>OY725321.1:58559119-68552161 GCA_963242795.1 Inga leiocalycina
GGTATGGGTTTCTGACATAGGAATGAAGAAAAAGGGAAAAAAAGTCTCACGTATGTCAGAATTTCTGACATAACTTTAGAGTCCCAAATTTTTTTTGGGACTCCTAAAGTGTGACTTTAGGTGACCCAAATCCATTTGGGAGGTCTAAAGTCTCTACTTTAGGCGTCCCAAATAGGATTTAGGACTCCTAAAGTGTGACTTTAGGCGTCCAAAATCCCATTTGGGACGCCTAAAGTAAGTTAAATTTTTTTAATTTACTTTTTTGGCGCTAGTGGAAATCTTTAGGCGTCCCAAATAAAATTTGGGACGTCTAAACTCAACTTTAAGCGTCCCAAATTCAAATTTGGGACGTCTAAGGGTTTTCCTATGTACACATAATTACAAAAATACACCTCCTTCTTTTTTAACCACCCAATTTTAAAATTAGGATGTCTATTGGGGTGGTTATATCATAATTCTGTAGTAGTGTGGTGGACTCGGGCCTGGGTCGGGTAATCGGTTTACCCGATCTGCAAAAAGAAATCTGGCAAATTTTTTTTAAAAAAAAGAAAAGCCCCATGTGGCTTGTGTCAGGCCATTGGATTGCCAAATGCCATGTGGAGACTCCATCTAAAAGCTTTCGGCACGTGGATTCTGGATTTTCGGTGCATGTAACGTTTTGGTATCTCCATGGCGATGCGTGCAACAAGAGTAGGATTCGTCTGTTTTTGCAATTTTTTTTACAGAATCTCTGTTTCCTCTCCTTCTAGGGGCGTGGGAAAGTGCACTTGAGCTCTGATTGAGACGCGGTTTGTTTCTAAAAATCCCTAAATTAAAGATCTTCATATTGATATATATTTGACATTTTTTGGAGTATATTTGGATCTATTTTAGAGGCATTTAGTGCTATTTTAATGATTTTTTATGAGTTTAAAAATCCTAAAATATTTGTAATAATTTATAATAA
This sequence comes from Inga leiocalycina, assembly GCA_963242795.1. Classification (NCBI taxonomy): domain Eukaryota; kingdom Viridiplantae; phylum Streptophyta; class Magnoliopsida; order Fabales; family Fabaceae; genus Inga; species Inga leiocalycina. The sequence continues at coordinate 58,560,066 of OY725321.1, forward strand.
TTTTATTTGAGATAAATATGAATTTGGGGAGTTCAAAAAGAACAAAACCAAAAGGATTTTATTCTTTTGGATCATTACTATATTGGAAAACACTTCCCTGAGTATGCACCACCATTGCAGTGGATTTGAAAAGGTGAAAATTATTTGTTGCTGTCTCTAAATAATGACCAAGCCTAAATTACTTAGAGTAATGAGAGCCTCTAAGTGATAGATGAAAGAGGGATTTGCTCATTTAAATTTGAGCACTGAAACATAACTTAGAAGGAGAAGATCCTAAAGAGGGTCAAGAGAAAAATTATTCAAATTAAGGTTCATTAGAACCTGAAATTGAATAAGAGGTGTGACCGGAAAGAAATCTGGAAGATAAACCTAAAGAAAAACCTGAATCTCATGAATCTTAAGAAGGTGAATGTCAAGATTCATATATGAAGAAGCCTTATGGAGGTAAAAGTGAGGATTTGATACTAAAGAGACAATATCAAATCACAGTGAAAGGGAATCTGAAAATGGAGAAACTTCCCAATACCAGATTCAGGAAAGTGATGCACCTCAGAAGGTAAAGCCCACTTCATAAGTGAAAAAGAACCTTGAGCCTAGTCCAACCACCAATACTAGAAACCAAAAAAGACTTAAGAGTAAATATGTAATGTTTTAAGGATAAAACAAATACAAATTGCATAAGACATTTAAAACATCTTCTCAATGTGATAAAGAAACACTTGAAGATGATTAAAACAACATAGGACATAAAATTCTTCCAACCTTAGAAAACAATGGTTATTGTGAACCTCATTAAATTGGGTTGAGAAGCGAAGAAAATTCTCCCCAAATGAAGAAATTAGATTAATATGAAAGCAAAGAAAACTATTGAATTGTCCCAAAATCCCTGATAATAAGACATTATGAACATAGTAATTCTCTAAGAGATATAAAGAAGTAAATGTCAAATACTCTTTATGAGTGGAAGCTCTTAGAAAATGAGTCTTCTAAGATAATCATATGCTCTATCTAAGTGCGAGCTTTCACATTATGATAGTCATAATTGAGCATATTATGTGAAGTACTTGTATGAAATTCTTGATAGATGATAGTGACATTGTTGGAATCTGTGTGATAGGAGGTACAAATGTATTCACTTGATCATAGACCTAATGGTGTTATTACCTTTCTAGTAAAGAATAATACAAGTACATGGCATTGTATACTTCAATATGCTATAAAAAGACATTCTTGGTTTAAATCAACTGTGAATAACCCAATAAGTGGGAGATTTAAGTGACTAAGCCAAGGAAGGCTACCAAGAACAAGAATGTTAATTAATAAGCTAAATGGGGGACAATTGTGATATCTGACATTAAAAGGTTTCATATAAATAAAAGATGTTGTAAAGCCATTGACTTGGGTCAAATGGCACTAAAGCTGAGAATTTGCTTGGCAAATTAGAGGTTATGAGACCAACATGGTTATGAAAAGGGAAACTTCATAACATCAATTGCCTTGCATATGCTAGACTTGATAAATGCATGTGCAAAATGTGAAAGAAATTCAATAGCAAGGCCATGTATAAGGTAGCACCTACATGAGATAACCAACATGACAAGGAAACTAAAAGAAGCTGAACATGTATTGTTTAACAAACAAGTGTAGCTTGTTCATCAAGATGCTCTTTTCCAGGTGGGAGCTCATGAAAGTCAATATGACCCATAGTAAAAACATTATTACTTTCAATGATGTATTAAAGTACTTGGGGCTTGGAAATGAATGTTTAGAGGTTTGCGAGTCCTTTGGACGAGTTTACCCCATAGGGGAGGCCAAGTCCTCCACACTCCAAACGCAATATTAGGGAAGGGTAAGAGATTCCAGAAAGGAGCTAGAAGGATGACCCTAAGTTCAAAAAAAAAGGGTAAGAAATTCTCCCAGTAGAAGGCTAACCTAAGTGAGGTTAAATGCTTTTCCTGCTAAAGAAACATCCATTTTGCAAAGAATTGTTCCAAGTAAAGGGAACACAAAAGGACATAAACTCCATAAATCATGATGATAGGGATTGAAATTCTTTATAGAATGTTCTCTATTGTCAAATCTAAGCAAGAAGCTTAGCGTTTGTGGCGACATAAGGATTGAGGTGAAAGGCATAAGCGTCTACAAGTCCATTCTATGTAGTGGAATAACCTTAATTCTCTATGATGTGCTTCATTCACTGGTTTAAATGAGATTAAGTTGTTGTCTCATGCTATTTAGACACTACTACAAAAAAGCAAAGCTGTGGTGCTAGAGAAGTGCCACATATCTGGACGCCACTAAAAAATGTTGTGGCACCTAGAAGCGCCACAACAATTTAAAATATTCTTTTTTACTAATACCTCCTGTGGCACTTGGTGGAGGAAGGGCCACAGGATGGGGGTCTCCTGACGCAAGCGCCCCAGGAGGTTCCCTTCCTATGGCCCTTGCTCACCCAAACGCCACAGGAGAGTCCTCCCTATTTTTTTTGGTCTCTTCCTATAACCCTTGTTTAAAGAAGTGCCACGGGAACCCTTTTTTTTTTTGCGCATTTTTTGTTCATATCTCCCATAATTACAGTATAGCACAATGCATTGTCTAAACATTTTGTATCTATATCCACAGTACAGCAGAATGAAGAAAATCAAACAATAATGATAGATAACTTTAAAAAGATACAAACAGATGACTAATTAGCTAAAGTTGTACATAAAATAGTCATACAATATATTGTACATGAATGAAATACAACAAATTCAACTTGAATACCTACATGACACAACAATTGGCAAGAAACAACACAACAAAGACCAGCTAGTGAATTAAATAGTATAGCTACCTAGAGATTTGCCTAAACACATATTCACACCATTCCTCGATCACTTCATTAAGCTGATGGTCAATCAAAGTATCACAACGTTGATCTTCATAATACTACACATATATACAACAGTCACAAATTCAAATGAATTAAAATCAATAAAAAGTAATTATCAGGAACTAATTAAATTTAATTAAAACAAAATATGAATGCAACTAAATGACTTACTTTTTAAGGAATAAATGCCTCATCATGCGTAATTACATCCTTCATAAATTTCATGATGTAATACCCACAATCATTGTCATTGGGTTGCAAAGGGCACTGCAAAAATATAATGCAATATTTAACTCTGTTTATAAATAAAAATTGTTTACTAACAAAGTTTGATGAAAATTCATATATCAGTACTAGTATCTTCTTCCAAGGATAGCTAAGGTGAGGGTCAACAGCTTTACAATAGCTTAAGAATACAGAGGACCAATACGCAGTCAATGCGCTAACAAAGCAAATAGAAACTAACTACTCTTGGTTATTCAATCACATATGCAAATATTTACACATATGTACGTACACTTACCTATTAAACAATAGTAACATATCAGAACGGTTTTGTGGAAGACCACTTTTTAGAGGATCCATATAGTAAATGCAAGGGCCTGAAGGTTCCGCTGGATTGATAACTATTAATATCCAATGGCACCTAAAATATTTTAAAAAATTTATTTCAACAATCATGGTATGATAAAAGAAAAACAATAAAAACAAAAATTGCACTACTAATAACTTACCCCGCATTGTATGGCACTAAAAATAGCGTAGTTGGTGTCGTTTTCTTTCTAAAGTAATTTTTTAGATCATTAGACTATGCATTTATATCTACTTTACCCCCATGGTAGCCAACGAGAAAAGGGTTGGCAAATACGAATTAGACCCTGTTTGTATCCATTAAGATCTCATTGTACAAATGCTTGGTATAAAACAAACAATGTCATGAAAAACAAAAGAAATGGAACGAGAAATATTAATTACAGTGATAAACGATAATGGTCAAGTACCTTATCTAGATGTTGATAGCTGAAGCACTAACCCAATCACGAGTACATATGTTGTGCATGACCTCGGCAGTAACATAATCAACTAAACCACCTACACTGAAGATATGTCTTTCAAGACGTATTTCCAATCCTCCTTCACTGATCAATTGTGGTGTAACCGATACTAATTGATAGCAATATGAGGTCAATCTTCTTTTGCTTTGTTGGCTAGCTGATGCTTTCGACTTGGGTTGTGTTGTTGAACACTTTGAGATCTTACCATAAGGTTGAATTTGTTTATCTTTAAACTGTCCACCCTGCAAAAATCATAAAATTAAATCATAGTTTTGGATAGAAGTATGAATGAAAAGTGCAAGGAATTGTAAATAAACGACCTTTTCATATGGCTCGACAAGACCAATTGGCTAAGCAACATAGCCACTTACAATATCTTTCACCATTATTTGCTTATCCCGAGATGGGATCAGTAAGAGAGCGTATTCATTCATGCAGATGTCAACCCTCACTCGGAGTGTGTTGTCAGGCAATGGTGAATTGCGTAGTGTGTCCTTATCAATGTTGTAGGCAACACCCACTACAACCGCATGCTTAGAAGCTTGATCAACATATAACTTGCAATGAAATTTTCCCTATAGAAAATAGAGTTAATATGTTATAGTTCACTAAATTATAATGTAACATAAAGTTAAGTTGAGAAGAAATTAATTACCAAAGGAAAAGGGACTTTAGGCATGGAAGTGCAACTATCTCTAACACTTGGGTTGTCACAGAAGGGAACATTTTGTGTTGGCCTACACTGCACCAAATGTTGTATTTGCATTGTTAACAGCATATTCTGTTCTTGCATCAAACGCATTTGTTCTAAGAATTGTTCTTCTCATTGTTTCTTATAGTACATTTGTTCTTGAAGTTCTTGCATTTGATGCTTGAAACTAGTTATCTCCTCACGCAGCTGGGAAATGTCACTTCTATTGGGGTGCTTTTGACATCCAAAGTATGCTAATGGGGTGACAGCAAAACCAGTACCCCGAATGCGACCATCATACTTGGGAACTCCTAGCGCTCTGCTCAACAAATCATCCCGACCAACATAACTCGCCAACGTAGGATCCTCCTGTGTCATTTTTCGCTATCACAAAAAGAATTATAAAAATATTAGTTATTATAAATCAAGTTCATTTAAGTAAAGCCAATTATTTATTGTACGCATAATCCAATACTTACACAATATTCGACTTTTCTTCTTGCTTCCTCACTACAAATTTCACCTTTCTTATTTGTAACACCTACTACCCACATATCATATCGTGGAACCTGTGTAATATCTGAACTTGATTCTTCTACCTACACAGAAAATTTAGTTGAAGTTAAATGATATTCATACAATTTATCTACATATGAAATAATCATTAGTTCGAACCAATTTTCTTTCTAACTGTGTGTATGAAACAGGTCCTTGCGTGTATCGGTATGCCATGTTTGTCGCGTTGGCTCAATTTTTCTTGCTCAACTCCTGTTTAGATCAAAATGATTCATATTAATATATAAATGTTAATTACAAATACGTACATTACAAGTAATAGGGAAAGTAAAAAATATTATATTACCAGGAATTCCTGAGCTATCTGTGTTCTGATAAACTCATCTCATATTTTCTTGAGTAATGATTCCTTCATACAATGTCAGCAGTATAGTAATGATAATCTCATTATCATCCCTTAAGAAGTATTTGACAAGAACAGAACAACACTTTCTCATAAGTTTTCTAGCTTTTCTTAGCACGAAGGTCTTTCGATCATCATCAATAAAAAAATATAATATGTAAGATTGAAATTAAGTGAAACAAAGCAAACCGAATAACAATATAATTAATGTGTTACCTGTACTTCATCCCAGATGTCATCCTCATAATTTTTTCTTGTCATTTTCCAATTTTGAATTGTAATAGGGACTCTGTCTCGAACTGTAGTCCCAATCAATTTATTTAATGATGTACTGTTCTCGCCGAATCGGTTTTCCTTTTCATTCCACTCCAGTTGTAACTTGATCCCCTTACTTCTCAATTTTATCAACCTCACCATAATTGTCCTGCCACGTCTGACGTTCTCCTCAAATCTTTGTCTATTAATGTTCTTGTAAACATCATTAGTTTCATCGTATGGTGAGTCCATACTCCTGGAAGTGAAATAAACCAGAACAAAACATCAGTGTACAATGTCAACCATGTCAACTAAAGAAAGTTATTTTAAAATTTATAGAAACGTATGTGCAAGTAAACAAGCCAAGGCACTCATTATCTTTTCTGTTTTCTCGTTTGATTTAAATTTTTTTTCTTTAGAATTCGTGTTGGATTGAGAATTGTGTTTCTCGTGACCCAAGTTCCCTCTTTATGATCATGTCTCACGTATACGGGTCCATCTCCATCTCTATCTCCATCTTTATCTTCATCTTCATCTTCATCTTTATCTACATCCATATATATCTCAACACTTCTAGCACCCTATATCCAACAACAAAAGGATAGACAAAAAAACAACAACAATAGAGTTTTAGATATTTCAATGAAATTAACAGGTACTATTTGAAACTAGTATTGTTTTAATAAACCAATAACACTGACAATAATCAAACAACCGCACTAAACTAAAACAGAACATAAAGTGGTATTAATTCAAGCCAAATATCATAGGGATATAATTAAAAGTCAGAGCATATATCTAACAAGAATGTGCATATTTAATTTTTTTTCAGATTACGTTTAAGTGCTCAAATTAAAGCAACAACAAGAACTTTTCATTGAACATTATTAATTATAAAACAACGTACAACTAAATAACAGATCGATCGAACACTAACCTGAATGAAGACCAAGGAGTGAGCTTCAATCCAAAGTCACAGTAGCATCGACTGAGGTTAAAATGAAGTCCTCAAATTCACGGCACTGACAAAGGGAAGTCAAGTCAGAGGAGAATAGTCACTGGCTGCGGAGATTAGAGGTGGCGGCGGAGAAGACTGACGATAATCAAAGAACAACAACGACAAACACAACAACGGAAGTAGTAATGACAGAGGAGACTTGAGCAAATGAGGGACGGGACGCCATGGACGAGTTTAGAAGAAGCACGGACAGAGGTCATAGAGAAATGGCAAAAAGAGAAGAAAGGGTTCACAGAGCGCGCGATCTGGGTGTGGGAGGAAAAATAAGTGTGAAAAATCTTACCTTTTAGACTAGTTTTTATTAAAAACCGGTCTTAAAAGAGGGAAAATTCACATTTAAGACCGGTTTGTACAAAAACCGGTCTTAAATGTAACACATTTAAGACCGATTTTTCCTACAACCGGCCTTAAAAAGTTATCGCATTTTGAATTTAAAATTTTTAACATTTAAGACCGGTTTACGTATAAACCAGTCTTAAATGTTAAAAATTTTAGATCGGTTCTAATACAAAACCGGTCTTAAATATTTAACATTTAAGACCAGTTTATATTTAAACCCGTCTTAAATGTTAAAAAATCTTAAATGCATAAAATTTTAAGACTTTAAGATAGGTTTTATTTATAACCGGTCTAAATAAATTTTTTAGACCAATTTTTTTATGAACCGGTCTAAGAAGTTCAATATAATTACAAAACTACCACTGCGTAAATTTTTAAGACCTTATCGCCAAAACCAGTCTAAATGTGGCGGTCTAAAAAGGGTTTTTTTCCAGTAGTGGCTCCAGCGTCGGCTACTCGCGATCCGAGCGGATATTGAACCATGATCCGGGCAAATACCTAACCCTATAACAAAATCAAAGACATCGAGTTATTCTCCATTCCAAGTTCGCTTTTATAATACTTAATGTTGGTTGCCATTATTGCCCCTCAAGCCCTCACCCTTGGCTCTTACATAAGCCCTTAAAGGTTATAAGAACTATCACAAAATTCCCCCTTTAGAAGCACAAAACTGACATTTTTCACTAAGACACTCGAGTGAAGATGGCCTCACTCGAGTGATATTGTATGGATACTCAAGTGAAGGAGACCTCACTCAATTGATGGTATGGTCAACACTCGGGCACTAGAGAGTGAACAACAGCGAGTGAACACCCGAGAGCACAAAGAACTTTCATAGACTTCAACACTCGAGTATACTGGACCTCACTCGAGTGATAGCCAAATGCCTCACTCGAGCACCTGATAGTGAAATTCAGAAGGTGAGAACCCTAGAGCACAAGAGAAATGGCAATAGCCCAGATGGCTCATTGCACCGAACACAACACAGCTCACTCGAGTAGATACCCCATACCCGCGAGTGAGACTATACACTCTTGGATTTTCCAGAAAGCACAACAGGAAAAACTGAAGAGAAACAGAATTTATGCACAACACTCAAGCATTGATCAACCCTACCCGAGTGATGTTCATCCCTCACTCGAGTGAATCCCAGATCACTCGAGTGATCTTATCATAAACCAGAAAACGTAGTAAACCAGAATTCTCCCAAACTTAACCAATATGTCTCCAATGGTTCCCAAACTCTAACACAAGGCTATCTCCACATAATGTCACTCAAGGAACCCATTGGAAACCTCAAAACATCCAAAATCATACCACAATGACATTTTCCCCTATGGTCACACTTATCACACACATTACCCAAATCACATCAATTTCCTTTCCAATAATCACAACCAATTTCAAAGACCATTTTACACATTCATACATCATTTTAACCATAATACTCCATCATTCCATAATTACACCAAATTAGGGCAAAAACCACAAATCACAAAACTCTACCAAATATCACAAATAATATATCAAAAGAGAGATATCACTCACCTCTTCCTCTTTCTCAAAGCTAATCCTTGATTCTTCATCTTTCAAGATTTCTCAAGCTCCCAAAACACCTTCTTTTCCAAATCTAAAACCATAGCAATGAAGCTCTCATTACTATGAACAACTTTAAAGAAGATGATTTAAGCAAAAGAGGGTAAGAAGCTAACCAAATCTCACCTTTACACTTTCTCTTTCCACCTTGAGCTCCAACAAAAATGGAGGAAGAGAGATAAAGAAAGAGATGAAGAAGACAGATTTTGGGCCTCACACACACATACAAACTGATTTGAGAAGAGAGATGAGAGAGGGAAGAGTTGAAGTCTTGATCCAAATCCAAAGGTCCACATCATGCCACTTGTCACCATCTTAACACACCTCCCATGAGCTCACATACACACAAGCACATAGGATTCCACCCCTTTGATCTCTACATAAATCAATTACAACCATTGATCTTGAAGTTACCAATGAGTTTCCTCTTCGGTAACTGATCAATTGGTCGGTAACTTTACCGTTTTGCCCCTGATTATAGTTATTCCCTTGGAATCACCATCAAACTCATTTTCATATTTCTTAATCCAATTTAGGATCCTGCTAAACAAGGGCTTAGAAGTTCACTTAATCTAGGCTTAATTTCTAAGCTCAAGTCTCAAAATTTGGGGTATTACACTGCTAATCTTCTGAATTAGGTAAAAGCATTTGATATATCATTAAAGTATATGTTAATGGGTTGAGAACAAAAAAACTGTCAATTAGGCTCAAATGGGCTTATCAACGGTGTAATTGCAAGGTTGGCTATTTGGCTCTAGATAAACAACATGAATACCTTTATCATTTTTGAATGTGTATGTGAGATGTAATTTCAACTAGATTTAAAGCATATTCTAGAGTGACAACTTAATAGGTGAATATCACACACAAGAGAAATAATCATTATAGGCTTAAAAGCTCACGATTAGAGGCTTTCCAAACTCAATTCATTCAAACTCAAAATTCATCACTAATTGCAATAATCATTTGTTCATTCATGCTATGAAATCTCTAAATTCTATTGATCCATACTCAAAACTTATATACTTCTCAAGATCACTACAAAGACTTAAACATGATGATTTTTTCCACCTTTACTCTTTTTTTTAGAAAAAGGAACAAAAACATGAAACTAATAAAATGCGTCTCAGGAGTCAAGAATAACTCCTTACTCTGCCATTTTTTCCACACCCCATGCATCTAATGGTTTAACTAACTAACTAAAATTTTTTTCCCTTTTTTTCTCCTCCCCCAACCTAAATTAGACATTGTCCCCAATGTCTTCAAGAGCTTAGAGAAAGTTTTTTTTAACATAAACACACAATAAAGTAAAACCAAAATGCTAAAAGTAAAACCAAGAGATTAAGGAAAGTTACAACTGAAGAGTGGTATATGGATCCTGCTTCTGAATGCTATCTAAAGATTGCCCACCTATGTGCTTGACTAGTATATCTAGTTTAGGTTCATAGGTTTGCAATTGATCGAGCAGCTGATTAGCAGTTGGGGCAGAAATTATGGAATGGCGAGTCACTTACGGTATGAATCCTGTTTCCAAAGCATGATAAAAAAAAACAAAACAAATCATCATAAAAACCATTAACATTTAACAATCCTAATGGGTTTTTGTGAAAGTTTAACTTAGCCCAATATGCGATGATGGAAATCCCATCCAACGTTTCCAAACCATGGGGTAGAGCTATAAAAGCTTCAGGATTGTAGAACATACATCCTATACATTCCAGCAAGTTGGAAACCTGTAACTCTTGTCCTAAGGAAAAGATGTGACCATCTAACTTCTTTACCTTTATACTCAAACCCTTGCTTCCATTAATGGTTGTTGCAATGGCCACACTTCCCCTTAGGCCCTGGATGCCTCCCCTATATACAAAATTGATCTTTTGAGCAGCTAATGCATTTCCTAGTTCTTGTGTTGCAATTAAAAACTCTCCATTCTTTCCCTTATCAGTTTCACCAAAAATGCATATAGATTTAAACCTATATTTTAGTGTGATACCCTTTTTCTCTTCTTTTTTCTCGCACCTTTTGTGCTTACAAGTGGTAGACTACATATTTACAAGTGGAAGTGTGCAAATTTACAAGTGGAAGAGTGCATATATATAATACTAAAACAACAATAACCAGATCATGCAAATCATGCATTTTTCAACGAAGTTTGAAAATTTTTTGACACAAATGACCATTAGGCTGTTGCGTGAAGAAATTAATTAAAAAAAGAAAGTTAAAAGTTATTAAAAAGATAAAATAGATTAGACAAAAGCTACTAAAAAGATAAGACAGATTAGATAAAAGTATGATTATGTACAGTAGTTGTGATTTGGCTCACATCTTCCTTTGGTTTTATGTCCAGTAATGGGTTAAATGATTTCTATTGATTCCCATCCAATTTTCTTATAAACTGGAAAACAGGGTCTTTTTTCAACAAATTCCCAAGATAGTAGCGCCATTTTTCTTGGTTGAATATGTTCACTAAATCAAGAAGAATACGATGAACATCACCACTCGGATGTGTCTCAAGAGTTTGAATGATATCATCCAAGGACTCCTTACTCAGTCCATCCTTTATAAATTTAATTTTATCTTCTTGATTTATAGAAACCATACCTTTCCTCCTAGATCGCTGATCACATATCCACCTTGCATATTTATAGTAAACATTCATTCATTTAGCCCTTCTATGTTTGGAGTAAGAACTTCTTCCCATTCCTAGTAACGGTTGAACAACTGATTTATTAAACTCACATGCTAAATGTACCTTAGCTTCAATAATCCAGCGTACGTCCTCAGGGAGGCCCAAATACTTGAATATCTTCATCCTTTCATGTCGACAGCTATAGAGCTTACTAAGCACATCTTTGGGAAGAGTGGGGAACCTGTTCTTAAGCTTTGCAAGAGATTCCTCCATGGTAACTTTGAATGAAACTGATAAAAACAAATTCTAAACACAATGCAGTGTGTTTCAGTACGTAAGAAAGCAAAATGAGAGAGTAGGAAAGAAAAATGAGAGAGCAGGAAAGAAGCTTTAGGTTGCCTCCTAAATAGCCGCCCTTCTTTAATGTCTTTAGCTAGACAAAGGTTAAACAAAAAAAAATCTATTTAATTTTTTTAAGATAAATTACTAGATTGAGGACTTACCTGTTGGTTCCTCAAACGTGATGACAGATTTCAAAGTGTTAAGTGCACCTTCATTATACTTTTTTAGCCTTTGCCCATTCACTTTGAATTTTTGATTACCATCTTGAATCTCCACAGTTCCATATGGCCATACTTGAATCATAGTAAAAGCACCTGACCACCTTGGTCTCAGCTTTCCTAGAAAGAGCTTTAACCTTGAGTTGTATAAAAGTACTTTTTGTCCCCGTGTGAACTCTCTCCTCAAAATTCTTCTATCATGCCGCATTTTTGTCTTCTCCTTGTATAACTTGGAAGTTTCATAAGCTTGTTGTTTGAATTCTTCAAGCTCATTGAGTTTGAGAAGCCTCTTCTCACCAGCTGCCTTTTAGTCAAAATTTAAGGCTTTATTGCCCAATATGCTTTATGCTCCATTTCCATTGGAAGATGGCATGCTTTTCCGTAGACCAATTGATAATGAGATGTACCAATTGGTGTCTTAAAGGCATTTCTATAAGCCTAAAGTGCATCATCTAATTTTTGTGCCCAATCCTTCTGATTGGAATTCACTGTCTTCTCTAAGATCCATTTCAGTTCCTTGTTTGAGATTTCCACTTGCCTGATAGTTTGTGGATGATATGGAGTTGCAACTTTATAAGTGACTCCATATTTGGCCAATACTGACTGAAGCTACTAGTTGCAAAAATGCCTTTCTCCATCATTGATAATAGCTCTGGGTACTCCAAATCTTGTAAAAATATTCTTCCTCAAAACATCACAACCACCCGAGAATCATTTATAGGAAAAGCATCTGCTTCAACCCATTGGAGACATAATCAACAGCTACTAAAATGAATTGATTGCTAAATGAGGATGGAAAAGGCCCCATAACCCATACATCAAAGAGCTCAACTTCTAAGATGTTAGTTAAATGGGCTTCGTGTCTCCTTAAGATATTTCCCATTCTTTGACTTCTGTCACAAGTTGTCACAATTTTGTGGGCATCCTTGAAGAGTATAGGCCATTAAAATCCTGATTGAAGGACTTTAGTAGCTGTTCAATTTGTTCTAGAATGGCCACCATATGGGGATGAATGGCAGTGATTTAAGATGCTGTCCATTTCCTCTTTAGGAACACATCGCCTGATAATTTGATATAGGCATTGTTTGTATAAGAATGGATCCTCCTAAAAGTAATGCCTTGTATTACCCAGAAACTTCTTTTTCACTTTAGAAAGTTCATAAGGCATTACTTCGCTTGCCAAATAATTCACAAAATCAGCATATCATCGGGTAGGTTGTGAATGCATGATAAAAAGTTTCTCATCTGGGAAGGTCTCTTGGATTGGTGATTCTTTCTTTCTTCAGGTGGTTCTAACCGAGAAAGATGATCAGTAATGAGATTCTCGGTCCCCTTTTTGCCTTTGATCTCCAAGTCAAATTCTTGTAGCAGAAGCATCCATCTGATCAATCTAGGCTTAACGTCTTTCTTCTCAATCAAGTATTTGATTGTTAAGTAGTCCATCTAGACAATAACCTTTGACCCGATCAAGTAGGCTCTGAATTTGTTGAATGTAAACACAACTGCTAATGGCTCCTTTTCTATTGTTGCATAATTCAGTTGTGCATCTGAGAGTGTCCTGCTAGCATAATAGATGGTATGAAAGACCTTATCTTTTCTTTAGCCTAAAATAGCTCCAACTACATAATCACTTGCATCACACATCATTTTGAATGGAAGGTTCTAATTTGGAGCTATGATGATTAGTGCAGAAGTCAAGGCACTTTTTAAAGTTTAGAAGGCTGATAAGCACTCCTCATTAAACACAAAGGGAGTGTTTTTCTCTAACAGCATGCACAATGGTTTTGTCATTTTTGAGAAGTTCTTGATAAATCTTCTATAAAACCCAGTATGTCCTAAAAAACTCTGAATACCCTTGATTGAGGAAAGAGGTGGTAGCTTTTCAATTATTTCAATCTTAGCTCGATCCACTTCAATGCCTCGATCAGATACCTTGTGACCCAGCACGATTCCTTCTTTTACCATGAGATGGCATGTCTCCCAATTGAGAACCAATTTTGTCTACACACAACATTGCAAGACTTTTTCCAGATTTGAAAGACAATGATCAAATGATTCTCCAATAACTAAAAAATCATCTATGAATACCTTAATGAACCTTTCCACCTTGTCTGAGAAGATCGCCATCATACTCTTTTGAAATGTTACTGGTGCATTACATAGACAAAATGACATCTTTCTAAAGGCAAAGGTACCATATGACATGTAAAAGTTGTTTTCTCTTGATCCTCTGGTACAATTGTAATTTGATTATATCCTGTGTACTCATCCAGGAAACAATAATAAGCTTTCCCTTCTAGTCTGTCAAGCATTTGGTCTATAAATAGCAGAGGGAAGTGATCTTTTCTAGTGGCTTTATTGAGCTTTCTGTAGTCGATGCATACTCTCCATCTAGTCACCGTTCATTGTAGAATCAGTTCATTTTTCTTATTAGGCACCACCGTCATTCCACCTTTCTTTGGCACAACTTGAATTGGACTTACCTATTGATTGTCAGAGATTGGGTAATTTATGCCAGTATCTAGCCACTTTATTACCTCTTTTCTCACCACCTCCTTTATATTCAGATTGAGTCTTTTTTGGTGCTCAACTGATGGCTTATAGTTATCCTCCATCAAGATCTTATACATACAAATTGAAGGACTAATCCCTCTTATATCAGCCATTGACTATCCGAATGCTATTTTATACTCCCTTATAACTCTTAATAACTTTTCTTCTTCATCAAGAGTAAGAGCTGCTAAGACGAATATTGGAAGTATTGAATTTTCTCCCAGATAAGAGTACTTCAAGTGGGATGGCAGTACTTTCAACTCTAGTACTGGTTGTTTCTCTATTGATGGCACCTGCTTACTTAGCCTTTCCCTTAAATCTTCACATGGTTTCTTGACAAAAATTGGGGAATTTGATTCCAGGTACCTAATCTACTCCAAGACTTCATGATTAGTAGATTTTGATACATCTACCATTCCCATTACTGATGGTTGATCCATGTAAATTTCATCTATCACGTCTTTTATACAGTCAGTCAATGTATCTACTCTGTAACAGGTTTCACCTTCATTTGGAAAGGACAAAGCCTTGAAGATGTTGAAGGAGACTTGATTATCTTGAACTTGCAAAGTTAACTTCCCTTGGTTCACATTTATTAATGTTCTCCCAGTTGCAAGAAATGGCCTCCCAAGAATGATAGGAATTTCTTGGTCTTCTTCCATATCAAGTATTATGAAATTAGCTGGGAATATGAGTTTGTCTACCTTTACCATAATATCTTCTAAAATACCCCTCAGATGTTTTATTGATCGGTCAGCCAAAAGAAATGAAACTTTGGTCGGCTTTACCTCTCCAAGACTGGGTTTGTTGTAGACAGATAGAGGCATGAGGTTTACACTTGCTCCTAGGTCACAAAGTGCTCTTTCAAAGTGACATTGACCTATGGTGCAAGGTATGCAAAAACTTCCTGGATCTTTCAGCTTTAGAGGTAATTTCTTTTGGGGAATAGCACTGCACTCCTTAGTAAGTACAACTGTCTCAAATTCCTCAAGCTTACGCTTATTTGAGAGAATATCCTTTATGAATTTTGCATAACTAGGCATTTGACCAATAGCTTCTACAAAAGGAATGTTGATATGTAAATTTTTTAAAACCTCTAGAAACTTGCCAAACTACTTGTCTAACTTTGCTTTCACGAGTCTATGAGGGAATGGAAATGGTGGTACATATAGAGGAGGATTATCTGGAAAGCTGATTCTTCCTGGTATCACAGCATCCTCTTTTTGTTCTTGTACTTCCTCCTTCTGTTCTTCTCCGCTTTCTTTCTTTTCTCCGTCATCCTTCTTCTTAATTACAGGATCTTTCAATTCTTTACCACTTCTTAGTGCAATGACCTTCACATGTTCTTTTGGGTTTCTTTCAATGTCACTTGGTAGAGTTCCTGGTTTCCTGGAATTCAGCATATTTGCAATTTGGCCCATTTGGATCTCCAAGTTCTTTATTAAGGCTTTTTGGTTTTAGATTGTTGCATAAGTCCTAGCCATGAATTGAGATATATTCATGATTAGTTGAGCCAGTGCATCCTCCAAATTCACTTTCTGTTGTGGTGGATTTGGTTGTTGAAAAGGTTGTTGTTCGTAGTTCCCTTGCGGCTTGAATGCATTTTGATTATTCCTCTAACTAAAGTTTGGATGATTTAACCAACCTAGATTGTAGGTGTTTGAGAATGGGTCATTCATTTGATTTCTGATGAAATGAGTTTGCTTCGGTATGAATGAGTGTCCTTCTTGACATTGCATGCTCACATGAGGTCCTCCACATTGATCACAAGCTTCAATAGGAGTGCTGATTACACTTTTCTAGGTTGTCAATGATCCTACTTGCTTGGATATAGATGCTACTTGAGAAGACAAAGTTGTAAGGACATCCAGCTCGTGCACTCTAAGTGATTTCTTTGAATTGCTATGTTCAGAAGGCCATTGATATGCATTGGCTGCCATCTCCTCAAGTAGATTGTAAGCATCATCTATATTTTTTCCTATTAAAGATCCTCTAGTTGCAGCATCTATAAGAATTCTTGAGATGTGTGTCATACCACTAAAGAAAGTTTACAGTTGCCACCAATTTAGTAACCCATTATGAGGACATCTCCTTAGCAACTCCTGTATCATTCCCATGTTCATAGAGGCTTTCTTGTTCATGCTGGGTAAATGAGGCAATTTCATTCCTCAATTTGGTAGTTTTTGTTGAAGGAAAGTATTTCTCCAAAAATTTCTATGCCATGAGATCCCATGTAGTTATGCTTCCCACTGGTAGTGCTTGTAACTTGTTCTTAGCCTTATCCTTGAGTGAGAAAGGGAAAAATCTAAGTCTAATTGCATCATCAGTAACACCTTTATGCTTAAATGTGTCATAGATTTCTAGGAAGTTATGTGCATTAGGATCTTCTGCTGGTAAACCATCAAACTAATTTGCTTGCATCATCTGGATAATTACAGGCTTGATTTCAAAGTTGTTAGCCACTACTGGTGGTCTTTTGATTCCAGAATTTGTCCCCATGACTGTTGGTGTTGCATAGTCTTAGAGTGTTTTGGTATCTATTGTTTCTCCTCCCAGATTTGCCACCGGATTGATTAAAATTAAAGTAGACTGCTTTCAAACTTTTCGATTTCTTCGGCTAGTTTGTTTGATCTTAAAATCAAGAGGTTGTAGTTCAGTCTCCTTCGATCTGGTCATATACTAAGCAAAAGCCTGAAAAGAAACACAAAACACCAAAAAGAAAAACAAATATAATATAAAGACCAAATTAGAATTACAATTACTTGGTATTGATATTAATGACTACAATCCCCAGCAATGGCACCAAAAACTTGTTACGAGTGTAAATGGTCTATTAGAAAGTGCAAGTGTACAGTGTCAGCAACAAGTAATATAGAAGTGAGTAGAGTATCGTTCCCTCGAGGATTGATCACTAAGTACCAAAATGAGTAATTTTAACTCTATTTAGTCGATCGATTAGTTGGTGATTGAGAGTACGAAATAAAAGATGAGTAAATATGAATGCAAATGATATGAATCAACTATGAGAAAATGCCCTAAGGGTCATATTCCACTTAACAAATTCCAGATTAAATCACTTATCTATTCAAGCCCAATTTATTCCACATGATTGACAGTCGAGTTTCCTTAATTTAATTACTAGCCTCTTCCAAGGTCAAGAAATTCTATAATTAATTGCTAATCCAATGTATTCCTATATGAATTTAAGCAATCAATTATGCATTAAGATTTATGGAACTCAGTAAGACTACACAACTCATATGAATATATTCCTATTTCATATGCAAGTCATGGTTTTAATTATAGGATCTATACACATGCATATCCTTCGGGTCTCAACATGCATATTGAAATCATTCAAAAGATGCCCAATCAATCAAAAACATTAAGAATAATAATTAAAACTCAATCATGAAGGAGAAATTCAAACTAGATTTAATAACTTAATATTCAATCCGTTATTAGTAAGCTACGTCATCATCCTAGGAAAATGTAAATTTAGCTCATGATGAAATTAAAAACAAAAATAAAATAAATTGCAAACGTCATAAACATTGCATAAAACTTGAATATTAAATTCTAAAACATAAATATACAACTAAAAGATGCATGAAAATAGAGAAAATCTAGCCGTCCTTTTAGGAGGTAAAACCTTCCATGTAGATGGCAATCTATACCAGCCATAAAGGAGGACTACCTAAGCCTTCCATGTAGAAGGCATGCAGGAAT
Organism: Inga leiocalycina; assembly: GCA_963242795.1. Classification (NCBI taxonomy): domain Eukaryota; kingdom Viridiplantae; phylum Streptophyta; class Magnoliopsida; order Fabales; family Fabaceae; genus Inga; species Inga leiocalycina. The sequence continues at coordinate 58,578,285 of OY725321.1, forward strand.
TAAATATAATGCATAAACTATAAGATGGTGTATGTGGAGAGGAGAGGAAAGTGATGGATATGAAATGGTTGTAAGTGGAGATGAGAGGAGAGTAATGGATATGAAATTGTTGTGTAAAATGTAAAGGAGAGGATGGCTATATATAGGAAAGAATGGAGTAGGGTAGATGAAGTAGTAGGTGAAAATGAAGATGAGGTGGTAGATAAAATATGGTAGATGGAATGATTGGTGGAATGGTAGATGATTCCTGCTCTCAACTTCCAAGCAAAATTTGAAACCCTTGGAGATAAAATTGGGTCTTGGTCTCAACATAAAAGTTGTAGAACTCTTTCTTAGCTTTTTATCCATATAAAGAATGTTCCAATCTAATATTTAGAGCTCCGGATATTGCCTGAAAACTGAAAGAGGGTCTAATTTAGTTTTTTTTTAAAGAAATTCTATTTCATGCCAAAATCATTATTTATTTATTAGTTACACCTAAATTAATTAAATTGAGCTCAAATATCATCCATCATCATATAAGGGAAAATAAATATGCAAAGATTTTACTTATCACATATATATAGGAAAGTAGTGCGTATATATGCATATATATTCCCCATCATCTGGCATTTAGCTTCAGCTACAACATGCCATATGAGGGAGTTACACACTTTAGAATTTACTTTCGTACCAATTCATAACATAAGATATGAGGGAGTTCATTTTGGTAGAGAGGTCAATTTTTCCATTGCGATCCTTATCGGCATTTTTCATGCAACACCATGCTTTGCACTATGGCATGTTTGAACCTATCTTCTCTAATGCTTTCTTAAGCTCCTTCATGCTCAGACTTCTGTCATTGTTAACATCTACCTACTTCAATATATCCATCACTTGGTCTTTACTGAGGACTTTGGAATGTATTAGTTTTGGTCGAGACACTGTCATTTTACCTGATTTTGATTTCCCTCTTTGTTTTTCTGTGAGTTTTCCTTTTTATGTATTGCTTTTTTACTTGGCTTGTATAAGTAAGAGTTTGTGTGTGTGTGTGTGTGTAGCCTCTATAGTCCGGTCTTCACGTTTCAAGTTGGGTCATGGATCGTACCATACCCGTTTCAAGTCGGATAAGCTTCATGAGTGGATACAAATTCATATTCTTCTTCTAACATGAGATGATGGTGTCATCATCAATTCTTGCCTTACCAATTTTGGAATCTTATCTCAATTATTTTTGTGGAATCCCACTACAATCTAATAACGTTTATCTTGTTTCTTTTTTTAGTAACGTTTATCTTATTGTTGGTTAGCTAGAAACCTATCAAATAAACTAATGCTGTTTTATTTTCGTTTTTTTATTCTTTTGGCCAAAGCGGAATATTTAATTTGTTGGGATACATAACAAAATTAGAAATTATGGGATAGAATCACAAGTACAAAAAAGGTTTTTAGACTGGAACATTTAGACCGGTTATATCAGATAAGGTCTTAAAAATATGATCGGTGGCGTTTTTATAATTATGATGAAATATTAAGACCGGTTATATTTAAAACCAGTTTTAAAAATTCTTTTAAGATCAGTTATATTTAAAGCCTGTCTTAAAAATAATTTTAAGACCGGTTATAATAAAAACCGGTCTTAAAATATATACAATTAAAAAAATAAATACATGTAATATATTTTCTAGACCGGTTCTAAATATAACCGGTCTAAAAAATATTATCTGAATTAAAGACAATTAGAAAAATAAAATGGTTATTATTTTTAATACCTACTGTACATTAAAACCAGTCTTAAATATTAAAACTTTAAAACCGGTTATTATTTAATAACCGGTCTTAAATATTACTTTTAACACCGGTTGTTAATTACAACCGATCTTAAAACTAACTTGGATTTCAAAACATGCCTAATTTTAACTCTGAAATTTAAGACTCAAGCACATCAACAAAACCCCTCCATTGGTTTACGGCAGCTCCTCCTTTCCCCTTCTCTCCTTCGTCCTTAACTTCACCGCCGTCAACGGAGATTTACGGTTGAATACATTTCCATAAGGCTATTGTCATTTTCGTTTGTTCCCTCCTATTAGTTTCGTTCTCAACCTCATTTTTATTGTCAGGTTTGTGTTTCAGTTGACAGGCGTTCAATTAAATCAATGGTTTCATTTTTGGGTATTTCATTGAAATTGTGAGATGACTTGGCCTCCATTTTCTTTATTCGATTCTTGCAGCAAGTCGTCAACCTACTTTTTAGAAGTGTCCATTGCCTCCTAAGAGAGACCTTACTTGAATCATAAAGTGGACAAAGATTGTTCAAATCCAGAGAAAGAAGAGGATCCTCAAGCAAAGGTTGAAGGTACTGTTAATTATTCTGAAGAGTTTTACATAATGCATGTATGTCTGAGGTTAATGTCCTTATGCTTCTATGGACCTGGGTTTATTTTGGTTGTGTATGAGAAGGGTTCAATCTTGGTTCTGTATTTTTTCATGTTCAATATAGTAAAACTCTGGATAAGGTAGTGCTGATATTGCTTGATATGAACTTTAGTGTTGCTTCTGAGTCTGCCTCCTAATGCATTTATGTTTGTTCAACTTGTTCAAACATGCCTCCTATTTTTGCTTCTGAGTCTGCCTCCTAATGCATTTTTGTTCAACTTTGTTCAACTTGTGCTGACATTGCCTCCTATTTTTGCATGTATGTTCAACTTGTGCATTGCAATTAATTATTTGTTCATGTTTGCTTAACTTGGGAATTGCTTTTGAACTATGCCTTTGTAGATAGTGCCGTGTAACAAAATTTTCTTAAACCATAACTAGCTATCCATAAATAGTGTCCTTAAAGTGTTTTTAGACAATGAGTCATCCTAGTAAGGGTACTCCCGATCCAACTAATCCAAATCAAAGCGAGCCTAGCAATGGTCCTAGCCAGGAACACAGTGAGCCACATAACTGGCTTAGATGAAGGGGTAGGAGAACTACCTGATTGAGAGACATTCCTCTCAATCGAAATACTGGGAAAAAGATTTTGATTGAGTTTGATAGTTATTAGAAACCAATCGGGCCAAATGCAAGCTGGTATAGGAATTTTGTCGGCCTCCTAGCAAGCAACAAGCCTAGCATCTTGAAAGAGCAGTGGAGAAATGTGGATAAAAGTGTGAAGCTATACATTTGGGAAACTATCCAGCTCACTTACAAAATTCCTGAGAGTGAAGTCTTGTATGACAAGACAATGACGTATTGTGATGAACGCTGGAGGAAGTTTAAGACAAGTCTAGCCAACAATTATGTGCATATCGAGGTGGAAGAAGGTCAGACTCGTCCTAATCCATGTGATTAGTACTCTTTTATTGACGAACAAACTTGGCAAGAATGTAGATGGCTTCGAACTACTCCAGAAGCATTGGTGAGTTGACTTATTTTGCATTTGATTTTCTTATGAATTATGAATTGTCTTTATTGATTTACAATGACTTAATTTTCATTTTTTATTCGCAAGAAAAAAGGAAAAAGGCCTAAGAGAGTGGTAGAAAGAATGATTGCCCCCATACAATGTCTCATGGGGGTTATGCGAAGGCCGAAAAAGACTTGTTGGTGGCCAAATGGAAGAGATTGGAAGAAGCAACTCAATCCGATCCTTTTGTTCTTCTTTCTCTGCCATCTTTGATACGTCGCAAAAAGAAATGGTTGTTCGCTCACCAAAAGAGGAGCGGGTCTTATACGAGTAAACAATCTCGTATAATTGGTGAGAAAATTGTAAGTATTGTTGTTGACTTGTTGTTATTAATTATTTAGTAGACAAATTTTATTACTAACATTTGTCATCTGTGTCTTATAGGAGGACCTTCAAAAAAAACAAGCCGAGGGATCGTTTAGGTTGGATGGGACGAATGATATCCTGACCGTAGCTACAGGAAAACTTCAGCATCCTAGCCGTGTCAGGGGGATTGGAGGAGAGGTAGGCATAAGGGATTACTTTGGAGCAACCCCACGCCGTTCCTCAAGTAGTATGGTGACTATGGAGGAGATGGAGCGTATATTGGCCACTATGAGGGCAGAAGCTAGGGCCAAGGCAGAAGCATCATTTGATGCACGATTTGAAGAAAGGTTCAGCAAGATGAAAGAGGAATGGATGATAATGATGAGCACAAGACAAATAGATACCAGTGCTCCCCAGGCTTATTCCCTAAATCCTAAATAGAGCACTAAAGGGAGTTGTATTGGTCAGTCATCAGAGGGTCCTGGCAAAGAAATTGGTGAGCCTTGTGACTTGTTTATGGAGGATCCTCTGAGACGATTGGTTGCACGAGGGAGCATGCACAACTTAGGATCAATTGTCCACTACCAAGAAATAAAGGAGGATCAAGTCAAAGTAGCGGTTGAAGAGGTGATCATTACAGATGTACCTCTCCCTATCCATGTTGATGACTTCAAGGTTATAGGCGATGTCATCAACTCTTTCATCTTGTGGCCAAAGAACCTTGTTTCTAATCGAGCTAAGGAATCCCCACCACCTCCACCTCCACCTCCCTCCACTCAAGATGTTTCACGGCCTCCATTGAATATCATGCAGCAAGTGATTCTGATGGTATATGATACGTCCTTTGCAATAAGAGATTGGTCTACTAAGTCACCTGTTGGCAAGTCAGGGGCGTAATGCTATCTTGAGAGGGATGATTTAATGTCCCTGGTAGCTCCTCTACAACAGCTTCCAATTTTGATTGTCCAGCTCTTTTTGATGTAAGTATCTTCTCAAATTGGAAGTTAATATTTTACAAATTACGCCATTAAACTTTGATTTAATGTCCCTACTTGAATTATTGTAGGTGCATGCAACATAGGTTGGTTGACTCTGGCAAAACCAATAAATTTGGACTCCTATGCCCAATTCAACTCTATGACAAAGGGACCACTGCTTCTATCAAACACACATACTTAGTGAAACCTCTATTGAGTGTTTCTTGGCTCCATATTTGCATGGGTAAGAAACAAATTTATATTTCATAATATACATAATGTTTTATATTTGCTTAAAAGTTTTCCCTTTTTTTCAGTGATCATTGGCAATTGGCTGTTTTGTGCAAGAAGAGTTATATATTCTGTCATCCTCTTATGCTCCCTCCACCTCAACAAGCCAACTAATGAATTGAAGAAGAGCTTGAACGCGTAAGTTTTCTTGCATTATTAATTACCTTTTGAGTGTAAAATTTATGGAATTTGTGTAAAATAAGTAACCTTTGTGATTTTGATGATATATGGCTATGCAGACATTCTAACACGCTGCTTGTGGTAGGCCTATGTGTGAGGTAAAAGGCCCTACATGGATCTTGCCAAAGGTTAGTTACATATTGATTTGTTTTAAGAATGTATTCAATAATAAGTCATGCTTTAATTTTATACTTGTTTTAATGATATCATATTATTTTTCAGACCCGTAGGCAACCACCAGGGTCCAACTTGTATGGGTTGTATATTCTAAGGCACATGTATAATATTATTACCCTAGGCACGACAAAACTTATTGAGGAGGTAAATGTATATATATTTCAAAAATTTTGTATTACTTTTATTTTTTTTCTAAGTGAAGTTAATGTTTTGCTTGACTTTGATGTTTCAGATGTTTGAACTTAATGACCCCTTTCCAGAAGAAGATATTGAGCACATTCGCAATTATTGTACTGAATTCATTTATGAACTTTTACAACAGTGAGTTCTTGTAAAACTAAGGAATTCTTTTGTATATATTGATGAATTGACATGTTGGTTGGTTGCAAATATTGTTGGTTGCATGATTTGACATGTTTGTTGATTTTAACATGGTTTTTGTATATTTTAATGAATTGACTTGTTGGTTGCATGATATGACATGGTTGAATTCTTTTATGTATATATATATATGATGCTTTTAAACAAAACATTATACATGAGGATATATGACATATTACAAGTTCTTAATTCAATGAGAAGGTTAAAACAAAAGGAAATGGTAAGTGGAAGGTTAAAGCAAGAGGAAATAGTAAGTGGAAGCAAACTGAACACCATATGACACTTAAGTATGGCATTAGAGGTAGCAATTCTAGGATGCGTCTGATAACTAACCTAATCACACATAATTAAAAAAAAAATATAACACTTTTAAAACCGGTTATAAAAATAACCGCTCTTAAAAGTTATTTTAGGACCGGTTACGTATATAACCGGTCTTAAAATTAAATTTTTAAGTCCGGTTTTATGTACAACCGGTCTTAAAATTAAAATTTTTAAAACCAGTTATATATGAAACCGGTTTTAAAATAACTTTTAAGACCGGTTATAATTATAACCGGTCTTAAAAATGTTATGTAAATTGCTTTACAAAAGAGGTCTTTTAAGACCGGTGCTCATGACAATCAGTCTTAAAATTGTTACTTTTAGACCAGTTATTAATACAACTGATCTTAAAAGTGAGATTTTTAAGACCGAATTCCAAACCGGTCTAAAAAGTTATATACTTTTAAGACCGCCTGTATCAATACCGGATCCAAAACCGGTTTAAAAAGTTAATTTTAATCGGTCTAAAAAACCCTTTTTCCACTAGTGAATTTATACCCCATCTTTTCGAAATGTGTTACAGTCAATTATTGAACCATAATTATTTCATATGTGAATATTAAGAAAAAATAATAGAATTTTGATGTTAAAATAGTTATGATTTACGGTATTAACAAGTATTATTTTAAGGGAAAATTAATTTGTCAAGCCCTTTAGTTTTATCAGATATTAGTTAAGTCCCTATATATATATATATTCTTTTTTATTGAATACATAAAAATAATTCTGTTAAATCTAATATACTTATTCTATCTAATAATTAAGTACATTATGTCATAATCGAGAAAATGGATGTCTCGAATCTTGATTATTATTTTATTTATTTCCTCAATATACTATTTTGGGAGAACACCATTGGCTGTTTTTTTTAAATAAAAAAAAGCCAAAAATTCAAGAAAAAGGTGAAATTGATTAAAAAGAAAGGTGTAGAAAGAACTTCCAAAACGAAGTTAACGGAGTCAAAGTAGAAGTAATAGATTTATTTTCTTTATTTGTTTGATTTTTTAATTAAGAATATTTATTATTATAATAATATAATATAATTAATATAAATAGAATATAATTATTATTTTTTTATTTATTTTTCACTTTTGAAATATTGAAAATAGAATATAAATATTGGTTTCTAATTTATTTATATTTAATTTTTATTTCTAATTTATATATTTAATATATTTCTATATTGAATTTAATATATTTATAAAATGGATTTCTAATTTATATTTATAATTTATAATTTATAAAATTTAAAATTGAAAGATGAAAAATGGATAATAATAATATTTCAAAATCAAGCACAAGCAAAGAAAACATAGAAGCCAAACGAATAAAAAAGTCATCTGTTATGTTAAATATATTACTTCTACTCTGACTCCGTTAACAATTGCAGCAAACAGTTGACAGATTAGGATGTTGCACTAGTAAGCTCTTACAAAACACACACGCGGACATTACTTTTCATGCAGACAAATTAATAGAAGAGCATGTGATACAATATTCCTTGCTAGCTGATTCATGAGTAAATCCACCTAAGTCAAGGAAGGGAGGAATATTAAGGAGGTATTAAGAGGGGTAAAACCTTAAACACTTGAGGGGAAGAGAGATAAACACTATATATTTATATATCCAAGTTAAGGAAATCCACAATCAAGCAAATTAGATCGTATGGTGTGTATTTTTTTTTCGGGCAAAGTATGGTGTGCATAAATCCATACCATAGAATTTTATGATTTGATCTTTCATGACGTACAAAAATTAAGTGTGTGTATGTTAATATAGATTATATCTAAATATTATTAATACATGTTGGAAGTGCACAAAAATAACGTAAGAAAAAGCGAAATAGAGTTTAATAATAAAATGCTAATCGAAGAAGAGATAAAAATATTGCAATTCAATTTAAATTAAAAATTGCCTCCAAATAGAAATTGCAAATTCTAAATTAAGCTCTCCAAAAATTAACTTTGAAAAATGAGAATTAAGTTAAAGAGAAGGAAATTTTAATTTAAAGCGCGTAATATGGGGAAAAATTATAAATTTGTTAGAAATAATGGGTTGAGATTTATATTTAGGACTACATTTAATCCCAAAATAACTCTTAAATTACATAAGTTGCATGATTTCACATTCTTGCCTAACAAATTTGGGAATCTTGTCGGCCCAATTATTTATGGAATCCCACTACAGTCTAGTATGACCCGGACAGAATATTTTTCTTCTTTTCACAGTACTTAATGAATCTTAAAAGGTTGCAGCTCTCAATTTGAGCGTCAAGACAAAACTTGCGACTTTTGTCTTTTAGTTTGTTAATTGCAAGGTGTGTGCATCTGTGAGTGTGTGTTTTTTTACCCTTTAAGTTTTGTTGGTCTTGTTTTGTGTTGTCGGTCTTGTTTATGGTTTGGGTTTGTTTGAGTAGAGTTTCTTGGTGGTTGTAAGCTCTCTCTTTTTTCTTGGCGATTAAATATGGTTATTCTTATAATTTAACTGCATATAATGTCACATAATAAAGTTGGTGTTTTAATATTGGATAGTTCAAATGTACTTGTTAATGGTTGCTCATGTACTTGTCAATGATTGCTCACACACTTATCAACAGATGCTGATTAAATGGACTTATTTATTTGGGCAAAAAAATGGACTTATTTAGACATATCACATATCGTTATCATGATTAAAATATGATTATTCTTATAAAGAAATAAAGACTATTTGTCATCAATTGTTCTCTTCCTCCCACCCTTGCGTGCCGGTACAACCCGATAAGAATAATCATATTTAAATCATGATAACAATATGAGATGTGTCTAAACAAGTCTATTTAATTAGCAGCTGTTGACAAGTGCGTGAACATCCAATAACAAGTGAGTGAGCAACCAATAATAAGTGCGTGAGCAGCCATTTTCACATTTCAAATTAATATCACCCAAGTCCTATGAGACTTCATTTCAATTTGATTATTTCAAGGGACCTAGTTGTGATTATTTTTGTTTCTTGGAACCTGATTCTTCATCACTTTGATGATTTCCAAGCTTCGTGGAATATTTCTTTTCATGGGATTGGTCAGAGAATGAATCATTATTTAATTACATAATTGTGATCGATCAATTACCTTGCTGTGTAACAAAATCATTAATGTCACATTCCTCAGCTAATATGTTGAGTTTTAAAGATTCCTTATTACCATCCCCTTATAATTGTGTATCATCTTTTACTACATCTGGTCCCAAATATATATGATCTAGATAAGGAGTTTACTTTGGTTCTAAATGTGATATCCCAATCTAAGTTGCCTTCCAAATTTTTAATTTTGTTTCCTAAAATATCCTTATTGATCACATATAGGAATGGGGATTTTCATCCAGAGATAGTTGTGATGCACAAAATTAAAAAGGCCATTTATGAAAACCTACACATAATTTTAACAAATAATTAAATTAATTTCCTTAATTTTAGTAAACTAGTTATCTAGTCATTATATTGAGAATAAGAGGGAGTATGAAATTAGAATCGACAATAAGGACGTGAGGGAGCATTTGTGGTGAGGAATTAATGTTACTGTTCAAAAGAGGTTACTCTTTAAAACATAAAAGCATGCTTTAAATATGCTTCGTAATCTTTACAACACACTCCCTTTGGTTCTAAATCAAAGAATTAAATTACGAATTTATATACATTAAGAAAACTAATTAAGTTAATTATTTATAATAAATTTATGTTGGTTTTCCTAAAAACCCTATTTCATCATTACCCTCGTTGATGGAAACCCCATTAATATTTGGAATCACATAGATAGGTTGAGAAAAAAAATTAAATTTAAAAGGTATATTAGACTGAGTAGATATTTTACATCTAACTAGGTCCTACATTTGAGATCAGAGTGACTAATATAAATGGTGGATTTCACGTACATATGAAGAGTGGAACAAGGATCATGAAGAAAAAAATAGTTATCTAATGGGGCGCTTTTCTTTAATGACGCTAGAAGCTTAATTAACCAAGTTGTGTTTCAGGTGTCAAAAGGATCAAGAAACATGACTAGTGAAAGAATGCTTAGAGAGTTGCTAATAAATTACTCTTCAATTAGGTTGCTATGCATTAGCGAGATTCTAATCTTTATGTCCTTATGGGAATATGAGCCGTATTGTAATTATCAACTAAAAAAAAATTCGACAGGGATGCATATGTACTGAATATTGTTTGTAATAAAAATATAACATATTGTACAATTAATGGGATAAGATAAAATATTATATTCTAAGTTTTAACTAACTTAATAGGACCAGTTCTAATTAACGACAAGGAGGATCACAGGAGTGGAACAAAAACGAGAAAAGTAATTGTCAATTAAAGCATAAATTCATATGCTCTATAAATTCTTCTTTATCCTGCAGATAGGAAATTGGTGGGCATGTGATAAACGAAAAGTAGATTTGAAAAAAGGAAAGGACTTTAAAAATCCGAGCGAATATATATTTCCTAATCAAAGCGGATAGATGAAGGTCAGTGAGCAGGAAGCAAATTTTTCCCAACTCAATTACTGCACCTTGGTAGACAGGAAATATATAACTACCAAAAGTTATTGGCGTGTGTATTACAAAAGGATATATATATTGCAAATTGGGTAATATTAATAAAATATATTTCGCTTATGTTGGGTACAAATGTGGGCCATTTTCCACATAAGAATTCAAACTTTAGTTTGTTATATTGTGAGGGGAGCCCCTTCTGCTAGAGCCAAGCCCCATTGGTTTCAAGCAGGCAATGGTAAGAAAAGTAAATTTCATTTGAACCTGGACGGAGGTTAAATTTGTGCCCACTATAAATATTAATTTTTAAAAAGTATAATTTTAAATATTTATCGACTTATATGACAATATTACTCATCAATATTGTTCATTAAATTTAAATACTGAAGAAATAATACAATAAATATACAATTATAATAACATAAATTGTATGCATCAAAAAAGTAAACATTAAAAGTAAAATTATATTAAAATAAGCAACATTTATATTAAAATCAATACATTAAGTTTTTACAAAAGAAAAGCCAATAAAATAAGTATTAACTATTAGAACCATAGAATCATACTCTTTCATTATTTTATAGTATAAGTTTTAATAAATTACTTTTTTTGTAAGCTGTGAAACTATTTTTTTAATAAATTTATCAGTACATGAAAATAAATAAATTGTTTTCTTTCTCACTATAAAGTAGTATTTGATTAGAAATACTTACATATCATCTAAACTCTATCCAATAAAAGCATAACAATTCATATCATTTTCATCCTATAGTTGGATGATGACTCATCTAAAAAAAATTCAAATTTTATCTTATTTTTAAGAAAAATTTTGATTGGTCATTTTGTTTCAGTTTTTTTTTTTTAAAATTAAGATTGTTTTTCTTAAAAACAAGAGATTTGAATTTTTTCAAATGAGTCATCAGCCAACTAGGATTAAAATGATCTGAGTTATTATGTTTTCATTGAACAGAGTCTAGATGATGTGGTACTCCTAGAGTATATAAGTATTTCTTATTTGATTAAAGAATTTGTTGGAGATGGAGGAGAGAGATGGTGGGATCAAATTTGTTGGGTTGGTGGTGGTGATGCTGGAGTCAGGAAAGCATGTGAGGTGGCAGATGTAGAGCTCTAATTTGGAAGAATTTTTGCCATGTGGAGCCAAGTTAGAAGCCATTTTTGCCACATGACTCAGAATTAAGTTATAAAAAGTTAAAAGATGAGGGATTGACTTATAAATGAGTCAAATGTTGGAGATTTTGCAGATTCATTTTTCCAAGAGAAAAATATATAAATTAAAGAATGAATCACTATGAGTAAGACAAGAAGTACCACTAATCTCACATTCAATTAGTTAGAAAACCATAATTTTATTTGATTCTACTTTGTAATATTTATAAAATTCAGCTTTATAATCAATATACAAGAAAATACATGTTTGATGTACACTTTTATAAAGTTAAACAGGGAAATAGAATTTTTTATAGGGACACAAACGAAATTTTCCTTTGTTGGGGGTGTATTTTCACCCTTTTTACCTACTATAGAGTGTTTAAGAAAATATGTTGTTCATGCTATAAAATGAATCAATATATACAAATTATAAAATATATAAATAAGTTGCAATGTTGATAAAGCACAATTAGTGTGATTCATTTCCGAAATTTTATGTCACAAGAGATAAGCGTATTCTCCCTCAAAAGGACAATATCCATTAAAAAGGTGTTAAGTGAAATAAAAATGGTGTTAAGAGAAAGGAAACCTACATATAACGAAGCCATTATTGTGAATTTTTTTGTTTCATATACTTACCATCTAAATTACCCTCAAATATATAGCCATATTGTAACGAAAAAAACACAAATAATACATTAAGGTGGAGTTTGGATAGATTGATTTGGATGTAAAATCTCCAATTAAAAATACATGTATTTTAAAATTCTTCGTTTGGGTTGTATAAAAAATTACACACTGATATATAGCCATGTTGTAACGAAAAAAGATAATTGAAATTTGAAATAACTAAGATATATTAGACATTTAGGGATTGTAATAAAAAGTTTGCTTCCAAATCCAAGAAATAACTCCAACAGTCAGAAATAAAGAGGTGGAAGTTGAAAGAGTTGGAGAACGAGACAATCAGACTCATCCAAGAATTACACAAATGCTCCCTCAAGTGATCATCAATAGAAAGAGAAGCTGAATAATTCATGATCCAACAAGCAAACAGAGGCTAAAATGTATCATTCTTCTCAAAAAGGATTTATTCTTGAGTAATTACAAGATTATTCGAGTCAAGTATCGAATTTCTAATCTTGTTAAACTTTTTTGGGTATGATCCCTTGAGTGATCATTTAAGTGATGACCCAAGATCACTCAAGTGATATTGGGGAACATTTTCTATTTTTATGAAAGTAGCGTCTTTTTCATCAAATCACTTCAAGTGCAACTCCCAATGCTCTGATGAAAATTTCCATATTTTATTCCCCACACATTTTTTATCAAGACCACTCTATTTTCACTTCCAAACACCTCCAAAATCCTCTCAAATCCTCTATCCTAAACACCAAAGTTCTGATAGTCAACTCTTAGACTTCCAAGTTTTGAAGTTTCAATCATCATGGCAAGAACCAAGACTACTATTCGGCAAGAGGAAGAGTCATCCTAGTCTCCAGCACCTCCGCCAACCAAAAGGAAGAAGAAATTATCAACACCAAAATCCAAACTGAAGAAACACCCTCAACCGAAGGTTCTAGATGAAGCTCCTCCCGAACCATAACCAAAATCTAAGGGTGTTATGATCCAAGAACCAAGATCAACCCAATTAAAGACCAAGCTACTACTCCAGATGGAAAGGGAAAACTAAAGGCTCCTCCTAATCCACCTGGCTCTGACTCAGACACGGACACACCCTCATGGACCAAAAGAGATAGGCAAGAGGCCAGATACAATGCTAGAATCTCTAAAATCATGGCCAACATGCTTGAGGAGGCAATGAGTACCCAAATCCCAACCAAGTTGAGGCAAGGACATAGAGCTCAAGAAGGGACATCTTCAGTACTCACTAAAACCAAGGCCTCTCATGAAGTAGAGGGAAGAGGAGGACATGTAGAAGAAGAGGAGGAGGAAGAGGACATCACAGTGGCACCTTTTGGCTTCTTAGCAACCAAACTCTTAGACTCCAAGAAGTTCATTGAACACATTGCTAGACGAAAATTTTGTAAGATGTTCTATGTAAACTAGAATACTTTGTTTGAAGCAAACAAATTACACTTACCTGAGTACCTTGAACACTACATGCTTTGGCTCTCTATACACCTACCTTATTGCCCACATACAGTTAGACATTTCTATTGTAATTTGGAGCCAGTTCAAGATTGCTTAGATAGTGGCTTTACGAATGAAGAAGAGCTTGAGACTACTGTTAGAGGAAAAAAGTTTCTTATCTCAGCCTCAAGGATCAACAAATGGCTTGGGATTAAGAATACATTGAAGGATGTTCCAACCAAACTCAACGCAAATTAGATCTTTAGCATTATGAGGCCTAGTGAACAAGCAAGACCACTGACCTTCAACCCGAGTGATATGTGTGATCTATACAGGGTTCTTTGGTATATTTACTCGAGGGCTATCATGAACAAGTTCAACAACTTCACTCACTTCATTGATAGAGACTATGGACTTGTAGCCTCATTCTTAAGCAAAAAATAAAGAAATTTGGGAGCATTGATCTTCTCCGAGATCAAGAGGTATAGGTATTCGACCACCAAGACTACACCTGTGCCCTATCCTCAACTAATGTCACTTATCCTTAGAGCTAATAAAATCTTGTACTTGAAGCCAAATGAGCCTATAGAGAGACTACTACTGGTTGAAAGGAATCAAATTGGGAAGCTTGGCATAGATCTACCCTTGAGGCATCCTTGGATTACCACTCCCAAGAAGGGGAAGGCACTAGACTCTGAGGCTACAAAAATGGATGACACTCAGTCCTTAGCTCAAACCACATCCAATACACCTTTCTTCCTTTGCTCCTCCATTCAAATGTACTTGAAGGAAGTGCTTCAAGGTTTTCATATGGATCTGGCAAACACAAATGTTGAGTTTGTGTCACACATAGATGAGAATATGGGTTAGATATCCAATGTCATGAATGAGCATCATAAAGCAGTACTAGCACATCAGGAGGTCCAGACCAATATGATGTTTGAGATTGCCAATCTTCTCCGATCACCCTATTAAAAGATTGAAACTTTGGAACCTAGCTCCTCCATACCTATTAAACCCACTTTAGTTTCTGTAGCTCCCTCATCTACCATTGAGCCTTTTTTAAACAATATTTAATTCTTTATGGCTGATCATACTTCCTCTACACTAGTCCACATCACTATGGATAAGCGTATCCCACCTCAGCAAGCCACTAGTCCTCTCATCTCTAATCTCATACCTTCTGGTTCCCTTCCACATGATGAGCCTATCTGTTCACCGTTTAGCTTCCGCAAGCATACGGGTCGCAAGTAATAAAGTGAAGAGAAAGAGAGTATCAATCCACAGGGACTATGACCAAAGCGAGCTAACCAATGTAACCATATGTTTAATTAGGTTGAATGGAGTCATTTAAGATTGATCAAGTTTAACCAAAAACATGTGGATTGAGGTGAAAGAGAAATTCAAATCTATCTTTAGACTACAATTTATAAAAGCAAATGATTCTTTGAATTCAAGAATTAAATGAAGCTTAGGATTGCTTATCCCCCTTGTATTTCAAAAGCACTCACTAAATTCCCCCAATATGTGCTACTTAATAAAAGATTATGCTAGTCAAGGATACTAATTTACCTATAAGTGCTCTCTCAAGTCTCCAAATCGGCTTTTAATTCATTAATCTCTTAATTAACTAATTAAACCCTGAGTTCCATTACAAATCCTATTTTACTATGTGAGGCTAATGAGTGTATCTCTACCTCATTAACAAAGCTATCCATTTGATTCACAAATTTCAAACTCTCACACGATTTAACTCAAGTTCTACACCTAATCTAGCCCTCTCAAGCATTAATCAAGTGAATCCAACAATCTTATTGGTGGCCAATCAACAAGAAACTTTAAGTAAAGAGTAAAATCAACATAATCTCCTCATTAATCACAAATATGAAGGGGAAAATGAGTACTTAATCCATACAAGGGTTCAAAACAACCCTAAAATAAGGTGCTTAGCTATACAAAGTCATGAAAAAGCTACAATTATGCAGAATAATTACAGCCATTACAGAAACTTAACAAAGAAAGAGAAGAGGAATGAGAAAAAACCAAGGATTTGAGCCCCAAATTGCTTCTAGACTCAAACCCAAGCTCTGTACTCTTCAAGGGAGCAAAACCCTAGCACACCCAACTCCTAGGAACACTTGAAAACTAAAGAATGACCTAATTTTGGCCTATCCCTTGCTTAAATACCCTCCATATGCGTTTCTATAAGTAAAATGCATGGTTGCATAGTCTGTCGTATGCTTCGGCACATACGTGTGTGATGAAGCATATGACACAGTAAGTTCTGGTCCTCGTTGGCTTCGGCACAGGGTCGAGTGCTGAAGTATGTTACACAGTAAGTTCTGACCCCGAATGCTTCAGCACATATGCTTTTGGCTGAAGCATATGACACAGTGAGGGCAATTCTCCATTGGCTTCAGCACATGCATTGTTGGCTAAGGCCAACAACCAAACAGCTTCCCTCCTAGTTCATTGAGCTTTTCCTTAGTCTTTTAGAACTTTTTGACTTGTCAGCTTTCACTTACAAAAAGGAGGACATCAGGAGCTCTTTAATTTTAAGAAATAATCCTACTTATATGCATTTAACTCATGATTTGAACTTTTCTTTTGTTCTACCACATTTTCTTCTATATATGCACAATTTGTACTCAAAAGAAAGTGAAAAGAGAACAAAATGTGCGAGAATGTTATCAATTCCTATGAGTTATCACACCCCTAAACTTAAACTTTTGCTTGTCCTCAAGCAAAGAAGCTTATCCTTACTGAATGAATCAATTACTTATCACGTTTGTATGAACAAATTATCCTCATCATCAGCTCAAGTAATTATATTAAACAAGAAATAAGTACAATATGCAAAGATGAATGCTTTATAGATTTAAAACATGCTTTTCAAGAATTCTTAAGTGTGAGTGTGTGTACAGAGTCAACATTTATTCCTTTTTGCACCAATTAAAATTCAAAGCAACACTTCAAATCATATACCAATATTCAAACAAATAATTTTATCATCCCCTAATTCCTTCCTCTCTTCTTCTAATTCACCCCACTTAACTTAAAAATTAAAGGGACTTTTCTTAGCTTGTAATGGGGCCAGGGGTTAAGGTTTTCAAAAGAAAAGGGAAAGGATAATCAATCAAATACCTTAAGATAGATGATACTATTCAAGGGTTTTCTTTCTTTTCTCATGAAATATACGCCCCCAAACTTGAACCAAATTTGATCTTTTCATATCAAGCCTTCTTTTTAAGCCTTTTTTCTTTGTTTTTTTTATACACACTTTCCTCCTTTTTTTTTTGGAATATTTTGGCTTGATTTATGTACATTGTGAACTCTTACTTTCTACACTCCTTTCCCAATCTAATATAACTTTGCATAACATCACCATATTCCACTACCCAATCAATTATCATCTATCTCAAAGCAAGGGAATCATGGTTTTTCACATTGGTTGAGGAATGTAGGTGTTAGGTTTTCCAATAAAAATTTATAATTGGTTTTTCAAATAGGCTCAAAATAAGGGTTCAAAGGGAAATCACATCAATTTGGTCAATTTGAAAGGCTCAATCGCATTGTGATCTGCCCTAATCATTTTTTCAAATCTTGTGAGGTAAATAGAAAGTTTTGAAGAATTTCAAAGAGGATTCTGAAATCAAAAGTTTGAAACAAAGGTATATAACCTAACTTGACACAAAGTCTTTCAACCAGCACATCCACAATAAATTTTAACTCCAATAGTGTGTGAAATACTTAAAAACTCTTGAACAGCATGTTTTATCACTACAATGCTGATATGATGTTGTAATAGTAATTTTCCTAATAGTAATTTTCCTAAAAGTTAATTAGGTTAGTTGGGTAGGTTAATTCTTTTTCTCCTTCCATTACCGGTTCTGTCCTGTTACCGGTTCTGTCCTGAAGCCTATATATATGGCAGAAGGTATTGATTGTGATTAGATTTTGCAAGTAATGACAATCAGAAATATTTCCAGAAATTCCTCTGTTCTCTCTTCCTCTCTATCTCTAATTCCTCTAACTCTTCCCTTCTACCCTCTGATTTCTTCTTCTCTACACTAATCCCTAATTCCTAAAGACATTCAAATTATCCTCCAGCATCAGTGGTATCAGAGCTAACAGTCCTCGGCCTTGGATTATCGGCGCAACGCTTCTGATTGGATGGTGCAAACAAGATCACAACAAACATCAAGAAATATGGAAGAACGGATTCAAGCAATGGAACAGCAATTCGACACTGTGAATGAACTCCATGACGCGGTTCAAGGCTTCAGGGAGGAGTTACAACTGGTTCAACGCGGAATGCAACAAAACTTGGACACCCTTGCGCAAGATATCCAACACCGGATGCAGCAAGAACTGGCAACTCTTGCGCAAGAGATAAGGACATTGGTAGTGGCGCCAAAAAACCACCAGAACGGCCATCATCGGTTTCAAGAAAACCACGATAGACCCTATCATCGGCCGACCCAGTTTACAAAGATGGAGTTTCCGAAGTACTCTGGCAAAGATATCAATACCTGGTTACTCAAGGTCGAACGCTACTTCATGTTGGACGGAACGCCGGATGCATCAAAGGTTGATATGGCATCGATGCATCTTGATGATGAAGGATTCCAATGGCACGCAGCAGTCGAACGTCGTTGGCAGGGACACCCACCCACCTAGGTCGAGTATTCGCAACTCCTCCGCGATACCTTCGGTCCAGTTCATGAGAAACCGATGACCGACCTCACTCATCTATGCCAGACGGGATCGCTCCAGGAATTTAATATCAAGTTCGACTCCATTGCGGTAAGACTGGACCTTTCCGAGGCTTACTTGGTCGACGCATATGTTGGTGCCTTAAAGGAAGAAATTGCGGATTCGGTGCTATTATTCAATCCGACCACCATGACCGAGGCTCGGCGACTCACACGCGTTCAAGAAATCGCAATCAATCGTCGACTTGCAAAGGGCAGTGCCGACAGATCGCAGAAGCAGGTTTCGGGCAATTCATTCTCATCCAACTCGTCTTTTGGGTCGAATTTCTCTAAAGTAGGATCTTTTAATAATGGGTCCCAGCGCAAAGACCAAAAAGCCTCAACCAATACCCAAAATTCCAACTTCGTCCCAAGAACAATTACTCGCCCAGTAAAAGCACTCACTGCCGACGAGGAAGCAGATCACCGCGCCAGAAACCTTTGTTTTTTCTGCCATGGGCCATTTTCGAGAGATCACAAATGCCCTCAAAGACAGAAAATGCAACTTCATTTGGTTCTGTTGGATGAGGAAGGTATAGGTTCTGATGTGGTTTCTGAAATCCCAAAGTCCGAAACAATTGAGGAACCAGAGCAACCCAACATTTCATTATATGCAATTAAAGGAACCGATCAGGCTGAGTCCATGAGAGTCTTGGGTACTGCTGGGAAACAATCTATACAGGTTCTAATAGATAGTGGGAGTACCCATGATTTTTTGAATCTGGACACAGCCTTGAAATTGGGTTGGCAGCCGCAGGCACTACCTCTGGCGCATGTGGAGATTGCAGGTGGGGGAAAACTGAAAATTCATGGGGTTTGGCATGGGTTTAGATGGAGAATGCATGGTCTGGAGTTCAGTTTTGATTTTCAGATCATTGAATTACATACATATGATTTGGTTCTGGGCTTGAGATGGCTCAAGAGTATAAAAAATGCATTCTGGGATTATGAGTCCTTATCCATGTATTTTTGGAAGGATGGTCAGTTGGTTACTCTCCAAGCCAATGTCCCTCATTCCTTGAGACTTGTAGCATCGAAAAGGGTGGAAGATAGTTGCCATAAAGATGAGCAGCTGTACCTTATGCAGTTGGTGGAAGTCCAAGGAACTAGGATGAGTTGCTTGGCGATTCAGAAACCAAATCCGGATCTGCCCGCAGAAATTCAAGGGGTATTGAAGGTTTTTCAGGATGTGTTTGATGAGCCAAAAAGCCTCCCACCGTATAGGGAAGGCCACAATCATCCCATTCTTTTAGAAGAAGGCACAAATCCTATTTCTTTAAAGCCATACCGATATCCGGCTGCCCAAAAGGATGTTATTGAGAAATTAGTGGCTGAGCTACTTGAAGCAGGGGTTGTGCAAGAGAGTTGTTCTCCATTTTCAGCTCCTATAGTCCTTGTCAAAAAGAAGGATGGATCTTGGCGTATGTGTGTGGATTATAGAGTTAAATAAGAAAACAATTAAGAATCAATATCCTATTCCTCTTATTGAGGACTTGTTTGATGAGTTGGGCAAGGCTAGATGGTTTACAAAGCTTGATTTACGGGCCGGTTATCATCAAATTAGGATGGTACCTGAAGATGCTTACAAAACCGCATTCAAGACTCACTCCGGACACTATGAATGGCTCGTAATGCCATTTGGCCTTACGAATGCGCCAGCAACATTTCAGGGGGCTATGAATGATATTTTTCATCCTTTCCTGAGACAATTTATACTAGTCTTCTTTGATGATATACTGATTTATAGTCCCACACTTGCAGAACATCAAGAGCACTTGAGGATAGCTTTGCAAACGTTGCAGCAACATCACTACTTTGTGAAGGAAAGTAAGTGCACCTTTGCTGCTACAAGTGTGGAGTATCTTGGGCATATCCTAGGAGATGGAGTAGTAGCAACGGACCCTAAGAAGATCCAAGCGGTTGCAGATTGGCCTCAACCGACAACAGTCAAACAATTGAGGGCTTTTTTGGGGTTAGCTGGCTACTACCGGCGCTTTATCAAGAGCTATGGTATAATTACTAGGCCCTTGACTCTTCTATTGAGGAAGAATGCTTTTGAGTGGTTTGAGTCTGCTAGCGAGGCCTTCCAGCGTCTCAAGGGTGCATTAGTTTCAGCTCCGGTTCTTGCTCTTCCTGATTTTACCAAGGAGTTTGTGGTGGAGTCTGATGCGTGTGGAGTGGGAATTGGTGCTGTGTTAATGCAGCAAGGGCAACCACTTGCGTTCTTTAGTAAAGGGCTCGCCCCAAGACATCATAATCTGTCAATTTATGAAAAGGAATTGATGGCGGTAGTATTAGCGGTGTTGCATTGGCACCAATATCTTGAGAGAGGGCGGTTTCTCATTCGCACAGATCAGCAAAGTCTCAAATTTCTGTTAGGGCAGCAACTTAAAACTCCCTTTCAAATGTTTTGGGTGTCCAAATTGGCTGGTTTCGACTACGACATAGTGTATAAGAAAGGAGTAAGTAACTCGGTAGCTAATGCACTATCTCGCCTCCCTAAGCAACAATTATTGCAAATGACTTTTAGCACTACTTCACCAGAAATGTTGCAGCAAATAAAGGATAGTTGGATAAGGGATGATTTCACTCGTTCTTTGCTTGAGAAGGTGCAACAAAATGGAGGAGTGTGGAGTCACTTCACTTGGGATGGTCTCCTTTTACGAAGAAAAGGTAAATTGGTTGTAGGCAAGGTAGACACCCTTCGGTTGCACATTCTTGAGTGGTTGCATTCAAGCCCTCAAGGGGGGCATTCGGGTATACAAGCTACTTATCGTCATATTAAAGGTTTTTTTTGGTGGAAAAAGTTAATAAATGATGTTGTGGAGTATGTCAAAAGGTGTGACACATGCTTTAGGTGCAAATATGAGACTATAGCTTCTCCCGGATTGTTGCAGCCTTTGCCTATACCTAGTAGGATATGGGAGTCGATTACTATGGATTTCATTGAGGGTCTTCCAAAATCTCAAGGGAAGGATACTATATGGGTAGTCATAGATCGAATGAGTAAGTATGCCCATTTTATAGCCCTTGCTCACCCCTTTTCGGCATCTACTTTGGCACAACACTTTATGGATCAGGTTTACAAGCTTCATGGGGCACCGGCTGAAATTGTGAGTGATCGTGATTCACTCTGTTAGTAACTTTTGGAAGGAGTTTCTTCGTGTGTTGGGTGTGAATCAAAAGCTCTCTACAGCCTATCATCCTCAAACGGATGGGCAATCGGAAGTGCTTAATAGATGTTTGGAGACGTATTTGAGGTGTATGTGTTGGGAGAAACCTAAAGATTGGGCTAAGTGGATTTCACATGCAGAATGGTGGTATAATACAACATATCATACCGCCACTAAGGCTACACCATATGAGTTGCTTTATGGGCAACAACCTCCACTACACACCCCTTATTTACCCCATAACTCAGTATTGGAGTTGGTGGATCGTAGTTTCATGGCTAGAGAAGAAGTTCTAGCACTTTTGAAACACCATTTGCACCGGGCAGCGAATCTGATGAAACAGAGGGCTGATCTGCATAGGTCGGATCGGGAATTTCAGGTTGGGCAGTGGGTTTTCTTGAAGCTTAAGCCCTATAGGCAAATTTCTACAGCAACAAGGGCTTCTCAAAAGTTGGCTCCTAGATTCTATGGTCCTTATCAAGTGGTAGAGAAGGTTGGGGCTGTTGCATATAAGCTAGCATTACCACCAGAATCTAGAATTCATTCTACCTTTCATGTTTCCCTATTGAGATTATGCCCGGATCCTACAATGAGGCCTAGACACCCTCCTATTGAATTTCCGGAGTTACCACCAGCTATGGAACCAGAAAGCATTCTGAATCGACAAGTTAAAAAGCATCGTAAGAGGATGATTACTGAAGTATTGGTTCAATGGAAGGGTTTACCTGATGAAGAAGCCTCTTGGATGGCCCTTCACTCTTTTCAGCAACAATATCCTACATTTGTAGTCCCTAATCCTTGAGGTCAAGGATGTGTAAAAGGGGGGGTATTGATATGATGTTGTAATAGTAATTTTCCTAATAGTAATTTTCCTAAAAGTTAATTAGGTTAGTTGGGTAGGTTAATTCTTTTTCTCCTTCCATTACCGGTTCTGTCCTGAAGCCTATATATATGGCAGAAGGTATTGATTGTGATTAGATTTTGCAAGTAATGACAGTCAGAAATATTTCCAGAAATTCCTCTGTTCTCTCTTCCTCTCTATCTCTAATTCCTCTAACTCTTCCCTTCTACCCTCTGATTTCTTCTTCTCTACACTAATCCCTAATTCCTAAAGACATTCAAATTATCCTCCAGCATCAAATGCACTCATCCATGCACATTAATAAAAATTTCCTATCTAATATAACATCTCAAGCAGAAATTTATATCATAGGATCATCCAAACAATATTTGACAAATAACCGAAACTAACAGCTCATTTTCAACAATTTTTTAACAAGCAAAAACTTAAGTATGATAAATGTCAAACATTCCAACAATTTTCTTGAAAAACCTGTTCAAATTTTTTTTCCTGTACACTCCATTTCTTTCAAGAAGTTTCAAAATTGAAGTCAAAATTTCAAACAATTTCAAAATTGAAGTACTCTCAACCCCAAACTTAAAATTGACAATGTCCTCATTGTCAACTAAAAGGATGGGAGAGAAAATAGCCAGCACCTGTACAACACAATATTCACAGCTTTTACACCATTCAATATTTAATAAAAATTAGGCCCTCACTAGCCTAACCAAGACCAGGAAAGGAGGTCATCACTAGCCATCAGTAGCTAGGAAATTAACAATCACAGCAGGAAAGTCATCAGATAGAGACAATTATATGAACCACTCAAACTAGCCATCAGTAGCTAGCAAAATCATATTCACATATTAACAAGAGTGTCAAAGAGTATTGGCCATCAGTGGCCAGCACCAAGCATCAACTAGTCAGTGTCCTGCACAGCATTCTCATTCATATGCCAAATTTTAAAATATACCAATCCAAAACAGGCAACGAGAATATGCACACTAAACACAAGCTAGTAGCAGGTAAATCATAGGGCTAACTAGAGCTCAAACAAAACAAAGAAGCACTAGTCTATGTGTGCGTTTGGAATGGCTTATTTTTGTCCAAAACGTGCTTATAATTCGTGATTCACAGTATACGAGGCAAGTATGTGAGAGGAGTTTTTTCTCGGCTTGCGTAATAAGTGCGTTTTTCCTGTACAAAACGCTTTCCCAAACATGCACTATAACAGTCCTAAAAAAATACAAAACACACACAAAACAAGACTCAACACAGTGAAATCAAATAAAAAGAAAGAAACTTGACCAAAACTATCCTAAAACAAAGGAAAAATACCCACAAACTTGAATTCTAACTAATCCAAAACTATCCACCGAGATTCCAAGCTTAATCCTATTCCTCACTGCCTTCACAATCATATGATCTTCTTAAAAGGAAAATTTACCACAATTTGATGCAGCTGAACAAAACCATCTCATTGTAGTAAACCAAACAAAGCTTGTGAGTTCAAGAAGAGATCACTAGAAAATCAAGAGAAAAGCGAAAGGTCATAGTGTGAAGAAATTTTTATTTGTAGCAAACCATTATTAGAAATTCAAATCAAAACTGAAATAACAAGAAGTTTATTTAAATGACCAAAAGCTTTTATTTTATCAAAATCAAATGATGCAAAGCTTAAATTTGTTTCAACACATGCAATCATTAGTAATTGCAGAATACAAAAGAATCTCTAAATGATTCTTAGGCCCATCCTTAACTCAGTGAATAAGAATGTGGTTTTCCTACAATGAAATAGTTCAGCACAGTCAAAGAACACAAATAGAATAATTAAGCAAAAGCTCACGAAGGTGCCAAATTGAGCCAAATTTTTCTAATTCATGCACTTCAAAGTGTGTTCTGAAAACCTATAGAATTTGCCAACATTTGATATTGAAATAAAGAGTCACATCCATGTATAGAGTAGATGATGAAGTCCATATTCAGTGTAAAAACAGCAACCCAAAGATTTCAGGACATTGGCATTTGGCAAGATGTGGCAATTCTCAATTACCCAAGTGTACTGAGAAAAATGTGGCAAATATATACCAATGCAACAACTACTACCCATGAAATATACCAAACTCAAGCCTAAGTTTCAATATGCTATGTAATATGACAGAGTATATCATCTGACACCATCCACCCTAATCAAGAGAACATTTTCAAACATGGGAAATTTGACATCATGTAGGTTCAAAGTTCAATTCAAAAACTTGTGATTAGCAACCGCAAGTATTGAGAATTCAATAAGACCCTTCAGTTCTCATGAAAGCCAAGAAAATACAGAGTAAGCCAGGGAATTGATTTCACAAATTTTGGGCACCTTTTCAAACTCAAACCAGCAGCTCTTAGATTCTAGAACTTTAAAACTCAATAGCATGTGACAATATGGAACATATGCCAAAATAAATCAGCAATTGCAGAACCTATTTGTTAGTTATTAATCCTCAACCCACAAAGTCCATTCAAGCCTAAACGTCAACATGTCGTGAAACTTTGCAAAACCACTCTACATAATCCAGGCAACATATACAGGAAATCAAGAGAACATTGCCAAACAAGCACATTAGTTCTACTTTAAATGCTGAAAACTGGGAGTTAGAATTAAAAAGTGATGTTCACAGGGATTTGGTGTCTAAGTTAATAGCACGAGATCAATGAACTTTCTCAAATGAATTTTGTTTTTTTTATTTTTTTTAAAACATTTCCAAAATTGACCACAAATTTCAGAGCTGAACTATTGTGATACTGCATGTTAAACTTAGAGACAAAATATCTATATCACCAAGCATATGCAGAGTGAACAAGCAAAGCCATAGAGGACTCCTACAATCATCACAAATCAATTCAATCCTAGTGCCCAATACATGGTGAAATATGTCAAAGCAAGTGACACAATCAATCTAAGACTCATCTAACACAAGCAATCAGTAGCAGTTACCATTGGCACTCCCCAAAGACATTTGACATTGCCATCCTGAATACCAGAAGAAGAAAAATTTCCCAACAATTGGCACATTCAAGCTTATCAGAGAACTTACAGCAGTAGATTCAATTGGAAAAGAAAAAAAATTCTATTAAGAACATAAAAGTTCAAGCATAAATTCTGAACATACTCTTAAACCAGCAGATTCTAGTGCTTAATCAACCTATTTTTTGGTGAACACTAAGATACTCAAACCACATAATTACATCACCATCCAAACAAAACAGGCAACCATTAATAGTTGCTATCAACTAATCCTCAACTCCTATTTCAAATTCAAGCTTACATTCCCACAAATATCAAGATAGTTCTATAACCAACCAAATGCACTCAAGCTTTCAAAATAAAAACAATTCAGAGATCACTTTTCAAACCAACTAGATAGCTAATCCAATTGCTTCATCAGTTCAAACTTAGGTGCAATCACAATTATACAGTAAAAACTCCTCCTAAAGACACCCTAATCATAATATCAACTCTGACCAAACCTGAACCTAAAAGAACATGGAAGAAGACACGTACTTACCTCATATTAGAGAATTACTGGCAGCAAACACAAGAACAACAACAGGGATAGGTGAAACAGAGATGCTCCGACCAAGGGAAAGATGAGGGTTGAGGATCGAACTCTATTCTTTAGGCTTCAATGGCAGAGAAACCAGAACTGAGACAGTCAGCTATAGAGACAACCGAGAGCACGAAGACGGTGAAATCAGGGAGTGGTGAGAATGGGGCTGCGGCAATGGTGGTTGTTTAACGTTTCTGGTGGCTATAAGTGGGGGTACGCGAGCGAGATCGGTGAGGGTGTTCGGGAATGGCGACGGAGGAACAGAAGCCGTGAGATGAAGATGAACGAAATATGGGCGACGGTGGAGTAGGAACAACGCGGATCTGGGGTAAGAGAGATCGGCAGAGGAAATCAATGTGAATGAGAGAAATAGATCGGTGGAGATGAGATCGATAGTGAAGGGAAACTGAGAGTGATGGAGACGAAGGTAGATGTAAGTGCGTGAGAGTGCTTGAGAGCAATGGAAGAGGAATAGGGGAGAAAGAGAAAGACGGAAGAAGGAACAATGAGTAGTGGAAATCTGGAGAAAAAGAAGCAAAAGTTGATTAGGGCAAGTAGAGGGTTAGGGTTTGAGGTCAGGAGGAAATTATCTATAGAGATTTTGGGATTTGAATTTGGGAATGAATGTGGACCTATTATTAGTGGATCAAATTTAAAGAGATAAAATTGGAATAAGATAGAAAAGAAGTAGACAAAAATGGAAAATAAGATTATCAATTTTTTTTATATATATTTTTCTTTTTCTTTTTTTTATTTTTATTTTACATTAATTTTAATTTCCTCTTTTTTTTCTTTAATTTTTTTTTAAACACAACAGAAAAATGGAAAAATGTGTATATAGATTTTTATTATACTATTATATATATTATTACTATATATATCTATACGTATTTGTATGTATATACTTTTGTTTTTTTAAGGGACACTAGGCTTCAGCACACATGAGTGTATGCATTGAACACAAAAAGTGCTTCCTTGGCGTAAGAGAAGTTGGCTTCAGCACACACCTTTTGTGCTGAAGCATTGAACACAGAAAGTATGCATGCAAGTAAAGCATATTTTGGCTTCACCAACACCACGTGTGCTGATGCATTAAACACAGAAAGCATAAATGCAGCAGAAAAAACACCAGATTGGCTTCAGCAAACCTTAAGTGTGCTGAAGCCAATTATTCACAAATTCCACAAACATCACAAACAAACCCAAAACTTATCCAAACACCATCAAACAAGTATCATGCATCATTTCAAACATCAAAATCATCTCAACATATCTAACTCCCTTCCTCATAAAATGCACCATGAACATAAGGGGAATAAATAAATTCCTAGATTCACATATTTTTAACACATTAAATATCAATACCACAAGTTCATGTCATCCATAATATAAATGAGAATTAGCATTAACCATATTCCCATGGTAGCTTCAGTACTACCCAGAATTAATCAATAATCATATATGCACTTCTAAAATCTTAAATATAAGCCTATAGTCAAGTGCACTTCCCTGAGATGCATATCCCATATACTTCCTTCAACTTCATCTTCTCACCCAGAAAATTCCTCCTTTGCATTGGCTTTGCTCATTCCTCATTGGGTACCTTTCCTCCCTACAAAACGCAAAGATCAAACATAAATCTACCAAAACACACAAAAATGACAAAAATTGAGTTAAGAACTTGGGTTGCCTCCCAAGAAGCGCTTAGTTTATAGTCTTTAGCCCGACTCTTCATGTTGGTCATTCTTCATTAGATAGGGTGATAGTGGACACAAGCCTATCCACATCTCCTCCCCAATAATGCTTCAATCGTTGACCATTAACTTTGAACTGCTCCCCATCTTGACCTTCTAGCTCCACAACACCTTTGTCAAAGACTTGGACCACAGTGAAAGGTCCAAACCATCTAGACTTCAACTCTCCCCGAAAGATCTTCAACTTAGAGTTGTAGAGGAGCACTCGTTGACCCGGCTCAAAAGATTTAGAGACAATCTTCTTGTCATGCCACCAATTTGTTTTCTCCTTGTAAAGCTTTGAAATTTCATAGGCATGAAAACGAAATTCTTCAAGTTATTAAGCTGCAAAAGCCTCTTGTCACCCACCTCTTTTTCATCAAAATTCAACTTTTTAATAGCCCAATAAGAATTGTGCTCCAACTCCACAGGAAGATGACAAGCTTTCCCAAAAACCAAGCGGTAAGGAGACATACAAATAGGTGTCTTGTAAGCAGTGTGATAGGCCTATAGTGCATCATCTAACTTCATGGACCAATCCTTTCGAGTGATACCCACAGTTTTCTCAAGGATTTTCTTGATTTCTCTATTAGAAATCTCAGCTTGACCATTTGTTTGAGGATGGTAAGCTAAAGACACCTTCTGCTTCACTCCATACTTCTTCAAAAGAGTTTTAAATTGATAATTGCAGAAGTGGGTGCCTCCATCACTAATAACAGCCCTTGGAGCACCGAAACGAGTGAAAATGTGCTTTTTCATGAATTTGATCTCTACTTTAGCATCATTAGTTGGGGAAGCAATGGCCTCAACCCATTTAGACACATAATCAACCGCTACCAGAATGTATTGATTGTTGAAAGACTTGGGAAAAGGTCTCATGAAGTCAATCCCCACACATCAAATAATTCAACTTCTAACATGCTATTGAGTATCATTTCATTCCTCCTAGAGATATTACCAACCCTTTGACACCGGTCACAAGATAGAGCAAACTCATAAGCATCCGTGAACAAAGATGGCTAGAAAAATCCAGACTGTAAAACTTTTGCAGCAATCTTGTCACCACCAAAGTGGCCTCCATATTCAGAGGAATGTCAACACTTCAATACTTCTTGTTGCTCACCTTCTGGAACACATCTTCGAATCAACTGATCAGCACAATAGTGAAATAGGAAGGGTTCTTCCCAATGATAGAACTTAACACATGTAAGAACTTCTTCTGTTGGTGATAACTCAAGTCTTCAGAAATAATTCCACTCACAAGGTAATTGACTATGTCGACATACCAAGGAATTTTAGAATGACGCACCAAAAAGAGTTGTTCATTCGAAAAAGTTTCATGAATAGGTAAATCTCCATCATGTTGAGCTTCAGTACTCAACCTAGACAAGTAGTCGGCAACTTGATTTTCGGAGCCTCTTCTATCCACAATCTCAAGATCAAATTCTTGCAAGAGCAAAACCCATCGAATCAACCTTGCTTTAGAGTTCTTCTTACCAAAGAGGTACCTAAGTACGAAATGATCAGTATGAACACCACCTTGGCACCAATCAAGTAAGGCCGAAAATTGGCAAATGCATACACTACGGCCAAAAGTTCTTTCTCGGTGGTAGTGTAGTTTTCTTGAGCAGCATCGAGTGTCTTGCTCGCATAGTAAATAGGATGGAAAACTTTATCCTTTTTTTGCCCAAGTACAGCTTCCTCGGCATAGTCACTAGCATCACACATGACTATAAAGGGTAAACTCCAATCCGGAGCCATAATGATAAGAGCGATTACAAGTCTTCTCTTCAACTCTTCAAATGCTTTTAAGCATGTAGCATCAAACTTGAACTCGACATCCTTCTCAAGTAAAGCACAGAGCGGTTTAGTGATTTTGGAGAAATCCTTTATAAACCTTCTATAGAATCCAGCATGGCCTAAAAAACTTCTCATACCCTTAACATTAATAGGTGGAGGAAGTTATTCAATCACCTCTATCTTTTCCCGGTTAACTTCTAAACCATTCTTGGAGACACAATGGCCTAACACAATGCCTTCTTTTACCATAAAGTGGCATTTCTCCCAATTGAGCACAAGATTAGTGTCTTCACACCACTTCAAGACTCGAGTTAAGTTGGCTAAGCACTCCTCAAATGAATCACCAAACACGGTGAAGTCGTCAATAAACACTTCCATGGTATGCTCTATCATATCCGTAAAGATAGCCATCATACACCGTTGGAATGTAGCCGGTGCATTGCAAAGGCCAAAGGGCATGCGCTTGAAAGTGAAGGTACCATATGGGCATGTAAATGTAGTCTTCTCTTGGTCTTCCAGAGCGATTGCTATTTGGTTGTACCACGAATACCCATCAAGAAAGCAAAAGAATTCCCTTCCAGCTAGTTTGTCCAATATTTGATCAATGAAAGGTAATGGGAAGTGGTCTTTGTGAGTAGCCGTATTGAGCTTATGGTAGTCTATGCAAACCCTCCACCTGGTCACAGTGCGAGTGGGAATGAGTTCGTTATGGGTGTTAGCCACTACAGTCATACCGCCCTTTTTGGGGACGCATTAGACTGGGCTCACCCAAGAACTATCAGAAATAGGATATATAATGCCAGCATCGAGCCATTTAAGAAGCTCCTTCTTCACTATCTCCTTCATAATGGGGTTGAGTCTTCTTTGATATTCAATGGAAGGCTTATGATTTTCTTCCAAAAAGATCTTGTGCATGCACATAGAGGGGTTAATGCCTTTTATATCAGCAATTGTCCACCCAATAGCCCTTTTATGAGTTTTTAAGACCTCAACCAACTGCTCCTCTTATTGAATGGTGAGATCCGAAGCAATAATCACTAGAAGAGTGTTATTGGAACCCAGATAAGCATATTGCAAATGAGATGGTAATGCCGTCAGCTTAAGTGAAGGTGGTTCCTCTAAAGAAGATTTCAACTTTGGTCGATAAGTTGAACCTAAATCAAGTGACTCAAATGGTATACTCCTTTTAAAATAAGAAGTAGTTGCATCCATAATAGCTTTGCATTCCACTACATCCAAACCCTCAGAATCAACCTCAAGAAGGGAGGCTTCAAGTGGATCTTCAATCATAAAGGTCTCAAATTCCTCTTGTGTGACAAGACCAATCATATCAAGAAAGAAACAGTCTTCATACATATGAGGAGTCTTCATCAATTGATTCATATTAAAGGTAACTTGCTCATCGGCCACCCTCAAAGTCAACTCACCTTTCTCCACATCTATCAAAGTTCTAGCCATAGCTAAATATGGCCTTCCTAGCATCAATGGTAGTTCTCTATCCGGATCAAAGTCAAGTACAATAAAATTAGCCGGAAATATGAACTTATCAACCTTGACTAAGACATCTTCAATAATCCCTTTAGGAAGGCCATATTGCAAAATAACCGTGGTAGGTCTAGCATCACCTAATCCCAACTTGTTAAACACAAACAAAGGCATAAGATTGACACTAGAGCTAAGATCACACAAGCCATTCCCTAAGAATTTACCCCCAACATGACAAGGTATAGAGAAGCTCCCAGGATCCTTCAACTTAGGTGGAAGTTGCTTGATAATATCAGTAAAGCTTTTGGTGATGGCCACCGTCTCAAATTCATTAAACCTTCTTTTCTTTGAGAGGACATCTTTCATGAACTTGGCATATTTAGGCATTTGCTCTAGGGCTTCTGTAAAGGGAATATTGATATACAGCTGCTTGAACATCTCAATAAACTTCTTGAATTACCAATCTTCTTGATGTTTCTTAAGCCTTTATGGAAAAGGGGGTGGTGAAACATATCATGGAGGAGAAGTATTGGTCTTTCTCTTCTTCTCGTTCATATTGTCAAGAGCAATGGGCTTGCTTGACACCACATCATCTAGAGTCACTTCAGTTTGCTTCCTCTTCTTGTTTTCCTCTTCTTCGACTATAATCTCTTCAACAACCTCGTCATCAAGGATAAGATCTTCCACAATATGATCCTTTGGCTTTGTTGTATCCTTACCCATACTTGGAACATCAGGTAAAGTCTTGTTGCTTTGGAGAGTAAGAGCCTTGCATTCTTCTTTACCCTCTTGCTTGGGATTGGGAATAGTATCACTTGGAAGACCATTTCTTGGTTGAGCACTCAAGTGGGAAGCAATTTGGCCTATTTGTATCTTAAGGTTCTTTATTGCCGTGTCATGAAGAGAAACTATGCCAACTAGGCCTTCTTGACCCTTGAGAAGTTGTCTCAAGAGTTTATTTATCTCAGAATCACCCTCTTGTAGCTTTGGTGGTTGCTCAAAGACTGGTGGACGCATTGGCTTACTTGTAGAGGCATAGTAATTAAGTGGATTCTCACTAGGTCCATTCCTCCAAGAGAAGTTAGGATGATCCCTCATACCCTTTTGTAGGTATTAGAGTAAGGGTTGCCACGTGGATACCATTGATTATTGTTCAAATAACTCAGACTCCATAGTATGATAACATTCTTCATAGGAGTGAGCTTCTCCACATATTTCACAAAAAGGACTTGGAGCTTGGATAGCATTCACATTCTTGGATGAATTTCTTTCTATCTTCAATTCAAGTTGATCAAATCTCTTCGCCATTGCTTCAAGTTAAGCAACGATTTCCTTAGACACGTTTGAATTACTCGAAGGACTTGGTTCCTTATATGTTCTATAGCTAGAACGTGATTTTTCAGATTGTTGCAAGGAACTAGAGGCAATGTCCTCATACAACTGTGATATATCAAAAACTCTCATTTTTCCAATTCCACCATTAGAGGCATTGTTGAGTATATTGGAAGTAGGCACATCCAATCCGGCTGTAAAGTCTTCAAGCAAAACATAGGTCTTTTGTTCATGGTTGGGACAACTACGCCACAACTCCTTGAATCTCTCCCATGCTTCATGAAAAAGGTCGCCGGGTTGTTTTGAAAACCCAAGAGTTCAGCTCTTTGAACTACCCGTCTACCCCTTGGAATGAACCTTGCTTTAAACTTGGATGCCATTTCATCCCAAGTAGTGATGGAATTAGGAGGTAGGGTGGTAAGCCAAGCCCTTGCCTTCTTGTCAAGTGATAGAGGGAAGAGTCGCAATATAAGCACATCTGAAGTTACTCCTTGAAACTTGAAGTTCTCACACACTTGTACAAAGCGTGTCAAATGGTCAGTAGGGTCTTCATTCTGAGTTCCCGAAAACAAACCAATCATTTGGAGCATTTGAAGCATGATTGGCTTCAACTCAAAATTCCGAGCTTGAATATCAAGAAATTGGATGCTAAATTGATAGGTGGAGTTTTCTTGCTTCATGTACTCATCCAAAGTACGCTCCAAGTCATCATCTTTAGGATTAGCCATATTGTAAAATGGATGAGGACGAGGGGTGGTCTCGGTTGCTCTTGTACAGGTAAAGGTTCAGCTCCTTGGATAGGTTGCACTTGAGGTGGAGTCTTCGGTTTAGTTTCAAAGTCTTCAGAAAAATATTCTTCAACAACACCATCAAGAACGATCTCCAAATCAGTTTGCATACAGAACAAGAGTACCTATAATTTAAAAATTCCCACAACGAGTATCAAACTTATCAACAAATAAGACTAAAACTAATAAAAACAAGGAAAAGAGCTATAGTTATAACTAAACTTAAAAACAAAACAAATTAAGAAAGTAAAACAAGAAGACGAGAGGGATTCAAGCGTAATCAAACACACAATTACACTAATTAACTTAAGAGACTTTAGTCAATAGTCCCCGGCAACGGCGCCAAAAACTTGTTCACTGTTTAGCTTCGCAAGTAATAAAGTGATGAGAAAGAAAGTATTGTTCCACAAGAACTATGACGAAAGCGAGCTAACCAATGTAACCATATGTTTAATTAGGTTGAATGGAGTCATTTAAGATTGATCAAGTTTAACCAAAAACATATAGATTGAGGTGAAAGAAAAATTCAAAGCTATCTTTAGACTAAAATTTATAAAAGCAAATGATTCTTTGAATTCAAGTATTAAATGAAGCTTAGGATTGCTTATCCCTCTTGTATTTCAAAAGAACTCACTAAATTCCCCTAATATGTGCTACTTAATGAAATATTATGCTAGTCAAGGATACTAATTTACCTATAAGTGCTCTCTCAAGTCTTCAAATAGGCTTTTAATTCAATTAATTCATTAATCTCTTAATTAACGAATTAAACTCGGAGTTCCATTACAAATCCTATTTGACTATGTGAGGCTAATGAGTGTATCTCTACCTCATTAACAAAGCTATCCATTCGATTCACAAATTTCAAACTCTCACACGATTTAACTCAAGTTCTACACCTAATCTAGCCCTCTCAAACATTAATCAAGTGAACCCAACAATCTTATTGGTGGCCAATCAACAAGAAGCTTTAAGTAAAGAGTAAAATCAACATAATCTCCTCATTAATCACAAATATAAAGGGGAAAATGAGTACTTAATCCATACAAGGGTTCAAAACAGCCTTAAAATGAGGTGCTTAGCTATACAAAGTCATGAAAAAGCTACAATTATGTAGAATAATTACAGCCATTACAGAAACTTAACAAAGAAAGAGAAGAGGAATGAGAAAAACCAAGGATTTGAGCCCCAAATTGCTTCTATACTCTAACCCAAGCTCTATACTCTTTAAGGGGGCAAAACCTAGTACATCCAACTCCTAGGAACACTTGAAAACTGAAGAATGACCAAATTTTGGCCTATCCCTTGCTTAAATACCCTCCACATGCGTTTTAGTAAGTAAAATGCATGGTTGCATAGTCTGTTGTATGCTTTGGCACATACGTCTGTGCTGAAGCATATGACACAGTAAGTTCTGGTACTCGTTGGCTTCAGCACAGGGTCGAGTGCTAAAGCATGTTACACTGTAAGTTTTGACCCCGAATGCTTCAGCACATATGCTTTTGGCTGAAGCACATGACACAGTGAGGGCAATTCTCCATTGGCTTCAGCACATGAATTATTGATTGAGGCCAACAACCAAACATCTTCCCTCCTAGTTCATTGAGCTTTTCCTTGGTCTTTTAGAGCTTTTTGACTTGTCAGCTTTCACCTACTAGGGGAGGACATCATGAACTCTTTAATTTTAAGAGATAATCCTACTTATATGCATTTAACTCATGATTTGAACTTTTCTTTTATTCTACCATATTTTCTTCTATATATGCATAATTTGTACTCAAAAGCAAGTGAAAAGAGAATAAAATGCGCTAGAATGTTATCAATTTCTATGAGTTATCACTATCCTTTAAGAAAAATCTCATCAATCTCACCCTCTGATAATTCTGATACACACTCAGAAGATTGATGAGGAGATTGATATATCTAAGCCTCTCAGTACCTTCTCAACCTCGACTCGCACCTTAATATATCCCTCTTTATGTGCCTGATCCTCAGGATCCAGTTAGGGTTCCTGTCCTTCAGTTACTTGAGCATGTTCCCTCTTATTCCCCCACTTTTGCTCACTAGTAGGGTGACACCATTGATGATGCTTCCTTTCCTATACAGGCAACCCCTCTTACCACCTTAGACCCATCCTCTCAACCACTCAAATGTAAACCCCAAACCCACCTACTCAGAACCCCACTACTTCAGTTTCCTTCTTTGATTGTCAACTGTCATTTTTAATCAAACCACACTATCCACAAAGCCTTCACCATGCTTATCATTGATAGCTACGCAAGCTGCTGTACAAGCCCTAACACGCATTTTTGTTCATTACCATACTTCTCTCAAAGTTTATTGTAACCAACCAATATTGAAACCCCACTTTCTGACATTTTTCAATCATTTTTAGTGGAACCACGCAATCCAAAGCATTCATTGTACTTTTGTTAGTAATAGTTGCATGAGTTTCATCAAATTCCCTTACTTGCATTTTCGTTTTTCAACCCTAACCTGGTCCCATTTATTTGCGTGGTCTATTCTAATCCTTTGGAGGTATGATTTCCCTTCTCTATTTTGCATTCTCTGTTACTATTTGCTTCATATTTTGTAGCTAGGTTGACCTAAGTCATGCTCATGTTTTCTTTTACAAAATCATTTGCTCTAATCAAAGGTTTCTCTCCTGTTATAAGAAGTTATTAAAGATTTACAAAGATTTTAATAAGTTATGAGTGTGTGGTAGATACATACAATTGGTACAGGCCACATGTATAACTTACAGGGGGAGAACACAATTCACAACTATCTCTACAAGCCACATGTATAACCTATAAAGGGAGAACACGATTCGTAACGTGCCTCTCCCTTAGAATCACTTTAGCCTAGAGAGCTAAAGACTACCATTGATCCAAGTTTGCTCTTCCAATAGCCACTATAAATGCTAGTGGGAAGAGTTGTGCTTGGATTTGTTGTGTGGCTTGACCACCTTATTGTCATACCATTTATGACAAAAAAGGCATACTATCATCTTATAATATATATGCATTATATAGAAATTTTACTTTTGGTTTGCTTGTTAGACTTGACTGTATAATAGAACAGAAGCTCACACATCGAGTATTACCATGCAATTTAGGATGGATCAAGACATTCCTTACTTTATGGCTTGGCTCAATGCAACTCTATGCTATAAAGGGCTTAAGGGGTAAGCAACCTCGAGTAAGAGTTGAGAGAAAAGGATGGGATTAGATCTTGCTTTAAAATGCCATACAACAGCATATGACATTCTATAGCAAGATCTAACCATTCCTTCTCTACCAACTCTTGCTTGAGACTATATGCCCCTTAAGCCATTTATGGTAGAGAGTTCTATTGAAGCTAGCCATAAAGCCGATAATGTCTTAATCTATCACAAATTTTATAGCTATACTCCATGTGTGAGCTTCTGTTATATACAAATTTGTGTACAATTTCATTTTGTATGCATGTAAGGGACTATGAAAGGAGAATCCCCATTTTTTAAAAATAAAAAATTTCCTCCAAAATTAATGGTTCATATTTTAAAACCGTTATTTATGTATGCACTATATATGACGGTTGTTTCATTAAACCCATTAGCATTTATATATATCAAATAAATAATGGTTGTGATACAATGACCATTATGTATGCTAAACTTAATATATAATGGTTACTATGAAAGCACCATTATGCATGTTACAGAGTTTATAACGGATGTTTATTCGAGACAATTATTTATTATACGTCAGCATTACAGTATATATAAAGGTTGTTTACGTGTGCCCATTTTATTATCATTATAGCATTATGCATAGTATGGTCTTAGCACATCTCAACACATAACAGGTGTTATATAAGAACGGTTATAATAGATACTAAATAAATCATATTTCGAAACCGTGATTTATGGCTGATAATAACTGTCATTTATTGTGATTTATGTGGTAGTGACATGAGGTGGCATTTGCAAGAGTTTGTTCTGTACAACATAAATTATGCTTTAGATATGATTCTTTACTCTCTCTTATTGTAAACATAAGAGATAGATAACTATATTATTGATATTAGAGAATTAGTTAGGTTAATTGGTTATGTGTGATAAATACATTGGTAAAAAAAAGTAACAAATATGTGTTGGTGTAACATCCCTAAAATTTGCAAAAGGGATCAATTTCCCAAAAGAAATGTAAATAGAGATAAAAATCAATTTTGGGAATTTAAGGGCTATTTTCCCAAAAATTTATGGAAAAATATATAGTTTGACGTCATAATTTGGCTCAAAAATTTCAAAAATTATTTGAAAGTTTTATGCACACACCTTACTTAAACACACAAAAACACCTTACTGACTCTCTCATTTCATTGCATTTTGGCCAGAACTAGAAAGATATAGATAGAGAGAGAGAGAGAGGAGAGAGAACTAGAGTGATTCGACCACCAGAGAAGAGGAAGAATGAGAGCTCCAACCTCACATGCAACCACATATTCTAGTATAGATGAGTCTTCTTCATCTATTTCCAAGTTTTTCTGGTTGAGTTGAGGTTGTTCTTGGCTGTTTTGGGTGGCTAGAGTGAGAGAGAAGTTGCTGAAAAAGTGTTGTCAACCGATAAGCTTTAAACCAATGCATGCATGTCAGTTTTGGGGGATTTTTGGGGCTTCTTTAGTTCTATAATTGTGTCACTAAATACAGGGTACATGTGTAGGAGTATGTAAGGTCAAATTTCAAGACGTTTAGAATCTCAAACTAGAATGGCAAGTCAATTTCTTCATCTCTGTCATGTCACTGGAAAAACAGAGATTCTGCCAGAAAGTTGTAGAAGCTCAAACAAAGTCCATAGGTGTAATCTTCTTTGGTTTCTTTGAGGTATTGAAAGTTTAGGATGTGTAATAGGTAATAGAATCAAGAAGATAGAGTTCTTGAGTGATGAAGTCAAACTGTAGAACCTGTGTTTTCCAGAGAGTCAGTCCATTTCATGCTCTGTTTTGATTGAACAAAACTTGTCAATGTCTATGAAATTTTATAGGGACCTAGTACACATCCAAATCTTTAAAATTAGTCCTAGAATGTGTCAATTGGATATCTTGAGAGAAAATTATGATTTTTGGAATTTGGTTAGGAAACAAGGAACCTTCTGTGATTTTAGAATTCTAAAAGTGGGAAAATGAATGAATTTCATAAGGATAATTTGGTAATCTAGCCATGTGATTATTTTTACCTTAAAATAGGCCTTTATAGATTTCCATTGAGTATTAGAATTTAGGAATTGGATATGTAATTTATAAGTTATGAATTTTTAAAGTTTGGGTATAAAATCTTGGAAAATTCTGAGTTCTTAATAAGAAAGTCAGATTGGTCATAGACTTTAGGAACTTAGGACCTTAAATTGATACTAGAAAACATTTGTTTTAGATAGGGGACTTTAATAGCTTTACATAGAAGCTAGAATCACCTCATTTGAAATTTTATAGCATAAGATATGATTTTTCAAAGTTACTTAAAAATTGAGGCAAATTTGGGTTTTAACTCTAAGATTTCTAGTTTTTCAGGAAATGCGATTAAGGGTTAATTTGAGGATTAGGGACATGTATGTTTGAGAGGCCAATTAAACCACATTGAGTACCTAAATCACAAGAGTGAAAGGAATATAGGATATCCTAAATTAGGAACACTTTAGGCATAAGTACATAAGAGTATTAAAGATAAACAACTCATTCAAAATAAATTATGAGAATTATGAGTGAGTTAAGAATAATATAATCTTTATTATGTTGATAAATTGGAATAAGTAATGACCTCTCTCCTCATGAATTTAAATTATATGATACGATATTTGCTCAAGCCCTGAGAGGAATCACTTTAAAGAAGGTAAAACTCAGGAAAGGCAATCAGGTAGTAACTTTTTCTCTTATATATTATGTATTGTTTTGCAAGTATGTGTTCATCATTGATTATATTCATTTTATGAATACATGGAATAATGTCGGATTGTGTGTCTCGAGGCCATAAGTCCCTAAGTGCATTGTTGCATGGGGTGTAACCCTAGGCTGTAAGACCTAGTACGCATTCAGAGTAAGGACGTAAGACCCGATGTGCATTGTTGCATGGGGTGTATCCTTGGGTTGTAAGACCTGCTATGCAATCCATGTTTTAAGGGACTGTGTGCCCTGAGGCTGTATGTCCTGATGTGCATTGTTGCAAAGGGTGTATTCTTGGGCTGTAAGACCTGTTATACTAGTTATGTTGTTTTGGACTGTTGAGTCCTATGATAGATGTTGTGTTGCATCTTGATTTTCGAATGCTTAGTCATATGATGGTTTGTTTGTCATGCTTTGTGAACTTGTATATATTATGATTGACTACCATTACTAGAGAAATTCTTGCGAACCTCACCCTTTCCATTAATGATATACAGAGAAAGCAAGCAGCTCAAGGGGCAAGCTGTAACAAGGAAATGATTCAGTTCCAGAGCCAAAGATCGTAGTTCTCGAACAAGCAATCGAAAAGATTCTGGAGCATCCTCAGGTTTAGGTATTGTTCCTCCAATGATCGTAGTCCCGAGTACTTCTTGGCGAGCTCTAATATGATCCAATTAACATCCTTATTTTTATTTCTAGGATGTAATTATAATTAGAAAATAATTATTTATGAAAAATGGATTTAACAGATAATTATTGGAAAAAAAGAGTTTGGATAAAAAAAGGGGAAATAAAAAATAAAAAAATTAAAATTAAAATAATATTAAAAAAGGCGGTGGGTGGGTTAATAAATACCCACCCCCAACCATTAATTCATTTCATTTGGCTTCAGGGTGTGATTTGTGTCTCTATCCGATAGTTTGCTACTTCAGGTAAGGTTTCAAACTTTTCAAATAATATGGGCCCTTAAAATTATTTCTTCTTATGAAACTTCCTTCATAGTTGCTCTACCTATTTTTATCTTTCTATTGGTGGTAATGTTGTATTGATTAGTGAGAATTTTAGGGTTAGCGTTTTGGGAGAGTTTTGAGTTTTGATATTAGATGACTGTATATAGGTAGAAGAATGCTAATACCTAATTTTAATTGGGTTGGATTTGTTGTTTGGTTGTCTTATGATTTTATAATTAAGTTCTTTTAAAAAATCATAAATTATACTTTAAGGATGTTTTGGACTAATTAAATTTGGATTAAACTATTTATTTGGGTTATTGGAGATATTATTGAAATTTTAATCAGTTTAGTTTTGTAGATTTTGAGTTATTTGAAATGAAAAGTTATGTTTTGATATTAGAGTTAGAGTTTGATATGGTTTTAATTATGAGGAGGTTTCAAATGTTGGTTTAATAATTAGGTTATGCTCATATAAACTAAAACTAGATTTAATTGGTCTCGGACATTGATATTGTTGATTTTATTAACATATAATTATATATTTATAGTAGAGTGAATTTGAATGTGGCTTGTTAGACTTGAATTCTCTCAAGTTTAGTTCTTATGTCAAACTTGAGGTAACCACTTTCAGATTTACGTTGTATGCTTGTTGAGGAAATTTTAAGTTTATATTCATATTTTCAAATTATATATATATATATATATATATATATATATGCGCATTAGTATTTTAAGTAGGAAAAATGTATATGGGAAATGTTTGTTTGTGAGTAAACATTTTTTAGCTAAGTGGGCTCAAATTGTTTATCTTGTGATTGTGATGTTGATTATGCATAGCATTGATTGTTGAATATAAGTATAAATTGATGTGGACATTTTGGATGTTGAAGTGTACGGGATTATGATGAGATGTGAATGTGGGAGGTTAGTTCTTTTATACCACGTGGTATAGCCACCACTGCACGTACAATGGATGGCTCTTACATTCTCAGGGCCCTTGGTATCACCCTTTCTTTTGGCCAAGTTAAGGGTCAGCTCAAGGGACATGACACATTTCCATATTTGACTAAAAGGGAACCTAGAGTTTGATATGAGTTATGTAGCCTTTGGCCAGACTATACCTCATTATTGGATAGCTTGGTGTAGTCTTGTCAAAGAGACTAATCCTATTATGTGTTGTAGCCTATGAGTTCTGTCAGCGGTTATAAGGAGGTTATAAAAATGGTTGAGGGACTTCTATGCATATTGAATTGTTCTCTTGAACTAATAATTTTTTTGGAAGACTATTTAGAATTTATGTTATATGAACATATATTTTGCTCGCTTAACTAGCTTGTAATCATTCCCTACATACTTATTAATATGGAATTGTGGTTATGGGGTCCATATGACACACCTTGTCGTTATTTATTATTTTTCAAGTGAGAGTTCAGGTGGTGCTACCAAGGAGAAGGCATACAAGACTTGAGCTGGTATCAATCGTTTGTCTCGTTTAGTTATATAAGCATAGTTTAATGTGTATTGCAAAACTTAAAGGCCTTTTTTATACATGTTGCATATTTTTGAGTACTGCTGCATACTGGGATTTGTACTGTGAGTGGAGCCTTTGCTATGTTGTTTATTGTGTAGGCTACTTTATTAGAGGCTAGGTCTAAATGTTTATGAAACGAATTTTAAACATGCAGATGTAGATATATCTTTGTTATGATGGGCTATGGTGATAATGATTACATTAAGGGCTTCATAGGCCCTAGCCTATTTATGTTTGTGTG
This sequence comes from Inga leiocalycina, assembly GCA_963242795.1. NCBI lineage: Eukaryota > Viridiplantae > Streptophyta > Magnoliopsida > Fabales > Fabaceae > Inga > Inga leiocalycina. The sequence continues at coordinate 58,620,287 of OY725321.1, forward strand.
CTTATATTGTGTCAATCAAGCAATTAATTATACGGTAATTATAAGAGATTGTTACACAAGCAGGTAGTGATTTTGGAGAAATAAGAAGGTAGAGGAGAAGAGTTTATTTTATGTTGGTTATCTGTATATTATTTTGGATTAGACTTAAGTATTTTGGTAGCCTCATATGGCTACGTGGGTTGTATATATATGTATATATATAATCATAGTGAAGTTAGTACTTGTAGTTGTAGTAGTAGAGGTAGCATAACTGCATATCACGGGGTAGTTTTAGTTGATCCATTATACATAATGAAACGGTAATTACCTCAAACACGATAATTTAACTAGGATTAGGCAATTGTATGTTAAGGGTCTATAGTTTAATAATCAATATAATAGAAAATGAGCAGAGAAGCACTTTGATAATAATAAATGATTGATGAGTCATAATGAAGTTGTAAACCACTATATAACTGTTTTTGAAATCTTACATTTTTTAGAAAAGCCCATTCAATTATAGGTTTAAACACTGTGTTGAAGTTGGGATTTTAAATTATTTTCAAAGGTATATTTGTCCCAGGATTGAATCCTAGCTTAATAGTTCAAATTCATTGTATAAAAGCTCATCTGATAACTATGGATATTAGGGTGTCGCAGTTGTTTCCTTTAAAATTTGAGTAAAATGCTCTAACCACCCCTACATTTTGCTTTAATTACATAGATCTCCCCTCTATTTTTAAAACATATACTTAAGTCCAAGCTGTTAACCCGGTCAAGAATATTCTAAAATGATTCGAAAAATCTATTTTTTAATTATAATTTTTATTGACTAAATTACCCTTAATCATCTCAAACAAATATGATGAAAAATTAAAATTGTAAATTTTTATATAAAAAAATCATAAAATTTTATAATATAATAAAAAATGATAAATTATATAATATAGTAGATATTTTGAAAAAATATATTAGAATTATTTCTTGGTTGTATAATGTTTTAAGTCAATATAAATGTTTAAATAATTATTATATTAAATAGGTGTATTTTGGTCAAAAAGTGTTTATAAGTCAAAGTTAATGATCAACTAACGATTGAATGGATGAGAATGGATTCTTCAAAGTCCAGGATAGGCCTGTGTGACATATATTTTGATTTTAAGTGAGGTTTATATGAGTTTTCAAAATAGAGGGGATATATGTGTAATTAAGACAAAATGCAAGGGTGATTAGAGTATTTTACTCATAAAATTAATATCAACTTTGGTCATTACTCATATTGAGTGAAACATCAACTAATATATGCAATCAAGATAGATGGATTGGGGAAAAAGTATAAATTAAAAAGATAAAGTGAAACACGTTTGTTTCAAATGTCACAAGAATCAAGAAAACACAATTAGTGAAAGAACACATACTTACATAGTTACTATATATTACTCTACAATAAGGCACTTACATTGGCAAGTTCTTATCTCAGTCCTTATGGTAATATGAGCATTTTTGTTGTTGTTGTCGCGATCGTCCTCAACAACAACAAAACTAATATTCGAATGTGATACATGTACTAAATATTTTTGTAATAAAAATAAAACATATATTGCACAATGGGATAAGATAAAATATTCTATTCTAAGTTCTAACTAAATTTCAGACCAAAAGAAAAGTTCTAACTAACTTAATAGGACAAGTACTAAAGACAAAACGAGAAAAGTAAATGTCAATTAAAAAATTATTTCATATGCTCTATATATTCTTTTTTATCTTGCAGATAAGAAATGGGGGACATGTCATAAACGAAAAATGTATTTAAAAAAAGAAAGGGCTTTAAAAAAAATCTGAGTGAAAATTTCATAATGAAAGCGGAAAGATAATGATGGTCCCAGTGAACGGGAAGAAAATTTTGCCCAACACAATTACAGCACCTTGCAGGCAGGAAATATTTAATTACCAAAAAGATATTGCCGTGTCTACTATAAAAGGAGTATATATATGTATGTATGTATAGTATGTCGCATATTGGGTAAAACTAAAAGTACATTCCACTCATCTTGAATGCTAATGGTGCAAGCAAAGCATAGCACATCAAGCATAGTTGTTTAACCGTTTTTTATCCTGAATGAACGTTGTACTGTTACGTTTGCAAAAAGACTTCGTGAATGAGTCTCTGTTTGGTATTTGTTTTAGAAAAAATTGATTTAGCGAAAGTCTGTTTGATGAAAGTTAATTATTGTAATTGAATTTAAGTTTGAATATTTTTGAAAAGGTTTGGTAAACTGAAAGTAGTTTTAAGGGAAAATTGATCTGAGGTCCCAAGTAAGAAAAAATACTACTCCAAAATCCCTTGAAATCACCATCACCTATCCATCGCCATCGCCTAAAGCTCTTAAATACATAGAAACAAAATAAACATACAATTATAATAACATAAAAAGTAAAATAATCTTATTCTAAGCAACATTTATATTAAAAGAATTCATCAAAAAACATTTATTTATATGAAGATCAATAAATTACATATAACTATTTTAATCATCAACTTGCATTATTTAGGGGGAAAGTGATTAGCCTGTCGTTTAACTATCAAAACTCGATATAACTCTTTTATAGACAGTGAAGAGTAACCTAAGTTGACTCTCAAGAGATTTACAGCTCAATGATCTATTCTACTCGAAACATGACAAATTAAGCAAGTCAACCAATGAAGTAATGAACTAATGATCCTTGAACTTCAACATGCATGAATTCTCTTTTCTGAAATTAGGTACTGAAATGGTTTTATATCAGATTTCAATCTTCACTTTAGGAAAGTATTTCTCTCTTTATTGATGCTCTTTTGATTCAGTGAAATTCCATCGGATTAATCTCTTTTGTTAGATCACAAGTTATATAATCCGATTCAGAAACAAGCATAAGATGATGAACACAAGCGTGAGAATAATAATCCACATAATCTGCAACAATGAATTACCAATTCATCCAAGATCATTCACAAAGTCTGCAGATCTGATTTAACCAAACCTAAAGCTACATAACTTGCTACAGAAATTCTGATTACAAATATAACCCAAATCTCAATGCAAACATTATATTCATAAGTCCGGCACAAACTCTCATAATAAATCTAGCTAAACTTTGCTACACGAGTTACAACTCATCTTCATTAAATCGAATCAAATTGAACGAAAAGAGAAAAGAATCTGAGAAACTTCATGATTGACCTTCCATTAAGCTCCAGCAGCTCCAAGAGAAATCATCTCCTAAGGTGAAGAAGAGGATTTAGCCGAACATTGGCTTAACATTCAAGCTCGGTCTCTCAACAGCAACTAGAATTCATCATAACTTCAGCTCTAATTTCTTTCTTCACTTAAGCTCCTTACTACAGAAAAGTGTTTCTAACTCTCTATTCTCCTCCTATAACTGAATTGTCCTCTTTCATAAGCTTAACACTCACACCACTCTAACCGAATCGGTTTCTTCCTTCTCAACCAACTCATTTCTCAACTTCTTTCTCTTGTAATAACCTCCCTCTGCCTTCCATGTCATTTTCGGACACCATCATTGACTTTTCATCCTTTCCCGCGCTCAATCTTCACTTGAATTTCAGTTTCCGGCTGATAGAATCATGGTTCCCCTTTATGATAGAATTGCACTTCTGCTTCTGATGGATAGGGGTGGGAACAGGTCAAGCGGCCTGTCAGGGGCCTGCCGCCTGGCCTGTTCTGGGCCTTATCAGGCCTGGCCTGTCAGGCTAATAGGCCAGGCCAAGGCCTACTTCGGAGCCTGCTTTATTTAATAGGCCAGGCTTAGACCTGTTAGTTGGCCTTTTAGGCCTATCAGGCTGGCCTGTTATCCATTAAAAAAATTGAGAGGGAAATAGTTTAGCCCACACACTGAATAATCTGTCTCCTCACTCACTGAAAGTACAAGTACTCTTTAATCAAAAGAACAAAGAAAAGCACAAGCACTCAACACTTTGACCTTTGTCACTTTGTGCTACTCCCCTGGCCCCGCAAGCACTCACAGCTCACAAGCACATCACTCAAACACTCAGCGACAGCACAACTGCAAAAGCACTCACATCTCATCTTCAAGCGCAAGTTCTGCTTCTTTCCTCTCGGCTTCACTATCAAGCGCAAGTTCTTTTATGCTTGCCAATTAGAACTGTTCAACTAGATTCTAGATCTTTCTGTTTTCCCTCCTTCTTGACTCCATGGCTCTACGACTCCACTCCTCCCTTCTCCGTGACCATTTTTATGCTACTCCCCTGTCTTATCATCATCGTCATCATCATCTGTCATCCCTTCTCCGTCAAGCGTCCTGTTTCTGCTACTCCGTCAGCCTTCTCTGCCCATCATCCATTCTCCTTCATCGTAACCTTCTCTGTCATCGTCATCTGTATTCGGTTGATGCTCTGACAATCCTTCAACGCCAACGTCAGTTGATGCTCCGACTCTCCTCCGTGATCATCATCTGTATTTGCTCCGACGCCAACATTGGTTGATTATTTTTTGAAGGCCTTTGAAGAAGAAGAAGAAACTATATTGAAGATTTGATGTGAAAATGAGAAGGTTTCATAGGTTTATATTTAGTTTTATATTTTATGATGTATATTGGATTATTAGTGTAGTTGGGCCTGTTTTCGGCCATTTTTTCAAGAGATATATTGTGTGGCCTGTAAGCCTATTTAAAATTTTTTAAAATTTTAGGCTCATTAACAGGCAAGGATAGGCCTTTGTATAGGCCAGGCTTAGTCCCCAAAAATGGCTTCTTACAGGCCACAGGCCAGGATCAGGCCATCCTGATACAAAACAGGCATGGCCTGTTAAGGCAAAAGCCTGGCCTGGCCTGGCTTATTCCCACCCCTACTGATGGAATTGAGTTTTAGCAGAGTCTTTTCCCTTCTTTTATCTCAAAACGGCGTCGTTCCTAAGCTTGGTGTCAAATCCTCTTTTAAATTCAGCTTCAGCTTAATTGTAGTCGGGCCCCATAGCCTTTTCATAGTTTGCATTCAAATCCTTTCTCTTTCCCACTAGCGCCCATAACACTTTCTTCATTGCATATAGTACCTATAACTGGACACAATACAAGAACTTCCAAAAGCCATTATATTCACCAATTAATACTAAGAAGCTACCACAACCATCTTTATCTTCTTTTTGTACTAATTTACACCCTTACTTCTTCTTTTAATCCATCAAAACCATATAAATTTGAGTTTCTAGGCCTATTGAAATCATAATTCGTCAGAAAACATACTAAGAGGAAACACTTAAATCTTTTACCATTTTGGGAAGTTTTTCTTCCTAGTATTCCCTCCCTCTCCTATTTTCCTCTCTCTTTTCCCTCGATCCAAACATAGGGATACTATTTAAAACAATAACCGTTAGAGTCTAAGGAAAGTTGACAAATCCCTATTTTTGTTATAGATTTTCATACTTAATTTGAGGATTTAGTCATACTTATTGAGCTTAAATTGCCTTTATCATGGTACATTGAATTAAAACTAAATGCATTGAATTAGAACCAAAATGGAAAATTTGTCATAATTATTGTAATTACTCCTAATCATTGATTTTTGGATAATGTTTTATGTTGGTTTAATTGTTTTTAGTTGTATGTGCTTAAAAAATTGGATTAAATCAAAAAATGGTAGTTTGGATCTCAACTTTCAGAAATGACAGTTTAGTACCTCAAATTTTAAAATTACATGAATAGTCCAGGGCCAAAACTCTGCGTTTTGCTTGAAACAATCAAGTCACAATTCATAACACTTTAAGTGAATCTGGTTCAAAATCAAGGAGCTTCCGCGAACCTACAGACCTCACCATCGTCTTATTCACGCTCACCACAGCTCTACCCTCACCTTCGCCCTCCATCACTTTATCGTCACCACCATCGGAGCCGCAACTTGTCACCTCTGTCGCGAGCCGCTGCCTTCACAGTCGACCATAGCTGTGAGCCTTTAGAGAAGCTCCAGACCATCGATTCCCAAACTTCATTAATTTTCATCGTCGCTGTCATCGTCTCCATCTCACCATCATCTTTGTATCCCCTTCCAATACCACCGGCGACCTTCATTTCATTTTACCTAGACCTGTTCGTGGTTGTCCTTTACTTTCCATTCCATCCCCAATATCTTTTGTCCACAGAATCTTTGTTCCTCATCGTTCTTCACTCATCCTTTCATCTTCCATCACTAATCTTGCATTCTTTATCTTTTCCTCCATGGCTAATACTACAAGTCAGTTCGTGGAAGCTGTGATGGAGGCTGTTTGTGGCTGAGTTCTTTTCTCCAAAACCAATGGATTGATTCTTGAGCTTCAAGCGTCCTAGGGGAGTGTTTTACTATCTAATTTCTATCTTTAATCTTTTTTGTATTAGTTAAATTCTAAGTTTAGAGTTTAATTAATATATTATACTGAAGTTTTGCATTGCGGTTCCATGCAATTTATTAGATTAGATGTGTGTTTGGATTTTATGAGATGTCTTTGACACTTGTGTTTCATTAGTAGCAATTTCATGAACTTGGACTTGATATAGTTTTTGCTTGAAGTTGTTATGTTTATATAATTGTGATTTTATTGCAAGGGTTATTGGTTACTTGTGTCATTGTATTTCATTGATTCAAATTGAGAATGTTTAAATTGGGCTTCGGTTAGAGTGATTAATTTTTACCCAGTGTGGAGGAATTAATTCTCCCAATTCAAGTTAAACTTCCATAATTTTTTGAAGCAATGATAGATTAAATTCATTTATCTAGGAAGTTATCATATTTTCAAAACCAATTTCCATTTCATCTATTTTTATCCCAAAAATCCAAAAATATTATTTTTAAAAGCATTTTAGTTTTATTGGACCTTATATGATAGCTAAAAAGTTTAAATCATTTTCATTGTTTCATGCAATCATCACATTTAGTTGCTAGGAAGTTAATAAGAGGCTCTTCATCAAGAGATGATCCAAGATTACACCCGATATTTTAACCCTTGGTTATTTTTTGACGAAGTCATCAAGGCCTGAGCCTAATTTCCATTCATTAATGTGTGTTTGCTACCTATTCTAGTGTACCTTTAGAACTTGTTTAAATTCTTGCTCAAAATCACATTTGCATTTAGATTAATAAACATGATATTAAGCCACACTGATGCAAAATTAATTTAACAAAACATGTCATCCTTTCTTCCATCCACCTTAGCAAAACTTCTCCTTTCCTTGGATGTACTTGCTCCTATAGTTAATACATAGAGAGGGATGAGATTGGGGAATCACAGTAGCCATAATCCCATTTTAGTATACAACACATGGTAAATAATTAAGCATGCAAAATAAGCCACAAAGAACAATACCTTGCAATAATTGAATAGCTGTAAAACGGAATGGTAGTAATAGAGGTAACGATTTTACATGCTCTCATGCCTAACTAAAGCAATATATAGTAGCACAAACAAACATGCAACCAAAACAAAATATACTAAATTAATGATTAAAGCTACCTTTTATACCAACTTCTAACTTTCTTACTCGTCCTTGCTTCTCTTGGACTTTGCTTCTTCCTTCAACTTAATAGCAAATATCAAATCCTATGAATTATACATCAGGGACAGATTAATTCATACACATTATGATATATTTAATTTTGCCTAATTAATCTTTCCCAAAGACTCCACACTCTTGCTTTTGATTTAACAATTAACCTGATCCTTTTCTTGGATTTCAAGCTTAACTTAGAGCTTGTACCTACACCATTCTTCCTTAGCTTGTAAACTTATACACTTCAAATTTGCTTGATTTCAATTCATTCTTTTTGACATTGCACTGGCCGAACAGAGCATAAAAGGGAAAACATAAAAATTCAATCACATTGTTCCCAACACACCTTGTATATATACAAGAGCTTCCAACATTTTATATGCGTGTCTTTCATTTGGAAATATTTATATCTCAATTCCCCACATGAAAACAGTGGCATTCGCATTAATTTCAGCTTCCAAAATCTTGAGTTCAAAGAACATCTTTTCATATAAGAGATAATTAAATATCTCTATCTGATCCTCCAGCAGATTCAAATTCATTCATCATATGAATATGATTTCCCATAGGCCATGAAATTTAAATCAGCAAGGAATAATGAGATTCCAGCATTCGAGGCACTTGTCACACACACACACATGCATGCACATTCGCCCAAATCAAAAGTTTCAACTCAAGAACAATAACTTAATTAGGGGGTTAATAATCTTAATTAACTAAATTATATAAGATTCCTATTTCACACTGAGAAACACTGATTTGAACATATAAGGTGGAGATTCTTCTAGCAATATAAACTAGCAACCCCAAAAACTGATTTTAACTTAGGAACAATATATATACACACGCATATAAGTCCCTTTACTATTATATTTAAAACTTCATTTCCGAAAGCATAATTCCAGCATTCAAAACAATCATCCCATTAAGGAATTTGGCACTATCCTTTTCTAAACAAAGTGCTTGGGCTCGAGAATGATCTCCCTTTCACCCTCAATCACAGAACCCGAGCTATATATATATATATCAAACAGGTTGAAGGCTCAAAATCAACTTTTTCCCTTTTTTCAGTTTCAATTTCATTAACTCTTCTTAAACAGAGATTACTGTGATCAAGGAAATAGAGTGAAAAAACCCATATTTTATCATATATTTCCATATCTTATTTAGGGATTTTATCATGATTATTGTACTTAAAATGCATTTATTAAGAGAAACTGATATTGAGAGCGACTGAATTACCTTATAGTAGAGCTAAACATGGCATAATTGTTACAATTTAAGGTTTTTTCCCAGATAATTGATTTTTTGAATAAAAGATATTACAATATTATGATTTGCATCTCCACTAACCCCTCTCTTCATTTCATCTCCACTTAATTTCTCCACAATTAAATTCGCTTTTAATGGTTGATATTTATCATGTAATAAGAAAATTATTGTAAAATTAAATATTAAACGATAATAATAGTTTTACAGAATAAATCTCAACCATTAAAAGTCAATCCAATGGTAGAGAAATTAAGTGGAGAGGAAGTGGAAAGAGAGGATTAGTGAAGACACTCTTTTCCCAGGTTATTTGAGAGAAATTCGAGCTACAAAGCTGGAAGAAGATAATTACTACCAATAACTAATTGAATTAAATGGCAATCAAGGACCAGAAATGAAAAAAACACAAAGAAGTCCAAAAGAGGTGAAACGCAGGCATTCATGGCTGCTGAACTTGGAGCACTCTATTAAGATCATGATTCTGGAATCAGATCCTCTATCTGATGTACAACTCGATCACTTCATGATCAACACATTCAGACTCGACGGACAGACCACGCCCTCACCTGCACTTCCACTCTCCATCCTTTCATCTCCGCCCCCATCACCATCAACTGATATCCTCCATCCCTGCCTCACCTCCATCCATCATCACCAACGGCAACCCACATCTATCATTCTTCATAATCATCTCCGATTATCCCTCTCGGACTCCATTGTCTTCCATCGTCATTCTCTTAATACCTTCGCCGATTTCACGTCTTATCATCATTCTCTCTATGGGTGGTGCGTCAAATCAGCAGGTGGCCACTAGTTCGATGGTTGCTCTTGGCTTGACCCTTGGATCCTCTAGAGCAGTGATTAAGGCTTGAGCTTGGAGCTTTATTGGGGAGTTTCAATTCTCCTATCTTCATTCCATTTGTTATATTGTGATTTTAAGGTCTTAGATTGAGCTTTGGATGGATTATTCTGTTTTGAATATATCTATATATTTGTAACTTGAAGATTGGTAGAAACTATTGATCCTTTGATTTGCATTTGACATTGGATTGTAATTAGGTTTAATATAATCTCTTTATATTTTTTTAATCTATTTTGCTAGTGTGCTGAATCAGTTTGATTTTGGGTAATAAATATGCATGGTGGCTTGGTGTTAATTAGTCTAAGTTGAGCCATGTCAAAGGGGTGGCCCTTAAAGTCATTTGAAGCTAGCTAACTCTCAAATTAATTGAAGTGAGAATGGCCTAAATCATTGCATTAGAGGAAATTTCAGGACATTGTTAATCTTTTGTTTATTCCTTAATTCCATTCATTCATATCATCCCATTCCATTTTATAAATTACAATCCCTAAAAGTAGTTTAGGACCAATTCAATTTTCATTCGCAACATAGTTTATAGATTAAAGACCAAACCAATCTCTTTGTTTTCTTGTTCATTTGATACTTACTTTACCTATGAATCATTTTCATTTTAGTCTCCAAAAAATGAACAGGGCTAGATCGTGAAGTTACATTGCAGTTTTATTCGGTATTTGAACCCTAGGTTTTAACAGAGCATGGGAAGAAATTTGAGAGAATCACCTCTGTTTGACTCTAGTGTTACAAGAAACAGCCAACCCTTTCGTCTTCTTCCTCTCTTGAGACCCTAACTTCATTTTCTCCTTTGCTATACATGAAATAAAGAGAGGTTTTAGGAAGCATAAGAAGTTTTGAGCAAAGAAACTAGAGATGATGAATTTGCAACAAAATCATACTTATTTTCCTTGATCTTATTCCTCTCTCTCTCTCTCTCTCTGCTTCTTTCTTGTTCCAGCCGAAAATGATAAGGGCAAGAGGACGCTCCATGGTTATAATCCATCCATCAACTTGATTTAATAAAATTTAACATCCACCTCCTTAAGAAAATATTAATCTAATGGCTTCTCTTTTTTGATTAAATGGCCGAAATTATTCTTCCTTTCTCTCATGGCTAAGACCTCACGCCACATATGTCCTTTACAATACCATAAGTTGATCTTTCCAAAGTTTAATTATGCCCCCAAATTCATATTTTCCCATTTAGTGTGAGTTTAATTTTCTATAAATACTTTTTGAAGATTCCTTGGTCATATGACCATTATGGGACCATCAATAATTCACATTTTTTAGGGAGTAATCCTCGAATTTTTCTCAGTCTCAAATTTGGTCTTTAATCATTTTCCCATAGTTTCCATTGAAATGACTTATTGTCGGATAAAATACACAAAAAATATTCTTTAAGATAAAATTTTCATTTCTAGGGTATAAAACCTTTTTTATAAACTCACATTAACCTTAAAATAAATTTATCATATTTTTTTCCCAATTATTTGTGCTTCCTAGTATTTTTGTGTAATTAAATTTGGCTAATTATCCTTTAATTAACCAAAATTCAATTATTTAAAATGCTTTTCTGAGGTAAATTTTCTCAAGCTCAAATTTGGTCCTTAACTATTTTCCTCATAATTTTCAATAAATTTCCCTAGTCTTAGATAAAATGCCTATAAAATATTCTTTAAGATAAACTTTCCATTTTTAGGGCATGAAACCTTTTCTTTAAACTCACATTAACCTTAAAATAAATTTCTCATATTTTTCCCAATTATTTGAGGCTTCTTGATACTTTTCATAACCAAATTTGACTAATAATGCTTTAATTAACCAAAAATCTAACAATGATGATGAGTTGTTGGTTTGTGATTAGTTAGACCACAAATGATGTAGTACTCCGATCCAGAGTCGCACAAGAATTTCTCAATCAGCATAGGAGTTGGAAGAAAGGCAACGTATGTATGATGAAGCCATTACTGTAATTTTATATTTTTTTGGTTGCATCTAACAACAAATCATCATCCATATTGTAATGCAACAGTAATAATCCACACTAACATGTAATAACACCATGAGAACATTAAGGTGGAGTTTGGATAAGTGGATTTGGATTTTGGATTTAAAATCTCAAATTAAAAATACATGTACCTTAATATTGCTTATTTGGGTAGTATTAGAAAATCCACACTAACAAGAATGAGTTGTTCTGCTTATCTGACTAGTCCGCATGTTTTGGTAGTACTGAAATATGAAATAGCTAGAACATACTAGACATTTAAGGAATTGTTAAAACAAAATTGGGAGATATGATTAAAGTCTCAACCATGGGAAATAATATCAGAAAAATCATCATTAAAAGATGAAAGAGCTACCGTTGATAAGTTATAGGCCTTGTCAATATATTATTTCTCTTGGTTAAGACCTAAATGATATTCGTCCTAAAAAATTTGCTTGCAAATCCATAAAGGTTTTTTTTTTCAATCCAAATATTGGATTTCACACAAACATACATATAAGAGTACACAACAATCGCATGAAAGTAAAGTAAGACTGAAATGTTTTTTAAGAAAAAAAGGTGATATCACTGCAAAGGAAAATTCCGAACGTGTTGTCTTATATAACACACACGAGAAAGCATATTTACTATTTGAAACAACAACCGCAAATTATAGAGGAATTCAATGATAACCAGAAGACAGAAAAAAGAGATGAACACTCGATAAGATGTTAAGGAAAGGAAACATATCACATAATCATAATAACCAATTACAGATCCCCCCACCCCACCCCCCCCCCAAAATTGCATAACAAGATTTGAATAATCTTGGACTTCTTTTTTTTTTTCTGATACTAAGGCAAGCAAATCTTGTAGGATTACAAAAATCCTATAGGCTAGATCCCATAGATTGTTCTTGTGGTAACACCCCACACTCGAAGGCAAAACGATGAAAACATTCCATAGGGGAAACCCCTATTTCCACGTAGTCCCGGCTGTTCAAATGAGCCGTTCGTGCTAGGTAATCAGCACAACGAGTACTTTCCCTGTGGGTATAGAAATCTCCAAATCCCAATCTGAATAGATAAGGGACCTGGTATCCGAAATGACATCATATAAAGGGTGATCGATCCCACAGTTGGTCGATAATAAGTGGATGGCATGTAGAGAATCTGTGAACATCTTGATTTTCTTAAGACCCGTCTGTTTACATAAGTGAAGTCTGCATTGGATTGCATCGATTTCCACATTGGTTGGGAAAGTATGTCCTAAATTTTGTTGGAATCCACATACCCAATTACCTTAGTGATCATGGATAACACCTCTGCAGGCCACCTGACCTCTACTAATAGTGGAACCGTCGACGTCTATATGATGGAGCTCTATTCTGGGGGTTGCTAGTGGAGTAGCCCTCTCTCTGGAACTTGGAATATCTGGTGATGAAAACATCCGCTCTCCACACTTTCCGAGAGATGATATATGCATCTGTGAACTATCTCCTTTGGGTTGTCAACTAACCCTTCAAATGCTTGGCGGCATTGGTTCTTCCATAGTAGCCAGCATGTGGTACTGAATACTCTTTGCCAAGACCATCTAAACATCCTCCTATTTCCTGGCGAATTCTGCAAGTTCCATTTAAGCCAATCCTACAAATTACCAGAAGAAAAAAATGGTAAAGTAGAGATGGTTAGTTAAAGAGATCCACACTCTCTGAACACATAAAGGATGCTCTCCTTACTCTCACACTGAAGAGGGCAAGTGTTTAGAATGCTCGGGTTATGCCTCGCTCTTATCTCATTTGTTGGGAGCCTCTCATGGAATACTTGCCACATAAAGAGTTTGACTCTTTTAGGAAGTCTCCAGTGCCATAAATCTCACCAATGAGGTTGATGACTAAGGTTCTGCTAATGATAGATGTCTTCATATGCTGATTTCACACTAAAGTTACCATCAGGAGCATTCCACCAATATAGAACGTCTTCCTCAGTGCCCATTGGTAGGGTCATCATCATTATTCTATCAACCACCCAATTTGGAAGAAAGGTCTCCCATTTGGCTCTGTCCCAATGACCTGTCTGGGATCTAAAGGAACATACATGAGCCTCCATATCTACAAGGTGCATATTCCTTTCAATGAAAAATTTTAGCCGCTTGTCCAACGGGGCCCAGCATTCTTGTCAAACTTGTGTGTTCCTTCCACTTCTTAATTTCTTGCCTAGATCCCTCTTGAAGTCTTCCCAAACTACCACTATTCCACTCCACACAGCAGATTAGTTACGCCACTTCTCCGCTTGTAGAACCGAAGCTATACCGCAAGAGTATTTAGTGCGTAAACATTTGAACCACAAAGGCTTCTGGTTTTGTGATTAGAAACCAACACAATTTCATGAGAAAGGCTTTGTTTTGGCAATGAAGGTCTTTTATTCCCAAGCCTCCTTCACACTTCCGTCATTTTAGAACATCCCATGCTATTAGGTGCATCTTCTTGGTTTCATCATGCTGGTTCCAAAAGAATTTTCTACTTAATTTTTTGATTGTTGATAACACTCCTTTCAGAACAAGGGTTGATTGCATCTAGATGTTGGAAATTGTGCCCTAAGGGCCAATTATTGTACCTTGAATATTATTATTTCAATGAAATTTCTCCATTCTGTTATCATATTATTTGCATGTTAACTGTGATAATTGTATCCTTGGATAATTCATAAAGATTGTCCTAAAATGTCCATGGTCGGTCATCTATGCGAGAGCAGAGATGAAACAAGATCAGTATGACTTTGATAAGATATGAAGATATGAATCAAAATCTTAGGTACTTGTAAGAGTACAAGGTGCTGGACCAACCCACTATGAGAAAGCTACATGGATCAAGTCATAAGCTTTTCTCATGTATAACCACGTCAAAATGCCCTTAGACCTGAGGTCATCATGGATTCCTACATGAGAGTTGCTAAGCTTTGAACTAGTCAAAAGTCACTTTTGACCGGGTGATGATAAAGGTTATGATCGGGCATGGTGGTTTTTCATGCAGAGGAATATGAATGATCAAGATGGAATTTGTCTCTCACATTAGTAGAGAGATATTACTGGGCCCCTCGATGAGTGAGTCTGAGAAATGTATGGCCATACTATGATGAAAGGAGTTTCTGTCTCTGTTATCAGGCTACTCAGGAATCGAGAAAGTAATGGTCAGGAACAAGAGGATGACATTATCCATGCCTTATCCTTGATCGATATATCGTGTGACAAAAGGGACGTGACATAGTTGTATGACAGGTTGCATCGTGATAACGATCCTCATATGAATTGGGTAGTCGTAATGTCTTGCTAGAGGCCACTTGCGACTTTTGGGTTAGTATAGTTATTGGCCCACTGCCAACTTCATATGGGCTTACAAGGTCGCACACAAGAATGGCCCAACACGAGATAATGTTTAATTTAGGGTGGACGAATTTTATATTTATATATATATATAATATAAAATTCATTAATAATATTATATAGATATATATATTTTCGAAATATATATCTTATATATATATATATATATATGTATATATATTATATGATATTATTATATTGTGTTAGTTTTAAATTTAATTTATTAAGATATATTAAATTTAATAACTAACATGATAGAGATATAGTATCTCAGATTTAATTTATGAAGATAAATTAAATCTAATGGCTCTTTATTTGGATTAAATAAATAGGTTAAATTAAAACTGTTGGATAGATTTAATTTAAACTAAATTTATTTAATTAGCTCATCAAGATAATTAATTGTTAATTAATTTCAAAATTAATGATGATTAATTTTGAAATTTGAAAATAGCCCTCATAGGTTATAAACTTGATAGAGCAGATATATTCATACACACATGAGAATAGAGAGCCGCAAGTGAAACCCTAAGAGACATTAGAGGCGTGAAGTAATAAGGCTTTGTCGGCTTTGTGCCTTGGTAACCTCTTCAAAAATAACCAAGGATTGCAATATAGGGTGCAATCCCGGATCGTCTCTCGAAGAGCCTTTTATTAATTACCTAGAAACTAAGTGCAATGATTGACATGAAATGAGTTAAAAATGGTTTTTAAGTTTTTATCTAACAACTAAATTGCAATTAAACTAAAATGCTTTTAAAACTAATATTTTTGGATTTTTGGAATAAAACTGATATGGAATGGAATGGGTTAGAAATGCAAATGATGAAGATGCTCTTGGAAATGGTTTTCAATAACTATTCTTGCTCAATTAAGATATTTGGGGAGTTAGTTCACTAAGCTTCTAATATACTAAACCTCAATTACCATTGAGTCTAGCATCACAAGAGAGGAACCCCTACCCTTGAAATGTTATTAAGCCCCCTTAGTATAATGAGTTTTTCTAAGTTTTCTAATATACCAAACCTCAATTACCATTGAGTCTAATGCTTAAACTCATGAACCCATTTATTTAAGCATTATTAAAACCCCTTAGAAAGTGACTATGGAATAAGCAACACATTTAGGTTCAACTACAATTCTATTTCAATCAAATCATCCAACAATACCATGTTAAATAGATAGAAATCAATAAAATCATAGAGAAACATATATATAACCATATATATTGATGAGTATAAATCCTCATTACAAATTCCAAATCACAACAACTCAATCCATAAAAACCGTAACTAAAATCATAGTTTCATTACATAAATGAATTCTTAAACCTAAGAAATCACAAATATAATGAACTATGGATAAAATAAACTCCCCTTTGAAGCATATGTAAACTCAAGTCATCTCCAATTCATCTCCAAGAGCTAAGGAAATCAACCACTCACAGCCATGGATTCAAGAAATATAATCATTCTCGAATTCAAACATTCAGCCATATATACCACTGATTCAATTACCCAATTAACACGAAACCAATTAAGCTCAGGGGTTGAAATTGCAACACAAAATAAAGCAGAGAGTGCCACAGTCTGGACTGAATTGATGGCCAAATATGAACCCAGAAATTCAGATGAGCCTCGGCTTGTGGTAATATCCAAACAGAGGAAGATGCTACGGTCTGTGAATAATGGAAGGTGTGAGAGGATTAGGCTTGCCTGAAATGATAGAGTATGAAGGCAGAGTGGTTTAAGATAGAGAGGGAGACCGATGGGACAGGATTAGGGAGCTTTAGCGATGGTAATTTAATGAGGTAGAGTCGACGGTTGTAGCTCTGGAAGGAGAAGGACTTGAAGGACCGAGATGATGGCGACAAAGGTGGTGTTGTTGATGGTTTAAGCTTCCTCCAGTGACTCCAACTCTCAGCTCTTGCCTCTGGTTCAGTTACCCCGATCCTCTCCAGCTCTCTTTACTGCGACACTGAAGCTCCACGGTGTTGGGGGAAGTGGTTGTCGGCGGCTATGGTGAAGAAGATGAAGGTCGCCGCCGGTGACCAAAGAAGAGGCAGGAAGGAAGCAAATAAAGATGACTCGATGATGATGATCTGCGATCCTGGTGCGGCGCCTCACTCTGTGATATATTCCCTCAGCTCCATCTTTCTCTCGAATCGGGTCTGCCATATCCAAATCTCCATGTCCATCAAGTCCAAGTCAAGTTATCGGATATTGGGTCTATGATTTTTTTTTGTTTTCTGGGCTCTTTCTTCTGTTTTCCTTTTTATTTTTTTGTTCGTTTTAAGCTTAAGCCCCAAAAAGGGCAGCCCATGCCTCTCAAAACCAACTCAAATTAGGTCCAAATTTCATATCCTCTCTTCACTTCAGCTGCGGCCCAATTGCTTCTATTTCTATATATGTTTTTTTATATATATTGAGCCTGCTTTATGTCTCATTTTCCAGCCCAATTGCAAAAATTAACTTAGGCCTTGTCTCTTCTCTTGGCCCAAAAATTTGAATCTCCAAAATCCTCAATTTCTTCTTTAACACCTACAATGCAAAATTAAGTACAAGGTAGCATCAAAAGTTCAAGGGATAATTGTATAAAAATAATTAATAAATTGTGACCATTTTACCCCTAATTACCATTAATTCTAAACAAATGTCCTTAATTAAAATTTGTGCTTAATCATGCAATAATGTCCTAGAAAATATATTAAAAATTCCCAAATTAATCATGAAAAATCATATAAAAATATGGTTCAATCAAGGCGTTGGCACGCAGTCTTGGTTGGAGAGCATTCGTGTGGATACCGGTAGAGGGAGCGGACCTGACGTGTTGGCTCCTAGAGATCATGAAAACTCTGAATCATCAAAAGGTATGAATCCTTCCAACTTGGTTTAAACGCCGTTGATAGATCCTCGATTAGGATCGATGAAAATTTTAAAATTCTTCCACTGAGCCTACCGATTCTAACAGTGGTATCAGAGCCAGATCAATTGTGCGTTTAAATTGAGTTTATGATTCTTATACATGTGATATATATGGGATGTGTACGTATGTTTATAAGAAACACTCGAATATGTATGTGATTTGGTTAATATGAAACGAAATTATTTAGAAAGATGTGATCTTGTAATTCCGTTGATTTTCGTTTTCGTTTAAATTGAATCTTGAAATTGTTTCATTTTCGGTTTTGAAAAATGTATGTGATTTTCGTTTTGAACAAGCATGAAATTGGGTAGGGTACCTGAGATCATAGTTGGCGAAAATCCAATCGGGTCTAGGTTCGGATATCTATTCGAGTAATAGGGATCCGAACTATGGGGAAGACAATTTGGATCAGAAGCGTTATGGGCCATTGTTGTTTTTGTTTTGAAAAATTGGGTCCGAAATTTAAAAAATTTAAAATTTTCAAATATTTCTTTTAAAAGGAATGTGCCTTTTTCAAAAGCTCCAGGGGCGCTGCCCCTTGCAACCCCGCAAAGGCGGCTCCCCTTGACCCCACTTGCTAACCGGCTAGTGGGACCGCCGTGACCACCTCTGCATAGCACAATATAATCTGATCACGACATTTATTGCTTTTCATATTGTATGAATTCTTGTTGTGGTTTATTATTTATACTTGTTTGGGTATGGTGAACAACATGACTTTAGAATTTTACAAAGGGTTGTAATATTTAAATACAGCCTGCGTGCCGTGCCTTTCTCTAAATACTCTCGATGTACATTCTCTTCTCATCTCACTCCCCTCGAATGTTTAAACGAGGTTTCTCTCAATGTATTTCTTTTTTATTTAGAGAAGTCCTCTCATTGGCTTGGGAGGATTTTAGGTTAGGTAAGCCATGTTGTGTCACGTTTAAATTATGTTTTTGATAAGATCATTGCATGATTACTTTTGCATTTATATGTATTTATCTGTATGAGATACGACCACGATTGCATCCATATAAACAAAACTAATTAATTAAGCCCTCTGAATCAAATCTTAAGTCATAATGCCGTCAATTAATGAATACTTGTCAAAACCTAGATCACTCAATTGTGGAAACCACCAAAGTGGATGTACTTGAGTTATCTTGATGCGACAAGCTTGAGTAATGGTGCTGCTCATAATATTCATTATTGTTTTGACTTAATTGAGATTAACAAAACGGTTTTGAATCTCAAGGCACTAGATGGGGTTAAACATGCCGGATCATATGATGATTAAATCCCATAAAGATCTAAGAGTTACATGTGATGTAATTGGTAAATAGGTTACCTACCTAAATAACTTGAATTTAAGTGTCTTGCCAAAGCAGACTTAAGTTTAAGCCAAATATGGATCTTAGCCCACTAATTATTATATTGAGGGTTGTTAATTTAGTGAGAGATTACTAACTAGCTTTGCATATTTTAATTGTAGAATCATGTCGACTAGTAATACTGCTACACTTTCATTGCGATCGGTCCTTGAGAAGGACAAACTCAATGGGACAAACTTTCTTGACTGGTTCAGGAACTTGAGAATTGTTCTCAAGCAGGAAAGAAAGGCTTATGTCCTAGATCAACCCATTCCTGAGGAGCCTGCAGCCAATGCTCCAAGAGCTCAAAGAGATACTTACACAAAGCACAAGGATGACTCTGTGAATGTAGGTTGCCTTATGCTTGCCACTATGGTTCCAAAGCTCCAAAGAGATCTGGAACTCATAGAGGCTCATGAGATGATTGTACATCTCAAGGAAATGTTCCAGCAACAGGCAAGGCAAGAAAGGTATGAGACCACAAAGGCCTTACATTCCTGTAAAATGGCTGAAGGTGCATCATTTAGTACTTATGGTTAAGATGAAAGGCTATATTGATCACCTTAAGAGGTTTGGATTTCCTATGAGCCAGGAGTTAGCTACGGATTTGATCCTCAACTCACTCCCAGAGAGTTATGACCAGTTTGTTATGAACTACAACATGAACAACATGGAAAAATCAATTTCTGAGCTGCATGGGATGCTCAAAACTGCTGAGTAAAGCATTAAGAAAAAGCCTAACACAGTTTTGATGGTTCAGAAAGGAAATGGTATGAAAAAGAAAGGGAAAGGAAAATGGAAGGGTAATGGCTCAGGTGGTAAGACCAAAGAGTTAAACAAGCCCGAAACCAAGCTTGCACCCAAGAAGGCAAAGCCTCCAATGGAAGGAGTCTGCTACTTCTGCAATGAACCCAGTCATTAGAAGAGGAATTGCAAACTCTACTTGGAAGATCTGAAAAAGAACAAGAAGGATAGCGACGCTATCGCTTCAGGTATTTATGTTATAGACATTCATTTTTCTACTTCCTCTACATGGGTATTAGATACTGCATGTGGTTCTCACATTTGTACAAATGTGCAGGGTCTAAAGGATAGTAGAAAGCTGAAGAAGGGCGAGGTGGACCTACGAGTTGGAAACAGAGCAAGAGTTGCTACTTTAGCCATAGGCACTTATGAATTAGTTTTGCCCAGTAGGCTTTTGTGATTTTTGAACAATTGCTATTATGTTCCTGCTTTGAGTAGTAACATTGTTTCTCTTTCTTATTTGGATAAGGAAGGTTATACTTCCATTACTAGGAATGGTAAATGTTCTATTTATCGTAATGACATTTTCTATGCTGATAATGATTTGCATGTTGGTCATTATATATTAAATTTGGAACATCCTAATAATGGGAATATCTATAACGTACCTACTAAGAGGATAAAATCAAACGATTTGAATGTGACATAATTATGGCATTGTCGTCTAGGCCACATAAATGAGAAACGCATTTCTAAACTCCATCAAGATGGATTTCTAAACTCATTTGATTTTGAATCATATGATACATGCAAATCTTGCTTATTAGGAAAGATGACTAAGGCACCTTTTACTGGGCACAGTGAGAGGGCTACTGAATTATTGGGCCTCATACATACAGATGTATGTGGACCATTAAATATAGCTGCTAGAGGAGGTTATGTCTACTTCATTACATTTATAGATGACTTTAGTAGATATGGCTATATCTATCTAATGAAACATAAATCTGAATCTTTTGAAATGTTCAAAATATTCCCAAAATGAAGTACAAAACCAACTTGGTAAAACAATTAAAGCACTTCGATCTGATCGAGGTGGTGAATATTTGAGCCAAGAATTCATTGACCATCTTAGGAGTTATGGGATAATCTCACAATTGACTCCTCTAAGGAACACCACAATAGAATGGCGTTTCTGAAAGGACGAATCAAACACTATTAGATATGGTTCGATCCATGATGAGTCAAACAGATCTTCCACCATCCTTTTAGGGATATGCCCTAGAAATAGCTGCGTTCACACTAAATCGTGTTCCATCTAAGGCAATTGAAAAGACACCATATGAGATATGGACTGGAAAGAAACCAAGTTTATCTTTTCTCAAGATCTGGGGATGTGAGGTATATGTTAAGTAACAAGCCTCTGATAAATTAGCGCCCAGATCCACAAAGTGACTTTTTGTGGGGTATCCTAAAGAAACGAAAGGATACTATGTCTACAATCCCACCGATAACAAAATGTTTGTTATTCAAAATGGTAAGTTTCTAGAAAGAGAGTTTGTCTCTAAAACAACCAGTGGGAGCGACGTACATCTCGAAGAAATTCGAGAGCCACAAGATAGTACAAAACCACAGATGGAAATTAGAGAAGACTCACAACAAGTTGCTGAGCCTCCTCAAGTAACACAAGGTCTACGAAGATTTGATAAGACATGGCATCAGCCTCAGAGATATGGATTTTTTATTACTGAAGGTCGTGATGTGTTGCTTATTGAGCAAAATGAGCCCACCACCTATCGAGAAGCCACAGTGGGACCAAACTCTGAGAAATGGATAAATGCCATGAAGTATGTAATGCAATCCATGTATGACAATCAGGTATGGACCTTAGTCGATCCACCTGAAGGTGTAAAAACCATTGGGTGCAAATGGGTTTTTAAGGAGAAAACTGACATGGATGGCAATATAAATATCTTCAAGGCACGACTGATTGCAAAAGGATTCACTCAAACTCATGGTGTAGACTATGATGAAACCTTTTCCCCAGTTGTAATGGCCAAATCAATCAGAATCCTTCTTGCCATTGCAGCATATTATGACTATGAAATATGGCAGATGGATGTCAAAACAGCCTTCCTTAATAGAAAGCTGGTTGAGGATGTGTACATGACACAACCTGAAGGTTTTGTGCGTCCAGAGGACTCTGGTAAAATTTGCAAGCTTCAAAGAACCATTTATGGATTGAAGCAAGCATCTCGGAGCTGGAATCATTGTTTTGATGAAGTAGTCAAAGAGTTTGGATTCATTCAAAACATCGATGAACCTTGTGTTTACAAGAAGGTTAGTGGGAGCATAGTTGTATTTCTAGTGCTTTATGTAGATGACATCCTACTCATTGGGAATGACATTCCTACCTTGCAGAGTGTCAAGTCTTGGTTAGGAAAGTCCTTTTCAATGAAAGAATTAGGTGAAGCCACCTATATCCTAGGGATTAGGATCTATAGGGATATATCCAAAAAACTAATAGGCCTAAGTCAGAGCACATACATAGACAAGATACTGCATAGGTTCAGTATGCAGGATTCAAAAAGGGGTTACATGCCCATGTCTCATGGCATCCATCTTAGCAAGGATATGTGTCCTAGTACACCTGATCAGTGAGATCGCATAAGTAAGGTTCCATATGCCTCGGCCACTGGATCTATCATGTATGCCATGTTATGTACTTGACCGGATGTCTCATTTGCCTTAAGTATGACCAGCAGATACCAACAAGATCCTGGTGAGGGTCATTGGACTGCCATCAAGAATATCCTAAAGTACTTAAGAAGGACTAAGGACTTATTTTTGGTCTATGGTGGATTGGATGATGAGCTTTGCGTAACCGGTTACACAGATGCAAGTTTCCAAACTGACCAAGATGACCTTAAATTGCAATCTGGATATGTATTCCTCCTGAATGGTGGAGCAGTAAGCTGGAAGAGCTCCAAGCAGAGCACTATAGTAGATTCTGCAACAGAAGCTGAGTATATAGTAGCATCAGTTGCAGCTAAAGAAGTTGTTTGGATCAGAAAGTTCATTACTGAACTAGGGGTGGTGCCTACCATCTCAAATCCAATAGATTTGTTCTATGACAATAGCGGTGCTATTGCACAGGCCAAGGAGCCTAGGTCACATCAAAGGACCAAGCATATACTCAGGCGATTTCATCTTATTAGAGAAATCAATGATAGAGGTTATATAAAGATATGCAAAGTAGCAGGAGAAGATAATGTTGCTGATCCTCTTACTAAGCCACTTGCACAGGTAAAGCATGAGCATCATGTTAGGGCAATGGGAATTAGGCAAATTAATGATTGCACCTAGGGCAAGTGGGAGGATGTTGGAAATTATGCCCTAAGGGCCAATCATTGTACGTTGAACATTATTATTTCAATGAAATTTCTCCATTCTGTTATCATATTATTTGTATGTTAACTGTGATAATTGTATCCTTGGATAATTTATAAAGATTGTCCTAAAATGTCCTTGGTCGGTCATCTATGCGGGAGCAGAGATGAAACAAGATCAGTATGACTTTGATAAGATATGAAGATACGAATCAAAGTCTTAGGTACTTGTAAGAGTACAAGGTGCTAGACCGACCCACTATGAGAAAGCTACATGGATCAAATCATAAGCTTTTCTCATGTATAACCACGTTACAATGCCCTTAGATCTGAGGTCATCATGGATTCCTACATGAGAGTTGCTAAGCTTTGAACTAGTCAAAAGTCACATTTGACCGGGTGATGATAAAGGCTATGATCGGGCTTGGCGGTTTTTCATGCAGAGGAATATGAATGATCAAGATGGAATTTGTCCCTCACATTAGTAGAGAGATATTACTGAGCCCCTCGATGAGTGAGTCCGAGAAATATATGGCCATACTATGATGAAAGGAGTTTCTGTCTCTGTTATCAGGCTACTCAGGAATCGAGAAAGTAATGGTCAGGAACAAGAGGATGACATTATCCATGCCTTATCCTTGATCGATATATCGTGTGACAAAAGGGACGTGACATGGTTGTATGACAGGTTGCATCGTGATAATGATCCCTATATGAATTGGGTAGTCGTAATGTCTTGCTAGAGACCGCTTGTGACTTTTGGGTTAGTATAGTTATTGGCCCACTGCCAACTTCATATGGGCCTACAAGGTCGCACACAAGAATGGCTCAACACAAGATAATGTTTAATTTAGGGTGGACGAATTTTATATTTATATATATATATAATATAAAATTCATTAATAATATTATATAGATATATATTTTTTCGAAATATATATCTTATATATATATGTATATATATTATATGATATTATTATATTGTGTTAGTTTTAAATTTAATTTATTAAGATATATTAAATTTAATAACTAACATGATAGAGATATAGTATCTTAGATTTATTTATGAAGATAAATTAAATCTAATGGCTCTTTATTTGGATTAAATAAATATGTTAAATTTAAACTGAATTTATTTAATTAGCTCATCAAGATAATTAATTGTTAATTAATTTCAAAATTAATGATGATTAATTTTGAAATTTGAAAATAGCCCTCATAGGTTATAAACTTGATAGAGCAGATATATTCATACACACATGAGAATAGAGAGCCGCAAGTAAAACCCTAGGAGACATTAGAGGCGCTAGCACGTAGTCTCGGTTGGAGAGCATTCGTGTGGATACCGGTAGAGGGAGCGGACCTGACTTGTTGGCTCCTAGAGATCGTGAAAACTCTGAATCATCAAAAGGTATGAATCCTTCCAACTTGGTTTAAACGCCGTTGATAGATCCTCTATTAGGATCGGTGAAAATTTTAAAATTCTTCCGCTGTGCCTACCGATTCTAACACTAGTATTGTGGTATGGTAGATAAAACTTACTTGATGAGGACTGTCCGGCCAGCCATACCCAAATATTTCCCTTTCTAGCTAGTCAATTTTGATCTCACCTTCTGGAGAAGCGGGGCAAAAGTCATCTTCACCATACATTTGTGTAGGGGAGGGACTCCCAAATATTTCCCAAGATCAGCCGTCAGTCCAACTCCCACAATCTGGCTCATCTCATATGCTCTATTGAAATGAACATTTCTAGACACAAACATTTTAGATTTATTCAGATTTATCCTGTGTTATGAAACCCGACAAAACAATTCCATAACACTCTTTATCTCTTCCATCTGCTCATTTGTAGCTTTGCCAAAGAGGACTACAACATTCGCAAAGAAAAGATGGGAAATACAAGGACCGGAAGTGCTCAACCCTAAGGGATGCCAGTTCCCCAATTCAACCTCCTGGTGGATAAGCTGACCGAGTAACTCCATACATAGGACAAACAGATACGGACTCAGAGGGTCACCCTGCCGCACCCCCTGGAAGGATTGAATTTTTCTGAAGGAATTCCATTTCAGATAGTGCTCATAGAAGAAGATGAAACACAACTCATTATCATCCTAACAAAATCTGCTCCCAAACCTAAGCTCTGAAGATTGAATTCCAAAAATCACTAGTCAAGTCTGTCAAAAGCCTTTTCCATATCTACTTTCATAGCTATATAACCCTATTATCTCTCTTGTTTCTCATGGTATGGATTGCCTCCTGAGCAATGATGATATTGTCCATGCCCTGTCTGCCGGCAATAATCTTGGACTTCTAAAGCTATTCTCATGCAATTAGCCACATATAACTTATTGCGTGACTTTTTTGTCATCACATTTCCTTCTTGGGAGCTCATGTGACTTTTCCAAAAATAAAAATTACTGATAAAGAAATGTTAAAGAAAGGAAACTTATGGCCAAACCATAATATTATTATATTTATTCTTGTTACATGACAATAGGCTAGCCTATTTGCCATTACTTAATCACATACGAGTCTTTATGACAAAGGCTATCTCATTACATAGGAAAGATCTTCAGCTATATAGATATATGATATATATATATATATTCGCTATATGGTCTTCATCTTTAGCTGCAGTGCTGCCATATCAGAGGCATATTAGCATTTAATTAGGCATCGTACCATTTCATGACATAATCAACAAGCTTATCCTTTTCGGAGGCACTGATTTTTCCGTCACCGTCGCCATCAGAGTTTCGCATACAATGCCAAGTTCTGAGCGCTGGCCAGTTTGAACCCATTTCTTTGAATAATTTCTTCAGCTCCTCCATGTTCAGACTTCCGTCCCCATTAATATCTGCTTCCTCCAATTTCGCCCTCACTTGTTTTTCAGTAAAGGCAGGTTTTTGATTGACCCCATACGGAATAAATCCCATTGTGTAATTGTTTGTTGTATCTATATATGCTTGTATGAGGAAGATGTATATGCTATACATATATTTATAGCCCTATGATCTGAAGTCGGGTCGCGAATCTTACCCAAATCCATTTCAAGTTGGGTTGCATAAAATATCATCTTTAATGGTTTGAATTAATTAATTTCTAGAGATTAAGAAAATTTATTAAATTAGTTATTTATAAAAAAAAAAGTGTGTTGATTTGAGAAAAATATCATCTTTAATGGTTTGAATTAGAATTTAGAACTTCTCCCTAATATGTGCAATCAATATGGATAGTATGGGGGAAAATTATTAATTTGGTAGAAAAATTGGATTGAAATTTATATTTAGGACAAAATATAACTCCAAAATAACTCTTAAATTACATAAGTTCCATGATTCGCATTCTTGCCTAACAAATTTGAGAATCTTTTCAACTCAATTATTTATGGAATCTCACTACAGTCTCGTATGACCAGGACAGAACTTATTCTTCTTTTCACAGTACTTAATTAATCTAAAAAAGTAGCAGCTCTCGATTTGAGCGAAACGCAAAACTTTTGACTTTTTTCCTATAGTTTGTTAATTGCAAGGTGTGTGCGTGTGTGTTTTTCTCCCTTTTAGTTCTGTTGGTCTTGTTTTGTGTTGTCAATATTGTCGGTCTTGTTTATGGTTTGTGTTTGTTTAAGCAGAGTTTCTTGGTGGCTGTAAGCTCTATTTTTTTTTTTCTTGGTGATTAAATATGGCTATTCTTATCATTTAACTGCATATAATGTCATATAATAAATGTTGGTGTTTTAATCCTAGATAGTTGCTCATGCACTTGTCATCAATTGTCCTCTTCCTCCCACCCTTGCATGCTGGTACAACCCAAGAAGGATAATAATAACCATATTTAAATCGTGATAACAATATGTGATATGCCTAAACAAGTCTATTTAATTATCAGCTGTTGACAAGAGCATGAGCATCCAATAACGAGTGAGCAACCATTAACAAGTGCATGAGTAGCCATTTTCACATTTCAAATTAATATTACCTAAGTCCAATGGGACTTCATTTCAATTTGATTATTTCAAGGGACCTACTTGTGATTATTTTTGTTTCATGAAACCTGGTTGTAATTTTCCCTTTTAAATTTTTTTAATCAATCGAACTACGAGTATTTACCATTCACTAGCACAATTTTATAACTATAAAATATCTATCAGTATTTACCACTCAAGCAGCACAAATTTGCAATTGAAACGAGTATTTACCATTAGCAATTCTTAAACATAATTTTTTTCTAAAATTAATTATTAAAAGAAATTTTTAACTTTGATTATGAATTGATTCTATGTAGACAAGTATTCATGTTGCATGTGCAAAGAGCTCTATTCATTGGATTCGAAACCTTTCTTAGTTTGCTCGTATATGTTTTTCTTATTTAAAGTAAGTAAGCTTCACGTTTAATTTTTTTTGTTTGAATAAAATTCAAAGTAGGCTTTATTCTTTTCCACCATTTTGAAGAAGCTTCATTCTCACTCAATTTATGTAGCATGAAATCCACCACTAAATTTATATTCATCACTTTGATGATTTCCAAACTTCGTGATGGGATTGGTCGGAGAATGAATCATAATTTAATTAAATAATTTTGATCGATCAATTACCTTGCAGTGTAGCAAAATCATTAATGTCACATTCCTCAGCTAATATGTTGAGTTTTAAAGATTCCTTATTATCATTCCCTTATAATTGCGTGTCCTCTTTTACTACATCTAGTCCCAAATATACATGATCTAGATAAGGAGTTTACTTTGGTTCTAAATATAATATCCCAATCTAAGTTGGCTTCCAAATTCTTAATTTTGTTTCCTAAAATATCCTTATTGATCACATACAGTAATGGGGATTTTCATAAAGAGATAGTTATGATTCACGAGAATAAAAAGGGCATTTATGAAAACCTACACATAATTGTAACAAATAATTAAATTAATTTCCTTAATTTTGGTAAATTAGTTATCTAGTCATTATATTGAGAATAAGAGGGAGTATGAAATAAGAATCGACAATTAGGACGTGCGGCAGCATTTGTGGTGCAGGATTAATGTTATTGTACAAAAGAGGTTGCCCTTTAAAACTTAAAATCATGCTTTAAATATGCTTCGTAATCTTTACAACACACTTCCTTTGGGTCTAAATCGAAGAATAAAATAACGAATTTATATATATTAAAAAAACTAATTAAGTTGATCATTTGTAATAAATTTGTGTTGGTTTTCCTAAAATACTTTTTTTAATCATTACCCCCATTGATGGAACCCCATTAATATTTGGATTCTTGTAGGTGGGAAATTAAATTTAAAAGGTATAGTAGACTGAGTAGATATTTTATATTTAACTAGTTCCTACATTTGAGATCAGAGGGAGTAATATAAACGGTGGATTTCACGTACATATGAAGAGTGGAACAAGGATCATGGGGGACAAAAAGCTATCTAATGGGGCTCTTTTTTTAATGACACTAAAAGCTTAATTAACTAAGTTTTATCTCAGGTATCAAAAGGATCAAGAAACATGACTAGTGAAAGAATGCTTAGGATTTGAAATGAGGATCACAGGAGTGGAACAAAACGAGAAAAGTAATTGTCAATTAAAGTATAAATTCATATGCTCTATATATTCTTCTTTATCTTGCAGATAGGAACTTGGTGGGCAAGTGATAAACGACAAGCATATTTGAAAAAAGGATCAAGGTGCAAATTTACCAACGAAATTTTGTCCAAGGAGCGTCTGGCACAAATATCTTTTAAAAGAGGCAAAAATACCAATGAACAATTAAAAAGGGGCATCCACCACAAAAACCGTTAATCCGTACTAACGGCGTTAAATTATAAGAGAAGAAAACCCCTAACGGCGTTAGTATGGATTTAACGGGTTTTGTGGTGGATGCCCCTTTTTAATTGTTCATTGATATTTTTGCTCCTTCTTAATTTTTCATTGGTATTTTTGCCTCTTCTAAAAGATATTTGTGCCAAACGCTCCTCGGACAAAACTTCATTGGTAAATTTGCCCCTTAACCCTTGAAAAAAGGAACGAACTTTAAAAATCTGAGCGAATATATATTTCATAATCATAGCGGATAGATGAAGGTCATTGTGAGAGGGAAGCAAATTTTTCCCAACTCAATTACAGCATCTTGGTAGACAGGAAATACATAACTACCAAAAGTTACTGGCGTGTGTATTATAAAAGGAATATATATATATATATATATATATCGCAAATTGTGTAAAGTTAATAAAATATATTTCGCTTATATTGGGTACAAAATGTGGGTATTTCTCCCTATAAGAATTCAAACTTTAGTTTGTTATATTGTAAGGGAAGCCCCTTTGGCTAGAGCCAAGCCCCATTGGTTTCAAGCAGGTAATGTTAATTAAAGTAAATTTCATTTAAAGCTGGCGGAGGTTAAATTTGTGCCAACTATAAATATTAATTTTTAAAAATATAATTTTAAATATTTATCAAATTATATGACAGTGTTACTCATTAATTTCTTTACAATATTATTCATTAAACTTAAATACTGAAGAAATAATACAATAAATATACAATTATAATAATATAAAAAATATGCAATAAAAAAATAATAACATTAAAAGTAAAATTATATTAACATAAGCAACATTTACATTAAAAGTAATACAATAAGTTTATACAAAAAAAAAACAATACAATAAGTATTAACTATTAGAACCATAGAATTTGCTCTTTCATTATTGTATAATATAAGTTTTAATTAATTACTTCTTTTGTAAGCTGTGAAGCTATTTTTTTAATAAATTTATCAATACAAGAAAATAAATAAATTGTTTTCTTTCTCATTATAAAGTAGTATTTGAAATACTTACATACTCTAAGAGTACCATGTCATCTGAACTCTATCCAATAAAAGCATAACAATTCATATCATTTCAACCCTAGTTTGGATGGTGACTCATTTGAAAAAAAAATTCAAATTTTATCTTGTTTTTTGAAAAATATTGGTTGATTATTTTGTTTTAGTTTTGTTTTTAAAATTAAGATTGTTTTTCTTACAAACAAGATAAATTTTGAATTTTTTTCTAATGAATCATCAACCAACTAGAATTAAAATTATTTGAGTTGTTACGTTTTCATTGTATAAATTTGGATAGAGTTCAGATAATGTGGTACTCCTAAAGTATGTAAGTATTTCTTGTATGTGATTAATAAATTTGTTGGAGATGGAGAGAGACCTAGGATCAAATTTGTTGGGTTGTGGGTGTTATTGCTGGAGTTAGGAGAGCATGTGTGGTGGCAGATGTAGAGCTCTGATTTGTAAGATTTTTTGCCATTTGGAGCTGAGTTAGCAGCCATTTTTGCCAGATGACTCAAAATTAAGTTATAAAAAGTTAAAAGATGAGGGATTGGGTTATAAGTGGGTCAAATATTGGATAACTTAAGGATTACTTTGTTCAAGAGAAAAATATATAAATTAAAGAATGAATCACTAATGGGTAAGACAAGATGTACCACTAATATCATATTCAGTTAGCTAGAAAACCTTAATTTTATTTGATTCTATTTTGTAATTTTTATAAAATTCAGCTTTATAATCAAATGTTCAAGAAAATTATATTTTTATACATATGTTTGATGGATAGTTTTATAAAGTTACACAGTGAAATAGAATTTTTTATAGGGACACAAGTGAAATTTTCCTTTTTTTGGAGTGTATTTTTACCCTTTTTACCTTTCTAGAGAGGGTTTAAGAAAATATGTTGTTCATGCTATAAAATGAATCAATATATACAAATTATAAAATATATAAATAAGTTGCAATGTTGATAAAGCGTAATTTAGTGGGATCATTTGCGAAATTTTATATCACATGAGAAAAGCGTATTCTCCCTCAAAAGGACAATGGCCATTAAAAAGGTGTTAAGTGAAATAAAAATGGTGTTAAGAGAAAGGAAACCTACATATAACGAAGCCATTACTGTGAATTTTTTTGTTGCATATACTTACCATCTAAATTACCCTCAAATATATAGCCATATTGTAACGAAAAAAACATAAAGAATACATTAAGGTGGAGTTTGGATAGATTGATTTGGATTTAAAATCTCCAATTAAAAATACATGTCTTTTAAACTTCTTCATTTGTCTTTTAAACTTTTAAGATTTGGATTTAAAATCTCCAATTAATTATTAATACATATATTATAAAAGAAGAAGGAAAATATGTAAAAGGGCATATTTGTCCACTTATAATTAACTCCCCTCACCTACCCTACTGAATCAAACAAGATATTAAACATCTCCTCCCCTTTTCTTGAACCAAACAAAGCTCATAACCTCCCTTTATCTAACTTTAATTAACCTCATCTAATATCACGTTCATTGAACCAAACACACCCTAAAGCTATATGTTTGGATGGAGAGAAAAGTGAGGGGGAACTAGGGAGGATGGAAAACTAGGAATGAAAACTCTTAAAAATGGTTTAAAAAAAAAACATTTAAAGTTTTCACTCGCAGTAGTTTTTCTCCTCTAATTTTCTACCGATCTAAACACAAGGTAAATACACTGGCTACAGACCAGTTCACACATGAAAGTATGAAGCCACTGAAATATGTTTTAAGAAAATAGGTGTCATCATCACTGCATGGGAAAATTATGAATTTTCTTCACAACACACAGAGAAAACATATTTACTACGGCGTCTTACCTGTTATCTTTAATATAAGATATAGTTTGAAACAACATCAGCAAATTATAGAGAAAGTCAATAATAACCAAGGGACAGAAAAAGTACGAACACACTTGGGAAGATGTTAAAGAAAAGGAAACATATCACATAATCATAATAACCATACAGATTTTTTTCCCTTATTACATAACAAGATTTGCATCTTGGACTTCCACGCACCTATATCTTTGGCTATAATTGCTATATATACCTAAGCTACTTAGCTAGTCTCAGGTGATTTAGCCACAACTGTGATATTATCTTCAAGAATATAATGCACAGCGGCTGATCACACATGAAACGGCCGAGAAGTGTTAAAAACATAAAGGTGATATCATTACATATAGCTAAGGCGAGTGTGCGTGTGTGTCTCTATATATATAGGATTTATTATTAATATCATATCAGAGACTACAAATTATCGGACTTTTGCAACGTTGGAAGCCTTGATCTCGGGAACAAGCATCCTACGCGTGTGTTCGAAGGGGCTGGTTCTTCGGCCGCCGTTCGTGTTGGCGTTTTCCAGGTATCTGACGCAAGCATCTGGACCAAGTACCTGAGATACATTAGTGATCTCTTCACTGCTCAGATATCCGTCATCGTTAGCGTCTCCTCTCCGAACTATAACCATGACGGATTCATCACTAACAAAGTCTGGTCTTGACATTTTATGTATATCAGATTTTGATTTCTGAATTTTCTTTTTTTTTTTTCTCCCTCTCTCTAAGCTTCTTGCCTTTGTACGAAGGAGTGATATATCTTATGCATGTGTATGTATGTATATATAGCCTTAAGTCGGGTCTTGGAATATGGGTCGTGGATAAGGGTTTAGTTGATATTTTTACAAATCGATATTCTTCGTTCTTACGTATGAT
Organism: Inga leiocalycina; assembly: GCA_963242795.1. Classification (NCBI taxonomy): domain Eukaryota; kingdom Viridiplantae; phylum Streptophyta; class Magnoliopsida; order Fabales; family Fabaceae; genus Inga; species Inga leiocalycina. The sequence goes on from OY725321.1 coordinate 58,653,281, forward strand.
TTGTTGATGTCACATTCTTGCCTAATCAATTTTGGAATATAATCTTTGCTTAATTATTTATATATGGAATCCCACTACAGGCTATTAATATCCGAGTAATTTGGGACCCACCAGTGGATGCTTATTTTGTTTTGCGAAATAGACGGATAACGATCATCCAATAGTATATGGGTGTATTTAGATTTGTGATTGGATAAGTGACTTATTTTTACTTAGACTTATGAAATTTTAAAATTGGAAAAAAGTTAGATTGGGTAAAATGATGAGTATTTGGATTGGCGATTGAATAAGTAACTTATGTAAAAGTGAATGATATTTGGTTTAGCTTTTGTATTATTTAAGAGAAAAAATTGTAAAATTATGAAAAATGAAAAAATGAAGGGATAATTGTGAAAAAGACCTCATTGGCAACTTAATTGCCAAATGGGACCTGGAAAGATACACATGGAGAGATTTTTTCACAATTTTCTCAAAAATTAACTTTGAAAATTTGGCAATTATACAATTTTAAATAATATTATATCAAACTCTAATTTAAATTGGTATACTCCAAAAGTCTTTTTTATTGTGCACCTCAAGTTTAAATTTTATAAATTATATCAAACTCTAATTTAAATATTAAATCCTAACTCATATTTTTACATAGCTCAAAATCTAATAAAATAAACAGATTAAAACCTCAATAATACCTTCAATAGTCCAAATAAATCATTTAAACTAAATTTAATCGGTAAAAACACCATATAGAAACTAATTTATGATATGTTTATAAAAAAATTGATTATAAAATCATAAAATAACTAAATAATAAATCTAAACCGATTAAAATTAATTATTAATTATTCTCTATATTTCTATAGTCATATATTGACAAAACTCAAAACTTGCTTAAACTCTTATCCCAAAGTATTCTCTAATTAGCAGAAGATTACTATCTAAAGAAAGAGAAAATTATTTAAAACATTTTTCATAAAAGAAGTTTTATGATTAGAAGTGATTTTGAGTACCTCATTGATCCTCAAAGATCTTCAAAACAGAAACCATCACTTGAGGGCTCATTCCTAAACAGTTTTAAGCTCCAATTCTGAGCTTATCAGGATTGAGACTTTTTTTAACTTTTTTTTTAAAGTCCATCACTCAACCAAATACATCAAAATAAATAAATCACTGTTCACATATGATTAACCCACTCAAACACGCTGATTGGGCTCTGAAACGTCAAAACAAACACGCACTATAAATAACAAAATAATCCTGCGAAATGGCTTAATAGGGACTTTTCTAAAATTGGTTTTATCAAATAATCTTACTATCTTCTGTTAGGAACAATAACACTACTCTCTCCCACATAGACAAACGGAGCTCTAGCACTAGTGATTGGAAATTTAAGCGGAAAGGAATTACTTGGAAATAACAATTTTAATTATATCAAACGATAACAAAATCTTAAGAAGTGACAACTTTTATTTAAAGTTTAAGTTTCATGTTTGTTTTTGAAGATAATATAAAAATCTCTTCTTTTTTTTAATCAAAGGAAGATAATATAGATAATCGTTATCATTGCTTAAGGGTTTATTATTATTTCATATGATTGAAGTTTTTATTTTTCTTTAACTGAAGTAGTCATTCATCTCCAAACTAGCCACTATTACATGTTAAAACTTCAAATTAGTAGTCATCATTGCTTATGATTTTGTTGTCATTTCATATAATTAAATTATTAAAATTATTTCTTAAAGTTAAAGTAGTCATTCCTTTTTGGGCCACTACTACTTCCCCAATAATTTTTGGTGGTCCGTGTCGGAGCTCCGACCATGGGCCATCACAGGGATAGCCAACAGCGGAGGGGGTATTATTTTTCCTCTTACATGAGGATAGTAAGGTAATTGGACAGAAAAGGGCTAACTCCACAATCCAACAAACCAAAATTGGTTAAAAATACAGCAACGTTAGTTCCTCGACTCTTGATAAGTTTTGGTTTTGGTCCCTGAAATTAACGACGTTAACTCAAATTAAGTTCTTATGAAACTATAAGGTAATAAATCACGATTTGACCAAATCAAAATGCAATCAAATCAAATTATAAGAATTAACAATAATATTAACCCATAATAAATTTTTAAAAAAAAGTTTGATAATTTGTTATTTACCTTGAAACAATTTATATCTATTATTAAAATATTTTGCCAAATTCAATATCAATACACTATAGGCTGTAGAAAAAAAGCTGCCCGGCCTTGCTTTTTTTTATATATGTATAAATAATTATAATATTGCATTATAAATTGAGGGAAATACATAATCAAAATATATTATATTCTCCAACATGAGGGATATATAAATATGCTGCTCTTTCTATGTGGAAAGATGGAGACACCAATGGAAGTTGGCGTAGATGGGTAGGCATCTGCGCCACACCAATCCGTTTCTGGGTTCGATCCCAGGAAACGAAAAGTGTAAAGAATTTCTATTAGGAGCTTTCTCCCCTGGGGCGCCTCAAAGAGGTAAATTCCTGTCAAGCCTATCAGATTGGGGGCGCGAAGACTAGTCGGTTGTCGGGGCCCATATCGGCAAATCCGGCGTTGACCTACAGGTTAACACCGGATACCTGGAAGGTGGGTGCACCGAAGATAAAAAATGATCCATTACATAAACCATAAAAAAAAAAAAAAAGATGGAGACACAAAGGTTAGTGATTCTCACTCATAGTGGTGAGCCCACACAACTTTAAATTTTGCCTCTCTGTTGGACATAACAGAAAATAACACATGTCTCTACCTAAAACTACTATTCTTTTTCTTCAATATGTTCAAATATATATTAAAGCTAAGCATCAGGTTCCATAACCTGTATCTTTTTCAGTAAATTATTAGTTCCCTGTTTAACTATTTAATTTTCTTCTTATGATATAGGAGAGATGATTAAAAAATCAGTCAATTCATTAACACCTAAAACCATATTACTCGTGCACATTCACAGAAAATAAAAATATAATCAACTGATTCAAAGTTATTATTTGATAGAAACATAGCGCTCTTCAAATGTGCGTCTGAGTCTGATGTTAAGACCTCCTTCATATCATAGTGTGAGGCAAACGCAATCCTTGTCATTAATAAGAATAAATTAAAATTTTAAAAATTGATTGAGATTAAGAATATTTAAATAATATATTGAAAGATAAATCAATTATAATTACATTTACCATGAAATTAAAAATATCTGGCTAAAATATATGTTTAATCCTTTATGTTTGTATCAAGTTTCAATTTGGTACCATTAGTTTATAAAGTGTATTTTTAGTTTTTTAAACTTAGCACCATTAATTTCATCTAAGGAAAAATGTTGACTCATCTAATTTTAACGATGACTATATAATTAAATGTAGACAAAATATTTGCAAGGGTTGGGTTGTTTTAATTTTTTTTTAATTTACATGATTTAAATATAAAAATTTTATATTAAAAAAATTAAAATGCAAGAATGGTTTATCAATCATTTAATTGCTCAATCATCATTTAAATTTTATAAGCCAGCATTTTCCGTAGACAGATGATGTTAAGATTGAATAACTAAAAATATACTTTATAAAATTTTTTGTAATAATGCTCTTTATAAATTTAAAAGACTAAAATAAAACTTGATACAAAAATAAAGGATTAAATGTAGGGAAAATTCCAAAAAACTACATTGGAAATAGCAAAAGGACAATTCAGTACATTGAAATTGTAAAAGGACAGATCAGGCTGTGTCAAACGGGCAGAGGAATCTGGCATTTTGAAATTTCGGCCAAATGACGAAAATGCCCTTCAGCCCTCAGTCGGAATAACAACATAGGAGTTGTTAATGGCGAATCCAGAGTTGTTAATGGCAAGATCGATGGTGTTATTGGCCCTGAAATTTGTTAAGTGCGAAAGAAGAAAATGTAGTTGTTAATATCGAATCCGGAGTTGTTAATGGCGAGATCGGTGGTGTTATTAGCCCTGAAACTTGTGAATTGTAAAAAAAGAATTGAAGTTGTTAATAACGAATCCGGAGGTGTTAATTCCGAGGATCATGTTGTTATTCTGAAATGGGCCTGAAGTGCTGAAGGGCATTTTAGTAATTTGGCTGAAATTTCAAAATGCCAGATTCCTCCTTTTTCTGACACCCGTCTGATTCGTCTTTTCTGAATTTCGATGTACTGATTTGTCCTTTTTATATTTTGAGTGTAGTTTTTTGGAATTTTCCCTTAAATGTATACTTTTTCAAAAAATGTTTAAATAATATATTCAGAGATAAATAATTTATATACTTACCATTCTGGGCTAGGCCCAATCCCAAACTATGCAACGGCTAGCTGACCAGTGACCCACAACGCTAGCAGCATCAGAGGCCCCAAGCCCACATGTCTCCTTGTTATTTATTAAACTCCTTATTTGAGTTTTTTTCCCAACACCGAGATTAGCAGACAATCCGATGAAAAGAAAAGAATAGGAGCCAATCCAAGAAAGATTGAATTAAATAATAGGGTTAATATAACTTTTAATCCTTGAAGTTTGTTCTAATTTTGGTTTTAGTCCCTAAAGTTTGAAATCGGTGGTTTTGGTCCTTGAAGTTTCACTCGATTTTGGTTTTGGTCCCTGAAGTTTGAAATCGGTGGTTTTGGTCCCTGAAGTTTCACCCGATTTTGGTTTTGGTCCCTCAAGTTTGAAAAGGACTTGGTTTTTTTCCGGGTCGGGTCGGGTTTTTTAATTGGGTCGCCAAGTCCTTTTCAAATTTGAGGGACCAAAACCAAAATCGGGTGAAACTTCAGGGACCAAAACCACCGATTTCAAACTTCAGGGACCAAAACCACATATTTCAAACTTCAGGGACCAAAACCAAAATTGGATCAAACTTCAGAGACCAAAAGTTATATTAACCCTAAATAATAATACTCAACAGCACAAAATAACTAAATAACCCTAAAACAAGAGCTAAACAGGCATTCAATTAATGGCTAAATTTCAATACGAAAATACCGATTACTTCGTAATTACTTCCTTCATTTCTATTATAAGATAAAATTACTCAGTTCATGTTATGAAAATATTACTTAATTTACATATATTAATTAGACTATCTTAACTAATTTACATGTTAAACTTGTTTTCATTCTTCCAGTTCTGCCCACAATAGATGCTCATTTTTAGCCTTAAATGCTTTAGAAATTTAAATATAGGCAATTTAGCCAAAAAAAAAAAAAGTCTATAAATGGTTGAGAAAATTAATTTTTTGATCCCTATAGTTTTGATTTGTTTATAATTTAGTCCTTAAATTTTGACTTAGTACAACTCAATTTTTTTAGTTCCGACTTAGTTCCAACTCAAATCTTGAATTTTAACTTGATGCAACTCAATACCTATTGTTTTAATCCTACAAAATATTGGTCCTTGAATTGTTTATTAAAAAAATAAAATTATATATTTTATCAAGCTTGGGCTAAAGTTATATATTTTATCAAGCTTGGGCTAAAGTTAAGTGTTTAATATAGGAAAAGGGTGTCTCCATTAATTTCTCTCTTCATTTACTCTCTATTGAGGATATCTATCATTCGATTAACTTTTAATGTTTGAGATTTAATAATATGTAAATAATATCATTATAATAAAAATCTATTATGATAAATCTCAATTATTGAAAATTGATCAAATGATAAATACATGGAGAGTAAATGGAAAAAAGAAATCAATTTAGGCACCCTCTCCCGTTTAATACTATATGGAGATAGACAGATAGTAGCATATAAAATACAATAGTTTCCAAAAAATAAAAAACTTGAGTCATCATTCACTAACCACTAACTAGATCTAAATATTGTAAGAACACTGATATGTCCATATCTGAGTTCCGACAGATTAATAATCATGTCAACACAAAAATCACGCCGAATAAAAGAGAATCATTGTGGGGTTAAAAATCACGAGGAAACAAGTTGCCATATTTTTTTGGCTCAATAAACAAGTTGCTAAATACTGGCCCTACTTAATAATCTTTCTTTAACCCCTTTCCAAAGATTTCAAAATCTATCAAACAACTTTCAAAAGGGAAGCAAGAAAGATCTCGTATACTATAGTTTATGTCTTTTAATGAATTCCAGGTTCAATGCATAGTCTCTCGGAAACAAGAGATGTAATTACACATGAAAGTTCCTATCATTCACATGTAGACTCACAGAGAGGAATGGTAAACATTGGTAGGCTAAGAAATAAAAACACATAATTTTATTAATAATTACACAAGAAAGTTCTTAGCATTCACCTGTACAACTTTATTTAGCAGAATATATATTTCTCAGCCAAACCAAAATTTTCATACTTCTGATGATGATGATGATGTTATTGTCAATTTTCTTCCTCTTGATTATCCCTCATGCATTTTCCATATCCTTCAACTTCTCTAGTTTCGACCCAATATCATATGAGAATTCATCTTCCTCTCCATCATCCATCCAGTTAACAAGAAACAAAGCCCTAAAGGCTAGTGTCGGTCGTGCCACGTATAGCCAACCGATGCGCCTTTGGGACAAAGCCACAGGGAAACTCACAGACTTCAGAACCCATTTCACGTTTGTGATTAGTTCACAGAACAGAGTATATGGAGATGGGTTGGCCTTCTTCTTAGCTCCTGCTGGTTCAAAGCTTCCCAATGTCACAAAAGGAGGTTCTATGGGTCTGACTCTTGATGACCAGGTGTTAAATTCAACAGACAATCCATTTGTTGCTGTTGAGTTTGATATCTATAAGAATTTTTGGGATCCTCCGAAGGAACACGTTGGCGTCAATATCAATTCCATGAGATCTGTTAATAATTTGACTTGGTTGGCTGACATCAAAGGAGGGAGAACAAATGAGGCTTTCATCAGTTACAGCTCAAATACACACAATTTAAGCATTCTTTTCACTGGCTTTGTTAATGGCACCACTGTGCAGCAACATCTTTCCGATATTGTTGATCTGAGAAAGTATCTTCCTGAATGGGTTACTTTTGGCTTCTCAGCTGCGACCGGAAATGCTTCTGCAATACATAAGATCAATTCATGGAGTTTCGAATCCAACAATTTTACAGCGATCTCAGAAACACCTTTCAGTCCCAGCCCCAGCCCCAGCCCGATCCCAAAGAGTAGAAATAACATAACAAAACTAGCAGTGGGATTAGGGGTTGGAGGTTTTATTTTAATTTGTGTGTTTAGTTTGGTTTTGGTAGGCTTGTGGAGGAAGAAAAGGAAGATGAAAGAGGATGATCACGAGTTTGATGAGCACATGCGCGACAGCTTTAGAAGAGGAACAGGACCAAAGGAGTACTCGTATGCTGATCTAGCAAGTGCTACAAATTATTTTAAAGATGAGCAGAAGCTAGGACAAGGAGGATTTGGGGAGGTTTATAGAGGTTTCCTCAAAGATTCAAACACCTCTGTCGCCATAAAGAGAGTATCAGAAAGTTTTAAACAAGGATTGAAGGAGTTTGCATCTGAAGTAAGAATTATTAGTCAACTACGACATCGGAATTTGGTGCAACTAATCGGTTGGTGTCACAAAGGGAAAGTACTACTGCTAGTTTATGAGTATATGCCAAATGGAAGTTTAGATTTTCATCTCTTCAAAGGCCAAAGTTTGCTAAGATGGTCAGCAAGATTCAAAATAGCTCAAAGCTTGGCCTCTGCTTTGTTATACTTGCATGATGGATGGGAACGGTGTGTTGTTCATAGAGACATAAAGTCAAGCAATATCATGCTAGACTCTGACTTCAATGCAAAACTCGGAGATTTTGGGTTAGCAAGACTTGTAGACCATGCGAAAAGTGCACCAACTACTGCGTTGGCAGGGACCATGGGATATATGGCTCCTGAATGCCTTTTTTTTGGGAGGGCGAGTAAGGAATCTGATGTGTATAGTTTTGGAATTGTTGCTTTGGAGATAGCTTGTGGAAGAAAATGCATAAAACAAAATGCTCCAGAGAATGAGGTAAACATAGTGAATTGGGTATGGGAACTCTATGGAAGTGGGAGAATTCTTGAAGCAGTTGATTCAAGACTACAAGGAGATTTTGATCAAGATCAAATCAAATGTTTGATGATCGTTGGGTTATGTTGTGCTCATCCTGATCATAAGCATAGGCCTTCTATAAGGCAAGCAATTAATGTGCTTAACTTTGAAGCTCCATTTCCTAGTCTTCCTTCAAGTTATCCTGAGCTCACATATCATGAACTTCCTCCGATGGAGTCATCTTCAATTCCTTCCAGCACTAATGCTTCAGACGCAAGTCAATGCCAAAACTTAACATTTAATTCCAACACAAACTCTTCTGGTTTCACTGCCACTTCTTATAATGCTTCGCCAACGATGTAATCATAATACTCACGCAATAAACAAATTCTGGCTACTGTAATTTTGTAGACTCTGTTCGCGTTTCTTATGTATCAATGACATCTATTATCTGTGTTGCATTATTGACAGTCTTTAGGGATATCCTTTCATGTAGATTATAAAGTCTTATTTCTATATAAATTACAAGTCCGGTGTGTGTAACATTTGAGATAAACTTAGTATGAAAAACAATATTAAATAATAATAACAGCAACGGCAATAATATATAGCAGTACAATAATAATATAACGCTAGAAAAGCTCCTTCCTTTATTATATGGAATAAATTTAAATTGTTTTGAATGAACGGGTAATCGATTGATTAAATCTTATAATATATCATGTTGATCAATTAATAAATTAGGTTAAAAAATAAAGCAACAGTGCTAACTAGACTATTCTGTTTATATATATATATATATATATTATACATACTAAAGCAACAGCACACTCTTTCCGTATTTGAGCAGGATGCTCTTGGCATATTATCTTGTATATATCCCCATATTTTCGTGAGCATTTAGTATATGTAATAATTTTTAGAAGTTCCTCAAGATGGCTTCTTAAAATAATGCGAAATTCTTTTTCTCAAGTTTCTAATTATTTTAAAGAGTTTAAATAATCATTCTAAATAAAAGGAGCTGGGTGAGTTCTTCTTACAAGTTGAGTATATAAAAAATTTTAGAGCTTCAATTTGTAGTATATTAGTAAATAATTTTGAATATGTAGCATTTTTATAAAGAAATTTTTTATATTATTACGCTCGACTAACAATGAGAAAAGCATCTCAACACATTCCGCTAGGTGACAGCAATTTGGTTTAGACTTTGTTGAAGTGTGAAATCAACGTAAATAAACATATTCTTCTTATTGGGACCACCCCAACTCAATGCATTGCCTTCATCTACATATCTAATAATGACATGTATTTTAGTTACTCTCTCCGGTCCTAATTATAGGACAATATTTAAGAGTTGATCTTGGTCCTAATTATAAGACAAAATTTTAATTTTTATCAATTTCTTCCCAAAATACCCCCTATTGATACTTTCTCAATAATAATTAAACACAATAATAATTTAAGAATACACTTATGTATTCTATAAAGTGAGTAATGCTTGCAACTCATTAATGCCACATACACCCCAATTTTACTGTTTTTTGTAAATTTTAAGTTTTAAATAAGGGCATTTTAGGAAAATAAATATGATTAACTAATTTAACTACTATCCTTAATTTCTCCAAAGTTAGGTAAATATGTCCTATAATTAGAACCAGAGGGAGTATTAAAAAAGGACCTCGAAATAAATTGATGTATGATAGGTTCTTCTAATTGGACTTGACAATACTCAAATCTAGTCTTATCATATAGCTATATAAGCAAAACACATAAAAAAAACAAAGTGAGGTTTATAAGTTTTAGAAATTACATATCTTAATAGATTATTGTCTTTTAAAACGAGTTCTACCTTAAAACCTATATTATTGGTACTTCAAGCCTTATCTCACGGAGAGTTACTTAATGGAGAGTTTTCACTCCCAGGAGCTGAATGCAAAACTGTGTCATAAGTCAAAAGATATATTTACAACCAATCCTACATTTAGATTTAGAAGTTAAGAAACGTTAAATTACAAGTTTGAATGCAACAAAAAAAAAAAAAGTTTGAATGCAACAAAATTGATACTCAACCAGAAGGACCATTGATGGGATCTGCGGGGACCACTTGAATGACAGATTTCATAGCACATTGAAGACAAGAAGTCAATATATATGGATTGGACCTCTCCTTCATTAGAATCTTTATTTTTTTTTTTTGTCGAAATCATTAGAATCTTTATTGGGTTCTTACATTAAATTCAAACAACTGAAATTATAAAACTGATGTATTGAGTTTGACAACACTTCACAGTCACCACCCTTGGAAATTTATTTCTGTTTAACCGAGTGCAGTCGACGGAAAAATAGGAAATCTATTTCAAATAAAAAAATCATGCATGTTTCAAGAAATTTGTGCACATACAAATCAGAATTTCCCTATTGTTCATTTATATATATATATAAATTCACGTTATTCATTTTAGTTTGAATTTCATTTTGAATTGAATATATATATATATTTTTTTTGCCAGTATTTTGAATTGAATAAAGACCTCTGGAATCATTTGTTACAATTAGATTTGACAAAGATCGCTAAAGATGGATCATTTTTCATGAAACTGCCATATAAAAAAACACGACTATAGCAGCTATCATATAATGGGACCTATAAAAAATTCCTTAGCATTTTCCTGTCAGTTATATATATTTATGCACATAAACATCGCAGCCTAAAAATAGTAAAACATTGAGCTGAATATGTTTCATGCCAAAATCTTAACTTGGTCAAATAAGAAGGCGCAAAACTTAATTGGCAAGTGCATAACCAAAAAAATAAAATAATCATGATGAGTCGTCGGAATTGAACGCATAATTTCAACATCCAGAACCTCCATCATCAATCCAATTAACAAGAAACCACCAAGAACACGACTTAATGGCGTGAGTCAGTTGAGCCATATGTCACCAACGGATACAAATAAAGCCACCGACAACCTCACAGCCTTGAAATATAAAAATCCCAAGTTGAGTGACATTAAATTGATGCTGTATTATATTATATTAAGTGTGAAACACTATACTGCTATGAAGTTTCCCACCAGCAAAGACAAAATAAATAATAATAAATCTGACAGTAATGGCATTATAAAATTAATTCTTCTAACTAGAAGAATCTTGGATTTGACTTTTATTGCTGAAAGTTGAAAAATAAATAACATGAAGGTATTGAAAGAGAACATCTTGGAACGGATGAGCTGATGAATTTTGGAGAGCATATGAAAAACCTTCCAATAGACAAGAGACTGTTGGAGTGGACTATTCAACAATAGGACACCCTTGGGAGGTGCAACTTTCAGACTTGGTGATACTATAGAATGACTAAAGATGCTTCTTGTTGGCCACAAGTTGAGAAGGAGCCACATATACTTGTACGGGCTTGACAATCTGACCATTGCTTATCACAGTTAGGGAAGGTGCTTCCTTTACTGGTGCAGAGTGGCAGACATGATCATCAAGTATGGACTCTTCAGTGTTGAGTAAACAAGATTAGCATCATCACTAACAACAATTAAAGAAGTTTCCGTTGGGACCTTTAGGGCAGGTTCAGCTGGGGACACATCAACGTCATGATTGGGTTCCACCAAAGCTAGCGGCAGTGTTTCAACTGCAACCTCAACTTCTTAAAGTCATGCAATATACAAGTGTATTCTAGGTCAAGATACTCAGCTTTGGCCTTACCACATTCAGTTTTTACCTTCAGTCGCCTGCAAAAAGCCTCATACTCGTCCTCCTATTTGCAGTGTCTTTCAGCTAACCTGATGTAATCTTCTTCAACTTCAAGCAGGAAGAAGTTAGAATTGTCATCCTGATGAGACTCCTCTTCCTCCTATTGGTAGTCGTTAACATGCTCAAACCAACAACAATAGTTGTAGGTCTGTTGATTAGTATAAGCATATCGATGACAGTAATGATACTCGTGTTGTCGCTGATGCTCCACGTATTGATATGCATCCTTAAAATGTTGAGCACCATACCAGCTATGTCCATGATTATCATGTGGGTATTTGTGGCAACCAACATACTCTCCTTTCGGATAACAGGTGAACTCATACCAATACTCGTCATCTTTGTATTATCATGAGCATTCTTTACTATCGAGGTTGGTTGCCACACTTTCATCAACACCATCTACACAAGCATCTTCTGGGACACCTACATAAGCATCCTTTAAGACACATTTGTCACTGAGTAGCATGGGAACTGATGGTGGCGGCAGCGTAGTCAACGGAAGCCAAGAGGTGGTGGACGGAGGCTTGCAATAGTGTTAAGGGCATTTTGGGTTGCAAAGGAATGAACTATAACCACTTTTGGAAACTTTGGGAAACGTGGAACCTTGCTCTAATGCCTAATTGATGTAAAACATGTTGGGGAATGGGGAAGAGAGAAAGGAGAAAGGAGAATGAGGCCGAGAAAATAGAAATTCTTTTTTCAATCAATCAAAACTGAATACACAATGAGAATCTCTAGTCCTAAAATAATAAAAATAACAAAAATATAAATCCAAATTCAAATCTAAATCAAATCCAAAGGTAATGGGGATAATTATAGGATAATATAGATCTCCTATTTTATTGAGATGCTACAAATATTAAAACATAAATATGATAAGTCATAATATAATGGATAAACAATAACCCTAGATATATGAATTAAACCCTAAATATTCTTTATCCCATATCCCACTAGTTTGATTATTTGAGGTCAAGAAATGATCGTTAATTCAACAGATCATCCTGTGATATTAGCAGTAGTCAATGGTCGAAATGGGGGAACTTATACTAGCATGTGACATTCAAATTTAATAGCAGCAGAAGGTAATTGTATCTCCCTCTCTTCAATGCATTTCACAGATTTAAAACTTACATGTTTATTCTTCTAAAGATGAAATCACATGTCCTCACACTGATTGGCTTGCACGTACATGATTTTCTGTGTATGTATAGAGTCCATGACCCATAATTATATAAGCTTCAACAGCTAATTTGTTTCTGTTCCATCTTTAACTCATGCTTTCAATTCGCAAATTCAAAGGTTCCTTACCCAAACTAAACGCATAATTCATCCCAAACTTTCCTATTGAGATCTCAAAATCTTCCACTATCCTATCAACGGAGACACGTTAAGATTCTCCAAATACAAACACAATTTGGATTTAATCAGGCAAGGTACAAGGCGTCGAGTTTTCTTCATTATGGAAGGGGGAGGCGTTCTATTCATTGGATAAATATTTCTATCAGAAGCTTATTTAAACCAAAACATGTAGCATCAAAATGTACCACATATTTTGATGGGTGCCTGGACCCACAGAAGAATGGGTTATTGAAGGAGGACATCTTTGGAAACACTGCAAAGCTGATGGATCTCGGCCTCCATGAGCGGGAACTGTTTGCTAGGGTTGGCATTTCGAAATTCCAATACCCAATTGATAATGCCATCTGGAATGGCAAGGTCCGTGGTGCCCTGCCCTTGTTGTACCATTCAGATTTTGAATGATCCAAAAATCTTATATAGAAACCAAAGACTCGAAAATGATAGAAGGCATTCCTTTTGAGTTGGCTTTATGATTTATGAGGGCACTCAGGGCAGTTGAGACTGTGTACGATGGTTCTTTGATACCTTAATTGGGTCATCAAATTTTGAGCGAACGTAGATACATGATTAAACAAAGAAGAAATGTTGAAGGGGTAAAGTAATGAAGTAAGGAGAAGGCGAGGAGTTGTTACGTTTGCAATTCTGCAACTCTAATGCGATTGAGACACCTCAAAGACAAATTCCATGACCCACATTTCGTTAAATCCATACAATGTCCTACTTTAACGCTTTTCATTAAATCCATATGTTAGTAGATCTCATATCAGAAAATAATTAATTAATATTGATATTAATTAATAGATCTCATTACATTATAAGTTATCATATGGATTCACCTAAATTGTCACCTTGCTATTTATACACGCACTCACCTACTGCCATCAACAATAGAATTTCTTGTTAACCACTCTAGGATAGGGAGGAGAGTTTCCGTGGGTATTAATAGAGTTAATAGCAATTAGTTTGATGTAATTAGTTTGTTGCAAATAATTAATTCTGTTGTAACTAACTTGTATCTGGTTAGTTGTCCAGTTAGGGTATTTTATTTCTATATATATCAGTGACACATTGTACAGAAAATTCAATTCAATAGGATTACTCTTTCATGATCAGATTGCGTATTATGGTATCAGAGCAACTCTGATTAGATTTTCTCTCACTTCCTTTTTGACTTCACTTTCCTTTTCGGTTTCGACACTCTCATCTCGAGGCTTTATTTCTTCGAAGTCTCTTATTCTTCTTCTTCTTCATCTTTCTGTTTCAGATCTGTTGCGATCGCTTTCCGATCTGTTATCTTCTTCACTCTCCCTTTTGTTTCGTCGAAGCTTCATCTCTTCGAGGCTTCTTATTCTTCTTCTTCTTCATATTTCCGTCTCAGATTCGTTGCCATCCCGTTCTTTCTTGAAATTTTATTCTCTTCAAATGTCAAATGGTACAGATTCCTCCTCCGGAGCTTCTTCGACATTTTCGGTTCAAGATCCTTCAAGTTGTTACTATCTTCATCCAAACGAAAATCCAGCCCTAATACTTGTCTCGCCACCACTAATCGGTTCGAACTACCACCATTGGGCACGAGCAATGATGATTGCTCTTATGAGTAAGAACAAGCATCAATTTGTCGATGGTTCTCTGCATATTCCGGCGAAGGATGATCCTCTATTTCCGGCATGGCAGCGATGTAATACTATGGTCTTAACTTGGCTTACACGATCGATCTCTCCCTCCATTGGTCAAAGCGTGATTTGGCTTAATCGAGCCGTGGATGTATGGAATGATTTGAAGGAACGTTTCAGCCAGAGTGATGCCTTTCGTGTTGCTGAATTGCAAGATGAATTGTTTTAGATCCGTCAAGGTGATCTTTCTGTTTCAGACTACTTTACTCGCATTAAGATAATTTGGGATGAACTGCTTAATTTTCGCCCCGTTTCTGATTGTTCTTGTGCATCACGAGAATATTTTCGCCAAGATTATGTTATTCGGTTTTTAAAAGGGCTTAATGACCGATTTTCTACTGTGCGATCCCAAATCATGCTCATGGATCCTCTTCCCTCTATTAATAAGGTCTTCTCGTTGGTAGTTCAACAAGAACGAGAGCTTACAGGATCTAATGATTCAATTGTGTGTTTTACTCATACTAACTCTACCTCTAGACCTGTGTATCAGTCTGCTCCGAATGTCTCTAATGTTTCTAATGTCAGCAACAAAATGTGCACCTTCTGTGGTAAAGCGCGGCATACCATTGAGACATGCTATAAGAAGCATGGGTATCCTCCTGGCTATAAGACTCGGAACAGATCTTCGGTCAACAATGTGGTAACATCTTCTCCTAATCCTTCCGCTGGTATTTTGTCTTCAAAACCCTCTCCTACTAATCAATCTATCAGTCAAGAACAATATAATCATATACTTGCTCTGCTGCAACCTAAGGCTGCTGTTACTCATGATTCGAATGCTTCAACTTCTTTGCCTAACCCTGATTCTAATGCTTGTATCAATTAGTTTTCCTCCCTCACTTTAATGCCTAATGCTAGTGCACAAGGTATACTCTCAACTTTTGCTTTTGAATCTTCAATTTCTTGGATTATAGATAGTGGAGCCACTACTCATGTATGTTATTCATTGGCCTTATTCACTACCTATTCTCATATTACACCCATTAAAGTCACCTTACCTACCAATTCCACCATCATTGCCAATATTTCTGGGACTGTCCAAATTAATCCCCCTATTACTCTTACCAATGTTCTTTATATCCCTGATTTTCATTTCAATATTATTTCTCTGTCTCAAATGACTACTGACCTTCCTTGTCGTCTTCTCTTTTCTTCCTCTCAATGTTACATACAGGAATTGAAGACATGGAAAATGATTGGTACAACTGATCTTTATCAAGGCTTATACATTCTGCATAGTCACTCACCTCGGGTTGCTGCTTGTGATTCCACTGTATCCCCTGCATCTGTTCTGTGTACTTCCCCTTCTCCCTTTGTTTCCGCTACTACATGTAAACCAATTCCCTTTGATTTGTGGCACTTTCGCCTAGGGCACTTATCCTCTCATGTTTTGGATGTTCTCAAACATCAGTTTCCATTTATTTCTTGTAAATCTTTTGGTGCTTGTGATGTATGCCATTTTGCAAAACAAAGAAAGATTCCATTTCCCCTTAGTACTTCCAAAACAAGTTCTTGTCTTCAAATGTTACATGCTGATATTTGGGGACCTTACAAGGTTTCTTCCATACATGGTCATCGCTATTTTTTAACAGTGGTTGATGACTTTACACGTTTTACATGGGTTTGCTTTTTAAAAACCAAATCTGAAGCTAGATCATCACTGCAATCTCTCATTCATTTTCTTGAAAATCAATTTGCTCATCAAGTGAAAATTGTTCAGACTGACAATGGGGTTGAGTTTCAAATGGATTCTTTTTATTCTTCAAAAGGTATCCTTCATCACACCTCTTGTGTAGAAACCCCTGAACAAAATAGCATTGTTGAGAGGAAGCATCAACACATTTTGAATGTAGCTAGGGCATTAATGTTTCAATCTCATCTGCCTTTAGCATATTGGTGTTATGCTATCTCTCATGCCGTTTATATCATTAATAGATTACCTACACCTGTTTTGCACAACAACACACCATTTCAGTCTTTGCATGATCTAGCTCCTGATTACACTCTTTTTCGGGTTTTTGGTTCTTTTTGTTTTGCATGCACTTCCTTTGCTCATCGCACCAAGTTTGATGCTAGAGCTAGAAAGTGTGCTTTTCTTGGCTATAAAACTGGTACCAAAGGCTATGTTCTTCTTGATCTTCATAATCACCAAATTTTTATTTCTAGACATGTTATCTTCTATGAATCTATTTTTCCTTTTGATAAATGTCCTCCACCTACCTCTTCTGTCCCTCTGCCTCAATCCTTTGATTTTCTTGATTATGATGATTCTCTTCCTTCTTCTTTTACTACCTCTGCTCCCGCTTCTATTTCCCATTCTTCCTCAATACCCTCTGTCGCTACTTCTTCTCCATCTCCTTCTAGCCCTATTTCCTCTCTTCCTACTTCCTCCACTGATTTAAATGCTGCTTCTCTTCCTTCTTTACGCAGGACCAGCAGGGTACACAAGCAACCTGCCTATCTAAGTGACTATCATTGTTCCTTTTTAAATACAGCACCATTGCATTCCATGTCTCCTTCTTCTTGTAGGTACCCTCTCTCTTCTGTTATTTCATATGATGCTCTTTCTCCCTCATACAAGCATTTTATTTTTTCTATTTCTGTTCCTCATGAACCTAGAACCTACCGGGAAGCCATTAAGTTTCCTGAGTGGCAGCAGGCTATGGCCACTGAAATTGCTGCTTTAGAGCAAAATAACACATGGATTTTGACTGATTTACCTAAGGACAAGTTTCCTATTGGTTGTAAGTGGGTTTTTAGGACAAAATTTCATGTTGATGGCACTTTAGAGAGGTATAAAGCTTGGTTAGTGGCAAAGGGCTATACACAAACTGAGGGGGTAGACTACTTTGACACTTTTTCACCTGTAGCTAAAATGACCACTGTCAGATTGTTACTTGCTGTTGCAGCTTCTTCCAATTGGCATCTTGAACGACTTGATGTCAATAATGCCTTTTTGCTTGGTGATCTTGATGAAGATGTTTACATGTCCCTTCCTCCTGGTTTTGAGGCCTCTAGTCCTCATTTAGTTTGCAAGTTGCAAAAATCTTTATATGGTTTAAAACAGGTTTCCTGCCAATGGTTTGCTAAACTCTCTTCTGCCTTATACTCTTATGGGTATCAACAATCCAGATCTGATTACGTTATGTTTACTAGGAAATTTGGTTCATCTTTCACAGTTCCCTTGGTTTATGTGGATGATATTATCCTTGCAGGCAATGATTTTGTAGAAATTACACGCATTAAGTCTCACCTTGATTCCCAATTCAAGATCAAGGATCTTGGGAAACTCAAATTCTTTCTTGGCCTAGAGGTTGCTCGATCCTCTGCTGGTATATCCTTGAACCAACGGAAGTTTGATCTTGATATTCTTGATGATGTTGGCTATTTGGGTTGCAAACCCTTATCTACTCCTATGGCTAGGCATACTCATTTGTCTCTTGATAATGGCACTCCTTTATCTGATAATGCTCCCTATCGTCGCTTGGTTGGTCGTCTCCTTTAACTTACCACCACTCGGCCTGATCTCTCTTATGTTGTTCAGCAGCTCTGTCAGTTTACCCAACACCCCACCACAGTTCACTTTCAAGCTGCTTTAAGGGTTCTGCGATATCTTAAAAGCTGTCCAGGAAAAGGTATATTTTTTCCTGCCACCTCTTCTCTTCAATTAAAGGCTTTTAGTGATTCAGATTGGGGTGGATGCCCAGATACACGTCGCTCTCTTTCTGGTTATTGTATCTTTTTGGGTGATTCTCTCATTTCTTGGCGGTCCAAAAAGCAGACCACAGTCTCCCTTTCTTCTTCAGAGGCCGAATATAGGGCTATGGGCTGTGTTGCTTGTGAAATACAGTGGTTACTCTATCTTTTGGCTGATTTGCAGATTTCTCATTCCTTTCCTACCATCCTCTACTGTGATAATCAGTTTGCCATCCATATTGCTTCTAATCCTACATTTCATGAGCGCACCAAACATCTTGAATTGGATTGTCATTTTGTTCGTGAGAAGGTCCAAGCTGGCATTATTCGTCTCCTCCCAGTTCGGAGTGCACACCAACTTGCTGATATTTTTACTAAGCCTTTGGATCCCCAGCCTTACCATCGTTTATTGTCCAAGCTTGGCATGATTGATCTCTATGCCATAGCTTGAGGGGGGGTAATAGAGTTAATAGCAATTAGTTTGATGTAATTAGTTTGTTGCAAATAATTAATTCTGTTGTAACTAACTTGTATCTGGTTAGTTGTCCAGTTAGGGTATTTTATTTCTATATATATCAGTGACACATTGTACAGAAAATTCAATTCAATAGAATTACTCTTTCATGATCAGATTGCGTATTAGGTATCACCTATAAATGAACATCATTGAGTATTTATCATAATATTTTTAAAGCCCCAAATCCTGAGTTCTAATCTAAAGTTTATTTTGCAAGACCCAATCATCTAATGTAACAATTATCGCTTATCGTGTGTTGCACGAGGAAGTTCATATGTAGCATTTTGAGCATTCGAAGCTTCTACAAGCACAAAAGGATAGTCAAAATATGAAACATTTGGACCTTCAATCTAAACTTTTAAAGTTAACGGAGGTGATTAACAACTAACCCAAAATTTAAAGAGTTTTGGGTATTTTAGCCTATATATGGAAAAGAAAATGAATGTTAGATTTTCGAACTTTTGTTTTGGTTTTTTTTTTTTTTTTGGTCGTGGAATGGTTTGCAAGTTGATGGAATAAAATGGGCACGGTATCAACTAACGTAGAAACTTCCTTTAGTCTGTTCTTTCATCATCAAAGCCCTCATTATGAAGATGAGGTACTCAACCAGAAGGACCGATTCATAGCCATTGGCTTAGGAATTGGTCGCTATTTAAAATTGATGGCTTTCCAGCTATAGGAAAAGTCCTATGTGGTAAGTAGGGAGGAATGATCCTCATGATAACATGAGAAACCTAAATTCGACAGTAATGACTTTCAAAAATTGATTCTTATAACTAGAAGAAGCTTCGAATAATATGATTTTTATTGCTGAGAGTTAAAAAATAATTAACTAGAAAATTAAGAGCTTGATATTAATAATTTTATATAAATCTATTGTGATGATAGCTAGGAAATTTATTAGACGAGTACTTTTGAGAGAAGATAGTTGTTGAGAGAATATTTTTTGTCAATACGATACAAAGTAAATTTTCCATCGTTCAAAATGAATTGATATTTAAAAAAAAAAAAGAACTAAAACAAATTATAATTGCTTACCGAATTTTTTGCTGCCTAATTATAATTTCCCATCGTTGGTTTTCCGAACGACTTAGATTTGGGTCATTAACCTACTTCATTACAATTCTTATTTTCATTTTATTAGGCAAAGACCCAGACTATTCTATTATGCAGCAGTCAATGCAAGAAAAATGGGTTCCAAGGGGGGCCTACTAAGCTGCAAGAAAAATGGATGACTTCTCACCTATTGGGCCACGGAAAACAAAGACGGATAAATACAAGACATTTTAATTTTTTAAATGTGTTTGGTTTGAGGAAAGGGTGGGGAAATTACAATTTTAAACAAAATAAATCTAAAATTTACTCTTTCATTTTTTTAAATTTTGGTTTCTCACCCAAAATTTACTTTTTCATTCTTTTTAAATTTTGGATTCCCGCTCAAAATTTAAATTCCTTCAACCCAAAAAGATAATTTACTCACCCTTTTATTCCATCTCACCCCTCCCCTCCCTTCAAACCAAACACACCCGAAAAGTTGACGAACCGTGGCCGTGAAAGAAAACATTCAGGTTTCGTGACTTCGTCGACTCTATATACAAACGTCTCTCCATGAAAGCTCGAACACAAGAAATTTCTTAGCCTAATTAATCAGATGAGATGTTGCTACTATCATTTTTCTTCCTCTTGATACCCAATGCTTTTTCATTGAACTTCAGATTCGACAGTTTCAATCAGTCCGATGTTACAAACATAACATTTGACTCAGATGCTGCCATTGTACAGCCAAGCCTCTACTTAGTAGAAAACCAAAAGGAACGATCCTCGCAGGAGAGTCAAGGTCGAGCCATATATCATCAAGCCATGCACCTGTGGGACAAAGCCACTGGGAAACTCGCTAATTTCAACACCAATTTCACCTTCGTCATTGATTCACAGGGTAGAACTGTTTATGGAGATGGGTTGGCCTTCTTCTTAACCCGTGAAGGTTCAAAGCTTCCTGAAACACGTTTTAATTCAACAGATCATCCATTTGTTGCTGTGGAGTTTGATATCTTTAACAATACAAATCCTAATGGCTGGGATCCTAGTGGCTGGGATCCTCCATATGTACATGTGGGAGTCGGTATCAATTCTATTCAATCTAATAAGACAGTACCATGGAATGCTAATATCTCAGGAGGCGGAACAAATGAGGCTTTCATCAACTACAATGCGAGCACACATAATTTAAGCATCTCCTTCACTAATGGTTCTGATGCTTCTAACAACATTGTTTGGCAACATCTTCATTATATCGTTGACCTAACAAGGTGCTTGCCGGAATGGGTTACTTTTGGTTTCTCAGATGCCACAGGAGGCTCTTATGCAACACACAGGATCGATACATGGAGTTTTAACTCAGAGGACTTCCCAAATGTTGCTCCCACTCCAAGCCCAATATCAAGTCTGAACGTGAGAGAAACAAGTGGAAATGGCAAGGCACTTGCAATAGGATTAGGGGTTGGAGGGGTTATTTTAGTTGTTGGGGTTATATGGTTTTTCTTGTGGAAGAACAAAAAGAAAATGGAAAATGATGAGTCTGATGAGAACATGAGTGATGATTTTGAAAGTGGAACAGGACCCAAAAAGTACTCATATGCTGAACTAGCCAGTGCAGCAAATTATTTCAAAGATGGGCAAAAGCTTGGGCAGGGAGGATTTGGCGGTGTCTATAAAGGCTTTTTCAGAGATTCAAACTCCTATGTTGCCATAAAGAGAATATCAAAGGATTCTAAACAAGGGAAGAAGGAGTTTGCCTCGGAAGTAAGAATTATCAGTCAACTAAGGAATCGAAACTTGGTGCAACTAATCAGTTGGTGTCATGAAAGGAAAGAACTATTGTTAGTTTATGAGTATATGCCAAATGGAAGTTTAGATTTTCATCTCTTTAAAGGCTAAAGTTTGCTAAGATGGTCAGCAAGATTCAAAATAGCTCAAGGCTTGGCCTCTGCTTTGTTATACTTGCATGAAGAAAGGGAACGGTGTGTCCTTCATAGAGACATAAAGTCAAGCAATATCATGCTAGACTCTGACTTCAATGCAAAACTCGGAGATTTTGAGTTAGCAAGACTTGTAGACCATGCGAAAAGTGCACCAACTACTGCGTTGGCGGGGACTATAGGATATATGGCTCCTGAATGCCTTTCTTTTGGGAGGGCAAGTAAGGAATCTGATGTGTATAGTTTTGGAATTGTTGCTTTGGAGATAGCTTGTGGAAGAAAATGCATGGAACAAAATGCTCCAGAGAATGAGGTAAACATAGTGAAATGGGCATGGGAACTCTATGGAACTGGGAGAATTCTTGAAGCAGTTGATTCAAGACTAGAAGGAGATTTTGACCACGATCAAGCCGAATGCCTCATGATTGTTGGGCTGTGGTGTGCTCATCCTGATCAAAATCGTAGGCCTTCTATAAGGCAAGCAATTTAATTGCTTAACTTTGAAACTCCATTTCCTAATCTTCCCTCAAGTTATCCCATACTATCGTACATTGAATTTCCAGCATCATTTTCAATTCTATCCAGCTCCAATGCTTCAGGTGTGAATCAAAACCAGATAAGCTTTAATTCCAACAGAAACTCATCTGGTTTCAGTACAACTTCCGATGATAAAGTTTTACCAAGTGTATCACATTTGTACTCGAGAGAAAATTAATTAGGGTACTTATGGTGGTTGTATGTTTGTGCTTACTTCACAGTATCCCTAATGTATTATTTTCATTTCTCGAATGTAAGTTAATTACTGTAATCCGGAAAAAAAAAAAACAGAACACGTGTATAGAGAACTTATATGATCTTGTTGGATTTTCACCTTGAGATTCTTTACTGTTGCTTTTTGTGTAATGATGTTACCTTTTTTCATTTTCTCATTCCACTTGGAAGCTGCTTAAACGTTATCATTGCAAGTGGGTAGCATAATGGCCTTGCAATATGAAGCCCTTGCTCAAAAACGTAATTTGCAATTACTAGGCAATACCATTGAACACTTGGTTCCCGGGAAAAAAAGTTCGTACAAGACATGATCCCTATTGTAGGAAATTGGGGGGGGGGGGGGGGAGGACAAATTATTCTGACAAAGAAAACTCAATTACGAAATTTACATGATTATTTTCAGGTCACATCTAAAGCAGGACCATTGATTTCACCATTAAGATTTCTGCCATTCAATTCCCACTTGGATGGCAACCATATCGTTATCCATATTCAAGAAATGACAGTCACACACAGTAAGAAAGGAACCCTTACATATCTGAAAACAATAAATGAAAAACACAAGACAACAGTTGTCGGAACAAAATTACAAAAGACACCCAAGATTTTTTTTTGAGTGAATAAAAATGTTTTTGATAAAATTTTATTTATTCATCTATAATTACCAGATTACCTTAAAAGTTGCACAAATTACTTAAGATAATTCAACTGTTCCCCCTCAAACTTGGACAGAAGAAGTGGAATTAGTGCCACAGCACTTGGGATGACAATTTTTGCGACTGCAAATTGGTAGATAGTACACAAATTTCTATTCTATAATTCACAATTCTTGGATGCTAGGTGCTGCAAAAGTATGAAAAATATAATTTAAATAGATAATTTTTTTGTTGGATTTTCTGGGATCGGAAGCCCATATTCCCTTGAATCTAATCGAACTTCTTTGGCATCTATGCATTGCGCCACTGTGTAGCCTATCATAATTTCCAACAGTTTCAGTTTGGAAATGTGATTCTTAATCATTGGAGAGCCCAAACTATTATATGACACGTTTTGCTGCCAAGAAGAGGCCTAGTAGATGGGAAGGTACAGCATAGGTTTCTCGGGATCCCTTTCTCATATGCACGCGAACAAATCTAACATTTGACCTAGAGGGCAAGGTCTATGCCCATGTGGACAGTAATGTCGTGATTAGGCCCAATAATCATATATATGGATCGAAAAGGCCATTTTGAGAGTGATAGAAATATGAGAAAATGGCCAACAATAATGGACTGCTGGGCTTTGGAGTAATGAGAAATATTTAGGGTGTGTTTGTTTTGAGGGCATGATAGAGGGGTGGGGAGAGGAGGGGTAAATTACCTTTTTGAGTTGAAGGTATTTAAATTTTTGGCGGGAATCCAAAATTTAAAAGAAATAAGAGGGTAAATTTTGGGTGGGAATCCAAAATTTAAAAAAATGGGACGGGGTAAATTTTGGATTTTTTTTATCCAAAATTATAATTTACCTACCCCCTCCCCCTTACCCTCCCCTCAAACCAAACACACCCTAGGGAATGAGGGCATAGCTGTGGGTCTCAAGAATTTTTGTGAAGTCTCTTTCTCTTTCGTTTTGATATGGTTATTTGATTAAGTTGAATTCGAGTATTAATTGTTGAGCCCAATTAGAGGTTACTTTTCTAAAGACGTTTTTTACATTCACACTTATTCAAACTTGAGACATTATGCTTAAGTAATTAAAGCCTCACACTAGGATTAACACCTATTGGTTGGCATCTCTCTCTTCCCCGTGGCCATTGTCACTGCCTCTCTTTGATTATGTACAAAGCCACCAGCAAACTCACAGGTTTCACCACCAACTTTAGCTTTGTGATTGATTCAGGGCGCAACATAAATGTCGGAGATAGAATGGCCTTATTCTTAGCCCCTAATGGTTCAAATTAGCTTCCTAATAGAAAAATTCTTATTTGCACCGAGTGCACCATATAATTTATGTACTGACCACTAAAATCAGAGAAATATTTATGTATTTTAGGAGCACTACATCATCTGTACTCTAACTAATTAAAATTTGACAACTCATCATATTTCATCCTACATGGTAGATGAGTTATCTAAAAAAATTCAAAGTTTATGATTTTAGGGATAATGTGAGGAAATTGCATTTTTTGTTTTTCTAAATTAAGAAGTTTATATTTTTTAAAATCATAAAATTTAAATTTCTCCTGATGATTCATCTACCATCTCAAATTATAAAAAAAAGATGAGTTATAGTATTTTAATTAATTAAAATATAGATGAGGTGATGCTCATAAAATATATAAGTATTTCTTCTCCAATCATGTCAGGTCAAAATTTTTTATCTTATGTATCAGCCGACTTGTCAACGCTACCTCCCTCCTTTATTTTAATATTTTTTGACCTAATGTGCTTCTTTCTTCTATGCTCTCCCTTTCACCCTTTGACTCCGGAATCCGGATCGTGTCCCATGCTCTTTTCGTCTATTGCGCCTCCCTTATCCAAAACATTACCGTTTTGGATCAGAAAAGGGAATGGCTGAGTCCTTTTTTTTAAAAAAAAAAATATGTAACACTCTGAAGTATTTTTTAAGTACCACGCAGTATCATAAAATAATGTTTTCTGCATTCAGCACGGTAAAATATTTTTCTAATTGCAACAAATAGTTTAAACTAAAGATACAAAGTGGTGATAAAAAAATATTTGAGGAGATTAGATGCACACAAAAAAATTATTTTAGGATACTTGATATTATTGAAAAAATTATTTAAGGTGTTGAATGAGTTAAAAATTAATTTATGATACTGAATGTTAATAAAATACTTTAGAATGCATTTTGCTAGACAGTGGTTACTATTAAAAAATTATTTAAGGTGCTAAGTGAGTTAAAAATTAATTTATAATACTGGGCGTTACTGAAACAATACTTTAAAGTGCAGTTTGCTAGACAGTAGTTACAACTAAAAAAAATTTGAGGGTTATTAGTGTATCAAAAATTATTTTAAGATACTGAGTGTCACTTAAAAAATACTTCAGGATGCTATATTTTTTTTTTTTTAAAAAAAAGACCCAACCCTTCCCTTTTTTGAGCCAAAACGGCAGTGCTTTAGGTAAGGGAGGCACAATGGATGGGAAGAGCATGGGAGAGAGTCCGGATTCATCAAAGCTCTGATCTCTGGCGATAGCCAACAGTAGAGGGGGTTTTAGTTTTTATTTTACATAAGGATAGTAAGCTAATTTGACAATAGATGCTCATTTTTAGCCTTAAATGCTTTAGAAATTTAAATATGGGCAGTTTACCAAAAAAAAAAAAAAATTAAAAGTCTATAAATGGTTGAGAAAATTAATTTTTTAACCCCTATAATTTTGATTGGTTTAAAATTTAGTCCTTAAATTTTGACTCAGTACAACTCAATTTTTTTTAGTTCCAACTTAGTTACAACCCAAATCTTGAATTTTAACTTGATGCGTATCAATACCTAAAATTTTAACCATACAAAATATTAGTCCTCGAATTGTTTTTTTTAAAAATAAAATTATATATTTTATCAAGCTTGGGCTAAAGTTAAGTGTTTAATACTACAGGGTGATAGACAGATAGTAGCATATAAAATACAATAGTTTCCAAAAAATAAAAAACTTGAGTCATCATACACTATCCACTAACTAGTTCTAAATATGGTAAGAACACTGATTTGTCCGTATCTGAGTTCCCACAGATTAATAATCATGGTCAAGGTCAACACAAAAATCACGCCGAATAAAAGAGAATCATTGTGGGGTTCAAAATCACGAGGAAAACAAGTTGCTATATACTGGCTCTACTTCATAATCTTTCTTTAATTCCTTTCCAAAGATTTCAAAATCTCTCGAACAACTTTCCAAAAGGGAAGCAAGAAAGATCTCGTACACTATAGTCTATATGTCTTTTAATGACTTCCAGGTTCAATGCATAGTCTCTCGGAAGCAAAAGATGTAATTACACATGAAAGTTCCTAGCATTCACATGTAGACTCACAGAGAGGAATGGTAAACATTGGTAGGCTAAGAAATAAAAACACATAATTTTATGGGACAATTACAATGAAGTCCCACACAAGAGAAAAAATGAAAAAATGGTCCCTGAAGTTCTTAATGACAAGTCGAGAAGCGTCCATTAACAAGTCGAGGAGTTTACACTGACAACTTCAGGGACCATTTCTTCATTTTTTCTCTTATATGGGACTTCATTGTAATTGCCCCTCATTTTATTAATAATTACACAAGAAAGTTCTTGGCATTCCCTTGTACAGCTTTATTTAGAAGAATTTTCATTTTTCTTATACTTCTAACGGTGATGATGATGTTATTGTCAATTTTCTTCCTCTTGATTATCCCTCATGCATTTTCCATATCCTTTAGCTTCTCTAGTTGCGACCCAAATGAGAAACCATATCGTATGAGAATTCATCTTCCTCTTCATCATCCATCCAGTTAACAAGAAACCAACGAGACGAAGCCCTGACGGCTAGTGTCGGTCGTGCCAAGTATAGCCAACCGATGCGCCTTTGGGACAAAGCCACCGGGAACCTCACAGACTTTAGAACCCATTTCACATTTGTGATTAGTTCACAGAACAGAGTATATGGAGATGGGTTGGCCTTCTTCTTAGCTCCTGCTGGTTCAAAGCGTCCCAACGTCACAAAAGGAGGTTCTATGGGTCTGACTTTTCATGACCAGGTGTTAAATTCAACAGACAATCCATTTGTTGCTGTGGAGTTTGATATCTATAAGAATTATTGGGATCCTCCGAAGGAACACGTCGGCGTCAATATCAATTCCTTGAGATCTGTTAATAATTTGACTTGGTTGGCTGATATCAATGGAGGGAGAACAAATGAGGCTTTCATCAGTTACAGTTAAAATACACACAATTTAAGCATTCTTTTCACTGGCTTTGTTAATAGCACCACAGTGCAGCAACATCTTTCCGATATTGTTGATCTGAGAAAGTATCTGCCTGAATGGGTTACTTTTGGCTTCTCAGCTGCCACTGGAAATGCTTCTGCAATACATAAGATGAATTCATGGAGTTTCGAATCCAACAATTTTACGGAGTTGTCAGAAACACCTTTAAGCCCCAGCCCCAGCCCGATCCCAAATAGTAGAAATAACATGACAAAACTAGCAGTGGGATTAGGGGTTGGAGGTTTTATTTTAATTTGTGTGTTTAGTTTGGTTTTGGTAGGCCTATGGAAGAAGAAAAGGAAGATGGAAGAGGATGATCATGAGTTTGATGAGCACATGCGTGACAGCATTGGAAGAGGAACAGGACCAAAGGAGTACTCGTATGCTGATCTAGCAAGTGCTACAAATTATTTTAAAGATGAGCAGAAGCTAGGACAAGGAGGATTTGGGGAGGTTTATAGAGGTTTCCTTAAAGATCCAAACACCTATGTTGCCATAAAGAGAGTAACAGAAAGTTCTAAACAAGGATTGAAGGAGTTTGCTTCTGAAGTAAGAATTATTAGTCAACTACGGCATCGGAATTTGGTGCAACTAATTGGTTGGTGTCACAAAGGGAAAGTACTACTACTAGTTTATGAGTACATGCCAAATGGAAGTTTAGATTTTCATCTCTTCAAAGGCCAAAGTTTGCTAAGATGGTCAGCAAGATTCAAATAGCTCAAGGCTTGGCCTCTGCTTTGTTATACTTGCATGAAGGGTGGGAAAGGTGTGTTGTTCACAGAGACATAAAGTCAAGCAATATCATGCTAGACTCTGACTTCAATGCAAAACTTGGAGATTTTAGATTAGCAAGACTTGTAGACCATGTGAAAAGTGCACCAACTACAGCGTTGGCAGGAACTATTGGCATATATGACTTCTGAATGCCTTTTTTTTGGGAGAGCAAGTAAGGAATCTGATGTGTATAGTTTTGGTATTGTTGCTTTGGAGATAGCTTGTGGAAGAAAATGCATAAAACAAAATGCTCCAGAGAATGAGGTAAACATAGTGAACTGGGTATGGGAACTCTATGGAAGTGGGAGAATTCTTGAAGCAGTTGATTCAAGACTACAAGGAGATTTTGATCAAGATCAAATCAAATGTTTGATGATTGTTGGGTTATGTTGTGCTCATTCTGATCATAAGCACAGGCCTTCTATAAGGCAAGCAATTAATGTGCTTAACTTTGAAGCTCCGTTTCCTAGTCTTCCTTCAAGTTATCCTGAGCTCACATATCATGACCTTCCTCCAATGGAGTCATCTTCTTCAATTCCTTCCAGCACCAATGCTTCAGACGTAAGTCAATGCCAAAACTTGACATTTAGTTCCAACACAAACTCTTTTGGTTTCACTGCAACTTCTTATAATGCTTTGCCAAAGATGTTATTATAATACTCACGCAACAAACAAATTCTGGCTACTGTAATTTTGTAGACTCTGTTCGCGTTTCTAATGTATGAATCACATATCTATGATCTGAGTTGCATTATTGACAGTCTTTAGGGATATCCTTTCATGTAGATTATACAGCTTATCTTTATATAAATTACAAGTCCGGTGTCCGTAAGATTTGAGATAAACTTAGCCTGAAAAACAATATTAAATAATAATAACAGCAACGGCAATAATACAAAGCAGTACAATAATAATATAACGCTAGAAAAGCTCCTGCCTTTATTATATGGAATAAATTTAAATTGTTTTGAATGAACGGGTAATCTATTGATTAAATCTTATAATATATCATGTTGATCAATTAATAAATTAGAATAAAAAAATAAAGCAACAGTGCTAACTAGACTATTCTGTGTGTATATATATTATACATACTAAAGCAACAGCACACTCTTACCATATTTGAGCAGGAAGCTCTTGGCATATTATCTTGTATATATCGCCATATTTTCATGAACATTTAGTATATGTAATAATTTTTAGAAGTTCCTCAAGATGGCTTCTTAAAATAATGAGCAATCATTTTTCTCAATATTCTAATTATTTTAAAGAGTTTAAATAATCATGCTAAATAAAAGGAGCTGGGTGAGTTCTTTCTTACAAGTTGAGTACATAAAAAAATTTGGAACTTCAATTTGTAGTATATTAGTAAATAATTTTGAACATGTAGCATTTTTATAAAGAAATCTGTTATAGTATTATGCTCGACTAACAATGAGAAAATTAAAGCATATCAACACAGTCCGCTAGTTGACAGCAATTTGTTTTGGACTTTGTTGAAGTGTGGAAGCAACATAAATAAACATATTCTTCTCATTGGGACCACCCCAACTCAATGCATTGCCTTCATCTACATATCTAATAATGACCGTGTATTTTAGTTATCAAAAAAGGAACGATGTATATTTTGACAATGCTCGAATCTAACCCCATCAGATAGCTATATAAGCAAAACACATCAAAAACAAAGTGAGGTTTATAAGTTTTAGAAATTCCACATCTTTAATAGTTTATTATCTTGTAAAACGAGGTCTACCTTTAAACCTATATTATTGGTACTTCTCAAGCCTTGTCTCACGGAGAGTTACTTGATGGAGAGTTTCCACTCCCAGGAGCTAAACGCAAAACTGTGTCATAAAGCAAAAGATATAGAGTAAAATACTCTAATCTCCCCTCTATTTTGCTTTAATTATACAGACCTCCTTTTTATTTTGAAAACTCATATAAACCTCCCTTAAAACTAAAATATATGTTACACAAACCTCCCTTATAGTTTGAGATTCTATTTCCATTCACCCAAACCATTAGTTGACCGTTAAGTTTGACTTTTAAACCTTTTTTAACCAAAATGCCCTTCTTCAGAATTAGAATTATATATATATATATATAGGGGCTAATAAAAATTTATACAACCATAAATTTATTCTATTAGATTCTCTAACTTTCTAATTTTTTAAAAAATTTATTAATTTTGACTTAAAATATATATTAAACACATATTTTTATCAAATATAATAAACTATATAAGTATGAGATTGTATGTGTCATTTAAATTTATAATTTAATATTTTTTTCCACAAATTATAAAACTGATGTATTGAGGTTGACAACACTTCTTTGCCACCGCCCTTGGAAATTTATTTCTGTTCAAGCGAGTGCAGTCAACGGAAAAATAGGAAATCTATTTCAAATAAAAGAATCACGCATGTTTCAAGAAATTTGTGCGCATGCAAATCAGAATTTCGCTATTGTTCATTTATATATATATATATATATATATATATATTAAAAAATTCACGTTATTCATTTTAGTTTGAATTTCAATTTGAATTGAATAAAGACCTCTGGAATCATTTGTTACAATTAGATGTGACAAATATCGCTAAAGATGGATCTTTTCTCATGAAACTACCATATAAAAAAAAACACGACTATAGCAGCTATCATATAATGGAACCTATAAAAAAAAATCCTTAGCATTTTCCTGTCAGTTATATATATATATATATACACATATATATGCACATAAACATCTCAGCCTAAAAAAAGTAAAACATTGAGCAGAATAAGTTTCATGCCCAAAATCTTACCTTGGTCAAATAAGAAGGCGCAAAACTTAATTGGCAAGTGCATAGCCATAAAAATAAAATAATCATAATGAGTCATCGGAATTGAAGGCATAATTTCAACATCCAGCACCTCCATAATCAATCCAGTTAACAAGAAACCAACAAGAACACGACTTAATGGCGTGAGTCAGTTGAGCCATATGTCACCAACGGATACAAATAAAGCCACCGACAACCTCACGGACTGTATATATAAAAATCCCAAGTTGAGTGAAATTAAATTGATGCTGTATATATTATGTTAAGTGTGCAACACTATACTGCTATGAAGTTTCCCACCAGAAAAGACAAAATAAATAATAATAAATCTGACAGTAATGGCATTATAAAATTAATTCTTCTAACTAGAAGAAGCTTGGATTTGACTTTTATTGCTGAAAGTTGAAAAATAAATAACATGAAGGTATTGAAAGAGAACATCTTGGAACGGATGAGCTGATGAATTTTGGAGAGCATATGAAAAACCTTCCAATGGACAAGAGACTGTTGGAGTGGACTATTCAACAATAGGACACCCTTGGGAGGTGCAATTTTTAGACGTGGTGATACTATAGAATGACTAAACATGCTTCTTGTTGGCCACTAGTTGAGAAGGAGCCACATGTACTTGTATAGGCTTGACAATCTGATCATTGCTTGTCACAGTTAGGGAAGGTGCTTCCTTTACTGGTGCAGAGTGGCAGACATGATCATCAAGTATGGACTCTTCAGTGTTGAGTAAACAAGATTAGCATCATCACTAACAACAATTAAAGAAGTTTCCATTGGGACCTATAGGGCAGGTGCAGCTGGGGACACATCAACGTCATGATTGGGTTCCACCATAGCTAGCGGCAGTGTTTCAAATGCAACCTCAACTTCTTGATTTGAAGGAGACCTCAACTTCTTAAAGTCATGCAATATACAAGTGTATTCTAGGTCAAGATACTCAGCTTTGGCCTTACCACATTCAGTTTTTACCTTCAGTCGCCTGCAAAAAGCCTCATACTCGTCCTCCTATTTGCAGTGTCTTTCAGCTAACCTGATGTAATCTTCTTCAACTTCAAGCAGGAAGAAGTTAGAATTGTCATCCTGATGAGACTCTTCTTCCTCCTATTGGTAGTCGTTAACATGCTCAAACCAACGACAATAGTTGTAGTTTTGTTGTTTAGTATAAGCATATCGACGACAGTAATGATACTCGTGTTGTCACTGCTCCACGTATTGATATGCATCCTTATAATGTTGAGCACCATACCAGCTCTGTCCATGATTATCATGTGGGTATTTGTGGCAACCAACATACTCTCCTTTCGGATAACAGGTGAACTCATACCAATACTCGTCATCTTTGTATTATCATGAGCATTCTTTACTATCGAGGTTGGTTGCCACACTTTCATCAACACCATCTACACAGGCATCTTCTGGGACACCTACATAAGCATCCTTTAAGACACATTTGTCACTGAGTAGCATGGGAACTGATGGTGGCGGCAGCGTAGTCAACGGAAGCCAAGAGGTGGTGGACGGAGGCTTGCAATAGTGTTAAGGGCATTTTGGGTTGCAAAGGAATGAACTATAACCACTTTTGAAAACTTTGGGAAACGTGGAACCTTGCTCTAATGCCTAATTGATGTAAAACATGTTGGGGAATGGGGAAGAGAAAAAGGAGAAAGGAGAATGAGGCCGAGAAAATAGAAATTCTTTATTCAATCAATCAAAGCTGAATACACAATGAGAATCCCTAGTCCTAAAATAAAAAAAATAAAAAAAATATAAATCCAAATTCAAATCTAAATCAAATCCAAAGGTAATGGGGATAATTATAGGATAATATAGATCTCCTATTTTATTGAGATGCTACAAATATTAAAACATAAATATGATAAGTCATAATATAATGGATAAATAATAACCCTAGATATATGAATTAAACCCTAAATATTCTTTATCCCATATCCCATTAGTTTGATTATTTGAGGTCAAGAAATGATCGTTAATTCAACAGATCATCCTGTGATATTAGCAGTAGTCAATGGTCGAAATGGGGGAACTTATACTAGCATGTGACATTCAAATTTAATAGCAGCAGAAGGTAATTATATCTCCCTCTCTTCAATGCATTTCACAGATTTAAAACTTACATGTTTATTCTGTTAAAGATAAAATCACATGTCCTCACACTGATTGGCTTGCACGTACATGATTTTCTGTGTATGTATAGAGTCCATGACCCATAATTATATAAGCTTCAACATCTAATTTGTTTCTGTTCCATCTTTAACTCATGCTTTCAATTCGCAAATTCAAAGGTTCCTTACCCAAACTAAACACATAATTCATCCCAAACTTTCCTATTGAGATCTCAAAATCTTCCACTATCCTATCAACGGAGACACGTTAAGATTCTCCAAATACAAACACAATTTGGATTTGATCAGGCAAGCTACAAGGCGTCGAGTTTTCTTCATTATGGAAGGGGGAGACTTTCTATTCATTGGATAAATATTTCTATCAGAAGCTTATTTAAACCAAAACATGTAGCATCAAAATGTACCACAGATTTTGATGCGTGCCTGGTCCCAAAGAAGAATGGGTTATTGAAGGAGGACATCTTTGGAAACACTGCAAAGCTGATGGATCTCGGCCTCCATGAGCGGGAACTGTTTGCTAGGGTTGGCATTTCGAAATTCCAATTCCCAATTGATAATGCCATCTAGAATGGCAAGGTCCGTGGTGCCCTGCCCTTGTTGTACCATTCAGATTTTGAATGATCCAAAAATCTTATATAGAAACCAAAGACTCGAAAATGATAGAAGGCATTCCTTTTGAGTTGGCTTTATGATTTATGAGGGCAGTTGAGACTGTGTACGATGGTTCTTTGATACCTTAATTGGGACATCAAATTTTGAGCAAACGTAGATACATGATTAAACAAAGAAGAAATGTTGAAGGGGTAAAGTAATGAAGTAAGTAGAAGGCGAGGAGTTGTTACTTTTGCAATTCTTCAACTCTAATGCGATTGAGACACCTCAAAGACAAATTCCATGACCCACATTTCGTTAAATCCATACAATGTCCTACTTTAACGCTTTTAATGAAATGTGGTCACTCAACAGAGATTTAAGTGATCACTGAACCAAGGGTCCTCCGTATGGACATGTGGGTATCCATATCAATTCAATTAAATTTGTTATTAATGGGACATAGCATGTTAATATCATAGGAGGCAGAACAAATGAGGCTTTCATCAACTACAATGCAAGTACACATAATTTAAGAATCTCATTCACTATTGACTTTGATCCTTCTAACAACACTGTGTGGCAACATCATCAAATAATTTATATAACTAAGTACCTGCCTGCCTGAATGGGTTATTTTTGGTTTCTCAGCTACCACACGACAGTTATTGCAGCACACAGGATCAATACATGGAGTTTCTACTTAAAGAGTTCCCTAATGTTGCTCCTAGTCCAAGTCCAAACATGAGCTCAAGCCAAAAAAATAAAAATGTCACAACACTAGCAATACGATTAGGGGTTGGAGGGTTGGTTTTAGTTTGTGGGGCATTGTTTGTCTTGAGGAAGAAGAAAAAAGAAATGGAAGATGATGAGTCTGATGAGAATATGAATGATGATTTTGAAAGAGGAACATGTCCCAAAAAGTAGTATCCATATGCTGAACTAGCAAGTGCTGCAAATTATTTCAAAGATGGGCAGAACCTTGGGCAAGTAAGATTTGGAGGAGTCTACAGAGGTTTTCTCAAAAATTCAAATTCCTATCTTACCATAAAGAGAATATAAAAGGATACTAAACAAGGGAAGAAGGATTTTGCCTCAGAAGTACAAATTATCAATCAACCAAGGCATAGGAACGTAGTGCAATTAATTGGATGGTGCCATGAAAGGAAAGAACTACTGTCAGTTTATGAGCATACATCAAATGGAAGTTTAGATTCTCAACTCTTTAAGGACTGAAGATTGATGACATGGCCAATTGAATTCAAAATAGCATGTGGCTTGGACTCTGCATTATTGTACATCTATGAATAATGGGAACACTGTGTGGTTCATAGAGACATAAAATTCAGCAATATCATGCTTGACTCTAACTTCAATGCAAAACTTGGAGATTTTGGATTAGAATGGCTTGTAGACCACGCAAAAGGAGCACAAATTATAGCTTTAGCAAGAACGCTATATGGCTACTGAATGCCTCTTTACTAGAAGGGCTAGTAAAGAATCTAATGTATGTAGTTTTGAACTTGTAGCTTTGTAGATAGCTTGTGGAAGAAAATCCATCAACTCCGTGTTAGGAAGAGCACAATGATGTTAAATCTTCCTATCACTTGTGTGAGTCTATGATGAAACAGATAAACAAATATATGATAGAAATTAAATAGCATTAGAGACTCCAGAATTATTATAAGAAAAACTCCACAATTCAAGGGTAAAAATCACAGGTTGTTCAGATCAATAAAAATCATATCCACTATGATCAAAATATGGAACAAGAGAGTCTCAACCAGATACACAAACACGTGCATTCATGTGGTTGTTTGGGGAAATATCTGGATTACAACTGAAATTGCTTACTGCTATTATTAGTTTAAGCCAAACAAATACTAATTTTCTGAGAATCTTAGCTGTTACATTTCACTGAGTTTTGAATTTACTTGGTGCTACTCAATTGAGTTTTCTTGCTGAGTTTGAGTTATTGCTTTATAGTCCATTGACTGTGGGAGAAGAATTTTGCTACTGGAAGTGAAATTGGACTATAGCTTATTTGTTTTTTGAATTTTCTGGATCCATTTAGCTATTGTGAATATGAAATTGGATGGAAATTGATTAAGTTCTTAGCTTATCAAATATGATTGCTAAAGTTCTGTCATAAACTAAGATAGCTGCTGAAATTTTGGATAGAGTGTTTTCACTATGCATCTTGATTGAAACTAAGTGAAAGGGTTGCTGATATATTGTTTAATTCTTGCTGAGATTAAACACGGTATTTCGCAGCATCATTTGTGCTTCCTTAAATGCTGCATATTCTTTGTAACACCTTACTCCAATACCATCTAATAGGGGTGTTTGGCTAATTTTGAACCACTAATGACCCATTTGTATCCTGAATAGTTGAACTTTTAAAAACCTTTCCTTAAAACTCAGGGTATTATTCTTTATAAGGAACAAGATTTTCTAAAAATTCGAATATCCAAAACTATCTTTTATCTAAACTAACTTCAATGGTTCATATGTACCTCTAAACCCTTTTTCGAAAAGATTTTGATGACAGAATAAGACCTAGGTTCCTTGGTTTTGAACACTAATACTTGAATTATAAAACCTTCATCAAACTCTTTAGATTATATGTCTTACTTTATAATTCACATCTAATAGTTACTTGTTTAACTCTTTGTCCCTTGTAACTAAAACTTGTAGTTTGGCATGTAAAACATGATTTTCCAGTTTCCTGCCAATCTTTGAAAAGTCATAAATTTCAATATACACATCTAATGAATGTGTTCTAGGATTCATTTTAAAGATTATGATGTCTACTAAATGCTCACCAAATTCCATGGTTAGAAGAGGTCGTTTGCCCTGGCATTGCCTCACATAAAATCAGCTCTCCGATTTCTAAAATTCCATTTTCAGAAAAATTGGAAGGCACCTCTTTTAATGTACAGAAAATTCTCTAGCTTTGGGATACCACTCAAGTCCCCCAAAACAGTATGTTTACTGATTATTTAAACATCCCTAAACAAACTTAAATACTTTAAGTCACTTGTTTAACAGTTTTAAATCCCAAAACAACAATTTACAATCAGTTTCTAAACTTCAACCATGTGGTTCAGCAAGTATCACTCTCATATGCATCAACAACACCTTTCTATAAGTTTAGCGTCAACTATTTCAGATACCCCTTCTTATTAAGTCTAAAAAGTGTTTTACAGACTTCAAAATAACATTACAGCTCTTCAATCATAAATTTAACCCTTAAAATAGCTACTAATCACGTAGAGGTAGCAACTAGTAAACCTTCATAAACTTTGCATCTTCTCATTTCCATCTTTATTACATACAAAACACTTAATGAATCCTCTGATATAACCAGCTTTTAACCTTCAATAATGTTTCAAAAAGGAGCACAACAAAATTTGAAAAATACCTTAGCTTTCAAAAATCAGAAAACTGAAATTAATTTCTCACACGCAGTCTCATATCTCAACTCAAATCCTCTTATACGCTACTGTTAAGCTTTCCTTGTTCTTCCCATTTTATAATAAAGCCCAATGCCACACGCATCAGAACAGAGGAGAAGCTTTTGGGTTCCAAAATCACTTTACACTCTCAGCAAAATCAACATGGAACCACCTTAAAGACCCTTATACAGTCATATGTCACTTATTTCATGTATTTATAAGCATTTTCCTCTCCTTCAGCCTTAATATCATAAAACCCAAAGCCATACAAACCGAAATTGCAAGCTCCTGATTCAGCCATCATACAAACATAAACAAATAACACATGAAACACAGATTTTAATGATTATAAGTCTTAATCTATCTTTGGCTACCACTATAGCTCTTAATAGATGGTTCTTCACCTCAGACCCAAGATTCAAACACCCTTCCCATTCTAAAACACTTCAATCTCAAAAGTCAGAGGTGGAAAGAGGCTTAGGTCCCTTACCTTGACTGGATTCTAAGGTTGCATGTGGACTTCGGCCTCTTCTCCTCTCCTCCTTCCTCCTCCGGCGGCCCCTGATCCTCTTGATTGCACTAAGGTTAGTTGGTCCCACACATAAAACTTATCTCAAAAGCTTGATCTTCCAACATTCATTGAGATAGTTACATTCAAATCCTACATAAGAAAAAAAATAAAGAAATGGCTTATAAAGTTATTAGTGGACACTTCTTGACTTGTCAATGATCGCCCCTCGACTTATCATTAACTACTTGATGGACCATTTTTTCATTTTTTTTCTTGTGTGGAACTTGAATGTAATTGTCTCATATTTATTGGACTAAACTCATCAAAAGTGAATGTGATTCCTTAGTGCATGTTTGGGTACTTGCGAAAATCATAGTTTCAAAAACTCTTTTTCGCAAATCAAAATAAAACTCCTCTCACATGCTTACTTCGTATATTGTAAAAGCTATTTTTCAAAAACTAACCCAAATATATGTTACAGCACATTTAAGACTTCACACTTCGGCCTTAATACAAACCCAAGTTTGTTTTTGGGCTTGGGAAATGAATTTACCATTTTACCCCTTCTTTATTGGTATTTAATTACTAGTTAAATTCAATAAATTAATCATTAACACTTCATAAATAATTTATGCCTCCATTAGTTTTTATATCTTATAAAGTAATTTCTCTAAAATTTTTAGGTCAAACAATAGCCTCTCACTAGTTTTCTTGAATTTTGAGGAATATAGGCCCTTAATTCCAATAAATTAGCTCTAAAATTATTTAGACCATTTTTAGGATCAAACCCCTTCTAATTTTTCTAACTCCCTAAAATGATATTTCATAATGATTTCTCAATCTTTCTAGGCCACCAAATAATTTTAATAATTATTTCTCCTTTACTTCCTTACAACTTTTGCCTAAAAATAGGTTTTTTGGCCAACAATTCCTTTTTGAAGCATTTAAATTTTTAAATCATGTCTCAAAGCCTCAAATATGCCTTTTAAATCTCTTCTCAAATTTTTGGGATGTTGCATTCTTCGCTGAGAATTGAGGGCTTCTTCGAACATTATTGGGAAAGTTTGTTGTCACAATTGCTTCTATATGTGGAAACCATTTTACTAATATTCTTGCAGCTTTTTGCGCTCAAATTTTGCTGATTTATGATGTAAGTTGCTGTCAGTTGTGTTGGAGCATCATGCTATCATCTATGTGCTATTAGTGAAAGTTTATTGTTGAATTTCTGCTGATACATGCTATTAAAGTATTGCACAATTATATATTGCTGTCAAAAACCCCGTTTGCACTATGCTAACTGTGCATTCTTGTTGTTGTGCGCTCATTCTTATCTAATTCATTTTGGGATTTCAATTTTATTGCTTCCTAAATTTGTGAACTGAATCACCAAGTCCTGAGGCTATCTCTACATCCTTTTGGCTACAATAGCAAAGCCAACATTGTGACTTGTTGGAACTCTGCTGCAATTTAGAAATCTTGCTAAGAAGTATGCTTGATTATCTTTCTTCCATTTCCCCCACTTATCCGACTTCTTGTGGCTGTGTAAATGATGTGATGTGCTCTAGTTGCTTTTCACCAGATTCAGTAGATTGCCTTCTTTCCGGAGCACAAGCACAAGAAGACATTGAACCTTTTGATGATGATACTTCCACTTCATCCTTCTCATGTTCATGTAGTGATGGTATTTTTTGCAAAGATTGTGTTGAACTTTCTAAGATGTTAGCTGTGTTGCATGATTGTGATGCAGTAGATAGTTGTGGTATTCCAATTGTAACACATGGTCTTGAAGAATTTGAAGAAGATATGTTTGATGTTTTTCTAGGTTTTAAAGATGCAAAAGAGGAAGAAAACATAAAAAAAACCTCAAGTTACACTCAAGGCCAAGAAGACTTTTAAAGAAGTCTCTAGGGAGACTAATATAGAGATCATGGACCTCAAGGAGGCTATTCTTCCCCATCCCTAAAAGTTTTCCCAAGTTGAAATCAAGGAGAAGAAAAGGAGGGAGGCCAAGATTAAACTTCCTCCTAATTTTTCTTACAAAACCAAAAATTAGTGGATGTTTGCCTTCATTAATAAAGCTGTCATTTTTGTCCACTTTTTTAATGATCATAGGTATTTTTGCATCCGAAGGATATGTAGATAGGTAATTTTGCACCTTAATCCTTAAAATAATTATTCAAAAAATATTATAGTGGGGCTCACAAAAAAAAAAACTCAACGGTCGTTTGCCTTAATTGATGGAGCTAGTATTTTTGCCCCTTTTTGTAAAGATCA
Source organism: Inga leiocalycina (assembly GCA_963242795.1). Classification (NCBI taxonomy): domain Eukaryota; kingdom Viridiplantae; phylum Streptophyta; class Magnoliopsida; order Fabales; family Fabaceae; genus Inga; species Inga leiocalycina. Next base: position 58,693,602 of record OY725321.1, read on the forward strand.
TGGGTAATTTTGCACCCAATAATTATATATGGTGTCAGATGCACATGTGGGATATATAAATGGGTATTTTTGCACATTCGCCCAAAATTGAATTAGGAAGTCTTGTAACACCATCATGTTGATGGAAAGATGGTGATTTGAAATTTGAAGGACTAAGTTTACTTCGTGTTAACCTTTTTTGATGAAATGTTTCAGGAAAGAATTTTATGGAATTAAGAAACCAAAATCTTTGGTGATTTCTTGATAAAAGTCAAGGGGCATTTTACATGTGAGGAAACGGGAAGCCAAGTTCTTCCTTAAATATTTTATTACGCTGGCATGCAGTTGGGATAATGCATTACTTGTAATCATATGAGCCTATGACATGTTGCAAACATAATCACATAAGCATACAAACATGTCAATTCTCGCAAGTAACAATCAAGTATATAAGAGTAAGGTAAAATTTCTTGCCTTTAAGCTTTAACTTCTCTTGCTTTCTTTGCTTTTCATACTTTGAACTTCATTATCGAAGCCCCAATTCCACTTCCATAATGTTCAATGGCCCTAAATAAACATTACATATCAATATATAGCTAAGCTCATTAGGACCATTGAAATCACTAATATATCAAGACTACTCTTCCTTGCTTGACCTTTAAACTTTAATTTTGGGATATTAAATCCACTTGGGTTTAATTCATTCCACATGCTATTACCCCATAATTTTTAATTTAGATTCCATTTGTAAGCTCAATTTAATCAAATTCAACTTTCTTCCTCTTGATTTAGCCAAAACCGAAGCGTAGAACTTTGAGGGACAAATTTTCCATTTTGATTCCTAATGCTTCCAAACTCACTTTCTCATCACTTGTACCCTACACAAATTTTCATTTTGGACACATTAGAAGTGTCAAAATGCTCAACATCAATCTCTATCCCATGCCCCTGATCTGGCCGTGACTTACGATGAGGGAAAATAAAATGTTTTTCATCATCTCACTTCCTTAACCACTATAGTAATCCCTAAATCACTTCCATAATCATGCTGTAATCTTAAATCAATCTTCCTCTATTCCTCAAAAATTTTGGCAGCACCTCCCTGGTCTTTCATGCTTTCCAAAATTACAAGAAGTCAAGAATAATACAGACAACCATTAACAACAACATCATCACCGTGACAATGACAAAAAGATCATTACTTACCTAAGCCCAAGCTTTATTTTTTGTGGATTATTCTCTTGAAAACCTTGAACGCTAAAATTTTCCTCTTTCTAAACACAGCAATAAGAGAGATTGGAGCCCATCCATGGCTTTAGGTAAGAAAGCAAGGGATGGTTATGGATTCAATACATAAATTTTACTTGAAAGTTTAGAGCCTGGTTGATTTTATTTTCTGTTTTTTCTTCTCCAAAACAGTTTCATAAAATAGTTTCTGAAAACAAGTTTTAGGGGAAAAAAACTTGTTTGGATACTTGTTTTTGAAAACAAGTTTTGGAAACAGAAAAACCAAAAACAAAATTGTTTGGATAATTTTTTTTTAAAACAAGTTTTAGAATTTTTTTTTTAAAAAAACCTATTTGAATAATTATTTCTTAAAACAAGTTTGGAACAAAACAAAAAAAAAATCTAGTTGGATTGTTGTTTCTCAAGACAATTTATTTGAACCAATTCTTTAAACATCAACTTATTTAATTCACTTATTATATATAATTGATATTAACAACATTATCTGTTATAATTATTTTTTTGACATAATTTATTTATTATAAATACTTAATATCTTATTATATTAATAATCTATAGCCTAATTAAAAATCAAATTAAATGACCAATAAATAACAAAAAAAATGATTTAATTTAGTATTAACAAATATAAAAAGGTTAAAATTTAAATGGATATTGTTTTACACAAAGTCTAAAAAAATAATATCTAATTATATCAAATGACATCTAATTGGTAGAATTGCGATGATGTGACCACATCCTAGCAGAAATTCTATCACAAAGTGCTATCATCTCTGCTGCACTTTGATCTAATAGTCTATACAAGTTGTCCAAATTATAATTTGTACTCTTTGCATTCTTGTTTCTCGTCAAACTTTCTACTTCTTGGTTTGTGTTTGAGGTTAAATCCTCCACTTGTGTCTGATCCATATTCTCCCATTCTGTAAAACACAAATCACGTCAACTCCACTTGCGTATGTAGTTATGAATAGCACAAGATGCCACCATTATAAGACATTGTCTTGAAGGCTTGTATGATGTTATGTTCACTACTACAAACTTTATATTTAACGACCCTAAAGGACGTCCCTTTTTAAATTAGGGACGCCCAAAGTTCAATATTTAGCGGGAAACATTGGCGCTGGTTGAATTTTTTTTAAAAAAAATTTGAACCATTTTAGACGTCCCCAGTCAAACTGGGGACGTCTAAAGTGAGGTTTAGACGTCCCCAGTCAGGCTGGGGACTTCTAAAGTGGCACTTTAGAAGTCCCCAGCCTGACTGGGGACGTCGAAACCTCACTTTAGACGTCCCCAGAGTGACTGGGGACTTCTAAAGTGAGCTTTAGATGTCCCCAGTTTGACTGGGGACGTCTAAAATGGTTCAAATTTTTTTTTTTTAAAATTCAACCAGCGCCAATGTTTCCTGCTAAATATTGAACTTTGGGCGTCCCTAATTTAAAAAGGGACGTCCTTTAGGGTCGTTAAATATAAAGTTTGTAGTAGTGAACATAACATCATACAAGCCTTCAAGACAATGTCTTATAATGGTGGCATCTTGTGCTATTCATAACTACATGCGCAAGTGGAGTTGACGTGATTTGTGTTTTAGAGAATGGGAGAATATGGATCAGACACAAGTGGAGGATTTAACCTCAAACACAAACCAAGAAGTAGAAAGTTTGACGAGAAACAAGAATGCAAAGAGTACAAATTATAATTTGGACAACTTGTATAGACTATTAGATCAAAGTGCAGTAGAAAATGTATCATAACTTAAGAAAATCATGGGAATGATTGTGTAACTCGCTCTTCTTGCTTGCAATCACTCTAACATTTTATTGTATTAGTGTTTAATGTATTTATCCAGGAATACAATGAAGAGATGATGTAAAGAGACAAAAGGTGACTTTACGGAAGCAGAGCATCCACTGAACGTAACGACTAGTTTTTCAAATAAGAAGAATAGTCAAATGAAGCAACGGGACTCTAACGGACAAGTTGAAATGCTCAAACAGTCATCAATCTTCATCAACTACAAATAAAAGAGCATTCAGAGTTCAGAAGAACAATAAGAGCTCAACTACACCAAAAATGATATGATCATGAATCATCCGCTTCTAACCAAATACTCTCTGTTTGTCTAGCTTCATATCATTTACTTTAGAGAGAGAGATTGTTTGTATTGTACTTCAGTGATTATCATATCCACTTTGTGAGAGAGTCTGTAAACACTTTCGATTGTATTTCTCAATTGATCTCAAGGTAGAGGGACCTTGAGAGGGTTGATTTCTTTATGGAGAAGCAGTAAAGAAAATTCATGGTAAGACTTTTTGCTTACAAGACTTTCAAGGTGCAACCAGTAGAGAATGTTGCTGCTCGTAAGACTTACAGGGGTGTAAGTATGAGAGAATGTTGCTACTTGTAAGACTTGCACAAGTAAACAGCAGAGAAAAGGTCTTCAGAATTGTTCTACTAGTAAGACTTATCGTGTGTAAGGGGGAGTAACTCGACTGTAACCTTACAATGTGTAAGGGCGAGTAATTCGGTGAGAGATTTGTAAAATGTTTCACAAGTGCTCAGCTAAACTTGTGGGATTATAGTGGTTCTCAAGTACCTAGTTAAACTTGAGGGACATAGTGGATTGAAATCTCAAGAGGAGCCTGGGGACTGGACGTAGGTCATCGTGGATTTGGCCGAACCAAGATAAATCACAATTTGCATATTCTCTTCCCTAAGCTCTTATATTTCTAGCAAATATGTTTTAGATACTTACTTATGGTTTTATACTTCCATACTTATTGATTTCATAAGATGCAAAAATAATTTCAAAGTTTTTAATTTCTTACATTGACCCAATTCACCCCCTCTTAGGTGTCAGCTAGTTCTAACACCTACAACATTGTTTTAGAAAAGAACAAATGGCATATAAGAAGGATTTTATTTTGAATTATACCTCTAGGAGGCCATGGGAATTTTGCTTTAGGATTAGTAATTGCATCTAATAAAACTTTCGCATCATGGGCACTACCTTCCCATCCTAAATAAACATAAGTAAGCATCATATTGAAGTCACATGCACATAACATTTTGTGTGATGATTGCCTTTCTTCCTCTACACGATGCTTGCTTTTCAGAAGGTACACAAGCACTTATATGTGTACCATCAATTGCACCTACACAATCCTATATTAGAAACACATAGTTATTAGAAAAAAACTAATAATAACTAAGACATAAATATCACTAATTAAGATTGAGACTTATGTTAAACCAAGGAAAGTGCTTTGGGTTATTTCTAACATACATAGGTGCCAACTCTATTGCATCTCATTTTATAAGCTCTTTTCCCAATTGACATACTAATATTAACACTCCCTTAAAATAGTGTGAGATTGTTTCGATAGAATGTTGAAAACAATCTGCAACTACCCTGTGTCTAATATCATGACTTATAAAATATAGGAATATTGCTACCTTCTCTTCTAACTTCACTTTTCTTGAATCTTCTGAAGAACCTTTAGTCCTTAACTCATTGCAAAAACTAATAATACCATGCCTTTTCCATTCACAACAATTCATAACAAGTAGTTTATGATTCTTGCATAAGGTCATTAACAAATTCCTGACTGGTAAGTGCTAATGTATGAACTGGGTTCTTATTAAGAAACTAACTTTCATATTTGCTTATCATATTAATCATCATTAATTCTAAGAGCTCAAAGTCCTCTTTACTTGATTCTAATGAAGATATAGATCCCTTAAGGCTGTCCATTTCACTACTTTATGAGTTAACATATGAATCGATTGTGTATACCTATTTTCACATACACAAGAGTGGTAAGCATAATTTACAAGAGAAAATTGAGATTCATGTTCATGATGCAATTCTATCTGACTTCATATGATAGGTTCTGAGAACCTTTAGATATCAGATTGCATCTTAACAATGCAGACTAATGATTTTATTTAGTCTCAGAAGGAAATTTAAGGAAAAATAGTACACCATTATATAGAACATCACAAATAATAGTTTTTTTTATTTTAATGATAAGTGATCATCAAATGATAATCATATGTGATTTTTTTTAGCAAGTGACTTATTCATCTACATGCACATGTTATAGCTGGCGTTTACAGCCTCTACAATAGAAATTAGATAAATAGGAATTAGTATATATGAATAAAATGGCATCACCTTGGGCAGTGTCACCCTTAAGTCCTTGATCCATGTCAACTACAGAGAGTTTAATTGTGATAGGAAGTTCGAGATCAATAACCTACAGTATCAAGAGTTATTTTACTAAAAAGAGTAATAGTAGTGACAACAATTTTCTTACCCACCTTTATAAGTAACACTAAGAAGACAAAAGCCATTATTGAATCTATGCATAAGTAAAGATTTAGCTCGATATGCAAATAATCTTGAGTACATAGAACATTGCTCTTGACATTAGTGAAGTTTTTATTCAAAAAAAGAGAACCTGGAGTTAGTAAAAGACATAGTATAGGAATTACTTTGCCATTCGATAACAGCATATTGTAGTCCATTTCCTCTTTCAACCATTTGTTTCTATCTCCAACTTTTTATTCCAAAAGACAAATCTCCTCAAATGTAATCTATAAAAAATTAAAACACTGCAAATTAGATATAGAACATAACTTGGATGAAAAAGCGATAGCAAAACCTATTTGATAATTCTCCATCATAAGCAATGGTAATATTAAAAGCCCAAGAAGAAAATCTAGATACCTAGACTTAAACTACATAGATTCTAGACCATTTCTAATTTCTTAAGGAGAGATCCTAAAATTAGAGTCTTTGTGTACCAAGGTCAAAAACTAAGCCTACTTGATGAAGCTAGCTAGGAAGTTTTGATAGGGAACTAAAGTAGGTCAGAGTTTTAATGGATTCATATAAATTTGGGAAAATAAAGTCTTCCCCATAAAGCTTCAACTGATAAATCTTTTGTGTACATATATATATATGATGCCAGCAAGCTTAAAGCCCCAGTGAGCCATATGAGGTGGAATGAAATTTTGGGGGAATGATTAATGTTTAACATGCATGAATCCATTCAGCCATCCCATCTTTCTAATACAGTCCCATATTATACATCAGTACCAGAAACACAACAAAGAGATATATAGAAGATGATGATGATTCATCAACACCACTTTCCTCTAACTGACCCGATAGTATGCACATCAATAAATCTCTCGTTCTCAATTCCTCTTTCTATTTTGCAAATATGTGGATGTGGCTATTTTACAGTTTCCCATTATGAATGAAGAACAAACCTAGATTGATTACCAACATGATAAAATCCATGCTCTTGCCTGACATTTAACCAAAAATTTGGAAGAAACATTTAAGAGGGGTAGGGAATCTGTATATCAATAGTGGGATGGGATGGGAGTGAAGTAATTAATTACTGGGGCAGAAGTAATTATCAGGCAATTTTTCGATAGGAGTTCACTTGTTGTAAATGTAGCTATATCAATAAAAAGGAGAGGCATAAAAATTAATGCATATAAACAAATAGTGATCATATTAATACTGTAATGAAAATGAGGGAAAAGATGAGAGGAACACGCAATCACAATAGATATAGGTGATAAGTAAAATATTTGCATATTTATTTTCTTTTATATGATGATTTTATGGATGATATTTGAGTTTAATATAATAAATTTGGGTGTGATTGATAAATAAATAATGTTTTTAGAATAAATAGTATAAAAAAATAAAAATGAAAAAATGAAAGTACTGTAGCAACAGGATCACTGTAGTAGATGGTTACACTGTAGCATATGGAAGTTGCTGTAGTGACGGAAGCACTGTAGAGCCGCTGGATACTATAGCTATTGCCAACAGTCAGTGTAGCAGCCGCCAGATCACTGCAGCAGTGCTGTAGCACGTGTTTTTTTCCCTATAAATAGAGATCAAGGCCAAGCTCAAAGGGGGAGGAAAGGAAGAGAAGCAAAGGTTTCCTTCTCCAACAGGGAGAGGTCCTTCTTTGACCGGGAGAGATCTTTCTCTAACATTTCTGAGTTCATTGTATTAATTTTTAGATTTAATTTTATGCATTGCATGCCTCCATATTGGAAGGCTTAGGATTGTATTACTTTATGCATGCCTCCATCTTGGAATGCTTAGGATTGTATTACATTTTGCATATCTCCATTTTGGAAGGCTTAGGATTATGTTACATTTTGCATGCCATCTACACGGAAGGTTTTACCTCCTAAATGGACGGCTAGATTTCTTCATTTTTCATGCATCTTTTGGTTGTATATTTATGTTTGAGAATTTAATATTCAAGTTTATGCAGTATTTATGAGGATTTCATTCTAGCTTTATATAATGTCAATTTATTTTGCTTTTGTTTTTAATTTTATCATAAGCTAAATTTTCATTTTCCTAGGGTGATGACTTAGCTTACTAATGACAGATTGAATCTTAACTTATTAAATCTAGTTTTAATTTCTCTTTCATGGTTGAGTTTTAATTATTATTCTTAATGCTTTCGATTGACTGGCCATCTTTTGAATGATTTCAATATATATGTTGAAACCAGAAGGAAATACATGTGTGTAGACCCTATAATTAAAACCATAATTTGTATATGAAATAGGAATATATTCATATGAGTTGTGTAGTCTTGCTGAGTTCCATAAATCTTAATGCATAATTAATTGCTTAAATTTATATAAGAATATATTGGATTAGCAATTGATTATAGAATTGCTTAACCTTGGAAGAGGCTAGTAATTAAATTAGGGAAACTCGACTATCAATCATGTGGAATAAATTGGGCTAGAATAGATAAGTGATTTAATCCAGAATTTGTTAAGTGAAATCTAATCCCTAGGGCTTTTTCTCATATTTGCTTTCTTATCATCTGCACTCATATTTAATTATTTTTATTTTATTTTGTACTTTCAATCACCAACTAATCGATCGACTAAATAGAATTAAAATTACCTATTTTGGTACTTAGTGCTCAATCCTCGTGGGAACGATACTCTACTTACTTCTATATTACTTGATTACGACAATGCACACTTGCACTATTTAATACATCATCTACACCCGTATCAATAGGTAAGCTTATAAGACATGCATGGAAATCCTAAAAGTTGCAGAAGTAAGTTGGAAGGCCAGCCTTGAGTAACTAAGATTGTAATATCCCGATTTGTGATTAGGGCTGATAATCCTGATAATCATTGAGATTTGTGTAATTAAGCACTTTTGGGATTAATGCAAAGTGATTTTGAGAATTTATGTGTATGGTATTTAAGATCAAGGGTTGTGATTCATTGATAATGGGTCGGGATCCTACGCTTTGAGATTGTGTGTGTTCATGGAGGAGTGCTTAAGATGATGACATGTGGCTTAAGTTGGACCATTGGATATGGCACTAGAGGACAAAACCTCACTTTTCTCTCATTTTCTCTCTCCTATTCGGTTGAGTGTGTGTGTGTGGGAGAAGGGTTGACTTCATCATCATCCTACCATCTCTCATCTTCTCTCTCTTCCATTCCTCCATTTTTGCTGAATCAAGCTTGGAGAGAGAAAGGAAAAGCTCTAATCTTGGTAAGAAATGCTCCTCCTTTGTTAAGAATCTCTTCTCTAATAATGTTCATCTCAATAAGAGCTACATTGTGGTGGTTGTAGAATCTTGAGAGGTGGTGCTTAATGATTTGCTCGAAATTGAAAGTTGAGGAATCAAGATTCTGAATTGAGCAAAGAGAAGAGGTAGGCATTTAGAGCATTTTGGTGTATTGTCTATGATTTTTGGCTAAGTTTAGTCAAATCTGGAATTTTGCCCTAAGTATGCCAAATGTTGAAGATGTGGATTTTATGGTGTTTGATAGTAAAAATGGGTTAATGTTAAGTTATTTGATTATGGGAAATGATCTGAAATGGTAGAAATGTGTTAAGGGAAATCTGGGAAATGTGTGTCATAGAGACCTTAGTGGTTGATTGTGGTCAAAGTGGTTTTTGGGGTGTTTGTGGAGTTGCCATTGTGTTCCCTAGTTAGTGCTTAGAGTGTATGAGCATTGTGGGGAGTTTGGGAACCTTTGGGCATGAATTTGACCATCTGGTGTTTTTCTGGTTTTCTGCAATTCTGGGTTTCGGATGAGCATCACTCGAGCAGAGGAAGAACGTGCTCGAGTGATGGATGAGTTTTCCCTGTCCTGCTTCGAGTGCGTCTGGGTTTCTTTGGGTGATGCTCGAGCACAGCGCTTTGTGCTCGAGTGAGCGAAGAACATGCTCGAGCAGGCATGGTCTGCTCGAGTGAAGGTGGGAGTTCAGAGTGAAGGGTTTCTTTCGGGTCTTCACTTGCTGGTGGATGCCACGAGTGTGCTCTGACACTCGCGAGCATAGCCTTCTCACTCGAGCACTGGGGGTCATGCTCGAGTGAGGTTGTGCTTCAGGTGAGAGTTGTGCTTTCGGGCTCTCACTTGCGAGTGAGGTGCTCGCGGGTGTGAGGTGTGTGCTCGCGGGTGTGCTCGCGGGTGAGAGGTGTGTGCTCGCGGGTGTGAGGTGTGCTTCTGGTGGGAGTGTGCTCGCGGGTGGGAGTGTGCTCGCGGGTGTGGTTTTGTGCTCGAGTGATCCTATGCTTGGAGAGCTTTGGGTGCTCTCGGGTCCTCACTTCCTGGTTTTCTCTCGCGTGTGCTCGAGTGAGGTATTTGGCCTTGTGCTCGAGTGAGGGTCAGCGTGCTCAAGTGAGCCAGTTCCTGCAAGTGTCTTTATGCTCTCGGGAGCTCACTCGCAGTCTCACTCGCACTTGTGCTCGAGTGATGTCCGTACTTGTGCTCGAGTGAGAGCATCTGTGCTCGAGTGAGAGGACCAAAAAATCTGTGTTTTGCCTTCGAGTAAGGGGCCTTTTGGGTAGGTTCTTCCAACCCTTTAGGCATATGTTTAGGCCTATTTTAGTCACCTAAAGAGTCCTAAACGATAACCAACTTAGAGTATTGTTGAAATATGATTATGGAAAAGAAATTGATCAAGTGTCCCTAATTTGAATAGTGCCTTGTGGAGCTTAGAGTAATACGTTGTGGAGCTTTGTGTACTGTGGAGCATAGTGCCTTGTGATACATTGTGTTTGGAGATGCTTAGTGATACATTGTGCTTTGAGTTGCTGCTACATAGTGTTCACCGCGAAAGCGGGCGTTGTGCATAGTGATTACCGCGCGAGCGGGCATAGTGTTTGCAGCGAAAGCTGTCATTGTGATTACCGCGTAAGCGGGCATAGTGCATTGTGATACAGCCGTGAGTGCTGTCGTCTGTGGCGCGAGCTATGGATCATTGTGTTGCTGATGATGTTGGTGAACATGATACATTACATGCTTTGTGTTTATATATTGTATGAGTGAGTTGTTGCTCTGGGATTCTCAAGAATCTCATTCCTCCATATGACTAACCTTTCAGGCAGGGCAAGTGGCTCGAAGGAGAAGCGACCAACCCGTAGTGGTTAGGGTCTCTTAGGGACATTAGGGATTTTTGGGATAGTTGGTTATCCTTACTTTGGATTTGGGATTGCCAAAGTGTAAATTGATGTAAATGATTATTTTGATCGTGTAATCCCCGTTGTTGGGAAATATAAAACCCATATTATTTATGTAAGTAACCCGGGGTTGCCGGGATTTTAGTTTCCGCACTTTGATATTTATTATGTACTCTGATTTCTCAAGTAGTTATATCCGTACATGAATGTGAGACCAGGAATATATAAGTTTTCAAATGATTTTTCGAACGCCCCATCTCTTGGATGAGGGATTATAAATGGTTAAACCATCTTATTGGTCTCTATTTCATTTAAATTTCGTAATCCGGATGTAATTACGGTGAGGGGGTTACATTTTTGGTATCAGAGCCGCAGTTCCTGGCAAGGGTAGAGTTTGCTAGGATAGCTCCCATAGTGTGTCCTTAGTGATAATGGATTGGTAGTGAATGTTTGTTCGTTTACACATCTTTGAGTTATAATTGTGGATATATGAGCTCTGTAGAGATGTGTATACCATAATTGTTGGATTAATGGGGTGAGTTCTTTGTAGAATGAAAAGAACAACAAAAGGTCGCCCCAGAGTACAACAAGAAGATCCCGATGTGGAGTTGGTCAATGACAATCCACCGGATCCTATGCAAGAGTTAATGGGCTTGATAAAGGATCAGAGGGATATGATTACGGAGCTTAGAGAAGAGCTCAGAGCTGAGAAAGCCAAGAACAATGAGGGTAGAGGCCAGTCTACTCAAGAAGGAACTCGAGGGGAAACCCGAGAGGAGACTAGACGGGAAGATACAGCTGAAGGGTCGGCACGATCGCTTGAATCGCCTCCTCATGCGGAAGTAGATCCAAGGCCGCATGGAAAGTCAGTCAGGGAGGAACGAGACCTTGAGTATTGGGTCTCCAAATTCTGTAAACAACTACCTCCGGCATTTAAAGGGAAGTTTGATCCTCAGGCGGCTGAAGATTGGCTACACCGTCTTGAGAAGATTTTCGAAGTCTTAGTGTGTCCCTCCGAAGTGAAAGCCAAGTTGGCGGTGTACAAGTTTGAAGGCGATGCCGATCGTTGGTGGCGTAATATTGCCTTGGCACTGCGTTTAAAGAATGAGCCATTGACCTGGGAGGTGTTCCAACAACACTTCAACGAGAAATATTTTCCTAAGTCAGTGAGGCTTGAGAAAGAAACCGAATTTCTGAATATCAAGCAAGGGGACGCGGAGTCTTTCGATGAATATTTGTCCCGGTTTACCCGCCTATCCCGATATTCTTCTTATCTTCAGAAAATGGATGATGAGGAGTTGAGTTCGGACATGTTAATTCGGGGTTTAAGGCGTGATATGAGAAAGAGACTAGCCACCCATCAGTTTTCCAAGTTCAACAAGGCCGTTGAAGAATGTCGGATTACTGAGAATAATCTTAGAGAGTTGTATCCGGCTAAGGCTGGTAGTGGTCATAGTGAGTCTAGTAAGGGCGGTGCTTCTCAGAAGCGGAAGGGCTCAGGATCATCCTCTTCATTTAGAGGGGGTAGTAAGAAGCCTTATCAATCTTGGAGTCGTGATCAGCAGAGAACTCCTAGTGTATGGACATGTCCTCGTTGCAACCAGCCACATCATGGCAAGACGTGTGATGGTCGGGTGATTTGCTTTAAGTGCAAGCAAGTGGGACATACATCTGTTGAGTGTGGACAGCCACGACCAGAGCAGAGACAGAGGACTCAGGGCCGCGTATTTGCTATGACTCACGAAGAGGCCCGAAAATCCCCAGAGCTGATACAAGGTAAAGTTCTTATCTATGGCATTGAGTTACAAGCGTTATTTGATTCGGGTGCAAGTCACTCCTTTATTGCTTATGCTTGTGTGAAGCGTCTGGGAATGAATGTGCATAAGTTGCCATTCGATCTGATTGTGTCAACACCGATGGGTGTGAAGGCTGTAACTACAGAAGCCTGCTTAAATTGTGTTATAACCGTAGAGGGCCATGAGTCTGTAGTAGATTTGATTTGTTTGCCGCTCTGCCAGTTAGAAGTCATTTTGGGTTTCGATTGGTTGAGAGCTAACAATGTGTTGTTAGATTGTGGGAACAAGAGGATAGTGTATCCTGTTTCTCAGAGCATTGAGGGCGAAAATGCCGGTTTGAATTTTCTTTCGACAGCTAAGGCTGAGAAGTATTTGCAAAAGGGTTGTCAGGGGTATATGGTTTTCTTTTCTATACAAGGAGAAACCAGTGAAACTTTGAGTAATATACCCATAGTGAATGAGTTCCCTGAGGTTTTTCCGGATGATCTAAGCGGATTACCTCCGGAAAGGGAAGTTCAGTTTTCGATTGACATTGTGCCTGGAGCGGGTTCGATATCCAAAGCCCCATACCGTATGGCCCCAAATGAAATGGCCGAGTTGAAGAAGCAGATTGAAGATTTGCTTGAGAAAGGGTTTATTAGACCCAGTGTGTCGCCTTGGGGTGCTCCAGTTTTGTTTGTGAAAAAGAAAGACGGGAGTCTTCGTTTGTGCATTGACTATAGAGAGTTGAATAAGGTTACCATTAAGAATAAGTACCCTCTCCCTAGAATCGATGATCTCTTAGATCAATTATCTGGAGCATGTGTGTTTTCGAAGATTGATCTAAGGTCGGGGTATCATCAGCTGCGTGTGAAAGCGGACGATGTTCCGAAGACTGCTTTCCGGACCAGGTATGGTCATTATGAGTTCTTAGTGATGCCATTTGGGTTGACAAATGCGCCTGCGGTATTCATGGATTACATGAACCGTATTTTCCGACAATATCTGGATCAATTCGTTGTGGTATTCATTGATGATATTTTGATATACTCTAAGAGTAGAGAAGAGCATGAGCATCATTTGAGAATTGTGTTGAATACATTGCGTGAGAAGCAACTCTATGCTAAATTGAGTAAATGCGAGTTTTGGCTATCAGAAGTGAAATTCTTAGGCCATGTTGTCTCGCAAGGTGGGGTCGCTGTGGATCCTAGTAAAGTGGAAGCAGTACTGGACTGGAAGAGGCCAGAAACTGTTGCTGAGGTACGCAGTTTTCTGGGTCTTGCTGGTTATTATCGGAGATTCATTCAGAATTTCTCCCGCATTGCGTTGCCGATGACCAAGCTCACGAGAAAAGATCAGCCGTTTGTATGGGATGAACATTGTGATAATTGCTTTGTGGAGCTGAAACAGAGGTTGACTACGGCACCTGTGTTGATCTTACCCGATCCCAGTACGACATATGTTGTGTACTCTGATGCCAGTGGGCAGGGATTAGGGTGTGTCCTTATGCAGCGGGGACGTGTGGTGGCCTACGCCTCTCGACAGCTCAAACCTCATGAATTGAACTATCCCACACATGATCTGGAGCTTGCGGCCATAGTGTTTGCATTGAAGATTTGGCGTCATTACCTGTATGGTGTGACTGTGGAACTGTACTGCGACCACAAGAGTCTCAAGTATCTGTATGATCAGAAAGAATTGAATATGAGACAACGGCGCTGGATGGAGTTGCTTAAGGACTACAACCTGGAAATTAAATATCATCCGGGTAAGGCAAATGTAGTCGCTGATGCTCTTAGTCGGAAGACAGTGGTTGTGGCAGCAATGATGATACACGAGGGGAAGCTGATTGCGGATTTTCGTGATATGAATCTGGCGAACCAGATCATTTGTGCCAACTATAATGTTTCCCAAGGGGAAAGTGATTTGAGAGCTGAGATTGAAGAAGCTCAAAGGCAAGATGACTGGATTCAGCGTAATCTGGCCAGAATAGAGCGTGGTGAAGCTCAGGGCTATGATGTGTCGCCTAGTGGATTGGTTCGTTATCAGAAGAGAATTTGTATTCCACTTAAGGCGGAGTTGAGACAGAAGATCTTAGATGAGGAGCATAAGAGCCAATATACTCTTCATCCTGGTATGACCAAAATGTACCATAACTTGAAATCTGAGTATTGGTGGCAGGGTATGAAGAGTGATGTGACGAAATATGTGGCGAGGTGTCTCACATGTCAGAAAGTAAAGATTGAGCACCAAAGACCGCCTGGATTGTTGCAGAGTCCTGAAATTCCGGAATGGAAATGGGAAAGTGTGACCATGGATCTTGTTGTGGGATTGCCCAAGATCAGGAATTATGATGCGATCTGGGTCATTGTGGACCGGTTAACGAAGTCGGCGCACTTCCTACCGATCAAGGCTAGTTACTCTCCGGACAAGCTAGCAGAGATTTATGTTCGTGAAATTGTGAAGCTCCATGGCATACCGAGGAATATCATCTCTGATCGAGATCCTCGTTTCACTTCGAGATTCTGGAAGGCGTTGCATGAGGCACTGGGTACTCAGTTGAGATTCAGTACAGCCTATCATCCTCAGACAGACGGTCAGTCAGAGAGGACTATTCAAACCTTAGAGGATATGTTGCGGGCATGTGTTCTTGACTTCAAAGGGAGTTGGGACTGTTTTCTTCCACTTGCGAAGTTTGCCTATAACAATAGCTATCATGCGAGCATTCAGATGGCGCCGTATGAAGCGTTGTATGGGAGAAAATGCCAATCGCCATTGTGTTGGAATGAGTTGTCCGAGAGGAAACTCTATGGGCCGGATCTTGTGGATCAAACCTCAGCCCAGATTCGAATCATTCGTAAGAGACTTCTTGAAGCTCAGAGTCGGCAGAAGAGTTATGCAGACAAGAGAAGAAGACCTCTAGAGTTTGAGGTTGGTGACCATGTGTTTCTTAGAGTATCACCTGTCACCGGCATTGGGCGAGCTATAAAGCGAAAGAAGTTAAGCCCAAGGTATATAGGTCCTTTTGAGATCCTTGATAGGATTGGGCCTGTTGCTTATCGAGTAGCCCTACCTCCAAGCCTGAGCAGACTCCATGATGTATTTCATGTTTCCCAATTGAAGAAGTACCAACCGGATCCATCTCATGTCGTTGAGTATGAGAATGTGGAGTTGCGAGATAACTTCACGTATGCGGTGGAGCCAGAGCGGATTATTGAACGAGAAGAACGTCGGCTCAGACACCGAAGTATTCCTTATGTGAAAGTGATCTGGAAGGGAATGACTCAGCGGGAAGCAACGTGGGAAACGGAGGAAGATATGCGAAGGCGATATCCGGAGTTTATGGCTCAAGGGATATCACAAATTTCGAGGACGAAATTTAATTAACAGGGGGAGAATTGTAATATCCCGATTTGTGATTAGGGCTGATAATCCTGATAATCATTGAGATTTGTGTAATTAAGCACTTTTGGGATTAATGCAAAGTGATTTTGAGAATTTATGTGTATGGTATTTAAGATCAAGGGTTGTGATTCATTGATAATGGGTCGGGATCCTACGCTTTGAGATTGTGTGTGTTCATGGAGGAGTGCTTAAGATGATGACATGTGGCTTAAGTTGGACCATTGGATATGGCACTAGAGGACAAAACCTCACTTTTCTCTCATTTTCTCTCTCCTATTCGGTTGAGTGTGTGTGTGTGGGAGAAGGGTTGACTTCATCATCATCCTACCATCTCTCATCTTCTCTCTCTTCCATTCCTCCATTTTTGCTGAATCAAGCTTGGAGAGAGAAAGGAAAAGCTCTAATCTTGGTAAGAAATGCTCCTCCTTTGTTAAGAATCTCTTCTCTAATAATGTTCATCTCAATAAGAGCTACATTGTGGTGGTTGTAGAATCTTGAGAGGTGGTGCTTAATGATTTGCTCGAAATTGAAAGTTGAGGAATCAAGATTCTGAATTGAGCAAAGAGAAGAGGTAGGCATTTAGAGCATTTTGGTGTATTGTCTATGATTTTTGGCTAAGTTTAGTCAAATCTGGAATTTTGCCCTAAGTATGCCAAATGTTGAAGATGTGGATTTTATGGTGTTTGATAGTAAAAATGGGTTAATGTTAAGTTATTTGATTATGGGAAATGATCTGAAATGGTAGAAATGTGTTAAGGGAAATCTGGGAAATGTGTGTCATAGAGACCTTAGTGGTTGATTGTGGTCAAAGTGGTTTTTGGGGTGTTTGTGGAGTTGCCATTGTGTTCCCTAGTTAGTGCTTAGAGTGTATGAGCATTGTGGGGAGTTTGGGAACCTTTGGGCATGAATTTGACCATCTGGTGTTTTTCTGGTTTTCTGCAATTCTGGGTTTCGGATGAGCATCACTCGAGCAGAGGAAGAACGTGCTCGAGTGATGGATGAGTTTTCCCTGTCCTGCTTCGAGTGCGTCTGGGTTTCTTTGGGTGATGCTCGAGCACAGCGCTTTGTGCTCGAGTGAGCGAAGAACATGCTCGAGCAGGCATGGTCTGCTCGAGTGAAGGTGGGAGTTCAGAGTGAAGGGTTTCTTTCGGGTCTTCACTTGCTGGTGGATGCCACGAGTGTGCTCTGACACTCGCGAGCATAGCCTTCTCACTCGAGCACTGGGGGTCATGCTCGAGTGAGGTTGTGCTTCAGGTGAGAGTTGTGCTTTCGGGCTCTCACTTGCGAGTGAGGTGCTCGCGGGTGTGAGGTGTGTGCTCGCGGGTGTGCTCGCGGGTGAGAGGTGTGTGCTCGCGGGTGTGAGGTGTGCTTCTGGTGGGAGTGTGCTCGCGGGTGGGAGTGTGCTCGCGGGTGTGGTTTTGTGCTCGAGTGATCCTATGCTTGGAGAGCTTTGGGTGCTCTCGGGTCCTCACTTCCTGGTTTTCTCTCGCGTGTGCTCGAGTGAGGTATTTGGCCTTGTGCTCGAGTGAGGGTCAGCGTGCTCAAGTGAGCCAGTTCCTGCAAGTGTCTTTATGCTCTCGGGAGCTCACTCGCAGTCTCACTCGCACTTGTGCTCGAGTGATGTCCGTACTTGTGCTCGAGTGAGAGCATCTGTGCTCGAGTGAGAGGACCAAAAAATCTGTGTTTTGCCTTCGAGTAAGGGGCCTTTTGGGTAGGTTCTTCCAACCCTTTAGGCATATGTTTAGGCCTATTTTAGTCACCTAAAGAGTCCTAAACGATAACCAACTTAGAGTATTGTTGAAATATGATTATGGAAAAGAAATTGATCAAGTGTCCCTAATTTGAATAGTGCCTTGTGGAGCTTAGAGTAATACGTTGTGGAGCTTTGTGTACTGTGGAGCATAGTGCCTTGTGATACATTGTGTTTGGAGATGCTTAGTGATACATTGTGCTTTGAGTTGCTGCTACATAGTGTTCACCGCGAAAGCGGGCGTTGTGCATAGTGATTACCGCGCGAGCGGGCATAGTGTTTGCAGCGAAAGCTGTCATTGTGATTACCGCGTAAGCGGGCATAGTGCATTGTGATACAGCCGTGAGTGCTGTCGTCTGTGGCGCGAGCTATGGATCATTGTGTTGCTGATGATGTTGGTGAACATGATACATTACATGCTTTGTGTTTATATATTGTATGAGTGAGTTGTTGCTCTGGGATTCTCAAGAATCTCATTCCTCCATATGACTAACCTTTCAGGCAGGGCAAGTGGCTCGAAGGAGAAGCGACCAACCCGTAGTGGTTAGGGTCTCTTAGGGACATTAGGGATTTTTGGGATAGTTGGTTATCCTTACTTTGGATTTGGGATTGCCAAAGTGTAAATTGATGTAAATGATTATTTTGATCGTGTAATCCCCGTTGTTGGGAAATATAAAACCCATATTATTTATGTAAGTAACCCGGGGTTGCCGGGATTTTAGTTTCCGCACTTTGATATTTATTATGTACTCTGATTTCTCAAGTAGTTATATCCGTACATGAATGTGAGACCAGGAATATATAAGTTTTCAAATGATTTTTCGAACGCCCCATCTCTTGGATGAGGGATTATAAATGGTTAAACCATCTTATTGGTCTCTATTTCATTTAAATTTCGTAATCCGGATGTAATTACGGTGAGGGGGTTACAAAGATCAACTGATAAGTGAGAAAAGGGAAACAAACCTACGAATGACAGTGCTGAAAGTGCCAAGACGAGAGACAAAGACGATGGCTAGAGAGTGAAGATTGAGAGACCATAGTGGAGGGCAAGCACAAGAGTGAGGGCGAGCCGATCGGAGGTTGAGAGCATCGGGGTGAAAAGCTGAATAAAGAAAAAAAACTTGTTTTCTTTTTTTATCTTTTAAAAACAAGTTGCTTTTTTTTTTTTAAAACAGTTGGGTCAAAAAAAGTTGTTAAACAGGTTTTTTATTTTTTTATTTTTTAAAAAATAAACTATTCTAAAAATAGGTCATCAAATAGGCCCTTAACCTTTTGTTTTCCTTTCTCTTCTCCTCTTCTCATTTTCCTTCATTTTCTCTTCATTGTCGGTTTCCCTGTAATATTATGAATCTTGGGCCTAGAAGCTTAAGAATAAGCCTAAGTCAAGAAGACTACTAAGCATTTATCTTGCATGCATAATTGGTATTGTTTGCTACTAAAATTCTCCCGAATCTCACCATCCCTCACCAACCTCATAGGTACAGTGAGTGTAACCCCATCTGTAATTATATCCGAAATACTCGATTAAAATGAAATAGATACCAATAATAATCAAAACTCATTTAAAATCCCATCCTTGAAAAATACCTTTTAAAATATAATTAACTTGGTATCATATTCACATTTCGAATACAATTACTAGGCGAAGATAAATCACATTCATATAAATATCAGAGTGCACAACATAATCATCCCGGCAATCCCGGGTACATACCTTCACAAAAGATACATAGGGCACAATTGCCCATTACAATTCTTCAAATGGGGATTACACAATCTCATCTCAAATTCATAACCATATATTCAACCGAATCATATACAGTCTTCACAACTCATTGATAACCAACTACCAACTCTCATCTCGAATGAGTCCTAGCCGCTCCCTCCACGAGCCACTTGTCCTGTCTAAATTGTTGGTAGGGGATGGTGATATTCGAGAGAATCTCAGTAGGAAACATATACCATAATGCATGCATGATAGATGCTATGTCTATGACATATTAGTTTTATCTAGATGCATGTCCCATAATGACATTTCTGCATGCTCAATGTTTCATGTAACAAAACTATGGCCACAACAAAATAGAAACAGAGCGTCATTTATTCAAATATGCTCTACACAATCAAGTAAAGCAATCACATACATCACTACACAAGCAAAGATATAAAATACATGCAAGTAAGGTAAGTCCCCTACCTTTAGTCTTTTCTCCTCGATTTGCGTGCCAACAACTCGGGGATTCACATTCGATCCTACAATGTCAAATATACTATTTAGACACTTCCATATTGTTTATGGGGGTTATATGAGGCTATATTGAAAATTTAATAAAATACCCCCGGGGACCCAGCTCGGCCTCGCCGTACCCGGTCTGGCTGTACTTTTCTTAAAATTTTGACATGGGCTATTCTGACATATTTTCACCAAAGGAATCCATTTCGGGATTCGAAATTATCAAATTCAATGTCAATTTACAAATTTACCCTTAGCAGCCCCACTTTAAGGGTTTCAGGGGCGTTTTCGTAATTATGCTTTTTCGGCCTTTTCCGAAAAAGTGACCAACTGTAACCCCACCTAATTTTCGCTCCTGAACTCAATGGAATCATCAAATCATTGAAAATCCATCTCTAACCCCTCCCACTAGGCTTGGCCGAAATTCTCAATTCCCCGGGAAAAATTGGGGTTTTTCGGTTTCGGCTCCATAAATGCGTTCCTTTCTACTCCTAACCACTTTATTGACTATTCCATTAGGTTACAACTACCATTTAGTACAAATTTTGGCAGCATAACAATACTAACACAACATTTCCAAATTCTACAAACAAAGACAATCCGGCAAAATTTCACCGATTAAATTGTCCACAGCAGCCAGAGTAGTCAATGTACGAAGTTTAGGAAGTTAACTCTTCTTCCTTCTGGCTTTTCCTTCTTGTGGCTGAAAACTATAACTTAAAAACACCAAGATTTGTGCTTCAAATACCTTAAATAATATAGAAGAGAAGCTTAGGAGAAGGATTATACGCGTTAGGTATGAATTCATCGAAGAAATTGACCTACCTCGCGAGTTTTCTTCCTCTTCTCTCTCTAAAACTCCCTCTCTCTCTTTCTCCATGGTGCTGCACGGTTTTTGGCTGATGGAGGAAGAGGATGATGACTTTATAACATTTAGCTTATGTCAACTTTAATTATGATGATGTCATAATTCCAAAATTGACATTTTCGGATTTTCTGGCAGATTTTCTGCCCAATCTTTAAAAAATCATAACTAATTCTATAAAAATTGAAATGAGGTGATTGTAAAGCCAAATGAAAGGTATTTAAGTCCTCTTTATAGGAAAAATATGATTCATTACCCAAAATCACCAAAAAATTCCATAATTACATAAAAATCATCACTGCCCCAAAACAGAGTTCAGTTTCCATCCCAAATTTTGGACAGTCATATCGCCTAGCTCACAAAACGAAATGGCACAAATTATATGTCCATTTTGAAGTTTGGGATTTGAACTTTAAGACTGGAAAGTTTTAAAATTTTTAAACACCATTTGGTTATTCAAAACGTTCACACAAACTGACTGCCCAGAATAGAGTTTCATTGGACAGAATTTCAAATTTTGCATCTTTGCTTACAATGGTTCCATTTTCATACCAAACATCATTCCCACATAAATTTTCACAAGGAATCCATTGGAAACACCAAATCAATCAAATTCACATCTCATTGACATGTTTTCACAACAATCTCAACATGTCAACACAATTCACATTTAAAAACCTAACATTGCAACTTTTCCATTCCAAAGTTCCAAACCAATTTCAATGACATCAAAACACACTATGACACCATTTCCAACACAATACCCCATTCAATTCTTCCCTCTATTCTAAGTCAATTTGGATGTTAATCCACAATTGAACTCAAATACAAGGTTTTAGCGCTACTCACAACACACACGAATCACATTCGAGTGCCAAATCACATCATGTTCTCCAAAAGGGTTATTTATCACTAACCACATCCACTTTTGAAGTCATTAACCCTTAATCACAATTTGGGATCTTGCTAGACCGAGGCTTAGCAATCCACTAATCTCAGGCTTATTCTCTAAGCTCAAGTCTCAAAAGTCAGGGTATTACAGTGAGCATAGAAGAGGAATGTATCAGAGTTGCGCAGTGCAAAGCGTGGTAGGTTGGTAATATAATATATTTGCCAAAACGAGTGGCCAGTAAACGTGAAGAATATTATTGCTAAAGTAAACATTATATTTGTATCACTGGACCTATCCGGATATGGGCTTTAAAGAGAATTAAAAGCCTATACCATAGGACATGTATAAAACTCTTTACAATATGATATTCTAAATAACTAAGTACACTACTTTATATGCTATTTATTTTCCACACTCCCCCTCAAATTAGGGGCAGGAAATACATTGATTTTTCCTAATTTGCTAAGCAACCTACTGTGAGCTTCCTTCCCTAAGGCTTTAGTGAATATGTCTGCCTCCTGATTGTGTGAACGAACATGCTTTAATCCGATCAAACCAGCTTGAATTTTTTCTCTTACAAAATGAAGATCTATTTCAATGTGCTTGGTTCATTCATGGAACACAGGATTCAAGGCAATATGCATGGCTGCCTTGCTATTGCTATAAACATTGACTAGACCCTTAGCTGGAATTGCCTAGTCCTTGAGCCCTCTAGTGGGCCAAACCACTTCTACAACTCCTGGTCCTGGAGCTCGATTATTTGCCTCGGCCGATGATCGTGACACTATTTCCTGCTTCTTACTCTTTCATTTGATAAGAGAATCTCTAAGTTTGAGCAAGTAACTTGTGACTAAACATTTGGTAGTCTCACAAGCTCCCTAATCTGCATTGGTGAAGCATGATAGCGTAAGGTCTTGATATGAACTCAGCAGCAATCCAACGCCAACAATTTGTTTCAGGTATTTAGCAATGTGTCAAGTTGCTGACATATGTGCCTTGGTAGGTTTCTGCATGAATTGACTTATACCCTAGACAGGAAATGAGATGTCAGGACAAGTATTAGTTAGATAAATCAACCTCTCAACCAGCCTTCTATATTGTTCAAGGTAACTTAATAAATCTTCCTCTCGATCATGGCCCTCTTCATAAACTAAAAGCTTCAATTTGGCCTTCATGGTACTGATAAGGGTTTACATCCACTCATACCCATATCCGAGAGCAAATTTACGCTATGAAAGGATAATCCCCTTATGGGACCTTGCTACTTCTATTTTTGAGAAGTATTTCATCTCACCCAAATCTTCAATTTTGAATTGCTTATGGAGAAAGTCTGTCACCTCAGCAATTTTGCTCTCTGAATTACCTATAGTAATCAAATCATCTATATAGACAAGGACCAAAACACAACTATCATCACATTCCTTAATGAACAAAGAGTAGTCATATTTACTTTGTCTAAATCTACCACTTAATAAAGTTGTGGTCAATTTATAGCTCCATTGACATGAAGCTTGCTTAAGTTCATACAAGGATTTTTTAAGTTTGCATACCATTCCGTTTTCTGCCTTTTCAAAACACACATATGTACACTTCTTCATCTAAATCTCCTTGCAAGAAAGCATTATGGACATCCATTTGATATAAATTCCATCCAAATACAATAGCCATCTTTAGCACAATTCTAACAATAACCATTTTAATCATGGGAGAAAAAGTTTCATGGAAGTCTATACCCTCTTGTTGGGTATAGCCTTTGGCTACAAGCCTAGCTTTATACTTATTAATGGACCCATCTGAGTTATATTTAATTTTATAAACCCATTTGCAACCAATTGCTCTCTTCCCCTTAGGAAGAGGAACAATATCCCATGTGTCATTAGCTTTTAAGGCACCTACCTCTAATTTCATGGCATTGATCCACCGTCTTTAATAGCCTCATTATAAGAGGTAGGTTCAATACTAGAATCTATGGAGCACAAGAAACATAAATAAGATGGTGACACACTTTCATAAGACATGTAATTGCCAATGGGGTACTTATGAGGCCTTTTAAACTGTTTATTTGATTGTAACTTAAACTTACCTGCATTACCTTGTGAAATCAAATTACATACATAGTCTTGAGACTAAATAGGTAGCCTCCTTTCTTTTACCGGCCTTGCTAGACTCATTTCTGTTTTAGATTCAGAATTAGTCCAATTGTCATTATTACCTTGATTTTCTGGTGTGTCCTCATGTGTTGTATCTTCATTGAGACGCTTAACTTAGTGCTTCCTTTGTTCACCATCAAACCAGAACATGTCACCTATAGCATCCTAATTTGCTCCCCCTAGACAAGAAGTCCTTTCTTCTATGAAGGGAAACCTTTTCTCAATAAATCTCACACGTCTACTAACAAATATCTCTTTTGGAACATCCGTTGTCAATGAACCAAACATCTTTAGAGGATTCAGTGTTAGGGATATGTGCCATGAACGAAATCTCTGCATCTTCGGCCTTTGCAAAAGCAACATGCTTTTTATCACCTCGTTGTTTTTCCCAGCAATAGGTTTCCATGTGCCCAAATTGTTTGCACCAGTGGCATTGAATTGAACTTTTATGTTAAGTTCTTGATTGCTGTTGTTCATTAAATTGGCCATGGCATTTGCTATCTTCTCTACCACAAAAACTACTTCTGCCATTACATATACCTTTACTTGTAGACTCTCTTTTCACCTAAAAAGCTTGCTCTTCACTTTTTGTTTGAAATTGATTCATCCTGTTCTCATGAGCTTGCAATGAGCTCAATTATTCATCAAAATAATACTTTGAAAGGTCATGAGCCTCCTCAATTGCAGCAACAACAAAATTAAATCGTGGAGTCAGAGTTCTCAGAATTTTTGCAACAACTGTTTCATCAATAATTTTTTCTCTATACGACCTCATTTTATTAATTACAGAACTAGCTCTAGATAGGTAATCTTGTATTGACTCATTGTTTTGCAGACGAAGATTCTCAAATTCACCACGTAATGATTAAAGTTTTATAGATATTACCTTTTCTGAGCCTAGAACGTTAGTCTTCAAAATCTGGCATATCTCTTTAGATGCCACTGCAGATGCAATTCTGGAGAAAATATTGTCGTGCACAGCTTGTTGAAGGATAAATAAAGCCTTTTCATATCGCTTCCTATTTTCCTTCAAGCGACGCTGGTCCATATTTGGGTCCACAAAACTGTCGTCAACCAAATCCCATAAGTCTTGAGATTGAAAGAGGGTCTTCATCTTAATTGACCAAAACACATATTTATCCTTATTAACAATAGGAATTGATGGTTGAGAAACCACTCTAGTTGCTGAAGAAATTCCGTTGGTTGCCATAAGTTGCGCAACAAACGATGCCTTGTTCAATGAGAGAAGAAGGGAAAGGGGCGATTTTACTCTCTCACGGGATGAATACGCTACAATGTGTTAATACTCTAATACTCTCTCTCTCAAACTAAGAAATCTGGCTCTAATACCACTTTCGTTGGATATAGAGGAAATAAAAATTTCTATTATTGATTATTGAATAAACAAGTGTGTATAAGCCTTTGTATAAGCAATAGATAGATGGGGGATATGGGGATATAAATCTGAGAAGAATCTATCTAAAAGGAAAATATATCTAATAGGAAAATTTATTTAAATCAAACAACTGATAAAATAATACTTAAATGATAACTAAAAAAAATAATCTATAAAACTGCAACGCATGTATGAAGTGCATATATATATATATATATATATATTATTCAACATTATATGTTCGTTGTTTAGTTGGTTTTTTGTCAGGCTTCACGTATGTCAATTCAATAAGTTGCTTTGGTTCGTAATCAGGGATCCTCCTCGTATGCTTCTTGTTTTCATGGTCGCCGCTGCAATTTCTCTTGCCTCTGGGTGTGCCCAGTTGCTCTTTTTTCTCCTTCAGGGTATTTATGTCCACAGCACTTTGGCTACTAAAAACAGTAGCTATGGATTTCTTGCATGTTTCTGATACTCATGGGGGTCTTCTTTATCCTTGGTGCGAACAAACATGGTCCTGAAGCTTAATCGTTTTAATTGTTTTCATGTTATGGGTTTGTGGTTGTCAAACTTTGTTTATCATTTTCTTCTATTTGTTGCTTTCTTTGGTTGTGTTTTTCTATTATTGGTCTTTAGCGCTACTTAAATCGTGGTGGATTGTAGTTGAAGCCTTTTACTACCTCCTGGTCCTTTTAATAATTAAGGAACAACATAAATCATTCAAAATATTAGTTAAAAATAATTAATATGCACAATTTGTATTTTTTAAAAATTATAGCCTCGTTTATTAAAAAAAAAGTGCATGAGAGATGATGAATACAAATTTATTATAAAGAGATAATAAGTAATATATATTTAATTGGGTAAAAATGAAAAAATTAGTTTAAAATTTCAGATAAAATAATTTATTCCTTGTATTAAAGATCATTCCTACGAGAGATATTGTTTATTATAAAAAGAACAAAGTATTACGTGTTCTTTTATCTTATGGAATACTCTCTTTTTATTAAAAAGGGTTAATATAACTTTTGGTCCCTGAAGTTTGATCCAATTTTGGTTTTAATCCCTCAAGTTTGAAATCGGTGGTTTTGGTCCTTGAAGTTTCACCCGATTTTAGTTTTGGTCCCTCAAGTTTGAAATCAGTAGTTTTGGTCTTTGAAGTTTCACCCGATTTTGGTTTTGGTCCCTCAAGTTTGAAATCAGTAGTTTTGGTCTTTGAAGTTTCACCCGATTTTGGTTTTGGTCCCTCAAGTTTGAAATCAGTAGTTTTGGTCTTTGAAGTTTCACCCGATTTTGGTTTTGATCCCTCAAGTTTGAAAAGGACTTGCCTTTTTTTCTGCGTCTAGTCGGGTTTCATAACTGGGTCACCAAGTTCTTTTCAAATTTGAGGGACCAAAACCAAAATTGGGTGAAACTTCAGGAACCAAAACTACCGATTTCAAACTTGAGAGACCAAAACCAAAATCGGGTGAAATTTCAAGGACCAAAACCATTGATTTCAAACTTGAGTGATCAAAACCAAAATTGGATCAAACTTTAGGGACCAAAAGTTATATTAACCCTATTAAAAACAACCCTCATTATGGAGAGGGCCTGCAAAGTTGATAAATGTTACTCCCTCCGGCCTTTTTTATAAGAGTCCACAATTTGAATTTCCTTAGTCTTTTTTATAAGAGTTGGACAAGAGATATTTGAACATTTAATGAGTTTTTTCTACTGTTACCCCTTATTTATTATATGTATTACATTAATTTTACTCATATTTACTTCATTTATTTCTCTTTCTTTCCCATCATAAATAAGGGCATACTTGAAAAACAAGGTTTATTTTAGACATATTTATTATTTTTTACTAACTTTATTTCAAACATATTTATTATTTTTAATTAACTTTAACCACTTTTTTAAACTGTGTAATTTAGTTATTAAACTCTTATAAATAAGACCGGAGGAGTATTATGAAACTTAAAATACAACTTTAAATGCAAGAAGATCGACCATTCATGCTAACTGCGCGGACCATTTGAAGGAATATTGGCTATTCGAGATTGACGGCTTCCCTAATCTGACAGTAATGGCGGCACTCAAGTTAATTCGTCTAACTAGAAGCACCTTGGAATGCGCACGATTTTTATTGCTGAGAGTTGAAAAATACTCCCTCCGGTCCTATTTATAAGTAATTTTCTCTCTCATAAGATCGTAGGACCAGTAACTTTTATAAGCAACTTTCACTTTGTTTGAAAATGTAAGCTTTTTTTACTCTATTAAATACTAATTATCTCACATATCTTATACTCATTATCTGTCATACCTTTTATCTATTCTCTCTCATATACTCTTTCGATAAATAGGGACATATATGGAAAAAAATATGGCATTTTTGACACACTTATTACTTTTAACTACCAGTTCGTTTTGCACAATTAAAAGAAAAATTGCTTATAAATAGGACCGGATGGAGTAAATAACAAGAAATGTAAAACTCGAATATGTAACATTATAGACAAAGACCATGACCGATTCATTATCCAAGTGTGGATCATGCAAGAAAATTGAGTCCGCAAGACAGATTCATTAGCATTGGCTTGTGGGCTCGGTTGGCTTTAAACATTGATAACTTCATCACTTATATTGGCCATGGAAAACAAAGATGGAGTAACATAAGACATTGGGTAGTAAAAATATTTCCAATAGCCCCCATAATAATCTGAAATATCATTGCAGCTTTTTTAGGCTAAAATGAAATTAATTTGTGGAGGCAAAACACATATTTAGCTTGGTAGCAAGAAAGAAGAAATATGGTCCAAGTGTTCTTGTCATTTTACTTATTTATCTTGAAAATAGCATATGTGTTCTTTTGAATAGCCTTTTATTCTTTCTCTCTTAGTAGGATTATTTTTGTTTATTCCCTCCACAAATTAATTTCATGTTTCCTCCAAAGGCTTCAGTGATATTTTATATTTATATGGGGCTATTGTGTAATACCCCGAAATTTAGGATTTGAGGCTCGGGAATAAGCCTAAATTAAGTGGACTGCTAAGCCCCAATTTAGCAGGAGCCCAAATTTATCCCCTAATGATTCTAATATCTTTGGGGTATTAAGAAAGTAAAATGATGAATTTTGGAGAAAGTAATTATGTTTTTGGTGAAATCGCTTGTGAGGTAGTAAGCTTGTCATGTTCATTTGAATGACCAAATGATAATAAAAAATTATGATATTTTACAGGATGAAATTAGATATCCTAAGCTTTAATTTGATAGGTCATATGAATCAATTAGAGTTATACACAAAAAGATATGAATTTTTGAAGTCAGCACAGAAAAACTGTGAAGTTTCTGAAACAACATGCAAAGATTGAAATTCTGGGAATTTTGTGATTCCATTCAACAAAATTCTATATTTTTCCTTGAAACTAGACTCAATAAGGGTTCTATAGGATTTGGAATCACTCTAATTCGATTTTTCTAGAATTAGTTATGATTTTTCAAAGTTTGGGCAGAAATCAGCCAGAATTTTGTAAAATCCGAAATTTTTGGAAAATTAGTAAATGAATAGAATATAATATATAATATGATATAAGCATATTCCTTCTTCTTCCTTCAGCTTAAACTGACACAAATAGCAGCTGAACATAGAGAGAGTTTAGAGAGAGAAGGAGAGGAGAAAACTCATGAGATAGGTCGATTTCTTCGGTGAATTCGTACCTAACGTGTATAATCCTTCTCCTAAGCTTCTCTTCTATGTTGTTTGAGGTATTTGAAGCAAGATTCATGGTGTTTTGAAGTTAGGGTTTTCAGCCACAAGAAGGAAAAGCTAGTGGGAGCTTGAGGTAGCTTCCAAACTCTTGCATATTAACTATTCTGGCTGCTATAGATAATTTAATCGGTGAAATTTCGCCGGATTGTCTTTGTGTGTAAAAATGGAAAATGGGTTGTGGGGGCTGTTATGATGCCCAAATTGATACTAAATGGTAGTTTTAACCTAATGGAATAGTCAATAAAGTGGTTAGAAGTAGAAAGGAACGTGTTTACGGAGCCGAAACCGAAAAACCCCGATTTTCCCCTTAAAACCTATATATTTCGGCCAGAATTGTAAATGGGTCTTAGAGTTGGATTTTCAATGATTTGATGATTCCATTGGATTCAGTGGGCGAAAATAGGTGCGGTTACAGTTGGGCACTTTTTCGGAAAAAGCCTAGAAAGCATAATTACGGAAACGCCCCTAAAACCCTAAAAGTAGGACTGCCAAGGGCAATTTCGTAATTTGACATTGAATTTGATAATTACGAGTCCGGAAATGGATTCCTTGGGTGAAAATATGTAAGAATAGCCTATGTCAAAATTTCAGGAAAAGTACAGCCGGACCGGGTATGGCAGGGCCGGGCGGGGTCCCCGGGGGTATTTTAGTAATTTTTCAAGATAGACTCATATAACCCCAAGAAACACTATGGAAGTGTCTAAATGGTATATTTGGAATTGTAGGTCCGAGTTGAGAGCCTGAGTTGCTGGCACGTAAATCGAGGAGAAAGCTGGAGGTAGGGGACTTACCTTGCATGTATTTGATATCTTTGCTTGTGTAATGATGTATGTGATTGCTCTACTTGATTGTGTAGAACATATTTGAATAAATGAAGCTCTGTTTCTGTTTTCGCTGTGGCCATAGTCTTGTTGTATGAAATATTAAGCATGCAGAAATTTCATTATGGGGCATACATCTAGATAAAGCTAACATGTCATACACATAGCATCAATCATGCATGCATTATGGTATCTGTTTCCTACTGAGATTCTCTCGAATCTCATCCTCCCCTACCAACAATTTAGACAGGAGACGACAGAAGATATGCAAACAACAATGCAGAGTACTGTATGAAGGGATTACAATAGTGGAACGAAGACGGGAAGAAGTCTCTGTTTCACTGGGATGAGTTTAGACACCCTAGTAGCCTTGTGCGGCTACCTTAATCGTAAGTATCATGTACAAAACCCTACGGGGAATTTATGTAATCATACATATATTATCAGTATAGTTATGCTATTCCTGTGTTGCCCACCGAACCGCATATCGTTTTCCTTTAATACTCTGGTAAATGTGAAATTAAAATAAGGGCGTGACATATTGCAAATATTTTTGCTAGTGTGAGGTCTATCTGAAATTTTCCCGAAGACATTTTAGTTTCAAATTAAAACACCAGAAGACGATGAGCCGTAGCGGTGAAAGAAAACACAGAAGTTTCTTGACTTCTTCGACTCTATATAAATGTCTCTTTGCGAAAGCTCAAAAACATCATATTTCTTGGCCAAATCAGATCAGTAGCTTCAAATTCTAGTGAAGATTAGATATTATTGGTATCAGCTTTCTTCCTCCTGATACCCCACGTCTTTTCCTTAAAATTTAGCTTTATCAATTTCCAGCCCACTGATTATAACAACATATCCTGGGATTTATTGGCTAGCATTGCAGAACAAAACCTCTACTTAGTAAGGAACCAAAAGGATCTGTCCTCTGCAAATAGTCAAGGTCGAGCCACAAACTATGAAGCCATGCACCTGTGGGACAAAGCCACTGGGAGACTCGCAAATTTGAACACCAATTTCACCTTTGCAATGGATTCGCGGGGCCGAACTATTTACGTTGATGGGATCACCTTTTTAATAGCCCCTAATGGTTATTTGGGTTTGATTATTGGTGACAATGAAACAATGATTAATTCAACAGACCATCCATTTGTTGCCGTGGAGCTTGACATATTTCCCAATCAAGATTGGAATCCTCCAGGCATACATGTGGGTATCGATATCAATTCTATTCAATATGTTACTAATGTTACATGGAACCCTAATATCACAGGAGGTAGGAACAAAAGAGGCTTTTGTAAGCTACAATGCAACTACACATAATTTAAGCGTCTCCTTCACTAATGGTTTTGATCGTTCTAACAACATTGTGTGGCAACATCTTCACCAAATATTTGACCTACAAAAGTACCTTCCTAAATGGGTTTCTCTGCTGCCACAGGAAAATTATTTGCAATACACAGGATTGGTACAAGGAGTTTCTACTCAGAGGAGTTACCAAATATTGCTCCCAGCCCAAGCCAACCAAGTAAAAATGCCACAGCACTTGTAATAGGATTAGGGGTTGGAGTTTGTTTTAGTTTGTGGGGTGGTATTGTTTGTCTTGTGGAAGAACAAAAAGAAAACGGAAGATGATGAGTCTGATGACAATATGAGTGATGATTTTGAAAGAAGAACAAGGCCCAAAAAGTACTCATATGTTGAACTAGCAAGCACTGCAAATTATTTCAAGGATGAGAATAAGCTTGGACAAGGAAGTTTGTGGGCTGTTTATAGAGGATTTATCAAATATTCAAACTTCTAGGTTTCCATAAAGAGAATATCAAAGGATTCTAAACAAGGGAATAAGGAGTTTGCATCTGAAGTAAGAAGTATCAATAGACTAAGGCATCGAAACTTGGTGCAGCTAATCAGTTGGTATCATGAAAGGAAGGAACTATTGCTAGTTTAGAGTATATACCGGCTGGAAGTTTAGGTTCCCATCTCTTTAAGGATTAAAGGTAGTTGACATGGCCAATTAGATTTAAAATAGCTCAAGGAATGGCCTTTGCATTATTGTACCTATATAAAGAATGGGAATAATGTGTGGTTCACATAGATATAAAATCAAGCAACACCATGCTAGACTCCAGTTTTAATCCAAAACTTGGAGATTTTGGATTAGCCCGGCTTGTAGACCACACAAAAGGAGCACAAGCTGCAGCTTTAGTAGGGACTATGGGATACATGGCTCCATAATGCATCACTACTGGAAGGGATAGAAAAGAAAATGATGTATACAGTTTTGGAGTTGTTGCTTTGTAGATAGTTTGTGGGAGAATACCCATCAAGCCAGAGGCTCCAGAGAATGAAATAAACATGGTGAAATGGGTATGGGATCTCTATGGAAGTGGGAGAATTCTTGAAGCAGTTGGTCAAATCCAGTGTTTAGTGATTGTTGGGTTGTGGTGTGCTCATCCTGATTATACGAAGGTAAAACTTAGTTCTTATTTATTCAATGTTACATATGATCTATATATACACAGAGTTGCACTTGAGCTATTCAGTATGAATTCAACATGTCGTTCCTACCGTTCCTAACTCTACGACTTTTCTACATTTGCTTCCTGTCGGCAAGGTATCATTGTTGACTTCTACATCTAACACTCCCCCTCAAGTTGGAGCATATATATTGATCATGCCCAACTTGTTACAAAGATATTTAACCCGTGTCCCATGTAAGGCTTTTGTCAGAAGATTTTCCAGTTGGTCATTGGATCGTATGTGTCCTGTAGATACAATATTTTCTTTGATCTTATCACGAATAAAATGACAATCAATTTCAATATGTTTTGTTCGTTCATGGAACACAGAATTTGAAGCTATATGAAGTGCTGCTTTATTGTCACACCATAGTTTTGCAGGCAATATCGTGGTAATGCCAATTTCCTTCAAGAGTTGAAATACCCACACAATTGCTTGTACTGACTGTGACATGGCTCTGTATTCTGCTTCTGCACTTGATTTTGACACCACTAATTGCTTCTTACTTCTCCAAGATATCAAATTTCTACCAACAAACACACAATAACCAATAGTGGATCGTCTTGTGGCTTTAGATCCTGCATGATCCACATCACAGAAACACTCGACTTTAGTGTGCCCATGATCTGTATAAAGAATACCAAGACCTGAAGAACCTTTCAAATAATGCAAGATATGTTCTAAAGCTTCCCATTGTGCCACTGTTGGTGATGCCATGAATTGGCTGAGCCTGCTGACTGAGAATGTTATATCAGGACGAGTTACTATCAGATAATTCAACTTCCCAATGAGTCTTCTATATCTTTCAGGAAATTCAAACGGCTTCAGTTTCTCTGGATCAATCTTCTTTTTTAAGTCATCAAGAAGTTCATCAAACATACTAGCATCAAGATCCAGGAAAGGATTCGGAATCATAGGGATGCTACTTGGTGCAGCTCCAAGCTTTCCAGTCTCTTTTAAGAGATCAAGAACATACTTCCTTTGAGTTAAAAGAATACCTTTCTTGCTTCTCAAAACTTCAATACCAAGAAAGTAATTTAATGATCCCAAAATCTTTTGTCTGGAAATGGGAATTCAAGAAGACTTTAAGTTCTGAGATTCCGGAAATGTTACTCCCTGTAATCACAATATCATCAACGTATACTACTAAAAGAATCATGCCTGCATCAGATTGCTGGTAGAATACAGAGTGATCACACTTGCTTTAACTTAATCCAAACTTCTTGACAACATCACAGAATCTATCAAACCAAGCACGAGGGCTTTGCTTTAGTCCATACAATGATTTATGGAGATAACACACTTTCCTATTCTCCCCCTGAGCAACGAAACCAGGTGGTTGCTCTATATAAACTTCTTTAAGGAGATCTCCATTCAGAAACGCATTCTTAACATCTAACTGATGTAAATCCCAATGACATGTGGTAGCTATGGAGACAAGAAGACGAACAAAGGTGAGCTTAGCAACGGGAGAGAAAGTCTCAGAGTAATCAATACCATAAGTTTGTGCATACCTTTTGGCAACTAGTCGAGCTTTTAACCGTTCTAAAGAACCATCGGCCTTAGTTTTAATAACAAATACCCATTTACATCCAATGGCCTTCTTCTCAGGAGGTAGATCAACAAGAGTCCAGGTACCAGCGTTTTTAAGGGCAGCAAGTTCTTCTTCCATCACGGTATGCTAACCAGGATGAGTCAAGGCTTGATAAAGTGTAAGAGGAGTGGAAATGGAACCAAGGGTGGCAACAAGCGAAGAGGAAGTAGGGGACAAATTCTGGTAAGAAACAAAACAAGAAATAGGATAGGTACAGTCTGCATATCTCCTGGGAGGACAACGATGACGTGTACCTTTTCGAAGTGCAATTGGTAGGTCAGAAGACGGATCAGCAGCAAGATCAGAGTTAACTGGGTCAGGGGCAGCAATGGGAGGTTCCGGGCAGTCAGAAACATAGGAGTCATGACTAGAATCTGTCAGTGAAGCAGTGACTGGTGTTGGCAAAATATTGGTAGCATCATCATCAGTGATGATATCAGGTTTTGGAATAGTAGCTTGTACTGGTGAGAAAGGATCATGATAAACCAGGACATCATCAGACTCAACACTAACAGAAGCAGAGGAAGTCAAAGATGTAAAGAAAGGAGAAGACTCATGAAAGGTCACATCAGTGGACACAAGGTAACGACTAAGTTTAGGAGAGTAACACCTATAACCTTTTTGAACTCGAGAATAGCCAAGAAAGACACATCTAAGAAACTTGGGATCAAGTTTGCTAACACCAGGATGGACATCCCGAACAAAACAAACACAACCAAAGATCTTAGGATCAACAGGGAATAACTTAGTCGTGGAGAAGAGAGCTGAATATGGAATAACCCCACCAAGAACAGCGGAAGGCTGCGATTAATGAGAAAACATGCAGTAGAAACAGTATCAGCCCAAAAACGTTTAGGGGTAGAGGAATAAAACATGATAGCTCATGCAATTTCTAACAGATGTCGACTTTTTCTTTCAGCAACACCATTTTGGGCAGGGGTATCAACACACGAGGATTGGTGAAGGATACCATGACTTTTTATGTAATCGGTGAATGGTGCAGAAAAATATTCTTTTGTATTATCACTTCATAAGATTTTCATAGGAGTGTTAAACTGGGTTTGAATTTCAGCACAGAAATGATGAAAATGGGTAAACAATTCAGAACGTTGTTTCATTAAGTAAAGCCAGGTGGTTCGAGAAAAATCATCAACAAAAGTGACAAAATAACGATAACCAGTTTGAGACAGAACTGAACAAGGACCCCAAACATCAGAATGTACTAACTCAAAGGGGGACGCAGCCCGTTTATTGATGCAAGGTACCAAATGAACACGATGGTGTTTGGCAAACTGACATGACTCACAATTTAAAGTAGACACAAAAGAAAACTGAGGATACAATTTTCGGAGAGAGGACAACGACATATGACCTAAATGACAATGAACTTCAAAGAGAGACAACCCACCAGAACAAGCAACAGAACGTGGCACCTGATCATCAAGGATGTAATGTCCACCAGATTCATAGCTTCTACCAATAATCTTCTTCGTCGACAGATCCTGAATTAAACAATAGTCAGGGAAGAGTGAGATAAAGCAGTTCAAATGACGAGTGAGTTTACATGGAGATAAAAGGTTGAAGGTGAGATCAGGAACATTAAGAACAGAAGATAATGAGAGGGATGCTGTAGGTTGAACAGTGCCGGAGCCAATAACATGAACAGAAGAACCGTTGGCGACACATATGGATGATGGGTTGGCATAGGGAGCATATGAAGAGAATAAGTGATGATTACCTGTCATGTGATCGGTGGCACCAGAATCAATGACCCACTTAGTTGAAGCAGTAGTAAGACCAGTGGACAGAGTACCTGTGGCTAGGGCCCTTGCAAAAGAAGATCCAGATCCAGAATCAGAGGTACCAGGTGTCTGGGCAATATGAGCAAGACCACGCTGTTGATCACGCTGCTGTTTATTTTGCAATTTTTGACAATTTTTCTTAATATGTCCAGGTTCTTTGCCATAATTGCAGATAATACTACCAGAAGTCATTATAGGAGGATTGTGGTTTTGTTTGTACCCATAATTCCTGTTCTCAAAGGGACCACACCCAGCTAGAGCACTTGCAGTTGGATCAACAGAAGAGTGAATCAGGCTATCAGCGCGAAGAACCCGGGAGAAAACATCTTCAAGAGAAGGAAGTTCTTGACTCGACAGAATTTGAGAACGAAAAGTCTCATAAGACAGATTGAGAGCTTCAAGGAAACTTATGATAGCCTGACGTTCCAAATTCTTAATACGAGTTGAGAGATCTGCTTGTGGAGACATGACAACCTTCATTTCTTCATACATCCTCTTGAAATCCAAGAAGAAATCTTTCAATGAATGGTCTTACTGTTGGGAACGATAAAAACCTTTACAGACTTCATGAATCCGAGTAATATTTCCTTTGCTAGAAAACATAAATTCAAGATAACTCATAATTTCTTTGAGAGTGCTACAATGACTAACAAAAGATAGAATCCGTGGTTCAATAGAATTTCGAATTTGAAACAGAAGTCGAGCATCTATTCTCTGCCAAGTCAAAAGTTTGGTTTCATCACCAGAAGGAGGATCTTCAGTTAAATGAGTTTCCATCTCAATTCCCAACATATAAACTTTAACAGTTTTGTTCCAATCACTATAATTTGTCCAATTTAACTGTGAAGCAGTAATCTTCGTAGACATAGACAACAGATCAGAATTTTTAGAATCAGCCATAATGTAAATTGAATAGTGGTACATAACCAATTCTCACAAAATAACAAGATCAATAAATGAGCAGGAAAGGTCGCGCTCTTCCACAAA
Organism: Inga leiocalycina; assembly: GCA_963242795.1. Taxonomy (NCBI): domain Eukaryota; kingdom Viridiplantae; phylum Streptophyta; class Magnoliopsida; order Fabales; family Fabaceae; genus Inga; species Inga leiocalycina. The sequence goes on from OY725321.1 coordinate 58,730,273, forward strand.
TAAACAAAGCTTCTAATTAATTCCACTGACCCCGCAGAGAGAGAGAGAGAGTCAAGATATATACCTCAATTAATCCAAGGGACCTGCAGACAAGAATATTTATTCAGAATTATGAAGTTATGGCAACTCACAGATGTTGGAATCGGGTGCGAAGAATAAAGCTCAAAAAATGAACTATCTCGGATGGTCACAAAACTTCAGGAGGAGGAGGAGGAGGAAGCTAAGTCGATCAGTCTGCAACAATCGTCGTCTCAAACGGCGGCCGGAACAGTACACACGCGCGGCGCGTGGCTTGGGACGGCGGTGATGATGGTGGCGCGTGGAGGAGCACGCGCGGTCGAATGGAGGCCGGATTCTGGGTTCTGGCCGACTTGACACTGGGAAATGAGATGGCGAGGCGCGTGTCTCTCAATGGTGCACCGAAGATGGCAGATCTGAACTGAACTGAATTGTTTAAACAAAAGTCTTCACCAGAAACAATGGAGTTTTGGCCGGAAGAAAAAAGGAGACAGAAAACACAGAGAAGAACGGAAGCAAACGAGGCTCTGGTACCATGTACGAAGGTAAAACTTAGTTCTTATTTATTCAATGTTACATATGATCTATATATACACAGAGTTGCACTTGAGCTATTCAGTATGAATTCGACATGCCGTTCCTACCGTTCCTAACTCTACGACTTTTCTACATTTGCTTCCTGTCAGCAAGGTATCATTGTTGACTTCTACATCTAACACTGATCATAACCGTAGACCTTATACAAGGCAAGCAATTTTGAAACTCCATATCCTATTCTTCCTTCAAGCTATCCCCTACTATCGTTCAATGAATTTCCGTCATCATTTTCAACTCCACCCAGTTCAAATGCTTCATATGTGAGTTAAAACCATAATATAAGCTTTAGTTCCAACACAAACTCTTCTGGTATCACTACAACTTCTGGTGATAATGTTTCACCAAGTGTATCACTTTTGTACAAGCGCAAAAATTAATCATGGCTATTGTATGTTTGTGCTCGCATCAGAATATTCCTAATGTTTTATTCTCATTTCTTGTATGTATAACTTACTGTACTCTAAGAAAACATAACATGTACAGATAACATATATGAGCTTGTTGGATTGTTATCGAGAGATTCTACGGTATTGTTTTTTGTTAAAGAAAGAGGTGCTTCGCCTGTTCGAGAAATTTAAGCTTTATGGCTTAGTAAATGATATTTTCCTTTTCTCATTCTGTAAGAAACCGAAATTATATTATACTAGCTCCAGTCTTAAATATAGGACATAGTTTGTAGTGCAAATTGCACTACAAACTATATCCAATATTTAGGACTGGAGGGAGTATTATTTATTTTTTCATGTGTGCTCATTCCACTTGGAAGCTGCTTAAGCGAAGTCATTGCAAATGGGATATGATGTCACGGAAAATTAAAGAAAAATGTATAATTAAAAAAGAAGACAAGTGCATATGGATCATTGAAAACGAGGTTTACCCGGTTCCTAGTCACAAAATCTAATTAAAAAAATCATGTCGTTCACCTTGAAATCAATGTTTTTAAGACCGGACCGGACCGGATGGTCCGGCCGGTTCAACCGTCGACCGGAGTAGGCACCGGCTCGATCTCTCTATAGGAGCCGTTTTGTGTTTCATGCCGTTTTGGACCGGGAAAAAGCCGCCTTTAGGCCGGAAATCGCTTTTGGGCCGGAAACCGGAATGGCTATACAAGAACCGAACGGCCTGATCTCTCCTCTTCTTTGTCTTCCTTAATGAGTCCACGACGACGACGACGATGACGGAAGAGGAAAAAAAGGTGAAGGAGATACAGATAATGAAAGAGAGGAGTGACGATGAGCCAAAAAAATAAAACATACAGATCATAATTTCTTTCTCTTCTTCCATCTTATTCCTGAGGTTAGGACAACTTGTGATGCTTGTGATGCTGCCTAGAGAAACAATTGCAGGGTTGATTTTCGCCGTATAGTGAGAAGAAAGAAGGAAGAAAGGGTAGTTTAGTTTTATCACGTCAAGACTGCAATATCACGTGGGGCACTGACTAAAGTCTTTTCACCTTTCAATCATATTTTCATTTATTTTATTGGTTAAATTTAAAAACAGTTCACGTCTCCCCTGACTAGGTGCAAGTTGCAACAATTTCTATATGAGTTATTATTTTATTAACTTTTTCTTATAATTCTTACTTTTAAAGTAATTATCTCATATTCTTGTTACTATTTAAGTTACTAATTTAATGTATGCATCATATTTTGATGATAAAAAAATGCATACTTATTATTTAAAAAACATATATATATATATATATATATATATATATATATATATATATTTCTATTATGAATATATTAAAAAATTTTAATGATCTATTCTTATTATTTTTCACGTATTTGTTATATTTATGTTAGTATATATGTATAAAATATTATTTTTAATTTAATTATTTCATACATATATATATATATTTGCTAGGCAGCAGGATAAGTACTTTAAATCCGTCTTAGAGTTAGATGTACATGTTTAGAATTGTTAAAAAAAAAAAAGAACATATCAATTGAGTTATTTTATTTTAAACTTAGCTTGTCAATTGAGTTATGTTATTTTAATAATTTTATACCAGAAGAACATATCAACATAATCGGATTTGTATAAACCTTAAGTGGTAGATATTTTAAGCACTTATCCTGGTGGGTGACAATTGATGAGGTTTTTAAATGATGTTTTGTGACTTTACTAACTTCATACTAATGACTAATTATTGTAATATATATTTGTATATTTTTAAATTTAATTATTACATCACCGGTCCGGTTAAACGGCTCAACCGCTCCAACCAGTTGAACCTTAACCCACTGACCTTTCCGGCTCGACGTCCAGTCCGGCTTTTAAAACATTGCTTGAAATATGAAAAACACAAGGCAGCAGTTGTACAAAATAACAAAAGATCGTAAAAAATTGATTTTTTTTTCCGAAAGATACCCAAGATTTTTTGTTTTATGAGTGAATAAAAATTTATTTATCTATAATCACCTGATTGGCTTAGAAGTTGCAAAAAATTACTCAAGGTATTTCTACTGTTCTGTCTCAATCTATCCGTATTATTCACTTGTGGGGAAATTGTTTTCTTGGGCCAACGGATATGTCAAGAAAATTAAAAGCTGAATATGTATTTTGCTAACGATTCTGAGCCCATACTGTATAAACAATTTTCTAAATTGAATGAGACCCTCGTTTGCAACTTTTTGAACTTTGATACTCCGTCAGAACTTGTGTGAAGTTAACAAGCTTTGAGGAAAGAACATTGAAATATTACTCATTGAATGTCCTTAATATAAGAGATAAATAATTAATTTATGAATATTAAAAAATTGTTGAAGTTAGTTATTTATAACAAAAGTGTGCTGATTTACTAAAACTACCCTCTTGATGAAAATCCTCTTATGATGTGTAATTAATAGGGACACAACAACAACAACAGAGTCTTATCCTATTAGATAGGGTAAACTACATGGATCGCAAAATACTATTATTCTCTTTCGAAAACCAGATCTTTAGATAGATTGTTAATCAAAATATTCCGCTCTATAACCTCAATGAGTGTTCACTTCGGTCTTCCTCAACCTCTTTTTATGAAATATTTTAGGGAAATATAAATTTTAGAAACAAAGTGGATTAAATCTTATATTTAGAACTGAAATAAACATCTTATCTATCTCTTACATTTAGAACCACAGGTAGTAAGTATTAGAAATTTTAAAAGACAAGGATAGCAAAGAAGATATTTAGATTATTGTTTGAGAGAAGATATTTGAGGCTTGTGAGAAAACTTTTTGCAAATAGGATACTGATTGAGTTAATTTTCCATCGTTGAAGATGGATTAAAATTTTTAAAAAATTATAATTTTTTTACCAACTTTTCTGCCTGTGTATGTTTGGATTATCTTTTTTTAATAGCTTTTATGACTTACGAGGTAAGTGTGTAAGAGGAGTTTTATCTCGGGTTACGCAAACCATGGTTTAGAATATTGTCAAACACACACTACGCATTGGGTCATTAGCCTAATTAGAATGTTTAATTTTCATTTATCTAGTCAAAGACCCAGACAATTCTATTATCCAAGTGTGAATGCAAGAAAATTGAGTTCGAAGTTGGGCCAATTAATCCTGACTACTGATTCATAGCACTGGCCATCGGCCTGGGGAATCAGTTGGCCTGAACAAATTGATGACCTCAATTAATGGGCCAAGGAAAACGAAGGCGAATTAGTATGGAAAAAAGAAACTCAAAAACCAGTTGAACTTTAAAATTTTAAATTGGTTTTGTTGAAAATAAGAGTAATAAGATTGATAAAAAGAGTATAATAATTGACAACTCAAATTTTTATAAAATCATTTATTTGAAATTTTGAAGTTCAAGTAGTATTTATTTATCTTTTTCCCAATTAATATAGTTCTCTTATCCTATTTCAAATCAGGGGAGATAAGATTTTTTTTTTTTTTTAAATCCTATTTACTCATTCTTATCATTTTTATAAAGAACATTTTCTCTCATAAAAGTGGACCATACTTAGATCAAGTTTCTTATATGTATTATATCAAGTTCTCCAATCATGTATGAACATGTGTTCTTTTTTTTTTTTTTTTCAAATAGGTTTATAGTTAAATGATAATAATTCAAAATTAAAACACATGGTGACATGTGATTGAAGAACTTGATGAAATGAACATAATGAACTTGACCTAAGCATTTTTCATATTTTATAATTAAACATGTGTAGACTTTGGGATATATTTGATTAGATTTATAAATATTTTATACATATTTAACTATCTTTTATATGTTTTCCTTCCCTTTAATTAATTATACGATAAAACAGAATTTTAATATAAAATATACTCATATCCTACTTTATTTTGTAGGAAATATACGATTTAAGAGGAGAAAATATCAAATAAGAACATATAAAAGTAAAGGGGAGCAAAATCTGCAAAAACACACACATTATAAGAAGCAGGGGTGTTCAAGGGACGAGATGGGAACAAGACAGGTCTATTCCACGCCCTGCCCCACAAAATGTACGGGATAGCAAAACTATTTGGTGTCCTGTCCCATTCTCACTGGAACCGGGATAGGACCCGAACCGGGATAGGACCGGTATGAGAACGGGTCATCCCATATATATATAATTTTTGAGGATCTAGACCATTAGTTTTTCCCTTTTTTTCTAAACTTGTAAAATCTAAAAAGTATTGGGTATGAGTTGGACATTGAACCTTGATGCTTCAAAATATATAATACTAATATATATATATATATATCATCCTTTTTTTATCATCTTTAGATCGAGAGCGTAATAAAAAAATAAAAAATAATTAAAACTTAAATTTCATAAGAGCAATGATCATAAATATTTATAGTATTTTGTAGATAATTAGGTGTGTAGGTGCAAGAGAATGAGAGAGTAGAGTGAGTGAAGACGGTGACACCCGTGCGAGTGACTGTAAGGGTTTTCTTAAATATATATACTATTTTGTATTAAAAATATAGCCAACATATGATAATATCTTTTTATGTGACTAAAATATATCTAAAAAAGATCATATGATTATATCTTTTTATGTAACTAATATCTATTTAAAAAATGTATTAGTTTACATATATTAAACTAATAATAACATGATTTTGGGATGGGACAAAAAGTTAGGATGTAACAAAATCCGTCCTGTGTCCTATCCCATTCTAGTAATAGTTTTGTCCCATCCCGATTTTTTTCAATGACCGGGACAGGATGGGCGGGACGGGAGGGAAGTGAACACGCTTCACTACTACAGAAAAGGTCTTTTATAATGGTTATTATCGATTATATATGACATTTTCAAATCATAATATATTAAAGGCACATATAATCGCTCTTTATTAATAACCGTAATGTATTGGCTTTATTTTTTATTATATATAGTTATTTTTATTACTTGTTATTTTTTATTTTGACTATTAATATTTTTTATATAAGGCACAATGTAATCATTGATAATAACAAGATAATAATATTAAATAAAAAAATTATATTTATAGGATTCAAAATTCAATATATTATAGATAAACATTATACAATTTAAAAGAAATTAATAACTTAAACACTCTCACAATTAAACATTATCTATAATGTTTTGAATTCCGAAAGAAAATCGATTAATAAGAAATTTCACAATATTCTTCAATTACCTTTGTTGTAGATTGTCAATAAATCACGTATTAGTGCGCTCTAAGAGTTCTCATCACATACCCTTTAACTTCAAAAGGATAATATAAATATAAAAATAAGAATATACATAATAAAAGTAAGCAAATATAAAAAGTTAAGCAAATATCAGAATACAACTTTGAAAATCAGAATATAATAAAAATTGACAAATATAAAAAAGTGAGCTAATCTCAGAACCTGATTTAACAAACCTGATTTCAACCTATAGTTTGAGTTGCTAAACTTTAGGAATGTGAGATGCTCAACAATAAGAAATTCAGCATTTTGCCTCATCGTTTTTTCATGTTTCCTGCTTTCTCGTGTTTTTTTCCCTCTCTTTTAATTTTCAAACCAACAACCATCATCAAATTAGATATTGTAATCTCGACCGGCAACCTTGAGCATCAACTAGCCTGCTCTCATTATTAAAAAAATAAAATGAAACTAAAAATTCTAACAAAAAAAAAATTAAAGCTTACCCAGGAAGAGTCATAAGAAGGAGTTGCAGAGTGAAGACCCATGATAGTGGTGGAGGATAAGACCTGCAGTGCCAAAACAAAACTTATTGAAAAAAAAACACTATGGGATTGAGTTTAAAGAGTTGTGTCAAATAAAAATTTTTCACAATCCTATCTCCTTATATTTGATATTTTTAAGAATCCCGCCTTTTTATTAAAGAATACTTAATGGTTCTTAGTGTTGAATTGTATTGTCAAATATTTTTTTTAGAACCCTGCCTTTTTATATTTGCACTACAAAAAAATAGGAAATTAGAGACAGAAATTAGCGACAGAATTATTCCATCTCTAACCCGTCAATAAATCCGTCATTAATTTTAGAGATGGAATCAGAGATGGAAATTAGAGACCTTCCTCTTGTGATTCCTTTGCATATGTGCCATCTATAGACCCTAATTTGTGTTTCCCCCAAAGTGCAATAATCATAGCTTTGCTTCAGACAGTGTAATTTTTGAACCCAGTCAAGAATTGAGGAATGATAGGTGTAACTTGTGTTTCAGGTGGATGGACAGACAAAGGGAGAGTAAAATTCAGTCCAGCCACTGTGAGTTTGCCGCTGCTTCTTGTCTCTCACATTGTGCTCCAATATAGAGTGATCAGAAATTAATAATCATTGCAAATTGTGGGCAATATCCTTCAAGGGTTAGTTGTCGTCAAACCAATGTGCATATGTTGGTGGTCGAGATTGTGAAATCCACAAGCTTCAGTCAATCGGGCGTCTTTTCCTAGTAGTGATTGATCTCTCGTTTCTTCGTCAAAGATTGGCAGTTTCTCTTTTCCACAAGATTCTGTTGCTGCAACTAAATCAATCACCGTTCTTTGCAAGGGAGGTTTACTCCATCAAGATCGACTCTTCACCATTCTTGGTAGAAACCCTAGGTTTGTCGAGTTTGCCATTTTCATAGAGGTTCTGATCTATGGTTCAAGAAAAATCACGATTCAAGCTTGTTTGAGCCTTGTGTCATCGTTTCGATAGATGAGGAAAGCCAATTGATCAGAAACACACTCCATACGGCATCATTTTTGCAAGAAAGGAGAAAGAAAAATGGTGAATACTATTGAAATTGCTCTTATGCCATGTGAACTTCCTTGGTCATGATCTACAAAAATTCTCTCATTATTAACTAACAAAAAATGAATTGTATCATACATAATAATGAGTATGGACCTATATTTATATTATCTTACCTGTCAGGCCTTGATGGGTTTAAGGCCCAATTACTTAGCCTACAGAAACAACTAATATTATTTAGAACCTAAAGACTTATAATCCAGAAACATGAAACATGTGACAATTGTACAATTTATACAACACAAAATCCTAATCTCTGCAATAATGTAACTATGTAAGGTTTGTAAGTTTATCTTTATCTTACAGCTTAAGTCAACATAATCACGACCAGGACTCTAATGAATTAGCTGTAGCAACAACAAAGTCATTTGAGAGATAATTAAATTTCGATCTAATTCTTTCTTTCTTTTTTACATTTTTATTAAGATTATATTGCTAATCAATGCATGATAAACATATGAAGTTTTGCATTTGAAATAGAAGAATTAGACAGTTTAAATGAAGAACATCATATTTTTCTTGTAAGAGATATACATATGTTAATATTAAAACATTACATTGATTGCCCCTGCGAGTGTACGGGATCGATGTAGTAATAATTCCAAAGGATTATAGAGTCATATCTACAGGGAGGTTATAATCTACTAATTCAAATGAGATTCGGGTAAGAAGTAGTTTTAAGAATCTAACAATCGATTAAAGTGTTGTGGTTGAGTGTTTCACCCCTAGGTTGCTAATGACCTATTATTTGAGTTGATATTTTTAATTAATTATAGTGACAACTATTCCTAAAATATCCTAATATTCTCCCAAATTATTAGTCCTATTTTAATTAATGTTGAGTTCGTTCCCACTACACTCACACAACTAATTAAACCATGAAACTATAGTTTGTGACTAATAAGCCCAATTTGTTTTGCAAATGGAAACAAAATTAAATATTCGAAGTAGATATACATGAGGGAAGTCATGAATTCAATGCAGTCAATTTGGCAATTTGCCTCTGTCATGATCAGCCGGCCAAAGTTTATTATTGTTCAATTTTCTAATAATAATTATAAGTTACTATTGTGGGAAATAAATTTACTTAAACCTTAAGTTATCAATTCAAGCAATTTATACACATGTGCACAGAGCCACAGACACATACAGGATAAGTAATAACAAAACCGTGTCCTCCTCAATTTATCACAGAAGGCAACACAACAAAGCTGATTCCAGATTTTGAAGAATGGGAAGCTACAAATCAGCTGGTTTTTGGATAGCTTCTCAACACTACGACTTTGGAAATCTCTTCAGAGATGACTAGTGCCTCTACTTCAGCTGGTTTGTAGATAGCTGCTAAAGAAATTGCTAGAGCTCAATCTAAATGTAGACTCTTAATGCAAGTGGGTAGCATAAATGGCCTTGCATCATGAAGCCCTTCCTCAAAAACGTAATTTACTAGGCATTATAACTGAACACTTGGTTCCCTGAAAAAAAAAATCCTACAAGACATGATCTCTATTGTAGAAATTGGAATAAAAAAAAATTATTCTGACCAAGAAAAAAGTCAAAAAACCCATTAAAATTTACATGATCATTTTCAAGACACATCAAAAGCAGGACCACTGATTTCACCATTAAGATTTCTGCCAACCAATTCTCGCTTTGATAGCAACTCTATCGTCATTCACAGCCACACATAACAAGGAATGAGCCCTTATATATCTAAGAACAATAAATGAGCCCAATTTGTTTTGCAAATGGAAACAAAATTAAATATTCGAAGTAGATATACATGAGGGAAGTCATGAATTCAATGCAGTCAATTTGGCAATTTGCCTCTGTCATGATCAGCCGGCCAAAGTTTATTATTGTTCAATTTTCTAATAATAATTATAAGTTAATATTGTGGGAAATAAATTTACTTAAACCTTAAGTTATCAATTCAAGCAATTTAGAGCCACAGACACATTCAGGATAAGTAATAACAAATATATGTAAGTGGCTTATTTATGTGTATTGTTTACTGAAAAGGAAATCGCATATGATCCTCTTAGTCAAAATAGCTCAGACACTCAAATTCTCATCCAAATATGGCTTCTTATGAGTGGCATATTCATATAAAACTACCAAGTTATTTGGCGTTAGGTACCCTGTTCACACAGGTTGGTTTCCATATATCAGAAGAACCCATTTGTCAAGAATACGAAATTGTTAGTAAGCCAAACAAGAAAGCCCAACAGTAATAAACAAAGGCAACTACAGATGACATGACCCAGTTAGTTTATGAATATATCTGTTGTAGCATATTCTAGGAATATTCCTTTATTATATTCTAGGTCCTTCTATGACAGTACATACGTGTAAATATCTTATGTATTGTAGGGTTTTGACCCTACCTATTTAGGGTGTGTTCGGCTAACAGTTGGAAAAGTGCTTTTTTGCCAAAACCAAGGTTTTGGGGTAAAAGCTGCCGAACACCTGATATTTCTTGAGAATCCCGTTTTAGGTTAAACCATGGTTTGAGGGGGAAAAAGCTGTTATTTGTAGAAGCTATTTTCAGTGATTTTTTCTCTTTTTTCTTGCGTGGGCCCCACACCACTCTCTCTCCCATCCTTTTTTTTTTTTTAATTTCGATGTTCTCTCCGTGCTCTCTCGTCAGTTTTGTTTTTAATTTTAGAATTTTAATACCTACTCTTATCAATATAAGATCTATTTATCTAATTTGATTATATTAGAAAAATTAGTTAAGTTAATTAATATTACATATAGACAAATTTATTTCATTTTTGGTATTAATTATGAAATTTAATGTTAAATAATGGGTTAAGATGCATCCTTTTTAATGCCGTCAGGGTTTTCTTCTCTTATAATTTAACTTCGTTAGGTGAAATTTAACGGTTTTGTTAAATCTGAACCTTAACCCTTAAATAATATGTAAAATATAATCTTATCTTTATATGTAATTATCACAAAAGTTAATGCCCTTTTTAGTAATTTGACCATGAAAAAAGCTATTCTGATCAAATCATCCAAACACTCTCATTTTACCAAAATCACTTTTTTCCCATAATCTATTCTCCTATAACCTATTCTCCAAAAGCTAATAAGAACACACCATTAATGAATAGAAAATGACTGGGCTAAGTATGCCTTTTGAAAATATTCCCTCCTTTCTTTATAATTTTGTGTTGGTATCAAAGCTTCAAGGCTAGTTGCCATACAAGAATTGACAATGCTACATCATCAATTATTACCCAATCCCCTTCAAACAGCTCCTCCGTATCTATCTCCATTTTGGAAAAACTGTTTGAAAAAAGGCAACACCTTGTTATAGTCATGTTCTATTAAGCTGGATAGGACAAATTATCTTGTTTGGGTGACCCATGTGCTACCTATTATCAAGGGATATAAAGCTGAAGGGTTTATCAATGGGATAAAACCGTGTCCTCCTCAATTTATCACAGAAGGCAACACAACAAAGCTGATTCCAGATTTTGAAGAATGGGAAGCTACAAATCAGCTGGTTTTTGGAGCTTCTCAACACTATTGTTGACGAACTCCTGCGAATGCACCGTAATCCGAGTCACGTTCAAGGACGCTGTCCTTAAGAGCTATTCCGCAACCACCGGCTGACTGGAAGCGGCACTCCCCAGGATAAAACGGATTCTTCCTGTAGGCACAGGGTGAACAGAACAACAAAGCGAGAACAACTAAAAGGCAGAGAGAACAGAGGAATGTCAGAGAGGAAGAGAGGGCTCGGTATGTCAGAGCTGGGTGCCTGAACCTCTTGCAGGCAGTGCCTTTTATAGGCCTCCATGCATCTGAACGTTGGGCAACGTTTTACTCCTCATAAACACCATTAAGCCACCGGTTACACAATAATAAAACCACATGATGAGGCCGTTTCTGAACATTGAAGGACCAGATCCGTTCGGCAATTATAATATCCGTTTGGCAATTTAAAACATACGTTTGGCAATTTAAAATCTGGCCCATGACCTCTGTAACGGAAATACTGATGCTTCAAGATTCTGATGCCTCAAAACTGAGTTTTTCCGGTAAGCTATTTTCACAAAAATAAATTGTAGATTTTTTCAAAAAAACATTTGATAAAAAGTGCCCAGTCCGCATTTAATTCACGCGCAGGGGGGAAATCGTCGGATTTCCACTACGTTTGCCTCTTGGTGGCCCTTTGTTCTGCGCGCGAGCCCACTCTTCCTCTTGGTCCATTTACTAGCCCAACTTCACAAGGTGTAATATATACACTAGCATTCTCTCTTTCCCAAGCAATGTGGGACTTGTTCCATTTGACACACCCACATGTAGCTTGTATCTCCAACAATCCTCCACATGTGTCAAAAGGAACGCCTTTAGTTTAGTTGCACACATGGGTATGACCATTGTATCTAGTGGTCCTTTAAACTTAAAACTAGACCTAGACAGTTAACACTTAGTACACAGAGGAGTTGGTAGTCCTATGAACTTAAAACCAACAACTCTTAGGTGTATACTAGAGGTATTAAAAGTTAGGTTATACCCCCACATTTCGCTGTTAACGTGGTTTTGCACGTTAAGACGGCCATGCGCGTGCCTGGTTCATAACGAATGCTCTAGAGATTTTGCCACGATCTCATAGGAGCGGCCCCACTCCACATTCGTAGAGGTGATTTCATTAAATGTACATGCAATGAGCACACCATTCCGTAGAATTATGAAATCATTAAGAGCTTTGCTCATCCTTACCAAAATGCATTCTAGCACATTCTCGGCATCATAGGAAGGGACTAACAATTTACTTTAGTGCTAGCAGAACTAACTCACGACTTATTCTTACCCATTGAACCTCCTTCATGGGATCACCAATCACAGAGGTTGGGTTGCCATCGCTGTTAATTTCTTATCGGCTTAAGTCCCATTCCCCTCGATGAATCAAGGATTTGTTTCCTTCCCAGGGGTTTTGTAAATGGATCCACAAGGTTCACAGCTGACCTTACATAATCGATTGAGATTACACCATCTTTGAGTAGCTGCCTTATTATATTATGTCTCAATCGAATATATCTACTTTTACCATTAAAGGTTTTATTTTTAGCCGTAGCTATCGCAGATTGGCTATCACAATGTAAAGACACTGATGGTGTTGGTTTTTCACCTATGGGATATTCGCCAAGAAGTTTTTCAACCACTCAGCCTCAGTACCAGTCAACTCCATAGCTATAAACTCAGAATCCCTTGAGGAACTAGTTAAAATAGTTTGTTTGACTGACTTCCACGTTATAGCACCACCACCAAGAGTGAACACATAGCCACTAGTGGATTTGCTCTCCTCTGAATCTGAGATCCAGTTAGCATCACTATATCCTTCCAATACAGCGGGAAATCCACTATAATGAATACCATAATTCATGGTACCTCTCAAGTATCTCAATACTCTTACCAGAGCCTTCCAATGCTCATTGCTTGGACAATGAGTATACCTGCTCAATCTACACACAGCATATGCTATGTCTGGCCTGGTATAGTTCATTAAATACAACAGACTCCCAATAATCTGTGCATATTTAGATTGAGCAATTGGTTCTCCTATATTTTTCTTTAAATGCACATTAGGATCATAAGGAGTGTTCATAGGAGACTCACAAAACAGTTCAAACTTTCTCAAGATTTTCTCAATGTAATGTTCATGAGAAAGTATGATACCATTATCATTCCTTATGATCTTTACACCCAAAATCACTTTTGCTTCACCCAAATCTTTCATATCAAAATTAGAAGATAGAAAATGTTTTGTCTCAAGCACAACATCCATGCTAGTACCACAGATAAGCATGTCATCCACATACAAACAAATAATCACACAATCATTATTTACAAGTTTTGTATAAATACATCTTTCTACCTCAACAGTAGAGAAACCACCACTTAACAAAACTTGATCAAGTTTTTCATGCCATTGTTTAGGCGCTTGTTTCAAACCATACAAGGATTTAATAAGTTTGCAAACTTTATTTTCTTGCCCAGGAATAATACACCCTTCAGGTTGCACCATATAAATCTCCTCTTCTAAATCACCATTTAAAAAAAGCTGTTTTAACATCCATTTGATGAATGAAAAGCTTATGAATAGAAGCTAAGGCAATTAGGATTCTAACCGAAGAAATCCTAGTTACAGGAGAAAAGGTGTCAAAATAATCAACATTTTCTTTTTGAGTATACCCTTTTGCTACTAATCTAGCTTTGTATTTTTCAATAGTTCCATCAGGAAAAACTTTTTCCTAAAAACCCATTTACAACCAATAGGCTTTGCTCCTGGAGGCAAGTCTACCAAAACCCATGTTTTATTTTGATTTAAAGAATCAATTTCAGCTTTTATTGCTTCTTTCCAAAAAGATTTATTCGGGGAAGAAATAGCTTCATAAAAATTTTTGGATTCATCTTGCACCAAATAAGTATAAAAATCATCTCCGAAAGACGTTTGTTTTCTTTGTTTTTTACTTCTCCTTAAATCTTCAACCAAAACATCATTTGAATTTTGTTCAGAAGGAGCAGAGGAATTTTCAACTCTTTTAGGAATATGCTCAACCTTCAAAGGAAATATATTTTCAAAAAACTCTGCATCTTTTGTTTCAACAATTGTGTTATGATCTAAAACATCGCTTTTCAAAACCAAAAAACGATAAGTAGCACTTTGTTGAGCATATCCAATAAACATGCAATCAGAGGTTTTAGAACCAATTTTCCTTTTTTTAACATCAGGTAGTAAAACTTTAGCAAGACACCCCCACACTTTCAAATACTAAAGATTAGGCACAAAACCTTTCCATAACTCATAAGGTGTCTTTTTAGTTTTCCTGTTGGGTATTCTGTTTTGTAAAAAACAAGTAGACAACAAGGCTTTACCCCACTGGTTATTAGGTGCTGCAGAACTTACAAGTAAAGCATTCATCATTTCTTTTAAAGTTCTATTTTTCCTTTCTGCAACACCGTTAGATTCAGGTGAATAAGGAGGAGTTACTTCATGAATTATCCCTTCTTTTTCGCAAAAATTATTTAATAATAAATATTCTCCTCCTCTATCTGACCTGACCCTTTTAATCTTTTTGTTTAATTGATTTTCTACTTCTGCCTTGTACAAAAGAAATTTTTCAAAAGCATCATCTTTATTTCTCATTAAATATACTTTGGTATATTTTGAAAAATCGTCAATAAAGGTAATATAATACCTTTTACCACCTCTAGTCTCAGTTTGCTTTAAATCTCCCAAATCAGTATGAATTAAAGCTAGCAACTCAGTTTCTCTTTGAGTTGAAAAATGTGGTTTTTTAGCTTGTTTAGTTTCTGCACAAACTTCACACTTTTGAAAATCATCTTTAGTTTTAGAAATCAGCCCTAGATTTTGTAGCCTCTTAATATAAGATTTATGAACATGTCCTAATCTAGCATGCCACATATCATAGGAATCAATCAAGTAAGCAGAAGAAGATGCATTCTCATTCATTTCAGAAACACTAAGAACAAACAATCCCTTATTACAATAGCCCTTCCCAATAAGAACATTGTTCTTAGTCATGACAATCTTGTCAGATTCAAAACATACCCTAACCCCAGCTTTCCCAAGCAATGCTACAGAGACTAAGTTAGCTCTGACCTCAGGTACATATAGCACATCACTCAGTGCCAAGGTCTTTCCAGATGTGAGCTTCAATACCACCCTCCCTTTTCCATGAACCTTAGCGGTTCGGGAGTCAGCCAGATAAACGTGGTCTTCCCCTTCTTCAAAGGAGGTAAACATCTCTTTGTTTGCACAGATGTGCCTGGTAGCTCCTGAGTCTACCACCCATTTCTTCACATCAGAGACAAGAAGGGCTTGTGACACCACAGCAACAATGATTTCTTCATCACTGCTATCATCTCCTTCAACCAAATTCACATTTGGCTTAGGAGGATTTTCACCCCTTTGAGAGTTATCTCCCTTAGCCCTTTTCCTGCACTGTGCTGAATAATGACCTGGTTTTCCACAGACAAAACAATTGCCCTTCTTCTTCTTGGGGTTAGTGTCTTTGGGCTTGTAGTAAGGTTTCTTATTTTTATTATTTTTGTTTTTGGGATCATACCTCTTGTTGTGCGGCATTTCCTCAACTAGGTTTGCTTTAGCAGCCATTTCCTTGCCCTTTGCAGCTTGTATTGCCTTTCTGTTGGTATCTTCAATGATGATATGAGTGATCAGATCATTCAAGGACAACTGTTTGTGTTTGTGTTTCAGTTGTTGCTTGTAGTCATTCCATGAATTTGGCAGCTTTTCGATCAGTACACCAGCCACGAACTCATCTGGCAAATTAATCTTCTCAGCCTTGAGCTCCTCATTCAGCTTATGGTACTCGTTGATCTGGAGCTTGATGTCTTTTTCATCTGTCATCTCCCACTTGTAAAAGTTTCCTATCACGAACTTCTGCTTTCCAGCATCCTCAGCAGTATACTTGAGGATAAGTGATCCCCATATCTCACTTGCTTCTTTATAGACATGGTACACATCGAACAGATCGTTAGATAAAGTAGTAATAAGAGTGTGTCTGCAAACCTTGTTGGCATAGGCCCAAACATCCTTCTGGGCTTGGTTAGCATCTGGGGATGGTGCTGACTGTGTAAGCGCATCAGCAACTCCATGCATGTCAAGAATAGTGTAGACACGTTCCTGCCAGCGTCTGAAGTTCTTCCCCTCAAACTGTTCAATCTTGGAAATGTTGGGAAACTGCCTGGGCATAGGCACCGCTGTAACCCCCTTCCCACCTTAGGCCGAGATTTAGTTCTTAAACTCATAATCAAGTTGTAATTAGAGACCATATTTCAAATTGGGACTTATTAAGACAATCTTTTGCCCAAAAATCGGATTTGCAAAAACATTTTTCAAAACTTAATCATAATGGTCTCAAGTTCACAATATAAATAATAATGGCCTGAACAGGTGGATTCCATTTACAAATATCAGAGTGCAAGTAAATTCCAGACTCACTCGGGTTCCATTCATTAGATAAGGGATTTACAAAGGCACAAAGCCACCATTCAATACCCTTAACTCGGGGATTACACAAAACTATACTACCAATCCCATTTTACACAATTGTTTCCCAAAAACATCCAATAGATATACAATTCCAAAATCTACAATGATAACCATTAATTCCAAAATACACTCCTAAACAGGAGCTCTAACTACTCTTCGTCGCCCGCTTGCCTTTCGATCCTTCAGCCCTGTCTAAAATGGTTAATTTTGGGAGAGTGAGATTCTAAAGAATCCCCGTAGTAACAAATCAATCATATAATGTACAATAATAATGCATGTAAGCCAATCATTATTCACAACAAGCAACTACAACGGCAATGGTTAGTATGACACATGTCATCCCTTACGATTGCTCACGCTGAATTGCTCACGCTGTATTGCATCACCACAATCAACACAGTATAATTCACCACAGCTGGGATCCATATAAAGCATATCATACTCACAAGCCACATAGGCAAAATACACACACACAGCCCATGGCTGGTTTCACAAACGCCGCCCCACGGGTCGGATTCACAATATCCATGTCGATTACGGCGGCAGTTCAACGGCCGACCTAGAGATGACCACTGTCACTCCCTATACGGCTCACATTGAAGTGCTCACGCCGTAATGGACCATGGCACACATTTCACAAGTTCAACGACAAGTTATGCATGCCAAGACATCATACAATATGTGAGAGAAGAGTCACTACCTTGATCCTTCCGTGCGTGTCCTAGCGCCGGTCTCTCCCGAGGAAGGCAAATGTCAAATCCTATATTCATAATTAGGGACGAAGAGTTATATTCTATTCCAAGACTTAATTAACTTGAAACACTTAGTTTTGGTTATCATAATTGACTCTTAAGAGGCCCCAAATGCCTCTAACAAAAGCCCTAAAAGGTTGGGAAACAATAGGTTAAAGATCCCCTTCCGATAACACAAAGTGCCAGAACATAGGGTTGGGCCGCGGCCCACCATTCCTTGGGCTGTGGCCCAAACATGGTCAGAAGGTCTTGGGCTGCGGCCCACCACTCATGGGCCGCGGCCCAAATGAGGCCAGAAAGGTTTGGGCCGCGGCCAGCCACTCTTGGGCCGCGGCCCAGAAATTTTCTGACTCTGGGCTGCACTTCAAAAAACCATAACTAATTCTAAAAAAATCGAAACGGAGTGATTCCAAAGCCAAATGAAAGGTATATAAGTCCTCTTTCAAGGAAAAATACAGCCCTTCACTGGGAATATCTACACAATTACAGAATCACCAAAAACTAACCACTACTCCAAAACAGAGTTCTGTTTCAATCCCAAACTTTGGGCAACCATAACTCACAGAATACTCAACTAAATGACACAAAATATATGTTCATTTTGAAGCTTGGGATGTGAAATTTAAGACTGGAAAGTTTCATAATTTTCCAATACCATTTGGTCACTCAAAACGCTCGTGTACGCTGACAGCAAAAAACAGAGTTTAACCAAAACAGATTTTCCAACTTTTCCCAAGTGATCCAAATGAATCCCAAAATCAACAACCAAGCTTATTCCCACACAAAATCACTCAAGGAATCCAATGGTAATGTCAAAATCACCAAAATCCTATTCCATTATCATGCTTTGGGTTTTGGGCAATAAATTCACAAGATACCAATCTTAACCAAACTTCACATTTCAACTTCTAATCAATCTATCTATCACATACTCATTCCAAAACACCATTCTCATACCAAAAACATACCAAATGAACAGTGGCATCAAATTTTCGGATTCAAGCCAAAATTCCCAGAATTATTAACTACTTCAAATGGTATGAAACTTAGATAGATAGGTTAGTTTCACTTACCTTAGCAACTTCTCCAAAGAGAGTTCTTGATTCTCCAACAATCAATTTTTGTGTGGCACAAATCACAACCAAATGACCAAACTACACACACCAAAATGAAGCCCATTACTCAAGGATCAACATTTGTGAATAGAGTTTGAGCAAAGGAGATCATTTACTTACCCAAAGATCAAGCTTTCTTCCTTCCCTTGCCTTCAACAATGGAGAAAGAGAGAGAAGAGAGAAATGAGAGAGGGAGCACGAGAGAGAGAAAGAGATGGAGAGATGGAGTGAGAGAGAGAAAAGAGAAAAAGTGTTCCCTTGTCCTCATATGATCATATCCAACCACTCCCACATTGCCACTTGTCAACATCTCATGCATTCCCACAATGAGCTCACCACATCACAACACATAGGATTCCGACCCACGGTCAAGGAATCACCACCCTTGATCTTAAATACCACACATATGCACTAATATTTCCAATTTCCACTAATTATGACATTAATTAATATTGTCATAAAATACATAATAATCCCAATTAAATTCATAATTATCCATAATAATCATGATTAACCCATAATCAAAAATTGGGATATTACAACCGCCATCGGAATAGGACCAGAACCAGCATTGTTGACTCCGGGAGCAGCAGCACTGTCAGGTTGAGCACCAGCTTCAGAACCAGCAGGAGGAACAGAAACAGAAGCCATAATAGCTCTTAAGATTGTTGACGAACTCCTGCGAATGCACCGTAATTCGAGTCACGTTCAAGGACGCTGTCCTTAAGAGCTATTCCGCAACCACCGACTGACTGGAAGCGGCACTCCCCAGGATAAAATGGATTCTTCCTGTAGGCACAGGGTGAACAGAACAACAAAGCGAGAACAACTAAAAGGCAGAGAGAACAGAGGAATGTCAGAGAGGAAGAGAGGGCTCGGTATGTCAGAGCTGGGTGCCTGAACCTCTTGCAGGCAGTGCCTTTTATAGGCCTCCATGCATCTGAACGTTGGGCAACATTTTACTCCTCATAAACACCATTAAGCCACCGGTTACACAATAATAAAACCACATGATGAGGCCGTTTCTGAACATTGAAGGACCAGATCCGTTCGGCAATTATAATATCCGTTTGGCAATTTAAAACATGCGTTTGGCAATTTAAAATCTGGCCCATGACCTCTGCAATGGAAATACTGATGCTTCAAGATTCAGATGCCTCAAAACTGGGTTTTTCCGATAAGCTATTTTCACAAAAATAAATTGTAGATTTTTTCAAAAAAACATTTGATAAAAAGTGCCCAGTCCGCATTTAATTCACGCGCAGGGGGGAAATCGTCGGATATCCACTACGTTTGCCTCTTGGTGGCCCTTTGTTGTGCGCGCGAGCCCACTCTTCCTCTTGGCCCATTTACTAGCCCAACTTCACAAGGTGTAATATATACACTAGCATTCTCTCTTCCCCAAGCAATGTGGGACTTATTCCATTTGACACACCCACATGTAGCTTGTATCTCCAACAATGACTTTGGAAATCTCTTCAGAGATGACTAGTGCCTCTACTTCAGCTGGTTTGTAGATAGCTGCTAAAGAAATTGCTAGAGCTCAGTCTAAATGTAGACTCTTAATGCAAGTGGGTAGCATAAATGGCCTTGCATCATGAAGCCCTTCCTCAAAAACGTAATTTACTAGGCATTATAACTGAACACTTGGTTCCCTGAAAAAAAAAATCGTACAAGACATGATCTCTATTGTAGAAATTGGAATAAAAAAAAAATATTCTGACCAAGAAAAAAGTCAAAAAAACCATTAAAATTTACATGATCATTTTCAAGCCACATCAAAAGCAGGATCACTGATTTCACCATTAAGATTCCTGCCAACCAATTCCTGTTTTGATAGCAACCCTATCGTCATCTATATTCAAGAAATTACAGCCACACACAGTAAGGAAGGAGCCCTTATATATCTAAGAACAATAAATGAAAAACACAAGACAACAATTGCTGGGACAAAATTACAAAAGGTACCCAAGATTTTTTTGAGTGAATAAAAATGTTTTTGATGAAATTTTATTTATTCATCTATAATTACCAGATTACCTTAAAAGTTGCACAAATTACTTAAGATAATTCAACTGTTCCGTCTCAAACTTAGGACAGAAGAAGTGGAATTAGTGCCACAACATTTAGGATGACAATTTTTGCTACTGCAAATAGGTAGATAATACAAAAATTTCTAATGTATAATTGCAAATTTCCTTAAGTTTTTCTCGTTCTTGTGTTGATTTAGACTCAGACTATTCGATGATACAAGTGTGGATGCGAGTCTGAAGTGGGGCCAATTTACCCTGACTCATTCATAGCATTGGCCATTTGCTTGTGGACTCTGTTGGTCTTAAAAATTTGATGACCTCACTTGTTGGGCCAAGGAAAACGAAGACGGATTAATATAATCCCTCCTCCGGTTATAGTTACAAGAGTATGAAAATCTAATTATGAGATTTAAAAGAGTGGTTAAAATTAGTTAAAAATAATAAATATGTCTTAAAATAAAATCTTTTTTCAAGTATGCCCTTAGTTATAAGGGGCAAGAAAGAGAGAGAAATAGAATAAATATAAGTATAATCACCCTTTAATTAATGAAAAATATATAATTAATAAGGGCCACAAATGGAAAACAAATCATTAAATGTTGAAAAAACTCTTGTTAGGCTCTTATAAAAAAGATCAAAACAATTTAAAGTTTAGATTTTTATAAAAAGCACTGAAGGGAGTGCTTATACTTAAAAAAATCAAGGAAATAATAGATTTTTTTTATCCTATTTATAACTCATATAATCAAATTTTTGACTTAAATATATAATTTGGCCTTTTATTTTTTTATTATGTAGTAGCTTGTTATTTTTCTTATAAATGTATATATATTAAATAGGAATAAAGTTAAAAAGTTATCATACCCATAGCTCTATAGCCATTCTAAGGCTCCAATTCATACTTTATGAAATCACTCTACACACATCAAATATGCAAACATTATTGTATATTAGTTAATATAAACTTTAGTTCCTCAAGTTTTCTTCAAGATTGTATTAGTTAATATAACCTGGAAGTTTGCACAAACTTACTCAAGCTATTTCTACTGTTCCGGCTCAAGCTCTGACACAGACTAGGGACAGAAGTGGAATTAGCGCCACAACACTTGTGGTGCTAATTTTTGCTACCGTATGTCACCAAGAAATAATAATTTTTGCTACACAAATTTCCTAATTTATTATTCAGATTTCTTGGATGCTATAGTTACTGCAAAAGTATGAAAAATATAATATAGAGAGAACTCTGGATTTTTGGTTGTATTTTCATTACATATTGATTATAAACTATCGATATCGATGGAAACAATTTGGATATGTAGTCCAGTAGTTTGGATATTGAACAGCCATTCCTAACATTTTGCACCAAGTCTAGCATATAGGCAAATACAGAGCTTGAGATCTTAAGGAAATTTTGTTCCTTTCAGAATTAATAAACCAAATTTTTTTAAAAGTCAGACAAGACATCGACCAAGAAATGTCAGCAAGTCACAGTTTAGATTGTTTGATCGGTCGGGCTTTGACTTGGTCTGGTTCTTACATTATTGACTTAACACAAGTTCTGTTATAGAGTTTATTGGCTTAAACGTTTTTTTATAGAAAGATAAATATAATATATATATATACACACCCCTAATAATGAATAATTCATAATATCACAGGAGGTATTAATAGAAAGACAAATACAATATATATAATATACACCACTAAATATTATATCAGAAGGTATTTAGTAGATATTAGTAGATCTATTATATAGAAGATAATTAGTATATGTTAGTAGATCTCATATCAGAAAATAATTAATTAATATTGATATTAATTAATAGATCTCATTACATTATAAGTTATCATATGGATTCACCTAAATTGTAACCTTGCTATTTATACACGCACTCACCTACTGCCATCAACAATCGAATTTCTTGTTAACCACTCTAGGATAGGGAGGAGAGTTTCCGTGGGTATCACCTATAAATGAACATCATTGAGTATTTATCATAATATTTTGAAAGGCCCAAATCCTGAGTTCTAATCTAAAGTTTATTTTGCAAGACCCAATCATCTAATGTAACAATTATTGCTTATCGTGTGTTGCACGAGGAAGTTCATATGTAGCATTTTGAGTATTCGAAGCTTCTACAAGCACAAAAGGATAATTTATGGTTTTAAAGCATTGCTTTATGAGATATGTAATACTTATTATATAATTTATTGTTTCCATGATATCCACCAGAATTTGTCACAGAAATTTTTTCCGTGATAAATTCTGTTAGAAATTTTCCATTTTTTTATAGTGAAACATATTTGCAGCTAGCTAACATCAACGTATGTGATATGGGGGCTCTCATTAAATTAGATTTAAATTAATTTGGTTTGGACTCTAATTCCTTAGAATATGTGTAGAACAAACTTCGTTGGGAGAAGTTTATATAACTTTTGTTCTTAATATTCTAAAGAGATTAATCTTTTGCCATTAATATTTTTTTTTTTGTAAAGCAGGAAAAAAAAGTGGAGCACATTATTCCCACCTGTCCTTATCCTGCATGTTCATATACATTATGTCTAAAGTAAAACTTTTTTTTTTTTTATACTTAGTATCGCAAACTAACTATAAAAGTTTCTAACCAGCTAGATAACCAAACTCCTTTAACTAATGACTTTTTTTTAATTGAGGGTAATTTGATATTTTATCATAAATAACTAATTTTAACTAATTTCATTAATTTATATAACATTGTTATTAGGTGCTTAGAATAAGGATTGAAGAGAGTATATTATAAAGAGAAGATATATAACATGGTATGATCTATTTCATCCAATAGAAGATAGAGATATATAATATACTAAAGTATACTTTGAGTCTTTTAAATTTTCATGGGGTTTCATTTTAGTCTTTAAAAATTTTATTATATTTTACTCTAAAAATAAAAACAAACATGTCAGAGTTTCATTAGGTATAAAAAACCATAAAAGAGTTTTTGATTCTGTGAAATTAGCTTTAAAATTATTATTAATGATATTTAAAATTTATGAATGCTTTGTCAGCGATACAACAACAACTGATTGAGTTAACATTTTTTGTTAGTGACACTAATGGTGTTAAAATTATGACTAATAGTACACTTTATAAAGTTAAGGAACCAAAATAAAATTTCATGTAAACTTAAAGGACTAAAATTATATTTTAAATAACCTAAAATATACAAAACTCCTAAACTTTAATTAAGCTAGTTGCATATCACCTCCCTAATCTTTAAGAGTTTAAATCCAGCATGCTAATGTTTCATAATTTGACTATCAACTCCCCTATCGTTAAAATTATTGTTAACATTAACGGTTTATGCAATGTCGAAATTTTTATATTTCTTTATCATATGTCATGCCATTCAAAAGGAACACTTGCTATTTGACATGTGATTTTGTTGGTATTTGATATAGTTTTTATTTGAATTGATTTTTTTTTTTTTTGATAAAAAAGACATGGCCATTTTATCTATATCCCTTTGGAAGAACCCTTTCCTTCGTATTTGCCCCCTTTTCACAATCACAATCGGCACTATAATTGCAGTAATCGGTGCTCTCCTAGGTGACTTCTTCATATTCGATCCCCTGGAGACGGCAACTTATTTTACCTGGGGAAAGCACTAACTACTGCAATTATAGTGCCAACTGTGATTGTGTAAAGGGGGGCAAAAATGAAGAAAAGGGAGTTTCTACTGGAGAAGATAAAATGGCCAGGTCTTTTCTTAAAGAAAAATCAATCAAATCAAATAAAAAATATATCAAATACTCAAAATCGAATGTCAAATACCAAGTCTTCCTTTTAAATCACATGACGCGATAAAAAAAATAAAAAAATTCTGACATAAACTGTTGCCTTTAACGGTAGTTTAATGCCAGGGGAGTAGATAGTCAAAATATGAAACATTTGGATCTTCAATCTAAACTTTTAAAGTTAACGGAGGTGATTAACAACTAACCCAAAATTTAAAGAGTTTTGGGTATTTTAACCTATATATGGAAAAAAAATGAATGTTAGATTTTCGACCTTTTGTTTTGCTTTTTTTTTTTTTGGGTTGTGGAATGGTTTGCAGGTTGATGGAATAAACTAACGTAGAAACTTCCTTTAGTCTGTTCTTTCATCATCAAAGCCCTCATTATGAAGATGAGGTACTCAACCAGAAGGACCGATTCATAGCCATTGGCTCAGGAATTGGTCGCTATTTAAAATTGATGGCTTTCCAGCTATAGGAAAAGTCCTATGTGGTAAGTAGGGAGGAATGATCCTCATGATAACATGAGAAACCTAAATTCGACAGTAACGACTTTCAAATATTGATTCTTATAACTAGAAGAAGCTTCGAATAATGTGATTTTTATTGCCGAGAGTTAAAAAATAAATAACTAGAAAATTAAAAGCTTGATATTAATAATTTTATATAAATCTATTGTGATGATAGCTAGGAAACTTATTAGACGAGTACTTTTGAGAGAAGATAGTTGTTGAGAGAATATTTTTTGTCAATACGATAAAAAGTAAATTTTCCTTCGTTCAAAATGAATTGATATTTAAAAAAAAAAAGAACTTAAACAAATTATAATTGCTTACCGAATTTTTTGCTGCCTAAGTATAATTTTCCATCGTTGGTTTTCCGAACGACTTAGATTTGGGTCATTAACCTACTTCATTACAATTCTTATTTTCATTTTATTAGGCAAAGACCCAGACTATTCTATTATGCAGCAGTCAATGCAAGAAAAATGGGTTCGAAGGGGGGCCTACTACGCTGCAAGAAAAATTGATGACTTCTCACCTATTGGGCCACGGAAAACAAAGACGGATAAATACAAGACATTTCAATTTTTTAAACACATGAACGGATATGTTTGGTTTGAGGGAGGGGGGATTATAATTTTGAACAAAAGAAATTTAAAATTTACTCTCTTATTTTTTTAAATTTTGGTTTCCCGTCCAAAATTTATTTTTTCATTCTTTTTAAATTTTAGATTCCCGCCCAAAATTTAAATTCCTTCAACCCAAAAAAATAATTTACCCACCCTTTCATTCCTCCCCTCCCCTCCCCTCCCCTTAAACCAAACACACCTGAAAAGTTGACGAACCGTGGCGGTGAAAGAAAACAGTCAGGTTTCGTGACTTCGTTGACTCTATATACAAACGTCTCTCCATGAAAGCTCAAACACAAGAAATTTCTTAGCCTAATTAATCAAATGAGATGTTGCTACTATCATTTTTCTTCCTCTTGATACCCAATGCTTTTTCCTTGAACTTCAGATTCGACAGTTTCAATCTGTCCGATGTTAATGTAAACATAACGCTTGAACCATCAGCTTCCATTGCACAACCAAACCTCTACTTAGTAGAAAACCAAAGGGAAAAATCCCCGCTGGGGAGTCAAGGTCGAGCCACATATCATCAAGCCATGCACCTGTGGGACAAAGCCACTGGGAAACTCGCTAATTTCAACACCAATTTCACCTTCGTCATTGATTCACAGGGTAGAACTGTTTATGGAGATGGGTTGGCCTTCTTCTTAGCGCCTGAAGGTTCAAAGCTTCCTGATCCCCCAAAAGTTGGAGGAGGTGCCATCGGTCTGATTATTGGAGGTGAAGAAACGCTGTTTAATTCAACAGATCATCCATTTGTTGCTGTGGAGTTTGATACCTTTAGCAATTCAAATCCTGGATGGGATCCTCCATATGTACATGTGGGAGTCGATATCAATTCTATTCAATCTAATAAGACAGTACCATGGAATGCTAATATCTCAAGGGGTGGAACAAATGAGGCTTTCATCAACTACAATGCGAGCACACATAATTTAAGCATCTCCTTCACTAATGGTTCTGATGCTTCTAACAACACTGTTTGGCAACATCTTCATTTTATAGTTGACCTAACAAGGTACTTGCCTGAATGGGTTACTTTTGGTTTCTCAGCTGCCACAGGATCCTTTTATGCAACACACAGGATCGATACATGGAGTTTTAACTCCGAGGAGTTCCCAAATGTTGCTCCCACTCCAAGCCCAATACCAAGTCTGAACGTGAGCAAAACAAGTAGAAATCACACGGCACTTGCAATAGGATTAGGGTTTGGAGGGTTTATTTTTGTTGTTGGGGTTATATGGTTTTTCTTGTGGAAGAACAGAAAGAAAATGGAAAATGATGAGTCTGATGAGAACATGAGCGATGATTTTGAAAGAGGAACAGGGCCCAAAAAGTACTCATATGCTGAACTAGCCAGTGCAGCAAATTATTTCAAAGATGGGCAAAAGCTTGGACAGGGAGGATTTGGCGGTGTATATAAAGGCTTTTTCAGAGATTCAAACTCCTATGTTGCCATAAAGAGAATATCAAAGGATTCTAAACAAGGGAAGAAGGAGTTTGCCTCGGAAGTAAGAATTATCAGTCAACTAAGGCATCGAAACTTGGTGCAACTAATCGGTTGGTGTCATGAAAGGAAAGAACTATTGTTAGTTTATGAGTATATGCCAAATGGAAGTTTAGATTTTCATCTCTTTAAAGGCCAAAGTTTGCTAAGATGGTCAGCAAGATTCAAAATAGCTCAAGGCTTGGCCTCTGCTTTGTTATACTTGCATGAAGGATGGGAACAGTGTGTCCTTCATAGAGACATAAAGTCAAGCAATATCATGCTAGACTCTGACTTCAATGCAAAACTCGGAGATTTTGGGTTAGCAAGACTTGTAGACCATGCGAAAAGTGCACCAACTACTGCGTTGGCGGGGACTATAGGATATATGGCTCCTGAATGCCTTTCTTTTGGGAGGGCGAGTAAGGAATCTGATGTGTATAGTTTTGGAATTGTTGCTTTGGAGATAGCTTGTGGAAGAAAATGCATGGAACAAAATGCTCCAGAGAATGAGGTAAACATAGTGAAATGGGCATGGGAACTCTATGGAAGTGGAAGAATTCTCGAAGCAATTGATTCAAGACTAGAAGGAGATTTTGACCACGATCAAGCCGAGTGCCTCATGATTGTTGGGCTGTGGTGCGCTCATCCTGATCAAAATCGTAGGCCTTCTATAAGGCAAGCAATTCAATTGCTTAACTTTGAAACTCCATTTCCTAATCTTCCCTCAAGTTATCCCATACTATCGTACATTGAATTTCCAGCATCATTTTCAATTCTATCCAGCTCCAATGCTTCAGGTGTGAATCAAAACCAGATAAGCTTTAATTCCAACAGAAACTCATCTGGTTTCAGTACAACTTCCGATGATAATGTTTTACCAAGTGTATCACAATTGTACTCGAGAGAAAATTAATTAGGGTAATTATGGTGGTTGTATGTTTGTTCTTACTTCACAGTATCCCTAATGTATTATTTTCATTTCTCGAATGTAAGTTAATTACTGTAATCTGGAAATAAAAAAAACAGAACACGTGTATAGAGAACTTATATGATCTTGTTGGATTTTCACCTTGAGATTCTTTACTGTTGCTTTTTGTGTAATGATGTTACCTTTTTTTCATTTTCTCATTCCACTTGGAAGCTGCTTAAACGTTATCATTGCAAGTGGGTAGCATAATGGCCTTGCAATATGAAGCCCTTGCTCAAAAACGTAATTTGCAATTACTAGGCAATACCATTGAACACTTGGTTCCCGGGAAAACAAGTTCGTACAAGACATGATCCCTATTGTAGGAAAATGGGGGGGGGGGGGAATCAATTATTCTAAAGCAGGACCATTGATTTCACTATTAAGATTTCTGCCATTCAATTCCCACTTGGATGGCAACCATATCGTCATCCATATTCAAGAAATGACAGTCACACACAGCAAAGAAGGAATCCTTACATATCTGAAAATAAATGAAAAACACAAGACAACAGTTGTCGGTACAAAATTACAAAAGACACCCAAGATTTTTTGAGTGAATAAAAATGTTTTTGAGAAAATTTTATTTATTCATCTATATTTACCAGATTACCTTAAAAGTTGCACAAAGTACTTAAGATAATTCAACTGTTCCCCCTCAAACTTGGACAGAAGAAGTGGAATTAGTGCCACAGCACTTGGGATGACAATTTTTGCGACTGCAAATTGGTAGATAGTACACAAATTTCTATTCAATAATTCACATTTCTTGGATGCTAGGTGCTGCAAAAGTATGAAAATATAATTTAAATAGATAATTTTTTTGTTGGATTTTCTGGGATCAGAAGCCCATATCCCCTTGAATCTAATCCAACTTCTTTGGCATCTATGCATTGCGCAACTGTGTAGCCTATCATAATTTCCAACATTTCAGTTTGGAAATGTGATTCTTAATCATTGGAGAGCCCAAACTAGTATATGACACGTTTTGCTCCCAAGAAGAGGCCTAGTAAAAGGGAAGGTACAGCATAGGTTTCCCGGGATCCCTTTCTCATATGCACGCGAACAAATCTAACATTTGACCTAGAGGGCAAGGTCGATGCCCTTGTGGACAGTAATGTCGTGACTAGGCCCAATAATGATATATATGGATCGAAAAGGCCATTTTGTGAGTAATAGAAATATGAGAAAATGGCCAACAAATAATGGACTGCTGGGCTTTGGAGTAATGAGAAATATTTAGGGTGTGTTTGGTTTGAGGGCAGGGTAGGGGAGGAGAGGAGGGGTAAATTACCTTTTTGAATTGAAGGTATTTAAATTTTTGGCGGGAATCCAAAATTTAAAAGGAATGAGATGATAAATTTTGGGCGAGAATCTAACATTTAAAAAAATGGGAGGGTAAATTTTGGGTTTCTTTTATCCAAAATTATAATTTACCGCTCCTCCCGTCCCCTCCCCTCCCCCCCTACCCTCTCCTCAAACCAAACACACCCTAGGGGATGAGGGCATAGCCGTGGGTCTCAAGAATTTTTGTGAAGTCTCTTTCTCTTTCGTTTTGATATGGTTATTTAGTTAAGTTTGATTCGAGTATTAATTGTTGAGCCCAATTAAAGGTTACTCTTCTAAAAACGTTTTTTACATTCACACTTATTCGAACTTGAGACATCATGCTTAATTAATTAAAGCCTCACACTAGGATTAACACCTATTGGTTGGCATCTCTCTCTTCCCCGTGGCCATTGTCACTGCCTCTCTATGATCATGTACAAAGCCACCAGCAAACTCACAGGTTTCACCACCAACTTTAGCTTTGTGATTGATTCAGGGCGCAACATAAATGTCGGAGATAGAATGGCCTTATTCTTAGCCCCTAATGGTTCAAATTAGCTTCCTAATAGAAAAATTTTTATTTGCACCGAGTGCACCATATAATTTATGTACTGACCACTAAAATCAGAAAAATACTTGCGTATTTTAGGAGTGCTACATCATCTGTACTCTAACTAATTAAAATTTGATAACTCATCATATTTTAATCCTACATGGTAGATGAGTTATTTGAAAAAATTCAAAGTTTATGATTTTAGGGATGATGTGAGGAAATTGCATTTTTTATCTTTCTAAATTAAGAAGTTTATATTTTTTAAAATCATAAAATTTAAATTTCTCCTGATGATTCATCTGCCATCTCAAATTATAAAAAAAAAAGATGAGTTGTAGTATTTTATTTAATTAATTAGAATACAGATAAGGTGACGCTCATAAAGTATATAAGTATTTCTCCTCAAATCATGTCAGGTCAATTTTTTATCTTATGTATCAGCTGACTTGTCAAAGCTGCCTCCCTCCTTTATTTTAATATTTTTTGACCTAATGTGCTTCTTTCATCTATGCTCTCCCTTTGACTCCAGAGTCCGAGCTTTGAGCCCTGGCGATAGCCAACAGTGGAGGGGGTTTAATTTTTTATTTTACATAAGGATAGTAAGGTAATTTGACAATAGATGCTCATTTTTAGCCTTAAATGCTTTAGAAATTTAAATATGGGCAGTTTATCAAAAAAATAATTTGAAGTCTATAAATGGTTGAGAAAATTAATTTTTTAATCCCTATAGTTTTGATTGGTTTAAAATTTAGTCCTTAAATTTTGACCCAGTATAACTCAATTTTTTTAATTCCAACTTAGTTACAACTCAAATCTTGAATTTTAACTTGATGTATATCAATACCTAAAATTTTAACCATACAAAATATTGGTCCTTGAATTTTTTTTAAAAAATAAAATTATATATTTTATCAAGCTTGGGCTAAAGTTAAGTGTTTAATACTACATGGTGACAGACAGATAGTAGCATATAAAATACAATAGTTTCCAAAAAATAAAAAACTTGAGTCATTGTTCACTATCCACTAACTAGTTCTAAATATGGTAAGAACACTGATTTGTCCGTCTGAGTTCCCACAGATTAATAATCACGGTCAACACAAAAATCACGCCGAATAAAAGAGAATCATTGTGGGGTTCAAAATCACGAGGAAAACAAGTTGCTATATACTGGCTCTACTTCATAATCTTTCTTTAATTCCTTTCCAAAGATTTCAAAATCTCTCGAACAACTTTCCAAAAGGGAAGCAAGAAAGATCTCGTACACTATAGTCTATATGTCTTTTCATGACTCCCAGGTTCAATGCATAGTCTCTCAGAAGCAAAAGATCTAATGACACATGAAAGTTCCTAGCATTCACATGTAGACTCACAGAGAGGAATGGTAAACATTGGTAGGCTAAGAAATAAAAACACATAATTTTATTAATAATTACACAAGAAAGTTCTTGGCATTCACTTGTACAGCTTTATTTAGAAGAATATATATTTCTCAGCCAAATCAGAATTTTCATTTTTCTTCTACTTCTAATGGTGATGATGATGTTATTGTCAATTTTCTTCCTCTTGATTATCCCTCATGCATTTTCCATATCCTTTAGCTTCTCTAGTTTCGACCCAAATGATAAAACCATATCGTATGAGAATTCATCTTCCTCTTCATCATCCATCCAGTTAACAAGAAACCAACGAGACGAAGCCCTGACGGCTAGTGTCAGTCGTGCCAGGTATACCCAACCGATGCGCCTTTGGGACAAAGCCACCGGGAACCTCACAGACTTCAGAACCCATTTCACATTTGTGATTAGTTCACAGAACAGAGTATATGGAGATGGGTTGGCCTTCTTCTTAGCTCCTGCTGGTTCAAAGCGTCCCAACGTCACAAAAGGAGGTTCTATGGGTCTGACTTTTGATGACCAGGTGTTAAATTCAACACACAATCCATTTGTTGCTGTGGAGTTTGATATCTATAAGAATTATTGGGATCCTCCGAAGGAACACGTCGGCGTCAATATCAATTCCTTGAGATCTGTTAATAATTTGACTTGGTTGGCTGATATCAATGGAGGGAGAACAAATGAGGCTTTCATCAGTTACAGTTAAAATACACACAATTTAAGCATTCTTTTCACTGGCTTTGTTAATAGCACCACAGTGCAGCAACATCTTTCCGATATTGTTGATCTGAGAAAGTATCTGCCTGAATGGGTTACTTTTGGCTTCTCAGCTGCCACTGGAAATGCTTCTGCAATACATAAGATGAATTCATGGAGTTTCGAATCCAACAATTTTACGGAGTTGTCAGAAACACCTTTAAGCCCCAGCCCCAGCCCGATCCCAAATAGTAGAAATAACATGACAAAACTAGCAGTGGGATTAGGGGTTGGAGGTTTTATTTTAAAAAGTCTAAAATAAAAAGTTCTTTAGGTGTAAAATAAATTTGTTATTAATGGGACATAGCATGTGATAACTCTTAGGTGTTTAATTATAGGAACACTCTCTTCTCACCTCTCTCTCAATAAGAATCTCACTGAAAAAGAGTTAGAAGCCCAGGAGAATCTCCAAATATAAGAAATACTGTTTATTCACTCATATCTTAGTATTGGGAATAACTAAGATATTTATAGAAAAGCAATACAATTGCAATAACTGACTCTTCCTAATAATTCGAAAATTCAAATGGAAACAGACTCAACAAACTTTCAAATTTAAAATGCAAACAAACTTTCAAATTCAAAATTCAAATAATGCAAGAATTAAATAATAATTAATTAATGCTAATTATGACGCCTTTGATAAGTCAAACGATATCTATCAGCATGTTAATATCATAGGAGGCAGAACAAATGAGGCTTTCATCAACTACACATAATTTAAGAATCTCATTCACTATTGATTTTGATCTGTCTAACAACACTAGAGCTGGGAATCAGGGCAGGCCCGGCCCTACAGGGCTGGCCCTTGACGGGCCAGGGCCTAACAGGGCCGGCCCTAAAGGGCTCGGGGTCAGGAAAATTGCAGTTTTTCAAAGCCCGGCCTGAGAGAGAGCATCAGGGCCAGGGCCGGCCCGCAGGGCTGGGAAATCCTTTTCACAATATTTAACTATTTTTCCTGTGTATTTTCCCCAGAGAGATATAATTAGTAAATAACAACAATTAAAGTTATAATTTAATATATAAATGTTGTCAACATTAAGGTTTAAATAACACGTCTCTTGCAACAAACAAACACAGTTACTAATGTATAATCAAAGGTAAAATCATGTCTATAAATAACTCACACAAAGGCCAAAATATAAGAAGGCAAGAAGCTAAATACTCTAACCTTTAAACAACATGAGTATGACGACTATCATTTTCACCTTCTTCGCCACTATCATCAATTTCAAGGACATTTGATTGTGTTTCACTTTAAGCAGTAAGTTCAAGTAGTCAAATAATCACAACCTCCATAAAAAATCATACTCTATCAGGCAGAATAGTATATAATATGATTTTAGTCTAAATAAGCAAAACAATATATTCAAAAATCATACTCAAAAATCACAATATGATTCAATTAGACAAACAATATATTCAAAAATCATACTCTATACAATATAAGGACAGAGTGACATATAGATTTAATAAGGTAATTCAAAAATGTAACATGATTCCTTTTCAAGTAAAAAAAATAAAAAATAAACGGGCCTAAAGGGCCGGCCCGAGGCCCTCTAGGGCCGGCCATTTTAAGCCCGAGGCCCTACAGGGCCGGCCCTTTTAGGCCCGACTTCCTTTTGAGGCTACAATTTACAAGCCCGGCCCTTGAAGGGCCAGGGCCTAAAAGGGCCGGCCCGACGGGCTCGGCCCGTTTTCCCAGCTCTAAACAACACTGGCAACATCATCAAATAATTTACCTGACTAAGTACCTGCCTGCCTGAATGGGTTACTTTTGGTTTCTCAGCCACCACACAACAGTTATTGCAACACACAGGATCAATACATGGAGTTTCTACTTAAAGAGTTCCCTAATGTTGCTCCTAGTCCAAGTCCAAAGATGAGCTCAAGCCAAAAAAATAGAAATGCCACAACACTAGCCATACGATTAGGGGTTGGAGGGTTGGTTTTAGTTTGGGGGGCATTGTTTGTCTTGTGGAAGAAGAAACAAGAAATGGAAGATGACGAGTCTGATGAGAATACGAGTGATGATTTTGAAAGAGGAATATGTCCCAAAAAGCATTCATTTGCTGAACTAGCAAGTGCTGCAAATTATTCCAAAGATGGGCAGAACCTTGGGCAAGTAAGATTTGGAGGTGTCTGCAGAGGTTTTCCCAAAAATTCAAATTCCTATCTTACCATAAAGAGAATATAAAAGGATAATAAACAAGGGAAGAAGGATTTTGCCTCAGAAGTACAAATTATCAATCAACCAAGGCATAGGAACTTGGTGCAATTAATTGGATGGTGCCATGAAAGGAAAGAACTACTGTCAGTTTATGAGTATAGATCAAATGGAAGTTTAGATTCTCAACTCTTTAAGGACTGAAGGTTGATGACATGGCCAATTGGATTCAAAATAGCATGTGGCTTGGACTCTGCATTATTGTACATCTATGAATAATGGGAACACTGTGTGGTTCATAGAGACATAAAATCCAGCAATATCATGCTAGACTCTAACTTCAATGCAAAACTTGGAGATTTTGGATTAGAATGGCTTGTAGACAACGCAAAAGAAGCACAAATTACAGCTTTAGCAAGAACGCTATATGGCTACTGAATGCCTCATTACTGGAAGGGCTAGTAAAGAATCTAATGTATACAGTTTTGAACTTGTAGCTTCGTAGATAGCTTTTGGAAGAAAATCCATCAACTCTGTGTTAGGAAGAGCACAATGATGTTAAATCTTCCTATCACTTGTGAGAGTCTATGATGAAACAGATAAACAAATATATGATAGAAATTAAATAGCATTAGAGACACCAGAATTATTATCAAGAAAAACCCCACAATTCAAGCGTAAAAATCACAGGTCGTCCAGACCAATGAAAATCATATGCACTATGATCAAAACATGGAACAAGAGAATCTCAACCAGATACACAAACACGTGCATTCTTGTGGTTGTTTGGGGAAATATCTGGATCAGAACTGAAATTGCTTACTGCTATTATTAGTATAAGCCAAACAAATATTAATTTTCTGATAATCTTAGCTGTTACATTTCACTGAGTTTTGAATTTACTTGGTGCTACTCAATTGAGTTGTCTTGCTGAGTTTGAGTTATTGCTTTACAGTCCATTGACTGTGGGAGAAGAATTTTGCTACTGGAAGTGAAATTGGACTATAGCTTATTTGTTTTTTGAATTTTCTGGATCCATTTAGCTGTTGTGAATATGAAATTGGATGGAAATTGATTATGTGCTTAGCTTATCAAATATATTGCTAAGGTTCTGTCATAAACTAAGATAGCTGCTGAAATTTTGGATAGAGTGTTTTCACTATGCATCTTGATTGAAACTAAGTGAAAGGGTTACTGATATATTGTTTAATTCTTGCTGAGATTAAACACAGTATTTTGCAGCACCATTTGTGCTTCCTTAAATGCTGCATATTCTTTGCAACACCTTGCTCTAATAACATCTAATAGGGGTGTTTGGCTAATTTTGAACCACTAATGACCCATTTGTATCCTGAATAGTTGAACTTTTAAAAAACTTTCCTTAAAACTCAGGGTATTATTCTTTGTAAGGAACAAGATTTTCTAAAAATTCAAATATCCAAAAATATCTTTTATCTAAACTAACTTCAATGGTTCATATGTACCTCTAAACCCTTTTTCCAAAAGATTTTGATAACAGAATAAGACCTAGGTTCCTTGGTTTTGAAAACTAATTCTTAAATTATAAAACCTTCATCAAACTCCTTAGATTATATGTCTTACTTTATAATTCATATCAAATAGTTACTTGTTTAACTATTTGTCCCTTGTAACTAAAACTTGTAGTTTGGCATGTAAAACATGATTTTCCATTCATTTGGTAAAACATGATTTTCCAGTTTTCCTGCCCAACTTTGAAAAGTCATAAATTTCAATATACACATCTAATGAATGTGTTCTAGGACTCATGTTAAAGATTATGATGTCTACTAAATGCTCACCAAATTTCATGGTTAGAAGTGGTCGTTTGCCCTGGCGTTTCCTCACATAAAATCAGCTCTCCAATTTCTAAAATTCCATTTTCAGTAAAATGGGAAGGCACCTCTTTTAATGTACAAAAAATTCTCTAGCTTTGGGATATCACTCAAGTCCCCCAAAAAAGCATGGTTACTGATTATTTAAACATCCCTAAACAAACTTTAATACTTTTTAAGTCATTTGTTTGACAGTTTAAAATCCCAAAACAACAATTTACAATCAGTTTCTAAACTTCAACCATGTGGTTCAGCAAGTATCACTCTCATATGTATCAATAACACCTTTCTATAAGTTTAGCGTCAACTATTTCAGATACCCCTTCTTATTAAGTCTAAAATAAAAAGTTCTTTACAGACTTCAAAATAACATTACAGCTCTTCAGTCATAAACTTTAACCCTTAAAATAGCTACTAATCATATAGAGGGAGCAACTAGTAATCCTTCATAAACTTTGCATCTTCTCATTTCCATCTTTATTACATACAAAACACTTAACGAATCCTCCAATATAACCAGCTTTTAACCTTCGATAATGTTTCAAAAAGGAGTATAACAAAATTTGAAAAATACCTTAGCTTTCAAAAATCAGAAAGCTGAAATTAATTTCTCACATGCAGTCTCATATCTCAACTCAAATCCTCTTATACGCTACTGTTAAGCTTTCCTTGTTCTTCCTATTTTATAATAAAGCCCAATGCCACACGCATCAGAACAGGGGAGAAGCTTTTGGGTTCCAAAATCACTTTACACTCTCAGCAAAACCAACATGGAACCACTTTAAAGACACTTATGCAGTCACATGTCACTTATTTCATGTATTTATAAGCATTTTCCTCTCCTTAAGCCTTAATATCATAAAACCAAAAGCCATACAAACCGAAATTGCAACCTCCTGATTCAGCCATCATACAAACAGCCAAATAACACATGAAACACACATTTTAATGATTGTAAGTCTTAATCTATCTTTGGCTACCACTATAACTCTTAATAGATGGTTCTTCACCTCAGACCCAAGATTCAAACACCCTTCCCATTCCAAGACACTTCAATCTCAAAAATCAGAGGTGGAAAGAGGCTTAGATGCCTTACCTTGACTGGATTCCAAGGTTGCATGTGGATTTCGGCCTCTTCTCCTCTCCTACTTTCTCCTCCGGCGGCCGCTGATCCTCTTGATTTCAAATTCGCTTTCTCAAACTCTCTCACTCCATCTTCGGGTTTAGGTCGAGAAAAATGAATGAGAAAGCTGAGGGGAAAGCTGTTTTTTTTTTTTGGGTGAAAAGGACAGCGGCGTTTTGTGAGGGAAAATTAATTGTTTAATACTTGGTCCCACACATAGAAAACTCATCTAAAAAGCTTGATCTTCTAATATTTATTGGACTAAACTCTTCAAAACTGAACGTCATGATCCCTTATGACCCGTTTGTTACGCGGAAGTGAAAGTGAGAGGAAGAAAAATGCCGCACTTCCCTAACTCAAAAACCATTTGGTGCTCCAACAGTGATGAAAAATCAGTTCCCGTCTCTTATTATGTTCCCTTAGGGTCTGTTTGGTTGGAGAGGAGGGGGTGGGAGGGGATGAAAAATGAACCCCTCCCCTTATTTGGTTTAAAAAATTAGAGAGAGGGGCTCCAAAGGAAGGGCTCTCAATCCCTCTCATCCCCTCATTTTTGTTCCCCCCAAATTGGGGGGTTTTGGAGGGGATGGATAATGAGCCCCTCACATTCCATCCCCTCCCTTTAAACCAAATAGGCCCTTAAAGATGGGATCTTTAGATCCCCAAAGAGTGGTGGGAGGTTAAATTATTCTCGAGAGAGTGAAATTGTGGGGCAAAAATTTATAGTTCAAACTTGAGAGTAGTCTCGCTTCATGAGTTTCGGCAGTGATACGAAACTCTGAATCTGAGTTTCAAAAAAATGGCTCGAAGAAGACGGGGATTGACCTCCAGTGAAGCAGAGTTTCTGGCCTTCTCTATCAAAGACCTCACATTTGTCCCGCGACCCCTTCGCTCATAGCACAAAGATGAGTTCTTTCAATCTCGAAGCTTAGACTCATCTGGTGAGGGAGACGATGAACAGTACCACGAGGAAGAAGATGAACAGTACTGACGAGGTTGAGTTCGAACTGGGTTGTTAAATTCGAATTGGGCTGTTAATTTCGAACTGAGATGTTAAGTTCGAACTTAAAGTCAAGGGTGTTTTAGGTTTTTCACACAATCTTCCGACTTAAATCACTCTCTTTTCTTCCAACCAAACATCTCATCTTCTTTCAACCTAGATTCCTTCCCATGGCTACCAAACAAGACAATTTTTAAAGTTTCCTCCCAATCTTCCCTTCCTCTCCATTCACTTCTCTTCCTTTCCTTTCCCTCCTCAAATGTTCCTTGTACCAAATGGACCTTTAGTGCATGTTTGGATAACTACAAAATCATACTTTTATAAGCTTTTTTTTGTAAGCCGAGACAAAACTTCTCTCACATACTTATCTCATAAATTGTAAAAGCTATTTTTCAAAAACTAGTCCAAACACACACTTAATATAATATAGCACATTTAAGACTTCACACTTTGGACTTAATACAAGCCCAAGTTTGTTTTTGGGCTTGGGTAATGAATTTACCATTTTACCCCTTCTTTATTGGTATTTAATTATCAGATAAATTATTCAATAAATGAATCATTAACACTTCATAAGTAATTTATGCCTCCATTAATTTTTATATCTTATAAAGTAATTTCTCTAAAATATTTAGGCCGAACAATAGCCTCTAACTAGTTTTCTTGATTTTGAGGAATATGGGTCCTTAATTCCCATAAATTAGCTATAAAATTATTTAAACCACTTTTAGGGATCAAATTACCCCTTCTAATTTTTCTAACTCCCCAAAATAATATTGGAAAAATTACAGTCATGTCCCAAACAAGAGAAAAAAATAAAAAAATGGTATCATTGACAATTCTACATACGAATTATTAATAACACCAAGGGCGTCATTGACAAGTTCTTGAGACCATTTTTTCATTTTGAGATTCAAGGGACCATTTTTTTATTTTTCCTCTTGCCTGTGACCTAACTGTAACTTTCCCAATAATATTTCATAATGATTTCTCAATCTTTCTAGGCCACCAAATAATTTTAATAATTATTTCTCCTTTACTTTCTTACAACTTTTGCCTAAAAATAGGTTTTTTTGGTCAACAATTCCTTTTTGAAGCATTTAAATTTTTAAATCATGTCCTAAAGCCTCAAATATGCTTTTTAAATCTCTTCTCAAATTTTTGAGATGTTACATTCTTCATTGAGAATTGAGGTCTTCTTCGAACATTATTGGGAAAAATTGTTGTCACAATTGCTTCTCTATGTCGAAACCATTTTACTAATATTCTTGCAGCTTTTTGCGCTCAAATTTTGCTAATATGGTTGCTGATTTATGGTGTAAGTTGCTGTCAATTGTGTTGGAGCATTTTGCTATCATCTATGTGCTGTTAGTGAAAGTTTGTTGTTTAATTTCTGCTAATACATGTTGTAAAGTGTAATATCCCGATTTGTAATTAGGGCTAATGACTCTGATAATTATTGTAATTATCTTGATTAAATATATCTGGAATTAATGTAATGTGAATCTTGAGAATAAATACATGTGGTATATAAGATCAATGGTTGTGATTCCTTTACCGTGGGTCGGAATCCTATGTTTTGTGACTAGGTGAGTTCATTGTGGAATTGTGTGGATGATGGCATGTGTCATTGGGTGAGCCATTGGATATGGCACTAAAGGACAAAACCTCACTTTTCTCTCATTTTCTCTCTCCTAATCGGCTAGCATGGGCAAGGGAAGAGGAGGAAGTGTTCATCATCATCATCCTACCATCTCTCATCTTCTCTCTCTTTCTCCTCCATTTCCGGCGACATTGAGGCAAGAAAAGGAAGAAGAAAAGCTTGAACCTTGGTGAGTTATGATCCTCTAATTCCTTAATCCTCTTCTCTAACATTGTTCATCTCAATGAGAGCTACATTATGGTGGTTGTAGAATCTTGAGAAGTGGTGTTTGGTGATTTTGGCCGAAATTGAAAGTGAGGAATCAAGGTTCTGAATTGAGCAAAGTGAAGAGGTAGGCATTTAGAGCATTTTGATATGTTGTTTATGATTTTTTGCCAAGTTTGGTAAAATCTGGAAAAATTGCCCTAATTATGCCAAATGTTGAAAATGTGGATTTTAAGGAGTTTGATAGTGGAAATGGGTTAATGTTGAGTGATTTGATTATTGGATATAATCTGGAATGTCAAAGATGTGTTAAGGGAAATTTGGATATGGTGTATCATAGAGACCCTTAGTGTTTGATTGTGGTCAAAGTGGTTTTTGGCGTGTTTTAGAAGTGACCATTGTGTTCCCTTGTTAGTGCTTAGAGTGTATGAGCATTGGGAAGAGTTTGGGAACCATTTGGGAGTGAAATTGACCATCTAGTGTTTCTGGTTTTTGGCTGCGTTTTGGGCCTCTGATACACATCACTCGAGCAGAGGAAGAACGTGCTCGAGTGATGCGTGAGTTTTTCCCTTTGTGCTTCGAGTTCACCTGGGTTTTCATGCATGCTGTAATACCCCGAATTTTGAGACTCGAGGATAGAGAATAAGCTTGAGATTAGTGGATTGCTAAGCCCCGGTTTAGCAAGATCCCAAATTGTGATTAGGGGTTAATGACTACAAAAGTGGACGTGGTTAGTGATTAATGAACCCTTTTAGAGAATATAAAGAGGATTGTAGTCGCTTGTGTTATGAGCAACGCCAAAACCCTGTATTTGAGTTCAATTGTGGATTAACATCCAAATTGACTTAGAATAGAGGGAAGAATTGAATGGGGTATTGTGATGGAAATGGTGTCATGTTGTGGTATTTAATCATTGGAATTGATTTAAATTGGATTGGACACATTGGTTGCAAAAAATTGGAAATGCTGTCCATTGTGAATTCTGTCTGGGCAGTCTTCTCGTGTGGACGATTTTACTAGGCAAATGATGTCAGAAAATTATGAAACTTTCCAGTCTTAAAGTTCACATCCCAAGCTTCAAAATGGACATATAATTTGTGCCATTTCATGTTAGGAACGGGGAGATATGACTGTCCAAAGTTTGAGGTTGAAAGTGGACTCTGTTTTGGGGCAGTGATGAAAGTTGTGTAATTCTGGATTTTTGTGGTGATTTCTAGTATTGGTAAATATTTTTCCTATATAGAGGACTTAAATAGCTTTAATTTGGCTTTGGAATCACCTCATTTATATTTTTCTAGAATTAGTTATGATTTTTCAAAGATTGGACAGAAAATCTGCCAGAAAATCCGAAAATGCCAATTTTGGGAATTATGACATCATCAAAAGGCAAGATGACATAAGCATGGAATTAAAACATCTTCTCATCATCTTCAGCTGCTCATTCACGCACAGCACCTGAACATAGTGTGAGAAAGTTGAGAGAGTTTAGAGAGAGAAAGAGAAGAAAAAATCACAAGGTAAGCCGATTTCTCCGACGATTTCGCTCCTAGCGCGTATAACTCCGACTCTAAACTACTCCTCTTTATTCTTTAAGGTTTGGAAAGCTCAATTTTGGTGTTTTGAAAGTTAGGGTTTTCAGCCATCTTTGAGAAAAGCTAGAAGGAGCTTGAGGTAACTTCCAAACTCTTGTATATTGACTATTCTAGCTGCTGTGGGCAATTTAATCGGTGAAATTTTGCCGGATTGCCGTTGGTTTTAATTTATGGAAATGGGTTGTAGGGGCTGTTATGCTGCCCAAATTGATACTAAATGGTAGTTGTAACCTAATGGAATAGTCAATAAAGTGGTTAGGAGTAGAAAGGAACGCGTTTACGGAGCCGAAATCGTAAAACCCTGATTTTCCCCGGAGAACTCATAAATTTCGGCCAGCTCTAGAAATGGGTCTTAGAGTTGGATTTTCAATGATTTGATGGTTCCATTGAGTTCAGGAGCGAAAATTAGGTGGGGTTACAGTTGGCCACTTTTTCAAAAAAGGCCGAGAAAGCATAATTACGGAAACACCCCTAAAACCCTAAAAGTAGGGCTGCCAAGGGCAATTTCGTAATTTGACATTGAATTTGATAATTCTGAGTCCGGAAATGGATTCCTTGGGCGAAAATATGTCAGAATAGCCCATGTCAAAATTTCAAGAAAAGTACAGCCGGACCGGGTACGGCGGGGCCGGGCAGGGTCCCCGGGGGTATTTTAGTAAATTTTCAATATAGCCTCATATAACCCCCAGAAACACTATGGAAGTGTCTAAATAGTACATTTGACATTGTAGGATCGAATGTGAAGCCCCGAGTTGCTGGCACGCAAATCGAGGAGAAAAGACTAGAGGTAGGGAACTTATCTCTCCTGCATGCTCTGATAACTGTATTAATGTGTTGATGCATGTTATTGCTTTGCTTGATTATGTGGAACATGTATGAATGATTTGAAGCTATGTTTCAATATATGCTATGGCCATATGTGTATCGTTCGAAGCATTGAGCTTATAGATTTGTCATTGTATGTGTGCATGAGTTATGTGATGCAAGCATGTCATGCATTAAACACTTATCTTGCCTGCATATTGATAATGTTTCCCTACTGAGATTCTCTCGAATCTCACCCTCCCTTACCAACAATTTAGACAGGGCAAGTGGCTCGTGGAGGGAGCGGCAGGACTCATTCGAGATGAGATTGTGTAATCCCCATTTGAAGAATTGTAATGGGCAATTGTGCCCTATATATCTTTAGCGAAGGTATGTACCCGAGATTGCCGGGATGATTATGTTGTGCACTCTGATATTTATATGAATGTGATTTATCTTCGCGTAGTAATTGTATTCGAAATGTGAATATGAGACCAAGTTTATAAATGATTTCGAAAGGTATTTTTTGAAAACCCCATCATGTGATGGGTTAGTAAATGTTATTTGATTATTATTGGTCTCTATTTCATTTTAATCGCGTATTTCGGATATAATTACGGAGGGGGTTACATTTTGGTATCAGAGCTGTTGTTCCTGGCAAGTAAAGGATTTGCTAGGATAATGGCAGTAGTTGCTGCCTTAAGTCATAGAGAATGACTTTGTTTGTTGTGGTATACATATTAAGGTCCCTGCTGGTTGTGGATATATGTGATTTGTGGACTGTGTATACATTATTTGATTATCGAGGAGTGGTGAATCATTGTGGAATCGAAAGATATAATGGTTTGCCTGAGAAATAGATGCGTAGATTCAGAGGTGGAGGTAATCAGACCCATCATCTGATTTGGGAATGGATGAAATGATTTCCTAGATGTGTGATATTAAGATTCTAGGTATCGTGACTAACCTAGACGTTGGGTGAGAAACCCTAGGTGGTATGATGTTACATGTAGTGATGTCATACTGAGCTTATGTGTGTAAAGGCCTTAAGACCTAGGGGCTGAGGTGCCTTAGGCTGGCAGAGATATTTGAATTTGAGTTTGAGTTGATGATGCTCCGTGAAACGAGGGAAGTGGTTTCCCGATTCAATTGAGGTTAAGACTTTGAGAACTAAATTAAATTGTGATCCAAGGATCAGACTCAATAGCTGGGCTGATTCTTAGGAGTTTGACTTGACCTGGATGGTCCGTGGTACCAGGATGTGGTACTAGATTGGCATTGAAATGTGTAGCAGGTATCCTGAGGTTGCTAGCGTTCATCTAGCACAGGGAAAAGTGATTCTGCAGAGAATTTGACATGGCTTTGTGCTCGAGTGAGCGAAGAACATGCTCGAGTGAGCATGGTCTGCTCGAGTGAAAGTGGGAGTCCAGAGTGAAGGGTTGCTCTCTGGTCTTCACTCGCGGGCTGATTGCCAAGAGTGTGCTCTGACACTCGCGGGCATAGCCTTCTCACCCGAGCACTGGGGGTCATGCTCGAGTGAGCTTGTGCCTCAGGTGTTGGTTGTGCTTTCTGGTGCTCGAGTGTGTCTTCTCACTCGCGGGTGTGAGGTTGTGCTCGAGTGATCCAGTGCTGGGAGAGCGTTGTGTGCTCTCGGGTCCTCATTTCCTGAGCTTCTCTCGCGGGTGCTCGAGTGAGGCATTTGTCCTTGTGCTCGAGTGAGGATCAGCGTGCTCGAGTGAGCCAGTG
The DNA here is from genome assembly GCA_963242795.1 of Inga leiocalycina. NCBI lineage: Eukaryota > Viridiplantae > Streptophyta > Magnoliopsida > Fabales > Fabaceae > Inga > Inga leiocalycina. The sequence continues at coordinate 58,774,614 of OY725321.1, forward strand.
CTCGAGGGTTTCCTTGTGCTCTCGGGTGCTCACTCGCAGTCTCACTTTCTCTTGTGCTCGAGTGTTGTCCGTACCAATGCTCGAGTGAGAGCCTTTGTGCTCGAGTGATGTCCGTACTTGTGCTCGAGTGAAAGCATCTGTGCTCGAGTGAGATGACCAAAAATCAGTGTTTTGCCTTCGAGTAAGGGGTCTTTTGGGTAGTGTCTTCCAAACCTTTAGGCATATGTTTAGGCCTCTAATAGTCACCTAAAGAGTCCTAAATGATAACCAACTTAGTGTATTATCAAAATATACATATGGATAAGAGATTGATTGGTTGTCCCTAATTGATATAGGATTTGACATCTGTCGTCCTCGTGAGGCTAAGGTGCCAGAGCCAGTCAGGAAGGATACAGGTAGTGACTCTTTCTTTATACCTTATGTGATGTATGATATGCATACTATGTCATTGTTTTTGAAATGGATTTAGTATGCTGCGAGTTTTATGAAAACTGTGGAAGCACCGCTATACCAATAGTCCCTGAGTCGCTAACAACGGTTCGGGTGAAGGTCGTATGCCTTCCCGGCGGTAAAAGGGGATGAGGTTAGGGTGTGATATATGTGTATATGTGGGCCGAAAGGCTAATTGTGAGCCGAAAGGCTATTTGTGAAGGCCGACGGGCCATTTGTGAAAGCCGGAAGGCTATATGTGAGCCGTGTGGCTATTTGTATGCACTGCCGAGCCAATAGTCCCTGAGTCGCTAACAACGGATCGGGTGAAGGTCGTATGCCTTCCCGGCAGTAAAAGGGGATGAGGGTGGAGTGATTTGTGTTGCTGTATGAGATGAATTGTTTACATATTATGTGATTGCATGTGCTATGAAATTGTTGTTACTACTGGGATTCTTTAGAATCTCACCCCTTCCATATGACTAACCTTTTCAGACAGGGCGAGTGGCTCGAAAGGGAAGCGGACAACCAGGAGTAGTTAGGTTTACTCTGAGATCTTAGTGGTAGTTGGTTATCTTAGTTTTGGATTTGGGATTGCCAAGTGTATATTTAATGTAAATGACTATTTTGGACATGTAATCCCCATTTTGGGAACTTGTAAACCCAAGTTATATATGTAAGTAACCCGGGGTTTGCCGGGATTTTGGTTTCCGCACTTTGATATTTATTATGTACTCTGATTTCTCAAGTAGTTATATCCTTACGTGAAAGTGAGACCAAGAGTTAATTATATTTTGAAATGATTTTCGAAATGCCCCATCTCTTGGATGAGGGAGTATAAATTGTAATTTCGTCTTATTGGTCTCTATTTCACTTAAATTTAGTAATCCGGATGTAATTACGGTGAGGGGGTTACATAAAGTGCTGCACAAGTATCTGTTGCTATCAAAAACTCCATTTGCACTATGCTAACTGTGCATTCTTGCTGCTATGTGCTCATTCTTATCTAATTCATTTTGGGATTTCAATTTTATTGCTTCCTAAATTTGAGAACTGAATCACCAAGTCCTGAGGCTATCTCTGCATCTTTTTGGCTACAATAGCGTTGCTAACATTGTGACTTGTTGGAACCATGCTGCAATTTAGAAATCTTGTTAAGAAGTATGCTTGATTATCTTTTTTCGATTTCCCCTACCTAGCCGACTTCTTGTGGCTGTGTAAATGATGTGATGTGTGTAACCCCCTGCCTTCAAAAATGTAATTATAATTCGAAAATGTATAATTAAGTTATGCTAGAGACCAATGATTATTTCAAAATCTACTAAGTCACAAACCTCACATCCAAGAATCGCCCTGAACTAAAGTGGGTTTTCAAAATTTCTTTCAAAACCTGTTCAATTTGGTCTCATACTCACATTTCGTATATAATTCACCTGTACAATTAAGTCACATTATATCAAAATATATAACAAAAAATTCTGGCAACCCCAGGTTTCATATCATATCTAAAGGGTTTACGGAGCATACTCGCCCCTTACAATTTCTCAATGAGGGGATTACGTAACCATATCCAAAATAATATTTACAAAATATACAATGATCCCCAAGCAAAATATGACAACCAACTATAACCTAAGTCTATACTATTTGCCCTTGATTATCCGCTTCTCCTTCGAGCCACTTGCCCTGTCTGTAGGTTATTCAAAGGAAAAAATGAGATTCAAAAGAATCCCAGTAGTAACAACACACTTATACAATATATAATCACATAGCATACAAATATATCACAAACAACAGCAATCACAATGATGCATGGCTTTCGCCATAAATGATAGCACTCCCGACTGTATACACATGATGCGTGACTAATGTCACAAGCAATAGCACTAACTGCTGTATCCACAAGATGCGTGACCGATATCACAAGCAACAACACTCACGGTTGAATCCATATAATACATGACCGATGTCATAAGCGAGAGTACTCACGGCTGTTTCCACATGATGCTTGACCAACATCACAAGATACACACACAACAAGCTCCACAGCATTTGAACTCATCACAAAACAGTGATAAAACATACATACAATGCATTACATAAAGTATAAGAGAAAGTGTTACTACCTTATTCTTTCCAAGCGTGCTCTGGCACCAGTGGATCACAATCAGGGTAAATATCGAATCCTGGAAATCAAAATGAAGGACATAGGGTTATTCCCTTTTCTAGTTCCTCAACTTCCAAACACTAAAGTTGGTTATCATTCATGACCTTTAGGTGGCTACTTAAAGCCTAAACATATGCCTAAAGGGTTGGAAAAGACTATACCAAAAACCACCTCTCAGAAGCACAAAATATTGATTTTTAGGACTTATTTGTGACCCACAAATCTACTGGCCATGGCAAAAAACATGTCAGAAACATATGGGTTGTGGTCCATAACCTTTGGCCAAGGCCAAGAAAATCCTGTTTCTTGGCTGAACTTCCAAAAATCATAACTAATTCCTGAAAAATTTAAATAAGGTGATTCTAAAGCCTATTGAAATGTATTTAAGCCCTATATACAGGAAAAATATGAATCAAGGCTGTCCATAACCACAAAATTACAAAATTGTACAAAATTCAACATTGCTCCAAAACAGATTCTAGTTTTAATCCCAAACTTTGAAAAATCATAACTCCTAGCTCACAAATTGAAATGCCATGAATTATATGTCCATTTTGAAGCTTGGAATGTGAATATTAAGACTGGAAAGTTTCATAATTTTAGATCCCATTTGCCCATTTAAAAATTCTATAAAAACTAACTACCCTATACAGAGTTCACACTGGACAGCATTTCCAATTTTCTACCAAAGTGTCCAATGGCTCCAAAATCAACAACCAAACCTATTCCTACACAATTTTCCACAAGGAAACCATTGGAATCACTAAAACAACCAAATTCTCATTACATCCACACATATTCCGTTTTGAACCAAATTGCAACACAAACCACCAAATTGCCTAACTTTCCATTTAGTATTCCAAACCAATTTCATTGCTCAAAACATATAACAAAATACCAAGTCCACCACCAAAACACCATGCAATGCCTAGGACCCTAATGGCATGAAAATTAGGGCTAAAAATCCAGAAATTCCAAAGTTCAATCAATGAGCACAATATATATATATATATATATATATATAAATGAAGCTATTCCTCACCTCTTTTATTTTCCAAAGCTTGTTCTTTGATTCCACCACTTTCAACTTTCCACAAGTTCTCAAACTCCTTTCAAAAATCTAAAACTATAAAAACGAAGCTCTCATCCCCACGATCAAAGTTAAAGAAGAGCATTTGAGTATTTGAGCTGTTGAGCTCAACTACAATGTCAAAATGTCACTTTAAGTTTGAACTTCTTCCTCCTCTTTCACTTAGACGTCTATGGCAGCCTAAAGAGAGAGAAATGATGATGAAAGATGCAACAACTTCAGTTTTTCAGCCCCCCTTAGCCGACTTTGAGAGGAAAGGAGAGTGGGAAAGGAGTTTGAAACTTCGACTCATCCTAAGGTGTCAATTGTGCCATGTGTCATGATCTTGGCACTCTTCCATGAGCACACACACATGTGATTCCACCCTCTTAATATCTTAGAAAATAATCATAACCATTGATTTTTAAGTTACCAATGAGTTTCATCTTCAGTAACTGACCAATTGGTCGGTAACTTTCCCATTTTGCCTCTAATTATGGCAATTACTCTTGAATCACCACCAAACACACTTTTTCATTTCCTTTCACCAATCATGTGGCCTCCCCTTCTCCTTCAATGCATTTTAAGCTTTGTCACACAATTAAGCTTAAATACAAGGTTTGGGCACTACTTGTAACGCATTCGAATCACAACTCATATCGTATTCTCCAAAAGTATTGATTTAACGATAATCACATTTACTTATGGAGTCATAATCCCTTAATCAAATTTTGGGGTATTACAATGTGCTCTAGTTGCTTTTCACTAGATTGCCCTCTTTCCGGAGCACAAGCACAAGAAGACACTGAACCTTTTGATGATGCTACTCCACTTTATCCTTCTCATGTTTATACAGTGATAGTATTTTTTGCAAAGATTGTGTTGAACTTTCTAAGATGTTAGCTACGTTGCACGATTGTGATGGAGTAAATAGCTGTGGTATTCCAATTGTAACTCATAGTCTTGAAGAATTTGAAGAAGTTATGTTTGATTTTTTCTAGTTTTCAAAAATGCAAAAGAGGAAGAAACATCCAAAAACCTCAAGTTACACTCAAGGCCAAGAAGACTCTAAAAGAAGCCTCTAGAAAAACTAATATGGAGATCATGGACCCCAAGAAGGCTATTCTTCCCCATCCTAATTTTTCTCTCTAGCTACAAGCCACTATGATAGTAAGGTTGCCTCTTTCCTTATCTTATTCTTAAATTTATTTGATTATATACTATTGAACAAGTGTGGGGGAGAGACTACTAGTAGTAAAAGGTAGCTTGTGTGTCTTGTTTTAATGTTTTAGGTAGCTATGCGCATCTTACCCTAACATTTGTCCCTGTGCGGATTTGAAATTCATTGCTATATCATTAGTCTATACTTGCATTGGAAACAATGCAATGACTAAGTGTGCGGGATGGATGAATTAAGTTTTGTTTGGTGTTTGAAAGAACTCCACTATGTTGTCACAACTTGCTAGTTATTGTTTTGTGCAAGTTTGAGCCCAATTTTTCAAAATTTTAAGATGTTTAAGTTTGATGAAGTATCTCAATTGCATATGGAAAGATATGGATGTTGAAACTTTTCTAAATAAAGTGGGTTGCCGCATGTTTTAAGTTTAAAGGATGATGCACTGTTTAGTTTTGATGAATTTGGTAGGAAATGCAAAGCGTAGTTGGAAGTTTTTTTGGGCATAATTATTCATTTCATCATGTGATTCATCCACTTAGGCTAATATTTTTTAAAACTTGTCTTGTTTCTTGCTTGAGGCCACATTTTGCGTTGGCATGAACAACAATGACATAAGCATTGTAACATCCCAAAAAAAACAAAATTCAGATTAAAAAATTCTCAAAAGTAAATTATTTGGTCACAAGCTTATTTCTGGCCTTAGTTTTAGGAAAGTAAATAAAGAAATAACTAATAAATATAGATATAGGCCCAAAATAATTAAGAAATAATTATAGCTAAGTATTATGGGAAATAAAGGATTATATGGAGAAATTTGTTTCCCAAAAATAGTTACAGATGATTGTAAAGCTAATTTTGGGAATTAAGGGCCGATTTTTTTTTTGAAATAATTCAAGCAAAAGAGTTAGATAGATGTTATTGATTTGGCCTGAAAATTTTAGAGAAATTATTTTATGGGCTAAAAAAGCTAATTGATGAAGAAAATACTTAAAATGAAGTAAGGATTAATTTCTAGGAATTATTCAAAGTTATCAGAATATCAATCAAGGGATGAAATTGCAAACAAAAGAATAATGAAGGGTTGAATAGTCATTTTCTCACCCCCCACAACACCCACATTTATGACTCTTCCATTTGACTAATCTGCTTCTCTTTATCACGCCCCAAAGTATTAAAGCGTGACCGGCACGAATTATAAGTTGAATTCACTTCGTTAGCCCTTTTAATTTACTATTTTCTACTTATAATGACATAATCTACTTCATTAATATAATATAGAATGATATAATATTAGTTTGTGAACCTTTATTAAATAATAACCATAGATATCTTTAATTTCGGAACTTCTAAGTATGTTTGAAGCAACTAACCTGAAGGAAAATTAGGAGAGAGAAGAAACTTGTGTACCAAGGTGAATCCACGTTTGGATCCAGATCAAATCTCCAATGCTCTATAGCTCGAATATAATAATGCTCATGCAATTATTAGACTACTAGAGCCCAATTAGGATTGGCATAGCAGATCACCAGAACAATAAAGATGGTTGGAGAGAAGATAGATTGCCATATAACTCAATGGCAGGGTTAATATTCAATTGAGAGAGGCACATCCTATTTATAGAGGTCTAGGGAGACCACTAATTAGGAAGTTATGTGCACTCCTAGTTGCCCTCTAAGTAATAATCAAAAAATTAATTCTTGATTAATTGCCTAATATACAATAACTTATTTTTCAATTTACAAATCCATAATTAATACTGATTTGTTTCTTATTTGATAAGACTACTTGTTTCCTAATCAAATAGTATGACCCATCAAGGGTGGACCTGGACCCAAAGTCCAACTTCTCCCACTCACACTTGATGGGCCTTCCATCATACGTCTGTTACTCTTTCTTGTTTCATACTTGGTGTCTGCTATGACCATGTAGGCAAATGTCTTAAAAATTTGATACTTGTGATACTCGAGTTAATATGTTGATTAACTCATATTGCCTTCCATGCACATAGTATCTGCGTTAACAAGCTATACATAGAACTAGCAAGGGGTCGACCACAAACACTAGCACATCTCATATATTTAGGAGTAAATCTTCCTTTTCGACTAAACATCAATCTGATTTAACTTGGTCACTTTCCTAGTTTTCACTCGTCTGAGCGAATTATGTGTGACCATGGAGCTTCAGCTAAAGCAGCTGTCACCAAACTAAGCTTTCATGATGCTGCCCAAGTCTTAAGGGCATATTGGAAGGATTTTCCTTCCTTGGACTCACACTATAGTGAACCAGGGATCTTCACCTACATCCCATATTGCAGTCTAACTCTTAAGCACATGCAGTATGAATTGCATATTATGCTGAACAGTTTGTGGTGTACATCGATTTCTTTTTCTTTCACTGTACAGACATCAGTTCCAAAATGTACTTAACATTCAAACCAGAACTTTCTTTTTCACAATATCTATTTTGCAATCTTATTTATGAAAAAAGTTCTTTGACTAGCTATAGGTCTATATTCATATTTCAATCCATTTTCTATGTGTATATATATATAGATCTCATCTCAGTTAACTGAAGCGATTCAAACGTAAAGATTCTTCTTGACCATCTTGTGGTAATCATTTGCTCATCTTACCTCCCATGCCTCTGTAAAATATGGGAAAACAGTTGTTTGTATGAGTGAACTAACCTTTTTTGACCTATATGACATACTAAATTGTATATCTTACATGTATTTACTCATAATATACATATTATTTCTTTTATCTTCATGTAAAAGAAGATCGAGCCCTTATATTTTATTTGTGCCCCAAGATCTTCACTAACTCAATGAATATCAAGCTAAGGGCTCAGTAAGGGGATCTATAAACATTTCATCAGCAGAATGTCATTAAACTATTGCTTTCCTTCTCTAAAAGCATATCTCTCACAGAGATACATCAAATGTATGTTTTGTCTTGTTGTGATACTTAGGATCCATATCATAAGATGTTATCATTAGGATCTTTCCATCCACTATTCATTCTTAGTTGCTCATGAGAAATTCTCTAGTTATATGACTCCTTAAATGATTGTAGAATAGGCTTTATGTTCTAATTCCATGGATGACAGAGATACATTGTCTATTTCTTTACTCCATTATCATTTGCCTATGTCTTGTGTTGGAGCATCCTTTCTAATGTGAGTTGTTGCCTTGACAACTCAATCCATGGTTCCTCTCATAATCTTCTTTACAGCTGGATCAAAAATAGCTTCCAAGTTCGATTAAAAACATTTGGTCTTATATATACCAGTGTGTATATTCATGTTACCAACCATATTTGTATTATGGAACTCTATCCACCTTTTTAGTGTTAGATTCTTTGTAGGACTTGTAATCTCTCTAGGGTTGTGCCCAACTTCAAGGGTGTCTATGGTTGCAGTTTAGCATACTAAGATCCCTAAGGATCATACTTGTACATGTCTTAGGTGGCAAAGACTATACCTTCCTTATGCAATCTCCATTTATCTTGTCATTCAAGATATGTTCTGTTCTACCCATGATCTTTCAACTCAGAATATAAGGATAACTCTGATCCTTTATTCCCTTAACTCCCTTGATACTTGTTTCAACTAAACATATGTCATATGACAAAGGATGACTTCATAAAGAATTATCACAATCCGTTTGGCACTTATATAGTGTTCTTCGATTATCTCGAAGTTAGCGACGCTTTCACTTTGTGAAACCTCAGATACTATTACCTGGATGATTGTTTCTATGACCCCTCAAGCTGCTTCAAGTAGAGTTCATAATCCAATTTCTAAATTGGAAAGTTATCTTCACATAATCTTGATGTAATTTTGTTAACCTCATGAAATTCTTGTCAAAATTGGCACATGTCCCTTTAATTTCTCACACGTTTTGGTGAAATAATGGATATTTAGGATTGCAAAAGTGAAGAAAATGTGTCTGATGCATATTTGACATCAAAAGAGAATAAATGTTGTGATTATGAATGAATATCTTGTTATGTTTGATAAGTAAAATATTTGCATATTAATTTTCCCTTATATGATAATTTTGTGGATGATATTTGAGCTCAATTTAATAAATTTGGATGTAATTAATAAATAAATAATGATTTTGGCATGAAATAGAATTTCTTGAAAAATACTAAATCAGACCCTCTTTCAGTTTTCAGGCAATATCTAGAGCTCTAGATGTCGAATTGGGACATTCTTATATGGATAAAAAGCTAAGAAAGAGCTCTACAACTTTTATGTTGAGACCAAGACTCAGTTCTATCTCTAAGGGTTTCGAATTTTGCTTGGAAGTTGAGAGTAGGAATCATCTACCGTGCCACCAACCATTTCATCTACCACCTCATCTTCCTTTTCACCTACTACTTCATCTACCACATTTCATCTACCACTTCATCTTCCTTTTCTCCTACTACTTCATCTACCACATTCTATCTACTACTTCATCTACCACATTTCATCTACCACTTCATCTACCCTACTCCATTCTTCCCTATATATAGCCACTCTTTCCTTCACATTATACAATCATTTCATATCTATTACTTTCCTCTCTTCTATTTCTTCTTGCATGCCTCCTATATAGAAAGCTTAGGATTGTATTACTTTTTGCATGCCGCCTACATGGAAGGTTTTACCTCCTAAATGGATGGCTAGATTTCTCCATTTTTCATGCATCTTTTGGTTGTATATTTATGTTTGAGAATTTAATATTCAATTTTTATGCAGTATTTATGAGAATTTCATTATAGTTTTTTGCAATGTTAATTTATTTTTATTTTGCTTTTAATTTCATCATGATCTAAATTTCTATTTTCTTAGGGTGATGACGTAGCTTACTAATGACAAATTGAATCTTAACTTATTAAATATAGTTTTAATTTCTCCTTCATGTTTGAGTTTTAATTATTGTTCTTAGTGCTTTTGATTGATTGACCATATTTTGAATGATTTCAATATGCATGTTGAGACAGGAAGGAGATGCATGTGTGTAGATCCTATAATTAAAACCATGACTTGCATATGAAATAGGAATATATTCATATGAGTTGTGTTGTCTTGCTGAGTTCCATAAATCTTAATGCTTAATTAATTGCTTAAATTCATATAGGAATATATTGGATTAGCAATTAATTATAGAATTGCTTGACCTTGGAAGAGGATAGTAATTAAATTAGGAAAACTTGACTATTATTCATGTGGAATAAATTGGGCTAGAATAGACAAGTGATTCAATCCGGAATTTGTTAAGTGAAATATGACCCCTAGGGCTTTTTCTCATATTTGCTTTCATATTATTTACACTCATATTTAGTCATGTTATTTTGTTCTCTCAACCACCAACTACTCGATCGACTAAATAGAATTAAAATTGCCCATTTTAGCTCTTAGTGATCAATCCTCGTGGGTACGATACTCTACTCACTTCTGTATTACTTGATTACGACAATGTACACTTGCACTTTCTAATGGGCCATTTACACTTGTAACAATGTTCATCAACTGTTGGCTTTTATGGAGTTCTTTGTATTGATAAGACCACATTTCAGTCACAGTTAGAGCCAGAGAAAGCACAATTTAAAGAAAAGAAGGTGAAATGGAGTTTAAGTAAGGAAGGGATGAAAACAAATCTTGGCAGGAGCAAAGCTAAAACTTAAGAAGCTTGTGGCCAAGACCTCATTAAGAATCTTGGCCGCAGCCAAGTTAGTTAAGAAGCTTGGCCGTGACTGTTATGTGTGTAAATGATTTATTAAATAGTGTAAGTGTACACTGTCGTAATCAAGTAATATAGAAGTTAGTAGAATATCGTTCCCACGAAAATTGATCACTAAGTACTAAAATAGGTAACTTTAATTCTATTTAGTCGATCGATTTAGTGATTGGGAGTACAGAATAAAAGAAAAAACAATTCAATATAAGTGCAGATAATATGAAAGCAACTATGAGAAAAAGCCCTAAGGATTAGATTTCACTTAACAAATTTCATATTGAATCACTTATCTATTCTAGCCCAATTCATATTCCATATGATTGATAGTTGAGTCTCCCTATTTTAATTACTTGCCTCTTCCAATGTCAAGCAATTCTATAATTAATTGCTAATCCAATATATTCCTATATGAATTTAAGCAATTAATTATCCATTAAGATTTATGAAACTCAGCAAGACTACACAACTCATATGAATATATTCCTATTTCATATACAAGTCATGGTTTTAATTATAGGATCTACACACATACATCTCCTTCCGATCTCAACATGCATATTGAAATCATTCAAAAGATGGCCAGTCAATCAAAAACATTCAGAATAATAATTAAAACTCAATCATGAAGGAGAAATTCAAACTAGATTTAACAAGTTAATATTTAATCTGTCATTAGTAAGCTATGTCATCATCCTAGGAAAATGAAAGTTTAGCACATGATGAAATTAAAAATAAATAAATTGAAAAATTTATAAACATTGTAATAAACATAATTATTAAATTCTAAAACATAAAAATACAACCACAAGATGTATGGAAATGGAAAAATCTAGCCTTCCATATAGGAGGTAAAATCTTCCATGTAGGTGGCAACTTAAACCATCCATAAAGGAGGACTACCTAAGCCTTCCATGAAGTAGGAATGCAAGAAGTAAATATAATACATTAAACTACTCTAATATGGTGTATGTGGAGAAGAGAGGAGAGTAATGGATATGAAATTTGTGTGTTCAATGTGAAGGAGAAGATGGCTATATATAGGGAGGAATAGTAGATGATGTAATAGGTGAAAAGGAAGATGAGGTGGTAGATGAAATAGAGTTGGTGAAATGGTAGATGGAATGTGGTAGATTGAATGGTTGGTAGAATGGTGGATAATTCCTGCTCTCAATTTCCAAGCAAAATTTGAAACCCTTGGAGATAGAACTGGGTTTTGGCCTCAACATAAAAGTTTTAAAGCTCTTTCTTAACTTTTTATCCATAAAAAGAATGTCCCAATCCGACATCTAGAGCTCCAGATATCACCTGAAAACTGAAATAGGATTTGATTTAGTATTTTTCAAGAAATTCTATTTTTGCTAAAATTGTAACGCCCCAAATTTTGATTAAGGGCTAATGAAAATTATTGGGAATGATTTGGGGATTTAATCTGAATTATTATGTGTTTTGTGGCAATTTTAATTAATGTGCCAAAAATAAAGGAGAAATTAAAAGAATGGAATTATTGCCTTTAAGTTGGTGATTAATGGAGAAATTAATCACTAACTAAGAGGAAAATAAGAAGTGTGATTAAATGGCTACTGGATGGATTAGAGAGGCTAAATGAGTGTTTATTGTATGAGAGCCAATGGGAAGAAAGCATGTGGTAAGTTGGTGTTATGTGAGGAGTGGAGGAAAAGTCAAAGAAAGATTTTTTTATGTTTTTCTCTCCTCTCTTCCCTCACTTTGCGTTGAAGAAGTATGGAGAGAGTATCATCATCATCATTCTCCATTTCCCACTCTCATCTCTCTCATCCTCTCTCTCTCCACTCTCTTGTCAGCCATTGTTGTCTAAAGGGAAGGAAGAAAATCTTGATAAAGGTAAGAAGAATGATCTCTAACGCTCAAACTCCATTCATTAAAGTTATTCCTTAAGTTGAGAGCTTCATTTTGATGGTTGTAGTATGTCCAATAGTTGTTGGTTTTGGACTCCAAAGAATTGTGAAAGTTAGTGAATCAAAAAGTGTCTTTATAAAAGTTGAAGAGGTAAGTGAAGCCTATCTATCCATTTAAGTTTTATGCCATTTGAAGTTGTTTTGAATTTCTGGGAATTTATTGCCTATTTTTGAAAATAAGAGCCATTGGTCATTTAGTATGTTATTGGTATGAAAATGGTATCTTTAGAAGGTATATGGATAGATAGGATTGATTGGGTATTGAATGATTTAGTAATTTTGGAAATTTAGTGTTTAATGTTGCCCAAAACCAAAGCATGATAATGGAGTAGGATTTTGATAGCTTTGACACTTCCATTGGATTGCTTGAGTGTTTTTATGTGGGAGTAGCTTTGGTTGAGGTTTTGGGTCCATTAGTAGCTTTTGGTAAAAATTCTAGAAAAACTGTCATTGTGTTTGCGTTTTCTGGGTTTTGATAAGGTCACTCGAGTGATCTGGGGTTCACACAAGTAAGGGATGAATATCACTCAGGTGAGTTGGGGTTTCACTCGAGTAAGGGTGTATTTGACACCCTAAACTTGCCTCTTGGGTTGTCACTCGCAGTTAATAAGCAAGAGTGTGCTCTGGCACTCGCGGGTATTTAGTTTCCACCCGAGTGAGAAGTCTTATGCTCGAGTGCTTCTCTTCCTCTGAAAATTTCCATTGCTCTCGGGTTCTCACTTACTGGACTTCACTCTCTAGTGCTCGAGTGAAGCATTTGGCTTTTACTCGAGTGAGGTCTTGTGTGCTCGAATGTCCATATCTCTGAAAAAGTTCTGGTGCTCACTCGCTATCCTTCACTCTCTGATACTTAAGTGCAGATCGTACCACCACTCAAGTGAGGTCGTCTTCACTCAAGTATCAGTGCTTCATCACTCGAGTGAGGCCATCTTCACTCGAGCGAAACAGTGAAAAATATCAATGTTTGTATTTCCAAAAAGGGGATCCCTGGGGTAGTTCTTCCAACTCTTTAGGGCTTTTATTAGAGGCATATATAAGTACTTAAGAGACAATAATGATAACCAAATTAAGTATTGTGAAGGTATTGAGTATTAGACTAAGTGATAACGCATTGTCCTTAATTATGACTTTAGGATTCGATATTTGCCTAGAGCGTAGAAGGCCTATGCCTGCTCAAGAACGGAAAGACCAAGGTAGTGACAATTTATCCTATATCATGTATATTGCATTGCTTGTTTGCATTAGTCATTGAATACAGTGGAGGGAATGTGGTGTAAGCCCGATCTCGAATACAGATACAGTGAGCGGACGTGGCGAAAGCCCGGCCTTAAATACAGATACAGTGAGGGGACATAGTGGAAGCCCGACCTTGTATATAGTGAAGGGGACGTGGCAGTGTGCCTAGCCTCGAATATTGATTACTGCATTGTGATATATATTTACTTGCTTTGTTTATATGCATCATATACGTAAACTGTTGCTACTGGGATTCTCTAGAATCTCATTCTTTCCAAATAACATTTTTAGACATGGCAAGTAGATCGAGGAACAAGTAGGTAGATAAGGGCGATTAGGACTGCCGGCGGTAGTCTTTGTTAGATATTTTGGTTTTATACTGAACTGGTTATCATTTTAGATAAATGTATATATTGAATAGCTCATAGCATTATAGTTTTGTGTAATCCCCGGTATGGATACTGAGATGGGCAATGATGCCGTGTATACACCTTTAGATTAATGTTATTATCCCGGGTGAACGTCGGGAATTGTGCTTATACTCTGATATTATGCATGTGACAAACTGAACAAGCCAATTGCTTTTATGAATGAATGAATGGAGATCATATTGTTCAAGTGTTGAAAAAAAAGTTTTTAATTATCCTGGATCTTTCATTCAATTATTAAACGTGTTTAAACGCTTAATTCTGACCTTGATAGTGGCGGGGGTTACAAAAATCATTATTTATTTATTAATTACACCCAAATTCATTAAATTGGGCTTAAATATCATCCACAAAATCATCATATAAGAGAAAATAAATATGTAAATATTTTACTTATCACGGGCCAAGCTATTTCACTGCCTACGGCCAAGGCAATTCAAGAAGCTTGGCCATCTTATAGAAACTTTTTGGCCACGACCAAGACCCATGACAGTTGCTACACGTTTTTATTTTCAGAGCTTATAAATGTGAGATCCACGGATTAAAACAGCATCTTTCAGATAAAAAAACCCTAGGAGGCGGCTGGGACATCTCTCTGAGCTTGGGAATTAAGGGAAATCAAGTGGAGATTGAAGATTTGAAGAGATTCAAGCTAATTTTCCTTGGTTCTGCTGATTTCTTTCCCTTTCTTCTCTATTTTGCTGATATAGCTGTATTTACTCTATTTATTTGTATTTATTTTCTAAACATGAGTAGCTAAATCCTTTATTCTAGGATTATTTTGAACCTTTGTATAGATTAATATTCGGATCTTCCTCTCTTTTATGTATGAATGATATATATGTGTTTATTTCATCCTATGCATAAAGCTTCTGAATATTTGGCCAGCAATTAAATTGTTTTATTCACTCTATTTTGACTTGAGAAACCAAGATCTGAGTAAAGAACTTGGTTGAAATCATACTTTAAAGTTTACTTAATAAATAGATAGATTGTTAGTTATATAGAGATATAATCACTGAACTAGTATTGTCAATATAGATTGATGCTGAATGTATATTCTCATTTCATTGTGCAAGAGATTATGCATATTAATTGAGTATATGAACTTGGTTTTGACCTGAGAAAGCAAAACTAAATACCCTTAAATCTAGACTAACACATATAATCATTGAAGACATTACAGGAGAGGAACCTACTCAAGTTTTTATGAAATACAAAGGGGATAAATAATTATAAATTCCATATCAAATTTGATTTTACACACTCAAGTTCCATTATTTTTAAATATAGATTTTACAAATTCCTTTATATACCAACAACATTGTTTTGGCTCAACTTGATTTAATGCACTAAGCTTATTGTTCGATTTTAATTGTTAAAACAAATCTGAGTGGTAATGATACTTTACTTATCACTTTATTACTTGATGCAAACCGTGCACTTACGGAGGCAAACAAGTTTTTGGTGCCGTTGTCAGAGATCTGGTTTAACAAATCTTTTGACTGACCTTAAGCTTGTGTTAGTAAATTTTGATTGAGCTTTTTAATAGTTATACATTCATTTTTGTTTTCTTTATTGATTATTGTTTTGCTATGATTCTTGCTTGGTTGATTCTTTTTGCAGGTACCATTTAGGTATATGCAATCTTTGGATCCAGACGGATTGGTGGTAGTGGTTGATGGAGTACCTCTCATTGAAAACACTTTTATGGTTGAAACTGAATATGAAGCTTAAATTAAGGCCATGACGGAAGAGTATGATTGAGCGACAATCAAGGATTTTGCCAGCAGAAATATGTGGGGCACTCATTCCTGCATTCGAATGCCTTAAATATAGGCGCATACTTTTGAGATCAAGCCAGTGATGATCACAATACTGCAAATGCATGGGATGTTTCATGGTCTTTATAATGAAGATCCGAACAAGCATTTGATGTACTTCCTAGAGGTGTGTGACTCTTTTAAACAAAATGGAGTTCCACAAGATGTCTTGAGGCTATGGTTATTCCCTCTTTCTCTATAAGGGAAGGCAAGGGAATGGTTCAGCAATCTTCTAGAAGGATCAATTAACTCTTGGAATGATCTTGAAACTAAATTCAGAGCTAGATTCTTCTCAGATGACAAATATATGGAAGCAAGGGACGAATTCCTGAGCTTTAAATAACATTTGGATGAATACCTCTACACCAAATGGGAGAGATATAAGATACTAATGAAGCAATGCTCTAATCATAGGGTAGACAAATGGGTGGTAGTCCAAATATTTTATACTCTCCTGAATCCTCAATCTAAGGTGATGGTTGATTCTATGACCAATGGAGGATACCGTAATGTTCCTGTCAATAAAGTGATTCGATTGTTAGACCAATTGTTTGCAAATAACACTCAAGGAAATGATAGGAGGGCGACTCAACCTATGGCCAGTGCAAAAGAAGACTCCTCTTTCCAGATTATAACTATTATATCAGCTTTAAATAAGCAGTTCAATGTGTTAGAGTCCCAAATATAGAAGAATACTTTTAAAGGTGTGCATGTTGTTCATGATACACCAATTTATGTGATTGATGCAATAATGTATATATGTCTGATCATTGTCCCCTATATATGGCTATGAAATCTGTTAATCACATGGGAAAGTTTCAGCAACCTTAGGGCAACCCTTACTCATAAACTTATAATCGTGTATGGAGATCTCATCCAAATTTCTCTTGGAGTTAAGGGAATACCCTGAATTTGCAACATGAGTCTACTTCTAGGAAAAAACCTATGCCTTCACCAAGTTTTCAACCACAGCATAGGCCTCCTCCATTCAAGGAGGAAGAATCCAAGACAGATAAGATGCTGACTCAAATATTGTCCCAAATTGAATCTTCAAGGGTAGAGAACTAAGCTAATTTTTCTATACATGAGACGGCTATAAAGAATCTTGAAGTACAAATAGGCCAACTTGCTTCTCAAATGAATGCCATGTCATGAGGTAACCTTTCTAATGATTCCATTCCTAACTTAAAAAGGAGTGGAAAAGAAGAGTACAATGCAATTAATCTGAGAAGTGGTAAAGTACTGCATAAGGTGTCTAATTCAAGCCAGCCAAATTCAAGACTAGCTGATCCAGAAATTGTTAAAGACAATGATGAAGAAGCTACAAATTCAAAAAACACAGTAGAAGAGGATGAAGTAAGTACAAAAAAGCAAGATGAAAAGAACAATGGTGACGATGGTAAAAATAAGAAGGTGGAACAAAAGAAAAACAATAAGAAAAAACCAACTACTGCTAATATCATGCCATCATTAACTTTTCCTCAAAGGTTTGTGAAGAAAGAGGAAGACGTGCAGTTCAAGAAGTTTGTGAATATGTTTAAGCAACTTCAAGTCAATATCCCCTTTGCTAAAGCCTTGGAAAGCATGCCCAAGTATGCTAAGTTCTTAAAAGATGTTTTATCAGAGAAGCGGTGATTCAATGAGTTTGAAACTGTTGCATTGACTAAAGAATGCAGTGCAGTCATCTAAAGGAAGTTTCCCACTAAGCTTAAAGATCCAAGGAGTTTCTATATCCCCTATAACATCGGGACCAACTTTAATGGCAAAGCTCTTTGTGAGTTGGGAGCAAGCATCAATCTGATGCCCCTTGCAGTATTCAACCAACTGGGTTTGGGGGAGCCAAGGCCTACCACGGTGACTCTCCTTTTTTCTGACCACAATATTTCAAAGCCTAGAGAAATCATTGAAGATATCCTAGTCAAGGTGGACAAATTTATCTTCCCTGCAGATTTTGTAGTGCTTGATTGCAAAGTTGATTGAAAAATTCCTCTTATTTTTGGCTGACCTTTCTTAGCCACCACATACCTAAAGCTCTCAATTTCATGATGATTAAGCTCAATGTTCTTTTATTGATATTTTAGAATCAATTGTTTCTCAAGAATCATATGCTTCTATGACCAAAAATCCATTAAAGTCCTTTTTGATTGGTGAGAAAAGTATTAAGAAATTTGAAGATGTTATTGAAGAGTTTTTTCGCAAAGAATCATTTCCTCACTATAGACTCAGGAAGTTTGAACCACTTGAGGTATCCAATGCCTTGAATACTCCTTTAAAGCCCTCTATTGGAGCATACTCGGTACTGAAATTGAAGCCATTGCCCTCTCATCTCAAGCATGCTTATCTTGGGAGCTCTAACACTCTATCTGTAGTCATGCCTTCTATCCTTTCTGAATTACAAGAGGAGAAATTATTAAGAGTGTCAAAAGAGAACAAGCGTGTTATTGGGTGGACTATTGCTGACATCAAGGGAATAAGCCCTTCTATTTACATGCATAAAATTCTTTTAGAGGATGATCATAAAACCTCTATTGAACATCAAAGACGTCTACAGCTAGTGATGAAAGAAGTAGTAAAAAAAGAAATTCTCAAATGGCTTTCAGCTGGTATCGTGTATCCTACATCTGATAGCTCATGGGTGAGCCCAGTCCAATGTGTCCCTAAGAAGGGTGGCATGACTGTAGTGGCTAACACCCAAAATGAGCTGGTTCCTACTCACATAGTTACTAGATGGTAGGTGTGTATGGACTACCGAAAGCTAAATTTTGCCGTAAGGAAGGATCATTTTCCGCTTCCATTTATTGATCAAATGCTTGACAAGCTAGCGAGACAAGAATTCTTCTATTTTCTCAATGGTTATTTAGGATACAACCAAATTGTGATAGTCCCAAAGGATCAGGAGAAAACTACCTTCACATGCCCCTATGGCATATTTGCTTTCAAGCAAATGCCATTTGGGCTCTACAATGTCCCTATAACCTTTCAACACTGCATAATGTCTATCTTCAATTATATGATTGAGAAAACCATTGAAGTGTTAATGGATAATTTTTCTATTTTCGATCCCTCTTTTGAATCATGTTTGGATAATCTTGATTCAGTGCTTACAAGATGCAAAGAAACCAATATGATTCTAAATTGGGAGAAATGTCACTTCATGGTACAAGAAGGCATTGTGCTTGGCCACTAGATATCAAAGAAAGGCTTAGAGATAGATAGAGCAAAAATTGCTATTATTGAACAGCTGCCTCTACCTACTAATGTGAGGCGTATTTGAAGCTTTCTTGGTCATACAGGGTTCTATAGGAGATTTATCAAGGACTTCTCTAAGATTGCCAAGTCACTCTCCAAGCGTTTAGAAAAGGATATGGAGTTTTAATTTGATGATGAATGTTTATACGCGTTTGAAGAATTGAAGAAATGTCTTATCTCATCTCCCATGTTAGTGGTTCTAGATTGGAACTTGCCCTTTATTATCATGGCTGATGCCAGTGATTATGTTGTAGAGGCTGTCCTTGGACAAAAAGCAAAGAAATTGTTCCATCCTAATTACAATGCAAGTAAGACTCTTGATGGGGCTCAACTTAACACACAACCACATAGAAGGAGTTACTAGCCATAATATATGCTTGTGAGAAGTTCTGACCTTATATTATGGGTATGCAGGTCATTATCTATACTGACCATTCTGCTTTGAAGTACCTACTTACAAAGAAGGAATCTAATACACGTTTAATACGTGGGTGCTTTTACTTTAGGAGTTTGATTTGAACATTATTGATAGAAAATGCACTAAAAAATCAAGTAGCAGACCATCTTTTGAGGTTGAATACTGAGCTTCAATTTGATGAATCTAATATGATCCAGGCATCATTCCCAAATGAACAACTTTTCTACGTAGAAAATTCAACTGCACCATGGTATGCTAACTTAGTCAATTACTTAGTCTGTGGAGTTTTACCTCTAAATCTCAACTTCTATCAAAGGTGTAAATTCCTATATGAAGTAAATAAATACTTATGGGATGAACCTTACTTGTTTAAAAGATGCCCCGACCAACTCATTTGAAGATGTGTCCAGAAGAATGAACAAGAGTATATCTCACAACGATGTCACTCTTCTGAGTATTGAGGTCACTTTGGAAAGGAGAAAATTGTTGTAACGGTCATTCAAAGTGGGTTTTACTGGCCCTCTATCTTCAAGGATCTATAAACCTTTATTCTGCAGTGTGATCAATGCCATCGAGTAAGGAACATATCGAGGAAAAATGAGATGGATTTAAACAACTTGCTGGAAATGAAACTCTTTGACATTTGGTGAATAGATTTTATGGGCCCTTTCCTTAAGTCATTCAATAATGAATACATCTTAGTCAGGGTTGATTATATATCTAAATGGGTCGAAGCCGCAGCATGTGCCCCAATGATGCTAAAGCAGTATTGAAGTTCCTGAAGGAACACATTTTCACCAGATTTGGCACACGTTAAGCAATTATCAGTTATGGAGGTTAACATTTCTGTAATCAACAATTTCAGGCTCTAATGAAGAAGAATGGTGTCAAACACAATAGATTTCTAACCAGTAGATCAAAAACATCCTCGAGAAAATAGTTAATATCACCTGGAAAGATTGGTCTTCTAAGTTGGATGATGCTTTATGGGCTTACCAAACAACATTTAAAATGCCAATTGGTATGACCCCATATTGCCTGGTGTTTGGAAAATCTTACCACTTACCCGTCGAATTAAAGCCTGAAGCTTATTAGGCCATTAAGAAGCTTAACTTTGATCCTCAAGCTGTAAAAGAGAAAAGGTTGCTTCAGTTGAATGAGCTAGATGAATTCTGCCTTTATGCCTATAAAAATGCGAGGATCTACAAGGAGAAGACTAAAAGAAATCATGACAGCAAGATAGCTCTTAAGCATTTTGCACCGGGTCAACAAGTTTTGCTGTACAACTTAAAGCTGAGATTATTTCCAGGGAAGCTAAAATCTAGGTGGTCCGGCCCATTCATAGTGGTTAATGCTTCAAATTTTGGTGTGATGGAGCTTAAGAATGAAAAAGAAGAATAATTCAAGGTAAATGTTGAACAATTAAAGCATTATTGAGGAGGAGATATGGATCGACTGATATCTATAATCTATTTATCAAATGATGATTGATCAATAGAAAGAGTCAAGCTAAAGACTATAAATTAAGCGCTTCTTGGGAGGCAACCTAAGTTCTCAACTCAAACTCTTTAATTTGTTTGATTCTGGTGTGTTTTTGTGGATTTATGTTTGATCTTGTGTTTTGTGTAGATGAAAGGTAAACCTCAAATGAGAGGAATGAAGCATGTTGGGTCTTAAAAGAAAAGTTGAAAGACATCGAGGTTGGAAAAGAACTTTGAGGGAAGTCTTTTATTTCTTTAACCTGTGATCATAAATTTTCATTGATATATCTGGTTTGAAGGACATCTCTATAAATAATAATATGTTTTCATGATTATGTGTGATTTGAGATGAGATGATTTGGAATTGGATGGAGTTGCGATGTGTATTTGATATGTTTAGTATCTTGAAAGCGTGAAAATGAAAGTCTGTATATGTGTATTTTGATCAGATATCTGAAACATAACGGTTAGTTCTGGAGCTAATTTAAAAAGGCCATAAAAATATATTGGTCGGGGCTAACTATCCTTTAGCCTCGGCCAAGATGGTCTAGAAAGTTTTAGGCCTCGGCCAAATCAGGCACAAAAATTTTTGTGCCACGGCCAAGAATATATTGGTCACGGTTAAGACACAGATTAAAAAAAACAAGAAGAAAAGAGCCTTCTGGCCACGGCCAAGACATTTGTGGCAGCGGCCAAGACAGGTTAGTAGATTATAAGCCACAGCCAAGCAATTGTTGGCCGTGGCCAAAGGTAAGTTCATCTCTGTTTGAAAGGTGCCTCCAGTGGGTCTCGGTTCCTTCTTTCACTCTCAAAAGTAAGTCCATCTCTTCCCTATTCTATCAATTTTCCTTATGGGTCGGTCTGAGAATAAATTTGTGGAGATTTTAAGGCTAGGCTTAAACTATTGTGGTGCTACCGACTAGGCTATATAGTTCCATGGAGTTATTGTTTCTTGGGTTCTCATTTGCTAATTCTCCTCCAAACAGATTCTGTTAGAAACTAAAATGGAGATTGGTTCAAACATGTTTTCTCCACACCAATCGTAATCCAGTTTATAGAACTCCTGCTTTTACTGTGGTAATCTCTACTGGGTCATTACTTTTAGAACATTGGTATGCAATTTTGTCATTTTTCTTACTTGTGAAAATCCCATTCTAGCAAAATAGCTACAAATTTTCAAAGTAATTGTATACTATCACAGTTTTACACTATTTTCCAATCAAACTTGGTTTAAATTTCTAATTTGAATTATTTGTGTTTGAATGAGCCATGGATACTTTATACTCTATGGTTTGTCCCTACCAACCAAGTCTCAATTAACTCTGTGACTATAATGCAATCGTACTTGGTACATTACTGGATATTCAATGCAGTGAGGATAGGATTTAGGCTGTAATTTTGCTTATTGATTTGGTATTAGCTAGACCATAAGTTTGGGGGATGATTTCTTTTACTTTGGCTTACATTTTTCTTGCTTTTAGGATTTTCTTTTTAGTGTTCTCATGTGAAAAGTTTTCTGTCTTTCTTATCAATTTGGGTACTTGTGGTCTTATAGTTACTTGGGATTTGTCTTTTCTATTTCTAGCTACCATGCTTGCCAAGCGCGCTGCTCACCGCACAGGCTCCAAGGCCGTTACTGAGGCCAAGGAAAAAATAGTCAAGAGACCTCTATTGCAGGAACGCGAGTTCCCTTTCATGGTCTCCCATGAGTTTTATGACCTTGCCACCAAGCCTTATCACTTGAATAAACTCATGGTGTAAACCCCCATACTATAAATGGCGTAATTGTGGTTCGAACATGTGTCATAATTAAATAAGAGACCGAGAACAATTTAAACTTTTCAAAACTTTTCCCACAATCTATACAATATGGTCTCCATTCACTTTTCAAATATATTTTGCCTGTGCAGTTTGGTTTCTATTCATAATTATCAGAGTGTAACAAAATTCCTAACCATACTCGAGTTTAATCCATTCACTAAAAGATTTACAGGGCATATTCACCTCTTTCAGTTTCTCATACTGGGGATTACATACAAATAACATTCTACGGTCAATATATACATCTATAAAAAATGTTTGATAACCAACAACCAAAACTAAAGTCTTCTACCGGCAATCCTAGTCGCCCTTATAGACTTGTTTGTCCCTTGATCCGCTTTCCCTGGCTAAAAATTTAATCATTGGAAAGAGTGAGATTCAAAAGAATCTCGGTAGTAACATTTCACTCATATGATATATAATTCAACAAAGCATGTAAGCAAATATCACTATAAAGCATTTAGTATAACTTTCACAACAGTATTCAATCATATCTCTCTATCACAACATGACAAGTATGACAATCATCACAGCATTCACATCAGCATTCAATCATATTTCTCTCATCACAACGTGACAAGTATGACAATCATCACAGCATTCACAGCAGCATTCAGTCATATTTCTCTCATCACAATGTGACAAGTAAGACAATCATCACATAATTCACAGCAGTATTTAGTCATATTTCTCTCATCACAATGTGACAAGTATGACAATCATCATATCTTTCACAGTAGCACTCACTTGTTACATTAAATGATAATCACAAACCTATAATGCATTATACATGATATAAGAGAAAGAGTCATTACCTTGTTCTTTCTGTTCGAGTTCAGACACAGGCTTCCTACGTTCAAGGCAGATATCAAATCGTATAATCATAATTAAGGATGAAAAGTTATTAACTATTCCAATTCCTAAATAACTTCAAAACACTTTGGGTTGATTATCATTCAAGTCCCTTAGGTGGTTACTAGAAGCCCAAACATATGCTTAAAGGGTTGAGAAACACAGGACCAAAGACCATCTTTCAAAATCACAAAGTGCTAAAAACAAGATTTGGCTATGGCCAAGAGTTGGTAAGATACTTTTAGGTCGCGACCAAGAATTGGCCAGAGACATTTGGGCCTCGGCCAATGCCCCTTTGGCCACAGCCAAGAACATTACAAAAGTATTTGGGCCGTGGCCAAGAACTAGCCTATCCTTGGCTGATTTTAACTGACCATAACTCTTAGCACACAACTCCAAATGACACAAACTTTATACCATTTTAAAGCTTGCAATGTCTACTAAAAAATTGGAAAGTTTCACAACTTTTGACATCATTTGCTATTTCAAAATATTGTGCAAGTAGGTCCCCTGCATAGAATTTTCCACTGCCAAATTTTCCAGTTTTGTGACTTAAGTCTCCAATGGTTCCAAACTTCACATCCAAGCCTATTCCTACACAGCTTTTCACATAAAACCCAATGGAGACATCAAAATAACCAAATTCTCATTCTTTTCACAAGTTATGTTTTAAGGCAACAATTCAACACAAAGCCCCAAAACTCCAAAATTCACATTCAAGGTTCAATTCAATTCTATTTATCCAAAACTCAATACAAAACACCATTTCCATACTCAAAACATCACAACCTCTCCAATTCCCAATTCACATGAAATAGGACAAAAATTCCAGAAATTAAAGCCTCAATCAATGGCCACAACATTCATATCAAAATGTTGCTCGTACTCACCTTTATCACTTTCTTTAACTTGTTCCTTGCTTTACCAACCTCTAGATTTTCTTGAGCTTTTAAATCACCACTACTTGAAAATCTAAAATCATATAATTAAATCTCTCAACAAGAGGAATAAGATTAAAGAAGAGGATTTTGGGAATAGAAGCCATTTTCAAGGTCAAAACACAAGAAGAAATCTCACCTTCAACCTTGAACTCTTTATCTTTCTTCTTCCTTATGCTTACACTACTTGAAAGCTTGGAGGGAGAGAGAGAGAGAGAGAAAATGGTGAAGTGATGAATATCTTCAGCCCCCATGCCCTTGACAGCCGAATAGAGAGGAGAGAGGGAAGAGAAATAAGTTTTTAAAAAAAATGCTTATTTGACTTTTTGACTCTACTAAGTTGTGCCAAGTGTCAACTTCCTATGGTTCCTCATAAAGCATGTAACCATATGGTTACACTAACTAATTCCATTAGACATTTAGTCACACTTCTCATTTCTTTAGCTACCAATTAATTTCTTTATCAGTTGCTGACTAATTGGCCGCTAAATTTTCCATTCTTTCAATTTTACCCCTGATTGTGGTATATTCACTATAATTGCCACTTAACCTATAACATAATTTATTTTCCCTTCTTCATGCGCCATTCTCCCTTCTATTTTAGTCTAATAATAACTTTGCCATATAATTAAACTAACAGATAGGGTTTAGGCACTTTTTACTGCGAATTCGGTCATAACCCATACTTTATTTCCCAAAAGCATTCATTAAACATTATTTACAGTCTCATATGAGGTCATTAGCCCTTAAACAAAATTTGGGGCATTACACATGGCCCTAAGACTGATGGAAATCTTAAAATTTTCTATGAATTTTACGCCAATACTTGTGTTCGATCTGTTTGGCAGCTTCCCCTTCGGGGCGTTAATAATTACTTCACATTAGACAATTTCCGGTAGTATGTCAATCTACTTGCCATAGAGGGCTACAAGTATAAGCACTACATGGACAACACTGGTGATATTCCTGAAGATGAGATATCTCAATTGCTGGATTATAAAGGAGCAATGATATCGAAGAGCCAAGGTAGGACCCAAAAATATTTGTTGCGCATACGTTTATCAATGGAGGCACAAATTTGGTTATATTTTGGCAAAGACTACTTCTGGCCCTCATCCAACCAAAACTGCCTTACTAGGGACTAAGCCCTCCTTGTCTACCTTTTAATGAAAAAGGAATCGGTAGATCTGGGCCATCTGATTCACAGTTCTATCAGGGATCACATTTATGATCATACAGGTGGTCTTATGATCCCTTATCTCATTTCTATCTTTTGTACTTCTGTGGGTGTGGCAGCCATTCTGATTGATGTCTCATTCAAGCCAATCTAGAAGTTCCAATATAAGAGCAACAAGGCAAGGGGGACTGAACAAGTTCTACTAACCAACAACCATGTGCTACCCCAGAATTTGAACATGGTAAACCCTTAGGTGCCCCGTCTTCCTCTAAGCCTGCCATAACCTTGGATTTGATCTTATCTGTCGTCCAGCATACTGAGGCCAATATAGCATATTGCTTCTCCCAACTGCAAGACCATGGAGCCCGATTGGCCCAACTAGAAGAGTTACTTGCTGAACATGTTCAGAAAGCTATCCATGATGGTGATGATGATGACAATAGGGAGGAGGATGACAATGATGAGGATGCTAGTGATGATAGTGGAGATTAATAGTCAAGCATTTTTATAGCTTTTCTATGATTTTACTTTTGTTTCTTGTTTTGCTTTGTTGTTTTGGTGTCTGTTCACACTATCACTTCTATTACAGAAATCATTTTTCATTGGATATTGTTTGCATTCCTATTGTTAATGGCTATTTCCAGTTTTAGTCTTTTATTGCTTATCACACATATCCCTATCTTTGTTCTGTCTATGGATAGCTATTTTTTCTATTACATTGTAGGTGATTTATGTACCCATTGTGGCTAGATACACCCCATAATTTTTCAATTGTGACAATAAGGATACTGTCTGTTTTAAGTTCAGGGGTGTTTTTTATTATCTATATGTATTTTGATAAGAACTTCAAGTTTAAAATGTTAACAATTTTTTGTCCTCTGTTTCAAAAATCGAGCTAGATTTATGAATTATCTTTGATAGTGAATGCGTAATCCAATGATAGATAGGACGCTTGGATTGTATATTATCTAGGAAAAAGATAGTAAATATTCATGAATACTTGGTTTTCATTTTAAAACTTACTTCCTAATAATCTTTGGAATAAACATTACGCATAAGAGTTGGAAATGATTTGAATGCTTTTGTTAGAAGATTTTATAGCAAATTGATGTGTATGATCTTTTCTCATTGAAGGACTTTTGAACTTGCATTAGAATTTCTTGAAATGAAATAGCAATTTCACATATTTTTGAAAAGTGATTTAGGCATTATTTTAAATACGTTTTTGCCATTCAAGCCAGCCAATGACATTAAATTCATTTGCACCCTATTTGAGCCTTAAAAAAAGTCTAATTCATTTCTAAAGACCCACATCATGCCTTAACCTGCGTAGCCCGAAAAACCATGAATTACCCTTATCTTGAGATAAATGACTATTTGGTGATGATTATTAGTAGTAAGGATTAGTTTGTTGATTAATAGATGCATATTATTGTTAAAATGGGTATATGGAAGGTGGTGCATGTTCTCAAGTAGTCTGTACTCCTAAGTTATATCTTGCCATTAAAAACAGAGTTCAATAAAAAATTTGAGTACAAAGACATCAATTTGCGATAAGTTTGGGGGAGTATGTGAGCTTCCTGAAAGAAAATTTCATGTAGTACAAAGAGAGAAATTATATATTGTCATTTATCTCAAGAGGTTTGAATCCTCCATTTCCCCATTCTTCTAATGAGCTTAACCATTGGCCACATTACAAACCCATGAAGTCCTATTGATTTTAAAATTGTGTGGAATGATCTATAAGTGAATAGAGAGGATAATGTAGAAAGATAAAGCCCGGATGTTGAGGTTGTTTTATACATGTTGAAGTGTTGCATTTGATCTTGATACTTGCAGGAAAATTGTGATCCAACTTTTCTCACACACACATTCTGGAAGATGTTTAGAAGTTTGCTTTAAATTGTGAACCATGCATTCCTTTATATTTTGTTGTTTTTCCTATTGAACATTACATCTTGACCAACTAATGAGGAAATCATGCTTAATACTAAGTTTATGATTAATCATTCTAGCTCCTTTTTCACTTAACTAGTTTTACTCAAGACCAAGCAAAGGTTCAAGTTTGGGGGTGTGTTAACCTTATGAAATTCTTGTCAAAACTAGCACATTTCCTTTTAATTTCTCACACGTTTTAGTGAAATAATGGATATTTGGGAGCACAAAAGTGAATGAAATGTGTATGATGCATATTTGGCATTAAAAGAGAATAAATGTCGTGATTAATGAATACCTTGTTATATTTATTAACTGTTGGCTTTTATAGAATTCTTTGTGTTGATAGGACCATATTTCAGTCATAGTTAGAGCCAGAGAAAGCACAATTCAAAGAAAAGAAGTTGAAATAGAGTCTAAGTAACCAACCGTGACATGAAAAAGCAATGAGGGGATGAAAACCGACCTTGACGGGAGTGAAGCTGAAATTCAAGAAGCTTGGCCTCAGCCATGGCTTTTCCCTGGCCGCAGCCAAGTACCTTATAGAAACTTTTTGGCTGCGGCCAAGACCTGTGATAGCTGCTATGCGTTTTGATTTTCATAACCTATAAATACAAGATCCAGGGATTAGAACAACATCCTCCAGATCCAAAAAACCCTAGGAGGTGGCTGGGACACCTCTCTAAGCTTGGGAATCAGGGGAAATCAAGTGGACATTGAAGATTTGAAGAGATTCAAGCTGATTTTCCTTGGATCTGCTTATTTCTTTCCCTTTCTTCCCCATTTTGCTGATATGGTTGTATTTACTCTATTTATTTGTATTCATTTTCTGAACATGAGCAGCTAAATCCTTCATTCTAGGATTATTTTGAACCTTTGTATGGATTAATATTCGGATCTTCCTCTCTTTTATGTATGAATGATATATATGTGTTGATTTCATCCTATGCATAAAGCTCCTGAATGTTTGGCTAGCAATTAGATTGTTTTATTTACTCTATTTTGACTTGAGAAAGCAAGATTTGAGTAAAGAACTTGGTTGAAATAATACTTGACTTGAAGTTTACTTAATAAATGGATAGATTGTTAGTGATATAGAGATATAATCACTGAACTAGTATTGTCAATATAGATTGATGTTGAATGTATATTCTCATTTCATTGTTGCAAGAGATTGTGCATATTAATTGAGTATATGAACTTGGTTCTAACCTGAGAAAGCTGAAATAAATACTCTTAAATCTAGACTAACACATATAATCATTAAAGACATTAAAAGAGAGGAACCTAATCAAGTTTTTATGAAATACAAAGGGGATAAATAATCCTAGTTTCCATATCAAATTTGATTTTACACACTTAAGTTCCATTGTTTTTAAATACAGATTTTACAAATTCCTTTATATACCAACAACATTGTTTTGGCTCAACTTGATTGAATGCACTAGCTTATTGTTTGATTTTAATTGGGAAAATAAATCCTCATGGGAACGATACTTTACTTATTACTTGATACGAACCGTGCACTTACAGAGGCGAACAAATTTCAAGACTAAGCTTAATATCATAGCTAAAATTGGTTGGTCCAAGTTAAAATGCACAATGGGCAACCTTCCCATTGTAGTACTGCTTAGCTACTAAGTATTTTAGGTTTTATATGCCCCTTATGGATTTGAGAACCTACTTGTTCCAAATCTCCTTTTGGCTAAGTGACAAATTGCCCAGACATATGCATAGCACATTTCGAAAAGAATTCATATCCTCTTGCTTGACAATTTCCAATTCTTTTTAGCAAGTTCTTCTAGTTTCTTTTAGACACTTATAGGTAGTCATTATCATCTTCTAAATGATAAAGAAAGCATTCAATTTATTAGGAAATCTATCTCCTATCGTCATTCATTAAATGACAATTTACTTCGAGGTGGATTTTCATCTTCTTATGTATGGATAGACATTCAATCTATTAACTTACCTCTTACTTTTTTTATTGTGAAAATGGTCTCAGCCCTCTCACTCGGATCAGTAAACTTAGGAACACTTGTTATTCTTTGTCACTATTAACCTCTTAGAGAAATTCAATATGATCAATGCTCATTTCCTGCTAGAAAATTTGTGCTCTATGAATGTTGTATCCCTTGGTTTTCTTAGTCATTGAGCCGTCATCAATTTTAGTAATGAAGACGTATCATTTCAAATTCTCATGTCATCTCATGAAAATGTACCTTTTGTGCCTTGGGCCCATTTTTTCATACACATAGGAAGAATTATGGATATTAAGTTGCTGACCCTTATGGTCTTAATGTACTTGGTCCTGGTATAAGGCCTATCCATGATTCACAGGGCAAGGTTGTGACTGACTTGGAGAGCATTTGGTTAAGTATGAAGACAATAAATGTAAGTTTACATGCCAACATATGGCTGATAGTTTTACTTATGCTATTACTTACAATCATGCAAGGAGAGTTCTATCTCTCCATTTTAATAAGTCTACTGTGTTGAAGGGTTTTGGGGATTGATAGTTGCCTAGTAATCCCTTTCCTGCATACAGAGTATCTTTAACTAACCAATGTTAGTCCAAAAGGTCTTATCATTTTAATTTAATTGATTTTTGACTAGATTTAGTCATTATTTAATAGCTTCACACTTGCCTAAAATCAAGTAAACATAACTTTATTTTGAGTAGATGTCCATAATGTTAATGAAACACCAGGCTCTATGTTTTGTCCTTACGTTCATTGGTTCACAAATGTCATAGTTTGTTAATTGCTCATTGGTTCACAAATGTCATAGTTTGTTAATTGCAAAGGATATCTTCTCAAAATGTTTTCTTGTCTTTCTTGCCAATTAGACTAAGTTCTCAACTACTCACAAAGGTATTAATCCTTTACTATACATTGTAACCCCCTCACCGTAATGACATCCGGTTTATGAAATTTATGTGAAATAGAGACCAATAAAATAAAATAACAATTCATATTCCCTCATCCCAAGATGGGGTGTTTCAAAATCCGTTTCGAAACATAGTTAATCCTGGTCTCACATTCACAGGCGGATATAATTACTTGAGAAAAACAGAGTACATATTAAATATCAAAGTGCGGAAACCAAAATCCCGGCAAACCCCGGGTTACTTGCATACATAACTTGGGTTTACAGGTTTCCCAACAATGGGGATTACATAACCAAAATAGTCATTTACATAAAATGTACAAATTGCAATCCCAATCCAAAACTATGATAACCAACTACCACTTAGATCCCGGAGTGAGCCTAACTACTCCTGGTCGTCCGTTTCCCTTTCGAACCACTCGCCCTGTCTGAAAAGATTAATCATTTGGGAGGGTGAGATTCTAAAGAATCCCCGTAGTAACTACTATTTCATACCACATGCAATCACATAATATGTAAACACATCATCTCATATCAACAGCAACAAATTCACTCCACCCTCATCCCCTTTTACCGCCGGGAAGGCATACGACCTTCACCCGAACCGTTGTTAGCGACTCAGGGACTATTGGCGTGGCAGTGCATACAAATAGCCACACGGCTCACATATAGCCTTTCGGCTTTCACAAATGGCCCGTCGGCCTTCACAAATATCACACCCTAACCTCATCCCCTTTTACCGCCGGGAAGGCATACGACCTTCACCCGAACCGTTGTTAGCGACTCAGGGACTATTGGTTTAGCGGTGCTACCACAATATCACATAACGCATATATGACACCCTAACCTCATCCCCTTTTACCGCCGGGAAGGCATACGACCTTCACCCGAACCGTTGTTAGCGACTCAGGGACTATTGGTTTAGCGGTGTATCCACACAAAGTTTTCACAAAACTTGCAGCATACAAAATCCATTTAATCACAATGATATAGCACACATATCATACATCACATAAGGTATAAAGATAGAGTCACTACCTGTATCTTTCCTGACTGGCTCCGGCACCGTGGCCTCACGAGGGCGACAGATATCAAATCCTATATCAATTAGGGACAACCAATTAATCTCTTATCCATAGGTATATTTCAATAATTCTCTAAGTTGGTTATCATTTAGGACTCTTTAGGTGACTAAAATAGGCCTAAACATATGCCTAAAGGGTTGGAAGAACCTACCCAAAAGACCCCTTACTCGAAGGCAAAACACAGATTTTTGGTCCTCTCACTCGAGCACAGATGCTCTCACTCGAGCACAAGTACGGACATCACTCGAGCACAAGTGCGAGTGAGACTGCGAGTGAGCTCCCGAGAGCATAAAGACACTTGCAGGAACTGGCTCACTCGAGCACACGCGAGAGAAAACCAGGAAGTGAGGACCCGAGAGCACCCA
Organism: Inga leiocalycina; assembly: GCA_963242795.1. Lineage (NCBI taxonomy): Eukaryota > Viridiplantae > Streptophyta > Magnoliopsida > Fabales > Fabaceae > Inga > Inga leiocalycina. Next base: position 58,806,818 of record OY725321.1, read on the forward strand.
AAGCTCTCCAAGCATAGGATCACTCGAGCACAAAACCACACCCGCGAGCACACTCCCACCCGCGAGCACACTCCCACCAGAAGCACACTTCACACCCGCGAGCACACCTCACACCCGCGAGCACACACCTCTCACCCGCGAGCATACCCGCGAGCACACACCTCTCACCCGCGAGCACCTCACTCGCAAGTGAGAGCCTGAAAGCACAACTCCCTCCTGAAGCACAACCTCACTCGAGCATGACCCCCAGTGCTCGAGTGAGAAGGCTATGCTCGCGAGTGTCAGAGCACACTCGTGGCATCCACCAGCAAGTGAAGACCCGAAAGAAACCCTTCACTCTGAACTCCCACCTTCACTCGAGCAGACCATGCCTGCTCGAGCATGTTCTTCGCTCACTCGAGCACAAAGCGCTGTGCTCGAGCATCACCCAAAGAAACCCAGACGCACTCGAAGCAGGACAGGGAAAACTCTTCCATCACTCGAGCACGTTCTTCCTCTGCTCGAGTGATGCTCATGCGAGACCCAGAAATGCAGAAAACCAGAAAACACCAGATGGTCAAATTCACTCCCAAAGGTTCCCAAACTCTCCACAATGCTCACACACCTTAAGCATTAACTAGGGAACACTATGGCAACTTCATAAACACTCCAAAAACCAATTTGACCACAATCATCCACTAAGGTCTCTATGATTTTTGGTTAAGTTTGGTAAAATCTGGAATTTTGCCCTAAATATGCCTATTTTTGGAGATATGAAGTTCATTGTGATTTATGATTGGAAATGATGTATTATGGAGTTATTTGAGCATTGAATGTGATCTGAAATGGTAGAAATGGGTTAAGGGAATTTGGATAATGTGAAAATCATAAACAATACATCAAAATGCTCTAAATGCCTACCTCTTCTCTTTGCTCAATCCAGAATCTGGATTCTCAAACTCCCAAATTCGACCAATGTCCCAATCTACACCATTTAAGGCTCTACAATCATCACAATGTAACTCTCATTGAGATGATCAATATCAGAGAAGAGGATTAGAGCAAAGGAGAAGCATAACTTACCAAGATCAAGCTTTTTCTTCTTCCTCTTCTTGCCTCAATGTCGCCGGAATTAGAGAGAAAGATGAGAGATGAGAGATGAGAGAGAAAATGATGATGAAGAAACACATACTCCCTCCCTTGCCCATGCCTCCAACCGAATAAGAGAGAGAAAATGAGGGAAAAGTGACATTTTGTCACTTAGTGCATCATCCTATGGCTTTCCACTTGCCACATGTCATCATCCATTCTCTTCCACAATGAACTCACCTCACCACAACACGCAGGATTCCGACCCACGGTCATAAAACCACAACCCTTGATCTTAAATACCACATGTATTTATTCTCAAAATTCACATTACATTAATCATCATTGTGCTTAATCAAGATAATTACAATAATTATCAGAATCATTAGCCCTAATTACAAATCGGGATATTACAATTCTCCTCCCGTTAAATAAATTTCGTCCTCGAAATTTGTTACATCCCTTGAGCCATAAACTCCGGATATCGCCTTCGCATATCTTCCTCCGTTTCCCAAGTTGCTTCCCGCTGAGTCATTCCCTTCCAGATCACTTTCACATAAGGAATACTCCGGTGTCTGAGCCGACGTTCTTCTCGTTCAATAATTTGCTCTGGCTCCACCGCATATGTGAAGTTATCTCGCAACTCCACATTCTCATACTCAACGACATGGGATGGATCCGGTTGATACTTCTTCAATTGGGAAACATGAAATACATCATGGAGTCTGCTCAAGCTCGGAGGTAGGGCTATACGATAAGCAACAGGCCCAATCCTATCAAGGATCTCAAAAGGACCTATATATCTCGGGCTCAACTTCTTTCGCTTTATAGCTCGCCCAATACCGGTGACAGGAGATACTCTAAGAAACACATGGTCACCGACCTCAAATTCTAGAGGCCTTCTCCTCTTGTCCGCATAGCTCTTCTGCCGACTCTGAGCTGCAAGAAGCCTCTTTCGAATGATTCGAATCTGGGCTGAGGTTTGATCCACAAGATCCGGCCCATAGAGTTTCCTCTCGGACAACTCATTCCAACACAATGGCGATTGGCATTTTCTTCCATACAACGCTTCATACGGCGCCATCTGAATGCTCGCATGAAAGCTATTGTTGTAGGCAAACTCAGCAAGTGGAAGGAAACGGTCCCAACTCCCTTTGAAGTCAAGTACACATGCCCGCAACATATCCTCTAAGGTCTGAATAGTCCTCTCTGACTGACCGTCTGTCTGAGGATGATAGGCTGTACTGAATCTCAATTGAGTACCCAGTGCCTCATGCAATGCCTTCCAGAATCTCGAAGTGAAACGAGGATCTCGATCAGAGATGATATTCCTCGGTATGCCATGGAGCTTCACAATTTCACGAAGATAAATCTCCGCTAGTCTATCCGGAGAGTAACTAACATTGATCGGTAGGAAGTGCGCTGACTTCGTTAACCGGTCCACAATAACCCAGATCGCATCATAATTCCTGATCTTGGGCAATCCCGTAACAAAATCCATGGTCACGCTTTCCCATTTCCATTCCGGAATTTCAGGGCTTTGCAATAAACCAGGCGGTCTTTGGTGCTCAATCTTCACTTTCTGACATGTGAGACACCTCGCCACATACTTTGTCACATCACTCTTCATACCCTGCCACCAATACTCAGATTTCAAACCATGGTACATTTTGGTCATACCAGGATGAAGAGTATATTGGCTCTTATGCGCCTCATCTAAGATCTTCTGTCTCAACTCCGCCTTAAGTGGAACACAAATCCTATTCTGATAACGAATCAATCCGCTAGGCGACACATCATAGCCTTGAACTTCTCCACGCTCAATTCTGGCTAGGTTACCCTGTATCCAGTCATCTTGCCGCTGAGCCTCTTCAATCTCAGCTCTCAAATCACTTTCCCCTTGGGAAACATTAAAATGGGCACAGATGATCTGGTTCGCCAGGTTCATATCACGAAAATCAGCAACCAATTTCTCCTCGTGTATCATCATAGCTGCCACAGCCACAGTTTTCCGACTAAGAGCATCAGCGACTACATTTGCCTTACCCGGATGATATTTTATTTCCAGGTTGTAGTCCTTAAGCAACTCCATCCAACGTCGTTGTCTCATATTCAACTCTTTCTGATCGTACAGATATTTGAGACTCTTGTGGTCGCAGTACAGTTCCACGGTCACACCATACAAATAATGCCTCCAAATCTTCAAGGCAAACACAATAGCCGCAAGCTCCAGATCATGAGTGGGATAGTTCAATTCATGAGGTCTGAGCTGTCGAGAGGCGTAGGCCACCACACGTCCCTGCTGCATAAGGACACACCCTAATCCCTGCCCACTGGCATCAGAGTACACAACATATGTCACACTGGGATCGGGCAAAATCAACACAGGTGCCGTAGTCAACCTATCCTTCAGCTCCACAAAGCAATTTTCACATTTCTCATCCCACACATACGGCTGATCCTTTCTCGTGAGCTTGGTCATCGGCAATGCAATACGGGAGAAATTCTGAATGAATCTCCGATAATAACCAGCAAGACCCAGAAAACTGCGTACCTCGGCCACAGATTCTGGCCTCTTCCAGTTCAGTACTGCTTCCACTTTACTAGGATCCACAGCGACCCCACCTTGCGAGATAACATGGCCTAAGAATTTCACTTCTGATAGCCAAAACTCACATTTACTCAACTTAGCATAGAGTTGCTTCTCACGTAATATATTCAACACAATTCTCAAATGATGCTCATGTTCTTTTCTACTCTTAGAGTATATCAAAATATCGTCAATAAATACCACAACAAACTGATCTAGGTATTGCCGAAAGATACGGTTCATGTAATCCATGAAAACCGCAGGCGCATTTGTCAACCCAAATGGCATCACTAAGAACTCATAATGACCATATCTGGTCCGGAAAGCAGTCTTCGGAACATCTTCCGCTTTCACACGCAGCTGATGATACCCCGACCTTAGATCAATCTTGGAGAATACACACGAGCCAGATAATTGATCTAACAAGTCATCAATTCTAGGGAGAGGGTACTTATTCTTGACGGTAACTTTATTCAATTCTCGATAGTCGATACACAAACGAAGACTCCCGTCTTTCTTTTTCACAAATAAAACTGGAGCACCCCAAGGCGACACACTGGGTCTAATAAACCCTTTCTCGAGCAAATCCTCAATCTGCTTTTTCAATTCGGCCATTTCATTTGGAGCCATACGATATGGGGCTTTAGATATCGAACCCGCTCCAGGCACAATGTCAATCGGAAACTGAACTTCCCTTTCCGGAGGTAATCCACTTAAGTCGTCCGGAAAAACCTCAGGGAATTCATTCACTATGGGTATACTATTCAAAGTTTCACTGATTTCTCCTTGTACCGAGAAGAAAACCATATACCCCTGACAACCCTTTTTCAAATATCTCTCAGCCTTCGCCGTCGAAAGAAAATTCAAATCAACATTGCCATTCTCGACGTTTTGAGAAACTGGATATACAATCCTCTCGTTCCCACAATCTAATAACACGTTATTCGCTCTCAACCAATCAAAACCCAAAATGACTTCCAATTGGCAGAGCGGTAAACAAATTAGATCTACCACAGACTCATGACCCTCTACGGTTATTACACAATTCAAACAGGCTTCTGTAGTTACAGCCTTTACACCCATCGGTGTTGACACAATCAATTCGAATGGCAACTTATGTACAATTAAACCCAGGCGCTTTACACAATCATGCGCAATAAATGAGTGACTTGCACCCGAGTCAAACAATACTTTCAATACAAATCCATTAAGAAGAACTGTACCTTGTATCAGCTCTGGGGATTTCCGGGCTTCCTCATGAGTCATAGCAAATACTCTGCCCTGAGTTTTCGGTCTCTGCTCCGCTTGCGGTCGTTGGCAATCTCTGGAAAGATGTCCGGTTCGCTTACAGTTAAAGCAAATCATCTCACCCTGACAGTTCTTACCATAATGTGACTGATTACAGCGAGGACATTTCCTCTCAGTCCCAAACCTCTGGGGTTCACGATCTCTGGGCTGATAGGGCTTCTTACCACCACCCCTATACGAAGATGACGATCCCGAACCCTTCCGCTTCTGGGAAGCACCACCCTTGCTGGGTTCACTATAACCACCCGCAGTCTTAGCCGGATACAATTCTCTCAGATTGCTCTCTGTAATCCGACACTCTTCAACGGCCTTGTTAAACTTGGAGAACCGATGAGTGGCTATTCTCTTCCTCATGTCACGCCTTAAGCCCCGAATGAGTAGATCTGAACTCAACTCCTCATCATCCCTCTTTTGTAGATAAGAGGAGTATCGGGACAACCGGGTGAATCGGGACAAGTATTCATCAAATGACTCCGTGTCCCCTTGCTTGATTTGTAGGAACTCGGTCTCCTTTTCAAGCCTCACCGACTTGGGAAAGTATTTCTCATCGAAGTGCTGTTGAAACACTTCCCAGGTCAATGGTATATTCTTGCTCTTCAGCGACAGAGCTATGTTCCGCCACCAGCGGTCTGCATCACCCTCAAGTTTGTACACCGCCAGCTTGGCTTTCACTTCCGAGGGACATTCTAGAACCTCGAATATCTTCTCAAGACGGTTCAACCAGTCTTCCGCCGCCTGAGGATCAAATTTCCCTCTGAATACCGGAGGTAGGTGTTTACAAAACCTGGAGACCCAAAACTGAAGATCTCTTTCCTCATTGACCGATTTCCCATGCGGCCTTTGATTTTCTTCAGTACGAGGAGGCGATTCAAGCGATCGTGCTGACCCTTCAGCTGTATCTTCCAGTCTAGTCTCCTCTCGGGTTTCCCCTCGAGTACCTTCTTGAGTAGACTGGCCTCTACCCTCATTGTTCTTTGCTTTCTCGGCTCGAAGCTCTTCTCTAAGCTCCGTAATCATATCCCTCTGATCCTTTATCAAGCCCATTAACTCTTGCATAGGATCCGGTGGATTGTCATTGACCAACTCCACATCGGGATCTTCTTGTTGTACTCTGGGGCGACCTTTTGTTGTTCTTTTCATTCTACAAAGAACTCACCCCATTAATCCAACAATTATGGTATACACATCTCTACAGAGCTCATATATCCACAATTATAACTCAAAGATGTGTAAACGAACAAACATTCACTACCAATCCATTATCACTAAGGACACACTATGGGAGCTATCCTAGCAAACTCTACCCTTGCCAGGAACTGCAGCTCTGATACCAAAAATCATAAACAATACATCAAAATGCTCTAAATGCCTACCTCTTCTCTTTGCTCAATCCAGAATCTGGATTCTCAAACTCCCAAATTCGACCAATGTCCCAATCTACACCATTTAAGGCTCTACAATCATCACAATGTAACTCTCATTGAGATGATCAATATCAGAGAAGAGGATTAGAGCAAAGGAGAAGCATAACTTACCAAGATCAAGCTTTTTCTTCTTCCTCTTCTTGCCTCAATGTCGCCGGAATTAGAGAGAAAGATGAGAGATGAGAGATGAGAGAGAAAATGATGATGAAGAAACACATACTCCCTCCCTTGCCCATGCCTCCAACCGAATAAGAGAGAGAAAATGAGGGAAAAGTGACATTTTGTCACTTAGTGCATCATCCTATGGCTTTCCACTTGCCACATGTCATCATCCATTCTCTTCCACAATGAACTCACCTCACCACAACACGCAGGATTCCGACCCACGGTCATAAAACCACAACCCTTGATCTTAAATACCACATGTATTTATTCTCAAAATTCACATTACATTAATCATCATTGTGCTTAATCAAGATAATTACAATAATTATCAGAATCATTAGCCCTAATTACAAATCGGGATATTACATACATTATTTAGCAAATTCTCTTTTGCTAGTTTGATCATTCCATTTGATCAATATGTGTATATGGCAAGAAATGGAATTATTATCTCCAAAAGGAAACATCAAATCCAACAAGGGATTTAAGATTTATAGTCTCATCAATCTTTAACTAAAGAGATAAAAAAGATGTGATCTTGTTGGTTTCATATTACATGGAGTGAATCAAGGTAGTTTATATATGCAGAGTTAACGTGCAAGTTTTAATCCTTTAATTCTTTCTCTTTCTTGCTTTGTATCCAACATGAAGCCATATGCTTCTGTGAAACATCCACTACTCATTTCAATTGTTTCTTCTACAACCCTTAAAGAATTATCAATATAGCTTTTCATCTTTGTATAAAAAATTCTTGACCTCCTCTAGATTAAGTTTAACTCAGAGGTTTCTTGCCCTTAGGCTTAAAGGATGAATCCTCACACTTTTTAGCTAAGTTTGTCTGACTTATTTATCTCGGATCCTTCAGTCTTTCAAACTTAAGTTCAATATGGTGAATTACATTGTCAAAGGTCACAATATACATATCATGAGTAGTATTTGCTTTTGCATACTCTCGCTTACTTGGAGACATAGCTTACTCCCACTCACTGATAGATGCCTTAGCACAACATACACAAAACATAGCTTGTTTGTTTCAACTTCTTAATTTAGCATTTGCCTCAAATGTTGCCTAAACGACATCTTAGGACTTGATACACCATATTAAAGCTTAACTTAGTTTTAAATTTATGGAAGAAAATAATCAATTCCACCATCTTCCAACGTTATCAACACAACTTGGATAGAGTTATATTGCTCATACCATCATAAATCTGAGCAATCTTGTTCTTTCTATGTTTGATAGCATAAGCTTTCTATGTCTTTCAGTTGCTTTAGCCTCTAGATGTTGAAGACAAGTTGGTAAGATGTCCTTAACATCTCATTCTTCTTGAATGTAATAGATTTGTCAGTTTTAAACTATATAGATGTCTTATTAAGCTCATATTCATAAGCTCAGTCAAATAGACTTGGTCATAATTTGGTCACTTAGATAATTATGGTATACAAATCATATTCTTTTGTTCAAATAAGACATAGGATAATTAGATAATAAGTTCACTAGTTTCATGTTCAGGAGACAACCATGTTGTAATATCCCAATTCATGGTTAAGGGCTAATGACTATGAAATTGATTGTAATTAGTGTAATTAAACACTTTTGGAATTAATGTGATGTGAATTTGGTATAAATATGTGTGGTATTTAAGATCAAGGGTTGAGATTCATTGCATATGGGTCGGAATCAGATGTATTAAGCTTATGTGAGCTCATAGAGGGTGTGAGTAGATGGTGACATGTGGCATAGTGTGGACCATTAGATGTGGCACATGGGATAAAAGTCCACTTTTCTCTCATTTTCTCTCTCCTATTCGGTGGAAGAGTGTGGGCAAGGGAGGGGAATGCAATCATCATCATCTTCTCCATATCTCATTTTCTCTCTCATATCCCTCCATTTTCGGTGACCTTGAGCAAGGAAAGAGAAAGAGAAAGCTTGGATTTTGGGTAAGCAATGATCTTCTAATGCCCTAAACCTCTTCTCTAATGTTGTGCATCTCATTGAGAGCTTCAACTTGGTTATTTCAGAATCTTGAAAGGTGGTGGTTATGAGTTGGACGAAATTGAAAATTTGAGAATCAAGACTCTGGAATTTGGCAAAGTAAAGAGGTAAGCCTTTAGTGCATTTTGATATATTGTTTGTGATTTTTGGATAAGTTTGTGAAAATCTGGAAATTTTTCCTATTTTATGCCTATTTTTGGATATATGAATTTCATTGTGATTGATGTTGGAAATGGTCTATGGTGAAGTCATTTGAGTATTTGATATAGTTTGGAAGTTTGGATTTAAGTTGAATGAGATTGGGGTATTGTGTGTCATAGAGACCCAAAGGCATAAATTGTGGTAGAAAGGGTTTTTGGAGTGTTTTGGAAGTTGCCAATGTGTTCCTTAGGTCATTTTAAGTGGAAATGGGCTTTATGAGAAGTTTGGGAACTATTGGGTATGATTTTGACCATCTGGGAAATTTCTGTCATTGCTGCATTTCTGGTCTCTGATGCATAACACTCGAGTGAGGGAAGATCATGCTCGAGTACTGCGTGTATTTTTCCCTTTCTGCGTTGTGTTTTTCCTGGGTTCTCATAATGATAGCTTGAGTGCACTTCTATATCCGTGAGTGAAGTTGATGATCACTTGAGTGAGCAAGGAATTGCTCGAGTAATAGTGTGAGAGCTTGGTTAGGGCTGCTCACGGGTTGTCACTCGCTGGCCATTGTTCAAGAGTGTGCTTTGACACTGGCAAGTGTTAGATCTCATGTTTTGATAATAACAGAGAATGGTATGAAAAAGATTTGATTAATAAATAAGTTTGATCAAAGTAATAAGCATCACTTGAAGTAAACAATGGAGTAGTGAAGAAAAGCCAAAGGAAAAAGCTGAGAAACTTGATCAGAAGCAAGTTTTCTAAGGCATTACTCGAGTAATGAGACAAAACTTGAAGTAACCAGAGGCACCTTCCAGTAACCTGCCAACGTTACTCGAGTACATACTCGAGTAATAGTGTAAATATTTTCAAGATGCTCTCGGCCTGCCAATGTTACTCGAGTAGTCACTCGAGTAACCAGGTAAATACTTGGAGTTGCTATCGGTCTGCTAATGTTACTCGAGTAGGTACTCGAGTAACCATGTAAAAGTTTTGAAGTTGCTCTCGGCCTGCCAATGATACTCGAGTACGTACTTGAGTTACTCTGTTTCACAAAATATTTTACTCTCGGCATTTTGTACTACTGCCAATGTTACTCGAGTAGCTACTCGAGTAACTCACTATGGTAAGCAAAAACTTGAAGGTAGTACTCGAATAACTTGATCTAATTTTTATCTCATTTTCCTCGAGTCATTACTCTAGTATGGAAGTATATAATGTTTCATTTTAAGTGGATTACTCGAGTATGTACTCGAGTATGCAGAGTCATTTTGAAGGAAAACCTCAAGTCATTACCCGAGTAAGTTATGCACAAAAAGTAAGTTTACTCGAGTATGTACTCGAGTAACAAGGTAATCAAACTTGAAGTGCTCTCGGCCTTGAAATCCTGCCAACATTACTGGAGTAAAGCATCGAGTAACCAAAAGTTTATTTGAAGGTTTACTCAAGTTGGTACCCGAGTAACCTATAAAGTTGTGAGTGTATTACTCGAGTAGGTACCCGAGTAAACATACATTTCCAAAGGTTTGAAATTTGGTTATTCCATGCACTACTCGAGTGATCTTATATTTGTCTGTTAACTTGCAGTTGATCAAAGTTTTTCCGATGAAACTCGAGTAGGTACTCGAGTAAACTTCAAGGGATACTCGAGTAGCTACTCGAGTAAGCAAACCCAGAAATTCAGAAATCATTCCAACGTTCATTGTTTTGCTTCCTATATGATTAATCTTTTATTGTATTAGTATTCTTAGCTTATTTACAGATAAACAATGAAGAAATTATATCAAATAAGGAAAGTCAAATGAGAAGTTCAAATGCCACCTACCGCCAACGGATATTTTTCAAAAAACTGGAAAAGTCAATAGTGGCTGCGTACTCTCCAACGGATGAGAAGAAAATGTTCCAACGGTCATCACCAACATATCTATATATATGGAACATCCAAACAGAGAAACAAGAACAAGAACACACACAAACGTATCATCAAGTTCATTGCTCTGTTTTTACGTCGTAATTGGTTTTCTATGCTTCAGTGTTTCTTATTCACTCTGTAAGAGAGATATTTCATTCAAACTCAATATTTGTTATTGAGATAACTTAAGGTTGTGGAACCTTGAGTTGGGATTGGATTACAACTTGTAAGGGGGAGCGAGTGTCCAGGTGAAGGAACTTGCTTGTACTGAGGTGCCAAGAACCCACTGAATCTTGGAAGTTATAGTGAAACTCTCAGAGAAGCTCTGAGGACTGGACGTAGGTCAAAGTGGTTGTGACCGAACCAGTATAACTCCCGGTGTACACTTTGGTGATATTTCTCCTTACTCTTTACTGTTTTAAATTCACTATCAAAGTTTTATATTTGCAACGAATTTTTAGTATCACCCAATTTACCCCCCTCTTGGGTGAAACGCTTGCTCTAACAGCAAGCACTGGGGGGTATGCTCGAGTAAGCTTGTCCCTCTGATTTGCATGTGCTCTCGGGTTGTCACTCATTGTGTTGCACTTTCAGGTACTCGAGCAGATTGGGAGCCATCACCCGAGTGCAAAGTTTCATGCCCGAGTGATGTGAGCACTTTCTGGTCATAGTAGTTGCACACTGTCAAACACTCGCAAGTGAGACTCGTTCTCACTCGAGCATGAGTCGCTCATCACTCGAGTGAGGTCATCTTCACTTGAGTGATCCAGCCTAAAATCACTGTTTTGCCTTCTGAAAAGGGGTCTTCAGGGTAGCTTCTTCTAACCCTTTAGGCATATGTCTAGGCCTCTAATAGTCACCTAACGAGTCCTAAATGATAACCAACTTAAAGTATTATGAAATTAAGAACTTGGAAAAGAGATTGACTGGTTGTCCCTAATTTGGTATAGGATTTGATATTTGTCACCCTCGTGAGACCACGGTACCGGAGCCAGTCAGGAAAGATACAGGCAGTAACTCTTTCTTTATACCTTATGTGATACATTGTATGTGTGCTATATCATTGGTTTATGATGGATTTAAATGCTGCAATATTTGTGAAATTGTGAAAGCACCGCTATACCAATAGTCCCTAAGTCGCTAACAACGGTTCGGGTAAGGGCTGTGTGCCTTCTCGGAGGTAAAAGGGGATGAGGTTAGGGTGTGATATATGTGATTATGTGGGCCGAAAGGCTAATTGTGGGTGGAAAGGCTATATGTCAGACGCAAGGCTATTCGTATGCACTGCCACACCAACAGTCCCTGAGTCGCTAACAACGGTTTGGGTTAGGACGGTGTGCCTTCCCAGCGGTAAAAGGGGATGAGGGTGGAGTGTGATTTGAGTTGCTGTTATGTAATGATTTGTTTACATGCTATGTGATTACGTGTGGTATGAATGATTTGTTACTACTGGGATTCTTTAGAATCTCACTCTTTCCAAATGACTAACCTTTTCAGACAAGACGAATGGCTCGAAAGGGAAGCGGACAACCAGGAGTAGTTACGATTACTCTTAGATTTTAGTGGTTATTGGTTATCTATTTTGGTTTGGGATTACTATTTGTACATAAGATGTAAATATTAAATTTTGGATATGTAATCCCTATTTTGGGAACTTTAAAACCCATGTTGTATATACGCAAGTAACCCAAGGTTTATCAGGATTTTAGTTACGCACTCTGATATTTATTAATGTGATTTGGTTTCTCAAGTAATTATATTCGAATGTGAATGTGAGACCAGGATGAATTATGATTTTGAACCATTTTTCAGGAAACCCCATCTCTTAGATGAGGGATTGTAATTTATTACTTTGTCTTATTGGTCTCTATTTCACTTAAATTTCGTAGTCCGGATATAATAACCATGAGGGGGTTACACATGTTGACTCTCATCTCACTCATGCTAGTTAGCTCATCACCCTTGTAACCATTCCTTTATTAAACATATTCCCCTTTGGATTTCTAGATACGTTCCAGAAACTCCCTCTCAGTTTAAGCAGTTATAATAACAAGATAATAACATAATATTATCTATATAACAACATGAATGCTCATGAAAAGAAGAAACTATGCTCAATTCATTTCTAAAAATCAAAGAATATAACCATAAATTCAATGAAAAAGAATATTCAAGAAACATAAAATTTTGACTTATATTGATGTCTCACAACTAGGTTCTCCATCTCATAGACCCTTCTAACCATATGAACTTATGTAGTATCTTGCCACAATGTCAAGTTCCTCTTAGGCATGTTTACATTCACTTACTTGAAAGTATTTGCAGCATACCTCCCACTTGATGAGATGATTCCTACATCTCTATCTATCTTGTTCTTTGTCACAACATTTGTGAAAAAAGGGTTAACTAGAAGTTACTGCTTCAATCCCAATTGATTTATTATGGTTAGAAGCATGGGAAGACATATTATTATTTAATAATTTCAAGTTGCTGCAAGTTTCAGTTTTATCTCCAAGAATATAGGTCAAGGTTGGATAGGATTTCATAATCAAAAAATCATTTGAATAATTTCCCATTTTAAGGATCTCTCAACATTAACCTTATATTGAAGTTGAAAGATTCTTAATTGGTAAACCAACTTTTCCAAAAACAATAGAATCAATATAGAATCAATTTGAACATTTTTGGAAATCTCTAAATGCATATAAACACATTTTTGGCTCAAATAAGATCCAAACATGTTTCAAACATATGTAAATTATATATCAAATTGAAGCTCTCAAATTTATGGATTTTTAGGAATAAACCTTGCCTTAATTAGAGGTCCTACACGCATATACATACCCCTAGAAATTGTCTGTATCAAAAAATCCTGAAAAAAAGAAAATTCCAACAAAACCCATTCTTAGTGGAGGTGCTTGCGGCCTTCTAGCCATCATCCGATGACATGCACCGGCTTCCCAAGCTGCACACACCGTCCTTTATTTGATGGTGTCAGCCATGTGGTAAACAGTAGCCCCCACTAGCCCCACACACTATACGTCAATTTCAAGAATGTTTTTAAAAATATCCAACGGTCAACCATTGACTGGTCAAGGTTAACTGTTGACTTGTCAATGGTTAACCATTTAACCGAGACCTATGATGTGGCATGACGTGGCGATGTTGTGTCTCAATCTATTTAGTTGGTCAACAAATAACATGGCCTTATGCTGACTGATGATGTGTCACATAATACTGATGTGGCTCATTCTTGTTAGCCTACGTGTTTTAGTTGACTGATGACTGCTACATCATCATCTTCAACCTTCAGCTAGGTCAACTTAACTCGGTTTGATATCTAGCTGGTCATCATGACCTGCAAACTTCATAAGGCTATATCTTTCTTATTTTAACTATGTTTTTCGCATTCTTGGTGTCATTGGAATCATCACTGAATGAACTACAGACCATGGCTTTTGTTTAATCCAAAAATGTCTTTTTCAGAGATCAAATTGTGAGTTAATTGGTGATGGTGGGAATGCGACCCGCCAACTTCTCTCCTTCGTTTCTTCCTCATTCGAACTCTGTTTGACACATTCTAAGTATCTTTGGAATCGTCTCTTCAAGCACTACACACTCATGGCCTCACCTTGGGCAAAAACACTCAGTTTTGAAAACCCAATTTTTTTACCAACATTGACTGCCCTCTGTAATGTGACTTGGATGTGTGTCCTTTATGTTTTATGAGCTCTCTTACCTTTTGAGAGTTAAAATCTCTTGTTTTTGATTCCATATAGGTTCCAAAAACTCAACATTAATTAGATGGAAGAAGTGAGGAGAAGAGAAGAGAAGAAAATAATACATATGATGAGCTTTTAAACCTAGTACCTCACATGCAAACCAAAGTTCATGCATATGAAAATTCAAGTAAAAGAGGAGATAGAAAAAATAACTTGTTCAAGCCAAAAAATTAAATAACATAGCAACTTCTCACAAATTCACTTCAAGCACAATATTTATTGAACCACCAAACAACATATATATATATATATATAAATTGACATGTATCATAAATTTAAAAAAAAAATGCTTTTAAACATGGATATTTATTCAATCTTGAATGAATACAAGCATAGCAGAATACACATGTGAATATCAGATGAGAAGAAAAAATGAAGCATGCATATATACTATCATTATATAATCTTACATATATGATTGCACAATGGAAATAAATAGAAGGCATGATATGAATATAAACAAAAATATATTACATGCTTGTTCATAAAGAATAAATCACAGCCTCAGGATTAACCAACTCTGATGCCAGTGAAGGAAAATTAGCAAAGAGAAGAAACTTATGCGTACCGGGGAAAATCCATGTTCAGATCCAAATCAAAGCTCCAATACTCCATAACTCGAACATAATAATGCTTACACAATTATTCCACTGGTTGCCATAAGTTGCATAGTGGAAGACACCCTTTTTAATGAGAGAAAAGAGGGAAGGATCAATTTTACTCTCTCATAGGATGAGTACACTGCAGTGCGTTAATACTCAATACTCTCTCTCAAAATAAGAAACCTGGCTCTAATGTCACTTTTTCTATATATAAAGAAAATAAGAACTCTATAATTAATCCTTGAATAAATAAGTGTTCATATGAGCCTTTATATAGGCAACAGATGGATAAGGATATAAATCTAATAAGAATCTATCTAAAAGGAAAATCTATCTAAATCAAACAACTGATAAAATAATACTTAAATTATAACTAATAAAATAAAAAATCTATAAAACTATGGCGTAAGAAGTGCACGCACGCATGAACACACTCACACACACATATATATATAGTTCAACATTATATGTTTGTTGTTTAGTTAGCTTTTTATCAGGCTTCTCGTATATCTTTTCAATAAGTTGCTTTGGTTCATAATCAGGACTCCTCCTAGCATGCTTCTTGTTCTCATGGTCACCACTATAGTTCTCTTTCCTCTGGGTGTGACCAGTTGCTCTCTTTTTCTCCTTCAGGGTATTTATGTCCACAGGGCTTTGGCTACTAAAAATAGTAGCTATGGTTTTCTTGCATGTTTCTGATGCTCATGGGGGTCTTCTTTATCTTTAGTGCGATCATACATGGTCCTAAAGCTTCATGATTTTAGTTGTTTTCATGTTATGGGTTTGTGGTTGTCAAACTTTGTTTATCATTTTCTTTCCTATTATTGCTTTCTTTGGTTGTGTTTTTCTGTTCTTGGTCTTTAACGCTACTTAAATCGTGGTGGATTGTAGTTGAAGCCTTTTACTGCCTCCTAGTCCTTTTTATAATTAAGGAACAACAACATTAATCACGAAGATTAAAATGTTAGTTAAAAATAATCAATGTGTATGATTTGTATTTTTCTTTCAAATTATAGCCTCATTTATTAAAAAAAATGCCATCCCCTAATTTCCATAGTCATCATATGAGTTTTATACATAATGAATTCAAACCACTAAGCTAAGTTTGATCCTGGTAAGAAAGACACCTTTGAAAATGATTGAAAACCGAGCACAAACACAAGGTTCAAACCTATAAATGAATGGGTTTTCTTAAAAATTTAAAATGTTCAAAAACAGTTATTTAGTGGTTCACAAATTTTATTATGACTCATCAAACCTTAATTCCATTTATTATTATCAGAGTGCTTCTATGCTTTTATCCTAGTATATTGATGGTTAAACTATAAGCCCTTAACATACAATTACCCATCTTGATTCAGTATCGTATATGGTCTTGTTACAGTTTCTTTATGCATATATGGTATACTAAGGCTGCCCCGTGGTAGCAATGTGTGCCATGCTACCGCTACCGCTACTACAAGTATTATCTTCACTATGTTTATGTATATACATATATATATATATATATATATATATATATATATATATATATATATATATAACACATGTAGCCACATAAGGCTACCAAAAATCCCAATCTCAAAACTATTATATAGATAACCAACATAAAATAATCTTCTTCTCCACCTTCTTATTTCTCCACAATAACTACCTCCTTGCCCCTGGACCTACTGGCTTTGGCTATAGGTCATTTAAGAATCTCGGTAGTAACAGCAGTTAATCAAAAAATATGCAAGTTCAAAAAGCATGAAAAACAAACCATCATATAGTTAAGCATTTGGCAATCAAGATGCAACATAACATCAATCATAGGACTAAACAGTCCAATACAACCCACCTAGTATAACAGGTCTTATAGCCCCAGGTCTTATAGCCCCAGGGATACACCCCATGCGACACATGCACTCTCAGGTCTAACAGCCTTAGGACACAATCCATTTCAATACAGATTGCATAGTAAATCTTATAGCCCAAGGATACACACTATGCAACAAATGCACTTTCAGGTCTTACGGCCTTACTCTGAATGCATATCAGGTCTTACAACCCAGGGAAACACCCCATGCAACAATAGACATCGGGACTTATAGCCTCGAGACACACAATCCAAACATCATTTCATATATTCATAAAATGAATATAATTAATGTAAACACATACATGTAGAACAAATACATATTATATGAGAGAAAGAGTTACTACCTGACTGTCTTTCTGAGGTTTTACCTTCTTTACTTTTCTTCATCTCGGGGCTTGAGTAAATTTCTAATCCTATAATTTAAAATTCATGAAGAGATACGTCATTACTTATTTCAATTTTATCAACATAATTAAAATTATGTTACTCTTGACCCTCTCATAACTCATGTCTTTTATTTTGAATTAGTTGGTTATCTTTAATACTCTTTTGTACTTATGTTTAAAGCTTACCTAATTTAAGACATCCTATATGTTTTTCACCCCTATAATTTAGGTACTATATGTAGCTAAATGGGCTTCTCAGACTTGCCCCTAATTCCTCAAATCACATTTGCTCCAAAACCATAAAATTCCATATTTATCATAATCTGCCACAATTCTTTAGACAACTTTGAAAATTCATATATTAGGCTAGGAAATCCCAAATGAGGTAGTTCAAGTTTCTATGTGAAGCTCTTGAAGTCTCCTGTATAAGAAATATATTATCTAGTATTAATTTATGGTTCAAGGCTCCCAAAATTCATGACCAATCTAACTACCTATAAAGAGAATCAAAATTTTCTCAGATTTCATACCCAAACTCTAAAAATTCATAACTTATGATTTACACATCCAATTCCTAATTTATAACACTCAATTGAAAGCTCCAAATATCTATTTTAAGGGAAAAATAATCATATGACCAAATTACCATATTAACCTTATGAAATTTGTCCACTGTTAGATTCCTGAAACCCATAATATTCCTTGTTTTCTTACCAAAAGTCCCAAAATCATAACTTTCTCTCCTGACATCCAATTGATGCATTCTAGGACTCATTTTTAAATTTTTGGATGTGTACTATTTCTCCGCATATTGTCATAAATAGTGACATGTTTTGACCAATCAAAATAGAGAACGAAACTGACTTACTCCCTGAAGATCACATATTTGACAGTATGACTTAATCACTCAAGAACTCTACCATTTTCACTCCAAATTGAGCTCTCCTTGATTCCATTATCTACTACACATCCTAAAATCTCAAAATTTCAAAAGAAAATTAAAAAAATTCCACTTATGTTCTCAGTACAGAAGCACTCTATTTTTCTAATAACTAGAATAGGTGAAGAAGTTAACATGGAATCATGGTTTTAGACTCTAAACCTCAAACATTTTGACTCTACATACTCCTACTCACATGCTCTATGTTTGGTGTCTTTAAAACAGAACCAAGAAACCCCAAAAATCTCCCAAAGCCTGACATACATGCATTGTATCTTAAACCCATTGGTGACAGCAAACTTTTTGGTGACTTCTCTTACTCCAACTACCCAAGAAAGCCAAAAACCACTCCAAATCAATCGATAAAAGTAAGGTATAGGTGTAAGAGACTCACCTATACAAGAATCTAGCCTTGCATGTGAGTTTTCACAGGTTCTTCTTCCTCTTCTCTGGCAGTTCCTCTGATTTCTCTCTCTTACTCAAGCTCTCACTCACTCTTCTATTCTCTATGGCCAAAAAATAAAATGAAGAGGAGTGTTGGAATTTTTTTTAATTGAAGTGTGTTAGGTGTGTACATATGGCTCTTGGGCTTTTGGATCAAAAACTGAGATGAAATGAAGAGATTTTAAGCGTATGCATGTGTGAGCAATTGGGTATGTGTATTTTTAGTTCTATATAGGTATATTTTTATCCTTTTAATCTCAAACACTAGGCTCTAATTTTTCCACTTTGTCTAATTTATAATTCCTTAATTCTTTAAGTTTCATAATTTGGCTTATCCTTAGTCCAATTCTAATTTTCAAGTCTGAATAATAAAGTTACTAACGGCCTATTTGTTACGCAGAAAGTTGAGGAGGGAAAGGGAAGATTGTAATGCTCCATACCCAAAAACGTGTTTGGCTTCCCAAAGTGATGTCAACTCACATTCCCACCAAGTTGAATGTTCCTTTAAATATGGGAAAGTAGGTTCCCACCAAAAGTAGGATGAACTTTAAAATGTTCCCAGGACAGCTAAAATATAGGACAAAAATGCCCCTGAAAACATATTAAATAGATAAAAGACGGAGGCAGAATACGCAGAAGGCTTTAGTGAACTAGATTATAGGTGTGTCGAAAGTTTGTCTGGAAAAGGGAAGAGGCAAACGGTGTGTGAAATAGAACTCCAAATCAAGGTAATGTTGGTCTGATTATGTTGTGGTTTATGGCATGAAGTGGGCAATATTTTTGCTGTCTGCGCTTTGTGTTGAACAACTGGAGAGATGCGCAAAATGCTAAAGGCTGTGTGTATGTGGGTTAATTTAGTATGAGCTTATAAATTGGTATGTTTGTGATGTGGGTCTTATTGGCTGAACAGATGTGAAAGAAAAGTAGAGTTAAAAGATGAAATATGTTTGGTTGCTTGCTAATTGACAGCGTGCTCTGTTTGGTGTCTTACAATTGGGTTTTAATTTTAAGTAGATGTAATTTATATCATGAATACTTAATTTTGAATGAAGTTAAAAGTTTTGATATATATAGGTAATGTCGAATAAATACTGGTAGATGCAAGCAGTCAAAGATAAACAATGTCAGTAGAAAGATAGAATGGGTTAGACGATTTATGCATAAGATAAGTGGGTTGTGTTTAATGTGTGAAAAGTGTGGGTGTAATTATATGCATTGGCTCTTAATTCAAAATACAATTTGCTTAAATGTGTTAGTGTGGTTTGGAAAGAGGAGTTGGTAGATTATACTGTAAATGAATCAGTGTGGAAAAAATTCTGTAGGTATGGAGCCATAATCGGATCAAATGTTTGCCATGTTTGTTGGGTGCCTAGCTTTGCTTCTTATAGTTAGGAGGTTGCTTTTAACTATAATAGTTGCTATAGGAGGAGGTAGATCGAGGCACGTACCATACAAGTCTTTTAGATTAGATTTTCATGCAAAGCGAGCAAATTTAAGAACAATGATATACAGCAGTGACACCACTTGCTTCAACCAAATTAGGATGTATTTGACTAATTTTGATAAATTATGTCACTTGTTAGACACAATTGGTGGATTAAGACCAACAAAACATATGTTAGTTGATGAGCAAGTAGCAATGTTCCTGCACATATTAGGGCATCATGTCAAGAACAAGGTCATTCAGTTTAAGTTTGGTAGGTTGGGTGAAACAATTAGTAGATACTTTAAAATTGTGTTGAATGCAATAATTAGACTACAATCATTGCTTTTGAAAAGAGAAAAGACCATTCTTGAGGACTCAAATGATCATCAATGGAAGTGGTTCAAGGTATAAAACTTTTATAGTTGTGTCATAAAGTGTCTTTACTTTGTATACAAAAGTGAACAGTATATATGAAGGGCTGTAAATCTTAAATGTGTTTACAGGGGTGCCTAGGTGCATTAGATGGTACTCATATACATCTATAAGTCCTGACAGAGCATAAGGGCAGGTATCGAAATAGAAAAGGAAAGGTAACAACCAATATGCTAGGTGTATGCTCATTGGATGCACAGTTCATCTTTGTATTGCCTGGTTGGGAAGGCTTAGCTGCGGATGGGAGGTGTTAAGGGATGCTATAAGGACACGACATGGGTTAAGAGTACTACAAGGTATAGCCTGTCAAAGTGTATTTTTAGTGTAAGTTTGTATGATTTGGATATGTAATGCGCAAGTTACAAACATTCCTCATATAAATGTTTTTATTAGCTTGGCCAAGAAAGTACTACTTGGTTGATGCGGGGTACATGAATTGTCAAGGTTTTTTGGCGCCTTATAGATGACAAAGGTACCACCTGAATGAGTGGAGGCAGGGACATCAACCCCAAACTTCGCATGAGTGCTTCAATATACGTCATTCATCGGCCCTTAATGTCATTGAAAGGTGCTTTGGGATACTAAAGTTGCGTTAGGCAATACTAATGGATGCTTCTTTTTATCTAGTGAAGATTCAAAACAGATACATTGTGGCATGTTGTTTGTTACATAATCTAATTTGTCAGGAAGGAATTCAAGATTCACTGGATGAACAGCTTGACTCCTTTGAACCACCACCACCAATAATTGACAATAGCCCCGTGATGATTATGGAAACTAGTGATATGTGGACAAACTTTAGGAAAGAGCTGGCAAATGAGATGTTTACTGCCTATATAGCTTATAGGGATGATTGATGATGTTGTAGAATAATGTTTGAAAAATTTTGAACATTGCATTGCCTATGTTTATGTGTATGGACAAAGTTTGTGTTATGTGCATTTCAATTTAATTTAAGTGCAACTTCCTGCCCGGTGTGCGTATGTTAGTTTATTGTTGGATTTAATTTATGTTAACAACCTTTTCTTTTATGCCCAAGTCTTTATAGATGGACCAGAGTGAAGAAGGAAATAAGTTAAAGCTTAAAATATGATCGTTTGAGGAGGACAAGGTCCTAGTTAAATACCTTGTAACTCTGAGGATAGAGTAAAAGTTCATGGCCGATAATGATTTCAAGCCTAGATTTGCTAATGATCTGTAGGCAATAATGGAAGAGAAGCTACCCGGATGTGGGATTAAAGCATGCCCTCACATTACCTCCAGGATCAAGACCTTGAAACGTCTATGACAGGTGGCTTACGATATGGTTTATGGCACCAACACGTTAGGCTTTGGTTGGGATCTTGACAAAAAATTTGTGACTACAGAGAAAGAGGTGTGCAATAAGTATATGAAGGTATGTGAACTTGTTGAGGAGTTAATTGCATTCAAGTCAAAAAGTTATAGGTGTAAGGTTAAGCTACATGTCCTTATAAATATTTTTCTTGCACTTTCAGGTTCACCCTAGTGCAGGATAGTTTAGGACCAAGTCATTCCCAAACTTTGAGAATTTGTACTTTGTGTGGGCTAGGGATAGGGTAGTTAGGGAAGAAGGAATATCACCTGGTGCAATGGAAGATGAAGTTAATGTTGAAGTTGATGACCTTCCAGAATCGCCTCAGATTGTAGGCGCTGACACGGAATTGTCACAAACCATGGGTGAAACTGCTTCAAACACAACCCACATCAATGATAACTCTTTATGTCCAAGGAAGAAGCGCAGATCGAACAACTCTGAGGTTATTGCTGATGTTTTGCATGAAATTGTTACATCATTGGACAAAACCATCGTGCATGTCTTTGAGAAACTAGGAAACCAACTGTCAGGTCAGGAAAGGCAAGCACAACTACATGCAAAAGGAGCTTATGTAATACCCCAAATTTTGATATTTGAGGCTAGAGAATAAGCCTGAAATAAGTGGATTGCTAAGCCCCGATTTAGCAAGATCCCAAATTGTGATTAAGGGTTAATGACTCCAAAAGTGGAGGTGGTTAGTGATAAATAAACGCTTTTGGAGATTATGGTGTGATTTGGCACCCGATGTGATTCGTATGTGTTGTGAGCAGTACCGAAACCCTGTATTTGAGTTCAATTATGGATTAATATCTAAATTGACTTAAAATAAGGGGGAGGGCATATGTATGGTGTAAATGAATAAGAAAATGAATTTGGTGGTGATTGATAGAGCTCAATATTTATATATTTTTATTAATTAATCTTATGCTTTTGTGGGACTTAATTGAATATTTTGGGCATAATCAAATGTTAATGTGAGACTTTGATGGAAGAATAATTTGGGAATTAAAGTGGTTAAATTGTTATATTTTAATTAATATTTGTTATTCCCATTATTCTTTAATTATGAACAAAAGATATTACCTTTGTGAATCTAATTTTGTAGGTGATGATGTGGCACAATTTGAATGGTTAATGTCAAAGATGTTATTTTAGAGCTTAATGAAGGACAAAAGTGGAACATCACAAGTGCAGAATTTATTTTCACATTTTTTCTAAGAGGAGGTTAAATGAGTAAGGGCCTTGTATGGTGGTTGCAATTTTATGCCTCATACTAAAACATATTTTCACCTCCTCATCCAAACATGGCACAACTTACTTATTTACAAGGAATGAAAAACCGAACCGGTCAATGAACCGGTCATAGCACAGGTTCAAGGGTTAATGGGTCAACCGGGGTCTAACCGGTAGTTGAACCGGTCATATTAAAATATTATAATTTATTAGTAATAATATACATTAATATATTTTTAAAATTCTATATATAAAAATAAAGATTTTTAGAAAAACAAAAAGCTTAAAATCTATTAGTATTAGTTATAATGCTTATACTTATGCAATTATATCTCATTTTCAATAATTATTATATCTTTTTAAATAATTTTTTTCATTATCTTCTTCAGTTTTTTTAGATTTTTTCTTTTTTTACATATTTTTCTTTTCATTTTAGTCTTCAACCTTTCATTTTCCCCTCAAAAAGCACCAAAAAAAATTTTTTTAAATAAAAAAAATGAAACCGGTTCAACCACCGGTTTTACCGGTTCTGACCGGTCGAACCGATTTCAGGCCGGTTCAACCGGTTTGATGGTTTATCAACAAACCAGACCGGACCATGGACCGGTTCCCGGTTCAACCAGTCGAACCGGCCGGTCCGGTCCGGTCCGGTTTTTTGTTCTATGCTTATTTAACCTAGATGAATTGAAGAAAGAAGAGAAAGTGGGGACCATTGCTTTGTGTGTGAGAGAGAGGCGGCTGTTGTGAAATGAAAGGCTAAACCGAATTGAAGAATTAGAGCAAGCTGGACCGATTGGAGGATTTATTAACTAAAGAAAGGAGAGCTGACCAATTAAAAGGCAAAACCGAAATGGCATTATTGAACCGAATTGCAGCTGTTTGAAGAATAGAAGATGAGAGCAACGAATTGAATTGAAAAGAAAAGGATGTTGAGCCGACATTGTTGACCAAGCTTAAGCAATTGAAAATGAGAATTGAAATGGATAAAGGAAGCAAGCTGGACCGATGGAATAATTGAAGATTGAAGCTAGCCGATTTTGTTGACCGAATGCACAAGAGAAGAGCTGAACCAAATAAATAGGGAATTGAGAGATGAGCCGTCATTGTGGACCGAAGGAGGTGAGGTGGACCGAGTTATTAAAGAAGAAAAGTAGGGCTGTGAAGAAAGGGGGAGGAAACACGGAATAAGAGGGAATTAAGAGAAGGGTACTGCGGCTGGGAATAAGAGAGAAAAAAAGGCTGTACGTGGAAGAGGCTGACCGAATGGGAAGAAGGGAATAGAGAAGAGGGATTGGCGGCTAGGTGAGAGGATTAAAAAATTGCGCTATGATCATGAAGAAAAGGGAAGAGGCGCTGGACTTGGAGAATGACTTGGAGACAGGTAGCTAACCGATGGATGATTGAAGATTAAAAGGTGCTGTTCGGTGCTTCTCATTTATTCTCTATAACCAATTCATTCTTCATATATCAAGCTTCATCCTTCTCTTTTTCCATGTGTAGCTAAGCTTTGGTGATTTCCTTGAGTTGGGTAATGGTTTGAGCTTCTAAACTTCAATGGAATTCCTTTAAGCTCTCTTTTTAGTTCATAATTATGTAGCTTGGTTAAGTATGTAATTGTGATCTAGATTGTTATGCCAAGTGAATAAACTTGGTTGTTGAGCTAGGAGTTGATTAATTAAGCTTTGTATGATTCATATTATGAGTAGGTTGAATTGTTTATTCCAACTTGGTTAAGTGGATTTAAATGATTAAACTGAATGTTTTGAATTATTGTAATGGTAATTACAAGCTAGAATTGGAAGTTGATTATTCATCTCCTTGAGTCTGAATTATTTGGTGGTATTCATTTAATTGCTTCGGTAGAATGAATTAAATGATTATTGCAAGTATGGAGCTAGTGGTACCTTAGTTCCATCCTCTTGACTCATTATGGAATTCATATTATTAGCAAGCAAGGAAGACTAAAACCTCAACTCAAGGGAATCCCATTTTATCATTATACTAGCTAATTGAATTTATCTTGTTGTTAGTGTTAATTTCGATTTTGTTTGCTTCTTTGTTTTAGAAAGCAAAAAAATTACAAAAATATTTTTTTAACTTAGATTACTTCATTAGTTTAAAAAGCAATTTCTACAAATGATTTCTCACAACTTTAAGGTTTTTTATCATTTTACTACTTAGGAACTTGGAAATTAATCTCCTCATAAGAACGACCTAGGTTGAGCTACTACGCTACATTTTTTTTAAACTTAGTTTTATTTTGTGAACTCACACGACATGGGTTCATCAAAATTGGCGCCGTTGCCGGGGAGGATGATTGCCAAGGTTTTAAGTAGTTAGGTGTTCTTTTATGTTGTCATAGTTTGTCTTTGTTTGGTAGGAAGTGTGTAGCACTCATTTGAATTTTACCAAAATTCTAATTTTTGATTAGCACTGTCTTGCTGGAACTGAAATATTTGTGCCCAGAAATTCTGAATTTGGTGGTGATCCAAGATAGATTACCATAATCAGGGGCAAAACGGTAAAGCTACCGACCGATTGATCGGTTACCGAAGAGGAAACTCACTAGTAACTTCAAGATCAATGGTTGAGATTGATTTGTGCAAGAGATCAAGGGGTGGAATCCCATGTATGTGTGCCTTGGTGAGCTCATAGAGGTGTGACAAGATCTTGACACTTGGCACAATTTGGACATTTAGATCTTGGTCAATTTGTCAACTCTTCCCTCTCTCCTCTCCTCCCTTATTTGGACGTCCAAATGGTCAAATGAGGGCTAAAAATCTGACCCTCTTCATCTTCTTCATCTCTCTCCTTAGCTTCCATGAAGGCCTAAAGTGGAGGAAGAAAGAGAAAGAATCAAGGTGAGATTTAGCTTGTTTGTTGGCCTCTAATGTTCTAATCACCTTCTATAAAGTTGTTCATAGTGATGAGAGCTTCATCTCTATGGTTTTAGATTCTTGATTGGAGGTGTTTGAGAGCTTGAGCAAAAGTGGAAAGATGGACAATCAAAGAATTGGTTTGGGAAAGAGGAAGAGGTGAGTATTTGAAGCCTTTTGATCTAAGTTTTGAGATTTGTGGATGAGTTTTGTGAATTATGAATTTTGCCCTAATTTTGGTAGAATTGTGAAATGCATGAATTGTCATGTGTTTTGTGTTGAAAATGGTGAATTGTGGTTAAATTGATGCCATAGTATGTTTTGGTGTCATTGGAATTGGTTTAAGAACTTGGAATGAAAAGAATGGCAATATGGTGTTTGTGTTGTGATTTGTGATGACATGTTGTGATTGTTGGTAAAACATGTCAATATAATGTGAATTTGGTTGTTTTGGTATTTTCAATGGTTTCCTTGTGAAAATTTGTGTGGAGATGATGTTTGGTATGAAAATGGAACCATTGGAAGCCAAATTACAAAAACTGGAATTCTGTCTTTTGAAACTCTGTTCTGGACAGTCTGCTTGTGTTGCCGTTTTGAATGGGAAAATGATGTCAGAAAATTCTGAAACTTTTTAGTCTTGAAGTTCACATCCCAAGCTTCAAATGGACATATAAATTGTGTCATTTCGTTTTGTGAACTGGGATTTATGTTTGCCCAAAGTTTGAGGTCGAAACTGGGTTTGATTCTAGAGCAGTAGTGGATTTTGGGAAATTCTGTATTTTTGTGGTGATTTCCAGTAATGGATCATATTTTTCCTATGAAGAGGACTTAAATAGCTTTCATTTGGCTTTAGAATCACCTAATTTCGATTTTTGTGAAATTAGTTATGAATTTCCTATGTTGCCTTGGCTGCAGCAGAAAATCTTGGCTGCAGCGCAAAAGTTTCAGTGCACGTTTTGGCCGCAGCCAGAAATTCTTGGCTGCAGCCAAAAACCTTCTGTGCGCGTTTTGGCTATAGCCAGAGGGTTCTTGGCTGTGCCAACCCCTATTTTCAATAGTTTATGATTTTGAAATGTGATTTCCAATCTAGTACGTCCCACTCCTTTCAAGCTTTTGTTGAGCTTATTATTAGACACTTAAGGGACTCAAATGACAACCAACTTTAAGTGATATGAAAGTAAGAGTTTGGAATAGAAAATAACCCTATGTCCTTGCTTTGATTATAGGGTTGATGTTCGCCCTGAACGTGGTTGGATATTCGCTTTGATCGTGAGTAAGCGGTGCTAGAGCTTACGTGGAAAGAACAATTGTAGGGAACTTACCTCTCTTGCATGCTTTGATATTTGTGTTTGTGTATTGATGCATGTATTGCTTTGCTTGATTATGTGAAACATGTATGAATGATTGTAGCTCTGTTTCTAGTTATGCTATGGCCATGAGTATGTTGTTGAAACATTGAGCACGCAGATATGTCATTATGTGAGCATGTGTTATTGTGATACAAGCATGTCATGCATTAAACACTTATCTTGCATGCATATTGGTATATGTTTCCCTACTGAGATTCTCTCGAATCTCACCCTCTCCGACTAACATTTTAGATAGGGAAGGTAGATCGAGGATGGAGCAAGCATTCAAGGGCGACAAGGACTCCTTCAGGTTGTCAATTTGGTAGTTGGTTATCGATTCAATAGTTGGGATTATGTATATATGGTTGGATAGGTTGTGACGTGTATTCGGATGAGATATTTGGTTATGTATTTGGAATGAGTTATTGGATATTTGTATAAGTATTCGAATTGGATTGTGTAATCCCCATTTGAGTAATTGTAATGGGTTAATGTGCCCTTTGAAACTCAATAGCGAAGGTATGAACCCGGGATTGCCGGGATGATTATGTTGTGCACTCTGATATGTGTAATGAATGTGATTTATCTTCGCATAGTAATTGTATTCAAAATTGAATATGAGACCAGGTTAATTATATTTCGAAAGCTATTTGTGAAAACCTTATCGTGAAGATGGGATTTTAAAATGGTTTTATTTCTTATTGGTCTCTATTTCACTTTAATCGCATATTTCGGATATAATTATGGAAGGGGGGTTACAGCTTACCTATTCATGGAAATTGTTGAGGTTGAAGGCTTGACACTATCTGAAAAAAATATAGCTCATAAAGATTCTGGGTTCTAAGCAACTACTGAATACGTTTGCAAAAAATACCTACGGTGTATAAACCCTTATGGATCCGTAGCTTACTAGAGAAGTAGTAATGTTATGCATCCATACCTTTTGTGGATCAGTATGTATGTAATGTCAGTACAGTATATTTTGGTGTAACATAGTGCATAAACACAAGTGTCTATCTCTTTTGGTGTGATATAGTACAGAGACACCAGTGTCTATATATTTTAAGTCATGGAAATGGTCTGCAAGCTTTGCACCATGTTAACTCAGTGATGAAGGAAATGTAAACATGGGACAAAATTTGTGTCCAATGCAATGTGATTGTGTAATTATGCTAGGCACACTTTTGATATGTAATTATGCTAGGCAAACATGTGAAGTGGGACAACTTGTAATTTTGTGGATGAAATGTAATGTTCCTAAATATGGTATATTCTGAAAAATTATGTTGTTGCTCATAGCTGTTATTTTGTTTCTGTATCTAAGTACTTGAACCTGAAATGGACAGATTGACATTCACATATCAGTGGTTGCTTATTGACTATGTGATATGTTGGTTCGAATGGTTTAGT
This sequence comes from Inga leiocalycina, assembly GCA_963242795.1. Taxonomy (NCBI): domain Eukaryota; kingdom Viridiplantae; phylum Streptophyta; class Magnoliopsida; order Fabales; family Fabaceae; genus Inga; species Inga leiocalycina. The sequence continues at coordinate 58,835,496 of OY725321.1, forward strand.
TAAAATGGCTATGAAGTTCAAATTTGTCATGTAAGTTGGAACATACAAATGTAATGCGCAAGTTCAACCTGACATGCACTATGTGCCATTCACATATGTGTGTAATATGGTTCTTTGTCTAATAAATTGGTTCAAATTTATTGGTTAAAATGGGTAAGAAGTTTGAATTTACTATGTAAGTTCAAACTTACAAATGTAACGCGCAATTTGAACCTAACATGCACTAGTTGCCATTCACAGAGGTGTGTAATCTGGTTCACTGTCTAATAAGTTGGTTCGAATTGTTTGGCTAACATGGCTATGAAGTTTGAATTCATCATGTAAGTTCAAACTTACAAATGTAAGTGTAATTTGATTCTGGCCCTCACAGTTGATACCCAAGTTCGAACTTTGGTATTTGGTTCAAACTTCTCATAGCGTCTATGTGAAAAAGTAACTGAAAAATTATTTTAAATATTCAAAGCTTCCACGCGTAAAGATCTCAGTTGAGCTGCGGTTTGAATTTTAGGTCAACCGTTTAAAAGACTATTCGCATTATCTATTTTATAACCACAACTACCTTGCCCATTCAATATATGTTCTGCACATCTCTCTATTTCTCCCTCGCTCTGTGCTTATCCCTGTCTCGCATTATTGTGATAGTATGTTGTAATGCACAAGGTCAAAATGACAGCCGAGAGACTGAAGGAAAAGGGCATCAAAATAGAAGATATGGAAGATTTTAGAAAGCATAAGGCACAACTACGCCACTGCAATTGGTCTGGGCGATCAAAGTATAAAACCAAAGAAGGCAACTGGTATGACGACTATAAGGCAGCTGCAAAGTAGAAACGTGATAATGCTGTAGAGGAAGCGAAGAAGAGATAAAGGGAAGAGCAATTGAAACATAAGGGAAAAGAGAGAGGTCAGAGAAAGCGGCAGTTGGAGGAGAGGAGGATTTGTCGGCAAAGTCCTCTGAATCTGAAAAATGGCGTAAGACAGAGGAAGTTAGGCAAGGGAAAAAGAGTGGTTAAGAGTGGGACTTCGTCGGCATCTGAAAAAGAAACAACTAGCTTAGGGTCTAATGAACAGGCTTCAACAGCTATAAATACTGAAGGCGACGACAATGTGGTTCTTAATGAGGTTAGAGCCAAGTTATCGAAGAAGCTTTGGTTGAAACAGAGGACTAATGTTGCACCTCAGTCAAGGCAAGATTTCAACTACTTTGCCGTAGAAGAATACGATATCAAGTTAGTAGGGCGTACATTCTGTAAAATGAGTAGGATCAAAGTGGACACTTTTGACATTGAATTTAGGTTTTGATTGGGACCAATATTGAAGCCTTTCAGAGGCATTTTAGAATTGTCATTGCCTTATTCTGAATCAATGGTTAAGGTTTTTTACACCAACCATAAAATGTCTAGAAAGGGGGTTGTGTCCACTTGTGTTAGAGGCCAAACCATAGAAATCAATGAAGAAAACATTTTAACCTAGTTAGATGTGACCTACCCACAGTCCATAGCTACTGATTTATCACAAGCATAAATTGATGCTACACTACTTAAAGGAAAAAAGCTAGCTGAGACTGCTCTGTCTAAACCAAAGCAGTTGCCTCTTAGGTTTCGAGTCTTACATTACTTATATAGTAGGAACTTTATGAACAAAGGTAAGCATTACACTTCATTGACCCCTGAAGACAAACACATCCTCACATGTATGATCAAGGGCAAGCCTTTTCATATGGCCAAGAGGACTGTGGACATAATGTTAAGGGCTACTACTCTAGGAAAGAAGAATTCAGAATTGCCCTATCCCTCCCTTATGTCTCTCATACTACAACAGAACAAAGTTTAGTATTTGGAGGAAGGGGAAGCACCTATTTGGACTGAGGAATTTGGTGAGCAGGCCTTGAACCGAATGCAAATAGCCATAGGAAGTAAAGGAAGGACTAAGGCAGCACATGACATAAACAAGGCTGATGGTAGTAACCCTCCACATGATGCAGCTGGTACTTCTCCCCATACTCAGAGATCAACTCCTTTAGATCAACCTGAAGCGTTCACAGAAATGATTGGCAAAATTGTTGACCAAACAATAATGAAGTTTCAGGCGCAATTGGAGGCAAGGAATGGGCAACATGAGGAACATGTAGTAAAGTTGTAAAGGTATGTGAAAGAGCAATTTGAGGAACATGTGGTCAAGTTGTAGAGTTATGTGAAGGACAAGTTTAAGGAATTAGGTGCACATATTAGACACATGGATTCAACTATTACTCACATGGACTCACACGTGTCTGAGCTTGCACTAGATTTCAAGGACCTACGAGAATTCATTCACCTTTACTCTACTGAGTTCAAGGAATTTGCAGCATACATGGCTTCACATTATGAGGAAGCAGGGCCTTCTACACATCCTGGAAATGAATCACATTCCCCTACACAAGATAATGTTCCATCTCTCAATAAAAGTGAAGTCATGAAGAAGGTGGCACTGCATATGAGACTGCTGACTTCTCTACAAAGTCCCCCACAACTAGTATTCCTCCTAACCTCCATGTTCCTGAACCAAGCACCCTAGCTGACACATATAATACTGATCCAATAACCCCATTGTCAATCGTATCACTGGTTGAACCTGCCAACCCTCCTCATGCGCCCTCAAGACCAATACTTAACCCTCGGCCATTACATTTAATATCCGTACAGGCTTTTATGTATGGCCTTACTGCTGAGAATATGCCCATTTGTTCACAGCTGTCGCATCCTTTCCTCCTCCACCTGCAACATATGCTGGCCCCAAGTTCATCCCTGTCAACCTCCCTACTTCGTAGTCACCATCCCAAACTAGGTCCAAATCCAAAAGGTCCCCAACTAAGAGGAAAAAGAAGGATTGGGTTGCATTATTTTTTTTATCCTTGTATTTTTTGATGCTACACCTAGGACATCTGTATGCCTTCCTTTTGTTGTTGTTCCATGTTGTTATCAATGATTAATCGAGTTTGAACTTATCTGTTTAGTTCAAATTTTAACTGCTTTTATTTTGAAACAACTAAAGTGATTATGCTGCGTTCGAACTTATCTGCTTAGTTTGAAGTTTGTTGTTGTTGATTATATCTATCTGTGCTATATGAAAGCAGCAAATGTGCCACCATGTTTGAAATTGACATTTCTTTTCTGCATGTACGGCCTCAACCATTTGTTCTTCCTGTTTAGTTCTTTTTCTTTTGCCCAATTAAACTATATTCTCTTTTTTCTTCCCCATGCCCTTTTGACATTATACTGACAACTATCCCCTCAACCAACAACAATATGCATTCACTTGCTTATTCACACAACACATGGATGCCGCCTCACATTTTCACAGTTGTAGCCATTACTTCTACATAGAAGAAATTTTACATCTTAATCAAGCTTAAAACAACATTGCTGCAACATCATTGTTCTCCTTTATACAAAAACAAAATTACAAAAACATTTTTAGAAGCAATGACATCAGCAAATGTCAAATAACTTTTCAAGATGTTTGGTAGTAGTTTTACTACTCTTGTTTCAATTTTAAGACCAACATATTCAATTTATCATTTGCACATTTCTTCCATTCAATTCAATTCAATTCATAACCAAATTTTCATAGCTTTACCCATTGCTTAAGCATACAAGAATTTGTACATCTTTACCAAGCTTAGAATAACATTCCCACAATCACATTGTTCTACTTTATACAGAAACAACATAACAAAAAAAAATTTTAGAAGCACTAACATCAGGAAATAGCAAATTACTTTTCAAATTGTTTGGTAGTAGTGCCTTTCTGTTGCTGTTAAGGAAGCCAAAATCATTAATAATCTTCAAGGTAAACTTTCTTTGATGAAGAGAAATGCCTTGCTTAAAATGACCCACTTAAGACCAAGAAAGAATTTCAAATAACCAAGATCCTTGGTCTTAAAAGCATCATCTAAAGGGGACTTGAATCATCACTTGTAAGTGATATATCATCCACATAAACCAAAATGGCAGTAAAAGAATGATTAGTCTTCCAAACAAATAGTGAATAATCTAATTTAGACTGGATATAACCATATGAAATCAACACACTGTACAACCTAGAATGCCACTATCTACTGGCTTCTTTTAAACTATATAAAGATTTTTGTAACTTGCATACCAAGCCTAAAGAAGGAGTATGAAATCCAAGTGAAACCTCCATATAAACTTCTTCATTTAATTCACCATGCACGAAAGCATTATTGACATTGTAACACCCTGATTTTCGATTAAGGGCTAATGGCATTGAGATTGATTATAAAATTGTGTAATTAAATATTTTGGGAGAAATATGATGTGAATTTGGTGTAAATGTGTGTGGAATTTGAGATCAAGGGTTGAGATTCATTATTGATCGGTCGGAATCCTATGCATTGTGTCTATGTGAGCTCATAGTGGAAGGGAGGAGATGGTGACATGTGGCATTGTGGAGATTGTTGGATGAGCCACTAGAGGACAAAAATTTCTCTTTTTCCCTCATTCTCTCTCTCCTATTCGGCCAAAAGGAATGGGCAAGGAAGAAAAGCTTCTCCATCATCATTTCATCTCATCATCTCTCTCACTCATGTTCTCTCTCCTTCTTCCTCCATTTTTTCGCTGAAGCAAGCTTGGATAGAGAAGAAAAAGCCTTGATTTTGAGTAAGTAATGCTCCTCCTTTGCTCAAAACCTCTTCTCTAAAGTTGTGTATCTCATTGAGAGCTACATTGTGGTGGTTGTAGAATCTTGAAAGGTGTTGATTTGTGAGTTGGAGAAATATGAAAGTGTGAGAATCAAGATTCTGAATTTGGCAAAGTGAAGAGGTAGGCATTTTGAGCATTTTGATATATTATTTGTGATTTTTGGATAAGGTTATGAAAATCTGGAAAATTGCCCTAGCTTATGTCCATTTTTGAATATATGAGTTTCATTGTGTTTGATGTTGGAAATGGTTCATTATGATGATATTTGAGTATTGGAGATAGTTTTGAAGTTTGGAATTGTGTTGATTGGAATTTGGACATTGTGTGAATCATAGAGACCATAGTGTTTGATTGTGGTTAGATTGGTTTTGGGATGTTTTAGAGGTTGCCATTGTGTTCCTTATCGAAAATGGTATGGGAATAAGCTTGGTTATTGATTTTAGAGTCATTGAACACTTTGGTAGAAAAGTTGGGAAATGCTGTCAATGTGAACTCTGTCTGGGCAGTTTATTTGTGTGGACGTTTTCAATAACCAAATGATTTCAGAAAATTGTGAAACTTTCCAGTCTTAAATTTCACATCCCGAGCTTCAAAATGGACATATATTTTGTGTCATTTCGTTTAGTATTCTGAGAGTTACACTTTGCCAAAGTTTGGGACAAAAACAGAACTCTGTTTTGGAGTAATGTTGGGTTTTGGGTGATTCTGTATTTTTGTGGTGATTTGAAGTTATAAGAAATATCTTTCCTTGAAAGAGGACTTGAATACCTTTCTTTTAGCTTTGGAATCACTCCGTTTTGATTTTTCTACAATTAGTTATGGTTTTTCGAAGTTCAGCCAAGAGTCAGGAAATTTATTGGCCGCGGCCCATGAGTGGCTGGCCGCGGCCCAAACCTTTCTGGCCTGATTCTGGCCGCGGCCCATGACCCTATGACCATATTTGGGCCGAGGCCCAAGGAAGGACTGGCCGCGGCCAACCCCTGTGTTCCAGCACTTTGTATTTTCGAAAAGTGACCTTCAACCTATTGTTTCCCAACCTTTTAGGGCTTTTATTAGAGGCATTTGGGGCCTCTTAAGAGTCCTAAATGATAACCAACTTAGTGTATTATGGAAATAAGTAATTGGAAGAGAGATTGATCAATTGTCCCTGATTTGGTATAGGATTTGATATCTGTCGAACGCGTGAGCCCACTGTGCCAAAGATTGTCAGGAAAGATACAGGTAGCGACTCCTCTCTTATACTTTGTGTAAATGTATTGTATGTTTGCTTGTCATTCATTGTGTGGATGCTGCTGCTATTGCTTTGAGATACATTGTGCTTTGAGACGCTTTGTGGTGCTTTGTGCTTCGTGTTGCTGCTACATAGTGTTCACTGTGAAAGCGAGCGTTGTGCATAGTGATTACAGCGAAAGCTGGCATAGTGTATTATGATTACAGCCGTGAGTGCTGTCGTATGTGGCGCGAGCCAGAAATCATTGTGAAGCTTCTGAACATGATGAACATACATGCTTTATGTTTATATATTGTATGAGTGACTTGTTGCTACTGGGATTCTTTAGAATCTCACTCTTTCCATATGACTAACCTTTTCAGACAGGGCAAGTGGCTCGAAGGAGAAGCGACCAACCTGGAGTGGTTAGGATCTCTTAGGGACATTCAGGATTTTGGGATTGTTGGTTATCTATTATAGATTTGGGATTACTGTATATAAATTGTTCATAGTGAATTTTTGACTTGTAATCCTCTTTTGGGAAAATAGTAAACCCATTCGATATATAGAGTAACTCGGGGGTTTGCTGGGATTTTAGTTTCCGCACTCTGATATTTCTTATGTGATTTGATTTCTCAAGTAGTTATATCCGCACGTGAATGTGAGACCCGAAATTATTATGTTTTGAATTGATTTTGAAATACCTCATCCCGAGTTGAGGGATTATAAATTGTTGATTTCATTTTATTGGTCTCTATTTCACTTAAATTTTGAAATCCAGATGTGATTACTGTGAGGGGGTTACATTTTTGGTATCAGAGCTGTAGTTCCTGGCAAGGGTAGAGTTTGCTAGGATAGCTCCCATAGTGTGGTCTTAGTGATAATAGATCATCTGTGAATGATTGTTGTATACACATATGTGCTCTGTGTTAGGGATATATATGAGATTTGTGAACAATGTGTATACATTATCTGTGGAATTGACCTAGTGAATGATTTGTAGAATGAAAAAGACAAGGGATCATCCCAAAGGACAGCGAGTAGACCCTGAGGTGGAAGTGGTTAATGACAATCCACCAGACCCAATGCAAGAGTTGATGGGCCTGATAAAGGACCAACGAGATATGATAGCGGAGCTTAGAGAAGAGCTCAGAGCTGAAAAGGCTAAGAACAATGAGGGCCAGGGTCAGTCTACTCATGAGGAAACTCGAGCGGAAACCCGGGAAGAGACTGCTGAAGGGTCGGCAAGACCACTTGAATCCCCTCCTCATGTGATTCCGAACCACGAATCCCATAGAGTCCCAGTCAGGGAGGAATGAGACCTTGAGTATTGGGTCTCCAAATTCTGTAAGCAACTACCTCCAGCGTTTAAGGGGAAGTTTGATCCTCAGGCGGCTGAAGATTGGCTACATCGTCTTAAGAAGATTTTTGAGGTCTTAGTGTGTCCCTCCGAAGTGAAAGCCAAGTTGGCGGTGTACAAGCTTGAGGGTGATGCAGACCGCTGGTGGCGTAACATTGCATTGTCCTTGAGGATTAAGAATGAGCCATTGACCTAAGAGGTGTTCCAACAATACTTCAACGAGAAATATTTTCCCAAGTCAGTGAGGCTTGAGAAGGAAACCGAGTTTCTGAATATCAAGCAAGGGGACACAGAGTTTTTTGATGAATATTTGTCCCGATTTACCCGCCTATCCCGATATTCCTCGTATCTTCAGAAAATGGATGATGAGGAGTTGAGCTCAGACATGTTAATTTGGGGTTTAAGGCGTGATATGAGAAAGAGACTCGCCACCCATCAGTTTTCCAAGTTCAACAAGGCCGTTGAAGAATGTCAGATCACTGAGAGCAATCTTAGAGAGTTGTATACGGCTAAGGCTGGTGGTGGTCATAGTGAGCCTAGTAAGGGTGGTGCTTCCCAGAAACGAAAGGGGCAAGGGTTCTCACCTGAGGACAGTAGCAAGAAGCCCTACCAATCTGGGGGTCGTGATGATCAGAAACCTCCAGTGGGAACGATGTGCGCCCAATGCAAGGGTTATTACCTTGGCAAAACTTGCTCGGGGCAAATGATTTGTTATAATTGCCAACAACCTGGACATATGGCTAGAGAATGCAACCGGCCGAAGGTTGAGCAAAGACCTAGGACTCAAGGTCGAGTGTTCATGATGACACATAAAGAGGCTCAGGAGTCCCCCAACCTGATTCAAGGTAAATTCTTGTTTCAATGATGGTTTAATGAAAAATGTTAGTTGATTGGGGTGCAATCAAATTTTGCATTATGATGACTGTGTGAAGCGCCCGAAATTGTGTGTATGTGAAATGGTTATTGATTTGATTGTGGCAATGTTAATGATTGTAAAACCTAGAAGTCCTATGGGATTCTAATTAGTTGATAGTGAGAAATGCATTGACTATGTATTCGAATTCGATGAATCGCATTCTTCGATCGTGGTTAGATAGGTTAAGGATAGTTTTGATTGGCGATATGGTGATAGAGTATGAGTATGATTGAGGATACTGATCGGAAAGGGCTACCTACGAATATTCTGATAGGAGAGGGCTACCTACGATGAGGTCAGATCGGAGAGGGCTACCTACGGTGAGATCGGATTGGGGAGGGCTACCTATGGTGAGATCTGATTGGAAAGGGCTACCTATGGAGAGTTCTGACCGGAGAGGCTGACCAGTCAGTGGACTGAGTGAAGCATCGTGTACAGTACCATAATGTGGAGCCACCATGATGATAAACCCTAGTGTGGAGCCACCGTGATGATAAACTCTAGTGTGGAGCCACCGTGACGATGAATCCTAGCATGCAGCTACCTTGACGACAAACCGTGGAGTGCAGCCATCGTGATGTTGAATCATAGTGTAGAGAGGAGCAAGAGCTCAAAATAATAAGTGAAAGGTGTGAATAGGGCCTCGGGAGGTAAAACTTAGGGGCTGAATTATGTTGTGAGAAGGGGTTTTGAAGGATCCCGATTTGATGAAAAGAGTTCTTGTGTGAAAGTCATAGTGTTTAAAGGTCTTAGTGTTGAGCATATGCCCGGTTCCAGCTCGGTATGATTGTGTGTTGTGAGTCTTTCACTTGCGGCCGCATGGGAGGATTCCTATGGCGGAGGATCGTTCCGTTAGGGCGGTAGTATACGAGGGATTGATTATGTGAAAGTCGGGAAGGCTATATGAACCGATTGGGATCGGGGTATGAATGGAAGCCGGCAGGCTATTGGAGCCGTAAGGCAATTTGTATATGTGACCACACCAAGAGCACTGCCATTGGCTGAGCCTCAGAGGGGGGTATACTGGTGGAGTGTAGGCAGGGTGAGCCGTGATAGAAAGGTACTTCGGATAGAAGAGATTGAGATTCTGGAGTGACCTGATATCATTATTGAAGCCCAAAAGTCTCGGTTACCACTAGTGGAATCATTGGTGGGTGTACGGGTGAGGGAAATGTTACGAAAGTGGCATAGTGTAAGCGAAAGTATAGAAAAATAGCAAAAGCTAAGAGATGTCATTACAGCGGAAGCTGTCGATTGTGCGCAGTAAGTCTGCGGTACTTTGAGTTATTCCCAGAAGGGAAAATGATTTAATGACTAGATGGAAGAGGCTTAAAGCCGGAATGAACAAGTGTAGTTCGTCCGAATAGTGATTGAATGAGGTAACAACCTCTAGAGTTTAGAAATGGAGATCACACACTCGTAAGAGTGTCTTCGGGTCTGAGAAGAGATAAAGAGATCGAAAGGATTATCAAAGTGAGGAACGGAAGCCGTCGTGAAGAGGCGTCCGGAGTTTATATCCTTAGTGGTGGAACAAATTTCGAGGATGAAATTTATTGAACGGGGGGAGAAATGTAACACCCCGATTTTTGATTAAGGGCTAATGGCATTGAGATTGATTATAAAATTGTGTAATTAAATATTTTGGGAGAAATATGATGTGAATTTGGTGTAAATGTATGTGGTATTTGAGATCAAGGGTTGAGATTCATTATTGATGGGTCGGAATCCTATGCATTGTGTCTATGTGAGCTCATAGTGGAAGGTAGGAGATGGTGACATGTGGCATTGTGGAGATTGTTGGATGAGCCACTAGAGGACAAAAATTTCTCTTTTTCCCTCATTCTCTCTCTCCTATTTGGCCAAGAGGAATGGGCAAGGAAGAAAAGCTTCTCCATCATCATTTCATCTCATCATCTCTCTCACTCATGTTCTCTCTCCTTCTTCCTCCATTTTTTCGCTGAAGCAAGCTTGGATAGAGAAGAAAAAGCCTTGATTTTGAGTAAGTAATGCTCCTCCTTTGCTCAAAACCTCTTCTCTAAAGTTGTGTATCTCATTGAGAGCTACATTGTGGTGGTTGTAGAATCTTGAAAGGTGTTGATTTGTGAGTTGGAGAAATATGAAAGTGTGAGAATCAAGATTCTGAATTTGGCAAAGTGAAGAGGTAGGCATTTTGAGCATTTTGATATATTATTTGTGATTTTTGGATAAGGTTATGAAAATCTGGAAAATTGGCCTAGCTTATGTCCATTTTTGAATATATGAGTTTCATTGTGTTTGATGTTGGAAATGGTTCATTATGATGATATTTGAGTATTGGAGATAGTTTTGAAGTTTGGAATTGTGTTGATTGGAATTTGGACATTGTGTGAATCATAGAGACCATAGTGTTTGATTGTGGTTAGATTGGTTTTGGGATGTTTTAGAGGTTGCCATTGTGTTCCTTATCGAAAATGGTATGGGAATAAGCTTGGTTATTGATTTTAGAGTCATTGAACACTTTGGTAGAAAAGTTGGGAAATGCTGTCAATGTGAACTCTGTCTGGGCAGTTTATTTGTGTGGACGTTTTCAATAACCAAATGATTTCAGAAAATTGTGAAACTTTCCAGTCTTAAATTTCACATCCCGAGCTTCAAAATGGACATATATTTTGTGTCATTTCGTTTAGTATTCTGAGAGTTACACTTTGCCAAAGTTTGGGACAAAAACAGAACTCTGTTTTGGAGTAATGTTGGGTTTTGGGTGATTCTGTATTTTTGTGGTGATTTGAAGTTATAAGAAATATCTTTCCTTGAAAGAGGACTTGAATACCTTTCTTTTGGCTTTGGAATCACTCCGTTTTGATTTTTCTACAATTAGTTATGGTTTTTCGAAGTTCAGCCAAGAGTCAGGAAATTTCTTGGCCGCGGCCCATGAGTGGCTGGCCGCGGCCCAAACCTTTCTGGCCTGATTCTGGCTGCGGCCCATGAGTGGCTGGACGCGGCCCACGACCCTCTGACCATATTTGGGCTGCGGCCCAAGGACGGGCTGGCCGGGGCCAACCCCTGTGTTCCAGCACTTTATGTTTTCAAAAAGTGACCTTCAACCTATTGTTTCCCAACCTTTTAGGGCTTTTATTAGAGGCATTTGGGGCCTCTTAAGAGTCCTAAATGATAACCAACTTAGTGTATTATGGAAATAAGTAATTGGAAGAGAGATTGATCAATTGTCCCTGATTTGGTATAGGATTTGATATCTGTCGAACGCGTGAGCCCACTGTGCCAAAGATTGTCAGGAAAGATACAGGTAGCGACTCCTCTCTTATACTTTGTGTAAATGTATTGTATGTTTGCTTGTCATTCATTGTGTGGATGCTGCTGCTATTGCTTTGAGATACATTGTGCTTTGAGACGCTTTGTGGTGCTTTGTGCTTCGTGTTGCTGCTACATAGTGTTCACTGTGAAAGCGAGCGTTGTGCATAGTGATTACAGCGAAAGCTGGCATAGTGCATTGTGATTACAACCGTGAGTGCTGTCGTATGTGGCGCGAGCCAGAGATCATTGTGAAGCTTCTAAACATGATGAACATACATGCTTTATGTTTATATATTGTATGAGTGACTTGTTGCTACTGGGATTCTTTAGAATCTCACTCTTTCCATATGACTAACCTTTTCAGACAGGGCAAGTGGCTCGAAGGAGAAGCGACCAACCCGGAGTGGTTAGGATCTCTTAGGGACATTCAGGATTTTGGGATTGTTGGTTATCTATTGTAGATTTGGGATTACTGTATATAAATTGTTCATAGTGAATTTTTGACTTGTAATCCCCTTTTGGGAAAATAGTAAACCCATTCGATATATAGAGTAACTCGGGGGTTTGCCGAGATTTTAGTTTCCGCACTCTGATATTTCTTATGTGATTTGATTTCTCAAGTAGTTATATCCGCACGTGAATGTGAGACCCGGAATTATTATGTTTTGAATTGATTTTGAAATACCTCATCCCGAGTTGAGGGATTATAAATTGTTGATTTCATTTTATTGGTCTCTATTTCACTTAAATTTTGAAATCCGGATGTGATTACTGTGAGGGGGTTATAAACATCGAGTTATTGAAGATGCCAATTTTGAGAAGAAGCTAAAGCCAAAAGTAACCGTGACAATAGTGAGCTTGGCCACTAGGGACAAAGTATCCAAGAAATCCGCCCCCTTAGTCTGTTTGTACCCTTTGGCAACAAGCCTAGCTTTAGCTCTTTCAAGAGTTCCATCAGCCTTGTACTTGTTTTTATAGACCTAACGACAACCAATAACTGGCTTTTCGGGTGGCAAAGGAGTAAGAGACCATGTATGGTTTTGTTCAATAGCTGAAATTTTAGCAGCCATGGCATTGCGTCACTCCTCATGTTTTATAGCTTGAGAGTAAGTTTTAGGCTTAAAGTGAGATTTAATGGACATGCTAAAATGGTTATAAGAAGGTGAAAGATGATCATATGAAAGAACAAAATTAAGAGTATGAGGATATGTACCAAACCCTTTAGAAGATGGTGGTTCAGTCGAAGAAAGAAGGGCATAATGATAATCCCTAAGGTAGGATGGAATCTATCATTGCCTTACAGATTTGCATGGCACTGATTCAATAAGAGAAGGAACTGAAGTGGCCAAAGAAACATTTTGTGTATCAAGAAAGTCAAGAGAAGGGTAGGTTGTGGTAAAGGCAATGAAGAAGTTACAACAACAGAGTCATGAACATGAAATGGAAAAATGTGTTCATAAAAGTGAACATCTCTAGAAACAAAAAGATGACGAGAAGACAAGTCCAAAAGAATATAATAACCCTTACCCCTAGATTTAAACCCTAGGAAGACACACTTTCTAGCTCTAGGATCCAATTTGGTTCGATGTAAAGGAAGAGTAGAAGCATAACAAAGGGAACCAAACACTTTAAGAGTTGCTAAATTAGGATGTTGTTGATGTAGGTAATAAAAAGTTGACAGATTGTTAAGGAATAGTGTTGGTAAATGATTTATAAGATGTAGAGCATGCAAAATGGCATATGACGATTTTTGGAAGTCCAGAATGAAATAACAAAAATCTAGCCCTTTTAAAAAATGTTGATGTTTTCTCTCAACTATACTATTTTGTTGAGGTGTATCAACACATGAAGTTTGATGTAAAATACTTTTAGAAGCATAATAATCAATCATCATAAACTCAACACCATTATCTGAACATATGGTTTGAATAGTAGTTTGGAATTGATTTTCATATAAAGTGATAAAACATTGAAGAGCCTGCCGTACTTCTAATTTATTATGAAGTAAATACACCCATATATAGTGAGAGCAATCATCCACTACAATTAAAAAATATTTATGGCCATGGATAGAAGCTAAAGAATAAGGACCCCAAATATCAACATGTAACAAGGACAAGATCTTATTATAATGTGATTGACTAATAGGAAATGTTAAACGCTTTTGTTTAGTCATATGACAAGAATCACAATGATCAAAGGCTTTATTGGAAACAACATAAGGATGCAATTGTTGCACACATTTGAGAACAGAATTTGAAAGATGGCCTAACCTAAAGTGCCACAAATTAAATGAAACGACTGAAGTTGAATCAATAGAAGTAGCCAATGCAAGACAGCGTTCAGACCCTTGGTGAGGAAGAAAATATAAGCCTTCTTTCTCTCTAGCTAAACCAATCGTCTTCCAAGGAAAGATACTAATCAGGAAGCAAGAATTGCTTTGAAAAATAGCACAACAAGTGAGTGAGTTGATTTTGAAACTGAAATAATATGAAAGTGAAAGTTTGGTATAAACATGACATTATGAAGAGTTAATAACTTGGAAACTATGGCTGAACCCGATTGATCAACCACTATTTGAAGAACCATTTGGTAAATAATAACCAAAGGTTTAAAATAGGTTGTAAGGTCACAGAAAATGAAGAAATAGAACAAATGTGGTCAGTTGCATCGGTATCCAATATCTAAAAAATTTTAATAGAAAATGAAGTAGAATTAACACATTTACCTAAAGCAATATTGTTAATAGTGTGAGAAGAAGAAGGGAGTGGTTCTTGTTGAACCAATTTTAGGAGTTTCTGATACTGCTTTGTTGTAAAACCAAGATGTGAAGCATTACCATGATTCTATGAATTAGAACTTTGAACAATAGGTGGAAGATTCTCCTTATTATTATCCATCCTTTGAGAAACATTATTGATAGTAGATGAGCTATTTCTGAACTTAAAGCCAGGATGAAAACCATGCTTCTTGTAGCATGTTTCAACAGTATGTCTCGGTTTACCACAATAAGTACACTTCTTAGCATTACGATCAACATTAGGATATAAATTATTTCTTTTAGATTTAGAAAGAAGAACATTAGCATCATTAATAACTGATAAAGATCCCATTTCACGTTCATGTTGCACTATAAGTAAGAAAACTCTATTGATAGAGGGAAGAGGATCAATTATCATGATCTAAGATTTTACAGTAGAAAATCTATTATTAAGACCCTTCAAAAATGGATTACATATTCCTGTTGTTGATACTTAGCTAATTTGTCAAAAGCACTACAAGAATATATGGTATCACAACTACACACAGGTGGAGGACACAAATTAATCAACTCATCCCAGATAATTTTAAACTTAGTATAATATTCACTTACACTAAGATCTCCTTGCTTGAGCGAATGTAAGTCATCCTGTAGATCCGCTATTCAAAAAATGTCACACTGTGAGAATCGGCTTCACAAATTGTCCCAAATTTTTTATGCTCTATTAATCCAAAGAATGCTCTGAGCAATTGTGGGAGAAATAGACCGAGTGAGCCAAGCAACCACCATTGTATTAGGTTGTTCCCAAAAAAGGAAATAGAGGATCTGTTATCAGAGGAACAGGAGCTGCACCATCAATGAACTAATGCTTGTTCTTCGAATTTCAACTCCATCCTCATGGCACGAGACCAAGAATGATAGTTTGCTCCCGTTAAGACTGGTGAGACAAGCATGAGCGATGGATTTTCGTTGGGATGGATATAGTCAGGGTTAGAGGGATTTGAAATAGCATTGACTGCTTGAGATGAAGAAGACATCACCATAATTGAATGCAAATCAAGAAATTCGAGCTAAAATCACTCTGATACCATAAAACAAAGAGCAATATGAGAAGAACAATTAAGTTCTCTGAGATTGAGAACTTGCTTAAACTCGAGAACAAAGAAGAAGTGAGAGAAACTGAGAAAATAATGTTAAGTAGTTTATTCCTTGATGTTTACATGTATATTTATACAGAAGTCAACTATCTAACTAAGTCTTCTAATTTATGTGTTGCTGGCATATTCTAATTTATGTGAAACTAACTAACCATCTGAAACTAATTTACAATATATCTGTTATGGGTATCGATATCAAATCTATTCAATCTATTGCTAATGTTACATGGAACCCTAATATAACATGAGGTAGAACAAATGAGGCTTTTGTAAGCAACAATGCAACTACACATAATTTAAGGGTCTCCTTGGCTAATGGTTTTGATCGTTCTAACAACATTATGTGACAACATCTTCATCAAATAGTTGACCTACGAAAGTACCAGCCCGAATGGGTTTCTCTTGGTTTCTCTGCTGCCATAGGGCAATTATTTGCAACACACGAGATTAGTACATTGAGTTTCTACTCAGAAGAGTTCCCAAATGTTGCTACCAGTCCAAGCCAATCGAGTAAAAATGACACAACTCTTGCAATAGGATTAGGGGTTGGAGTTTTTGTTTTACTTTGTTTGTCTTGTGGAAGAACAAAAAGAAAATGGAAGATGATGAGTCTGATGACAATATGAGTGATGATTTTGAATTAGGAATAGGGCCCAAAAAGTACTCATATGTTGAACTAGCAAGCATTGCAAATTATTTCAAGGATGAGAATAAGCTTGGACAAGGAGGTTTTGGGGGTGTCGAAAGAGGATTTCTCAAAGATTCAAACTCCTATGCTGCCATAAAGAGAATATCAAAGGATTCTAAATAACGGAAGGAGTTTGCTTCTAAAGTAAAAATTATCAGTAGACTAAGGCATCGACACTTGGTGCATTTAATCGGTTGGTGTCATGAAAGAAGGAATTATTGCTAGTTTATGAGTATATGCCACATGGAAGTATAGATTCCCATCTCTTCAAGGATGAAAGCTTGTTGACATGGCCAATTAGATTTAAAATAGCTCAAGGCATGATTTCTTCATTATTGTATCTACATGAGATGGCAACAATGTGTGGTTCATAGAGATATAAAATCAAGCAATATCATGCTAGACTCCAATTTTAATGCAAAATTTAGAGATTTTGGATTAGCACGCCTTGTAGACCACGCAAAGGGAGCACAAACTACAGCTTTAGTAGGAACTATGAGCTATATGGCTCCTGAATGCATCACTACTGGAACGACCAGTAAAAAAACTGATGTATATAATTTTGGAATTGTTGCTCTGAAGATAGTTTGTGGAAAAAAAACCCTTCAATCCAAAGGCTCCAGAGAACGAAATAAACATGGTGAAATGGATATGGGATCTCTATGGAAGCGCGAGAATTCTTGAAGCAGTTGATTCAAGACCAGAAGGAAATTTGGACCATGCTCAAATCCAGTGTTTGATGGTTGTTGGGCTGTGGTGTGCTCATCCAGATCATAACCGTAGGCCTTCTATAAGACAAGCAATTCATGGGCTTAACTTTGAAGGTCCATTTCCTAGTCTTCCTTCAAGTTATCCCATACCATCATACAATGAATTTCCAGCATCATTTCTAGCTCTACTCAGTTCTAATGCTTCATATATGAGTCAAAACCAGAATATATGCTTTCGTTCCAACACAAACTCTTCTGGTTTCACTACAACTTCTAGTGGTAATGTTTCACCAAGTGTGTCACTTTTATACTCCCGCAAAAATTAATCATGGATATTCTATGTTTGTGCTTACTGAACAATATTCCTAATGAATTATTCTCATTTCTTGTATTTATAAGTTATTGTACTCTCAAAACACATAGCATGTATAGATAACATATATGAGGTTGTTGCATTTTTATCAAGAGATTCTATGGTATTGCATTTTGTTAAAGAAAGAGGTCCTTCGCCTGTTTGGGAAATTTAAGCTTTATCAATGATATTGCCTTTTCTCATTTTTGTAAGAAACCTTAATTATATTATATTATTTGTTCATTTGTATTCATTCCACTTCGAAGCTGCTTAAGCGAAGTCATTGCAAATGTGATACGATGTCACTGAAAATTAAAGAAAATATATAATAGAAGAAGAAGACAAGTGCATATGGATCATTGCAAACGCGGTTTACCCGGTTCATATAGTCACTAAAATTTAATCAAAATCGTGTCAATGGCCTTGCAATATGAAAAAAATAATCTAAGAAAAAAAAAACAAGGCAGCAATGGTACAAAATAACAAAAGTAGATCATAAAAATTGATTTCTTTTTTCAAAATATACACAAGATTTTTTGTTTTGTGAGTGAATAAAAATTTATTTATCCATAATCATCTGATTGCCTTAAAAGTTGCACAAAATTACTCAAGGTATTCTACTGTTTCGTCTTAATCTATATGTATTATTCAAATTTCTGACGTGTGAGAATCTTGTTTTCTTTGGCCAAAGGATATGTCAAGAAAATTTGAATTAAAGCTGAGTAAGCATTTTGCTAACGATTCTGAGCCCATAATTTATAAACAATTTTCTAAATTGAATGAAACCCTCGTTTGCAACATTTTGCACTTTGACCCTCCGTCTGAACTTGTGAAGTTAACCACCGTTGAGGAAAGAAAATTGAAATATTAACTATTGAAAGTGCTTAACATACAAGACATAAATAACTAATTTGCAGATATTGAAAAAATTAGTTAACTTAATTATTTATAACAAAACTATGTTGATTTATCTAATCTACCTTTTGATGAAAACTCTTTTTCTATGTGTAATTAATGTAGATATTTTAGAGAAAATTATAAATTTTGGAAATAAAGTGAGCTGAAATCTTATATTTTGGATCAAAATAAGTATATTGACTATCTCTTACCTTTTTTTTTTTTTTTTTGATAATATGAAGGGTTTCCTCTTTTGAGGATTAGAGCGCAAATGGTTTTCACCTCTCCCAACAAGTACGCTTCCTGGGATTCAAATTTGTATTATCCTCCTTACAGTAGCAAGGCCGCTTACCACCTCGACCAACCAGCTTGTTGATTGTCTATCTCTTACATTTAAGACTAGAGTTAGTAAGTATTAGAAATTTTAAAAGACAAATGTGTGTGTGTGTGTGTGTAAAGAGATAAAACGCGGTTTTAATTGGAAAAGCGGATATTGAATCACAATCCATTACTCCCACTGTTCCTTTTTATAAAAAGTAATTTTTTTTTGTTCAAAATTTATAAAAAGTAATCAAATCACGTTATTTGAAAGGTTGATTAAAATTAGTTGTAGACAATAGAAATGTAAATAATGTAACTTTTTTGCAAAAAAATACCCTCATATATATGGAAGAGAGATAATGTGTGATGTGAATTAGATACAATGATGATATAAGTAATATAAGTAATTAAACGGGGTTATAATGGCAGATTAACAAAAAATTTAAGATAACCAAGTGTCCCTTACAAAAGCAAACAAGTTATACGCAAAAGGTGCCTCTGATGAAAAGGAAATGAAAAATGTCTCTCTTGGACTTGTCTAAAGTGTAAAATAGAGCATTGACCTACACAGGGAAAACCACCCCCAATTCAATGCACTGGCTGCATTATATCAAAGGATGGCATATATTTGGATTCATCCTCGATATTAATTGACTTTATTGAGTAAAGAACAATATAAATTAACTACTTTTAATAAATCAACCAACATAATTATGATAAGATATGTTTGGATTAGCTTATTTTTCAAGAATAAATATTTATTACGTAAGTCAAGATAAAACTCCTCTTACATACTTACCTTATATATCGTAAATCACGATTTATAAGTACTTATTATTTAAAAATAAATGACCCCAAACGAGGACGTAATTTACGAATTTCCTTATGTTTTTCTTGGTTCTTGTGTGGATTTAGACCCAGACTATATCCAAGCGTGAATACGAGAAGATTGAGTCTGCAGTGGGGCCAATTTACCCTGACTCATTGATAAGCCTTGGCCATTTGCTTGTGGACTCTGCTGGCCTTAAAAAATTTATGCCCTCACTTGTTGGGCCAGGGAAAATGAAGATGGATTAATATACTCATTTGATCTTATTTATAAGAGATTAATAATTAAATTATATGATTTAATTAGTTAAAAATAATAAATATATCTTAAAATAAAATTTTTTTTAATTATACCCTTATTTATAAGGGGCAAGTAAGAGAGAAAAATAGAATAAATATAAATATCACTGTCCTTTAGTTAATACAATATATATAATTAATGAAGGGGAACAAACCCATTAAATATTGAAATGACTCTTATTGGGTTCTTATAAAAAATACCAAAACAATTTAAATTTTAGGTTCTTATAAAAAGAACTGAAGAGAGTACTTATACTATAAAAAATCTGGGAGATAAAATATTTTTTTATCCTATTTATAACTCACATAAACAAATTTTTGACATAAATATATAATTTGGTCTTTCATTTATTATTATGTAGTTGATTGCTATTCTCCTTATAAATGTATACTTTATCTAATCACTCTATACACATTAAATATGCGGGCATTATTTTATATTAGTTTGTATAATTTTTCGTTCTTGAAGTTTTCCTTCATTTTAAATTTTTTAAAAATAAATAAATTTTTATTTAAATTTTTTTGAGTGAATAAAATTTTTAGCAAAATTTATTTATTCATCCATAACTACCAGATTGTCCTAGAAGTTGCACAAACTTACTCACGGTATTTCTACGGTTCCGGCTCAAGCAGCGACACAGACTAGGGACAGAAGTGGAATTAGTGCCACAACACTTGTGATGCTAATTTTTGCTACCGTATGTCACCAAGAAATAATAATTTTTGCTGCACAAATTTCCTAATTTATTATTCAGATTTCTTGGATACTATAGTTACTGCATAAGTATGAAAAATATAACATAAATAGAGAGAACTCTGGATATTTTTATTGTATTTTCATTGCCTATTGATTCTAAACTATCGATATCGATTGAAACAATACGGATATGTAGTCCAGTAGTTTGGATATTAAATAGCGATTAGTCTAGCATAGAGGTAAATACAGAGCTTGAGATCTTAAGGAAATTTTGTTCTTTTCATAATTAATAGACCCAATGTTTAAAAATCAGACCAGACTTCGGGCCACAAAAGTCAGCAAGTCACAGTTTAGATGGTTTGATCGATCAGGCCCTTCTGACCTGGTATGATTCTTAAATCATTGAATAAACCCAAGTTCTATTATAGAGTATATATGATCGGCAAAAAAAAAAAAAAATTCATATACACGTGTGCGATAGCCCAGATATATACAAGTGTAAAAATATGAGGTATTCATGAGGGAAAATCCTATAAAAATCTAACTGAAATGTCAAAATCTAAATTTAAGCCTCCATTTTTAATAAATTCTTATGAGGTTGAGAGGCCTAATTAGAAATTTCTGAATGTTATTAAATGACCACATTGCCCCCTCAAAGTCATCTATTTTTTCCCAAATCATTTCTATCGGCTAATTCAATTCTCTTTTTGCTCGTTTTTAGTTACGATTATAGTGTTAATTAAAAACCAAAGAAATTTACTCCATGATTTAATGTGATTAAAAAATGGAATAGGTAGATTTATTTGTCTTGTATATAAGATCAATGTTAGAAAGATGGAACAAGTGAAATTCCCCAATCACATAGAAAGATTTTTGATAAAATAGAAGAATAAATCCACCTATTATATTCTTATATTTATATAATATCTTGGTTGGACAAAAATATTTATTGCGATTATACAGTGTATATATATATATATGCATATATATAAATTTGAATAATTTTATATCGATAAATAGTAGTTTCTTTAAATAAATTATATTATAAATATAGATATATTCTTATATTCATATAATATCTTTGTTGGATAAAAATATTTGTTGCGATTATATAGGATATATACAAATTTGAATAATTTTTTTATAAAATAATTTATATTGTATATATAGAAAATTATTTGTTTGATTTATAAAAAAAAATAATAAAACAAACTAACTAACTAACTAAAAATAAAGAGAAAATATTAAATAAATCAAGTTGAAATAATAAAAAATGGGTTACATCTATCTTCAATTTTTCTTTTTAATTTAAGGAGGGCTTTCTAGTCTTTTAATAATATTCAAAAATATCTAATTAGGCCTCTTGGCCCCATTAATAATTTGTTAAAAATGTAGGTTCGAATTTAAATTTTGATATTTCAATTAGATTTATACAAGAATCTCCCTATTTATAAGTTATGAAAAAATAAAAATAAAAAATTTACTAAATATTATTAGAATGAATGATTAAGATCCACATCAAATAATTGGAAAATGAATTAAGTGTATATAATGTTAAGGCAAGATCTATCAAATTGGCTTAAGACATTTTGATAGAAAGACAAATCTAATATATATATACTCACCTAATAATTTATAATTAGTAATACATAGTTTCAACAAATAATACTAAATATTATATCACAAGCTATTTATACACGCACTTTATATTTAGTAATTCATAGTTTCAAGTTTCAACAAATAATACTAAATATTATATCAGAAGCTATTTATACACGCACTCACCTACTGCCATCGGTATCAACTATAAATGAACATCATTGAGTATTTATCATAATATTTTTGGATGCTATAATGCCCCAAATCCTGAGGTCTAATCTAAAGTATATTTTGGAAGATCCAATTAATATAATAATAAGGTACGGTAATAGTAATTATTTTATACAATATTGAATGTGAACCATTTATTTTAATTTCTTAATGGTGAATATGTGATTATAAGAAGAAAGTGAAAAATAGAAAACTGAGAGAAACCCAAACCCATAATTTTTATCAATGTAAGACACACTAAATGACTTAATTAATATTCATTGGTTTATGTGAATTAGTTAACAACATCTTACATATTGGAGAGGAGGGAGAGCAAAATAAAAGAATCAAAACGATAGCTTGGAAAATGCCATTATAATGTTATTTCCCTTGCAATAAAAGAACCAAAATATAGAGAGATTAATTTAAACAATTGGTTTGGACTCTAGATAATTCCTTTGAATATGTGTGGAGCAAACGTAATTGGGAGAAGTTACCTTTTGAGAGATTAATCTTTTGCTCCTAATATTTCATGAAAAGCAAAAAAAAAAAAGTGGAGTATATTACTCACTCCAGCTTGTTCATAATATAACATGTTTTGTTTAAAGTATTAATTTTTTTCCACTTATTGAGGGTAATTTGACATTTTATAAGAAATAACAAATAACTAATTTTATGATAAAGCAGTTATAAGCCGCTTGTAATAAGGATTGGAGAGAGTATATTATAAGGAGAAGACATATAAAATGGTATTCTATTTTTATCCATTAGTAGACTGTAAAATAAAATATTAGAAAAAGGGGGTGGAATAATAATAAGGACATGTGACCCATTAAGAAACTGTCGGTGGGGAGGTGGTGGTTATTAAATAAATACCCACCCCCAGCTAATTCATCTGCGTGTTGGTGACGAGGAGAGACGGACGGACTGCGATTTCAACATATAAGAGTGTGTTTGGATTGATAATTGGATAAATGATTTATTTTTATTTTTATTTTTATTTTTATTTTTATTTATGAAATCTTAAAATTGGAAAAAAGTAAGATTATGTAAAATAATGAATATTTGGATTGAGGATTAGATAAATGCTTTTGTAAAAGTGAAAGGTAGTTGGTTTGATTTTTGTATAAGTGGATTTTGTGTTATTTAAGAGAACAAAATTTAAAAATTATGAAAAATGAAAAAATGAAGGGAGAATTGTGAAAAAAGACCTCATTGGCAACTTAATTATCAAACGAGACCTGGGAAGATATCTGCACATAGAGAGATTTTTTCATAATTTTTCCAAAAATTAACTTTGAAAATTTGCAAAGGTAAATTCTAAATAAAATGCTTAAGAGTTATAACCATCATATCAAGACATCCGTTTTCACCTCATTCTCATTTGTTAAAGTGGCATTTTTGATGATAAATTGATCCAAACATACTATGACGACAGTGTTATCACAAGGCACATCCTCAAAAGTTTCCTGCTGCTTACCCATCCAGATAACAGTTCTTTGCACACTCTTTACATACAAATCTTTCTTTTCTCCGGGCACATAATTTGATCCAAACATACCATAGAGACCTTACTGGAAAAGACACGGCCAAAGGCATAAAACCTTCCCTTATCAGATGAATCTGCTTTAGTTTCATGTATATTAGCAAAAAACCAAATTATAATTAAATAATTAGAAATTATAATTAACTATATTAGTAATGGTAAATTAAATAATAAAATTACAATTAAAATACGAATAAATTAGAAAGTATATAAACTTAAGATTTTTGATAAAGTAAAATATAACAAAACTAATAACATCAAAGGTCCCGTACAATTTAGTCCTTGATGGTGTCATGATATAACATGATTCATTTGGGTTGAATATGTCCGAATATTATTTGTCGACGATGGCTTTTGATCTTGACTATTATTTACATCAATTATATTATTCTCATTTTCTACTTCCTTAAAGTCCACATCAGTTTGGGATTTTCTTCTAATGAAATTATGTATAGCCATTGTGGCACAGACAATACGGACTTGCGTGTCGAAGCTGTATTTGTGCATGTGTTATAATATTTCAAACATATTTTTCCACACTCAAAAAATCCTTTTTATTGTGTACCTCAAGCTTGAATTTTATAAATTATATCGAACTCTAATTTAAATATTAAATTCTAACTCATATTTTCAAATAGCTTAAAATCTAACAAAAATAAACTGATTAAAACCTCAATAATACCTTCAATAATCCAACTAAATTATTTAAACTAAATTTAATCTATAAAAACACCATATAAAAATTAATTTATGACATATTTATAAGAAAAATTTATTATAAAATCATAAAACAATCAAATAATAAAATGATAAAAGAGAAAAATCATTTTTGAAGAAGGGGTACACCACCCGAAGGACAGATTCATAGCCATTGGCTTAGAGATTGGTCGCTTTCCAAAATTGATGGCTTTGCGACTATAGGAAAAGTCCTATGTGGTAAGTAGGGAGGAATAATCCTATATTGATAACAGGAGAAACCTAAATCTGACGGTAATGGCTTTGAAAAATTGATTCTTCTCAGTAGAAGAAGCTTCGAGTAATGTGATTTTTGTTGCTGAGAGTTAAAAAGTAAATAACTAGAAAATTAAAAGCTTGATATTAATAATTTATATAAATCTCCTGTGATGATAGCTAGCAAACTTAGACGAGTACTTTTGAGAGAAGATAGTTCTTGAGAGAATATTTTTTGTCAATACGATGCAAAGTAAATTTTCGATCGTTCAAAATGAATTGATATTCAAAAAAAAAAACAAAACAAAACAAAAAGCTAATCATAATAGCTTACCGAATTTTTTGCTTCCTAAATATAGTTTCCATCCTTGGTCTTCCGAACTATTTATTTTTGAGTAATAAGTGTTTATAAATTGTGATTCACGATTTACGAGATAAATATGTGAGAGGAGTTTTATCTCGACTTACATAATAAACATTTATATTCAAAAAAATAAGTATTCCAAAAAATACACTTAGATTTAGGTAATTAACCGACTTCATTACAATTCTTATTGTCATTTTATTAGGCAAAGACCCAGACTATTCTTTAATGCAGCAGTCAATGCAAGAAAAATGGGTCCGAAGGGGAGCCAACTACGCTGCAAGAAAAATTGATGACTTCTCACCTATTGGGCCACGGAAAATAAAGACGGATAAATACAAGACATTTTAATTTTTTGAAGACATGAAAAGTTGACGAACCGTGGCGGTGAAAGCTAAGCTAACACTTTGTCCAAAAAAAAAAAGCTAAGCTAACACTCAGAAGTTCCGTGCCTTCGTCGACTCTATATACAATCGTCTCTCCATGAAAGCTCAAACACAAGAAATTTCTTATCCTAATTAATCAGATGAGATGTTGCTACTATCATTTTTCTTCCTCTTGATACCCAATGCTTTTTCCTTGAACTTCAGATTCGACAGTTTCAATCCGTCCGATTTTACAAACATAACACTTGAACCAGATGCTTCATTTGCACAGTCAAGCCTCTACTTAGTAGAAAACCAAAAGGAACGATCCTCGCAGGAGAGTCAAGGTCGAGCCACATATCATCAAGCCATGCACCTGTGGGACAAAGCCACTGGGAAACTCTCTAATTTCAACACCAATTTCACCTTCGTCATTGATTCACAGGGTAGAACTGTTTATGGAGATGGGTTGGCCTTCTTCTTAGCCCGTGAAGGTTCAAAGCTTCCTAAACCCCGAAAAGTTGGAGGAGGTGCCATGGGTCTGATTATTGGAGGTCAAGAAACGCTGTTTAATTCAACAGATCATCCATTTGTTGCTGTGGAGTTTGATATCTTTAACAATTCAAATCCTGGATGGGATCCTCCATATGTACATGTGGGAGTCGATATCAATTCTATTCAATCTAATAAGACAGTGCCATGGAATGCTAATATCTCAGGGGGCGGAACAAATGAGGCTTTCATCAACTACAATGCGAGCACACATAATTTAAGCATCTCCTTCACTAATGGTTTTGATGCTTCTAGCAACATTGTTTGGCAACATCTTCATTATATAGTTGACCTAACAAGGTACTTGCCGGAATGGGTTACTTTTGGTTTCTCAGCTGCCACAGGAGGCTATTATGCAACACACAGGATCGATACATGGAGTTTTAACTCAGAGGACATCCCAAATGTTGCTCCCACTGCAAGCTCAATACCAAGTCTGAACGTGAGCGAAACAAGTAGAAATCGCACGGCACTTGCAATAGGATTAGGGGTTGGAGGGGTTATTTTAGTTGTTGGGGTTATATGGTTTTTCTTGTGGAAGAACAGAAAGAAAATGGAAAATGATGAGTCTGATGAGAACATGAGCGATGATTTTGAAAGAGGAACAGGGCCCAAAAAGTACTCATATGCTGAACTAGCTAGTGCAGCAAATTATTTCAAAGATGGGCAAAAGCTTGGACAGGGAGGATTTGGGGGTGTCTATAAAGGTTTTGTCAAAGATTCAAACTCCTATGTTGCCATAAAGAGAATATCAAAGGATTCTAAACAAGGGAAGAAGGAGTTTGCCTCAGAAGTAAGAATTATCAGTCAACTAAGGCATCGAAACTTGATGCAACTAATCAGTTGGTGTCATGAAAGGAAAGAACTATTGTTAGTTTATGAGTATATGCCACATGGAAGTTTAGATTCTCATCTCTTTATGGAACAAAGTTTGCTAACTTGGTCAATTAGGTTTAAAATAGCTCAAGGCTTAGCCTCTGCATTATTGTACCTGCACGAAGAATGGGAACAATATGTTGTTCATAGAGATATAAAATCAAGCAACATCATGCTAGATTCCAACTTCAACGCAAAACTTGGAGATTTCGGATTAGCGCGGCTTGTAGACCACGCAAAAGGAGCACAAACTACAGCTTTGGCAGGAACTATAGGCTATATGGCTCCTGAATGTGTCACTACTGGAAGGGCCAGTAAAGAAACTGATGTATATAGCTTTGGAGTTGTTGCTTTAGAGATAGTTTGTGGAAGAAAACCCATAATCTCGGAGGCTCCAGAGGACAAAATAAATATAGTGACATGGGTATGGGATCTCTATGGGAGTGGGAGAATTCTTGAAGCAGTTGATTCAAGACTAGAACGAGATTTTGACCACGTTCAAGCCGAATGCCTCATGATTGTTGGCCTGTGGTGTGCTCATCCTGATCAAAATCGTAGGCCTTCTATAAGGCAAGCAATTCATGTGCTTAACTTTGAAACTCCATTCCCTAATCTTCCCTCAAGTTATCCCATACTATCGTACAATGAATTTCCAGCATCATTTTCAATTCTATCCAGCTCCAATGATTCAGGTGTGAATCAAAACCAGATAAGCTTTAGTTCCAACACAAACTCATCTGGTTTCACTACAACTTCTGATGATAATGTTTCACCAAGTGTATCACTTTTGTACTCGAGAAAAAATTAATTATGGTAATTATGGTGGTTGTATGTTTGTGCTTACTTCACAGTATCCCTAATGTATTATCTTCATTTCTCGAATGTAAGTTAATTACTGTAATCTGAAAAAAAAAAAAATAGAACACATGTATAGAGAACTTATATGATCTTGTTGGATTTTCACCTTGAGATTCTATACTGTTGCTTTTTGTGTAATGATGTTGCCTTTTTTCATTTGTTCTCATTCCACTTGGAAGCTGCTTAAACGTTATCATTGCAAGTGGGTAGCATAATGGCCTTGCAATATGAAGCCCCTGCTCAAAAACGTAATTTGCAATTACTAGGCAATACCATTGAACACTTGGTTCCTGGGAAAAAAGTTCGTACAAGACATGATCCCTATTGTAGGAAATGGGCGGGGGGGGGGGGGGGAATCAATTATCCTGACAAAGAAAACTCAATTACGAAATTTATATGATTATTTTCAGGTCACAGCTACAGCAGAACCACTGATCTCACCGTTAAGATTTCTGCCATTCAATTCCGACTTGAATAGCAACCCTATCGTTATCCATATTCAAGAAATGACAGCCACACAGAGTAAGGAAGGAGCCCTTGCATCTTTGAAAACAATAAATGAAAAACACAAGACAACAGTTGTCGGTAAAAAATTACAAAAGACATCCAAGAATTTTTGAGTGAATAAAAATGTTTTTGATAAAATTTTATTTATTCATGTATAATTACCATATTGCTTTAAAAGTTGCACAAATTACTCAAGGTAACTCAACTGTTCCATCTCAAACTTGGACAGAAGAAGTGGAATTAATGCCACAACACCTAGGATGACAATTTTTGCTACTGCAAATTGGTAAATAGTACACAAATGTCTATTGCATAATTCACATTTCTTGGATGATGGTTACTGCATAAGTATGAAAAATATAATTTAACTAGATAATTTTTTGGTTGGATTTTCTTGGATCGGAAATCCATATTCCCTTGAATATAATCCAACTTCTCTGGCAAGTATGCATTGGAGAGCCCAAACTAGCATATGACACGTTTTGCTTCCAAGAAGAGGCCGAGTATATGGGAATGTACCGCGTAGGTTTCTTGGGATCTCTTTCTCTTATATGTGCGAACAAATCTAACATTTGACCAAGAGGGCAAGCTCGATGCTCCTATGGAGAGTAATGTCATAACTAGGCCCAATAATCATATATATGGATGGAAAAGGCCATTTAGAGAGTAATAGAAAGATGAGAAAATGGCCTAACAAAAAATCGACTGCTGGGCTTTTTTTTTTTGCCATAGACTGCTGGGCTTTGGAGTATGAGAAATATTTAGAGGGGATTAGCAGATAACCGTGGGCCTCACAAATTTTTGTAAAGTCTCCTCCACTATCGTTTTGTTTTGATATGGTTATTTAATTTAGATTTGAGTATTAATTGTTGAGCCCAATTAAAGGTTGCTCTTATAAAAATGTTTTTTACATTCACACTTATTCGAACTCGACACCTCATACTTAAGTAATTAAAGCTTCACACTAGGATTAACACCTATTGGTCGGCATATCTCTCTTCCCCGTGGCCACTGTCACTGCCTCTCTATGATTATGGACAAAGCCACCAGCAAACTCATTGGTTTCACCACCAAATTTAGCTTTGTGATTGATTCAGGGCGCAACATAAATGTCGGAGATAGAATGGCCTTATTCTTAGCCCCTAATGGTTCA
This sequence comes from Inga leiocalycina, assembly GCA_963242795.1. Classification (NCBI taxonomy): domain Eukaryota; kingdom Viridiplantae; phylum Streptophyta; class Magnoliopsida; order Fabales; family Fabaceae; genus Inga; species Inga leiocalycina. Next base: position 58,864,668 of record OY725321.1, read on the forward strand.
AATTAGCTTCCTAATAGAAAAATTCTTGTTTGCATCGAATGCACCATATAATTTATGCGCTGACCGCTAAAATCAGATAAATACTTACGTACTTTAAGAGCATTATATCATCTGTTCTTTAACTAATTAAAATTTGACAACTCATTATATTTTAATCTTATATGGTATATGAGTTATCTGGAGAAATTCAAATTTTATGATTTTATGGATGATGGGAGGAAATTGCAATTTTTCCTTTATAAATTAAGAATTTTATATTTTTTAAAATCATAAAATTTAAATTTTTCCAGATGATTCATCTGCCATTTAGAATTATAATAAAAGATGAATTTTTACATTTTAATTAGTTAAAGTACAGATGAAGTAACATTCTTAAAATATATAAGTATTTTTCGTACAACCATGTCTGGTCAAATTTGTTCATCTTATGAGTCAGCCCAGTTGTCAATGCTGCCTCCATCCATTATTTTAATATTTTTTGACCTAATGTGCATCTTTCTCCCCCCCCCCAAAACTTTTTTCTAAGAAACTCTGTCTCACTTACCGTCAGTCCGTCACACACCCACCCCACATCTCTCTTCTTCCGCCACTACACACTCTCTCTCCCCTCCACTCCCCCTCACCCCTCATCTCTCTCTCATTTTGAATTTCAGTTTGTGAGTGGAGTGCAGCCGACATCTAAGTTTGAGTTCGAAGGCTCTACCTTCCGCCGCTTTCCTCTTCTAATTCTTCTTAATCATCGTTCTCCAACAGCTTCTCCTGAAAATCATTCGACTCTTTTTCTTACTTCAATTAATGAATACCCATTTCGAACAAAGCTTGTAGCTTTCACAAAGTAATCATAAAAAAGACATAAAGCCTCATATCTCAGAATTTATCCGCACTTGTAGAGAAGAGACAACGGCTTTCTTGCTCCACACTTGTTTCTCTCCTATTGCTTCCTCTTGTCATGACCGCCTTGAGCATCTTCAAAAGTACATGAGCTCCATTCTGTCCTTGCTTTGCCCTTCTGATTCTGACCTCGCCAAGGCTCTAATTGTTTGTGGTTGCCACCCACTTCCTCGCTGGAGGTGCTTCTCACGGTGGGAGATGGGTGTGTGACGATAATGTAGAGAGGGAGAGACTGAGAATATCTGGAAAAAGTTTGCAGAGGAGAGTGAGAACGCAGGAGAAAGAAGCACATTTTTTTTTCAAAAAAGGAATATTAAAATAACAGAGGGAAGGAGTATTGATATCTAGGCTGACACGATAAAAATATTTGACGTGTAATCAGTTTAGTGGTCATGGTCAGGGCATAAAATACGTGGTGCACGGGGTGATCAGCACACAATACCAAAAAAAAGGTCTTTTTTTAGTGGTGCAATTGTAGCGGTTATATTAAACTGCTACAAATTATAGTATTTGTAGCGGTGTTCACTTAAACCGCTACAAATTTGTAGCGGCAAGATTTTTTGTAGCGGTTTCCTACAAAAAACCGCTACAAATTTGGAGCGAAATTCCCGCCAAAACTTGTAGCGGTGATTTTGTAGCGGTTAATGCACATAAACCACTACAAAATACCAAAGGTCATAATTTTGTAGCGGTTTTGGGTAATAACCGCTACAGAATTTCAAGAGTCTCGACATTTGTAGCGGTTTTGGGCAATAACCGCTACAGAATTTCAAACATTGTGAACTTTTGTACCTGTTATTGTAGAACCGCTACAAATTTAATTATTTGTAGCGGTTATTTGAATAACCGCTACTAATAGCTGGCCTATTTAAACCCCCACGTCCTTCATTTCTCCTTTTGCTCATTTTGTTTCCTGAGGTTTCTCTAAGTGATTTCATCGAGATTTGAGGGTTCAGACGTCTCTATAGAAGTTTTTGCTCAGTATTCCGCAGTATTCGCACTTGAGGTACGTATATAACACGTATTTTTATTTATATTTGTATTTTTATTATATTTTTGCATAATAATGTGACTAATTTTTTTTTTAATTTTTACAGTTGACATGGCTTCAGGACAGGATAAGGGGAAGGCCCCTAAGGTCCCCAGACCGATTTTACGGGGTGGTAGCAGCCGGGCAGGGGGCAGAGGGAGGGGGTAGCACGCAGGCAGGGCTACCGCGGCATCTCAGCCCATCCCCCCACAGGCACTGCAGACGATCCCACAGGCGACGACCGCACCAGAGGTGCCTGAGGTGGAGAGGCCAGAGATTAACGTTGAGGACTTCCTCAACGAGGAGGAGTTCGAGATCCCGATTGGGTTCAGGGAGATGGAGTAGTTCCTCGATGAGGAGGACGCTCGGGAGCAGAACAACCCACGAGGGTCGTCTTCGCGGTCCACTGGGTTTGAGGTGCAGGTCGAAGGTAAATTAATTTTTTAATTTAGTAAATTATTTATTTAAATTAGAAATGTTAACTTTGAATTATAATTTATCTAACGTGCGGTCAACTGTGCAGATGAGCAGAGGAACGTGTCGACGAGGAGGCTGGATGTGGCCGGTCTGAACAGCATGGACCGGTCCCTACGAGTTATAGTGCCGTGGAATGAGGGCACTGACCAGCCGATCCACAATGGGGGTCACCTGCTCAACCGCTTCCTGAACGACCTGGGAGCGAATTGGATGCGGTTCCCCCTTCACTTCCCGACGTGGAGGCACATTCCGAAGGGGCCGAAGTGTAACCCCCTCAGTAATTATATCCGAAATACACGATTAAAATGAAATAGAGACCAATAATAATCAAATAACATTTACTAACCCATCACATGATGGGGTTTTCAAAAATACCTTTCAAAATCATTTATAAACTTGGTCTCATATTCACATTTCGAATACAATTACTACGCGAAGATAAATCACATTTAAATATATCAGAGTATGCAATGTAATAATCCCGGCAATCCCGGGTTCCTTACATTAATTCAAGCCTTACAGGGCATATTCGCCCTTTACAATTTTCCAAATAAGGGATTACACAAATTCTCATATCAAATACATACTCGAATATACATTCCAACCTACACAATTATATATCCAAATATACTTAATCCCAAACATGCATTGATAACCACCTATCACAAGATTACAACCCGAACGAGTCCCGTCACCTTTGATTGCTTACTCCATCCTCGATCCACCTACCCTGTCTAAATTGTTGGTAGGGGAGGGTGAGATTCGAGAGAATCTCAGTAGGGAAACATTATCAATATGCAGGTAAGATAAGTGTTTAATGCATGACATGCTTGCATCACATAACTCATGCACACATACAATGACAAATCTATAAGCTCAATGCTTCGAACGATACACGTATGGCCATAGCATATATTGAAACATAGCTTCAAATCATTCATACATGTTCCACATAATCAAGCAAAGCAACAACATGCATCAACACATTAATACAGTTATCAGAGCATGCAAGAGAGATAAGTTCCCTACCCTCTTTCCACGTATGCTCCAGCTCCGCTTATTCGCGATCAGAACGAATACCAAACCACGTCCAGGGCGAACATCAACCCTATAACCAAAGCAAGGACATAGGGTTATTCTCTATTCCAAAACCTTACTTCCATATCACTCAATGTTGGTTACCATTTAACACCTTTAGGTGGCTAATCAAAGCCTAAACATATGCCTAAAGGCTTGGGAAACACTTGACCAAAGATCACCTTTTAAAAATACAAAACACTTATTTTTGGGGGTGGGCCGCGGCCCAAAATCCATGGGCTGCGGCCCAAAACTGCCCAGAAACATTTGGGCTGCGGCCCAGAATCCACGGGCCGCGGCCCAAGAAATCCAGTTTCTTGGCTGAACTTCCAAAAATCATAACTAATTCCACAAAAATCGAAATGAGGTGATCCCATAGCCAAATGAAAGCTATTCAAGTCGTCTACACAGGAAAAATATTGGCCTTTACTAGAAATCACCACACAAATCCAGATTTACACAAAACTCAAGACTGTCCCAAAACAGTGTTCATTTTCGACCTCAAAGTTTGGACAGCCATAACTCCCAGTTTCCAAAACGAAATGGCACATATTATATGTCCATTTTGAAGCTTGGGATGTGAACTTTAAGACTGGAAAGTTTCATAATTTTATGACTTCATTTGCCCAGTCAAAACGTCCACACAACAAGACTGCCCAGACAGAACTTCCAAAAGACAGAATTCCCAAATTTGCACAATTGGCTTCCAATGGTCCAATTTTCATATCAAACACCATTCCCATACAAATTTGCACAAGGAATCCATTGGAAACACCAAATCAACCAAATTCAAATCATATTGACATGTTACCACAACATGTCACACAAATCACAATTCAAACCACAACATAATCACACATTGTCATTCTTTTCATTCCAAATTCTTAAACCAATTCCAATGGCTCTATAACACATCAAGACACCAATTGCCACTCAAATATAAGGCAATTCATGCATTTCAAAAATCACACAAATTCAGGGCAAAATTCGAAATTCACAATACTCAACCATAAATCACAAAACTTAGATCAAAAGGAAGCAAATGCTCACCTCTTCCTCTTTCCCAAACCAATTCCTTGATTCTTCATCTTTTCACTTTTCCTCAAGTAATCAAACACCTCCAATCAAGAATCTAAAACCATAGAGATGAAGCTCTCATCACTATGAACAACTTTATAGAAGGACATTAGAGCATTAGAGGACTACAAGCCAAGCAAAATTTCACCTCTAGTTTTCTCTTTCTTCCTCTCAAGCATGGCGCCATGGAGAACAAGAGAGAGAGATAAGATGATGAAATGAAGATGATGAAGAAGGGAGGTCAGTTTTTGGCCACTAAAAGCCTCATTAGGCTGACCAAAAAGGAAGAGAGGAGAGAGGATGAGTGTTGACAAATTGACCTCATCCAAGGGCTCATGTCTTGACACTTGTCAAGATCTTGCTTCATCTTCATGAGCTCACATGCACACACATACACATGATTCCGCCCCTTGATCTAATACACAAATCAATCCTAACCATTGATCTTGAAGTTACCAATGAGTTTCCTCTTCGGTAACTGACCAATTGGTCGGTAACTTTACCGTTTTGCCCCTGATTACGGTAATTCTCATTGAATCACCACCAACACTTCACATCTTTTCATTTAGCCACAATATGCACCTTCCCTCTATTCTAAGTCAATTTGGATGTTAATCCATAATTGAACTTAAATACAGGGTTTCGGCATTGCTCACAACGTATACGAATCACATCGGGTGCCAACTCATACCATAATCTCCAAAAGGGTTCATTTATCACTATTGACATCCACTTTTGGAGTCATTAACCCTTAATCACAATTTAGGATCTTGCTAAACTCGGGCTTAGCAATCCACTTATTTCAGGCTTAATCTCTGGCCTCAAGTCTCAGAATTCGGGATATTACACGAAGGACCAGGCTTGGGAGGAGGTGGTTCAGGTAATTAAAACTATTTAATTAATATTTTTTGTAATTAATTCTATTTAATTATTTTTTTCAAATTATGGTTTTTATAATTATTGATATTTAAATAAATTTTTTTCAGCTGCGGTTTGCCGTCCGGGCCAACTGGAAGAGGTACGCCCTCGTGAAGATGGGCGACGCCTGGAGGAACAGGAGGAACCGTCTCTTCCACAGGGTGGATAAGGACGGGATGATGCCTCTGGAGCAGCTGATTGAGAGCGTCCCGGACGGCGTGCCGCCGAACGACTGGGCGCGTTTCGTCCAGTTCAGGAGGAGCCTTCAAGCGCAGGTAATGTATTTATTATATTTTTTATATATAATTTTGTAATTGTTAAATATTAAATTATAATTTCAATTTAATTTGTATTTAATTTTAAATTATAATACATTTAATTATTTGTTTTTCCAGGAGCTTTCTCAGAGGAACACCGAGATCCGGGCGCAGCAGACGATCCACCACACAACAGGATCGAAGACCTTTGTTGTGACCTACAGCGAGCTGGTAACTTTTCAAAATATCACTTACTTTTAGCTGATTATTTCATAATACTAATTGTTTTGTAATTGTTTCAGGAGACGAAGGCACAACAGGAGAACCGTCAGACGGACTATGCGGAGCTGTACGCCATCACACACAGACACCGTGACAGGACTGCGACCTCTTTGCAAGCAGAGGCGGCCATTGTAAGTAATTTTATTATTATATTTTTTATAAAACCAAGTTAATAATGAAAAATGCTAATTATTAATTGTTTCATAAAATGGCAGGAGCGGATGCAGCAGTCGCAGGTTGAGCTGCGACAGACCCAGCCTGAGGAGTCACAGGGGTCAGTGGACCCGACGGCTCCTTTGAAGGCGGGTCTGGCTCAGCCTGAGCACCCCGGACGCGTGCGGGGGATGGGGATAGGCGCCAGACCCAGCATGGTCTACGGCAGGAGCACCGCCTCTGAGGCTGGCAGCTCTAGAGGGGTCAGACGTCGGAGGGACGAGTCTATTGACGAGCTGCGGTCAGATTTAGAGCAAACGCAGCAGCAGATGGCACAGCAGCAGCAGCAGATGCAGCACCTACAGATGCACGCAGATATGCTGTACGCTCAACAGACGTAGTGGCGTGAGATCGCGAACACCATGCTCGAGGGAGCATGGAGTCGCCTGTTCCCGAACGAGCAGCATCCAGCGGTTCCCCTGTCCCTCGCTACATCGTCCCGAGTACTGCTCCTCCTGCTACTGCTCCTCCTCCTGCTGATGACAATGGTGCGGTTCACTCTGCACAGTGGCCCAATCCAGCGGCATCTGGGGGAGCCCCACCTGAGGGAGCACCAGAGGATCAGCCCCAGCTCTTTAGTTTAGGACATTTTCTTTTGTGAAAACATTTGTAAATATTTATGAGTTTTTATTTCAGAACTTTCTTATTGTGTTTTATATAATTATATTTATATTATTAGATCGCGTTGAAATAATTTATGAACGATTTATATCTAAATTTTTTAAAAAAATAAAGTATATATATATATTTGTAGCGGTTTTAAGTTACAACCGCTACAAATCTATATATTTGTAGCGGTTTTAAACTAATAACCGCTACAAATGTATATATATATTTGTAGCGGTTTATCTTGAGAAACCGCTACAAATATATATGTTTGTAGCGGTTATACACTAATAACCGCTACAAATACTCAAATCATTTGAATTTTGAAATTTGCCGCCTTTGTGCACATTTATAGCGGTTATGTTATGTATAACCGCTACAAATTAGAAAATTATTTTTATATTTAATGTCCAACAGTTTTAATATTAATAGCGATTTTATATATATAACCGCAACTAATACGCAATAAGTAAAATTTGAATTTCCCACCAATGTGTAACGGCTTGAACATTAGTAGCGGTTTTATATATATAACCACTATTAATACTCAACAAGTACATTTTGAATTTCCCACCAATGTAACGGCTTGAATATTAGTAGCAGTTTTATATATACGACCGCTATTAATATTTTATAACTGTACCGGTTGGTGTAGCCGTTTAATAACCGCTACAAAATGTGCACACTTCATATTTACTGATACGCATATTATTTTATTACATTAATGATACTCAAATTTACTTCATTTATTTCTCTTTCTTGCCCCCTTATAAATAAGGGCATACTTAAAAAACAAGGTTTATTTTTTACTAATTTTATTTCAGACATATTTATTATTTTTTACTAATTTTATTTCAGACATATTTATTATTTTTAATTAACTTTAACCACTGTTTTAAACTGTGTAATTTAGTTATTAAACTCTTATAAATAAGATCGGAGGAGTATTATGAAACTTAAAACACAACTTTGAATGCAAGAAGATCGACCATTCATGCTACCTGCGCGGACCATTTGAAGGAATATTGGCTATTCGAGATTGATGGCTTCCCTAATCTGACAGTAATGGCGGCACTCAAGTTAATTCGTCTAACTAGAAGCACCTTGGAATGCGCACGACTTTTATTGCTGAGAGTTGAAAAATACTCCCTCCCGTCTTATTAATAAGTAACTTTCTTTCTCATGGGACCATAGGACCAGTAACTTTTATAAACAATTTTCATTTTTTATTTGAAAATGTAATTTTCTTTTTTCTTTTACCCTATTAAATACTCATTCTCTCACGTATCTTATACTTATTATCTCTCATATTTTTTATCTATTCTACCTCATATACTATTTCGATAAATAGGGACATATATGGAAAAAATATGACATTTTTGACACACTTATTACTTTTAACTACCAGTTCATTTTGTGTAATTAAGAGGAAAGTTGCTTATAAATAGGATCGGATGGAGTAAATAACAAGAAATTTAAAACTTGAAAATGTAACATTGTAGACAAAGACCATGACCGATTCATTAAGTGTGGATCATGCAAGAAAATTGAGTCCGCAAGACAGATTCATTAGCATTGGCTTGTGGACTCGGTTGGCCTTTAAACATTGATAACTTCATTACTTATATTTGCCATGGAAAACAAAGATGGAGTAACATAAGACATTGGGTAAATTTCAGATTACCCCCTTGTAGTAAAAGTATTTCCAATAGCCCCCATAATAATCTGAAATATCATTGCAGCTTTTTTAGGCTAAAATGAAATTAATTTGTGGAGGCAAAACACATATTTAGCTTTGTAGCAAGAAAGAAGAAATATGGTCCAAGTGTTCTTGTCATTTTACTTATTTATCTTGAAAATAGCATGTGTTCTTTTGAATACCCTTTTATTCTTTTTCTCTTTGAGTAGGATTATTTTCGTTTATTCCCTCCACAAATTAATTTCATGTTTCCCTCCAAAGGCTTCAGTGGTATTTTATATTTATATAGGGCTATTGCAAATATTTTTGCTAGTGTGAGGTCTATCTGAAATTTTCCTGAAGACATTTTAGTTTCAAATTAAAACACCAGAAGACGATGAGCCGTAGCGGTGAAAGAAAACACAGAAGTTTCTTAACTTCTTCGACTCTATATAAATGTCTCTATGCGAAAGCTCAAAAACATCATATTTCTTGGCCAAATCAGATCAGTAGCTTTAAATTCTAGTGAAGATCATATATTAGTAGTATCAGTTTTCTTCCTCCTGATACCCCACACCTTTTCCTTAAAATTTAGCTTCATCAATTTCCAGCCCACTGATTATAACAACATATCCTGGGATTTATTGGCTAGCATTGCAGAACAAAACCTCTACTTAGTAAGGAACCAAAAGGATCTGTCCTCTGCAAATAGTCAAGGTCAAGCCACAAACCATGAAGCCATGCACCTGTGGGACAAAGCCACTGGGAGACTCGCAAATTTCAACACCAATTTCACCTTCGTGATGGATTCGCGGGGCCGAACTGTTTAGATAGGATCGCCTTTTTCATAGCCCCTAATGGTTCAAAGCTTCCTGATCCCCCAAAAGTTGGAGGAGGTTATTTGGGTTTGATTATTGGTGACAATGAAACGATGCTTAATTCAACAGACCATCCATTTGTTGCCGTGGAGTATGATATATTTCCCAATCAAGATTGGGATCCTCCAGGCATACATGTGGGTATCAATATCAATTCTATTAAATATGTTACTAATGTTACATGGAACCCTAATATCACAGGAGGTAGGAACAAATGAGGCTTTCGTAAGCTACAATGCAACTACACATAATTTAAGCGTCTCCTTCACTCATGGTTTTGATCGTTCTAACAACATTGTGTGGCAACATCTTCATCAAATATTTGACCTACAAAAGTACCTGCCTGAATGGGTTTCTCTTGGTTTCTCTGCTGGCACAGGACACTTATTTGCAACACACAGGATTGGTACATGGAATTTCTACTCAGAGGAGTTACTAAATGTTTCTCCCAGTCCAAGCCAATCAAGTAAAAATGCCATAGCACTTGCAATAGGATTAGGGGTTGGAGTTTGTTTTAGTTTGTGGGGTGGTATTGTTTGTCTTGTGGAAGAACAAAAAGAAAACGGAAGATGATGAGTCTGATGACAATATGAGTCATGATTTTGAAAGAAGAACAGGGCCCAAAAAGTACTCATATGTTGAACTAGCAAGCGCTGCAAATTATTTCAAGGATGAGAATAAGCTTGGACAAGGAAGTTTGTGGGCTGTTTATATATAGAGGATTTCTCAAAGATTCAAACTTCTAGGTTGCCATAAAGAGAATATCAAAGGATTCTAAACAAGGGAATAAGGAGTTTGCATCTGAAGTAAGAATTATCAATAGACTAAGGCATCAAAACTTGGTGCAGCTAATCAGTTGGTATCATGAAAGGAAGGAACTATTGCTAGTTTAGAGTATATGCCGCATGGAAGTTTAGGTTCCATCTCTTCAAGGATTAAAGGTTGTTGACATGGCCAATTAGATTTAAAATAGCTCAAGGCATGGCCTTTGCATTATTGTACCTATATAAAGAATGGGAATAATGTGTGACTCACAGAGATATAAAATCAAGCAACACCATGCTAGACTCCAGCTTTAATCCAAAACTTGGAGATGTTGGATTAGCCCGGCTTGTAGACCACACAAAAGGAGCACAAGCTGCAGCTTTAGCAGGATCTATGGGATACTTGGCTCCAGAATGCATCACTACTGGAAGGGCTAGTAAAGAAAATGATGTATACAGTTTTGGAGTTGTTGCTTTGAAGATAGTTTGTGAGAGAAAACCCATCAAGCCAGAGGCTCCAGAGAATGAAATAAGCATGGTGAAATGGGTATGGGATCTCTATGGAAGTGGGAGAATTCTTGAAGCAGTTGGTCAAATCCAGTGTTTAGTGATTGTTGGGTTGTGGTGTGCTCATCCTGATCATAACCGTAGATCACCTTCTACAAGGCAAGCAATTTTGAAACTCCATTTCCTATTCTTCCTTCAAGCTATCCCCTACTATCGTTCAATGAATTTCCATCATCATTTTCAACTCTACCCAGTTCTAATGCTTCATATGTGAGTCAAAACCATAATATAAGCTTTAGTTCCAACACAAACTCTTCTGGTATCACTACAACTTCTGGTGATAATGTTTCACCAAGTGTATCACTTTTGCACAAGCGCAAAAATTAATCATGGCTATTGTATGTTTGTGCTCACATCACAATATTCCTAATGTTTTTTTCTCATTTCTTGTATGTATAACTTACTGTACTCTAAGAAAACATAACATGTACAGATAACATATGAGCTTGTTGGATTGTTATCTAGAGATTCTACGGTATTGCTTTTTGTTAAAGAAAGAGGTGCTTCGCCTGTTCGGGAAATTTAAGCTTTATGGCTTAGCAAATGATATTTTCCTTTTCTCATTCTGTAAGAAACCGAAATTATATTATATTATTTTTTTTTCATTTGCGCTGATTCCACTTGGAAGCTGCTTAAGCGAAGTCATTGCAAATGGGATATGATGTCACGGAAAATTAAAGAAAATGTATAATTAAAAAAGAAGACAAGTGCATATGGATCATTGAAAACGAGGTTTACCCGGTTCCTAGTCACAAAATCTAATTAAAAAAAAATCATGTCGTTCGCCTTGAAATATGAAAAACACAAGGCAGTAGTTGTACAAAATAACAAAAGATCGTAAAAAATTGATTTTTTTCCGAAAAATACCCAAGATTTTTTGTTTTGTGAGTGAATAAAAATTTATTTATCTATAATCACCTGATTGGCTTAGAAGTTGCAAAAAATTACTCAAGGTATTTCTACTGTTCTGTCTCAATCTATCTGTATTATTCACTTGTGAGGAACTTGTTTTCTTGGGCCAATGGATATGTCAAGAAAATTAAAAGCTGAATATGTATTTTGCTAACGATTCTGGGGCCATACTGTATAAACAATTTTCTAAATTGAATGAGACCCTCGTTTACAACTTTTTGAACTTTGATACTCCGTCAGAACTTGTGTGAAGTTAACAAGCTTTGAGGAAAGAACATTGAAATATTACTCATTGAATGTACTTAATATAAGAGATAAATGATTAATTTACGAATATTAAAAAAATTGTTGAAGTTAGTTATTTATAACAAAAGTGTGCTGATTTACTAAAACTACCCTCTTGATGGAAATCCTCTTACGATGGGTAATCAATAGGGACACAACAACAACAACAGAATCTTATCCTATTAAGTAGGGTTGGCTATATGGATCGCAAGATACTATTATACTCTATCGAAAACCAGATCTTTAGATAGATTGTTAACCAAAATATTCCGCTCTATAACCTCATTGAATGTTCACTTCGGTCTTCCTCAACCTCGTTTTATTAAATATTTTAGGGAAATATAAATTTTGGAGATAAAGTGGACTAAATCTTATATTTAGGACTGAAATAAGCATCATATCTATCTCTTACATTTAGAACCACAGGTAGTAAGTATTAGAAATTTTAAAAGACAAGGATAGCAAAGAAGATATTTAGATTATTGTTTGAGAGAAGATATTTGAGACTTGTGAGAAAACTTTTTGCAAATAGGATACTGATTGAGTTAATTTTCCATCGTTGAAGATGAATTAAAATTTTTAAAAAATTATAATTTTTTTACCAACTTTTCTGCCTGTGTGTGTTTGGATTAGCTTTTTTTAATAGCTTTTATGACTTACGAGGTAAGTGTGTGAGAGGAGTTTTGTCTTGAGTTACGCAAACCATGGTTTGAAACCATGGTTTGGGATGTTGCCAAACACATTCGCATTGGGTCATTAGCCTAATTAGAATGTTTAATTTTCATTTTTTTTTTGGTAAAAATTGGGCTAATTTTCATTTATCAGTCAAAGACCCAGACAATTCTATTATCCAAGTGTGAATGCAAGAAAATTGAGTTCGAAGTTGGGCCAATTAATCCTGACTACTGATTCATAGCACTGGCCATCGGCCTGGGGAATCAGTTGGCCTGAACAAATTGATGACCTCAATTAATGGGCCAAGGAAAACGAAGGCGAATTAATATGGAAAAAAGAAACTCAAAAACCAGTTGAACTTTAAAATTTTAAATTGGTTTGGTTGAAAATAAGAGTAATAAGATTGACAAAAAGAGTATAACAATTGACAACTCAAATTTTTATAAAATCATTGATTTGAAATTTTGAAGTTCAAGTAGTATTTATTTATCTTTTTCCCAATTAATATAGTTCTCTTATCCTATTTCAAATCGGGGAGATAAGATTTTTTTTTAATCCTATTTACTCATTCTTGTCATTTTTATAAAGAACATTTTCTCTCATAAAAGTGGACCATACTTAGATCAAGTTTCTTATATGTATTATATCAAGTTCTCCAATCATGTATGAACATGTGTTCTTTTTTTTTTTCCAAATAGGTTTATAGTTAAATGATAATGATTCAAAACTAAAACACATGGTGACATGTGATTGAAGAACTTGATGAAATGAACATAATGAACTTGACCTAAGTATTTTTCATATTTTATATATAAACATGTGTAGACTTTGGGATATATTTGATTAGATTTATAAATATTTTATACATATTTAACTATCTTTTATATGTTTTCCTTCCCTTTAATTAATTATACGATAAAACAGAATTTTAATATAAAATCTACTCATATCCTACTTTATTTTGTAGGAAATATAGGATTTAAGAGGAGAAAATATCAAATAAGAACATATAAAAGTAAAGGGGAGCAAAATCCGCAAAAACACACACATATTATAAGAAGCAGGGGTGTTCAAGGGATGAGATGGGAACGAGACAAGTCTATTCCACGCCCTGCCCCACAAAAGGTACGGGATAGCAAAACTATTTGGTATCCTGTCCCATTCTCATTGGAACCGGGACAGGACCAGTACGAGAACGGGTCGTCCCATATATATATATATATATATATATATTGAGGATCTAGACCATTAGTTTTTCCCTTTTTTTTCTAAACTTGTAAAATCTAAAAAGTATTGGTATGAGTTGGACATTGAACCTTGATGCTTCAAAATATATAATACTAATATATATATATATATATATATATATATATATATATATATATATATATATATATCATCCTTTTTTATCATCTTTAGATCGAGAGCGTAATAAAAAAAAAAGAAATAATTAAAACTTAAACTTCATAAAAGCAATGATCATAAATATTTATAGTATTTTGTAGATAATTAGGTGTGTAGGTGCAAGAGAATGAGAGAGTGGAGTGAGTGAAGACGGTAACACCCGTGCAAGTGATTGTAAGGGTTTTCTTAAATATGTATACTATTTTGTATTAAAAATATAGCCAACATATGATAATATCTTTTTATGTGATTAAAATATATCTAAAAAAGATCATATGATTATATCTTTTTATGTAACTAATATCTATTTAAAAAATGTATTAGTTTACATTTATTAAACTAATAATAACATGATTTTGGGATGGGACAAAAAGTTAGGATGTAACAAAATCCGTCCTGCGTCCTATCCCATTCTAGTAATAGTTTTGTCCCATCCCGAAATTTTTCAATGACCGGGATGGGAGGGAAGTGAACACGCTTCACTACTACAGAAAAGATCTTTTATAATAGTTATTATCGATTATATATGACATTTTCAAATCATAATATATTAAAGGCACATATAATGGCTCTTTATTAATAACCATAATGTATTGGCTTTATTTTTTATTATATATAGTTATTTTTATTACTTGTTATTATTTATTTTGACTATTAATATTTTTTATATAAGGCACAATGTAATCATTGATAATAACAAGATAATAATATTAAATAAAAAACTTATATTTATAGGATTCAAAATTCAATATATTATAGATAAACATTATACAATTTAAAAGAAATTAATAACTTAAACACTCTCACAATTAAACATTATCTATAATGTTTTGAATTCAGAAAGAAAATCGATTAATAAGAAATTTCACAATATTCTTCAATTACCTTTGTTGTAGATTGTCAATAAATCACGTATTAGTGCACTCCAAGAGTTCTCATCACATACCCTTTAACTTCAAAAGGATAATATAAATATAAAAATAAGAATATACATAATAAAAATAAGCAAATATAAAAAGTTAAGAAAATATCAGAATACAACTTTGAAAAGCAGAATATAATAAAAATTGACAAATATAAAAAAGTGAGCTAATCTCAGAACCTGATTTAACAAACCTGATTTCAACCTATAGTTTGAGTTGCTAAACTTTAGGAATGTGAGATGCTCAACAATAAGAAATTCAGCATTTTGCCTCATCGTTTTTCCATGTTTGCTGCTTTCTCGTGTTTTTTTTTCCTCTCTTTTAATTTTCAAACCAACAGCCATCATCAAATTAGATATTGTAATCTCGACCGACGACCTTGAGTGTCAACTAGCCTGCTCTCATTATTATAAAAATAAAATGAAACTAAAAATTCTAACCGAAAAAAAAATTAAAGCTTACCCAGGAAGAGTCATAAGAAGGAGTTGCAGAGTGAAGACCCATGATAGTGGTGGAGGATAAGACCTGCAGTGCCAAAAGAAAACTTATTGAAAAAAATCACTATGGGATTGAGTTTAAAGAGTTGTGTCAAATAAAATTTTTTAACAATCCTATCTCCTTATATTTGATATTTTTAAGAATCCCGCCTTTTTATTAAAGAATACTTAATGGTTCTTAGTGTTGAATTGTATTGTCAAATATTTTTTTTAGAATCCTGCCTTTTTATATTTGCACTACAAAAAAATAGGAAATTAGAGACAGAAATTAGCGACGGAATTAGTCCCGTCGCTATTCCATCTCTAACCCGTCAATAAATCCGTCACTAATTTTAGAGATGAAATCAAAGACGGAAATTAGAGACCTTCCTCTTGTGATTCCTTTGCACATGTGCCATCTATAAACCCTAATTTGTGTTTTCCCCAAAGTGCAATAATCATAGCTTTGCTCCAGACAGTGTAATTTTTGAACCCAGTCAAGAATGAATGATAGGTGTACCTTGTGTTTCAGGTGGATGGACAGACAAAGGGTGAGTAAAATTCAGTCCAGCCACTGTGAGTTTGCCGCTGCTTCTTGTCTCTCACATTGTGCTCCAATATAGAGTGATCAGAAATTAATAATCATTGCAAATTGTGGTTAATATCCTTCAAGGGTTAGTTGTCGTCAAACCAACGTGCATCTGTTGGTGGTCGAGATTGTGAAATCCACAAGCTTCAGTCAATCGGGCATCTTTTTCTAGTAGTGATTGATCTCTCGTTTCTTCGTCAAAGATTGGCAATTTCTCTTTTCCACAAGATTCCGTTGCTGCAACTAAATCAATCACCGTTCTTTGCAAGGGAGGTTTACTCCATCAAGATCGACTCTTCACCATCAGTCGTTCTTCACCATTCTTGGTAGAAACCCTAGGTTTGTCGAGTTTGCCATTTTCATAGAGGTTATGATCTATGGTTCAAGAAAAATCACGATTCAAGCTTGTTTGAGCCTTGTGTCATCGTTTCGATAGATGAGGAAAGCCAATTGATCAGAAACACACTCCATACGGCATCATTTTTGCAAGAAAGGAGAAAGAAAAATGGTCTTATGCCATGTGAACTTCCTTGGTCATGATCTACAAAAATTCTCTCATTATTAACTAACAAAAAATGAATAGTATCATACATAAGAATGAGTATGGGCCTACATTTATATTATCTTACCTGTCAGGCCTTAATGGGTTTAAGGCCCAATTACTTAGCCTACAGAAACAACTAATATTATTTAGAACCTAAAAACTTATAATCCAGAAACATGAAACATGTGACAATTGTACAATTTATACAACACAAAATCCTAATCTCTGCAATAATGTAACTATGTAAGGTTTGTAAGTTTATCTTTATCTTACAGCTTAAGTCAACATAATCACGACCAGGAACTCTAATGAATTAGCTGTAGCAACAACAAAGTCATTTGAGAGATAATTAAATTTGGATCTAATTCTTTCTTTCTTTCTTTCTTTTTTACATTTTTATTAAGATTATATTGCTAATCAATGCATGATAAACATATGAAGTTTTGCATTTGAAATAGAAGAATTAGACAGTTTAAATGAAGAACATCATATTTTTCTTGTAAGAGATATACATATGTTAATATTAAAACATTACATTGATTGCCCCTGCAAGTGTACGGGATCGATGTAGTAATAATTCCAAAGTATTATAGAGTCATATCTACAGGGAGGTTATAATCTACTAATTCAAAAGAGATTCGGATTTGGATTAGCTTTTTTTAATAGCTTTTACGACTTACGAGGTAAATTTGTGAGAGGAGTTTTATCTCGGGTTGCATAAACCATGGTTTGAAACCATGGTTTAGAAAGCTCCCAAACACACAGGTAGTTCTAAGAATCTAACAATCGATTAAAGTGTTGTGGTTGAGTGTTTCACCCCTAGGTTGCTAATGACCTATTATTTGAGTTGATACTTTTAATTAATTATAGTGACAACTATTCCTAAAATATCCTAATATTCTCCCAAATTATTAGTCCCATTTTAATTAATGTTGAGTTCGTTCCCACGACACTCACACAACTAATTAAACCATGAAACTATAGTTTGTGACTATCCAGAACCATTCATACGAAGAATAAGAGAAATATATATATAATTAAAAGAAAAGCTAAAATGTATTCATAAATAAAAATTTATAAAGAGTATTCATAAATAGAAATTCATAAAGAGTCAAACAAAAAAATAAATAGAAACTAACTTCCATGTTGGGTTACATCCCTCCCCCAACTTAGGAGTTTACAAACTTTGAGATAATATTGATCCTAAGTACTGATAGTAGTAGTGATTGTGTCTTTAGAGTGACACTTGGGCCTTTATTTATAGTTGAAGTTACTTCTTGGTGTGAGACTCTTTGGTATATAATATATTATCTCTGCTTTGATTTTTCTCCCACGTCATATTTTTTCATGCTTTTGGGTTCTGGCGAGATTACGGTTTATGACCCCATCTCTTCAACTCTCGGACTTTTGCAGAAACTACAATTTAGGACCATCTTTGCCACGTGTCTTCTTCTTCTCTTAGCTTTATGGAGAAAATCACAGTTGAGACCCCACACGTTCAAGATATTATATTATCTACAAAATAAAAGATATATGAATAGATTTTTTTTCCTTGGGCATCTAGTATCCCAAGCCATCTCTTATGTTATGGAGAACTCAATGGACCTAGACTAATCTGGATTCGGGTAGTGCCGAGGCCAATAACGGGGGCGACTCTCCCAAGCCAACCGCTCCATGAACAACCCAGGAATCAAACCCTGGACGTTGCTTAAGAGGTCTAGTGCCTCATCCTACTAGACCAACTGGACATTGGTTATTAATAGATTTCGTAGAAATATTACTTTTTATCCTCAATATTAGATTTAGGGGAAAATATATAAAATAAAATAAATAGATATAGAATATTTATAGATTTGACATAATATATTCCAAAATATAAACCTATTTAATTATAAAATATGCACTTATCATATGCATTAATCAAATTTTTATTTAGGAACTTGACGGTAATGATATGAAAAATTGTGTATAAATAATTTTTTTAAAAATGACACAAAACTTAAAATTTGTTACTCATTAAATAAGCCCAATTTGTTTTGCAAATGGAAACAAAATTAAACATTCGAAGTAGATATACATGAGGGAAGTCATGAATTCAATGCAGTCAATTTGGCAATTTGCCTCTGTCATGATCAGCCGGCCAAAGTTTATTATTGTTCAATTTTCTAATAATAATTCACTAGTGCAAAAAGCTAATTTAGCTACATGATTTTGCATCAGTTACTTGAAGAACATAAGTGATAATTCATGTGATGTAATTTCGCTTCTATTTTATGTGTAACTGACGCCGTAATATACAATATGGCATCAATTATTTGAAGAACAGAAGTGATTATTCATGTAACACAAATTTAGCTTCTATTTTAAGTGTAACTGACGCCATAACGTACAATATGACATCAAATATATATTCAACTGATGTCGTAATTAAGATGCTATAACAATAATAATTTTGGAATCGGTTTAATAAGCACTAGAAGCCATAATTAATATGAAGTTTTGGAATTTAATTGTGAAATAAATAAATTTGAAATATAACATGTCATAATTGTAATTAAATACTATAAATAAATTTAAAATATAATTTTTCCTAAAATATAATTATATTATAGTTATATTATAAATGACTTTTTTTAAGTGAGTCATTTATAGCTCAGGAACTAAATCTAGTTAATTTAAAAAAAATGGATGATGAATTATAGATGTGTGGAATTTGACCCATAATTTATAATTTATTTATCTAATTTACTTATAATATTGTGTTGTATAAGAAAGTCTTAAAAATAGGGAAAATTCCAAAAAACGACACTCAAAATATAAAAAGGACAAATCACTACATCGAAATTCAGAAAGATGAATCAGGCGGGTGTCAGAAAAAGGAGGAATCTATCCTTTTGAAATTTCGGCCAAATTACAAAAATGCCCTTCAGCCCTCAGTCGCAATAACAACATAGGAGTTGTTAATGGTGAATCATGAGTTGTTAATGGCGAGGTGAGTGTTGTTATTGGCCTTGAAACTTGTTAAGTGTTGAAAGAAGAAATTGGAGTTGTTAATATCGAATCCGGAGTTGTTAATGGCGAGATATGTGTTGTTATTGGTCCTGAAATTTGTTAATTGTAAAAGAAGAATTGTAATTGTTAATACCGAATCCGAAGTTGTTAATTACGATGATCATGTTGTTATTCTGGAGTGTGCATGAAGTGCTGAAGGGCATTTTCGTAATTTGGCCAAAATTTCAAAAGGATAGATTCCTCCTTTTTCTGACACCTGCCTGATTTGTCTTTTCTGAATTTCGATGTACTGATTTATCCTTTTTATATTTTGAGTGTAGTTTTTTGGAATTTTCCCTTAAAAATATGTTAATTTTTTTTAAAGAAAAATATGGCTTGAATTTTTTTTGGACAAACTTCAGTCCCTAATTTTTTGATCGATCCCTAGTTCATCCACAGTGAAAATCCACACCCGACGCCGAACTTCATTCCCAGTGAATTTCAGTCCCAATCCACACCAATTGATTCACAGCGAATTCACTCTCTATGGCGTCGGTTTCAAATCCACTGACGCCCATTCATTCAAAGGAAGCAGAGCGAATTCGCGGCTTCTCTATGGCGTTGGTTTCAAATCCACTCGACGCCTTAATTCCCTCGACAAAAGCCCTCTGTTGACTTCAAATTCGCGGTTTCTCTATATGAATTTCGCTCCAGCTCTACTAACTTCGTAACTTCCCTTCATCGCCGTTGCGTCGTGGCTTCCAGATTGTTGTGGCAGTCTTTATCGTGAACTCATTCAATCTGAAGTCTTCTCTGTGCTGTCGTGGGTCTCGATTTTCCTCCAAATTGCAAGGTCGCAGGGCACTGGTGAGTTATTTATTGTACAAAGGATTGCACACAATATTTGTTTCCAAGACTACTTCTCGTGTTGTTCTGTTTCATTTCTTGGTTCTTATATTGATTTTCATTGTATAAGAATAACACTAGTTTCTGATTTTCATTGCGTTTTGAAAAGTTCTTTGGTGATGCTCTATTACGTTATTTGGTTCTTATGTTGATAAGATTGTTGTTTCTGTTAGAATATAGCTAGTATCTGGTTTTCTTTTAGTTTGGACCCAGTAAAAAGATACTTACCAGGATCTATGCCATCGGTATTTGGAGCTTCAAAAACAAGAGCCAAAATTGTAACGTTTTTTATTGTCACATTCTTGCAGTCATATGGATGAAGGGTCCAAAAAGGAGAGTCACGCAAAGTTATATTGGTTGTTACTATAGTTTGATCTTGACTGCAAATCAAAGCATTGCCATGTTCAATAACTTGGCTTGGTAATGTATAAGATGGAGACAGGTCACTCCACCGTTAAAAAATAATGAAATGTCTTTAGAATATGCAGTTGGTTCTGTTAGATTGTTTGAGCATGGCGCCACATAATTGGTTTGTAGTATATTTGGACATAAATTGTTTCATATTGGCTATGTAAATCTTACCAAGTTAAATATATCGTGCTTAGAGTTTAAGATCCAATGCATTACATTGTTATAAGTTGGAAAAGGAAAAATAGTGGGAAAAACAAGAAAGAAATTAGAAATGCAAGTATCATTACCAAAGATTTGGACTCACTTCTAGTGTAGGTTGCTGAAATCAATCTGGTTGTCTTGACTGCAGTTGTTTGGCACAATCTTTTATCATGAACTCAATATTGATGGATTTGGTTTGGAATAAATTTTAACCTAATAACAGAGGGATGATCAAGTTTATGGCGTTAACAAAAAATAAAAGTTTCTTTTCAAAGCAATGGAACTATGCAATCACCCATAAGGCTATACGCCAACATGAGCACCATATCAAACAAGATGCTAGAAATTAGTGAGAAATTGGCTTAAAGTCCTTTCTATGTCTCAACTCAGTTACATCATATTTCTTATTAAATTTTATCATCTCTCTTTGGTTCTAGGGTTAATGTTTCTGATTCAATCTTAGATAAAGCTACTTCTTATAATCCTTATCACCAATCTGTCTTTGTACCCTCAGAATTGAAGCTATCATTTAAATTATAATTATTTTCTTGCGTGATGGCTGATAGGATGAAAAGCATTGACCGCTGATGCCTCCACTGCCTTCATATGGGTATGGGAGGGAGCATCCTGGACCTCCATATGGCAGTTTGATTCATGGCCAAAATCTTAAAGATGTCGTGATAATAGGTGAGGCTATTTTCTCTTCCATTGACAAAATCATTCCCCTCTCTTCATGGCAAACATATTTACTTGGTATCTAATATCACTATAAGCTCATTAAAGCATGTATCTACTGGTAGAGACTGAATCTTAAAGTCATATTTGGCAACAACATTGGTTCCATAGGCTTTAAGTTAAAGGAGACCAATGGTATTCAATTTTGTAAGTCTCAAAACTTTTCCTCCATGTTTGAGACCTCTTGTGTAGTTCATTAATGTGAGCTTGTAGCTCCTGAAGGGGGTCCGCATTGTCTATTATTTCTTTATATGTTAAATCATTGTGCGATTGTAATCAGCACTTCCTTTTTTTCAAGTAAGGAAGGCCTATGATGGCATAAAACTACACATTCACATCAACCATGCTTCTCAGATTGGTTGATTGAATAATATCATATTGAACATGGCTATTTTTCTGTGGCCTCAGATGTGTCTATCAGCAAAGCTTTTTTTTTTCGCTTTGGATATTATTAATTTATTGTTCAGTATACAACCATATGAGATTGTAAAGTGCACTAATAATAGGTAGACTAGCATACTGAAAATAAAATTACCCCTTTTTATCATTTCTTTCTGCTAATATTTAGCTTCTAAGTTTCTCTAATTCTATGCTATGGCTTATGACTGATGGACAGGACATAATGGTAAGATAAACGGACAGGGCCAAACATGGTGGAAAAATTATTGCCAGAAGCTTCTTAACCACACAAGAGGACCGCTTGTTCAGATCATGTGGTCAAGTGACATAGTAATAACCAATATAACTTTGTTCTGAATACTTCCTACATTCAACAAAATTAGAATAGAATAATAAGTTGGACATGGTTCTCTTTTGTAATTTGATAATATTAGATACACACTTTTATTTTGACCATTTATCTATGTCATACATCGGTTGCAAGACTTACATTATTGTACATTTTTTTGGTCTTCATTGCATTGCTGTACATTGGCTTTATATGACAGCAGGTTCTTGAAAGAGGAGTTAATATATATAAATTTAGCTCTTTTTTAAAAAAATATTACAATTATGGCATTAGTTATGTTTTTAAAAAATATTACAATTATGGCATCAGTTATGATCATAACTGACGCCGTAATTGGTAATTATGACATCAGTTTAGATAAAAATTGGCACCGTAAACAACCAAATTACGTCTCTATTATGGAATTGGTTGAGCATATGCAAGATGCCATAATAGTCAATTACGGCGTCGATTTAGTTATAATGCGATGCCATAATATTTTTATTTACGGTGTCATATCTTGAGCAACTGACTCCGTAATATATTCATTTACGGCGTCTTGTTTTAAGCAAATGACGTCGTAATAGATATTTTTCGCTACAGTTAATTCTACTACACCCTATATGCTGTGGCGAAAATGAAATTTTAACTGATGCCAAATTAACTTTTTGCACTAGTGATTATAAGTTACTATTGTGGGAAATAAATTTACTTAAACCTTAAGTTATCAATTCAAGCAATTTATACACATGTGCACAGAGCCACAGACACATACAGGATAAGTAATAACAAAACCGTGTCCTCCTCAATTTATCACAGAAGGCAACACAACAAAGCTGATTCCAGATTTTGAAGAATGGGAAGCTACAAATCAGCTGGTTTTTGGATAGCTTCTCAACACTACGACTTTGGAAATCTCTTCAGAGATGACTAGTGCCTCTACTTCAGCTGGTTTGTAGATAGCTGCTAAAGAAATTGCTAGAGCTCAATCTAAATGTAGACTCTTAATGCAAGTGGGTAGCATAAATGGCCTTGCATCATGAAGCCCTTCCTCAAAAACGTAATTTACTAGGCATTATAACTGAACACTTGGTTCCCTGAAAAAAAAAATCCTACAAGACATGATCTCTATTGTAGAAATTGGAATAAAAAAAAATTATTCTGACCAAGAAAAAAGTCAAAAAACCCATTAAAATTTACATGATCATTTTCAAGACACATCAAAAGCAGGACCACTGATTTCACCATTAAGTTTTCTGCCAACCAATTCTCGCTTTGATAACAACTCTATCGTCATTCACAGCCACACATAACAAGGAATGAGCCCTTATATATCTAAGAACAATAAATGAGCCCAATTTGTTTTGCAAATGGAAACAAAATTAAATATTCGAAGTAGATATACATGAGGGAAGTCATGAATTCAATGCAGTCAATTTGGCAATTTGCCTCTGTCATGATCAGCCGGCCAAAGTTTATTATTGTTCAATTTTCTAATAATAATTATAAGTTAATATTGTGGGAAATAAATTTACTTAAACCTTAAGTTATCAATTCAAGCAATTTAGAGCCACAGACACATACAGGATAAGTAATAACAAAGATATGTAAGTGGCTTATTTATGTGTATTGTTTACTGAAAAGGAAATCACATATGATCCTCTTAGTCAAAATAGCTCAGACGCTCAAATTCTCATCTAAATATGGCTTCTTATGAGTGGCATATTCATATAAAACCACCAAGTTATTTGACGTTAGGTACCCTGTTCACACAGGTTGGTTTCCATATATCAGAAGAACCCATTTGCAAGAATACGAAATTGTTAGTAAGCCAAACAACAAAGCCCAACAGCAATAAACAAAGGCAACTACAGATGACATGACCCAGTTAGTCTATGAATATATCTGTTGTAGCATATTCTAGGAATATTCCTTTATTATATTCTAGGTCCTTCTATGACAGTACATACGTGTAAATATCTTATGTATTCTAGGGTTTTGACCCTACCTATTTAATGAATAGAAAATGACTGGGCTAAGTATGCCTTTTGAAAATATTTCCTCCTTTCTTTATAATTTTGTGTTGGTATCAAAGCTTCGAGGCTAGTTGCCATACAAGAATTGACAATGCTACATCATCGATTATTACCCAATCCCCTTCAAACAGCTCCTCCGTATCTATCTCCATTTTGGCAAAACTGTTTGAAAAAAGGCAACACCTTGTTATAGTCATATTCTATTAAGCTGGATAGGACAAATTATCCTATTTGGGTGACCCATGTGCTACCTATTATCAAGGGATATAAAGCTGAAGGGTTTATCAATGGGATAAAACCGTGTCCTCCTGTTGCCCAAAAAAAAAAAAGCTGTGTCCTCCTCAATTTATCATAGAAGGCAACATAACAAAGCTGATTCCATATTTTGAAGAATGGGAAGCTACAAATCAGCTGGTTTTTGGAGCTTCTCAACACTATGACTTTGGAAATCTCTTCAGAGATGACTAGTGCCTCTACTTCAGCTGGTTTGTAGATAGCTGCTAAAGAAATTGCTAGAGCTCAGTCTAAATGTAGACTCTTAATGCAAGTGGGTAGCATAAATGGCCTTGCATCATGAAGCCCTTCCTCAAAAACGTAATTTACTAGGCATTATAACTGAACACTTGGTTCCCTGAAAAAAAAAAAATCCTACAAGACATGATCTCTATTGTAGAAATTGGAATAAAAAAAAAATTATTCTGACCAAGAAAAAAGTAAAAAAACCCATTAAAATTTACATGATCATTTTCAAGTCACATCAAAAGCAGGATCATTGATTTCACTGTCAACACCCGTTTCCATTTCGATAATCGAAGATTAATAAAGACGGAATTCAATAGCCATACATAAAAATACAATTATACTGATAAAAATATTCGTTTATAATTCTGATATCGTTCGTTGATGAAAACAGAAAATATAGCGGAAGTTTTAATATTTACAAATTTCACTAAAATATCACAAAATAGACTAATTATGACCACGATCTTGTCCTCGCCTCGAGACATGTGACGCTCACTCTCCGGCGTCTACATCTTTTCCCTTAGACCCACTGGTACCCGCTGATGTGTTTATTAAAAATAGGGTGAGATTCTGGAGAACCCCAGTAGAAACATGCTATCGTTCATAGAAAATGAGAAAAGTAAATATGATATATGCCATGTATGTACCAATTAATGAACATTATAAACATATCATCTGCATGTATACATATGTAGGGCCCAGCCCCACAATCTACACCGGTTGGACTTCTGCCAACTCCTAGTGTAAGTGCCTCTGACACTTCTGGCCCCTCTTTGGGCAAATCGCTTTGATTAATAAAGTACATTTACAAACATTGGCATTCACATAATCACATAACTTATGGCATAGTGTATGAAGGATAATGTCCCTACCTCAAAGCTTTAATATCCCCTTTTTAAATGTGCCTCGAAGAACGTGTCGTATCCGGTCTCCAAATCGGTCCTAAAATATTAAATGTACCAGAAATAGGTCATAACCTATCCAAGTATCGTTTTAGACTCTTCCATAGTGTTTATTGTGGTTATATTAGTATCTGGCTCAATGGCACGTTTTCCCAAAATTTTGACCAAAGCTATTTTGACTTATTTTCGCTCAAGAAATCCATTTCCAGGCTCAAAATCACCAAATTCAATGTAAAATTATGAAAATACCCTTGACAGCCCCTATTTAGGGATTTCAGTGGCGTTTTCGTAATTATGCTTTTTCGGCCTCTACCGAAAAAGTGCCCAACTGTAACCCCATCTATTTTCCCCCACTGAGTCCAATGGAACCATTTATTTCATGAAAATCAAACTCCTACTACCAGTTCTGGTCCTGGCCGAAATATTAGGGAAAAATGGGAAAAATGAGGTTTTGTGTTTTTGCTTCCAAAACTTGTACTTTTCCACTTCTAATCCTTAGTTAACTCATTTAAACACTTCATAATCATGATTTAAAGGATTTTGGGCAGCATAACTCCTTAGGGTCATGGCTTTTCTAATTTTACAACTTAACCCAAAAATCACATAACCAAACAACAATCACCAACAACAACATCCATACACTAAAAAGTTGAGGTTTTGGAGATTACCTCTTGATCCTTGATGTTTCTCTCTCTAGGACGTCCTCTCTCTCTTCTCCTTGAGCTAAGAATGAGTCTTCAAGATCATAGATTCATGAAGAAACATGGTTTAGAGAAGGATCTAGGGGAAATGTTACAATGAAAGCTTAAGAATCAACTCTTACCTTAAGATTTCTTCTTCCTCTTCTCTCTAACTCTTCAAAGTTTCTCCAAACTCTCTCCATCTCTATGTTGAACGAAAATGCATGAAGGGAAGGTGTAACCCCCTTCGACAATCAGGCCGAAATTAGTGTTTAATCACATTTAATAATCGAATGAGAAATCCGGAATAATTAAAAACTTTTTAAAACACCTGTACAAATGGATCTCCATTCATTTCATTCATTAAAACAAATGGCATATTTGGTCTGTTACATATACAATATCAGAGTAAGCACAATTCCCGACGTTCACCCGGGATAATACCATTAATCCAAAGGTTTATACAGGGCATCATTGCCCATCTCAGTATCCATACCGGGGATTACACAAAACTATACCACTACAATTCTATTCAATATGATTACATTGATCCAAAATGATAACCAGTTCAATATAAAACCAAAATGTATAGCTAAGACTACCGCTGGCAGTCCTAATCGCCCTTATCCACTTGCTTGCTTTTCGATCCACTTGCCCTGTCTAAAAATGTTATTTGGAAAGAATGAGATTCTAGAGAATCCCAGTAGCAACAGTTTATTTATATGATGCATATATACAAAGCAAGTCACATATATCACAATGCAGCAATCAATATTCGAGACCGGGCTTTCGCCACGTTCCCTTCACTTTATACGAGGTCGAGCTTACGCCACGCCCCATCACTTTATCAATATTCGAGTCCGGGCTTTCGCCACGTCCCCTTCACTTTCACTGTAATCGAGTCCGGGCTTTCGCCACGTCCCCTTTACTTTCACTGTAATCGAGTCCGGGCTTTCACCACGTCCCCTTTACTTTCACTACAATCGATGACTAATGCAAACAAGCAATGCAATACACATGATATAGGATAAAGTGTCACTACCTTTGTCTTTCCTTCCTTGAGCAGGCACAGGCCTTCTATGCTCCGGGCAGATATCAAATCCTAAAGTCATAATTAAGGACGAAACATTATTCTCTATTCCAATACTCAATTAAGTCTTCAACTCTTAGATTTGGTTATCAATAATGACCCTTAAGAAGCCACAAATGCCTCTAATAAAACCCCTAAAAGGTTGGGAAACAATAGGGTGAAGATCTCTTTTCAAAAACTTAAAGTGCTGGAACATAGGGGTGGGCCGCGGCCCACCATTCCTTGGGCTGCGGCCCAAATATGGTCAGAAGGCCTTGGGCTGCGGCCCACCACTCATGGGCCGCGGCCCAAAACAGGCCAGAAAGGTTTGGGCTGCGGCCCATAAATTTCCTGACTCTGGGCTGAACTTCGAAAAACCATAACTAATTGTAGAAAAATCGAAACGGAGTGATTCCAAAGCCAAATGAAAGGTATTTGAGCCCTCTTTCAAGGAAAAATATGGCTTATAACTTAAAATCATCACAGAAATACAGAATCACCCAAAACCAAACATTACTCCAAAACAGAGTTCTGTTTTTGTACCAAACTTTGGCAAAGCATAACTCTCAGAATACAAAACGAAATGACACAAAATATATGTCCATTTTGAAGCTTGGAATGTGACTTTAAGACTGGAAAGTTTCACAATTTTCCAATACCATTTGGTCATTCAAAACACTCATACAAAATTACTGCGCAAAACAGAGCTTAAACCAAACAGATTTCCAATTTCCTACTAAGGTGTTCAATAACTCCAAAATTAATAACCAAGCTTATTCCCACACAAAATCACTCAAGGAACACAATGGTAACCTCAAAATGACCAAATTCACAATCTAACCACATGCCCTGTTTTGATCAACACACCAAAACCAACACAAAGATCCCAAACTTTACTTTTAATGATTCAAACCAATCCCTTTGTCCAAAAGACATCATAATATACCATTTCCATTATCACAACATGCCAAACTCACTAAGACCCTAATATTTTCGAAAATAGGGCAGAAATTCCAGAAAAATCAATGCTCACCAACATCCACAATATATATATCAAAAGGGAGATAACACTCACCTCTTTCACTTTGCCAAAGAGATTCCTTGATTCTTCAACTTTCACAATCTCTTGTGGTCATAAACTAACACCAATGAACACATTTCAACCATCACAATGAAGCTCTTCATTCAAGGATCAACATTAAAGAAGGAAGTTTGAGCAATGGAAGTCATTTTCCTTACCTTTTTGAAGCTTTTCTTCTTCCTCTTTGCTGCAAAACTGTCGCCAGAAATGGAGAAAGAAGAGAGATGAGATGAGTGAGATGGAGTGTGGAGGAGGAAGAAGGAAAGAAATCATTACTCCCCCCCAACCCATACCATTCCAGCGTCCAAGAGGGAAGAGAGCGGAGAGAGAAACTATAAAAATTTGCATTTGACTTTCTCTTATCACTCCCACATGTGAGCTTGCCATGTGTCATTTCCCCATTGGTTCTCACACACTTAATCACCAATTATCCTCTCTAATCCTTCCATTACCCATTTAATCACACTTCTCACTTTTCTTTTAGTTAGTAATTAATTTCCCCATTAATTACCAACTTATGCCAATAATTCCATTATTTCAATTTTCCAACAATTATGACATATTAAATAATATTGCCACCAATATACATTAATTCAACTTTAATCCGATAATTATCCTCAATAATTATCATTAGGCCTTAATCCAAAAGTTGGGGCGTTACAGAAGGGAAGAGAAAGCCTTCATAAAAATGCTCCATTGATTCCAAACCATTGATCTCATCTAAGGTTGTTATAGTGACACATGCCAACCACCATACTTCCCTCCATGCTTGCACCATATCTCTCCACTTTATGCCATACTTTGACTTGCTTGCTTCATTTGATTTCCATTAGATTGGAACCAATTCTCCTTCTTCCTTGGCAAAAAACGTGCTCCCTCTTATGCTCCAACTAAATCAAGTGTTCCTTCCATTTATCAAATCAATTGGTACAAGAGTTGGCTACCTAACCTTATGACATAAGTAAGGACTTATGACACAACAATTATTTCCATCATCTTTCATGTGGTGTTGATATTTGGTCTCATTGGATTTTGACACTTGTCTTCTCCTCCTTCATCCCTTAATTTCTAAAATAATTAAGAGAAAAAGGAAGATTACTTTATTTCTTAAATTTTCGGAATAATGCCAATTCTGGCAGATTTTCTGCCTTAACTTTGAAATATCATAACTAATTTTGTAGACATCATTTTAATGCGATTCCAAAGCCTATGGAACCCTTATTGAGTCTAGGTTCAAGGAAAAATATGGAATTTTACTGACTGAGATCATATCATTCTCAGATTTTCAATCTTTGACCGCTGCTCCAGAAATTAGTCAATTTTGCTGGGCAAACTTTAAAAATTCATAATTCTCAATACACAAGTCAAAATGGCTTATAATACCTATCAAATTAAAGCTTAGGATGTCTACTTTCACTCTGTAAAATTTCATATATTTGGTCATCATATGGTCTTCCAAAACTATATAACAATCCCACTGCCTCGCAGGCGATTTCACTGAAACCACTATTCCACTTTCAATTTTCAATATTTAATTTCGTTGGCCTTAAATATTCACCATTTCATTGAATTTATTAATAATTACAATATATTCTTGGTGAATAAAATTTGGGATGTTACATTCACCATTAAGATTCATGCCAACCAATTCCTGTTTTGATAGCAACCCTATCGTCATCCATATTCAAGAAATTACAGTTATACACAGCAAGGAAGGAGCCCTTATATATCTAAGAACAATAAATGAAAAACACAAGACAACAATTGCCAGGACAAAATTACAAAAGGTACCCAAGATTTTTTTGAGTGAATAAAAATGTTTTTGATGAAATTTTATTTATTCATCTATAATTACCAGATTACCTTAAAAGTTGCACAAATTTCTTAAGATAATTCAACTGTTCCGTCTCAAACTTAGGACAGAAGAAGTGGAATTAGTGCCACGACATTTAGGATGACAATTTTTGCTCCTGCAAATAGGTAGATAATACAAAAATTTCTAATGTATAATTGCAAATTTCCTTAAGTTTTTCTCGTTCTTGTGTTGATTTAGACCCAGACTATTCGATGATACAAGTGTGGATGCAAGAAAATTGAGTCTGAAGTGGGGCCAATTTACCCTGACTGATTCATAGCATTGGCCATTTTCTTGTGGACTCTGTTGGTCTTAAAAATTTGATGACCTCAAGTGTGGATGCAAGAAAATTGAGTCTGAAGTGGGGCCAATTTACCCTGACTGATTCATAGCATTGGCCATTTTCTTGTGGACTCTGTTGGTCTTAAAAATTTGATGACCTCACTTGTTGGGCCAAGGAAAACGAAGACGGATTAATATAATCCCTCCTCCGGTTATAGTTACAAGAGTATGAAAATCTAATTACGACATTTAAAAGAGTGGTTAAAATTAGTTAAAAATAATAAGTATGTCTTAAAATAAAATATTTTTTCAAGTATGCCTTTAATTATAAGGGGTAAGAAAGAGAGAAAAATAGAGTAAATATAAATATCATCACCCTTTAATTAATGAAAAATATATAATTAATAAGGGCCACAAATGGAAAACAAATCATTAAATGTTGAAAAAACTCTTATTAGGCTCATATAAAAAAGATTAAGACAATTTAAATTTTAATTTTTTATAAAAACCACTGAAGGGAGTACTTATACTTAAAAAAATCAGGGAGATAATAGATTTTTTTTATCCTATTTATAACTCATATAATCCAATTTTTGACTTAAATATATAATTTGGCCTTTTATTTATTATTATGTAGTAGCTTGTTATTTTTCTTATAAATGTATATATATTAAATAGGAATAAAGTTAAAAAGTTATCATACCCATAGCTCTATAGCCATTCTAAGGCTCCAATTCATACTTTATCAAATCACTCTACACACATAAAATATGCAAACATTATTGTATATTAGTTAATATAAACTTTAGTTCCTCAAGTTTTCTTCAAGATTGTATTAGTTGATATAACCTGGAAGTTTGCACAAACTTACTCAAGGTATTTCTACTGTTCCGGCTCAAGCTCTGACACGGACTAGGGATAGAAGTGGAATTAGCGCCACAACACTTGTGATGCTAATTTTTGCTACGGTATGTCACCAAGAAATAATAATTTTTGCTACACACATTTCCTAATTTATTATTCAGATTTCTTGGATGCTATAGTTACTGCAAAAGTATGAAAAATATAATATAAATAGAGAGAACTCTGGATTTTTGGTTGTATTTTCATTACATATTGATTCTAAACTATCGATATCGATGGAAACAATTTGGATATGCAGTCCAGTAGTTTGGATATTGAACAGCCATTCCTAACATTTTGCACCAAGTCTAGCATATAGACAAATACAGAGTTTGAGATCTTTAAGGAAATTTTGTTCCTTTCAGAATTAATAAACCAAATATTTTTAAAAGTCAGACAAGACATCGACCAAGAAATGTCAGCAAGTCACAGTTTAGATGGTTTGATCGGTCGGGCTCTGACTTGGTCTGGTTCTTACATCATTGACTTAACACAAGTTCTGTTATAGAGTTTATTATATTGGCTTAAACTTTTTTTTATAGAAAGATAAATATAATATATACACACACACACCCCTAATAATGAATAATTCATAATATCACAGGAGGTATTAATAGAAAGACAAATATAATATATATAATATACACCACTAAATATTATATCAGAAGGTATTTAGTAGATATTAGTAGATCTATTATATAGAAGATAATTAGTATATGTTAGTAGATCTCATATCAGAAAATAATTAATTAATATTGATATTAATTAATAGATCTCATTACATTATAAGTTATCATATGGATTCACCTAAATTGTCACCTTGCTATTTATACACGCACTCACCTACTGCCATCAACAATAGAATTTCTTGTTAACTACTCTAGGATAGGGAGGAGAGTTTCCGTGGGTATCACCTATAAATGAACATCATTGAGTATTTATCATAATATTTTGAAAGCCCCAAATCCTGAGGTCTAATCTAAAGTTTATTTTGCAAGACCCAATCATCTAATGTAACAATTGTTGCTTATAATGTGTTGCACGAGGAAGTTCATATGTAGTATTTTGAGTATTCGAAGCTTCTGCAAGCACAAAAGGATAGTTTATGGTTTTAAAGCATTGCTTTATGAGGTATGTAATACTTATTATATAATTTATTGTTTCCGTGATATCCATCGGAATTTACCACAAAAATTTTTTCCGTGATAAATTCCGTCAAAAATTTTTCATTTTTTTTATAGTGAAACATATTTGCAGCTAGCTAACATCGACGTATGTGATATGGGGGCTCTCATTAAATTAAATTTAAATTAAGTTGGTTTGGACTCTAATTCCTTAGAATATGTGTAGAACAAACTTCGTTGGGAGAAGTTTATATAACTTTTGTTCTTAATATTCTAGAGAGATTAATCTTTTGCCACTAATTTTTTTTTTTTTTTTGTAAAGCAGGAAAAAAAGGTGGGGCACATTATTCCCACCTGTCCTTATCCTGCATGTTCATACATTATGTCTAAAGTAAAACTTTTTTTTTTTTAACTTAGTATCGCAAACTAACTATAAAAGTTTCTAACCAGCTAGATAACCAAACTCCTTTAACTAATGACTTTTTTTTAATTGAGGGTAATATGACATTTTATCATAAATAACTAATTGTAACTAATTTCATTAATTTATATAACATTGTTATTAGGTGCTTAGAATAAGGATTGAAGAGAGTATATTATAAAGAGAAGATATATAACATGGTATGATCTATTTCATCCAATAGAAGATAGAGATATATAATATACTAAAGTATACTTTTAGTCTTTTAAATTTTCATGGGGTTTCATTTTAGTCTTTAAAAATTTTATTATATTTTACTCTAAAAATAAAAACAAACATGTCAGAGTTTCATTAGGTATAAAAAACCATAAAAGAGTTTTTTATTCTGTGAAATTAGCTTTAAAGTTATTATTAATGATATTTAAAATTTATGAATGCTTTGTCAGCGATACAACAACAACAACAACAACAACTGATTGAGTTAACATTTTTTGTTAGTGACACTAATGGTGTTAAAATTATGACTAATAGTACACTTTATAAAGTTAAGGAACCAAAATAAAACTTTATTTAAACTTAAAGGACTAAAATTATATTTTAATATAACCTAAAATATACAAAAATCCTAAACTTTAATTAAGCTAGTTGCGTATCACCTCCCTAATCTTTAAGAGTTTAAATCCAGCATGCTAATGTTTCATAATTTGACTATCAACTCCCCTATCGTTAAAATTATTGTTAACGTTAACGGTTTATGCAATGTCGAAATTTTTATATTTCTTTATCATATGTCATGCCATTCAAAAGGAACACTTGCTATTTGACATGTGATTTTGTTGGTATTTGATATAGTTTTTATTTGAATTGATTGTTTTTTTTTTTCTTGATAAAAAAGACATGGCCATTTTATCTATCCCTTGGAAGAACCGTTTCCTCCGTATTGAAGAACCGTTTCCTTCGTATTTGCCCCCTTTTCACAATCACAATCGGCACTATAATTGCAGTAATCGGTGCTCTCCTAGGTGACTTCTTCATATTCGATCCCCTGGAGACGGCAACTTATTTTACCTGGGGAAAGCACTAACTAATGCAATTATAGTGCCAACTGTGATTGTGTAAAGGGGGGCAAAAATGAAGAAAAGGGAGTTTCTACTGGAGAAGATAAAATGGCCAGGGCTTTTCTTAAAAAAAAAAAAATCAATCAAATCAAATAAAAAATATATCAAATACTCAAAATCGAATGTCAAATACCAAGTCTTCCTTTTAAATCACATGACGCGATAAAAAAAATATAAAAATTCTGACATAAACTGTTGCCTTTAACGGTAGTTTAATGCCAGGGGAGTAGATAGTCAAAATATGAAACATTTGGATCTTCAATCTAAACTTTTAAAGTTAACGGAGGTGATTAATAACTAACCCAAAATTTAAAGAGTTTTGGGTATTTTAGCCTATATTTGAAAAAAAAAATGAATGTTAGATTTTCGAACTTTTGTTTTGCTTTTTTTTTTTTTTTTGGGTTGTGGAATTGGTTGCAACTTGCAAGTTGATGGAATAAAATGGGCACGGTATCAACTAACGTAGAAACTTCCTTTAGTCTGTTCTTTCATCATCAAAGCCCTCATTATGAAGATGAGGTACTCAACCAGAAGGACCGATTCATAGCCATTGGCTTAGGAACTGGTCGCTATTCAAAATTGATGGCTTTCCAGCTATAGGAAAAGTCCTATGTGGTAAGTAGGGAGGAATGATCCTCATGATAACATGAGAAACCTAAATTCGACAGTAACGACTTTCAAAAATTGATTCTTATAACTAGAAGAAGCTTCGAATAATGTGATTTTTATTGCCGAGAGTTAAAAAATAAATAACTAGAAAATTAAAAGCTTGATATTAATAATTTTATATAAATCTATTGTGATGATAGCTAGGAAACTTATTAGACGAGTACTTTTGAGAGAAGATAGTTGTTGAGAGAATATTTTTTGTCAATACGATAAAAAGTAAATTTTCCTTCGTTCAAAATGAATTGATAT
The DNA here is from genome assembly GCA_963242795.1 of Inga leiocalycina. Taxonomy (NCBI): domain Eukaryota; kingdom Viridiplantae; phylum Streptophyta; class Magnoliopsida; order Fabales; family Fabaceae; genus Inga; species Inga leiocalycina. The sequence goes on from OY725321.1 coordinate 58,900,073, forward strand.
TTAAAAAAAAAAAGAACTTAAACAAATTATAATTGCTTACCGAATTTTTTGCTGCCTAAGTATAATTTTCCATCGTTGGTTTTCCGAACGACTTAGATTTGGGTCATTAACCTACTTCATTACAATTCTTATTTTCATTTTATTAGGCAAAGACCCAGACTATTCTATTATGCAGCAGTCAATGCAAGAAAAATGGGTTCGAAGGGGGGCCTACTACGCTGCAAGAAAAATTGATGACTTCTCACCTATTGGGCCACGGAAAACAAAGATTACAAGACATTTTAATTTTAGGGTTAATATAATTTTTGGTCCCTAAAGTTTGATTTAATTTTGGTTTTGGTCCCTCAAGTTTGAAATCGGTGGTTTTGATCCCTAAAGTTTCACCCGATTTTGGTTTTGGTTCCTCAAGTTTGAAATTGGTGGTTTTGGTCCCTGAAGTTTCACCCGATTTTGGTTTTGGTCCCTCAAGTTTGAAAATGACTTGATTTTTTTTTTTTGGATCGGGTCGGGTTTCAAAAACGGGTCGCCAAGTCCTTTTCAAACTTGAGGGACTAAAACCAAAATCGGGTGAAACTTCATGGACCAAAACCACCTATTTCAAATTTAAGGGACCAAAACCAAAATTGGATCAAACTTCAAGAACCAAAAATTATAATAACCCTTAATTTTTTAAATACATGAAAAGTTAACGAACCGTGGCGGTGAAAGAAAACACTCAAAAGTTTCGTGACTTCGTCGATAGGATAATTAATAATTGTTTTTCACTTTCACTTGTCACGGGAGAGGAGAAGGTGATATATAATAAATGTGTATTTGAAATTCACATTCTTTAATAAAAATAAAACATGTAAATTTTGAAAAAGGATACTTTCCTTTTTTTCCTTTTTTATCTTTTTCTTATAATCTGATCTTCAACCTCAGATCATGAAATAAATAATTTAGATTTATATTTTATAGAATTATTATTATATTTTATAAATAAAATTTATTTTTTTTCGTATTGCAATTATGAACCATATAGATTAGATTTTAAGAGTTTAAATTTATTAATTTATTTAATAGTAATTTGTTTTATACAATAGTGAATTTGAACCATTTATTTTCTTAATGGTGGATATGTGATTATAAGAAGAAAGTGAAAAATAGGAAACTGAGAGAAACCCAAACCCATAAATTTTATCAATGTAAGACACACTAAATGACTTAATTAATATTCATTGGTTTATGTAAATTAATTAACAACATCTTACATATTGGACAGGAGGGAGAGCAAAATAAAAGAATCAAAACGATAGCTTGGAAAATGCCATTATAATGTTATTTCCCTTGCAATAAAAGAACCAAAATATAGAGAGATTAATTTGAACAATTGGTTTGGACTCTAGATAATTCCTTTGAATATGTGTGGAGCAAACGTAATTGGGAGAAGTTACCTTTTGAGAGATTAATCTTTTGCTTCTAATATTTCATGAAAAGCAAAAAAAAAAAAAAAAAAAGTGGAGTATATTACTCACTCCAGCTTGTTCATAATATAATATGTATTGTTTAAAGTATTAATTGTTTTTCCACTTATTGAGGGTAATTTGACATTTTATAAGAAATAACAAATAACTAATTTTATGATAAAGTAGTTATAAGCCGCTTGTAATAAGGATTGGAGAGAGTATATTATAAGGAGAAGACATATAAAATGGTATTCTATTTTTATCAAGGTGATTAAACCCGGACCGGTCAGTGAACCGGTCAGGGTACTGGGTCAAGGGTCAGTGGGTCAGACCGGAGTCAAACCGGAGCTAAACCGGTACCAAACCGGTGAGAAATTGAAAATTTTAGACTTATAGTATGAAATTCTAAAGGAAAAATTAAAAATTTTTTTTTTTTTTTATAAATATCAACCCGGACCGGACCGGGAACCGGACCGGTTTACCGGCCGGTTCGCCGGTTCCCGGGCCGGACCGGCCGGTTCGGTCCGGGTTTAATCACCTGGATTTTTATCCATTAGTAGACTGTAAAATAAAATATTAGAAAACGGGGGTGGGGAGACAGAGTGTCGGCAAGCTTTGTAAAACAAAAAATAAATAAATAAATAATAAGGACATATGGCCATTAAGAAACTGTCGGTAGGGAGGCGGAGGTTATTAAATACCCACCCCCACCTAATTCATTTGCGTGTTGGCGAGGAGGAGAGACGGACAGGCTGCGATTTCAACAGATAAGGTTGTGTTTAGATTTACGGTTGAATAAATAATTTATTTTTATTTTTATTTATAGAATCTTAAGATTAAGAAAAAATAAGATTGGTAAAATGATAAATGTTTGGATTAGTGATTGGATAAATGTTTTTGTAAAAGTGAAAGATGTTTGGTTTAATATTTATATAAGTGACTTTTGTGTTATTTAAGAGAACAAAATTTAAGAATTATGAAAAGTGAAAAAATGAAGGGAGAATTGTGAAAAAAGACCTTATTGACAACTTAATTGCCAAATAAAACCTGGGAAGATATCTACATATAGAGGGATTTTTTCACAATTTTTTCAAAAATTAACTTTGAAAATTTGTAAAGGTAAAATTCTAAATAAAATGCTTAAAAGTTATAATCATTATATCAAGACAGCCGTTTCCACCTCCTTCTCATTTGTTAAAGTGGCATTTTTAGTGATAAATTGATCCAAACATACCATGACGACAGTGTTATTACAAGACACATACTCAAAAGTTTTTTGCTACTTACTCATCTAGATAACAGTTCTTTGCATACTCTTCACATACAAATCTTTCTTTTCTCCGGGCACATAATTTGACCCAAACATACCATAGAGACCTTACCCAAAAAAACATGGCCAAAAGCATAAAACCTTCCCTTTTCAGATAAATCTGCCTTAGTTTCATGTATATTAGCAAAAAACCAAATTACAATTAAATATTTTTGAAATTAGAAATTATAATTAACTATATTAGTAATGGTAAAATAAATAATAAAATTACAATTAAAATGCGAATAAATTAGACGGTATATAAACTTAAAATTTTTTATAAAGTAAAATATAACAGAACTAATAACATCAAATGTCCTGTATAATTTGGTTCCTGGTGGTGTCATGAACATTGTTGGACTTTGGGTCCAAGTCCGCCCTTAATGGGCCGGATTATTTGATTAGGATATAAGTAGCCTAATCAAATAAGAATAAAATCAGCATTAATTGCATATTGAGGAATAATTCAGCAATAATTATAGATTTGTTAATTGAGGAATAAATTACCATAATTAGAAAATTAATTGAGATTCAATTAATTTAATTGCTGTCTTGGAGGGTAAGAAGGAGTGCACACGTTTCCTAATTAGTTGCCTCTATAAACCACTATAAATAGGGTGTGCCTCCTCAATTGCAATTGACCTCGCCATTGAGCTTTCTGACAATTCTCTTCTCTCCTACCATCTTTCTGGTTTTGATTATCTGCTATGCAAATCACAATTAAGCTCTAGTAGTCTAATAATTGTGTAGGCACAATTATGGAGCATTGGAGCTTTGACCCGGATTCGAACATGGATTCGCCCCGGTACGTCAGTTCTCTCTTCTCTTTATGTTAATCTTACATTGGCATCAGAGCATGTTGATATTTGAGGCTGTGATTTATTCTTTGTAAATAATAATCTGATATAATTTTGTTTATATCTCCATCATATTTTTTCCCGCTATGTTACTGTTATGAAAGTATATATTTTATATATTGTTCATACATATATAATCTGTATAAATATTGATCACGCATATATATTGTTCACACATATTCTCTTTATTTGTCAATATTATTCTGCTGTGCTACAATATCTGAACATGCGTGAATATTTTTTTTTGAAACTTATAAGTTCAAGCCCCTTATATGTGTCTCTGCCTCCATATGTATATATATGCGTGTCTGTGTGGAACCAAAAACGTGAACATATATATATATATATATGTACTTTGCTTCTGCATATTTTAAAGCTTCAGGCGTGATATATATTTCGCTAGGTATATGCTGAATGTGTGCTAGTTGAAGATTATCTGCTTCTCTATTTATATATATATATATATATATATATATATATATATATATATTTATATATATATTTCATGTCAAAGCTTCGTTTCCTTCTCCTCCTCCTCACATCTTTGATTTCTTAATGGTTGACGTTTTTGGAACCTATGTGGAACAAAAAATAAGAGAATTTAACCCTCAAAGGCTAGGAAAGCTTTTGAAACGCAGAGGACACACATCTGGGACGAATTACGCAGTGCCGTCAATGTCGAGAAAAAATGGGGTGTTTGAAACTGAGTGTTTTTGCCCCAAATGAAGCCATGGATGTGTAGATTTCGAAGAAACGATTCCAACGACGCTTAGAACATGTCAAACGGAGTTCGGATGAGGGAGAAACGAAGGAAAGAAGTTCGTAGGTCGTTAGTCGCCGCTGCCACTTCACTCGTGATTTGATCAATAAAACAGAGGTTTTCAGATCAAATAAATGTCATGGATTTGTAGTTCACTGAACTATGATTCCAACGACACCAAGAAAGTGAAAAACGGAGCTAAAATGAGGGAGAAATGGCTTCCTGCAATTGGTGGGTCACGGAGCTCCAACCGGGTCGGGTTGACCCGGCTGAAGGTTGAAGGGTGCGTGACGGCACGTGGGACCTCTGATTGAGACGTGGTTGATTCCTAAAAATCTCTAAATTCAAGAGCTTCAATTTGATATATATATTTGCATATATTTGAAGCACGTTTGGATCTGTTTTGAGTCAAAAAGGTGCTTATATGCACTTAGAGATTCTCAAAAATATTGAAATTGAGTCTATGTAGATTCTATTATTTTTGGGATAGGTTGGCTTACTTATTAAGAATATTTCAGCTACAACATAAGGTTAATGCTGCAAGATTCTTTAAAAGTAAGGGATTATTCAAATGAGTTTTTGAATATAAAATCCTATCTAACTTTGACTCAAACTCTTAGAGATAAAATCCTGAAAATTTGCAGCAACTTGAGATTATTGAATAATAATAAGTCTTCCTATGCTTCGATCCACTTGGATAGAAGCAATGACTTCTAAAAGTCAATCCTTTATCACAAATGTTGTGACAAAGGATAAAACAGATAGAGATGTTAGAATCATCTCATCAAGTGGGAGGTATGCTACAAATTACATCCAAGTAAGTGGATGTAAACATGGCAAAGAGGAGCTGGACATTGTAGCTAGACGCTACATGAGTTCATATGGTCAAAAGGGCCTATGAGAGGGAGAACCTAGTTAAGAGACAACAAAATAAGGCAAAAATTTTTTTGAATGTTCTTTATCATTGAATTTATGATTAAATTCTCTGTTTTTAGAATTGAATTAAGCAATTCTCTTCTTGTTTTCGTGAACATTCATATTGATTAGATGATATTGTGTTATCTTTTTTGAATAATTATTTTTTGATTGAGTGGGGGTTTCTAGAATACGTTTAGAAATCCAAAGTACGGCTGTGGTGATGAGACTTTACCATTAGTTGCAAAGAAAAGAAATCAATCTGCTGTTTGAAACGCAATAACAACAGTCTGGGACAAATTCAGGACAGCAGTAGGCAAAAAGCTTAAAAGTGGGAGAACAACAAATGCCTGGTTGGATTTATGGACAAGCCTTGATCAACCTCTCTTATCTTATGTTAACCGTAACCACACCTTATTAAATCCTGAAGATACGGTTCACAATTTTGTAAATTCGGAGGGGGAGTGGGACCTGAATAGATGGGAAATGTTTTTGCCTTTGTGGGTTGTGGAACGAATCAAGCAAGTTCTCCCTCCTTCCCAATCGGGTGCCGACAAATTCTGGTGGAGGAAATCCTCTGATGGAAATTTCAGCGTCAAATCTGCTTATTCTATGATCTACTCGACGTTTGAAGAATCCCCCGATCATTTCTGGCAAAGTATCTGGAGATGGCCTATTCCGGAAAAAGTTAAATTCTTTATGTGGCAACTGTTCCAGGAAAGAGTTCCTACGAACTCAGTTCGAGCTAGGAGAGATGTGAGGATAAACACCGAGTGTCCTTTCGAGTGCACCTGTGAGGAAACAGCAATACATGCTTTGAGAGATTGCGAATTTGCAAATTCTGTTTGGCTTTCTTGCATTAACCCCATTTATTATTCTGCATTTTTTTCTGGAAATTTACAGGTTTGGATCAACTGGAATATGCAGCATTCGGCGGGTAATCGACAGATGTCCAAATGGCCCTGGCTTAGGGTTTTCGGTTCAATATGCTGGCTCATATGGAAAAACAGATGCAAAAAAGCTTTCGAAGGAACCAGTGACCTCACAAAGCAACTTCTTCACCGAGGTCTACATTTTCTCCACGAAAGCATAGAAGATGGCCGACTCCGACACAAGATTCTCAGATTGCCAGAGAGAGACACAGTAAGATGGAATACTCCACCCCCGGGGTTTGCTAGAATTGATGTAGATGCTGCGGTTGACGAAAACAGAAACTCTGCAGTAGGAGGAGTGATTCGTGATAGCTCAGGAGCTTGGATTTGCGGTTTCCAACAGAACTTAGGTTTCTCATTTGGGTCGACAGCCTCTGAGGTTCAAGCAATCAAAACGGGCCTCCTGGTTTGTCAGAACAGGAATCTCAGGAAAATCAGGCTACACACTGACTCGACAGAAGCCATTCGTTTGTTATTCCAACCAGGAGGGCAATACCACCCCCTCCAGAACGAGTTAGAGGAAGCCAGACAACTAATCTACAGGGATTGGGATTTAGAGATAATTCACACTCACCGAGAAGCTATCAGATGTGCTGATAACTTGGCGCGGAAGGCCCTACATTTGGCAAATGACTTGACTATTTTGGAATATCCTCCTGACTTTTGTTCGATTCAAATGTTAGCTGACCTTAGCTAAGTTTTTTTTTAGGGTCTAGCTAGTATTTTCGTTTTCTATGCTCAGGTCCGATGTAATTGGCCCGTAATGGCCCCAAGAGATTTTTCTCTCTTGTCATTTTCTATCCAAAAAAAAGAAATCCAAAGAGGAATGTGTTCAAGGAAGACTATGGTTAAAAGAGTGATGAGCTAACTAGCATGATTGGGATGGGAGTCAACATAGTTGTCTCCTGAACATGAAGCTAGTGAACTTATTATCTAATTATCCTTTGTCTTACTTGAACAGATATGATTTGTATACCATAATCGTCTAAGTGACCAATTATGACCAAGTCTATTTGACCGAGCTTATGAAGACAAGCTCAATAGAGATATCTGTGGAGTTAGAAACTCTCAGATCTCTTTCATTCAAGACGAATGAGATGCTAGGGATATCCTACCAACTAGTCTTCAGCATTTAGAGGCTGAAGCAACCGAAGGATACAAAAGGTTTATGCTATCAAGCATAGAAAGAACAACATTGCTCAAACTTATATTGGTACGAGCAATATCCAAGCCGTGTGGATAGTTTTAGAAGATAGTGGAATATGTTATCTTCTTCCATAAAGTTTCGGGTAAACACTTACTGTATCACACTTTGTAGGACTCAAGTGAACTTGAGACTATCACTTGAGTATTGAGTCCATGTGCGAGTGCAATGATCATTTCCTGTCTCTGACATTGCTCTTTATCAAACACTTGCACAAGTGTTCCTTCATGCTTGAGTGCAAATCACATAATCACTCGAGTGTTGCATCCATTACTCGAGTTGTCCTATTATTTTAAGCTAGAGTCTGCTTCTGTTAAACACTTTCAGTTCAACACTCGCTTGTGCTCGAGTGCAGAATTGCTTATCACTCAAGTGCTAGCTTCCATCACTAAAGTGCATCAGTTAAAATCACAACAACGACCTCTAAAATTTGTGAGATGCATTTAGTAACATTTTGAACCATTGTCTAAACTTGTAAATCATGAGTTTCTTACCACAACACACAATAATCTTTTGTTATCATCAAAACTTGGAATTTAACAGATGCATCTTAACTTTATAATCATTGTCATTGCCTTCGCGATCAATTACTGTCAGGCTTCATAATTTTTATTTTTATTTCTTAATTCTATATTTTTCTAGATTAGTAGCCAAGGAGTTTTAGCAAAGGCAAGTAGTGGATTTTGAAGAAACCTTCAGCCCTATGTTAAAAATTACTACACTAAGGTTTGTTCTAACTCTAGTTGTTACCTTAAACTGGAAAATTAGACAGCTAGACATCAATAATGCCTTTTTGAATGTTGATATACAAGAGCTAGTTCTTCTGAAACAACCTAAAGTTTTTGTTTCTTCTAAGTTTCCAAACCATGTGTGTCTACTTAAGAAAGCTATCTATGGGCTTAGACAAGCTCCTCGGGCTTGGTTTGAAAAACTGGAAAATACTCTAGTTGATTGCGAATTCACGCTTTACAAATGTAATTCCTTTCTATTCTTTATTATACAAAAAGAGTTCATTCTCTTTGTTCTTATTTATGTTGACGGCATAATTGTTTATGTCTGGAAACTCTCCTAAGATCCTGGAGTTGTTTGTTAAACAACTCAATTCTCATTTTGCTCTTAAGGAATTAGGACCACTTCATCACTTCTTGGGTATTGAAGCTTACAGAGATGACACATGCCTCTATCTAACCCATTACCATCAGGCCTAATAATCAAATCCAATACACCTTAGCTCATACTACTTACTCACAGTTAGATATTTGTATTCTAGAGAATTTTTTATTCCGTGTACAGATTGCATACATGTCAATATCTTATGTAATTTAGGGTCACCCTGTCTATAAATAGAACAATAAAGAGCCTTGAACAGTGCCCCACAATTAAACAATTCTTTCTTTTACCTAAACTTTATCTTCTTTCATCATCAAACCGCTCATTATGAAGATGGGGTACTCAACCAGAAGGGCAGATTCGTGGCCATTTACTTAGACATTGGTCCCTATTCAAAATTGATGGCTTTCAAACTATAGGAAAAGTCCACTATAATGTGGTAAGTAGGGTGGAATAATCCCAATGATAACTTGAGAAACCTAAATCTGACAGTAATAGCTTTCAAAAATTGATTATTCTAACTAGAAGAAGCTTCGAATGTGACTTTTGTTCCTGAGACTTGGAAAAAAAACATAACTAGAAAATTAAAGCTAGATATTAATAATTTTATATAAATCTACTGTGATGAGAGGAAACTTAGACGAGTGCTGTTTGAGAGAAGATAGTTGTTGAGAGGATTTTTTATTTTTTATTTTTTGTCAATACGATACAAAGTAAATTTTCAATAGTTGAAAATTAATTAAATTTTCTTAAAAAATATCTTAATTATAATTGTTTTACCGAATTTTCTTGCCTAAATATAATTTTCCATCTTTGGTTTTCCCAACTTCTTAGCATTGGTTCATTACCTACTACATCACAATTCTTATTTGCATCATAGTCAAAGACCCAGACTATTCTATTATCCAACTGTGAGTGCAAGAAAATTGAGTTCCAAGTGGGGCCCGTTACCGTGACAGATTCATAGCATTGGCTTCACTAATTGGGGAGTGGAAAACAGAGACGGAGGCATACAAGACATTTAGTTTTGAAGACATTAAAGTAGATAAAAACACCCGGACGTTTCTTGACTTGTTCGACTCACTATATATAAACATCTCTCCCTGAAAGCTCAAACACAAACTATTTCTTAGTCTAATTTATCAGATCAGATGTTGCTACTGTTAGTTTTCTTCCTCTTGATACCCAATGCGTTTTCCTTGAACTTTAGCATCGACGGTTTCCCGACCAATGATCAGAACATATCATGTGAACTAGCAGCATACGTTGCACACCCATACCTCTACTTAATACCAAACCAAAGGGACCAATCCTTGAACCATAGTCAAGGTCGAGGCACATATCACGAACCAATGCACTTGTGGGATAAAGCCACGAGGAAACTTGCAAATTTCAACACAAGTTTCACCTTCAAGATCGTGATTGACTCAGAGAACAAGAATAATGTTGGAGATGGGATGGCCTTCTTCTTAGCCCCTTATGGTTCAAAGCTTCCTGATCCCCCAAAAGCTGGAGGAGGTGCTATAGGTCTGATTATTGGAGGTAATGAAACGCTATTTAATTCAAGAGATAATCCATTTGTTGCTGTGGAGTTTGATATCTATCCTAATGAATGGGATCCTCCTGGTACGCATGTGGGTGTCGATCTCAATTCTATTAAATCTGTTACTAATGTGACTTGGTATGGTAATATCCAAGGAGGAAAACCAAATGAGGCTAACATCAGCTACAATGCAAGTACATATAATTTAAGCATCTCCTTCACTGGTTTTAATTCTTCCAACAACAACAATATTGTGAGGCAACATCTTCATCAAATAGTTGACCTACGAGAGTACTTGCCTGAATTGGTTACTTTTGGTTTCTCAGCTGCCACAGGATCTTCAGTTGCAGTACCCCAGATCAATAAATGGAGTTTCCACTCAGATGAGTTACCAAATATCACTCCCAATACAAGTAGAAACAACACAGCACTTGCAATAGGATTAGGGATTGGAGGGTTTTTTTTAGTTTCTGGGGCGGTATTGTTTGTCTTGTGGAAGAACAAAAAGAAAATGGAAGATGATGTGTCTGATGAGAACACGAGTGATGATTTTGAAAGAGAAACAGGACCCAAAAAGTACTCATATGCTGAACTAGCAAGTGCAGCAAATTATTTCAAAGATGGTCAGAAGCTGGGACAAGGAGGATTTGGGGGTGTCTATAGAGGTTTTCTCAAAGATTCAAACTCCTACGTTGCCATAAAGAGAATATCAAAGGATTCTAAACAGGGAAAGAAGGAGTTCGCCTCAGAAATAAGAATTATCAGTCAACTAAGGCATCGAAACTTGGTGCAATTAATCGGTTGGTGTCATGAAAGGACCGAACTATTGCTAGTTTATGAATTTATGCCTCATGGAAGCTTAGATTCTCATCTCTTCAAGGATCAAAGCTTGCTAACATGGTCAATTAGATTTAAAATAGCTGAAGGCTTGGCCTCTGCATTATTGTACCTACATGAAGAATGGGAACGATGTGTTGTTCATAGAGACATAAAATCAAGCAACATCATGCTGGATTCCAACTTCAACGCAAAACTAGGAGATTTTGGATTAGCACGGCTTGTAGACCACGCAAAAGGAGCACAAACTACAGCTTTGGCTGGAACTATGGGCTATTTGGCTCCGGAATGTGTCACTACTGGGAGAGCTAGTAAAGAAACTGATATATATAGTTTTGGAGTTGTTGCTTTAGAGATAGTTTGTGGAAGAAAACCCATAATCTCAGAGGCTCCAGAGAACGAAATAAACATCGTGAAATGGGCGTGGGATCTCTATGGAAGTGGGAGAATTCTTGAAGCAGTTGATTCAAGGCTAGAAGGAGATTTTGACCACGATCAAGTCGAATGCCTACTGATTGTTGGGCTGTGGTGTGCTCATCCTGATCAAAATCGTCGGCCTTCCATAAGGCAAGCAATTCATGTGCTTAACTTTGAAACTCCATTTCCTAATCTTCCTTCAAGTTATCCCATACTATCGTACATTGAATTTCCAGCATCATTTTCAATTCTACCTAGCACCAATGCTTCAGGTGTGAGTCAAAACCAGAATATAAGCTTTAGTTCCAACACAAACTCTTCTGGTTTCACTACAACTTCTGATGATAATGTTTCACCAAGTGTATCACTTTTGTACTCGAGAGAAAATTAATTATGGTAATTATGGTGATTGTATGTTTGTGCTTACTTCACAGTATCCCTAATGTATTATTTTCATTTCTCGAATTTAATTTAATTACTGTAATCTGAAAAAAAATGGAACACATGTATAGAGAACTTATATGATCTTGTTGGATTTTTACCTTGAGATTCTATACTGTTGCTTTTTGTGTAATGATGTTGCCTTTTTTCATTTGTTCTCATTCCACTTGGAAGCTGCTTAAACGATATCATTGCAAGTGCATGGGTAGCATACTGGCCTTCCAATATGAAGCCCCTGCACAAAAACGTAATCTGCAATTCTTAGGCAATATCATTGAACACTTGGTTCCCGGGGAAAAAAAAATCGTACAAGACCTGATCCCTATTGTAGGAAATGGGAAAAAAATCAATATAATTACGAAATTTACATGATTATTTTCAAGTCACATCTAAAGTAGGACCACTGATTTCACCATTAAGATTTCTGCCATTCAATTCCCACTTGGATAGTAACCCTATCATCATCCATATTCAAGAAATGACAGCCACACACAGTAAGGAAGGAGCCCTTGCATCTCTGAAAACAATAAATGAAAAACACAAGACAACAGTTGTTGGTACAAAATTACAAAAGACACCCAAGATTTTTTTTGAGTGAATAAAAAAATTTTTGATAAAAATTTATTTATTCATCTATAATTACCAAATTACCTTAAAAGTTGCACAAATTACTCAAGATAATTCAACTGTTCCCCCTCAAACTTGGACAGAAGAAGTGGAATTAGTGCCACAACAGTTGGGATGACAATTTTTGGGACTGCAAATTGGTAGATAGTACACAAATTTCTATTCTATAATTCACATTTCTTGGATGCTAGGTGCTGCAAAAGTATGAACAATATAATTTAAATAGATAATATTTTTGTTGGATTTTCTTGGATCGGAAGCCCATATTCCCTTGAATCTAATCCAACTTCTTTGGCATCTGTGCATTGCGCATCTGTGCAGCCTATGATAATTTCCAACAGTTTCAGTTCGGAAATGTGATTCTTAATCATTGGAGAGCCCAAACTAGTATATGACACGTTTTGTCCCAAGAAGAGGCCTAGTAAATGGTAAGGTACACTATTGCCTCGTTTGGTTTGATGGAAGTGAGAGGTGAGAAGTGGAGGTGGAAGTGGAATTGGGATTTTTGCATGTTTGGTGTGTTGGAAGCTAATTCTCTAGAGAAGTCACTTCCATCAAAATTGATGGAAGTCACTTCCGTCGTACCCCCAGTGGAACCAGCCATGCTTCCATGGAAGTCATTTTTTCTTCCGGTTTTGCCCTCAAGCTCTCAAGCATAGCCTTCAGTCTTTAAGGTTCTTCGGCACCACATTCATCTTGCGACGGCGACGGCGAACCCCATAGTGATGAACTGAGATGGCGACTATGGCAAACTCCTTAGGCTGCGGCGGCGAACTAAGATGTGCCGTTATGATCATCGATTTTGATTTTACCTAGAATGGCATCCTCCTCCTCTTCTCTGTTCACAATAATAGAACTTTCATTTTTGTTTCTCTTCTCATGGTGCTTCACGATTTCGACTTCAGCTTCATGATTCTTCTCCGATTTCACCAAGCTGTGCCTATTTCCCTTTACTGCATTGGTTTAGTACTGTTCATTATCTCTCTTAAAAGTGACGATGAACAGTACCATGTTTCGATTTTTAATCTCTATGTTTGTTTATATAATATATATATATATATATATATATATAATTGATTCATCTCATAATGTATACATAAGTTCTTTTTACTTGCTTGACAGATTAACGCGAGTGGGTTTATGATTTTGGTTCATAGATTAAACGATGAACAGTAGCATGTTTTAACTTTCAATCTTGATTGACGGCTAAGGTGACTCGCTGCAGTTTGTTGTCTTGAGGGCAAACAAGTCTTTTCATATAATAAATATAAATATTAAATTAAAATAATACTTCACTTCCATCAGTATACCAAACAAACTTTTAACCTCATTTCTATTTCTACTTCCACTTCTAATTCCACTTCTATTTCCACTTCCACTTCCATAAAAAACTCTTCCATCATACCAAACGAGGCATATAGGTTTCTCGGGATCCCTTTCTCATATACATGCGAACAAATCTAACATTTGACCTAGAGGGCAAGGTCGATGCCCTTGTGGACAGTAATGTCGTGACTAGGCCCAATAATCATATATATGGATCGAAAAGGCCATTTTGAGAGTAATAGAAATATGAGAAAATGGCTAACAAATAATGGACTGCTGGGCTTTGGAGTAATGAGAAATATTTAGAGGGGATGAGGGCATAGCCGTGGGTCTCAAGAATTTTTGTGAAGTCTCTTTCTATTTCGTTTTGATATGATTATTTGATTGAGTTAAATTCGAATATTAATTGTGGAGCCTAATTAGAGGTTGCTCTTCTAAAAACGTTTTTCTACCTTCACACTTATTCAAACTCGAGACATCATTTCAGTCCAAAAAAAAAAAAAAGCTCGAGACATCATACTTAAGTAATTAAAGCCTCACACTAGAATTAACACCTATTGGTTGGCATCTCTCTCTTCCCCGTGGCTATTGTCACTGCCTCTCTATGATTTTGTACAAAGCCACCAGCAAACTCAGGTTTCACCACCAATTTTAGCTTTGTGATTGATTCAGGGAGCAACATAAAATCGGAGATAGAATGGCCTTATTCTTAGCCCCTAATGGTTCAAATCAGCTTCCTAATAGAAAAATTCTTGTTTGCACCGAGTGCACTATATAATTTATGCACTGATCACTAAAATCAGAGAAATATTTATATATTCTAGGAGCGTCATATCATTAATTAAAATTCGACAATTCATCATATTTTAATACTACATTATAGATGAGCGATCTTCAAAAATTCAAATTTTATGATTTTGAGAATGATGAGATGAAATTGAATTTTTGGTATTTTTAAATTAAGAAGTTTATGCTTTTTAAAATCATAAAATTTAAATTTTTTTAAATAATTTATCTATTATTTAGAATTATAAAAAAAGATGAATTATCATATTTTAATTAATTAGAATACGTATGAGCTCACGTTCCTAAAGCATTTCTCCACGATCATAAGCATGTTTGTTTGAGCTTATAAAAACTTATAAGTTACTTTTTACGTAAATCGAGACACAACTCCTCTCACATACTTACCTCGTATACCGTAAATCACTATTAAAAAGTAACTTATAAGCAATCGAATCGCTCAACCAAACATACCCCATGTCAGGTCAAATATTTTTATCTTATGAGTCAGCCCAGTTGTCAATGCTGCCTGCTCCCTCCGTTATTTTAATATTTTTTGACCTAATGTGCTTCTTTCTTCTATGCTCTCCCCCTGACTCCCTCCCCTGCAAACTTTTTCTAAGAAACTGTCTCACTCACCGTCAGTCCGTCGCACACCCACCCCACATCTTTCTTCTTCTGGCACTACACACTCTCTCTCTCCTCCACCCCCTCACCCCTCATCTCTCTAGATCTCATTTTGAACTTCAGTTTGTGAGTGGAGTGAAGCCGACATCTGAGTTTGAGTTCAAAGGCTCTACCTTCCGCCGCTTTCCTCTTCTAATTCTTCTTAATCAACGTTCTCCAACAGCATCTTCTGAAAATCATTCGATTCTTTTTCTTACTTCAATTAATGAGTACCCATTTCGAACAAAGCTTGTAGCTTTCACAAAGTAATCATAAAAAAACCATAAAGCCTCATATCTCAGAATTTATCCGCACTTGCAGAGAAAAGACAACGGCTATCTTGCTCCACACTTGTTTCTCTCCTATTGCTTCCTCTTGTCATGACTGCCTTGAGCTTCTTCAAAAGTACATGAGCTCCATTCCGTTCTTGCTTTGCCCTTCTGATTCTGACCTCGCCAAGTCTCTAATTGTTTGTGGTTGCCACCCACTTCCTCTCTGGAGGTGCTTCTCACGGACCCCACAAAAACCCACGAGGATATGAGAGAGAGAGAGATGAGGGGTGAGGGCGGAGGGGAGAGTGAGTGGCATGGTGGGTGAAGAGAGATGGGAGATGGGTGTGTGACGGTAATGTAGAGAGGGAGAGACTGAGAATATCTGGAAAAAGTTTACAGAGGAGAGTGAGAGCGCAGGAGAGAGAGGCACATTTTTTTCAAAAAAAGAATATTAAAATAACAGAGGGAGGGAGTATTGATATCTCGGCTGAAACGATAAAAATATTTGACGTGTAATGATTTTAGTGGTCATGGTCCGCGCACAAAATACATAGTGCGTGGGGTGATCAGCACACCAGAATAGAACCCTAAAGCAACAGTACTAGATTGACTATTAATCTGTTTATATATATATAATATGCATATTGACATATTGATGGGGGGTTGTTTTTTTTGGGAGAATAATAAAAAAATACCACTTGAACTTTAAAATCCTCAATTAGTCTTTTGACAAATATTTGCGTTGTCAATCCCATTATTATTCTTGTCAATTCCATTACCATTCTTATCAGCGGGATTTTGAAGTTCAAATAGTATTTTTCTATCATTCTCTCTTTTTTTTAAATCCTTTTAACCCAATGCAATTTAATTCCTATACTTTTACTCATTACCACTTAGTCCTCATAATTTTAAGTCAGTTGTAACTCAGTCCCTAAAATTTGTCTCCACACAACTCAATCCTTATAATTTTAATCATTCTACAATTTAGTCTCTATATTTTAGAAAACAAAATCATACATACATACATACATACATACATACATACATATAAAGGCTAAGGATGAAATTGTAAACTGGTTCAAACTATAGAAATTAAATTGCACCGATTAAATTAAAACAAAGATATTAAATTATAAACGAGTTAAAATTATATTAACCAAAAGATTAATTTTCCTCCACTGCTATAAAAAAAAGAGCTATGGCGATTAATTTAGAGAACACTATGGCGCTTAGGAAGCGTCGTAGCTTCCTGCGCCATTAAAAAAAGCTACAGCGTTTCTTGAATATACAAAAGCGCCATAGCTTGAGTATTTCGTTTTTTTAATAAAAAGCTATAGCCCTTATTCACAGAAGCGCCGGAGGAAGTATACTACTCCAACGGCGTTTCCCAAGGCAAGCGGCATACCTCCAATGGCCCTTCCCTTGGGAAGCGCCATTGGAGATACGCTTTTTTTTCTTAACCCGCATTCAATCCACAGCAATTTACATTTTATAAATCCACAGCAGTAAAAACCCAAGCCAGAATCACACTAAATCAAAATGAAATAATAACTTGAATCAAAATAAGTAATTCATAAAACCAATACTAATGTAATTTGATTACAGCGTAACAAACAATAACAACTAATTGTAAGTACCTATGCATGTAGAATGTAGGCAAGAAATAATTTTAATGTACAACTAATTCATATACAACCAAGATGAATATGCAAGAAACAACCTACGTATGTACCTAAATATTAGCTAATTCCTTGACCATATATTCACACCATTCTTTAATGATTTCATCTATTTGTTGCTTTGTCAATTGGTCACAACGTTGATATCCATAATACTATATAAAAAGCATGCACAAAAAAAATTAAAATTACTAAAAATCAATTAACTTAGACACTTATCAATTAAATTTAAAACACAGTAACTGTAAGTAAAAAGAACTTACTTGTGTAGGAACAAAAATATTATCATGAGTAACTACATCTTTCATAAATTTCTTAATATAATAACTGCAATCATTGTTGTTTGGTTGGAATGGGCACTAACAATTCAATGAAATAGTTAAGTAAACATTTGAAGAAACATTTTTTAATAACAAAATTGGAGTAATTAAATTCATATATATAAATACCGCAATCTTCCTCTAGGGATAGCTACTGGCTGGGTCTTTGCGTGTAGAATAGGCCAATCTAACGTTGCTTCGGTAAGTGGTCAATGCACTAACAAAATAAGCAGTGACTAATTAATTTTGGTAATTCAATATAATAATGACAAATATTTATACATACACTCATACACTTACATATTGATTATAATCTTCAAATCACACCGGTTGTCTGGAGAACCGGTCTTTATAGGATCCAAATAGTAAATCCCGGGGACTCCAGGTGACACTGGACGGACAACAATCAAAATCCAATATCCCCTAAAATATTTTAAAGATTTTACTTCGACAATCATGTTATAGTAAAAGTGGAAGATTAAAAAAAACATAAATTAAAATACAATCGCAAATAACTTACTTCGGATTGTATGGCATGACAAAAAGCATATTAGGGGTTGCTAGTCACGTGAAGATACCCCTAACATCATTAGATAGTGCTTCCACATCTAATATATGCTAGCAAAGGAGGTGTGGGTTGACAAATACAAATCTATGCGCCCTTTCCGTGTGCAGTAATAGATTGTGGTACAAGTGCCTTTATAGAAAATAAACAATGTCATTAAAACCTACAAAAATTAACGATAAATAATAATAATAATAACAGTGATAGACGATGATGATAAAGTATCTAATCCATATATCGACGGCCATAACACTAAGTCAATCATGAGTAAGCACATCATTCAGCTCACGATCATCGACATGATCATTTATAACTGCATGATAGATGTTGATATCGAAACATATTGACTAACCTCCTCGGTTGATCAAAGATGGTACCATTGATGCCAATTATTGGTGATATAAGGGCATCTGTCGGTTGCTTCGGTTGCTGGTTGAGGGTTAGTACTTATGTTCGATTGATGACCGCTTTGAATTCTTCCCATGCCCTTTAATTCATTTTTCTTTAGCACAAGCAGCAACCTAAAAATATAATGAAATTAAATAATGTGGTTTTAGACGGAAGTGTATAGAAAAATTAAAAAGAATTTTAAATTAACTACCTTTTCATATAACCTAATTAGACCTATTGGTCATGCAACATAACTACCAACAATATCTTTCACCATTATTGTTTCATCCAAAGAAGGGATTGGTAAAGGGGCATAATCAATTATACATACATTGACCCTAACTCTGAGTGTATTCGACAATAATGGTGAATTATGCAAGATATCACTTTCGGCATTGTAGGCCACGTCGACAGCAACAATGTGCTTGAAGAATCATCGACATGCAGCTTGCAGTCCGATTTGCCCTTATGAAAAATAGAGTTAAATATATTAAGGTACACTAATGTATAATGTACCAAAAAAGTGAAGTGGAGAAGAAATTAATTACCAAAGGAATGAGAACTTTAGGCTCAGAGGGCCAACTATCCCTCGCACTCTTGCTGTCACATACTGGACTCGGTGTTGGCCTAGATTGTAGAAAGGCCTCAATTTGCGCCTTCAATAATGCGTTTTGCTCTTGCATCTTACACATATGATAGGTGAATTCCTCTACTTGATGCTCGTAGCCACTAATCCTCTGCTCTACGTGATGCTTGTAGTCAGAAATTTGCTCCTGTAGTTATAGTAAGTCATTTTTTGTGGCTCACTTTTTGGGTCCGTAGTATGATGTTTGGGTTACTACAAAACCAGTACCCCGAACACGACCATCATACTCAGGATGTTTAACACTCTAACTAACTAGTTCAAAACCAGTTCAATTCATTATCGCAACATGTATCATACTAATTTTTCACAACTCACAACAAAAATAAATCAAAAGAATATTACATAATTCAATGAAATTTAATGCTCTAACTAGCTAGTTCAATAAGCCTTTAATTTAATGATTGGCAGGACATATAAGAAATCTCTTACAATCAACATTTCTAAATTGATGACAAATCTTTAGGAACCCAAAATTTAAAAAGGTGCATGAAAATATACGACTTAAAGTTATATACAAAATATATACTTAAAGACTTATATGCTAGCAAAACCTTTTGTAAGAGGCTAAGACAGAGGAAAAAAATAACGTGGAGACCAAGCTTTAAGAAGACAACTGAAACTTCAAATAAATACCTGAAAAAAAAATTCATGAGCACACATATAATATTCACAACAGATTTTACCAAAAAGAAGAAGAAGAAGAAGAAAACGTACCTGAAGAAAACTTAGGAGGTGGGAAACTTCATGTACAAGGCTGAGACAAAGCAAATCATATGGGTAACCAAGCTTTGTATTGTAACAGAGTGCATGACCAAAATTTTTTGAAGAAATGCGCACACAGAGACAATAAAAAACAAAAAGTGGGACAAACAAAGCTTCCAACAGTAGTCATCAAAGAGAGGAGGGCGTTGGGACAATGGATAAAGAAAGGTATAATGGGGACCAATTAGAATTGAAAAATGGAGTGTGGGAGGACGCGTGAGAAAGACGATATGGGGACCAATTAGATCTGAAAAATGCAGTGAAGGAGGATGCGTGAGAAAGACAAAAAGACGATGATAATAGCAGGAGCGACAAATTTGTACACTTTGTATGGCGCTTTTACCTTAAGCAACGTAGAAGGTATATAAAAGCTATGGTGCTTGGACACCAAGCGCTATAACATCTATTCAATATATACAATAAATAAATTAATTAATTAAATGGTGAAGGGAGCTATGGCACTTGCTGTACAATCGCCATTGCATCCCAAATATTTGTTTTAATCTACCTTATACATCTTATTATTATTAGTTTCCAAGTATATCCTTAATTGATATAAAGTAAGACAAATGAATAGTGATTACCATTATTATTATTAAGTCGGACAAATGAAAAGTAAGACTAGAAAGTACAATATATATTATTGTCTCTATTATTCACGTAAAAGTTAAGTGATAAAGAAATGAATGGTGACAGTGAAACTACGTACCAACTTCTTAGCTTGTAATTAAACGAAAAAAATTTAGATAAGTTAAAATACAAAAAATATAATCTAAATTCCCCCTATTGAAATAATTCTAATAATTGGCAAATTAAATAGAAGTAAAGGATAATAAGATAATTAGTGCCAAAACCATATAAATTAAATAAGGAAAGAAGGATACTGGAAAAATAAATAAATAATAAATAAGGAAAGAAGGTGCTGAAGCTTACCTTAATTAACATGGTGCCTTAACTAATAATCAACTTGCATGTCCTTAGCATATAAAGGAGGAATGAAGGTGATGATCCAAGCTCAATCACCTTATGTGATCTCTTTGCTGTGGTAGTAGTAGCTCTTAACTCTCACCCTTAGTCTCTATGAGCGCGGTGTCTGATCTCTGGCTCTCTCATTAGTCTAGATAATATATAGATCAATAAAGAAGACAACTTTTACCCATGCGACAATGCTATGCAGCCTTTCAATCTGAAGCATATTAAAAAAATGGAATGAGGGTGTCGACAAGGGCCTTCGCCAGCACTTGCCCTACCAAGCGCAAGCAAAGGATAATTCACTAAACCTTGGCCGGCACTTGGTGGGGCATGTGCCGGCCAAAGCGGCGCCGCCTCTTC
The DNA here is from genome assembly GCA_963242795.1 of Inga leiocalycina. NCBI lineage: Eukaryota > Viridiplantae > Streptophyta > Magnoliopsida > Fabales > Fabaceae > Inga > Inga leiocalycina. Next base: position 58,921,211 of record OY725321.1, read on the forward strand.
CGATGGTTAGCCCACCAAGTGCCGGAGGAGGCGCCTAACAAAAAAAAAGTGTCTGGGCTTAACCCAAAAAAAAACATAATGGGCCTTGGCTGGCGCTTGGTGTTGCAAGCGCTGGCCAAGATGGCGCTTCATCCTCCCTCACTTGCCCCACCAGGCAATGAAGGAGGTGCCTAACCAAAAAAAAAAAAAATTACAGCGTCTGAGCTTAAACCAAAATGGGCAAATTAAGTCAAGAAAAGAAATTAGATTTCAAAGATAATGGCAAAATCGTAATTTTACCAATTTAGCACAAGGTTAATTATTTTTCAATTAATTGAAGTTAATTTCAATTAATTAAGGAAAATGAAGGAGAATTTATATTTGGAAGATTCTTGATTAAATAAATTAAGACTTGTGAAATTGGAAGGACTTGTGCATAATTCAATTAAGGGAATTATGGAAAATATTGGAACACATTTTATTTCCCTTTTTCCTTGATATTTTTGCCTTGCATAAGGAAATAAGAGGGGAATAGTTATTTTAAAACTTGAAGGTGCCAAGTGTCACTATCCTAAGGTAAAGGATTAGTTTATAGATGTTAAGGTTGAGCACATGTCTAACTATGTTAAAATAATACTTATTGTACATGGTAATTATAATTATGGTACAACACTTGAGCATGTAGCTAGACAAGTTGGATGAAGCCCATTTGGTTTGTGAGGGCTTGAGTTATGCGTTTTGGGCTAGAGGGAAAAGAGAAGGAATTAGTTCAAAAGCAAGTGGACATTATGACATAAATTAGATGAAGAAAAGGCTTGAGTACATAAGTGATGTCATAATCCAATTTGCCACCAATTATTAAATGAAGAGAAAAGGTGCAAGATATTTTATGAAATCTCATCCTCTTTCTCTTGTCTTCATTTACATCACTTGCAACAAGAAAGAAGAGAGAGAAAAGCTTAAGGAAAGTTCAAGCCAAGAGAGAAGGATTAAGGTAAATGGGGATTTCTTAAGGTTTTTCCTTCTAATCTTCCATAAACTCTTCTCTAATCTCTTCCTTTCCATAAAATCCATGGTTTAGCAAGAAAAACTTGAGCTCAAGGGGAGAGAGAGAGGAGACACCTAGAGAGAGAAAGTTCAAGAACTTAAATCAACCAAACAACATCAACAACAACAACAACAACAACATCTACAACAAGGATTTGAGGTTTGTGGAGTTACCATTGGATTTCTCTTCCTTTCTCTCTCTAGCTGAATCCTCTTCCTCTTCAAGCCATGATGTTTTACTTGCTAAACATGTCAATCCATGGAGAAGAGAAGCTTAGAGAAGAACTACACAAATTAGAAGCTAAATCACAAGAGAAATCAAGACCAACCTTGAGATATCCTCCTCCTTCTCTTTAAAACTCTTGAGCTCACTCTCTCTCTCTCTCTCTCTTCTCTATGCTTGAGTCGGCCAAATGAGAGGAAAGATGAAGCAAGGAGACTCATAATTATCTCTTTATTTTCCCTTATTTAAATTATTACCAAAACTAAATTTTATGACACCATGTACTTTGGTCTTATCTTGACCCAATTAGTGTCATAACTTCACTTAGGATTTAACTAATTCTCTTCCCCTTTGGTTAGCCTATAAAGTGACATCCCATGCCCATTAGAAGGACAAAATAAGATGATGGTAATTTATTCCATAAATACAAGATTTGCCATAACATTTTTTCCCATTTTCGGAATAATTGGCAATTCTAGCAGATTTTCTGACCAAACTTTAAAAAATCATAACTTTATTTGTAGAACCTCAATTGAAGTGATTTCAAAGGTTATAGAACCCTTATTGAGTCTAGTTTTAAGAAAAAATATAACCTTTAGCCAACTGAAAGCTGAAAATTCCCAGAATTGAAATCTTTAGACACTGTTCTAGAAAGTAGTAAGTTTCACTGGACAAACTTTAAAAATCCACAACTCTTCGTATACAGCTCCAAAAATTACCCATTATCTATCAAATTAAAGCTTAGGATGTTTACTTTCATCTTGAAAAATTTCACAATTTTTTATCATCATTTGATTATCCAAAATTACATGATAAACTCACTGTCTCACAGGAAGTTTTCACATATAGTACAATCGCATCCTCCAAAATTCATCATTCCATTCATTAAATGCCACAAATAATTATAAGGCATGTTTGGAAATAAAATTTGGGGTGTTGTAATTTACCTCTGTATGTTGGAGGAAAAAGATGAGGTGTGTCCTACTTATAGTGATTTTGCTGAGGAGGTTTGAATTGTGTCCTCAATGATGCCTGTGTGGTGTGGTGACACTGGTTTTCTTTTATATCTCAGGTCCCCATTGAGAAGTTTACCTCTTGTTCTTAATGCTCTAGAGAGATTAATCTTTTTCTACTAATATTAATCATGTTCTTATTACTCCCTCTTGTTCTTATTATATAGACCTCCCGCATGTTCATAATATAACATTATTGAGGGTAATTTGACATTTTATAATAAATAACTAATTTTAACTAACTTTATTAATTTAAAAAGTTGTTATAAGGTGCATGTAATAAAGATTGGAGAGAGTATAGTAAATATATACATTGGTATTCTATTTTCATCCAATAGAAGTCACACATGGACGTCTGTGTCCAAAAAAATGATTAAGTTCGATTTTCATCTATCAAACCTTTTTTTTTTTTTGGGGCTGTGGAATAAAATGCGCACGGTACCAACTAACATAGAAATTAACTTCATTTAGTCTGTTATTTCATCATCAAAGCCCTCATTATGAAGATGGGGTACTCAACCAAAAGGACAGATTCATAGACATTGGCTTTGAGAATGGTAGCTTTTCAAAATTGATGGCTTTCCAACTATAGGAAAAGTCATATGTGATAAGTAAGGAGGAATAATCCTCATAACATGAACCCTAAATCTGACAGTAATGGCCTTTAAAAATTGATTCTTTTAATTAGAAGAAGCTTCTGATGTGATTTTTATTGCTGAGAGTTTAAAAATAAATAAGAAAATTAAAAGCTTTATATTTATAATTTAATATAAATCTGTTATGATAAGAAACTTAGATGAGTACTGTTTTCGAGAAGATAGTTGTTGAGAGGATATTTATTTATCAACACGATACAAAGTAAATTTTCCTTCGTTGAAAATGAATTAAAATTGATAAAAATATATTAATTATAATTGTTTTACAGAATATTCTTGCCTAAATATAATTTTCCATCGTTGGTTTCCCAACTACTCTCTTGCATTGGGTCATTAACCTACTTAATTACCATCCTTATTTGCATTTTATTAGGCAAAGGCTCAGACTATTCTATTATCCAATGGTTAATGCAAGAAAATAGCGTCCAAAGTGGGGCCCATTACCCTGACAGACTCATAGCCTCAGCTTGTGGACTTGGTTGGGCCTTAAAATTGTTGACTTCACCAATTGGGCTACGGTAAACAAAGACAGAGAAGTACGTGGTAATTAGTTTTGAAGACATGAACCGTGACACAGAAGTTTCTTGACTTGTTCGACTCCCTCGGTATATAATATTAATATGATTAGATATTATTTCTTCCGATCCTAATTATAAGATAAAATTGATTTTTTTAGAGAAATTAAGAAATTTAATTAAATTACTTTAGACTATTTATATTTTAATTTTTTTCTTCAAACTAATTAGCTTGACTAATAAATTAATATATAATTTAAGGATACATAACATATGATATAATTAAGTAACTTATTTAGCTTCCTTAATTTCTCCAAAAAAAGTCAACTTTGTCTTATAATTAGAACCGGAGATAGTGATAGATACTAATTATATGTCTATCCCTGAATATGACGGAGAGAGAATAACTGAGTCAAAGATATTACCATAATTTGTTATTCAAACCAAGAGTTGTGAGACTCACCCTTATATATATGTATTCATTGGTATTGAAATAGTATAATCTTTTGCTACAATTTTCACATGGTATCAACTTGAGATCCACAAAAGTTAAATTAGAGTTTGGTGTATGAACCTCAATTACAAAGATTGACAACGAAATCAAATTAGAGAGCTTAGGTGTATGAGCCTCAACTACAAAGATCGACAACGAAGCTGCATCAAAAATTGTGGGTGTGATGTCACCTAACTACAAACAAGTATTAGAGGTCACGACTTTCCAAGTGCAAAATGGGTGTAGTGATTAGGTTAGTAGAGTCACAAGTTAAATTCCTGTAGCAAATATGTCAAGAAACTATTAGGATGCTAACTAGTGGATAATAGACACAAGTACTTCAGTTCACATAACCCATAATAGAGCTCACTTGATAAATATTAGAAGCTGCAACTCACTGCCAGTGAAGATACCTAATGGGCAGGCAGTTCCTGTAAAGGGAATAGGGAGTGTAATACTTTCATCTAATATGAAAATTGATGATGTCTACTATATCGAATATGTTAAGTGCATTTTAGTGACTATTAGCAGATTTACAAGAGATCTAAATTGTGTTGTAATTTTCCTTGTTGACTTCAGCGAAATTCAGGACTTGAGTTTGAGGAGCTTGAATGGGCAAGTGCAAAGATGGGTTATATCTTTTGACCACTCTATAGCAAGGGGGAGTGGCGTTAGTACTACAAAGTGGTGAAGCACATGATTTATGACCTTCTAGATTGGGTCATATCTTTTGACAAATTAAAGTAGATCCCTTCTTATTCTTATTTGTTTAAGAGTAAAGTTCAAGAATTGTTAGATTCAGAGTTTTGATGATAACAAACCTAAGTCTAGTTTAATTTGTCTCTGCATTGTTATTCACAATATTTTTGCTAAGAGAGTATTCGAATAGTATGTTCACTATTCGAATAGTAATACTCAGTTTTTATCAGCTATTATTCTGATAACTCTCAGATTATCCGAATAGACAGACAATTATCATTATAATGTATAAGTTATTTGAATAGAGATACACTGATACATAGTTATATTATTAGAATGGTCTTTGACTATATTCTATTAGTGTAAACTAATATAACGGTTGGAAGTTTTTCTAAACTAAAAGTATTCGAATAGCCTGTACATTATCCGAATAGTACTTATATTTTTAAGGGGAATTTAAAATGTATTATCATGTTAATAGTATGACTATTCGAATAAGTATGGTCACTATTCGAATAGTATAACCATTATCGGAATAATCTTTGTATGCTCAAAAGGGATCTCAAAATGTATTATCCGAATAATAAGAAGACTATTAGAATAGTAAAGTCATTATTCGAATAGTGTAACTAACATCCGAATAGCTTTTCAAAACCAACATCAAGAATATTAGATTGATATGAGAAATTATTCGAATAGCAAGGAGACTATTCGAATAATATTGAAAGCTGGAATTAAAGTATTTTCTAGTCAAACTCGAAGCAAGTATTCAAATAGCAACTAATGTATCAAGATAATCATCTTAAGTTTAAAGAGATCACTATTTGAATAGGTGTCTCAATTATTTGAATAGTCTCAGTATAAAATTGCAAATATTATCCAAATAGTGAAGAAGGTATTCGAATAGTATGTAACATAAAAAGATTCAAATAACTATAAGAGTATTCGAACACTAGCTACTTCAAGAAAAACAGAGCATCAAATCAAAATCTATGGTTTCACATAATCATTGAGTTTTTCATTAATCTTGTTTATTACTATTTTTCCTTCATGATTAACATGCTCAATCAAGTTATAGGAGATTTACACTTCAGATATTTGAATCCTAAGAAAAGCAGATACTATGTCAGAGATGTTAAATGCCAAACCAAGCTTCTACCAACACATTCTCTTCACAACAACAGCTATATCCAAATAACATAAAGAATGTTCTGAGAAGTTCTCAGTGAGTAACGGAAAAATAGAATGTCTCCAATGAACATTAAAATCACTCCAACTACAAATAACAAAGGCATTCAAAGTGGGAGTTGAGACGCTGAACTACCAAACTGACGAATATTCATTTTTTAGCTCTTACTTCTTTTCTGTATTAATATGCTTCAGTGATTATATTACCTACTCTGTGAGAGAGAACATTTATTGATTCAATACACTTGTTTAAGAGATATCTTAATGTTGTGGGACCTTAAGGTGGGTATCTATTTACATTGTGTAAGCGGGAGCAAGTATTCAAAGTGAGGAATAGATCGTTGTTTACCGAGGTGCCAAGAACCCACTGAATCTTGGAAGGTATAGTGAAAGCTCAGATTCTATCTGAGGACTGGACATAGGTCATTGTGAATTAAACCGAACCAATATAACTCTCGGTGTACACCTCGGTGAAATCTTCCTAACTCTTTAACTTTCTCCTTATTGGTTTCCAGTTTTAGTTCTATCTTAAAAAATTTTATTACCACCCAATTCACCCCCTCTTGGGTGAAACGCTTGCACTAACATTTGGTATCAAAGTATGATCTTCTTTGTCAGGTTTAACAACCTAAGAAGGATCCTATGACAAGCATAGGTGAATGAATGCTTCCAGACAGAGCCTCAATCACCTGACCTCTAGGCTTTAATGGAGAACACTTCTCATTTCAGAAGGCTAAATTTAGAGTGTTCGTTATGGCAACAGAATATGGACTCTGGGAGGTCATTGAGGATGGGAACTATATTCCCAAAAATACAGTAGAAGGGTGAGCTATTCTAAAGGCACCAGCTGAATATGATGACAATGATAAAAAGCTCGTGACCCTCAATCGCAAGGCAATCCTCATGATTCAAAGTGCTCTGAGTCAGAAGGAGTACTTCAGAATTTGCACTCTTTCAACTGCTAAGGAGATGTGGCAAGCATTGGAAATAGCACATGATGGAACTTCAGGCATCAAGGAAAATTGGATCAATACTCTTATCACTGGGTATGACCTGCTTCGCATGAAGTCTGGAGAATAAATAGCTAAGTTCGAACTCAGATACACTCACCTTATGAACCAACTTGGAGTACTTGGAAAGTACTATGATCAAAACACCCAAGTGAGAAAAATACTAAACATTCTTTCTAAAGAATGGGAGGCTAAAGTCATAGCAATAGAAGAAGCCAAAGGGGAATTTATGCGATCAGTAGCTTCTCTATTTAGCATCTTATTAGAATACGAAAGCAAGTTGAAGTTCAAATGTGAACTAGATAAAATTGATGACAAAAAGAAGAAAGGAGTAGCATTAAATGTCATCAAGGAGGAAACACAACTGAAATCAGAAGAAGAGATTGAAGATGATGAGATGGGAATGATCGTAAAGAGATTCAAAAAATTTTATAAAAAGGGACAAGGATTTAAGAACTTCAACAAAGGAAGAAGTAGCAGCAAGACTAAGGAACAAATCATTTGTTACGAATGTGGGAAGCCTGGACACATCAAATCCGAATGCCTTGAATATCTAAATAACAAAGAGAGGAAGAAGAACAAGTTTGCAAGGAAGAAAGCCTTTGTCTCAGCCATTTGGGGAGACTGTTCCTCTGATGAAGAAAGTGATGATGAAGAAATAGCCAACCTTTATCTTGTAGCTTAAAGACAATCAGAAGAAGAAGACGAGGTAATTGAAAATCCTTCTTATGATGAGTTGTATGATGAGTATAATGCCTTACATACAGAATTTATTAGAATTGTCAAAGAACTTGTAAATCATAAGAAACGGGTGAAAATACTTGAGGAACAACTCAAGGAACCAAAACCTTTCCTATAACACTTGCCAATGCTTAGAAAAGAAAAATGATGCTCTTACCAAAACTCTTGAGAAGTTCACTAAAGGAAGTGAAATGCTTAAGATAATTTTAAAAAGCCAAAAATTTACTAATGACAAATCTGGAATTGGATATGACCCAAAGAAAAATAAGTCAAAAGGAAAGAAAAAGATTGGGAACCAATCTTATTTGAATCACTTTCAAAAATCTGTGCATGTTTCTAATCCTTTTGCGCATTGCAATTTCTGCAACAAAAAAGGACACTATACCTTGTCATGTTATCATAAAAGGGGGAGAACTATGGGAGCCTATAAATGGATACCCAAAGGCACATATTTGAGTATGAAAGTTCAAACTAACCATAAAGGACCCAAGAAAGTATGGGTACCTAAAACCTAATTTTCTGTCTTTGTAGGCATGTTTCAAGGCATCCAAAGGAAGCAAGTGGTTCATAGATAGTGGATGCTCACGTCATATGACTGGTGATAGATAAATATTTACTTCCATAGTCCCAAAGGAAGGAGGCACAGTCAAGTTTGGTGGAAATCAATCAGGAAAGATTGCTGGTATAGGAGAAGTTGGAATTAAGAACAAAATTCAAATCAAAGATGTCTTCTATGTAGAAGGGCTAATGCACAATCTTCTGAGTGTAAGTTAGAGTGCTAACAAGGACAATTGGATCATATTCAACTCTGAGGAATGTCTTATAGTCAGCAAGAAAGACTTACCTATCAAGAAAGATGAACTTAAGGTAAAAATCAAAGCCAAAAGAGAAGGTAACTGCTATACTATTGATATTGATAATCACACTTCTGAAAATTGTTTTCTTAGTAATGATGATGGATGCTGGCTATGGCATAAAAGATTGGCACATGTAAATATGCGAGAGCTAGATAAACTCACCCAAAACGATTTGGTGATAGGTTTACCTAAACTGAAATTTAAAAATGATTCAGTTTGCAATTCCTGTCAAAAGGGAAAACAAACTAAATCTTCTTTCAAAACCATAAAAGAAATATCAACAAAAAGACCTTTACAACTTCTCCACATGGATCTAGTTCGACCAGTACGGGTAAAAAGCCTTGGGGAAAATTTATATACCTTGGTCATTGTTGATGATTTCTCAAGATTTACATGGACTATCTTTTTATCCTCAAAAGATGAAACTTTTAGTGAATTCATTATTTTTGCTAAGAAGGTTCAAAATGAGAAAGGTATGTCAATTGCAGTAATTAGAACAGATCACGGAGGTGAATTTGAAAACCAAGCATTCAGAGATTACTGTGACACAAACAGAATTGAGCACAACTTCTCAGCACCAAGAAATCCACAGCAGAATGGTGTTGTAGAAATGAAGAATAGAGTTCTTACAGAGATGGCAAGAGCAATGCTCAATGAGAGGGAAATCTCACAAGTATTCTGGGCTAATGCAATGAGTACTGCCAGCTACATCTCCAACAGAGGTTATATTCGATCAAAGCTGGGAAAAACACCATATGAGCTTTATAAGGGAAGAAAGCCAAACCTCAGTCATCTGCACATATTCGGATATAAGTGCTTTATTCACAATAATAGTAAGGATAGTTTGGGAAAGTTTGATTCCAGAGCTGATGAAGGTTTTTTCTTAGGTTACTCTAATAGAAGTAAAGCTTATAGAATATTTAATAAACGAACTTGCATTGTTGAAGAATATGTTCATGTTGTGTTTGATGAAATGGATTCCCCAGCCAATTTGTTGTTGATGAGTCAAAGTTGATCAGTTCTAAAACAAATCAAATGATTTCAAAACCCTCAAATGAGTCTTTTAATTTTGAAGAAAAAGCGACTCAGGCTTCCTCTTCTGATCAACCCAAAGCCTGGAAATTTAATAGAAATCATCCTATGGACCACGTTATAGGTAATGTTGAGAAGGAGTAAAAACCAGAAATAGTATTCTCAATGAAGTAAGTTTTTCAGCATTTATTTTAAAACTGGAACCCTCAAGCATTGATGAAGCCCTAACAGACAATGATTGGGTTTTAGCAATGTAGGAGAAACTCAATCAATTTAAAAGAAATTAGTTTAAGACTTAATACCTTGGCCTCAAGATCATCAGATCATCGACACTAAATGGGTATTTAAAAACAAACTTGATGAATACGGAATAATTGTCAGAAACAAGGCATGGTTGGTAGTCAAATGCTATAATCAAGAAGAAGGAATTGATTCTTAGGAAACGTATGCTCCAGTGGCTAGATTGGAGGCCATACGTGTACTCTTAGCCTTTACGTGTATTAAAGGATTCAAACTTTATCAAATGGATATAAAAAGTGCTTTTCTTAATGGTTATATTATGGAAGAAGTTTATGTTGAACAACCCCCTAATTTTGAAGATTTTTATAATCCAAAAGGTGTTTATAGACTAAGAAAAGTGCTTTATGGTCTTAAACAAGCTCTAAGAGCTTGGTGTGAAAGACTAAGCAACTTTCTCATCGATCGTGGATTTGACAGAGGAAGAGTAGACACAACTTTATTTATTAAATGAAAGAAAAATGATATGTTAGTTCTTCAAATATATGTAGATGACATTATCTTTAGAGCTACTAATGATTCTTTGTGCAAGGAATTTTTTGACACTATGAAAGGAGAATTTGAGATGTCAATGATGGGAGAATTTACATTCTTTCTGGGTTTGCAAATCAAACAAAGAAAGAATAGAATATCCATATCTCATACTAAATATCTCAAAGAACTCCTCAAGAAATATGGAATGGATCAGCTAATGGAGTCGACACACCCATGAGTTCAACAACCTTACTGGATGCAGATGCAAAAGGACTTGAATTCAATATAACAAAATATCGAGGAATGATAGGGTTATTACTCTATCTCATAGCCAGTAGGCTAGATATTCAGTTCAGCGTGGGTATTTGTGCTAGATACCAATCATGCCCCAAGGATTCTCATGCTGAAACAGTGAAAAGAATTTTCAAATATCTTGCTAACACCGTAGACTTGGGAATATGGTATCCTAAGGGAGGAAGTGAATATCTTATAGCATACTCAAATTTAGATCATAGTGGCTATAAGACAGATAGAAAAAGCACAAGTGGGCAATGCCAATTTTTGGGAGGAGCAGTGGTTTCTTGGGCTAGCAAGAAACAGAACACAGTATCATTATCCTTAACGTAAGTTGAATATATAGCTGCCTCAAGCTGCTGTTTTCAAGTACTATGGTTAAAACAGCAATTACAAAATCTTGGTATCTATCTCAAAGAAATTCCCATATGCTGTGACAATACGAGTACCATTAGCTTGGCCAAAAATCCAGTACAACATTCAAGAACCAAGCATATTGATATAAGGCATCATTTCATCAGAGATCATATCGAAAAGAAAGATGTCAAAGTTGTATTTATCCTAACACATCTATAGTTAGCTGATATATTAACCAAACCTCTAGCAAAGGATCAGTTTCTTTACATAAGAAGGGAATTGGGAATGGTAAATCCTAATGAATTGTAAGTAAATCTATATATTATTCACTCATTCAATTAATTTTTGATGATAAACATTACTGACTTAAGCATCAGAGTTTTTAGTTACATATTTTGCAGGATAATTCTAAAGGGAGAAATCTGAGTAAAAGAAGAATTATTCGAATAATGATTATGGTATCAGAATACTCAATCAAGTTTTTTAAAAGAATATTTTTCGAATACATAAATTACTATTCGAATATCACACAAAGATATTGTGAAGAAACTATTCTAATAATATAAGACTATTCGAATACTACTCAATCTTGCAAAAACTATTCGAATATAGTAAGGGTTATTCAAATAATAAAGCACATTTGTAAAAAAAACTATTCGAATAAAAGAAATGATATTCGAATAACAATACAATTTTTAGAATATATGAACATTATTCGAATACTCTTATTGCTATCCGAATACAAAAGGTAAGAATTACAAAAGAACTATTCACATAATCAATAGATTATCCGAATAGTGCTATTCTTCTTCAGAGCTTAAAAGGGAACTATCCAAATAATAGAGTCACTATCCGAATACTAAGTCAAGATTCATAATGAAAGTATTCGATTAGTGTATCTATTATTCGAATAGTAAAAAATTATATCTAAGATTTCAATTTAAAAGATTATTCGAATACAACTCAAACTATTCGAATAGTGATAATGATTATTTTTGACAAATTAATCGAAGACCCCGATTACTATTCAAATAGAATGATTTCTTTTTCTGTGTATTCGATTAACCAAAGCTCTATTCGAATAATTTTGTTTCTAACTGCAAAGTGATTATTTGAATAGTGACAACTTGTATTTGAATAGATTACACTTTTCATATTCCACAGGTATGAAGTATATCAGAATACCAAAGTGATTATTCGAATACAACTAGAAGCAAGGAACAGAGGATTTTTTGAATAGCTGATATACTATTCAAATAAAGCACACGAGTAACCGACCAAAGAGAAATTATCCGAATACAACTCTTTCTATTCAGATAATCAATGCTACAGGACAGCAGAGACTATTCGAATACTTAGACAACTATTCGAATAGTTGTAGTCATCAGAGATAGGGATATTCGAATACTACCAGAACTATCTGAATACAGGTATGCACATTTACTCTTTTATTATTCGAATAATTTCTCGAGTATTTGAATAGAACCCCCATTATTCGAATACACTTGTAATTATATGAATAATTTAAACCTAAATATAAGGAAACTAAACTCATTCTCTGATCATTATCCAAATACCACTTCGTTTTCTCTCCATATACAAACTTTTCCAACTATTTTTGACTCTCCCTTGAGATCAAAACCCTCTGAAAATCTCACCATTTCCTCATCCAAATCTCCAAAAATCTCTCAGTTTACTAGAAACCCTAAACCTTTGATATACCTTAGAAAACCCAGAATGAGAACGAAAGGAGCTAATGTTGAGAAAGGAGAAGTTACTCAACCTCCAAAACCATCCTCAAAGAAGACTTCTACTCAGAAAACTCCAAAGAAATTTAGACCCAAAGTAGCAGATGCTTCATTTAAAGGGTCTTCTCGAGTTAAAGGGGTTGTTACCAGAGAGCCGATGGAGACTAGGTCCATATCTAAAGTTACTACAACTACTTCAAAATCTAAGGACAAAAACATTGCAAGTGCATCCTCCAATAATTCTTCTACCGAGAGTGATAGCTTGGATCGAACTGTGAGGAATGTTGTCAAAGGCGTTATGCAGAATATTGAAGCTGGGCCTAGCAAGACTACTTAAGTTTGGTTTCAAATAAGTATGCCTGAAGTTTCCCAAAGTTTGATAGAGGAAGAAATAGCTAGACCTCCTGTAGATTTCAATATCGAACCTCTTCTTCAACCTGATGAGAAAAAGAGGTACAGAGATCTATTCTCTTCTAGACCAATGTGCCATGTTGTTTATGTGGACATAGCCTATTTAAGAGACAACCTTGGTTTCAATTTGTATGAGTACTAGAATATTACCAGAGGTGGCTTCAGATTGATTTATCCTATAGTCCTTTTATAGTAAGGACCTTCTATTCTAATATGTACTCTGCCAAAATCAAAGGAAATAAAAAGGAATTAGTTGAGGAGAGACTGGAGTCCACTGTGAGATGCTAGAAAATGCAATTGTCTCCCTCTATTATCAATTCTTATCTTGGATATGATGAAGATGAATTTGATGAAGTTCCTAAGTATTCTAATAAACAGATTCATCAGATCATTAAGCCAATAAGACAAGCAAAGAAATTTTCTTCAATGTGTCTCAATAATGAACAAAGAATTCTGTGGTATATCTATACAAGAGCTATTGTCAACAAATTCTAGAACTTCAATTTCTTTTTATACAGAGACTTCCACTTTTTGGCCTATCTAATATCTAAAGTAAAGCTGAATGTTGGGGAATTCATATACCAAGAAATTGATAGATACAGATTGGGATCCAACAAAACTACTCCTGCTCCCTTTCCTCAACTTATCTCCTTGTTTCTCAAAATGAATAACATCTGGTACTTAGAAGGAGAACAAGGGAGATTGGTAAGATTTGGCAAGACTCAGATTAGAAAGATGAAGATTCCTTTGCCAATGGCTATACCTGAGGAACCCCAATCAAAAAGACAGAGAGTGAAGGCTGAGACTTCTAAGGCAGATGAGGCTCATTCTTCTAGAGCTGCCTCTCCCTCTCCCTCATTTTTTGGTACCTCCATTCAACTCCACATTCAGGAAGCCCTCAAAATGTGGTAGAGTAACTCATGAGGTCCAATCAACTATTGAGGGAAGATCTTCAGAATCAAATTCAAGCCATAATTGGTGCAGTCAATGAGAACTTCAAGTCTCTCTACAATCTTCAAGCCAATTATCTTCAACAGCTTCGTGAAATTAGGCACAGACTTGACTGCTTAGAAACATGTATTACTGGTTCTTCTCTCACCAGGGCCCCTACACTTGCCATCCCTCAATATACCGATATGCCTTCTGCCCCTCCAACTCAGCCACCTCCAACCACCTCTCCTCCACCTCCTAAGCCTACTAATGTTTTATTCACTCTCCAGGAATCCACTTCCTCTATTCCTGTTCACATCACTATGGAGCCTGTCATCCAACCTGCTACCACTCCTCACACCACTCCACTGTCAACCTCTAGTTCCTCTGGAGACACTCAGGAAATGCCTAATCCTGAAAATTTAGTTCCACTTGCCTCTTCAGAGCAAACACATCTCCTCATCTCTCCATCTCTTTCTCAAGATATCCCTCCAGCTACCCTTCCTTCCTCACCTTCATTTACAACTGCTCCTCCTTCTGATTTCTCTCTTCCTCTTCCTCCTAACCTTTCTGATAATGACAAAAAGAGGGGGAATAATTCTTATCCATCACCCTCTCCATAACTCTCCAGTTACCAAACGGCATGGTGAGTCAACAACATGGTCAGACACTATAACCTTCTTAACCTTGATGTCCACCCATCAAAATTTATCAGAGCTTTTGAAATCTTTGGTTTCCTAAATATTTAGAATGCTTAGACTTTTTATCTTAACATATATTGTTTAGTTTATTGAACCAGAGGCTTTTGTTTTTATACATATGAGTCTGTTCTTGCCAGTTAACTGTATTCTAATTTATTTCACTTGGTTTTGTCATCATCAAAAAGGGGGAGAATGTTAGATTCAGGGTTTTGATGATAACAAACCTAAGTCTAGTTTAAGTTGTCTCTGTATTTTTATTCACAAGATTTTTGCTAAGATAGTATTCGAATAGTATGTTTACTATTTGAATAGTAATACTCAATTTTTATCAGCTATTATTCTAATAACTCTCAGACTATCCGAATAAACAGACAATTATCATTATAATGCATAAGTTATTCGAATAGAGATACACCGATACATAGTTATATTATTTGAATAGTCTTTGACTATTCGATTAGTATAAACCAATATAACAGTTGGAAGTTTTTCTAAACAAAAAGTATTCGAATAGCCTGTACATTATCCGAATAGTAATTATATTTTTAAGGTGAATTTCAAATGCATTATCCGGTTAATAGTATGACTATTCGAATAAGTATGGTCACTATTCAAACAGTATAAGCATTATCGGAATAATCTTTGTATGCTCAAAAGGGATCTCAAAATGTATTATCTGAATAATAAGAAGACTATTCAAATAGTGTAACTAACATCGAAATAGCTTTTCAAAACCAACATCAAGACTATTAGATTGATATGAGAAATTATTCGAATAGCAAGGAGACTATTCGAATAATATTGAAAGTTGGAAGGAAAGTATTTTCTGGTCAAACTTAAAGCAAGTATTCGAATAGCAACTAATGTATCAAGATAACCATCTTAAGTTTAAAGAGATCACTATTTGAATAGGTGTCTCAATTATTTGAATAGTCTCAGTATAAAATTGCAAATATTATCCAAATAGTGAAGAAGGTATTCGAATAGTATGTAACATAAAAAGATTCAAATAACTATAAGAGTATTCGAACACTAGCTACTTCAAGAAAAACAGAGCATCAAATCAAAATCTATGGTTTCACATAATCATTGAGTTTTTCATTAATCTTGTTTATTGCTATTTTTCCTTCATGATTAACATGCTCAAGCAAGTTACAGGAGATTTACACTTCAGATATTTGAATCCCAAGAAAAGCAGATACTGTGTCAGAGACATTAAATGCCAAACCGAGGTTCCACCAACACATTCTCTTCACCACAACGGCTATATCCAAATAACATAAAGAATGTTATGAGAAGTGCTCAGTAAGTAACGAAAAAAAAGAATGTCTCCAACGGTTATTAAAATCACTCCCGCTACAAATAGCAAAGGCATTCAAAGCGGGAGTTGAGACGCTGAACTACCAAACTAACGAATATTCATTTTTGAGCTCTTACTTCTTTTCTGTATTAATATGCTTCAGTGATTATATTACCTACTCTGTGAGAGAGAACATTTATTGATTCAATACACTTGTTTAAGAGATATCTTAAGGTTGTGGGACCTTAATGTGGGTAACTATTTACGTTGTGTAAGGGGGAGCAAGTATTCAAAGTGAGGAATAGATTGCTGTTTACCGAGGTGCCAAGAACCCACTAAATCTTGGAAGGTATAGTGAAAGCTCAGATTCTATCTGAGGACTGGACGTAGGTCATTATGAATTAGACCAAACCAGTATAACTCCCGATATACACCTCAGTGAAATCTTCCTAACTCTTTAACTTTCTCCTTATCGGTTTCCAGTTTTAGTTCTATCTCAAAAATTTTATTACTACTCAATTCACCCCCTCTTAGGTGAAACGCTTGCACTAAGAAGAATAATATTCTAATTCATGCATTCAAGCTAAACAAACATGTTTTCCATTTGGAACTAGTTCATTAAAGTCCAAGTCTAGTTGCGAATTATTCCATTTTGATATTTGGGGATGCTATAAAAATGCTTCACTAACTGATAAATATAATTGAAATATTTTATTGTAGGGTGTTTGTGGTGTTTGTATTGTAATATGAGGGTGTTTTATGGTAATACCAATCATCAGAAAACACATATAAGGGTGTTTGGGTGCCTGGCATACGCACGACACACAATTTGTAATAACAAAATGGAGGAACAATGTTGGACTTGCATACTTCTTGGCTACCCATATGGCAAGAAAGGCTACATCCTTTATGACCTCAACAAATGTGAACTCTTCATTTCCTATGATGAGGTTGCTAGATCTGAAATGGTGTTGCAAGATGGAGGTCACCGTCATTGGTTGCCAGAGTCACCATTGTTTGTTGCTGGAGTTTGCTTGAGAGGGATATGGATTTTGTGAGGGTGAAGTTAGAAAGATGAAGGAGATGATGAGGGAGTGGGTGGTAGTGAGAGAACTGATGGGTGGAAACGTTAAAAGGGTATATCTTTATTTCATTAGGGGTAGAGTGGTCATTTCATAAGGTTACTTATTTCTCTCAAGGAACCTTAAGACTTTACTTTTTTTAGGTCTTATTCCCCCTTTAATTTCTCAAATAAATCATTTTCCCAAAAACACATACGCTGATTTTTTTGGGCAAATTAATCTTTTGGTCTTTATAATTTTGTCTTAATTGTAACTTAGTCCCTTTACTTTTATTCGGTGCAACTTAGTCCCTATAGTTTTGACTCGATTGCAATTTGGTCCTTAAACTATAACTCAATGCAACTCAGTCTCTATAGTTTTTAACTATTTTACAATTTAGTCCCTATATTTTATAAAATAAAATCATATATGTAATAAAGATTAGGGATTAAATTGTAAAGTGGTTAAAACTATAGGGATTGAGTTACACCGAGTCAAAATATAGGGATTAAGTTACAATTGAGTGAAAATTATAGAGGCTAAAATATTTATTTTCCTTTTTTATTTGGGGATGATCCCACTATGTTTACAAATATCTTTCCACATGCCGAGATGATGTGGACTTGTGGCCAGAATTGTAATCTTTCCACATGCCCAAATATGTGAAATCGTGATTTTCCTATTAAGCAAAAAAACTTAGTTGGGAGAGCTAAACCGATATGAACCATTCAGTAGGAGTGTGTAATATTTTCCTATCCCGATCTTCCTGTCTCGATCCCGAGCAAATTGGCACAAGATTTTTCCGTCCCAAAAATTTCAGGATCAGAAAAATTCGGGATTAGGAAAAATTATTCAGGATTGGGAATGGGACTTCCCGATCCCGACTTTTTCCTGATCCCAAATATATATATATATATATATATATATATATGTGTGTGTGTGTGTGTGTGTGTGTGTAATTTTTTAAAAAATATTTAAGAAAGCAAGACAAAATGAAAATAAAATGCGAAAATCCCTAACACCCTCAAGGTAATATCTATTCTTTTAGTTTATTTAGTTAATTTTATTTATTATTTATTAAATAATTCTAATTTTTTGTTCTTGTCTTTGTTCTTTTTGCAGCTGAATCGATAACTTTAAGCATGTATTGGACTAATTATATATTTCTATTAGACTAATTTGGTATAATATGATATTAGACAAATTATATATTTGTACTAGATAAAGGAAACGCAATAAAAAATTCAATATAGAGAATTTTTGTTTAACAAAAAGGAAATCCAGGATCAGGAAATTCCCTATCCCGATCCTGAGAATTTCCCGTCCCAACGGGACGGGAAATTCTCAGGATCATAATCGAGATCGAGAATGAAACTCCTTTCCGAACACTTTTCGGGATCAGGATCAGGAATGGGATTTCCCGATCCCGTCCCGATTCCGAATTGCCCTACTATTCATATTTGGTTTTGGATCGTCCAAACACTACCAAAAAAATGAAAATTAGTGACAAAATTTAGCGACGAAATGTGATTCCGTCACTAATCCTTCCCTAATCCCTCACAAATTCCATCACTAAAATTAGTGATGAATTAGCGACGAAGTCATATTTCGTCGCTAATTTCTGTCACTAATTCATCTCTAATTTCGTCATTAAAAATTAGCAATTTTTGTCCCTAATCCATCACTAATGTCTGTCAAAAATATTGTGACGAAATTAGCGACTGAAATTTTCCGTTACTAATTTTCGTCACTAATCTATCTCTAATTTCTGTCACTAATAGTTAACTTTTTCAATAATTAGATTTTTTTAACTATAATTTTGTTAAATAATTTAAATTTTAAATCATTATAGATTTATAATATAAATATTAAAATAAATAAATAAATTATTAATTTATATTTATTTTTGAAATTCATATTAGAGTGTTTGTGGTGTTTGCTTAGTAGGGAAACCAGTTCTGAATTCTAGAGGCTTCATCAATGCCTTAATCACCGAAGATTCGCACTAAAAAAAATAGAAAATTAGATACGGAAAATAGTGACAGAATTAATTTTGTCACTATTCCATCTCTAAACCGTCAATAAATCCGTCACTAATTTTAGAGACGGAATCAGAGACGGAATATTTCCGTCACTAATTTTCGTCTGTAAAAATTTAGGGACGGAATCTGAGACGGATTAGAGATGAAATATTTCTGTCGCTAATTTCCGTCTCTAAAAATTTAGAGACGAAATCAGAGACGGAATTTAGAGACGGAATAATTCCGTCGCTAATTTCCGTCTCTAAATTTTTTAGAGACGGAAATTAGCGATGGAATTATTCCGTCTCTAAATTCTGTCTCTAAATTTCGTCACTATATTCCATCATCAATTTCGTCGCTATTCCGTCATTATTCTATCACAAATTTCGTTACTAATTTAAGGGATGATTTAATCTTATTTTCTGATATAAATTAACGACAAAAATTGTTCCGTTTCTAAGTTTTGTCATTATTCTATCACTAATTCCGTTGCAAATTTCAAAATTTCAAATTTTCACCATTTTGCGAATAAATGATAATATAATATAATTATGTAAAACTTGTTGAGACATCATGGAGATGAATTCTTATAAAACACATTCGAATATTATAAAAATGGTATCGTCATGTGACTTCGTATTAGCTAAACAAACAATAAAATAATATATGAACTACTCTCTTTTAGAAATTAACATGATAAATGAAGAAAGAATAATTGTAGTGCTAATTTCTTGAAATTAATTAGACTACTAATCAATTTATTCGTACACTCATTTATTAGTGTTACTAATATGATTTCTTTAACAAAATAAAATACAATAGTTTTTTTGGAAGTTATATATAGTTATGAAATCCGTAGATAAAAATTAAACAAAAATACAAACAAAGAACACTAATATATAACAGTTAAAATTCATAACAACCCATAATACAATTTACAAAATATAGACATCACAACTTGTTTCTTTGAGTTTTATGCAAAGCATAGGATTTTATATATAAAATATTGAATTTAGGACAAATTGCAGTAATGTATTCTACCATTTCAAATAATACATAAAAACATGTAAATAATTACTACTACATATATTATATGAATGTGTAATTAAATACTCATTTGATTTACATTATAAGTGCAATCTTGCAATTGTATAAAAAAAAAGTTCAATCTTGCAACTTGGCCGAAGGAACCTCTAAATACCGGTATTTATGCATCATATAACCTTCAGGAATTTTATTTACTTCATTTTGTTTTTTTCTAATCATATCAAGATTGTTGAATACTAAATCAAAGGTGGAGCTAGTATGTGCAATTATTGTGTAAACTTAGTTTGCCTTGTCATATGTGGTATAATTAGTTAAAATACAACAATTCAACTAATATTAATCCTAGTTGGTTGATCATCTGATTCACATTTTAAATATTTTTTTTAAAAATTCAAATCGTTTAATTAAGATTTCACAATAAAGAAAAAATAAATATTGTGAAATCTTTTAATTTTTTTAATATACCAACTAATGTTTAAGAGGTGTCAAATCAGCTGATGAATTGTTGTATTTTAATTGATTAGGCTACAAATAGCATGACGCACCAAATTGATACAATAATTGGTTAGTCACTTGTTTAGCCTCACAAGGTCACCGACTTCTCCTCTCTTCTCCGTCAGCCATTGCAGCTCTCCTCTCTCAAACTCTCTCTTCCTCGGCTGGTTTGTTTACTTCAATGTTAAATACTCATTTGATTTGTTAATTGAGATTAATAAGTAGGATTAGAGTTGTAGTCAATAGGCCAAAGTAAATAATTAGTCAGAGTACAATTTGAAAATTCACTTTAATAAGTTGTATTTTAGACTAAGACTCTCAATTAAAGTGTTGTTGAATAAAAATTGTTCATTTGAAACTTCCAAGAAGAATCATGAAACTTATACATCAGTTGTGCTCAGTGTACATGCATATATGATATACGTAGAATTAACCATGCACCTATTATTCACTACTAGATCACAACATTTTCTACAATTAAATCCCCTAGTTCAAATGTATCTGCTATATATATGTGTGAACAGGATAGTTGATAAGTAAAAATGAAGTTTTGTTTTAGCAAATTGTATATATTTTGATGAGTTTGAGTAGCAGGATGTCACTTTGTTATTTTGAAGGCTCTTCTAGTTCCTTGTGTAACATCCCAATTTTATTATTAATATTTAAGTATTATTATGATGTGATTTATTAAGTAACTTGGGGTTTTGAGTAAATTAAAGGCATTGTTTGAGATATAAAAGCATAAAATTAATAAAATAGTTGACTGAGATTGAAAATTTGTGAGTAATATATTTATTAATAATGAAATTGAATTTAATGGGATCATTTTATGACAATTAGAAATCACTGTATAATTATTTCAGAATAAGTAGAAATTAATAATAAATATTAATAAAATGAATGAATTTTATGAATATGTGATTATGGTTATATAAATGTATCATAAAACTTTTATTTGACTGAAATGCACAAATAAATCTTAATTAATTATTGAGACTTTTTGAGAATCTTAGCAAATTTAGACATATGCTAATATCATGATATGTATTTAAGAATAAGAATAAGTATAATTTTTTTATTACTAATTTAAAAAAAGAGTGAACAAAAAGTAAAAGAAAGAAAGAAAGAAAGAATAAAGAAAAGAAGAAGGAAATTAAAAATTTGAAATTGTTTGGCTAATGAATTTTCCCAGTTGGAAACTTTAGCAACCTGGACATTGTTTTGCTGATGAATTATTTCAGTAGGAAACTTTAGGTAATAAATTTCTTTTAATATATTTGAATTTCATTCTATAGGAAAAAAAATTCAATTTTATTAATAAATGAAATAAATTGTTTTATTTTAGTGAAATAATATCGTCGGGACCTCTATTTGGAAACTCATATATCACGTATTTTATATATTATATAACCATAATTAAAAAAATTTAAATTTTATTTAATAATTTAATAAATTGATTTCAAGAATTACGTGCATGGTTTTAAGTTTTTATTTAATAAATTATCTAATTAGTCTCTAAATTTATTTAATAAATATATATTTTTTATTTTTTTATCCAGTAGATTCATTTTATTTAATTAGTCTTTGATTAAACATGAATTTAAATATTTTACTTATATTTATGGTAAATCTTGCTCCCTCCAAAAAAATTTTCATGTTCCCTCTCTAATTATAAAGTCAAAACTTACTCTTGATTTCCACTAGAGGCGGCTTTTGCCCCCTAAACATATCTCCTGTGGCTCACTTCTTGTTTTGCCCAAATCCCTAATTCCTTTGGCCTGTTCCTTCAATTTCAGTCGTCATCTTCTCTAGCTCTCCTCCGCAGCACAGATTCCATCTTGACTTTGCCTGGTCTCACTGCAAAACACGCCTCGGTTTCACTCACTTTCTCACCTCGTGGTCTCCTTTCCATCTACTTCAATGAGAAATTGGTTTGTTCTTGTGGCAATCACAACCCTCATAGTGAAATTGGTTTGGAATCCTCCTTCAACACTTTGGTTCTTAATTAGAACTGGTGGAGAGAAGAGATGGTATATGCTGCATTACTTTACTATTTAACATGAATAGGTTATGAAGTGATACAAGTTGTTAGAATCATGTTGATGCTGTGAGTATATGATTGAATGTATTGCAAAGGCATTTTACATGCTTGTGGGCCTAATTATATGACGCAGAACTTCTTTCGCCCTCACTCTGTCAGCTTTTGTGTGCGAGTGATCATATAAAGGTACATATTGTTGAATGTAGGAAGATATAAAACTAAACTCTCAGAAGATAAACTAAAAAACTTGTATTATTTGAAGTGAACGGAAGCCTTTATATAGGCTTATGCAATCATATCATGAATGCTAAATTACAGCATGCATAAAATCCACGATCCCATGACTCTAGTTACTGGACTCTAACAGACCCATTTTCTAAACCAATGACTTCCTAATAAATAGGATCTGACTTATTTAAAAAATAACAAATACATAATAAAAGAAAAAGACTCAACTGACTCAACAGATCACAAATAAATAACACCCTGAATGTGATCCTAAATAATAGGATAAATCCCAACAATGCCTCCCTTAAACTGACAAGTCATAAACTTTCAGTTTAATTAATGTTTCCATTGGTGACAGCCTCCCTCAAGGTACAAACGCCAAGTAACTTTCTCAGCTTAATAAAAGCTGCATTTTTCATGGGTTTGGTTAAAATATCTACAACTTGATCTTCACTTTTGCAGTAGAAAACATCAATAATCTTTTCCTTCGTGAGATCTCTGAGAAAATGAAACTTCACATCAATGTGTTTGGTTCTCCCATGCAATACTGGATTCCTTGAAAGCTTGATTGTCGAACCATTATCACAGTAAATTGGAGTTGCTTCTTGCTGCACAGAATGAAGCTCAGCAAGGATATTCCTCAACCAGATTGCTTGAGTGGCACACACAGTTGTAGCCACAAATTCAGCTTCTGTGGTAGACAGCGTTACTATTGGTTGTTTCTTGGAACACCAAGAGACAGCACCAGATCCAAGCATAAATGCATAACCAGAAGTGCTTTTTCTGTCATCTTTGTCTCCAGCAAAGTCACTATCTGTAAAGCCAATTAAATCTGACTTTCCACCCTTCTTATACAAAATACCATAATCAATGGTACCTTGTAAATACCTAAGAATTCGTTTGGCAGCTAACAGGTGGATCTCCTTTGGCTTCTCCATGTATTTGCTAATAAGACTAGCAGAATACATTATGTCAGGCCTAGTGGCCGTTAAATACATCAAACTTCCAACAATTTGTTTGTAAAGGGTGCTGTCAATATGCTTTCCTGGAGGATTCTTCTCTAACTTCAGCGCCATATCTGTTGGTGTTATGACAGAATTGCAACCCCTCATTCCAAACCTCTCTAAAATTTCTTGGACATATTTCTTTTGTGAAATAAAAATTCCACTAGCAGATTGCTTTACTTCAATGCCCAAAAAATAATGCATTAAACCAAGGTCAGACATATCAAACTCTGTCATCATTGATTGCTTAAACCTTTTAAGCAATGTCAAATCATTCCTAGTATATATTAAATCATCAACATATAAGCATACAATAACAAGCTTGCCACCTTCAATTTTTGTATAAAGTGTATGCTCATATGGACATTTTTTAAAACCTGCCATGTTAAAATAAACATCAAGTCGGCTATACCAAGCTCGCGGAGCTTGTTTTAGCCCATATAGTGCCTTTTTCAATCTATAGACCTTATGTTCACTTCCATGTTTTACATAACCAGGGGGCTGATCAATAAATACCTATTCTTGCAATTCTCCATGTAGAAAAGCAGATTTTACATCCAGCTGATAAATTGGCCAATTTTTTTGTATTGCTAATGCTACCACCAACCTGATGGTATCAAGTCTAACTACCGGAGCAAAGACCTCTTTATAATCCACACCAAACTCTTGCTTGTATCCTTTGGCCACTAAGTGCGCCTTGTATTTGTCCACTTCACCATTCTCATTGAACTTGGTTTTGAAAACCCATTTGACTCCAATCACCTTCTGCCCCTTTGGAAGATTAGTAAGCTCCCAAGTGTTGTTTTTCTCAATAGCTGCTATCTCAACATCCATTGCTTACTGCCACTTTAAATCTTTATAGGCTTCCTCAAAACTTACAGGATCACAATCGGAAAATAAAGCAATATATGTGAGTGAATCTTCATTTTCAGATTGATCATTTCCATTAACCTCATAGTCAGCCATCCATGTTGGTTGTCTTTTGTTTCGTTGAGGTCGAGAACTAGTGCTTTGGTGATGCATCAAGGTGGAACTACCTTCTCCTTCAGCTGCTGGTTGCTCTATCTCCTTGTAACCATCATCAAAATCCAACAAAGGTGGCTGTTTGTTTGGACTTTTATCCCATGGCAAAAAATTGTCTTCATCAAACACCACATCACGACTAATAATCACCTTCTTGCTGGTTGGATTGTAGAGCTTGTAGGCCTTTGATTCTTGACTAACACCAAGGAAGACACACTTCTCTGCTTTGTCATCTAACTTTGTTCTCTTTTGATCTGGAATATGTGCAAATGAGATACAACCAAATACTCTTAAATGTTGAACATTTGGTTGTTGACCACTCCAAGATTCTTCTGGTGTCATATTTTGGATAGCATGGGAAGGACTCCTATTCAAAACATAAACACCCCAGGATACCGCTTCAGCCCATAAATCTTTTGGAACATTGCTTCTTTGCAAAAGGCTTCGCACTATATTCAAGATTGTTCGATTATTTCTCTCACACACTCCATTTTGTTGAGGAGTATAAGCTGCGGTAAGTTGCCGACGTATTCCATGAGAGTCACAGAAATTTTTGAATTATTGTGAAAGGTAGTCGCCTCCACGATCAGTACGAAGAATTTTTATGGAGCACCCCTTCTCATTTTCAACAAGAGCTTTGAAGCTTTTAAAGGCAGTGAAAGCTTCACATTTTTCTTGCAAAAAATAGACCCAAGTCTTCTTGCTAAAATCATCAATAAACGTTATAAAAAAAACATTTACCTCCATTGGATATTGGGTTTATTGGTCCACAAATATCTAAGTGAACCAATTCCAGCTGTTGTTTAGCTCTCCAAGACTTGCCTTTTGGAAAGCTATCACGAGGTTGTTTGCCAATAATGCAATCTTGACAAATTTCTGCAGGAATCTCAAAATTAGGAAGACCAAAAACCATCTTCTTTTGTTGTAGCATTTTTAGCCCTCCAAAATTCAAATGCCCATATCTGTAATGCCAGAGCCAAGCTGGGCTATTTAATTTTGTTGAGAAACAAAAATTAGTAGAGCCAACATTTTGCACATAAAGGGGAAAAAGGTTATTTGCAGTCATCTTAGCTTCAGCAACCAAGCCAAGATTGGAATCATAGATTCTACAAACTCCACATTTGATAGACACCTCAAAGCCTTTGTCTTGAAGCTGACCCACACTAATAAGATTTGTTTTCAAATCTGGAACAAAGAACACATTAGAGATAATCTGCATAGAGGATAAAAGCTTTGTTTGGAGTTTCACCTTTCCTTTCCCTTTGACAGCAATTCGAGAGTTGTCTCCAAACTTGACTGTTGTGCAAAAAGTTTCATCTAAATCAGAAAAAGCAGATTTATCTCCACACATATGGTTGCTACAGCCGGTGTCTAAATACCATAAGTCTGGTTGGCTGTCATTTGAGGGTTGACATACCATTAGCAAGGAGACTTCCTCTTCAGTCTCAGTTGCTTCTTCACCCTCCTCATTTTTAGTAACTTTTGCAAAATTAGAGTTTTCTCCACTTACATTTTTCAATTTTGTACGACATTCAGAACGATAATGGCCATACCTGTGACATCTAAAACACTCAATGTGGGATTTATCTGCAAACTTTGGCTTCCCATTAGATGAGCGGTGTAGATCACAACCATTCTGACTTTCAAATTCATTTGAGTTTCTTCCCTTCCACTTGTTTCTTCTATGCCCAGAATCTTTGGAGATTGTAACTGCTTGCAAGGCTAGCTCCTCCACATCCTGTTGAACAATTTTCTGCTCATGAACCATTAATGAATTTTGTAGTTCATCAAGTGAAAGATTGTCAAGATCTTTTGACTCTTCAATGGCACAAATAACAAAGTTAAATCTTGGCAACATGGACCGCAAAATCTTCTCAATGATTGTGACGTCTGCAAGCCGCTCTTCATGAATCCGCATTTTGTTCGTAATTGCCATAGTGTGTGAGAAGTACTCCGACACCGATTCTCCCGGCTTGATCCGCAAGGTTTCAAACTCACCTCGTAGAGTTTGCAATAGTGCTCGCTTTGCCCTCGCATTCCCTTGGTGCTTCTTCTTCATAGAGTCCCGAATCTCCTTTGACGTATCCTTACAAAGAATTGTCTCCAAGATTGAACGATCGATGGCTTGGAAAAGGTAATTTTTTGCCTTCAAGTCTTTTAATTTCAGCGCCTCATGCTCAGCCTTTTGAGCATTTGTTAGAACAACACCATCTATGGGTTCTTTGATGCCTTGCTCAACAACTGTCCAAAACTCTTTGGACCTTAAAAAGTTTTCCATCAACATGCTCCAATGGTCATAATGACCATCAAAGCAAGGAATAGCAGGCTGAACAAAATTCTCTGAAGCCATTGCTTAGCAATTGCAAAACCTCACTGAAGCTCTCGTGTTTGCACTCAATCACTCAGTGTTTGCACTCAATCTCTCGTTTAACCAAGCTCGGATACCACTGTTGAATGTAGGAAGATATAAAACTAAACTCTCAGAAGATAAACTGAAAAACTTGTATTATTTGAAGTGAACGGAAGCCTTTATATAGGCTTATGCAATCATATCATGAATGCTAAATTACAGCATGCATAAAATCCACGATCCCATGACTCTAGCTACTGGACTCTAACAGACCCACTTTCTAAACCAATGACTTCCTAATAGATAGGATCTGACTTATTTAAAAAATAACAAATACATAATAAAAGAAAAAGACTCAACTGACTCAACAGATCACAAATAAATAACACCCTGAATGTGATCCTAAATAATAGGATAAATCCCAACACATATATTCCTAATGCCATGTAGCAAATATGTGAGTAAGATGCTTATGTCAGCTTTGGTGAACTTAGAATGTAGCATAATTAAGTGGTACTACTATTGGGACAATGCACATAGGGCTGTAGCCACTTTGAAGCTTGTTCTTTGGATAGCTGGAAATGAATGGAACATGTTTGGTTCTTAGTGTAGGCCAATGCCTTTTCTTTTCTTTTCCTTTTTGAAGTGTTTGATATCTGTGGACTGTTATGCAATTATGATGTGCCAATTCATAGCGACATATTTTGAGAAGTGCTAACTATTAACAAAATTATTGCTCTTGGATTGTTCAGCCTTAGTATTCCAAGAGTGAGAAGTGCTAATTATATATTGAACTTCCCTTGTCTTTAATTTGGAGTATTAAAAAAAAAGAAGCAACAAAATAAAACAAATTAAAAACACTGTATATCTATCACTGCTCTAAGTTGTGCATATCCGTGCCATATTACTTGCTTCAGTTAAATTTATTTGAGAATAAGATTTGGGAATTCTACTCCACTATACCTGAAAATTTTTTAAAGGACTGAATTTATGGGTTTTGGGGTGGACTGATAGCATTCTCAGTTTCATTTTTGCGTGAGCGTTGCCACTCATTTGGACCAAATAATATTGTTCATATCATTTTAGACTCAAATTACTTGATCATTTTCTTACTTTCTGGTGATCTCTTTGGCTTCAAGTCTGGTTATTAGTTATTGGTTTGTTTAAAGAAGACTGTTTTCTAATTATGCATAGTAGAATTAGCTGAAATTTGCTGCATAAACTGGTTTTAGCGATTGAAACTACACTTAGTCAAATTTTGGTTCATGCATTGCATCCGGACCCACTTTGAATTGCATATTAATGTTGGTCCACTGAAATTATGATTTCTTATCACTTTGCATTGTGTGTCTTTGTAGTAACTGAAGTTGACTTCTCAATTACGTTTGCTGAAATCACGAGCATTTGTGGTGCTCATATATCCAATGAAGCTTTTATGCAATCTCTGCTAATTAATATAGGATCCGTGCTGTTTATCAATAGTTAGTAATTAGTGCACCAATTTATATATTGATTATATGCACCCACACATCGCGTGGGAGAGTCACTGCATGTTGGATTAAATATTTGAATTTTGCTGGCCTAATGTGTAGTATATGAATTGAATGGGTTATAGCTTCTGTATTATGATATGAACAGGGCTTCTCTGCATTTTTGATATGATGATGGGAATTTTTTCACAAGGTATTGCAAAGTGTTTTATTTTTCAAACTAAAAGGAGCATTGGTAGACAAGATATTTTGTTGAAACAACTGAGGTCAATCTACAATGAATTGGTTCAGCAATTGGAAAAGTGTATTCAAGATGTAAAGAAGCCAATTATTAATTTTATTTTGAAGTCAGGTCTTGGTTACTTGATTGACTCAAAAAGTGAGTTTGCCATTGATAAGTTGGTTTAGCAGATTGGATTCTTAGGTTTACACCTTTCAGATAGGGGAAATTTTATTCAAAGACATTGGTTGATGATGTGGCTTCACATTTTAATCGTAAAAGCTGGAGATAAGACCCAACTTCTATTCCCTGCTGGTGAGCCAGTAGGTGTCTTGGCCGCTACTGCAATGTCAACTCCTGCTTATAAGGCAGTCCTTGACGCTACTCCTAGCAGTAACTCTTCATGGGAATTGATGAAGGTAATTTATATGTTTATCTAATGATGCTACCTGTTTTTTATTTTCAGATGAATTTCCTTTCTCTGATTTTATATTGTACATTTTGTGTTCAGGAAATATTGGTTTGTAAGGTAGGCTTTAAGGATGAGACAATTGACAGGCGTATAATTTTGTACCTGAATGATTGTGGTTGTGGAAAGCCATATTGCCGGGAAAATGTAGCTTATGTGGTTAAAAATCAATTGAGAAAAGTCAGTCTTAAAGAGGTGGCAGATGAGGTTATGATGGAGTATGTATCCTCTTCCATGTTTATTACATATCTCTTTATAACTAAGAAATGTGTGTATTGATTTAACCTTTCAACCATTGTTTCTGGTATCTTACAGCTGGAGGTGTCCGTGTTATGAATCTTGTTAGTTGCATGAGTGCATATTTATGTACCAACATCATTCATTGCCAAAATATTTAGAAGTTTCACTAACTTGTTAGGGTTTTAAGTTTAAGCAGCTAATATAATGTTGGACATGCAGAGGATTGTAGAGTGCCTTTGAATAATTTTATCTCTGTTTTTTTTTGGGTTTAGAGTTTGTTTTACTTGTATTTGTCTTTGAAATGAAACTTTTTATTTTGTTCTTATGCACTATTTCTTTCTTGTCAATTTATTTTTCATCAATAAACTGTAAATTTTCCTGGAAATTCTGATACTTCTTATGTTGTCTTATGTCATGTCTTTTTGGTTTAACTTGATCCTTATAACCAAAAACAAAACAAAAAATCTTGCATTCTTGGGTTATTTGAAAGAATTAAGCTTGATTTTAGTGTTGCTGTGCTTTTATTGACAGGATTAAGAGGTTATTTAGTTATTTTTACTGGCTCTCTGGATTTTGTTGAAATTGTATGATATTGCTAGTTTTAATTAAGTTGTGTCATGTGTGTTCTCTACGTAACTCTGATTTGATATCTCTTTATATCAAGTATCATGTGCATTACATCTCTTTTTGCAAGAGTCATACTCCTAAATGATAACATTTGTCTTAGTTTAGAAATATTGTAGCATGAAAAGAAAATAATTGAACCCAACGTTCTATTTTAAATAAAACTCTTGTCGTTTTTGCAAGGAACAACACTAATATTTCTTGAAAAATATTGATATTGTTCTTACCATTCAACAATTGCATGTTACCATGTAACTTTGTCTTTATGATGAATAACCAAAGAGACTTTGAAATTCAGTATGAAGAAGTATATATGACAACTAATGCCACGGTTGGTCAAGAAGATGAAGAAGAGCAAGAGGATGATGAAGAAGAAACAAGAGGATGAAGAAGAACAAGAAGAAGAAGAAGATTCTTATATGGAAGATGATGGTGATGGTGTTTGAAATATTTGTGTGGTTTGTTTGAAATATTATATACATTTTTACTTTAGTACTTTTGTTGCTTTGTAGTTATTAACTTACTATCATTTTAGAACTTGGTTTGAATTTGATTTTATTTGCAATCAATTTAATTTCACTTTCAGTTCTTTAACTATTATAGGTTATTAAGGTTGACTTATCGTTAAATTTAAAATAACAAAAAAAAAATTGGAGAGAGAAAATTAAAAAAGCTTAGAGACGGATTTATGACAGAAATTATGTTACAAAATTAATTTTTTTTAAAAAAAAGATTTCACTTTTCAAAGGATTAATGACGGAATTCCGTCACTAATCCATCTCAGAAATTAATAATGAAATTAATTTCTTTTTCAACTTTGTGACGGATTAGGGACGAAAATTCCGTCACTAATCTTGGACAAATTAGAGATGGAAATTCCATCGTTAATCCATCTCAGATATTAATAACGGAATTAATTTTTTTTCTTTGTGACGGATTAGAGACAAAAATTCCGTTGCTAATCCGTCTCAAAATTTAGTGACGGAATTTCCGTCATTAATCCGTCTAAAAAATTAGCAACGGAATTTGTCATTAGGGGCGGAATTTCTGTCGCAGATTAGAGACGGAATTTCTGTCTCTAAATTAGCGACTGAATTTTAATTCCACCGCTAACGGAATTAGTAATAGCCTTTTTAGGGACGAACCATTTTCCGTCGCTACATATTAGCGACGGAAATTCCGTCGTTAATAATTTTAGCGACGGAATTTTCGTTACTAAATTCCATCTCTAATACCTAGTTTTTTTGTAGTGTCGAGACATATTATATCATATTATACAGTCATGCAAGTTTGGCAAAAAATGTTCTGTTTGCAAGTTGTTATGGGAAAACCATAACATTCAATTTTTTTGAACAATGAAATATGCTTTTATTTTAAAATGTTAAATTATATTATTAATATGACGACCTAATTAAAATGATAGTTTCCGACATGCCATTATAATATTACTTTTCTTGCAATCAATAGTATGAAAATATAGCATGCTTGCAGCTATATTTTGAATTAAACAATTGGTATGGATTCCAATTTCTTAGAAAATGTATGGAACAAATTTAATTAGGAGAAGTTTATCTTATGTTATTAATATCCAAGAAATAATAATCTTTTGCTTTATCTTATTACTTTAGTACTAATTAATATATTATAATTTTTCCTTAATTTTTTAGTACATTAGATAATTTTAATAATTATTCTCCTTTTTATTTCCTAAAATTTCGCCCAAAAATAGGCTTTTCGAACCATAATTCATTTTGAAGCGTTTCAATTTTAAATAATATATCTAAGTCTCAAATATGCCTTGAAAATCTTTTTGATACTTTTCAAGACTTCTCCCTAATTTCTGAGCATTTTTCCAATTATACCTTTGCTCGATAATTATCTTATCTATCCTTTTTGTCCATAAACTCCTCATATTTTCGACTTCTTCGGCGAGCTTAACTTATTTAACCAATATTCAAAATTTGGAAGTTACATTCTAATTGTTGATAAAAAAAAACAAGAAGAAGAAGAAGAAGACGACGAAGAAGAGTTTTAATTAACACATCACGCACAGGACCTGAAAGATCATAGAAAATTGTTCAAAAGGCTTGTTTGAATTGAGCATAATAATAGAGCTGCATTTCATAGTCAGTAGTTGTGCCGTGCAGAAACTTTTGGGTAGAACTTTTCATTCAATCTCTGAAAAATGGTAAGTCAATATATTATGGGTATGTTTGTTTGAGCGGTTGGATTGCTTATAAGTTATTTTTTAATAATGATTTACGGTATACGAAGTAAGTATGTGAGAGGAGTTGTGTCTCGATTTACGTAAAAAGCAACTTATAAGCAAATTTAAGCTCAAACAAACATGCTTTATGTACTTTTAAAGCACTGTTTGGGATGACGTTTTCCATCTCAAAAAACTACTTTTTAAGTTGAAAAGCATGATGCAGCACTGTACAAACTGTTTGGATTACATATTTTTGCACTGTGTTTCATCCCCTAGTTGTACGGTTATGCTGAAGCAACTTCAAAGTTGCTTTTCCATCGCTGACGTGCAGAGTGAAGAAGAAATATATGAAAATTACTCTAGATGCCCCTTGTTATTTTTAGGGAGTGTTTGGGATCACTTTTTTTTGCCAATAAGCCCATTTTGGGAATAAAAAGCCCAAATCAAATTATAACCCGTTTTGGTCAGTGTTTGGTTGAGCGTTTTTTTTTTTAAAAAAGCCCGATTTTGGCCGCTTATTAATAAGCCTGAAGGTAAAGCTTTTTGGTTGAGCATGCCGTTAACATATGCAATCCAAGTCGTCCTTAATATTCCAATTTTCGTTCAATTTTTCTCCATTAGCTAGCTGTATTCGTTGTGTGAATCGGGCAAAAAAAAAAAAAGTATTTGTTGTGTGAAAAAAAAAAAGCTAGCTGTATTTTCTGTCTTCATATCCCAGAATCGTAATTGTAATATGAAAAATAGACTTCATATAGAAGAACATACCAAGATTAAAACAACCGCGCAGTTTAAAAAAAATGTTTATACAGATATCTATAAATTTCATCTCCCCTTTCTGATTGTGTTTTATAATTTTTAAAACTCGTATGTATATATTTATATTTACATTAATCAATATTATAATTTACATTCACTCAACTCACGCATATAGCGTCTTATGATTTCTATTTATAATTTTGTATATGAATAAAATTCTGTTATGAATTTTAATAATAATTATATTATAATTATAAATGAAATAAAAATAGCTACTTTTTTTGAAGATATTATTTCTTTATTTTAATAAAACAAGATTTAAGGATATAATTGTCATTTTGACATCTTTATTTTTATTTTAACTTTATTTTTATTATTTTAGTATGAGTAAATATATGGGAGAATGCTATATAAATATAGTTAAAATACTAAAATTTTAATTTAGACCTCCACTTTTAACAAATTTTTAATCAGGCCGAGGGGCCTAATTAGGTCTTTCTAAATATTATTATGTGATTCAAAAATGGAATAGGCACATCAATGTTCATTAATTTCTCCCTAGAAAAATAGACGACATATCTTTTTGTCTTGTATATACTATATAGTATCAACCTTAGAGAAATGGACCAAGTAAAATTCCCCAACCACCCCATACAAAGGTTTTTAATGAACTAGAAAAATGAATCCACCCATTGTATTCTTATATTTATATAATATCTTGGTTAGACAAAAATATTCGTTGCGATTACATATGATATATACAAATCTGAATAATTTTATATCAATAAATAGAAATTTTTTTTAAAAAAATTATATGGTACATATATATATGTTCTTATATTTATATAATATCTTTACTAGACAAAAATGCACTTATACAATCGCTAATCCAAACATGTTTTGACTTATGAAAAAGCACGTTTTCAATCGCTCATCCAAACATAAATCACGAATCAAAAATTGAATTTTCTTTTAAGTCATTTTTAATAAGTCAGAATCACAATAAGTCATTTTTTTTACCGCTATCCCAAACACACACTTAAATGTAAAATTACTTTAAAAAACCAATTTTGCAAAAACAAGTATCATTATTAGATGGTCCATGTTAGTATTTTCAAGTTTTTTAAAATAATAAATTAACTAATTTTTATAATTTTAAATTTTCTCTTAAATTTTCACAATATATACATAATATATATGTGTGTGTAGTATTCAGTAAAATTCATGCTCTTTTCAGTTATTTTTCATCTCAACTTGCTTTTCAAATAATAATTCAAACAATTTAAGTTTTTTAAAAAAGCCACTTCTGCCACCATCAATCCAAATACAAATCACATTTACAATTTGATTTTTATCCTATCTTAAATTTGCAAAAATTAAATTGAAAAATAATCACTTTTACTGCAGCTAGTCCAAATGGGCCTTAATATGGTCATGCATGTTTGGCCAAAAATTTTCTGTTAGAAAGATGTTATAGGAAAACCATAAGTCAATTTTTTTTAAACAATGAAATGTACTTTTATTTTAAAATGTTAAATTATATTATTAATTAGTTTCCCAAATGCCATTATAATGTTACTTTTCTTGCAATCAATAGTATGAAAATATAGCATGCTTGCGGCTAATAACTCAGACCGAGACGCCAATATTCCTAATGGAGGCTGATCTCGTTTTCTAAATTAAACAATTGGTATGGATTCTAATTTTTTAAAAAATGTATGGAACAAATTTAATTAGGAGAAGTTTATCTTATGTTATTAATATCCAAGAAAGAATAATCTTTTGCTGCTAGTATGCCAGTGATATCTCATGAAAAGCCCCCCCAAAAAAAAAAAGAACGGTGTGGAACATATTATAAGGAGAAGATACATAACATGTTATTCTATTCTTCAAAATTGATGCCTTCCCTGATGGGACCAACTTTAGGAAAAGTCCTATGTGGTAACATCTTAATAACGATAGTCGGGACGCATGATAATGAGAAACCAAACTCTGACAAAAATGGCATTCAAAAATTCTTCTAAAAAAGATGAAGACGAAGAAGTTGGAATGTGACTTTTATTGTTGAGAGTTTAAAAATAAATAACAAGAAAATTAAACCATGATTATTTATAATTTTATTATAAAGGGAAAATTGAAAAAAAAAAAATCTCCCATTGAAAATTTTATTGGTGAGAACTGAGAAGGATCTAATAAATTTTTAAACACAAAGTACTGGAACTTTGTAAGTTTTGTACACACCTAATACTAGTATTCTGATTTAGGCATGGGGTATCACCTAAGTTTTGGTGATACCCCATGCCTTTTCCTTAAACTTTAGCTTCACCAGTTTCAAGGGCGATGACAGAATAACATATGAAAAATCAGCTATGCCTTTTGGGACATCCATCGCCTTAGTAACCTACAGTAACGGTGTCGGTCGAGCCACATATGACCAACCGATGCACTTGTGGGAAAAAGCCACCGGGAAACTCACAGATTTCACCACCAATTTTACCTTTGTGATTGTTTCACAGGGTGATGATGTAAATTATGGAGATGGGATGGCCTTCTTCTTAGCTCCTGTTGATTCAAAACTTCCTAATATTCCAAAAGTGGGAGGAGGTGCTTTGGGTCTGGTAATCGGAGGCCCAGAAACGATACTTAATTCAACAGATCATCCCTTTGTTGCTGTTGAGTTTGATATCTATCCCAATATCAAAGCTATTGATGGCTGGGATCCTCCGTATATACATGTGGGTGTCGATATCAATTCTATGAAATCCAACGCTACTACGCTATGGAAAGCCAATATTAAAGGAGGTGGAAAAAATGAGGCTTTCATAAGCTACAATGCAAGCACACATAATTTAAGCATCTTGTTCAATAATGGTTTTGATATTTCTAACAACACTGTGTGGCAACATCTTCATCAAATAGTTGATCTACGAAAGTACCTGCCTGAATGGGTTACTTTTGGTTTCTCAGCTGCTGCAGGTGCTTCAATGGCAATACACAGACTCAATTCATGGAGTTTCTACTCAGAGGACTTCCCAAATATTGCTCCTAGTCCCAGTCCAAGCCCAACATCAAGTCTAAACCCAAGCAAAAAGAGTGGAAATGCCACAGCTCTTGCAATAGGATTAGGGGTTGGAGGGTTGGTTTTAGTTGGTGGGGTGGTATTGTTTGTCTTGTGGAAGAACAGAAAGAAAATGGAAGATGATGATGAGTCTAATGACAACATGAGTAGTGATGATTTTGAAAGAGGGACAGGGCCCCAAAAGTACACATATGCTGAACTAGCAAGTGCTGCAAATTATTTCAAAGATGAGCATAAGCTTGGACAAGGAGGATTTGGGGGTGTCTATAGAGGTTTTCTCAAAGATTTAGACTCCTACGTTGCCATAAAGAGAATATCAAAGGATTCTAAACAAGGAAAGAAGGAGTTTGCTTCAGAAGTAAAAATTATCAGTCAACTAAGGCATCGAAACTTGGTGCAACTAATCAGTTGGTGCCATTAAAGGAAAGAACTATTGTTAGTTTATGAGTACATGCCAAATAGAAGTTTAGATTCCCATCTCTTCAAAGACCAAAGGTTGATGACATGGTCAATTAGATTTAAAATAGCTCATGGCTTGGCCTTTGCATTGTTGTACTTGCATGAAGAATGTGCACAATGTGTGGTTCATAGAGACATAAAATCGAGCAACATCATGTTAGACTCCAACTTCAATGCAAAACTTGGAGATTTTGGATTAGCACGGCTTGTAGACCACACAAAAGGAGCACAAACTACAGCTTTGGCCGGAACTATGGGATATATGGCTCCTGAATGTGTCACTACTGGAAGGGCTAGTAAAGAATCTGATGTATATAGTTTTGGAGTTGTTGCTCTAGAGTTAGTTTGTGGAAGAAAACCCATCAACCAAAATGCTCCAGATGATGAAATAACTATGGTGAATTGGGTATGGGAGCTCTATGGAAAGGGGAGAATTCTGGAAGCAGTTGATCCAAGGCTGCAAGGAGATTTTGAGCAGGATCAAGTTGAATGCCTCATGATTGTTGGGCTGTGGTGTGCTCATCCTGATCAAAATCGCAGGCCTTCAACAAGGCAAGTAATTCATGTGCTTAACTTTGAAACTGCAATTCCTAGTCTTCCTTCAAGGTACCCCATACCAACATATATATAATGAATTTCCAACATCATTTTCAATTCTATCCAGCACCAATGCTCCAGAGGTAAGTCAAAACCAGAACATTAGCTTTAGTTCCAATACAAACTCCTCTGGTTTCACTAAATCTTCTGATGATAATGTTTCACCAAGTGTATCACTTTTGTACTCGAGCAAAAGTTAATCACGGTTTTCATGTTTGTGTTTACGTGCTGCACAATTTTCCTAATGTATTATTCTCATTTCTTGTATGCAAGTTACTGTAACATAAAAAAATAAAACATATGTAAAGAGAACTTATATTATATGTGTTGTAGATTATATATTGTTGCTTTACGGGTGAGAAATCGAAATTATGTTGTAGAATTCTTCATTTGTGCTCATTCCACTTGGAAGCTGCTTAAGCGAAGTCATTGAGAATGGGTATGATGCATTAATATATTTTTAAAAAGCTAAAGAAAATAATTAATGAAAGAAGAATTAATAGGGATCACTCATGGCCGTTATTTATATTGGTCTTAAGGCTTTAGAAAAATTTATCTTTTTTTCTAATTATATAGGAGCTATTAACTTTGTTAATTAGGAGTCGTGACACTTCTCATCCTTTTAAAGATATTACGAATAAAACTAGGCTTTTAGTGCACACGGATTGGCTGATTTTCATTAATGAGATATCTAGAGAAGAAAATTCTTTTTTGTGACTAGGTTTCTAAACTTTCTCATAGGATTGATGGTAATTATGGTAACCTTGTTTACTCTCCACCTTTTGAATTAAATAAGTGGGGATTGACGAAGGAAGCTACCCTTACAATATGAAGCACTTACTCAAACACGTAATTTGCAATTGCTAGGCATTATCACAGAAGACTTGGTTGTCTCAAAAAAAAAAAAATCGTACTTGACCCCAATTGGAGGAAATGAGGGGAAAAAATAAACTAAGCTGACCAAAGTAAAGTCAATTTAACCAATTTTAATTATGAATTTCCATTGCTAATTCATAATTGAGAAATTATATTTACGATCGAATTTTTTTCGTTAGTAACTTTTGACGGGATTCTGTTACGTTGCTAATTTGTCAGTAAAACTACTGGTTATGATGGAACAATTCTGTTGCTATTTCTTTAAATTTTTATTATTATATTATAATAATTTATATAATATAACAAAATAAGGTTATTAAATAAAAAATTTAACACAAAAATTTAATATTTACTGCTAGAGGGAGGGGCTAAACCCGTTTTCACATACTGTTTCCAATATTTAATAAAAGCATACGCTGTTAGGGTGAGAATCTGTTTCTAATATTTAATAATTATTCTTCCTTTTTATTTCCTTAAAATCTCACCCAAAAATAGGCTTTTTGACCAATACTTCATTTTGAGGCATTTAAATTTTTAATATCCCTAAGTCTCAAATATGCCTTGAAAATCTCTTGGATACTTTTCAAGACTTCCCCCTAAATTTCTGGGCATTTCTCCATAATTATACCTTTGGCCAATAATTATCTCATTTATCCTTTTGTCCCTATACTCCTCATATTTTCAACTTGTTTTTTTGGCCAACTTAACTTATTTCACCAATATTCAAAATTGGGATGCTACATTCGAATTGTTGGCAAAAGAACAAAAAACAAAAAACAAAAAACAAGAAGAGTTCTAATTCTAATTAACACATCACACTCAGGGCCCGAAAGATGATAGAAAATATTTCAAAAGGTTTTTTTGAATTGAGCCTAATAATAGAGCTGCAGTTCATAGTCAGTAGTTGTGCCGGCCAGAAACTTTTAGGTAGAACTTTTCAATCTCAGAAAAATGGTAAGTCAATATATTATATAGTTTTAGTATTACAACATCAACCGTGAACTCAAGATTGACTTCACTAATAGCCAATTGCTCAAGCAAATAAAACTGAAAACCATATAAAAAAATAAAATGATATAAATATATATAAAATAAAAGTCAGGAACTAAACCAACAAAAGCCTGACATAGTTGATAGATGGTTGGGTCCCTTAAACATGATGTCCTGGTTTCGAATCAGGGAGTGTGCATGGAAAAAGCTTTGTTGAGAGATGCAAAACCCACTTTAATGATTGTTACGCCTTAGGAGGATTAGTCTATAGAAAAGGCTTTGTTGGGATAGGGAAAACTCACTTTGGTAATCGCTACTCCTAGGGAGATCAATTAGTCTCTAGTTATCGGCTGGGGGATACCGCCCAAATTCTGTCCAAAAAAAAAAAAAGAATCAGGCTGGTTTATGGAAGAAGGCTTTGTTAGGAGAGGCAAAACTCACTTTGGTTTGGTTAAAATTATAAGGACCCTGTTGTAGTGAGTCTAATTAAGTTTAAGGATTGAGTTACAATTATGTCAAAACTATAGAAATTGAATTGTACTAAATCCAAGTGTAGTGATTGAATTATAATCGTGTCAAAACAATAATAACCAAAGGATTAATTTTCCCTAATATTTATGTGGATCCGTTAAGAAGCTTGATTGATAACACAGCAAATGCAAGGATCATATGTGTGAAAGAAAAAGAATACAATATTGATCAATTGTGCACCCATAAGCAAGCTAATTATGAGTGTGTTTGGTGTACTGTTTTTTATCAAATAAGTCCGTTTTCAATAGAAATAAGCCCAAATAAAATAGATTTGTTTTTTTTTTATATTTGATTTAGCTTATCCAAGTTGCAACACGGGTGAAACAAGTAGCTTTTTTAATAAGCCCCAACTAGCAACTTATTTTTGAAAAAAAAAAGTTGTAGCTTTTCTTTTTTTTTGGTCCAGAAGTTGCAATGCGTTCGAGCTTCCAATGCCAGCTCACGTTTTGCTCTCTCAATTGGTCCTGTGTTGTGGGCTCCACGTACTTCTCATATCTCATATATATATATTTATATATCTCTATATATGTGTGTGTGTATCCCTTGCAATTTTCTTCATATAATATACACACACATACATATATACATATACATATATATATATACATACATATATATATATATATATATATATAAAATTCTTCTCCCATCTTCACACGCCTTGTGTATATATTCTTCTAATTTTTCACCTCCTAAATATCATAATATTTCCTACAAAATAAAATAGGATATGAATAGATTTTATATCGAAATATCCTTTTATCCTATAATTAATTAAAGGACTGAAAAATATACAGAAGATAATTAAATAAGTATGAATCACATTCGTAACATGATCAAATATCAACTTGTATGGGACATGTGATCCAATTAGTTATGTAATTTTTTTTTGTGAAATTATGTATTTTGACATCACATTTTCTAACTTCACTTTTCCATTTATTTTTAATTTTAAATATCTTGTTTTCTTATAATTAACATAAGTTTTTACTTTTAAAAAAGCACTTATACAATCGCTCATCCAAACAAGTTTTGATTTATTGAAAATCACTTATTCAATCGTTCATCCAAACATAAATCACATTATAAAAACTAACTTTTTTATTAAATCATTTTTAATAAGTCAGAATCATAATAAGTCATTTTTTCTGCCGTTATCCAAACACACACTATGTATGTTAATTTAAGATATTTAATGACATACAAAATAGAAGAATCAAAACGATAAGTTGGCAAATGCCATTATAATGTTATTTTTCTCGTAATCAAAAGAATCAAACATGTTTGCAGCTAACTCACATCAATGTATGTGGTACGGGGACTCTCTTTAAATTTAAACGATTGGTTTGGACTCTAATTCGTTAGAATATGTGTAGAACAAACTTCATTGGGAGAAGTTTATATACCTTTTTGTTCTTAATATCCTAGAGAGATTAATCCTTTGTTACCAATATTTTTTATAAAGAAAAGAAAAAAAGGTGGAGCACATTATTCCCACATGCCCTTATCCTGCAAGTTCATACATTCTGTCTAAAGTATTTTTTTTTACTTGGTATCACAAACTGACTAAAAATCTTCGTAACTAGCTAGTTAACCAAACTCCTTGAACTAATGACTTTTATTGAGGGAGAGCACCGATTGTAACCCCCGATCTTATCAAAGCCGTGATTAGTGTTTAAACTCATTTTATAACTGAATAAGAGATCAAGAGTAATTAAAACTTTTTACAAAAACATGTACAATATGATCTCTATTCATTTCAAAGTAAAAGCAATTGGTTTGCTTGGTTCATCACATATACAATATCAGAGTTATAACAAAATTCCTGACCTTCACCTGAGATAATATCATTAATCCAAGATTTTTACAGAGCATCACTGCCCATCTCAGTTTCCCATACCGGGGATTACACAACTATACTATTCTACGGTCCACAAAAAAAAAAAATATATATATATATACAATTGTCCAAATGATAACCAAACCAAAAAGAAACTAAGACTACCACCAGCAATCCTAGTCATCCTTGCGCACTTGCTTGTAGGGGTGTGCATTTTTTACCCGTCCCGATCCCGAGCAAATCGGGACGGGAAAAAATCGGGATCGGGATCGGGATCGGTATTTCCCGATCCCGAAATATATAATTTTTTTAATTACCTCTTAAATATCAGTAAGTCACTGAGGGTCAAAAAAAACATTCACTACAAAAAAAATCATATTTAATAGCGGTGAAATTGAAGCGGTTATATGAAACCGCTACAAATTTGTAGCGGCAAGCTACGCACCAAGTGGCGTGACAGATTAGCCGCGTTTTTTGTAGCGATTTGTTAGACAAAACCGCTACAAAGTTGGCGCGAAATTCCCGCCAACACTTGTAGTGGTTAATTTGTAGCGGTTAATACACAGAAAACACTACAATATTCCCGCCACTAGGTGCGACCAAACCCCGCCAACAGGGTAGCGGTTATTTGTAGCGGTTATAGCAACCAAACTGCTACAAAATACCAAATGTCAGCTATTTGTAGCGGTTATAGGGATATAACCGTTACAGAATTTCAGGAGTCTCCACTTTTGTAGCAGTTTTGGGCAATAACCGCTACAGAATTTCAAAGGTTCTTGTAATTTGTAGCGGTTATTGTAGAACCGCTACTAATTTAAGGCAACGTGGGTGATTTGTAGCGGTTATTG
This sequence comes from Inga leiocalycina, assembly GCA_963242795.1. Classification (NCBI taxonomy): domain Eukaryota; kingdom Viridiplantae; phylum Streptophyta; class Magnoliopsida; order Fabales; family Fabaceae; genus Inga; species Inga leiocalycina. The sequence goes on from OY725321.1 coordinate 58,963,674, forward strand.
GAATAACCGCTACTAATATCTGGCCTATTTAAGCCACTGCCTCCCTCATTTCTCCGTTTGTTCATTTTGTTTCCTGGGCTTTCTCTGAGTGATTTCTTCAAGATTTGAGGGTTCAGATGTCTGTGTAGGAGTTTTTGCTATAGTATTTCTCAGTATTTACACTTGAGGTACGTATATAACACATATTTTATTTGTATTTGTATTTTTATTAGATTTTTACATAGTATTGTGACTATTTTTTTTATTTTTACAGTTGATATGGCTTCAAGATAGGATAAGGGGAAGGCCCCTGAGGTCCTCAGACCGATTTTACGGGGTGGCAGCAGCCAAGCAGGGGGCAGAGGGAGGGGGCAGTGCGGAGGCAGGGCAACCGCGGCATTTCAGCCCATCCCCCCACAGGAGTCGGCCTTTCTACAGGCACCGCAGACGATCCCACAGGAGACAACCACACCAAAGGTGCCTGAGTTTGGGGGGCCAGATATCAGCGTCGAGGATTACGACGAGGAGGAGTTCGAGATCCCAATTGTGATCAGGGAGATGGAGCAGTTCCTCGATGAGGAGGAGGCTCGGGAGCAGAACAACCCACGAGGGTCGTCTTCGCGGTCCACTGGGTTTGAGGTGCACGTCCAAGGTAAATTAATTTTTTAATTTAGTAAATTATTTATTTAAATAAATTCAAAATGTTAACTTTGAATTATAATTTATCTAACGTGCGGTAAACTGTGCAGATGAGCAGGGGAACGTTTCGACGAGGAGGCTCGACGTGGCCTATGTGAACAGCATGGACTAGAGTCTGCGAGTTATAGTGCCGTGGAATGAGGGCACTAACCAGCCCATCCACAATGGGGGTCACCTGCTCAACCGCTTCCTGAACGACCTGGGCGCGAATTGGATGCGGTTCCCCCTTCACTTCAAGACGTGGAGGCACGTTCCGAGCGAGCAGCATCCACAGGTTCCCCCTGTCCCTCACTACGTCGTCCCGAGTACTACTACTACTCCTCCTCCTCCTCTTCCTCCTCCTCCTGCTGATGATGATGGTACGGTTCACTCTTCGCAGCGGCCTGATCCAGCAGCACCTGAGGGAGGCCCACCTGAGGGAGCACCAGATGATCATCCCCCAGCTACTTAGTTTAGGACATTTTTTTTGTTGTTCAAACATTTGTAAATATATATGAGTTTGTATTTCAGAACTTAAATTCTTATTGTGTTTAATATAATTATATTTATATTATTAGATCGTGTTGTTGAATTTATGAATTAATTGCAACAATATTATTTATATTTCTAAGTTAAAAAAAATAAAGCATATATATATTTGTAGCGGTTTTCACTTAAAACCGCTACAAAAAATGTATATAGTTGTAGCGGTTTTTATTGTAGAACCGCTACAACTATATATATTAGTAGCGGTTCTACAATAGAAACCGCTACAAATATATATATAGTTGTAGTGGTTTTACAATAAAAACTGCTACAAATACTCATCATTTGAATTTTGAAATTTACCGCTTTTGTTCACATTTGTAGCGGTTATGGTATGTGTAACCGCTACAAATTAAAAATTATTTTTAAATTTGTTGTCCAACGGCTTTAATGTTAGTAGTGGTTTTATACACATAACCGCTACACATACACAACGTGTAAATTTTGAATTTCCCACCAATGTGTAACGGCTTGAAAATTGGTAGCAGTTTTATGTATATAACCGCTACTAATATTTTATAACTATAGCGGTAAGTTTAGCGGTTTTAGAACCACTATAAAATTATAAACGTTGGAATTTTAGAATATATGGTTCTTGGCATTCGTCATTCTCTTCTCACTCATCTTCTTCTCTATACTTTCTTCTCTCTCACTTGTAGCTATGGATAAATCATAGATCAGGTTGCCACACAATTCTCCTGAATATTTGTACGGATTAAACAGTTTCTTGGATTTCGCATTTACTCACGCCAGCTGTAACGGCAAGATCGTCTGTCCGTGTCGGAAATGCAAGTTCAAGAAGTGGCATGCACGAAATGTTTTGAAGGAACATTTGCTTGTGAAGCCTTTCTGTGAGGATTATATGTTCTGGGCAGTTCATGGTGAGAAGGCCGGCATTAGATATGGCGATGCTCTTCCTCGAAGTTCTCAAGTAGGCATTCAAGTAGATGAAGATGATCCTGTGAATGATGCTGTGCGTGATGCGTTTGGATTTCAAGGCGACAACTTCAATGAAGAAGTGCATGGCGATGCTCTTCGTTTGTCCGTGTCGGAAATACAAGTTCAAGAAGTGGCATGCACGAAATGTTGTGAAGGAACATTTGCTTCTGAAGCCTTTCCCTGAGGATTATACGTTCTGGGCAGTTCATGGTGAGAAGGCCGGCATTAGATATGGCGATGCTCTTCCTCGAAGTTCTCAAGTAGGCGTTCAAGTAGATGAAGATGATCTTGTGAATGATGCTGTACATGATGCGTTTGGATTTCAAGGCGACAACTTCACTGAAGAAGTGCATGGCTCTGAGTCGGTTTTTATGGGGAATGAAGCAGCTCGGGATTTTTTCAGCTTGATGGATGAAGCAGATCGTCCTTTATATCAAGGTTGTCGCAAATATTCTAAATTATCTTTCTTGATCAAATTGTATCATATCAAGTGCTTGTATGGGATCACAGAAAAGGGAATGTCGATGTTGCTCGACTTATTACAAGATGCATTCCCCGACGTTGAGATTCCCACAACGTTCTACGAGGCCAAGAAGATTATCAATAGGTTGGGGTTGAATTATCAAAAGATTGATGCATGCCCAAATGATTGTATGCTGTATTGGGGAGACGATTCCAGCAGGGAGACTTGTAAGAGATGTCACACATCGAGGTACTAGACAATTCGGAAGGGGAAAATGCAGAAGAAGAAACCTACAAAGATTCTCAGGTACTTCCCTTTGAAACCTCATCTACAAAGATTATTTATGACGTCTAAAACTGTGGAGCACATGAGGTAGCATGCCGTTGATAAAAATGAAGACGGTAAATTAAGACATCCGCGAGATGCAGCTGCTTGGAAAACATTTGACAACGAATTTCCAGATTTTGTGACTGACCCCAGAAATGTTCGGCTTGCGTTGGCGACTGACGGTTTCAATCCTTTCGAGAATCTTAGCACAAGTTACAGTATTTGGCCGGTAGTCTTAGTTCCCTACAACTTACCCCCTGGATGTGTATGAAACAAAGCTCTTTTATTATGTCTATGATCATTCCAGGCAAAAAGGCACCGGGCAATGACATCGATGTGTATCTCCAACCGCTTATTGCGGAATTGCTTGACATGTGGAATGTCGGCTTGGAGACGTACGATGCTTACGGCAAGACTTTGTTCAACATGCGTGCAGCCTTGATGTGGACGATTAGTGACTTTCCTGGCCTTGGCACATTATTTGGTTGGAATGTGCATACTGGGTAGGCGTGTCCAGCTTGCAATTTTGACTCTGATGCAGTGCGCCTTCCCCACAGCCGAAAGTGGTCCTTTATAGGGCATTGGAGGTTTCTCGATGGAAGGCATAAGTTCAGATTGCAATGGAATCGCTTCAATGGGAAACCAGAAAAAAGATGACCACCTCAGACTTTGTTCGGTACAGATATCTTACAGCAGCTTGAGCATGTTACTTCGAGTTTGGAAAGAGCGACGATTCAGCATAAACTCGCCAAAAGACGCACAGGACTTCGACGACTCAGCAGTGGAAGAAGATAAGTATTTTATTCACTCTTCCATATTGGAGATCTAATTCACTTCACCACAATCTTGATGTAATGCACATTGAAAAAAATGTTTGCGACAATGTGCTGTATACACTGCTTAACGAACCCGGCAAGACAAAAGATGACCTTCAAGCGAGGAAAGATTTACGCGACATGGGAGTTCGTGAAGACGCTTGGCCAGATGAGCATGATAGATTTCAACCAGCAAAGTTTACCCTCACAAAACCGAACAAGGAAGTCTTCCTCGGGACGTTGAAGAAATTAAAAGTTCCTGATGGGTATTCAAGCAACATTTCTCGATGTGTTGACTTGGAGGCTCGAAAGGTTGCTGGCTTGAAGAGTCATGACTCACATGTTCAGCTGCAGTCAAAAATCATTTTTACGCTTTGTCATTTGGAGATGATCTTTCCTCCGTCCTTTTTTACTGTGATAGTTCACCTCATGGTCCACCTCGTTCATGAAATAAAGCTCGCTGGACTAGTACAATATCGTTGGATGTATCCGATTGAGAGGTACTCATTTTAAATATGTGCTTTAATTTATTCTCGGTATTTAATGTTTGCTAGTCATCCTTTTCATCATTTTATATCAATTTTCTCTTCTGTACTTCGTAGGTTCCTTGGGAAATTAAAATCTTACGTGAGGAATAAGGCGTGGCCAGAAGGTTCTATAGCTGAAGGCTATATAGGGGATAAGGTGCTATATTTTTGCTCAAGGTACTTTGATGATCTTGAGACGGCTTTCTGTAACCCCCTGCCGTAATTAATATCCGGATTATGCAATTAACGTGAAATAGAGACCAATAAGACAAAACATCATTTATAAACCCATCGACCCAGACGGGATTTTCACAATTACATTTCAAAATCATTTACAACACGGTCTCATATTTTCACTCCGAATATAATTACTATGCGAAGATAAATTACATTTACACAATTATCAGAGTACGCAATATAAATTTCCGGCAATCCCGGAATCATATCTTCGCTCGATAATCATAGGGCACATTAGCCCATACAACTCATCGATTAGGGATTACACAAACTACTCATATACATAACCAAATATTTATCCAAATATACACATATATTATCCCAATTACTTCTTGATAACCAACACTAAGCTCTCACCCAGAAACGAGTCCTCTTCGTCCTTGGATGCTTGCTTCATCCTCAATCTTCCTTCCCTGTCTAAAATGTTGATAGGGGAGGGTGAGATTCTAGGGAATCTCAGTAGGAAACACATACCAATATGCATGCAAGATAAGTATTTAATGCACGACATGCTTGCATCACAATAACACATGTTCACATCATGATATATCCGCATGCTCAATGTTTCAACAACATACTCATGGCCATAGTATAATAGAAACAGAGCTACAATCATTCTCATATGTTTCACATAATTCACGCAAGGCAATAACATGCATCAATACACAAATACAATTATCAATACATGCAGGAGAGGTAAGTTCCCTACAATGTCAAATGTACTATTTAGACACTCCCAAAGTGTTTCTGGGGTTATATGGAAAAATTACTAAAATACCCCCGGGGACCCGGCCCGGCCCCGCCGTACCCGGTCTAGCTGTACTTTTCCCAAAATTTTGACATGGGCTATTCTAACATATTTTCGCCCAAGGAATCCATTTCCGGACTCGGAATTATCAAATTCAATGTTAAATTACGAAATTGCCCTTGGCAGCCCTACTTTTAGGGTTTTAGGGGCGTTTCCGTAATTATGCTTTCTCGGCCTTTTCCGAAAAAGTGCCCAACTGTAACCCCACCTAATTTTTGCTCCTGAACACAATGGAACCATCAAATCATTGAAAATCCAACTCTAAGACCCATTTCTAGAGCTGGCCGAAATTCTCAAGTATTCTGGGAAAAATTGGGGTTTTTCGGTTTCGGCTCCGTAAACGCGTTCCTTTCTACTCCTAACCACTTTATTAACCATTACATTAGGTTACAACTAACATTAAGACCCAATTTGGGCAGCATAACCCCTAGGCCACATCATTTCCAAACTTTAAAACCAATGGCAATCCGGCGAAATTTCACCGATTAAATTGCCCACAGCAGCCAGAATAAGCAATATACGAAAGTTTGGAAGTTACCTCAAGCTCCCACTAGCTTTTTCCCAAATTTGGCTGAACCCTAGCCTCTTTAAAACACCAAGTTTTGAGCTTCACAACCTTAAAGAATAAAGAGAAGTGGCTTAGAGTCGGAGTTATACGCGTTAGGAGCTAGATCGTCGGAGAAATCGGCTTACCTTGCGAGATTTCTTCCTCTTTTTCTCTCTTTTCTCCAAGCTCTCTCCACGTTTTTTTTCTTGCTTCAGCTGCTGTGTGCGACAGAAATGAGCTGAGGAAGATGATAACATATGTAATTCCATGCTGACATCATCTTTTAATGAGATGATGTCATAATTCCCATTTTCGGATTTTCTGGCAGATTTTCTGCCCAAACTTTGAAAAATCATAACTAATTCTAGAAAAATAGAAATGAGGTGATCCCAAAGCCAAATGAAAGATATTTAAGTCCTCTTCATAGGAAAAATATTGGCCATTACTAAAAATCACCACACAATTCCAGAATTACACAAATTTCATCACTGCCCCAAAACAGAGTCCATTTTTGACCTCAAACTTTGGACAGTCATATCTCCCAGTTCTCAAAACGAAATGGCACAAATTATATATCCATTTTGAAGCTTGGGATGTGAACTTTAAGACTGGAAAGTTTCATAATTTTTAGACACCATTTGGTCATTCAAAACGTTTATACAACCGGACTGCCCAGACAGAATTTACACTGGACAACATTTTTAGTTTTACAACCAATGTGTCCAATCCAATTTAAATCAATTCCAATGATTAAATACCACAACATGACACCATTTCCATCACAATACCCCATTCAATTCTTCCCTCTATTCTAAGTCAATTTGGATGTTGATCCACAATTGAACTCAAATACAGGGTTTTGGCGTTGCTCATAACACAAGTGACTACAATCCACTTTATATTCTCTAAAAAGGTTCATTAATCACTAACCACGTCCACTTTTGTAGTCATTAACTCCTAATCACAATTTGGGATCTTGCTAAACCGGGGCTTAGCAATCCACTAATCTCAGGCTTATTCTCTAGCCTCGAGTCTCAAAATTCGGGGTGTTACACTTTCAACCTCCCACCTCGTGTTGACGATTGTCCTGAACCTACGCCGACATCAGGAGAATTTATCCCTCGTGTTGGAAAACCAGTTGGAGCAACTGAGAACTTCAAACTAACTGCAACTGAGAAGTTGCAAGCACATAGACATGTCTTGATTAAGCGTCAACTCAGGATCCGTACACAGACATCCTCGGAAGTTGATAGGAGGGTCCACAGAGAATTCCCGAGCTGGTTTGCACGTATAATACTAAATGACCACAACCTACACTCACCAGATTTCAGAGCTCTCGCAATCGGCCCTCTTGATCATGCAAAACGGTTTACAGTATACAATGTCAATGATTTTAAGTTTTGCACGGTTTCACGGGATCAAGGATTGCAAACACAGAATTCAGGTGTTCATGGCACATTTGGGACAAGGAGTTATGCGAGCAGCAGTGACGCCAACATGCAGTTCAAAGGCGTCCCTTACTATGGCAAGCTTCTTGATGTGGTTGAACTTAATTATCAAGGTCGTTTCACTGTGACACTGTTCAAGTGTTTGTGGGTAAATACCACTACTTCTCGGGGACTGACAACTGACGACTTAGGGATCACATCAGTCAATTTCTCATGGCCGATTCATACTGGTATTTCTCAAGATGATGAGCCGTATATTCTAGCTTTAAAGGCACATCAGGTTTATTATGTCGAGGACGAGAGGCACAGGGATTGGCACATGGTCATTCATTTAAAGCCAAGAGACCTTTACAACATGAGTGAAGGCGATAATATCGCCTACGAGAGTGAGCCATTTTAGCCAGCTAATTTTGAAAACTACTTCCTTGAAGGCGATGACAATTTACCTCTACTACGGTGAGTTTTTTTAATTCCACGTCATTTGAATTAAATTTTTTAAATTTAATAATACATCCATAACAATAATTTTTCTACAAAATTTCTGTAGGGATAGCGATGATGAGTTATCAAATTCAAATTATGCTTTTCTCTTTAAAAAAATGCAAAAACTTTTTTAAAATAAAATGTAAAAAAATATTTAAAAAAAATAAAATAATATTTGTAGCGGTTATTGAACCGCTACAAATATAAAAAATAACCGCTACTAAATGCATAACAGCTACAAAATGGATACATTAATCACAACAAATAGTACGTGGATCACTATAAATATTAAACTGCTACAAAAATACAAATAACCGCTACTAACAAATAACCGCTACAAAATGGATACATTAACCGCTACAAATAATATGTGGATTCCTATAAATACCCTTACCACAACTCATTTCAAACACTCCCCAATTTCTTTTCACCTTACCTTTCTTTCATTTTCTCCCATTTACAACTTCTTACGTATAAGTAGAGGAGTTGAATAATACGATCAAATATGGTAACAAGATTTTTAATTTTTTTTACAATACTTCTTTCCTTTCTATAAAAATTATTCTAACCATTTTTTTTCCACATATTTCAGAGTTGTATCTCATTTTCATCTATTTTTCATACACAATTACATTATATTACACAACATAATAATTCCTTATTACCTACCAATCCTTAATAATATTATTAATATAAATTTTATACTAATCCAATTAAATTACATTTTTCCTTTTAATTTATTAATAAGTTAAACTATTGAATAATAAGCTAATTAAAATAGATAAAATAATAACAAAATAAAATATTTAATTTAATATTAAAAAACAAAAACAAATGATCGTATATTTTTTAAAAAATTTTTAAATATTTGTAGCGGTTATTAAACCGCTACTGAATAACGCGCCTTTTAAAAACTGAAATTAAATTTTTTGGCGCGAAATTTGAATTTCATGAAATTAGTAGCGGTTTTTATAACCGCTACAAATTTCATGAAATTCAAAATTAGTAGCGGTTTTTAAAACCGCCACAAATTTCATCAAAATTAAAAATGAGTAGCGGTTTCTTAACAGCTACAAAATCAAAAACTGTCATTTTTTTGCCTTCAAAATTTCAATTTTTTATATTTGTAGCGGTTATATAACCGCTACAAATATCTCTGAAAAAAATTTCGTTCATGAGGGTGTTGTAGCGGTTGGGTTGAACCGCTACAAAGGATGTAACGGTTATTTTTGATTGAGTAGCGATTTTAGATAACCGCTACAAAACTGCTTGCAACATATGATTTAGTAGCGGTTCTAGTAACCACTACTAATGTTGTTTGTAACGGTTAAAACCGCTACTAATATCCATTTTTAACCGCTATTAAATCACGTTTTTTTGTAGTGTATGTACTATTCCAAAATTAAGTCTAGTTTCAACCCCAAACTTTGGAAAATCATAACTCCTAGCTCACAAATCGAAATGACATGAATCATATGTCCATTTTGAAGCTAGGCATGTGAACTTTAAGACTGAAAAGTTTTAGAATTGTTCATCACCATTTGTCCATTCAAAATGTCCATGAAAAACAACTACCAACACAGAGTTTTTCACTAACCAAAACTTACAACTTTTAAAACTAAGTTCCCAATGCTTCAAAGTTCATATCCAACACTACTCCAACACAATTTTTCACAAGAAAACTAATGGAAACATCAAAACAACCAAATTCTCATTCCATTATCATACTCTGTTTTAGGCAACATTCAACACAAATTCCCAAAATTGCCAAACTTCACAATTCAAACCCAATCCATTCTATCTATCCAAACTACATTTCAAGGCATCATATTCATTACAACAACAAGGCATATACCTATTGACCCTAATTTTCAAAAATAGGGCAATAAATTCCAGAATTTCCAACCTAAATCAAATGTCACAAAACCTATATAGAAATGTTTGTCTTACTCATCTCTACAATTTTTCCAAAGAAGTTCCTTGGTTCACCAATTTTCATATTTTCTCAAGCACAAAAACACCTCCTCTTGAGAATCTAAAACCATAGGATGAAAGCTCTCAACAATGAGAACAAGATTATAGAAGGAGGTTTTGGCATTTTGGGTCAAGATCTTGCCTTAATCTCAAGCTTTTCTTTTCTCTTTCTTCTTCAAAAATGGTGAAAGCAAGAGCTTGGAGGGAGAGAGAATGTGTGATGATAAAGATGAAGATAAGATGCAGAATTTTCCCCCTTTTTCCCATGCCTAAACGAAATAGAGAGAAGGAGAGGGAAGAGAATGAATAAAATATGACTTGTTTGATTTTTCAACAACTCCTTTTACATCTAATGATGCCACTTGTCTCAATCTCATGATTTCTCATAAAGAAAGTAACCAATTGTTACTCTAACCACTCCATTAGCCATTTAGTTACCATTCTCATATCTCTTAGTTAGTAATTAATTTCTCCATTAATTATCGACTAATTAGCCGATAATTTTCCATTCTTTCAATTTTCCCCCTGATTATGACACATTCATATGAATTGCCATATAACATATATTTTAATTCTTTTTCCTTTCTCCATGCACCATTTCCCTCTTATTTTAGCTTCAAAAATTACTTATCACATAATTATGCTAAAATATAGGGTGTTGGGCATTTCCAATAACTAATTCATGTCTCAAATCAACTTTAATTCACCAATCATTCTCAATAATTGTCATTAGCCCTTAATCAAAATTTAGGGCATTACATCGATTACTGCAATTATAGTGCCCATTGTGATTGTGAAAAGGGGGCAAAAATGAAGAAAAGGGCTTTTCTATGGGATAAGATAAAATGGCTAGGGCTTTTCTTACACTACAAAAAAAAGGTATTTTGTAGCAGTGACATTGTAGCGGTTATAATTACCCGCTATAAATATTAATATTTGTAGCAGTTTTAACCTAAACCGCTACAAATTTGTAGCGGCAAGCGGTGCAACAGATTGGCTACGTTTTTGTTAACGATTACCTAGGGAAAATCGTTACAAATATGGAGCGAATTTCCCATAAAAAATTGTAGCGGTTAATAAATAATAACCGCTACAGTTTTCACGCCACATTGCGTGACCAAGACGCGCCAACTGTGTAGCGGTTATTTGTAACTGTTTGACCAATCAAACCACTACAAAATTCCAAACATCACGTATTTTGCAGTGGTTATTAGGTTGTAACCGCTACAGAATTTCAAAGGTCCCCAAATTTGTAGCGGTTCTATACCTTAACCACTACAAAACTTTAAAGGTTTTTATACTTTGTAGCGGTTATCTTATAACGGCTATAAATTTTAGCCGCCCCTAGTGATTTGTAGCGGTTATTGAAATAACCACTACAAATGTTCCGCCTATTTAAACTCCCCTCCCTCCTTCTTTTCTCCGTTTGCTCATTTAATTTCCTGAAGTTTCTCTGAATGTTTTCTTTAGATTTGAGCATTTAGACGTTTGTGAAAGAGTTTTTGTTGTAGTATTTCTTAGTATTTGTACTTAAGGTAAGGAGATAAGACATATTTTATTTGTATTTTTATTATATTTTTACATAATAATGTGACTAAAATATTTTTTTTTTGAATTTTTACAGTTGATATGGCTTCAAGAGAGGATAGGGGGAAGGCACCTAAGGTCCCCAGACCGATTTTGTAGGGTGGTAGCAGTAGAGTAGGGGGCAGAGGGAGGGGGCAGCGTGGAGGGAGGGCATCCGCCGCATTTCAGCCTATCCCCCCATAGGAGTCGGCCCTACTACAGGCACTGCAGACGATCCCATAGGAGACGACCGTACCAGAGGTGCCTGATTTTGGAGGGGCAGATATCAGCGTCAAGGACTACAACGAGGAGGACTTTGAGATCCCGATTAGGCTCAGGGAGATGGAGCAGTTCCTCGATGAAGAGGAGCCTTAAGAGCATAACAACCCACGAGGGTCTTCTTCGCAGTCCACTGGGTTTGAGGTGCAGGTCCAAGGTAAATAATTTTTTTATTTAATAAATTATTTATTTAAATTTGAAATGTTAAATTTGAATTACAATTTATCTAACGTGCGGTAAATTGTGCAGATGAGCAAGGGAACATGTCGACGAGGAGGCTGGATGCGGCGGGTCTGAATAGCATGGACTAGACACTGCGAGTTATAGTGCCATGGAATAAGGGCATGGACCAGCCCATCGACAATAGGGGTCACCTGTTCAACCGCTTCCTGAATGACCTAGGCGCGAATTGGATGTGGTCCCCCATGAACTTCATGACGTTGAGGCATGTTCCGAAGGGGCTGAAGGACTAGGCTTGGGAGGAGGTGGTTCAGGTAATTAATAGTATTTAATTAATATTTTTTGTAATTAATTATATTTAATTAATATCTTTTAATAGGATTTTTGTAATTATTGATATTTAAATAATTTTTTCGCAGCTACGGTTTGCTGTCCGGGCCAACCAAAATAGGTACACCCTCGTGAAGATGGGTGACAGCTAGAGGAACTGTCTCTTCCACAGGATGGATAAGGACGGGACAATGCCTCTGGAGCAGCTGATCGAGAGCATCCCGGACGGCGTGTCGCCGAACAACTGGGCGAGTTTCGTCTAGTTCAGGAGGAGCGCTAAGGGGCAGGTAATGTATTTATTAGATTATTTATATATAATTTTGTAATGGTTAATTATTAAATTATAATTTAAATGTAATTAATTTTAAATGTTTAATATTGTTTTAACACATTTAATATTATTTTTTTTCCAGGCGCTTTCTTAGAGGAACACCAAGATCCGTGGGTAGCAGACGATCTACTACACAGCAAGATCGAAGACCTTTGCTGTCACCTACAGCGAGCTGGTAACTTTTCAAAATATCACTGACTTTCAGCTGGTTATTTCATAATAGTAATTGAATTATGTAATTGTTTTAGGAGAGGAAGGCACATCATGAGAACCATCAGACGGATTATGGGGAGTTGTACGCGATCATACACAGATATCGTGATAGGATTCCTACTTCTCAGCAGGCAGAGGCGGCCATTGTAAGTAATTTGATTATTATAATTTTTATAAAACCAACATAATAATGAAAAATGTTAATTAGTAATTGTATCATAAAATGGCAGGAGCGGATGTAGTAGTCGCAGGCTGAGCTGCGAGAGACCCAGGCAGAGGAGTCACAAGGATCAGTGGACCCGACGGCTCCTTTGAAGGCGGGTCTGGCTCAGGCTGAACACTCCAGACCCGTTCAGGGGATGGGGATAGGCGCCAGACCTAGCATGGTCTACGGCAGAAGCGCTGCCTCTGAGGCTGGCAGCTCTAGAGGGGTCAGACGTCTGAGGGATGAGTTTGTTGAGCAGCTGCGATCAGATTTGGAGTGGACATAGGCTGCAGTGGCTCAGCAGCAATAGTAGATGCAGCAGCTACAGTTGCAGCAGATGCAGGAGCATGCTGATTTGATCTACACTCAGCAGACGCAGTGGCGTGATATCACAAACAGCATGCTCGAGCGCGAATGAAGTCGCCTGTTCCCGAATGAGTAGTATCCACAGGTTCCGCCTGTCCCTTGGTTCGTTGTACAGCCTCCTCCTCCAGCTGATGATGATGGTGCGGTTCACTCTACCCAGCGGCCGGATCCAGCAACACCTGATGGAGTCCCACCTGAGGGAGCACAGATGATCAGCCCCTAGCTACTTAGTGTAGGACATCTTTTTTTTATTTTTTGTTAAAACATTTGTAAATATATATATATAATTTTATATTTCAGAACTTAAATTCTTATTGTATTTACCACAATTATACATATAAATAACATTCCATATTTGTAGTGGTTTACTAGTAAAAACCGCTACAAATACTCAACATTTAAATTTTGAAATTTGCCACCTTTGTGCAAATTTGTAGCGGTTATGTATGTATAACCGCTACAAATTTAAAACTAATTTTTCCATTTGATTTCCAATGGCTTTAATATTAGTAGCGGTTTGATACATATAACTGCTACAAAAACTCAACTTTTAAATTTTGAATTTCCCACCACTTTGTGCAAAATTCCAACGGATTGAACATTAGTAGTGGTTTTATACATATAACTACTACAAATTTGTAGTACTGTAGCGGCTTTCAACCACTACAAAATTTTAAATGTTGGAATTTTAGAATATAAGGTTCCAGGCATTTGTCATTCTCTATTAACTCATCTTCTTCTCTATACTTTCTTCTCTCTCACTAGTAGCTATGGATAAGTCATGGATCAGGTTGCCGCGTAATTCTCTGGAATATTTGTATGGATTAAACAATTTCTTGGGTTTTGCATTTACTCACGCCAGCTGTAACGGCAAGATCGTCTATCCGTGTTGGAGATGCAAGTTCAAGAAGTGGCATGCATGAAATGTTGTGAAGGAACATTTGCTTCTGAAGCCTTTCCCTGAGGACTATACGTTCTGGGCAGTTCATGGTGAGAAGGCCGGCATTAAATATGATGATGCTCTTCCTCGAAGTTCTCAAGTAGGCGTTCAACTAGATGAAGATGATCCTGTGAATGATGCTGTACGTGATGCATTTGGATTTCAAGGCAACAACTTCAACAAAGAAGTGCACAATTCTGAGCCGGTGTTTATGAGGAATGAAGCAGCTCGGGATTTTTTCAGCTTGATGGATGAAACATATCGTCCTTTATATCAAGGTTGTAGAAAATATTCTAAATTATCTTTCTTGATCAAATTGTATCATATCAAGTGCTTGTGTGGAATCATAGATAAGGGAATGTCGATGTTGCTCGAATTATTACAAGATGCATTTCCCGACGCTGAGATTCCCACAACATTCTATGAGGAGAAGAAGATTATCAACAAGTTGGGGTTGAACTATCAAAAGATTGATGCATGCCCCAACAATTGTATATTGTATTGGGGAGACGATTCCAGCAGGGAGACTTGTAAGAGATGTCACACATCGAGGTATAAGACAATTCGGAAGGGGAAAAAGCATAAGAAGAAATCTGCAAAGATTCTCAGGTACTTCCCTTTGAAACCCCACTTATAAAGAATATTTACGTCGTCTAAAACTGCGGAGCGCATAAGGTGGCATGCCGTTGATAAGAATGAAGACGGTAAATTAAGACATCCTCAGGATGCAGACGCCTAGAAAACATTTGACAACGACTTTCCAGATTTTGCGACTGACCCCAGAAATGTTTGGCTTGCGTTGGTGACTGACGGTTTCAATCCTTTCAGGAATCTTAGCACAAGTTACAGTATTTGGCCGATAGTCTTAGTTCCCTACAACTTACCCCCTGGATGTGTATGAAACAAAGCTTGTTCATTATGTCTATTATCATTCCAGGCAAAAAGGCACCGGGCAATGACATCGATATGTATCTCCAACCGCTTATTGCAGAATTGCTTGACATGTGGAATGTCGGCATGGAGACGTATGACGCTTACGGCAAGACTTTGTTCAAATTGCGTGCAGCTTTGATATGGACGATTAGTGACTTTCCTGGCCTTGGCACATTATCTAGTTGGAATGTGCATACTAGATCGACGTGTCTAGCTTACAATTTTGACTCTGACGCAGTGCGCCTTCCTCACAGCCGAAAGTGGTGCTTTATGGGGCATTGGAGGTTTCTTGATGGAACGCATAAGTTCAGATTGCAACGGAATTACTTCAACGGAAAACCAGAAAAAAGACGACTACCTCAGACTTTGTCCGATATAGATATCTTATAGCAGCTTGAGCATGTTGACTTCAAGTTTGGAAAAAGTGACGATTCAGCACAAACTCGCCAAAAGACGCGTAGGACTTCGGCGCCACAACAGTGGAAAAAGATAAGTATTTTATTCACTCTTCCATATTGGAGATCTATTTTACTTCGCCGCAGTCTTCATGTCATGCACATTGAAAAGAATGTTTGCGACAATTTGCTATATATGTTACTTAATGAACCCGGCAAGACAAAAGATCACCTTCAAGCGAGGAAAGATTTACGCGACATGGGAATTTGTGAAGACGCTTGGCCAGATGAGCATGACAAATTTCAGCTGGCAAAGTTTACCCTAACAAAATCGAACAAGGAAGTTTTCCTCGCGACATTGAAGAAATTAAAAGTTCCTGATGGGTATTCAAGCAACATTTCTTAATGTGTTGACTTGCAGGCTCAAAAGGTTGCTGGCCTGAAGAGTCATGACTTACATATTCTTATGCAGCAGTTACTCCCTCTGGCTATAAAGAATGCACTTCCTCCCGATGTTTCTATCGTTTTGGTGGAACTTTGTTCTTTCTTTCGGAAGTTGTGTTCTAGGGTTTTGATCGTTGAGGAGCTCGATTAGCTGTAGTCTAAAATCATTCTTACGCTTTGTCATTTGGAGATGATTTTTCCTCCGTCCTTTTTTACTATGATGGTTCACCTTACAGTCCACCTCGTTCATGAAATAAAACTCGCTGGACCAGTAAAATATCGATAGATGTATCCGATTGAGAGGTACTCATTTTAAATATGTGCTTTATTCTCTGTATTTAATGTTTACTAGTCATCCTTTTCAGCATTTAGTATCAATTTTCTCTTCTTTACTTCATAGGTTCCTTGGGAAATTAAAATCTTACATGGGGAATAAGGTGTGGCCAGAAGGTTCTATAGCTGAAGGCTATATAGTGGATGAGGTGCTGTATTTTTGTTCAAGGTACTTTGATGATCTTGAGACGGCTTTCAACCGCCCACCTCATGTTGACGATTGTCTCGAACCTGCGCCGACATCAGGAGAATTTATCCTTCGTGTTGGTAAACCAGTTGGAGGAACTGAGAACTTCAAACTAACGGCAACTGAGAAGTTGCGAGCACATAGACATGTTTTGATTAATTGCACTCAAGTTGAACCTTTCATACAGTAAGAATTGTACACTCACATGTTATTCTATATCTTTCGTAACATATCTCACTTTCATTTCACTATCGCCTTTCCATTATTAATTGCAAGAAATTCAGAAGTCATGTTAAGCGTCAACTCAGGATCCAACACAAATATCCTCGAAAGTTGATAGGAGGGTCCACAAAGAATTCTCGAGCTGGTTTGCGCATAGAATACTAAATGATCACAACCCACACTCACCAGATTTCAGAGCTCTCGCAATCAGCCCTCTTGATCATGCAAAAAGATTTACAGCATACAATGTCAATGGTTTTAAGTTTTGCACGGTTTCACTGGATCAAGGATTGCAAACTCAGAATTTGGGTGTTTATGGTACATTTGGGAAAAGGAGTTATGCGAGCAGCAGTGATACTAACTTGCAGTTCAGAGGCATCCCTTACTATGGAAAGCTTCTTGATGTGGTCGAACTTAATTATCAAGGTCGTTTCACCGTAACGCTGTTCAAGTGTTTGTGGACAAATACCACTACTTCTCGGGGACTGACAACTGACGACTTAGGGATCACATCAGTCAATTTCTCACAGCCGATTCATACCGGTATTTCTCAAGATTATGAGTCGTATATTTTTGCTTTAGAGGCACATCAGGTTTATTATGTCAAGGACAAGAGGCACAGGAATTGGTATATGGTCGTTCATTTAAAGCCACGAGACCTTTATGACATGGGTGAAGGTGATAACATTGCCTACGAGAGTAAGTCATTTCAGCCAGCCGATTTTGAAAACTATTTCCCTGAAGGCGATGACAATTTACCTCTACTGTGGTGATTTTTTTTAAGTCCACATCATTTAAATTAAATTTTTTAAATTTAATAATACATCCCTAACAATAATGTTTCTACATAATTTCTGTAGGAATGGCGACGATGAGTGATCAAATTCAAATTAAGCTTTTGTCTTTAAAAAAACAGGAAAAAAATTTTTTAAAAAATAAATTAATATTTGTAGTGGTTTAATAGCCGCTACAGAAATAAAAAATAACCTCTACTAATTAAAAATTGCTACAAAAATAAAAATAACTGCTACTAAATAAAAACCGCTACAAAATGGATACATTAATCGCTACAAATGGTACGTGGATCCCTATAAATATCCTTACCACAACTCATTTCAAACACTCCCCCATTTCTTTCCACCTTACCTTTCTTTCATTTTCTCTCATTTACAACTTCTTTTGTATGAGTTGAGGAGCTGAACAATACGATCAAATATAGTAACAAGTTTTTTAATTTTTTTTTCAATACTTCTTTCCTTTATATAAAATTTATTCTTACCATTTTTTTTAGATATTTTACAATTTTATTTCATTTTCATCTATTTTTCATACACAATTACATTGTAGTAAACAACATAATAGTTCCTTATTACCTACGTATCCTTAATAATATTATCAATACAATTTTTATACTAATCCAATTAAATTAAATTATTCCTTTTAATTTATAAATAAGTTAAACTATTGAATAATAAGCTAATTAAATTAGATAAACTAATAAAAAATAAACTATTTAATTTAATATTAGAAAAACAGAAAAAAAATGATCGTATTTTATTTAAAAAAATTTTAAATTTTTGTAGCGGTTGTTAAATCGCTACTAATTAATGCACCTTTTTTGTACTGAAATTAATTTTTTTGCTCTAATTTTAAATTTTCATGAAATTAGTAGCGGTTATATAACCGCTATAAATTTCATAAAAATTCAAAATTAGTAGCGGTTTTTTAACCGCTACAAAATAGAAAAAAAATTCATTTCTCTTTTCCCACCTTCAAAATTTCTGTTTTTTATTTTTGTAGCGGTTATATAACCACTACAAATATCTCTGAAAAAAATTTCACTCATGAAAATGTTGTAGCAGTTGGGTTGAACTGCTACAAAGTATGTAGCGGTTATTTTCCTTGAGTAGCGGTTTTATATAACCGTTACAAAACCTCTTGCAACATACGATTTAGTAGCAGTTTTGCTAACCACTACTAATGTTGTTTGTAGCGATTAAAACCGCTACTAATACCCATTTTTAACTGCTACCAAATCACTTTTTTTTTGTAGTGTCAAAAAAAGCAATCGAATCACATAAAATATATATCAAAATACTCAGAATCACATGTCACATACCAAGTCTTCCCATAAAATCATAGTTCTCAGACTTGGACTGGACTGGGCGTCAGACCCGTCCGGTCCGGTCTGAGTTTTTTATTTTTATTTTTTTTAATTTTTTTTTCCTTAGAATTTCATACTAATAAATCTAAAATCTCCAATTCTCACCGGTTTTGCTCAGGTTGAGCTTTGGTTTGGTTCCGGTCTGACCCACTGACCCTTAACCCAGTACCTCGACCGGTTCAATACCCGGTCCGAGTTTTAATGCCTTGCATAAAATATTGATAAGTATATATTTTATAATTAAATAGATATATATTTTAATATATTCATTGGATTTATTAATATTTTATACCTATTTAATTATAATTTATATAATTTTCTATCTTTACGTTAAGGATAGGAAAATTAGATATTTTAAGAGAAAATCTACCCACATATCCTATTTAATCTTACAGGAGGTATCATCATAAAAATGAAGAAGCATTCGGCGTTAGAGGAATTCATCAAGAAAAATATATATATATATATATATATAAAAACAAAAAGAAAGTTGCGTAAGACAAAGGAAAGGGATAAAGTCAAGCCAAAATGTGGACCCCACGCTAATGAAAAGATAAACAATACTGGAAGAAAGAGAAGCAATTTAAAGGCGTAAAAACGTGGGCCCACGAATGTACGATAGATTGATATAGCATATCTGCAAATCCTTAAGAAAAAGCGTGGACCCCGCAAGCAGAAAAGGCATCCCTAAAATACAAGGAATGAAAAACCGGACCGGTCAATAAACCGGTCGCGGTACAGGTTCAAGGGTCACTGGGTCAATCGGGTCAACCGGGGTCGGACCGGTGAGCGAACCGGTGATTGAACCGGTCACATTAAAATATTACAATTTAATTGACAATAACAAAATAATGAACATTCATAACTCATAAATTATCACTAACATCAAAATAGCCAAAATACCTAATTAATTCTTCAAAGCAAACCCATAACTAACATCAAAACATAATCAAAACATAACAATATCAATAATCATTCATCAAACATAGCCAATAACTTCAAAATAGTCAAAAAGATAGCCAATAACATCATTCATCAACCATAGCCAAATGAGTAAATCATCATTCAACAAACTCTACAACTCATCAAGCTGATCTACTGGAGGTGAGTCAATAGGTGCTGGATTGGGGAAAGGGTAAAAAGTAGTAATATCATCATTCAAAGCCGGGGGATCAGGAATGTCCCTATCTTCGTCACCTATGCATATGCACAACAATAATTAATATCAATGGTTATGTATAACAAATAATAATATGGTTGGATAATAAATAGTAACAGGATATTAATAGGACATATAATTATATAAACCTTCATTAATCCTATCCAGAGTTGATGAAAGTGCAACTTCTTCATTATTAAGAGCACTTTCAAGATTTTCTGCATCTTCATCATTGAAATCTGGAATGGGATCTTCTTCCGTCACCCAAAAATCCACCTCATCAATGGACTCATAATCAATGGGATCATAACTTGGCTTCTTTTTATTCAATACACTCCTTCAATTTTCCAATGACAAATAATTTCAGTTAAAATTTAAAACTTAATCCATATTAATTAAAAGCATTTTTCATAATATCTAAAATTACCTATGCTTTAATCGCAAGTTATAGTTAGTGTAAACCAAATCATTCAGCCTTTGATGTTGCAATCTATTTCTCCTTTTTGTATGGATGCGCTCAAATAAGCTCCAGTTTCTCTCACAACCAGAAGAAGCAGACGTTTGCCTAAGAATACGTGTTGCAACACGTTGCAATTCTGGAACTGAATAGCCATAGTACATCCACCATTCATCTACAATGGAAAACATATACACAATATTAGTTGCAATCAATAAATATGTTAATTAAATATTAAACAATAAAGATGAATACTTAGTTACTTACAAGGATCCAGTTTTTCAGCCCCCTTTTTGCATGTCTCTCTGCTGAAAGATTCGTTGCCATCAAGATATAATGTCACTTGCTTCATTACCTTATAGCAATCAACATTTTCATCTGAGTTAGCCTCCACCACGTCAATCAAAGCTTGCATTAACCCTCCCTTGTGAACAAAGTTTGGACCATATACGAATGCCGGGTTCAATAAATAGGCAGCTGCATGGAGATTGGTCTTCAAATGTTTATCCCATCTCGCTTGAATGATACTTGTGTAAGGCTTGTAGTGATCTTTGTTTCTCTTGAACATCTCCTTAATTCCACTTTTTGCCCTTTGCATGCCTTCATAAACATATGGAAGTGAGGGTTTCTCATCCGAGTCAACAATTCTCAACAATTTGATCAGAGGAGTTACAATCTTCACAATTTGGTAGCACTCGTTCCAAAACCGGCTATCTAATATGATTGCACTAAAAATTTTCCCCGGAGTCGTCTTAGATAGCCTATGGTCCACAAAGTGCTTATCGACAACAAGGGCTTGCAAGTCATGTTTGTGCATGTAAATGCTGTGCAATGTAATGAAGGTAGTGGCAAACCTTGTAGCACCAGGACGTACAATTTCTTTCCAACCCGTCCTCTTCCTCAACCAAGACAAGAATATCATGTGATTGTAAGCAAATACCGTTATTTTTTATGCCTTTGCTGCAATGTCCGACACATGAGGCATGCTTGCAATGTCTTTCAATACAAGATTTAAACAATGAGCAGCACAAGGAGTCCAATAAATGTTTTTATATTTCTCCTTGATCAATTTGCCACATGCCACATAGTTGGCAGCATTGTCAGTCACCACATGGACAATATTCTTCGAACCAACCCACTCAATCACTTCAGAAAACAGCGAGAAAAGAGTTTTAGCATCTTTGACTAAGTCTGATGCATCAACAGACTTAACAAACACCATTCCGTGGGTAGAATAAACTAAGAAGTTTATCAAAGTCCGTTGTCTCACATCAGTCCATCCATCTGCCATAAGTGTGCAGCCGTTATTCTTCCATTTAGCCCTATGACCGTCAATGAGTAACTGGCATTCCTTTTTCCATTCTCTCAACAAGTTGGTTTTAAAATCATAAGCACTAGGGGCTTTAAACCCAGGCCCTATAGAGCACATTCCATCCACAGCTCTTTGAAATAAAGGGCACTCTAATGCTCTAAATGGAATGCAGTTGACAATAGCCCATTCAGCAAGAAGCATTTTCACACTGTGTTGTGCTTCTTTTGATGCTAAGGCACTTTTGATTGTTGGCTGAGCTCCAGGAGTTGTTCTAGGAGGGAAATATTTATCCATGGTCCCAGCTTTCCTCTTCTTAGCTCCACTTCCACTATCAACCTCCTCTACTTCAACCTCCTCTTCTCTTATATCTTCAACTTCAACTGACTTTTTCTTGGAACCTTCTTTCAAAGCCTCTGCAATCCTATAACGCACATCAGAAGTAACTTTTTTGCAAGAAGCAATTTGTCCAGACACACCAGCAAGATGTTGCTTCATCCTGTTTATGCCTCCTCCTCTATAACTATTACCACAAAAGAGGCATGTGTATACATTCTGTGTCCCCTCTTTTTTTAAGGCAACATGTGCCCATGCTGGATCAGTTTTACCATGAATTATGGTACTGGGAGTAGGAGTAAGAGTGGTGTTCGAATTGGAAGTGTGAGGCTCGGTATTAGAAGTAGGAGTGGCATTCTCATTTTCTGAACTTGATATATCCATCCTTGCAACAATGCTATTATTCATGGAATTCATAGTTATAAACATTGGTTCTAAAAAAAACTAGAGACTTAATTGAAATTTGATTCTATCCCTTCCCTTCATGCTAAATGTGGCCTAATGCCATGCTAATGACATTCAGCTACTTGCCATTTTTTTTACTATTTCATTCTATCCCTTCCCTTCATGCTAAATGTGGCCTAAGACCATATTCGATGAACCCAAGAAAAGAGGAAAAATCTTTTGGCATGCAGAACTTCATTTTAACCGGAAGGAGAAAAACCAGCAACAAGCAAACCAGACAAAGACATCAACAAAGCAGCAAAATCAACCAAAACTACATATTGAAAGCGTCAGGAAGTGACACTCTCCACAAAATCTTAAAAGTATAACAAACTAAATTTCTAAACAAGATTTCATATTCCACCAGGCTAACTAATCCCCAGTGAACATTGTATCATGACTAGACAATTATAGTTTTAGGGCTTATGGTTTCAAACTTAAAAACATGAACAAGGTATCAATCCTTCTTCACAACCGAAACTCACAGCAATGACAGCATACAAGAAGAAAGAAATCAAACAACAGAAACCTCATGGTTCCATTAAACATCTGAAAATCTGAAAATGAGAAATCAAAATCTGAAAACGAAAATAGTCAAAAATCAAAATACCTTCAGTCGCCGTCGCAGCAGCTCGCCGTCGCCGCTTGCTCCTCGCCACTCGCTGTCGTCACTCGCCGTTCAAGCAGCCACGGTCGATCGGACCTAGGGCACAGGGTCGCGACTCGGGTTGGAAGGGGATCTGAAATTTGGTTCTGTTTCAGTGTTTCTTGCGTCTCTGTTCGGTCTCGAGTGTCTCAGCTTCTGATTCTGATATCTGCATTTTTTTTTTTTTAAATGTCCCAAAACGTCGCCGTTTTGGGACAAAATTTTGAGTTTTGGGGTGACCCGGTCAAACCGCCTGACCCGACGGTTTGGCCGAGTCACCGTAGAACCGGCCGGGTCGACCCGGTCTTGACCGGGTCGACTCCTCTCCCCTCACAGACAGCGGACCGGACCGGCCCTGGGACCGGTTCGCCGGTTTTCCGGTCCGACCGGCCGGTCCGGTCCGGTTTTTCCTTCAATGCTAAAATACATCTATTAAAGGGAATGAGAAGCTGAGACGACAAAGGGACGGAACGCTTAAAGAGAGTGACGCGAGACAGATCCGAGGACGCTGAGACAAGAAGTAGGGTCAGACGGCGAGACGGCCGTGGCTAGAGGGAAACGAACGCAATTGCTGCAGACAGAGCAGGCGATCTTGGCTTCTATTCTGTATTTATTTGTCTCTAGTTATCTCCGCATCTATCTGTTCTACTTCTTTGTCTTGGTCTCTAGTTATCTCCGCATCTATCTGTTCTGTCTTAAACTATCTAGAAAGTTTTATTATATTGCTTTTTTTGTGATTTGATTATGATAAATATAAGTAGTTAATTTTCTTATTCTAAGATTTTCTTGAACTTATTTATGAATTGAATTAATTATTTACTCTCCTTTTACATCGAATGAAGTTTTTGTATTGATTTTATCTTGGTCTTAATGCCTCTACATGTCTGATCACCATTTAGTTATCTTGTTCATTTAGATTAATCTGGAGAAGGATAATTTAAGTGTAGAACTTAGGTAAAATTATGTTAGACTTGAAGTGTAAGTATTAAATAGATGGTTTGTTAGTATCATAGAGATATAATTACTAAATTAACATTGTCAGATTAAGATTGATGTTTAAAATTAGTCCTTATAAATTAATATAAAAGATTGTTTAGTTTATTACGATAAATATTTGGTTTTGACTTAAGAGAACATTATCGAATACTTTTGAATCTTAGACAAATACATATCTTCGTTTGATTGCTTATAGAGGGTAAATTAATTAGTTCATGAAATAAATAGGGGATAGATAATCCTAAGTTCCTCCAATCTTGAAGAAAAATCTTAACTTTAGAATTCTCAAATAAATCCTTTCTTAAACAAATTAAATTTCAAAATATTCTCACTCAACTTAATTGAGAACTTAATTGAAATAATTAATTATTTTTTTTCATAGTCCTCGTTTAAACGATTTTTTTATATTACTTGTGACCTGTTCGCTTGCGGTAAAGCTAGATGGGTAATATATATGATAAAAAAATATAAAAATTCTGACAACTAGAATTAGGGAGTTTTGGGTATTTTAGCCAAGGACCGATTCATAGCAATTGGCTTAGGAATTGGTCGCTACTCAAAATTGAATAATTGAGAGCTTTCCAACTATAGGAAAAGGTTAAAAAAAAACTATAGGAAAAGTCCTATGTGGCAAGTAGGGAGGAATAATTCTAATGATAACATGATAATCAAAATTGATGGCTTTAAAAAATTGATTCTTCTAACTAGAAGAAGCTTCGAATAATGTGTTTTTTATTGCTGAGAGTTATTAAGAAATAAATAACTAGAAAATTAAAAGCTTAATATTAATAATTTTATAAAAATCTATTGTGATGATAGGAAACTTAGACGAGTACTGTTTGAGAGAAGATAGTTGTTGAGAGAATATTTTTTGTGAATATGATACAAAGTAAATTTTCCATCGTTGAAAATGAATTAATATTTCAAAAAAAAAAAACGCTTACTGAATTTTTTATGCAATAAGATAGTTTGATGCAGTCTTGTTAAAGAGACTAATCCTATTATATGATGTAGCTCATGGGTTTTGTCAGTATGGTGTGGTTAAGGAGGTTATAAGGATGGTCGAGGGAGTTTTTATGCATATTGAATTGTTTTCTTGAAATACTAATATTTTGGGAAGATTAATTAGTTTTTATGTTATATGAATATATGTTTTTCCCACTTAACTATCTTGTAATCATTTCCTGCATACTTGTTAAAATAGAATTGTGGTTACTGAGTCAATGTGACTCACCCCGTCGATATCTATAATTTTTTAGGTGAGAATTCAGGTGGTATTACTAAAGGAAAGGCAAATGAGACTTGATTTGATAGTTTCGCTTAGTTACATGAGTATAATGCATATTGCAAAACTTAAGAGCTTTTTTTGTATACATTGCATATGTTGAATATTTCACTGCATATTGCAATTTATACTGTAGAAAGAGCCCTTTAATATGTTATATTATGTAACACTTAATATTTTACTTGACTTGAAGATTAATTATATGATAATTAAGGGAGGTATTGTGTAGACACGCGTGGATATGTATATGTGTGTCTGAAAAAAAATTTGTCATGTTAGATTTTCAAACCTTTTTAGGGGTTGTGAAATAAAATGCACACGGTACCAACTAACGTAGAAACTTCATTTTTGAAGAAGGGTTACACAACCAGAAGGACAGATTCATAGCCATTGGCTTAGAGATTGGTCGCTTGCCAAAATTGATGGCTTTCCGACTATAGGAATAGTTGTGGTAAGTAGGGAGGAATAATCCTAATGATAACACGAGAAACCTAAATCTGACGGTAATGGCTTTGAAAAATTGAATCTTCTCACTAGAAGAAGCTTCGAGTAATGTGATTTTTATTGCTGAGAGTTAAAAAACAAATAACTAGAAAATTAAAAGCTTGATATTAATAATTTTATATAAATCTACTGTGATGATAGCTAGGAAACTTAGACGAGCACTTTTGGGAGAAGATAGTTGTTGAGAGAATATTTTTTGTCAATACGATACAAAGTAAATTTTCGATCTTTCAAAATGAATTGATATTCAAAAAAAACAAAAAACAAAAAACTAATCATAATAGCTTAACAAATTTTTTGCTTCCTAAATATAATTTTCCATTGTTGGTCTTCCGAACTACTTAGATTTGGGTCATTAACCGACTTCATTACAATTCTTATTTTCATTTTATTAGGCAAACGGAAAACAAAGACGGATAAATACAAGACATTTTAATTTTTTTAAAGACATGAAAAGTTGACGAACCGTGGCGGTGAAAGCTAACACTCAGAAGTTCCGTGCCTTCGTCGACTCTATATACAATCGTCTCTCCATGAAAGCTCAAACACAAGAAATTTCTTATCCTAATTAATCAGATGAGATGTTGCTACTATCATTTTTCTTCCTCTTGATACCCAATGCTTTTTCCTTGAACTTTAGATTCGACGGTTTCAATCTGTCCGATGTTAATGTAAACATAACACTTGAACCAGCAGATTCCATTGCACAGCCAAACCTCTACTTAGTAGAAAACCAAAGGGAAAAATCCTCGCTGGAGAGTCAAGGTCGAGCCACATATCATCAAGCCATGCACCTGTGGGACAAAGCCACTGGGAAACTCGCTAATTTCAACACCAATTTCACCTTCGTCATTGATTCACTGGGTAGAACTGATTATGGAGATGGGTTGACCTTCTTCTTAGCCCCTAAAGGTTCAAAGCTTCCTATTCACCAAAATGTTATAGGAGCTGCCATGGGTCTGATTATTGGAGGTCCAGAAACAATGCTTAATTCAACAGATCATCCATTTGTTGCTGTGGAGTTTGATATCTATCCTAACCGTGAAGGCTGGGATCCTCCGTATATACATGTGGGAGTCGATATCAATTCTATTCAATCTAATAAGACAGTTCCATGGAATGCTAATGTCTCAGGAAAAGGAAAAAATGAGGCTTTCATCAACTACAATGCGAGCACACATAATTTAAGCATCTCCTTCACTAATGGTTCTGATGCTTCTAACAACATTGTTTGGCAACATCTTCATTATATAGTTGACCTAACAAGGTACTTGCCGGAATGGGTTACTTTTGGTTTCTCAGCTGCCACAGGATACTCTTATGCAACACACAGGATCGATACATGGAGGTTTAACTCAGAGGACTTCCCAAATGTTGCTCCCACTGCAAGCCCAATACCAAGTCTGAACGTGAGGGAAACAAGTAGAAATGGCACGGCACTTGCAATAGGATTAGGGGTTGGAGGGGTTATTTTAGTTGTTGGGGTTATATGGTTTTTCTTGTGGAAGAACAAAAAGAAAATGGAAAATGATGAGTCTGATGAGAACATGAGTGATGATTTTGAAAGTGGAACAGGACCCAAAAAAGTACTCATATGCTGAACTAGCCAGTGCAGCAAATTATTTCAAAGATGGGCAAAAGCTTGGGCAGGGAGGATTTGGCGGTGTCTATAAAGGCTTTTTCAGAGATTCAAACTCCTATGTTGCCATAAAAAGAATATCAAAGGATTCTAAACAAGGGAAGAAGGAGTTTGCCTCGGAAGTAAGAATTATCAGTCAACTAAGGCATCGAAACTTGGTGCAACTAATCGGTTGGTGTCATGAAAGGAAAGAACTATTGTTAGTTTATGAGTATATGCCAAATGGAAGTTTAGATTTTCATCTCTTTAAAGGCCAAAGTTTGCTAAGATGGTCAGCAAGATTCAAAATAGCTCAAGGCTTGGCCTCTGCTTTGTTATACTTGCATGAAGGATGGGAACGGTGTGTCCTTCATAGAGACATAAAGTCAAGCAATATCATGTTAGACTCTGACTTCAATGCAAAACTCGGAGATTTTGGGTTAGCAAGACTTGTAGACCATGCGAAAAGTGCACCAACTACTGCGTTGGCGGGGACTATAGGATATATGGCTCCTGAATGCCTTTCTTTTGGGAGGGCATGTAAGGAATCTGATGTGTATAGTTTTGGAGTTGTTGCTTTGGAGATAGCTTGTGGAAGAAAATGCATGGAACAAAATGCTCCAGAGAATGAGGTAAACATAGTGAAATGGGCATGGGAACTCTATGGAACTGGGAGAATTCTTGAAGCAGTTGATTCAAGACTAGAAGGAGATTTTGACCATGATCAAGCCGAATGCCTCATGATTGTTGGGCTGTGGTGTGCTCATCCTGATCAAAATCGTAGGCCTTCTATAAGGCAAGCAATTCAATTGCTTAACTTTGAAACTCCATTTCCTAATCTTCCCTCAAATTATCCCATACTATCGTACATTGAATTTCCAGCATCATTTTCAATTCTATCCAGCTCCAATGCTTCAGGTGTGAATCAAAACCAGATAAGCTTTAGTTCCAACACAAACTCATCTGGTTTCACTACAACTTCTGATGATAATGTTTCACCAAGTGTATCACTTTTGTACTCGAGAAAAAATTAATTATGGTAATTTTGGTGGTTGCATATTTGTGCTTATTTCACAGTATCCCTAATGTATTATTTTTCATTTCTCGAATGTAAGTCCATTACTGTAATCTGGAAAAAAAAAAAAGCAGAACACATGTATTGGGATTTTTTACTGTTGCTTTTTGTGTAATGATGTTGCCTTTTTTCATTTGTTCTCATTCCACTTGGAAGCTGCTTAAACGTTATCATTGCAAGTGGGTAGCATAATGGCCTTGCAATATGAAGCCCTTTCTCAAAAACGTAATTTGCAATTACTAGGCAATACCATTGAACACTTGGTTCCCGGGATAAAAAGTTCGTACAAGGCATGATCCTTATTGTAGGAAATGGGGAAAAAAAATCAATTATTCTGACAAAGAAAACTCAATTATGAAATTTACATAACTATTTTCAAGTCATATCTAAAGCAGAATCCCTGATTTTACTATTAAGATTTCTGCCATTCAATTCCGACTTGGATAGCAACCCTATCGTCATCCATATTCATGAAATGACAGCCACACACAGTAAGGAAGGAGCCCTTATATCTCTGAAAACAATAAATGAAAAACACAAGACAATAGTTGTCGGTACAAAATTACAAAAGACACCCAAGATTTTTTTTGAGTGAATAAAAATGTTTTTGATAAAATTTTATTTATTCATCTATAATTACCAGATTACCTTAAAAGTAGCATAAATTACTAAAGATAATTCAACTGTTCCCCCTCAAACTTGGACAGAAGAAGTGGAATTAGTGCCACAACACTTGGGACGACAATTTTTGCGACTGCAAATTGATAGATAGATAGTACACAAATTTCTATTGTATAATTCACATTTCTTGGATGCTAGTTGCTGCAAAAGTATGAAAAATATAATTTAAATAGATAATTATTTTGTTGGATTTTCTTGGATCGGAAGCCCATATTCCCTTGAATCTAATCCAACTTATTCGGTATGTGTGCATTGCGCACCTGTGTAGCCTACGACATATTTCAACAGTTTCAGTCTGGAAATGTGATTCTTAAACTTTGGAGAGCCCAAACAAGAAGCATAGGCTTCTCGGGATCTCTTTCTCATATACCTAGAGGGCAAGGTCGATACCCTAGTGGAGAGCAATGTCGTGACTAGGCCCAATAATCATGAATATGGATCGAAAAGGCCATTTTGAGAGTAATAGATAAATGAGAAAATGGCTAACAAATAATGGACTGCTGGGCTTCGGAGTAATGAGAAATTAAATATTTAGAGGGATGAGGGCATAGCCGTGTCTCAAGAATTTTTGTGAAGACTCTTCCGCTCTCGTCTTTACATAGTTATTTGATTGAATTAGATTTGAGTATTAATTATCGAGCCCAATTAGAGGCTGCTCTTCTAAAGACACTTTCTACATTCATACTTATTTGAACTCGAGACCTCATACTTAAGTAATTAAAGCCTCACACTAGGATTAACACTTATTGGTTGGCATCTCTCTCTTCCACGGGGCAATTGTCACTGCCTCTCTATGATTATGGACAAAGCCACCAGTAAACTCACAGGTTTCACCACCAATTTTAGCTTTGTGATTGATTCAGGGCGCAACATAAATGTCGGAGATAGAATGGCCTTATTCTTAGCCCCTAATGGTTCAAATTAACTTCCTAATAGAAAAATTCTTGTTTGCACCGAATGCACCATATAATTTATGCACTGAACACTAAAATCAGAGAAATACTTATGTACTTTAGGAATGTCGCATCATCTGTATTCTAATTAATTAAAATTCAACAGCTTATTATATTTTAATCCTACATGGTAGATGAGTCATTTGGAGAAATTCAAAATTTATGATTTTAGGGATGATGGGAGGAAATTGCAATTTTTCATTTCTAAATTAAGAAGTTTATGTTTTTTAAAATCATAAAATTTAAATTTCTTTAAATGACTTATCTGCCATTTAGAATTACAACAAAAAGATAAGTTTTCGTATTTTAATTAGTTAGAGTATCTTAGAATATATAAGTATTTCTCGTACTGTGTCAGGTCAAATTTGTTCATCTTATGAGTCAGCCCAGTTGTCAATACTGCCTCCCTCCATTATTTTAATATTTTTTGACCCAATGTGCTTCTTTCTCCTATGCTCTCCCTCGGACTCCCTCCCCTCCAAACTTTTTCTAAGAAACTCGGTCTCACTTACCGTCAGTCCGTCGCACACCCACCCCACATCTCTCTTCTTCCGCCACTACACACTCTCTCTCTCCTCCACTCCCCCTCACCCCTCATCTCTCTCTCATTTTGAATTTCAGTTTGAGAGTGGAGTGCAGCCGACATCTGAGTTTGAGTTCAAAGGCTCTACCTTCCGCCGCTTTCCTCTTCTAATTCTTCTTAATCATCGTTCTCCAACAGCATCTTCTGAAAATCATTCGACTCTTTTTCTTACTTCAATTAATGAATACCCATTTCGAACAAAGCTTGTAGCTTTCACAAAGTAATCATAAAAAAACCATAAAGCCTCATATCTCAGAATTTATCCGCACTTGCAGAGGAGAGACAACGGCTATCTTGCTCCACACTTGTTTCTCTCCTATTGCTTCCTCTTATCATGACTGCCTTGAGCTTCTTCAAAAGTACATGAGCTCCATTCCGTCCTTGCTTTGCCCTTCTGATTCTGACCTCGCCAAGGCTCTAATTGTTTGTGGTTGCCACCCACTTCCTCGCTGGAGGTGCTTCTCACGGACCCCACAAAAACCCACGAGGATATGAGAGAGAGAGAGAGATGAGGGGTGAGAGGCCGGGAGCGGAGGGGAGAGAGAGTGGCATGGTGGGTGAAGAGAGATGGGAGATGGGTGTGTGACGGTAATGTAGAGTGAGAGCGCAGGAGAAAGAAGCACATTTTTTTCAAAAAAAGAATATTAAAATAACAGAGGGAGGGAGTATTGATATCTCGGCTGACACGATAAAAATATTTGACGTGTAATGATTTTAGTGGTCATGGTCAGGGCATAAAATACATGGTGCACGGGGTGATCCGCACACCAGAATAGAAACCTAAAGCAACAGTACTAGCTTGCCTATTAATCTGTTTATATATAATATGCATATTGACGCATTGATTTTTTTTGGGGGGAAATTTAATCTTTTTAACTTAATGCAATTCAATTTCTATATTTTTACTCATTACCACTTAGTCCTCATAGTTTTAAGTCAGTTGTAACTTAACCCCTAAAATTTGTCTCAACACAACTCAGTCTCTATAATTTTAATCATTCCACAATCTAGTCCCTATGTTTTAGAAAATAAAATCATACATATATATATATATATATATAATAAAGGCCAAGGATTAAATTGTAAAATAGTTCAAACTATAGAGATTAAATATGCACTGATTAAATTAAAATATAGATATTAAATTATAATCGAATCAAAATTATATTAACCAAAAGATTAATTTTCCTAGTATCATCCCACTGTGCTTACAAATATCTTTCAACATGTCGAGATGTTGCGGACTTGTAGCTTGAACTGCAAATTTTCCACATGCCGAGATGATGTGAAATCCACACTTTTCAATAGGGGTGGAACAAGCCAGGCCCTTGTCAGGCCTGGCTTGTTAGGCTAAAAGGCCAGGCCAGGCCAAGGCCTATTGATAGGCCTCTGAGGCCTGTCAGGCCGGCCTAAGCCTATTAAGGTCTTTTTTTAAAAAAATCTGCAGGTACATCATAATTACGGTTCTGCCTCTCCACTCTTCCCTAATTCCTAAATCAAATTATATCTCATTCCTTCAGAGTTCAGACTTGTAGTTGGATTTGTCGGTGTCGATACACTCGTGACTCCCACCATAGCTCCACTCCACTGTGAGTTTGTGACTGTCTTAGCTCCACTGTGATGCGTCTCCTCTCTTCTTCGTCTCTCACTATGCTGTCGACTGTCGGTACTCCTCGAACCTTTCCTCTCTCCGTCATCTCTCAGTCTGCCATCGACCATCAGTCCTTCCCATAGCCCTGCTCTCGTCGTCATCTATCAGTCTGCCATCGAAGATTGGTCCTTCCTACAACCCTCCTCTCTCTATCATCTCTCCATCCGACGTCGAGGATCAGCCCTTGCTACAACACTCCTCTCTTCGTCGTCTCTCATTCTCAGTCCGCCATCGATGTAAGTATATGATTATTTTATTGTTTTTATTTATTATTGAAATGTTCTTTGATTCAAGGCTTCAAAACTTTAACGGTTCTTGTGATTTGGTTTTGTTAAAATGTGCTCTGATTCAAGGCTTTTATTTTGTTTATTCTAAATGTGCTCTAATTCAATCCTAAATGTGCTCTAGTTATTTTTTTTATTTATTATCACTACAAAAAATTACTGAATTTCCGATGGAATTTAGAGTTTCTGACGAAATTTCAAACGAAATGGATTCCGTTGGTAATAATAGTGTGACAAACAAATTTCCGATGGAATTCAATTCCATCAAAAATGACGTCACAAACTTATTTTTTATTTTTTAAATTTAGAAAGCCACGTGGCAACTCTGACGACCACCCCGTCATCGCCGGCGGCGGCGTGTGGCAACTCTGGCGGCGTCCACCTTGTCGCCAGCACCCAGATCCGCCATGTGTTGCAACCTCCCTCCGCCACATGTCGCAACTTTTTTATTCCTGGAAATGCAACTCAACTTGCCCCTCATTTGGTTCAAACCCACGACCTCGTCCGTACGAGCGTGATGCTTTACCGGATCGGTTCAACTGCTTTGGCATTCTATTATTACTTAGTTATATATATAATCTTATTATACATAATCAATTATTTATAAATATATATTTGTTTCTTATATATAAATGTAATAGTAATATAAAATAATTTTACATATTCTTATAATTTTTAATATAAATTAACTTCAAATTAAAAATTTTACATCTTAAATAAATTTCATATGACTATATTTTTTCTAATTTCTAAAATTTATTTTTTATTAAAATTAATTAATAAATAATAAATAAATATTAACTAATATTTTTTTACTAATATTAATTAATAACTAATAAATTTTATTTTTTATAAATAAATTTTTATATGACCATTTTGCCCCTACAGGGACCAAAACCTATGATTGAAAATTAAAAATATTTTAGAAATTAGAAAATAATAAATAAAAATAAGTTTAAAATTAAACTTAAAATATTAATTAATAAATAATAAATTTTTTAAAAATTCAATTTAATTAAAATAATAATAATTAATTAAATAATAATAATTTTTAAATTTCTGACGGAATTCAATTCCGTCGGAAATTTACGACGAAATTATTCTGTTTGAAATTCCGTGGCAAAAGACAGAATTTGCCATGGAATATTTTCCGTGGATAATTCTTTGCCATGGAAAAAATTTCATCGGAAATTCCGTTTCCGACGGATTTCCACCGGAATTTGCCACGGAAAACTTTTGTAGGAAATTTCATATTTTTTTATAGTATATTTTGTTGCTGGAGATGATCTTTATGGTGGTTTAGATTGAGATAGGCTATTGTCCCGCGTAATTCCAAAGTCTGAAGTCATAGTGAGGTTAGTGTGATTTTTCAGCTTTTTGGATTTTTTCAAAGTCTGAACTGATGGAAAGGCATTGGAGAATGTTGAATCCGCAAACACACACTGTAATAAGCGACCATTAAGAGTGAGAGAGATGGGAAGGCAGCGTGAGCAAGATAGTGAAGCAGCTATCTCATCGAGCGTGGTTGAATTTGGAAGCAATCGTACATAGCACCAGCACCTAATGTTGATGCTGCTTTCTCCACTCACAAGGTCTCTCTTCCTCACTCTTTTTCTATATTTAGTATATATTATGATCAGGCTAAGTAGTTCAAGCTAATATTACTTCTTTTGGAACTCACAATGAAAATACAGAAACCTAGGTGGAGGGACTTTCTATCCCATGTTGGTCCTGGTATTTTGGTTTCCATGGCTTACCTTGATCCTGGAAGCTGTAACCCTCTCCCTCTCTCTCTGTGTCTCTCTGTCTGTGTGTGTGTGTTTTTTATAATCCATGTAACTATTTGTATGTTTATTTGTTGTAATATAGTGGAAACTGATTTGCAAGCTGGAGCCAACCACGGATATGAGGTAGATCATACAAGTAACAAAACTCAACGATAAAATGAATTGCAAACAATTAAATTGTGCAGAAGAATAAACGACAAGAGAAGGACAAGTTTTAGATTGAAAACCCTTCCTTGTTTTTGTCCTTTGTTTTCCCTGTATAAACAACGATAATAATGCAAAATTTTGCAATGTTAAAATAATATTATTTCTTATACATATTGTTAAATTGTGTTATGTTCTAATACTATATATTTGATTAAATTTTTTCAAGGTCTTTGAAGGAGAAGAAGAAATTATTTTGAAGATTTGATGTGAAGTTAAGAAGAATCATTGGCTTTACATTTGAAAATTGGTGAACTTGTAATGAAATTTAAGTTGTTGTATTTTATTTCATATTTTATGATGTATGTATGTTGGACGACATGGCT
Organism: Inga leiocalycina; assembly: GCA_963242795.1. Lineage (NCBI taxonomy): Eukaryota > Viridiplantae > Streptophyta > Magnoliopsida > Fabales > Fabaceae > Inga > Inga leiocalycina. The sequence continues at coordinate 58,998,831 of OY725321.1, forward strand.
GCTGCAAGGAACTCTTGTAGATGCTAGTATTGATTGTCATGGTGTCCTTTATCCAAAAAAAAAAAAAAAAATTATGTAATTGGGCATGTTTCGGCCTATTTGTGTTAGCCTGTTCTGGCCTATTTAAGATGTCGGCTTGTTAGCCTGTTTAAGATAATGGGGAAGAATCTGAACATACTATATCACATTGTATGGTCATGCATGTTTGGCCAAAAGTGTTCTATTTGAAAGATGTTATTACTTATAGGAGAACCAATTTTTTGAACAGTGAAATAGACTTTTTTTAAAGGGAAATATAACTTTTGGTTCCTGAAATTTAACTCAATTTTGGTTTTGATCATTCAAATTTGAAATTAGTGGTTTTGGTCCCTCAAATTTACTTCGTTTATCACTATTAGTCATTTAAGTTTGAAAAGGACTTGGTGGCGCCTTTAACTGCGTTAATTCATCCAATGTGATACTAATACCGTTAACATAACTTATGTGTCATGCTTTTTAGGACAGCTGATATGACAAATATACTATAATATATTATATTGTGTTAAAGAAAAAGGAAAAAATGGCATCAAAATGAAACGCACAAGCCATAATGAGCTTATGTGTCATACCTCTTAGGACAACTGATATGACAAATATATTATAATATATTATATTGTGCTGAAAAAAAAAACAAAAAATGGGCATCAAAACAAAACGCACGTCTGGCTCGTGCGTTTCATTTTGATGCCATTTTTTTGTTTTCTTTTAGCACAATATAATATAGTATATTTGCCATATCAGATGCCCTAAAAGGCATGACACTTGAGCAATAATGATATTAGCGCCACATAGGATGAAATAACACCATCAAAAGCGCCACCAAGTCCTTTTCAAACTTGAGGGACCGACGGTTATAAACGGACTAAAGTTGAGGGACCAAAAACATCGATTTCAAACTTGATGGACTAAAATCAAAATTGGGTCAAACTCCAGGGACCAAAAGTTGTATTAACCCTAAGCTATTTTAAAGGCTTTAGCACCACGTCGGACAAATTAACGCCATCAAAGGCACTACCAAGTCCTTTTTGAACTTGAGGGACTAACGGCAATAAATGGAGTAAACTTAAGGAACCAAAACCGCCGATTTCAAACTTGAGGGACCAAAACCAAAATTGAGTCAAATTTCATAGATCAAAAGTAAGATTTACCATTTATTTCAACTAAATTATACTCCTTTGAGTTTTTTTTATAAGGGTCTAAAATTTGAATTGCCTTGGATCCTTTTTATAAGATTCTCACAAAGAGTTGTCTCAACATTTAATGAGTTTTTTTCATTTGTGTCCTTTATTAATTATATATGTTGCATTAACTAAAGAGTTGGCAATACTTATGTATAATATATTTTTCTCTCTTACATGCACGGTAATTAAACCTGGACTAGTCAATGAACCGGTCAATGGGTTAGACCGGAGTCAAACTAGGACCAAACCGGTGCGAAATGAAAAATTGTAGGCTTATATAGTATGAAATTCTAAAGGAAAAATTAAAAAAAAAAACACTTTTTAAAAAAAAAATTAAAAACTTGACCCAGATCGGGTCACCAGATTGGACCGGTCTATTGGACGGTTGGCGGGATTCCGGTCCGGTTCAGCCAGTTCAGTCCGGGTCAGATAACACTGCTTACGTGCCTCAGGCATACTTGGGAAAAAAGTTTATTTTAAGGCATCTTTATTATTTTTAATTAATTTTAACCGCTTTTTTAAATTACATAATTCAGTTATTGGGCTCTTATAAATTGAACCAAAGGGAGTATTATAAATATGACAATTTATAATTAAGGGAAAATTCCATATAAGGACAATTGTAGCAAATTAATTTCCATTAGCTCTCAAATAAGTCTGAAACTTCATTGCAATCTCGTGGGGCTGCAGTGAAATTAATTGATCAAATAAAAAAGATAAAAATAACCCTTTTAGAATCAAAAAAGAAACAACATGATTTGCAAGTGGTAAATGCATCATAAACAGTGGAATGATCTTATAATATAATGTTACCTAGGTGAGTCAACTATTTTATTTGACTTTTGACTAACATTTAATTATGCATTTAACCTTTATTCGAAAACACTTATAATTAAAAGCAATTAAATCAATATCAAATCTTCTAAAAAATAAATGATTAAGAGTAATTATAATTATTATGACAATTTTACCCTTTTTTGCTCTAATTCAATATATTTGTTCCTAATCCAAATTAATCATAATAAAGACATTTATAACATAATTATGACAAAATCCCCCGATAAAATATGAAAATATATATTAAAATGTGGATTTGTCATTTACGAAGCCTCTAACTACTTTGTTTTTGTTGCTGTTAGAAGCTGTTGCAATATTATATATAGTTGTTAAATTTTCGGTTATTTTACTAGTTATGTTGCTTTATTAAGTTAGGTATGTAAATTACTTATTCTAGCATGTAAAAATCCTTCGTAAGGGGGAAAGCGACCTTAGAATATGGCATGACTAAAGACGCACAAGTAGATGAAAAAAAATGAATATGTTATATTTTCAAACACTATCATTGTGACATTCTATTTGATGAACGTGACAGATTCATAGCCATTGCCTAAAAGGCTTGGTCTCTTTTATGGCACTAGCTGATACAGAGGTTTTCTCAAAGATTCAAGCTCCTACGTCGCCATAAGGAAAGTATCAAAGGATTCTAAACAAGGGGAAAATGAGTTTGCTTCGGAAGTCAGAATAATCAGTCAACTAAGGCATCAAAACTTAGTCCAACTAATCGGTTCATGTCATCAAAAGAAAGAACTATTGCTAGTTTATGAGTATATACCGAATGGAAGTTTAGATTGTTATTCCTTTAAGGATGAAAGGTTGCTGACATGGTCAATTAGATTACAAATAGCTCAAGACTTGGCCTCTGCATCTTTGTACCTGCACGAAGAATGGAACAATGTGTGATTCATAGAGACATAAAATCGAGTAACATCATGCTAGATTTCAACTTCAATGCAAAACTTAGAGATTTCAGATTAGCACAACTTGCAGAGCATGCAAAAGGAGCACAAACTACAGCAGGGACTATAAGCTATATGGCTCCAGTATATATCACTACTGGAAGGGCTAGTAGAGAATCTGATGTATATAGTTTTGGAGTTGTTGCTCTGGAGTTAGTTTGTGGAAGAAAACCCATCAACCAAAAGGTTCCAGATGATAAAATAAACTTAGTGAATTGGGAATGGGATCTCTATGGAAACGAGAGAATTATGGAAGCAGTTGATCCGAGGCTACAAGGAGATTTTGACCATGATCAAGTTGAATGCCTAATAATTGTTGGGCTATGGTGTGTTCATCCTGATCAAAGCCGTAGGCCTTCAATAGGGCAAGCAATTCACGTTCTTAACTTTGAAACTCCATTTCCTAGTCTTCCTTCAGGTTACCCCATACCAACATATAATGAAACGACAGAGTGATGGTGATTTTGATGATCAAAGCCCTCGTCATGGAGAGGTCGTAGATGATTGAAGTTACGGAACTTAAAGTACAACTTTTTTTTTGGGGACCTTTAAGTACAACTTTGAAGGCAAGAAGAATCATTCAAAAGAACCCTGACCTTTATCTAAATTTTAAGTAAGTGTTCTATATAGGTATTTTATACTTGAAACATTATAATGATGATTATTTAAGTATTGTTTTTAAATCTGGAAATTTTTTTCAGACTGGGAAACAAGGTGCTTTTGAAAGATAAGGAATGCTGTAAGTTTTATAATGAAGATGTTTGTGTGAATAAGTGATTGATGTTATCCGTAGTTTGGGAAAATGGAATTTAAAGGAAGTGCCTTTGTTTGGGAAATATAACTGAAAAATGTTGAGGAAGCGGGATATATAGAGCGTAACCGATTATACTAAAAAAATCATAATACTAGAAACAAAGTCTCTTGATGTAATTTAATAATATAATAAATCACAACTACTATATCTAATAACATCAAATAAATAATAAATAAGAACAATAAAAGGAATACCAGAATTTAATTTCACTCCAAATAATTTACATGTGAACTACTACAAGAGAGGAGAAAATACAAATGCCTTATAAAAAAATGTGGGAATTTTGCCAAGGTAGAGATTTGTTAGCTGTGGTAAAAGTCCCACATCAGTGGGTTATTTAAGTTTGGGGAGGCTCTCATGCTGTATATAGGATGCCTCCTCCCTCCTTCAAATTCGTCCTTCATTGCCTACATCCTTCTATAAGGCATTTGTATTTTCTTCTCTCTTATAGTATCTCACTTATAAATTATTTGGAGTGAAATTAAATTCTGGTATTCCTAGTATTGGTGTGTTATTTATTATTTATTAGCCATTATTATTATTATTATATATATATATAGAGCATAATTGATTATACTAAAAAATTACAATACTAAAAACAGTCTCTAGATGTAATTTAATAATATAATAAATTACAACTACTATATCTAATAACATCAAATAAATAATAAATAAGACACCAATAAAAGGAATACCATAATCTAATTTTACTCCACATAATTTACAAATGAAATACTACAAGATAGGAGAAATACAAATGCCTTATAGAAGAATGTGGGAATTTTGTAAAGGTGGAGATTTGTTAGTTGTGATAAAAGTCCCACATCGGTGGGTTATTTAAGTTTGGTGAGGCTCTCATGCTATATATAGGATGCCTCCTCCCTTCTTCAATTTCATCCCTCAATTGCCTACATTTTTCTATAAGGTATTTGTATTTTCTCCTCTCTTATAGTATTTTTGTAACACCCCAAAATTTATATTCACCAAAAATATTGTAAATATTTAGAAAATTCAATAAAATGGTGAATATTCATAAATTTGGAATTTATGAATTTTATAAATGTTCATTTTCATAAGAAAATGGGCAAAATAATTATGGAATAAATCTCCAAAAATGTGAAAAATATTTGGTTCAAAAATATATGAAAAATGGCCAAAGAAAAATAAGAAAAGAAATTGGGATAAAAAGGTAATGGCAAAATCATAATTATGCAAATTTAGTACAAAATTAATTATTTTCCGATTAATTGAAGTTAATTTCAATTAATTAATGAAAATAAAAGGAAAAAATATATTTAGAATATTTTGGTCAATTTAATATGAATTTATGAAAATTTTGAGCAAAAAAGTGCAATTTTGACCAAAATTGAAACTTTATGTGTATACGTAACTTGGACAAGTTGTGAAGCCAATTGAAACCATAGTGAGGGAACCTTAGGTGCCTCTTACATGTTGCAAGAGGAAGAAAATATTGGTTGTGTAACCCCCTCCGTAATTATTATTTGAAATACGTGATTAAAATGAATTAGAGACCGTCGGATAAACAAAACTCATTTCAATTCTCCATCCTTAAGATAGGGTTTTCACAAATACCTTTCGAAATCTAATACATCGGGTTTCATATTCATATTTTGAATACAATTACCTCGTGAAGATAAATCACATTCATAACATATCAAAGTGCACAACATAATAATCCCGACAATCCTGGGTTCATACCTTTACTAAGGATTTACAGGGCATATTCGCCCATTACAATTTCCCAAATAAGAAATTACACACTATCCTTTTCAAATACATATCCAAAAATACTCATCCGAACAGATACACATCCAGATAGCCAAATATACATCCAAAACATATACAGTTATCCCAACCTACAACTGATAACCAACTACTAAATCCATATCCCGAAGGAGTCCTCGCCGCCCTTGGTTGCTTACCCCCTCCTCGAGCCGCTTGTCCTGTCTAAATTGTTGGTAGCGGAGGGTGAGATTCGAGAGAATATCAATAGGAAAACAGTACCAATATGCATGCAAGATAAATGTTTAATGCATGACATGCTTGCCTTACATAGCTCATGCTTACACAATGACAAATCTACAAGCTTAACATTTCGAACAACATACTTATGGCCATAGTATAAATTGAAACAGAGCTTCAATCATTCATATATGTTTCACATAATCAAGCAAAGCAATAACATGCATCAATACACCAACAAAAATATCAAATACATGCAGGAGAGGTAAGTTCCCTACTCTTGTTCTTTCCACGTGTGCTTCGGCACCGGCTACTCACGAATAGGGTGAATATCGAACCACGATCAGGGTGAATATCGAACCCTATTAACCAAATCAAGGATATAGGGTTATTCTCTTTTCCAAATTCTTACTTTTATATCACTTAAAGTTGGTTATCATTCACAACCTTTAGATGGCTAACAATAAGCTCAATGAAAGGTTAAAAGGATTGGGACGTACTAGGTTGGAAACCACTTTTCAAAATCACAAAGTGCTGAAAACAGGGTTGGCTGCAGCCACAAATTCTCAGACTGTGGCCAAAAATAGCACAGATGGTTTTTGGCTACAGCCAAGATTTTCTAGCTGCGGCCACAACTTGCACAGAAAGTTTTGGGCTCAAAATGGCCTTTTGGCTGACCTAAAAGAGAGAGAAGAGAGGGAAGAGTTGTTGACACTTTGACCAAATCAAAGGCCTACATAATGCCACTTGTCACAATCTTATTTCCTCTTCTATGAGCTCACATGAACACAAACCCATGGGACTCCACCCTTAATCTCATAACAATAAATCACAACCATTGATCTTTGAGTTACCAATGAGCTTCCTCTTCAACAACTGATCAATTGGTCGGTAACTTTCCCATTTTGCCCCTGATTATGGTAATTCTCACTGAATCACCACCAAGCACATCTTATCATTCCATATCACCATAATATGCGCCCTCCCTCTATTTTAAGTCAATTTAAATGTTAATCTATAATTGAACTTAAATACAGGGTTTCGGCACTGCTCATAACACATTCGAATCACCATTCACATCAGATTCTCCAAAAATGTTTTCTTATCAATAACCACATCCACTTTTGAAGTCCTTAACCCTTAATCCAAATTTAGGATATTACATTTCTCCCCCTGTTCAATAAATTTCATCCTCAAAATTTGTCACACTACTTAAACCATAACTTCAGATGCCTCTTCTAATGGCTTCCGATTCACAAATTATTTCATATTGGGATAGTCCCTTCCAGACCACTTACACGACTGTACGTCACAGATTTGATTCTCGCAAAAATTTTATACGAACTAATGTGTCGTGCTCGGTTTCTTTCTAATTACACAACACTCAGAATTCTCATAATCACTGTATAATTCTGCTATCACCCTATACAGGTGATAGCACCATATCTTTGGCAGAAGTATGAATGCAACACAATTTCCATGAAACCGCAATCAACACAGGACATGACTGCAGAGCGAACACAATCACAACACAATTACTAAACAAAAGCAATCACCTCTAGATACAATTGCCATAAAACCATCAACACATAACCACAATCATCGCAAGTCCCCCAGATCATGAGTGGACTAACGCATTTCATAAGACCACAGCAGTTAGCAAGCATATGCCACCACCCTGCTCGATCTAGTCACCCCTTCCAGGAGTAACATAAAACACCACAAGTTCACTTCACATAAACGACAGTACTTACATCTGTATGCACAATATGACAACTTCCGCTGTAATCGTAATAACGACAGCTTCGTTGTATTACGACAGCTTACGCTGTAATCACACTTACCTCAGATTTCGCTGGTTGCAAAAATACCTCAGTTTATGCTGTTTGTAACTTTTACAACATTACCCTTACCCGTACACCCACCAGTGACTCCACTAGTAGTAACCGGGACTTTTGGGCATCAACAACATCGGGTCACTCCGGAATCTCAATCTCCTCTATCCGAAGCACCCTACCGTAATGGCACACCTAGAATCTCAGTCTCTTCTATCCAGGTGACCGGTCAAGCGTCTTAATCTCCCAACACCACCCTCATCCTCTTTCTCTACTGGGGATGCACACTGCAATCACCTTAACCGTTCTTAGCTACTCAAGGACTATTGGGGTGGTCACATTCCATCCTTATCCTCTTCCTCTATTGGGGATGCACACAGCCCTCACCCGAACCGTTGCTAGCTACTCGAGGACTATTGGAATAGAAATACACATTATCACACCTCACCATCATCCTCTTTCTCCACTGGGGATGCACACTGCAATCACTCGAACCGTTGTTAGCTACTCGAGGACTATTGGTGTGGCGGTACATACATATTACGACAGCTTGCGTTGTTTGCAAGAATACCTTAGCTTTCGCCGCTTGCACAAATACAACAGCTTTCCTATCTGTAATCACATAGCTTCCACATCAACACACATATCACAGATTCTAATTTTACGCACCACTTCTCGTCTTGGGGTTAACACTGATGCAACCAGCCTGGTGGCTAGCCATGCTGGCCATGCCAGGGTAAATACCCTCACAAGTGAGAACCCCCGATCATATAGTCGAATTCGCCATCAGCTGAACTAGCTTTGCTTTACTACACAACCATACCCCAATCCCAGCTTATTCACATAGCCTTTCCGGCTTTCACATATAGTCAATCCCCCATAAACTACCACCCCAGAGGGATGATCCTCCGCCATAGGAAACCCCCATATGGACGCAAGTGAAAGACACACAAATAACCTCCAGCCTACAAATAGTCAATCCCCCATAAACTACCACCCCAGCAGGATGATCCTCTGCCATGGGAACCCCTTGCGGCTAAAGGTGAAAGACACATAAATAACCTTTCGGCTCACAAATAGTCAATCCCCCGTAAACTACAGCCCCAAGGAAATAGTCCTCATACCGGAACCCCCGATGGGCTGCAGGTGAAAGATACACAAATACACAATCACATCAAGCTGGGACTGGATATATATATTTAATACTGATGCCTTTAACAACTTCACCTTTGGCACCATACGCTATACTATGCAAATCACACCTCAATCTCAGCCTATTCACATTACAATATATGTCACATCCCTGTGGCACCGTCCACTATTGGCACGTCCCACTAGCACCACCTCGAAGGCACGGTCTAGGCCCGGCACTTGGCAAACGCTCCAAGGCTAGCGTTCGGAGATGAACTTACAACACAACACAAAATGAAACTAGGATCCACCAAGACCCCCTTCTCACACAATAACATGGCCCCAAAATTTTACTTTCAGAAGCAACACTCACACATCACACTTACTGCCTCGAGCTTCAACTCAGTACAGATATCACACATCATATTCACCACGCTTCTACTACACACTCTAAGGTCTACTTCCTCCGTAGATAAATCTTCCCCTATGCTAGATTAATAACTAGCTATCTCAGGATACCAGATACACATTTTGATTCAAATTTAGTACCATACTCTGCTACCACAGACCATCCAGGTCATTTTAAATTCCTAAGGATAAGCTCAACTATAGAGTTTGATCCATGAATCATAATTCAATTATCAAAACCTCAACCTTAGTTGAACCAGGAAATCACTTCCCTCAATTCCATGAGGTATCATCAACTCCAACACAAGTTCAAGTATCTCTGCCAGCCTAAGGTACATTGGTCCCCTAAGTCTGAGAGTCTTTAAACACACAAGTCCAATGTGACATTACTGGTATGTAATATCATACCACCTAGGGTTTCCCACCCAACATCTAGGTTCACATGACACCTAGAACCTTACTATCACATACCTTAAAAATCATTTTCCTCTGTTCTCTAATTAGACCCGTCATCCTCCACATAGGATTTAGTGGATTATTATTCATGACCTCCACCTCCGAATCTACACATCAAATTCTCGGGCGAACCACACTGATTCACCACATCCATATCATAGATAATGTATACACACAGCCCTTAAACTCATATATCCACAATAGTAGGGACATTAATGTGTATACCTTAACCAATCACAAATTATTGCCTATTTCTTAGGCTAAACTAGCTGAACTATCCTAGCAAAATTTACCTCTGCCAAGAACTACAACTTTGATACCAAAATGTAACCCCCTCCGTAATTATTATTCAAAATACGTGATTAAAATGAATTAGAGACCATCGGATAAACAAAACTCATTTTAATTCTCCATCCTTAAGATAGGTTTTTCACAAATACCTTTCGAAATCTAATACACCAAGTCTCATATTCATATTTTTAATACAATTACCTCACGAAGATAAATCACATTCATAACATATCATAGTGCACAACATAATAATCCCAATAATCCTGGGTTCATACCTTTACTAAGGATTTACAGGGCACATTTGCCCATTACAATTTCCCAACTAGGAGATTACATAATATCCTTTTCAAATACATATCAAAAAATACTCATTTGAACAAATACACATCCAGAGAGCCAAATATACATCCAAAACATATACAGTTATCCCAACCCACAACTGATAACTAACTACCAAATCCACATTCCGAACGAGTCCTCACCGCCCTTGGTTGTTTACCCCCTCCTCGAGCCACTTGTCCTGTCTAAATTGTTAGTAGGGGAGGGTGAGATTCAAGAGAATCTCAGAAGAAAAATAGTACCAATATGGATGCAAGTAAATGTTTAATGCATGACATGCTTGCCTTACTTAGCTCATGCTCACACAATGACAAATCTTCAAGCTCAACATTTCGAACAATATATTTATCGCTATTGCATAAATTGAAACAGAGCTTCAATCATTCATATATGTTTCACATAATCAAGCAAAGCAATAACATGAATCAATACACCAACACAAATATCAAATACATGCAGGAGAGGTAAGTTCCCTACTCTTATTCTTTCCACATGTGCTTCGGCACCGGCTACTCACAAACAGGGAGAATATCGAACCACGATCAGAACGAATATCGAACCTTATTAACCAAATCAAGGACATAGGGTTATTCTCTCTTCCAAATTCTTACTTTTATATCACTTAAAGTTGGTTATCATTCATAACCTTTAGGTGGCTAATAATAAGCTCAATGAAAGCTTAAAAGGATTGGGAAGTACTAGGTTGGAAACCATTTTTTAAAATCACAAATTGCTGAAAATAGGGGTTGGCTGTAGCCATAAATTCTCTGTTGCGACTAAAAATAGCACAGAAGGTTTTTGGCTGCAGCCAAGACTTTCTGGCTGTGGCCATAACCTGCATAGAAAGTTTGGGCTTAAAATAGCCCTTTGGCTGACCTAAAAGAGAGTGAAGAGAGGGAAGAGTTGTTGACACTTTGACCAAATCAAGGGCTCACATAATGCCACTTGTCACAATCTTATTTCCTTTTCCATGAGCTCACATGAACACAAACCCATGGGATTCCACCCTTAATCTCATAACAATAAATCACAACCATTGATCTTTGAGTTACCAATGAGCTTCCTCTTCAACAACTGATCAATTGGTCGGTAACTTTCCCATTTTGCCCCTGATTATGGTAATTCTCACTGAATCACCACCAAGCACATCTTATCATTCCATATCACCATAATATGCACCCTCCCTCTATTTTAAGTCAATTTAGATGTTAATCCATAATTGAACTTAAATACAGGGTTTCGACACTACTCATAACAATTTGAATCACCATTCACATCGGGTTCTCCAAAAGTGTTTCTTTATCAATAACCACATCCACTTTTGAAGTCCTTAACCCTTAAGCAAAATTTGGGATATTACATGTTGGGCTTAATGAGCTTGGTTACAAGTACATAGGGTTTATGTGCATAAAATTGATTTTGGAATTTTTGGAAATTCCATAAATCATTAAAAAATCATATAATATAATAAAAACACATTGCCATCATCTTCCTCTAGCTCATTTTGTGCCCTAACAAATCTGAAACAAGAGAGAGAAAGTTGAGAGAGTTTAGAGAGAGAAAGGGAAGAAATATCGCTAGGTAAGCCGATTTCTCTGATGATTTAGCTTCTAACGTGTGTAACTTCAACCCTAAGCTACTCCTTTTTGTTCTTTAAGGTTTGGAGGGTAAAAAAATCAGTGGTTGAAGGGTTAGGGTTTCAAACATATTGGGGAAATGCCAGAGGGAAGTAAAAGGTAACTTCTAAACCTTCGTATATTCACTATTCTGGCTGCTGTGGAAAATTTAATTGGTGAAATTTTGCTGGATTGCCATTGGTTTTAATGTTTGGAAATATTTGTGCCTAAGGGTTAAACTGCCCAATTTTAGTTCAAATAGTAGTTATAACTCAATTATATGGTTAATAAAGTGGTTAGGAGTAGAAATGAACGCGTTTACAAAGTTAAAATCGCAAAACCCTGATTTTTCCCAGTGCATACCATAATTTTAGCTAGGGATGTTAGAGAGACTTAGGTTTGGATTTTCAATAATTTGATGGTTCTATTGGGTTCAGGAGGGAAAATTAGGTGGGGTTATAGTTAGACACTTTTTCAGAAAAGGCCGAAAAAGCATAATTATGAAAACGCCCTTGAAACCCTTAAAGTGGGGTTGCCAATAGTAGTTTCATAATTTGACAATGAATTTGGTAATTTTGAGTCTGGAAATGGATTCCTTGGATAAAAATAGGTCAGAATAGCCCATGTCAAAATTTTAGAAAAAGTACAGCCTGACTAGGTACGGCCGAGCCAGGTCGGGCCAGGATCCCGGGGGTATTTTGGTAAATTTTCACCATAGGCTTATATAACCAAAATAAACATTATGGAAGTGTCTAAAATGATACATGGAGAGGTTATAACCTAATTCCTATACATTTTATGTCTTAGGACCGAGTTAAGAACCTGAAGTTGGCATACTTTTCAAGGCACACCAAACAGGGTAACAATGACTTGAGTTAGGGACATTATCCTTCATACTTCATGCCTTAGTCTATATGAACATGTGGTTGCCATGATTTGTGCTTTTATTAATTTACATGGTATGCCTAGAGATGGCAGTTAGTGCCAGAACTGCACTTACACCTGAGGGATTGGATAAGAATCCAACTGGTGTATGAGTAGTGGGGTTGGAGCCTGACTCATGTATACATAATGATATGTTATATTTTTTATTAATTGGTGCATTCATAGTGCATATCATATTTACTTATCGTATGTTATGTGAACAATAATATGTTTCTACTAAAATTCCTCAGAATCTCGCTTCTTTTTCTAAATCAAAATGTCTTAATGGGTGCCAGTGGTTCAAAAGGCAAGGATATAGTTATGGAAAAGTGACAGGCATGTTTCTTGAGACACAGCCGGTGGTTATATTTATCCTATACTTGGAATATTTTGGGGATATTCTGTACATATTTGTAATTATTAGTGAATTTTGCTCTATTAATGTTTATCTGTAAACAAATACTTATTATCAATATAATTGTACTTTTTTGTTTTCCTATGGAACTTGTTCATTATTACCCTGCGCATATCAAAATGGAAATGGGTGTTGACAGTTTGACCCTACGTCCTTCTAAAGGCATTTGTATTTTCTCCTCTCTTGTAGTATTTCACTTGTAAATTGTTTGGAGTGAAATTAGGTTATGGTATTCCTTTTATTTGTGTCAAATAATAGCTAACAAATAATAAATAAGACACCAATAAAAAGAATTTTAGAATCTAATTTCACTCCCAATAATTTACAAATGATTCTACAAGAGAGGAGAAAATATAAATGCCTTATAGGAAAATGTAGGCAATTGAGGGATAAATTTGAAGGAGGGTGGAGGCATCCTATATATAGCATGAGAGCCTCCCCCAACTTGAATTACCCATCGATATAGGACTTTTACCACAACTAACAAAAAACAAGTGTTCTAAGCCACTTTATTACACACTTTTTTCCCTGTTCTCTGTTTTGACCACTTTATTAAAAACAAGTGTTGAATTTGATATAAGGTAAGTGTTCTAATATGTTTAGAAGAAGAAGAAATCTGTAGTGGGAAAAGACAAAGGGCTCAAGTGGAAGTATCAACTCTAATGACGGAATGCATGTATGTGGTTTGGCCTAGGGAGAGAAAGAAAAGCGGTTGGACTGTTAAAATTTAGAATTTACAAATGACACCCTCATACAAGAATTGTGTGGGATATATATATATAGAGAGAGAGAGTGTGTGTGTGTAAATAAAGATCTTAATGTAAAGAATAAACAAGTCTAAACCAAGAGAAAGAGAAAGAGAACGATGTTGGGAACAAAGTTAAGAATTAATGGAATAAAGTGATAGTTTGGGGGTTGGTAAAGGTTAATTATCCAATGTGAAAGTAAAGGTTTTCATATATTGACTTGCCATATATATATATATATATAATTTATAGGTATTGTTCTGTGCCTAAACCCATCAAGAAAATACCAAGAATGAAGTGCATGAGAAAGGGAGAATGGAAAATGTAGCATAATAACTATTTCTTAAGTTTTGCATTGGTTGCATGTCTAATTGTGCCATAGTTATCGTAGTTAAGTATGAGAACATTTAAATACCTTACCTAGTCATTGTCATGGCCATGGCCATGTGCTTTAATTAGTTATTTAGTTCAATTATCTATCAAATGTTGTTTTTTGTAGCTTATTTTTCATGCTCAGTTTTAACTGTGCATTTGCATACTGAAATGTGATTTTTGCTACTAAGATTCCCTTGAATCACTCCTCTTTCTTCTATTTACAAACCATAGGAACAAGTTCTTCATAGGGAAAAGGCAAGCTTGCAAGAGATTAGCTAAAGACATCTAAAGTGGGACTTTAGACATCCCTTTTTTTAGGGACATTATTTCTAAAATTAACTACGTTGCTCATTTAGACGTCCCCTATTTTTAGACATTAAAAGTGCCAAAAAAGGGATGTTAAAAGCCCTGTCTGTAGTAGTATAAACTCCAGGTAATGCTTTTGCATGTTCGCTTCTACTTCCCAAGTTGCTTATCTCTCAGATAGTCCCTTTTAGACCATCTTCACAAACGGTATGCTTTGGTGTCTGAGCCTCCTTTCTTGTCACTCAATGATTCATTTTGGCTCCACAGCGTAAGTGAAGTTGTCTTGTATATCAACATCTTCATACTCCATAACGTGCATGTGATCTGGTTGTTACTTCTTCAGTTGCAAACATGGAATACGTCATGGAGCTTGCTCAAGTTCGGGGGTAGGGCTACTCGATATGTTATAGGTCCAATTCTCACACGAAACTCAAAAAGACCGATGTACAGTAGGCTCAGCTTTTTCCTCTTGATGGCTTTCCCAATGGTTGTGACTGGAGACACTCTCAAGAACACATGATCTCCTACTTCAAACTCTAGAGATTTTTTCCTCTTATCAGCGTAGTTCTTCTGTCGACTTTGCGCTGCAAGGAGCATCTTTTTTATGATTCTAATTTGCTTTGTGGTTTGATCAATAAGATTAGGCCCATACAACATTATCTTCAACAGTTCTGTCTAGTACGAAGGTGATTGGCACTTCCTCCTATATAACACTTCATATGGAGCCATATGAATGCTCGCATGATAGCTATTATTGTACGAGAACTTAGCAAGTAGAAGAAAGTAATCCCAATTCCATTTAAAGTCTAGGACATATGCTCTTAGCATATCTTCTAGCATCTGAATGGTCCTTTCTGACTGTCCATCTGTCTGTGGATGATAGGCCATGCTAAACCTCAGTTTTGTACCCATAGCTTCATGTAGAGCCCTCTAGAAACTCGAAGTGAAATGAGGATCTCTATTTGAAATAATGTTCTTCAAGGTGCCATGAAGTCTCACTATCTCCCGTATATAGATTTCTGCTATTTTGTTTAGAGAGTAGCTAGTATTGATCGATATAAAATACGCCAACTTCATGAATCGGTCACCAATAACCCAAATCACATATAGTTCCTGATCCTGGGCTATCCCACAATGAGGTCTATGGTCACACTTTTCCACTTTTATTCTAGAATCTCAAATCTTTGCAGTAATCCCGATAGCATCTGACATTCAATCTTTACTTTCTAACAAGTAAGACACCGCGCTACATACTTGGTCACATCACTCTTCAATCCTGGCTACCAATACATAGACTTCAACCCCTGGTACATTTTGGTCATTCCGGGGTGAAGAGTATATCGACTCTTACGTGCGTTATCTAGGATTTTCTACCTCAGTCTGCCTTTAGTGGAAACAAATTCTCTTTTTGTAGCGAACCAATCCATTAGGCGACAAATTTTAGTCTCAAGTTTCTCCTCATTCAATCACAGTCCAAATGGATTGTACCTGATCATATTGCCTCTAAGCCTATTCAATTTTAGCCCTCAAATCACTTTCCCCTTGGGAAACACTATCATTAGCACAAATAATCTGGTTTGACATATTCAAATCCCAAAAATCTTCTATCAACTTTCTTTCTTGTATCATCATTACTGCAACTCCATTGACCAAGATGGTATTTAATCTTCAGGTTGTAGTCTTTCAGCAACTCCATCCACCAGCGCTGTCTCATATTAAATTCTTTTTGGTCATACAAATACTTGAGACTCTTGTGGTCATAGTATAGTTCTACCATCACACCAGACAAATAATGTTTCCATATATTCAATGCAAACACAATCGCCGTAATCTCCAGTTCATGAGTGAGATATTTCATTTTATGAGGCTTCAGCTGTCAGGAGGCATAGGCCACCACTCGTCCCTGCTGCATAAGGACACACCCCAACTCCTGCTTACTCATATAACTGTACACAACATAAGTCAAGCTAGGATCAAGTATAATCAATTCTGGCGTCGTAGTCAACCTCTCCTTTAGCTCCGTGAAATATTTTTCACAATGTTCATCCTACTTAAATAGTTGATTTTTTTACGTGAGCTTGGTCATCGGTAAGGTGATCTGAGAGAAATTCTAGATGAATCTCCGGTAGTAACCAGTAAGACCCAAAAAACTACATATTTCAGCCATAGTTTCTGGCCTCTTCTAGTCCAACATTGCTTCCACTTTACTAGGATCCACTGAGACCCCATCTTGCGAGATAACATGGCCTAGAAACATTACTTCTGAAAGCTAAAACTCATACTTACTCAACTTTTCATAGAGCTGATTCTCACATAATATCTCTAGCACTATTCTTAGATGGTGCTTGTACTCTTCATTACTCTTGGAGTATATTAAAATATCGTTGATAAACACCACTACGAATTGATCTAGGTACTGTCGGAAGACATAATTCATGTAATCCATGAACACAACAGGTGCATTGGTTAATCTGAAGGGTATTACTAGAAACTCATAGGGCCCATACCTCGTCCTGAAAGAATTTTTTGGTACATCTTCCGCTTTCATACGTAGCTGATGATAACCTGACCTTAAATCAATCTTAAAAATACACAAAAACTAGATAGTTGATCTAGAAGGTCATCAATTCTCAAGAGATGATATTTGTTCTTGACGGTTTTCTTGTTCAATTCTCTATAATCTACACATAATCTCAGACTCCATTTTTCTTCTTCACAAACAGTACTGGAGCTCCCCACGGTGAGACACTAGGTCGAATGAACCCTTTTTAAAGCAATTCTTCAATTTGTTTCTTTAGCTCCGCCATCTCATTTGGGGACATTTGGTATGGGGCCTTTGATATAGAACTAGCTCCAGGAATAATTTCAATAGAAAATTCGACTTCCCTTTCTAGAGGTAATTAGCTAACATCGTCCAGAAACACCTCAGGGAACTCTTTTACCACAGGTATATTGTTTAGAGTTTCTTCAATCTCTCCCTACATGGAAAAGAATACCATATACCCTTGGCATCCCTTCTCCAGGCTTTTCTCAACTTTAGCCATAAAGAGGAAGTTCAAATTGTCATTCACATCATCGTTCCTCTGCAGAGTAGGATAAACTATTCCTTTGTTCCCACAATCCAACAACACATTATTTGCCGTCAACCAATCAAAATCCAGTATGACTTATAATTGATGGAGCAACAAATAGATCAAATCAACTGTGGACTCATGCCCCTTAACGATTATTACACAATTCAGACAAGCATAAGTAGTTGTAGCCTTAACACCCATCGATGTCGACACAACCAAATCAAACAGAAGTTTATGAATATGTAATCCCAGACGCTTCACACAGTCATATGCAATAAGGGAATGACTTGCACCCGAATCAAATAATGCTTGTAGTAAACTACCATTGAGGATAATTTTACCTTGGATAAAGTTGAGGGAATTTTGGGCTTCTTTGTATGTCATAGTGAAACCTTGCCTTGATTCCCAAGCCATTGCTCTGCCGGCAGCCGTTTGTACTCACTAGCAATATGTTTAGGCTATTTGCAGTTGTGACAAATTACTTGCCCCGTACACATTCTGCCAGTATGTGGCCTCCCACAGTGAGAGCATGTCCACACCATTGGGGCTATTTGGTTAGCATGATCCTTCGATTGATAAGGCTTCTTGCCACCGCTTTTGGATAAGGATCCGTGGCCCTTTTGCTTATGAAGAGTACTTCCCTTGCTGGGCTCACCACGACCACCACCCGTGGTTAGGTTCAAATCTCTCAGGTTATCTGTGATTCTACACTCCTTTACAGCCTTGTTGAACACCGTAAACTGTCGGGTGGCCAACCTTTTCTTCAACTCAAGCCTCAAACCGTGGACCAGCATATCAGAACTCTATTCCTTATCATCCATACGTCGTAGATAGGAGGAGTATCGGGCTAATCGGTTGAACCGAGATAAATAATCATCAAAGGTCTCTGTAACGCCCTGCTTAATGTATAGGAATTCTGACTCTTTTTCTATCCTCACAAATCTTGGGAAGTATTTATCATTGAAGTTTTCTTGGAATAGCTCCCAAGTCACTAGCATATTCTGAGCGCGCATGGTCATAGCAATATTCTACCACCATCTATCAGCATCCCCTTGAAGTTTGAAGATGGCCAATCGTGCCTTCACCTCGATTGGGTAGTCTAGCACTTCAAAAATCTTCTCCAATCGGATTAGCCAATCTTCGGTTGCTTGAGGATTAAACCTTCCTCTTAACAATGGGGGTAGATGCTTACAGAATTTAGAGACCCAAAACTGTAGATCTCTCTTATTTTAGGCTGGCACCCCATGTGATTCTTAGTTTAGTTCAGTATGTGGAGGTGATTCTAGAGGCCGAATCGACCCTTCAACTATTTCTTCTTGGGTTGTCTCTTCTCTAGTAGACTGGACCCAATCTTCATTACATTTTTCCTTTTCCTCTGTGAGCTCTTCCCGTAGCTTATTAATCATATTTCGCTATTCTATTAGCATGCCCGTCATTTGTGTTATGGGATCAGGTGGGTTGTCATATATCTCTTCCACCTCTGGTTCTACACGCCTAATCTTTGGGCAAAACCATTATGTCTTTTCACTCTACATAAATGATTCACAATATCAATATCATATTGAATGTATACACATATTCCTTAAAACTCAAACACCAATAAATAACAGGAACATTCATGTGTGTACAACAAGCAATCATGGGTTATCTAACATCACTAAGACGAAGAACTATAGCAATTATCCTAGCAAAACCTACCTTTTCCAGGAACTTTAGTTCTGATACCAAAAATATAACCCCTACCTTAATAGCCATTAATATGGTTTGAAAATGTGTCATTAAGTTTGATTGGAGACCAACGGTTAATTCAAAAACTTATGAAATGTCCCAACTTCAAGACAGGGTTTGCTTCTGTGATAAAGTGGATTTTTAAAAACTTTTCCAAATCCTGTTTAATACGGTCTCATATTCACATTTTGAATATATTAGGCTTGTGCCATTCGATTCCATTAATAAATATCAGCGTATAAACAAAAATTCCTGACAACACTTGGGTTTATACATTCACTAAAAGGGGTTCACAGGTATATTCACCCGTTTCACTTTCCCATATTATGGATTACACAACACTATCCAAATTTATAACATTTACAATATGTACAATAATCCCAAATATATGACAACCAACACAAAGCTTAAAGCTCCTATTGGGTATCACTAACTGCCCTTCGTTACTTGTTTCACTTTTGACTCGCTTGCCCTGGCTGTAGGTTAGTCATTGGAAAGAGTGAGAGTCAAAAGAATCCTAGTAGTAACAATTCACTCATAACATATATAATCACAAAGCAGCATCACATTCGTGACTTTCGTCACATAACAACAGCTCTCAGAGCTATATACACAATACGACAGTTTTTGATGTAATCACATTAATGACAGCTTTCGTTGTATTCACAATAATGAAAGCTATCATAGCTGCTTCCGCAGCAGCATCCACATTCGTCACAATTCAATTATAGTACAAATATATAATACATTACACATGAAATAAGAGTAAAAGTCACTACCTTGTTCTTTCCGCTCATGCACTGGTACCGGTTTATCACGTGCACGGCAAATGTCAAATCCTATAAACCATAATCAAGGACGATGAGTTATTTCCTATTCCAATTCTTAATTCCAAAATACTTGGGGTTGGTTATCATTTGAGACCTTTAGGTGGCTACTAGAAGCCTAAACAGATGCTTAAAGGGTGAGGAGAAACTAAACCAAAGGCCATCTTTCAAAAGTTCAAAATATAGTTTTTGAAGGGTTGGATGTGGCTAAGCCATTCTCAAGCTGCAGCCAAGAGATAGTTAGAAACTCACTGGCTTCGGCCAAAGATCGCTAGCCGCGACCAAGAATAGGATAGACAGTTTTAGACTATGGCTAAGATCCACTCGCCCTAGACAAGAACAGGTCAGAAGGTTTTAGACCGTGGCCAAAAGCTGGTTAGATGCTTTTTGGCTACAGCCAAAACTCTTGGTCGTGGCCAACAACTGGCCTGTTTCCTGGCTAACTTCAAATGACCATAACTTTTTGTACAAACATAGAAATGACACAAACTTTATATCTTTAGAAAGCTTGAAATGTATACTACAAAACAAGAAAATATCATAACATTTTGACACCATTTGCTATTTCAAAATACTATGCAAAATAGGTCCCATGTATAGAATTTCCATTGCTCAAAACTTACAATTTTCCAGCAAATGTTTCCAAAGGTCCAACATTCACGTCCAATACTACTCCCATACAATTTTTCACATGGAATCCAATGGAAATATCAAAACATCCAAATTTACATTACTTTCTCATGTTATGTTTTGACAACATTTCAACATAAACTTACAATTTCACCAAACTTCACATATAAGTCCCTAATCAATTCATTGTCTCAAACATAACACAAGACACCATTTTAACAACCAAAACACCATGACTCTTCTAAAACCATAGTTACATGAAAAATAGGGCAAAATCCACAAGACAAAGCACACAACTAATGGCCACAATAGACATGTCTAATGGTTGCTTGTGCTTACCTCTTTTACTTTCACTAACTTGTTCTTTGATTCCCAACCACCAATTTCCTTTGAGTACTTAAACACATCCTCTTGAAAATCTAAAACCATACACATGAAGCCCTCATCAAGGTGGTCAAGATTAAAGAAGAGGTTTTTAGCATTTGAGCTCAACTACTAGGTCAAAAGCTCTCACCTTTCTTGACTTCATCTTCCTCATCCTCTTTCCTCCTCCTTCTTGGTCGACAATGGAAGCTTGAGAGAGAGAGAAAATGATGATAAGATCAGATTTTTCCCACTCCCTCCATGCCCTAGCCGACTTTAAGAGAGAAGAAAGAGAAAAATGGGTTGAAACTTTGACTTCCATCCAAGGGTTCAAGTGATGCCAAATGTCAACTTCTTGTAACTTCTTCCATGTGCATGAAACCGTTTGATTATTCCCACTATTTCCATTAGTTATTTAGTCACACCACTTACTCTTTTAGTTGATGGTGAATTCCCTCGTTGGTAGCTAACTAATTGCAGGGTAATTTTCTTTCTTCCCGTTTTTCCCCTGACTATGGCAATTCCGATTGGATTACCACTTAGCACATTATTTCATTCCTTTTCCTCATGCCATGCCTCCTCCCTTCTCTTTTAATTCAATTTAAGCTTTGACAACACAATTGAGCTTACATACAAGGTTTAGGCATTGTCTACAGCTAATTCGAGTTGTAATTCACATTGCATTTCTTTGAAAGTATTTAGCTACATTAATTATATTTACTTTAGAGTTATTAGCCCTTATACACAATTTGGACCATTAAAGAAAGATCATCTCCAAATGACAGTGTAAGAATCGTTTTGTGTTGTAGTTGATCGAGCTCCTCAATGATCAAAACCTTGGAGCACAACATCTGAAAGAAAGAACACAGCTCCACTAAAATGATAGACACATCGGGTGGCAATGTATTTTTTATTGCCAATGGAAGTAACTATTACATATGAACATGTGAGTCATGACTCTTCATCCCAACAACCTTTTAAGCAGGCATGTCAAAACTTCATGAAATATTGCTTGAATGCCCATCAGGAACTTTTATTTTCTTCAACATCGCAAGGAAGATTTCCTTATTCAGTTTTGTGATGGTGAATTTTGTCTGTTAAAATTTTTCGTGCTCATCTGGCCACACTTCTTTATAAACTCCCATGGCCCATAAATATTTCCTTACTTGAAGATGATCTTTTGACTTGTTGAGTTTATTAAGCAGCTTTTATACCATATTGTCACATACATCTTTTTCAATATGCATGACATTAAGACTATGTCAAAAAAAATTATATTTCCAATATAGAAGAATGAAGAAGATGCTTATCTTCTACCATTACTAAGGCGCAGAAGTAGAAGTCATGTTAGTCACTCTCCCTACTTTTGCTGTATTGTCATTTTTTCTAAACTTGAATTCAACATCCTAAAGCTATTGTAAGATATACATCTGCACTGGATAAAGTCTAAGAGTGTCTTTTTTTTTTGCTTTCACATTTAAACAATTCCATTGCAATCTAAACTTGTACTTACCATCGCGAAACCTCTAATGACCCATGAAGCACCACTTTTGATTATGGGGAAGGTGTACTAAGTTAGAGTCAAAATTGAAAGCTAGACATGCCATCCCAATATGCTCATTCCACCTGATAATGTTCCCAGCCCAGGAAAGTCACTTATCATTCACATCAAGGCTGCACGCAAGTTGAACATTGTATTCTCATATGTGTCATATGTCTCAATGTATACATTCCATAAGTCCATCAATTTTGCAATAAGTGGTTAGAGATACACATTGATGTCATTACTCATTGCCTTTTTGCCTGGATTGATCATAGACAAAATGAAGGAGCTTAATTTCATACATATCCAGGGGTAAGTGGTAGGGAACTAAAACTACTAGCCAAATACTGTAACTTGTGCTAAGATTCTCCAATGGATTAAAACAATCAATCACTAAAGCAAGCCAAACATTTTAAGGGTTAGCTACGAAAGCTGAAAAGTATGAGTCAAATGCTTTCTAGGCTTCTGTATGTCGTGCATGTCTTAATTTACCATCTTCATTCTTATTAACTTCATGCCACCTCATATGCGCAGCTGTTTTAGATGACATAAATAATCTTTGTAATCATGACTTCAAAGGAAAGTATTTGAGAATCTTTATAGGTTTCTTCTTCTATTTTTTTCCCTTTTGAATTACCTTGTACCTCGATATGTGATATTGCTTACAAGTGTTCCTGCTACCATCATCTCCCCAATATAGCATACAATCATTGGGGCATGCATCAATTTTTTTGTAGTTTAAGCCCAATCTGTTAATAATCTTCTTGACCTCATAGAACGTTATGGGAATCTCCACGTCGGGGAATGTATCTTGTAATAATTTCAGCAACATCGACATTCCCTTATTAGTGATTCCACACAAGAAACTTGATATAACACAATTTGATCAAGATAATTTCGAGCATTTTTGACAACCTTGATATAAAGGACAATCTACTTCATCTATTAGGCTGAAAAAATCCTGAGCTGCTTCATTCCTCAAGAACATATTGTTAGATCTCATGTTTTGATGATAACAAAAGTATGGTTTGAAAAGGAAATGATTAATAATCAGGCTTGAACTAAGTAATGACAGGAATAAGCTTTTCTTGAAGTAAGCATGGAAGTATTGAAGATTGGCCAAGAGAAAATGCTGAGGAGCTTAATTTGAAGTACAGTTTCTAGGGCATTACTCGAGGCGCTACTCGAGTAATGAGACAAAACTTGAAGTATCCAAGGAAAACTTCCAGTAATCTGCCATCATTACTCGAGGCGATACTCGAGTAACCAGGTAAAAAACGTGGAGTTGCTCTCGGCCTGCTAATGTTACTCGAGGAGGTACTCGAGTAACCAAGTGAAAACTTCCAGTTTCCTTCAAGTTTTCCCATTGATACTCGAGGAGCTACTCGAGTACCTGTGGTTCCTAAAATGTGGACCTCTCGGCATTTTGTACTACTGCTAATGTTACTCGAGGAGCTACTCGAGTAACCCTATGAAAACTTCCAGTTGCCTTCAAGTTTTCCCCATGATACTCGAGGAGCTACTCGAGTAACTCTGTTTCTGAAAATGTTGTGCTCTCGGCACTTTGTACCACTGCCAATTTTACTCAAGGAGCTACTCGAGTAACGTATGTGGAAACTTGAAGTTGCTACCCGATTAACTTTATTTCTATTTAGTTCATCCTCCTCGAGTCCTTACTCTAGTATGCAAGTTTTTAATATTGTATTTAAGTGGATTCCTCGAGTAAGTACTCTAGTATGCACAAATATTTTCAAAGGAAACTTCAAGTTATTACCAGAGTAAATCATGCACAAGAAGTACCTTTACTCGAGGTGGTACCCGAGTAACCTATGTAAAAATGAGTTCATTACTCGAGTCCATACCCGAGTAACAAGGTAAGTGCTCTCGGCATTGAAATCCTGCCAACATTACTGGAGTAAAGCATCGAGTAACCAAAAGTTTATGTGAAGATTTACTTGAGTTGGTACCCGAGTAACTCATAAAGTTGTGAGTGCATTACTCGAGTAGGTACCCGAGTAAACATATATTTCCAAAGGTTTGAAAAATGGTTATTCCATGCACTACCCGAGTAATCTTGTATGTAGTCATTGACTTGCAGTTGATTAATGATTTCCCGATGATACTCGAGTAGGTACTCGAGTAAACTTCAAGGGATACTCGAGCAGCTACTCGAGTAAGCAAACGCAGAAAGTTTGAAATCATTCCAACGGTCATTGTTTTGTTTCCTATTTGATTAACTTTTCATTATATTAGTATTCTTAGCATTGTAACAGATAAACAATGAAGAGATCTTACCAAATAAGGAAAGTTAAAAGCAATGCTCAAATGTCACCGACCGGCACCTACCGCAACGTATGTTTTTCAAAAACTGGAAAAGTCAATAATGGCTGCGCACGCTCCAACGAACATGAAGAAATATGTTCCAGCAATCATTACCAACGTATCTATATATATGGGAACATCTGAACAGAGATGGACACACAAGAACACACTTACAAACGTATCTTCAAGTTCATTATTCTGTTTTCCATTGTATTTGAGATTCTATGCTTCAGTGATTCTTATTTACTCTGAAATAGAGATATTTCATTCAAACTCAATATTTGTTATTGAGATAACTTAAGGTTGTGGAACCTTGAGTTGGGATTGGATTACAACTTGTAAGGGGGAGCGAGTGTCCAGGTGTAGGAACTTGCTTGTACTGAGGTGCCAAGAACCCACTGAATCTTGGAAGCTATAGTGAAACTCTCAGAGAAGCTCTGAGGACTGGACGTAGGTCAAAGTGGTTGTGGCCGAACCAGTATAACTCCCGGTGTACACTTCGGTGATATTTCTCCTTACTCTTTATTACTTTAATTTCACTGTCAAAGTTTTACATTTCCGAAGAAATTTTAAGATCACCCAATTCACCCCTCTCTTGGGTGAAACACTTGCTCTAACACATATGGTTTGAACCCTACACTTCTTCATTAAAGTTGTCATCTTGAAAACCAAATGCATCACAAATAGTATCATTAATAGGATCATCTTGATCTACTTGAACTCCTACTCATAAACTTTGAGGAAGAGCATCATCATATCTCATACTAGGTTTCATACTATGAACTCCCCTAGAACGTATAGTCTTCCAGGAAAGGCTTCACAAGCAAATGTTCCATAACAACTTCTCATGTATTCCAGTTCTTAAACTTGCATCTCAGACACAGACACACGATCTTACCATTATAGGTAGCTTACTATCGCAGAAGACATCTAGCGGCTAGAGTTAAGGCTTCCCAAGCTCTTTTAGGAAGCCTTCTAACTAGACAATTTCTCAGGTTGCTCAGGCTAGAGCTCTGTACTTTGCCTTAGAAGAGGATCATGACATAGTGAACTGCTTTTTTGTCTTCCAATGAACCAGTAACCCTCCTAGCATGACTAAATACCCATGTGACACACCTTCTTGTCATTACACAAGTGCCCCAATCTGAATCATAATAGCAGCTCATAGTGGTGTCTCCTTGAGTATTGATTAGTATCCCCAATCCAAGACATCAATTTAAGTATTGCACCATGTTTAATGTTGCTGCCATATGCACATTCATGGGTTAATGCATGAATTGATTTAGATTCTGCACAAAGAAACTTATGTCAGGGCAAGTTACAGTCAAGTAAATAAGCCTACCAATAAGCCTTCTATGCCTATTTGGATTACTCAATAAATCTAACTCCTTATCTTTTACCTCTTGATAGCCTTTTAATTTTAGATTTTATGCCATTGGCATTCCTAAAGGCCTACAACCACTCATCCCTAAATCAACCAACAAGTTTAAAACATACTTTGTTTATGACATAAAAATTCCCTTTTCTGACCTAGCCATTTCAATATATAAGAAGTACTTCATTAGACCTAGGCCTCAATTTTAAAATTGTCATGAAGAAAGTTCTTTACTTCCTCTTTCTTATTCTCAGAAATACCAGTGATAAGTAAATCATCGACATATACAAGGATTAGATCATACTACCATTACTGTACATCTTAAAGAAGAGTGAGTAATCGAATGTACTTTAAGTGAATCCACCTTGTATTAATGCCATTGACAATTTACAGTTCTATTGTCGAGAAGCTTGCTTTAGCCTATATAAGGACTTTTGAAGCCTATATACAAGGTTCTCCCCCTTGCTATCAAAGCGTTGAGGAATGGTCATATAGACCTCCTCATCTAAATCTCCTTATAAGAAAGTGTTATGTATATCCTCTTGATATATATTCCAATCATATATGGCTACCAATTTCAAAAGTCATACATATACTAATCAGTTTAATAATAGGTAACAAGGTTTCATGATAGTCTATACCCTCTTATTGGGTATATCCCTTAGCTGTTTGCCAGGCTTTATATTTTTTAACCTCTCCATTGGATTTGTACTTGATTTTATAGACCCATTTGCATCTAGTGGCCTTTTATCTTTAGACAATGGAACAATGTCTTAATCTTATTGGACTTAAGGGCCTCCATCTCAAGATTCATTGCTTTTATCTAAACATCATTTTGTATTGCCTAATGATAGCTTTTAGGTTCTAAAATTGAGTCTAATCTAAAAAGAAAACACATGTGAGATGCAGATATATTCTTATAAGACAAATAATCATCAATCAGATAAAGGCAATTAGTAAAATATTCATGAAATACCTTGGTTACCAAGTTGCACATATAGTCTTTGCCCTTAATGGGGGCTCTTTATTCTCCCATTAGTGAATGTACTAGGCTTAGAGGAAGGAATTGGAGGATGAATTTGATTATGAATAAGGGTTGTGTGCGCAGGTGAGTCCCCTGCATAAGGCTCGACTTGTTGGTATTTCTCATTGTTGACAAAACTATACCCTTTATGCCGCTATGACATGACATGCTCATAAAAGAAGAACATATTCCTCACTTCCTTGGATACTCCCCCTTGATCAGAAGGTCTTCTTTCTAAGAAGGGAAATTTATCTTCTAAAAAAGTGACATGTCTACTTACTAGGATTCTTTCATTTTCAAGATCTAAGAGTACCTATTCCTTTTGATTACTAAGATATCGTAGGAAGAAACATGGTTAATCACCTTCTTCTTGTCATCTTGAAGGGCCTGCACTAAATAATGGTTAAGGAAAAATACTACCATGCTACTCAGTTCTTTAATCATTAGGCACAAAAATTAGGTTAAAATGCAATCGTGAGGCATCTAGGACATCGGTCAAATACATATCATTAAACAACCTAATATTACTAATATGTGTGACAATGACTCTCTCTCCATTTGGAATCTTATCACTGTAATATTGCTATCATTAATGCGAAAAGAATCAAATAGATATAGATCTCTAGTTATATGTGTGGTTGCCCTTGAGTCCAAAACCCATTTACTATAACGAGAAGCAAAAAGAGTCAAACCTATATTAGTACTAGTGAGTGCATGAACTATAGCCTCAGAGTCACATTTCAGCATTTTGAGTAGCTTTGCGTACTATTCTATAGTGAAAGTAGGAGCCGCAGTCTAAGAGCTTTGAAAATTATCAGTGTACTTATCCGAATTAGTTCTAGGATCAGTTGCAAGGTGATTGGCAGTAGCAATGTCAGATTATTTCACTTTGGCACCTCTGAAGTTTGGTGGATATCCTACAAGTTCCCAACAAATATCCTTGGAGTGACCTTTTTTTACCACAACAAGAACATTTAGTCCCTGTCCCAGAACAGGTTTGTCCCTGGCCATGTCCTCTATTGTGGGACACTGCCATAGCTATACTGTCAATGGTGGTGTTGCTAGAGGAATGGGCTAGAACTTCTTAGCCTCATCCTTTACAATCATGGCAAATGCTTTGTTGGCTAACGATAGTGGCCTCATCAACAAAATTTAGCTATGAGCTCTGTTGAAGGATTCATTGAATCCTAAAAGAAACTAAAGAAGTTTTTGTTGTTGGAGAAAATCAACACATACCATTGATGTGTTGCATTTACAGGAGGGCACCAAAAACAAAGTGGCTTGCTCTTCCTAAAGGTCCTTCATTTTGGCGTAATACTGAGATGTAGAAGAAGAATTTTGCTGCAGGCAGTTGAGCTCATAGTGTAAGGAGAAGAGCTGAGAACCAGTGATCTTATCAAAGTGCTCTTAGAGGCACTTGGAGGTCATTCTAGAGTAAACATGGATCTTAGTAAAAAATCACACTGTTCACCAGTTCTTTGGAGATATAGTTGAGGATCGAGGAGAGGACTACAACACTGCAAGTTCCTATTAATCTCGGAGGCCTTCTTCCTGTGATTCCTTCATACAAGACCCATCTATGAACCCTAACTTGTATTTTCCATGAAGAGCCATTCTCTTTACTCAACTCTAGATGAGGTAATTTTTGCTGCCAATAAGAGTGTGTTGAATAATGGTCACCTGTTGAGTTTTAAAAGGATGGAGGTAAGGGGATCACAACTACAAAATAGGGATTTAGTGGCGCTAATCTTATGGCACTTCTTCCAACAAGCGTCGGAGGAGACTTCTATTTTTTGAAAAAAAAATACATGTGACAGCTATGGCGCTTGACCAGGAAAGTGCCATTGCTACCAAATACATTGTATGGCGCTTTCCTGAAAAAGCGCTATACAAGGGGTTATTTTTTTTAAAAAAAAATTACTCCCCTTATGGGCAAGTGCCATACAAGGGGATATTAAAATATATCCTTGTGCAAAATTGTATATTGCCTCGAATAGCGCTTGGCAGCCAAGCGCCATTCAAGAAATATCCAATTGCCTTGAATGCCAAGTGCCATTCAAGGCAATCCCCCTTGTACATATAAGGTGGTGAACTTTTTTTTTTTAAAAAAATAAATCCCTTGTGTAAAAGGCCTTTAGTTTTTTAAAAAAATCAATCCCTTGTACATACAAGCACCAGAGGAGACTTCTATTTTTTAAAGAATACATGTGGCAGCTATGATGCTTTCCTAGTCAAGAGCCATAGCTGTCCAATACCTTGTATGGCACTTGTCTAAGGAAGCACCATGCAAGGGATTATTTTAACAAAAAAAAGTTACCACCTTTTATGGCTCTTGTCTTGGCAAGTGCCATACAAGGGGTTTTTTTTAAGTGAGATTCGTGTAGCTAAGATGTGTTTGAAGTCAAAGTGAATATGATTTTCTTACTCATATAATATGTATATCCTATTTATAAAATTTTTTCAGTCAAAGTCTTTGTATATGTATATTTATAGTGCTTTTTGAAACAAATTTCTAGCCCAAAAGAATTTGATGCAATATTATTATGAAAACAACTAGTAAAGTTGATTAACAATTGATTTAAGAATGCGTAATGGTTTTGAAAATGCTTTTAAATTATCAAAATTAAAAATTTATGGTTTTCAAAATGTTTCAAGTTTTTAACTTAAAACATCAAAGGACCTCTTCCGAGGTCAAAGGCAAGAAAGTTGAAGGATGAGACTTGAAAGGCTATGTTATATGTTGTGTGTCATGTAAACACTATTCAAGAATGTTAAATATGTTCTAGAAAGTGGGAGAACATGTATGCTTGCGCTTAGTAATTAAAGAATGCAGGTTATGGTGTGATAAAGGGATAAACACCATTGATGAGCACTAATCTTGAAATGAAGTAAAAACATGGCAAAAGCACTTGGATGACTACAAAACTTTCTAGTCTAAATATGTTAAATTTGGATATGTACATTGATAGTTATAAATTTTTCAAAGTTGTTGCAAATTTTGGAAAGTGCAGTATGACCAAATAAACAATGCCACACTACCTGATTTTCTAGAATCAATGGACAAGGGTCTCAACCATTTGATATATTTTTTTTCACCTGATAGAGAATGTGTAGAACATCAAATAGAGACCTGAACCATACTCCATTTCAAATTTTCTAGAACTAGTTATCATTTTTCAAAATGTGCCTAAAGTTAAGAAGGCTATCCAATAAATAGTAACCTTTGAAAGCAAACTAAAGTTTCAAGTTGTTTGCGAATTCTAGGTCATGAAATGGGTTTAAGTGGTTTAAAAATTGTATCATTTTCTCTATTGTATGAATAAATATAAGGTGTGACATTATGAGCCGAGGTTCATTGTAAAATTTCAAAGGTTAGAAAAGTTAATGATATGTAGGTTGAAAATAATCATAGTGATTATGTATAATTTAGCCTAACAAACTCCGTTTCAAATGATGCATTCACGGATATTTTCATTCAAATAGAATGAGGGCTCCTTCTAATGCATATATTATTTGTCGGCCTCTTCTATACAAACAGCTTTCTGTATTTTTTTATACAAACAGCTTTCTATATTATGTATTAACAATGTGTGTGTGTTAGAAAATATTAAATCTATTTAAGCACAAAATTAAAGGTGAATCTATTTGGTTAAATAATAGTGATCATTACCTTTAATGAAGTATTTAGCCATAAAATAAAATTATAATGAATATATTTGGTTACTAGAAATTAAAATTGGGAAGCTATGACGCTTTTACAAAAAGTGCCATAGCTTCCCACTTGAAAAAAAAAAATTTAAATAGCTAATTTTTTTTAATGCCTTGGAAATTCCAATGCTTTCAATTTTTTTTTCCAAATTTGGAAGCTATGGCACTTTGACAAAAAGTGCCATAGCTTCTCTCACCTTGTATGGCGCTTCTATATAAAGCACCATACAATGTGTTATACTCCCACCTTGTATGGCGCTTCTATATAAAGCGCTATACAACGTGATATATAATTTCCACAGCCCACCATTTTCATTTTCTTGTGTTCCTTCTAGCTCCCTAATTTCCTAAAACTCCATTGCAGTACAAAGCTTCCTCTCCTACATATTTTTTTTCTTCTTGTCTCAGCCTCCTTCAGAAACGCCCTAGCATGTAAGTGTTTTTTTCCAATATTTGGTCCACTTTTTTTTAGTTAAAATCTGTCATGGATCTTATGTATGTGCTCATAATTTTGTTTTCAGGTATTTATTTGAAGTTTCAACTCTGTCTTCTTGAACTTCCTATACATTATAAGTTTTTTAATCCTTGAGCTTACAAATATAATAATACTTAGTTTAATCCTTCGTAGAAGTAACGTGTATGGCTCAAGTTAAAGCAACTTAAATGCTGGAGTTTGTTTATGCTTGATACATGAAGATGCCATATTGCAAAAGATACGTGCTATATTATTTCATTTTACTATGGATTGTATTATAAATTGCTGTGGATTTTGGATTGTAAATGAAGGTTTACATCAAGAAAATAAAATAATTATGAAAAATTATTAAGAAAAAAAGACTTCCTATAGTGCTTCTTTACGGAAGTGCCATTTGAAGTCATTGACTTCCTATGGCACTTCCCAGTGAAAGCGCCATAGCTTTATAGTTAAAAAATAAATAAATAAATAATCAAGCTATGGTGCTTTCATATATTCAAGAAGAGCTGTAGCTTGTTTTAATGGCGGTGAAAGCTATGCCGCTTCCCAAGCGCCATAGTGTTCTTTAAATTAAGCGCCACAGCTTGTGTTTTTTTATAGTAGTGGATGATTTTAGCTCAAAGCATCAACATCAGTAGAAGAAGATTTGGAAGATTTGGAAGCAGCCATCTAAAAAGCGACAAGCTAGCATTAGATATATGAGAGGCTTGATGATCGGTACGGCATGCGAGAGTTAAGTGAGGAAGGCACCAAGATAGATCACACTGTGAATAATCGAATCTTGAAACAGAGATGGAGGGATTAGGGCATAAGGATGAAGCAAGGTGTGAAATGTCGAGAGCTCGCGATAGAATTGGGTCGAGCAATTAGGGCAGATGCTAGAGTCGGGTTGCATTCTTGGAGTCGGATATTGCTTTATGGACGGGTCGGATGGTGGTCTTGGGGTGGATCTTGACTTGTGTACATGATCTGTGGCCAATTTGGGCCAAATCTTTAAGCAATGGTGTGATGGATCTATGGCTTTGATTCCATGTTGGAAAGCTGAACCCATATGTATAATTTGGGTAGCAAGGAACCAACCTTTATTTTTATTAAATTGAATATAATATCCATACACAAGATCATAGAATGATCTAATATATATAGTCAATCATAATCACACCTACCAGGCCTTAAGGCCACTAATACTAATAAGCCTAATGCTAAACACAATAAACAATCTAAAATTCAAGAAACCAATGCAAATATATGACACTATTTATCCACTAATCAAGCCACCTTGAAATTAGCACAAAATGTTCACAAAATCATTAATTCAATGACTAACCAGTACGAAGAAATGATAATTAAGCTAATTAAACACAATGTCAAGCATCTAACAAAGGTTCAAACTACAACAAATCTTCTTTACAAATATTAAATAAGAGAAACACAATTAAATGCCATAAAGCTAATCATAAGACCTAAGAATCACTAAATAGCATAGAAAAGAAGATTGGAAGAGCCAAAGCTCCCCTATTGAAGCCCCAAACTCATGCCATTTCCACTGCTAGAAAGGACTAAGGAGTTTAGCCACGCCTAGACATTAGCACAACTCAACCAAACATCTTCAAAGTTTCAGCCAATATGGAATAATGGAATGATTAGTGGAGGATTATGGTATAGAAGAAGAAGAATGATAATAAAACAGAGAAGGTAGATCGTGGATGGTCGCCAGCAACGTTGAAGATGAGGGCAAATATTGTCGGTGTCCATGGAGAAGGATGAAGATGAGGCACGGTGGTGAAGGTGATGAAGGTGAGGTCGATTAGAGATGATGGTGAATGTTCTGGTCTTCATGATCCTTGTCTCAAAAATTCACTGAAGATGCTAGTCAAATCAGACCTAACTTGTGCTGACAAAACACTGTAGTTTTGGGTAGAGACTAAATTGTAGTTTTTAAAAGTCTGTGATACTAAACTGTAATTTCTGCAATTTAAGGCCCAAACTTCCATTTTTAGAGTTGATCCAATTTCTTGAAGCACCTATAATTAAAAACAATTAAATCAATATCAACTCTTCTAAACAAAACCAATGATTAAGAATAATTACAATTATTATGACAATTTTTCCATTTTTAGCTCTATTCCAATATATTTGCTCCTAATCCAAATTAATCATAATAAAGACATTTAGAACATAATTATGGCAAAATCCCCAAATAAAATATGAAAATATATAATAAAATTTGGATTTGTCATTTATGAAGCCTCTAACTACTTTGTTTTGGTTGCTGTTAGGAGCTATTGCAATATTGTATATAAATTCTTAAATTTTGGGTTATTTTACTAGTTATGTTGCTCTATTAAGTTCGGTATGTAAATTACTTATTCTAGCACGTAAAAATCCTCCGTAAGGGGGAAAGCGACCTTAAAATATGGTATGACTAAAGACGCACAAGTAGATGAAAAAAATGAATATGTTAAATTTTCAATCCCTATTATTGTGACAATCTATTTGATGAACGTGAAAGATTCATAGCCATTGGCTAAAAGGCTTGGTCTCTTTTATTGTACAAGCTGATACAGAGGTTTTCTCAAAGATTCAAACTCCTACGTCGCCATAAAGAAAGTATCAAAGGATTCTAAACAAGGGGAAAAAGAGTTTGAATCGGAATTCAGAATAATCAGTTAACCAAGGCATCAAAACTTAGTCCAACTAATTGGTTGGTGTCATGAAAGAGAAGAACTATTGCTAGTTTGAGTATATGCTGAGTGGAAGTTTAGATTGTCGTCTCTTTAAGGATAAAAGGTTGCTGACATGGTCAAATAGATTTAAAATAGCTCAAGACTTGGCCTCTGCATTATCGTACCTGCACGAAGAATGGAACAATGTGTAATTCATAGAGACATAAAATCGAGCAACATCATGCTAGATTCCAACTTCAATGCAAAACTTGGAGATTTCATATTAGCACAACTTGTAGACCATGCAAAAGGAGCTACTACAATAGGAACTATAAGCTATATGGCTCCTAAATATATCACTACTTGAAGGGCTAGTAAAGAATCTGATGTATATAGTTTTGGAGTTGTTGCACTAGAGTTAGTTTGTGGAAGAAAACCCATCAACCAAAAGGTTCCAGATGATGAAATAAACTTAGTGAATTGGGTATGGGATCTCTATGGAAACGAGAGAATTATGAAAGCAGATGATCCAAGGCTACAAGGAGATTTTGACCATGATCAAGTTGAATGCCTAATGATTGTTGGGCTATGTTGTGCTCATCCTGATCAAAACCGTAGGCCTTCAATATGGCAAGCAATTCATGTTCTTAACTTTGAAACTTCATTTCCTAGTCTTCCTTCAAGGTACCTTTCAATTCTATCCAGCACCAATGCTTCAGAGGTAAGTCAAAACCAGAACATTAGCTTTAGTTCCAACACAAACTCTTCTAGTTATTCTACAACTTCTGACGATAACGTTTTATCAACAAGTGAGTCACTTTTGTACTCGCGCATAAGTTAATTATGGTTATTGTACTTTTGCGGTTAATGCACAAAATTCTTAATGTATAAATCTCATATATTTTTGCGATAGTATAATTCTCATTTAATATTTGTAAGTTACTGTAATCTAAAAAAACAATGTAAAATCGTAAATATAGATTACTTATATTATTTTGTTAGATTTTCACCTACAGATTCTCACTACAAAAAAACATGAAATTTGCGACGGAATAGAATTCCATCGGAAAATTAGATTTTCACCTACAGATTTTCACTACAAAAAAACATGGAATTTGCGACGGAATAGAATTCCGTCGCAAATTCCGTGGAAAAACTGTCGAAAATTCCGTTTTCGTGATAAAATTAGCAACAAAAAATATTCTGTCGGAAATTCTGACTTTTGCCAAGGAATTTTCAACGGAAAATTCCCACGGAAATTTCTGACAGAATTTCCGACAGAATTTGATTCTATCGGAAATTGAGAGGGAATTTCTGACAGAATTGAATTCCATAGGAAATTCCCTCGCAATTTCCGACGGAATTTATTTCCGTCGAAAATTCCGTGGAAAAATTTTAAAATTATTTTTTTAATTATTTAATATTTTAAAATTTAATTTAATTTTAAAAAAGTATTTTTATAAAATTTATTATTTTTAATTAATATTTTTAATTTAATTTTTATTATTATTTTCTAATTTCTAAAATATTTTTAATTTTTAATCATAGGTTTTGTTCCTTATAGGGGCAAAATAGTCATATAAAAAATAAAATTTATTAGTTGTGAATTAATATTAGTCAATAAAATATTATTAATAATTATTTATTAGTTATTAATTAATGTTAAAAAAAAATTAATTTTATAAATTAAAAAAAATACTCATATGATTATATATATAATTGTGTGTAATAATAGAACGCCAAAGCAGTCGAGCTCATCCGATAAGGCATCGCGTACGTACGGACAAGGTCATGGGTTCGAACCAAAGGAGGGGCAACTTGAGTTGCATTTCCAGGAAATATGAGGTTACGACATGTGGCGAAAGGAGGTTGCAACATGTGGTGGATCTGGGGGCCGGCGACAAGGTGGATGCCGCCAGAGCTGCCACGGTCGTAGAAGGCAATGAGGGGGTGGTTGTTGGAGTTGCCATGTGGATTTTTAAAATTTTAAAAAAACTTTTGTGACGGAATTTTCGACAGAAATGAATTCCGTAGGAAATTGCCAGGGAATTTCCGACGAAATTGAATTCCGTTGAAAGTTGCGAGGGAATTTCCGACGGAATATTTTGTCAGAAGTTGTGAGGGAATAATTTCGTCAGACCTTGCGATGGAATCTGAATTTTGTCGAAAATTTGTTTGTGACGCTATTATTGCCGACGGAATCCATTCCGTCGGAAATCAATTCTGTCGGAAATTCCATCGAAAACTCTAATTCCGTCGCAAATTCAATGTTTTTTGTAGTGTCTATACTTTTGCTTTTTGTTAAGAAAAGAGGTGCTTAAGCTGTTAGGGAAATTTAAGCTTTTGGGTAATGATGTCGCCTTTGATCTCATTATGTATGAAACCAAAAATTATAATATACTTCCTCCAGTCCTTACTATAAGACGTATTTACCTAATTTGATTAGATTAAGGAAGCTAGTTAAGTTAGTTATTATGACATGTTTGTTCTAAAAGACCCTAATTACCTTCCTTGATTCCCTCAATTTCTCTCTTACTTGATTATTGTTGAGGAGATATTGACAAATATGAAAAATAGGCCTTGTATTTAAAACCAAGATTAATTCCCTAGTTTGAAGCTATATTAAGGACCGGAGGAAGTAGTATTGGTAATTTTTGTATGTGATCATTCCACTTGGAAAGCTGATTAAGTGAAGTCATTGCAGATGGGATATGATATGATCATATTATTTTGTTAAGAAATTAGAGATAATATTAAAATAAGAAGACAAGTGAGGCCCCATGGAGTATCATAATGCATATGAATCACTCAAAAATCAATTACAAAATTTAATAAAAAATAAATTCCATGCCATTGAATATATGAAGCCCTTCCTCAAACACGTAATTTGCAATTACCATACATTATCAGAAGACTTTGTTGCCCCAAAAAAAATCGTAAAAGACTTTATCCCTATTGGGGGAAACGGGAAAAAAATCATTTATGATGATGACCAAGAAAAGTCAATTTAATCAATTCTTAATTAGGAAGCTTACATGATTATTTTCAAGCCACATCTACGGTTAAAATTTTGCAACTATTGTGAAAATATTAGCGAGCCGACCAAATGGAGTACTCATTTCTCATTTCCTAGTCTTCATTTCAACTCTATAAGACAATGACAAGATGCCTAAAATTTACAATCTCCAAACAAATTATATATCTTCTAGATCAAGTTAGGCCAAAAGTCTTCTTCCACAACCTCAATCAAGTTTACTTTTCATTTACAAAAAGACTTTGGTTCCATTTCAGGAAATAAACGCATGCCAAGAAATTGATCATACATGTCCACAAAGACTTTGGCCACGCATGTACCTTGTGAATATAAACTATGCAGTTAACTTGCAATTAGGGATAGAAGTATTTTTAATTTAATTAATAACATCATACACATAATATATAGGGTAAATTTCACTCATCCCCTGTCGAAGCAACTTTATTTCAGTCAATCTCCAAAAATTCTAAAACTTTCAATGCACCTCCTTAGACCAAAATAAAATTAAGTTTTGCACAGGGGGCAATGATGCCCTTGCTTTATGTTTTGAATCCCCTAATTTTTCTTGTAAATGCCATTACTTGTCTTGCGAATGACCAGAATACTTTTGTCAACTCCCTTGGCCTCTTTATTTGTCTTGAAAATGTTCATTTATTTTGTTGGTACCCTTATTTATCTTATGAATTCCCTTATTTATCTTGTGAATGGCCAAAATGTTCTTGTTAACTTCCTAGGTTCTTTTGAATTCCTTTATTTGCCTTGTAAATACCTTTATTTATCTTGTGGATGCCTTTTTTTGTCTTGCAAATGCCCTTATTAAAAAATAAAGTAAGGGTGTCGTTGTCCTTTCACCCACAAAACTTAATTTCATTTTGGTTCAGGGGTATAGTGAAATTTCAGAATTTTTTTGGGAATTGATTGAAACAAAATTGCTTCCATGGGGCTGGCTAAAATTTTTCCTAATATGTACTTCCCAAACAAGTATGACACTTTCTGCTCCCAAGAGGAGGTTCAGTGAATGGGAAGGTACATCATCGGTTTCTCTCTCTCTCTCTCTCTCACACACACTCAGACATATATATATATATATATATATATATATATATATATATATATATATATATATGTATGCAAACAAATCTAACCTTTAACCTTGAGGGAATGGTCAATGTCCTTTTCTGGAACTAATGTCATGACTAGGCCTAATAATTATAATTAAGATCGAAAAGGCCATTTAGAGACCAATAGCAAGGATGAGAAAAGGGTCAGCAGCAAATAATGGACTACTAGGCTTTTGAGTAATGAGAAATATTTAGAAGGGATGAGGGCATTGTGGAGAATTTGAGTCCCCCCCCCAACTTATACTACTACATATTCAAGCATATACAACGCTTAATAAATAACGGTTACAGTGAATAAACACTAAAACCTAATGGTTAAATATACGCACTACCATGTATTGAAAGGCAGAATCCACAAACACACAAAAATAACTTTTGTAGTTAATAACCGTCATATTTCTCACTAAATAAATGACTATTATTAGTTATTACAAACATGAAAGCACTGTAGCACTATAAATTATAATTTTCTTGAAGCTTTCATTGTAATCATTAAAACAGTACCGTAGCATCACAACGCAAATAGTGTCACTATAATGTCGGCAGTATTGTACAAATAGTGTTATGACCAAAACTGTTCAAATAATGCCAGTCACTAATAGGTTAACAGTCAAAAAATTGTTCAAACAATAACATCGTCTATCTATATAAACCAAGCCACTCTCTCGAACTAAGGCAGGTTTTGGTTTGGAGAAGTTTAAAGTGAAAAGCTTAAAGAGACGTAGTTACTTCCTCCTCCTCCTTCCTTCCTCCTTCTATCCCTTCTCTCTGTAAGTGCTTTATTGTCAATAAATTCTTCAAATTTTATTTACTTGCATCATATCCTTTTCCTTCCTCTGATAAACTGAATACTGGCAAGTTCTACCGTCGCCTTTCAATTCATTTTAGAGCTTCCACTTTGCATGCATATTTAATTCTAATTATGTATTAAAGAAGTTCGTCTTCTTCCTTATACTTCACTCCCTTCTCCATCCTCTTTTCTCCACTTTCGGGGCTGCTTCCCCATCCTAGTATCAGAGCCAAAAGGTAAAGTAGGGATGCAATAATTAGTTCTGAATCTATTTTTATGGCATTAAAATTTTTGTTAGTGGATTAGTATGATTCAAAGATCTATACTTGATAGCACGCAGTGACTCAGTCACTTTGTATATAGTTCTTATTTTTCATACATGAGTCCATCCATGGGTTGAGTTGGCCATAAGTCCCGTGTGTTGAGGCAGGCGTTGTGCCCCACGCAGTAGTGTATGATAAATAAAGAATTTATATAC
This sequence comes from Inga leiocalycina, assembly GCA_963242795.1. NCBI lineage: Eukaryota > Viridiplantae > Streptophyta > Magnoliopsida > Fabales > Fabaceae > Inga > Inga leiocalycina. Next base: position 59,038,644 of record OY725321.1, read on the forward strand.
TGTAAATGTGTTGGCTAGAGTTAGATTTGAGGAATCTTACTAATTTCTTAATAAGATAGTTTAATCTATAAAAACTGATACATTTTTAATTATTATATATACCATTATGGATCCAGAAGGTAATGATACTAAGGCAAGGGAGAATTAAATTCTGATTTTCTTTAAGTTTATTTATATTATACCCTTTCATTTGGCTATTTTTCATTCTGTCTTTTAAATTTCCATTAATTTGAATTTTGCAATTTAAATTATGTCTTCTATTCTTCGATCTTTTTCATTCGAACGCGGTAGTAGTAGTTTTTCTTCTGCTCCATCAAACTCTATGCTAAATGATGACGAATCAAGTTCATCAACCAAACAAATTTTCAAAAAAGAAATTTCTTTTCAAAATATAAACCAGAAAATTGATGATAATCAGAATAGTTGAAGAATCAATTTCTATCCAACCAGAAAAGGAAGATTTTTTCCTTCTCTCACGTAAATCAATTGAAAAACATAAAAACGATTATAACTTTTTACACATTAGATGTGTTCAAGTTGCCCTTAAACCCCTTATGAATAAGGGATTAAACGTATCTGGTCTAGTATGCCTAATGGATACTAGACATTACACTTTTGCTAACTCTCTGCTAGTAGCTACATAAGTCGGTCTTCATAACGGACCTATTTACTTTAACTGCTATCTAAATCAGATGGTAGATTTAAAAGATGAACATGTCCTTGAAACTCCTAAACTTAAAATCAAGTTAAACAATTTGAATATGAAACCAGGATCTATACCTGTTACCCTGACATATAGGACACAGTACAAGGTCCTAAACTCATCTACCTCCATGGTACAAATTCCTCCTGACAACAACCAAACAATAGTCTTTTTAATGAACCATGCCAATGCAAACTTAACCATTCCCAAAACAATTATGTGGAAAGATGTTGACCTACCTAATGACTGGGTAATGGAACAGGCCACACAGTCTATTCCTAAACCAATGCCTCAGATAAGTAAAATAATATAAACATTTGATGGGACTATTAAGTTATCATTTGCTAGACCTAGAAGATCTTACACTCAAACCATTAAGACTAAGCCTTCAATATATGAAGACTGTAGATCTGTTAGGATAGAGTGATCTAGATACTCCTGTTCTTCACTACCACAAACACTGTCTGTCATTTATATGCCAGCACCTACCACACCATCAGTAGCTACCCAAGCAGCTACTAATGTTTCGATACAAGGAATTTACAATTCTTCAAATATTCCTCAAGCAAGTTATGAAAAAGGTGAAGACTTAAGATCAATTGAGTCTCCAACTTATTCAACATTAGGGGAACCCTATGTTATAAATGTTTTAGAAAATATTTTCCAAATTGACAAACAAACTTTGCAAAAAAATTTTACGATAAGAAATATACCCTTTAAAGAAATTGGTTTTTGCAAAATTTTCAAAGGATCTGTTAGAAAAGAGCTTCAAGAAAAATTCTACAGATTCCTTGAAAAAATACATATGAATATTCCATTTTTTGATTGGTTTGAAGCATATGCTCAAGATCAAAATTTGGATTATTCATTCCTTCAAACTATTAATATGACAAAAAAATAATGGAAAACTTCTGAAGGTGAAATTATTTCTTCCAAGTTTCTTCCACCAAAACCTGTGCAAATACCACAACGAGTAGATGACAAATGTCAACCTATTCTAGCTGCACTATTCAAATTCAAAAACATAGAAAACCCTATTGACTCAAGGGATGTGAAAAATATTGTTGAACAAAATAATTACACTAACCAATATCTTTAGGTATTAGGTGATTATTTTGTTCAAACGCCAAAACAAATCTAAACCTAGGATTAAAACATTGATTTTTAAACCTTTTCAAATAAACCTAAAAATTAGGTAAGACCTTCAAACCAAAGCTAGATCTGAATTAATAAGAAAGGTTGAACAACAAATTAGCCAACTTCAAACTACAACTGTTCCTAAAACGCCTCAATTTCATCATCTAAATCTAAAGATGTTATGAATTTTGAACATATTTCCCAAAACTCAAAAACGAACTCCAATCACTCTGAGCCAACTGATTCTCAACCTCAAATGAACCACCAACATTGGAAATGGCCTTTGAAACTTTATTACCATAGAGCCAACCCTCTAGATATTTTGGTTGAAGAAAGAATGAACCAAAACTTCAAATCTTTTAATGCTGACAACATCTATGAGTGGAATATAGATGGTCAAAGTGAATCAAACATCCTCTAAATTCTTTAACCTATGTAAATGGTAAGCACAGCATACCAAACTCAAAATGATTTTTCAGATGAAATGATCACTAACCTTTTAGTTTCTGGTTTTATTGGACAACTTAAATGATAGTGGGATAATTATCTTTCGTCCTAAGATAAAATTCTATTTTTACACATGTTAAAACTGAATCTGATGGAACACCCATTACATCTAATGGCCAACCTATTCTTGATTCTGTAAACACCCTTATATTTACAATCATTAAACATTTTGTTGGAGATTCCTCTATATGGAGAGATTGATCAGTAGAACTACTATCAAATCTTAAGTGCAGCACTCTATCTGATTTCAGATGGTATAGAAATACATTCCTATCCAGAGTACTCACTAGAGATGATGCCAATCAACCATTTTGGAAAGAAAAATTTCTAGTTGGATTACCTACATCTTTGGGTAATAAAGTTAGAGAGAAATTTAGAAACCAAAATGATGGCAACATCCCTTATGAGCACCTGACATATGGTTAAGTGATCTCTTATGTCCAAAAAACTGCTCTTAAAATTTGTCAGGATGATAAAATCCAACATCAACTAGCCAAAGAAAAGGCTACAAGTCAGAAATAATTGGGAACGTTCTACGAACAATTCGGATTTTCTGCTTGTAAACAATCCAAATCTCACCGTAAACCATACCATAAAAGAAAAAACAAGCTTATCAAAAATATAAACCTAATACGCCCCCGCGTAGAATTAAACAGGAATTTCAATCTAAACCAAAAATTGATTTTCCCAAACAACCCAAAGTCACCTATTTTAAATGTGGTAAACTGGGTCATATTTCCAAATATTGTTATCTGACTCGAAAATTGGGAAAAATTTAAAATATTGAGCAACCTCTTCTTGAACAAATAAACAATCTTTTGATTGAAACTTCTGAATATGAATCTAGTTCTTTTAAAGATCTCAATAATATTCAAAGTGAAGATCTATTAGAAAACTCATCTTCAGAAATTAATGTTATCTCGAAGGAACAAGATTTACTTCTTGATATCATTAATAAACTTCCAAATTCTGATAAAGGAGAATATTTGTTCAAACGAAGAGAAATCCTCAACCAAACTCCAACTTCTTCAAACTCCAAAGCCTTAATTCTTTTTAACAAATATGATTTAACGGAACTTTTAAACAAATTAAAACATGTTGTTAAACAAACAACCATCCAACACCTTCAGTATGAGGTAAATAACCTTAAAACTGAAGTACGCCTTATTAAACTCCAAGAAGATACACATGCAACTGCCATATTCCAAATTCAAGATATCCAACTTGCTTCTAAATCTCAAACTGAAGGGCAACAACGAATACCATCTGATCAAGAAGATAAGGATCTTATTGAACCATTTTTAAACTTGATTTCCAAAATAACAGTCCACAAATTTTATATCCATGCCAAAGTCATTATTAATAATGATTTTGTTTTAGAACAAACTTTTTTGTTTGACACAAGAGTTGATTCTAATTGTTTCAAAGAAGGAATTATTCCTACAAAATATTTTGAAAAAATAACCAAAAATTTTAATGGCGTTAATGGCTCACGTCTAGACGTCAGATACAATGTTTCATATGTTGTTATTGAAAATAAAGGTTTAAAGATTAAAACCCCATTTGTATTGGTAAAGATATGGAAACCCAAATTATTCTTGGGGCACCATTTGCAAGGCTGTTATTCCCATATATGATTGATGAAAATGGAATTTCAAAGCAACATCTGGGTACAACAATTTTGTTTCCTTTTACTCAAAAATCTGAAATCAAAGAATTAAATCAACCACCATTTATTTAGTGAGAAATATGATGGTTCTTATAAAACAATTGTTATGTAACACTTATAAACGATTCGTCTTCCAACCTTTTATATCAGTGAAGACAAAAACATAACGATCTTCAAAATCAACCATCATCTAACACTTTCATAACCCTTCATAATATCGTCGGACCTTCATAAGTCATAAGTTATAACCCTTCATAATCCATTAGATCTCTATTTAAACTCACATATACCTTGTGATTCTTACTACTTTTCTTTATTAGCCTCCTCCTTCTCTCCTTCATAATGTTAAGTTCCCAGTGAGCTCTTCCACCATCACTACCCCCTCTTCCACCACCACCATCCTCCTCTGGCTCCTCCTAAAATGGAAGCTTTACTGTAGATGTTGACAGGCCTTGATCGCCATATAAGTTGTCTATGTTAGAGCAAGCATTTTACCCAAGAGGGGGGGGTGAATTGGATGATACTAAAATTTCGTTGCAAATATGAAAACTTGACAGTAAATATAATGCAGTAAGGAGTAAGGAGTAAGGAGAAATATCACCGAAGTGTACACCAGGAGTTATACTGGTTCGGTCACAACCACTTTGACCTACGTCCAGTCCTCAGAGCTTCTCTGAGAGTTTCACTATAACTTCCAAGATTCAGTGGGTTCTTGGCACCTCAGTATAAGCAAGTTCCTTCGTCTGGACACTCGCTCCCCCTTACAAGTTGTAATCCAATCCCAACTCAAGGTTCCACAACCCTAAGTTAGCTCAATATCAAATATTGAGTTTGAATGAAATTTCTCTCTCACAGAGTGAATAAGAATCACTGAAGCATAGAATTACAAGTATAATGCAAAACAGAGTAATGAACTTGACAAAGCGTTGTGTGTGTGTTCTTGGTTGTTATCTCTGTTTGGATATCCCCATATATATAGATACATTGGTAATGATTGTTGGAATGTTTTTCTTCATGCCCGTTGGAGCGTGCGCAGCCACTATTGACTTTTCTAGTATTTGAAAAACATATGTTTTCGGTAGGTGGTGGTAGGTGGCATTTGAACGTTGCATTTGACTTCCCTTATTTGGTAAGATCTCTTCATTGTTTATCTGTGGATGAGCTAAAAATACTAATATAATGAAAGGTTAATCATATAGGAAACAAAACAATGAACGTTGGAATCATTTCTGAATTTCTGGGTTTTCATACTCGAGTAGCTACTCGAGTATTCATTAAAGTTTACTCGAGTATCATCGGGAAAACTTTGATGAACTGCAAGTCAATAAACGAATATAAGATTACTCGGGTAGTGCATGGAATAAACAAAATATCAAACCTTTAGAAATGCATGTTTACTCGGGTACCTACTCGAGTAATGCTCTCTTTTATTCACAAGTTACTCGGGTACCAACTCGAGTAAACCTTCAAATAAACTTTTGGTTACTCGATACTTTACTCCAGTAATGTTGGCAGGATCTCAAGGCCGAGAGCATTTCAAGTTTGATTACCCTGTTACTCGAGTACATACTCGAGTAAACTCAATTTATGTGCATAGCTTACTCGGGTAATGACTTGAGGTTTTTCTTCAAATAATCCACTTAAAATAAGTCATTGAATACCTGCATACTTGAGTAGTGCCTCGAGTAAAGTGTAATAAAAATAGATCAAGTTTATTCGAGTACTACCTTCAGGTTTTTGCTTACCACAGTGAGTTACTCGAGTAACTCGTCGAGTAACGTTGGCAGGGTTGAAAATGCCGAGAGCAACATATTTCTTGAAACAGGGGACTCGAGTACATACTCGAGTATCATTGGCAAGCCGAGAGCAACTGGAAGTCTTTTAGATGGTTACTCGAGTAGCTCCTCGAGTAACATTGGCAGGCCGAGAGCAACTCCAAATGGTTTACCTGGTTACTCGAGTAGCTACTCGAGTAACGTTGGCAGGCCGAGAGCAACTTGCAAACATTTACACTATTACTCGAGTACTTACTCGAGTATTGTTGGCAGGTTACTTAAAGGTGTCTCTGGTTACTCCAAGTTTCTGTTCCTTTACTCGAGTACTTACTCGAGTAATGCCTTAGAAAAATTGCTTCTGATCAAGTTTCTCAGCCTTTTCTCTTGGCCTTTCTTCATTACTCCAATGCTTATTTCAAGTGATGCTTTTCCCTGTTATCACTTTGTTCAAACTTATTTATTAATCAAATCTTTTATAATATTCTTTATCATCAAAACATGAGATATAACAGTCTAGAGCATACACCAACAAGCTGAAAATGAAGTTAAAACACATACTTTATCAAAATGATGTTGAATATGACTTGCAGCCAGATCATTCATCTCCCTCCTCTGATGATGAGAATGGGGATCAGGATGTGGAAGAAGATGAGGATGAGGACTGCATTGGTGGCGATAATTGAACATCATCATTGCTTTTCTTAAATCTTAAAAATGAAGTTAACATAAAAAAAAATAACTTAATAATTCACAGTTATTAATTAAGAACCATAAATTATTCTTGTCTACCATCCTCATCCTCCTCTTCCTCATTCTCATCATCGAAAGGGGGAGATGAAGTTAACAAAAAAAACTTAATAATTCAAGGTTAATTAAGAACCGTAAAGTATTCTTGCTAATATACTTAACGGGGCTAACTTAACAAACATTAAGTTAATAATAAGGTTAGCAAAACCTTCATAACTTACAGTTATTAATTAAAAACCGTAAAGTGTTCTTGCAAACATCCTTAATGGTTCTAACTTAAACTTTAAGTTAATAATAAAGTCAACAACAAAAACTTAATAATTCACGATTATTAATTAAAAACCGTAAAGTATTCTTGCAAACATACTTAACCATTTTAACTTAATAAATGTTAATTAAACCTTTTGAAAACTTTCTGCTTCCCTGTGCTGACTATGGGTGTTTCCTCATTATCCGATGTTCGTTAGGAAAACACAGGTACCTTTTCATCACGTGTTGTTCAACATATGCAATGATGGTTTTGTCATATTCCATGAAAATGTATATTAGAGTATTTAAACTCCATATTTTTATTTGTTTCTGCTATATTTTCTTCATCATCCTCCTCTTTGTTCTCTAGCTCAATCACCAAGATGAAATGCAGTTCAAAAGACATGCCATAAAACTCTCAATGTCATCCTCCACCGCCTCCACCTCCTCAACCTCAACCTCCACCTCTTACTCCCCCCGCCCCCCACAAAAAAAAAACATCTGCCTCTGCTACCTCCTCCTCCGTCTCCACATCCTATGTTTCTCAAACTGGAGGCAATGTTGTGGCATGCACAACAAACTGACCATGCAGTAAGGAGGCTTCTAGATACCTCTCTAGTTTGAACAGAAAGGCCAATCTCATACTTAATGAGTATAGGATTGGCTATAATCCTAATGATGATTTTGACCAATCCTCTAATGACGAGTAGTATGATGATCTCATCAGTTTATCAAGCTACTTGCCACTGTTCCTTTTTTTTTTCAATTTTATCATTTTTTTTCTTCTTAAATACTTTGTAAAAGAAGGTTATATTGCACTAGTTTTGAGAGATAATGTGTACTCACAATTTGTTTTAGGATGCATGCGCATAGCTTCTCATATGGAATATTTTAAAGAAAAAATATACTTTAAATCCAATGTAAATAAAGAGAACTCATATAAAAGCACCGATATTTCGTATTTATAAAATGTGACAAGTACCGGTGCCTTTTTTTTGTATTATCATGTCATTCTTACCAGTAAAATTTTCAATGAAGAACTTTTTACTAACTTTCCGTAAATTATTGTCCTCTCATATAATATAGATTGTCACTAATCCAATAAACGATTATAACAACATAACTTGTAAAATATCCTCTTACATTGCAAAATCATACATCTACTTAGTAAGAAAACAAAAGGAACTATCCTCGGACAATAGTCAAGGTAGAGAAACATATCACGAACTGATGCACTTGTGGGACACCACAAGAAAACAGCGTATTACCTACAAAAATTACCCACGGAATTCCATCTCTGAAATCAAATTACTGACGGATTGGGGACGGAAATGAAATTACCAACGAAATTCTTTCCGTCTCTAAAAAGTATGTGGCAAATTGATATACCGACGGAATTTTTATTCCATCGGAAACTACCGACGAATTACCCACGGAAAAAATTATGTCGGTAATTACCGGTGGAATTTACCCACGGAAAAATTCTGTCAGAAATTATCGACGGATTTTTGACCGAAAAATTCCGTTGGTAATTACCCACAGAATTTTTTGCGTGGGTAATCCATTCCGTCGGTAATTACCCACATAATTTTTTCTGTAGGTAATCCGTCAGTAATTTAATATTATTTTTTTAAAAAAATCCATGTAGTGACCTTAAAAGAGGCCACATGGACATCACCGAAGGCCCCCTACTGCCCGCCCCCGCATACGGCCCTAGCAGCCCCCGAGCAGGGGCCACGTGTCCATATGAGATAATTGTTGCATTTTGTGACAAAGGTGGGACTAAAACCTTGGACCTTTGGTATGTGTTCTGATGCCTTTACCAGTTGAACTGCTTTAACCTTATGTTATTTATTCACGTAATAATATTATATATATTGTAATAATTAAAAAATAAATATAATATTAAGATAAATATACATAATTAAATATATATTTATATATAATTATATATTTCATTTTTTATAATATAAAATATAAAATTTTTTAATTTCTAATTTCGTTTAAATATTTAATATTAATTTAAATATATATACTATTACATATATATTTATATATAATTATATATTTCGTTTTTTATAATATAAATTTAAAATTTTTTAATTTCTGATTTCATTTAAATATTTAATATTAATATAAAATATATAATATTAAATATATATATTTATATATTTTGTTTTTATGATATAAAGTTTAAAATTTTTAATTTTTTATTTCATTTAAAATTTTTATTATTAATATTATATATTTTATGATATTAATTTTTATTTGTTAAAGATTATTTTTATTTTTATTAGTTTATATAAATTATTAAAGGATAATAAAAAAATTATTAGTTTTACCTAAGGATTACCAATGGAATTCCATCGGTAATTTCTCGTTAAAATTATCCATGGAATTTTCTGGGTAATTCGTCTGTAATTACCGACAGAAAAAATTCTATGGGTAATCTGTCAGTATTTACCGACAGAATTTTTTCCATCTTTAATCCATCAGTAATTAGATACGCATTGACCATGGAATTCCGTCGGTAATTTCTCATTCAAATTACCCACGAAATTCTGTGGGTAATGCGTCAGTAATTACCGATAGAAAAAATTTCGTGGGTAATCCGTCAGTATTTATCGACAAAATTTTTTCCATCTTTACTCCGTCGGTAATTAGGGATGAAATTTTTTTCCCTCGGCAATTCCATCGATAATTTTTCTGACAAAAAATCCGTCGGTAAGTTGTCGGAAATTACTGACGTAAACAATTCCGTAGGTAATTCTATCGGCAATAGCATGTTTTTTTGTAGTGGGAGAAAGCCACCAGGAAAATCGCAAACTCAATAGATCATCCATTTGTTGCTACAGTGTTTGATAACTTTCCAAAAAGTAAAGGCTAGGATCCTATAGGAGCGTATCGGCTTATACCTTGGTAACTTCTTCAAAAAAATAATTAAATATTGCAATATATGGTGCAATCCCGGATCGTCTCTTGAAGAGTATTTTATTCATTTAATATCTACTGTTATTTTTCTAAACTATTTGTATTTATTTATTTAAATTATAATTTATAATTTATTCTTTTTATTTAATTTTTAAATTATTATAGTATTAATTATTGAATTTATGAATTGAAATATAAATTTGATTGATAGATAATTATTAATTTATTTTTAGGGTAAAATGGGTATTTCCCTTTTTTCCTCCAAGTTCTAGCCCTCAATTTTCTTCATGCCAAATGTAACGCCCTAATCTCGTTTCCGCATTTCCAGAGTACTTGAGTGCAGTTCGGTGAGCAACACAAGAATAACATAAATATATTGATATATTGATACATTAGGCTTGATTATATTATAGGAATTCCTAACGGGGTCATGTACATACTATTAGAGAACTTGAAATATTAAGAGGTTTTCTGATAACCAACGTCTTCACACGAGCTTGACTAAAACCTTCAATTGCCGGTAAATACAATCATGCCCTCAAAGCCGTTTTTTGCTACTGCAAACTTTATACATTTATGGAAAGGGTGAGATTCGAGAGAATCTTAGTAGCAACATACAATTGATCATATAAAATGCAGAAAATTAAATATGTCATGTTCCATGTTATGCAACAAATTAATAACAATATCACGATATATATACATGAGTTAGGGGCTCAATTCCCTACTACCCATAAATAGGAATGGAAGTAGGCCAAGTCCCTAATAAGGGCCTACGGCCTAGCCTACATAAAACCTAGCCTAGCCTATTTAGTAAATAGGCTAGGCTCAGGCTTAGGCCTATTACCAAGCCTATTTAGATAAACAGGCCAGACCTAGCCTATAGGCCTACAGGCCTGACTTATTTAACTTTTTAAATTTATACTATAATATAAAAATATATTAATGTCATCTAAATAATAGTATAAATTATTTATAAATTTATCAACCTAACCTTAATTCTAAGTTTCACATTTCATCGTTATTACTCTTAACCCTTACTTTTGCATCAATCATTAACCCCTACCTCTCTTCTCTTTGATCACTTGAGATGGCAATGCTAACTCACTCCCTTTCCCTTGATTTGTGCCGTCCACTAAAGCATAATAATTTATGAGTTTATTTTTGTACCAAATGAAATATTATAATCTTAGTAGGAAGAGTTTGTCCCAATTTATGTGGGAATAGTAAAAGAGATAAAATCTAGTTTTACATATTACTTGTTATGCTTGGTCAATTTTAAAAACTATATCTCATTAGTCAGCAAACATTAGTTTTTCTTAATCCTATTTGCTTGAACAATTGTTGTCATTAGAGATTCTTTTCTTTTCCTTACTAGGCCTTTATATTACAACGAGAATGGAAGTTAAGCTTTTAAGACATAATGTAATATTTTAAATAAGTGTGAAGTCAGTTATATATGAATTTAGATGTATAGGTTTTAAAGGCTATTTAAAAGCCTATATTTTAAGTAGGCTTTTAAACAGGCTTCAAGCCTTGTCATGCCTTTTAAAGGCCCATGCTCAGGCCTAAAAAAAAGCCTACATACAGGCTCGGATTTTAAATTTCTGTTACAGGCCTATGCCTATTTAGATAAAGCCTAGCCTAGCCTAGTCTATTTCCACCCCTATCAGCCATTAATCTTGGTTGGGTTCTTACTCAACAACTAGGTACACCTCGGTTGGGTTCTTGCTCAACAACTAGGTAAGTGTGCCTCTACACACAAATTGCCCTCCTTGGCAAAACCATGTTCATTAATTTTATCACAGAAGATGGCATACACAAACATATAAACAATGGCATAGTATATGAAGGATAGAGTTACTACTTGAAATAGCCCTTTCCTGCCTAATCGTCTAACTGTCTTGATTCAGCTCGGCCAAAACTTTCCAATCATAAAATTCCAAGTTTACAAGAATTAAGTTAATACTCATTCATGTACTTCTCTAAACTCTCTTAAACTCATTTTGTTGGTTATCTTAGTTTAAAATTGCAAAATGACCAAAATACCCCTGGGGACCTGGTTTAGGCCCCTTTGTACCCGGTCCAGTTGTACTTTTCCAAAAATTATGACCTGGGCTATTCCTATATAATTTCGCCCAAGGAATCCATTTTTTTATCTTGGAATTACCAAATTCATTGCCAAAAGATGAAAATACTCTTGACAGACCCTAACTTAGGGTTTTAGGGGGTAATTTTGCCATTTCATATTCCAAAGCTTTTCATACTTCATGATTAACGTGAATCCTACACAATTTTCCATTCTAAACACAATAGAATAATTAAAACCACCAAACTCTAGTCCAAACACCCCTAAAATAGGTCTGGACGAAAATCACAATAAATTGGAGAAAATGGAATTTCTTGATTCCATTCCATTAACCACCATCTTTTCACCTCTAATTACTTGTTTAATCACTTAATTACACTTTCCACATGATTAATCCAAATTTGGTCAGCACCTCCCCTTAGGGTTTGAGCTTTCCAAATTTCAAAAACAACCAAAACAATCCAACAAACCAACCACAACATCAATAACAAGCATAAACATCAAGATAAGACAAGCTTTCAAGCTTACCTTGATTTCCTCTTCTTTCTCTCTCTAAGGCATTCCCTCTCTCCTCCTTCTTGCTCTTGATTTTGCTTGCTACACATGATTTCCATGAAGAACAAGAGCTTAGAAGTGGTTCTACACAAGTTAGAAGGCAAGAACTCATGAAATCACCAACACTTACCTTTGATTTTGCCTTCATAAGCTCTCTTTTGTCCAAGTGTTCAAGCTCTCTTCTCTCTCCTTTTTCCTTAGTGATGGACAAAAATGAGATGAAGAAAGAGACTATGGTGATTTAAGAAATATCTCTTACCTACTTTTAAAATATAATATTCTATTAAGGTTTATGACATGTGGTTTTCTTTGCTTGGCTTATCCTTAACTAATTGGATTTATTCCTGCATCCATTTAGGCCCAAAAATGACGCCAATTCATGGTCCTAAATGAACCAATTTGGTTCCTTTAATTAATACATCCATTTGCACAATCATCATATTTTATGACAATTCCAACATGTGATCTTATTTTAGGAAATTCTTATTTAATTCCTTGACTCAAGATAATGACACTCGGCACAATTTGTATCCAAGTAAATATTTTCCTTCTCCTTTAATATTTTGGTAGCAAATATCCACCAATAAAGGGAAAATATGGGCTTTTACTTTATTCCACAATTTACATAATTGCCATTACATTTTCCCCCCAAATTTGCAATAGTTGGCAATTCTAGTAGATTTTCTAACCAAACTTTGAAAAATCATAACTTTATTTGTAGACATTGAATTGGAGTGATTCCAAAGCCTATGAAACCCTTATTAAGTCTAGTTTGAAGGAAAAATATAAAATTTAGCCAACTGAAAGCTAAAAATTCCTAAAATTTTAATATTTGGATGTTGTTCCAGAAAGTAGCCAGTTTCGCTGCATGAACTTCAAAAATTCATAAATCTTTGTATACAAATTCAAATGATCTATATGACCTATCAAATCAAATCTTAGAGTGTCTACTTTCATTATAGAAAATTTCACATTTTTTGAATATCATTTGCCTATTTAAAAATACACTACAAAAAGATTGATATGCTGGAAAAATACATTGACAGCAAACCCTCATTCCTGGGACTCTTGCTAAACTGGGGCGTAGCAATCCACTTGATTCAATCATATTCTTAAGATTCTAATCCCAAAATTTGGGATATTACATTTCTCCTTTTGTTTAATAAATTTCATCCTTGAAATTTAAATGTCTACAATTTGGGAATCAATTCGTATCACTCAATGCATCCCCTTTTCATGTGTAAGCTCACAAGCCATGCCACATAATGATCATATTCAATCTATATCTTTAATATGCAAGCTCATCGAGCATGCAATACAATCATCATATTCTCATCAAAGATCTCATATAGTATTCAGCATTCATCATACAATGTTCTCATTCATTCAGTACACAATAACTAGTGTGCAATCAAACACAGGACTCACTGGTCCGTACCCACAGTGCTTGGTTTCTTAGGCCTCATAGCCTCTTTGGGACTCCGCCCATATCACACAATCACATCAAACACTAGACCTAACTCACCCAGCAATCATAACAAGCATTGGACCTCACTCGCCCAGGAACCAATCATAACAAGCATTGAACCTCACTCGCCCAGGCAATATTCATAACAAGTACTGGATCTCACTTGTCCAGGCAACACCAAAGCGTTTGATTACACTAGTCTTACTGCCTCAGCTACAACCTGGTATAGTCTGAATGTTTTGTCAACTTTAAGACATACCCTGGACACGCTAGTCCAATGTCATTGCACTAGGCATCAAACATAGCACTAAGCACACAGGTCTTACAGTCCAGGGACACCGCCCTATGCAAACTTGCATATCGGATCATACCGCCTCGAGCCTTCGCTCAACATAATTCTCAAACATATCACATTCTGCTGGCCTAAGGACTTACTAGTCTATCAGGTCTTATAGCCTAAGCACATACAGTTCATCATCTTTGCTGAATACATATCGAGTCTAACTACCTAGAATCAATCATCGGTGCCCAAAGATTACACATAAATTTACTATGCTTTCGCTGCCCACTCTGAGGTCTATCTCCTCATATGAGCTTTAATAATGTCAGGATGATTTAATAGGAGTCCCACAGGAACTTCCTATAATACCTTACTGTACCCAAAATCTGTGTTCCTTTGTGCCAGTTCTTGGCCTGTTTTAACTCAAATCATTCTAGGCCATTTCATATTTTTGTGGAATCAAAACTTGATAGTTGATTCTTGGGTTATGATTTACTTGGTAACCCATCTACTCATACCTTTCATCATGTCATTTTCCATCTACCAATCGACTCCTAGTATAGGCTCAAGTTAGTGGAATAGCAGGCAATCAATTCTGCCTCTCATTTTATCAGAGAGCTATCACCTCAATCAATCCTTTAATAGAATATTTTATTATCATAATCTTTCTCCATGCTCAACTTAATAGCTAGCTAGTTTTCAAAATCCCTTTCTGCAAGGATTCATATCCGTAAGAATCTTATTCCTCAATTCCACGGATCATCACTAACCCAACGCAATATTAAATAAATTTGCCGACCTAAGGACACACTGGTCCACTAGGTCTTAGGGCCTCTTGACACACAGGTCCGATACAACATACCTGGCATGTAGGATTTTACAGCATAGGGTCTCTAACCCAAATTTTAGGTTCATCAAGAAATCTAGAACCTTAACATCACACAGATTGGAAATCATTTTCCTCAAGTATTCCCAATAGGTTCGCTAAGAATTAGGATCAATAGTGCCTCTTCTAACCTTCGCGGTATTTGGGTATTATTCTTGAAACATTACTAAATGTTCAATACTATTCAAAAGGTTCAACTTTCATCATGGAACAGAACCATAGTGCAACAAATTCACATTCCGACCTAAGCATTATTTCAGCTTAGATAAACTTTCAGCCTATCCTCAACCTTCAGCATCATTAGATTGGATCCTCTAAGATCAATATACGGTATAATCACCATTCATCATATATCACTGTATATCATGTCTACATTCCTTTAATATCACGGTGTTACTAAGGATCATTACTTAGTATAGAGAAACCTTAAACATTTACTACATCTCAATTTTCCCATCACCTTATCAAATGAAATTTTCTACGCAGTAATTACTGCAACAAAAACAGTTCGAATTAAGATTAATACTTACATCGTCATCATCTCCATGCTTCTAAACATTATTTAAATAATCTAATTAAGATGATCATTAGTCATGGAGAAACTTTAAGACAATAATCATTCCACAAGTCTCCATGACCTTACCAACTTAACTTTCTAGGGGGTCACCCATCCTAAGATTTCCCTAGGTTGAGCATACTTAACTTTTGTGTGCCCGTGCCAAAATGCAAATACTGGCTCTATCTGCTCCTGACCACTATACCCTGAGACTACTCTTGTCTCAAACATCATGCCAATTGCCTTCGACTGACAAAATACTGTGTGTGGTATGAACACTAGCCTTGGTTGTACCCACTTCCTCGGGTTTCACATTTAGACCAATCTTAGTTCGGTATTGCATCACTTGCTACCCTTCGGTATTCCACTATTCCTCATGGCTAGTTCACAGATGGGGTGATTCACTTCCCAAGTACCCCATTCTACGCATATTTCCTTTCACCATATAATCAAGACCTTATCAGTATAATATCCTGTTGCCAGAACTGCCACTCTGCCAGAACCACTTTTGGCTCTGTTCTGTTGCCAGAACCACTTGGGCTCTAATACCAAAATGTAAGACCCAATCTTATTTACCACTTATCATTGATGTTAATCAGAGTAGCAATGCGTGGTTTAGCGGGTACACAGGAATAGCATAGATATACTGATAAAATATATATAATTATTTTACAGGAATCTCCCACAAGGTGTGTGAATAGCAATTAGAGACCTTGAAATAATAGAAATGGTCCTCAGATAACCAACAATCTTGTTTGATTAGTACCGGAATGATCAGTTGCCGGTAAATATGCTCTCACCCCTTTGAGCCACTATCCTTTGCTGGAATATTTTTAATTTGAAAAAGAGTGAGATTCAAAAGAATCACAGTATTAACCTACAAGCAATCATATAACAAGGAAAATTAAATTTGTCATGTTCCATATTATACAACATATTAACAACACAAACAATCATCACGGCATGTATACATGAGTTAGGGCTACTCCCCCACTATCCATAAACCTCTGTTGGGCTCTTACTCAACAACCAAGTAAAAGTGCCTACTCGCACAAATTGCCCTACTCAGCAAAATAGTGTTCATCAATTATACCACAGAAGATGGCATACACAAACATATAAAATATTCACATAATTTATTAAAGATAGAGTTACTATCTTAAACCCTTTCTGAGGCACAAATTGGTCCTTATATCGGATTGGGCTCGGGTTGGCAATCCGATCCTAGAATTCCAAATTTATAATAAATGAGTCATTACTCATTCAAATATTATTCAAAACACATTTTGTTGGTTATCTTAGCTTAAAACTGTGAAATGACCAAAACACCCCTAAGGACCCAGTCTAAGCCCCTAGTACCCGGTCCAACTGTACTTTTCCAAAAAATTATGACCCGGGCATTCCTACATAATTTTTCCCAAGGAATCCATTTTTGACCTCAAAATTACCAAATTCACTGTCAAAAGATGAAAAAACCCTTGGCAGACCTTAATTTAGGGTTTTAGGGGTATATTTGACATTTCACATTCTAATGCTTTTCATACTTCATGATCAACATAAGCCCAGTACAATTTTCCCTTTTAAACACAATGGAATCATCAAAAACCAAAATCCAGTCCAAACCCTCTGTGAACAGTGTTTGGACAAAATTCCCAAGAAAAGGGAAAAATGTGATTTCATGTTTTAACCCCTTAAACTCCTTCCTTTTCACTCCTAATCACTTGTTTAACTTCTTAAACACTTATTTGACATGATTTGAAGAAATTTGGGTAGCATAACCCCTTAGGGTTTCAATATCCCAAATTTACAAAATCATCAACCAAACCACAAATCATGATAAGATCAACAACAACAACAAGAAGACACGAAAGGAATTGAGATTCTTGAAGTTACCTTTGATTTCTCAAGTTCTCTCTCTCTAGGCTTCACTTTCTCTCTCCTCTCCCTTAGAATTTTTCTTGGCTACACATGATTTTCATGAAGAACAAGAGCTTAGAAAAGATATTACACAAGATAGAAGGCATAATCACTTGGAAACACAAGCACTTACCTTAAATTTTGCCTCTTGTGCTCTCTTTTGTTCTAAGTTCATCTTTTCTTAAAATATATTAGTTTAATGGTTTTATGACACATGCTTTTATTTAATCTTATCCCTTCTTAATTGTGTCATAACCTCTCATTACTTTTGGACCAATTTCCTTCCCTCCTTGTTACCCAAAAATGACGCTGTATAGGGTCCAAGTTAAACCAATTGGGTTTTCTCCAAT
The DNA here is from genome assembly GCA_963242795.1 of Inga leiocalycina. Lineage (NCBI taxonomy): Eukaryota > Viridiplantae > Streptophyta > Magnoliopsida > Fabales > Fabaceae > Inga > Inga leiocalycina. The sequence goes on from OY725321.1 coordinate 59,056,463, forward strand.
TATCCCAACTAATTGCACAGCATATATTATTTTATTGAAATTCCACATGTGCTCATATTAATCAATTCTTATTTAATCCTTTGGCTTGAGACAATTACACTTGGCATAATTATTATCCAAGCAATATATTTTCCCTCTAATTTCCCTTTATGGACAAAAATAGCAAGAAGAAAGGGAAATATCAATTGCTTCTTATATTTTCCATAATTTCCTTCTTTAATTAATTAAATCAAGTACTTTTACTTTTTGACTTTTCCAACCATTTTACTTGGTCAAGAATGCTCCAAAATTGCATATTCATTTCCAAATATATATTTTTCCTTTATTTTCTCTATTGAACCGAAATTCATCTCAAGAAATGGGAAAATAATTTATTCCTTACTTTATTGGCAAATTACTATTTTGCCCTCATATTCTTAGATTTAATTTAGGCCTTCTTCTTCTCCTTCTCTTCTTGGCCAAAATTCCTCTTTATTATTGGACCCAAAATTGTGTTTTTTTATCCTCTACTTTGGGCTTGAATAATGGGCTTCAACAATTGGATTTTTACAAGACAATAACTTGGATTTTATGTCTTGTTTTAGCCCAATTTTCATAAAAATGAAAATTTATTGGCTTCTTAAATTCCAAACACATTAATATTCACCCTTCCATTTCATTAAATGCCATAAATAATTATAAGATATATTAATAAATAAAATTTGGGGTGTGAGCCGTGTGACAACTTGGCTTTCGTGTTAAGACAGAGAAACAAAAGCTTTCCTGGCGACAAGACTCCTTGGCTACAAACAGTCCCAGAGACTTTCCATGTACTTTTTATTTTTTTTAAAAAAAGTTAATCAATAAATTCTTATAATCTACCCTACTTTTAAATCAGGTCGTTACAATTTACTTTGTTTTAACTAAATAATTATAGGTTGATCCATTATATGCATTCATTCTTGAGTATAAGAACTATTTCTTCTTTCTTTTAAATTAAAGAGGCAGATAGTAACAATTATTTGTGGTTACAAATTAATAGAACTTTGAACCCATAACCTCCTACTTATTAGAAAGCTTTCATGTCACTAAGTTACAATCATTTATGTAAATTATATATTGACTGCCCGCCCCTTTATTTTTAGGGAAAATTCCAAAAAACTACATTGGCAATATCAAAAGGACAAATCAGTACATTGAAAATGAGAAAGACGGATCAGGTGGGTGTCAGAGATGTAAGGAATCTGTCATTTTGAAATTTCGGCCAAATGACGAAAATGCCCTTCAGCACTTCATCCCCACTTCGGAATAACAACATGATCCTCATAATTAACAACTCCGGATTCGATATTAACAACTTCAATTCTTCTTTTACAATTAACAAGTTTCAAGGTCAATAACAACACATATATCTTAATTAACAACTCTGGATTCGATATTAACAACTCCAATATCTTCTTTCACACTTCATCCCCAACTTCACAATAACAACATGATTCTTGTAATTAACAACTCCGGATTCGACATTAACAACTTCAATTCTTCTTTGACAGTTAACAAGTTTCAGGGCCAATAACAACACCTATCTCTTAATTAACAACTCCTGATTCGACATTAACAACTCTAATTTCTTCTTTCACAATTAACAAATTTCACGGCCAATAACAACACCTATCTCTTAATTAACAACTCTGGATTCGACATTAACAACTTCGGATTCGATATTAACAACTCCAATTTCTTCTTTCACACTTAACAAGTTTCAAGGCCAATAACAACACCTATCTCTTAATTAACAACTCCTGATTCGATATTAACAACTCCAATTTCTTTTTTCACAATTAACAAGTTTCAAAGCCAATAACAACACCTATCTCACCATTAACAACTCTGGATTCACCATTAACAACTCCTATGTTGTTATTGCGACTGAGGACTGAAGGGTATTTTTGTCATTTGGCCGAGATTTCAAAAGGACAAATTCCTCACATCTCTGACATCCGTCTGATCCATCTTTTCCCATTTTCAATGTACTGATTTGTCCTTTTTATATTTCCAACGTAGTTTTTTGGAATTTTCCCTTATTTTTATTTATTTATTTTTTTACTTTGAATGATTTGCCCCACCTCGTATGGATCCAATGATAAACCAAGTGTAAATATGAGGATTAATTTACATCATGCGAGAGAGACTAGCAAGGGTCACAGGGTGGTCTAAAAATTTAAGAATTATAGAGATCAAAGTATAAATTAGTGTAAACTATAGGGGTCAAACAATAAATTTTCTCCATATACAATTAATATATAAAGAATTTGAGTGTCTGCACATACACGCCTACCAAATAAATTAAGCTCAGTGGCTCTTTATATAAACCAAGTCATTTCTTAAACTACCTCCAAACAAAACCGAGTCTCCCTTATAGATCAGCTAGCTATACATGGAGATATCTCTGCACAGAACGAAATCCCATCTGCTTCCTTGTTTGTCCATAACCAAAATTTTCTTGTTTCTTATAATCCTAGCTGGTGCGACCTCAGTAACCTTCGACTATGAGCAGTTTCTTGATTTGGATCGTCAGAACTTGAACATTGATGGAGATGTTTTCCAGGAAAATGGGATGCTCAACCTCACTAGGTAATATATATATATACATGAGACAATATATACAAGTAATTGTCGTTTCTTTTATTACATTTTGTTGGCCTCGTGGATCGATTTAGAAGTATGCTTTATCATATATTTTTCTTGTGAAAAAATATAGGGAGAATTCCAAAAAAATAACATTTGAACTTTAAAATCCCATTGACAAGAAGCGTAATGGGATTGACACAAAGAGTAATGAGATTGATAACGCAAATTATTGTCAAATCACTAATTTGAGATTTTGAAGTTAGAGTGATATTTTTCTGGAATTTTCCCAAAAATATATTATAGTTTTTTTCCTACGAATTCTCAAAAATATATTTTTACTTTTGTCTTATGATATTCATCCACAGTTCTTATTTGTAAGTTACTTTATTTTGAATAATTAATCATTTACAAGTTGGGGTGTAGAATTATTTGTGCAACTCCTCTCCTGATAACTATTAACATCTCACTGGAAAATTCCTTTTTTTTTTTTTTATAACTCTGAGTGTAAAACTGTTGTTGCTGGAATAAATAAAATCACTGAAAAGGTATAATAAGGTGGGTATGAAATTGTTGTCAATAACTAAAAATAAAGGGAAAAGGACAAAGAAAATACTACTTAAACTTATAAATCCTAAATCATTCTTGTTGCCTATAAAAGTATAGGCAGCAACTGACAACTCATTTTAATAAGAAATCATTGATTTGAGATTTTGAAATTCAAATAATATTTTTTTATCTTTTTCTCAAAAATAAAACTACCGAAGATGTTACAAGGTTGGCTTGAAATTTCCACAAAATCACTACTATAAAAGGAGCGTCCAACTTCACTTAGCTTTCACTTAGAAATTCTCTTATTTCAGTCTTGGACTAAATAATTGTAGGGAAATGAAATTAGTGTGCATAAAATTTACGCAACCAAACTAGTGAAAAACACCTACTTTACTTGAAAAATTATCTATTATATTCGAACTAAATTATTTAAAAATAGGTTAATGACTTTTGACCTATTTTTCCAAATAGTCACTGTTGTCAAGTCCTTAGTCGCCGGCTGGTCAATAGGCAGAGGCAGACGAAAGACGTTTCAACACACAGGTGATTTTTTTTTTTGGGTAAAAAGTTTAGCCACGGACCAATATTTCACAAATTTGAGGTTGTCAAATGTAATTATTGGTCTTCCAAGATCTTAATGATAAATTTCCCTTCATATGTTTAGATGGAAACCACTAGTAAAGTGAATCTTGTATATTAATAATGTATTTATCTTTGTAATTGTCAAGGAATAAGAAAAATACTTCATATAGTCTTTAATATAAGATTCACTTTATAGTTCATCAAGCTAAACTACAAAGTAAATTTTATATTATTAAGAGCAGAAGGGAGTGAATGAATAGTAGTTGGATCAAGTGAAACACGCTTAATTCTCCTTTGATAATTTTAAGTTCAAATCTTACCAATATAATAAATTACTTAGAGAGAGCTAACCTTATTTGATACTCCCTGCCATCTTAATCCAATTGATTTTTTTTTTTAATGTTAAGGAAACAAATAAGTTATTTAATTATATCATATGTCATGTATCATTTGATTATATATATTTATAAGACAAATAAATTAGTTGGTATAAAAAAGATAAATATAAATATTTTAAAGTAATATATTTAGCTTCTTTAGGTGTTACTTGAAAAAATTTACATTTGGATTAGTTGGTAGTATTAAATAGTAGATGGTTGATTAAGGGGAAAATAAAATAGAGTTTAAATCAGAGGGAGTCTTAGCTCACTTTATTTCAATGAATAAAAGCCGCTCACAAGTCAATTAAGGGAGAAAGAGATAAAAGAGCGCCAAAGTATGGGACTTTCACAATCATCCCCCAAACTGACTTAATTATATTCCCATGAACTTCTTAGGGACATTATAGAATTTATTTTTTGTGAAATTACTTAACTGCCCTCCGTAAAAACAACCTTCTTTGTAGAATTTTAGGGCAAGAGTTGATCAAGGCAAGACTTGATCCCACTACCTTTTGGTTCCCAAAAAACGCATATAACCTTTGGGCCACAAACACTTCTCATTAATATGGTGCAAAATATTAATAAAATAACTACCAATATTTAATATATATATATATATATATATATATATATATATATATATGAAATGATTAGTTCACTTGAGTGGTCAATAGTTTTAGTGCCAGTTTGAATTGGTGGTAGAAACTGTCTTTCTAACGTGATTTATTGTGTACGAGATAAGTATATGAGAGGAGTTTTGCCTCGACTTGTATGAACATGCTTATCTAACACTAACCCAAATAGACCCTTAGTTATATGAAAAGGCAACAACTTAAGCACCGATAAGAACTCTCTTGAACTTCAACTTCTAGAGATAAAGAAACTTCACTTTAGCGATTAACTTTAATAATGACAACTTTTTAAGCAATGACAACCGGCTACTCCCTTGAAATTCAGTTTCTAGTATTTTAAGTATTGGATGATAAATGAGTACTTCACTTTATCAATTCACAATCTTAATTATATCAAATGATAATAACAACTTAAGCTGTGACAATTACGAGTAGTCTCTTAAAATTCTGCTTCTGAAATTTTAAGTATTGTCATATCTATGCATTACTTCACTTTAAAAAGTAACAACTTTTGCAATGACTACAACTAAGAAATAACAACTACTCTCTTGAAATTCAGCTTTTGGAACATATTGAAGTTGATTTGCTGACTAGCTGTTTCTTACATGAAAGCAATTAGGTCATTTCATTTAAAACGTTAATTCCATAATAGTCATCAAGGACTTCCTAGAAATTAAGTCATTTTGGAGGACCATTTTGATATTCAAACATTTTGCTGGTCCTTACACGCATTTCTCCAGTTTTTAAGGATGATGCATGCAAAGAAAGTGACCGCCGCTTAGGATCCAACGTACGTTTAATCAAATCACAGCTTTTTAATGTCCTTCCCAGATACGCTTAGTTGAAGGTATAGAATATAAAACGGCTGTTTATAATTTTGTTATATATGAATCTAAAAGATTTGATTCCTGACTCAGATACAAGAACGACAGCGCAGGGAGAGTAACATACAAGAACTTGTTGCAGCTTTGGGACAAAGAGACAAGAACACTTGCAAACTTCACTACTCGTTTCACATTCATCATCAATGATCTAAATAAAACTAATGGGATTGGAGATGGTATCACATTCTTCTTGGCACACACTGATTTTCCACTTCCAGTGTCTCCAGATGGCTCTGGCATTGGTCTTGTGGGTCGTAGAGAGATGAAGGATCCAAATTACCCCAACGAACATCCTTTCGTAGCAGTGGAGTTTGACACCTTTCCCGACGTGGATCTAGGCGATCCACCTTATGATCATGTGGGAATCAATGTCAAAGAAATGTGGACTCCTTACACAACTCAATGTTACACTATGAATGATGGGAGAAAGTATGATGCTGAGATTACCTACAAATCTAGGTCATAACAGTTAACTGTCAGATTCACTGGATTTAAGGATAATGTCTCAATTCAACAAAACTATTCCAAACCAATTGACTTGAGAGAGTACCTACCAGAACAAGTTCAGTTTGGTTTCTCTTCATCTACAGGATTACTATTTGAGTTACATACACTATTCTCATGGTCCTTCAATTCAAGTGCTGCAACATTGGGAAAGTAGTGAACAAGCAGGGTAAAAGCAATAAGGGTCTGATCATTGGATTGAGCATTGGATCTGTTGTAGTGATTGCGGGGTTATGCATAGCTTGGTTTCTGATATGGAAGTTCAATTGCAGGGCAGAAGAAGAAGGTCGCCTGAATGTTTCCTTGGACAGAGATTTTGAAAGTGTTGGACCAAAGAGATTTTCCTATAATGAACTTGTCAGAGCCACAAACAATTTTTTAGAGGACCACAAGCTTGGAGAAGGAGGTTTTGGCGGAGTCTACAAAGGATTTATGAGAGACTTGGATTCTTATGTTGCAATTAAAAAGGTATCCCAAGAATCCAAACAGGGAGTTAGGGAGTATGCCTCTGAAGTAAAGATCATCAGTCAACTAAGGCACAAGAATTTGGTGCAACTCATGGGCTGGTGTCACGAGAAAAATGATCTTCTACTCATATACGAGTTCATGCAAAATGGAAGCTTAGATTATCATTTGTTCAAAAGCAAAAACCTCTTGACATGGCCAACAAGATATAATATTGCTCAAGGACTAGCCTCGGCGATACTCTACTTGCACGAAGAGTGGGAGCAATGTGTAGTCCACAGGGACATAAAATCAAGCAATATCATGTTGTATTCAAATTTCAACACTAAGCTCGGAGATATCGGGTTAGCGAGGCTCGTGGAACATGGGAAAGGGTTAACAACAACAATTGCAGCAGGAACAAAAGGATACATGGCTCCTGAATGTTTGGCAATCGGCAAGGCAACAAGAGAATCTGACATGTACAGTTTTGGAATTGTTGCTTTAGAAATAGCTTGTGGGAGAAAACCAATTGACGCTAATGCTAGTGATGAACAAGTCTTGATGGTAGAATGGGAATGGGAACTTTTTGGCAGAGGTGAGCTCCATGAAGCAGTTGACAAAAGACTTGATAATAATGGAGATTTTGATGAGCTAGAAATTGAAAGGTTGATGATTCTTGGGCTTTGGTGTGCTCACCCAGATTATACTATGAGGCCTACAATTAGACAAGCACTTAATGTTCTTAACTCTGAAGCTCCATTGCCTAATCTCCCACCAACCATGCCCAAACCAATGTATGATTCTCCAACTTTCTCTGATATTGGTTCTTCAAACTTTTCATCTGCTTATGCTAGTTCTTCTGCAACTAATCAAGCTAGGCCTTCACCAAGTAATAGGTCATACACTGGATCATCACAATCATCCAAACCAGGCACTCATCAAGGAAGGAAAAAAGCCAAGGAAATTTCTCTCCTGTAGCAAGTTTTCTTGCTTGCAAGGCTATTTCAAGTAGATTTCCGTTTTATGACATTTAGTTATATATCTTCCCTGAAATAATTTATGATAAACACACTTTAGTACTAATTTGCCTATAATAAATATTATTATGTTAATAAAGGTTAATCCAGTTAGTAAGGAGGTGACTCATAATCCATAAGAATATGAGTTTAAACAGTGTTGAAGATGTGAGGATTTTGTTGGTGTGCAATTTATAATAGTACCTCTGTAAACGCTTTTTGAGCCCAGAGACATTCATAGCCTTGATGAGCTCTTGAGACCCAATTCATATAAACTTTCTAAAATAACAAAATAAATAAATAATATTTTTGTATCAATGCAATATAAAAAAAAAATGTCGTTAAAACCATCCTATAGATCCCACAATGAGTTTAGTTACATCGTAACATTTAGTTACGATGTAACATAGTCTTTTATATATTTCCTAGTCCAGTTTTTCTTCATTACGGCCCACAATATATATGCAACCCGTTTCTTCCTCATTGCGATGCATGTCTCATCGCTAGTGCAAAAAGTTAATTTAGCATCAGTTAAAATTGCATTTTCGCCACAGCATTTAGGTTGTAGCGGAATTAGCCATAGCGAAAAATATATATTATAGCATCACTTGCTTAAGATATGTCGCCACAAATGAATATATTATGGAGTCAGTTGCTTAAGATATAACGCAGTAAATGAATATATTATGGCTTCGCATTGTAACTAAACCGACGTCATAATAGATGTGTGACAAATGAATTTTCAAATCCAATGAATATTTTTTTATTTTAAAATTTTCAAATACCACATGTCACGTTCATAGGAGGCCACCTCATCGTTGGTTCAGCCACGTGTCTCCTCCTCGCGCTACCACGTGTCACCTCCTACTGCTGCCATGTGTCCACCCTCCTCGCAGTGTGCCACGTGTCCCTCCTCGAAGTGCGCTAAGTGTCGCCTCATTGCCTTGCCATGTGTCACCTCCAAGCGCTGCCACGTGTCCCTCCTCGAAGTGCGCCAAGTGTCACCTCCGAGAGCTGCCACGTGTCTGCGCCTCTTAAATCTTGAAAATGCCTCCCCTCCTGTTCGAACCTGAGATCTCATGCTCTTAGTGCCTGCATGCTCGAGCCTTTACCAGTTGTGCCAAGATGAACCTGCGTTATTTTATTACATAATGTTATATATATAATATTATTAAAAATAAAATAAAATAAATAAAAATTCTAAAAAAATATTTATATATTTATGATTAATTAATTTCAAATTCAATAAATTTTAAATCTTTAATAAATATTTTTATAACTATATTTTAATCAATTTTCTAAATTTAAATATATTTTTAATTTAAATTAATTAATAATAAATAATTTAATATTATAAATATTATTTTTAATATAAAATGATAAATATAATATTAATAAATAATAATTTATTTTTAAATAAAATTAAATAATAACTAATATAATAATATTAAAAATATTATTTTAGTCAAAAATTTTAAATATAGTATTAATAAATAATAATAAAATATTCAACAATAATAATATTTTATTTTTAATTAAAATTATTTAATAATTAATTTTATAATATTATTTTTAATATAAAATTTTATAAATTTTGCAACGGAATGTGCCACGGAAAAGTTCCATGGCATCATGGCAAAAAAGTTTTTCACAAAATTTGCGACGTAATTCCGTGGCTAATTTAGCCATTGAACTTTTTTGTGGTTAATTTCATGACAAATTTAGCTACGGAAAAATTCCATCGAAAAAATTTCCAATAGAATTTCTGACAGATTTTCCACTGAATTTGCCACTGAAAATATTCTGCAGCAAATTCTGTCAGAAATTGAGTTTTTTTTTGTAGTTCTCTATCTGGAAGCCGCTACGTCAACAGTGATGAAGGGAAGTTGCAAAGTTAGCAGAGCTGGAGCGAAATTCATAGAGAAGCCGCGAGTTAGCAGAGTAGTGAAGGTTTTTGTTGAAGGCATTAGGGCGTCAGGTAGAGTGGGAATCGACGCAATATTTCCTTTTCTTTAGAAAAAAATAGTTAATATATTTTTAAGACTTCCTTAAAGCCATGTAGGTTATAATTAAGGTCTTGGTTTCCTATAGGACCTGATGCTATAAGTAAGCTCGATAAATAAATTATAAATTATGGGTCAAGTTCCACCTATAAATTGATCATCCATTTTTTTAATAATTAACTAGGTATAGTTAAGTAGTTAAAATAAATTCTCTAATCTCTATCAGATGGTCCTGAGCTATAAATGACCCACTTAAAAAAAGATATTTAAAATATAACTATAATATAATTATATTTTGGGGAAAAATATTTTTTAAAATTTATTTACAGTATTTAATTATGGTTATGACATGTTATATTTCAAATTTATCTATTTCACAATTAAATTCCAAAACTTTATATAAATTATGGCTTCTGGTGCTTACTAAACTGATTCCATAATTATTATTGTTATAGCATCTTAATTACGACATCAGTTGAATATACAACTGATGCCATATTGTACATTACTGTGTCAACTACACTTCAAACAGAAGCAAACTTATGTCACATGAATTATCACTTCTGTTCTTCAAGTAACTGATGCCATATTGTACCTTATAGCGTTAGTTACATATTAAACAGAAGTGAAATTATGTTACATGAATTATCACTTCTATTCTTCAAGTAACTAATGCAAAATCATGTAGTTAAATTAGTATTTTACACTAGCGAATATAATTATATTTTGGAAAAAATTATTTATAGTATTTAATTACAATTATGACATGTTTTATTTTAAATTTATTTATTTCACAAGTAAATTCCAAAACTTTATATTAATTATGGCTTCTGGTGCTCACTAAACTGATTCCATAATTATTATTACTACAGCATCTTAATTACGATATTCGTTGACTATACAACTGATGTCATATTGTATATTACAGCGTCAGTTACATTTAAAACAAAAGCGAATGTATGTCACATGAATTATGACTTCGGTTCTCTAAATAAATGATGCAATATTGTACATTACGGCGTCAGTTACACGTAAAACAGAAGCGAAATTATATCACATGAATTATCACTTCGATTCATTAAATAACTGATGCAAAATCATGTAGCTAAATTAGTATTTTGCACTAGTGCATATATATCTAATAAACCTTTTTTTTTTTTTTACCTATCAACCCTGTGCTAATTTTCTGCCTTTAGTTTTTACTTACAAAAAATATAAGGCCATACCAAGAGTAGCATAAAAGAAGGTAAAATCAAATCATATATTTGCAAGCAAAATATCTTTACAAGGGAGGAGGAGTATCCTAGAGTCAGCAGCTGCAATGTGGTGGGAATGATGAGAACATGAAATGTCACACCCCAAACTGGACCACAACTACCGGAGGTTGCCACTACCGGCAAGGGCGCTAATAGTACAGAAAAGGGTTTAGACCGGAACATTTAGACCGGTTATATTGGATAAGGTCTTAAAAATATGACCGGTGTCATTTGTGTAATTATGATGAAATATTAAGATCGGTTATATTTATAACTGGTCTTAAAAATACTTTTAAGACCGGTTATATTTAAAACCGGTCTTAAAAATAATTTTAAAAACCGGTCTTAAAATATATACAATTAAAAAAATAAATACATGCAATATATTTTCTAGACCGGTTCTAAATATAACCAGTCTAGAAAATATTATCTGAATTAAAGATAATTAAAAAATAAAATCGTTATTATTTTTAAAACTGGGTGTACATAAAAACCGGTCTTAATAAATATTAAAAATTTAAGACCGGTTATTATTTAATAACCGGTCTTAAATATTTATTTTAAGACCGATTTCTAATTAAAACCGGTCTTAAATATTGATTTTAAGACCGGTTGTTAATTACAACCGATCTTAAAACTGACCTGTATTTCAAAACGCGCCTAATTTTAGCTTTGAAATTTCATTTCTAGACTCAAGCACATCAGCGAAACCCCCGCGTCTGTTCGCGGCAGCTCCTCCTTTCCCTTCTCCTCTTCGTCCTTAACTCCGCCACCGTCAAAGGAGATTTACGATTGAATACATTGCCGTAAGGCTATCGTTGTTTGTTCCCTTCGATTGGTTTCCTTCTCAACCTCATTTTTATTGTCAGGTTTGTGTTTCAGTTGCCAGGCCTTCAATTAAATAAATGGTTTCATTTTTGGGTATTTCATTGAAATCTCCACTTTGTTTGATTCTTGCAGCAAGTTGTCAACCCACTTTTCAGAAGCATCCATTACCTCCTAAGAGAGAGACCTTACTTGATTCGTAAAGTGGCCAAAGACTGTTCAAATCCAGAGAAAGAAGAGGATCCTCAGGCAAAGATTGAAGGTACCGTTAATTATTCTGAAGAGTTTTACATAATGCATGTATGTATGAGGTTAATGTCCTTATGCTTATATGGACCTGGGTTTTTTTGGTTGTGTATGAGAAGGGTTCAATTTTGGTTCTGTATTGTTGCATGTTCAATATAGTAAAACTCTATATAAGGTAGTGCTGATATTGCTTGATATGAACTTTGGTGTTGCTTCTGAGTCTGCCTCCTAATGCATTTATGTTCAACTTTGTTCAACTTGTGCTGACATTGTTATGGAATGTATAAGGGTAGCTTGATAGGGACCTAAGTGAATAAACTAGATTAGTCTAAATAAGGACTTTAGTGCAAACTCATAATTGTATCAGTTTTGACTTGATAAGAAATCAGAAAGAGAGAAAGAGAGAAGAACAGAAAGTGAGGGAAACAGAGGAGAGTAGAGAAGATAAATGCTCTTTTAGAATTTCACTCAATGAATAACTCAGGTCAAAACTGATACAATGGAGGGTGCATTGCAATTAATTATTTGTTCATGTTTGCATAACTTGGGAATTGCTTTTGAACAATGCCTTAATTTGTAGATAGTGTCATGTAGCAAAATTTCATTAAACCATCACTAGCTATCCGTAAATAGTGTCCTTAAAGTGTTTTTAGACAATGAGTCATCCTAGTGAGGGTACTCCCGATCCAACTAATCCAAATCAAAGAGAGCCTAGCAATGCTCTTAGTCAGGAACACAGTGAGCCAAGTAACTGGCCTAGACGAAGGGGAAGGAGAGCCACCCGATTGAGAGACATTCCTCTCAATCGGAATACCGGGAAAAGATTCTGATTGAGTTTGATAGTTATTGGAAATAAATCAGGCTTAATGTCTAACGGTATAAGAGTTTTGTCGGCCTCCTAGCACACAACAAGCCTAGCATCTTGATAGAGTAGTGGAGAAATGTCAATAAAGGTGTGAAGCGACATATTTGGGAAACTATCCAGCTCACTTGCGACATTCTTGAGAGTGAAGTCTTGTATGACAAGACAATGACGTATTATGATGAATGCTGGAGGAAGTTTAAGACAAATCTAGCCAACAATTACGTGTATATCGAGGCGAAAGAAGGTTAGCCTCTTCCTAATCCGTGCGATCAGTATTCTTTTATTTACGAACAGACTTGGTAAGAATTTAGACTGCTTCGGACTACTCCAGAAGCATTGGTGAGTTGACTTATTTTGCAATTGATTTACTTATGAATTATGAATTGTCCTTATTGATTTACAATGACTTAATTTTGATTTTTTATTCGTAGGATAAAAGGAAAAAGGCCCAAGAGAGTGGTAGAAAGAATGATTGCCCCCATACAATGTCTCGTGAGGGGTATACGAAGGCCGGAAAGACTTGTTGGGAGCCAAACGGAAGAGATTGGAAGAAGCAGCTCAATCCGATCCTTCTGTTCTTCATTCTCCACCATCTCCGATACGTCGCGAAGAGAAGTAGTTATTTGCTCACCAAAAGAGGAGCGGGTCTTATATGAGTGAACAATCTCGTATAGTCGGTGAGAAAATTGTAAGTATTGTTGTTGACTTGTTGTTATTAATTATTTAGTAAACAAATTTCATTACTAACATTTGTCATCTATGTCTTATAGGAGGAGCTTCAAAAAAAAAACAAGCTAAGGGATCATTTAGGTTGGATGGGAGGAATGACATCCTGACCGTAGTTACAGGAAAACCTGAGCATCCCGGTCGTGTCAGGTGGATTGGAGGAGGGGTAGGCATAAGGGATTACTTTGGAGCACCCCTACGCCGTTCCTCAAGTAGTATAGTGACTAGGGAGGAGATGAAGAGTATATTGGCCACTGTGAGGGCGGAAGCTAGGGATAAGGCAGAAGCATCATTTAATGCACGATTTGAAGAAAGGTTCAGCAAAATGAAGGAGGAATGGATGATTATGATGAGCATAAGGCAAGCAGATACCAGTGCTCCCCAGGCTCATTCCCTAAACCATAAACAGAGCACTGAAGGGAGTTGCATTGGTCAGTCATCAGAGGGTCCTGGAAAAGAAATTGGTAAGCTTTGTGACTTGTTTGTGGAGGATCCTCTGAGATGATTGGTTGCAAGGGGGAGCATGCACAACTTGGGATCAGCTGTCCACCACCAAGAAATAAAGGATAATCAAGTCAGAGTGGCAGTTGAAGAGGTGATTGTTGCAATCTTGCAGATGCACCTCTCCCTATCCCTGTTGATAACTTCAAGGTTGTGGGCGATGTCATCAACTCTTTCATCTTATGGCCACAGAACCTTGTTTCTGATCGAGCAGAGGAATCCCCGCCACCTCTACCTCCACCTCCCTCCACTCAAGATGTTTCACGGCCTCCATTGAATGTCATGCAGTAAGTGATTTTGATGGCATATGATACGTCCTTTCGAACAAGAGATTGGCCTACTGAGTCAGCTGTTAGCAAGTCAGGGGCACAATGCTATCTTGAGAGGGATGATTTAATGTCCTTGGTAGCTTCTCTACAACAGCTTACGATTTTGATTGTCCAGCTCTTTTTGATGTAAGTATCTTCTCAAATTGGAAGTTAATATTTTACAAATTACGCTGTTAAACTTTGATTTAATGTCCTAGCTTGAATTATTGTAGGTGTATGCATCGTAGGTTGGTTGACTCTGGCAAAACCGATAAATTTGGACTCCTATGCCCAGTTCAACTCTACGACAAAGGGACCACTGCTGCTATCAGACACACATACTTATCGCACAGGCTTAGTAAAACCTCAATTGAGTGTTTCTTGGCTCCATATTTGCATAAGTAAGACACAAATTTATATTTCATACTATACATAATATTTTATATTTGCTTAAAAGTTTTCTCTTTTTTTAGTGATCATTGGCAATTGGCTATTTTGTGCAAGAAGAGTTATTCTATCATCCTCTTATGCTCCCTCCACCTCAGCAAGCCAACTAGTGAATTGATGAAGAGCTTGAATGCGTAAGTTTTCTTGCATTATTAATTACCTTTAAATGTGCAAAATTTATGAAATTTGTGTAAAATAAGTAACCTTTGTGATTTTGATGATATAGGGCTATGCGGACATTCCAACACACTGCTTGTGGTAGGCCTATACATGAGGTAAAAGACCCTACATGGATCTTGCCAAAAGTTAGTTACATATTGGTTTGTTTTAAGAATGTATTCAATAATAAGCTATGCTTTAATTTTATACTTGTTTTAACAATATCATATTATTTTCAGACCCGTAGGCAACCACCGGGGTCCAACTTGTGTGGGATGTATATTCTAAGGCACATGTATAATATTATTACCCTAGGCACGACAGAACTTACTAAAGAGGTAAATGTATATATATTTCAAAAATCTTGTATTACTTTTTTTTTAAAGTGAATTTAATGTTTTGTCTGGCTTTGGTGTTTCAGATGTTTGAACCTGCTGACCCCTTTCCAGAAGAAGATATTGAGCACATTCATAATTGTTGTGCTGAATTCATTTATGAACTTTTACAACAGTGAGTTCTTGTAAAGCTGAAGAATTTTTTTGTATATATTGATGAATTGACATGTTGGTTGGTTGCAAATATTGTTGGTTGCATGATTTGACATGTTTGTTGGTTTTAACATGGTTTTTGTATATTTTGATGAATTGACTTGTTGGTTACATGATATGTCATGGTTGAATCCATTTATGCATATATATATGATGATTTCAAACAAAACATTATACATGAGGATATATGACATGTTACAAGTTCCCAATTCAATGAGAAGGTTAAAGCAAAAGGAAATGGTAAGTGGAAGCAAACTGAACACCATATGGCACTTAATAATTATGGCATTGGAGGTAGCAATTCAAGGATGCGTTCTAGTAACTAACCAAATCACAAACAATTAAAAAAATATATAACACTTTTAAGACCGGTTATAATGATAACCGGTCTTAAAGGTTATTTTAAGACCTGTCTTAAAATTAAAATTTTAAGACTGGTTGTATGTAAAACCAGTTTTAAAATAAATTTTAACCGGTTTTAAAAATGTTACAAAAATTGCCTTACAAAAGAGTTCTTTTAAGACCGGTGCTCATGAAAACTGGCTTTAAAATTGTTGATTTTACACCTGTTATAAATAGAATCGGTCTCAAAAGTGAGACTTTTAAGACCGGTTACCAAATTGGTCTCAAAAGTGACATACTTTTAAGACCGGCTGTATCAAGACCGGATCCAGAACCGGTCTAAAAAGTCAATTTTAACCGATCTAAAAAGCCCTTTTTCTACTAGTGGCGGACTCATAAAGCTATCCCCGGCCTCCTCCTGCATGGGTTTCTTTGGCTTTTCCCAAGTCTCAAAGATGCGACCCTGGAGTCACAAGTACGTGCTTCATGTGAGACTTGGCATCATTAAGCTCAATTGTGCCAAGTCTCACATGAAGCGTGTACTTGTGACTCCAGGGTCGTGTCTTCGAGACTTGGGAAAGGCCAAAGAAACCCATGCAGGAGGAGGCCGGGTGTAATATCCTGGATTGTGACCAAAGATTAGCAATTTCAAAGTGATGTAATTAATCTTAATTGAGCACTTTTGAGGTATATATTGTGCATTGTGATAATCAGGGGTAAAACGGTAAATTTACCGACTGACTGGTTAGATACTATTGAGAACACTTCTTAGTAATCAAGATTAATGGCTAAGATTGAAAGACCAAGAGGTGGAATCCTATGCATGCAACCTTATATGAAATCATGGTAGGAAGAGTAGGATGGTGCCAAGTGGCAAAACAAGGACCCTTGGATTAAAGTCAAGTTTTCAAACCATTTTCTCTTTCTCCTCTCTTCCTAGTCGGTTTATGTGTGTAAGTGTGAGGGAAATCATCATCATCAATATCTCAATTTTTCTCTCTCATCCTCCTCTATTTTTCACTGAACAAGCTAAGGAAAGAGAAAGATAAAAGCTTGAGTTTTTGGTAAGTTAATGCCTTCATATGCTCAAGTGTCTTTCATTAATGTTGTACATGAGGTTGAGGGCTATATTCCTATGGTTTCAAAATTTTGGTTGGTGAAGTTTGAGAACTTGTGGAAATTGGGAAGTTGGAGAGTTGAAGAATTGGCTTTAGGAAGAAGAAGAGGTAAGAATTAGAAGCATTTTGGTATAGTTGTTGTAATCATTGGTTGAGTATTGAGAATTTATGAATTTCCCCTGAT
This sequence comes from Inga leiocalycina, assembly GCA_963242795.1. Classification (NCBI taxonomy): domain Eukaryota; kingdom Viridiplantae; phylum Streptophyta; class Magnoliopsida; order Fabales; family Fabaceae; genus Inga; species Inga leiocalycina. The sequence continues at coordinate 59,073,595 of OY725321.1, forward strand.
TTTGTGCAATTTTCGAATGGAATGAATTGGTTTATGTGTTGTGTAGAATTTGGTCTTTTGTTGAACATTTTGGCCATTGGAATTGATTTGGGAACTTGGATTGGAAAGTTTGGCAATGTGTGAATTGTGTTGTGACATTGTGAGACATGTTGTAGTTGTTGAGAAATATGTCAATGGGAGTTGAATTTGGTCATTTTGATGATTTCAATGGTTTTCTTGAGTGAAATTGTGTGAGAATGGTGTTTGGGTTGGAATGGGAATCATTTAGGATCAAATGTGAAAATTTGGAAAATCTGGCCAATGTAAGTCTGTTCTGGATAGTTAGATGGTGTGGACGTTTTGACTGGGCAAATGATGTTGAAAAATTATGAAACTTTCCAGTCTTAAAGTTCACTTCCCAAGCTTCAAAATGGACATAAATTTTGTGTCATTTCGCTTTTTGAGCTGGGAGTTTGAACTGTCCAAAGTTTGGCATCAAAGTTGGACCCTGTTTTGGTACAATGTTAGGTTTTTGGTAAATCTGGACTTTTGTGGTGATTTCTAGTTATGGAAAATATTTTTCCTTGAAAGAGGACTTAAATAGCTTTCATTTGGCTTTGGAATCACCTTATTTCGATTTTTCCTGAATTAGTTATGATTTTTGGAAGTTCAGCCAAGAAACTGGATTTTCTAGGCCGCAGCCCAAATGTTTCTGAGCGTTTCTGGACAGTTTTGGGCCGCAGCCCAAATGTTTCTGAGCGTTTTTGGGTAGTTTTGGGCCGCAGCCTATGGATTTTTGGGCCGCGACCCACCCCCAAAAATCAGTATTTTACACTTTTAAAGGTGGTTCTTGGTATAGCTTTTCCCAACCCTTTAGGCATATGTTTAGACCTAGAATAGTCACCTAAAGAGTTCAAATGATAACCAACTTAAAGTATTATAGAGAAAAGAACTTGGGAAAGAGATTGACGGGTTGTCCCTAATTTGGTTTACAGGATTTGATATTTGCCGTCCTCGTGAGCCCGCAGTGCCAAGAAACGTCGGGAAAGGATCAGGTAGTGACTCTCTCTCTTATACTTTGTGTAATGCACTGTATGTGTGTTGTATCACTGTATTATGATGATTTCTGATGCTGCTGCGGTTACAGCTGGTGATGGCTGTCGTTTACAGCGTAAGCTGTCGTTATTGTGATTACATCGCAAGCTGTCATGATTATGATTACAGCGAGAGCTGTCGTATTGTGCATACAGCCGTGAGTGCTGTCGTTTGTGGTGAAAACCATGTATCTTTGAGATTGCTGCTGCTGTTGCTGGTTGTGATTTATATACATGCTTTGTGTTATGCATTGTGTGAGTGGTTTGTTACTACTGGGATTCACTCGAATCTCATTCTTTCCTATGACTAACATTTCAAACAGGGCGTGTGGCTCAAAGGAGAGGCGACCAACCCGGAGCAATTAGGACCCTTGGGGGTATATAGTTGAATTGGAAATGTTGGTTATCCATTTTGAACCCGGGATTACTGTATATTTTGAAATAGGAATATTATATTCGATTTTGGTTGTGTAATCCCCTAGTGGATACTTATAAACCTTAGGTTATATGTATAGAACCCGGGAGTTGCCGGGGATTTGGTTATACACTCTAATATGATTGAATGTATATTAACTGCACATGTAATTATATTCGAATATTGAAATTGAGACCAGGATGGGGAAAAGAGTTTTGAAAGTTTTGCCAAAATTTTTCTGTGAGACTGAAAGTTTAAAACGAGGTTAAAGCATCCAATGGTCTCTAATCCGATTTAAATATGCATTATCGAATTATAATTACATGTTTAAAAGCAGGGGTTATACAGGGGATAGCTTTGTGAGTCTGTCCTTACCAGTAGCGGCGACCTCTAGTAGCCGTGGTCCAGTTTGAGGTGTGACAAGGCTTTGCTTTATGACTCCAGGGACACGAGTTCGAGACATGGGAAGGCGAAAGAAAGGTGTGTAGGAGGAGGCCACTGATAGTCCTTAGAGTCCGCCCTTGCCAGTAGCGGCGACCTCGGGTAGCCATGGCCCAATGTGAGTGTGACATGAAATCTCATGCCAATCTTGATTTCTTGACATTAATTGACTACTTCTATTTTCTTTTAATTAAAAATAATAAAAAGAGAATGGTAGTTACTACTGTACATGACAATTTTTAGAAGGTTCTAGGCTTTTTTTAAGGGAAAAAAATAAATGCCAAGGGAATGGGTGGAATTATAGTCAGCTTCAGCAAAGGCATTATGTGGTTGAAAATGTATGTTTAGAGGTGGGGCATACTTACAAAGGGAGAATTACATTGTACTCCCATAAAAGGAAAAATACAAAGAAATGGTCCTGGGAAATTCTGAAATTACTATCAAGTCCTATGGGACCATTTTGTAATAAATTAAAAATGAAAAAAGTCCAAAATACCCCTAAGTATTCTGACATTCAGTTCCCCTTCATTAAACCTCACTTGTTGTTGCAGTCGGACGAAATTCGCTTTGTTCTCTGGTTCCCGACAGGCAACAATCTCGACAAACAGAAGCTGTCGTCATGAGCGGCGTTGGTCGCTGGTTATCACTGTCGGGGTTTGGTGGGCGCTGCTTGGGTAAACCAAATCGTCAGCAAAACAGATGTTGTCATTATAAGGCACGACGTTTATGGGTTATCACCGTCGAGGTTCGGTGGTTGCCGGTTGAGTAAACCAACTGTCATATTCCCTCATTCGTTTCTTCATGACCATGGAGGTTCGTTTGGCATATGTAAGTTTAGGTTAGGGTTCTTCATGGGTTTTGAATATTTTTTATAGATGCATCTTTCTAGTTTTTTTTGGTTATTTGTGCTACCCTTTGTTAGTTTTTGAAGCATGAATATCTGTTTTTTGAGAAATCAGGAGCTAGACAATTTCTGTTCATTTCTAGCTACATTGTATGGAAGAGGTGGTTCTGCTGCTGACTGTGATGTTGATATTAGTTATTTTGACCATAAATATCCCCAATTAAAAAGTAACCTCTTCCATTTGTAATAAAATGTTGACCCTAAATCTTAGATTTCCTTTTCCTTTTTGCTGAAATTAGATTCCCTTTTCCTTGACAGCAAACAAGTAAGAAGGTTTGGGATTAATTTGGAGGTTGATAATCAGAGCTGGCAACAATATATTTAGCCTAGAGTTTCTCTAATCTTGCTGGCTGGATGATTTACAAATTCTTGAAAGTCATGATATTGAAAATTCTCTCACAGCTTTTAGATAGAAGTATCCTCTGGGAACTAAGATCAGTGAATGTCAGATTTATGATTATAAATAGGAAGGGCTGGAAAAAAAATAAATAGAAAGGGGATTTTAAAGAGTTTGGGTGAGAACTAGTGGTTACAAGTAATGTGTCTGATTCCTTGATCAATGTTATGCATAGTCATTTTCCTTTGTTTTTGGGTATTGAAGTATAGTGTATATGGCATTTGACATTCAATTCATGTGATTCACCTAGGGCTGTTTCTCATTGTTTTACATGTTAGACTGAAGTACTTTGGGTTGGTTTGTTAATAGGTTCATGGTAGAGAAAAGAACAATATCTTGGTTGAAGAAAACATGAATTAAAATAAATAATGACGCCTCCTGTCAGTTTCCCCCCAAATAATTGTAAAGGCCAATTTTACAATATATAATGAATAAAACCTTATGAAATGTGTGAAGGGCAATGGGAAAGAATATGATTCGATGAAAGATATGAAGTTAGAAGGGATCAATGTTTTAAGAATTATGATACTTGTGATCTGATGATGCAATATCAAAAATGGCAAAAGTTAATTACTAAACTAATGAAATCAATATGAAACTCGAGCCTGGACAAAATATTTCATATTTAAATTTATCACTTCTTGAGGCTACAAAGTCAGGCGCTAGTTTCATTCATTAATTTGTAAGTTAGATCATATTCTAACTAGTAGGTTCCTTTATTCATTTTAAGTAAAGAATAGTGCCAAGCACCTTGGACTATAACATAACTAGTGTATGGTTTTATAACATAATTCATTATGTTATAATTGGAGAACTTTGTCATTTTTCAACTCGGTAGCAGAGAGCCAAAGATACAAGTAACTGTGCATATGTTTTTCTTTTGATGCACCGTTTTTTACTAAAAATTTAAGGAGTTTAACTTTTGTAATGAAACTACAGAACTATTTATTTCTATTGCATATGTTGTTCTGAGAAGTTTAGAGATGATAAATTTTTATTATTATTTTGTTAAATAGAGCCTATCAGAATGACCCATTCTACCCTTGATTGTTGTGGATTAGTTCTTCGTTGTGCTGATGGTACTATTCTTCATGCTGAGGACTAGAAGGTTAGAATTCTACTTTACTCAATGCACTGTTTATTCCATTTAACTTCATTCTCTTGTTGTTTAAGAAGTTGATTCAACAAATTGATGAATCACCACTAGATGGTAAAGTTTTTGACTGTGAAGTTTTGGAGGAACTCTCTAAAGAAGGAGTAACATTAATACGTCTATTTAGTCCTGCACTTAAATAATTTACGCAGAAAATTTTCATTGGACTTATCTTTAGGGAAAAGATAATTTTCGTGCATATTCGAATGCTTTGATGGTTCATAGGCTAGTAGCAGTAATATATAGTTTAACTTTATAAATGTTTATTGTAGTTTAACTTTGTAAATATTCATTGTAGTTTAAATTTGTAAACAATATTACAATACACTTGGCCTGCATAGCTTTTGACTCTGCTTAATTGTAATAATTGTTTCCTTCATTTACTAATGCCTCTTCCTATATACTTCAATTTATAATAATTCTTGTGATCCATCTGAATTTTAAAACATTGATCAAAGGTTGCATTTTGCATTTCCATTCATACTTTTTGATGTTTGTGTTTGCTTATTTGTTTACTCTTATTATCTCGTATACTTGTGCAAAGATAAGCCTGGTGCCTTGTGACATTATGCTGAATTGTGACCTATAATCATAATCACGTGGATTTATTTCAATGTTTCTTTTGAATTAGTGTAATTTGTTCCATTTTAGTGATAGTGTTATAAAAAATCCGTTACAAAGGCATAGGAATATTATATTCAATTATCTACAATTTAAGATGTTTTTAACATTATTTGCACCAATGTTCTTTTTTTGTCTGCATTTTTTAATCATTAGTAATAGTAATCAACAATTATGAGCATGATTTGGTTTTTTCTCTTGGATTCCCTGCTATCTTGAGGTGGTTTGTCCATAAAATTTAAGTTCATTTAATTTGTGTCCATTTCAGCAAGATGGACAAAGGAAAATCTGGCAAAGAGAAACAACGAACAAAAAGCCCAACACGAACAAGGGCAGCTAGACGAGCTTTACGAAATGAAGGTCGGGTTTTTGTGGTGGCTAGTTACTCATCCTCACAACAAACATGCAGACAAAGTTATGTCTTTGGTTCAAGACATATATAAGAGAAGGAGAAACAATTAGGATGCTGACTTTAATTGTACATTCTTGTTGTGAATAGCTTTGACGTAGTATGCTATGACTTATATTGACTTATGATTGTATGGACAACTTATATGGATGATATGTTTTTGGGTTTGACCAACTTCAAAGTTGTACTTGAGATGTTTTGAATATTTATGAATTACATAGTTATTTTCGCTAGTAAATTTTAGTGCTACAGATATGCACATTTGATGCTCTTGCTTGCACAATGCTACAAGCTATACTGACAACTTCCGATGTCTTCATTGACAAGTCAATGAAGCTGCTGTGTAATATGTAGCTCGTCCAAAATATGTGGAATTGATTACATAGAGAGCATACAAAAAACCATACATGATTCTTAACTTCTTATTGGAAGCTTCAAATGTGGAATTGATTACGTTTTTTTCAATATTCTCTATATTGAAAATCTCATTAATTACAGCTTCATATGACTTCCAGGATGTTATCATGATATTAAATATGACTAATTTTGGAATTTTTCATTTTTAGAGAAAGTTAATAATGACTTAATTATACCTAATTTTGAAAAGATAGAAGGAACTTCTACCAACTTACCTCAGTAAGTTGACCAACTGGCCGTGGTAAGTAACCATTCTCAAGAAGTTTACTCTCTGTGTAACTAGCTACAGCAAGCTGGCAGACTTGCCGTGGCAAGTACTCTTTGCATACTCTCTATGTAACTGGCTACAGCAAGTTGACAAGCTTGCCGTGACAAGAACCCTTCGTATGCTCTCTGTGTAACTGGCTACAGCAAGTTGACACACTTGCTGTAGCAAGTCCTGCGAAAGTGCATAACTGTGCTAACAACTCAAGGGGACTATACTGACAACTCAAGGGCCCTTCACTAACAACTCAAGGTGCCTCCATTGACAACTCATTGGGCCTCCGTTGACAACTCTTCATAATAGCATAACTGTGTTAACAACCCAAGGGATCTTCAATGACAACTCAATGGGCCTGGACTGACAACGCAAAGGGCCTATACTGACAACTCAAGGGGCCTCCATTGACAACTCATTGGGCCTCCGTTGATAACTCTTCATAACAACATAACTGTGTCAACAACTCAAGGAGCCTGCACTGACAACTCAAGGTGCCTCCATTGACAATTCATTGGGCCTCTGTTGAGACCTATTCATAATAGCATAACTATGTTAACAACTCATTGGGCCTCCGTTGACAATTCTTCATAACAGCATAACTGTGTTAACAACTCAAGGGGCTTATACTGACAACTCAAAGGGCCTATACTGACAATTCAAGGGGCCTTCACTGACCACTCATGGTGCCTTCACTAACAACTTATGGTGCCTCCATTGCCAAGTAAAGGAGCGTACACATGTGACTATGACCACCTTATTAATGTGGAATATCAACAACATAGGAAATCTATAAGTATATGCACATAAACTCATTTTCCAATGTCATCATATCTGCATATATATATATATGTTAACAACTCCATGGGCGTACATTGACAACTCCATGGGCCTATAATGACAACCCAAGGTCCATTCGTTGACAACATAATTTACATCAGATACAAATGTCAGCATAACTGTATAAATATATATTAAAAACTCCATGGGCGTACATTGACAACTCCATGGGCCTATAATGACAACCCGAGGTCCATACGTTGGCAATATAATTTACATCAGATTCAACCTTCGTTTACAGTTAAAAATGCATACACAAGTAAGACAAAAGTCATAGACCATTGCTCTATAAGTAGTATGGATTTGTATCTCATCATATTTACAAAAATACTATGACATGCACTTTCCAAAATCAAAAGAACCCAAACGACCATGATTGATCAGCTTGGATTAAACTCTTCTAAACTTGTTCCTTCATTAATGGATCTAGATCTAACGGTTCTACCAACATATGTTAAATCACCATCTCTACAGACTTCAAACCTTCCCCTTATATGAAGGAAATATAGTAGACTCTTGCCAGACATGGTAGCCATCATCGCTGTCTACTGCACAAAAAAGTTGTCATTAACAATTTCAGTAACCTTATTAACAAATGTCATAGCCCCTATTAACAACACATTCTTACTACATAATTAGGATCTCCAACCACACATATTTCACACCTTGTTCATTAAATCTCACTTATAATTACTGAAAACAGCACAAAATACCAAAAAAATAGCAAACTTTTCAAACCTATTCCAAACACCATTACACCACAAGCAAAACATTTAAATATGACCTCTAGTTGTCATTAACAAGTTAAGGAGCCTCCATTGACAACTATCGCTGCTACCATTAACAACTCTTTTTTCCCTACACAAATCAGGTTATGTAGGCCCAAACCTTTGACTCTCATCTTCATTCCTTACCTCTTCTATTGCAAAAACACACCACCATGAACCAGAAAACAGAGCATACAAAACCATACCCAAACACTTTGAAACCTTAGCCAAAGCATATCCATTCCATTTACTAGGCCTTCCTTTATAGTTTGCTAGCATTTGGAGTACAATGCCCAAAACAATCAAACACTCTTTTTCAATTTATCATGACCAAAACAAATATCGATAAAAAAAACCTTTATTGTCACAAAAAATATTTAAATATGATCTATAGTTGTCATTAACAACTTAATGAGCCTTCATTGACAACTATCGCTGCTTCTATTAACAACTCTTTTTTTCCTATGAAAATCAGGTTATGTAGCCCTAAACCTTTCACCCTCATCTTCATTCCTTACCTCTTCTATTGCAGAAACACACCACCATGAACTAGAAAATAGAGCATAATGATACCAAAAACAGAGCATACAAAACCAAACCCAAACACAATGAAAACTTTGCCAAAGTATATCCATTGCATTTAATAGGTCTTCCTTTATAGTTTGCAAGCAAACTGAGGCCAATACCCATCAAAAGTAGACAACTTTTTCCATTTTCATGATCAAAGCGAACATGACTCAACAAAACTTAAAGCTATGTTTAGCTACTCAACAGAATAGGTGAGTCACATGGAATAATGAAGACAAGAGCGTGGATGGAATCAATTCCCTACCTTAATCTTTAACCATGGCTGCTTATCGTCATTCAGTTTTTCCCACCATCTCCAGCCTTCTTTCGGATGTCTCGTGCGAATTTCACAGCCTTTACCCATCCTTTTTACTATTTATCTGACAAGGGGTAGTTCAGACTTTTCTCATTTGGATTTTATTATAAAATGGTCTCATGGTACTTGAGAGTAATTTCAGATTTTCTTGGGACCATTTCTTCATATTTTAGCTTCCATGGGTCACAGTGTAATTCTCCTTAAAATTTAATTATAAGATCAGAGAGAATACGACGCATGGATTCCAAACTCCATTAATGCTAGGTTTTGTCATCATGGAGAAAGTCAACATTTTACACTTGAGCTTTGATTTTCCTTTTTTTTTTTTTTAAATATTGATTCAGTCAAATCAATTCCTTCCTTACAATTACTATCCATTTCCTTTACCATTATCTGGGTATTTTTTATGGTCATTGTCATTGATGAAACTCCAAAATATATAATTATCCATTTCAAATTACAGCCAATTATGTTTCAATAATTTTTTTTTCATTCAGACGGTGAATGTAAATAGTAACCTACTTTAAAAGAAGACAAGATAAAGGAATGAAATTATACGTAAGATTGACCAGTCTCGTGTCTTAGAAATGAGTCTACTATTCCTTTTTTTCCCCTGTTCCCAAATACACATTCTACATTTATTTTGTTAAGGTAGAAGATCCAAACCAATTCTGAACAACATTATAACATTATAATAATCTCATGAGATGATGTATTGGCACTATTTTAATTATTTCGAAAAAAAACAAAGATTTTTTTATAATATAATATACTGGGGAAATATCACACCAATGAACCATAGTATAATAAAAAAAGGGTTAAGGTACAAAAATACCCATGAACTTTTCTCAAAAGTGCATCCAACACCATAAACTTTTTTCAAGTGCAAAAATACCTATGAACTTCTCAAAATGGGGCAAAAATGTCAAACCGTTAATTAGTACAAACGTCCGTTTTGTGGGACCCACAATTTTATTTTTTGAGGTGCAAAAATACCCATGAACTTTTCTAAAAAGTGCACCCAACGCCATAAACTTTTGAAAAGTTCATGGGTATTTTTGCACCTAGAAAAAATGTTATGGTGTTGGGTGCACTTTTTAGAAAAGTTCATGGGTATTTTTGGAACTCAAAAAATAAAATTGTGGGTCCCACAAAACGGACGTTTGTACCAATTAACGGTTTGACATTTTTGCCCCATTTTGAGAAGTTCATGGGTGTTTTTGCACCTAAAAAAAGTTTATGGTGTTGGATGCACTTTTGAGAAAAGTTCATGGGTATTTTTGCACCTTAACCCATAAGAAAACAATATTCACATATTTTTTATATAATATATTAAATACTCCCTTCACTAAAAAAATATAGATTAAGTTTACCTAATTGCACCTCAACCAAATAGGGGTGGAAATTGATCAGGTCCCTAACAGGGGCCTACAGTCTAATTTACAAAAAGTCTAGCCAAGCTTATTTAATAAATAGATCATGCCTATTTAGATAAATAGGTCAGTTCCACTTTCATAAGATGTAGTTTATAGGCCTACAGGCTTAGCCTATTTAACTTTTTTTTTCTTTAATTTATACTATTATATAAGTATATATAATATCATCTAAATATTTTATAAATTATTTATAAATTAACAACTTAATTTTAATCCTAAGTTTAACATCCTATTGTCATTACCCTCAACTCTTGCTTTCAGATTAATCATTCACCCCTATCTCTATTCTCTTTATTCGCTCGAGATGGCAACGCTAACTCACTCCTTGTCCTCTAATTTGTGTTGTCCACTAAAGCATAATAATTGTTATGAGTTTATTTTAGTACCAAATGAAATATTATAATCTTAGTAGGATAAAAGAGGTAAAATCCAATTTTACATATTACTTCTTATGCTTGGTCAATTTTAGAAAATATATCTCATTAGTCAATATATGATTAGGTTTTTTTTTTATTTCTACTTGCTTAGACAACTATTGTCCCTAGACATTCTTTTCTTTTTCTTATGGAGCCCTTATATTATGACGAGAATGGATGTTAGAACATATTGTACGATTGTAAATAAACATGAAGGAGGGATATGTATGAATTTGAATACATAAGTTTTAAAGACTATTTAAATATTTACATTTTAAGTAAGCCTTTAAACAGGCTTCAGACATTTTGAAGGCCCAGACTTAGGCCTAGAAAAAAAGCCTATATACAAGTTTAGGCTTTAAATCTCTATTGCAACATTAAACTTATTTAAGTAAAGTCTAGCTTAACCCAGCATATTTCCACCCTACAACCAAGGAAGGGGATGTTGAATGGAAAGCTAATTCATTCAATCTGTCAAAAATACACAGTATTTTTCAAAATTTCTCTTATTAAATTATCAAATTCAAACACAACTACTTATTATGTACTCCATCCAATTTTAATTATAAACAAAAACTATCAAATTTTCTTAGTTTTAACTATATGAAAAAATCAGGTCAAGAAAATTATAAGAAAAATTACCTAATCTTAAGGGCAATCAATGCATGTTTTCAATTAAAGGTCGAAAAAATTGTGCTCCTGTTGAAGGTCAAAACAATTGTGCTCCTCATTCACAAATTAAAAGATGACTAGTTGCAATAAATTGCCATAACTTTTAATAAGGCATTTGAGGAAAAGCAATTCAATTGCAACCATAATTAAGAAGAGTAACTAAATTCTTAAATGTTGTTAAACAGTTTTTTTCTTATAATTGAAACCATATGGAGTGTTTAATTATAGACATAGGAAAGGAAAGAAATTAATGCTCTAGATATTATCAAACAAGACTTAGTGCTTGTTTGTTTTAGCTTTTTAGAAGTAATTTTTACAATTATGAGATAAATGTTGTCTCGATTTGCAGAAAATGGCTTCTAAAACCATAGTTTGGTTGTTTTCCAATGATGCACTTTTATTTTTTAAAAAAATTAAGAAAAATACATACATTTCGGACCAGAGGGAGTATTAATATTGATTGTCCCCCATCTTTCACCCTTTGTCAAACCTGAGACCAAATTAGGCACGTGCTAGAAATCAAGAGCAGGGAGTTGAAAGAAGGGTTAAGGATTGAGCTCATTCTCATCAGTACTTTTCAAATTTATTGAATAGAAAGATATGATAGAAAGAATTCCTATTATTGCCATATAACAGGTGTGTTTCAATCATTGAGAAAGAAGTTCATTGGCTCTTCATATAAAGTAAGCTGTTCCCTTCACAACCTCATAACTCTCGTATTAGCTATGGAGGCGTCTCATTTCAGAAAGAGAACTCATGTCCTTCCTGGTTTACTCATAACCAAATTATTACTGTTTCTGATTGTTGGACTTTGGGTCCAAGTCCGCCCTTGATAGGCCGGACTATTTGATTAGGAAATAAGTAGCCTAATCAAATAAGAATAAAATCAGCATAAAATGCAGATTTGGGAATATTTCAGCAATAATTATGGATTTGTTAAAAGAGAAACAAATCACTATGATTAGGGAATTAATTGAGAGACAATTAATTGCTGTCTTGGAGGGCAAGAAGGAGTGCACATGTTTCCTAATTAGTGGCCTCTATAAACCACTATAAATAGGGTGTGCCTCCTCAATTGCAATTCACCCCGCCATTGAGTTTTCTGGCAATTCCCTTCTCTACTACCATCTTTCTGGTTCTGGTGATCTGCTGTGCAAACCACAATTAGGCTCTAGTAGTCTAATAATTGTGTGGGCACAAATATGGAGTATTGGAGCTTTTGACCCGGATCCGAACATGGATTTGTCTAGGTACACCTAATCTCCTTTTAGTTAATATTCTTTCCTACACTGATAATCCCTGGTTCTGCCTCTATACACTTCAACTATCAGCAGTTTCTTGATATGAGTTATGAAGACTTGAAGTTTGATGGAGATGTTTACCAGCAAAATGGGGTCCTCCAACTCACCAGGTAATATCGTTTAATTTTATAACTTATCGGCAAAATGGTTTAGGATTTAGTAAGATATGCTCAGTATTGGTATTAAGATTACCTTGTATCTTATGATTGATTCAGAATATAGTGAATCTAATTTGAACATTTGTTTAAAGATCAGGTTACTTAGGTCAGTAAACGATCAATAAAGGGAACTCGTCAAGTAGTTATTAGTTAGCAAAGGGGTGATTACGATGGGTAGTGAAAGATCAACAAATTGTTAGAAAGAAGAGAAAGTTATTAGTCTTGAAGACTATGGTGAAATAAGATTTTGAGGTTCTCTCCCTCATGTCAGAAAACAATAACAATAACAAACCTTATCCTATTAAGTGGAGTCATCTGTATGGATCACTCATTGTTATCATGATCTATCAATAACAAAAGTTTTTGATAAATTGTTAACTAAAAGATCTCATTCAATAATTTTATTGAGTACTCCTTCTGATCATAATTATAGGACATATTTACCTAACTTTGAAGAAATTAAAAATAGTAGTTAAATTAGTTAATCTTATTTATTTTCCAAAAATACCCCTATTTAAATTCTCCAACGTTCTAGACAAACAACCCTACCTATAACCCTTCTTGCAACCCCGATCCACAGAAACATGGATATCGTAAATCAAGGAAATTAACATTGCTCTGTAATCTGTACTACATCTTGCACCGTTAGTAAATTATATGAATCATATAGTGATACAACTCACAGCGAAGCATTTAAGTAAGAAAAATAAATAAATAAGCTGCCCAATTTTTTACTAGTGCAAAGTGATTGGGATGCATTTCAAATTATACGCTGTTTAGAATCAGAATCGAGAGAAACTATAATATAGAGAGCCAATCAGGAATAGGAAAGGGAATGGAAACAGTGGAACAGGGGAAGAACAAAAAATCTGTTAAAAAAAATATGACAAAAATTGCTCAAAATTATTTTATTAAAAAAATAAAAGAAACAGTAGAATTGAGGTGTATGTAACATTAATGAGTTGTAAGTATTACTCACTTTATAGAATACATAGGTGTATTATAAAATTATTATTGTGTTTTATTATTACTGAGAAAGTATTAATAGGGGCATTTTGAGAAGAATTTGATAAAAATTAGAAATTTGTCCTATAATTAAGACCAATATTAACTCATAAATGTTGTCTTATGATAGGACCGGATGGAGTATTATCTTTAGTCTTCTCCTATCCCTTTTGAAATGACTTTATGCTGTCTCGTCCAACCTTCTTTTTGATTTTTGCTCAAATCTTATGTTAGAAAACTTTTAATTAAATATTTTTTATGTATATTTTATACATGATTAAATTACATATAGCAGGTGCTTTGATGTTATTTTTTAGAGGGAGGACCTACTGTTCGTTGATCTGATCTAATGGCTCACTGTTTTAGTCTCATGAATGTACTCAATCAAGATTTTGATCTTAACTTCTTTAGATATGACAGCATTTTAATAAACTTCCAAACACAAAATCCTTTGCGATAAAAACGTGGATAAGGCTCTGATCCATCCACTTTGTTCTTAAATTTCATTTTTTTTCAATAAAGAGGCAGAGGAAGAACAAAGAAATGAACTTCTGAAAAACAATATGCCAATAATCACTTCAACTCACGTTTAAGAAAAACTAAGGATGATATGTGAATAATTCTGTAATAAGTTACACGTTTTTCCTATACTTAAATGAAATTGCACAAACTTTTGCTATATTTTCAAACCATTTAAAAAACCAGAATAGACTGCAAATTTTTTTCGAAGTTAAACAAATTTCTCCTCTGTTTTTCAAATACCAAACTCCAATTGAAAGTAAAAGAAGCATTAGAGTCACTTCAATAAGATTCGGAGGAAATATATCCGAGAGAGACCTGTAGTGATTTTGAAAACTAAAGAGATGTTCACGTAATTTTATTAGCAAAACTCACCCATTTTACTCTGAGTTCAGCGGCAAAGGGTTGGACACTCTCATCAAATGGAGGGGGTTCAGTTCTTTCGAACGTCACAGCCCTTGGGGAGGCTTCTTTACTTTAAAGGCAATGCCTACCACCTTAAAATAGTTGGTCAAGAGTGTTATAGCACCTAGTGGTAGAGGTCAAAGGTTAGTTGGCCTATTCTTGGATCGTGGGTGAGCTACAACCCCTTCTTAAAAATTCCTTATTGAAAAAAAATCTTAACAGAATTCAGAAAAGATCTGTGTAATTTAGACATAAATTTATCAAATCTCCGACACTTTTCCACTCTTTGACTCAGATATAGAAAATACAGTGCTGGGAATATAACTTACAACAAATTATTGCAACTTTGGGACAAGGAAACAGGAAAAATTGCAGACTTCACAACCCGTTTCACCTTTATCATTGATTCACCAGATAAAAATCATCGTGGAGATGGCATCACATTCTTCCTAGCACACCCAAATCTTTCACTTCCAGTGCCACCGGATGGCTCTGGGATTGGTCTTGTGGGTCGAAAACAAGTAATGGATGATCCAAATTACACACGAGCATCCATTTGTAGCAGTGGAGTTTGATACCTTTCCAAATGATGATGATCCGCCATATGATCATGTCGGTGTCGATATAAACAAAATGTGGACTCCCTACACAACAGAATGGTTCAGTATTAAAGATGGCAGAAAATATGATGCTGAGATTAACTACAATTCTAGCTCATACCAGTTAAATGTGGTCTTCACTGGATATAAGGATGATAGGAAAATTCAACAAGATTATTCACATGGAATTAATTTGAGAGAGGTCTTGCCAGATCAGGTTCAATTTGGTTTCTCCTCAGCCACAGGACTTCTCTGGGAGATACATACACTATGCTCATGGTCCTTTGATTCAAGTTTGTTGGGAGAAAAATAGAGTGGAAGCAAGAAAGAGTTGATGGTTAGATTAGATATAGTAACTTGTGGGTTATCCTTAGCTTGGTTTATGAGATTAAAGTTGAATCAAAGAGACAAGAAAGATGTTTAGATCTTCCCTATAACAATAATTTTGAAAGAAGCACAGAACAAAGTAAAGTTTCCTGCATTAAAATAAGTCTTCCTTTAGAGACTTTATGCAATTAAACCTGTGCTTCTATGGAATGTAAATGAATCTAGCTAGAACTACTTAATTCTTATGAAGACCTTTTCTTGCAATTATTGTGTAATACAATTGAAGTATAGCTAGGAAAACGCAAGGAAAACGGGTTGGGCATATTTTATTTTTCACTCCTTTTTTTTTATTCTTTACTTCCTTTCTCTTTTTTGACTTGAAATTGAACATCATTGATCCATCAGAAGATTAAGACAAAAACAACGTCCAAAAGAGGCCCAACTACTTCCTTTCTCTTTCAACCACTCACATCAGCCTTCTTTTTTTAATATATTTGTGTTATGGAGCCAATTTCATTCTTACTTTCCTTTTTTTTTTTCAATCTACTCACATAAAAAAAAAATATAAACACATCTTTTTTAAATTTAATAATAGTAGAATAAATAAATATAATATAAAAATAAAAGTGTCAGATAAAAAATATGAAGAAATAATTAAATATGTCATAAAAAAAATGATAAGGGTATTTGGATATATTTTATAAAAAAACTAAAAAAAATCAAAAAGCAGGCCAACCCGCTGTATACCGCAGGCTAGCCCGATTTCCCTGTGATAAACTGAAGCCAAACTGAATGCAACACAGACAATGAAAATGTCCAGAAATCGTAACCAATTAATCATATACCAAAGACTTACTTGAATATTTAGTCTAGCATTCAATTTTTTTTTTCCCAGAAAAGCTGAAAAGAAAATCTCAATCAAGTATGATGTCCAGAAAATAAATGATTCCATTACAAATTTCAAGAAGACAAGAATGAGGGATATTTTTACCCCTACTGCAAAAGGCTTATATATGATTTTCTACAAATATAAGAAGTATCTTATTCATTTCTGCCATGGGACCATTTGTTATAAAGGCTCAACTTTATAAGAATTCCTGCAGAGGAACATGTTAACCCGTGGTGCCACTTTTTTATTCAAGTGCCTCAGAGCTTCTCTTTTCTAGACTCGAAACACAGTGCGGATCGGATTGAATCAAGAACTAAACCTACACTTGCTGCCTAATGTGTTGGAAGATACTTCCTTCGTTTCCCTGCTAACTCTCCTCAGTCAACCAACATCATATGGCAGGAAGTACTTTATTTAGTTGATAATTTTAATTTTTTGGTGTTCAAACTATTACTTATAATTGCTTTTGCTCTTCCTTCTTTTCATCAATAGCATCACTTTTTATATGTAATATGTTAATATTTCTTATTTAGTATCTCTTTTTTTTTTTTGCGTCAAAAAAAAAAAGTGGGCAGGGCAAAGTTTGATGAAGAGTAATTGGACTATAGATGGTGTATTGTGAGGGAAATTTGGCAAGAGTCTCTCTCTTTCTCTTGAACTTCATGTTGGCACCATTGCTTTCAATTCTCCTTTCTATTTAACTAAGGGTTAAGTTGTAATTTTACGGCAAAAGTAACAACTCAAAATCACTGAGTATCTAAAAGATTTTTTAGGAGGAGCCATTTTGCCTGAAAGTAACCCAATTGTAACAAATTTTCCCCTTTCCATTAAAAATTTCAATAATCAATATCAATTTTTTAATGGTCAATATTAGTTTTTTAATAATTAGGGTGAATTTTTCCATTTTAATACTTCTTGAGAAAATTGCTCCTTGAAAATCTACCATATACTTAGCACTAATTAGTTTCTCTTTTCAATGGAAAATCATGGCCATTCATTTTGTCCTCCAAACCTATCCTTGAGATCAATTTTTGAATCTTATTTCTGCCCTTGGATTTAATTTTTATAATGATTTCTTTGGGTTATGTCTAACCAAAAGAATTGGCATAATTCTTCCCAAATTCTCCCCTGTCATGCACTAATTTTCCTTACATTTATTGGGTTCGATCTGGCTCCCACATAATTTTGCATCAATTTGGAATAATACTACTTTTTAAACCCAAAAATTAATTTAAATTTAGAACTTCCATTTCATGGGGAATAAGTTTTTCCATAAATTCACTCAAAGACTCAAATAATTATTTTCCTTCATTTAACTAATTGTTTGAGACCTTTGCATAATTTTTAATTATGCAATTTTGGCTAAATATTACTTAATTAGCCAAAAATAGGCTTTTTAATTCAATATATTTTCCTTAAAGTACTTTCACCTTCATTTTATAATTTGGACCTTCCTTCCCTTACATTTAAGTCCGTATCCCTTCATTATAGCCTTCGAAACTCCCCCAGGGTCTCTACGAATATTTATAGGAATGGAAAGAGGCCGGATTATAGGATCCTATGGCCTAATCTCGATAAAGTATAGTTTGGTCTATTTAATAAATAGATTAGGTCAAGCTCAGATCTATTGTTAGACATATTTAGATAAATAGACCAGATCTATTTTCATAATAAAACCTAGCTTACAAACACACAGGTCTGGCTTATTTAATTTTTTTTAATTTATACTATTACATAAGTATATATAATATCATCTAAATAATTTTTATAAATTATTTTTAAATTTTGTCAATTTAACCTTAATCCTAAGTTTTACATTACATTGTTATTATACTCAACCTTCACTTTCACATCAATCATTCACATCTACATCTCTTTTCTCTGATCACTTGAGACGGAAACGCTAACTCACTCCCTCTCTTCTGATTTTGTGTCATCCACTAAAGCATAATACTTGCTATGAGTTTATTTTAGTGTCGAATGAAATATTACAATCTCAATAGGAGGAGTTTGTCATAATTTATGTGGGAAAAGTAAAAGAAGTGAAATCTAGTTTTACATGATGCTTGTTATACTTGATCAATTTTAGAAAGTATATCTTATAAGTCAACAGACGATTATTTTTTTTTTTATTTCCACTTGATCAGACAATTGTTGTTACTAGATATTCTTTTCTTTTCCTTACTAAATCCTTATATTATGACGAGAATGGATATTAGGTTTTTAAGACATAATATATGGTGCCTGTTTGTTTTAACTTTTTTAAAGTGTTTTTATGATTTACAAGGTAAGTATATAAGAGGAGTTTTTCTTGGCTTGCGGAAAAGGGCTTTTGAAACCATGGTTTGGTTGTTTCCCGAACAAGCACTTAGGATTGCAGATAAGCGTGAAGGGTTATATATGAATTTAGATGCATATACTTTAAATATTAATTAAAGGTATACATTTCAAGTAGGCCTTTAAATAGATTTCAGGCATTTTGAAGGCCTAGATTCAAGCCTAAAAAAAGCTTACATACAAGTTTAAGCTCAGACCTTGAATCTCTGTTGCAAACCCAAGTCTATTTAGATAAAGCCCAACTTAGCCTAATCTGTTTCTATCCCTAAATATTTTTGCTTTAGCCCCAAAAACTTTTAATTTATGATTTGGTCCTGGGACCCATTTTTATATTGGAGCATTTTTGCGACTCGTTGCCAATTGGGTTTAGTAGACTACATAATTTAGCCAATTTGTTTTAGCTTTTAAGCCCAAAATCTTGAATATGACATCTCGAAAAGTAGTGCCTCCTTAAAAAAATGATGTATCAATACTTGATGGTTGTTAAAGAATTATTGTATGTCAAGTAATGTCATCCAAAGAACTAAATTTCAAACTAGAAGGATAAATACTTGATGGTTGTGGTGTTTGACCTGTCAAATATGTGCTTTGAGAATATATGCCACATCATTATTTGTTTATTTGAAATCGTCAAATATGAGAAAAAGCAACATTCAATTATCAATAATTGTAGGGTTAAAGCTCACTTGTGCCCCGGAAGTATTCGCTTGGGGTCAATTTTGACCTGAAAGTTTTTCGAGGGCCAATTTTGCCCTGGAAGTTTCAAATTTAGAGCAATTTTACCCTTGCGTTAGTTGACCATTAGCTAGGGAAAATTTGCTCCAAATTTGAAACTTCTGGAGTAAAATTGCACCTTAACCCAATGACTGTTAGTCGGACGCATCAAACACTATGTGATGTGTTGTGCTCTTCCAGCCACTAGACCCTACCTTCTAGGGGTGAGCATGGTGCCCAGAAGCCTGGTATGCCCACCCGAGCCCGGTCAAAAATTGCCCAGCCCAACCCAAAAAAAGTGGCCCGATAAAAAATTGGGCATCTTTGGGCAGGGCGAACTATCGGGCATCGGGCAGGAGATACTGCCCTGCCCATTTGGCCCTGCCCTGAAAATTATATACAATTTATTTAAAATATATATTATTTTATATAAAATAAATAGTATTTTATACATATTATTTTATTTAATATGTGTATATATTATTTCATGTTTATGAAATATTTTATATTATTATTTAATATCTATCCACCATAGTTTACATATAACTCATTGCTTTTTTGATCGACGTGGTTTTTTGATCTAGATAGATGATACAAAGCATTAAAAATTTGAGATCTGAGACAAAAAATTTAGTTTCTTTGAAGTCTCTATTGCAATTGCACTTATTCATATCAATCAATATTCATATACAAACACATATTACTTCATAATTTTTCATGTAATTATTAAGACGTGTTAGTTTTTTTTTTAATTTCAACACTTAAGTTATAGATTTATTTTGAGATATCTCTATGTGTGAAATTATGGAATGTATTTAAAGTTTTTAATAGTATTTATTAAGTGTAATTGCAGGTTTTGTACAGTGGTATTGGTTAGGAAGTTACCACTTGGGCAGAGAAGCCCGCCCTACCCAGCCCACCCTTGCCCTGCCCGAAATAGTTAGGGCTTCTATTGGGCAAGGGCGGGCATCGAGCTGCAAAATGTAGCCCGTTCATCTTTTGGGTTGGGCATCGGGCAGGGGTCTCGCCCTGCCCAGCCCTACCCATGCCCAACCCTACTACCTTCGGCTGAGCTAGTGTGGGCAGACTGTTAAACAGAAAAGAGAACTTTTCTCGAGGCCCTTGCCGACGTCTTCGGACTCACTAAAGATACTGTCAGCTACCACGTCTCAGTTCAGGAATTTTGACCCGTTTCCCTTTCGAAGTGTGCATGCTGCACGTGATTAGATGGTCTTTCCCCATCTCTAAGGATCGACTAACTCATGTGCAAGTACCGTTCACATGGAACATTTCCCCTCTTCGACCTTCAAAGATTTCACTTGAATATTTGCTACTACCACCAAGATCTACGCAAGCCCGGGTGGAGCAGCCATTAATGTAGATCTTGGTGGTAGTAGCAAATATTCAAGTGAGAACTTTGAAGGCCGAAGAGGGGAAATGTTCCATGTGAATGGTACTTGCACATTAGTTAATTGATCCTTAGAACCGGGGGAAGCTCGTCTAATAGTGTGCAACACGCGTACTTTGAAAGGGAATCGGGTCAAAATTTCTGAACTGGGATATGGCAGCTAACAGTAATGTTAGTGAGTCCAGAGACGTCGATAGGGGCCTCAAGAAGAGTTTTCTTTTCTGTTTAAAAGCCTGTCCACCCTGGCTCAGCCGGAGGTAAGGTCCAGCGGCTGGAAGAACACAGCATGTCACATGGTGTTCGATCGCTCGACTAACGGTCATTGGGTTGAGGTGCAACTTTGCCCCGAAAGTTTCAAATTTGGAGCAAATTTGCCTTGGCTAACGGTCAACTAACAGTCAACTAACGCAAGGGCAAAATTGCTCCAAATTTGAAATTTCCAAGGCAAAATTGGCCCTCAAAAAACTTCCAAACCAAAATTGACCCCAAGTAAATACTTCCGGGGCAAAAGTAACATTTAACCCATAATTTTATAGTAGTGATTGTACCTTCATAAAGAGTAGGATCAATGTGTGGGTCATATGGATAATAAAATTAAGCAATATTATGTTAGATTCATATTTTAATAGAAAGCTAGGATATTTTGGGTTAGTGAAGCTCGTAGAACATGGAAAAGGGTAAGAAACAACAATTGTTGCCGCAACAAAACGGTACTTGGCTCCAGAATGTGCAACCATAAGGCAAGTAGAAAATCTGTTACATACCGTTTTGGAGTTGTTGCTTTGAAAATAGCTTGTAGGAGAAAGTCAATTAATCTTAATGCTAGTAATGACCAAGTCATGATGGTGGAACGGGTTTGGTAGCTTTATGCCATAAAACTACGAAACCCGTTACTACCAAACCCGTTCCACTATCATGACTTGGTCATTGCTAGCATTAAGATTAATTGATATTAATGCTAGGAATGAGTTTCAGGCAATATAAAGTACTTTTTATAGTGCACCTAGAATCCTAAAATATTTTTCACATACGTCCAATACTGTAAACTTTTTTTTTGTACATCCAACATCCTAAAGTGTACTTTTAGGTTTGTCAAATACCTTAAATTTTCTAAATTGTTAAATACAAAATTGTATAAAAAAAAGTATTTTTGGGCGAGGGACGCCCTTGAAAAATACTTTAAGGTGTTAGGCACTCCACAAAATACTTTAGGACACTGGATGTATCTGAAAAAATACTTGAGGTTGCGAACTTCAACCATCTAAGAAATTTTTTCTATAATTTGTTAATATATATGAATGTTATATATTTGACACAAGAAATATGATATTATATTGTTTATTTGCTTTCATTTACTTTATTTCATTGTTAGTCTTGTTTGCGAGAAAACTTTCAATATGGATGCATTTGTATGAGGGCTTGTGTGTTCGTGTGTGTGTGTGTGTTTGTAGGCCAACATCACTTAAAAGTAAAAATAGTTTCACACTTTTTTTTTTCCTTTTGTTTTTTTTTGCCATCAAAGAAAATATCATTAATAAAAGGACCAACAACCATACACATAAAGTCTGAGAAATAGAAATCCAAAAGGACACCACAACTATCCATTGTCAAAATTACTATCAGTACTATCTTTCTCCAAAATGTTTAAGAGCTGCAATGGAGGTCTCCAAAGCCAATCTTCAGGGCAAGACCTCCGCAATGAAGCTTTGGCGAGCCAGTCAGCTACCAAATTTGCTTCCCTGGAAATCCATATAAAAGAGTGATTTCTAATCAAACTTCCTAGAATGAGGATATTCTCAATAATAATATCACTATCCCATTCCGGAGAAGGAGAGCTGTTGTTTAAACAATCCATCAGTAATTTACAGTCAGATTCAAATATCACATCATTGAGATGATTCTCAGAAGCATACCGAACAGCCTCCAACAAAGCTAAGCATTCTCCCATAAAAGGGGATGAGGCCTTAAATAAGATGGTACCCCCATCTAAAGGCCATCGATTTCCATCCCTCATCACCCAAGCAGTAGTAGCTTCCCCACTGTTGGTAGAAAAGGAGCAATCTACATTAATTTTTAGCTTATTACCTTTTGGTGAGGTCCATTTCTTCCTTTCAACATTAGACGAGGAATGGGCAGCATTTTCACTTTGCTGAGAGCTCAGCCATCCCTGTGCCTCCCAAAACTCTTGTAAAAAAGAACCTGCTTGACAAAAAACCCATATTGGATCAACATGGATATCTTGATAAATATAATTACATCTAGCTTTCCAGACCTACCATAATATCATTACAAATAGACCCTTATGCCAATCAGACAAGTCTCTATTGATTAAGCAGTCTTTAATCCATGATCGAACATCTAATGGGGTAAAATTCAGGAAATTAAAAGAGAAACAACTCCCAAACCATACTAATTTTGCCCAATCGCAAGATACGAATAGATGGGTGTCCGTTTCAACTTCATTTTTGCAGATCAAACACAGGTGTGAAACAGAGCACCCCTTCTTTTGTAGATTAGACATGGTAGGAATAAATTATTGTGAAGCACCCTCCATAAAAAGTTTTTAACTTTCCAAGGTACTTTCAGGTTCCACACATATTTCCAGGAAATTGGTTCATCCATGGAAGAAGATTCAAGTCTACCAGAATTCCTGCACTCCACTAAGACCCTAGCCACCTTGTATCCTTCCTTTACGGTATAAAAACTCTTTCTGCCCCCAGACCAAATCCATTTATCTGACCTATTATTTAAAGCACTTCTGGTTTTAAAAATGGCATTTAACTCTTCATGTGTCAGATAATTATTAATAGTCGAAAAATCCCATCCATCATTACATTTAATGTCTACTAGCCACAACTCAGAAAGAGATAAGGACGGGCAAGGGGAGATAAGCTTTTTACCAGGTAGGTCTTGAAGCCAAGGATCGTTCCATACCCTTGTATTTTGCCCATCTCCAATACTAGAGATAATATTACCTTGAAGAACTTCTCTTCCAGCCAAGATGCTGTTCCATAGCCAAGACGCATTCCTCCTCTTCTTGGCTTCCAAAAAGTTGCTATTGGGAAAATATCTCTTTTTCAAAATTCGAACCCAGAGCTGATCCGGTTCCTCTCTCCCAGCTTTAGATAAGAAATTTTTCTGCCACCCCTGAACACGTTTTCTGACTTTATCAGTTACAAAATTCAGAGCTTGAATTTTGGATCTTCCTCAGATAGTTGGAAGGCCCAAATAGTTGCCAGGAATGTCAACAGCAGCAACCTGAAAAATGTGGCCAATCTCCTCCTTTAACCGATTTGGTACATCACTAGAAAAGTATAGGCATGATTTATTCACATTTATGAGTTGCCCGGATGCATCACAATATAAGTCAAGTAAATGTTTCAAGTTTCTACAATTATCCTCCTCAGCTTTCAGGAAAAAAACAACATTATCAGCAAAGAAACAATGCGTCAACTCAGGGGAGGCTCTAGCCAATTTGAGACCATGAAGTAACCCCTGACTTACCCACTTTTCAATAATAATAGATATGACATTGCTGACCAGAATAAATAAATATGGAGATAATGGATCTCCTTGTCTCAAACCCCGCTGAGGTAATACTTGAGATGTCCTTTTTCCAGAGAGCATAATAGAGAAATTAACAGAAGTAATACACCAAACAATCCTATCAATCCATTCTTTACAAAAGCCGATTTTCAAAAGTACTGCAACTAGAAAATCCCATTCAATTCTATCATAGGCTTTATTCATATCAAGTTTAAGAGCCAATTCGCCTTTACTTCTTCCACTTTTCAGATGATGGAAGGCTTCATGTACGAGATCAGTTTGGTTAAGTTTATAGGCCTAAAATCACTAACAGTTTCAGGACATTCTATCTTTGGGATCAAAACAAGATCAGTTTGGTTAAGTTCATGCAACTGAAAACCATGAGAAAAGAATTTTCGTACAAGATTGCAAACCTGGCTTCCAATGACGTGCCACTCCTTCTGATAGAAAAGTCCTGTATAACCATCAAGTCCCGGAGCCTTTGTTGCTCCCAATTCAAACACTGCCCGCTTGACTTCTTCATCAGTAACTTCAGCCATTAGCCTCAGATTGTCCTCTGTTGTTACCACTTCCTCAATAAATCTCAGGATTTGGTGAAAATCGCGCTGCCCCAAAGTAGAAAATAGCTGAGAATAAAAATTATTGAAACAATGCCCAATCTCAACTTCATCCTCTACCCAATTATCAGCATCATCTCGCAGCCTTGTGATTTTATTTTTGCTTTGTCTCTGAATAGTAGTCATATGAAAAAACTTAGTATTTTGGTCTCCACATTTCAGCCATTGGACTCTAGATTTTTTAGCCCAATACTGTTCCTCTTGTTGCCAATGATCATTTAGCTTCCTTTTCAGCTCATCCAACTCCCTAGCTGTATCATCATTCCAATCTTGGTCCAAGCAAAGGTGCACTTTTTCCATCAGTTTATTTATGGTCTTTGAACTGTTCCCAAACTCTGTCTTACTCCATTTTGAAAGAACATCACTAAGCTCAGATATATTTTTCACAAAGTTAACTAGTAGATCACCCATATCATCCCTCTTCCAATTGTGCTTTATCAATTCATCTAAATGAGGGTGACTAAGCCAGCGCGCATCAAATCTAAAAAGCTTTGGGGTAAGTGATTCCTTATGTTCAAATTCAAAAAATATCGGATTATGATCCGAACCCACTGCTTCCAATACCTGATATTGTCCCCGTGGGAACCTTGTACCCCATAAGCAATTAGCCACAGCTCTATCTAGTTTTTCTTTTATAAGCCCCTCACCATCTCTGTTTTTCCTCCAGGTGAATTTACTCCCTTTAGAAGCCACCTCAAGCATATCATATTGCAACATAAAGTGTCTAAAGTCATCCAGTTCTCTATTTGTCTTTGCTCACCCTCCTTCTTTATTAGCATAATAGAGAACATCATTAAAATCCCCTATTACCAGCCAGGAAAAATTGGAACCAGGATTTAAATATTCCAAATCCTTCCACCAGACACGCTTCAGTACAGCATCACAAGGGTCATAAACAAAAGTAATAAAACCATACAGTACTCCATTTATCATAACCTCATCCACATGAATTATATATCTACTGACTAAACTTAATTTCAACTTTACACCTTCCTTCCACCATAGCGCTAAACCTCCAGAACGACCCAAAGGATCAAAATAAACCAAGTGGTCAAATTTCAGCTTTCTTCTAATTCTTTCAATCTTAATTTGCTGCATCTTTGTTTCAGATAAAAATAGAATATCCGGTTTTTTCCTCCCGCACTGGAACCTGAGATGACGAACTGTCAAGGAGGTTCCCAATCCCTGACAGTTCCACACTAGACAACTCATGGCGACCTGGTGGCTGTCTTCGGCCAGCCACCATGCCTCTCAGAAATACTTGTGTTCCCATAATTAATAGAACCCGATACACCACCCATATCATTAATATCAGGGAAAATTGGATAGGGGACCGAACTAGTAAAATAGAGCTCTTCTAATATCCTTACCCTTCTTCCTATTCGACACTTTATCATAGCGCCCTTCCTCAAAATGTAAAGATCCAGAGAAATCAAAGGGTACAATGGCAGTATGCTGCATTTCCAGTTCATCCTGTGATCTCTTTTCAGCTTTTCTGGGAGAATCATCATCCGATTTCTTACTCCGTTTAGAAATTGGTGAGACCCATTCAGAGTTTGCAAGGCGTTTCAGGTTCACCCTCTCGATTTGATGCACTAGATTCCCAACAGCTTCTGCTATGATGATCTGAGCATTTGGATTTTCACCAACCTGTTGAATTGCCTCTTCCCCATCGAAATCCACTCTAAAATTATACCCTTCCTCGTTTACACCATATTCGACAACCTGATTCAGCCCTTAGTCTAAATTCTTTTTGGAATCAACCCGGACAGTGATATCCTGAGCAATTGAAGGTCCAGGTTGTGTTTCATTACCCAATTGGGTGATATTTGAAATCCAACTCCTTGGCCCAATAGAAGAAGACTGGCCCACCTCTTATTCCTTTGGCCCATGGGGATTAGAAAGATCTATTTGCGCACGTGAGGCACGAGCAGAAATTAAAATTCCCATCTCTGAAGTCAACACGGGCCCCACTCCCCCATACCTACAATTAATGTTTCCTCTTTTCCCATACACGACCTCATGCCTTCTCTCACTGGTCTGAGCATCGACCATCATTGACTACACCTTAATTGCCGGAGTAGCAGAAGAACCATGCTGTCCCCGAATTCCCGAAGCACAGAGATTTGAATCGAAATTCTAAGACTTGAGCTTTCAGCACCAACACTGTTTTTGAACTTGCACACCCTGCAATCGTGCCCCAACCGTCCACAGCTACAGCAAAACTTTTGTAGCTTTTCATATTTGAATTGAATCCATACTTTACCATTACCAGGTTTATTCAATGGTGTTGGTCTTGTCACATAAACCCCTGGAATCAATGGTTTATCAGTGCCAAATTCCACACGCACTCTACCAAACGCTCTCCTAAAACCCTGAGCACTCTTTGGAATTTCAACATCGACAACCTTCCCAACTTTATTTGCCAGGTATCGAATATTATCGATCGATCTCCCCTCTGGTGGAACATCATGGAATTGCACCCAGAGATTACACGAATTCATGACAATCTCACTATCACTCGTAAATGGCGGCCTTCTCTTAAGACTTAGAAAGTGACCCTTAACTAACCACGACTCATCATCCAGAACACGTTGAAGCACACTAACATCATCAAAAATGAAAGAGTAAAGGTTATCTCTTATATTACGTACCGTTAATCCATTTTCAATGTTCCATGCCGCCTTCACAGTATCTCTAATCGCAGTAAAGCTGACCTTTGATTGTGCTATCACCAGTCCGACGAGTTCGTCGCCCCCTTCCGGTAGACCTTGCCACTTAAACTCAAGTTCCTTCTCTTCCTCTTCTATTTGCTGATCTTGCTCCATTACTTCCATTCTTGTTTACAATGCTAAGTATCAGTAGATACAAAGCATTAAGAGAACCAGTCAACTTGCACTGAAACACCAGAGGCCGGTAACTAAAGAGGTAGAAGGATATCACAACCCTAAGCAACTCTCAGGGAAGAGAAAATGACTCTATGAGAGAGAAAAAACCAAAGATATCACTTCGCCGTAGTGCCGTCCTTGTGTCCCCACTTTTTTTTCCTTTTGTGGCAATTATAAAAGGGTGAGCCTTGACGGAATAGTAAGATATTACTGCCATATGACCTAGACGTCATAGGTTCAAATCCTAAAAATAGCATATTCGATTGCGAGGGTAAAGCTACGTACATCTATAAGTTCATTTTATTCCTTTAACTCTCACTTCTGGGGGACAATGCTTAGAAATTTAAAATGTTTGAATTAGGAATCTAAAATTTTCAAATTAAATTTGAACCTTCCATGGGGCAACTATTAATCTTGTAGAGCTGTTCTAAATATGTTGCTTAACATATAATTAATAAGCAACAATTTTTAAAATAATATAACCATTGATAACCTCTTTAGGCTTAATTCACCTCTACCTATTCTTATCATATAGGTTGCAAGGTGGATTGAATATTGAATTTTCTATAGTATACAATGAAGACCCTTAAGTATAGATTGTAGTTTGATGCTACCAAATTTTAAGTAGAGTGGCAAGTGTATGGGCTGTAAAATAGTAAACTGGTAAATCAAGATCATCCCACAGAGATTTAAAAATAATTACTGACTAAGTATTAAATTTCTTATGTTCATTTAATTTGAGAAAAGCAAAGATAATGACATTAATGAGAAAAGAAAAGAAAAATATTAAACTAGTGTTTCAAAGATTTCAATCGAGACAAATAACACCGAGCGGCTAATCCTTTTTTCAAGTTTTATAGTATGTAATTACCCAAATAAATTCACTTAATATTAATTTGTTAATTTAGAGTCTTAATAAATATAAGTATTTCTTGATCACTTACATCTCTCTCTCAAATTACAATTATTATTCCTAACATTCTATTTAAGAGGCAATAAATATCCAAATTCACTCTAACAAGACTATATGGATCCAATAGGTATATTCCTATCCCATTAGCAAATTAGAATAAATTTCAATCCCAGATTACTTAATCCTATGGCCCAATTAAGACCCCTTTCCCAAGTGTAATCAAAATTCTCCAGTTTCATACTTAGTAGTGATCAAGCATTAAATAAACCAGACATAACAAGATTAAGTAAACAATATAACATTAAGCATAATTTAATGGTTCAAACAAGCTCTAATTCAAGAATCACTTCATAGCTACTATAGGTTTAAAAGTAAATTAGCCACACGTTGTTAGAATAAAATCCATAAAAGAAATAACAAACGTAAACTCAAATTCAAGAGAAAGAGAAGGAAGAAGAACAGAGAGGTCACAATTCTACGATCTTCGATTCTTTATCAAAGCCGCTATCTAGATTTGAAGCTCCTATTCTTGTCGCTGTTAGAACACCTCCTTCCTTTGGTTTGGCGTTATTGCTCTCATCCTCTATTTTCTTATGACGATCCAGAACTACCGCCTCTTCCTTTTTCTTTAAACCTTGACTCTCTCGTTCTAATTGGCTTTATCCCCTCCCACTACAAAAAAAACACTGAATTTCTGATAGAATTACTGACGGAATTTAGAGTTTCTGACGGAAATTCCATTGGACGGAATTTCAGACGAAAATGGATTTTCAATGGAATTTCCAACAGAATGGATTCTATCGGTAATAATAGCATGACAAACCAATTTCCGATGGAATTTAGATTCCGTTGCAAATTTCCTACAGAATTTCCGTCTGAAGTTGGGAGGGAATTTCCAATGGAATTCAATTCCGTCAGAAATTTTGTCGCAAAATGATTTTTTATTTTTTTAAATTTTATAAAGCCAAGTGGCAACTTTGGCACTGCCACCTCATCGCTGGCGGTGGAGCGGGCCAACTCTGGCGGCCTCCACCATGTCACCGGCACCTAAATTTTCCACGTGTCGCAACCTCTTTTTTCCAGGAAATGCAACTCAACTTGCCCTCCTTTGATTTAAACCCACGAAATCGTCCGTACGCGCGCGATGCCTTACCGAATGGGCTCAACTGCTTTAGCGTTTTATTATTACACAATTATATATATATAATCTTATTATACATAATCATTTATTTATAAATATATATTTGTTTCTTTTATATAAATGTAATAATGGTATAAATAATTTTATATATTCTTATAATTTTTAATATAAATTAACTTCAAATTAAAAAATGTTACATCTTAAATAAATTTCATATGACTATATTTTTGTCTAATTTCTAAAATTAATTTTTTTCTTAACATTAATTCATAACTAATAAATAATTATTAACTAATATTTTTTACTAATATTAATTAATAACTAATAAATTTTATTTTTTATAAATAAATTTTTATATGACCATTGTGCCCGTACAGTGACTAAAACCTATTATTGGAAATTAAAAATATTTTAGAAATTAGAAAATAATAATTAACAAAATAAATTTAAAATTAAATTAAAAATATTAATTCATAACTAATAAATTTTATAAAAATAATTTTTAAAATTAAATTTAATTAAAAAATAATTTTTAAATTTTGCCCCAAAACTTCTGAAGGAATTGAATTCCATTGGAAATTGCGATGAAATTCAATTCCGTCAGAAATTTACGATGAAATTAGTCCGTCAGAAATTCCGTGGCAAAAGACAGAATTTGCCATATAATATTTTCCGTACAGAAATTGCCATAGAATATTTTCTGTAGCTAATTCCGTCGCAAATTTGCCATGGAAAAAATTCCGTTGGAAAATTGCGACGGAATTTATGACGGATTGCTGATGAAAATTCTGTGACAAATTATATCGAAAATTTTATGTTTTTTTGTAGTGTCCGATGATCACTTTCACTACCTTTTATAATGGATAATAAATATAATTCTCAATTCTTTCCTCTTGGCCGGGAGTCCAAAAGCATAATCTTTTAACAATATATCATATCCCTTTCTTGTTTTATATGCAAATCTCTTTCTCACCCTTCTCACATGATCAAAATCAAAATGCTTTCCTTTTTTCTTGTGCCAAGCTTTATCTCTTTCCAATATAATAATATATATGCAAAAGGATATTGCTTATGTTGTATGCTGACACTACTCTCCTTTATTTGTCTTTCATCTTCTCATGTGAGACCCGCGATTTTTCTTCAGCTCCTTTATTTACCTCTCTTTTTCCCTTATTTTTTAACATTTTCAACATATTTCCTGACTTGCGTGCACACCTTTTTTTTTCATTTTTCATCTCCTTCTAATCTCCTGCAAAATAGGATCGAATATGAATAGATTTTCTGTTAAAATTTATTATTATCCTATCATTAACGTAAAGATAGAAAAGTACATAAAAGATAATTAAGTAGGCAAAAAATATTAATAAATCTAGTAAATATATCCAAAATATATACCTATTTAATTATAAAATATATACTTATCAAACTCCCCCACACTAAATCTTTTGCACTCTAGACCAAAAAAAAATATCTTGAAAATAGGTTGAAGAAAGAAGAGAGACAAATTGAATTAACTAAAAAACTGTGAGAACTCAAGTGAACATACCCTAGGAATTAAGTGTGTAATATGGGTTGTCAATTACATATAAAGAAATTCATATTAAGATACAAAGTTTAACAAGATTAAATCCAGGTAAAATAGCCATACAACGGTATAAAGTCTATCACCCAACTCACTAGCATATAGGCTCTTTTTCGCTCAGTTCACTTGTTCAATCACCCTACCATAGGTTTGTAATAGTTCTATTTTTCTACAACTAGTTAGATGTGCATTCAAATATCAAGAGGACTTTATGGTTTGTAATGTTGAAATATAGGCTATGTGGAGTAGATAATGGATAATAAGCAATATGCATGTAGATGATATTACAGAGATAATTTAATGTAACAGTGATATGTGTGCTATTTTTCAAGATTCAAGAGGGCTATTCTCTCTCTATATATATTCTTTTTTTTTTCTTTTTTTCCTTCTTTCTTTTTATCTTGAGCTATTGTAGGTTCCCTTTTGACATGACTTTGAACATAGGTGATGCAGCACCAGTTACTCAGTTACTCTAACAGGTGCCTCAAGAGGCTTTTAATCCAACTCATAGCCCCTCTTTGACTCTATGGTTTGACGTAAGGGCCAACATTGGTGATAAAGTGTCCCCGATTACTAAGTTAGGTAGAGAGAAGCCATTTGAATTGCGTTCTTTTTTGGAATACCCTCCAACATCAACCACTAATAGCGACAATACCACATCTTGTGATTTGATAACATGAGAAAATTGCTACCATAATGATTGTACATGCATATTAACTTACAATAGATATGATTGACGAACAAAAAAAATGATGGGCTCAAGGGGGTAGCAACACAAAGCATTTATGGCTTGGGTTTAGGATTCATGGGTATAAAATTGAATGCCTCTATCCTATTAAAGAATTGCACATGTATTAGGTAGCAATAAAAAGAAATAAGACAAGTTCTGAAGAGTAAGTTGAGACAAGTGAAATATCACACTTGAACCAAATGTTTTAAGCTCAAATTTCCTTCCAATAGGGCTATACTATCTCACCCAATTTAATCAAGTTAAACAATATATCATTATATAAATTGCAATATATGTAATCAACTTCCCTTCTTGCAACTAGTAACTAAGCTACATTTATTCAAATCCAACAATCTCAAAACCAAGACAAAGTTCATATTTTCCCTTTATTATTTTTTCTTTAAAAAAAGGGTTAAGGTGCAAAAATACACATGTGATTTTTCTCAAAGTGCATCCAACACCAAATGCTTTTTTTAGGTGCAAAAGTGACTATGTGGTTTCAAATAGGTGCAAAACTACCCTTTGACTGTTAGTTTGACTTTTTTTATCCTGAAAGTGATGAAGTGTACGATGACATGGACACTAGAGTGACATTGTGGGAAAAACACCTGCTGACTAGTGAAGCTTTGAATTAATATTACCTGCTTTTCACTATTTCAGTACCACCTTCATTGAAGTAGATTTAAATCTGAATGCAGAGTGCTTAACTCACTCAGCAGAGTTGCTACCCCTAAAAGTCATACTGATTACTCAATTTTTTTCCCAACCCTAGATTCCCAATATTATTAAATTAAAATAATTATAATACATATATTATATTACTAATTTTTATTAAATTATATGATTTATTAGGAAAATTTGATTTTCCTTTTAATTCATTGCCCAGTCAATAAGTTTTTTCCAGAATGTCACTCAAGCGTCCATGTCATCATACACGTCATCACTTTCAGGATAAAAAAGTCAAACTAATGGTCAAACAGTCAATCTAATAGTCAATTGGTAGTTTTGCACCTATTTTGAAACTACATAGTTACTTTTGAACCTAAAAAAAGTATTTAGTGTTGAGTGCACTTTGAGGAAAATCACATGTGTATTTTTGCACCTTAACCCTTAAAAAATGTCAATTAAATTGCGTATCCTAATTCACAGCCCCACACTTAAATCAATCATTGTCCTCAATGTTGCAAAAATCAATAAAGAAGAAAGAAATCAGTACTCCCTTGGTTTAAGTGTCTTTGATTCTGCGATGCAGTGCTTCTTTTACTACCTTCACGGTGTCCTAATATTTATAGCTTGAGGCAAGAAGTTGTAGCCATAAGAGAAGTGATCATCTCTAAATCTGCATAAAAATAGAAAGAAAGAAAAAAAAACAACAATAATAATAAATGAAAACTAAATCATTGGGTTGCTTCCCAACATGCACTTAGTTTACCATCCTCAACGGGTTGACCCGTCATCTAAGGGGGTGATGACAAGTGGTGAACCATAGTTAGCCGATCTACTTCCCCACCATGGTAATGCTTTAGTCTTAGCCCATTCACTTTAAAGCAATTTCCTATTCTGTTACTTTTAACTTCAATTGCACTACACAAAAACCACTCTAAAATGATCAGACTATTTGGATCTAAGTTTTCAAGGAAATAACATTAGTCTTGAGTTGAAGACAAGGACCAATTTCCTGGGCTCAAAAGCACGCTTCAAGATATGTTTGTCTTGCCATTTCTTTATCCTTTCTTTATATAGTTTTGCACTATCATATGCTTGAAGTCTTAATTTTTTCAACTCATTCAGTTGTAACAACCTTTTTGCTCCAGCTTGCTTGTGGTCCATATTCAACTTCTTGATTGCCCACCATGCTTTATAATCCAATTCAAGTGGAAAATGACATGCTTTTCCAAAAATCAAACGATAAGGTGACATGCCAATTGGAGTACGAAATGTTGTCATATAAGCCCATAGAGCATCATCAAGCCTATCAGATCAATCTTTTTTAGTTAGACACACAATTTTCTCAAGAATCCTCTTAATCTCCCTATTAGTCAACTCATATAGGCCATTAGTTTGAGGATGGTATGCAAGTAACATCTGGTAGTGCATTCCCTATTTTTCCAAGAAATCCTCAAAATTCTTATTGTTGAAGTGGGTACCTTCATTCGGTAATGATGGATCTAGGAGTACTAAACCTTGTGAAGATATACTTCTTAAAGAAATGAACCACTGTGTTAGTGTCATTAGCTTGACAAGCAATAGCTTTAGCCCATTTGCTTACATATTCTATAGCAACAAGAATGTACTTGTTTCTTCTTGAAGAAGGAAAAGCACCCATGAGATCCATCCCCCAAACATCAAATAACTCCACCTCAAGTTTTCTAGGTTGAGGCATCTCATGTCTCTTGGAAATATTGCCTATTCTTTGACATTTATCATACTTGGAAACAAATTGGTGAGCATCTTTAAACAAAGAATACCAATAAAAACCATATTCAAGCACTTTAGATGCGATCCTTTGCCCCTAAATGTCCCCCATATACAGATGCATGACATACATTCAAAATGGCCTCTTATTTTACCTTTGGCACACATTTTCTAATAATTGAATCAGCTCATCTTTTAAAAAGAAATGAGTCTTATGAGATATAGTAAGAAACATCATGCAAAAACTTCTTTTTTTTTTTGTAGAAATTCAAATCAGGAGGTAAAACTTCACACACAAGATAGTTCACAATACCAGTATACCATGGAAAACCATAACTACTGACAACAAATAATTGTTCATCAGGGAAACTTTCTTTAATCAACAATCATTCACACAATCAAAAGTGTTCACAATCCTAGACAAATTATCAGAAACTTGAATTTCAATTCCTTTCCTATCAACTATATGTATATAAAATTCCTGTAGCAATAAAACCCATCTAATCAATATAGGTTTAGACTCTTTCTTCCCTAACAAATATTTAATAGCGGCATGGTTAATGTGAACTATAGTCTTAACACCCATCAAATATACCTTAAATTTTTCAAAAGCAAACACTATAGAAATAATTTCTTTTTCAGTAGTTGAGTAATTTACTTGAGCTTGCATTAGGGTTCTGCTTGCATAATAGATTAGATGGAATATCTTTTCACGCTTTTGCCCCAACACAACTCCAACAGTATAGTCACTCGCATCACACAATACTTCAAAAGGGAGGGACCAATCAGGAGTTATAATGATAGGGGTTGAAATCAATCTTCTCTTTAGTTATTCAAAAGCCTTTATACACTCTTTAGTGAAATGGAAAAGAGTGTCTTTCTCAAGTAGTTGTGAAAGAGGCTTTGAAATCTTGGCAAAATCTTTAATGAATCGATGACCGAACCTAGTATGACCCAGGAAACTTCTTACAGCTTTGATAGTAGAAGAGGGAGGAAGCTGCTCAATCACAGAAGTCTTGGCTCTTTCAACCTCTAAGCCCTTTTTAGAAATTTTATGTCCTAGAACTATTCCTTCAGTCACCATGAAATGACACTTCTCCCAATTAAGAACTAAATTCGTCTCCTCATATCACTTTAATACTTTATCCAAATTTATTAAGCATTCTTCATATGAGTTACCAAATACCCAGAAATCATCCATAAAAACTTCCATTATTTCTTCTATTATATCATAGAATATACTTATCATGCATTTTTGGAAGGTAGCAGGGGCATTGCACAAACCAAAAGGCATTCTTTTAAATGAAAAAGTTCCATATAGGCAAGTGAATGTTGTTTTCTCTTGATCTCTAGGTGCAACAGCTATTTGATTATATCCTGAATACCTATCCAAAAAGCAGAAGAATTCTTTACTGGCCAATCGGTCTAACATCATGTCAATAAAAGGAAGTAGGAAATAATATTTCCTTGTAGCATCATTTAGCTTTCTATAATCCATTTAAACACACCAGCCAGTAATTGTGAGAGTGGGAATGAGCCTATCTTGCTCATTAGCAATCACTGTCATTCCTCCTTACTTAGGAACACATTACATCAAGCTAACCCATAAACTATCAAAGATGGGGTAAATGATCCCAACATCTAACCACTTGATGAATTCCTTCTTCACTACTTCTTTCATCATATGATTTAATTATCTCTGATTTTGAATAGATTTCTTATGATCATCCTCTAAGAGTATCTTATACATCACAATTGAAGTACTTATACCTTTAATGTCAACAATTGTCTAACCCAAAGCTCTTTTATGATCTCAAAGAACTTGAAGCAATATTTCTCCTTGATCTTTAGATAAGGCAGCATATATGATAATAGGAAGTGTCTCAGATTCACCCAAGAATGCATATTCAAGATGTAGTTGTAAGGGCTTAAGCTCTAGAATTGATGCTTGTTCAATAGAAGGCTTAAAAGTAATTTTCCTTGATTCCATATCTAACAACTCAAATTGCTTTGACAGATTAATGTAATAAGGAGAGGCTTCAAGTAACTTCTCATATTCAATTGTCTTACATTTTTCAACTTCATTAATCCTAAGTAATATGGATTTTAATAGTTCTTTTATAACGTAAGACTTTAAAGTCTCTTGAATTACCTTGTCAAGAATGTCAACCTGAAGCACTATATAATGTCCCTAGGATACTTCAATACTTTGTTCATGTTGAATATAATTTCTTCATCATTCACCCTCAACGTGATCTCTCCCTTTTCAACATCAATCAGAGTTCGAGCTGTAGCAAGAAAAGGTCTACCCATAATGAGTAATAGATCTCTATCTTTACTGCAATCTAAAACAATAAAGTTAGCAGGGAAAATAAACTTGTAAGCTTTAACCAAAACATCTTTAATGATACCCTTTGGATAAGCTAAACTTCGATGAGCTAGCTGAAGTGTTACAAAAGTTAGGTGAGTTTACCCTAGTTGCAATTTTCTAAATACAAATAATGGCATCAAATTAACACTTGATCCTAGATCACAAATGCTACTCCTTGAAACTTTTCTCCAATTATGCAAGGTATGTAAAAAGCTACCTGGATCTTTCTGTTCAGGCGATAGCTTGTTGAGAAGAATAGCACCACATTCTTCAGTAAGGGTTATGGTTTCATAATCACCAAACCTTCTCCTCTCACTCAACATCTCTTTTAGATACTTCACATATTGAAGCATATGCTCTAAAACTTCAAGGAAAGGGATATTGATGTGTAGTTTCTTGAAAATCCCTAAGAACTTCTTATATTTCTCATCCATAGCTTTCTTATGGAATCTTTGAGGAAATGCTAAAGGTGGCGCCCATTTGAGATTCTCGTTAACTGCCTTCTTCTGCACTTCACCCTTCTTAGACTCACTATTAACTTTATCATCATTAACTTTCCCATTGATCTTTTATGTAGCCTCTTCATCCTCCTCTATAATGACTGTAGAAATTGCTTCGTAATTAGGTGCTAGGGGTTTTTTCATTCTTTGTGGAATCTCAAGTAATTCTTTACGACTTCTCAAAGTGAGAGCTTTACATTACTCTTTTCCATCCCTACAAGGATTGGCACCGTATTGCTTAGCAGGCATTAGTCTTCAGATTATTGAGATATACTGCCAACTGCCCAATTTGTACTTCTAAATTCTTAATACTGAGTATGAGAATTTAGTTGCCCTTGCACAACTTGTATCATCAAATTTTCAAGTCTATCCATCATTGTGTCAACTTGTTGTTGAAAAGAATCCTGCTAAGGTATGGGTTGCTTAACTTGACTTCAAACCCTAGAGGATTTATCGATTTTGACTCAGAGCTTGAAGCTTGATTGAGAGTTTGACCTTGCCTCCAAGAGAAGTTAGGGTGATTCCTTGTTCCTTGATTGTAGGTATTGGAGTAGGGGTTGTTCTTGTTGTTGCCACGGTAGTTTCCAACATAGTTGATTGGCTCTGTCTATTGAGATATGAGGTATTAACCATTAACATGGTTATCTCCACAATAATCACAAGGAGCACATATAGAATTTACTCCCATATGTCCACCAGTGGATCAAATTACTTGAGCTTCTAAATGATCAAACCTCTTATTCATAGCACTTAGCATGGCCACCAATTGTAAAGTACTGTGATCAGTAATTTCTCAATTGATTTCGCTGGCCTTCATTCATTGTTATTTTGAATAAAATCAGTTGATAAGTCACCCAAACAACTCCAAATATGGTTCATTGGTTCCTTCGTAATTCCCTTTATTAGTGACGACATTCAATTCAGATTTAGATTCAAAAGTCAATCGAGTACAGAAGATTTAAAGTAGTACCCATTTCTCTAGATTATAACCAGGGCTCTTCCTAACAAGCAATTTAAACCTCTCCTAAGCTTCATACAAATGCTCCGTAAATTGTTGGCTAAAGTTAGTAAAATTGGCTCTTGTATCCACCATCATGTTGTGTGGAAAGAATCTTGATTTGAACTTTTCTTCCAATGCCTCCCAAGTGGTTAAGCTACCCTCTTCTAAACTGTTGAGCCATTCTTTGGCTTTTCGTTCTAAAGAATAGGGAAAAAGCCAAAGATAGATCACATCATTAGGAACTCCATTCTGTTTGAAACAGTCACAAAGTTCAAGAAATTGTATCAAATGCCAATTTGGATCTTCTATATTGTTCCCATATACTGACCTTGTAGTTCAAGCATCTTAAGCATAGATTGCTTGATTTCAAAATTGTTGGCTTGAAACTCAGGTGTTTTGATTCTTGACTGATAACCTCGAGATTATTTTCCTAGAAAATCATTGATACCCAAAATATCATTCTCACCCTCAGCCATCTCTTAGCTTATGGTTTCTTCTTCTTCGTGATCCAAATGTTGAGGTCTTGTTGTCTCAAAAAGTTTGCTGACCATCTGGATGTTTTCTTTGTTCTACCTTGCATATAAAGTAAGGCTTTGCAAAGAAAAAGTGATAAAGATTAAATATCAAACTAAACAAAGAAAAAGGAAAAAATACAAAAAATACTCAAACTTAAATTACTCAAAGATATCTAATTCTAATCACCAATTGCCTTTAGTCCCCGACAACGGCACCAAAAATTTGAAGCTACCAAATTTTAAGTAGGTATCACAAGTGTTCGAGCCATAAAATAGTAAACTAGCATATCAAGGTCGTCCCAAAGAGATTCAAAAATAATTACTAACTAGGCATTAAATTTCTTATGTTCATTTAATTTGATAAAATCAAAGATAATGACATTAATGAGAAAAGAAAAGAAAAATATTAAACTAGTGTTTCAAGGATTTCAATCGAGACAAATAACCTAGAGCGGCTAATCCTTTCTTCAAGTTTTAGAGCATGTAGTTACCCAAATAAATTCACTTAATGTTAACTTGTTAATCTAAAGTCTTAATAGATATAAGTATCTTACGATCACTTACATCTCTCTCTAAAATTAGAGTTATTATTCTTAACAATCTATTCAAGAGGCAATAAATATCCAAATTCACTCTAACAAGACTATATAGGTCCAATAGGTATATTCCTATCCTATTAGCAAATTAGAATAAATTTCAATCCCACATTACTTAATCCTATGGTCCAATTAAGATCGCTTTCCCAAGTGTAATCAAAATTCTAAAATTTCATACTTAGTGGTGATCAAGTAATAAATAGACAAGACATAACAAGATCAAGTAAACAAGTTAACATTAAGCATAATTTAATGGTTCACACAAGATCTAATCCAAAAATAATCAGTTTATAGCTACTATAAGTTTAAAAGCAAATTAACCACACATGGTTATAATAAAATTCATAAAAGAAATAACAAACTCAAACACAGATTCAAGAGAAAGAGATGGAAGAAGAATAGAGAGGTCTCAACTCTAGAATCTTCACTTCTTTATCAATGCTGCTATCCAGATCTGAAGCTCCTATTCTTACTGCTGTCAGAACGCCTCCTTCCTCTGGTTTGACATTCTTGCTCTCATCCTCTATTTTTTCATGACGATCTAGAACTGCCGCCTCTCTCTTTTTCTTTCAACCTTGACTCTCTTGTTCCAATTGGCTTCATCGCCTCTGATGCTCACTCTCACCACCTTTTATAATAGATAATAAATATAATTCTCATTTCTTTCCTCTTGGGCCGCCAGTCCAAAAGCATAATCTTTTAACCATATATCATATCCCTTTCTTGTTTTATCTGCAAAT
Organism: Inga leiocalycina; assembly: GCA_963242795.1. Taxonomy (NCBI): domain Eukaryota; kingdom Viridiplantae; phylum Streptophyta; class Magnoliopsida; order Fabales; family Fabaceae; genus Inga; species Inga leiocalycina. Next base: position 59,113,914 of record OY725321.1, read on the forward strand.
TTCCTTCTCACTTAATCAGAATAATTTTCCTTTTTTCTTGTGCCAAGCTTTATCTCTTTCCAATATAATAATATATATGCAAAAGGATATTGCTTATGTTGTACGCCAATACTACTCTCCTTTATTGGGCTTTCACACTACTATAGAATTATGATATAACCACACCAAGGGACGCCCCAATTTTAAAATTTGGTGGTTAAAAAGGAAGCCGGTGGCATTTTCGTAATTATTTGTATGTAGAGAAACCTTTAGACATCCCAACTTTGAATTTGGGACACCTAAAATGCTTCATAGCCCGAATTTAAATTTTCCACATTTTTTTAAACACTAGAAACTGGGTTTAGACATCCCAAATCTATTTGGGACACCTAAAGTCTTACTTTAAGCGTCCCAAATGGATTTAGGACATCTAAACCTAGGACTTTAGGCATCCCAAATGCCATTTAGGATGCCTAAAGCAAGACGTTAGGCGTCCTAAATGGATTTTGGGACGCCTAAACTCATTTTTAGGCATCCCAAATGGCCATTTGGGACACCTAAACGCGTCCCTGGACGCATGTCAGACACTTGTCTCACAAGCGTCCTCTCACATACACACACACACCCCTTTACTTTTTTACCATCTCTCTCCTTCTTCATTCATTCATTTCCTCTATCGGCGTTCTGGGCATTCCTCTTCCTCCCTTCTTCTTCTTGTCTTCTTCAACTCTTCCTCCTCCCTTCTTTATCTTCTTCACAACTCGTCCTCTCCTCCCTTCTTTTTCAACTTTACTCTTCCTCCTCCTCCCTTATTTATCGCGCGTCCTCTGTCCTGTGCTCTCTGATTCACTTCCTCACTTGGAACCCCTTCTTGCTGCGGATTCAATAGCTACGGATTCTAAAGAAATCAAAACAAGATTAAACAAGAAGAAGAAGATTCAAGCAAGGCACACACCATTGTAACGCCCTCCACCTCCTTCCTTCCATTGTGACGTACTAAGGCTCCCCCCTGTGGTTAGCTTTTTTTTAAAATATAAATTTACTTGAATTAAATTTAAACATACAATATGAAATTATTTTATATGATTTTAGTTATTGGAGTGATTTTACCTTATGACTGATTTTTTTTGTGTTTTTTGGCCAGAACCATAGAAACGTTGTTAGCTAGTAGTTATGCAATAATATATTGTTTGATATGTTTGGAGCTTGAAAATGTTTTTTTTATATGTTTGGAGCTTGAGAATTGAGAGGGAAAAAATGTATGTATATTATTATAAATAAATGGAGCTATTGATTGATTTTGATGAAATGAACAACAATTAAACATAGTAATTTTTGTTTGTTTAAATATGGTTTTTTTTATTTTTTTTAGATTAGATTAGTATGATTATTATTAGTGTAGTGATGAAAATCTTATTTTAAGATAAAGAGATTAATAAGATAAAGACATTGATCATTAATAAATATATAATTGATTATTAAGAAACACAATATACTTAATAAATAGATTGAAATATATTGTATTAATCCTTCTCTTCAAATTATTATAAGTTTTTTATGTCCTAGAATAGAAAAAAAATTGAATATTTATTTGAAATTCTATATTCTTTTCTATATTCATAGGAGAATTATATTATCAACAGCTAAGAATATAAAGTTAATAAATAAGACAGGGTCGCTTGAAATTTTGGGATGTCTTACTTTTAAGGGAAAATGCTATCGAAATTTTTGTTGAAAAAAGTGAAAAAAGGCAATCCCATCCTATATCGTTGACAATTGTACTAAACGTGTGAGTGTTATTGGGAATGACTTAGGTGGTAACAAAATGGATCACAGTTAGATGAATGCTTTGAGAACTAGTGAAGAATATGAGAAAAGGGAGGAAGAATTTATTGAATTCGCTAAAAAGAATGCTCTAGCAAAAAATGGGAAGTATTTTTGTCCTTGTTTGAATTGTTTAAATGAGAGTCGACGGGATGTTGATGTCATAAAAGGATCACCTACTTTGTGATGGAATAAATCTACGATATACAAGGAGGATATGGCATGGTGAGGAAGTAACGAATTGTCCGTCGTACAAAAAGGAAGATGTGGATGTCATAGATGAAGATAGAATGGAGAAAATGATTCACGATGTTGAGGTAGAATCCTTTACATAGTAGCAGGAGTATGATAGCCTGCGAAGTGATGTAGAGACACCATTGTACCCTGGGAGTAAGTACATACGGTTGATGGGAACATTGCATTTGGTTAACCTAAAGGAAACTTATGGGTTGACTGATAGTGGTTTCATATTGCTACTTGAACTATTGTGTGATAGGTTTCCAGATAATAATGTACTTCCAAATCGTATGTATAAGGCCAAGAAAATCCTATCTACGAAGGGTATGGAGTATAAAAAGATACAAGCTTGCCCTTATGATTGCGTATTGTACAGAAATGAGTATGGAGGTCTTAGTGAGTGTCCTAAGTGTAAAACTGCACGATACAAAGTCAAAAAAGATGGTGGTTGTGGCTATGTGACAACTAAAAGGCAACATTTAAAGGTTATGTGGTATCTTCCAATAATACCACATTTTAAACATTTGTTTGTGACTGCAACAAAAGCGAAGAAGTTGAGATGGCACTCAGATGAGAGAATATCTGATGGGAAATATCTTCGGCACCCAGCTGACTCTCCACAATGGCAAAAAATAGATGAAATGCTGCCTCAATTTGGTAGCGAGCTGAGAAACCTTCGGCTTGGGCTTTGTACAGACGGGATCAATCCGTATGGAACTCTTACTAGCACACATAGTGCGTGGCCGGTTCTCCTTGTAATATACAACTTGCCTCCCTGGCTATGTATGAAATACAAGCATATAATGCTTTCTATGATGATTTCTAGACCAAAACAGCCAAGGAACGATATTGATGTCTACTTGGCGCCTTTGATTGAGGACTTGAAGAAGTTGTGGAAGGAAGGCATAGATGTGTTTGATGCTTATAAGAAGGAGTCCTTTAAGCTACGTGCAATGATTGTCACAATGATAAATGGCTTTCCTGCGTACAGAAACTTGTCAGGGTACAGTGTGAAGGGTTATAAAGCATGTCCAACATTTGAAGCAGACACACACTTCTAGCAACTAAAGCATGGAAGAAAAACTGTATACCTTGACCACAGGAGGTTTCTTCATCGGTTCCACCCGTATCGTAGGCTAAGAAAGTGTTTTAATGGCTTACCGAAGCATGGAATGGCTCTAAAGGCATTAATCGAAGAGAAAGTTTACAGTCGAGTGGAACGTATCAATATCACTTTTGGTAAGAATCAAAGGACTGTAGGTGAGAAGAACATATGGAAGAAGAGATCCATTTTCTTTGATCTTCTATATTGGCATTCGCTTGATGTGAGACACAGTATTGATATGATGCATGTGGAGAAGATCGTTTGTGATAGCCTTATCAGTACACTTTTGCACATACCAGGGAAGACTGAGGATGGGATTAGTGCGAGATTAATCCTTATTGATATGGGAATAAGAGAACAATTACATCCACAACTAAGAGATGATGGTAGGAGGTCATACATAGAGCCAGCAGCTCATACACTATCAAAAGCAGAGAAAAGAATTTTGTATGGGTGTTTACATGAAATTAAGGTGCCACAAGGGTATTCCTCGAATGTGAGAAGATATGTCTCAATGGACGATTTGAAGTTAGTGGGAATGAAGTCCCATGATTATCATGTGTTGATGCAACAACTATTACCGGTAGTTATTAGAGGCATAATGAAAGATGAAGTACGAACCACTGTAACAAGATTGTGCATTTTCTTCAATGCTTTATGTATCAAAGTCATTGACACTAAAAAGTTGGATGAACTGGAAAATGAGGGTTACATTATTTTGTCACAACTAGAGATGCATTTTCCTCCTTCATTTTTTGATATAATGGTGCATTTGCTAGTTCATTTGGTAAGAGAGGTAAGGCTCTGAGGTCTAGTTTACTTGAGGTGGATGTACCCTTTCAAGTGATACATGAAGATCTTAAAAGGGTATTCTAAAAATTCTTATCAACCAAAAGCCTCAATAGTAGAAAGATATGTAGTTGAGGAGGCTATGGAGTTTTGCAAAGATTATATGTCAGGGAAGAAGAAACAATCTCAGCATGAAGAGGGGAGAAGCAAGGGAACATGAGGACTGAAAGTGAAGAATGTTCCTTGTGAAGAGGTGATACAAGCCCACTTGTATATCCTGAATAATATGGAAGAAGTTCAATATTACATAGATGAACACATAAAGACTTTGAAGAACAAGAATCCAAGGAAGAATGACATGCAGATTGTTATTGAGCAAAACAAGACATTTATAGAGTGGTTCGAGGAAAAGGTTTCACATGAGACAGGTGTGTCTGAGACAATCGAGTGGCTAGCTTGGGGGCCTTCGTTTCAAGTCATTACTTGGACCAGTTATGATATAAACGAAAATTCTTTCTATACAAAAGAGCAATATGACAGAAGTACCATGCAAAATAGTGGGGTTATGGTAGAAACTGAAGCCATGCACTTTTCCAGTTTGAGAGACAAAAAAGCCATATTAGCGTCTATAGCCTATTATAGAGTTATAGAAGAAATATGGGAGATTAACAAGTTCAAAGTTGCTTTATTCAAATGTAAGTGGGTTAGCAATAATTCTGTGGTAATAGATAAAAAATTTGGATTTGTCTCAATCAATCTTCGAAGAGTTGGCTATAGAGATGAGCCCTTCATTTTAGCAAGCCAGGCGAAACAAGTATTTTATGTCACAGATCTTGTGAGCAAAAACATGTCCATTGTCCTTAAAAGTCAAAAACAAAAGTATGGTGATTCGACCTTAAACCTTGATGACACACCACCTTTCAAAACAACTCCACCTCGAACAAATAAAGTAGAATTGGTAGATGATGACGAATATGCTGTAAGAAATGACCATGGTGAAGGAATATGGGAAACAATACAGAGTAAGACCTTAATTTATAAAAGAGAATTGTGTGTTTTTTTTTGTTTTACTCCTCCTTAGTTTATTTTATTTTTATTGCAATTTATTTATGTATCTGACGATGCTTTTTGTGTTAACAGGAATATGGACAACTCTAGTGACTCAAGTCAAAGTGTTGGGGATAACAAAAGGCGTAGAGATGATGAATGCCCTAGCAATGATGAAAGGCCTAGAGATGAACCCGTTGCAAGAAGGAGGGTTAGAGGCTGTACAAAGATAGGAGCATTGGTTGCACGTCATGAACATCAACAAGAGAGGATGCATATAGACTTCGATGCCAATCTGAATCCAGTTGGTCCTAAGGAAGACCATTTTATTAGCTACATAGGGTTTTTGGGTCAAAGTAAAGTATGCATTACCTACAATAATTGAATATTGGTTCCCCCAAAAATGAAAGACATGATTTGGCAGCAACTTTTGGTATTTAAGTTTTGATACATCTATGATAATTGTAGCTTTATTCCTATTGTTTCAAATATAATTATCTTATGTTTTACCTTGCAACAAACATACGATGTCCCAGATACCAGGGAGATCTACAAGCACTGGATAGATGAGGTTCATCTATGATAGAAAGGTTTCAAGAACAAGCTAACAGCAAGGTATATTCGAGGGGCCCAGAGGGGTGAGGATCCATGTAAACATTATTCGTATTTGTCTCCAGAGGACTGGAGGTTATTTGCGGCATCACAGGTAGATCCTCAGTTTTTGGTAAGATTTCTGTCATCATTATATAGAGCTTTTAATTTTCATATAGTTGATATCGTTGATTTATTTTTTGTTATTTTTCATTCATAAGAATTAAGTACAGCAAATGCACAGAGGCAAATAGAAAATAAATATCAACATTACATGTCTTGTGGTAGATATTGGAAGCTTGAGTGGCAAATGATGCAAGAAGAGTTAGAGAAAATGAAGGAAGCAGCGGAATCTGATCCTAGCGTTGTTATCCAGGCCTCGGCACCTCCTTCATGACACAAAAAATGGAAAGCAGAGAGGATTAAGGGTGGGAAGTACATAAATCCAGTTGTTGCTGAGGTTGCTGCGAGGATTGTAAGTAGTTATACAATAAGTACCTAATTTTTGCATATCGAGAGTGGTTTTAATACATTTATGATAAACTGTATGCTACAGGATGAATTGGAAGATCATAGTAGCCAAGGTTCATTCAATCCAAGTAGACGGATGGACATCTTGTTAACGGCTATTAGGAAGGCAGATGACCTTAGTCATGATCGAGGAGAGACACAGGGAGTTAGTGCTGTGTGGTATTTTAGTTGAGACTCACGTTATTTGTCACAAGCTAGACCTAGTAGGGACCTTGTGGCCAAGATTCGAGAAGACCTCGAATGAGAGCTCGAGGCCAACCTTCACAACAAGCTCTGACAAGAGCTGTTGCCAGAGCTTCAACTTGAAATGGCAAAGATGTTCGAAGCGTAAAAGGCATAGGACGAGCATAGAACTCAGGAATCCCTGGCCTTCAATAGCACCAAAGGAAGTTACAACCCTCTGGAGGAACCACTTGGCGACCCTTCTCCCACTCCAGCGTCAGGAGACCATTCCACCCTCTATTTGGATGATCCACTGTTGTGTGTTATTGCCGATACTCTTGTTCACACACATGCTACCACCCACCATTATAAACAAATTCCTCGGGATTTTTGTAGGGTGAATGTGATAAGTGTTAGAAAGGGGGAAGAAGGTACAACCATCCCTGTTCCTGATCCAGAGGTTGGCACGTTAGGTCAGGCGATAGGATCTTTCATCCTTTGGTCTTATAATCTTATTGGTTCAGAGGCAATACCTCCAACAGTAGGCATTACCTTACTATTACTAAAAATCTGTTGGCATCCTCATAAAAATTTGTTTTTTGATGTTCTGAAAGGATAACGAAGATGCGAGCAAATGGCCCTACTTCACACGACTGCAACATATCTACAAGGGCATTAAACAGGTTGACTTGAAGATGTCTCAAGGGATTGTAGGCCTTATATTGGAGTATCCCTACACGATTGACAATACAGATCTCAAACAGTTTATCAGGTTGGAGGAGATAGATGCAGGATGGGTGAAATTTGCAATCTGGTAAGTTTTTTTCAATTTCCCCATAGAATTCATTTAATGGTTTTTTGGTTTCATACATTCAATAATTCATTCCTTATTTTAATTCTATTATAACATCTTCCACGGCCTTTGCACAAACATGGAAAGACGTGATTGGTATGGATTCTTTTGCCCTACGAATACGATAGGGGATACTAATACTGTGGCGTATAGGACTCACTATGTGAGCTACGCAATGGGAGAGACCAAACTTTATTGTTATCTAGCACCAATTGTTCAACGGTTCGTATTTTTATTTTCTCAATTTAAGATCTTTAATAAATAATTGCCTTGTCATCTAACTTCATTTTAATCTATACATGTTGTTATAGTTACCACTGGAGTTTGTGTGTTATATGTCCCGTAACGTAGTCTATTGGTTTGATCCCTTGCGTAAAAGGCTAAACAAAGATACAAAATCCGTCTTTGAATTAATGATCATTTTCAAGTTTACTAAGTTTTCTATTCATATTTAATGATTTCTGTGCAAATATAATGGTATTATGACTTATCTTGGCTTTAAGTGTCTATTGGAAGTATTGCAGGAAACATATGAGATTAAGTGCAAAAATCTGAAAATGAGTCTCAACTTTGGTGAAATATGCATTTGGAAATGTTGAAAATGTTTTCAAAATTTTCACTTCAATCAAGTTTTTAAAACTCATTACAAAGGTTTTGTCATCATCAAAAAGGGGGAGAATGTTAGATTCCAAGTTTTGATGATAACAAAAGATCATTGTGTGTTGTAGTAAGAAACTCATAGTTTGCAATGAATAAAAATGTTACCAAATGCATCTTACAAAGTTTAGAGGAGTTTGCTGTCAGTTTAATTGATGCACTCGAGTGATGGAACAAGCACTCGAGAATTAAGCACTTTTGCACTCGAGAAAATGCAAGTGTTGGACAGAAAGTGTTTGACAGAAGCATACTCTAGTTGAATATACCTAGACAACTCGAGTGATGGCCACAGCACTCGAGTGATGATAAGATTTGTATCCGAGCATGAAGGCACACTTGTGCACGTGTTTGACAGAGAGCAAAGTCAGAGACAAGATATCATCACTTCACTTGAGCATAGACTTTGTACTCGAGTGATGGCCTCAAGTACACCCGAGTCCTTGCAAGTGTGGCATAGAGAGTGTTTGCCCAAGAGCAAGTTAAACTCAGTATGTAAATTATACGCGAGTTCAAGCGAGTGACGAACAGCAAGTGTTTGCCCGAGAGTCACCAAGTGCATGAAGGAGAAAGTATGCTCGAGTGGAGGAATCTTCACTCGAGTGATACCTCAGCACATGCGAGTGTGAAATCCAACTCTCTCCATTCTAATGCAAGTGTTGAAGCAAAAGAGTATCTTATAGAAGAATATTTTGTTCACTCGAGTAAGAGTAAATATGCTCAAGTGAGGGCTCATATCACCTACAAGTACAAAATCACACTTGATAAAATGAGATGCGAGTATTATCCAAAGACGTGGCTCATAGTGTAAAATACAAAGGCACTCGAGTGAAAGGAGTTGCACTCGAGTGAGGACCCATATCACTCGCAAGTGTGAAAATACACTCTCTCAAAATCACATGGAAGTACAAGTATAAAACTGAAGGAAGTAGAGAAAATATGGTATTGCACTCGAGTGATCCCTCTTAGCACTTGAGTGATCCTCTGTCAATAGCCAAAACGTCACTGACTTACAATGATCAATTTGAATATGGTTTAATATTATTTAATCACTTTATTTCCAGTTGTTATTATTACTTAACATCATTTAACATATATTACAAGTGTGATACAGGTGGTTAATCATTTGAATTAGAAAAGCACAGAGGAAGTCAAACAACCGCAGATAGAATCATTACTACCAACCAAGCACGTACCTACCATGTTTAAAGATTTCAAATGTTTGCATGGTATTTCACAGTAAAATGCTCCGCTCCACAACGATTAGTATTCTACAGGCAAAATCAATTGGCTATAAATGTAAAGCTTTAGAGACCATCAAATATAATAAAGAACAAGAATTCACACGAGCAAATTCATGAGTCTCAGTTATTCATATTTTCTCTGTATTGATATTGTTCTTTAGTGTTTATCATATTTGCTTTATGAGAAAGTCTGTCTAGACTTCAAATTCTATTTTCATTTGATCTCAAGGTATTAGGACCTTGAGAGGGTAGATATCCTTACGAGAGAAGTAGTTGAGAGAATTCCTAGTAGGATTTTCTGCTCATAAGACTTACAAGATACAAGTAGTAGAGAATATTGTTGCTTGTAAGACTTACAGTGGTGTAAGCAGGAGAGAATGTTGCTGCTCATAAGACTTGTATACGTAAGCAAGAAAGAAAGGTCATAGGTTTGTTTTTCTGCACGTAAGATTGTCGTAAGGGGGAGAGAAATTTCTAAGTGTTAGAATATTTCTGCTCGTAGTCCCTTCAAGGACGATAGTTGTTTTACGGCGTTCTGAGAGCCCATTGAATCTTGGAAGCATAGTGAAAATCTCAGTAGATCTTGATCTTTGAGGACTGGACGTAGGCCTGGGTTTTGGGCCAAACTAGTATAACTCTATATGTACTAATCTTCTCAACTCTACTCTATTTACAGTTATTATCACATCACTGCATCAACCAAAAATTTATCACATTACCCAATTCACCCCCCTCTTGGGTGAAGCTTGCCTCTTTCAACCTTTTGGTTGGACATCTTCTTCAACATATAGATCAGTAAAATTTTTATTTATATCAGTTTGTAGTTGTGTGATGACATCATTTTGACACTTTCTGGTTGTTATTGTACATATATATATAGTAGTAGGTTGTATGAGTTGTTATTGTATGTATATATAGTAAAGATTGTAGTGCTGGATATCCTTACCATTTTGTAACGGACATTGTGGTTTATGAATCTATTTGCTATTCTGTTTCTTCAATTTGATTTCGCTGGGTAATGCAGAATGTAAATAATCACTTTAAAAAAAATCAAACCTTTTAACGTCCCATTTTTTTAGGAAATATTTTCTTAAACATACTACGCCCCCACATAGACGTCCCCCATTTTTTGGGCGTTAAAAGTGCCAGAATAGGGACGTTAAAACCCCTTTTTGTAGTAGTGTCATCTTCTCACGTGGGATCCACAACTTTTCTTCAACTCCTTTATTTACCTCTGTAATATCCTGAATTGTAATTAAGGGCTAATGACTTCAAGAGTAGTTTAATTATTGTTAATTAAATACTTTTCAAGTATATAATTCGAATTGTGATAAAAAATGTGCTCGGTGATGATTGAGTAGATGTTGTAGTAATCAGGGGCAAAATGGGAAATTTCCAACCAATTGATCAATCACTAAAGAGGATACTCATTGGTAACTTAAAGATTAATAGTTGAGGTGTAATGTTGAAAGATCAATTGGGTAGAATCTTGTATAATGAGTTGATGTGAATTTAAGGTAGATAGAGTGAGATCATGACAAGTGACATAGTTTAGACCATAGATGATGGTCAAATGTTCAAGCTTCATTTTCTCTCTTCTCTCTCCTTCCAAGTCGGAGGTTGAGCATGGGAAAAGGGAAAATTGGGTGATCATCATCATTCTCATCTCTCTCTCTCCTAAACTTCATTTTCATTAAGCTTGAGGCAAGAAAGAAAAAGTGTTAAGGTGAGTTTTGACTAGCTAGATGCCTTCTAATGCTCAAATTCTTTTCATTAAAGTTGTTCATTGTGTTGAGAACTTCTTTGCCATGGTTTTAGAATTTGGAGAAGGGGTGTTTTGGTATTTGAACAAATTTGAAAGTTGGAGAATCAAGGATTTGATTTCAGCAAATTGAAGAGGTAAATATTTGTAGTATTTTGGTATAATTGTTTTGGTCATTGGTTAAGTTTTGAGAACTTTGGATTTTTGCCCTGATTTTGGCCTAATTTTGAAATGAATGAATTAGCTAGTATTTTGTGATGGAATAGATTCTAAATTGTTTCTTGGTGTCAATGGTTATGGTTTGGATTTTAAAAGGAAAAGTTTGATCGTAAGATGATATTGGGTGTAATGTAGTTAGAAGGGTGGAATATGTTATTGTGGTAAGATTTTGGTTGTTTTGAGGTTACCTATAGGTACATTGTGGAATTTTGTGTGGGAATGAACTTTGGTATAAGTCTGACAATCATTGGAATTAGATTTGGTAAATCTGGAAAAGTATATCAGCTACTGCGATTCTGGCTTCTGATAGCCTCACTTAAGTAAGGTAGGGGCTCACTTGAGTGCAGCATCATGTTCTTCCTTTTCTCTTAGTATTTCGGTTAAGTGTTCAGGTGGGAAGCAAGAGTGCACTTCCTTGCCTGCGAGTGATATGTGTCATCACTCAAGTGAACTCGATCTCACTCGAGTGCGGGAGTAGGTTTCACCTTAAAGTTGCTCTCGGGTAGTCACTTCCTGCACTTCACTAGATGAGACTTGGGTGAGAGTGTGTCGTCACTTGGGTGCTAAGGATAGTGCTCGAGTGAACTAGCCACTTCAAGGTGTATTGGTGCTCTTGAGTATACACTTTCTCCGTCTCACTCACTGGGACTCGAGTGTGATGAAGGTATCACTCGGTGAGGCCTTCTTCACTTGAGTGACTCAGCCAAAAATCAATATGAAGCCTCAGAAAAGAGATATTTGGTCAAGTATTTCCAACCATTTAGGCATATGTCTAGGCTTCTAGTGACCACCCAAAAGAGTTCAAATGATAGCCAACTTTAAATATTATTAAAAGAAAGAATGTGGAATAAAGAATAACCTATCGTCCTTGATTTTGGTTATAGACTTTGACATTTGCCCTGGTCATGAACGAGCTGTGACAGAGCAAGTCAGGAAAGAACAAGGTAGTGACTCTTTTCGCTTATACTATATATGATGTAGGGTATGTTTGTTTGATCATTGTTTGTGAGTCTATTACCTGCAGCCCATCAGTGGTGATGGTGGGAGGATCGTACCTTCGAGGCGGTGGAATCTGAAGGATGAGACTATGTGAAAGCCAAAAGGCTATTTGTGAGTCTATTACCTGCGGCCCATCAGTGGTGATGATGGGAGGATTATACCTTTGGGGCGGTAGAATCGGGGAATGAGACTATGTGATTATGTGCATATGGCGGCCTGCGTGCTGTGTATTATGTTGTGATACTGCTTGATTATTTACTTACATGCTGTGTGATTACATGTTGTATGAGTGATTTGTTACTACTAGGATTCTTTTGAATCTCATTCTTTCCATTGACTAACCTTACAGACAGGGCAACTGGCTCCAAGGAGAGAAGGATGACTAGGAGCAGCTAAAACCTTGCAGAGATATTAGATAGTAGTTTTGGACTGTTGGCTATTCATTTTGGATTTTGGGGTTTCTATATATTATTTTTGGGTGTAAATAATATTTTGATTACGGTATGTAATCCCCCAGTTGGAAATCATAAACCTGATAGTTAGTATATACATGACCTGAGGGTTGCCAGGATTTCTGTTTCACACTCTGATATGTTTAAATGTGATTCAACTACACAGGATAATTATATTCGGATTATGGAATTTGAGACCAAGGAAGGCAGAAATTTTGAAAATGTTTGTGAAAACCCTACCGTAAGGAAAGGATTGAAAGTAATTTTTTTTATTGGTCTCTATTTTATTCTAATTATAAATTTCGAATTATAATTATGAAGGGGGTTTACACCTCTTCTTTTTCGTATTTTAATAAAATTTTCAACATATTTGCTGACTTGCATGCATGCTTTTTTTTCCCTATTTGTTATCTCCTTCTAATCTCCTGCAAAATAGGATTGAATTCTGTTAAGATTTCTTATTATTCTATCATTAACGTAAAGATAGAAAAGTAATATGTAGAGTTTTCTTATAAACAACATAACCTTTCACCAAGCAGTGGTTATCATACCTTTAGTTATACCCTTTCACATGTATCTTTATGAACTAAGGAGACATAACATTGGTGACTTTCAGTGTTATAACTCCTTACACTACTCTTCATATATAAAAGTTCCTTAACTTAAAAGGATATGATGTTAATAAAACCACATTTCTTTATTTTAAAATATTCTAACAAATTCAAGTTTTGTATTCTTAATTAGAACATGTTATGATATGCAGATAATTTAGTAATTCCTAAATCAACTTTTTTTGTAATATATATGCATTTATGTATTTAGATTTCCATGTTAAGAGAAATGATTGAAGGTGTATACCTAATACATATCTATGAGTTTTGCTCTATTAGCATTATATTGCTTTGAATATAGGCTAATAGTGCTAACAAAACAATGGTACAGGATTTAGTTTAGAGGGGTATGTACACCAAAATAGAAATTGAGAAAAGTATAAATACCGGTAAAATTGTTTTTCTAAATTATTACTTATTCTAGTTAAATTTGATTATCATACTTTTTACATACAATTAAAGACTAGAAAATTATTGCCTACACTCTAGGAAATACTTTTCATACTAAAGCAATCATTTTTAACTACTTCTAAATCGTAAAAATGTCGTAGAGTCATCAATGACATTTTCCTCTAAAAATAATCAGGAAAATGAAAAATAATTTCATAATTTTGAGATATATAATTAAACACAAATAACTTCTCATCTTGTTATTAATACTTGAGCATAACTCTCCTGATGATCAAAGAAGACTAGTGAGGAGTGGACCACATGTAGAAACCAAAGTAGGCATTTGAGAAGGTCACTAAATGAAGAAAGCAACAAATAGTGTCAAAGGCTCTTAAGTCTACCAACTCCCTCTTTGATAGGGCACAATTCAAACCTGGGATGTGTGTTATGTGTTTGTGTTAAAATATTTGTGTATACTCTATTAGAAATTTAGATATAGATACATGTTAGAGATGTTTTTCTAAAAAAACATAACTTAAACCATTTGATTGGAATTCCTTTTAACATTACATGGACTTCTTTATACTCTAATATTCCCTTTTTTACTTTTATTCATTTTTTATTTTTTGCCTTAACTTGTACTTCTTTTTGAGTCTCAAAGGCCTCAGGTCTCTAATAATCTTTCTTTTTTCTTCTTGTTGTCTTCTTAATCTCATTAATCGAATAGCTTTAGTTCCATGTTAGATTTTTAGATATAGGTAATTAGGTATATATACACTATTATAAATGGGAGAATGACAAAAAAATACCACTTGAACTTCAAAATCCCCAATTAGTCCTTTGACAAAGATTTACGTTGTCAATCCCATTACCATTCTTGTCAACGGGATTTTGAAATTCAAATTGTATTTTTCTGTCATTCTACCATTATAAATTCACATATATATAACACTTAATAAATAACTATTACAATGAATAAATGTCATATATGTCAAGGTGAAGGTCGCAAACAGTTAATTTTGTGCACTATCATGTATTATCACTAAAAAAAAAAGTGATTTAATAGCGGTTAAAAATGGGAATTAGTAGTAGTTTTAACCGCAACAAACAACATTAATAGTGATTAGCAAAACCGCTACTAAATCGTATGTTGCAAGCGATTTTGTAGCGGTTATATAAAACCGCTACTCAAGGAAAATAACCGCTACATCCTTTGTAGCGGTTACAAAAAACTGCTACAACATCCCCATGAACGAAAATTTTTTTCTGAGATATTTGTACTGGTTATATAACCGTTACAAATATAAAAAATTGAAATTTTGAATGCGGGAAAAGAAAAATGACATTTTTTTTCAATTTTGTAGTGGTTAATAAACCGCTACTAATTTTGAATTTTTATGAAATTTGTAGCGGTTATAAAACTGCTACTAATTTCATGAAATTCAAATTTAGTGCCAACAAATTTAATTTGAGTTTAAAAATGCGCATTTGTTAGTAGCAGTTTAATAATCGCTACAAATATTTAAGAAAAATTTAAAAAAATACGATCATTTGTTTCTGTTCTTTTAATATTAAATTAATTAGTTTCTTTTTTTGTTAGTTTATCTAATTTAGTTAGCTTATTAATAAATTAAAAGGATAAATTTAATTTAATTGGATTAGTATAAAAATTATATTAATAATATTATTAAGGATACGTAGGTAATAAGGAATTATTATGTTGTCTAATATAATGTAATTGTGTATAAAAAATAGATGAAAATGAGATACAGCTATAAAATATCTGAAAAAAAATGGTGAGAATAAATTTTATATAAAGGAAAGAAGTATTGTAAAAAAAATAAAAAAAACTTGTTACCATATGTGATCGTATTATTCAGCTCCTCTACTCATACAAAAAACGCTGTAAATGAGAGAAAATGAAAGAAAGGTAAGATGAAAAGAAATTGGAGAGTGTTTGAAATGAGTTGTGGTAAAGATATTTATAGGGATCCATGTACTATTTGTAACAGTTAATGCATTGATTTTGTAGCGGTTTTTATTTAGTAGCGGTTATTTTTACTTTTGTAGTGATTTAATAACCGCTACAAATATTTTTTTTAAAATTTTTTATTTTAAATTTTGTTTTAAAATTTTTTTCCAGTTTTTTTTAAAGAGAAAAGCATAATTTGAATTTGATCACTCATCGTCGCCATCCCTACAGAAATTATGTAGAAAAATTATTGTTTGGGATGTTTTATTTAATTTAAAAAATTTAATTTAAATGACGTGGACTTAAAAAAACTCACCGCAGTAGAGGTAAATTGTCATCGCCTTCAGGGAAGTAGTTTCAAAATCGGCTGGCTGAAATGGCTCACTCTCGTAAGCGATGTTATCACCTTCACCCATGTCGTAAAGGTCTCGTGGCTTTAGATGAGCGACCATGTGTCAATCCCTGTGCCTCTCGTCCTCGACATAATAAACCTGATGTGCCTCTGAATCTAGAATATACGGCTCATCATCTTGAGAAATACCAATATGAATTGGCCGTGAGAAATTGACTGATGTGATCCCTAAGTCGTCAGTTGTCAGTCCTCGAGAAGTAGTGGTATTTGCCCAAAAACACTTGAACAACGTCACGGTGAAACGGCCTTGATAATTAAGTTCAACCACATCAAGAAGCTTGCCATAATAAGGGACGCCTCCGAACTGCATGTTGGGGTCATTGCTGCTCGCATAACTCCTGTCCCAAATGTGCCACAAACACCCGAATTCTGAGTTTGCAATCCTTGATCCCGTGAAACCGTGCAAAACTTAAAACCATGGACATTGTAAGCTATAAACCTTTTTGCATGATCAAGAGGGCCGATTGTGAGAGCTCTTAAATATGGTGAGTGTGGTTTGTGGTCGTTTAGTATTCTGCGCGCAAACTAGCTCGGGAATTCTCTGTGGACCCTCCTATCAACTTCCAAGGATGTCTCTGTACAGATCCTGAGTTGACGCTTAACATGACTTCTGAATTCCCTGCAATTAATAATGGAAAGGTGATAGTGAAATGAAAGAGAGAAATGTTACGAAAGATATAGATCGAATAAAATGTGAGTGTACAATTCTTACCGTATGAAAGGTTGAACTTGAGTGCAATTAATCAAGACATGTCTATGTGCTTGCAACTTCTCAGTTGCCGTTAGTTTGAAGTTCTCAATTGCTCCAACTGGTTTACCAACACGAGGGATAAATTCTTCTGATGTCGGCACAGGTTCAGGACAATCGTCAACACAAGGTGGGTGGTTGAAAGTCGTCTTAAGATCATCAAAGTACCTTGAGAAAAAATATAGCACCTCATCCCCTATATAGCCTTCAGCTATAGAACCTTCTGGCCACACCTTATTCCTTACGTAAGATTTTAATTTCCCAAGGAACCTACAAAGTACATATGAGAAAATTGATATAAAATGCTGAAAAGGATGACTAGCAAACATTAAATACGGAGAATAAAGCACATATTTAAAATGAATACCTCTCAATCGGATACATCCAACGATATTTACTGGTCCAGCGCGCTTTGTTTCATGAATGAGGTGGACTATAAGGTGAACCATCACAGTAAAAAAGGACGGATGAAAGATCATCTCCAAATGACAAAGCGTAAGAATAATTTTGGACTGTAGCTGATCGAGCTCCTCAACGATCAAAACCTTAGAACACAACTTTCGAAAGAAAGAACAAAGTTCCACCAAAATGATGGAAACATCGGGAGGAAGTGTATTCTTTATAGCCAGAGGGAGTAACTGCTGCATAAGAACGTGTGAGTCATGACTCTTCAGGCCAGCAACCTTTCGAGCCTGCAAGTCAACACATCGAGAAATGTTACTTGAATACCCATCAGGAACTTTTAATTTCTTTAACCCCGTGAGGAAGACTTCCTTGTTCGGTTTTGTGAGGGTAAACTTTTCTGGTTGAAATTTTTCATGCTCATCTGGCCAAGCTTCTTCATAAACTCCCATGTCGCATAAATCTTTCCTTGCTTAAAGGTGATCTTTTGTCTTGCGGGGTTCGTTAAGCAGCGTATACAGCACATTGCCACAAACATGCTTTTCAATGTGCATTACATCAAGACTGTGGCGAAGTAAATTAGATCTCCAATATGGAAGAGTGAATAAAATACTTATCTTCTTCCACTACTGAGGTGCCGAAGTCCTGCGCGTCTTTTGGCGAGTTTGTGCTGAATTGTCGCTTTTTCCAAACTCGAAGTCAACATACTCAAGCTGCTGTAAGATATCTGTACCGGATAAAGTCTGAGGTGGTCCTCTTTTTTCTGGTTTCCCATTAAAGTGATTCCGTTGGAATCTGAACTTATGCCTTCCATCGAGAAACCTCTGATGCCCCATAAAGCACCACTTTCAGCTGTGGGGAAGGCGTACTACATCAGAGTCAAACTTGCAAGATGGACACGCCGACCCAGTATGCACATTCCAACCAGATAATGTGCCAAGGCCAGGAAAGTCACTAATCGTCCACATCAAGGCTACATGCAAGTTAAACAAAGTCTTACCGTAAGCATCGTACGTCTCCAAGCCGACATTCCACAAGTCAAGCAATTCCACAATAAGCGGTTGGAGATACACATCGATGTCATTGCCCGGTGCCTTTTTACCTGGAATGATCATAGACATAATGAAATAGCTTTGTTTCGTACACATCCGAGGGTAAGTTGTAGGGAACTAAGACTACCGGCCAAATACTGTAACTTGTGGTAAGATTCCCGAAAGGATTGAAACCGTCGACCGCCAACACAAGTTGAACATTTTTGGGGTCAGTGGTGAAATTTGGAAAGTCGTTGTCAAACATTTTTCAAGCATCTGCATCCCGGGAATGTCTTAATTTACCGTCTTCATTGTTATCAATGGCATGCCACCTCATGTGCTCCGCAGTTTTAGACAACATAAATAATCTTTGTAGGCGAGGTTTCAAAAAAAAGTACCTGAGAATCTTTGCAGGTTTCTTCTTCTGCTTTTTCCCCTTCTAAATTGTACTGTACCTCGATATGTGACATCTCTTACAAGTCTCCCTGCTGGAATCGTCTCCCTAATACAACATACAATCATTTGGGCATGCATCAATCTTTTGATAATTCAACCCTAACCTGTTGATAATCTTCTTGGCCTCGTAGAACATTGTGGAAATCTCAGTGTCGGGGAATGCATCTTGTAATAAGTCGAGCAACATCGACATTCCCTTATCTGTGATCTCACACAAGTACTCGATATGATACAATTTGATCAAGAAAGATAACTTAGAATATTTGCGACAACCTTGAAATAAAGGACGATCTGCTTCATCCATCAAGCTAAAAAAATCCCGAGCTGCTTCATTCCTCATAAAAATCGGCTCAGAACTGTGCACTTCTTCATTGAAGTTGTCGCCTTGAAATCCAAACATATCATGCACAGCATCATTCACACGATCATATTTATCTACTTGAACGCCTACTTGAGAACTTCGAGGAAGAGCATCGTCATATCTAATACGGGCCTTCTCACCATGAACTGCCCAGAACGTATAGTCCTCAGGGAAAGGCTTCACAAGCAAATGTTCCTTAACAACATTTCGTGCATGCCACTTCATGAACTTGCATCTTTTCACGGACAGAGGATCTTTCAGTTACAGCTGGCGTGAGTGAATGCGAAATCCAAGAAACTATTTATCTGTACAAATATTCAAGAGAATTGTGCGGCAACCTGATCCATGATTTATCCATAGCTACTAGTGAGAGAGAAGAAAGTATAGAGAAGAAGATGAGTGAGTAGAGAATGACGAATGCCAAGAACCTTATATTCTAAAATTCCAACGTTTCCAATTTTGTAGCGGTTCTAAAACCGCTACAATTCTTAAATATTTGTAGCGGTTATATGTATAAAACCGCTACTAATTTTCAAGCCATTGGAATTTTGCACACATTGGTGGGAAATTCAAAATTTAAACATTGAGTATTTGTAACGGTAATATGTATACAACCGCTACTAATATTAAAGCCATTGGACAGCAAATTAAAAAATTATTTTTAATTTGTAGTGGTTATACATAACATAACCGCTACAAATGTGCACAAAGGCAGCAAATTTCAAAATTCAAATTATGAGTATTTGTAGCGATTTTTATTGTAAAATCGCTACAACCATATATATTTGTAACGGTTTCTATTGTAGAATCGCTTCAAAAATATATATAGTTGTAGCAGTTTATATTATGGAACCGCTACAGCCATATATATGGTTGTAGCGGTTTTTATTGTAGAACCACTACAACCATATATATTTGTAGCGGTTTTTATATAAAACCACTACAAATATATATATGCTTTATTTTTTTATTTTAGAAATATAAATAATATTGTTTCAATTAATTCACAAATTCAACAACGCGGTCTAATAATATAAAGATAATTATGGTAAACACAATAAGAATTTAAGTTCTGAAATACAAACTTATATATATATTTACAAATGTTTCAACAACAAATAAAAAAAAGATGTCCTAAACTAAGTAGCAGGGGGCTGATCATCTGGTGCTCCCTCAGGTGGGGCCCCCTCAGGTGCTGCTAGATCGGGCCGCTGCGCAGAATGAACCGCACCATCATCATCAGCAGGAGCAGGAGCAGGAGCAGGAGAAGGAGTAGTAGTCAGGACGACGTACCGAGCGACAGGGGAAACCTGTGGATGTGGCTCGTCCAGGAACTGGAAACTCCATGACCACTCGAGTATGTTGTTCATGATATCATGCCACTAAGTCTACTGAACGTAGATCATATCAGCCTGCAGCTGCAGCTGGTGCATCTGCTGATTCAAGTCTGACCTCAGCTGGTCAATAGACTCGTCCCTCGGACGTCTGACCCCTCTAGAGCTGCCAGCCTCAGAGGCGATGCTACTGCCATAGACCATGCTAGGTCTGGCGCCTTTCCCCATCTCCCACACGCGTCCGGGGTGCTCAGCCTGACCCAGACCCACCTTCAAAGGAGTCATCAGGTCAACTGACCCCTGTGACTCCTCGGCCTGGGTCTGTTGCAGCTCAGCCTCTGCCTGCTGAGAGGTCGCAGTCCCGTCAAGGTGTCTGTGTGTGATGGGCGTACAACTCCCCATAGTCTGTCTGACGGTTCTCCTACTGTGCCTTCTTCTCCTAAAATAATTACAAAATTCAATTAATTAGTATTATGAAATAACCAGCTAAAAGTCAGTGATATTTTGAAAAGTTACCAGCTCACTGTAGGTGACAGCAAAGGTCTTCGATCCAGCTGTATGGTGGATCGTCTGCTACGCACGGATCCTGGTGTTCCTCTAAGAAAGCTCCTGGAAAAAAAACAATATTAAATATATTAAAACAATAAACACATTTAAAATTAATAAAGTTCAAATTAAAAATAATTAAATTATAATTATAATTTAATAATTAACAATTAAAAAAAGTATATAAATAATCTAATAAATATATTACCTGCCCCTCAGCCTCCTCCTGAACTGGGCGAAACCCGCCCAATCGTTCGGCGGAACGCCGTTTGGGACGCTCTCGATCAGCTACTCCAGAGGCATCGTCCCATCCTTATCCACCCTGCGGAAGAGACTGTTCCTCCAGCCGTCACCCATCTTCACGAGGGTGTACCTCTTCCAGTTGGCCCGGACGGCAAACCGCAGCTGCAAAAAAATTATTTAAATATCATTAATTACAAAAATCCTATTAAAAAATATTAATTAAATATAATTAATAACAAAAAATATTAATTAAATACTATTAATTACCTGAACCACCTCCTCCCAAGCCTGGTCCTTTGGCTCTTCGGAACGTGCCTCCACATCCTAAAGTGAAAGGGGAACCGCATCCAATTCGCACCCAGGTCGTTCAGGAAGTGGTTGAACAGGTGACCCCTATTGTCGATGGGATGGTAAGTGCCCTCATTCCACGGCACTATAACTTGCAGGGTCCGGTCCATACTGTTCAGACCGGCCACATCCAGCCTCCTCGTCGACACGTTCCCCTGCTCATCTGCACAGTTTACCGAATGTTAGATAAATTACAATTCAAAGTTAACATTTTGAATTTAAATAAATAATTTATTAAATTAAAAAATTTATTTAACTTAGACCTGCACCTCAAACTTAATGGACCGCGAAGACGACCCTTGTGGGTTGTTCTACTACCAAGCCTCTTCCTCATCGAGGAACTGCTCCATCTCCCTGATCCCAATCGGAATCTCGAAGTCCTCCTCGTCATAGTCCTCAACGCTGATATCTACCCCCTAAACTCAGGCACCTCTAGTGCGGTCGTCTCCTGTGGGATTGTCTGTGGTACCTGTGGTAGGGCCGACTCCTGTGAGGGATAGGCTGAAATGCCGCGGTCGCCCTGCCTCCATGCTGCCCCCTCCCTCTGCCCCCTGCTTGGCTGCTGCCACCCCACAAAATCGGTCTGGGGACCTTAGGGGCCTTCCCCTTATCCTCTCTTGAAGCCATATCAACTGTAAAAATCCAAAAAAAAATATTTTAGTCACATTATTATGCAAAAATCTAATAAAAATACAAATACAAATAAAATACGTGTTATATACGTACATCAAGTACAAATACTGAGAAATACTGTAGCAAAAACCCCTTCACAGACGTCTGAACGCTCAAATCTAAAAGAAATCACTCAGAGAAACTCCAGGAAATAAAATGAGCAAAAGGAAAAAGGAGGGAGGTAGCCTCCTTAAATAGGCCAGCAATTTGTAGCGGTTATTCCAATAACCGCTATGTTAACCGCTACAAATCACCCAGGGCGCCTTAAATTTGTAGCGATTTTATAATAACCACTACAAATTAATAGAACCTTTGAAATTCTGTAGCGGTTATAGCCCAGAACCGCTACAAACTTAGAGACTCCTGAAATTCTGTAGCGGTTATATCCCTATAACAACTACAAATACCTGACATTTGGCATTTTGTAGCGGTTTTATTGCTATAACTGCTACACTGTTAGCGGGTCTTGGTAGCGCCAAGTGGCGGCAATATTGTAGCGGTTTTTGTTTATTAACCGCTACAACTGAACCACTACAAGTTTTGGTGGGAATTTCACACCATATTTGTAGCGGTTTGTTCTACTTACCGCTACAAAAAACACTGCTAATCTTTCGCGCACTTGGCGTGTAGCTTGCCGCTATAAATTTGTAGCGGTTTAGCTTAAAACCGCTACAAATACTATAATTTGTAGCGGTTTGATATAATCACTACAATACCATCGCTACATAATACTATTTTTTTTGTGGTGTATGTGGCAGAAACTCTCGAAACCACAAATATAATTGTTGTAATTACAAACCATAATTTATTTAGTGACAAAAATGATGGTTCTTATGAAACAACTATCATGTAACACTTACAAATGATTCATCTTCCAACCTTTTATAAAAGCGAAGACAAAATAGCATGGTCTTCAGAAATAACTATAATATAACACTTTTATAATCCTTCGTAACATCGTTGGACCTTCATAAGTCATAATCCTTCGTAACATCTATTATACCTCTATTTAAACTCACCAATTCTTTGTGAATCTTACTACATTTCTTTATCGGCCTCCTCCTTCTTTCCCTTATCATGTTAAGATCCCAGGGAGCTCTTTCGCCACCGCTACCCCGTCCTCCTCTTCCTTCGCGTCCTCCTAAAATGGAGGCTCTGATGCAGATGTTGGCAAGCCTTGACCACCACACAAGGTATCTTGTGGCAAATGCCAACAAACTAAATAGTAAGTTAAACCTCACTTCATCACAATAAGGTTGAAGATGACTTGCAATAAGAACATTTATCTCCTTCTTCCGATGATGAGAATGAGGAGGAGGACGAAGAGGAGGAAAGGGAGGAGGATGGCAGTGGTGGTAATGATTGAATACCACTATTGGTTTTTTCAAATATTAAAAAATAAAGAAAAATTTGGGAGATAAAAGAGATTTGTGTACTAGAGCTGATCCATGTTTGGATCCTAGTCAAAGCTTCAATGCTCCATATCTCAAACAAAATAATTCTCATACAATTATTATACTATTAAAGCTTAATTAGGATTGGCATGGCAGATCATCAAAATAAGAAAGATGGTAAGAGATAATAGAGATTGCTAGATAGCTTAATGGTAGGGGATAAGGGCCAACTAAGTGAGGCATATCCCATTTATAGAGGTCTAGGGAGACCACAAATAAGAAAGAAATGTGAACTCCTACTTTCCCTTTAAGTAATAATCAGAAAATTAATTCTTGATAAATTTCCTAATATATAATGACTTGTCTCTTAATTAACAAAATCATAATTAATGCTGATTTATTTCTTATTTGATAAGGCTACTTGTTTCCTAAACAAATAGTTTGGCCCATAAAGAGTAAACCTGGACCCAAAAGTTTAACAACTTATACTAGTACTTAATAGTCCTCCCATCATGCATCTATTACTCTTCCTATTTCATACTTGGCATCTGTCATGATCAAGTAGGCATAATGTCTTCAAAATGTTTTTGGTGCTTAAAATGCTAGAAATCCCTTAAATTGGATAAGTATATAAGGACACCCTTTATATATTTATGAGCCATCTTTTTGTTGCCTCATATGCCTCAGATTATTCCTTGCACATTTCTCATGGCATCTATAATCTCTCTCGAGTTAATATATTGATTAACTTAAATTTCCATCTATATACATAGTATCTATACTTACAAGCTACATAGAGAACTAGTGAGAGGTCAACCACAGATACTAGTACAGCTCGTGTATCTAGGAGTAAATCTTCATGTTTAACTAAATATCAGTTTATCTTGACTCGGTCGCTTTTCTAGTTTTCACTAAGCTGACCGAATCATGTGTGATCATAGAGCTTCAGCTAAAGTAACTGCCACAAAACCAAGTTTTCATGATGTTATCTAAGTCTTAAAGGCATCATAGAAGGGTTTATCCTTTACGGAACTCACACTATAGTGAATTAGGGATCTTTCACCTATGTCCCGTGTTGCAGTCTAACTCTTACACACGTAGAATGAATTGGATGCTACAATAATAGATTTGTGATGTACGTCAATTTCTTTTTCTTTCACCATACAAACATAATTCTCAAAATGTAGTTAACATTCGAACTAGAACTTTTTTTCACAATAACTCTTTTGTAATCTCAACTGTGAAAAAGAGTTATTTTCCAGGCTACAAGTCTATATTCATACTTTGATCCATTTTATATGTATACATATATACACATATAGATCTCATCTCTGTTTAACTGAGGTACACAAACATAAATATTCTTCTTAACCATCTTATAGTAATCATTTGCTCATCTTACCCTCTTGTACCCCTACAAAATGTGGGAAAACGGTTATTCATGTGAGTAAACCAATCTTTTTCTAATTTGTATGACATACATAATTCTTACATGTATTTGCTCATAACATACACACTATTTCTTTTATCTTCAGATAAAAGATATTCAAGACCTTATATTTTACTTGTGCCCAAGACTATGACTGACTTAATGAATAACAAGCTATGGACTTAGTAAAGGGATCCACAAACATCTTGTTAGCTAAGGGTCATTGAATGATTGTTTTCCTTCTCTGAAAGCATATATCTCATAGAGATATATCAAATGTATGTTTCACCCTACAGTGATACTTAAGATCCACATCGTAAGATGTTATCATTTGGATCCATCTATCTACCAGGCATTCTGAGTTCCTCATAGGAACTTCTCTAACCATATGGTTCCTTGAATGATGGTAAAGCACGCTTCGTGTTCCAATTCCATGGATGACAAATATACCTTGTCTATTTCTTTACTCTATTATCATTTGTCTAAGTCTTCTACTAGAGTATCCTTTCAAACGTGAGTTGTTGTCTTAATAACTCAATCCATAGTTTATCTCATAATTGTTTTCAATAGCTGGACCAAAAATAGTTTCCAAGTCTAACCAAAATGTATTTGGTCTTATACACCCATGTGTACATTTATGTTATCAGCCATATTCTTACTATGGGACTCTATCCACCTTTCTATGTAGGACTTCTTGTAAGAGGCATAACCTCTCTAGGGTTGTGTCCTTGTCTTCATGGGTGTATATGGGTTTGTAGTTTAGCACACTGAGATGCCTAAACATCTTGTACATGTCTTAAGTGGCAAAGACTATACCTTTATTGTGCAATCTCCATTTATCTTGTCATTCAAGATATATTCTTTTCTACCCATATTTTTTAGCTTAGAATTTAAGTATAACTCTAATCCTTTATTCCTTTGACTTCCTTGACACTCATTTTGGCTAAACATGTCATTAACACAAATGCAAACTTCACCAAGAATCATCTTAAGACCATTTGGAACTCATGTAGTGTTCTTCAACTATTCAAAGTTAGTGAGACTTTCACTTCGTGAAACCTAAGATACTACAACTTGGATGATTGTTTCTACGAGGCCCTCAAGCTGTTTCATGTAGAGTTCATCATCCAATTTCTAAATTAGAAAGTGATCTTCATATCATAGTGATGCAATGTTAAGACTAAACTTATTGTTATAGCTAGAATTGGTCATTTAGAGTTAAAATGCACAACAGGCTATCTTCCTATTGTAGTATACTTTAGCCACTAAGCGTTTTATGTTTGATATGCCCCTTATGAATTTGAGAACCTACTTGTTCCCAATAGCCTTTCAGCTAGGTGACAAATTGCCCAAACATATACTTGGCTAGTTTCAGAAAAGAATCCATATCCTTTTGCATGACGTTTTGTAATTCTTCTTAAAAAGGACTTTTTGCATCAGCCTTAAGGTCTACAATAAAAATTTAACTAAGGATTAAGTATATGAAAACCTAGGACTCATGTTATGCAAATGTAATGAAACAAGGGGAAAAGGGGCTTTTTGTTTTTTCAAATTAATAACTAAAAGAGTAATGCAATTTAATTAAATAATAAACTATTGGTTTTTGTATTTTTATAAAAATGGTGAATGAGTAAATGGAATTGAATTTGAAAATATGAATGATGAAATGAGTCTTGGTAGCAAAGTTAGTGGCTTTCCTAGCTTCTTAAAATGATTTGGGAGTTAATCTTGCATCAAGTCAAATTGAAAACCCCAAACAATTGCAATAGGTCCAATCTACCTAATTAATGACTAATGTTACAATCACATTAATAGTCATTTCTTCAATATGTTATTAAAAACCACTCGATGTATGTTTGAAAATTATTTTTAATGCATTTTTTTCATGTTTGATAATAACACAATCACAACACTCAATATGAATTAACTCAATTACATACCATAGTAATCATATATAATGCATAATTTCAGTAAAACACGAGGAAATAAGTTCTATATATAATCCAAGAGCATTAAAACATAATTCAACTCAAATTTTAACCAACAAGAATAAATGAACACTCATTCAAGTCTCACAAACATGTAACAATGCAAAATTAATTTAAACATATCACAATACATGTAATGAGCTAATGGAAATGAATGAACTCCCGTTTGTAGCACATTGAAGTTGTAGCCACTTTCTCTACCACTAACATTCAAGCAAAATCAACCACTCATGACTTTAATTCCAGCAACAGCTTCCTCACAACACTGGAAATTCATGGGATTATAAGTGAAGTGATGAATCAATGGAGAAAGAATTAAGGGAAGAGTCTGTCAGGTCTTATTGAGGAAAGAGAGGAAAGAATTTGTGACGGTGGAAATAGAGAATAGAGGAAGGAAAAAGAAGTTGTTATGGTGCTTGCAGGATGAAGGAGGTGGTGATTTGAGGATTTTTAGCGATGATGATATGAAATGGAGGAATACGATGGTGATTAGATCATTAGAAATTGAGAAGAAGGTGATGCCTTTGATTTTGCCTCCTCTAGTTTAGGCCCAAGTCGAGACACCGATGGTGGTGGTTGGGACAGCCAAACCATGCTATGGTAATGTAAAGGAAGATGGTGGTAGCCAAGCTATGGTCTCTATTCTCCTTCAACATTCAAAATCGTGCACCTTTAGTCTAAAAGTGCTAACGCTATGGTAATATGGAGGAAGGAATGATGGTAATGTGATTCGATAGTGAGATCGATGATCTCTCTCTCTGTTCCTTGTCACATTGTGTTTACCCTAAGCTTTAACGTCTAACTTCCATCCAAGCTATTCTCTAATGTTGCAATTTTCTCTAGTGGAAAGCAAGACGTTGGCAGTGAGGGATTTTGTGGTAAGGGTGGTGGTCAGAGATGGTATTTCCTTTAATCTTAAAGATTAACCTCCTTCCTTTTTGTTGTTCGCCTCTCCACCTCTCTTGAAGCTCTCTCACCCCACGGCTATGTCTCTAGCACTCTCACAATCTGTCCTTTCTGCCCTAATTTTCTCT
This sequence comes from Inga leiocalycina, assembly GCA_963242795.1. Taxonomy (NCBI): domain Eukaryota; kingdom Viridiplantae; phylum Streptophyta; class Magnoliopsida; order Fabales; family Fabaceae; genus Inga; species Inga leiocalycina. Next base: position 59,141,733 of record OY725321.1, read on the forward strand.
AACCCAAAAAACTACAGTTTTGGTCTTTAGGGTCTTTCTATAATTTTCAAAATCTCTAGGCCTTTTTCTGTAGTTTTACCTAGTCCTTAAAAATAGTAATTCTGGCCCAATTGACATTTTTCAAATTCTCCAATTTTCTTCTAAAACATTGGGGAAAAAATTCTTCTAAAACACCTACAATCCAAGATTAAGCATAAGATAGCATCAGAAGTCCAAGAAATTATTTGCATGAATAATTAATAAATTATGACCATTTTACCCCTAATTTGACTTAATTCAATACAATTGTCCCGTTCTCAAATTAGTTCTTAATTATGCAATAATGGCCTTGGAAATGTATTAAAATCCCTAAATTAACAATGATGAAGCATATCAAAATATGATTCAATCACTTCTTGGTAGGTCCTTTTAGTGTCTTTCAAACACCTCTAGGTAGTCATTGTCAAATGACAAAGTGAGCATTCAATCTATTAGGAAATCTATCTCCTAATCTTCATATGTTGAAAGATGATTTACTTTGAGGTGGATTTCACATGATTCTCTTCCTGTATATAGGTGAGGTATTCTTCCTATAACTTACCTCTTACCACTTTTGCCTTTAATCTTCTTGTGAAAACAGTCTCAACCCTCCTACTCAAATCAATGAACTAAGGAATACTCACTTATTTTTTGACACCATTAATCTCATAAAGAGATTTGATATAATTAATGTTCTTTTCTTACTAGAAAATTTGTGTTCTATAAATGTTGTGTCTCTTGGTTCTCTTTCAGTCACTAAGCAATGAATATTTTCACTAATAAAGACATGTGATTTCAAATTCTCAATTTGTCCCATGAAGATATACCTTTTGTACCTTAGCCCCAGATTTCTACACTCATAGGAAGAATTATGGATGTAAGTTATTGACCTTATGATCATAAGGTACTTGGGCCTGGTTTAAGGCCAATCCATAACTCATAGGGCATGATTATGGCTAACATAGAGGGCATTTAATCAAGTATAAGGACAATAGTTGTGAGATACCTGCCAATACATGGCTGATAGTTTTACTTATGCTATTATATATTTAACCATGTCAAGGAGAGATCTATCTCTTTGTTTCAACAACTTTATTGTGTTGAAGGGTTCTAGGTATTGATAATTGCCTAACAATCCCTTTCTCATACACAAAGCATCTTGAACTGATCAAAAGGGTGTTCTTAACCGTTGTTAGTTCAAAATGTTCTTAACTTATTAGTTTAACTTATTCCTAACTAGATATAGTCATTATTTAACAGACTTAGGCTTACTCAAAATTAAGAAAATATACTAGGCTTTATGATATGCCCTCACATCTATAGGTTCCCAAATGTTATAGTAAACTAATTACCAGTGTTCTCAAGCTCGGACCGAACCAACCGGTCAAACTATAAAACCGTCAGACTGGTGGTCTGACCGATCCGGTCTGGCAATTACCCCAATTCAATCAGTTTTAATGCAGTCTGACCTGTTCTCTCACGATTTGATCGGTTTTTGAATTTTTTTAATATTTTATTCAAAATTTCATATAAATAATTCTAAAATCTTCCCTACCTCACTGGTCTAGTCTCGGTTTAGCCCCCATTTGACTCCGATCTGACCCACTGACCCTTGGCCCAGTACCCCAACCGGTTTAGTAACTGGTCCAGGTTTTAGAACCTTGCTAATTACAGAAGATATGTTCTCTCATCTCAAAAAAGGTTTTCTTGTCTTCATTGTCATCTAGACTTCTCATAGGGATTTTCTCCCTTTACCACTCATTACTTAGCAAATCTTCTTTTGCTAGTTTGATTATGTGTTTTGATCAATGTATGCGTGAGGTAAGAAATTGAATTGCTATTTCCAAAAAAAACATCAAATCCATTATAGGATTTAAGAGTAATAGTCCCATTGATCTTTAGCTAAAGAGATAACAAAGATGTGACTTTGTCAATTCCATATTGCGTGAAGTGAATCAAGGTGGTTTATCCATGTAGAGTTAACATTTAGGTTCCAATACTTTGATTCTCTTTCTTACTTTTTCCTAACCTGAAGACATCTGCTTCTATGAAACATCCATTGCTCACATGGTTTATGTCTTCTATAACCCTAAGATGATTATCAATTCAGCCTTCCATCTTTGTAAAAACAATTTTTTGACCTCCTCTAGATCAAGTTTGATATATAGGTTTCTTGCCCCCTTTTTGGACTTAAGCTTGAACGATGAATAATTCTACTCTTTATCTAACTTCATTTGGCTTATGGATCTCTTATCCTTCAGTCTTTTAAACTCAAGTTTAATGTGGTGAACCACATTACCAAAGGTTACAATATGCTTATCATAAGAAATATTTACTTTCACATACTCCCACTCACTGGGAGATTAAGCTTACTCTTATTCACTGTGAGACGTCTTATCACAACATATACTTGTTTGTTAGAAATAAATTAACTTGTTTGTATTTACTTAGTTTAACATTTACCTCAAGTGTTACCTAAATGATTTGTTATGACTTAGTATACCATGTTAAAAATTTGTTTTAATTTTATTGAAGAAGACCATCATTTCTATCTTCCAAATCTATCCATACGGCTTGGATAGATTTATGTTGCTCATATTGGCATATTATCATAAATCTGAACAATCATGTTCTTTCTATTTTCTTCGAGGTGCTTCAGCCTCTAGAAGCTGAAGACTGGTTGGTAAGATGTCCCTGAGATCTCCTTCCTAAATGCAAGAGATTTGAAAGTTTCTAACATCATAGATGTAATATCCTGAATTTTAGGCCTAGAGACTTAATCATGTATCAGTCAGATTATTAAGCCTAGTTTAGGAAAAATCTCAAGAATGACAAGAGATAGAAAGACTCTCGAAGACTATGTGACCTAGCCCTACCTGGTAGAGGGCCCAGTATGATTAAGCAATAGGATCAAAGTGTTAGTGCATATGTGCACATGACACATATACGATGCAATTAGGTTAGTAGAAAGACACCACCCAGATATGTCATAAGGTATATGACTAATTGGTCAGGAAAAATATGTTGGTATAGGTATGCACATGGCATTTTCAAGGTAGACATGTGTACCTTGCGTTTTTGGAAAAGACGTTGATATGTGGTGCCTTGTGGGGCCCATACACATATTCCAACCGAGCGTCATCTTACAAGCTCTAATACATGTGACGCAATCTTGAGTACGTCCCAAGTGAAACCAAAGTAGGCACTGATAAAGTAACTTTATTAAAGTAGCTTTAATAAAGTAAGTCCTGATGAGTAATGATGACTCAAATTTTGCGTTGGACAAATAAGAAAGCGACACTTGCCCATTCATCATGACAAAGTACCAAGTATCTTTTGTGTTGGCATGATAGAAAGGTGACACGTGTCCCTCATGGTAACACTTACTTTTTTCCTTTTATGCTGGCATACTCATGAGACGCCACATGTCACCTAATCAGGGAAATCCACTGGTTTCCAGTCTGGTGAAGTACTTGACTTCGCAAACACCGAACCCGGGAGTTCGGGAAAATTTTCAGGCCTCTCCTTCCCCTGACCAAAAAGGATGCCACCTAAGAAAGAGAAGCCAAGATATGTTTTTTTTTACAAATAGCAATCTTGAGCTCACATTTGTTGACACTTGGCACACCATAAAGCCATCCAAAATGTAAGATTAAATCCCAACCCTCTATTCTTCTTTAATATTTCAGCCAATGGCAGAAAAATTAGAGAAAAAATGTGGAGAAAATATAGAGAAAATAGAAAAAAGAGAGAAGGTGTGCGAATAGTAAAAGTTCTTGAGGTTTGGAGCCCATTCCGAGCCCAAATCACTGTTTCTAGCCGATGAAGCCTTCACGAATGATGTTCCTCTCGATAAGAGCAACATTTCTACAATTTTGAATTCTTGATTAGAGGTGTTTGGTGCTATCTAGCTGGTCAAAGTATTGTCAAAATTCCAAATCGGTTGTAGAATCGCGATGAGGCAAGACTAAGCTTTGATTTGAACTAATTGCCTTATTATTTCATTGAATTTTCATTGACCTTAGGGCTGCTCTAAGTTTTGGCCAAGCTGGGCTTTTGAGGTCTATGTGTTTAATCATGAGTATATGATGATATATGGTGTTCAATGATAAAATAAGACTAGTTTAAGTGCTACCAGATTTAAGTTCTGTGAGGCAATTTGTTTGTGATGCCTTTGTAACTGAGCAAATGATATCCAAGGGCTATGAAACTTTCTAGGTTTAATATAGACATCATAATTTTTAATTTGATAGGTCATATGTGCCATTTGGATTAATATATTAAGAGATATGAATTTTTGAAGTTGGATCTATAAAACTGGCAAAAATTTGTCACAATATGAGTTTATAAGTAATTCTAAATTTGTGTGCGTGGATTTGGATAGAGGAAATATTTTTTCCTTAAAATAGACTTAATAAGTGACACATAAGATTTTAAACCACCTTAATCAGATATTCCTAGTCCAAAATATGAATTTTCAAAAATTATTGAAAATTCTGCCAACTTTATGGGAAAGTGCAAAAATAAAAAGTAAAGGTACTTTTGTAATAAATTGGTACTCTAATGGTTAAATTAAACACTTGGAGTTAGTGGGGGCCCATTATCTACATATTGGGCCTAATGTATGGACTTTAAAGATAACCCACCTACGTGTTCTGAATTATTAAAAATTGGGACAAATATGGGCCCAAAGATAAGAGACATATTCTAGAGGCTAATGTAGCCACATAGGATATTCATTTGTCAAGACTCTAATGGTGTAGTCATATGCCTAGGGTCATGAGTTGACAAGGAAGTCGAAATTAAAGGTTCCTGAGCAACTTCAATAATCGGAAGAAAAGGTATAAGAGGATGACACAAAAACCAAAGGTAGTAAACTTACCTATCCTACATATACTTGATATTTATTGTATTAATATGTCTAATTGCTTTACTTAATTATATGATGCATCTATGACTAATTGAAGCCCTGTTTCTATATATGCTATGGCCATGAGTATGATGTATGATACATTAAGCATGCAAGTATGTCATTATATTAGTATGAGCCTATGTGAGGTAAGCATGTCATACCTTAAGCATACATGCATATCTGGTATTGTTTGCTATTGAGATTCTCCCGAATATCACCCTTCCCCAAGCAACCATACAGGCATGTGAGCACAAGAAAGGAGTTCAGAACGATGTGCCTAGAGAAGAAGTTGTGGATGAAAAGTTGAGGAATTATTACACACTGTATTAACATTTTATGTGGTTAATCGTATAACCCGCATGATGATGGGATTAATTATCCAGCGCATTAATCTAATTAGGAATGGGTAGTCACATGGTACTAGCCTATTAGTAATGAGCAGAGTAACTGAATATCTGATAATAAGGAATGGGAAGAATTAAATAACCCCATAAATAAAGTTAATTAATCCGGTAAATTCAGCTTTACCAAATGAAAAGTGCCCTAAGAATAATTGTGTAAGTTTTTGGTTGGGAACTTTTTTACTGATTCTCCTGAGTCGTAATAATAATGATATGGCTTCTGATGCATAATAAAGCGATATAAGGAACGGGTCTTACGATAGATATCTATATTGATGCTGTCTTTATAAGCTCAATCAAATGGATTTAGTCATAATTTGGTCACTTAGATGATTATGGTATACAAATCACATTTGTTCATATAAGATAGAATAATTGGATAATAAGTTCATTAGTTTTGTGTTCAGGAGATAACTATGTTGGCTCCCACCCACTCATGCTAGTTAGCTCACTACCCTTTTAACCATAGTCTTTATTAATCACATTCCCCTTAAGATTTATAGATATATTCCATAAGCTCCCACTCAATCAAAGTAGTTATAACAATATGATAATAACATAATATAATCTGAATAACAAAATGAATGTTCATAAAAAGAAGAGAATATACTCAATTCAATTATAAAAGAAAAAAAGTTAAATATAAATTTAATGAAAAAGAGCATTAAAAATACATGAAAAATTTAACTCATATTATTCTCTCTGACTAGGCTCCTCCTCTTATAGGCCTTTCTGACCATATAAACTCATGTCGCATATTGCTACATTGCTCAACCCCTCTTAGTCATGTTTAAATCTACTCACTTGAATGTATTTGTAGTATACATTCCACTAGATGAGATGATTCCTACATCTCTCACTATCTCGTCCTTTCTCACAACCTTTATAAAAGAAAGTTGACTTACAAGCCATTACTTCAACTCCAATAAATGCAATGTGGTTGGAAGCTTGGGAGGACTTGTTATTAGTTAATAAATTCAAGTTGCTACAAATTTTAGGTTTTATCTCCAATAGTTTGAGTCAAAATTGGATAGGATCTTGTATTTTAAAAACCCATTTGAATAACTTCCTATCAAAAGAATATTTCAATATCAACCATATGATGCAGCTAAAATCTTCTTAATGGTTATGTGAACTTAATCCAAAAACTAAAGAAATCAATTATAGATTCAAATTCAAGGATTTCAAGAATCTCCAAGTGTGGAATAACACTTTCTTAACCCAAACAAGATCTAAACTTGTGTCCAACATATGAAAATTATATATCCAATTGAAGCTCTTGAATTTAAGGATTTTTAAGAACAAACCGTATCTCGATCAAAGATCCCACGTGCCTACATGCACCCTAAGATGGTCTCTGGATCAAAAAAATCTTGAAAACCTGGAAAATTCCAATGACACCCATTTTCACACCCGAAAAAATCGAGATGAGACTGACCCAGAATATAAGAGTAACGACATCCCTTAAGCCTTAAATATACAGATTGTATCATACTAAAATACACATATATTTATACCATATAACACCCTTGTTTTCAAAGCATATGGATGGCTGAAGTGCAGTAATATCTTTAAAAAGGAGACTGGTAATCTTTTGTAAACAACGGGAGTTCCAACTTCAAGTAGAGTGTAGAGCTACACTTGAGTAGGTCTTCAAAAATCTTTTCAAAAATCATTTTCAAATTTGGTCTCATATGATTTTACGATTTATTTTAAGCTATTCGTTTTAGGTTCATTTCTTCATATTACAGTTTTTACTAATACGTTCTTTGCAAGAACCCAACTACTATAATTAATTAACAACCCTAGATGGACGGCTATCCACTACTAGTTCAAATGCCGCTATATGTTTGCTTATATACAGGCACCTACATACATGTCTATTGAGTTGCCAGTACGAGACTAACTATACTTAAATACAAATTAAATACAATCTCCAAAATAGATAACCAATGGAAAATCAAAATTCTAAATCCTTTGCCTTATTCGCCTATATTTACCTTCTTGCCTGAGGAACTACTTGCCTGTACTGAAATTTTGTTTGGAAAAATAAGGTGAGATTCAATGAATCTCAATAATAACATATATCACTCATATATGATGCATACATATAACATGCCATGCCAACCAAAGTTTCAATACAAATAACATATTCAACATTTAGAGATAAATTCACAATATGCAAAAAGCATAAAGTTATCAATTCAAGGACAACCGTCCCTTGCCATAGCGCTTGGAAATTCTACTGGGCCTTAGCCCTTCTTATCTAAATGTTTTAAATTCACAATGGTACAAACATGCATATAACATATCACATAGTATGTAAGGGATAAATTACTACCTACCAACTTTTCCGAATCTTGATCTTCATTGACATGCTTTGGACGTCCTGGGCAAGTGTCAAGTCCTATAAATTATAATTTACAGTCACGGAGTTATTACTTAGTCCAATTTATAGGAAATGAGTCTTTCTCTTTTATTACTTGCATGAAATTTTAACCTTTAATTAGGAATGGATGGTTGTGATTTAATCTCATTAAATGATCTCATTTCATCTTGCCAAGTGTCACAAGTTTAAGGTTTAAGAGTGCCATGGGTCTTGCAACCATTGGTCTTCCATTTTCTCTTTCCTAGGTGAGGCATAAATGTCAGGGGAAGTGGGAGACCTGACAATGTTCTCGGATTCCTATGTTCGATGCTCGAATTGTAAAGTACGCGACCCAGCTGGAGACCGGTAGATTCCCCGAACTTAGCTCCTAGGTGGCACACTCCAAAGGTGACAACACGAAAGGCTTAAAGTTGGTGTAATGATGTATAATGATGAGGTACACATGTCACCTCCTCATTTGGCCAACACAAAAACAACCTTTTATTTTGTAATGATTTTGGGACACTTGTCATTTCCTTATTTGGCCGACACGAAAGGTGTGTCATCATGAGCTGTCATTACATACTTTATTGAATTATTTTAATAAAGTTGCTCCATCAGTGCATTACTCAAAATTCTACGCGGGACCATAACACATGTATCGAGGCACTCCACACGACTCCCGAATTCCTTCGATCTCAAAAATGGTGCCTCTAAGCCTTACAACCACCGATGAACTTTCCTTTGACTACTTACACTTGTATTTTACAATCCTGACTTCTTGATTTCCTCGAATGACACAATGGACATGTAGGAATTCCGAAAGTGACTCTACCTTTAATTTGTATAAATACCAGTTCCATATTTACACGTTTTCAGTATTACAAAATTTGGTATATTACATATTGCATATTATAAAGTCTATAAATATAATTCATGTAATAAAAATTAAAAACTTCATGTAAAAATTTTGGCAAAATCTTCCCCAAGATAAAACCTCCCTAAAACTCTTCTATAACAAAATCAACGCAGTTCATTCATAAAGGAGCTCTGCTCCTTGCCAACAAGTATACAAAAACAATAATAGGGCAAGGATCCTAACTATAGTCTACGTGGAGCCCCTAAATTACATACGTACATTCATAAGTTTGTACTACGTTAGATGGGAATTCTTCAAATGACCTTTCAACTTCAAGTCAATGATAGAATCCCTCAGTGGCCAGTGGGAGGAGGAGATAGAAGATCAACTACATTATTTGAGGGCCAGAAATAAATTTTCTAGTAAATAACGTCCCATTTATAGAAACTAATAATATATTAAAGAAAATAGTTTAAACATATTTAACTTTGAATAATAGTAACACAACAATAAATTTTCAACTTCTAGAGTATACAACTATAATCATAAATGAATCTATATAAAAGATCATTATATGAATAAAACCAAATACGCTAGAAAAGATCTTGTTTAACAAAATCAATTCAAAACAACAAATCTTAATCTTATCTTTTGTAGGACTTCAATAGAACAGATAACAAGCGTGAACACACATTCCATAAGGGTAACTAACCAAGCATAGCTCAAGGCCAAGAACACAAGCATGAGCACGTAGTCCATGAGGGTAAGTAACCAAACAAGCATAGCTCGAGGCCCCAAAAGCACAGCAACAACACCCATGAATGACAAGCATGAAAACAAATCCCACGAATATCAAGTGTGAGTATTGTGCTCACGAATATCAAGCCAGCTTGAGTTGACAATGGCTCTCCAAAGACTAACAGTACTGTCATTAGTACCTAGCATTTTGTATTCAATCTTCTCAAAATGTTTCCAAGCATGCTTGGGGCCAATTTGTCAAAGCAAAGAAAAACTCATTTTTCAATACCATGATGGCTTGTATCAAATTCGATATAATAGAATGCCCTAGCATGAAAGTTCACAAACAATATCTCAAAACTTTCCTTCAAATTCAATCCGTCGATAAAACCGCTTCCCAAATAACAAAACTTGCGCACAAACATTCCAAAATACAACACTATCTCAACATGAAAATTTATATGAGAAAATCAAAAATTGCCTTAGTATTTTCGTACATAATCATGAATTATACTATAAAGTAATAGGAGAAGAATAAATAACAATAAATAAAATCATCAATCTATATTCATTTCAATATCAATAAGAGAATCAATCGAATCCGATAAATTTTCATTGACAAAATCATACTTGTAAATATGGTAATTACATGAAAGTATAATAAATAGTAAAAACTTCATTTATAAAAAATTATAATGGGATGTTATTCACTCACCTTATGAATTCCCAAGTTCAATAGCTTCATCTTTAGAATATTAAAACTTTCCTCCACACACCCTATATAATATATAAAAAGAATTTTGATTAATTATCTATAAGCTTTATAACTCCCTTCCAATATTAACCCAGCAATAAGCAAATATAATATTTCAAAATTCCAAATTCCATCCTATGCGCTTTGAGGCTTCTCTAAATACATAATCATAATTTTTAATTCCAATGCATTTATCCAACACAAACTTATGCTTCCAACTCTTATCTTAATACAAGCAACTGGCCTCCATTTTCACCCTTTAATCCATAATTCCATGAGTTATATGGAAACACACTTCCAATAATGAAACATGAAGATCAAACAAATTAATATGCAACAATTTATTCAATGCTATTGTTGGAAATTGTGCCCTAAGGGCCAATCATTGTACTTTAAACATTATTATTTTAATGAAATTTCTCCATTATATTATCATATTATTTGCATGTTAACTGTGATAATTGTATCCTTGGATAATTCATAAAGATTGTTCTAAAATGTCCCTGGTCGGTCATCTATGTGGGAGCAGAGATAAAACAAGACCAATATGACTTTGATAAGATATGGAGATACGAATCAAAGTCTTAGGCACTTGTAAGAGTACAGGTGCTGGACCGACCCACTATGAGAAAGCTACATGGATCAAGTCATAAGCTTTTCTCATGTATAACCACGTCACAATGCCCTTAGACCTGAGGTCATCATGGATTCCTACATGAGAGTTGCTAAGCTTTGAACTAGTCAAAAGTCACTTTTGACCAGGTGATGATATAGGCTACGATCGGGCTTGGTGGTTTTTCATGTAGAGGAATATGAATGATCAAGATGGAATTTGTCCCTCACATTAGTAGAGAGATATTACTGGGCCCCTCGATGAGTGAGTCTAAGAAATGTATGGCCATACTATGATGAAAGGAGTTTCTGTCTCTGTTATCAGGCTACTCAGGAATCGAGAAAGTAATAGTCAGGAACAAGAGGATGACATTTTCCATGCCTTATCCTTGATCGATATATCATGTGACAAAAGGGACGTGACATGGTTGTATGACAGGTTGCATCGTGATAACGATCCTCATATGAATTTGGTAGTCGTAATGTCTTGCTAGAGGCTGCTTGCGACTTTTGGGTTAGTGTAGTTATTGGCCCACTGCCAACTTCATATGGGCCTACAGGGTCGCACACAAGAATGGCCCAACACGAGATAATGTTTGATTTAGGGTGGATGAATTTTATATTTATATAATATAAAATTCATTAATAATATTATATAGATATATATATTTTTGAAATATTATATATATATATATATGTGTGTGTGTGTGTGTATATATATATTATATGATATTATTATATTGTGTTGGTTTTAAATTTAATTTATTAAGATATATTAAATTTAATAACTAACATGATAGAGATATAGTATCTCAGATTTAATTTATGAAGATAAATTAAATCTAATGGCTCTTTATTTAGATTAAATAAATAGGTTAAATTAAAACTGTTGGACAGATTTAATTTAAACTGAATTTATTTAATTAGCTCATCAAGATAATTAATTGTTAATTAATTTCGAAATTAATGATGATTAATTTTGAAATTTGAAAATAACCCTCATGGGTTATAAACTTGATAGAGCTGATAGACTCAGGGTACATCAGAATTGAGAACCGCAAGTTAAACCCTTGGAGACATTAGAGGTGAGAGCACGCAGTCTCGGTTGGAGAGCATTCATATGGATACCGGTAGAGGGAGCGGACCTGACGTGTTGGCTCCTAGAGATCGTGAAAACTCTGAATCATCAAAAAGGTATGAATCCTTCCAACTTGGTTTAAACGTCGTTGATAGATCCTCGATTAGGATCGGTGAAAAAATTTTTTAAATTCTTCCGCTGTGCCTACCGATCCTACAGCTATAACCCACCAATTCAATTCCACAAGTTACTTTCTCTAATAATTCCTTAATTTAGTTTGAGCTATTAATCTTCCAAACTTTCTTAAGGCCTACAACCACAATTTTCGAATAATCCGAGACAGAATTATAAATGTTCGTGATTTCAAATAAACTTGAATCAAACAATCAAGTTATTTCCAAATATCTTCTTTTTTTTACCCATTTTCATATAATATTAAACTTGTAGCTACCGCCTACCGTAGGAAACATATATCTTCCATCAAACACCTTATGGGCATTCAAAGTTTGAGATAGAGAGCTACGCCATAATTCATGAAATACCAACCACACATCACTCAAATCCATCTTAGTATTCTTATAGCATTTAGTCAAACTACTTCAAAGTCTCTACTCAAGTAGATCTCATTCTTTAATGATAGCTAATCAAAACCCCCAAATCCCACTCTCGTTGAAAACGTCCATATGCAGAGAAATAAAAATAAATCAATTGCTTACCCCATGCAAGCAAAGGAGGGACAATCAGAACTCACCTATACCAACAAAATAGAGGATAGAGGGGAGAAATAAGGAAATCAATCAATGAACCATTAACCCGTCTTGCAACAATGGTGTTGAAAGGAATATGATTAAGTGCAGCACTCTCACACCGATGGCAAAGAACAACAATGAGAAGAGATAAAGAATCAACTTGAAAAGGACATGAAGCTTAGTCCACCCACATTCACTCATGGTGGGAGTACAGAAGTGGAAGGGAAGAGGAAAAATCTGATGATGATGATGGCAACTAGAGTAGTAATAGATCGAGACTTGGACGTGCTCCCACGGGCGGTATATTCAGAAGGGCGAATCATTCAGCAAGGAAGAAGATTGAGAGAAATTGAGAAGTCTCTAGAAATTCTCTCCATTATTGCTCTGAATTCACTGACCAAGAAATAAAAATGAGGGTTTTATGGGAAAAATATATGATATGGGTCTATTTTATTTATTTATTATTGTTTGTAGAACTAATTTTTTTCCTACAGAGGGCTTTATTGTAATTTCAAAATAATCAAATGAAATAAAATAACCATTGTTGCCCACATTTGAAACCGAGACCCAAAGATAAGCAATAGAAAATGTTCTACTAGACCACCATCCATTTTTTATGCATATTTGTGATGCATATTCAAATATTAATGGCAAATGAAAAATTTTTTTATTTCAACTTATGGGTCGTTACAACCACTCTTGGAAACGGAGCATGTTCCTCTCGTTGTCTTAGAGCCCTTTTTCGATAACACACGCTAGCTTACTAGCTTCTAGGCTCTTCCTTCTATTAGACCATGGCTGCCACATGGCAAAAGGTTACCCTTATAGACCCCACGTGCCACATAGCACTTTCCAAAAAAGAGTTTTTTAAAGAAATAAGTCAATGCTCAATGTTGACCTCTCATAGGATGATATGTCACTTGCCATCTAGCACATTCTGATTGGAGGCTGCAATGATGATATGTCAGTCATATTGGTCAATCAATTGATAACATGGCATTTTGGACATGGTAATGAACATGTACATGGCCACCTATTATTAGCCCACGTGGTGTAATTCCCCAACATGTGTAAAAGGGCCCATGACTCCAAAAGTGAATGTAATTAATGTTAGTTAAACACTTTCAGAGAATACAATGTGAATAATGACCCAAAATCGCACTAGTCAGTGCCCAAACCCAGTATTTAAGCTCAATTGTGGTGAGAAAGCTTAAATTGAATTAAAATTAAGGGGAGGGTGCATGACATGTCATAATGAAATCAAATAATGTGTCGTGGCAATCTAACAGAAGTTGCCATTGTCAAGGGCAAAATGGGAAGAAAGAAATTTATCGGCTAATTAATCAGCAACCGAAAAGGAAATTCACTATCAACTAAAAGATCAAGAGGTGTGACTAAATGGCTAATGGAATTAATTAGATTAATCCAATGGTTACATGCATGTTGAGAGAGTCAATATGATGGTGACACATGGTACCATAAGATTGAAGTCAAAGTGTCAAAGGTCAAAAATTTCAAACTCTTCCTCCCTCTCTCTCTTTAAGTCGGCTAGGGCATGGAGAGAGTGGAAAGAAAATCTGATCATCATCATTTTCTTTCTCTATAAGCTTTCTTTGGTCGACCAAAGCAACGAAGAAGAAAGCAAAAGAAGCAAAGGAGAAAGGTGAGATTTCTACTTGAGATTTGACCTTATAGATAACCTTTATTGCTCAAAACCTCTTCTTTAATCTTATTCCTCTTGATGAAAGCTTCAATCATATAGTTTTAGATTATTAAGAAGAGGTGTTTTGTGTATTAAAGAAAAGCTAGTGGTTGGAGAATTGAAGAACAAGCTAGAGAAAGAGGAAGAGGTGAGCACAAGCAACCTTTTGATATATATATTGTGATAATTGGCTGTGCACCTTGTCTTATGGAAAATTGCACTAATTTTCTTGTATATCAGGGTTCTAGAGAGTCATGGTGTTTTGATTGTTGAAATGGTGTCTTGTGTTGTCCATTGGATAAATGAACTTGATTAGAGTCTTGAATGTGAAATTTGGCAATTTTGAAATTTTGTGTTGAATTGTGTCCAAAATAGAACATATGAAAAGAATGTGAATTTGGTTGTTTTGATATTTCCATTGGATTCTATAAGAAAAACTGTACAGGAGTAGTCATGGATGAGAATTTTGGAACCATTGGAAACCTAGGTTGAAAACTGGAAAATTTTGTGTAGGGGAGCTACTTTGCTTCATGTTTTGATATAGCAAATGATGTCAAAAATTTTTCAAACTTTTCAATTTTGTAGTAGACATTGCCAGCTTTAAAATGATATAAAGTTTGTGTCATTTCAATATATGTGCACAAATTTATGGTCGTTTGAAATCAGCTAGAAAATATGCCAATTGTTGGCCCTGCCAGGCATTTTGGCCGCAGTTTAGAAGCATCTGACTAGCTCTTGGCTATAGCCAAAATACTTTTAGTCGCCGCCGAAAGCCTTCTGACCTATTCTTGGGCATAGCTAGTGGTTCTTGGCTGCTGCCTAAGGGTGTCTATCCTGATCTTGGCCACGGTCAATGGTTCTTGGCCACAGCTAATATGAAAAATATTTACATATTTATTTTCCCTTATATGATAATTTTGTGGACAATATTTGAGCTTAATGTAATTAATTTGGGTGTAATTGATAAATATTTCGTTGCATTTCTTTTGATAGCCACGCACACCATGTTAAGGAGAAAAGAGAAGAAAAGAGACCTAAAAAAAGACCCACAGGATTGAAACAAGACAAAGAGGCAAAGCTGGAAAAAATGATAGGGGATTGTAGCAGAACGTACTGTAGCAGACGAAGGTGACTGTAGCTTATGGAAGAACTAGAGTAGGCGACAAACACTATAGCAAAATCACTGTAGCATTATGCCAACAGTACTGTAGCAGCGGATACTGTTCACTATTCACAGAAAGTTACTATTCATTCAAAGAAAAAGCATACATTTGCCAACAGGATACTGTAGCATCAAGGTAAAAATGACATGACGTTGTTCTCTTAGTGCTTATATATAGGAGCATCAAGCATAGAGATTGAGGGCATGGAGTTATTCCTCTGACAATTTTCAATCGTTTGTTTGAGAATTCTAAACACTTTGTTTCATATTTTATATTTAATTTTATACATTGTATTACATTTTTCATGCCACCATCTTGGAAGGCTTAGAATTGTATTACTTTTTGCATGTTGCCTACATGAAAGGTTTTACCTCCTAAATGGATGGCTAGATTTCTCCATTTTTCATGATCTTTCGGTTGTATATTTATGTTTGAGAATTTAATGTTCAAGTTTTATGCAGTATTTATGAGGATTTTATTGTAGTTTTATGTAATGTTGATTTATTTTTATTTTGTTTTTAATTTAATCAAGTGCTAAATTTCCATTTTCCTAGAGTGATGACGTAGCTTACTAATGACGGATTGAATCTTAACTTATTAAATCTAGTTTTAAGTTCTCTTTCATGATTGAGTTTTAATTATTATTCTTAATGTTTTCACTTGATTGGCAATCTTTTGAATGATTTTAGTATGTATGTTGAGACCAAAAAGAGATACATGTGTGTAGACTCTCTAATTAAAACCATAATTTGCATATGAAATAGGAATATATTCATATGAGTTGTGTAGTTTTAATGAGTTCCAAAAATCTTAATGCATAATTAATTACTTAAATTCATATAGGAATTTATTGGACTAGCAATTAATTATAGAATTACTTGACCTTGGAAGAGGCTAGTAATTAAATTAGAGAAACTCGACTATCAATCATGTGGCATAAATTGAGCTAGAATACATAAGTGATTCAATCCAAAATTAGCAAAGTGAAATCTGACCCTTAAGGCTTTTTCTCATAATTTCTTTCATATCAATTGCACTCATATTTAATCATCTTTTATTTTGTACTCTCAATCACCAACTAATCGATTGACTAAATAGAATTAAAATTACCCATTTTGGTACTTAGTAATCAATCCTCATGGGAACAATGATCTACTCACTTTTGTATTACTTCATTACGACAATGTGCACTTGTGCTATTTAATTGATCATCTACACATGTAACAAGTTTTTTGGCGTTGTTGCCGGGGATTGTAGTCATTAATATCAATACCAAGTAATTTTAATACTAATTTGGTCTTTATATTATTTTTTTTTTTCTTTTTGGTGCTTTGTGTTTCTTTTCAGGCTTTTACTTAGTGTATGACCAGATCAAAGGAAATTGAACTACAACCTCTTGATTATGAGATCGAAAGAACTTGTCGAAGAAATTGAAGAGCTCGGAAGCAATCTACTTCAATCCTAAGCAATCCGATAGCAAATCGAGGGGGAGAAACAATAGATACCAAAACATTCCATGACTATGCAACACCAACAGTCATGGGGACAAATTCTAGAATCAGAAGACCACTAGTAGCAGCTAACAACTTTGAAATCAAGCCTACAATTATCCAGTGATGCAAGCAAATCAGTTCGGTGGTTTACCAACAGAAGATCCTAATGCACATATAGCCAACTTCCTAGAAATCTGTGACACATTCAAGCATAATGGTGTTACTGATGATGCCATTAGACTTAGACTTTTCCCTTTCTCACTCAGGGATAAGGCTAAGAGTTGGTTACAATCGCTACCAGTGGGAGGCATAACTACATGGGAGATCATGGCACAGAAAATTTTGGAGAAATAATTTCCTTCAGCAAAAACCGCTAAATTAAGGAATGAAATTGCCTCATTTATCCAGCATGAACAAGAAAGCCTCTATGAAGCATGGGAAAGATACAAGGAGTTGATAAGGAGATGTCCTCATCATGGGTTACCAAATTGGTGACAACTACAAACTTTCTATAGTAGGATGACGCACATCTCTAGAATTCTTGTAGATACTGCAATTGGAGGATCTATAATGGGAAAAAATATAGATGATGCTTACAATCTATTTGAGGAGATGGCAGCCAATGCATATCAATGGCCTTCTGAACGTAGCAATTCAAAGAAAGAACTTGGAATGCACGAGTTGGATATCCTTACAACTTTGTCTTCTCAAGTTGCATCTATATCCAAGCAAGTAGGATCATTGACAACCCAAGCAAATGTAATCAGCACTCATACGAAAGCTTGTGGTCAATATGGATAACCTCATGTGAGCACACAATGTTGAGAAGGACACTCATTCATACCAGAGCAAGCTCATTTCAT
The DNA here is from genome assembly GCA_963242795.1 of Inga leiocalycina. NCBI lineage: Eukaryota > Viridiplantae > Streptophyta > Magnoliopsida > Fabales > Fabaceae > Inga > Inga leiocalycina. The sequence goes on from OY725321.1 coordinate 59,159,443, forward strand.
CAAAAATCAAACTCATTTTCAAACACCTACAATCTAGGTTGGCAAAATCATCCAAACTTTAGTTGGAGGAATAATCAAAATGCATTCAAGCAGCAAGGGAACTACCAGCAATAAGTTCTTCAACAACAAAATCCACCACTGCAAAAAGTAAATGTGGAAGATTCACTGGCTCAATTCATGGCCAGGACTGATGCAACACTTAAAAGCCAAGATGCCTCAATAAAGAACTTAGAGATCCAGATAGGCCAAATTGCAAAGATGCTGAATTTTAGGCAACCAGGAACTCTACCAAGTAACATTGAAAGAAACCTAAGAAAGCATGTGAAGGCCATTACACTAAGAAGTGGGAAAGAATTGAAAGATCCTTTAATTAAAAAGAAGGATGACAGAGAAAAGAAAAAAAGCGGAGAAGAACAGAAGGAGGAGGATGTGATACCAGGAAGAATCAGCTTTCCAGACAATCCTCCTCCATATGTACCACCAGCTCCATACCCTCAGAGACTCACGAAATCAAAGTTAGACAAGCAGTTGGCAAGTTTCTAAAGGTTTTCAAAAAGTTACATATTAACATTCCTTTTACAGACTCTCTTGTCCAAATGCCCAGTTATACAAAATTCATGAAGGACATTCTCTCAAATAAGCGTAAGCTTGAGGAATTTGAAACATTTACACTTACTGAGAAGTGCAGTGCTATTCTCGAAAAGAAATTACCTCTAAAGCTGAAAGATCCAGGAAGCTTTTGCATACCTTGCACCATAGGTCAATGTCACTTTGAAAGAGCACTTTGTGACCTTGAAGCAAGTGTAAATCTTTGAAAGAGCACTTTGTGACCTTGAAGCAAGTGTAAATCTTATGCCTCTATCTATCTACAACAAACTCAGTCTTGGAGAGGTAAAGCCGACCACAGTTTTATTACTTTTGGTTAACCGATCAATAAAATATATGAGGGGTGTCTTAGAAGATGTGCTAGTAAAAGTGGACAAACTTATATTCCCAGCTAATTTCATAATACTTGACATGGAAGAAGACCAAGAAATTGCTATCATTCTTGGGAGGCCATTTCTAGCAACTGGAAGAACATTAATTGATGTGCAACAGGGGAAGTTAACCTTATGAGTTCAAGACAATTAAGTATCTTTCAACATTTTCAAGGCTTTGTCCTTTCCAGATAAAGGTGACACCTGTTAAAAAGCAGATACATTGACCAGCTGCATAAAAGACGTGGTGAACGAAATCTGTATGGATCAACCATTAGCAATGGGAATGGTAGATGTATCAAAATCTACTAATCCAAAAGTCTTGGAGCATATAAGGTACCTTGAAGCAAGTTCCCCAATTTTTATCAAGAAACCATTTGAAGATCTTGGCGAAAGGCCAAGTAAGCCGATACCATCAATAAAGCAACCACCAGTATTGGAGTTGAAAATAGTGCCATCCCACTTGAAGTATGTTTATCTGAGAGGAAATTCAACATTACCTATAATTGTTACTACAACTCTTACTCCTGAAGGAGAAGAAAAGTTATTAAGAGTTCTAGGGAGTATAAAATAGCATTTGGATGGTCAATAGCTGATATAAGAGGGATTAGTCCTTTAATTTACATGCATAAGATCTTAATAGAGGACAACTACAAGCCATCAGTCAAGCACCAGAGAAGACTCAATCCGAACATGAAGGAAGCAGTGAGAAAAGAGGTAATAAAGTGGTTGGATGCTGGCATAATCTACCTAATCTCTGACAGTCAATGGGTAAGTCTAATTCAAGTTGTGCCAAAGAAAGGTGGAATGAAAGTAGTGCTCAAAGAGAAAAATGAACTGATTCCAAAATGAACAGTAACTGGATGGAGAGTGTGCATCGACTATAGAAATCTCAATAAAGCCACCAGAAAAGATCATTTTCCTCTGCCATTTATAGATCAGATGCTTAACAGACCTACTAGAAAAGACTAGTATGGCTCAAGTTGTGTAACAAATTTTGGGGACAAAATTTATTGCACAAGGGGAGAATTGTAATGCCCCAACATGTATATAAGGGCTCATGACTCCAAAAGTGAATATAATTAATTTTAGTTAAACACTTTTAGAGAATACATGTGAATTATGACCCGAAATTGTAGTAGTCAGTGCCCAAACCCAGTATTTAAGCTCAATTATGGTTCCAAAGCTTAAATTGAATTAAAATGAAGGGGAGGGTGCATGACATGTCATAATGGAATCAAATAATGTGTAATGTGGCAATCTAACTGAAATTGCCATTGTTAGGGGTAAAATGGGAAGAAAGAAATTTATCAGCCAATTAGTCAACAACCGAAGAGGAAATTCACTATCAACTAAAAGGTCAAGATGTGTGACTAAATGTCTAATGGAATTAGTTAGATTAATCAAACGGTTACATGCATGTTGGGAAAGGTAATATAATGGTAACATATGGCACCATAAGATTGAAGTCAAAGTGTCAAAGGTCAAAAATTTCAAACTCTTCCTCCCTCTCTCTCTAAGTCGGTTGGGCATGGAGGGAGTGGAAAAAAATCTGATCATCATCATTTTCTCTCTCTCTAAGCTCTCTTTTGTCGACCAAAGCAACGAAGAAGAAAGAGAAAGAAGCAAAGGAGAAAGGTGAGATTTGACCTTATAGATAACCTCTATTACTCAAAACCTCTTCTTTAATCTTATTCCTCTTGATGAAAGCTTTAATCCTATGGTTTTAGATTTTTAAGAGGAGGTGTTTTGTGTATTAAAGAAAAGCTAGTGGTTGGAGAATTGAAGAACAAGTTAGAGAAAGTGGAAGAAGTTAGCACAAGCAACCTTTTGATATATATATATAATGATAATTGGTTGTGCACCTTGTCTTGTGAAGAATTGCCCTAATTTTAGTGTATATTAGGGTTCTAGAGAGTCATGGTGTTTTGATTGTTGAAATGGTGTCTTGTGTTGTCCATTGGATAAATGAACTTGATTAGAGTCTTGAATATGAAATTTGGCAATTTTGAGATTTTGTGTTGAATTGTGCCCAAAACAGAACTTATGAAAGGAATGTGAATTTGGTTCTTTTGATGTTTCCATTGGATTCTATGTGAAAAACTGTGTGGGAGTAATCTTGGATGAGAATTTTGGAACCATTGGAAACCTAGGTTGAAAACTGGAAAATTCTGTGCAGGGGAGCTACTTTTCTTGATGTTTTTAGATAGCAAACGATGTCAAAAAATTGTGAAACTTTTCAGTTTTGTAGTAGACATTGCAAGCTTTAAAATGATATAACATTTGTGTCATTTCGATATATGTGGCAAAGTTATGGTCATTTAAAATCAGTCAGGAAACAGGCTAGCTATTGGCCGCAACCAAAAAATGTCCGACCAGTTCTTGGCCGCATCCCAAAGCCTTCTCACTTATTCTTGGTCGTTGCCTAAGGGTGTCTGTCCTATTCTTGGCTATGGCCAACCCCCAGAATTCAACATTTTGAACTTCTGAAAGATGGTCTTTGGTCTAGTTCTTCCTAACCTTTTAGGCTGTTGTTTGAGCTTCTTACAGCTACCTAAAGGTCTCAAATGATAACTAACCCTAAATGTTTTGGAGTTACGAATTGGAATAAGGAATAACTTGACTATAATTTATAGGATTTGACATATGCCCTGAGCGTAAGAAACCGATGTCTGAGCAGGAAGGAAAGAACACGATAGTAACCCTTTCTCTTATATCATATATAATGCTTTGTATGTATGTGCTTATCATTGAATTGTGATGAACGCGGATGCTACTATGAATAAAGTGAAAGCTGTCATGAAGATGTATACAGCGAAAGCTGTTGTGAACGTGAATATAGCGAAAGCTGTTGTGAAAATGTATACAGTGAAAAATGTCATATTGTGTATAGAGCGAAAGCTGTTGTGAAGATGTATATAGCGAAAGCTGTCGTATTGTGTATACAGTAGTGAGAGCTGTCGCTTATGTGATGAAGGTCATGAATGTGATTACTATTGTGTTGCTGCTTTATGATAATTGCTTACATGCTTTATTATATATCATATGAGTGAAATGTTGCTACTGAGATTCATATGAATCTCACTCTTTCCAATGACTAACCTATAGTCAGGGCAAGCGAATCTAAGGAGAAGCAATTGACCAAGGGCAGCTAGTGCTCCCTGCTAGGAGTTTAGGCCTTATGTTGGTTATTAATTTTTAGGATTATTGTACATATTGTATATGATGTAGATCTGTAAAGTTGTATGTAATCCCCGATATGGAAACTGAAACAAACAAATATGCCCAGTAAACCCTGTTAGTAAATGCATGAAACTCGAGATTCGTCTAGAATTTTGTTATACACTCTGATATTTATGAATGAAACTGAACTGCATAAACCAAATAAATTCAAAAAGTGAATGTGAGACCATATTAAACAGGCTTTGGAAAAGTTTTTGAAAACCCACTTTATCATAGGACTGAATCCTGTCTTGAAGTTAGGACCATTAATAAGTTTTAAATTATCCGTTGGTCTTCAGTTTAACCTAATGACATGTTTTTGAATTATAATCATGGCTATTAAGGTAAGGGGTTACATATGGTATGTGTTGACATGTGGCGGTGACATACCACGTCATCGTCTTCAACCTCTAACCGGGTTGACTTGACCAGGTTACAGCTCCGACGGATATTCACAACCCGTAAACTTTAAAAGGTCATACCTTCCTCATCTTAACTCCGTCTTTCATGTTCTTCAAATCATAGCAGAAGGAACTACAGATTCATGGCTTTAAGTTACTTGAAAAACATCAAATTAAAAGAGAAAATTTTGGGTACTTATATGGTGGCAATAATGTGACCCGCCAACTTCTCTCCTTCATATCTCCTTTATCGAAACTCTATTTGACATTTTCTAAATTTCGTTGGAATTGTCTCAATGAGCTATACACATCCAAAGCCACAGCCCATGAAAAAAACACATATTTTTTAAAACTCAATTTTTCAAGCTTCTTCGACTAATGTTGATAGCACTCCATAATGTTATTTGGATGTGTTTTCCCTATTTTTATAAGTTGTAGATGCTACTAAAATTTGATTAACCACCACAAGTGTATGAGCTGGGAAAATAATATATTAGCGAATCAAGGTCATCCCATAATATTCAATTGAACTAGTGATTAGACATCAAAATTCTCATTTTTATTTAAGTTGAGCAAATTAAAGAAGGAAATGGAAGATTAATTTAAACAAATGCAAAAGTAGTAAATTTCATTTTTTGAGATTTCAATTGATAAAACCAACCTAAAGCAGCTAATCCCTTCTTCAAGTTTTAGAGCACGTGATCACCCAAAATATATGCACTTAATGTTAATTTGATAATCTAGAGTATTAATGGATATAAGTATCTCCCAATCACTCATACCCCTCTCTCAAGTTAAAATTATTATTCCTAACTGATTCACTCAAGAGGAAATAAATGTCACAATTCACTCTAATAAGATTATATTGATCCAATAGGTATATTCCTATCCTATTGGCAAATCATAATAAATTCTAATCCCACATTACTTAATAATATGGTCTAATTAAGATCCCTTTCCCAAGGCTTATCTAAATTCCCCAAATTCATACTTAATAGTAATCAAGTACTAAGTAAACAAAACAAAACAAGATTAAGTAAACAATAATAACATCCAGCACAATTTATAGGTTGAAAAATGCTCTAATTCTTAAATTAGTTCATAGCTATCATAGGTTTAAATAAAAATAAGCTGCACATGTTCAAAATAAATCCCATTACAACCATAATAGTTCAAAATCCAAAATCATAATTTACGAGATGAAAATCTAAAACAAAAAACCCTATTAAGCAAACCAAACCAACAATCAATTTAGCAAAGGCATCCTCTTTTGGCCCAAATGTCCTCTGCTTCAAGTTCACTGCCAACTCCTTTGGTCCGAATGAGAAAAGAGCTCCAACCATGCCTCCCTTTCTCTAATACTCTCTTGTTCTCAATCACTCTAGCCTGGGAAAGAAGAAGTTGGAATCATAAATGATGGCTACTGAGATTGAAGATGAACAGTAAACCCTAAAAATCAGTTGCCCTCTCCTCCGATTTTGCTCCCACCTTGTCAGAAAAGAAGAATAATGGTTTATGGCTGCTTCTCTCTCTTTGTTTCCATCATTCATAGTCCGAAGAAGAGAAAGATGAACAATGAATCTGCAACTCCTCTCTTCCTCTCTGGTTCACAGTCTCTAACTCTCTGACGCGGACTTCTCTCTTATTCACTCCAGTAATAGTGGCACCAGAGTTAACCTCTGCCTCGCCTCACCAATCTCTCAAACTTGTGGCTCCCTCTAGTTCAATCTTCTCTGAAGGAAGATGATGAACAGTATTCCCCTTTTTGGCTACTGAAAAAATGAGAAAATCCCATTTAAATACCATTTGAAATAGCAAAACCCACAAAAGTCCTTTATAACATCTAAAAGATAGAAAAGGGGTGTGGGATGTATCAGGGATACTGAAGTTTTAGGTTAAAGTCGAGAATTCCCTTCAACTTATTTACTTACACACACACACACGCACGAGATTCCTCAGACTTGGAAAAGCTTGGACCTATTTTCTCCTAGAAGGGCTACTGTCGAAAAAAGCAGCGGCAGAGTCATCGGAGTCATTGTCATCGGCAGACCGCCAAGCGCGCTTGGAAGCCGGCGCATAGTCATCGTCATCTAGGGAGAATTTCAGGCTGATCAAGCCATCGTATTGGATTAACTATTTCAATGTTGGCGGGTTTAAGGTTTGAATCCCCTAAAGTCAAGCTCGTTTGGGTTAATGACTTCTATGCATTAGGTGTAAGTGGAATGAGTAATGTTAGATTTTTATTTGACAATGCATTTGGTAGTTGCTGTCAGTAAGATTCTAGTGTTTTGTAAATTCCATTACTGCACTTGTCATTCACATTACTACTCTTGTTAATGGTGACAGCTTATTGTAATTAAATTTTACATGAAGAGACACCTTCTTTTGGGTTCATGACTTGTCTACATTGAGTGTAGGTGGAATGAATAATGTTAAATTGTCATTTGAACCCTTTACTTGATAGTTGTTGTCATGAACATTTGTGGTTTTTGTCAATGTCAGCATAGAACTTGTCATTACCATTATTAAACTTGTCATTCACATTACCATTATCGTCAAAACCATTAAAAATGTGGTCATTTACATTAGTGAATTTGTCAGCATCCTTCCCTTTTGGCAAACACTTCCACATATAATGTTTGGTGAGATAGAGTTGTCATTCCCATTACTATTCTCGTCAAAACCATTATGAACTTTGTCATTTACATTAGTGAATTTGTTAGCGTCCTCCCCTTTTAGGCAAACACTTCCACACATAATGTTTGGTGAGATGGAGTTGTCATTCCCATTACCATTCTCGTCAAATTCATTATGAACTTTGTCATTTACATTAATGAATTTTTCAACGTCCTCCCCTTTTGGGCAAACACTTCCACACATAATGTTTGGTGAGATAGATTTGTCATTCCCATTACCATTAGGGGTGTTCAAAGTGTCCCGGTCCCAGTTGTCCCATCCCGATCCTAGACATTTTATCCTAGGAATTTCCCGTCCCGACCGGGACCGGGATCACACCTTGTGATCCCGGGAATTCCCGATCCTGGTTTTTTCCCTTAAAAAATAAGTTATTCTTTTATATTTGTATTTTTTACCCCATAAATTAAGTTATCATTTGATAAAATGTATATCACATATTTAGTTAGATTTAAATTGTATATATCGTGATACTAATCCTAACTATATAATATATAAAGAAAATAACAAAAATGATGAATGTGATAATAATAATATATTATTCTTCAATTCTAGCTCAATTTGTGTGATTTTTATGACCTTATTAGGTGTTAAATAATCACTTCAAACACTAAATTATAAAAAATTTAACTAATATAATTATATTATTGAAACCGGGAATTCCCGATCCCGGTCCCGGGAATACTGGGAATTTCCCTGGACCAGGACCGTGACCGGGAATGAATTCCCCATCCCGGCTACCCCCCGGGACGGGAATCGGGAATGGATGATCCTGGTCTCGTCCTAGGATTTGAACAGCCCTAATTACCATTCTCGTCAAAACCATTATGAACTTTATCATTTACATTAGTGAATTTGTCAGCGTCTTCCCCTTTTGTGGAAGAAACACATAATGTTTGGTGACTAATTTGTTATTCCCATTACCAATCTCGTCAAAACCATTAAAAACCTTGTCATTCCCATTATTGAACTTGTCAGAGGCCACCCATTTTGGGCCAACACTTTCCACACATAAGGTTTGGTTAGACTCATTTGTCATTCCCATTACAATTCTCATCAAAACTATTAAAAACCTTGTCATTCCCATTATTGAACTTATCAGAGGCCACACCTTTTGAGCCAACACTTTAACACACAATATTTCTTGATTTACTTGCTTCCTATACAACAAAAGTGCATATTAGCTTGCTGTGAGAATAAAGGGACTATAGCTTTAGTAAATTTACATACACAGTAATATTACAACACTTTCCACACATAATTTTTGGTTAGCCTAGCAATTCAAATCTTCAATACATCTTCACGCACTAACCAAAAAAAGGAAACGATCAGCACCCAGATAAGGAGGATGAGGAACCTCAAAGAAACCAAATACAAAGGTTAAAAGGACAAAGTAACTGATCAAGATTCACTCACCCACATCCACGTCAGCGGCAAGAAAAGATAACGGCAACCACTCCGACAAGATGACTCCGCTGCTGCTTTTTTCGACAGTGGCCCTTCCAGGAGAAAACAGGTCCAAGCTTTTCCAAGTCTAAGGAATCCCGTACGTGCATGTGTGTGAGTAAATGAGTTGAAGGGCATTCTCGACTTTAATCAAAAACTTCAGTATCCCTGATACATCCCACATGCCTTTTCTGTCTTTTAGATGTTATAAAGGGCTTTTGTAAGTTTTGCTATTTCAAATGGGATTTTCCCAACAAAAAATCCTCGTAAAAAAAGTATTGATAATATAATATTCCTTTCATGTTGGAAATAATTTTATTTCTATATAAGTAAATCAATATGATACAGTTTTTAACAAGATATAATTATTTTAAATAAAATTAAACATATCACATCACATAAATGAAAAAGAAAAAAGAAAATAAAATTAATCTTTTTCTTCATATAATTTTGACTTGTTTCTAACTCAATTTTTAAACTTTGACATTATGCAATCTAACCCTATATACTTCTGACAAACAACTCAATTTTTAAACTTTGACATTATGCAATCTAACCCTATATACTTCTGACTCCATTTCAATTTGGTCCTTGAACTTTAGTTTACTACGCCTTAATTCTTATAGTTGTTTTTTAATTATTATATCAATCGCTGTGGTTGTTTGCCATATAAAGCCTTAGCCCTTAACTTCATGAATTATATAATTGTTTTAAATAAAATAACTAATACTTTAAATGATTAAATTATAAAGATTGAGCTTCATTGAATTAAAGTTAAAAAGCAAGAGTTATCTGTGAATCAAAATCATAGAAACTAAATTATACATAGTTAAAATTTAAGGAGGAAGTTACAGCTGTATCAAATTTATAAAGAAAAAAAATTGAAAATTAAGTCAAGTCAAGCATCGTTTTTTGGTTTTTAAATTAAGTCAAGTCAAGCACCATTTGGGGTACCCAAATTCTTGGACCACTGCTTAAGTACTAGGTGGAGACGTAAAGGTAGCTTTCAAAATAATGTGATTGATCATTTTCCACCATCACATCACATTGAAAACTCCCAACAACTTTGGCAAAAGAAAAAAGAAAACTCCCAACTACAAACTCCGTTGGAGAAAAGAATATTAATTGTCAGAAATGATAATATTACTATCGGCCAAAAAAAAAAAAGAAATGATAATATTATATTTATCTTGTTTATTTTGTTAATTGCCCACCAAAGTTTCGAACCATACCGTTATATTTTTAATGTATGTTTGGTTGGGTGTTTAAGCCGTCAAGATGTTCAATTGGATGAGCATAAGCCCAATTGTAATTGAGGGGGAGAATGAGTGTTTGGGAGAGCTTATTTTGAGAAAATAAGTCCAATTTACGCAAGTCGAGAAAAAACTCCTCTCACATACTTACCTCGTATACCGTGAATCACGAATTATAAGCACTTATTGCCTAAAAATAAACTCTTCCAAACAAGCACTAAAAGGTCTTAGATGAGCTTTTTCAATCTGGCTTGTGAGTTGGGATTGGAAAAGAGGGAAAGAAAGAGGAAAAAGGAAGAGGGAGATGAAAAGGAGAAGGATGAAGTGAGAGAGAGAGAAAGAAATAGGAAAAATATTTATATGTATCACTAATTATACTTCTTTCAGTCGTAAATATAAGATAAGGTTATTGTTTTAGATATATTAAGAAAGCTATTTAAATTACTTTAAAATATTTTTATTTATCATTTTTTTCAAACTATTTTTCCCAACTTATTGTACTTTTTCAACACCAAAAATTAATTTAAAATATTTTTTAATGCTTTTAACTCTTTAAAATAATTTTTCAATTGTACCTAGTCTTAAGAGACTTACTACAATTTTATTTTTAATGTATTTTTTTTAGTAGTAAAGAACATCCAAAATTTAGAATACTGATTTATTGATTTTCACCCACTCTAAAATATTTTTCTAATAGCACCTAATATTTTAAATAAATTTTTAAATATTTACTTGATTTTTTAAATATTTTTCCACCAAAACTCTCTTACCATTATCACAAAAATCACTTATACTTAAGTCATTTTCCACCATCACATCACATTGAAAACTCCCAACTACTTTGGCACAAAAAAAAAAAGGAAAACTCCCAACTACTTTAGCGAGAAAAAAAAAAGAAAACTCCCAACTACAAACTCCGTTGGAGAAAAGAATATTAATTGTCAGAAATGATAATCTTATTATCGGCAAAAAAAAAAAGAAATGATAATATTAGATTTATCTTGTTTATTTTGTTAATTGCCCACCAAAGTTTCGAACCATACCCTTATATTTTTACTGTATGTTTGGTTGGGTGTTTAAGCCGCCAAGACACTCAATTGGGTGAGCATAAGCTCAATTGTAATGGGGGGGTGTGAAAAGTGTTTGGGAGGATAATTTTTGAATTTAGCTTATGGTTCTATAAGCTCATTTCGTTAAAAGCTCTTATATGAGCGTTTTCAATCTGGTTTGTGAGTTGGGTTTGGAAAAGAGGGAAAGAGAGAGAAAAAAGGAAGAAAGAGAGAGATGAAAAGGAGAAGATGATGTGAGAGAGAGAAATAGGAAAAATATTTATATGTATCACTAATTATATTCCTTTTAATAGTAAATATAAGATAAAGTTGGCTTTTTAGATATATTAAGAAAGCTAATTAAATTACTTTAAAATATTTTTATTTATCATTTTTTCAAACTATTTTTCCCAACTTATTGTACTTTTTCAACACAAAAAATTACTTTAAAATATTTTTTAGTGCTTTTAACCCTTTAAAATAATTTTTTAATTGTACCTAGTCTTAAGAGACTTACTACAATTTTATTTTTAATGTATTTTTTTTAGTAGTAAAGAGCACCCAAAACTTAGAATACTGATTTTTTGATTTTCACCCACTCTAAAATATTTTTTCAATAACACTTAATATTTTAAAGAAATTTTTATATATTTACTTGATTTTTTAAATATTTTTCCACCTAGCCTCTCTTACCATTATCACAAAAATCACTTATATTTAAGTCAATCCAAACAAGTTTTATTTTTATAAAAGTCACTTATACAACCGTCAATCTAAACATAAATCACATTACACAATTTAACTTTTATCAAAAGTAAGATTATAAAAATCAAATTAAACAAAATCACTTTTACAATCGTTGTTCTAAACATACACATAATAAAAATAGCTTAATACAAGAACTTACCAGGTGACAAGAATATTATATTTATCTTTTTATTAAGTGCTACTCGATCAGCACAACAACACGCATCCTTATGATAAATTTTAAACTATCTAAACTTATTTTAAATGGTTTGAATTTAATCTTTTAATTTATACTTTTCAAATAATAAATTTATTTTTCACTCATTAAGAAAATTGATTTAAAATATATAATTAAATTATATGTACACGGTTTAAAATCAATCCGAAACATCAATACACGTGTACACGGTTTACAATTCTATAAATCATTATGTCATATTTTTTTCCAAGAAAAAAAAATCAATATATACATACATAATCATGCCATTGGAAACATCCAGGATTTCGTAATATATTTTCACTAGCGCTTGCCCTAAACTAAATTATAATCCTAATAGTACTTTTCCAATAGCACTTTTTATGAACTAATTTTTTCTGCATCTATCATCATCGTAATATATTTTTTTCATTATCACTTAGTTTCTTAAGTTCAGCATGCTTATTGTTGCAGTAAAAAAAAAAATTAAAATAAAAATTATACTAAAAATTAGTTTAAAATATTAAGTGCTACTAAAACATAGTTCAGGTGCTGAATGCGTACAAAAAGTTGGTTTAATTTAAAATAATGAGTATTACTGAAAAATTATTTCACGTATTAGATGCAAATTAACTTTATCATCATTGTTATTGTCTTCCTGATCAATTACTGTCAGGCTTCACAATTTTTATTTTTATTTGTTAATTTCTATATTTTTCTTTACTGACTTCAAACAACTTCAAACCCCCTATGCACGTCGGAAGTCATTAATTGCCGGTGGCCGCAAATTGGCCGGAAATTGATCGGACAGATATATTTCAAGAGTCCCTCTTCAATTGTTTGATGTGACTGTCCATATATATCATTTACAAATTTCAAATATTCTTTTAAAGCATGGCCAACATATATATCCACTGGAGCCCAGGGTATAGTTAATCCTTTGGGCTATGCTGCATTAAAATTTCAGTCTTAAAGTATTTTTTTAATTATGGGTAATATTAAATTAATTTTTAGTACATCCAGTATACTCTAAAATATTTTTTTAATATCATTTAGTATCTAAAAGTGATTTTTAGTGCAATTTTGTTTTTTAAGTTTTTTTTTTTTTTTGCAGTAACAATGAACACATTAAACTTGATATTCCAATTAAGTGATGCCGGAAAATTTTTTAGAATATTGGATGTATAAAAATTACCTTAAAATATTATATACTTAGTACTTTTTTGCCAAAATTAGATACTTAGTTAGTCCATGTGAAAATTAAGCTTGTTTCAAGTCCTATGTTCTATGCTTAAAAAGCTGTTTGGCACAAGGGACTGGGATGAGAGGAGAAAGTTTTATAAGTTGTACTTTGAAAAAAATTAGAAAAATAGAATTTAAAGTTTTTAATTAATTTTTTATTTTTATTATTTATATCTTTTTTATTAAAATTTTATAACTTCATCTTTTCAATTTTTTTAAAATATGACTTGTACCTCGTACCGACAGCGCTTTCAAAAAGTCAGAATGACAACTTAATGTCAGCCTACTGTTCTTACTTTCCACACGTACCTACTGTTCTTGACCAAGCGTTCATGCACCTTTTTCTTTAATTAGCGTGTGTTGGGGGTGGTTTTGTTTTGAACCCCCAAACGCTAGTTTGGCCAGCAAAAGTTCAATGGCTAACTTAAAAAAAAAATGAATGTTTGGCAAGCACAATGAATAATTGAGCTTAAGATTGAAATAATAACTTTTAGCATAAGCTTAACTTTGGAGCTTTTGGTGATTTAGTTTTTAGGGAGAGTGAGAATGATTAACATATTTTTTCAGTTGTATCCAGTGTGATATCAGACTTATTGCAATTTTACCCTTAATGTACTTTTTCGGCTACCAAAATTAATTTCAACTATTTTTTTGTGCTTGTAACCCTTAAAATATTTTTTCAACTGTAGCCAGTGTGTTATCAAACTAATTGCAATTTTATCCTTAATGTACTTTTTCAGTTCCAAAAATTATTTTAAAATATTTTTTGATGTTTTTAACCCTTTAAAATATTTTTCCACCCACTCTCTCTTACTATTATCACAAAAGTCACTTGTGCTTAAGTCAATCCAAACAAGTTTTATTTTTACAAAAGTCATTTATACAATCGCTATTCCAAACATAAATCACATTACACAATCGAGCTTTTACCAAAAATGAAATTACCAAACGCTAAATTGGGAAACTCTATTTTTCCCATCACTCTTCCAAACACACTCTAAGTGTATGTTTGAATTAGCTTTTTTTTAATAGTTTTTATGATTTATAGAGTAAGTGCGTAAAAAAAATTTTATCTTGGGTTACGCAAATTTAGATTTAAAACCTAAATTTGGATGTTTGCCAAACACCCTTTAAGATAAAGAAAGAAAAGCCTACCCTACTGAAAACCTTTCCTGACCACAAGACTCTAAGATTAATCTGTGTTTGGCAATATCTCAAATCATGGTTTCAAATCATGGTTTGTGCAACCTGAGATAAAACTTCTCTCACATATTTACCTCGTAAGTCATAAAAGCTATTAAAAAAAATTAATCCAAACACACACTTAAGAACAATCCCAAAGACTTTCTATTTACCTTTTATTTTTTTAAAAAATGTGGTCGTTGTAATTTAACCTATTTTTAAATCAGGTCGTTGTAATTTTCTTGAGCATAAGAAATATTGCTCATTTTCTTTTAAATTAGAGAAGTAGACACTAACTATTTGAGTTTACATGTAGAACTTTAAACCCACAACCTCATATTTATAAGAATTATGAATAAATTTTCTCCATATACAATTAATATCTAAAGAATTTGAGTTTGTGTACACACACACGCCTACAAAATAAATTAAGCCCAGTGGCTCTTTATATGAACCAAGTCATTTCTTAAACTACGTGCAAACAATACCGAGTCTCCCTTATAGACCAGGTAGCTATACATGGAGATATCTCTGCACAGAAGGAAATCCCATCTGCTTCCTTGTTTGTCCATAACCAAAATTTTCTTGTTTCTTATAATACCTGCTGGTGCTACCGCAATAACCTTCGACTATGAGCAGTTTCTTGATTTGGATCTTCAGAACTTGAACATTGATGGAGAAGTTTTCCAGGAAAATGGGATGCTCAACCTCACCAGGTAATATATATATATATATATATATATATATATATCATGAGACAATATATACTAGTAATTGTCGTTTCTTTTCTTGCATTCTGCTGGCCTCGTGGATCCATTTAGAAGTATTCTTTATCATATATTTTTCTTGTGAAAACATATATTATAGTTTTTCGCCTACGAATTCTTAAAAATATATTTTTACTTTTGTCTTATGACATTCAGTATTCACCCTCAGTTATTATTTGTAAGTTGGGGTGGAATTTGTGCAACTCCTCTTCTGATAACTATCAACACTCACTGGAAAATTCTTTTTCTTTTATACTCGGAATGTAAAACTGTTGTTGGTGGAATAAATAAAATCACTGAAAAGATATAATAAGGTGGGTATGAAATTGTTGTCAATAACTAAAAATAAAGGGAAAATAACAAGAAAATACTACTTGAACTTTAAAATCCCAAATTAGTCTTGTTGCCTATAAAAGTATAGATAGTAATTGACAATTTATTTTAGTATAAAATCACTTATTTGAGATTTTAAAGTTTAAGTGATTTTTTTTTTTTGACTTTTTCCCGAAAAATAAAACTGCTGTAGATGTTACAAGGTTGGATTGAAATTAGCACAAAATCGCTGCTATAAAAGGAACGTCCAACTTCACTTTCACTTAGAAATGCTCTTATTTCAGTCTTGGACTAAATAATATAATTGTAGGGAAATGAAATTAAGACTATTTGAAAAAAGTATATAGTGTTAGATCAAGCGTTTCACCCAAGAGGAGGGGTGAATTGGGTGATACTGAAATTTCTTTTAAAAATATAAAACTTTGACAAAATAATTAAAACAGTAATGAGTAAGGAGAAATATCACCGAAGTGTACACCGGGAGTTATACTGGTTCGGTCACAACCACTTTGACCTACGTCCAGTCCTCAGAGCTTCTCTGAGAGTTTCACTATAGCTTCCAAGATTCAGTGGGTTCTTGGCACCTCAGTACAAGCAAGTTCCTACACCTGGACACTCGCTCCCCCTTATAGGTTGTAATCCAATCCCAACTCAAGATTCCACAACCTTAAGTTTTCTCAATAACAAATATTGAGTTTGAATGAAATATCTCTCTTACAGAGTAAATGATAATCACTGAAGCATAGAAATACAATTTCAATGTGAAAACAGAGCAATGAACTTAATGATACGTTCGTATGTGTGTTCTTGTGTTTTCTTGTATCTTTCTCTGTTCAGATGTTCCCATATATATAGATACTTTGGTAATGATTTCTGGAACATATTTCTTCATGTCCGTTGGAGCGTGCGCAGCCATAATTGACTTTTCTAGTTTTTGAAAAACATACGTTGCGGTAGGTGACGGTCGGTGACATTTGAGCATTGCTTTTGGACTTTCCTTATTTGGTAAGATCTCTTCACTGTTTTCCTGTTGAAAAACTAAGTACACTAATATAATGAAAAGTTAATCAAATAGGAAACAGAATAATGACCGTTGGAATGATTTCAAACTTTCTGGATTAGCTTACTCGAGTAGCTCCTCGAGTAATCCTTGAAGTTTACTCGAGTAGCTCCTCGAGTAACATCGTGAAATCATTGTTCAACTGCAAGTCAATGAATAAATATTAGATTACTCGGGTAGTGCATGGAGTAAACTAAATTTCATACCTTTGGGAATAGTTATTTACTCGGGTAGCTACTCCAGTAATGCTTTGGCAACTTCATAGATTACTCGGGTAACACCTCGAGTAATTCATTAAAAACCTTTTGATTACTCGATGCTCTACTCCAATAATGTTGGCAGGATTTCAAGGCCGAGAGCAAATACTTTGTTACTCGAGTAGGGACTCGAGTAATGCATTCATTTTTGCATAGGTTACTCGGGTAGCTCCTCTAGTAACTAAGACTTTTAAGCATGATTTACTCTGGTAATGACTTGAAGTTTACTTTGAAAAATTTGTGCATACTGGGGTACTTACTCGAGGAATCACCTTAAAATAAACCATGAAAAACTTGTATACTAGAGTACGTACTCGAGGAAGATGAAATAGGGAAAGATCAAGTCACTCGGGTACTAACCTCAAGTTTTCACTTACCTTAGTCTGTTACTCGAGTAGCTCCTCGAGTAACGTTGGCAGTGGTACAAAGTGCCGAGAGTTACATCTTTTCACAAACATAGTTACTCGAGTAGCTCCTCGAGTATCATGAAAAACTTGAAGGGAACTGGAAGTTTCTGACCTGGTTACTCGAGTAGCTCCTCGAGTAACATTAGCAATGGTACAAAATGCCGAGAGGTCCATATTTTAGGAAACACAGGTACTCGAGTAGCTCCTCGAGTATCATGGGGAAAACTTGAAGATAACTGGAAGTTTTCACATGGTTACTCGAGTAGCTCCTCGAGTAACATTAGCAGGCCGAGAGCAATCTTCAACTTTTACCTGGTTACTCGAGTAGCGTCTCGAGTAATGGTGGCAGGTAACTGGAAGTTTTGCTTGGTTACTTCAAGTTTTGGCTCATTACTCGAGTAGAGCCTCGAGTAATGCCTTAGAAATTGTACTTCTGATCAAGTTCCTCAGCATTTTCTTTTGGGCAATCTTCACTACTTCCATGCTTACCTTAAGTAAAGCTTATTCCTGTCATTACTTAGTTCAAACTTGATTATTAAACATTTCCTTTTCAAACCATTCTTTTGTTATCATCAAAACATGAGATCTAACATATAGTGTGCATAAAATTAACAGTCCACATGCATCTAGGTCATTTTTGCTAAATTGTAAATTTGTCTCAAAATTTAACTTTGAAAAAAGATGAAATAGATGATATATGGACTTTATGTGCAAATTTACACTTTAGCAAATTTACACCTTAAATAAAATGACGTGGATAACATGTGAAGTGTCGGTTCAGCACATTTAGTCAACTAATGATTAAAATTAATTGGGATAACGGCCAGGCAAAATTGCTCCCTTTTTTACACTTCCTAAATAAAATTGTCCGTCATTGAAAACTTTCAAAACAAAATTGTCTCTTAACCTTTTTTTTTGTGCAAGTGCATGTGTATATATAACTTCTTGCCAAAAAAATATATTATAGTTTCTTGCCTTAGAATTCTTAAAAATATATTTTTACCTTTGTCTTGCGACATTCACCCTCAGTTCTTTATTTATAAGTCACTTTATTCTTCAAAGTTCATTGACAAGTTAGGGTGTGGAATTTGTGCAATTCCTCTTTGGGAAAGTATTATCATCGCTTGGAAATGCATCTATTTTAAACTTGGAGTGTACAAATTGTTGCTGGCGGTTGAATAAATAAAACCACTGAAAAGATATAATAAGGTGGGGATGAAATTGTTGTCGATAACTAAAAATAAAACTGGTGAAAATGTTGCAAGGTTGGCTTGAAATTTGCACAAAATCACTACTATAAAAGGCACCAACTTTTCTTTCACATTGAAATTCTCTTATTTCAGTCATGGACTAAATTATTGTAGAGAAATTAAATTAAGACTATTTGGAAAAAATACAAACAAGTTTAAAGCATGCATAAAATTTACACAACTATACTACTAAATAACACCTACTTGACTTCAAAATTCATCTATTCTACTCGAACTAGATCATTTAAAAATAGGTTAATGACTTTTAACATTGTTTTTCAAATAGTCACTGTTGTCAAGTCTTTAGTCACCGGCTGGTCAATAGGCAGCGGTAGACGAAAGACATTTCTATCTACTGGTGATTTTTTTTTTTTTGGGTAAAAAGTTTTGCCAAGGACAATATTTCACTAATTTGAGCTAGTCAAATGTAATTATTGGTCTTCCAAGATCTTTAATGATAATTTTTTTATATATATATTTAGATGGAAAACACTAGTAAAATGAATCTAGTATATTAATAATGTATTTTTCTTTGTAATTATCAGGGAATAAGAAAAATACTTCATCTAGTCTTTAATATAAGATTCACTTTATAATTCATCAAGCTAAACTACAAAGTGAAATTTATATTATTCAGAGCCGAAGGGAGTGAATGAATAGTAGTTGGATCAAGTGAAACACGCTTAATTGATCTCTTCTGATAATTTTAGGTTCAAATCTTACCAATATAATAAATTACTTACAGAGAGCTAACCATATTTGATACTCCCTGCGGTCTTAATCCCAATTATTTTTCTTAATATATTAAGGAAGCAAAATAAATTATTTAATTATAGCGTATGTCATATATCATTTGATTATATATCAATTTATAAGTCAGATAAATTAGTTTAGTATAAAAAATATAAACATAAATATTTTAAAATAATTTATTTACCTTCTTTAATCTCTTCAAAAAAGTCCGTTGTATCTTATATTAAGAATCAGGGGTTTTACTTGAAAAAAAGTACATTTGGATTAGTTGGTAGTATTAAATAGTGGGTGGTTGATTAAGGGGAAAATAAAATAGAGTTTAAATCAGAGGGAGTCTTAGCTCACTTTGTGTCAATTAATATAAGCCACACACAGGTCAAGTAAGGGAGATACAGATAAAAGAGCACCAAAGTATGGGAGTTTCACAATCATCCCTCAAAATGACTTAATTATATTCCCATGAAGTTCTTAGGGGCATTCTAGAATTAATTTTTTATAAAATTACTTAACTGCCCTCCGTAAAACAAACTTGTTTGGAGAATTTTAGGGCAAGGGTTGGTCAAGGTAGGATTTGATATCACAATCTTGGTTCCCCAAAAAAAGTATAAAACCATTCAGCCACAAACACTTCTTACTAATATGGTGCAAAATACTAATAAAATAACTACCAATATTTAATATATATATATATATATATATATATATATATATATATGAAATGTTTACTTTAGTGATCAACACCTTTAGAGCCTGTTTGATTCAACCCATTGCATGTTTACAATGAAAATTATAATTGCATTACCAAGAGAGAAGTGTTATGTTGCTCTTTAGTATGATAATAGGGTTTACCATAGTAATAATGATTACCAAAAAATTAGTAATCATCATTCATATCTTCCCCCCTATAAATCTTCATTACCATCCTATTGCATGGTTAAAAAAGTCCAATTTACTCTTTAGTGTCTGTGTCTTTATTTCACTTATTTCATTTCACTTGCCATATTACGTCACAACCACCACCGCCACTACCCTCCTCCTCCTCCACCCGTGCCATCCCCCTTTGCCACCACCACTACCTCCTCCTCCTCCACAACCATCACCTCCACCCGCTTCCGCCACCACTACCTCATACTCCTTCACCCCCGCTGCCGTCACTATCTCCTCCTCTACTCCTGCAGTCGCGACCCTCACTATTGCCCCTGCCGCCACTACCTCCTCCTCCACCCTTACAACTTAAGCATTGATAAGAACTCTCTTGAACTTCAATTTCTAGCTATAAAGAAACTTCACTTTAACGATGAACTTTAAGTATATGAAATGACAGCTTCTTAAGCAATGACAACCGGCTACTCCCTTGAAATTCAGTTTCTAGTATTTTAAGTATTGGATGATAAATGACTACTTCACTTTATCAATTTACAATCTTAGTTGTATGAAATGATAACAACAACTTAGTGCCTATTTGGGATGGCGTTCTGTCATCCCAAACGGCCTTTTTTAAAAAAAAAAATCACGGTGACTTCTAGCTTTTTGAAAACTGGGGTATTTGGATTAGCGTTATGACAACTGAGCTTCTTTTTTAAAAGCAGTTTTTGAGAAGAAGCTCAAGAGTCTGGCTTTTCCACACAAAAAAGTTGCTTCTACCACCGCCAATCCAAACACAAATTACATTTACAATTTGACTTTTATCCTATCTGACTTTTGTAAAAGGCAGATTAAAAAAAAAAACCACTTCTGCCACCGCTAACCCAAACAGGCCCCTTAAGCAGTGATAATTATGAGTGCTCTCTTGAAATTCAGCTCCTGAAATTTTAAGTATTGGCATATCTATGCATTACTTCACTTTAACAACTTTAGCAATGGCTACATCTAAGAAATGACAACTACTCTCTTGAAATTGTCACAAAAAAACCACTCTTGAAATTCAGCTTTTGGGACATATTGAAGTTGATCTGCTGACTAGTTGTTTCTTACATGAAAGCAATTAGGTCATTTCATTTAAAACGTTAATTCCATAATAATCATCAAGGACTTCCTAGAAATTAAGTCATTTGGGAGGACCATATTGATATTGATACAATTTGCTGGTCCTTTCACGTATTTCTTCCGTATTAAAGGATGATGCATGCAAAGAAAGTGACCGCCGCTTAGGATCCAACGTACGTTTAATCAAATCAAGCTTTCTGGTGTCCTTCCCAGACACTCTTAGTTGAAGATATATAATATAAAATGGCTGTGTATAAATTTGTTATATATGAATCTAAAAAATTTGATTCCTGACTCAGATACAAGAACGACAGTGCAGGGAGAGTAACATACAAGAACTTGTTGCAGCTTTGGGACAAAGAGACAAGAACACTTGCAAACTTCACTACTCGTTTCACATTCATCATCATTGATCTAAATAAAACTCATGGGATTGGAGATGGTATCACATTCTTCTTGGCACACCCTGATTTTCCACTTCCAGTGCCTCCAGATGGCTCTGGCATTGGTCTTGTGGGTCGCAGAGAGATGAAGGATCCAAATTACCCCAACGAACACCCTTTCGTAGCAGTGGAGTTTGACACCTTTTCCAACTTGGATCTAGGCGATCCACCTTATGATCATGTGGGAATCAATGTCAAAAAAATGTGGACTCCTTACATAACTCAATGGTACACTATGAATGATGGCAGAAAGTATGATGCTGAGATTACCTACAACTCTAGCTCACAACAATTAACTGTCAGATTCACTGGATTCAAGGATAATGTATCAATTCAACAAAACTATTCCAAACCAATTGACTTGAGAGAGTACCTACCAGAACAAGTTCAGTTTGGTTTCTCTTCATCTACAGGATTACTATTTGAGTTACATACACTATGCTCATGGTCCTTCAATTCAAGTGCTGCAACATTGGGAATAGTAGTGTACAAGAAGGGCAAAAGCAACAAGGGTCTGATCATTGGATTGAGCATTGGATCTGTTGTAGTGATTGTGGGGTTATGCATAGCTTGGTTTCTGATACGGAAGTTCTATTGTAGGGAAGAAAAAGAAGGTCGCCTGGATGTTTCCTTGGACAGAGATTTTGAAAGTGTTGGACCAAAGAGGTTTTCCTATAATGAACTCGTCAGAGCCACAAACAACTTTTTAGAGGATCACAAGCTTGGAGAAGGAGGTTTTGGCGGAGTCTACAAAGGATTTATGAGAGACTTGAATTCTTATGTTGCAATTAAAAAGGTATCCCAAGAATCTAAACAGGGAGTTAGGGAGTATGCCTCTGAAGTAAAGATCATCAGTCAACTAAGGCACAAGAATTTGGTGCAACTCGTAGGTTGGTGTCACGAGAAAAATGATCTTCTACTTATCTACGAGTTCATGCCAAATGGAAGCTTAGATTATCATCTGTTTCAAAACAAAAACCTCTTGACATGGCCAACAAGATATAATATCGCTCAAGGATTAGCCTCGGCGATACTCTACTTGCACGAAGAGTGGGAGCAATGCGTAGTCCACAGGGACATAAAATCAAGCAATATCATGTTGGATTCAAATTTCAATACTAAGCTAGGAGATTTCGGGTTAGCAAGGCTCGTGGAACACGGGAAAGGGTTAACAACAACAATTGCAGCAGGAACAAAAGGATACATAGCTCCTGAATGCTTGGCAATGGGCAAGGCAACAAGAGAATCTGACATGTACAGTTTTGGAATTGTTGCTTTAGAAATAGCTTGTGGGAGAAAACCAATTGACCCTAATGCTAGTGATGAACAAGTTTTGATGGTGCAATGGGTATGGGACCTTTATGGCAGAGGTGAGCTTCATGAAGCAGTTGACAAAAGACTTAATAATAATGGAGATTTTGATGAGCAAGAACTTGAAAGGTTAATGATTCTTGGGCTTTGGTGTGCTCACCCAGATTATACTATGAGGCCTACAATTAGACAAGCAGTTCAAGTTCTTAACTTTGAGGCTCCATTGCCTACTCTTCCACCAACCATGCCCAAACCAATGTATGTTTCTCCAACTTTCTCTGATATTGGTTCTTCAAACTTTTCATCTGCTTATGCTAGTTCTTCTGCAAGCAATCAAGCTAGGCCTTCACCAAGTAATAGGTCATACACTGGATCATCACAATCATCCAAATTATCAGGCACACATCAAGGAAGGAAAAAAGCCAAGGAAGTTTCTCTTTAGTAGCAAGTTTTCTTGCTTGGAAGGCTATTTCAAGTCAGATTTCCGTTTTATGACATTTAGTTATATATCTTCCCTGTAATAATTTACGATAAGCACACTTTAGTACTAATTTGCCTACAATAAATATTATTATGTTCACAAAGATTGACCCGGTGGTTAAGGAGGTGGCTCATAGCCCATAAGGGTATGAGTTTAAATCATGTTGTCGATGTGAGGATTTTGTTTGTTGGCGATCTATAATAGTACCTCTGTAAGCGTTCTTTAATCTAGAGGTACATCTAGGTTTAGTGAGCCATTAGGATCCAACTCATCTAAACTTTCTAAAATAACAAAATAAATAAATAATATTATCGTATCAATGCAATATTAAAAAAATGTCATTAAAACCATCCTATAGATCCCCCAATGAATTTAGTTGCGATGTAACATAGTCTTTTATATATTTCCTAATCCTATTCTTCTTCTACCCGGCCCACAATATATATATGCAACCCGTTTCTTTTCTGCCTTTTGTTTTTACTTACAAAATACAAGGCCATACCAAGTGCAGCATAAAAGAAAGTAAAATCAAATCATATATTTGCAAGCAAAATATCTTTACAGGGGAGGAGGAGTATCGTAGAGCAATCAGCTTCAATGTGGTGAGAATGATGAGAACATGAAATCTTATGCTAATCTTGATTTCTTGACATTAATTGACTTCTATTTTTTTAAAATTAAAAATAATAAAAAGAGAATGATGGTGATGACTGTACATGACGATTTTTAAAAGGTTCTAGCCTTTTTTTAAGGAAAAAAATAAATGACAAGGGAATGGGTGGGATTATAGTCAGCTCCAACAAAGGCGTTACGTGGCTGAAAATGTACATGTTTAGAGGTGGTGCATAATTAAAATTTAATTATATGATCAGAGACAAGACAATGAAGTGATTCCAAACCCCATTAATGCTAGGCTTTGTCTTCATAGAGAAAGTCAACATTTTACACATGGGCTTTGATTTTTTTTTTTTTTTCCTTCATATTGATTCAGTCACATCAACTCCTTCCTTACAATTATTATCCATTTTCATTTACCATTATCTGGGTATTTTTAATATGGTCATTCATGCAACTCCAAAATATATAATTATCCATTTCAAAGTGCATCCAATTATATTTCAATCACTTTTTTTTTTTTCAATTCAGACGGTGAATGTAAATAGCATACTATTTTAAAAGAAAACAACGTAAAGCAAGGAAATTATACAGAAGATTATCATTCTCGTATCTTATAAATGAGTCTACTATTCCTTTTTCCCCCTGATCCCAAATACACATTCTACATTTATTTTTTAAGGTAGAAGATCCAAACCAATTTTCTGAACAACATTATAATAATCTCGTGAGATATATTGGCACTATTTTAATTATTTTAAAAAAAACAGATTTTTCTTTATAGTATAATATACTGGTGAAATATCAAACCAATCAACCATAGTATAATAATAAAAAAAAAATATTCACATATTTTCATATAACATATTAAATACTCCCTTCCGTCCAAAATATCGGTAACGTTGACCTAATTCCACATTAACCAAGGAAGGGGTACTGAATGGAAGTTAATTCATGGGACAATTACAATGAAGTCCCACACAAGAGAAAAAAATGAAAAAATGGTCCCTGAAGTTGTTAATGACAAGTCGAGGAGCGTCCATTAACAAGTCGAGAAGCTTACACTGACAACTTCAGGGACCATTTTTTCATTTTTTCTCTTACATGGGATTTCATTGTAATTGCCCCTTAATTCATTCAATCTGTCAAATACATACATTATTTTTCAAAATTACTCTTATTAAATTATTATATTCAAACATAACTACGTAATGGGTGTTTGGGTAGCACTAAACCAAAGTTTCAGAAGCCCTTTTTCGTAAATCGAGACAAAACTCCTCTCACATGTTTATTTCGTAAATCGTAAAAACTATTCTCCAAAAGCTAATCCAAACTATAAACAAAAACTATCAAATTTTCTTGGTTTTAGTTATAAGAAAAAATCAGGTCAAACAAATTATAAGCAAAAATTACCCATTTTTAAGGGCAATTAATGTATGTTTACAATTGAAGGTCAAAAATATTGTGCCCCTCATTCACAAGTTATAAGATGACTAATTACAATTGTTTGCAATAAATTGCCATAACTTTTAATAGGGCATTTGAGGAAAAGCAATTCTATTGGAACCATAATTAAGAGGAGTAACTAATTTTTTAAATATTGTGACACAGTTTATTTCTTATAATTCAAACCATATGGAGCATTTAATTATAGACAAGGGTAAATTACGAAAAGAACGCAATTAATGCTCTAGAAATTATCAAACAAGACTTGTACTTTGAACAAAAATTAAGAAAAATACTTACATTTTGCAGCGGACGGAGTATTAATTTTGATTTTTCCCCATCTTTCACCCTTTGTCAGACCAAATTAGGCACGTGTGTAGAAATTAAGAGCAGAGAGTTGAAAGGGTTAAGGATTGGGCTCATTCTCATCAAATCTTTTCAAATTTATCAAATAAAAAGGTATGATAGAGAGAATTATTCCTATTATCGCCATATAACAGTGTGTTTCAATCATCAAGAGAAAACTTCATTGGCTCTTCATATAAAGCAAGCTGTTCCCTTCACAACCTCATAACTCTCATATTAGCTATGGAGGTGTCTCATTTCAGAAAGAGAACTCGTGTCCTTCCTGGTTTGCTCATAACCAAATTATTCCTATTTCTGATAATCCCTGGTTCTGCCTCTATACACTTCAACTATCAGCAGTTTCTTGATCTGAGTTATGAGGACTTGAAGTTTGATGGAGATGTTTATCAGCAAAATGGGGTCCTCCAACTCACCAGGTAATATCGTTTAATTTTATAGCTTATAATTTTTGGTTTAGGATTTTGTAAGATATGCTTGGTATTGGTATTAAGATTACATGGTTTCTTAAGATTGATTCAGAGTACAGTGAGTCTAATCTGAATATCTGTTTAAAGATCAGGTTACCTAGGTCAATGAAAGACTAATAAAGGGCACTTGTCAAGTAGTTATTAGTTAGGAAAGGGTGATCATGATGGGTAGTGAAAGATCAATAAATTGTTACAAAGAAGAGCAAGTTCTTCATCTTGAAGGTTATGGTGAAATCAGATTTTAAGGTTCTCTCTCTCATGTGAGAAATCATTTACATGGATCACACGTCATTATTGTGATCTATCAATAACTAAATTTTTTGATAAATTGTTAACCAAAAGATCTCATTTAATAACTTCATTGAATGTTATTTTTAGTCTTCCCGTACCCCTTTTTCGGATGACTTTATATCGTCTCATCTACCCTTCTTTTTGGTCTTTGCTCAAATCTTATGTCAGAAAAGTTTTTTAATTAAATATTCTTTAAGTATATGTCATACATGATTAAATTATATATAGCTTAAATACGTTTTCATGTTATTTTTTTAGAGGTAGGATCTACTTCTCATTGATCTGATCTTATGGCTCTGTCAGTCTTATGAATGTACTTGTTCAAAATTTTGATCTTAACAACTTTGGATGTGACAGCATTCTAAAACACTTCCAAAGGCAAAATCCTTTGCGATAAAAATGTAGATAAGGCTCTGATCTATCTACTTTGTTCTTAATTTCCATTTCAACAAAAAAGCAGAGGAAGAACAAAGGAATGGACTTCTGACAATCAATATGTCAATAATCACTTTGACTCAAGTTTAAGAAAAACAAAGGATGACGTGTGAATAATTCTGTAATAAATTACGCATATTGTCCCTATATTTAAATGAAATTACGCACATGTTTGCTATATTTTCAAACCATTTAAAAAAAAACAAAGTAGGTTACACATATTTTCTGAGAAGTTAAACAAATTTCCCCTCTATTTTCAAATAGAAAAACTCCAATTGAAAGTAAAAGAAGCACTGGAGTCATTTCAATAAGATTCAGAGGAAATATATCCAAGAGACACCCTGCATTGATTTTGAGAACAAAAGAAATGTTCATCTAATCTTAGCAAAACTCACCCATCGTACCGTGGGTTTAGTGGTTAAAGAGTTGGACACTGAGGGGGTTCGATTCCTGTGACCATCATGGCGCTTCAGGAGGCCAATTTAAAGCTAAGGCTTGCTACCTTAAATTAGTTGGCTAGAAGTGCTACAGCACCTGATGGTGGGGGTTAAGGGTTAGTTGCCTTGCCCTTGGATCGTGGGTTAGCGCAACCTCTTTCCTAAAATTTCCTTACCGAAAAAATAATCTTAACAAGACTCAAAAAATATCTGTCTAATTTAGTCATAAATTTATCAAACCTCTAACACTTTTCAAGTCTATGACTCAGATATAGAAAAGACAGTGCAGGGAGAGTAACTTACAGCAAATTGTTGCAGCTTTGGGACAAGGAGACAGGAAAAATAGCAGACTTCACAACCCGTTTCACCTTCATCATTGATTCAACAGATAAAAATCATCGTGGAGATGGCATTACATTCTTCCTAGCACACCCAAACTTGTCACTTCCAGTGCCACCAGATGGATCTGGGATTGGTCTTGTGGGTCGTAAACAAGTAATGGATGATCCTAATTACACGCTAGAGCATCCATTTGTAGCGGTGGAGTTCGATACCTTTCCGAATGATGATGATCCGCCTTATGATCATGTCGGTGTAGATATAAACAAAATGTGGACTCCCTACACAACAGAATGGTTCAGTATTAAAGATGGGAGAAAGTATGATGCTGAGATTACCTACAATTCTAGCTCATACCAGTTAAATGTGCTCTTCACTGGATACAAGGATGATAAGGCAATTCAACAAGATTATTCACATGGAATTAATTTGAGAGAGGTCTTGCCAGATCAGGTTCAGTTCGGTTTCTCCTCAGCCACAGGACTTCTCTGGGAGATACATACACTATGCTCATGGTCCTTTGATTCAAGTCTGTTTGGAGAAAACTAGATTGGAAAAAAGAAAGAGTTAATCATTGGATTAGATATAGTAATTTGTGGGTAATCCTTAGCTTGGTTTATGAGATTGAAGTTGAATCAATAGAGAGAAGAAAGATGTTTAGATCTTCCCTGTGACAATAATTTTGAAAGAAGCATAGAACAAAATAAAGTTTCCTATAGTGAAATAAGACTTCCTTTAGAGAACGAAATCTATATGTGAATCAGTTTATGCAAGTAACTCTGTATTACTAAGAACATGGAATGCTACGTAGCAGAAATCTTTGACAGTAAAAGGTCGTCGTCCTAAATTGAGAGACTTTATTCTGTTTTTCTTTTTTTTGGCTGATAGAGACTTTATTCTGTTAACATCTATGCTTCTATGGAATGTAAAAAAATATTGAACTAGTTAATTCTTATGAAGACATTTCCTTGCAATTAATGTGTAATACAACTGAAACCAGTGAAAGCAACACAGACACTGAAAATTTGTAGAAACCGTAACCAATTAGTCATGTCACAATCTTGAATATTTTGTCTAGCATTCAATTTTTTTCCAGAATAGAAAAATCTCAATCAAGTATTATGTCCAAAAAAATAAGTGATTCCCCTACAAATTTCATTGTATTGATCACTGAACATTTACATCAGCAACAGAAGGTTTTGTATCAGTAGATCAATTAACTTCAGAAATCTTTATAAGCAAAAGACAGCAAATTGGGGACAGTTTTGAAATACTTGTAGGCAAAATGGAATAGGGAAACTTCATAGGAGAACCCAGCATACTATGGTCACATTTTAGAGGTTGAAGAACCATATCTGGTGAATAATACTGTCAAAGTATTATCTCATTTCTAAATAGATAAAGAATAACAGTAAAGTAAAGCAGAGACATTCATCAATGAAAATGTAATTCCATTTCTTGAGTGAATTCAGTACATCATATGCTATGCCATTTATACAACATTACAAAATATCTTAGCAATACACGTATTCTAACGTAAGATTATTCTAGAGCCTATCCTTTTATCATTTGCTGAGCTGTCCTCTTGCACCTTGTTTGGGAAGATGGAATATGATTCTGGTTAATACTCATTAATGTAAATAACATATAAAATGTATCATTAGAATAGAATCAGATACTGAGACTCATCTCTCTTGCATATATACCTCCTCTGATCGTGAATAGAAACAAGAAATTTATTCTACAATTCTATAAATACCATAAGTACTGTACATCAAAGTTTGGCCCAGGCCCAGCAGAAACAGAATTTACTTGAAATATTTGTTATCAAAGAATTTACTTGAAATATTGTTGTGTTAGTACCATGTAATAGCTATTTGCTTAACTATATCTAACAGTTGAGTTTTTGAAGTTAGCTCTAATGATTGCATTAAATCAAGCTTGTACAGTCTATAAACCAGACCCATTGATTGAAGATTACTATAAAAGGTTGACATAATCATCAGCTATTCTGTAACCATCCTCTGGCAGACGACCAAGAGATAGAAGAATTAAACTCATAATAATGGAGAGATATTAGCATCAATGCATCTGTTTTAAGGATTTTCAGTAAGAGTCTCAATCAGAACAAAACATGTTAGCATCACATTATATTGTCAAAACTAGTGACGTAGATCATATTAGACAAAAGATGTGCTCGGTAAAAGTTCAGACTGTTAGACTTTGCAACTGATCAAGACTTTGCTCGATGATTGGTGACTTCTGGTTTTCTGAAACTGTTCGTTAGAGCAGGCGGTCAATATGTCGAGCAATTCATGTGCATGATTTTGATGCTCCTGTTCCCAACCAACATTGCTTTGAGGTTTTCTAAGCACCAACTCATATGGTAAAAAGAACAGAGAAAGACCAACAATAGCTCAGATTCTCAACCATGCTTATGCAGGAATCAAAACTTCATATGAAACTCTTTTCTTTGAGTGAAAATTCAAAGCTATTTTATATACATACATAGATATATATTATATGAGATCTACATCTATTGCTTTGTTGTAGAGAAACGCAATCCAGCCTGGATGATGAAAGCTTCTTATCACTGTTGTTAAATCTATACCAAAATATGCTTGATAAATCTACTTAAATTAATGATATTCCCTACACTAGAAGATCTAAAGATTGAGTCCAAGGATTAACCCTTAACTTCGGTGTTAACTCACTGGTTCTCTCGTTTTAAATTTTAAGGAATAAGGAATAAAAACAATTTCAACACAACAACAGTCGAATTACCCTTCTAATTTTTTTTTTTTAGTTGCTATGATTTACCTCACATTATTATGCGATATGCGAAATGTTAGTCAAATGAGCAGAGTTGGAAAGCAACAGCGACTTGAAAGCTCGCAAATTACAATTACAATATGGCCTGTTCACAATTGCTAGGTCAAACTAGAAAGCATACAAATGATTTTGATTGAGACGTAGTTCGTCTGATTCTGAAGAGTCAATAGTTGATATGAGATATTACCTGAATGCTGAATCATCTGAGACTTTGAATTCAAAATTATTCATGTACTTTAATCAGCCCTTGGTCCCGGCGAAGGAAGGAGACAACGCCCGAAAAAGACTAACGCAGAGGAAATACATGGGAAACAACGGCTTCTCATTACTGAAACTCACCCACTTCCTTGTTACGTCTGTCAGGTTCAGTTTACAATCTTTTTATATAAAGAGACAAAATGCGTGTGTGTATGTTTGTATATACGTAAGTAGTTACTCTTCATTATCATGAGTTTTATTCTTCTATCTCTTGGTCAAATCTAGTAATTTGAATATGTAATAATTCTTCTATCTCTTTGTGAGTAGTATATAATAATTAAAACGAGATTAAATTACAGATTCCGTATAAGAAGGAGGCAATCTAGCAAGTCGAATAAAGTGAAAATTCCTTGCTAAGGGTTGGACAAAAGGGGGAATTTTATTAAACGATCGCAGAATCAAATTTATTTCAGTTAAGAATTGAAATATTATGAAATTTTACTATAGGGCCAAAGACCAAAATAAAAATAAGTTTTGTAAGTAAAAAAAAAACATAATGCCCCTTTTATTTTTTTAGAAAAAAAAGGTATAATCGTCATTAGAGCTCTAACCATAGATGACCAGCAACTAGTAGGTCAGAGCAACCATTGCCGACCAAGCTTTAAAGCTCTGGCGCCAACTGGCCGGAGGTTCGACCACCGAAAATTAATGTGTTATTTATATATTGTGACAAAATACTGTTTGAAAAAGTGAATCAGTCAATTTTCATTATTGTGCAATGCTTCTTATATATAAAGTATGTTCATGAATAAGAGCATGACAACTGTGACAAACTAATTAAGTTACTCAACAGAATATATGTTACAAGTCTAATAAACTAACTTTAGATGATACAATGCTTAACACCCCCTGGCAAGCCTGAGCATGGATATTCTTCATGCCAAGCTTGGAAATCAACTCATGAAACTTAGCTGGATGAAAGGGCTTGGTGAACACATGCTAACTAATCACAAGAACGAACAGGCATGAGATGAATGATTTTGGCTTATAACTTTTCCCTTACAATATGGCAATCCAATTCAATGTGTTTGGTGTGTTCGTGGAAAATGGGATTGGCTGCAATCTGAATGGCAGACTAATTATCATAGTATAAGAATGCTGGATCAATGTGTGCAACATCAAAATCAATGAGCAAGCAAATGATCCATTGTAATTTACGAGTTGTTGATACAAGAGTGCAGTATTCTGCCTCAGATGACAACTTGGATACTGTAGCCTACTTTTTAGCTTTCCATGAGACTAGAGAAGAACCAAGAAATACAACAAAACCAGTGATTGAACGTTGAGTGTCAACACAACTAGCCCAATCGAAGTCACTGAAAGCACGTAGCTTTAAATCTAAATCAAAAGAAAAGAACAAACCAGCTGTAACCCCCTTCACACCTTAAGGCCGAGATTTAGTTCATAACCACGTAATTAATGTAGAATTAGAGACCATGGATGATTTGGGACTTATACAAAATAAAATTTTCCAAAATCAGAGTTTACAAAAACCTTTCAAAAACCTGTTCACAAGGTCCCACATTCACATTACAATTACAATATAGCCTATACAGGTTGATTTCATTCACAAATATCAGAGTGCAAAATAAATTCCCGACTCACTCGGGTTCCATTCATTAAATAAGGGTTTATATAAAGGCGCAAAGCCCACATACTTTTCCCTTATCTTGGGGATTACACAAAACTATACAATCTATCTCAATACATATACAATTGATCCAAAAATATCCAAATGATTTACATGATAACCAATAACCAAAGTATACTCCTAAACCAAAGCTCTAACTACTCTTCGTCACCCGCTTTCCCTTCGATCCTTCTGCCCTGTCTGAAACATGGATTTTGGGAGAGTGAGATTCTAAGGAATCCCCGTAGTGTCAAATCAATCATAGTATGTACAACAATAAGGCATGAAATCAAATCATTATCCGCACAAAGCAACTACAATGACAGTTACAACGACAATGGTTAGTATGACACATGTCATCCCTTACGATTGCTCACGCTGCATTGCATCACAACAATCCACACAATATATTTCACCACAGCTGGGATTCATATAAAGCATTTCATAACGCATGCCATACTGGCAAGATATACACAGCCCACAGCTGGAATCACAAACACCGCCCCACGGGTCGGATACACAAAAATCCATGTCGATTATGACAGCAGTTCAACGACCGACCTAGAGATGACCAGCATCAATCCCTATACGGCTCATGCTGAAGTGCTCACGCCATAATGGACCATGGCACAAAGTTCACAAAGTTCAATGATAAGTTATGCATACCAAAACATCATACACAATATGAGAGAAGAGTCACTACCTGAGTCCTTTCGTGCGTGTCCTAGCGCCAGTCTCTCTCGAGTAGGGCAAATATCGTGTTCTAGAATCATAATAAGTGATGAAGAGTCAATTCTCTATTCCAATTCTTAATGACTTCTTAACACTTAATTGGTTATCATTATTTCTCTTTTAGTACTTAAGAATACCTCTAATAATATCCCTAAGGGGTTAGAAGACTATCCCTAAAGATCCCCTTTTGGAAATACAAACTGACATTTTCTACTGAGGCACTCGAGTGAAGATGGCCTCACTCGAGTGAAATTGTACGGATACTCGAGTGAAGGAGATCTCACTCGAGTAATGGTACGGTTTGCACTCGGGTACTAGAGAGTGAAGGATAGCGTGTGAACACCCGAGAGCACAAGGACTTTTCAGAGACTACAATACTCGAGCACACTAGACCTCACTCGAGTGAAGGCCAAATGCCTTACTCAAGCACCTACGAGTGAAGTCCAGAAAGTGAGAACCCAAGAGCATAAGAGAAATGACAGTAGCCCAGATGGCTCACTGCACTTGAGCACTACACAACTCACTCGAGTGAATACCCTATACCCGCGAGTGAGAAGGCACACTCTTACACCATAACCGTGAGTGACAACCCGAGAGGCAAATCCTTAGTGTCAAATACACCAGTCACTTGAGCATGAGGAGGCTCACTCGAGTGATATTCATCCCTCACTCGCAAGTAAGACTATACACTCTTGGGTTTTCTAGAAAGCACAACAGAAAAACTGAAGAGAAACAGAATATATGCACGGCGCTCGAGTGATACTCAACCTCACCCAAGTGATCTTCATCCCTCACTCGAGTGAATCCCAAATCACTCGAGTGATTCTATCAGAACCAGAAAACACAACAAAATAGAGGCATTTCCCCAACACTTGCCCAATTGATCCCAATGGACACAAAACTTTACCCAAAGCCACTCCCACAGAAAAACACCCAATAAACTCAGTGGGATCATCAGAATCATCAAAATCCTACTCCATTATCATGCTTTAGGTTTTAAGCAACTAAATCAACAAAATACCAATCTCATCCAAACATCACATTTCAATCACCAATCAATCTATCCATCCAAAACTCATTACAAGTACCATTCTCATGCCAAAACATACCAAATGAACAGTTGCACTCATTTTTGGATTCAAGCCAAAATTTCCAGAAACTACAAACTACTTCAAATAGCATGAAACTTAGATAGATAGATTGGTTTCACATACCTCTTCAACTTCTCCAAAAACACTTTTTGATTCTCCAACGACCAGATTTTCGTGTGATCACAAACCACAACCAATGGCCAAACTAAAACACCAAAATGAAGCTCATCACTCAAGGATCAACATTTATGAATGGTGTTTGAGCAAAGGAGGGCATTTACTTACCTTAAATCAAGCTTCTTCTCTCTCTTTCTTGCCCAACTTGGCCGCCGGATTTGTAGAAGAGAGAAAGGGAGAGAAAACAAGAGAGAGAAGAGATGGAGAAAAGAGGCAATGATAACCCTACTCCCTCCTTGTCCAGCCGAATTAAGAGAGAAGAGAGGAGAGAAAATATTAAACAATGCATTTGACTTTTTCCCATGCTCTCCCATACTTCCACCTTGACAAATGTCACACTACCATTGGCTCTCATAAAGGTGAACACCCAATTAGTCACTTAATCCCTCCATTAGTCATTTTAATTACACATCTCATTTTCTCCTTAGTTAGTAATTAATTTCTCCCTTAATTACCAACTCATGGCTAATAATTCCATTCTTCTAATTTTTCACTAATTATGACATATTAATTAATATTTCCATAAAACACATAATAATTCCAATTAAATTCATAATTATCCACAATAATCATGATTAGCCCTTAATCAAAAATTGGGATATTACACCAGCACCAAGAGAAAATTTAATATACCGTAAGATAAGGTGAGCTGCTTGAAGATGAACATCTAGTGGTTGTGACATAAATTGACTCAATTGCTGAGTTGCCACACTCAAATCCAGCCTAGTGGTTGTTAGGTACTGCAGTCGGCCAACAAGCTATCTGTAAGGTTTAGAATCTGCAAGTAGTATACCTTTGACCGTAGAATGCTTGAGATGAGGATCCATGAGGCTTGAAGCAAGCTTACAAGCTAGATAACTAGTGTCCTCAAGTAATTCAAGGGCGAACTTAAGTTGGGACAAGAAAATACCTTCCTTAGACCGGGCTAACTACAAGCCAAGAAAATAGTGTAACTTACCAAGATCATTAATGGTAAATGCAGCATGTAATTGTTGTTTTATTTGAGTAATTTTAGAAAGATCATTCCCAGCTAGGACCACATCATTAACATAAACAAGAATGGCAATAAAAGAAGTAGAGGTTGCTTTATAAAATAGAGAATGATCATATGGTGATTATGTATAACCATAGGAGATCAAAGCAATAGACAACTTAGAATATTACTGGCGGCTAACCTGTTTAAGTCCATAGAGGGAATTCTGCAATTTATATTTAAGATTCAGTTGAGAAGCTGAAAAACCTTGAGGAAGATCCATATATACGTCTTCATTCGAGTTATCATGTAAAAAGGCATTATTTACATCTAATTGATGTAAATGCCAATGTTTGGCAGCTGCAATAGAAAGGAGAAGGCGCAGTGTTATCATCTTTGCCGCCAGAGAGAAAGTGTCAAAATAATCAACACCCTCTGTTTGGGTGTAACATTTGGCTACAAGCCGGGCTTTGTGCCCCTCAATATCACCATTAGCCTTGAATTTGGTTTTATAAACCCATTTGCATCCAATGATACGCTTCCTGGGGGTAAAGTAGTAAGTACCCAAGTCTGGTTCTGCTGTACTGCTATAATTTTTGGTTGCATTGCATCCTTCCAAATAGGAAGCCTAACAGCTTAAGAATGTAAAATAAAATATTTAAAAGACTGGGGGGGAAGGGGGGACAAAGTGTTGGCAAGTTTTTTAAAAAAAATAAAAAAAATGTTAAAGTAAAGGGGCACGTGGCCCCTTTACTATCAGAAATAAGGGTATTAAATATACCCCCCAACTCCATTTTCTTCATCATACATGAGAGAGAAAGATAAAGAGAGAGAGACCGACTGACAGAAAGGGCGCCGTTCGTATTTTTAGTCCAAGTATAAGATTTTGGGATAATTTAGGTACTCAAAATCACTTCTTTTCAATAAATTTTTTTCATAATAGTTATTGCATGTATTTTTCTCTTTCTAATGAGGGTAGTATTATGTTGATTGGTGAAAATTTTGAGGTTAGGATTTTAGGAGAATTTTGAGTTTTGATGAAAGATGGCTATAGATATGTAGAGAATAAATAATAGTTGATTTTAATCAGTTTAGATTTATCATTCAGTTGTTTTATGATTTTATAATTAATTTCTTCTAAAAAAAATCATAAATTATACTTTAGGGACGGTTTTGACTGATTAAATTTGGATTAAACAATTTATTTGGGTTATTGGAAGTATTATTGAAAGTTTAACCTGTTTAGTTTTGTAGATTTTAAGTTATATGAAACTATAAGTTATGATTTAATATTAGAGTTAGACAATTATGGTTATTAAAGATTTTATTGAGTGAAATAGAGTTAAGAAAATTTTAGGAATTTTGATTTGAAAGAAATTTGAGGAATAGATAAATTGTTGTTGTTTTTCAAGAAAGTTGAGCCAACTATGGGAGTTATTATTCGCTATTTTGTATTAATTAACGATTATTATAAATTATATTAACATGCAAATATATTTATTTATTGTAGAATAAATTTGAATTTGGCTTGTTGGAGTTAAATTCTCTCAAGTTTAGTTGTATCAAGAACTTCAGGTAACCACTTTCTAATTTATCTTGTATGCTTGTTGAGATGATTATAGGTGTATGTTGGTATTTTTAATGGCTATAAATATGTTATACTATTTTATATATGAAAAATATACAATGACAGTATGAATTATGTTTTTAGTAAACTTGTTAGTTAAGAGGGCTTGAATGATTTATTTGAATGATTGATGATGCATAACATTGAATATGGAATATATATGTGTGTGTATATATATATATATATGAATAAATTATTGATATTGACATTTTGTGATGTTAAGATGTAAAATATAGTGAGTTGTGACTGAGGAGAGGTTTGATTCTTTTATACCACGTGGTATTGCCACTACTATACCCACAGTGGATGGCTTTGGCATTCTTAGGACCCTTGGTATCACCCTTTCCTTTGACCGGGTTAAGGGTCAGCTCAAGAGATAAGTGATACCTTTCCATTTTCGACGGAAAGGGAACCTATGGTATGATATGAGTTTTGTAACCTTTGGCTGGGCTACACCTCATTATTAGAGAGCTTGGTGCAGCCTTGTCAAAGAGATTAATCCTATTATATGTTATAGCTCATGGGTTCTATCAGCTATTAAGGAGGTTATAAGGATGGTTGAGGGAGTTTTATGCATATTGAATTGTTATATTGAAATACTAATGGTTTTGGAAGAATAGACTTTATATTATATAAACATATATTTTTCCCACTTAACTATTTTGTAATCATTCCTTGCATGTTTGTTAAAATGGAATTGTGGTTACTAAGTCCATGTGATTCACCCCGTCATATTTATAATTTTTCATGCGAAATTTCAAGTGGTGTTACCAGGGGAAGGCGAATGGTGACTTGCTTTGATACCAATCGTATGTCTCGTTTAGTTACATGAGCATAATGTATATTGCCAAACTCAAGGACCTTTTTGGTATACATTGCATATGTTGAATACTTCGTTCCATACTGCAATTTGTACTGTGGACAGAGCCTCTTAATATTGTATTATGTGATAATTAATGCTTTACTTGGTTTGGAGATTAATTATATGGTAATTAAGAGAGGTCGTTACACTTTTGGTATCAGAGATTTGACTTTTGAGGTTCTCTGGTGTTTTCATTATTGCATATAGTTGTATCGGCAATATACATTGGTTACTCATGTTCTTCCCCTTTTTGTCTGACCTAGTATTTTTACTTTTTTTGGCTTATTTTTATTATTGGTTGCATCATTTAGGAAGAGAGAGATGGGAGATACACGTAGGATGCACTCAGCTGGAAACCTAGTTAATCATAGTCAACCTATAGGACCACAAAATACTAATGACATTTTAAGGGAGCTGTTAACCACAGTACATAGGCTTGGTCAAATGGTGCAAAGGCATGAGGAGGAATTAAAGAAAGGGAAAAGTCAAGAGGAAGAGCACTCTATTCATGAGAGTGGGTTTGAGGATACTGGAGATCACAATGGTCATCATTCTAGTGGTGGTCATAATAATACCATAGAGATAAGGGATAACAAATCTCAAGAGGAGTATGATAGTGTTTCTATCACTAAAGTATGGAAAGAGGTGCACAAATTCTCACCCCAGACCTTTGACGGGAGGTTTAACCCAAAATTTAGTGAAGCCTGGATTAATCGATTAGAGACTATCTTTTCCATAGTTAAATGTGATGAGCAACAAAAGGTGACAATAATAGTAGTGTTATTGGTAGATGATGCAAAGATGTGGTGGAAAAGCATCAGGCTTGCAGATAAGACCATTCCAAATTGGAATGAGTTCAAGGTGATGTTTCTTCAGCACTACTTTCCATTAGTCTTACATTCACTTAAGGAGACTGAGTTCTATACTTTTCAACAAGGTGACCTGGATATTAACTCACTCATTGCACAATTTCTTGAGCTGGTCGAGTAAAGCGCTTATGGTAAATCATAAAGGAATGAAGCTTGGATGGTGAATAGGTTGCTACAGAAGGCTCAACCAGAGTTTAAAAGATAGTTGATACCTCTTCAAATTACTTCTTTTGAGGATATGTGTACACGGCTCTATCTTTTAGATGCAAAGATATGGGGTTATAGTTATAAGCTCGAGCCAAGAAAGGACTTACAGGGCCGAATCTCATCTTATACTGGTCCTACTGGGGGTTTTAATAACAGGAGTGATTATAGTTTTAGAAACTCTAGATACTCAGAAAAGAAGAAGAACAAGTGACCGATGGGATCATTCCAGAGTAGGTCAGGTTCAAGGACTCAAGCTCAGAGGAGCCAAGGCAGGGGGAGTTAGTCATCTTATAGAGGCTCTATTTCCCGTTTGCCTAATACTACTAGGACTCCAATTTGCTTGAAATATGGAAGGTACCATCAGGGAAATTGTTTGACCTACTTTGCTTGTGGTAAGGTAGGGCACATCTCTCACTTTTTTCAAGAGTGCAATTTGACTTGTTTCACTTACGATAAGGTAGGGCACATATCTCGCTTCTGTCTAGAAGGCAAGCTGAACTCTTAAGTCTCCAAACCTACCATACCAAGACGAGTCTTTACTTTGACTCAAGAAGAGGTGGATACTTCACCTAATCTCATTAGAGGTAAAATTAAATTACAAAATTATGATATTCTTGCATTATTTGACTCTAGTGCCACACACTCCTTTATATCTTTTTATTGTGCTATGAGACTAAACTTAGATGTTTCTGAGTTACCTTTCGATGTAAATGTATCAACACCTGCTGGATCTTCTGTAAAAACTTCTAATGTAAGTTTGAATCTTGCATTGGAGTTTGAAAGTCGTAAGACAAAGATTGGTCTTATATGTTCGCCCCTTAAGGAAATTGACGTGATTGTGGGCATGGATTGGCTTACAGCCAATGGTGCCATACTTAAGTGTAAGGCAAAAACTATTTCTTCACCTGTGTATTCTATGCCCAGAGAGTTATCTGGTGGCCCTCCATTGTTATCAACTGTTCAAGTTGAAAGTTGTATTAAATAGGGATGTCATGTTTATATGGTTTTCTTCTCTGTTCAAGCTGAGATAGAGGAAGGGATTGATATAATTGAAATAATGAATGAGTTTTCTGAGGTATTTCCAAAGGAAATGTCAGGATTACCCTTGAGAGAGAAGTAGAATTTTTCATTGACGTGGTACCTGGTACAGAGCTTATCTCAAAGGTTCTCTATCAAATGGCTCCAACAGATTTAGCAGAATTGAAGAAGCAACTGGAAGAACTACTTGAGAAGGGGTTTATCAGACCAAGTGTATCTCCGTGGGGATCACCCGTTCTATTTATAAAAAAGAAGGATAGGACCTTGTGGTTGTGCATTGATTACCACTAACTAAACAAAGTCACCATCAAGAACAAATATTCTCTTTTAAGGCTTGATGACTTGCTATATCAACTTGTAGCACCAACGGTATTCTCTAAAATTGACTTAAGGTCAGGATATCATCAGTTGAGAGTTAAAGCAGAAGATGTCTCTAAGACGGCCTTTCATACACGATACGGCTACTATGAGTTTCTAGCAATGCCGTTTGGGTTAACTAATGCTCCAGTAGTATTCATGGATTATATGAACTGGATATTCAAACCATATTTAGATAAGTTTGTGGTGGTTTTCATAGATGATATTCTCATCTACTCTCACAACGAAGAGGAACACCAAGAGCACCTTAGAACAGTATTGCAAGTGTTGAGAGAGCACAAGCTTTATGCAAAATTGAGCAAGTACGAGTTTTGGCTTAAAGAGGTAAAGTTCCTTGGACATGTAGTTTCAGCTGAAGGGCTTGCGGTGGACCCTACCAAGGTTGATGCAGTTCTTCAGTGGGAACAACCAAAGTCTGTGATTGAGATTAGAAGTTTCTTGGGATTAGTTGGATACTACAGAAGGTTTATATAAGGTTTTTCCCAGTTAGCAATACTGCTTACTAAGCTGACCAGGAAGGATCATCCTTTTATTTAGACAAAAAGTGTGAAACCGTCTTTCAAGATTTGAAGAGGAAGGTGACCTCTACACCAGTATTGGTTATTCCTAATCCTGACTTATAGTACACCTTGCACACGGATGCATATTGATGCAAGAAGGAATAGTTGTTACTTATGCTTCCAGACAGTTAAGGCCATATGAAGAGAATTACCCGACCCATGACTTAGAATTAGCAGTAGTTGTATTTGCACTGAAGATCTAGAGACACTACCTTTATGGTTCATGATTTGAAATTTTTACTGATTATAAGAGTTTGAAGTGTCTTGTAGATCAGAAAGAGCTTAACAATAGGCAGAGAAGGTAGATAGAGTTTCTAAAAGATTATAATTTTAAACTAAAGTATCATCATGGTAAAGCCAACGTTGTTGTAGACGCTTTAAACAGTAAAGCTATTCATGTATTTCACTTAAGCCTTTGTGAGAACCATTGGTTAGAAAGGTTGAAGGACATAGATATACTAGTCAATAAGGTTATGATACAGTCCGTACGAATTGAGAATGAATTTTGGAAGGAGATAAAGATGGCTCAGTTGGAGGATGAATATTTATTGAAAATTAAGAAAGAATTGGAGGAAGGAGGAGTCAATGATTCTGAAGGAGGTGGTGATGGTATTTTGAGATTTAAAGGGAGGGTTTGTGACCCTAATAATGAAAAAGCTAAGACTTGTATCTTAGATAAAGCACATCGAAGCAAATACACTATTCATCCAGGGATCACCAAGATGTACAATGATTTGAAGCGAGATTATTGGTGGCTTAAGATGAAACGTGATATGACAAACTTTGTAATGAAGTGTCTGACTTGTCAGAAAGTGAAGATTGAGTATTAAAAGCCTCCAGGGCTACTTCAACCTTTAAAGATTCCCCAATAGAAGTGGGACAATATTTCCATGGATTTTATTGTGGGATTACCTGTACTACACACTATAATGTCATATGGGTCATTGTAGACAGATTGACAAAATCAACTCATTTCCTACCAATCCATATTGGATATAGCTTGCAGAAGCTAGCCTAGTTGTATGTGAATTGGATTGTTAGGTTGCATGGTATGCCTGTAGATATTGTGTCAGACCGCAATCCAAGGTTCACGTCAAATTTTTGGAAAGCGTTACAGGAAGGTATGGGGACTA
The DNA here is from genome assembly GCA_963242795.1 of Inga leiocalycina. Classification (NCBI taxonomy): domain Eukaryota; kingdom Viridiplantae; phylum Streptophyta; class Magnoliopsida; order Fabales; family Fabaceae; genus Inga; species Inga leiocalycina. Next base: position 59,201,663 of record OY725321.1, read on the forward strand.
GGTTGAAGTACAATATGGCTTATCATTCGCAAGCCAATGGTTAAACTGAGAAGACAATTCAAACTCTTGAGGATATGTTGAGGGCTATGCAATTGAGCTACTTGGTAGTTGGGATTATCACCTACCTTTAGCAGAATTTGCCTACAATAATAGTTACCATTCGAGCATTCAAATTGCTCCTTTCAAGGCATTGTATATCAGAAAGTGTAGATTACCTCTTTGTTAGACTGAATTGAGCGAGAGAACTATGATTAGACCGAACTTAGTGGATGAAACTACTAAGAAAATTGAGATGATTTGCTAAAAGTTGTTGACCACTCAAAGCAAAAAAATTATCTCTACACTAGTGATTGGTATTGGCAGATCCATTAAAGCCAAGAAGTTGACTCCTTATTTCATTAGACCATATGAGATATTGGACCGAATTGGATTAGTTGCCTATTGAATCGCCTTGTCACCGCATTTTGTCAAATGTACACAACGTGTTGCATGTGCCACAACTTAAGAAATGTCATTCGGATCCTTCCCATGTGATTGAGACTAAAGAAGTAGAATTAAGGGAAAATTTGACTTATGTGCCCAGACCAGAAAGGATTTTAGATGTAAAGAATAAGCAGTTGTGGAACAGAACAATCCATCTCCTAAAAGTTTTCTGGAAGGGTATGTCTCCCGGTGATGCTAATTAGGAAACTAAAGAGTGAATGCAGCGTGATTTTCCTAATTTTTTTGTTTAGGTACGCTTGTATATTGTGTAAGAATCTTATATTGTGAATTTTTTTTATTGGTTGTTGTGAATTTTGGGGACAAAATTCTATTTAGGAGGGTAGAGTTGTAAAATAAAATATTAAAAAAAAGGGAGGGAGACAAAATGTCAGCAAGTTTTTTTTAAATAAAATAATGTTAAAGTAAAGGGGCACGTGGCCCCTTTACTATCAGAAGTGAGGGTATTAAATATACCTCCCACTTCATTTTCTTCATCATACATGAGAGAGAGAGAGAGAGAGACTAGAAAGGGCGTCATTCGTATTTTTAGTCCAAATACAAGCTTTTGGGGGTAATTTAGGTAATCAAAATCACTTCTTTTCAATAAATTTTTTTCATAAAAGTTATTGCATGTATTTTTCTCTTTCTAATGAGGGTAATATTATATTGATTAGTGAAAATTTTGAGGTTAGGATTTTAGGAGAATTTTGAGTTTTGATGAAAGATGGCTATAGATATATAGAGAATAAATAATAGTTTATTTTAATTGGTTTAAATTTATCATTTGGTTGTTTTATGATTTTATAATTAATTTCTTCTTAAACAAATCATAAATTATGCTTTAGGGACGGTTTTGACCGATTAAATTTGGGTTAAACAATTTATTTGGCTCATTGGAAGTATTATTGAAATTTTAATCAATTTAGTTTTGTAGATTTTGAGTTATGTGAAATTATAAGTTATGATTTAATATTAGAGTTAGACAATTATGGTTATTAAAGATTTTATTGAGTGAAATAGAGTTAAGAAAATTTTAGGAATTTTGATTTGAAAGAAATTTGAGGAATAGATAAATTGTTGTTGTTTTTCAAGAAAGTTGATCCAAGTATGGGAGTTATTATTTGCTATTTTGTATTAGTTAACAATTATTATAAATTATATTAACATGCAAATATATATTTATTGTAGAATAAATTTGAATTTGGCTTGTTGGAGTTAAATTCTCTCAAGTTTAGTTGTGTCAAGAACTTGAGGTAACCACTTTCCAATTTATCTTGTATGCTTGTTGAGATGATTATATGTGTATGCTTATATTTTTAATTGCTATAAATATGTATACTATTTTATATATGAAAAATATACATTGACAATACGACTTATGTTTTTAGTAAACTTGTTATTTAAGAGGGCTTGAATGATTTATTTGAATGATTGATGATGCATAACATTGAATATGGAATATATATATATATATATATATATATGTATATGTATGAGTAAATTATTGATATTGACATTTTGTGATGTTAAGATGTAAAATGTGGTCAGTAGTGATTGAGGAGGGATTTGATTGTTTTATACCACGTGGTATTGCTGTCATTGTGTGCACAATGGATGGCTTTGGCATTCTTAGGATCCTTGGTATCACTCTTTCCTTTGGCCGGGTTAAGGGTCAGCTCAAGGGATAGATGACACCTTTCCATTTTCGATAGAAAGGGAACCCATGGTCTGATATGAGTTCTATAGCCTTTAGCTGGGCACACCTCATTATTTGAGAGCTTGGTGCAATCTTGTTAAAGAGATTAATCCTATTATATGTTATAGCTCATGGGTTCTATCAGCAGTTAAGGAGATTATAAGGATGGTTGAGAGAGTTTTATGCATATTGAATCGTTATATTGAAATACTAATGTTTTTGGAAGAGTAGACTTTATGTTATATAAACATATATTTTTCCCATTTAGCTATTTTGAAATCATTTCTTGCATACTTGTTAAAATGGAATTGTGGTTACTGAGTCCATGTGACTCACCCGGTCGATATTTATAATTTTTTAGGCAAAAGTTCAAGTGGTGCCACCAAGGGGAAGGCAAACGAGACTTGCTTTGGTAATTAAGAGAGGTCGTTATAGAGAATATGTTTTAGGATATGGAACTATACTAACAACTAGAACAAAGTATTTGTAAGAAGGAATAATGAGGAGTAAGACAAGATAGATGATAAAGGATACCTAGGGAGACCTTCATATGATGATTGAGCAGAAGAAGTCATAAGGGCACAGTGATAATCCTGCAAATAAGATGAGGCAGTATAAGGGCGAGTAGAGTGTTGTAGGGAAGGTGAATTTGAGGGAATGATAATGCTAGGGTGTATGGTATCTTCTAGGGGTGCAGAATCTGTGGGAGGGGCAGAATCTGTTGAAAGTGGTATAGAAGGGGGTAAGGAAGGAGTGGTTGAAGATGAGGGTGGTAAATCATCAAAATGGGATGGATAAGATTGTATTGTTGGGTCATAAGGAATAGAGGGAGACGAGGGGGAATTATGAGTAGAAGAAAAAGGAAACACAAGCTCATGAAATTAAACATTGTGTGACAAAAAAATCTGAATAGAAGAGAGATCTAGTAAAACATACATGTTAGAACCATTTGGAAATCCCAAGAACACACATTTCCTAGCTCTTGGATCAAATTTTGTACGCATGTGGGTGAGTGTGGAAGCATAACAAAGGGAGCCAAAAACCTTAAAATCAGCATAAGAAGGTATTTGATTATATAGTCAAGAAAAGGGAGTAGCATTGTGCAAAATAGGAGTAGGTAAACGGATAATGATAACCATAACATGTAAAACAACAAATGAACAGTAGAGAAGAGGAACATTGGAATGAACAAGTAAGGCCCTAGAGTCATTTAAAATGTGCTGGTGTTTGCGCTCCACCAAACCATTTTGTTGGGGTGTAGCAACACAAGACGTTTGATGTAAGATACCTTTAGAGACATAAAACTGAGGCATAAGAAATTTAGAACCATTATCTGATCATAAAACCTAAACTGATGTGTGAAATTGAGTTTCAACTAATGCCAGAAAATGATTAATGTGTGTACGTGTTTCAGCTTTAATTTTCAAGAGAAAAATCCATGTAAATCGAGAATAATCATCAATTATTGTAAGAAAGTAACGACGCCCTTGAGAGGAAGAAATAGAAAAGGGTCCCCAAATATCACAATATATTTTGTCAAAAATTTTATTGCAAGAACTTTTACTTACAGGAAAAATGAGCCTCTTTTGTTTGGCAAAATGGCATGTATCACAAGGAATTGAGAGAGGATTACAGGTTATTTTAGAAACATGCTTATGTAAAACAAAAAAAGTAGTATTAGATAAATGGCCTAAATGAAAGTGCCATAGTTTGGAGGCAGAATCTGATTTGGTTGAGGTTGACAAAACCTGAAGAGGATATGTAGGTTGCATCTTATCTGCAGTCAAAATATAGAGCCCATCAAAAAGTTTATCTGCACCAATCATCATCGAAGGTTGCTTAAGTAGAGCTGACACATGGTATAAGAAAAGGTCAAAAAGCAATTTAGAGACAAAGTAATACGTGAAACAAAAATAATGTTAAAAGAAAAGGAAGGAAGGTATAGAACATTATGCAATTCTAAAGAAGAGGATAGTACTACAGTTCCAGAAAAAGAGGCCATAGCCTTAGCACTAATAGAAAGACTAACTAGAATTAGAGGAATTGAATGATAAGATTGAAACAAATGAAAAGGACAACAAACGTGATCTGTTGCACCAGAATCTATGATCCAAGTACTAGCACGAGAAGAAATAGGAAGACAATTACTTGTGGTAGGAAGACTATAAGAGGTAGAAATATGGTTTGCAGAAGATGTAGTAGCGGAAGGCGAACTCAAAATGGTGCGGCGTTGATATTGATCACTTGAAAGTTGATGAAGTAGAGAGGCTGAAGCAGGGGATTGATGTGTGGCAGTAGAAGAAATTGAAGCAAAACCAGAGTCTGGAGTAGTTAAACTATTTGTAGATGGGGAAGAGCTAGAGTTGTGAAACTTGAAGCTAGGAGGGAAGCCGTTCTTGTGATAGCAGGTTTCTTCAGTGTGCCTAGGCTTGCCACAATAAGTACAAAGCTTAACAGCCTTTGAACTAGAAACATTATGATTACTGTTGGTAGGATGAGATCCTCGAGCCATCATTACCGTAGGGGTAAAAGAGATATGGAGCTCTCGTTCCTATTGAAGAACCAAGGAAAACACTCTCGTAATCGGTGGAAGAGGATAAATAAGCATAATTTGTGACTTGACTAAGGTGTACTACTCATTTAATCCTTTCAGAAATCGGATGACATGATCCTCTTCACTGATGAAGAGCACTAGAAGTTGATCCACATTCACAGGGCTTTAAAGGACAGATATTTGACAGTTCATCCTACAAGATCTTCAGTTGAGTGTAGAAATCACTTGCAGATAGATTACCTTGCTTTAATTTGTAAATTTCTTCTGGCAAATCTGCAATTCAGAAGGTGTCCGACTGAGAATACCGTGATTTTAAAAGCCAAATATTAGAGGCTTTGTCAAACCACAACATGCTTCTAGAGATCATTGGTGACAGAGACTTCATGATCCAACCTTGAACCAAGTTATTGCATAGTTCCCAAATCAAAAACATAGAATTGATTACCAACAGCGGAGAAATCATTCCATCAACAAATTTTAGTTTGTTTTTAAAGAGGAGAGCCATTTGCATGGCATGAGCCTAGCTATGGTAATTAGAACCATCAAGCGAAGGAGCAATAAGAATGAGAGCAGGGTTTTCATTTAGGTGAATGTAAAAAGGACTACAGTGATCGGTAATAGAATTAGAAGAAGCCAAGGATGCTTCAAGGAAAGAAGAACCTAGGAGAAAGAAAGAAAGATGATGGAGAAACCAAGAAAGAGAGAACCAAGTGGCAGAGAACTTAAGGGGAAAAAGAAAATTAGGAGAGAGAAAGAGTCTCTGTTACCATGTGATGAAATAGTGTTTGGAAAAGTGAATCAATCAATTCTCATTACTGTGCAATGCTTTTTATATACAAAGTATATTCATGAATAAATACATGACAGCTGCAACTAACTAATTAAGTTACTCAACAAAATATTTGTTACAAGTCTAATAAACTAACTTTAGATGATACAATGCCTACCATATATGATGGCAAAAAAAATGCCTAACATATATAGGAGGATTCTACTTATTCATAAAGAGTTTTAAACACTTAGAAATGCAACTTGTTCATACACAATTGTTCATGAAGAATTGACACCTACAAATAAACAATACAAATTCAACAAGTTTCATCAACAAGGAAAAAAATATATGGAAAGAGGAAATTCCAATTGCAGGAAAGTTGACCATGAAAAAAAAAATCAAAGGAAAATGATGAATTAACAAATATTTAAAAATTATAAATTACCCAAAACACTCATATATGTGATAATTTATAATAAATCAAATTAAACCTAAATACATATAAAATTATCATTTTAATAATTGAAAATATAAAATTATCATTTTGAAGATTGAGAGTGAAAATGAAAATATCACATCTATCATACATAATTGTTCTTGATTTTAACTAGGTCTTTTATTGATTTTCTTTTGATTTCTATTGAGTCATTACAATTTTTAAATCAATATATCTTCTATTCAAGGATAAGTCAGGCTACGCATAGCCGATGCAATAGTAGTTTCTAGGGTGTTTTTGTCTCTTATTTTACTATTGCCGAGAATAGTGACGGCTAAGGTTTTTTGTTTGGCTTATACGGCTAGGTCCATGTGCGTTTTGTTTCTTCTCTCATTCTTCAGTCATCCGTACATTATTCACATGGGTGCGCACAGGTTTGTGTAGAGCTCTGTCCTTCTATCTTTTTTTCTAGATTGTGTGGTTTTTTGGTTTCACCGGTGAGCAATCAAGTTTAATTCTATCTTAATAGAGTGTGTTTGGAAGAGCGATGGGAAAAATAAAGTTTCTCAATTTAGCGTTTGGTAATTTTAGTTTTGGTAAAAGCTCGATTGTGTAATATGATTTATGTTTGGAACAGCGATTGTATAAATGACTTTTGTAAAAATAAAACTTGTTTGGATTGACTTAAGCACAAGTGACTTTTGTGATAATAGTAAGAGAGAGTAGGTGGAAAAATATTTTAAAGGGTTAAAAACACCAAAAAATAGTTTAAAATAATTTTTGGAACTGAAAGGTACATTAAAGATAAAATTGCAATCAGTCTGATAACACATTGGGTACAGTTGAAAAAATATTTTAAGGGTTAAAAGCACCAAATAATAGTTGAAATTAATTTTTGTAGCAAAAAAAGTACATTAAGGGTAAAATTGTAATAAGTCTGATAGTACACTGGACACAACTGAAAAAATATTTTAACCATTCTCACTCTCCCCAAAAGCTAAATCAGTAAAAGCTAAGAAATGGAGCTTATGGCAAAAGCTATTAAGATAGAATTAAGCTCGATTGCTCATCGGTGAAACCAAACACTGCATTTTTTTTCAGTTGGGCTATTGAGCTTATTAGCTCAAACACTCAATTGGGGGGGTCAAACGCCCCCCAAACACACACATAGCTTTTGCCATAAGCTCCATTGCTCAGCTTTTACTGATTTAGCTTTTGGGGAGAGTGAGAATGATTAAAATATTTTTCAGTTGTGTCCAGTGCACTATCAAACTTATTACAATTTTACCCTTAATATACTTTTTTTGCTACAAAAATTAATTTCAACTATTATTTGATGCTTTTAACCCTTGAAATATTTTTTTAACTGTACCCAATGTGCTATCAGACTGATTGCAATTTTATCTTTAATGTACTTTTTCGGTTCCAAAAATTATTTTAAACTATTTTTTGGTGTTTTTAACCCTTTAAAATATTTTTTCACCCACTCTCTCTTACTATTATCACAAAAGTCACTTGTGCTTAAATCAATCCAAACAAGATTTACTTTTACAAAAGTCATTTATACAATCGTTGTTCCAAACATAAATCACATCACACAATCGAACTTTTACCAAAAATAAAATTATCAAATGCTGAATTGAGAAACTCCATTTTTCTTATCGCTGTTTCAAACACACTTTGAGGCAATGAGGCAATAAAAGAGGGAGATTCAAATTTCAAAATCTGCATGCCCCTACCCCTATTTTTTCACCTACCTTTCTTCATTTCTTACAATTTTTCCTTTTTCATACCCGAGGCATACCTCAGATTTCTCTGTTTCTCCATCTCTATGCTTCATTGAGTTAATCATCGGTCATAGGTTCTCCATTTTTGCCGATTCGCTTCCAACATCAGCACTCTGGGTTTAATGGTGAGATTTCTCATTGTTCTTTTTTTGTTTTTTCATTGTTTTTCTACTTTTTTCTTTTTCATATATTATTCTCCATCACCTTATCTATTTTATACTCCATGACTTTCTTCGATTGTGATTTCTGGAGCCCTCAAGTCATCGATTTGAACAGATCAAAGTTTTTCAAAGGAAATATGTCCTTTCCTTTCCTTCTTTCTGCTCATCAATTTGATCTGACAGTTAATGCAAACGGTGAGCCGTTGCCTGAGAAGTCGCTGATGAAGCAGATCCCCAGCCTTTATTTGTTCTATGCTCTTTCTCTTTCTTTCTCTTCTATAGGCATAGAGTTTCGGAGGTTTGATTATATTCAATTGAATGTCGTTTTAAGTTTTAGGTGGAATTGTCTCTAGGCAGTTTCCAAGAAGGTATGAAATTTTAACCCCTTCGTATCTAATCCTTCGGTATATGCATTTTTGTCATTTTTCTCAAGTCACTCTAACTTGTATTACCCCTGCTTCACCAAGTAATTTATGCATTTTCCCTTCTTTTTTTGAGTTGTGTATTTGGATTCTGTAGTTTTATTTTTATATGTACAATTTCCCAATTTCCTATGTTGTCTTTGCTTGAATTTTTTTATCTCTAGAATGCAACGGCCGCCATTCTTCGTTAGCTCCAATCCTTCGCAAGTGCAGGGAGATTGCACGCTTTAAGTGTCAACGAACTTCAATTCCATGTTTGGTTGGGTTAGGTTGGGTCAGGATTTCGATGATGACAAAAGGAAAAAACCACCTTGATTAAGGAAGAAGTTGCAAAGAAGCTTGGTTTCGGTGTGTCTTTTTAATGCTATGTGCAGCCAAGCAACTCATACCTTATTGCCGCCAGTGTTTCTTTCCCTTCAGTCAAGCTCGCCAACTGTTTAGTCTCTTACATCTGTTGGGATAATCATGTGCTCATCACGTGGAAGTATCTTGAGAAGGCCTTGACTATCAATATCGTCCCTCCTCTATTCGTATCGCCCTTCTCTCTACCAGGTCCCTGCTTTTACATGTCTTTGTCGTTAACTAATTCACTGAATTTGTTTTAGTTTCTCATTTTTTTATTGCCGTCGTTACCGCTAAGTTAAACATGCTTTTGTGTGTGTGTGTTGGATTAACGAGCTTATGAAATTATGTTGGCATACGCCTTTATAACTGAGGCTTTGTTTGAATTTTGTGGTTTTTCAACTCCTATTGTTTTGCAAGCATGTGCTGATAAGAGAACTACAAGACTGAAGGATCCAATTTCTCTTTTGTGTGTTAAATGATTGCTGTTACACACACATTCGACTTGGATTTCAATATATGCTAGACCGTAAGGTATATACAATTTCAAATGAGGAAAAGATAGCGAATATGAATTTTACAGAAGTGACGGGTCCTTTTTGACTACCTCGATTCTGAACAACCCTGTCAACTTCGAAAATTAACCCAAGAATCGAAGACACTTATCAAAAGATGAACACTGGTTGGTAGCATAAGCTGAAAATACAACAATGAAGTGTTTGATTTATGAAGAGTTTAACTAAAACTTTATTATTTAACTGTAGTCAGCAAGAACTGCCCAGTACCCATGATTACAAAAATAGATATTATAAGTTTTTTTTTGTTTTCTAATAGCATTACCTGTTAAGTCTGAGATGCTTGTCAAAAGCATCTCGTGAGTTACAAAAAACACCAAAACAAGCCATATGTACAAATCTCATTAAACAAATTCACAACTTCTGCTGTGAAAAAAATTCCAAATATCAAAAGCCACAAGCCTACAAAATTTTTGAATCGGATCAAAGCATAGTAATTTTTGAATTTTTGAATTGTGTCTCATTATTATTATTTTATTTTGCCAAGCTCACAGTGCTGGACACGATGGCCATTTGAATCTGCTACCCCAGGTAAAGATTCAATCTTTCCTTTGAAAGCCTTGGAATTGCTGAAATTTTTGCTGACATTTCTTTCTCCACTATAAAGCAGGCTGATTTATGATTTTTGCTATAAAGTATGATTGTGATATTGGATTTCTCTTGAAAACTTGACACTTTACAGTCCTCTAATGGCACTTACAACCTTTTTAATTATGTTCATGATGTTGTATAAAGCTATATTAGTAGCCGTATGAGTTCAAGTTTGAAGAACATGCTCTGTTACACTGAAAGAGGATTCCTTATAGCCTTGTGTTTTTGTTTGCTTTTTAAATTGAAATGCTTGGAGTGCTGAAACTTTTAATAGGCTAATGTGGTTAGTGAATTTTACTGAAATAATGTCAAGGAATGTGCGTTTATCCAATAAGGAGACAGAATTTGTTGTTTAAGCTTTGATAGAGATACCTTCTCAATACAAGGCAACCTTAGAGTTGGGCTTGCTTGGGTAATAACTAATGAATGAATGTCCTCTACCCCCCACTTCTTTATGAGAGGACTTTTTCGAGTGGCAGTACTAAATCTTATCGATCAGGTAGTTTTCAGCATATAGCACCTCAATATATCGGATATTATGATCATGGCCAAAATCTGGGTCAATTTAAGCATTATATTCATGGAAACTTTTTTAACTACAACTTTGTTTGATTTGTCTCACCAGCACGAAGGTATGGCACTTGGTTGTGGGCATCTGATAATTACATGACTATGCAAACGAGGAGGACTAACATATATTAATCTTCTTTATGTTCCACCATAGCTGCAGATCTCTCTCTCAACAAGACACTATACTGGTGGAAGACACTATAGCAACGAGACTAATGAGGGCTTAACGCTTAAGCTTTAGAATGTGCAAAACACTGGCATGGGTATGTGTATCCTGTTTATTATTATAAGTGGAACTTTATAGTGTTATGGCTACACTTAAGCCATACATATAAAAGCATGTAAGAGTTAGTGCCAAGGAAGTGTAAGGTGCTGACTAAAAACGGGATGGTGGCATCTCTTCAATGGTAAAACTAATTTCAATTTTTCTTTTTCAAACATTGTCTTATAAAGCAAAGTGGAGAAGAAGCTTTGGTTATATTGTTAATTATATTATGCCTTCGAATCACTAAACTAAACATTGGAGGGAAAATCAAATGAAGTCTATTATTATTGGAGTGTTGCGTTTTTTTTTTGATAGGGTGTTGATTAAACACAGCATTTTGATTATCTCAGTCACAAGCTTGTACTATCATTACACAATGTTTCTATTTCAGTTTTAGTTTTGCAACCCCCAAATGTATTTTAATCACCCTCATGTTTTTGTTTTTTCCCTTTGATTTATAGTAACTTTGCTGCTGAAGTATTTTTGCATCATTCTTTTGGGACCAAGTAACCTTACATTTATTTTAAAATTGAGGGTGCCAAAAAAAATTTCATTAAAAAAATTAGGGGTGTCAATTTAATGTTTGGATGAGGTTGAGTTTTAGATATTTCTTAAATTTGTGTGCGCATGTTAGGCTTTCTCTCAAGATTTTGTTGCACAGTACAGGCTCCATTATTTGTTGTGTTGCCGCTTTCTGACAACAGCAGGTGACCAACTATGTTTTGTTTTCATTTTCTTTTATTTTTAAACAAAAGATAATTAAGAGAGGGAAATCCAAGTGTTGTATTAATGTAATATAAACTAAAGTGAAATATTCTTGAACGAAGAAAAAATTCTTGAAATATTTAAAACACTTTTGAAATTCAATTTTGTTATGAATATTAAATATGTGGATGTCCATTGGCTCATATTACTCTTCCAGTCAACTTGACATAAAGAAGAAAAGAAGACTTGACACAAAGCAAAAGAAAAGGAAGACAATGACATAAAGAAGATATAAAGTAACCATGGTCATGTAACCAGGGTTAAATATAACCATGGTCATGCAGCCAGGGTTAGATTTCTGATTCTATATAAAGGCCTGTAATCGATTGGAACAGTTGAACTGGGGTTAGATTTCTGACTTTATATGAAGGCCTATAATCGATTGTTTCAGTTGAACTGAATGAGAATTTCTCTCTAACTTCTCTCCAGAAATTCTATCAATTTTCTCTCTGAATCCTATCAATCTTTACTCCTATCACATGTACTTTTATAACACGTTATCAGCACGAAGCTCTAAAAGAAGGTATGATCTTCTTATGGTTTCTTTAATGATTATATATACCTTGTTTTATTTTATAGATTTGGGATAATTTGAGCCACTATATGGAATTAGAGAGATACTTTTACCGATTGTAATATAACATCGAGTTCCATGGCTAAGATCGGAGATCGTCATTATTTTTATATCATTTATATATCATTGTCAAGTTCTTTTATATTATTATTATTATTATTATTATTATGGCCAGAAGCCATACACATCTGATTCTTGAAATTATGACCAGAAGTCATAATGTTTTAATTTCTTATAATATGGCTAGAAGCCATATCCATTTGATTTTCTATTATATGACTAGAAGCTATATACATTTTTTTATCTTATACGGCTAGAAGCCATATCTCTTTTCTTATTATATGGCCAGAAGCTATATATATTTTCATCCTTTATCTTATTGTATGGCCAGAAGTTATGTACAACTTTTGTCCTGAAGATAATAGTTAATTCCTCATCTTGAGATTAAATGGCTCGAAGCCATACATGGCCTGAAGTCATGAGATTAAATGGCCTGAAGCCTTTTAATATTGCCTTATGAATTATTTATTGTCTTTATGAATTTATAGTTATTATATTGCATATTTACATTTCATATTTTAATTATTTTCATTTATTTCTTTAATTAGTTTGAAACATGGAAAATCTAGCAAAACTTGAAATTGTGACATTTGATATTACCGGGACAAATTATTTATCTTGGAAGTTGGATGCGGAAATTCACCTGAATACTAAAAGTCTGGAAGACACAATCAAAGAAGGGAATCATGCATCTAACCAAGACAAAGCCAAATCTATGATTTTTCTTCGCCACCATTTACATAAGGATTTAAAAATTGAATATTTGACAGTAATGGACCCACTTGTCCTTTGGAACAATTTGAAAGAAAGGTATGATCACCAGAAGATGGTCATTCTTCCAAAAGCTCATTTTGATTGTATGCATTTGCGCTTGCAAGATTTTAAATCTATAAGCGAATATAACTCAGCTATGTTCAGAATTACTTCTAAATTGAAATTATGTGGAGAAAATGTTACTGATGATGATATGTTAGAAAAAACATTCTCCACATTTCATGCATCCAATTTGCTCCTGCAGCAGCAATATCGTAAAAGAGGTTTCAAGAAATATGCAGAGTTAATTTATTGTCTCCTTATAGCTGAACAAAATAATGAGCTTTTATTGAAAAACCATGAATCCCGTCCAATAGGCTCAACTCCATTCCCTGAAGTGAATGTAGTAACAACTGAATTTTATTGTGGCTGTGGATGTGGGCGTGGGCGTGGGCGTGGGCGTGGCTACAGCCGTAGGCGTGGCCGTGGTCGATATCATAGTGGTTCAAATTCCTACCAGAAGTGGGAAAAGACTGATAAGAACCAAAAAGGGGAAAGCAGTAGGCATAATAAATATGCTGATAATCCATGTTATCGATGTGGTGGCAAGGGCCATTGGTCTCGTACCTGTCGTACACCAAGGCACCTAGTTGATCTTTACCAAGAATCAATTAAAAATGCTGGTAAAAGATCAAATGTTGAAGTTAATCATGTTGATCAGGGCAAGAATTCTGAGTATGGCGATATAGATAATAACTATTTGGATGTTGCTGATTTCTTAATATAATTTTAACTATTATATTTTATTTAAAGTTGTTTCTATCATATTTATTAATTTTAATTATGTTTTTATGAAGAATGAATCCTATTAGCATCAATCCTGAAGATTTATATCTCGTTGATTGTGCAACAACCCACACCATACTCAGACATGATAAATATTTTTCTTCCCTGGTAATACGAGAAGCCAATGTTCAGACTATATCTGGTAGTATAAATTTAATTGAAGGCTTCGGAAGAGCTAATATTTTGTTACCTGAAGGAACAAAATTATACATTGATAATGCATTTTATTCTACCAAGTCTAAAAGAAACTTACTAAGTTTCAAAGATATCCGCAGAAATGGATATCATTTAGAAACAACAACTAAAAATAATTAGGAATATCTTGTCATTACAAATATAGTTGCTGGTAGAAAATGCATATTAGAAAGTTTTCCTATTTTTTCTTCTGGTTTGTATTACACATGTATAAGCACAATTAAAACACATGCTATTGAGAACTAGAAGTTCATAAATGCAGACCAGAAGTTTGCCAATTCAAACCAGCAGTTTGATAATGTAAACCAAAAGTTTACTAATGAATTTATTGTTTGGCATGACCGGTTAGGCCATCCCGGTTCAATCATGATGCGACAAATAATTGGGAATTCATGTGGACATACCCTGAAGTGTAAACAAATACCACAATTCCATGATTTCTCATGTGCTGCATGTTCCAAGGGAAAGTTAATTATTCGCCCCTCCCCAAGCAAAGTAGAAAGTGAGTCTCTCACATTTCTAGAACGGATACAGGGAGATATTTGTGGGCCAATACACCCACCATGTGGACCACTTATATACTATATGGTTTTAATTGATACATCAACTAAATGGTCACATGTTTGCTTATTATCTTCTCGCAACCTGGCGTTTGCGAGATTACTTGCTCAATTGATTAGATTAAGAGCACATTACCCTAATTATCCTATCAAGAAAATACGTCTTGATAATGCTGGTGAATTTACATCACAATCTTTTAATGAATATTGTATGTCCCTTGGAATTGATGTTGAACATCCTGCAGCTTATGTTTATACACAAAATGGACTTGCAGAATCATTGGTTAAAAAGTTGCAATTAATTGTAAGACCTTTACTTATGAAATCTAATCTCCCAATTTATCCTTGGGGCTATGCCATTTTGCATGCAGCAATGTTAATTCGCATTAGGCCAACAAGTTATTTAAAGGTTTCCCCCTTACAAATGGTTTTTGGTCAGGAACCTAATATTTCCCATATAAGAACTTTTAGATGTGCGGTATATGTGCCTGTAGCACTACCACAATGCACAAAAATGGCTCCTTAAAGAAGAATGGGAATATATGTTGGGTATGAATCTCTATCAATTATAAAATATTTAGAACCATCCACAGGAGATTTATTTACGGCACAATTTGCCTATTGTCATTTTGATGAATCACTTTTCCCAACATTAGGGGGAGAAAACAAACAGCTGGGTAAAGAAATTAGTTGGAATGAATTATCATTAGCTCATTTTGATCCTCATACAAAATAGTGTGAACCGAAAGTTCAAAAGATAATTCATCTATAAAATTTAACTAATCAAATACCAGAAGTATTTACTGACCTAAGGAAAGTGACAAAGTCACATGTCCCAGCTGCTAATGCTCCTATTAAAATTGATCCCTGAAGGACAACATGCTATAAATAAATCTAAAGCACGCCTGAAGCGTGGCAAGCCCCATCGGTTCCAAAGATAAAAATCCTCGAAAAAGAAAAGGAGCAAAGAATATAGATGGTCAGGTCGAGGATAATGAAGAAAAATTAGTAGCTCCAGAAGAGCTATCTCCTGAAGAGATATTATATCCAGAAGAGAATGTTGTAGTCCCAAAAGAGACCCAGGTACTTGACATATGTGAAAATAATGAGATCTCAATAAATTATGTCATGAATGGAATCCGATGGGATCAAAATGAAGTCAACGTTGACAATATTTTGCTTATCATATAGCATATGATGTAATGAATGATAATGAGGATCATGAGCCAAAATCCATTAGTAAGAGCCAACATAGAAAAGATTGGCCCCTATGGAAAGATGCCATTAATGCAGAACTAAAATCATTGGCTAAACGAAAAGCATTTGGGCCTGTAGTCCTTACACCTGAAGATGTAAAACCAGTTGGATGCAAATGGGTCTTTGTACGAAAGAAAAATGAAAAGGGCGAAATAACAAGATATAAGGCACATCTTGTGGCTCAAGGCTTTACACAAAAACCTGGCATTGATTTTGAAGAAACGTATTCACCAGTAGTGGATGCAACTACTTTTTGTTATTTAATTAGTCTAGCAGTAGATGCAGGACTTGATTTACATCTAATGGATGTTGTGACTGCCTATTTATATGGATCACTTGACAATGATATTTATATGAAAGTCCCTAAAGGACTTAAGATGCCAGAAGCATCCAATTCAAGTTCTCGATAACAATACTCAGTTAAGTTAAATAAGTCCCTGTATGGCCTGAAGCAATTAGGGCGCATGTGGTATAATCGTCTTAATAATATTTGTTGAAAGAAGGATACAAAAATGATCCAATATGCCCATGCATCTTTATGAAAATATCTAATAGTGAGTTTGCTATAATTGCTGTTTATGTTGATGATATCAACATCATTGGAACTCCTGAAGAGCTTCAAAAGACAATTAATTATTTAAAGAAAGAATTTGAAATGAAGGACTTGGGAAGAACAAAATTCTGTCTTGGATTACAGATCGAATACTTCAAGAAAGGGATCTTGTATATCAAGAAACTTATGTGAAGAAGGTCCTAGAGAGATTTTACATGGATAAATCTCATCCATTATGTACCCCAATGGTTGTAAGATCTTTGAAGGTAGATAAAGACCCATTCCGACCCCGAGAAATTAGTGAAGAAGGTGATGAAGAACTACTTGGTCCAGAAGTACCATATCTTAGTGCTATTGGAGCACTAATGTATCTTGCTAATCACACACGCCCTGATATATCATTTGCTGTTAATTTACTAGCAAGATATAGTTCTTCACCAACACGAAGGCATTGGAATGGAATAAAGCACATTCTTCGTTATCTCAGAGGTACTACAGATATGGGGTTATACTACTCAAATGTATCCAAGCATGAACTGGTTGGTTATGCAGATGCCAGCTTTTTGTGTGATCCACATGATGGTAAATCACAAACTAGCTATCTATTTACATGTGGAGGTGCAGCTATTTCATCGTGATCTATGAAACAAACTATATCAGCCACATCATCTAATCATGCAGAAATTCTAGCAATACATGAAGCAAGTTGAGAATGTATGTGGTTGAGGTCAGTGATACATCATATATGTACAACTTGTCATTTATCTTCCGGCAAAATGATCCCAACAATCCTATATGAGGATAATGCTGCATGTATCGCTCAACTTAAAGAAGGCTATATCAAGGGCGATAGAATAAAGCATATTTCACCAAAATTCTTCTTCACTCGTGATCTTCAAAAGGACGGTGAAATAGATATCCAGCAAATCAGTTCAAGTGAAAATCTAGCAGATTTATTCACAAGTCACTCCCAGGAACAATCTTTAAAAAACTTGTTCATGATATTGGTCTTCGGAGATTCAAAGATTTCAACTGATATTATCAAGAGGGGGAGTCGATACACGCTGTACTCTTTTTTCCTTATCTAGGTTTTGTCCCACTAGGTTTTCCTAGAAAGGTTTTTAATGAGGCAGTACTTGACGGTGTATTAATGAATGATGTACTCTTTTCTTTGGTTAGGTTTTTATCCCATTGGGTTTTTCCTAGTTAAAGTTTTTAATGAGGCACATTCATAATGGATATCCAAGGGGGAGTGTTATGAATATTAAATATGTGGATGTCCATTGGCTCATATTACTCTTCCAGTCAACTTGATATAAAGAAGAAAAAAAGACTTGACACAAAGCAAAAGAAAAAGAAGACAATGACATAAAGAAGATATAAAGTAATATGGTCATGTAACCAAGGTTAAATATAACTATGGTCATGCAACTAGGGTTAGATTTCTGACTCTATATAAAGTCCTGTAATCGATTATTTTAATTGAACTGAATGAGAATTTCTCTCTAACTTCTCTCTAGAAATTCTATCAATTTTCTCTCTGAATCCTATCAATCTTCTCTCTTATCACATATACTTTTATAACAAATTTAATATTCTTGAATGATGTTTTAATCTATACAATATCAATTCTTGTGTTGGCTGTGAGAGTTTCGGGGACCAATCTTGCTTGCTTAGTTGTAACTTTGAAGCATTCTTTACTTGTATTGGCTAATGTTAGTTTTTTTCCTCAAAAAAATTAGGTGATGTCATCTGGTATGAAAAACATTTTTTTTTACTTTGCACAGAACAAAATGAGTTAAAGCAAGTTATCTTTGCCTCTCCATTGTTAGGATTTTGAGTCTCTGATCTTATGTCCCAACCTACTTTGTCTCTTCTATCATCTTCGGTTTGTATGGAAAAATTTATGCAAATCCAATATCTTTCAATTCTCATTAAACCAAGTGTTCCTATATATGTTGCACTGACAACTATTTTAGCTTATCCATTGTACTATTTAAGAATAAAGGATGTTACTTCATTGTCAAAAGCTGCAGAAAGTCAGGGAAAAAACCAGAGGGTGATAAAAAAAAGGGAGAATGACAGAAAAATATCACTTTAACTTCAAAATCCCAAATTAGTCATTTAACAAAACTTTGTGTTGTCAATCTCATTATTCTTCTGATCAGTGAGATTTTGAAATTCAAATGGTATATTTTTGTCATTCCCCCTAAAAAAATACCAAAGTAAGGGAAAAGCAAAACAAAAGTTTACAGATTATCTTCCTTATCATCTGCTTGGGTTATGCTTAAAGTACTACAACAGGGACCTTAATATGTATACCTTCACCTTTGGTCTACCCCTCAAATTCTTGGGTGAATCATACTGACTCACCACATCCACAACACAAATAATGTATACACATATTCCCTTAAAATCATATCCACAAACAACAAGGACCTTAATGTGTATACCACAACAAACAAAGTCATCTCCTATAACTTAAGGCAGCAACTACTGCTACTATCATAGCAAATCCTATCTTTGCCAGGAATTGTAGCTCTGATACCAAAATGTAACCCCCTGCCGTAATTAATATTTGGATTACGCAATTAAAGTGAAATAGATATCAATAATTATTAAATAACATTTACTAACCCTTTTTACAAATCCATTTACCAGATGGGGTTTTTAACAAATACCTTTCAAAATCAAAACAACCTGGTCTCATATTCACATTCCAAATAAAATTACTACACGAAGATAAATCACATTTAGATATACTAGAGTACGCAAAATAATTCCTGGCCAATCCCGGGTTCCATACATTAATCAAAGCCTTACAGGGCACAATTGCCGATAAAAGCCCTTATACAGGGATTACACAATCTATCCCATATACATAATCAAATCATCATCCACATATACACAACTAAAACCAAATACATAATACTCCCAACTATGATAACCAAGACTCAGAATGACAACCCGAAGGAGTCCTCGTTGCCTTTGGCCGCTTGCTCCATTCTCGATCCACTACCCTATCTGAAAGGTTAGTAGGGGAGGGTGAGATTCGAGAGAATCTTAGTAGGAAAACAATATCAATATGCATATACGGTAAATGTTTAATGCATGACACGCTTGCATCACATAATTCATGCTCACACAATGACAAATCTATAAGCTCAATGCTTCGAACAATAAACTTATGGCTATAGCATAAATTGAAACATAGCTTCAAATCACACATAATCATGCAAAGCAAAGACATGCACCAACATACTAACACAGATATCAAATATATGTAGGAGAGATATTGTTCCCTACACTCTCTTTCCACGTAAGCTCTAGCTCCAACTGCTCACGATCAGGGCGATCATTAAACCCTACAACCAAAACAAGGATAGAGGGTTAATCCCTTTTCCAATTCCTTAACTTTCACATACTTAAGTTGGTTATCATCTACGACCTTTAGGTGGCTACCCAAAGCCTCAACACATGCCTAAAGGGTTGGGAAAAACTTGACCAAAGACCATCTTTCGAACCCTTGAAACCCCATTTTTGACTTTATCACTCGAGTGATAGATGGCGTACTCGAGTGATGGACGACCTGTACCAGAGTGAGAACGGCTCACTCATGCGAGTGCTTGCCTAAAGGCACAACCAGAGACAGAAAATACCACAGCACTCGAGCATCCAACATAGCACTCGAGTGATGGCCTCACACTCACCCGAGTTCCAACGAGTGAGGCTCAAGAAGTGACCACCTAAGAGCCATAGAAAACCCAGAGCCAGAAGTGCACTCGAGCACTAGCTCTGGCACTCGAGTGAGGCCACAAAACTCGTAAGTGCTAGCTCACACTCTTGACAAACCAACTGCGAGTGTCAACTCCAAAAGCGGCTCTTAGTATAGAAGCACATGATCACACGAGTAAGACCACCTTCACTCGAGTGATAACTCACATTACTTGCAGGTGAGGAAGTGCACTCTTGCTTCTTCCATGAACAAGTGCAACCAACACCCAAAGGGAAAGGGAAAACATCACGCTGCACTTGAGTGAGACCCTTGTTCACTCGAGTGAGGCTCTATCAGAACCCAGAATGCAGCAGATATCATCATTTTCTCTAACTTAACCAATATGTTTCCAGTGGTCCTCAACTTCTAACACAAGACTATTCCCACATAATTTCACACAAGGAACCCATTGGAAACCTCAAAACAACCAAAATCACACCACAATGACAATTTCCCCCTTGGTCACACTTATGGCACATTTTACCCAATTTTACTAATTTTGCTTCCAAAGTTCCAAATCAACCCCAATGGTATCAAAACACACTAGGACTCCATTTTTACCTCAATACCACATTCAAATAATCCATTTTGCAATTAAACCAAAGTTAGGGCAAATTTCACAAATCACAAAATTCAACCATAAATCACAAATAATAGATCAAAAGGGAGAAAATACTCACCTCTTCCTCTTTCCCAAGCCACTTCCTTGATTCTTCATCTTTCCAAATTCCACTAGCTCTCAAAACACCTTTAACAAATCTAAAACCATAGCAATGAAACTCTCATAACTATGAAAGGTATTTGAACTAAAAAGGACAAGAAGCTAACCAAAATCCCACCTTTCATTTTCTCTTTCTTCCTTCAAGCATGGTGAAAATGGAGGATGAAGAGAGAGAAAAGATGATGAAGAAGGCATAGTTTTTTTGGCTCTCCCACACACACATAAACCGACTTGAGGGAGAGAGAAGAGAGAGAAAAGCTTTTTGAAATATTGACCAATGCTATAGTCCATATTGTGCCAAGTGTCATGATCTTGCCTCATTTTCATGAGCTCACATGCACACATACACATGGGATTCCACGCTTTGATCTCTACACAAGTCAATTATAACCATTGATCTTCAAGTTACTAATGAGTTTCCTCTTCGGCAACCGATCAATTGACCGGCAACTTTACCGTTTTGCCCCTGATTATGGTAATTCACACTGAATCACCATCAAACACTTCATATCGGTCTATTATCCCATAATATGCGTCCTCCCTATATTCTAAGTAAATTTAGATGTTAATCCACAATTGAACTTAAATACAGGGCTTTAACACTGCTCATAACACAACGACTACAATCCATTTCATATTCTCCAAAAGGGTTTATTTATCACTAATCATATTCACTTTTGGAGTCATTATCCCTTAATCGAAAATTAGGATATTACAGGTTAACTTATGATAACAATATATTAATTACCTCAAGCACTATATCGGAGTTTTATGGGTCAAGATCGATCTCTTATATTACCAAGACATGGTGAGGGAAAGTTTTCATGTGCAGTGTATGATGCCTTAAAATAAGCCCATTAATCAATGACTCCAACAACAATATCATAAAATAAGCCTATTAAATCAATGACTCTGATAACAATGCCGAACATTCACTAACTATTATATGTTAGTGTTATTAAATGTAATTTGCATTGTTTTCATTTCATTTATAACTATTCAATTAACCACATGGAAAAATGACGCATATATACCTACTAATATTTAATCACATCTAATTTGCACCTTTGTTTCTTGTACAAGTTAATTAAACATACAAAGTTTCAACACCGTGATAAAAATAATATTAGATCATTTTGTCTCAATTGATGATTAATTTAACATTTTGGTTGGATTTTGACTTAAATAAAATACCTACTGATGAATTGCCATGGTGGTGATGAGATAATGTCAATTAAAAAATGGTTCATTTAAAAATGGACTACCATGACTAATTTGCCATGAGAATGACTTCACAATCTCATATTTATGTGTTAGTTGTTGTACAAAGTATAAATAGTAATTATAAATTATTTCAAACATTTACTTTTGCTTATGCATGTTTACATTTTGGGTTTATCACTTTTTTAGTTTGAATAAGTTAGAATAATTAATTATGAAAATTAAAGTCATTTCATTAAAATTTCAATTCAACTCCAAAAACTACGATTAAAATTAAACAAATAAATTAAAATGAAAAGATAGCATCTCCTTGTAATATGAAAAAAAAATCATTAGATTAGACAAACTGGATAATAAATTAAATATGTGATTTGTTATGAAATCAAGAAAAAATAAGAGATTGGGATAAAAGGACAAAGAAAGACAAGAGAGAATTGTAGAGATGAAGAATGAAGAACTCATTCATATAGTGTTTTCATGTGCTTGCAATTCTCTGTGTTAAGCCTCTATTTATAGGCCTCTAATTCTCTCAAGAGTTATAATGTCATAAACATAAGAATTAACCCACATTATGTTAGAGTTACAATGTTATAAATATAAGAATTAATCTACAACATAAAACTACATAAAACCATGGGAGGTTATAGGTATTAAGGAATCCTAAGAGACTATGAACATCCACTATGACAATATTCATAACATGATTAGTGTTGTCATAGATTTTGATCATAAAATATTAATCACCGCGGGCAACGCACAGAAGAGCAATTACGTTGAATCCATGCCTTTTGCACATGTACTTAGTATAAATTCCTTGAAACAGAGCCATCGCCCTGTGCAACGCGCGAGAGGTTTTTTCTCGTATCTTTTAAATGAGGATACGTCGAGCTGAGATAAGCCGCATGAATAGTATTTTCCAAGGTTTTTTGTCTCACATTTTACTGTTACTGGAATAGCAAATGCTAGGGCTTTTTTCCGTGGCTTAGATGGCTAGGTGGGACCCATATGCATCTTCTTTTTCTCTGTGGGACTCGCCTGCTATTGCTCAGAATCATGTTTTACTGTTAAGGCGGGACTCGCCTGTTATTGCTCATAATCACGTGGTTAACTTCTTTCTTTTTCTTTCTCACCTAGATGCTTAAGGGTGTGTTTGGTTTGAGGGGAGGGGAGAACAGGAGAGGGGGGGTTAAATTATATTTTTGGGTTGAAGGTATTTAAATTTTGAACGGGAATCCAAAATTTAAAAAGAATGATAGGGTAAATTTTAGACGGGAATCCAAAATTTAAAAAAATGAGAGATAAATTTTGAGTTTCTTAAACCCAAAATTGTAATTTCCACTCCCTTCCCTTCCTTCCCCCTTCCCCTTCTCTCAAACCAAACACACCCTAAAGGATTGTTTGATGTGAATTTGAATATCCCTCCTAAAATTTGACGTTCTATTCCGACAAATGCGGTGTCACTCAATCCAATTCGAAGATGGTTTATTCTCTGTCTCAATTGTGTGTTAAGTATGGTTGATGGGTTGAGGTAAAGTTCTACCGCTTGCACATGTAAATTTCGTTATATTATTCTCATCGGTTCTAATTATAAGATAAAGTTGATTTTTTTGAGAAATTAAGGAAGCTAATTAAATTACTTTAGAGTATTTTTATTTTTATTTTTTTCTTCAAACTAATTAATTTTACTAATAAATTAATATATAATCTAAGGATACATAATATTTGATATGATTAAGTAACTTATTTATCTTTCTTAATTTTTTTTTAAAAAATCAACTTTATCTTATAATTAAGTCCGGAGGTAATATTATTTATGAAGAATATTATACTTTTTCATAACATCTATTTTCTTAATAGCTGCGGTCGATGGTGATGGAGGGTAACATGGAGGTTGAGGTCGCTGTAGATCAGTAGATGTGGTCTTGCTGGCATGGAAAGAATTCAAAAAAACAAGAAAGTTCTCGTACGATCACAATCCCCATTTCGTGTTCAGTTGGCTTTTTCTTGGGTAACTTTTAGTCAAAACTCTGCACCTGTAATCTCCATCCCTGATTTTTCATGAAGCAATATTTGCGACTTCAATATTTCTCTTCAGCTGCTCCCAATGTTGATGGCTGGCAAATAAGAGTTTCTGCATCAGGTGGGAAAAATGGTTGCCGCCATAAACCCTAAACCCTTGAGCACTACCAGTTCAGTCGTCGATTGAACTCCCTTGCCGGTTTGAGAGCCATCTGATGCGTTGAATCCCTTTTCTTCTTCTTTCCCCCATTTTTTGCCTTTGTCGAGTGTCCTTTGGTTGCAGTGAAGATTTCGCTTCCCACTTAGCATCACTTGCTGGTCATTCTCGCTGCCACACGTCATCGCAAGGCCCCCACTTCTCTTGGTACAACACTCGGTAACCTTGAGTCCCTTACTCAATTAATGAAGAAATTTTGAGAGGAGAGTTCTGTAGAATCTTTAGTTGTTACATTAATTTGCTTAGTTTGAATTGGAAGTTCTTGCGGTCTGATATCCCAGGATCATGTCCTTGTAATTTGTGTGGCTTTTCACATTTCTTCAAGAGACGGCCTACATAAATTTAGGTTCTAGGTTTTCAAATTTATCAGTCTGCTTGCTAGTCTCCTACAACAACCACACAGCACCAGCACCTTTGGTTTTTTTAATCTGAGTCCTTCCAAGTCCGAACACAAACCCCTTCGGATCTAATACTTCAGTATATGCATTTTTGTCACTTTTCTCAAGTTACTCTAACTTGTATTACCATTCCTTCACCAAGTAATTTATGCATTGTCCCTTCTTTCTCTAAGTTGTGTATTTGGATTCTGTAGTTTTATTTTTATATGTACAATCTCCCGATTTCCTATTCTATCCGTCTTTGCGTGAATTTTGTTTGCTAAGATTGAACTTTTTTTTTATCTCTAGAATGGGTGTTGGCCGTGAAGTCTCTATCTCACTCGATGGTGTGAGGGACAAGAACATAATGCAACTCAGGAAGCTCAGTACAGCTCAAGAACAAAAATGCTATGCTGATGCCCTTGCTTCCGGCAAATCTACTAAACTAGGTTTCATTTTCGGTGGCTATGCTTCTTGGTTTTATTACTGTATAATATTCAGGATATTTTGAGCTGTTGGTGTAAATAATTTCTTTAGTTTGTAGCTTTTGTTTCACGGCTTATACTTTACTCTCTGTTGGCTTGCAATCTTTCATATCATCGTTGTTTTCCCATTTGGCCTTTCCTTTGACATTCAGTGTTCTTAAACTTTATTTATTGTTTCTCTTGTCTGATATTTGATTTATTTTACTGGAGTGTTGAGTTGGCAAAATATGATTTTGGAGGTGCAACAAGACTTCTTGTAGCTTCAATTCCTGGAGTTCACCTTAACAGAACCTCCATCATATCAGAATCCTCACTATCTTCACCTGTGAGTACCAAAATATATTTTGCTTGTCACAGCATTCTTGTGGTCAAAGATATTATGCACTAATATAATGCACTAGAATCTGTTTGGTGATCTTTAAGATTTCTAGACTGCACCCTGGTTGTATAGTGTTGGTTTGCAATATTATCCCTTTCATCTTTTGACCTCTCTATGTTGGAGGTTTTTTTAAAAAAAATTTGAACAACAGTACTAGCAGTATTGCCATCCATATGATTACTTGATGAGTTTTAGTTAAATATATATTCTGCATTGGATTTTTGAAATGCATCATTCAAATTTAGTCATTGCTTCCACTGTGCTTATATAATTGTATATATTATATCACTTGTCCACAATGGGACTCTCCTCTTTGGGATGCTGGTTTCTTCAAGTTATCTGAGTATGTCTGTCCAAGAGGGGCACTTGCAGCTGCTTTAGGAGAAAACTGCAAAAGAGTACAACTCATTGCTTCCACTATGTTGTCTGATATGTGTTAAGAGGATATTGGCCTGGTTTTGTCTTCCTATAGAATGGCTTGGCTTGGTATTAATATTGGTTTCCTTCCATTTACGAGGATGGCATGAGGTTGGTATAATTTTATGAACTTGTGT
This sequence comes from Inga leiocalycina, assembly GCA_963242795.1. Classification (NCBI taxonomy): domain Eukaryota; kingdom Viridiplantae; phylum Streptophyta; class Magnoliopsida; order Fabales; family Fabaceae; genus Inga; species Inga leiocalycina. Next base: position 59,227,628 of record OY725321.1, read on the forward strand.
AGGGTCAATGTTTTGTTGATATAGCAAAGATGATGCAATTTGAACTTATTGTTGCGTTCAACTCACTCATTGCTTCAAGGTTATGTTTGATTTATTTTCATATATTTACTTGTCTATAGGATTGCAATACTTTTTTCTTTTTCACCCAATATGCGCAACAGTCCTTGCCGGAATCAGTGCTTTTGTTACAATAACTTTTGAACAAACAAGTTTTATATCACTTATTTTATCTTTTGCCAGATTATGCATCAATATAGACGTCCTGAATCATTGGAGTATGAATTTATACATGGTAAGTGATTTTGCCGGGGTGTTTTGTCTTTTGCCAAAGTTGGATACTAGACCTATCTTTTTCCATAACACTTCAAAATTTTGTTGACCTTTTTCTCCCATCCTTCTGGACCATATTGGTTGATTCCTTTCAGGTGCATCTTCGGTCAAGTTCATCTATCATTCCACAATTCTTTGCTGCATTTTCAGGTGCTACGGGGAAAAAATCATTGCAATATTTTGATTCTGACGTGCCTGATCCTAAGGTGATTAAAACCTTCGCTCTTTCTTTAGACCTGACTAAAAAGCATTTTGTATTTTCTGCTAGATGCACCTGTTAGTGATTTTTTTAATTTTCTAATATAATAGTTTAGTGATTTTTTTTTTTTATAGTGGGGCTCTTGGAATGCTAGGGAAACTCTTCTGTTAGGATCATGTTCCATTAGGACTCTTCTATTGAAAGAGCCCCACTATCAAAATGTATTCTTTGCTTCTCAGAAGTCATTCCATCTAGACTTGGTTGGATTCATTTTCATGTAGTTGGAATTTTTCCCCTTTATGGTTAATTATAGTTCATTTGTTTTTCATCTTCATAGAAGTCACCATTAATGATATGATGGTAGAAAATGCTATTGGAGTTAGATGATTGAGTGGTGATATGGTTCAGGAGGTGTTTTGTATGTTGGCATATGTGGAGAACATGAGTCTGTGGAGTGCTTGGCAGCAAAGTGGGGCAAATGGGATGTCTCATACAAAATGAGATGTGTTTGATTTTAATTTTACTTTTAGGCTGTACTTTAGGCTGTTATTGAGCCTATTTCTTTTTAAAGTCATATTAGAGGATGTAATCTGTTTTTGAATAATAGTAATGTTCATTATTTTCCGTTTGGATAAGTTATCATTGCTGGAAAATGGATATTAGTAACTTTAAAATGAGTATTCAGGGTTGGTGCCATATCAAATGCGACCGATTTTTTTAAACTACAAGGGCTGTCTGTCTTCATTTTATTAGAAGGAGGTGTTATCATAGTCAGTTGATTATGTTGATCACTTTCTCATTAGACAATGTATTCCTAAAGTGGAGTTGGTGTCTCTTTCCTTGTCAGTGTTCAACACTCTTAGTGCCTGTTTGGTCCACGGAATTAGAGATAATGTAATGAAATGTAAAGTAACGTAATGTAACAATGATTACATAATTTGTTTGGTTGTTCGTTAGGGAAAGATGACTCGTATAAAAACGTTTGGTTAGATTGCATCAAACATGAGAATATATGAGAATGATCTAGCAAGGGACAAAATTACCCTTATCTACATATATAATAATGTGCATGTTAGGTTCATGATAATTTTTTTTCATTTTGTGCAATATACATGTTGGGTTCATTGTAATTTTTTAATATTTAATGATAGAAATATTATGGGTTCATGTTAATTTTTAATATTTAATGATAGGAATATTATTTAATGGGATATTTTAATATTTTTCACTGTGGAATATAAATTTTTTAATTTTTTATTGTTTAATTGGGGAATATTTCCTAAATTTTTAGATTATTAATTAATTTTTTTAAATATTTAATATGGTAGTTAAAAATATTTAACATTTAACAACATTTATAGGTTGGCATTTTGGTCAATTTAAAAAATTATAATGGCAATAATGTTATTTTCACCTGATAACAAGATGTCTATATCCCCATCATCAGTTATAGCAGTGTAATTCTGATTACATCAAATGATGTAATCAGGATTACAATGTAATTCTTTTTATATTATATAAGCCTAACCAAATGCTGCAATCAGTCTATTATATCAGGGTTATATGTAATCCTTTTTTGTGGAATCAAACCAAACGGATTGTTATTGTCTCATGGAGTACAACTTTTGCCTATTATGTTAATTTCTCTACTAAATATACTTAGACCAAAACTAATGAAAGAGGAAATAGAAAATAGTAGTAAATTAAAGAGGAAATAGGAAATAGATATTATATGAAAGAAATTAATGAAGTAGACATTACTAAAAGGAAATAGAAAATAGTAAATTTAAAAGGGTTATGAAGTAGAGACACCTCATATTGCATGCCAGTCACACTTTAGAATTTTAGGGCATGACAGGGTGACATGGGAGCAATGGGGATATGCTCTAAAGGAGGGATATCAACTGCTATATCTTCGTTTTCAAAAGATTTCTTTTAAACAAGAAATTCTGAGTAGAGAAGTTAAGGGGATGAGTCATGGGAAGACTAGAATCGTGTCAGAAGTTGTATTACACATAATATGCTGTAGTGTTTGATTGCTTTTGTTGTTTATTATAGGTGGTACTATAGGATGTTGTTGAGTCTTATTTTAGTCTTCTTAGTGGATGTGATATTTTTTTGGATATTAATTAATAACACTTACTGATTTTTCTTTTACAAAAATGTGTCATCATTGAAGTTTTGATATTTTTGCTTTAAAATGAGTGTTCAAATTTTGCTTATGCAAGTTTACATTTCGTGCTAATTAGTTATTTATTTTGTTTGAATAATTTAGAATAATTAATTATTAAAATTAAAGTCGTCTCATTCAAATTTCAATTCAACTCTGAAAGTTGTGATTAAAATAAAACACCAAAAATCTTAATGGAGAGATAACATCTATCTGTAATAAATTAATCATTTAATTAATGTTATGGATTTTGATCACAACAAATTAATACGGGAGATTTATTGTACCAGATTTATCATCCCGTGCGTTGTTTTCTAGTTACACTTATAATTTGATAATTTGTAAAAGAAACTATTTAATTGATCACATAGCTGAAAATTCACTTCAATAATGGATAAGGAAATATGTTCCCACATGAGGTGGAAGGAAGCCATTTTCTTAGGGCTAAATGAAAATTGGCTTAAAAGCATTTATTTGTACCAAACGCATCTAAGGATGGAAAAGGTGTCATTTTTCTTCTCTTTCCCTGAAATTTTCTTCACTTTTTATACTATAGTTGAACTTGTGTCAGTCTGATAATAATCTAAATAATATAATTTAATTAAAATATTAACGTATGGCTATGAAAAGAAATAATTTAAAATAAATGAAATATCCGGGTATGAACCACGTATAATTAAATAAAAAATAATAATAAAAAAAAAGTTTTTTTTCTTAACTCAAAATGACATCAAGCTTAATAAGAGATATATATAATTTAACATGATTGATCCGTCTAATTGGTCCTTGGCTTAGATTTTAACATAGTATTCTTAGATTTTAACATAGTATAATTATATTGAATTTTATATGATTATAATATATTATATTTTACCTTTTTTTATAATACTATCTCCTACTTATAATATTAAAATGGTCATTTCAACTATGTCTGAGTTGACTCAATAAAATATTGAAATTTTGAAATGGTCATCTCATAATTGTTTTGGTAGAATAGCAATAATAATAACAACAAATGGAGGGGTTATGGCTCATAAAACATAAATAATAAATGTACGAGGAACAGGTCGCCAACGATCTTTTTCAGACTCGTTTTTTTTTTCAAAAAAAAAAAAAAGAGACTCGGTTTTACCGCTGTTTTCGCCCGTGCTGCTATGAAGTAATAATTTCACACCGATCTAATTTCCATGATTTATTATACTATATAACTATAATATGTTTTTATATTTTTTAAATGAATATTATATAAAATAAAAAATAATCTTATAATTATGAATTTAAAAATATATTTAAAAATAAAAAATACAGCAAAAATGGGGCACCAATATTACAAGATTAGTGGGAAAACGCATTATTCATGCCTTCGAGAAAAATGCATACTGCTGGTCAATTAGACAACTTGGAAAAAAGAATGCACAATTATTTTGGTATAAGATAATTGTCATAAAAAATTATTGGAAGACTATTGCTGTATTCATTTTTTTTTCTTACTTTTGGGTAAAGAATATTTCCATCTTTATATATTTATATATGTATGCATGTAGAATCTTATTGTTTTTAATGTTTCGCTCTACAGTAAATTTGAAAAATAAAAGTAGCCTGAACTTATAGATGAAACGATTTATTTGATTTAACTTGTTCGAATACTTATACCAATTATTTTATAAAGATTAGAGTAAAATATATTGACTACCCTTCTGTTTTACCTAAATTACACAAACCTCCAATCTATTTTGAAAACGTATATAGACCTCCTTAAAATTAAAATGCAAGTTACAGATACCTCCCTTACATATTTAATATTCCATTTCCATCAACTCAACCTTTAGTTGATCGTTAAGTTTGACTATTAAACACTAACTTTGACCAAAATAGGGTTATGGTGCTAAAATGACCATCAACTTTTATGAAAAGTGCATCTGTAACCAGGAACTATTTTTTGGCCCAAAAGTAACCACAAACAACATAAAATGGAGCAAAAGTGAGTGATGGCGTTAAACTGAGGAAACGTCCGTTTTTTTCCCAAATTGGTGACTAGGATAATGATGTGGATGTTGGGCTGTGCAGTTGATGTATGTGTGGCATTTGAGACAGCTGATGTAATATCAAAAATGGGAGAGGTCAATGCTAAAAAGGGGCGAACCCTAATTGCACAAATCACAGTGTGGAGTGCGGATTGGAGAGGAAATATGATAGGGAGCGTGATCGAATGAGAACAAGATTCCATTGTGCGAGTGTGCAACAAAGAAGTCAGAGATTAGCGGCAACAACAAGGATTCGATTTGAGCGAAGTCGGAGATGAGCAGCGACAAGAAGGATTCGATTCTGAAGTACCATCTGGTGTGATTGAGGGAGATAGTGAAAAAGTGAGATTCCTGTTAGAGCGAAGTCACGACTAGAAGGAAAATAAGGTAAGCTTCGTCTGGGACCCAAGAACGGCTTTTATATTGTACGTATAGGTTGTGTTATTGTTCTTGTAGAATTCATGGCATTAGATGCCAAAGGTGGTATACCTGAAATTGAGACCGAGAAAGAAAGTAGGGTGTGTGCACAAGATGTAATCGAGGAAGTTGAAGGGCTAAATGTGTTTGATGAGATAGATGTAGATGAAACTAATGACATTGAGTATCTGTGTATTGAAGGTGTTGATTTCAATTGGGTTCCTGAATGGCATATAGATGAAGGAAGAAGTGATAGTGGAGATGATGATGATAATGTTGATGATACTGGGGGAGAAAATTGGAAACGAAAATTGTGTCAGAAGTCTATTGATATTTATAGGGAAGAGGATGCTAGTAGTGATAGTCAAACCTATATGGCTGATGGTATGGGGTCGGATACAGAAGGAAGTGACCCTGAGGAGGATGATTTGCCACTTGAATATGATAATGAGCCTCTGGAAGAGATCACTCATGTTGGTGAAAGATTGAGTAACAAGCCCTTGTTAATACTTGGCATGACATTTATGGATAAAGAAGAACTTAAGTACACATTGGATAGGTATAGGGTAGAGAATGGGGTTAATCTAAGAGTTGTTAGAAGTACCAAGAGCTTAATGAGAGTGGTATGCGATGAGGGATGCTCATTTCTCCTATTCGCCTCTAGGGATGGGTCTAATATAGGATTTAAGATCAAGACATTGTGGAATGAACATAGCTATGTTAGAGTCTATAACAATAGAAGAGCATCAATTAAGTGGTTGGCTTCTCAGTTTAAGGAGAAGGTGCAAGAGGCTCCGAAGTTGAAGATTGCTGAGACGAGGAAGGAGATTGAGAGAGAGTTTAAGGTCCATGTAAGTTCACACAAGTGCAAAAGGGCCAAGAGGAGGATAATGCAAGACATGGAAGGGAGCTTCAATGATGAATTTGGGAAGTTGGAGGCGTATTGTAATGAACTGAGAATTTCAAACCCTGGTTCAGATGTTAGTGTTGAATTGAGTAATGAGGAACTAGAGAATGAGAGACGCGTTTTCATAAGAATGTATCTCTGTCTACATGCTTCAAAGGTAATCTAAATCTGCAATTTAATTTTTTTTTCATGGCTGTCAATATTTACTGTATTGTAATTCATTTTATGTGAAGCAGGTTGGGTGGAGACAAGAATGCAGGCTGCTTATTGGAGTATATGGGACATTTTTGAAAGGGAAAACAAAAGGAATTTTGCTTACAGTGGTAGGAATTGATGCAAACGACTCACTCTACCCTTTGGCTTTTTGGTTGGCACAGAGAATAGGATGCAATGGAATTGGTTCCTATAATGGCTGCAACGGTCGCTAGGCTTGCATGAAGGTGACGCAATCACTTTAATATCCGATATGCAAAAGGTGAAACTTTTTATTGTTTATTGTCATTGCGAATTTTGGTTTCAGTGCATTAGTATTTATTGTCTGAAGTGTTTTTGTTTTATTGCCACTTAATAGTTCCAGATTCTCCATTAGTGCCATATTCTGTTTGAATTTGTCATGTTGACGCTATTCTCATAAGTGCAATTATTTTAGTATGTAACTTTACTTCTTGTTGGATTGTTTATCTGGCTGCAGATTGTATTTTTTTGTTTAAGTATGTTTCTGGTTGTAATGATCTTCGTGATCTTCTTTCAGTGCATCCCAAGTGCAATTATTTTAGTATGTAACCTTACTTCTTGTTGGATTGTTTATCTGGATGTAGATTGTATTTTTCTGTTTGAGTATGTTTCTGGTTGTAATGATCTTCATGATCTTCTTTCAATGCATCCCAAGTGCAATTATTTTAGTATGTAACCTTACTTCTTGTTGGATTGTTTTTCTTTTAGCACCTTGTAGCAATTTTTTGAATTCTTAACCTTACTTCTTTCGGTGTGATATTTCTTTTTGGTTTGCATTGGTTAAAAACTATGGGTTTGGAGTACCTTTGCAGAATTGAAATTCTTGTGGCCATAATTGAAACATTTGACAGTGTTTTGAGTTTGATACTATGAGTTTCATTTAGATCAACATACTGAAATTATTGTGGTCGTAATTGAAACATTTGAATTAGTGCTTAAAGTGTAACTCATCTGTTGTATGATCTTAGAGATTATGTCAGGCTGTGAGCAATGTTCTGCCACAAGCAGAGTACTGACTGTGTGCAAGGCACATTTATGCCAATTGGAGCAAAAAGTGGAGAGGTAATGAGATGAAGAAGAAGTTCTTTCTCATGCTCTTGGAGTTCTTTTGAAGAAAAATTCCAAGATAATTTGAAAGCACTTGAACGGTTAAGTAAAGAAGCGGCTACAATGGCAACATCATATTATCCACAAGCATGGATAAGGGCTTACTTTTCAAGTAGATGCAAATCATGGATGGTAGATAACAACATTAGTGAGTCATTAAATGCGTGGATTGATGACTATAGGTTTCTTCCTGTAATTAGAATGTTTGATGGTATAAGGGTTAGGATAATGGATAAATGGGCAGTTAGTGAGAACAATGTGAGGAGTTGTAAGGGTGATTATAGTCCTAAATGTATGGATCTGTTTGAGATGAATAGGTATCTAGCTATTAATTATAGAGTCTAATTTAATGGAGATGAGGAATATGAGGTTAGTGAGGGCCAAGATAGGCATTCAGTTTTTCTTAAGAATAATATGTGTACCTGTAGGGCATGAGACTTGATAGGAATCCCATGCCAACATGCTATATATGCCATATACTATGCTAAGGTTGATCCAATCAGTCAAATTTGCATCCCCCACCCATAGCTATTTTACCAAGAAGACCATGTACGAAATGAGTTAGAACCAAAGAAGCATAGCGGAGAAAGAATAGTGTCTTGGGGCAGATTGCATATCATGAAGACCAACAAATAGCACCTGCATAATGGCCTCCTTAAGGAGGAAAATTAAGCAAACTAGGAAAGAGGATGAAATGCTCAATATGTCATCAAGAAGGTCATAACAAGGCTAAATGTAAAGAGGTAATTGTTATTAATAGCCGTCCTAAATTTATTTGGAGTTAGTGAATACGTTTTTCTAGTGATTAAGTTCTTGTTAGTCTGCCTATTATTTTCTGTAGTTATCACACCTGGTTAGTTTCTTTTACTAATTATTATTCTCATCAATTCCATAAAAAAATGTTGCATAATGTCTTTGTTGTTTCATCTATGTAGGCACCGTCAACAAGCACACCTTATCAACCCAAGAAAAAAAAAACCAACAACTAATAGCACCCTCACAGTCCTCTCAACAGCCACCCCCACCCACACAGACCTCTCAAGAGCCACCTGCACCATCAGAGTCTTCTGAATAGCAACCTGCACCATTACAGTCTGCCTAACGACTATCAAAAACTAGAAAAGGAGTTGTTGCAACCCAAACATGCGTGTACAACCCTAAAAGGCCTTGTGGGATGGGCATACGAGTTGATCCAAATAGTGAGAGAACTATGGATAATGTACATATGAAACTCTTGCATTTATTGTATAAATGGTTTGGATTGTTAGTAACGTTAATATCATTACTTGTGCAACCTGGTTTCACTTCAGAGCTAGTTATAGAAGAGGGTTATGTGCAAGAGTATATGCACCGCTATGCTGACCCTCAAATTAAATTTCCCATACCTAATGAAAAGGAAATGAGGAAATCTAGGGTTGCAAACTCCACAGCAGTTAAGGCTTCAAGAAAAATCAAATTTCATGATGAAGGCTCAAATACATTTGTAATTCCCTACATACCTCCAGGTCTACAGTGGAGAGGTCTTCCATGTATAACTACCTCTCAATTATTGGCTCAAAGGCAGAGCATGATGGCAAACATGAAGAACAAGGCAAAGAAGTCTAGTACATAGGATTTAGGTCCAGAACAAGGGAAAGAGGTCTTCCATGTATAACTACCTATGTAATTCGTGCCATGCATTTTTTTTAACTTATTATTTCCACTTTCATGGCATGGGGACCATTTAGGTTAATGGATACTTATTTTGGCATCATTTTGTATCCAGTATGCTACTGTGACCTTTTGTATCAACTTTGTAGCTAATGAGGCTCTTTGTATTTTGCCTTCACTTGATGGCAGATGGATATGTCACTGTCGGTCTGGATCCAAGGTGATTGTTGGGATTGTGACCATTTCAATTATATGAATGTTGTAGGTATCAATTATAATTTGTTGTGCAGATGGATATGTCATTGTCGGTCTGGAACTGAGTCTGAACATCTTCCTTCTTCTTATATACTACTAGATTGGTGGAAACCATACTCCGCGAATGTGCTTTATATTTAAAAACTGGCACTTGGATCTTTACATGATAAGCAAACATTTACATCTTTTGTTCTAAGTTCTTCCTTTACAGCAATTATTAGATCGTCATTCTCAGATGTGTGGGTCAGCAAGTAACTATGTATGTGGTGACCAATATGAAACATCAAGTATACTTTCAATAGGATTTTGACAATAAATAAAGTTCAGAAATGAAAGAGTACATTGAGAGATCAAAATTTGTGAAATGAATGAGTTTGCTAGTTTTCACATGCACTTCTAAAAAGTAAGATAATGCAGGAACTTTTACTCAGAGGTTGGCTCGAGAATTTCCTACATGGCAAGTATTTTTCCACATGTTTTTATGCCATGAATTATATAGGCGTTAATTTATTATAGCAATTATTCTAGATAATATTAGCTATTGATCTGTGGACCTTACATAACACATTTTGAATTACCTATTTTAGGGTTCGTTGCTGAGGAATGAGATGTTAGAATATTTATTATATAGAACACAAAAAGGGAATAAAATGAAGAAAAAAGATTTTGTAAGGGAGAAATTTACCTTGCATATAAAAAAGGAAAGAGATAGTTGCTGTTGAGTAGTAACTAACATAACTATTTCCATACTTGCAGTACACTAAATTAGCCAATTTAAAAAAAAAACTACACTAAATTAAGTTCTACAAGTTCTATCTCCTACATATCCCCAACAACAAACCAAACAACACTCTTAAGTCATATTGACACATTAGTGCATCATGTTCACAATAAACAACAACACCCAAGTCAACAACAAAATTCCTATTGCAACTCTATACTTCAGCTCCCAATTCCTTCGTTCTCTTTCATTTCTCTCATGCATGGCTTTTAGCTTTCGCACCTCACTGTGAATTATTCCAACCTCACCACAGCTCCTATCGGCCTCCACCCCTCTTCGAAGTTTCATATTCTCGTCATAAAGCTTGTCTATATTATCAAATAGCTCCTTTATCACAGCATTCGCCCTTTTACCAAAGTCTTCATTATGCCACGCAAAGTACGCACAACCCCCATCCTGAAAATTTGCAACAAATACCAACTAACTCAGAGACCCCAAAAAATCAACCTTGCTCAGAACTGTTGACCATGGAGAAAATTGTCAACCATGCTCGAAATGCAACAAATCTTACCTAAAAATACTTTTGACAGCCGTAAAACCACCGCCTTGGGTTCCCTTCACTCTAAGACGTCCATCGAGGTGCTGGCAACCTGTGGTGGCAGTACCTTCTCCCACCTTCATATTCGTCCTCACGATTGTGGTGCCTCATCAGATATACCCTTCTTTTGTTTCTTCCTGTCATTGAATTAAAGGATGATGCCATCGACCTTCTTCTTTAGCTGTCTTGTCGCTGCTTCTGTCACGATCTTCTTCACCTTCGCTGCTGCTAAGCTCTGACCATGGAGAACAAATTAGGTCATAACAAGGAAGGGGTTCCATTTATTTTTTCCCACCTGCCACATCAACTCATTTATTCAATGCCAACTAGACTCCATCGTGTACCAATTTGGGGAAAAAATGGATGTTTGCTCATTTAACGCCGTCACTTGCTTTTGCTCTCTTTTATGTTGTTTGTTGTTACTTTGGGCCAAAAAATAGTTCCTGGTTACATATGCACTTTTCATAAAAGTTGATTGTCATTTTAGAACCATAACCCACCAAAATACCCCTTTTTAACAAATGAATAAACATTTATTTTTGCCTAAAAATAAATTTTTATATAAAAAAATAATTCTAATACATGTATGTTTAAAATTTCCAATATATTATAAAATTTTTAATTTTATTATATTATAAAATTTTTAAATTTTTAATTTTCATCATATTTATTAAAACTCATTTATTTAGTATTCTTTTAAATGACTAAAAAATATGGCATTTAAATAAAAGGCAAAAAGAAAAAGACAGAAATATGTTTTATTCACAATATATTATTAATAATGTAAATTTGATATAGTACATGACTTATATTAATTTTAAGTTTTAATTTTTTAAATACATTTTTTGCACAAAAATTTATAAATATATTTATTTTAGTATGCATCTATTAATAGGATTAATCATATTTTTAATTAAGTTTTCTATGTCTACATTAATTAAATTAATTAAGTATTTATCTTAATATGAAAAAAATTTTAACATATAACTATTTACAAAAGTAAAAAATAAGTTAAGAAAAAGAAAAAGAAACTCTTAAATTACTTAAACAATTTTAGTCAAAATTAGGAAATTAGTGACAAAGGATAAATTAATAAATAAAATTTTTTTTAATATAAATTTTAATTAAAAAATAAAAATCCTTAACGGAGTTAACGTTTTGGACTTAAGTGTATATTTTCAAAATAGAGGGAAGGTCCGTGTGATTAAGGCAAAACGTAAAAGAGATTAGAGTATTTTATTCTAAAAATTATTTTAACTGTCATAGGAGGTTGAGTTTATCTTATTTTTATAGTGCTTTACAATTTATTTATACAAAGAAATAAATGAGTGTGTATAAAATGATATTCAGGCCGAATAGTTGTTACCATTTAAGCTATATGTAATACATAAGATTAAGTGAATTATACAAGTTGACTAGTCGAACTTAAAAATTTACACATAATTTTTTTTCCTAAAAAAGCGGACTATGTGTAATTTTATTTTTCAAAAAGTATAGAAGTATCCGTAATTTTCTATTTATTTTCAAGAAAAGTTTATATAAAATTTATAAATAAAAAAATATTAATGAAATTTTAATAAATTCTAGAATAGGGTTTACAATTTATTTATAAAAAAAATAAATGAGTGTGTATAAAATAATATTCCGGCAGAATAGTTGTTACTCCTCCCATTTAAGCTATATGTAATATATAAGTTTGAGTGTGTGTTTGGTGTGGCTTTTTTTGCCTAAATAAGCCCGTTTTTCCACAAAAAAGCCCAACTAAAACGCAATACGTTTTAATTGTGTTTGGGAAAGCTTATTGAAAAATCCAAAAAGCCCAAAAACGCAGCTTATATTTTAAGCCCAAGATACCTACTTATTTTTGGAAAAAAGCTGAAGCCGTTTTTTTTTGGGCCCCACCTGCACAGGTTACCCACTCCCCCCCCCTGTCCGCGGGCCCCACCTAATTAGCTACCCACTCCCCCGTCCGCATATTTCTGCCATTTCATTCCAGACTTTTTTTTACGAAAAAAAATAAATAAATATTGACTATACCATTAAATTTTGAGTTAAGGTGCAAACATATTTAGTAAGTTTTTAATTAGGAATAATGTTGTCTTAATTTTTTTTTGGTTCAAAATACCCTGAAAGTGTTAAAATAGAATAATATTATCCATTACCTTTAAAAATAGAATAATCTTCAACCCGTATGAATCACATTCGTGACATGATTAGAGATCGATTTGTACGGGACATGTGATCCAATTAGTTATGTAATATTTTTATGTGAAATTATGTATTTTGGCATCACATTTTCTAACTTCAATTTTTCCACTAATTTTTAATTTAAAAATTAAAAATTAAAAAATCACTTATGCAGATATCTTCCTGGGCCAGATGATATGTTACTGTTGGATATCGCATATATGATCTATCTAAAATTTGAAGAATATACAAATGCCCTTCAAGTTTTTACTTTTAAAAACGCACTTATACATTCGCTACTCCAAACACATTTTGACTTATGAGAAATCACTTATTCAACCGCTCATTCAAACATAAATCACATTACAAATATTGACTTATTTATTAAGTCATTTTTAATAAGCCCGAATTATATAAGTCATTTTTTCTACCGCTATCCCAAACACACCCTGAGTGAATTATACAAGTTGACTAATCGAATTTAAAAAATTATACATAATTTTTTTTTTCAAAAAAAGCGGACTATGTGTAATTTTATTTTTCAAAAAGTATAGAAGCATCTGTAATTTTCTATTCACTTTTAAGAAACGTTTATATAAAATTTAGAAATAAAAAAATTAATGAAATTTTAATAAATTCTAGAATAGGGTTTACAATTTATTTATAAAAAATAAATGAGTGTGTATAAAATAATATTCTGGCCGAATAGTTGTTACCATTTAAGCTATATGTAATACATAAGTTTGAGTGAATTATACAAGTTGACTAGTCGAATTTAAAAATTTATACATAAATTGTTTTTCCTAAAAAAGTGGACTATGCGTAATTTTATTTTTGAAAAAGTATAGAATTATTTTTAATTTTCTATTTATTTTTAAGAAACGTTTATATAAACTTTATAAATAAAAAATATTAATGAAATTTTAATAAATTCTAGAATAGGGTTATAAAAATTTTTTGAAAATAGACAAGTATTGCACCCTAAACATCAAAAGAAATTAGGCTAAAATTTAAAGTGATTTGGAGATACCCTTAATCAAATAAAAAAGAGATAAGTATTAAAACAAATTGAATTTAGTTTTTTTAAAATTTAATATATAATTTTTAAAATAAAAAATGTTTGCCTATAATTCCAACGAATTCCTTAAAATCTATGTAATTTCACTTTCCCTTTTAAATAAGTAACAACTATTAATATTATATGAGAATTCTGGGTAATTAACTCAAACAAATTCCATGTAATTAAATCCTATTAGGTTGCTTGCTTAAAAAATTATCTCATAGGATAACACGGAGCCACCGAGATCTTTCCTTGATGGTGACATTATGTGCCACAGTCAAAATTTATGTGCCTTTTTGTTGTATTCTGAGAAATGGATGCAAAAGAAAATAAGACAACATTTTCACCAAACAAATCCCAATTTTTCTTAGGAAGAATCACTCGTACATCCTCGAGATAAAAAATAATCACAATAAAATCCTAAAATAGTAAAAAAAAATTCAACATGGTGTAAAAAACACATTTAACAAATTTTTATTTCTTTTTTTAAAATTTTATTGTGATTATCTTTCATCCATGACACCTAGGTAGGAGTGATCATTTTCCTTTGTTTCTCAGAACACCTTGACTTTGCAACAGAAAGCCTCTGACTTTGCAACAGAAAGCCTCATTCATTAATAAACCACTCAACCTAATATTCTCTGCTCCAAGGCATTTGAAAACTTCTCAGCCTCCATAGCTATGGCAGGTAGCCAATTCTGTAACAATCTTCTTCATCATCTTCTTCTTCCTCCTTCTTCTCTGCAACTCATTACCACCATAACACTGTTATTCTTCCTCATATGCCCATTTGATGTTTCTTCACTTTCCGTCAGTTATGAACAGTTCAAGCAGAATGATCCAACCTTAAAATTTGAGGGAGATGCGTACTATGATAATGGATCTTTGCAGCTCACAAGGTTTGAGAGAGACAGTCTTGGAAGAGTCACCTACTACAAAAAACTCCATCTTTGGGATAAAATATCAGGAAAAGTCACAGATTTCTCTTCCCATTTCTCCTTCATCATCAACTCACCAAACAAAACCTTCAATCTTGGAGATGGCATCACCTTCTTCCTTGCAGCACCAAACTTTCCGCTTCCTGTTCCCCGAGACGGCGCCGGCATCGGCCTCGTAAGTCGTTATCAGTTGCAAGATGAAAACTATACAAACCTGAACCCTTTTGTGGCTGTGGAATTTGATACCATGAAAAATGATTGGGATCCTCCATATGATCATGTGGGGATTGATGTCAAGTCTATAAGCACAGCTTATACCACACCTTGGTTCAGCGTTAAAGATGGAAGAATCTATGAAGCTGTTATCAGTTACAATTCAAGTTCATTCAATTTGAGTATAAGTTTTGAAGGTTATCAGAATGATCAAAAGGTTGAGCAGAGTTACCATCAAGTTGTGAATTTGACTGATGTTCTTCCAGAGTGGGTTGAGTTTGGATTCTCTTCTGCAACAGGAAATTACTTTGAGATCCATACACTTTGCTCTTGGTCCTTCAATTCAAGTTTGGACATGGAAGATCAGAACAATCAGAATAGTAAGAATAAGAAGGGACTAGTAGCAGGATTGAGCATAGGAGGAGGTGTTTTATTAGTCTGTGTCATAGGGTTAATTTGGTTTGTGACTTGTAATATCAGAAGAAGGAGAAGGAGAATAAGAGAAAGAAGAAGTATTGATCGTTTTGACTTGGAGCTAAGCATGAAGAATGAGTTTCAAAACAGCACAGGGCCTAAGAAGTTTCCATACAAGCAGCTTGTGAAAGCAACAGATAAGTTTGCAAAAGAAAATAAGCTTGGAGAGGGAGGATTTGGTGGTGTCTACAAAGGGTTTATTGAAGAATTGAATAGCTATGTTGCTATTAAGAAGATATCACAAGGATCTAAACAAGGGGTTAAGGAGTATGCATCAGAAGTCAAGATTATCAGTCAACTTAGGCATAAGAATCTGGTTCGGTTAATCGGGTGGTGCCACGAGCACAACGATTTAATACTAGTTTATGAATTCATGCAAAATGGAAGCTTAGATTCTCATCTCTTCACAGGCAAAAGTCTCTTATCATGGAGACAAAGATATAGCATCGCTCAAGGCCTAGCCTCGGCGTTACTATATTTGCACGAAGAATGGGAACAATGCGTGGTTCATAGGGATATAAAAGCAAGCAATGTCATGTTAGACTCCAAATTCAATGCGAAGCTTGGAGATTTCGGGTTGGCCAGGCTCGTCGACCATGGGAAAGGGTCGAAAACAACTGTTTTAGCTGGGACTTTTGGGTACATGGCTCCGGAATATGCTGCCAAAGGAAAGGCGAGCAGGGAGACCGACGTGTACAGTTTTGGAGTCGTGGCTTTGGAAATAGCATGTGGGAGAAAAGCGATTGAGCAAAACGCCGACAAAGAAGAACAGGTTTCACTTGTGGACTGGGTTTGGGAACTCCATGGCAGAAAAAGTGTTCTTGAAGCAGCTGATCAAAGATTATGTGGGGACTTCAATGAGCAGGAAATGCAGAGGCTGATGATGATTGGACTATGGTGTGCTCATCCAGATCATAGTCAAAGGCCTACAATAAGACAAGTAGTTCAAGTTCTTAATTCTGAAGCTCCTTTGCCTAATCTAGTGTTACAGAAGCCTGCACCTTCATACAATAACTCTGTTCATGTCAGTGGATTTTCATCTTCAAGCCTTTCTTTCTCAGGCACTATTAGTGCTTCTGGAATTAACCATAGCTCCTTGCCTGCAAGTGATGGCTTTTTCACTGGCTCATCACAGTCAAGCACATCATCACCTTCAGCTTCCCTTCTGCATACCTACTAAATTGAGAATTCTTTGTATTCTTTTTATTATTTAACCTTTTGTACTTGAAATGAAAAGGTTTTTATGGTTTTACTTGAGAAAAGATTCAGTCATGTGAATGAGCCTTAAGGGCCATTTGTTTCAATTCCTTCTTAGGACACAATTGGTTCATTGACTAACATAATATGAGAATAATATAACGAGACTTCAATTCTTTCTCTAACATAATATGATTTCGAACTCCTAAAATGCATGTATGAATTTGCCTGCATTCCTCAGAATATCTAATTGGTCATCATTAAATAACAGATTTTGATCAGTAATACAGACATATGCGATATGATCATTAGTATTATTGGGTTATACCTAATCCACTCTTAATGGATTAGGGCCCTAACCCATCTTAATTGGGCTATAAATAGAAATAGAGAAAATATGGGTTTTATATGTGTGATATTTCTCTTTAACCGGAGAAGAGTTACATGATCCTGCAAGAGAGATTTATGGTATGTTTAGAATTGAGGGGGGTTGTTTTTTTTATTGACTTGAAACGATGACTCCCAAGGTTCTCTACTGTCTCTCGGGTTATCTTCTGCTTCCTTCCTTCTTGGTGTTATTTTCTTTGGCTTTACATTATAATCATAGTCCAAAACTTGTGATTTGGATTCATGTGGGCTACCAAGATATTTCATCAGACTTTCAGAAATGCCCCAAATGCTTCAATATCATCTGAGCAAGGTGAAAACAGGCATGTGGTACTGTTTGGTTACAGTGCTACAATTATTCACCATTCTTGTTCTTGTTTTCTGGTTCTCAATCTGAACAGAAATAAATGAATATGGTCAAAAAATTAGTCAGGTCATAAAATAACTTAAACTACCATGCATAAATATAAAAAAATCAACTAGTGTAGACGTATCCTTGAAAGGTTGAAGCTTTCTTTTACGCCTTCTCCTTGAATTTTATACTTCTTCCTGACATTAATATAAAATATATTTTGAGAGTTGATCTTATTCCTAAGTATAAGAAAATTTTTTTATAGTTATTACTCTTTTAATAATTTACCCCTATTGATATTCTCTTAACAATAATTAAGAAGGATGAGAGAGAAGAGAATTAACGAAGATGACCAGTGTTTTAGAAAATTCATGCGTATTAGCCAACTTAACCAACTTTCTTAATCTAATCAAATTAGGTAAACATATATTATATTAAGAACTGGAGGAACATTCGGGAAAGTGCTGGAAAGGTTTAGAGAAAAGTATCATTTTATACCTTTTTATAAGTCACTTGTACTCAAAAAGTTTTGCTCATGAAAGTCATTTGTAGGGTAATAAATGATGCTTTGATAATTTTACCCCTACTCACTATTGGTTGGACACATGGGAAAGAGAGAAGAGAGAGAGGTGTAAATACATGGAGATAAAAGGATATGAGAGAAAATGTGTATACTTTCATGAATAAAAGGCAAATATAAAAAACAAATTGTTCATTTAATGGTTTTCTTAGTTTGTAAAAATGAAGTATAAGTGATCTATAAACAAGTATAGAGTCTGTAGCTTGTTCCCATTTTTTTTTTTTGGTAAAATGTTCCCACTTGTTATTGTTGGAACCTTCACCTCGTTTCAGGATCATTTAACGAAAAAAAAAAAACTAATTACGTAAACATTAAAATTAATAATAAAATAGCAAACCATTTAGAAGGGTCCCAAGCCCATATATTATTTATAATTAGCCGAAAGGTGGTGTGGCTTTTGAGTTTTGAATATTTCAACTTTTAAAAGATGTGTGGCCCACATTTAATAAGGAATAGGTGCATTAAAGATAACTTGTGGAAAAATCCCATTGAGTATTGACCCTATAAAAGTTGAGGTCATTTTAAAATGCTGAGAGGAAAATTAAAAGATAGAAACGAAAGTAGTTAATGCCCACTTTTAGTTGCCCACGAAATTTGGTTAAGTTAAGAGCAAGTTTGGAAAGACGGTGTGGCTCTTCAAAAGTGACTTTTTCAGTTTATGTTATTTATTTTAGTTAAAGTCATCAAAAGTCATGTTCAAGGTAATAAGGAATTAAGGATACAGCCAGCAAATTTAATTAGTGGGTGAAACATTATTATAAAATTAAATTTATTTTTTAAGTATTTATTATGAGTGATAATTTAAAATTTGAAAATTAAAGTTTTTAAAAAATAAAATTTAAAGAATTTCAAGGTTCCAAATTATTATTGAAAAATAAATTATCGTTAAATATGTTCAAATCTAATTGATTTTTAATAAAAATTATAATTTTTCATGGACATTATAAGTATTATTACTTATTGCTTTTGAATACTAGGACTTGAAAAAATAATCTGGTGCGCCCTAGATTATTATTTTTCATGTGTGTCCAATGTCCATCACTCTAAAGTACTTGTTGAGCAATTTTTCACTTAACAATTTAGGTAACTTAAGATATTAGATATATCTTAAAAAATACTTTAGAGTATTAGCCCAAAAAATAATTTAATGGTGTTGTACACGCCAAAAAATACTTTAGGGTGACGAGCACATCTAAAAAAATATTTGAGGGTGCTGGATGTACCATAAAATACTTTAGGTCAATGGATATACCTAAAAAACCACTTCATGGTACTTGATCCACCTTAACCCTATTAAAACATATTGTACTTTAGGGTGACGACACATCTAAAAAAATATTTGAGGGTGCTGGATGTACCATAAAATACTTTAGGTCAATGGATATACCTAAAAAACCACTTCATGGTGCTTGATCCACCTTAACCCTATTAAAACATATTGTACTTTAGGGTGATGAGCACATCTAAAAAAATATTTGAGGGTGCTGGATGTACCATAAAATACTTTAGGTCAATGGATATACCTAAAAAAATATTTCATGGTGCTTGATCCACCTTAACCCTATTAAAACATATTGTACTTTTTAATTTTAAAATGCATCAGTATTGAAAATTTTAAGAAACATCATTAGTAATTTTACAGATATAAATATGACAATTTTAAGTTTTATAAGAACTTTAGTCTTTTGAAATTCTTTTGAGGATTAAAATTATGAAACTTGATTATTGAATCATCAGGATAACCTGCTAAGAACAGCCAAAATGCAACCTGTGTGTTTCCTTGTTGCCTTCATTGGTTCTTGGATATTTGTCCCAAGAATGAATAAAGTTTTGAAATCTGTGTTTTGCAGATAGCGTGTGGAAGAAAACCCGTTGACCTTGTGGCTTCAGAAGATGATCAATGATAATGGTGAAATGGATACGGGGTCTCCATGGAGGTGGGAGAGTTCCTTTTTTTTTTTTTTTGTACTAAGTGTAACAGCCTAAATTTTGATTAAGGGCTAATCATGATTATTGAGGATAATTATTGAATTAAAATTGGAATTATTATATGTTTTGTGGCCATTTTATCTAATATGCCATAATTAGCAAGAAATCGAAAAAATGGAATTATTGGCCATAAGTTAGTGATTAAAGGAGAAATTAATTACTAACTAAGAGAAAAAGGTGAAGTGTGATTAAATGGCTAATGAAGGGATTAGAGTAGCTAATTGGTGGTTTACTTTATGAGGGCCAATAGGGAGGTGACACTTGTCAAGCTCACATGTGGAGGGAGTATTATTGTCATCATTTTCTCACCTTCTACACTCATCTCTCTCCCGTTCTCTCTCTCCCTGGTCCAGCGCCATTGTTGTAGAAAAATAGAGGAAGAAAAGCTTGAGAACAGTTTGCCATTTGGTGTTGGTTTGTGACTTTAAGGAATTTTGGAGGTTGGAAAATCAAGAGGCTTCTTTGAGAAAGTTGTTAAGGTTAGTAAAAGAAACATTTCCATCTATGTTTCATGCCATTTGATTAAACTTGGAAATTCTGGAATTTATTGCCTATTTTCTAAAATGATGGTCATTGGGATATTTGGCATGTTATTGGTATGGAATTGGTATGTTTAGAATGTATGTGAATAGATAGAAAGGGATTTGGGATTGAATGATTAAGTTTGATGAATTTGGAATTTTGGTGTTAGTGTTGCCCAAAACCAAAGCATGATAATGGAATAGGCTTTTGGTTGTTTTGATGGCTTTATTGAATTCCTTGAGTGATTTTGTGTGGGGATAGCTTTGGTTAAGGTTTTGGATCCATTGGAGTCAATTGGGTAACCTTTAGGAAATGCTGTTAAAGTTTCTGCGTTTTTTGGTTTCTGATGTATATCACTCGAGTGAGGGGGATAGTGTTGCCCAAAACCAAAGCATGATAATTGAATAGGATTTTGGTTGTTTTGATGGTTTTATTGAATTCCTTGAGTGATTTTGTGTGGGATAGCTTTGGTTAAGGTTTTGGATCTATTGGAGTCAATTGGGTAACCTTTAGGAAATGCTGTCAAAGTTTTTGCGTTTTTTGGTTTCTGACGTATATCACTCGAGTGAGGGGGGTATCACTCGAGTAAGTCAGTGAAATTCCATAGTTTCTGCATTGCACTTCTGTGAAGGGGGTAAGAGTGTCGCCTCACTTGCGAGTGTGGTGGGTTCTCACTCGAGTGCTGGTGTATTTGACATCCAGAACTTGCCTCTCGAGTTGCCACTCACGGTTAAAGTGCAAGAGTGTGTTTTAGCACTCGCGGGTATTTAGTCTTCACTCGAGTGAAAAGATCCATACTCAAGTACTCCTTTTCTTTGAAATTTCCATTTACTCTCGGGTCCTCACTTTCTACACCTCACTTCCTGGTATTCGAGTGAGTATTTGGTATCACTCGAGTGTTGCATTCTGTGCTCGAGTGTTCTCATTTTCTGAAAGTTTCTTGTGCTTTCGGGTATGCACTCGCTGTCCTTCACTCTCTTGTACCCGAGTGCAGACCATACCATCCCTCGAGTGAGGCCATTTTTACTCGAGTGAAACAGTGAAAAATGTCAATGTTTGTGCTTCCAAAAGGGGATCTTAGGAATAGTTTTTCCACCCCTTTAGGGCATTTGTTAGAGGCGTTTAAGGGTACTTAAGAGACAATAATGATAACCAATTTAAGTATTGTAAAGGTATTGAGTATTGGACTAAGTGATAATCATCCTTAATTATGACTTTAGGATTTGATATTTGCCCAGAGCGTAGAAGGCCCGTGCCTGCTCAAGAACGGAAAGACCAAGGTAATGACACTTTATCCTATATCATGTGTAATGCATTACTTGTTAGTATTAGTCATTGAATACAGATACAGTTGAGAGGACGTGGTGAAAGCCTGGCCTTGAATACAGATACAGTTGAGGGGACATGGTGAAAACCCGGCCTTGAATACAGATACAATTGAGGGGACGTGGCAGTGTGCCCGGCCTTGAATATTGATTGATGCATTGTGATATATGCTTACTTGCTTTGTTTAATTATGCATTGCATCATATACGTAAACTGTTGTTACTGGGATTCTTTAGAATCTCATTCTTTCTAAATAACATTTTTAGACAAAGTAAGTGGATCAAGAAGCAAACAAGTGAGCAAGAACAACTAGGACTGTCGGCTGTCGGCGGTAGTCTTAGCTAAATACTTTTGGTTTTTGACTGATTATCATTTTGGACGAATGTATATATTGAATAGATAATAGAATTTAATTTTGTATAATCCCCGATATGGGAACTGAGATGGGCAATGATGCCTGTATCAACTTTTGGAATAATGTTATTATCCCGAGTGAATGTCGGGAATTTAAATTATACTCTGATATTGTATTTGTGACAAACCGAACAGATTTTGTACAAAAATTTTAATTACCCTCGATCTCTCATTCAATTATAAAACGTGTTTATACACTTAATCTTGGCCTTGATCGTGACAGGGATTACACTAAGTATAGGTATCTTCCTATTAAAGGCAATTCTATTCGAGGTATTGTCAGGTACTAAATGTGAGTACCTCTCTCAGCTGGGTTTTAAACTTTGATTTGTCATATTATGAGGAACTAACCCCTTATTCTATACCCGACCCTAAAGAGTTCTTAAAGCTGCCGATTCAAGACCAAATGGGTATTGAGTCTATTATTGTAATAATGTGTTGGGCCTGTCTCTATTATTGGGCCCCAGTCTGATATGACCTGTGAGTGGTAACTAATATAGTTAGCTCAATCAAGTTAGTTCACATTAGTTTAGTCTGAGTCATTACTCTATAAAAGACAATGTAAGCTAACTCTACTTTGAGTTCAAGAGAATAATATACCAATCTTCTATATTCACATTCACTTTTTCTCTAAACTTTAATTCCGTACAGAGACAATGCAAATTCATTGCATGATATGTGGTTATTTTTCTATGGTGTGGTCATCCTGATTATAAAAGTGAACCTTCGATAAGACAAGCGCTAAATTATACAAAATCCCTTCGACTTTTATGTCATATGTATAAAATCTCCCTAACCTTCAGAACTTTTCAATAAACCTTCTTGAACTTTTACACTTATGCAAATAACTCCAAACTATTGATTCTAGGCCCCCTTAAACTTTACTTTTGTATACATGTATCCCTCTCAAACTTTGAGTTATTTGCAAATAAATAATGAACAAAATGAATAGTTTGGGGTTATCTGCACAAATGATATTTACTGCAAATATTCAAAGGTCAGGGAGGTTTATTTACATATGACATGGAGTTCAAGGGGTTTTGTATAATTTAGTTTAAAACAAGCAATCCAAATTCTTAACTTTGAAGCTCTAGTTCCCAGTCTTCCAACAAGTTTGCCGATTCCAACATATGTTCAATGTTCAGTGAAGCAACCTGAATTGAAAACCAAGACAAAAGTTTTTGTTCCTCTGATATTTCAACCTTGTACCCACATTAAAAGGCAATTCTTGAGTTTTCTGTCTAATTCTCATTTTTTCAGATGACAGCCATTTCTCATTTGAGTAATAACATCTGAATTAGTTCATGCTTCCTGTTAGATCTTTGTTTGATCAAATTTACTTGACTGAATGTATATTATTGAACCAAGACACACCTAATTGAATAGGCATCAGAGAGAAATAATAACCCAGAAAACCAAAATGATGAGCCTGACGTTGTGGCCATTGGCGCCTTGGTCTGTGCGAACCATAAGTTCCATCATTAAAATCTAAGCCTCTACCAGCAATTGATTCAACAATTCAGGGGGTTGAAATGAAAACAGAAAAATATTGCTTTGAGACTTAAATGCCAAGCAACAAAGACAAATAAGAACCTAGGAAAGAAAAATTATACATACATTATTTACCTAAACCATCAGACTTATCAAAAATCAATTCAACACAATAAACTAAAACTTGAATAGTCAATTATCAACTATTCTAATATTATACATACATACGTTATTTAATAAATATACTTACTTGATTTGAACATGGTGAGGAGGAAGACAATTTATAAGGAGAGCCAAGGCTATGCCTTGAAAATGCTGCACAAGCACAAACTTAAAACAAGACGATGTAGGAAGGATAATGCTGAAAATGTAGGTAGAAAAATCAAGATACATTGGAAGCATAAAACGAAGGAAGAAAACATTGAAAGTTAAGCACAACTTTGTGTTTTACAGTATACCAGTATACACTTTCTATCTGTTGTATTTTTGTATTTGTATCTTTTGAAGTATACGGCCTAGAAAGCCTAATTTTCCTTAAAAAAAAAACCATACGGAATGACGGCACCTCAAATCCTTTTGGTTGAGGGACTTTCTCAGCTTTGCCTTTTTTATCTGAGTGGAAGCTGCTTCCTGATATCACTCCTTTTGGGCACTGGTCTTTACGTGACCCTTAGAACTAAGAAATTGTTCCAGATCAGTCTTTGGCATACATTCATATATATCTCAAATTTATTGTAGGATTAAATGGAACTCAAAAAGGTGATCAATCATGCTAAGCATTCAGTTTTAAACTCCATACTAGATGATCAAAGAGTTTATCATGCAAGTAAATAGTGGCATAAATCAGAACTATCAAGTCTGGGTATATTTCCATTTATACACTTAAATTTGACATTTTTCCCTCTTGAAACCGAAAAAAAAAAAAAAAAAAACCTTACCTCATATTTCAGGTTGCCATGCACATATTCATCATGTTCTGTCTTTCTTGGATTTCAACTAGAATCTACTTAAGACAACATTAATTTTAATCAAGTATGCAGCAGAGACATACAAGAACCTGAAATTCCTTCATTATCCTGCTTGAGAGTTCCGTCCTGTTCTTAAAATCCTATGTCATCGGACTATTACAAGCAATCGGTTCAACATTTCAACATTGAAATGAAATAAAAGAATATATATTACTTATCAGGAGACATACCAAGCAGCTTTCATTAGTGTAATCGAATATGAAACAGAGGCAAATAAGAACCGTGAAAGCAACAATAATTATGAACCTAAATCTGTGACCATCGGCAGCTTTGAGTGGGTGAAAAATATGTTCCGGAATTAATAGAGTACTTGGCAAGCTTGTAGTTAACAGCTCTAGTAACTCCATTATTATCCTGCTTTAGAGTTCCGTTTTGTTCTTAAAACCCTAAGCAATCGGACAATTACCAGCAATCGAATCAACAATTCAAGATTGGTTTATTTGAATCGTCGGTGCAGAATTGCTTAGTTGAACAATTTATAGCCGTTGGCCAATCTGATTTGAACGTCCATGCTAAGTTGATTCTTCACAAGATAGAGCCGTATATAACCGTTGGCGAATTTGATTTGAATCTTTGGTGCTGAATTGATTCGCTGAGCCATTGGCCAATTGGATTTGTATCCTCAGTGCTGAAATGAATCGACACAAGATAGAGCCGAACAATATAACGTTGGCTAATTAGATTTGTATCCTCAGAACTGAAATGGATCGACACAAGATAGAGCCGAACAATATATAGCCGTTGGGCAATTAGATTTGCATCATCAGATGATAGAGCCGAAGAATAAATAGCCGTTGGGGAATTGGATTTGCATCCTTGGAGCTGAATTGATTTGACAAAGATAGAGGGGAAGAATATATAGCCGTTGGCGAATTGGATTTCTTTTTTTTTTTTTTTATACATGGCGAATTGGATTTGTATCCTCGGAGCTTAATTGATTCGTCGCAAGATAGAGACCAACAATATATAGCCGTGGGTGAATTTGATGTAAACCAATCTTGGTAAAGACAAATGGTTTGATGCATGGAAGCATATCCTCTCATCATCTCATTTTCTTATCATCCCTCATGAACCCATTTAAACCTTGATTGAGAAAAGAAACTCATTTGGACCCTTGATTGAGAAAAGGAGAAAAAAGTCGAAGTAGTGATAACTTGATGACGTGGCTCATTTTTAATCTTTCATATTGATTGGATGGATATAATTTAGAGATTATGAGAGATGATAAGAAAAAGGATAATGAGAAAAACCGGAGCCTCGATACATTGGGCCTTTAAGCAGAAGTGTGGCTAAACAGAGCTTTCTAATTCCTCCTCGGACGTGTGTGACATTCTTCAGGAAGATTTAGCTGGGCTTATCTTCCCTAGGCAAGTGTTAGTGTAACGACTTGGGCTTAGCCCTTTGTTCACCCCAAAAAAATCAAGGCTTTTTAATTCCATGCACCTTGACTTTAAAGGGCACAACTGATATAAGCACCAATGGTCTAGTGGTCGGATAGTCCCCTGGTGCAGACCTAAGTTCCATTCCCGGTTGGCGCATCTCTCAATTTTCATTAATGAGGGTTAGGTCTAGTGAAAAGGATTAATTTATTATAATGTGGCTAATTGATGTTTGAATTTCTATTGAGATATGTGCCCATATTTAACACTCAACATTGCACTGAATAGGATTACTTCCAATAGGAGAATACCTATGCTTAGTCAAAAAAAAAAAGGATATACGAGATTAACATGAAATGGACGGCTCAATTGAATTTTCATTATTCATTTGTTTATTTGTGGAAAGAATTTTCTTTTTATCAATTGACTGAAAACAATGAGGTTACTCACATTAACATGATGTTTGGATGGAGGGAAAAGTGAAAGAAAAAAAAAATATAAGGAATGAATACTATGAAAGAAAACTTTCCAGGATAATATAAAATTTATTATTTTTGAAAGTTTTTGCTTCTAATATTCTTTCCCCCTTTTGTTTTCCTTCCAAACATAATGAAATGAGTTAAGAGGCTCACATATCTTCAAGAAATTTATAGGTAGTGGTTTTGTAATTTATAAGTTAACATTTGAAAAATTATAAATCTTTCTCCTTTAATAATTTACAACTCAACTAATGTATATGAAATTCATAGGTGAATATGTTTTTTATACTAACTCATTTGTAAATTGATAGTGTGATGACTCTTCCTCTAAAATTTATAAATCTTTCAAAAATTTACAACTCAACTGGCATATTTAAAAGTTATAAATAAATATGTTTTTATGTTAATTGAGCTATACATAAAAATAATATGATAAATTATAAGTTTTCTTCCACAATCTACAAGTCCTCTTTAAAAAATTTACCGCCAAGTGTACATTTACTTATAAGCCATAAATACACTAGTTAAGTTGTAAATTTTTAATGATTTATAAGTCTCAAGAGATGACTTGTAAACTGATTGTGAATATTCGTAAATAATAATATTAAAGTATTACTATTTTTTGTAGCACCCTTATTTCCATTATTATCAGATGAGTTATAAACATACTGAATTCAAATCACTAAGCCAGGTTTGATCCTAGGAAGAAAATACTTTTGAAAATAGTTGAAAACTCAGCTCAAACATAAGGTTCAAACCTATAATTAAATGAACTTTTCTGAAAAATTTAAAACTTTTTAAATCAGTTATTCAGTGATTCAAACTCTTCATTATGGCTTAAAAATCCTTTGACTTCATTTAGTATTATCAGAGTATTATTTTGCTCTTATCCCAGTCTATCGTCAATTAATTATGGGCTCATAACATGCAATTTCCCTTTTTCATTTCGATATTTAAGTATGGTATACAATGGCTATCTCTTACTATGCACGCTCGTAGTACTATTATGGGCACCACTTTTACTATTACTACTATAAGTGTTATCTTCACTATGTACAAACTTTGTAGCCATATGAGGCTACCAAAAATCCTATGCATAAATCAAAAGATTATACAGATAACCAAAAAACTAACTAATCCTGCTTTTCCACTTTCTTAGTTATCTGCAAAATCCACTCCCTTGCCCTTCGAGCTGCTTGCTGTATGTCATGGAAGAAAGGGGTGAGATTCGGGGGAATCTAAGTAACAAAACATCAACTCAATATATGATGTGCAATGGTAATTAACTATGAATAAAAATAGCCAAATAAAAACAACACTTTACAAGTATATATACATGGTCATGGCACAACTCAAGCAATGATATTACATGTTCAAAGGTAGATACATGGCAAATAAACATGCAAGCAACCAAGCACAAACTATATAAGAATAAGTTTCATTACCTTCTTTGCCTTCTTCTTCTAAATTACCTCATCTTGCTTGTGTTTCCTTTGATTTGCCTCCTCTTTAGCCTTGATGGCAATTATCAAACCCTATTGATTATTCATGAAGGGACAAATTAATACTCACCTTTGGTACATAACTACTGCATAACAAATATCTCCCATGCTTCCAACTCCAAACCTTTAACTTAGCTCTTTTACTTCGCTTCTTTCACTGGAATTTTAACTTATTCATTCTCATTCTTGAAAATTCCTTTCCCAAGACAACTTTACCCAATTTCATCTTTTAAATTCCTTAGATTACTTAATTTCAATAAAATCCAATCCCTTCCCACTGTAATAGGGCTGACTAAACCGGGGCATGGGGAGAATTAATGAAACTTAACTCTGTTGCTTCCAAACATCACACAGATACCTCTAGATGCTTTATATGCTTAATTTTCAAATTTAGTGTAATCCTAACACATTAGAAAGTCATCATAATCAGTGAGCTTCCCTGCAATTCAAGCCTCCAAAATTTCAAACCTTATTGATTATTTACTATATCATAAAATGCTGTCATTTTCGAACCTTAAATCCAATTTTGCCTCAACTTTAAAAAATCATAATTTAAGCTAGAAAATTCCAAAAAATGTGGTTTAAGTTCCTATGTAAAGCTCTGTTAATCCTCTACAAAATAAAAGTAATGTTAAGTAATAATTCATAGATCTACGTTCTCAAATCCCACATGCATTCTGACTGCCCATTTTGAGAGTTTGAAAATTCATAATTTATAATATGCACGTCCAATTTATGTGTTATAATACTTGATTGAAATTTCAATAAATCTATTTTAAGGAAAAAATAATCACATTAACAAATTACTAAAATAACCTCATGTAATTTTCCTATTTGCTCATTGTAAAAAATTTGGAATAGAGTGTTCTTAGTTTTCTGACCAAATTTCCAAAAATCATAACTTTTGTTCTAGATATCCAATTAACACGTTCTAGGATTTATTTTAAAGATTAGTAGGTGTACTATTTCCTTGCCAAATTTCAAAAACAATGGACACAATTTGCCAGATCAAAACCGTACCCGAATCCATCTACCTCACTAACTTCACAGAAACAACCCCCTATCACTAAAACACCAAAAACACCATCTTTTCCTTCCTAAACTGAACTCTTCTTGGTTCTATCTTCTAATAAACATATTCAGCTATCTAAGTCTCAAAAGAACCGAATCAAACCCACTCAAAAAACCCAAGTTTTGACCTCTGCAACTTCATGCATGTGACCATCTGTTTTTCGGTAATGAATACAAGAAGGAAAAATGGACATACAAACACAAATCACAACTTATAACCTCAAGAATTTTGACTCTACACACTCCTAGATACATGCTATATTTTGGTGACCGCTTTACAGAACCAAAGGACCCAAAAACAAGCTTCAAATTCGACATGCAAGAGCCTTTTACAAGCTTCTATGGTGACAGAGCTTCTTTATCAATATTACCCAACTTCCAGCATGTTTTTGACCCAAATAAAGTCACCAATCAACCCAAATGAAGTTGGAAAAGGGTGTAGAGGGCTTACCTAGGCAAGATTCCAAAGTTGCATGTGGGTTCCGGTGGCTTACTCTCCCTTTTCCGGCTAGCATTTTCCCTCTGGGTTTGTGTGTAGGTGTCG
The DNA here is from genome assembly GCA_963242795.1 of Inga leiocalycina. NCBI lineage: Eukaryota > Viridiplantae > Streptophyta > Magnoliopsida > Fabales > Fabaceae > Inga > Inga leiocalycina. The sequence goes on from OY725321.1 coordinate 59,257,373, forward strand.
GGTATGCATGTGGGTGGGGTGTGTGTTGTGTTTAACCGTGTTGAGTGTGTGCGTTTAATTTACTCATGTGTATATTTATATCGTACTGGCCCTACTCACAACTCACAAGGTGTTAAATTTCCTACTTTATCTAATTTAAAATCCTTTAAATTTTTTAGGTTTCATAATTTAGCTTAATTTTAACCCAATTCTGATTTTCGGGTCCGAACAATAAAGTTATTAATTTTCCCCATTATTCTAAATCAGTGTTGGCTCACCATATAATTTTCATAAATTAGTCCTTAATGCTTTATAAAGATTTTCTTCATTAATTAACTTCTCCAAGCCTTAAAATTATTTCCCTAAAATTTTCAAGGCAAATCATAACCTCAACTATTTTTCCTCAAATTTTTGTGAAATTAGGCCTATAAATCCCAAAATTAACTTTAAAATTATTTGAGCCATCTTTAGAGAGTTAAGTCTCTTTATAATTTCTCTAACTCATCATAATAACATTTCATATTTTTTTCCTTAATATATCTGGGTCCTTAAATAATTTTTTCATATAATTATCTTAAGCATTTTCCTGCTTTACAAATTTGGCTCAATTGGGCTTAGTGGTTTACTTAATTTAGACTAATTCTTTATATTCTAAGCCCATAATTTAGGATGTTACATTTTTTTGGCAAAAAATATTAATATTTTAATAAGAAATTTACATGTGAATATGTTTTTCACATCAACTCATTTGTAAATTCATGTAGTGTGATAAATTCTTCCTCCAAAATTTATAAGTCCGTCCAAAATTTACAACTCAACCGGTATACTTAAGATTTATAAATAATAAGTGTTATATACTATTTTTTTTCCAGATTTTTATACTAATTGTACTATAAATTAAAATAATATAATAAGTTATAAGTTTTACTCCAAATTTACAAGCCCTCAATAAGTAATTTACTAATCAACCACTAGTGTACATTCACTACTTATAAATCACAAATACAATAGTTAAGTTGTAAATTTTTGGAGGATTTATAAATCTTATAAGATGACTTGTAAATTCTGTGTAAATATTCATAAGAAATAATATTAAATTACTAAATATTAAAATATTAACAATTTATAAGGATGACATCACTCTACATTTTTTTTTCTTTCTACAACACTTTACTTTGGGCAAACAATCCCTTTGAAACAAACCGCTCAAGAGGATTTTTTTTTTTTTTGCCAACGTTCAAGAGGAAAATTAGACCCTATGAAGGGTGCTTGTATTACACCATAATCAATTAAAAAAAATTATTTTATTTTATGAGACAAAACTCAACTCACATATATCATATACAGTAAAATTACCTGGGATATGCTAATCCAAACACCCTAGAAGCCAAGCCAAATCAATTAATGATGAAAATGTTGACCCAGTCATTTCAATTTAATTGTCAACTAACCATCATTAGAATTTTGTTACCCTTTACAAAGAACTAGTTAATGACATTTTTATAGCTAGTTTCCAATAGTATTAATCGTACAGTACTGCTATAAAGAAAATAAACTTAAGCAGTTGAGATTAAATTTGATGATTTATACTACTTAATTAAAAAATTTAATACTTTAAATTTTAAAAATGATATGAAATTAGAATATTCTACTTTGAAGTTTTAAAAAATAATTGAAGATAAAAATTAAAGAAAAATGAAGTACTTCGCATTAGATGGGGCCACTCAAACTTAATACCCTTTGAAAAAACAACGATTCTAGCCAACCCTGAAAAAAGAATGCATAAAAGTAAATTGAAATGAAATTTAGCACCATATGTTCGATATTAGTGACAATGACATTGCAGCCAAATCCTAATGTTTGATCATAGGTTTGGCCGTTTGGGTTGAAACGTAAAACTTGCGTGTAGGTTACACATTCTTTCCTGTCTGAAAAATCCTTTTCAAAGTTTTTCACAATGCTTTGGCCCAAAAAAAAAATAAAAAACGTTTTTCACAATGCTTTGAATAAGAGTCTCATTTATCTAAGGTACTATTAAATTTTTTCCATATTTTTCCTTAAAATTGATTTGATTTCTTTAAACAGATTTTTTAGTACTTGAAAATTATTTATAAAATTATCAATTATGCCTTTATAAATAACAAATTCATCACATATAAGAGCAATTTATATGAGCAACTCCTCCATTTTCAAATTTTATATGTGCCTTTTGGAACAAAAATTAGCTTACTTCATGCATATATGTTGGTTAGGTTTAACAAACTGAATTTTTATTTCTTTTCCAAAATAACACGTAAGATACACTCTCAAATTCTCTTCCTTCATGTACACACTTCCTTAATATACAATTCAATATCTAATTCTTTTCTGCAACTCTTACCATTTCAAAGCCATTTGAAAGAGATGGGAGAAAACAAAAGAACACAATCAACCCGAATCAATGGCAGCTAGCCAATACAGTAACAATCCTCCTCCTCATCTTCTTCCTTCTTTAGAACTCATTACCACCATAACACTGGTATTCTTTCTCATATACCCTTCTGATATTTCTTCACTTTCCTTCAACTATGAACACTTCAAGAAGAATGATCCAACCTTAAACCTTGATGGAGATGTTGAATATGGAAATGGATGCCTAAACCTCACAAAGTTAGAGAAAGACAGTGTGGGGAGAGTCACCTATTTTAAAAGTCTCCATCTTTGGGATGAGATGACAGGAAAAGTCACAGATTTTTCTACCAATTTCTCCTTCATCATCAATACACAAGGCAGGAATCTCCACCTTGGAGATGGCATCACCTTCTTCCTCGCTGCACCAGGCTTTCCCCTTCCTGATCCCAGAGATGGAGCTGGAATTGGCCTCGTGAATCGTTGGCAATCGAATGATCCAAACTACAGAATGAAGCATCCTTATGTGGCTGTGGAGTTTGACACCTTCCCAAATAATGATTTGGATCCTCCTTATGATCATGTGGGGATTGATATTAATTCTATGAGCAAAAGGTATACTACAGAGTGGTTCAATGTTAAGGATGGGAGAAGATATGATGCTCTGATCAATTACAATTCCAGTTCTTTCAATTTGAGTGTAAGTTTTATTGGGTATAAGCATGGCTCTAGAATTGAACAGAATTTCTTTCATATTGTCAATTTGGCTTCTGTTCTGCCAGAGTGGGTTGAGTTTGGATTTTCTTCTGCAACAGGAATTTTACATGATGAGATCCATACTCTTTGCTCTTGGTCCTTCAGTCCAAGTTTAGATATAGAAGATCAGAATAATCAAAGCAAGAGAGAACTAATTATAGCAATGAGCATAGGAGGAGGTGTTTTAGTATGTGGAATAGGGTTAATTTGGTTTATGATTTGGAATATCAGAAGAAGAGGAAGAGGAAGAAGCAATGGTGGTTTTGGCTTTGAGCTAATAAGCATGGAAGATGAGTTTCAGAGAATCATAGGGCCTAACAAGTTTCCATATAAGCAGCTTGTTAAAGCAACAAACAACTTTACACAAGAGAATAAGCTTGGAGAGGGAGGATTTGGTGGAGTTTACCAAGGCTTCATAGAAGAATTGAATAGCTATGTTGCTATTAAGAAGATATCACAAGGATCTAAGCAAGGAGTGAAGGAGTATGCATCAGAGGTCAAGATCATCAGTCAACTGAGGCATAAGAATCTGGTTCGACTAATAGGGTGGTGTCATGAGCACGATGAATTAATGTTAGTTTACGAGTTCATGCAAAATGGAAGCTTAGATTCTCATCTCTTCAAAGGCAAAAATCTCTTAACATGGGAACAAAGATATAACATCGCTCGGGGCCTAGCCTTAGCATTATATTACCTCCATGAAGAGTGCGAACAATGTGTTGTTCATAGGGACATAAAAGCAAGCAATGTTATGTTAGATCCAAACTTCAATGTGAAGCTTGGAGATTTCGGGTTGGCTAGACTAGTGGACCATGCAAAAGGGTATAAAACAACAGATCTAGCAGGAACATTCGGATATATGGCTCCTGAATATATATCAAAAGGAAAGGCCAGCAGAGAGACTGATGTGTACAGTTTTGGAGTCGTAGCTTTGGAAATAGCTTGTGGGAGAAAAGCAATCAAATTCAATGCTAAAGAAGAACAGGTCTTACTTGTGGATTGGATTTGGGAACTCCATAGGAGAGAAAGTGTTCTTGAAGCAGCTGATGAGAGATTGTGTGGAAACTTCAATGAGCAGGAAATGTTGAGGTTGATGATGGTGGGATTATGGTGTGTTCATCCTGATTCTATTCTAAGGCCTCCTATAAGACAAGTAGTTCAAGTGCTTAATTTTGAAGCTCCTTTACCTAATCTGCCATCACAGAAGCCTGCCATTGCAAATGTTTCTGTTAGTATCAGTGAATTTATATCTTCAAGCTCTTCATCAAGTACTAGTGCTTCTAGGATCAATTGTACATTACCTTTAAGTGATGGCTTTTTCACTGGCTCATCACAATCAAGCATTTCTCCAGTAGATCCCATTCTGCGCACATATTAAATTGAGACGAACTCGTTTTTTACAAAATAATCTGTCATGTAATATTTTCTGCTGGAAAAGGATTGAGATTCAGTTTTTGTTTTTCTTGTTTCACATTTCATCTATAGTTCTGGCAAATTGCAATCAAAGGGCGAAAACAACTTAGAGAAAAGTATTATAGAACTTATTTTAGCGGACAGAACTCCTCCGTACCATTCGTGAACTTCGTCATAGAGGTCAAGTTGTTGCCACCATCGTGTCAACTCAATGTAATACCGAGTCACGGTCTGCTCCCTCAGAAGAAGATTACGAAGAAATCGTTTGATTTGAAATCGAGGAGTCGTGTTTTACTAGCCTTTGCGGAGTCTCAAATCTGTTTCACAGTAGTGAAAAGGAGATAGTTCTCCCTGATCTCCACAGTCATAGAATGAACAAGCCAAGACACAACAAGATTATTTTTCATCACACCAAGTTTCGAACAGAGCATTTTCAGGAGCAGGTGATTAGGGATGTCCAGTGAGATATTTTCCCTTGTTGGGGACTCGAACAAAGGTCAAACAATTGCGGGAGCATTGGAGGTAATTGTTCCCAATTCAAACGAGAAGTAATAAACGACGGCATTTGAGAGCTACTGCCATCGGCAGTGAAGATGCCTTGCGTGGCTGCTGTATAAGCGCCGCATTGAACGACGTTGAAAGCGACTCCGAGGGCTCTGAAACGGGGTAAATTTCTGGGTTAGGAATGCCGCTAGCCGAGTTCTCAATACCAGTTTTTCTAATTCCTTTTATTTTTTCATGCTTAGCCAGAAGATAAGAAAATATTATTAAAACTTCAAAGTCTAAAATTAGTTTTATTATGAATATTGGTATTAACTATTAAACTATAATAATTGATAACTCATTTTAATAGAAATTATTGATTTGAGATTTTAAAGTTTGCATGGTATTCTTTTATCTTTTTTCTTATATTTTATTTTTTGTTTTATAAATTCTACTTTTTTTTAATAAAGTCAAATGCATTTCAATTAAAAAAAGCTAATATATATATATATAAAGAACTTCATAATTCACATGGCAGCATGGCCAGTAAAGCAAGAGTTAAGGAAAATACTAAAATTAACATTTAATTGTTCTAATGAAAGAACCCTATCAAAATAAAAATGGAAGATGGAAGTATTTTAGTTCTGATGGATAGAATTTGAGGAAGAAAGACTTTCTTTAGACATATTACTCTTAGATCTTGCTTCGGATTTTCTATGAAGAATGGTAATTGAAGAATTCATGACAAAGTAGCCTGGAAGCATAGAACAGCACACAAATGTAGGTTTTGATGTATTCTTCCATATGACAGAAACTAAAAATTGACCTTGAAATCAGGGGTGATCAAACTTCGAGACGGGAGTTCCCGGTCCCAATAGTATTGGGACAAGGCTATGAAATCCCAGTTTAGTTTTTTCAAAAATAATAAACTTAAAAAATATCATTATATTATTTAAATTCTTTGTATACTATTATTTAAAGTGATCATTTAACAAATAATAAACATATAATAATTATATAAATTGATTTAGAGTTGAAGAATAGCATCATCATCATCATTATATTCGCTATTATCATGTCTATAGTTAGGATTAGTATCAGTTATATGCAGTTTAACTCCAGCTAAAAATGTGATATACATCTTATCAAAGATAACTTAATTTATGAGGTAAAAATTACAAAAATAAAAAGATAATTTAATTTATGAGATAACAAATTAAAAAAAAAATTAGGATCGGGATTAGGACTGAGATCTCAAGGGTAATCCAAGTTCTCATCCCTGTCTCGGTCTCAATATGTCCTAGTCCCAAATGGTCCTGATCCCAAATGGGACGAGAGATTCCATATTAAAATGTTAGGGATCGGGTTGGGATGGTTTGAACCGGGACATTCTGGACATCCTTAATTGAAATTCTATCCAGACATTGCAATATTTAAACCCTTGGTTTTTGGTATTTGTCCGAAAGCACAATCCATCCTTGTGGTGGAATAGAATTTCCATGATAACGAGCAGCACAAGGCAAAAGATTTGATTGAGACGGCTCTTTTTGCGAGGAGAATGCTATTAATGAAGAAGCAGTTGCGTGATGTACTCTCCTAATCATTGGCATACGTCACACTGAACCTCATGGTGAGATATTTGATTCCTCTTCAGCCAAATTGTGGTTATCACTTTAATAACTCCAGCTAGCATCAATTGATTATTATCCTTATATAATTCGTATAAAAAGTGTTTTAACTGTTCGTTGCCTCTTGGATTTTGAAAAATGAAAATAAGGTAGAATTTGAATTTCCACCAAAACAATCTTGAGGTCTCTCCAATTAAAAAAAGCTATTAAAAAAAGTTAATCCAAACACACACTAAAATTGGATCATACCTGGGTTTACTCTGTTAATGTAGTTGTTTTATTTAGGGGTGTTCGGGATTGGGAAATGCCATTCCCGATCCCGGATTTCTTTTTTTTAAAAAAAAAATTTCTATATTAATTTTTTTGTTTTATTTTCTTTAGTCTAGTATAAATATATAATTTATCTAATATCATATTGTACCAAATTAGTCCAATACAAATATATCATTAGTCCAATACATGTTTAAAGTTGTCGATTTAGCTACAAAAAATATAAAGACAAGAAAAAAAATAGAATTATTTAATAATAAATAGTAAATGAAATTAACTAAAAGAATAGATATTACCTTGAGAGTGTTAGGGATTTTTACATTTTATTTTGCATTTGGTCTTGCTTTCTTAAATATTCTAAAAAATTATACATAATATATATATATATATATATATATATATATTTTTTTTTTTTTGGATCGGGAAAAATTCGGGATCGGGAATGGGACTTCCTGATCCCGACTTTTTCCCATCCCGAAATTTTCGGGTCGGAAAAATCCCGTCCTGATTTGTTCGAGATCGAGACGGGAATACCGGGACGGGAAAAAGTTGCACACCCCTAATTTTATCCTCAAGAATGGTTCTTGCCATCATCATGTCAAAAAAAACAAAAAAAGGGAATTGAAGGAAATGAAGGAGAAACGGATATTCAATCCCCCAAACCATGCTGCCTTAGCAACTGGGCATTTGAGAAATATGTGATCTAAAGTTTCCATATCATTACATCCAAAAACACAGGCTTCCATTAATATATAAATTCTTCGGTGCTGAATTGATTCATCGAGTAATATATAGTCATTAGCGAATTTGCTTTGAATCGTCTGTGCTAAATTACTTCATTAAACAATATATAGCCGTTGGCCAATTTGATTTGAACATCCCTGCTGAATTGATTCTTCGCAAGATTATGCAAGATATAACTGATTTGAATCTTCACTGCTGAATTGATTCACCGAGCCGTTGGCTAATTGGATTGTATCCTCAGTGCTGAAATGAATCGATGCAAGATAGAGCCGAACAATATAACGTTGGGGAATTAGATTTGTATCCTCAAAGCTGAAATGGATCAACACAAGATGGAGCCAAACAATATATAGCCGTTGGCCAATTAGATTTGTATCATCGGAGCTGAATTGATTTGACGCAAGATAGAGCCGAAGAATATATAGCTGTTGGCGAATTTGATTTGAACCAATCTTGGGAAAGACGGATGGTTCCATGCATTTGGGTATTGGGCAGAAGTGTTGCTAAATTGTGCTTTGTAATTCTACACAATGCCACATGCCTCACCTTAATTTAAAATCGACGACTGGGATTAATATCAAATGGACAGCTCATACTCCCTCCGGTCCTTAATATGGGGAGCTGTTGACTTTTTTAGATAAAAACGGTGAATATAAATATGTTAAAGTAATTAGTTTAGTTTTCTTAATCTTTCTAAAAAAATCAACTAAGTCTTATATTTAGGTTTTATATATAAATGAGTTAAGGTGTAAATTTATCCTGAAAGTTTTTGCTGAGACGCAATGTTACACCAGAAGTTTTTTTACGTTCAATGTTATCCTGAAAATGTTAAAATAAAGCAACGTTACCCCCTTACCGTTAAAAAGTTAACAGTCATAATCAATTTTTTAACGGTCAAAGTTAATTTTATAATGGTATGAGGCAACATTACTATGTTTTGAAACGTTCTGGGCAACATTGCTTCTCAGCAAAAACTTCCATGATGAATTTGTACCTTAACCCTTTATTTACTAGGAAAATTCCTTAAAAAGAACTTTAAAAATATCAAAAGATAAAAAGGTGTTTTGAATATTCATAATGTCAAAGATGTGTTAGAACTCGATTCATCCTTTTCAAAATTAAAAAGAGATGACAGAATTATCCCTCAGAGTTTAATTTTGACTTTGACAGAATTAATTGCAAAAACCTTGTTTGAACTCTTGAAACCTTTATCAGAACCTTATCGGATCATTTGAATTTTGATTTGCAACTTGTGAAATTCTTATGAGAAATCATGAAAACTTTTTCTAGACTTATGACAACCTTTATCAGAACTTATGAAATTAATTCTTCCTCTCTGTTCTTAATTTAAACTTAAAGGGACAATTCTGTCATTTTTTTTAATTTTAAAAATGATGAATCATACCCTAACACCTCTTTAATATTATGAATATTCAGAACATTTTTTTATCCTTTAACATTTTTAAAGTTCTTTTTAAAAGATTTTCCCTCATTTATTTGTAGAAAGAATTTTCTTTTAGGATCTGTTTGGTATGAGGGATTTGGAAGGGAAGGGAAGGGAGGAAAAATTTTTACGAGTTAGATTTAAGAAAATTAAAGAAGTGAAATTATAAAATTTTAATATAGAGATTATGTAAGATAAAAGAATAAGAAAAATAAATTTAAAACTTTTAACTCCACTTTTCTTATTTTTTTAAATTCAACTCAAAAAATTTTCCCTCCACCCACTTTAATAAAAAGCAATTTGTGGTTGTCAGGTTAACATTTGGCTAGAGGAAAAGTAAGAGAAAAGTAGGAGAAGCTATTTCATAACGCTTTGGCATCAAATGACATACTGATTTAGTGTATGTTTGGAATAATGATTGGAAAAATAGAGTTTCTCAATTTAGATTTTGGTAATCTTATTTTTGGTAAAAGTTTGATTGTGTAATGTGATTTATATTTGGATTGGCGATTGTATAAATGCCTTTTGCAAAATTAAGTGAGTGTTTGGAATAGCTTATTTCTGAGAAATAAGCACTTATTACATAAGTCGAGACAAAACTCCTCTCACATACTTACCTCATATACCGTAGATCATGAATTATAAGCACTTATTGGCAAAAAATTTGGATTGACTTAAGCATAAGTGATTTTTGTGATAATGGTAAGAGAGAAATTAAATTTGAAATTAAAAAAAATTATAAAAGTTAAAGTTGGGAAATTTGGAAATTAAAATCAACACAATTTGATGAAATAATATTATATAACAAATTGAATCACATGTCCTGTACAATTTAGTCTCTAATTGAGTCACGAATATGATTCATTTGAGAGGAAGATCGCCTACCATAATTTGATGTGAAACGCTATTCATCTACACTATTATTATCTACATCGACGAGATTCCCAGCTTCACCTTGATGAAACACCATGTCTTCAACATCATTATGCATGTTTTGTACAAACAATGCGAACTTGTGTCTGGTAGCTGTACTTATGCATGTTTTGTAACAATTCAAATCGATTCTTCCATACTCCAAAAGTCCTTTCTATAGTTGACCTCAAACTAGAATGATAAAAATTAAAGGTCTCGTTAGTATTTCTAAATCCGGGTTGATGGCTAAATTCTGGCATATGATAACGCTTACACCTATAAGGACTAAGGTAACCAAGTTGTGTCGGATAGCCAGCATCAATCAAATAATACTTGCCTAATAAACATTGAAATCAATTCAAACTGTTACATAAATATAAGTACGGCATGGCATGAAAGTAATTGACAGGAAGGTGACAGAAATATACATGCAAGTGGATGAGGGAAGTTCATAGATTGATTTGAAATAGCAAATTGAAACACATGAGCATCATGTGAAATACCTTCTCATCTCACCAACACGAATGTAAAGCACATATCCCAATCACATACAGCCATTACATTCTGCGTTGGATATCCCTTTCTCCCGATATATTTATCCCAATTGCCACCAGTGATCACACACCTAATATGCGTTCCATCTATTGCTCCAATAGCATCTTTGAAGTATGGATAATAATGGGGATCTTTTTCTATCTTTGGGTGGCATACAATGAATTCGGGATCACTCGGTCTGATATTTTCTCGAGCTAGATTGATGCAAGCATCTAATATCTTGTGCAAAAGCCTACTGACTATCTCTCCTGAATGTTGAAAGAGTTCATGTACCACCCTATTGCCTACTCCATGGACAACGGTAAGCAAAAACATGGCAACCATTTCCTCGATCCCAATGTTCATTGAATTCTGTAAGCCATGTTCGACCAATTTATGACACAAGTACTAAAAGACATGTTTTTCCACTCTAAACATGTTATGACAGCGTGAACCATAGGTTGCTAATATCTCTTGCACCCAAAAATGACCGTTGCATTCACTTGTTTTGCGCCGTTCTTTGCACATGAAAGACACCCAATATTGATAGATCAACGCGGTCATTCGTTCATACTCATCTAATTTTTCGTTTATAAGAGATATAACTCAAGACTGGTCATCTTCCTTCACCATGTCATGTAAGTTTTGATTGTTCAAATTTGTCATTGATTATGTACCCTGTGAGTGTGATTAAAAATTCAAATATGAGTAATGGTAAAAAAAAAAACCAAATAAGGAATCAATGACATACAGTAAATAGATTCAAGTGATAATGGCATAAAATAGATTTCACAAAGCATGTTTCATGAAGTCAAATATTGTCATCATGTGCAAACACACATAATAAAACATAGTTTAAGTACATCTAAGAGTCATAAATCTTAAACCGCAACCATAGAACCACAAACTCTATGTTCCGTTTACAAAGTGACACAAACATTTCCTGGTTAGTCTTATCCTGTCCTAGGTTGATAAAGCGGTGACGAAAGTCCTCATCACGTACGACTTCATCAATATCAAGCAGCTAATTCAAAGCAGCATCGACACTAACATCTTTAAAAGCATTTAATGTTGCCGCTTTATCCTTGGATGCATTTGCCATCACACTAACTGCATCCGCGGTTTGTCTTGAAGCTGGCACTTTCTGCTTCTTTCTCTACCCAAACCCTTCACCCATCTTTCTCTTACCTCGACTTCCTGACGCAATACCAACTATTGATGGAGTGCTTGTTGTTAGACCAATGCTAGCAAGCTCATCTGTCACTCCTGTACTAGGCACGGGGTTAGTACCGAACATATCATCTTCGCTATCCCCTGACCCTTCTTCTTCATCCATTGTTGGTCTGTACACATCTTCCTGCTCAGCCTCTTTTGTCTGTGTATGTGGATTTGCAAAAAACAGTGTAAAAACATCCTCGCTTGACGCCATAGCATCTTTGAATAATCCTTAGTTTGCTTTCAAACTTGAGGCTTGTGTATTTAAACTTTCTATATGTTGAATTCTCATGCATGCATACAAGAAACAAAAAAACTAATTAAATAAACAAAACAAATCAGTCGAGAAGAAAACAATTAAATGTATAAGTTGCTAAATTTTTTTTACCTATATTTTCCACGCCCACCACTCATTTGATGCGAGGACTTTACCTGTAATAGGATCTTTACTCACACCGGTCTCTTTGATTAAGGAATCCCAAGTCTTGAAATATTTTCTGAGGATATCAAACTTATTCTTCAATTGTGCCCTTGTATATTCTTTCCCAGTTTTCTCATTAAATGTAGTGACGATACCCTTCCATCCTAGCTTTGAAAAATGCAACCCACGGCGTCTTTTTTGTATATTTGCTCTAGGCAGGCGTTGACAAAATCTCCATTGTCTCATCATCCCAAACAACTTTATCCATATTTCTATGCCACTATTTCAACAATACTTGCACCTCAAACAAACAAAATTTAAAACAACTATTCTAGCAAAGTACAAATTGATCATTACAAACACACAAGAATAAATACATGATTTTATTAATATGAAGGTTAAAACCCAACGTCATTGAATAAGAATCAATATGAAGGCTAAAACAGAATGTCATCATTGTTTTCCCTGTTTCACAATGAATAATAAACAGTTGAAATCATCAAGCATGTTCAAAAGGAATTGCATATGCATTTTATGATATTCATTCTTAATTTAAATGCATCATATGATCACAGAGTAAATTATACATTCATTCAAATTATTTCTTATTTTACAGCACCAAAATGTAAGCCCTCTTATTTTCATAAATAAACAATATTACAACAAGTCAACAACGCATAAAGAAATTGAAGTGCAAAACAAAAAAAAATCCTAACTCCAAACTACACGAATTAAATAAAAAAAACACCACTAACATAAATTGTTGCATCTAAATTTAAATTTCGAGTAAATGGAGAATGAATCTGAAAAGCATAACAATCATCAACCTATGTATAAGAATTAATATGAAGGCTAAAACACTTGGTTTTCAATATATGAAACTCTCTCATAGGTTATGTATATTGTAGAATGATTCATATCAATTAGGGGTGGAAACAGGCCAGGCCAGGCCAGGCTTTTGCCTTAACAGGCTAGGCTTGTTAAGGCACAAATTGGCCTAAGCCTGGCCTGTGGCCTGTTAAAGGCCAATTTTTAGGCCTGGGCCTGTCCTGTTCACAGGCCTGGCCTGGCCTGAAGCCTGTTAAGGAGGCCTGAATTTTTAAAATTTTTAAGCAAACCGACAGGCCTACAGGCCATACTGCAAAACAGGCTAACAGGCTACAGGCCGAAAACAGGCCTCCTTAAACTGGCCGAAAACAGGCTAAAACTTACAGGCTCAGGCGTAATTATCCTTTAACCCTTATATGATTTTTTTAAAAAAATATTTTTACAGGTTCAAGCCGACCTGACAGGCCTAACAGGCCTGTCAATAGGCCTTGGCCTGGTCTATTAAGCAAAACAGGGTTTTTTTTTTCCCTTGGCCTGGCCTTTTAGCCTAATAGGCCAGGCCTGAACAGGCCAATCACAGGCCAGGCTACAGGCCCCTGACAGGCCGCCTGGCCTATTTCCACCCCTAATATCAATATCAAACTTGCAATTTCTCATATAAAAATCACAAAAAATAGAGAAATTTAGTTAGAAACTATAACCATTAAATTAATGACATAATTTGCACGTTAGTAATAGCTAAATATTATCTCCATGAGTCTATGAACATATTTAACAAGTCACTCGGTGTGTTTTCTTACAATGACAATGCTAAAGCATCAGCAGCTAGATTTGCATCAACCTTTATACGGTCAGCGCTTAATGCAATAGCAACTTTAAAGCCTTTTCCTTTGCACTGTCATATGGTGGCAAGTCCTCTTTAAACCACTTGATGAGAGACAAGGTGATTAGAAAATGTCAATCATTGCTAATATTATGTACCTGAGAAATTAGCTCAAGAGCACCAAGGAATCCAATTCCAGACTCTGGTTTTGCATAATGAGAGAAGAAACAATAATTTAGACAAAGTTCAGAGCAAAAGAAATCAAAAGAATTATCAAGTATAGATTATGTACCTTATCTAAATAAATTTCAAAGAATCTCTGTTTTGCAACATCTGGGTCAAATCCTTTAACTCCCTTGACAAAGGCAACACCTCCCAAGAAGTTTGCTTCACTTGTAAGGTTTAGAGGATGTAATGAATAATAGATAATACAAAAGGCTCTTTATTCAAACTACACAACCTAACAAAGCAAGCGATTTTGCCAAAGAACATCTTATATCAAAGAAAATGAGAATTTGCGAAGGCTAGAATATTAGAGGGACAATTGCACACATTTATTCCCTTAAATCAATCAGCACACAAATTGGTTGAAGAACCTTAAGTCTTCAACGCACACAAAGCTACAAAGCATCATAATTGCTGGCCACAGTATATCACAAAGACAGCAAAATTAACGCCTAAACAGTGTAAAATTTGAAGACGCTGATTCCAAGCTAAAACTCGAACAATTTTTCTTTACTTTATTTTCATTCTCACTTTAACTATTACTAAAAATAAACCAAAGCTAAGATGATGAATGAGAGTGATGCATGACCAAGTTCTATATGAAGAAAAAAGCCAGAGCCATCGAATTTCTCAACTCTCTCTACCATTAAGGAAGACGAAGCAGACATTTCAAGTAGCCATAGGTCTAATTCCACATTACAATAATACCCAAAAAAAATCAAAATGTTTACATGGGTCAAAAAATCCTAAACTGAAACTAGAATCAAAGTTGCAAAATGTTAGTGCTCATTCTCTACCAAATCAAACGACTCTTTTGCTGCTTTACACAAAAAAAACAATCACAGCGTACAGATCGCAGAAGGCAAAGAAATATATATATATATATATATATCTCTCTCTCTCTCTGTGTGTGTGTGTGTGTGTTACTGCCAAATCAAGCCAGAGGAGAGGATCAACTTGCACAAACCAACCGGACTACAACCTTAACAGATCTTCAATAAATGAAGTTAAACCTTATCTCCAAAAGATGACACTGCCAGAGACCAGATCCATGACGAGAGAGAAAATGAAAGGCGACGATGGCACCGCAGGAAACAACATTGAACTTCAGATCGAAAACACCAAAGGACAGATTGAACGAAGGACAGATCCAAGTTGAAGATGAAGTAGCTCTTCAGCTTGAAGATTGGGTGGACGCCAAGAGAGAGAACGGAGGGAACAAAGCTCAAACCAGACGAGCCGAGACAGAGATCGTGGAGGACGAAGACGAAGAAGAAGCTCTTCGGTTTGTGTTTGAAGAGGACGGCGCAGGGGGGAGAGAGAGAAGAATAAAGTAGGTGGGGAGGAGTTGGGACATAATTATTACCATATAACAGTAATAATAAGCTCGATTGAAAGAGGGAAAAGCTCCAATGTTGAGCTTCTTCTATAAGCTATTTTTTTTCTCAGAAGCTCAATTAGCAATTGAGCTATCAAAACACTCAAAACAATTTTTTCAGCCATCTATTGGGCTTAAGGCTAACAAACGCCCGATTGACCCCTATAATTGGGGCTCCAAACACTCACTTAGTGTTTAGGCCCCAAACGCTCAATTGGCTGAGCAAAATCCAATTGGCAATTGAGAAAAAAATGAGTGTTTGGGAGTTACTTTGTTCAATTGAGCTTATCACATCATAATAGCTTTTACCCATAAGCTCAAAAATCTAGCTTATTTTGATTTGGCGTTTGGGATGAGAGTGAATAATTAAAATATTTTTTCAGTTGTGTCCAGTGTGCTATCAGACTGATTGTAATTTTACCCTTAATGTACTTTTTCAGCTACAAAAATTAATTAAACTATTTTTTGGTGCTTTTAACCCTTAAAATATTTTTCCAACTGTACCTAGTGTGTTATCAGACTGATTGCAATTTTACCCTTAATGTACTTTTTCAATTCCAAAAATTACTTTGAAATATTTTTTTGTACTTTTAACCCTTTAAAATATTTTTTCAGTTGTACCCAGTTTTAGAAGATTGACTATAATTTTACCTTTAATGTATTTTTTTAGTAGTAAAGAGCACCCAAAATTTAGAATATTGATTTATTGATTTCTAGCCACTCTAAAATATTTTTCCAGTAGCACCTAATATTTTAAAGTAATTTTTAAATATTTACTTGATTTTTTAAATATTTTTCCACCCACTCTCTCTTACTATTATCACAAAAATCACTTGTGCTTAAGCCAATCTAAATAAGTTTTACTAAAAGTAATTTATACAATCACCAATCTAAACATAAATTACATTACACAATCGGGCTTTTACTAAAAATAAGATTACCAAAAATTAAATTGAGAAAATATATTTTTCCAATCGTTATTCCAAACACATACTGACTGAACATCATCTTCCAACTCAAACCATATGTTTATTGGCTTGTGATGCTAAGAAGACTCGAGACCATTTCGTTATAGCTTGCCCATTAATTGTGCGTGGTTCTTCTTCAAGTTATGTACCAGAGATAAAAAAAAGTTTGTACATTTAACCCCAATATACAGGAAATTTATTTTTATTTAATTATATCATTATATATGGGGTTGATTGAGCATTGTCTGGGTTCAAAGTTTACCTATAGTTTATGTAAATATGCACCACAATATTTTTTTATCTGACAACCATATGATTAAACTTTATCCCATTACTAGTATTTTTTTCTTTCTCTAACTTTTCATGTATTATTTAGTGATTTTTCTCAAAATGATGATTATCTAAGCATGCTTGGACTTTATTCACCTTTTATATGTGGGCTAACTTTTAAGTTATTAAAAATTTATATTTCTTAATATATGTATTAGATATAAACATATATATATATATATATATATATTAACTCTGTTATATATGAATAGTTTTGATGATGTCAAATATAGATGTTAAATATGAGAGAAAAGTTTGTATAATATACTTATCTTCCACATTGACTAACTACCATATTTAATGTTGTATATCTTGTAGATTAGTCATAGACATCATTGTGGGTTGATATTATAATGCCTCATAAATGGAGAATAATCATCAAGAAGAAAATCAAGAGGCAAGGAATTGAAGAAAGAAGAAAGAAAGATGAAGATTGAAGATATTCATCAAGAATATTGAAGTTGGGTTATGGAGAATGATCATCAAGAGGAAAAATAGGAAGAAAGAAATTAAAGAAAGAAGAACTTGCAAGATCACATGAGAATATCAAGATTCAAGCTCCTAGAAGTGATACCGGAGGTTTCTATGATCATACGGACGTTGGAATGGGTCAATACGAAACTAAAATGATGTATAAGGAAGCTATGGTACCTTTGGGGATGATTACCCGAGTAATCACTCGAGTAATATGGCATTGTCTGATTTTGGAGGTGTTTACTCGAGGCCTTACTCGAGTAATCTGTCAGGTTATTTGATGAATCACTCGAGGCGGCACTTGAAGCAATGGACACTCTGTTTTTCACGCGGCAGAACAGAGGTTTGGTATTTTGATGATATCTCTCCAACCACATGTCGGATCGAACTAAAACCGATGGCATATGAAACTAGACTTCCAACACGAACTTTTGACACCAAGATCACATTCAAAGAAGTTCATATGAGGGAGATATGATCTGTTGAAGTTGATGCATGAATCACCGTCATATTCCAGGACAGCTTCGGTATTTTGGACATAACTCTCAGAATACATGTCGGATTGAGACAAAACTGGTGCCATATGAAAGAAGACTCAAAGAGCTTTCTACAGATAGGTCATTTGACATATTTGAGGTTATATTCTAATAGCTATGCCATCTGGAAGTTGCTGCTCGTGATTTCAGGATTGTCTAAGAACAGTAGAACTCTTTGGATCATAACTTTCTGTATACAACGAGTTTGGAGCTGATTCTTGTTGCATTGGAATGTAGATAATGAGGGCTTTCCGATGATATATAATTTGCCATGTTTCGAGTCAAAATCAAGAATTCACTTAAAGGCACTAATCGAGTAACTAGTTGATAACAAAAGACTTTACTCGAGTAGGTACTCGAGTTATCAGATAGAAAACTTTCAATTGCTCTCGGCCTGCCAACGTTACTCGAGTAAGTACTCGAGTAACCATGTAGATCACTTGCAGTTGCTCTCGGCATTTTCAATCCTGCCAATGTTCCTCGAGGAGCTACTCGAGTAACTCACTGTGGTAAGCAAAAATCTGAAGTTCATCAAAGTTTTCCCGATGATACTCGAGTATGTACTTGAGTAAACTTTAATGAATACTCGAGTAGCTACTGGAGTAAAGCACTGTGCTAGCAAGACTTGAAGAGTTATTTAGACGAGAACTTCAAGTTACTACCGGAACTTCAAGTCGAACTTCAAGTTACTACCCGAGTAAGCTATGCAGAAAATGGAAGGCCACTCGAGTAGCCACTCGAGTAACCTGTGAAGAAACTTGATGTTTACTCGAGTAAGTACTCGAGTAATGTTTCCCAGGAAAACAGAGCAACATCCCGAAGATTCTGGAAATCAATGGGATGATCATAAAACTCATTCTTATTGCTTCTAATCACTCTAACACTTCATTGTATTAGTGTTTAATGCATTTTTCCAGTAAAACAATGAAGAGATGATGAGAAGAGATAAAAGTTGAGTTTACGGAGCGGAGCGGCCAACGTTCCAACGGCTAGTTTTCAAAATCGAAGAACGGTCAAACAAAGCTACGTCACTCTAACGGACATGTTGAAATGCTCAAACGGTCATCAATCCTCATCAGCTATAAATAGAAGATCATCCAAAACAAAAGTAAGACTCAGAGTGTATACATCGTGCAAATGCCAACATCCTGACATCAATACTCATCGCACATACTCTCTGTTTCTCTAGCTTCTATATGATTTACCTTTGAGAGAGATATTATTTATATTGTACTTTAGTGTTCATCTTATTCACTTCTAAGAGAGAAGATTGATTGTAATCTTTCATCATCAAAGTTGTATCCTTACAGTGTGTAAGGGGGAGCAATTTGGTTGTAATCTTACGGTGTGTAAGGGGGAGTAATCTCAGTGCGAGAATTGTAAAGGCTTCACAAGTGCCCGGATCAAACTTGTGAGATTGTAGTGGTTCTCAAGTACCCGGTTAAACTTGAGGAAGATAGTGAATTGAAAATCTCAAGAGGAGCCTGGGGACTGGACGTAAGTCATCGTGGATTGGGCCGAATCAGGATAAATCACAGTTTGCATATTCTCTTCCCTAAGCTCTTATTCTTCTAGCATATATCATTTAAATATCTATGTGTGATTTATGATTCATTACTTTCATATTTATTGCTTCCTCTAAGATGCGAAAAGATTTTCAAAGTTCTTAAGTTTTTATCTTACACCCAATTCACCCCCTTCTTGGGTGTCAGCCGGTTCTAACAAACTCTTCCTCCGATGGCAAAATAAAAATCCTCGTCATCCAAAATTTATAAATCTTTCAAAAATTTACAATTCAACTGGTATATTCAAAGGTTATAAATAATTTTTTTTTTTGTTAATTGAGTTATACATGAAAATAATATGATATTTTATAAGTTTTCCCCCTAAAATTTACAAGTCATCTTTAAGAAATTCACAGCTAAGTGTACATTTACTTATAAACCATAAATACACTAATTAAGTTGTAAGTGTTTGGAGGATTTATAAGTCTCAAAAAATGACCTGTAAATTGTGTGTGAATATTCGTAAATAATAATATTAAATTACTAGATATTAAAGTATTAATATTTTTTGCCAAAAAATATTGATGCTTTAAGAGATTTACATGTGAATATGTTTTTGACACTAACTCTTTGTAAATCAATATAGTGTGATAAATTTGGTCAAAATATAGTGTGATAAATTCTTCCTCCAAAATTAATAAGTTCTTCCAAAATTTACAACTCAACCGGTATACTTAATATTCACAAAGAAATGAATGCTTTATACTAATTGAGCTATAAATTAAATAATATTATAATCTATAAGTCTTCCTCCAAAATTTACAACTCCTTCAAAAGAAATATACCGCTAAGTGTGCATTCACTTATAAATCACATATATAAATATACGACAGTTAAGGTGTAAATTTTTGGAGGATTTATAAATCCCAAAAGATGACTTGTAAATTGTGGGTAAATATTTGAAAATAATAATATTAAATTACTAATATTAAAGTATTAATAATGTTTAAGGACAATATCACTTTATTTTGGACCTTATAGGTGTTTGTTTTACATCAATTAAAAAAAAACTCATTTTACGTTATATTTATGAGACAAAACTGATCTCACATTTCTCATATAATGTAAAATCACATAGAATATGTTAATCCAAACACCAAGGAGCCAAACCAACACAATCTACTTTGTTACTAGAAATTGCGTATTGACAGTAGAATGTGATGGCTAACCCCGTTTATGCTGAAAGTCTTTTAGGGTTTGTTTGGTATGAGGGATTTGGAGGGGAAGGGAGAGGAATGAAAATTTTTATGAGTTAAATTTAAGAAAATTGGAGAGGTGAGGTTATAAAATTTTAATATAGAGAATATGTAAGATAAAAGAGTTAGAAAAACAAATTTAAAACTTTTAACCTCACTTTTCTTATTTTTTTAAACCCAACTAAAAAAAAATTTTCCTTCACCCACTTTTCCTCCCCTCCCCTCACACCAAACAAGCCCTTATTGTTAATTGTTTATGGAGTTTCAGTTGGCTTGCACTAATGGTGGTGAACCAACCATCCATTTAATTAAAATAACATGTTGGAACCCCCAACCATCCATTAATAAAAGATACTCCCTCCGGTCCTAATTATAAGACAAAGTTGACTTTTTTGGAAAAATTAAGGAAGCCAATTAAATTACTTTAGAGTATTTATATTTTTATTTTTTTCTCCAAACTAATTAATTTGACTAATAAATTAATATATAATCTAAAGATACTAAAAATATAAACACTCTAAAGTAATTTAATTGGCTTCCTTAATTTCTCCAAAAAATTCAACTTTATCTTATAATTAGGACCGGAGGGAATAACATGTAACCCTCTAATTATTTTTAACCCCAAAACTTGACCAATTCAAATTCACGGATCCATTTAATGATAATGTAACCCCCTAACTATTTATTTATTTTCATCACCAAAACTTCACCAACTTAGATTCCTTCCCCCATCCTTTTGAATGATGAATATTCCTTTCACATATGCCTCAAGTTACACCTTTCTTGGGCAAAAAAACAAGTTACACCTTCCGCCTTTCTTGACTAATTCACCATTTACTAATAATTAATTTAAATTAATAACCGTAATTATTATACCTGTGTGCAATCCCTTATAAGTGGTATAATTTGTAGATATGATCACAACCAAGCACACTCCCTACTCATTTATTTGTTTGTAGTTGATTGGATATTCCAAACTGTAAATTTTTATTCCCACGTGAACCCTTCAAAACAGCACAATAAATCTACAATTAAAAGGATAGTTGGGTTATTATCGCACGTGTTCTTATAAAGTTTATTTTCGTAATAACTTATTAAGTGTCTTTTAGTATTTTGAATTTTTCTAATAATAAAATATTTTTTTATTTTTATAATTTTAAGTTTAATTTTTCCCTTACAGATATTAGATCATATTCATGATTATATGTGTAATAAACTTCATTTACAGGACATTTGATGCAATTAGTTATGGGACAAAATTTTATTTTTCATGATTTCTAATTTATACTCCCTCTGGTTCACAATATAATAGTCAAATACCTACTTTAAATTTATCAAGAAATTAGTTAAAAGTTGTTAAAAACAATATATATGCAAGATATCTACTTTTTTTTTTCCAATATATCTTTATTTATTAAGGGAATAAGTAAGAAAGATAATAAATGGGAAAAATGAAGAAAGATAATGGCAGGGAGAAAAATGATGAAAGAGAATGTGGCAAATTTGGAAAAAAAATCATTAAATGCAAAGACAAAAGTAAAGTGGGTCTTATAAAAAAAAACCACACCCCTTCACAAGTTTGACTCTTATATTTTGAGCCAGAAGAAATATATATTTTTATCCATTAAATATATTTAATCTTGTATTTTAGAACTTTCAAAGTGTTTAAAATTCTAATGTGTTGATTAAGAATTTTAGTCTTTGACTGATTTTTAAACGCAGAAAAGTCAAATAACAGAAAAATGCTCACAAAATACAAGATGAATATCATAACAATTTTAGTTGAAATCGCATTCGGTCAAATAATTTATCCTAATTTTGTCCTCCTGAATTTTTCAACCATGTACATTATTATTTTTAACTTAACTTTACACATTTTAAAGATTAAAAATAAATATGTAACCATGTTAATTATAAACAATTCTAATTGAAGTTTTTAAAATTCTTAATTTGGTGGTTTCCGAGATTTCTAATATTTTTCCATAATTAACAATTTTTATGTGGAAGAGACACTTCTGTTAGATTTTATTTTATTACAAAATAATAGTAGAATACGAAAGTTCTTAATTCAGATATTACTAATTTTTAAAGTATCAATCCCAATCCCTATCCCAATCCATCAAAATTCAATACCACATATTAAACATAGCCTAAAGGGAGACATTACTAGAAAGGAATCCCTGTTACGGCAAAATTTGACTTTAGGGGCAATCACGTCAAATGCGTGCTCAAGGGGACATTGCAGATGACACATTCAGGAAGTATGTGACAAATCAAGACTGACTGTTATGTTAATTCAATTCCGCGCAATCGAGCGATATAAATGTAGATAAAGTTCTTGTTTGAAACAGCGATTGAAATGTTTAAAAATAATTTTTTAATTGTGATATACGGTATACAAGATAAGTATGTGAGATGAGTTTTATCTTGATTTTCATGAAAAGCAGCTTATAAGCAATCTCAACATCAGAACAAACATACCAAGAGACAATCAATGTTCTGCACAATCGAGTGACGAAAAGCTAAACGAAGACAAATAATCAATACTTAAGAACAATATAGATAACAAGATAAGGGAGATGTGAGTTTCAATATCACCACAACTAATTCAGTTACACATTTATATACCTTACAAAAATGTGATAAGGGTAACTGTCAATCCTTCCCTGCATTTAAATAGCCAACATCACTATCTACAAACACAAAATGGTTGGAAAAGGAGAAATCCCACTCCTAAACAAATTTGGTGACATTATTTAAAAGAATAACAATAGCAGCGCAGCATCATAGGCAGGAGGTCAAAATAACGGGCTACCTAGATGCAGCCACAAATATGACAATAATCCCCACACGTGATTATGATGCTATAATTGTTATTTACTTGCTTGGAAGAATGAATCAAGGAAAAACGTATGAATGCCCCAACTACAAGAAAAGACCTCATAATAGTCAATATGGGTCCTCACCACCCATCAATACATGGTGTTCTTTGACTTATTGTTACTCTAGATGGTGAGAATATTATTGATTGTGAACCAATATTGGGTTATTTACATAGAGAGATGGAAAAAATTGCAGAAAACCGAATAATTGTACAATATCTGCCTTCGTTAGTGACATTTCCCTATATGTGACGAATCTTGTCTTCACGAGTAGATAATAACGGATCATCCATTTGTCACAATTGCAACTTTGAGGGGACCGAAATATCTGCTTTAGAACAAACCATACAATAAAAATAAAATAGCAAAAAAAAGCAAGCATCCAGATGACATGAAGCGAACAAAATATAGAAAAAAGGTGGGTTGTTGCAGTGGAGATTTCAGACTCTTCGGACAATAAAAAATTAGCCAGCTTCAAACAAGAAAATTCAGCCCCGTAGTTTAATGTTTATTCTTAAATAAACTGCAAACAACAGCACAACACTCAAGAAAGCCAACTCGTCAAAATAACTGAGTCTTTAATAATCCAACTCAGCACTCGAGCGTTATATAGTGAGTGTTTGGGATCACTTTTTTGATCCAATAAGCCCGTTTTGGGAACAAAAAACCCAAATGTAAATGGGTTACGTTTTGCTGATGTTTGGTTCAGCGTTTTTTTTTTAAAAAAAAAAGCCCGAATTAGATGGCTTATTAATAAGCCCAAACTTGAGGCTTTTTTTTGAAAATAAGCTGCGTTTTTTTGTTCTCTATTTGCTCGCTTTATCCCATCGCAATCTTTGGTCGTCATCTGTGGCCTCCGTGTAGTTTTTGTTTATTTATTTTTATTGCCAACGTGGCACGCATTTCATTTTTTGTCTTTTATCAAAAAAAAAAATTACAATGCGTTTCATTTGACTCTGGGGGTTATTTGCAAAATAGGGAAAGATAAATAAATATTATTTAAATTTTAAAATCTTAAACAAAATGATTTCTTAAAAATTTAAGTTGTTTAATTGTTATACTTTTTTTTATCAATCATATTACTTGTTAACAAAATCAATTTGAAATTTTAAAATTTAAGTAGGATTTTTCAGATTGGGAGAGAAGGGATTGGGGGTTATTTGCTCAAGTGGCATAATAGAGTGAATCACAATGTGTTTATGCTGTTATAATTTCTGAAATTTCATTTTTAGTTTGAACTTCATCTCTAGAGTTACAAGTTTGCATTTTCAGATATCTTATTGAGCCAGATGATATGTTACTATTGGATATCGTATATATGATCTATCTAAAATTTGAAGAATATACAAATGCCCTTCAAGTTTTTACTTTTAAAAACGCACTTATACAATCGCTAATCCAAATATGTTTTGACTTATGAAAAATCACGTATTTAATCGTTTATCCAAACTTAAATCACGAATCAAAAATTGACTTTTTTTTTAAGTCATTTTTAATAAGTCAGAATCACAAAAAATTATTTTTCCTACTGCTATCCCAAACACACACATAATATATTGTACATGTTAGAAATTAGAATCAAGTGCGGGCTAATATGAGGGGAAAACATCCACATTAGATAGAAACTGAAACTCTGACACGTCTAATCTTTTATACTCTTTTAACTTTTTTTGCCTTCCCATTTTGTTAATAACCATATATATATCTCCATTATTGCCCACATGTGATGATTATGTATTTAAATACCCGTTTGGATTAGCGGTAGAAAAATGGCTTTTTTTACTATCTAACTTTTGGAAAAGTAAGGTAGGAAAAAAAGTCAGATTGTAAATGTGATTTGTGTTTGGATTAGCGGTGGCAGAAGTGATTTTTTTTCTAACCTTAAACCTGTTTGGATTAGAGTTTGAAAAGCCCGTTTAGATGAAAAATGATTGAAAAGGGCATGAATCTTATTGAATACTACACACACACATATTATTTGTATATATTATGATAATTAAATTTAAAAAATATAAATAAAATTTGATAAAATAAAAAAAATTATTATTGAAAAAAATACAGGAAAATACTTAATCAAAATTGGATAAATTTATAATATATTTAATGAATTAATTGTAACTTTTTTTCTTTCATCTTTAATTAAAGCTCTTATATTATAGATCGCGGAGTAGTTGATGACTCATTTAATAGAATTAATATTTCAAGTATTAGAGAAAATTACAGAAAAGGACCCCAGAATTTATGAAAATTATAAGTGAATGAAGAAAAGGGACCGAGAAAATCACAGAAAAATACCCAAATGTTTCATAAATTACAGTTTACCTACAAATATTTCAAACATTTTCACTTTAATCCCTCCTTGAGAA
The DNA here is from genome assembly GCA_963242795.1 of Inga leiocalycina. Classification (NCBI taxonomy): domain Eukaryota; kingdom Viridiplantae; phylum Streptophyta; class Magnoliopsida; order Fabales; family Fabaceae; genus Inga; species Inga leiocalycina. Next base: position 59,283,131 of record OY725321.1, read on the forward strand.
CTTTTGAAGTTTACAAAGAAGTCCCTGGTCAAATCCTAATTAGACCAAACTTCTTCTTCTGCCTCGGAATACTCAAACCAGCAAAACGAATCAGCAAAACAGAGCATAGCTTCTTCTTCCTTGGAACACTCGAACACACACCTAACATCTCACTGGTGAACCACTGATAGAAGGCGACGATGGACCAACACCAATAACCACATAACTGCAAACGAGAGAAAATGGTGGGAGAAGACGAGTCGGGAGTGCCTGAGAATATGCTTGCGTCTTGTATTTCCCTGTTTCTCTCACCATGACTGCCTTACTGCACGGGGGAATGAAAAAAAGCGGCTTCAATGGCCTTCTTCAAGAAGCCACATTTTAATCAGAAGCTCAGTTGGATCCACCACCTCTCCAAACACCCCAAATTACTGTCACCGTGCTTTTAATGGATGGACCGCGCGTTTTCGTTGTGTGTAGCTTTCCCAAATAGAGCATAAATCCTATCCATTGAAAATTAAGCCTCAATTCAAAGATTTTGACTAGTAGATGGATTATATGAGATAATAGGATGTTGGTATAGATGAGTGATTTTTGGGAAGAAGATGTGATACTTGCACCATAATCACAACAAAGCAATGCCTCACAAAATTTAGCATCTCATACTTTAGAAACTGGATTCTTAATTTACATCATATCTCTTACTCATGTGATCTAATATCTCTTCTGAAGCATGAAAACCATGCAGAATCCACTAGTCCGTGCAATGCACAGGGGAGAATATCTCATTAATGATAAAATGTTGAGCCAGATATTTCAATTTAATTATCAACTAACCATCTTAGAATTTTCTTACCCATTAAACTTGTTAGATATGATTAGTTTTGATAATATCAAATATAAATGCCAAATATTAAGAGCAAAAAGTTTGTATAATGTATTTATCTCCTACATTGACTAACTACTATATTTAATGTGAAATATCTTACAGATTAGTCAAGTAAAGAAAGAAGATATCTAGTTGGGTTATGAAGAATGATCATCAAGAGGAAAAACAAGAAGAAAGAGATTGAAGAAAGAAGAAATTACAAGATTTAATGAGAATATCAAGATTCAAGCTCTTAGGAGTGATATTTGAGGTTTATATAATCAAATGGAGGTTAGAATGAGTCAATTCGAACACTAAGATAACTGATATGGAAGTTATGGAACTTCCACAAGGTGATTACTTGAATAATGGTTTTCTACTAAGTTTTGGAAGGTATCACTCAAGTGATAACCCTGATCACTCGAGTGATCACTTGAGTGATATGCACTCTGTTGTGCTATGTTTTTGTTCAGCATGATAGAACTTCGGTATTTTAGCCATATCTCTCTTACCACAAGTTTGATTGAGCTGAAACTAGTTTCATATAAAACTAAACTTCCAAAGTGTAAAATACACACTAAGATCACGTTCAAAGGAGTTCAGATGAAAGATATATGAGCTTTGGAAGATGACATTCAAATTACCATCATATTCCAAAGCAGGTTCGGTATTTTTAACATAACTTTCAAACTACATGTCCGATTAGGATGAAACTAGTGACATATGAAACTAGACTTAAAGAGCTTTCTATGGATATGTCATTTGTCAAATTTGGAGTTATATGCTAAGTGGTATGCCTTCTGGAAGTTGACGCTTGTGAATTCAGGCCCTGTTTAGTGCAGTAGTCACTCTTTGAATCATAACTTTCAGAATACAATGAGTTTGGAGCTAATTCTTTTTGCATTGGAATATAGGTGACAAGAGCTTTCCGATGATAGGTCATTTTCTATATTTGGAGTCAAAATGAATAGAACATACCTGAAGAAGATCTTGAGTCCACTATTCACACTCTCGCAAGTTTTGGATAGAAACTTTTCCAGAAGTTGAAGTGGTGATCTAAAAGGAACTCAAGTTGGCAAAATGAAATAGAGTTTCTGGCAGAAACACAAAAAGTCTTGGCAACCAAGCTGAAAACTCAAATTCACTATGAAAACTTGAGTTTAGGTGTAAAGAGAACTCAAGCCTGGTCCTTAACTCTTGCAAGTCTTACATAAAAGCTGCAGAGCACTAAGTCTCTTATGCAAGAATAGGTGTCTGGAAGAAATGAGAAGGAATCACTCGAGTGATGACCATGTATCACTCAATTGACCACTTGAGTAATAAGCCGAGAAAATATTTATGTGATCAAGTGATGATCTCTAGCAGAATACCAAAGGGATCAATCGAGTGATAGACCTGGATCACTCGAGTGACCACTCGAGGGATGACCCTTGATCACTCAACTGATGAAGACTAAAAAGCATGAAAATTATCTGTTGCTTATTGGTTTGTTATCTTCATGATTAAAACTTCATTGTATTAGTGTTCTAAGCATTATTACAGGAAAACAATGAAGAGATCATGCTAAGGGAACGAAAGACACTTTAAGGAGTTGTAAGGAGCGTCTAACGTAACGGCTAGTTTTTCAAATACCATAACGGTCAAGACTAGCAATGGAACTCGACGGATAGGTTGAAATATTCACAACGGTCATATCCTACTCAACTATAAATATAGGGAATTCAAGCAGAGTGCAACAAGAAAAATATGCTAAAATCATGAAGCATCCACTCCTAGCCAAATATTATATGTTTATCTACATTCGATATCATTTACCTTGGAGAGAGAGAGAGAATATTTGTATTGTGTTTCAGTGTTCATCTTATTCACTGCTGAGAGAGAAGATTGATTCTAATCTTTTATCATCAAGGATGTATCCTTACGGTATGTAAGGGGGAGTAACTCGGTTGTAACCTTACGATCTGTGGGGGGAGTAACTCAGTGAGAGATTTGTAAAAGGCTTCACAAATGCCCAGCTAAACTTATGGGTTGTAAAGGCTTTTCTTGTGCCCTGATTAAATAAGAAGATAGTGGATTGAAAATCTCAGGAAGAGCCTGAAAATTGGACATAGGTCATCGTGGATTGGATCGAACCAGGATAAATTACAGTTTGCATACTCTCTTCTTTAAGCTTTTCTATTTATAGCATATATTAACTGTTGATTTATTATTCATTACTTTCATACTTCTTGCTCTCATTAAGATGCAAAAAGATTTTTAAAGTTCTTAAGTTATTATCCGACACCCAATTCACCCCCCTCTTGGGTGTCGGCCAATTCTAACAAAACTTAGATGTCACTAATAACAAATATACAAAGAACTAGTTAATGACATTTTGTAGCTAATTCCCAATAGTATTACTCCTAGAGTACTGCTATAAAGAAAATAAACCTAAACAGTTGAGATTAATTTTGATAGTTTATACCATTTAATTAAAAAAATTTAATAACTTTAATTTTAATAATGATATGAAAAAATATTCAACTTTGAAGTTTTAAAAGATAATTGAAGGTAAAAATTAAAGAAAAATTAAGTATTCAAGGTAATAAAAAGAAAAAAGACAAATGAAGTATTAGATGGGGCCACTCAGATTTAATACCTTTAAAAAAAAAATGCATGCCAGTCACCCATTGAAAAACGAATGCATAAAAGTCAATTGAAATGAAAATTTTTTTTGACCTTAATTGAAATGAAATTTAGCACCATATGTTTGATTTAGTAATAAGGACATTGTAGTCATATGCTGATGGTTGATCATTGTTTTGGTTTGTTGAAAAGTATACTTGCGTTTAGGTTTCACACTCTTTCCTGTCTAAAATATCCTTTTAAAAGGTTTTCATAATCCAATAAATAAGAGGCTCATTTATCTAAGGTATTAAATTTTTCCATATTTTTCCTTACAGTTGTTTCGATTTCTTTAAACTAATTTTTTTTAGTATTTGAAAATTATTTATAAAAATATCAATTTTGGTTTTATAAAAAACATGTTTAACATATATATGAGCAATTTATACAAGAACCCCTCCATTTTCAAAATTTAAGTGCACCTTTTGAAACAAAAAATATGTTAAAACCAACGGGCTTTAGTGAAATGGGTAATGGTTGTTGGCCGGGAAAAAAAAAAAGTAATGGTTGCTTAAACACAAAATCTCAAATTCATGTAAATATATTGGTTTAGCTTAACAAATTCAATTTTTCTTTTTCCAACATAGCACGTAAGCTACACTCTCAATCTCGAATTCCATTCCTTCATATCCCCACTTCCTAAATATAAAATTCAATCTCGGATTCTCTTCTGCAACTCTTACCATTTCCAAGCCATTTGAAAGAGATGGGAGGCAACAAAAGAACATAGTCATCATCCTCCTCAACAATGGCAGCTAGACAATACAGTAACAATCCTCCTCCTCATCTTCTTCCTTCTTTCGAACTCATTACCATCATAACACTGTTATTCTTTCTCATATACCCTTCTGATGTTTCTTCATTTTCCTTCAACTATGAAGGATTCAAAAAGAATGATCCAACCTTAACACTTAAAGGAGATGTAGACTACGACGAAAATGGATGCCTGAGCCTCACAAAGTTAGAGCAAAACAGCATTGGGAGAGTCACCTACTCCAAAAATCTCCATCTCTGGGATGAGATGACAGGAAAAGTCACAGATTTTTCTACCCATTTCTCCTTCATCATCAATACACAAGGCAGGAACTTCCACCTTGGAGATGGCATCACCTTCTTCCTCGCTGCACCAGGCTTTCCCCTTCCCGATCCCAGAGATGGAGCTGGAATTGGCCTCGTGAGTCATGGGCAATGGCATGATCGAAACTACATAAAGCAGCATCCTTTTGTGGCTGTGGAGTTCGACACCTTTCCAAATAATGATTTGGATCCTCCTTATGATCATGTGGGGATTGATATTAATTCTATAAGGGCAAAGTATGCTACAGAGTGGTTCAACGTTAAGGATGGGAGAAGATATGATGCAGAGATCAATTACGATTCCAGTTCTTCCAAGTTGAGTGTAAGTTTTATTGGGTATAAGAATGGCTCTAGAATTGAACAGAATTTCTTTCATATTGTCAAGTTGGCTTCTGTTCTTCCAGAGTGGGTTGAGTTTGGATTTTCTTCTGCAACAGGAATTTTACATGATGAGATCCATACTCTTTGCTCTTGGTTCTTCAGTCCAAGTTTAAAACAGAAAAGCAAGAGAGAACTAATTAAAGCATTGAGCATAGGAGGAGGTGTTTTAGTATGTGGAATAGGGTTAATTTGGTTCATGATTTGGAATATCAGAAGAAGAGGAAGAGGAAGAAGCAATGGTGGTTTTGGCTTTGAGCTAATAAGCATGGAAGATGAGTTTCAGAGAATCACAGGGCCTAACAAGTTTCCATATAAGCAGCTTGTTAAAGCAACAAACAACTTTACACAAGAGAATAAGCTTGGAGAGGGAGGATTTGGTGGAGTTTACCAAGGCTTCATAGAAGAATTGAATAGCTATGTTGCTATTAAGAAGATATCACAAGGATCTAAGCAAGGAGTGAAGGAGTATGCATCAGAGGTCAAGATCATCAGTCAACTAAGGCATAAGAATCTGGTTCGACTAATCGGATGGTGTCATGAGCACAATGAACTAATGCTAGTTTACGAGTTCATGCAAAATGGAAGCTTAGATTCTCATCTCTTCAAAGACAAAAGTCTCTTAACATGGGAACAAAGATATAACATCGCTCAAGGCCTAGCTTTAGCATTATATTACCTCCATGAAGAGTGCGAACAATGTGTTGTTCATAGGGACATAAAAGCAAGCAATGTTATGTTAGATCCAAACTTCAATGCGAAGCTTGGAGATTTTGGGTTGGCTAGACTTGTGGACCACGCAAAAGGGTGACTAAAACAACAGATCTAGCTGGAACATTCGGATATATGGCTCCTGAATATATCTCAAAAGGAAAGGCCAGCAGAGAGACTGATGTGTACAGTTTTGGAGTCGTAGCTTTGGAAATAGCTTGTGGGAGAAAAGCAATCAAATTCGATGCTAATGAAGAACAGGTCTTACTTGTGGATTGGATTTGGGAACTCCATAGGAGAGAAAGTGTTCTTGAAGCAGCTGATGAGAGATTGTGTGGAAACTTCAATGAGCAGGAAATGTTGAGGTTGATGATGGTGGGATTATGGTGTGTTCATCCTGATTCTATTCTCAGGCCTCCTATAAGACAAGTAGTTCAAGTGCTTAATTTTGAAGCTCCTTTACCTAATCTGCCATCACAGAAGCCTGCCATTGCAAATGTTTCTCTTAGTATCAGTGAATTTATATTTTCAAGCTCTTCATCAAGTACTAGCGCTTCTAGGATCAATTGTACATTACCTTTAAGTGATGGCTATTTCACTGGCTCATCACAATCAAGCATTTCTCCAGTAGGTCCCATTCTGCACACATATTAAATTGAGATGAACTCTTTTTTCTTAAATCATCTGTCATGTAATATTTTCTGCTGGAAGAGGAATGAGAATGAGATTCTTACTTTTTTTTTTTTTTTTTTTGTGTTTCACATTTCATCTATAATTCGGGCAAATTGCAATCAGAGGGCTAAGCAACTTACAGAAAAGTATGATAGAACTTATTTTTGAGGACAAAACTCGTCTGTACCATTCATGAACTTCGTTGGGGCAGGTGATTGGGGATGTTCTGTGAGATATTTTACCTTGTCGGGGACTCGAACAAAGGTCAAAACATTGCGGGAGCATTGGAGGTAATTGTTCCCAATTCAAACGAGAGGTAATAGACGACGGCGTTTGAGAGCTACTGCCATCGGCAGCGAAGAAGCGTGGCAGCAGCCTGAACGCCTCATTGAACGACGTCGAAATGCATTTGACTCCGAGGGCTCTGAAACCGGGTAAAGGAATGCCCCGATCCGTGTTCTCAATTCCAGTTTTTCTGGTTTTTCTTACTTTTAGGATCCGTGTTCTCAATTCCAGTTTTTCTGGTTTTTCTTACTTTTAGGATCACGGTGGAATTGATTTTGATAGAAATGGAAATGGAAATAGGGATGGATATGGAAATGAATATGAGATTTAAAAATGGGTTTGGTATGTCATAGAAATTAAGCCCCATTTTCATATACAAAGACCAAAATGTCCTTCTAATTTTTTTTCTTAAAAAAAAAAATCTTTCCAAGGTCAAGCCCGATAGAGCTTATGCATCCAAAGAGCAAAATAAGATTTTTCAAGTAGGTTGCCGATAGCAGCAGAAACAACAACAAGGTCAAGCCAAATCTCAACAAATCTATGAAGGTTAAGTAAGTTTTTTCAGCAAATCGTAAGATCTGTTGTCTCCTCCATTTCTCATAGATTGAAGACGTTGCCTTCAAAGACGATGCTACCGTTGTCTATCTGCATTGTAGTCGATTTAATGCCGCAAGGTTGCCTCTCTCCGCCGCCGTCACCGGATTTGTGAGCACAAGCCGTTGTCGGAGGTGAGCAAACAAGGGAAAGGGAGTGAAGAAGGGATGGTGGTCGTTTATGGGTGAAGAAGAAAATGGTGGAGAGAAAGAGAAGGTCGCCCCAATCTAGAGAAAGCTCGTCGGAAAGTTCAGAGAAAGAACGATTTGAGCTATTTTTCCATCTCTGGAGCTTCTCTCTCCCTTCCAAGTTCGACGGTCAATATCGGATCAGACTCTCATAAAGAATAAGGTCAAAGGTACAGTCCCTCACCTTCATGGTGCTCTATCCCAGTCTATATTCTGAGCTTCTGGTTCTTCTATCCCATTGTGAAAAAAAAAAAAGAAAATAGTGGAAGTGAGGCGTGGTGTTGGTAGAGGAAAAAACTGAAGATGACGGTGGCCTCTGGTTCTCCGGTCCTCAACTCTGGTTCGAACTCAAGAACTTTCGGAGAGTGGGCAGAGGTCGCCGGATGTCGTCCTTGCCGGTGTGTAGGTTGAAGTAACAAGGAGGGCAATGGACGGAAATGGTGAGATGGATTTACAAATCTGAGTTATTTTGATGGAACTGATTTGGGTGGAATTAAGCCTATTTGGCTTCCACATGGTATTGGAAAATTTTCCAATCCCATCATACCAAACAAGCATCATGATGAAATTATTTATTTTAATAAAAAATTATTGATTTAGGTTTTAAAGTTTAAGTGATATTGTCTTTTTTTTCTAAATTCTATTTTTTGTTTTATAAATTCTCTTTTTTTTAAAAAAATTAAAGTCAAATGCATTTCAACTTAAAAAAGCTAAACATCATTATTAAAAGGGAAAATCCCTATAAAGTACCCTTGAAATATACAAATCCCTAATCAGTACATTGAAATAAAAAATTCCGGATCAGTCACGCGTCAGTACGGATGAACAGTGCGAGCGGCACCAAAAGACGATTTTGCCCTTCAGCCCTCATTATCACCACTTCAAAAATAACAACACGGGGTTCTTAATTAACAACTCCGGATTCTTGATTAACAACTCTGTATTCTTGATTCACAACTTCAGTTTCATCGTTTTACTTTCACAATAACAACATCAATCTTGTTATTAGCAACTCCAGATTCTTGATTAACAACTCCTCTTTATTCTTCCACATATTCGCATCTCAAAAATATAGTGTTGTTAATGTAAAATACGGTGTTATTATTGGACCTGAAACTTAAATTACGAAGTTGTGAAACAAGAAATGGGAGTTATTTATGTAGAATAGGTTGTTAATAATAACACCGGTGTTGTTATTGTGAAAGTAAAAAGATAAAATGGAGTTGTTAATCAAGAATACGGAGTTGTTAATCAAGAATCCGGAGTTATTAATTAAGAGGGTATGTTGTTAATAAAAAAAGAGGTGTTGTTATTGGCCTTGAAACTTAAATTAGGAAGTTGTGAAACAAGAATACGAAGTTGTTAATCAAGAATCAGGAGTTGTTAATTAAGAACCCCGTGTTGTTATTTTTGAAGTGGCGAGAATGAGGGCTGAAGGGCAAAATTGTTTTTTGGCGCCGCCCCGCACTGTTCATCCGTACTGATGCGTGACTGATCCGGAATTTTTGATTTCAATGTACTGATTAGGGATTTGCATATTTCAAGGATATTTTATAGGGATTTTCCCTTATTAAAAAGAGAGAGAGCGCGCTCTATGCTTCCCGTTTTTTTGTTGTTGCTGAGTGCTCTATGCTTCACATGGCAGCATGGAAAGTGAAACAAGAGTTAAGAAAAGTGCTAAAATTAACATTTAATTGTTCACATAAGAGAACCCTATCAAAATAAGAATAGGAGATGAAAGTATTTTGGGAAAATTCTATTAAAAAATGATTGAATTACCCAAATTCTAAATGGGGTCACTCAACTTAACAAATTACTGGCAAAAAAAAAAGAACTTAACAAATTATTAATCATGTCATATGGAGCAACAAGGGATTTAGAAATATGGTCAAATTACACTTATGCCCCTTAGTCTCTATCTTTCTACATTTCATAACTTAATCCTTCTTATAAATAAATTATTTTGAATCATCAATTAATTATCTTATGTGTATTCAATGAAAAAAAAACTAGAGCCAAAAAAAGCATAATCAGCCCATGATTTCTTCAACATGATTATTAAAGAAAATATAAAGGATAATGAATAATCAATCACCATGAACATAGTTCTAGAAGCCGATGGATCCTTCAGTACCCCATTCACCTTCATGAACTTGTTGCAGAAATCTCCAATGGAGTTTGATCATATTATATACAAATTTTCTCAACATTATGCTGAGGACATGATGGACATTGTAATAATCTTTTTTTTTTTGAATGATAACTGGAATTCATTAAGTTACGACAAAGAACTTAATACAAAGTAAAAGGGGAAACCCCAAATTAATCATTAACGACCGCCTCCTCCAACAAAGGTGGTGGTTGATCAAAGAAAACAAAAACCTCCGCATTAGTATGCGCTAATCTAGCAAGATGATCAGCATTCCTATTCTAATCTCTAGGAATGTAATTTAACAAAACATGACAATCCCTAGACAACCATAATCTAGCTTTTACAATAATAACACTGAAAGGGTGGTTTTGCTCTCCACCTCTCGTTAACAAATTGATAGCCTCAATACAATCAGTGTGGATCAAAATGTTTCTGTATCCTCTGCTCCAGCAAATCTAAAATCCTTGGATAATTGCTAAAATCTCTGTGATTGCAGGAGGAACTGTCAACATCTTACACCTGAAACCACCAAGCCAAGCTCCTTCCATATCACGTAAAACTCCCCCACAGCTGCATTGACCTGAGTCCATAGCCAATCCATCTACCTCCAAGTGTACAAAGCCTGCCTTCTTGTCTCTTGCACTCTAATATTCAGATGACTGGTGAGAGTAAAACTTACAATGGGAAAGCAGATCCTGATCCTAGCTAGCGCGAAAGAAGCTGGCCTGTGCATCCTGTGAATAAAACTCAAGCTCCTCGCCAAATACATTCTTGCATCTGGATACCCATATATCCCAACAGACATAACCAAACAAGGAAGCCCATTGGACTTTTCTCGTGAAATCTCTGCCAAATCCATGTTTAAGATTCCAATTTATCCATTCTCTCCCTTGTAATGATATGAATTTATCCCACAAGGTCGGATGAATTAAAGCAATCCATTGCTCCCGAGCGTTCCCACAATCTCTAAGCATGTGCATCATGTCCTCCTCTTGGTTACAGCCAAATGAACAACTTGCCGAATCTAGGAGGCCTCTTTGAGTTCTCAACTTCGCCGTATGTAGTCGATCATGAGAGGCTAACCATATAAAAGATTTGATCTTCTCTAGAATTGAGCATCTCCACAGTGTCCTCCAGAATGGCTCTCTGACAGCATGAGTACCTGCAGAAAGGAAATAATATGCAGATTTAACAGAAAAGCAACCATCCGAAGAAGGCTTTCACACATAATATACCTCCGCTCTCATCATGTTTTCATTTAATAATAATTACATTGTTAGCATATTGATACTTTAATGACATTTTCACTCCAATAAACTATGAATCTAATTTCAATTTAGCACTCGATCGAAGATTCTAAATAAAAAGTCTGGCGAAGGTCAAGTGGACTTTTGGTTTCTTTTATATGCATAGTGACATGGATCTTTCAGACGACGGTGAGGTTGAAGAAATCTTGCGCGGATACTTTTTTCCCCTCAATTGTTTTTTATTGAATACACATAAGATAATTAATTGAAGACTCAAAATAATTTATTTATAAAAAGGATTAAATTATGAAATGTAGAAAGATTAGGGACTAAGGGGCATGAGGGTAATTTGACCCATTTTCTAAATCTCACTTTGTCTCATATGACTTGATTAATAATTTGTTAAGTTTAATAACCTAATTTAAAATTCGGATAATTCGACTAACTTTTATTAGGATTTTCCCAATAATTTAAGTCCTGTTAGATAGAATTTGATGTTGAATGATTGACTCTTTAGGGCCGGTTTGGTATAAGGAAGATTTGGAGAGGGAAAGGCATTTGAGGGGAGGGAAGGAAAGGGAAGATTTTGAGGAGTGAGGGGAGATGGGTTGTTGGGTATGAAGAAAATTGAGGGTTGACAGTTGATAAAGAATTGAAAAATATCTATTTTACCCTTAAAAGCAATTTATTAAAAATGAAAAGAAAAATGTCATTTTTGGTTGAGTGAAGGAAAATAAAAGCTACAACAAAAAATGATGTTGACTAAATGCTTAAAAAATTAAATAAAAATAATAAATTATAATATAAGATTATGTTTTGTAAAATTATTGAATCAAATCTATCGTATTTCACAACTCATGGCCTTATAGCGATAATTAACAATAATAAAATGAAATAATCAACTCAATTAAATAATAACTTGCCAAAAATCTTTAAACTGATTGTGTGTGAGTTTTGCGGCTTCAACTACAATAATGTATCTAAAAAAATATCGCACCTATATTATTAATAAAAAGTATTAACTATAACTATACCAGAATTTTCAAATTCGAATTTGTCTAAAATCTCCTCTTTTCACATCCGAATTTGAGGACTAAATTTGAATGTATTCCTATTATTAATAAAAACAAATCCCCTATTATCAATGGGGGTTAGGTTTAGCGAACGGAGCTAATCTCTTATAATTTGGTGAACCAATGTTCTAATCCCCACTGGAAGAAGTGCCCAACAGTGCTTAAAATAAGATTGCTTTCAACAAGATGATACCTATGCTTAATGAAAAAAATCCTCTATTTTTTAAAGGCAAAACAGGGGAAATATTATGTGACTCCGATGGATTCACCTATGCACCTTATTTACCTTTTTTATGGATTAATTTGTGGATTAATTATTTATCGATTGTGCCACACTTTCTTTGAGAACCGTTGCTGCAAACGCTGGCAAAGTTTAGAACTAGCGTTAGCGTCATTTCAATTGATATCCTATTTGAGTAAATATATGTATGTGTGGTTTTGCGTCGAAAATGGAATGGTGGTGTGCTTCATTAGTGCTTGGCTACAATGCTTTGTGGCTCGTCAAGTTTCTTCTTCGTGGTTACATTGTCAATACCACTGTTCATGACCCAAGTGAGCTCTCTCTTTTTTATTAGAATTATGGTTTAATTTAAACTTTTTATAGGCAAATTTGTATTTTGCATTTTCCTACCTGTGAGGAAAGATGGATTACTATTAATTTTGGTGAGATCTCATCTTCCCACCTTTAAAGGAAGATTGGTGGGTTTGGGAATTTGAGTTCCATGGTTGATTGAAGATTGGGTTCCAAACAAAGGAACTTGCTCATCTTCCCTTCCCTTCCCTTCCGACCTCTTCCGTGTACAAAATAGACCGTTAGGAGGAAGGAAGACTTTCTTTAGACATATTACTCTCAGATCTTGCTTCGAATTTTCTGTGAAGAGTGATGATTGAAGAATTCATGGTAAAGCAACTCAGAAGCATAAAACAGCAAACTAATGTAGGTTTTGATGTATTATTTCATATGATAGAAACTAAAAATTGACCTTGAACTTAGGGTTGTTCAAATCCTGGGACAGGACCAGGATACCCCAATCTCGAGATTCCCGATCCTAATAGTATCAAGATAGGACCCGGACGGGACGAGGAAATCCGGGTTTATGTTTTTAAGAAATAATAAACTTAAAAATTATTATTATATTATTTAAATTCTCCAAATGTTATTGTTTAAAGTGTTCATTTAATAACTAATAAGGTCATAATAATTACATAAATTGATCTAGAGTTGAACAATAGCATTTATCATCATCATCATCATCATCACCATCATCTTTATACAGTATATAGTTAGGATTAATATCATGATATATACGGTTTAGCTCCAACTAAAAATGTGATGTACATCTTATTAAATGTTAACTTAATTTATGGGGTAAAAATTATAAAAATAAAAGGATAATTTAATTTATAAGATTAAAAAAAACCATGATCAAGATTGGGACCGAGATCTCAAGGGTGATTCCGATTTCCGTTCTGGTCTCAGTCTCAAGAGGTCCTAGTCTCGGTCCCAAATGAAACGGGAGATTCTGGGATTAAAATCTCAAGGACCGGGTTGAGATGATCAAAACCCTTTGAACACCTCTACTTGAAATCCTATTCAAAAATTGCAGTATTTAAACCCTTGTTTTTTGTATTTGTCCAAAAGCACAATCCATCCTTGTGGTGGAATAGAATTTCCATGATAACGAGCAGCGCAAGGCAAAAGATTTGATTGAGATGGCTCTTTTTTCGAGGAGAATGCTATTAATGCAGAAGCAGTTGCATGATGTACTCTCCTAATCATTGGCATAGGTCACACTGAACCTCATGGTGAGATATTTGATTCCTCTTCATCCAAATTGTGGTTATCACTTTAATAACTCCAGCTAACTTCGTCCAAATTGTGGTTAAAACTTTAATAACTCCAGCTAACATCAAGTGATTATTTTCCTGATATAGTATGTGTTTGGTATTGTTTATTGGGGGTTAATAAGTACTTATTACGTAAATTGAGATAAAACTCCTCTCACATACTTATCTCATATACCGTAAATCACGATTTATAAATATTTATTGTCTAAAAATAAGCTATCCCAAACGAGCATATAATTGGTATAAGGAGTGTTTTGACTTGTCCTTGAAGGAATTGAAGGAAAGGAAGGTGAAATGAATATTCAATCCCCCAAACCATACTGCCTTAGCAACTGGGCATTTGAGAAATATGTGATCTAAAGTTTCCATATCATTACATCCAAAAACACAGCTTCAACTAACATTGAGGATGGTGTTGTTGAAGAACATCCATAGATGGAAGAGCATGATTCAATAGCTTCCAAATGAAAAACAATATGGTACCATTTTAAATTTTTTAAAACAGAACAAATAAAAATGCTCAATTTTAGAGTATTTTTCTTTCACAAATTTAATACTACATTATTTCATACTCATAAATTATTGACTCATTCTACGGGATCTTATAATGAAAAGAAAAATTGAGCTTTCACATAAAAAAAAATTAATGTCATGACTTATAAATAGAACCTAAAAATACATTTTATCTCTACTTTACAGATATGATTAGTGGAGTAGTTATTACACTAATGATAACTTCCTTAAAAGAATATGACTATTTCTTACCATTTTTTAATCTTACACCTTTTATAAAAATAGAAATAAAAAAAATTGAACCAAACCCTATGAAATAAAAACTAGATCATGGTTATTCAATTATAATTAATGATATGATTTCATATTTTTATAAGAAATTATAATTATAATTTTTCTGTAACTGCGAGCATTAAAAATATTAAATTCTGGGAGAAGAGAATTACATTTTTTTAATTTTTTTTGGAAATTATAATTTTTTTATTTTACATAAATAATTTTTAAAATGAAAAAATTATATTATTCTCAAATATAAAATTAAAATTTATTAAATAATAAAAATAAATTTTATAACATTGCGAATTAATTTTTTTGGCCAGTGAACATCGGGATTTTTTTTTTTGACCTTGAGAACATCGGGAATTAAATGAATATATTATGTATAATAAAAAGAATAAGGTAACGCTTTATTACTAACTCCTTATTATCAGTGTTATTACGTCTATTTAATTTTAATAATTTGATACAACGGTAATAAATAATACCGTAGCCCATATCATACCCCACCTCTATTTGTCCGCCTCCGTACTCGCCACTTCGCCGCCACGTCCACAGGCCACAACATTCTTATTCTTTATCACTTCTTACTGAGCACCTATCCATTGTTTTTTTTACCTGAAAAATTAAAGATTTTTCTTTTCTTTTCTTTTTTTCCAAAAGGTCGGAGATTCAATTCTTTCCGTTTTCAACGCGATATTTATCAGAATTTCCTACCCCAATATGCAGATTCCGGGTCGCTACTGTGTTCTGGTTTCTTCATACTCTGTTCTTGAGTTATATGTTCTTCGAATTTTGGTGGGGTTTTGGGTGATGGATGTTGCTTCGATTTTGAAGCTTTTGAGTAAGGCAAGTGAGACTGGATTTGGGTTTTTCCTTCGAGGAAGTTTCTTCCTGGATCTTAATGGATTCTCGATGATCTTGATTTTTATTTTGTGCTTAAGGATTTTGTATTTGGGTTGGCCTTTCAAGGGTTTGATGCTCAAGAATGGCGTCGTGGGGTTTTGTGCTTCAATGATTCCACACTTCAAGTGTGGGCCACTAGAATCTTCACATAATCCGAATGAACTGAACAAGAACAATTCAATCTCTCACAACGAGAACGCGAAACCTAACGACGACGCAGAAACAGATTCCGATATCTTATCCAAAGAGAAATTAGGCGATAATGAAAGTGAAGTTCATGATGATGATCAGGAAATCGATGTGAAGAAAATGAGAAAACTTGTGAAGATTGAAAGGGAGCGAGCAAATTTTGCAGATGAAGAGTTAGAGAGAGAAAGGAGAGCATCAGAATCAGCAACAGAGGAAGCAATGGCGATGATTCTTCGTCTTCAGTGTGAGAAGAGTTCAATAGAAATGGAAGCAAATCAATTTCGCAGAATGACAGAGAAGAAGCAACAATATGATCAAAAAGTGATTGAGTCATTAGAATGGACCAAAATGTTGAACGAATCTCAGATCACTTTGTTGGAACAGAAACTGAAGCTGTTTAGAGAAAAACTGAGACAGTTCATGGATGAAGATGAAATGGAACAGCTTGAAGATGAGAAGGCCTTTTCAGATTTCTGTTTGGATTAGGATTTGGATTACTCACTAATTTAGCTAATTTGAAATGTGATCGAAGAACTTGTAAGTACTGAAGTTTTCTTGCTACATAGAATTTAGTGAGCTCAGTTTTCTTCTAACCAGTTGTTCAAAAAGTGTACATTATACTCGTTCATAGAGAGAGAGATCATTAATAAATGGTGGAGGCTTTCATATAACTTGGCCATATATTATTCCTTTCACGGTAATTGATCTCAACTTTCAGATTTACCAGTATATTTGTTGATAGCAAGTTTCCTTGTAGCACTTAAGGTTGCAAGTAATATTAGGCTTATTATTCTCTGGAAACTGGTAACTATGTACTGTTTTCTTGTAACTTGTTCATCCTCAGTAATGGATTTCACTGAAGTATTTAACACAGCTAGGATACTTCCACACTAATCACTTATGTCTTGATTTTTGCAGCTTTCTATGACTGTGTGCCTAATGGTAAAAGCATTGGAATTTTCACACACAAACATCGCTGATATACACTCTGTCAGTGACATGAAGAAGTGACATAATGACATAATTACGATATCAAGTGTATCAAATAATTTCCAGATCTTTCAACGGAAACAATCAATGTATGTGTTGTTTTTTTTCATATAGCTTTGATACGGTCAAAAAAAGCTCATTGAGTGCATCATGAAGGAGGGTCCATCAAACAACATGAAGTCCTTCTAAAAGAGGCAAAGCAAGACTGAAAATAACTCTTAACAAAAATATATACAGTGAGATCTTTTAATTAATAATCTATTCAGTATCTATATATATGTATATATTTATATATGTATTTGTGTGTGTGTGTGTATATATATATGTATATAAAGACCATCATGAATAGAGCTGGTAATATGGTTTTAATCATAAGCTGAACCCGCCCAACCTAGAAAAATAGGTGGTTTGGGTTTTATAAAAGTAAGACCATTTTAATGTGATTATTTTTAGCCCGAATCCATATAGGCCAAACCTGCGGGTGGTTTGACCATTTTTATCTTTTTTATTTTTTTAAAACAAAATTTGTGATTACTCTGAGTGTATTGTGTAACCTAATATCATTAATATCAACCAATTATTGATTGTATTAAATATTAATGATGGCTTTTCAATTTATATTTATTTTGTAATATGTGGATTTGTGATGAATGCCTAATATATAATGTTTGAAACTTTAAATTTGATGTTTTATTATCACTTTATGATTTTGTAATGTATTTTTAATTTTTATATGGTTTAGGTTTGTAGGGAAAAAATTTCAGTATATTGTTTAAAAAAAGTTTGAAAAATGCAGTATAATTTTTTTTTAAAAAAAGGAAAAATAATATGGGTTGGGCCAGTGAGGTTATGGGTCAGATTATCTAAATGTCGACCCATATTGATGTGGTTCTTTTTTGCCTAAACACCAGTGTTCAGGGACCCGGACCAGACCGGCCGGTCCGGCCCGGAACCCGCCGGACCGGTCACTAGACCGGTCCGGTTCCCGGTTCCCGGTCCGGTCCGGGTCCCAAATTAAAAAAAAAAAAATTTTAACTTTTTCCTTTAGAATTTCATACTATAAGTCTAAAATTTTCAATTACTCACCGGTTTGGTCCCGGTTTAGCTCCGGTTTGGTCCCGGTTTGACCCACTGACCCTTAACCCAGTACCCCGACCGGTTCAATACCCGGTCCGGATTTTAATACCTTGCTAAACACATATGGTCTTAACCCATGATGGATTAGCCCGAACTTGATGGCTCAGCCCATATTGCCAACTCTAATTCATGAACAAACATTATGCTAGGCACTTTTGTGTTTTTTTTTGGTGAGACTCATTTAAATGAGTGTTTAGGAAACATCCAAACCATTATTTCAGAAGCTATTTTCTATAAGTCGAGACAAAACTCCTCTCACTCACTTACCTCATAAATCGTAAAGTTATTCTTAAATGCTAATCCAAACTCATACTAAGACATGTTTTTTTATGTAGTATTGGCTCAAGGTTGGCTTGATATGTGCTGATTTTTTTTTTCTTTTAATTTATCTTGCAAGAAAGGTTGTCTCAGTTTTTTCTTAAAAGAATATTTTATCTCTTAATCTATTGCATATAAGGCTAATTTCAGTTCTATAAAGGTGAAAAACATGTTTAGAAAAGCAAACTCAGGTATCAATATTAATACATATATAATATAATGTAAATATATATAAAATCACTTTAATACAAAAATTGGACTACTGATGAGAGGAGTAGCTTGTGTTTGTGATAGCGTTTTGAACAGTCAAAACGCACTTATTACGCAAGCCGAGAAAAAACTCCTCTCACATACTTACCTCGTATACCGTGAATCACGAATTATAAATATATTTTAGATAAAAATAAACCCTTCCAAACGAGCACGTAGCAATTTTACAAAAACAATGAGAGGTAGAAATCATTGCATAATCTTTATGAAACATGGGCCCACATCTAATCGCTTGAAAAGAAATAAATGAAAGAGGTAGAGTATCATTTCGTTTTTGCCACCTGATCAACTTGTTTACTATTAAAAGTTAAAAGTCCACTTTTCTTTTCTTTTTTTAATTTATAAATGTTTTTAAATTATGATTTACTGTGTTTCGTTTGAAACAGTAATTAAAATATTTAAAAACAGTTTTTTAATGATGATTTACAGTATATGAAGTAAGTATGTAAGATGAATTTTATCTCGATTTATGTGAAAAATAACTTATAAGCAATCCCAACGTCAAAATAAATATGCCCCATATACGAGATAAGTATATGAGAGGAGTTTTATCTCCACTTATATGAAAAGCACTTATAAGTGAAATAAAAGCTATCCAGCTATAGCATCGGAACAATTTTCTGAAGATTCCAAAAAACTATTTACGCTACC
Organism: Inga leiocalycina; assembly: GCA_963242795.1. Lineage (NCBI taxonomy): Eukaryota > Viridiplantae > Streptophyta > Magnoliopsida > Fabales > Fabaceae > Inga > Inga leiocalycina. Next base: position 59,302,117 of record OY725321.1, read on the forward strand.
GCTAGACTTTAACTATTTTCAAACACTTGTGAATCTCCTTCCAAGACTGGAGATTTCTTGTCCGACAGGATCTCCGTCCATAGTTTTCATGGCTAGTATCCAAGCAAGTGATCATGAACCACTTGTTGAATGAAGCACACAATATTGAGATCTGAACTCACCAATATCCAAAAGATCCTGTTCCTCACAGATCTCACCATTGAGCTTTCCTGATCAAAGCATTAAAGCATATCTTCCCTAGTATATGTGAATCTGACCCAAATGACCTCATGAAACTTTCAATAAATTTAACCACAATGAATTACTCAAAAAATGGACTTCAATGAGTAACTTGCTTCTATGCTTAGCCTTATTTTTTTTTCCCCATCTCTTACAGTTCAACCTCTCCTTCAGTGACTGATCTCTAAAATGGACAGAAGGTCACTGAAACCAGTTGCTTGAATCTCCTAAGCCAGTTGCTGAATTTCTACCTTCCTCCCTCCTTGAACAATTTGTTTCCTAGCTTTTCCAGAAACTGAGAATTAGAATAATTAGAATAATATAGGACTCTACCTGCTGCATCTCTATCACTCCGTTTGTGGTAGTTCCAGCTTCCACAGCTTCATACAATAACTCCTTGGGCCCTATACTCAAATCCTTTTACATAAATAGTGCTTTAAAAGCTTTCATGGATCATAAAAACTCACTTTCTATATTTGTTCCATACAAGCTTGATCTTTTGTTTGACAAAATAAGAAAAGGGTTTGAAGATCTGCTAATTGACCTCTAGTGAATAATGCGCATAAATAATTTGCATGTTCTGGGTGCAAATTGAGCAGACTGATTCTGATTTACTTGCATAGGCCACTATAGATGATGATGATCTTTTTCATCACCAGAGTCCCATTTCTTGTTATACCTGAATACAGGCATTTTGTCATTTTCGTAGCATCTATTTTCCTGCCTCAATTTGGCTGAATCCGTAGCCTTTATTTAATCTTCGGAGTTTCATGAACTCACTCCCTTGTTTTATATCTCGCCAATGACCGTGTTCTGCATAAATCATATTCAGCAAGGTATAATTGGCGGCATTTTCTGGTTCTGATCTTATAAGGTGTGGGGCCAGCATTTGTGCAATGTCCAGTCTTCCATGAAGCTTACAAGAAGATACCAGAGAGCTCCATATTCGCGTGCTAGGTTTCATCGGCATTGTTATCACTATCTCCAAAGCATCTTCAATCTTCCCTGACCTTCCTAAAAGGTCAATTTGGCATGCATAATGCTCTATGGTAAAAGGTAATTCGTAATCTTTACTTATTTTTTTGAACAACTTCTGTCCCTCAGCTACAAGACCAGAATGATTACAAGCAGATAAAACAGCAAGGAAACAGATAGAATCAGGCTTCACTCCCTTGTCTTTCATATCATAGAAAAGTTTCAAAGCTTGTTCACCACATCCATGCAGGCCATAGGCACTGATCAGAGTACTCCATGAAACCAAATCTCGATTCGGCATTTCTCGGAATATCTTGTGTGAACCATCAAGACAACCACACTTAGCATACATATTTATAAGCGCGTTGCCAAGGGACATATAAGAATCTAAGCCAAGTTTGAAGATATAGCAGTGGATTCGACAACCGTGCCTTTGTGAAGATAAGATAGTGCAAGCAGAAACAACAGCCAGCATTGTGACAGAGTTTGGTTCAATTCCCTCCAACATCATCTGTCTGAAAAGCTTCAAGGCATTGGAACCATCCCCTCTTTGAGAATAGCCCCAAATTATAGAACTCCATAACACCACATCTCGATGACTTGACCTTTTGAAAATTAACTCAGCAAGATGAAATGATTCCTCAAATTTAGAATACATGTTCACAAGAGCTGATGAAAAACTAAGGTCTGATTCGAACCCTTCATGAATTGCATAACCATGAATCTCCTTTCCATGCTTCACAAGGCCTAGCTCTGCACAAGCTGGTAATAGAGCAATTAACGTTACTCTATTTGGTTCAACTCCCTCACCCTGCATTGTTCTGAAAAATGCAAAAGCTTTCTCATAATCTTGATCAGAACTGTACCCAGATATCATAGCAGTCCATGAAACATCATTTTTCACCTTCATTCCATCGAATACGTGCGAAACGGTTAAAGAATCGTTGCATTTAAAATAGAAATCCATCAAAGCTGTTGACAGAAAAATTGACTCTTTTTCTTCTATTCTCTCATCAGCAATAACAAGACCGTGAATCTGTCTTCCTACCCTTGAACCTATTTTCCCGCACATGGATAACAAACTAGCTAACAACTCTGGCTTTGGAACAAGATCAAACGAGTACATTTCCTTTAACGTTTCCAAAGCTTTCATGACGTACCCATTTTGTAAATAACAATTTATCATGGAATTCCAAGATACGGGGTCTCTGTGAGGCATATTGTCAAACACTTTACGTGCCGATTGAGCATCGGAGAACTTGGCGTACATGGAGACGATAGAATTGGTCAAAACAGTCTCTGAATCGAAGCCTGACTTGATGGCGAAACAGTGAAGCTGGAAACCGAAACCATGACGTTGTGCAGAAGAGCATGCCTTTACGACTGATGGAAGAATAGAGGAAATGGCGGGAAAGCCATGGGCATGAAGCTCCTTGTAGAACTCAAGGGTTAGGTCAAAGAGACCCTTTGAAACCAAACTTTTTATATGGTTTGATGATGATGAAACTGTCGCTGAGGAAGGTAGACATTGCACAAGTGGCAATGTTAGCTTCATCGGCGAAGATTCGGTCTATGCATAGCCGTTAGCCACTTCAAATTCTGGGCAGGTGTCCTGATAATTCTTACCTCAGTTACAGTATTGGTTTTCTCTTTACCTGAATATATTGGGCCCATTCTTTTTTTTTTTTTTTTGCCGGCGAGTCAAATTCTGGTGTCCAAAAAATATACTGTATTAGACATGATTGCCCCTCTCCCTCTAATAAGAAAATACCTTCTTCTTTTTTTAATTTTTTCCCAACCTAATAATAAAATACCTATACCTAGTTAAAAAATTGTTTTCTTATCCATGAGCGTCAATTCGATATTTGAAACTTTTGAGTTTGTTTAATATTTCATCGTCGAAGAATTAAAAAAAAAAAATTTAGTCAAAATTTATAGAAATGATGAATTTTCAGAGATTAAATTACATTTGTTTTTCTTATCAAAGTAATTTAGCTCTCTTAAAAAATTAAAAAAATTTAGCTAGTTTGTTTTGGTGAAAAAAAGTTTGAACCTTTTGTTGTTATCTAATAAAGATTATATTAGTATCGAATATCCTTAATAAATATTACATAATAAAAAAAATTGGCATTTTTTGTTTGTAGTAATTCTTAAAAAGAGTTATATTATGTTGTATCTTCTTATTTTTATTTATGTATTATTTTTATTAAAAAAGGAAAATAAAATTCAAAAAAGATTACTACCTTCTGTCCTAAATATAAGATAAAGTTAACTTTTTTGTTTAGAGATTAAGGAAGCTAAATAATACTTAAATATATCATATGTTATGAATCCTTATATTATATATTAATTTATTAGTTAAACTAATAAGTTTGAAGAAAAAAATATAAATATAAATAATCTAAAATAATTTAATTAACTTCTTAATTTCTCAAAAAAAATTAATTTTATCTTATAATTATGATTGATGGGAGTAATTCATAATTATGTACTGTAATGTTAAAATTTTCAATTAATCGGTAGCCCGGCCCAATATATGGGCGAGAACGACCATTGAAGTTCGGGTTTGCTGCAGAATCGTAGCCGTCGCAGATGCTTGACGGAGAATAGGGAATCGGCGCCAGCGGTGACAGCGGTTAAAGAGGCGATTGAGTAACACGGTGCGTTATTGTGCGCAGGAGGTGAAATTCTTGCTTTCTAAGGTTCGCCTTTCATACATTTTAATCTCTCTCTTAGCATCCAACCTTTCACCGATGCGATTATAGCTGTTGTCTTTGGCTTATTACATTTGTGAGCAAAGATTTTGGTAATTGTGGACAATTTTCTTATTTCGTCTGTGCAAATACGCTTTTTGCCAATAATTTCTCTCTATCAATCTATGTAACTATTTCAATGTTCAATGTATGCAAATAGATTTTCAATCTGTTCGACTTCAACCTTCATCTCCTTTCAATTAAATTAATTTTCTTGTGTCCTGAAGTGAGGTCTCCACAAAAGGTTTTTAATGGGTGACTCTTCCATGTAAATTTTGTCTGTTTGGTTGGTTTGCAAATTGATGTGGTGAAGATGGTCTATATCTTTTGATAAAAAAAAAAGTTGGTCTATTTCTAACACAACCTGCATAATCCTTCTTGGGTTACTGGAGAAGGACATACAAGTTACTTTATACTTACTGGATCCTAAATATAAGAATAGAAGGGTTTGTATTGTTGCTAGATATAAGAGTTCAATTCGTTTTGTCTCCCAAATTTATAATTTTTTCCTCAAAATTTGATTGGAAATATTAAGGGGATTTCTGTGCAACGACATGAACTTTATATTAGGGGGTTTCTATCAACTGATAATTTCAATGCAAATGATTATAAAGAATATTTTAGGAAAAATATCATATAGCTCTATGGACCAGAGGAAGTATTTCATAAATAAGAGATATTGGTTCAGACTTCTATCTTTTCGTTTGGGCATCTTAGATGTTTAAGTTCTTTTATGGGAGACAGTATGGTTCCCTGTTATAATGAAAATAACTTGTCTTTAACTTCTTGATGATTATTGCATTGGTGGGATAAGTTTTTGTATCAGGCTATTGAGTCTTTAAGAGTCATGGATACTGAGAAGAACCAAAACGAAAGACAGACTTCATCAGCTGCAGCAGCCCCACCTGTTCCCTCATGTCGAAAGAAGAAGAATGAGCAAGCTACTTTTTTGGAAGATTTGAAGGATCATGTTGATGAGTTTATCAATGCTTCTATGGATGAACACAAAACTTGCTTTCAGAAAACGATTCAAAAGGTTTGACTCTAGAAACCTTTTTCCCGCAAGAGCTCTCTCCATATATTTGCATCTCCTTCTTTTGGCTTTCCCTTGGTACTGTCTTCTCATATTGTGTGGTTATGTGTCGTTTCAGATGTTTGGTTTGTCCAAAGTTGTAGCGCAAAGGAACTCTGATGCTGCCAAAGAAGTTGAAAGCTCTCTACCTCTTCAGACAACTGTACAAGAGTAAAACCGACCTTTTACCCTTCATTTGGACAATGCACCAATATACTACTTCTGAACTTATTTTTAAGAAACGAATAATTGTTGAATTTAATAATACGTTGAAGAGATTATGGTATAATATTCATGTAAAGAAGCACTATTCATTAGTCATGAATAGTTCGATTCATTTTTCACTTTATGCAATGTATAAGACTCTTCATCTAGAATAGTTTAAATGCTAGGAAGTTGTTTGAAACCAAAAAGTAAATTGGAGAAGCTTCATGTTTGGATTATTTCATGTCAGCCATGTGCCCCTTCCCTGCTTACTTTTATATCTTCCTATACACATGTCAAGTGTTGAATTGGGCAGTACTGCCTTTTGTCCTTGTTATAAAGACCTAACTATGTTTCATAATATATTTTGTAAAAGGCATTTTTTCCCACTAATTATCCCTAACTATAAAACTTCCTAATTACTGTTTAGGTGTGTATTTAGAGAGCTTCTGCCACTCAGCTTGCCGACCGCGTTAGTCGGTTTTGTTGTTTGGTATTGTTAAAAAAATAAAAACTATAAAACTTCCTAATTAACCAAACTCATCTAACTAATGACTTTTTTGAAAGATAGTTTTGATATTTTACAAGAAATTACTGATTTCAACTAACGTAATTACACAGCAAGGCAAGAGTCTAAGTGCCTGTTTAGTTCATGGAATCAGAGATAATGTAATGGAATATAATGTAATGATGATTATATGAATTTATTTGATTCGTTATTAAGGAATAATGATGTATATGCATAAAAACGTTTGATTAGATTACATCAAACATGAGAATATAAGGGAATAATATAGTAAGAGACAAAATTACCTTGATTACACACATATATGTATAATGTACACATTGGGTTTATGATAATTTTTTGGGAAAATCCCATATAAAGCCATTTAAAATAGAAAAATCTGAAATTAGGTTGGTAAATTCAACAAATCTCTAATTAGGTGAGAGACCCAATTTAGGATTTGAAAATATTTATGAATTGACTTTATTGCCCTTTATTCTCTCATTATTTTTCCTCTTCATTCTCTCCCTTTCGTTGAAGGCTTTTGTCTGCACAAAGGCTTAATAGAGGAAGGGTTTATGGGTTCAAATGCAATGGCAAAGAAAGAATAATCAACGCAAAAGTTTATGTGGTGATCTTATGAACCCTAAAACTCACTCTCTTTTTCTCTAATAAATCCCTCATGTTTGGCAGCCATAAATTTTGCTTTGATGCTTGAGAATTCTGATTTGGTGGCCTAAATTCATCTTTGATCCTATACAACTCTGATTTGTTGGCCATAAGTTGATTTTTGGTTGTTGTAATTTCATACGCACCTTACACCTATCTCCCCGAACAGAGGAATCCATCAAGTACTAAAAATATTAACCTCATGTCATATATTGAATAAGGAATCATAGAAACCATAAGGATCAAATCAGGGCACCACTACAACCCAATTGAATAAACCATATATTAAATCATAACAAAATTAATAAACTCTTCAATTCATAGAATAAGGAATCATAGCAACCATAACCAAAAAAACCAGGGTACCGCCACAGTATATCAGACATTTTCCAGGAAATAATCCAATAGTCATGAAAAGAAAGAAATAAAAAAGAAGAAATCAATTTTCAAGCGATACTTCATTTAGGCAAGAAGGAAAAGTAATTCCAAGTTTTCAAAAAAATTTCATGGAATCACAACCATTGTCAGACTCAATACCAAGCCGCCCATTCACTCATCTACCTCGATGGCCTTAACCTCCTTGAAGTATGAATTTCTAGGGGAAAAAATTGTTCCCAGAAACGTAACTTGGGGCTCTGAACTCTCATGAGATATATATATATAGAGAGAGAGAGAGAGAGGGAGAAGTGTGGGATTTTCGACGGTTATGACGGTGAGGTCGGTAGCGGCGACTGGAGGCTAACAACACTGCGGCAACAACTTATAGTGGAGAAGCGACCAAGTAGAGGTGAAAGAAGAGGTGAGTGAACGAGGTGAAGAAAAGACTGAGGAAGTCAGAAATTGGTTATGCTTCAATAGGCTTGGTTTAGGGACGGAGATGTTGAATCCTAAGGAAGACGAAGGAGTAGAGAAAGATCGAGAATGTGAGACAATGAAGCATAGAATAGAGATTAGGAAAGTCATTTCACCCATATTTTAAATCATATTTTAATTAAAAAACCTGAATAAGGATTAGTTAAATTTAGAAACCTGATTTTAGATTAGGATATTTCAGCTGTCCTTAATATGGATTTTCCCTAATTTTTTCAATTTGTGTTGTATACGCGTTGGGTTCATAGTAATTTTTTAATATTTAATGGTGAAATACTATTCAGTGTACAAGTTGAGTTTATAGTAAATTTTTAATATTTAATTGTGGGAATATTATTTAATGGAATATTTTAATATTTTTATCGGTGGAATATTTTTTTTAATGGGGGAATATTTTTAAAAATTTTATATTATTAATTAATTTTTTAATATTTAATGGTGGTAAATGTTTAATATTTAACCGCCTTTACAGGTGGGCACATTGGTCCATTTAAAAAATTATAATTGTGATAATGTCTTTTTCACTTCATTATGGTATGTCTGCTTTCCAATTTATCAATCCTGACAGTGTAATCCTAATTAAATCAAATGATGTAATTATGATTACAAAATGTAATTCTCTTTATATTACATAAGTCCCACCACTGTAATCAATCTATTACATCAGGATTATATGTAATCCTCTCCCGTAGAATCAAATCAAGCGGTCTATAACGGATAGTGATTTATTGATTGTGATATCACTTTTCTTGGTGTTTGAATTGTGAAATCCAATCCCAAGGTTTACATAATTAAGCAACCGTGACAATTTACTTTTAATAGATGATATTGATAATCTATTTAGCCAATCTAGTAATATAATTTAGGAAAAATTAAATTGTTGAAAAATCTCCCATGGCAAATTTATTGTCCAAGGTGCTTGGGGATCTAAGCCTTTGAGTGAGTGCAACTTTTCTTCAGTTGTGTGTAACATAATACTTTCAATTATGTGCAAATATCTTTCATTTTGCACTTAGATGGGTTGCATGCAATTGAAGAAGAGTTACACTCATTGAAAATAGGTTGCACATTGGTCCTTAAACAAATTTTATGTGTTTTTTTACAACAAATTTTATAATGAGAGATTTTTCAGCAATTTTCCTATAGTTTATCACAAAAGATTTAAGTAATTTTAATTTTTTTTAAAAATCTTCTTTCAGCCATAACAATCATTTGAAGATGGTGTTTTGTTTTTAAGGTTTAAGGAGTTGGTTAATGTAAAAAGGAGCCTTTTGGTTGGCTCATAACCATAAAATTGTAAGTTCGAATCCTGCCGATATGAAAATCTTATTGGTGGATGATCTATAAATATCTTTATAAGTGCTCTTGAGTTGACCCCAATAAACCTCGGGACCTAACTCATCTAAATTTTTTTTGTACAAAAGAAAAAAAGAAGCCCTTTCTAGATGGTGACTATGAGTTGTTTCTTTTCGGACGGTTGGAGTTAATAAATGTGTGCACCCCTTATAAAAAGGATTTAAACCGCAAAAAAAAAAAAAAAAAAAAAAGAATCAGCCCTTTCAGCTTCAACCCAAACCCATTGGTTCATTATTAATCAAATATTTAAGATATTTCATTGACTACCCAAATTCAAATTCAATGTTGTTTTTTTTATTTGGGTTCTGGCCAGCAAAAGGCGGATTTAATTCCAACGAAAGAGCAGCCAAACAGTAGCGTGAGTCAAAACAGAAAACGGGATATTCTTAACTTCAATATTCAATATTGAATGAGGCCAAACAAAAAGTTAGGTCAAAGAAAAATTCAATTTTGAACAAAAATGAATTTTGCAACTTGACCTCTAGATGGATACTTATTTTTGAATTTAACTAACAGATATTATAACTTTCCAATCAAATAAAACTACAATAAAATTTAAATTGTAACAATAAATTATCTCAAGCAACATGGTCAACTATATGCGCTAACTATTTAGTTTGGGTAATCATTGAAATATCTTAAATATGTTAATTTAATTCTATTCAAGGGTATAAAACAGGCCTAATAACATCATTCGTTTCAATAATACCTAAATAAATTATTTTCATAAATGATAAACATTAATTTTTTTCACCTTGAATTAGTAAATTATTTTTTTAGTTATATATATAGAGATATATTTGTATTTTTTTTAATAGTTAGGATGATGAAACAATAATGATAATGACAAATCCCCATATTGGCATATTCAATTTGTTTTCTTATGTATTCAACTAAGTAATTACTACGAAATCCCAGACATATGCAAACACAAATGAATTCAACTTTATATCAATAAATCCAAATCCAGATCACATCCAAATCCTATATATATAGGAAGATGTGGTGAATATTCATAAATCAAAAGCTCTCACTTAGGGATTTCATCAACACCTTAAAACCTTTCAAGTTTCAACCACAAATGAAAATTCTCCACAAGGTTATTCATCAAGTGATGAGAAGAAACCTATTGTTATCATCAATGTTGAAGAACAAGAAGATTCAAAAAGGTTTCATCCCAATCAAAGTGGGTGAAAAGGAAGGAGAAACGGTGCGTTTTATGGTTCCAATATCTTGTTTCTCATCAAAGATGTTTCAAACATTTTTGGATGAACACAAGGATCACATTTTGAGCATTCGTGAAGGTCCTATACACTTGCCTTGCCGTGTAATAACGTTTGAGAAAATCCTTAATAATATTATTAAGGATAATAATGTTGCTACCATGAAACAAAGAGCCTTATCCCACTAAATCAAGTCACTACACATGATGATTAATTCTTTAGATATATATGATTCATTAATTCTTTTTATATATATATATATATATATATATATATATATATATATATATATATATATATATATATGATTCATTACATATAGTTGGATAGCTTTCTTACATGTACTCTCTCTTGAATTTGATTTATTCTAAATTCAAATTGATATTATTTTTTAAGAATTATTTATTCCATGATTCTTTTGAGTTTCTGTATACCATCTCTGTTTTACACACTCCAGTGTTATCATTGAGAGTAATTTGACCATCTTTGGAGTTGAAGAGAAATTTGTATATAGTTTCATAATGAAGAGAAATTTCGATTTTTTTAATTTAAACATTTTTAGAGAAACGAAATGATGGTTTACTCTTGTTTATTTAATACCTTAAATTTAAATTATGATAAATAATATAATTTCAATTCCTCCAAAATCTTTCGTTCAATTTATCATAAATTTGGAAAAATATGTCTTAAAGAAATTTTAAATTCTTATCTTTCTCACATATCCAATAAAAAAATATATTTAGTTAATGTTAATATTAACAAAAGATCATGAAACAATGGTGTGGTAAAAACATATGGCAAAAAATGGTGATCCAAAAACATATTTCTTTATCTTAAAAATGCAAATCATCAATTCAGTTATCTATGAGATTCTACTTGGGAAATGGTCACAATGAGTGTAAAGAAAAATAGGGGTGAAGGTTAAAAACCATAACATCCTTGTTTAATATTTAAAAGAAAACCCTTAAATCTTAAATGTCAGTTTTTCAAGAAATAATTTCTTATTTAAAAGTCACCCGTTGAAAAGTTTAAATATGAACCATTGAAACTATATTTGTACCGTGTACATACAACTACAATGATAAGCATAATTATTAACACCCAAACTGGGTCGGTTTTGGATTAGCTTATTTTAATATTTTTGATGTTTTACAAGGTAAATAGAGTAAATGAAAGGAAATTGTCTCCTAAAACGTAAAAGTTCTTTTTTTACAGAGTTTCCAAACCCTTTAGCCAGTTGAATTTGTAGCGCATTCTTATGAAAAAGAATCTAAAATATAAAGGTGTTTACTTGTTTAATGTTTTGCCAAACACAAACGCCTTTTCTGCGGTATTTGTTTTATTAGAATTTTTTTGGTAAAAAAACAGCAATTTGAAAACAAGTAAACACTTGTATAATCTGGATTTATTTAAAAAGCAGGCAAATCAAATATATCATGTGTGCATGTGTGAAAGAAGCGATTCCTAGTAACCTTAAAACATGTCCAACTTGATCTATTTATTTCTGATAAGAAGAATTTTACCAAGAATTTTTCATTCCAATAATAGTAGTACATTTTTGTTTTTGGCTTTCCAGAGGTCAGATTGCTCAACAATTGTGGATATAAATGAATTACACTCAACAACTAAAACGAGCTATAAGGTTGCCACAATCTTTTATGGGTACAAAGTAGTAGGAGTAATATGTAACAAACAAGAACATGAAAAATACAAAGGCCAAAAACAAACAAGGCATTCATTTCCTAAACATGGGTAAATATTTAAGTACTACGTCTAGTCTTTAATATAAGATCTTGTTCGCAGTGTGACTGGGGGTAATATCTGATTTCATAGGCATTTCTACAAAATATACATGCCCCTTCACAAATTTTCTCTTGGAGCATAATAAGTCAACTCAAAATACTTATCTTACAATGATTAGCAAAAAGATCTAGAATATCATTTTACCTCTGTAAATGTGGGGTTTGCACATCCTTCGTCTATATGTTTTCCCAGAATTTCTCTAAGATACTCAGCTTGTTCGAATGACCCTTGAAGTTCCTCCCACTACAAGGAAAAGAAAAAAACAATGTCACCTTCTTTTCCTCAGGCAAAAATGATTATCACCACTACTTATCAAGTTCTTCAACTTGGCAAGCTGACAATCAAACAACTATATTGCTTTTATAATGTATTTGGGGCCGCTACAACTTTACCCCATCATGAAATGGAATGATTAATGTTCTTTAGCATAATGGGCAAGAAATCTAAGCATGGACCTTTGAAATGGAGTGCTACAACTTTGTTTTCTCAGAATTCCTCTGAGATACTCAGTTGGGAAAGGGAGTTAGTTGATGAACCCAATTATAACAGGGTCATATAATGCCAGGACAGGTAGTTTAGTTGATTGAATGGATTTTCTTCTCAAGTCTCTTTCTCTCTATCTTCTCTTTTCTCTCTTCCTTTATAACATGTATTTTCATTTTGTCTTCCATATAAGTGTCTGAAATGAGTTGAGCATGGGCACTTTGTTTTCTGAGTGTCCCAGCTTCACCGTCGTTAACAAAAACAAAATGAGACAAGCACAAATAGAGGATTATGACAGCCGATATCTAACTAACGGGGTTTGGGTCCAGAGGAAGGAGCTAATTCCTCATAATGTGGGGAATCAAGGTTCGAATTTCTATTGAGAGAGGTATCCAATTTAATATCCGATAATGCTTCAGACATGATTACCTCTAATAGGAAAATACATGTGCCTTTCATAAAAAGTCAATCTCTAACCACATAACACATAAATTTGCCAAGAAGCTTTGGTTTGAGTTCTGTATATACAGGTTGTGTTAACACAATACTAACTAATCTAGTGTATGGTAGCAACTGGCAAGCAAGCAATTCTGTAATAGAAACATAGCAGCATGTAGATTGAGGACCACAGGACAGGACTAACAAGAATTCACACAAAGACAAAAAATGGTGTTATATATTCATTTCTTTTTACTAGATCGTACTGATCCCAATTCTCAACTTTTTATCCAAGAACTCTTAGTATGGTAATAGTAAGATATATAATTACCAGGAAAATAGAACATGTGAGAAATTACCTCTTGAAGAGACAATGATATAACTTTCCAGCCAGCAGCAGTAATGTATCGACGTTTTAGCATGGCATGTCCTAGAGGCACACCTATACCAAGAAAAGAAAAGTTCAATTAAAATGAGATCAAGTGAGGGAAGTTTTGGTTCAATAAGAATAATGAAGGATGTACAATTTGTTAAAATGTTTGTACAGATTTATTTTACAGAAATAAATCCTCTACCAGTATTTCTTGAGAAATGAGTTGGGCCATCAATCTCCAGAGCAAGCTTCATATCAACTAATGCAGCATCCAAGGTGTAGGCATCCACAACATATTCTTTCACCCATTCAAGGCCAGTACTAACAAGAAGGCGTCCAACCTCTTTCTGAAACGAAGAAGTCGTTTGCTGATTAAATCTCTTAGTTTTTCCAGCACGAGCAACTTTACCCTCAAGTTCACTGCTTAAAGATATCTGAAGATGTGGGAATTCAAGCTTCAAGCACTGATTAACAAGTTGAACCTGAGAAGCAAACATGACATCCTCCCTATATTGTTCTGAAATCCTTTGCTCCTCATAATGACTCAAAGTTTTCCAAACATGATAGAAGAAGCTCCTATCCATTTGTCCAAAGACGGTATAGGACCAAGCTACATTCCCAAGCTGATCCCTAGAGAAGGTGAGTAAAGGAGGGACAAGAGGACCATCTAAACCAGGACTTGTATCACCGATGCTTTGTTCAAAACGATCTGATGTTTCCTCACTCATGGAATATTTAAATTGGCTTTCATCCTGGAAGACGTCGTCTAGAGAATCAAATATAGGGTCAGCAGGTTCATACAAAGATGCAAAAGCCCACAAAAGCTGTGCAAGTTCTTGCTCTTGGAATGTATGAATTAAATCTGAAGCCCTTCTAGATAATTCCAAGAAAAGATCAGAAGCAGAGTGCTTCATTGAAGCAAAAGCACCAGCAATATTGGCAACATTTTGAGAATTGAATTCTCCCACCTTTGTCAATGCAACCTCTGCAATTCTATCCATTTCAGAAAAATAAAGCAGCTCGCCTCCAATTTTGGACAAAGCCCAAGATATATTAGAGATACCTTGTGCAGAGCACTCGGGTAATGCCGTCATTGCGATACTCACAAGCATAGACATCTCTCTTTGTCGAGCAAAAGCCATTCTTCGAGATTTCATCATAGAAACTTTCTCCATGTTCTTAGCAATACGATGAAGAGCAGTAGCAATATTCAAAGGAGAGAGTGGTGATGGACTTAAGCCTTTAGCAACTGCCATGATAGTTTCAGAGGTGACCTCCAATACTTCTTCTGCAGTCTGTGCTTCTATAATTGCTTTGTTCAAGTTGATTTCTTTCCTACGGTCAGATGGTCCGGAGAACTGAGACAGCCTATGGACAAACTCTTCCATCGTTTTCTCCTTCTTTTCCGCAAATAGTCCATCAGCCATCAAAGTAACTGACCTTTTCAAATCATCAACATTGTCCAGAGATTGGTTACTCAGTAACACAAAGTCTTGCTCTGAACTATAGTCAATATCATCTTGCAAATCCTCAATTTTCTCAATTTTCTTTTTCGTCAATTTCTTCTTGTTCTTGTTCTTCTTTTTCTTTTTAACAGTGATCAAATCTTCCAAAGCATGAGCCATGCCCCTAGCTTCAATTGACTTAAGTGCAACATGTCTTGCTCTCATACACCAATCCATTCCATCAGTATCTTCAAGAAACTTTGATTTCTGTTCTTTCTTCCTCTTCTTGGGAGCTTGGTAACCATATGAGTCCAGTTCCCCAATGAACTCTGATTCCCAGTCCATAGTTGATTCTTTACCTTCATCATCTCTATCAAATGCAGCAGTAGTAATTCTTCTGGAGGTAGTGGCAATGTCTCTACCTAAAAGAGTGCAATCACTTCTCCTGGGATATGGCCCAATTTTAAGATTGAAATGACAAGCTCCAGTAATCAGAGGGAATGTACAACCAAATTTTGGAGTGAATCCAGGTTTTAAACAACTTTGATTAAGTAAAGAATTCAGTAACCCTTCCATACTTAATTTCCTGATGCCCAAGAAAACTGATTGGTTAAACAACTTTGACCATGCAGCTCAATTGAAAAACTCATTAAAAAATATTTATTTCTCACTCCCTATTTGCAAGCAGGATGTAATAGATCAGAAGTAGTTATTGCAGAACATAGCAACCTGCAATCATAAATGGTTCATCTTTCAATCAAATAAATACAAAGAAACAACAAAAATCATCAAACATACCTATATGACTTCCAAATTAGTTTTGATCATAGATATAACTAGAGACGAGCTCAATAAGATGAATATGAGAAATGATTCTATTAAATATCACTTCAGCTCAATCAAAAGTCCGCTCACTCTTCCATTCATACTGTCCTTGCATATAAGCACTTCTTTATGATTGTTTTCCTGTCAACATCTCAGAACTCAACGAACCAGTCCATTACATCAAACCCAACTCAGCAATTGAAGATATGATTCTACTATAAGAAAGCACCTAAAAGGCATGGGTGCTGACATGGGCATGGGCACTGACAAAACTATAGTTGTTGATAGCACTAGCCATGGCATGCTGTTGTAATAAGGGTTCACACACAGACACAAATAAATATTAAAGACAAGTAGAACAGCAAGTATCGGGAAAAGAATTGACTCGCTTAAAACACAACTTGTGATATCTACTATCACTAAAAATCCGGAATGAAACACATAACATTTCGAGCCCCAAACAAACAACATCAACAAAAATCATCAGATGGAACATCATAAAAATGTTATTATTGTCTGAGCCTTCAAATTCCTCTTCTTTCATTTCCTCTGAGTTTGCCTCCTCTTCATCAACGTGATCCACAAGAGTAATGGAAGCTGGGTGCAACTGTTTCCTATATCCTTTGAGGTAGGAGACTGACTGGAAAATTTCCAAGTCTTAGCTTTAGGAGCATTATCTACATTACCCCGAGTCTGCTCATCTTAAATGTATTCTGCATCCAAATGTTCATCCACCTTGCCAAGCAGGCATTCGTTGCTACCATCAGAATCTTTCAAGGATAATGGATCAAAGGAACCTTTCTCACTGTATCTTCTTTGGCACTCCTATTATACTTTACAAACACAGGGCCTTTCAGCTATGATTGGGCAAGGCTATTATATTATTTCTTTTGGTGTGGAGCTGCAGTATTATGACATTATTAGCAAAAACCAAAGTAATTTTTTTATTAGTAAATGTAAGCTAATCCTTTGTTTTCATACCTTTTTTTTTTGTCATGGTTTTCACACCTTATTTGACTTAAATTTTCAAACATAATCTGATTTCTTTCACCTCCTAAAAGAAACTTTCATCACAAAAATTTTTCAAAGTAGGAGCCCATGAACACACATTCTCCACCAGTCAAGTGCTGAGTTTGATTTGTTTCTTATTGAATACAAAACTATGAGCTGAACATATAAAAGATACACAGTTCGAGGCTACTGACAGAGAAAGATTATATGCAGTTAGTTACATATTATTGTCAGGTTCTTCAATAGAAAGATAACATGGGTATGATTTTTGCAGAAAAAGATAACAAGAATATTCGCTAGTGTTTCAATCTTCTAAAGCGAACATATTCCTTTGAACTAGAATGAAGAAGCAAAATGAACTAGAAACTATAATGAAGAAAGGAAATTAAGAACCTTGCTCCAAAAAAGCAGCAAAATTATCAACGTCGTGCCGCAGCCAGTAACCACAGGATCTCAGCTCCAGAGGAAGGGCTCGGCGACAGCTGCCTTATCTTGAGGAGACAAACACAAACTCACTGCCCAACGATTTTTGGAGCAGAGAACACTGCGAGAAACGATAATCGACGATGAGGGTAGGCACTAGGCAGGGATTTTTCTTTTTATTTTTATTTTTCTTTTTTGGGTAACATTTTCTTTTTTCTTTTTGCCAGCAGCGCTGATATATTTATAGGGAAAATTCCAGAAAAATACTTTGGAATATATAAAAAGACAAATTAGATCTCTGAAATTCTAAAATCTCAAGTTAGTATGCTGTCAGTACGAAGGAAGGATATTAGATTTTGAAATCTCGGCGAAAAGACTAATATGCCCTTCAGTTGTCCCTCTCTCTCAACTCTAAATAACAACACCAGTCTCTTTATTAATAATACCGCATTCTATATTAACAATTCAAATTTACTTCTTCCACAACTTCGTATCTCAAATACAGTGTTATTAATGTAAAATATGATATTATTAATAAAGAGGGAGGTGTTATTATTGGTCCTGAAACTAAAATTATGAAATTGAGAAAAAAGAAAATCGAGTTGTTAATGTAAAATAAGGTGTTGTTAATTTAGAAACCGGTGTTGTTATTGTAAAATAAGAAAGTCGAATTGTTAATGTAAAATAAAGTGTTGTTAATAAAGAGACCGATGTTGTTATTGTAAAAGAATAAAATGAGAGTTGTTAATGTAGAATCTGGTGTTGTTAATAAAGAGGCTGGTGTTGTTATTCCAAGTTGAGAGAGAGGGAGAGCTGAAGGGCAGGATTGTCTTTTCGCGGAGATTTCATATCCGTCCTATGTACTGAGTGCATACTGACTTGGGATTTTAGAATTTCAGTTGACTGATTTGTCCTTTTGTATATTCCAAAATAGTTTTCTGAAATTTTCCCATATTTATAATAGCTGAATATATAATCTTGGCTTTTCTAAACTTGCCTTCTTCTTAATTTTGATATCTTAAATTTCACATAATATATTTAATTCGTCAATATATTTATTTATAAAACTATAACATAATATAAAAATATTTAAAATTAAAGAAAAACCTATTTGCAGGGGCTGTACTTTTCTTCAATTTTTAATTTAGCACATATGTGTTTTTATCTAATTAAATGCTTCAATTTTGATCTGGAAATGACGTTAACTCTTGTACCAGGGCTAACAATGGTACTAGAGCAAAATTAGTGAAGTTAACCATGTTAACAAACAAAAATTAATGATTTTTTTAGCCTATATGCCCAATTTGAACCCTGCCTGGGCAACGATCATATTTAAATGTTGATTTGCCCTTGATGGTAAATTTGAATCATGTCCTTATTAGGTCAAAATTAATGATTTAATTAAGAGACACAAAATATACAGGTATCCGATTAAAAATTGATTGAAAGTATAGCTACCTACCAATAGGGTTTCCTTAAAATTAACAATAACTTCATTTATGATTTATAAGTTTTTAGAACTAATAATAAAATTTGTTGAGATTAATTTCTCTATTCATTATTTTGAATTTAAAAATACACAATTATTCAGAAAGAATATATAATTTATACTTATCTCATTGTTAATGTAAGATATATTTATCTAATTTAAGTTAATTAATGAAACAAAATAAATTACTTAATTATAACATATGTAACGTGATCTTTCTAAAATGTTTATATGTAACGTTAGATTATATATATCAGTTTATAAGTTAAGCAAATTAATTTAAAAAAATGATAAATATAAGAGATAAAATAAAATAAAAAAGTCTCACTTTTATGACTAAAATCCACTCTCAAAACCATCAAGCGTTTGGATCAACTGGTAAGGGAGTTGTTCTAACTTAACTAAGGGTCTCAAGTTCGAACTTTGGGAACGCAGCAGTGTAAGTGGTAGGTGGTAGGGGTTTTGCCCACGAAGGTCCCAACCCGCCTCAATTTGGATTAATCTGGGCCCATTGATTTACCTGAAAAATGATTTGGCCTAAGATACCAAATGCTTATGCAGAGAAAAAAAATCCGCTCTCAAACTACGTAACTTGCATTTAGGACGTGAGGAGTAACAATTTGCAATTGCAACTGTCGGTAAATTTATTGCCTTACCCCTTTTTTGATAAAATGATCAAAAGCTATTAATAATTTAATATAGAAAGGTTAATGACAGTTTGTAACGTATGACACAATCCAACAATAACAATAAGTCTTATCTTGTTAAGTAAGATTGGCTACATGTACAACACCATTACGCTGAATTTACAACAAAATCTTACGACATGGATGAACCTATGATCCAATCCAAAGTCAATAAATAAGTTCGTTGCTCCCTCCCTGAGACCCCAATTGCCCCTTATTTTCACAGTATTTACTAAATATTTTTTAATTTCTTTGGATTATTAATTTTTTTATAAAATGAGTGACATTTTTACTTTTACTGCATTTTCCAAATATTCTACAAAAAAATACTGTCACTCTGACATTGCACCACAGAGAAACAAGTTATGTTTGAAGCCATACAGAGCATAGTGCCTTTTAGCTAGCCAATTCTGAAATTCTTTGAAGTTATGGTGTTTCAATCCAATCACGACACATTCAAGCCATACAGAGCTAACTGCAGGACGAGTGCAGAAAGGATGCAACAGAAGAGACTCTCCTTCTTGAAACCCCATCATACATTTATTTGATGCATTGAAATAATGGGACCAAAGAATATCATTTGAAGGTAAAGCCTTATGAAGCAGTTTCCAGATGAGTAGCAAATACTTAGCAAGATATATTTCCAGATTCCTTGCTGAACAACATTCATTTCACACGGCGTTATCATCTCTTTCACGCTTTCTCATATTGCAAAAGATAAAGCATTTTATAGTTATTTATACTTTCCCTCACATTTTAATTTGATACATGTACCTTTTTCTTTCTTCCCACTTAAGTTTGTTCTGTCAGTACTATTAGTTCCTGTACAGAGCCGAAAGATAGCAAGGTATTAACAGAATAAAGTTGCTGAGGCTAACTATATTAACAAACCAAATTACGAAGACTAATGATACTAATAAAATAGTTGGCCAAAAAAAAAATGATACTAATAAAATAAAATTAAAAGATTTAATAAAGGAAAAAAGGAAAAAGATAGAAAAATACTATCAAAATTGGTAAAATACAAATTGTTAGTGTCAAAGATTTTACCCAAGAGGAGGAGTGAATTGGGTAATATTAAAAATTTAAAAATCACAATTAAGAAACTTAATCAAAAGATGAGAGTTGGGGAAATTTCACAGAAGTGTGAACTAGAGTTTATACTGGTTCGATCTTAATCTTTTGACCTATGTCCAGTCCTTAGAGTGCTCATGAGATTTTCACTATATTTTCAAGATTTGATGGGTTTTGGTACCTCAATACAAGAGAGTTCCTCAACAGGATACTCATTCTCTCTTACACTTTATAAGCCGATACCCTCACTAAAGATCCCACTACCTTGAGATTTTCTTTACAAGAGTAATAAATAAGTTTGCAAAATCTCTTTCAAAGAGTTGATAAATAAATACTGAAGAACAATAGAAATATCAAAGAATATCATAAGGAAATAGAGCACTTGATGCACATAACTGATTTTGTAGTTCGTTGGTAGCTCCGTCTTAAATGCTTTCGTATTTATAGGTAAGATGAATTTAATGACCGTTTGAGAGCATTCAAATATGTTCATCAGAGAGTAAATGTAGCGGTTGGTGAAAGAGAGTGTTTCTGTTAGTTATCTCTGCAACGAATTTAAGGCTTCTGACACGATTTTGCTTTTCTTGATTTTGAAATTAATATGGAGATTAATTTGTTGGAAATTGTGCCCTAAGGGCCAATCAATATACTTTAACATTATTATTTAATGAATTTCTCCATTCTGTTATCATATTATTTGCATGTTAACTGTGATAATTGTATCCTTGGATAAATTATAAAGATTGTCCTAAAATGTCCCTGGTTGGTTGTCTATGCGGGAGCAGAGATGAAACAAGGTCAATATGACTTTGATAACATATGGAGATATGAATATAAGTCTTAGGCACTTGTCAGAGTACAAGGCGCTGGACCGACCCACTATGAGAAAGCTACATGGATCAAACCATAAGCTTTTCTCATGTACAACTACGTCACAATGCCCTTTGACCTGAGGTTATCATGGATTCCTACATGAGAGTTGTTAAGCTTTGAATTAGTCAAAAGTCACTTTTGACCTGGTGATGATAAAGGCTAAAATCGAGCTTGGTGGTTTTTCATGTAGAGGAATATGAATAATCAATACGGAATTTGTCCCTCCCATTAGTAGAGAGATATTACTGGGTCCCTCAATAAGTGAGTCTGAGAAATGTATAATCATACTACAATGGAAGGGAGTTTCCATTTATATTGTCAAACTACTCAGGAATCGAGAAAGTAATAGTCAGGAACAAAAGGATAACATTATCCATGCCTTATTCTTGACCGATATATCGTGTGACAAAAGGGACACAACATGGTTGTATGACAGGTTGAATCGTGTTAACGATTCTTATATGAATTGGGTAGTCGTAACGTCTTGCTAGAGGCCACTTATGACTTGTGGGTTAGTACATTTATTGGCCCATTGCCAACTTCAAATGAGCCTACAAGGTTGCAGACAAGAATGACCCAACACGAGATAATGTTTAATCTAGGGTGGACGAATTATATATATATATATATAATATAAAATTCATGAAAATAAAATTAATAATATTATATATATATGTGTGTGTGTGTGTGTGTGTGTATTTTAAATACATATTTATATATGTGTATATATATATATTATATGATATTATTATATTGTGTTAGTTTTAAATTTAATTTTATTAAGATAAATTAGATTTAATAACTAACATGATAGAGATATAGTATCTCAGATTTAATTTATGAAGATAAATTAAATCTAACGGCTCTTTATTTGGATTAAATAAATAGGTTTAATTAAAACTATTGGACATATTTAATTTAAACTGAATTTATTTAATTAGCCTATCAAGATAATTAATTGTTAATTAATTTCAAAATTAATGAAGATTAATTTTGAAATTCTAATATAGCCTCATGGATTATAAAATTGATAGTGCAGAAAAACTCAGACACGGATGAGAATTTAGAGCCGTAAGGGAAACCTTAGGAAACATTGGAGGCGCTAACATGCACTCTGTGTTGGAGAGCATTCATGTAGATACTGGTAGAGGGAGCGAACTTGAGGTATTGGCTCCTAGAGATTGAAAAACCCTAAATTTGAAAAGGTATGATTCTTCCTATCTCTATTTAAACGCTATTGATAGATCCTCGATTGAGATTAGCAAAAATTTTTAAAATTCTTCCACTATGCCTGCTGATCCCAACAATGGCATCAGAGCCAGGTCAATTGTGCATTTAAATTAAGTTTATGTTCTTATACATGTGATATATGTGGGATATATATGTATGCTTATAAGAAGATGATCGAATATGTATCTAATTTAGTTTTCGGTTTTAAGAGAGTCAAATTGTATGCGATCTGTTGCATATTGTATGCGATATTGAAATCTGTTTTGGTTTTAAGAAATTCGAACCTATGCGATTTGTTGTTGCTGTCACGATTTCTGTTTTGGATTGGATCTGAAATTGGAATTCGTCATTCTTGGTTTCGAATTAGTTGAAGGTCGTGGATGGTTGAATCGGGTCTAAGTTCATATCTTTATTCGGGTTGTAGGGATTTGAAACTGTGGGGAAGACAATTCGGATCAAAAGTGTTCTGGGCCGATTTTTGAAACTGGGTTGAAATCCTTTTGAACTGGACTAAAACCAATATTTTAAAAACTAGGCTAGAAATTTTGAAGCTGGACCACCGTGACTACTTGTTTGTAGCACAATATAACCTAATCATGACATTTATTGCTTTTCATATTATATGAACTTTTACTTGTTATGGTTTATTCTTCATACTTGTTTGGGTATGGTGAACAACATGGCTTTAGATTTTTATAAAGGATTGTAATATCTAAACACGTCCTGCGTGCCGTGCCTTCCTCTAAATATTCTCAATGTACATTCTCTTCTCATCTCATCCCCTCAAATGTTTAAATGAGGTTTCTCTCAATGTATTTCTTTTCTTATTTAGAGAAGTCCTCTTATTGGTTTGGGAGGATTTTAGGTTAGATAAGCCATGTTGTGTCACATTTAAATTATGCTTTTGATTAGATCATTGCATGCCTACTTTTGCGTTTATATGTAGTTATCTATATGAGATACAACCACGATTGCATTTATATGAACAAAACTAATTAATTAAGCCCTCCAAATCAAATTTTAAGTCATAATGCCATCAATTAATGAATACTTATCAAAACTTAGATCGCTCAATTGTGGAAACCACCAAAGTGGATGCATTTGAGTTATCTTTATGAGACAAGTGTGAGTAATGGTGCTACTCACAACATTCATTATTGTTTTGACTTAATTGATATTAACAAAATGGTTTTGGATCTTAAGGCATTAGCTGAGATTAAACATGCTGGATCATATGATGATCGAATCCCATAAACATCTAAGAGTTACATATGATGTAATTGGTAAATAGGTTACCTACCTAAATAACTTGAATTTAACCGTCCTGCCAAAGCGGACTTAAGATTAAGCCAAATATGGATATTAGCCCACTAATTATTATATTGAGGGTTGTTAATTTAGTGGAAGATTACTAACTAGCTTTGCGTATTTTAATTGTAGAATCATGTCATCTAGTAATACTGTTACACTGTCGTTGCAATCAGTCTTTGAGAAGGACAAACTCAATGGGACAAACTTTCTTAAGTTGTTCAGGAACTTGAGAATTGTTCTCAAGCAGGAAAGAAAGGCTTATGTCTATATCAACCCATTCTTGAGGAGCCTGCAACCAATGCTCCAAGAACTCAAAAAGATGCTTACACGAAGCATAAGGATGACTCTGTGGATATAGGTTGTGTAATATTGGCCACTATGGTTCCAGAGCTTCAAATAGATCTGGAACATATGGAGACTTAAGAGATGATTGTCCATCTCAAGGAAATGTTCCAGCAATAGGCAAGGCAAGAAAGGTATGAGACTACAAAGGCCTTACATTCCTACAAGATGATTGAAGATGCATCAGTTAGTGCTCATGTGTTAAAGATAAAAGGCTATATTGATCACCTTAAGAGGCTTGGATTTTTCATGATCCAAGAGTTAGCTACGGATTTAATCCTAAACTCACTCCCGAAGAGTTATGGCCAGTTTGTTACAAACTACAATATGAACAACATGGAGGAATCAATTTTCTGAGTTGCATAGGATGCTAAGAATTGCTGAGCAGAGCATTAAGAAAAAGCTCAATACTGTTTTGATGGTTCAAAAAGGAAATGGTATGAAAAAAAAGGGAAGACCAAATGGAAAGGTAATGGCTCAGGTGGTAAGACCAAAGAGTCAAACAAATTCGAAACCAAGCCTGTACCCAAGAAGACAAAGCCAACCCGATCATTGGAAGAAGAATTGCAGACTCTACCTCGAAGATCTGAAAAAGAACAAGCAGGATAGCGGGGCTATCGCTTTAGGTATTTATGTTATAGATATTCATTTTTCTACTTCCTCTACATGTGTATTAGATACTATTTGTGGTTCTCACATTTGTACAAATGTGCAAGGTCTAAAGGACAGTAGAAAGCTGAAGAAGGTTAAGGTGGACATACGAGTTGGAAACAGAGCAAGAGTTGCTGCTTTAGCCGTAGGTACTTATGAATTAGTTCTGCCTAGTGGACTTTTGTTAGTTTTGAACAATTGCTATTATATTCCTGCTTTGAGTAGTAACTTTGTTTCTCTTTCTTATTTGGATAAGGAAGGTTATACTTCCATTACTGGGAATGGTAAATATTCTATTTATCATAATGACGTTTTCTATATTGATGGTGTTTTGTATGTTGGTCATTATATATTAAATTTGGAATATCCTTATAATGGCAATATCTATAACATAACTACTAAAAGGATAAATTTAAATGATTTGAATCCTACCTACCTATGGCATTGTCGTCTAGGCCATATAAACGAGAAACGTATTTCTAAACTCATTTGATTTTGAATCACATGATACATGAAAATCTTGCTTATTAGGAAAGATAACAAAGGCACCTTTTACTAGGCATAGTGAGAGGGCCATTGAATTATTGGGCCTCATACATATAGATGTATGTAGACCATTAACTACAGTTGCCAGAGGAGGTTATATGTACTTCATTATATTTATAGATAACTTTAGTAGATATGGCTATATCTATCTAATGAAACATAAATCTGAATCTTTTGAAATGTTCAAAATATTTCAAAATGACGTGCAAAACCAACTTAGAAAAAAAAATTAAAGCACTTCAATCTGATCAAGGTGGTGAATATTTGCCAAGAGTTTATTGACCATCTTAAAAATTATGGGATAATTTAACAATTGACTCCTCCAAGAACACCATAATGAAATGGCATTTTTGAATGGAAGAATCGAACATTATTAGATATAGTTCGATCTATGATGAGTCAAACAAATTTTCCATCGTCCTTTTGGAGACATGCCCTAGAGACAGCTGTGTTCACACTAAATCGTGTTCCATCTAAGGCAATTGAAAGGACACCATATAAGATATGGATTGGAAAGAAATCAAGTTTATCTTTTTTCAAGATCTGAGATGTGAAGTATATGTTAAGCAACAAGCCTAAGATAAATTAGCACCCAGATCCTCAAAATGCCTTTTCTGGGATATTCTAAAGAAACGAAAGGATACTATGTCTACAATCCCACTAATAACAAAGTGTTTGTTATTCGAAAAGGTAAGTTTCTAAAAAGAGAGTTTATTTCTAAAACAATTAGTAGGAGCAAGGTACACCTCGAAGAAGTTCGAGAGTTACAAGATAGTATAGAACCACATGAAAATTAGAGAAGACTCACAACAAGTTGTTGAGCCTCTGTAAGTAATACAAGGTCCACAAAGATTTGATAGGACACAGTATTAGCCTCAGAGATATGGGTTTCTGAATACTGGAAGTCTTGATGTGTTGCTCATTGAGCAAAATGAGCCAACCACATATCGAGAAGCTATAGTAGGACCAAACTCAGAGAAATGGCTACATGCTATAAAGTCTGAAATGCAATTAATGTACACCAATTAGGTATGGACCTTAGTCGATCCACCTGAAGGTGTAAAAACCATAAGGTGTGAATGGGTTTTCAAGGAGAAAACTGACATAGATGGCAATGTAAATGTCTTCATGTAATACCCCGAATTTTGAGACTCGATGCTAGAGAATAAGCTTGAGATTAGTGGATTGCTAAGCCCCGGTTTAGCAAGATCCCAAATTGTGATTAAGAGTTAATGACTACAAAAGTGGACGTGGTTAGTGATTAATGAACTCTTTTAGAGAATATAAAGTGGATTGTAGTCGCTTGTGTTTTGAGCAACGCCAAAACCCTATATTTGAGTTCAATTGTGGATTAACATCCAAATTGACTTAGAATAGAGGGAATAATTGAATGGGGTATTGTGATGGAAATGGTTTCATGTTGTGGTATTTAATCATTCGAATTGATTTAAATTGGATTGGACACATTGGTTGCAAAACTAGAAATGTTGTCCAGTGTGAATTCTGTCTGGGCAGTCTTCTCGTGTGGACGTTTTTAATAGGCAAATGATGTCAGAAAATTATGAAACTTTCCAGTCTTAAAGTTCACATCCAAAGCTTCAAAATGGACATATAATTTGTGCCATTTCATGTTGGGAACTAGGAGATATGACTGTCCAAAGTTTGAGGTCGAAAATGGACTCTGTTTTGGGGCAGTGATGACATTTGTGTAATTCTGGAATTTTGTGGTGATTTCTAGTATTGGAAAATATTTTTCCTATGAAGAGGACTTAAATATCTTTCACTTGGCTTTGGAATCACCTCATTTCGATATTTCTAGAATTAGTTATGATTTTTCAAAGATTGGGCAGAAAATCTGCCAGAAAATCTGAAAATGCCAATTTTGGGAATTATGACATCATCAAAAGGCAAGATGACATAAGCATGGAATTAAAACATCTTCTCTTCATCTTCAGCTGCTCATTCACGCACAGCAGCCTGAACCATAGAGAGAGAAGGTTGAGAGAGTTTAGAGAGAGAAATAGAAGGAAAATCACAAGGTAAGCCGATTTCTCCAACGATTTCGCTCCTAACGCGTATAACTCCGACTCTAAACTACTCCTCTTTGTTCTTTAAGGTTTGGAAAGCTCAAATTTGGTGTTTTGAAAGTTAGGGTTTTCAGCCATCTTTGAGAAAAGCTAGTGGGAGCTTGAGGTAACTTCCAAACTCTTGTGTATTGACTATTCTAGCTGCTGTGGGCAATTTAATCGGTGAAATTTCGCCGGATTGCCATTGGTTTTAATTTTTGAAAATGGGTATGTGGGGCTGTTATGCTGCTCAAATTGGTACTAAATGGTAGTTATAACCTAATGGAATAGTCAATAAAGTGGTTAGGAGTAGAAAGGAGCGCGTTTACGGAGCCGAAACCGAAAAACCCCAATTTTCCCCTTAAAACCTATATATTTCGGCCAGCATTGTAAATGGGTCTTAGAGTTGGATTTTCAATGATTTGATGATTCCATTGGATTCAGTGGGCGAAAATAGGTGGGGTTATAGTTGGGCACTTTTTCGGAAAAGGCCGAAAAAGCATAATTACGAAAACGCCCTTGAAACCCTTAAAGTGGGGCTGCCAAGGGTAAATTTGTAAATTGAAATTGAAATTGATAATTCTGAGTCCGAAAATGGATTCCTTGGGCAAAAATATGTTAGAATAGCCCATGTCAAAATTTCAGGAAAAGTACAGCCAGACTGGGTACGGTGGGGCCGGACCGGGTCCCCGGGGGCATTTTAGCAAATTTTCAATATAGCTTCATATGACCCACAGAAACACTATGGAAGTATCTAAATAGTACATTTGACATTGTAGGATCAAATGTGAAGCCTCGAGTTGCTGGCACGCAAATCGAGGAGAAGAGACTGGAGGTAGGGAACTTATCTCTCCTGCATGCTCTGATAACTGTATTAATGTGTTGATGCATGTTATTGCTTTGCTTGATTATGTGGAACATGTATGAATGATTTGAAGCTATGTTTCAATATATGCTATGGCCATATGTGTATCGTTCGAAGCATTGAGCTTATAGATTTGTCATTGTATGTGTGCATGAGTTATGTGATGCAAGCATGTCATGCATTAAACACTTATCTTACCTGCATATTGATAATATTTCCCTACTGAGATTCTCTCGAATCTCACCCTCCCCTACCAACAATTTAGACAGGGTAGGTGGATTGAGGATGGAGTAAGCAATCAAAGGCGACGGGACTCGTTCGGGTTGTATCTTGTGATAGGTGGTTATCAATGCATGTTTAGGATGAGTATATTTGGTTATGTATTTGAAATGAGTTGTTGGATATTTGTATATGTATGAGAAAGATTTGTGTAATCCCCATATGAGGGCTTGTATGGGCGAATGTGCCCTATAAAGCTTGAGATAATATATGGAAACCGGGATTGCCGAGATTATTTTTGTGTACTCTGATTTATTATGAATGTGATGTTCCGCATAGTAATTGTATTCGAAAAGTGATTATGAGACCAAGTTTATAAATGATTTCGAAAGGTAATTGTGAAAACCCCGTCTGGTAGATGGGTTTGTAATTTGTATTTGTTTCTTATTGGTCTCTATTTCACTTTAATTGCGTATTTCGGATATAATTACGGCAGGGGGTTACACTTCAAGGCACGACTGGTTGTAAAAGGATTCACTCAAACTCATGGCATATACTATGATGAAGCCTTTTTCCTAATTGCAATGGCCAAATCAATCAGAATCCTTCTTGCTATTATAACATATTATAACTATGAAATATGGTAGATGGACATCAAAACAACCTTTCTTAATGGAAAGCTCCTTGAGGATGTGTACATGACACAACCTGAAGGTTTTGTGCGTCTAGAGGACTATAGTAAAGTTTGCAAGCTTCAAAGATCCATTTAGGGATTGAAGCAAGCATCTCGAAGCTAGAATCATCATTTTGATGAAGTAGTCAAAGAGTTTAGATTCATTCAAAACATCGATGAACCTTATGTTTACAAGAAGGTTAGTGGGAGCATAGTTGTATTTCTAGTGTTTTATGTAGATGGCATCCTACTTATTAGGAACGATAAGACTTGGTTAGGAAAGTCTTTTTGGATGAAAGACTTAAGTGAAGCCACATACATCCTAGGGATTAAGATCTATAGAGATAAATCCAAAAGATTAGTAGGCCTAAGTCAGAGCACATACATAGATAAGATACTGCATAGGTTTAGTATGCAGGATTCAAAAAGGGATATATGCCCATGTCTCATGGCATCCATCTTAGTAAGGATCTGTGTCCTAGTACACCTGATCAGCGACATCACATGAGTAAGGTTCCATATACCTCGATCATTGGATCCATCATGTATGCCATGTTATGTACTCAACCGGATGTCTCATTTGCCTTAAGTATAACCAGCAGATATCAACAAGATCTTGGTAAAGTTCATTAGACTACCGTCAATAATATCCTAAAGTACTTAAGAAGGACTAGGACTTATTTTTTACCTATAATGGATTGGATGATGAGCTCTATGTAACTGGTTACACAGATGAAAGTTTCAAAAATGACCAAGACGACCTTAAATCACAATCTGGATATGTATTCCTTATGAATGGTGGAGCAGTAAGCTAGAAGAGATCCAAGCAGAGCACTGTAGTAGATTCTGCAACATAAGCTAAGTATATAGCAGCATCGGATGCAGCTAAAGAAGCCGTTTGGATCAGAAAGTTCATTACTGAACTAGGGGTAGTGCCTACCATATCAAATCGAATAGATTTGTTTCGTGACAATAATGGTGCTATTGCACAGGCCAAGGAGCCTAGGTCACATCAAAGGACCAAACATATACTCAGGCTATTTCATCTTATTAGAGAAATCAATTATAGAGGTGATATAAAGATATGCAAAGTGATAGGAAAAGACAATGTTGTTGATCCTCTTACCAAGTTGCTTGTATAAGCAAAGCATGAGCATCATGTTAGGACAATGGGAATTAGGCAAGTTAATGACTGTATGTAATACAAGTGTGAGGATGTTGGAAATTGTGCCCTAAGGGCCAATCATTGTACTTTAAACATTATTATTTAATGAATTTCTCTATTCTGTTATCATATTATTTACATGTTAACTGTGATAACTGTAACCTTGGATAAATCATAAAGATTGTCTTAAAAGGTCCCTAGCCGGTCGTCTATGTGAAAGCAGAGATGAAACAAGGCCAGTATGACTTTGATAAGATATGGAGATACAAATCAAAGTCTTAGGCACTTTTAAGAGTATAAGGTGCTGGACTGACCCACTATGAGAAAGCTACATATATCAAGTCATAAGCTTTTCTCATTTACAACCATGTCACAATGCCTTTTGATCTGAGGTCATCATGGATTCCTACATGAGAATTGCTAAGCTTTGAACTAATCAAAAGTCACTTTTGACCGGGTGATGATAAAGGCTACGATCGGGCTTAGTAGTT
This sequence comes from Inga leiocalycina, assembly GCA_963242795.1. Classification (NCBI taxonomy): domain Eukaryota; kingdom Viridiplantae; phylum Streptophyta; class Magnoliopsida; order Fabales; family Fabaceae; genus Inga; species Inga leiocalycina. Next base: position 59,332,445 of record OY725321.1, read on the forward strand.
TTTCATGGAGAGGAATATGAATGATCAAGATGAAATTTGTCCCTCATATTAGTAGAGAGATATTACTGGGTTCCTCGATGAGTGAGTCTGAGAAATGTATGGCCATATTATGATGGAAGAGAGTTTCCATTTCTATTGTCAAACTACTCAGAAATCGAGAAAGTAATGGTCAGAAACAAGAGGATGACATTATCCATGCCTCATCCTTGACCGATATGTAGTGTGACAAAAGAGACGCGACATGGTTATATGACAGGTTGCATTATGTTAATGATCCTCATATGAATTTGGTAGTCATAATGTCTTGCTAGGGGCCACTTGTGATTTGTGGGTTAGTACAATTTGGCCCACTACCAATTTCGTATGGGCCTACAGGGTCACACATAAGAATGGCCTAACACAAGATAATGTTTAATCTAAGGTGGACGAATTATATATATATAATATAAAATTCGTGACAATAAAATTAATAAAATTATATATATATATATATATATATATATATATATGTATGTATTTCGAAAATACATGCTTGCATGTATGTATGTATGTATGTATGTATGTATGTATGTATGTATGTATGTATGTATGTATGTATGTATGTATGTATGTATGTATGTATGTATGTATGTATGTATGTATGTATGTATGTATATTATATGATATTATTATATTGTTTTAGTTTTAAATTTATTTTTATTAAGATAAATTAGATTTAATAACTAATATGATAGAGATATTTAATCTCAAATTTAATTTATGAATATAAATTAAATCTAATAGCTTTTTATTTGGATTAAATAAATAGGTTAAATTAAAACTATTGGACAGATTTAATTTAAACTGAATTTATTTAATTATCTCATCAAGCTAATTAATTTCAAAATAAATGAAGATTAATTTTGAAATTCGAATATAGTCCCATGGGTTACAAAATTGATAGAGCAGAAAAACTCAGACACGGATGAGAATTTAAAGCCACAAGGGAAACCTTATGAGACATTGGAGATGCTAGCACGCAATCTGTGTTGGAGAGCATTCGTATAGATACCGGTAGAGGGAGTAAACCTGAGGTGTTGGCTCCTAGAGATCGAAAAACCCTAAATTCAAAAAGGTATGATTCTTCCTAACTCTGTTTAAACGCTATTGATAGATCCTCGATTAGGATTGACAACAATTTTTAAAATTCTTTCGTTGTGCTTGCCGATCCTAACATAAGTACCTGCAACTTATACATAAAGGTGATTAGTAACATTTAGAAGTATTATAAGAAGTTAGGGTGTTAATCATAATGTATAGAATAGGTATTAAGATTATCAAGATGCTGATTATAAGAGACTGATGAACATTTACTCGAGTATGATTTAGAATCACTTGAGTATTCAAGTGATCTTGTGCTAATAATCACTAGTGAATGACCTGATAGTGATGTTTGTGAAAATAACTATCACTCAAATTCATAACTAGTCAATTGAGTGATCTTCCATATGTTCTGTAAGAGTTAAGCTTAATCACTATCGAGTGAATTGCAAGTAATTCATATCACTCAAGTGATCTTCACTTAGTATTTTTCATCACTTTCAGATCACTTGCAAGTGCCTTACAAGTGATTATGGATCATTCAAGTGATTTCCTCAATCACTCTAGTGATTTTTATTAGAAGATCACATCACCTCATGATCACTTGCGAGTGACTTGCAAATGGTTGACATCGCTTAAGTGATTGTCACATCACTCGAGTAATATTGTCTTTGTTGCACAGGTGAAGAAGAGTATCACTCTCGCGCACAATTTTGTCACTCGAGTGATTTGTTTCATCAGATCACAAACTCTCAGATCACTTGCAAGTGACTTGCAAGTGATGCTTGTAACCCCCTGCCGTAATTAATATCCGGATTACACGATTAAGGTGAAATAGAGACCAATAAGATAAAACATCATTTATAAACCCATCAACCAGACGGGGTTTTCACAATCACATTTCGAAATCATTTAAAACACGGTCTCCTATTTACACTCCGAATATAATTACTATGCGAAGATAAATTACATTTATACAATTATCAGAGTACGCAATATAAATTCCCGACAATTCCGGGATCATATCTTCGCTCAATACTCATAAGGCATAATAGCCTATACAACTCATTCAATAGGGATTACACAAATCTCTTTCGAATACATACTCCAAATACTGGTCCAAACATACACATACATAATCCCAATTACGCATTGATAACCAACTACTAAGCTCTCACCTAGAAACGAGTCCTCTTCGTCCTTGGATGCTTGCTTCATCCTCAATCTTCCTTCCCTGTCTAAAATGTTGATAGGGGAGGGTGAGATTCTGGGGAATCTCAGTAGGAAACAGATACCAATATGCATGCAAGATAAGTATTTAATGCATGACATGCTTGCATCACAATAACACATGTTCACATAATGATATATCCGCATGCTCAATGTTCACACAACATACTCATGGCCATAGTATAAATAGAACAGAGCTACAATCATTCTCATCTGTCTCACATAATCACGCAAAGCAATAACATGCATCAATACACAAATACAATTATCAATACATGCAGGAGAGGTAAGTTCCCTACACTCTTTCCACGTAAGCTCCAGCTCCGGCTGCTCACGTTCTGAACAATCATCAAATCCTATATTCAAAATCAAGGACATAGGATTAATCCCTTTTCCAATTCCTTAACTTTTAGACACTCAAGTTGGTTATCATTATTGCCCTTTACGTGCCCTCAAACACCTCAATCCATAGCTCTAAAGGGTTGGAAGACTATCCCCAAAGATCCCTTTTTGAACACTCAAACGTGATATTTTTCACTGCCTTACTCGAGCACAGATGCTCTCACTCGAGCACAAGTACGGACATCACTCGAGCACAAATGCTCTCACTCGAGCATTGGTACGGACAACACCCGAGCACAAGAGAAAGTGAGACAGAAAGCACATGCCTGAGAGCACAACCCTCACCTGAGGCACAAGCTCACTCGAGCACAGATCCTTACTCGAGCACAAGGCCAAAAGCCTCACTCGAGCACCCGCGAGAGAAATCCAGGAAGTGAGGACCCGAGAGCACCCAACGCTCTCCAAGACCGGGATCACTCGAGCACACCACTCTCACCCGCGAGCACACACCTCTCACCCGCGAGCACACCCGCGAGCATACACCTCTCACCCGCGAGCACACACGGCTCACTCGAGCAGATGCCCTCCACCCGCGAGTGAGAAGGCACACTTCTTGCACCTTGCCCGCGAGTGAAGACCAAAAAGCAACCTTTCACTCTGGACTCCCACTATCACTCGAGCAGACCATGCTCACTCGAGCATGTTCTTCGCTCACTCGAGCACAAAGCGATGTGCTCGAACAGCGTTAATGAAAACCCAGGCGCACTCGCAGCAAAACAAGGGAAAACTCACATATCACTCGAGCAGGATCTTCCTCACTCGAGCAATATTCATCCCTCACTCGAGCACACCCCTGTCTGCTTGAGTGAATCTATCAGATTCCAGAAAACGCAGCAACACTTACCACATTCTCCTAACTCTTGCCCAATTGATCCAAAAGGATCCAAAACCTCTACCAAAGCTACTCCTACACAAAATCACTCATTGAATTCAATGGAATCAATGGAATTACCAAAATCCCATTCCATTAACATGCTTTGGTCTAGGGTAATATAATCATCCATTTTCCAAAATCATTAACCTCACACATTTCAATCCCAAATCCATTCTATCTATTCCAAACTCACACCAATATACCATTTCCATAACCATAATATGCCAAACTACCCATTGACCCATATTTTCGAAATTAGGGCAATAATTCCAGAAATTTCAAACATAATCATTTGGCATGAAACATAGATAGAAGGATTGGTTTCACATACCTTATCCACTTTCTCAAAGACACTCTTTGATTCTCCAAGCTTCATATTTTCGTGATCCTCAAATCATCACCAATGGAGAAACTAAAATCACCAAAATAAAGCTCTCAACTCAAGGATTAACATTAGAGAAGAGAGTTTGAGCTAAAGGGGCCATTTGCTTACCTCAAAAACCAAATTCTCCTTTCTCTCTCCCAAGCATATTCAGCGAAAATGGAGGAAGGAAGAGAAGAGAGAGAAACCGAGAGAGAGAGAAGAGAGGAGATGGAGATGATGATGATGTGTCACACATCACTTATCCCACATCCAAGGATCCACACTTTGCCACTTGTCACCATCTCACTCCAACTCTCATGGGCTCACATGCACACACATACACATGATTATGCCCCTTGCTCAATTACACAATCAATCCTAGCCATTGATCTTGGAACTACCAATGAGTTTCCTCTTCGATAACCGATCAACTGGTCAGTAACTTTACTGTTTTGCCCCTGATTATGGAAATTCACTTGGAATTACCATCAACTCATTTTCATATTTCTTAATCACAATTTGGACTCTTGCTAAACCAGGGCTTAGCAGTCCACTAATCTCAGACTTAATCTCAATAATTATCATTAGTCCTTAATCGAAAATTGGGGTGTTACATTTCTCCCCCCGTTCAATAAATTTCGTCCTCGAAATTTGTTCCACTACTAAGGACATAAACTGCAATCGGCCCATTTCACGATTGCTACCCGAACACAATCATCACACTATCACAATCTTCGCAAGCCCTCCTTACTCATGAGTAGCTAGCGCATCTCAATATCCGGTGACTCTAATTCACTGGCCATGTCATAAGATTTCGGCAGTTAGGTGGCATAGGCCTCCAACCTGCTTAACTCAATCTAGTTACTCCTTCTGGGAGTAAACACCACCAACTCATTTCAAACAACAGCCTCAGCCGTATACACCAGCACTTATGCCTTTGCTGTATCCACTTTCACAGCATTACCCTCACCCGTACACCCACCAATGATTCCACTAGTGGTAACCGAGACTTTCGGGTATTCGCAATTTTGGCTCGGTCCGCTTCAATGCCTTGATCAGATACCTTATGACCCAACATGATTCCTTTTTTACCATGAAATGACATTTTTCCCAATTGAGAATCAAGTTTGTCTCCACACAATGTTGCAAGACTTTTTCAAGATTTGAAAGACAAAGATCAAATGATTCTCCAAAAACTGAAAAATCGTCCATGAACACCTTAATGAATCTTTCCACCATATCTGAAAAGATCGCCATCATACTCCTTTAAAATGTTGCAGGTGCATTACATAGACCAAATGTCATCTTTCTAAAGGAAAAAGTAACATATGGACATGTAAAAGTTGTTTTATCTTGATCCTCTGGTGCAATTGTAATTTGATTATATCTTGTGTATCCGTCTAGGAAACAATAATAGCCTTTCCCAACTAGTCTGTTCAGTATCTAGTCTATAAATGGCATAGGGAATTTATCTTTTTTCGTGGTTTTATTGAGCTTTCTGTAGTTAATGCACACTCTCCATCCAATCAATGTTTGTTATGGAATCAGTTCATTTTTCTCATTAGGCACCACTGTCATTCTACCTTTTTTTGGCACAACTTAAACTGAACTTACCTATTGACTGTCAGAGATTCGATAGATTATACTAGCATCCAGCCACTTTATTACCTCCTTTCTCACCACCTGCTTCATATTTGAATTGAGTATTCTTTGGTGCTCAACTAATGGCTTGTAGTTCTCCTCCATCAAGATCTTATGCATACAAATTGAAGGACTAATACCTCTTATATAAGCTATTGACCATCGAAATGCTATTTTATACTCCCTTAAAACTTTTAATAACTTTTCTTCTTCATCGGGAGTAAGAGCTGTAGAGACGATTACTGGTAATGTAGAATTTTCTCCTAGATAAGTATACTTTAAGTGGGATGGCAGTGCTTTCAACTCCAGTATTGGTGGTTTCTCTATTGATGGTACCAACTTACTAGGCCTTTCCCCCAGATCTTCAAATGGTTTCTTGATAAAAATTGGAGAATTTGCTTCCATGTACCTAATCTACTCCCAGGCTTTAGGATTAGTAGATTTTGATACATCTATCATTCTGATTGCTAATGGTTAATCCATGCAGATTTCATTCATCACATTTTTTATGCAACTGGTTAATGTATCTATTCTATAATAGGTGTCACCTTCATCTGGAAAGGATAAAGCTTAAAGATGTTAAAAGATACTTGATTATTTTGAACTCTCAAGGTTAACTTCTCCTATTGTACATCTGTTAACATTCTCCTAGTTACTAGGAATGACCTCCTAAGAATCATAGGAATTTCTTAGTCTTCTTCCATGTCGAGTATTATAAAATCAGCTAGAAAGATGAGTTTGTCTACCTTCACCAAAACATCTTCTAAGACACCCCTCAGATGTTTTATTGATAGATAAAACATCTTCTAAGACACCCCTCGGATGTCTTTGATTTTTGACATAATGAGCTTGCTCCGGCATGAATGAGTATCCTTATTGACATTGCGTGCTTCCATGAGGTCCTCTACATTGATCACAGGCTTCATAGGAGTGCTGATTACATTTGATTGGTTTGTCAATAAGCCTACTTGCTTGGATATAGATGCAACTTGAGAAGACAACGTTGTAAGGACATCCAGCTCGTGCACTCCAAATGCTTTCTTTGAACTGCTATGTTTAGAAGGCCATTGATGTGCATTGGCTGCCATATCCTCAAGTAGATTTTAAGAATCCTTTAGACTTTTTCCCATTAAAGATCCTCCAACTGCAGCATCTACAAGAATTTTGGAGATATATGTCATCCCACTATAAAAAAATTTGCAGTTGCCACTAATATGGTAGCCCATGATGAGGACATCTCCTTAGCAACTCCTTGTATCTTTCCTATGCTTTATAGAGGCTTTTTGTTCATGCCAGGTAAATAAGGCAATTTCATTCCTCAATTTAACATTTTTTGCTAAAGGAAAATATTTTTCCAAAAATTTTTAGGCCATGAAATTCCATGTAATTATGCTTCCCACTGGTAGTGATTGTAACCAGCTCTTAGCCTTATTCCTAAGTGAGAAAGGGAAAAGTCTAAGTCTAATGGTATCATCAGTAACACAATTATGCTTGAATGTGTCGCAGATTTCTAGAAAGTTTCCTATATGTGTGTTAGGATCTTCTTTTGGTAAACCACCGAATTGATTTGCTTGCACCATCTGGATAACTGTAGGCTTGATTTCAAAGTTGTTAGCTGCTACTAGCGGTTTTCTGATTCCAGAATTTGTCCCCATGACTATTGGTGTTGCATAGTCACGAAGTGTTTTGGTATCTATTGTTTCTTACTCCGGATTTGCCGTCAAATTGCTTAGGATTGAAGTAGACTGCTTTCAAACTCTTCGATTTCTTCGACAAGTTCTTTCGATCTCAGAATCAAGAGGTTGTAGTTCAGTCTTCTTTGATATGGTCATACACTAAGAAAAAGCCTGAAAAGAAACACAAAACACTAAGAAAAACAAATGTAATATGAAGACCAAATTAGTATTAAAATTACTTGGTATTGATATTAATGACAACAATACCTAGCAACGGTGCTGAAAACTTGTTACGAGTGTAAATGGTCTATTAAATAGTGTAAGTGTACATTATCATAAACAAGTAATATAGAAGTGAGTAGAGTATTGTTCCCTCTAGGATTGATCACTAAGTACCAAAATGAGTAATTTTAACTATATTTAGTCAATCAATTAGTTGGTGATTGAGATTATAAAATTAAAAATGATTAAATATGAATGCAAATGAATGAAACAACTATGAGAAAAAGTCCTAGGGGTCAGATTTCACTTAACAAATTTTGGATTGAATCACTTATCTGTTCTAGCCCAATTTATTCCATATGATTGATAGTCGAGTTTCCTTAATTTAATTACTTGTCTCTTCCAAGATCAAATAATTCTATAATTAAGTGTTAATCCAATAAATCACTACTACAAAAAAATAAAGTTGTGGTGCTTATATTTGAATTAACTATGGCGCTTAGTAAGTGCCACATACCAAGATGCCACTAAAAAAAGCTGTGGCGCTTGAAAGCACCACAACATATATATATATATATATATATTTTTAAAAAAAACACTTCATGTGGCGTTTCCTTAAAAAAGTGCCACAAGAAGTCAATAATTAATTTTTTTAAAAAAAAATACCAAGAGTGGCGCTTGCTTGAACAAGTGCCACAGGAGGTGACTTCCTGTGGCACTTGTTCAAGAAAGCGCCACCCTAGGTATTTTGCGCCACCCTAGATATTTTTGTTTTATTTTTTTAAAAAAATACCTAGGGTGGCGCTTGCTTGAACAAGTGCCACAGGAAGTCACTTCCTGTGGCACTTGTTCAAGCAAGCGCCACCCTAGGTATTTTCTTTTTTATTTTTTAAAAAAATATCTAGGGTGGCGCTTGCTTGAACAAGTGACACAAGACGTCACTTCTGTGGCATTTTTTTTCAAGCAAGCGCCACCCTATGTATTTTTTTTTAAAAAAATTATTTTCGTATTTTTCTTTTAGAACCATATAATTATTTTTTTTATCAAAAGAACCCCATAATTATAGTTGATACACACTTTAAACGCATTTTCATATCCACAACAAAATTAAAAAAATTACTAAATAAATAATAACAAAATCACTACTAAGTAAAATATAAGTGTTAAAATAAATAATTATTTTATTCATGCAAATCATCAATATTAATAATTATAACTGCTAAATAAATACAATTTATATATAATAACATTTAATTTTATCTTATTTATTTTTTAGCATATACACATGAGAATAATTTTTTCAGGAATAAAATGAGAAAAGAAATTTCAGAAGCATTCTTAATCAAGGAAAATTAAAACAATTAAAAGTAGGAAACTTGAAAGTAAATATGAACATTCTTTACCAGTGCAGCAATTGATAAAATAATACAAACACCATTCCCTCTGTAATAAAAAACCAAAGATTTCTTCTCCTGTAGAAACATATGCAACATAATAGTAAGAAACTATATTATTCAAAATAAACTGATAAGCTATATATGTGATATAATGCAACTAAAATAGCAATTAGATCAAATAAACTTAGTACTTTGTGGCTAATGCTAAGTTGGACGACACAGATCTAAAATTCGAAGCTTAATATAAATATAATGGAAGAAGAAACAAGTGAAAAGAGAGAGAGTGTGCGTGTGTGAAGGAAGGAAGTGTCACCATTTTCATAAGATCCAGGGAAGGGAAAGCGATTGAAGATCTATTATTTATATATGTAAAAATTTGGCAGACAACAAATTTTTCAAAAGAAAATCCTCACAAAGATGATGAGTGACAAAGGAATAAGGAGGAAGTAGCGATCGAAGTAGAGATGATGATGAATGACAAAAAGAAGAGAAGGAGAAAATATGGGGACTAGGAGGATAAAGAGTGATGGCACGTGTTAGATGGGGAGTGGAGATTAAGAGGATAAATGTGATAGAATCATATTGCAGGAGAGAGAATAATTTAAAAAAAATAAAAAAAAATTACTTTGTGTGGCGCTTTCTAAACCAAGTGCCACACAAAATACATAGCAGATGTGGCACTTCCTTAAGTAAGCGCCACCGCTGCTACTTCTTTTTTTTTAAAAAAAACACCTTAGGTGGCACTTCTTCAAGGTAGTGCCACCTAATGTCACCAAGCAGCTGTGACACTTCCTTGAAGAAGCGCCACCTAAAGTATTTTTTTTTAAAAAAAAATAAAAATTTAAAAAATCTAGAAAGAAGATAAAGAAGTGCCACAAAAGGTGCGCCACTAATCTCTATTTTTGTAGTAGTGTATGCCTATATGAATTTAAGCAATTTATTATACATTAAGATTTATGGAACTTAGTAAGACTACACAACTCATATGAATATATTCCTATTTTATATGCAAGTCATGGTTTTACTTATAGGATCTATACACATGCATCTCCTTCTGGTTTCAACATACATATTGGAATCATTAAAAAGGTGGTCAATCAATTGAAAGCATTAAAAACAATAATTAAACTCAAACATGAAGGAGAAATTCAAACTAGATTTAATAAGTTAAGATTCAATCCATCATTAGTAAACTACATTATCACCCTAAGAAAATGAAAGTTTAGCACATGATGAAATTAAAAACAAAAACAAAATAAATTGAAAACTTCATAAACATTGCAATAAAATTAATTATTAAATTCTAAAACATCAAAATACAACCACAAGATACATGAAAATAGAAAAATCTAGCCTTCCATGTAGGAAGTAAAACCTTCCATATAGGTGGCAACCTAAACCATCTATAAAGGATGACTACCTAACCCTTCCATGAAAGAAGCATGTAAGAAATAAATACAATGCATGAAATTAACTCTAAGATGATGGTGTATGTGGAGAAGAGAGGAACGTAATGGATATGAAATTGTGTGTGTGTGGAGAAGAAATGAGAGAAATGGATATGAAATTGTGTATGGCAAATATGAGGGAGAGGATGGCTATATATGGTGAAGAATAGAGTAGGTGAAATGAAAGATGAAGTGATAGGTGAAATGGTAACTGATATGGTAGGTGGAATGATAGCTAAAATGGTAGGTGGAATAATAGGTGGAATTTCATATTCTGATCTTCATAAAAGTTGCAGCTCTAGATCTTAGCTTGGAGATGCAAGTGAAAACTCCTCATTTCAATATTTACAGCTCTAGTTATGATCAAATTAGTGGGCAAAGGTTAGACTTGGACAAATTCACGTTCTCAACTTCCTAGCAAAATTCAAAACTCTTGGAGAAAGATCTCGGTTTTGGTCTCAACATAAAAGTTGTAGAGCTCTTTCTTAGCTTTTTATCCATATAAAGAACGTCCCAATCTGACATCTAGAGCTCCAGATATTGCCTGAAAACTAAAATAGGGCCTGATTTAGTATTTTTCAAGAATTCTATTTTATGCCAAAATCAATATTTATTTATCAATTACACCCAAATTCATTAAATTGAGCTCAAATATCATCCATAAAATCATTATATAAAGTAAAATAAATATGCAAATATTTTACTTATGATTTCACTTTTCTTTTTGACATCACTTGAAATGGGAAATCATCACTTAAGTGACTTACTGATTCAAGTTTTTCCAAAAACACTTACATCGCTCGAGTGCATAAAACTTCACTCGAGTGACTTGAATCATCAAGTCAACTTTGTGTCATCCTTCTTGCTTGTCAAAACATACTTAGATATTAAGGTTTGTTATCATCAAAATATTATGAGTACTAACACAAATAAATATGTTGTATTTCAATAATTCTAAAAGGACTTATTTGAAATTTTGAAATGTTGACAATCCTTAGTTTTTTATTTTTTAAAAAATCCTCAAACGCCCATGTAGCTCCAGCAGCCGTCATGGAGCTCCAATGGTCTAATTTTTGTTGTTGTTGTAAATTTCTCAAGCAAAAGTATCCAATATGTATACTAAAGTAGTTAACATGGTACTTGTTGAATATTTCTTAATAACTACTTTTATTTTGCAATTAACAACTCAATTATACATATTAACTACTTTAGCTTGAGACATTAGGCCACAGAGCTTTGGTGACGGCCACTAAGGGGGTCTTATGAGTTTTTTAAAAAAAACTAAGGGCAATTAGGTAATTTCTCACATTTGGAAACATTTCTAAATTCCAAATAAGCTCCTTTGAAATTATTGAAATTCAACACAATACTATAAAAAAAGACTCTTTTAGACCAATTGAAATTGGCTTTTCAGACCGGGTTTAGGTTCGGTCTTGTATCCACTAGTTAAAAAAGTCTATCCTTATTAAGACTGAACTTACAACCATTCTTAAAAGTTACTTGTCCAAATCGGTTGGTCAGATGACAGGTGTTAAATAGTTTCCGTTTCTAATAAAAAATGTCTACTTTTTGGATCAGGTAATTTCATACCAAGTCTAAAAAGTGGGCATTTTTTTTTAAAAAAAATAATGTACGGTTTATTTTGTTTCACAGAAGCCCTGTTAGATATTATTATATCTAAAAGTTATGTTATACAATATAAATTATACAGACAGCCCTAAAAGGCTAAAATACAAATGCAATGGATATAAAAAATAATTACAACTAATAACAATAAATCTATGTAATACCTTTATGTTATTTCCACATTTTTCAAAGTGTTTGTGCGCAGTCGGTGGGCATGTAACCCCCTGCCGTAATTAATATCCGGATTATGCAATTAACGTGAAATAGAGACCAATAAGACAAAACATCATTTATAAACCCATCGACCCAGACGGGATTTTCACAATTACATTTCAAAATCATTTACAACACGGTCTCATATTTTCACTCCGAATATAATTACTATGCGAAGATAAATTACATTTACACAATTATCAGAGTACGCAATATAAATTTCCGGCAATCCCGGAATCATATCTTCGCTCGATAATCATAGGGCACATTAGCCCATACAACTCATCGATTAGGGATTACACAAACTACTCATATACATAACCAAATATTTATCCAAATATACACATATATTATCCCAATTACTTCTTGATAACCAACACTAAGCTCTCACCCAGAAACGAGTCCTCTTCGTCCTTGGATGCTTGCTTCATCCTCAATCTTCCTTCCCTGTCTAAAATGTTGATAGGGGAGGGTGAGATTCTAGGGAATCTCAGTAGGAAACACATACCAATATGCATGCAAGATAAGTATTTAATGCACGACATGCTTGCATCACAATAACACATGTTCACATCATGATATATCCGCATGCTCAATGTTTCAACAACATACTCATGGCCATAGTATAATAGAAACAGAGCTACAATCATTCTCATATGTTTCACATAATTCACGCAAGGCAATAACATGCATCAATACACAAATACAATTATCAATACATGCAGGAGAGGTAAGTTCCCTACCTCCAGTCTTTTCTCCTCGATTTGCGTGCCAGCAACTCGGGGCTTCACATTCGATCCTACAATGTCAAATGTACTATTTAGACACTCCCAAAGTGTTTCTGGGGGTTATATGAGGCTATATGGAAAAATTACTATTTAGACACTCCCAAAGTGTTTCTGGGGGTTATATGAGGCTATATGGAAAAATTACTAAAATACCCCCGGGGACCCGGCCCGGCCCCGCCGTACCCGGTCTAGCTGTACTTTTCCCGAAATTTTGACATGGGCTATTCTAACATATTTTCGCCCAAGGAATCCATTTTCGGACTCGGAATTATCAAATTCAATGTCAATTACGAAATTGCCCTTGGCAGCCCTACTTTTAGGGTTTTAGGGGCGTTTCCGTAATTATGCTTTCTCGGCCTTTTCCGAAAAAGTGCCCAACTGTAACCCCACCTAATTTTCGCTCCTGAACACAATGGAACCATCAAATCATTGAAAATCCAACTCTAAGACCCATTTCTAGAGCTGGCCGAAATTCTCAAGTATTCTGGGAAAAATTGGGGTTTTTCGGTTTCGGCTCCGTAAACGCGTTCCTTTCTACTCCTAACCACTTTATTGACCATTCCATTATGTTAAAACTACCATTTAGTATCAATTTGGGCAGCATAACCCCTAGGGAAACCCATTTTCCATTTTTACAACCAATGGCAATCCGGCGAAATTTCACCGATTAAATTGCCCATAGCAGCCAGAATAGTCAATATACAAGAGTTTGGAAGTTACCTCAAGCTCCCTCTGGCTTTTACTCAATATGGCTGAACCCTAGCCCCTTTTAAACCATGGAAATTGAGCTTCCAACACCTTGAAGAACATGAAAGAGAAGCTTAGAAGCAAGGTTATACGCGTTAGGAGCTAGATCGTCGGAGAAATCGGCTTACCTTGCGAGATTTCTCCTCTTTCTCTCTCTAAGAGCTCTCAACTTTCTCTCACAAGTTTCAGCTGGTTCATCACGACAGAAAATGATAGCTGAAGAAGATGAGAATATATTTAATTCCATGCTGATGTCATCTTTTAATGAGATGATGTCATAATTCCCATTTTCGGATTTTCTGGCAGATTTTCTGCCCAAACTTTGAAAAATCATAACTAATTCTAGAAAAATCGAAATGAGGTGATCCCAAAGCCAAATGAAAGGTATTTAAGTCCTCTTCATTGGAAAAATATTTACCAATACTAGAAATCACCACACAATTCCAGAATTACACAAATGTCATCACTGCCCCAAAACAGAGTCCATTTTCGACCTCAAACTTTGGACAGTCATAACTCCCAGTTCCCAAAACGAAATGGCACAAATTATATGTCCATTTTGAAGCTTGGGATGTGAACTTCAAGACTGGAAAGTTTCATAATTTTATGACATCATTTGCCTAGTCAAAACATCCACACGAGAAGACTGGCCATACAGAATTCACACTGGACAGCATTTCCAGTTTTGCAACCAATGTGTCCAATTCAATTTAAATCAATTCCAATGATTAAATACCACAACATGACACCATTTCCATCACAATACCCCATTCAATTCTTTCATCTATTCTAAGTCAATTTGGATGTTAATCCACAATTGAACTCAAATACAGGGTTTTGGCGTTGCTCATAACACAAGCGACTACAATCCACTTTATATTCTCTAAAAAGGTTCATTAATCACTAACCACGTCCACTTTTGTAGTCATTAACTCCTAATCACAATTTGGGATCTTGCTAAACCGGGGCTTAGCAATCCACTAATCTCAGGCTTATTCTCTAGCCTCGAGTCTCAAAATTCGGGGTGTTACATTTCTCCCCCCGTTCAATAAATTTCGTCCTCGAAATTTGTCATACCACTTAATCCAAAAACTACGGATGCTTCTTCACGACAGCTTCCGTTTCACAATTCATTTCACATTGGGATGGTCCCTTCTAGACCTCCCAGACAACCATATGCCACAATTTTGATTCTCGAAAGAATCTTACACAATATATGCAACCCAGTTGCCCCAAACTGCAATCGGCCCATTTCACGATTGCCACACCATACTGTTATCACATAACATATTCACTGGAGGCTCTAAATCATGAGCCATAACATCTCAGTAGTTAGGCGGCATAGGCCACCACCCTGCTTAACTCAATTTAGTGATTCCATCCTGGAATAACTCAACAACATCACAAACTTAATACATCAAACGACAGCCTCAGCTGTATACACAAACATTTCAGCATTCGCTATATCCACTTTCACAGCTTTACCCTCACCCGTACACCCACCAGTAACTCCACTAGTGGTAACCGGGACTTTTAGGTATTCACAACGAGATCACATTGCCGTATCAACTTTCATGGTGTCGCCCTCACCCGTATACCCACCAGTGACTCTGCTAGTGGTAACCGGGACTTTTGGGTATCAACCACAATCGCATCAAGTCACTCCGGAATCTCAATCTCTTCTATCCGAAGCACCCTACCATAATGGCCCACCTAGAGTCTCAGTCTCTTCTATCCAGGCGCCTTTTATTGTCACACCCACCCCGGTTTTACCCCCTCTAGGGATGCCCCGTGCCGGTGGTGCCCACCCCGGTTTTACCCCCCACTGGGGATGCCCCGCGACGGTGGCTGGGTTACTCAATTATTGTCACACCCACCCCGGTTTTACCCCCTCTAGGGATGCCCCGTGCCGGTGGTGCCCACCCCGGTTTTACCCCCCGCTGGGGATGCCCCGCGACAGTGGCTGGGTTACTCACATTTCACCCAGGACTCACAATAAAATCCTTTTCCTTATCAAACGTACATTACAGATTCTAATTTTACGCACCACCTTTCGGCCTTGGGTCAACACCGGTGCAACCAACGTGGTGGCTAGCCAGGTTGGCCATGCCGGGGTAGTGCCCTCAAAATAGAGAACCCCCGATTATGTAGTCAAATTAGCCATCAGCTGAATTAGCTCTGCTCTACTAGACAACTATACCTCAGTCCCATCTTATTCACAACTGTCACAGATTCACAATCACACTCCACTCTCATCCCCTTTCTCCGCCAGGAAGACACACAGTCTTTACCCGAACTGTTGTTAGCTACTCAGGGACTATTGACGTGGCAGTGCACACATATTGCCATTCAGGCTCACAATAGCATATCCATAATCACACCCTACCCTCATCCCCTTTCTCCGCCGGGAAGACACACAGTCTAACCCGAACCGTTGTTAGCTACTCAGGGACTATTGGCGTAGCGGTGCTCACACATAGCCTTTCGACTTCCACATCACACTCCACCCTCATCCCCTTTCTCCGCCGAGAAGACACACAGTCTTTACCCGAACTGTTGTTAGCTACTCAGGGACTATTGGCGTGGCAGTGCATATACATAGCCTCGCGGCTCACAAATAGTCAATCCCCCGTAACTACCGCCCCGAAGGCACGGTCCTCCGCCATAGGAATCACCCCATGCGGCCGCAGGTAAGAGACTCACAATGCACAATTGCAACAAGCTGGAACCAGGCATATTAACAACTTCACCTTCAACATCTCAAACCCTTTTCACGTACTGGGATCCTTCAAGGCCCCTTTTCACAATACAACTTGACCCCGAAGTTTTACCTCCCGAAGCCATCACTAACGCATTGCACTTTCTGCAAATTCGAGCTTCTGCTCAACACAATTCTCAAACATCACATTCACTACGCTTCCGCTGCACACTCTGAGGTCTTTATCCTCATTTGTGCCTTCACAATGTCAGGGTGACTCAATAGGAGTCCCATAGGAATCTCCTACTACCCCTGTCCACACACATAATCTGTGCCAGACCTTGGCTCAATTCAATTCGAATCATTCAGAGCCATAACCAACACATCGTTGAGATCCCATACTCCCAACGTTCCCAGAGCTCTACTCTACGATTCAACGTCACGGCGATTGCTCTCGACAGTTCGTTATCAAGGCGGCTGCACACTAGGGTTCATCGTCACGGTGGCTCCACTCTAGGGTTCATCGTCATGGTGGCTCCACTCTAGGGTTCATCGTCATGGTGGCTCCACACTATGGTACTGTACCCGATGCTTCACTCAGTCACCTGACTGGTCAGCCCCTTCGGTCAGCATCCTCCGTAGGTAGCCCTTTCCAATCAGATCTCACCGTAGGTAGCCCTCTCCGATCAAATCTCACCGTAGGTAGCCCTCTTCCATCAAAACTCCCCGTAGGTAGCACTCTCCGATCCGAATCCTCCATAGGTAACTTTTTCAAATTCAAATTCTCTGCGGAATCACTTTTCCCTGTGCTAGATTAACACTAGCAACCTCAGGATACCTGATACACATTTCAATGCCAATCTAGTACCACATCCTGGTACCACGGACCATCCAGGTCAAGTCAAACTCCTAAGAATTAGCCCAGCTATTGAGTCTGATCCTTGGATCACAATTCAATTTACTTCTCAAAGTCTTAACCTCAATTGAATCGGGAAACCACTTCCCTCGTTTCACGGAGCATCATCAACTCAAACTCAAATTCAAATATCTCTGCCAGCCGAAGGCACCTCAGCCCCTAGGTCTTAAGGCTTTTACACACATAAGATCAGTATGACATTACTACATGTAACATCATACCACTTTGGGTTACATACCCAACATCTAGGTTAGTCCTGATACCTAGAGCATCAATATCAACCACCTTGGAAACCATCTTCCTTGGTTTCAAATCAGATGATGGGTTTGATTACAACCACCTCTGGGTTTACAGCTCAAATTCTAGGACGAATCACTATGTCTTTCGATTACACAATGATCCTCCACTCTAGAATAACCAACAATGTATACACATATTCCTCAAATCTCTTATGTCCACAATGACAAATCACACTTGTGTATACACAATCACTATCACAAAACATCATCTACCACCAAGGTAGAGATCTAAGAGAGCTATCCTAGCAAATTCCCAAGTTTGCCAGGAACTGTAGCTCTGATACCAAAATGTAACCCCCTGCCGTAATTAATATCCGGATTATGCAATTAACGTGAAATAGAGACCAATAAGACAAAACATCATTTATAAACCCATCGACCCAGACGGGATTTTCACAATTACATTTCAAAATCATTTACAACACGGTCTCATATTTTCACTCCGAATATAATTACTATGCGAAGATAAATTACATTTACACAATTATCAGAGTACGCAATATAAATTTCCGGCAATCCCGGAATCATATCTTCGCTCGATAATCATAGGGCACATTAGCCCATACAACTCATCGATTAGGGATTACACAAACTACTCATATACATAACCAAATATTTATCCAAATATACACATATATTATCCCAATTACTTCTTGATAACCAACACTAAGCTCTCACCCAGAAACGAGTCCTCTTCGTCCTTGGATGCTTGCTTCATCCTCAATCTTCCTTCCCTGTCTAAAATGTTGATAGGGGAGGGTGAGATTCTAGGGAATCTCAGTAGGAAACACATACCAATATGCATGCAAGATAAGTATTTAATGCACGACATGCTTGCATCACAATAACACATGTTCACATCATGATATATCCGCATGCTCAATGTTTCAACAACATACTCATGGCCATAGTATAATAGAAACAGAGCTACAATCATTCTCATATGTTTCACATAATTCACGCAAGGCAATAACATGCATCAATACACAAATACAATTATCAATACATGCAGGAGAGGTAAGTTCCCTACCTCCAGTCTTTTCTCCTCGATTTGCGTGCCAGCAACTCGGGGCTTCACATTCGATCCTACAATGTCAAATGTACTATTTAGACACTCCCAAAGTGTTTCTGGGGGTTATATGAGGCTATATGGAAAAATTACTATTTAGACACTCCCAAAGTGTTTCTGGGGGTTATATGAGGCTATATGGAAAAATTACTAAAATACCCCCGGGGACCCGGCCCGGCCCCGCCGTACCCGGTCTAGCTGTACTTTTCCCGAAATTTTGACATGGGCTATTCTAACATATTTTCGCCCAAGGAATCCATTTTCGGACTCGGAATTATCAAATTCAATGTCAATTACGAAATTGCCCTTGGCAGCCCTACTTTTAGGGTTTTAGGGGCGTTTCCGTAATTATGCTTTCTCGGCCTTTTCCGAAAAAGTGCCCAACTGTAACCCCACCTAATTTTCGCTCCTGAACACAATGGAACCATCAAATCATTGAAAATCCAACTCTAAGACCCATTTCTAGAGCTGGCCGAAATTCTCAAGTATTCTGGGAAAAATTGGGGTTTTTCGGTTTCGGCTCCGTAAACGCGTTCCTTTCTACTCCTAACCACTTTATTGACCATTCCATTATGTTAAAACTACCATTTAGTATCAATTTGGGCAGCATAACCCCTAGGGAAACCCATTTTCCATTTTTACAACCAATGGCAATCCGGCGAAATTTCACCGATTAAATTGCCCATAGCAGCCAGAATAGTCAATATACAAGAGTTTGGAAGTTACCTCAAGCTCCCTCTGGCTTTTACTCAATATGGCTGAACCCTAGCCCCTTTTAAACCATGGAAATTGAGCTTCCAACACCTTGAAGAACATGAAAGAGAAGCTTAGAAGCAAGGTTATACGCGTTAGGAGCTAGATCGTCGGAGAAATCGGCTTACCTTGCGAGATTTCTCCTCTTTCTCTCTCTAAGAGCTCTCAACTTTCTCTCACAAGTTTCAGCTGGTTCATCACGACAGAAAATGATAGCTGAAGAAGATGAGAATATATTTAATTCCATGCTGATGTCATCTTTTAATGAGATGATGTCATAATTCCCATTTTCGGATTTTCTGGCAGATTTTCTGCCCAAACTTTGAAAAATCATAACTAATTCTAGAAAAATCGAAATGAGGTGATCCCAAAGCCAAATGAAAGGTATTTAAGTCCTCTTCATTGGAAAAATATTTACCAATACTAGAAATCACCACACAATTCCAGAATTACACAAATGTCATCACTGCCCCAAAACAGAGTCCATTTTCGACCTCAAACTTTGGACAGTCATAACTCCCAGTTCCCAAAACGAAATGGCACAAATTATATGTCCATTTTGAAGCTTGGGATGTGAACTTCAAGACTGGAAAGTTTCATAATTTTATGATGTAATATCCCGATTTGTAATTAGGGCTAATGATTCTGATAATTATTGTAATTATCTTGATTAAGCACAATGATGATTAATGTAATGTGAATTTTGAGAATAAATACATGTGGTATTTAAGATCAAGGGTTGTGGTTTTATGACCGTGGGTCGGAATCCTGCGTGTTGTGGTGAGGTGAGTTCATTGTGGAAGAGAATGGATGATGACATGTGGCAAGTGGAAAGCCATAGGATGATGCACTAAGTGACAAAATGTCACTTTTCCCTCATTTTCTCTCTCTTATTCGGTTGGAGGCATGGGCAAGGGAGGGAGTATGTGTTTCTTCATCATCATTTTCTCTCTCATCTCTCATCTCTCATCTTTCTCTCTAATTCCGGCGACATTGAGGCAAGAAGAGGAAGAAGAAAAAGCTTGATCTTGGTAAGTTATGCTTCTCCTTTGCTCTAATCCTCTTCTCTGATATTGATCATCTCAATGAGAGTTACATTGTGATGATTGTAGAGCCTTAAATGGTGTAGATTGGGACATTGGTCGAATTTGGGAGTTTGAGAATCCAGATTCTGGATTGAGCAAAGAGAAGAGGTAGGCATTTAGAGCATTTTGATGTATTGCTTATGATTTTTGGTTAAGTTTGGTAAAATCTGGAATTTTGCCCTAAATATGCCTATTTTTGGAAATATGAAGTTTATTATGATTGATGAATGGAAATGATGTAGTTGGAGGTATAGAAGCATTTGATGTAATTTGGAATGATAAAAATGGGTTAAGGGAATTTGGATAATGTGTATCATAGAGACCTTAGTGGATGATTGTGGTCAAATTGGTTTTTGGAGTGTTTATAAAGTTGCCATAGTGTTCCCTAGTTAGTGCTTAAGGTGTGTGAGCATTGTGGAGAGTTTGGGAACCTTTGGGAGTGAATTTGACCATCTGGTGTTTTCTGGTTTTCTGCATTTCTGGGTCTCGCATGAGCATCACTCGAGCAGAGGAAGAACGTGCTCGAGTGATGGAAGAGTTTTCCCTGTCCTGCTTCGAGTGCGTCTGGGTTTCTTTGGGTGATGCTCGAGCACAGCGCTTTGTGCTCGAGTGAGCGAAGAACATGCTCGAGCAGGCATGGTCTGCTCGAGTGAAGGTGGGAGTTCAGAGTGAAGGGTTTCTTTCGGGTCTTCACTTGCTGGTGGATGCCACGAGTGTGCTCTGACACTCGCGAGCATAGCCTTCTCACTCGAGCACTGGGGGTCATGCTCGAGTGAGGTTGTGCTTCAGGAGGGAGTTGTGCTTTCAGGCTCTCACTTGCGAGTGAGGTGCTCGCGGGTGTGAGGTGTGCTCGCGGGTGTGAGGTGTGCTCGCGGGTGTGAAGTGTGCTTCTGGTGGGAGTGTGCTCGCGGGTGGGAGTGTGCTCGCGGGTGTGGTTTTGTGCTCGAGTGATCCTATGCTTGGAGAGCTTTGGGTGCTCTCGGGTCCTCACTTCCTGGTTTTCTCTCGCGTGTGCTCGAGTGAGCCAGTTCCTGCAAGTGTCTTTATGCTCTCGGGAGCTCACTCGCAGTCTCACTCGCACTTGTGCTCGAGTGATGTCCGTACTTGTGCTCGAGTGAGAGCATCTGTGCTCGAGTGAGAGGACCAAAAATCTGTGTTTTGCCTTCGAGTAAGGGGTCTTTTGGGTAGGTTCTTCCAACCATTTAGGCATATGTTTAGGCCTATTTTAGTCACCTAAAGAGTCCTAAATGATAACCAACTTAGAAAATTATTGAAATATACCTATGGATAAGAGATTAATTGGTTGTCCCTAATTGATATAGGATTTGATATTTGTCGCCCTCGTGAGGCCACGGTGCCGGAGCCAGTCAGGAAAGATACAGGTAGTGACTCTATCTTTATACCTTATGTGATGTATGATATGTGTGCTATATCATTGTGATTAAATGGATTTTGTATGCTGCAAGTTTTGTGAAAACTTTGTGTGGATACACCGCTAAACCAATAGTCCCTGAGTCGCTAACAACGGTTCGGGTGAAGGTCGTATGCCTTCCCGGCGGTAAAAGGGGATGAGGTTAGGGTGTGATATTTGTGAAGGCCGACGGGCCATTTGTGAAAGCCGAAAGGCTATATGTGAGCCGTGTGGCTATTTGTATGCACTGCCACGCCAATAGTCCCTGAGTCGCTAACAACGGTTCGGGTGAAGGTCGTATGCCTTCCCGGCGGTAAAAGGGGATGAGGGTGGAGTGAATTTGTTGCTGTTGATATGAGATGATGTGTTTACATATTATGTGATTGCATGTGGTATGAAATAGTAGTTACTACGGGGATTCTTTAGAATCTCACCCTCCCAAATGATTAATCTTTTCAGACAGGGCGAGTGGTTCGAAAGGGAAACGGACGACCAGGAGTAGTTAGGCTCACTCCGAGATCTAAGTGGTAGTTGGTTATCATAGTTTTGGATTGGGATTGCAATTTGTACATTTTATGTAAATGACTATTTTGGTTATGTAATCCCCATTGTTGGGAAACCTGTAAACCCAAGTTATGTATGCAAGTAACCCGGGGTTTGCCGGGATTTTGGTTTCCGCACTTTGATATTTAATATGTACTCTGTTTTTCTCAAGTAATTATATCCGCCTGTGAATGTGAGACCAGGATTAACTATGTTTCGAAACGGATTTTGAAACACCCCATCTTGGGATGAGGGGATATGAATTGTTATTTTGTTTTATTGGTCTCTATTTCACATAAATTTCATAAACCGGATGTCATTACGGTGAGGGGGTTACATTTTTGGTATCAGAGCTGCAGTTCCTGGCAAGGGTAGAGTTTGCTAGGATAGCTCCCATAGTGTGTCCTTAGTGATAATGGATTGGTAGTGAATGTTTGTTCGTTTACACATCTTTGAGTTATAATTGTGGATATATGAGCTCTGTAGAGATGTGTATACCATAATTGTTGGATTAATGGGGTGAGTTCTTTGTAGAATGAAAAGAACAACAAAAGGTCGCCCCAGAGTACAACAAGAAGATCCCGATGTGGAGTTGGTCAATGACAATCCACCAGATCCTATGCAAGAGTTGATGGGCTTGATAAAGGATCAGAGGGATATGATTACGGAGCTTAGAGAAGAGCTTCGAGCCGAGAAAGCAAAGAACAATGAGGGTAGAGGCCAGTCTACTCAAGAAGGTACTCGAGGGGAAACCCGAGAGGAGACTAGACTGGAAGATACAGCTGAAGGGTCAGCACGATCGCTTGAATCGCCTCCTCGTACTGAAGAAAATCAAAGGCCGCATGGGAAATCGGTCAATGAGGAAAGAGATCTTCAGTTTTGGGTCTCCAGGTTTTGTAAACACCTACCTCCGGTATTCAGAGGGAAATTTGATCCTCAGGCGGCGGAAGACTGGTTGAACCGTCTTGAGAAGATATTCGAGGTTCTAGAATGTCCCTCGGAAGTGAAAGCCAAGCTGGCGGTGTACAAACTTGAGGGTGATGCAGACCGCTGGTGGCGGAACATAGCTCTGTCGCTGAAGAGCAAGAATATACCATTGACCTGGGAAGTGTTTCAACAGCACTTCGATGAGAAATACTTTCCCAAGTCGGTGAGGCTTGAAAAGGAGACCGAGTTCCTACAAATCAAGCAAGGGGACACGGAGTCATTTGATGAATACTTGTCCCGATTCACCCGGTTGTCCCGATACTCCTCTTATCTACAAAAGAGGGATGATGAGGAGTTGAGTTCAGATCTACTCATCCGGGGCTTAAGGCGTGACATGAGGAAGAGAATAGCCACTCATCGGTTCTCCAAGTTTAACAAGGCCGTTGAAGAGTGTCGGATTACAGAGAGCAATCTGAGAGAATTGTATCCGGCTAAGACTGCGGGTGGTTATAGTGAACCCAGCAAGGGTGGTGCTTCCCAGAAGCGGAAGGGTTCGGGATCGTCATCTTCGTATAGGGGTGGTGGTAAGAAGCCCTACCAGCCCAGAGATCGTGAACCCCAGAGGTTTGGGACTGAGAGGAAATGTCCTCGCTGTAATCAGTCACATTATGGTAAGAACTGTCAGGGTGAGATGATTTGCTTTAACTGTAAGCGAACCGGACATCTTTCCAGAGATTGCCAACGACCGCAAGCGGAGCAGAGACCGAAAACTCAGGGCAGAGTATTTGCTATGACTCATGAGGAAGCCCGGAAATCCCCAGAGCTGATACAAGGTACAGTTCTTCTTAATGGATTTGTATTGCAAGTATTGTTTGACTCGGGTGCAAGTCACTCATTTATTGCGCATGATTGTGTAAAGCGCCTGGGTTTAATTGTACATAAGTTGCCATTCGAATTGATTGTGTCAACACCGATGGGTGTAAAGGCTGTAACTACAGAAGCCTGTTTGAATTGTTTAATAACCGTAGAGGGTCATGAGTCTGTGGTAGATCTAATTTGTTTACCGCTCTGCCAATTGGAAGTCATTTTGGGTTTTGATTGGTTGAGAGCGAATAACGTGTTATTAGATTGTGGGAACGAGAGGATTGTATATCCAGTTTCTCAAAACGTCGAGAATGGCAATGTTGATTTGAATTTTCTTTCGACGGCGAAGGCTGAGAGATATTTGAAAAAGGGTTGTCAGGGGTATATGGTTTTCTTCTCGGTACAAGGAGAAATCAGTGAAACTTTGAATAGTATACCCATAGTGAATGAATTCCCTGAGGTTTTTCCGGACGACTTAAGTGGATTACCTCCGGAAAGGGAAGTTCAGTTTCCGATTGACATTGTGCCTGGAGCGGGTTCGATATCTAAAGCCCCATATCGTATGGCTCCAAATGAAATGGCCGAATTGAAAAAGCAGATTGAGGATTTGCTCGAGAAAGGGTTTATTAGACCCAGTGTGTCGCCTTGGGGTGCTCCAGTTTTATTTGTGAAAAAGAAAGACGGGAGTCTTCGTTTGTGTATCGACTATCGAGAATTGAATAAAGTTACCGTCAAGAATAAGTACCCTCTCCCGAGAATTGATGACCTATTAGATCAACTATCTGGTTCATGTGTGTTTTCGAAAATCGATCTAAGGTCGGGGTATCATCAGCTGCGTGTGAAAGCGGAAGATGTTCCGAAGACTGCTTTCCGGACCAGATATGGTCATTATGAGTTCTTAGTGATGCCATTTGGGTTGACAAATGCGCCTGCGGTATTCATGGATTACATGAACCGTATTTTCCGACAATATCTGGATCAATTCGTTGTGGTATTCATTGATGATATTTTGATATACTCTAAGAGTAGAGAAGAGCATGAGCATCATTTGAGAATTGTGTTGAATACATTGCGTGAAAAACAACTCTATGCTAAATTGAGTAAGTGCGAGTTTTGGCTATCGGAAGTGAGATTCCTAGGCCATGTTATCTCGCAAGGTGGGGTCGCTGTGGATCCTAGTAAAGTGGAAGCAGTACTGAACTGGAAGAGGCCAGAATCTGTGGCCGAGGTACGCAGTTTTCTGGGTCTTGCTGGTTATTATCGGAGATTCATTCAGAATTTCTCCCGTATTGCATTGCCGATGACCAAGCTCACGAGAAAGGATCAGCCGTATGTGTGGGATGAGAAATGTGAAAATTGCTTTGTGGAGCTGAAGGAGAGGTTGACTACGGCACCTGTGTTGATTTTGCCCGATCCCAGTGTGACATATGTTGTGTACTCTGATGCCAGTGGGCAGGGATTAGGGTGTGTCCTTATGCAGCAGGGACGTGTGGTGGCCTACGCCTCTCGACAGCTCAGACCTCATGAATTGAACTATCCCACTCATGATCTGGAGCTTGCGGCTATTGTGTTTGCCTTGAAGATTTGGAGGCATTATTTGTATGGTGTGACCGTGGAACTGTACTGCGACCACAAGAGTCTCAAATATCTGTATGATCAGAAAGAATTGAATATGAGACAACGACGCTGGATGGAGTTGCTTAAGGACTACAACCTGGAAATAAAATATCATCCGGGTAAGGCAAATGTAGTCGCTGATGCTCTTAGTCGGAAAACTGTGGTTGTGGCAGCTATGATGATACACGAGGAGAAATTGGTTGCTGATTTTCGTGATATGAACCTGGCGAACCAGATCATCTGTGCCCATTTTAATGTTTCCCAAGGGGAAAGTGATTTGAGAGCTGAGATTAAAGAGGCTCAGCGGCAAGATGACTGGATACAGGGTAACCTAGCCAGAATTGAGCGTGGAGAAGTTCAAGGCTATGATGTGTCGCCTAGCGGATTGATTCGTTATCAGAATAGGATTTGTGTTCCACTTAAGGCGGAGTTGAGACAGAAGATCTTAGATGAGGCGCATAAGAGCCAATATACTCTTCATCCTGGTATGACCAAAATGTACCATGGTTTGAAATCTGAGTATTGGTGGCAGGGTATGAAGAGTGATGTGACAAAGTATGTGGCGAGGTGTCTCACATGTCAGAAAGTGAAGATTGAGCACCAAAGACCGCCTGGTTTATTGCAAAGCCCTGAAATTCCGGAATGGAAATGGGAAAGCGTGACCATGGATTTTGTTACGGGATTGCCCAAGATCAGGAATTATGATGCGATCTGGGTTATTGTGGACCGGTTAACGAAGTCAGCGCACTTCCTACCGATCAATGTTAGTTACTCTCCGGATAGACTAGCGGAGATTTATCTTCGTGAAATTGTGAAGCTCCATGGCATACCGAGGAATATCATCTCTGATCGAGATCCTCGTTTCACTTCGAGATTCTGGAAGGCGTTGCATGAGGCACTGGGTACTCAGTTGAGATTCAGTACAGCCTATCATCCTCAGACAGACGGTCAGTCAGAGAGGACTATTCAGACCTTAGAGGATATGTTGCGGGCATGTGTACTTGACTTCAAAGGGGGTTGGGACCGTTTCCTTCCACTTGCTGAGTTTGCCTACAACAATAGCTTTCATGCGAGCATTCAGATGGCGCCGTATGAAGCGTTGTATGGAAGAAAATGCCAATCACCATTGTGTTGGAATGAGTTGTCCGAGAGGAAACTCTATGGGCCGGATCTTGTGGATCAAACCTCAGCCCAGATTCGAATCATTCGTAAGAGGCTTCTTGCAGCTCAGAGTCGGCAGAAAAGTTATGCGGACAAGAGGAGAAGGCCTCTAGAATTTGAGGTCGGTGACCATGTGTTTCTTAGAGTATCTCCTGTCACCGGTATTGGGCGAGCTATAAAGCGAAAGAAGTTGAGCCCGAGATATATAGGTCCTTTTGAGATCCTTGATAGGATTGGGCCTGTTGCTTATCGTATAGCCCTACCTCCGAGCTTGAGCAGACTCCATGATGTATTTCATGTTTCCCAATTGAAGAAGTATCAACCGGATCCATCCCATGTCGTTGAGTATGAGAATGTGGAGTTGCGAGATAACTTCACGTATGCGGTGGAGCCAGAGCAAATTATTGAACGAGAAGAACGTCGGCTCAGACACCGGAGTATTCCTTATGTGAAAGTGATCTGGAAGGGAATGACTCAGCGGGAAGCAACTTGGGAAACGGAGGAAGATATGCGAAGGCGATATCCGGAGTTTATGGCTCAAGGGATGTAACAAATTTCGAGGACGAAATTTATTTAACGGGAGGAGAATTGTAATATCCCGATTTGTAATTAGGGCTAATGATTCTGATAATTATTGTAATTATCTTGATTAAGCACAATGATGATTAATGTAATGTGAATTTTGAGAATAAATACATGTGGTATTTAAGATCAAGGGTTGTGGTTTTATGACCGTGGGTCGGAATCCTGCGTGTTGTGGTGAGGTGAGTTCATTGTGGAAGAGAATGGATGATGACATGTGGCAAGTGGAAAGCCATAGGATGATGCACTAAGTGACAAAATGTCACTTTTCCCTCATTTTCTCTCTCTTATTCGGTTGGAGGCATGGGCAAGGGAGGGAGTATGTGTTTCTTCATCATCATTTTCTCTCTCATCTCTCATCTCTCATCTTTCTCTCTAATTCCGGCGACATTGAGGCAAGAAGAGGAAGAAGAAAAAGCTTGATCTTGGTAAGTTATGCTTCTCCTTTGCTCTAATCCTCTTCTCTGATATTGATCATCTCAATGAGAGTTACATTGTGATGATTGTAGAGCCTTAAATGGTGTAGATTGGGACATTGGTCGAATTTGGGAGTTTGAGAATCCAGATTCTGGATTGAGCAAAGAGAAGAGGTAGGCATTTAGAGCATTTTGATGTATTGCTTATGATTTTTGGTTAAGTTTGGTAAAATCTGGAATTTTGCCCTAAATATGCCTATTTTTGGAAATATGAAGTTTATTATGATTGATGAATGGAAATGATGTAGTTGGAGGTATAGAAGCATTTGATGTAATTTGGAATGATAAAAATGGGTTAAGGGAATTTGGATAATGTGTATCATAGAGACCTTAGTGGATGATTGTGGTCAAATTGGTTTTTGGAGTGTTTATAAAGTTGCCATAGTGTTCCCTAGTTAGTGCTTAAGGTGTGTGAGCATTGTGGAGAGTTTGGGAACCTTTGGGAGTGAATTTGACCATCTGGTGTTTTCTGGTTTTCTGCATTTCTGGGTCTCGCATGAGCATCACTCGAGCAGAGGAAGAACGTGCTCGAGTGATGGAAGAGTTTTCCCTGTCCTGCTTCGAGTGCGTCTGGGTTTCTTTGGGTGATGCTCGAGCACAGCGCTTTGTGCTCGAGTGAGCGAAGAACATGCTCGAGCAGGCATGGTCTGCTCGAGTGAAGGTGGGAGTTCAGAGTGAAGGGTTTCTTTCGGGTCTTCACTTGCTGGTGGATGCCACGAGTGTGCTCTGACACTCGCGAGCATAGCCTTCTCACTCGAGCACTGGGGGTCATGCTCGAGTGAGGTTGTGCTTCAGGAGGGAGTTGTGCTTTCAGGCTCTCACTTGCGAGTGAGGTGCTCGCGGGTGTGAGGTGTGCTCGCGGGTGTGAGGTGTGCTCGCGGGTGTGAAGTGTGCTTCTGGTGGGAGTGTGCTCGCGGGTGGGAGTGTGCTCGCGGGTGTGGTTTTGTGCTCGAGTGATCCTATGCTTGGAGAGCTTTGGGTGCTCTCGGGTCCTCACTTCCTGGTTTTCTCTCGCGTGTGCTCGAGTGAGCCAGTTCCTGCAAGTGTCTTTATGCTCTCGGGAGCTCACTCGCAGTCTCACTCGCACTTGTGCTCGAGTGATGTCCGTACTTGTGCTCGAGTGAGAGCATCTGTGCTCGAGTGAGAGGACCAAAAATCTGTGTTTTGCCTTCGAGTAAGGGGTCTTTTGGGTAGGTTCTTCCAACCCTTTAGGCATATGTTTAGGCCTATTTTAGTCACCTAAAGAGTCCTAAATGATAACCAACTTAGAAAATTATTGAAATATACCTATGGATAAGAGATTAATTGGTTGTCCCTAATTGATATAGGATTTGATATTTGTCGCCCTCGTGAGGCCACGGTGCCGGAGCCAGTCAGGAAAGATACAGGTAGTGACTCTATCTTTATACCTTATGTGATGTATGATATGTGTGCTATATCATTGTGATTAAATGGATTTTGTATGCTGCAAGTTTTGTGAAAACTTTGTGTGGATACACCGCTAAACCAATAGTCCCTGAGTCGCTAACAACGGTTCGGGTGAAGGTCGTATGCCTTCCCGGCGGTAAAAGGGGATGAGGTTAGGGTGTGATATTTGTGAAGGCCGACGGGCCATTTGTGAAAGCCGAAAGGCTATATGTGAGCCGTGTGGCTATTTGTATGCACTGCCACGCCAATAGTCCCTGAGTCGCTAACAACGGTTCGGGTGAAGGTCGTATGCCTTCCCGGCGGTAAAAGGGGATGAGGGTGGAGTGAATTTGTTGCTGTTGATATGAGATGATGTGTTTACATATTATGTGATTGCATGTGGTATGAAATAGTAGTTACTACGGGGATTCTTTAGAATCTCACCCTCCCAAATGATTAATCTTTTCAGACAGGGCGAGTGGTTCGAAAGGGAAACGGACGACCAGGAGTAGTTAGGCTCACTCCGAGATCTAAGTGGTAGTTGGTTATCATAGTTTTGGATTGGGATTGCAATTTGTACATTTTATGTAAATGACTATTTTGGTTATGTAATCCCCATTGTTGGGAAACCTGTAAACCCAAGTTATGTATGCAAGTAACCCGGGGTTTGCCGGGATTTTGGTTTCCGCACTTTGATATTTAATATGTACTCTGTTTTTCTCAAGTAATTATATCCGCCTGTGAATGTGAGACCAGGATTAACTATGTTTCGAAACGGATTTTGAAACACCCCATCTTGGGATGAGGGGATATGAATTGTTATTTTGTTTTATTGGTCTCTATTTCACATAAATTTCATAAACCGGATGTCATTACGGTGAGGGGGTTACATATGACATCATTTGCCTAGTCAAAACATCCACACGAGAAGACTGGCCATACAGAATTCACACTGGACAGCATTTCCAGTTTTGCAACCAATGTGTCCAATTCAATTTAAATCAATTCCAATGATTAAATACCACAACATGACACCATTTCCATCACAATACCCCATTCAATTCTTTCATCTATTCTAAGTCAATTTGGATGTTAATCCACAATTGAACTCAAATACAGGGTTTTGGCGTTGCTCATAACACAAGCGACTACAATCCACTTTATATTCTCTAAAAAGGTTCATTAATCACTAACCACGTCCACTTTTGTAGTCATTAACTCCTAATCACAATTTGGGATCTTGCTAAACCGGGGCTTAGCAATCCACTAATCTCAGGCTTATTCTCTAGCCTCGAGTCTCAAAATTCGGGGTGTTACAGGGCACACAGAAATAGTATAAATATACTAATAATATGTACATGATTGTATTACAAGAATTCCTCACAGGGATTGTACATAATGCTTACAAACTTAAAATATAATAAAAGCTTGCAGATAACTAGCTGCTTCTCTTGGATTGAATCAGAACCTTCTGTATTTTCCTCGTGCAGTCCTCTTCTCTGCTCTCAGCACACATCCTGTGCCCGCTTGGCTAAATGGTTGGTTAGGGGAAGGTGAGATTCGAGAGAATCTCAGTAGTAAATAGTTACTATAATGCATGCAAGATAAATGCTAAGTGCATGACATGTTAGCCTTAACTAGATGCACGCCACATAATGACATTTCTGCTTGCTCAATGTTTTATGTAACATACTCATGGCCATGTCATAAATAAAAGCAGAGCTTCATCATTCAAAGATACTCTACGCAATCAAGTAAAGAAATCACATGCATTACTACACAAGCATAACTATCAAATACATATAAGTAGGGTAAGTTCACTACCTCGATCGCCCTTCCCTTACCTGTCTATTGGTCCAACTATGTCCAACTCGGGCTATTGTCCTTTCCTAAAATCCCAAATTTACAATAAAAAAGTTATTACTCATTCATGTATTATTCCAAACTCATTTTGTTGGTTATCTTGACTCAAAATCACATATTGACCAAAATGCCCCTGGGTACTCGGTTTAATCCCCTTTATACCCAATCCAACTGTACTTTACCAAAAATTATGACCTGGCATATTTCAACACAATTGCAAGTGTAGAATACATTTTTTACCTTTGATTTGTCAAAATCATGCTCAAATTACAGAATTACCCTTAGCAGCCACAAAATTAGGGTTTTAGGGGTAAAATTGTTATTTCACACTCTAAAGCCTTCACACTTTATATTATACATGTTCCCTACACAATTTCCTATTCTAAACACAGTGGAATCATCAAAAACACCAAAATCCAGTCCAAACATTGCCAAAACAGGCTAAACAAAAATTAAGAAAAATGTAGTTGCTTGATTCCAATCAACTTAACACATTCTTTTCATCCTAAATCACATGTTTAATCACTTAAACACACTTTCCACATGATTAATCTAGATTTAGGCAGCACCTCCCCTTAGGGTTTGTGCTTTCCAAATTTACAAAACCAATCACAAATCAACCACAACAACCTTGAATCCAACAAGAAAACAATGCTTTTGAGATTACCTTTGATTTCTCCTCTTTCTTTCTCTAAAACGCCATCTCTCTCCTCTTCTTGCTCTTGATTTTGCCTTGCTACATGTGTATTTCAAGATGCATAGAAATTAGAGAGAGTTTTTCATGATTTTGGAGGCATAAACACTTGAAATCACAACCTCCTTACCTTGATTTCACTTGTGCTCTCTCTCTTGTTCATGTGTTCTTCAAGCTCTCTCTCTCTCTCTTGGCTTTTTGTTGCTAGACGAAATGAGGCCTTTGGGAAGAGGATAAATGCTCTTCAAAAATCCTCATCCACCTCCTTAATTAATGATATTTTATTGTATTTTGATCATGTGCTTTTTGTGACCAAAGTCTTCATCTTTTTGCTTGGTCATAATGACTTCCTTTTTTTCTCTCTCTCACTTGGCGTAAATGAGGCTGCTGGAGGGACCAAATAAGCTTCTTATATTAGCTTCATCCATCTCTTGAAACCAATATTTAATGTGTAATGCTTTTTGACTTCAAACTTCAATTTGCTTAGCTTAAAATGCTTCAATTCTTGGCATATTTATCACAAACATTTATTTCCCTTCATGCTCTCATTGTTGGACATCACATAGCCCTTGATTATTAGAAAAATAAGAGCTTTTGCTTTAATGGCCAAAAAGACCATTTTGCCCATACAATTTTGCCAATACCTTTTTAATTTCTCACCTTGATTAAAAGCTGACAGAATTTTTATTAAACTTTGAAAATTCATGTCTTTATTTATAGATGTCCGATTGCAGTGGTTCTAAAGGCTATGTGACTCTTATTAAGTCTATTTTTAAGGAAAAATATTTCCTTTAGCTAAATGGACGCACAACATTCCAGAATTATTATTTATTAGATACTGCGACAGAAACTTGCCAGTTTCACTTGGCTAACTTCAAAAATGTATAACTCTTAATGTATAGGTCCAAATGACTTATATGACTTATCAAATTAAAGCTTGATATGTCTAATTTTATTCTAATAAATTTCACATTCATTGGACATCATTTGGTTATCCAAAACCATCACACAACCAGATTGCCATGCAGGAAAACACACTGGGAGCAAATCCAAATTTTACAATTTGTGTTCCAAATATAATCATGTTGTGTGTGACCTCCAATTGCATTCTTTTGTCATTTCCTGTGCTCTTTAATTCACAATTTTATTCTCTTTAATATAAGGAATTTTGGTGAATAAAATTTGAGATGTTACAATCTATAAGCCCTATATTATGAGATAATCACTGAATCTTAATTCCGACATTTGTTTTTTCAAGGTTTGCTTTTTTTTTTTGCTTGCATTTTCCCCACCTCCAAAGTACTTAGATGATTTTTGAGTTCTAGATTTAGTGGATGCAATTTTAGGCCTGGCATCTGCATGTTGTTGGTGCTTGATTTATATTGTGAGCATCCCTAAAGTTGAATGTTGTAACCCATGAATTGGTTGCTAGGTTACTATACTTATGCATTTTGATTCTTCTAAACCTCAAATATGAAACATGCCTCTATGCTACCACAATCTCAGGTGATAAAGATGAAGATTCTAATTTAATGAAGTTGAGTATAACAGAGTTAATTATACAAGTATGAGAACTGGGGTAGGCCAGATCCGTATTCTATCTTAACTCTTAAAAGAGCTAAAATGCCTAAGGTTAGTAAACTTAGTTTCCAATCTAAGGATCCAACAATAGACTATAAGGATGTCCTGCGATACAAACCAAGCATCAACAACACCCATAGGTCGGGGTTAGAATTACAATTGACACTCTCATCCAATACTCAATAATGATCTAAGCCCTTTTAAGGAGGGGGCATCCAAACAAAACAAATCTTGAAAAGAACAAAGGCATGACAAACAAGATCCAACATAATTAACATATGTGTATGCAGGCTTTTTTCTACGGAATTCATTCTGGTTGGGATTATGAAACTTGTAATTATGACAATAATGAAACTTCTGCCTACGGAATTTGCAATGATTGGAATTGTGAAACTTGCCATTATGAAAATGATGCAATGAAATTGCATTGTTGTCATAATTACAAGTTTCATAATCCTAACCAGAATGAATTATGTGGACAAAAGTTTGCATACACTAACGATAACAACCAAAAAGAAGAAGCAGCTAGCAGAAAAAAATGTAAACTTTCATATATCACACAAAGAAACATACAAAAAGCAAAAAAGGAATATCATATTTATATCTATAGAAGGAAGGTTTTTTTTTTTTTCATTTTCCATGTTCTAATGGAAGGGCTTCCATGTATCTGCAATCTTAAAAGTGTGTCATCCGATGCCCTATTTTAAATTACAATAAGTTACATATTATATCAGATTATTTAATGCTCTTCACATGTGTAAAAAAATATAAGTGATAGCTATAAAAAACCACTCAACTTGGCACTCTTCATACTCTTTTCTGTAATTAAAAAGAATAAATTTGTAATAAGAAAATTAAATACAAATCCACTGTAAACAGATAAATATGATGATGATAAGAATGATACAATTTCATTAACATGAATATATCAATTGGATGCTTCTAAAGATGTAACAAAACATGATATATGATATCAATGTCATGTTATATTATGAGAAGCACTAGGATATGTTCATATTTAATGAAATTGTATAATCTTTATAATGACAAGTTCATATTGGTATGTCATGAGCATCAATATTCTATAATTACAACAACTACAACGAACATACAAGAAGGAATATCATATTTATAACTATGGAAGGAAGGCTTTTTTTTTTCATTTTTCAAGTCCTACAAGAAGGGCTTGCATGTATCTACAACCTCTAACTATGTTCATCTAATCCTCCTTTATGCTATGTATGAAAAAATTGCGCATTTTACAAGGTTTAATCTGCAATGCAAAATTGCAAATATTCACAAGGTTAAATCTGCAATACGAAATTGCAAATATATTTTACAACAACCAGAGAGAATATTGATAAAGCGAAACACTTTAATTTATACAGATGTAAGAAAAATAATTGAACTTTCAATTAGGGTGTCGACAAAAAAGGAAAAGGAGTATCGAGGGCTTGTGAAAGACAACGATTAAAACGTCTATACAAGCAATGACAACGAAAGAGAACACTAACAAAATGCGAGAGCAAAATATCTATTGAGGGTTGTGAAAAGCAACTATTTTTACCGAACGTGAGAGCAAAATGGTGATGACGCAAAGAGAAATTCCAATGAGGAGGATTACTAAGTCATCCTGACGATAAGGAGAAAGAAATCACGCATCCGAAGGTGACAGAGAGAGTAAGAGAGCAAGCGCAAGATTGAGAAAGGCTAGAGATGATGACTAAGAGAGGCTGAGATGAAGACTGAACGCAAAAGTGAATACATATACTTAGGGCAACATTTTTCTATTCTAGTTCTCATTAATGACTGGTGTCAATATGTTAAAAACATTTTAAATTCATAATGATACCGTCTTTCAAATCATCTTATCTAAAAAGTAATTTTTTGAATAGAGTATAAAATTAATAACATGAGATAGATGATGATCATCAATAAGAACTGTCAAAAGATATAAAAGATAGAAAATTTTTCATTAAGTATTGCCTAAAGGTGGCAGTATACATGCATGATGTAACCCCTACCTTTATAACCGTAATTATGATTCAAAAATGCTTAATTAGAAGGAAATAGAGACTAATGGATAATTAAACTCATTTCAATCCCTTCCTGACGGTAGGATTTTCACAAATTCTTTCAAAACTTCATCCCTTCCTTGGTCTCGATTTTCATGTTTTGAATATAATTACCTGTGCAGTTAGTCGCATCCAAATATATCAGAGTGTATAATAAAGTCCCGGCAACTCCCGGGGTTCATTCACTAAGGGTTTAAAGTTTCCCATATAGGGGATTACAATACCGTTCCAAAATAGTATTTACATCCCAAACATAATATACAATAATCCCATATCCAAATGGATAACCAACAACCCAAAATAATGTCCCTACAAGGTCCTAGCCACTCCTGGTCGTTCGTTTCTCCTTAGAGCCACTTGCCCTATCTAAAGGTTAGTTAATGGAAAGAATGAGATTTGAAAGAATCCCAGTAGTAACAAAGCACTCATAAAGTATATAAACACATAGCATGTAAGGGCACGAATAGCAGCAACACAATGATACATGGCTCACGCCACATATGACAGCACTCACAGCTGTATACACAATGTGACAACTTTCGCTGTAATCTCTATGCTCAATGCGACAGCTTATGCTATAATCACTATGCTTAATGCGATAGCTTACGTTGTAATGGTAGCAGTATCTCAATATATGACAACACACATATAATGTTTTACACATAATATAAGATAAAGAGTCACTACCTTGTTCTTTCCTGACTTGCTCCGGCATAATTAGTTTACGACCAGGGCAAGTGTCGAACCCTATAATCAAGATTAAGGACAACAAATCAATCTCTTTTCCAAGTTCTTAATTCCATATCACTTTATGTTGGTTAGCATTTGAACTCTTTGGGTTGCTATTATAAGTCTAAACACACACCTAAAGGGTTGGGGAAAACTACCCTGAAGATCCCTTTTTGGAAGTTAAAGCATTGATTTTTGGTTGAGTCACTTGAGTGAAGAAGGCCTCACTTGAGTGATGCCCCAAACTCCACTTGAGTCCCAGCAAGTGAAACGTAGAAGGTGTGTACTCGAGAGCACCAACACACCTTGGAGTGGCCAGTTCACTCAAGCACTATCTTGACACTTGAGTGATGACACATATTCACCTGAGTCAAATCGAGTGAGGTGCAGGAAGTGATAACCTGAGAGCAACTAAAACCCTAAAATGACAAGTACACTCAAGCACTAGCCCTAGCACTCGAGTGACTATCCAACACCTACTAGTGCACACAAACACTCTTGAGAAATGGCCTACAAGTGATAACCCGAGACGCGGCTTCTCAATTCAAAACACCCTTGCACTCGAGTGAGACGTGGGTCACTCGAGTTAGTACTTATATCACTTACAAGTGAGAAAGTTCACTCGTGATCTCTGCCTAAGGACTTAACCAGAATGGGAAAATATCATGCTGCACTCGAGTGAGACCCCACCTTACTCGAGTGAGGCTCATCAGAAGCCAAAACCGTAGCAACTGATAGAATTTCCCAAACTTGCCAAAACTGATTCCAATGGTTCCATAACTTTCACCAAAACTTATTCCCACACAAAACTCCATAAGGAACCTTTTGGTAACCTCAAAATAACCAAAATTACCTCCTATCCATATACATTCAGTTTTGGCTCAACTTGCTTCACAATTACCAAGATTACCAAATTACCTAATTCAATTCTTATCCAACTCTAATGGCACAAGGGCACAATCTTAGACCATTTCCCACCTAACACAACACCCAATTCATTCATTCCAAAATCTTATGAAATCAGGCCAAAATCCAAAGTTCTCAAAACTTGGACAATAACTACAACAATTACACCAAAATGTACTAAATACTTACTTCTTCAACTTGCCAATACCAAATTCTTGATTCTTCCAATTTTCAAATCTTCACCAACTCTCAAACACTACTATTCAAAAATATGAAACCATAGGAATGTAACCCTTGTTACCATAATCAAAATTAATAAAGGACACTTGAACATTCAAAGTCATTTTCAAGGTCAAACACTCACCTTTGTTTTTCTCTTTCTTGCTTAGTTTCAACGAAAATAGGGGGGAGAAGAGAGAGGAGATGATAATGAAGAAGATGATCACACATTTTTCCCTTTTTCCCAAGCTCTTAGCCGACTTGAAAGAGGAGAGGAGAGAGGGGAAACTTTTGACTCTTTGACTTAATCCCATGGTCCATATAGTGCCATGTGACTCCATCTCATTCTCCCTACTATGGATTCATATAGACTCACACACGTAGGATTCTGCCTCTTGCTCTTTCAATCCTAGCCATTGATCTCAAATTACCTATGAGTTTCCTCTTCGGCAACTGACCAATTGATTGGCAACATTACCATTTTACCCCTGATTATATCAATGCTTACTAAATCGTCACCAAGCACATCTTTATATCACAATGCACATCATATACTTCAAAAGTGTTTATTCGTTGATAATTACATTCCTTATGAAGTCATTAGCCCTTACTTACAATTCAGGATATTACACATGAAATAAAAAATTACATAAAAATATTATATATATATATATATGATGATCCAGGCCTTCAAAAGATCATCATCATTCCATGAGAAACAGTCGATGATGTCATTCAGCACCACCGCCAACTCCTTTAGTCGTTCAGAGAAGTGATCTTGCCTCGCCATGACCTCTAGAACAATACCCTAGAGGTAAAAGATGGCCTCAACGATTTCTTCCAACGCTGAAGGTGGAGGGGGCGGTGAAGAGGAAATGCCGGTAGATGCAGCTAGAGGAAGAGAAGGGGAACGCTACCTCTTTGATCTTGCCATCAATGGGAAGTGTTGTTGCTCAAACAAGAAAGAGAGAAGTAGAAAGGAAATTTTTTGAATTTGAACTTAGGAACTAAAGGCATCTTGGTATTTATAAATGGGACTGATGGCTAAATAATTCAAATGACACTAACGTGACATGATGATAGGCTTTGGAAGTTGAAAGGTCACGTATTTAGACTGGTCATATTTGAAATAGCGGTCTAAAGAATAATTCCGATACCGGATGTTCTACTTATCCGGTGTAGAAAACAATGTAACATTAGAAATTAATAAATGACATTTAGAAGTTAAAAACTTAAACGACCCTTTAGATTAAAATATTTAGATCTTGTGCCACTATAACCAGTTTGAATGTAATCAAAATAATATTATAATTTAATTTACTAATAAAGTTGTGTGTGTGTGTGTGTGTGTGTGTTACTATTCTATAGAAAAATTAACTTATCAACCCAGAGATAGAATACAACAACGAAACAAATTAAAGATGCAAGAGACATGAACAAGATCATGATCAAGACAAAGATTAGAAATAAAAATATTTTTCCATTACTAATAATATTTTTTATGTTGCCCGAAGGTAGCATCAGTACATTAATTTACATAATAAAAAAAAACCCTCATTCTTCCTCCTCATCACCAGAGGCAGAGGAGGAGGAAGAGGAAGTGGAAGGGGGGGGGGTCATCCGACATATTGTAGTTGATGTCATTAGCGTCAAGTAGAAGGTTGAACTTGTTATTGATGGTGCCGAGCATCACCCTTGCATGAAGGCGCTGCATAAGCTCTTTTGCTAAAGGTGGTGAAGGAGGCGGTAGAGGCTATACAGGAGGAGGAGGAGGATGAATATAATTAGCTCTAACACGTACCATATTGATATCCTAGAGAGGAGAGGAAGAGGAGCTGAACATGAAGAAATGAAAGCAATGATGAGTTTAAATAGAAAAGACAAATGAAGATTTTGAGGAGACACGTAGTTGGGAAATTTACTTTGGAAGCTGAAGAAATTCTGAAACATTTAACACCAAGTATAAAGAAATGACAGTATCTAAAAGGATTTTTACACTGAATGCATATGCATATGGTCTAACAAGAATTTAAATTTTAAAATTTTCTTAATATTTAATACTTATGAACACCACATTAAATTACAACTAGTTTAGAAAATATTATTTCGATCGCAAGAATGCGCGATTGGTGTTAAGTTGTATCAATAGTTACAAAAATGACACCGGTCATATTTTTTAAACCGTCTCCTTATAAAGGTCTAGATGTGGCAATCTTATAGGCATTTTTCTAGTAGTGGCATACTTATTTGTCTTTTTTACCAATTTTGCAAGTATTTTTCTTTCTTCTTTCCAAGAAAAAAAGGACATAGATATATCTCTAACTATATAAAAGCAGCGGTTCGAGCAGCACTCCTTGCAACACGTAAGCACTCCCACCTCCTAGATTCAAAACATTTAAATTAATATATATATTATCTATTATCTATCTAATATCTATTGTCTATATGATCCTAACCCCTTTATTTAGAAATTTTCTTTTCTCCTTATTTTATCTATATATATTCTTACATGTTTTAAATATCAAATAAAAATCTTATATTAGAAATTTAGTCTAATAAAAATATATGAATACTGAATCATAAATAAATCTCAGGAAGATATGTGGCCACTGTCCCATTGTCCGTAACCTCCTTATAGTAGTTCTCCACTTCTCCTAAATATAAAAATAGATTTTAAGAATAAATGTATCAAAAATAAAAGTAGCGGTTCTCAGCAGGAGCAGCCCTTCTTGCGACATCTAAGCACTTCCACCCCTCAAATTCAAAACCTTTAAATTAATATATATTATCTATTATCTATATGATCCTAACCCCCCATTATTTAGAATTTTTCTTTTCTCCATATTTTATCTATATTGTTACCAGATTGCTTAAGCGTGTAATTTTTTTATTTCTCGATTATTAGTCTTTGTTTTTTGAGGAACTTTTGAGTAAATAACTTATTTTATATGTAGAAAGCTGGACTAGATTATTTCACCATCTCTATTTGATTTTTTATATAATTAATTGTTTTTTGATATGTTAATATAATGAAACATGTATTTAATTTATAGTTAGGATTGTTGCAGAATAGAAAATTTGTAATATATAAATATATTAATTTCCAACATTTTTACTCATGCATAGCACAGGATTTGTGCTAGTTAAAATAAAAGAAAAAAAGGGGAAATATATACTAAATTAAAAATTAAAAGAAAATACTGAATTGTAAATTACCACTACCAGTATAAATGATCCCACACGTGATAGATCCAGCCAGACCTTGGCCTTCATAATGATATGAGCCATCTCGTCTTAATTATATCAAAATAAAGAAATAGCAAAACTTCATCCTCATCCCCTTTCCAGGTCATCATCTTCATCAAGAGATTTTGTGTACATGCCAACAAGGGTATTACTCACTTTACTTTATACTCCCTCCGGTCCTAATTATAAGATAAAGTTGACTTTTTTGGAGAAATTAAGGAAGCCAATTTAATCACTTTAGAGTATTTATATTTTTAGTATCCTTAAATTATATATCAGTTTATTAGTCAAATTAATTAGTTTGAAGAAAAAAATATAAAAATAAATATTCTAAAGTGATTTAATTGGCTTCCTTAATTTTTCCAAAAAAGTCAACTTTGTCTTATAATTAGG
Organism: Inga leiocalycina; assembly: GCA_963242795.1. Lineage (NCBI taxonomy): Eukaryota > Viridiplantae > Streptophyta > Magnoliopsida > Fabales > Fabaceae > Inga > Inga leiocalycina. The sequence goes on from OY725321.1 coordinate 59,373,667, forward strand.
ACCGGAGGGAGTATTAAATATAAGTTAGAGTTTGTTTTTTTAAGAGAAGATAAGGAAATAAAATAAATTACTTAATTATATTATATATTATATATTATTAGATTATATATTAATTTATAAATTAGATAAAATAATTTGGAGAAAAAAATAATAGAATAAATATTTTAAAATAATTTAATTAATTTTTTTAACATTTTCAAAAAAAAATCAATGTTACCTTAAATATTCATGAGTCACTACAATAATAATTTTAAATCTTTTGTGCATATAATAATGAAACTTAATTAATGCGAATCGTGAGAATCCATGATATGATTAAAAATTGGAGTATTGTACTGTCTCTTCACATATGATTAATCTTCATTTTTCAATTAGCGGAAGGAAGTTTCAGAAGTGAACCAAGATGCTGCAGCTTGCTATTCGTCGAGGTTAGTCTAACTCATTTGTTGATGCTTTCAATGCTGAAATAATTGATGAATCACTGGAACAAGGAATCGGATAAGGATAATTTTGATTCTCTGCTTGTATATTTATGATTTTGCTTACTGCAGTGACGAAGTTGGACATCTTGAAGCCCCGGATCTTCGCTCTGGGAAGTTACCAATTCTCTACGGCTGCTGAGGCATCTTCGAGGAAGGGTAATCCTCCGGTAAGTCCCAGCTTTGTTTGGCTTCCTAGAAAATGAAATTTCCAGATTGACTTCATTTAGAAAAGTAAAATAAACGGTGCATTTTATCTGTCTCGTCTTGTGGTAACTGATAATAACTTCATGAGTATATTTAAAGCTTACTTGGTGCTTGTACTTGGAAAATACAATGGAGTGTGGTTGCTGAGTTCTAAGATTTTCTGATAAGCTACTATTAAGAATGAATCTGCGGGAAATCCTTTTTCTCCTTTTATTTGTACCCAACTTCTATTCTGTTATAATCTAAGGACTCGTTAGCAATATCTAAACGAGTAACAAGATGCATATAATTCTAGGTTGATTATTTTGCCTTTTTTTTCCTTTATCATAGTGAAAATATAATATTATTTTCTGTAGGGCCCACAAGTGATTTCATTATGTCATAAGAAGTTCCAGAATAGAACTCCGTCTGGCTGACTTGGATTTTATATACAAGAAATTGTGTTAGAATTAAGATGAATGCTTCTACTTCAGTAAATCTCATCGTTTTTTTTAATGGTATTTCATCAGAGGGTTCCAAATCTTATTGGGGGCAGTTTTATTGACTCAAAATCATCTACATTCATCGATGTGATAAACCCTGTAAGTGTCTTTTTCAATTTTTTTACTGTGGGGATATATTGAGCTTATAGTTTTCTTTGTTGATTTGAGGAAGGCAAATTTCTGATAATGTTAACTTTGATAATAGGCAACACAAGAAGTTGTGTCACAACTTCCTTTGACAACAGATGAAGAGTTTAAAGCTGCAGTATCTGCAGCTAAAGGAGCATTTCCATCATGGCGTAATACTCCTGTCACAACTCGCCAACGTGTTATGCTGAAATTCCAGGAGCTTATACGCAGAGATATGGTAATCATAATAAGATATTTTGTTGCTTTTTTCATTCACAAATATCTCCCAAACAGCTACTCTGCCACCCATACCTGCAAGAGTTTTTCCTTTGATGAGATTATATCACTGATCAATACTTTGCAACTGTTTTAGGATAAACTCGCTCTGAATGTTACCACTGAACAAGGAAAGACATTGAAGGATGCACAAGGAGATGTATTCCGTGGGTTAGGTTAGCCTGTGTATTTGTTTCTGTAGAAGTTAATGTATTGAGAAAATGATTGAGCTCATTCGTTGGTTTCGAATTTCTCTCAAGACATTAATTGTTTTGTAGAGGTGGGTTAGGTTAGCCTGTCTATTTGTTTCTGTAGAAGTTAATGTATTGAGAAAATGATTGAGCTCATACTTTGGTTATGAATTTCTCTCAAAACTTTAATTGTCTTGTAGAGGTGGTTGAACATGCTTGTGGGATGGCAACTTTACAAATGGGGGAGTACGTTTCTAATGTATCACATGGAATTGATACTTACAGCATTAGAGAACCACTTGGTATTTGTGCTGGGATATGCCCTTTCAACTTTCCTGCAATGATTCCCTTGTGGGTAAGCTGAAATGTACTTATTGGCATGGTGGCAGGCTGTTAGTTAATGTTTATCTTGAGTGTTGGGTACATCCTATTTCTTTCATGCTTAGGCGTGTCATCCCTGTTAGCATGCATAATGTGGCAGATGTGTAGAGGGCCAAAACATAGCTACCTTCCAGAATAGCTTAATAAATATCATATCCATATCATTGTTAGTCATTAAAGGAATTTAACGTAAATTATATTGCATTTCACTCATAAGTTGTCATTCTGTTCATTAAATCTACTCGGTAACAAATTCCAAACTTAAATGATCTAACTGCAGATGTTCCCAGTGGCAGTTACTTGTGGGAACACCTTCATTCTAAAGCCATCAGAAAAAGATCCAGGTGATTTTATACTTTGGTTGGTTGTCTGTTTATACCTTAAATTAACTCATCACATCATTGATAATAAATTGAAATTTCACTTATGATGACCTTTTCATCAATTTTAATCTGTTCATTCTCATGGCTCTTCTTGGAAAAAAAAAATTAATGAGTTTTGGAAATAAGCTGATGGTATAATTTTCTTGGCTGTCAACTTTATTAAGAAAAATTTATTGCTAGGGGCATGGAATGCTATCAATTGTCATGATCAAATATAATCCTTTTCAATTCGAACTAGATATGTTTTCTGGTGCATTGCAGTTGCAGAGTCTAAGACATAAGCCGCAATGTTTATAGCTTATAAATAGTCTGGCTTGCAATACATTATATATATCGATTAAATAATTAAATTAAATAATATATAGTAAAAGCTACTCTCTCTGTACCTCTTTTGATCAATACTCATGTAATAACTGTGTGTGCATGTTTTCCTAACATAACTCAGGCAAGAAAAATAAAGCTGGAGTACCTAAGGGACAAAGTTGTTTGCTTTGATGGTGGCTATTTTCCTTACATTCCATGGATCATCTTTTTACATTTGATTGCTGAACATATATGTGATGAATTTGTTTGGAGCGAGATTCTTATGTTCCTGTTTGTCTGAGAAGTCCATATTAGTTTTTTTTTTTTTTCAGTATCAATTATAGGTGTGGCCATAATTATTCATATAATAACGGAATATTTTTCCTATATCCTGAAATAGTGACTGTTGATATCTGGCACACTACTGGTTGTAATCACATCAAGCATGCATTCATCCATCCACTTCTGTGATTTATCATATTTGGTTTCTTGTGACAAACAGATAATTGTCCACTGTATTTGGAAGCTATATGCCTATATCATGACTTTGGTGCTTTTTTAGGTGCTGCTGTAATGCTTGCAGAATTAGCCTTGGAGGCTGGTCTGCCTGAAGGCGTCTTAAATATTGTTCATGGAACCCATGTATGCTGTCCTTGAATCATTAAACGTCTGTTCTTGACCTGTTTCTTGTGATACATTTCAATAAAAGTACTCACAGGGCTCATTTGAATTTTTTTGATGTCACCATGAAGATGCTGTAAATTTTTACGGGAAGTTGGGTGAATTATTGTTTCACACCTTGGGTATTTTATGTAAAAATCTATTAACAAATTCTAAAACTTTTATCCCATAGGCAACTAGTTAAAGATTTAAACGAGAAGTTGGATGTGTTATGTTTCAAACCTGGGAATTTGAATGAAAACTCTATGAACAAATTCTAAAATTATTATTCCATAGGCAACAACTAGTTACTGATATGCTTGAATGCCACTCATTTAACTCTTTGTTTTTTGATGGGATGATTTTGTTGTCTTTCCAATTGGTTCCAGGATATTGTAAATGCTATTTGTGATGACGACGACATCAAAGCTGTATCTTTTGTTGGTTCCAATGTCGTAAGTGGTCTTATGAATTTATTATTCCAATCCTGGTCTTTTATGATGCCTTTTTATATGGCGCTCAACTAAAGTTCCATTTTGATCAAGGGAAAAAATTTGGACTCTTTGAAAATGTCACGAGTTCTCTTCTTTGGATGAATGAAAAAGCAAGGGACAACTAATAAAGGATTCTGAAGTTTGGAAATTTTCACTTCTTTTTGAACATTTAAAATGTTATTCACTAATCCAAGCATAAAACCTGTTTAAATTCTTCTTTCATGAGAATGCTTGCGTTCATTATATGCTTATTTGATTATCTTTTTCTATATTAAGGCTGGAATGCATATATATTCAAGAGCATGCGCTAAAGGAAAACGTGTTCAAGTAAGTGCAGTTCATCACTGGAGTTTCTTTTTCCTTAGAAAGATTATTAATTCATACGCATGACATGATATTAAATCTACTTGGGTTGGAAACTTAATGAACTCTTGTTTCCAGTCTAATATGGGAGCAAAAAATCATGCCATTGTCATGCCTGATGCAAACGTTGATACTACTGTGAACGCTTTAGTTGCTGCTGGTTTTGGTGCTGCAGGACAAAGGTGCATGGCTCTCAGCACAGTTGTTTTTGTTGGAGGATCAAAACCTTGGTATCTTCCTATTCTCTTAAATTTCTTTTCTTGATTATAACTTCTTCAGCGATCTTGCTCACAAATTTTAAAGCAAGTATTTGGCCTCTGCTTGGTTGTATAATTTCTATTCATTTATCTTGTCATAAATCATGATTTCACATTTCTAAAGGCTGCAAATGATTATTTCCGTGTCTTTCTGTTACCATGAGTGGATTGGTCAGAGGACAATCTGGTCCAAGTATTTGGACTTCTTGTGATGAAAACTGATGATGTCTGGGGAAAGTGTGTTCCAGCTCTTTTTAGCTCCTATGGCTTTTAGCTACCTGGCTGTCTTTTGTATTTATTGAGGTCCCTGCAATTTGGGTATAATTTTTGCCTTCATAATATCTTTCCAGGGAATCTATATTAGCGGATCGTGCCGGTGCACTCAAAACGAGTGTTGGAACTGATCCAGATGCAGACCTTGGTCCAGTCATCAGTAAACAGGTTTGTGTGAGGTTTTACATGTACTCGCTCCACATAGTAGATTTGAATTTGAACTAAACTCCTCGATAATTAGCTCAAAAGGGGGGAAAACTAAACGTCATAATTGCAAATTGTCAGAGTACTTTTGTAAGCATTACTTGCTTGGTTTTCAAATGCATCTCTTTTTCACATTGATCATGTGTATAGTTTGAGCTTTTTGTGTAACATTATTACTGCTTGCACAGGCAAAGGAGCGCATACACAAATTAATTCAATCTGGTGTTGAAAGTGGGGCCAGACTGCTGCTTGATGGAAGAAATTTAGTGGTAGCTTCTAAATCCTTGACTACTTGTATTTTGTGTTTATTACAAATTTACCTAGGCTTGCATGTATGATCAGCATCACACCATCAATCTTTGTCGTTTATTTGGAAACTCAGCTGGCTGAAATATTAATATAAGTAAATACTTTGATTGAAGCAATCTGTATCAACATGGCTCTTCCCTTCATCTGCTGAGCTCTACTAGAAAACAAATAATAAGCAGTAAAATACTAGAGGAACAATACAAATTTTATGAAAAATCTCAATCTGCAAATACGTTACAAAGATATGTTGACCAGTAGAGAGATCTAGACTAGTAGTAATCATTTTCAAAGAGTGATTAGTGTTAACTGCATATTGACTTGGTCACGAGTCCATTCACCTGTTTCAAGTCTGGATTTAGAAAAAAAAGAAATTTTTTCGGATGGAAACTTATAACTCTATCAACCATTTATCTTGTAATTGGAAGTTGGCGAGCAACCAAGAAAACTCGTGCTTCTCATCCCCATAAATGCAAGTAAAAGGAAATAGAATTTCATCATTTAATTGGCAATCTGGTAAAAGTTCCTTGATAATAGTGTTTGATTAATTTGTTTGGTGGTAGATATAAAGGAGAAATTTTTTGTTGGCTTTTTATCCTTGCTGCTTGTTTTCACACCTCAACTTTCACTAGCCTGAGATGTAATAACCAAGGTTCTGAAACCCGGACTGGTCACTGAACCGGTCGGGATATTGGGTCAAGGGTTAGTGAGTCAGATCGAAGTTAAACCGGGGCTAGACCGGTAAGGAAGTAAAGATTTTAGGATTATTTATATGAAATTTTGAATAAAATATTAAAAAAATAAAAAAAAACCGGTCAAACCGCGTGAAAACTGGTCGAACTAGGGTCAGTTATCAGACCAAACTGGACCACCGGTTCGATGGTTTCGGGGTCTGGTCTTAAGAACCATGCTAATAACATGAAGCTTTCTAAGATGAAAGGTAAAACAGCAAATTGAAGTATACGCTAATGCAGAGATGTTTCAGAAAAGCTATAGATGAGTTCTTGCATGGTTTTTTAGGTAGACTCTAGATTATTAGTTTGACGATTTCCTTCATTTTCACTAAAACAAATGAAGTTAGCTTACTGGTTTATTCATACATGGCATGCAGGTTCCAGGCTATGAATCTGGCAATTTTATTGGCCCAACCATCTTATCAGATGTCAGTGCAAACATGGAGGGCTACAAGGTTTCTCCTTTAAAGCCTAAACTGTCCAAAAATGAAGATACCTTAAGTTTATATGTAGTTTGAACCTGGCTGTCTCTGTAATGACTTTGCAGGAGGAAATTTTTGGCCCAGTTCTTCTTTTCATGGAGGTGTGTTTATGATATGTTCTCTCTTCAAACTGTTTTAAGTTTGAAGTTTTTTTCCCCCATTTATCTATTTCCTTGTCTTATATTACTTGGTGTTGTTTTAATTCTTTTCCCCTGCTTTTTATATGGAAATATGCTGATACAATAATTTTCCTTTTTTTTTTCTTTTCAGGCTGACAGTTTGGAGGAGGCCATAAACATTGTTAACAGAAACAAGTATGTCAAAAAACCGTTTTTTTTGTGTTCATCTTCCGTTGAACAAATATTCATTTCTAACCGGTGACTTTTCCAACAGGTATGGAAATGGTGCTTCTATATTCACCACATCCGGTGTTGCAGCAAGGAAGTTTCAGACAGAGATTGAAGCTGGACAGGTAAAGTCACTGTAGATGCGATTCCTGATTATGCTCATAAAGCATGGGATTTCACTAACTAAACAAACGATTTATTCCTGAGATCAATGAATTACACTCCCTTTTGTCCTTAATTAGAGGTGTTCAAAGTATCCTGGTCCCGGTTGTCCCGGCCTGGTCCTGGATATTTTATCCCAGGAATTTCCCGTCCCGGCCGCCGGGACCGGGAAAACTAGGACCGGGATCTAAAAAACCCGGGACCAGGATCACACCTTGTGATCTCGGGAATTCCCGGTCCTGGTTTTTTTTATATGTTTTCCTTAAAAAATAAGTTATTATTTTATTTTTGTATTTTTTACCTCATAAATTAAGTCATCATTTGATAAAATGTATATCACATATTTAGTTAGAGTTAAATCGTATATATCGTGATACAAATCCTAACTATATAATGTATAAAGATAATAACAACAATGATGAATGTGATAATAATATTGATAATAATATGTTATTCTTCAATTCTAGCTCAATTTGTGTGATTTTTATGACCTTATTAGGTGTTAAATAATCACTTTAAACACTAGATTATAAAAAATTTAACTAATATAATTATATTATTAAAACCGGGAATTCCTAATCCGGTCCCGGTTGTCCCGGGAATTTCCCGGGACCTGGACCGGGAATGACATCCCAGTCCCGGCCACCCCCTGGGACGGGAACCGGGAATGGATGATCTCGGTCCCGTCCCAGGATTTGAACACCCCTATCCTTAATGCAGAAACCTAGGGCCTGTTTGGTTCGATCCCATTACACCATGTAGTGCATTGCAATGCCATGCAATGGTAATGCAATGCAATATTAATTATAGGACTAGTGTTTGGTTTGATTTTTAAGCAAGGTGCAATGTGTTATTTTTTTAATAATTATTTAAAATTAATATATCACAAAAAGCCTATTTTACCCTTAATATAATCTTTATAGAAAAAATAGTTAAGACTCATTGTGTTGCATCATAATTACTATCACACTGCCTCGCCAAGTATCGTCGATGGTTGTGGTGGTGGAGGCGATAGTAACAGTGCTTTGGTGATGGTGGTGGTGATGGCAAGTGATGATAGCTACAAACAGTGGTGGAGGACTGGAGGTAGTGGTGGTGGTGGCGGTAATAGTGGAGGTAGCGGTAGCGGGGGTGGTGGCGACGGCAATTGAGGAGGAGGAGGAGGAGGTAGTGGCGGAGGCATCAATGGTGGGGTGACGGCGGTGGAGGAGGTGGCGGCAACAGTGGTGGAGGAGGAGGTAGTGGTTGCGGCCGCAATGGTGGAAGTGACGGTGGTGGCGGTGGTGACGACGACAGTGGAGGAGCAGGAGGAGATAGTGGCAGCGGCCACAATGGTGGAGATGGTGAAGATGGCGAGAGGGTGTCAGCGACGATGGTAGACGGGGTAATAGTGGTGACGGTTGTGGCATGGTGTGAAAATGAGACAAGTAAAATAAAGATAAATGAAACTAAAGGGTAAATTGGATTTTTTCAGCCATGCAATGGAATGGTAATGAGTATTCATAAGAGGAGAGCTATGAATGAGGATTACCGATTTTTTGGTAATCATTATTACCATGGTAAACTTTATTACCATGCTAAAGAGCAACTAAACACTCTTATCTTGGTAATGCGATCATGATTACCATTACAGGCATGCAATGTGGTTGAACCAAACGGGCTCCTAATTATGGAGTTGATGTCAGTCCTAAATGTAAGACCTATTTCACATTTTAATCCTTTTTTTTTTCTAAATTAATCCTATTGATATTTTCTCAACAATAATCAAGTAGGAGAGAGAGTGAGAGAATTAAAGAAGATGATTAGGGTGTTTTAGGAAAAACACATATTAACTAACTTAACTAACATTTTTAATCTACTCAAATTAGTTAATTAGGTCTCACATTAAGGACCAGAGGAGTATACCTTTTCTTCTTAAAAATTGTTTACTTGATGGACTACAGGACTAGTTCTTGAAAAGTAACAATTCTGTTTTATATTTGGTTCTTTTCAACCGACAGAAATGTTGGAAAGATTAAGTGGCAAGGATTATATTTAGCCTGTGGATTTGTTAAATTTTGTGGATTTAGACTAAATAAGCCTAATAAAAAGGGCTTATAAGGAAAATATAATAGTAGTGAGGGGTTAGAACCAGTATATGCAATTGTGCAGTATTTATCGACCAAGAAATCTATATTTTATTTTTGGATGGATTGTTTTGCCCATCAATAGAAAGAAGAGGACTTGAGCTTTTCTTACAAGTTTATTAATAAGATCTCTAACAAAAATACCTTGAAAGAGCTTTTAGAAAGACCCATTTATGCCAATAGCCTTATAGTCTAGTGGAATAAAAGCTCTCCCATAAGTGGGAGGTCATGGGTTTGATCTTGTTTGTAACCTCAGACATTATGGAGTCTAAGCATAATGTCTGAAAGTTTTGTCGTAAAGGAAAATGCCACTGTTATTCTTGTGGATCATGTCTTTGTCCTGTGTTGAAACCAGGTGGGCATCAATGTTCCCATTCCAGTTCCATTGCCCTTTTTCTCATTTACTGGCAACAAGGCATCATTTGCAGGAGATCTCAATTTCTATGGTAAATAGTTTACCTCCAAAGCTCTCTCTGTTCTTTCCCCTAACATAGTTTTATTAGTAACAGATTGCTCATTGAGTTTGGTTTTTGTGTTTTGTATGAACTACAGGGAAGGCTGGGGTTAACTTTTTTACTCAGATTAAAACAGTGACTCAGCAATGGAAGGATTCTGCTGGTGGTAGCAGAATTAACATGGCAATGCCCACCTCTCAAAAATCTGGATGAAACATTGTGTAGTGGTTAAATTTGTATCCCCAAAAGTATTTCTTGTTCAAGAGGGTGAAATAGAGGGAGATAAGCATTGGTGAAATCTACTTTTTCCCCCCTCTCTCTCTCTACTTAAGGAGGTGAAGCTTTTCAGAAGATCCTAGTTTATGATGAGGGTTGTGCATTGTCGTTTTCTCTCTTTTCAATGAATAAAGGGACCCTTCCTGTTAGATGTGTTTTTAATATGTTCTGATCTCCAGTATGTTGGGATAGTAAATGACATTTAAAATCATCTTCAATAATTAAATCCTTTAACCTTATTATTAGCACCAACCTCTATAGGGGCTAATGGAATTAACAGAGCAAAATTACACGGATTAATGGTGCTAATTGAACAAAATTAAAGAATTTAATTAAGAGAGAGAAACAAATAGGTACCAAATTAAAAATGAAAGTATAGATACATGCAGAATGATTTCACAATTAGTTCTAGTTTTGTATATACAAAATCATGACCTACATTGGGTTGCCATCTCATGGTTTGCTTTTTATTAAAAGCAAATCAAGATGCATGATAAGTATAACATTGACAACTAAACGGTACGATTTGTTTTCGTTAAACGATGAATATTACTTTCTCATATTCTTAATATAAAATATATTCACCTAATTAAATTAAATTAATGAAGTTAATTAATATGATATATATTTTTTAAAATATCATAATAATATTTTTTAATTCCCTCTTTTTTTTTCTTATCCTTGATTATTGTTAAATGAAGTTTCAATAAAGGTAAATTAGAAAATTATTTATAAATATAAGAAATATGTTTTATTTTTAGGAAGATTAACTCTCAAAATATGTCATATAATAATGACAGGAGGGAGTAGTTTTTTTTATTTAAAAATATTATCTAGTATTATTTGATGAAATTTACCTATTAAATATTTTTGGCTTGATTGATTAACTATTAAAGTATTAATTGAAAGAGTTGGTCCTTCCTAGGACGGGGCCTTTCTACTAACTTCCTTCTTCACTTAATATCTCAACAATTGGATCATGTTTTAGTGTGTGAAATTTAATGCTATGTAATAATATTGTAATTGTAGATTTTTATTATATTTAATATTATAATACTATTTAATAACCATTAAAACTTGATCTAATGGTTGAGACATTAAGTTGAGAGGAATTGGAAAGAAGGATTAGTGGAGACACTTCTCTCGCTGTGGGAAACAAAATGATAATGCCATATGATACCTTCATGGAAGTGGCTTAGTTGGAAAATAGTGGCACTCCAATACCATTCAAGGAATGACAATTAATAACAAATGTTTTTTCCCTCATAAAAAAATAACAAAGGTTTTTGAAAAAAAAAATTGAGAGAAGAGAGTTGTGGACCAAAATGCCCCTATTAGATCATAAACCAAGTAATTTTAAACAATTGGAAGCTCAATTGTAAGAAACAGCAGTTCAAATGTAAATACCATAGACATAATTGTGAACAACTAAGGTTCCATGATTCAAAACTACCGATCTAAAGATACATTTTCAGATAATTTACAATTGAAATTTCACTATTTATAATGAAGCTTCTATCACGACCCAAAATCTGAGTTGTGATTGGTGCATAGGCTAAGCCAAATAATGCTACTTAGCCTAGCAAGCTTTAAACAAAGTATGCCGACTCTAGAATAAACATTTACACAACAATAACAATACTTATTGATCTTTCATATCAAAATCATAATGAGAAAGCAAATCCACAATACTTAACTTTGGGGATACACATGCTATCACATTTACACATAACACAATGACTTTAATACCATCATAGTAATAATGACATCACAGAATCTCCTTAGACTCAACAATACATTACAATATACTCCATAAGTTTATGAAGCATATCAATCACAATCAACCTCACTAATTGTATTATCTAGAAAAAAATATAGAGAGAGGAATGAGTCTACCATTGACTCAGTGAGAACATAAATAACAAAGTGCACATAAGGGAAGTAAAGGTGCATAGAGTTTTTCATAAACGACTTTCCTCAAAATAAATAAATATAACAAAATTCAAATGTTGAGTTCAAAACTAAAAAATTGAGGGTAAAGGTTTACTCCGTCCTTATCGTAATAAATAAAAAATAATTAAAATCAAGTATTCAACCACAATCTTTCAATCAACACAATTACTTAATATAGATCCTGGTGGGAAATAACTATCCCACTTATATCCTATTATATTGTATATTATAATCATATAACTCATGATGGAGAATGACCATCCGACATTTATTCTATTTTGTATAACATATACTCCTAATGAGGAATAACCGTCTAACCGATACATATATATCATATACTATGCATGTATAATCTTTGGCGGGGAATAACCATCTCACTCATATACCCCCCCAACCAATGTTTTAAAAGCCGGACCGGATGTCAAGCCGGAGAGGCTAGTGGGTCAAGGTTCAACCGGTCGGATCGGTCGGAACGTTTGGTTGGACCGGTGACATAATTATTAAATATAAAATAATATTATATACCTTATAATTTAATGAAAGGTTAACAAATTATGATCAATAAAATGAAATAATTAAAAGTAGTACATTAATAACCCAATAATATATTTAAATCAATGAACCGAGATAAAAAATATGATTTAATTATATATATGTCAATTATTTTACATAAAAATAAAATACCAAATGATATTTTGAATTAGATTTATTAGCATTAATAAAATTAAATAAAAATTATTATTATATTATAGCATATTAATATAAAAATGAGATAGTATTAATAAAAGTTAGCATGTCAGATATATGGGTGCGTATTCAATATGGGGTTGTGTTATAAAAAACTGTATATAATATATACTATTTTTGGTCCTACATATAAAATCCAGTTATTTAAGGAAGTTAAATAAATTATTTTAAGTCATTTTTATTTTTATACATTTTTCCTCCAAATAAATTTATATGATTTATAAAGTAGTATATAATATAATGATATATAATATATACTCTTTTTAATCCTAAATATAAGATAAAGTTGACTTTTTAGACAGATTAAGAAAATTAATCAAATTACTTTAAAATAGTTATATTTTTTATTTTTTCTTCAAACTATTTTACCTAAATTATAAACTGATATATAATCTAAGAATACATAACATATATGATATGATTAAGTAGTTTATTTAACTTCCCTTAGTCTTTAAAAAAAAATCAATTTTATCTTATATTTAAAACTAAAAATAATACTATAAGAATATTATATTTAAATAGTTTATTTAACTCCCTGAATTTCTATAAATAATAATCAATTGGGATGTAGATAGTATTTAAGATTAACCTCTTTATAAAAAAATCAATAAAATCAAATCAGTAAGAACAATTTAAAACTCATTAAAAAAGAATTATAGCACCTAAAAAGTCTTGTCAATATCATTCACGGGGCTATGCAATTTCAATACTAGATTTCAAAAAGCAAAGTCGCAGTGGGACAGTGTTGCAGAACCTCATCACACGCAAGATATTTTTTCTCTCTCTTCCCCCTATTTGATCTATCATCGTTTTTCACTTTTTCATCTTCGCCTTTCCTTCTTCTTCGTCGTCTCAGATGTCCACCCTTTTCCCTTCTTTCTGTCTTCTTCTTTAAAGCCGATTGGTTCCAAGATAGATCTATAGCAGCAGATCTATTGAGATAAGGATGTTAGAGCTTCATACTTCTTTCTTCTTTTTTATTTTCCCTTGACTGTCTTCATCTTGCTTTTTTTTTTTCCGTCGGAGCTTGACCCGCGCGGTTATTGAAAAGCCGCTCCGGTTCGCGGGTTAATAGCGGTCCCCGGCTCAAAAGCCGGCCTAAGACGGCCCAAAATGGATGAATGCTGAGAACGGCTAAACCTATCAGAACTGGCCGGTGTATCCTCCGGCTGATGGTCGAACCGGCTGGACCGTCCGGTCCGGTCCGGTTCTTCAAACACTGCCCCCAACACACACACAAACGTTCTCAATATATATACATTCCATAAATAAATAAATAAATATGCGTGCGTACATACACACACACGCACGCACACCTCCCAAAAATATTTTTCCTTCATAAAAATAAATTAGTCAAATTTTTGAAAACATAAAGGTTTGAAATCAAATTAATTAATCAAAAAAAGAGGTTGAAAGAAGGTAAATATAAATAAATAAATTATCAGAAAAAAAAATTTTTCTTTTTGAAAAAAAATCAAACACACACACACCTCCCAAAAATATTTTTCCTTCATAAAAATAAATTAGTCAAATTTTTGAAAACATAAAGAAGGTTTGAAATCAAATTAATTAATCAAAAAAAGAGGTTGCAAGAAGGTAAATAAAAATAAATTAATTATCAGAAAAAAAAATTTTCTTTTTGAAAAAAATCAAACACACACACCCCTCCCAAAAATATTTTTTCTTCATAAAAATAAATTAGTCAAATTTTTGAAAACATAAAGAAGGTTTGAAATCAAATTAATTAATCAAAAAAAGAGGTTGAAAGAAGGTAAATATAAATAAATAAATTATCAGAAAAAAACATTTTTATTTTTTTTTTTAAAAAATCAATTTAATATTTTGAAAGCATGAAGGAGGATTTGAAAACAATGCTAATAAACAAGACAAAAGTTAAAAAATGTATGTCAACATAAATTTATTATAAAAAATATAAGAAAGCGGGACATAAAGTATGGATTGAAATATTCACACTAACTAATACCATCATGATAATTATCTCCAAGAAATTATAAATTTCTCAAACAAAATGAATATGAAAGATGTTTTTAGAAATATTTAAGAGTGATAAAGCGATTTGGTATTTGTTTCCCAAGAAACTAGAATAAAAGCAAGAAATTAATTTTAAGACTAAAGACATAGCAAAGGTGAAACGAATGGTGTCACCTCTATTCATGCTCTCACTTGGTATGAATGATTATAGAGTTTTCCTTTGGTCACACTAACTAGGATTGAACACCAGCTAAGGAGTCCTCACGAGTATCACCTATAGTTTAATTAAGCATAAGATCATTACTATAGTTAAATTTATGCCATTAGCGAACTTAATGACGGCTTATAGTATTTATTAATACCCTTCTTAACGTCTAATTAATAAGAACGTATAGATTCTCATAATTCCCAACTAGGCTTATGTATTACTCCCTCCGATCCTAATTATAAGATAAAGTTGACTTTTTTGGAGAAATTAAGGAAGTCAATTAAATTACTTTAGAGTGTTTATATTTTTAGTATCCTAATATTATATATTAGTTTATTAGTCATATTAATTAGTTTGGAGAAAAAAATAAAAATATAAACACTCTAAAGTAATTTAATTGGCTTCCTTAATTTCTCCAAAAAAATCAATTTTATCTTATAATTAGGACTGGAGGGAGTAATTAAGGATGAGTGAAGAATACCTTCTCAACACCAATGTAATTGGCAAGAGGCGATTCTTCATTATATACTTGGAAGTGGAGCAAACTACTTGTTCTTGAGTTTGGAGAAAAGAAGATGTTGATGTGGTAGTGTGGTGGCAGTAAATTCACTAAATTGTCGGATGGAAGGAGGTTATTAAGATTGGCATCCATTCGGATAATGGAATGGAGGAGGAGGCTGTAAACATCTAGGGCTTTGTAGAAATTTAAATTTGAAAATTTATTGTTGTTTAAATGGATCTCCTAGATAATCCTACAAGATAATTTATTTTATAATGAGATTCCTTAATATCTACTAAATGAGATTTATTAATATTAATATTAATATTTACTAAATATCTTCTTATGTGTATTGGGTTATTTTAAATGTTTAGATTTCAAAATATTCTATGGATTCTATGACTGATTAAGACATTAAGTAATCAACTAAAAGATATCTTCAACAAAAATTGAAGTTATATTATTAAAAGCGTTTGTTGAAATATTAGAAAAATCCTATGGGATATATATTGTAATGTCTTTAAAAGATTACTGTATTTTATTATTTTTTTTATAATTTAGCCTCTCTTTTTTTCTATTTGGTTTGTCACAACTTCACTTTTTTACATAATAGCTTCTAGTGCCCATTCCTCCATATTTTTAACTGAGTAGAGGCTTTTTGGTTCCCAACATATTTTTTAAAAGGGAAATGACAACAAGATCTCATCTAAGAGGAATAATCATATGAGATCCTTTGAAATCACTAAATTGCAATGAAGTATCATAAGACTTGGGTGACGTTAATTCTAAATGTGAGAAATACCATTTTACCCTCTGTCATCAATATATCCCCTAATATCTCTCCACCCAAGCCGAATGCTGTAAGGTGGCTCACCATGACTTCAGACACATTTCACTGTTCATAATAGTAATCCGGCTTGATGTTAAAAAAACGAGCATATTCTCCCCCACGCATTGCGTGGAAAGCACTATTTCCAATATACAATATCTATTACTAAAGAATTTAATTTTGCACATGTTTAACATTCATTGGTATTTTTGACTTCATGGATTATTATATCATGATCAAACTATAAAACCTCACAAATTTACCAACATCTAGAACATACACTTGATTTGATAAAGAGAAACAAATCAAGTATTCAAGTTCCTAAAATCTCTTGGTAAATTACATTTGTTGTGGTTCTTCGAGCATCATGTCCATTGTTAGACACGTATATTTTTAACACATACATGCTTCTAACTCCATAGAGAACAACATATAACTGACAATATGTGAATATATGCTTCGAGAGATATTCTCTAACATAGCAAAGTGATTGCCTCTGGCTTTCATTGATTGTCATTGCAAAGTTTAGGATGACTATGAATTGATTTCTCCTCATATGAAACACTGAGAACTTGGTTTTGACTAAAACATAGCTTCTGTAATATAATTACTTTCTAATCATATTGATCTACGTTAACAAATTTTTTATTCCTTCACGCTATGTAGTTGTCATGAAAGAATTGGTTCAATGACAAATAATACCGCCTTTTAGATCCACTACAAAAAAACATCGGATTAGTGATGGAATTTCCGTCACTAATTAGTTTAGCGACGGAAATTAGCGACGGAATCAAATTAGTGACGGAATTTGTTCCATCGGTAAAAAAACTGTTACTAATTAATTAGGGACAGAATTTTAAATTCTGTTGCTAAGACGAATTAACGACGGAAATTCTATCGCTAAATTAGCAACGGAAAATTCTGTCGCTAAAATTCTATCTCTAATTAGAGACGGAATTCACTAATTAGTGACGGAATTTTTCGTCGCTAAATTAGAGACGGCAAATTCTGTTGCTAAATTCCGTCTCTAATCGTGTCACCCTCCATCGTGCGCCACATGTCACCCTCCATCGTGCGCCACGTGTCCAAGTCACAAATTGGTTGCATTTTGTGACTAAGTTGGGATTCGAAGCCTTGACCTCCCACGCATGTGTCAATGCCTTTACTAGTTGAGCTAAGAAGAACCTGTGTAATTCAAATGTAAAATCATATATATATATTGCTTTGTGAACAAAATTAGAAATACAAAATTTAATCTATTATTAAATATTTGAATTTAGTTTTCTTATTTTATTTTATGTAATTTTTCTACCTAAATTTTTATTATTAATATCTTTTTTATTCATTTTATGATATATTTTATTTTTTGTTTGCATTTATAAAATTTTTATTTTTATTTGTATATAATATATTATTAAAAATTCAAATATATTATATTATAATTTCAATTTCAAAAATAAATTTGAATTAATAATTTTATTTATTTATTTTAATATTTATATTATAAATTTATAATTATAAAAAAATATAATTATTGAAAAAATTAATTATTTGTGATGGAAATTAGGGACGGAAAAATTCCGTCGCTAATTTCTGTCGCTAATTTTAGGGATGGAATTAGAGACGGAATTTAGCGACGGAATGTGATTCCGTCGCTAATTTTAGTGACAGAATTTGTGAGGGATTAGGGACGGATTAATGACGAAATGAAATTCCATCTCTAATTTTCATTTTTTTTGTAGTAATCGTAGCTTCTTGGACCTAACATCATATTTGAATATACTGAATGGGAGGGATTCTATAATATAATCTGATCTCCTAATGCATCGGAAGTACTTCACAATTTATTTTCTAATTTAAAGTCTGGCAATTAAGTTGGAAAATTACCTTAGGTGTTTCTGATTTCGTCTTCTTGTCAGATGCATCTTGAAGATTTGTAATTCTGAAAGTAAGGCATTAAGCGGGATCTCCTTCCCCATATCATTTATTTCTTTGTGCCCTTCTTGCTTTGTAATGACAGTCCCATGCTCCGTTGACTTGGCCAATTTATTCTCCTCTACCATCAGTATTTTAATTTCAGATTTGAGCCTTTGAATTTGAACGGAGAAAGCCTCATCCTTCTCATTCCTTTGCCTTTGTGCTTCTTCAAGCTGTTTAGATTTGATTTCAAGCTCTTTAGACATTTGTTCCATTTCTTTTTCTTTCAAGTCAATTTGGTTTAAGAGCTGTTAATGTTTCCACTCATTCTGATATGTAATAAGCCTGAGCTCCTGATTACACTTCTGGAGCATTTAATTTCTTCCATTATTTTGTTCTGCTATCGCAATTCATCAGCTTCTGCAACTGCTCTGTTTGTCATCTTTTCGTTTTCCTCAATTTTGGATGACATTTGAACAGATATCATTCTATATTCCTCTTCAAAACGTTCAGATGCGATGGCATTATTTTGTCTTGTCTTCTTCCTATTCAAATTTTTCACATTTCATAGCATTCAGTTCATCTTCAAATTTCTCAGCCTGCATTGTCAGTTCAAATTTTTCACATTTCATAGAATATCAGGAAGAGATTTCTTGTTAAAGGCAAGTAAAAACCTGAACTTTGTAAAAGGCAGCAGCAGCTGTATCATGAACTTGTGTTTAGATGTAATTGTAATGAGACAAATTAAGCATAAAGAATATAAACTGTGAATTAGCTGTCTGCAAGGGACGATTTGACAGAAAGGTAAAAGGTGAGTAACACCACATGAGGTTAGAATGATTACATACATGAAAAAGTGAGAAATTTGTTGCCTACATAAATTAAGTAGTGAGAGTATCACAAAACTGTTAAAACCCCAGAAATAATCCACTTTATGGAATTTCAAGAAAGCAAAATCATTAATGTTCATGCCTAAACAGAATGACGATTTGATGGTGTCTGATTTATGAATTTTACCCATCACATAAATCCCACAAACTGATTTGAATTTGAATTTTGCTCATAAACTTGTACAATGACCTGGATAACTGCAATGAACACGTCACTTAAATGGTATATTGTTTCATTTAGAGGGGAGGTGAGGAGAGTTAATTATAAGTGGACAAAAATACCTTTCTATATATTTCCCTTCTTTTACTTATTAGTAATTATCAATAAAAGAGGAAAATGACATCTTGACAATGTCAACTGAATTACCCAAAGAATTTTTGAAAATGAATATACTTATTTGTCATCACATATATCTATAACTTTTAGAACGGCTTTTGAAAGGCACAAGCAATACCAACCGAGCCTTGTCCTAAACAGAATGTGACTTTCGGCATTAAAACATTCATTCATGATCATTGGCATAAATGGTGCAATTCATGTACCTACGTACAACTTTAGTTTCAAACCATACAAATGAGACATTTGTGCCTAAACCCACTTGATGCATTTTAGTAATACATCAGCTATTATAAGTAAAAGTCGATACATTCCAACCTCATCACTGAAAAGTGCAATCAAAAACATGGAGAAAGTGTTTTTCTTTCTTTCTTTTCTTTTCTTTTCTTTTTGTCAGAGCCACATTTAACGGTGGCATTATCACTTATAAAATGACACACTATAATATTTGAAGAATACAACAATTTCCTAGGAACTTAAATCAAGCACAATAAAGCTAGATTAAATTCATCTGCAGGAGGAAAAGAAATGAAGTTAAGCAGTTAAGTTGTATAAAATGTAAATCAACTTCAG
The DNA here is from genome assembly GCA_963242795.1 of Inga leiocalycina. Lineage (NCBI taxonomy): Eukaryota > Viridiplantae > Streptophyta > Magnoliopsida > Fabales > Fabaceae > Inga > Inga leiocalycina. The sequence goes on from OY725321.1 coordinate 59,393,582, forward strand.
GTTCATGCACAATGCAGCTAAAAAGAGAATTCTAATAAATTAATAATTACCTATAAGTCCATATTTTCTTAAGAAATTAGCTGTGGTGGCAGCATCCCAATCATACCTGAAAGAATACATAATCCAAATCAGAGAAGAATGAAGATGTAACGTAAATAAAATAATTAATCAAAATAATGAAAAACATACTGGTGTTTTGTAGGTTCTTGTGACTTGGGTTCAACCAGTAGTGGGCCCACACATAAAATAAAAATCATTAATAAAAGATCATTTCTTAAAAAAGAAAAAAAGGAATAAATATAAATATAAATATAAAAGTCTCATTGCATAGCTGATTTGATTGATCAGTTGAACAGAACTGTTTACAGAATTTCATTATATACTCATATGGGAATCAGAACACATGTTATGATTGAGAATTGCATATTAAGTTACCATTGAATCCAATCTTCTTTTTGTATGCAACAGCAGATTCAAGAAACCTAGACTGTAAGCAAAAAACAGTTGTTAAAAAAGCTTTTCTATGTACGTAGGAAGTTATCAACCAAGGATTTATGATGTTTCCCTTAAACCATGAATACTATGTACTCAGTGTTATTCTCTTCTTAACATTATTTCGACACTTGTCAAGCTACTTTCCTAGCACATGTACTGTGGTGCATTTGGGAAAAACAAAATAGAACCTGTCATTGCTTTGGAAGTTCCTGATTTCTACTGACCAGAAACAAAATTCTATCAGAATGTTCAACATCTATGAATTGAATAGCAAGGTAGTTTTATTGAGTCTTATTTTCTTATTTATTGTATATGAACTTGCTATTATATTTAGCTTTAACATATCTTAAAATCAAATATATGATTGAAAACAAACACAACCACATAATTCCATAGCCCTGATGTATAGATAACGAAAAAGACACAACTGCAAGGTCACCAAATTTAAAATTTGAAACAGCTTTTAATTAATACATATGTATGCATACATGGTCACTAAACTTAAAGTTTTATCATCCAAAATCTCAAATGCATGCTAGAAAAGGTGTAATCACACTTTTTAATGAAGATATTGAGGATGTCGAAGGATGGGAAGTGGGCATTATTAAGGGTGCTTAACAAATTATTTTTGTCTAGTTTTTTATTTAATTAATGCCATGTAGATTTTTTTTGGGTCTCTCTGCCCCTCCATCCTTATAACACGTTGCATTTTCCATTGAGATTACCATCCTTTTCATTATTTTCTTGCAAACGAACAAATAGACCTTAATAAATTAATGATTACTTATTAATGACAAAGAAAAGCTTGCATTTTCAGATTCAGCAGAGTATACCCATTTCAACATTATGCGGCACTCTTTGCATATCTTCCTTCCTTCCTTCGTTTGCCTCTCCTTCTAAAAAAGCCCAGTCCTGATAATATCTCCTCTAATCACCCACCAACTGACAAAAAAAAAAGGATTCTTCTTCATCCTAGCTTAATGATACTATTAAACAAAGAAGGAGGAAAAGGGAAATCTAAATAAAATAAGAAGACAGAGAAAATTTTTTTTTCCACTTGCCTTCTCTCATCTTTTTGCTCATCGACGTACACCTAAAAATACATGGAAGCAACTCTACGAACGTATTTAAACCATTAAAGACAATACAAGAAATTATGAAGATGGAAATGAAGACTACGAATGGATGGATAGAGAGGCAGGACAGAGAAATGAAAAGAATGAGATCTAGAGAGAATAATGAGATAGAAGGTGGCAAGGGGGAAAAGACTACCTTGGAGAGAAAAAGGAATCCATCAAAAAATGAATCCGGCATCACCATCACATCCTCATCTCTGCGTCCACTTCGTCGCCGCCTTCCTTGTGGTAGCTTCTCCATTGGCGTCATCTCCAGATCTGCCAGTCATTCGTCGAATTCTGGGAAAACATGGGGACTAAAGAAAAATGGGACGAAGGTTAGGCAAGGATAGTGCGAGTGATGCCCTAGAATTACGAAGTAAGGAAAAGTGATTTTGAAATTGAAATTTGAATTTTAGAATGAGAGAAACTAGGGCAACTTTGGTGGGATATAGAAAGCAGGGGAGGGATATTTGAGCCAACCCTTCGGAAGCCTAACATTGGTCTTCATGTAAGCATTAATACTCTAACAACACCACTTTATTTTTTATCAGACAATTGAAAGTGAATTTTGAAGGAAACTTGTAAAGCTCAACGTTTGTATCTCACGTCTGCATGATAGATGATAGCATTGAGCAGTCGAAGCTTGAATTAAAAATTCTAGTTTACTTAACAACCGTTCATTTCTTGTGAATAGTATTTTGTATTAGGGAAGGTAAAAGGAAGATTTTGAAATTAAGGATTTTGTCCTAAATGGAGCCTTTGACCATTCAACTGGGCATGACAATGGAATGGAATAGATGTTGACGTGTCCCCGCGGCTTATCACTGAGCTTGATGAGAATCGAGGGGGAGCAGGAATTGACGTGGACCGTTGAATCCTTATGAACAGTAATCTTTGTGAGAGAAGTTGATCTGGATCGTTAAATCCTTATGAATAGTAAGCTTTGTGAGAGGAGCCGATAGGGAGCCGTTTTTGAGCTGATGGCTTGGTGGAACAGTATTCCTATATATATTGATGCTTCGGGCTCGATTCTAAGCTACTGGCTTGTAAAATTTTGCATGTGGCTCCAATAAAATTTGAATTTCCCACTTGGTCATTCTCCAAAGAATTTCCCGTCTTCTCAACCCTCCCTCCCTCTATTTCCTCATTTTAAATTCAAATTTAAATATATAAAATCCACCATTTTCTTCCCCTTTCTCTCCATTTATATCACCATTTATATCAGTGTCTTCTCCTTTCTTCAACTCGAGCATCGCTTTTTCTCCCACCATGAGCTTTGCCCTCTTTTTTCTTTCATTTCCCAAGTTTACCCTAGAAGTAATCAGACGATGGGCAGATCTGACAATGATACTAGTGGAGAAGCATCCATGAGGATGGCGATGATGGTGGGGAGTTTGAGATAGATTCGTTTATGTTCTTCAAGATAACCCTTTTCCTCATGATTCTCTCAAGATCTCGTTATATTCTTTTTATTTCTCTATCTTGCCTCTCATCCTTCCCTTTGCATTCTTCCTTTTCCTCTCCATAATTTGTTGTATTGACTTTAAAGGATTTAAAGTTTATGAATTTGATACGGTCAAGAATCAAATGATGCCATAGATGTCTCTCAGAGACGAATGCAACGATGATGGTGATATTTCCTTCTTTGATCAAGCTCACAAGTCCTTTTATGAGTCTATAAAATCCCTACCATACTGCCCCACCATTTTCACAACAAGGGTGAGAACTGCATTTTGAGAAAAGATGAGGGAACACAAACGGGGAAGCTTTTATAGAACTTTTGGTTGAGTCTGGATATTAAACTTCTGGATACTCTTGTTTCCAGTTTTAGTATGATGCTTCTCCCTCTTTCTAGAAACTAGTCTTATGGATACTTATGTTTCCCGTTTTAGTATGGCGCTTCTCCCTCTCTTTGCTTTTCAGTCCCCTTTTGTTCTTTGACATATTCTCATTTTGTTTGATCACCTTTAACCGTCGTTATTCCATCATTATTTTTCAACCTTGGTGCTGGATTTATTTTTGTTCTTTGTCTCTGGATTTGAGCTACTGGCTTTGTTGAATTCAGAGAGAAGGGAGCGATTGGCCTTTTCAGTAGAGGACGCGGCTTTCAAAGGGAGATCTCGCTTTTCTCCTTTTCAGTAAAGTATGGTATGTTAATTGCCTTTTTATTTGAAGAGGCAAAAAAAAAAAAGTTTTTTGTGTTGAGGCTTTGGAGTTGGAAGATGTTGGTGAGCCTTCTTTAAGGAACCAAGAGCTACGAGATTACAATGATGCTGGTGGAGCTCCTCCTGAACCCCTAGCTAAAGTGAAGCAGTGTGATGAAAATTATGGGGATTCTTGTGACAACTCTAGAATCTATATATCAAACTTACAACCTGATGTGACTATTGAAGAATTGAGGGAACTTTTTGGAGGCATTGGATAAGTAATGCTCTCATATGTTGATTTTTGCACAAGTTCATTATATGGAGGATCAGTTTTTTACATGTTCAATATGGAATGTTTTGCCATAAAGTGCCTCTTTTAGACTAAAATAAGTGTCATATTTTTTATTCCAATGCATGGAAATTATGAGTTGGATCCAAGGTTTTGAAATCCGGACCAGTCACTGAATCGGTCGGGGTATTAGGTCAAGGGTTAGTGGGTCAGATCGGAGTCAAACCGGAGCTAAACTGAGGCTAGATCGATGAGGAATGGAAGATTTAGAATTATTTATATGAGAATTTGAATAAAATATTAAAAAAACTGGTCAAACCGCGTGAAACTCAGTCGAATCAGGGTTAGTTGCCAAACTGGACCGGCCGGTCCCATCTGAGCTTGAAAACACTAGTTGGATCATAAACCTGAATTTTTTTATGACAATAATGACTGGGTCTGCTATTTTTTCGGTTGGGTTGTGGTGGGGGCTTAATATTTCTAAAATTTATTTCTTTGTGCTTCAGAGGTCAGACTAGAATGTGGCTGAGTTTTTTTGTTCATAGGGTTAAGGAGAAAATTTACCAACGAAGTTTTGTCTGAGGAGCGTCTGGCACAAATATGTTTTTAGAAGGGGCAAAAATACTAATGAACAATTAAAATGGGCATCCAATACAAAAACCGTTAAATCTGTACAAACGCTGTTGGGGTTTTCTTCTCTTATAATTTAACGCCGTTAGTACAGATTTAACGGTTTTTGTGCTTGAAGCCCCTTTTTAATTGTTCATTGGTATTTTTGCCCATTCTAAAACATATTTGTGCTAGACACTCCTCAGGCAAAATTTTATTGGTAAATTTGCTCCTTAACCCTTGTGCATATGCTTCAAATATGTGTTTCTTAAATGGTAATGGCTTTTGTTAATATTGCTAATTATATTAGGCTGGAAAAATAAAGCAAAAGAGGGCTTATAACGATAAGTGGCCTTAGAACATAAAAATCTACACATATGAGAATGGAAACAACAAGGGTGATACTTGTCTTGCCTATGAAGATCCCTCTGCTGCACATGCTGCTAGTTGTTTTCACCAAGGAACGAAAAATCGGACCAGACAATGAACCGGTCACAGCACAGGTTCAAGGGTTAATGGGTCAATTGGGCTCTAATTTGTAGTTGAATTGGTCATATTAAAATATTATAATTTATTAGTGGCAATATATATTAATATATTTTTAAATTTCTATAGATAAAAATGAAAATTTTTAGAAAAAAAATGCTTAAAATCTATTAGTATTAATTATAATGTCTATACTTATGCAATGATATCTCCTTTCCTATAATTATTATATCTTTTTAAATAATTTTTTTCATTATCTTCTTCATTTTTTTTAGAATTGTTCTTTCTTTTCCTATTTTTCTCTTCATTTTAGTCTTCAATCTTCCATTTTCTCCTCAAAAATCACAAAATAAAAATTTGAAAAAAAAAGAAACTGGTTCAATCGATTGAACCACCGGTTTTACCGGTTCTGACTAGTTCAACCGGTTCACAGTTTAATCATCAAACCAGACCAGAACACTAATCGGTTTCCGGTTCAACTGGTCGAACCTGCTGGTTCGGTCTGATTTTTTGTTCTATGGTTTTCACAATAGTACTATATCTAGCATAATCCAAGAGAATTATTCATAAATTGTGCCATCTGCCATAACTGGTTTGAGCACATCTTAACATTAAATAATCTCAAGGCAATTCTGAACCTTGTGCTGGCAACTTGAAAAAAATTTGTGATATAACCCTTGCTATGACACAGATCTCATTCTTAAGCAAAGGTGCTCAAAACACATGATGGACTCAATGCTATTAGATCACTACAAAAAAAAAGCTATTTTGTAGCGGTGCACTTGTAGCGGTTATATTAAACCGCTACAAATTATAGTATTTGTAGCGGTTTTTACCTAAACCGCTACAAATTTGTAGCGGTAAGATTATTTGTAGCGGTTTCCTACAAAAAACCGCTACAAATTTGGCGCGAATTTCCCGCCAAAACTTGTAGCGGTTATTTTGTAGCGGTCAATGCACATAAACCGCTACAAAATCCCAAAGGTCAGAATTTTGTAGCGGTTTTTGTCTAAAACCGCTACAGAATTTCAAGAGACTCAAAATTTGTAGCGGTTTTGGGCAATAACCGCTACAGAATTTCAAACGTTGTGAATATTTGTAGCGGTTATTGTAGAACCGCTACAAATTTAATTATTTGTAGCGGTTAAGGTAGCGGTTATTTTAATAACCGCTACTAATATCTGGCCTATTTAAACCCCTACCTCCTTCATTTCTCCTTTTGCTCATTTTGTTTCCTGAGGTTTCTCTGAGTGATTTCTTTGAGATTTGAGCGTTCAGACGTCTCTATAGGAGTTTTTGATCAGTATTCCGCAGTATTCACACTTGAGGTACGTATATAACACGTATTTTTATTTATATTGGTATTTTTATTATATTTTTGCATAATAATGGACTAATTTTTTTTTTAATTTGTACAGTTGATATGGCTTCAGGACAGGATAAGGGGAAGGCCCCTGAGGTTCCCAGACCGACTTTACGAGGTGGCAGCAGCCGGGGAGGGGGCAGCGCGCAGGCAGGGCTACCGCGGCATCTCAGCCCAACCCCCCGCAGACGATCCCACAGGCGACGACCGCAGCAGAGGTGCCTGAGGTGGAGAGGCCAGAGATTAGCGTTGAGGACTTCCTCAACGAGGAGGACTTCGAGATCCCGATGGGGTTCAGGGAGATGGAGCGGTTCCTCGATGAGGAGGACGCTCGGGAGCAGAACAACCCACGAGGGTGTCTTCGCGGTCCACTGGGTTTGAGGTGCAGGTCGAAGGTAAATTAAATTTTTAATTTAGTAAATTATTTATTTAAATTAGAAATGTTAACTTTGAATTATAATTTATCTAACGTGCGGTCAATTGTGCAGATGAGCAGGGGAGCGTGTCGACGAGGAGGCTGGATGTGGCCGGTCTGAACAGCTTGGACCGGTCCCTGCGAGTTATAGTGCCGTGGAAGGAGGGCACTGGCCAGCCGATCCACAATGGGGGTCACCTGCTCAACCGCTTCCTGAGCGACCTGGGAGCGAATTGGATGCGGTTCCCCCTTCACTTCCCGACATGGAGGCACATTCCGAAGGGGCCGAAGGACCAGGCTTGGGAGGAGGTGATTCAGGTAATTAAAACTATTTAATTAATAATTTTTGTAATTAATTCTATTTAATTATTTTTTTTAAATTATGATTTTTATAATTATTGATATTTAAATGTATTTTTTTCAGCTGCGGTTTGCCGTCCGGGCCAACCGGAAGAGGTACGCCCTCATGAAGATGGGCGACGCCTGGAGGAACAGGAGGAACCGTCTCTTCCATAGCGTGGATGGGGACGGGACGATGCCTCTGGAGCAGCTGTAGGAGAGCGTTCCGGACGGCGTGCCGCCGAACGACTGGGCGCGTTTCGTCCAGTTCAAGAGGAGCCCTCAGGCGCAGGTAATGTATTTATTATATTTTTGATATATAATTTTCTAATTGTTAAATATTAAATTATAATTTCAATTTAATTTGTATTTAATTTTAAATTTTATAATACATTTAATTATTTGTTTTTCCAGGAGCTTTCTCAGAGGAACGCCGGGATCTGGGCGCAGCAGGCGATCCACCACACAGCAGGATCGAAGACCTTTGCTGTGACCTACAGCGAGCTGGTAACTTTTCAAGTGCTTCACTTACTTTTAGCTGATTATTTAATAATACTAATTGTTTTGTAATTGTTTCAAGAGACGAAGGCACAGTAGGAGAACCGTCAGACGGATTATGCGGAGCTGTACACCATCACACACAGACACCGTGACGGGACTGCAACCTCTCAGCAGGCAGAGGTGGCCATTGTAAGTAATTTTATTATTATATTTTTTATAAAATCAAGTTAATAATGAAAAATGATAATTATTAATTGTTTCGTAAAATGGCAGGAGCGGATGCAGCAGTCGCAGGCTGAGCTGCGACAGACCCAGCCTGAGGAGTCACAGGGGTCAGTGGACCCGACGGCTCCTTTGAAGGCGGGTCTGGCTCAGGCTGAGGACCCTGGACGCGTGCGGGGTATGGGGATAGGCGCCAGACCCAGCATGGTCTACGGCAGGAGCGCCGCCTCTGAGGCTGGCAGCTCTAGAGGGGTCAGACGTCGGAGGGACGAGTCTATTGACTAGCTGCGGTCAGATTTGGAGCAGTAGATGGCGCAGCAGCATCAGTAGATGCAGGTGCAGCAGCAGCAGCAGCTGCAGATCCACGCATATATGATGTACGCTCAGCAGACGCAGTGGCGTGAAATCGCGAACACCATGCTCGAGGGAGCATGGAGTCGCCTGTTCCCGGACGAGCAGCATCCAGCGGTTCCTCCTGTCCCTTGCTACGTCGTCCCGAGTACTACTCCTCCTGCTATAGCTCCTCCTCCTGTTGATGACGATGGTGCGGTTCAGTCTGCGCAGCGGCCCGATCCATCGGCATCTGAGAGAGGCCCACCTGAGGGAGCACCAGAGGATCAGCCCCCAGCTCCTTAGTTTAGGACATTTTATTTTGTTTAAACATTTGTAAATATTTATATGAGTTTTTATTTCAGAATTTTCTTATTGTGTTTTATATAATCATATTTATATTGTTATATATATTGAAATAATTTATGAATGATTTATATCTAAATTTAAAAAAAAAAAGTATATATATATTTGTAGCGGTTTTAACTTAAAACCGCTACAAATATATATCTTTGTAGCGGTTACAAGTGTATAACCGCTACAAACATATATATTTGTAGCGGTTATTAGTGAATAACCGCTACAAATAAACATATATATTTGTAGCGGTTTACCTTCAAAAACCGCTACAAATATATATGTTTGTAGCGGTTATACACTAATAACCGCTACAAACACTCAAATCATTTGAATTTTGAAATTTGCCGCCTTTGTGCACATTTGTAGCGGTTATGTTATGTATAACCGCTACAAATTACAAAATTATTTTTATATTTAATGTTCAACGGCTTTAATATTAGTAGCGGTTTAATATATATAACCGCTACTAATACGTTGAACATTAGTAGTGGTTTGATATATATAACCGCTACTAATACTTAACAAGTACATTTTGAATTTCCCACCAATTAACGGCTTGAATATTAGTAGCGGTTTTATATATATAACCGCTACAAAATTATAAACGTTGGAATTTTTGTAGCGGTTAGTGTAGCGGTTTAATAACCGCTACAAAATTATAAACATTGGAATTTCAGAATATAAGGTTCTAGGCATTCGTCATTATCTTCTCAGTCATCTTCTTCTCTATACTTTCTTCTCTCTCACTTGTAGCTATGGATAAATCATGGATAAGGTTGCCGCGCAATTCTCCTGAATATTTGTACGGATTAAACAGTTTCTTGGATTTCGCATTCACTCACGCCAGCTGTAACGGCAAGATCGTCTGTCCGTGTCGGAAATGCAAGTTCAAGAAGTGGCATGCACGGAATGTTGTGAAGGAACATTTGCTTGTGAAGCCTTTCCCTGAGGACTATACGTTCTGGGCAGTTCATGGTGAGAAGGCCGGCGTTAGATATGACGATGCTCTTCCTCGAAGTTCTCAAGTAGGCGTTCAAGTAGATGAAGATGATCCTGTGAATGATGCTGTGCGTGATGCGTTTGGATTTCAAGGCGACAACTTCAACGAAGAAGTGCACGGCTCTGAACCGGCTTTTATGGGGAATGAAGCAGCTCGGGATTTTTTCAGCTTGATGGATGAGGCAAATCGTCCTTTATATCAAGGTTGTCGCAAATATTCTAAATTATCTTTCTTGATCAAATTGTATCATATCAAGTGCTTGTGTGGGATCACGGATAAGGGGATGTCGATGTTGCTCGACTTATTACAAGATGCATTCCCCGACGCCGAGATTCCCACAACCTTGTACGAGGCCAAGAAGATTATCAACAGGTTGGGGTTGAATTATCAAAAGATTGATGCGTGCCCAAATGATTGTATGCTGTATTGGGGAGACGATTCCAGCAGGGAGACGTGTAAGAGATGTCACACATCGAGGTACAAGACAATTCGGAAGGGGAAAAAGCAGAAGAAGAAACCTGCAAAGATTCTCAGGTACTTCCCTTTGAAACCTCGTCTACAAAGATTATTTATGTCGTCTAAAACTGCTGAGCACATGAGGTGGCATGCCATTGATAAAAACGAAGACGGTAAATTAAGACATCCGCGGGATGCAGCTGCTTGGAAAACGTTTGACAACGACTTTCCAGATTTTGCGACTGACCCCAGAAATGTCCGGCTTGCGTTGGCGACCGACGGTTTCAATCCTTTCGGGAATCTTAGCACAAGTTACAGCATTTGGCTGGTAGTCTTAGTTCCCTACAACTTACCCCCTGGATGTGTATGAAACAAAGCTCTTTCATTATGTCTATGATCATTCCAGGCAAAAAGGCACTGGGCAATGACATCGATGTGTATCTCCAACCGCTTATTGCGGAATTGCTTGACCTGTGGAATGTCGGCTTGGAGACGTACGACGCTCACAGCAAGACTTTGTTCAACATGCGTGCAGCCTTGATGTGGACGATCAATGACTTTCCTGGCCTTGGCACATTATCTGGTTGGAATGTGCATACTGGGTCGGCGTGTCCGGCTTGCAATTTCGACTCTGACGCATTGCGCCTTCCCCACAGCCGAAAGTGGTGCTTTATGGGGCATCGGAGGTTTCTCGATGGAACGCATAAGTTCAGATTGCAACGGAATCGCTTCAATGGGAAACTAGAGAAAAGAGGACCACCTCAGACTTTGTCCGGTACATATATCTTACAGCAGCTTGAGCATGTTGACTTCGAGTTTGGAAAAAGCGACGATTCAGCACAAACTCGCCGAAAGACGCGCAGGACTTCGGCGCCTCAGCAATGGAAGAAGATAAGTATTTTCTTCACGCTTCCGTATTGGAGATCTAATTTACTTTGCCACAGTCTTGATGTAATGCACATTGAAAAGAATGTTTGCGACAATGTGCTGTATACGCTGCTTAACGAACCCGGCAAGACAAAAGATCACCTTCAAGCTAGGAAAGATTTACGCAACATGGGAGTTCGTGAAGACGCTTGGCCAGATGAGCATGACAGATTTACACCGGCAAAGTTTACCCTCACAAAACCGAACAAGGATGTGTTCCTCGCGACGTTGAAGAAATTAAAAGTTCCTGATGGGTATTCAAGCAACATTTCTCGATGTGTCGACTTGCAGGCCCGAAAGGTTGCTAGCCTGAAGAGTCACGACTCACATGTTCTTATGCAGCAGTTACTCCCTCTGGCTATAAAGAATACACTTCCTCCCGATGTTTCCATCGTTTTGGTGGAACTTTGTTCTTTCTTTCGGAAGTTGTGTTCTAAGGTTTTGATCGTTGAGGAGCTCGATCAGCTGCAGTCGAAAATCATTCTTACGCTTTGTCACTTGGAGATGATCTTTCCTCCGTCCTTTTTTACTGTGATGGTTCACCTCACAGTCCACCTCGTTCATGAAACAAAGCTCGCTGGACCAGTACAATATCGTTGGATGTATCCGATTGAGAGGTACTCATTTTAAATATGTGCTTTCATTTATTGTCCGTATTTAATGTTTGCTAGTCGTCCTTTTCATCATTTTATATCAATTTTCTCTTATGTACTTCGTAGGTTCCTTGGGAAATTAAAATCTTACGTGAGGAATAAGGCGTGGCTAGAAGGTTCTATAGCTGAAGGCTATATAGGGGATGAGGTGCTATATTTTGCTCAAGGTATTTTGATAATCTTGAGACGGCTTTCAACCGCCCGCCTCGTGTTGACGATTGTCCTGAACCTGCCCCGACATTAGGAGAATTTATCCCTCGTGTTGGTAAACCAGTTGGAGCAACTGAGAACTTCAAACTAACGGCAACTGAGAAGTTCCAAGCACATAGACATGTCTTGATTAATTGCACTCAGGTTGAGCCTTTCATACGGTAAGAATTGTACACTCACATGTATGTTATTCGATCTATATCTTTCGTAACATTTCTCACTTTCATTTCACTAACGCCTTTCCATTATTAATTGCAGGGAATTCAGAAGTCATGTCAAGCGTCAGCTCAGGATCCGTACACAGACATCCTTGGAAGTTGATAGGAGGGTCCACAGAGAATTCCCGAGCTGGTTTGCGCGCAGAATACTAAATGACCACAACCCACACTCACCAGATTTCAGAGCTCTCGCAATCGGCCCTCTTGATCATGCAAAACAGTTTACAGCGTACAATGTCAATGGTTTTAAGTTTTGCACGGTTTCACAGGATCAGGGATTGCAAACACAGAATTCGGGTGTTTATGGCACATTTGGGACAAGGAGTTATGCGAGCAGCAGTGACGCCAACATGCAGTTCGGAGGCGTCCCTTACTATGGCAAGCTTCTTGATGTGGTCGAGCTTAATTATCAAGGCCGTTTCACCGTGACGCCGTTCAAGTGTTTGTGGGCAAATACCACTACTTCTCGGGGACTGACAACTGACGACCTAGGGATCACATCAGTCAATTTCTCACGGCCGATTCATACTGGTATTTCTCAAGATGATGAGCCGTATATTCTGGCTTCAGAGGCACATCAGGTTTATTATGTCGAGGACGAGAGGCATAGGGATTGGCACATGGTCGTTCATTTAAAGCCAAGAGACCTTTACGACATGGGTGAAGGAGATAACATCGCCTACGAGAGTGAGCCATTTCAGCCAACTGATTTTGAAAACTACTTCCCTGAAGGCGATGACAATTTACCTCTACTGCGGTGAGTTTTTTTAAGTCCACGTCATTTCAATTAAATTTTTTAAATTTAATAATACATCAATAACAATAACTTTTCTACAAAATTTCTGTAGGGATGGCGACGATGAGTGATCAAATTCAAGTGTAAAAAATTTGTCTTTACAAAAAATGTTAAAAATTTGTGTTAAAATAAAATGTAAAAAAAATTTTTTTTTAAAAAAATTAAAATAATATTTGTAGAATTCAAGTGTAAAAAATTTTTCTTTACAAAAAATGCAAAAAATTTGTGTTAGAATAAAATGTAAAAAAAATTTAAAAAAATATTTGTAGCGGTTATTAAACCGCTACAAAAATATAAATAACCGCTACTAAATAATAACCGCTACATCAACCGCTACAAATAATTAAACCGCTACAAAAATATAAATAACCGCTACTAATTAGTAACCGCTACATTAACCGCTACAAATAATACGTGAATCCCTATAAATACCCTTATCACAACTCATTTCAAACACTCCCCAATTTCTTTTCACCTTACCCTTCTTTCATTTTCTCTCATTTATAACTTCTTTCGTATGAGTAGAGGAGCTGAATAATACGATCAAATATGGTAACAAGATTTTCAATTTCTTTTAGAATACTTCTTTCCTTTCTATAAAATTTGTTCTAACCATTTTTTTTCTACATATATCATAACTCTATCTCATTTTCATCTATTTTTCATATACAATTACATTATATTATAAAACATAATAATTCCTTATTACCTAACTATCCTTAATAATATTATTAATATAAATTTTATACTAATCATATTCAATTGCATTTTTTCTTTTTAATTTATTAATAAGTTAAACTATTAAATAATAAACTAATTAAAATAGATAAAATAATAATAAATTGAACTATTAAATATAATATTGAAAAAATAGAAAAAAATCAACATATGTTTTTAAAAAAAATTTTAAATTTTTGTAGTGGTTATTAAACCGCTACTAAATAACGCGCATTTTTAGAGCTAAATTTAAATTTTTTGGCGCCATTTTTGAATTTCATGAAATTAGTAGCGGTTTCTAAAACCGCTACTAATTTCATGAAATTCAAAATTAGTAGCGGTTTCTTAACCGCTACAAATAAAAATGTCATTTTTAACAAATTTTCATTTTTTTATATTAGTAGCGGTTATTTAACCGCTACAAAAAAAAAAAAAAATTCTTTTTTAAAGCTCTCAATAAAATTTTTTATATTTGTAGCGGTTATATAACCGCTACAAATATCTCTTGGTGTTGTAGCGGTTACTATAAACCGCTACAAACTTTGTAGCGGTTATTTTTGATTGAGTAGCGGTTTTATAAAACCGCTTGCAACGTACGATTTAGTAGCGGTTTGTGTAACCGCTACTAACCTAGTTTGTAGCGGTTAGAACCGCTACGAATACCCATTTTTAACCGCTATTAATTCACGTTTTTTTTGTAGTGGATGTTCTATTTATCACCAAATAAAGATAAATTTCAGAAAATGTTATAAACCTTTCATAATAATAACCATTTAATGTGTGAAGGAAGTTGTCTTCATTAGCATTCTTCCACTTAGTGAAAACTGTTTTGGATTTTTGTGATATAAAGAATAATCTATAGCAAATAAGAGTAAGTAAAATATAAGTTTAAGACTGCCTCTACTCACTACTATAAAGCCAAGCAAATATGGGCTCTTTTATCTGGCCTAAGAATATTGACAAAAATAGACTTAGACTTTCCTGATCACCTATGAAAAAGAAGAAATTCATTTTCTAAAAAGTGGTATTGCCTACATTTATTCATAAATGTAATAGGTATCATAGTACTATATTCTCTTCAAAGGTGGTGTAGCCATTTGTTAAATTTTAATGCCCTGGTGCCAACTGTCATGTGCAGCTATAGACATGTAAACAATGGTTGAGATATTGCAAATCGAAGGAAAGAAAGACAGATACTATATTTGAAAGCACAGTCATGGTCAATTTGAATTTAGTTAACAGGGCACAAAGTAAAATATTATTCATTAGTCTACGTCTTTTCCTTTCTCGTGCTTAGAGATCATTAATGTGATAAGAAAGCATTTCGTTGGTTATCCATTCTTGTCTTGTACTTTCCTTTGTTTTGACAGAGGTAATACAGGCATTTTTCTTTTCTTGCAGTGATGGGTTCTTCTTTGCCTTCGACATTGCCAAAAAGTAGCATAAACTGCCCTCTTTTTCTCTTCCCCTATTATACTTCTATACCACCTTGAATTCTTTCTTATTTCCATGACTTTCTTCTTTGTTATCAGTCATTTAAATAGATGATCTATGACTATTTAAAGAAAGATCGTTCAAAATGACCAACTGCCAAAAAGTTGTTGAAGCATTCATTCTATAAGCGATCTCGCTCAAATGATTATATTTCACAAAAGCTTTGGGTGGGGCTACCTCCTTTAGGTGATTGCATTAAAGCCCTAAAGTTCCAAATTATCAAACTAACTCTTTTTCATACCCTGTTTTATTATTAAAAATATATTTAAAGGGCAATTTTTTTGTTGCAGATAAAAGAACAAGACATGCTTGCTCAAGAGAAAGTGCCTTCTGGGCGAATGGAAGAAATATCTCATGTAGATGAAGCTTATACCTAATGACTATGTCCCTATTGTCACTCAAAGTTACGTAAGCTTAAGGTGTGTGTGTGTAAATATGTACTTTCAATGCACTCCTTAAATTCAACTTTTTTTTTTGCCATCCTTAAATTCAACTTGTACTATTCCTATTCATAACTTTTCAGTCCCTTGCCCTAAAAAAAATAAAGGAAGAAAGAAAGAACTAGTATCTTCATTCTTTTGTATTCATTTGACAGTTTACAAACTCTGGGCACGGCTACTTACATATCTTAAAAAACCTACTCCTGCTTATTTTATTTGATTCCTTCCCAAATGTGTTATCTTGGAAAGATCTATGCAATTTATCCTACACACATATTAGTTCCTGGAATTAGATGCCTAGAACCCCTTTCAGTTACATTTTATGCCACTAATATGGTCAATTTTGAATTTAGTTAACAGATGGCACAAGTAAAATATTATGCAGTAGTCTGCATCATTACCTTTCTTGTGGTTAGAGGTCATTAATGTGATCAGAAAGCATTTGCTTTGTTTTGACAGAGGTAATACATGCATTTTTTTTCTACAGTGATGGATTCTTCTTTACCTTGAATGAAGTGTCTTAGGCTTAGCTAGATCAAGGGGCCCAAGGAAAATAAAGCACTTTCCAACCTCACCAGGTGCGAGGGCTCATTTTTCTCATGAGTTCATATGGCTTAATCTTTATTTATTTATATACCTTTTCAGAGTGTTATTGGTTTTTTCCAACAGAATTGATAACTATAAGATTTGTCATTAGAAACTAGACATTTTGGTGATTTCAATGATAAATAATGAAATTATGATTAAATGGACAAATTTTTTGGCATGCCTTTCAGGAAATATATCTATTTTGTCAAATTGAATGTCAGAATATTGTTTCACATCTTGGTACAATCATGGTATTCTTGGAAGTTTCTTTAATTCCCCTGTATTATGATATTCTTAGATGAAGATGCATGCATGTTTATGATTGAGGCATCTTAAATAAGCAATTTGTCAATCTCCAAGGATCTTGATTTCTCAGAACTGCATCATTGTTAAAGGATTAAATTACTTTTCCTTTTGGACCTTAACTTTAGTAAACCAAATCTGAAACACTTGCATGTGAGGCCATATAAGTAGCATAAACTTTCCTTGATCCACGCTTTGTAACCTTTACTAGTGTTTTGTAAGACTCTTGGAGTAGTATTAGCCGCCTATATCAAATGTTTTGAACTCCCCTGATATTTCCTCCTTTCATTTTCCGTTATTTTTTCTGTTTCTATTTCCTCCTTTGTAGGATTTTCCTTTGTTTTTTTACTTTCCGTTTTATTTTGAAGAATATGGATGTATGACTCATTACGGAATTTCTTGAATGTTATAAGTGGTCTGATGAATACAGCTGTTGGATTTTCTTTGGTACATCTTTTGGATCCTGCTTTTTTCCTATTCGAACTTGCAACTTGGGGAGTGGTGTAAGTCACACTAGCCAACAAGCTACACGGTCTTCAAGGCACAGTTGTTGAATTATTACAATTTGAATTGATTCCACGCTTTTATCAGTTTCAGCTAATGCAGACAAAAAAAAAAAAAGGATAAAGTCTTATGATGAAGAGAATTTAGAATACTTGTAGAAAGGTTTTTGTTTTTACTTCAATAGTTCAATCCTTCAATGAATGGATGCAGTGAATTATGGATGAAAATGAGTGTGTTACGCAGAAATGGAAAAAGGTTTGCACCAGCTACATGGTATTAAAAAGCACAATCAATTTTGCCTTTGTGCAGAGGCATCAGATGTTGTGTTGTCATGGGGTGGTGTGAGGTATAGCATTAAGACTGATAATATGATTTTGCATAGATGTCCTTTTTTCTTTTTGCCAAGGATTTTGTATAGATGTCTAACAACAGGGGAGATGGATGCATGTGACTCAACACCAAAGGACTTGCATTAGAAGAAGTCTTGACTTGAACAAATTAACATCTTACGTAAATTGCAGGCTTGCGGCTGTCAGTGCCAAGAATAATATTTGTTTTGGTCTTCTTTCCATGATTAATTATAGCTGATCACATTTCTGCAATCTACTTGACACTGGGTCAAGTTATTAATATTTGAATACTCTAAACCTATGTATTCTTTCAAAAACATGTTGCAATGATGGAAGAACCTCTAGCCCATTTTAAGTAGGAACAGTTTTTCCATATCAGGAATCAGGACTTGCCTATAACAAAGTGTGGTTCCAATTTCTTGAGTCATAATTCTAAGAGTCTATGTTCACTCTTAGAAATTGATAACATTCTTATACATTTTCTTCTATGTTCGCCTATTTTTAGATTTAAAGTGTGAATAGAAAGAAGTTTATAGAAGAAAATGTGTATATCAAAGCATAAAACAAAAATCAAAAAAATTCTTGTTATATTCTATACAGTTAGTAATTAAACTGGGAATTATATATTCTCTCTCTTTTGTAGGAGGATGGAGATAAGTTTTGAAGCTCTTTAAGAACCAGGAAGAAAGTAAAGAGCAAAGAAAGTGAAGCATCACAAAAGTAGAAGGAGAAAAGAACACGTATACTTGTGGTAGAAAAAATGCGAACACATTGCTTCATGGGTTTTAGGCGGGCAAATGAGGACCAAGTTAATGTTTGTTTTGGGAGAATCCGTTTATCTTTTGCTTTAGCTTATAATGCTAGAGGACTAGCTTATATTGTACGTCCTGTGGCTTTCTGAATTTCAATGCATTTTGTGGGCGTCAATTAAAAACACATGTAAATTTATAATGAAAAGTTCTCTAGACTTTATTTTAACCAAATCATGTTTTCAAAATTTGACGTTTTCTAAATTCAAGGTATTGAACGTTCTTGAACATTTATTTAAAAATTTGAGATATGATAGAAAAGGGCAAATAAGAACACTACCCCTTTTGGTTCAAGAGACTACAAAAATAAATGGGTTTGTGCAATATAGAATAGTTATTTTTTCCAATTCTTATCAACAATAGTTTCACAAATTGTTTGCATGTGTTTGGTTGGAATGCAACGGTTGCTTACTAACCTGATTTCTTTGATGCTGAGGTGGATTTGAATCTATTCATGTACTGATATGAAAGAAAAAGGCCAAATAAGTTTGTAAGGACAGAATGATTAATCAAGAACAATCATTAATGTAGCTGTAGTTATGTTTATGTAATGTACACATTTAGTTATGAAGTTATGCATATTTATGTGGCTGTAGTTGATTAGTAAGGCATTCATGTAATGTTTATTATGTTATGTATTTGTAGGATTGCATTTGTTGTATAAAAAAAAAGAATTGTTTTTGTTCCCTTTTTTGTTTGATACTTTGTTGTGAAGATAGTTTTTTTCGTCAAGATTCATGCTAGTTTAAAATGAAAACACATATTAGAAGAGACCAGCTGGTTCCATGGGCAAAATGGTATTCTTCACATTAAGAATTAATGTCACTCTAATCTCATGAATTTTCATTGCAATGTGATGATTTTAAGAGGCTTGATTGTAATTATTGCTCTTACATGGGACCAAGTTGTTATTTCCCCTTTCTAAAATTAGTTATTTTTGTATATAAAAGTTTATGTGGTTTGGGTCTCTAGCTAGGACTCATCAGAGTCAAGGCATGTCTTCGGATTTAAAAAGCACTTAAAGAGTTACCCACAGATCATTCACCAATAAGGTTATCACATTGGTGGGATTTAAATTCAACCTTATAGTAATGAGCTAACTGTTTTACCAATTGAAATAACCCTTATTGGGAAAATTAGTTAAGGATAGTGGTTCTTAATTCTCAGTTCTTAAATAAGGAGTCTCTGAGTAGATATGGTATTCTTAAAAAATTCTAATCCAAGCAAGACATTGAAATTTTTTGAGAGAAATCAAATTTGACTAAAAAGAATACTATAAATATCTTAAGTCTCATTTTTTTTTTCATTTTCATTTGTTAAATTATAAGAAATTCAGCAATCATTAAATTATACTTTTATTTCTGATATTTATTCACTTCAATTTTCTTTCCTTTTACATTTTGTTTGGTATCGTTCTTTTCATATGTTTTTTAATTATGTTTTATTTTTTTTTATTCAAAAAAATTTGTAATCTTTTTAAACGTATTAATTTAGGTACTAAAAAAAAACCATTCTCAAAAGGGATAAAAATACGAGAAAGATATCCATACAAGCATTTCGAAACATTCTACCGAATAAATTTTGCAATAATAATACCAGAACATAGCAAAACAGCAAAAACACATGCCATTAAACAACCAAAAAACATACTACCTCAAGTCTTTAATATAAGAGCTCGTCAGTAGTTTAAAATTACTCTATGAACAAACTCATATATTAAGAATGTGAGGTAGTAATATATTTTATATCAAGAGTTCCACGTTTAAATGGTTACCTTGAACATGGCCTTTATAAGGTTTCAGATTCTCCAATTTCAAAGGCTAACTATTTTTGAGGTGTGGTTCTCTCAAAGACTTAAAGACTTGTACTTGTCCAATTCCAATGTTTAGCTTTTTGGGCGATTCCCCTAAAGATGCTTCTTAAGTTAACTAATTCTGGCAGTCTATAATAATAATATGTACAAAACCAAGTCCCAAAAAGACATGCCTATATTGATGGCAGCATGCTAAAAATAGTAAGTCATGAAACGATAAAAATACCTACCATGTACAATTATTGTTCCTCGTCCTTATCATAGGTTCAAGGTTGAGAGGGACCATCTCTCACTGGCCCGAGCCCAAGCCCTTCAAGGGCCGGGTTTATGATTTAGAGTCTAAAAAGAGAAGCGGGCTTAAAAGGGCCGGTCCTGTAGGGTCGGAAGCTTTGTAGGGTTGGCCCTGCAATCCTGAGGGCCGGCCCTTTTAGGCCCGTTTAATATTTTCTTAAAATAAATTAATAAATATAATATCATTATATCAAATTATCAATACGAGAGACACCTAAGTACCTAATAGAGTATTAATAACAGGTAAACACTTATTAATTGGTTTGATTTATTTTATTTTCTACAATGATTTATTAATTTAAACTTTAAAAAATAGGCTAATTTGGACATTAGATGATTATTTTAACTAAAAATTTATGAGTTTTAAAAATAATGTATCTCAATTTAAAGCAAAATAATAAATAAATTGTAAAACTTGAAAAAGAAATTTTTTTGAATTAAAATGAGTTTCAGCCCGTTTAGGTCCGAGCCTGTAAAGGGCCAGCCCTGTAAGGCCGAGGGCCTAAAAAATATTGTACTTTTTAGCAAATGGGCCTAAACAGGCCAGCCCGTTTAGGCTCGAGCCTGTGAAGGGCCGGCCCTGTAGGGCCGGGCTGGCCCGTATTCCCGGCTATATGTCACTAGGAAATTAAACATCCTCTTGCCATTGATTAATTCCATATCCATAAAAATTAATCTAACATTATATTCTTGTCCCCTATAACTTGCATTTGTGGAGCCCATGGAACTATCTTCCCTCTCTTGCTTGTCTTCTCAACAAACCCAT
The DNA here is from genome assembly GCA_963242795.1 of Inga leiocalycina. Classification (NCBI taxonomy): domain Eukaryota; kingdom Viridiplantae; phylum Streptophyta; class Magnoliopsida; order Fabales; family Fabaceae; genus Inga; species Inga leiocalycina. The sequence goes on from OY725321.1 coordinate 59,414,591, forward strand.
CTGGAAAAATACCTTTCACATCATCCTTGATTACCCACAAATATGGAAACTCACTATCTTTACTCTTGAGGTGAATTTTCTTTTTTATCTCCCAAGGATTCCGATAAGAAATCAATATATATATATATCTATAAAAGCTTGACGTTTGACTATCGCAAATTAAAAGAAGGAGAAGGAGAACAACAACATCAACAAATAACAAAAAGGACATGGAATCGGTTTCCTGGCTTTGATACCATGGGGCCCTCCTATGAAATCCTGAGACCTAGTTTAGATTATCTGCAAGACTTACCTGTAAAGGTCACTCTTCGGCATTCCTCAGCCATATGGACCACGTTTTGTTTAATAGGGATAGCTAAGATATCTACACCATCTAATCTGGACGGTCCAGATATGAATTTTCTAAAAAGTCTATATATATATATATATATATATATTTTAAAAAAACTTATTTTAATGGATATCGAATATAAAATGAAGAATTCGCTATCATTGTTTCAAAAAATGGTTTTTATTTAAAGAATCACTATTTAAAAAAAATAAAATAAAATCCAGACCATCCATATCATAACCATAAGGTTGAAAATTTAAATATCACTGAAGTGAGAACCTTGTTGGTGGCGATCTATTAGTGTAAACGCTTTTTGAGTTTGGAGGTATACCCTGACTTTGATGAGCCCTATGCCCAACTTATCTAAACTTTTTTGTATAAAAAGGATAACTTGAGGGAGTAATATTATGCTCGTTGTTAACGGGCAAATACAATAGACATGGATGGGATACATACATATAAGCAAAGCTCTTTTGACTATCTGAAATTAAAACTAGAAGGAGAACAACAAACAACTAATAGGCAACATATATATAGCTCCACAGCATGGACATGGAGCCTTAGTATAACAACATAGAAAGATACTCACAGCCAACTTCCCCAACATCACAATATATATATATATATATATTTAGTTCTACGTGAAGGTCTTCAAGTGTTTATATATATGTATATATATATATATAGAACTTTTGGAGGCGTATAAACTTATTCCCCAGCACACATCTAAGATTTGTCTCCAAATTAAAGCTTTAGGAGGTAGAAATTAGTTCAACCAAAGTCTTAAAATCATAAGCCGCTTTACCGTCTGGTTTAGCAATATCTTGAAGAGTTTTCTTCATCTTCAAGGCATTTTCTCTAACCTTCTTTCCCTCTTCCTCCATCAAAATCAGATTCAAGCTCTTCATCAATCCATCTTTGGTGAAAACTCCACCTTCCACCTTCAGCCCAAAGCCCCACACATCAGACGCCATTCTCACACTCATGCTTTGTTCTGCGAAGACGGGTCTGCAAATCATAGGCACTCCATTCGCAGCACCCTCCATCATGGAGTTCATTCCACCGTGAACCACATACACACCCATAGATTCATGTGCTAAAACTTGCATTTGTGGGGCCCATGGAACTGTCTTCCCTCTCTTACTTGTCCTCTCTATAAACCCATCTGGTAAAATACCTTTCAGATCATCCTTGATTACCCACAGGTATGGAAACTCACTAGCTTCTAATGCTTCTGCTATAGCCACAAGTTCAGGAATTGGTGGAACAGTCACAGTCCCAAAGCATATATAAACCACAGATCTGCTTGTTTGCTTGTCCAGCCATTCCAAGCACCCTGAAGGGTCCATTAATGAAGGACAAGAAGAAGGATCTGGTGAAAGAGTTAGAAAACCAACATACAGCATAGACTGTAAATTGGACCTCATGTCTTCAAAAAACAATGGTGAATCTAGTTCCTCGTAGAAGTTCATCACTACTGCTTTGGCTTGAGGCAGTGCTTTCCCAAATGAGCTAAGTGCCCTTGAGACCTCTGTCTCCTTATCTTCGTCAAGAACACGTGATTCATACGGCAAATCCGCTATTCGCATTTGGAACACACCGGGAAGGAAATCCACGAGTTTGTCACTTTCCACTCCATGTTTGCCACAATGTTGATGCACGATGTGTGTGTAAAAGTGAGGAGACAGTGCGGTTGGAAAACAAAGCCAGGCTGCGATCCAGGGGACATTAAGTTCCTGAGCTAAAGTTAAAGAAGGAGTCATAAGAGCATCAGAGAGAATGCAAGTGACCCTAAGGTTTGTGCTCTTCACTGCCAAATCAACAACAGTTTGTTTGAGATTCCGAGGGCAAGATTTAAGGAAAAGCTCAGCTTTTTCTTCAGCGGTGTTGTTTCCTAGTACATGTCCCTCAGGAACACCATCGGAGATATCCAGTCGTTTGACGTTGCGAGGAATGTTGGGCTTGGAAAAGACCTCTTGGTTGTTTTGTGGCGGGGCAATGTACGAGAAGATGACATTTGGAGCAGCATGAGCAAGCTTGAAGACGAGGTTTGGGAGAGTGATACGATGGCTTCCAAAGGGGAATGGAATTACTGCTACGTGTGTCGTCTCATCTTGATCAGATGATGATGATGATACAGCCATATTGTTGTTTAGATTAACTAAGAAATGTATTACACAGAGAAAGACTGGACAAGGTTCTTTAGAACTACACATATAAATTTGGTTTGCGTCAACTTCTCAACAGAAAAGGCGTTAGACAGGTAGCTAGATGTCCCACTCATGCATTAATTAGTTGTGAATCATCTTTTCCATATATAGTTTCATGGGCTCTCATTAAACAAAAAGATGCATGTGATATATATATATATATATATATATATCTTATACTAGAAGTTGCCTTTAGAGTCTGTATTAAGAGAAGCTAATCAATAAGCACGCAAACTTATTAACTAGATTTTCTCATAGTTTAGATATCATTTTTTATAGGATTAAATGTTATTTTTGTCTCAAAAGTATTCATGGCGGAGTAGTGGGTATCTAATCTAAAAGTTTCTTTTTTTTTTTTTCAATAGCACACTAGAAGTATTAAAAATAAGCAATATCATTCTAATAGTTAATTTTAACGGTTAAAATCTTCTTTTTGCACTACTGCAGGGGACACTTTTAACGACCGTTTTTATACCCTTTAGATGATTGTTTTCAAGGGGACGTATAAGTGAGTGTCGTTGAAAGTTCAATAAACGACGACTGTTATTAAACAGTTGTTGTATCTTAGATACAACGACTGTTTTTCACAAAACAGTCGTTGTATCTCTATTGTATGTTTTTTTTTTTAAAATTTCACGTTTCATAGGATACAACCACCAATATAATGCCATTGGAAAAGCACCAACGTAACCCAGAAATGCTTATGTTTCCATGAAATTCCTATATATGCTTCATCATCAGTTAATTTTCAAACTTAAACTTTCAAACTAAATCATGACAATCATATAGCCAAAGAGATGACATGCTTCCATGAAATTCCTATGCTTCATCATCAGTTAATTTTCATTTTTGGGCTTTCAAACTAAATCATGACAATCATATAGCCAAAGAGATGACATGCTTCCATGAAATTCCTATGCTTCATCATCAGTTAATTTTCATTTTTGGACTTTCAAACTAAATCATGACAATCATATAGCCAAAGAGATGACATGCTTCCATGAAATTCCTATGCTTCATCATCAGTTTCCAAAGTGTTATAAAGTATAATGAAGTCAAAGTAATTATAAATAAGAAACTAGAAAAAGTATTCAAATATGCAAACTTATATTGCACTATACAAAACCACTGCAATATGTGAAAAAACCTCTACAAATCATCACCGCTCTATGTGTTGTAGAAGATGTCCTGACAAAAGGTCTCAGATCAAATTAATGTCCTCGATTGTGCAGGGGTCCTGATTTCCAAAAATTTTTGCGCAAAATAGAGAATATGTTAACATAAATCAATAAATTGAATGAAATAACTAACAATTCAAGCACATGAAAAGAAAAGAAATTCAGTTGAGAATCAATAAATGATCACCTGCTCAAAATTTGTAGTAAGGCCACTGAAAATGATGTTATACATATATAGTATAACATAGAAGCCGCACTCAGTTGTCCCTGCTTGCTGAGGACACTATATATCAAAAGCAAACGATAAAAAAGAATAAAGGCCTATGTAAAGCAATAGTCAATCGAAGAACTTGAATGTAAATAGCTTACCTTTAGCTAGAACCACTTTGTCGGACCACTTTTACCTTCACACTTCCCACCCATTATATAATATGTCTTCAGTGCACTGTAATAATTAAAATGATAAACGGAAGACATTAAAACAATTGAGTATAATAAGAAATCAATGGCTGATAAACAAATTTACTTACGTGTTAAAAATGTTTTTGATATCTGCGTTTGGCCTGCGACCCAATGAGTCAAACCAAAAGATGATGTTGATCAAGGGATAAGGAACATAGAGACTCCAATGATAACTATAATCACATGCATATATAGATTAAAATGAGGTTTGATAACATGATACTGCTTAACAAAGTGAATGTGTATAAATATATGAAATTAAGTTACTTGCTCTTCAACAATTGGTGCTAGATAACAAGGCAGTTGAGTCTCGCCTATTGTATAGCCTACATAGCTCATCCGATCTTCCAACCTCTGGCTATTACGCCCTGACATATTGCCAGGACATAAGAAGCCATATGTAGTGGCGAGCCCTCGTTCGTCACACAGTTTGTGGAAGCAGCTACCACATAAATGAAATGAGAAATGACTCAGTAAATGTAGAAACTTAAAACTCCTAAATATCAGTGCATTAATTACAATTAAAAATTATAACTAAACTCACATGATTGCAAATGTGACCCATCCTATGTCTGTCTCCTCCAAACATAGGAACTCTCTAATATCTTGCTTATCAAGTCCATAATTATACGATATTCTGTGACCCACAATCTCACAAGGCATCTACAAGTTGACCTTGTTTATGTCTTGATGAATATTTTGCAGTCGTACTAAAAAGGGAAATTTTGTCGCATAATCTTTTTCCTAGTAAGACATAAAATAAAGATTATAAGTAGAATGTCAATGATCAAGTAACAGTAAGGTGTTTCCTACCATTATAGGGACTGGCACAGTTTGAACAAGATGTCTAGGCCACAAGATGAAAGATCCTGTTACCTGACCTAGTCTGGCAACCTCACCATCGGGGAACGAGACATCTACATCTTCCTCCCCCATCGAACACTTGTCACATTGACCTTATGTTGATTGTCCCGAATTTGGTTCTTATGGTGGGTGGTGGCATGGCTGTATACAACAGCATCAGCAACAGCACGCAGGTACGGGACTTCCAAATACAAAGTGTAGGGTTCTCCAGGCTCTAGCAAAGGACCGGGGTTGCCATGTCCAACCTCAGGTGGATTGTAACTGCCTTTGGTACTGGGAAAGGCCGGGGATTCCTGAGTAAGAGAAATGAAAGAATTAATTAAAATAACGTAAGGAAATACTCAATGTAATGTTAAATGAAATTAGTTACAAACCTCAGAGCTAGGCGCCACGTTATACATCCCGCCTTGCATGTGAGACAACACCATTGTACTCATCCCACCACGTAGCTCACTCAACAACTCTTCTTTAAGCTCGTCTCGAAGTGATTGACGCATTTGCATCGCTAGCTCTGCTCGGATTTCCTCTCGAAACCTGGCCATAAACTCTTAACTCATTTCACCACGTCCATAAGCTTGTGAACCTCGTCCAAAGTATTTAGAGAGACCAACTCCCCTTAACTCCCCTCTAACTTGACCAGGGTGATCTAGATTCCCAAGCGTCGTTGCTAAGATGTCTATCCTTCCAGTTTGAGTGAAGGAACCCTGGCTGCTCTGCTCTTTAAGGTCATCCGGCAGTATACAATAGATAAATAGAAAGTAATTACATGCAATCTTGTTAGGAAAATGAAACATACTTAAATATACTTGTTATTAAATACTCACAATCCTTTTAGCGACATCAGCAACGACTGGATTTATATATTTTTCTTCCTTTATCCTCCCTGATTTCCATTTTTTGTGATGCGGGAGAGGAGGTGGCGCCTGTATGACAGTACTAGGATTTGCTTGAGTTGCTTCCTCCAATTTTTTCAATTCAGCCTGCATCATCTTCTTTTCGAGCTTCCGATAACCCCCACGCGATATATAATGAAGATAATTGTTTTTCGCTCGCCCCTCTTTATTTGCTTGACTCAATTTCTATATAAACAAAGAATAATGATAACTGAGTTAGAGATGTCAAGTAAGTTCAACTAAAATGTTCAACACTAAGATGAACAAAATGTACTAGGAAATTGGGATCCTGCTGCGATGCCACAAACAACCTCCAGTCATTTGGAGAAAGAAACGAATACTCTTTGCAAGGATCTAAATGACTCAGTGGCCCTCGAACGTACTTGATTGTGAGCATGGACTTGAAATATTTCCATCGGTCACGAACTTTCCCCATCCAATACTTGTATATCTGCCTTGTATTGGGAACATCATAGTTTGCTACAAAACAAAATATATATTAGTTGTATATGAAAAAATAGAAATAGAGATAGAGATAACAATACAACTTTACATACCAAAAGTTGATCCCAAATCATAGCCTTCGTCTCCTTTGAAACTTCTCTCCAGGTAGGAATTAGAACGCTAACTTTGCTTCGACCCAAAAGGCCAACGTAGCTAATGAACTTGTATTCCTTTTCGCCGATAGGTTTTAAATCAGTATCAAATTCCACGTGAACCCTCTCCTATTCTTCCTCATGCCGTTTGACCAACGACCGTAGCTTCGTGCTTCCTCTACCCTTTTTCTTAACAGGTGAGCCAACAGAATCACCCGAATCTGAACGTGACATGATCTTGCTAAGAAATAAATGTGACATATGATAAGTAAATTGAAATTACATGCACACTTTAAACAATTCAAAATCTTACTAAAATATAAATGTAACATATGATAAGTAAATTCAAATTACATGCACACTTTAAACAATTCCAAATCTTACTTTAAGTGTTTTCCCAGATTCCTTCACAATGATAAACTCTAGTTGCATATTCATCATCATCTACCAATTCCACTTCAGATGGCATAGGCGGATTTGTAGTGAAAGGTAGTGTGTTGTCAAGATTCAAACTCGGATCACCATCCTTCCATTTTTTACTTTGGAGTACAATAGACTATTTTTCATTTGCTGGATTAATGACATAAAACACTTGTTTTGCCTGACTTGCTAGAATGAATGGCTCATCTTTATAACTGACTCTTTCAAGATCAACTGAGGTAAATCCAAATTGATCTATTTCAACAGCATTATTGTTAACCCACTTGCATTTGAATATGAACTCTCAACTTAGTGTAGCTTATCTCCCATATGTCTTCAATAACTCCATAATAGACTATGGATGCCAAAATGAGGTTTTTGTCTTTTGAACTAGAAAAGTGCATTAATTCGGCTACCACCACACCCCGCTATTTTACATAGTACTTCTGTTATCCTGGGCTTTTATATAGAAAGAATACCCGTTTATATCGAAGCCACTCCAAGTTATGACCTCAAAACAAGGCCCCCAAGCTAACCATTTGATTGTCTCAGACACATTGGTCTCATGCGCTAACTTATCCTTGAACCACTCTATGAAAGTCTTGTTTTGCTCATTAGCTATCTGCATGTCATTTTTTCTTGGATATATCTCCTTTAAACTCTTTCTGTATTCACGACGCATACTCTTCACTTTGAGCCCTCTTGTTCCCTTACTTATACCCTTTTCATGACGAGATTGGGCCTTCAACCTTGATAGATGTTCTTTGCAAAAGTCCATAGCCTCTTCAATGACATATCTTTCCACAATTGAGGCTTCAGGTTGATAAGGATTTTCAGAATACCCTTTTAAGTTCTTCATGTATCGCTCAAAAGGGTACATCCACCTGATAAACTGGGTCGTATAGTCTTACTTCCCTTATCAGATGAATTATTAAATGCACCATTATATCAAAGAATGCGGGAGCAAAATGCATCTTTAGTTGGGATAGAATAGTATAACCCTTATTTTCCAATTCGTCTAACCTTGCAATGTCAACAACTTTGCTACAAATAGCATTGAAGAAACTGCACAACCTTGTTATCGTGCGTTGCACATCATCTTTCATAATGCCTCTAATAGCTACTAGTAATAGTTGTTGCATCAAGACATGACAATTAGGAGACTTCATTCCAACTAACTTTAAATCTTCCATTGACACAAGCTGTCTCACATTAGAAGAATACCCTTGTGGCACCTTAATGCTGTGCAAACACCCACACAAACTTCTTCTCTCGGCTTTTGACAATGTATGTGTTGTTGGCTCCATATACGCTCTCTTACCTGAATCTCTTAGTTGTGGATGCAATCATTCTCTTATTCCCATTTCAACCAAGTATAGTCTCGCATTAATTCCATCTTTAGTTTTCCCCGCTATGTGCAAAAGCGTGCCAACAAGGCTATCGCATACATTTTTTTTTCACATGCATCACATCAATACTATGTCTCACATCAAGACTACGCCAATATGGAAGATCAAAGAAAATTGACCTCTTCTTTCATATGTTCTTCTCACCCGTAGTTTTTTGATTTTTACCAAAAGTGACATTGATTCTTTCCACCCGACTATAAACCTCATCTCCAGTTAATGGCTTCGGAGCCAATTCATTCTCTGAAAAACCGTTAAAAGCCTTCTTTAGCCTACGGTACGGGTGGAAGAAGAAATCATCTATGACCAAGGTAGATCATTTTTCTACCGTGCTTGAGTTGATGGAACTGTGTGCTTGCTTCACATATCGGACATACTTTATGACCCCTGACACTATAACATGACAAGTTCTCGTATGCAGGGAAGTCGTTAATTGTGGTGAAAATCATTGCACGTAGCTTAAACGACTGTTGCTTATATGCATCAAACACATCTACACCATCCTCCCACAACTGCTTTAAGTCCTCTATCAAAGGTGCCAAGTAGACATCAATATCATTCCCTGCCTGTTTTGGTCCCGAAATCATCATAGAAAGCATCATATACTTGTGTTTCATACACAACCAGGGAGGTAAGTTGTAAATCACCAGTAGAACCAGCCATGCACTATGTGTACTGCTAAAAGTACCATAGGGATTGATTTCATCTGTGCAAAGTCCAAGCCGAAGGTTTCTAGGCTCGCTGCCAAATCCATGATACATTTCATTTACTTTCTTCCATTGTGGAGAGTCAGCCGGGTGCCGAAGGTATTTTCGATCAAAAACTCTGTCATCATAATGCCATCTCAACTTCTTTGCTTCTTTCACATTAGCAAACAATCGTTTGAACCGTAGTATGATTGGAAGATACCACAAAACCTTGACAGGTTGCTTTTTAATTGTCTCATCACCACACCTATTACCTTTCATCACTTTGTATCTGGAAGTTTTACATTTCGGACGATCACTTAAGCCTTCATACTCATTTCTGTATAATACGCAGTCATTAGGGCAGGCATGTATCTTTTTATACTCCATACCCATGGTAGATAATATTTTCTTGGCCTCATACATACGATTTGGAAGTACATTATCCTCTGGAAACATATAACACAATAATTCAAGCAACAATGTGAAACTACTATTAGTTCACCCACAAGTTGCCTTTAAGTTGACCAAGTGCAAAATACCTGACAAGCGTGTATACTTAGTACACCCAGGGTACAAAGGTGTCTCTGCATCACTCCGCACACTATCATATATAGGCGGTTGTGCAAAACATTGTACCTCAACATCATGAATCATTTTCTCCATTCTATCGTCATCTCCAACCTCTAAAACTTCCTTCTCATGGGACGCACAAGCAATTACTTCCTCACCATACCATATCCACCTTTTGTACCGATGATTTATTCCATCACAAAATAAGTGATCTCTTCTATCATCAATATCTTGTAGACTCTCATTTAAACACTTCACACATGGGCAAAAATACTTCCCATTTTTACTAGGCTCATTCATTCTAGCAAATTTAATAAACTCTTCCACCCCATTCTCATATTCTTCACTAGTTCTCAAAGCATTCATCCAACGGCAACCCATTTTACTACCACCTATGCCATTTTCAATAATACTCAATTTTAGACCAATTGTCATTATGATATACATATGGATCAAGATTGCGAGTTAGATTCAATTTCAAAATGGATAACAGATACACTATCAGAGTTAAGGCTATAGTCAATCACTGTATACACAAAATAAATTAACTGAGCAAAAGAAAGTCATTGATAAGAGAAGATTTCCTAGAAACAAAAGTTACCTGGTAAAGAAATTGTAGCTCTAAAGTGATCAAGACCAGGTACTTCTTCCACTTCACCACCAAATTTCAAATTATGAACTTCTTCCCCACGAGATTTCTTTAATGCAAAGGGAGTAGCGGGCATGAACTAATAGAGAAGCAGGAAGCACGAAAGGGGTGGAGAGGCAGGATGTGACAAAACAACTTTACTCTTTATGTTGCTCTGACATGCTCTGCACCATCTTTGACTTCAAAATAAGATACAACGATTGGTTTTAGAAAGGGTAAGATAATGACATATGACGGTTTGTTATTTACATTTAATAAAATAACAAAAATCATGACCCTTCATGAAATCAGCAACTATGATTCAATATTCGTCGAATAAAGACACCATCTTCAGCTATGATTCAAAATCATAACCTTTTCTTATATCATATTCTATATTTCTTCATCATCATTATTATGTCTTCCCTTGTCATTCCACATATCTTCTATTATATTGATAGAATAATAGTCTTTTTCAAATTGTTACAAGTGTGGCCAAGAAAGGAAGCATTAAAACAAGACAGTGAAAATTAATGAAACCCATATAATGACATCAAATGACTTTATTTTTCATTATATAAGTACATGAGTTACACATAGTTTGTAATTATATACTTGATACAAACACATGAAACAAAACCTCCAATTTTAATCATAAGAACATACTAGAAACAAAAAACCCTCACAAGAGTTAACTTTGGCGCCCTAATGAATGAGTAATGACCCTAGTTTATCCCCCAAAAAAATAGATACCTAACTGTTTTAATTTCAGATATCCATATGACTGAGAAAGGAGGTTTTAGAGGAAGAAAGCTACAAAATGTTTATCATCATAGTAACAAGTAATTTCTTTTTCTTTTTTGCCAAAATAACAAGTACTTGCACACTGTTTTAACAAAATTCTTTCATCAAGAATCTGTTTTCATCTTCGGCCACTGATTTATATTGCAAAATAATTTAGATATGAATTTATTGGTTCTTCTATGTAGATATGCGGGCATATGATTTCTTGGATTATTGCAGCTACTTTTCATTAAAAGTAATTAAGTCAACATGATAAAAAAGTGCACAATATCATGGTGTTCATGATGAACTATGAGTTGCATACATGTCATCTATGGATTTATATGCAATTCCTAAATTAATATTTGTATGTACTAAATATATTTCCCTTTTGAAGGTATATATTTGCTTTTAGAAACATAGAGTAACTCTCAGCATTTGATGTCAATCCCATTAACGAAAACGTTTCTAATTAATTTGATTATCTCACAAGTGAAATTCCAAATGAACAAACCAATTTCGCAACTTACCATTTAAGAGTGACAAAAAGCAACAAACACGGATACAAAAAAAATCAAACAATCAACATATATAGCTTGTTGGAGATGAGGGAAAATAGGGATTGCAAGGTCAGAGGATGAAACGAAGCCACAAAACACATACTTAAACTTAAATAATGCAGCTTCAAGCAAGAAAAAAATCAGGATTGCAAGCTCAGAGGATGAAATGAAGAACCATATCAAATGAAATTTAAGTTTTGCTTTACCTAGCTTGTCGCGGGACGGAGAAGAGGGAAAACAGGGAGGATGGACCCAGTAGCTACAAAACCCACCTCGAATTGAGAAGAGGGGGAAGAACGAAGAACACGGAGACAGAACCACTTTTGGTTTTAACGGAGAAGAGGATCGAAGGAGAACCGCCAAAGGAGAAATGCAAATGGCGCCAATGAAGAAAAATTGAGGCTTTGGTAATTAAACAAAACAGCTACATGCAAAACCCACGGTGAATTGAGAAAAGGAAGGAGAATGAAGAACACGGAGACAGCATAACCAATTTTGGTTTAAACGAGGGGAGGGAGAACCGCCAATGGAGAAATGCAAATGGCGCCAATGGAGAAAAAAATGAGTATTTGGTAAACAAAACAGCTTTACTCTTTACATTGCTCTGACATGCTCTGCCATTCTTGAGTTCTGAGAAGAAGATACAACGACTGGTATTATAAAACCAGTCGTTGCAGCTAAATTTTTTTCAGATACAACGACTGGTTTTCAAACTAGTCATTGTATCTCTAATTTTTTTAAGATACAACGACTGTTTTAAAACCAGTCGTTGTATCTTAGATTTTTTTTAAATTTATAGATAAAACGATTGGTTTGAAAACCAGTCATTGTATCATGGCGTTTTATAAAAAAAACCTTTCAACGACTGATATAGAGACCAGTCGTTGCATCATTGGAAATTTTTTTTAAAAAAAATCCAGTATCCATCTTCAACGACTGTTTTTCATAACAGTCGTTGAAACTTCACTTTCAATGACTGTTTTTATAAAACCAGTTGTTGAAACGCAACCACTTCATCTTTTACTACTGTTTTTTAAGAACGGTCGTTAATTTGTGTCGTTAAATCAACTGTTTGTAGTAGTGTTGACTATATATATAATACACTTGGCATCTCCATTTGGCACTCAAATACACATGGCAAAGTTTTTCGAAAAAGGTACTCTATCCCTACGGCTTCACTCCCTTCTCACGCCACTTCAATATGCAAATGTTCAGCCTTGACGTTGACTCAGATCACCCCAGTATACCTTGGGTAGGGTTGCCTGATGTGCCTTAGGTACTGCCCAAAAACTCTCCCCATTCCCAAATATTTTTGTGTGTGTGTGTGCTTTTATCATTAGATTCTATATAAAATAAGTATTAAAGTTTTGAAAAATTATATCAAAATTGAAAACTGCATTATTTTTTGCCAATAAGATATCAAAATATCCATTATTTTAGTAGTGGGTAGCACCGAAGATACATCAGGCGCCCCCTGCACCATTTCTCCGACTTCAATCAGCCCACCGTCAGTTGGTATATTGTTTTCAACAAATGAAAAATTAATTAATAAAACATTTAATTTTTATGTGTAAATACTAATTTTCTTCAGATATGAAAGGCAACAATTATATTTAATATGTTTCATTCACGTAAATGCTAATTTTCTTCAGATATAAAATTCACAATGGTTGAAAATTTGGATCCCAAATTCCCAATCATTCGCTTAAGAATTGAAGTGAAGGCCCCTCTAACGCTTGTATCCATTAAAGTTGGTAATATTAAATTTGATTTTTCGAATCCAAAAAAACTGCCACTAAGTTATTTCGTCCTGCATGATACAATTAACTATGAAAATAGCAAGAAATTTTTTAAAGGATAATTTAAACATTTTTGAAAATCATATTCATCTCTATAAGATTCAAGCTCCATTAAATATTTGGTGAAATATACTTTTTTGTAAGAAATAACGAGTATACTCTGTCAATATAGTAGCTAGAGACTAACACACACACACACACACACACTCTCTCTCTCTCTCTCTCCCCCCTCTCTTTACCTCTCTCCCTCTCTCTCTCTATCTATATATATGGCGAAGTGAAGGAAACACCTAACTAGATTGCTTTACACATAAAAGTTGTACGTGATGTAACTTTCTACCTAATGAAATGCGTGGAAAAGATATTAAAAAGATTATAAAAGACTTGAATTATGTCATATTCAAGAGTTCAGGCTTATAAGTTCAAGCATTAGCATGAAATCAATAAGCTACTAAGCTCAGTTAGCAGAAGTAGGCACAACTGTCCTCAATGGATATAATGATTGTAACATTCAATCTACCGGAATAAAAGCTAACTGTACAACAAAGTTTAGTCAAAGGTGAAATATAATAGTAGAAATGCTAAGGTAACATTGTGTATCTACAATCCTTGGTTTCGGTAAAGGTGTAATTTTTAAAAATTATGGGTACATAAGAGCAATTTTAGAAATTATGCCCGGAATGTTAGGGAAAATTCCCAGAGACACAGTAAGGTAGGTAATAATTCTTCAAACTGTATTTGAGGCATAATTGAGGTATAAATGTGAAAAATGCCTGAAATTTTTTTTAAAAAAATTATTCAAATTTTGCCCAAACAAAGGATAATTGACCAAATTTAATTATGAAAAATACCATGGGGCCTCAACTAATTGGTTGTATCCCAAAAACAACATAAACATAGATATTAATTTAAGCTGATTCATTCCCTAACTCTATTAGGCGGTCTTCAATTGTCATTCTTCGATTGAATTATGTAATGTGATGATGAGTTAAGAAGTTCTGGTAAAGTCATTCACGCAGAAATTGAAACTTGAACATTATACTCATTTTGGTCCTTACATGTATAGATCGAGTACCAGTATATATAAAGCAAAGCTCTAACGTTTGACGAGAAGGATGAGAAGAAGAACAACAAACAACAAAGGTGTAACACCCCGATTTTTGATTAAGGACTAATGATAATTATTGAGAATAATTATGTGTTTTATGGCAATAATAATTAATAAGCCATAATTATTGGAAATTGAAAGAGTGAAATTGTTGGGAATTAGTTAGTGATTAATAGAGAAATTAATTACTAGCTAAGAGAAAATGAGATGTGTGATTAAATGATCAATGGCTAGGATTAATTGTGTAGTGGATCAAGGGGCATAATCATGTGTATGTGAGTGCATGTGAGCCCATGAGAGTTGAAGTGAGATGGTGACAAGTGGCAAGATGTGGACCCTTGGATGGGTCATAAGTGAATGACACATCATCATCATCATCTCCATCTCCTCTCTTCTCTCCCTCTCGGTTTCTCTCTCTTCTCTTCCTTCCTCCATTTTCGCTGAATATGCTAGGGAGAGAGAAAAGAAAAACTGGATTTTGAGGTAAGCAAATGGCCTCTTTAGCTTAAACTCTCTTCTCCAATGTTAATCCTTGAGTTGAGAGCTTTATTTTGATGGTTGTAGCTTCTCCATTGGTGGTGATTTGAAGAATCACGAAAATATGAAGTGTGGAGAATCAAAGAGTGTCCTTGAGAAAGTTGATAAGGTATGTGAAACCAATCCTTCTATCTATGTTTCATTGCCAAACGATTAAGTTGGGAATTTCTGGAATTATTGCCCTAATTGTGAAAATATGGGTAATGAGTAGTTTGGCATGATATGGTTATAGAAATGGTATCTTAGAGTGAGTTTGGAATAGATAGATTGATTGGGGATTGAAATGATTGAAGTTAGTGATTTTGGAAAAATGATGATTATATTGCCCTAGACCAAAGCATGTTAATGGAATGGGAATTGGGTAATTCTGTTGATTCCATTGAATTCAGTGAGTGATTTTGTGTGGGAGTGGCTTTGGTAGAGGTTTTGGGTCCATTTGGGATCAATTGGGCAAGAGTTAGGAAATGTGGTAAGTTTTGCTGCGTTTTCTGGAATCTGATAGATTCACTCGAGCAGACAAGGGTGTGCTTGAGTGAGGGATGAATGTCGCTCGAGTGAGGAAGAACCTGCTCGAGTGATATGTGAGTTTTCCCTTGTTCTGCTTCGAGTGCGCCTGGGTTTTTATGAGCAATGCTCGAGCACATCGCTTTGTGCTCGAGTGAGGGAAGAACATGCTCGAGTGAGCATGGTCTCCTCGAGTGATAGTGGAAGTCCAGAGTGAAGGGTTACTTTCTGGTCTTCACTCGTGGGCAAGGTGCAAGAAGTGTGCCTTCTCACTCGCGGGTGGAGGGCATCTGCTCGAGTAAGCCGTGTGTGCTCGCGGGTGAGAGGTGTGTGCTCGCGGGAGAGAGTGGTGTGCTCGAGTGATCCTGTGCTTGGAGAGCTTTGGGTGCTCTCGGGTTCTCACTTCCTGGATTTCTCTCGCGGGTGCTCGAGTGAGGCTTTTGGCCTTGTGCTCGAGTGAGGATCTGTGCTCGAGTGAGCTTGTGCCTCAGGTGAGGGTTGTGCTCTCGGGCATGTGCTTTCTGTCTCACTTTCTCTTGTGCTCGGGTGTTGTCCGTACCAATGCTCGAGTGAGAGCATTTGTGCTCGAGTGATGTCCGTACTTGTGCTCGAGTGAGAGCTTCTGTGCTCGAGTGAGGCAGTGAAAAATATTAAGTTTGAGTGTTCAAGAGGGGATCTTTGGGGATAGTCTTCCAACCCTTTAGAGCTATGGATTGAGATGTTTGAGGGCACTTAAAGGGCAATAATGATAACCAACTTAAGTGTCTAAAAGTAAAGGAATTGGAAAAGGGATTAATCCTATGTCCTTGATTTTGGTTATAGGATTTGACGAGTTCCTTGAGCGTGAGCAGCCGGAGCTGGAGCTTACGTGGAAAGAGGGTAGGGAACTTACCTTTCCTGCATGTATTGATAATTGTATTTGTGTATTGATGCATGTTATTGCCTTGCTTGAATTATGTGAAACATATGAGAATGATTGTAGCTCTGTTTCTATTTATACTATGGCCATGAGTATGTTATGTGAGCATTGAGCATGCGGATATATCATTATGTGAACATGAGATATTGTGATGCAAGCATGTCATGCATTAAATACTTATCTTGCATGCATATTGGTATCTGTTTCCTACTGAGATTCCCCAGAATCTCACCCTCCCCTATCAACATTTTAGACAGGGAAGGAAGATTGAGGATGAGCAAGCATCCAAGGACGAAGAGGACTCGTTTCTGGTGAAAGCTTAGTGGTTGGTTATCAATGCGTAATTGGGATTATGTATCTGATTGTATGGATCAGTATTTGAGAATGTATTCATATAAGTTGTGTAATCCCTGTTATTTGAGTTGTATGGGCTAATGTGCCCTATGAGTATTGAGCGAAGATATGATCCCGGAATTGTCGGGAATTTATATTGCGTACTCTGATAATTGTATAAATGTAATTTATCTTCGCATAGTAATTATGTTCGGAGTGTGAATATGAGACCAGGTTATGAATGATTTCGAAATGCATTTGTGAAAACCCCGTCTGGTTGATGGGTTTATATATGATGTTTTGTCTTATTGGTCTCTATTTCACCTTAATCGCGTAATCCGGATATTAATTACGGCAGGGGGTTACGGCAGGGGGTTACATTTTCAATCGCGTAATTGGATATTAATTCCGTAGGTAGCCCTTTCCAATCGGATCTCACCGTAGGTAGCCCTTTCCGATCAGATCTCACCGTAGGTAGCCTTTTCCGATCAAAAGTCCCCGTAGATAGCGTTCTCCGATCCGAATCCTCCGTAGATGACTTTCTCCCTGTACTAGATTAACAACCAACACTCTCAGAATAACTGATACACATTTCAATTCACTTCCTGTACCATACCTTGGTACCACAGACCACTGAGGTCAAATCCAATTCCTAAGAATCAACCCAGCTATTGAGTCTAATCCTTAGATCACATCTCATCTATCCAAATATCAACCTTAGTTGAACTGGGAAATCACTTCCCTCCTTTCCACAGAGCACCATCAGCCTCAATGCAAGTTCAAATATCTCGGCCAGCCTAAGGCACACCAGTCCCCTAGGTCTTAAGGCCTTTTCACATACAAGCTCAGTATAACATTACTACATGTAACATCATACCACCCTGGGTTACATACCCAACATCTAGGTTAGTCATGATACCTAGAACCTCAATATCAAACACCTCATAAACCATTTTCCTCGGTTTTTAAAATCAACTAGGAGTCTGATTACCACCACCTCCTATATTCAAAATCAAGGACATAGGATTAATCCCTTTTCCAATTCCTTAACTTTTAGACACTCAAGTTGGTTATCATTATTGCCCTTTACGTGCCCTCAAACACCTCAATCCATAGCTCTAAAGGGTTGGAAGACTATCCCTAAAGATCCCTTTTTGAATACTCAAACGTGATATTTTTCACTGCCTCACTCGAGCACAGATGCTCTCACTCGAGCACAAGTACGGACATCACTCGAGCACAAATGCTCTCACTCGAGCATTGGTACGGACAACACCCGAGCACAAGAGAAAGTGAGACAGAAAGCACATGCCCGAGAGCACAACCCTCACCTGAGGCACAAGCTCACTCGAGCACAGATCCTCACTCGAGCACAAGGCCAAAAGCCTCACTCGAGCACCCGCGAGAGAAATCCAGGAAGTGAGGACCTGAGAGCACCCAACGCTCTCCAAGACCGGGATCACTCGAGCACACCACTCTCACCCGCGAGCACACACCTCTCACCCGCGAGCACACCCGCGAGCATACACCTCTCACCCGCGAGCACACACGGCTCACTCGAGCAGATGCCCTCCACCCGCGAGTGAGAAGGCACACTTCTTGCACCTTGCCCGCGAGTGAAGACCAAAAAGCAACCTTTCACTCTGGTCTCCCACTATCACTCGAGCAGACCATGCTCACTCGAGCATGTTCTTCGCTCACTCGAGCACAAAGCGATGTGCTCGAGCAGCGTTAATGAAAACCCAGGCGCACTCGCAGCAAAACAAGGGAAAACTCACATATCACTCGAGCAGGATCTTCCTCACTCGAGCAATATTCATCCCTCACTCGAGCACACCCCTGTCTGCTCGAGTGAATCTATCAGATTCCAGAAAACGCAGCAACACTTACCACATTCTCCTAACTCTTGCCCAATTGATCCAAATGGATCCAAAACCTCTACCAAAGCTACTCCTACACAAAATCACTCATTGAATTCAATGGAATCAATGGAATTACCAAAATCCCATTCCATTAACATGCTTTGGTCTAGGGCAATATAATTATCCATTTTCCAAAATCATTAACCTCACACATTTCAATCCCAAATCCATTCTATCTATTCCAAACTCACACCAATATACCATTTCCATAACCATAACATGCCAAACTACCCATTGACCCATATTTTTGAAATTAGGGCAATAATTCCAGAAATTCCAAACATAATCATTTGGCATGAAACATAGATAGAAGGATTGGTTTCACATACCTTATCCACTTTCTCAAAGACACTTTGATTCTCCAAGCTTCATATTTTCGTGATCCTCAAATCACCACCAATGGAGAAACTAAAATCACCAAAATAAAGCTCTCAACTCAAGGATTAACATTAGAGAAGAGAGTTTGAGCTAAAGGGGCCATTTGCTTACCTCAAAAACCAAATTCTCCTTTCTCTCTCCCAAGCATATTCAGCGAAAATGGAGGAAGGAAGAGAAGAGAGAGAAACCGAGAGAGAGAGAAGAGAGGAGATGGAGATGATGATGATGTGTCACACATCACTTATCCCACATCCAAGGGTCCACATCTTGCCACTTGTCACCATCTCACTTCAACTCTCATGGGCTCACATGCACTCACATACACATGATTATGCCCCTTGATCCACTACACAATTAATCCTAGCCATTGATCATTTAATCACACATCTCATTTTCTCTTAGCTAGTAATTAATTTCTCTATTAATCACTAACTAATTCCCAACAATTTCACTCTTTCAATTTCCAATAATTATGGCTTATTAATTATTATTGCCATAAAACACATAATTATTCTCAATAATTATCATTAGTCCTTAATCGAAAATCGGGGGGTTACAAAAGGGCAAACATAGCTCCTAAACATGGAGATGGGGTCTTATTAACAACATTGAAAGATGCATACAGCCAACTTTCCCAACATCACAACATATATGCATGCTTGGTTCTAGGTGCAGGTCTTTAAGAGTTTTTTTTTGCCTTCAGATCTTCAAGAGTTGTTTATATATATATATATATGGTTCTACATATTCATAAATATATTTACTGTCAACACCCATTAACATTTCGATATGCGCAGAATAATAAAAACACAGTTCCACAGGCAAACAGAAATAGTGCAACTATACTGATAAAAGTATTTGTTTACATACAGGAATAATCCCTGCAGGGTTTGATAATATTTACAAATTTCTCCAAAATATTCAAAAATAAAGACTACATATAACCGCTATCCCTATCTTGGGATCTGCACCATCAGTTCCTCGTGTCTACCACCTTGCCTTTGGATCAGTTGGTTCCCGCTGACACATTTATCATTTATGAAAAGGTAGAGATTCCAAGGAATCCTAGTAGCAACAGACTATTGTTCATATAAAATGTGAAAAGTAAATATGAATGCACCAATTAATAAATAATATAAAAGCATGTATACATGGGATAGGGCTCAACAACCACTATCCATACTCCTTAGTTGGATTGTTACTCAACAACTAGGTAAAAGTGCACTTCTCGCACTAGCTGCCCTTTCTCAGCAGACTGCCTCTTCTCGGCAACCATGTTGATTAATTAAAACACAAATAATGGCATACACAATCATATTAACCATGGAATAATGCATGAAGGATAATATCACTACCTTAGACCCTTTCCAAACTTGGTAAGCGTCCCTCGGTATGTGTGCCAACGACTCGGGCTATTAACTTAGTCCTAAAATGTCAAATGTACAAGAATTAAGTTAAAACCCATTCATGTACTATTTTAGGCACTTCCAAAATGTTTTTAGTAGTTATATGAGTCTATATTAAAAAATTACTAAAATGCCCCTAGGGAACCGGCTCGGCCTTGCTGTACTAAGTCTGACTGTACTATTTTTGAAATTTTAACCCATGCTATTCTTACATATTTTTGCCTAAGAAATCCATTTCTGGCCTTGGTTTTTGCAAAATCATTGCCAAATGACATTTTTGTCCTTGGAAGCCCCTAATTAGGGTTTTGGGGCGTTTTGGTTATTTTGCTTTCTCGAGCTTTTTGAAAAAGTGTTGAACCCTGTTCTTGGCCTGGCGAAACTTAGAGAACTCCGAGAAAAATTGGGGGTTTTTGAATTTTAATCTAAAATCTTCTCCTTTCTACTCCTAATCACTTGATTAACTACTTAATTACATTCTAACCATGATTTAAACTAAATTTGGGTAGCATCACAGCTAGGTTTTCCATTTTCCCAAATTTTACAAAACAAAGAAATCAACAACAAAACCACCGATCAATATCCAATAACAATAGCAATAATTTAAGGTTTATGAAGTCACCTTTGCTTTCCCTTACTTTCTCTCACTTGGCCGAAACTTTAGCCTCTACAAACCTTAGGATTTTGCTTCCTAAACACCATGAATCATGTAGAAGAGTAGCTTAAAGGAATGATTACACAATTTGGAAGCCAAAACACCAAGGAAAATCACAATTGCCTTAGGTTTTCTTCCTCCTTCTCTCTAAAATCTCAAGAACTCTCTCTCTCTCTTACTCTCTCTTAGGCTGATGGTTTTGAGGATGAAAGATGAAGGGAGTGTGTTTTAAAATATCTCCCTTTTTCTCAAATTAAGTGAATTTTCAAAAATCCCAAAAAGTTGACTTTTGTGGCATAAGCTTATCTACATGAAATTGTGTCTTAATGTGCCATTAGAATATAACTAATATTTTCCTTTCTTGGCCCATCCAAAATGATGCCTAGGGGGTCCTTCCATCAACCAAATGACTTTAGCCTTAATGAATTTTCCCATTTATCTCATAATTTCAAAATTGCCATCACTTTTTTTTTTTCATTTTTGGATTAATTGGCAATTCTGGCAGATTTTCTGCCCAAACTTTAAAAACTCATAAATAAATTTGTAGAATCTCAATTGGAGTGATTCCAAAGGCTATGAAACCCTTATTGAGTCTAATTTCAAGGAAAAATATAGCCTTCAGCCAACTAAACGCACAAAATTCCTAGAATTTAAGTCTTTGGATGCTGTTCCAGAAAATAAACAATTTTTCTAGGCTAACTTCAAAATCCATAACTCTTTGTATACAACCCAAAAAGTTACCCATTACCTATCAAATTAAAGCTTAGGATGTCTACTTTCATCCTGAAAAATTTCACAATTTTTGAATATTATTTGATCTTCCAAAATCACATGACAAACTCACTGCCTCATAGAAAATTTCACTGGCAACATATTCACATTCTCCAAAATTCACCCTTCCATTTTATTAAGTGCCACAAATATTTACAAGGCATATTGGGGAATGAAATTTGGGGCGTTACAGTTCTCCCCCTCTTAAATAAATTTCTTCCCTGAAATTTGCTACATCGTATAATATCATTTATACCTTGGGGAATCCCCTTTTTTCCCACTCAGTCTATCTCTTTAATGTGCAGGCTCATGGGCCATGCAACACAACCATCATTATGGGCTTAACATAAATGTAAACATTCACATTCAACAATCAAAGTACAATGTAAACAACTGACATATAAGATTGTTCAACCAAGGGTCTCTACCCCAAAATCCTTGAGCCACTGCTAAGCACAATTCTAAATACATCTTCCAGCCTTAGGGACACATTGGTCCACAAGGTCTTAGGGCCTATAGGCACACTAATATTCTACAACATCATTGGCATATAAGATCTTATAGCCTAGGGCCACTGCCCATGCCATCTTGCATATAGGATCTTAATGCCTTTGTCACTGTTCTATTCGCCATTAGATGCACTGATACACTCGGGCTCATTTTAAATTTTTACTTGCGTAATGTACTACTGACCACATAATTCATGTTACTGCACACCTCACAGGTTGCATCATTATAAACCACAAAGCCGCATAGATCCTCATATTACAAGCCTCATCATTTGCCTTATTGCCAATCACACAATAGACCACATAAATAACCACTTAGTAGACCGCGCGGGTCAGCACACTGTAGGCCACACAGGTTGTCAAACAGTAGGCCACACAGGTAATCACATAGTAGACCATACAAGTCATCACATAGTAAATTAATTTCTGAACACTAACACTTATTTGCGACTCCCAACACCACTTATATGTTTATCACGTTCTTCTATACTCCTTGAGTAGATCAAAATATCGATACTAAGATAATACAAAATTTACTAGCCATAGGTATATTTTAAGTTGCCATTTCAGCTTTGTCTATACTGAAGAAAACAAAGTACCTTTATGTAACACTTCTTAGCTTAAGTCATATATCAAGAGATAACTCAAATCACTTGTGGAGTATGTTATGTAATTCTCTTATTTCCACTGTGTATTGACACATGATTTGATATTAACCATTCAACTCCTATTACCACTTTGAGTTTATGGAGCCGTTCACAGAGTAAATCTATCACAGGGTTTTTTTTCTCTTACACATATCATACAATGTAACAAATTTTCTTAAGTATCTCACATAGTAAGATACCATATAAGTATGGCTAGTACCTAAACCTATGAATGCTTGCACAATATAATTGCCAAGTTAGGTCGTGCCTTGGGTCATCTTAGGTGACTTCTGTTCCTTCTCATGGGTCATATTGAATGCTCTGCCCTGACTCTTAGGTTGAAGGTCTATCAGCTGTTGTGGGCAATCTTTAGCAATATGACCCAGCTTCTGACAATTATAACACATTCGCTGCCTAATTGTGCAAGATTCACCATCATTTTGCTTACTGCAGTTATCAACCTGATATGGTCTTTTATTATTTCAAATCAGAGAGAATTTCCTGATTCTTGCATTTCTGGGAAGAATTCCCGCTATCAGATACACCATTGTTGTGAACACTACTATCAGAATACAGGTTCACCAAGTTCTTCTCAACAACACTGCATTCTTCTACTGCCTCGTTGAATTCGATGTAACATCTTGAAACCAGTTTTTCTTTCATCTCTGGCTTCAGCACCTCTATCATCATGTTAGTGCTCCATTGTTTGTCATCCCGATATTTGAAGTATGGTGAATATCGAGACAATCAAATGTACTGAGCCAAATAATCATCAAAGCTCTCACGATATTGCTGTTGAATGCTCAAAAACTCTTTCTCTTTTTCTCATTTGATGGAAGGGGGAAAATATTTCTCGTTGAACTTTTCTTGGAATAATTCCTATGTTACCGGAATATTCCTTTCCCTCAGAATGAGTTTAGTGTTCTTCCACATCCTGTTTGCGTTACCCTCTAGCTTATATATGGCTAGTAGAACTTTTATTTCATCTAGGCATAGCATGATATTAAAGATCTTCTCCAGGCATGATAGCTAGTCCTCCGCTAATTGTGGATCAAACTTCCCCTGAAAGACAGGAGGTTGTTGCTATTGAACCTACCTACCCAGGCCTGTATATCAGCTTCCGGCTTAGGTACAACATCTTCTGGTGGAGGTTCCTCATATGATTCTTCCTCACCATTCCCTTTGACAAACTCTTCTAGGCGATCTTGCCTATGTTGTACTTCCCGTAATTCTTCCTTGATTTCGTTCATCGTGGCCTGCTGCTGCGTCAGCTTACCCAGTATTTGTTACTGGATTGGTTCTGGTTTAGGACCCTGGTCTTCCTCATTATTACCACGTCTACCTCTTGCTCGGCCTTTACCTTGGCCTCTATCCATTTCTCCAGTTCGAGCCATCTCTATAATTCACACTACATGAAAATAGAGAAAAATAAATTTCATATGAGAGCAAGGGCATTTTCATCATTTCATAATAATTTGGGTACACAGATATGTCATATATAACATATATCAGCTATTTTTAGTAGTTACAGAAAGCTAGAAGCATCACACAATCTATAAACTACTGTACATGAAATACTTGTCTTTTTACATTACATAACACTTAAGTTACGTGTAACTTCCTAGGGGGTACCCATCCTAGGATTACCCTGGGTCGAGCATGCTTAACTTTCTATGTACCTGCCCAAAACATTGGCTCCAGCTCTATCAGATTCAGTCCGTTGGTTCCACATGACTGCCTTTGCCTCAAAATACGTGCCGGCTACTTTCTGTCACTCAAAATATATTGACGGGGACCCTTCACTCGCTGTACATTTACTTCACTATGGATTGATTCATGTGATCCCTAAACTCGACAAAATGATTATTTTGGCCCTGATCGACTATATCATTCTTCTTCCAGGCCCAAAATGTTGTATCTAGGAAAAAGTGCATAATTGTATAAATCTAGATCAATTCTACATATTCCAACCATAGTGGAACTTGATCCTAGAAGAATGTATCCATAATATTCATATATTTAAGGTATTGGACTATAGGATTATGAGACTCCTTGAAGGCCCATAAGTATCCACGCCGAGCAAACTTGCACAACCTTAGATTTGGCCACAGATCGTATTTAACACTTACCGGTCTAGCTTTGGATACAGTAGCAACACAAAACTCTGACTCTGACTTATCAGATAGCGGCTATTCAGAATCTCCTATCCTTTCTCGAGGTACTGGCTTAGGTCTTGGCTGAGGCCTATACACTGCTTTGATAAGGACCCGCTTCCCTGATGTCCTTGCCTCTATAGACTGCTGATCTTAGTAATGCTCTGATCCAGGGTATCTTGGTTTACTGACGGTAATAACTCATCTCGATGTGACCATTCTCCTCTTATAATTGTCGTCAACCTATAAACAAAACCATATTAGTATACTATTCTAATAATGCCAGAACAGCTTTAAACTCTGATACCAAAAATGTCAACACCCATTAAATTTCGATATGCGCAGAGTAATAAAGACATAGTTCTAAAGGCATACATAAATAGTGCAACTATACTGATAAAAGTATTGTTTACTTACAGGAATCATCCCTGCAGGGTTTGATAATATTTACAAATTTCTCCAAAATATTCAAAAATAAAGACTACATATAACTGCTATCTCTATCTCAGGATCTGCACCATCAGTTCCCTTTATCTACCACCTTGCCTTTGGATCTGCTGGTTCCTGCTGACACATTTATCATTTATGAAAAAGGATGAGATTCTAATGAATCCTAGTTGCAACAAACTATTGTTCATATAAAATGCGAAAAGTAAATATGTTATGCTCTATGAATGCACCAATTAATGAACAATATAAAAGCATGTATACATGGGATAGGGCTCAACAACCACTATCCATACACCTTAGTTGGATTGTTACTCAACAACTAGGTAAAAGTGTACTTCTCACACTAGCTGCCCCTTCTCGGCAACCATGTTGATTAATTAAAACACAAAAAATGGCATACACAATCATATTAACCATGGCATAATGTATCAAGGATAATGTCACTACCTTAGACCTTTTCCAACTCGATACGTGTCCCTCAGTATGCGTGCCAACGACTCAGGCTCTTAACTTGGTCCTAAAATGTGAAATGTATAAGAATTAGGTTAAAATCCATTTATGCACTATTTTAGGCACCTCCAAAGTGTTTTTAGTAGATATATGAGTCTATATTGAAAAATTACCAAAATACATCTGGGGACCCGACCTGTCCTTGCTTTATTCGGTCCGACTGTACTTTTCTCAAAATTTTGACCCAGGCTATTCTTATATATTTTTGCTAAAGGAATCCATTTCTAGCCTTGGTTTTTATAAAATCACTACCAAATGACAGTTTTGCTCTTGGCAGCCCTTAATTAAGGTTTCGAGGCGTTTTGGTCATTTCGCTTTCTAGGGCTTTTCTGAAAATGAGTTGAAGATTAACCCCACCTAATTTTCCCTCCTGAACACAATAGAACCATCAATTTCATGAAAATCCAGGTCCTATCCCCTGTTCTTGGCCTGGCCAAAACTTAGAGAACTCCGAAAAATGTTGGGGTTTTTTGAATTTTAACCTCAAATCCTTGCTCATTTCTACTCCTAATCACTTGATTAAGTACTTAATTACATTCTAACCATGATTTAAACTACGTTTAGGCAGCATAATAGCTAGGGTTCCCATTTTCCTAAATTTTACAAATCATAGAAATCAACCACAAAACCACCAATCAATCCAACAACAACAACAACAATTTAAGGTTTATGAAGTCACCTTTACTTTTGCTTGCTTTCTCTCACTTGGCCGAAACTTTAGCCTCTACAAACCTTAGGATTTTGCTTCCTAAACACCATGAATCATGTAGAAGAGTAGTTTAGAGGAAGGATTACACAATTTGGAAGCTAAAACACCATGGAAAATCACACTCGCCTTAGGTTTTCTTCCTCTTTCTCTCTAGAATCTCAAGAGCTTTATTTCTATTTCTTACTCTCTCTTGGGCTGACGGTTTTGAGAATGAAAGATGAAGGGAGTGTGTTTTAAAATATCTCCCTTTTTCTTTAATTAAGTGAATTTTCAAAAATCTCAAAAAGTTGACTTTTGTGGCATAAGCTTATCTACATGAAATTGTGTCTTAATGTGCCATTAGAATGTAACTAATATTTTCCTCTCTTGGCCCATCCAAAATGATGTCTAGGGGGTCCTTCCATCAACCCAAATGATTTTTCCCATTTATCTCATAATTTGAAAATTGCCATCACTTTTTTTTATTTTTCGGATTAATTGGCAATTCTGGCTGATTTTCTGCCCAAACTTTGAAAACTCATAACTAAATTTGTAGAACCTCAATTGAAGTGATTCTAAAGGTTATCAAAACCCTTTTTGAGTCTAGTTTCAAAGAAATATACAACCTTTAGCCAACTGGAAGCACAAAATTTCCAAAATTTAAGTTTTTGGATGATGTTTTAGAAAATAAACAGTTTTTCTAGGCTAACTTAAAAAATCCATAACTCTTTGTATATAACTCCAAAAATTATCGGTTACCAATAAAATTAAAGCTTAGGATGTGTAGTTTCATCATGTAAAATTTTACAATTTTTGAATATCATTTGATCTTCCAAAATCACATGACAAGTAGTTGAAATTGACTTTTTATACTGGGTTTAGGTCCAGTCTTATATCAATTGGTTCAAAAAGTATGCCCTTATTAAGACCGGTCCTACAATTTGGATAAAAAGTTACTTTTTAAGACCAGTTGTTTTAGTGGCCGATCTTAAAAAGTTTCAATTTATAACAAAAAATGCTTACATTTTGGACCAGGTAATTTCATGCCCAGCCTAAAAAGTGGGCAAACTTTTTTTTTAAAATATATGTTTTATTTTGTTTCACAGAAGCGCTTTTGGATTATTATATCTAAAAGTTATATTATGCAATACTACAGACAACCCTAAAAATACAAATGGAATCGATATAAAAAATAATTATAATAACTAATGACCATGAATCTTACCAATATTATTAGATAATTGAATCTTAATTCCAACATTTGTTCTTTCAAGGTTTACTTTTTTTGTTTACATTTTTCTATCCTCCAAACGAGTTAGATGATTTTTGAGTGTTGGATATAGAGGATGCAATTTTATGCCTAGCATTTGCATGTTGTTGATGCATGATTCATATTGTGAGTATTTCTAAAGTTGAATGTAACTACCCATAGATTGGGTGTTAGGTTACCATACTTATGTATTTTGATTCTTCTGGGCTTCAAATATGAAATTTGGCTCTGTCCTATCTTAGTCTCAGGTGATAAAGGAGAAGATTCTTATTTAATGAACCTAAGTATAATAGAGTTAATATAAAAATATGAGAATAAGATTTTATATGACTTAATTTGGTATGTGATTAAGTTTCACTACTACAAAAAACACAAGCTGTGGTCTTAATTTAAAGAACACTATGGCACTTGAGAAGCACCGTAGCTTCCAGCGCCATTAAAACAAGCTACGATGCTTCTTAATATTTGGAAGTGCCATAGCTCAATTATTTAATTATTTTTTTAAAATATAAAGCTATGGCGCTTTCACAGGGAAGAGCCATAGGAAGGTGGCGCTTCTTACGGCACTTCACTAGGGAAGTGCCCTAGGAAGTTTTTTTTAAAAATAATTTTTGGTAATTATTTTATTTTCCTTTTGGAAACCTCCATTTACAATCCAAAATCCACAGCCATTTATAATACAATCCACAGCAAAATGAAATAACATAGCACATATCTTTTGGAATATTGTGTCTTCATGTATCAAGCATAAAAGAACTCCAGTATTTAAGTTGCTTAAACTTGAGCCATACACGTTACTTCTATAGTTGATTAAACTAAGTATTATTATATTTGTAAGCTCGAAAATTAAAAAAACTTACAATGTATAGGAAGTTCAATAAGACAGAGTTGACACTTCAAATAAATACCTGAAAAAAATTATGAGCACACATATAAGATTCATGATAATTTGAACTAAAAAAGAAAATGTGGGCCAAATGTTGAAAAAAAACACTTACACACTAGGAAGCTTCTGAAAGAGGCCAAGACAAGGGGAAAAAAACACATGGGAGAGGAAGCTTTGTATTGCAACAGAGTTTTTAGAAATGGGGGAGTTAGAGGGAATGCGGGAAGATGAAAATGAAAATGAGAACGACAGGTTGCAGAGATTAAATAGCACCTTGAATTGTATGGCGCTTGTTTGTCAAAGCACCATAGCTTTCTAATCTTAAAAAAATTTTAATTATTTTTTTAAAAAAGGCCTTGGATGGCATTTTTTGTACCAAGCGCTGTCTAAGACACTTGCAAATTCAAGGCACCACCTAGTGCCTTGAATATTTAAGGCATCACGTGGTGCCATTCAAGGCACCAGGTGCCTTGAATTTAACCAAGTGCCATCCAAGGCCAACCATTTTATTAAAAAAAATATTTTTTAATAGAGGTGATTTATTTATAGGTTTTGACCTCTAATTTTTTTCTAAAAAAAATTAGCCCACCTTATATGGCCTTTAAAGTCACTTCCTATAGAAAATATTTTTTTTAAAAAAATAAATTTTCGTAATAAGTTAAATATAAAAAAAATTGAACAAATTAAATGAGTAACAACTAATAAAATTATATTTGTAAGCTTAAAAATTAATAGGACACATGTGTTATATTTTAGAAATATTATATTTTCACTATAAATCTAGCTGAAATAAATAGGACACATGGTCTAAGATGACTTGATATGATGAATTCAAGGAACTTGACTTAATTTTTTTCCCCTTTAAATCTTTAGAAAATATTTGTTTTTAATTAATTTTGACTCCTACTAGGTACTACAATTTTTTTTAAAAAAATAATTTTATATAATAAATTAAATATAAAAGACATTGAGTAAATTAAACAAGTAACAACTAATAAAATTATACTTGTAAGCTTAAAAATTAAAAAACTTACAATGTATAGGAAGTTTAACGAGAGATGAAAAAAATTATAAGCACACATAAAACAACAAGCTAAGATTCATGACATATTTAAAAAAAATTGAAGGGCCTTTAATGCCGCTTTATCGAGCAAGTGCCATTAAAGGCATATATGATTATGAGCCCAGCTATGATGCTTGTCCGGGTAAGTGCCATACAAGGAGTCTAATTTTTTTTAAAAATAACCCCTTGTATGGCGCTTCCCTAGGCAAGCGCTATATAAGGTACTCAACAGCTACGACGCTTGACATAGAAAGCGCTATAGCTGTTAGTTGTATTTTTTTTTCAAAAAATAGAAGTCTCCTCCGGCACTTGTTTGAAGAAGTACCATAAGATTAGTGTTGCTAAATCACTATTTTGTAGTAGTGTTTTAGATGAAATGAAAAATAAGCTGAAGGCCAATAATAAGGAAGTAACTGATTAGGTGGAAATACTAGTGATGAGGTGAGGATTGATAAGTCTAAATTGGAGGATGAAAAACATTGACTAGATGATCATCACTTGTAAGGACAAATTTGTTGGACAGGGTGGTAATCCAGTTCAACATATTTTTTCTTGAATGCATAGATAAATCAATCTACATTTTTCATCATCTAATTTAGACGTCTTAATCATTAAGCTGTTACTAGTAACTTCACCTAGTTGGGTAGCTTGTTATTATTGGCCTTCACATTTATTTCCTTATCAACCAAGACCTCATCACTCCACCATATTCAACCACACAAAATAGAATTCTCAAGTATGTAAATAAACCACGTTAGACTAAGATTCATTAAATAAGATACTCCACCTTGAACACCTATAACTGAGTCATGTCAGAGCCATATTCCATCTAAAGTCTCAAAAGAATCAAAATGCCTAAGATTAGTAAACTTAGTACTAAATCCAAGGGTTGTTGCATTCGACTATAAGGATGGCTTACGATTGAAGAAGTGTGTCGGTTTGTGCCTTGGTAACCTTTTCAAAAATAACCAAGGATTGTAATACAGTGTGCAATCTCGGATCGTCTCTTGAGGAGCCTTTTATTAATTACCTATAAACTAAGTGCAATGGTTGACATAAAACAATAAAAGGGATAAGTTTGATCTTTTTTACTACAAACTAATTTTTGAAAATGAAAATTAAATTGTTCTAAGCTACTTCTTTTTGGGGTTTTAATTTATGAAATGAAATGGAATGAGTGAAATAATGGAATAAACTAATGATTAATAATGGAATAGGAAATTCTTCTGTTAGGCACAAAATATGTAGCTAAAGACTCTGCAAGTTTATGGCTCGTACTAAGTAATAAAGAGTGAGTAAGATATCGTTCCCATGAGGACTTGGTATCAATGCAGCTGAGTAATGACTTTACACTTTTGCTATGAGGCTAGTAATAGCTCTATTTGGAAGCCTTTTGAAATATGAAAGATAGCTAAAGCTCAAGAAGGAACTGACTAAGATGGATAAGAAGAAAAAGAAGGGATTGTCTCTCAATGCAATCAAAGAAAAAGAACCAGAAGAAGTTGAAGATGAAGAGATGGGAATGATTGTGAGAAGGTTCAAAAAGTTCTATAGGAAGGATCAAGTATTCAAAAAGTTCTAGAAAGGATGTTCGAGTGCTCAAAAAGAAGTAAAGATCTAATCATTTGATTAGAATGCAACAAGTCTCAACATATCAAGTTTGAATGTCTCCTTTATCTAAAGAGAAAAAGAGAAGAAGAAAAGCAAGTTTGGAAAGAAGAAATCCTATGTTATGGGGTGACAGCTCTTCGGATAAGGAAAGTGATGATGAAGAAGTTGCCAATATTTGCTTGGTGGCTCAAGAAGAATCAGATACTAAGGAGGTAATAACTTATGAACCTACTTATGACAAATTACAATTTGAATACAATGCTTTACATTCTAAATTTGTCAAATTAGTTAAGAAATTGGTAAGCTCCAAGAAGTAGGTTAGACTTCTTGACGATCAAATCAAGAAACAACTTGATGGTTCTTGTCAAACATGCCACAAAATGGTGAAGAAGAATACTAAACTTACCAAGACACTTGAGAAATTCACTAAGGGAAGTGAAATGCTCAAAGTTATCTTAAAGGATCAAAGATGCACAAAAGACAAGTTAGGGATTGGATATGACCCAGATTTGGATAAGAAGAAGGGTAAAAAGAAGAAAGGTGGAAAAGCCTATCTGAATTATTTTCAACAATTTGTGCATGTGTCTAATCCTTTTGGTTACTATAATCTTTGTAATTAAAAAGGACACTATACTACTTATTTTTATCACAAAAAGGAAGAAATCATTGGCACCTATAAATGGGTTCCAAAAGAATCACATTTGCCAAAAGTGATTCACACTAACCATAGAAGAGCCAAAGTGTGGATACCTAAGACTTGAGTATTTCCTTTTGTAGGTTTTTCTCAAGGCATAAAAAACAAATAAGTGGTATATTGATAGTGGATGCATAAGGAATGATAACAACATCATATTTTCTCAAGAACATTATATTTAGAAAATTCTGAGAAAGTGACCTATTTGATGAGTATTATATGAATACTCCTTATGATCCCAATATGCATTTGGAGAAAAATGGAGGAGATCCAATCTCTTAATCTAAATATGCACAGATTATTAGGAGTTTGTGGCATTTAATGAACTATACTAGGCTAGACATAGCATATGCTATTTGTAGATTAAGTAGAGATGCTTAATGGCTAGGCAATGAATATTGGAAGACTCTGGTAATGGTATTGAGATACATAAGAGGTACCATAAATTTTGGTATTCATTATAGTGGATTTCCCACTGTATTGGAAGGATACAGTAATTCTAATTGGATCTCAGATTCATAAGAAAGAAAATCTAATAGTAGCTATGTTTTCACTCTTATAGTGGTGCCATAACATGGAAGTTAGTCAAACAATCTATCTTAGCCAGTTCCTCAATGGATTATGAGTTTATTGCTGAGGAATTGGCTAGTGCTAAGGCTGAGTAGTTGAAAAACTTCTTATTAGATGTCCCACTAGGTGAAAAACCAATACTATTAGTGTCTTTACATTCTGATAGCCAATCTGTGATAGCTACACCTAAAATTAAAACCTTTAATGGTAAAAGCAAACATATTCGATTGAGACATAATATAATAAGGTAGTTACTAAAAAATGGTGTAATCTCAATTGATTATGTTAGGTTAGCGGTGAACCTTGCGGATCCATTTACAAAACCCTTGGGAAGGAAAGAAATCTTTGATTCATCGAGGCGAATGGGACTTAAGCTGATAGGAATTTAACAGCAATGACAATCCAACTTCTGTGATTGGTGATCTTATGAAGGAGGTTCAATGGGTAAGAACAAGTCATGTGTTAGTTTTGCTAGCACTAAAGTAAATTGTTAGTCCCTCCCGATGATGCCGAGAAATTACTAGAATGCATTTTAGTGAGGATGAACAAATCTCTTAATGATTTCATAATCCTATAGGATGGTGTGCTCATTGCTGGTACATTTAATGAAATCATCTCTACAAATATGGAGTGGGGTCACTCCTATGAGATTGAGGCAAAATCTCTAGAGCACTCATTATGAACCAGGCTTGTGCATCACCATCGTAACGTGCCAAACCTTGTTAATAGCAAAATGTATGGGTATAATCTAACTTCTAATGCCTTTAGTATACACCTAAGAGATGTGAGTTCATAGTCCATAGGACCATTGACATCTCTATGTACTAAGTGTTATTAGTCTAGGTCTAGTGTATAGTCCAAAACGACTACTTGATACAATAGTTATACTTGTGTGTGTAACTCAGCTAAAGGCATTCCTTTTGACACATGTGGGGGATTGTTGGAGTTTTAACATGAAAGTGGGTGTGCCAAATAGAACAAGTCCCACATTTCTTGGTAGAGAGAGAATACAAGTGTATATATTACACTTTGTGAATTTAGGCTACTAATTAGGCCAAGAGGAAGAGTAGGCTCATGCGCACAATGATGGGCCACTAGGAGGCAAACGTAGTCGAAATCCGATGATTCACCCTCCTGCACAAGTTAAATATAGATTGGACACTTTTTATCAAATAAGTTTTGACAAAATCTAAAATTTATTTTGTGAAAATGGCTTACTTGAAAAACCAAGTTTTTTATGTATTTCAATTTAAGATCTCAACGTTTCGATTACAAGGGCATTAACCAAATTTTATTTTGTTTAACCGGCCATTATTACCAATATTCATTTTGCAGCAAATTTATATCCAGATTCCAAAACTAATCAATAAAATATTTTTATGGCATTCAACATTCAAAAGCCGATGTTTAATCATGTTTATTGCCATTGATTTTTCCCCAACTTTTGAGTGCATGAGAGGCCCATAAATGGCATTGCCTGTAAGAGGTTTAGGCACCTCACTTAGAAATCTCGAGCACTCTCTTCCTCTATGGCTTTTCTCTTCATCTTATATTCTCTCTACTTTCCAGTTGCTTTATATTTTTCTGTTATGTTCACCCTGTATCTGTAGGAAGGGTTTGTTTTATCCTCAAGAGTACCGCTTGCAATCACCCGGTGGTTATGGAATAGCTCTTAAGAACAACATCCTTAGACGTAACTCGGATTACACAGTGTATTTGCAAGAACTTCACCAACAGCTATTACACCAAAAATTCCATTTTAGTGTCAAATGCTTCTAAACTTGGTTTCTTACTTGTACCCTATACAAAATTTCATTTTAAACCTATTGGAAGCATCAAAATCATCAAATTCTATCCTTCTTTATGCCTTGTTTTGTCCAAACTTTTACATGGAGAAGGAGATATTGGTTTTTCTTCATTTCATTCCATAGACTGCTAGAATTCTAGCTCTAACCCCTTCCTTAATCATGAATTGATCTTGAATGAAGCTTTCTATATTCCTTATAAATTTTGATAGAACATTTCCTTATTTTTGTGACTTTCAAACATTTCAAAAATTCCATGATCAACTCAAACCAACATCATCAGTATCATTATCAACAACAACATCAATAACATATCAAAAATCAACACTTGCCTTGATTCCTAGTTTGATTATTTGAAACTTCCCTTCTTGAAACCCTAACCTCTCTTTCTCCTTTTGCTAAACATGAAATCAAGAGAGGCTTTATAGATTAGAAGTGGTGTTAAACTAAGAAACTAGAAGAGATGGAAGATTTGGCATCAAACTTACCTTTATTCTCTTGAACATTCCTCGTACTCTTCTTCCTCTCCCTTTTCTCTCCACCTTCATCCTCTAATATTTCTTTCTCGTTCCAGCCTAAAGAGAAATGGGCAAGGAGGAGGTTAGATAGTTTTAATTAAGCTATCTATTAACTTGTTTCAATAATATTTCACATCCACCTCCTAAAAAATACTCCCTCCTTTCCTATTTATAAGCAATTTTCTCTCTCAGAGGATTGATCCCTTTTATAAGCAACTTTCACTTTTTGTATGAAAATGTAAGATTCTTTTTCCTATTTTGCTCTTGTTAAATGCTCATTCTCTCTCATATCTTATACTCATTATCTCTCATACTTTTTATCTATTCTCTCTCCTATATTCTTTTCATAAATAGGGGCATATATGGAAAAATATGGCCTTTTTGACACACTTATTACTTTTAACTACCAGTTCGTTTTGCGCAATCAAGGGAACAAATTGCTTATAAATATGAGTAGAGGGAGTATTCATTTAATAGCTCTCCTATTATCATGTGGCCAGGATTTATTCTTCTATCCTTAATATCACGCCACATAAGTACTTTAGAAGATCATGGATAATGGTTCTTTCCAAAGCCAAATCATGCTACTAAATTTTAATTTTGTTATTTGCATGGGATTAATCTTTTGCAATTTATTTTTGATGATTCCTTAATCACATGACCAATGTGAGACTATTGAAAATTCCCATTTATTAGGGAGTAATTCCCTAATTTTTCTCAAGCTCAAATTCGGCCATTAAGTATTTTTCCCTTAATTTCCAAGAAAAAGACTTATTCTTAAATAAAATGCCCATAAAATATTCCTTAAGGTACAATTTCCATTTCTAGAACATGAAACCATTTTTATAAATTCACATTAACCTTAAAATAATTTTCCCTTATTTTTCTCAATCATTTGAGGGCTTCTAATATTTTTCATAACTAAATTTGGCTAATCATCCTTTATTTAGCCAACTTTATGTAATTATTTAAAATTCCTTTTTGAGGTAAATATTCTCACTTGATACCTCAATTAAGCCTCAAATATAATACAAGAAATTATTCTCTACCTTCTTGTGTCTTAGGGAAAGTGTCTTGAAATTTCGAACATAATTTCCAAAATTACCATTAAGTACCTGTAATTTTTAAAAAGTGACGCTTTAGCCTAAACTCGGGATGGTAGATGTATAATGTTACCTTGGTAACTTTGTTATTTTATTGCCCTTTGGCTAATCTTTAATTATGTGTTTAGCTTTTATTTGGAAAGGCAGAATGTTACAATTGTTAGATATGATTAGTTTTGATGTTGTCAAATATAGATGTGAAGTGATAAGAGCAAAAAGTTTATATAATGTATTTCTTTGACTAACTACTATATTTAATGTTACATATTTTGTAGATTAGTCAAGCAAAGAATGAAGAAGATTGAATTAATGAAAATGAACAAGAGGAAGAAGAAGAAAGAAATTGAAGATAGTCAAGGAGATGCTTACTTGGGTTATGGAGAATGATTATCAAAAGCAAAATAAAAAAGAAAGATATTGAAGAATGAAGAACTTGGAAGATCTATAAAGAATATCAAGATTCAAGTTGTTAGAAGTGATACTGGAGGTTTCTATGATGATACCAGAGGTTTCTATGATCAAATGATGGTTGGAATAGGTTAATACGAAGCTAAGATGACTTATATGTGAGTTATGGCACTTCTAGGGGAGTTATGCTCGAGCACAGAGCTCAATACTCGAGCACGGTATGAACTCACTCGAGCACGGATGAACTTACTCGAGCGCGGGATGAGTACTCTGTTCTACTCTGTTTTACGTTCAGTCTGATAGAGGTCCGGTATTTTGATCATATCTCTCAAACCCCATGTCGGATTGACCCGAATCTAGTGGCATATGAAAGAGGATGCACAACACGTAAAATGTGCACCAGGATCACATTGAAAGAAGATCAAATGAAGGAGATATGATTCGTGGAAAATGAAACAGAAATCACCGTCACTTTTCAAGACAGGTTCGGTAGTTTGCTCGTAACTTACAAACCACACATCGGATTGAGGCGAGACTAGTGCCAAATGAAACTAGACTCAAAGAGCTTTCCATGGATAGGTAAGTTTCCTTATTTGAATGAATAGTCTAGGATCTATGCCTTCTGGAAGTTGACGCTTGTGCAGTCTAGCGAAATAGGCACTCTTTCGATCATAACTTGCAGAATACAAGGAGTTTGGAGCTGATTCGTTTTGCATTGGAATGCATATGCCAAGAGTTTTCTTATGATACATCATTAGAATCAAATAAACAAATTTTTTCTAAAGTGGCCCCACATCACCCGCGAGTGCAAAAACTAACTCTTTGAAAAAGTTGTGCGAGTGATGTCCAGAAGCAGCTGAAACGTGAAGAAATTTGCAACACTCGAGCACTAGGATCCATGCTCGAGCATTGGACTATTTTTCACTCAAGCACATGCAAGTTTTGACATGAAAGTGATAACCCGAGAAGAAGCATGTATGTGAAAACAAAAGGCGCACTCGAGCAGGACGTGTTGTGCTCGAGTGATGTCGAGAATTCACTCGAGCACTAGCGAGTGAAGAGCAGCGAGTGTTTGCCTGAGAGGAAGTCAGAATGTGAAAATATGAACTGCACTCGAGTGAGCCATACGGCACTCGAGTGAGAACTTGGTAGAATGCAGAAACGAAATAGAGCCTCACAGCAATCACCGCAAACATGGTTAAATGTTATACAATCATTATGTTTTCACTTGTTCTTGTTCCTAAAGATTAACTAACATATATTTCAAGTATAAAACAGGAGATTAAATGTTTGGATTGCATCTTCAAGAATGGAGGTCACGTATGGCAAATATCTTCGCTCAATGTGATAAGTTACAGAAGCCAGAAATTCATCTTTTGACCAATGATCCAACATACCCATGACTAATACTTCATCATATTAATGATTAAGTATTTTGTAGTGTGAAACAAGAAATTTAACATTGAGATTACATATTCAAATGTAAGAGTCAATTGTGGCGAGCGGCATCATTACACACCGAGCATCAGCTACCTACCACAACAAAAGTCTGACCGACCATAAGAGATTGTCTGGAAACTCAACATATTCATCCCGCTCCACAACGTGACGTACAGCTCAAAATGAATCTTCCTGCTGTTCAACGAGACACTCTGCTTTGCAACAGAAATCTCATGGTAGCTAGTTTTTCAAATATGCTCAACGGTCAAAATGACTCCAACGGACGAATGCTCACAACGGTCATCATCTTCATCAACTATAAATGAGAGAGCATTCAACATCGATGGGAGATAGAGAAAACAGAGCAATGACACCAACATGCGAATAACATGAATCCTCTGCTTCTACCCAAACACTCTCTGTTTTCCAGTTTCTATATTACTTATCATTGAGAGAGTGATTATTTGTATTGTACTTCAGTGAGTATTATACCCACTCTGTGAGAGAGTTTGTAAACACTTTCAACTATATTTCTGAGTTGATCGGAAGGTAGAGGGACCTTGAGAGGGTTGATTTCCTTACGGGAGAAGCTGTAGAGAGAATTGCCAGTAAGACATTTTGCTCGTAAGACTTACAAGGTGCAAGCAGTAGAGAACGTTGCTGCTCATAATACTTACAGGGGTGTAAGCAGGAGAGAACGTTGCTGCTGGTAAGACTTGCATGAGTAAGCAGGAGAGGAAGAACTTCGGGATTGCTCTGCTCGTAAGACTTGCCGTAAGGGGGAGTATTTCAGTGAGAGATTTGTAATAGGTTTCACAAGTACCCGGTTAAACTTGTGGAATTGTAAAGGCTTTTCTTGTGCCCAGATTAAACAAGGAGATAGTAGATTTGAAAATCTCAGGAGGAGCCTGGGGATTGGACGTAGGCCATCACAGATTGGATCGAACCAGGATAAATCACAGTTTGCATATTCTCTTCCCTAAGCTCTTATATTTCCAGCATATATTATTTAATCTAACTGTTGATTTATAAACCTTTATACTTACCACTTTCGTTAAGATACGAAAAGATTTCTAAAGTTCTTAAGTTTTTATTATACACCCAATTCACCCCCCTCTTGGGTGATAGCCAGTTCTAACATTTGGTATCAGAGCCTGGGCTCTTGTTTAAAGGACTTAACCGTCTCAAGAGTTACAGTGGCTGATTTTGGGTGTTTTATACTTTTAGAAGGTTTTGATTATACAATCCCACCTCTTTTGAAAGATATTAATTTTTGGTTTTGGAAAGCTAGAATGACTAGTTTTATAAAAGCCTATGATTTTGATATGTGGAATGTTTTTATAAATGCTTTTGATTTCAAACCAAGAAAGGATTGGATAGAAAGTGAAAAGAAAATGTTTTCGTTGAACATTAGAGCAATGAAAATTCTATATAGTGCTTTAACCGAAAATGATTTTGAGAAAATTAGATTTTGTTCTAATGCTAAACATATCTGGGACACTCTTGATTCTATGTATGCTTCTAACAATTGTGTTGAAGTTGAAAGTGTTGACAGTTCATGTGAAACTACAAGCTACGCATCTACTATGCATGAACAATTGAAAGTTGATGATGAAGATGAAAAAATCATAGAACACTTCCATACAGTCAACATGGATAAACAAGAAGAAGAGGATTCCTGAAAAGAGCTCAGCATGGACGAACATGAAAAATCACTCTCCGGAGCTTAAGATGAACTTAAGGCAAAAAGTTCCAATTCTTTGTGTGATTTTCATAAAACTGATTTTTAGAGTCTACAAAAGTTTGTTTCTCAACCAATTGTTGATTCTATTGAGAAAAGCAAAAATGTTTTCAAATATGCTGGAAATTTTGTTGGGAAGAAAGAATGTTCAAATCAAATCCATTCGAATTTCTACTCTCATGATCGACATAATACTTGCATGATATCCCATAATGCATATCTTGATACAATTTGCAATTATTGTGGCAAATCCGGTCATATTTCTCATACATGCTATATTAGAAGAAATTCCCATGTGAGAAATAAGTATATTTGGGTACCAAAGAAACATGTAAGGGTTAATACTAACAATCAAGGACCTAAGTATATGTGGGTACCAAAATGTCCATCTAGTACTTTATGTGTGCAGATTGATTATAAGAAGAATGGACATAAGGGTAAGGAGAAGATGAAAAAGAAGCCAAGAGTTTCTCATGCGCCAATAAAGAGGTTCATATCATTCACATCAATTAGGAGAACTCTTGGATCACCCATTGCTGGAGCTACAGAGTATAACCAGAGAAAGAAGCAATGGATAAAAGGAGTACGTTCCACCTCAAGAATGAACTACCATAGAATACCATTCAACTATCTTGAGGAGAACAAGAAAAGGAGGATCTCTTAAGCATCAAATAAAATACTCCTGGAGTTTATATATTTTGAGAGAAGGTTGCCAGCACCCAAAGCAAGATATTCAAAGTATCAACATCATAGAAAGATGCAATGGGTAAGCAAAAGCAATCCTCCTATCTAAGGCAAAGGTATATAATGATAAAACCTCCTATGCTATTGTCTGTAATATTTATTGAGGTTTTATATTTTTGAATCTTAGGAATGGGCATTGCAAATTTTTTTGAAATTATGTTTTTGCATCCCTTAAAAAGCCATTTAATAGATTTATTTATAAAGGGAATGTAATGCTCAACAGGTTAATTCTTTATGCATGTATAATGATTTGAAAAGAAAATATTTCTCTTATGCATAAAGACATATTTAATTCATTATGTTCAATTGTTTGAAATTAATTATATTTTTAGAGCATGTGAATTATGATTCCTACAAGGTAACCATGAGTGGATCCAAATAAAATTGGATACCAATGGAAGAAAAATATCTATAAGGTTTTGTAGGAAGAAGAAAGGAAGAGCTTCATCTCAAGATTATGACTACATAAGATTTCACTCAAATCTTGATGAAGTTGGACCTTGAGGCTACATCTTAAATATGTAAACAAAAGGAGGCATTACTTGAGGCAACACTGCAAGTGCCTAGCTAGCAATAAAGGAAGAAAAGATGCACAGTGAAGCATTACTCAAGTAACTAATCAAGTGATCATCATCACTGCGTGACAACTGGGAGTGAATGTTCAAGTGATAACACCAACTGGAAGATTGGAAGGTAAAAGTTAAGGAATTATGCACAAATGAACTCCAAAGGATAATTTCTCAAGTAATTACGAGATTACTTGAGCACGGTACTGTCTTCTTTATTCTTACCTGATATTATGCTTATATAAATTATTTATTTGGGTAATGAATAACTTCCTCATTATTGCATACCATTAACAATCAATCATTTATGGGTTTTTAAAATTGTTTTTAGATTGCTAAATGGACTAAAAGTGAAATTGTGCATAATCTTTCTATGTAAAAATGTACTTGGATTTAAATTCATCTTGTTTATAAAAATGCATACACATTATTTGAAAAGTTTTCATATTTTATTTGCATTTAAATCAGTTTCAAAATTGGAAGTTAATATTTATGTATACTGAAAGTCAGAAATGCTTCAAATCCATCCACTAGAGTTTTCCTCATTATTCACATACTTGTTTCTTAATCTTAAACCTGTTACTACTTGAACTCCTCAATCTTTATTTTCTAACAAGTTAGATCTTATGTCTAACAAGTCAACTATCTATATGAGTTTCAAGTGTATTCCCTAGAAAAGAATTCTATATGTGAAAGCCTTATGCCTAATACATAAATCATTAGTTGGCCATGTTATTCCAAGCATTATAAATGTTCATTAGTGCATTGAATCTTAATGCATTAACCATTATTATGGAATAACTTACCAGGATAATATTCTAGAACTCTAGTCATTTGGATCAATGAGTATATGCTTTATCATCCATAAATTCTTATACTCATATTGTTGCTCAAATGCATTACCATTTGTCTTCATCCATTTTTTTAGTAACTAGAATCTTGCACTTTAAGTCTTGCTGCCTTGAATATTTATCCATTTTAAGATGCAACTCTAAAAGGCAAGGTTATCTCTTGATCAATACTAAAGTCATCATGCTTATATATGTCAAAATAAGCCATTTTGGCAAATTCATTTTTCATGACTTTTGTTCTTGAGAAAATTCTCCAACATGTTAACTCTTATAATTAACATGTTATCTTAGTTGAATTCCTTAGTGAAGCTTTCTGATATATATTTTATAACTGTTGACTTCCATTGTTTTTGACATAAGCATTGGTATTTAACAAGCTTCATAAATGAGTTTTCATGCATTCAAAATCTTAATGTCATAATGCATATTTATGATTCGAAAGAACATATGACATTTTGAAATAATTGGCATATCTTATTATCATTCTTGAAAATTTGATTTCATTCATGATTTTTCATTTCATAAAAGTTGGTCATTATGGATAGATTCTCTACTCTCTTTAATCCAACTTACATGGATTGCTCGAAAATCTTATCAATGACATATCTTTTAAAGTGTATTTACAAATTGTCATTGATCAACATCATTCCTGGTATCACTTGTTCACTATGATTTATAATGACTTGATTTAATTGGGTAAAGAATTATATTTTGATCTTTGTTGATTTATCGTACTCTTTGCTCAAATATCATACGCTTAATTGTATAAGAGCATAAGAGTTGCTATGTCTAATATTGTACGGACCCAAGAGAAGTTGGGTACCAAAGAGCATATAATTATATGTTTGCAGGAGTTGACCAAAATGCTCTACTTTTGGATACAAAGACGAAAGGCTAACAGAAGAGGCATGACTGATAGTGTTGCAGCGTGAGTTGAAGCAGAATATGTGATATTACTTATATGACACCCCATCACTAGCAAATAACTAGCTAGTAATACAGTTAGAGAAAGAGAAAGAGAAGGAAGATCTCTTAGTAGACCCAGCGGAGATTATTTCAAAGCAGCACAGAGCCAAGAATAAGTTTATCCAATATGAATCTTTGTTGCCTACCCACCTTCCTTATCGTTTCAAGGTGATCAGATATTTTTACTATGATATGGAGCCAACAGAGATGTTCAAAGGAAGATGCTGAGATGCACAGAATCATCAAGCTTGATGAGCCTATGAGGATTCTTAACTACTATCCTAGCTCTATGTCTAATCTTCACTGGATTATCTGCTATACCCATACTAGAGTTATGGTGAACAAGGCCAATAAATGAGAGACAACACTTTGCTAGAGTTGGTCTCTATGATCCTTCATTCTTTGGTCCATTTGTCTAAGGCTTTCTGAGAGAGGAGGTTCAACTCTTTCACACAAAGCTTACTACAAACAATGCTGAGATCATCAGTCAATGATAAGATGAAGTAGTTGTGTGACTTAGTGAACCAGAACTTCAAAGTTCTATTTGAGATGATGGATGACAAAATAAGGGTGTTATGTGCTATGATGAAATTAAAAGTTCTCAATAATGTTTGCTAAGCAAGGGGCACATACTAAGCCAATATGCGCATAAAGCCTTACTCTGAGCTCAACTTGGTATCTTCAAGTAGCAAAAGAGATTACATCATCAAATCATATATTCAGACAGTAACTAGCCAACGATATATCAATGGACTACAGAGGATTATGACTCGAGTGATTACGATATTACTCGAGTGAGGTATTGTATTCTTGCTTAATTCAAAATCCTTGAGTTGTATCACTTGAGTATACAATCGAGTAATGATTGAGTAGAATCACTCAAGTAACCACTCAGGTGATATTGGGTTGTATCTCTTAAAACCTCTGATTAGCAATTGCCATTTAATTTCTCTCTAAATCTTTCAAAATCATTTTCTCTATAAAGTTTCCAATGGTTTCTCAAATTCAGGAGAGTTATTAACTG
Source organism: Inga leiocalycina (assembly GCA_963242795.1). Taxonomy (NCBI): domain Eukaryota; kingdom Viridiplantae; phylum Streptophyta; class Magnoliopsida; order Fabales; family Fabaceae; genus Inga; species Inga leiocalycina. The sequence goes on from OY725321.1 coordinate 59,458,727, forward strand.
TTTTCCTAATGAAAATGTTTAAAACCATGCATCAATTAAGGGGGAGCTTCACATTCACATGTGTTTTATATATTGAAAGCTCATATCCTATTTGAAAGAAAATCCTTTTAATATACTCATCTATATTCACCATGTCTTGATTAGTTTTGATGATGAGTTATTACATTGTTCTTTTCATGATCTTAATTTTAATATATCATATGGAAAGGAATAGTTTGTTACTTGATTGAACTAACAATTCTCTTTGCAAAGAAAGATTAAATTTATGACAGGAGAATTTGTTGTGTGCAATAGCATTCCTCAACATACTAAAAGAAGACTCTATCAACCTTGTGGATGTTTTTAACGCTCAGTCAAGGAATATATATTGGCTACAACATTCAAAGCAATATAACTGAGCATTGAACAAGCTAAACAGAAGCTCAACTCAATTGGAGAATCCTGGCAACAACATGAATATATATCTGAGTTGCATAACAGAAGTGTGGTGTACGTCATCATGAACTAGCATTGCCAAAGGATAAAGCAACGGACTTCATAGAGCACTTCATCAATTTTCCAAATCTACATGAGCATTTCTAAACCTTCTCTCTTTACATTTCAAGAATATGTTTCATATATTTCATTTATGTTGATTACAGAAGTTTTCTTGAAAACCTCTCCAAATTGTTTTTAGTTTCCTCTCATTAAAATGAAAGTACTTTCACATAGGGGGAGTGTAAACTGTTTTATTGGTTCATTCATTTTGATTAAAGTCATTTCTACTCTATTAACTTCTTTACAAGCCTTACTTCTTTATATATTTCAAACTTTTTGCTGATGTCAAATAGGGGGAGAAAAATGTAAGAAAAATATGTATGTTGCATTATATATAATATGTATGTTGCACTTTGCATTATATATGTATGTTGCACTTCATTCAGACATATTTTTCTTAAAGGATTTGTCATCATCAAAAAGAGGGAGAATGTTAGATATGATTAGTTTTGATGTTGTCAAATATAGATGTGAAGTGATAAGAGCAAAAATTTTATATAATGTATTTCTTTGACTAACTACTATATTTAATGTTACATATTTTGTAGATTAGTCAAGCAAATAATGAAGAAGATTGAATTAATGAAAATGAACAAGAGGAAGAAGAAGAAAGAAATTGAAGATAGTCAAGGAGATGCTTACTTGGGTTATGGAGAATGATTATCAAAAGAAAAATAAAAAAGAAAGATATTGAAGAATGAACAACTTGGAAGATCTATAAAGAATATCAAGATTCAAGTTTTTAGAAGTGATACTGGAGGTTTTTATGATGATACCGGAGGTTTCTTTGATCAAATGGTGGTTGGAATAGGTTAATACGAAGCTAAGATGACTTATATGTGAGTTATGACAATTCTAGGGGAGTTATACTCGAGCATAGAGCTTAATACTCGAGCATGGGATGAACTCACTCGGGCACGGGATGAGCACTCTATTCTACTTTGTTTTACATTTAGTCTAACAGAGGTCCGGTATTTTGATCATATCTCTCAAACCACAAGTCGGATGGACCCAAAACTGGTGGCATATGAAAGAGGACTCACAACACGTAAAATGTGCGCCAGGATCACATTGAAAAAAGATCAAATGAAGGAGATATGATTCATGGAAAACGAAACGGAAATCACCATCACTTTTTAAGACAGGTTCGGTATTTTGCACGTAACTTACAAACCACACATTGGATTGAGACGTGACCAGTGCCGTATGAAACTAGACTCAAGGAGCTTTCCATGGATAGGTAATTTGCCTTATTTGAATGTATATTCTAGGAGCTATGCCTTCTGGAAGTTGACGCTTGTTCAGTCCAGTGACATAGACACTCTTTCGATCATAAGTCTCAGAATATAAGGAGTTTGGAGCTGATTCTTTTTGCATTGGAATGCATATGCCAAGAGTTTTCTTATGATACATCATTAGAATCAAATAAACAAATTTTTTCTAAAGTGGCCCCACATCACCCGCGAGTGCAAAAACTAACTCTTTGAAAAAGTTGTGCGAGTGATGTCCAGAAGTAGCTGAAACGTGAAGAAATTTGCAACACTCGAGCACTAGGATCCATGCTCGAGCATTGGACTATTTTTCACTCGAGCACATGCAAGTTTTGACATAAAAGTGATAACCCAAGAAGAAGCATGTACGTGAAAACAAAAGGCGCACTCGAGCAGGACGTGTTATGCTCGAGTGATGTCGAGAATTCACTCGAGTACTAGCGAGTGAAGAGCAGCGAGTGTTTGCCTGAGAGGAAGTCAGAATGTGAAAATATAAACTGCACTCGAGTGAGCCATACGGCACTCGAGTGAGAACTTGGTAGAATGCAGAAACGAAATAGAGCCTCACAGCAATCACCGCAAACATGGTTAAATGTTATACAATCATTATGTTTTCACTTGTTCTTGTTCCTAAAGATTAACTAACATATATTTCAAGTATAAAACAGGAGATTAAATGTTTGGATTGCATCTTCAAGAATGGAGGTCACGTATGGCAAATATCTTCGCTCAATGTGATAAGTTACAGAAGCCAGAAATTCATCTTTTGACCAATGATCCAACATACCCATGACTAATACTTCATCATATTAATGATTAAGTATTTTGTAGTGTGAAACAAGAAATTTAACATTGAGATTACATATTCAAATGTAAGAGTCAATTGTGGCGAGCGGCATCATTACACACCGAGCATCAGCTACCTACCACAACAAAAGTCTGACCGACCATAAGAGATTGTCTGGAAACTCAACATATTCATCCCGCTCCACAACGTGACGTACAGCTCAAAATGAATCTTCCTGCTGTTCAACGAGACACTCTGCTTTGCAACAGAAATCTCATGGTAGCTAGTTTTTCAAATATGCTCAACGGTCAAAATGACTCCAACGGACGAATGCTCACAACGGTCATCATCTTCATCAACTATAAATGAGAGAGCATTCAACATCGATGGGAGATAGAGAAAACAGAGCAATGACACCAACATGCGAATAACATGAATCCTCTGCTTCTACCCAAACACTCTCTGTTTTCCAGTTTCTATATTACTTATCATTGAGAAAGTGATTATTTGTATTGTACTTCAGTGAGTATTATACCCACTCTGTGAGCGAGTCTGTAAACACTTTCAACTATATTTCTGAGTTGATCTCAAGGTAGAGGGACCTTGAGAGGGTTGATTTCCTTACGGTAGAAGCTGTAGAGAGAATTGCCAATAAGACATTTTGCTCGTAAGACTTACAAGGTGCAAGCAGTAGAGAACGTTGCTGCTCATAAGACTTACAGGGGTGTAAGCAGGAGAGAATGTTGCTGCTGGTAAGACTTGCATGAGTAAGCAGGAGAGGAAGAACTTCGGGATTGCTCTGCTCGTAAGACTTGCCGTAAGGGGGAGTATTTCAGTGAGAGATTTGTAATAGGTTTCACAAGTACCCGGTTAAACTTGTGGAATTGTAAAGGCTTTTCTTGTGCCCGGATTAAACAAGGAGATAGTGGATTTGAAAATCTCAGGAGGAGCTTGGGGACTGGACGTAGGCCATCACAGATTGGACCAAACGAAGATAAATCACAGTTTGCATATTCTCTTCCCTAAGCTCTTATATTTTCAGCATATATTATTTAATCTAACTGTTGATTTATAAACCTTCATACTTACCACTTTCGTTAAGATACGAAAAGATTTCTAAAGTTCTTAAGTTTTTATTATACACCCAATTCACCCCCCTCTTAGGTGATAGCCAGTTCTAACAACAATTGTTTTATTCTTTCAAGTCATTCATATGACTACTTCTCAAATTGCCTTACTATAGCCTACTTGTTTTAGGATAATTCTTGAATTTTGAGGCTCAAAATATGAGATATGACAAACATAACATTAGTTAATAGTGAGAGCATCATTGCTATGTCTTTTATACTTCCAGGCTACATTGATCCTCAAAAAACTTTGAAATAGCTTCAACGCCAAAACCTCTAGGGCAAAATTGTACCTTAGTCATAAAAAGGATTAATTTTCACTACTATAGAAATTGCAATATATGGCGGTTATTATTGGTCACAAATCACGGTTCTAAATAATCATATATGCGGGTTGATATATGCTCAGCACAAATAAATTACAGTTTCGAACCGTTAGTTATTTTGGATCTATTATAATGATTTTAATATAACACTCATTATGTATTGAGGCTTGGTAAGGCCATGACATGTGCATTGCTGTGATAATAATTAATGTGCACACATGAACAACTATCATAATATATGGTAACGCTTGCATGATACATATTGGTCTCATTTTGATAATCATTATTTTTTTAGTAACATATACAATGGTTCTTATGAAAGAACCATTATTTTTAATGAAATTAAATAATGGTGTTATGCAAACAACTATTATGTATTTAGTAAATTAAAAATGGTTTCTAAATAAGAATCATGAACTTTTATAATATATAACAGTTATTATATAATAACCATGATTAGGGGTGTTCATGGGTCCTGGTCCCGGAAACAGTGGGATCAAAAGTCCTGGCCATATCGCGATTGGGATAGGGAATATAGGGGACTAGGAGGCAAGATATTGGGACTAGAACTAGGATCCGGTCAAGGCTTCAGGAATCCCGGTCCCGGTAACCTTTTTTTTATTTTTGTTGTTTTTTATGCATTTGTCTTGATACTATCTTAGACATTCTAATAGCCTCGCCCTTATGTGCTAGACTTGCTGTAATTTCATTTATTTATTTTATCTCACTTTTTAGATTCTGTCTTGTTTTTAGAAAACATTGCCTTTCAAATCTCTTTCTTTTTCTTTAGGCCATGACAATTTTTGTCCTTAATGCTTACAGAGTAAATATTGTTCACAAGCATTATATTAGTCCTTAGTTAGAGTTTATAATTTTGGATTACTTTCCTACTACTTTTATGACAATTTCCTGGTAGCTACTCCTTAATGTGTTTTTATTGTTGACAATTTCTTGCCAATACATTCAAGTTTGTTTATGACAATTCCAATTTGAATATCTAGACTAAACCTTTAAGCATTGATATATTCAGGTTGGTTTATGCATGTGTAGAAAAAGTTAAACTTGTCTATATATATATTCAGTTTCGTTGAGGCAAAAAAACTTGCAGGTTTTTAAACCGTGAATTCCTGGTCCCAGTCGCAATTATACCAGGACTTTTCTGGGATCGGGAATATGTTCCCAGTCCCAGCCTCATACTGCGACAAGACCCGGGATAAGGTGATCTCAATCCGCTCCTAGTATTTGAACACCCCTAACCATGATGCATGGATGTGAGGCTCTTCAATTGAGAGTTTATGAGCTACTTGGACTCATCTGTATATAGTAGGACAGTGTAACCCCCTTACTTAAAAGCCTTAAAAATAGTTCACAATGTGTCGTAAAGATAATCTAGAGACCTAAGAAGTAATTTATAATTTAATTAAGGCCCCAACTTCAAGATAGGGTTAACCCCATGATAAAGTAGGTTTTCAAAAACTTTTCAAAACATGTTTGATGAGGTCTCATTTTCAATTTTCAAAATTGTTCAGCTCATTTGGTTATGTTTCATTCATTAATATCAGAGTACTTAACAAAATTTCCTGACAAACTCTCGGGTTACTTCCATTACTGATAGGGTTTATAAGGTATGATCATTCATACTTAAGTCCCTTACCAGAGTTACATACAAACATTCCGGTCTATACTCGGTACATCCACCTTTACTACAAAGTGCTTACATTTGCATCTAGTACAATATGTACAAATTCTTCAAAAGTTCGATAACCAACAAACAAAAACACTAATCCTCCTTCGGCATGCCCTAGCTTCCTTTGGTTACCTGCTTGTCCTTTGATCCGCTTACCCTGGCTGTAGGTTAGCCATTGGAAAGAGTAACATTCATATAAATCTCGTAGTAACAATTCACTTATATAACATATAATTACACAGAGCATGTAAGTAATTATCACATAACAGTATTCATAGTAGCAATCATTCTTGACATTCTTCACATTCATACATTTTCATAACATTTATGGCAATTCTTGACATTCGTAACATTCATGACAATTCTTGACATTCATAACAATTGATGATATGCACATACATACAAAGCATCATACATGATATAAGAGAAAGAGTCACTACCTTGTTCTTTTTGCTCTTGTTCAGGCACTAGTTTCTTACGCTCAGGGAAAATATCAAATTCTATAAATAGAATTAAGGACGATGAGTTATTGCCTATTTCAATTCTTAAATAACTTCAAAATACTTGGGGTTGGTTATCATTTAAGTCCTTTAAGTGGCTATGGGAAGCTCAAACAAATGCCTAAAAGGGTTAGGGAGAGCTAGAGCAGAAACCACTTTTTAAAAAGTCAAAGTGCTGAAATTGGGGTTTGGCCGTGGCCAAGAGATGGTCAGTAATTCAGGTCATAATTCTTACTTTATTTCCTGAAAGTGTTCATCCAACATTCATTACATTTACATTTGGAGTCATGAGCCCTTATACATATTTTGTGGCATTATAAACAACACCTGCTACATCAAGTGGCTATGCAATTTGGGATGAATCAAGACATCTTAGGCTTTATGGGAAGAATCAATAGCAACTGTTGACGTATATAAGTGATAATCTAACTATTGACCTATAATTGTGTCTCCTCATAGGAATTAACCCTATAAAGCAAAGGCTAAGTGGAAAAAAGTATGAATATCCATATTAGAAAGGATGCATGGGGTATGCAAACCCTTGAGCTACTTAAGGGTTTGCTTACTCCTGATGGCCTTTTCTATACAGACATTCATGTTTTTTTCACCTAGTCGTTGTTGTTCTAGCTAAGTTATTGAAGAGACACAAGGTATAGGTGATGAACACTTACATTATGAGTTATAAAGGTTAGAAGTGTGATTGATTCTAGCTACAAAGCCTTGAAAATCTTGCTTTGTCCCAAATTGCATGGCACTTGATGTGGAAAGTACTATTCTAGTAGATAGAGTTGAGACCAAATAGCTAAGAAACTTTGACATTAAAGAGTCTAGGACTGATCGCAATGTTGAATTTTAAAGCTTTAACTTGGTGTCATACACTCAATACAAAAACAGGAGAAAAATCTTTGATAAGAGCAATAATGGGTTTGTTGAAAAAACATAACTTCACAAAAGCAATTTAATATGTCACTTTGAATGCTTTATCACATTGTAACTTCACAAATACTACATGTATTTGCTTGTTCATGTATGATTCTCAGTACAACTGAGTTAGTTTATACATCACTTCCCTATTAATTTTTTTGAAGTAATTTTAAGAGATATGGATACTTCCAAAAAGGATAAGTATTTTCTAAGGGATCCATATCTCTTAAAGTTACTTCAAAAAAGATCAACAAAGTAGGAACCTTAATCAAAGTAATGGGTTGACAATTTCTTGTAATAAGAGAGGAACCTTCGATCAAAGCAATAACGGGTTTTCTCAAAAAAATATAACTTTATAAAAGCAATTTAATGTCACCTTGGATGCTTTATCGCATCATGACTTCACAAAGGCAGCCTAATTGATTGGGTTGAACACTAAAAGGAATAGGAGAGGAATTGTTACAAGTGAATATAGGAAGGATAATGTAAAATGGATGAGGGAAATCATAACTATACCTAGCTAGGGCTCATGAACGTAGTTCACTTGACACTCACTGAGACAAGGGTCTAATGTATTCACTAGTGCGCCTGTTACTAAGAAGTCAAATGAAGACTTTTTATGGTAGGGTTCGATTGAAAATGATTCTTGATTGCTAGAAAAGATAGTAGGGGTCATAGGGTTATGATGTTTGTGGGTTTCTTTTGAACAGATTGAGTATCAAGTGTATTTTGTTTCAGACATTTAAATATAAGAGGAATGGTAGGGTTTTTTGGGTTATTATGCCTAAGAATTTACATCACGGTTCGTTCATAAGAATTTCTATTTATTAGTTTATATTTATCACGGTTCTTTGTTAATAACCGTGATGTATGCTATATTTTTTTTTTAAATTTTTTTGGCTAATAATGCCTAGATACTTACATTTTTATATTTTATAAAAATAAAATGAAAAAACATCACCCTCTGATAGATGATCCGAGGTCTATTGTGAACTTTGGAACTTTTAATTTGTTTCCTTCAATTTGAAGGGATCAAAAGTTTTGAAAACTTGCAGCATACCTCACATCGCCATACTAAATTATCTGGGAGTATGCCAGGATCATGGTGGCCATTCCTATACTCATCAATAATGAGATTGGCTTTCTTGTTGATACTTTACAAATATCTAGCCAGCCTTGTCACAGCATGGTCAATGTGCTTTGTATCATGCATCATTACCTCCACTTAAGGGAGTAGAGGATATGGAGGCATAGGCGGCGGAGATTGTGGAGGAGGAGGTGGTGGAGGTGGAGGTGGAGGAGGAAAATGACGTCGAAAACTGTCTAGCAAGTCTATAGCATAACATTTCATCTTGAGAGAACAGAGGAGGACGATGAAGAAATAGTACGAAAAACATAAGGAAATGGGGAGTTTAAATAGTTTGCAAGAAACAGTTTCAAACCATTATTGCACAAGTTGGAGTTGAAGAGGAGCAGTTGAGCGTAGTGGTCATAATGAATGGGTACATGGTTCTTGTGCCTAATCATTGGAGAACAAAAAATCATGTACAACTCATTATTATTAGCGTGGGGAAGGGGAAATATTTTGATATATCATGACGGTTTTTCTGTAACAATCGTCATTCTTTGAGACAAAATATAACGTTACTAATAACAACCGTTATTTATTTGCACGGTATTCTAATAAGTGATGGGTTTTACTTAATAATCATTATGTATTTTAGTTTTTTTTAATTAATTTTGGTGGTTGATTATACAACCACCATTTTACAAACAAACAAAAAAAGAAAAAGACAAAGACAAAGTATATAAAAAAAACTAAAAATAACAAGTTATGGAGATGTTTTAATAATATGATGTATCATCATATTCTTCCTTCTCTAGTAACTTGTCCAACTTCTTGTTCAAAGAGTGAATGAGAGTGGTAATTTCCTTCAAGTACTGGTACATGCGTCCTTGCTCATGCTGGTAAACTTGGACATATGATAGAGGTCATAGGTCATATGGATGAGCTCTTCATGGCTTGTTGCTAGGTAATTCATCTTTTGATTTGTCTCGAGATGATGAAGCAGAAGTTCTCTTGCATTTGCCAATAAGTTTGGTGAAGAAGACCAAAAGCTTATAGTTGGCTATGAGAAGTTGCAATGGAAGTGGAGTTCAATTTTTTGATGTTTATATAGAGAGGGTTTGTGGATTATCAAGCTGTCACATCTTTTAGATTTATAGATCATTCTATTTTATAAATGGTGATGGTTGGTTTTTAATAATCATTAGGAATTTGAAGTGGTATTCTAATAAGTGACGGGTTTTTCTTAATAACCGTTATGCATTTGATCTTTTTTTTTATTTTGATGTGTGCATAGTTGCATATATCAACCATCATATTATGGAAAAAAATTAAAATAGGTGAATTTAATTAGAGATTTATGAAAACCATTATTCTTCTTCTTGCGCCATAAGTTACATGATAGTTGTTTCAAGAGAGCCATTATTTATTTTGCAAATTCATAATGGTTGTTTATAAAGAATAGTTTAAGAACCTTTATTTATTTTATTTTATGACGGTTTTCCTATTAGATCCATTAGATATGTTCTTTTTTTATAATATACTTACATAAAAAAAATAAAACAAAAAAACAGAATAGTGGCGAGTAGCCTAATGAACTTATGAGATCACCAGGCTACCCGTCAATAGAGGAGTGGGCAGGATCATTGTTAGGATCATGGACAATCCCATACTCATCAAGTACGAGATTGGCCTGCTTGTTCATACTAGAGAGGTATCTAGAAAGCCTCCTTAAGGCATGTTCATTCTATTTTGCAGGCTGTAACATTGCCTTTAGTTGATGAAGCATAGGATGCGGAGGCGGCAAAGAAGGTGGAGTCAGTGGTGATAGAGGCAGATGTTGGGGAGGAGAAGTAAGAGGTGGAGGTTGTGAAGGAGGAGGTGGAGAATGACGCAGAGTGATTTTTGGTAAGTCTTCGGCATGGCGTTTCATCTTGGCGATTGAGAGACCAAAGAGAATGATGATGAAGAAAATCCAGGAAAAAACAATGACAATTGGGGGAGTTTAAATAGACATCTGGAAGGGATGTGAAAAAACCATCATTGCACATGTTGAAAGTTGAATAGGATGTAATGAAAGGGTACCTAGTTCTCCTGATGATAATTGGATAATGAGGAGGCACACAGAGTTAGCACAGGGAAGAGGAAATGTTTTGAAAGCTTTAATTAACATTTATTAAGTTAGAATCATTAAGTATGTTGGTGTTATTATAATAATGAATTATTAAGTTTTTTTAACAATTTTTTATACTTTAAAATAGTGGTATTTAGCTATCACCATTACTACTGTCCTCCTCCTCATTCTCATCATTTGAAGAAAGAGATGAAGGGTCTAACCACAAATTATATTCAATATCATTGTGATGAAGTATTAGGTTCAACTTCCTATTCAGATTGTTGTGCTTGTCATAAGACTTCTTGTGTGGCAATCAAGGCTTGCCAACATCTGCATTAGAGCTTCCATTTTTGGAGGAGGCTGAAGAGGAGGTGTTGGTGGTGGTGGTCGAGGAGGAGGGCTTGGTAGAGAAGCTCTATGAGATCTTAACATGATGAAGGAGAGAAGGAGTAAGTTGATAAATAAAGTATAGTAAGAATCACAAAGCATATGGGAGTTTAAATAGAGGTCTAATGGATGTTACAAAGGGTTATGACTTATGAAGGTTTGATGATATTATGAAAGTGTTAAATGATAGTTTTTTCTTAAGATCGTTATGTTTTGTCTTTGTTGATATTATATTAGAGGTTTGATGATGAATCGTTTGTTAGTGTTATATGACAGTTGTTTTGAAGGAACCGTCATTTTTGTTACTATATAAATGACAGTTATCAACTACAACCATTATTTTTTTGTTTTCACGAATTCGACCTCGTAATACATGACAATGTGCATAATTAACCATTATATATTTTTGTGTGACCTCCACCTCAACATACATAATGTTTATTCGTTGTGACTTATGCTACATATATATAAATCTGTAGTAGTGTTTGAATCTTAAAATCATTTTTTGACTCTATATAAAAAACGTGGCAATTTTTTCTCCAAACAAAACCCCCTCTATCTCAGCAGCTTCACTCCCTTCTCTTACCACATCTGTTGGATATATTGTATATATTGAGGGTGGTGTCAAAATGGAAAAGTCCTATATTGTTCAAGAATGTGGAAGCACAAATTTAAATAATAACTTGTGATCTTGAGCTAATAAATTGGCCAAGAGGAGGAGTGGACTCACGCGCATGGCCACATGGGAATCCGGTAATTTCCCCTGCGTGAGTTAAATGCGCATTGGGCACTTTTTATCAGAGATTTTTTGAAAAAAATTCACAAATTCATTTTATGTAGAGATCTTGCTGAAATAATGGTTCTTTTATTACATTGTGTTGAAATCAAAACGTTGGACATTGGAATTTACCTTTTAGCCACCATAACGTTTTGATTTAATATAATAAATGGGTTCATTATATTGCTTTGAACACCAACGTTCTGGAACAGCCTCATCAATCAACTTTATTTGTGTTTATGTGTCTAATCAAATTTGTAGAAAAAAAATATAGGAGAGAGAGAACTAGCGTACCAGGGTGAATCCACTCTCGGATCCAGGTCAAGGCTACAATGCTCCATAATAGTGCCCACACAATTATTAGACTACTACAGCCTAATTGGGATTGGCACAACAGATCACCAGAACAAGAAAGATGGTAGGAGAGAAAAGATTGCTAGAAAAATCAATAGCAGGGGTGAGGAATAACTGAAGGAGGCACCTCCTATTTATAGTAGTTTAGGGTGGCCACTAATTAGGAAATGATGTCCACCTTTCTTGCCTTCCAAGTTAGTAATTAGGAGAATTAATTCTCAATTAATTTCCTGAATTGTGATAACTTGTTTTTCAATTAACAGTATTACAATTAATACTAACTTATTCCCTAATCTGCAATTAATGCTGATTTGATTCTTATTTGATTAGGTTACTTGTATCCTAATCAAATAGTCCGGCCCATCAAGGGCGGATTTGGACCCAAAGTCCAACAAAATTGGTGGTCATTAAGCCATTTAAAATGTGCCAATGTCTCTACAATATATGGCCTATATAAGGCACTACTACAAGAGGTTTAGATAGATGCAGCTCTTGAGCCTTTAAGCACTTCTCTCCTCCTCTGATTTTTGTTTACTAAGTTCTATTATATTTCATTGTTTTGTTCATTCTATTCTCGCAAGAAGGATCCATTTTATTCTAGGGAGTGATGGTTCTTATATGCCGGTAGTTGCGGAATAGCTCTTAAAGACAATATTCTCAGACATGACTCGGATTATTCATTTTCTTTACAGGTGCTATTGCCAACAACATCAGCATAGCATTAGATAGGAGTTGGAAGATCCACTGGAATGCATGATAATTTAGATGCTGACGTCAACAACATCAACATGCAAATCTCCAGCTTAACATTGACTCCGATCACCCCTACCACTTCTCCTACTCCGTTCAACCAATCAGTTGTTAGTTTATTTTAAAATTAATTAATAAAAAATTTTAATTTCTATGTGAGGCACAAAGAATATCCTCCCCAAATGGTAAATGCCAATTTTCTGCAGATATGAAATGCATAGAGGTTGAAAATTGGATCCCAAATTCTCAATCATTTGCTTAAGAAGTGAAGGCCTCGAACACTTATATGAATTTAAGTTGGTAACATTAAATTTAATTTTTCATAACCAAATAAAACTGCCACTAAGTTATTTCTTTCCGCATATGATGCAATTGACTAAGAAAATAATTGGCAAGAAATAATTTTAGGGATACTTAACACTTTTGAAAATCATATTCATCTCTCTAAGATTCAAGCTCCATTAAATATTTGGCGAATATACCTTTCTGAGAGATACAAGGAGTATACTCTGTCAATTAGTAGAGACTAACTCTCAACATACTGAAGAGAAAGAGTAAACTTCTTCTAATTAGAAGTTGAATCATGCATATCTGGTGGCGTTTAGCTATCTGTTTCGGATATGATCCTTCGCTCGTCCTTTTTCTTTTTTTACTTCTCCTCATCTAATCTCAAATTTTGAATTAAAAATCGAATGGGTGAAATTTAACCTTTTATAAAATTATATTATAATATCACATAAAAAATATATTGTAAAAATTTGATATGGACAATTCATAACTGTAAACCATTTAAAAAATAAAAATTTCGTAAGGTATTATATCTCAACCATTCATTTTATAATCCAATGGTGACAATGAGATGAAAATAGAAAAGGAGAAAAAGAATTACAAACTTTAGTAAGATTCCGATCCACTTGCAAAGCTTTGTCCCCTGCCCACAGCTGAGTGATTTAAAACTTTGTAAATCAGAAATCAAATCTTTCAAATATAATCTCACTGATTTCTCCAAAAGTAAACAAACTAGAAAACTAATACGAATAGATATTGATAAATGGACTGAGTGTTCCTTCAAAAGAAAAGAGTATCTATATGGATATTGTCATACCCTTATCTTATTTTCACCTTTATTTCAAAGTAATTGCATAAAACAATATGCAATTCGGTGGGCAACACTGGAATAATATAATTATACTGATAATATGTGCATAATTACAAAAAATCCCCATAGGGGTTTGTACATGATAATTATAATCAATGTAGCCATACAGGGCTACTAGGGTATCTATACTCTACACAGTGAAACAGAGACATCTTTTTGTCTTCGTTCCACCACTGCAATCCCCTCATACAGTTCTTTTCTTTGTTCTCAGCATTTCTTCTGTTTTCTCCTGTCTAAATTGTTGGTAGGGGAGGGTGAGATTTGAGATAATCTCAGTAGGAAAATAGTATCAATATGCATGTAAGATAAATGTTTAATGCATGACATGCTTGCATTACATAACTCATACTCACACAATGACATATCTGCGTGCTCAATGTTTCAAACAACATAGTCATGGCCATAGCATAAACAGAAGCAGAGCTTCAATCATTTATATATATTTCACATAATCAAGTAAAGCAATAATATACATAAATACACCAGTACAAATATAAAATAGATGTAGGAGAGGTAAGTTCCCAACCTTAAACCTTTTCCCACCTCGAATTATGTGCCTCGTAAAGCGTGTTGCAACTCGGCTCTCCACTCAATCCTACAATTCCAAATGTACCATTTAGAAATTTCCATAGTGTTTCTGGGGGTTATATGAGTCTATATTGAAAAATGACCAAAATGCCATCGGGACCCCACCCTCGCTGTACCCAGTCTGACCACAATTTTATCGAAATTTTAACCCAGGCTATTCTAACATATTTTTGCCTAAGGAATCCATTTTTTATCTCATTTTTCTCCAGTTCCAATTACGAATTTACCCCTGGCAGCCCCTATGTGAGGATTTTAAGGCTCTTTTTGTCGATTCACTTTTTAGGGCTTTTCTCACTTCGCACCCAACATGAACCCTACACAATTTTCCATTCTGAACACAATGGAATCATCAAAAACACCAAAATCCATTCTAAACACAGCCCAAAACAGATATGGACGAAATTCTATAAAAATTGGAGAAAATGGAGTTTTATGATTTCAATCCATAAAACACTTTCTTATCACCTTTAATCACTTGTTTATCCACTTAATTACACCTCCCACATGATTAATCCAAATTTGGGCAGCACTTCCCCTTAGGATTTGAGCTCCCCAAAATCACCAAGTCAAGAAAACCAAGCCAATAACCAACCAAACCACCAACAACTAACATAAATCAACATATTAGGTGAGGTTTTATGATTTACCTTTGATTCCTCCTCTTTCTCTCCCTAAAACATCACTTTCTCTCTCTTCACCCTTGAAGATTAGCTTGGCTACACATGATTTCCATGGAGATCAAGAGGTTAAAGAAGAGATTACACAAGTTAGAGGACCTAAACACTTGAAATCACAAGCTTACTTTAGGTTTTCTTCCTCCTTAAACTCTCCTTTTCTCTCTATTTTTCTTAAGCTTTCTCTCTCTCTCTCTCTCTCTCTTCCTCTCTTGTTCTTAGTCGTGCAAATGAAAGGAAAAAGATGACCCAACCACTTAATGAAATATCTTCATCTTTTCCCTTATTAATTTAATCAAAAAATTGGGTTTATGACATGGCTTATGTACTTTAGGCTTATCCTTTGTGACTTGGTGTCATAACATCCCTTTACATGAGAAATAATTCTCTTCCCTTTCCATGGCCCATAAAGACGTCATTTAAGTCCTTCCCAAACCCACATTTGGTTCCTCCAATTAGCCCAACTAAATTGCACAAGTTTATATTATTTTAATGTTAATTAAACATGTGCCCAAAGTTTAATCAATATTATTTAATCCTTGGCTTGGATTGATGACACTTAGCATATTTATGAGCCAAATAATTTTTTTTCCTCTGCTACTTCTTTATTCCACAATTTACAAAATTGCCAACACATTTTATTTTCCAATTTTCGGAATAGTTGGCCTTCTTGGCAGATTTTCTGCCCTAACTTTGAAACATCATAACTAAATTTGTGGACATCATTTCAGAGCGATTTCAAAGGTTATAGAACCCTTATTGAGTCTAGTTTCAAGAAAAATATGGAATTTAGCTAATTGGAAGCACATCATTCCCATACATCATTTCTTTAACCGCTGTTCCACAGACTTCCAGATTTTCTGGGCTAAATTCAAAAACTTATAACTCTTTGTTTATAGCTTCAAATGATTCATATGACCTATCAAATTAAAGCTTAGGATGTCTACTATCATCCTGTAAAATTTCATAATTTTTGAACATCATTTGGGCATCCAAAATTACATAACAATCTTGCTGCCTCACAAGAAATTTCATTGGAAGCATTGTTCACCTTTCCAAAATTCACCATTTTTTTCATTGATTATTTTCAACAATTACCATATATATTGGTGAATAAAATTTGGAGAGTTATAGATATTAAAATATGGAATGATTAAAGAGATCAAAGTTGAAAATTGAAGTAAAAATATAAATTAATCATCATAAATTTAAGGTCTTTCTAATTTACTTTTTAGTAGCTTCAGTTTTCTCCACGGCTAATTACATAAAAAAAAGAATAATTTAGCAATGGATTTTTTTAGCTAATCAAGTAGTGACAGTATATCTTACGATGAAATCATCAAATTTTGTTGCTAATCCACTGTTTTTTTAGTATTGGTTTTTCTTTATTGCTGTTATTGTTTTGGTGAATATTGGTGTTATTTATTTTATACACTTTTATTATTATGTTTAATCGAGACTAATTTAAAATCTAAAACATTCTTTTTCGTCAATTCTTTTTAGCCAACAAAGTTTGTATTAAAGAATAAACATCAAAGAAATTATGAGAAGCACTGGACGGCTTATGGTAATTGCCCATTTATTTTGGGAAAAATTATTTGGAGTATTGTAACACCCCATTTTTATTCACCAATATGCCTTGTAAATATTTATGGCATTTAATGAAATAAAATTGTGAATGTTGGTGTAATTAGAATGGCAAAAATAACCCTAGTCGTGGTTACAAGGAAATTTGGCTAAAGCAAGATATGAAGTCAATCTTTGTCTTCCATAAATCCCATTATTTAAGCACCAATTCGGGAAATAAAAGCAAAATTTTTGGCTCAATAAAAGGGGTGAAATTCGGCCAAAGTGAAAAGAAAAAGAAGAAGCTATGATTTAATACAATAAATCACAAAAAAGTATGGGCAAAATTATCATTTGGTTAATAAAAATTAAAAGCCCATATTTTCTTTTTTTTCTTGGGCATGGGACGTCCAAAAAGGTAAAAATAAGAGGAGAGGACATGCTTGGCTTCAATTAAATCAAGATGGAGTAATTTGTAGCCAAGTAAAAGAACAAAGTTGAAAAGTCAAAAGTAAACTTGTCATAAATGGCTATTATATGTAACTTCCAAGTGACAAATTCATGAAGCCATTTTATTTCCCTTTTTCCTTGAAAATTCCGGCTGATTAAGGAAAAATAGAGGAAAAATAATTACTTGGATAAAGATGATGCCATATGTCTTAATTTGGAGCCAAGTAATTAAATAAGACTTCATAAAATAAGAGCACATGAAAAATTGTCATAAAATATATTATTACAAGAGAGGTAAAGAGGATATTTCCAAGAGCTTTTCTCTTTCCATTTGGGACTTCATAATGACGTAAAATTGGAAGAAGAAAGAGAAATCATATTGGCCTAGTAAAAAGAAAATGATGATGGAATTAAATGGCCATGTGATAATTTCTTTAAAATAGTATATTACTAAAGAGATATTATAAGACTTCTTATCTCTTTCTTGGGGTCATTTTGGGCTGATTTCATGAGAAATAGAGAGAGAAAAAGCTTGAAGAAAAACAAGAACAAAGAAGAAGGGTTAGGTTTCAAGAAGCACAAATCAAGGTAAGAACTCTTGATTTCAAGTGCTTAAGCCTCTAGAATCCATGGAAAAACTCTTCTGAGTTCTTTTTCCTCTTAAAAATCATGTGAGCAAGCAAAACTTCAAGGGAAAAGAGAGAGAAGGTGACACCTAGAGAGAGAAAGTTGAAGAATTAAGAGGTAATCTCAAGAGCTTTAATCCTCTTGGTTCATATGTTGTTGTTGTGGTAGTTATTGTTGATATTGGCTTGATTTGTGATTATTTTGGTGAATTTTGTAAATTTGGGATCATGAAACTCTAAGTGATTATTCTGCCTAAATTTTCACAAATCATGTTTAATAAGTGTTTAAGAAGTTAAACAAGTAATTAGGTATGAAAGGGAAGGAGTTAAAAGGGCTAAATCATGCAAACCCAATGTTCCCCTTTTTTTGTGTAAAGTTTTGGCTAGACCAGAATCAGAGGGAAGGAGTTTAAATTTCATCAATTTGATGGTTTCAATGTGTTTAGAAGGGAAATTTTTGTAGGGTTCATGTTAAGTGTGAAGTGTGAAAAGCCTTAGAATGTGAAATGACAAAATTACCCCTAAAACCCTAAATAGGGGCTGCAAGGGTATTTTTGTCTTTTTGGTAGTGAATTTGGAAAAGCTGAGTTCAAAAATAGATTATACACACAAAATTGTGTAGGAATTGCCCAGTCAAAGTTTTTGGAAAAGTACAATCGGACCGCGTATCAATGGGCTTAGACCGGGTCTCTAGGGGTATTTTAGTCATTTTGCAATTTTAAGCTAACTCAAC
Organism: Inga leiocalycina; assembly: GCA_963242795.1. Classification (NCBI taxonomy): domain Eukaryota; kingdom Viridiplantae; phylum Streptophyta; class Magnoliopsida; order Fabales; family Fabaceae; genus Inga; species Inga leiocalycina. The sequence goes on from OY725321.1 coordinate 59,477,133, forward strand.
CAACAATTAAGTTTGGAAAGAGATTATGAATGAGTAATGACTAATTACTTTGTAAATTTGGAAATTTTAGGACCGGATAGTCTACCCACGTCGGAACATAGTTAGAGTCAGGAAAAGGGATTAAGGTATAAACTCTTTCTTTCATATAATATGTGAATTTGTATATACTTTGTGTATATCATCTTCTATAAAATGTATGATACATAGTGCTTACGGATACATCGATTTATAGTACCAAAAAGGGTACACCAATACATAGGGACGGAAAGGTACACCGATATGCCCAGTTAGAGGATTGAGGTACGGAACGGGTAGGGGTTGCAACAATGGTTGGCCCTAAATACATGTGCACATTTTCAAATGAACTAAATTATGTGATATTATAATATTGCATTATCTGTTACTTACATATTTATTTATCGCATTTTTTGTGAATGATTGCCTGTTACTACTGAGATTTATTTAAATCTCACCATTTCCGATATTTAAAACAATCCAGTAGAAGCTAGCGGTTTGTAGGGTAAGGTGGGAAATACCGGCATTTGAGGGGTTCCGGTGCAGCTAAAGATTGCTATTGGTTGTAGTTAGTTTATTTTAGTAATTTTGGACAAGTTTGTATATATTTTTCAAATCCTACGGGGATGACCTGTATTGTAAATAAGTACTTCTTATAAGTATATTTATGCTATTTTTGTATGCCTATGGAACTATACCTTTATTACTCTGGCAAATATCGAAATGTTAAGAGGTTTGACAAGTATGACACTTGAGTCTCTTGAAATTTTGTAAAAAAGGCTTTATTACATTAAAGTTCCTTAAAATGTCAAAATAACATTGCACATCCATGGTTCGTAACTGGAGATACGTTTGGAAACTCATTTACCAAAATGCATTAAAATAGGGTTTTTTTAGTGGTTCAATCCACTAATTGGCTTGTTTCACCCATTTGAAAACTATTGATTTTACCCATTTCATAGTCCTCAATATCATATGTGACATTAGCTCGCCCCAAATTGGGTTTGTTTCATCCATTCGAAAAATTGAAAATAGGGTGTTTTTTCAGTGGCTCAATCCACTCATTTCTTCTTAAATCCTTCCTGTCAGACTCTACTTCGAAGTCGCTTACCAGAATTGTTCTATTTAAGGACCATCTGTGACTCGAAGGTACTATTGAAAGGGCCAAAAACTTAAAACTTTTTCTTAAAGTTTGAGCATCAAACACTTATAAAATAATGAATTATTCTGAACTTTTAAAAAATTAATGAAATCAACTTAACTTCAAAAATGGTAGTTTAAAACTCTATTTTTAGCTCTTAAAACACTCTTATTATGAAAAATATGACCCAACTTGTTTTCCAACACATCTATTTGATAAGTATATATTTTATAATTAGGAGGAGATAAAAAAATCTACTCATATCCTACTTTATTTTGGAGGAGATATAATATGATCGAAGAGAGAAGAAAATAATAAAAATATAGGAAAGGCAAGAAGCATATCATGTTGGAACATAGAAGAATAGTATGCATGCATGCATGTGATAGGGGCAAAATATAGAGCTTAAGACTTTGTAAGTGCACGGGCTGCATCAAGTAGTAAAAAGTGAATAAGATATCATTCATATGAGGACTTGGTATCAACAATGCAGTTAAGCAATGACTTTACACTTTTGCTTAAGTTGAGTCAACACAATTTGAATAGAAAGTAGGAATCAAAGCTAACTAAAAAAAGAAAGAAAAATAAATCTAACTATAATTATGACTAAGGATAAGGATGATTATAAATTTTAAGTAGTGACTTGGATTATTATAGCCTTGATTACTTCTTAGTGTATAATTTCTACCCTTTATTGCATTTAAAGTTATATTTGCTAGTTTATGACTCTTAATTACCTAAGACTGTCATTCGATGCACTAAAAGACATTCCAACTATGTTAATTCATAATGTCTTAGGCGATTAGTGCTAAATTAGATTAATTTAAGTGCAAGTCTAATGAGACTATATAGGGCCAATAGGTATATGTCTTTCCTACAAACAAATTAAATCTAAAAACCTAATCCTACACAATTTAATTGAAGGTCTATTCTAAATTCCCTATGTCTAGGCTCCTTTAAAATATCAAAATAATCCCAATAAGATATCTCTTGTTTTAGGATAATCAAGCACACAATTAAATCAACAAATATAATATTAAAACAATCAATGATAAAAATTATCATCCACTAATTTATAAACAAACTAAATAATCCAAAACTAAGGTTTAACTACATAAACTGAGCATTTTAATGACCAAAATAATAGTTAACCAAAGAAAAGATAAAAAAGATAAAGAAAGAAGAGAAGAGAAAAGAGAAACAAAAACTTAATGCCGAGTTTTCACCTGTGCTATTGCTTTTTTGCATTTTCAAACTTTAATTTCCCTTCGTTAAAACTCTTGCCTTATCATCACCAACCAAGAAAAATAGAACACACCTCCCCCTTCCTAATGCCTAGCATATATATAGGTATATATTGCCTCATTATGTGTGTGTCTCTCACAATATCTTGATTTATCTATTTTTTTATCGATGATCATTTAATATGGATATATTATATTAATATTTTATTTTCACTTGAATCTTATAATATCTCCTGCAAAATAAATTAGGATATGATTAGATTTTATATCAAAATAACCTTTTATCCTATAATTAATTAAGGGATAGAAAAATAAAAAAATAATTAAATAAGTATAAATTATTAATAAATTTAATCAAATATATATAAGAATCTATACTTATTTAATTATAAAATATATACTTATCAGTCTCTATGTGTGTGTGTGTGTTCATGCTTGTGTGCATGGGTGCGTGATTGCGTGCGTGCGTGTGTGTGTGTGTGTGTGTTTTTTTTACGTATGTGCGCGCATGTGCGTCTATGTCTGTGTCTGTTTGTGCGTGAGTACGTGCGCTTGCGTTCATGTATGTGCACACGTGCATGTGTGTGTGGGGGTGTGAGTGCATGTGTCCATGCGTGCGCGTACGCGTGCGCGCAGGCGCGTGTGTCTATATATTATTAGATATTATTTAGGATCAAAAGAGTTGAATTAAAATCATGTTGCGTTTGATGCTACCAAATTTTAAGTAGGCATGTAAGAGTACGGGTTATAAAATAGTAACCTAATAAATCAAGGTCATCCCACAAACTCAAAAATAATTACTGAATAGGCATTAAGTTTCCTATGTTCATTTAAGTTAAGAAAATCAAAGATAATAAGATTAATGATAAATTTAAAGATAAGAAAAGAAAAATAGTAAACTATTGTTTCAAAGATGTCAATCAAGAAAAACAACCTAGAGCGGCTAATCCTTTCAAGGTTTAGAGCATGTAATTACCCAAATAAATTCACTTAATATTAACATGTTAATCTAGAGTTTTAATAGATATAAGTATTTCCCGATCACTTATATCCCTCTCTTAAATTAAATTATTATCCATAACAATCTATTGAAGATAAAAATAAATATCCAAATTCACTTTAACATGATTATATGGGTCCAATAGGTCTATTCCTATTTTATTAGCAAATTAAAATAAATTCCAATATCACATTACTTAATCCTATGGTCCAATTAAGATTTCTTTTTCAAGTGTAATCAAAATTTTCCAATTTTATACTTAATGGTGATCAAGTACTAAATTAAATAGACAAGACATAATAAGATTAGGTAAACAAGAAAACATTAAGTGTAATTTATTGGTTCAAACAAGCTCTAATCCAAGAATTAATTCATAGCTACTCTAGATCTAAAAAGAATTAGCCACACATGACTTTAAAAAAAAGCTATAAAGAAGTAAGGATAAAATCTAGATTCAACAGCAAAAAGAAAAGAAACAAAAAGAACAAATCTGTTGAAAGCTCCCTTCTTTTAGTGTCAATCCTATTTAGTGTCAATCCTATCTGCTGTCACAATAGCAAGTCGCCAGAAAATCAAGAGGAGTTGCCTCAGTCTTGCCGCAGTCAAGATGCTGCGAGTCGTTCTTGTTCCTTCCCTGCTGCAGCTCGCCTCCTCTTTAAATAGATACTAGGACCCTCCTTTTTGGTGGCCTTCGTCTTCATTCTTGATCCAAATCTCATATCTTTTTTTTCATTGAAAATGATATATTTCCTTGCGTGGGGCCCACATCTCTAATACACCAAAATAATATCCTTTTGTTTTCTGCCAGCTCACGCCCTTATGATATATAATATCCTTTCATTTAGATATATAATATAACGGTTTCCTGCTACTTCTTTGCAATTTTTGTTTTTTCTTATTTAATACTTTCTCATCTCTTTCATCATGTAATATCTCCTGCGCAATAGAATAGGATATGAGCAAATTTTATGTCAAAATTTTTTTTTATCTTGAACTTAATTAAAAGATAGAAAATATATAAAAGATGATTAAATAGGTACAAAATATTAATAAATCTATTCAAATATATCCTAAAATGTGCACCTATTTAATTATAAAATATATACTTATCAATGTCAGTCTTATTTAAAGTAATATATGTTAGATGATATAATAAAGGGTTAAGAGGTGAAAATTCTTATAAACTTTTCTTAAAAGTGCACCCACCGCCATAAACTTTTGTTGGGTTTAAAAGTAACTATAACTTTCAAAAAGAGGGCAAAAGTGACACAACTATTAAATCTAGCTAACTGCTGTCTACCCCACTGTAACATCCCAAATTTTAGTCACCAAAACTCCTTTGCACCTTGTGGCATTAAAAAGGAATAAATGGTGAATATTGACACACTTGAAATGGCCAAATAGTGCAATTGGTGACCACATGAATTTTGGGCCAATATAAGAATGAAATGCAATTTTTGTCTTCATGAAAGCCTATTCTTGAAGCTCAAAATAATGAATGGAAGAACACAAGTCTTGGGCCCAATTAATTGTTGCCAAGTAAGAAAATGTGGAAAACTCAACAATTGTAGGCAAATTAAAAGTAATTTTAAGGAGGTGTAGGAAGATATTTTTAAGAGCTTCTTATCTATTTCTTAACCTAGGGAAACCTAGGGAAACTTCGGGATGGGTGACCCCCTGGGAAGTCACATGTATATATGGTGACATGTTATGATAAAGGACAAGCACATATTGTGCAGTAGTTCAGAGGCTTCATGTTGTTGCAATCTTTCTCTGACAGCTATAAACGTCTGTAATATATTATTTCAATTGTATTTGTGTGCCTAAAACAGTATGAAATGACAAATATGCCCTTGTGAATATGTGACATTTACCTCTTCCTTATTTCCAAATAGTAAAAAACAAAGATGGTAAGGCTAAGAGGTACAGATACTGGGTAGGGTCAAGAAGCTAGACCTGACCCAATATAGTAAACCTTGGGCATACTAACAAAACATCAAACAATGATCAATGATCAAGGATCATAGTAATGAGCTGTGAGAGGTACAACAAAAGCAATACACAAATCAGGGGAAGATTTGAAATCCAATATGATCCAGAAAAGGCCAATGTAGTAACTCTTCTTTCATACATTATGTGAATTTGTATAAGCTTTGTGTATGCCATCTTTTGTAATATGTATAATATACCGTGCTTATGGGTACACTAATATATAGTACTTACGGGTACACTGATATGCTCAGTTATAGTACTGAGGTATGGAATAAGTGGGGGTTGCAACATTGGTTGACTTAAATACATTTCCGATCGAATTGAATTATGTGTTATTATAATATTGCATTATATGGTGTATGTCATATGTATTATCACATTATCTATGAATGATTGTGTGTTACTACGGAGGTCAAGTGGGATCCAACTAATGAAGTAAGATGAGTACGGGAAGATAGTGCAACCCCACTTGTATTATATTTGATAGTATGAACATCAGAGTGGGTAGTTGAAGTGTAGTGAATTTATGTGTAACATTGGATGATAACTAGAGAGGTTAACATTCGCATCAGTATTGATCATCTAAAATCATGATTAAACCTGTGTAGTCTATAGTAATATAGCCTGTATGGCATACAATGATTTGCCCTGAGTAGCAAGGTAGCCCATGAGAGCATATTAAATATGCGACTAATCAGTCTATGATCAAGTGGCTCTTACCCTAACATTGCCAGGTAAGTTGCGCCATACTAGTTCCTTGCATTCAAGAGGCTGGGCATAAAACATGTGTGCTGAGGAGGTGTGGTCAACAGTATTGTAGGATCGGTAAGCACAGCGGAAGAATTTTAAAAAAAAATTTCACTGATCCTAATTGAGGATCTATCAACGGCGTTTAAACCAAGTTGGAAGGATTCATACCTTTTTGATGATTCAGAGTTTTCACGATCTCTAGGAGCCAACACATCAGGTCCGCTCCCTCTACCGGTATACACACGAATGCTCTCCAACTGAGACTACGTGCTAGCGCCTCTAATGTCTCCAAGGGTTTAACTTGCGGCTCTCAATTCTGATATACACTGAGTCTATCAGCTCTATCAAGTTTATAACCCATGAGGGTTATTTTCAAATTTCAAAATTAATCATCATTAATTTCGAAATTAATTAACAATTAATTATCTTGATGAGCTAATTAAATAAATTCAATTTAAATTAAATCTGTCCAATAGTTTTAATTTAACCTATTTATTTAATCTAAATAAAGAGCCATTAGATTTAATTTATCTTCATAAATTAAATCTGAGATACTATATCTCTATCATGTTAGTTATTAAATTTAATATATCTTAATAAATTAAATTTAAAACCAACACAATATAATAATATAATATATATATATATAAGATATATATTTTGAAAATATATATATCTATATAATATTATTAATGAATTTTATATTATATATATATATATATAAATATAAAATGCATCCACCCTAAATCAAACATTATCTCATGTTGGCCATTCTTGTGTGCGACCCTGTAGGCCCATATGAAGTTGGTAGTGGGCCAATAACTACACTAACCTAAAAGTCGCAAGCGGCCTCTAGTAAGACATTACGACTACCCAATTCATATGAGGATCGTTATCACGATGCAACCTATCATACAACCATGTCACGTCCCTTTTGTCACACGATATATCGATCAAGGATAAGGCATGGAAAATGTCATCCTCTTGTTCCTAACCATTACTTTCTTGATTCCTGAGTAGCCCGATAACAGAGAGAGAAACTCCTATCATCATAGTATGGCCATACATTTCTCAGACTCACTCATCGAGGGGCCCAGTAATATCTCTCTACTAATGTGAGGGACAAATTCCATCTTGATTATTCATATTCCTCTACATGAAAAACCACCAAGCCCGATCGTAGCCTTTATCATCACCCGGTCAAAAGTGAATTTTGACTTGTTCAAAGCTTAGCAACTCTCATGTAGGAATCCATGATGACCTCAGGTCTAAGGGCATTGTGACGTGGTTATACATGAGAAAAGCTTATGACTTGATCCATGTAGCTTTCTCATAGTGGGTTGGTCCAGCACCTTGTACTCTTACAAGTGCCTAAGACTTTGATTCGTATCTCCATATCTTATCAAAGTTATACTGGTCTTGTTTCATCTCTGCCCCCGCATAGATGACCGACCAGGGACATTTTAGGACAATCTTTATGAATTATCCAAGGATACAATTATCACAGTTAACATGCAAATAATATGATAACAGAATGGAGAAATTTCATTAAAATAATAATGTTTAAAGTACAATGATTGGCCCTTAGGGCACAATTTCCAACATCCTCCCACTTGCCCTAGGTGCAATCATTAATTTGCCTAATTCCCATTGCCCGAACATGACGCTCATGCTTTGCTTGTGCAAGTAGCTTAGTAAGAGGATCAGCAACATTATCTTCTCCTGCTACTTTGCATATCTTTATATCACCTCTATCATTGATTTCTCTAATAAGATGAAATCGCCTGAGTATGTGTTTGGTCCTTTGATGTGACCTAGGCTCCTTGGCCTGTGCAATAGCACCACTATTGTCACAGAACAAATCTATTGGATTTGAGATGGTAGGCACCACCCCTAGTTCAGTAATGAACTTTCTGATCCAAACGGCTTCTTTAGCTGCATCTGATGCTGCTATATACTCAGCTTCTGTTGCAGAATCTGCTATAGTGCTTTGCTTGGAGCTCTTCCAGCTTACTGCTCCACCATTCAGGAGGAATACATATCCAGATTGCGATTTAAGGTTGTCTTGGTCAGTTTGGAAACTTGCATCTGTGTAACCGGTTACACAGAGCTCATCATCCAATCCACCATAGACCAAAAATAAGTCCTTAGTCCTTCTTAAGTACTTTAGGATATTCTTAACGGCAGTCTAATGACCCTCACCAGGATCTTGTTGGTATCTGCTAGTCATACTTAAGGCAAACAAGACATCCGGTCGAGTACATAACATGGCATACATGATGGATCCAATGGCAGAGGCATATGGAACCTTACTCATGCGATCTCGCTGATCAGGTGTACTAGGACACAGATCCTTGCTAAGATGGATGCCATGAGACATAGGCATGTAACCCCTTTTTGAATCATGCATATTGAACCTATGCAGTATCTTATCTATGTATGTGCTCTGACTTAGGCCTATTAGTCTTTTCGATCTATCCCTATAGATCCTAATCCCTAGGATATAGGTGGCTTCACCTAAGTCTTTTATTGAAAAGGACTTTCCTAACCAAGACTTGACACTCTGCAAGGTAGGAATATCATTCCCAATGAGTAGGATATCATCTACATAAAGCACTAGAAATACAATTATGCTCCCACTAACCTTCTTGTAAACACAAGGTTCATCGATGTTTTGAATGAATCCAAACTCTTTGACTACTTCATCAAAACAATGATTCCAGCTCCGAGATGCTTGCTTCAATCCATAAATGGATCTTTGAAGCTTGCAAATTTTACCAGAGTCCTCTAGACGCACAAAACCTTCCAGTTATGTCATGTACACATCCTCAAGTAGCTTTCCATTAAGGAAGGCTGTTTTGACATCCATCTGCCATATTTCATAGTCATAATATACTGCAATGGCAAGAAGGATTCTGATTGATTTGGCCATTGCAACTGGGGAAAAGGTTTCATCATAGTCTACACCATGAGTTTGAGTGAATCCTTTTGCAACCAGTCGTGCCTTGAAGACATTTACATTGCCATCCATGTCAGTTTTCTCCTTGAAAACCCATTTGCACCCAATGGTTTTTACACCTTCAGGTGGATCGACTAAGGTCTATACCTGATTGTCGTACATGGATTGCATTTCAGACTTCATGGCATTTAGCCATTTCTCAGAGTTTGGTCCCACTGTGGCTTCTCGATAGGTAGTGGGCTCATTTTGCTCAATGAGCAACACATCACGGCCTTCAGTAATCAGAAATCCATATCTCTGAGGCCGATGCCGTGTCCTATCAGATCTTCGTGGACCTTGTGTTACTTAAGGAGGCTCAGCAACTTGTTGTGAGTCTTCTCTAATTTCCATCTGTGGTTCTGTACCATCTTGTGGATCTCGAATTTCTTCGAGATGTACATCGCTCCCACTGGTTGTTTTAGAGATAAACTCTCTTTCTAGAAACTTGCCATTTCGAATAACAAACACTTTGTTATCGGTGGGATTATAGACATAGTATCCTTTCATTTCTTTAGGATACCCTACGAAAAGGCACTTTATGGATCTGGGCACTAATTTATTAGAGGCTTGTTGCTTAACATATACCTCACATCCCCAGATCTTAAGAAAAGATAAACTTGGTTTCTTTCCAGTCCATATCTCATATGGTGTCTTTTCAATTGCCTTAGATGGAACACGATTTAGTGTGAACGCAGCTGTCTCTAGGGCATGTCCCCAAAAGGACGGTGGAAGATCTGTTTGACTCATCATAGTTCGAACCATATCTAATAGTGTTCGATTCCTCCGTTCAGAAACGCCATTCCATTGTGGTGTTCCTGGAGGAGTCAATTGTGAGATTATCCCACAACTCCTAAGATGGTCAGTGAATTCTTAGCTCAAATATTCACCACCTCGATCAGATCTAAGTGCTTTAATTTTTTTACCAAGTTGGTTTTGTACTTCATTTTGGAATATTTTGAACATTTCAAAAGATTCAGATTTATGATTCATTAGATAGATATAGCCATATCTACTAAAGTCATCTATAAATGTAATGAAGTAGACATAACCTCCTCTGGCAGCTATATTTAATGGTCCACATACATCTGTATGTATGAGGCCTAATAATTCAGTAGCCCTCTCACTGTGCCCAGTGAAAGGTGCCTTAGTCATCTTTCTTAATAAGCAAGATTTGCATGTATCATATGATTCAAAATCAAATGAGTTTAGAAATCCATCTTAATGGAGTTTAGAAATGCGTTTCTCATTTATGTGGCCTAGACGACAATGCCATAGGTAGGTCGGATTCAAATCGTTTGATTTTATCCTCTTAGTAGTTACGTTATAGATATTCCCATTATTAGGATGTTCCAAATTTAATATATAATGATCAATATGCAAATCACCATCAGCATAGAAAATGTCATTACGATAAATAGAACATTTACCATTCCTAGTAATGGAAGTATAACCTTCCTTATCCAAATAAGAAAGAGAAACAATGTTACTACTTAAAGCAGGAATATAATAGCAATTGTTCAAAACTAACAAAAGCCCACTGGGCAGAACTAATTCATAAGTGCCTACAGCTAAAGCAGCAACTCTTGCTCTGTTTCCAACTCGTAGGTCCACATCGCCCTTCTTCAGCTTTCTACTGTCCTTTAGACCCTGCACATTTGTACAAATGTGAGAACCACATGCAGTATCTAATGCCCATGTAGAGGAAGTAGAAAAATGAATGTCTATAACATAAATACCTGAAGCGATAGCCAGCTATCCTTCTTGTCCTTTTTCAGATCTTCCAGGTAGATTTTGCAATTCCTCTTCCAATAACCGGGTTCATTGCAGAAGTAGCAGACTCCTTCCTTTGGAGGCTTTGCCTTCCTGGGTGTAGGCTTGGTTTCGGGCTTGTTTGACTCTTTGGTCTTACCACCTGAGCCATTACCCTTCCATTTGCCCTTCCCTTTCTTTTTCATACCCTTTCCTTTCTGAACCATTAAAACTGTGCTAGGCTTTTTCTTAATGCTTTGCTCAGCAGTTTTGAGCATCCCATGTAGCTCAGAAATTGATTTCTCCATGTTGTTCATGTTGTAGTTCATAACAAACTGGTCATAACTCTTCGGGAGTGAGTTGAGGATCAAGTCCGTAGCTAACTCCTGGCTCATGGGAAATCCAAGCCTCTCAAGGTGATCAATATAGCCTTTCATCTTTAACACATGAGTACTAACTGATGCACCTTCAGCCATTTTGCAGGAATGTAAGGCCTTTATGGTCTTATACCTTTCTTGCCTTGCCTGTTGCTGGAACATTTCCTTGAGATGTACTATCATCTCATAAGCCTCCATGAGTTCCAGGTCTTTTTAGAGCTCTGGAACCATAGTGGCAAGCATCAGGCAACCTACATCCACTGAGTCATCCTTATGCTGTGTAAGCATCTCTCTGAGCTCTTGGAGCATTAGCTGCAGGCTCCTCAGGAATGGGTTGATCTAGGACATAAGCCTTTCTTTCCTGCTTGAGAACAATTCTCAAGTTCCTGAACCAGTCAAGAAAGTTTGTCCCATTGAGTTTGTCCTTCTCAAGGACCGATCGCAATGATAGTGTAGCAGTATTACTAGTCGACATAATTCTACAATTAAAATATGCAAAGTTAGTTAGTAATCTCCCACTAAATTAACAACCCTCAATATAATAATTAGTGGGCTAAGATCCATATTTGGCTTAAACTTAAGTCCGCTTTGGCAAGACGCTTAAATTCAAGTTATTTAGGTAGGTAACCTATTTACCAATTACATCACATGTAACTCTTAGATCTTTATGGGATTTAATCATCATATGATATGGCATGTTTAACCCCATCTAATGCCTTGAGATTCAAAACCGTTTTGTTAATCTCAATTAAGTCAAAACAATAATGAATATTATGAGCAGCACAATTACTCAAGCTTGACTCATCAAGATAACTCAAATGCATCCACTTTGGTGGTTTCCACAATTGAGTGATCTAGGTTTTGACAAGTATTCATTAATTGACAGAATTATGACTTAAGATTTAATTTAGAGGGCTTAATTAATTAGTTTTGTTTATATGGATGCAATCGTGGTCGTATCTCATACAGATAAATACATATAAACGTAAAAGTAATCATGCAATGATCTTATCAAAAGCATAATTTAAACGTGACACAACATGGCTTACCTAACCTAAAATCCTCCCAAGCCAATGAGAGGACATCTCTAAGAAAAAAGAGAAATACATTGAGAGAAACCTCGTTTAAACATTCGAGGGGAGTGAGATGAGAAGAGAATGTACATTGAGAGTATTTAGAGAAAGGCATGGCACGCAGGCTGTATTTAAATATTACAACCTTTGTAAAATTCTAAAGCCATGTTGTTCACCATACCCAAACAAGGATAAATAATAAACCACAACAAGAATTCATACAATATAAAAAGCAATAAATGTCATGATCAGATTATATTGTGCTATGTAGAGGTGGTTAAGGGGGGCCGCCCTTGCGGGGTTGCAGGGGCAGCGCCCCTAAAGCTTTTGAAAAAGGCACATTCCTTTTAAAAGAAATATTTGAAAATTTAAATTTTTAAATTTTGGACCCAATTTTTCAAAACAAAAAACAACAATGGCCCAGAACGCTTCTGATCCAATTTGTCTTCCCCATAGTTCGGATCCCTATTACCCGAATAGATATCCGAACCTAGACCCAATTTGATTGCCGCCAACTACGATCTCAGGTACCCTACCCAATTTCATGCTTGTTCAAAACGAAATCACATACATGTTTCAAGATATACATGTTCAGAATCGATTTCACGCTTGTTCCAAAACGAGAATCACATACATATTCGAGTGTTTCTTATAAACATACGTACACATCCCATATATATCACATGTATAAGAATCATAAACTCAATTTAAACGCACAATTGATCTGGCTCTGATGCCACTGTAGGATCGGTAAGCACAGCAAAAGAATTTTTAAAAAAAAATGTTCACCGATCCTAATTGAGGATATATCAACGGCGTTTAAACCAAGTTGGAAGGATTCATACCTTTTTGATGATTCAGAGTTTTCACGATCTCTAGGAGCCAACACGTCAGGTCCGCTCCCTCTACCGGTATCCACACGAATGCTCTCCAACCGAGACTGCGTGCTAGTGCCTCTAATGTCTCCAAGGGTTTAACTTGCGGCTCTCAATTTTGATGTACACTGAGTCTATCAGCTTTATCAAGTTTATAACCCATGACGGTTATTTTCAAATTTCAAAATTAATCATCATTAATTTCGAAATTAATTAACAATTAATTATCTTGATGAGCTAATTAAATAAATTCAATTTAAATTAAATCTGTCCAATAGTTTTAATTTAACCTATTTATTTAATCTAAATAAAGAGCCATTAGATTTAATTTATCTTCATAAATTAAATCTGAGATACTATATCTCTATCATGTTAGTTATTAAATTTAATATATTTTAATAAATTAAATTTAAAACCAACACAATATAATAATATCATATAATATATATATACATATATATATAATATATTTCAAAAATATATATATATCTAGATAATATTATTAAATATAATAATATAATATAATATATATATATATAAGATATATATTTCGAAAAAATATATATATCTATATAATATTATTAATGAATTTTATATTATATATATATGTATAAATATAAAATTCATCCACCCTGAATCAAATATTATCTCGTGTTGGCCATTCTTGTGTGCGACCCTGTAGGTCCATATGAAGTTGGCAGTGGGCCAATAACTATACTAACCCAAAAGTCACAAACGGCCTCTAGCAAGACATTACGACTACCCAATTCATATGAGGATCGTTATCACGATGCAACCTATCATACAACCATGTCACGTCCCTTTTGTCACACGATATATCGATCAAGGATAAGGCATGGAAAATGTCATCCTCTTGTTCTTGACCATTACTTTCTCGATTCCTGAGTAGCCTGATAACAGAGAGAGAAACTCCTTTCATCATAGTATGGCCATACATTTCTCAGACTCACTCATCGAGGGGCCCAGTAATATCTCTCTACTAATGTGAGGGACAAATTCCATCTTGATCATTCATATTCCTCTATATGAAAAACCACTAAGCCCGATCGTAGCCTTTATCATCACCCGGTCAAAAGTGACTTTTGACTAGTTCAAAGCTTAGCAACTCTCATGTAGGAATCCATGATGACCTCAGGTCTAAGGGCATTGTGACGTGGTTATACATGAGAAAAACTTATGACTTGATCCATGTAGCTTTCTCATAGTGGGTCGGTCCAGCACCTTGTACTCTTACAAGTGCCTAAGACTTTGATTCGTATCTCCATATCTTATCAAAGTCATACTGGTCTTGTTTCATCTCTGCTCCCGCATAGATGACCGACCAGGGACATTTTAGGACAATCTTTATGAATTATCCAATGATACAATTATCACAGTTAACATGCAAATAATATGATAACAGAATGGAGAAATTTCATTAAAATAATAATGTTTTAAAGTACAATGATTGGCCCTTAGGGCACAATTTCCAACAAGTATTACACCCTATATGGTGTACAGTGACATAAACTAGTATAGTTTATAGGGTACGACTTGTATCGTCAATAGTCACACAACCAATATGGTTCGTTCTGACACATATAAACAAAAATTGGGATAAGCCCTAGTGTAGTAGGGAAAAATAGTGATGAATACTCTCCACACTGTAGCCTCTGAGAATCAAATACCCACTCATGTTGGCAGAAAGCCCCAATGTACATGTTTGTATAGGGCAGTAACCCCTAATGGGCTATATGTCATGAGGTTGTTAGTCTTGATATGTATTCAGCAAAGATGATGAACTGTATGTGCTTAGGCCATAATACCTGATATACATATATGTCCTTAAGCTGGCAAATATTATGTTTTTAAGAATGGTGACAAGTAGAGGCTCAAGGCAACAAGTCCTGAAGTGCTTGTAATCATAAGGGTGATTCTTTGGGCAGTAAGACCCGATGTGCAAGATTGTATAGGGCAGCGTCCTTAGGCTATAAGATCCTATATGCCAGTTATGCTATAGTGAACCAGTGTGTCCTTAGGCTGGCAGATGAATTCAAAAATGTAACAGATAGTGACCCGAGGATTAGGGCAGAGACACTCTACTGTATGATCTTATATGCTAGTTGTTTATATTGCATATTGATTTTGAATACAAATGTTAAATGAGAAAATGCTGAATACTATCAAAGATCTAAGAATATGATGATTGTGTTGTATGCTCAGTAAGCATGCTCGGTGAGCTTGCATAAGAGCATCGCAAGTGTCAACCTTAGCAAAGAACCTTGATTCATCTTATGGTTCTTCATCATCAACAACAAATCTCTAAGTTAAAAAATTCATAATCAAATTCAATCACAAATTAAACTAGAAACAATCAATTTTAACAACACACAGGAAGGGAAAAAAACTCTCCCTAGGAAACAAATATATCAAAATCATTGAAAAAGCTGAAAAAATATAGAAAACACTGAATCGTCAAACACAAAAGCATCGTACATCGACTTCTTATTCCCCATCGTTTAGGTTTAGTGAGGAGAGTAGAAACGTGAAGAGATTGACGGTGTCATGAACAGAATTTCTATGATCGATGGCACCATGAACAGAATTGCTAAGATCGACAGCTAAGAGAGGTGAAACGTAAGAGTGAGGAGGAAGAATGGGAGACGATAGAAAGAAGAGAGAAATGGGGGAATTAGGTTGCTACCTTCTCTTCTCCCTACCACACTAGTGATTTTTCTACCTCCAATGAAGACGACATGGCCTTCCTCCTCTCATTGAGTTGTGATGACGACGGGGTAGGATTGATGAAGACAAGAAAGATGAAGTCAAACCTGTATTATGCTCATTTTGCCACCGTCGCTAGATATGAGAAGGAGATGGGGGAAGTCGAAGGAAGGTAGGTAGATCTGTGAGAAAGATGAATGATAGGATAATGGGAGGGTAGAAATGGAAATAACAAACTTTAGTCATTTTTATTTTAATCTCGTGGAGCCCACTAGAATGATAAAAGAATTTATGGGATTTCAACAAAATTGTCACTTTTGCCCCTTTTTGAATGTTCATGGTTACTTTTACACCTGGTGGTAGATGCATTTTTGAGAAAAGTATATGGGTATGTTTGCACCTAGTAAAAAAACGATATGATACTGATAAGAAACGTGATTACATGAAGCTAGATGGCACTATCATATTGGAGCCGTCAAACTTATATATATGAGCATTCAAGGGATTGGGGGGTGTTCTATTTTCGTGGTTAGTGATGGCGATGCAAGAGCTCAGACTCTTAATAGAGGAAGATTAAAGTTTAGAGATGCAAAAGATCTACAGCACGTATGAAAATTTGGCATTGAATTTTTTTTTATCTTGTCCTTTCTCTTCTTTCTTTTGTCTTTTTATTTTTATCTTTGGTTAGCTATTATTTTGGTCATGAGAATGTTTAGTTTATGTAGGTAAACATTTATTTTGGATTATTTAGTTTGATTGTGGATTGGTGGATGATAATTTTTGTCGTTAATTACTTTAATATTATATTTATTGATTTACTTGTGGGCTCGATTATCCTGTAACAAGAGAAATCTAATTGTGATTTATTTTGGTGTTTTAAAGGAGTCTAAACCTAGGAAATTTAGACTAAACTTGCAATTGAATTGTGTAAGATTGAGTGTTCTGACTTCGAATAACTTAATTTGCTTTTAGGATAGAAATATACCTACAAGATCTACATAGTCACATTAGATTTGCACTAAATTTAGTTACTCAAATAATCACCTAAGACATTAGAGATTAACATAATTAGAATGTCTTTTAGTGAATTGAAAGACATTTTTAAATAATAAGAGTCCTATACTAGCAAATATAACTTTAAATACAATTAAGGGGAGAAATCAGATACTAAGAGATTGTAACATCCCGTTTTTAGTCACCAATTTTTCCTGTATGTAATGGATACATTTAATAGAAAAAATGGTGAATTGTGATGTACATGAATTTTCACAAAAATGTAGTAGCAAAATGATAATTTGCCCACAAAGCATGAAGCAATTTATTTTTTCCTTTTATCTCTATAATTTTGATTAAATAGGGTCAATAAAAGGAAAATATATGTTTACTTGGTTACTTGGATATTAAATAGGGCTTGTGTCATGATTTTAATTAAGTAAAAAAAAGGATGGAGAAAAAAGGGGAGTTGAAAAGTCAAAGATAAATGGTAATTAAAGTACTAATTGTATGGCAATTGGGTGAAGCAATTAAGAAGCCCATTAGGTTCATTTGGAACCCCATGTAGGTGTTCTTTGGGTTTAGAGGAGAGAGGAAAGGTTAGTTCAATTAATTGGAGATAAGCATAAGAAAAAGCACATGATCAAATTTTATTAAAATATTATTTCCATAAAGTAAGAAAGATACAATGTTAAGCTTCATCATCCTTTCCCTTCCCCTTCATTTTTGTGAAGCTACCCAAATATATATATAGAGAGAGAGTTGAGCAAAGTTGGAGAGCTAAAGAACACATGTGCTAGGGTTCAAGCAAAATCTAAGGTAAGAGACGAGTTCTCATGTAGTTTTGCTTGCTAAATCCTAGAATACCTATTCTAATTCTTATATCTTCATGGCCATGGCTTATAGCAAGGCAAAAACAAGAATGAAGAGAGAGTGAACAATAACATTCTAGAGAGAGAAAGTGAACAATCAAAAGGTAGCTCCCAAAACTTTGATCCCTTTGTGTTATACGATGTTGTGGCGGTTGTTATTGTTGAGTTTGGTTTTGATTTGGCTTGGTTTTGTGGTTTTGGATGATGAACCCTAGAAATATTATGCTGCCAAAATTTCCTCAAACCATGTTCATTTAGTGTTTAAGTAGCTAATCATGTGATTAGAAGTAGAAAGGAAGTGATAAATAAGAGAAATCAAGGAAATACCTTTTCTCTTCTAAAACCCTAATTTTGTCCAGCTAATATTCACTCAAGATAGAGCTAGAATTTTGAAATTTTGATGGTTCCATTGGATTTAGAAGGAAAAATTATGTGATAATATAGGTGTTCATGATTTTTAGAAATTTGTATACAAGTATGGAATTTATTAAAGTTGCAAGTGCATGCTATTTGATTGCCTCATGTGAGGCAGTGTTGTTGTGCATTGCATTTCACTGATCAAACAAGTCAAAATTCAATGAAATTTTCCAAGATTAATGTAGACATTTAGAGCTTTAATTTGATAGGTAATGGGTTATTTTTAGACTCGTATACTAAGATATATGAATTTTCAAATTTTTGCCCTGTTTCTGGACTTGATTCTGGAACAGTGTGGGAATTTATGGAATTCTGTAATTGTGTGGTTGTAGATGGTAATGATTCATATTTTTCCTGTGTAGAGGACTTAGGGATCTTTCCATATAACTTTAAACCACTCCATTTTAATTTTTATAGAATTAGTTATGATTTTTGGAATTTGAGCCAAGAATAGGGAATTTCTTGGCCACGGTCAGAAGAATTGTTTGGTTGCGGCCCAAAAGTTTCTGACCCCTCTTGGCCAAAGTCAAGGGATTTTTGGCTAGGACCAAGCCCCCTATTTCAGAATTTTCACATTTTTGATTGGTTTAACTTCCCTAACCCCATAGGCACTTGTTAGGGCTTCCAATGGTTGCCTAAATAGCCCAAAAGATAGCCAATAAACGTGTTTAAAATAATACATGAATGAGTAATAACTCAATTTTTGTAAACTTGGAATTTTAGGATTAGTTTGTTGAGCCTAACCTGGATCAAATTTGGAACTAATTTGTGTTGCAAAAAGGGATTTAAGGTAGTAACTCTATCTCTCATACACTATGTAATTATTGATATGTTGTGCGTTGCTATATTATATGATAATGAACACGGTGCCTGTGGCATATTACCTAGCTATGGTAGGACCTAGCTGAGGTACACGGACAAGTAGGGGATCTAAACAGTCATTTGGCCCTGAGTAATGTGCACACACACGATACAGTATGGATTTTCATTTTACACTATATGGTGCATTGCATATTTAATTATCGCATTTTATATGATTGGTTGTATCTTACTACTGAGATTCGTTTGAATCTCACCCTTTTTCAAAATTAAAAATATTCTAGCAGAAGCTAGCGGCTCTAAGGCCAAACCAGTAAATACTGGCAACTGAGGTGTGTGGGTCAAGAGAACGTAGCTGTTAGTTATATTTAGTTTATATTTTGATATTTTGGACAAATTGTATATATGATCAAACTCTACGAGGAGACTCCTGTATGTAAATAAGTACTTCTTATTAGTATATTTGTGCTATTTCTGTATGCCTATAAAACTGTGCCTTTATCATTCTGTGTATATCAAAATGTTAAGGGGTTTGATAGAGATAACCAAAGCTATAATAATCCAAGTCACCAATTAAGGTCTAGAATCACCCTTAGCTTAAACCATAGTTAGATTGATTTTCCTTTTTTTTTCCTAGTTGACTTTTATCTTTGATTCAAATTGTGTTGACTAAAATTAAGCGAAACTATAAATCAATGTTCAAATGGATTGTTAGGACTAAGTCTTCATAGAAATGATATTTTTCTCATCACTTTATTATTTGGCACGATATGTACACTTGCTATTTGAATCACCATTTTTAAACTCTCATTTTACAAAAGTGAACCGTGAATTTTGGTGACCATTTTCCAGATTTATGATCAACTATTAAAAATAAATCATATTTTTATCTACACATCCAAAAATTATTATCTATGACTTCTTTTAATATTTAGAATGTGTACTTTTCCCCTGCCAAATCTCATATCCTAACTCACGTGCTTGCTTGCTTTGTTTCTAAGCATCATCAATTCGTAGCTCATACGAACATGATAACTATATTATTTATATGTATATATATATATATATATATCCATCTAACTACTTACATGCATTCTTGCCATGACTATTACATGCCACTTTCCTTGGCTTAGGTTTTTCCTCCTTCTCCTCCTTATTGAGGTAAGTTACATCCCATATTATATAATTCATATACAAGTAGCCACAAAATATTATGAACTTAACATAATAATTATAAGCTAAATAGTCTCTTCAAGATCTTGAAGTCTCCACCTTGTCTCCTCTTCCACTAGCTTTCCTTTTCTTTTTTTTTTTCCTGAAGGGTTGCCCCTATATTGCAATATGGAACAAAGGGGTCTGATTCCTGGAAATCTTAGTAGCAAATCACATACGAAAGCAAGCCATAACATAGAACACGATCTTACAACTCCAATTAGCTTTTTGTTTTTTCCAAGGGTTGCTCCTATGCGGGGGGGGGGGGGGGGGGGGGGGCTATTCTTCCACTAGATTTCCTGTTTTTTAATCGAAGGATTTCTCCTATATTAGGATATGGAACAAAGGGGTGAGCTTTAAAGGACTCTTAGTAGCAAACCACATCTCAAAACAAATATAACATAGAACAACATTTACAACTCCAATTATCTAGATAGTGTACATGGCAAAGGCAACAAACTAAAGCAAGGAAATTCACTTGTTCTATTGCCTAACTTCGGTAATTATGACACAAATAAACATGCAGTAACCAATGCACAAATCACATGAAAATTAATCTCTAGCTGCCTCTTTTCTTCTAAAGTCACACATCTTGCTTGCTCCTTTTGGTCATGCTTTCTTGGTGAACTTGGGCTCAAGTCAAATCCTAACGGTTGCTTATACATTTCAAAAAAGACTTGATACAGTGATTAAAAAAGTCACCACTAAATGTTGATTTTCATCGACAACTTTAGAAGTCATTGCTGAAAGTATGCCTTTTAGCAGTGACCCTATAAGTTACCGCCAAAAAGTCTGATTTTAGCGGCAGCTATAGAAGGTTGCGGTCGAAAGTTTTCCATTTAAATTATTTTACAAAATACTAAATTTCAAGTATTCATTTTGCAATCCAATGATAGGGATGGGATGAGTAAAAGAAAATGGGCGAAAATTTAGGGGGATCACAAATCCATCTTTTTCATGTGTAGAAGAGAGACACTAATATAAAGTAGGAGTAGACTATTACAAGTTTGCTAAAGTTTGGATCCACTTGCCCAGTTTTGTTCCCTGCCAACTGCAGAGTGCTTTAAAGCTTTGTAAATCATAAATAAAATTTGTCACATAAATTCATTGGTTTCTTCAAAAGAAAATTGTTGGACTATATTAGTCCACCCTTGGTAGATTAAGGCCTAAACCTGATTCAAGAGGGGCTATCATGGAGAGGCACATGTTCATAGAGAGAAACATCCCTTTACGGTTTAATAGTTATGTCTATTCTCATGTAACCATTCGCTTAAGAGTTACATCTATTCCTATGTGACTATACGTACACTATATATAGGATGTGGGATTGAGGGAGATGATGATCTAAATAACACTATATATATTGCTCTTCTCCCTCTAAAAGGTTCTCTCATAAAAATATTATCTTCTCTTCCTCTCTTTGGTGTATAACGTGATCGGGGTTTCCTTCAGTGCTCCAGTTTTGTGTGGGTACTTCAGTGAGTCAGTCAAATTCTAGGTACGTCCAAAATTCTTACATGGTATCAGAGCTATCAGTTTTCTTGAGGCATGTGTAATACTTATTTTTTAATTAATTATTTCTTTTGTTTGAGAATTTGATAGACTATGTGGGATGCATGCTGATAAAATAGGTATCAGGCCATTATGTTCATCTATTCTTGAAAATAGAATGATAATATATTTTTTTATTCCGCTGTGTGTTTCTCTTGACTTTAGAAACTGTCTCTTATGTACATATGTGTGTGTGTGTGTGTGTGTGTTTTTCGTGCTCTAGCTTTATTGATGATGATATATACATGGTCATATCCTTAGTTCTCATAATTCTCCTTCTGCTGTGTCGTTATGAACATGGGTTGCCATATACATGTTTCTATCTTGTTGTTTAGTTTGCAAAATTTTCTCGTTTCCCGTGTCAAAATGAGTCATGTATGTGTATAGATGTTATGAGAAATATCTGACCTGAGAATAGAATGAATAGAATAGGACTTGTCTGTACTTCATTCTTATCATGGCGTTGTTTGAAAAGTGAGGTTTAAGCCATGAAATTACAATAACCGTGTAACAATGTGAAAAAGACAAAGAAAACAAACCCAAAAAGGTTTATAAAAGTCACCGGAAACTTGCTTGCAATTGGTAGAGTCGGCCCTTTGGAACTTTAAGACAGGGTCATTCAAAAATATTGGTTTTAGACCATACCATTAGTCCTGTCATGTAGTGGAGATGAAATCAAATAAATAGAACCCAGAAAAAAAATGCAGGAGAACGTTCGGGTTGTTAAAAAATGGAATTTCCAGGGTGTGAAATAAGTTTGAAAACATCATTCAAAAATGAAGAAAAGTTAAACATTTTACCATCAAACAGTTAAGGTCCAAAACGACTCCAATGTTTTTCGAGATTCGTGATTTGGTCACGTTGAAATGAATTTTTTAGGCATCTAAACTGGTTTCATTGAGTAGATCTTGAAAAAAAAGAAAAGATAGACACCAAGAGTGCGTAAAACCGATGTCCAAAATGCCGGTTATGGAGGGAAGAAATGTGGGGTATGATGGACCTGACCAGAGGATCCAACCCAGTGTTTTTTGGACCGGACCGGACCGGACGGTCGGACCGGTCCGGCCGTTGACCGGCGAAGAGAACGGATCGGCTCTCAGTGTTAGACCGCCTTAGTGATTGAGCCGTGTTAAGCCGCTGAAAGCCGGGATTTGGGCCGGTAACCGGAATAAAGCCGGGAACCGGAGCGAGTTGTGTAGAACCGGACGGGCGGCAGCTAAAAGCAACGCCGAGAGAGAGAGAGAGAAAGCAATATACAAAGACGGAGAGAGAGAGAGAGCCAATCCACTTGCCTGTATGTTTCCTCCATTTTTTTCTAGAGCAAGTTCGCGAGTTGCAGATGGAGGAGATATCTTCGAATTGGAAAAGATGAAGAAGAAAGGAAGACGCGAAACGAGCAGCAATATAAGTGGAAAAACATTGTCTTTCGTTGTGTCCTATCACACTTCTCTAGCTTTCATGATCGTCCTTCATGGTCAAAGAAGTGAAGAAAAAAAGTGTTTGTGCTTGGGTTACAGTGAAAAGAAATGAAGAAGGACTAAAATCAGGAGAGAGAAAAAGTAAGGCCGTGAGCAATGTGAGTTGTTATCGTAAAGCGTGATTGAAGAGAGGGTTTGCATCTGCGACACGCTTTGATGTTGCAGGCTTGCAGCTAATAATTACTCCTTGTATTTAATATTTCTTTTGAAACTTGAAAGTGATAATGAAATCCTTTTATTATTACTATATTTTTATCTGAAAATCTCTTTATAATTTTTTCACTTCCTAAAGGACATGTTTTTTTCAAACAAATTAAGAGATGCCGATAAAAAAAAATTAAGAGATAAATATGAAATATCTTATAGATCTTTTTTAATAAACGCTTATATATTTTTATATTAGCTATTATTTATTTAAGATGGCAAAAAGGGCTATTATATGTTTAAATTAATTTCTTATACACTTATTTTTATTTATTTGTTATTTAAAATTAAAATGAGGAAAAGATACTTAAATACCACTTTTTAAAATCTTAAATTAGTTTTGTTGACAATAAGAGTAATGGGATTGATAAAAAGAGTATAACAATTGATAACTCGGGTTTTTGGAAAATCAAAGATTTATGATTTTAAAATTTAAGTGATATTTATTTATCATTTTTTCATTATAATATATATGAATATAATTTTTATTAAAGTTTTTTTAATTATTACGTCACCGGTCCGGCTCAACGGCTCAACCGTTCCAACCGGTTGAACCTTGACCCGCTGACCTTTCCGGCTCAACATCCGGTCCGGCTTTTAAAATATTATTCCAACCAGTCAATATAACCTGGCTAGAGGTTGAGGTTCAAGGAGACATATATGACGTGTTGTTTTATGCTTCCAACAAACCGTACGTAGATTCAGTAAAATGACACTTCCTGCATTTTTAGTGAAACGATTAGTTTCACTTGAATTTAAAAAAGAAAGAAAGAAAATAGTTGCGTGGCAGGATATGGGCTATCAATAAAAAAAAGGTTTGGGAGAGAGGAAATTTATGGACTCATTATATGGGCCCAATGGTTTTAGAACAAAAGTAACTAGAAAAAGTTGGAAATTTATGGGCTCATTATTTTTGGCCACTAGTTTAGCATTAAAAAAAATTAGTTCTGGGCTGGGCAAAATGTGGGCTAATATGTTTCATTTCGTTTTTGTTGGAATTTTTTGTTTTCTCTTTTTTTTAGGGGCGCATGAGAAGGCATTTGAACTCCAATTGAACCTTTATTTCTAAAAATATCTAAATTCATGATTTATATGTATACATATAAATTTTTTATTTTAAAATATGCTTGGATCTATTTTATACATTTTTCAGTGTTATTATAGTGATTTTTATATGTTTAAAAAACTTTAAATATTTGCAATGGTTTATCTTATTTTTATTTGAGTTAGATATGATTTAAAAGTGTTTTAGAAGCACTGAATCAAAATATTTTTGTCTTTTAGAGAATGTTTTTGTTGAGAAACTTATTCCTAAACATGAACTTGATGGCTTTAAAATAGAAAGAAGTCTCCACTTAAAGCCTATGAACAATGATCAAAACATAAATAATTTAGAAGAATATGAATTTTTGAGTAATTTATAAGATAGGGATTTTTTTATTTTGAGTATGAACCCGTGATCAACAATATAGAAGGAGAAAATCCTAAGAAGTATCGAGAGGAAAATAATCTAAAGTAAATTGATCCTGAAATGGAATAAGAGGAGCAATTGGAAGAAAAATGAGAAGATAATTCCTAAGAGAAACTTGAATCTCCAGAATCTTAAGAAATATAATTTAAGATTCAAATCTGGAGAAACCTCAAGGAGATAAAAGTGAAAGATTAGATACTACTGGGGAAGCAGTGTTCGATCGTAAGTGAAAGAAAATCTTAAATAGAGAGATTTTCTAATATCCAAACTCTAGATCATGGTGTGAAAGCTCATATAAGAGAAGAACAAAATCTTAAGCCCAATCTAAACCATAATACTTGAAATTATAAAAGGGTTGAGAGTAAATAATAAGATAGGGCTATTGAGAACCTATCAAAGTAGGTTTGAGAATCATGAAGACTAAACCCTTTAGAGGATCTATTTTGGTTGAAAATTGTGTTGAATGGAGAACTTAGATAAACTATTAAGTCACCCTGAATCCCAGATAGGCTAATAAAATATTATGAATATATTGTAATGAAAACATGAAGAAATAAAAGTCAAATATTCGTTATGAGTGGAAGCTTTTGGAAAATGAATATTTCAAGATCATCATATGCTTTATCTAAAAGGGAGCTCTTAGAAAATGAGTCTTCTGAGAGTAATAATTGAGCATGTTATTTAAGGTAATTGTATGAATTTCTTGATAGATAATAAGGACATAATTGAAATATATGTGGTGGGAGGTACAAACATATTGTCCTTGTCGTAGACCCAATGATATTGTTATTTTTCTAGTTAGGAATGATACAAGTGCATGACGTTGTATACTTCAATGTGTTATATTATTGATAAGTTCTTGGACTAAATAAATTATAAATAACCCTATACGTGGGATAGTTTGAGTGGCTAAGCTAAGAGAGGCTACCAAGAACATAACTTATAAACTTAACAGGGACAATCAAAATATCTGGTATTAATAAAAATAATTTGTTGTCAAGCCATTGACAAATGGTTATGGTAAAATTGAAGTTGAGATGTCATCCTAGTTTAGAAAAGATTACGACACCTATATGGCTTGATAAGGGAAACAAAATAACATAAATTGCCCTATAAAATTGTATAGTTGTGATTCAATCTTTCTTTCAATAAATTTCTTTGATTGGTAAATTCTTTGTGCATGATTACATTGCCATTTCTTCTAATTTAAGTGTGGACTTATATATGTGTCTTGCTAGTAAGGATGCATAAATTGATTCTTTAAATAACATAAAGAAAGATTTTTACTAAGAGAACTGGAATTGAGTATACATTACAATTATTTTGGTTTGTTGCATGTGGTCCTATAAGTATGAGGATAAGACACAGAGCTTGGTATATTATTACCTTTGTTGATTTCTCATGATTATGGTTACTACTAGATTTCACACAAGTCTAAAGCTAGAGTGTTTTAGATAATATGTGAATGAAGGTTAAGAATCAGCTGCATAGGAATTTTAAAGGTCTTATGAACTGATCAAGGTTGTGAGTATTTATCTGATTAGTTTTAATGAGCTTTGTGACAAGGAGGTAATTAAATACTTAGTTATCCCTGGCATTCCATCACCAAAAGGAGTTTTATAAAGGTGTAATAGAAAGCTATTAGACATGGTCAAACTTATTATGGTTCATGCAAACCCACCAAATGTTAGTGGAAGAGTATTATCTAGTCCACCTTTGGCATATTAGTACACATGCACACATCCTTGGTTTCAACAGGTGTATGTGAATTTGAGTTTAACCATTCAGGTGCCCTCTAAAGGAGTCACTTCTACACCCTATAAATGTTGGACTAAGCAAAAGTCATATTTGAGTTTTTTCATAGATCATGAGGGTAATTTGTGAACTTCTATAGTAGTTGTAAGTGGGAGCTCATCAGGGTTACATTTTAAAGAGTGAAAATGATGATAGAATTTTAACTATAAAGAATTGAAAGATACTACATTTGTTGTGAATTAGTTTCCAAATAAAGGTGAAGCTTATCACATTGTATCTCTTTACAAGACATAGGGACAATGATGTACATAACAAGCTAGTGATCCTCAATCATCTTTGTGAGTGGGAGCTTAATATGGTCAATAAAGGGGCATAAACAAAATAAAAAATGAAATACAAGAAGCTTTGGTAAAAATAAATAACTGTGAAAAGTGTTCATGGTTATTCCACAGGAGGATAATGACAAGAGGCCTTGTAAAGGAAGCATGATAGAAAGCAATGGAAAAGAAAATGAATTTTTTAAGAAAGAATCAAGTAGAAGATCAGTTGATCTATCACAAAGTCAAAAGGGCTATTGGGAACTAGTGAGTTCTCCAGGTTTAAGAGAAAAGTTGGTGAATCAATTGACATACACAAGACTAGTAGTTATAGAGGAGTATGCATAATAGGAAGGCATTTTTCCTGCTTGTTGTGCATTTAAGTTTGATTTAATCTGCCAATAGTTCACCACTTAAATTTAAATTTACAACATGTAGATGTAAAATCTACACTTTGAGTGGTGATATGGATGGAGAAATCTACATATGGAAACTATTGGATTTCACAAAAAAAGGTGTTTAACGTTTCATGTAGTGGTGATGACTTCACACGTTATTGTAGAGATTCTGTTATGAAACCAGAACCAGACCCGAAGAAAACTAAGTCCTTTTCAAACTTGAGGGACCAAAACCAAAATCAGGTTAAACTTCAGGGACTAAAACCACTGATTTCAAACTTGAGAGACCAAAACCAAAATCAGATCAAACTTTAGGGACCAAAACTACCAATTTCAAACTTGAGGGACCAAAACTAAAATGGATCAAACTTCAGGGACCAAAAAGTTATATTAACCCAATTAGGTTTTAAAAGATATTCAATTTGTTTTATTTTGTTTGGTTATTGTTTTAATATTGTAATATTGCTTATATTTATTTTGGAATTATATTTGTATTAATTTTCTTATAAAAAATTTGTATTAATTTCAAAAGTGAATTATTGTAGTTATAATGTCTTCCAAGAGAGGCTAGGGGAAGGCGGTAGATGAGTGTCCCCTAAGATGACCTCTTGAGATGGGGAGTAGTAGTCATGCAAGAGAGCACCCAACAGGGTGATTGGATCCAGCGCCCCCACAGTAGACGACCCCACCAGAGGTGCCTATTCCATTAGTGGCACCTAATATTAGTGTGAGTGACTAAGAGGAGTAGGGAGATTTTGATATCAATTTTCCCTTGCGCAAGGTAGAGCAATTCCTAGATGCCGAGGAGGCTAGGCACCAGAATTACCTACATCGATCATCTTCACTGTCGACTGGATTTGATATGTAGGTTCAAGGTAAGTAATTGTTTCAATAAGTTAATATTTTAATTAAAGTAGTTTAAATGTAAAACTGTGCAGATGAGCAGGGGAATATCACTAATAGGAGGTTGGATGTGGTCGGTCTAAATCAACTCAACCGGGGGCTATGTGTAGTAGTTCCATAAAATGAGGCCACGTACCAGCCAATTGAGAGTAGTAGTCATTTATTCAACTGTTATCTAAACAAGCTAGGTAGGAATTGGATCCAGTTCCCTATCTACTTCTAGGATTGGAAGAATATGCCCAAGAAGCTGAAGGAGAATGTGTGGGACGAGGTTGTGAAGGTAAATAATTTAATATATTGAATCAAATATAAATAAGTATAATTTATCTAATTTTTATTTAATTAATCAAATGTATTTAATTATAATTTATTTAATTGTTATTGATTTATTCAATTTTGTGATGTAAGATAAGTTTGTTGTGCAAGACAACAAGAGACAGTACAACTTAAAAAGACGAGGGATGGGTGGAGGAACATGAGAAATTGGCTTTACCACTTTGTGGATAAGGATGAGACGATGCCTTTGCCATAGTTGATGGAGACCTTGCCTGACAATGTCCCACCTAATGACTAGGCAGGATTTGTCTAGTATAGGAGGAGCCATATAGGACAAGTAATTTTTTAATAATTATTATTTAGAAAGAAATATTAAAAATTATAACAAAATAAAATATTAATATTTTTTTGTTTTCATAGGCTCTTTTTGAGAGAAACACCAAGAACCGAGGGCACTAGAGGATCTATCATATACAGGATCGAAGACATTTGCTGTCAACTGCAGCGATTTGTTATTTTTTACAATTAAATTAATTTTATTTTAACATTATAAAATATATGGTTGCTCATAATAATTTATTGTTTTAAGTTTTTTTAGGAGAGGAAGGTGGAGCAGAAGAACTGTCAGAAAGACTACGAGGAGTTATTCACTATTATACAAAGACACTAGGATGGTACTCCAACCTCTTAGCAAGCACTGGAAGCCATTTTAAGAGATAGAAATTGTTTGTTTTAATATGTTTTATTTAATTTAATTATATAAATTTCTTGATAATTGTTTACTTATATAGATTACTGAATAATTGTTTAATAAAATATGTGCAACACAAGCGAATTGAGCAAACACAGCCTGAGCTAAGAGCCCAGACAATGGAGTCTCAGGGGTAAGTTATGGTCACACTTTGCCTCTGAAAATTGCTATGGGCCTAGTTGAGCACCTTGGATGTTTTAGGGGTCTGGGGATAGGCACCAGGCCTAGTAATGGTGTACAACAAGAGCAGTGCATATGATTTTGGGACCTCTCAAGTGGGGACCTTCGACATCAAGGGGTCGAACAAGAAGCCAGGATGAGTGAGTGGGTACAAGTCTAGGTTGATTTCTTTTATCAGCAGCAGGCCTAGTAGCGGGAAATTACAAATGCATTACTATCCAAGTCCTGAGAGAGGATGTTACCTGGAGAGCTAGCTCCAGAGGTCCTGCCAGTCCCTAGATTTGTTGTCTAGCCACCTCTTAACCCTGGCAAGGATGATGATACTATTAATTCTGCTGCTGCCCGTGATAGAGCATCACCTAATGTTTAGGATGCCCCTTAGATTTTTATTCATTTTTGTTATGTGTACATATGAATTTCTGCACTTTTAAAAATTTGTTACTATGGACTTGAAATAATTAATGTTTTAGTTGATGTTATATAATTTGAATTGCAAATTTATGAGTTTTATGTACTTAACTAAAAAATGTAAAAGCTTAATTTTACTTAAACTTAAAAAAGTTGGAAAGAGAAGATAAATTTTATTTAACAATTAGGAATTGCACTTTGTAGTAGTTTTGGTCTTAGAACTTCTACAAATTGAAATTTTTTGAAAACTGAATATTTGAAAGCCACCAACGGTCATGAGGTTTGTAGTGTTTGGTCTCATAACCTCTACAAATTGAAAATTTTTGAAATTTGAAAGCCTACCAACAATTATGAGGTTTGTAATAGTTTTAGTCTCAGAACTGCTAAAAATTGAAAATTTTTGAAATTTGAAAATTTAAATGCCTACCAACGGTCATGAGGTTTGTAGCAGTTTTGGTCTCTGAATTGCTATAAATTGAAAAATGTTGTATTTTTTTGTCTATAAATTGCTCAGTTTTTGATGTTGCTGGAATTATTACAAGATGCATTCTCTATCACAGAGGTCCCCACAACATTCTATGTGGCAAAAAATATTATTAATAGATTTGGTTTAAACTACAAAAAAATCGATGCATGCCCCATTGATTGTATGTTGTATTGGGGAGATGATGCTAGCAGGGAGACTTATAAGCAATGTCATACATTAAGGTACAAGACAATTTGGAAGGGAAAAAAAGTAGAAGAAGAAACCTGTGAAGATTCTCAGGTACTTTCCTTTCAAGCTACAGTTGCAAAGATTATTTACGTAGTCTAAAACAGCTAAGCACATGAGGTGGCATGAAGTTGACAAGAATCAATATGGTAAGTTATGATATCTATGAGATGCAGAAGCTTGGAATGTGTTCAAGTGTGTGTTCTTTTATCCCCAAAATCGTGGTTTCAGAAGCACTTTTCCGCAAATTGAGATAAAACTCCTCTCACATACTTACCTCGTAAACTGTAAAAGCTATTCTCCAAAAGCTAATCAGAACACACACCAACTCAAACTTTCCAACTTTTACAGCTAACCCTACAAATGTTCATCTTCTTTGGCAACTAAAGATTTTAATCGATTTGGGAATCTTAGCACAAGTTATAGTATTTGTTTGGTAGTCTTAGTTCCATACAACGTTTCCCCTTAGATGTATATGAAACAAAGCTGCTTCATTTTGCCAATGCTCATTCTAGGGAAAAAGTTACCAGGTAATGATATAGATATGTATCTCCAACTACTTATTCAAGAATTGCTGGACTTGTGGAATGTTGGCATCGAGACATATGATGCATACACGAAGATACTATTCAACTTGCGGTGTAGCCTTGATGTAGACGATAAGTGACTTTCCTAGGTTGTATTGACATGTAGGCTCGAAAAGTTGCTGGGCTTAAGAGTTATGACTCACATGTTCTTATACTACTACAAAATATGGATTTAGTGGCACCAATCTTATTGCATTTCTTCAAACAAGCACCAAAGGAGACTTCTATTTTTTGAAAAAAAATACATGTGATAGCTATGGTGCTTAACCAGGAAAGCATTGTAGCTGCTTAATACATTGTACGGTGCTTGACTAAGAAAGCATCATACAAGAGGTTAGTTAAAAAAACATTTACTCCCCTTATATGGGCAAGCGCTATACAAGGGGACTTTAAAATATATCCCCATATGAAGCCTTGAATGGCGCTTGGCCATTCAAGGCAATTAGGCATCCACTTGCCTAATTTCCTTGAATGGCCAAGCACCATTCAAGGCCCCTTAAGGTGGTGTAATGTTTTTTAAAAAATAAATCTCTTGTGTAAAAGGCTTTTATTTTTTTAAAATAAATTCCTTGTACATACAAGCGTTGGAGAAGACATCCATTTTAAAAAAATACATGTTGCAGTGTGTTGCAATTTTTTTTAAAAATAAATCCCTTGAGTAAAAGGCTTTTATTTTTAAAAAAATAAATCTCTTGTACATACAAATACTGGAGGATACTTCTATTTTATTAAAAAAAAATGCATGTGGCACCTATAACTGTCCAATATCTTATATGACACTTGCCAGGGAAAACGCCATACAAGAGGTCAAAAAGATAAATCAACCCTATTAAAAAAATGTTAATTTTTTTTAAAAAGGCCTTGGTCGACACTTTATTAAAAAAGTGCCATCCAAGGCCTACCTTGGATAGCACTTGGTAGGCCAAGCCCCGTACAAGGCTTCCAAGGCACTTGGTTTGCACCTTGAATTCAAGGCACCACGTGGTGCCTTGAAATATATTCAAGGAAAATTTTTGAACCTGGGGTCTTAGATATAACATTTTTTCAAAAAAATTGGAAAGCTACGGCGCTTTGACCAAAAGTGCCGCAGCTACTCTCACCTTGTATGGCGCTTATATGTAAAACGCCATATAAGGTGCTATTTAATTTTCACAACCCATCGTTCTTATTTTTATTTTCATCTTCCCACGTTTCCTCTAGATTCATCATTTCCTAGAACTCCGTTACAGTACAAAGCTTCCTCTTCCATGTGTTTTTTTTCCTTGTCTCGACCTCCTTCAGAAGTTCTATAGCGTGTAAGTGTTTTTTTTCAACATTTGGTTTACGTTTTCTTTTTTAGTTAAAATTTGTCATGAATCTTATATGTATGCTCATAATTTATTTTTTCAGGCATTTATTTGAAGTGTCAACTCCGACTTCTTAAACTTTCTATACATTGTAAGTTTTTAAATTTTTGAGCTTATAAATATAATAATACTTAATTTAATCCTCCGTAGAAGTAACGTGTATGGCTCAAGTTTAAGCAACTTAAATGCTAGAGTTCTTTTATGCTTGATATGTAACGCCCCAAATTTTGATTAAGGGCTAATATTGATTATTGAGATGGTAATTGTGGATTAAAGTTGAATTAATGTGTATTTGTGACAATATTGTCTAATATGTCATAATTGATAGAAAATTGATAGAATGGAATTATTGGCCATAATTTGGCGATTAATGGGGAAATTAATTACTAATTAAGAGGAAATGAGAAGTGTGATTAAATGATTAATGGAATTGGTTAGTGTAACTAAGTGAAGGATTAGTTGTGAGGAGATTGCATGAGAGAGTGACATGTGGCATTGTTGTGTAAGCTTGATGAGAGTTGTTGAGCAAGTCAACCAAGCATGGTCTCATCATTTTTTCTCTCTTCCTTCTCTCCTACAATTCAGCTGAATGAAAAGAAAATGGGAGCCCAAATAATCATCATTCATCTCTCTCCACACACTCAACCTCTCTCATTTTCTCTCTCCCCCTCTCTCTTATGTGTATGGGGCAAGGGATGGGCAGAATTTCTGCCTTCATCCCCAACATTTCATCACACTTATCTCTGTCTTATCCCTCCAAGAATTTTGTGCAGCCATTAGAGCTTGAAGAGGAAGAAGAGCTTGGGAAATAGGTGAGATTTTGACCCTTCTAATGACCTCTAATGGAAAAAATCCCTTCTTCAATCTTGTTCCTTGTGTTGAGAGATTCAATTCTATGGTTTTAGATTTGCCATTGGTGATGATTTGAGCTCTCAAGGAAATATAGAGTTTGGAGAATCAAAGAACTCCTTGGAGAAAGTTAAATAGGTGAGTGAGTTAAACATTTTGATATAAGTTTTGTGGTCATTTGGTTAAGTTGGAATTTCTGGGAATTTAGCCCTATTTTCGAAAATTAGGGTCTTGTGGTGTTTGAGTTGTTGTTGTCATGGATATGATGCTTTGAGATGTATCTTGGATAGATAAAATTTGATTGAAGCTTAAATGCCAAGTTTGACAATTTTGGGATTTTTGTTGAACATAGGCCAAAAACAGAACATATAGATGGAATGAGAATTTGGTTATTTTGATGTTTCCATTGTGTTCCTTGTGGAAAATTGTGTGGGAGTAGTGTTGGATATGAATTTTGAACCATTGGGAACTTAGTTTTAAAAGTGGCAAGTCTTGGTTAGTGAAAAACTCTGTTATGGCAGTGGATTTTCATGGACGTTTTAAAACAGCAAATGGTGTTGAAAAATTCTGAAACTTTCTAGTCTTAAAGTTCACTTGCCAAGCTTCAAAATGGACATATATTTCATGTCATTTCGATTTGTGGGCTAGGAGTTATGACTATCCAAAGTTTGATGTTAAATCTGGAAACAATTATGGAGCAGTGTGGACATTTCTTAAATTATGTATTTGTGTGGTGATTTCTGGTAATGGTCCATATTTTTCTAGTAAAGAGAACTTCTTAAATAACTTTCAATGGGCTTTGGGATCACCTCATTTTGATTTTTCTAGAATTAGTTATGATTTTTTGAAATTCAGCCAAGAAACAGAATTTTCCTGGCCACAGCCAGAAAATTCTTGGCTGCAGCCAGAAAATTTCTGTGCTGTTTCTGGCCACAGCCAAAGGTTTTTTGGTTGCAGCCAACCCCTATTTTTAGCACCATGTGATTTTAAAAAGTGGTTTCTAACCTAGTACTTCCCAATCCTTGTAGGCTATTGTTAGAGACTTTCATAGCTACTTAAGGGACTTTAATGGTAACCAAAACTAAGTGTTTTGAAGTCGATTGAGTATTGGAATAAGTGATAAAGCATCATCCTTAATTATGACTATAGGGTTTGATATTTTCTTGGAACGTAGAAGGCCTACGCCTGAACAAGGACGGAAAGAACAAGGTAGTGACATTTTATCCTCTATCATGTATATTGCATTGCTTGTTTGCATTAGTCATAGAATACAGATAAAGTAAGGGGACATGGCGAAAGCCCGGCCTTGAATACAGTACAGTGAGGGGACGTGGCGAAAGCCTGGCCTTGTATACAGTGAAGGGGACATGGCATTGTGCCCGGCGTCGAATATTGATTGTTGCATTGTGATATATGTTTACTTGCTTTGTTTAATATGCATCATATACATAAACTATTGCTACTGGGATTCTTTAGAATCTCATTCTTTCCAAATAACATTTTTAGACAAGGCAAGTGGATCGAAGAACAAGCAAGTGAGCAAGGACGATTAGGACTGCCGGTGGTGGTCTTAGTTAGATATTTTGGTTTATACTAAACTGGTTATCATTTTGGGATAAATGTTCATATTGAATAGATTATAGCATTATAGTTTTGTGTAATCCCCGGTATGGATACTGAGATAGGTAATGATTCCTTGTATAAACCTTTGGATTAATGTTATTATCCTGGGTGAACATCGGGAATTGTGCTTATACTCTGATATTATACATGTTACAAACCGAACATGCCAGTTGCTTTTATGAATGAATGAATGGAGATCATATTGTTCATGTGTTGAAAATTTTTTTAATTAGCCTGAATCTCTCATTCAATTATTCAAACATGTTTTAACGCTAATTGTGGTCTTTATCAAGGCGGGGGTTACATGATACATGTGACGCAATATTGCAAAAGATACATGCTATGTTATTTCATTTTGTTGTGAATTATATTATAAATTGCTGTGGATTTTGAATTGTAAAAGGATGTTTCCATTAGAAATATAAAATAATTATGAAAAATTATTTAAAAAAAAAAGACTTCCTACGGGGCTTCCTTAGAGAAGCACCATAGGAAGGTTAGGAAGTGCTACCTCCTATGATGCTTCCCCCAGAAAGCGCCATAGCTTAATATTTAATAAAAAAATAATCAAGCTATGACGCTTCTATATATTCGATAAGCATCGTAGCTTGTTTTAATGGTATTGGAAGCTCCGATGCTTTCCAAGCGCCATAACTTGTGTTTTTTGTAGTAGTATTATGCAACAGTTACTTTCGTGGGCAATAAAAAATACACTGCCTCGCGATGTATCCATCATTTTGGTGGAGTTGTATTTTTTCTTTTGAAAATTGTGTTCTAAGGTTTTGGTTGTTGAAGAGCTCAATCAACTACAACACAAAATCATTCTTATGCTTTGTCATTTGGAGATGATATTTCCTCCAACCTTTTTCACTTTGATGGTTCACACTTGACAGTCCACCTTGTTTATGAAACAAAGCTAGATAGATGGCTTAGTTCAATATCGATGGATGTATCCTATGGAGAGGTACTCAATTTACATATGTCCATTAGCGTTAAATTCTAAATTTCCTAACCACACATTTTAGCATTAATTAACATTTTTTGTTATTAAATTTATAGGTTTTTTTGGAAATTGAAATCTTCCATAAGGAATAAGGCGTGGCTAGAAGGTTTTATAGCTAAAGGTTATATAGGGAATAAGGTCCTGTATTTCTATTCAAGGTACTTTTATGACATTGAGATGTCTTTCAACTAAGCCCCTCGTGTCGTCCTGAACCTGAGCAATCATCAAGAGAGTTGTTACACTATTACAAAAAAGCAAAGCTGTGGCACTTATAATTGCATTAGCTATGGTGCTAGAGAAGTGTCACATATCTGGACGCCACTAAAAAAAGCTGTGGCGCTTGGAAGCACCACAACATTTTAAATTTTTTTTTTAAAAAATACCCTCTTGTAGTGATTGTTAGAGGTCCCCTTCCTGTGGCCCTTCCCTAAGGAAGCGGCACAGGAGGGTCCTCCCTTTTTTTTTTGTCTCTTCATGTGGCCCTTGTTTAAAGAAGCGCCACAGGAACTCTTTTTTTTTGCGTATTTTTTGTTCATATCTCCCATAATTACAGTATTGCACACTGCATGGTCTAAACATTTTGTATCTATATCCACAGTACATCAGAATGAAGGAAAGCAAACAACAATGATAGATAACTTTAAAATGATACAAACAGATGATTAACTAGCTAAAGCAGTACATAAAATAGTTATACAATATACTGTACGTGAATGAAATATAACAAATTCAACTTGAATACATGCATGACATAAAAATTGGCAAGAAGCAACACAACAAAGACCAGCTAATGAATTAAATAGTGTAGCTACCCAGAAATTTGCCTAAATACATTCACACCATTCCTCGATTACTTCATTAAGCTGATGGTCAGTCAAAGTGTCACAATGTTGATCTTCATAATACTACACATATATACAATCTGCCACAAATTAAAAAGAATTAAAATCAGTAAAATGTAATTATTAGGCACTAATTAAATTTAATTAAAACACAATATGAAGTGCAACTAAATGACTTACTTTTTGAATAAAGCCTAAGTCATCTAACTGCAATCCTCTGTTGTTGTTAACCTACTTACATTTGAAGATAGGGACCCTGAACATAGAGTAATCTAACTCCCACATGTGTTCAATGACACCAAAGTATGACATTGATGCATAGATAGGGTGTATGTCTTTAGCATTGGATCTATGCCAAGAATCAGCAACAAGTGTTAACCCACTATTCTGCATCATGCTCTATGTATCATGGTCTTGTGTATATAATGTGTAACCGTTGATTGCATAACCATTATAAAATAATACATTTAAGCTCAGTCCCTTCGATAGCCACTTCAATTTTCAGAAATTGAATCAAGATTCCGCTCCATCTCATCATTAATACGATTTTTCAACCAGCCTGAAAATTGTATATTGTGTTCTTTTGTTAACAAATTTTCATTCCTATCACCTGTGCCAATCGAAGAGCATCCTTGTGTTCTTCTGCATACAGTTCAACATCATCAGTGTTATGTAGCACATACAAGTGGGCTTGCTCCCATTCAGTCGTTGATATCGAACATCCCTCCCAATTGTTCCTTTCCCTGATCTTTGTCCATCATGATGGGACTTAGGGATCCCTACAAGGTCAACATTTGATAGAAAATCAGCACAAAAGTCACTTGCTTCTTCAACCATGTACCTTTCAGCGATACAACCCTTTAGGCGATATCTATTTTTCACATACCCTTTTAATATTTTCATGAATCGCTCATTTGGGTACATCTATCTCACGTACACTGGATCTTACAATTGAATCTCTTTGACTAAGTGTACGGTTAGATGTACCATAATGTCAAAAAATGAAGGTGAAAAATACATTTCAAGTTCACATAGAGTACACACAATTAGCCTTTGCAAATCTTATAACTTAGTTGAATCTACCACTTTACTGCATATCAACTTGAAAAACACGCAAATTTTAGTGATGGTGTTTCTTAAATTTTTGGGTAAAATAGATCGTATACCAACCGGTAGGAAATTTTGCATGAGCACATGACAATCATGAGACTTGAGGTTCTTTAACTTCAACTCTTTCACTAATACATGGTTCTTTATATTTGAAGAATAGCCCTTAGGAATTTTAATTCCTTGGAGAAACTCACAAAACAATTTATTCTCTTTCCTCAACAGAGTGTATGCCCCTAGCGGTAGATAAGTACGATGCCCTTGCTCAATCGGTGCCAACTCTTCTCTGATTCCCAAGTTAACCAAATCCAACCTAAAATTGACACTGTTCTTGCTTTTTCCTTGGATATTGAGCAACATGCCAATTAGACTATCACATATATTTTTTTCTATGTGCATCACATCAAGAAAATGTCTCACATATAAAGACTTCTAATATGGAAGTTCAAAGAAAATAGACATTTTCTTCCAACCACTTGTCTCGATTTGTTTTGTAAAAGGCTTGCCAAAATTGTTATCCAAGTCTTTTACCTTGGAATACACCTGGGCACTGATCAATATCTTCGGTGGACTACCTTCTTTTGAGTCACCATTGAAAGGCTTTTTCTACTTCCTCCAATGATGTTGTGATGGTAAGAATCTTCGATGCCCCATGTAAACATTTTTCTTACAATGATGAAGTTGCATTGAATTATTAGAGCAAGCGTTTCACCCAAGAGGGGGGTGAATTGGGTGATACTAAAATTTCATTGCAAATATGAAAACTTGATGGTGAATACAAAGCAGTAAAGAGTAAGGAGAAATATCACCGAAGTATACACCGATAGTTATACTGGTTCGGCCATAACCACTTTGACCTATGTCCAGTCCTCAGAGCTTCTCTGAGAGTTTTACTATAACTTCCAAGATTCAATGGGTTCTTGGCACCACAGTAAAAGCAATTTCCTTCGCCTGGACACTCGCTCCCCCTTACAAGTTGTAATCCAATCCCAACTCAAGGTTCCACAACCTTAAGTTACCTCTATAACAATATTGAGTTTGAATGAAATATCTCTCTCACAGAGTAAATAAGAATCACTGAAGCATAGAATCACAAGTACAATGCAAAACAGAGTAATGAACTTGATGATACGTTTGTAAGTGTGTTCTTGTGTATCTCTCTGTTCAGATGTTCCCATATATATAGATACGTTGGTAATGATTGGTGGAACATATTTCTTCATGTCCGTTGGAGCGTGCGCAGCCACTATTGACTTTTCCAGTTTTTGAAAAAACATACGTTGCGGTAGGTGACGGTCAATGACATTTGAGCGTTGCTTTTGACTTTCCTTATTTGGTAAGATCTCTTCATTGTTTATCTGTTGAAATGCTAAGAATACTAATATAATGAAAAGTTAATCAAATAGGAAACAAAACAATGACCGTTGGAATGATTTCAAACTTTCTGGGTTTGCTTACTCGAGTAGCTACTCGAGTATCACATGAAGTTTACTCGAGTATCATCAGGAAATCTTAAATTAACTTCAAGTCAATGAACAAATACAAAGTTACTCGGGTAGTGCATGGAGTAAACTAAATTTCAAACCTTCGGAAATAGCTATTTACTCGGGTACCTACTCGAGTAATGCACTAATAACTTTATGAGTTACTCGGGTACCAACTCCAGTAAACCTTCAAATAAACTTGTGGTTACTCGATGCTCTACTCCAGTAATGTTGGCAGGATTTCAAGGCCGAGATCACTTACCTTGTTACTCGGGTATGGACTTGAGTAATGCACTCATTTTTGCATAGGTTACTCGGGTACCACCTCGAGTAAATGTACTTTTTGTGCATGACTTACTTGGGTAATGACTTGAGGTTTACCTTGAAAATATTTCTACATACTTGGATACTTACTCGAGGAATCCACTTAAAATAGATCATTAAATACTTGCATACTAGAGTAAGGACTCGAGGAAAATGAGATAAAAAGAAATCAAGTTAATCGGGTAACACCTTCAAGTTTTTACTTACTTCAGTGCGTTACTCGAGTAGCTCCTCGAGTAACATTGGCAGTAGTACAAAGTGCTGAGAGCTCCACATTTTCAGAAACAGAGTTACTCGAGTAGCTACTCGAGTATCATTGGCAACTTGAAAGCAACTGGAAGTTTTTCACATGGTTACTCGAGTAACATTGGCAGGCCGAGAGCAACTCCAAGTTTTTACCTGGTTACTCGAGTCGCTCCTCGAGTATCATTGGCAGGCCGAGAGCAACTTGAAAATACTTACACTATTACTCGAGTACTTACTCGAGTAACGTTGGCAGTTTACTGGAAGGTGCTTTTGGTTACTTCAAGTTTTGTCTCATTACTCGAGTAGCTCCTCGAGTAATGCCTTAGAAAACTTGCTTCTCATCAAGTTTCTCAGCTTTTTCTCTTGGTCTTTCTTCATTACTCCAATGCTTACTTCAAGTGATGCTTGTTCCTGTCATTACTTTGTTCAAACTTGTTTATTAATCATTTCCTTTTCAAACCATTCTTTTGTTATCATCAAAACATGAGATCTAACACACTCATGTGTTATTCTATATATTTCCTTACCTTTTCCTTACATCTAATGATCACTGTAGCTTACATCATTACTTGCAGGGAATTTAGAAGTCATGTGAAGCATCAACTCAAGATCCGTACATAAACTTAAGTCAAAATAAATAAAAAGTCCCATAAAGAATTCCCAAATTGGTTTGCGCACCGAATACTAAATAATCACAACCCATATTCACTAGATTTTAAAGCTCTTGCAATCAGCCTGCTTTACCATGCAAGGAGGTTTACTGCATACATTGTCAATGCTTTCAATTTTTGCTTGATTTCACGAGATCAAGGATTGCTAACCCAAAATTCGGGTGTTTTTGTTACCGTCGGGACAAGGATTTATGTGAGCAACAGTGATGGCAACATGCAGTTTAGAGGTGCCCCTTATTATGAAAAGGTTGTTAATGTCATTGAACTAAATTACCAAGGATGTTTCACTGTGACCCTCTTCAAGTGTTTGTGGGCTAATATGACAACTTCATGGGGACATACAATTGACGAATTAAACATCATATCAGTAAATTTCTCCCAACCAATTCACACTGGGCAATATGAAAATGATGATCCATATATTCTTACCTCAGAGACACACCAGGTTTATTATGTCAAGGACGAGAGGCATAGAGATTGGAATATGGTGGTTCACTTAAAGCCTTGAGACCTTTATGACATGGGTGATGGTGATAACATCGCCTACAAGAGTGAGCCCTTCCAGCCCACCAATTTTGATAGCTTCTTCCCCGAAGACAACGGCAATTATCCTATAATTAGGAGCATTTTATAAGTCACCCTTTAATATCACTTAATTTAACTATATTTTTTATACAAAATCATACACTCAACACTAACATTTTCTCCACACATTTTTTCTTCGGGGATGGTGATGAAGAATGATTACAAAATCATCACTAAACAAATCAATCGATCGTCGATTACTATGGGAAAGATAGAAGGAATTGCATTGCCTAAAAATAAATAAATAATAAATGAAATTTACGATTTAAATATTAAATCATGAATGCTATATGATATGA
Organism: Inga leiocalycina; assembly: GCA_963242795.1. NCBI lineage: Eukaryota > Viridiplantae > Streptophyta > Magnoliopsida > Fabales > Fabaceae > Inga > Inga leiocalycina. The sequence continues at coordinate 59,518,754 of OY725321.1, forward strand.
TTAAAGCGGGAAGGCAACAAGTTAGAATGAAGTGACATTTGGTCGTTTCCCAATGGAATTGCATTCTGTTTTTTTAATACAATAATAAAATATATCATGTTAAGTCCAGTTACTTTAATTAAGGTCAAAAGAAGCTCAATTACGTACACTGGTCGCTTTTTTTCTCTTATTTACAGCAATAAATCAAAATAAAAGGAATGAAACGAAAAGGGGAAACAGAAAGGCAACAAAATAAAAACAACGTAGCATGAGAGTTGGCTTGACATTAACAATGCGTTGAAACTTGAAAGTACAGCGAGAAGTCAATATATATTGGCAACGATCGGTGTTTCTCGTCTGTTAGCCTCCCTCTGTACCATTTAATTTCTATTAGCTCTAAAGTTCATATTAGTTGCATCAGGGATGGCCACGGAGAATGATTACAAAATCATCACTTTCATTCTTGTAACGCAATCAATTTGTTTGTTTAAAAAAAGATCCAATTAATATTTGTAGTACAACCTACAACATAACCGGTACAAATATAAACTCCTATAAACACCGTCACCTTAATTGCTACAATACAAATATCTTGCTGGATCTCTATAAATACTCTCACCACTCCCCATTTCATACATTTTTCATTTCTTCCAACCCCTCGCATCTCTCATTTTTTGTTCCCTTCTTCAAATTTCTAGATGAAAAGCTGAGCTTGTGAGGTCAATTTTTTTCCTCAAATCTTGATTTCATTTCATTTTATTTTGCTTTGTCATATAATTATTATACTAATTTTTTCCTTCTATTCATATTCAAGGATACTCCTTCCTCCAAATTTTCAACATTCCATCCATAAATATATCTCTTCAACTTCAATTTCACAAGGTGAATAACCTAAATGATTAATACCTACACATAGCGTTTCTCAATCTTAAACATAATAACCATACTTATCTAACTTAATTCAATAATTCTCCTCAAATAATAATTATTATCATTTAAATGGTTATTTATTATCCAACCATCCAAAATGATGTTGGAAAAATAAATTGAAACAAATTATTCAAGCAATTTTTTAAATTTATGTAACATTTCGTAGTGGTGGGCCAATCAATATAGCAACTGCTACAAAATTGAATTTAAAATTTAAATTTAAATTTTTGGTGCCACAATTTGAAATTTTATTAAATATTAGTAGTGATTGGGCAACTACTACAAATGTTTGGCACATATTTTCAAATTTTTGAAATTAACACCCACATTTTGGCAACAAAATTTGGCACCATATTTGTAGCAGTTACCAAACCACTACAAAAAAAAATTTTAAGAAATTTAATCCCCAAATTAAAATGACAGTTGTAGCGGTTCATTAATTGCTACAAGATGCTCCTAGAATGTCTAATCTACAGACATATCTTGTAGCGGTTTTACATAGTAATGGTTTTATTGACACACGTAATGGTTCTAAATAACCACTATAAAATTGTTTGCAATAGTATATTTTGTAGCAGTTTGCTTAACCGCTACTACTAGCGTTTGTAGTGGTTGGAACCACTACAAACCCTCCATTTTAACCGCTACAAATGAGTGAATTTTTTGTAGTGAAATCATACTAGTGCCTTCACAAATATTCTTCCTCTCATTAATAGCTCTCATCCCCACTCCCTTTTGCTTGGTGAGATAGTGACGGTCTTGTGAGATCAAAGTAATAAGAAGTAGAGGAAAGAGTCAAATCTCACTTAAAGCTTATGCTTTTGCAAGTTGGGATGCAATCTTAGACAATAAACCTTGCTGTCCTGATTTTATTCCCTACTTAAAATGAAGAGTTTGATGTTTTCAAAATAGATTTATGGCTTTGGTTATGGTGCTTGTGCTTAAGTATAGAATGTTGGAAGCTGAAAGTTTGGAAATCAAGCTATGTAATTTTGGAAGCTCATTTATTTAAGGGGCGATGCTGCCCAAATTTTTTTTAAAAAATGATTAGTCTTTTGCTAGAAAAGGATCTAGCGATGAAAATATGGCTTTGAATCAAGCCTTGAACTATGGGGGAAAAATATACTAGTAATAAGCTATGCCAAAGCCAAAATACCAATGCCAGAACATAAAGGGCTATGTCTAGGCCAACAGAATTTCGTGTTGAGTCCTTGAGAATTTGATATATCTGAATTTAAATATGGATTCCTCAGGAATTATTCAGTGGGAAATGGACAAGAGAAATTTTAGAAGCCAAGAATAAGAAAGTGAAAGTTTAACCTCTAGAGAAGAATAAGTTTGAAAGTTAAGAGTTGTAACATGATCAATGGCTCTATTAAATGAAATAAATCATGTATTTTGTGTCCATAGGGCCATTGGATGTATGGAAGTGAAATTGAAAGCTTGGACAATGAAACTCCATGTATGAAAAGAGAGGAAAACAAAGAAACCAAGATTAGTTAAAGTTTAAAAGTAGCAAACTTTACCTTACTCTTATATGTTTGGTTGTTGCTTGCTGTGAATTGACATGTTTGTATGCAGATTTGAATATGTGAAATCATGCATTTTTACGTGTGATTATATTTGAAACATGTCATAGGCTTATGTGATTAAAAGTAATGCATGATATATAGTTTTAAACATGTCACTATGTTATAAGATTATTGATTAAGTTGCAAGCATGCGACAATGTTAGGTTTTACAATGTATGTTTGAGTAGTGATGATTGTTTGCTAATAAGCAGTAGAAGAAATGAGCTTCATATGTCATTTTTTTTAATTAAAATTTGGAATATTTATAAATAATTCCATGAGTTATGTAATTTCATATGAGCCCTTGGCATGTATAATGATGTGTTAATATGGCTAGTGACTATTTGGAAGTCATAGAATGGCCTTAAAGCCATGAGTTTGACATGCATGTGCATGACTTCCTAGTTTGAGCTCTCTTTAGAGTATAGTTACTGTGCCATTATATGATATATAGTAAACAAAATCAAATGCTCTTGATAATTTTCATGTGTATAGTAGGAACTTTAAGCTTTTCAAAAAGTCCTAATTCAGGTCAATTGAATGTATAAAATGTGAGTTATGAATTGTTAAAGATGCGGCACAAAATCTGTGTGAAAAACAAAGCAGGGTGAGAACAGCAACAAGCTGTATTAATCCTTATTGGATTAGTCAAGAATGATATTTTATTCAAATAGGAACTTCAAGAGTTTTTAATAGAAATTTAGAGCAACCTCATAAGAATTTTATAGAATTAGTTATGATTTTTTAAAGTTGGACCACAAACTAGAAGCACAGAATGAATGGTAAAATTATGAAATGAATAGTAACCTAAAGATAAGGAAAAAAGTTTCAGTTTATGGGCTTTGAGTTGTGATTTTTCATAACCAAAGAGCTTCCGGATGCGTATTGAAAGTGGTAAAATGACGAATGTGACAATTCTTCTCTCCGGCCAACAACCGTCCGATTCAGTCCGGGCATAAAAAATTGATTTAGAGGAGTTTGGTTAATTACTCCAATCTGTTCTAAATTCAATTGACAACATTATATATACACACACACATATATATATTAAAGCAAAGCTCAAAGATACGACCCTACGAAATTCAAAGGAGGAGAAGAACAACAAAAGGGCAACATAGCACCTAAGCATGGACGTAGAGCCTTATTAACAGCATTGAAAGATATTCACAGCCAGCTTCCCCAACATCACAAAATATATTGTTCTTCTACATGCAGGTCTTCAATAGTTGTTCATATACGTGGTTCTACAACACATATATAAAAGTTTTGAAGACCTATAAACTTATTCCAAAGCACACCATCTAAGATTTGTCTCCAAATTAATGCTTTAGGACGTGGAAATTAGTTCAACCAAAGTCTTAAAATCACGAGCCGCTTTACCCTCTGGTTTAGCAACATCTTGCAGAGTTTTCTTCATGTTCAAGGCATTTTCTCTAACCTTGGTTCCATCTTCCTGCATCAAAATCAGATTCAAGCTCTTCATCAATCCATTTTTGGTGAAAACTCCACCTTCCACTTTCACCCCAAAGCCCCACACATCAGACGCCATTCTCCCACACATGCTTTGATCTGCAAAGAAGGTTCTGCAAATCATAGGCACTCCATTCGCAGCACTCTCCATCATGGAGTTCATTCCACTGTGAGCCACATACACTCCCTTGCTGACGCACTATGTGTGCTGAAACTTGCATTTGTGGAGCCCATGGGACTATCTTCCCTCTCTTGCTTGTCCTCTCAACAAACCCATCTGGTAAAATACCTTTCAGATCATCCTTGATTGTCCATAGATATGGAAACTCACTTGCTTCTAAGGCTTCTGCTATAGCGACAAGTTCAGGAGGTGTTGGAACAGTCACAGTCCCAAAGCATATATAAACCACAGATCTACTTTTTTGCGTGTCCAGCCACTCCAAGCACCCTGAAAGGTCCAGTAGTGGACGAGAAGGAGGACAAGGATCTGGTGAAAGAGTAAGAAAGCCGACATAAAGCATAGACTGTAATTTGGACCTCATGTCCTCAACAAACAAAGGCAGATCTAGTTCCTCGTAGAAGTTCATGGCTACTGCTTTGGCTTGAGGCAATGCTTTCCCAATTGAGCTAAGCGTCCTTGAGAACTCTGTCTCATTATCATCACCAAGAACGCGCGATTCATACGGTAAATCCGCAATTTGCATTTGGGACAAACCAGGAAGGAAATCCTCGAGTTTGGAACTTTCCATGCCATGTTTAGTACAATGCTGACGCACTATGTGTGTGTAAAAATGAGGAGACAGTGAGGTTGAAAGACAAAGCCAGGTTGCGATCCATGGGACGTTAAGTTCTTGAGCTACAGTTAAAGAAGGAGTCATAAAAGCATCAGAGAGAACGCAAGTGACCCTAAGGTTTGTGATCATCACTGTCAAATCAGCAATAGCTTGTTTGAGATTCTGAGGACAAGATTTGAGGAAAAGGTCAATTTTTTCAATGGGGTTGTTTCCTAGTACATGTCCCTCAGGAACACCATCGGAGATATCGAAGCGTTTGACGTTGTGTGGGATGTTGGGCTTGGAGAAGACCTCTTGGTTGTGTTGTGGCGGGGCGATGTAGGAGAAGATGATGTTTGGTGCCGCATGAGCAAGCTTGAAGACGAGGTTTGGGAGAGTGATACGATGGCTTCCAAAGGGGAATGAAATTACTGCTACGTGCTTGGTTTCATCACATGATATGGCCATACTGTTGAGTTTAGATGAACAAATTAAAGGTACAGAATAATGAATGAAAGAAAAGCAAGGAATGTGTTATATTGAAAAGACCGGACAAGGTCCTGCAGAATAATATATATTTAGTTTCTGAATCAACTTCTCAACAGACAAAAGGCTTAGACTGGTAGCTATATGTATGTCCATCTCATTTGTTGTACTTAGGACCATGTCAGCTCGCGATTCTAGGCCTATATGAATTGTCTGAACAACCGGGGAGGGCTACTTGGGGGATTGCAAATTGGATTCTCCAAGTGTAATTTTGATATTTGATATTGCACAAGCTGAACACTAAAAATTTGTATTTTATAAAAATTAAAGAGAAAATGAGATGGAATGCAAATTATTTTCTATTTTAACAAAAATTATGTATTTGAATTGTACGAAGAACGCGCAAACACAGAGAGAATATTGTTTTATTTGAGATCTTACAAGGCTTGAATTTATATAAGTTGGTAGGTGGGTATTATCTGATGATAAATTCTTTTAAAAAAAATTAAATTTCAAGATTAATAATCAATTGAATGTCATTGGATATTCAATGTTTAAAAAAAAGTCACCAATAATTATTGTAAGAGATATTGGTACTACAATTAATGCCAACATATTTTCCATCGCTCGTTTCTTCCTCAAAATAATAAAAAAAGCACGTCGTTATCTTCCAATCTCTGCCTCATCCGTCGAGTATCTACCAGTCTTCTTGCCTTGGCATTTTCTTAAACAAATATTGGAATATAATTTTAAAAATCAGAATATAATAAAAAATAGAAAATATAAAAACTTAGGAAAATCTCGGAATTTGATTCAACAAACCTGATTTCAATCTAAAAATTGAGTTACTAAAGTTTAGGAATGTAAGATGCTCAATAATAAAAAATTCAGCCTTTTAATTATCTCATCGTTTTTTCTGTGTTCTCTAATTTCTCTTGTGGTTTTTTTTTTGTCTCTTTTAATCTTCAAACCAACGACCATCATCAGATTAGATATTGTAATCTCAATCGACAACTTTAAACATCAACTAACAAGCTCCTGTTATATAAAAAACTAAAATGAAACTAAAAACATTAACTAAAAAAATAAAAGCTTACATGAGGAAGAATCACAGAGGGAGGAGCTGCAGAGTGAAGACCCATGGTAGTGGCGAAGGACAAGATATTTGAGAAGGAGTTTAAAGAGTTGTGTTGAATAAAACTTTTTCAGAATCTCACCAATAATCCTTTCTTTTGATTAAAGAATACTTCACTATTCTTAGTGAAGATCCGTAACATATTGTCAAAATAATTTTTGTTAAAATCTCACCTTATATTTGATATCTATCAAAATCCTGCCTTTATTTTTATTTTAAAATACTTGGGTTCTTAGTAAAGAACCGTAATGTATTGTTAAATAATTTGTTTTCAGATCTTACCTTCTCATATTTGATATCTTTCATAATCCCACATTTATTTATAATAAAGAATATTTAACGGTTCTTTGTGAAGAACTATAATGTATTGTCAATTTTTTTTAATATCTTGCTTCTTTATATATGATATCTTTTAGAATCCCACTTTTATTTATATTAAAGAATATTGAACGGTTCTTTGTAAAGAACCATAATATATTGTCCAATTATATTTTTAGAATCTTGCACCCTTATATATGATATCTTTCAGAATCCTACCTTTATTTATATTAAATAATAATTAACTGTTATTTGTAAAGAACCATAATGTATTGTGAAATAATTTTTTTTATTGTTAAGTATTCTTGAAAAATATATAATGGTTCATTGTGAATAACTAACAATTATTATCAAATAATTTTTTGTTTCAAAATCCTACATTCTTATATATGATAGTTATCATTCATAACCGTTAAGCATTCTTAAAAAAAAAAAAGACAAGTATCTAGGAATCATACTTTACGGTTAATTATTTTAACTATTATATATTTGTATTTGCTAATATAAAGTTGTGAAAACAAATTGTTTCAGATGATTATTTCATAAGAACCATCATTTTCATTAGTAAATACACGACGTTTAATAATTACAACTATTATATTTTTGTTTTCGTAAATTCTACCTCTCAATACATGACTGTGTACATATTTAGCTGTTAGATTTTATTGTTATGCATTCTTGGATGCTCAACATCCGCCTTGACATATATAATGCTTCTTGCTGTAATCGTTATTTGTTAAGCATTATATATGTGCAAATACTTAGTAGTGTGTTGATTTGCTCGTCAAGTATCAGCTAATTTCTGAATCAAAGAAATTAAAATGTGATCGGTAGAAACAAAAGGGTAAAAGTTTGTCCTTATCCTTTAATTTTAAATGATTTTGTTTTAGTCTCTTAATGTTATACACTATTTTTAAAATCTTCTAATCCTAATACTGTTAGTTTTAGTAACAAAAAATGCTGACATTATTAAGAACCAGAAATAGTATAATTTTGTACTAACTTTATAAAATTAAGAGATAAAACTGAAATACAATATAAAAAGGTTAATATAATGTTTGGTCTTTATAGTTTACCCTTATTTTAATTTTATTCCTTCAAGTTTCTCCTTGTAGTTTATTAATAAGACATGGAATATTTTGCCCCTTTAGGGATAAAAGCTATGGTTTAAAATTTTTGGGACTAAAAATAAAATTAGGACAAAATATTGGCACCAAACATGACATTAATTAACCCTATATAAAATTCTACATTCTCATGGAAAAAGAATTATAATGGCAACAAGCGAAGACACGTCGGTGACATTTATTTTGCAGAAATCACTAAAGCGACGTACAAATTCGATGTAGCCTTGGATAGCTTACAACCAATTCAAAGCAGTACTACTAACATATAAAATAAATCTTGTCTACTATTATGAAAATTGTATTATGAGGGGGATGTCCATTACGCCAATCTCTTGGCATTCCTGCTAGGATTCTTTTTCTCTAAATGTCGTAAACTCCATGACCTCTTCAATGAATGAATTGGGAGAAGTTTATTATAGTTAATGTCATTATATTATTCTTCTTTATATCATGTGACCTTGGCGTTAGACTTTAATTGTTGGAGGCTTATTGATAAGTAAAATTTATTTATTTTCCCTTATATGATGATTTTATGGAAGATATTTGAGCTCAATTTAATAAATTTGGGTGTAATTAATAAATAAATAATGATTCTAGCATAAAATAGAATTTATTGGAAAATACTAAATTAGACCCTCTTTTGGTTTTCAAGCAATATCTGAAGCTCTAAATGTCGGATTGAGACATTCTTTATATGGATAAAAAGCTAAGAAAGAGCTTTACAACTATGATGTTGAGATCAAAATCCATTTCTATCTCAAGAGTTTCAAATTTTGCTTGGAAGTTGAAAATGGGAATCATCTCCTATTCCACCAACCGTTTCATCTACCTCATCATCTTCCTTTTCACCAACTACTTCATCTACCACATTCTATCTACTACTTCACCTATGACATTTCATCTACCACTTCATCTACCTTACTCCATTTTTCCCTATATATAGCCACCCTCTCCTTTACATTTCACTTACACCAATTCATATCCATTACTCTCATCTCTTCTCCACACATAACATTTCATTTCCATTACTCTGCTTTCTTCTCTACTTACACACCATTTCATTACTCTCATCTCTTCTCCACTTACTACATCATCTTAGAATTAATTTTATGTATTGTATTACTTTTTGCATGCCTCCATCTTAGAATGCATAGGATTGTATTACTTTTTGTATGCCACTTACATGGAAGGTTTTACCTCCTAAAGGGACGGCTAGATTTTTACATTTTTCATGCATCTTTTGGTTGTATATTTATGTTTGAGAATTTAATATTCAATTTTATGCAGTATTTATGAGGATTTCATTCTAGCTTGATATAATATCAATTTATTTTGGTTTTGTTTTTAATTTTATCATGAGCTAAATTTTCATTTTCCTAGGGTGATGACGTAGCTTACTAATAACGGATTGAGTCTTAACTTATTAAATCTAGTTTTAATTTTTCCTTCATGATTGAGTTTTAATTATTATTCTTAATTCTTTCATTTGATTGGCCATATTTTGAATGATTTCAATATATATGTTGAGACCGGAAGGAGATACATGTGTGTAGACCCTATAATTAAAACCATAACTTGCATATGAAATAGTAATATATTCATATGAGTTGTGTAGTCTTATAGAGTTCCATAAATCTTAATGCATAATTAATTGATTAAATTCATATAGGAATATATTGGATTAGCAATTAATTATAGAATTGCTTGACCTTGGAAGAGGCTGGTAATTAAATGAGGGAAACTCGACTATCAATCATGTGGAATAAATTGGACTAAAATAGATAAGTAATTCAATCCAGAATTTGTTAAGTGAAATCTGACCCCTAGGACTTTTTCTCATAGTTGTTTCATATCATTTGCATTCATATTTGCTCATCTTTATTTCGTACTCTCAATCACCAAATAATCGATCAACTAAATAGAATTAAAATTACTCATTTTGGTACTTAGTGATCAATCCTCGTGGGAACGATACTCTACTCACTTCTGTATTACTTGATTACGACAGTGTACACTTGCACTTTCTAATAGACCAATTACACTCGTAACAAGTTTTTGGCTCCGTTGCCAGGGATTGTTGTCATTAATATCAATAACAAGTAATTTTAATATCAATTTGGTCTTCATATTACATTTGTTTTTCTTCTTGGTGTCTTGTGCTTCTTTTAATGCTTTTGTTTAGTGTATGACCAGATTGAAGGAGATTGAACTATTGCCTTTTGATTCAAAGATCGAAAGAACTTGTCGAAGAAATCGAAAAGTTTGAAAGCAGTATACTTCAATTCTAAGCAATCCGATGGAAAATCCGAGGGGAGGAACAACAGATACCAAAACACTTCATGACTATGCAACACCAACAGTCATGGGGATAAATTCTGGAATCACGAGACCACCAGTAGCAGCTAACAACTTTGAAATCAAGCCGGCAATTATCCAAATGATGCAAGAAAATTAGTTCGGTGGTTTACCAACAAAAGATCCTAATGCACATATAGCCAACTTCCTAGAAATATTCAACAGATTCAAGCAAAATGGTGTTACTGATGACGCCATTAGACTTAGACTTTTCCCTTTCTCACTCAGGGATAAGACTAAGAGTTGGTTACAATCACTACCAGTGGGAAGCATAACTACATGGGAGATCATGGCACATAAATTTTTGGAGAAATTCTTTCCTTCAGCAAAAATTGCTAAATTGAGGAAAGAAATTGCCTCATTCACCCAGCATGAACAAGAAAGACTCTATGAAGTATGGGAAAGATACAAGGAGTTGCTAAGGAGATGTCCTCATCATGGCTTACCAAATTGGTGGCAACTGCAAACTTTCTATAGTCGGATAACGCACATATCCATAATTCTTGTAGATGCTGCAGCTGGAGGATCTTTAATGGGGAAAAAATATAGATGATGCTTACAATCTATTTGAGGAGATGGTAGCCAATGCATATCAATGGCCTTCTAAACGTAGCAATTCAAAGAAAGCACTTGGAGTATACGATCTGGATGTTCTTACAACTTTGTCTTCTCAAGTTGCATCTATATCCAAGCAAGTAGGATCATTGACAACCCAAGCAAATTTAGTCAGCACTCCCACTGAAACTTGTGATCAATGTGGAGGACCTCATGTGAGCATGCAATGTCAAGAAGGACACTCATTCATGCCGGAGCAAGCTCATTTCATTGAAAATCAAAGGAATAAACCATTCTCAAACACCTATAATCCAGGTTGGCGAAATCATCCAAACTTTATTTGGAGGAATAATCAAAATGCATTCAAGCCGCAAGGGAATTACTAGTAGCAAGGTTTTCAACAACCAAATCCACCACAACAGAAAGTGAATTTGGAGGATGCACTGGCTCAACTAACCATGAATACATCTCAATTCATGGCTAGGACTGATGCAACAATCAAAAACCAAGAAGCCTAGATAAAGAACTTAGAGATCCAGATGGGCCAAATTGCAAAATGCTGAATTCCAGGCAACCAGGAACTCTACCAAGTGAAGAATAAGCTTTCCCGACAATCCTCCTCCATATGTACCACTAGTTCCATACCCTCAGAGACTTGCGAAGGCAAAGCTAGACAAGCAGTTTGCAAAGTTTCTGGAGGTTTTCAAAAAGTTGCACACATCAACATTCCTTTTGCAGATGCTCTTGCCAAAATTCCTTGTTATGCAAGATTCATGAAGGACATTCTCTCAAATAAGCGTAAGCTTGAGGAATTTGAAACAGTTCCACTTACTGAGGAGTACAACACTATTCTCCAAAAGAAATACCTCTGAAGCTAAAAGAACCAGGAAGCTTCTACATACCTTGCACCATAGGTCAATGTTACTTTGAAAGAGCACTTTATGATCTTAGAGCAAGTGTAAACCTCATGCCTATATCTGTCTACAACAAACTTGGTCTTGGAGAGGTGAAGCCGACCATAGTTTCATTACTTCTAGCTAACCAATCAATAAAACATCTGAGGGGTGTCTTAGAAGATGTTCTGGTGAAGGTGGACAAACTCATATTCCCAGCTGATTTCATAATACTCGACATCGAAGAAGACCAAGAAATTCCTATCATTCATGGGAGGCCATTCCTAACAACTAGGAGAACGTTAATAGATGTGCAACAGGGAAAGCTAACCTTGCGAGTTCAAGATAATCAAGTATCCTTCAACATTTTCAAGGCTTTATCCTTTCCAGATGAAGGTGACACTTGCTATAGAGTCGATGCATTTACTAGTTGCACGAAAGATGTGGTAAATGAAATCTGCATGGATCAACCATTAACAATGGGAATGGTAGATGTATCAAAATCTACTAATCCAAAAGTCTTGGAGCAAATAAAGTACCTTGAAGAAAATTCCTCAATTTCTATCAAGAAACCATTTGAAGATTTGGGGGAAAGGCCGAGTAAGTCGGTGCCATCAACAGAGAAACCACCAGTTTTGGAGTTGAAAGTACTGCCATCCTATTTGAAGTACGCTTATCTGGGAGGAAATTCCACACTACCAATAATCGTCTCAATTGCTCTTACTCCTGTTGAAGAAGAAAAGTTATTAAGAGTTCTAAGGAAGCATAAAATAGCGTTTGGATTGTCAATAGCTGATATAAAAGGGATTAGTCCTTTAATCTGTATACATAAGATCTTGATGGAGGACAACTACAAGCCAACAGTTGAGCACCAAAGAAGACTCAATCCAAAAATGAAGGAGGTGGTGAGAAAAGAGGTAATAAAGTGGCTGGATGCTGGCATAACCTACCCAATCTTCGACAGTTAATGAGTAAGTCCAGTTCAAGTCATGCCAAAGAAAGGTGGAATGACAGTAGTGCCCAACAAGAAAAATGAATTGATTCCACAATGAACGGTGACTGGATAGAGAGTGTGCATCGACTACAGAAAGCTCAATAAAGCCACCAGAAAAGATCACTTCCCTCTACCATTTATAGACCAGATGCTTGACAGACTATCAGGGAAAGCCTATTATTATTTCTTGGATGGGTACACAGGATATAATCAAATTACAATTGCACCAGAGGATCAAGATAAAACAACTTTTAAATGTCCATATGGTACCTTTGCCTTAAAAAAGAAGCCATTTGTTCTATGTAATACACCATCAACATTTCAAAGAAGTATGATGGGTATCTTCTCAGACATGGTGGAAAGGTTCATTAAGGTATTCATGGATGGTTTTTCAGTTTTTGGAGAATCATTTGATCATTGTCTTTCAAATTTAGCAAAAGTTTTGCAACATTGTGTGGAGATAAACTTGGCTCTGAATTGGGAGAAATGCCATTTTATGGTGAAAGAAGGAATCGTGCTAGGTCATAAGGTTTCTAATCGAGGCATTGAAGTGGACCGAGCTAAGATTGAAACAATTCAAAAGCTACCACCTCCTTCCTCAATCAAGGGTATTCGGAGTTTTTTGGGATATGCTAGCTTCTATAGAAGATTCATCAAGGACTTCTCAAAAATTACAAAGCCACTTTGCATGCTGTTGGAGAAAAACACTCCCTTTATGTTTAATGAGGAGTGCTTATCAGCCTTCCAAACTTTAAAAAGTGCCTTGACTTCTGCACCAGTAATCATAGCTCCATATTGGAACCTTCCATTTGAAAATGATGTGCGATGCAAGTGATTATGCAGTTGGAGCTATTTTAGGCCAAAGAAGAAACAAGATCTTTTATGCTATCTATGATGCTAGTAGAATACTCTCAGAAGCACAACTGAATTACGCAACAACAGAAAAATAGCTCCTAGCAGTAGTGTTTGCATTCGACAAATTCAGAGCATACTTGATTGGGTAAAAGGTCATTATCTGGACGAACCACTCAGCAATCAAATACTTGATTGAGAAGAAAGATGCTAAGCCTAGACTGATCAGATGGGTGCTTCTACTACAAGAATTTGACTTGGAGATCAAAGACAAAAAAGGGACCGAGAATCTCATTGCAGATTATCTTTCTCGGTTAGAACCACATGAATGAAAGACAGAATCACCAATCTAAGAGAATGTCTTAGATGAGCAACTTTTTATCATTCAGTCACAACCTACTCCTTGGTATGCTGATTTTGTGAATTATTTGGCAAGCGGAGTAATTCCTTATGAACTTTCTAATGTGCAAAAGAAGAAGTTTCTGGCTGATGCAAGGTATTACTTTTGGGAGGATCCATTCTTATACAAACAATGCCCAGATTGAATTATCAGGCGATGTGTTCCTCAAGAAGAAATGTGCAGCATCTTAAATCACTACCATTCATCCCCATATGGTAGTCATTTTGGAGCAAATAGAACAGCTACTAAAGTCCTTCAATCATGATTTTATTGGACTACACTCTTCAAGGATGCTCATATAATTATGGCAACCTGTGTCAGATGTCAAAGAACGAGAAATATGTCAAGGAGACATGAAGCCTCTTTAACCAACATCTTAAAAGTTGAACTTTTTGATGTATGGGGGATCAATTTTATGGGGCCTTTTCCATCCTCATTTAGCAATTAGTTCATTTTAGTAGCTGTTGATTATGTCTCCAAGTAAGTTGAAGCAGCTGCTTTTCCTACAAATGATTCTCGGGTAGTTGTGAAGTCTCTGAGGAAAAATATTTTTACAAGATTTGGAGTACCTAGAGCTATTATCAGCGATGGAGGAAGGCATTTCTGTAATCAGCAACTTCATTATATGTTGGTTAAATATGGAGTAACTCATAAGGTTGTAACACCATATCATCCACAAACTAACAGGCAGGTGGAGATCTAAAACAGAGAACTAAAGTGGATCTTAGAGAAGACAGTGAATTCCAACCAAAAGGATTGGGCTCCAAAGTTAGATAATGCACTCTGGGCTTATAGAACTGCCTTCAAAATGCCAATTGGTACATTCCCGTATCAATTGGTCTACGGAAAAGCATGCTATCTTCCAGTAGAAATAGAGCACAAAGCATATTGGGTAGTAAAAGCATTAAATTTTGACTTAAAGGTAGCTGGTGAGAAAAGGCTTCTCTAACTCATTGAGCTTGAAGAATTCAGACAACAAGCTTATGAAAATGCAAAGTTATACAAGGAGAAGACAAAAATGTGGCATGACAGAAGAATTTTGAGGATAGAGTTTACACCAGGACAAAAAGTGCTTTTATATAACTCAAGGTTAAAGCTCATTCTAGGAAAGCTGATATCAAGGTGGTCAGGTGCTTTTACTGTGATTCAAGTATGGCCATACGGAACTGTGGAGAATAAAGATTGTGATCAAAAATTCAAAGTGAATGGGCAAAGGCTCAAAGAATACAATAAAGGTGCACTCAACACTTTGAAATCTGTCATTATGTTTGAGGAACCAACAGGTAAGTGCTCAATCTAGTAATTTAAAAAAAAAGAAAAAAAGAAAAAAAAATTTTGGTTTGATATTTGTCTAGCTAAAGACGTTAAAGAAGGGTAGCTATTTGGGAGACAACCCAAAATTTCTTTCCTACTCTTTCAAAATTTCTTTCCTGCTCTCTCATTTCTTTCCTACTCTCTCAAACTTCTTTCTTACTCTCTCAAACTTCTTTCCTACTAAATGAAACAAACTGCATTGGCTTGAGAATTTTAGTCTTATCAGTTTCATTTTAAGTAACCATGGGGGAATCCCTTGTAAAGATTAAGAACAGGTTCCCCACTCTTCCAAAAGATATGCTCAGGAAGATCTATAACAGTCGACTTGAAAGGATGAAGATATTCAATAATTTAGGCCTTCTTGTGGACATACGCTGGATCATTGAAGCTAAGGTACGTTTAGCAAGTGAGATTCATAAATCATTTGTTAAACCTTTGCCAGGAATGGGAAGAAGTTCTTACTCCAAAAAGAGAAGAGCTAAAAGGATGAACGTTTGCCATAGATATGCAAGATGGAATTGTGACCAACGCTGTAGCAGTAAAGGTATGGTTTCTATAAATTGAGAAGATAAAATTCAATTTATAAAGGATGGACTGAGTAAGGAGTCACTGGATGATATCATCCAAACTCTTGAGACGCATCCGAGTGGTGATGTTCATCGTATTCTTCTTGATTTAGCAGACATATTCAACAGAGAAAAAGAGTGCTATTGTCTTGGGAATCTGACATTAAAAGACCCTGTTTGCCAGTTTATAAGAAAACTGGATGGGAAGCAAATCCTCGATTCATAGAAAGCATTTAAGCCGTTACTGGCCATACAACTAGAGGAAGATGTGAGCCAAAATCACAACTACTGTACATAATCATGCTTTTGTCAAATCGTCTTATCTTTTCTATAGCTTTTGTCTAATCTATCTTATCTTTTCAGTAACTTTTGTCTAATATGTCTTTTCTTTTCAGTTACTTTTGACTTTCTTTCCCCTTTTGCTTCACGCAAATTACGCCAGTCATTCGTGTCAGAAGTTTTTCAAAATTTTTTGAAAAATGCATGATTTGTATGATTTTGTTGTCGCTGCTTTAGTGTTATATATATATACTCTTTCATTTGTAAATATGCACACTTCCACTTGTAAATATGCAGCCTTCCTCTTGTAAGCACAAATGGTCTAAGAGAAAAGAAAAGAAAAAGGGTATTATACAAAGATGTAGATTTACATCTATCTACATCTTTGGTGAAACTGATATGGGTAAAGATGTAGAGTTTATAATAATAGCAAATAAAATTGGAAGTGCATTAGCTGCTAGAAAGATCAATTTTGTATATGAGGGAGGCATCTAGGGCCTAAAGGGAAGTGTGGCCATTTCTGCATTCATGAATGGAAGCAAGGGTTTGAGTGTAAGGGTGAAAAAGGAGTTGGAAGACCACATTTTCTTCTTGGGACAAGAGTTGCAGGTTTCAAGCTTGCTTGAACATTTGGGATAAATGTTCTACCATGCTCAAGCTTTTATTGCTCTACCCTGTGGTTTGGAACATTGATGGGAACTCTAGCGTTACATATTGGGCTAAGTTGAACTATCACAAAAAGCCATTAGGATTGTTAAATGTTAATGATTTTTATGATAATTTGTTATGTTTTATTCATGCTGTGGAAACAGGATTCATACCCCTACCGACTCGCCACTCTATAATTGCTACACCAACTGCTGATCAGCTGTTCGATCAACTACAAACCTATGAACCTAAACTAGATCTACTCGTCAAGCAAATAGGTGGGCAATCTTCAGATAGCAGTCAGAAGCAGAACCCAGATACCACTCTTCGGTTGTAACTGTCCTTAATCTCTTGGTTTTACTTTATTGTGTTTTTATGTAAAAAAAAACTTTCTCTAAGCTCTAAATGACGTTGGGGACAATGTCTAATTTAGATTGGGGGAGAAAAAAATTTTCTTAATTAGTTAGTAAAACCATTAGATGCATGGGGTGTGGAAAAAAATGGCTGAGTAAGGAGTTATTTTTAACTCCTGAGACGCATTTTAGTAGTTGCACGTTTTTGTTCATTCTTAAAAAAAAGAGTAAAAGTAAAAATAAAAAAAATCATCCTATTTAAGTGCTTTGTAATGATCTTAAGAAGTATTTAAGTTTTGAGTATGGATCAATTGAATTTAAAGATTTCATAGCATGAATGAACAACTGATTGTTACAATTGATGATGAATTTTGAGATTGAATTAGCTGAGTTTGAAAACCCCTAACCGTGAGCTTTTGAGCCTGTAATGATTATTTCTCTTATGTGTGATATTCACCTATTAAGTTGTCACTCTAGAACTTGCTTTAAATCTGGTTGAGATTACATTTCACATGCACACTCAAAGATGATAAAGGCATTCATTTTGTTTAGCCAGAGCCAAATAGCCAGCCTTGCAATTATACCGTTGATAAGCCCCTTTGAGCCTCATTGACTATTTCTTTGTTCTCAACCCATTGACATATGCTTTAATGATATATCAAGTGCTTTACCTAATTCGGAAGATTAGTGGAACATTTGAAATTTTTGTGAAATGGGCTTTTGACAAGTGTGGGGGTGTATATATCATCAACTTTAAAGTCACAAGCCAAAAAAAAAGGAAAATAATAAAAAGAAAAAAAATGAGAAAAAAATTGAGTATTCGAATTGTGGGTTGTTGTGATGAAATATATTTATTCAGAAGCTGGCCCATTTTTTTTAGTTGTTCTATGAACTTTTATATTTAGCCTTCATATCATGTTTTACATTCCTTTTACCTTAATTCCATTACAACCCTTAATAAGTCCTTTTAATTTGAATTATGCATGTGAATTAGATGGTGGTGATTGAAATTTTTAGCAAGTCTATGGTAGTGCAATTTTTTCGGTTGAATTCGAGTGAAACACTTACCCTTAAACACTTGAGAGATTGGGAGAATGAGTCACAACTACGAACTTGGTTTATTCATTTTTAAATGAAATTACCAGTTTATTTTTTCATTGATTAATGAATACTATGATCTCTTTATTTGTCAATTGTATTCTTGCCTATGACTTGACACTTCTAATTTTGTTGGAAGCACTTAATGATCACTCCTTGTCCGAGGACGTCCAAGAGCTAAGTGTGGGGGAATTTGATAAGCAAAATATTTTCATATTTATTTTTCCTTATATGATGATTTTATGGAAGATATTTGAGCTCAAATTAATAAATTTGGGTGTAATTAATAAATAAATAATGATTTTGGCATAAAATAGAATTTATTGAAAAATACTAAATTCGACCCTCTTTCGGTTTTCAAGCAATATCTGGAGCTCTAGATGCCGGATTAGGACTTTCTTTATATGGATAAAAAGCTAAGAAAGAGCTCTACAACTTTGATGTTGTGACCAAAATCCATTTTTGTAACCCCTTTCCGTAATTATATTTGAAATACGGGATTAAAATGAAATAAAGACCACTAATGACCAAATAACAATTTCAAACACATCTACCAAACGGGATTTTCACAAATAACTTTCGAAATCTAGTTAACCTAGTCTCATATTCACATTTTGAATACAATCACTTCATGCAGATAATCACATTCAATATATAAATCAGAGTGCACAATATAATAATCCCGGCAATCCCGGGTTCACATCCTTACAAAAGGGTTTACAAAGGGCAATACGCCCATATACAAGTTCTCATACGGGGATTTCACAAATCTCACCTAAAATACACATAATTAAATCCTCATCCACATATATAAATATCCAATACACAATACTCCCAACTATGATAACCAACTATCAGAATGACAACCCGAAGGAGTCCTCATCGCCCTTGGCTGCTTGCTCCATCCTCGATCCACTACCCTATCTGAAAGGTTAGTAGGGGAAGGTGAGATTCTAGAGAATCTCAGTAGGATAACAATATCAATATGCACGTACGATAAATGTTTAATGCATGACATGCTTGCATCACACAACTCATGATAACACAATGACAATTTGCAAGCTCAATGCTTCGAACAATATACCTATGGCTATAGCATAAATTGAAACATAGCTTCAAATCACACATAATTATGCAAAGCAAAGACATGCACCAACACACACTAAAAAAGATATCAAATACATGCAGGAGAGATATGTTCCCTACACTCTTTCCACGTAAGCTCCAACTCTGGCTGCTCACGATCAGGGCGAATATCCAACCTAGATTGGAAATCACCTTTCAAAATCACAAATAATTGAAAATAGGGGTTGGCTGTACCCAAGAATCCTCTAGCTGCAGCCAAAACACGCACAGAAGGTTCCTGGCTGCAGCCAAGAATTTCTGGTTGCGGCCAAAATGTGCACAGAAACTTTTGCGCTGCAGCCAAGGCAACTTAGGAAATTCATAACTAATTCCAAAAAAATCAAAATGAGGTGATTCCAAAGACAAATGAAAGCTATTTAAGTCCTCTTCATAGGAAAAATATGAGCCATTACTGGAAATCACCACAAAAATACAGAATTCCCCAAAATCCACTACTACTCCAGAATCAAACCCAGTTTCGACCTCAAACTTTGGGCAAACATAAATCCCAGTTCACAAAACGAAATGGCACAAATTATATGTCCATTTTAAAGCTTAGGATGTGAAATTCAAGACTGGAAAGTTTCAGAATTTTATAACATCATTTGTCCATTCAAAACAGCAACACAAGCAGACTGTCCAGAACAGAGTTTCAAAATACAAAATTCCAGTTTTTGCAATTTGGCTTCCAATGGTTCCATTTTCATACCAAACATCATTCCCACACAAATTTTCACAAGGAATCCATTGGAAATACCAAAACAACCAAATTCACATTATATTGACATGTTTTTACCAACAATCACAACATGTCATCACAAATCACAACACAAACACCACATTGCCATTCTTTTCATTCCAAGTTCTCAAACCAATTCCAATGACATCAAAACACACTATGGCATCAATTTAACCACAGTTCACCATTTTCAACACAAAACACATGACAATTCATGCATTTCACAATTCTACCAAAATCAGGGCAAAATTTACAATTCACAAAACTCATCCACAAATCACAAAACTTAGATCAAAAGGCTTCAAATACTCACCTCTTCCTCTTTCCCAAACCAATTCTTTGATTCTTCATCTTTCCAAATTTCCTCAAGCCATCAAACACCTCCAATCAAGAATCTAAAACCATAGAGATGAAGCTCTCATCACTATGAACAACATTAAAGAAGAGAATTTAGGCATTAGAGACCATTTAACAAGCCAAATCTCAACTTTTACCTTTCTCTTTCCTCCCCCTTTTGAACATCCATGGAGAAATAGAGAGAGAGAGAGAGTGGAGATGAAGATGAAGGCAGCAGTTTTTGGAGAAAAGAAGACATTGGCAGAAGTAAAAGGGAAGAGAAAAGAGAGAAAATGAGTTGAAATCTTTGACCAAATCCAAGGGCTCAAATTGTGACACTTGTCACACCCTTATTCCATCTCTATGAGTTCACATGAACCCACACACATGGGATTCCACCCACTTAATCTCTACATAAATCAATCTCAACTATTGATCTTGAAATTACCAATGAGTTCCCTCTTCGGTAACTGACCAATTGGTGGTAACTTTACCGTTTTGCCCCTGATTATGACAATTCCTCTTGAATCAGCACCAAACACACCATATCATTCCTTTTCTTCCACAATGCGCCCTCCCCTATATTTTAAGTCAATTTAGATGTTAATCCATAATTGAGCTTAAATACAGGGTTTCGGCGCTGCTCACAACACATACGAATCACATCATATTCTCCAAAAGGGTTATTTATTACTAACCACATCCACTTTTGGAGTCATTAACCCTTAATCACAATTTGGGATCTTGCTAAACTGGGGCTTAGCAATCCACTTATCTCAGGCTTATTCTCTAGCCTCAAGTCTCAAAATTCGGGGTATTACAATTTCTATCTCCAAGGGTTTCGAAATTTGCTTGGAAGTTGAAAGTGAGAATCATCTGCTATTCCACTAACCATTTCATCAACCTCATCATCTTCCTTTTCACCAACTACTTCATTTATCACATTCTATCTACTACTGCACCTATCACATTTCATCTACCACTTCATCTACCTTACTCCATTTTTCCCTATATATAGCCACCCTCTCCTTTACATTTCACTTACATCAATTCATATCCAATACTCTCATCTCTTCTCCACACACACCATTTCATTTCATTACTCTCCTCTCTTCTCTACTTACACGCCATTTCATTACTCTCATCTCTTCTCCACTTACTACATCATCTTAGAATTAAGTTTATGCAATGTATTACTTTTTGCATGCCTCCATCTTGGAACGCTTAAGATTGTATTACTTTTTATATACCACACCTACATGGAAGGTTTTACCTCCTAAAGGGACGGCTAGATTTTTACATTTTTCATGCATCTTTTGGTTGTATATTTATGTTTGAGAATTTAATATTCAAGTTTATGCAGTATTTATGAGGATTTCATTCTAGCTTGATATAATATCAATTTATTTTGGTTTTTTTTTTAATTTTATCATGAGCTAAATTTTCATTTTCCTAGGGTGATGATGTAGCTTACTAATAACGGATTGAATCTTAACTTGTTAAATCTAGTTTTAATTTTTCCTTCATGATTGAGTTTTAATTATTATTCTTAATGCTTTCATTTGATTGACCATATTTTGAATGATTTCAATATATATGTTGAGACCGGAAGGAGATACATGTGTGTATACCCTATAATTAAAACCATAACTTGCATATGAAATAGTAATATATTCATATGAGTTGTGTAGTCTTATAGAGTTCCATAAATCTTAATGCATAATTAATTGCTTAAATTCATAGGAATGTATTGGATTAGCAATTAATTATAGAATTGCTTGACCTTGGAAGAGGCTAGTAATTAAATGAGGGAAACTCGACTATCAATCATGTGGAATAAATTGGACTAAAATAGATAAATAATTTAATCCGAAATTTGTTAAGTGAAATCTGACCCCTAGGACTTTTTCTCATAGTTGTTTCATATCATTTGCATTCATATTTGCTCATCTTTTATTTCGTACTCTCAATCACCAACTAATCGATCGACTAAATAGAATTAAAATTACTCATTTTGGTACTTAGTGATAAATTCTCGTGGGAACGATACTCTACTCACTTTTGTATTACTTAATTACGACAGCGTACACTTGCACTTTCTAATAGACCAATTATACTCGTAACACTTATATATATTGGGGCTGGGGGAGGGGGTGACGTACAAATTGTTGGGACGCACAAGTGAATGAGAAATACTCACTTGCTTCCACTCACGATTTCTTGTCTTGTTGTTATCTTCTTCTACTCTCCAAATTTTTTATTTTTGTAATACGTTGTTAGCACGAGTCTGCTCTACAAATTTGGGGTATAAGCTCCTTGGAGATTATTGTGTTCTTCTGAAATGCACTACTACAAATGTTTCTTGTAATGCTTAGTCCACTTGTTAATTACCGCCTTACTTCAATTGTAAACACCCTCATGCTTCTTGTGAATTGCCTTATTTAATTTGTCAATGCTCTTTGTTTACTTGTTAATACCTAAGTTTAGTTGGGTAGCCTTACATTTCTTGTGAAGTACCTCATTTGTGTTGTACAAGCCCATATATATCTTGTGAATCCACTCAATTGGGTAGCTTTTTTGTTTCTTTTGAATCACCTTATTTGTGCTCAAAATGTATTTTATGTCAGTTCATAATGTGTACAAATTTGTATTTTGCCATATTGATTTGGAAAACGGGAGTTTACAATGACAATAAGGTAATTTACAAGAAATATAAGAGCGTTTATAACAAAATTAGGCATTGACAAGTAAACAAAGAACATTCCCAACTAAAATAAAGGAGTTTACAAAGCATATAAAGATTATTCATAAGAACAATAAGAGTGTTTACAATTGAAGTAAGGAATTGACAAGTAGACTAAGCATTACAAGAAACATTGGGGAGTTTACAATGAAACTAAAGCAATTCACAAAACATATAAGGGCTTTTATAACACAAGTAAGGTGATTCACAAGAAACATAAGGGATACCGAACTAAATTTTAGAATTGATCAGTAATAGTGCATTGGAATAAAGGCGTTTGCTACGGAATTATGCATCATGATTTACAAGAAAAATAAAAGTGTTTGCTGATTAAGTAAGACATGACAAAATAACTAAGCATTACAAGACACATTTAGGTCATTTAAGTCTTTTTGCTCTAGAAATTAATTTCATTTTTCCCTCAAAATATTGCAGTGACTTTTTAGATTTTTGTAGGGGCAATTAATTGGAAATAAATTTGCTACAATGGGGGCTATCTAAAATTTTCCCAATTATTTGTGTGCATGCATGAACAAGTTTAAATATAAAGAGTAGAGAAAGGGTATAAATGTGTGTTGATATAGATGTTCACAACAAGATTTACCGTGATTTTGTAGAAGATCTTTTCTCCTTCCTTGAATAATTTTTTTTTAGATCTACCTTGAACTAAAAAGGTGTGCCCACACATATTGTTCCCATAATGAATTTTTTTCTCAACAGCTTTCTTTCTAAGCATAAAACTTGAAATATCTACCAGTTTTCCCACTTTGTTTTTGCCACTAGTCTTTCCAAAAAGTGATTTTCTCAATTCTACTAACCACATACAAATTTTTCAATTCATTGCATGTAATACTTTTTTAACGCATTGCACGTGATACGAAAAATAAGCTATCATAAACATTTATGGGTTGATGGTCAATCCCACAAACTACATATACATTTTTTGTGTGCTTTTTATAAAAGGCTTCCAATATTATCACCGGATAAATTGTTGCTGAAAATAAAAGAAATCAATATGTTAATAAGAGTGATTAGAGAAATATCATAGAAAAGATAAAGAATAGTGTATTATTCATAGAAGAGTGATATGCTTATATAACAAGGTAACCTACTTGGATTAACCTTAATCTATCCTCTGGAGATAACCAACCACACTTGAAAACTTGAGAGAGACTCAAATTATCCTCTCTCTTAACATGATGAGGATCTCACTATCCTAACACCCCTGACTCATTAACTAAGACCCTTTATATAGACTAGGGCCTTAACCAACTAACTAATCAGTTAATTTCATCTTCATATCTCTAACATACCCTCTCAAGTTAAAAACTCCTTAACTCAAGGTGTTCAACTTGAAGAACACAAACTACTAGGGTAAGGTGCATTAAGCTAAACACTTTTCCATTTACAACAACATGATATCTTCAAAACACTAATCCTCCAAAAACTTTATTGCTGCTTCAACATGATACAACCCTTTTTTTTAACCTTTTTCTCTTCACTTCGAACTGTTGCTTTGTCATATGCCGTCTGCAATTGTAATCCTTACACTATTGCTTTTCTCCTAGTTGACCACTGCCCTTTATGCAATTTCATGCAATATCAAACACATGAGGGGTCTTAAACGCTTTACCTCTTTCTTGTACTTAACCATTGTGCTCATGCTGTCAAAATTGTAGAAGATTTTTTGCCATAAATGTATGACACTATATTCTCCATTCTTATTACGATTGCGTCGTTCTTTTAAACTGACCACGAACTGAAGAGGTTAATTATTCCTTGTGCAATATAACTAACTCTTCCACTCTTTTGATCTTCTTCAACTTCTTTGACACACATAGGAGAGAGGATAACTCATCTCAAAGGGCCCAAACACTACTAGATAAAAAATGTCTTTTAGACCGGTTGAAATTAGCTTTTTAAACTAGGTTTAGGTCTAGTTTTATATCAACTAGTTTAAAAAGTTTGGTGCTATCAAGACCAGTCCTACAACTAGTCTTAAAAAGTGGTATTTAGTAGCCCAATCTTGAAAAGTCCATGTTTAAGACTTGTTGCTGGTTTAAGAGGTCAAGAATGGTCGATTTTTAAGACTGGTTGAGAGACAAAATTGGTTCATGTAATTATATATCTTTTAACCATCCTTTAGTTTAACCAGTCTAAATAATTTATATAATATATATATATATCCAACAGGTATATTATGCCTTGCATTCAATGACCTGTTTGTAGATAAACAACCTAGAGAACCACAATTCTTGTATATGTTTGAACAATATACACAGATTAACAATCAACTTTGATGTTAATTTATAAAACAATTATAAAAACTCTTAAAGAGTAAAATCCCTGACAAACAAACAGTTAATGTTCTAAGCTCATCATGCATTCATCATATAGCTACAAATACAAGTACATAATTCTGGAAACCATATAGATGGTTAGTTACAATGAAAGAAGGAAATACATGCAAAATGAACTTTATTTGTTCTGAAGCCAAAGGAAGAGAAATCGAAGATGAAGCTGAAGACATCTAAAACAATTCAAGGCAAGTAATGTATTAAATTTCTAAACACAACAGAGAGAATGATACAAAATATTTTGCAAGAATCTTAGTGATGAAATATAAAGTAAATCACCATTTATTGGGAAACAATACAGCCTTATAAAAGGATTTTGCCCAATGCTCACGAATGGCCTCAATATCTTATATAGGGAAGGGTTCAACAAGATTGAACAACTGAAACATGAAAGTTAAAAAAATTAGTATGATGTAAAAAAAAGTAGTGAACACATCTCAAAAAACACATGTATCTCTTCCTTAAGGTCTTTGGTGCCTAAGGCAACAATATTGTACATGTGCCTCATTACATAATGGCCGCTTAAGTTAATTGTTCGCAATTGCCTGTGGGTCTACAAAAGAACACCACATTAGCAAAATAATTAAAGTCACAAATGAGTGAATGCATACAATAAACATGCATGTAATTACTTTTGGCACAATCCATTGAGGATCTGAAGCTTTATCGAGTGGTTCCTATAGTGATCAATGTGACACACAGACTTCATAGAAATAATCATTATGAAACACACAATTAGTAACCTATATTAATCATAAAGACCATGAGGTGCGGAACAAACTCACTTGTTAAATAGGGCCTTCACCTTATTTGCAATTTTCTTTGCATAAATTTGTATTAAGCAAAGTAAATACATAAAGCATTGTCAAAAAATGTCAGAAGAAATAGCTTCTCAAGTATGCACAAGATCGTATATCCCTTATGTTCCATTCATCAAATTTTCAGGCTTAAGGAACTTGTTGCATGTAGCATTGAAGAAGAATCAAAGTCTGGTCATAATATGTCAAAACTAATCCTCATGAATGCCTCGAATGGCCACTGAGAGTAGTTGTTACATTAGGACATGGCAGTCATGAGACTTTAGTCCTACTGGTCTCAAATATTTCATTAAAACAAGCTTCTTAATATTCGAACAATAACCAAAGGATACTTTGATGCCATACTAATATGACATATACTTATCTTCTCTTCCTTTGACAAAGTATGAGGAGCTGAGGGACAAAACATTCATTTACCATTTGCCATTAGGTGGATATTCTCTCGTAGTCCCATATCTTGTAAATCTAGTCTTGTCTTCACTTCATGCTTGGCACTACCCTATATGTTCAGAAGTGTTCCAACAACGTTGTTGGTGAACTATCATTATATTAGATTTAGAGGCCTATGAGGTTTGAAAGGATTAGTGGAGGAATTCTTGATGAAAATAGTACAAAAATAGATAAATAAGGTTTTAGAATTTAGGCAAGACTTAATTAATGTGTTTAATGGTTTTTGGAAGCTATGATATTTCGTGCAGGTGTAGGGACTAAATTGTAAAGACAAAAAAATATACTGGACATTAGTGTAGAGGAAACAAGGCCTGATAGCAATCACTAAAAGGGTTGTAGGGCACAATTACAATTAAGCAAAGATGAATTTAAGGAGCATATGGTTCCAAAGTGCATAATGACATTGTTTTAAGATGAAGGAAAGGAAAGTGGTTCCTCGGAAGCTTGATTCTATCACAGATGGAAATGTGATTCTATCGAATGAAAACTAAAATTCAAGTGCAAAATTAGAGCAGGAAAGGATGAAAAGCAATATGTAGTGTCAGAAAATTGCATGGCAATAAGAGGCAACCGGTTACTATTGGAAGTAGTAGAGAAAAAAGCTAGGACTAGTGAGAAGGAAGGAGCCAATTCGGGTTTTGACCAATAGAAGGTGGACCTAAGCTTAAAAAAAGTAGAATGAAGAAGTTGAGAGTCACATATCAGAATTGGTTAAAAGAGAAGTATGGTTAAAGAGCTTGAGGCAGCGAGATTAAAGTGAAGATTAAAAGCTGAATATATAGATGTTCTAAAATAGTGAGCTAAAAGCAATGTGTGGCTAGATCATTTTCTTCATCTTAGGAGAAGAAATATCTTAGAGTTGCTGGAGCTTAATTGAAAATTAATTAGGAAGTCTCTTAAGATTTTTGTTCTTCTAACTGATTCGATTAAGGATTTTGAGCGTAATGTTCATATGCTTGTGTAGCTTTGTTGAGCTAGTGCGTGATTATGATTTTGTGTTAAATTTGCGGATTAAAGTGTTGAGATGTGACCATGTTTGTAATCTAAATCTTTGTAACAAGTCCTTAAGCTCTAGATTTAGTTCAATCAAATTTAAGGAACTTGTGGCTAAATTCAATTGGATTAGTAATTCATTGTTGTAGATTGTGTGTTTCATTAATCTCGGATTTAATTCCAATTAATTCCACTATATCTAACTTAATTGCATTATCAATGACAAAAAGAAGTAGAAGTGTCGACTGAGACTTGCTAGATCACATGAGCAGCTATGAAAAGAGATTGAATTTCCTAAGATGAGGTGCAATTCTGATAGGAAATTTGCTTTGTAGTTAGTTTGAGATCTGTTTGGAAAAATTGTAGTTCGTAGTTATCATCACATCTTGTGACTATTTTAATTTGTTCTACCTCAATTCAATTGGATTATTGCATAACTAAACCATTGAGGAATTCACCTAGGTTGCTCATCACTTTCTATAGAGATTGGATCTAGAACTTTGATAGCTAAACTACAAGCTAATCAGTTGTTGCACACATTTTTCTCTACATGCTTGACATCAATACAGTGCCTCAATTCAATTAAATCATTGTATAGCTAAACTATTGAGAAATCGACCTAGGTTGCTCATCACTTTCTATATAAGATTGGTTCTAGAACTTTGATAGCTAAATGACAAGCTAATCAATTGTCACACACATTCTTTTCCTCATGCATGACATTAATACAGTGCCTCACATAAAGCTTGCACAAATACGAGAGGTCAAAGAAGATGGACCTCTTTTTCCATATGTTCTTGTCAGTACCCTTACTTTTTTTAGACTTAATGAATATAGGTTAATATCTTTCACCTTTTCATGCACCTCATCTCCAGTTAATGGCTCCAGAGCATTCGCATGTTCTTGGTTCAGCTCCCAAGGAATTTTTTCTTCAATCTGTGATATGAGTGGCCCTGCCTAAAGAATCTTTTATGTCCAAGGTACATAGTCTTCCTACCATATTGAAATTGACGGTAGCATGTCTCTTCCTCACAAATTGGGCACACTTTATTGCCCTTAACAATATAGCCTAACAAGTTTTCATATGTAGGAAAGTTATTAATAGTACAAAATATCATCACTTTAATGTTCAAAACCTCCTTTAGGTTAGCATCATAAACATCCACACCTTCCTCCCACAACTCTTTCAAGTCTTCAATCAAGGGCCTCAAGTAGGCATCTATATCATTCCCTAGTTGTTTTGGTCTAGAAATCAACATAGACAACAGTATGTACTTGCGTTTCATCCATAGCGAAGGAGAAAGGTTGTCAATCATCAACAAAATAGGTCATAAGCTATGTATGCTAC
This sequence comes from Inga leiocalycina, assembly GCA_963242795.1. Lineage (NCBI taxonomy): Eukaryota > Viridiplantae > Streptophyta > Magnoliopsida > Fabales > Fabaceae > Inga > Inga leiocalycina. The sequence goes on from OY725321.1 coordinate 59,547,759, forward strand.
TCAGGCTCACATAAGGATTCATGCCATCCGTACTAAGTGCAAGCCTTATGTTCCTTGACTCTTGGGCAAACTAAGGAAATAATTCATCAATTTTCTTCCATTAAATGGTATCTGCTAGGTATTTGATCTTTCCATCTAAAATCCTCTTGTTTGTATGCCATAACAAATTTTTTTCATCCTCTTCATTAGCAGATAATCGCTTCAGCCTTGTTAGAATTGATAGGTACCACAACACATTCGTTGAAGATTTCTTTGATTTGTATCTTACTATGTGACACATCGAACACTTGTCAAGCCCTGTATAATCTTTTCTGTACAATATATTGTCATTTAGGCTGAATGAATCTCTTTATACTCTATGCCAAGGAGACACAAAATTTAATTTACATCATAGTAGATCACTAGTAGAGAATTTCCATCAGGGAGTATGTCCTTTACAAACTCAAGTAGCCACTACTACATATTTGTCAAAATATAACATTTTATTTTATGGATATTTAATGGTTTCCAACCATTAAATATCTGAGTGCTAAATATTTATATATAATGATTTTTAACCATTAAATATTGGGCACTATATTTTATGATTTTTCAAATACAACGGTTATGTATAAGGCACTAAATTTAATAATTGTAAGATAATGACTGTTAAAGATAGCAATCTATATTTAATAGTTGTTTAATAACAACCGTGATATATTATGTACATTACTTAATGGTTAAAATGATTAATGGTAGAGTATTGTGTTGGAAATTGTGCCCTAAGGGCCAACCATTGTACTTTGAACATTATTATTTTAATGAAATTTCTCCATTCTGTTATCATATTATTTGCATGTTAACTATGATAATTGTATCCTTGGATAATTCATAAAGATTGTCCTAAAATGTCCCTGGTCGGTCATCTATGCAGGAGCAGAGATGAAACAAGATCAGTATGACTTTGATAAGATATGGAGATACGAATCAAAGTCTTAGGCACTTGTAAGAGTACAAGGTGCTGGACCGACCCACTATGAGAAAGCTACATGGATCAAGTCATAAGCTTTTCTCATGTATAACCACGTCACAATGCCCTTAGACCTGAGGTCATCATGGATTCCTACATGAGAGTTGCTAAGCTTTGAACTAGTTAAAAGTCACTTTTGACCGAGTGATGATAAAGGCTTCGATCGAGCTTGGTGGTTTTTCATGCAAAGGAATATGAATGATCAAGATGGAATTTGTCCCTCACATTAGTAGAGAGATATTACTGGGCCCCTCGATGAGTGAGTCTGAGAAATGTATGGCCATACTATGATGAAAGGAGTTTCTGTCTCTGTTATCAGGCTACTCAGGAATCGAGAAAGTAATGGTCAGGAGCAAGAGGATGACATTATCCATGCCTTATCCTTGATCGATATATCATGTGACAAAAGGGATGTGACATGGTTGTATGACAGGTTGCATCGTGATAATGATCCTCATATGAATTGGGTAGTCGTAATGTCTTGCTAGAGGCCGCTTGCGACTTTTGGGTTAGTATAGTTATTGGCCCACTGCCAACTTCATATGGGCCTACAGGGTCGCACACAAGAATGGCCCAACACGAGATAATGTTTCATTTAGGGTGGACGAATTTTATATTTATATATATATAATATAAAATTCATTAATAATATTATATAGATATATACATTTTTGAAATATATATCTTATATATATGTATATATATATATTATATTATATTATTATATTGTGTTATTTTTAAATTTAATTTATTAACATATATTAAATTTAATAACTAACATGATAGAGATATAGTATCTCAGATTTAATTTATGAAGATAAATTAAATCTAATGGCTCTTTATTTGGATTAAATAAATAGGTTAAATTAAAACTATTGGACATATTTAATTTAAAATGAATTTATTTAATTAGCTCATCAAGATAATTAATAGTTAATTATTTCAAAATTAATGATGATTAATTTTGAAATTTGACAATAGCCCTCATAGGTTATAAACTTGATAGAGCAGATATATTCATATGCACATGAGAATTGAGGGCCGCAAGTGAAACCTTAGGAGACATTAGAGGTGCTAGCACGCAGTCTCGGTTGGAGAGCATTCGTGTGGATACCAGTAGAGGGAGCGGACCTGACGTGTTGCCTCCTAGAGATTGTGAAAACTCTGAATCAAAAAAAGGTATGAATCCTTCCAACTTGGTTTAAACGCCATTGATAGATCCTTGATTAGGATCGGTGAAAATTTTTAAAATTCTTCCGCTGTACTTACCGATTCTAACATATTGATTACTAGAGGAAGGGGTTTATTTGACAGTTATTTGGAAAAACCGTTATATATGTATAATATTTGACAATTATTGGCAAATAACCGTTAACTATGTGTGACAATTTTTTAAAAAAAAATTGGGGGGCTCACTTTCAATAAGCACTCATCTGCATATTACATACATATAAAAATGATTACATATCAAACAAAAACCAATTACAAAAACCAATTATAGAAACCACTTAAACATGTATATATCCATTCCGTGAAATCATCAAAATGTACATATATAAAACTGGACATTACAAAAACCAGAAGTTAATCCAAATTACCAACCATCAAAAGCAAATCAATTTGAGCAAAAAGAGTAAACAAAATAGAAACCAAAAGCAAGGACCAAAACTGTCATAGTTAACTTATGCTCTCATCCATTGACGATAAATTGTCATAGCCGACTCTTCTATGATTTCTTCAATTTGTTCGGGAAAATATTACTCAAAATAACTATCGTAAAAGTAATGCATGCAAAAACAAAGTATGGTTAGGGAATATATATGACTTTACCTTTAATTTAAATTAAACACACATACATGAACTTTATGACACAGTACCTAGAATAAGAGCTCTGATTTGGTTGCCACAGACACTACACACAAACAAATGAAATGTATTAGTCTAACACAAAAAACCAACTCTAAGAAAATGGTAAGTATTGGTGAATTACCATTTTTCTCTTCCATTTGTAAGCAGATGCAATGCCTTTTCCTATTAACAATGAGCAGGTGAGGCCTTTGTCTGCAGCTTAATAGCAAATAACTCTAACAAGATATATCACAATAAAAATTAAAGCACCAAATTCATAATAAACTCTAAATAAAAGTACCAAATTTAAATTCATCAACTTACTTATTGATTATTGAAAACCTTAACTATCTGTGGTTGATTTTCGACATCCCCATGAATTGAATCAAAGTACCAAATCCTTTACTTGAAGGGATTTAGCACAATAAGCATCCAATGACCCCTAAGTACATTTAAAAAAATGAGAACAAAACTAACAAACAAACATAATGAGTATTCAATTTAATGAAGTAGTGTACTTACCCTTGGGAGTACGACGCCAAGAAAAGTGGCCTTCTTCTAACCAAATCTGCTAGTTTCCTCGCTTTTCTCTCCACAAAATCTGGCTTATTTATTGCCTTCATCCAACATTCATGAATAAAGGTGGGAGTTGAGGAACAGGAACACGTCTTGTAGGCCATTATGGGCTATATGCTCTATAAAAACAAGCAAATAAGTATATATAAATGCTATGAGTAGCTAAGTATTCATTCACAGTAGAAGACATACTGGATATAAAAGCTACAAGCAGTCCAGCTAGCCATATCACCTGTGATGGTTTCTTTGACTAACACACAATTGATAGCGTCAAACACGCATTAGTCCTCGTAGATATCTTTCTCAAAAGGGACTTGTTTGATGTAGTAGTCTCACTCAGGGTCTATTTCAGAGACTACCATATTGTGTGCCTCAAGTGCCATTCAAAATTTGTTGAAAACTAGAGCAACTGGCGATTGAGGTACAAGCACAAGCTTATCTGTCATCTACTACGCACAAGACACCAAATCATAGCTAGACTGAACTCCCAGATTTCTCTTCCTCCTCTTCGGCTAAATAAGTTGAGAAGTTAGAAAAATGTTACTATAAACTTCATTAACAAGCTTAAAAGATGATGATATACCTTTTTCGTCTACTCAGGTATGACAATAAGGTGGACTGGCCACGCAACAAAGCCAAGTCAACTCCTTCTATTGTACCTGAGTCTAGGATGGGTATCGAAAGGGCATAATTAGGATCAATGGTCATCTTCAGCTCTACCCTAACATGATTCTGAGGGACAGGCAAGTTATGAATCATGTTCTCCCCCAATAAGTTGTACATGTAACTCGTAGTAACCGTATGCCACTTAAGCCTATCTTCCACACACTCAACCTATGCTTCACCCAGAACAAATAGAAAATACAATTAGAGTAAAGCAAAAATAAATAAAGCATAGGTTTTCGACATGAGTCATACTACCTCAAGTAGAGTTTGAGAGGGGAATGTGCAGCAATCTTTGGCACTTAGGGTGTGAGTCATTCCTAACTTCACGCAGTCTCTTGACTCATTAACTGATTAATAATAGCTTGTTGTGCTTCAATTATATGCTTTAGCATATCAGCCATCTCCATATACTGTTGAAGCTTTTGATCAGACACCCTTATTAGCCTTATTTGCTTCCAAAAGTATACTTTTTTGCCAACTCCATAGCCAACACCCCTTAAAAGTCCACCATGGTAAGGACACTAAACCTTTCTAAGACATCCTCATTCTTAGGAAGCTTGCCTCGCTCTACTTCTTGACTTAAGGTCTCCTGTAGCAACATGCAAGGTTAAAAACTCTTTTAGATAGCATAAACATAATTGAATCAAAATCATCAATACTTACAATTCTTGAGACAACCTCCTGGACCCAAGGTGTACTGATACCACTACTACATGTACTGATACCACTATTATATGCACAGATATCACCAAATTCCTAGGTGTACTGATACCGCCATATATATGCTGTCATTATTACTGTCTAGTTAAACTTACAAATTTGTACTCATACCTTCTTGTACACACATATATATACATGCCACGGATGACATTCCTCACGACATCATTCCATCTTGGCATGTTTGTACAATTATTTACATAACCATAATCATCACAATAATTTACATATAACAAATTATTACAATTCAATTTACATTTCACCATCACATTTTCCTCTTGCATATCTTCATGTATTCCTCTTTTATGCTTAACATTCTTATATGGTTAGGTAAGGGAGGGTGAGATTCAAGAGAATCTAAGTAGTAAATATTATCAAAATGCATGCAAGATAATGTTTAGTGCATGACATGCTTGCCTTACATAAATTCATGCTAATATAATGACATATTTGCATCTCAATGCTTCACATATCATACTTATGGCCATAGCATAAATAGAAATAGAGCCTCAATCATACATATATGCTACACATAATCAAGCAAAGAAAATATACACATCAATACACAAGCCTACATATCAATTAAATGTAAGTTAGGTAAGTTCACTACCTTTTTGTATTTATGTCCTCCTCTTGTTCCCTTTTCTTCCAACCATTGAAGTTGCTTGGAAACCTTTCATTTCCTCTTCCTTGATATTTCATGGCCCTAGATACACAATCTCATTATGTGTTTAACTTATTAAAGCCATAAAAACAAGCCATTACATATAACTTGTTTCTCTTACATAATCTTTAATTCCACCGATTGGATTTTCAATCCAATATCGGTAAAATTATTCCAACACGCTAATTTTACACTTGGCCAAAAACCAATTTGACAAAAACCAATTCTTTCTCTATGAACCACACTTGGCCAAAACTTAGGGTGTTTGGGCCAAGAATCCTGTTTTCAATTCCAATACTTCCAAAATCATTTTCTCACCTTTACCCCACACAATTTTTCATTCTAAATTCATTGGAAGCATCAAAATCATACTTCTTCCCTAAGGTTCAGGTTTGGTTGAACAGAACATAAACAAACACAATGGTTTCTTGCAAATTCAATCACAAAACTTACTCTACATCATTTCTACGACACTTAACCCTTATTAATCATCATATTCATATTCATAAGATCATCAAAACCCTAATCTTCACCCCTTGGCTAAAAGTTTAGGGCACAATATAACCTCATGAAAAATTAACCAAAACTCAGGATATTATGCTCAAATAAAAGCTTACGCTTACCTATATCCGTTACTATAGCCTGTTTATGATTTTGGTAGCATCTCCACCTTAGAAGTAGCATGAAATTCCTTTGTTTAAGAATCCAAAACCATATAAATGTAGCCCTCGATGAGTAGAATAAGATTCGAGAAGGCTCAATATGCCAAAACCGCAAATTCGGAGGTGAAAATCACTCTGGAACACTTTGTTCTTCCAAAATCCTCCACCTTCTCTACTCTTTCATTTTCTCTCCATTTTTCTCTTCTTTTTCCCCTCTTGGATGAAATTTAATAGTGTAAGGAGGTGTTGGGAGTAATTAATTTCCCAAGGTGCCAGGTGCTCCTCTTTGTCCTACGGTACAAGACGCTCTTTTTGAAACCCGGCCTCCCCCCTCACTCATATATTTGGCTATCCTCAAGGGCAGGGGAAGAAAAAGCCTAATGATTTCCCCTGACTTTCATGCTCGGTGTTTAGGAAAATCGGACATGTGGTGGGACTGGTGACCGGTGAGTTGTCCCGACTTTTGGATATGTGGCACCTGAGGGCTAGGTGGAGCTTCCACCTCAAAAGCAAAAAGCTGAAGGGGATGAGGTGTAGGCATCTCACAGTTCTAACTAAAAAGCCACTTTAATAAAGCTGCTTTAACAAAGCTACTTTATCAATGTAGGCTTCGGATGCCGCCACATGTATACTTGTACCTCATAATTGTGCCATATGTCCTTATAGGGTATTAGATGGTGCCACATCTATCCTGTGCCTCGGTATTGCAACATATGTATACTGATGTATCCCTAAATACCAGTGTACATTTGAACATGACACCCAAAACTATGTTCCTCAGGAAATGCCAAGTGTTTACGTATAGCATAAGATGACATCATGCATGCTTGTATTCCCCAGATAAATGCCGTCACATGGCCTATGACTTTGGGAATTACCAAGTGTGTGCCTGTATGTCTTGGAAATTGTTATATATCCGTGTACACATCACAAATGGCACTATATATACCCTAGTGCCATTAAGATGGCGCCATTATGTGTATCTTAAGGAGACACCAAGTGTCTTTATACACATATGCTCGGTATATTTTATCTGACTAATTTCACACACTGAGCCCTCATGTTATCGAAGGAATTCTTCTCTACCCTGAAGGGCTAAATCATATAGTCCCTAAAAACCATTCTATCTTTCAGACATTCTTAGAGCTCTTGCTAAACTGGGCTTAGTAGTCTACTTGATTTAGACTTATTCTCAAGCTTATAGGAACAAAAACTTAGGATAGTATAGTTTTGCCTCGCAGCAGCCCACAACACTTGATATATCCATATTTTATCATGGTATATAATATTTAATTTAGGATTTTATTATTAATTTTGGGTTAAATAGAATTTATTATGATTAATTTGAATTAATGATGATTGTATGAAAAAAATCTTAAAAGATTAATATTTCCATAAATATCGCAATTGCTATTGATTGGGTTGATTTTCTTAGAATATAAGTTGCTACCTAATCCTGATTTGCATTGTAGGTCACTTTTGGAAAGTTGGAGTTGGAAATAATTGAGGAAAGCAAAAGGACAAGGGCCAGAAAAGGAAATAATTTTTGAAGAACTAAACTAAAAGGGGAAAAAAGTTATGCATGGACCATAGCGAAAACTAATTTCTGCGTTGTGCCAAATGGGAATGAGGTCAAAAAAGGGGCCTCTGCTGTAGAATAAGTCATCACGTTTAGATTAGAAAAGGTTTAGAGAAAATTATAGAAAAGAGCCCAGAACTTTTGAAAATTACAAAATTGCCCCAAAATTCATAATCAACGTCTGTGCTAATTGAATTAAGGCAATTTTATAGGCCTTTTTTCTAGTAATATAATCACAAACATCACTAAAATCTCTAGCCAAATTTAGCATAATATTTTACATGAATAACGTGTTGCAACCAGCATCAATGCCAAGAATGAGAGACATTGCTAAATGAAACACCACTTATTTCATTATAGTAAAAACAGAAGCCAAAAATCTCCTAATAATCATCGCCATCAACCCATCTCTCTAACCAATGGTGCCGCATGTCACTAAAAGTATTACATCTATCATTTCACCACCTTTAGGATGAATCTGGTAGCGGTTTGGTTCAGGTGAATCGTTAATTGAACTCATAAATTAAAACTCATATATTCATCCTAGGGTTACTATTCTTTGATAATTTATAGATTATGGTCCAAATTTAAAAATCATAACTAATTTTAGGAAATTCATTTGAGGGTTCCCTAAAATACTATTGAAATTTCTTTAAGTCCTTTAAATGATAAAAAAATATCATTCTGGCTTGATCATGCTCAGACTGATACATTTAATTCATTTTGTAGACTTGCTTTGTTTTTCAGACATATTCAATGCCTTAATTAAAAAGAATCATAACTCAAGATCTAGAGCTCTAATGGACCTAATTGAAGGCGTGTTAGAAAACTCTATGTGTCTACTTTGAGCAAAAATAATTTCAAGAGCTTTGAACATCAATAAGTATACCGTATATGATGAAATAGTAACCATACTCTGGAATTAACCTAATCACGACAATCATGAATAATGAGCATAATAAAACCATAACTCTAAGGCCATCTGATGGCATATAACCATTTATAATTCATCCTCGCATGTCAAATATACAATACAAGGCCTCATATGGAATTTGCACAACTCATGGAACTTATCATACATTTTATCATTCATGGAACAACATGGTTATGGAACTTTCATTCTCCCTTCACTTACCCTTGTCTTGTTGCTCTTACTCTTGCTTTTCCTCAAGAGGCTTATAACCTAGCATGGTTGGTCAGCGGGGGTGAGATTCAAAGAATCCCAGTAGCAAATAATATCATTCATGCATACAAGGCAAAAGCTTGGTGCTTGACATGCTTGCTTTACATGAATTCATGACTACTATAATGACATGTTTGCATGCTTAAGGTTTCATACATCACACATGGCCATGGAAAACTTAGAAACAGAGCTTTAAAAATTAATTCATATAGTCAAAAGAAGCACTTAATTTTTCTGTATTGTTGTTTTATTATTACTGGGTTGGGTTAATTTTTGTGTTTTTATGGATGATTTATTTTATTGTTGTTTGTTTATGTGTTGTTATGAAAGCACGTGGAAATTGATAGCACTATCCCAACATTTTTTTAAAACAAAAATGTTGCATATATTTAATGGTTATTAGCTAGGAATGGTAATATATGTTTTGAAAATACCTAACAATTTCTTACAATAACTGTTATATACGTAACTACGTAGCAATACATTACAGGTGATATATTTGAACTGTTATAAAGTTAAACTTTCCCCTTTATTTAAACGTCTCTTCGCCTCTCCATTTTATTCATTAGCACACTTATCTTAGCCTCTTAGGTCAAATGTAAACCCCAAAGCCACACCAACCTTGGAACTACTCCGGTCGTCTTTTTCGGTTGTCAACTGTCATTTAAGTCAAACCACACCATCCATAAAGCCTTCTCCATACTTCTTAATAAGCACCTGCTTCAGTTGCTACACAAGCCCTAACATGCATTTTCGTTTGTATCTCACTTTTTTTTCTCTTCAGCCTTAACCAAGTCACATTTTTTTGAATTATCTGTTCTAGTCATATGGAGGCATGACTTCCCTTCTACATCCTGCATTCTCCATTATTATCCACTTCGTGTTTTGTAGCTAGGTTTTGACCTAAGTCATACTCATATTTTTTTCCTTAAAAAATCTCTAATTTAAGGTTTATCTTTTGTTACAAGACATCATTAAAGATATAATGCCAAGTTGTCACTCACCACAGACATTAGATTTATGAGCATAAGCCGCCGGTGGATGTGGATCTTGCCAACACTGGAAGGATGAGGGAGATGGTGGCATGATAGTTGGAAAAGAAGAGGCAAAGGTTGAAACTGGATATAGGGGCATGGAATTACAAATCTTAGGGTCTCAACATAGAAGCCATTTCCATGTGTTTAGATGGCTATGAAAAAAGTTTTTTCTTTTCAAATCCCATCATACCAAACATGCTCAAAGTATGGAATTAGCCTCTAATTCCATTTCCATGGGCTCATTTCCATCATACCAAATAGGGCATTAGAGTTTGGTTTATGAGAACCATAATGAGAATATTCCTTATGATGCTAACACTTTATTTGAAGTAGTCTTGTAGCGCAATTAGTGCAAGCATAAATTTTTGAGAATTTTCTATATTAATGGATATTAATCCTTGTGAGAAAGCCTATGAGGGAAATAAAATATTTGAGGGGTATCATAAAAATTGGTATCATGTATGGTAATTTCCCGTTGTATTGAGATACATGGAGGTTAACTAAAGTATAATTTTATGTGAGAAAATCCACTAGTGGCCAAAATAAATATTATGCGAGTTAAAGTTTATCACTCTGAAATTGGCTAGAATCAGAGGCTAAGTTGCAGAAAACTTCTTATCACATATATTGGTGTAAAATTGGCACTTAATATTGATGAATTGTAATTGCCAAAATGGCAAAAACCATTGTAAAGAGAACAATAATGCAAATGAAAATCATTTGAGATACGATATGAATAAGTGTGCTTAAGAATTGTGCAGTTATCTCAATTTATTTAGTGATGTCAAAATTGGACTTGTGGATCCGATGACAAAACCCCGAGAAGAATTGAATTAGCTGATGCCCATATGACTAAAGCTAATTTGAAATTAATAGCGATGGCAACCCAACCTTTGTGATTGGCAATCCTATGAAGGATGTTTAATGGGCAAGAACAAGTCATTTGTTAGTTCTGGTAGCACTAAAATAAATTACTAGTCCCCTTCCTATGGCATGAGAAAGTGCTAGAATGCATTATAGCGAGCTAAGCCAAAGCTCTTTATGGTTTCATAATCCTAAAGGATGGTGTGCTTATGTAGACACATTTCACGAAATCACCTCTACAAATGTGGAGTAAGGCTGCTCGTATGAAATCGTGATGAAATCTCTAGAGTATTCATTATGCACTAGGCACGAGCATGGTTGTTTAATGTGTAAAATAGCATTAACAGAGAAATGTAGGGGTATAATCTGGCTATTAATGCCTCTAGTATACACCTAAGAGATATGAGTTCATAGTCCATAGGACCATTGACATCTCTGTGTACTAAGTGCTCTTAGTCAAGTCTAGTTCATAGTCTAAAGGATTACTAGATGCAATTCCTATATCCATGTGTATAACTCATGCTAATGGTGTTCCTTTTGACACATGTGAGGGTTGGTTGGACACAATGTGTGGGAGTGTCACAAGGAACCAGTCCCACAATATTTGGGATTGTGGGAGTCTGAGTAATAAGTGATCTTGGACTACGAAATGAACTCCCCACCCCTTGTGCGCAAGTTAAAAGTGGACTGGGCACCTTTTATCATATGCTTGTGCAAAAATTCAAACATTATTTTATACTAAAAGAACTCAATGGAATATGCCACTAATTTTATCATTAATCATGGGAATAGAACGTTGAAGGGATTACCAACAAGCTGTTGTTTGAGGTGGTAAGTGGTCTCACCCTCATAAGGAGAAAAACACAAGTTCGAATCCCAAGAAGCGCATTTGTTAGAAGAGGTAAGAACCTTTTGTCCTCAAAGCATGGGGGCAATTCTTGATCTAATAAAAAAAAGAATGTTGAAGGGATTAACTGATTTCTACAATCAATTTTAATGTTAATGAGACTAGCTTTTACTTTGGGATTTGGACATTGAAAAAGTTAAATCCATGATCTAATTTTATGGATCAATTTGTTATTGACCTTAACATTGGAATGGGACGTTGATGGTTTTTTTAAAAATGGGTTAAGATGCAAGTTTGCCCTAAAAATTTTTTACGCAAGCAATGTTGCCTCGAACGTTTTTTCAAATTCAATGTTGCCTTAGAAGTTTAAAAAAGTAGCAATGTTGCCCTTACCGTTAAAAATTTAATAGCCAACATCAATTTTTTAACGGTATGGGGCAACATTACTATGTTTTGAAACTTTGGGTGCAACACTAAACTTGAAAAAATATCTTGGGTAGCATTACTCATCAACGAAAACTTCCAAGGCAAATGTTCACCTTAACAGTATAAAAATTCGTAAATGGATTCCTTAATTCATGTTAAATACTTTTAAAGTTACACCTTTACTGCCTTTATTTTATAAAATTTAACCAACATTCAAAAACTATTTTCACTATCATGAAGAGCAGCCCAGCATTTAGATTTTAGAGGCCTATATAAGGTGATTCAAGTCAATGTGTGGGGTACAATGCTCTTTAGCTTTTGAGCCCTTCTTTTCTCCTCTTAAGTTTTCTTTGCCTACTGAGTTCTATAATATTTTGCTATTATGTTCACCATGTTCACTCAACAAGGATCCATTTTATCCTAGGTAGAAATGCTTCTTATATGGTGGTAGTTGTGGATAGCTCCTAAGAACAGTTCCTCAGACACAACTCAGTTTAACCATTTTTCTGCAAGTGATACCACTAACAAGATTTACATAGCATCAGGGAAAAGCTAGAAGATCCACTGGATTGCAAGAGAATTTAGTTATTTCTGCCCACAGAAACAACCATTAGATAGTAGAAATTTTTAAAAATTCTAGAAATTCACATATATTTATGGTACTGTAATAGATTTTGCTTATAATATATGAAAATGTTCTTATTTTATGCAGAATATAATGATCAAAAGAAATAAGAAAACTATTTGGGAAGTTGGTGAAAATTAAGGGGTGGGGCATTAGACACTCCAATCCATCTCTTTGTTAGATAGATTAACACATTCAAACAGCTTGCACCAATGGAAACAAGGCTAACATCCTAGAATAATACCAAATTTTTTCTTGAACTAGCCCAAACTTTTCACTCCAAGGATGAACCTGTCGCAAAACATTCCCAACATTCCCACTATAAATTTAAGTAGTGATATGATGAAATCATGAGATACAAGTCATCTTAATCATATAGTTATAGGAATGAAGAAGTGAGAAAGTTAAGTAGCATTACATCAAACAAGAGTTATAGAAGTGGGGTGACTCAAACTCCACTATCCTAAAATATTGAATTATGATGCATCAAACTTCTTTACATAATTTTTTTCTACATAATAATTCATTAAAATTATCATTCTTTTTTTGGTAAAAAATGCTTCTATTACTTCAAATGAGAAAGACTTGTAGAACTCATACAACAAATGATAAGGAAAGTAAATAACAAAACAATGTATTAGGGCTACAATCTAATTCCACATACAATACAATTAACCCACCCCCATTCTTGAGCCTTAAGAATGGGCAACGAATAACAAATATTGGTCTTCTTGAGCATCACAAGTCAGTCTTGAACACTTGGATTATGAGGCAATCTACCTTAGCGCCATATGAACAGCCAAGCCAAACACATGTTGTCCAAGCACGGCCAAAGAATAAGTGTTCCATGGTTTCTTCCTAATTCACAGATTGGACACAGCATCGTAAGGGATTTTTTCTAATGCAACAAGTTTTTATTAGTTGAAATTGCTATAGAAAAAATACGCCAAATAAACTATTGGACACGTGGCATTGTGTTTATTTCCTAAATAGCATTCCATATAGAATCAGGGACGATTGTAGAGGAACTTGCTTTGCTACAATTACTTGTTGCTGGAATTTTGCCTACATGATACCCACTCTTAACATAGTATTTACCATCCTTAACAAGAATATAAACAAAGTTTGTCAAGAACACCATTTATAGGAATAGAGTTGTTGAATAGAAATAAGAATAGTTTAAAGAACCATTGTCTATATTGGTGAAAGATCCCGTTGTCCATCAACAATTAAATCACTCACACGACCATAATTAATAATGAACTCAATGCTATTCTATGGTTTCTCAGAAAAGTTAGCATTCGGCAACCATTTATCACCCCAAATTTGAATAGATATACCTGTGCCAATGTCCCAGATCAATTTATTTTTCAAAAGGTCCTTTCCTTTAAGAATACTGGACTAGCACTATGAAGCTCTATGACCTTTCTTGGCTTCATTAATTCTCCGCTTGAAAAACAAATACTTTGAGGACTTTAACCCACATATTATCAGAATTATTCATTAATCTCTATGTTGTTTGTACTAAGAGGGCTTCATTCATCAAAGCAAAGTCCCAAAACCCCATTCCTCCTTTTCACTTAGGATTAGTGAGGGTACCCAGGCCTTCCAATGCACTTTTCCTCCTTCTACCCTACCTTCCCACACAAAAATTAGAGTTTCAGCTATTAAGTTCCTTACAAGCTTTGAGCGTGAATTTTAAATAATGCATGGGGTATATTGGAATGGAAATAATAACAACTTTGATCATAACCTCTCAGCCTACAAATGAAAGCGTTAAGTGCTACCAACTTTGGATTTTACTTTGAACCCTCTCGATTTGTAATATAAGATAAAGCTTGTTGTTGGGTTTTTCCCCAGTTGCTCGAGATTCCAAGATATTTCCCTAGGGTCATCAATAGATTGGATGCCGAGGATTTATTCAATTTTATTGTTAATATCTGCTATAGTATTTTCAGAGAAGAAGATGATGGATTTCTCAGAATTTACAGATTGGCCTCACGCATACTGTTAGAGCAAGCGTTTCACCCAAGAGGGGGGTGAATTGGGTGATACTAAAAATTTCGTTGCAAATATGAAAACTTTATGATGAATATAATGCAGTAAAGAGTAAGGAGAAATATCCCTGAAGTGTACACCGGGAGTTATACTGGTTCGGCCATAACCACTTTGACCTACGTCCAGTCCTCAGAATATCTCTGAGAGTTTCACTATAACTTCAAAGATTCAGTGGGTTCTTGGCACCTCAATACAAGCAAGTTCCTTTGCTTGGACACTCGCTCCCCCTTACAAGTTGTAATCCAATCCCAACTCAAGGTTCTACAACCTTAAGTTACCTCAATAAGAAATATTGAGTTTGAATGAAATATCTCTCTCACAGAGTGAATAAGAATCACTGAAGTACATAATTACAAGATTATGTAAAACAGAGTAGTGAACTTGATAATGCATTCGTGTGTGTGATCTTTTTTTCTTCTCTGTTTGGATGTTCTCATATATATAGATGTGTTGGTAGTGATCGTTGGAGCATTTTCTTCTTTCCCGTTAGAGTATGTGCAGCCACTGTTGACTTTTCAAGTATTTGAAAAATATCCGTTTGCGGTAGGTGGCGGTAGGTAGCGTTTGAACGTTGCATTGACTTTCCTTATTTGGTAAGATCACTTCATTGTTTATCTGTGGATATGCTAAGAATACTAATACAATGAAGGGTTAATCACATAGGAAACAAATTAATGAATGTTGGAATGATTTCCAAATTTCTGAATTTGCATACTCGAGTATTCATTAAGTTTACTCGAGTACTTACTTGAGTATCATCGTGAAAGTAATAATAGCAAGTTAATGAATGAACATCACATAACTCGAGTAGTGTATGAAGTAAACAAATTTATAAACCTTGAAAATACCTATTTACTCGGATACTTACTCAGGTATGGCACACTTTTCTTTATAGGTCACTCGAGTAGCTACTTGAGTAATCACTCAAATAAACTTTAGGTTAGTCGATGCTTCACTCCAGTAATGTTGGCAAGATTACAAGGCCGAGAGAACTTCAAGTTTGCTAACCTGGTTACTCGAGTACTTACTCGAGTAAACAACAATTTTCTGCATAGCTTACTCGGGTAGATACTTCAAGTGCTATATAAATAACTCTCCATATTACTCGATTGCTGACTTGAGTAATCCAGTTCAAATATTTGATAAGGAGTGATTAAATACCTGCATACTTGAGTAGCACCTCGAGTGAAGTGTAATAAAAGCATATCAAGTTAATCGAGTATTACCTTCAAGTTTTGCTTACCACAGTAGGTTACTCGAGTAGCTCCTCGAGTAACATTGGCAGGATTGAAAATGCCGAGAGCAATATATTTCTTGAAGTAGGGGACTCGACTACAGACTCGAGTACCGTTGGCAGGTCGAGAGTAACTGAAAATCTTTTACATGGTTACTCGAGTACTTACTCGAGTAACATTGGCAGGCCGAAAGCAACTCCAAATGATTTACCTGGTTACTCGAGTAACATTGGCAGGCCGAGAGCAACAGGAAGTCATATACCTTATTACTCGAGTGCTTACTCGAGTAACGTTGGCAGGTTACTTAAAGGTTGACTCTGATTACTTCAAGTTTCTGTCTCATTACTCGAGTGCTTACTCGAGTAACCCTTTAGAAAACTTGCCAGTGATGAAGTTTCTCAGCTTTTTCTCTTGGCCTTTCTTCATTACTTCAATGCTTACTTCAAGTGATGATTTGCCCTGTTATTACTTTATTCAAACTTATTTGTTTATCAAATCTTTTTCATACCATTATTTGTTATCATCAAAACATGAGAGATCTTAACATTCTCCCCCTTTTTGATGATGACAAAACTTGGTGATTTTAAACAAAGTATTTGAAATTAAGTTCTCAAATAAACACTTCTTGAATTCAATGATAATTTTGAAAACCTTTTTGAAATAACTTGTTAAGTGTAAATTCAAAGTGTTTTGGAAAATGTTGAAATCATAACATATTCACCTTGCTTACATAATAAACTCATTAGTCCCACAATGTATTATAACTTAAAAACTTAAATGGACTTGAAATGAAATTATAACTTAAAGAAGCTTGTATTGAACTTAAAAATTACATTACAAGATGAAAAAATTATAAGTTGAAAAACTCCCTAAATCCCATGTACACCCATATACCCAAAATGAAAGAAAAACTTAAAAGAAACTCAGAAACTCCACAAAATCACACTCAAGCTCTTCTCCCCCTTTTTGTCTTCATCAATCAAGTGGAGGACTAGAAGGCTTGACCATAGAAATAGGCTTTACAGGAAGAACCAAAGGACCATCTGAACCAGAAGAATCAAAAGAAGAGGAGCTGGAAGATTCTGGTTCAGGTAGATTGAGTGGAGGGAAATGAATGTCATCTCTTGGAGGAATAGGAGGGGGCTGATAGACAATCATAGTGGTGGTCTCAACCTTTTCTGTGGCCTCTGCAGAATGATGATCAGAGAATGAGGGATAGATTTCCTCTGTATGAAAAGGAGAAGGAATAGGTGTAGGAGTGGGTTCAGGCTGAGCTCTGGGCAGTGAATCCTCAATGATAATATAAATAGTCTCATTGGTTTCAGGATTGTCCACTGAGCATATGATATCTCTGGGTCTTGGTTTATATGGACTAGAGATTGGAGGTTCAGGGATAATTGGCTCAACCTCAGTATGATGAAGCTCAGCTGTGATGTTCTCTGGAAGTGGTATATTCTCTAGAGATGAGAAAGCCTCAGGTGCAGATAATGGACCAGTAGAAGGTCCAGGACCCATAGAGTCCAATCTTGCTAGAATCAACTTCAAAGTCTCACCCTGGGCACACTGCTCAGCTAACAATTCCTCGTGCCTGTTGTCCATCCTCTCAACGAACTCAACTATTTTGCCATTCATGTGAGTTATCAGCTCAGCATTGGTATTGGCGATGTCTACATGAAATCCCTTGAGCATATTTTCCATGAAGTGTTGAAGTGTGGCATTGAGGAAAGAGGGTGAAGAGGTAGTGGCAGCTGGAGCAGAAGACTGAGTGTCATCCATTTTACTCGTCTCAGTCTCTATCTTCTTCTTCTTCTTAGAACCAGACTCCAAAGGACCCTTGAGAGGAATTTCAATATTGAGCTTCCCAATTTGATTTCTTCCAACTGGAGTAACTCTCTCAATGTGCTCTTTACTCTCCAAGTGCCATATCTTATTTTTCTTCAGGATGAGTGAAAAAATCTAAGGATATGGCATAGGAGTAGTGGCTTTCCCATCTATTCTGTACCTCTTCATTTCAAAAAATATGTATTCCCTAAAATCCTTTTGTTCCTTAAGAAGTAAAGAAGCAAACCACCTATAGTCCCGATCAGAAAAGTGGGTATAGTTATTGGCCTTGTTCACAAGGGATCTAGAGTATATATACCATAAAACCCTTTGATGATCGCACATGTCACTAGGATTGAAGTTTAGAGGACCCACAAGCTCACCAGTTCTAAGAATAGAGAAAATTTGGTTTGGTTCAAGTTTGGAGTAGATGTCATCTAGAGGGTTCTCTATTCCTAACCAAACATTGATCCTTGAAGGTGAGATAAGTATTTTATGGGCTCTAACAGTAGTAGTCATCTCTTCCTCTACAGAAGTTCTATTGGGTTCATCTAGGATTTCAAGATTGCAATAAAAGTGTGTGACTACTTTTGTGCAAAAGGGAAGCCTAATTGATAGCCAAGGCATACAAGGTTCAAGAAAGGGACTTAGATCATACTTCAATACCTCCTAAAGTACTTTGAGATCCACACAGTGAGTCTTGCAAACTTTTCTCCTTAAAAATTGTGTGTGGTACTTCTGAGAATCTTCCAACTTGTTGACATTGAACCCCTTTAGAGGTTTAGTGATCTCCTCTGCTGGCAATTCTGACTTCTTAGATGATTGCCCCTTCTCAAGTTGGTCAAGAATGCCAGCCATTGCTTTAGCCACATTCACATCATATTTAGGCTTTTTGGAGGGTTTTGGTGTGAAAGATGGAGTGGAAGAATCAGAAAGTGGAGGAGAAGGAGACTTGGCACTTTTACCTCTCCCAGTAGAAGTGCTCTTCTTTGATTGAGCCCTTGTTACCATTGGCTCTTTAATCACAACACCTTTCTCCTTTGGTTTCGGTTGAGGTTTGAGTTGGATTTTTGCTTTTGACCTAGGTGTGAGTTTTCATCTCTTTCTGGGAGGAGAAGAAAGAGGGTAAGAGAGTTGTGGGGATCCAGAAGAATCTGTAGGAGTAAGGTTTTTGGTTCTAACCATTTTGATTCAGAGAAGCTTGAAATCTCAGAAAATAGAGCGAGAAGTCGCGATATAGGGCAAGATGAATCTGAACAAAATAGGAATTTTTTGGAGCTAAGATTTGATAGGTTTTGACGGAAATCAAGTAAGTAAGAGATTGTGAAAAGTTTTTGTGAGAGGACTGGGTGATTTACTAGAGGAGATTTTGTGGAAATGACCGAGTTTACGACAGATAAAGACCTAGAACCCGACATTACTTGAGGCCTTACTCGAGTAAATATCATGTTTACTTGAGTCCCTACTTGAGTGATCATATAGAAAATTTCTAAAATAATTCATTTAAATTGCGTACCTGGCATGAATAATAATGTAATTATCCATGTATGTTCCCTCGATTATTTGATAGCCGTTTAAGAACATATTTGAATTGATTTTCATCGAGTTTGTGATATGAACCTGCAGTTACTCGAGGCCTTACTCGAGTAAGCTTCAAGTTTACTCGAGGCTTCCCTCGGGTAACCTGTCTTTTCTACTTTTGACTGTTCATTTCTCACCAAATGAACCGTTTGATTTAAATTCCAAGTAACTTGATACGTTACTTCCAATTTTGGAAGACCATTACTCGAGTGGTTACTCGAGTAAAGTGCTCTTTTACTTCAGGTTGTTCCTCGGGTAATGCTTTACTATCAGTCATTACTTGAAGTTGGTACTCTAGTAATGGTGTCCTCTGATAACCTCTATTTTTATTTCTCAAAATAGAGCTTCAATCTTCCTGCAAAACAAATTTCTACATACTCCGATGCTTAAATTAGTAATCATCAAAACTTTATAAAATATCTTTATCTAACATGATGAGAAACTGAAATAACTTACAATTCATTGGGATTTACCATTCCCAATTCTCTTCTAATGTATAAAAATTGATCTTTTGCAAGAGGTTTGGTGAAGATATCAGCTAGTTGATGATGAGTAGGAATGAATATTACTTTCACATCTTTCTTTTGGACATGATCTCTGATGAAGTGATGTCTGACATCGATATGCTTGGTTCTAGAATGTTGAACTGGATTCTTTACCAAGCTTATCGTACTGGTATTGTCACAATAGATTGGTATTTCTTTGAGATAAATACCAAGATCTTGTAGTTGTTGTTTTAACCATATCACTTGTGCACAACAACTTGAGACTGTAACATATTCAGCTTCCGTTGACGAAAGAGACACTGTATTTTGTTTCTTGCTGAACCATGATACAAGAGATCCTCCAAGAAATTGACCTTATCCACTGGTGCTCTTTCTGTCTGTCATGTATCCTCCATAATCACAATCTGAATATGTAACAAGATATTCGCTTCTTCCTTTGGGATACCACAGACCCAATTCTGGTGTGTCAGTAAGGTATCTAAAGATTCTTTTGACAGTTTCGGCATGTGATTCTTTTGGTGCTGATTGATATCTTTCACATATGCCAACACTGAATTGGATGTCCAGTCTGCTTGCCGTCAGATAGAGTAATGATCCAATCATTCCTCTGTATTTTGTGATGTTGTATTCTTTTCCTTTGACATCAGCATCAAGCAACGTATTTGAGCTCATAGGTGTGTCCGTTCCATTTGCTTCATCCATTCCATACTTCTTCAATAACTCTCTTAAGTATTTTGTTTGAGATATGAAGATTCCATTCTTTCTTTGTTTGATTTGCAAACCAAGAAAGAAATTCAATTCTCCCATCATTGACATCTCAAACTCTCCCTGCATTATCTCAGAAAATACCTTACACAGAGATTCATTAGTAGCACCGAAAACAATATCATCAACATATGTTTGAACAATTAAAATGTCATCAGATTTTCGTTTTATGAAAAGTGTTGTGTCAACTTTTCCCCGTACAAAACCTTGATCAATAAGAAATTTACTGAGCCTTTCATACCATGCTCTAGGAGCTTGTTTTAAACCATATAAAGCCTTTTTGAGTTTGAAAACATGGTCAGGTTTGGTTATATCTTCAAAACCTGGAGGTTGCTCTACATATACTTCTTCCATAATATAGCCATTTAGAAATGCACTCTTTACATCCATTTGATAGAGTTTGAATCCTTTGATCCATGCAAAGGCTAAGAGTACTCGTATAGCTTCCAATCTAGCCACTGGAGCATACGTTTCCTCATAATCAATCCCTTCTTCCTCATTATAGCCTTTGGCCACCAATCTTGCATTGTTTCTGACAATAATTATGGATTCATCAAGTTTGTTCTTGAATACCCATTTAGTGCCAATGATCAGATGATCCTTGGGTCGGGGTACCAAATCCCAAACTTGATTTCTTTCAAATTGATTTAGTTCTTCTTGCATTGCTATAACCCAATCATTGTCTATAGGGCTTCATCAATGTTAGAAGGTTCAATCTTAGAAATGAATGCAGAAAAACTCACTTCATTGAAAATTCTATTTGTAGTTTTGATCCCTTCATTCACATCTCCTATGACTTGAACTAAGGGATGACTTTTATTGTATTTCCAGGCTCTAGGTTGTCCTAGTAATTGCTCTTCTTCCTTGGTTTCATCAACTTCTGGAATAAGAGATTTAAAAATAGATTAACCATTTTCTTGATTTAAAAACAACTTCCTGTTCTTCATCAATGGTTTTGTCAGAGGATTCAAATTCATCAAATATAATATGAATTGATTCTTTAATAACACATGTTCTTTTATTGAAAACTCTATACGCTTTACTTCGGTTAGAATATCCTAGGAAAATTCCTTCATCAGTTTTAGAATCAAATTTTCCTAAGTTATCTTTACCATTATTATGAATGAAACACTTACAACAGAAGATGTGTAGATGAGCAATGTTTGGCTTCCTTCCTTTGTACAGCTCGTATGGTGTCTTTCCGAGATTTGTTCTAATATAGACTCTATTTGAAATATAGCATGTTGTACTCATAGCATCAGCCCAGAAAACTTAAGACACATTATTTTCATTTAACATTGCTCTAGCCATTTCAGTGAGCACTCTATTCTTACATTCCACGACTCCATTTTGTTGAGGTGTCCTTCGAGCAGAGAAATTGTGATCAATGTCATTAGTATCACAATATTCTTCAAAGGCTTGATTTTCAAATTCTCCACCATGATCGGTCCTAATACCTGTAATGGACATACATTTCTCATTTTGCACTTTCTTGGCAAAAACAATAAATTCTTCAAAGGTTTCATCTTTTGATGATAGAAAAATAACCCATGTAAATCTGGAGAAGTCATCAACAATGACCAATGAATATAAGTTACCACCAAGATTTTTTACTCTTACTGGGCCAACTAAATCCATATGCAATAATTATAGTGGTCTATTTGTTGAAATCTCATTTTTCAATTTGAAAGATGATTTAGTTTGTTTACCCTTTTGACATACGTCACAAATCAAGTCATTTTTGAAATTTACTTTGGGTAATCCAAGAACTAAATCCTTTTTGAGTAGTTTGCCTAATTGATGCATATTGACATGAGCCAATCTCTTATGCCATAGCCAACTTTCATCGGCATTACTCAGAAAATAGTTTTCAGATTCATTTCTACTAATATCTAGAGTATAACAATTACCTTCCCTTTTTGCTCTGAGCTTAGCCTTGATATTCTTCTTATCAAGTAGTAAGTCATTCTTGTTGATAATTAGACATTCCTCTGAGTCAAATATTACCCAGTTGTTGTTGTCTGCACTTTGACTCACACTCAGCAAGTTATGGCACAATCCTTCGACATAGTATACGTCTTTGACTTGTATGCCTTTGTCATTTTTTATTTCACCAATTCCTATTACCCTTCCAGTCTGAATTCCTCCAAATTTTACCTTTCCTCCTTCTTTAGGTTGCAATTTGGTAAAACTTTTGAAATCACCGGTCATATGTCTAGAGCATCCACTGTCTATGTACCATTTGTTGTTTTTGGATACCTTGAGACACATCTGCAATTAAATACGATTAATTCTCAGGTACCCACTTCTTTTTGGGTCCTTTTGGGTTAGTACAGGAAATTTTTGAAATATATGATCCTTTAGATACCCATTTGTAGGTTCCTATCGTTCCTTTCTTCTTATGAATGCATGAAGAGGTATAATGGCCTTTTCTATTACAGTAATTCCAAAATGTAAAAGGATTTGATGTATGCATAGAATGCCGGAAATAATTCAAATATGACTTACCTCCTGCCTTCTTTCTACCTTTCCTTCTATCTGATTTTGGATCATATCCAATTCTAGATTGGTCATTTACAAATAGTTGAGCTTTTAAAATAACATTTAGCATCTCACTTCCTTGTGTAAATTTTTCAAGAGTTTTTGTGAGATTAGTGTTTTTCTTTTTCAAAGAAGAACAATTTTCACAATCCTTTTCTGAACTTTCTTTAAGTTCAATTTCAAGAGCTTTGTTTTTCTTTTTGAAAACAACTAATTCTTTAACTACTTTGATGAATTCAAAATGTAAAGCATCATATTCAGAAAGTAATTCATCATAGGTAAGATCAGAATCATTTACCTCTTCTTTGTTTCTTCTTGAGCAACAAGGCATATATTGGCTACTTCTTCATCACTTTCTTTGTCAGAGGAACTATCACCCCATATAGCAGATACAAAGGCCTTCTTTTTGTTGAAGATTTTTCCTTTTCCCTTTTCTTTGTTCTTTTAGTTCAGCTCTGGACATTCTGATTTGATATGTCCTTGTTTTCCACATTTATAGCAAATGATATGTTCTTTGTTGCTAGTTCCTCCTTTCTGAAAGTGTTTGAATCCTTGACCTTTCTTGTAGAACTTTCTGCATCATTTTATGATTAGGCCCATTTCATCATCGTCAAACTCCTCATCCTCATCTTGATTTGCTTCTTTTGCTTTTAGTGCTAGACCTTTCTTTTTCTTGTCACCTATTTCATCTAGTTCCTCTTTGAAATTTAGTTTGCTTTCATATTCAGAAAGGCTTCCAAATAGAGAAGCAACTGATCTCATTGATTCTCCTTTTGCTTCTTCTATCGCAATGACTTTGGCCTCCCACTCTTTAGAAAGAATATTCAAAATCTTTCGTACTTGGGTATGTTGATCATAAACTTTTCCAAGTGCTGCAAGTTGATTAACAAGATGAGTATATCTAAGTTCAAATTCAGATATTGGTTCACCTAATTTCATTCAAAGTAGATCGAATTCAGTGACCAAGGTATTGATCCGATTCTCCTTTCTTCCTGAAGTTCCTTCATGATCTATTTCCAGAGCTTCCCACATTTGCTTTGCTGTTGGAAGTATGTAAATTCTGAAGTATTCACTTTGACTCAAAGCACTATGTATCATCAGAATTGCTTTGCTGTTAAGAGTGATAAGTTTCTTGTCATTCTCATCATATTCCGCTGGCGTCTTAGGAATTTTCTGAGAATCTACAATCTTTGTAGATTGATAGTTTCCACTTTCAATCACATCCCATAGCCCATATTCGGTAGCCATCACGAATACCCTGAACTTTGCTTTCCAGAAAGAAAAGTGTTTGCTACTGAAACCTGGTGGTCTAGTGATGGATGCTCCATCGGGAAGAATTCCTTCACCCATGCTTGCCATTGGATCCTTCTTAGGTTGTTAGAGCTCAACAAGAAGACCTACGCTCTGATACGAAATGTTAGACAAGCGTTTCACCCAAGAGGGGGGTGAATTGGGTGATACTAAAAATTTCGTTGCAAATATGAAAACTTTACGATTAATATAATGCAGTAAACAGTAAGGAGAAATATCACCGAAGTGTACACCGGGAGTTATACTGGTTCGACCATAACCACTTTGACCTACGTCCAGTCCTCAGAATATCTCTGAGAGTTTCACTATAACTTCCAAGATTGAGTGGGTTCTTGGCACCTCAGTACAAGCAAGTTCCTTCGCTTGGACACTCACTCCCCCTTACAAGTTGTAATCCAATCCCAACTCAAGGTTCCACAACCTTAAGTTACCTCAATAAGAAATATTGAGTTTGAATGAAATATCTCTCTCACAGAGTGGATAAGAATCACTGAAGTACAGAATTACAAGTATTATGTAAAACAGAGTAGTAAACTTGATAATGCGTTCGTGTGTGTGATCTTTTTTTCTTCTCTATTTGGATGTTCTCATATATATAGATATGTTGGTAGTGTTCATTGGAATATTTTCTTCTTGCCCGTTAGAGTGTGCGCAGCCACTGTTGACTTTTCAAGTATTTGAAAAATATCCGTTTGCGGTAGGTGGCGATAGGTAGCGTTTGAACGTTGCATTTGACTTTCCTTATTTGGTAAGATCACTTCATTGTTTATCTGTGGATATGCTAAGAATACTAATAAAATGAAGGGTTAATCACATAGAAAACAAATTAATGAATGTTGGAATGATTTCCAAATTTTTGAACTTGCATACTCGAGTAGTTACTTGAGTATTCATTAATTTTACTCGAGTACTTACTTGAGTATCATCGTGAAAGTAATAATAGCAAGTTAATGAATGAACATCACATAACTCGAGTAGTGTATGAAGTAAACAAATTTATAAACCTTGAAAATACCTGTTTACTCGGGTACTTACTCAGGTATAGCACACTTTTCTTCATAGGTCACTCGAGTAACTACTCGAGTAATCTCTCAAACAAACTTTAGGTTACTCGATGCTTCACTCCAGTAATGTTGGCAAGATTACAAGGCCGAGAGCACTTCAAGTTTGCTTACCTGGTTACTCGAGTACTTACTCGAGTAAACAACAATTTTTTGCATAGCTTACTCGGGCAGATACTTCAAGTGCTATATAAATAACTCTCTATATTACTCGATTATTGACTCGAATAATCCAGTTCAAATATTTGAGTGCTTACTCCAGTAATTCTGTCTCATTACTCGAGTGCTTACTCGAGTAACCCTTTAGAAAACTTGCCAGTGATGAAGTTTCTCAGCTTTTTCTCTTGGCCTTTCTTCATTACTACAATGTTTACTTCAAGTAATGATTTTCCCTGTTATTACTTTGTTCAAACTTATTTGTTTATCAAATCTTTTTCATACCATTCTTTGTTATCATCAAAACATGAGAGATCTTAACAAATACAGTAGGTTTTAAGCACAAATGCAAGATGTCTACCATTTGCTTCACTCATATTCATAAAGAAAAGAGCATCATCACCAAAAAAAATTGTGGGAAAATGGTGGGCAAGTATGATAAGCTTAATCCCTCTCAGTTGGCAATGTTGTTAAGACTTATTAATCATGCAAGAAAGAACTTCTGCTTCAAGAATGAATAGGTAAGCTAGGTGAAAGAGGATCCCCTTGACAAAGGCTTCTTTTTGGTAGGATTGTACTAATTCTTTCACCTGATACACAAACATGTAGCTTAACAGATTTAAGTAGAACAAATCTCTAAAAATCCCATTCAACTCTATGATGAATATATATTTTATAATTAAATAGATACAAATTTTAGGACACAATTGGTTAAATTTAGTAATATTTTGTACCTATTTAATTATCTTTTATATATTTTCTATCTTTTAATTAAGTTTAGGATAATAAGAAAATTTGATATAAAATCTACTCATATCATATTTTATTCTATAAGAGATATGATACGAAGTAAGAGATAAAACGAAATCGAATAAAGAAAAAGAAAAGGAAGCTTTATCAATCATAAATACAATATATATGCATATACATATATATTATATTAGATAAGAGAAAAAAGGGCGTGGAGCTTCAGCTGGCATTAAATTGAAGGGATAAAAGATGTAGACCCCACGCAAGGAAAAAGAAGACAAATTCAGTTGTGATTTGGTGGATGAAAGAGATTCAGTCAATTACATGATATATCTTTTGAATGAAAGATTCAAATAAAGAATGAAGATACGCACGCAACTGGAGATACAAGCAAAGTAGTGTGAACTTGTATCTATTTAAGGGAAGCAATACACACAGAGAGGGGTGGAATCGGAGGAACGAAGCAACGACAGAGACGCATAGCAGAGAGGATCAACACTAGAAGAAGGGATTTTTTGACAGATTTGTTCTCTTTGTTTCTTGTTTTTCTTGTTGTTAAATCTGAATTTAATATTTCTGTTATGGATTTTAGTATAGCCATGTGTGGCTAATTTTCTCTTTTGACCTACAGAAACTATGAACTCACTAGTGAACTAGATTTTATTTCCACAATTTATTAGTTATGATTTATGTTAATTTTGGTTACTTAATCTTATTTTATTATGTCCGTTTAATGATTGGCCGCCATTAGATGTGAATTTGAGTATTAGAATTTACCTTGATGAAGGGAATTTTAATTAGGCTATGAGATTAAGTAATATGGGATTAAATTATGATTTAATTTCTGATTAGGATAGACATATACCTAATAGCCGCATATAATTGTTGAAGAGTGTGTTTGAGTTATCTTGTCTCTTGAGTAATTGGGTTAGACATAACAATTATACTTAAGAGAGGGTTGTGAGTGAACCGACAGGCACTTATAGCTATTTATACTCGAGATTAACAAAATTAACATTTGAGATTAACTATGTAAATGGATTTGAGATTTGGAGCGCTAGTCAGGGATTAGTGACTCTAAGTTGTGTTTGATATTGATAGTTTTCGTTAATTAATTTTCTTTGAATTTACTCATAAATAAATTCATTTAACTTAAAAGAAATTGAGATTTTAATACCTAAAAATTAATTGATTGATTCCTCATTGGATGATACTCTACTTATCACTTTATTACTTGACATGACTCGTATACTTGCGAAGTGCATCAAGTTTTTAGCGCCGTTGCCAGGGGATCTAGGAAATTATTTTTTAGTATTAGAGGACCTTTAGTATTTTAATCTTAAGCATTTTTTTCCTTTCTTTTTCTATTTTGTTTAGGTTTGATACTCGATCTTTGTTCTTTTGTCTTTGCAGTGCTTTACATTATATGTAAGGGGCAGCAAAGAAAACATCTAAGAAGACAAGGAAGGTTAGCGAACTTTTAGAGACAACACCACCTCAGCATTCAGATCACGAGGAAGAAGAAACCATAAGCAAAGAGATGGCTGAGGATAAGAATGATACATTGGGTGTCAATGATTTTGTAGGAAGGCAATCTCGAGATTATCAATCTGGAATCAAAGTACCTGCGTTTCAAGCCAACAATTTTGAAATCAACCAAGCTATGCTTAAGATGCTTGAACTATAGGTTCAGTATGCAGGAAATAGCACAGAAGATCCAAATCGACATCTCATACAATTTCTTGATGTTTGTGACTGTTTCAAGCAGAATGGAGTTCCTAGTGATGTGATCCGTCTTCGGCTCTTTCCATACTCTTTACAAGGAAAAGCCAAATAATGGCTTAATGGTTTAGAAGAGGGTAGCATAACCTCTTAGGAGACATTGGAAGAAAATTTTATATCAAGATTATTTCCACACAATAAGATGGTGGATGCAAGAGCTGCTCTTACTAACTTCTATCAACAGTTTGGTGAACATTTGAATGAAGCATGGGAGAGATTTAAGTTGCTTGTCAGGCAGTGTCTAGGCCATAATCTTGAAAAATGGGTATTGCTTCAAATCTTTTGTACTCGTTTGACTCCTGAATCTGAATCTGAATTGAATGCTGTCACTAATGGAAGAATTACAAAGCAACCAGTAAATCATGTCTGGAAATGTTTAGATGACCTATCAGCTGACTTTATCCAGAACAATAATGAAAGAAGAGCAGTAAAGAAAGTTACTAAAGACCCTTCATCAGAATTAATGGCAATGTTACAGACTCTCAACAAGAAATTTGACCACTTAGAAGAACAAGTAAACTAACTTAATGGTAAGCATATGGGAGTGAATGCTATTTATGCTCCTTGTGATTATAGTGGAGATAACCATGTTAATGGCCAATGCTTCATATCTCAATAGACAGAGCCAGTAAACTATGCTAGAAACTAATGTGGCAATAACCAGAACAATCTATACTCAAACACCTACAATCCAGGGTGGCGTAACAATCCCAACTTCTCTTGGAAACATGGTACCACTCTTAATCAAGCCTCAACCTCTGGTACAAAACAAATGTCATCTCCTGGGTTCTATCAATTGGAAAAGGAAGTCATTCCTACTCATAAGCCCAAAACTAATCTAGATGCAATGATATCTCAGCTCATAAGTTTTCAACTAAAAAGTACTCAGGATCATGCTACTACTATTGCAAGATTAGAATCGTCTATCAAGAATCTTGAGACACAAATGGGACAACTTGCAACTGCTATGAATATATTACAACAAAGAGAATTTCCAAGTAATATCATTCTTAATCCTCGTAGAGATGGAAAAGTGGAATGTAAAGCCATTACCCTTAGAAATGGTAAAGAATTACTTGAAGTGCAGCAAGCAACAATAAAGCCTTCAGGTTCTAATGGAAAAGAAACTCTAGAGGTTCTTGTAGAAAATGATGAAAGGTCGACATAAAAGGTTAAGGGATTAGATGAGGATATGGACTCCTAAACGAAAGAGGTAAAGAAAAAGGTGACAACTACTGAGAATCCTACATAGAGACCACCTCTACCATTTCCTCAAAGATTTCAAAAGAAGGAATTTGATGAGCAATATAAGAAGTTTCTAGATATCTTCAAGCAATTACACATCAATATCCTATTGATAAAAGCTTTGGAGCAAATGCCCAAGTATGCTAAGTACCTAAAGGAGATGTTGAATAAGAAGAAGCATTTTACTAAGTTTGCAATGGTAGCACTAACCAAGGAGATTACTAGTGTCATTAAGCCTAATGTTCCTTTAAAGTGTACAGATCCTGGTATTTTCATTATTCCATACGTGATTGGTGATAAATTTGAAGGTTGTGTACTGTGTGATTTGGGGTCTGCTGTGAATCTTATGCGCCTATCTCTTTTTAAGAAGTTTCACCTAGGGGTGGCTAATCCTACAACTGTTACACTTAAGCTAGCTGATCAAAGTTTCTCTTATCCATATGGTATCATTAATGATATGCTGGTAAAAGTTGGATCTTTTATATATCCTGCTGACTTCATTGTTCTTGACATGGAAGAGGATCAAGACATTCCACTAATTGTTGGGAGACCATTCCTAGCTACTGCAAGAGCATTAGTGGATGTCGAACAATGAGAGATAATTCTACCGCTTGGTGATGAGCAAGTCAAGTTTAAGAGGGATAAAGCAACAAAGTATCAAAATGAGTTTAAACAATGTACAAAGGTTGTTGTGATGGATTATCTCAATCCAACTGAATTGGATTCATTTACCACTAAAGATCCCCTTAAAACAACTATCGCTATTGAAAAAAATATTGTGGAGAATGCTTATAGGCGAAGTGAGCAAATTTTGAACACTTCTGCATCCTTCTCTGCATTATATTGGTACTGCTTGTTTCAACCTCCATGATCTTCTGACATAGTCAGGCTGAAGACCATAAAACAAGCACTTGTTGGGAGGCAACCCAATAATGTGGTTTTCATTTATTATTTTTCTCTTGTTTTTCCTTTCTTATTTTTATTCAGGTTTAAAGATGATCGCTCCTCTTGTGGCTACAAATTATTGCTCGTGCGCTCTTTCCTCTCTCAAAATTTAAAACATCCTGCATGGTACTAGACGAAGAACTCCACATCAGAATCAAAAACATAAACCAGGGGAGAACTAGTTCCTTTCCCTTTTATTGATTTTTGCAACATTGAGAACAATATTTAATTTCAGTGTGAGGGAGGGATATGATTTTTTTTGTTTGTTTTGTGCTTGTCCTTATGCAATTGAAAAGAATTTTTATTGGCAAAAGTTAAAATTTTTGCATCGCTTAGGATTGACCTTAACTTTGAACCTTCCCCATCTTAGAGAGTGCCACTAGTAGAAAAAACGTGTTTTAGACCGGCCCATTTAGACCGGTTGTAATGGATTAGGTCTAAAAGAAATTCGCGGTGGCATTTTCATAATTATAAACAAGTTGGGAGACCGGTTATTATAATAACCGGTCCAAAAAAATATTATTTAGACCGGTTCTATACTAACCGGTCTAAAAAGTTAAGGATTTTATTTTTTTGACCGGTTAATAGGATAACCGGTAAAAAAAAGGGTTTTTAAGACCGGTTGCTGAACAACCGGTCTTAAAAGTCCACTTTTAAGACCGGTTGTTGGGCAACCGGTCTTAAAAGTCCACTTTTAAGACCGGTTGTTGGGCAACCGGTCTTAAAAACCCTATTTTTAGACCGGTTTCCCTATTGAAACCGGTCTAAAAAATATTCCCTAATTTAATTTCGCCGTGCCTCTCACTCCCGCCCCCTGCTTCCATTCTAATCGAATTCCCTTCCATTCTGAATCACCCAAGCAAATTGATCCCAATCTTTTCTCTCCTCAACCGTCGACTCCCCATCCCTTACCTGATCCCATTCTAAATCAAGTTCGTCGTCGCTCTTCGATCGCTATCATACATTGCTTCAGCTACTCATGGTTGTCGTCGTGGGTGCTATATGTCGTCCCTTATTCACTGCATTTATGTGGTTTTTGATTAGAAAATTATAAGTTATTATGAGATTGCGTTTGTTTCCTCTCACTGCTAATATTCACTTCGTAGCATTCTATCATTCATTTTGTCGTCAATAAACCACTGTCTGAAGGGAATGACCGTATTTGAGTTGTAGCTATATTATTGTGTATATATGTGTGTGTCTCTTTCTAGCATGACTTGTATCTTTATGTTTTCCTCTTTGTTTTTGCTGCTTCTGTCAAGCTACTTGGTGCCAGTAAATTGCAAATTGGCACTATTATATGGATTTTATTGAGAATGATTCTTATATGTTAAGAATAGCTGAATTAGTCTATGCACAACTAAGAGAATTAGTCTATGCACACCAATTTTATCTCCCATTTTTTAAGTGAACCCTTGGATTGGGTATTAGTCTATGCAGTATTCCAAATAAAGTATTTTCCCTAATTCTGGCTGTTGCTTCCGCCCCTTAGATAGTCTAATTTTTCCTTGATTTTTTGTTTCCTTCATTGACAATGGGCTGTAAAACTTTATGACATGTGCTTAATTGTTTGTGCCAGCTGCCCTGAATACTGGATGAGTTAGGTGGCTTTCATGGAGACTAATGGAGGAAGAGATATTGTAATCAGCATACAACATTAGACCAAGCTTTTACGGTTATTGGCAAGTATCGAGAAAGGTATGTAGAGCTCTCTTTTATGCGTGTGTTTTTTGTGCTTGACAAGTGACAATTCATTAATGTGGGTATTTTTATTAAGTAAAGGAGGGAGTAATATATATGTGCATGTCAAGAAACCATAGTACCTTTCTTAGGTGATATCTCAGGATAATGATGATGGGAGGCCGAACAGTGTGAAATATTTACTCTTTTGGTCTCGGTCTGAGAGGTTTTAAAGGTAAAATATTTATTTTGGGCTTGGTCTGAGAGGTTTTGATGCTTTTTTTCTGCAGAGGATGAGCAATTTCAGGTTGTTCAGGCAGGCTTTGGTTTATTATATATCCCTCTCCCTCTACACCGTTGGCCTCCCTCCAATTGCAGGTTTGTTTATTTTTTTTTAAATACAATGTGTTAGTTTTAAGACATTTAGTATATAATTTTCATTTTAAGACATTTGATAAGTTAACTGTTATTCTTTTAGTTGTACTGTATTGATAAAAAATTAACCTTACTTACTATAATAGTATTACTAATAAGGAAGCAGATATAAAAACCAATGTGAAGGAAATTGGGGAACATAGGGGTGTAGACTTATAAAGGAAATTGCAGTTAATTTGACTGTTTTTTTGCCTTGAAGTGCGAGTGTGATAGAAAATGATTATAAGAGCAATGTTGCCAGCTCTTGTCATTACACATTCAATATGCATGATTGGGGTTGAGATCTAAGTTCTTCAACCCCATTCATATAAATTTGTGGCCAAAATCTTTCTTATATTTCAAAGAAGTAAAAGAGTCAACACTCTTGTTTATTCCACTTCTTGCTTTCCTCCTGACTTACAAGCAAAGCTATATAATAATTATTGTGAATTCTATTTTGAGCTGAATTCTATGTTAATGGATCATAACTAGTGAACCTTTTCAATCCTGCCTTTTCCAGGGGAAAAAGTAGAAAACAAAAAAAAGGTGTTGGAATATATGTATCGTAGTTGGATACAAGCTAAACGGACGAGAGTTGAATATGATGTTAGGGTGAAGGGTTTTTTAGACTTTGCAAAAAGAAATGCCGATGATGATAGTGGGATGTTTTATTGCCCTTGTGTAAAATGTTTGAATGAGAAGTGATTAAGTGTTGCAGATATATATACACATTTAATTTGTGAAGGGTTTTGTAAGACGTATGTAGTATGGGTATGGTATGGTGAACAATTAGAAATGCCAAGTGCATCTCAATAGGGGGAAGTGACTTGTGATGATGATAATGACACGGATATGGATGATCAGATAGAGGATATTATTCATGATGTAGGAGAAGAGGCTTTTGAACAATCACATGCATATGGTAATATGTGCAGTGATGCTGAGGTGCCGCTGTACCCAGGGTGTAAAAAATTCCAATTGCTGAATGCTGTATTGAAATTGGTAAGCTTGAAAGCACGACATGGATGGAGCGACAAGAGTTTTTTAGAAATACTTGAGGCCTTTAAAGACATGCTTCTTGATGATAATGTGTTCCCTTGTCGTTACTATGATGCTAAGAAAATACTGTGTCCACTAGGGATGAAGTATAAAAAGATCCATGCTTGCCCTAATGATTGCATATTGTATAGAAAAGATCATAAAGAGAAGGAGCAATGTCCGATATGTGAAACTCTGAGGTATAAATCAAATAAGGGCCCTGCAAAAGTGTTGTGGTATCTTCCAATCATTCCAAGGTTCAAGCGCCTGTTTGCCAATAAAATTGATGCCAAAAATTTGAAATGGCATGCAGATGAGAGGATTTCTGATGGAAAGCTTTGACATCCAGCTGATTCTTCTCAATGGCAGAAAATTGATCAATTATTTCCTAGCTTCGGAGAAGAACCTAGGAATCTCAGGCTTGGGCTTAGCACAGATGGTATGAATCTTTATGGTAGCCTAAGCAGTATACATAGTTTATGGCCTATTCTGTTGGTAATTTACCACTTATCTCCTTTGTTATGTATGAAATGAAAGTACATTATGTTGTCTATATTGATTTTGGGACCAAAGCAACCCAAAAATGACATAGATGTTTACCTAGAACCCTTGATCGAAAACTTGAAAGAGTTGTGGGATAAAGGTGTCGATGTTTTTTATGCGAACAAGAAGGAGACTTTTAATATGCGAGCAATGATCTTTTGTACCATAAATGACTTCCTTGCATATGGGAACTTGTCAGGATATAGCGTTAAAGGCCACAAAGCTTGTTCAATATGTGAAGAAGGCACATGCTACCATCAACTTCAACATGGAAGAAAGATGGTTTACCTTGGCCATAGGCGATTTCTTAGACAAATCCACCCTTATCGTAGATTAAAAAAAGCTTTTTTCGGTGGTCAAGAGTTTGAAGATGCTCCAGAGGCATTAACTAAGGAGAAAATTTTTGAAAAGGTGAAAAATATCAATACTATGTTTGGTAAGTCATCAAAGAGTATAAATGAGAAAAATATATGGAAAAAAAGGTCCGTCTTCTTCAATCTTCCATATTGGTGCAATCTTGACGTCAGACACTGTATTGATTTCATGCATATGGAGAAAAATGTATGTGATAGTATTGTTGGGACACTGCTCAATATACAAGGAAGTTCTAAGGATGGGGTAAAGGCAAGATTAGACTCGCAAGAAATGGGAACACGAGAAGATTTACATCCAAGGCCATATGGTAATAGAACTTTTTGTCCTCCAGCTGCTCATACTTTGTCTAAGGTTGAGAAAAGAAGCTTTTGTGAGTGTTTACATGGCACTAAAGTTCCCTCAGGGTATTCTTCAAATTTTAAAAAGCTTGTATCGATGAAAGACTTGAAGTTAATAGGGCTAAAGTCGCATGATTGTCATGTCTTAATGCAACAACTACTCCCAGTAGCTATTCGAGGAATTACCGAATATGATCTTCAACACATATTGACTAGACTTTGTTTCTTCTTCAATACCATTTGTTGTAAAGTTATTGACACGGAAAGATTGGAGGAATAGGAAAATGAAGGATATATGATCTTGTGCCAGCTTGAGAAACTTTTTCTTCCTTCCTTTTTTGACATCATGGTACACTTGATTGTTCATCTAGTGAGGGAGATAAAGTTGTGTGGCCCTATCTATTTCCAGTAGATGTACCCAATTGAAAGAACTATGAAAATACTAAAAGGGTATGTGAAGAACCCCAACCGGCCTGAAGCATCTATTATTCAAAAATATGTTTATGAAGAAGCTATGGAATTTTGTCAAATATACGACATATTGGCCTTCCTAAATGTCATGATCAAGAAAGGGGTAGACGCGGGGCAACAGTAAAGAGCATAGATGCTAATGAACTGCAACAAGTCCACTTGTACATCTTAAACAATATTGATAAAGTTCAATATTACATGAATGCCCATAAAGAAATTGTACGGAAACAAAATAGTCGAATGACTGAACAAAGGTTAATTAGGGAGCATAACAGAACTTTCGCACATTGGTTCAAACAAAAGGTTGACGGAAAAGAATGTGTTTCTGATACAATAAATTGGTTAGCATGTGGTCCTGAAGTTGATATCATAAGTTAGACTTCATTTGTGATAAACGGTTATACCTTTTACACGAAGCCATAAGATGATAAGAGCACCGTCCAGAACAGTGGTGTTGTATTAGTGGCTGAATCTATGCACTTCACTAGTTCAAAGATAAGAACCCTATATTGGCTTCTATACCTTATTATGGGGTGATTGAAGAGATTTGGGTGGTTGACTATGTTAAAATTAGATTTCCCATTTTCAAATGCAAGTGGGTTGATGTCAATAATGGTGTGAAGATCGATAGATTAGGATTTACATTAGTAGATCTGAATAGTAGAAGTTTTGGAGATGAACCCTTCATTATGGCAAATCAGGTGCAACAAGTGTTCTATATCACTGATCAGGCAAATAAAATATGGTCTATAGCTCTTCAAGGAAAAAGGGTCGTTGATATTGATGAGAAAAGTCGCTCAAATTATGATCTTCTTGAGACTCCTTCCCACATGTGTCTCTTGTAAATACACATAGTTGATTTGTAAATTCCCACATATCTCACTTATGGTACATATCTGATTTAATATTTTGATTTCTAAAATATAAGTGTATTCTGTTTATGCTTGGTGCTATAAGCTAAAGTTTAGTTTCATTTAAATTAAGTTGAGATGGTTTGTTATTTTGATTTTGGGATGTCTCACTTTTAAGGGGAAATGCTGCCAAAATTTTGAAAAACATGCGTGTAAAAGGCAATTCCCCATGTTGACAATTATTCTAAACTTGAGTGTAAATGGAAATGGCATAGGTGGTAATAAAATGGATCATAGTTGGATGAATGCTCTGAGAACAAGTGAAGAATATGAGAATGGGGTTGAAAACTTTATTGAATTTGCTAGGAGGAACGTTCTAGGCAAAAATGTGATGTATTTTTGTCCTTGTGTCAATTGTTTAAATGAGAGAAAATGGGATGTTGAAGTTATAAGGGATCACCTACTTTGTGATGGAATAAATCTTCGATACACAAGGTGGATATGGCATGGTGAGGAAGTAACTGATTGTCCGTTGCACAAGAAGGAAGCTGTGGATGTCATAGATGAAGATAGAATGGAGAGAATGATTCACGATGTTGAGGTAGAATCCTTTGCGCAGTCACATGAATATGACAGCCTGCGGAGTGATGCAGAGAGACCATTGTACCCTGGGAGTAAGTACACACGGCTGACAAGAACATTACATTTGGTTAACTTAAAAGCAACTTGTGGGTGGACTAATAGTAGTTTCACATTACTGCTTGAACTGTTGTGTGATATGTTTCCAGACGATAATGTACTTCCAAATCGTATGTATGAGGCCAAGAAAATCCTATCTACAATGGGTATGGAGTATAAAAAGATACACGCTTGCCCTAATGACTGCGTACTGTACAGAAAGGAGTATGAAGGTCTGAGTGAGTGCCCTAAGTGTCAAACTACACAATACAAAGTGAAGAAAAATAGTGGTTGTAGCGATGGGACAACTAAAAGGAAACCTGTAAAAGTTTTGTGGTATCTTCCAATAATACCGCACTTTAAGCTTTTGTTTGGCACTGCAAAAAAAAAGAAGTTGAGATGGCATTCGGATGATAGAATATCCGACGGAAAATATCTTCGGCACCCAGCTGACTCTCCACAGTAGAAGAAAATAGATAAAATGCTCCTTAAATTTGGCAGCGAGTCGAGAAACCTTCCGCTTGGCCTTTGTACAGATGGCATCAATCCGTATGGAACTCTTAATAGCACACATATAGATGCAATAGGGTTTTTAATAACCATAGGGCAATAGTGAGGTGGTTGTAGACATATTTCAAGAAGAAGGTTTAAGAGAGGCCAAAATACAAGATAAAAGACATGAAGAAAGACATGGCCGATTTGTTTAAGTTGAATGTAAGCTTGTACAAGTGCAAAAGGGAAAAAAGGATGATTATGCAGAAGATAGAAGGTAGCATAGATGAGTTCAACAATCTGGAAGCATATTGTTATGAGTTGAGGACATATAATAGTGGGTCAGATGTAAGCATGTAAATAAGCCGTGACTAGGGAGGAATTGGAGACTATGTTGGCCACTGCAAGAGCAGAAGCGAAGGTTGAGGCTGAAGCATCATTTGATGCACTATTAGAGACCCGGTTGAGCAAGATGAAAGAGGAAATGATAGTGTTTATGAGCTCAAGACAAGATACCAGTGCTCCCCAGCCACAATCAATTGATCATAATAAGCAGAGCACTAAAGGGAGTTGTTGCAACATCGGGCAGTCATCAGAGAGTCCTGCAAGAGAAATTACTGAGCCTTGTGATATTTTTGTCTAGGATCCTCTGACATGGTTAGTTGCACAGGGTAGTGTGCATAACCTGGGATCAACTGTCCACCACCGACAAATGGAAGCTTATCAAGTTCGAGTGTCAATTAACGAGGTGATCATTGTAGATGCGCCTGTCCCTATCCCTTCTAATGAATTCAAGATTGTAAGTGATGTCCAGGGTACGTTCATCTTGTGGCCAACGAACCTTGTTTCTATTCGAGCTGACGAAAGTCCGATCAAAGCCCCACCAAGTCCAGCTCCCTTCACTCAGCAAGAAGTTTCACAGCCTCCACTAAATATCATGCAACAAGTGATTCTGATGGCATATGATACATACTTTAAAACAAGAGATTGGCCTACAGATTCAGTTGTTGGACAGTCAAGGGTGACATGCTATCTTGAGAGGGATGATTTGATGTACCTGGTAGCTCCTAGACAAAATCTTACGATTGGGATTGTCCAACTATTCTTAATGTAAGTATCTTCTACAGTTCAAAGTAAATATTTTAAAAGTTTCACCGTTTACCTTTTAGTTATGTGCTTGCATTATTGTAGGTACATGCATCCCAGGTTGGTCTCCTCTGGCAAAAGCGAAAAATTTGGATTCTTATGCCCCCATCACATCCAAGAGAAAGGGACCACTACTGCTAGCAGACATAGATACTTATCAGAGAGGCTTAGTGAAACTGGAACTGAGTGTTTCTTGGCTCCATATGTGCATGGATAAGAAACAAACTGATATTTTATAATTTATATAATGTTTTATGTTTGATTAATATGCTTCCTTTTTTTTCAGTGATCATTGGCAGTTGCTTCTTCTATACAAGAGTAGTTACACTGTCATCCTCTTATGTTCCCTCCACTTCAAACCAGGGAATGATTTGTAAAAGACCATAAACTCATTAGTTTTCTTGCATTATTACCTTTTGTATGCAAAGTTTATGGAATTTGTGTAAAACCAATAACCTTTGTCATTGTGGTGATCATAGGGCTATGTGGACATTCCTACACACTACTTGTGGTAAGCATGTTCGTGACTTAAAGGACCCTACATGGATCATGCCAAAGGTTAGTACATATTGATTTGTTTAAAGAATGTAATAAGCCATGCCTTTATTTTTGTTTTATTGATATCATGTTTTTTCTCAGAGTCGTAGGCAACCACAGGGGTCCAACTTATGTGGTTTTTATGTGTTGAGACACATTTACAATATTATCACTCTATGCACGACTGATTTTATTGAAGAGGTAAATTTATATTTAAGAACTTTTGTATTACTTTATTGTTTTTAAGTTACTAAGTTAATGTTTCATCTGGTTTTGGTGTTACAGATGTTTGAGCTTCCTGATCCCTTTCCTGAAGAAGATATTGATTTCATTTGCACATGTTGTACTGAATTCATCTATGAGCTATTACAAAAATAGTGAGTTTTTGAATCCAACGTTACATTGTACATTGTTCTCATATGTATTGCTAACAAGGTTTATGTATCTGTTTGGGCAATTTCTGTGCTTTGCTGCTGTCATTGCTTCTGTGCAATCTGTTACTTACTTCATACTTAGGGAGTTGCAAATAGATAGACAAATACATGCACTCCATTTCATTCGTTGCATTTTGCATTGTTTTATGTTGCTTGAAGATTCATTACTGCTGTCATTTGGTTCTCCTTACTGTCTATTTGCATTGTTGGTGTTATTTAGTGCTAAACTAAGGTTGGTCATTACCTTTGGCTAAATTCTTGACAAATTTGCTTGCACACTACTGTAACTAGAATTACTGTCAAAGTTGTGCATTAAGCTGTCATGCATACTATCTTGAAGTCTGGGATTTAAATAAATTTCTGCATCATTATGAAGCCTTTGCTGAAATTGAGCAAATCTGTTTGGCATTTTCTGTGCATTTGATATTAATTTCTTGTCTACTTTTTTTTTCTGCAGGTTGGGTTAGGTCAAGCATTATCTTCATCTGAGTTTTGATGTACATTCTATTGCACTGGTCTGCTGTTAACATTGTCTGAACTCATTCCTATTTTTCCCTATTTCTAGCCTCTGTTTGAAGTGGATGTTGTTTGAAACTTAGTGAAAATGTGCATTTGCACTTCATTTACCTTGCTGGAACAAAATTGAGTCTTTGGAAAGCTGTCATAGTAAATTAAATCTGTGAAATACTTTCCCAATCTGTTGACTTAGGGACTGAAACTACAAGTGCATTTGCGCTGAAATTGAGCCAATGAAGTTTGCATTACTTGCTGCCATATTTTTCATACTGTACTGTAATTAAAGTGCTGCAAATGAATCATCAATGTGTGACTGGCTTGTATGAAAATTTGTTGCTGCTATACACTGCTACTTTTGAATATTGAAATTGAAATTTGTGATTGTTCTGTACTGCTGTAAAAATTGGAGCATCCAATGCGTTTATATATAAAAGAGACATTTTTAAAAAAAAATAGAAGCTTTAAGACCGGTTGTATTCACAACCGGTCTTAAAAGTATTTTAAGACCAGTTGTGTCCTATAACAGGTCTTAAAAAATCACCTTTAAGACCGGTTGTGACACACAACTGGTCTTAAATATCAGACATTTAAGACCGGTTGTGTCACAACCGGTCTTAAACGTGGTTTTTTAAGACCGGTTGTAGGCACAACCGGTCTTAAAAGGTCTGACCTTTAATACCGGTTGTAGGCAGAACAGGTCTTAAAGGTGACCTTTAAGACCGGTTTTAATAACAATCGGCCTTAAAAGTACGACTTTTAAGACCGGTTGTAACAACCGGTTTAAAAAATAACAGACTTTTTAGACCTGCTGTAACAAGACCTAATTCACAACCGGTCTAAAAAGTCTTTTTTAACCGGTCTAAAAAGTCAGTTTTCCACTGGTGTGCTATTGAAAAAAAATTAAAATAGAAAAGAATGCTTCAATTAAGCCTCTAAGCCTTTTTTTTTATATAAATCTTGAGATAGACTATGAGAATAGGGAATAGTTTGTAATATGATCAACAAAATATTAGTTTATGAATATTTTGCTCCCTAATTTCTTTAGGAAATTAGATTATGACCCCTACTAGCTAAGTAAGATTTAGTTTAGGGACATGACTCAGGCAAATATATATATATATATATATATAAAGCAAAAACAAAAAGCAAAGAATAAGAAAGACAACTCCAATGGCTTCTCTAGACCTAACTTAGTAACCGGGTGCACTTCATCACTAATTTTGGCACTCGCGTCAAACGGTAAAGTCAAATAGAGCTATGAGTTGGGCTAAAAGTCTACTGAGGTATTTATTGGAGTAACTGAGTAACTCGTGCTGCATTACCTATGTGTAGGGTCACGTCAAAAGGGGACCTACAACAGCCCAAGAAGATGAAAAAAAAGAAAAGAAAAATAAATAAATCAATTTTCCACCTGAGGATCCTTAGTAAATTGAATGAAAAGCTTAGTTAAGTGGGGGCATTTGAATTTTTCTAGACGAGTTTAGTAGTATAATATTCCTTTACTAATCTTATTGTTGCACTTATTACTTGCCGATCCTTTGATCATGGGATGTTAAGAGATTATTACAATTGCTTAAGGCTGTTGGCTTAGTGACACATTCTTATAAAACATTAAACTAAACAAAATTCGATAGCATGATCCAAGTATGGTGGT
Source organism: Inga leiocalycina (assembly GCA_963242795.1). NCBI lineage: Eukaryota > Viridiplantae > Streptophyta > Magnoliopsida > Fabales > Fabaceae > Inga > Inga leiocalycina. The sequence continues at coordinate 59,589,386 of OY725321.1, forward strand.
GTGCTGCTCTTTGTTTAGGAATTTCATAAGCAATGTTCTTCTCATTTGAATAATGAAAATTTCTTTCTTTTGCTTGGGGACGAGCAAATGTCCAAGAATAGGGGAATTTGATGAACATATATTTTATAATTAAATAGATACAGATTTTAGGACACAATTGATTAAATTTAATAATATTTTGTACCTATTTAATTATCTTTTATATATTTTCTATCTTTTAATTAAGTTTAGGATAATAAGAAAATTTGATATAAAATCTACTCATATCATATTTTATTGTGTAAGGGATATGATACAAAGTAAGAGATAAAAAAGAAATCAAATAAAGAAAAAGAAAAGGAAGCTTTATCAATCATAAATACAATATATATGTATATACATATATATTATATTAGATAAGAGAAAAAAGGGCATGGAGCTTCAGCTGGCGTTAAATTGAAGGGATAAAAGACGTGGACCCCACCCAAGGAAAAAGAAGACAAATTCAGTTGTGATTTGGTGGATGAAAGAGATTCGGTCAATTACATGATATATCTTTTGAATGAATGAAAGATTCGGATAAAGAATGAAGATATGCATGCAACTGGAGACGCAAAGCAAAGCAGCGTGAACTTGTATCTATTTAAGGGAAGCAATACGCACAGAAAGGGGTGGAATTGGAGGAAAGAAGCAATGGCAGAGATGCATAGCAGAGAGGATCAACGCTGGAAGAAGGGAGCTTTTGATAGATCTGTTCTCTGTTTCTTGTTTTCCTTACTGTTAAATCTGAATTTAATATTTCTGTTATGGATTTTAGTATAACCATGTGTGGCTAATTTTCTTTTTTGACCTACAGAAATTATGAACTCACTAGTGAACTAGATTTTATTTTCATGATTTATTAGTGATGATTTATGTTAATTTTGGTTACTTAATCTTATTTTATTATGTCCATTTGATGATTAGCCGCCATTATATGTGAATTTGAGTATTAGAATTTACCTTGAGGAAGGGAATTTTAATTAGGCTCTGAGATTAAGTAATATGGGATTAAATTATGATTTAATTTGCAATTAGGATAGACATATACCTAATAGCCCCATATAATTGTTGAAGAGTGTGTTTGAGTTATCTTGCCTCTTGAGTAATTGGGTTAGACATAACAATTATACTTAAGAGAGGGTTGTGAGTGAACCGACCGGCACTTATAGCTATTTATACTCGAGATTAACAAAATTAACATTTGAGATTAACTATGTAAATAGATTTGAGATTTGGAGCGCTAGTGAGGGATTAGTAACTCTAAATTGTGTTTGATATTGATAGTTTTCGTTAATTAATTTTCTTTGAATTTACTCATAAATAAATTCGTTTAACTTAAAAGAAATTGAGATTTTAATATCTAAAAATTAATTGATTGATTATTCGTGGGACGATACTCTACTTATTACTTTATTATTTGGCACGACCTGTATACTTGCGGAGTGCATCAATATGTCATATGCCTTGCTCATACCCATCTTCAGTGCAAATTCAAATTTAGGCCTAGTCTTCTTTCTAAGGAGGTAATGGTACACTTCTTGAGCAATGATAATGTTATCATGGATGCAGCTATTAGAGTCAAATGCACTCTAGTTTGCATATATACACACATCAAGCAGCGGTCTCATTTGATTAGCTAAATTTTGGAAATAATTTTATATAGAAATTGCACAGTGCAATTGGTCGAAAGTGGGTGACATGTTCAGACTTTTCCACTTTTGGTGGGATCAAAGTGATATTAGTATCATTCAAATCATGAAGCACAGAATCTCCAGAGAAAATTGCCTATATCATAGAACAGATACTCTCCTCAATATCAGACCATGAAGTATGATAAAATTTACCCGAAAAGCCGTCCGGACCAGAAGCTTTTGAACCTCCAAGACTAAAAGAAGCATGTCGGATTTTATCTTTAGCATTTGACCGCATAAGTTGCTGATTCATTTGTGCAGTAATATCTTGATCCACATAACTCGGGGCTATATCAACTGCTCTACATATGTCCCGAGGTTGAGATTCAGTAATATTACTGCTAACTGTTGCCATATGAGTAAGGCAAGTTCCCGAGTCCTCTCGGAGTTGCAGAATACTATTAAATTATTGCATGCGTTTGATTGTGGATAGATTAAAAAAATCTAGAATTTTGGTCACTTTCTTACAGCCAATTGATTCTGGAACGTCGCCATCAGTATTATTCTTCCCGGTTCATGGTTCTATTCGATTTCTCTGGTAATTTCATTAGCAAGTTGTAGATTCACACAAGAATAATTACTATGTTTTGAATTTTCCCAAACGCTACTTTAAATGCTCAAGTAACTTTATGGCATTGGGAAATTCTTTCTGGCTCTATCTAATTAATTCATTATTCCTACAAGATGATATTGTGATCAAGAAATGCTGTAATGCAAAATGTACACATACCCGGTAGTGGCAATCGTCCACACCAAATAACAGAAATGTAATGGGAATGTGATGCCTAGGAAGCCTCAAATTTGAAGGATTTTGCTCTGCGATAGTGCTTTTATCAACAATTAACTAAGAGTAAATGCCGGTCCGAGCCAATTGGATCCAAATGAAAAAACCTGTAAAGAAGGAAAGTCTTCTCAAAGTTTTATATTACCTATCGCTCAGTCAATTCTCTCTCTGATCAAACCATCCCCTTCTCTTTTGTTACACCAAGTATATTTGTATCCATTGTAACCCAGGTCTATCAACTCACAATCCTTAATCAAGCTTTGGAAATTAATTATCTTTTTGAGTGCTTTAGGGAGACGCCCCATTTTTTTGTTTGAGAAACAATGCCATTAAAGTGCCCCATGCAAAGCCATGATTGGGAAATACCCCTAGAGATTCTTCTTAATTCCTCCAAGCAGACCCGTCTTTCAGTTTCAATTGGTGGCCCATATATAAAGGTAATGTAAAATGGGATTTATAATGTAGAAGATAACACACTAACATGAATAAAATTACTGGAGGAAAAGAGAATATTTACTATCAGTTCATCCATCCACTAAATTGCCAATCCTTTGCTCCTACTAGTCGGATCACCTATCCATTCCTTCGTAGATTTACATTGGCCCCTGGCCTTCCTTACCACACGACTACGTTGTTTGGTCTTCTTTAATCAGACAAGTGGGGGTTTGTGTCGGAGGCATTCCTCCTTCATAGTTTTTATTGTCAAGGGAACCCCTAGCCCTTGATAGTTTAAGGATAAGAGTTTCATTGGGAACAGGTAGCTAGTTCCATCCAGCCATTGGCATTTTCAGATGAGGGAGTAGATGTACCTTCAACATTTGGACTAGACCAACTCAGAGGAAAATCAATTACAGCATCATCCGTTGACAATGGGGCTTGATCAGTATCTATGCTTTTAGAATTGCTCTAAATAGATTGTTTAAGAGTGCGAACATTTTTGGGCTTTTCTCTATTCGACACAATTAAAATCTGCTGTTGTGACGGCGACGACATAGTAGGCATATAAAAAACAAATCATTTTCGACGCCTAGTGCTTGTCTGGGAGAGCCAAAAAAGGTGCTCTTTGAAGCAATTTTTTGCAAGCTGAGAAAAAACTCTTCCCATGTAGTTACTTCAAATGCTGTAAAAATACTTCTAAAAGGTTAAAATAAGCAGGCAATTAACATCACCAGAATTCTCTTGTTCAGTCCATGGTCGCTTTAGGGCCTATTTCGATAAGAGGGAGGGAAGAGAAGGGGAGTGATGAAGCGGAGGGGATGCAAGGAAATGTTAAGGGATTACCTTGTTTGGTTTAATTGGAGAGAAGAGAAGGGGAGGGATATTTAATAATACTTTGTTTGGGTTAAGATGGAATAAGAAGAGAGATAATAACTAATTTACTATTTTACCCTTATATGTTATATTTATTTTTTTAAAAGTATATAAACTATATAAATTAGTAACACCTTAATTTAATTAGCATAATTTATGAAAATTAATTCTCTTCTCGACTTATTGTTAATATGTATATAAAACCTGATATGATGATATTTTTATATCTCTATATGATAATATATTTTCAAAAAGTCAAATTAACAAATTTTATGTTTCAATAACAAAGCTTAACTTGACCCATGGATTTAATATTTTTGGGTGGCATTAGTAAAATTGTTCAGTAAATGGTTTAGTAACTATGCATAGTGTGCCTTTGAACAAGTCTAAATCAATTTCGCCTTCCCTTGTGTTTACTTTTAAATAATTTTGTAACAATAAACAGTGAAGCTGGATGGACATGCTACCAACAAAAACATCACAAAAATCACATAACATGCCACATTATTTTATTATTATTATTATTATTGGATATTAGATATGAGGAACAATCCACTGGCTCATTAAGAGTTATCCCTCCAAAAACACAGAACAGGTGCACCAAGACTCGCATGTCGGACAGCCTCATGCCCTCGAACATGCCCGCCGTACACATGGCCATGTGTGTGGGCAACAACTTAAGGTGATTTGTGGTGTTGATTTGTGAACCTGGAGGAGTTTCAAGTTTAATTGGTTCTTTGTTTTTGGGGTTTATTTTGCGATCGGAGTCAGAGAGGTTGGACCGATTTGCGAATATGGAGAAGTTTCAAAGGCACTGCGATATGGGGATAAGGATCAATGCGGAGGTGTGGGCTGAATCTCGACTTTTACTTCATGGTTTTGCTGAAAAAATTTGGTCACAAAATATAATGGGTCAAATGATGGAATATAAAAAAATACAATGGCACAAATTGGTTACAAAATTTGGCTCCGATCCCCTAAAAAAAAAACCTCCAATTTGGAGGGAGGGACAGATTGTGTGGGTGGGATTCCTGTAATTAAAATTATCATTTCAAATCATATAAAATTCCACTTGCCAAGATTTAGGGGCTGTTTGATTTTGGTTTTAAAAACTGTTTTTTTTTTTTTGGTTTCTAAAAACAATAAAACCTGTTTTGTAAATTGTATTTAAAAAATTGTTTCTAAAAACAAAAAGCTGTTTTTAAAAATTAAAACAAAAACTATTTTTAGTTGTTTTATTATTTTTCTTTTCCTATTTTTTATTTTTTAAGGCCACCACTTATCCACTATCAACACTACACTACCAATGACGACCACCACCACGTCACTTCAAAAATAAATTTTTCAAAACAATCTATCCAAACAGTTTTTTTATTTTTAAAACTTGTTTCTAAAAAATGTTTTATAAAACTGTTTGTGAGAACAAAAAATAGAGAACAAAATCAAACAAGCCCTTAATATTTTCTTTTCCCCCACAGTCCCATACCAAGGTCATCTCATTTTATTTTAGGAAAATTTCATTTAGTCTCATAGAAACAATTTTATTTCAGTTAACTCCAAAATATTCTAATTTCACTACATCCTCTGAGGTCAAAATTAAATTAAATTTTGTCAATAAAAACACAATAATGCTTTGCTTTATATTTTTTTTCATAAGAGCATTTATAAGATAAATATAGACATTTATAAGACAAATAAAGAAATTCAAAGAAAACCAAGGAGTTAACAAACACATTTTATCCATTCACTGGAGAAATAAGAGAATTCACAAGACAAATAATAGAATTTACAAGACAAATATGGACATCTACAAAATAAATAAGGGAATTAAAAAATAAAGTAACGGCATCATTATATTTTTACCCACAAAACTTAATTTTATTTTGACCAAGGAGATGCAGTGAAATTTCAGAATTTTTGGGACTGACTGAAATAAAATTACTTTCCATGGGCTAAGTGATATTTTCTTTTTTATTTTCCCTCATCTTACTCTTCTTTTCTCATCATTGGTTTAGATTTAATATTTTAAAAATTTGTTAAAATTTCGATCCAATAATGGTTAGGATCAGAAAAGGAGCGTAAAAGAAGAGAATAGAAAAGGACAAGTCATGGTCCCCACGGTGCCAGCCACGGTTTAGAGTTCTATGGCTTTGAAATTAAACTACAAAAGGATAAAAAAGGCTCCACCAAAGGAAACAAGAATGAAATATGAACAGAGATTGATGAACGTGGTAAAGGCTTCACCAAAGGGAAAGAGTATTGATGGAATCACAAGATATTGTTGATTTAGTGAAGCCTCCACCAAAGTATTGATGGAGTCACAAGATACTCTTGATTTGGTTAAGCCTCACATAAAACATCTTTATATACACAAATATATGTGATTGTATAAATTATGAATGTAATCTCCCAATCTCAAAAGTAGTTCAACATTATTCTTTTGGAGATACTTAATTATTGTTGTACATTTTTTTATAGTTTAACTAAAGCCATATTTTTCAAAGGAAAAAGTCATTCCTAAATATCTGATTCTAGGTTGGAAGTCGCAAGCTTCCTCTAAATAGAACCGTAGAAAAAACTTCCAACTATTACCATTTCCAATAAAAATTAAGAACAGACACGACAACTCTTAAACAGTGAAGATCACCGGATAGTAGAAAAACAGAAACTTGTTGGAAACATAAGTAAAAGGAACTAAATCATGAGCAACTAACTACATTACATACTAGTAATTCTAACTGGCATGACTCCATTATTATTGCCCCCACATCTCGAAAGAAAGAGACTTTATGACGTTTTTTTTGGGTCAAAAACAGAGACTTTATGACTTAAGAACAAGTAATTATATCTACCAAAGTCTTAAAACCTTGTGCGGCTTTCCCGTCTACCCCAGAAGCATTTTGCATTGTCTTTTTAATCTTCAAGGCATTTTCTCTGATTTTCTTGCCTTCATCCTCAACCAGAATCAGGTTCAAGCTTTGAAGCAATCCATTTTTGGTGAAAACCCCACCTTGTATTTTGACACCAATCTTCCATAAATCCACCACTGTTCTTGCGGCCATTCCATGATCTCCAAAGAAAGGCCTACAAATCATAGGCATTCCGCAGGCCATACCCTCAATCACTGAGTTACTTCCACAATGAGTCACAAACACTCCGACAGACCCATGTGCTAAAACCTGTGTCTGAGGGGCCCAAGGTACTATTTTCCCTGTTTTGCTTGTCCTCTCAACAAACCCATTTGGCAAAAGACTCTTTTGATCATCCCTTAATGACCAAAGAAATGGAAACCCACTAGCTTCCAGTGCCTCTGATACTTCTACAAGCTCATGGTGCGGTACTGGAGCAACAGTCCCAAAACTAAGATAAGCCACTGATCTAGCACCATGCTGGTCCAACCATGGCAAGCAACCATTGGGGTCATCATTGTTAGATTGTGACAATGGAGGACCAACATAAAGCAGTGACTTTAACTTGGACTTCATGTCCTGAACAAAGAGGGGAGGGTCTAATTCCTCATAGAAAAACATAACCAGAGCTTTTGCTTGAGGTAGCAGTTGCCCTATAGAAGCTAGTGCTTTACTAAATGTTGTCTCTTTATGTTCTTGTCCACGTTTGAGTAAGACATCGTCTGGTAAGTCCTCAACTGTTATGAGTGACAAACCAGGAAGGAAATCCAGGGATTTGCTTGAATAATTACTGATGTTTTGGCGTATTAAGTGAGTGTAGAAATGAGGAGAGACGGAGATTGAAAGTGAAGGCCAACATGCAACCCAAGGGACATTGAGTTTATGAGACAAAGAAAGAGAAGGAGCACTCACAAAAGTGTCAGAAACAATGCAAGTGACTCTCTGGTTTGTGCTTTTCACTGCGAAATCTATGGCCTGTTCAAGGTTTTCGACACTGGCCTGAAGAAACAAGTCAACCAGTACTGGAACAGGTGGGAGCGTGCCTGGCACGTGATCTTCTGGTACTCCATCAGACACATTGTAGGGTTTGATGTTGTGTGGTATGTTTGGTTTGTTGGAGAAGAGAGATTGGTTTGATTTTGCAGTGTTGATGAAAGAGAAAGTGGCATTTGGAGCAGCACAAGCTAGTCTGATGATCTGCTTTAGAAGAGCCAGAGGGTGGCTTCCAAAGGGGAACGCAATCACTACAACGTGTTTACTTGCCATGTTTAATTCCTTTTATCAAGCCACAAGAAACGAAGAGATATATATACATATATATCTCGGGAGCCTACATTTATGTTCCCATTTTCCTCAACGTTCTTTTTTCGTCAAAACAATAAAAAATCACGAGTTTACCTTCTGTTCTAAGCACAATCCTCCAACTATCTACCAGTCTTCTAGGGGAGCCAAAAAAGAAAAAGCGAGACTCACAATATTTGCTTACAAGTAACACACGTTTTTTAATACATTGCACATAATGAGAAAAATAAGCTATCCACTATTTATGATTTCTTTTTTATTTTTTTGATGGACCACTATTTATGATTTCTTTTTTTTATAGACCACCACCCACTGTGTCTGTGTGTGTATAAGACACTTCTAACATTGTTACTGGATTAGCTTTCTGCCTAAAAATAAAAAGTTGTCATTATTAGCTCTCATTTAAATCGAAATGGTGACTCTGAAAAATTAACTAACACTATATAAATGTAATATAAAAAATATGTAATAAATATCTCAAACCGTGTTTTTATAGAAAACACCGAATTTTTTTTCTTTCAAATATAAATTATAGAAAAGACTGAATAGAGTGTGTATATTAAATTATTAATTGCTCTCACAACGTGTCGGTAAAAGCAACTATTAGTTGTTTAGTCTTAATCTGATTTAATTGTGAAGGAACTAAACACCCCCCCCCCCTCAAAAAAATAAAGAAAGAAAGAAAGAAAGAAAGAAAGACAAAATTGCGTTTGCATAATGAGGGAATTACATCTTTGTTTCTCTCCTTAATTAATGAGCTTTTTTTCTTGATCAGCTTCATTTCAAAAATAATTGTCACTTTGATTTTTTATTCATTTTATTTTAAAACCAGTTATTGTCACTTTAAAATTTAATGGAGTATTATTGGTTTTTTTCTGACAATTTAATCCCTTGATGACTCATGATTTTATGTGAAGCAGGAATATATATAATTAAGAGGACATCATTGTGCGGTCCAAAGGACGAAGGAATGTAAGGGTGTATTTCGATTAGCGGCAATTGGAGTAACTTTTTTTAAATTTAACTTTTGCAAACGTGAGATAAGATAAAAGTTAGATTGTGTAGTGTGATTTATATTTGGATTTTCATTTGATAAATTAAAAATTGTTTGGATGATTAATGTAAAAAAAAAGCTAGGATGTAATAGGACTTAAAAGGATATGAATTTAATAAAAATAAAAATAGTTAATGTATTATTGGGAAAATTTCAAAATACTAAATTACTTATTTTAGGAAAAATTAGAGAAAAGTCCCCCTTTAAAAAATTAATTGGTGAAAATAAGCTCAATCAAAGAACTATCATTCTTTGTATATATAAACTTATCAGGTTATTTACGCCAATTAAATTTCTAATAAGAAAAATTTTCCCAATTTCCTTAAATTTTATTATTATTTTTTTATTTGGATATTTTCTTAAATAGAGATAAAATTGGAAAACAATCATTATTAAACTTTAAGTAGACTTATATAATTAGGACCAAAAATTTTTTCTATAAGTCGACTTATAATAAGGGCCAAAATGTTATTTTAATAAAATAAGGCAGGATCCAGTATATATTTTTCATGAGGTATTTAATTTCTTCTCTCTCTATAATAGAAACTTCTTCTATCTTCATAGAGTAAAAACCAAAAACATGAAATTTTGGCTTATTTATGATTCAAAGCAGATTTTTATTAAAAGTTCAATTGAAAAAAAAAAGACCCAAACATCACAAAAAAACAAAAAGTGACTTTTGGATGTTAGGATGCACGTTTGGGCCTCTAAATGTGATCCCAAACACCCCCGAAGAATCTCAAAAATAAATGAGCAAGTTGTTGTCATTTTTGGTATAGGATTTTATCATTGCATTCTGCTAACTAGTTTTCTTTATTTATATTCTTTCTTTGAGATTGGTAGTATCATATTCCTTTTTTGAGATTTCACAATAATTTTCTTATACTAAAGACCTGATGTTACAACTAGGATCGAACTTGAGACCTGCTACTTATTGAGGAGCATCAATGCCACTAGGCTAAGAGGTCATCGCTATGCACATGATGTTGATGCTAAAGACCTGATGTTACAACTAGGATCGAACTTGAGACCTGCTACTTAGTGAGGAGCATCAATGCCACTAGGCTAAGAGGTCATCGCTATGCACATGATGTTGATGTTGTTGATTTGCATAAAGGGAAACCCGTGGACGCGTAGTATAATTAAAGCTTTGAAGTTGAACCACCATTTCAAAACAGTACCTAGTAACATGTATGCGTAAGTGTGCGAGCCACACGAACATGAAAGCCAAGAAGCATGAGAACGTGAGACTGTCTGTATGTGAGTGCCTATTATTAGTGTTGGCTGAGATTGATTTTGAAATGTTTATATTTTATTTAATTTAGTTTTTGTTGTAATACCTCATTTTAGGGTTATCAATTAGAGTTGTTTATCTATTTAAAAACCATTAATGACCGTCTAGTACCCTCAAAAGACCAAAACTTAAACACTTAAACTTGGGCACTTGACAATTTTAGTGAAAAATGGATTTTTCTGAATAAGTTTAAAAATCCATAACTAAATTAGTTCAATTTCAAAAATCAATAATCTATTTCTAGCTCCTAGAACATGCCTTGAAGGAAAATTAAGACCCAGGCTCAACTCTGTCCCATTTTGTCCAATAACACGCTTAAATCAAAACTGTACCGTGGAAATTTCTGCAAAAATTCCAGAGTTTTGACTCAATATTAAAAAATCATATTTTTAATTCTAATAATCCAAAAATGATGAAATATGTCTCATATTATAGGTCTGGATGTTTAATTTCACTCTTCAAAATCTCATATTTTCACTCATATGAATGCCTTATCAACCTTTAGTCCTAATGATTATGACTCAACATAAGACAGTTATAATATCCCAAAATTCATGTAAGGGCTAAGAATCCCTAAAGCCAGTGTAATTTATAATAGTTCAATCACTTTGAGAATTTTGTATGAAATTAATTCCCGATTAAATTAGGACTTGGATTTACCCCTAAAAAGTGGAATAATTATGAGTCCCAAAATTTATAAATAAAGGTAGAGCCACTCTCAGATTCCCAGATGCCTACTGTGTCATTCATGGAAATCGAGAAGTCGGGATTGTAAAATATGAGTGTGGGTAGTCAGAGGAAAATTCGTCGGTGGCCACAGGACAAAAAGGCACCACTTTTGAGATTTGAGGGATTAGGCGTCATGTGGCGTGCCTTGATATGCGTGCCACGGTCCAGAGTAGAATCCCAAGTAAGCATTGGTAAAGTAATTTTATTAAAGTAACTTTAATAAAATTACTAATGATGACTCATGATGAGAACCTTTTGGGTTGGCCAAGTAAGAAAATGACAAGTGTCCCATAATCATTACAAAGTATAAGGCTACTTTTGTGTTGGCTAAATGAGGAGGTGACAAGTATCCCTCATCATTACACCCACTTTATGCCTTTTGTGTTGGCATCTCCGGAGTGCGCCACTTAGCACTTAAGTCTAGGGAATCCACCAGTCCCCAATTAGGTCAGGTATTGGACTTTATTGAACAACGCACGCGGGACTCCGGGGAAATTTTTAGGCCCCTTCCTTATGCTGAGCATTTATACGCCACCTAAGAGAGACGAAATGGAAGACCAATGGCTGCATGACACATGGCACTCCTAAGCTTGAATCTTGTGACACTTAGCAAGATGAGATGACATCATTTTGAGAGATTATGAAGCACAACCATCCAATCTCCTTTAAGGGGCCCAAATTCGGCCAAGTAAGGAAAGAGAAAGGGAAATATGATTTTAACTTAACCAAAGTGTTAGAGGAGAGAGGAGGACTAAATAGTAGTTTTTCCTAAACACCGGAGCCGATTATGACCCCAAATCACCGTTATCGTCTGGTAAGTTCTTCAAGAAACTTCTTCTACGCACTGTAAGCTTCAATTCTATGGTCTTAGATTTCTGATCTGTGGTGTTTTGTGTCAGTTAGTCAGCCGGAGTTCTACCAGAATTTTGAACCACTTGTAGAAACGCGAAGAGGTAAGCCTCGGCTTCGTTTTGAACTGATTACTTCGTGTTTGTGTTGAGTATTTCTTGACTCTTGTGCTACCCTTGATTTTTGGCCAAGGGGATTTTTTGAAGCAAGATTATGTTTTTAATCATGTTAAAGGTGATATATGATGCTTGTTGAAGTATTAAACTTGTTGGTAGTTAAAAACACAAAGTTGGATTTTTGTTGTTTGGGAGATAGATTTCGTTCAGGGGCAAAACTTGGGGAAAGAATTTGATTTTTTTTTCTTCATTTTTGAGCTTTCCATTGGATTATACATGAAAATTTGTGTAGGAATAGGCTTTGATTATAATTTTTGAAAAACTGGTTAAAAAGCTCAAATACTGAAAACTTGGTTCACTAAACTGCCAATATGTGTTTTTGTCTAGCAGTTTTGTTGTGGTGAAAATTTCACTGTCTAAAACTTCATCTGATGACGATGAGATTTTTCAAAATTAAAGTACACTTAAAGACCTTTAATTTGATAGGTATTATGAAGGATTTGGATAAGTATACTAGGAGTTATGAGTGTTTGAAATTAAACTATTAAAATTGGTCAGATTTTCTGGCAACAGGGGGAAAAAGGGAACTTGCAAGTGTGCATGGTTAGGTGGCGGCTGGAAGTATTTTTCATAAAATAGACTTAATGAGGGTCACATAAAACTTTGAATCACTATAATTAGATTTTCTAGAATTAGTTATGATTTTTCAAAGTTAAAGGAAAAATCAGCCGACTTTCTAAAATAGTGCGATAATAAGAAAGTAAGGGTAATTGGAAACTAATTTGAACTTCAATGGTTAAGTAAAGCCCATAAAGTTAATGTGGGCCCATTAAATACCCATTGGGCCTAATGTGTTAACTTTAAAGTTAACCCACCAAGGTGTCTTAGGTTATTAAAATTTGGGACAAGTATGGGCCCAAATAATAAAGGCCAGTCCTAGAGGTTAAAGTAGCCTATTAGATATTTATTTGTCATGGCTCTAATAATATAGCCATTTATCTAGGGCCATGAGATGACAACGAAGAGGCACTGGAAGCAACTTCAGTGGTTGGAAGAAAAGGTACAAAAAGGGGACTCAAAGACAAAATGTAGTGAATTTACTTGCATGTATGTTATGCTTATACTATGTATTGATTTACTGTATTGTGTGAAGCATGTATAAATGAATGAAGCTTTATTTCTGTTTGTGATATAGCCATAAGTATGTTGTACGAAACATTGAGCATGCAGAATATCATTATGTTAACATGAGCCTATGTGAGGCAAGCATATCATGCACTAGCATTCATCTTACATATATTGTCTGTAATATTTGCTATTGAGATTCCCCCAAATCTCACCCTTCCCCACCAACCATATAGGCAACTGAGCACAGAAAAGGACTGCAAGACGTTGTTCCAGGAAAGAAGTTGCAATGAAGAAGAGAAGAATTATTTACGGGCTAGTCCATTATGTAAATTAATATATTTGTATTGGATAACTATATAACCAACGTGACGAATGAGTTAATTATCCAAGCTCGATCATTGAATTATAAGTGGGTAATCACACAATACGAACCCATTAGTTAATAATATATGGTAAGAATAATGGCTCAACAGCCGAAAATGAATAGTAATCCCCAATAAGAATTGTATAAAAATGCTTCCGTGTACATAATCAAAAGAATTAAGGAAAGATGAGTCACAATGAGTGGGGAACCACAGTGAACAATTTTTGAAAAGTTTCAAGTTATTTAGAAAACCCCCTCAAATTGCAGGTTCGAATCCTATATTGGAGTCGGGATTTGAAATTATTTACCAAAAAGTATCACTTAGTGGTTCAGATTCACTATGAAAGACTCATCAGAATGATAGTGTAACTAGGGTGTTACAACAGTCACTAGTATGTATCTAATGGTGTGTTTGGATTAGCTTTTGGAGAATAGCTTCTGGAGAAAAAGTGGAGAATAGTTTCTGGGGAATAGATTCTGAGCAGAATAGATTATAATAAAAAAGTGATTTTGATAAAATGAGAGTGTTTGGGTATTGTGGTTAGAATAGCTTTTTTTCATGGTGTGGGGTCCACATAATGAGAAAGGACCAATGAAAGAAAGAGAGAGAGGGTGGGGCCCACATAAGGAAAAAGGACCAATGAGAGAGAGGGTGGGGCCCACACAAGGGAAAAAGCAAAAAAATAGATTTTCCCAAAACCATGGTTTGGAAAAATTTTGGGTGTTCGGCAACCGAACCATAGTTTTGAAAAAACATCCGAACACACACTAATTCATACATTCTGCTATGTGGTGATAGAGAACTTACCTTGGTCTTGAGCATAGCTTTCCTTATCTTCCTTATGGAGATTAGATAGATGCCATTACACAATTATTAAACAAATACATCAACATCACTTAAGATAAACGGCATTAACAAAATAATAATCAAAATAGACTTCTCATGAGCTTTTACTTCAAGCTACCTCCACTAGTTTGCTCATTCAATAATTGGTAGATAGAAGGAAAAGGATGAGATTCTCTCAAATCTTAGTAGTAAAACACCAACTCAATAAATAATGTGGAATGGTAATAACTAAGCGTGTAAATATATAATGAAGTGAAAACAACACCTTAAAAGCAAATACACATGGCCTCGGCAACCCAAACAAAAATATTACATGTTTAATGGTCTAATTATGGAATACATGGCATATAAATATTCAAGCAACTGATAGTAGTAACTATCACTAGTACAAAAATGACTTTTAAGACCGGTTCAAAATGAGATCTTGATACAGCCGGTCTAAAAAGTCTGATACTTTTTAGACTAGTTAAGCAACCGATCTTAAAGAAAACGTTTTAAGACCGGTTGTAATGGAAACCAGTCTTAAAAATACATTATTTAAGACCGATTGTCATAACCACCAGTCTTAAAATACCTCATTTAAGAGTTACGGTAACACTTGTAAGACCGGTTGTCCTTAAACCCAGTCTTAAAAGTTTCACTTTTAAGACCGGTTGTCAAAAACGACTGATCTTAAAATCAAACTATTAAGACCAGTTGTCTATAAAACCAGTCTTAGATATCTATTTAAGACTGGTTATTTATACAACCGGTCTTAAAAGTTCGTTTTATGATTTTTTTTTTCTGTTGTCTCTGATTATATTTGTATACCAAAACACGTATCCTAGAAACTGTTTCTAAGGCTATACTTATTAAGTGCAAAGTTAAGATTTAAGTGACAAGTCTCCATATTCAATTTATACATGCTATATATATATATGAAATTTGTTAGGCAATCAACAACTAACTTGTAACAAAATAAATGTTGCCATAAGGTGTGTTTTTTTTCCTTCCACTTACCATTTCCTTTTTCTTTAGCTTTCTCATTGGGAACTTGTAACATAACATAGGCTAATGGATGTCTCAACCAAGTTCACATGAATAAATGCATGATGTCACATAATCACAAAATGTAATACAACATAGGCTAATGGATGTCTCAACCAAGTTCATATGGATAAATGCATGATGTCACATATTCACAAAAACAACAAACATGTCAATTCATGCAACCAACAAGTTTTGCAGAAAAGCATATGGAAGAAAATTTTCTCAGCATATACATAAAATTCCTCAGTTTACAAAAACTCACTATTGTTGTAAAAGCATAAATGAATTCAGCACAATAATTGTGGATGAAATCAATATCTTCGCTCAGAAAAGGGTCAGTAAGATCAAACATCTGTAACACCAAAGCCAGAAAAAACATTAACTTGCTAACTTGAAAAAGAATGAAAGTAATACAAAATTTTTGAAATATACATGTACCTCTTGAGTAAATTTTGTCATGCCTAGGGTGATAATGTTATAAATGTGTCTCAAAACATGCAACCCACATAAGTTGAACCCCGGTGGTTGCCTACGGCTCTGAAAAATAACATGATATCATTAAAACAAGTATAAAAGCATGCCTTATTGAATATATTCTTAAAACAAACCACTATGTACTAACCTTCGGTGTGATCCATGTAGGGTCTTTTATACCACAAACATGCTTACCACAACCAACATATAGGAATGTCCTCATAGCCCTATCATCAAAATCACAAAGGTTACTTATTTTGCATAAATTTCATGAATTGCCAACAATAGGCAAGGCAAGAAAACTTACGAGTGCATGGTCTTCTTCAATTCATTCCCTGGTTTGAGGTGGAGGGAGCACAAAAGGATGAATGTATAACTCTTCATGCATAGAAGAACCAATTGCCAATGATCCCTGAAAATAAAGGATGACTATATATTAAGCAAATATAAAGCATTATATATATTATGAAATATATATTTGTTTCTTACCCATGCACATATGGAGCCAAGAAACACTCAATTGGGGTTTCACTAAGCCTCTCCGATAAGTATGTATGTCTAATAACAGCAATGGTCCCTTTGTCGTGGAGTTGAACTGGGCATAGGAATCCAAATTTATCGCTTTTGTCAGAGGAAACCAACCTACTATTTATGTACCTACAATAATACAAACACACAAATCAAAGTTTAACGGCGTAATTTGTAAAATATTTACTTCCAATTGAAGAAGATACTTACATTAAAAATAGTTGGACAATTAAAACCGTAAGCTGTTATTGAGGAGCGACAAGGGACATTAAATAATCCCTCTCAAGAGAGCATTACACACTTGACTTGCCAACAGCTAAATCAGTAAGTCAATCTCTTGTTTGAAAGGACGTATCATATGCCATCAAAATCACTTGCTGTATGACATTCAATGGAGGCAGTGAAACTTCTTGAGTTGAGGGAGGTGCAGGTAGTGGGGCTGTGATCGGGGCTTCCTCAGGTCGATCAGAAACAAGGTTCTTTAGTCATAAGATGAAAGAGTTGAGGACATCGCTCACAATCTTGAAGTCATCAGCAAGGATAGGGAGAAGTGCATCTGCAACGATCATCTCTTCAACTACCATTCTGACTTGATCATCTTTTATTTGTTGGTGGCGGACAGTTGATCCCAAATTGTGCATGCTACACAATCTAACTTTTCACTAGCGTCACTATTCATGATAGCACTATTCACTATGGAAATCACTATTCAAGACGGAAGTACTATAGCGAATGGAAGCACTGTTGCAAATGTGGTTTTCACTATAGCAATACGCATTTCATTGTAGCAAACGTGTTTTTCACTATAGAAACCGCGTTTTTGTTACTGTAGCAAAGCATTTTTTCCCCTACAAATAGAGATGAAGGCCAAGCACCAAAGGGAGAGAAGTAGAGGTTTCCTTCTCTGACAATTAGAGGTCCTTTTCTGACAGGGAGAGATCTTTTCTCTAACAGTTCTGAATAAATTGTGTTATTTTCTAGATTTAATTTCATGCATTGTATTACTTTTTGTGTGCCTCCTACATGGAAGGCTTAGGATTGTATTACTTTTTGCATGCCACCTTCATGGAAGGTTTTACCTCCTAAATGGACGGCTAGATTTCTCCATTTTTCATATATCTTTTGGTTGTATATTTATATTTTAGAATTTAATATTCAAGTTTTATGCAGTATTTTTGAGATTTTCATTCAAGCTTTATGCATTATTTATGAAGTTTTCAATTTATTTTGGTTTTATTTTTAATTTCATCATGAGCTACATGAAGTTTTCGATGGATTGGCCATCTTTTGAATGATTTAAATATGTATGTTGAGACCGGAAGGAGATGCATGTGTGTAAATCCTATAATTAAAACCATGACTTGTATATGAAATAGGAATATATTCATATAAGTTGTGCAGTTTTACTGAGTTCCATAAAGCTTAATGCATAATTAATTGCTTAAATTCATATGGGAATATATTGGATTAGCAATTAATTATAGAATTACTTGACCTTAGAAAAGGCAAGTAATTAAATTAGGAAAACTCGACTATCAATCATGTGGAATAAATTGGGCTAGAATAGATAAGCGATTCAATCCGCAATTTATTAAGTGAAATCTGACCCCTAGGGCTTTTTCTCATAGTTGCTTTCATATTATTTGCACTCATATCTAATCATTTTATTTTCACCAACTAATCGATCAACTAAATAAAATTAAAATTACCCATTTTCGTACTTAGTGATCAACCGTCGTGGAAACGATACTTTACTCACTTCTATATTACTTGATTATGACAGTGTACATTTGCACTATTTAATAGAACATCTAAACTCGTAACATGGGCATTTCCTTCAAATTTAACCTCAAAATTCACATTCCATGAGCAGGACAGCCTCATACACCGAAATAACAATCATACCATTTAATTTCTTTAGAATTTGAGCAATTAATCATTTCTTGCAATTCTGGACAGCCTTAACTCTTATTTCTTAAATTTTTCTAGATTTATGAAACCCTTTTCCAGGCAGAATAAAAATCTTAAATTCATCAAAAATGAATTCTTCCCCAATCAACTTGTATTGGCCGAGCAAAGGAAGGAAAAGTATAGCTTAGTTTCATCTTCTTCTTCACCCATACTTCACGTTAAGGCTTCTTATTGCTTAACATACTTTAGTTTTCATTTGAGTACATCTTTAAAACATTAAAACAGTGAGCAAAACCAGCTTCCCGCTTCAATATTTAACTCCTAATTAACTTTGTTCCTTTCCTTCAATTTCAGACTTCTTATCTTCAAACATGACTTGAGACTTATACCTGCACAATGTTTCCTCCTTCTAAATTCATGGGAGCACTTAAATCTATCAAAATTCAACTATTTATTGCTGTTACAGCACAGTCCATCATAGGGGGAAAAAGAAAATGCAAATTTCAACATATTGCAGAATACCATGAAGTGTCTTCTAGATGCCATATAATGCACTCGCCATGTTTAATTACTTCGGTTTAGCAAGACACAAGAACCAAATATGCATACGTACGTATGTATGTATGAACACCCACATACACTCACACTTTGGGATATAGCTGGAAATACGGGCCAACCCGCGGGTTGCGGGTTGGCCCGCACCGACCCGCGGCCCGTGCGGTGCGGGCCTGTGCAGCCCGCACTTCTGCGGGTTGGCAAAATGCCAACCCTAACCCGCAATGTGCGGGTTGCGGGCCAACCCGCGGGCCCGTATTTCTTTTTTTGAAAAAAAAAATTCATATTTTTTAAAGAGGATTGAAAATATGAGACACATATATACAAGTAATTAAATTTACCTTCCTAGTATCAATCATTGCTTTTATAAAAATTTAAAAACATAATCTAAAATTTAAGAGATAAATGTTTGTTTGGGCGTTACGATTGCTTATAAGTTGCTTTTTACGTAAATCGAGACACAACTCCTCTCACATACTTACTTCGTATACCGAAAATCACTATTAAAAAGCAACTTATAAGCAATCGAATCGCTAAAACAAACATACCCAAAGTTATCAAATTTGTTAAAGTTTATAAATAAAACATAAACTCATCCTCAAACAACCAATATATAATAATTTTGTTTAAAGAAGAAGGAAAGAAGCTAAGATTTTTTCTCTTTGGATTGGAAGGTACCAAGATAAGAGTGAAAAACTTATAAGTTTTATAAAATTTTTATATGTAAAAAAAAATAAAAAATTTTGCGGGCCAACACGCCAACCCGCGGGCTGGCCCGCATTAACCCGCTGGTTATGCGGTGCGGGCCTGTGCGACTCGCATTTTTGCGGGTTGAGATTTTCCCAACCCTAACCCATCAAAACCCGCGGGCTCACGGGTTGAGCCCGCGGGTTGAGCCCATATTACCAGCTCTACTTTGGGAGCTTTTACGATCAAGCACTTTCCTTTTTTGTTTTTATTTGATCAACATCATGCACTTTATTTTTTTTGGTGAAACATCATGCACTTCTCTTGAGCCTTAAATGTGAAGTTCAGAGTTTGAACCACGTGCGTGAGTTATGATTAAAAAAAAGTTATCCCTACACGTAATGTTCGCTTTCTTTTTTAGTCAAAACAATCAAAATCATCATGAATTTACCCTCTACTCTAAGCACAGTCCTTCAAATATCTACCAGTCTTCCTACTGTTTTTTCTTTTTTTTTTACTACAAAGAAATGTACATCTCCTAGCTAGTCCTCCAACATTCCTTGGTTTAAAAATAAAAGAAAAAAAAGCGAGAGATTCTCATTTCTACTGACTGCACAAACACACACACACACACACACACACACACATATCCGTGGTCCTTTTATAAAAAAAAATTAATATTATCACCAAATCAATTCTATCTGAAAATTTAAAAAAAAAATCAGTTTTTCTCATTTAAATCCATGTAGTGTGACTTTGAAAAAATGAACTCACATTAACTAAAGATAAAATTAAAAAATATGCACAATAAATATTTCGTATGATGTTTTTATAAAATGATAAAAACTTAATTTTCCTTTCATATGGGATTGAACAATATGCGTGTGTATCACTAAATCAACTATTAATTGTTTGATCTTAATCTGATTATTAATTGTGAAGGAATTTAAACCCCCATTGCATATTGATAATGAAGGAATTACATCTTTATTTGTTGCTCCCCTTAATTAGTGGGTTTTCTTGATCAGTTTTATTTTTAAAAAAATAATTATCACTTTGAATTTTTCTTTTTATTTTAAGATACTTACCGTTATTTTAAAAATTATAATAGAGTATTATTGGTTGTTCAGAAATTAAAATGTCGTCACCAAAAAGGAAAAAAAGAATTATAATGGCAACAAATTAAAGGGAGACTCGAGAGTCGTGAGCAATGTTTTGAAACCAGGACCGGACCAGCCCGGAAATAGGGAACCGGCCGATAAACCGGTCCGGTTCACTAGTTTTTTTTTTTAAAAAAATTCTTTAGGATTTTATATTAATAACCTGAAATTTTTAATTTTTTACCGGTTTGGTTCTGGGTTAGCTCCGACTTAGTCCTGATCTAACCCACTAACCCTTAACTCAATATCCCTGCCGGTTCCGTACCCGATACGGATCCGGGTTCATGAACCTTTGTTGTGAGCCCATGGTATTTATTATTATCTGTTAATATAATGTCCTTGGATGGCTTTGAACTACCAATTCAAAACATTAATCCCGACGTGTGTACTTATTAGGGGTGGGCATGGGCAGGGCTGGGCAGGGCGAGACCCCTGCCCGATGCCCTGCCCAAAGAATGAACGGGCTGCATTTTGTAGCCCAGTACCCGGCCCTGCCCGCTAAAAGCCCTAACCATTTTGGGCTAGGCAAGGGTGGGCTGGGCAGGGTGGGCTTCCCTGCCCAAGTGATAACGCCTTATCTTGTCCACTTATGAATAATTTCTTATGAATTTCATAAACATTCCTGTAGTTACTAATCCATATATGTCTTAACTTCACCCTAAGTAATATAAACTTCAAATACATTCGATGATTTCACATCTTAGGATATTTCAAAATAAGTCTACAGCTTGAGTCTTGAAATTTAAAAAATACCATATGTCTTAACAAATATCCATACTTTAAAAATTAAACAACATTCATAATCCATTATAAATAAGAAAACAAAATGATTGTAATTAAAGCCGTGAAGTCAAAGTAGTTTGCATCAATTCAATGTCCCAAAAGTTGATCAAATGATGAAGCATCTGGAAAGAAAATAAAAAGCAACTATAATTTAATACAGCACAAAGTAAAGAAGAAAGGAAGAAATCTACTTATAAACAGTGTTTAGTGGTTAGAGCAAAAAAGAGAGGATCAGAAGAGTATTATACAATAGACAATATATATTTTAAATAAAAATATATATATATGAAATAATATTTAATTGATATGAAATTTTATATTTTAAATAAATGAAAATAATTTTCAGGGCAGGGCCAAATGGGCAGGGCAGCACCCCTTGCCCGATGCCCAGCCCTGCCCGGTTATTAGCCCGCCCAAAGCTGCCCAAGATTTTTTCAGGCCACTTTTTTAGGGTTGAGCTGGGCAATTTTTTGCAGGGCCAGGGTGGGCACACCGGGCTACTAGGCACCATGCTCACCCCTAGTACTTATGACCCGCTCAATCTTGTGGAAGCCCATACGAGAGCGTGGCAGCGCGGAAGGCCTCAATTGCCTCTCCATTTCAATAACACGGACGGTGCCTTATTGCAAGACTTGGGCAGATTCCTTTTACCCATCAATTTGTCGTCATATATATATATATATATATATATATATATATCCTTATAAAACAAAAGTTGGGCGATTTCCTTTTCTCAATC
Organism: Inga leiocalycina; assembly: GCA_963242795.1. NCBI lineage: Eukaryota > Viridiplantae > Streptophyta > Magnoliopsida > Fabales > Fabaceae > Inga > Inga leiocalycina. The sequence continues at coordinate 59,611,651 of OY725321.1, forward strand.
CAGATGCCTGGTGTTGCAAATCTATTTCAGCCACTTTGGATCGTCCAGTAGAGCGATCAATTCCACATTTTGGGAAGAATGCCCAAAAGGCAGTGGCTTGAACCAAGAGACAAAAAGGATCATCCAATCAAGATAATACATAATGAGTTTGGAGTTAACTATCCATGCAAAACCGATAATATCCACACAAAAAAAACTGATGTGAAAATGACATATTAATACGTTCATTGATATACAATTAGTGGCTTAAATCTTCTCATTCGATACAGTGTGTTAAACTCAGAATCCAAAAACCATAAGCCAGATCTATCGAGTGTTTGCAAATGCTAATCTATGAGGTTTTGTATGATCAATCAACGATGAGGGTTAAATCGATGATGAAGAACTTCAAAAATTCAAACATCTCCATTGGCGACGGAGGCCGACGATGAGGCTTAACGTTCACAGTTGAAATTGATGATGATGAAATACCATAGAGCTTTGAGAAAATACAGAAATACTATTTCAAGTTCAAAATTTCAAAAACTAACGTTAATAACCAAAATCTCAAATCAATACGCATGACAAAATGTAATTTTAATAATGTGCATGTTTTACAACATTGCCCTTACTTAAAAAAAAAAAAAATCTAGCCACGCCCCGTATTTGGCAGGCCACCAAAGCTTCGAACCTGGTGACTGATGTTTTGGGCCCAAAGTGATAAATGTGGGATTTGATCCCACCTCTTGTTTCTCAAAAGGTTTGGTTAGCATTGAGCCACCAAACCCCTTCATTAAGACAATGCAAAATAATATATATAATACAAGAGGATCATATTTTAAATTATTTACTATACCACCAACGGAATTTAGTACTTACAATAGTTCAAGGTGTTTAACCATTTCATCTCATTTACAGAAACGTTTTTACATTTTCAAAAAAGTGTTTTTCTTTCTCCCCACCAAATCTCTCATGCCAAACAGCCTATGTACTTGTTTATTTTAGTTTTTTAGAAGTGTTTTTAAAATTTATGAAGTAAGTATATGAGAGAAATTGTGTCTTGATTTGGGGGGAGCCTCTAAAACCATGCTTTGTGGGTTTCTCAAACAAGCACCATATGAATCAATGATTAGTACTTTCTCTCATAAGTTTTACACATTTGGTCATTTTCCACAATTTTCCACTTTTCATGAGGATATCTTTGTAGCACAGCTATTAAAAGTGGATCGGACTGGCCAGTTTCACCAGAAAATTGAAAAATTGATCACCTAACAAGTTCGGTTTGGCTGGTTTGACCGGTTTATTGTTTATTCAGAATTTTCATAACTTTGAAAATTCATATCTATTTCTACATATTTTCAAAAATTACTAATCAGGACTCTATGAAAAGGTTGGGATGTCTACTTTCTAACACAAAAAGAATCACTCAAAAATATTATCTTATGATTCTTGAAAATTCTCAAATTTCAAAACTATTTGAAAAGCCTAGAGATATAATTTCTAATTAGTTTCTAAGTCTCAAACATTCAAATTCCACCTATTGATACCTCAAGCTCATTAATAAGTAAATCTTACTTAACTCTAAGCCTCAATATTAAAATTTAGGATGTTATAATTGATAACTTAAGTATTATAATTAGCAACTACCCTATTTTGGCATCGTTCAAGTTTATTTTCTCACCGGTTTAGACTCAGATTAGATCTGATTTGACTTTAATCTAATCTACTAACCATTAACCCATTACCACGACCAATTCAGTGTCTAATTCAGATTTAATAACTTTGCTTTGTAGCCTTGAAATCATTTGCATCATAGGTCTCTTGAAGATATGGGCTTTGGAATTTGGGCCGATTGTACAAAAAAGTTTGTTTATTTCTCAAATGCACTTTGGGCCACAAATCAACTTTCTTTAGCCCTTGTTGGATTGATCTTTGGGCTTTGTGGAAGGGATGTTGGGGTCTGCTTTGGGTTCAAAGGTTGATCTAATATGATCTTGAGTCCAGATGAGCAAAAGAAGTATAAAGTTACCCAATTATTGGATGTTTTAGTTAATAAATAATTCATTAATCATAGTTTATTTCCTCGTTAATTAGGAAACGGCGTTACATATGCACAACGGACTATTTAAAAATTTAATATCTTCCCTAAGGCCTTGTTTGGTTGGGGTTTGTTGAGGTTAGGGCAGGGTCGGCCTTGTATTTAAAAAACTAACATTATGTTTGGATAAGTAAACGTCTGGATTTGAATCAAATTCATTATTTAGATGCATAGATTTTATGGATTTGTATTTCATCAAAATATAAGAAAATATTTTGCTAAAATTATTTTTGAATTTCAAATACTTAATCTACCCTAATTATTTAAAATCTAAATCATCCTCTTTAATATTAGCCTAACATATGAAAAAGTCAAACAAATAGGACAATTCATTTTTATTGATTTGACTTTTTATATACCATCAGTTTCTAAATACATGGATTTTAAAATTGGGATTCTAAAATTTAAAATTTAGACCGGTAGAAAAACAAGAATTTCAATGAAATTACAAAAGAAGCTTACGCCAAGCAAAAAGAAAACTTATGATCTAGTAATTATTACACAACATTCATTAACCAAGGAGGCATTACTCCCTCTTTTTTTTGTCCTTTTTAATTACTAAGCAGCATAATTGACTCCTTTATTTCTACCTGATCGGAAACAAACACTAGTGGAAACACTTTTTAGACTGGTTTTGAATCCGGTTTTGATATAGCCGGTCTTAAAAGTATGTCACTTTTAAGACTGGTTTGATAGCCGGTCTTAAAATTCTCACTTTTAAGACCAGTTGTATTAATAACCGGTCTTAAAGTAAATACTTTTAAGACCGGTTGTCATGAATACCGGTCTTAAAAGATCTCTTTTGTAAGTTAATTACAGAACATTTTAAAGACCCGTTATTATTATAACCAATCTTAAAAGTTATTTTAACACCGGTTTCATATATAACCGATCTTAAAAATTTTAATTTTAAGACCAACTGTACATATAGCCGGTCTTAAAAATTAACTTTTAAGACCGGTTATTGTCGAAACCGGTCTTAAACTAACTTTTAAGACCAGTTAATTTTATAACCGGTCTTAAAAGTATTGTAATTGTTTTTTTTAATTGTGTGTGATTAGGTTATTTACCAAAACGCATTCTAGAATTACTACTTCCAATGTCATATTTATTAAGTGTCATAAGGTGTTCAGTTTGCTTCATCTTACCATTTCCTTTTTCTTTAACCTTTCATTGGGAACTTGTAACATAACATGTCATATATCCTCATGTAATGTGTTGTTTAAGTATGTGTTGGGGGATCCCCTTTAAGCCCCATTGAATGCCATAGCTCAATTGCCAATTGAGAACTCAAATTTTGATTGTTTAGAAAGGTCAATTGGCAATTGAGCTTCTGCCAAAGCCCAATTGGTGAAAGCCCAATTGGAAGAAGCTAGAGAATGGAGCTTTTGTTAAAAGCTAATGGCATTTTATGTTAGATTGGGTTGTCTATAAATTAGTTATATGATATTGGCTTTTTCTCATAAAATGTTTTTTAAATAGTATGGAGTATAAAAAAATATTTTTTGAGTGTTTTAACCCCTTAAAATATTTTTCTAGTTGTACCCACTACCTAGTGTGCTATTAGATTGATTGCAATTTTAACCACTCTCTAGTTGTACCCACTCAAAAAATATTTTTTGAGTGTTTTTTAACCCCTTAAAATATTTTTTTGGTGTTTTTAACCCATAAAAATATTTTTTCAGTTGTACCTAATGTGTTATTATATTGATTGCAATTTTACCTTTAATATACCTTTTCAACTCCAAAATTAATTTAAAATATTTTTTTTGGTGTTTTTAACCTCTTAAAATATTTTTCCAATTGTACCTAGTGTGTTATCAAACTTATTACAATTTTACCCTTAATGTACATTTTCAGCTCCAAAAATTACTTTAAAATATTTTTTTGTGCTTTTAATTCTTTAAAATAATTTTTCAGTTGTACCCAGTGTTATGAGACTAACTACAATTTTACCTTTAATGTATTTTTTTAGTAGTGAAGAGCACCCAAAACTTAAAATACTGATTTATTGATTTCCACCCACTCTAAAATATTTTTCCAATAACACCTAATATTTTAAAGTAATTTTTAAATATTTACTTGATTTATTAAATATTTTTCCACCCATTCTCTCTTACTATTATCATAAAAGTCACTGTACTTAAGTCAATCCAAACAAGTTTTACTTTTACAAAAATAATTTATACAACCGTCAATCCAAATATAAATCATAATACACAATTTAGCTTTTACCAAAAATAATATTACCAAAAGTCCAATTGAAACAAGCTCAATTACCAATCGCTAATCCAAACACACACTAAAACGATCTATAGATATGCATAATTGTTTTAAACACATGCAGGCCAATGATATGGCTCAAACAGATTCACATATATAAATGCATGGTTGCACATAATCACAAAAACAACAAATATGTCAAATCATGCAACCAACCAACATGTCAATTCATTATCAATATATATAAAAAAATTTCAGTTTTACAAGAACTCACTGTTGTAAAAGTTCATAAATGAATTCAATACAACAATTGTGAATGTGATCAATATCTTCTTCTGGAAAGAGGTCAGCAAGATCAAACATCTAAAACACTAAAGCCAGGCAAAACATTAACTTCACTTAAAAAAAATAAAAGTAATAAAAACTTTTTTAAATATATATACATTTACCTCTTGAGTAAATTCTGTCATGCCTAGGGTAATAATATTATAAATGTGCCTAAGAACATACAACCCACACAAGTTGGACCCTGGTGGTTGCCTACGGGTCTGAAAAATAATATAATATAATTAAAACAAGTATAAAATTAAAGCATGCCTTATTATTGAATACATTCTTAAAAAAACCAATATGTAACTAACCTTTGGCAAGATCCATGTAGGGTCTTTTAGTTCACTAGTAGGCTTACCACAAGTAGTGTGTAGGAATGTACGCATAGCCCTATATCATCAAAATCATAAAGGCTACTTATTTTACAAAAATTCCATAAATTTTGCATACGAAATGTAATTAATAATGCAAGAAAACTTACGAGTTCAAGGACTTCTTCAATTCACTAGTTGGCTTGCTGAGGTGGAGGTAGCATAAGAGGATGACAAAATAACTCTTACACAAAATAGTCAATTGCCAATTATCACTGAAAAAAGGGAAGACTTTTAAGCAAATATAAACATTACATATATTATGAAATATAAATTTGTTTCTTATCCATGCAAATATGGAGCCGAGAAATAATTAACTGAGGTTTCACTAAACCTATGCGATAAGTATGTGTGTCTGATAGCAGCAGTAGTCCCTTTTTCATAGAGTTGAAGTGGGCATAGGAGTCCAAATTTATTGGTTTTGTCAGAGTCAACCAACCTACGATTCATGTACCTACAATAATACAAACACACAAATCAAAATTTAACGACGTAATTTGTAAAATATTAACTTCCAATTTGAGAAGATACTTACATTAAAAAGAGTTGGACAATCAAAATCGTAAGCTGTTATAGAGGAGCTACCAGGAACATTAAATCATCCCTCTTAAGATAGCATTGCGCCCTTGACTTGCCAACAACTGACTCAGTAGGCCAATCACTTGTTCGAAAGGATGTATCATATGCCATCAAAATCACTTGCTATATAACATTCAATGGAGGTCGTGAAATATCTTGAGTGGAGGGAGGTGGAGATGGAGGTGGCTGGGATTCCTCAACTCGATCAGAAATAAGGTTCTTTGGCCACAAGATGAAAGAGTTGAGGACATTACCCACAACCTTGAAGTCATCAACAGGGATAGGGAGAGGTGCATCTACAAAGATCACCTCTTCAACTGCCACTTTGACTTGATTATCCTTTATTTCTTGGTGGTGGATAGTTGATCCCAAGTTGTGCATGCTCCCCCGTGCAACTAATCGTTTCAGAGGATCCTCCAATTCTTTTTCCAAGACCCTCTGATGATTGACCGATACAACTCCCTTTAGTGCTCTATTTAGGGTTTAGGGAATGAGCTTGGGGAGCACTGGTATCTGCTTGTCTTGTGCTCGTCTTGATCATCCATTCCTTCTTCATCTTGTTGAACCTTTCTTCAAATTGTGCACCAAATGATGCTTCTGTCTCGGCCTTAGCTTCCGCTCTCACATTAGCCAATATATGCTCCATCTCCTCCTTAGTCACCATACTACTTGAGGAACGGCGTGGGGGTGCTCCAAAGTAATCCCTTATTCCTACCCCTCCTCCAACCCCCCTAACATAGCCGAGATGCTCACATTTTCCTGTAGTTACGGTCTGAATGTCATTCCTCCTATCCGACCTAAACGATCCCTTGGCTTGTTTTTTTTAAGCTCATCCTATAAGACACAGATGACAAATGTTAGTAATGAAATTTGTTTACTAAATAATTAATAACAACAAGTCAACAACAATGCTTATAATTTTCTCACAAACTATACGAGATTGTTCACTCGTATAAGACACACTCCTCTTTTGCTGAGAGAACAACCACTTCTCTCCGCGACGTATAGGAGATGGTGGAGAAAGAAGAACAGAAGGATCAGATTGGGATGCTTCTTCCAATCTCTTCCGTTTGGTCGCCAACAAGTCTTTTCGGCCTTTGCATAACCCCCATGAGATATTGTATGGGGGTAATCATTCTTTCTACCACTCTCTTGGGCCTTTTGCCTTTTTTCCTGTAAATAAGAAATCAAAATTAAGATACAATCAATAAAGACAATTCACCATTCATAAGTAAATCAAATGCCAAATAAGTCAACTCACTAATGCTTCTGGAGTAGTTTGAAGTCATATAAATTCTTGCCAAGTGTGTTCGTCAATATAAGAATACTGGTCACATGAGTTAGGACAAGGCTGACCTTCTTCCACCTCGATATGCACGTAATTGTTGGCAAGATTTGTCTTAAACTTCCTCCAGTGTTCATCACAATACATCATTATCATATTATACAGGGCTTCATTCTCAGGAATATCGTAAGTGAGCTGGATAGTTTCCCAGATATGTCGCTTCACATTTTTGTCCACATTTCTCCATTGCTCTATCAAGATGCTAGGCTTGTTGCGTGTTAGGAGGCCGACAAAACTCCTATACCGTTGGTCATTAGGCCTGATTGGTTTCCAATATCTATCAAACTCAATCAAAATCTTTTCCCCAGTATTCCGATTGAGAGGAATGTCTCTCAATCGGGTGGCTCTCCTACCCCTTCGTCTAGGCATGTCACTACAAAAAAAATGTGATTTAGTAGCGGTTAAAAATAGGTATTCGTAGCGGTTCTAACCGCTACAAACTAGGTTAGTAGCGGTTAGAAAAACCGCTACTAAATCGTACGTTGCAAGCGGTTTTGTAGCGGTTATATAAAACCGCTACTCAATCAAAAATAACCGCTACAAACTTTGTAGCGGTTAATAGTAACCGCTACAAAATCAAGCGATATTTGTAGCGGTTATATAACCGCTACAAATATGAAAAATTTTATTTACAGTCTTTAAAAAGAATTTTTTTTGTAGCGGTTAAAAAACCGCTACAAATATATAAAAATAAAAATTTGTTAAAAATGACTTTTTTTATTTGTAGCGGTTAAGAAACCGCTACCAAATTTGAATTTCATGAAATTAGTAGCGGTTCTTAGAACCGCTACTAATTTCATGAAATTCAAATTTACCGCAAAAAAGGCGCGTTATTTAGTAGCGGTTTAATAACCGCTACAAATATTTAAAATTTTTTTTAAAAACACCCGTTGATATTTTTCTTTTTTTTCAATATTATATTAATTAGTTTAATTTGTTATTATTTTATCTATTTCAATTAGTTTATTATTTAATAGTTTAACTTATCAATAAATTAAAAAGAAAAAATGTAATTGAATATGATTAGTATAAAATTTATGTTAATAATATTATTAACGATAGTTAGGTAATAAGGAATTATTATGTTTTATAATATAATGTAATTGTATATGAAAAATAAATGAAAATGAGATAGAGTTAAGATATATCTAGAAAAAAAGATGTTTAGAATAAATTTTATAGAAAGGAAAGAAGTATTCTAAAAGAAATTGAAAATGTTGTTACCATATTTGATCGTATTATTCAGCTCCTCTACTCATACAAAAGAAGTTGTAAATGAGAGGAAATGAAAGAAGGGTAAGGTGAAAAGAAATTGGGGAGTGTTTGAAATGAGTTGTGATAAGGGTATTTATAGGGATTCACGTATTATTTATAGCGGTTAATGTAGCGGTTACTAATTAATAGCGGTTATTTATATTTTGTAGCGGTTTAATTATTTGTATCGGTTAATGTAGCAGTTAATGTAGCGGTTATTATTTAGTAGCGGTTTTTATTTTTTGTAACGGTTTAATAACCGCTACAAATATTATATAAATTTTTTTTTTACATTTTATTTTAACACAAATTTTTTGCATTTTTTGTAAAGAAAAATTTTTTACACTTGAATTCTACAAATATTATTTTAATTTTTTTTTTACATTTTTTTTAACACAAATTTTTTGCATTTTTTGTAAAGACGAATTTTTTACAATTGAATTTGATCACTCATCGTCGCCATCCCTACATAAATTTTGTAGAAAAATTATTATTATTGATGTATTATTAAATTTAAAAAATTTAATTGAAATGACGTGGACTTAAAAAAACTCACCGCAGTAGAGGTAAATTGTCATCGCCTTCAGGGAAGTAGTTTTCAAAATCAGCTGGCTGAAATGGCTCACTCTCGTAGGCGATGTTATCGCCTTCACCCATATCGTAAAGGTCTCTTGGCTTTAAATGAACGACCATGTGCCAATCCCTATGCCGCTCGTCCTCGACATAATAAACCTGATGTGCCTCTGAAGCTAGAATATACGGCTCATCATCTTGAGAAATACCAGTATGAATCGGGCGTGAGAAATTGACTGATGTGATCCCTAGGTCGTCAGTTGTCAGTCCCCGAGAAGTAGTGGTATTTGCCCACAAACACTTGAACAGCGTCACGGTGAAACGGCCTTGATAATTAAGCTCGACCACATCAAGAAGCTTGCCATAATAAGGGACGCCTCCGAACTGCATGTTGGCGTCACTGCTGCTCGCATAACTCCTTGTCCCAAATGTGCCATAAACACCCGAATTCTGTGTTTGCAATCCCTGATCCCGTGAAACCGTGCAAAACTTAAAACCATTGACATTGTATGCTGTAAACCGTTTTGCATGATCAAGAGGGCCGATTGCGAGAGATCTGAAATCCGGTGAGTGTGGGTTGTGGTCATTTAGTATTCTGCGCGCAAACCAGGCCGGGAATTCTCTGTGGACCCTCCTATCAACTTCCGAGGATGTCTGTGTACGGATCCTGAGCTGACGCTTGACATGACTTCTGAATTCCCTGCAATTAATAATGGAAAGGCGTTAGTGAAATGAAAGTGAGAAATGTTACGAAAGATATAGATCGAATAACATACATGTGAGTGTACAATTCTTACCGTATGAAAGGCTCAACTTGAGTGCAATTAATCAAGACATGTCTATGTGCTTGGAACTTCTCAGTTGCCGTTAGTTTGAAGTTCTCAGTTGCTCCAACTGGTTTACCAACACGAGGGATAAATTCTCCTGATGTCGGCGCAGGCTCAGGACAATCGTCAACACGAGGCGGGCGGTTGAAAGCCGTCTCAAGATCATCAAAGTACCTTGAGCAAAAATATAGCACCTCATCCCCTATATAGCCTTCAGCTATAGAACCTTCTGGCCACGCCTTATTCCTCACGTAAGATTTTAATTTCCCAAGGAACCTACGAAGTACATAAGAGAAAATTGATATAAAATGATGAAAAGGATGACGAGCAAACATTAAATACGGACAATAAATGAAAGCACATATTTAATAAGAGTACCTCTCAATCGGATACATCCAACGATATTGTACTGGTCCAGCGAGCTTTGTTTCATGAACGAGGTGGACTGTGAGGTGAACCATCACAGTAAAAAAGGACGGAGGAAAGATCATCTCCAAGTGACAGAGCGTAAGAATGATTTTCGACTGCAGCTGATCGAGCTCCTCAACGATCAAAACCTTAGAACACAACTTCCGAAAGAAAGAACAAAGTTCCACCAAAACGATGGAAACATTGGGAGGAAGTGTATTCTTTATAGCCAGAGAGAGTAACTGCTGCATAAGAACATGTGAGTCGTGACTCTTCAGGCCAGCAACCTTTCGAGCCTGCAAGTCGACACATCGAGAAATGTTGCTTGAATACCCATCAGGAACTTTTAATTTCTTCAAGGTCGCGAGGAACACATCTTTATTCGGTTTTGTGAGGGTAAACTTTGCCGGTGTAAATCTGTCATGCTCATCTGGCCAAGCGTCTTCACGAACTCCCATGTCGCGTAAATCTTTCCTAGCTTGAAGGTGATCTTTTATCTTGCCGGGTTCGTTAAGCAGCGTATACAGCACATTGTCGCAAACATTCTTTTCAATGTGCATTACATCAAGACTGTGGCGAAGTAAATTAGATCTCCAATACGGAAGCGTGAAGAAGATACTTATCTTCTTCCACTGCTGAGGCGCCGAAGTCCTGCGCGTCTTTTCGCGAGTTTGCGCTGAACCGTCGCTTTTTCCAAACTCGACGTCAACATGCTCAAGCTGCTGTAAGATATCTATACCGGACAAAGTCTGAGGTGGTCCTCTTTTCTCTGGTTTCCCATTGAAGCGATTCCATTGCAATCTGAATTTATGCGTTCCATCGAGAAACCTCAGATGCCCCATAAAGCACCACTTTCGGCTGTGGGGAAGGCGCAGTGCGTCAGAGTCGAAATTGCAAGCCGGACACGCCGACCCAGTGTGCACATTCCAACCAGATAATGTGCCAAGGCCAGGAAAGTCACTGATAGTCCACATCAAGGCTGCACGCATGTTGAACAAAGTCTTGCTGTGAGCGTCGTACGTCTCCAAGCCGACATTCCACAGGTCAAGCAATTCCGCAATAAGCGGTTGGAGATACACATCGATGTCATTGCCCGGTGCCTTTTTGCCTGGAATGATCATAGACATAATGAAAGAGCTTTGTTTCATACACATCCAGGGGGTAAGTTGTAGGGAACTAAGACTACCGGCCAAATGCTGTAACTTGTGCTAAGATTCCCGAAAGGATTGAAACCGTCGGTCGCCAACGCAAGCCGGACATTTCTGGGGTCAGTCGCAAAATCTGGAAAGTCGTTGTCAAACGTTTTCCAAGCAGCTGCATCCCGCGGATGTCTTAATTTACCGTCTTCGTTTTTATCAACGGCATGCCACCTCATGTGCTCAGCAGTTTTAGACGACATAAATAATCTTTGTAGACGAGGTTTCAAAGGGAAGTACCTGAGAATCTTTGCGGGTTTCTTCTTCTGCTTTTTCCCCTTCCGAATTGTCTTGTACCTCGATGTGTGACATCTCTTGCACGTCTCCCTGCTGGAATCGTCTCCCCAATACAGCATACAATCATTTGGGCACGCATCAATCTTTTGATAATTCAACCCCAACCTGTTGATGATCTTCTTGGCCTCGTAGAAGGTTGTGGGAATCTCGGCGTCGGGGAATGCATCTTGTAATAAGTCGAGCAACATCGACATCCCCTTATCCGTGATCCCACACAAGCACTTGATATGATACAATTTGATCAAGAAAGATAATTTAGAATATTTGCGACAACCTTGATATAAAGGACGATCTGCCTCATCCATCAAGCTGAAAAAATCCCGAGCTGCTTCATTCCCCATAAAAGCCGGTTCAGAGCCGTGCACTTCTTCGTTGAAGTTGTCGCCTTGAACTCCAAACGCATCACGCATAGCATCATTCACAGGATCATCTTCATCTACTTGAACGCCTACTTGAGAACTTCGAGGAAGAGCCTCGTCGTATCTAATGCCGGCCTTCTCACCATGAACTGCCCAGAACGTATAGTCCTCCGGGAAAGGCTTCACAAGCAAATGTTCCTTCACAACATTTCGTGGATGCCACTTCTTGAACTTGCATTTCCGACACGGACAGACGATCTTGCCGTTACAGCTGGCGTGAGTGAATGCGAAATCTAAGAAACTGTTTAATCCGTACAAATATTCAGGAGAATTGCGCGGCAACCTTATCCATGATTTATCCATAGCTACAAGTGAGAGAGAAGAAAGTATAGAGAAGAAGATGAGTGAGAAGATAATGACGAATGCCTAGAACCTTATATTCTGAAAATCCAACGTTTATAACTTTGTAGCGGTTATAAAACCGCTACAACAACCGCTACAGAAATTCCAACGTTTATAATTTAGTAGCGGTTACATATATAAAACCGCTACTAATATTCAAGCCGTTAATTGGTGGGAAATTCAAAATGTACTTGTTGAGTATTAGTAGCGGTTTTATATCTATAACCGCTACTAATGTTCAACCTATTAGTAGCGGTTATATATATAAAACCGCTACTAATATTAAAGCCGTTGGACATTAAATATAAAAATAATTTTCTAATTTGTAGCGGTTATACATAATATAACCGCTACAGATGTGCACAAAGGCGGCAAATTTGAAAATTCAAATGATTTGAGTGTTTGTAGCGGTTATTAGTGTATAACCGCTACAAACATATATATTTGTAGCGGTTTATGAAGAGAAACCGCTACAAATATATAAGTAAATTTGTAGCGGTTAGGTGTTAAAACCGCTACAAATATACATTTATAAATTATTTATAAATGTATATATAATTTTTTTTTTAAAAATATATTAAAAAAAATAAATTATATATATATTTAATTTATAAAATTATATATTTGTAGCGGTTATGTACTAATAACCGCTACAAATATATATATTTGTAGCGGTTTTTGGTTAAAACCGCTACAAATATATACATTTGTAGCGGTTTTAACCTAAAACCGCTACAAATATATATATAATTTATTTTTTTTTTAAATTTAGATTTAAATCATTTATAAATTATTTCAATGCGATATAATAATATAAATATAATTATATAAAACACAATAAGAAAATTCTGAAATAAAATCTCATAAATATTTACAAATGTTTAAAAGAAAAGAAAATGTCCTAAACTAAGGAGCTGGGGGCTGATCCTCTGGTGCTCCCTTAGGTGGGGCTCCCTCAGATGCCGCTGGATCGGGCCGCTGCGCAGACTGAACCTCACCATCGTCATCAGCAGGAGGAGGAGCAGTACTCGGGACGACGTAGTGAGGGACAGGGGGGACCGCTGGATGCTGCTCGTCCGGGAACAGCCGATGCCAAGCTCCCTCGAGCATAGTGTTCGCGATCTCACGCCACTGCGTCTGCCGAGCGTACATCGTATCTGAGTGTACCTGCAGCATCTGCTGCATCTGCTGCTGCTGCGCCATCTGCTGCTGCGTCTGCTCCAGATCTGACCGCAGCTGGTCAATCGACTCGTCCCTCCGACGTCTGACCCCTCTAGAGCTGCCAGCCTCAGAGGCGGCGCTCCTGCCGTAGATTATGCTGGGTCTGGCGCCTATCCCCATCCCCCGCACTCGTCTGGGGTGCTCAGGCTGACTAAGGCCCGCCTTCAGAGGAGCCGTCGGGTCCACTGACCCCTGTGACTCCTCAGGCTGGGTCTGTCGCAGCTCAGCCTGCGACAGCTGCATCCGCTCCTGCCATTTTATGAAACAATTAATAATTACTATTTTTCATTATTAACTTGATTTTATAAAAAAATATAATAATAAAATAACTTACAATCGCCGCCTCTGCCTGCTGAGAGGTCGCAGTCCCGTCACGGTGTCTGTGTGTGATGGCGTACAGCTCCGCATAGTCCGTCTGACGGTTCTCCTGCTGTGCCCTCGTCTCCTGAAACAATTACAAAACAATTAGTATTATGAAATAATCAGCTAAAAGTAAGTGAAGCACTTGAAAAGTTACCAGCTCGCTGTAGGTCACAGCAAAGGTCTTCGATCCTGCTGTGTGGTGGATCGTCTGCTGCGCCGGGATCGCGGCGTCCCTCTGAGAAAGCTCCTGGAAAAACAAATAATTAAATGTATTATAAAATTTGAAATTAAATACAAATTAAATTGAAATTATAATTTAATATTTAACAATTAGAAAATTATATATCAAAAATATAATAAATACATTACCTGTGCCTGAGGGCTCCTCCTGAATTGGACGAAACGCGCCCAGTCGTTCGGCGGCACGCCGTCCGGGACTCTCTCCTGCAGCTGCTCCAGAGGCATCGTCCCGTCCCCATCCACACTGTGGAAGAGACGGTTCCTCCTGTTCCTCCAAGCGTCGCCCATCTTCACGAGGGCGTACCTCTTCCGGTTGGCCCGGACGGCAAACCGCAGCTGAAAAAAATACATTTAAATATCAATAATTATAAAAACCATAATTTAAATAAAATAATTAAATAGAATTAATTAAAAAAATATTAATTGAATAGTTTTAATTACCTGAATCACCTCCTCCCAAGCCTGGTCCTTCGGCCCCCTCGGAATGTGCCTCCAGGTCGGGAAGTGAAGGGGGAACCGCATCCAATTCGCTCCCAGGTCGCTCAGGAAGCGGTTGAGCAGGTGACCCCCATTGTGGATCGGCTGGTCAGTGCCCTCGTTCCACGGCACTACAACTCGCAGGGACTGGTCCATGCTGTTCAGACCGGCCACATCCAGCCTCCTTGTCGACACATTCCCCTGCTCATCTGCACAGTTGACCGCACGTTAGATAAATTATAATTCAAAGTTAAAAAGTTAAAAAATTAAAAAATTAAATAATTTACCTTCGACCTGCACCTCAAACCCAGTGGACCGCAAAGACGACCCTCGTGGGTTGTTCTGCTCCCGAGCCTTTTCCTCTTCGAGGAACTGCTCCATCTCCCTGAACCCACTAATCGGGATCTCGAACTCCTCCTCGTTGAGGAAGTCCTCAACGCTAATCTCTGGCACCTCCACCTCAGGCACCTCAGCTGCGGTCGTCGCCTGTGGGATCGTATGCGGATCCTGTGGGAGGATGGGCTGAGATGCCTCGGTAGCCCTGCCTGCGCGCTGCCCCCTCCCTCTGCCCCCTGCTCGGCTGCTGCCACCCCGTAAAGTCGGTCTGGGGGGCACAGGGGCCTTCCCCTTATCCTGTCCTGAAGCCATATCAACTGTACAAATTAAAAAAAAAATTAGTCCATTATTCTACACAAATATAATAAAAATACAAAATATAAATAAAAATACGTGTTATATACGTACCTCAAGTGTAAATACTGCGGAATACTGACCAAAAACTCCTATAGACTCGTCTGAACGCTCAAATATCGAATAAACCACTCAGAGAAACCTTAAGAAACAAAATGAGCAAAATGAGAAATGGAGGAGGGGAGGGGTTTAAATAGGCCGGATATTAGTAGCGGTTATTAAACATAACGCTACTCTAACCGCTACAAATATCCAAATTTGTAGCGGTTCTACAATAACCGCTACAAATCTTCACAACGTTTGAAATTCTGTAGCGGTTATTGCCCAGAACCGCTACAAATTTGGAGTCTCTTGAAATTCTGTAGCGGTTCTTGCCCAAAACCGCTACAAAATTCTGACCTTTGGTATTTTGTAGCGGTTATTGTGCATTAACCGCTACAAAATAACCGCTACAAGTTTTGGCAGGAATTTCGCGCCAAATTTGTAGCGGTTTTTTGTAGGTAACCGCTACAAATATTCTTGCCGCTACAAATTTGTAGCGGTTTAGGAAAAAACCGCTAGAAATACTATAATTTGTAGCGGTTTAAGATAACCGCTACAAGTGCACCGCTACGAAATACCTTTTTTTTTGTAGTGTGTTACATGGCTCACTATGTTCTTGGCTCAGAGCATTGCTAGGTTTGCTTTGATTAATATTAGTTGGATCTGGAGTACCCTCACTAGGACGACTCATTATCTTCACTTTAAGGACACTATTTAAAGATAGCTAGTGATGATTTAAGGAAATTTCGCTACACGGTGCTATTGCTATAACACGTCACTATCTACAAAGGCATCGTTCAAAAGAAATTCTCAAGTTATGCAAACATAAACAAATAATTAATTGCAATGCACAAGTTGATAACCAATATCAAGCAATATCATCACTATGAATCTAGAGAATATATTGAAGCAAATATACAGAGTTAGGCAATATGAACATACATAAACACAAGCAAATTCAAAAGCAATTCCCAAGTAATTTACTATATTGAACATACATGCAAAAATACAGAATTAGTATTGAAGCAAAAAAATTGAGTTAGGCAATATGAACACAAGTAAGTTTTCATTCATCAAAATGTTCCTGCAAGAGTTTATATAGTATGAAGCACCATGAACATGTAGACAGTCCTAATGTACTAGGAGGTAGACTCAGAACCCTTCTCATACACAACCAAAATAAACCCAGGTCCACAAAAACATAAGGACATTAACCTCAGACACATGCATATATTAAAACTCTTCAGAATAATTAACGGTACCTTTAACCTTTGATTGAGGATCCTCTTCTTCCTTTGGATTTGAACAGTCTTTGGCCACTTTACAAATCAAGTAAGGTCTCTCTTAGGAGGTAATGGACGCTTTTGAAAAGTGAATTGACAACTTGCTGCAAGAATCGAACAAAGAAAATAGAGGCTAAGACATCTCACAATTTCAATGAAATACCCAAAAACGAAACCAATAATTTAATTGAATGCCTGGAGATTGAAACACAAACCTAACAAAAAAAATGAGGTTGAGAATGAAACCAATCAGAAGGAACAAGCGACAATAGCCTTACGACAATGTATTTAACCGTAGATCAGTGTTGACGGCGGCGGAGGTTAAGGATGAAGGAAAGAAGGGGAAAGGAGGAGCTGCCGCGAACCGATGCAGGGGTTTTACTGATGTGCTTAAGTATTGGATTTCAAAGTTAAAATTAGGCGCAATTAGAAATTTAGGTCAGTGTTTGTTAGAGCAAGCGTTTCACCCAAGAGGGAGGGTGAATTGGGTGATACTAAAAATTTCATTGCAAATATAAAACTTGACGGTGAATATAAAGCAGTAAAGAGTAAGGAGAAATATCACCGAAGTGTACACCAGGAGTTATACTGGTTCGGCCATAACCACTTTGACCTACGTCCAGTCCTCAGAGCATCTCTGAGTATTTCACTATAGTTTCCAAGATTCAGTGGGTTCTTGGCACCTCGGTACAAGCAAGTTCCTTCGCCTGGACACTCACTCCCCCTTACAAGTTGTAATCCAATCCCAACTCAAGGTTCCACAACCTTAAGTTACCTCAATAACAAATATTGAGTTTGAATGAAATATCTCTCTTACAGAGTGAATAAGAATCACTGAAGTACAGATTTACAAGTGTGTGTAAAAACAGAGTATTGAGAGTGAACTTGAAAATGCGTTCGTGTGTTCTTGTTGTTATCTCTGTTTGGATGTTCCCATATATATATATATATGTGTTGATAATGACCGTTGGAACATTTTCTTCTCGCCTGTTAGATTGTGCGTAGCCACTGTTAACTTTTCCAGTCTTTAAAAAATATCCGTTTGCGGTAGGTAGCATTTGAGCGTTGCATTTAACTTTCCTTATTTGGTAAAATCTCTTCATTGTTTATCTGCGAACATGCTAAGAATACTAATACAATGAAGGGTTAATCACATAGGAAACAAATTAATGAATGTTGGAATGATTTCTGAATTTCTGGGTTTGATTACTCGAGTATCTTCTTGAAAATATTGATGAAAAGCAAGTCAATAAATGAACATCACATTACTAGGGTAGTGCATGGAGTAAACAAATTAAAAAACCTTGGAAATACCTGTTTACTTGAGTACTTACTCGAGTATACTACAATTTTCTTCACAGGTTACTCGATGCTTTACTCCAGTAATGTTGGCAGGACTTCAGGCCGAGAGCACTGCAAGTTTTGCTTACCTGGTTACTCGAGTACCGCTTCGAGTGAACATCTATTTTCTACATAGCTTACTCGGGTAGATACTTCAAGTGCATTGTAAATAATTCTGTAGATCACTCGATTACTGACTCGAGTAATCACGTTCAAGTCTTTGACATAGAATACCTACATACTTGAGTGGTGCCTCGAGTGAAGTGTGATTAGAATATTTCAGATTAATCCAGTGTTACCTTCAAGTTTTGTTTACCACAGTGATTTACTCGAGTTGCTCCTTGAGTAAAATTGGTAGGATTGGAATGCCGAGAGCAACATATTTCTTGAAGCAGGGGACTCGAGTACTGACTCGAGTAACGTTGGTAGGCCGAGAGCAACTGGAAGTGATTTTCCTGATTACTCGAGTACTGACTCGAGTAACGTTGGCATGGCCGAGAGCAACTAGAAGTGATTTCCCTAATTACTCTAGTACTTACTCGAGTAAAGTTAGCAGGCCAAGAGCAATTCATTTCCTTGTGGCAGGTTACTCAAACGTTGACTCGAGTAACTCTTCTTTTCATTTCATATTACTCGAGTCGTTCTTCGAGTGATGTATCTGGTCATGAGTTACTTGAGGTTCTGTGCTCTGGTTACTTCAAGTTTCTGTCTCATTACTCGAGTAGCCTTTTAGAAATTCTGCCAGTGATGAAGTTTCTCAGCTTTTTCTCTTGGCCTTTCTTCATTACTCCAGTGCTTACTTCAAGTGATGATTTGCTCTATCATTACTTTGTTCAAACTTATTTGTTTATCAAGTCTTTTTCACACCCATTCTTTGTTATCATCAAAACATGTGAGATCTAATAGTTTTAAGACCGGTTATAATAAAATAAAAGTAATATTTAAGACCGGTTATTAATAAATAACTGGTTTTAAAAATATAAAAACTTTTTAACACCGGTTATTAATAATAACCGGTCTTAAATTTTTAATATCTAAGACCGATTTTTATTTACAACCGGTCTTAACAATAATAAACATTTTATTTTTTTAATTGTCTTTAATTTAGATAATATTTTCTAGACCAGTTATATATAGAACCGGTCTAGAAAATATATTACATATTTTTATTTTTTTAATTGTATATATTTTAAAACCGGTTTTTATTACAACCAATCTTAAAATATTACTTTTAAGACTAGTTATAAAAAAATCGGTCTTAAAATTTGATCATAATTATAAAATTGCCACCGGTCATATTTTTAAGACCTTATCCTATATAACCGGTCTAAATGTTCTAGTCTAAAATCCCTTTTCTGTTCTAGTGAAAGATTGAAATGAACATTAAGTCATTAAGAGCTACTAATTATTTCCACTAAGTTCAGGAAAGGAACTTGGTGGCTGCCAAAGGAGGAGACGACGGCTGCAATATGTTTGTTCTGAGATGAATTTCGTGTAGTGAATAAGGATGAAGATGAAACACTTGAGAAGAAGAACAAAAGAATAGTTATGAAGATGAAGATTGTTAGAGGGCACTTGGGAACTGAGGGAAGGAAATACTAATATGGCTATATATATATATATAGAAATGAAAGGATAGAGTCGTGTTAGATCTAGATTATCTCCTTATCATTTCTCTCTTTTTTCTAGTCCTCGTCTTATTTTAACTTTTTAATAAAAAAAATCAACAATTGAGATTTAAAATCTTATAAAATTATATTATAAAATTTGATAAGTATAACTAACAAGGAACAAAGCTTAAGCTTTTTACATCTGTCATGTCAAGTTTTTCCATTTACATATAACCATATGTCTTATGTTTTTTCCTATGTGGGTTTAAAGCTAAATGATAATATTTCAATAGTATGACACATGATCACACATGATTGAAGAAATTGGCATAATATATATAAGGAACTTGACCTTAATCATTGTCCTAATTCACAACGGTAGACTATTTCAAAATAATGATGATGATTATGGTTCTATAAAATATTGTATCTTAACTGTTCATTTTGCAATCCAATAATTGGGATGAGACGACGAGGAAAAAACATAGATGAGGAGAGATCCAAATTTCTGTATTGAGTGTTGGTTGATTTACTTTCCAGCATGAGCAATCTGATGCTACCCGACTTCCTCTATCTGTTCACGTTGTCCTGTACTTCAATAAATGCGACATTTAGTTAACATCATACAAAAATATTTATTCAATATTTTAGTTTCATTTGATTCATAAATTGGCTTTTGGAAAAGAAAGAATATTAAATTGGTATTATGTAAAAATAATGTATAATTTTTGAGTATCTATAATTTTTTTTAAATTGATACTTTTGATTATAATTTTTTTTAAAGAGATGGATCTATTTTAGATATTGGACATAATTATATCAATATGAGACAAACCAATAAATTAGAGTGCTTAAAGCATAAATTATTGAACTAGCCGACAACTAATAAAAATAACTTTTTATTTAAAAAATGCTTTTATGCATAAAACCAAAAATATAGTACTGACTTTGTTTCTTCTTTGGCTAACACAGATACTGATTTTAAAAACATTATTTAGAGGTTAAATTGTTAAAATAAATTGAAAAAAAAAAAAAAGAGGTTAACCCTGTATTTATAGTTCGGTGTGATTATTGAAACACGTGTGGAAGATCAAGAAATGTTAAAAGCGAAAGTTCGTGGGGGTTGCGGCGTGGGGGTTTGAGAGTAGCTAATATCTCCAAGTCAATCTGAATGGAAAAGATTGACTTTAATTTGACCCTTCTTATTGTGCCTTTTTTGTTGGTATTCTTTATTTATTTATTTATTTTTTTGACTTCTAGCATCGATTTCCCTTGTCACTAGACATTATTGAAATATACAAACACTTTATATTTTGCATTGTATGTTTGTAAGTATAAACAAGAAATGTTATATATATAAGTAAGGCTTAAAGGATGTGTGAGTTTTCTCACATTCCATGCTGGTCTCCTTTAAATTTTTTTGGGGCATGACAATCTATATACACATATAAACAAGGAAATAGGCATCATGTCTATAAGTTTCATGGAGAGGCTTTTTCTACAATTAACTTTACCATAATAACTTTACCAGTTAATACATTTGATAAGTAGGGTCTTTTCTACTATATGAAATGCAAATAACTTGCTAAATATTTATAGTCTCAACACAATTCATTACTAGAATAATTTAAGAGTACATACATAAATACATATTGAATCATAGCTACCAAAGTTACCTCTAAGTATCACTCCACTTCTTTTCTCAAATATTTCAATGAACGCTTTTCATACATCCCAAAATATTAATACAAGAATAAGAGATTTAACCATTGGTTTTACCTAACAATATTGTATAGATTTACCGTACTTTCTAAATTCAATTCTTCACCAAGTTTCAATGCAGAAAATAATGATATCTAGTTCCATTCAATTCTAACACCAAAAAATTCATCCCAATTTTCATTTAGTTTTCTTCAACAGTATTGAATTACATACTTCATATGTATTTCAAGAATCAATTTAGTGTGTGTTTGAGATAGCGGTAGGAAAAATAACTTATTTTAAATCTGACTTATAAAAAATGACTTTATAGAAAAGTCAGTTTGTGTAATATGATTTATGTTTGGATAAACAATTGAAGAAGTGCTTGTCTATGATTCAAAACTTGTTTGAATTGGGGATTACATAACTGCTTTGCATTAATTATAAGAAAACAAGAAATTTAATATTATAAATAACTGGAAAAATTAAAGTTAGAAAATATGATGCGAAAATACATAATTTCACAAAAAAAAATGTTACACAACTAATTGGATCATATGTCCCGTATAAGTTGATTTCTAATCATGTCATGAATGCGATTTATACAAATTGATGATGCCCCATCATTATTGGTCGAGGAAGCCGCATCGTTTACAATATTATTATCTTCATGAGCTACATTGGCAGTTTTCACTGCACCGAAATTAACATCACTTTGAGAATTTCTCCTAATAAAGTAATGTATGGCCATTGTTACACAAACTAAGCGGACTTGTGTTTCGTAGCTGTATTTGCGCATTTTTTGCAATAAATCGAATCTATTCTTCCACACTCCAAAAGTCCTTTCAATAGTTGACTTCAAACTGGAATGATAGAAATTGAAGGTCTCTTAATAGCATGTAATTGTACATTTAGTCCAAATTAATGATAAATAATGTATTTAAGCTCAATAAATATGATAAAATCTCCATGCAAGTATGGAACATGATGATAAAATAGGTACTTTTCATTCACCAATCACCCATACCACTAAGCTACCAATTTAACTTTATTGCCAACGACAATAAATAATTAAAATATTAATTACCTTTGTGTGTGTGTGTCATTTGAGGCTATTACATATATCCATAACATAAAATTAAATTTTAACAATAAATGAAATAATTATACTATTTCATTTAGGGTCTTTACATAACTATTATTGCTAACACTATGTATGTATCAAGTACAAAAAAAAAAAAATTCTATCTATACAAATATGTCATACTTTGGGGTAATTAAGCATATTTGGGAGTTAGATTACGTAGAATTTTAGGTTCCGGTATTTGGTGCAACTGGGTTAACAACAATAATGCTTTGAAAGTTAATGAGTTAGGGTTGATACAATTGAATTTGAACAAGTGAGGGTATAAAGAAAAGTTTTTCGTTTTGGATTCTCAAGCTAAACGATTGTTCTATATTCTTGATTCTACTAATAAAGAATGGTCTATTGTTTTGTTTTCAAATAAAACAAATGAGGATGCAGGAGGTGAAGTCAATCCGGTTGAGGATGATCCTTTCCACGGGATGTCACTTGAAACAAATGCAATGAGGATGATGCTTTGTACATTAGGCATGATCACAATGAAGGAATTTGGATTTCAAAAAGGGAGGAATTGCTTTACAAATTAAAGAAAACAATTGTAACTAAAAAGAGCATTAAAATTATTAAGACTAGGAAAAAAAAAAGGGACACTTGATCATGTAAATTCTCATACCTTTATTGCTTGATTTAATTATGGTTTGCGTTAATCATTGTTTGATTTAAATGATCATACTAATGATCTCTTGTTCATCAACTTGTTACAGATAAGTCTTCCTTTTGCAGCGTAGTTCTAGAAGTAATGGTCATTCGTTGCTCGGTGCATAGATATGCAGCACTCTACATACATGCAATTCATCCATATTGTTATGGATGTACTGATAAATGTATATATGGCACTAGATGATTTGCTTTAACTTGTTGTCACCTGTTGGAATTGATAATTTTGTATATTGTCATACCTCCAACTAGAACTGGATTTGTTTGGCTGTTTGGTGTGTGTGTGGGGGGTGATTGAAAGTGAGCCCATAATTTAAAAAAAAAAAATTAGTCCCACATACTTCAATGTTATTGGCAAATAACCATGTATCATTGTTCTTCCAAATAACCTTGAGGTATTTCAAAATATTTTATGGTTATAGACTAACAACCATTAAATAAACTTCTTACGAATGACTAAAACTAGTGTTAAATACTTTATAGTTTAGCAATAGAGTAGTAAACTATTCTGTAATATATTTTATGGTTCTTAGTGAATAAACGTTGAATATTGTGTACTATATTTAATAGTCATTGACTAAGAACCATGAAGTTTATATCAAATAAATAACGGTTTTAATTGAAAAACCGTGAAATATAAAGCCTTATATTTTACGACTATATATCATAGTTGACAATCATAAAATATTAATTTTTGACACTAAGATATTTAAAAGTTGAAAACTGTAAAATATTGCTAACAATAATCATAAACTATAAACAACTCTATAGTAATGTGAAATTATGGACAACCTTATCTCTCATTTCTTAAAATTTTCTACTCTATTGCCCTTACTTAAAAAAATTCAGCCACCATTGCTTGGGACCTCACTAACGGCCCACCACTAGCCCTATAGCTGGCCGGCCGCCTCAGCTTTGATAGCGGTGACTGTAATTTTTGGGGCCAAAGTGGTGACTGTGGGATTTAATCCCACCCTCTTGTATCTCAAATGGTTTGGTCATCATTGAGTCACCAAAACCCTTTAGGGCCAGATATTCCCCCCTCTGGTAGGTTGGCTTCGGGATGTTAGAAGAGGTATCTACCCCATGAAGATGTACCATAGAGAGAATATTTAGGGTTCTTGAAGCGGTAGAACATAATAACAAAACAAAACAGAAGAACAAAACACAGGAAGAGGCTTGCTTGTCTCTGAAACTATCAACCACTGTGGGTTGTTACCACCAGCATTTACAACACTAAAAAATGTTTCGCCATTTCATCAATGTCATTTACACCACTTAAACGTATATCACCATTTCATCAACATCATTTACATCAACTTTTTAACAATTTCATAATTTTTTGGGAGAATCCCTAGAAAAGAACTTGAAAATTGTAAAATTCTAAATAAGGTTTATTACCAAGAGTTGATTAGAAAATGTCGAAACTTGATAAACAATTTCCAACTTATTTTTTGAAAAATACCTGATTTAGAATTTTACAATTTTAAAGTTATTTGTCTGAAATTTTTCCTTGTGAATCTTTCATATCAAACAGCCCATATGGTCCAATGAGTGGTACTTTCTCCCAAACTTTTTACCCACTTGGTCATTTCCCCCAATTTTCCACTTTTGATTTAAGTATATCTTTGTGGGCTTTGGAATCATTTGAATCATATGCCTATACTTGAAGATGTGGGCTTCAGACTTTGGGCCAATTACTTAAAACTTTGTTTGTGTATGCACTTTGGACCACAAATCAACTTTCTTTAGGCCTTTTTTTAATTGATCTTTGGGTTTGTTGGGGTGATGTTGGGCCATGATTTGGATTCTAAGGTTGATCTGATGTAAGATGATCTTGAGTCCAGATAGGCCCCTATATTGGAGGTTTTAGTCAATTAATAATCCTTTAATTTTTTGACCTGAATTAATAATCCATTAAGTATAGTTTAT
This sequence comes from Inga leiocalycina, assembly GCA_963242795.1. Lineage (NCBI taxonomy): Eukaryota > Viridiplantae > Streptophyta > Magnoliopsida > Fabales > Fabaceae > Inga > Inga leiocalycina. The sequence goes on from OY725321.1 coordinate 59,636,593, forward strand.
TTCCGCGTTAATTAGGAAAGGCGTCACATATGCACAATGGACTGTTTTAAAATTGGAAATCTTCCTTAAGGAAAAAACTAATGTTATGTTTGGATAAGTGGGGATTTGGATTTGAACCAAATTCATTATTTAGTTGCATACTATTTTATAGTTTTGGATTTGATCAAAATCGAAGCAAATATTTTACTACAATACTTTTTGAATTTCAAATACTTAAACTACCCTAATTATTCAAAATCTCAATCATCCTCTTTAATATTAGCCAAACATATGGAAAAGTCAAAGAAAAAGCACAACTCATTTTTTTGGTTTGACTTTTTTTATTCTACCTTTAAAAAGTTTTAAATACATTAGATTTTAAAATCGGGACTCTAAATATAAAATTTAGGTCCAAAATCATCTTTCCAACAAAACGACTTTCTTTTTTTTTTTTAACGAAAAAACATGATCTCACTTAAATTATCATGCAGGCTTTTAAGTCATGAAACCTTATTCACAATATTATAACCGGATGCTTAAACAACACTGAATTTCTTCTACTCAATTCAGTAATTGTTGATCGTAATTAATCAAATTATATTCCACTTAGCTTGCGTTTTGACCAATAAACATGGACAAATTTAATAAAGTTAATTAACTTTCTCTAAATTTCTTGTTCTGTGTGAAATAATTAAAATGGCCTTATATATAGGTAATACTTACAATTAATGAGTCACCTTTTGTTTGCTATAGCTTGATGTAATGAACTCCAAATGAACCGTGTTTCACCTTTTGGACTATTCAGCACAGAGATTATTCTCTCCCTTTTACCCCCTCTGAAGCAGAGTTTCACTGAATAATTCCCATTTGAAGTCTTTGCCTATATCATTGTATCTTCAGACATAAATTTCAAAATCAAACTTATTAAAAGGTATTTGAAACACAAATCTTGGTTTTTTGAAGTTAGGGTTTTTTGCCAAGAAGAGGAAATGCCAGAAGTAAGAAGAGGTATCCTAAACTTCGAATATTGTTTGTTTTGGTTGTTGTGAGTAGTTTAATCAGCGAAATTTCGTTGGATTTACTTTGAATGTAAATTTTGGAAAAGTTGTGTCCTAAATGTTATGCTATCCAAATTGAGTCTAAATAGTAGTTAGAACATAATTAAATAGTTAATAAAGTGATTAGTAGTAAAAAGGAGCAAGTCTGTGGAGTCAAAATTGGAAAACCCTAAATTTCCCAAAAGAATCTTGGGTTTCGGCCTGGTCCAATTCATGGGGTTAGGGCTAGGTTTTTGATGTTATGATGATTCCACTGAGTTCAAGGCGGGATAATTAGGTGGGGTTACAATTGATCACTTTTTTAGAAAAGCCTGAAAAAATATAATTATGAAAACACCCATGAAACCTTGAAATAGGGGCTTCCAAGGGCATTCCCATTATTTGCCAGTGAATTTAGTAATTTTGAGTCCTGAAATGGATTTCTTGGGTGAAAATATATTAGAATAGCTCAGGTCAAAATTTCAAAAAAAGTACAGTCAGACTGGATACAATGCGGCCGGGTCCTCAAGGGTATTTTGGTAACTTTTCACAATAGGCTTATATAACCACTATAAACACTATGAAAGTGCCTAAAATGGTACACGAATGAGTTTTAACCTAATTCTTGTACATTTGATATTTTATGATTGAGTTGGGAGTCTGAGTTTGGCACGCTTTACGAGGCATACAAATTGAGAAGGGAAAAGACCTGAGGTAGTGACTTTATCCTTCATGCATGATGCCATGGTTCATATGTTTTGTGGTTGCCATTGTTTTGCTTAATTAATCAACATGGTTTGCTCAGAAGGGGTGATCTGCTAAGAAAGGGCAGTTAGTGCAAAAGTGCACTTACACCAGGGGGTTGGGTGTCAATCCAACTGGTGTACGATTAGTAGGGTGGAAACCCTACGCATATATACATGTCGATGTTGTTTTTATATTGTTCGTTAATTTGTGCATACATGCTGCATAACATATTTACTTTTCACATTTTACATGAATGTTAGTATGTTGTTGCTGGGATTCCTTAGAATCTCATTCTCTTTCAAAATGATAATGTGCCAGTAGAAACTAGCAGAGCCAAAGGAAAGGTTGTAGGCACAGGGAACTAATGAACATGTATCCCAAGGCAAGGATGAGTGGTTATATGTAGCCTTTATTTTTGAATATTTTGGGATAACTCTGTAAGTATTATCAAAACTACGGGAAAAATCCATGTTGTAATCAAGTACATTATATCATTATATTAGTATATTTATGCTATTCCTGTATTGCTCACCAAACTGCATGCAAGTACTTTGAAAATATGGAAAATAAGATAAGGGTATGACAGAGTTATCCACACAGCAGATAACACTTCACTTACCACATATGACATTGGTTCAATTCGATTAACGAACCATGTACAAGATTTCAATATGTACAAGATTTGAAGAAAAAACTCATTTTTGTGGGAACTCTAGACTCAAAGGGGTTCAAAATCACTACAGCAAAGTGGAGTAACGAAGATATTTTCTCGTTCATTGGTGGTAATGAAGGGTATATGGAAGAACAATAACACGTACCACTATCAAGCTAGTACGGTTATTGGAATCGCAGTAGTGACATCCAGTGATAAGAAGGAAGTATAAGCAATTAGAATGTGGCACATGTGCTTAGGACATGCTGGAGGAAAATCCTTGAAAACCCTATCAGATCAAGGGTTGTTAAAAAGATTAAAGCACTGTAGTTTGGATTTGTGTGAACATTGTGTAAAGGGAAAGCAGACAAGGGTTAAGTTTGGAACAACTATCCATAATACAAAAGGTGTTTTAGATTATGTTCACTCTGATGTTTGGGGTCCTTCCAAAACACCTTCATTAGGAGGAAAACATTACTTTGTAACCTTTATTGATGATTTCTCCTGAAGAGTTTGGGTGTATACAATGAAGGCTAAAGATGAAGTATTGGGAATGTTTCTCAAATGGAAGGTGATGATAGAAACACAAATAGGGCAGGAGGATCAAATGTCTTCATATGGATAATAGAGGAGAATACATGAATGATCCTTTCCATAAGATTTGTGAGGATGATGGCATTATCAGACACTTCATTGTTAGGCATACACCAAAATAGAATGGAGTGGCAAAATGCATAAATCAGACTTTGCTGGAGAAGGTTCGGTGTATGTTGTCCAATACTGGCTTGAGCAAAGAATTTTGGGTTGAGGCAATAACATATATGATTTACCTCATTAATAGTCTACCATCTACTGCTATTGGTGGTAGGACGCCCTTTGAATAATGGTATGGAAAACCTGCTCCAGATTATGATTCTTTACATGTTTTTGGCTCAGCTGCATACTATCATGTGAAAGAGTCAAAGTTGGATCTGAGAGCAAAGAGATCTATCTTTTTGGGGATTACTTCTGGAGTCAAAAGATATCATTTATGGTGTCTAGAGACAAAGAAGTTTGTATTCAAAAGGGATGTTACCTTTGATGAATCTGTCATGGAAAGAAAAGTAGTAGCTGAATATACCAAGCAAAGTGATGGTGTTTCAAAGTAGGTGGAGTTTGAATGAAAGATGATTTTCCCAATACAAGGAGTAGACGGGAAAACAAAAGAAGACTTTCTTATGGAAGAAGAAGAGTCAGTTGAAAGGGAAGTTTCAACTCATAAACCTCAATAGCAAAGTGAATTAATAGCAACCAGTGAGCCAAAATGAACAATAAGAAAGCCTACTCGTTTTAAAGACATTGTGACTTGTACAACCTCAATTGCAGTTGATGATATTTCTTCAACTTATAAGTCGGTTGTCCAAAGCTCAAAAAAGGATCAGTGGAGGAATGCCATGAATGAAGAAATACAATCCCTTTATCAAAACGGTATGTGAAAATTGGCCAAACTCTTGAAGGGTAATAAGGAAATTGGTTGCAAATGGGCTTATGTAAAGAAAGAAGGATTTCCTTACCAAGGTGATGTGCGCTACAAAGTAAGATTGGTAGCTAAAGGCTATGCTTAGAAGGAGGGAATTGATTACAATGAGGTATTTTCTCCAGTAGTGAATCATTCCTCCATTAGAATTTTGTTGGCTTTGGTAGCATTGTTGGGTTTGGAACTAGTTTAGATAGATGTGAAAATTGCATTTTTGAATGGAGACTTAGAGAAGGAAATCTACATGACTCAGTCAGAATGATTCAAAGTTGCTGGAAAGGAGAATATGGTGTGCAAACTTGAAAAATCGTTATATAGATTGAAACAATCTTCGAGACAATGGTATAAATGATTTGAAATGTTTATGTCGTGGCATAAGTACAGGGGAAGCAAATACGATCATTGTATCTATTTGCGGAAGCTTGAAGATGGATCCTTTATATATCTCCTCTTATATATTGATGATATGTTGATAGCTTAGAAAAATTAAGCAGAAATTGAGAAGCTAAAGGCTCAACTAAAAGAGAAATTTGAGATGAAGGACTTAGGAGAGGCTAAAAAGATTCTCGGCAGAGAGATAATAAGTGATAGACAAACAAAGAAACTCTTTTTATCTCAAAAGGAATATTTAAAGAGGGTGTTAAATTGATTTGGTATGAATGAGAGAATGAAGCCGGTTTGCACTCTACTTACTCCTCATTTTTAAACTTAGTACTAATATGTAGCCAAAGGATGAAGATGAACGAGAGTATATGTCTAGAGTACCATACGCAAATGCTGTTGGTAACTTGATGTATGCTCTGTTTTATACAAGACCTGGCATTTCACAGGCTGTTGAAGTTGTGAGTAGGTATATACATGATCCAAGAAAGGAGCATTGGCAAGCTGTGAAATGGATTCTATGGTATATCTATAATATTGTAGATGTTGGATTGGTCTTTGAGCAAGAAGATGATTAATGTCTAATTGGGTATTGTGACTCAGATTTTGTGGGTGATTTGTGTAATATCCTGGATTGTGACCAAGGATTAGCAACTTCAAAGTAATGTAATTAATATTAATTGAGCACTTTTGAAGTATATATCGTAATATTAATTGAGCACTTTTGAAGTATATATCGTACATTGTGATAATCAGGGGCAAAACGGTAAATTTACCGACCGACTGGTTAGATACCATTGAGAACACTCCTTAGTAATCAAGATTAATGGCTAAGATTGAAAGACCAAGAGGTGGAATCTTGTGCATACAAATGTATGTGAAAGCATAAAAGGGAAAACAAGATGGTGCCAAGTGTCAAAATAAGGACCCTTAGATTGAAGTCAAACTTTCAAACCATTTTTCTCTTTCTTCTCTCTTCCTAGTCGGTTTATGTGTGTATGTGCGAGGGAATGAAATCATCATCATCAATATCTCATTTCTCTCTCATCCTCCTCCATTTTTTCGCTGAACAAGCTAAGGAAAAAGAAGGAGAAAAGCTTGAGTTTTTGGTAAGTTAATGCCTTCATATGCTCAAGTGTCTTTCATTAATGTTGTTCATGAGGTTGAGGGCTATATTCCTATGGTTTCAGAATTTTGGTTGGTGAAGTTTGAGAACTTGTGGAAATTTGGAAGTTGGAGAATTGAAGAATTGGCTTTAGGTAGAAGAAGAGGTAAGAATTAGAAGCATTTTGGTATAGTTGTTGTGATCATAGGTTGAGCATTGAGAATTCATGAATTTGCCCTGATTTTGTGCAATTTTCGAATGGAATGAGTTGGCTTATGTGTTGTGTAGAATTTGGTCTTTTGTTGAACATTTTGGCCATTGGAATTGATTTAGGAACTTGGGTTGGAAAGTGTGGCAAAGTGTGAATTGTGTTGTGACATTGTGAGACATGTTGTGGTTGTTGTGTAATATGTCAATGGGAGTTGAATTTGGTCATTTTGATGATTCCAATGGTTTTCTTGAGCAAAATTGTGTGAGAATGGTGTTTGGGTTGGAATGGGAGTCATTTGGGATCAAATGTAAAAATCTGGAAAATCTGCCCAATGTAAGTCTGTGCTGGGCAGTCTTTTTGTGTGGGCGTTTTGAATAGGCTAATGATGTTAGAAAATTATGAAACTTTCCATTTTTGAAGTTCACTTCCCAAGCTTCAAAATGGACATAAATTTTGTGTCATTTCGCTTTGTGAGCTGGGAGTTTGAACTGTCCAAAGTTTGGCATCAAAACTGAACCCTGTTTTGGCACAACGTTAGGTTTTTTGTAAATCTGGACTTTTGTGGTGATTTCCAGTAATGGCCAATATTTTTCCTAGAAAGAGGACTTAAATAGCTTTCATTTGGCTTTGGAATCACCTTATTTCTATTTTTCTTGAATTAGTTATGATTTTTGGAAGTTCAGCCAAGAAACTGGATTTTCTTGGCCGCGGCCCAAATGTTTCTGAGCGTTTCTGAGCAATTTTTGGCCGGGCTAGTGGATTTGTGGGCCGCGGCCAACCCCCAAAAATAGTATTTTACACTTTTTAAAGGTGGTTTTTGGTATAGCCTTTCCCAACCCTTTGGGTATATGTTTAGGCCTCTAATAGCCACCTAAAGAGTCTAAATGATAACCAACTTAAGTACTATGGAATTAAGAACTTGGAAAAGAGATTGATTTATTGTCCCTAATTTGGTTTATAGGATTCGACATTTGCCGTCCTCGTGAGCCCATTGAGCCAGTAAACGTCAGGAAGGAACGAGGTAGTAACTTTTCTTTCGTACCATATGTGATGCACTGTATGTGTGTATTATCATTGATTTGTGATAAACTCGTATGCTACGACATTATGAATATGTGTAAACACCGTCATACCAATAGTCCCTGAGTAGCTAACAATAGATCGGGCAAGGGTTGTATGCCTTCCCAGCAGAGAAAGGGGATGAGGATGAGGTGTGGTATATGTGATTATGTGGGCCGAAAGGCTATTTGTGAAGGCCGACGGGCCATTTGTGAAAGCCAGATAGCTATATGAGCTATAAGGCTATGTGTATGCACTGCCACACCAATAGTCCTTGAGTAGGTAACAACGGTTCGGGTTAGGACAGTGTGCCTTCCCGGCAGAGAAAGGGGATGAGGGTGGAGTGTGATTTGTGCTGCTGCTGTTGTTGTATGATGATTTGCTTACATGTTGTGTACTTATGTGTGGTATAAATGTTTTGTTACTACTGGGATTCTCTTAAATCTCATTCTTTCCTTTAACTAACCTTTCAGACAGGGCGAGTGGCTCTAAGGAGAAGCGTACGACCCGGAGCAGTTAGAACCCTATAGGGACATTTACTTTTGGATGTGTTGGTTAAACCTGTTGGACAGGGATCTTGTAAATTATTTTTGGGTTGTATTTAGTAATAGAATATAGTTGTGTAATCCCCTATATGGGAATTGTAAACCTTCTAGTGGACGATCGGAACCCGAGGGGTTGCCGGGTTTGCTATTAGATATTCTGATACGAATGAATGTAAATTAACTGCACAGGTGATTATATTCGATAGTTGAATTTGAGACCGGAATAGAAAAGAAGTTTTGAAAATTTTGTAAAGTCCCTACTATAAAAAGGGAGTTTTAAATGAGTTTTGAACTATTCGACGGTCTCTAAACCAATGTAATTAAGTGATATCGAATTATAATTATGCTAATTAAGGCAGGGGGTTACATTTTGGTATCAGAGCTGTAGTTCCTGGCAGGGGTAGAGTTTGCTAGGATAGATCCCTTAGTTGGTTGTAGGGATAGAAGATTGTCTGTGAATGATTGTTGTGTATGCACATGTATGTTTTATTGACATGGATATATATATGAGTTTTGTGACTATATGTGCATACTATCTCTGCTAAATTAATGGGGCAAGTTGTTTGTAGAATAAAGAAAACTAGAGGACGCCCCAATGTTTCGTGTGTAAACCCAGAGGTGGAGGTCGTCAATGATAATCCACCAGATCCAATGCAAGAATTAATGGGTCTGATAAAGGATCAGCGGGACATGATCACTGAGCTGAGAGAAGAGCTCAGAGCAGAGAAGGCGAAGAACAAGGAAGGTCCGGTTCAGTCCACTCCGGAGGAAACTCAAGAAGAAACTCGACATGAGGACATAGCTGAAGGATCAGCACGACCACTAGAATCCCCACCTCGTGCTATTCCGAATCAAGAATCACATGGGATGCCACTTAGAGAGGAAAGAGACCTGCAGTTTTGGGTCACCAGATTCTGCAAGCATCTGCCTCCGGCGTTCAGAGGGAGGTTTGACCCTCAAGCAGCAAAAGATTGGATGAACAAGCTGGAGAAAATATTTGAGGTTCTTGGTTGCTCGGATGAGGTGAAACCATGACTGGCCGTTTATAAGCTCGAAGGGGATGCAGAGCGTTGGTGGTGGAATATCGCCCTAACATTGAAGAGCAAAGAAATGCCATTGACTTGGGAATTGTTTCAACAAGAATTCAACGAGAAGTATTTTCCCAAATCAGTGAGACTCGAGAAGGAGACGGAGTTTCTGAATATCAGACAAGGGGACACAGAGAGCTTTGATGATTACTTATCCCGTTTTGTTCGATTAGCTCGGTACTCCTCCTACCTCCGTTTCAAGGATGACGAAGAATGGAGTTCTGATATGCTCATTCGTGGTTTAAGGCGAGAGTTGAGGAAACGCCTAGCTACTCACCAATTTACCAAGTTCAACAAGGCGGTTGAACAGTGCAGGATTATAGAGAATAACTTGAGATAATTGTATCCTGCCAGAGCTACTAGCCACCACAATGAACCTAGTAAGGGTAATGTTTCCCAGAAGCGGAAAGGCCAAGGATCATCTTCATTCAAGGGTAGTGATAAGAAGCCCTATCAGCCTAGAGACCGTGAACCTCAGAGATTTGTGACCGAGTGGAAATGTCTTCGCTGCAACAAATCACATTATGGCCAGAATTGTTGGGGAGAAATGATCTGTTTTAATTGTAAGCAGCCAGGACATCTTTCTAGAGATTGCAACAAATCACATTATAGCCAGGACATTTTTAAAGTCCCTACTATAAAAAGGGAGTTTTAAATGAGTTTTGAACTATTCGACAGTCTCTAAACCAATGTAATTAAGTGATATCGAATTATAATTACGCTAATTAAGGCAGGGGGTTACAATTTGGACAAATGAAGATCAACTACTGGTCATGTGTTTACTTTTGCAAAAGCACCAGTTAGTTGGAAGTCAACTTTCTAGTCAACAGTTGATTTGTCTACTATAAAGAGTACATGGCAATTACAAAGGCTGTGAAGGAGGCAATTGGCTTCAAAGATTGCTTGGAGAGCTTGGTATTGGTCAATAAAACATTTTAGTATTTTGTGACAGCTAATGAGCTATTCAATTAGCAAAGATTCAAGTTTGTCATGCAAGGACGAAGCAAATTGATGTTCGATATCACTTCATACGAGAAATTTTAGAAGAAGGTGGAGTAATGATACAAAAGATACTGACAAATGAAAATCCTGCTGATATGCTGACAAAAGTGGTGAGTTTTGTCAAATTTCATTATTCACTATTGGAAAAAACCCTTTTTAGACCGGCATATTTAGACCGGTTTTGACGGATAAGGTCTTAAAAATTTGCGTGGTGGCAGTTTTATAATTATATTGAACTTTTAAGATCGGTTTTTAAAAATACCAGTCTTAAAAAATTGATTTAGAACGGTTATAAATAAAACCGGTCTTAAAATATTAAAATTTTTATGAATTTAAAATGTTTTAACATTTAAGACTGGTTTACATAAAAACCGGTCTTAAATTTAAAATATTTAAGACTGGTTTTATGTTAAAACCGGCCTTAAATCTTTAACATTTAAGACCGGTTTTTATGTAAACCGGTCTTAAATGTTAAAACATTTTTAATCTTAAATTTTAACATTTTAAGACCGGTTTTTGTACAAACCAATCTTAAATGTGAAATTTCAATCTTTTAATACCGGTTTTTAATAATAACCAGTCTTAAAGGTAAGATTTTTCGCTCGTATTTTTACTCCCACGCCCAAATCGCGCGCTCTATGAACCCTTTCTTCTCTTTTTGTCATTTCTCTGTGAGCTCTGTCTGTACTTGTTTTGAACTCGTCCATGGCATCCCGTCCCTCATTTGCTTAACTCTCCTCCATCATTACCGTTGCCGTTGCTATGTTCGTCGTCGTTGTTCTTTGATTATTGTTAGTCTTCTCCGCTGCCACCTCTATTCTCCGCAGTGACCATTCTCCTTTAACTTGACTTCCCTTTATCAGTGCCGTGAATTTGAGGACTTTATTTTAACCTCATTCGACGCCACTGTAACTTTGGGTTGAAGCTCACTCCTTGGTCTTCAATCAGGTTAATGTTCGATTTGTTATTTAGTTGTACGTTGTTCAATAATTAATAATGTTCTATGATAAAATGGTTCCTGTTGTTACTTTGAGCACTTAAACGTAATCTGGAAAAAATTAAATATGCACATTCTTGTTAGATATATGCTCTGACTTTTAATTACATCCCTGTGATATTTGGCTATGTTCGTCGTCGTTGTTCTTTGATTATTGTCAGTGTTATTGGTTTGTTAAAACAATACTAGTTTCAAATGGTGCTTGTTAATTTCGTTGAAATATCTAAAACTCTATTATTGTTTTTTTGTCTATCCTTTTATTGTTGGATATTGGGTGCTAGAAGTGTTGAGATATATATGGATCATAGTTGGATAAACACTAAATGAATGAGTGTTGAATATGATAATGGGGTGAGATGTTTTTTAGACTTCGCTAGTAGAAATGCCAATGATGGTAGTGGGAAGTTTTATTGCCCTTGTGTAGTATGTTTGAATGAGAAGCGACTAAGTATTGCAGATATATATACACATTTAATTTGTGAAGGATTTTGTAAGAGTTATACAGTATGGGTATGGCATGGTGAAGAATTAGAAATGCCAAGTTCATCTCAACAGGGGGAGTGAACTTTGATGATAATGACACGGATACGGATGATCGGATAGAGGATATTATTCGTGATGTAGGAGAAGAGACTTTTGAGCAATCACATGCATATGGTAATATGTGTAGTGATGCTGAGACGCCGTTATACTCAGGGTGTAAAAAGTACCAATTGTTGAAAGCAGTATTGAAATTGGTAAGCTTGAAAGCACGGTATGGATGGGGCGACAAGATTGTTTTAGAAATGCTTGAGGCTTTTAAGGACATGCTTCCAGATGATAATGTGTTGCCTTCTCGATACTATGATGCTAAGAAAATATTGTGTCCACTAGGGATGAAGTATAAAAAGATTCATGCATGTCTTAATGGTTATATATTGTATTAAAATGAGCATGAAGAGGAATAATAGTGTCCGATATGTGAAACCCCAAGGTAGAAATCAAATAACACTCTTGTAAAAGTATTGTGGTACCTTCCAATCATACTAAGGTTCAAGCGCTTGTTTGCTAATGAAAACGATGCAAGAAATTTGAGATAGCATGTGGATAAGAGGATATCCGATAGAAAGCTTTGACATCCGGCTGATTTTTCTCAATGGAAGAAAATCGATCAATTATTTTCTGCCTTCAGTGAAGAGCCTAGGAACCTTAGGCTTGGGCTTAGCATGGATGGGATGAATCCTTTTGGTAGCCTGAGCAGTATACATAGTTTATGCCTGTTCTGTTGGTAATTTACAACTTATCTCCTCTGTTATTCATGAAACAAAAGTACATCATGTTATCTATGTTGATTTCGGGACCAAAACAACCCGGAAATGACATAGATGTTTACCTAGAACCCTTAATCGAAGACTTGAAAGAGTTGTGAGACGAAGGTGTTGATGTTTTTGACGCAAACAAGAAGGAGGATTTTAAAATGTAAGCCATGATCTTTTGTACTATAAATGACTTCCTTGCATATAGAAACTTGTCAGGCTAAAAGGCAATAAAGCATGTCCGATTTGTGAAGAAGGAACATGCTACCATCAACTTCAACATGGAAGAAGACAGTTTATCTTAGCCATAGGAGATTTCTTAGACGAGGCCACCCGTATCGCAGATTAAAGAAAGCTTTTTTTGGTGGATAAGAGTTTGAAGATGCTCCAAAGGCATTAACTGGGGAGCAAGTTTATGAAAAGGTGAAAAATATGAATGTTATCTTTGGTAAGACTATAAAGAATAGTAATGAGAAAAGTAAATGGAAAAAGAGCTATGTCTTCTTCAATCTTCTATATTGGTCGAAGCTTAATGTGAGACATTGTATTGATTTCATGCATGTGGAGAAAAAAGTTTGTGATAGTTGTTAGATCTCATGTTTTGATGATAACAAAAGAATGGTTTGAAAAGGAAATGATTAATAAACAAGTTTGAACAAAGTAATGACAGGAACAAGCATCAATTGAAGTAAGCATTGGACTAATGAAGAAAGACCAAGAAAAAATGCTGAAGAACTTGATCAGAAGCAAGTTTTCTAAGGCATTACTCGAGGAGCTACTCGAGTTATGAGACAAAACTTGAAGTAGCCTGCCAACGTTACTCGAGTAGGTACTCGAGTAATAGTGCAAAAATTTTCAAGGTGCTCTCGGCCTGCCAATGTTACTCGAGGCGCTACTCGAGTAACCATGTGAAAAACTTCCAGTTGCCTTCAAGTTTCCAACAATACTCGAGGAGCTACTCGAGTAACCCTGTTTCTGAAAATGTGGAGCTCTCGGCCCTTAGTGCTAATGCTAATGTTACTCGATGATCTACTCGAGTAACGCACTGAGGTAAGTTAAAACTTGAAGGTGGTACCCGATTAACTTGATTTCTCTTTATCTTATTTTCCTCGAGTCCTTACTCTAAGATGCAAGTATCTAATGTTGTATTTTAAGTGGATTCCTCGAGTAAGTACCCGAGTATGCAGAAATATTTTCAAGGTAAACTTCCAGTCATTACCAGGGTAAGCTATGCACAAAAAGTACAGTTACTCGAGGTGGTACCCGAGTAACCGTTGCACAAATGTGTAAATTACTCGAGTCCATACCCGAGTAACAAGGTAAGTGCTCTCGGCCTTGAAATCCTGCCAACATTACTGGAGTAGAGTATCGAGTAACCACAAGTTTACTTGAAGGTTTACTGGAGTTGGTACCCGAGTAACTCATAAAGTTATGAGTGTATTACTCGAGTAGGTACCCGAGTAAACAGATATTTCCAAAGGTTTGAAAATTGGTTATTCCATGCACTACCCGAGTATTCTTGTATTTGATCATTGACTTGAAGTTAATTTAAGATTTCCCGATGATACTCGAGTAAGTACTCGAGTAACCTTCATGTAATACTCGAGTAAGCAAACCCAGAAAGTTTGAAATCATTTCAACGGTCATTGTTCTGTTTCCTATTTGATTTACTTTTCATTATATTAGTGTACTTAGCATTTCAACAGGTAAACAACGAAGAGATCTTACCAAATAAGGAAAGTCAAAAGCAATGCTCAAATGTCACCGACTGTCACCTACCATAACGTATGTTTTTCAAAAACTGGAGAAGTCAATAATGGCTGCGCACGCTCCAACGGACATGAAGAAATATGTTCCAGCAATCATTACCAACGTATCTATATATATGTGGACATCTGAACAGAGAGACAGAAGAACACACTTACGAACGTATCATCAAGTTCATTACTCTGTTTTCCATTATACTTGTGATTCTATGCTTCAGTGATTCTTATTTACTCTGTAAGAGAGATATTTCATTCAAACTCAATATTTGTTATTGAGGTAACTTAAGGTTATGGAACCTTGAGTTGGGATTGAATTACAACTTGTAAGGGGGAGCGAGTGTCTAGGTGTAGGAACTTGCTTGTACTGAGGTGCCAAGAACCCACTGAATCTTGGAAGTTATAGTGAAACTCTTAGAGAAGCTCTGAGGACTGGACGTAGGTCAAAGTGGTTGTGGTCGAACCAGTATAACTCCCAGTGTACACTTTGGTGATATTTCTCCTTACTCTTTCATGTTTTAATTTCAACGTCAAATTTTATATTTACAACGAAATTTTTAAGATCACCCAATTCACCCCCCCTCTTGGGTGAAACGCTTGCTCTAACAATAGTATTGTTGGGACACTACTTAACATACAAGGTAGTTCTAAGGATGACATGAAGGCAAGATTAGATTTGCAAGAAATGGGGATACGAGAAGACTTGTATTCAAAGCCATATAGTAAGAGAACTTTTTGTCCTCCAGCTGCTCATACTTTGTCAAGGATGAGAAAAGAAGCTTTTGTGACTGTTTACATGGCATCAAAGTTCCTCAGAGTATTCTTCAAATGTTAGGAAGCTTGTATCGATGAAAGACTTGAAGTTAGTGGGGCTAAAGTCTCATGATTGTCATGTCTTAATGCAACAACTGCTCCCAGTAGCTATTTAAGGCATTGCCGAATGTGATCTTCAACATATTTTGACTAGACTTTGTTTCTTCTTCAATGCTATTTGTAGTAAAGTTATTGAGACAGAAAAATTGGATGAACTGGAAAATGAAGGATATATGATCTTGTGCTAGCTTGAGAAGCTTTTTCTTCCTTCTTTTTTTGACATCATCGTACATCTAATTGTTCATCTAGTTAGGGAGATCAAGTTGTGTGGCCCTATCTATTTATGATGGATGTATCCAATTGAAAGAACTATAAAAATCCTAAAAGGGTATGTGAAGAACCCTAGCCGGCCTGAAGCATCTATTGTTCAGAAATATATTTCTAAAGAAGCCATGGAGTTTTGTTAAGATTACTTGTCAAATATAGGACACATTGGACTTCCTGAACGTCATGACGAAGAAGGCGGTAGACACGGGGCTTCAGTAAAGAGTATGGATCCTGATGAATTGCAACAAGTCCACTTGTACATCTTGAATAATGTTGATGATGTTCAAGATTATATTAATGCTCATAAAGAAATTGTACGGAAAGGAAATAGTCGAATGACTAAATAAAGGTTAATTAGGGAGCATAACAAAACTTTTGCACATTGGTTCAAACAAAAGGTTGACGGCGAAGAATGTGTTTCTGATACAATTAAATGGTTAGCACGTGATCATGAGGCTGATGTCATAAGTTGGACTTCATTTGTGATCAATGGTTATACGTTTTACACGAAGTCCCTTGTTGATAGGAGCACCGTCCAGAACAATGGGGTTATGTTAGTGGCTAAATCTATGCATTTCTCTAGTTCAAAAGATAAGAATCCTAGATTGGCAGCAATACCTTATTATGGGGTGATTGAAGAGATTTGGGTGGTTGATTATGTTAAAGTTAAACTTCCCATTTTTAAATGCAAGTGGGTTGATGTCAACAACGGTGTAATGATTGATCAGTTGGGATTTACATTAGTTGATTTGAATAATAGAAGTTTTAGAGATGAACCTTTTATTATGGCATATCAAGCGAAACAAGTGTTCTATGTCACTGATCAGACAAATAAAATGTGGTCTGTAGCTCTCTAAGGAAAAAGGGTCGTTGATATTAATCAGGAAAGTCATTCAATGAATGATCTGCTTGAGACTCCTTTTTCTAGGGGTTTACCAGAATTGAACAAAGAAGATGAAGCAGACAATGAACATGGCACAAGAAACGATCATTATGAAGGGATATGGAAGGATATCCCTTTATAAAACTACATTGGAGGTTAGTTAGCTAAAATAATTATCATGAACTATATTTGAATTATGTATATTGTTATTGGTGTATATATATAACTACTTTTTGTGTTGTCGTTATAGGAAAATGAAGGATATGAGGTGTACGTCTTAGTGTAGATTCTCCGAAGCCAGACCCGCTAGTGATCATCAGCCTAAGAAGAGTGTGTATAAAGTATTTTGGCCCTAATGAATAACAGCATTGTCAGTAATGTAATTTAATCTTTGATGTATGTATGTAAGTGAAAAGATAAGTAACTTAGTCAAAACAACATTGTCATGGTTGTATGATTTCCTTGCATTATGATTCTGTTTATGATTGTGAGTTTATTTTTCATGGTTGTTTTCCTTGCTTCTGTTTCGGCCAGCACTATTTAAGCACAAGGGAATTGAGTTTTAATATGTTCCAATGAGTTTTGAGTCTCTCACATGTCATTAAGATGTTAGTTATATAATCTGTAAGAGAAGAAGATTTATTTGAATGTCGTTGAACTGGCTGCTGCTTGCTGAGTGAAATGTTTTAACAGGGGAAATGACTTGCTGGGTATATATTTTAAACGAAAATTAAAAAAAAATTAAACTTTTAAGACCGGTTCTCTCCAAAACCAGTTTGAAAAGTACATTTAAGACCGGTTTTGGAGAGAACCGGTCTAAAAAGTTGCAACTTTTTAGATCGGTTTTTCAGAAAATCGGTCTAAAATTTGAACCTGTTAGACCGATTCCTCTGATAACCGGTCTAAAAATATTTATTTTTAGACTGGTTTTATAATAGCCGATCTTAAACATTTTTTTAGACCGGTTCTATAACCGGTCTAAAAAGTAACAGACTTTTTAAACCGGCTGTATCAATACCAGATCAAGAACTGGTCTAAAATGTCTTTTTTAACCAGTCTTAAAAGTGATTTTTTCAATAGTGATTGCTTGGATCTGATCAACATTGTTGAATATTGAATATTAAGTTGAGAATGTGGGAATTTTCCTAAGGTGGAGATTTGTTAGATGTGGGAAAATTTAGTCCCACATCGGTTAGTTTATAAGGAAAGGGGGGGACCTCATGCTATAAATAGGGAGCACCCTCCTCCCTTTCCCTTCTTCCCTCAAACAATTGTCTCTGAAGGCAATTGTATCTTCTCCTCTCTTGGAGTTTTTCACCTATAAATTATTTGTAGTGAAATTAGATTATGGTATTTTTCTTATTATTATCTTATTTATTATCTATTAGCTGTTATTAGATATAGTAATTATGATTTGATATATTATTAAATTACATCTAGACACTTTGTTTCTAGTATTATGATTTTTTTAGGATAATTGGTTACACTCTATATATCCCGCTTCCGCAACAAAGGGTTATTAATTATTTCTACCAAAGTCTTGAAATCGTGCTCGGCTTTCCCACCTGCCCCAGAATCTTTTTGCATTGTCTTTTTCACCTTCAAGGCATTTGCTCTGATTTTCTTCCCCTCTTCCTCCACCAAAATCAGATTCAAAAATTGAATCAACCCCTTTTTAGTGAAGATCCCACCTTGTATTTTGACCCCAATCTTCCATATATCCTCAACCAATCCTGCGGCCATGCCATGATCTCCAAAGAATGGCCTACAAATTAAGGGCACTCAATTGGCTATACTCTCGATCAATGAGCTATTTACACAGCGAGTCACAAACACTCCTATAGACCCCTGAGCCAAAACTTGCGCCTGAGGTGCCCAAGACACAATTTTTCCTCTTGTACTTGTCCTCTCAACAAAACCATTTGGCAAAATACTCTTTTGACCATCCTTTAGAGACCATAGAAATAGGAACCCACTAGCTTCCAGTGCTTCTGAAACTTCTAGAAGCTCATGTTGAGGTGGGGCCACAACAGTTCCGAATAAACCGTTGACCTAGAACCTTGCTTGTCCTACCATAACGAGCAACCACTTGGGTCCTTGTCTGTGTCTGTGTTTGTGTTAGATGGTGAGAAAGTAAGAGGGCCAATGTAAAGCATAGATTGTAATTTGGGCTTCATGTCCTGAACAAAGAGAGGTAGGTCAAGATCCTCACAGAAACTAAGTACTACTGCTCTTGATTGAGGTACTACTTCTCCCATGGAAGCTAGTGCTTTTGAGATTTGTGGCTCTTCATCATCAGAATGTGGGAAAATATAGGTAGGAAGAGAAAATGTGCTATTATAATGTTTGTGCAATCTTATTATTCTAGCATGTTATTTCCACAATCTGATGGAGTTCTTATGGAGGGAAGATTTGTTAACTTGGATGCTGATACACATTTAGCATTGCAGAGCCGAAATTTAGAAAAACATGGAGTAACCATCAAAATTTTATGAAGGGTAATTTTGAAAATCTTAAGAAAAAAGAAATGGTCTACAAAAAATCAAATAAAGTTCAGGAGTCAACTATGTGTGGGGAAGGTGTTATACCTCACAACACCCATTTATGAGAATGATTACTGTATGTCAATTATTTAAAAATAAATATGGCCTTTTAAACTATCCTAATTACCCAAAAAATAAAAAGAGAATATTTAAAAAAAAAGAAATAAAATGAAACTATGAGAAAAGATTGTTTATTTACAAATAGAAAGTATGGATTTATTTATAAAATTAGATTTGACCTAGGAACTAGATTTTGGGCCTACTTACCCTTTAAATGAATTAAAGCCCACGTAGTTCGAGGTAGAAATGCATATCAATGGGTTTTTGTCTTAGGAAAAAGTTTGTTTAATTTATTCGAGAAAAATATTTTTTTATTTGTTGGTCTGTATTTTTATTTATGAAAATGACTCTTTATTTTCATTTAAAGAAGATATCTTGAAAGAATTTTTGTATTAAGCTTTCTAAGGAGGTTTCCATAACCTCACACGGAAAAATAAACATTTTTTGCTTGAGAAGGTTCTTAAAAGCTCACATGATAGAAAAACCTTTTCAAAATCTTGTTTAGTTTTTTTTTTTAAAAAAAAGAGATTTTTCATTTTATTTTCATTTATAAAAATCTGTTAAAATCATTTTTTTTCTTACTTTTTACAAAGAAAAATTAGGAAACCCACATTGGTATTCCTAAGGAGACTCCAATAACTCACATGGTTGACCAATGAACATAAATGTCTGAGGAGGCTATAAAAATTTCATATGACACCGGTTAAAAAGATGGGATGGAATGTTAGAGAAAAAGAGAAAAGCACACAGAATCATTCATCATGGAACCAATGATGACAAAAATAGCACTTGCGTATCATATCACCCCGAAAAGAATTCAAGATAGAGCCAATCACTGTCTCCATCATATAGAATAAATTCAAGAGACAAAAAGAGATCAGCCCATACCTTTTCAAAAGTAAAAAAGATATGCCGATTATTAAATATAGTTTGCCCTTTTCCGCATACTCGTAGGCTTCTCAATACACAAGGTGAAGAAACAAGACGAAACAAAAATGAGGAACACACAAAAAATGTCATGTAATCAAATGCACCACATTTATATTTGAGAGGAGAGTAAATTAAAACGATCGAATAGCAGCTCACTAATCAAGAAAGAGCAAAGCCAAGCAAGTGATGAACACCTCTGCCATAATATTATTATACTCTTTTAGGAATCTCATTATATGAACAAGAAGGCAAGGTTTTGCTTACATATTTGCTCCACTTTTGATCATTGGGACGAGAAAAATGAAGGGCAAATAATAGATGTTGGTATCTCTATTTCATAAAAAAGATGCTCCTTGGCAAATATGAAGCCCATCAAGACACAAAACACATCAAGAGAAAGAAATAACTAAAAAATTGTCTTTCTCCCTTCACCCCAAAGGAACTTTTAGAATCACCACATCGGATGAAAAATTGGAATGAAATGTATCTTTCAAATTCCCGTACTTGCCTATCCTCAATTTCTCAGTTGCACTTTTTTACCAAAATCATTATTCAAACCAAGGAACAAAAGGACGTTAGAAACAATGATATATAAATGAAGTTGACAAATTTGACATCACAATGAGGATTGAGCAAACAACATAACAATCATAGGCCACAAACAGCACAAGCTTCTTCCGCGTGAACATATTAATTAGCAAATATATATTAAGACCCAAAGAGAAAAGAAGACTCTTGCTTATATGCAAATGTGCATGCCTCTATCTCAAATGGAGATACTCATTGGGGCAACGAGTCTTCTAAGAAGTCATGATGAGATCAAGCAAAGAAATCATAGTTTGCTACTTTTGGTTCCTCTTTCCTTCCCTCACATGCTCCCATTTCTCACAATTTTCTGATGTCTTTTCTCTCACAATTTGCTTGTATCTTTTCTCTCCCAATTTTTATGTGTCCATTTCTCCAACCCTTGCTCCCTATTTATGATATCAAAGTAGGATTTTCCTCATAGTGTGTGTTTGGTTGGGCTTATTTTGCCCAAATAAGCCCGTTTTTACTTAAAAAAGCCTAACTGAAACGCAATCCGTTTTGTATGTGTTTGGGATAGCTTATTGAAAAATCCAAAAAGCCCAAAAACACAGCTTATATTTTAAGCCCAAGATACCTACTTATTTTTTAAAAAAGCTGCAGCGTTTTGTTTTTGTCCAAACCTGGCAACATGAATTTATTACTGTTATGATGGTTTCGTTATTTGGTTAAGGGGTCTTGTAGCATATTTCCCGGTAAAATTATATAAGGAAAAAATCAATTATTAATAATAATTTATAAATTGTATTCATCCTCATCTTTTTAACATTTAAATTTAAATCTCATTAAATATATAGAAAAATTATTGAAGAAATAGAAATAAATTGCCAGAAATCTATAATTAAAAAGACTTTTTGTTCCTTTTCTCATGCACTCAGGTGAAGAAGTTATAATTGTTGCATTTTCAAATATCTTCCTGGTCCTGATGATAAATTATTGTTGGATATTACATATATGATCTATCTAAAATTTGAAGAATATACAAATACCCTTCAAGTTTTTACTTTTAAAAACGCACTTATATAAATCGCTAATCCAAACACGTTTTGACTTATGAAAAATCACTTATTCAACCGCTCATCCAAACATAAATCACATTACAAATATTGACTTATTTATTAAGTCATTTTTAATAAGTCCGAATTATATAAATCATTTTTCTTATCGCTATCCCAAACACACCCAATGCTCCTTTTTTATTTTCATTTTTTTTTAAATTTTTTTGGTTTTTTCCATTAATAAAATTTCTTAACTTGACCCAATCACCATCAATGAGATTTTTTTAAAATAAAATTTTAAATATTTATTTTTTTATATTTTCTATTAATAAAATTTCCTAACTTGAAACCCAAACACCATCAATGAGAGAATTTTTCTAATTTTCATTTTATGATTTTTTTTCTCAATGAGATTTCCTAATTTAAATCTATCAAGTATCAACAAAAATGAGCAGAATTTTTTTTTATTTTGTAATTTTTATTGTTTTCTACTCCACAGTGACTCCACACTAAATTTTTTAATTTGAATATCAATTAGCATTAGTGAGATGAATTAATTTGAAATTTATTGCCATTTATTACAAACCTCAATTGCAAGACAATCAACATTAATGATAATCATTTTTCAAATTTCAATTACAATCCAATCGCTATCAATGTCATTTGCTTATTAATTTAGATGTGCAAGTATTAAGGAGGATTTTTTATTTTTATAGGTTTTTTATTTTTTTTATTATTTTTCAGGGGGGCCTATACAAAATGGGAAGTTCATAAGCATTGCCCTAGTGGCAAAGTGATCTCCTCTTGTACAGGGAAGGTGTCAATCCCCACAGGCCAGTTTAGCCTCATTTCCAACTCCAAAAAAAAAAAAACTTAGATGTTGATGCATTTAGAGATGGGTTCAATATGCCTGTGGTAAAGCCATGCACTTTTGAAAATTATGGGGTTGATAAAGAATAAAAAAATAGATGCTTGAACTGGCAAAAAAAAAAATAGATGCTTGAAAATTATACAAAAATGAAAAAATAAAATCAACATATAGTTGAAATAATCTTTTTTAGAAAAAAAAACTACCCTAACCTAACTTCTCCCTATAGGAAAATGAGACTTAAATACCCACACACCTCTCCACATCCACTTGGAGTTAGATCCCACAACCTCTTATTTAAAGGGTTTATGTGTTATTACTTGAACGAAAAGCTCTTGATTTGAAATTATCTAGCTGGCCAACTTTAATTGATTATAGAAATGAAGATAATTTCTCAAAAAATCAAAGCTTTAGAGGAATTACTATTACTAAATAAGATATATATATTGTTCTTTTATAACACTCGCACCCTATTTTCCTTTCCCATAGGAAGGCCATCATGCGGGTGCACAGCTGCAGATTGAGCCTGGGATCTCCCCATGACTGAGGAGAGTTATGCCACTTTTGGTAGCATGGAAACGGTAGGGTGAGAAGTGGAATTGAGAGTGAAACCCAACTTTTGTATATTTGGTAGGGCTGAAGCCACTTCCATAGAGAAGTGAGTTTCATAAAAAATGATAGAAGTGAGTTCTGTTAGCCACCCCTAGGAACGGGTTTCCACTTCTATGACTATGCACTCTAACACTAAGTTGGATTTCACATTTTTCCCATTACAAACACGAGGATTTAGAAACTATGACTACTTGTTTGGTTCTTTGATAACTCTTTATATTTTGTACATTTAAAGAATATTTTGAAGATAATTAGAGAGTTATCTATGCAATTTTAAAAGATTCAATGAGATTTTATTATGAAAAGATCAAGTCAAAGTGGTAAATTATTTATGGGATTTAGATTGTAAATAATCAGGATAAAAATAATTAATTTTAATAAGATAAAGTTTCTAAAAAAAAAATAATTTAGTTGTTTTATTTTATCTTATTTTATTTTATGTGTTCTCATTTTGACTTTATTTAATAAGACCATTAGGAGCATGTACATTTGGGCTTGGGCTTCTAATTCTAACTCAAGATATGAAGAAGAGGATCAATGTGAAAGTGGGCCAAGGAGCTACATGGGCTAGAGAATATGAGAACCTAAGGGAAGGAGAAAAAAAGCAACAGAATCAGTGGAGAAAAAAGTGAGACAGCCGCAAGAATTGAGGGATCCACATTATTCAACATCTATCGAAAGGAGGCACAGAAAAGACGCAGCCGCACAGTCGCAGAGAAGAGAAATCAGCGGAGGAGCGGAGCTAAATCTCTGGACTTGGAAACCTTGAGAGCAGCCACGGGTTTTAGAACAGAGAAAAAAAACAGAGAGCTGAATCAGAGGAGCTGAGATTCGGCAACTGAGTTAGAGCTACAGAGAGAGAGCTGACGGTGAGATGGGAAGTCACAGAGATCACAGAGCTTGACTAACCACCATTGTCATCTTCCTCCTGTCATAACGCCACTGCAGCATCCCTCAGAGTCGCCATTTGAGATTGGGAAGGCCAAGCTTCATTCTTTATTTTCCTTCCTTAAGCTTGATTCAGTATGGTTCTGTCTGTAAATTTGGCTGCTGCTGCTGGTTTGTACGTGATTAAAGTGATGTGTGGCTAGGCTCACTTTCAACCTAGAGTAATTATGAACTAATTTGAGGATTTGAGCATGTATGAACTAATTAATTGTGGTTTATGTTAATTTTGTTTACTTGATCTTGATTTATTTGGTCTACTTTATGCTTGATCACCACTAAGTATGAATTTGGGAAATTTAGATTTTCCTTGGGAGAAGAATCTTAATTAGGCCATAAGATTAAGTAATGTGGGATTAAAATTTATTCTAATTTGCCAATGGGATAGGAATATATCTATTGGACCCATATAATCACATTAGAGTGAATTTTGACATTTATTGCCTCTTGAGTAAATTAGTTAAGAATAACAATTTTAACTTGAGAAATGAGTATAAGTGACTGGAAGATACTTATATTCATTTAAACTCTAGATTAACAATTTAGCATTAAGTACTTTTAATTGAGTAAATACATGTTCTAAAACTTAAAGAAGGTATTAGCCACTCTAAGTTGTTTTTATTAATTGAAGTCTTTAAATTGTTAGATTTGTTTCTTTTGCATTTGTTTAAATTGTCTTTCAATCTCTTTCTTTGATTTGTTCAACTTAAAAGAAAATGGGAATTTTAATGCCTAATCATCTATTACCTTGGATTTCTGTGGGACGACCTTGATTTACTATTATACTAGTCCAACGGCCTTACACTTGCAGTGCTTATTTAAAATTTGGTTCTTACTGAAGGGAACCAAATTGATTTTCATGGGTGTGATTTCTACTTGGAGAGTTTTGTTCTTAACATGTTTGCACAATTCTCTAGATCTGTCCATGTTTATATATCTATGGAATGGGTATTGCTTTTGGATTGTATCTTTTGTAGGCATACAATTAGAAGGGTTCTTCGTGGAACCAACCTCTATCCTACATTCTCAAATCTCTTCTGATTGATTCTGAACCACCACCACCTAAGAAAATCAAGGAAAGAGAAGCATGCACCATGAAGGCCATCATGTTTCCCATACTAGACGAAAACTTCTCTTTCAAGTGTCTTAAAAGATTTTGACAAAGGTTGTCTCTTTCCTCACTTATTTTCTTCCTAACTTTTATGATTCTTTGAGAGTAATTGTTGTATGAGGGAGATAAGTGTGTGAAAAGGACATAATCTAGTAGTAAAAAGGTATATTTCTTTTGTTATTCTCCCCTTTGGGTTTGGTTCTTTTGTCATTCCTTGCCCTTAGGTTTTGCATTGCAAACAATGCAAGATTTAAGTGTGGGGAAGGGATTAGGATTTGGATCTTGTGCGCTTCATTGTGCTTCACTGCAAAAATGTGTCATTTTCAAAAAAAATATTCCGAAAATTCTTGGTTCAAACCACACTTTTAAATTTTTGCCACTTCTTGATTTGGAAATTTGTCTAAATGTTTATAGGAATTGCATATGTTTTTGGTTTATTTTTAATGGATTGATTGGTTATTGCTTAGAGTTAGCATTATGATTAGTCGAGTTAATGCCTTTTGATTAGGCTAATGTTATTTAATCTTTCTGAGTGTGCATTTGAGAAGAAAACCTTTGTTGGAAGGATTTTGAACCTAATTTCCGTTCATTAATGTGTGTTTGCCACCTATTCTAGTGTACCTCTAGAATTTGTTTAAATTCTTTTTCAAAATCACATTTGCATTTAGATTAATGAACATGATAGGGGCATTCATTTCATCACCCTTTTATCCCAAACACAAACCTTATACACTAATCCATTGTTAACCCCTTTGAGCCTTTCACATTTCAAAATCCAACATTTGTTAACAAGCATTATATATTGATGCTACTAAATTTTAAGTAGGCACCGCAAGTGTACGAGCCGTAAAATAGTAAACTGGCAAATCAAGGTCGTCCCACAGAGACTCAAAAATAATTACTGACTAGGCATTGAATTTCCTATATTCATTTAAGTTGTGAAAATCAAAGATAATGAGATTAATGAGAAATTTAAAGAGAAGAAAAGAAAAATAGTAACTAGTGTTTGAAAGATGTCAATCGAGAAAACAACCTAGAGCGGCTAATCCTTTCTTCAAGTTTTAGAGCATATAATTATC
This sequence comes from Inga leiocalycina, assembly GCA_963242795.1. Classification (NCBI taxonomy): domain Eukaryota; kingdom Viridiplantae; phylum Streptophyta; class Magnoliopsida; order Fabales; family Fabaceae; genus Inga; species Inga leiocalycina. Next base: position 59,661,724 of record OY725321.1, read on the forward strand.
CAAATAAATTCACTTAATATTAACTTATTAATCTAGAATCTTGATAGATATAAGTATCTCTTGATCACTTATATCCCTCTCTCAAATTAAAATTATTATTCCTAATAATCTATTCAAGAGGCAATAATTATCCAAATTCACTCTAATATGACTATATGGGTCCAATAGGTATATTCATATCCTATTAGCAAATTAGAATAAATTCCAATCCCACATTACTTAATCCTATGATCCAATTACAATCCCTTTCCCAAGTGTAATAAAAATTCTCAAATTTCATTCCTAGTGGTGATCAAGCACTAAATAGATAATATATAACAAGATTAAGTAAACAAGAAAAATATTAAGCATAATTTAATGGTTCAAACAAACTCTAATTCAAGAATCAATTCATAGCTACTCTAGGTCTAAGAAAAGAATTAGCCACATATGGCTATACTAAAATCCATAACAAAAATATTAAATTCAGATTTAACAACAAGAAAAAAAAAAGAAACAAAGAGAATAAATCTGTCAAAAGCTTCCTTCTTCCAGCATTGATCCTCTCTACTTCACATCTCTGTCGTTACTTCGTTCTCTCCGATTTGACTCTCTTCTCGCTATTCGCTTCCTCTTTAAATAGATATTAGGGCGCTCTTTATAGGTGGTGTGCGGCTTAATTCTCTATCCAAATTTGATATCTTTTTTCCAATTCAAAAACAAATATATGCGGGCAGATCTCCTCTACCATATTCCAATTGATTTTGTCTCTTTCCAAGAAGTTAGGTCCACGTTTTTATGTGTATCTCATCAAAATCTCTTGCTTTTACATATATCTCATATTAGCCTTCTTCAATCAATGTCTTCCTTTATAGATATATGCTTTCACTTGCCAGATCATGCGTCTCCAGATATGAAGTCTTATGTGATATATAAATATATATTTATACACACACACATGATCATTATTTTCCTTTTCACAATGTACGGTTCCTTTATATACATATATATATACATATATATATGTATCTTTACTTCTAAGTTTTCGCCTCCTAAATATCATAATGTTTTCTGCAAAACAAATAGGATATCAATGAATCTTCTATCAAAATCTCTTATTATCTTTATTTGATTGGAGATAAGAGAAATATATAAAAGATAATTAAATAGGTATAAAATATTTATAAATTTAATTAAATATCTCTCAAAATCTACAACTATTTAATTATAAAATATATACTTATCATATATGCATCCCATTTGGATTAGATTGGCACATCATTGAATTGCCCATTAATATTGTAGGTATGAAGAAATGCCATTTACATACGTTATATATGGAAAAAAAACAAAGGAAAAAAATTAGAAGTAAAGGCTTGAAAAAAAGAAAAACATAAAAAAATATATATAGAAAAAAAATTAGAAAAAAAAAAGAAAAGAAGAAATAAAAAATAAGGCATTTGTTTTGATTGGCAAGGAGATGTGATTAGTTGAGCCTAAAGTTAACAAAAAAAAAAAAGGGTGTCATTGTACACATTTGTGCGTGCATAGTACTTATTGTTTCATTATCCTTTTCATGAGAATATTTCCATCATTATAGCCCTTTTAAATGTCTCATTGATTCATGAGTCTAGGTGATACATAGTGATGGAGAGAGTAGAATTTCTACAAACATATGATAGGACTTAGCCTAGGTGTTATTGAGTGAAATTTCCGATACTTGAGAGAGGAGTTAAGCATTTAAATCATTGAGTGTTTTCTATTGTACATTTCTTTAATTAATTATGTATTAATCTAGTCCATCTATATTACCTCACACTAAGACTTGTGTTAGCTTGATTTGTGATGATTGATTAATTCATTGACTCCAATATTGAGAATTTGAAGTTTTTATTTGTATTTAATTTTAAATTGATTAGTGTTTTACCCAAAAGTGCAAAAGTTTAAGTATGGGGGAATTGAAAAATATCTATTTTTATGATATATTTTTATACTTTATTTGGGAATTTTGTCTTAGTTATTGAGGTTAAAATGCCTTTCTTATGATAAATTAAGAGTAAATATATTAAATTATAACTAAAAAGAGCAAAATTGTAAAAATAATTGTAATTACTCTTAATCATTGATGTTTTGAGAATGTTTGATGTTGATTTAATTGTTTAATTTTTTAGGTGCTTGAAAGATTAGATTAAATATGAAAACGGTAGTTTGGGGCTTGAATCTCAGAAATGACAATTTCATCCCATGAATTTTCAAAATGATAGTTTAGTCTCCGTCAAAACTCGTGTTTTGACAGTGAAATTTAGGTCAGAATTCTGAGAAGAAGCTAGACAGTTTTTAGAGGCCGAACACAGCGACACACTCGGAACCTTCAGACCTCACTATCCAAGTCCTTCACCTTCGCCTCTCGCCTTCCTCACTAGCAATATCTTTAACCTTCATCGTCACTGGCGAGATTCTTCCATCTCCACACTACCACCATGCTGGAAACTTCCAGAGATAAGAGGGAAGCTCAGACACACAGAAGCTCGCGAGAGGGCCATAGAACAGGGGCGAAGCTCGGACCACCATTGCCTTCACCTCCTTCACCAACTTTACCTCACATCACCGAAATCACCTTCCTCCTTGGCACTATTTGTAGTTTTGTACCACCACCACTTTCGGTTTTCTTCCATTGTCACTGTCGGAATTCCATTTTTTCCGGCGAGCTACTTCCTCTTCGTCCGGCCATGGTGGTGTGCTTCTTGATGCTATTTTTATAAGTGGCAATGGTTGAATCCATTAATCCTTTGTAGCAAGAGGCAATGGGTGGCATGAACTTGGAGCTTTAACATGAGAGTTTTTGCTCTTTCATCTCTCTATTTCTACATTGTATTTGTGATTCCTAGGTTTTTGGATGAATTTTGTAATATTGAACTGATTTATTTTGATGATTTGGAGATTAGATGTGGCGTGAACCTTTGTTAAATACTTGACATTGTATTTAATTAGTTTAATTATCATTTTTTTGTGCTAGTTAGTCATTGAATTGATGAACTTGTGAAAATTTTGTGCTAATTTCAAGGTGGCTTTGATTAGTAGATCAATAGTGTCTTGTGTTTGCATTTTTTTTTAAATATGAATTTATTAATTGTGTTTAGCATTGGGCTTTAGCATCATTAATCTTGATTTTTCATATAAATGACCATTGTTAAAGTAAGATTAATGAAAAAATCAAGTGGTAATACGAGGTGGCTCGGTTATTGGATTAAAGGAAAAATGCAATTTTAAGTTCATTAAGTGCTAGAGTACTTAATCAACTTAATTTAGAGAGATTAATATGCAAGGTGGTTTGGTATTAGTCAATCAAAGTTAAACTCAGTCTAAGGGGTGGCCCTTAGAGTCATTTAGGGTCAACAATCAACAAATAATCCAAGCAATACAATATAGCACAATTTGAGTCGTTTCACTTTGAGGAATCTTTATTTGGAATCTTATGCTAGACTAAATGCCATTAAACATGCAATTAACTTGGGAAAATGGGGAATTGGGATTTTGAAACTACAATTATAATGCAATGAAGATAAAGGTCCTAAATTACATATTTTTGTTTTAATGGGGTTGGCTTATAATTATAAAATTGTGGGTTTAAATCTTACTGATGTAAGGAACTTGGTGGGTAATCTATAAGTATCTCTCTTTGAGACTGGAGGTATGCCTTGGCCCTAATTAGCCATAAGAACCCAACTCACCTAAACTTTTCTGTATAAAAAACTAATAAGCTCGTTGTTAACGACAAATACAATAGACATGAGATGGGACACACACATATATAAGCAAACCTCTTTTAACTATTCGAAATTAAAACTAGAAGGAGAACAACAAACAACTAAAAGGCAACATATCTATAGCTCCACAGCATGGACATGGAGCCTTATTATACCAACATATAGAAAGATACTCACAGCCAACTTCCCCAACATCACAATATATATATGGTTCTACGGGTTGGTTATATATATGTCTATATATATATATATAGAGAACTCTTGGAGGCTTATAAACTTATTCTCCAGCACATCATCTAAGATTTGTCTCCAAATTAAAGCTTTAGGAGGTAGAAATTAGTTCAACCAAAGTCTTAAAATCATGAGCTGCTTTACCGTCTGGTTTCGCAACATCTTGCAGAGTCTTCTTCATCTTCAAGGCATGTTCTCTTACCTTCTTGCCCTCTTCCTGCATCAAAATCAGGTTCAAGCTCTTCAACAATCCATTTTTGGTGAACACTCCACCTTCCACCTTCACCCCAAAGCCCCACACATCAGACTCCATTCTCACACTCATGCTTTGTTCAGCGATGACAGGTCTGCAAATCATAGGAACTCCATTCACAACACTCTCCATCATGGAGTTCATTCCACCGTGAACCACATAAACTCCCACAGATTCATGTGCTAAAACTTGCATTTGTGGAGCCCATGGAACTATCTTCCCTCTCTTGCTTGTCCTCTCTAAAAACCCAGCTGGTAAAATACCTTTCAGATCATCCTTGATTACCCACAGATATGGAAACTCACTAGCTTCTAATGCTTCTGCTATGGCTATAAGTTCAGGAATTGGTGGAACAGCCACAGTTCCAAAGCATATATAAACCACAGATCTGCTTGTTTGCTTGCCGAGCTATTCCAAGCACCCTGAAGGGTCCATTAATGGAGGACAAGAAGAAGGATCTGGTGAAAGAGTTAGAAAACCAACGTACAGCATAGACCGTAAATTGGACCTCATGTCTTCAACAAACAATGGCGAATCTAGTTCCTCGTAGAAGTTCATCACTAGTGCTTTGGCTTGAGGCAGTGCTTTCCCAATTGAGCTAAGCGTCCTTGAGAACTCTGTCTCCTTATCTTCACCAAGAATTCGCGATTCATACGGCAAATCCGCAATTTTCATTTGGGACAAACCAGGAAGGAAATCCACGAGTTTGGAACTTTCCATGCCATGTTTAGTACAATGCTGACGCACTATGTGTGTGTAAAAAAGAGGAGACAGTGCGGTTGAAAGACAAAGCCAGGTTGCGAACCATGGGACGTTAAGTTCTTGAGCTACAGTTAAAGGAGTCATAAAAGCATCAGAGAGAACGCAAGAGACCCTAAGGTTTGTGATCTTCACTGTCAGATCAGCAATAGCTTGTTTGAGATTCTGAGGACAAGATTTGAGGAAAAGGTCAATTTTTTCAATGGGGTTGTTTCCTAGTACATGTCCCTCAGGAACACCATCTGTAAGAAAAATATAACTAAAGGGAGATTAGGCGTACCTAGACGAATTCATGTTTAGATCCGTGTCAAAGCTTCAATATTCCATAATTATACCCACACAATTATTAGACTACTAGAGCTTAATTGTTATTTGCACAGTAGATCACCAGAACCAGAAAGATGGTAGGAGAGAAGAGAATTGCTAGAAAACTCAATGGCGGGGTGAATTGCAATTGAGGAGGCACACCCTATTTATAGTGGTTTATGGAGGCTACTAATTAGGAAACGTGTGCACTCCTTCTTACCCTCCAAGACAGCAATTAATTGATTCTCAATTAATTCCCTAATTATGGTGATTTGTTCCTTATTTAACAAATCCATAATTATTGCTGAATTATTCCCCCATTTGCATTTAATGTTGATTTTATTTTTATTTGATTAGGCTACTTATTTCCTAATCAAATAGTCCGGCCCATCAAGGGTGGACTTAGACCCGAAGTTCAACATCTCCCACTCGCACTTGATGGGCTTCCCATCGTGCGTGCGTTACTCTGTCTTGTTTCATACTTGGCATCTGCCATGACTGCGTGGGCAAAAACGTCTTTAAGATTTGTTGCTTGTGATACTAGAAATCCCTCATATCGGATCAGCATCCAAGGACGCCCTTTATATATAACCGTAAGCTATATGTTCATTGCCTCATATGCCCCAGATTCTCCCATACATATTACTCATGGCATATCTAATCCCTCTCGAGTTAATATGTTGATTAACTCATATTGCCTTCCACGCACATAGTATCCGTACTTACTAGCTACACATAGAGCTAGTAAGGGGTCAACCACAGATACTAGCACATCTTATGTATCTAGGAGTAAATCTTCCTTTTTGACTAAACATCAGTCCATCTTGACTTGGTCGCTTTCCCAGTTTTCACTCGTCTGACCGAATCGAGTGTGATCATGGAGCTTCAGCTAAAGTAGCTGTCACCAAACCAAGCTTTCATGATGCCGTCTAAGTTTTAAGGGCATCGCGGAAGGATTTTTCCTTCCTGGGACTCACACTGTAGTGAACTAGGGATCTTTCACCTACATCCCGTGTTGCAGTTTAACTCTTAAGTACATGCAGTATGAATTGCATGCTTCGGTGAGGCGTACGTCGATTTCTTTATCTTTCACCATACAGACATTAGTTCCAAAATGTACTCAACATTCAAACCTAGAACTTTCTTTTTCACAATATCTCTTTTGCAATCTCATTTGTGAAAAAGAGTTCTTTGCCTGGCTACAGGTCTATATTCATGCTTCGATCTATTTTTTGTGTATATGCACACATGTAGATCTCATCTCAGTTTAACCGAAGCGACTCAAATGCAAAGATTCTTCTTAACCATCTCATGGTGATCATTTGCTCGTCTTACCCTCCCATGCCCCTGCAAAACATGGGAAGATGGTTGTTCGTGTTAGTGAACCAACCTTTTATGACCTGTACGACATACAAACTTCTATACCTTATATGTATTTACCCATAACATACATACTATTTCTTTTAACTTCATATAAAAGAAGTTCACGACCTTACATTTTATTTGCACCCCAAGATTTTCACTAACTCAATGAGAATCAAGCTATGGGCTTATTAAGGGGATCTACCAACATTTTGTCAGTAGAAAGTCATTGAATTGTCGCTTTCCCTCTTTGAAAGCATATCTCTTTACTACAAAAAAACAGCAAATTACCCACGGAATTCCGTCTCTGAAATCATATTACCCACGGATTAGGGATGGAAACGGAATTACTGACGGATCACCGATGAAATTTTTTCCGTCTCTAAAAAATCTGTGGCAAATTGATTTACCGACGGATTACCCATGGAAAAAATTCCGTGGGTAATTACCGATGGAAATTACCCACTGAAAATTTTCCGTCGGCAATTAGCCACGGAATTTACCCATGGAAAGAATTCCGTCGGTAATTACCCACGGAATTTTTCCATGGGTAATCCGTCGGTAATTTAATATTATTTTTTTAAAAAAAATCCACGTGGCGACCTTAAAAGAGGCCACGTGGACATCACCGAAAGCCCCCCATCGCCCGCCCCCGCATCTAGCCCCGGCAGCCCCCGAGCAAGGGCCACGTGTCTCTCTAACCTTGCGCCACGTGTCTCTGTGAGATAATTGTTGCATTTTGTGACAAAGGTGGGATTTGAACCTTAGACCTTTTGGTATGTGTTCTGATGCCTTTGCCAGTTGAGCTGCTTTAACCTTGCGTTATTTATTCACGTAATAATATATATAATGTAATAATTTAAAAACAAATATAATGTTAAGATAAATATATATATATATATATTTATATATAATTATATTTTTCATTTTTTATAATATAAAATTTTTTAATTTCTAATTTCATTTAAATATTTAATATTAATATAACTATATACAATATTACATATATACTTATAAATAATTATATATTTCGTTTTTTATAATATAAATTTAAATTTTTTTAATTTCTTATTTCATTTAAATATTTAATATTAATATAAATATATATAATATTAAATATATTTTTATATATAATTATATATTTTGTTTTTAAGATATAAAGTTTAAAATATTTAATTTTTTTATTTCATTTAAAATTTTTATTATTAATATTATATATATTTAATATATTATATTAAATATTAATTTTATAATATTTAAATTTGTATTTGTTATAGATTATTTTTATTTTTATTATTTTATATAAATTATTAAAAAATGATAAAAAAATTATTAGTTTTTCCGACGGATTACCCACGGAATTCCGTCGGTAATTTCTCATTCAAATTACCCATGGAATTCCGTGGGTAAGGCGTGAGTAATTACCGACGGAAAAAATTCCATGGGTAAAAGTCAAATTTACCGACGGAATTTTGATTCCGTCGGAAATTACCGACGGATTACCCACGGAAAAAATTCCATGGGTAATTACCGACGGAAATTACCCACGGAAAATTTTCCGTCGGTAATTACCCACGGAAAATTTTTCCGTCGGTCATTAGAGGCAGATTACCCACGGAATTCCGTGGGTAAGGCGTGGGTAATTACCGACAGAAGAAATTTCGTGGGTAATCCGTCGGTAATTACCCACGGAATTTTTTTTCATCGGTAATTCTGTCGGAAATTTTTCCGACGGAAAATCCGTCAGTAAATCGTAGGAAATTACCGACGGAAATAATTTCGTGGGTAATTCCGTCGGTAATAACATGTTTTTTTGTAGTGCTTATAGAGATATATCAAAAAGTATGTTTCGTCTTGCTGTGATACTTAGGATCCTCATTATAAGATGTTATCGCTTGGATCCTTCTATCCACCATTTATTCCCAATCTCTCATAGGAATTACTTTAGCCATATGGCACTTTGAATGATGGCAGAACACGCCCTGCTTCTATTTTTATAGATAACAGGAAAAAATACTTTGTATATTTCCTTACTCTATCACCATTTGCCTAGGTCTTGTATTGGAGTATCCTTTCAAAAGCAAAGTTGTTATCTTGACAACTTAATCCATGGTTATTCTTATAACCCATTTCACAGCAGGACCAAAAAACAACTTCCAAGTCTGACCAAAAAAACATTTAGTCTTGTGTACATCAATGTGTACATTCATATTACCAACTATAGTCTCACATGGGACTCTATCCACCTTTCTTATATTGGATTCCTCATAGGACATGTAACCTCTTTAGGTTTATGCCCTTGACTTCAAGGGTGTTCATAGGTTTGTAGTTTGACATCCTAAGATGTCTAGGGAGTACATTTGTACATGTCTTAGGTGTAAAAGACTGTATCTTTCTTGTGCAATCTCCATTTATCTTGTCATTCAAGATATTTGTTCAACCCATGACTTTCTTAACTCAGAATTTAAGGATTCTCTTATCCTTTATTCCTTCGACTCCCTTGACACTTGTTTCATATGTCATTTGACAAAGGATGACTTCACAAAGAATCATCATTAGACCGTTTGGGACTTATGTAGTGTTCTTCGATTATTTTGAAGTTGGTGAGGATTTTACCTTGTGAAAAACTCATACTACTATTTGGGTGATTGTTTCTACGAAGCCCTTAAGCTGCTTCATGTAGAGTTCATCATCCAATTTTCAAAAATTCCAAATTGGAATGTGGTCTTTACATCATCTTGATACAATTTCAAGACTAAGCTTGTTGTCATAGTCAAAGTTCAGAGTTAAAACGCACAACAGACAACCTTCCATTGTATTACCCCTAGCCACTAAGTGTTTTAGGTTCTACATGCCCCCAACAGATTTGAGAACCTACTTATTCCCAATCGCCTTTTGCCTAGGTGACAAATTACCCAAACACGTATTCAGCTTAAAAAAGAATCCAAATCCTCCTGCATGGCACTTTGCAATTCATCTTAGCAAGTCCTTCTAGTGTCTTTCAGACACTTTAGGTAGTTATCATCACCTTCTAAATGATGAAGAGAGCATTCAATCTATTAGGGAATCTATCCCTTATAGTCATTCGCTAGATGACAATTTGCTCCGAGGTGGATTTCATAGGATTCTTTTCCTATGTATGAGTGAGGTAATTCTCTCGTAACTTACCTCTTACCTCTTTCGTTGTGAAAATGGTCTCAATCCTCTCACTCGGATCAGCGAACTTAGGAACACTTGGTTATTCCTTGTCACTTGTGAACCTCTTAAAGAGATTTATTGTGATTAATGCTCATTTCATGCTAGGAAATCTGGGTTTTATGAACGTTGTGGCCCACATTTTTCTCTCAGTCACTGAACCGCCATCATTTTCACTAATAAAAACGTGTCATGTCAAATTCTCATGTCATCTCACAAAGAGATATCTTGTATACCTTAGCCCTAATCTTCCTTACTCATAGGAAGAATTGTGAATATAAAGTTGATGACCCTTATGGTCTTAACGAGCTTGGCCCTGGTCGAAGGCCTATCCACGATTCATAGGGTAAGGTTGTGACTAACATAGATGGCATTTGGTTAAGTGTGAATATAATAGCTATGAGTCCACCTACCAACATATGGCTGATAGCCTCACTGATGCCATTATGTTCATAACCAAATCTAGGAGATGTCTATATGTTGAACTTCGGGTCTAAGTTCGCCCTTGATGGGCCAGACTATTTGATTAGAAAATAATTAGCCTAATCAAATAAGAATAAAATCAGCATTAAATGCAGATTGGGGAATAATTCAGCAATAATTATGGATTTGTTAAATAAGGAACAAATCACCATAATTAGGGAATTAATTGAGAATCAATTAATTGCTGTCTTGGAGGGCAAGAAGGAGTGCACATGTTTCCTAATTAGTGGCCTCTATAAACCACTATAAATAGAGTGTGCCTCCTCAATTGCAATTCACCCCACCATTGAGTTTTCTGGCAATTCTCTTCTCTCCTACCATCTTTCTAGTTCTGGTGATCTGCTGTGCAAATCACAATTAGGCTTTAGTAGTCTAATAATTGTGTGGGCACAAGTATGGAGTATTGGAGATTTGATCCAGATCCGAACATGGATTCGCTCAGATACGCCTAATCTCCCTTTAGTTATATTTTTCTTACACCATCAGAGATATCGAAGCGTTTGATGTTGTGTGGGATGTTGGGCTTGGAGAAGACCTCTTGGTTGTGTTGTGGCGGAGCGATGTAGGAGAAGATGACGTTTGGTGCCGCATGAGCAAGCTTGAAGACGAGGTTTGGGAGAGTGATGCAATGGCTTCCGAAGGGGAATGGAATTACTGCTACGTGCTTGGTTTCGTCACATGATATGGCCATATTGTTGAGTTCAGATGAACAAATTAAAGATACAAAATAATGAACGCAAGAAAAGCAAGCAATGTGTTATATTGAGAAGACCGGACAAGGTTCTGCAGAATAATATATATTTAGTTTCTGCATCAACTTTCTCAACAGAAAAAAGCCTTAGACTGGTAGTTATATGTCCATCTCATTTGTTGTTATACGTAGGACCATGTCTGCTCGCGATTCTAGGCATATTTGAATTCCATCTTCATTTTACTTTTATGATGCCATATTTTAATTGTATGAACAACTGGGGAGGGCTACTTGGGCGATTGCAAATTGGATCCTCCAAGTGTAATCTTGATATTTGATACTGCACGTGCTGATCACTAAAAATTTTGTATTTTATAAAAATGAGAGAGAAAATGAGATGGAATGTAAATGATTTTCTATTTTAACAAAAATTCTGTATTTGAATTGTATGAAGAACGCGCAAACACAGAGAATATTGTTTTATTTGAGATCTGACAAGGCTTGAATTTACATAAGTTGGCAGGTGGGTATTATCTGATGATAAATTCCTTAAAAAATAATTAAATTTCATGATTAATATTCAATTGATTGTCATTGGATATTCAATGCTTAAAAATTGTCACCAATAATTATTGTCAGAGATATTGTAACTACAATTAATGCCTACATATTTTCCATCAACCGTTTCTTCCTCAAAATACTAAAAAAATCATGCCGTCATCTTCCATTCTCTGCCTCATCCTTCAAATATCTACCAGTCTTCTTCCTCTGGCCTTTTCTTCTCTTAAACAAATCTTAGAATATAACTTTGAAAATCAGTGCACAGTAAAATTTGGAAAATATAAGAACTTAAGAAAATTTTAGAATCTGATTCAACGAATCTGATTTCAACCTACAGTTTGGGTTGCTAATGTTTAGGAACGTAAGATGCTCAACAACAAAAAAATTCAACATTTTACCTTATTATTTTTCCGTGTTCTCTACTTTATCTTGTATTTTTTGTCTCTTTTAATCTTCAAACCAACCGTCATCATTAGATTAGGTACTGTAATCCCAACCGGCAACCTTGAGCATTAACTAACGAGCTCTCATTATATAAAAAATAAAATGAAGCTAAAAATGTTAACTAGAAAAATGAAAGCTTACATGAGGAAGAATCATAGAGGGAGGAGCTATAAAATGAAAATCTATGGTAGTGGTGAAGGACAAGACCTACAGCACCAGAACAAAATTTTTGTAAAAAAGAGTATGAGACCCACTAGAGAAGCTCAAACAATATTTGAGAAGGAGTTTAAAGAGTTGAATCAAATAAACTATTTTCAAAATATCATCTCCTTTATATTTGATATTTTCAAAATTCTGTCTTTTTATTAAAGAATACTTCACAGTTCTTAGTGAAGAAGCATAATATATTGTTACAAAATTTTGTTTTAGAATTCCATCTTCTTATATTTAACATCTTTCAAGATCTCACCTTTATTTATATTTTAGAATACTTAATGGTTCTTAGTAAAGAACCGTCATGTATTGATAAATATTTTTTTTTTTCAGATCCTACCTTCGTATATTTGATATCTTTTAGAATTCCACCTTTATTTATATTAAAGAATGTTTAACGGTTCTTTGTGAAGAACTATAATGTACTATCAATTTTTTTAAATATCATGCTTCCTTGTATATAATATCTTTTAGAATCTCACTTTTATTTATATTATAGAATACTTAATGGTTTTTTTATGAAGAACTGTAATGTATTGTCAAATTATATTTTTCAGAATCCTACACCCTTATGTATGACATCTTTCAGAATCCTACCTTTATTTATATTAAATAATAATTAATGGTTATTTGTGAAGAGCCATAATGTATTGTCAAATGCTTTTTTTTTATTGTTAAGTATTCTTGAAGAATATATAATGGGTCATTGTGAAGAACTAACAAATATTATCAAATAATTTTTTTTTTCAAAACTCTGCTTTCTTATATATGACGTTATCATTTATAACCATTAAATATTCTTAAAAAAAGAAAAATATTTAGTAATCATACTTTATGGTTAATTATTATAACTGTTTTACATTTGTTTTTGCTGATATAAAGTTGTGAAAATAAATTGTTTAAAAGTGTTACATAATAATTATTTTGTAAGAACCTTCATTTTTATGAGTAAATACATGACGATTAATAATTACAACCATTATATTTTTATTTTTGTGAATTCTGCCTCTCATCAATACATGAAGATACGCATTTTGTTTTGGCCCAAAAGATGATCATATTTAACCGTTAAATTTTATCGTTATATATTTTTGCTTGATCTCCGCTTTGACAAATATAACGTTTATTTGCTCTAACCGTTATTTATGCTCAAATACTTAGTAGTGTGTTGACTTGCTCTTCAAGTATCAGCTAATTTCTAGATCATAGAAATTAAAATGTGATTAGTAGAAACAAAAGGGTTAAAGTTTATCTTTTTCCTCTAATTTTAGGTAATTTTGTTTTAGTCTCTTAATGTTATAAACTATTTTTTAAATCTTCTAGTCCTAATACTGTTAATTTTAGTAACAAAAAGTGCTGACATTAAATAGTATCTCAGGTCTTTAATATAATATTAATTGCACTATAAATGATATCTTATACTAAGGATCATAAATAGTATAATTTTCTACTAACTTTATAAAATTAAGAGATAAAACTGAAATATAATATAAAATGATTAATATAATGTTTGGTCTTTATAGTTTATATTTATTTTGATTTTAGTCCTTCAAGTTTCTCTTTATAATTTATTAATAAGGACATGGAGTATTTTTCCCCTTTAAGGATAAAAACTATGATTTAAAATTAGAGGGACAAAAAATACAATTAGGACAAAATATTTGCACAAACATGACATTAATTAACTCTATATAAAATTATACATTCTTATAGAAAAAAAAATATAATGGCGACAAGCGAAGACACGTCGGTGGCATTTATTTGGCAGAAATCACTAAAGCGACGTACAAATTCGATGTGTCCTTGGATATCTTACCACCAATTCAAAGCAGTACTACTAACATAATATAACTCTTGTCTACTATTATGAAAATTGTATTATGGGGGGGATGTCCATTACTACAAACTCTTAGGATACCTCCTAGGATTCTTTTTCTCTAAATGTCGTAAACTCCTAAAGTCTTTTTGCTCCAGAAATTAATTTCATTTTACCGTCAAAAGATTGCAGTGATATTTTAGATTCTTGTGGGGGCAATTAGTTGGAAATAAATTTGCTACGGTGGGGTCTATCTAAAATTTTCCCAATTATTTGTGTGCATGCGTTAACAAGTTTAAATATAAAGAGTGGAGCAAGGGTATATATATGTGTGTTGATATATAGACTTTCACAACAAGATTTATCGTAATTTAGTTCAAGATCTTTTCTCCTGCCTTGAATAATTTGTTTAGATCTATCTCGAACTACAAAGGTGTGCCCACACATATTGTTCCCTTAATTTGTTTTCTCAACCGTCTTTCTCAGTCCAAATTATCAAAATCATCATCTCGAGTTTACCTTTCTAAGTGTAGAGCTTCAAATATCTACCAGTCTCCCCACTTTTGTTTTTGCCACTAGTCTTTCCAAAAAGCGAGAGACTTTCTCAACTCTAGTAACCACGTACACATTTCTCAATATATGCCAAGTAATACTTTTTTTAATGCATTCCACGTGATACGAAAAATAAGCTATCATACACAAATTTTGGTTGATGGTCTATTCTACAAACTACATACATATTTTTCTTATGTTTTTGTTAAAATACTTCCAATATTATCACCTGATAAATTTTGGCTGAAAATGAAAAAAAAAAATCAATATGTTAATAAGAGTGATTAGATAAATATCATAGAAAAGATGAAGAATAGTGTATTATTCACAAAAGAGCAATATGCTTATACAACATAGTAATCCACTGGGGTTGCCCCTAATCTATCTACCCTCACTTGAGGGGGAAAACCAACCCCGCTTGGGGACTTAAGAAAAACTAAAATTATCCTTTTTGTTAACATGATGATGATCTCACTCAAGTTTATTAGAACCAATGAATATCTAGTCCTAACTCAATTCGATTCAAAACAAGTGGAAAAGATATGAATCTATTGATGTTTCTTATTTGTGCATGTATCATGTGATTTCAGAAGTGATACAAGCCGGAATTGCAATAATTGTGCAATGCCAGTGATTCCTGCGATTCTAGATGAACCAAGTTGGGCACAGATTGAGTCAGATTTAGTGTGACATGACTTTAGGAAACCCCTTTTCGTTTTTTATTTCTGATTTTGTCCAGATTTAATTAAGAATTTCCTTTTACTTCTATGATTATCCCTAGTTTCCTCTCACTTATCCCAATAAAAACCCTATTTTTTAATTTCGTTTTTACTGAAGTGTTATTTGCCTTTAAAATATTAGTATGTACACACATTTGATGTTTTCTAATGTGAAAATTACAAGAATATCATTGATCATGAAACTTACAATCCATGATACATTTTGATTCACAATTCTAAAAATAGGCTTTCCAATTCACGATTCGTATACCGATTTGATAACCTTGATCTCACTATCCTAACAACCTCAACTCATTAACTAAGACCCTTTATAAGACAAGGGCCTTAAGCAACTAACTAATTGGCTAATTTCAACTTAATATCTCTAACACATCTTCTCAAGTTGAAAACTCCTTAACTCACGGTGTTCATCTTGAACAACACAGACTACTGTGGTAAGGTGAATTAAGCTGAACAATTTTCCATTTACAACAACATGATATATTCAAAACACTCTAATATCAAAATACTTTATTGCTGCTTCAACATGATGCCACCTTTTTTTTAACCTTTTTCTCTGCACTTCAAGCTTCTCCTTTGACATATGACATCTACAATTGTAATCCTTACACCATTGCTTTTTCTCCTAGTTGACCATTGCCCTATATGCACCTTCAACAATATCAAACACATGAGGGCTTCATACAAAAAAAAAATCAAATTAGTGACAGAATTTAGTGACGGAAATTAGCAACGGTTAGTGACGGAACTAGATTAGGGACGGAATTAACGACAGAATTTGCTCTATCGATAAAAATACCGTTACTAATTGATTAGTGATGGAATTTTTGTAGTAGTGCCCTCTGCCATAGCTAGTGCGCCCACCCCCTCTGCCTATCCATCTATTGCACTGAATGACGAGGTGGCACAAGAGAAAAGAACACTGGGGAAGGGTCTTATTTTCATGAATGAGGTCCAGAAAGCAAATTAAGAGAGAAGGGAGGAAACTTACTGTGAGACGGAACAAGAAATGACAAATTGTGAAATCTAACAAGTTCATTAGCTACCTCAGCACATTGCTTTTGGCCTTGCTAGATTTCACAATTTGTTCATTCTTGTTCCTTCTCAAAGTAAGTTTCCTCCCCTTCTCTCTTAATTTTCTTTTTGAACCTGCGTCATGACAATAAGACCCTTCCCCAGTGTTTTTTTATCTTGTGACATCTCATCATTTGGTGCAATTGATGGATTGACAAAGGGGGTAGAGGTGCTAGCTATGGTGAAAGAGACAACATGGTTAGGATCCTTAATATTTGGGCCATTTGTTGCCACCAACAAGCCTTGAGGAAGAAGACGTGGTGGAGGAGGGGGTGGTGACAGCAGAGGAGGAGTTCCCTAAGAACTTAACATGATGAAGGATAGAAGGAGGAGGCCGATAAATAAAAGTAGTAAGAATCATAAGGGTCAAGGAATAGTTGAGTTTAAATAGATATCTAACTAATTATGAAGGGTTATGACTTATGACTTATGAAGGTGATTACCAAGGGTTATGAGTTATGACATTGAAAGTTCGAATGTTATGAAGGGTTATGAAATAGTTAGATGATGGTTGTTTCTGAAGACTATTATGTTTTGTCTTTGCTGATATAAGTGTTGGAAGATGAATCGTTTACAAGTGTTACATGATGGTTGTTTCTTAAGAACCGTCAGTTTTGTCACAAAATAAAATACAATTATTAGCTACAACTGTTAGTTTTTTGTTTTCGTAAATTCTGCCTCACAATCATGAGGGTGTGCATAATTAACCTTTACGTTTAAGTGTTATATATTTTTGCACAACATTCGCCTTGACATACCCAGCATTTTTGAGCTGTAACCGTTATGCATTAAGTGTTAAAAATGCCCAAATCTATAGTGGTGTCCCCTCCATTTTGTTGTTCTGGCCGACTTATAAGATAAAGGGGAGAGTGGGGATGTTTTTATATCACTTTCAACCCTTTTAATAAAAATCTCCAACCCTTTCCATAATCCAATGGCTATTATTTATTCTCCCTTTCCCAATTGCTTAAGATCATGCCACACTTGCGCTTTCAATCATCATCTGCTTTGCTTTTTAAAAGTAAATCTTGGCCATTAATTTTATCGTCCAATCCTGCCCATGATATAATTTTTTAAATCCCATTTTGCCTTTGGTAAGGCAAAATTAATTAGGTTGCCATTGGCCTTTAAAGTTAATTTAATTTCCTATAAGCCCAAATCATTTTCTCCTTTAATTGCCTAGTGTGAGTTGGTAAAAATAAATTCCATAACTAATTCTCTCTAATCCTTAGATAATTATTGCCCACATTCTTTTTCCAATTATTTGAGGCCTCCTAGTATTTTTTATAATTAAATTTGACTAATTATCCTTTAATTAACTAATATTCTAATAAATCTTTAAAATTCCTTTTTGAGGTAATTTTCTCTTTTATACCTCAATTAAGCCTCAAATATATCCGAGGGAATTATTTTCTAGCTTCCTGTGTCTTTAAGACTTTTCATGAAATTCCGGGCATAATTTCAAAAATTACCCTTGTATACCCATAATTTTCAGAATTTACGGTTTGCCCAAAATCGGGACGGCAAGTTCACAATTTAACCTTGGCAAGTGTACTATTTTATTTGTCCTTTGGCTAACCAATAATTACACATTTAGCCTCTATTTAAAGGGGCTAAATTACATAGTCCCTGGGAAACATTCTATCTATCAGACATAATTTAAGACTCTTGATAAACCGGGCTTGATAATCTATTTAATTCAAACTTAATTTTGAACTTTTAGACCCAAAATTTGAGATGTTACAAAATGTAGCATGTGACACACATATGCAATCCTTTGCAGCAAACTAAGAACAATAGAAATGAGCTGCCACACCACAAACAGAGCAGCGATGGAGAGGAGTACGCGGTGAGGCTGTAGTACCTAAGTTATGCGAAGGCCCAAGAGAAGCAGTCAGACCCAGCAAATTTATGGTTGTTCCACACGAGTAAAATCTTCAAACCATATATTTTCTGAACATTTTTTTGGCTCTGGCAGCAACGTTCACCCAATTTAGAGACGTCCTTTTCTGTCACTTGAGAATAGTATAAATGATGGTTAGAAGTCCATGTGATCCAGTGATCATCCATTCATATATAGATGGACCAAAAGCATTATGGCTAGTAAACAACCTTATAACTGAGATAGCCAGAGACACTGAAGTAAAACTCATTTCATTCGACTTAGGTCCAAAAGATTATATACATAGAACCAGAACCAATGTTGCAGAGAAAAGGATTCAAGACTGGATTTTAGCGCACGAGAGAGAGAATATGGAGATTACTATCAAAATGAATGGAAAGTCAGAGATGCAGATGCAGTAGAGAATCAAGAGCAAATGGGGTTGACTTTTCTCTTTGCTAGAAACGGAATAGATTTGCAATGGTCGGTTCTTTGATGAACGGCGAGAACATGAACCACAATCGTTCCTTAACCAATCATGCAGCGGAGATGTGATTGTACCGTTGGTGATCTTTATCGGATGGTTCATCAATTGTACCATCCCTTTTCACCAAGGACCCTCGAGATGATGGAAATCAAGAACACAAGCGATAATACCAAGAACTCAATCAATCGAGTAGTTGCAAAGTGGAGGATGAGAGAAATTCAAAATCGAGTCTCAAGTTGAAGGTAACATCAAATTCAGAGAGAAGAGATGATCTTGAAGGCCTTGGACTTCTCACCCACCAGTGCCTCCTCCGACAGCTTCTTTTCACCAGTGAAACAAGAATGGTAGGGTTTCGTCCGATAAAGGAGGAGCCCAATGAAGAAGTTTCCAAAACACAACGTAATGGTCTTCAAGAATGAAAGCAGAAAAATAAACTTCAATAATTTGGGCCCAAGAAAACAGCCTACTCTTGATACCTTGTTAATAACAGTGATTAGAGAAATATAATAGAAAAGATGATGAAGAATCTGCTATTATTCACACAAGAGTAATATGCTCATTCGACATGGTAACCCATTTGGGTTAACGCTAACCTACCCTCACTTGAGAGAGATAATCAACCCCGCTTGAGGACCTGAGAGAGACTCAAATAATTCTCTCTCTTAACATTGTGAGATCTCACTATCTTAACACCCTCAACTCATTAACTAATACCCTTTATATAGATTAGGGCCTTTACCAACTAACTAATTAGTTAATTTCACTTTAATGTCTAACACAATATTGCTCTCATTTCAATCCATATATGAAGTGACACTGGAAAAAAGAAAAACTAACATTACATAAAGATGTCTTGGCTAATCTCCCCTCCCTCATTGTCCGCTATTATCTTCGTCATTACCTCACTTGTGTTGCCGGCAGCTTGTCTGTGGCCATGGTTTTGATCATGGCAACTCCACTTATATCAAGCTTCTGATCTTCCTTCTTCATCCAAGCTTGTTTCAGCCTCTTCAAGGTACTAGTGGGTTCCATTTCTTTATATTTACCTAAAATATGTAATATATGCTTGGAAGTTACAAGTTAGAAGTTTAATTTGATGTTTTCTTTGTTGTTGTCGGAGTGTAACTATTTTTCTTATAATTTTGGGGTAATTTTGGATTCAATGTGTTGTGAGAATTTAAAAGAAGAAAGCCAAAATTCCTAGAGAAGCACTACAACTGACACATGTTTTCAGGGGAAAAAACCCTCAATTGTAGAGCTAATGCGAAATTTTATTTTGAAACAAAGATTAGCATAATTCTTCTTTTTTTAAGAAAATCTATTGAAGCGCTTCACAAAGCACTGCTTACTACCAAACATTTGGAGTAGGTGAGTTTAGGAAACACTACCAACTGTAAAATTGAAGCACTAGCACTCCTCCTTCTGTAGTGGTGTCATTTAATTGTCACTTCAGAAAAAAAAAAGTCATATTTGACACTTCTTAATAAAAAAATAAAGCATCAAGTAACTGCAGGCGAAGTTAAGAAAGGCCTTATTTGATGGTTATGTTGGTCATTGAAAAAGTATAGTACTATATTTGACGATTTCATACAAAGTGTTGGAAATAATGAGTGGATGTATCACAAAGAACAAGTCCCATATTGTTTGAGATTATTGGAAATCCGAGTAGTAAGTGATCTTAGACTACTAAATGGAGCAAGAAGATGAATGAACTCATACAATAATGGGCCACCAGAGGCAAAATACATTGATATCTCTCCACCCTTTGTGCATGAGTTAAAAGTGGACTAGGCACCCTTTGTCATATGCTTTTTCTAAAAATTCAAACTTTATTTTAGAATAATGTTTTCTTTTGAGCCCTTCTTTTCTCCTTTGAAGTTTTTTTTCCTGCTAAGTTCTGTTATATTTCACTCTTCTATTCACTCTGTTCTTACAAGGAGGATCTGTTTTATCCTAGGCAATGCTGCTTCTTATCTTCCAGTAGTTGCTGAATAGCTCTTAAGGACAGTGTCTTTGGACGTAACTCGGATTAACCATTTTTTTGCAGGCGAAACTTCCAACAACATTTTCATAGCATTAGGGAAAAGTTGAAAGATCCACTAGATTGCAAGAGAATTTAGATGCTACCACCAACAATCTTAAGTGCTAACACTTGCTCATATTTTAGGAGCTCATGAAGATGAGTGTTCTCTAATTCATTTTAATTGGTTGCAAAGGAAACATGATAAGATAAAATTCTTCTTTTTTTTCTTAATAGACCCATCAATTCAGTCTCTCTTTCCATTTCATGATACATAGATATTCATACTCTATGGATATCCACGTGTCAAATTGGGTTTGGTTATATCTATTATATTGGATACTCTAGTCTTCATAGAAGAAGAATTCTAACGGTTTCTGAAACAAATAAGAAATGATAAGGGATGAGTTCTATGCATGTAGCTGAAAAGGGATAAGCAAAAGATGTGTGGGTATGGCGAGAAAGAAGACTCTCAAGTCTAAACTCCAAACTCCAATGAGCACCCATCAGCTGTGAAGTTTTCAAATAAGGACAGCCGTGAACTTTGTTCTAATTTAATAATTTTATTTAGGTATTTTCCTTTTGTAGTAATATTGAAATGGGTCTCACGTTTTATTTGTGCCTCATTTCAAATTCAGGATATTTTATGAGACTTCTAAATAGAGAAGTTGGACAAAATAGGGTGATCCTCACTTCTACACATTAGTAGGATATTATTTTGCATGGTAACTCATGTTGGCATGAACCTCTGGTGATTGTATAGGCCAGGGATAATCTAAAAGTTGAGTTGAACTCACATGGATACCCAGACATGGCCATATAGAGTGGGCTTCCTTAAGATCTCAAAGGCATTGTGTCATGCCTTGAATTCAGCCATGAATCTATCTCAGAATCAGATAAAAGAGGAATACATGTGAAGACCCAGAAATAGGAGTAGTGGAAACAAGTGGGTCAAACATACTAGAATCTTCAAAGAGGTCATCCAGCTCAAAATCAGGAAAGTAAATACAATCAGGTTCAATTGCCAAATCTAACAAATTGACTCCTAAAAGAAAGTAATGTTCATGTGGATGTCTCATCACCTCATAGATATTAAATTCAATTTTATGCCCAGCAAATTCCATGGTAATAATACCTTCTTTTATGGAAATCATTGTTTCAGCAGTCCTCAAGAATGGTCTTCCTAGAATCAATGTACTATCACCAAGGACATCGCTGGTCATATCTAAAACATAGAAATCTACAGGAAAAACCAAGTCTTGAACCTGAACCAAAATATCCTCTAAAATTCCTTTAGGTCTCCTCACAGATTTATCAGCTAGTTGGATTTGCATATTAGTAGGTTTGAGCATATTTATTCCCAGAGCTTCATAAATTGAAGTGGGCATAACATTGATGGCAACACCTAGATCCAACAAGGCCTTAGCAATAGGAAGCTTACCAATAGTACAAGGAATTGAGAAAGCACCTAGATCTTGACATTTAATGGGCAACTCTTGAGCTTTAAACAAGGCTGAAACATTAGCCCTAACTTGCACCACTTCATTGGGTTTAAATTTCCTCTTTTGTGTGCAGCAATCTTTCAAGTATTTAGCTTTTACTTTGGCATACGTTGCACCTATTCCAAAAAAGGAACATTTACTTCAATTTTTCTGAAAAAGTTTACTATATCCTGATTCTGGTTCTTTGCTTCCCTTTTTGGACCAAGTAAGAAGGCTTTTGGAAATGGTAAATTTCCCATATTAGCTTTAGTAAGTTCTGGACCAGCAGAAATGTCATTCTGCACTGTTGTATGAGTAATCACATGATCCGGCGTGTCATGCTCCTCTGGAAGCTCGGCTGAAACTGTCTTCTTCTCATTTAATTTCATTTCCTTGTCACTCCAAGAGTTGGGACACTCAGATTAAAGAGATGCAGAAGTTTTAGTAATAAGATCTTCAGCTGTATCGACATTTTTTCTGCTAACTTCTACCCGTTTTCCACTCCTCAAGTGAATAGCATTAAGTGATTTGGGATTAATCACTATGTTAGAAGGTAATTTGCCACCACTTTAAGCTTGGAGATTATTCAAACTATCGGATAATTGAGTCACAAAACCAGAAATATTATTGTTTTTAATCTTCCATTGCTCCATCCATTTTTCAATAGCAGCAAGCTTAGAGTTGGTGTGAGCTCGCTCCTCATCAAGCTTAGAAGTGAATGATTATGAGAGATTATTCATACTCTTAATCAGCTGAGCTATATCATCCTTAGAGGCACCCATTTCAGCTGGAACAATGGCTCTATTAGCAACACCTTGATTCCCAATAGATTGCCCCTGATTAATGCTTGGCTGGCTGACTTGGAACTGATTCTGGAACTCCTTGTAATAATTATTTTTCCAATTGAAATTTGGGTGTTCTCGAGACCCTTCATTGTAGGTATTGAAATATGGGTTCCAAGGTCTAGAATTTTGTCCTTGACATCCTTGAAACATTGCTGCAACAGTCTGATTATCATGAGGATTTGTGGTAATATGCATTGGAGATTGACATATTTCACAACTTGCAGCCACTAAAGCTTGAGATGGGACTGATTAACCTTGCATATTAAGATTACCAAGCAGACACAATTTAGTGAGATTTGCATTCATGGTAGCAAGTTGCACAGCTAATGGATTAGTGGTTTTATTATTTCTGTTAGAAGAAGAAAGTTCATGAACTTGCCGTGCATCTAATCCCTCAAATTGTTGATCATTGTTTGCAATTCTTTCAATGAGTTCCCAAGCTTCAGTAGGGGTGAGTAACTAAATTGAACCCCCAGCTGAAGAGTCCAAATATTTTCGATCTTGAGGTAATAAACCACTGTGAAAGTAAAGTACCAATCTTGCTTCTAGTATTTGGTGGTTTGGGCAACTAGAGATGAGCTCCTAAAATCTGATCCAATATTCAGAAAAAGTCTCTTGTACAGCTTGTTTTGCTCCAAAAATCTCCTTAGTCAATGAAGTGATCTTGGAGGCAGGGAAATATTTTTCTAGAAAGGCTACTTGTAGATTAGACCATGTAGCTAGAGTAGTAATAGAATGATGAGACAACATCATGAACCATTCCTTAGCCCTGCCTTCCAATGTAAAATGGAAGATTTGTCGAAGCACTTCATCCATATCCACGCCCACTGGTTTCATGGAAGAACAGACCAGCCTTAATTCCCTGAGATGCTTTTGAGGATCTTCCCCTGCTAGACCAGTAAATCTGGGTAACCTGCTCAGCAAAGTACTTTTCAACTCAAAGTTAATGTTAAATTCAGGATATATACAGGACTAATCCACATTTTCAGAAGTAGAGGTAAGGTCTTTTATAGTCTTCCTTTCACCATTATTCCTAGGTATATCATTGTTATGCCCCCCATTATTAGGTTGTTCAACATGATCCATTATGAAATGCCTATCTAAGTATGTTCCACTAGTTCTATCCAAATTATTGCTAATGTGCTTATGACCTTGGGAACTACTAGATGTGAATGATTAAGCTCAAGGGATTTGAGTTTCTTAAGTTGCCTAACAGTCTTATTAATGTCTTCACTTAGAGGAAGTAATGGTGTTGGTTGACTCCTAATCATACAACACACTACCCTAACCCCAAACGAAAGAGCAATCTACTAACCAATGGCAGAGGCAATTCTGAACACAAAATCCAAATGGAAATTCACAAACAGCAGCCTTAATGGTGAAGAGTTAAACCACATAATCAAGCAACCAGCAGCTACCACACACTAACAGAGGCAAGCAGCATAGAACAATGAGAATAATAGCAGCAAAATATCAGCACCACTCATATTAACAGAGTCACAAAATATTTTTGGGCCCAAAAGATTGCTAAAGAACCTCAACAAGTAAGGTTCCCCGGCAACGGCGCCATTTTGATAAAGCTAGTCGTTAACTCTACCAAAAATACTAAGCTAACTATAGTAAAGTGATACCTAGCCTAGGTCATTCTTCTCTAAGGAACCTGACTATTGTTATGATTCTTAGCAAAATTATGGGCTTCAGTAAGTATAGCAAGCATGTAGAGAACTGTTTGAGTTATATTGCTATGTACCTAATTCTATTTCTTAATTTTCTGCTCTAAAATGACACTGTGATGCAAGTGAAATGAATGATAATTTAACACAATGATGAGATAATTCTTCCTAAAAGTTCCACCCAACCTTCCTCATCCAATTATTATTACAAGCTCACTGTACCAGCCATTTAGCAATCTATTCCTATAGTTAATCAACTAGCACAACATATTAAGAACAAATTGATGAGAAGAGCCTTTTAGCATGACAGATCTGATTTCTCTGTAGTAACAGCTACCGCATGTTACTTATGAGAGCTTTTGAAGTAATCATATAAACTGATACAACTAGAATTAACATATGATTAAATCTGCTTGAATATAGAGAATACATTCCATCAACTGATTTCATGTACAGATCAGTACTCCTATAAAATACGAATCAGATTCAAAAGTTCATCAACACAATTATAAGATCCATAGATCAAATTCAACTCTGTCTCACAATTGCACAACTAACACAATTATAAGAAATCAGAATCCGTTAAGAGCACAAATCTTAATAGCTTCTTCTTTTAGAGCATGGATTCAGGTTTGGCTTCGTTTCTAGGAAGAAATTCAGTGATCAGCCGCTCATGACAAAAGAACACACTCTGACGCACTTTCCTTTAACTTCCGTCATGGTGAGGACTGGTGCAGATTGGAGAATCAATGTGGATGATGGTTCTCGGAGGAGCAGAAACGAAGATCCCCAGCGAGAGTCTTTTCTTCTGTTATGTTTTTCCATTTTTTCCCTTCTATTCGGTTCAGATCCCCTTTTCCATTCTGTTTCTTCGAACTCAAAACGCGAACTCTGAATCACCCAGTGAAAAGAATTGGTTCTGGAAAAAATTGTAGTTTTGCTGAAAAGGTTTCTCTGTTCTGCAGTTTAGTCCTTTCCCTGTTTACTTGCAAAGTTTCCAGACTTATAGTTTAGTCCTTCTTCCTAGTTCCTTCTTGCTCCACATTCTACCAAGCTCCCTACAAGATAATTCAAACCAATGTAATATCATTCTTCCTTTTACCAATACTTACAAGAAATTACAAAATATATCAATTGGGCCATTCTTAATCACTCATTTCATAAAATCAATATTAGTCACAATTCTTCATTATAAATGTATTTCAAGCACACTATTATCACTAAAACTTCCCAAAAAGCTATGAAAATATGTG
The DNA here is from genome assembly GCA_963242795.1 of Inga leiocalycina. NCBI lineage: Eukaryota > Viridiplantae > Streptophyta > Magnoliopsida > Fabales > Fabaceae > Inga > Inga leiocalycina. Next base: position 59,687,791 of record OY725321.1, read on the forward strand.
GTAAAATTGGGACTTATCACTTGTAATTGCCAAAATAGCAAAAGCCATGGTAGAGAGAATAATTGTGCAAGTAAAAATCGTTTGAGATACGATATGAATAAGTATGCTTAAGAATTGTGGAGTTATCTTAATTGATTTAGTGAGGTCCCCGAGAGGAATTAAATTAGTTGAGGCGCATGAGACTAAATACAATTTGATTGGTGATCCCATGAAGGAGGTTCAATGAGTAAGAACAAGTCATTTTTTAGTTTTGCCAGCACTAAAATAAATTACTGGTCCCCTTCCAATCGCATGAAAAAGTGCTAGAATGCATTATAGTGAGCTGAGTGAAAGCTCTTTATGATTTCATAATCTTACAGGATGTTGTGCTCATTGTAGACACATTTCATGAAATCACCTCTATAAATATGGAGTGGGGCTGCTCCTATGAGATCGTGGTGAATCTCTAGAGCATAAGTTATGCACTAGGCACAGGTATGGTAGTTTAACATGCAAAGCCACATTAACAGAGAAATGTGGGGGTATAATCTTACCATTAATGCCTTCAGTATATGCCTGAGAGGTGTGAGTTCATAGTCTATAGGACCACTGACATCTTTATGTGCTAAGTGCTATTAGTCAAGTTTAGTTCATAGTCTAAATGACCACTAAATATAATGGTTATATTCATGTGTGTAACTCATACTAATGGCATTCCTTTTGACACTTGGTTGGAAACAATGTGTGGGTGTGTCACAAGGAACTAGTCCCATAGTGTCTAGGATTGTGGAGTTCTGAGTGATAAGTGATCTTGGATTACTAAATAGAGAAAGAGATGGAATGAACTCCTCACCCCTTGTGTGCAAGTTAAAAGTGGACCGGGCACCTTTTATCATATGCATTTGTGAAAATTCAAACATTATTTTAGAATAAAAGAACTCAAGGGAATATGCCACTAATTTTATCATTAATCATGGGAATAAAATGTTGAAACGATTAGCAATAAGTTGTTGGTCGAGGTGGTAAGGGGCCTCATCCCTGTAAGGAAAAGAACACAAGTTTGAATCCCAGTAAGCACATTTATTGAGATAAGTGAGAACCTTTTACCTTCTAAACCTTGAAGGAAAAATCCTTAATCTAATTAAAAAAAAAGAACGTTGAAGGGCTTAACTAATTTCTACAATCAATTTTAATGTTACTGAGACTAGCTTTTACTTTGGGATATGGACGTTAAAATTTAAATCCATGAGCGAATTTTGTGGTGGATCCGTTTGTTATTGATCTTAGTGTTGGAATGGGAGGTTGGTGGTTCTTAAGAATGTGTTAAGGACTTAAGGTGAAAATTTGCTCAAGAAGTTTTCGATGACGAGCAATGTTGCCCCGGAAGTTTTTTCAGGTTTATTATTGTCCCCTAAGTTTAAAAGCATAGCAATGTTACCCCTTACCATTAAAAATTTAACGGCAATGTCAATTTTTTAATGGTACAGGACAACATTGCTACGTTTTGAAACTTTGAGGGTAACATTGAACTTGAAAAAATATCCTGGGCAACATTGTTCTTCAGCAAAAACTTCCAGGGAAAATTTTCTCCTTAACCCTATAAAAATTCATAAATGGATTCCTTAATTCATGTTAAATACTTTTAAAATTATAACTTTACGGCCTTTATTTTGTAACATTTAACCAACATTCAAAAACTGTTTTCACTATCATGAAGAGCTGCCCAACGTTTCGACTTTATAGGCCTATACAAGGTGTTTCAAGTCAATGTGTTGAGCACACTGCTTTTGATCTTTTGAGCCCTTCTTTTCTCCTCTTAAGTTTTCTTTACCTATTGAGTTATATAATACTTTGCTATTATGTTCACCATATTCATGCAGGAAGGATCCATTTTATGCAAGGGAGTGCCGCTTCTAATCTGCTAGTAGTTATGGAATAGCTCTTAAATACAGTGTCCTCAAACACAACTTGAATTAACCATTTTTCTGCATGTGATACCGCTAACAAGATTTGCATAGCATCAAAAAAAAGTTAGAAGATCCACTGGATTGCAAGAGAATTCAGTTGTTTCTACCAGCAGAAACAACCATTAGATAGTTGTAATTTTTAAAAATTCTAGAAATTTACATCTATTTATGGTACTGCAATACTTTTTGCCCATAATATATTAAAATTTTCTTATTTTATGTAGAATATAATGATAAAAAGAAATAAGAAAAACATTTGGGAAGTTGGGAAAAATTAAGAGGTGGGGAATTAGACATTCGAATCCATCTTTTGATAGATAGATTAACACATTCAAACAGCTTGCACCAATGGAAACCAGGCTAACATCCCAGAATAATACATAATTTTTTCATGAACTAGCCCAAACTTTTCACTGCAAGGATGAACCCATCGCAAAACGTTCCTAACATTCCCACTAGAAATTTAATCAGAAACTCAGCATCATAGCATAGCCAAAGCCATAAGCAGAGATAAGATGAAATCAAGAGACACTAGTCATCTCAATCATATAGTTATAGGAACGAACAAATGAGAAACTTAGTAGCATTACATCAAAAAAGAGTTATAGAAGTGGGATGACTCATAAACTCCACTATCTTAAAATATTGGATTATGATGCATCAAACTTTTTTACGTAATTTTTTTTACGACATAGTAATTCATTAAAATTATCATTTTTTGGTCAAATATGCTTCCATTACTTCAAATGAGAAAGACTTACAGAATTCGTACGTCAAATGATAAAGACAGAAAATAGTGGAACAAGGTATTCGAGCTACAAACTAATTATACATACAACAATACAATTAACCCACTCCCATTCTTGAACCTCAAGACTGGGCAACAACTGACGTATTTTGGTCTTCTTGAGCATCAGAAGTCAAGATTAGAGACAAAGAGAGTGATGGTTCATTAACCCACCCAAATGGGTACACTCCCTTAATTGCACAAGCAGCAAGATGATCAGCAGCTGAATTCCTCTTCCTAGGCGGAAACATCAAGGAAAACCTGACTTTAGAAGATTAATGATATCTTGGACAATGCTACGACATCTCTAATCATAAAGATCAGAGATTTTAGATATAACGCAATGCTGTAGAAGTAGGCAATCTGTTTCAAAAATCATTTTATCATTTCCCAGATCTGCAGTTAGCATCAGTGCCCTCTTTAATGAAAGAGCTTCAGTCATAAAAGCTTAGGAGATTTAACTACTGCTGATTCATAACTACTTTTGAAGGAGCCATCGTAGTTTATTTTTATAAAATCAGGGGGAGGGACATGCCAATTAAATGTCATCAGGTAGAAGCCTCCTCAGTACTACAAAAACAGGTTCATTAACCGAATTCAAGACATAAGGGCAAACTAGTAATCTCTATTAGAATTAGTTGCCTGTTCAATAACCATGTGTGGATGAGGTTCAGTGTAACTAAAAACTTCTTCATTCCATTGTTTCCAAAAATACCATAAACCCCAGCATATAAGGGAGATTTTAAACTCTGATAAATCCCTCTTGGGTTGAGTGATTCCCAACCACCACGTCTTGAACACTTGGATTCTCAGGCGATCCACCTTAGCACCATATGAACAGCCAAACCAAACACATGGTGTCCAAGCACAGGCAAAGAATAAGTATTCCACAGTTTCTTCTTAATCCACAGATTGGACACGACATCATAAGGGATTTTTTCCAATGGAACAAGTCTTCATTAGTTGCAATTGCTACAGACAAAATGCGCCAAATAAACTGTTGGACAAATGGCATTGAGTGAATTTTCCAAATATCATTCCATATAGAATCAGGTATGATTGTTGAGGAACTTGCTTTGCTACAATTACTTGTTGCTGAATTTTTGCCTACATGATAGCCACTCTTAACAGAGTATTTACCATCCTTAGCAGGAATCCAAACAAAATTTGTCAAGAACACCATTTGTAGGAATAGAGAGTTGTTGAATAGCAATAAGAATAGTTTCAAGAACCAATGTCTATATTGGTGAAAGATCCCATTGTCCATTAATAATTAAATCACTCACTCGACCATGATTAATAATGTACTCAATGCTATTCTCTGGTTTCTCAGAAAAGTTAGCATTCCGCAACCATTTATCACCCCAAATTGGAATGGATGTACCCGTGCCAATGTCCCAGATCAATTTTTTTTTAAAAAAGTCCCTTCCTTTAAGAATACTGGCCCAGCACCATGAAGCTCTATGACCTTTCTTGGCTTCATTAAATTCTCCCCTTGAAAATAGATACTTTTGAGGACTCTAACCCACATATTATCAGGATTATTCATCAATCTCCATGTTGTTTGTGATAAGAGGGCTTCATTCATAATAGCAAAGTCCCGAAACCCCATTCCTCCTTTTGACTTAGGAGTAGTGAGGGTGTCCCAGGCCTTCCAATGCACTTTTCCTCCTTCTGCCCTACCTTCCCACCAAAAATTAAAGGTTAAGCTATTAATTTCCTTACAAGTTTTGAGAGTGAACTTTAAACAATGCATGGGGTAGATTGGAATGGAACTAATGACAGCTTTGATCATAACCTCTCGGCCTGCAAATGAAAGCGTTAAGTGCTACCAACTTTGGATTTTACTTTGAACCCTCTCTCTAATATAAGATAAAGCTTGCTGTTTGTTTTTCCCCAGTTGCTTGGCATTCCAAGATATTTCCCAGGGTCATCAATAGATTGGATGCCGAGGATTTATTCAACTTTATTTTTACTATCTTCTATATCATTTTTAGAGAAGAAGATGCTGGATTTCTCAGAATTGACGGATTGGCCTCACGCAATACAGTTGGTGTCTACAATTTGCTTCACTCACATTCATAAAGAAAAGAGCATCATCCGTAAAAAAAAAAAAAAAACCGTGGCAAAGTGGTGGGCAAGTATGGATAAGCTTAATCCCTCTCAGTTGGCCATGTTGTTGTTGAGGCTTATTAATCATACAAGAAAGAACTTCTGCTACAAGAATGAATAGGTAAGCTAGGTGAAAGAGCATCTCCTTGACAAAGGCCTCCTTCTGTTAGGATTGTACTAATTCTTTCGCCTGATACACAAACATGTAGCTTAAAAGATTTAAGGAGAACAAATCTCTAAAAATCCTATTCAACTCTGTCATATGCCTTATTCATGCCTATCTTCAATCAAATTCAAATTTAGGCCTAGTCTTATTTCTAAGAAGGTAATGGTACACTTCATGAGCAATGATAATGTTATCATGGATGCAGCTATTAGAGACAAATGCACTCTAGTTTACATATATACACACATCAAGCAGCGGTCTCATTCGATTAGCTAAAATTTTGGAAATAATTTCATATGAGAAATTGCACAGTGCAATTGGTTGAAAGTGAGTCACATGCTCAGGCTTTTCCATTTTTGGGATCAAAGTGATATTAGTATCATTCAAATCATGAAGCACAGAATTTCCAGAGAAAAATTCCCGTACCATAGAACAGATACTCTCCTCAATATCTGACCATGAAGTATGATAAAATTTACCCGAAAAGCCGTTCGGACCAGGAGCTTTTGAACCTCCAAGACTAAAATATCTTTAGTATTTGGCCGCATAAGTTGCTGATTCATTTGTGCAGTAATATCTTGATCCACATAACTCTGGGCTATATCAACTGGTCGATGTCCCGAGGTTGAGAATAAGGCTGACAAATATTGAGTAATATTACTGCTAACTGTTGCCATATCAGTAAGGCAAGTTCCTGAGTCCTCTCGGAGTTGCAGAATACTATTGAATTGCATGCGTTTGATTGTGGATAGATGAAAAATATCTGGAATTTTGGTCACTTTATTACAGCCAATTGATTCTGGAACGTCGCCACAAGTATTATTCTTACTGGTCCATGGTCTATTCGATTTCTCTAGTAATTGCATTAGCGAGCTGTAGATTCACAAAAGAATAATTACTTTGTTTTGATTTTGTCCAAACGCTATTTTAAAAGCTCAAGTAACTTTCTGGGATTGGAAAATTCTTTCTGGCTCTATCTAATTAATTCATTATTCCTACAAGATGATATTGTGAACAAGAAATGCTGTAATGCAGAATACCCGGTTGTGGCAACCACGCACGCCCTATAACAGAGGTGTAATGGGAATGTGATTCCAAGGAAGCCTCAGATTTGAAGGATTTTGCTCTGCGATAGTGCTTGTAACATCCCAAATCAAATTTCGATAATCAAAATTTCTTGTATTTAAGGGAATAAAATGGTAAATTAAAGATCACATTGAATGATAAAATAAGACAATTAGGGGTCACACAGAACATTATGATGTGGAAACACAAGTTGTACAAGTTGATGTTTGCTACCGTGAGTTTTTTTGTGTAGTAGTCTTGTTGTGTGATATTTTTAAATAGGCAAATGATGTTTAAAAATTATGAAATTTTACAGAATGAAAATAGACATCCTAAGCTTTAATTTAATAGGTCATATGAATCATTGAAGCTATATACAAAACGTTATGAATTTTTGAAATTAGCCAAGAAAAACTGCAAAGTTTATGGGGCAGAGTCCAAACAATTTAGTTCTGGGAATTTTCTGCTACTATTTGGCAAAATTCTATATTTTTCCTTGAAACTAGACTCAATAAGGGTTTTATAGACTTTAAAATTACTTCAATATGATGTCTACAAAATTAGTTATGATTTTTTAAAGTTTGGGTAGAAAATCTACCAGAATTTTGTGACAATCCGAAATTGGAAAAATTAATTAATTAAATTTTGGGATATTATTAAAGCATCATCGTCTTCCTTCCCGCTCAAAACTGATGCCATTTCAGCGAAAATAGAGAGAGAAAACTTGAGAGACTTTAGAGAGAGAAGGAGAAGAAATCTCACAAGGTAGGTTAATTTCTTCAGTGAATTAGTACCTAACATGTATAATACTTCTCCTAAACTTATCTTCTATGTTCTTTAAGGTGTTTTGAAGCAAAAAATTGGTGTTTAAAGAGCTAGGGTTTCTGCCTTAAAGAGGAAAAACCAGAAGGAAGAAGAGGTAACTTCCTAAACTTCAAATATTAATTGTTTTGACTGCTGCGAGCAATTTAATCAGTAAATTTCTGTTAGATTGATTCTAATTGTTAGGAAAAGTGGTGTCCTAAATGTTATGTTACCCAAATTGAGTCTAAATGGTGGTTATAATGTAATTAAATAGTTAATAAAGTGATTAGGAGTAGAAATGAGCAAGTCTGTCGAGTCAAAACTCAAAAACCTCAATTTTTCCCTAAGAATTTCAGGATTCAGCCAGTGTTGCTTGGAGGGTTTAGGACTGAATTTTTGCTAATTCGATGATTCCATTGAATTCACGTGGGAAAATTAGGTGGGGTTATAATTGATCACTTTTTCAGAAAAGCCCGAAAAAGCATAATTACGAAAACGCCCATGAAACCCTTAAATTGGGGCTGCCAAGGGCATTCTTGTCTTTTGGTAGTGAATTTAGAAATTTCGAGGCCGGAAATATATTCTTTGAGCAAAATTATGTCAGAGTAGTCTAGGTCAAAATTTTGGAAAATGGATTTCTTGGTTTAGATTTAATATTTAAAAAAATTGTTAAAATTTGGATCCAATGATGGTTATGGTCAGAAAAGGAGCGTAAAAGGAGAGAATAGAAAAGGAGAGGTCACGGTCCCAGCCACGTTTTAGAGTTATATGGCTTTGAAATCAAACTACAAAAGGATCAAAAAGGCTCCACCAAAAGAAAGAAATATGAACAGAGATTGATGAACGTGGTAAAGGCTCCACCAAAAGGGAAAGAGTATTGATGGAATCACAAGATACTGTTGATTTAGTGAAGCCTCCAACAAAGTATTGATGGAATCTCACAAGATACTGTTGATTTAGTGAAGCCTCCCCCAAAGTATTGATGGAGTCACAAGATACTCTTGATTTGGTGAAGCCCAACATAAAACACCTATATATACACAAATATATGTGATTGTATAAATTATGAATTAATCTCCCAATCTCAAAAGTAGTTCAACATTATTCTTTTAATTTGGTGATGCTTAATTATTGTTCTACATTTTTTTTATAGTTTAACTAAAGCCATATTTTCCAAAGGAAAAAGTCACTCCTAAATATCTGATTCTAGCTTGGAAGTCGCAAGCTTCCTCTAAATAGAACCGCAGAAAAAATTTCCAACTATTACCATTTCCAAAAAAAAATTAAGAACAGACACGACAACTCTTGAACAGTGAACATCACCAGATAGTAGAAAAACAGAAACTTGTTGGAAACAAAAGAAAAGGGAACTAAATTATGAGGAACTACTATATTACATGCTAGTAATTCTAACTGGCATGACTCCATTATTATTTCCCCCACATCTCGAAAGAAAGAGACTTTATGACTTAAGAACAAGTAATTATATCAACCAAAGTCTTAAAACCTTGTGCAGCTTTCCCGTCCACCGCAGAAGCATTTTGCATTGTCTTTTTCATCTTCAAGGCATTTTCTCTGATTTTCTTGCCTTCATCCTCAGCCAGAACCAGGTTCAAGCTTTGGAGCAATCCATTTTTGGCGAAAACCCCACCTTGTATTTTGATACCAATCTTCCATAAATCCACCACTGTTCTTGCAGCCATTCCATGATCTCCAAAGAAAGGCCGACAAATCATAGGCATTCCGCAGGCCATACCCTCAATCACTGAGTTACTTCCACAATGAGTCACAAACACTCCGACAGACCCATGTGCTAAAACCTGCGTCTGAGGGGCCCAAGGTACTATTTTCCCTATTTTGCTTGTCCTCTCAACAAACCCATTTGGCAAAAGACTCTTTTGATCATCCCTTAATGACCACAGAAATGGAAACCCACTAGCTTCCAGTGCCTCTGATACTTCTACAAGCTCATGGTGAGGTACTGGAGCAACAGTCCCAAAACTAAGATAAGCCACTGATCTAGCACCATGCTGGTCCAACCATGGCAAGCAATCATTGGGGTCATCAGTGTTACATTGTGACAATGGAGGACCAACATAAAGCAGTGACTTTAACTTGGACTTCATGTCCTGAACAAAGAGGGGAGGGTCTAATTCCTCATAGAAAAACATAACCAGAGCTTTTGCTTGAGGTAGCAGTTGCCCTATAGAAGCTAGTGCTTTACTAAATGTTGTCTCTTTATGTTCTTGTCCAGGTTTGAGTAAGACATCGTCTGGTAAGTCCTCAACTGTCACGTGTGACAAACCAGGAAGGAAATCCAGGGATTTGCTTGAATAATTACTGATGTTTTGGCGTACTAAGTGAGTGTAGAAATGAGGAGAGACTGCGATTGAGAGTGAAGGCCAACATGCAACCCAAGGGACATTGAGTTTATGAGACAGAGAAAGGGAAGGAGCACTCACAAAAGCGTCAGAAACAATGCAAGTGACTCTCTGGTTTGTGCTTTTCACTGCGAAATCTATGGCCTGTTCAAGGTTTTCGACACCGGCCTGGAGAAACAAGTCAACCAGTACTGGAACAGGTGGGAGCGTGCCTGGCACGTGATCTTCTGGTGCTCCATCAGACACATTGTAGGGTTTGATGTTGTGTGGTATGTTTGGTTTGTTGGAGAAGAGAGATTGGTTTGATTTTGCAGTGTTGATGAAAGAGAAAGTGGCATTTGGAGCAGCACAAGCTAGTCTGATGATCTGCTTTAGAAGAGCCAGAGGGTGGCTTCCAAAGGGGAACGCAATCACTACAACGTGTTTACTTGCCATGTTTAGTGCCTTTTATCAAGCCACAAGAAACGAAGAGATATAAATACATACATATATATATATATATATCTAGGGAGCCTACACTTATGTTCCCATTTTCCTCAACGATCTTTTTTCGCCAAAAGAACAAAAAATCATGAGTTTACCTTCTGTTCTAAGTACAATCCTCCAAATATCTATCAGTTTGGGGGGGGGGGGGGGGGGACCTCAATTTTTGCTTACAACGCACACATTTTTTAATGCATTGCAGCTAATGAGAGAAATAAGCTATCCACTATATTTATGATTTATTTATTTATTTTTTTGATGGGCCACTATTTATAGTTTTTTTTTATAGACCAATATCCACTGTGTGTTTGACTGTGTGTTACAAGACACTTCTAACATTGTTAGTGGATTAGCTTTCTGCCTAAAAATAAAAAGTTGTTATTATTTGCTCTCATTTAAATCAAAATGGTGACTCTGAAAACTTAACTAACACTAAATAAGTGTAATATAAAAAATATGTAATAAATATCTCAAACTGTGTTTTTATAGAAAAGACCGAATTTTTTTCTTTCAAATATAAAGTATAGAAAAGACTGAACAGTGGGTGTATATTAATTGCTCTCACAACGTGTCGGCAAAGCAACTTCTAGTTGTTTGGTTTTAATCTGATTAAAGCAACGTGTCGGTGAAGGAACCGAACAACCCCCCCTGTAATATCCCAATTTTTGATTAAGGGATAATCATGATTATTAATGATAATTATGAATTTAATTGGGATTATTATGTATTTTATGACAATATGAGTTAATGTCATAATTAGTGGAAATTGGAAATATTAGTGCATATGTGTGGTATTTAAGATCAATGGTGGTGATTCCTTGACCGTGGGTCGGAATCCTATGTGTTGAGGTGTGGTGAGCTTTAGTGGGAATAAATGAGATGCTGACATGTGGCATGGTGGTGACCATTGGATGGGCCATATGGGGACAAAAGTTCACTTTTCCCTCTCTCTCTCCATCTCTCCATCTCATCTCTCTCTCTCACGTGCTCTCTCTCTCTTCTCTCTTTCTCCATTGTTGAAGGAAGAAAAGCTTGGATTTTGAGTAGGTAAATGATTTCCATTGCTCAAACTCACTTCCTTAATGTTGATCCTTGAGTAATGGGCTTCATTTGGGTGTGTGTAGTGTGGCCATTTGGTGTGGTTTGTGATCACACGAAAATTGATTGTTGGTGGATCAAGAACTCTCTTTGGAGAAGTTGATAAGGTGAGTAAAACCAATCTATCTATCTATGTTTCATACCATTTGGAATAGTTTCTAAATTCTGGAAATTTGGCTTGAATCCGAAAATTGGATGCCACTGTTCATTTGGTATGTTTTTGGCATGAGAATGGTGTTTTGGAATGAGTATGTGATAGATAGATTGATTAGAAGTTGAGATATGAAGTTTTGTTGAAAGAGGTATCTTGTTGAATTTAATGCCCAAAACCCAAAGCATGATAATGGAATAGGATTTTGATGATTTTGAGTATTCCATTGAGTTTGTTGGGTGTTTTTGTGTGGGAATGGCTTTGGGTTAAGTTTTGAGTCCATAGGAATCAATTGGGCAAAGGTTAAGGAGAGTGCCTCTGCTTTCTGCGTTCTCTGATATCTGAGGCATTCACTCGAGCAGACAGGGGTGTGCTCGAGTGAAGGATGAATATCACCCGAGCACAGGATGATCGTGCTCGAGTGATGCGAGAGTTTTCCCTTTTGTGCTTCGAGTGCACCTGGGTTTTTATGATTGATGCTCGAGTGCATCGCTTTGTGCTCGAGTGAGGGTGTTAGTTCAGAGTGAAGGGTTTCTCTCGGGTTTTCACTCGCTGGTGGATGCCAAGAGTGTGCTCTGACACTCGCAAGCATGCTCGCGAGCACTGGGTGTCTGCTCGAGTGAGCTCGTGCTCGCAGGTTGTCACTCGCGGGTAAGGTGCGCAAGTGCGCCTTCTCACTCGCGAGCAGGGGGCTGTCTGCTCGAGTGAGCCGTGTGTGCTCGAGCACGGTGAGCCATTTGGGCTGATGTGCTTTCTCTTGTGCTCTCGGGTACGTGCTTTCTGTCTTCACTTCCTTGTGCTTGAGGTGAATTCCGTACTTGTGCTCGAGTGAGGATTTTGTGCTCGAGTAATCCGTTTCCTTGGAAGGTGTTGTGCTCTCGGGCAAGTGCTTTCTGCTCTCACTCTCTCTTGTGCCCGAGTGATATCCGTACCTGTGCTCGAGTGAGGCCATCTTCACTCGAGTGTCCGTACATTTGTGCTCGAGCACGGCCATCTGTGCTCGAGTGAGGCAGTGTGAAATCTGAGTTTTGTGCTTCCAAAAAGGGATCTTTGGGATAGTTTTTCCTACCCTTTAGGAGTTGGGTTAGGGGTGTTTAATGACTCTAAAAGAGCAATAATGATAACCAATTAGGTATTATAAAGTGGATTAAGCCTTGGAATAGAGAATAACTCTTCGTCCCTAATTGTGAAAATAGGATTTGATATTTGCCTTCCTCGGGAGAGACCGGCGCTAGGACACGCCCGGAAGAACTCAGGTAGTGACTTTTCTCTCATATCTTGTATGATGTTTTGGTATGCATATCTTATCATTGAACTTGTGAAATGTGTGCCATGGTCTATTACGGCGCGAGCAGGTCAACGTGAGCCGTATAGGGAGTGACAGTGGTCATCTCTAGTCGGCCGTTGGACTGCCGTCGTAATCGACATGGATCTTTGTGAATCCGACCCGTGGGGGCGGCGTATGTGAAAACCAGCCGTGGGCTGTGTATGTGTATCTTGCCTATGTGGCTTGTGAATATGATATGCTTTATATGGATCCCAGCTGTGGTGAATTATACTGTGTTGATTGTTGTGATGCAATACAACGTGAGCAATTCAGCGTGAGCAATCGTCAGGGATAACATGTGTCATACTAACCATTGCCGTTGTAACTGCCGTTGTAGTTGCTTGTGTGGATAGTGATTTGATTACATGCATTATTATTGTACATTATATGATTGACTTGTTACTACGGGGATTCTTTAGAATCTCACTCTCCCAAAATTAAACCTTTTAGACAGGGCCGAAGGATCGAGAGGCAAGCGGGCGACGAAGAGTAGTTAGAACTCCTGTTTAGGAGTATATTTTGGAGATTATGGTTATCATTGTATATTTTGGAATTGTATATAGTAGATTTTGTGTAATCCCCAAGTAAAAGGGTATGAATTATAGGCTATGTGCCTTTTGTAAATCCCTTTTATTATGAATGGAACCCGAGTGAGTCGGGAACTTATTTGCACTCTGATAATTGTAAATGGAATCCACCTGTTCAGGCCAGTATTATTTTGTATTGAGAACTTGGGACCATTGTGAATAAGTTTAGAAAAGTTTTTGCAAAAATCCGATTTTTGGGCAAATGAGTATGTTAATAAGTCCCATTTCTAAATATGGTCTCTAAGTACAACTTAATTATGAGTTTAAGAACTTAATCTCGGCCTAAGGTGGGAAGGGGGTTACACCCCCCCGGGGAACCAAAAAAAAAACAAACAAAAAACAAGAAAGAAAAAAATTGCATATATATAATGAAGGAATTACATCTTTGGTACTCTCCTTGATGGGCTTTTTTTCTTGATCAGCTTCATTTCAAACATAATTGTCATTTTGATTTTTTATTCAGTTTATTTTAAAACCAGTAATTGTTACTTTAAAATTTAATGGAGTATTGTTGGCTTTTTTCTGACAATATAATCCCTTGATAACTCATGATGTTATGTGAAGGAGGAATATAAATAATTAAGAGGACATCATTGTGAGGTCCAAAGGACGAAGGAATGTAAGGGTGTGTTGGACTGACTGATTTTTGCAAATGTAAGATGGGATAAAACAGTTAGATTATACAGCATGAATTATAGTTGGATTGTCATTTGATAAATTAAAACTTGTTTCAATGATTAATGTAAAAGAAAGTTTGGATGTAAAGTGACTTAAAAGGATATGCATTTAATAAAAATAAAAAGAGTAAATGTATTATTGGGAAAATTTGAAAATACTAAATTACTTATTTTAGGGAAAATTAGAGAAAAATCCTCCTTTAAAAAATTAACCGGTGAAAATAAGCTCAATAAGAGAACTATCATTCTTTGTATATATAAACTTACTAGGTTATTCACGCCAATTAAATTTCTAATATGAGAATTTTTCCCAAATTCCTTAAATTTTATTATTTATTTTTTTATTTGGATATTTTTATAAATAAGGATAAAATTGAAAAATAATCGTTATTAACCTTTAAGTAGACTTATATAATTAGGACCAAAATTTTCATCTATAAGTAGATTTATAATAAGGACCAAAATTAAATGTTATTTTAATAAAATAATGTGGGACCTAATATATTTTCTTTATGAGTTATTTAATTTTTTCTCCTACCTCCACAGAATAAAAGCCAAAAACATAAAATTTTGGCTTATGGTTCAAAGCAGTTTTTTTTATTAAAAGTACAATTGAAAAAAAGAAACTGACTCAAACATCACAAAAAGTCAAAAAGTGGCTTTTAGATGTTAGGATACAAGTTTGGGCCTCTAAATGTGATCCCCAACGCACCCTGAAAATCTCAATAATAAAAGAGCAAGTTGTTGTCATTTTATGAACATGATTTTATCATTGCATTTTGCTCACTAATTTTTGTTAGTTATATTCTTTATTTGAGATTGGTAGTATTATATTTCTTTTTTGACATTCACAATGATTTTTCTTATACTAAAGACATGATGTTATAACTAGGATCGAACTTGAGACCTACTATTTATTGAGGAACATCCATGCCATTAGGCTAAGGGATATCGCTATTAACATGATGTTGATGTTGTTGATTTGCATAAAGGGAGACCCGTGTACGCGTAGTATCTATTTTCCAAAAATCATTAATTAAAGCTTTGAAGTCGAACCACCATTCCAAAACAGTACCTACTAACATGGATGTGTAAGTGTGCGAGCCACACAAACATGAAAGCCGAGATGCATGAGAACGTGGCAGACTGTCTGTATGCGGATGCCTATCATTAGGGTCGGCTGAGATTGATTTTGAAAGTTTTATATTTTATTTAATTTAGTTTTTATTGTAATACCTCATTTTAGGGTTATCAATTAGAGTTGTTTATCCATTTAAGAACCATTAATGACCGTCTAGTACCCTCAAAAGACCAAAAACTTAAACACTTCAACTTGGGCACTTGCCAATTTTAGTGAAAAAGGCATTTTTTTGAATAACTTTGAAAATCCAAAACTAATTCAGTTCAATTTCAAAAATCAATAATCTATTTCTAGCTCGTAGAACATGCTTTGAAGGAAAATTGATACCCAGGCTCAAATCTGTCCCATTTTGTCCAATAACACACTTAAATCAGAACTGTACAGTGGAATTTTCTGCAAAAATTCCAGAGTTTTGACTCAATATTAAAAAATCATATTTTTAATTCTAATCATCCAAAAATGATGAAATATGTCTCATTTTACAGGTCTGGATGTTTAATTTTACTCTTCAAAATCTCATATTTTAACTCATATGAATGCCTTATCAATCTTCAGTCCTAATGATCATGACTCAGCATAAGACAGTCACTAGTAAGTATCTAATTCATGCATTCTGCTATTTGGTGACATAGAACTTACCTTGGTCTTGAGCATAGCTTTCCTTATCTTCCTTATGGAGATTAGATAGATGCCATTACACAATTATTAAACAAATACATCAACATCACTTAAGATAAACAGCATTAACAAAATAATAATCAAAATAAACATCTCATGAGCTTCTACTTCAAGCTACCTCCACTAGTTTGCTCATTCAATAATTGGTACATAGAAGGAAAAGGATGAGATTCGAGAGCAATCTCAGTAGTAAAACACCAACTCAATAAATAATGTGGAATGCTAATAACTAAGCATGTAAATATATAACCAAGTGAAATCAACCCCTTAGAAGTAAATACACATGGCCTCGACAACTCAAACAAAAATATTACATGTTTAATGGTCTAATTATGGAATACATGGCATATAAATATTCAAGCAACCGAGCAGTAACTATACAAAAGTCACAAGTTTCACTACGTTTTATTTCTTCCAACTTACTTCATTTTTCTAGCTTTTCTTGAAGTTGCTTGCTTGAAGGGTTTGAAATCAATTCAAGACCTATCAATAATACACCTATAGGCATATCAATATACTTCACTTTTATGTATTTTCTAAGCATAATTAACTTCTCTATTAGCTCACTTATTAACCCTTCATCATTAGCCATTAATTTTGATTCTTTTGACCTTAATTCATAGCTTAATCATTCTTGTAGCTGAAATACTTCCTTCATGATTACCCTACACAATTTGGCATGAGAAATTTATTTTTAAACTCTAGAGTACATAATTCTGGCTCCCGTCCTCTTTTCTCCCCTAGGATCCCCACACAAACACACACATACATGACAAAATTCATTATCATGATCAATGCCTTCAAGCTTGGGTTCTTAGCATTTTCCCGCTCAACTTTGCATTTTAATGAAACTATTAGATTCAACAAATATCAACACTAACTCCCTCAAACAGGTTGGATAAAACAGGGGAAGAAAAGAAAAATTCATAAACTCAACTTCATTGCTTCAAATCATAACATAGGAGCCTTGAGACATGTCTTAGGTTTGGTGTAATGATTTAAGACACTTACTCCCTTTACTAGATTATTAAAACAGTAGGCATTTGCTTCAAATTTAAACTCAAAATTCACATTCCATGAGCATTACAGCCTCTTACTCCGAAATAACAATCATACCATTTAATTTCTTTAGAATTTGATCACTTAATCATTTCTTGCTATTCTGGACAGCCTTACCTCTTATTTCTTAAAATTTTCTAGATTTATGAAACCCAGGCAGAATAAAAATCTTAAATTCATCAAAAATTAATTCTTCCCCAATCAATTTGTATTGACCGAGCATAGGACGGAAAAGTATAGCTTAGTTTCATCTTCTTCTTCACCCATACTTCACGTTAAGGCTTCTAATTGCTTAGCATACTTTAGTTTTCACTTGAGTACATCTTTAAAACATTAAAAAAAAGACATTAAAACAGTGAACAAAATCAGCTTGCCACTTCCATATTTAACTCCTAATTAACTTTATTACTTTCTAAAAGAATTTCAGGCATACCTAGAATCCGACTGATTCGCTGAAGTACCCACACGAAATCGGAACACCGATGCAGACCTCGATCATGTTACATGGCAAATATCCCAAAGAGAGGAAGAGAAGAGAACATTCTCATGAGAGAATCTTTTAGAGGGAAAATAGTAATATTTGGTGTGTGTTATATATTCATTAGCCTTCTCCCTTAATTCCACACTCTATATATATAGTGTACCTACGGTCACATAGGAATAGATGCAACTCTTAAACGTATTGTTATATGGTAATAGATATTTGTTGGGATCGGCAGGCACAGCTGAATAATTTTAAAATTTTTGCCAATCCCAATCGAGGATCTGTCAACAGCGTTTAAACCGAGTTAGAAAGAATCGTACCTTTTTTCGAATTTAGGGTTTTTGATCTGTAGGAGCCAACACCTCAGTTCTGCTTTCTCTACCGGTATCCACACAAAAGCTCTTCAACATAGACTACATTCTAGCACCTCCAATGTCTCCTAGGGTTTCCTTTGCAGCACTAAATTCTCATCCGTGTATGGGTATATATGCTCTATCAAGTTTATAACCTATGAGGACTATATTCAAATTTCAAAATTAATCTTTATTAATTTTGAATTAATTAACAATTAATTATCTTGATGAGCTAATTAAATAAATTCAAATTTAAATTAAATCTGTCAAGCAGTTTTAATTTAACCTATTTATTTAATTCAAATAAAGAGTTATTAGATTTAACTTATTTTCATTTTAAATCTAATTTATCTTAATAAAATTAAATTTAAAACTAACACAACACACACACACACACACACACACACACACACACACACATACATACATACATACGTGGGTGTGTGTGTGTGTGTTTTTTTTTTTTTTTTGAAAACACACACACACACACACATATATATATAATATTATTAATTTTATTTCCACAAATTTTATATTATATATATATATATAAATATAAAATTCGTCCACTCTAGATTAAACATTATCTCATGTTGGGCCATTCTTGTTTGTGACCTTGTAGGCCCATATGAAGTTGGCAGTGGGCCAATAACTACACTAACCCATAAGTCGCAAGTGGCCTCTAGCAAGACATTACAACTACTCAATTCATATGAGGATCGTTAACACGATGCACTCTGTTATATAACCATGTCATGTCCCTTTTGTCATAATATATCGGTCAAGGATGAGGCATGGATAATGTCATCCTCTTGTTCTTGACCATTACTTTCTCGATTCCTGAGTAGTCTGATAATATAAATGAAAACTCCTTTCCATCATAGTATGGCCATACATTTCTCAGACTCACTCATCGAGGGGCCCAGTAATATCTCTCTACTAATGTGAGGGACAAATTCCATCTTGACCATTCATATTCCTCTACATGAAAAACCACCAAGCTCGATCATAGCCTTTATCATCACTCGGTCAAAAGTGACTTTTGACTAGTTCAAAGCTTAGTAACTCTCATGTAGGAATCCATGAAGACCTCAGGTCAAAGGGCATTGTAATGTGATTATACATGAGAAAAGCTTATGACTTGATCCATGTAACTTTCTCATAGTAGGTCGGTCCAACACCTTGTACTCTTACAAGTGACTAAGACTTTGATTCGTATCTCCATATCTTATCAAAGTCATACTTATCTAATGTGCCTCTCATGGGACCAAGAGGATGTATTAACTACAACCCTTCTTTAACATTAAGGCAATTAGCATTTTGTCAAAAAGTTCCCTCTCAGGAAGAAGTGCAAGCCATACACTTCTCATACGGAGAAGATAGTGGGAAGGACTTATGTTGAGAAATCAAAGAAGCTTGGAGCAAGATAGCATACAAAGGAAAGGCTGAGCTGGGGAAGCGAGAAATAGGTGTAACTCTGGGCTATAAGGACTGGCTCAAGGACAGAATTAAAGGAGCCAATTCATCTTATTCTCCCCAAGATCCTTTGTTAGGAAATGATGCCCAAGAAGTAAACAAAGAGTTGGCAAGACGCCTGGAAACAAGAGAAAAGGAGCTAGAGGAGTTGTCTATGATGGAATCATAAAATAAGAGAAAGATGAGTCAGCTAGAAGATAAATGTGTATCCCTTCAGGAAAAACTAACAGAAAAGAGAAAGAGAAGAGATTTAGAAGAACGCTCAAGAATCATAAAGCTGGAAGAAGAAACCAAAAGCTTAAAAAGGGATATGCAAGAGAACATCAAGCAAATGAAGAATAATAGAGTTCGACTATTGAAGATGACTACAGCAAAAGAGTTGCTCGAAGGGAAACTGCAAGACAATGCCCCTCTTAAGAAATTGCAAGGGGAAGTTGATATTCTTACTCAACTCCTAGAAAGCAAGAAGGGTGAATTGGTTACTATAAGGGCCAGTAGCGCTGAAACCATTCAGAGCCTCGTGGACAAGCTGAATCATGAAAGGAAAGTTTTAGCCAACTAGGAACTCCTTTACCACAAACAGGTTGTTGTGACAGAAGAATAGGTAAAGAGGTGTAATAACTTAATCACCTTTGCTAACACCAGGATCCTAGAATTTGCTAGTACATTCAAGCACACTGAAGGCATGATTATTCCTTTGAATCCACCAGCAGAGATTGTTGAATTCTTCAACTTATGTAATCAAATAGTAGAGGAACTCAAACTTGTAACTAAATTTTGATATTATCGAATAAAAGCATATCTCGCTTCTTTTGCTATCATTTTTTTGTATGCTTATCACTACGATCAATGACAAGATCTTAGGCTAGGCTAGGATTTAAGGTCCCCTCTGTCTAATGATCAACTCTAGTTCTCTATGTAGAATAATGGATTCTCTGAGGAGGCTAGAGGATACTCGTTCCAGAAGACTATGTGCTGACTAAACACTCACCAAATAAAAAGATCTTGGCTAGGATGAGACTCTAGGTCCCTCCTATATAATGATCAACTCTAGATTCTCCCTGTGGAATAATAGATTCCCTGAGGAAGCTAGAGGATACTTGTGCCAGAAAACCTTTATACCAATACATCGTGACAACTCGCTATGCCCGCTTGAAATTGTAAGTTTAAACAAACTAATGATATTTTGTTCCTTCCTAAGCAGGTGATACAATATTGCTCCATCTAAAGGTCCTAACTAGCTATCCCCTACGGATTCATACAACACGCTCTCACGTAGTCATCAGATGGTAGCCAATCCCAATGAAGCCAAATTTAATCTGAATCATCAGATGTCCATTGGAGGTACAAATAGCAGATTTGAAAGAAATGATTTCCACCTTAACTATAGTTCTTCAAACCCAGAATAATGAGAAAGAATCAGGAACATCAAATCCAATGAAAAATGCTGAGATAAGTATACCAGAAAATGGTGAGAAAGAAAAAATGACAAAAGAGCCTTAGAGTAAACAGAATCGTTAAATTTCGAGCACTAAGGAGGAACAACCAGGTGAAGATTCAACATAGACTTTCAACATTCCCTCCCTATCAGTTGAAAAGGAGGGATGGAAGGTAGAGTTAGGTAAAGTGAAAGACCAATTAAAGGCCCTCCAAGGACCAAACACTTGGGGTTCACTTGATTTAAGAGATTTATGCTTGGCACCACATGTCTCAATTCCTAAGAAATTCAAGATGCCAAACTTCGATAAGTACAATGGTATAGGAAATCCGATATACCATCTTAAGGCCTATTGCACCAAGACGCTTGTATGGTCACAAGACGAAAACTTTTTGCTACTCTTCTTCCATGAGAGCTTGAAAGGGCCAACACTGGAATGGTACATGCAACTTGATCAGACAAAGATCAAGAAATAGAGGGATTTGACTGATGTATTCGTGAAACAATACAGACACTACCCCCACCAGGGAACAACTGAAGTCAATGACCAAGATAGCCACTGAAGCTTTTAAAGATTATGCCCAAAGATGGAGGACAGTTGCAGCACAAGTTCAACCTCCCTTTATACCATCTGAGCTCAGTTCTTGATGCATGTCACCGATTTTTCTAGTTTGATTGAGATTGGTGAGCGAATCGATGCTGACATACGTGCTGGTAGGATTCTGCAAAGCAATAGCAGCGCTAAAAAGGGGAACAATGGGAAGAAGAAGGAAGGCGACATTAGCTTCATCCAAACTACTAGACAACCCCAAGCAATGCATCAAGTGGTAAAGATGGGTTTTGACAGATGAAGAATGATCCGACACAAAATAGGCAAAGTCAAGCTGGAGGATGAAGGAATTTGCAGTAACGAGATAATCGACAATGGCCAGATTTTGGCATAACAAATACTGAGCTATATCGCCAACTTTTGGAATTCCAGCTGTTAGGGCCATGTACTTACAAATAGCTTCAACCGTCGTTCCCCGCTTGGTATAACTCTAATGCTCGATGTGAATACCATATGGGTGCCCCGGGACACTCAATAAAGGACTTTGCAACATTTAAGAGGAATATATTAGACTTAATTGATTCTAATCACATTCAATTAAAGAGGAACGATAACTATACTATCAACACCAATCCTCTTCCAAGCCATGAAAACCAAGTAAATGTTGTTGATGAAATTGAGTTCTCTAACGATCCTTTACTAGTAGGAGAAGATATTCATGCTTATTTAAAGGCAGCAGGTTATACGCCTCGAGAAGAGAAAGAAGTGGGCATGGTGGAAAAAAGACATGTCGAGTTCATCATTAAGGAACTATATGAAAAAAGAAATTCCCATGTTGTCTCTTTCACCATCTTGACTCCATTACAACAGCCTGTAGTGACAATTAAGGCATCGACCCTTTTTCCATATTAGAGTAATCATGCCATATTATGGAGGTATAAAG
Source organism: Inga leiocalycina (assembly GCA_963242795.1). Classification (NCBI taxonomy): domain Eukaryota; kingdom Viridiplantae; phylum Streptophyta; class Magnoliopsida; order Fabales; family Fabaceae; genus Inga; species Inga leiocalycina. Next base: position 59,709,497 of record OY725321.1, read on the forward strand.
GTATTGTTGAGAATCCCTCAGGGCAAGTAATGGAGCCAAGGCCAGCAACGAAACAATGGTTCGCCCAACAAGGGTAACACGAATTGGGAAATCTTATCTGCCACAAAATGTTGGATTGACAAAGAAGGGAAAACAAGCCAATATTGATATTCCATCAAGTTCTAGTCTAAAAGGCATAGAAAATAAAGATGAAGAATTCCTTCAAATCATAAAGCAAAGTGAATATAGCATAGTAGACCAGTTGAATAAAACTCCAACTAAGATCTCAATTCTCTCTTTAATCTTGAGTTCTGAACCACATCGTCATGTGCTACAAAAGGCCTTAGATGAAGCATATGTGCAGTCCAGTGTGACCTCAGAGAAGGTTGCAAGCATTATGAATGTGCCGAAGGCGTTCTCTACTATCTCATTTTCAGGAGAAGAAGTTGTTCAATCAGCCGTTGATCAGTATAAAGCCCTCTACATTTTCCTAAAGTACAAAGGGTTCATTATGGCCAAAGTGTTGATAAATGAAGGATTAGCATTAAATGTTTTACCACTATCCATATTTGAACAATTGTCAGTAGAGGCGTCAGAGGTTGAAAGAAGTAACATGGTGGTTAGAGGGTTCGATGGTACTCAGAGAGGCATGTTAGGAACGGTCCATTTGCCTTTGCAGATTGGACCAACTTCATTCATAGTAGACTTTCAGCTTATGAACATTGACCCATCCTACTCTATGCTGTTGGGGAGGCCATGGATATACTCAGCTGGGGTGATAACTTCTACCTTGCACCAGAAGGTAAAGTTTGTGGATAGCGGGAAGATAGTGATAATCAAGGGTGAAGAAGAAATCATGGTGAGCAAGTCAAGCTCTCTTCTATACATTGAGGCTACCGAGCACGAGGAAGGAATGGTTTTCCAAGGCTTTGAAGTTGAGGGACCCAAGGAATATAAAAATGTCAACTCCATAGTGACCAAGATAATGGAGAAGAATGGCTTTAAGCATGGTGGAGGATTGAGCACTCACTTCCAAGGCATCAAGTCCCCCATAAATCTGTAAGAGAATCACAAGCACCAAGAGTTAGGATGCAAGCCACCATTGGAAAGACAATTAAAAGAGCAAGCAATTTTAAAGATAGGGTGGGAGGATGAACACTTTGAAATCCCCCACATAAAGAAGACATTCCCGATATCCTCTGAAGTGCTAAACAAGCCGATAGTTGCAATAGTTTCAACAATAGGCAAAAAGACCTGCACGTGGATTTCAGCTAATGATTCTGGAAGGGCTCTGGAAAATTGGGAGTTTGAGGACACCTTCAAATCTATTATTTTAGAGTAACATGCCTAGCTAAAAGTTGTCCTTTTATGTTTTGTATGCACCTTTAGGCGAGCTCTTATATGAACCATGAATAAAGAATGATATGCGAATAAAATTCACTTATTTATATCCATTCGTCCTTTTTTTTCTTTTCCTTTTATTCATTCGTTATTTATTTTTTGCTCTCCAGGAAATCGATTTCCTCTGAACTCTTGTCAAATGCAGAGGTTTCTGAGTCCTTAAATGATGATTCACTTGTTGCCATTGATATGTATGATTACGAGTGTAATGATGATGAGATCATTCAAGTATACAACAAAATCCTCGAATCTGATGACAATAGAATATGCCCACATAAAGATATAATTGAAGTAATAAATATGGACACAGAGGAAAAAAAGAGAGAACTAAAGATAGTAGATAACCCCGAAAGAGAGCAAATGGTTGAACTCTTCAAATAATTCATGGATGTGTTCGCATGGTCCTATCAAGACATGCCAAGCCTTGATCCAGGGATTGCCTCTCACAAGATTTCCTTATTCCCAAACACCAAGGCTAAAAAGCAAAAATTGAGGAGGCTCACTTCCGATATGTCCTTAGTGGTTCAAGATAAGGCAATGAATCAATTAGAAGCGGGTTTCCTAGAAGTAGCTAAATACCCATAATAAATAGCAAATGTTGTTATTGTCCCAAAGAAGGATGGCAGAATTCGAATGTGTGTGGATTATCGAGATCTGAACAAATCTAGCCCAAAAGATGATTTTCCATTGCCTCATATTGATGTCCTAGTTGATAATACGACCCGTAGCTATAGGTACTCGTCCATGGATAGGTACTTAGGGTATAACCAAATCCCTATGGATGAAGAGGACAAAGAAAAAGCCACATTTATTACACAATGGGTTACTTATTATTACCGCGTCATGTCATTCAGGCTAAAGAATGTGGGGGCAACTTATCAATGTACCATGGTGGCACTCTTCCATGATATGATGCACAAAGAACTTTAAGTTTACATGGATGATATGGTAGCTAAATCTTCTGAGGGAGAAAGTCATGTTGTGGTGTTAAGAAAGCTGTTTGAAAGGCTACGTAAGTACAAGTTGTGGCTAAATCCTAACAAATGTGTCTTTGGGGCTTTATCTGGGAAATTGTTAGGCTTCATTGTAAGCCAAAAAGGGATTATAGTAGATCCTGATAAAGTAAAAGCAATACGAGAAATGCCCTCTCCTCAAATAGAAAAGGAAGTTCGAAGCTTTTTGGGGCGATTGAATTACATTGCACGATTCATTGCCAACTTGACTGCAACTTGTGAGCCGATATTCAAGCTTTTAAAGAAGAACTGCGCAATGAAGTGGGATAAAGATTGCCAGCAGGCATTTGATAAAATCAAGGATTATTTGCTAAATCCCCTAATTTTGGTTCCCCCTGCACTAGAATGACCTTTAATTTTGTATTTGACAATACGACCAAACTCCATGGGAGCCATGCTGGGGCAACACGAAACATCTAAGCGAAGAGAATAAGCGATCTATTATTTGAGCAAGAAGTTTAATGATTGTGACTCACGTTACCAGATGATCGAGTGAACTTGTTGTGGTTTAGTCTGGGCTATAAGGAGGTTAAGGCAATACATGCTTTATTACACCACTTGGTTAATTTCTAGAGTAGACCTACTCAAGTACATCTTTGAAAGCCCGCATGTAGCTAGAAGAGTTTCTAAGTGGCAAGTAATATTGTCTGAATATGATATAAGATATGTCACTAAAAAATCCATCAAAGGTGGTACGATAGAAGATCACTTAGCAAAAAACCCTGTAGATGAATACCAGCCACTAGATTCAAATTCCCAGATAAAGACATATGTGCTACAGAGGATTCGATTGAGGAAAGAAAATCGAAATAGTGGGAAATGTATTTTGATGGGGCAACAAACATACATGGCAATGGTGTAAGGGTAGTAATTATATCCCCAGACGGAAAGTAATTTTTGATTGCTATAAAGTTAGGGTTTGACTGCACCAATAACATGGCAGAATATAAAGCTTATATTAATGGTCTCTATGCTGCCATAAATCTTAGAATAAAAAACCTAAAAGTCTATGGTGACTCAGCTCTCATAATTTATCAGGTGACTGGTGAATGGCATACTAAAGACCCAAAGTTGATCCCTTATCAAGAGTATTTGATAGAGTTGCTGAAAAATTTTGAAGTAATCAATTTCCATCACATGGCTAGAAAAACTAATCACTTAGCTGATGCTTTAGCTACTTTAGTAGCTATGATCCAACTCAATTGTGGGGTCCAAGTTCAACTAATATAGATTAAGACTAGAAGATCACCAACATTTTGCTTCAATATTGGAAGAGAGCACAATGAGCAACCTTGGTACCATGGTATTAAGACGTATATGGAACATGGTACTTACCCTCTAGATGCAACACACAATGAAAAGAATACCATCCAGTGAATGGCCATGGGCTTTTTTATTAGTATTAATGTCCTGTATAAGAGGAGCTTTGATGGGACATTACTTCGCTGTGTAGACATGAGGGAGGCGCACAAGATTATGGCAGAGATCCATGAAGGCATATGCGGTACACATGCAAATGGCCAATCATTAACTAAACAAGCTCAAAGATCCGGTTACTACTGGATAACTATGGAGAAGGATTGTATTAATTATATTAGAAAGTGTTATAAGTGCCAGATATATGCCAACAAAGATAATGCTCCTCCGAATGTGATGCATAGTCTTGTATCTCCATGGCCATTTTCCATATGGAGAATTGATATTATCGGGCCGATTAACCCAAAAGCTTTAAATGGTCATCATTTCATTCTCATTGCTATTGACTATTTCACTAAGTGGGTGGAAGCCAATTCTTTTGCTAGTATTACTTAGAAGGCCTTCATCAAGTTATTAAAGGCCAATATCATCTGTAGATATGGGTTACCGGAGAGGATTATAACTGACAATGCATAAAACCTCAACGGGGCTACAGTTAAAGAATTATGTGATTAGTTCAAGATCAAACATCATAATTCTGTACCATATAGGCCACAGATGAATATTGTAGTTTAAGGCAGCCAATAAAAACATTAAGAAGATCATCGGCAAAATGACAGTGACCTATACGGACTGGCATGAAATGCTTCCATATGCATTACATAAATACCGTACCATAATGCATACTTCAATTGGGGCAACCCCTTACTCTTTAGTTTATGGCATAGAGGTTGTTACTCCAAGTGAAGTGGAAATACCATCCCTGAGAATCTTGGCTGAATTAGACCTAGATGAAAGTGAATGGATACGCTCTTAGTTTGAACAATTAAATATGATTGAAGAAAAGAGACTCACAGTAATATGTCATGGGTAGTTATATCAGTCACGAGTGGCAAGGGCCTTTAATAAGAAGTTGCGACCCCGACAGTTTAAAGTAGGAGACCTAGTCCTCAAGAAGATCTTGCCAAATCAAGAAGATGACAGAGGTAAATGGGCTCTGAATTATGAAGGCCCATATGTTGTTAAGTAAGCTTTCTCTGGAGGGGCATTGATATTGACAAACATGAATGTCCAAGATTTACCAAGACCAATCAATTCAAATGCTGTAAAGAAATACTGTGTATAAAAAAATATAATAATATAGCTCGCTAAGTTGAAAACCTAAAAGGGCAGTTTAGGCAAAAGTTAGAGCAAAACAAGAAAAAAAAAGGGCTCACTAAGTTGAAAACCCGAAAGGGCGGCTTAGGCAGAAATTAGAGCAAAAAGTAAATAAATAAATAAAGCTCGCTAAGTTGAAAACCTGAAAGGGCGGCTTAGGCAGAAATTAGAGCAAAAAAAAACGCTCACTAAGTTGAAAACCCGAAAGGGCGGCTTAGGAAAAAGTTAGAGCAAGAAAAAAACAAGAAGAAGAAAAAGAAAGCTCGATAAGTTAAAAACCTGAAAGGGCAACTTCGGCAAAAATTAGAGCGCAAAATTGGGAGCTTGTTAAGTCAAAAACCCAAAATAGTGGGTTAAACAAATATCGAAGAAGGTTATCGGTCATAGTCCCATGACTCTCTTTCCTTTGTTTATTTGGAAGACTCCGTAATCACTCATCGAAAAGTGCATATCTCTAGCAATTAAGCAAGGCACCATCAAGGGGACTACATGAAACTGAAATCAAAGGACCTCCTAATAGCATCACATCTACACCAATATGTGCTCATCATTTTGCATCCACTTGAATATTGGAAGATCATTTCTTTTAAATGAATCTTCATCCTTAGTATATCTTTCCCTTATATTAAATCACATGTCAAACTTTGTGTCATGATTTGTATAACGGTAACTCCTTTTAATGAAAGCACAACTTTTGTATGGATAAACACTCACGATGATATGCATGGTGTCCTCTACTCCTATTTAACTTGTGAAATTTTAGGATCATTAGCAAAGGTCCCAATTGGAATCTCTATTGTGGGGTCAAACAGTAGATAAAGGGGCACAATCTAAATTGAGGGTTCTAGGCTATAGCATCTATATGAATCTTATTATAAACATCTTCATACCTCCGACAAGACTGCGCGAGTAAGGGGGTACTGGTTAGGCACCTGGACGAAGAAGGAGAAATATCACCTACTAGGCTATTCTTTAATGCCACCATTATTGCATTCATTTTCATTAGCATGTCATCACCTCCATCATCAACATCACCATTAACATCATCATCATTACTACCATCATCATCATCATTAGCATTATCATTGTATTCATCATCCTCATTAGGATTCCATCATCACTATCATCATCATTATTAATATTATCACATCCATTATGACTTCATTATTTTGATATTCTCCCCATTATAATGGCCATTATCTTCCTCTTCATCATCATCGTTGTCATCCTCATTAGGATTTCATCATCAATGTCATCTTTATTATTGACGTTATCATCTTCATAAGCACTACTCCAAGGGGCATCACATGTTCATGGCACCCCTCCAAAGCCCTATAACGGCAGGCACCCTCAAAGCCTAGTAACGACTGGCACCCCTCTAAAGCCCTGTACTGGTAAGCACCCTCAAAGCACGGTAATGGCGGGCACCCCTCCAAAGCCCTGTGCCGACAGGCACCCTCAAAGCTTGGTAACGACGGGCACCCCTCAAAGCCCTATGCCGGCAGGCACCCTCAAAGCCCGGTAACTGCTGGCACCCCTCCAAAGCCCTGTGCCGGCAAGTACCCTCAAAGCCCGATAACGGCTGGCACCCCTCCAAAGCCCTGTGCCAGCAGGCACCCTTAAAGCCCAATACCGATTAGCACCCTTTCAAAGACCTGTACCGACAGGCACCCTTGAAGCCCAGTAATAGCTGGCACAATTCTTTTAAAGCCTAATAACGCTTGGCACAATTCTTTTAAAGCCCTGTAATGGTAGACACTATTCTTTCAAAGCCCTATACTAACAGGTACCCTTAAAGGCCAGTAATGGCTGGCACAATTCTTTTAAATCCCTATAATGGCAGGTACTATTCTTTCAAAGCCCTGTATTAAGAGGCACCCTTTAAGCCCAGTAATGGCTATCATAATTCTTTTGAAGCCCTGTAACGGCAAGCACTAGTCTTTCAAAGCCTTGTATCTACAAGCATTCTCAAAGCCCAGTATTTTACGCCCCACCAAAGTCCTATGCAACTAGGCGCTTCACTTCCACTCCAGGTAATCATCTATCTCCACCTGCGTTCTTCTCCCCTATAAACCAAGTAAAGAGGGGCATGGGCACTATATTTTGTCCAAACCCTCTTTGGTTCCAAGGGGGCACCTTGTTCTTTGGCCGAACAAAATACGTGTTCTTGTCTTTACTTGCTTCATAGACGAGAATCTCACTTTTCTCAATTACAAAACAAGTAAAGAGGGGCAACTGTGAACACCCTATTTTGTTCGGGCCCCACTCAAAAATACAAAATTAATTGATGATGATTGGTGTCCAAATTAGCAATCATCATTGAAAGAAAATAAATAAATAAATAATGAAAATAAGAAAAAATAAGAAAATCCTCCTATTGATGATGATCGGTGTCCAAATTGGCGATCATCATTAAAAGGGAAAAAATAAAAAAAAATAAAATAAATCCCCTCATTGATGATGATTGGCATTAACATCCACTAACGGAAAATAATAAATAAAAAGATGAAAAATAAAAAATAAAAAAAATCTCATTTATGTTGATAGATTTAAATTAGGAAACTACTTGTAAGGAGAATGAAAGAAAATAAAAAAATGAAAATAAGAAAAAATAAGAAAATCCTCCTATTGATGATGATCAGTATCCAAATTGGCAATCATCATTGAAAAGGGAAAAAATAAAATTAAAATAAATCCCCTCATTGATGATGATTGGCATTATCATTCATTAACGGAAAATAATAAATTAAAAAATGAAAAAATCTCATTTATGTTGATAGATTTAAATTAGGAAACTACTTGTGGGGAGAATGAAAGAAAAATAAAAAAAAGAAAAAAAGAAAAAAAAATCCTCCTATTGATGATGATCAGTATCCAAATTGGCAATCATCATTGAAAAGGGAAAAAAATGAAAATTAAAATAAATCCCCTCATTGATGATAATTGGCATTGTCGTTCATTAATGGAAAATAATAAATTAAAAAAAATAAAAAAAAACCTCATTTATGTTGATAGATTTAAATTAGGAAATTACTTGTGGGGAGAATAATAAAAAAAATTAAAAATGAAAAAATCTCCACTAATGGGATTAGGTCAAGCTAGGAAGTTTTATCAATAGAAAATACAATAAAAATAAAAATAAAAAATGAAAATTTAAAAAAAAAATCTCCATTGATGGTGATTAGGTCAAGTTAGGTAGCTCTTAACATAAAATACAAAAAGAATCAAAAATGAAAATTAAAAAAAGAAGAAGCATTTATGAAAATAGGGGAGCGAGGGTTGAAACAAGACATACAAAAATTTTGGGAGAAAGAGGGAGGCAAGGTAGAGAATTAATTTTATTGCTCATACATAATTCTCATGGGAAAGGATAGTTAACATAAGAGCCCATCTTATTTTACTCTCTATTCTTTGATTGTGATTAAATTAGCATACTCTTCTTTTATTTGTGATAATATTTAGCCATATGTGCAAGACGATGAATTTGACTAACTCTCCCCACCACTATAATCTTTTATGACTTTGTACTTATCTTTGTGTTTGTCTCTTGATGATTGAACATTTGCATGAATCACCTACTCTCATATATGTTGGCCTTGCTGGACGTTTCAAATATGGGAATCACCTACTCTAATATATGTTGGCCTTGCTGGACATTTCAAATCTGAGATCAAGAGCTATGTGGACTTGCTTTCCATTGTCTCATTGAATTGTCTTATGTATTGTTGTTGGATGTGTGGCATTTGGATTAAGAGGTATGTGCTACCTTGTTTTCTTATGATACTAGGTGTCATGCTTAATAAATATAGATAATATGATTGTACTTGCCTCTTGTTTATTATTTGGTTCTATCACCCTATCTCTTGTTGTAGCGGGTTCAAAGGATAAAATGTACACATAAATCTCCTCACCTTTTACTTCTATTTTGTTTAACTTGTGCTACCTTTTCTTCTTCTTTTTCTTTATCCCTTTCTTAGGTCCTCTTTCAAAAAGTGAAAAAAATATTTTGACACATTTTGGTAAATAAAAATAAAATGAAAAACCTCTCTTTTACAAGAAAATAAAGAAAAATACTTTTTGAAAAAAATAAAAAACACAAACCAAACAAAAAAATATTTTTCACAAATAAATTAAATAAACATTTTTTCTAAAAAAACACCAACAAAGTGATACGCTTTTCAACCCCTGAACTACGTGGGCTTTGATCCCTCTAAAGGGTACATAGGCCATAGGTCTTCTTCCTAGGTTAAATCCAATTTTATAAATAAATATATTTTTTCTTATTTTCTTGTTGTAAATAAATGTTCTTTTTTTTTCTTCTTTAGTTTTCATTTCATTTATTTTTATAAATATTCTCTGTTTTTATTTGGGTAATTATAATAAAATTAAAGGCCATAATATTTTTAAATAATTAACTTAGGTTAACCATTCTTATGAATGGGTGTTGTATAGAGCCTAACACCTTCCCCATACGCAATCAACTCTCGAACCCTAAATGATTTTTGTAGACTAGTTTCCATTTTTAAAAAAGGTTTACAAAATTATCCTTTTTCAAAATTTTGGTAGCGGCTCCATTTTTTCCAAAATTCGGGCGCTACAGCTAATGTTCTGAGTATAATGATTGACTCTTATGACACAATTTCCAACATCTATAACCTTTAAACTATAAAGAATATCTCTCTTTATAACTCGTCTCTACATGATAGCCCCTCTTAAATCGAGTTTGGGCTATAATCCACCAAGGGTAGACTAGAATATTCCAACATTACTTCTTCATGCTTTCATTACATTATATTTATAATGTCTTATCAAACTCACTCCTCAAGTTATTGGAGTATCTATGGGATTGCATTCACTTATTTTGAGCCGTTTAAAAATCTCCTAAATGTGATTCATACCGCATGTGTTAAAGAACCGCAAAGGAGAAGCAAGTGAATGGATCCCTGCTTTATTGCTGTGAGTCCCAGAAAGGTTAACCCTTCAATGATGTCCTTTGACTTTGACATCATCATAGAACTATATTTCAACGTCTACTACTTCAGCATTTTGTCCTACGATCATGATTGATGTGATCTAAAGGTATTATGTTAGGAAAGCAGTTGATACATATCAAAGTGATATATGGGCGAAAGAAAGATTATTACCTGAAATATACATACATATGCTAGTGTCTGAGGTCGATCCCTTTATGATATTATTTTGTGGTTTTATAAGTGTAGACACTATGCATATGAGAAAGGCAATCTGAGTTTTATATTGACTCAAGAGGAATTAGATTGGCCATGAGTAAAGTGTATATGAGTAAATATAGAACATTAGGGCATTTCATCTTTCACTCACACTTGATGGATTAGATGTTATGGGCCAAGTCTGTTTCTCTTACCTCTTTCATACTAGATGTTTTGCCGTGACCGCGTAGGCATGACATCTCCATTTGGGCGCTTTGTACTAGAAATCCCTTTTTATAGAGATCAGTATAAGACAACCTTGTAGTGCAGCTCGATATTTGAATATTCTAGTCCACCCTTGGTGAATTAGGACATAAACCCGATACAAGAGATGCTATCATAGAGAGGCGGGTTATAAAGAGAGATGTCCTTTATGGTTTAAAGGTTATATCTATTACCATATAGCTATACATTTAAGGATTGCATCTATTCCTATGTAACAGTAGGTACACTATATATATAGGGTGTGGGATTAAGGGAGAAGGTTAATGAAGAAATAACACACACCGAATATTACTATTCTCCCTCTAAAAGATTATCTCATAAGAATGTTCTCTTTTCTTCCTCTTTTTGGTGTATTTGCTATGTAATGTGATCGGGGTCCTCATCGGTGCTCCGGTTTCGTGTGGAAACTTCAGCGAGTCAGTCGGATTCTAAGTACGCTCGAAATTCTTACACTTTCCTTAAATTTCAACTTATTGTCTTCAAACATGACCTGAGACTTACCTACACAATGTTTCCTCATTGTAAATTCATTGGAGCACTTAAATCTATCAAAATTCAACTCTTTATTGCTGTTAGAGCACAGTCCATCATAGGGGGAAAAAGAAAATTCAAATTTCAACATATCGCAGAATACCAAGAAGTGTCTTCTAGATGCCATATACTGAACTCGCCATGTTTAATTACTTCCGTTTAGCAACACACAAGAAACAAATATGCATACGTACGTATGTATGTATGTAAGAACACACCCACATACATTCACACTCGGGGAGCTTTTACGATCAAACACTTCCTCTTTTATTATTTGACCAACATCATGCACTTCTCTTAAGCCTTAAATGTGAAGTTGAGAGTTTGAACCACGTGCTTGAGTTATATATGATTAAAAAAAAGTTATCCCTACACGTAATGCTCGCTTTCTTTCTTAGTCAAAACAATCAAAATCATCATGAATTTACCTTCTATTCTAAGCACAGTCCTTCAAATATCTACCAGTCTTCCTACTGCTTTTTTTTTTTTGTTTTTACTACACAGAAATGTACATCTCCTAGCTAGCCCTCCAACATTCCTTGATTTAAAAATTAAAAGGAAAAACAGCGAGAGATTCTCATTTCTACTGACTGTACAAACACACACACACACACATATATATATATTCGTGTTCCTTTTATACAAAAACTTTCAATATTATCACCAAATCAATTGTATCTGGAAATTTTTTTAAATAAAATCAGTTTTTCTCATTTAAATCCATATAGTGTGACTTTGAAAAAATGAACTAACATTAACTAAAAATAAAATTAAAAAATATGCATAATAAACATGTCATATGATGTTTTTATAAAATAATAAAAACTTTGGGTTTGTTTGATTTTGTTCTCTGTTTTTTGTTCTCACAAACAATTTTAGAAAATAGTTTTTGGAAACAAGTTCTAAAAAAAAAAAAAATTCTGTTTGGATAGATTGTTTTGAAAAATCTGTTTTTAAAGTGACATGGCAGTGCGGCTGCTGATAGTGAAGTGGTGGTGGTCATCATTGGTAATGTAGTCTCAATAGTGAATAAGTGGCGGCATCAAAAAATAAAAATAGAAAAAAAAACAAGAAAACAACTAAAAACTATTTTTGTTTTTTAGTTTTAAAAAAAAATTCTTTTTTGTTTTCAAAAATAATTTTTTGAAAACAGTTTACCAAATAGGTTATTGTTTTTAAAAACAAAAAAAAAACAGTTTTTAAAAACAAAATCACACACAGCCCCTTAAGTTTCCTTTCAAGTGTCTTATAGAAAGGGATTGAACAATATGTGTGTGTATCAGTAAATCAACTATTAATTGTTTGATCTTAATCTGATTTAATTGTGAAGTAATTCAAACCCCCCATTGCATATTGATAATGAAGCAATTGCAACTTTATTTGTTTCTCCCCTTAATTAGTGGGTTTTTCTTCATCAGTTTTATTTAAAAAAATAATTATTGCTTTGAATTTTCTTTTTTTTTTTAAGATACTTATTGTTATTTTAAAATTATAATTGAGTATTATTGATTCTTTTGACAATTTAGTAGATTCAGAAATTACAATGTCGTCACCGAAAAGTAAAAAAATAATTATAATGGCGACAAATTAAAGGGAGAGTCGTGAGTCGTGAGCCCATGGTATTTATTAATATATTGTCCTTGCGTAGCTTTAAACTATCAATTCAAAACATTAAAGCGTGTATTTGGAATATCCACGGAAAAATGGTTTTTTTGTAATATGATTATTATAAATTTAAGATTGTGTTAAGTCAGATTGTATAATGTAATTTATGTTTAGACTAGCGGTTGTATAAGTAGCTTTCTTGAAACTGAAACTTATATAACTTTTGAGACCCCCAAAAGTACTTATTCACGTAAATTGAGAGAAAAATCATCTTACATACTTACCTCATATACCGTAAATCACAATTGGAAAATTGATTTTGAAGGCTCCAATCACTATTTCAAACAAACACTTATTTAGATTGGAAGTAGCATAAGTAGCTTTTGTAATAATTTTAATAGAAAAGTCAAATTATAAAAAAAATAGTTAATTTAATTTTGAAAAAAATTGAAAATATTAAAATACTTAATTAAATATATTTAATTAATAAAAACACATATAACCTAAATCATACTAGCGGCTAAGTTATTGACTATTAAATAATTTATTATTAAGTGTAAAAAAGGTCATGTTTTATGATTGCGCAAATCGTACCAACGGTTAGGGGTGTGCAAACGGTTTTTCGGTTCGGTGTTCGGTTAAAACCGAAAAAACCGAAAAACCGAAATATGCCTATTTTCACAACCGAACCGAAACCGAATTCACTAAAAAACCGAAAACCGAAAAACCAAAATATTTCGGTGCGGTGTTTCGGTTTTTCGGTGATTGGGCTACATTGTGGGCTTTTTTAGTTCAAACTTGTCCAATCCGAAAAATCTAGAAATAAGGGCCTTTTTAGTTCAAGCCTGACCACATTTTAGGCCTTTTTGCCAACACAAATTGGGTTTTTTTGCCAACACAGTAGCTAGAGTTTAACATTGAAGAAACAAAGTAACAAACCATAAATCAAAAAGCCAAGTTTGACAACAATGTTGGCCAATAATCATCAAACATCAAACATCAATCAAAAAGCCAAGTGCCAATAATCATCATACAAAAAATGGCAAATTTAACAGCAATGTTTCCAATTAAACTGGAGCATCAAATGAAATACAAAAGTTTGCTGTGTAGTCACAACACCAAAATCAACCGCAGCAACTCATCCATGATCCATTGACCCTTTGTGTGCTGAAAGTTCAACTCATCCATGATCCAAAATCAACCGCAGCAACTCATCCATGATCCAACCAGTTCTAATTCTCTAAAGCTCTTCAAAGTTTCGAAAGGCTTGGACTGTGCTGTAGACAAAAGATGAGGTAATGAACTCTACTTGTGATTCAACTTTCTAATTCATTTAATTACTTCTTTATAATTAACACACATAACTGAATACAGCCACTGAAGAATCATTGCCATTGTATACACATCACTAAAAAACATACCCAATGAATCAATGAATCAAGCAAGCAAACCGAAGTGAAGCAACTCAGAGACCCAATGAATCAATGAACCAAGCAAACCGACATTTTCCAGATCGACGTTGTGACGGTGTGAGATCAACGTTTTGCAGATAAAAAAGCTGAACCAAAGCTAAAAAAAACAGAACCAGAGAGTCAAAGACCCAATGAAGCAACTCACCCAAGTGACAGAGGAGGCTTAGACGGCAGATCCACGTTTTGATTCCGGCTGAGATGAGGTGGAGACGGCCAGATCGACACCGAAGTGAGAGAGAGAGAGCGAAGTGAGAGTGACGAGGCAGCGGCGACCTTCTGCTTCTGGCTGAGAGACTGAAAGAGTTCGGATTCAAACTCTGAGGACGAAGTGAGAGATGAGAGGGAGACGCCGAGAGCCAGTGCAGTGAGGACTGAGGACGAAGTGAGAGATGAGAGGGAGACGCCGAGCGGACTGAGGAGTTAGGACGAAGTGAGTGATGAGAGGGAGAGGTCGAGAGCCCGAGAGGACTGACGAGTGAGGACGAGAAGTGAGTGATGAGAGGGAACGGCTAGGGTTCCATATCTGAAAGAAGTTGAGAGTTGAGAGTTGAGAGACAAGAGTGAGAGTTTGAGAGTTTGAGACTTTGAGTAGGGGTGAGGCCGTGGGAATTGGGGGTTTTTTTTTTGGGCTCAAAGTTGGGTATTGGGTTGGGATTTGTGGGATGTTGGGTCTGGGCCAAGTTGGGGAGTGAGGTAAATATTGAAAGCAAGAAAAAAAAAACCATAAAACGACGTCGTTTAGCATAACTTCGGTTATTCGGTTAAAACCGAAATAATTTTACAAAAACCGCACCGAAAACCGAAAACCAAAATATGTATATTTTGTAAACCGATCAAAAACCGAAAAACCAAAACCGAAAAACCGAAATCTCTTCGGTTCGGTTCGGTTTTCGGTTTCGGTTAATATTTGCTCACCCCTACCAACGGTTAATATTAGTTAAAAACAATAAATATGTTAAAATTTTCGTGTTTCTTCTAAATATATCCTTATTTATAAAATGATCATAGGAAAGAAAATGAGTATAAAATATGATAGAGTGAGTAATAATTGATTAAATGAGAGAGAATTAATAATGAGTAGGGGATAATTAATATAAAGATATATATTTAATAAGGATAGAAAAAAAAGTAGTTTAATTTTTAAGACATAAAAAAATTATTTATATTAAGAATCATTTTTAAAAAAGAAAAAATTATTTATAAAAAAAACGAACCACAATAAGGAGATATGAAAGAGAATAAAAGCACTTATGAGCCATTTCAAACACAACCTACCGACATGTGTACTACTTATGGCCCGCACAATCATGTGGAAGCCCATGCGGGAGCGTGGTGCCGTTTTATTACAAAACTTGGGGCTGATTACTTTTATCCATCAATTTGCCGTCATGTGTGTGTGTGTCTATTTCCTTATAAAACAAAAGTTGGGCAATTTCCTTTTCTCAATCCAGCTGCCTGGTGTTGCAAATCTATTTCAGCCACTCGTGATCGTACAATACAATAGAGTGATCATTTCCACGTTTTGGGAATAATACCCAAAAGGCAGTGGCGTGAACCAAGAGGCAAAAAGTATCATTCAATCAGGATATTCTCTCATGTCCTAAATATAGGACATAATTTATAGTACAATTTACATTATAAATTATGTCCTATATTTAAGACCGGAGATAATAATACATAAAATAGAATGAGTTGGAGTTAACTATCCATGGAAATCCGATAATACCCAAAAAAAAACCTGATGTGAAAATGACATATTAATACATTCATTGCAATATGCTATTAGTGGCTTAAATCTTCTCGTTCGATGATCATTAAACAAACATGAGTGAACGATACAGTGTGTTAAACTCATATTCTAAAAAGCATAAGTCAAATCTGTTGAGTGTTTGCAAATGCTAATCTACAAAGTTCTATATGATCAACCGCCGATGAAGAACTTCAAACATTAAAAAATCTCCATTGGGGACAAAGGCCGACGATGAGGCTCAATTTTCACAGTTGAAATTGACGATGATGAAATCCCATAGAGCTTTTAGAAAAGATAGATAAATACTATTTCAAATTCAAAATTCCAAAAACTAACGTTAATAACTAAAACCTCAAATCAATACTCATGACCAAAATCTAATTTTAATAATGTGCGTGTTTTTACAACATTGCCCTAACTTAAAAAAATCTAGCCATGCCCCATATTTGGTGGGCCACCAAAGCTTCGAACGCAGTGACTATGATTTTTTGGGGCCAAAGTGGCAAATCCCACCCCATGTATCAAAAGGTTTTGCATTAAGATAATGCAAAATAATATATGTAATACAAGGAAGAGTATCATATTTTAAATTATTTACTATACCACCAACGGTATTTAGTATTTACAACGGTTCAAGGTGTTTTACCGTTTCATCGTCATTTACGTTGTTACATTTTCATAAAAGAGTTTTTGTCCTGACCAAATCTCTCGTACAAAACAGTCCATGTGTATGTTTATTTTAGTTTTTTAAAAATGCTTTTCATGATTTATGAGATAAATATATAAGAAAAATTTTATTTTAATTTACGTAAAATTTCTAAAACCATGATTTGAGGGGTTTTCAAACAGACACCATATGGGTCAATGATTGGTACTTTCTCCCAACACTTACACATTTGGTCATTTCCCCCAATTTTCCACTTTTCATTTGAGTATATCTTTGTAGCATAGTTATTAAAAATGGACTGGACCGAACAGTCTGACCAAAAAATTGGCTAATTGATCACCTAATCGGTTAGGTTCGGTCAGTTTAACTAGTTCACTGTTTATTTAGAATTTCATAACTTTAAAAATTTATATCTAATTCAACATATTTTTAAAAATTACAAATTAAGACTTTTTATGAAGTTTGGATTGTCTACTTTTTAATGCAAAAAGAATCATTCAAAAATATTATCAATTGATCCTCAAAAATTCTCAAACTTCAAAACTATTTGAAAAGCCTAGAGATATAATTTCCAATAATTATCCTTAGTGTTTCTAAGTCTCATCAAACATTCAAATCCCACCTCTTGATACCTCAAGCTCATAAATAATTAAATCTTATTTAACTCTAAGCCTCAATATTTAAATTTGAGATGTTACAATTGAGAAATTAAGTATTGCAATTAGCAAGTACTTCATTTTGGTATCATTCAAGTTCACTTCCTTGTTGGTCTGGCCCCAAGTTAGATCTAGTTTGACTCTAATCTAATTCACTGATCCTTAACCCACTATCCCGATTGGTTTAGTGTCCAATCCGGATTTAATAACATTTTTTTTATTTTTTTGCCAAGGTTTAATAATCTTGCTTTCTAGCCTTTGAATCATTGGTCTTTACTTGAAGATATGGGCTTTGGAATTTGGGCCGATTGTCCATAAAAGTTTGTTTATTTCTCATATGCACTTTGGGCCACAAAAAAACTGTCTTTAGGCCTTGTGGAAGTGATGTTGGGGCCTGCTTTGGGTTCAAAGGTTGATCTAAGATGATCTTGAGTCCAGATGAGTAAAAAAGGTATAAAGCTGCCCCATTATTGGAGGTTTTAGTTAATAAATAATCCATTAATTATAGTGTATTTCCTCGTTAATTAGGAGAAAGCGTCACATATGCACAACGGACTATTTAAAAATTGTATAGCTTCCCTGGCCTTGTTTGGCTGGGGTTTGTCGAGGGTAGGTCAGGGGAGGCCTTGTGTAGAAAAAAGTCAAAAAACTAATGTTCTGTTTGGATAAGTAAAGATTTGGATTTGAATCAAATTCATTATTTAGATGCATAGATTTTATAGATTTGTATTTGATCAAAAGCTAAGTAAATATTTTTCTACAATTCTTTTTGAATTTCAAATACTTAATCTACCCTAATTATTTAAAATCTCAACCATCCTCTTTAATATTAACCAAACATATGAAAAAGTGAAATAAATAGGACAATTCATTTTTATTGATTTGAAATTTTATATACTACCCAAAACAATTTCTAAATACATGGATTTTAAAATCGGGATTCTAAATCTAAAATTTAGAATGGGAGAAAAAAAAGAATTTCATTGAAATTACAAAAGAAGTTTCGATGAAGAAAGAAGAAAACTTATGATCCAGTAATTATTACACAACATTCATTAACCAAGCATGCATGACTCCTTTATTATTATTATTATTATTATTATTATTATTATTATTATTATTATTATTATTATTATTAAGTAGCTTAATTGACTCCTTTATTTTTACCTGATCGAAAACAAAGATTGAAATGAACTTTAAGTCATTAAGAGCTACTAATTATTTCCACTAAATTCAGGAAAGGGACTTGGTGGCTGCCAAAGGGGAAGACGACGGCTGCAATATGTTTGTTCTGAGATGAATTTGGCGTAGTGAATAAGGATGAAGATGAAACACTTGAGAAGAAGAACAAAAGAATAGTTTTGAAGATAAAGATTGTTAGAGAGTTATTGGAAACTGAGGAAATGAAATATTCCCTCTGGTCCTAAATATAAGATAAAGTTGATTTTTTTGGAGAAATTAAAGAAGCTAATTAAATTACTTTAGAATATTTTTATTTTTATTTTTTTCTTCAAACTAATTAGTTTGACTAATGAACTAATATATAATCTAAAAATAAACAACATATGATATGATTAAGTAACTTATTTAGTTTTCTTAATCTCTCTAAAGAAAAGTCAATTCTATCTTATATTTAGAACCAGAGGGAGTACTAATATGGCTATATATATATAAATGAAAGGATGTAGTCGTGTTGGATCTAGATTATCTCCTCATCATTTCTCTCTTTTTTCTAGTCCTCGTATTATTTTAACCTTTTTTTTAAAAAAAAATCAACTATTGAGATTTAAAATCTTATAAAATTATATTATAAAATTTGATAAATATAACTAGCATAGAACAAAACTTAAGCATTTTAGATTTGTCATGTCAAATTTTCCATTAACACATAACCATATGTCCTATGTTTTTTGCTATGTGGGTTTAAAAGCTAAATGATAATATTTCAATAATATGACACATGATCATAGATGATTAGAGAAAATGACATGATGTATATAAGAAACCTGATCTTAATTATTGCCCTAATTCATAATGGTAGACTATTTCAAAATAATAATAATAATAATAATAATAATAATGGTTATATAAAATATTGTACCTTAACTGTTCATTAGGAGAGATCCAAATTTCTTTATTGAGTGGTGGTTGATTTACTTTCCAGCATGAGCAATCTGATGCTAATGGACTTCCTCTATCTGTTCACATTGTCCTGTACATCAATAAATGTGACAGTTAGTAAACATCATACAATTGAGTGCCCATTTGAGTGCAATTGTGAGGAAACACCTTTACATTCTTTGAGAGACTGTGAGCTTGCGAGCAGTGTGTGGCTTTCTTATACTAACCCAATTTATCACCCTGTATTTTTCTCTGGCAATTTGCAGGTTTGAATCAAGTGGAATATGCGACACTCCCCTGGGAACCGCAGAGTGACTCAGTGGCCCTGGCTAAGGGTCTTTGGCTCACTATGTTGGCTCATATGGAAAAATAGATGTAAGAGAGCTTTTGAAGGAACTTGTGACCAACCTCGATAGCTGATGCACAGAGGATTGCATTTCCTCCATAAAGGCATAGAAGAAGGACGACTCAAGCACAAGATTCTGAGAGTACCAAATAGAGATTCGGATCAGTGGATTGCTCCCCCAAACGGCTACGTACGGATTGACGTGGATGCTGCTTTCGATGAGCATCGACACTCTGCAGTAGGAGGAGTTGTTCGTGACAGTTCTGGAGCTTGGATATGCAGGTTTCAGAAAAACACAGGTTTCTCTCTTTGCTCAACAGACTTGGAGATCCAGGCTATCAAGATCGGTCTCCAAGTTTGCCAGTCTATGCAATTCACAAAGGTGAAGCTACACACGGACTCGGCCGAAGCACTTCATTTACTATTTCACGGCGGTGGTCCACATCATCCTCTACACAACGAGCTAGAGGAAACCAGAGATTTAATCTACAAGAATTGGGATTTGGAGATTCATCACTCGCACAGGGAATGTATTGTATGTGCAGACCTTCTGGCAAAAGAGGCTCTAGATTCGAACAATGACCTGACTCTATTACAAAACCCCCCAGGTTTTTGTTTGATCCAAATTTTAGCTGACTTAAGCTAATATTGGGATTCTCTTTAGTTCTCTTCCGATTTAGGTAGGTTTTTGTATGAGTCCGCCGCAACTCTCAAGGGAATGACTCCCTTGTCATTGTAATACAAAAAAAAAAAGTAAACATCATACAAAAATAGTTATTCAGTATTTTAGTTTCATTTGACATCTTAAATTGATTTTTGTTAAAGCAAGAATATTAAATTGGTATTATGTAAAAATAATGCATAATTATTGAGTATATCTATAATTTTTTTAATATGATACTTTTGATTCTATTTTTTTTAAAAGAGATTGATCTATTTTAGATATTGGACATAATTATATCAATATGAGACAAACCAATAAATTAGAGTGCTCAAAGCATAAATGATTGAACTAGCCGACAACTAATAAAAATAACTTTTATTTTAAAAATGCTTTTATGCATAAAACCAAAAATATAGTACTGACTTTGTTTCTTCTTTGGCCAACACAGATATTGATTTTACAAACATTAATTAGAGGTTAAATTGTTAAAATAAATTGACAAAAAAATAGGTCAGCCCTGTATTTATAGTTCAGTGCGATTATTCAAAAACATGTGAAAGATCGAGAAATGTTAAAAGCGGAAGTTCCGCCGGGGGGTGGTGGGGGTTGAGGGTAGCTAAATAGCTAATACCTTCAAGTCAATGGGTATGGAAAAGATTGACTTTAATTTGACCCTTCTTATTGGATTGTGCCCTTTTTGTTGGTATTCTTTAATTTTTTTTTTTAATTTCTAGCATCGATTGCTCTTGTCAATAGACATTATTGAATTATATAAACACTTTATATTTTCGCATTGTATGTTTGTAAGTATAAACAAGAAATGTTATATATAAGTACGGCATAAAGAATGTGAGTTTTCTCACCACTATTACAAAAGGCATTTTTAATATTCATTTTTATATTCTTTAGATGAACATTTTCAGAAAAATGTATATATGAATGTTATTGAAAGCTTTAAAATACACGACTGTTTTAAAACAGTTGTTGTAAACGACTTACAACGACTGTTTTTAAAAAACATTCATTGTAAGCCTACAGCATGCAACGACTGTTTTTTAAAAACAGTCATTGTAAGTCGTTTACAACAACTATTTATAGTAAAATAGTCATTGTATATTTATGATTTATAATGACTGTTTTCTTAAAAGCAGTCGCTGTAAGTCCTTACAGCAGCTGTTTTTGAGAAAACAATTATCATAAGCTATTTTTTTAAAAAAAACTATTATTCGCATTTTCTTCTCACAGTCATTTGAAAACTACCAATTCTCATATAATTATATTTTAAACTTTGAACTATTTTGACATCTTACATGTCTTCTTATGTAATCTAATAATTTTATAATGATATATAATTTTGACATGAGGGTAAAATTGTCATCTTATCATTAAAAAGCCTAGTTTTCATGGCGTCTCCTCTTTGCGGTAAATGCATTTCCCTTCCTCCCTTCAAACTTTCAATTCTCGGGACAAAAACAAACCTTCTTCACTGTTCAGATCGGAGATCTTCAACAAAGTTAAAGGTTGCCCTTTGAAGATGAAACTAAGGGTTTGATTGCCCAAAAAACTCTATGCAGGTTTGGATCAAGTATCATAATTTTGTTATTGCTTAATCGAAGCTTTTGATGGTTGTATCCATGTCTAAGGAGGATTTTTCACAGCCTCGGTAATAAAATCTGCTTGGTGATGTGATCCTGTGAAAAATTATGGCAGTAAGGCTAGTCAAATGCAGTTGGTAGAGCCTATTGTAAAGCAGGTATATTGAATGACAAACTTGATGTTGTTGGAGGAGTTTCTAGGTATATGATGATCTATGGTAACACAGAGGTTTTGCTCCAGAATTACATGTTGGAAGCAAGGCAAGGGATAAGGATGATAAAAAAACCTAGTGGTCTAGGTAGCCCGGTCCGATCCGGTCCAGTTTGGCCCGACCCATTCCAGCAAAAAAAAATTGGTCCAAGCAACTTTTGGTAGACCAGACCAGACTGACTTGCTCGGATCGGACTGGAGTTTGGACCAAGGTATCAGACCCCTTGGATTGGTCTAGTCTAGCCCAAGTGTTTTTTTTAAAAAAAAAAGCAATCCCATGTGACACACTCCATCGACTACACTGATCCATGACCCATGCCCCACAGGATTCATTGCACTTTACAAAAGTGCAAAGTGAAAACTTCAAAGTTCAAATAGCATTTCCGCCATTTTGCATCTTGTTTTGCCATCTCGTCGTAATCGTACCAGGCTACTAGCTCTCGGAGTCCTGTTCTGGTCTTGGAATCTCCTCCTCTTTGGTCTCGGCGTCTCCAGTCTATGGTGTCGGCGCTCTAGATCCCGTTTGGGTGCTGCATTTCTGATATTGGCATGTCAGTGAAGCAACTCTAGTCTCCGATCTTGTCTTCTCGGTGAAGCAGCTCTAGTCTCGGCAGTCTCGGCATCACGATGCTCCGGTCTCTCGATCCATTCTCGTTCTTGTCTCCGCTCAGCTGTTGACCAACGTCCTGTGTCCGGTCCTCGCCGAGGTGCCTTTTCTCCGCTCAAAGGTGAGAAAATGACCGTTGAAATTTTTGAAATTTTTGAAATTTTTGGGTTACTCTGGATTTATGGTTGAAATTTTTGTCATCTTAGATTTGTTGAAATTGTTGGTTACTTTGCCATTTTTTGGGTTATTCGATTAGGCTGCCATTTTCCTCTATAACCTCTGTTGGATCATGTTTCTCTGTAAAAAAATTACCTAAGAGGTCCTGACGGTCCAGGCAGTCCACTAGATCTGGTCTGGTGCTGGACCAGACTGGACCTCGGGCTGACTTGTTTAGCCTAAGGTGCTAGCTAGACTAGACCTCGGGTTAAGGCCTAACCCAGTCTGGTATGATCCATGATCAACCCTAGCAAGGGAGATGCAGAGACAACAAGAGGAGATGCCATGAAAATTATTTTTTTTAATGATAAAATGACAATTTTACCCTCATGTAAAAAATGTATATTATTCTAAAACTATTAGATTACGTTGATTGCCACGTAAGATGTTACGTGTCTTATATCAATATGACGTGGCAATTCCATTAAAAAGATAACGATAAATAACGGAGAGGTGTTCATAATAAACAAATAAAAGATTAGTGTGGTTAAATTTAAGGACAAAAGATAAATAAATACCACTTGAACTGCAAAATCTCAAATCATTGATTTCCTAAAAACCTGAGTTATTAATTGTTATATTCTTTTTGTCAATCCTATTACTCTTATTGCCAACAAAACTAATTTGGGATTTTGAAGTTCAAGTGGTATTTAAGTACGTTTTTCCCTAAATTTAAACTTTAAAATGTTATAGAGATTATATGCAATTGGCTCTTAATTCAAGGAATTTTATATAATTTAGCCTACAATTTTCAGTTTTTCTCATTTAAATCCATATAGTGTGATTTGGAAAATAGTTAACCAACCTTAAATAAAGATAAAATTAATAATATGTATAATAAAAATGTCATGCTTTTTAATAAAAAGATAAAAACTTAATTTTCCTTTTTAAGTGTCCTATAAAAAGGGATTGAACAATATATGTGTGTATATTAATTACTTTCATAGTGTATCAGTACATCAACTATTAATTGTTTGATCTTGATCTGATTTAATTGTAAAACGATTTTAAACGCCCCCCCCCAAAAAAAGCATATATACGTAGATATTGAAGGAACTACATCTTTATTTGTTGCTCCCTTAATTAGTGGGTTTTTCTCGATCAGTTTCTTTTAAAAAATAATTATCACTTTGAATTTGTATTTTAAGATATTTATTGTAATTTTAAAAGTATTCTAATAGAGCATTATTATTTATTGGTTATTTAGACAATTTAATTGATTAAGAAATTAAAATGTCATTACTAAAAAGAGGAAAAAAGAATCTGATCTATCTAATATATGTTATGAAAGCTTGTACTAACATCGCTTCCGTCCCTTTTTGTTCACGGCGCTCAGTGGAGTGATGTTTCTTTGCTACTGCTTCTAATCTAATTTAGATTGACGGTGTGAGATTACTGCAACTCAATTGTTCTTACTATAATGTTCAATAATTATAAATGCCACACATTAAAGTTCACCTAATTTAAAACAGACATTTGAAAGGATGATAGGGATATTATTTACTATTCATTATACATCCACATATATGTCCTTTCATATCCTATAATGATAAATGACATTGTCACAGGAAAACGCCTAAGTTTATTGCCCATAATTGCATTCCCCCATAGCCACATATTATGACACCCAAAAACAATCTATTCCACATTATCCTATTTAATCAACTAATTCACTTAAAAAAACCTATAATCACCACATGTTCTTTCATATCCTATAAGTGATAAATGACATTTTGGACAATAATTGATCAGGAGCCACAAGAAACCGCCCAAGTTTATTGCCCATAACTGTCTTCCCACAAAACGCCCAAGTTTATTGCCTCGGATTGTATTCCCACAAAACACCCAAGCCTTAAAAAGCCATTGAGATTAAAACATATATGAATATGTAGGAATATATTATGACACCCAAAATGAACCCATTCTAAATTATCCTATTTTATTCAACTAATTCATTTAAAAACACTTCTAATCACCACATAAAAAATATTTAGGAATATATTATGACACCCAAATTGAACCTATTCCACATTATCCTATTTATTCAACTAATTCATTTAAAAAACCATGTAATCACCACATGTCCTTTCATATCCAATAAATGATAAATGACATTTTGGACAAGAATTAGAGTATTGCATTGTGTATAAAAGAATCCCCCCAAACAAAAACACATTGCCAACCACATTCGGCGTCCACACACTAAAGAACTATTCTAACCTCCCAAAATGTCAACTATGTAGTGAGACCTGATTTGTCAAATCAATGATAGTAAAGACACCTGGGTTATCATTTCACTCGTTCTTAGGAAGCTGGTTGGTAGAAAAAGTAACCCACCGTATGATGCCTGGAAGGTGGGCATGATTTTGGTGGATGAACAGGTTTGACATTCATGAAATCCCGCTAATTATACACTAATTTGCAAATGGGCTAGATATCCTGACCTATTCTTAACATTCACTTGCAACCCCACATGGTTTGAGATCATACGGTTCTGTGACATAAATAGGCTCCAACCTTCAAACAGTCCAGACATCTTAAGTAGGGTGTTCAGCCTTAAACTCAAAGCACTAATGAAAGTTATAAGGAATGGATAGGTGTTTGGCCCAGCCAAAGCATGTAATCTGCAAATAATTTTGTAGGCAACTTATGATGTAGACCAATTTAGGAAATAATATAATTGGGTGCCACATTATATTACTTTGCTTCAACTCACGACACATTTTCCTATTTTCCCAATGTTTTAGAGATATACACGATTGAATTTCAAAAGAAGGGATTGCCACATGCCCATATCATATTGTTCCTAGACCAAGCAGTGAAGCCAAAAACACCAGAGGATATTGACAAAATTATCTCAGTAGAGATACCCAACAAAGATGCAGATCCCTTGCTCCATGACTTGGTGACCAACTACTTGATATAGGGACCTTATGGCACTGGGAACCCCAAATCTCCATGCATGAAGGATGGAAAATGTAAAAAATACGTCCCCTAAAAATATCAACAGCACAAAATTGTCGACGATGAGGGCTATTGTAACCCCCTGCCGTAATTAATATCCGGATTATGCAATTAACGTGAAATAGAGACCAATAAGACAAAACATCATTTATAAACCCATCGACCCAGACGGGATTTTCACAATTACATTTCGAAATCATTTACAACACGGTCTCATATTTTCACTCCGAATATAATTACTATGCGAAGATAAATTACATTTACACAATTATCAGAGTACGCAATATAAATTTCCGGCAATCCCGGAATCATATCTTCGCTCGATAATCATAGGGCACATTAGCCCATACAACTCATCGATTAGGGATTACACAAACTACTCATATACATAACCAAATATTTATCCAAATATACACATATATTATCCCAATTACTTCTTGATAACCAACACTAAGCTCTCACCCAGAAACGAGTCCTCTTCGTCCTTGGATGCTTGCTTCATCCTCAATCTTCCTTCCCTGTCTAAAATGTTGATAGGGGAGGGTGAGATTCTAGGGAATCTCAGTAGGAAACACATACCAATATGCATGCAAGATAAGTATTTAATGCACGACATGCTTGCATCACAATAACACATGTTCACATCATGATATATCCGCATGCTCAATGTTTCAACAACATACTCATGGCCATAGTATAATAGAAACAGAGCTACAATCATTCTCATATGTTTCACATAATTCACGCAAGGCAATAACATGCATCAATACACAAATACAATTATCAATACATGCAGGAGAGGTAAGTTCCCTACCTCCAGTCTTTTCTCCTCGATTTGCGTGCCAGCAACTCGGGGCTTCACATTCGATCCTACAATGTCAAATGTACTATTTAGACACTTTCATAGTGTTTCTGGGGGTTATATGATTCTATCTTGAAAATTTACCAAAATACCCCCGGGACCCCGGCCCGGCCCCGCCGTACCCGGTCCGGCTGTACTTTTCCCGAAATTTTGACATGGGCTCTTCTGACATATTTTCACCCAAGGAATCCATTTCCGGACTCGGAATTATCAAATTCAATGTAAAATTACGAAATTGCCCTTGGCAGCCCTACTTTTAGGGTTTTAGGGGTGTTTCCGTAATTATGCTTTCTCGGCCTTTTTTGAAAAAGTGCCCAACTGTAACCCCACCTAATTTTCGCCCCTGAACTCAATGGAACCATCAAATCATTGAAAATCCAACTCTAAGACCCATTTCTAGGGCTGGCCGAAATTTATGAGTTCTCCAGGGAAAATCGGGGTTTTACGATTTCGGCTCCGTAAACGCGTTCCTTTCTACTCCTAACCACTTTATTAACCATTACTTTAGGTTACAACTAACATTAAGACCCAATTTGGGCAGCATAACCCCTAGGCCACATCATTTCCAAACTTTAAAACCAATGGCAATCCGGCGAAATTTCACCGATTAAATTGCCCACAGCAGCCAGAATAAGCAATATACAAGAGTTTGGAAGTTACCTCAAGCTCCCACTAGCTTTTCCTTCTTGTGGCTGAAAACCCTAACTTCAAAACACCAAAAGAGGAGCTTCCAAACCTTAAAGAACATAAAGGAGTAGCTTAGGATCGGAGTTATACGCGTTAGGAGCTAGATCGTCGGAGAAATCGGCTTACCTTGCGAGATTTCTTCCTCTTTTTCTCTCTTTTCTCCAAGCTCTCTCCACGTTTTTTTCTTGCTTCAGCTGCTGTGTGCGACAGAAATGAGCTGAGGAAGATGATAACATATGTAATTCCATGCTGACATCATCTTTTAATGAGATGATGTCATAATTCCCATTTTCGGATTTTCTGGCAGATTTTCTGCCCAAACTTTGAAAAATCATAACTAATTCTAGAAAAATCGAAATGAGGTGATCCCAAAGCCAAATGAAAGGTATTTAAGTCCTCTTCATTGGAAAAATATGATCCATTACTAAAAATCACCACACAATTCCAGAATTACACAAATTTCACCACTGCCCCAAAACAGAGTCCATTTTCGACCTCAAACTTTGGACAGTCATATCTCCCAGTTCCCAAAACGAAATGGCACAAATTATATGTCCATTTTGAAGCTTGGGATGTGAACTTCAAGACTGGAAAGTTTCATAATTTTTAAACACCATTTGGTCATTCAAAACGTTCACACAAACTGACAGCCCAGAATAGAGTTTCACTGGACAGCATTTCCAGTTTTGCAACCAATATGTCCAATTCAATTTAAATCAATTCCAATGATTAAATACCACAACATGACACCATTTCCATCACAATACCCCATTCAATTCTTCCCTCTATTCTAAGTCAATTTGGATGTTAATCCACAATTGAACTCAAATACAGGGTTTTGGCGTTGTTCATAACACAAGTGACTACAATCCACTTTATATTCTCTAAAAGGGTTCATTGATCACTCACCACGTCCACTTTTGTAGTCATTAACCCCCAATCACAATTTGGGATCTTGCTAAACCGGGGCTTAGCAATCCACTAATCTTAGGCTTATTCTCTAGCCTCGAGTCTCAAAATTTGGGGTGTTACAGCTATCCCACATATCGGTAGAGGAATGATGGAAAAACAATTGCTAAGACAGGGACACAGCTAGATGATAGATATGTCGTGCCTTATAACTTGACATTGTTGAAGCTTTTCCAGGGGCACCTCAATGTTGAGAAAACAAACCAGTTGAGGGCAATCAAGTATTTGCTCAAATATATTAGTAAGGGGAACGATCGAGTCATTGCTGGCCTATATAATAATGAGCACTCTAGCGACTCCCAACAATCCTTTAATGAGATCACACATTATCTCAATTGTAGATATATGTCATTGTGCAAGGGTGCTTGGAGGATATTAGCATACAACATTCACTATAGCCACCCTTTGGTTGAGATTGAGTTTTCACTTGCCCAACCAACAACCGGTCTTCTACTCAAGAAGGTAGGAGATGTATTCTCTATTAAACAAGCCAAGGATTATGGAGTTGATGTTTCTCGAGTGGTTGGCTCAAAATAAAGATGAGGATTTCGCCAAAACATTGACATATGTTGAATTCCCCCAGCACTACACATTCAACAAGCAAAAAAGGGCATGGAAGCTGAGACAGAGAGGTTTCTCCATTGGTAGAATTGCCCATGCATCCCCATCTCAGGGTGAGACTTATTACTTGTGTGTGCTACTGACAAAGGCAAAGGGGCCAAAGTCCTACAAGGAGATTAGAATGGTAGATAATGTCATCTGCCCAATATATAGAGCAGCTTGCTATGCCCTTGGTGTAACCCCCGCCTCGATAAAGACCACAATTAGCGTTTAAACATGTTTAATAATCGAATGAGAGATCTTGGATAATTAAAAAACATTTATAACACCTGTATAAATAGATGTCCATTCATTTCGTTCCTTAAAACAACTGGTCTGTTCGGTCTGTTACATGTACAATATCAGAGTATACCACAATTCCTGACATTTACCCGGGATAATAATATTAATCCAAAAATAATAATCAGGGCATCAATGCCCACTCAGTATCCATATCGGGGATTACAAAAAACTATACTTCTATGGTCTATTCAATATGTACATTTATCCAAAATGATAACCAGTTCAGTATAAAACCAAAATATCTAACTAAGACTACCGATAGTGGTCCTAATCGCCCTTATCTACTTGCTTGTTCCTCGATCCACTTGCCCTATCTAAAAATATTGTTTGGAAAGAATGAGATTCTAGAGAATCCCAATAGCAACAGTTTACGTATATGATGCATATAAACAAAGCAAGTAAACATATATCACAAAGCAGCAATCAATATTTGAAGCCGGGCATATTGCCACGTCCCCTTCACTGTATACAAGTTCGGGCTTATGCCACGTCCTTTACTGTATCTGTATTCGAGACCGGGCTTACACCATGTTCCCTTACTGTATCTGTATTCGAGATCGGACTTACGCCACGTTCCCTTCACTGTATCTGTATTCGAGATTGGGCTTATGCCACATTCCCTTCACTGTATTCAATGATTAATGCAAACAAGCAATGCAATATACATAATATAGGATAAAGTGTCACTACCTTGCTTTTTCCGTTCTTGAGCAGGCACAGGCCTTCTACGCTTCGGGCAATTATCAAATCCTAAAGTCATAATTAAGGATGAAGCATTATTCTCTATTTCGATACTCAATTGACTCTTCAACACTTAGATTTAGTTATCAATAATGACCCTTAAGAAGCTACAAATGTCTTTAATAAAACCCCTAAAAGGTTGAGAAACAATAGGTTGAAGATCTCTTTTCAAAAACTCAAAGTGCTGGAACACAGGGGTTGGCCATGGCTAGCCACCTTGGGCTGCGGCCAAGAAATTTCCTGAGTCTTGGCTGAACTTTCAAAATTCATAACTAATTCTAGAAAACTCAAAACAAGGTGATTCCAAAGCCAAATGAAAGGTATTTAAGTCCTATTTACTAGAAAAATATGGACCATAACCATAAATCACCAAAAAATTCCAGAATTACCCAAAACTCAACACTACTCCAAAACAAAGTCCAGTTTTTGTCCCAAACTTTGGCAAAGCATAACTCTCAGTTAACAAAACGAAATGACACAAATTATATGTCCATTTTGAAGCTTGGGATGTGAAATTTAAGACTGGAAAGGTTCAGAATTTTCCAACACCATTTGGTCATTCAAAATGTTCGTGTAAATTGACTGCCCAGACAGAATTCACACAAGACAGATTTTCCAACTTTCTACCAAAGTGTCAAATGGCTCCAAAATTAACAATCAAGGCTATTCCCATATAAATTTTCACAAGGAACACAATGGTAACCTCAAAATGACCAAAATCCCAACCTATAACCATGCCTTGTTTTGACCAATACACAAAACCAAATACAAAGTTCCCAAACTTCACCTTTAAGCTTCAATTCAATTCTATTCATTCAAAACACTAAACAAGGCACTAATTCCATGACAACAACATGCCAAAAACACAATGACCTTTAATTTCGAAACTCAAAGAAAAATTTCCAAAAAATCCAAACTTAACCAATGGCTATAAAACCTATATAGAAAGGTTTATCTTACTCACCTCTATAACTTTGTTAAAGAGACTTCTTGATTTACCACTTCCCAAAATTTCGTGTGGGCATAAACTAACACCAATGGGCACACTATAAACATCAAAATGAAGCTCTCACTCTAAGGATCAACTTTAATGAATGAAGTTTGAGCAATGGAGGCCACTTACCTTGAATCACGCTTTTCTTCTTTCCCTTTAGACAACAATGGCTGACGAAGAGAGAGAGAGAGAAAATGAGAGATGAAGCTTGAAGAATGAGGTGAAATGATGGCTAATCCTTCCCCATGCCTCCATCAGCCAAAAACAAGGGAAGAGGAGTGAGGAAAAATTATTAACTAATGGGTTTGACTTTTTTACACTCTCTTACTTCATCTCCTCTTGATACTTGTCTTCTTCCTATTGGCTCTCACCCATTAAATCACCAATTAGCTTCTCTAATCCCTCCATTAGTCATTTTAATCGCACTTCTCATTTTCTCTTAGTTAATAATTAATTTACCCATTAACTACTAACTTATGGCCAATAATTCCCATTCCATCAATTTTCCATCAATTATGACATATTAGATAATATTGTCACAAATACACATTAATTCAACTTTAATCCACAATTACTATCTCAATAATCAACATTATCCCTTAATCAAAATTTGGGGTGTTACACTTGGCTTGCTCGACGATGATCAAGAGTTCATTGACGCCATAAAAGAGGCATCTCGCTACTGGCCAATACTTGCGCCGCTTCTTTATTAGTATGCTCTTATGCCATTGCATTTCAAATCCATCAATGGTTTGGGAACAGACAAAGCAGCTAATTTGTGAGGATATGCTCTACATACCATGACATGACCCCCGATTCCAAGGTATGACTACCGCACTTAATATCAAACATATTCTCCTACAAAAGAATGTTATGAAAAAAAAAAATTTACTACGTAAAAACAATAAGCCAAAAAAAAATAACGAAGAAATATAGTACAACAAATAAAATGTCTTATTGTACTAAGGGACATTAGCATATTTCACAAAGGGCTTTTACTATTAAGCTTTTAAGATCATGTACAAAATTACCATTTCCATCATATTCTTGAAGAGGCTAAAGACCATTTTTTACTTGAAAGTTGACAAAAAAAGAAGAAAAAGGGCCCTAATGATGTAAAAAGAGAGAGTAACATATAACCATAACATCCCACTCTTTAATTTAATCCCAAAGTAATAATCATTGATTGATACCTATGTCCTGACAATTATAACTACACTTCTTATACAAAGATGCAAGTGACCAAGGTAGACAAGGAGGAGGCAGGATTGCAGGAAATTGAGAAACTATTGTGCATAAATGG
This sequence comes from Inga leiocalycina, assembly GCA_963242795.1. Lineage (NCBI taxonomy): Eukaryota > Viridiplantae > Streptophyta > Magnoliopsida > Fabales > Fabaceae > Inga > Inga leiocalycina. Next base: position 59,741,781 of record OY725321.1, read on the forward strand.
ACGGTCTCTAAATGATTATGGTTGCATGCCAAGGCCAAAAGGAAGAGACATGATGGACATCTCAAACAATCTACTCCTCCATGAACTCAGCTTTGATAGGGACAGTTGTGAGGCAGAGGCTATGAAGCTCACTGCTTCGCTAATAGAAGAGCAAGCTAGGATATTTCGAGATATAATGAGCACATTCAACAGTACCACAAGTGGAGTCTTTTTTGTCTACGGTTATGGTAGGACTAGAAAAACATATATGTGGACCTGCCTAACCACAACAATAAGAGCTGAAGGCCACATTGTGACAAATGTCAAGTCCAGTGGAATAGCAGCCACTTTACTCTCATCAGGGCGGACCGCACATTCAAGATTCGCAATCCCTATTGACATTAATTAGGATTCAACATATAGCATCTCCAACAACTCATCATTATTAGCTCTTTTGAAAGTGTCCAAAGTTATAATATGGGTTGAGGCTCTAATGATCAAGAGGTATTGGATCGAGGCTATGGACCAAAGTCTTAAAGATATCATGAGATCTTATCTACCTTTTGGTGGGGAATGAGTCGTCATGGGAGGGGACTTCAGGTAAATCCTACTAGCCATACTAAAGGGAGCACGTGCTGACATTATGGATGCCTCTTTGAACTTCTCACCGTTATAGCCATCATGTCAGTTATACAAGCTAACAAAGAACTTACCCCTGCAGACGATGACTGGAGTAGTAAACCAATAAAGAGTTATAGAATTCTCATAGTGGTTGCTTGATGATGGCAACACAAAGGTGGGATTGCCACATGAGGGCATTGCTGAAATTGAGATCCCAAAAGGAACTAACGATTACAAATTGTACCAACCCCATCAAATTCATAGTAGAAGCAACAAATCCTGATCTCCACTAACACATATCTGAGTCCCAATACCTCACAAATAGAGCGATCATTGGCCCAATAACAGAGGTCGTTGAACAAATAAATGACTACATGTTGTCAATGCTCCTTAAAGAATCTGTAGATTACTTTAGCACCGACTCCATTGTAATAACATATGAGGCCAATAGTACATTTGGAGAATTATATTCCATAGAGTTTTGAAACACAATAAATTGCTCTGGCCTCCTGCCCCACAAGCTTGGACTCAAAGTGGGGATTCCAATAATGTTGTTAAGAAACATTGACCAAGCAGTTCGGCTTTGTAATGGAACAAGGCTTCGTATCATAGTCCTGGGAAAGCATTTCATAAAGGCAATAGCCTTAAATGGGATAAGTACAGGTCAACAAGTACTGATACATCGAACGGACATGAATCCCTCAAAGTCAACATTACCCTTCAAAATGATTAGAAGGCAATTCCCTATCATAATTTCATTCATAATGACCATCAACAAAAGTCATGGACAATCAATGAGTCATGTTGGCTTATTCCTACCACGACCCGTTTTTTGCCACAATCAGTTATATGTCGCCATGTCAAGGGTAAAAAATATGGCAAGACTTAAAATACTAATTCTAGACTTAGAAAATAGGCCAAAAACCACCACCACAAATGTGGTATACAGGGAGATTTTCCAAAACCTCACCAACACATGCTCTACACTGTAAAGTAGAGACAAAAAGTGAAATGGAACTACAATATTGGTTACGAATGTCTCAACAAAGTGATATTTTAGTTATGATTAATAAAATATTTTTTTTATCAATGTGATGATTAAGATATTAATATAACAAACAGGTGGTGAAACATAATGGGCACTATTTAGAAGGCATTTGAAAGGACGATGAGGATATTATTTAGTATTCATTATACATCCACATGTCCTTTCATATCCCATAAATGATAAATGACATTGTCACAGCAAAACGCCCAAGTTTATTGCCCATAATTGCATTCCCCCAGAGCCACACAAGAGAAACCAATACATTATAGATTTAATTTAGATTAATGAAATTGAGTCGACTCTTAACCGTCCAATCACATTAATTTAATAATTTCACTTACATATGTATATATGGTATACACATATATATCAAGAATAGTTTTCATCCAGACAAGCTAATTAATTGACAAACCTTCTAGACTTGATTGACTGTTCCAAGTTTGAAACTTTGGCACGTAATAGCAAACTTTCAAAGATGATTAAGCCATTGAGATGAAAACCAATATGAAGAATATCAAGCATAAAAAATTATAAATATATAGGAATATATTATGACACCCAAAATGAACTTCCAAATTAACCTATTTAATTCAACTAATTCATTTAAAAACACCTCTATTCACCACATAAAAAATAAAAAATATTTAGGCACCTACAAACAACCTATTCCACATTATCCTATTTACTCAACTAATTCATTTAAAAAAACCTGATATCACCATATGTCCTTTCATATCCCATAAGTGATAAATGACATTTTGGACAAGAATTGATCGAGAGCTGTAACCCCCTGCCTTAAATAGCATAATTATAATTCGATATTACGTAATTAAATTGGTTTAGAGACCGTCGAATAGTTCAAAACTCATTTAGAACTCCCTGTGAAGTAGGGACTTTATAAAATTTTCAAAACTTCTTTCCTATTCCGGTCTCAAGTTCAATTATCGAATATAATCACCTGTGCAGTTAACTCACATTCATTCATATCAGAATATCTAATAGCAATCCCGGCAACCCCCGGGTTCCGTTCATACACAAAAAGGGTTTACAACCTCCATATAGGGGACTACACAACTACGTTCAACTATTCTTTACAACCAACATAATATACGGACACCCTGTCCAACAGGTTTAACCAACATAACCAAAATAAATGTCCCTACAGGATTCTAACCGCTCCGGGTCGTACGCTTCTCCTTAGAGCCACTCGCCCTGTCTGAAAGGTTAGTTAAAGGAAAGAATGAGATTCAAGAGAATCCCAGTAGTAACAAAACATTTATACCACACATAAGCACACAGCATGTAAGCAAATCATCATACAGCAGCAGTACCACAAATCACACTCCACCCTCATCCCCTTTCTCCGCCGGGAAGGCACACCGCCTAACCCGAACCGTTGTTAGCTACTCAGGGACTATTGGCGTGGCAGTGCATACATATAGCCTTATAGCCCATACAGCTATTCGGCTTTCACAAATGGCCTGTCGGCCTCCACAAATAGCCTTTCGGCTCACATAATCACATATATCACACCTCATCCTCATCCCCTTTCTCCGCCGGGAAGGCACACCGTCCTAACCCGAACCGTTGTTAGCTACTCAGGGACTATTGGAATGACAGTGCTAACACAAATCCACAGATGTCGCAGCATACGAATTCATTACAAATCAACGATATAACACACATACAATGCATTATATATGGTACAAAAGAAAAGTCACTACCTCGTTCCTTTCTGACGTTCGCTGGCGTAGTTGGCTCACGAGGGCGGCAAATATCGAATCCTACAATTCCAAATGCACCATTTAGACACTTCCATAGTGTTACTTGGGGTTATATGAGTCTATAATGAAAATTTACAAAAATACCCCCGGGGACCCGGCCTGGGCCCGCCATACCCGGACCGGTTGCACTTTTCCCGAAATTCTAATATGGGCTTTCCTAACATATTTCAGCCCAAGGAATCCATTTCCGGACTCGAAATTATCAAATTCAATGTAAAATTATGAAATTGCCCTTGGCAGCCCTACTTTTAGGGTTTTAGGGGTGTTTCCGTAATTATGCTTTCTCGGCCTTTTTTGAAAAAAGTGCCTAACTGTAACCCCACCTAATTTTCGCCCCTGAACTCAATGGAACCATCAAATCATTGAAAATCCAACTCTAAGACCCATTTCTAGGGCTGGCCGAAATTTATGAGTTCTCCAGGGAAAATCGGGGTTTTACGATTTCGGCTCCGTAAACGCGTTCCTTTCTACTCCTAACCACTTTATTAACCATTACATTAGGTTACAACTAACATTAAGACCCAATTTGGGCAGCATAACCCCTAGGCCACATCATTTCCAAACTTTAAAACCAATGGCAATCCGGCGAAATTTCACCGATTAAATTGCCCACAGCAGCCAGAATAAGCAATATATGAAAGTTTGGAAGTTACCTCAAGCTCCCACTAGCTTTTCCCAAATTTGGCTGAACCCTAGCCTCTTTAAAACACCAAGTTTTGAGCTTCACAACCTTAAAGAATAAAGAGGAGTGGCTTAGAGTCGGAGTTATACGCGTTAGGAGCTAGATCGTCGGAGAAATCGGCTTACCTTGCGAGATTTCTTCCTCTTTTTCTCTCTTTTCTCCAAGCTCTCTCCACGTTTTTTTTTCTTGCTTCAGCTGCTGTGTGCGACAGAAATGAGCTGAGGAAGATGATAACATATGTAATTCCATGCTGACATCATCTTTTAATGAGATGATGTCATAATTCCCATTTTCGGATTTTCTGGTAGATTTTCTGCCCAAACTTTGAAAAATCATAACTAATTCTAGAAACATTGAAATGAGGTGATTCCAAAGCCAAATGAAAGGTATTTAAGTCCTCTTTATAGGAAAAATATGGACCATTACTAAAAATCACCACAAAATTCCAGAATTACATAAAACTCATCACTGCCCCAAAACAGAGTTCAGTTTCCATCCCAAACTTTGGACAGTTATATCTCCTAGTTCACAAAACAAAATGGAACAAATTATATGTCCATTTTGAAGCTTGAGATGTGAACTATAAGACTGGAAAATTTCATAATTTTTAGATACCATTTGGTGATTAAAAACGTTCATACAAACGGACTGCCCAGAATAGAATTTCACTGGACAGAATTTTAGATTTTGCATCTTTGCTTCCATTGATTCCATTTTCATACCAAACATCATTCCCACATAAATTTTCACAAGGAATCCATTGGAATCATTAAAATATCCAAATTCCCATCACACATTCTTCAAAAGTGTTTATTCAACAATAATTACATCCACTTTTGAAGTCATTAGCCCTTAATCACTTTTTGGGATATTACAAGAGCCACAAGAAACCGCCCAAGTTTATTACCCATAATTGTCTCCCTACAAAACGCCAAAGTTTATTGCCTCTAATTGTTTCATGCATACAAAATACAGTAGGCAAGCAAAAAAGGCGACTTGTGATACTTTTTTTTAGAAGCGACCGTAATATTATTAAAATTAGACCCATTGATTGAATTGAGTCCACTCCTACTGAGTTACAAATCGGGTACGCACCTCTAGAGTCTGCCATAATTAATTAAATAAAACTCAATAACCATGCCAACTCATTTCCTCAACCATTAGAATAATGCAATGTGCACTAACTGTTACACCTCTTAACTTCCTTTCATAACTTAAAATTAAGGACACTCAAATAACAAAATTAACAGCTAACATAAAGACATAAAGTTCTATTTTGGACCTGTATAAAAGCTTATAGTGAAACTAGAAAACAATCAAAACAATAACAAGCAAGAGCAAAACAAATGGCCCAACGTACTATAACATTAAATAATTACAAATCTTTCACATTTAAGTTCTCCTAATTCGAAGGTGTGGAGCCATAGAGGAATAAAAGATTAATCATTAAAATAAGATTTCCAATTTTAACTTAGAAGGAAAAATCGTTAGAGGAAACACCATTTAAAAGGAAACAAAATTATGAATGAAATTAATAGTCTTGCTATACTAGTTAAAATTAATTATTATTTAGTATTCATTATACATGTTGTGCAATCACAATGAAGGGAGAGGCAATTTCAAAAACCGCTAACAATGATGGGGTGGAAGCTCAATCAATTTAACAAAACAATAAACTACTATTAGTAGCAAAAAAATATTATCACTTCAAATTCCAAAACAATGAGGGCACATAGATTTCGAAGGGATTTTGTTGGCAAACATAGCCACCCTCCGTAAGATCAAGATCCACACTAAAACATGCAGGGAAAAATTGAACACAATGAAATATATCCCTGAACAAACCTCACCAAAATAAAAATTCCAAAGAAAAATAAAACCAACTATAAATCCTATATTCACCATGATTTTAGCAAGGAATAATGAGCCTATTTTTAATTGGACAAATAATAATGGCCCTATCAAGATAAGAAAAGTTAGCAACATCTTAAACTATATATTTCAACCCATTAATTCCATAACAATCATTAAATTCAGGTAAAAAGGAATACAGAACAACATAATTGCCAAAGCATTAAAATTGGAAAGAATAAGCAGTCCCAAAAATTAGCAGTAATTAAAATACTATTCATAGGGAATAAATAGCATACTCAAAATGGAAAAAACCAAAAAAAAAGGCCACAAAAGAATGTGCCAAAAAACAATAAAAAACTGAATAGGCCCACCTAAAAAACAAAGACCAGAAAAATTAAGAGGCACATGATATAAAATAAAAAAACAAACCAAAAAAATGAGAGATAATATTAAAAAAACCACGACAATGCCTTGAACCAAAGAGAATTAAGAATAACAATAAGTTTTCTAAACTTTTATTTTTCTTTAATTCCTTTAATTTTATGTGAATATGAATTCATGAACAAATGAAACATGTTTTGTTTATTACTCTGATTATTTATGTTGCATGTTTTTGCTGCACTATGACTGATTATTTACATGATTAAAATTGGTATACAACAGAGTAGTTGCTAAAATTTCTTTTAGCTTACTTTTAATAACTTATTGCTAGGTATTATCCATTTTCATGGCACTCTTCACTATCGAGCTCTATTTTGACTTGCAATTGCAGACTGTGTTTTCGAGTTATTTACAACGAACTGTGCATTTCATAGAACTTCCTGGAGAAATACCTAACATGCAAGTGGTTTTTTTGCTTATATAGTGGTACTTTTATGACCTAGACACATATAGCACAATATAAGGAGATTTGGAGGCTAAAAGTTTATTTGATTATTTCAGTCTTTCCAATTAATTTTACATGCATTCAAGCTTTCCCATTTGATGCTTCTGTTTCTATTTGGTTGTCTTTCAGTAAGCTGCACTTTTTCATTAAGCAACGAAGAGATGTACATTTTATAAATGCAACTAAATGCTTCAATTAAAAAATAGGCGAAACTGATAAGCATAACTACAACTCCTAACTTCTATCTATTATCTACTATTTGCTAAATAACCAATTGGAAATCAAATATGCACAATTATTAGTATGTAAACAAACCATACGTTGGCACAAAAGAAAAAACCACAAGCCTTATGCTAATAAATAATAACCAAAATTAATAAGGAATGCCAAAATGCATCCGGTACATATTTGGGGCGACAATTATAACCCATTAATAATAGTGATAATTGCACGCTGTGGGAGGGAGCAAAACACACACAAAGAAATCTCACAAGCTATATATATAAACTCCCATTTTTTCAAAAAATAGACTACAACAATCTCTCCCCCACATTCCCAAAAACCCACAGTAGACAGGAACCTTAACACCCAAAATGTGGCAAGTGAAGGAACTCAAACAATATTGGCTATGCTCAACAGTATAGCCAAAATAACAGAATTGTCATAAGCATCCCCATGTTTGTGGAGGACAAGAAGAGAAATGCCACCAACGCAACCAACACAATACACTTCATCCTAATGGATAACAAGGTGCGGTAACTCAAAAGAGACAAAATAATACTTCAGTAACATATTATATAATATTCACCAAACATAATTCCTATAACTACCTAACCAATCAACTGATCAATTATGTCTACAGTTCACCAAAATGCATGCAATACTGGTCGACAATGCTACGTTCAGCAGGTTCAAAATGATCATAAAGGAAGGGCGGTCTTACTACTTCAAAAACTTCATCATTGTTGAAAACACTATGCCCTTCCAAGTATGCAACCATCCATATGCCATCATATTTGAAAAAGAAACAAACATACTCTTATATGAAGAAGATGACATACCAGTAAATGCATATGAAAGCTTACCACTATACAAAATTGTGAAGGAGAAAATGGCATTGCCATACTTAAGAGGTCACACCCATTCTTAGCTTACCCATACGTTTCCCTGTTCAAATAACTCTAGCTAGCAAATCTATTGCCACAACCATTGAAATGTAGTTGCAGATATTGTTGGGTTGGCCAGGAGCTTGGGATGGTACAAACTATACGCCGACGCAACGGCCACAAGCAACTACAAGTCAAGGATGCGCATCACATTGATGGATTATAGGTGAGCCCGAGATGATACAAGCTATACACCGATGCAACGGCCACAAGCAACTACAAGTCAAGGATGCGCATCACATAAGGATTGTAGGTGAGGTAGCAATATATCATTTACTATTTATGTATTGAGATAAAATCAAAACATACAAATGACAGAAGCAAAAAAAATGTTAGGAAATCAGGTGGAGTGTATACTTAAAGATGAGGTTGCAGACGACACATACAGGAAATATAATGTACCGCAAAGGAGGATATTGCTAATGCTCATTCAGTTTTGCATCATCAAGAGACAAAGAGGTAGCCCCACAATAGGACACAAATACAAACACAGCACCACAAAGTGCACGGGAGCACATATACTAATCATTAGCTCTTGTCTTTGTAACAGGATCAATAAGTGTTCATAGCTGTGCTAATGTCACGAAGATCACGCTAGATTCGTGCCTTCCCAAGAGAGCTAGTACCATTATATGCTAGGGAAGGACACTGAGGAGGTGCCAACAAATGAATCATCGGCATGATCAAGGCCACAAAACCGCTACAAGTGGCATAGAGCACAAAACAATGGATCATCAAAATAAAAAAACGTTGCCAGCAACAAGAGACAGAAACTACATGCACAATATATATAATTGTCATGTCACAGCCATCTTAAACGGCCATCTCCAAGTTCAGACTATTGCAAATAAATTGAAATGATATGATGCAATAAAGGATAATAGATTGTCTCCCTCATTACTTCCAGTGAGATCTGGATAACCTCCACTCTTCTTTTAAAAAATAGACCAATAAAGAAAAAGAAATTTACATAACAACAAAAAACAAATACAACAACAGCCAAAGAACAAATTTCCCCATCAGAAATACATGAACTTGGGGCTCCTACAAGTTCAACTGACGACATGCAATTGCATTACCTCAGTACCTAAACACCTGGAAATATAGAAAAGGGACAGCACATTTTAGCATATCAAGAAAGGCCTCACAAAGCTGGCACGCAACAAAACAGCCAAACTTACCCTAGCTATATTACCGACCAGATAATGGTGGCCCATGCAACGCACGGGGAGAAGCCCCTAATTATATTATAATGGTGACAAATTAGAGGGAGACTTGTCAGCCCATTGGATTTATTAATATTTATTAATTATTAATATTGTGTCCTTGTATAGCTTTGAACTATCAAGGGAAAATCCCTATAAAATACCATTGAAATAGGGAAATCCTTATTTGTTGTAGAGAAATTTTGAAATCCCTGATTAGAGTTGTGTTAGTCAGAGGAAGAATATGGGATTTTGAAATCTCAGCGAAAAGACAAATATGCCCTTCAGCTGTCCCTCCTCTCAGCTCAGAATAATAACACCTCATTCTTGATTAACAACACAACATTCTATATTAAAAACTCCGCTTTCTACATTCACAATAACAACATTGATCTCTTTATTAACAATATCGTATTGTAATTAACAACTTGACTTTTTTGTTCACAATAATAATACCGGTCTCTATATTAACAACACTGTACTCTAATTAACAACTCAACTTTCTTGTTTCACAACTTCATAATTTAAATTTGAGGGCCAATAACAACACCTCTATCTTTATTAACAACATCGTTTTTACATTAACAATACCATATTTTGAGATATGAAGATGTGAAAGAATAAAGTGGAGTTGTTCATGTAGAATGTGATGTTGTTAATCAAGAGAGAGGTATTGCTATTTCGAGCCGAGAGCGGTGGATAGCTGAAGGGCACATTTGTCTTTTTACTGAGATTTCAAATCCCAGATTCCTCCTCTAACTGACACAGCTCTGATCAGGAATTTCCGAATCTCACTACACCAAATAGGAATTTCCCTATTTCAATAATATTTTATAGGGATTTTCCCAACTATCAATTCAAAATATGGCAAAAAAAAAAACTATCAATTCTAAACATTAATACCGACATGTGGACATAAGACCAGCAGAAACATGTGGAAGCCGGCATGAGAACGTGGTCTAAGGGGATGCCCTATCATTACTCTCGTCTAGATTGATTTTTTAAAGCTTTGAAATAAAAGGCAAATAAATACTATTTTAAATTCCAAAATTCCAAAAACTAACATTAATGTCCAAATTCTCAAATTAATACTCATGTAATTTTTATAATGTGTGTTTTACTATATTGCCCTTTAAAAAAATCCAGCCACCATTTCTTGCGACCTCACCACCGGCCCACCACTAGCCCTGTAGCTGCGGGCTGCCTTAGCTTCGACAGCGGTGACTGATTTTTTGAGGTCAAAAAGTGGTGACTGTGGGATTTAATCCGACCCCCTTGTATATCAAAAAGTTTGGTCATTATTGAGTTGCCAAACCCCAGCATGAAGTACCATCAGCATTTACAACACTTAAACGTGTTTCATCTACGTCATTTACAACATTTAATGTATATCACCATTTCATCAACACCACTTACAACAGCTTTTTTACAATTTCATACTCCCTTCGGTCCTAATTATAATATAAAGTTGACTTTTTTAGAGAAATTAAGGAAGTTAATTAAATTACTTTAGAGTACTTTTATTTTTATTTTTTTCTCCAAACTAATTAATTTGACTAATAAACTAATATATAATTCAAGGATACTAAAAATATAAATACTCTAAAATAATTTAATTGGCTTCCTTAATTTCTCTAAAAAAGTCAACTTTGTCTTATAATTAAGATCGGAGGGAGTAATTTTTTTCCAGCTCCAAATCTTTCATACCAAACAGCTCATATGGTTTAATGAATGACTCTTTCACCCAAAAGTTTTACCCATTTGGTCATTTCCCCCAATTTTCCGCTTTTGATTTGAGAATATCTTTGTAGGCTTTGGAATCATTTGAATCATTTGCCTAAACTTAAAGATATGGGCTTCAGACTTTGGGCCAATTACGTAAATTTTGTTTATGTGTATGCCCTTTGGACTACAAATCAACTTTCGTTAGGGCCTTTGTTTAATTGAACTTAGGTTTTGTCGGGGTGATGTTGGGCCATGCTTTGGATTCAAAGGTTCATCTTATGTAAGATGATCTTGAGTCCAGATATGCCCCTATATTGGAGGTTTTAGTCAATTAATAAACCTTTAATTTGTTGACCTGAATTAATAATCCATTAATTATAGTTTATTTCCATGTTAATTAGGAAAGGCGTCACATATGCACGTTGGACTATTTTAAAATTGGAAATCTTCCTTAAGGAAAAAACTAATTTTATGTTTCGATAAGTGGGGATTTGGATTTGAACCAAATTCATTATTTAGATGCATACAATTTACAGTTTTGGATTTGATATCAAAATCGAAGCAAATATTTTACTACAATACTTTTTTAATTTCAAATACTTAAACTACCCTAATTATTCAAAATCTCAATCATCGTCTTTAATATTAGCCAAACATATGGAAAAGTCAAAGAAAAAGGACAACTCATTTTTATTGGTTTGAATTTTTTTTATACTACCTAAACAAGATTAAAATACATTAGATTTAAAAATCGGGATTCTAAATATAAAATTTAGATCCAAAATCATCTTCCAACAGACCACTTGCTTTTGTATTTTTTTTAAGAAAAAACATGATCTCACTTAAATTATCATGCAGGCTTTTAAGTCATGAAACCTTATTCACAATATTATAATCGGATGCTTAAACAACACTGAATTTCTTCTACGCAATTTAGTAGTTGTTGATCGTAATTAATCAAATTTTCTTCCACTTAGCTTGCGTTTTGACCAATAAGCATGGACAAATTTAATAAAGTTAATTAACTTTCTCTAAATTTCTTGTTTTGTGTGAAATAATTAATATGGCCTTATATATATGTAATCCTTGCAATTAATGTGTCACCTTTTGGTTGCTGTAGCTTGTGTAATGTTCTCCAAATGAACAGCGTTTTACCTTTTGGACTATTCAGAACAGAGATTATTCTTTCCCTTTTAACACTCAGAAGCAGAGTTTCACTGGATAATTCCCATTTGAAACCTTTGCCCATATTATTGTATCTTCAGACATAAATTTCAAAATCGAACTTATTAAAAACTTTCTCATACATACACATAGGGAGAAAAACAAGAATTTCATTGAGATTATAAAAGAAGCTTCCGTAAACCAAGAATAAACCTTATGATCCACTAACCAAGCATGACTCTTTTTTTTTTTAAAACAAAGAAAAAAAGTGGCTTGACACCTTTATTTCTACCTGATCAAAAACAAAGATTGAAGTGAAAGGAACTTTAAGTCATTAAGGGTTACTAATTATTTCCACCAAAGTCTTGAAATCCTTCTCAGCTTTCCCACCTGCCCCAGAAGCTTTTTGCATTGTCTTTTTCACCTTCAAGGCATTTTCTCTGATTTTCTTCCCCTCTTCCTCCACCAAAATCAGATTTAAACAGTGAATCAACCCACTTTTAGTGGAAATCCCACCTTGTATTTTGACCCCAATCTCCCATATATCCTCAACCAATCTTGCAGCCATGCCCTGATCTCCAAAGAATGGCCTACAAATCAAGGGCACTCCATTGGCCATACTCTCAATCAATGAGCTATTTCCACAGTGAGTCACAAACACTCCTATAGACCCATGAGCCAAAACCTGTGCCTGAGGTGCCCAAGACACAATTTTTCCTCTTGTACTTGTCCTCTCAACAAACCCATTTGGCAAAATACTCTTTTGATCATCCTTTAGAGACCAGAGAAATGGGAACCCACTAGCTTCCAGTGCTTCTGAAACTTCTAGAAGCTCATGTTGATGTGGGTTCACCACAGTTCCAAAGCTGATATAAACCACTGATCTAGAACCCTGCTTGTCCAACCATGGCAAACAACCACTTAGGTCCTTGTCTGTGTCTGTGTTTGTGTCAGATGGTGAGAAAGTAAGAGAGCCAATGTAAAGCATAGATTGTAATTTGGACTTCATGTCCTGAACAAAGAGAGGTAGGTCAAGATCCTCGCAGAAACTAAGTACTACTGCTCTAGCTTGTGGTAGTACTTCTCCCATGGAAGCTAATGCTTTTGAGAATTGTGGCTCTTCTTCATCAGAATGTGGTATGACGTCGTTTGGGATGTCTTCAAATTGAATCGGAGACAGACCAGGAAGGAAATCCAAGGATCTGCATTTGTTTCTATCAGCAGAAAAGTGTTGGCGGATCAAGTTGGTGTAGAAATGGACAGAGAGTGAGGTTGAAAGTGGAGGCCAAAGTGCAATCCAAGGAACATTCAAGTTCTGAGCCACAATTAGAGAAGGGGTTACAAAAGCATTAGCGAGAATACAAGTGACTTTCTGATTTGTGCTTTTCATGGCCAAATCTATGCCCTTTTGCAGATTCTCAGGACCAGCTTGAAGAAAAAGGTTAAGTCTTTCAAATGGGTGTGTTCTTAGGACTTGTCCCTCTGGGATTCCCTCAGAAACATCGAAAGGTTTGATGTTTCCTGGGATGTTTGGCCTGGAAAAGAGAGTTTGATTGGACTTAGCTGTGCTGATAAATGAAAATGTGACATTGGGACAAGCTTGTGCTAGCTTGATCACTAAGTTTAGGAAAGGAACTTGGTGGCTTCCAAAGGGGAAGACGATGGCTGCAATATGTTTGTTCGGAGATGAATTTGGCATTGTGAATAAAGTAGAAAATGAAATACTTGAGAAGAAGAACAAAAGAATAGTCTTGAAGATGAAGATTGTTAGAGATTACTTGTGAACTGAGGTAAGGAAACACTAATATGGCTATATATATAAATGAAAGGGTGTAGTCAAATTGGATCTAGATTCTGTCCTCATCATTTCTCTTTTTTGCTTGTCCTCGTCTTATTTTAACTTCGTAATAAAAAAACCAACTATTGAGATTTAAAATCTTATAAAAGTATATCATAAAGTGTGATAAGTATAACTAGCATGGGGAACAAAACTTAAGCTTTTTATATTTGTCATGTCAAGTTTTCTATTCAAACATAATCATGTTTTCTTTTTTCTGTGGTTTTATAGCTAAATGATAATATTTCAATAATATGACACATGCATGTATGATGGGAGAAATTGACATAATGTATATAAGAAACTTGATTTTAATTATTGACCTAATTCATAGCTATAGATAACTTAATAATAATAATAATAATAATAATAATAATAATAATAATAATAATGGATTTACAAAATATTGTATCTTAACTGTTCATTTTGCAATCCAATAATTGGGATGAGACGAGGAGGAAAAAAACATAGATGAGGAGAGATCCAAATTACTTCATTGAGTGGTGGACTGGTAGTTGATTTACTTTCCAGCATGAGCAATCTGATGCTAATCGACACTCTCTGTCTGGCCACTTTGTCCTGTACTTCAATAATATGACGGTTTGTTAACATCATACAACAATGTTCATTTGAATTCAATATTTTAGTTTTTTTTTTTATAAATATTTTAGTTTTATTTGACATCTTAGATTGATTGTTGGCAAAAAAAAAAAAAAAAAGGAATATTAAATTGATATTATGTAACAATAATGTAGAATTATTGAGTTTCTATAACTTTTTAAAATTGATACTTTTGATTCTAATTTTATTTTTAAAGAGACCTATTTTAGATATTGGACATCATTATATCAATATGAGACAAACCAATAAATTAGAGTGTCCAAAGTATAATTGATTAAACTAGCCGACAGTCAATAAAAATAGTTTTTATTTTAAAAACACTTTTATGCATAAAATTAAAAATATAGTACTGATTTTTTTTCTTCTTTGGCCAACACAGATGCTGATTTTAAAAACAGTAATTAGAAGTTAAATTGTTAAAATAATTTTTAAAAAGAATGAGGTCAGCCCTGTATTTATAGTTCGATGTGATTATTGAAACACGTGTGGAAGATCGAGAAATGCTAAAAGCGGAAGTTCGTGGGGGTTGCCGCGAGGGGGTTGAGGGTAGCTGATACCTCCAAGTCAATGGGTATGGAAAAGATTGACTTCAACTTGCCCTTCTTTTTATGCCTTTCTTGTTGGTAAACTAACCCTATAGTTGTTTTTATTCTTTAATTTTGTTTTGTCTTCTAGTATCGACTCCATATCCCCGACGTGGACGTCTCAAAGAAAGGATATTAAGTTTATACCTTTCTAATAATTTATTTTTTAGGTATGGATATCCTCTTATTAGAGATAATCTTATTTCAGATACTATTAAATACTAAATATGAATAATTCTCCCCATATTTCTAATAAATATTTTTGATAAAAAATAAAATAATACTCCCTCCGGTCCTAAATATAAGACATAGTTTGTAGTATAGTTCGTACTACAAACTATGTCCTATATTTAGGACCGAAAGTAGTATTAGTCAATATTGAGAAAACGTCCCCCATTTTGTTGGTGAGAAGGACTTGAAACTTTTAAACACAAAAACTACGTTACTCTATGGAAAACACACAGAAACATTACTTTGGCTTAAGTTATTCTCAACAATAAAATTTTTAAATGAAGATTTTCTCCTAATTTCTCCATAATATATATTTTTTAAGGAAAAAAGATTAGTCTATAATACTCAATAACTATAAGGATTGTTATGAATATATTAATTATATGGATATTCATTTATTCTTGACCTTTCATATTTTAGTCAACGTTCATGAATAGTGGTTGGAAAACTAAAAGTCTACTTAATGTATATTTAGATGCAGGAATAATACGAAGGGGCATCTAATGTATATTCATCTACATTAATTGTAGTATTCATTATATCTTAGTGGTAACCCTTGATGATGACTTTCGGAGGCCTATAAATAGAGCCTTAACTACAAAAAAAAAAACTGTCATTTTGTAATGGTTAAAATAGTATATCCGTAGCAGTTTTAACCAAGCTTATTAAACTCGGATCGGACTGGCTAATTCGGCTCGGAAACCGGTGAACCGGATACCAAACCGGTCCGGGTAAGCCACTAAATCGGGGTTACGCACTGACTTGACCGACTAGGCGTGACTCGGCCATAACTCAGGTGAATCGCCGAGTTGATATTTTTCCCCTTCAGATGGATGCCTCCTCAGAGTGTAACTAGGGAAAAAGAAGGAAAGCTTGAAGATGATGGATGGAGATAGAAAAGAGAAGCAAGAGAACACTGAATCGATGTTGATAGAAGAAGAAAACGTGAAAAAAATAGAAGAGGTCAAGTAGATTTGCAGAAAACGAAGAGGACGAAGAAACTAGACAGGAAATAAAGATGTGAAGGAAGTCACTGGGTGCAAACGGATCAAAGACTCAAACTGCAATAGAAATAAGGGGGAGGCTGGCAGCGACCGCTGTTCATGTGGACGGAGGAGGAGATCAAGGGTTTGAAGCTATGCATGTTGGTGAAGTTGCTACTGAGGGATCAAAGAAAGAAAAGCATACAAAATGGCAGATGAAAAGATGTGGCGTGCTTCCTTGTGTTGACTTGGATGACTTGATGATGCCTTGTTTTTCAATTTTCAAAGCAAATTACACGTCCTCCCATGACCCAACTGTCTATCATCAACCTATGTGGTTAATTATAAAGTATTAAAAATAATACTATACTTGGAGGTGCAGATCTGCATGGCCTTTAAAGTAAAAAAAAAAAACAAGAAAAAAAATAATACTATACTGTAAAGAAGAGGAGGGAACGGTCATATCATTTTTTTTTGTCACATCCGTTATGCATGTATATATATATTATTGTTATTCTTTAATAAAATATTTTTAAAGAGAACTTTTATTAAAATCAAGCTAGAAAGAATATTCAGTAGTTAACTAGTTATGTAAATGGAGGTAGACTAATATTATGATGTCAATATGTTAAAAAAATTATATAGAATATTAAATAATTATATGATTATTTTGTTACTAATTTAAGATACTGAATTGATATTTAGTATTTGTATGGTATGATGAGAATTTAAATTATTTTAATTTTTTTATCCTTCACCGGTTTGACTCCGAGCTGACCCACTGACCCTTAATACACTACCTTGATCGGTTCAGATGCCGGTCCAGGTTTAAGAAACTTGGTTTTAACCACTACAAATGACTTGCAACCGCTACAAAATACATTATTGTAAAGGGTTTTATAGCAGTTCACAAGAAACGCTACTCACGTAACAGAACTGCTACTAAATATGTAGCAGTTCCTTCTCACCGCTACAAGATGCGCATGTAAATAACACATTATCTGAGAATGTTGGCTTAAAAATTTACCAGAATTTCGCGTGGCAGGAAATGAAAATTGAACATTTTGCGCCAATATTCTAATGGTTTTAAAATCACTACTAAGTACATTTAAGAATTTTAAAATTGGCACCAAAATATTAGTAGCGGTTAGGAAATAGCTACTAATATTGGATGAAATTTTAAAAGTTAAGCCAAAAATTTAATCTGATTTTGAACTTAAACTTGTAGTGGTTTTACTGCTACAAAATTTTGGGGAAATAAAAAAAACAAGACTATAATTTGAGTCCATTATTACAATATTATGTTGAATGATTTATTATTTAAGTAACAATTTAAATGATAGTAGTTAATATTTGAGAAGAATGATTAAATTTAGATAAGCATAAATTTCATGTAGGCAATAAGGACTTATTATGTTGTCCACTATATATTGATGATTATGGAAGGAATGTTGAAAATGTTGAGGAAATGTCCTTAAATTTCTGGAGAAGAAGAAAAAATAATTAGTATAAGTATTATAAGAAGGGGGAAATATTGAAATCAAATATTTTTAAAAAAAAAGTTACCATATTTGATCACTTGCTTAGCTCTTCAGCTCTTCAGCTCTTCAGCTCTTCAATAAAACTTCACAGATGAGTGAAAACGAGAGAGAAGGGTGGGAAGAAATGGATGAGGGTTTAAAATAAGGTCTAGTGGGATATCTATAGGAATCTGTGTAACGCTTTTAGAAATAAATGTAATTGTTTTTGTAGCAGTTTAGGTGATAGTCTTTGTAGCAGTTTTGGTTTTTAAAACCGCTACAAAAATTGGTTTGAATTTTTTTTAAAATAAAATATAAATTGAGGTTTACAAGAAATAAAGTATAATTTGTTTAATCATTCTTCGTCACCATCCCTACAAAAAATGTGTGGAGAAAATGTTAGTGATATTATTTTGTACAAAAATTAAATTTAAATGATGCGTTAATAAAGCGTAGCTTATAAAAATGCACCGAACTATAGGTAAATTGTTATCGCCTTTAGGGAAGAAGTTTTCAAAATTGGCTGACTAGAATGGCTCACTCTCATAGGCGATATTATCCCGATCACCCATGTCGTAAAGGTTTCAAGGTTTTAAGTGAACCACCACACTCCAATCTCTATGCCTTTCATCCTCAACATAATAAACTTGGTATGCCTCTAAGGCAAGAATATATGGCTCATCATCTTCAGATTAACCAGTGTGAATTGGTTGGGAGAAATTTACTAATGTGATGCCTAAGTCTTCAATTGTGAGTTTCAGGAAGTTGTCGTATTTGCTCACAAACACTTGAACAGTGTCACGGTGAAACACCTTTGGTAATTTAGTTCGACGACATTAAGAAGCTTTCCATAATAAGGAACGCCTAGGGATTGATGGGACCTGTGGATACTCTTCGTCAAGAAATAACCGACTCCACAGCCTATATAGTATGGAGTTCGTGATATCCTGCCAATGGGTCTGCTGAGCAAAGAAGAAGTCGGCCTACACCTGAAGTTGCTTGGCAACCTCTTCATGAATGTCATGAACAAGCGCCTCCCTCGGCCTTCTGACACCAGAGGTCCCTGCTCGAGAGGTACTAGCCTCAGAGGTGCCACTCCTACCATAAACTATGCTAGTTTTAGCACCTAACCCCATACCCTTACAGTGTCTAGGGTGCTCAACTGGACTAAGACCAGCTTTCAAAGGCACAGTGGGATCCACAGACCTCTGAGTCTTTGGTCTAGGTCTTTTACAGCTCAGCCTGCAACTACTAAATCCGCTCTTACCATTTTAAGAAACAATAAATTAGTATTATAAACAATAAAAAAATTAAATTATTATTATAAAACAATAAATCATCTTACAATGGTCTTCTCTACCTGTTGAGACGTCGTAATCCCATCCCGATGTCTGTGGCTAACGGTGAATAACTCTCCGTACTCCGTTCGGTGGTTCTCCTATAGAGCCTTCCTCTCCTAAAAGAAATAAAACAATAAATAAGTATTATAAACATTAAAAAAATAAATTTATAATATAAAAATTAATTGACATTGTAAAAAATTTCCAATTTGTTGTAAGTGAAAGCAAATGTCTTTGATCCTCTCATTTGATAGATCCTCTGCTGCCCTTCGCTCTTGGTGTTTCTCTAAGAAAGAGCCTCCATACACAAAAAAAAAAATTAAAAAATTAATAATTATTAAAAAATATTCAAAAATAATTATTATTAAAAAAATTACATGTCCCTCTGGGCTCTTCTTGTATTGGACAAAACTCACCCAGTCATTAGGTGAGACACCATCAAAAATGTTATCGAACAACTATTCTAGATGCATTGTCCTATCCTTATTCATGCTGTGGAAGAGACGATTCTTCCTGTTTTTCTAGTCATCCCCTATCTTGATCATCGTATACCTCTTCCTGTTGTCTCGGACATCAAACCTATCTTGTAACACAATTGAATAAACAATAATTAAATATAACTAATTAATTAATTAATTAAAAATGATATAATATAATTAAATATAATTAATTACCTTCACAGCCTCGTCCCACACTATATTATTCAGTGTTTGGGGAACATTCTTTCACATCTTGAAGTGGATAGGGAACCGCATCCAATTCGAGCCCCGCTCATTTAGATAGCGATTGAATATGTGACCACCATTCCCAACTGGCTATTTCGTAGCCTTATTCCATGGAACTATCACATGTAGTGCCCCGTTCAGGCTATTGAGACCGACCATATCCACCTCCTAGTGGATATGTTCCCCTGCTTATCTGTGCAAGTTACCACATTTGTTAATTAAATTTAAATCCACATTTAACCTATGGAATTTAAATATTAAATTTATAAAAAAGATAATTAAATTTACCTTGGACTTGCACCTCAAACCCCATTGATTGCGAAAATGACTGTTGTGGGTTATTCTGGTCCCAAACCTCCTCCTTATTTAGAAACCACTCCATGTCACTGAGCATCATGGGAATGTTGAAGTCAAACTCCTCATTCTTGTCGTAATTGCTCAGAATGATGTCAGCTCCCTTTGGCTGAATAGGCAGCTTTGGTCGGGTCCCCTCTTGTAGGGTCGTCTATTGTGGGGTCACCTCCTATGTGGTCATCTGCTATGAGGTCATCTGTTATGGAGGTGTCACCTCCTATGATAGCATGGAGACATGTCTACCTTTGCATTGCCCTCTACTTCCCCTACCAATGCCCCTTCTACTACTGCTCCCTTGCAGAATAGGTCTGGGGGAAAGCTCAGCCTCCTTTCCCTTCCCCTTATCTCTCTCAGAAGTCATAATAACTGTAAAATTAAAAAATATCAATATTTATAACAAAATTAGAATAATAGGGGAAAACAAAGTAAAGGAGTTAACTTTACTAACCTCAAGTGCCTAACTCTGTAAATGCTTGAGCAAGACCTCAGATCTGAAGCAAAACCTTTTAGAGGCACATGTAGCTCCCAAAATTTGAAAAATATGGAGCCGCCACCAAAATTTTAAAAAAGGATAATTTTGAAAACCTTTTTGTGAAAAATGAAAATCAAATAGAGTTCGGGAGTCGATTGTGAGTGGGAAATATGGTAAGTACCCCACAGCATCCATTTATAAGAATAGTTACCTGTAGTTAATTATTTAAAAATGAATATGGCCCATAATTTTATTATAATTACCCAAAGAAGAACAGAACTTAAGAAAATATTTACAAAAAACATAAGAAATTAATAAAGGGAAAATTGCTTATTTACAAAGTTAGACATGATATAGGAAGATAGCCTAGGGCCTACGTACCCTTTAGAGGAATCAAAGCCCACATTGTTTAGGGAAGAAATGTGTGTCATTTTGTTAGTGTTTCTTTAGGAAAAATTTATTTTATTATTTTTTTGAGAAAAATGATTTTTTATTGGTTTGTATTTTTTATCTTATGAAAACAGCTCTTCTATTGTTAATTGAATAAAAGAAAGGTTTTTGGAAGGCTCTTGGACTAAACTTCCAAAGGAAAGTCCCATAATCTCACATGAAAAAAAAAGCGATTTTTATCTAAGGAGACTTTAAAAACCTCACACGGTAGAAATCACTTTTAAAATTAATTTTATTTATTTTGATTAAAAAAGAAGCTTTCTTCTTTGTTATTTTCATTTATGAAAATGGGTCGCAATCATTTTTTCCTTTTCCTTTTTATAAAGAGAACTTAGGTTAGAGGGAGAGATGAAAATAACATATAGATAATACACATTCAAACAGTGAAAATAAGTGGTGGAAGCAAATCACACATATCAAGCCAATAAATGAAGGATGCGTACCTTTTTCGTGGTACAAGTAACACAAAAATATCATTGGACATATCCTCACAATATCACCAAGGAGAGAGCAGCATAAATATTGTTGGGGTGGTGGAGTGAAAGAAAGAAGAATGAGTGGTACAATCACGTAAAACTAAAAAGATTGAATAGAAAAAAATAATGAAAAGGGAAAAAGAATAGAGAGGAAAGATATAAGGAGAAAAATGGGAGAAAGAAAAACAAAAGAAAATAATCCAAATCATATTGGATTACACTCTCTAGCAATTAGTGTTGTAGCTCACAAAGGTGACAACAATCACAAGAGCATATGCTTTCCTTAGGCAAAGAGACGAAACAATAAAAATAGAATAGAGAGAAAATAAAAAATAATAAGAAAACAAATCAATCCAAATTTCATATTGGATTTACTCTTTAACCATTAGTGTTGAGGCATCACATATGTGACACTAACCATAAAAGCATAGGCTTTCCTTGGGTATAAATAAGAGAAGAAAAATAGAAGAGGGAAGCAAAAAGAAAAACGAATCAATATCCTCATCATATTGTAATCCACCATCTAGCCATTGGTGTTGAGGCATAACATGTGTTACACTCAATTATAAGGGTATAGGCTTTCCTTAGGGGTACGTATGAGGGAAAACAAGATAAAAGAAAAGATGAACAATAAATTTCACTCTCTTTAAGTACCTCTAATCATTCCTTGCCCCTTTTCTCTCCCTCTTTTCTTGTGTTTTTTCTTTCCCAATTTTTGTGTATCTTGCTTTAACTCTTGCTTCCATATTTATAGTCCTAAGGTAAGGTTTTCTTCATAAATGCTACTTTTTTTTATTTTTTTTATTTTTTATTAATAGATTTTCTTTTAATAGTCAAAAAATTATGAGATAATGTTCTATTGTGAGAGTGTTCAAGTGATTAATTTCTTTTAAATTGTATGATGTTTATCTATAAAGTATTGAATTTTGAATACTATAAATATAATTTTTTATTTAATATTATTATCTTGTTATTATTAATGATTAATTTGTGTTTTATATAATAAATATTAACAATAAAACTAAATAAAAACATATACTAGAGAATAATTATATATAATAAAAATAATGCCACTTTATAGACATTTTTTAAGGAAAAAGACTATAAAGCATGTCCTTAATTTTACAGTTATTAACAAAAAAAATTATTAAGTATATCCTCAATACATTATGGTTATTAACAAAGAGCCGTTAAGTATGTCTTCAATATATTACAGTTCTGAAGCATTAAGTATTTGTATCAGGAATATATAACATCATCATACATAACAGTTTGAAACTGTGACATATGGTTGAAAATTAAACAACCGTGATTAAAGCCCTTTTTTGTAGTAGTGCAATTAATTTTACTATATAAATGCCATATTACATAAGGTAATAACTCTTAGGAATCTAAGAATGAAATATTCTAACTTTAAAGATAGAAGCATGAACCAATTTTAAAATGTTTCATTGGATACATTTCACCATTAATAAAATTACATAACTATGTAAGGAAAAAATATCAAGAAATTACTAAAATTATATAATAAATCTTTCTTTATATAAAATCTAGAAGAATTCATACTAATGAATATTTTTTAACACATCTAGTAAGTTTTAAAAGTTAACAATATAAATATGCCCACTATAAAGTGCATGCACCTGATCATCAAATTAAATATGCAAATTTAATAATGTACAATACATGAACCTAACTTGCCATACATCTATATAAGAAGCTCGCTGCTGGTCTCATTTGCATCAAGGAGGAGAAGAAACACTACACCTAAAGTCCATATGGCTCCTCCTACCGTGATGTCATGCCAACAAAAGCAGGAGGAGAAGAAAAAAGCCGACGAAGTTGTGTTTGATCCAACTTAGGATGGGAAAAAGATTGGCCTTCACAAAAAA
Source organism: Inga leiocalycina (assembly GCA_963242795.1). Classification (NCBI taxonomy): domain Eukaryota; kingdom Viridiplantae; phylum Streptophyta; class Magnoliopsida; order Fabales; family Fabaceae; genus Inga; species Inga leiocalycina. The sequence goes on from OY725321.1 coordinate 59,765,380, forward strand.
TTTTTATGGTCAAAAGAGTACTTAGTGGAGGCTCAAGGAGAGTTGGAAGCACCAATTATTGATATGAGAGGAGTTTTAGAAGGGGACTCACAAGCTATCTACCGGGCTGCTGAGCTTGTGAAACAGGCTTGCTTAGCCCATGGCTTATTCATGATTGTCAATCATGGTGTTGATGATCTTTTAATCAAGAAAGTTTATGAGCATGTGGATGTTTTCTTTCAAAAACCGATTGACACAAAACTGAAGGCTCATAAAATTCCAGGCATCCCATGGGGATACTCAGGCGCCTATGCTGAGCGTTTCTCCTCCAATCTTGCTTGGAAGGAAACCTTCTCGTTCCCCTTCCAGCATGGCGCTTTAGACGATGCGGTTTATGACTACTTTATCGCTACTTTAGGACAAGACTTCCATGAATTAGGGTAGCTCATTACATAAATTTCTAGTTTTCTAATAACTTCATTCATATCATGCATTCACAAGATTTGTCATATTTTGATTATCTTGTAGGGAAGTTTTTCAAAAGTATTGCAAAACAATGAAAGAGCTGGGGATGAAGGTGTTAAAGGTGATAGCAATAAGCTTAAGGCTGGATGAGACTTATTATAGGGACTACTTCTCAGATGGGTGCTCTATCATGAGATGCAACTACTACCCCTATTGCTAGGTGCCCACTGAAGTCCTTGGCATAGGACCTCATTGTGACCCTACCTCAATTACTTTGCTTCACCAAGATCACATCGGATGACTGGAGGTTTTTACTCACAACAAATGGCACACCGTTTCACCTGTTCCTAACTCCTTTATTATTAACATTGGTGATACCTTTATGGTACATAATTTCAACCTATTATCTATACACTTTAGGCTCTTCCAAAATACATGATAGAGAATGAATGGCAATGATGTAGATATGAATTTGATTGTGCAGGCTTTAACAAACGGGAGGTATAGGAGCAGCCGCCATAGGGCAGTAGTGAACAAGCACAAGGAGAAGAGGTCATTGGCATTCTTTATGTGTCCAAATGGAGAAAGGGTAGTCAAACCCTCTTCTGATATCATGTGCATTGATGGCATAAGGCAATGCCCTGATTTCCTGTGGTCAGACTTAATTTCACACAAAGGCACTATCAAGTTGATGAATTCGCCTTCCCAAACTTCCTCAAATTCCTATCCTCCAAGTGTGACACCGCTACTGCTTAGCTATTCATATCTTCTATTGGTTGCTGGGCTACTTCTATTATGTAATAATGAATAAGACGTCGAGATATTTCAATTATCTTGCATTTAAGGGGGGAAATGATATTTTAGCTTTCAGTTTGTTACTTTACTTTGTATAATATAATAAACAATAAAGATGTCATGGAGTTAGTTGTTTGAATTTTAAAATTATAGCCTCTCCTCTATTTTCTCTCTTTCTAATTTCTCTAACTCTGCTTTACTATGAAAATTTAAGCATATGCGCTAAAATAAAATGGATTAAGTTTTCAGAGTTATGTCCTTACATTTCAAAATCAAATTTTACTTGAAGATTTTTCTTTTTACATTAATGAATTAAAATATGCACAGATGGTGAAAGTTAAACCAATGTAGCAATAACTTATGCTAGAAATCATGCAAAATATTATAAATAATGCATAATAGATTGTCCCTTGTAAGGGAAAAAACATAAGGTAGGAAAGCTAATTCATGCCTTGAATAGAATATCATCCAATAGGAGAATAAATGTGCCTAGCAAAAAGAAAAAAAAAGACCTCTATTGCCTTCCCATCTTGTAGTCTTTCCATTCTCGAAGCAATTTGGCGGGATTTTCTCACTATATGTTAGAGTCATTCGCTTTGATTTCTTTTAAAATTGTAATTTTAATTATTATTATAGGCTACAATGTTATCATTGTTATAAAAATAAAGGTTAAATCTCATACAAGAGAGGAAGGGATATGAGAAGAGAAAGTGGGGAGAAATTCTCATTCAGTTTTTTATGTTTCTTGTGATTACAATACTTTGTACAAGTATTATAAAAAAACTATCAATTCGTAACAGTTAATTAGTAGCAGTTAAAATAAACACTTATGAATTTACATTGGTATGGTTTGCGCTAGGTGGCATGCTGGTTAGCGAACGACATTTGTAACGGTTTGCACAATTGAACTGCTACAAAATATAGCGTCAAGCTGATGCCAAATTTATAGCGGTTCCAATATCTGAACCGCAACAAATATGGCACTTAACGAATAGCTAGCGTGAAAGTTGTGGCGGTTTCTTTGTAGCAGTTTATATGGCAAAAACCGCTACAGAATGCAAAGAATTGCATATTTGTAGCCGTTTTACAAAACCGCTACAATATTTCATGCATATTTGTAGTGGTTTTACATAAGCTACAAAATTTCAAGTTACACGAGGTAGGGTTTCGTGATTCGTAATGGTTCAGGTAGCGGTTTTTTTAAAACTGCTACAAATTTCAATCTATAAAAGCGCCTTCACCCCCCCCCCCCCAAATTTTACCACTTTTGCCAAATTCTTTTCTCATACATTATGAACACCTCATTTTGTCCGGACCCTACACAAAAAATAATAAAAAAAATAAAAACATGAAAAAAAAATCCTCCTTGATGCTTGCACATTAAAATTAACAAAAAATAACATTGATGACGATTGGATTATAATTTAAATTAGAAAATTACTTGTGGGAAAAAAATTCTCATTGATGGTGATTGGGTCAAGTTAGGAAGTTTTGTTAACATAAAATACAAAAGAGAGAGAGAGAGAGAGAAGCATTTATGAAGAAAACCCTATCTCTAGACTATAAATAGAGGAACAAAGCTTGAAGCAAGACACACAAAAATTAGGAGATAATAACACAAGAAAAGAGGGCGAGAAAAGAAGTAAGGAATGGTTAGAGATGTTTAAAAAGAATGAAATTTCATCTTTTGTTTTATAAGACAATTACATTCAAGTCCCACACAAAAGAAAAAAAATAAAGAAATGGTCCGTGAAATTGTCAATAGATGCTCTTCAACTTGTCAATGGACGGCCCTCAATTTGTCATTAATAACTTCAGGGACTATTTCTTCATTTTTTCTCTTGTGTAGGACTTTAATGTAATTGTTCCTTATTTTATCTTGTTTTCCCTTATACCCCCAAGGAAAGCCTATATCCTTATAATTGAGTGTCACACACTTAATACCTCAACACCAATGGCTAGAGGGTGGATTCCAATATTACTGAATATATTGATTCGTTTTTCCCCTTCTCTCTTCTATTTTTGTTTTCTTCTTCATACTCAAGGAAAGCCTATGCTTTAATAGTTGGTGTCACATATGTGATGCCTCAACACCAATGATTAAAGGGTGAATCTAATATGAAATTTAGATTCATTTGTTTTCTTATTATTCTTCATATGTTTCTATTCTATTTTTATTGTTTCGTCTCTATGCCCACGGAAAGCATATGCTCTTGTGATTGTTGTCACCTTTGTGAGCTACAACACTAATTGCTAGAGAGTGCAATCCAATATGATTTGGATTATTTTGTTTTGTTTTTGTTTTCCCTTTTTTTATACTTATATCTTTCCTTTCTATTCTTTTTTCTTTTCACTATTTTTTTCTATTTAATCATTTTAGTTTCACATGACTGTACCGCTCATTCTTCTTTCATTCACTCTATCACTACAAAAAAATATGAAATTTCTGATGGAATTTCCCACGAAAATTCTGTAGGAAATTCCACTAGAAAATTTCCCAACGGAATTTTTTTCATGGCAAAATTTGCCACAGAATTAGCCATAGAAAATATTCCATTGCAAATTCCATTTTTTGCCATGGAATTTCCAACCAACTAATTCCGTCACAAATTTGTGATGAAATTGAATTCCGTCGGAAATTGTGAGAGAATTACATACAGAATTGAATTCTGTTGTAATTTCCGACGGAAAAGAATTCTATAGGAAATTCCCTCGCAATTTCCAATTCCGTCAGAATTTTCGTAGCAAAAAAATAATTTTTATTATTTAATTAATTATTTTTATTTTATTTAATTTACTTTTAAAAATTATTTTTATAAAATTTATTAGTGATTAATTAATATTTTTAATTTATTTTTTCATTATTATTTTCTAATTTCTAAAATATTTTTAATTTCCAATAATAGGTTTTGGTTCCTGTATGGACAAAATGGTCATATAAAAATTTATTTATAAAAAATAAAATTTATTAGTTATTATTTAATATTAGTAAAAAAATATTAGTTAAGTTTTATTTATTTGTTATTAATTAATGTTAATGAAAAACTTAATTTTAGAAATTAGACAAAAATATAGTCATATGAAATTTATTTAAGATGTAAAATTTTTTAATTTCAAGTTAATTTATATTAAAAATTATAAGAATATATAAAATTATTTTATACTATTATTACATTTATATATAAGAAACAAATATATCTTTATAAATAATTGATTATGTATAATAAGATTATATATATATATATATAATTGTGTAATAATAGTAAGCCAAAGCAGTCGAGCCCATCCAGTAAGGTATCGTGCGCATACGGACAAGGTCGTGGGTTCGAACCAAAGGAAGGCAAGTTGATTTGCATTTCCTGGAAAAATGAGGTTGCGGCACTTGGCGGAGGGAGGTTACGACATGTGGCTGAGTAAGGTTAAGACACATGGCAGATCCGGTTGCCGGTGACAAGGTGGAGGCTGCCAAAGTTGCCACGCTCCACCGCCGGCGATGAGGTGGCGATAGCCAGAGTTGCCATATGACTTTTTAAAATTTAAAAAATAAAAAATAAGTTTGCAAGGGAATTTCTGATGAAATTGAAATTAGTTTGTCACGCTGTTATTAGTAACAGAATCCATTCTGTCGGAAATCCATTTCCATAAGAAATTCAATGTTTTTTTTATAGTGCATAATCCCAATAATATTTATGTTGCTCTCTTCTTGTTGATATTGTGAGGCTATGCACAATGATATTTGTGTGTTACTTGGACCACAAAAATGGTACGCATTCTTCATTCATTGGCTTGACATGTGTGGTTTGCTTCCATCACTTATTTTCACTATTTGGATGTGTATTACCTATATGTTATTTTCATCTCTCCCTCTAACCTATGTTTTCAAAATAAAAAGGAAAAGTAAAAAAAGATTGTGACCCATTCTCATAAATGAAAACAACAAAGAAGAAAGCTTCTTTTTTAATCAAAATAAATAAAATTAATTTTAAAAAGGTTTTCTACCGTGTGAGGTTTTTAGAGCCTTCTTAGGTAAAAATCGATTATTCTTTCATGTGAGATTATGGGAATCTCCTAAGGAAGTTTAGTCCAAGAGTCTTCCAAAAACCTTTCTTGTATTCAATTAAAAATAAAAGAGTTGTTTTCATAAAATAAAAAATACAAAAAAAATCATTTTTCTCACAAATATAATAAAATAACTTTTTCCTAAAAAACACCAACAAAGTGACACGCATTTCTACCTCGAACTAGGTGGATTTTGATCCCTCTAAAGGGTATGTAAGCCCTAGGCTTTTTCTCTAGGTCAAGTTCAACTTTTTATGTAAACAATTTTCCCTTTATTAATTTATTATTTTTTGTAAATATTTTCTTAATTTCTGTTCTTCTTTGGGTAATTATAATAAAATTATGGGTCATATTCATTTTTAAATAATTGACTAAAAGTAACCATTCTTATGAATGGATGTTGTGGGGTGCTTATCACTTTTCCCATGCACAATTAACTCCCGAACCCTATCTGGTTTTCATTTTTCACAAAACTATTTTCAAGATTATCCTTTTTTAAAATTTTGGTGGTGGCTCCATATTTTTCAAATTTTGGGCACTATACGTGCCCTCTAAAAGGTTTTGCTTTAGATCTGAGGTTCTGCTCAAGCATTTACAGAGTTAGGCACTTGAGGTTAGTAAATTTAACTCCTTTATCTCGTTTTTCACTATTATTCTATTCTTGTTATAAATATTGATATTTTTTTAATTTTGTGGTTATTATGACTTTCGAGAGAGATAAGGGGAAGGGGAGGAGGCTGAGCTTCCCCCTAGACCTATTCTGTAGGGGAGCAGTAGTAGAGGAGGCAATGGTAGGGGAGTAGAGGGCAACGCAAAGGTAGACATGTGCTCATGCCATCGTAGGAGGCGACATCTCCACAGTAGATGACCCCATAGCAGACGACCACACAGGAGATGACCCCACAACAGATGACTACACAGGAGGCAACCCCACCAGAGTTGCCTATTCAGCTAAAGGGGGCTAACATCATTCTGAGTGATTACGACAAGATGAGGAGTTTGACTTCAACATTCGCATGCTTAATGACATGGAGTGGTTCCTATATAAGGAGGAGGCACGAGACCAGAATAACCCACGACGGTCATTTTCGTGGTCGACGGGATTTGAGGTGCAAGTTTAAGGTAAATTTAATTATTTTTTTTTGATAAATTTAATATTTAAATTCCATAGGTTAAATGTTGATTTAAATTTAATTAACATATGTGGTAAACTGTGCAGATGAGCAGGGGAACATATCCACTAGAAGGCTGGACATGGTCGGTCTGAATAGCCTAGATAGGGCACTACATGTGATAGTTCCGTGAAATAAGGCCACGGACCAACCGGTGGGGAATAGTGGTTACATATTCAACTGTTACTTGAATGAGCCGGGCTTGAATTAGATGTAGTTCCTTATCCTCTTCAAGATGTGGAAGCATGTTCCTTATACGTCGAATAATATAGTGTGGAATGAGGTTGTTAAGGTAATTAATTGTATTTAATTATATTATACCATTTGCAATTAATTAATTAATTAATTGTATTTAATTATTATTTATTCAATTGTGTTAGAGGATAGGTTTGATGTCTAAGACAACAGGAAGAGGTACATGATGATCAAGATGGGGGATGACTAGAAAAATAGGAGAAATCATCTCTTCCACAACATGAATAAGGATGGGATGATACCTCTGGAATAGCTAATCGAGAACGTGTTCGACACTGTCCCACCTAATGACTAGGCCAGTTTTGTCTAATACAAGAGAAGCCCAGAGGGACACGTAATTTTTTTAATAATAATTATTTTTTAATATTTTAAATATTTTTAATAATTTTTAATTTTTAATATTTTTTTAATATTTTTAATGTTTTGTTGTTTATGCAGGCTCTTTCTTAGAGAAACACTGGGAGCCAAGGGTAGCAGAGGATCCATCAAACGGGAGGATCTAAGATATTTGCAGTCACTTACAGCGAACTGGAAATTTTTTACAATATCAATTAATTTTAGCTTTATATTATAAATTTATTGTTTTATTGTTTACAATACTAATTTATTATTTTAATTCATTTAGGATAGGAAGGCTCAGCAAGAGAATCACGGGACGGAGTACGAGGAGTTATTAACCATCACCCATAGACATCGGGACGGGACTACGGCCTTTCAGTAGGCAGAGAAGGCCATTGTAAGATAATTTATTTTTTTATAATAATAATTTAATTTTTTATTGTTTATAATACTAATTTATTGTTTCATAAAATGGCAAGAGTATATTCAATAGTCACAGTCTGAGCTGTGAAAGACCTAAACGAAGGAGTCACAGGGGTTTGTTGATCCTACTGTGCTATTAAAAGTTGGTCTGGGCCTAGTTGAGCACCCTGGACGCTATAGGGGTATGAGGTTAGATGCCAGGCCTAGCATGGTCTACGGCAGAAGTGGCACCTCTCGAGGAAGGACCTCTGGTGTTAGAAGGCCAAGGGAGGAGACTGTTCATGACATTCCTAAAGAGGTTGCCAGGAAGCTTCAGGTGCAGGCTGACTTCTTCTTCGCTCAGCAGATCCATTGGCAGGATTTCACAAACTCCTTACTGTCTAAGTTGTGGAGCCGGTTGTTTCCTGACGAAGAGCATCCACAAGTCCCATCAATTCCTAGGTGCCCCTTATTATGGAAAGCTTCTTGATATCGTAGAACTTAATTATTAAGGTTGTTTTACTGTGACGCTGTTCAAGTGTTTATGGGCAAATACGACAACTTCTCGAGGACTCACAATTGAAGTCTTAGGCATCACATCAGTAAATTTCTCCTAGCCAATTCACACTGCTCAATTTGAAGATGATGAGCCATATATTCTTACCTCAGAGGCATACCAAGTTTATTATGTTGAGGATGAGAGGCACAGAGATTGGAATATGGTAGTTCACTTAAAGCCTTGAGGCCTTTATGACATAGGTGATGGTGATAATATCGCCTATGAGAGTTGTAATATCCTGGATTGTGACCAAGGATTAGCAACTTCAAAGTAATGTAATTAATATTAATTGAGCACTTTTGAAGTATATATCGTGCATTGTGATAATCAGGGGCAAAAAAGTAAATTTACCGACCGACTAGTTAGATACCATTGAGAACACTCCTTAGTAATCAAGATTAATGGCTAAGATTGAAAGACCAAGAGGTGGAATCTTGTGCATGCAAATGTATGTGAAATCATAGAAGGGAAAACAAGATGGTGCCAAGTGTCAAAATAAGGACCCTTAGATTAAAGTCAAACTTTCAAACCATTTTCTCTTTCTTCTCTCTTCCTAGTTGGTTTATGTATGTATGTGTGAGGGAATGAAATCATCATCATCAATATCTCATTTTTCTCTCTCATCCTCCTCCATTTTTTTTTCGCTGAGCAAGCTAAGGAAAGAGAAAGAGAACAGCTTGAGCTTTTGGTAAGTTAATGCCTTCATATGCTCAAGTGTCTTTCATTAATGTTGTTCATGAGATTGAGGGCTATATTCCTATGGTTTCAGAACTTTGGTTGGTGAAGTTTGAGAACTTGTGGAAATTTGGAAGTTGGAGAATTGAAGAATTGGCTTTAGGAAGAAGAAGAGGTAAGAATTAGAAGCATTTTGGTATAGTTGTTGTAATCATTGGTTGAGCATTGAGAATTTATGAATTTGCCCTGATTTTGTGCAATTTTTGAATGGAATGAATTGGCTTATGTGTTGTGTAGAATTTGGTCTTTTGTTGAACATTTTGGCCATTGGAATTGATTTGGGAACTTGGGTTGGAAAGTGTGGCAATATGTGAATTGTGTTGTGACATAGTGAGACATGTTGTGGTTGTTGTGTAATATGTCAATGGGAGTTGAATTTGGTCATTTTGATGATTCCAATGGTTTCCTTGAGCAAAATTGTGTGACGATGGTGTTTGGGTTGGAATGGGAATCATTTGGGATCAAATGTGAAAATCTGGAAAATCTGCCCAATGTAAGCCTGTGCTGGGCAGTCTTTTTGTGTGGGCGTTTTGAATAGGTTAATGATATTAGAAAATTATGAAAATTTCCAGTTTTGAATTTCACTTCGCAAGCTTCAAAATGGACATAAATTTTGTGTCATTTCGCTTTGTGAGATGGGAGTTTGAACTGTCCAAAGTTTGGCATCAAAACTGGACCCTGTTTTGGCACAATGTTAAGTTTTTGGTAAATCTGGACTTTTGTGGTGATTTCCAATAATTGCCAATATTTTTCCTTGAAAGAGGACTTAAATAACTTTCATTTGGCTTTGGAATCACCTTATTTTGATTTTTCTTGAATTAGTTATGATTTTTGGAAGTTCAGCCTAAAAACTGGATTTTCTTGGCCGCGGCCAGCGGATTCTGGGCCGCGGCCCAAATGTTTCTGAGCGTTTCTGAGCAGTTTTTGGCTGCAGCCAACCCCCAAAAATCAGTATTTTACACTTTTAAAGGTGGTTTTTGGTATAGCCTTTCCCAACCCTTTAGGCATATGTTTAGACCTAAAATAGTTACCTAAAGAGTTCAAATGATAACCAACTTAAAGTATTATAGAGATAAGAACTTGGGAAAGAGATTGACGGGTTGTCCCTAACTTGGTTTACAGGATTTGATATTTGCCGTCCTCGTGAGCCCGCTGTGCCAAGAAACGTCAGGAAAGGATCAGGTAGTAACTATCTCCTTTATACTTTGTGTAATGCTCTGTATGTTGTGTTATCACTGTTATGTGATGATTCTTTGATGCTGCGGCGATTACAGCTGGTGATAGCTGTCGTTTACAGCGCAAGCTGTCGTTTACAGCGCAAGCTGTCGTGATTATGATTAAAGCGAAAGCTGTCGTATTGTGCATACAACCGTGAGTGTTGTCGTTTGTGGTGAAAATCATGTATCTTTGAGATTGCTGCTGCTGTTGCTGGTTGTGATTTATATACATGCTTTGTATTTATGCATTGTGTGAGTGGTTTGTTACTACTGAGATTCTCTCGAATCTCATTCTTTCCTATGACTAACATTTCAGACAGGGCGTATGGCTCAAAAGAGAAGAGGCCAACCCGGAGCAACTAGGACCTTTAGGGGTACATTTGATATTGGAAATGTTGATTATCCATTTTGAACTTGGGATTACTGTATATTTTGAGATATAAGTATTATATTCAAATTTTGGTTGTGTAATCCCCTAGTGGATACTTATAAACCCTCAGGTTGTATATGTATAGAACCCGGGAGTTGCCGGGGATTTGGTTATACACTCTAATATGAATGAATGTATATTAACTGCACAGGTAATTATATTCGAATATTGAAATTGGGACCAGGATGGGAAAAAGATTTTGAAAAATTTTATGAAAATTTTACTGTAAGACAGAAAGTTTAAAATGAGGTTAAAACATCCAATGGTCTCTAATCTGATTTAAAAATGTGTTATCGAATTATAATTATGTGTTTAAAGTCAGGGGGTTACAAGAGTGAGTCATTCCTACCAGTCAATTTTGAAAACTTTGTTCCTAAAGGAGATGACAATTTACCTATAGTTTAGTGTGTTTTTATAACACGGCTATAAAAAGGTTTAAAATTGGCACCCATTTTATGACCCTTCTTTAAAGAAGTACCACAACTTCTTCTTGTTTTTTTTTACTTTTTTTATTTTTATTTTTTAAAAATTTTGGGCAGCAGTTGTGGCTCTTGGCTGATAAAGCGCCATAGATGGTGGTGTGGCTGACGTGGCGCTTGCTTTTGCAAGCGCCACGTCAGCCAAAATGGCCCAGTTGTGGCGCTTGGCTGACCAAGCGCGACAATTGGGCTAATGCCACACTAGCCACCATGTGGTGGCTTGGCAAGCGCCACAATTGGCTAAAAGTGGATAATAGAATCCACTTCCCGTCAATCAGATTTCCCTCTTTAACTTTATTTCATTATCCTTTCAATCTCCCTCCATCTCTCCATTATTATTTCTTTTCACGACGAAGGTCCCCCCTTTTAAAAGATCACCATTTCTGCTAAACAAACACACACACAAGTCTTCTTCATCTAATTCTCTTGGTCCCCTTTTCCCTTTTTGTTCCCTGCCGTTGTCCGTCCCCAATACTCCTGTCCCTTGTTTTTCCCTTTTCTTCCTACTCTCTGTCTTTCTTTCTCTTTTGAACCCCACTCCACTCTACAGCTCATATTTCCTCATCCTCCTCACTCAAGCTAGCGTCACCAATCAATTAATCGATTTGTAAGTGCCTATGCTTTTTCAAATTTTTATTTTTTTCAAATTCTTTTATATGATAGCTTGCTTTGTTTTATTTTTTTTGGCCAACAACTAGCTTGCATGCATTTTTTTACTAATATTTTAATTTACTTACTTGCTAATGTACTATGTTCACATATCAATTAAGTTCTTGTACCGAGATTTTTTATGTTAGCTGTGCTATATAGCGTGCGGTTTTTTTAAGCTTTTGGGTTGTTTTTATTCCATAATTTGTTGTTGCATGTGACTGTTATAACTGGCCATTGTATGCTGGAGAATATAATGTTCTCTATGATATACATGGTGATAAGGTATAGTGGTATAATTATAAGTTCACAAAGATTGATTGTTGAATTTTTTATCGTGATTTGTTATTCTTAAAAATGAAAATAAATTATAAAGTGTTGATCAACATAATTTATAGTAAAATAATAAAAATTAATTGAACTTGATCTACTTTAAAAAAAATACTATTAAAATTGAATTTTAAATGTGGAAAAAATAAATGTTATATAAATATGTGTGTATATATATATATATATATATTTATATATAATATTTTAGAAAGAAATGACACAAGTGAAAGGAAAATTATTTTAAAAAAATTTTAGCATTTCAATAATAATGATTTTAATTGTAAATCCTCTAATTCTATTTTAAATAAAATTTATTATTGTTAGATATCTTAAATGAATGTGTATTTGAAGTTTAATTTTTTGGGTGAAATTATATAAAACCCCTTAACTTTGGGTCAGTTATAAATAACTCCCTGACTTTTTACTAAATTTAGAAAAATTAAAGTAGTTTTTAAGTGAAAAGAATTAACACTTGGAAAATACAAAATAAAAGTAATTTTTTTAAATAAAATATAATTATAATATATTAATATAAGGATGTCAAAATTATATCATTTTATAATTTAATTGGAAAATAAATATTTGTGTATATGTGAGATTTCAAAACATATATATTCTTGCTTGTTGGTATATATAAAAAATAGATCATATTAAAATATTTAGTTTGCTTTCCTATGATTCATAGTTTCATGAAACAACACATACAACAAATTAATTTTTGTGTTTCATATTACCAAAGCTTGCTTTCCTATGTGTTGGAAAATATGATTTCTTTCCTTATGAGCTATATTATTTGTCAATTAAAACATAGGGTTTAATTTAAGACTTAGAAAGCTTCAATTTTATTTTAAAATTGGTAAGAGAATATAAAAGTAATTAGTAAAATAGTCATACAACTAACCACGTTCTTTTTTAAAAATAGATTAAAGGTATAGATGGATTGTAAATGGATGTCATCTAATCGGTGTTCAAGGGAATATATAGATAGTGTGAAAGAGTTCATTACATTTACAATCGAGCATACAAAAGATCTTAACAAAATCTTGTGTCCTTGCTTATCGCGTTGTTTTGGAAAGTGGATTAGTCCACTTGATTTGCTAGATCATTTAGTGTGTTATGGAATTGATCAAACATATATACGATGAACAAGGCATGGTGAGACGAACGATGTATGTAGTGATCGAGTGCATACCATGAGTGGTGCTTCTAATGAATTTGATGAAACCATGTTTGATGAAGATGATGGTCTTGAAGAAATGTTAAATGTGGTTGCAAGGATGCTTCGTAACTGCCCTAACGAATTTGAGAAGTTGAAAGGTGATGTAGAGAAACCATTATATGCCGATAGTACTAAATACACAAGATTGCTAGCAGTGTTGAAGTTGTATAACTTTAAAGCTCGCTATGGATTGAGTGATTCGAGTTTCACCGCACTGGTTGAACTATTGCAAGATATGCTTCCAGAAGAAAATGTACTTCCTACCAAGGCATACGAGACAAAGTGAATTCTTTGCTTTACAACCAGTATGGGATATGAGAAGATACATGCTTGTCTTAACGATTGCATATTATTTCAAAATCAGTTTGCAATGTTGGAGAAGTGCCCTAAATGCAATACATCTCATTATAGGAAGAAGAAACGAAAAAGTCCTTTGAAGGTCCTATGGTCTTTTCCCATTATTCTGAGATTCAAGTGACTGTACAGTAATGTAGAGATTACTAAACAGTTGACATGGCATGCAGATAAAAGGATTAAAGACACGAAGCTTAGGCACCCTACAGATGCTCCTCAATGGAAAAAAATTGATCATGAGTACCCTAACATTGATGATGAAGTAAGGAACCTTCGCCTTGCACTATCAACTGATGGAATTAATCCATACGGCATTCAGAGTAGTACACATAGATGTGGCCGGTGATATTGATTATAACCTTCCTCCACACTTGATCATGAAATGTAAGTTTATGATATTGTCCATGTTAATTTCTAGGCCAAAGCAACTTGGGAATGATATAGATGTATACATACCTCCTTTAATTGATTACTTGAACCTACTTTGGGAAGAATGCGTCAATGTGTAAGATGGGTATAGGGATGAAAGTTTCACTTTGAAAACTATTTTATTTGGCACAATTAATGATTTCCCTGCTTATGGTAATTTGTCAGGATACAGCGTCAAAGGATATGGTGTATGCCCTATATATGAAGATGACACTTATTCAATGTGACTAGATTATTGTAAGAAAACTATTTACATGGGATATCGAAGATTCTTACCATCACATCATTAGAGGAAGTGTAAAAAGGCTTTCAATGGTGACTCAGAAGAAAGTAGCCCACCAAAGATGTTGACCGGTGCCCAGGTGTATTCAAAGGTAAAAGACTTGAATAACAATTTTGGCAAGCTTTTTGCAAAACAAATCGAGACAAGTGGTTGGAAGAAAAAGTCCATTTTCTTTCAACTTCTATATTGGAAGTTTTTATATGTGAAACATTTTCTTGATGTGATGCACATAGAAAAAAATATATGTGATAGTCTAATTGGCACTTTGCTCAATAGCCAAGGAAAAAGCAAGGATAATGTCAAATTCAAGGTTGGATTTGGTGAACTTGGGAATTAGGGAAGAGTTGGCACCGATTGAGTAAGGGCATCATACTTATCTACCGCCAACAGCGTACACTCTGTTGAGGAAAGAGAAAAAATTGTTTTGTGAATTTCTGCAATGAATTAAAGTTCCCGAGGGCTACTCTTCAAATATAAAGAATCTTGTATCAATAAAAGAGTTGAAGTTAAAGAACCTTAAGTCTCATGATTGTCATGTGCTCATGCAGAATTTCCTACCAGTTAGTATACGATCCATTTTACCCAAAAATTTAAGAAACATTGTCACTAAACTTTGTGTGTTTTTCAAGTTGATTTGCAATAAAGTGGTAGATTCAACTAAGTTACAAGATTTGTAAAGGCTAATTGTGTGTACTCTATGTGAATTTAAAATATATTTTTCACCTTCTTTTTTTGACATTATGGTATATCTAACTGTATACTTAGTCAAAGAGATTTAATTGTACGATCCAATGTACTTGAGATGGATGTACCCGATGAGCGATTTATGAAAATATTAAAAGGGTATGTAAAAAATAGATATCGTCCAAAGGGTTGTATTGCTGAAAGGTATATGGTTGAAGAAGCAAGTGACTTCTGTGCTGATTTTCTATCAAATGTTGACCCTGTAGGGATCCCCAAGTCTCGTCATGATGGCCGAAGATCAGGGAAAGCAACAAGTGGGAGGGATGTAATAACGATATCAGTGACTGAACGGGAGCAAGCTCACTTGTATGTGTTACATAACACTGATGAGGTCAGATCGTATGTTGAAAAACACAAGGATGCTCTTCGATTGATACATGGTGATAGGAATGAAAATTTGTTAACAAAAAACCACAATAAACAATTTTCAGGCTAGTTGAAAAAGAGCGTTAATGATGAGATCGAGCGGAATCCTGATTCAGTTTCTGAAAAATTGAAGTGGATGTTGAAGGGACCAAGCTTAAATGTATTATCTTATAATGGTTATGTAATCAACTATTACACATTTTATACACAAGACCATAATACATAGAGCATGATGCAGAATAGTGGGGTAACACTTGTTGCCAATTCTTAGCATAAATCCAGTGCTAAAGATATACACCCTATCTATGCATCAATGTCAAACTTTGGTGTCATTGAACACATATGGGAGTTAGATTACTCTATGTTCAGGGTCCCTGTCTTCATATGTAAGTGGGTTAACAACAACAATAGATTGTGAATAGATAACTTAGGATTTGTTCAAGTGGGCCTTTCTAAGGTTTGGTATGAAGATGATCCTTTTATTTTTAATAGCACAAGCAGAACAAGCTATTTTCATTCTGGATCCTGCTAAGAAGAATTGGTCTATTGTACTCCCATCCAACAAGAATCATCAAGAACAAATTGATTTTAAAAGTAACGAATATTTGAATATCAATGAGGATGATCCTTCCTTTGAGTATTTGTGGTCAGTAGACATTGGTATAGATGCAAATGAAGATGAAGATGAAAATGGAGATGTAGATGGACCCGTATACATGAGACATAATCATGAAGAAGGGACTTAGGTCAAGAGAAACACAATTCTCAATCTAAAACGAATTATGAAGAATAAAATTTTAAATCAAACAAGAAAAAGAAAAAAAAAATGAGTGCCTTGACTTGTTTTCTTGTATGTACGTTTTTATATATTTCAAAAGAAAATTATTTTTGTTGGCATGGTTGCCATTGTGCAATGATGTTTTGTTTTGGTTTATTTTACTTCCAAGAGTATGGACTCACCACACGATGAAACTGATGATGTTCCCAGGGATATTGGTAGAAAAAGATTTGTGGAGAGGATAACTCGTGGCAGGACCATTATGGTGAGGTGGATCAAATTGAGAAGTAAGGGAATTAAATTACAACTGGAGTGGAATGAAAAGGGAAACCCAATCGGTGAGAACAGTACCTCATTGAACAACTTGATTAGGACTACAATTCGAAACAGAGTCCCTATTACAATTCAAGATTGGAGACGGGTGAAGCAACATTATGAGGATGAAATCCAGGATGAAGTACAGGTAACACATTAATTACTTTATTGTTCGATTTGCTTTGTTTCACTTAATTTCAATATAACAAATTATATATGTTTTTTTTATTGTTACAGAGCATATTTATTATTGATGATCATCAGAAGAACTTCATGCTAAGAAAAGACAGAAAACTTATGAGAAAGTTTCATTCTGATCTTGTCAAATACTTCTTGATGGATGATAATGGGATTATCATTACTACACCACCGACATTGTACAAAGGAATCATCACTCAAGAAATGTGGGATGAGTTTTTGAGAATACATACAACTCAAGAATTCCTGGTAATATAATATGTTTGACTTTCCCTATCACTTGTAATGTACGTATTTATAATTAACATTTATATATTGATATGAATCATTTTGATCTAAACAGGAGTTGAGTGAGAAAAATCGCGCTAATGTGACCAACATGCTGTACCAGTACTCACAAGGACCTATTTCATACGCACAGTTAGGCCCTTGCATTTACTATGTTGATCCTCTAATTAATGGTCTTCCACACAACTGTTATGATATGTTGCTATTGTTCAATAGGTAAGTGTACGTGCGTATGTATATGTGTAAATATTTGCATATGTGATTGAATAACCATAAATAGCCTGTTTCTATTTGTTTTGTTAGTGCATTGATTGCGTATTGGGCCTGTGTCTCTTTAAGCTATTCTAAAGCTACTAACCCTCGCCTTAGTTATGCTTGGAAGAAGATATGGGTACTAATATATGAATTTACTCAAACTTTGATAGTAAACAATTTTTATTCATAAACAGAGTTAAATATTTCATTATATTTTTGCAGTACCCTTTCCACCCCAATGACAATAATTGTGGGTATTACATCATGAAATTTATGAAGGATGTGATCAGCCATTTATTCCTCAAAAAGCAAGTCATTTAGTTACATTTCATATTGTGTTTTAATTAAATTTAATTAGTGCCTGATAATTAAGTTTTACTGATTTTAATTCGTTTTAATTTATGCTTGATTGTATATATGTATAGTATTATGAAGATCAACATTGTAACACTTTGACTGACCATCAACTTAATGAAGTGATCGAGGAATGATGTGAATATGTGTTTAGGCAAATCTCTGGATAGCCATACTATTTAATTCACTAGCTGGTCTTTGTTGTGTTGTTTCTTGTGAATTGTTTTGTCATGTATTCAAGTTGAATTTGTTGTATTTCATTCACAATATATTGTATAACTATTTTTTAGTACTACTTTAGTTAATTAATAATCTGTTTGTATCATTTTAAAGTTATCTCTCATTGCTATTGTTTGTTTTTCTTCATTTTGTTGTGGATATATATAGAAAATGTTTAAACCATGCAGTGCACTATTGCAATTATGGGAGATATGAACAAAAAATATTGCAAAAAAAAAGAAGTTCCTATGACGCTTCCTTAAACAAGGGTCACGGGAAGAATGTGAGAAAAAAAAGAGGACAGAACCTTCTTGTGGCGCTTCCTTAAGGAAGGGCTACCTTTCTGTGGCGCTTGTTGACATAAGCGCCAGAGGAGGGTATGGTTTCCTGTGGTGCTTGCTGACGTAAGCGCCACAGGAGACCTCCCTCCTGTGGCACTTCCTCCAAAAAACGCCACAAGAAGGTACTTTTTAAAAAAAAATTTAAATGCTGTGGCGTTTGGAGTGACGTCCTGATATGTGATACTTCTCTAGCATCACAGCTAATGTAATTATAAACACTACAACTTTGCTTTTTTGTAGTAGTTAAAGTTACACTTTATTATCACATCATTTAAACTTAATTTTTGCAAAAAATAATACTACTAACATTTACTCCACACATTTTTTGTAAGGATGGCGATGAAGAATGATTAAACAAATTATACTTTTATTATTGTAAACCTCAATTTATATTTTTATTTTAAAAAAAATTAGACCAATTTTTGTAACGGTTTTAAAAACAAAACCGCTACAAATGTGAAATTGTTACAAAGACTGTCACCTAAATCGCTACAAATATTAACCGCTACAAAAAACAGTCACATTAACCGCTAAAAGCGTTACATAGATCCCTATAAATATCCCACTACACCTTATTTTAAACCCTCCTCCATTTCTTCCCACCCATCTTCTCTCTCATTTTCTCTCATCTGTGAAGTTTTTTTGTAGAGCTGAGCAAGGTGGTCAAATATGGTAAATTTTTTGAAAATCTTCGATTTCAACATTTCCCCCCCTTCTCATAATACTTATACTAATTATTTTTTCTTCTTCTCTAGAAATTAAAGGATTTTTCCTCAACATTTTCAACATTCCTTCCATAATCATCAACATTTAGTGGACAACATAATAAGCCCTTATTACCTACACTTTTTGAATATTAAACCTATATGAAATTTATGCTTATCTAACTTAATTTAATCATTCTTCTCAAATATTAACTACCATCATTTAAATTGTTACTTAAATAATATATACCATTCAACATAATATTGCAACAATAGACTCAAATTATAGTCTTATTTTTTTTATTTTGCCAACATTTTGTGGCGGTTTTAAAACCGCTACAAATCTAAGTTCAAAATCAAATTAAAATTTTGGATCAACTTTAAAAACTTCATCTAATATTAGTAGCAATTTCATAACCGCGACCAATACTTTGGTACCAATTTTTTAAAATTATTGCATGTATTTGGTAGCGATTTTAAAACCACTACAATATTGGCACCAAATGTTCAATTTTCATTTCCTGCCACACAAAATTCCGGCAAATTTTTGCTCCAGCATTTGTAGCTATTTTAAAACCGCTACAACATTTTCAGATAATGTGTTATCTACATACGCATCTTGTTGCAGTGAGAAGAAACCACAATAAACCACATTTTCAATAGCCGTTTGGTTATCTAGTCAGCATTCATATGCATCTTGCTGTGTTATCTACATACGCCTTCGTATTATTCTTGCATCTGAATATACATTAAATAGACTTTTTAGTTTTTCAACCACTATTCATGAATGCTGACTAGAATATGAAAGGTTAAAAGTCAATGGACATCACATAATTAATATATTTATAACAATCCTTGTACTTATTGAGTATTATATACTAATCTTTTTTCCTTAATAATATATATTATGGAGAAATTAGGAGCCTCATTTAAAATTTTATTGTTGAGAATAACTTGAACCAGAGTAATGTCTCTGTGTGTATGTCGTAGAGTAACGTAGTTTTTGTGTTTAAAAGTGTTTCAAGTGCTTCTCACCAACAAAATGGGGGACTTCTTCTCAATATTTCCCAATATTATTTTACTTTTTATCAAAAAAATTATTAGAAATATGGGAGAGCTATCCATATTTAATGCTCGACGGTGTCTAAAATAAAATTGCCTTCAATAATAAGATATCTGCACCTAACCAAAAAAAAAAAATTATTAGAAAGGTATAAACTTAATATCCTTTCTTTGAGTCGTCCATGTCAGGGATATGGAGTTTCAATATTGTCTAGTGACAGGAGAAATCAATACTAGAAGACAAAAACAAAAACAAGAATTAAAGAATTAAAAAAACTATAGGGTTACAAAAAAAAGGCACAAAAAGAAGGGCAAATTAAAGTCAATCTTTTTCATACCCATTGACTTGGAGACATCAGCTACCCTCAGCCTCAACCCCCACGCGGCAACCCCCTCGAACTTCCTCTTTTAACATTTCTCGATCTTCCATACGTGTTTCAATAATCACACCGAACTCTAAATACAGGGCTGACCTAATTTTTTAAAAAAATTATTTTAACAATTTAACTTCTAATTACTGTTTTTAAAATCGGTACCTGTGTTGGCCAAAGAAGAAACAAAATCAGTACTATATTTTTAATTTTATGCGTAAAAGCGTTTTTAAATAAAAATTATTTTTATTCGCTGTCGGCTAGTTTAATCAATTATGCTTTGGGCACTCTAATTTATTGGTTTGTCTCATATTGATATAATTATGTCCAATATCTAAAATAAGTCTCTTTAAAAATAAAAGTAGAATCAAAAGTATCAATTTTAACAGATTATAGATACTCAGTAATTATACATTATTTTTACATAATAGCGATTTAATATTCCTTTTTTTTTTTTTTTTTTTGCCAACAGTCAATGTAAGATGTCAAATAAAACTAAAATATTGAATTCAAATAAATATTGTTGTATGATGTTAACTAACCGTCACATTTATTGAAGTCCAGGACAAAGTGAATAGACAGAGGGGGTCGATTAGCATCAGAATATCAGATTGCTCATGCTGGAAAGTAAATCAACCACCACTCAATGAAGTAATCTGGATCTCTCCTCATCTATGGTTTTTTACTCCACGTCTCATCCCAATTATTGGATTGCAAAATGAACAGTTAAGATACAATATTTTATAAATCCATTATCATCATCATCATCATCATATTATTATTTATGTATTTTTAAATTATCTACCGTTATGAATTAGGACAATAATTATGATCAAGTTTCTTATATACATTATATCAATTTCTCCAATCATACTTGATAATGTGCCATATTATTGAAATATTATCATTTAGCTATAAATTCACATGAAAAAAAAGGACACATGGTTATATGTAAATGAAAAACTTGACATGACAAATATAAAAAGCTTAAGTTTTGTTCCATGCTAGTTATACTTATGAAACTTTATGATATAATTTTATAAGATTTTAAATCTCAATAGTTGATCTTTTTATTGAAAAGTTAACAAAAAAAGACGAGGAACACCAAAAAGGAGGAATGATGAGGAGATAATCTAGATCCAACTTGACTACATCCTTTCATTTATATTTATATATATATAGCCATAATAGTGTTTCCTTTCCTCAGTTCCCAAGTAATCTCTAACAACCTTCATCTTCAAGACTATTCTTTTGTTCTTCTTCTCAAGTGTTTCATCTTCATCTTTATTCACTTTGCCAAATTCATCTCAGAACAAACATATTGTAGCCATCGTCTTCCCCTTTGGAAGCCACCAAGTTCCTTTCCTGAACTTAGTGATTAGGCTAGCACAAGTTCGTCCCAATGTCACATTTTCATTCATCAGCACAGCTAAGTCTAATCAAACTCTCTTTTCCAGGCCAAACATCCTAGGAAACATCAAACCTTTCGATGTTTCTGATGGATTCCCAGAGGGACAAGTCCTAGGAACACACCCATTTGAAAGACTTAACCTTTTTCTTCAGGTTGGTCCTGAGAATCTCCAAAAGGGCATAGATTTGGCCATGAAAAGCAAAAATCAGAAAGTCACTTGTATTCTCGCTAATGCTTTTGTAACCCCTTCTCTAATTGTGGCTTAGAACTTGAATGTTCCTTGGATTGCACTTTGGCCTCCACTTTCAACCTCACTCTCTGTCTATTTCTACACTAACTTGATCCGCCAACACTTTTCTGCTGACAGAAACAAATCCAGATCCTTGGATTTCTCTGTCTACGATTCGATTTGAAGACACCCCAAACGACGGCGTACCACATTCTGATGAAGAAGAGCCACAATTCTCAAAAGCACTAGCTTCCATGGGAGAAGTACTGCCTCAAGCTAGAGCAGTAGTACTTAGTTTTTGTGAGGAGCTTGACCTACCTCTCTTTGTTCAGGACATGAAGTCGAAATTACAATCCACGCTTTACATTGGCCCCTTACTTTCTCACCATCTGACACAAACACGGACACAGACAGGGACCAAAGTGGTTGTTTGCCGTGGTTGGACAAGCAGGGTTCTAGATCAGTGGTTTATATCAACTTTGGAACTGTGGTAAACCCACATCAACATGAGCTTCTAGAAGTTTCAGAAGCACTGGAAGCTAGTGGGTTCCCATTTCTCTGGTCTCTAAAGGATGATCAAAAGTGTATTTTGCTAAATGGGTTTGTTGAGAGGACAAGTACAAGAGGAAAAATTGTGTCTTGGGCACCTCAGTCACAGGTTTTGGCTCATGGGTCTATATATAGGAGTGTTTGTGACTCACTGTGGAAATAGCTCATTGATTGAGAGTATGGCCAATGGAGTGCCCTTGATTTGTAGGCCATTCTTTGGAGATCAGGGCATGGCTGCAAGATTGGTTGAGGATATATGGAAGATTGGGGTCAAAATACAAGGTGGGATTTTCACTAAAAGTGGGTTGATTCACTGTTTGAATCTGATTTTGGTGGAGGTAGAGGGGAAGAAAATCAGAGAAAATGCCTTGAAGGTGAAAAAGAGAATGCAAAAAGCTTATGGGGCAGGTGGGAAAGCTAAGAAGGATTTCAAAAGAGTCATGCTTGGTTAGTGGATCATAAGGTTTCTTGGTTCACGGAAGTTTCTTTTGTAATCTCAATGAAGTTCTTGTTTTTCTTCGTGTATGAATAAGAAAGCTTTTAATGAGGTCGATTTTGAAATTTATGTCTGAAGGTACAATAATATGGGCAAATGCTTAAAATGGGAATTATTCAGGGAAACTCTGCTTCAGAATAGTAAAAGAGAAAGAATAATCTGTGCTGAATAGTCCAAAAGGTGAAACGCTGTTCATTTGGAGAGCATTACATCATGCTATAGCAACCAAAAGGTGACTCATTAATTGTAAAGATTACATATATATAAGGCCATATTAATTATTTCACACAGAACAAGAAATTTAGAGAAAGTTAATTAACTTTATTAAATTTGTCCATGCTTATTGGTCAAAACGAAAGCTAAGGGGAAGATAATTTGATTAATTACGATCAACAACTACTAAATTGAGTAGAAGAAATTCAGTGTTGTTTAAGCATCCGATTATAATATTGTGAATAAGGTGTCATGACTTAAAAGCCTGCATGATAATTTAAGTGAGATCATGTTTTTTCTTAAAAATAAAAAAGCAAGTGGTCTGTCGGAAAGATGATTATGGATCTAAATTTTATATTTAGAATCCCGATTTTAAAATCTAATGTATATAACTTTTTATAGGTAGTATAAAAAAATTCAAACCAATAAAAATGAGTTGTCCTTTTTCTTTGACTTTTCCATATGTTTGGTTAATATTAGAAGAGGATACTCTCATAATAATTTTTTTCTTTTTTTTTCAGAATCTCATCTCCCTTATAAATCAAAAAATGAATGATTTAGATTTAATATTTTTTAAAACTATGATTATAATATTTTATAAATTAATTTTTCTATTACTTATGCTTGTATTACCGTTATGAATTGAGTAGATCGTGTTTTAACAGTTTAATTTTATATATTTATGTTTAAAATAATAATTTTATAGGGTGTTGATGAAATGGTGATATACATTAAATGTTGTAAATATCGTTGATGAAACACTTTTAAGTGTTGTAAATGCTGGTGGTACTTCATGAAAAGGGGTTTGGTAACTCAATAATGACCAAACTTTTAGATATACAAGGGGGTCGGATTAAATCCCACGTTCATCACTTTAACCTCAAAAAATTACAGTCACAGCTGTCGAAGCTGAGGTGGCCCGCCAGCCATAGGACTAGTAGTGGGCTGTTGAGTGTTGACGAGGTCGCAAGCAATGGCGGCTGGAATTTTGTAAGGGCAATATGATAAAAAGAAAAAAATACTTAAATACCATTTAAACTTTAAAATCATAAATTAGTGATTTTCTAAAAATCTGAGTTGTCTATTATTATATTATTTTTATCAATCTCATTATTTTTATTATGAACAAAATTAATTTAGGATTTTAAAGTTTAAGTGGTATTTAAGTATCTTTTTCCTTATTGTAAAACACATATATTATAAAATTACATGAGTATTAATTTGAGATTTTGGACATTAATGTTAGTTTTTGGAATTTTGGAATTTAAAATAGCATTTATTTGCCTTTTATTTCGAAGCTTTAAAAAACCAATCTAGACGAGAGTAATGACAGGGCATCCCCGTAGACCACGTTCTCATACCGGTTTCCACATGTTTCTGCTGGTCTTACGTCCACATGTCGGCATTAATGTTTTGAATTGATAGTTCAAAACTTCAAATCTATACAAGGGCACAATATTAATAAATCCAATGGGCTGACGAGTCTCCCTCTAATTTGTCGCCATTATAGTAATTCTTTTTTTTTTCCTCTTTTTAGTAATGACATTTTAATTTCTGAATCTATTAAATTGTCTAAGGAACCAATAAATAATAATGCTCTATTAAAAGAATTTTAAAATTACAATAAATATCTTAAAATACAAATTCAAAGTGATAATTATTTTTTAAAAGAACTGATCGAGAAAAACCCACTAATTAAGGGAGCAACAAATAAAGATGTAGTTCCTTCAATATCTACATATATATGCAATTTTTTTGGGTACTACAAAAAAACATTAAATTTCCAACAGAATTGTCATGGAATTTGTTTCTATGGCAAATTCCGAAAGAAATCCATTGGAAAAGTTTTCGACGGAATTTTTTCCGTACAACGGAAAATATTCCGTGGCAAAATTTGCCATGGAGTTTCCCGACCGAATTTTCCATGGCAAAGTTTCATGGCTAATTCCATCGAAAAAATTTAAAAATTATTATTATTTAATGATATTTAATTTTTAAAAAATATCCTTATAAAAATTAAAATTATGATATTATTAGTCATATAAATATTTAAAAATTAGAATGAATACCATCTTTCATCCCTCAAGTTTTTTCTTATTTTGGTTTTGGTTTATCAAGTTTCCAACTATAGGTTTTGGTCCCTGTAGATACAAAATGATCATATAAAAATTTATTTATAAAAAATAAAGTTTATTAGTTATTAATTAATATTAATAAAAAATTATTAGTTAGTAATTATTTATTAGTTATTAATTAATGTTAATAAAAAAATTAATTTTAGAAATTAGACAAAAATATAGTCATATGAAATTTATTTAAGATGTAAAAAATTTTAATTTAAATTTAATTTATATTAACAATTATAAGAATATATAAAATTTTTTTATATTATTATTACTTTTATATATAAGAAACAAATATATATTTATAAATAATTGATTATATATAATAAGATTTTATATATATATATATATATATATATATATATATATAATTGTGTAATAATAAAACACCAAAGAAGTCGTGCTTATCCGCTAAGGCATCGCGCGTATACGAATGAAGTCATAGGTTCGAACCAAATGAGGGCAAGTTGAGTTACATTTTCAGGAAAAAAGAGGTTGTGACACGTGGCGAAATGAGGCGCCAACGACAAGGTAGAGACCACCAAAGTGACCACGGGCCACCGCCGGCGATAAGGTGGCAGTTGCAGGAGTTGCCACATGGCTTTTTAAAATTTTAAAAATAAAAAATAATTTTACGTAATTGAATTCCGTCATAAATTTCTGATGGAATTTAATTCCGTGGGGAAATTTCTGTCATAAATTTGCGACAGAATCTGAATTCTGTCAGAAATTGGTTTGTCACACTATTATTAGCTACGAAATCCATTCCGTGAGAAAGTCGTTTCCGTCGGAAACTCTGAATTCCGTTGCAAATTTTGTAAAAAATTCAGTGTTTTTTTGTAATGGGTGTTTAAATCGTTTTACAATTAAATTAGATCAAGATCAAACAATTAATAGCTGCTTTACTGATACATTATGAAATTAATTAATACACACACATATTGTTCAATCCCTTTTTACTGGACATTTAAAATGAAAATTAAGTTTTTATCTTTTTATTAAAAAGCATGACATTTTTATTATAAATATTATTAATTTTATCTTTATTTAATGTTGGTTAACTTTTTTTCCAAATCACACTAAATGGATTGAAATGAGAAAAACTGAAAAATTTAAGCTAAATTATAAAAAATCCCCTGAATTATGAGCTAGTTGCATATAACCTTTATAACATTTCAAAGTTTAAATTTAGGGAAAAAGACACTTAAATACCACTTAAATTTAAAAATTCTAATTTGGTTTTGCTGGTAATAAGAGTAATGTGATTGACAAAAAGAGTATAGCAATTGACAACTCAGATTTTTGTGATATCAATTATTTGGGATTTTGAAGTTCAAGTGATATTTATTTATCTTTTTCCTTAAATTTAACCACACTAATCTTGAATTTGTTTATCATTAACACCTCACCGTTAAGCATGGATTAATTTAATGATATGATTAGCCGATCTTTTTTTAGTTAAACTGATTTTTAAGCAGGTATTACTTGATTTCATGTATAAAGTTGATATAAACACATAGAAATGTAAGGCAAGAATATCAAGAAATTATCAAAATTAAATAATGAAACTTTTTAGATACTCCGATTAAAATAAGATATAAAATCTATAAAAATCCTTACAATAAATCAAACATGAATACTGCGGCTTCTTTTAAATCCTCACCTTTTTTAAACAAATTTTATTTGGATCTTTTATTTCATATACAGATTCTTTCTCTTTCCTTCTAGTTTTTTTTTTTACATTTTTAGTAAGATTTAAATGTTAAAAATATAAATATACCTTCCATACATAGATGTATCTATTCCTTTGTTCATTGAACATCATAATATTGATTCCTAATTCCTTATGGGGTATGCTACTAATTAAATGCAAACATTTATTGGTAAATGTGACTAAAACTCTAGGAGTACTATATGTGATCTATGGACAATCTACAACAAGGGCATTCAAAAATATTGTGAAATTTTGTATTAATAGATTTTCTTTTAGAATTCAAAAAATTATAAGATAATATTCTATTATGAGAGTGTTCAAGTGATTAATTTCTTTTAAATTGTATGATGTTTATTTAAAATGTATTGAATTTTGAATACTATAAATATAATTTTTTTATTTAATATTATTATCTTGTTATTATTAATGATTATTTTGTGTCTTATATAATAAATATTAACAGTAAAACTAAATAAAAACATATAATAGAGAATAATTATATATAATAAAAAATAATGTCACTTTATTGACATTTATTAAGGAAAAAGGCTATAAAGTATGTCCTTAATATATTACAGTTATTAACAAAAAAATTATTAAGTATATCCTCAATACATCATAGGTATTAACTAAAGAGCCGTCAAGTATGTCTTCAATATATTACATTTCGGAAGCATTAAGTATTTGCATCAGGAATATATAACATCATCATACATAAAAAGTTTGAAATTGTGACATATGGTTGAAAATTAAATAACCGTGATTAAAGCCCTTTTTTGTAGTAGTGCAATTAATTTTGCTGTTTAAATGCCATATTACATAAGGTAATAGCTCTTATGATTCTAAGAATAAAATATTCTAACTTTAAAGATAGATGCATGAACCAATTTTAAAATGCTCCATTGGATACATGTCACCATTACTAAAATTATATAACTGTGTAAGGAAAAAATATCAAGAAATTACTAAAATTATATAATAAATCTTTCTTTATATAAAATCTAGAAGAATCCATACTAATGAACATTTTTTAACACATCTAGTAAGTTTTAAAAGTTAACAATATAAATATGCCCACTATAAAGTGCATGCACCTGATCATCAAATTAAATATGCAAATTTAATAATGTACAATACATGACCCTAACTTGCCATACATCTATATAAGAAACTCGCTGTTGGTCTCATTTGCATCAAGGAGGAGAAGAAACATATGCATATTTAATCTTCTCCTCCTGCTTTTGTTGGCATGCCATCACAGTAGGAAGAGCCATATGGACTTTAGGTGTAGTGTTTCTTCTCCTCCTTGATGCAAATGAGATTAGCAGCGAGCTTCTTATATAGATGTATGGCAAGTTAGGGTCATGTATTGTATATTTAATCTTCTCTTCCTGCTTTTGTTGGCATGCCATCACAGTAGGAGGAGCCATATGAACTTTAGGTGTAGTTTTTCTTCTCCTCCTTGATGCAAATGAGACCAGCAGTGAACTCATTCATTATAAGGATACTTTCCAAGGCTATATTGGCCTTTGATTGCATAGAGTAGAATACCATATACCCCTAAAACCTTTTTGTAGATATCTCTCAACCTTAGCTGTGGAGATAAGGTTAAAAGTGATTTCTGTGTCAGCTCGCGATTGTGGATTCAGATATATGACTATCTTCTGTTTGCAATCCAACAACACACCGTTCGCTATCAACCAGTCAACCCCCAAAATTACTTCCAATCCTTGCAATGGCAAACAAATCAAACTTACAGTCGATTCGTGCCCCTCAGCATTTACCGTGCAATTTAAACAAACGTCGACTGTCACAATTTGAGCGCCTATAGGTGTAGATATAACCAAATCATATCGGGATTTATGCATAGGTAAATGTAACCGTCTCACGCAATCGTATGCAATAAATGAATGGTTTGCACCAGAATCATACATAACATGCACTAAACTGCCGTTCTGAGAAATCATACCTTGAATCAGCTTTTGAGACTTTCTGGCTTCTTTTTGTGTCAGTCTATAGACCCTGCCTGAAACTCTGGGTCTCATCTTAGCCGATTGCCACTTTTATGGGCAATCCTTAGACATGTGTCCTGTCTTTCCGCAATTAAAACAAGTCAATGGTTTGTTGGGATCAGCTTTTGGTAGTAGTGGTGCACCATTACAAGCCTTACCAAGATGGAATAGTTTACAACAAAACCAACATGTTCGACTCCCCGAGGATCCTTGGCCTTCATGGCCTCCTGTCTGATTCGGCCTCTTCGTAGCTCCCCCGGAAAATTCACCCTACTCTTTCCTCTTCTGTGCTGAGCTACCACTTCTGAAAACACATTGATTCCCGGCCCAGTTTGACATGCATTTCTCAATGTATCGGCACTCTTCTGCTACTTTGCTAAATTTCATAAAGTGTTGAAAAATCAACTTCTCTTTAAACTCAAGTCTTAACCCATCAATCACCATGTCCGTGTACCACTCTTCATTATCATTTAACTTGTGGTTTGAGGAGTATCATGACAGTCGAATATACCGGGCCAAATAATCATTAAAGCTCTCCTAGTCTTGCTATTTAATGCAAAGGAATTCTTTCACCTTCTCTCTTCTGACAGTCGGGGAAAATATTTCTCGTTGAACTTGTCTTAGAATAATTCCCATGTGATAGGAACATTCTTCCCCTTCAGGATAAAATCCATGCCCTTCCACCAGCAATCAGTATCACTTTCCAGCTTGTATATAGCTAACCAGACTTTCACTTCATCTGGACATTGCAGCATATCAAAAATCTTGTCTAAATGGGCCAACCAGTCTTCTGCTTGTTGAGGATCGAACTTCCCCCTGAATATAGGCGGCTATTGTTTACTAAATCTGCTTAGCCAAACTTGAATATCCACCTCAAGCTCTGGTAGCAAATCCTCTGGTTGTTGTTCCTCTATTATCTCTTCATCGTTAACTCTCATAAAATCATCCAGACGATTCTCTATATGATCTTGCCTTTGTTGTACTCTCATTCATTATTTGTTGTTGTTCTAATATATCTAGTATTAGCTGTTGTACCAGATCAGGTCGTGGCTCAATCGCTACATGATTATGCCTTGCACGTGGCCTGCCACGAGATCTTCTAGGTTGAATCATCTTTATGTTTCAAACTAAATAACAATAGAGAAGAATTACACTTTATATAAGAGCAAGGGCATTTTTGTCATTTCATAAAAAGTCAGGGTACAAATATGTCATATATAGCATATCATAACTATTTACAGTAGTTATGGAGAAATAGAAATATCATATATCCTACATACTACTGTACATGACATATTGTCTTTTACATATCCAAAATATCATTTCTCTGTACCCCCCCAAATATCGACTCTGGCTAACTTTGCTTTGTCTGTCGGCTCCACTTGATTGCCCTTAACTTGTAATACGTGCCGGTCAGCTTTGGTCACCAAAATATACCACATGGGTCCCATATCAACCAATCTATATATGATCCACTACAAGGGTGTTCACGTAACCCAGGAACTCCCAAAAGTTCCTACTCGGACCCTGCTCAACGATGAGATTCTTCTGTCCGTCCCATAATACTCAGTCCAGGAAGAAACCTATAGTAGTATATGCCCAGACCTCGTTCGTGAAACCCACTCCCAACTCCTTCTGAAGCCTATACATTGCTTCCACGCCTACTAAGAATATAAGATATTGATTGTGGGGAGTGTCATGTTCCAGTACCACTCGAATATATCGGCCCTACAGATAATGCCACAACTCAAGGTTCGGCCGTATATGATACAACATAGGTACCGGCTCTGTCTGAGACTCGCGGTCACTCGCCTCATCCAACGGAATCTCCTTCGGCTCGTAGTCAGAATCATACTCCTATGGCGCATCTCCAGTCTTGCCAACCTCTATCACTTTTAGAGACGCCGACCTTGGCTCTGGACCGTACACTGGTGCATTTTCGTACTGTGTATCTCATACGCATTTTGCCATATCTAAAGTAATCGATCATTGGCCCTCTATTCAGAACATGCTGGTTCACCGTCGTCTCGCTGTCACTACTAATCACGATCACAGGCTCACTCTAACCATCCATAATGTCCTGTTGCCATGCAAATAAAACTATATCAGTATACAATTATAATAATGCCAGAATTGCTTATTTGCTCTAATACCAAAAATGTTAATACCCGTTTCCATTACGATAATCGAAGAGTAATAAAGACGGAATTCCATGGGCATATAGAAAAGTACATTTATACTGATAAAATATTTGTTTACAATCCCAATGTCATTCATCAATGAAATACAAAATACAGCCAAAATTTCAATAATTACATGATTCCCCAAAATATCTTAAGAATAGACTAATTATAACCATCTTCTTTAACCTTGCCTCGAGAAACGTGCCAATTACTTCTCAATATCTGCACCTTTACCTTTCGTCCCACTAGCAACCGTTGAGATGTTTATTTTAAAAAAAAGGTTGAGATTTCGAAGAATCCCAATAAAGACATACGATCAACATATAAAATGTGAAAATTAAATATCCAATACACTATATGAGGCAAAATTGAAAGTTCAATTCGATTCACATATAAGTACCTTAGCTGACTCACCGACTACAGCTAGGATTTCTGATAATATACCTCAACTGAGTCATCGACCACAGTTAGGATTTTCGATAGTGTACCTTGGCCGGGCACTGAACCACAGCTAGGATTTCCGATATATTGTTGTTGGGTACCGAACCACAACTAGGTACTGTGCCTCTAGCACACAATCATTTTACGAAATATAGTAACAAATACATACAATTATTCACATAGTGTATGAAGGATGGTAGTCCCTACCTCAAAGTCTTATCAATCCGTTTTTAATGTGCCTCGTAAAACTGTTGCTTCAGCCTTCCGATTCGGTCCTAAATTATTAAATGTACAAGAAATAGGTCATAACCTATCCAACTATCATTTTAGACTCTTCCATAGTGTTTCTTGTGATTATATTAGTCTATGGTGAAAATTTACCAAAATGCCCTCGGGACCCTAGCTCAGCCCCGCCGTGCCTGGCCCGATGGCACATTTTCCCAAAATTTTGACTAGGGCTAACCTGACGTATTTTTACCTACGGAATCCATTTTTGGGCTTGAAATTACCCAATTTAGTGTCAAATTATGAAATTTCCCTTGACAACACTGATTTAAGGTTTTAAGGGCGTTTTGGTAATTATGCTTTTTTAGCCTTTTCCGAAAAAGTGACCAACTATAACCCCACCTATTTTTGCCTCCTGAATCCAATGGAATCATCTATTTCAATAAAATCTAACTCCTACCCGTAGTTCTGGTTCTAGCCAAAACATAGGCCAAGAAAAAGGAGAATTGGACTTTTGTGTTTTAGCTTCCAAAGCTTGTACCTTTTCACTTCTAATCCCTTATTAAATCATTTAAACACATTCAAATCATGATTCAAAGGAATTTGGGCAGCATAACCCCTTATGGTTAGGACTTTTCCAATTTACAAACTTGACAAAAATCACCAAATCCAACAACAATCACCAACAACAACTTCATACTAGCATAGATCTAAGATTTATGAAGTTACCTATTAAGATCTTGGATTTTCTCTCTCTAGGCGTATTCTCCTTTATCTCCTTGAGCTCAAAATGTGTCTTCAAAATCATAGATTCCATGAAGAAAAAATTTAGAGAAAGTTTTTCATGGAAGAATTGTAAAGAAATGTTTAAGAGATCACTACATACCTTAAGCTCCTTCCTCCTTCTCTCTAAAATTTTCTAAGTTCTTCAAAGCTCTCTATCTCTCTCTTCTTTCTTTCTTGTCTTGGCTGAAATGAGCCTTGGGAAGGGAAGAGAGAGTGTTTTAATAAAATGCTTCTTCTTTCATTTAAGCCCTTGATTTCCAAGATGAAATATTGAGGTGACACTTGGCAAATGGTCTCATCTCCTTCCAACTATGTCATTAGCCTTTCAATTGGATTTGAACTAATTTTCTCCCCCTTGGTTAGCATAGAAAACCATCCCCCTCTTAAGCTCCACTAACCAAATTGCTTTCCTCCAACTAAATCTAACTTTGCACTCAAGGTAGTGTACCATTATCATGATTAATCATGATTACTATGTCCATGTAGCATTATTTTAATGCTATTAGACATGTGCTCATCCAAATCAATTATAAACTAATTTCCTCTTCATATATAATGACACTTAGCATGTTTAATCACAGGGATCATTTTTCCCTCCATTTCTTTGTGCTAGGCGAAAATTTGAAAGAAAAAGGGAAGAAAATTGTTTCAATATTTCCATAATTCAATTAAATGAATCATTCATAATTCCTTCTAATTTCACAATTCTTGATTTATTCCTCCAAGAATATTCCAATCATACATTTTCCTTTATTTTTCTTGATTAATTGAAATTAACTCCAATTAATTTGAAAATAATTAATCATGGGCTAAATTGGCAAAATTATGGCTTTGCTATTACCATTGATATCTAATTCCTTCCTTGAATTAATTTGCCCATTAGCTCATGAATATGAATATTTATTATATTCACAAGTTCCAAATTCATAAATATTTCACATTTTATTGAATTTCTCAAATAATTACAATATATTCGGTGAATATAAAATTTGGGGTGTTACAAATAACATATAGGTAATACACATCCAAATAGTGAAAAAAAGTGGTGGAAGCAAACCACACATGTCAAAACAATGAATGAAGGATGCATACCTTCTTCATGGTTCAAGTAACACACAAATATCATTGGGCATATCCTCGTAATATCAACAAGAAGAAAGTAGCATAAATATTGTTGGGTGGTAGAGTGAAAGAAAGAAGAATGGGTGGTACAATCACGTAAAACTAAAAAGGTTAAATAGAAAAAAAGAATAGAGAGGAAAGATATGAGAAAAAAGAGGAAAAGAAAAACAAAATAAAATAATCCAAATCATATTAGATTGCACTCTCTAGCAATTAGTGTTGTAGCTCACAAAGGTGACAACAATCACAAGAGCATATGCTTTCATTGGGTATAGAGACAAAACAATAAAAATAGAACACAGAGAAAATGAAAATAATAAGAAAACAAATCAATCCAAATTTCATATTGAATTCACTCTCTAGCCATTGGTGTTGAGGCATCACATATGTCACACCAACCATAAAAGCATGGGCTTTCCTTGGATATAAAGAAGAAAAAAATAATAGAAGAGAGAAGGAAAAAGAAAAACGAATCAATATCCTCATCATATTGGAATCCACCCTCTAGCCATTGGTATTGAGGCATCACATGTGTGACACTCAATTATAAGAGTATAGTCTTTCTTTGGGGGTATGAGGGAAAACAAG
This sequence comes from Inga leiocalycina, assembly GCA_963242795.1. Taxonomy (NCBI): domain Eukaryota; kingdom Viridiplantae; phylum Streptophyta; class Magnoliopsida; order Fabales; family Fabaceae; genus Inga; species Inga leiocalycina. Next base: position 59,799,616 of record OY725321.1, read on the forward strand.
ATAAAACAAAAGATGAACAATAGATTTCACTCTCTTTAAGCACCTCTAACCATTCCTTGCCTCTTTTCTCTCCCTCTTTTCTTGTGTTTTTTCTCTTCCAATTTTTGTGTGTCTTGTTTCAACTCTTACTCCCTTATTTACAGTCTCAAGGTAGAGTTTTTTTCATAAATGCTCCTTCTTTTTTTAATTTTCATTTTTTAATTTTTTTTCTATAATTTATGTTAATAAAACTTCATAACTTGACCCAATCACCATCAATGACAATTTTTTTCCACAAGTAATTTCCTAATTTAAACCTATTAACATAAATGAGAGATATTTTTTAAATTTTAATTTTAATTTATTTTTTTATTTTTTTCATACAAGCAATTTCCTAATATATACCTATCAACATGAATGAGAGATATTTTTTTTTATATTTTTTAATTTTTAATTTTTTCCTCCACAATGACTCCACTCTAAGTTTACTAATCGGTATATCAATCAACATTAATGAGATGAATTATTTGAAATTTTTTGCCATTTATTGCAAACTTCAATTATAAGACTATACCATTAATGATGATTATTTTTCAAATTTTAATTATAATCCAATTGTCATCAATAACATTTTTTTTATTAATTTAGATGTGCAGGCATCAAGGAGGATTTTTTTTCTTTTTTCATGTTTTTTTGGTTATTTTTTGTGTGAGGCCTGGACAAAATGAGGTGTTCATAGCACATGCAAAACGAATTTGGCAAAAGTGATAAAATCGGAGGGGGGTGAAAGCTCTTTTGTAGCATTGAAATTTGTAGTAGTTTTTTTTCCTGAACCACTACAAATCATGAAACCCTACCTTGTGTAACATGAAATTTTTAGTTTCTATAAAACTGCTACAATTGTGCGGACCCTTTGCATTTTGTAGCAGGTTATACATAGAAACCACTACAAATATGCATAAAATTTTGTAGTGGTTCTGTAAAACCGCTACAAATATGTAGTTCTTTGTATTCTGTGGCGGTTCTTGTCATATAAACCACTACAAAGAAACTGCCACAAATGTCGCACTAGCTATGCGTTTGACACCATATTTGTGGCGGTTCTGATATTGGAACCACTATAAATTTGGCTTTAGCTTGTTACCACATTTTGTAGCGGTTCGGTTGTGTAAATTGCTACAAATGTTGTTTGTTAACTAGTGCACCACTTGGCGCAAGTCTTACTGTTGCAAATTTGCAGCTGTTTATTTTAACCGCTACAAATTAACTATTATGAATTGATATTTTTTGTAGTTCTTATACAAAGCATTGTAATAACAAGAAACACAAGAAACTGAATGAGAATTGCTCCCCACTTTCTCTTCTCTTATCTCTTGCTCTCTTATATGAGATTTAACCTATATTTTTATAACAAGGATAACATTGTAGCCTTTAATAATAAATAAAATTACAATTTTAAAAGAAATCAAAGTGAAAGACTATAACATATAGTGAGAAAATCATGCCAAATTGCTTCTAGAATGGAAAGACTAGAAGATGGCAATCTTGAAAGAAATGAAGGCATGAATTAGCTTTCCTACCTTGTGTTTTTTCCCTTACAAGGGACAATCTATCATGCATTATTTATAATATTTTGCATGATTTCTAGCATAAGTTATTGCTACATTGGTTTAACTTTCACCATATGTGCATATTTTAATTTATTGATGTAAAAAGAAAAATCGTCAAATAAAAATTGATTTCAAAAAGTAGGGATATAACTCTAAAAACTTAATCCGTTTTATTTTAGTGCATATACTTAAATTTTCAGAGTAAAGCAGATTTAGAGAAATTAGAAAGAGAGAAAATAGATGAGAGGCTATAATTTTAAAATTCAAACAACTAACTCCACGACATCTTTATTCTTTATTATATTATACAAAGTAACAAACCGAAAGCTAAAATATCATTTTTTTATCTTAAATGCAAGATAATTGAAATATCTCGACGTCTTATTCATTATTATATAATAGAAGCAACCCAACAACCAACAAAAGATAAGAATAGCTAAGCAGCAGCGGTGTTAGGCTTGGAAGATAGGAATTTGAGGAAGTTTGGGAAGATGAATTCATCAACTCGATAGTGTCTTTGTGTGAAATTAAGTAGGTCTGACCACAGGAAATCAGGGTATTACCTTGTGCCATCAATGCGCATGATATCAAAAGGGGGTTTAACTACCCTTTCACCATTTGGACACATAAAGAATGCCAATGACCTCCTCCCGTTGTGCTTGTTCACTACTGCCCTATAGTGGCTGATCTTGTACCTCCCATTTGTTAAAGCCTACACAATCAAAATTCATATCTATATCATCGCCATTCATTCTCTATCATGTATTTTGGAAGAGCCTAAAGTGTATAGAGAATAGGTTGAAATTATGTACCATAAAGGTATCACCAATGTTAATAACAAAGGAGTTAGGAATAGGTGAAGCAATGTGCCATTTGTTACGAGTAAAAACCTCCAGTCCTCCGATATGGTCTTGGTGAAGCAAAGTAATTCAGGTAGGGTCACAATGCGGTCCCGTGCCAAGGACTTCAGTGGGCACGTGGCAATAGGGGTAGTGGTTGCATCTCACTATAGAGCACCCGTCTGAGAAGTAGTCCTTGTAATAAGTTTCATATAGCCCCAAGCTTATTGCTAGCACCTCTAACACCTTCATCCCCAACTCTTTCATTGTTTCGCAATACTTTTGAAAAACTACCCTACAAGGTAATCAAAATATGACAAATCAATCTTATGAATACATGATATGAATGAAGTTATTATAAAACAAGAAATTTATGTAACAAGCATACCCTGATTCATGAAACTTTTTTCCTAAAGTAGCGATAAAGTAGTCATGAACTTCATTGTCTAAAGCGTCATGATGGAAGGGGAATGAGAAGGTTTCCTTCCAAGCAAGATTGGAGGAGAAGCGCTTAGCATGGGGGCCTGAGTATCCCCATGGGATGCCGGGAATTTTATGAGCCTTCAGTTTTGTGTCAATCGGTTTTTGAAAGAAGACATCCACATGCTCATAAACTTTCTTGATTAAAAGATCATCAACACCATGATTGACAATCATGAAGAAGCCATGGGCTGAGCAAGCCTATTTCACAAGCTCAGCAGCCTGATGGATAGCTTGTGAGTCCCCTTCCAAAACTCCTCTCATATCAATAATTGGTGCTTCCAACTCTCCTTGAGCCTCCACCAAGTACTCTTTTGACCGTACAAAGTTTTTTTGAAGGTTAATCTTTTTCCCATCCTGAGTTGGATCAAACACAACTTCTTCTACTTTTTTCTTCTCCTCCTGCTTTTGTTGGCATGCCATCACGATAGGAGGAGCCATATAGTCTTTAGGTGTATTGTTTCTTCTCCTCCTCGATACAAATGAGACTGTTAGTGCAAGCGTTTCACCCAAGTGGAGGGTGAATTGGGTGATACCAGAAATTTTGTTGCGCATAAGAAAAATTGACAGTATATTTAAAGCAGTTGAGAGCAAGGAGAAATATCACCGAAGTGTACACCGGGAGTTATACTGGTTCGGCCACAACCACATTGACCTACGTCCGGTCCTCAGAGCATCTCTGAGAGTTTCACTATATTCTCCAAGATTCAGTGGGTTCTTGGCACCTCAATACACAGCAAGTTCCTTCACCTGGACACTCGCTCCCCCTTACACGTAATCAAATCCCCAACTCAAGGTTCCACAACCTTGAGTTATCTCAATCACAAATATTGAGTTTGTAATGAAAAACTCTCTCACAGAGCAAATATATAATCACTGAAGTATAATGAATGAGTATAAGAAAATAAAGCACTAAGAGTGTATTGATCAGTGTATTCTCAGTTCTTGTGCCTTATTTTCTTTACCTTAAATGCTCCATAAATATAGATAATTTGTAATGTCCGTTGGAAGCAATTCAAACATATCCATTAGAGTCGCACAGCAACGGTTGACCATTCTTCAAATTTGAAAACTATCTGTTTGCGGTAGGTAGCAGTAGGTGAACGTTCGGATTTTTATTTGACTTTTCACTTCTGGCATAATCTTTCATTGTTTCTCTGCAAATATACTTAGAATACTAGTGCAATGAAGATTTAATCATATAGAAAATAATTTAATAAACATTCAATTAAAAACATAATTTCTGGACTTCATTACTCGAGTGATCATGTTTGTCATTCGAGTGGTCCCTTGAGTAAACCTATAAAAAATATGGCAGCGGATAACTCAACATATTTCATGAGATATTACTCGGGTAAGACATGGAGTGAGATAGATCACAAACCTTGAAAATACCTGATTACTCGAGGGGCTACTCGAGTGGCCATGTCTTTCCTTCACAAGTTACTCGGGTGCTGACTCTAGTAATCTGATTACTCGAGTAGTTACTCAAGTGGCCATATGTTTTCTTCAAAATTACTTGAGTGCTCCCTCAAGTAGAGTTCAAATAAGTCTGCAGATTACTTGATTGTTCCCTCAAGTAATATCATTCAAATCTTGGCCGAGAGTTTGCTTACCTGGTTACTCGAGTGATCCCTCAAATAATGGATCAAATAACTCTACAGATTACTAGAGTACTCCTTCGAGTGATACATTTTTCTCACATGGTTACTTGAGTAATATGTTGCATTTCTTGGCCGAGAGCTACGGGAAGATTTTTTACCTGATTACTCGAGTGGCTACTCGAGTGATGCCTTTACAAATCATGTTACTCGAGTGGCTACTCGAATAATGGTCTATATAACTTTACAGATTACTCGAGTAACATCTTCCAAATTTTGGCAGTGGTTCTTTGGATGAAATTCTCTATAACTACTCAAGTGGCTACTCGAGTAATAGCTTCTCTTACTTGAGTGGCTACTCGAGTAAGCCTTCACAAAATTTGTTTATTACTCTAGTGCTTACTTCAAGTAATGCTTTGCCACTTTGTTCAAATTCATTTGTTTGTTATCAAATCCTTTCATATCATTGATCTAATCTTTGTTATCATCAAAACATATGGGATCTAACAGAGACTAGCCGTGAGCTTCTTATATAGATGTATGGCAAGTTAGGTTCATGTATTGTACATTATTAAATTTTCATTTTTGATTATCAGGTGCATGCACTTTATAGTCGACATATTTATATTGTTAAGTTTTAAAACTTACTAGATGTGTTAAAAAATATTCCTTAGTATGGATTCTTATAGATTTTATATACAAAAATATTTATTATATAATTTTAGTAATTTCTTGATATTTTTGCCTTACATAGTTATGTATTCTTATTAATGGTGAAATGTATCCAATGAAACATTTTAAAGTTGGTTCATGCATCTATCTTTAAAGTTAGAATATTTTATTCTTAGATTCATAAGAGTTATTACCTTATGTAATATGGCATTTAAACAGTAAAATTAATTATACTACTACAAAAAAAGGGCTTTAATCACGGTTATTTAATTTTCAACCATACGTCACAGTTTTAAACTGTTATGTATGATGATGTTATGTATTCCTGATGCAAATAATTAATGGTTTTGAACTGTAGTATATTGAAGACATACTTAACAGCTCTTTGTTAATAAGCATAATGTATTGAGGATATACTTAATAATTTTTTTTGTTACTAACTGTAATATATTAAGGACATACTTTATAGGCTTTTTCCTTAATAACTGTCAATAAAGTGACATTATTTTTTATTATATATAATTATTCTCTATTATATGTTTTTATTTAGTTTACTGTTAATATTTATTATATAAGACAAAAAATAATCATTAATAATGACAAGATAATAATATTAAATAAAAAAATTATATTTATAGTATTCAAAATTCAATACATTATAAATAAACATCATACAATTTAAAAGAAATTAATCACTTGAACACTCTCACAATAGAACATTATCTTATAATTTTTTGAGTTCTAAAGAAAATCTATTAATAAAAAACTTCACAATATTTTTGAATGCTTTTGTTGCAGATTGTCCATAGATTACATATAGTACTCCTAGAGTTTTTGTCACATTTACCAATAAATGCTTGCATTTAATTAGTAGCATACCCCATAAGAAATTAGGAATCAACATCATCATGTTCAATGAACAAATGGCTAAATTATACAAAACCCCTATGAACTTTGGAGCAATTGCATATAACCTCCCTGACATTATGATGTTTAAATATAACCCTCCTGAACTTTGGTTTTCTTATTTTGGACCCTCTGCCGTTAACACGCCATTATCTTTTTGATAGAATTTGCCATATCAGATTAATAAAAAACACCTCATCACATCTTACGTGGCATCCTATTAAGTTTATAGTTGTATAAAAACCCTATGAACTTTAGTATAGCTGCATATGACCCCTCGACATTTTAAACTTTAAACTTAACCCCTTGATGTTTTACTTTTTTTTAATATTAAGCCCCTGCATTTACTTTTTTATCTAATTCTTATCAAAGCGAGCTTATTACTTCCAAATGATCTTATTGGCTTCTTCATATATTAAAACAACATTTGTACAATTTTATTGTCTTAATTTCTAATATTAATAAATTCATTAATTTTTGTTTTCTATATATCATTTGTAAATTTAAATAGTATTTTTTGCATGCAAAAAAATAGAAAAATAATATTTCATAGTTCGCATTAATAAGAAACATAAGGATAGAAATTCAACCTCTGATTCAACAAAAAATATGAACTGCTAATAAAGATAAACATGAATGTTTAAATGTTTAAATGTGAAAGTAATATTTAAATGGTTGCATTGATAATAGGAGGCCAGTTATTCTACATAACAAGGGACTTCATTCTTCTTCATGCCAAGGATGAGCTAGAGCTTTGAGTATTAGAAGGCTGACTATCCTGCATTAATAATAAAAGAAGAGTTATTATTCTACTAAGTACATGTGTAGAGTAAATCAAATTTTATAATTAAGGAACATACAAGTGCCTGTTCTGTTTGGCTTGGTACAATGTTCTTCTCCTTCTTCTTTTTCTTATACACATTTTTGTTTGGATTAGGAGGAGCCTTACAACCCCGCGCATTGTGACTCATTTTCCCACAATTAATACACTTCGTGATAGCCCCCGTTTTACTTATCTTTGATGGATTTTGTTGCTCATCTAGAGCCTTCTTCCTTGCCTTTTTGGGCCTACCAGGTCACCTGTTATACTCTGGTGGTTGCAAGGGAACCATTGTAGATTGTGGCCAATGTTCTTCACTTGGCACTGCACCTATTACTAAGGCATAAGCTCTTATGAGTGAATCTTTACTATAATATGCAGAAACATAGTTTTCAGGTACCCCTCTGATTTGATAAATTGCAACGACAACATGTCCATAAGGGATACCAGTCAAATCCTAAGCCTTACATGTACAAGTCATTGTCTTAAGATCTACCACCTCCCTCTTCCATGGACTCTGTAGCTCAAACCTCGTATCACCTGTCGTGTAGCATATATAATTCTTTGAGTCATTCTTTACTCTTTGAAGCTTATCAATGATTCTTGGGCATATTACATTTTGAGATTTTTCCTTGCCCTTTCTCTTTGCAACTGTCCTCTTCATTAGCATCCTTCTAATTATTTCACACATTGTAATGATTGGCTTATCCCTTACAACCAATATAAAAGAGTTAAATGTCTCTGCAATGTGATTTTGTGCAATGTCGCACTTAGCATTTGTTGAGAATGCATGCTTACTCTAAAGTCTAGGGTCATACTTATCTAACCAGTTAGCAATGTTAAGGTCAAGCTCCTTTAGTCGTTTCATATGATCGTTGAATTCTTGTTTTGTTGTTGCCCTGCATGCATTCCAAAGCTCATCTTTCAAATCCTTTCCCCTATATCTGAGCTTAAAATTAGCATATAAATGCCTAACATAAAGCTTATGCTCACATTCCATCGCGTTGAGCACCTCTTGCAACCCCTGCAATTTAATTAAATATATTATAAAAATTGAATAATCAATTGATATACTAGTAAAAAATAGAAATACAATAAATATAAACAATATACCTTTTGTATGTCCTGACATCACAACCCAGCCTTTATCTTTACATAAGCCAATGTCCTCAAATAGTAATGCCATGAACCAATTTCAACTATCCTTGCACTCAGATTTTTCAATGGCATATACTATAGGATAATATTATCATTCGCATCTTTTCCAACTGCAGATAAAAGATGGCCTCCAAAACTATCTTTCAAGAAATAACCATCAACACATATAATTGACCTACATGCTGCTACAAACCCTTGTTTACATGTACCAAGACACACATATAGTCGGTTTACATGTACCAAGACACACATATAGTCGCTTAAATCGAGAGACTTGTGCCTTGACCACCATTGTACTTTCAAGGTTAAATATCATTATTGCCCCCACAGTAAGCATATATTTTGCAAATTGCTCTGAATCATGACCCTCAAGCACCTTCGATGCCATTTTTTTGCTCTATATGCAACAAATTTTGAAATTTCAACATTATAATCCCTTCTCACTTGATTTCCAAATGCTATTGCAGTCCAATCTGGTTGGTCTCTAATATGTTCAATGTACCTATTTGACAACCAACCTGTAGTCACCCATTTATCTCTCTTTCCCATCCACAATTGTGCTCCTTATGGTGAAATGACTTAATTTGAAATGCATATCTAGCATGAGTCCTTGATGCATGTACAACCCATCCACAATTGCACTTGCACTTCACCCTAATTCGAGATGCTTCATTTTTTATATACTTGAACTTAATGCCATTCTCAACAGTATATTGCTTTAATGCTCGTCCATAAATTTTAAAGTTTGCAAACTTCATACCAACTTGAAGATTGATAGGTCTTTTAAAATCTGTCTTCTTATTAAACTCATTAGATGATTGCCTTTCTAATTCTTGGTCTTTATCATCTAATCTAGTTAGACATTCTGAGTCCTCACTATTATCATAATAAGATTCCACATGTTCATCCCACTCACTTCCACTTTGTGCCTCTACATTCCTTGTATCTCTACTGCTAGACTCCTTCAATTGGTTATCATTCAACCATTGATTAACTTCTATCTCTATCCCTCCATCAAGATTCTCAAAAAATAAATCTAGTTGCTCACTATCGCTATCGAAAAATTCATACTCATTCAAATCAATTTGGGTGTCTAACTCCTCCTCTTCAACTCTTTATTCCTCCTCATATATTGAATCACCTTGTAAGTTAGCCATAGTTTTCTCACTGATGTTACTATAACCTAACATCAAATAGGAAAGAATAAATAAGACAATGCAAAAAAGGCAACCAAAGGATGATCTTATCCATTATTTGGACATACTATAATAAAGGAAAGAATAAATTTAGTATTCAAGCACATATGACCCAAATCCTTTCTTACCTACTCTATAACAATAATTCCTTATGTCGAAAAATTGATGTAAGCAAGAGCAATGGGAAAGAATAAATAAGACAATGCAAAAATGGCAACCAAAGGATGATCTTATCCATTATTTGGACATACTATAATAAAGGAAAGAATAAATTTAGTATTCAAGCACATAGGACCCAAATCCTTTCTTACCTACTCTATAACAATAATTCCTTATGCCAAAAAATTGATGTAAGCAAGAGCATGGGGATGATTTATTTATATTAAAAAAATTCCCCCTTATTCCCCCATAATATCCCATTCATGAATGACTAACATAGGCCTTGACATTCTCTTTTGTTTCTACAATGCATCAAGAGCTCTAACACAATTAACATGACAACTTCTCCTATTTATTTATTCTTCATGCTTTGAAAGAGAACACACTTTGCCCTTAACCAATAAAGTGTGATAGAGTTTCCAAAAAAATTCTTCCTCCTTTTATTTAGTAATGTCTTGATTTTAATTGGAAAAACTTGACTGTGAATAGCCGTAATAGTTCAACATAATGAGGGAAAGAAATATAGAAACATAGGGTAACATCTATTAGTGTGTAGCATTATAAAAGCCTATTTACAAAACAAAAGAATCATAAAAAGCCAAACAAAGAAAAAAAACTCATCATTGACAATCATGAAAGAGAGTATAGAACTAAAGTGAAAAAGACAATAATAGTATTATGTAAAGCACCTTTTTTTTGGTGTTGTACAGTAGTTGGATAGTTGAAGAAAGTGGCTTTGATTAGGATTTCTTGGGACAACAAATTAAGATGGAGATAAAAATACCATTGCAATTCCATCCAATTCAATATCCGCAAAAGTACAGTCTCCATATACCTGAGCTCTCTCTCTCTCTTTCTCTCTCGTTAATAATTAATGAGTCGTTATCTCCCATTTTCTCCCTATTATTACTATTTCTCCTTCCTCCAGGCGCCCCAACCACACACAAAAATGCTCAATAGTTTGCCCTAACCAATCTATATCTAATTACATAACTAAATCTGCATGTGTATACTGTGTGTGTATATATATATATATATGTTACGATTATATATAATTCAAGAACAAGAAAATTAAATTAGGCAGCGACAAATACAAAAGTGGAATCTCTCTCCCCTATCTCTGAGAAATTAAGGAGATAAAGAAAACATACTTGGCAAGATAGTCTGGCGTGTAGGTTTGACCATGAAACTAAGATCAAAAATGAAATTTCACTCTACTATGTGTATCTACAGGATAGGTTGAGGGTTTTCTAAAAATTGAAACAGGAGGTTGCGTAGACGGCAATGAAATTAGAGGCAATAAGACTAAGGTTTTTTTAACATAAAATGACAGTTTTACCCTTATACAAAATTGATATAATAATTATAAACTTATTTGCTTATATTGGATGCCACGTAGGGTATGCGTTGTCTTGTGTTAATCTGACATGGAAAATTCCATCAAAAAAATAACTGCGTGTTAACAGCAGGGGGTCCAAAATAAAAAAACCAAAGTTCAGAGGGGTTGTATTTAAACATCAAAATGTCAAGGATTATATGTAACTCCCCAAAATTCAAGGGGGTTTTGTATAATTTAGCCTGAACAAATTAATAGATACATATATGTATGGTAGGCATATTTATATTTTTAAAATTTAAATCCTACTAAAAATGTAACAAAAAATGGAAGAAAAGAGAAAGAAGCTGTATATGAATAAAAGATCCAAACAAAATTTGTCACCAAAAGTTGTTTAAAAAAGATTAGGATTTAAAAGGAGCCACAGTATTCATGTTTGATTTATTGTAAGGATTTTTATAGATTTTATATCTTATTTTAATAGGGGTATCTAGAAAGTTTCATTATTTAATTTTGATAATTTCTTGATATTCTTGCCTTACATATCTCTATATTTGTATCAACTTTATACATGACATTTTCTAATACCCACTTGAAAACCAGTTTAACTAAAAACAAATCAGGTAACCACATCATTAAATTAATCCATGCATAATTACATAAACACTTATCTAGAGATACGCAGTTTTCTAGGTCTTGCTAGTTATTATTGGCATTTTATACAAAATTTCTCCAAAATAGCTTTGCCGTTGACAAAGTTGACTCGGAAAACTCAACATTTTATCTGGGACGATAGTTGTGAGAGGAGCTTCATGGAGCTAAAACAAAGATTAACAATAGCACCAGTGCTGACTTTCCCAGATCCATAGTTTACTTTTATTGTTTATACAGATGCTAGTAGGCATGGATTGGGATGTATTTTGATACAACATTGCCGAGTAGTGGCGTATCCAACTCGTCAACTAAAGCCTCAAATCCCACTCATGATCTTGAGTTGACAGCTATTGTATTTGCATTGAAACAATATCTCTATGGTGCAATTATAGAGCTATACCGTGACCATAAAAGCTTAAAATATCCATATGATCAGAAAGAGTTGAATATGAGGCAACACAAGTAGATGGAGTTGCTAAACGATTATAACCTAGAGATCAAATACCATGCAAGGAAGGCCAATATAATTGAAGACGCGTTGAGCTATAAAACAGTATAGGTTGCAGCCCTGATGATACATGAGTACCTGTTGATCAAGGATTTCAGAGATCTCAATCTATTCAAGCAAATTTTGATCGGCAGTAATAATGTTATTGAGGTATATAATGATATAAGAGTAGCGATTGCGGAAGCTCAATTGCAAGACATACAAGCACAGTCTATCAGAAGGATGATTGAGAAAGATGAAACTCAGGAATATGATTTGTCACCAAGTGGATTAGTTAGATACAAGAAACGATTATATATTCCACTACAGATAGGGTTGAAGCGGTAAATCCTGGAGGAGGCTCACAAGAGTAAATACACTCTGCATCCAGGAGCGATAAAAATGTATCATGACTTAAAGTCCACATATTGGTGGCCGGGTATAAGAAAGACATGATGCAATTTATTTATCATTGTCTCTCATGCCAAAAAGTGAAGATTGAGCATCAGCGACCTTCAGGACTTTTTCAGAATCCTGAGATTCCTAAGTGGAAATGGGAAAGTATCATGATGGATTTCGTGATGGGGTTGCCCAAGATCAAAAATCATGATGTAATATAGGTAATCGTTGATCAATTCACAAAAACAACCCATTTCCTACCAATTAGCATTCATTATTCTCCTGATAGACTTGTGGAGATCTATATTAAAGAGATTGTGAGATTATACATTACACCAAAGAGTATTATATCATATAGAGATCCTCGCTTCACTTCCAATTTCTAGAAAGTGTTGCATAAGGCTTTGGGTACTAAGCTCAGGTTCAGCACAGCATATCATCCCTAGACAGATGGCCAGATGAAATGAACCATTTAGACACTAGAGGATTTGCTGAGGGCATATGTACTAGATTTTAAAGGCAATTGGGACCAATTCCTTCCACTAGGTCGGGTTTTCTTACAATAGCAGCGATCACTCAAGTACACAAATGGCTCCCTATGAGGCATTATACAGAAGGAAGTGTTAAGCACCCTTGTGTTGGACAGAGTTATTCGAGAGACGTTTATTTGGGCCAGATATTATTGATCAAACAACAAACCAGATCAATTTGATCAAACAGAGGTTATTAACTGCCCAGAGCAAACATAAAAGTTATGCTAACAAGAGAAGAAAACATCTAGAGTTTGAGGTCAGTGACCATGTGTTTATGAAGGTTTCACCTGTCATAGGGATTGGTAGGGCATTGAAAGTAAAGAAACTATGTCCTAGGTACAATAGTCCCTTTGAGATCTTGTCGAAGATTGGGCTAGTAGCATATCAGATCGCTTTACCCCCAAATTTGAGCATATTGTATGATGTTTTCCACATGTCACAGTTAAAGAAATATCAATATGATCCCGAACATGTCATTGAATATGAAGATTTGGATGTGCAGGATGATTTGACATATGAAGTCGGACCTAAACATATCATTGTTCTACAGGAGAAATAGCTAAGACATAGGAGTATTCCATTCATAAAGTTGTCTGGAAGGGATTATCTCCTAGAGAAGCTACATGAGAAATAGAGGAAAACATACACAAGCGGTACCCAAAATTTATGAATCAATATGTGTAACAAATTTCAGGGATGAAATTTTATTAAGGGGGGAGAGATGTAATATCCCAAAATTCATACACCAAAGATTCAATATATGTTTATTCAACAAATAGAATCAAGGGTGAATTTTGGAGAATTTGATTATACTGCCAGTGAAAATTTCCCATGAGGCAGTGAGAATGCCATGTGGTTTTGGATAATCAAATGATGTTCAAAAATTGTGCAATTTTGTAGAATAATAGTAGACATTCCAAGCTTTAATTTGATACGTCATACGAATTATTTTGACTAGTATACTAAGAGTTATGAATTTCTGAAATTTACCTAGTGAAACTGTCTACTTTCTGGGACAGCGTCCAAAGATTTAAGTTTTAGGAATGGTGAGATTTTAGTTGGATAAAGGCTATATTTTTCCATGAAACTAGACTCAACAAGGGTTAATTGGCCTTCGGAGTAACTTCAATTGAATGTCTACAAATAAAAATATAGATTTTCAAAGTTTGGAGAAAATTCTGTCAGCTTGTGCAAAAATAACAAAATGCAAGGGCAAAATGATAGTTTGCCATATTAAGCAAGAGGCAATTATTTTCCCCAATTTATTTGGTCATTTTCGTCCAAAAATGAATATGAGAAGGGTAAAATAATTGTTTGGTGAATAAATGTCCCTTTGGCACAATTTTTGGCATATGGTCGAATAAAAAAAACATATGATAACATAGGTCAACAATTGCAACTCTAATTAAAAATATGTGTGGAGGAGGAATTGAGTTGATTGGAGATCATGTCTTTGGCTATTAGCGGAGTGCTTGTCGACCAAGTGATAAGGGAAGGAAAAACAAAAGATGCTAACATTGAGTTAATTGGCATATGATAAAAAACTATAAAAATATAATTAAAAAAAAAGGATGAAGAAAGATATTTTAAGACACACTTTCCTCTTCTTTTCTTTCATATTTTGGTGCTTCAGCTGAACTGAGAGAGAGAGAGAGTTCACACACATATTAGTAAGACCACCAAAGGAGAACAAGGAGGTAAGTCCAAGAGCAAAATCAAAGGTAAGAGCTTGTAATCTTAGTGATTTTGCTTCCTAATTATCGTGGAACTTCCTCTAAACTCTTCTTCTCTTTAAAATCCATGGATAGCAAGCCAAATCAACAGTGTAGAGAGAGAGAGAAAGTGGTACAATCAAGAGTTAATCTCATAAACTTAATTCTCTTGTGTTATAAGTTGTTGTTGTGGTTATTGTTCTTGAATTTGGCTTGATTTTACCAAATTTTGTAAATTTGGGATTATGAACCCTAAAGGGTTATGCTGTCCAAATTCCTTCAAGCCATGTTTAATTAGCATTTAGGTAGTTAATCATGTGATTAGAAGTGGAAAGGAAGTGATTAAACAAGAGAAATCAGAAAACACATTTTCCCTTTTAAGAACCCTAATTATGTCCAAGGAGAAGGAGTTGGAATTTTGCAATTTTGATGGTTCCATTTGATTTAGAAGGGAAAATTGTGTGGGAATATAGGTATTCATCATTTTTGGAAATTTGTATATAAATCTGGAATTTATTAAATTTGCAAGTGCATGTTGTTTGAATTGACTCCAGTGAGGAAGTATTGTTGTGCAATGGATTTCATGGGCCAAAATTGGTCTAAAAATTATGAAACTTGAGAGGATTAAAGTAGACATATAGAGCTTTAATTTAACAGGTAGTTTGTAATTTTCAGACAAGTACATTAAAAGATATGAACTTTCAAACTTGTGCCCTGTTTCTGGAAGGAAATATGGAACAGTGAAGGTTTGGCGAATTTCTGGGAACAATATGGTTGCAATGGTCAGAATTGGGTATTTTTTCATGAAACTACACTTAAAGAGCTTCACTAAGGCATTAGAATCAGTCAATTTGAAATTTTCTAGAAATAACTATGATTTTTCAAAACTAACAGAAAATCTGCCAGTTTTCTGAAAAACTGTGAAACTGCATTGAGTAGAGTTGTATTGAGCAGAAATTGTTGAAACTGTGATAGATACTATGATTTAAAGGTAGTAATGGTACAAATAATAACCATTTACTTGTTACCTTAAATTTTGATAGGAATTGAAAATTTTTCGAGCCGAAATCAAAGTTAGGACGATTGAAAAATTGAGAAAGGAGACAGGTAGTAACTCTATCTTTCATAAATTATGTGAATATTTTATATGTTTGTGTATGTCATCTTCTGTGATATAACTGATGAACATTGTTTTTCCAAGCAGGGCAATTTGTGCGCGTAGGCACTTTTACTTGGTTGTTGAGTAAGAATCCAACCAAGCTTACAAATAGCGGGGAGTAGCCCTAACTCATGTATACATGCCATGATGATTGTTTATGTTGTTAATATGTTGTATAACATGGAGCATGACATATTTAATTTTTGCATATTATATGATTGATTGTATGTTACTATTGAGATTCTTTTGAATCTCACCCTTTTTCAAATATTAAAATATTCCAATTGAGGTAGCGGCTCGAAGGACAAATCCGTGGCTACCGGGAAGTAGAGTTCCGGTGCACACATGGAGAGTGTTGTTGGTTATCTAGCTTGTAATTTAGTTCCTTTTAAACACTCTGTACATGTATATGTATATATTTCAAACTCTACGGGGAATTTTCTGTATTGTAAATAAGTACTTAATATCAGTATATTTCCGCTATTTATGTATGCCTTACGAAACTGTGCGTTTATTACTCTACGTATATCGAAATGTTAAGGGGTTTAACAATTAACAAGGAGGATGCAATAACTTGGTCAATGTATTCAAATTAAAAGCATAGAAAATATTATCAAAATATGCACAATTGAACAATGATGTGAAGCAAAAACCAAATGCACATTTTTCCTATCTTAAGTATGTAAAATATGAACAAGTGTATTAAATATTGTATAAAACTCAAGGGAAATATGATGAAATGACCTGAAATATATAAAGGTTAACACTTGTTTCTGCCACTCGAAGCTTTCTCAAAGTCAGCCCCTAAAACCCTTGTTAAACCCTCATTTTTTGTCCTGATAGTAAAACAAGCAGCTGCAATTTTTCTACGTTCGCTGCAGCGAAGGTGTGCCTTCACTGCAACAAAAGTTACAGAGTGCTAACTTTGCCAGCCGGGACCGATCACTGCAGCAAAAGTTGTCCTTCACTAATCTCTACTACAAACATCACAAAAAGTGAACATCTGGGAATGAGTTGGTTAGCTATAGAGAACGGTCCAAGAAGCAACTTCTACACTTTGATTAACTCATCCTTCTGACGTTCCCAATGCTTTTCTTGCTTCACATGGTCCTTTGAGAGCTTTAAAAACATGTCACAATCCTTCTGTTCAAAGGCCAAATTTGTAAGCTCTTCATTTATTCAAAATAAACCAAGATATTCACATTTAAATTAACAATTTCTATGAATTCACTATGATTATTTTTATGCACATTTTCCTATGTATTTATCTAGATTATGCAAAATTTGACTTAGTATGTGAACAATTAGGAAAATGTCCTGAAACGAAATTAATTTCAAAATGATAACACATATGTGAGAACTTTTCTAACTGATCAGCAATAGAGTTGGAATTCATTATTTCTTGATGGAACTATATTGCTTTTCTATGTGTTGAAATTAGAATTGTATGGTTTCATGGTCTGTTTCGGGACTTTTTTTCTTTCAAGGTTGCAAAAAAGAAAATCAATCTGAATTTTTTAGACTTTAAAGTATTGAGAAGTTCCATACATCTATGGGTTACATTACTGAATGATGCAATTGAGTTATTGGTATGTTTTCATGATTATTTATATGCCTACGTGGAGTCTGATTGCTATGGGATTGGGCTTCTGTTTCTTTCTTGTTTGAGTAATGTTAATGCTAAATTGCAGAATTCGACTTTTGGACTATGTTTAATTCTGTCATCCACATTTGATTGTGACTTAAGTTTTGATTTTGATTCACATTTTTTTCTACGAACATGATCTTGAATATTGTTATGCAATAGAATGTTGAAAGAATTGTGAAATATGTATATAGATCTATTTGTATATTTATTTTGATTCACATCTGAAGCAACTTTTGACTTTTCTCGTTTTTTTAATCCTAAAGCTGAAGAGTAGTTTGAAAAGGTCAAAAAGAGAAAATGGATTAAAGATGAAAAGTTTGCCAAGGCTAACACGGAGTCATTTCAAGAGAAAAATATATTCTTTAAGAAAGTGGGAAAATATAGGTAGGAAGAGAAAAGGTGCTATTATAATGTTTGTGCAATATTATTATTCTAACGTGTTATTTCCACAATCTGAGGGAGTTCTTATGCAGGGAAAATTTGTTAACTTGGATGCTGATACTGCATATTTAGCATTATAGAGCCAAAATTTAGAAAAATATGAAGCCACCGCCAAAATTTTAAAAAGGATAATTTTGAAAACCTTAAGAAAAAAAGAAACGATCTACAAAAATCAGATAAGGTTTAGCAGTCAATTGTGTGTGGAAAAGATGTTAAACACCTCACCGCACCCGTTCATGAGAACGGTTACTGTAAGTCAATTATTTAAAAATAAATATGGCCTTTAAAAATATCCTAATTTCCCAACAAAAATAAAAAGAGAATATTTAAAAAAAAGAAATAAAATGAAACTATGAGAAAAAGATTGTTTATTTACCAAAAGAAAATAAGAAAACATATATTTATTTATAAAATTGGACTTGACCTAGGTACTAGACTTATAAACTATGTACCCTTTAGAGAAATTTCGGGTAGAAATGCGTATTAATGGGTTTTTGTCTTTCGAAAACGTTTGTTTAATTTAGTTGTGAAAAGTATTTTTGATTTGTTGGTTTGTATTTTTATTAATAAAAACAACTCTTTATTTTTATTTGAAGAAAGATTTCTTGAAAGAATTTTTGGATTAAGCTTTTTGAGGAGGTTCCCATAACCTCACACTGAAAAATAAACATTTTCTTGCTGAGGAGGTTCTGAAACCTCGCACAACAGAAAAACCTTTTCAAAATCTTATTTATTTATTTTTTAAAAATTGAGCTTTTTTATTTTCTTTTCTTTTATAAAAATGTGTTAAAATCATTTTTTTCCTTACTTTTTATAAAGAAAACTTAGGAAATCCCCATTGGTATTCCTAAGGAAACTCCAATAATCTCACATTGTTTACTAATAAAGATAAATGTCTGAAAAAGCTCTAAAAACCTTCCACGACACTGGTTAAAAAGATGGGATGCAATGTTAGAGAAAAAGAGAAAATCACACAAAATCATTTCATCATGAAACCAATGAGGACAAAAATAGCACTTGCAGAATGAGGCTTTCATTATGAAGCTGTGCTGGCATGTGATGAATAATACGAGCAAATTGTGGGTTCGTGTTCTGAGAGAAAAATATAAGTGGGACCAGATACGCGGTCCAATGGCTCGAAGGAATATATCTGCAACATGGAGAGGTATCTGCTCGGTCTGGGACAAATTTCACAAAGGAGTGGGAGTCCGAGTTGGGAATGGCAGTTCAACGTCCTTCTGGAATGATAACTGGTCACAAATGAATAAACCTTTGATCGAATTGATTCCGGGACGGGAGGCTTTTGTTGACAAAAATGAAATAGTCCGACATTATGTTAACCCTGAAGGTGAATGGGATGTGTCCAAGCTGGGTAGATGGTTCAGTACTCACGTGGTTCAGCAAATCACATGTGTTCACCCCCCGGAGACAGTAGAGGAACGGATAAGTATTTCTGGAAACCCTCTTCTGATGGTTGTTTTTCTATTAGTTCTGCCTATCATTTTCTTTCTGCAGGTCAGTCCAGTTCTAATACAGCCTTTTGGAGATTACTTTGGAGATGGGATATCCCTGAGAAGATTAAATCTTTCATGTGGCTGGTGGCTCATGGAAGGGTTCATACATCAGATCTTAGAGCGAGGAGGGGCATATCGGAAACTGCATTTTGTCCGTTTCTTTGTGATCAGGATGAGAGCTTGATGCATCTCTTGAGAGATTGCGACAATGCCCGGGAAAGGTGGATGTCCATAATCAAACCTGCAATGTGGAATAATTTTATCAGTTTACAGGGAATGGAGTGGATCGAGTGGAATCTCAAACATGAAGCGGGAAGGGAGTTCACCAAGAAGATCAGATGGGCAACTCTGTTCGGATACGTTTGCTGGGATATCTGGGTGAGCAGATGTAAGAAGCTGTTTGGGGAGGAAGCTGAAGCTGATTACACAAATGCCTATTCCAGCTTTTTTCGAGCAAGTTGGGATATGGATTTAAGTAGTCAGTGTAGGTTTTATTCTCAGGCTGGTCGAGGAGATGAAGGACAACGGGTAAGGAGACCTGGCTTTTGCACACTTGAGGTGGACGGTTCTGTTCTTCAGTCAGGGCATAGCGCAAGTGCGGGCGTCATTAGAGGGGAAGATGGTGACTGGGTTTGTGGATACATAGGCAAACTTATGCAAGTTCCACCGGCCGTTGCTGAAATTATCGCAATCATCCAGGGCCTTCAAATTTGTTGGAATAGGAACATTAAGAATATTAGTCTCTTTACTGATTGTATTGAAGCTATTCATCTTCTCGTGAGGGGGTGTGAGGAGACCCACCCCTTTAAGGAGGTTATCGAAGAGGCTAGATTTTGGTTATCTAGAGAGTGGTGTGTCCTTATTAGCCATTTCTCTAGAGAGCATAATGCTGAAGTGGATCTTTTAGCTAGGACTGCGCATAGTAGTACAGAGACTTTTGTCATCTTTGATCACCCACCTTCTGCTATTCTTGCAGGCGGTAGGTGATGAGGGATCTTTCCTGTGCCCTCCTTTGGAGGCTAGTCTTGTAATTCTTGTCTATTGGACTATTGATTTCCAGTTTCAAGTAAAAAAAAAAAAGGAATTCAAGATAGAGCCAATCACTATCTCCATCATATAGAGTAAATAAAAGAGATCAGCACATCCTTTTCAAAAGCAAAAAAGATATACGGATTAGGGCATAATGAATATAGCAAACCCTTTTCCGCATACTTGTAGACTTCACAATAAGCAAGGTGAGAGAACAAGACGAAACAAAAATGAGGAACACACAGAAAATGTCATGTAATCAAATGCATCACATTTATATTTGAGGGGAGAGTAAATTAAAACAAGAGCGAGTATCAGCTCATTAATCAAGAAAGAGCAAAGCCAAGCAAGTGATAAACGCCTCTGCCTTAATATTATTATATTCTTTTATGGATCTCATTATATGAACAAGCAGGCAAGGTATTGCTTACATATTTGCTCCACTTTTGATCATCGGGACAAGAAAAATGAAGGGGAGATAATATATGTTGGTGCCTCTATCTCACAAAAGAGATGCTCCTTGGCAAAGATTGTAACCCCCTGCCGTAATTAATATCCGGATTACGCGATTAACGTGAAATAGAGACCAATAAGTCAAAACAACATTTATAAACCCAACAACCAGACGGGGTTTTCACAAATACATTCCGAAATCATTCTAAAACACGGTCTCATATTTACACTCCGAATATAATTACTATGCGAAGATAAATTACATTAATCCAATTATCAGAGTACGCAATATAAATTCCCGGCAATCCCGGAATCATATCTTCGCTCAATAATCATAAGGCATAATAGCCCATACAACTCATCGATTAGGGATTACACAACCTATTCGAATACATGCTCAAATATTTATCCAAATATACACATATATATTCTCAACTACACCTTGATAACCCACTACCAAGCTCTCACCCAGAAACGAGTCCTCTTTGCCCTTGGGTGCTTGCTCCTTCCTTGAGCCACTTGTCCTGTCTAAAATGTTGGTAGGGGAGGGTGAGATTCTTGGGGAATCTCAGTAGGAAACACATACCAATATGCATGCAAGATAAGTATTTAATGCATGACATGCTTGCATCACAATAACTCATGTTCACATCATGATATATCCGCATGCTCAATGTTTCAACAACATACTCATGGCCATAGCATAACTAGAAACAGAGCTACAATCATTCATACATGTCTCACATAATCACGCAAAGCAATAACATGCATCAATACACAAATACAATTATCAATACATGCAGGAGAGGTAAGTTCCCTACTCTCATTCTTTCCACGTATGCTCCAGCGTCGGCTACTCACGATCCAAGCGGATATCAAATCATAATCAGGGTGAATACCCAACCCTATAACCAAATCAAGAACATATGGTCATTCTCTTTTCCAAATTCTCACTTTCATAATACTTAGATTTGGCTATCATAATTGACCCTTAAGAGGCCCCAAATGCCTCTAATCAAAGCCCCAAAAGACTGGGAAACAATAGATTGAAGGTCACTTTTCAAAATCACAAAGTGCTGGAACATAGGCGTGGGCCCCGGCCCACCATTCCTTGGGCCGCGGCCCAAAGATGGTCAGAAGGCCTTGGGCTGCGGCCCACCACTCATGGGCCGCGGCCCAGATAAGGCCAGAAAGTCTTGGGCCGCGGTCCAGCCACTCTTGGGCCGCGGCCCAGAAATTTCCTGACTCTGGGCGAACTTCCAAAATTCATAACTAAATCTAGAAAAATCGAAATGAAGTGATTCCAAAGCCAAATGAAAGGTATATAAGTCCTCTTTCAAGGAAAAATATAGCCATTCACTGGAAATCACTACACAAATCCAGAATCACCAAAAACTCAAGACTGTCCCAAAACAGAATCCATTTTCGACCTCAAACTTTGGACAGCTATAACTCACAGTAGACAAAACGAAATGGCACAAATTATGTGCCCATTTTGAAGCTTGGGATGTGAACTTTAAGACTGGAAAGTTTCAGAATTTTCCAATACCATTTGGTCATTCAAAACGCTCATACAAAATTACTGCGCAAAACAGTGCTTAAACCAAACAGATTTCCAATTTTCTACCAAAGTGTTCAACAACTCCGAAATTAATAACCAAGCTTATTCCCACACAAAATCACTCAAGGAACACAATGGTAACCTCAAAATGACCAAATTCACAACCCATTTATATGCCCTGTTTTGACCAAAGCATAAAACCAACACAAAAAGTGCCAAACTTCACATTTAAGCTTCAATTCAATACCATTCATTCAAAACACTTAACAAGGCACTAATTCCATGACAACGACAATTCAAACACCACAAGACCCTAAATCACGAAATTAGGGCTAAAATTCCAGAAATTTAAGGCCTAACCAATGGCCACAAATCTTATATGAGAAGGAAGCTTTCACTCACCTCAACAACTTTCTCAAAGGGAGTTCTTGATTCACCACCTCCCAAAATTTCGTGTGGCCCCAAACCACAACCAATGAACAAACTACAACCATAGGATGAAAGCTCTTAGCTCAAGGAACAATATTAATGAAGAGCATTTTGGCATTTGAGGCCATTTGCTTACCTCAAATCCAGCTTTTCCTTTCCTCTTTCTTGAGCAACAATGGCGAAAATGGAGAGAAGGGGAGAGAGAACGAGAGAGAGAAGGAAGAGAGGTGGAGATGATGATGAAGTGCAGAAAAATCTGCCCCCACCCCCTTCACATGCCTCCAAAAACGCATAGGAGAGAGAGGAGAGAGAAAAAGTGGTTTTTGTCTCATATGCCTCATCCTATGGTCCACCATAATGCCACTTGGCAACATCTCATCCCTTAATCTCTAATACCACACACATATACACCAAATTCACATCATATTTCTCCCAAAATATTTAATTACACAATTTTATAATCAATCTCAATGCTATCAGTCCTTAATCGAAAATCGGGGTGTTACAAAGATGAAGACCTTCAAGACACAAAACACATCCAGCAAGAGAAAGAAGTAACTCTTTAGAAAAAAGTGTCTTTCCCCCTTCGCTCCAAAGGAGCTTTTAGAATGACCACATTGGATGAAAAATTGGAATGGAATGTATGTATCTTTCAAATTCCTTTACTTGCCTACCCTCAATATAATTTCTCTGTTGCCATCTTTTACCCAAATCATTATTCAGACCAAGGAACAAAAGGACGGTACGTAGAAACAATGATATATAAATAATGTTCACAAATTTGACATCATCACAATGAGGATTGAGCAAACAACATAACAATCATAGGCCACAAACAGCATAAGCTTCTTCCGCGTGATTAAGACCCAAAGAGAAAAGAAGACTCTTGCTTATATGCAAATGTGCATGCCTCTATCTCAAATAGAGATACACATTGGTGCAATGAGTCTTCTAAGAAGTCATGATGAGATCAAGCAAAGAAATCATGGTTTGCTACTTTTGGTTCCTCTTTCCTTCCCTCACATGCCTCTCATCTCACAATTTTTTAGAGTCTTTTCCAGTGTTCTGGAAACCGGACCGGACCGGCCCGGTAACCGGCAAACCGGCTGGTTGGCTGGTCCGGTTTCCATTTTTTAAAAAAAAAATTTTAATATTTTCTTTAGAATTTCATACCAATAAGCCTAAAATTTTCAATTTCTCACCGGTTTGGTCCCGGTTTAGCTCCGATTTGGCCCCGATCTGACCCACTGACCCTTAACCCAGTACCCCAACCGGTTCAATACCCGGTCCGGGTTTTAATACCTTGGTCTTTTCTCTCACAATTTGCTTGTATCTTTTCTCTCCCAATTTTACATGTCCTTTTCTTTAACCCTTGCTCCTTATTTATGGTCTCAAAATAGGGTTTTTCTATTGATAAAATTTTCTAATTTGACCCAATCACTATTAATGAGATTTTTTAAAATTTTAATTTTTTTTATTTTCTATTAGTAAAATTTCTTAACTTAAAACCCAATCACCATCAATGAGAGATTTTTTCTATTTTTTTTATTTTTCCCAATGAGATTTCCTAATTTAAACCTATCAAGTATCAACAAAAATGAGAGCTATTTTTTATATTTTTAAATTTCTATTTTTTCTACTCCACACTAAATTTTTTTAATCTGAATATCAATAAGCATTAGGGATGGAAATAGGCCAGGCCCCTAACAGGGGCCTACGGCCTAGCCTACATAAAGCCTATCCTAGCCTATTTAGTAAATAGGTCAGGTTCAGGCTCAGGCATATTGTTAAGCCTATTTAGATAAACAGGTCAGGCCTATTTTTATAAGGCCTAGACTATAAGCCTACAGGCCTGGCCTATTTAATTTTTTATTTTAAAAAAGATACTATTATATAAGTATATATAATATCATCTAAATAATTTTATAAATTTATCAACTTAATCTTAATTCTAAGTTTCATATTTCATCGTCATTATACTTATCCCTTGTTTTCGCATAAATCATTCACCTCTACATCCCTTCTCTTTGATCAATCGAGATGGCAACACTGACTCACTCTCTCCCCTAATTTGTGCCCTCCACTAAAGCATAAAAAATGTTATGAGTTTATTTTAGTGTCAAATGAAATATTATAATCTTAACAAAAAGAGTTTGTCCCAATTTACATGGAAAGAGTAAAATAGGTAAAAGTCTAGTTTTATATGTTATTTGTTATGCTTAGTTGATTTTAAATAATATATCTCATTAGTTAACAGTCGATTAGTTTTTCTTATTCCTATTTGCTCATACAAGTGTTGTCACTAGACATTATTTTCTTTTCCTTACTAAGCCTTAATATTACTACAAGAATAGATATTAGGCTTTTAAGACATAATGTAGGATTGTATATAAAAACATGAAGGGTTATATATGAATTTGGCGGCATAAGCTTTAAAAGTTATTTAAAGTTCTACATTTTAAATAGACTTTTAAACAGGCTTCAGGCTTTGTCAAGCCTTCTGAAGGCCCAAGCTCAGGCCTAAAAAAAAGCCTACATACAGGCTCAGGCCCAGGTCCAGGCTTTGAATCTTTGTTACAGACCCAGGCCTATTTAGGCAAAACCTAACATAGCCTAGCCTATTTCCACCCCTAATAAGCATCAGCAAGATGAATTAATTTGAAAATTTTTGCCATTTAATACAAACCTCAATTGCCAAACAATCACCATTAATGATGATCATTTTTCAAATTCAATTATAATCCAATCAGCATCAATATCATTTGCTTATTAATTTAGATGTGGAAGTATTAAGGAGGATTTTTTTTTCTTTTTACATGTTTTAATTTTTTTTATTATTTTTGAGTGGGGCCCCGGCCTTACTTCATATAAAATCAACATATAGTTGAAATCATCTTTTTTAGAAAAAAAAACTACCCTAACCTAACTTCTCCCCATAGTAAAATGAGACTTAAATACCCACACACCTCACCACATTCTCTTGGAGTTAGATCACACAACCTCTCATTTAAGAAGGGTGTGTTGCTACTTGAACAAAAAGCTCTTGGTTTGAAATTATCTAGCTAGTCAACTTTAATTAAGTGATTATAGAAGTGAAAATGGCGAAAACAAAATCAAAGCTTACCGAACCAGAGATTGAACGCCGTTGTTGACAATGAAAAGAGGGTAGAGAGTTGACCTTGCCGTCACTCGTTCAGGTATGAGCGAAGTACTGTCTATTGTCGACTCGGATCTGAAGTAGGAGAAAGAGGAGACAAATATTGGATTGAAGAGAGAAGAGTCATCTACCTTCACCGTTCTCTGTTATCACCTTTGATCTGAAGTAGGAGAAGGGGTGACAAATGTCAAATTGAAGGGAGAAGGGTCGTCTACCTTCAACGTCGTCCTCACAACATACTCAGTCGCCGTCATCAGCCTTCATCATCATCTACATCCGCCGTCGTCCATCATTTTTTTCTCAGAGAGGGCAAGGGTAAAATGGTTAGAGTTTAGACTTCCGTAGAAGTGGAGCCCAATTCCTAGGGGTGGCTAATGGAACTCACTTTCATTATTTTTTATGAAACTCACTTCTCTAGGGGAGTGGCTTCAACCCTACCAAACATACAAAAGTTAGGTTAATGTGTAATTTTAATAATAAAGTTTTTCACTATGAGCATCCAACACAATTAAATTTTGAATGGTGCAAAAATATATGTAATTTTTTTAAAAGAAATTATGTAATTTTAGCAATTCCATTAAATTGGCTCAATCGTCCATCATAAGAATGATTTGCACATCTTCATTAATTGATTATAGTATCAAATCCCATGATATTGTTTAAAATATTACCTTCAATCATGGTATAAAAGAATTCAATTAACAACGCAAAAAAGCTATTATGGTTATAATGAAATCTTCATTCAAATCGAGATTAACAAAAAAAAAAAAGTAAACTACATCATGTGAAAACATCTATTATGTTTATGAAACTATGTAGGTACCAAAAAGGCAAAAACCACATTTTAAAATTAGAAAGAATAAGGACCTGTTTGGAAAGCTGTAAAAGAGGGAAAAGCCTCGATGCATAGTGAAAAAGTCACTTTAAAGTTGCTTTTAATAAAATAAGGGTGTTTGGAAAAAAAAAACAAAACAAAACAAAGCAAGGGTGTTTGAAATGGTGATATAGCTTATGTGTTTTTGTTAAAAAAGCCATAGTAGTTGAGAAGCAATAATTTGTGGTTTTTTATGTCTCACAGTGCTTCAGATGGAATGAAATGGTCGTGAGTTCCACCAATATGTTCCTTTATATTTATGTACTTTCACACCTTATTTTTTTTCCCGATAAAAGAGAATATATTTTTAATTAATTATTAATTTTCAAATGACATATTTTTAAACCAACCATCAACCAATAAAAAAATTTACACTTTTAACACACATTATTGTAATTCTTTTAAAAATTTGAATTCAAACTTATTAATTATTTTCTTTATCCGTTTTTCTTATTCTTGTTTTATAATTTGATTTGCTCGAAAATCTATTTCAGATATTAAATTTGATTTGGTAAAAATTAACTATATTTTTGTCTCATTCTTAATTTGATTCTTTGCTTGCATTTTGCCACCTGAAGATTTAATAATAAATTATGTATTTTAGTGTTTTCAATATTTTTTTAATCTAACTTGTGTTATACGTTTATGACTTACAGAGATTGCCCCAAAGAGCAACAACACGTGACAAAACAAATTGAAAAACTAAAACTAAAACCGAAAAGTTTGAAATGCTAACAATTTGTTCGTCCCAGTTAATGCCCACTTAAATTGAATTTTGCTTTTTTCCTTCTTGACTAGAATAGTAAATTTATTACCATGGAATTAGCTACCATTTACTTGTATCACTTTTCTGACCACATTCATTAATGATTCTAACTTAGCCTCTAATTCCGGTTAAATTCATAGCCCCACTATCTCCGCTTTATGACGTTGATATGTTGCTCATTAAGTCACAACAAACTTATAATTAAGCCAATTATTTTCTTTTTCTTTTACTCGCAACACAATTACTTTAATTTCAAATTTATTACTACATGGTATACTAAATATTCTTAAATTTTCAAGTCAAATAATTTGGCGCGTATTCTTCTAATTGATATGTTATTACTGAAAAAATGCATATAATAAAATAGCATATTCTCATAAAAATTAAAATGATAAATATTAGAAGTATGAGTTCTTGGTGAAAAAAAAAATTGGGAGTATGAGCTGGTCATTTCTCTTTTAAAAATGATAAAAAGAAAAGAAAAGAAAAGGAAAAATCCGGTTGCCGGTGACTCTTGCCCCTTGGTGAACTGGACCAGCTCATAACAAAGCAGGGCATTTTCGTAATAAAAACGATGAAACGCGACCTTTTTGGTAACTTGAATCCTTTAAAGGCCCCAAAATTCCAGGGATTCCCCCACACAACGCAGCATTGCCCGTCGCATCTCCGTTCTTACACCTTTCCCTCTCTTCCCAAATCCCTCACTTTCTCTCTCTGTAAAATATCAGAGAGAGGAAGAGAATCAAACAGAAGCAGACGGAGGAGGAGGAGGAGGAGGAGGAGGAAGACGAGGACGATTGAGCCGTCGGCTCTGCGATCTGCGAATCTGAGTGGAAGAGAGAGAGATCGGAGGAGGAATCTATCGGCAATGGAGGAGCGGCGATATGCGGTGTTGATGTGCGCGGAGGAATCGGAGTATGTGAGAAAGATGTACGGAGGTTATTATGGAGTGTTCGTGAGAATGCTGGCGGAGGTGGGGGAGAGATGGGACGTTTACAGGGTGGCGCGTGGGGAGTACCCGCCTGATGAGGAGGTGGAGCTGTACGACGGATTTGTGATCACCGGAAGCTGCAATGACGCACACGGGAACGATGCGTGGGTGAGAGAGCTACTTACATTCCTTAAGAAATTGGATTCTATGAGGAAGAAAGTTCTCGGAGTTTGCTTCGGCCACCAGGTATGCTTATTTATTTATTTTCGTTGAGTTAATTTACATGAATTAACTTATAAAAATGTTGAATGTTCACATTGTGTCTTTTTATTATTTTTATGATCCGCTTATGTTGTTGTTTGTATGATCCCTTTATGTGTATGATAACATCTAAAACTGAAAGAAAAGTCAATTAGTATAGTTCAATAAAATTTAAAAAAATTATGTAGAAGTGAGTGATATGTAAGTTTTTTTTATTTTATTTTTTTGTGTGCCTTCCATCTAAAATATAAAGAATGAGTTTGTTTGGCTGATAACATGTGAATGGGACTTTTTGTTTTAACAAATTGATATTTTATATTGATGAGCAAATTGCACAAGTCACCCTGTCATTTCAGAAGTGCATCGCATGGTTTGTTAATTTCTATTTTAATTCATGTTGTAGTACCACACTCTCTGTACTTATTTATAAATCTTTTTTTTGATAAAAAAAGTTTAGTCCTATTTATAAGTCCAATTTTAAGGTAGTAAATGTTTTTTTTACTTTTCTACCCTTATTAATTACAATAAACAAAAAGAATTTGTTTATGTTGACTTTTGGAACCAATTATAGATAAGGATAAAATTAAAAATTTAGTTCATAGTTAATGAGTTAACTAATTCTTCTTTATATGTGAAAATTAGTTAAAAATGACTTATAAATAAAATACTT
Source organism: Inga leiocalycina (assembly GCA_963242795.1). NCBI lineage: Eukaryota > Viridiplantae > Streptophyta > Magnoliopsida > Fabales > Fabaceae > Inga > Inga leiocalycina. The sequence continues at coordinate 59,829,050 of OY725321.1, forward strand.
AGTATCATCATATAAAAGGGAGAATTACAGCTAAGTTCCAAGTAAAAAGGAAAATAAAAAAAATGGCCCCTCAAAATCTGAAAATGAGAAAATGGTCTTAAGATATTGTTAATGGAGGCTTCTGGAGTTGTCGATGACCTGTTCAATTGTTAATAGGGCCATTTTTTTTATTTTGAGGTTTCAATGATCATTTTTTTATTTTTCTTTTTGTTTGGGACCTGACTGTAATCCTCCCAATGAAATAAGGGCTAGCAAACGAAATTATTTATGAACTTGCGAATAATATAGCTTATCTTAAATTCTCAATGCTTTGGGATTCTTTTACCCTTATGGACATATCAAACTGAGGCTGTACTTTTTGCCCGCAATATTAGATAAGGATTAATCTTTAGTATTGAACTCTTATCTTCTTTTTTTTTTTTTTTTTTGCCCACGAACTCTTATCATAAAAAACGGGGGAAAAATCATTAAATCAGAATATAAGGACCTTTATTTATTTTATTTAAAAAAATGAATTAATAATTCTTCCTTTAATATCATTAAATCAGAATATAATACTTCATGACTGATGGTGTCGATATTGGTCATTGGAGTCTCAATTAAGGGTTCAAAAATTTTTAAACGTGACTGTAGGACACCTAAACACGCATTGAAGTGCCCATATATAGATCAGAATGATAACTTTATTTAATTCTTCAAGAATTAAAAGAATCTAAATCAATCCATTCGATATTTTTTGTTTGATTAATTTTGTTTTTTCCCCTTTAGCAAATAATTTATGTCACGCGCGATTCAGAACTGCGATCAAATTAAGACATTCGATGCTTTCTGTCGGCAATTACAGTAAATATCCAAATATGAACAAAATAAAGTTTATTATTTTTTCTTAATTAACATGGATAAGATTAAGTTCATAAAAAAAATTTAAAACTCAAATTATAATTTTAAAATTATATATATTTCAAATCAATATTTAGGTATATAAATTATTTACTTTTGGACAGAAGGTATTTAAATTATGCATTAGATTTTAGTGGTACAATACTTACATCCACTTTAAACTTTGAAGCATTATTTGTAATTTTTTTGATAGATCTGAGAAAGAAAATGACATTAATAATGAATTATATAATTTATTTATATTCTATTACAATCTTTTATACAATCATCTATCTCAGGTAGAGTATAGTATTATCTAATCAAATGTAAGCAAATTTAATTAGAATAGCTCTCTCTCGAAATATTTTTTACGGTGTTTTTAATAAGAATGGGAAGTGTGTGGTCTCTATTTCCATCAAGGGGACCCGATATTAGTGTCTTGAACAGGACATTGATAGTGAGGTAAAATACAAAAGTTTTGTTTTAACACTTAGGGGCTGTTTGGTATGAGAGATTTGAAGGTGGGGTTGGAAGTTTTTAGTCAATTTTTCTTATTTTTTTAGTTTACATATTATCTTCATTAAAGTTTTATAACCCTACTTCTCTAATATTTTTTTAAAATTTAATTCATAAAAATTTGCTCTCCCCACCCCTTCTGCCAAACAGACCCTTACAAAGATTATAAAAGCTTATCCTTCAAGTGTCACGTAAGATTTTTCGTATCTCCTTTTTTAGGACTTAATTCAAATCATGATTCAGCATTTATGATGCATTATCAAAAGTACTCTTGTTAATTTATTTCCAAGTGTTTTAGAAAATAGAGCCTACCCATCAACTTCTAGTTTTGGAACGTCATCATTTTTAAATAGTTAAATAATTGTAACTTTTCACTTTGATCTTCTCTCATCGTATTTATAAAATAAAGAGATTTTTTATTCTTAATATAAGTCACCACATTGAATTTATTATACTAATGTACAATTTTATCCTTCCTTAATTTATTGTTCTTGTACTTCTTGGTTCTCCCTCATTTCTTCATATTACATTTCTCCGTATTTGATAGACGCATGAAAGAGTACTATCCAATATTATATATATATATATAGAGAGAGAGAGAGAGAATGAGAGAGGCTTAATACATGAAGAAATGGGGAAAATGCAGTCACTTTATCACTTTATCACTTTATGTGGCCTTGTTTTGTTTGCAAGTGGAGACAACTTAGTGAGTGTTTGGATTAGTTTTTTTTAATAGTTTTTACGATTTACGAGGTAAATGTGTAAAAGGAGTTTTGTCTCGGGTTTCGCAAACCATGGTTTGAAACCATGATTTGGAGGTTTGCCAAACACACACTTAGGATTACGTGTATTCGGTATCGGCAATCACATGATGTAAAGTTAAAATTGAGAGCCACTTGGAATGTGGTGCTGTTTCTGAACAGAAAATCACAGCAGCTGGAGGCCACTTTCATTTTACAATGTGAGGAATTATCTTAGCCGTTGGTTTCATTAATGACGTGGCGTGTTGCCGTTGCTTGATCGTACAAATGATTAAGATCATGTCTCGTGACATAAACATGATTTATCACTGCCACGCAATTGCGTGATTCGAAATCTTAATAAAGATTATTCCTTACATGTCTATTCATGTCCCACAGGGTGGTATCAGATTAGATGGGATCTGACTTAACCATTGCGAATAATGAAATAAATTAGTTTCTTCATAGAAATGGTTGCCTCAGGCAGATATGGGTCCTATTGTACTGTTCATGTATAGATTTTATATCTAGACATAATTTTAAACTTTAACAAAGGTACATTATTTTCAAGTCATAAACATTTCAACATATTTTCCCATTTTGATGTGCTTGTCTCTTTGTTCTGCTTTTTTCTTATTTGCTTGTTTGTTCCCATGGTTTTAATCTCCACGTGAAGTTGCAGACTTCTCAAGGCATATAATATTTCAGCTGAGGGAAAAAAAGGTAGCTAGACTGAGAAATCAAAATAAAGTAGAACCACTTTACACCTAACAGCACTTACCAAATCTGGTGACGGTAATTGACTTCACTCCATCCAAGAAATTAAAAGACAAACAGATAGGCTAAGATGGGATTATAATTTTTTTATGCCCACTAATAATTTATGAGTAGGCTTTATTTGGTAAATGAGGATGATTGTTTATTACTCAACCTTTTTGTGATGTTCAAACTTTGTAGAGGTGTCTTCCACGTTAGTTGTGGGGTCACTATGGTAGATTCCCTATTGCATAAATATAAACTTATCATGTGATATGTTGCCCCATAATCCATGTCTCCTTTTTGTTTGGTGAAGCTAAATTTGTTGAGTTGGATGTAATTAAGCATTTCTGACCTATCAGATAGTGTTTGCCAAGTACGATTCTCCTCGGGTCATTCATATAGAACCTAATTGGAGAGTTGATTTTAGTCCCAAATATTAGACTTATTTCTCATACTTATCATTCTTTTACTAACTTTTCTCCATTAGTGCTCCTTCAACAATAATCAAGTAAGAGAGAGATTGAGGGAATTAAGAGAGATTGAGGTGGGTTCACTCTTAATGTCATTATGAATGTATATAAGTAGGAGATTCCACCATTTTGATATTACTTGTGTTGGGTAGTTTTTCTATCTTGTTTGTTTCTGAAAAGGAAGAAAAAAGCATGGCATGTGTGGTTTCGTGTTAAATTGTTGTGGGAGTGGCTGCCACGTGTTGGGCTCCACTTTCACTTAGAGATTTCAATGATGTCCCTATTCTTTGTTGAGTTGGGTGGAATTATACATTTCTGGCCTACTAGATAATGTTTTCCACGCAATGATAAACTGATCTCACACACACATAATTGTGCATGTTGCGTCGTATTGAATATTACACATGTATACTTGAATTTATGTAACATATTGTGTGTGTGGGAGATGCAAAAAAGTGATAGTATACAGCTCCTATTCCTTGAATGAAAGATCTAAATATGACTTTATGTTGAAAACATTTCTGATGATTGGGTTTTGATCAGATACTTGGACGAGCACTAGGAGGAAAGGTGACTCGATCTCCCACAGGTTGGGACATCGGCGTCAGAACAGTGACTTTTTCATCATCTTCATCACTGGCTCTGTCATCTCTCAAGATCCCTTCAAGGCTCTCCATAATCGAATGCCATCGCGACGAGGTTTGCCCCTTTCTATAAAAGCGACAACTCTAGTAGGTTCGATTACCTAATCATTTAAAGACACGTTCACGTACGTCACTTATGAACCACACTTATCTACCTCTTTATAAATGCCTATTTGTTAGCCAATCATGAATGAAGAAACACACACGGATGTAACATGTATATATATATAGATATATTTAGTTATTAGTGATAAAGCCTACATGTTTAGTTACTTAATGAATTAGTTTAATGGCCAAATAAATTTAGGTAAGAGAGCTGCCAGCAAAGGCAGAGGTGATTGCTTGGTCAGAGAAAACAGGGATTGAGATGTTTAGGTATGGAGATCACATTATGGGAATCCAAGGCCACCCTGAGTACACCAAAGACATTCTTCTTCACCTCCTCGAACGACTCATCCAATGCAATTTCATCATGGTATGTGTATATTCAAAAATTTAGTTGTTAATAGAATACAATGATATTTCATTAATCCTATAGCCGACACCACCTGATAGGATATACTATTATACTATGTGTGTGTATGTACATATCATCGTCTTCATTCTCTTTTCTCAGCCTGTACTCATGTTTTTTTGGGGTTGAAACTTGTGTTATGTGCGCTACTAACTTTCGCCCGTAATTGGTGACAGGAGCCGTATGCGGCTGAGGTAGTGGCAAAACTGGCTTTGAGGGAGCCGGATAAGGAGGCTTGGAGGAGACTGTGCATCAGCTTTCTTAAGGGTAGCTTATGACAATGCAGTGAGAGAAGATACTGAGGGAGTGAGAGAGAGGAGAGGGAGAGGGGAGAGGGAGAGAGAGAGAGGTTTTGTATTGAAGTTGGCTTTAGGAAGAAAAGAGAGGGAGGTAAAAGACTAAAAAGTAATGGGGAAAAGAAGAGAGTTAATTTGTAAGGGGTGACACCAATTTCCTTCATGCTTAATCAATTAAATTCCACTGATGGAGAAAAATAGTCTCTTAGTCTAGTGATGTTTTAGATGGCGATAGAATAAGCTAATTTTTGAAATATGAAAAAATAACTAAAAGGAAAAAGAAACATTTCCATTTAGGTTTATGCTTAAATTTCCATTAAAGGAGCATTAAGAAAAGGGCATTTAAAATCTTGTGTGAATTCCTTGACTGGCTGAGTACTATAGAGGCCAATAAGAGAAAATTAGTCAAGCAAAAAAGGAAGTTAAATGTAACACATAAATCCAAAGAAAAAAACGTCATATTGATTTAAGTGTTTGCTAAACTTTGTATTATAAAATAAATTAGCTACGTGAGGTTAAGAAAGCAAAACTTCCATTCCATCGTATTTTGGAAAAATTATCATTTTGTTATGTTATATTAAAATTACATGAAAACTTCCTTATTGTTAAATTCATATTTCTTTTAAATTAAATAAAAATGAATTAATATTTTTATTTTTATATAGATGGAAAAAAAAAAGCAATATAATTCTTGTCATTGCTTAATTTTCTTGTCATTGCTTAATTTCCAACAAGATGTAAGGACAAAAGCAAGTGGAAACTTTTTTTTTTTTATTAATTTGTAATTCAAAGTATGGTACCTGGAGAACTTCATGTACTCGATATATTAAGTACAACCAATTTGATATTGAGTAATATTTGGTTTGGTTCAAGCATTTTAAACTCAATGATGGGATAACATTTGAATATGATTTATCTAAACAGTTCAAAAACTTGATCTTGTTTAATGGATACTAATTTTCTCTACTTTGTTCCAACCATACTTGGTGAGATACTTAATTTTTATATTTAATTTTCTTTTTATTATCATTAGGAGAAAAAAGGTGAGATGGAGAAAAGAAGGTGGATCTACCAACTGTTTCATAACATTAGCAAGAACAAAGTAATATTCAATTATTCATAGAGAACAATTTCTTTCGAAGGATCCACTATGTGATTAATGAATAAGCCCATTGGTTGACTCGTGGCCTAATATTAGAGGAAAAAGCAGCATAAATCCCATTAAATGGGTTTTGTCGGTATGGGTTGGGTTGGAAAAAGGTGAACACAAATAAAAACATGATTCGCTCTCCCCTACTCAAATAATTTAAATTTAACTTATATATCAATGGACTTTGATCTAGGAGAAGGGTTAATCTTTTATAACTTGATAAACCAATGTTCAAAACCCTTCTTAAAGAGATGTCCACATTTTATGTCCATAGTGCTGTGAATAAAAACCAATTTTGTGTTTATAGAATGTGGTGAATCAACAAGATTTAGTCTAGTGGAAGAGGTTAATCTCTCATAATGTAATGTGACAAATCAAGGTTTGAAACCTTCTTAGGAGAGGTGTTCACATTTTGTATCTAGTAGTGCAGTGAACAGAAACCCATTTTCCCCTGTTTACTCTTATTTTACAAGGCTAACACAACACAAACCCTAGAGCCAAAAAAAATTAAAAACAAAAAACCTCTCAATCAAGTGGCTAAACACTTTTTTCAATTTACTTTCACATTATAGTGCTTATTGTTATTTGTGTTATGTATGAAGAAGTTATATCTATGATTATATTCAATAATGTATTCATTTTATATCTACTTCCAGATGATGAAGATGATAAGAAAGGATCATAAGATTTAAATATTAATTTTTAAGAATTGACGAATGGTAGTTTTATATTATATGATTATTATTATCATATTTGTGAAATTTTGATTGCCCAATCCACAATGTGATGTGGTATGGATGGACATGGATATGTTACGTTTGTTGAATGTGGCTTGATTACATATTAAGACCAAATAATGAGAATTAAGTAATACTCTATGTAGGTTTAAAATGGGTTATATGATTAGGTTTTATAAATTACTTTTTTTTTTTTTTTGGGGGGTGGGGGTGGGAGACAAAGAAAGCTAGAAACCCCTACAAAGAAATACTCTATGTGTGTGTGAGATAAAAATACAATTTATTAAACCAAGTAAAATGATACACACAAATTGAGCCTCTACACACTAGAAGATAAACCCAACATCACTAAGAGGCCCAATCCACTAAGAGCAAAACACAAAATAAAAAACACACACACACACATTGAAATTCATGCAAGTGCAAACATGAGCCAATCACAACTGAACAGAAACGGAGAGGAATGCATGGAACTTACAAAGGAATTTCATATGGGGTCATGGTCAAAATACTCATGGTTTCCACTATTGATTGAGATCAGATTGTTCCGCCAAAGACATATGGAGGTCATGTTTTCAAGAGAATGGCCGTCTCTAACCCTGCTTTGTGGGGCTAAGATTGCTTGGAAATTGACAACTAGTTCCAAGGGCTTTGTGGGCTGAGGTGTTTCTTAACAAATACTTCCTCGGCTTTTATTTATAAACAACATTTTTTTTATGGGTTTGATCCCGTGTATAAGCAATAATTTTGCTGTGTCTAAAAATTCAATGCATTTTTTCACTTTCATCCTCAATTAATTATATGTCTCTTTCATCTAATTTTTCTATTCATTCTCTCTCATCTTTTTCCTCACTCATCATCTTCATAAACAAAGGTCCGCTTGAAAAAAAATTATATACCTTGCACATTCGTTGTTTTTAACTAATTTTAACTACCAGTTTGTTTTGCATAATTTAGGTAGTTGTTGCTGATAAAAAAGACCTTAGGGAGTACATATTAAGGAATGATGATATTTTACAGGCTTCTCAAGCAAGAGATTCTATGATTTGGAAATTCATCTCACAGCAGCAAGAAGTAGTTGGACAGGGGATTAAATGGAACATTCGAAATGAAGTTGTAGTAGAATTTTTCAATTTTCAATGATTACTGGCTGCTTCCTGACATTAAAATCAAGGATTCATGTCTTCTCACACTGGGTAACTTATGAGACTTGTTTCAGAGATTAGCAACCTTGGTGCACGGTCATGTGTTCCAATGGCTTCTCACAATGGTTCCTCCTATGATTGAAGATGGAAATGACATTCTTTCATGGTGTGCTACTTCTAATGGAGAATTCTCAATCAAAAGTACTTATTATCTAATGGAACCACCTCGTCATAATACATATAGCTCAGTATACAAAACAATTTTTAAACAGAGAGGTGCTGAACGCATTAGAGTGTTTAAGTGGATTGCGTTAAACAGTATAGACTAACTACTAATGCATGGAGGAGCCAATAGTCTAAAGCCTCTCCTGTTTGTCCGTGCTGCAATAATGGTTTAGAAGATGTTATGCACATTCTGCAGGAATTATGGCATCAGCTGCTTCATCCAGGTACAACTCTCAATTTTTTTTTTTTTTTGCAATTCCCTTATGTGATTGGTTTGCCTTCAATTTAAAGAGAGATTTAGGAAGGCATGAAGATGGAAATTTGGGTCTCTATTGGGGTATTACCATTTGGAAACTCTGGCTATGGAGAAATAATGATATATTTTATTATGAATTTACCAAGCCTATGGAACCAGCATATGCTATTATGCAAGTATGGAAAAATTTCAGAGTCAGGAGAGGGATGTTTCGCTAAATCATCTTCACAAGAGACTTAATATGGCTACTACCTCCAAGTCATGGTTGGATTAAAGTTGATGTTGATAGTGTTGTAACTTCAACTAACAACGAGGCGATGTGGTGGGGTTATTAGAGATCATAGTGGTCATTGGGTTGCAAGTTTTAAGCTTTCTCTTGGAATATGTAGCGCTTTTGAAGTGGAAAATTAGGCTATTTTTAAGGGTCTTCAACTTGCATGGGACCTTAGGATTCAAGAAAGACATTCTTGAGTCAGATGCAAAAAATATTCACTTATTAAAGAACGAAAATGGTAGCAAATTGTGTAGCTTGTTGTTTGTTCCAATCCAGAGTTTAATGATGTGTTCATGGGAGGTAATGCTACAACATATACCAATAGAACAAAACCGTCTTGCCGATGCTCTAGTAAAGGAGGGATTATCTAGTTCTTCATTACTAGACTCATGTCTATCCCACCAGCAGACCTTAGTAGGTGAGTGTTTGGGATTTAGTCCCCTTTTAAATTGACTAATGTAATGCTTTTCGGGCTATAGCCCTCTCATGTACCCAAAAAAAAAAAACATGGATGAAAGTCCGTGAGCCATTGCTGGAAATGCGACTGTTAGCGAAGAGCTACAAAGAGTGCTTACACACACACTTTAGCTGAATCCCAAAACATGAGGCGCTAAAAAGCTTCATTGCATGAAGTGAAGCAGAGTTCAACAAATAAGCTTAACAAGGGACCGAGAGGAAGATATAAACTGGCCACTGGCCATGAGGCTTAACGTGAAAAATTATGATCGAGAGGAAGCTGAATTTCAGAGAAAACTGGGTAAATACGTGTGGTGAAAATCTGTTAAATTCAAACTTCAAGCTATGGAGGGGACTTGGGCAAGAAGAGGATGCCCATGGTTTTGTTGAGAGGTAAAGGGAGAAATTGTGAAACTATAAAGATGATCCTCATGAATAAATTTTGGTTAGTGTTGCCTCTCAATGTTAAAAAATATCAGTGGCCCACGATAAGTGATGCATAATGTGCAGGCCAATATTTAAGGCCTTTGTTGAGTATAGTGGTTGGAAGCATTCCTTACTGTCCCAAGCTAATAACAAGTTTTTGCGTTTCTTATATTCGAACAATAATCAGAAAAATTTCTGAAAAATATCCTAAAAATATCAAAATCACAAATCAGTTTTCTATCTAGAGTAGGAATGAACTTCCTGATTTGAGATTTTCAGATTTTGAAGGCACTTAACAGGATTTTTTTAAAAATAATCTGTCAAGAGTCATAGCATTTTTTCAAATTTGAAAAACAAAATCCATTGAAATCATGGTACCTAATGGGATTCAAATGCTCCATGAATATCAATATAACTTTATTAGCCAAACACAGTATCTCACTTCACGGAGGCTGGGAAGCAAAGATGTGAGGTAGCTCAGTTAAATAAGGCAATAGTGGCTACAGAAAAAGGAAACAGAAGCTATCTCATCCTAATGCACTCCCCAGGACCTGTGCAAGTTAACTTCTTTTGGGTACTGATGGTACAGGCCGAACCCTACTGTTATGCAACATTAAATTTTAGTTGGCCTGAAAATACAAGCAAAAAAATAAAAACTCAACACCATCCAAACGGAAGAACCAATGTGGACAGCTCCATCTAACGTCAATCTTTTAGGGCATGTATAGGTAGGAAAATAAGAGTTGTTTCAATATCCTAGTTCCAGATGATAATGTTCAAACAGAGAAACTTGTTTTCCACTTCAGAATGACAACCATCAACAGATCCAAATGCAAAGCACAGACCAAATAGATCAATTACGATATCCACTGATCATAATAGCAATAAATGAATACTGATGGTTATGTGAAAAATCGTCTTATCATCTTGTTCGGCTTTATTTAGATGAAGCCCACAACCACATAGGGAATAATCTTAGCCAACAGAGACAGTCTAGGACAGTGACACTGACGCTGACTCATTGCGGGGATGATTCTATTGCAGAAGGGGTAAAGCAGAGGAAGAATCGCTCAAGCACTCAATGAGGCGCCAGAGTTCTTCCTGCACTCCGCTAGCATATCCATGTAGAATTGGCACTTGCTAATGTCGTTCCCGTAACTGTTCAGGCACTGCAAGAAAACAATTGAAGATCTCTATTGTCAGAAAATATTACGATCACATCATTAAGCAACAGAAGGAATAGAAAAATTGATGAGTATCAATCAGAGATTTCTTGAAAAAAACATTGAATTCAATTTTCAAACTGCATTCTCAAACCAATGAGATAATCACACTGATCCAGTTATTCAGTACATTATCAACTGAAACTGAGTTGTATATAACATACTTGATGCCATAATGATCCAATCACTAGGAATTCGTACATTAATGAATAAACTACAAGTGATTTTCTTAAAGAAACTATGAATTAGAATTTCAAACATGTTTGGCTTAACAATGCATTCTGAAACCGATAAAATAATCACATTGTTCCAGTTATTCAGCAAAGCATCGGTTGAGTCCTGAGAAATAATATACTCGATGATGCCATACTGATGCAATCACACTGAATTAATACACAGCATGCAAAGCACACTGATGGACCATACATTTGAAACATGTTTAACAACCCATATTAAGGACCTGTTACAAACTAAGGACCCTTCACACAGATCTTGCATATTTTGTGGAATTAAAAATCAAATACTCCATCCGGTCCTTAAGGTAAGATATATTTACCTAATTTGATTAAATTATGAAGGTTCACTAAAATAGTTACTATACTATGTTTTTTAAAACACCCTAATCATCTTCTTTAATTCACTTCATCCCTTTCTTGATTCATGATGAGGAAGTATCAATTGAGTAAATTTGGAAAATATTGACAAATACAGAAGGAGTAGTCATTATTTTCTGCTGCTTAATATTTTTCATATCATTGTTCATATCAAGCAAGTAAAGTTCAAAACATTAATTGAATTGGCGAATTTGTGAGAAATTCATCTCATGAAGAGTTATTCAATAATGCAAGTTAATGTTTGATTTACAAGTCATAACACATAGATGGCTAGAACAAGTAAGAACTGCATACATCTTGAAAGGCCTTTGTGTGAACACCACAAGTATCGCTACCAAGACTACTTGCAGTTGGTGCAGGAGCGGCAGCAGCACCTTCAGTGACAACTGTTTCATGTTGAATGGTACGAGGACCCATCACAGCATCCACAGCCCTGTGTGCTACTGCACTACCAGTTCCAAAAGCCATGCCTACAACAATTTTTCATCCATTAAGCACATAGAAATTCATTTTCACAAGTCCAATCCCATACATTACAGTGAAATAATCGTATTCTCTAACATACCCTGAGCAATGGTTGAACCAATGCCACTAAGCAGACCACCACCGCCACTCTGAGCGGGAGCTGGAGGAGGAGCATGGTGAACTGCATTAACACAGCCAAGATTAGACAAAAATCAAACTATTTCTTAAAGCTTCTGGCTGAGTAATATTTATCACAACAAAATTTTTTTAAAGGTACATTAACTGTGGTGAAAAAACAGTTAAACTTTTAGGAAGGCACATTAGGAGCATGGCGAACAGCTTAACTTGGTGGACCAAAACGGAAAAAAATGAACAGTTTACCCATTCCTAGCATCATATTCTTCTTTACCTGGCTGAGGAGGGGGGTTACGAGCAGATGCTGGACGAGGTGTTGGACGAGAAGATCTTCCTGCAAAGATAAACATATCACAATGGATCACACAACTAGATGACTCCTCAGTGCAAGATACACAGATTGTTGACTAGTTAGTTCAGGAGTTTCAGAATTTCTTGAACCAGGACAAAAAATAGTTATAATACAATACAAAAGCGCAGCGAACGCTAAGATGATGGGGGGACCCAGCATCCATCTCATATGTTTCACTAAAAACAATTTTCTACGACAATATTGCCGCTTACTATATCACAGTGCGCAGAGTTGAAACATAATAACCACAAATCACAAAGTTATGATAAAAACCTGATTAGCATCAAAAGTATAAATCTTGCGCACATAATTATCGGCCTACTCAATGAGCACCACACGCATCACCAGAAATTAAAGAGCATATCCATCAACATATGAAAGTCAATGGATTAAAGGAAAATCAACCCCAGCAAGCCTTAAACGATTTCCCACTTTCCGGGAACGACGAAACAAACATTCAGCAAAAGAATAAACGTATACAGTCCATGACAAAACCTTTCAGGCGCACGACATAGAACCCTAAAAATCCCAATTTCCTTCGATAATGAATCATGAAAATTGGAGAGAGAGAAAACCCTAGATATCATGATGCAGCTTATCAATAGATTCCTAATAGATTAGTATCCAGAAGATGAGCACGAAATGTAAATCGATTTGAGGTCAATAAGTTACCACTGGAGCTGCGGCGAGGCATGGTTAGGGTATGGGGTGGAGGCGGCGGAAGACGAGATTGAGAGACGGAGATCTTGGAGGAGGAACCACAGAATATGCTGTTGCAGAAATATGAAACGTAAAACCCTTGAACAGAAAAATTTATAGTTAGCTCCCCTATAAAATTATGAGTTTTTTAATTATCTGAATAAAATTATGAGTTGTGGATTAGGGATTTAGTCCAAAAAAACAAGAGAGTTCTAGAACAATTCAGATTGTGTGCATGTTTGGGACAGCTTATATTTAGGAAATAAGCCCTTATTACGTAAGCCGAGAAAAAACTCCTCTCACATACTTACCTCGTATACCGTGAATCATGAATTATAAGCACTTATTGCCAAAAAATAAGCTCTTCCAAACACACACTGTGTTAGCGGCGTGTTCGCACAGGATTGGCTGATTCTAGGCCTTTTTTTTTTTTTTTTGAACAATGATTCTAGGTCATTGACGTGGTGACTTTTTAACTGGATGCTGATTTTTTTTTATCCATAGAATAAAGGAAAAATCCCATATAAAACTAATTAAAATAGGAAAATTTTAAATTAGGTTGGTAAATTGAATAAATCTTTAATTGAACCATTAAGCTAATTTAGGATTTTAAAATACAGGTATAATGACTTTAATGCCCCCTCTTCTCTTTTTTCCTCTCTTAAAAGAATTTTATTGCTTTATGACTTTATTACTCTATATATCAACATTAATACATACTAAATCAAAAGAATTTGTCTGTATTTTAAAAGAATTATCAAGAATAATTAATTCAAAAAAAAATGTGAAAGTATAACACAGGCAAGGCTAGTTTTTTCTTTTTTTTCTTTTTTTGCCTTAAGAAATCTATTAATTGATTGATGATTGATATTAATGATACAAAATGAAAAAATAAAGGTGAGTTTTTTTTTTTTTGAAAAAAATAATGTAGTTATTTTTACCATGTGAGAAAAAATAAGAAAGCATAACACATACCAACTTGACTTTACAAAAATCAATTGAAATAAAAGTCACTTTTATCAACATTAATTTAAACTAGCTCTGAATAATTTTCACTAATTAATAAATGTGAGTGTTTTAAAAAATAACTCAGTTAAGATTTCAATTCTTTAAGCTTTTCATTCTTAAATGTAAATTATTCATATTAATTATTTATTTTCAATAAGAGGCGTGTAAATTTCATATACTTCTATGAATATTTTAGATAAAAAAGATAAATGTATTTACAATTTCATAAAATGCTTCACATATTAAAATATAGAACTCTAAAAAAAATTAATATATGAAAAAAATATAGTAAAATTTATACTTCATATATTTATTTAAAAAATTTTATAGTGACGTATATTATAATTTTTTTGAACAAATTTGTTCATGTTAATAAAATGAACTCTTTGTTCAAAAATATTGGACGTTTTTGTTCTTATGATAATAGTTAATATATTTAAAGTATAGATGAATCATGTTTTGTTTTGTTAACTATTAATGTTGATATATATACACACACGCATATTTTTTTAATAGCATACATATGTATATTGAAAAACATAAGTTAGAGAGTAATAAAACTATTTAAAGAGGAGAGATGAGAGGGTATTAAAGTTATTTTACCTACATTTTGAAATCTTAAATTGAATTAATAACTCGATTAGATATTTGTTGAATTTACCAACTTTATTTAGAATTTTTCTATTTTAAGTAGCTTTATATGAGATTTTCCCTAAAATAAAACACAAAATGTAGTGGGAGAATCCTGTTTAAAGCTACCTAAAATACCAAAATATAAATTTAGGCCTACAAATTCTTAATTAAATCAAGAGGTCTTATTAGGGATTTCTAAATTTTGTTGAAAGACCAAAATATTTCTATGTAGTTAAGACAATTGAAAATAGGCAAGGGCCTAATTTTGTTTCAATTGTTTTAAAAAAAATTAATTGAGATTTTCCCTTCTTTAAACAATATGAGTAACTAAAAGCAAAAAAACAAAAAAAAGCAATATTAACTTTACAATCTCACAAATTACGTTGGACTGATCAATTCTTCTTTAATTTTACTCTTCAAAATTTAGTCAATATCACATTTTCATTGTATAAATAAAAGAAACTAAAAACCATAATTGATTTGATGCAAATTTTATAATTTTTGTGATCATTACGCATGGTTAAAGATTCACGATAGTTAGTACATATGTAAATCATCATATGCTATTATTGTTTTAAGGAATTTTTTTTTACATAATATTATCTTAAGGATTACGTTTTCAATTTTAAACCAAAACTATGATAAGTGGATACATTCCGCGTGGCTGAAGATTCACCATAGTTAGTACAGATGCAAATCATCATATACTATTATTATCTCAAGGATTTTTTTTACCTAATATTATCTCAATAATTACACTTTCAATTTTAAACCAAAACTATGATAAGTGAATGAGTTGAAATATGAATAAGAAATTATTGTATTTTTTTTTTGGTCAAATAATAAGAAATTATTGTATACCTGTAAGAATACTATCTAAAAGTATAGCGAGCCCCCTTTTCTTAGAGAAAAATTGAAGATGAATTAATCAAACTGAATGTGACTTGTGTAATCGTAAAATTAATCTTAACATATATCAGAAAATTCCATAAATCTTTGATTCATTAACTTGTATTATTTTATCTTAATCGTTCAGTTGTTTTATTGGGAAAAATCTTAATTAAATTTAGTTGAAATAATCATTACGCCTACCTTCAATTTTCTTTTTTAATTATAGAGGGCATTCAGGTCTTTTAGTAACAACATAAATTTCTAATGAGATTTCTTGGTCTAATTAAGAATTTGTTCAAAATATGGGCTTCAATTTAGATTTTGATATTTTAAATATATTTAAATAGGATTCTCCCAACGAATAAAACACAAAAAATATATCTAAAGAATATCATAATTTCAAACTGCAACCCACCAACAAAAACATCAATATACAGCGCAAAATTAATGTAAATAAACATTTATATAAAACTAATTGCACATGTTTGTCTTATACATTATAAAATCACTTAAACATAAGTTAGTACAATTAAACACCAACCAAACTACAAAATAAATTGACAAAACAAAACACCACCATAGTTAGATGATCCCTTCGGTTTTTAATATAAGATTCACAATTCACAACTACAAAATAAATATTACATTAAGGGTTAAAGGGAGTATGTCGCCGAAAAGAATTTTTTTTATTGGTTAAGGGGCAATTTTGTCACAGAAGTGTCTAAAAGAGAGTAATTTTGCCCCGGCCGTTATTGCAGTTAATTTTGACTATTAGTTGACTAAATATGCTAAGCTCGCAATCTACATATCATTCACACCATTTTTATTAAGGTGCAAATTTATTCCGAAAGTCCATGTGTTATTAAAGCTAGGAATAAGGGCCAACATTATTAAGAAAAGGTAACGAAGATAAACTACGAGCTTGTTTTATAGCAATCGTAATCAATCGTTGTTGTTTTAAGGTCAATCTATTCACCCGTCCAGATAATATTTTTCCCTGTTCACTAATAAATCGACTAATTAAACTCATGTTTTTATAATCAATTCGATCCCCCCTTCATGAGCTCTGGCCTACCTGACTTCTGTAAAACCCCCGATTTACAAAGCCCTCGGCCCTTCATGGGCTCAGGTCTAAACTCATTTTAACTTAAATAAAATTCACTTTCAAGTTTTGTAATTTAGTTATTATTTTGCTTTAAATTGAGATACATTATTTTTAAAAATCATAAATTTCTAGTTAAAATAATTACCTAATATCCAAATTAGCCTATTTATTTAAAGTTTAAATGAATAAACCATTGTGAAAAACTAAATAAATCAAACCATTCAATAAAATTCAATTTTTTAAAAAGATAATAAGAACTAAATATTTGTAACATTATTAATAATATAAAAATTCTAGTATTATATGAACAATCTTTAAAAAAATAACAATAAAAGGTCCTAAACGGGCCAGCCCTTTTAGTCTTGATTGCAATTTGAGAAGCAAATTTACAAACCCAGCCCTTATGATAAAAGGGTTTAAATGGGCCGGCTTGATGGGCTCGGCCCATTTTCCCCACTCTAGTCATCAACAAGCTTCTCTTAGGCTTTTAATAAGAATATAACCAATTTTTTTTCTTTAAAACATTCAAATAGCAACACTATATGATTTGAAAAACAATTCTAATTTTAAAAAATCATTTTTTCTAAAGCAAAACTCAACTTGTAGTCATTTAATAAAATTTTTTAAAAAATTGGTAGGCTTAAACGGGCCGCGCGTTTAAGCTCGCAACCCTCAGGATTAGCCTTTTTAGACCCGACTCCTTGTATAAGTTCTAAATCATAAGCCTGTCCCTTAACGAGCTAGGGCTTAAACGAGCCAGCCCAATGGGCTCGGCCCGATTTCCCGGCTCTATTGATGACATTATAGTTAGTTAAAAGTCTTCTAAATGATTTTTTTTAAAAAAAATTACTCAATTTTTAAGAATCTTTCATTTGGTTCTAATATTTCCGTAAAATAATTTTCCTTATGAAATATTGAAAGAATCATTTCTTTTATTGATCTAAGGTAAACAAAGAGGACAATTTTTTAATTATATTTAAAGAGATTCGAATATTATGAAAATTATATCAAAAAGAAAAACTAATAAAACACATTGAAAATTGAGAAAGTAAAGTCTCTATCTCATAAAGAATTTTGTTTTAAGGTAAATTGTCACTTATTCTATTTATAAAAAAAGATAAAACATTTAATATTTTTAAAAAATTGTTTTAAACTAAAAATGTTATTGTTTTAATTTAATTTCTTTAAGAAAATAAAAAAAAATTGTTCAACGGGCTTAAAGCCAATCAGGACGGACCAAGCCTATGAGTAAACGGGCCGGGCTATAAAATAGAGGCCTTTTTAAGAGAGTTGAGCCAACCCATTTTCCTACCTTTATGTAAATATTCTGTAATTGTTCTTTGAGCCTTGAGGCCTAAACCCAACTCACTTATACTTTTTTTAAAAAAAATAAAGGGTAAGGGGCAATTTTTTTCCAGAAGTTGTCACCGATGGACAATTTTGTCCCGAAAGTTTTTCGTGAGCAATTTTGGGGCAAAATTACTCCGAAAATGTCAAAAAGGGAGTAATTTTGCCCTGGTTGTTATTTCAGTTAATTTTAACGGTTAACTGACAGAATATACTGAGCTGACAATCTATATATCATCTACGCTATTTTTGTTAACATGCAAATCCACCCCCCCAAAATGAAGTAGATGACATTGTCTCATAGTAGTGAAATTTGAACTTACAATTTTATAATTATTAGCTAATCCCTTTACTAACTAATCTAATATGCGTTGGTGCCTAAAAGAATAATCATTACACTTAGCTGAACCAATAATCAGGGAGAAGTGGCTCCAAAGCCCATGCGCCAAAATAAGCCCAACTCTGTTATATGTCGCCACTTGAGTAGGAACTAGCAACTTTGTCTTGAAGATGAGGGGAAAATAAAACAGATGTATCCTTAACTTTATCAGTTGTATGGGATCACAGACTTTTCTTCTTTCCAATAATTACATATACTGTTTTTATTAAGAAAACCAAATTAAAAAGCTGTAGAAAACCATACCATTTATAAAGAGAGGAAAATAGAGAATACCATGTATTCTGCCGAAGTATCCAACCTTGTTCAACTGCTTGTAAAGTGAGAAAACATCCAAAAGGAGCCATCAAAGAGCTTTCCTCTTATAAAATTTATGCGCGCGGCTTGCGCAACACTCCAACAATAAATTCTCAAACAAAATTTATTATTATTATGCGCCATAATTCAATGCTTGGGCCTGGCACCCGACGCCAAACAAAATATCTCAATTTGACTTTTTTTTTTTTGCTATTCATATATAATTATTCACATTATGAGTACTAGTTAGTCACAGTACTTCTCTTTATTTCATCATTATTGTTTAGACTTTTATTTTTTTTTCTTGCTTTTCAAAATTTGAATATTAACTATTTCTTTGTTATTCTTCTTGTCCTTAATATAAAGACCAACTTTAATGAAAAAAAAATTAAACTATAAAGTGGGTCTTATATTAAGGATCATATGAGTATTTTATTCAAATTAATATGTCTTTCAATTAAAATATTTTATGTGGTTATTATTTATTCCACAAATAATATTAATATCAATATATTATACTAAACTATTTATTCCTCATAGTTCTATAATATATGAGAAAATGTAAAAATTCCTCTGAATTTTTTGGTAGTTTGGGGTTAAAAAAAGTTTGTTACCTTTTAAATTTTTCGTTCTATATATTCCATAAACATTTTGGGAGGCACTAGAGCAAAATACCTTTTCTATCCCTTTCTAAATTGATTGTAGTAGGGATGGTATAGAAAGAGTGCCATGTGATAATTATTATAAGGTAGAATACAATGACTACCCCTATGTTTTAGCTAAATTATACAAACATTCTCTCTATTATGAAAACATATATAGACCTCCTTTAAAATTAAAATACATATTACAGAAACTTTCCTTACATATTTGAGATTTTATCTGCATCCATCTAACCATTAGTTGACTGTTAAGTTTGACCATTAAACATTTGGTTAGACTAAAATACCTCTTTTTCAACAAATAAATAAATATTTATATTTTCCTAAAAATAAATTTTTATATAAACAAAAGATAATTTTGATACATATATGTTCAAAATTTCCAATATATTATAAAATTTATTAATTTTTATTATATTATAGAATGTTAAATTTTAATTTTTTTAATCTTTTATTGAAATTTATTTATTTAATTAGTATTCTTTTAAATGACTAAAAACTTTTTTTTTTGCCACGACTCCATGATTGAAAACATATTTAAAAGGCATATTTTTATTCACCATATCTCATTAATAATGTAAATTTGAGATATTATATGACTTATATTAATTTTAAATTTTAATTTTTAAATACATTTTTTACACAAAACCTTTATAAACACGTTTATTTAAGTGTGCATCCATTAAAGGAATTAATCATATTTTTAATTAAGTTTTCTATGCCTTCATTAATTAAATTAATTAAGTCTTTATCTCAATATGAAAAAAAAATTTAACATATAATGATTTGCAAAAGTAAAAACAAAAATTAAGAAAAAGAGAAAACTCTTAAATTACTTAAACAATTGTAACCAAAATTAGAAAATTAGCAATGATGAAGGGTAAATTAATAAATAAAATTTATTTTAATATAAATTTTATATAAAAAAGGGTTAAGGTGCAAAAATACCCATGAACTTTTTTCAAAAGTGCATCCAACACCATAAACTTTTTTTAGGTGCAAAAATACTCATGAACTTCTCAAAATGAGACAAAAATGTCAAACCGTTAATTGGTACAATCGTCCGTTTTGTGGGACCCACAATTTTATTTTTTGAGTTGCAAAAATATCCATGAACTTTTCTAAAAAGTACACCCAACACTATAAAATTTTTTCTGGGTGCAAAAATGCCCATGAACTTTTCAAAAGTTTATGGTGTTGGGTGCACTTTTTAGAAAAGTTCATGGGTATTTTTGCACCTCAAAAAATAAAATTGTGGGTCCCACAAAACGGACATTTGTACCAATTAACGGTTTGATATTTTTGCCCCATTTTGAGAAGTTCATGGGTATTTTTGCACCTAAAAAAATTTTATGGTGTTGGATGCACTTTTGAGAAAAGTTCATGGGTATTTTTGCACTTTAACCCTATAAAAAATAAAGCTCTATAGTTGAGTTGATAGTTTAGACCAAGGAACAAAAAATTAGACTGGACAATGAACCGGTCATGGTACAAGTTCAAGGGTCCATGGGTCAACTGAGGTCTAACCGGTGGTTGGACCGGCCATATTAAAATATTACAATTTATTAGTGGTAATATATATATTAATATATTTTTAAACTTCTATAGATAAAAATGAAGATCTTCAGAAAAAAGTGCTTAAAATCTATTAATATTAGTTATGATACATATACTTATACAATGATATCTTCTTTCCTATAATTATTATATCCTTTTAAATACTTTTTTTCATCATCATCTTCTTCTTTTTTCTTTACCTACTTTTTTCTTCATCTTGGTTTTTAACCTTTCATTTTCCTTTCAAAAATAGCGCGAGATAATAGTTAGAAGAATAAAAAAATGAAACCAGTCCAACCGGTTAAATCACCAATTTTCCCGGTTTTAACCAATTCAAATTAGTTCACGGCCCAATGGGTGAACTAGATCGGACCATTGACCGGTTACCGGTTGAACCGGTCGGTTCGGTCCAATTTTTTGTACTATGGTTTAGACTTAACTGTATATTTTCAAAATAAAGGGGATATTCGTGTAATTAAGGCAAAACCCAAAGGAGGTTAGAGTATTTTACTCTTCTTATAAATAAGTACTCTATATTGTTGACATTCTACACCTGTTGCTCACTTTCCACATTAATTCACCATGCACACTGGTATAGAAAAGATAAAAAATGTTTCTCTTTACATTTAGGTCAGGGAGCGGGAGAGTACTCTCTCTTTTGTTACTTAGCTCTTCTTTGCTACTCTGAAACCTAGTGCCCATTACCTATGCTTGATCTTTCCATTCCACTTTGCCTTTTTCTGATAGCTTGCCTTATTCTCTTCTACTTGTGGTTTATGATGTTTCACAACACTCTTCTTCCACTCTGTTCGAAGGCTCGTTTGGATGAATGACCGTTTGGTCCATGGGTCTAAGCTGCAATCTTGATCTATTCATTGGCGTCTTCGTGGACCAGTCTCTATTATTCAACAACACTCAAACCATTTTGTGTGCTAGTTTCATCATGATCTTGATTGCATCTTTTTTCTTAACCATGGTATTTGGCGTCTTTAGGGGTTCATTTGTGTTTTCTCTTCATGGCAGCCAGCCAGACCTCCCCATTCATGAATTATAGATCACTCATGCAAAATTATGGATAGCTTTTTATGGTCTTCCAATTGAGTATTACAATTAAGACTCTGCTAAATTCCTTGCATAACCTTTCCGCAAATACCTAACTCCAGATCGGAATAGTGCTCTCCAACAAGAAGGCTTCCAACATGGCATCTATCATTTTTGTCCTCAGTGTGGCCTTCAAATTTGGACCACCTCTATGCTGGATCATAGGTTTCATCATTCACAATCCCTTTTTTTAAACCACAAATGCAGAGCTCCTTTTAGTATCCAACCTCCCCCATAAACAAGGATTTGAGGTGTTAGCTGTGCTTATGTAACTGCCCCTCTGCTATGCCCCATTTTGGGGGCCTTTCCAAATGTGTTTTTCATGGCTCTTTAGATCATTAGATTATACACGAAATGTGTGACATTTTGATATCTTATGGGCAAAAAATGGAGTTGTTTTCAATTTTTTATGATTTTTCAGAAAAATGGTGCATTTTTCTAAACTTTAAACACTTTTTTTTAAATATCTATGAAAAATCATAAAAAATTGAAAATAGCTTCATTTTTTGTTTATAAGATATTAAAATGTCGCCCATTTCGTGTAAAATATAATGATCTAAAGAGCCATGAAAAATATATTTGGGAAGGCCCCAAAATTAGGGCGCAGTAGAGGGGGCATCTGCATAGGCGCAACTGATACCCCAAATCCCATAAATGGCCCAAACCCAACACCTCTGTGTCTCCCTTTGGGATTGACACATCACCCCCCAAACTAATTTCTATACAACCCTCTTGTGTGAATTTACTACCCAAAAAATGCCTTTTAACTGTGGCTCTCGAACACTCCTTAACCACACAATCCAAATGCCAGTTGCTTTTACAATGCTCATATAACAACACATCTTCACCCTTGTCATCCACAATCACACTCTCATCTTGTGAGTCATCCATTTTACTTTCACCTGATAACTTTAGCTTGACTTTGTTAATCTCAAACTCCATGTCTAATCACTAAATGCGCCTAAGTCAATATGATGATCCTAACCTAGCTTTCATGAGGTCTCAGCTTATTAACCTTCCTTCCACTATTATCAGCATCTCAAGTTTTGCATGGTGCAGACACTTGGGGTGTTTAGGTGGTTCTTTCGAATGCTTTCATGCCTAGCATCACTCTTTTATATATATATATATATATATATATATATATATTATATCCATTGCTCAAGCTCTACTTTCCCTATACAATATTTTCCTCACAAGTTTGTTAGATGGATGAAGAATGTACATTTGTGTGCTTTCATGAGGTGACTTTCTACTGTCAACTTTGTGACACCCTAATTCCATAGTTATCATGAGCTTTTATATAATGAATTTGAACCACAAGTCAGGCTTCAATCCTGGGGCAAATACATCTTTGAAAATGATTTAAAATCCCAACCCAAACACAGGGTTCAAACTTGTAATTGAATGGACTTTTCTGAAAGATTTAAAACTTTCAAAAGCGGTTATGCAAAAGACTCATCAATCCTTAGGTCCATTTATTATTATCATAGTGCTTCTTTGCTCATATACTACTATATTGATAATTAAACTATAGGCCCTTAACATACAATTACCCAATCATAGTTCAATTATTGGGGTTGATGTTATTACCATTTCATTATGTAAAATTGATCAACTAAGACTATCCCGTACTACGCATGTCATGCTACCCTTGTAATATCCCAAAATACATTCAAATGGCTAAATGTAATAGATAGTGAAATAAAAGGGTTTAATGACACTCTAATTAATTTTGCCATGATCAAGAGTTAATTGCTACTTGATCTTGAGGATAGATTTGGGAAACAAAATGAAGGTCCAAGATTGCTCTTATAAAGTAGAAATAATGAGGAAGATAATTAAAGCAATTTCCTTATCTTTTCCTCTTATGTAAACACAAGGCACGTGCAAGACTGAGTGTAAGACCAAGTCAACACACTCTCTTTCTTTTTTTTCCTACAAGAAAACCATTCCCTCCTTGCTCTATTCTTATGCAAGATTAAAATAATATATATGTATTACTTTGCTCCCATATTTTGTCCAAGCTTTGAGAAAGGAAAGGAAAGAATTTAATTGATATATTCTTACACTTAGAGTAAACAAAAGTGGCTAGGATTTAATCAATATACTTCCTTGACCTTATGCAAATATTGGACGTTCAAATCATAAGGAAGAGAGAGAGAGAGAGAGAGAGGCTAATCAATATCCTCACCTTTATGCTTGGAGTCGGCCAAGTGAAGAAGAGGTAGGAAAGAGAAAGGTTGACCAAATTGGATCAATTATACAATAGAAATTACCATAGGATTTTAGTAAGAAAGAACAAATATGGACCACATATTTGCCTCTCCTTTTTGCCCAACTTTTTGGCCAGATTTTTAAGTGATAAGGGAAGGGAAAAACTGATTATTATTCACTCTATCTCTCATTCTCCAAGTTGGTGCTACAGCTGCAACACGAGGGTGCAAGAAGAAGTAAGTGAAGGTGAGAGTTTGGTCTTGATTTTCACCTCCTTAACCTCATCTATGGCTCAAGTGTCCTTCATGAAACTTGTTCCTCTCTTCCTTAGCTTAATTTCTATGGTTTTTGTTTTTGAAGAAGAGGAGTTTTCAGCCACCTTGCAAGAACAAAAGCTAAAGAATCAAAGAAAGAACTTAAGGAGGAGCAATAGGTGAGTATTAGCATCAATTTGAGCTATTAGTTGTGTTGGTTGAATGAGTATTTTTGGCATGTGTAAATCTACCTTGATTTTGGCTAAACAAGGGTTTGGGTAATTCATGATGTTTTGGTTATGTTATTGATGGTTTATGATGATTAGGAACCATTTGACATAAGTTTGATGCTGAAATTGAAAGTTGGTAATTGTTGGAAATTATTTTGAATTTTTTGCCAAAACAGGTCATGGGGAGTTTGTTCATTTTGATGTTACCATTGTGTTCTACATGAAAAATTATGTGGGAATGCCCCGGGTTGTGAATTTTGGATCATTAAAACTCAAAATTCAAAACTGGATTTTTGCTTGAACAGAATTCCAGCGAGGTACCTTATTGGTATGGTGTTTTTGGATAACCATATGATCTCTAAAAATTATGAAACTTTCCAGTCTTAAAGTTCGCATGTCAAGCTTCAAAATAGACATATATTTCATGTCATTTTGATTTGTGAGCTAGGAGTTATGAATTTTTGAAGTTAGGTCATGAAAACTGGATTGAATTCTGACAGTGCACAACATATGAAAATTCTGGGAATGCTGTGTATCCAGCTGGTTGTAGGTGATATTTTTCCTTAAAACTAGACTAAATAAGGGTCACATAGCCTTTGGAATCACCCCGTTTCGATTTTTATAGAGTTAGTTATGATTTTTCAAAATTGCTGAAAAATTCTGGCAGATTGGTCACCTATGCGAAAATTGAAGATTTTATGGCATAATGTAATATTATGAAACTTTGAGGTTAGAAATTGGCCTTTTATGTTAATTGACCACTTTAGATCCTTAGTTAACTTGATTAAATGACCATAGTGATAACCAACTCAAGTATCATGAGTTATTAAAGAAATTGGAATAAAGCTTTAATCTACCGTTCTTGGTATTGGTTATAGGATTTAACATTTGGTATACCCATGAGCCCACTGTGCCGAGGAACATCAGGAAAGAACAAGGTAGTGACTCTTTCTCTTATGCTATGTGTAAAGCATTGTATGTATGTTTGTCATGCATTGTGATACTTTGTGATGCATTGAGATCGCAGCGAAAGCTGACGCATAGTGTTTACAGCCATGAGTGCTGTTGTATGTGGCGTGAGCCATATATCATTGTGATGCTGCTAAACATGATCATATATGCTATGTGTTTATACACTGTATGAGTTATTTGTTACTACTGGGATTCTCTTGAATCTCATTCTTTCCATTGACAACATTTTAGACAGGGCAAGTGGCTCCAAGGAGAAACGAACCACCAGGAGCAGCTAGGACTTAGTAGAGATGTATAGTTTGAACTATTGGTTATCACTTTTGGACGGGATTTCTATATATTCTTTTTGAGATGTAAATAATATTGTGAATATGGTTATGTAATCCCCTATTTAGGAAACTTTAAATCCTTGAGTATATAAATGAAACCCGGGGGTTACAACCCTACTTCTACAACTACATATACTAACTTTACTATGATTATGTATATACAAATATATACAAATCACGTAGGCACATGACACTACCAAAATACCTAAGTCTAATCAAAATTAGAATATAGATAACTAACATAAATGTTTTCTTCTCTACCTTCTTATTTCTTTGAAATCACTATATGCTTGCCCTGTGAGCTGCTTGTTTTCTTTGTAGGTCATTTAAGGGAAAAGGTGAGATTCGCGAGAATCTCAGTAGTAAAAGCAGTCAATCATAACATATGCAAGTTTACAAAGCATGCTAAACAAACCATCATATGACTAAGCATTCAGCAATCAAGATGCAGCACAATATCATTCACGTCAAGCTGGTGAAGAAGACAGTCTAGGATTGATGCCAATGATAATAGTATTATGATGGTATTTAACTTTGCTACAGGGACAAATTTTTCTTGGTAGTCAATACTATATGTTTGGGAGTATCCTTTTACCACTAGTCTTGCCTTATATTTATGGATTGTCCCATCCGGATTATGTTTCTTTGTAAATACCCAATTGCACCCTACAACCCTTTTTCCAGGTGGTAATTTTGTGAGTTTCCATGTTTGATTTTTCAGATATAACTTGTATGGGTGTTTGGAAGTTTAATGTTTTGGATGGTAGCTGGTTGGTCAAATGGGCAGTTGTAAGGATTGCTTCTTACTAATAGAGTTTAAGGACATTTTGTGCTATCATCAAAGCTCTTGTGACTTCTAACAAGTGGTAGTTCTTTTGTTCTGCAGTCCCGTTTTGTTGAGGAGAGTTTGTATAGCTTGTTTGGTGAATGATGCATTGTTGTTCAAGGTAGGTTTGGAGGGTAGAATTGGTGTACTCGGTTCCATTATCACTACACAATACTTTGATGGATGTGTTGACGTGGTTTGTATCATGTTGTGGAAATTGATGAATATTTTGTGTAGTTGGGATTTTTCTTTTAGCATATATACCCAGGTTACCTGTGTGTGATCATTAATAAATGTGGCAAACCATTTAGTATGTGTTAAGTTTAGAACTCATGAAGGCTCCGAAAGATCTCTGTGGATAATTGCAAAGGGTTATAAAGATTGATGTAGACATGATGGATAGGTATTTTTTGTGTGTTTGGACAATTTGCAAATTTCACATGGAATGGAATGAAAGTTTTATTTATTAAATCAGGAAACAACTTTGACAAGTACTTTGGATTTGGCTGGCCTAACCTATAGTGCCATAATAATAAATCCTTATTCGAAATTTGAGACAAAGAACCAACTTGGGCTATACTTCCAGATGCCTTGTTCTTCCAGGATTAATCTTCCACACAATATAATCCCTCTAGTAACTCAGCGGTGCCAATCATCTTCCCCAACTATGAGTCCTGAAATAAACATCGAATGGTAGAGAACTTAACATGACATTGTTAAGTTAAGGTAATTTTGCTGACAAGATATGAGGTTACACTACAAATCAAGTACATATATCATGTTTTCTAGAGCCAAATTATCGAATAGATAAGATGTACCAATCCCGAGAACTTTAATGAATTTTTCATCTAAAACCTTAATAAACATAAGAGATTGTGGACTCTTTACTTCGTGAAACAATTATTTGTTACTAGTCATATGGTCGGTAGCTCCTGAATTGACTATCCACATATTTCTATTATGTATATTTGTTTTAAGAGCTAGAATGACATTATCTGTGTACACCACATTACCATAAGCAAAAAAGGTATAATTAGCATCATGCTTATCAAGTATTTTCCTAAGAAATTATGTTTCTTCTTTGCTCAATACGCCATCATGTTCTGTTTTAGAATCTGTGGAGACTGCAAGAGCTTTGTTGTCTGGTTTGCCTTTGCCTTTGCTGTTAGGTGGTTTCCCATAGAGTTTCCAGCAGATGTCCTTTGCATGACTTGGTTGTTAACAATGATCACACCATCTATTAGACCTTTTACCTCTGAAATCACTTGATTGACTTCCCTTTGAATAGAATCTAGGTGTTTCCATAGGATTTGGTTCTACTGTCTGTGAGCAAAGATGTTCTTTTGATTTTCTTCTTGTTTCACGAGGAAAAGTACTTCCCTTAAGTTTGGCAAGGCTTCTTGACTCATTACTTGTGCATGGATGGCTTCATAAGAGGGCTGAAGTCCTAATAGGAATTTATAAACTCTTTTTTCTTCTTTGATTCTCAAGTAAAGGCGTGCTTCTTTTGGATTGCTCCACTCGCATGCTGCTTCATATGTGTCTAAATGTTGCCATAAAACAAGGAAATTAGTCCAGTATTCGATGACCAAGAGATTACCTTGTTTAAGGTTTTCTAGCTTCGTTTCAATCTTTAGTATAGTTGTTCGGTTTTTAACTAAGGCGAACATATTATGGGTAGCCTCTCATACTTCTTTTGCCGATTGGAATAGAGAGAAACTCGTGCTGATATCTATTATCATAAAATTAATGAGCTAGCATTGAACCATTGAGTTTTCTACTTCCCATTCTTTATACTTAGGATTTGTTGGTGGAGGGTTTGGTATGGTGTAAGTCAAATAATCAAGTTTGCCTTTTCTGGAGACGTACAAGCACACTCCATTAGCCTATTGTATGTAATTTTGACCATTCAATATGTGAATGGTAATTGCAACGGAATTTATGTCATGTGGTGCTTGGTGACTCCTCTCAAAATACATGCTGCTGCAGTGGCATTGTGCGATGCTAAGAGAAAGCCACCGTCCTTGCTAGGCGGGTCTAGACCAATGTTGAATCTAATTATGGCTCTGGTACCATGAACAATCTGATGCTCATAAAGTCTTATTTATTTAAGTAATGGTAGGCGATGCATATAGGTTAGCGTCTAGGCTAGTTGGTAACCCGAAATAACTTAGATTACTTCTACTAGAATCAAGGAAATAATTCAACACTTTGAAATTTAAATATGCTGAGATTTTAGGATCTTTTGTCATCCACTAAACAACCCTAATTAATAATTTAATTGTGGGTAGGTTAAGCCCAAGGCCTATAGCAACATTGACATATAACAATGCCAAAAAATGCATATATTTTATTGAATTTAGGTAGAATTAAGTAAGTAGTGAAATCACTATAAAGAAGATTAGTAGTTGTCCTTAGGGATAAGTACGAACCAGACTAGGTCGAGTTTGACATCAACCCGAGGTTTGGTCTAGAGAGGACCTTGGGCTAAGCAAGACAACCCAAGGTCTGTTCTGGTCCATCACTAACTAAGGTCGAGTTGAACCAAACTTGGTTTAGCAGACTACCTGGACCCAAGAGTTGAATTTGATTTTTTCCTCCTTGAGAGGAGATATTTGTACCTATCAAGCACAATTTTTTTTCCTTCAACCTATTAAGCACAATTAGGGCTATGAAAAATTACCTATAATCATATAAAACTCATCATAAAAAATTAAAACCCCATTATAAATTCATAAAAATCTCCAACACCATTCAATAAATATTCAAGTTACAATGAGAAGAGAATGATTTGGGAATTTCAACCATATACAAAAATTAAATGCTATCATTTTTCTAGGGGAAGTGTCTATAATTAAAGAATTGAAGTTAGAGAACGTGGGCGAAGAAGTTGGGTATCAAAAAGTTGAGAATTTGAAGAGGGAAAGATCTATGTAATGTCATAAATGCTTTAACTGACCTTACCTCCTTGTGGATAGGAGCCATGGATGTGGATAAATTTCTAGAGTTGGACTTGGTAACCAACCCACCCAAGAACCTGAGCAATTTTGCTTGGAGTGAACTCTTCAAGACTGAAGTCATCGGACTGTGTGAGAGTGTGACAAGGAGAGGGGGAGAAAGAGGCTCACTATTGATGGATGGAGACGCATAGCGGTATCCAAGCTAAGCGGAGGACTAAAAGAGTGACGCTATGAGGATGACTAGAGGCAGCACGTGATGATTGAGGGTGCTGCACTAGGGCTTCTTTTTAAATTGGGTCACGAGCAAGAGTGAGAAGTGAGCGTAAAGTTAAAGTGCATCCACACAGCTATTTTCAAAATGACTTGTGCCAAACTAGACTAGACCATGTGGACCAAGCACTTGGTCTTGAACCCCGGTCCAGGCTAATTGCTTGGTCTAGTCCTTTTATGTTATAAGGCTATTTTTTACCAGATTGGACTGGACTAAGCCACCTCGGGTCAAACCAGGTTACCTATACTACTGGGGTTTTTGCTCATCCCTAATTGTCCCGTAAAAGATGGTACAAGGAATGAGAAAGAAAATTGAGTGTTGCATAATTTCTTTTGTTTACATAATGACTGACCACATTTTCATGATCATTGTATTATTTTAATTTGTGGTCGGTCAAAAAGAAAATTGGACGATTTTATCCTGGACGAGTTTGGGCTGAAATGGAGTATGACTTTGAAATAAGCTACAATGTCAAATGTTCCCCCTGTATTCGTTTCCATCTCAAATTTTGCTTTGCTCCTGCATGTCACATACAACAAATTAAATTAAATTAATTTTTTTACTATCCCCTCCAGTCCTTAATATATAAAAGTTTACTATAAAACATTGTAGAAGAATTATACTCAATCCACCATGAACGAAAGTGGTAGTGGGGTTCGCCAAGCATGGGTACTTAAGCCTCAGGTCCCGTTTTCGAACCCTGCGGAGGTGAAAGGAATTCCCATGGGGGGGAAGATATTCCTTTGAGTCCACTTAGTAGCCGTAGGTCGGGTTGCCGAATGAGGCTGCCGGCGGGGTGTGACAGGTGGTCGGGTAAGCATCCTTTAATGATTAGATTAATTGCTTTAATACAATCAGAAGCCACATTGATCTGTTTATGCCCATGAGCTTAGCACAGGTGTAGCCTATGTTGAAAGGGCTACACCCGGCCGGCTCTGACCGGCAGGAACATATTATCAACTCGTTCGGTAACCTGACCGACTCCGTCGGTAGCCTCGTTCGGCAACCCGACCGACGGCTACTGAGTGGACACAAAGGAATATCTTCCCCCTATAGGAATTCCTTTTACCTCCGCAGGGTTCGAACATGGGACCTGAGGCTTAAGTACCCATGCTTGGCGAACCCCACTACCACTTGAGCTATTTGCCGGGCAGGGTGTGACACCACCCATACAAGGAAATCATTTATGAGGCTCAATCCCTTGTTCACAAGAATTGGATTGTTGTAATCTACCATGTGCCTAGGGAATCCATTAGTACAGCGGTTTGATTAGCTAAATTGGCTCATAATCTGATAGGAAATTATTATATCCTTGATCAATCACCATCTACCCACTAAATAAGAAGATGATTGATGAGAGGTTATAGATTTATGAAGTTTCTTGTTTTTTGGTTTTTAGTTGTATTTTACCGCATGTAATTCTATTATGAGTTTATAATGTTATACAGTTTTCATAAAAAAATAATAGAAGGAGGGCAAAATTGTCAAATGGGCATATTTAACCCATCAGTTCACCTCTTCCCTTCATTGTCTCTGGTCAGAAATGAGAGAGGGCGAGAGTAGAGTGAGCGATTGTGCTAGGAAAAGAGGAACCGGAGATCTCGTCGGAGAAAGGGAGGAGGAGAGGTCAAAATCCACAGGCAAACCAATCTTTAATCTAAGGTAAGCCCCTTAAGCCTCTTCCCATCTTCAGATTTTTCAGTTGGGTTAGTTTAGGAGTGAGAGAAGTGGTCGAATCTGGTTCTGAAATGGAAAAACCGCCGATTAAGGGTTCTGAGCGGTGGATAAAGGAGGATTAAAGCTTATAATCATTATAATTAGTGTTGCATGTGTTTGCTTGGCCTTGGTTTGTGATTTTCGAATCTGCCCTTCTTGTACAGAGGCAGTACGATCGTTTCCTTTGATGAAAGTCTTACAAAAACATTTAAATGATTCTAAACTTTGGGTTCGAATTTATGAAGCTTGAAACTGATTTGAACTAGCTGATTTATATTTCCATGTGATGAATCGTAGTTGTAGAAGTTTAAATCATGTCTAGGGACTTTGCAATGAAGTTTTGAACCTTATGATTGAAGCTTGAATTTTTAGAGTTTCTGTACAGATACTAATGGAATGGTTTAAAGGATTAAGTGATGTTTCTTATTGCTGAATGCGTTGAAATTGAATAACCAAGGCTGAAAAATTATAGGAAGCTTATTGTTTCATGTTTTCAAATGAGGAACAATTATTTTAGACGAATCAATTAAGTATAGAGACTTTAGCATGATGATTTAAAGGATGTTTCTGGAGCTGGAATTTTCCAGACTTAAGGAAGACACAGTGATAGATACAGAGGAAATTATATACACACCTTCAGCCACATTCGTTATATAGTTATTAGAAGATGATTTTTGAAGTTTTACTTTGCTGTTTGGGTTTGAATGATATCGGTTATAGCTGAAAGAAGAAGAGAATAATGTCCCAAGTTTGTAATTATTGATTTAAGTTTGCTATTCAAATGCCTCCCTAGAATAATTAATTGCCTAGCTATCTGAACTAGCTTTAAGGTTTTAAGATAATGTTACAAAGGAGTGTTGATAATATGTTAAATTAGCCAGATAAGATTGTTTATATGCTTATTTTGCTGTCTCATGTGGTCTGTAAAAATTGAAGCTTCATGATGTTAAGTGTCAAGTTTTGATATTGACAGCAAGATAATTCAAGCATTAATTAATAGGCAAAGTTCATATTTGGGTGTGTAAATATATGACTCAATGATTTGAATGTTGTAGCTGAAATTTTATTATCACTTGTGGTGATAGATTAATTTGAATATAGGGGATTACATTTAAGTGTAATAAGCATAAGTAAATACAAGTTAGAGTTGTGCAATGTAAAATATATTGATCCATGTGAAGTTGGGGGCTGATAAGTTGTATTTTGAAGGCTGGAAACTGATTCTTAGATGTTGTTTGAGGCTTCCACTTGCTAAACATTATTGTGGAAACTAGAAATTTTCAGGATATTAAGTGTGATGCTGTCTGAATTTTCTTAAGCAATCTGGAAG
Organism: Inga leiocalycina; assembly: GCA_963242795.1. Classification (NCBI taxonomy): domain Eukaryota; kingdom Viridiplantae; phylum Streptophyta; class Magnoliopsida; order Fabales; family Fabaceae; genus Inga; species Inga leiocalycina. The sequence continues at coordinate 59,862,128 of OY725321.1, forward strand.
CAAATAGAAATAGGTTATATAGGATTGGAGTGAAAGATGAAGATGAATGAAGTTGAATGTTAATAAGTGTGAATTGGGGCTTTGTAGGGATTATATATATATGCATATGTATAATTGTGTGTGTATGTGTATAAGTATTAAGTTATGGAAATTAAGGGGTGGTAGGACATTCCAAATGTCCCTAAACAAAATATGAATACAAGTTTTTCAAGATGGCCAACCACTTTTAAATAAGGGTAGAGTTTGTTTAAATCTAGGATTTAAGAACAAACGGTCAAGTTATAAATTATAGATAGAATAAGTGTTAACCAATCCTTATACCTATGCCTAAATTGATAGGCTTTGACATTTGCCCAAGCCCACCAAGAAGTTATTAAAGAAAGGAACAAGGAGAAGGTAATACGAAAGAACAAGCAACAGGTAGTAACTCTTTTCCTCTCATGTTATTGTGCATTGGTTTTCGCATGTTTGTTTGTGCCACTTTGCTGTAGTTAAGCATGAGAGCATGTAAATTATCCTTGCATAGTTATTTGCCATGGCCATGTGTAGTAGATAAATCGGTAGAGCAGTTATCTGCCTAGTATGTGCACTAATTATTTATCCATCTAATTGTAAAATGAATGTGCACCGGTTATTTATACAGTTTATCTATTTGCAAAAGATTGTGCACCAGTTAGTTATTCAGATCAGTTATTAGTAAGATATATGTGTACCAGTTAGCTTTTCAGCTCGTAATGTCTTGTTCTATATGGCTTGTTTTTACATGCATAGTTATTAACCTTGTATGATTTACATGATGAAAAGTAGTTGCTACTAAGAATTCCCCAAATCTCACCCCTTTCTTCCATGACATACAACAAAGGCAGGTACTTCTAGGGGCTAGGGTGTTGTGGTTGGTGAAGCCTGGAGAAGGTTAGAGCTAAAAGAGTTTAAAATACATATCTGGTTTTAAGTGTTGGCTATTTGTTTAGCCATGATTCCTTTTAATATCCGTTGTATATATATGTTTTGGCATGTAAATACCTTCCATATGGAGGAGATCTAAGGCTATGATTGCCTAAAGGTAAGTGTCATCTACGGTGATGACAAAAGTATATTTATACATAGTTGATATTAGAGGTTAACGTATGCTTGAATAGTAGCTAATATATTTAAAAGATCGGGCAAATACATGAATTATGCCCTAGGATATTTATATGCCAAACTTATAGGTTATATGATCTTATAAAGATGAATAGTGTCATGCTTTTTGTTAAGTAGCTATAAAGTTATTAAAATATGCTTGTGAAAGGTTAAGTGAAATAGAAGAGAACCTGGGTCTTATTAGGTTACTAAAATGTTTTATCAGGAATTTAAACCACTAAGTTTGGACTTGTTAAAAGTTGGTTAAGGATTTTAAGGTTTTTCAGAAAAACTCATTCTTTATAAGAATGATACTCTTGAGTTTTAAGAAAAGTTTTTGAAAGTTCAACTTTTCAAGTTACTGAATGGGTCATTGGTGGTTTAGAATTAGCGAAGCACCTTCGTGATGGTAAAACATTGCTAATAGATGTTTCTAGAATAAGGTATTACATGGGGTCATCAAATTCTTGTGTGTGGATTGTTGCTGCACCAGTAAGTGTTGCTAGTTAAAGCAGCAAATTTCCTTCGTTAATGTTTTTTCTTCAAATCTATGGTTAATCAATGAATCTCTTTTTCCAATACTACCACTGAATGGGCATCAATCTTAATATTCTCTCTCTTCTTTTGCCTTCCTAAACTTGTGAACAGGGGAATAGTGTTGTGGGATATGACTGAAAAACTGGAGGGAATTGGGACTTCTTACTGTTGGAAATAATAAGTGGGTGTGTTACAAGGAATATGTCCCACATTGTTTGGGATTGTGGGGGTCCAAGTAATAAGTGATCTTGGACTATTAAACGGGCTAAGAGAAGTGAATTTGCACAATGACGGGCCACATGGAAATTCGGCAATTTCTCCTATGTGTGAGTTTAAAGTGGACTAGGTGTTTTTATGATAGATCCCTTGAAAAGTTTATGTTTATTTTTAAAATAAATGGTGTACTAATAAAATGTTTTTTACTAACATTTTTCTTGTGAAATATGTACATTAACTACTTTGCAGTTTTTATTTTTTATTTTTTTTGGATGCCATTCAGTGCTTGTTTTTTGAGAAATCTGGACGCTGCAAACCTTTATGTTTTTGGAAATTGATTCATTGATACTTCATTATTATAGGTTCATGGTTTTGAAACACGTTTATATCATCAGGCACTGTTTGAAAAACATTACTGCATCCCAACGTTTTGAAACGTTTATATAATGGCTATTAAATGGTTTTATGAAGGTTTAATTAGCATTTGCATGTTTTATTTAGCCACCCAACATCTCTCATTCTTTCCCCTATATAAGGAGATGTCTGCAAGGGGTCCACATACTTTTGCTCTTGAACTCTCAAGTACCTTTCTTCCTCCTCTGGCTTATTCTTATACCCACTGAGTTTTATTATCTTCTGTAGTTCTATTCACCCTACTTTTGTAGGAAGAGTTCATTTAATCCTGGGGAGTGTCGCAACTTCTTTTGTTGATAGATGTGGAATAATTCTTAAGGAGAGTGTCCTCTAGCACGATTCAAGCTATACGATTATTGTGTTTTTGCAAGTGCTGCGACCAACAATTTGTCTGGTGTAAGGTGCTGACGCCAACACTTATTAATATTTTCCACATCTATCTTTTATTTGTTTCATATTGACGACTACATGGTTAATGGATATCCATGCTTTCCACTTTTATCCAGTTTTGATGGATTGGGAATTTAGGGATTTTATGTAGCTTGTAGTTTTGTTACTCTAAGTGACCGGTAGAATTTGAATGCATGAATGGATGTTGTTTGGGAAATGATTTATAGGCTAGGGAGCTTGTACAATGAATATATTATAGAATGCTGCTCAATTGTTTGTTGAAATGAATGAAGGAATTGAGTTATAACTAAAGCTAACATGCCTTGCTTAGATTTCACTCTATGATGTCATTAAATTAAAATAAGATATATTATTTTGAAAGCTTTGTTGAAATTGTTAGTTAAAAGTTAAACGTTATGATCTTAAAAAATTAATTCCAGGAAATAACTCATTGCAATAAAACTGAACCATACTTGTTGGCAAAAAAAAAAAAAAAAACAAAGACACTGAATCATACAATTCTCAATACAAACATACTTGAATCTCTCAACATAAGATAAACGAGAAGCTATAGAGCTAAGGAAATAAGAACATGAAACAATTTGCAGAGGGAACCACATAATTTGCAAAAGGGAAGAAACTCCACAGTCACCATGACCATGGCCAGAGGGAAGAAGAGACTGCAGAAGGGAGAGTGAGTCATCAAAAAAACCTAGTACACTTCTTGTAGGCCCATCCAAATAAACATATGGGCTAATAGCCCCCTTTCTTGATATATCAAACAACAAGAATTAAGTAAGAAATGTTGTGAAATTGTTGTGAATGCAAAAACTGAGAATGACTTGAATGGTGGAGGTGCATTATTCTTGAATTGATTTAGGTGTTGTTTTAGAAATGAAGTTATTTTGTGATTGAGGATTATTGTTAGTGAATTGACGCAAATATGTGAATTTATATGATTAGTGAAATTATGAAGGTTGGTTTAGGTACTTAGGTAGCCAAAAGGGAAATAAAAGCATAGGGACCTTTTTCAAAACTGATGAAAACTATAAGGACCTATAGATATATTTTCCTAGAAAGAAAAACAAAAATAAAGAAATTCAAAACCAATATAATCGATTCAGAAAATTTCAAATTTCAATTGCTTTATACATTATTACAACATGTATGGAAGTCACTCAAATTTACAAGACTACTTGATGAAAAAATCACAAGATTAAAGAAACAGTAGCTAAAATTTGATTTAACAATTATTCAACTAGTGGTGTCTCAAGCATTTTTCATAAACAAAGCCTTGATTTTTTTCAATGATACTACAACATCAATCATGGTAAGTCGTGCCTCTGGTAAGTCACTGGAGCAATGTAATGCTAACTCAAAAACTGATGACATGCAAGGTAGTATATTATTAGTATTTTGATTTTCTCTGTGAAGTAAATTGGCATCCATGATATTCATGATGGAATTTGGTGTGGAGTTGCTCACCCAATCTTTCAAACTTAATCCTTGAACAAACATCTCATATGTTGGCTTCTTCCTTGTAAACGTTTCCATTAGCAAAATCCCATAACTATACACATCTCCTTTGGTAGAAACAACTCCTTCCGATCCAAACTCTATATGTCATATTGAATGATTAGTATAGAAGTCATTATGTCAATAATGTAAGGTTTGTGGTTAAGCTTTCTTTTGTATCATTAATTTAAATCTTTGCACATGAAGATGTCAAATATTGGCTTGAAATTGAGTATAGAAATAAATTCAAAATATCATTATTAAACCTTTACCTGGTGCCATATAGCCAATTGTAGCCAAAGTGTTGGTATAAATTTCCAATTGTTTTTCACCAAACAATTTAGAAATACCAAAATCACTAAGATGAGCCACCATATCTTTGTCCAACAAAATATTGCTTGGTTTCACATCACAATGAACAACTATTGTAGAAGAACCATGATGAAGATACTCCAAAGCAGTTGCCACATCAATCATTATGTTCAACCTTTGTAAGATATCTAAACAATTGTTATGAGAGTACAACCATTTGTCAAGACTCCCATTTTCCATGAATTTCATTATTAGAGATTTGAAATGATCATTTGAGCAACTACTGATGATCTTAATGAGATTGCGATGGCGTAAATTGCACATGGCAGAACATTCAACATCAAAACTTCTTGATGATTGTTCCATGTCTAAGTTAAACACTTTGACAGCAACTATCTTTTCATTTGGAAGAACTGCTTTGTACACTGATCCAAAACTTCCAGAACCAACAAGATTACTCTCATCAAATCCATTTGTTCCTTGTAGAAGCTCATAGTACGATATCCTGGTTGGTGTATCCAAATTTATTAAATCTCTCTTTGTTGAATTATTGTCATTGTCTCTCTTATTCTTGAGAAAGACAATGATTGAAACAATCAAAATGGCAACTATGATAGGCAATAAACATTTTATCATCAGCATCACTTTATTTGATTTGTGCTTGTTTCCTTTCCTACATGGTTGGACTTGTAGTTGGGATTTCCCACAAAGATCTTTATTCATCATAAAAGATTGATCAGTAAAATTTTGAAAAGGGCCACCATTTGGAATTTCTCCATGCAATAAATTGTAGGAAAGATTGATGTATTTAAGATGCAGTAATAACTCTAAGGACTTTGGAATCACGCCAGACAAAAAATTATGGGAAAGATTCAGGGACTCCATGCTTATCATGCCACTAAGTGATTCGGGAATAGGCCCTTGTAATTTGTTTTCAGCCAAAGATAGGGTTTGCAAAGTTTCCAAGCCACCCATAGTTGTCGGGATGCTTCCTGAAATTTGATTTCTTGACAAGTTCAATAGTATAATTGCCCTCAAGTTTGATACCTCTGGTGAAATTATTCCACTTAGGGCGTTGGAGGATATGTCCAAAATCAAGATATCTTTGAGACTCCATAGAGAAGAGGGTATATGAGAAACCAATTTATTAGAGCTAAAATTCAACACTTGCAAAGAAGTATTCCCAAGACATTCTGGAACTACTCCTGAAAACATGTTGTTAGCAAGATGCAACTCACTTAAACTTTTAAGTTGGCAAAGCTCATTTATAATGAACCCTTGCAATCTATTGTCGCTAAGACTTAAACGTTGAAGGCTATGTAATTTGTTAACTGTATCAGGAATCAACCCACTCAAATGATTCTCATCCAAATCTAATTCCGTCAGGTTTGTTAAATTTCCAAGCTCATTGGGTGTAGCTCCATTAAATTTATTCGATGACAAATCTAAAATAATGAGCTTAGAAGCATTTGATATGCTATTTGGAATCTTTCCAGTTAGTCCATTTTCCGACAACCATAATTTCTTCAAGTTGGGAAGGCCAATTCCTAAATATGATGAGAGAACGCCAGAGAGGGGATTACCTTCGAGGCTCATAAGTGTCAATGTTGAAATGTTGAATATGTTGGAAGGAATAGGTCCTTTCAAATGATTATTGCCCAAGTCTAAGACATTAAGTTTATCAAGTTTGCCTATGCCTTTGGGTACAAAACCTGGACGGAAAAAAAACAAAAGTTGATGGAAACCACGACTTTCATATACAAAGAATATAGACAAATAAACTTATTTCTATTATTTTTTTATGTCTTTGTAAAATTTTACAGAAAAAATGTTAGAGAAATCATAAACTACCCGTGAGATGCCGTGGTTATTGAAGACTTGTTTGAAATGTTAAGTTTTTAATGTAGTAATTTTTTAATAACTATTTAATAGGAAACTAATACGCTTGTAAACTAGGAAAGCTAGGAACAACCGACAAAAATTGATAAAAGAAAATTAAACATGAAAAGATGGCGGATAAAAGAAGAGTTGAACTTGATAGAACATCCAATGTGTGTAATACAAGTGGGTACATTATATAATTGATATGGTTCAGAGTACTCAAAAAATTGTTTTCCAAGATTTAAATAACATGTGTGATCCTATCTTTCTGTCATTAAAGTCTTACCAACAATTCATGATATCTTTCGATATTTTGGGATTGTAAATTAGTAGCTATATTTAAAAACTATGATTAATGAATGATGAAAAACAAAATCTCATTTTAAATTCATTTTCTATTAGAGAAAAATGATTAAAGAAACAACGAAAAAGATATAATAAACTCATGCTTGTAAAGAGATTTGCATCCAAATATACTTGATTAGCATCAAGTGTGTGTAAAAAGTGAATGGAACTTATAAGAAGAAAAATAAAGCAGGTCATATTATTTGATATAATATATAACACACACACACACACACATCAGAAAATGAGAAAGCAAATTTTTTCTAACCATCAAATGGCTTACCTTCTAGTAATTGCATTTGAGTCTGTATAATTTGAGTATATAAACTTCGGGTTCTTTATGTATGGTTGAAATGAGAAATTATGTACTTTTTTTTTAAAACATTGGTGGTGTACTTTTCGCAACAGATTATAACGATTGAGTCCACATGTTTTATATATATATATATATATAATGCATACTTTCTCGTTCCTTTTGATTAATTCCCTATGAAAAACAATTAATTATAAAAGCTTTATTTAATTTCACATAGAACTGAACATAGAACAGCTTCTCTTTGAACCCAAACAAATTAAAATGATGCACTTTAATTATTTGACTGTTTTAGTGAGAGAAAGTTAAGGAACAAGTAGAAAATCATAGCCCTAGCATATATTAAGATTTGTGTGGATGATATATGGTGTGGATTATGGTTAAATGCAATTGCTGAAGTTTGAATTTTCTTGGAGCATATTTTGAATCTGCAATTTCAGATTGACAAGTGACACTGTCCCGAGTGTTTTTTAGGAGGCTAGAGAAATTTTAGGCCAAGGAAATTAAATGATATATAAGTGATTTAATTAAATGAAGAGTAATGTTTATTGGGTGGAACTTTTGAAGCTGAAATCTTAGTGAAGACTTGCTGTTTGCTACTTTAAGTGACAACAACTGTTTTAAATGGTTAAAAATTTGTGTTTCAAGGGCTTGAATGATGATTAAGCTAATGTTTTTAAAACTGGAAAATTTCCAGACTTAAAATGGAGAGGCTACTCTATGTCATGAAGTACCTAGATGAGTATAATGTTATGATTTGAGTGATATAGTTGTGTTGTTCCCCTGTAGATTGAATTTTTAGGAAACTTTTAATATGGAGCAAATCTCTCAACATGTAATCCATATCTTGCACGTGTAAAGGCTTCTAAGTTAAGAATTGAAGAAATAAATTAATTCATAATTTTTCCCTTCTCTACCCTGTTTGGTTAGCATCCTTTTGAGCTTGTGATAGTTAATTTTTGCTCAATTTGAGCCCTCCTATGAACTTGGAATGGAAACTTGTATAGGGAAGTGTTAAGAATATAAGTTTAGAAACATTATTCTCTAAAGTGGAGATTTATGCATCTATTTGCTATGTCTTAGCCATGGGAAACATTTGAGATAAGGGCTAGAATTTTATAATTTCAAAATTAGAAAATGAAGAAGGAAGTTTATTAAGTTCGAAAGTTTGTGGTCAAAGAAAAAAAGGGCACTCACTATTTTAGTGCTTTAAAGTGTGAAATAATGATTTAAACTTAAGAGAATGCATGTATAAAATCTGTAGTGGTCATTTTGAGGAAATTGGCAACAAGAGGCCTACGTTTTATATAATGTTCTCCCTTGCCATGTTTTGAAAAGATGTATTATCAAAGGAAAGAGTTTATTTGTGTTTTATTTAATATGGCTCCAATAAACTATAAAGGATAATGACGTATGATTAAGTTAAAGTTAAGAGACAAGAGTAAAGCAAAAGAGCCAAGTTAAAAAAATTAAAGTTTGGGATCTTTGAGAAATTAAAGATTGCTTTTGCCATTAATATATATAAATGAGCGCGCGCGTATATGTAGACACACACACGTATACTTTTGTCCAAGATGACCAACCTCTTTTATAAAAAGGGTAAAGCTATGATTTAAGAAGAGTTAGTACAAGTTGTGAATAATACAAGTGTTAACCTACCCTTATACACATAAATGTTAGGTCTTGATATTTGCCCAAACCCTCTAAGGAATCAACAAGGAAAGAAATAAGGAGAAGGTAAAATGGAAGAAAGCACAAGAGGTAGTAACTTTTTTCCTTTCATGTTATTCTGCGTTGGTTGCCACTATTTTTGGATATGAAATGATTTATTTATGAGTTTTTGAAGTTTCAGAAAAATTTATAATATCACATACCCCAAACTTTTAGAAAAGTTTTAAATAGTTTGTCCTTATAAGGAAACTAATTGAGTCACATGTTGGTTTTTAAATGGCTAAACAATTTTGATAAGTAATTCTAGAATGAGGTGTGACGCTGTCAATGCATAGTGTTAGTGAATCTCCTAAAAACACCCTTCGCATACACATATTTGTTGTTTGTTTTTGTTTATTTACAATAATAATTTAGATTTGATTTTTTTTCATCTTTACTTGTCTTCTAATTACTTTTTAGAATCAATCACAATCAAATAACAAACAAATAAATAAACTACAAACAAAGGAAAATATAAATTAAATTTAACTAAAAATATTAAAACTAAAATAAGGCTTGCATCTACCTTTAATTTTCCTTTTTAATTATAGAGGGACATTATGGTCTTTTAACAATATTAAAAAAAGTCCTCATCAAAAAATTGTTAAAAGTGTAGGTTTGGATTTAGATTTGGGTTTTTCATTTTCCCTTGATTTTTCACATAGATCTAAATAATTTTTTTTTTGTTTATTGTACATTTGGTAATTGTTAATTCCTACGTTTTAATTTTTTAAGAAAATATTAAGTATAATTTAAATTTTCAGTTAACCAACATAGAATTTTTACAAATTATACATATAATAAATAAGAACAAAAAAACTCCAAACTTGTCTATATTTTAATATTATTATAATTATGTTAATATTAGGGGGATAAAAAAACATAAAATTAAAGTTATTAAGAGATAGATAATATCTTTCAAAAAAAAAAAAAAGTATTGGCATAACACATGGTGGCCATTCTGTATGGTTTAAGGTTTTGATTTCATCGAATAGTATATAAGAATTTTCCTTATCTATGTTATAAATATATCATAAGGTTCCATTGGTTCTTGATCTTCACTTTATTTGTTGTTTCACATAAATGAAATGAAAAAAAAAATTAATTTAGAGAAAAATATTTAAAAAGAAAAGAAAACACACAAGTAAAGTACATACCTGTAAATGAGTTGCCATCCAAATATAATTCTTTCAAAGATGTGCAGTTGCTTATTGATTTTGGAATGCTTCCCTCTAATTGATTATCATCAACTGCAAAGACTTCAAGTAAAGGGAGTTGATGACACATTTCTTCTGGCAAATTACCCTTTAAATGATTTATGCCAACGGTAACACAGCTCAAAGAGGGCATCTTCCAAAGAAATGAAGGAATTCCACCTATGAAAAAAATACAGAATATTTATTTGTTGGTATAGTAAGTCTAGGAATTTCCTTAATTCACACACAACTGTATAAGTAATATATGGAATTTCGTTAATTAGAGGTTTACAATTAATAGACTATTATTTAACTTTTGTTGGAAATTAATTTAAAAGGGACTCTTCCAATATGATATCAATTACCAATTGGACATTAAAACTCTTTTAAAAAAGATAGGGGCAATTACAATGAAGTCCCATACAAGAGAAAAAAGTGAAGAAATTGACCCAGAAGTTATTAGTGTAAGCTCCTCAACTTGTTAATGGACGCTCCTCGACTTGTCATTAACAACTTCAATGACCATTTTTTCATTTTTTCTCTTATGTGGGACTTCATTATAATTGTCCCAAAAAGATATGCTAAAGCGAGACTATGGAATTAATTTCACCAATATAAAATGAACAACCAAGTTATTTATATTTTGCATTAAAGCTATTTATTATTCACAAGGCTCTAACTTTGAAATCTGGCTATGAATTCTTCATAGACTTCAAAGGTTAAAATTTTAGTTTTTATTTGAGAAATTTAAATACTTTTAGTTACACATTCTGGAGGAAATAAAGTATACATAAAAATAAAATTTTTGTTAAAGCATAAAATTAAGAGATGTGTAGATTGAACGTACCTGTAAAAAAATTCCATGATAGATATAATTCTTCCAACAACGTCTCATTACCAATTGATGTTGGAAGACTACCATTCAAATTGTTCTTCTCTAAATTTACAATTCTTAAGGAAGAAATGTTGAAGAGAGATGATGGGATTTCACCTATTTCGATTTACAAAGTGAATAAGATATATCAAAGTAAGCTAATAGTTAAAAGGCTTTAGCATTCATCTTTCACATTAAAAAAATAGATAAACCACATTATATGAACAAACAAACACACACACCGCGCACACATTGGAAATTACTATGCCACGTCAAATATTGTTAGGTAATGAAATTATTTCAGACCGATTTTTTACAGGGCTCCATGTCATTTTTAATCACCCAAAATTATCTAAAAAATTTATTTTTCATGTTTTAAAGATCAAGTGGCCCCATCAATTGATAATGCTATCTTTCTTTTATTTTGGGATTATAATCACAATCTGTATATAAGTACCATTTATGAATGAATGAAATGGGGAAAAAAAAAAGAAATGAAAAAAAAAAATCTCATTTTAGTTTTACTGTGGTAGAGATAATTATATAAAAAGATTATAGAAAATCATAGAATAGCATCGATTCATGAATTTTTGTTATTTTTGTGATTGTAAATTGCTAGCTACAGTTAACCCCCATTGCTATTATATGTGTACAATATTAATGAAAGGAAAAATAAAATAAAATCTCATTTAAAAATTTTTTTAACTATAGAAATATATTAAAAGAAAAGAAAAGAATGACGATAAAAAATACAATTGATTAACATCAACTAAAGTTGGCAAAAAAAAAAAGATTAACATCAACTGAAAAAAATACTTGTAAAAAAGCCGAATGGACTTTAAAAGAAAAATAAAATGGGTCATAATATGTTTAATGTACAATTATAATATAAAATTGATAGGTAATATTAGCTCCAGTCCTTAATATAAGAGCTGGTTGACTGATTTGTGAAGATTAAGGAAACTACATAAATTATTTAATTATTGTATATGTTACTTCATCTATCTAAATACTTATGTATATCATTATATTATATATCAGTCTATATATCATACAAATTAGTTTGGGAAAAATCAATAAATATAAATATTTTAAAATAATTTATTTAGCTTCCTTAATTTCTATAAATTAGTCAACTGAATCTTATATTAAGAACCAGATGTGATAACTTTTTGTAATTGTATAGACTTTAATGCTATGTTTGGATAAGGAGAAAATGAGAGAGAAAAGAAAATTGGGGAGGAAAATGAAAGGGAAAATAAGTTTTCCATTGCTTGGATAGGAGAGAAAATATGAAAGGAAAGAAAGTGGGGGAGAAAATGGCAAAACAATAGAGGTGATAACATTTTCTCTTCTTTCCATTTTCTCTCTTCCCATTATCATTCCTCCCATCTATTCTTCACATCCAAATGGGGGTAAAAGAAAAAAAAAAAAGGTAATATCATTTTCATATAATTTACATATATATACTATATAAAAAAGTTACACGTGTTTTACGTACTAATTCAAAAACTTGAATATTTGTTTTATGCGTAATAATCCATGCATAAATATTAAAAAGGCAGAAATCAAATATATTCTAACCATCGAATTGCCTAACTTTTAATAATTATATAGCTAAAGAGATAAGTGTTTTATGTTGTAATTGTTGAATAATTATTTAATAGGATTTTATAAATTTGTGAAATAAGAAAGAAATGATTTAAAATATTAAAAAAATAAAATTAATCAGGGAAAGGAAGAGGACAAATATAGAGTTGAAGATAATAAGAGAGCGATATAAGTTGCAAATACATGCATTCATATACAGTCAACAAGTGGGCACAGTAATTATATATGATGTGGAGCTTTTTTATTGAACAAAGTATAAATCAAAAAAGTTTTGTTTGTCATGTGGTCCCATGAGCTCATGAACGAACACTATGAATGAATGAAATGGCGAAAAACAAAGGCATACAAACTCATTCCAAATTGAAAAATGACATCTCTCATGATTACATTAAAAATTTTCAAATAAAGATTAATTAGAGTGTTTTGTATTTTATATTTTCAATATTTGAAGTTTTTTTCTAAAGTTTGGGAAGCTAAAATAAATATGCAAATAAAAAGATTATTTATATTTAAGAATATCATAACCCTAAATATAAAAAGCTAAATACAAATGATCACTCAAATAGAGATATCAATGGTAAAAGTCATACTCCAACCTTTTAATCTAATCTGACTTTAAGTAGCGTTGTATGGGACCCTTTGATCAGGTTATTTTCCTTCGGGCTCCCTATTTCTTTAATGATTCAGAAAATATTACCATTTTGTTCATATTCACTTTGGGATTAAAAGAAATCATTGCATTCCAAGTATTTAAAAGTAACATACCAAAATCATTATTCATATACAAATACACGAGATAAATTTATATTCTTTAGAAACACATGTAATTGACAACTACTCTTATAATCACGTTTATAGTCATCTCTTACATAAATTGTTAAAAATCATTTGATGTGTATTTGGAAATTATTTTAATGCACTTGCTTCTTTTTTTATAAATCCATCGTTAGCCTAAAAACTAAAGTTCTAGTTTTTATAATAATAGAAAATCCTAGTATAGAGGTGTAGCAGTGTAACTTTTCCTATTGTAAAAGTTTAAAGCAATTTCAGTGAGCAAGAAATATCAAATAAGCATAAATAATACATGAAAAGTTTGCTAAAGTATATTGTAATATTAAAGCATGGATATATTGAGCATAACAGGAGTTTTGTTGTAGATATTGAGAGAAAAAAGGGAAAAAGGAAAAATAAGAGCCTAGAAAGAAACTAGCAAGTACATAAAAACTGCCACCAGAGAGTTACAAAGTTACCTAAAATACACATTTGTTGGAAGCCTACTAGATAAGTAATTTATTCCAAGATCAATTTATTGTAGACTGAACTGTAAAATAATGATAATGGCATAGGAAGGCGATTGTTCAAGATACAATGTTGTTTTTTGTGTTTTTTTTTTGGTAAAAGATACAATGTTTTTAGTTGTAAAAAATTGACAATCTCATTTGAAATGTCTCCTTCAAATAGGTGGAAAAAAGAGAGTGATGTCAATAACAATTTTTATTTATAATGAGTTTTTATGTACATTAGACAAATTTGTATTTTTGTTAATAAAACAAAATTGTATTTTTGAAAACACATATGGCACAACTTGCACATTTTTTAGAAATAATGACAAAAATATATTATAAATGATAAAACACACCTGCACTTGTTTTCAAAAAGGAATAGCCCATTTAATTGGGTTGGTCTAATATCCATAGAATAAATAATTTGGATGGAATAGCCCATTTCTTGTGCAAGGCCCATTACGCTATTGTATGCTTTAGTTCAGTTTATTATTGTATAATTTTGATTAATATAGATTTATTATTTTTATCTTTCCAGATTTGGTTGATTAATTAATTATGAGAAATTCCTATATTTCATATAAGCGGTATTCTTCTCATTCAAGAAATAAGAAGATTATGAGTTCAGTTAATTGTGATTAATTGAAAAAAAAAAACTAACAAACAAATCGAAATCCATTGGCCTTTTCTATTCATAATTTCTTTCAAAACTACCAGAAAAATTATTTTTGTTAACTACAAAATTTTTAAAAATATAAATTAATAATAAATAACCAAATTAAAATTAAATATTCCAAACATGTTTGTATGGATTACTGTTTTTGGAAAAAAAAATCCAACTGAAAAATAAACATTATGACATCTCATTATGAATGAATGAAACGGCGGAAAAACAAAATCTCATTTTGTTTACAAACAAACACGTCATTTTATATTTCTCCAATCCCATACTAAAGTCAAAGGCATGCAAAATCATTCCAAATTGAAAAATGACATTTCTCGTGATTACATTAAAAAGTTTCAAATAAAGATTAATTCGAGTGTTTGGTATTTTATATTTTTTTTTCAATATTTGAAGTTTTTTTCTAAACTTTGGGAAGCTACAATAAATATGCGAATAAAAATATTATTCAGATTTAAAAATATCATATCCCTAAATATAAATAGCTAAATACAAATTATCACTAAGATACATATATCAATGGTAAAAGTCATACTTTATCCTTTTAATCCAATTTGACTCTAAGATTATTCCTTCAGTCTCCCTTTTATTCATATTCGCTATGGGATTAAAAGAAAACACCACGTTCTTTGTCTTTAAAAATTAATATAGCAAAACCATTATTCACTAATGCCTTACGAAATACTAGAATAGAATTTATGACATTGATATAATTAAAACTCTTACCTTGCAAGTTGCTATTCGCAAGATACAAGTGCTGGAGGTTGGTCAAATTTCCAAGGTCACTTGGTATACTTCCTCTGTTGAATTTGTTATCACCTAATTGTAAACCTTCTAATTCTTTGCATTGATGCCAAATGAAGGGTATTTCGCCAGACAAATCATTTCCATCCACATAAAACAATTCAAGTTTTGAAAGCCCAAAACACACATTTTTTGGGAGACTACTAGATAATTGATTGTGACTAAGAAAAATCTCTTGTAGCACTGAATTGTTAAATAATGAAGATGATATAGAACCAGTGAGTTGATTTACTCCAAGATATAACACCTTCAGTTGTGAAAGATCACCAATTTTATTTGGGATGCCTCCTTCAAATATTAAGGGGGTGGGAAAGAAAATAATGTCAGTAAGAATTTATTACGTGTCACAAGTTATTAGGTAAATGAGATAAATTAATATTCTATAAAAACACATGTAATAAGACTTCAACATTTTTTAAGAAATGACACATATATTAGTAAATGATAAAACGCAATAAAAGGTATAACCCTTTTAATTCGGATGGAATAATAACCATAGATTAAATCAACTGGTTGTGTTTGGTGAAGAAATTTTGATGGATTCAAGATGATTAAATCTAAGAGACAAATTGAAATCCAATTGGCCCTTCCTTTTCATCATTCCTATCAAAACACATATTTCTTGGGGGACTCCTAAAAAAAATCTTTTTGTTGGCTCTACACAC
Source organism: Inga leiocalycina (assembly GCA_963242795.1). Classification (NCBI taxonomy): domain Eukaryota; kingdom Viridiplantae; phylum Streptophyta; class Magnoliopsida; order Fabales; family Fabaceae; genus Inga; species Inga leiocalycina. The sequence continues at coordinate 59,877,998 of OY725321.1, forward strand.
TTTTTAAAAATAATAATTACTAATAAATACTGAAATTAAAATATAATGTAGATTGTCCAAATCAAAATTAAACGTTTCGGACATGTTCATTGTAAGGCTTATTCAATATGAAAATGGACAATACAAGTTTCTTATATCTATTATGTTAGGTCCTCCAATCACATATGACTATGTTTCATATTTTTAAAATATGTTATTTAGCTATAAATCCATATAAAATAAATTGGACACATGTCCATATGTGATTGAAGAACTTGACATAATAGATATAATGAATTTGAGCTAAGTTTTTTTTTTTCTTACAAAAAAACCCTTCATAAAGTTTTTAATGACAAAATAATATACATTTATTTTTAAAGACCGATGATGAGCCTTTACATCCACTTGGACTAATTAATATTGTGACTAATGGTGTGATCGCCAAACAATTCATTTCCATTCACATAAAATAATTCAAGTTTTGGAAGCCCAAAACATATTTTTTGGGAGACTACCGGATAATTGATTGTGACTAAGATCAATCCCTTGCAGCTCTGAATTGTTAAATAATGAAGATGATATAGAACCAGTGAGTTGATTTGCTCCAAGATATAACACCTTCAGTTGTGAAAGATCACCAATTTTATTTGGGATGCCTCCTTCAAAAATTAAGGGGGTGGGAAAGAAAATAATGTCAGTAAGAATTTGTTACGTGTCACAAGTTATTAGGTAAATGAGATAAATTAATATTCTATAAAAACACATGTAATAAGACTTCAACATTTTTTAAGAAATGACACATATATTAGTAAATGATAAAACGCAATAAAAGGTATAACCCTTTTAATTCGGATGGAATAATAACCATAGATTAAATCAACTGGTTGTGTTTGGTGAAGAAATTTTGATGGATTCAAGATGATTAAATCTAAGAGACAAATTGAAATCCAATTGGCCCTTCCTTTTCATCATTCCTATCAAAACACATATTTCTTGGGGGACTCCTAAAAAAAATCTTTTTGTTGGCTCTACACACTTTTTAAAAATAATAATTACTAATAAATACTGAAATTAAAATATAAAGTAGATTGTCCAAATCAAAATTAAACATTTCGGACATGTTCATTGTAAGGCTTATTCAATATGAAAATGGACAATACAAGTTTCTTTTATCTATTATGTTAGGTCCTCCAATCACATATGACTATGTTTCATATTTTTAAAATATGTTATTTAGCTATAAATCCATATAAAATAAATTGGACACATGTCCATATGTGATTGAAGAACTTGACATAATAGATATAATGAATTTGAGCTAAGTTTTTTTTTTCTCACAAGAAAACCCTTCATAAAGTGTTTAATGACAAAATAATATACATTTATTTTCAAAGACCGATGATGAGCCTTTACATCCACTTGGACTAATTAATATTGTGACTAATGGTGTGACTATATAATTTGTTTTAAATTTTTGATGATGAATGTTTTTTCCCTTTGAAAAAGAATAGAAATAATTATGACAAAAATATAGAAGAAAATTCATAAAAATGTTAAAAATAAATAAATAAAAAACTTGAAACAAACTCTTATTCCTCGAAGATAAGATCCTGCTGTCCAAGTACTCTGGTTTAGAATAGGGTTATTTGACCCAGACCAGACCGGCCGAACTGGACTGGAAACCGGTGACCCGGGCACTAAACCGGTCCGGGTTAAATTTTTTTTAAATATTTTTTGTTTTTAATGTTTTCCTTTAGAATTTCATACTCTAAGCCTAAAATATTCCATTTCTCACCGGTTTGATCCCAGTTTAGCTCCGGTCTGACTCACTTACCCTTGACCCAGTACCCCGACCGGTTTATTGACCGGTCCGGGTTTAATTACCTTGGTTTAGAATGAACACAAATATAAATGTTGACAATAATCCAAAACATACCTGACAAATTGTTATAAGACAAACTCAATATCTCGAGCGAAGATAAGTTGGAAATTGTTTGGGGAATGATTCCTGAAAATTTGTTACCGCTAAGTCGTAAAATCTTCAATCGTTCAAGTCTACTCACCTCTGGTGGAATGGTTCCTTCAATGATATTAAATTTCAAATCTAAAGTCTCCAACCTTGACAGATTGAATAGAGATAGTGGAATAAATCCATTAAGACTATTATTTTGAAGATTTAGTTGCTCAAGTGAAGATAAATCTCCTATCCCCGCCGAAACTTGCCCATGAAAGTCATTGTAGCTCAAGTTGAATAGTTTCAATCTACACAGTTGAACTAACTCTTTTGGTATTTGACCATAAAAATTGTTGTCACTAAGATCGAGTTCAACAAGGAAGGAAAGATTTCCTAGTTGCGGAGATATGGTGCCCTTGAGTTCCATGCCACCAAGATTTAAGGAATGGACCCTTCCATGACGAGTATTGCATGTGACACCAATCCAATTGCATGGAGAAGAAGAGACAGACCAATTAGCTAAGAAATCATACGGATCTGAAGTGATAAAGGATTTAAGGGCAAGAAGTGCAGATTTATCAGTACTGACGTTTGTATCAGTCCAAGCTAAGGAGGCCATGAAGCAATGAAGTAAGAGCAGGAAAACAAAGGAAGAAGGCTTTCCCATGAGGAGCATAATAGACTTGTCGGAATTTCAAGTCTTGTGCATCGAGCAATCAACACACACGTTGTTTTATACTTCTCCAGTTCCAAATGAAGTCAAGTCGTACTAACAAAATGCGGAGTTGGAACAGGACATCTTTTGTGATAAGATTGAAGAAATTGAACTAAGAAATTAATTAGCATGTGAGGCGTATTAAATTTGTTAGAACATATATTTGAAGATTTTTTTTTTTTGCTGCATTATTTTATTTATGGCCGAGTCTGGTGGTTAATGAGAAGAAGTTTCGTCCCTTGATTTGACTACGTGTTGAATAATTTCACTTCTGGGATCACCTTTTCATAGTATATTATTTCATTTATGGTCCAGTCAAGTAGGCAGTAAACAGTGCAAGAACATTTTTTAAATGAAACTTGCCTGGATACAGTGCTCTTTCTATTATGCATTTCCTTTTTATTTTTATTTTTTTAATGTTGGGTGAGACAGTTATTCCTTTCTTCTTTAATGGATTGTAATGAGTCCCAAATTGGGTGGGTTTCTTTAAAAGAAGGGCCTTATAAGGTTTTAGGTTCCTTAACTCCAACATTTAGTTTTTGGGGTGTGATTCTCCTAAGGACTTGTGTGCCCGTTATAATTATGCTTTCATTAACAGACAACCAATCGAAGAGGGCTACCCGTAGAGGGTTCTGACCAAAGGAGCTGACCAACAAAAGGTTGACTGAAGTGCCGAGTAAAGTGCCGTAAAGTGGAGCTGATCGGAGAGTTCAGCTACCATGCACTTTGAGTTTGAGGACAATACTATCACTGTATTATTTAATTGGGAATATTAAGTCCATATGTCTAATTTTAATTATGAAGTTATTTTTTTCTCTAGTAAAAAGGACTAATCCATTCACCTCAAAAAGCGCGGGCACATGGCATGGTGGAATTCTCAAACATTAAATGGCCCTCAAAACAACTTGATGCAGCTAATTGAAAGAGCAAGAAAATTACGTTAGTGCTGAGAAAAGAAGCTGTGTCTCTTTATGAAATATAATTTATTCACTTATAGGATCACATTTTCATTTTCATTGCATTAATCTAAAAACCCAAAAGAACGTTATTGAGAAGAAGCTTGTGTGGATTCATTGTCCCTTCACAAACATATATCTCAAAAGCCTTTAGTCTTAATTTGTTTGGATGTATATATTATATCTTTCTATCTCCCACTTATAATTTGAAGGTACATGACGTGTTTGACCTGTGAGTACACCTCAAATTCACAGTCCATTTTATAAGATAGAAACTGCACGTTGTGAAATATCTCCTCTTATATGAATATTTTATTTTGGTGATATCATCTTAATTCAGTGAAAAATGCCACGTAGTTTACGCTAAAAATACTCGTAAATATACCACTTTCTATATATATAGAAAGTGGTACATAAAAATTATCAAAGTGGTGGTATCGATATAAACGTAAATATACTTTTGATTATGAGTATCGATATAGTTTCTAGCTAGAAAGAAGAAATGCGCATAAAATAATTTTAAAAGGAAGTAAAACATATCACATAATTAACATTAAAATAATTGTATCGAAAACTTAACATGAAAAAGAGTTGCATAATATTAATGTCATATGATACATTCACTACATAATCAATCTATAATTTAAACATTTACTAAAAGGTAAAGAATGAAGTTAAGAATATGCACTTTTTGTAATAACCCTTCGGCCAACCCGTTGTCCGTTGTTTTTTTTGGATCCTATTACCAAATATTCAAACAAGCTATTAATCCGAATTGAGGCTTACTGGTTGGTGCTTTTTACACTGTTTTTTCCCTGTTAAAGTTGCCTATAAGTAATCGTACTGTCTCTAACATAAAACATGGATCATTACATAGAAATTTGTTTATATTAAAAAAAATGGTAATTTGCTTCAATTGCCACGAGTATGGAGCACACAATCAGAAAGAAAGCAAGGACCAATGGAGAGTCAAGTATGGAGCTTTGGAGTGGGATCGAAGGAACGCTGATAAAGCCAAATACAATCCATTCAATTGCGTGCTTGACAAAGTAGCAAAGTGAAATTGCTGTGAAGACTAGATATTTCATATTTTCATTCCTGAAAAAATGTCTCATCTAATTTAATTAAACTTGCCTAGAGAAATTAAATGAGTTAGCTTAAATTAAAGTAATCAGGACTGGATTGTTCAATATTATTATTTGAGAAAAATTAATTTAGTATGTAGCTGATGCCTTGAGAAAGAATTTAAATGAAAAATTGTATTACTCCCTCCAAGTGCAAATGAATATGATAAAAGAGAGACGTAAATTGAAAAGAAAAAAAAATAAGGGCACGAATGATGAACATGTTACTAATGACTAATGAGTGTTCCTTTATTTTTTAATAACAACAGAGACTGAAAATAATTAAAATTAAAGAAAATGAAGAGTGCCTAGGCTCAATATGCTTAGCCCAATTTATTCTGCCTAGCTGAAGAAAATCCGATTTTGACGCTACTATTACAATTCCAAGATAATGACTCATAATAAGTTGTCATCAAAATCAAGTTGGTAAGAAACAACTTTAAAATGGATTTGAATTGTTAGATGTGTTCTACTAGTAGGTGCTATATATTGGAGAATTTGAGAAAATCAATATAAATAAATGTGATAATATAGATTTTTTACCATATATGCAATATTTTTTTTTCGGAATTAATTATTCCATTTCTTTTAGACAGAACTGAAATTCTGTTCAAATCAAATCAACTAAACAAATATATCATGGTTACAGAAGTCTATCCATCACATATAGGCTTAAGGACATTGTGGCATAACCGTCAAAGCGAAGTATGGAAGTGAAACAAATAGAGATAAAATTGTCTTCAATTTACTCAAAGATAAAAAATGTGAAAAAAATATATGCATTTTAACTCGTAATGAGAACATGATCTGACCTATAAAATAAAATTAAAAAAAATGAACAATTAATAATGAAAAAAATATATAATGATTAAAGTTACCCTCGAAGTTGATGCGTTAAAAGAGCAAGAAATTTGTGGGGGCCTCTATATATTTTTTGTTTTATTTATCATTACATTATTTCATTTTTGGTCAAGTCTGGTTGGCCGAAGACTCTATATCCCCACAAGAATGTTATTAAAAAGTCACAATCAAATTGACAAACACTTAATAAGAAGGTCTCCTTAATTCATAGGAACATGTAGTGCTTGACTTGTGAGTAGACCTCAAAGTCATCCTCCATTTCACATGGCACAGCTAATACATACAAATATGTGTATGTATATATCCTTATGCATATTTTATTTTTGTAATATTATTATAGGAATGTGAGGTTTGGATTTTATTGTCGATATGAAAATCGTTTTAATGGTTAATTTTTAAATAGTTTTGTGATTATTCTTTGACTTGTGAGATATATTCTGGTCATAAAGAGCCCACATAATCTCAGCTAATTAAACTTTGTTTAATACAACTATTAGGTAGGATGATGTACACATAGGATTAAATTTGTAAACATTTTCTTGATGATAACTCAAAGCCTTAAGAATGGCAGATCAAATTTACAAAGTACACAAAAAAGGGAATCACCAATTTATATCTTAAGAATGGCAGGCTGGACTTGTGAAATGAGTAGGATGAGTTTTCTCTTTAAAAATGCGAGATGTCCTCTTTCAAGAATATGGGCTTCTATTACTTTAAATAAAAATTGACACATCTAATTAAAATAGACAAATTTAAAAGGCTTTAACGTTTATTATTATGACACATCTAATTAATTTTGGTTAAAGCTGAATATAAAAAGAAGTTGATGCAACAAATAAAGTAGTATCACTATCACATGAAGGAACATATTTTCAATATATATCACTACAATGTTGTATAGGCCATAGAGTGAACCCATAAAGCACGTTTGTAATCCATGAGATGAAATTTGGTCCCTACATGAACGATGCATAATTTTACTTGGATTAAAATTAAATTTTTCATTGCATTATTTCATTTAGGGTCAGTCTAGTAGGCCATATATATTATATCAAAAGTCGATAGACTTTAAATGATTTGATATATTATATCAACCACCCAAATATTTGTAGATAGATGTAGTGCTTGACTTGGAAGTGGATCTCAAAGTCTCACTCCATTTCTCACGACACAGCATATCTCTGTATGTGTGTGTACATACATACACGCGCACGCTTACATACACACACATACACGCGCACGCTTACATACATACATATATATATATATATATATATATATATATATATATATATATATATCATTATGTATATTTTATTGTGGTAATACTCCTTCCCGTCCTTCATGTAAGACTTAATTGTGAAGTTGACTTTGACTCTAAATGTAAGGTTTATTTTTTATATTTGTCAATCATTTCTTAATTTATTTTTATCGACGCTCCTTAAACCATAATCAAGTAAAAGAGAAATTAAGGGAGTTAAGGAAGATGATTAGGGTGTTTTAAAAAAAAACATCATATTAATCACCTTAATCAACTTCAATTCCTTAATATAATTAAATTAGGTAAATATGTTTTACATTAATAATCAGGAGTACCATGAAAACAGTGCAGCTTTCATTTTTATCTACAGAATTTATATATTGTATGCGAAAAAAAGGGTAAGTATTTTCGTATAGATATTTCAGAGCCACAACACTGAGTCTAATATTCCATCTTTCACACCAGAGACTTGAAGAGGCCATTATGTGCATTATTTAAATTTAAACCAGTATGGAAAATTATATTGATGGATAACACATCCTAATGAAATTAAAGTTAGTTTAGTTTATACGAATATAGGTTGCATTTGTTTTTGTGATGGAATTTTCATTATTATTTTTTAATCAAAACCTGAATGAAATTTTAGAGTTTATACAAAGCATAATTTTATTTAGACCAAAATTTCATTTTCTTTGCTTTATTCATTTATGGTCCGTCTGGTAGGCCATATATACTATATCAAAAGTCTACAGACTTTAATTGATTTGATATATTATATCAACGACCCAAATATTTGTAGATAGATGGAGTGCTTGACTTGGGAGTAGATCTCAAAGTCTCACTCCATTTCACATGACACAGCACGCACGCACACGCACACGCGCGCGCGCATTATTATGTATATTTTATTTTGGTAATACTCCCTCTCATACTTAATATAGAACCTAATTGTGAAGTTGACTTTTGCCCTAAACATAAGATCTATTTTTCATATTTATCAATCTTTTTCTAATTTACTTCTATCAATGCTCCTTGAACCATAATCAAGTAAAAGAGAAATAGAAAAGTTTAGGAAGATGATTAGGGTATTTTAGAAAAAAAACACATCATATTAACCACCTTAACAAGCTTCAATTCCTTAATCTAATTAACTGGGGGAAAAAATTTCTTAATCTGATTAAATTAGATAAATATGTCTTAACCAAGGAGTACCATGTAAAGAGTGCAGCTTTCATTTTTTTGGTACAGATTTTATATATTGTATGCGGAAAAAAGGGCAAGTATTTTCGTATGTATATTTCAAATATTTCAGAAGCCACAAAACTCAGACTAATAATCCCCTTTCACGCCAGAGACTTAAAGAGACCATTATATGCATTTTTTAAAATTTAAAGCGTTATGGAAAATTATATTGAAGCATGACTCATCCTAATGAAATTAAGGTTAGTGTAGTTTATACGAATATAGGGTCCATTTTTTATGTAATGGAATTTTCATTATTATTTTTAAATCAAAACCTGAATGGAATTTTAGAGATTAACTATTTTTCACCTGAATAATATAAAATATGAAATAATCAATATAAAAATTATGAGAAGTTCAGTAGATGACCATAAATTCGACATTACGTTATTTAATTTGATGGCATGAAAATGTTGAGTAGAAATAATGAAAAGAATATATATATATATATATATATATATATATATAAAATCTAAGTCCCTAGAAAATTAAAATTGAAGTATTCCCTCCAAGTCCAAATGAATATGATAAAAGAGAGAGGTAAATTAAAAGGAAAAAAAATAAAAACACAAATGACGAACATATTACTAATGACTAATGAGTGTTCCTTCATTTTTGAATAACAACAAAGCTTGAAAATAATTAAAATTAAAGAAAATGAAGAGTGCCTAAGCTCAATATGCTTAGCACAGTTTAGTCTGACTAGCTGAAGAAAATCCGATTTTGACACTACTACTACGGCATCAACATTACTATTACAATTCCAACATAATGACTTATAGTAGTTGTCATAACAATCAAGTAGGAGAGATACAACTTTAAAATGGATTTGAATTGTTATATGTGCTCCACTAATAGGTGCTTATATATCGGAGAATTTGAGAAAATCAATATAAAATAAAAGTGATAGTATAGATCTTTTTATCATATATACAATATTATTATAAAGAAATAGAGATAAAATCGTCTTTAATTTACTCAAAGACAAAAAAGTGAAAAAAATATAGGCATTTTAACTTGTGATGAGAACATAGTCTAACCTATAAAATAAAATAACAAAATGAACAATTAATGTTAGCTCTTGTCCTACTAATTCAAAAAAAAAAAATGAACAATTAATAATGAAAAAAAATATAATAATTAAAGTTACCCTCTAAAAGAAGTTGATACGGAAAAAGAGCAAGAAATTTGTGCGGTCTTTACTCTTTTTCTTTTTTGGTTATCATTGCATTATTTCATTTTTGGTCAAGTCTGGTTGGCCTAAGACTCTATATCCCGACAAGAACGTTATTAAAAAGTCTCAAGCAAATTGACAAACACTTAAAGTCTCCTTAATTCTTAGGAACATGTAGTGCTTGACTTGTGAGGAGACCTCAAAAAGTCATACTCCATTTCACACGGCACAACTAATACATACATATATGTCTGTGCATTAATATATCCTTATGAATATTTTATACATGTAATATTATCATAAGAATGTGAGGTTTGGATTTTATTGTCGATATGAAAATCTTTTTAGTGGTTATATAATATCCCGAATTTTGGGATCGGAGGGTTAGGAATAAGCCTGAATTAAGTGGACAGCTAACCCCCGATTTAGTATATGTCCCAAATCTATTCTCTAATGTTCCTTATATCTTTGGGGTATTAAAAAAATAAAATGGTGAATTTTGGAGAATATAATTATGTTTTCGGTGAAATCACCTATGAGGTAGTGAGCTTGTCATGTGATTTTACATGACAAATGATGAGCAATAATTATGAGATTTTACAGGATGAAAGTAGACATCCTAAGTTTTAATTTGATAAGTCATATGAATCATTTGAAGCTATATGTAAAAAGATATGAATTTTTTTAATTTAGCCCAAAAAACTGAAAAGTTTCTGGAGCAGCATCCAAATATGGAATTTCTGGGAATTTTGTGATTCCAAATGGCTAAAGTCTATATTTTTCCTTGAAACTAGACTCAATAAGGGTTCCATAACCTTTAGAATCACTCAAATCATATTTTTTTTGAATTAGTTATGATTTTTCAAATTTTGGACAGAAATCTACCAAATTTGTGTAAAAATCCGAAATTGGGAAAATGAATTAATTAAATTGGGATATGTTATCAAAACATTTCATCTCCTTCCTCTAGCTCAAAACTGATGTGCTTCATCCCTAAGAGGGAGGAGATGCAGAATTTTTAGAGAGAGAGAAGAGGAGGAAAAAGCTTACAAAGGTAAGTGATTTCTTCAGTAAATCAATTCCTAATGCGAATAACTCCGTTCCTAAGCTTCCTATTCATGTGATTTAAGGTTGTGAAGCTCAATTTCTGTGTTAGGATAGCTAGGGTTTTCGTCCACCATGAGGAAAAGCCACGAGGAGCTTGAAGTAACTTACAAACTCTCGTATATTGACTATTATGGCTATTGTGGACAATTTAATTGGTGAAATTTTGCCAGATTGTCTTTGTTTGTAAATTTGAAAAATAGGTTGGCCTAGAGGTTATGCTACCCAAATTGGTACTAAATGGTAGTTGTAACTTAATGGAATAGTTAATAAAGTGGTTAGGAGTGGAAAGAAACGCGTTTATGGAGCCGAAACCGAAAAACCTCAATTTCCCTTAGAGTTCCTATAAGTTTCAGCCAGCCCTAGCAATAGGCCTTAGAGTTGGATTTTCAATTATTTTATGGTTCCATTGAGTTCAAGAGCAAAGATTAGGTGGGGTTACAGTTGGTCACTTTTTCGGAAAAAGCTAAAAAAGCATAATTACGAAAACGCCCCTGAAACCCTTAAAGTGGGGCTGTCAAGGGTATTTTTGTAATTGGACATTGAATTTGGTAATTCTGAGTCAGAAAATGGATTCCTTGTGCAAAAATATGTCAGGATAGCCCATGTTAGAATTTTGAGAAAAGTACAATTGGACCGGGTACGGCGGGCCAGGCCGGGGTCCCAAGGGCATTTTGGTAAATTTTCACAATAGACTCATATAACCCTCCGAAACACTATGAAAGTGTCTAAATGGTATATTTAAAATTGTAGGACGGAGTTGAGAGCCTGAGTTGCTGGCACGCAAATCATGGAGAAAAGGCTGGAGGTTAGGGACTTACCTCATTTGCATGTATTTGATATCTTTGCTTGTGTAATGATGTATGTGATTGCTTTACTTGATTGTGTAGAGTATACTAGAATAAATGAAGCTATGTTTCTGTTTTTGATGTGGTCATAGTTTTGTTACATGAAACATTGAGCATGCAGAAATGTCATTATGGGGCATGCATCTAAGTAAAGCTAACATGTCATACACAGCATCTATCATGCATGCATTATGATATTTGTTTCCTACTGAGATTCTCTTGAATCTCACTGATGCGTGCTTCTGCCGCTAAAGCAATCAATTAATAACTAGGACAACCTACTAATGCAATATAGTGGCAACCTAGGTCATTCTCCCAAGGAGCAATATGTGGGTTTTCTCTAGAATTGAATTTAGGTGATAAAAAATGCAATGGAATGAACCTAAACTTAAATGCAAGACTCTACTACCTAAATGCAAAATGTAAAAGACTCTAAAACTTATATGAGAATGAAACTAACCTAAATAATGAATATGCAATTTTTGGGGTTTTTCTTATGAGAGGGAAATTAAAATCCTAAGGAAAAGAAATAAACTAATATCTAAGAAAATCAACAAAGGTTAGTTCAGTTATGATGATGAAGGGGGCAACTCAGGATTCACATGGATTTAGCTTTCTTAGCCATTCAATTTACTAGACCAAAGGGAGGTTCATGAAAAATTGGAATTAATAAACTTAATCACCTAATCAAGACATGGGAAATCCTCATGCTCAATTACACCTAATCCACTAGAAAACTCATAATGAAAAAAATGGTGGTTAATTAAATCCATTGAAAACCAATCACAATTGCTTAAGATAGTTTTGGAAATTATGTTTACAATTGCCTAATTAAACAATTCGACAATTAATCACCTAATTAAACAATCAAGAGATTAAACCCAAATTGACAATTAAATTAATAATGAAAACTCAATTAATAATTTAATTGACAATCAAAGGTTTACAAACAAAAATCCCAATAATCAATAAAAAAACAAATCAAATCCAAAATATCAATTTAATCCAATTCAAAATAAGTTTACAATCTAAAACTAGATTATTCTCAGTTATTACAACTCAAAAATCATTTAAAACTAAATAATTTTAAGTCTTGAATCAAAAAGATAAAAGAAAGACACTCACTTGTAGTCTTCAAGTGTAAGCTCCTAGGCTCTAACTTCCTCCATACTCCTCCCAGGTTATCTCCTAAAATAGCTTAAGCCTCCATGATATTTGTCCTCCTTCCAAGCCCCAAACACGTCACGGCCATCATCCAAAGAAGTTGCTGAATTGATGAATATATGCTTGGACTCACCCTTGCGTGGCTGTGCGTGAGTGGCAGAAAGGTAGATTGAAGGAATGAATTGATGATTGTGGGGCCGTGGTGTAATGCTGTGCGAATGGAGAATAGGAGTGGAGTATATCAATAGCAATTGAAGGTGGGACCCGCGTGTGAATGAGGGAGGAATAGGAATTGAATCAAGCAAGTTTTCCTGGTGTGCGCCTCAGCTTCCAGCGTCAGTCCGTCCCCGCCTCACCTCGTCTCAGCGTGTTCAGTCCGTGTTTCTCAGCGTCGTCCCCTTCTCATCTGTGGCGGCTAGGTTAATTAAAAGGAAGGAGAAGAGAGTTTTTTGGGTATCAACTTGGGCCATTAAAATTTAAGAAGCCCAATAATATTCAATCATCAGATTCTATTTTAGCTTCCAATAAAAATTCTGCACCGTAGGATCTTCTAATCTGCTTTTCCTTATCCTGCAAGAATCTAATAAAATCATGATTTATCATATAATTGGAAATATTTTCCACCCACAAGATATCAATCAAAATAATCATAAATTAAGCTCAATAATATCATAATTAATTCAGATTTATATTATTTCCCAAAATCGGCTAATTATCCAAATATTATCTAATAAATCCAAATTAGCCTAAAATAATTCCCAAAATAAATGAATAAGGTGGGATAAAATATATTAAAATTGTGATTTATCACTCACCCTCCCCTACCAACAATTTAGACAAGAGAAGATAGAAGATATGCTAAGAATAAAGAAGAGAATCGTACAAGGGATTGTAGTGGTTAAATGAAAACGGGAAGATGTCTCCGTTTCACTGGGATGGGTTTAGATACCCTAGTAGCCTTGTGCGGCTACATTATTTGAATTTATCAGGTACAAACCCCTCGGGGGAAATTATGTAATTATGTACATATTATCAATATATTTATGCTATTCATGTGTTGCCCACCAAACCGTATATTGTTTTTCGTGAATGCTCCAGTAAAGGTGAATTAAAATAAGGGTGTGACTGATTAATTTTTAAATAATTTCATAGTTTTATTCTCGCTTTTATCTGGTCATATTAAGCACACTTTATCTCAACTATACTTTGTATAATACATTTTATTGGGAGGATTAAAACTAAAAACCTTAGCAAAACTTGCAATGTTTTATTTTTCATTGAAGTTGTATGTTTCGTCATATTCGATACCTTGTTTGTATTTGGACACCAAACAAATATAATAAATTTGAATATATATAAAATATAAGTTTCTTGTTATATTATATTGTTCATTTTAGTCATTATTCCCTTATGTAATATAAAAACTCAATTTGTTAACTTCTAGAGATTACCTCGTAAAAAACGTATCAGATGATACGATTAATTCATTGTTTAGCTCTTGTTTTCCATTCCAAAAAGCAGAATATATTTTAATGGAAATGGAGCATCATATCTAATGAATCTCATGGCGGAAGCTCATCGAAAAAATACTAATCAATGAGCCAATCAGCACATAGAATAAATAAGAATGACACATCTAATAATTATACCTATAATTAAAATAGGCAAATTAAAAAGGCTTCAACGTTCATTATTATGACACATCTAATTAATATTAGTTAAAGATGAAAATAAAACGAAGTTTATGCAACAAATAGAGAAATATCATTATCACATGAAGGACCATATTTTCAATATCACTACAATAGAGTGAACCCATAAAACACGTAGTGATCGATTGATGGAGTGCTTGAATTGGAAGTAAACCTCAAAGTTAGAGCCAGTAATACGGGCCCAACCCGCGGGGCCGCAGGTTGGGACGGGTTAGATTTGGGAAAATCCCAACCCCAAAAATGCAGGCCGCATAGGCCAGCACCGCATAACCCACGAGTTGGCCCGCAAATTTTTTTTTACATATAATAATTTTATAAAACTTTTAAGTTTTTCACTCCTATCTTGGTACCTCTCAATCTAAAAAGAAAATATCTTAGCCTCTTCCTTTCTTCTTTAAACGAAATTATTATATCTTGCTTACTTGAAAATGAGTTTATGTTTTATTTATAAACTTTGGCAAATTTGATAACTTTATCTCTTAAATTATGGATTATATTTTTAAATTTTTATAAGAGGAATGATTGATGCAAGGAAAGTAAATTTAATGACTCATTTATATGTGTCTCATATTTTCGGCCTTCTTTAAAAAATAGGAATATTTTTTTTTAAAAAAAATACGGACTCGCGGGCTAGCCTACAACCTGCACACTGCGGGTTAGGATTGGCATTTCTTCTGCGGCCGGCACAGGCCCGCACCGCATGGCCCGCGGGTTGGTAGGGGCCAACCCGCGACCCGTAGGCTGGCCCGTATTCCTAGCTCTACTCAAAGTCACACTCCACTTCACATGACACAGCCTCTCTCTCTCTCTCTCTATATATATCATTATGTATATTTTATTTTGGTAATACACTCCCCAATCTGACCTAATTATACAGTTAATATTGATCATAAATGTAAAACATATTTACCATATTTTTCCTTACCCATATTAATGCTCATTCAACTATAATCAAGTAAAAGAGGAATAGATGGAATTAAGAAAGATGATTAGCAGTTTGAGAAAAAAAACATAACTATCTATACTAACTTCTTAATCTAATCAAGTTAGGTAAATACATCTTACATTAAGAGCTGAGAAAATACCATGTAAATACTGCAACTTTCATTTTTTTAATGGATTCTATATATTGTGGAAAATGTAACACCTTACTCTATAAACAACAAGTAGAAGTGTTTCATCAATTTTGAACTAAAAATGACCCAATCGGCACCCTACAATGTTCATCTTAAAAGAAAAAAAAAACTTTGGTTACTTTTCTAAGTAAAGAATAGGACTTTCTGAAAAATTTGAAAATCCATAATTAATTTATTCTGAGTGTAAATTCCAAGGTTCAAGCTCTATATTTATCTTCATAGAAACTTTTGATAAAGAAATAAAACCCAGGTTCAATGATAGTTTATTGATTCAAAACACTTGCTGACAAAACTAAAAATCTTTATTTAGTTCTTCAAGTTATAAGGTCTCATTTCATATAATCATGGCTTTCAATCTAAATAATTGAAAGTAACTATTTTTGGCTAAAACCTATAACTTTGGCATGTAAACATCTCATAGCTTAAGCCAAACACTTGCCCTAATCTCTAAAAATAAGTTATATATATATATATATATATACTAATTACACATGCATTCTCAGCAATATAGATTATGAGTTATATATAAATATATTCTTGCCATCATTGCATATGGCAGCTACCTCCTGAACTCTCCTCCTTATGAAAGATATTTGCATGCCAAAATATTTTTATATACATAACCAAGTTTATCATCAAAAGAGGAGAACAACTGAGCATAAGGTCACTAAGTTAGATAAACAACACAGTACAAGCTTCTTCAGCTTCATCCACCTTCAGTCTTCACCAACCACAACTCCCTTGCCCTTAGTTGTACATGCCATTATTGCATATCATGTAAAAAAGGGGTGACATTTGGGGAAATCTCAGTAGCAACTACTTTCCATCATGTAAATCATACAAGTTAATTACTATGCATGTCAAAATAAGCCATAGTGAACAAGACCTTGCCAGTAACTGAGATGAAAAGCTAACTAGTGCACATATATCTTACTGATAACTAAACTGAATAACTAACTGGTACACAATCTCTTCTAGATAGATAAACTGTATAAATAACTGGTACACATTCATTTTATAAATAGATAAAACGAATAAATAACTATTGCACAAACTAGGCAGATAACTGCTCTGCTTATCTATCTGCTGCATATGGCCATGGCAAATATCTACGCAAGGATAATTTACATGTTCTCATGCTTAACTATAGCAAAATGGTACAAACAAACATGCGAAAACCAATGCACAATAACATAAGAGGAAAAGAGTTACTGCCTTTGGTGCTTCTTTACAAATTATCTTCTCCTTGCTTCTTTGCCCATTAATTTCTTGGGAGGCTTGGGCAAATATCTAAACCTATCATTTAGGCATAATATAAAAGTATATTAATACTTATCCCCTCTTATAATCAATCATTCTTAAAAATCCTAACTTTTACAAACTTTACCCTTACAAGAAGTGGCTGGTTACCTTAAACAAAACTTCCTTTGCATTATTAATTTCTCCCAGATTTATGAAAAATCATCATTCATCATGCCACACTAATGTTACATACATTCTTGTCTTTATCCCCTTTGATCGCTTCATATTTTCAGACAGCCCTTCTCATTAAATCTGAAAGTTGTGTCTTAGCTTTGAAAGTTATCATTATAATACTTTAAACACAACTTTGACCATTAAAATAGTTGCTAGATGAGTAAAGGTAGCAAATAATAACTTTTTCATTAAATTTCCATTTCAATTTCAGCACATGCACATGTGTATTCCTTATCAAGCACACTTGTAACTCAACTATTCCATCCTTTAAAACTTCTAATCATGTTCTAATACTAAGGCACTTGTCACACCTAGAACATCCAATAAACAGCTTATATTAGCTTCACTCTTCAACAACAAAGTATTATATGACTTTCTTTGCATTTGATTACCCTAACCCCTAAAGTTTCAGACAGCCCATTTTACACATATTACGCTATAAACTTATTCTAAAATATTTTCCAAATTTAAAGCTATGCATCCCACTACAAATTTGGCAATATTCATGCACAAACTTAATATTTACAACAAGTAACGCATCATCACTAAACCCTTGGTGCTATTACACTCTCTATCCCTTACGAACAACACTACTCCAACCATCCAGAAAATTCCAGCTTCAAAACATTGATGTAGTTCTCCTTTTAGAGTATTAAACATACTTTAATCATGCTCTAATACTACGATACACCCATTTAATATTTGGGAGTATAAAAACAGTGATTTACTTTTGGTTTTCACTCCCAAAATTCAACCCTAATAAGCTCCTCATGTCATACAACCAAATAGCACTGTTTACTCTAGCCTCTGAACGATGTATGTAGACTCTAATAAATGTTTGGCTAAAGTATACTTTTGCCTAAATCTCTATTCTAAAATTTTTTCTAACTAACAAGCATCATGCTAGAGCCATTTAGCATATTCTAATACTCTTAGAACATTTCTTTAATAGTTCAAAGTATCAAACAGTAGAGCAAAACAACCTCACTACCAAGTTACAGATCCTAAAAATTGTTTAACATGCATTGCCACATCACATACTCTTCCTTAACAGTGTTTAAAATCTAATAATCTGGTTTAGCATAACAGATTCAAAACATCACTTATACCATCATTAAAAAAAATCATTCGAATAGTATCCCTACTACAACACTAATAATTCCTGCCCCAATCGTAGGACTTAAACCTTCATTTCAAAGTCTGTATATTTAATTTAAACATCAATACAACCATATATCACCAATTTCATAATCTATTAAACAACTCTACTTTCTCTAGCATGATTTTTAGAGAATCTGACACCACATATCCAAAGACAGCAAGCATCTAACTTGAAAATCACGAATCAGAGCCAATTGAACACATGCACCCGTTCAATACATCAACTTAGGCTCTCTTATACTCAAATCTACCATTACTCAATTTAATCGCTACTTTACGCAACTTAATTGCTACTTTCTTATCACTTAGTGTTGATCTTTCACCAACCACTACACCCTTGCGCTTAGCAATACTTGCCTTTACTGTATATCATGGAAGAAAGGGGTGAGATTCGGGAGAATCTCGGTAGCAACTACTTTCATCATGCAAATCATACAAGGTTAATAACTATGCATGTAAAATCAAGCCATAGAGAACAAGACCTTGCAAGTAACTGAGCTGAAAAGCTAACTCGTGCACATGTATCTTACTGATAACTAAACTGAATGACTAACTGGTGCACAATTTCTTGTAGAGATAAAGTGTATAAATAACTGGTGCACATTCATTTTACAAATGGATGAAATAAATAAATAACTAATGCACAGACTAGGCAGATAACTACTTCGCCAATCTATCTGCTGCACATGGCCATGACAAATATCTATGCAAGGAAAATTTAGATGTTCTCACGCTTAACTACAGCAAAATGACACAAACAAACATGTGGCAACCAATGCACAATAACATGAGAGCAAAAGAGTTACTACCTCTTGTACTGTCTTCCAAATTACATTTGAACCTGCTTCTCTCCTTGATGATTCCTTTGCAGGTTTGGACAATTATCAAAACCTAACATTTATGTAAGGGTAGGTTAACACTTTAACCATTCAGAACTTATATAAACTCTTCCCAAATCTTAGCTCTAAACAGACTCTAGCCTTTATGAAAATGGTTGGTCATCTTGAATAAAAAGATATGTATACATATACCTCAATGGCAAAAGTAATCTTTCTCAAATTCCAACTCTAATTCCATTTTTTTAACTTATTCTTATGCCTTTATTCTATGAGATCTGCTTAAACAATTCTGATCTTCTTTAAGCTTATTGGATGAATAGTAAATAAAGGTATGGTTCCTATTATTACTAATTTTCAATGGTTTCCGTATATAATAGGAATTTTAAGTACCTAAAATGTATGTTTATCATCTTTAAAAACCTTAATTCCACATTAAGAGTATCGAGCAGCAAGCTTGACTCATATTTTCCATATTTTAAATTGCACCTCAAAACAAATGATACTATATTCAGCTTCAAGCTTATCATTTGGGTAACACCTCTCTTGATTCTGAAAATTTCCAGCTCCTAAGTGTTTTCTAACCATCGTATTATGTCTTCTAATTGCTGTCTATATACTTTATTTCAATTCTCTATATTTTGCGTAAATAATGGTCATCAAAATAGTAAACTTTTCTAAGACCTTGGCTGCTAAATTTCGAGCAACATCCCATACAAACAACTGAAAACTTCAGCTTCAAGAACAAGGTTTAAACCTTAATTTTATAGTCTCTAGACATGGGTTACACATCCAAAACATTTATGCAGCATTTAGGGACATTAAACAGTAAGATCTAAATTAGTTTTCAGCCTCCACTACTCAAAATTTACAAGCTTATACCATCCTCCTTTATTTTGAAATAGTTTTCCAGCTTTATATAATCTAGTAATTAACTATTATTCTATCATCATCTTAAAACTTAAACCACAATCTAATAACTTAAACTACTCTTTTTGACACTCAGGGTTTCCGAAACAGAAATTTTAATTAGCTTTTAATAAGCTTCAACCACTCTGATCTTTAAAGTTGTCAACAACAGTATATCATTTATATTACTCTACCAACATCTCATTCAAGCACCACACACTTTCTCATTCATTGGGCACTTTAGGTGTTATTTTGAAATTTTTTTAATATCATTCAATCAATTTAAACTTCAATCACATTCATAATATGTATATCCATATGTAACTCATTTATAACAATCTAAGTATGTCCTGCCTCTTATTCTCTCACATGGCTTCCCGCTTTAAGTCTGCAAATTTCAGCTTAAATAAGGTTGTTGTATCATCATCTTAGAGCCTTCATGCATGGCTTATTAATCTAAGATAGTTATTCAACATTTGAAAGCATCAAACAGTGACTTCCTTATCCATTTTTAGCCTCAAAATTCAAACTCTTGAAGCTTCCAACATCATATATTCCATCTTCATATTTGACATGATATCTCTCTTAAATTAACAAAGCCCCACTGCAGAAATCTGAAAATTTTCTCCAACTTCAAGAACATTATTGTTGATCTTGATTTTAACATCTATAAGCATGATTTAACTACCCATAGCAGTGATTCAACTATTAGAAATATCTAACAGAAGATTTGAATTTAGTTCTCGGCTTCAAAAATTCAAATCTCATAGTTTTTAATGTCATCCAGCTAGCTAGCACTCAACACTTTATCTGTTTTTAGCATTAAAATGATTTTATAGGCCACACAAGAAATATTGAACAGGCTCCTCTGGAACTTGCAAATACATAATCAAAAATTACTCCCAACTACACAAATCAACATGCAAGTCATGAACCAATCAATATAACCTATATTCCATCATCCTATTTAGTTTATTCAATTATGGGCCACGAGTTCTTCACGCACACTCTCTAAAAACCAGATTCTCAACTTCATCCTCTTGCAGAACATGCCCTAGCTAAAGAAAATAATGATGGAATAAGGTTTAGGATCCTTACCTTAACCAAGTTTTAGCTTTGCATGTCAATATCCCATTCTTTCTTCCTCTTCTACACCTTCGGTCTTCCTCCTCTCTCTCTCTCAACCTCTCTCCCTTTTCCTCTCATTCTGATTCTGTTTTAGGGTCTGTTTGGTGTGAGGGATTTGGAGGGGAGGGAAAATTTTTATGAGTTGAATTTTAAAAGATTGAAGAAGTGGGGTAATAAAATTTTAATAAAGAGAATATATAAGATAAAAGAGTAAGAAAAATTAATTAAAAATTGTTAACCCCACTTCTCTGATTTTTTTAAATTCAACTCAAAAATTTTTTTTCTCCTCCCACTTTTCCTCCCCCCTCATACCAAACAAATCCTAAGGGGTTTTTGCTGATGGTTAGTGAAAGGTTATTCATTATATTTTAATATTTCCTCAAGTATAACTTAGCCCACAAGCCTTATTTTGATTGGGCCAATATCCAAACAATCTGAACTTCATCTCTCTGGCGATTGGTAGCACGTTTTAGGTTTCTAATATTAGGCTCCTATGTGGCCCAATTCCACTTTTGGGGTTTGAGAAGTTAATCTACTATTTTATATCGATACTTAATTATCAAATAAATTCTAGAAGTTAATCATTATTACTATGTAAGAATTTTTTTCATCAATTAACTTCTTTAGCCCATAAAATAGTCTTTCTTGAATAATTGGGCTAAAACACAATCTCTAACTGTTTTTCTCAAATTATTTCAAGAAAATATACCCTTAATTTCATAAAATAGCTTTATAATTATCTATAGCTCTTTTCAAGAAACTAACTTCTCCATAAACTCCTCTATTTCTCAAAATAACTATCTTTAGCTTTTCCTTAATTTTTTTAGCCCTTTAAACAATTTTAACAATTATCTCATTTCTTATTTTCTTGAAATTCTGACCTGAAAAATAAGCATTTTAAGAAATAATTTATTTTGAAGGCTTTTTAATTTTTCAATAACATCCCTAGGTCTCAATTACGTTTGTAATTCTCTTTCAGATTTTTGGGATGTTACACCCAATATTCTCGAAGCAACCCTTAAATGGCGAAATAGAGGGTAGAAGGAAGATTAGGAGGCTTCCCTTTACTAAAATCTAGCCATGCATTTGTGAAATCCCTTTCTTTTCTTCTTTTTTATCACCTCTAATGCTCCTCTATTCCTCTCCGTATCTCTCCCTCTCAAGCTCTATTTTTCTTTGGTGGACCAACTAAAATGTCGGAAGAGTGAAAGGTGGCCAAAGTTATATTGGTCTCATGACCAATACGCCCTTTAATTAATTTTTATTCTCAATCTCATCCTTTATCAATTATACTAAAATCCTCAAGTAACTTTTTAGGAATTAATCCATAATACTTTATAAGAATTATCTTCTTTAGATAGCTTCTTTAGCCCATAAAGTAATTTCTCTAGAAATCTCAGGCTAAAAATCAAACTCTAACTATATATTTACTTTGAGTTTCTGGAAAAAAAAAAAATAGGCCCTTAATTCTAGAAAACATATTTAAAATTATCTGTGACTCTTTGAAAATAAAATTCTCCATAAACTCATTTGTTTCCCAAAATAATTGCCTATAATTTTTCCTTAATTATTCTGATCCTTTATATATTTTCAATAATAATTTCTTTATTTATTTTCCTACAATTCTAGCTTGAAAATAAGTTCTTGACAAAATACCTTATTTCTGAGGCTTTTTAATTTTTAGATAACATTCTTAGACCTCAAATATACCATGTAAATCTCTTTTCAAATTTTTGGGATGTTATAGAAAAAGGGGTAAGTATTTTCGTATGTATATTTTAGAAGCTACAACACTCGATCTAATAATCCACCTTTCAAGCTAGAGACTTGAAGAGACCATTATGTGCAATCAATTTATCATTCGTACCAAAGACAAATATCTGTCTTTCCTAAGAATTTAAATATCATCAGTTTCATAGCATTGATCAATGTAACTCCTTCAATGTTGGGAAAATATAATTCAAATATATTTTAGAAAAATTAATTTCGTAGTTGATGGCTCGAGTAAGAATTGTGTTATTAAATTCTTGTCTGAAAGTGCATTGGCAAATACAATCGTTTTATGGTGGAATTATCAATTATTAAATATTAAATTTGAAATAATATTACCCGAATACGAGACATTTATAAGGATTGAAAAATGGTTGAAGCCATTTTTAAAATATGCAAAATGGTGTTGCCTGGCAGCTTTGGAAATCAGACAAAAGAAGCACCAAATGGATTAGCACTAGCTAGCCACGTAATCTGATTAATTAGTATATGGGAAAATACTTCATTTAGCGGGTCCAAATTTATGAACATGAAATTCCCAGAGGCTTAGCATAAGGAAATGAAATACTAGGAACGACATTTTGAGTATTAAAATAATCAAAAAATAAAGTACTAAAATATATGAGACTATTGGTTCAGACTTAAAATTTTCAACTGATGATTTTAAATAAAAAATAATTTTTTAAAAAATTGAAAGTTAAGATATTATTTTTAATTTAGATTATGTAGACATTAAAATAATTTTTAAACAAATAAAAATAAACTAAATCTGGACCATTTGGATTTGGCACACAAACTTAATCCGATTGTTAACTGGTCCACAGTTGAAATCTTCCCTGAATGAAATCAGAAGAATCACACAGAATATATTCAAAATAACAACTCTTCTTTCTAGCAACAAAAGAAAAAAAAACCTCTTCTTTCATTTATTTAATATATATTGGGAAAAATGAAGTCAGACATTTGAAGGCAACCATATCAGTTGACTTGGGATGACTATTGTGACTAACCTTTAGAGGGAACAAATATAACATTTTTTCCCTATCAGTTCATTTTGAGCATTGCCATTAAGTCAATTATATCAGGCTTAGCAAGAGAAAGAGAAATAAAAATATTTATTTTTATATTACAACCTCAAAATTTTAAAATAAAGAATAAATATTTTCTCTATAAACATAAAACATAAACAAAAATCAATTTTTAAACATAAAATATTTTCTCATGAAAAAAATGGAAGCAAGATAAAGATTTCAATTGCTACCCAGCTACTTGCTTGAGTTGGGCCTAATTTATAGGGAGAATTACAATGAGATATCAAAAAAAGGAGTTAATGACCATTAAGTCCCATTGGCAACTCAAGAACAAACAATAACAAGTTTCATGGTAAAAAATGACAACACTCCACTTGTTCTTGAGACTTCTCAATAATTAAATCATTTACTTTGGACCTCATTGTAATTTCCCCTAACATCTTATAAAGCCAAATACGACCCATTCAATTGTGTGCTTGACAAAGTTGCAAAGTAAAATTGCTGTGAATACTAGATATTTTCATATTTTCATTCCTGAAAAAATGTCTCATCTAATCTAATTGAACTTGTCCAGAGATATTAAGTGAGTTAGCTTAAATTAATGTAATTAGGACTGGATTATTCAATATTATTATTTGAGAAAAATTAATTTAAATATGTAGCTGATGCCTTGAGAAAGATTTAAAATGAAAAATTGTAGTAATTCAAAGTCTATATCATCTTAATTTTTAAAATGTACTGTCGATTACGAGAAGGAAAGCCAAAACTATTTTCGGTAATTTATACATTGAGTGAATTTATTCATTATAATTAAACCTGCGTCTTGAGTTCATTCGGCAAGAAGTAAGCAAGAATTAAGAGAGAAGATTATATTCCCTCCAAGTCCAAACGAATGATAAAATAGATGTAAATTAAAATGAAAAAATAATAAGGACACTGATTTGATCATGTCTTTGCGTCTTGGGGTTAAATGCAAAATATTTTTAATCTAAGAATTGCAGTATAATGGAACACTCGGGTCGTCTCACTTGAGGAGCCTTTTATTGAATTCTAAGTAATCTATATGCCATGCGAATGCAATAAAAACAAGGGGAAAATGGTTTTTTGGATTTTTTGAATTCATAACTAAAAGAAAGATGCAATTTAATTAAATACTAAGTTACTATTTTTGGTCTTTTTATAAAAAATGGAGAATGAGTGAATGGAATGGTATGAAATGGAAAATATGAATAAAGAATGCTCTTGGTAATGAAGAAGTGACAATCCTTGCTCAAAAAGATTATGGGAGTTAAAAATTCATTAAGTCTTAAGAACAACCTCAAAATAACATTTGAGTCCAATAATCCCAATTAATAGTAGTTCCTACAAACATAGCTAACTACTACCTCTTGAGATATTGTTAAAAACCACTTAATATGTAATTGAAATTGGAATAATGTAACATAAGTCCTCTTGAATTTGAGTGCTAAATAGCCCCTCAAAGATACAAATCAACCACATTAATTAGACAATAACACGCTAATTAACATAATCTCATTACAACCACAAATAAATTCAAAACACACATAAACTTCACATTACAAAATCCAATCTTAACAACAAATATCAAACCAACAGAGACAATAAACATCAATCTCAGTTTTAGAATCACATATATAAAAATTCCTAAAACTAGGCAATCCAAATATGTAATTCTAAACTAATAGAATGATAGCAAAACTCCCCTTTATGATCCATTAAGCTCAAGCATAGATCATCATCACCAAGAAGCAAAATAATCAGCCGCACATTCCTTTAAAATAACCACAGAAAATCCAGAAACATGGCAGCCACGTGGTGAAATGCATAAGAGGAACAAAGGAAGTTCTGTGGTTCAACTGTGAATGAGAAATGGTGGATGAAAAAGGAGGTTGACGGTGACTGTGGTATTTCTTTTCCTCTTCCCGACAATGGTGCTGAAGAATGACAGTGAAGATGGTGAAATCACAGAAGGCAGTGGTCTCGTCTCCCTTCTCTGGCGACGGTGGTCTCAAGCTTGTCCTCTCCAAAGCCAGCCAGTAGTGAAGAACGGAGAAGAACAGCGATGGTGAAAGTTTGGTTTGGTGATGGAGAAGAGGATGGTGGTGGGTGTTGGTTGAGGGGGGAAGAATGATGGTGGTGGTCAGAACTCCAGGTCTCACGGCTCTCAGCGGCACTCCCCTGTTCAGTCTCCCCCTGCCAAGAAAACTCTCAGCTCTCTCTAGTCAGGTCTCTCGTCTCTCACGGGTCTGCGATGCAGTTTGGTGGAGAAGTGAATCCCGCCGGCCAAGCTTGCGCGGCGCCCCTGAACCAGAACTCCCCACTGTAATAAATATGACTCTCAGTTCTCGCCTTTATTTCATATCTATGTGTCTCTCCTCTGGTTCAAGAGGTCACCGGCGGCAATGGTGAAGAGGAGAAGCTCACCGCCGGCGACACAAGAAGAGGAAGGAAGAAAGGTCTGAGGTCTGATCCTGCTTGTGCGGCGCTCCTCAATTGTGTATAAAACCTCTCAGCTCTCTGTTTTCAATATCGGATCCTCGCATGTCCGAAGCCCATATCCACAGCGCCAACCAAAGTCGGGTCTCCTCTGCAGCTGAAGGTTTACCTAATGGTCCTGGTCAAAACGCAAGTTTTGACCAGGGACCATTCTGAACATTTCAAAAGTTCAGAGGAGGTACTCAAGTGCGCAGTTTTGAAACCTCGGTGGGTCAACTATAATTTCCAAAGACTTGGGTCATGTTCTGTAAGTTTCCTGGGCCCTTTTCATTCATAAACTGTAATTTCCACAAAAATATGGGTGTCTTTCTGTGATTTTTCCCAATCATCTAAATATTAATTATGACATCCAAAATCTACAATTTTCTTCAAAATACCTGAAATGTAAGATTAAGCACAATTATAGCATCAAAAAGGGATCATTTGTATGAATAATTAAACAATTATGACTATTTTTGCCCCTAATTATAATTAATTCAATACAATTGTCCCTAACTAAATTTAGTGCTTAATCATGCAATAATACTCCAGAAAATGCATTAAAAATCCCAAATTAATTATGAAAAATCATATATAAAATATGGTTCAATCAGACACAAATGACAAATATATTACTGAATGACTAATTAGTGTTGCTTCATTTTTGAATAACAACAAAGCCTGAAAATAATTAAAATTAAAGAAAATGAATAGTGCCTAAGCATCTCTATATGCTTAGCCCAATTTAGTCTGACTAGCTGAAGAAAATCTGATTTTGACACTACTACTGCGGCATCAACATTACAATTACAATTCCAAACATAATGACTTATAATAAGTTGTCGTCACAATCAAGTTGGCAAGAAACAACTTTAAAATGGATTTGAGAATCTGAGAAAATCAATATAAAATAAAAGTGATAATATAGACATTTTTTTACCATATATATATATATAATATTATTATAATTTATAAACAAATAGAGATAAATTCGTCTTTAATTTTCTCCAATAGAAAACAGTGAAAAATTTCATACATTTTAACAATCAAATTGACAAAAACACTTAATAAGAAAGTCTCCTTAATTTTTAAGAACATGTAGTGCTTGAATTAGAGTTATATATCTGGATTTCTTAGTTTAAGAAATGATTGCGTATGATTCTGGAAGTGAGATTGATGTTAATTGGTTTTTATTGATTGGATCATTGTAGTTGAAATTTGATTTTGTAGTGTGAGAATTATATGTATTTGAATTTTTTTATAGTTGCAATGAGATTATATTAATTAAAGTGTTATTGTCTAGTTAATGTGATTGATTTGAGTCTTTGAGGGGCTATTTAACACTCAAAATTAAGAAGACTCGTATTATATCGCATCATTCCAATTTTAATTACACATTAAGTGGTTTTAAATAATATCTCAAGAGGTGGTAGTTAGCTATTTTTGTAGAAGCTACTATTAATTGAGAATATTGAACTCAAGTATTATCTTGAAGTTTTTTTCTTGAGACTCAATGAAGTTTTTAACTCACAACCTTTTTGAGCAAGGATATAGCCAATTTCTTCATTACTAAGAGCATTCATCATATAACCCTTTTTAATCCAAAACATTTTTCATTATTTTCCAAAATACCAAAAAGAATAGAAATAGTTTTCATTTACATGCATTTAAATTTAGAGAAAGCCATTTTTCAAAACCCCTCTTTCCTAGGGGTGAGCATCGGTTTTTCGGTTCGGTTTTCGGTAAAAACTGAAAAAACCGAACTACCGAAATAAAGGAAATTCTGAAACTGAACCGAAACCGAACAATCGAAATAACCGAACCGAAATAACCGAAATTATTCGGTTAGGTTTCGGTTTTGTAAGAAAAAACCGAAATTTTTTTAGCCTTCATTTTTTACTTCAAATGTCTGAATTTTCAACCAGCAAAAATTAATACAAATTATAAAATTGAATAACCTCATCAAGATCCAAAGAAAGATGATATAAAACAAAGTATAAACAACATATTACATATATGATCAATGTAGTTTGGAGTACCCAATATTCCAATAATGGAACAAAAAATAAGAAGGTTTTTGAGAGATGCAGAATAATTGTATTCAACATTACTTAATCCAAAGAAAGTACAACAAAAGTTCAAAAAGATGAATATCCAATGATATATCATTATTTGTCTTGCATCCAGTTTTTCATTGGTGGTATACTCTTTTAATATTTTCAGTTTTTCGGTTTAAACCGAAATTTTTTAAAAAAACCGAACCGAACAGAAAAACCAAAGAAAACCGAACAAAAAAACCGAGCATGCACCGAACACCGAAAATACCGAACCGAAAAGACCGAAATTGATTCGATTCGATTCGGTTTTCAGTTTAGGTTCGGTTTTGCTCACCCCTACTCTTTCCAATCATGTTTTTAGCACTTAGTTCAACATAGAGAATTCAAAATAAAAGACTCCTAGATAAGAGAACGATCTTGAGTTTTTGCACTATATTGCATTTCAATTTGTGGTAAAATTTGTAATTTGACCCTGAGGCAGCTAAGATTTTGTCAAATCAATGACAACGTTAATAGGGATTGAACCCGGGTCACTCGTGTGACAGGCCTTAATATAAGACCTAATTGTGGAGTTGATCTTGGCCTAAATGCATGACATATTTCCCATCTTTGTCCATATTTTATTGATTTATCCTTATTAATGTTCCTTCAACCATCATCAAGTAAAAGAGAAATGGAAGGAATTAAGGAAGATGATTAGGGTATTTTGGGGGGGAAAATCATATTAATTACCTTAACTAACTTCTTTAATTTAATCAAATTAGGTAAATATATCTTACACTAAAGAAGGGGGAGTACCATGTAAATAGTACAACTTTCATTTTTTTAAACAGATTTTATATATTGTTTGTGGAAAAAAGGTAAGTATTTTCGTATATATATTTCAAAAGCCACAATAGTCAGTCTAATAATCCGCCTTTCACGCTAAAGACTTAAAGACTTGAAGAGACCATTATGTGCAATTTTTAAATTTAAAGCATTATGGAAAATTGTATTAATGGATAGCACATCCTAATAAAATTAAAGTTAGTTTATTTTATACGAATATAGGTTGCATTATTTTATATGTAATTGAATTTTCATTAGCTATTTTTTCATGAATAATATAAAATATAACATAAATAATATAAAACTTAGCTGGTGAAGTATGAAATCATTTCTCAGAAAATTTTAATACTCTTATTTAATTCTTTTAAAAAACAATACTATTTTTTCATGAATAATATAAAATATAACATTATCAATATAAAAATTAGCTCGTGAAGTATGAAACCATTTCTCGGAAGATTTTAATACTCTTATTTAATTCTTTTAAAAAAAATACTACCTCTAATTCTTAATATAAGACCTAGATAATTAATTTGAGGAGATTAAGAAAGTTAAATAAATTATTTAATTATAATATATATTATAATTAAAAATATATATATAATAGGCAGCGTCATTTTTTTCCATCACAAAGACGTTCCGGTGCCGTTCCTCTTCACCCATCGTCTTCTTCAACTCTTCATCCGGAGAAGAGAGGTCCTGTTCGTGGAGTTGAGCGTCTCTTCATCCACTTTTATTATCGTCACCCCTCTTGGCCCTATTCACTGTCACCCTCTGCCGCCTAGATCTGCATCCTCACCGGGAGAGTAGTGGTGAGGTTCCATTCTCCATAAACACTGCTAGCGGAACCAATCTAACTGAGACGATTCCTTCTTTTCTATTAATCTTTTTGTTAAATGATCATAACAAGCAACCACTAAAAAACTAAAGAGGGATAAATGGAGACTAATAAACAATAGAGATACATAACCAATGAAGAATAGGATGCGTGCGTTGAAATAAAAACTGCCCAAGAATCTCTTCAAATGCACACCAGCAACTGCAATCTGCAAAGTTTCTTGGATGGAAGGTGGAGGAAACAAATCGTCCTGTTTCTTCCACTACGAAGTTTTTTTTTTTTGGTATAAAATGAAGAATTTCCCTCACCACTTAAACGAATTTGCTATGACCATAGACCCATAACAGGACGAGGAAAAAAAGACGCTGCCTAATTTTTTTTTTTAAAACCAAACGACACAGTTTTAAATCAATGGAGGCGCAATGGAGAGAAGGGGCAATGGATCTGCCTTACTGTAAATCAAGTTATCTCCTCTATAATGGGATCTTCATGTTCATTATGTTCCAAGGGAGAAGAATCACCTAGCGGACGCTTTAGCTGAAAATCAATAATTACTATGGTTGATTTTAGGGAAAATTCTAGAAAAATACATCTGAAATAAGGAAATCCCTAATCAGTGCTGCGAATTCCAAAATTTTGGATCAATCCGTTGTCAGCACGGATGAACAATGCGAGGGGCGCCAAAAGATGATTTTGCCCTTCAGTCCTCATTCTCGCCACTTCAGAATAACAACACGCTGCTCTTAATTAACAACTATGGTTTCTTGATTAACAACTCCGTATTCTTGATTAATAACTCCAGTTTCATTTTTTTTCTTTCACAATAACAACACTGGTCTTGTTATTAACAATTCCGGATTCTCGATTAACAACTCCGTTTTATTCTTTCACATATTCGCATCTAAAAAATATAGTGTTGTTAATGTAAAATATGGTGTTGTTAATAAAGAAAGAGGTG
Source organism: Inga leiocalycina (assembly GCA_963242795.1). Classification (NCBI taxonomy): domain Eukaryota; kingdom Viridiplantae; phylum Streptophyta; class Magnoliopsida; order Fabales; family Fabaceae; genus Inga; species Inga leiocalycina. Next base: position 59,908,716 of record OY725321.1, read on the forward strand.
TTGTTATTGGCCCTAAAACTAAAATTATGAAGTTGTGAAACAAGAAGTGAGAGTTGTTAATGTAGAATATGGTGTTGTTAATAACAAAACCGGTGTTGTTATTGTGAAAGTAAAAAGATGAAACTGGAGTTGTTAATCAAGAATACGGAGTTGTTAATCAAGAATCCGGAGTTGTTAATAAAGAAAGAGGTATTATTATTGGCCCTAAAACTTAAATTACGAAGTTGTGAAACAAGAAATGGTAGTTGTTAATCAAGGAACCAAAGTTGTTAATTAAGAGTAACGTGTTGTTATTCTGAAGTGGCGAGAATGAGGACTGAAGGACAAAATTGTCTTTTGGCACCCCCGCACTGTTCATTCGTACTGACAGCGGACTGACCCAAAATTTTGAAATTCGCAGCACTGATTAGGGATTTCCCTATTTCGGATGTATTTTTCTGAAATTTTCCCTTGATTTTAAGTCATTTTTTTGTGTGTGGACATTTTAAGTCATTTTAATGATATGTATGTGAGGAGTTGGATGATTATCTCGCAACGTGTAGCTTTATACTACCTCCGGTCCTAAATATAAGGTAAAGTTGACTTTTTTTTGGAGAGATTAAGGAAGCTAAATAATTTATTTAATCATATCATAGTTTTTTGCCAGAAAACTTAATCATATAATATATTATATATCCTTAGATTATATATTAATTTATTAGTTAAATTAATTAGTTTGATGGAAAAAAATAAAAATATAAATACTCTAAAGTAATTTAATTAGCTTCCTTAATTCTTCCAAAAAAATCAACTTTGTCTTATAATCAGGACCGGAGGGAGTAATAATTAATTATTGCAATATAATGTTTAATTGTTTTGACAATAATCACATGTTCAAAATGAAATAGCATAATAAACATCATTATTCTTACCAAAAAAAAAAAAGAAACATCATTATATATATAAATATAGGTGATTCGGGAAAAAAATGTATTAATCCCTTATAATTTAGCCATATTTTCAAAGTGGACAAGTAATCTTAATTTATACTTATATATGAGATGAGAAATGTAGGTAGAACTTGAAACGGAACGATTTCGTTTGGTGGTCCCCACCATATAGACCTATCTAAATTTGAGGTGATACTTCACAAAGCAAGCTGATGCAACATCCGTAAGGAAAAGTCACTATATGCCAAAAGAAAAACAAGGAAGGAATCCTCCGAAAGAAATGTACATGGGAGAGCACCAGAAGCTGTCGAAAGAAAGTAACGAGTAGATTAAGGTCACTTCAAGTTCAGACTCTGTAGTGGCAACACTTACTACTGGAGTTACCCATGCAACACATATATTCTTAAAAGAATATGCAAATCAATTTCACTAATCTTATTGACTTTCCATCAAAGGGAAACTGGTTTAAGGAAACCAATCGACGAAATGGCGAGGATTAAATGTCGGAGTGACTCATTCGTGTGCTATGTAACTCCCTCTGGTTAAATGTGTTCCCTAACTCTTACCTTCATGTTCATGCCCTCGCTTAGCATATATGGCAAAACACTCATATATAGGTCAGATTCCATTTCGTCTGTCGGATAGTGGGAAGCCTTCCACTATGGCATAAGACGGGTATAAAACTTAAGGTCCTGATTGTTTATCACTTGTAAATAGTAAAATATTGGATAAATTTTATATTTGAAGGAGGGAATAAAAATAGATATTGGTGAACCAGAACCCTAGGTTGCTGATGCAATTTAATTTGAAGAAATAAAAATTAATTTGATAAGCTAGAAATTAAAATTAAACACATATTTTATAAGTATGCCCTTTGTGATTTTATGTTTGGAAATAAAAGTAAAATAATTTTATGAATTTTTTATAAGAAAATAATTTTATTTTTAATCTTATGGAAAATGTCTCTGTCCATTGACGTTGTGCGCGTGTGAGCCTCCGGCTGTCATTGTTGTGGACACCATAACCATCAGACTGTCTTCTCCTTCCTCTTCCATTCTGTGTGCCGTGAGGGACAGGCCTTAGCTTCTTGATTCATCCCAAACCTGTTTCTGTCGCTACTTGCTCTGCTATCTTGTGTGGGCGTGTGTAAACGCCATCTTCTTCTTGTGTGTTGTTTGTTTGTGGTATGTTCGAATCCTCTCTCTTTATTGTGGTGGAAGCTCATAAGAAGTACCTGTAAAAATACTAATCAGGCTTAAATTAAATATTAAAGCCTGTTTGAGAAACAATCAATCAATGGTTTCAAAAGCACTTTTACACTAGCTAAGATAAAACTCCCTCTATACACTTATTTCTTAAATTGTAAAAACATCTCTCAAAGGCTAGAACAAATAGGCATTTAATCTATGAGCAGTCATCATGTTGAATTGATGCCTATAAGTCATGATTTTTCACTGTCTTCCTTCACCCTCTAAACTTGTGAATAGGGGAATAGTGCTATGGTTCTGACTGAAAAAAATGGAGGGAATTGGACTCCTTCTTATTGGTATTTTCCGTTAGATATTTTATTATTTAATACAGATTATATCTAAATATTATCTTATCATTGTTTAGAATAAAATATCTCTTGATTGTGGTCCGACGTGATTTGGATAGAGATTTTGTTTAGAGTCCGATAAGCTATTACAAATCTTGATGGGAGTTTATAAATAGCATATGTCAGATCTTAGAATAGTAACATTGAAATTCACTTAGGCCCTGTTTGATACGCAACGCTGAATTTTTGGGAAATTGTGATTGGGACTATGATTGGGATTGAGATTAAGAGTAGGATTGAGACTGAGATTCATGCTTAATAATTATGTTTGGTATAAAGTAATATTGTGAGTGACTATTTAAGTTACTTTTATTTCATAATTATTCATAAACTGTAGAAATACTATAATACCCCTAATGATAAATTAAAAAATATTATTGCAAAATTTATTTTGTCTTCTTTTAGATTCCTGATTTACTCAGGGAAATAGATATAACATCGAAAACCAATCAGGATGATGCAATTTTGCCATAAACCGTCAATGCAAATTTGCACGGCTTAGAATTTCAAGTCAGAAGCAATAACAGGCGAAATTTGGATCACAGAGGCAACAAAATCAGGGGAAAACGAACAAAACAAAATGAGGGGGAACACAAAATGATCCAGATGTAGAAACTATACAGTCTGTATAAAAATTGAAGAGCAGAACGATTAAATTAGGAACAGGAAGAAAATTGAATAATCAATTTCATTTGTCTTTTTCCCTATATTAAAAGTAGGGTATACAAATCGAAGACAAAAAATAGTCAGTATAAAAATGAATTATCCAGATATTTTTCCCACATCCTGTTATGAGAAAGGCTGCATGAGAAGTATAAAAAATCTTTTGCAAGAGAATGTTGCGGCATTAGTGAAAGATTGTGCGAAAGGGATAAATCGTAGGTTAAAATTAGAGGGTTATTTTTGTCAAAAAAAATTATAATCAAGGATATTTTTGTCTTTGTAATTTGCAATCCTAGGATTGAAAACACAATACCAGGTGGGTTGCTTTGGAGCAATCTCACTTCCATGATACTCCCAATCCCAGGTTATCATCAATCCCTCATACCAAATAATACAATTTGTCCCAATCTTTGATCTAATTCCAGTCCTTACCTCTTAGTGCTTTATACCAAATAGAGCCTTACTTGCTCATGGGGGTTCCTTGACAGGTGACGGTTATTCCGAGACCATCATTGTACCTCATCTTCTGCTTAGAAGAAGCAAAAACCTATTCCCTTCTATTATTTTCTAATTCTAACTCTTGTACTTTAGAATTTTTAGGTTGTGAGATATTATACACATAATCGCTATAATTGAAGGTATTTCATCAAGTCTTCTGTTGCTACTTTTTCTTATAGAATTATGCAATGTATTTGAGATCATTATTGTTAGATTATCCTAATATATTGTTAGATAGTTTCAAGGTTTTATCTTGTAGAATTTTTTTGCATGTTATTTTATTTTATTTTTCTATTTTGAAAAATAATATGATAATTGATTATGAGCCATGTCAGTGTGGTTTTTTCACTATTCCTCCTTGATCTTCCTCTGCCTGCTATTTTTCTCATATGCGATGTGTCTTAAATATGCTTTAATTTTCTATCATCAGAAACTTATATTGAGAAATTTGAAAACTAATTTGTGCATCATATGTGATTTTGATCTGTCTATTGCATGTAAATGCATATGAGATTTGTGTTCACGGTTTCTCTTTACTTTTAATCCTTTTACCGTTGAATTGAAAATTGAAATCGATCAGAAAAGAATTGCGCTTCTGTTTTGGGATTGAAATCAAAGTCTTGATTTGATTCTTTTTGCATCTTTGATGAATTTGGGTGCGTATAATGCATAATTTGATCTAAGTATTTGTTGAATGTGGAACTGGAGGAGTTTGTTCGATTTCTTCACTCTCCAATGAAAGCCATCGTTTTTCATATGCGAGATAAGTCTTGAAATCATTAATTTTGTCTGTTTTGAAAATCAAAAATCTTTTATTTGATTTTTTTGGCTTGCCTTTGGGAAATAAATTGCATCTATGTTTTGCCCCCTTCTTTTTTTGATTCTTTTGCCATAAAGGGGAACCCGTAATCACGCTGCAATTTTGGGTTTGAAACTCAATATTTGATTTGTTTGATGGCGACATCTGGTGAAAATCACTGTTCGTGTGTGAATTGCTTTACTACTTGTTCTGTTGTTGAAATCACCACTTAAAACACCGAAAATAGAGCCTGGGGTTGCCGGAAAAGGTCACCTGCATTTTGCAGGACCTGCAACTGTGTTGGGTTCTTACCGGATTAATCCAAAGGATTGGATTGGGTTTTCAGGGATCCGGCTGATGGTGGGAGATGAGTCGGAACAACGTCATTTAGCCCAAGAGTGAAACTCACCGTTTCATTTAATCCCAATTCCCAAAGGGTGGGGTATAGATCTGGGCCTGTCATTTTAGTTCTGGTATTTTGTCCTTCCCCTAACCTAATTTAGTATGTGTTTGGAATAGCGATTGGAAAAATGATTTTTTCCAACTTGACTTATTATAATCTTGTTTTTGGGTAAAAGTCAAATTGTGTAAAGTAATTTATGTTTGGATTGACGGTTATATAAGTGATTTTTACAAAAGTAAAACTTATTTGGATTTATTTAAACATAAGTGGCTTTTGTGAAGAGAGAAATTAAATTTAAAATTATAAAAAAATTAAAAAAAATTAAAGTTAGAAAATTTGGGAATTAAAAAATACACAATTTGATAAAATAATATTACATAATTAATTACATAACTAATTATTTTGTTAATCCAACATTCACATACCACATACCTACGCATTCACAGAGCACATACATAGACATGAAAAAAAAAGGTTTAGGAACAAGTGCATACAAATTGTGGTATTTTTTATTTTATTAAATTTATGTAATTATTTCCTCTAATATGAATACATAAACAAACATAGCATTTGAATTAATTTAAATCAAAAACCCCAATACAATCACACAAATTCAATATTATACAAATAATCAAACTTCAAACAAAATATATAAATGAAAAACAACAATTAATTTTAAAACTCCACTGTAGCAGTGTAGAATTTGGAGAATAACCACAGCTTGTACATCGGAAAAACCATAGAAATAGAGAGTCGCTGGAAAATTTTTGAACTTGTCGGAAATGGGGGCCGGAAAACTCAAAGATTGCCAGAAACTGGAAACAACTTGCTGGGAGTTGTAGAAAGGGAAGGTAACGGTGATGATGAGAGAAGGTGGAGGCACAGTGATGGAGGCAGTTAAGGGAAGAGAAAGTTACCGGAAACTGGAAGTCATCGGAATTGGGGGGCGGAGGTGTGAGCGATGACAGTAGAAAAAAAAAACAGGGGATGGAAGATGGTGTAGGTTGTTGATTGGTGGTGTAGTGAGAAAGGGAAGGTGACGATGGTGCACAACGATAGAAGAGGGTAAGGAGAGGCCGACAGAAGAAGGCAAGGGTGACGGTGTTGGTACATAGGATGGTGATACCGGAACCGACGGTGTGAGTGGGTGGTGAACAGAGGAAGTCGATGGCGGTTTTCAAAACAAAGGAAGGAGGTGAGAAAGAGGATGGCCGGCGGTTTCTGGCAGTAGTGGTGGAAGCTTGCAGTGTGGATGCAGAGTAGAGAGGACAGAGGTCGGTGGTGGTGGTGATATATTTTTTTTTTTGTTACAAGAGAGGGCCGAGGCCCAGATTACGCTAACCTACTAATCTAAAAGGGGAATGAATCCCAAACACTCATTGCTAAGCAAAGTCTGCAACTCAGAAGGGCACGAACAAAGCACTGCTGAATGGGATAATCCTTTTTTCGCAAGTGCATCTGCTAGCTTGTTCTGATCGCGACAGATGTGTACTAACCGAACCTCATCAGTTTGTTGCAATAAACGGTGTATCTGCAATTGCATGAGACTACAGGCTGATATGTTCACTCCTTTCTGCAACAGTAGTACCAGATTTTTTGCATCCGATTCTATGGTAAACTTAGTATACCCATGTTCTCTTGCCAGAGTAAGACCTTTATAAATTGCCCATTCCTCTGCTTCTTGGGCGTTGCACCTCCCAAGGAAGTGACTGAAGCCTACTTGCCATCTTCCATTTTGGTCCCTAATCACTCCTCCACAACCTGCTATTCCTGAATTAGTAGCCACAGCCCCATCAACATTTAGCTTAACCCATCCTGGAAGAGGGGGCAGCCATGTTCTTTGTGTAGCTGGGTTCGAATGCTCTGGAATTGGTGTCTCATACATCTGCGTGAACTCTCTCTAGCTATGCATTACTGCAGCAGTAGGATCTGTGGGTCGATGAACTTCAGGGTTGAAGACTTCTTTATTCCTCCACAGCCAGAGTTTCTATATTGCAACTCCCCACATCAGATTCCAATTGCCATCACCAGAAACACCGATGTCCTTTTTAAGATTAAGGCTAAACCAGTCTCTTAAATTAGCATTGAAAAATTGAGCATGAAACCTTGGATGCAACATACGCATCCATAACCTTCTAGCATAAGTGCAGTCTCTCAGAATATGCAAAACAGTTTCAGAAGATTCATCACAGAAAGAGCAGATTGGAGAGCATGTTGACCATTTGCTTCTCCATTCATTGGTAGGTAGTCTATTATTAAATGCTATCCACATGAAAACTCTGACACGCTCAACTCCCCTCCACTTCCAAATATCTTTGTAAGTTTGACAATAAGTATTAGCTGGTGGTTTCTCCATAAGATAATAGGCACTCTTAATGGTGAAGTTTCCATCCACCGTAGCACTCCACGAGAGGGTATCATTTCCTACCTCCAACATTGGCGGTATTGTTGCTATCAATCTGTGAAATACATCTCCAGGGACAATCGAAGCTAACCTCTGAAAATCCCATGTACCAAAAGCCACCCAATCCGCAACCTTACTCTCCTCCTCTTCTTGGCTTAAGGGTCTCAAACAAACATCTCTTAGTTTTTTATCTGGAAAAAGCCAACAATCCTTGAAGAAAGTAGTTGAAAACCCATCACGTATATGCCATCTAGTTCCCATATCCACTAGTTCCTTTTGTCTTCCTATGAACTTCCATAAAGCTGAGTCTCCTGCCCGCACTTCAAATATGTTGTTCTCGTTCCGCAAGATATACTTATGAACTAGAACCTCTGTCCACAGTCCAGAAGTGCCTACCACCAGTTGCCATGCTAACTTTGTCCCACATGCCTTATTTAGAGTAGATAATCTCTTAAACCCCAGACCTCCATACAGTTTTGGCAGCACCAGCTGGTTCCACCCAATGGGATGGAAAGCATGTACTTTTTGGTCAGAGCCCCATATAAAGTTCCTCTGTAAACGTTCAACTTCATTGCACACAGCCGCTGGTATTCTAGCCACTAACATGGGATATAGGGGAATAGAGCTTAGTACCGACTTAGCAAGTGTAATTCTCCCAGCTAATGATAGACAATTTGCTTTCCATGTCGAAAGTTTGTTCCTGACTCTCTCAATAATGTAATGAAAAGAATCAGTTGGCTTTCTCCCTCTGTTGATTGGGAAGCCCAGGTACTTCCCAATATCAATAGAAATCTTTAAACCAATCTTGTCACGAATTGATCTTCTAACCACATTAGGCACCTTAGGAGAGAAGAAAATAGAGGATTTACTCTTACTTAACTTTTCTCTAGAAGCTGTACAGAACTTCTCAAGGCAAGCCATCATACCTAACGCCTGTTTTTCCGAAGCCTCCCCAAAAAAGAGCAGGTCGTCTGCAAACATAAGGTGCGATATTGCTGGCCCCCCTCGAGTCACTATAATAGGGCGCCAGTTCCCTGACTTCACTGCATCACATATAATATGTGAAAGTTTGTCCATGCACAAGACGAACAATAGAGGAGACATAGGATCCCCTTGACGAAGGCCCCTTGATAGTCGGAAAAAATCTGTTTGAGAACCATTCCACAAGACATTATAAGACACTGTAGTTACACAACTCATAATCAGATTAACAAAATGAGAGTTCAGCCCCACTTCTAATAGAACTTGTTGCAAAAAGTCCCACCGTATTCTATCATACGCCTTCTCTAGATCAATCTTCATCGCCATCAACCCCTTCTTCCCTTTTGTCTTCTTCATTATGTGCATTATTTCCTGCCCAATGACAATATTGTCCTGTATATGCCTTCCTTTGATAAAACTTGACTGAAATGGAGATATCAACTCATCAACAATAGATCTTAATCTATTTGTAATAACCTTAGTAATACACTTATAATGGACTGTACATAGGGAAATTGGTCTGAAATGGATCACACTCTCAGGAGTATCTCTTTTAGGGATAAGAGATATCAAAGTTCTATTGGCTTCCTGCAATTCTATCTTACCTTCGAAAGCCGCCTTCACAAAATTACATACTGAATTTCCAACCAAACTCCAATTTGCTTGATAGAAAATAGGGGAAAAGCCATCATACCCAGGTGCTTTATACGCCCCCATTGAGAACATAGCATTCCTGATCTCCTCCTCTGACGGAACGCGATGAAGATCGAGAGAATTAGCACCTCCAATAGCAGGGAAGGAGGTGTCAGTATGTAGAATGCAAGAGTTACTACTCTCCAAATTATACAAGGATCTGAAATAAGAAGTAACCAGCAATTTCAAATCCTTCTCAGTTTCAATCCAATCACCGTCATCATTCTTCAGAGCCAAGATTCTATTTCTCCTTCTTCTCATACTAGTGCTTAAATAGTAAAATAAAGTGTTTCTATCCCCTTTTGAAATCCAGTTAGCTCTTGATTTCTGGAACCATTTAACTTCGTCATTACGCAACACTTCCTCTAGCTCGAATTGAAGGTTTTTTTCCAGATTGCAAAGAAAAGAAGAGTAAGGGTATGCCTGCGAATTCTGAATACCCGTAAGTCTAGCCAAAAGAATGCGTTTTCTTTTCTCAACAAAGCCAAATTCGTTCTTATTCCATTCATATAAGGCACGCTTAAATTCAGTCTGCGCATGCGTTATATTCCCATCATCAACCCACGAGCTACTTACGAGCTCCTTGAAATTATCATGAAGTAGCCACATAGCTTCAAACCTAAAAGGTTTATGAACCTTTTCTCGAATAATATTATTACACAATCTCAATTCAATGGGATTATGATCAGAGTATTGGATTCTGGGAAGTACCTTTAGAATGCTATCCGGAAATTGAGCTAAGAAGGCGCCATTCCCAAGAGCCCGATCTAGCCTCTCAAATAGTCTTGTAAATCCAGATGTATGTGGACCCTTCCAAGTGAACCTTGATCCTACATATCCAATATCCGTCAGGTTGCAAGCCTCAACTCTGTCTTGAAACCAATGAAGTCTGGAAGGAACACACGCTGCCCCACCTCTCCGATCACTAGGACTAAGAATATCATTTAAATCTCCCACAACTGTCCAAGGTTCTGAAATAGTTGAAGAAATCAACAATAGCTTTTCCCATAGAGCTTCCCTCAGGTTTGAATGAGGAACTGCATATACTGCTGTTAAGTTGAACTTCAGTTTACCAGGAACTTCACACTTGAAGTGAAGAAATTGTTTATCCCTTTCGATCAGCTGCATTGTGATATCAGAACTGGACCAGGCTGCCACTAACCCACCTGAGCGGCCCACACTAGGCACAAAAACCATTGAGTCAAAGCCCAATTTCTTCACGTGTTGTAGGCGAGCTTCCTGGTCACATCTTGTTTCTGATAAAATAACCAAATTGGGTCGTGACCCATTGAAAACCAATTTCAAGTTTCTGAGGAGCCCTTTATTACACGCCCCCCTAACATTCCAGTAAAGTAAACTATCCATAAAATAATATTTTTATTTATGAGGCCCAACTTCCAACACCTTAATTCCCCAAAGGGAATTGGGTTTCCGGAACCATCGTACCACCCACATCGTCTATTTCTCCCTTCCTCGCCCCAACTGGGCTTATGGGTCTGGCTACCATGTCTCCTGGATCCATGTCCGCTGCCCCTACTGTATCCGCTTCCATCAGGGAATTATGGTTCTGGCCCAATACATCATTTACTCTCTCCTCCAACCCCCTATTGATGTTCTCTTCATTCTCACATATATCTTCTATCTCCATTTGCCTGTCCGAGCCACCTTCCCTGGTGTATATTACAATATCCCCACTCATGCACTCTTTTTGGACCATCTCACGTGTTCTTTTCTCTTTCCTTCTCTGCCCCGCATTTTTCTTCTCCACACCCGCACTCGCCTGTAGAATGTCAGGATTCTGCTCCACTCCTTTCACAAAATCTGCACTCCCCACACCCCCGTTACTACTTCTCTGCCGTACTACTTTCCCATAATTCTGTGATGATTGCTGCTCCACTACCTGCTGGAATGGCGCAGTATTCTCAGGAATAGTACCCTCTGGCCGTACGGAATTGTCCATATCAGTAAGCACTCCGTACCGAGTACCCGGAATTCCCCTACGAGAACTCTCTCCTTTGCTCGTCAGAGTTTTCCGTTGCCGGCGACTCTTTTGCACTACATGCCAAACCTCTGGTTCTTGTGTCTCTTCTTGAGGGATTAACATTCTTTCATCTTCTTGTTGCCCTCCTGGATCATTTGCAACATTTCTTTTCTCTTGCTCTGTTTTTGCCTTATCTGGGCATGTCTCAAATCTGTGACCATAAATTCCACAAGTAGTACAAAGAGAATGGAGACCTTCATACTCCAGATAATAATCTTCGCCGTCCAATGAGAACCTAGACATTAATTGCTTCGTCAAATCCACAAGAACACAAATTCTTGCATAATGGCCCCTTAACTGGCAGGAAGTGTTCATATCTACTTTAATTGTCTCACCAATTCGATTGCCAATAAAGGTTAGAGCCTCTCTGTCATAGTATTCCAAAGCAACTCTCGGCATTCTTACCCAGACAGCCACCTTGTCTATGGACGCCCTACTTGGCTTGAAATTCGGTTCCCAGGGCCTAATTGTTAAATAATGATCGTAGATCATCCAAGGGCCTCCAGTTAATGCATTAACATAATCTTCCCTGTTTGAGAGTTTCACTACGTAGTATCCATGACTGATATTAATAAGATTGAGGACACCCTTTCTTGCCCACATCTTTTGTAAGCGTGAAAGGAGTGCTTTATAGCCGATAGGACGGTCTAAAAGTTTAACTATGACTGCTCTTCTCCATGCCCTGTACAGTCTCTTTTTTATCTTCCCAGAGAAGCAGAAGGTTGGATAGTTTCTATGTGGATCCTCAATGGTCCTACAAAAAGCATCCTCAGCGTCCTGTTCCATTTCCTGATGAGTCGAATCCGACAGGGAATCATAGGAAAAATCTTCCCCTCTGTCCTCAGTTTCATCGTCAGTAAGCCCATTGTTTCTGTCAATGCCTTTCAGCTTCTCAACGAACGACGGACCTCCAGCATGATAGCCTTTAGCATTTGCACCCAGCTGTGGCCACTTGTCTTCTGAGAGAAAGTCTCCTTTGTCTCTAGGTCCATTCTTAATTTTCTTAGAGCTTCTTACCACTTGATCATCTTCCTCCTGGGTAGGGGGAACCAGCGAGTTAATCCTGTCGGAGAGAACCAACGCCATTGGTGGTGGTGGTGATATTGAATCGACATGCTTCTTCTCCCTCTCGTTTGGCGGTAGTGTGGTCTCGAAAGCTTAACGATCAAAATGGGCTTTTTTCAATAGCAAAAAGCTTCCCCTACCAGCTTTTTGCAAATCATACGAATGCAGTAAAAGTCATATTGCTAATTTCTGCCCCCTAAAGACTCACAAAATTCGATCCTTTTTCAATCACACGATTTGACCATCATTCGTGGGATTTGACCGATTAAACGTAGCCCCAAGCATACACTTACTGTTTTGCATTTTGGGCTTAATTCTTATTTTTGTTAACGAGCGATTGGGCTGAGGCTAATTGGGCATAGTCAATTTTATTTTCTATTGTTTTTTTTTAAGAATTGGCCCTTTGTGTTTTGGTTTTCAAGCTTATTCATTTAATTATTTTTCTACTTAATTGGGCTGAGATATTTCTTGGCTTATAATTTTTTATTCTTTACTTATTCCACATTTTGTGAAAATTATTTTGTGGACCCTGTTCATTTGGGCTTCAGTTATTTTCCTTTCTGATTATATTTTTCCAAGAGTTGCCTTTTCAGTTTATGGGCCATTCAACTTTGGGGTTCAAATTTAATTAATATTTATTCATTTATTACTTGGAATTTCGAATTGAGCTCGAACTTGATTTTAATTTTTCTTCTTATTGCTTTAGGCCTCTTCCTTGGTTTTCTGGTTGTCTTTTAGTTCTATTTCTTGAAATTCTATTTGGGCTCAACTTCGGCTTTTTACTAGCTTGAGCAATGTTGTTTTAATTTTCATTAATTTTTGTGCTAAAGAAATAATGTTGACTTGTGTTTTATTTATTAAGCAAATGTTTAACATATTGCTGGCCAAAAAAAAAAGGCAAATGTTTAACATATAATTTATTCTTTATACCCTTTTTTAATTGTTTAAATTTAGGGAAGTTATTTTGGGCGATATTAACATGCTGAAAGAGATTTTTGCAAAATTATTTTTTATGTTTTGATTATCTAAATATTTGGAAAATTTGTTTTAGGCAATTCATAACTATTTGGGTTTTGCAAAATTATATTTGAGTTGAAATATGCTGAAATTGATTTCTTAAACAATTTTTGGATGCATAAAATAGTGGGAGGGTTATTAATTTAAATTTTTATTGATCAAATTAACTAGTTAAAGTGTCCATTAAGATATGCATATATTGGATTTAGTTTGGATGCACAAAATAGTGAGAGAATTTATCTATAATGATTATTTAGTCACATTTTGTTGATCAAATTAACCAATTAAGTTCTCATTAAAGATTTGCGCATATTTAGAATTTAAATACACATTATTGATATTTGTGATTAGCATGCGCCCTGAGAAGTAGCTACAGCATCCTCAATGTTGCATGTGTAAACATTTGCTTATGGATTTTTAAAACATCAACTCCAATCAATAATTAATTAATTTAATCAAAGTGGGAAAATTTCAGTTATTTAGTGTAATACCTCGAATTTTGCGATTGGATGCTTGAGAATAAGCCTAAATTAAGTGGACTACTAAGCCTTGATTAGCAAGTGCCCCAAACTTATTCCCTAATGTTTCTTATATCTTTGGGGTATTAAGAAAATAAAATGGTGAATTTTGAGGAAAGTGATTATGCTTCCAGTGAAATTTCTTATGAGACAGTGAGTTTGTCATGAGGTTTTGGAAGAACAAATGATGATAAAAAAATTATGAAATTTTACAAGATGAAAGTAGACATCATAAGCTTTAATTTGATAAGTCATGGGTAATTTTTGAAGCTATATTCAGAAAGTTATGAATTTTTGAAGTTAGTCCATAAAAGCTATCTATTCTCTGGAACAGCTTTCAAAGATTAAAAATCTAGGAATGATATGCTTCCAACTAGTAAAAGGCTATATTTTTCCTTGAAACTAAATTCAATAAGGGTTTTATAACCTTTAGAATCACTCTGAAATGATATCTACAAATTTAGTTATAATTTTTCAAAGTTTGGATATAAAATTTGCCAGAAATCCGAAAATTGAATAAAAATTGTTATGGTAAAGCTGTAATTATGGAGAAAGGCCAATTGCTTTAGCTTGGACCCATTATGTGTGAACTTGGGCTGATTAGGGGAAGGGAATTAGTTCAATATCAAATGGAGATTTATGACACCAATCTTATATAGATAAAGCCAAGCATTAAATTAAGGTGTCATAAAAGTCAACATTTTTGGATAAAATAATACGGAAAAAATATGAGATATTTATGAAGCTTGCTTCATATTTTTCTCATCCTCCTTGCTTCATTTTCGCGTCCCAACATCACAAAGAAGAGAGAGGGGAGAGCAAGAGAAAATAGAGAATAACGAAGGAGGAGGAAGAACCAAGAGGCAAGAATTTGATAAGTAGTAGTGGCAATTGCTTGTTTTTGCCTTCAATCTCTTATAGACTCTCTCTAATCTTCATATCCTTCTTGAAGTCATGTAAAGTAAGAAGAAAACTCGAGAAAGAGGGAAAGAAGATGGCAAAATTTTGAGAGAAAGAAGAAAAAGGAAAGGTAAACCACAAACCTTGCTCCTCTTGTTGATTCTTGTTGGTGGTTGTTGTTGGTTGTGGCTTGTTGTTGCTTGGTTTTTGATTTTGGGAACACAAACCCTAAGGGGAGGTGCTACCCAAATTTGGATTAATCATGTGGGAAGTGTAATTAAGTGGTTAAACAAGTGATTAAAGGTGATAAGAAGGTGTTTTATCGATTGAAATCATAAAACTCCATTTTCTCTAATTTTTATGGAATTTTGTCCAGATTTGTTTTGGGCTGTGTTTATACTAGATTTTGGTGTTTTTGATGATTATATTGTGTTTATAATGGCAAATTGTGTAGGGTTCATGTTGGGTGTAAAGTGAGAAAAACCTTAGAAAGTGAAATGATATAAATAGCCTTAAAACCCACACATAGGGCCTGCCAGGGGTAAATTCATAATTGGGGCTGGAATTTGAGAAAACCGAGTTCAAAAATGGATTCTTTGGATGAAAATCTGTCAGAATAGCTTGGGTTGAAAATTTGGGAAAAGTGCAGTCGAACCGGGTATGGCGGGGTCGGCCCGGGTTCCTGAGAGCATTTTGGTAACTTTTCATAATAGACCCATATAACCACTATAAACACTATGGAAGTGTTTAAATGATACATTTGGAATTGTAAGACCGAGTGGAGAGCCGAGCTGCGACACGTTTTAAAGCAAAAAAGGATAAAGGTAGGGAACTTATCTCTCATGAGTGTATTTGATATTTTTGCTGGTGTATTGATGCATGTTATTGCTTTGCTTGATTATGTGATACATATATGAATGATTGAAGCTCTATTTCTATTTTTGCTATGGCCATAAGTTTGTTGTTTGAAACATTAAGCACGCAGATATGTCATAGTGTTAGTATGAGTTTAATGCAAGCATGTCATGCATTAAGCACGTATTTTGCATGCATATTGGAACTGTTTCCTACTGAGATTCTCTCGAATCTCACCCCCTACCAACAATTTAGACAGTAGAAGACAGAAGATATGATGAGATAAAGAAGAGAACTGTATAAGAGGATTGCAGTGGTGGAACGAAGTGGGAAAGCTGTCTTCGTCTCACTGGGTCGGGTTTAGACACCCAAGTAGCCCTGCGCGGCTACATTAATTGTAATTATCAAATATGAACCCCTATAGGGGAAAATTTATGTAATCATGCACTTATTATCAGTATATTTATGTTATTCTTGTGTTGTCCACCAACTCACAAATCCCTATTTTACTATATATTTTCATATTTTATTTAGAGAATTGTCATGATAATTAAGCTTAAAATGCCTTATTTGTGCTTAATTGAGATTAAGAGTAAATATATTAAATTAGGACTTAACAGGGCAAAATTGTCAAAATAATTGTAATACTCTTAATCATTGATTTTTGAGAATATTTGATGTTGGTTTAATTGGTTTTTAACTATAGATGGCTTGAAAAATTGGACTAAGATTGAAAATGCCAGTTTGGGAAGCAAATTTAAAAAATGACACTTTAGTCCATCGAATTTAGAAAATGATAGTTCAATCCCATTTTAAAACACAGCGTTTTACTCATTAGGACTAGGTTAGATCCTAAATTAAATGGGGAATTGAGTTGCAGAGAGTTGAAGGCCGAACCAGAGAAGCTGAGAGAAAGGAGCAGAGAGCTTGAGAGTAGAGGGAGGGCCATCACCACCATCCACCTCTAGTTCCTCACCGTCACCGGCCCTCCCTCAAGCACCATAACCTTCTATTTCCGGTGACCATTCTCCACAGTTCATCACATCCGCCAATAGAGCTGAGAGTCGGGCTTCAGGGAGCAGCAATAAGCTGGGATTCATGTCACACCGCCGTTGTCGTCATTTCAACACCATTATCGGCTCTTTCCCTCATCACCATCCTTCACCTCGCATCCACCATCATCGTCATCTCGCCACTGTCAAGTTTGAGATGCAGCAAAGGAATGGTAGAGAAACAGAGTGCCACGAGTTTTGAGCTGTCGTTAGGGAGTTGAAGGAAGAGCTACCATCAATTAACCACCACACCACCTAATCCCTTCATTGACTGTCTTCAGTCAATTTAATCGCAAGCATATTTCATTTCTTCTCTCTGGTTTCATACGGTCATAACCGTGGTTTCTCTGTTCTGTGGTTCCATTAGCAGTTACTAATTTGCTTATATCCATTGTTAATCTATCAAGTTAATTGGTGGATTTTTATGGTTGGCCAATTAATTCAGACAGTGATTATGCTACTTTTTGAGGCTGGTTCAATGGGTATTAGTGGCTGATTTCATAATCTCTTAGAAGCAAGGATTGATGAAATTCATTGTTCTAAGAGGTTTTATCATACATTTTAAAACCAATCTAGATTCCATTCCACTTTTATTCTAAAAATCCGAAAAGATTAGTTTTAAAGAATTTTAGTTTAATTTCAATTTAGTGGTTAGATAAAAAGCTAAAAAAATCATTTTTAGCTTGTTTTATGCCAATCTTTGATAGAGCTAAATATTTACATATCTTTTACTGATTAACCTTAGACTTTTGTGGGATTTGATTAACTATTTTGGGCATAATTAGATATTAATGTGAGATTCGAGTGCAAAGGTGATTTGGGAATTAAATTGACTAAATTGATATATTTTAAATAATATTTATTATTCCCATTTTTAATTAATTGTGAACATTTGATATTACCTTTGTGCATCTCATAAATGTAGGTGATGAGATGGTATATTGGAGCTTAATGGAGGGCAAAGATGGAATTAAAGGAGGGCATATGTGCAGATTTTATTCCTAATTTTCTAATTTTTATAAGCATGAGAAAAGAGTTAGGCACTGTTTGGAAGCTAATTTTGAGATCTAGCACTAACTCTTAAATTACCCACTTCATTTCCATTTGCCAAACATGCCCCTAAAGGATTTTAATTCATCCCCAATTTGAGAATCGTATGGAGGGATCAGAGGGAAGGCAGACTGGAAAAGAAAAACAGAACAGAAACTTCACTCTCTTCATCTCTGAAAATCTCACTTCTTCCATTTCACCATAATCATCGACTTCATCACAGATTCCTCGATTTCTCCTCACTTCTCCATCAATCGCCTCCATCAAACCTCCATATCATTTTCTCCAGCTCTGTCGCACATTCATCCATGCCTGACGAAGGTTCCAACTGCATCTTGGTTCGATTATCTGTCATGAGCGGCTAACTCTTTTGTCCGATGGTGATGGTGAAGCTAACCGGAGTCCTTGAGCAACTAGGGGAGTTCTTGTATCTTAATTTCATTTTCCACTCTATGTATATGCAGATTATAATTCTAGGTTGCTAGAGTTTATGATTTATGTATATGGATGAGGATTTAATCGGTCGATGTAATCTGGATGATGATTCTTGTGCTAGATTTGTACTCATTGATTGTAATTAGACTATAGCACTCTTTTGTTATTCAATTGCTTTCCTATATTCTCTTGAACTCAATTGTTTGCTAGGTTTCTAGGAATTAATTGGTGGTAGAGAGGATCTCTTATGAATTTAGCATGAGCTAAGTACTTAAGATACTCCTAATTGATAATTGAGTCTAAGTTTAGATATAATTGAGAAGTTAGGAGTATTGATTAGTAAGGATTCTTGCTAGTCCTTGTGCTTAGTTAAGAGAAGAACTTAGAATTAAAATTGGACAAGGATGGTTAGTGGACTCATTCACCTAGGACATTCATCTCTTGCATTTACACCCACTCACTCACTTTATACATTGAAAAATTCACAAACAAGTAGCTCTTAGTTTAATTAGATAGATGAAACTCACAGTTCATACTCTTTGGTTAATTTGTTATTTACACTAGATTATTTAGGAACTAAATATAGGCTCAACGTAAAGATCGACCTAGGTTAGTTGCCTTATATTGCATTTAGCTTAGTTTTATTTGATAGCCCCACGATATGGCTTTTCAAATTTGTCACACTTAGTTTATAGGTAATTAATAAAAGGCTCTTCGAGAGATGATCTGGGATTGCACCTTATATTGCAATCCTTGGTTTAACTTTGAAGAAGGTTACCAAGGCACAAAGCCGACAACACCTATTCTTCAAGTGGCACTGTTACCGGGGAGCCAAGTAATTGGTTCCCTAGTAGTTAAGTGTCAATCTTTGAGTGATTAGTACCTTGAGCCTTTAGGTTTATTTTTAGTTAGTTTAGCTAGTTTTGCATATTTTTCATAGCATATTGCATCTTTCCATAGAAAATTTTGAAAAAATTACCAACAAATATCTTGATTTTCTTTCATTTCTACATTTGCATTTTTAGGACTTAGAATTCATTAGGATTTAATTGATTGCAATTTGAATGGCTTGGTTTAATGAGTGATAGAACCTCAAGCTCTCAATTCGTGGGTGAATCTTATGGCACTCGGAGACATGAATCATTTCCTGATCTTACATATTCTCAAAAGCTTGATTTGCTTCAATAGGAATTGGATTCCCTCTATGCAGACATAAATTGAAGAGGAGCCTCTGAATCTCAACATCCTCAATATCTCCATACACATTTGGAACAATCTTGTCCACAAACCTCCTATTTTGATCATGAATCTACCTTTCAACCACCTCAATCCCACTTCAACCATACTTCTTTACCCTACCTATTTCATCAAGAATCACCCACTCCACTCTATGAAGAACCATCATATCCATTTCATCTTCCCCCATTTCCCCCTACTTCCATCCAATGTAGAACTCCCTATAAACCACCTTCTCCATCATTCTATGAACCTCCACCACAATCTCCTACCCCTCAACCTAGTGGATTAGATGCCCTCTTCTTATCCTATAACATGGATTCCCTAACAAGTGCATTGATAAGGAAGTGTGAAGCACTCCAAGAGCCATACCTTAAGTTACTCTTGCATCAAAGCACAATTGGAAGCTCTAGGGAGATAGAAGAGCAATTAGAATACATTGATGAATTTTTCAAGGCATACTATGCTCATATGCTATGGGTAAAGACAAGAGGTGAAGATGGAACCCCTTGGCCCCATGACCTACAAGAAGAGGCACAAGGAGTCCAAGCTCAAGAGCCAAATGCCACTTCAGAAGTGGAAGATTTCATACCTCCAATGCCTACTCCCACAAATGATGTTAGGACGAAGCAAGTGCATTTTCAACTACCAGAGGAGCTACTTCCAAACAATGGTACTATTCCTTTTCTTCTTAAAGAGGTTGACCCTCCTCTTACTACTATTCTTGATGTTGTGAGTGATGATGTAGTGGATGAAGAAATTGTGGTCAAATCCCCTCATATGCTTGATGTTGAAAATGGTCACTATGATATTTCTAAAAGTAGTTGTGTATTTAATGATATTGCTTGCATTGTCAATACTTCTATGTGTGATGAACATGTTCTTTTCCCTAGTTCTAGGAGTGATGAACATATTCAGCATGATATTGTGGAAATTGATGCATTATGCTTGGATGCTCAAATTATGGTAAAGTGTGAATATGATGATAGCTCAAATAATTGTCAAAATGATGATTGCTTACATGATTCTTCTTCTGTTTCAAGTGTTGGTAAGCATGAATTGGAATTTTTTAATACTACTGAACAAGATGAAGAACTTATTTTTCCCTCTTCCCTACATTCTACTTTTGTTTGTTCATATGAGGGTGAAATGTCATGTGCTATTTGTGCGGAGATTGATAATTAGCTTTCTTCTTCACATGACCTTGATTCTTCATCTAGTTCAATTGATAACATCAAAGTGCATGCTACACTTGCTACAAGCCTTGAAAATTGTGCACCTTTGGATCCCTATGAATTGCATGATTTAGGTAGTTCAATAAGGAAAGATTCAATGATTTTGAATGATAAAATTGTAAATGAAAATGAATCTTTCCATTAGTTCTTTCTTGCGATTTGCCACCTGATATAGAAAATGAAAATACTTGTTTTGAAATTTTAGGTGGTGATAGCTTGATCAATTCTTATTCTTCTTCCACTTTTTTACCTCCCAACTCTTGTGATTGTAAAAGTGATGCAATGTACTTCAACACTAAGTTGGATTCCGCATTTTCTCCATTGCAAAAACAAAGAGGATTTTCAAATATGACCACTTGTTCAGTTCCTACTGAAGGGAACCAAATTGATTTTCTTGGGTGTGATTCCTACTTGGAGAGTTTTATTCTTAATATGTGTGCACAATACTCTAAGTCTCTCCATGTTTATATCTTTCGATTTGATACTGCTTCTGGCTTGTCTTCTTTGTAGGCATACACTTGGAAGAGTCCTGTGCGGTACCAAGCTCCACCCTACATTCTCAGACATCTTCCGATTGATCCTGAACAGCCTCCACCTAAGAAAATCAAGCAAAGAGAAGTATGCACTAGGAAGACTATCATATTTCTCATATTGGATGAGAACTTCTCTTTCAAGTGCCTTAAAAGATTCTAACAAAGGTTGTCTCTTTTCTCACTTGTTTTCTTCCTAATTTTTATGATTCCTTGAGCTTAGTTGTTATATGAGGAAGATAAGTGTGGGGGAGAGACATAATCCAGTAGTAATTTTGTTATTCACCCCTTAGGCTTTGAGCTCTTGTCATTCCTTTGCCCTTAGGTTTTGCATTGAGGACAATGCAAGATTTAATTGTGGGGGAGGGATTAGGATTTGAGTCTTGTGTGCTTTAGTGTGCCTAGTTGCAAAAATGTATCATTTTCAAAAAAAAAATTCAAAAATTTTTTATCCAAACCACATTTTTGAATTTTTTTCACTCCTTGACTTGGAAATTTGTCTAAATACTTATGGAAATTGCATATGTTCTTCATTGATTTTTAATGAATTGATTGGTTATTGCTTAGAGTTAGCATTTGGATTATTTGAGTTAATGCATTTTGATTAGGCTAATGTTCAATTAATCTTTGTGAATGTGCATTTGAGAAGAAAACCTTTGTTGGAAGGATTTTGAGCCTAATTTTCATTCACTAATGTGTGTTTGCCATCTATTCTAGTGTACCTCTAAAACTTGTTTAAATTCTTTTTCAAAATCACATTTGCATTTAGATTAATGAATATGATAGGGGCATTCATTTCATCACCCTTTATCCCAAACACAAACCCTATACACTAATCCATTGTGAACCCCCCTTTGAGCCATTCATATTTCAAAATCCATCACTTATTAACAAGCATTATGTATGCATTCCATTTGTATTAGATTGGCATCCAAATATCTTTCAATTGCCATAAATATCATAGGTATGAAGAAATTCCATTTACATGCATTATAAAAAAAAGAACTAGAAGGAAAAAAACAAAAAAGAAAAGAAAAGATAGAAAACGCATGAAAAAAAGAAGAATAAAGAAAAAGAGAAAAGAAGAAATTAAAAAAAAAGGCATTTGTTTTGATTGGCAAGGAGATGTGATTATTTGAGCTTTAAATAAAAAAAATGTCATTGTACACATTTGTTCATACATAGTACTTATTGTTTCATTATCCTTTCCATAAGACCATTTCAATCATTTCAACCCTTTTAAAAGTCCCCTTGATTCATGAGTTTAGGTGCTACATAGTGGTGGAGAAAGTAGAATTTCTACAAGCATATGGTAGGACCTAGTCTAGGTGGTGTTGAGGGAAATTTCCCATACTTTTGAGATGAGTTATACACTTAAATCCTTAAGTGTTCTCTTATGTACATTTCTTTGATTAATTATGCATTAATTTAGTCCATTTGCATGACCCCATGCTAAAACTTGTGCAAGCTTGATTTGTGATAATTGATTAATTCATTGACTCCAATATTGAGCATTTGAAATTTTCATTTGTATTTAGTTTTGAATTGATTAATGTTTTTCCCATGAGTGCAAAAGTTTAAGTGTGGAGGAATTGACAAATCCCTATTTTACTATATATTTTCATATTTTATTTAGGGATTTTTTCATGATAATTAAGCTTAAAATGCCTTATTTGTGCTTAATTGAGATTAAGAGTAAATATATTAAATTAGGACTTAACAGGGCAAAATTGTCAAAATAATTGTAATACTCTTAATCATTGATTTTTGAGAATATTTAATGTTGGTTTAATTGGTTTTTAACTATAGATGGCTTGAAAAATTGGATTAAGATTGAAAATGTCAGTTTGGGAAGCAAATTTAAAAAATGACACTTTAGTCCATCGAATTTAGAAAATGATAGTTCAGTCCTATTTTAAAACACAGCGTTTTACTCATTAGGACTAGGTTAGATCCTGAATTAAATGGGGAATTGAGTTGCAAAGAGCTGACGGCCGAACCAAAGAAGTTGAGAGCAAGGAGCGGAGAGCTTGAGAGTAGAGGAAGGGCCATCACCACCATCCACCTCTAGTTCCTCACCGTCGCGGGCCCTCCCTCAAGCACCATAACCTTCTATTTTCGGTGACCATTCTCCACAGTTCATCACAGCCGCCAATAGAGCTGAGAGTCGGGCTTCAGGGAGCAGCAATAAGCTGGGATTCGTGTCACACCGCCGTTGTCGTCATTTCAACACCATTATCGGCTCTTTCCCTCATCACCATCCTTCACCTCGCATCCACCATCATCGTCATCTCGCCACTGTCAAGTTTGAGATGCAGCGAAGGAATGGCAGAGAAAGAGAGTGCCACTAGTTTTGAGCTGTCGTTAGGGAGTTGAAGGAAGAGCTACCATCAATTAACCACCACACCACCTAATCCCTTCATTGACTGTCTTCAGTCAATTTAATCGCAAGCATATTTCATTTCTTCTCTCTGGTTTCATACTGTCATAACCGTGGTTTCCCTGTTCTGTGGTTCTATTAGCAGTTACTGATTTGCTTATATCCATTGTTAATCTATCAAGTTAATTGGTGGATTTTTATGGCTGGCCAATTAATTCAAACAGTGATTATGCTACTTTTTGAGGATGGTTCAATGGGTATTAGTGGCTGATTTCATAATCTCTTAGAAGCAAGGATTGATGAAATTCATTGTTCTAGGAGGTTTTATCATACATTTCAAAATCAATCTTCATTCCATTTCACTTTTATTCTAAAAATCCAAAAATATTAGTTTTAAAGCATTTTAGTTTAATTGCAATTTAGTGGTTAGATAAAAAGCTGAAAAATCATTTTTAACTTGTTTTATGCCAATCATCATACTTAGTTTTTAGGTAATTAATAGAAGGCTCGTCGATAGACGATCCGGGATTGCACCATATATTACAATCCTTGGTTTAATTTTGAAGAAAGTTACCAAGGCACAAAACCAACAACGTCTATTCTTCACGAACCATGCATTAATATTCCACTGCAAGTCGAAATAAATAAGGGTGTGACATTTAGTCACTCTTGTTGATTAAATTAATTGTTTAAATTATCATTAAGTTATTTGGTGCATATTTGTGTTTTAAGTGCACAAGATATTTGTGGTTGGCATACTTGTTTCCTGGGGAGTAGCCACAACATCCTCAATTTTGTTGCATGCACATTTATAATCACATATGGCATTATAAAATATCAATTGTAATTAAATATATGGTCATAATTAATCTTTGCCCACAGATAGATAATTATAATTGCATATTTAATTAGGGTGAAATAGAATGTCATTGTATTTTCTAAGTAGCTCAGAGATATTAGAAAATAAAAATGCCTTCTAAATTCATCAATTTGAGATAAATTCATGCTTGCTAATGTCTTTACCTACAGATAGATCTTATTGATATGAATTTATAATTATATAATTTACATTGTGTCACATCTCAAACTTTGGGCCTAGAAGTTCAATAATAAGTTTGAATTAAGTAGACTTGTAAGCCTAATTGAGCCATACATCGTAAGTATGTCATAAGAAAAATGATTAATTAAGATAATTATCAAAACAATTTAAGGGCCTACAAAATTGATAAAATAGTATGAAATGTTATTTTGAGAATTTTTAAAAATTATGAAGAGATTTAGTCCCCAAAAATGGCCCAAGTGATTTTAAAGCCAATTTTAGGGAATTAAAGATTGTTTTCTCAAAAATTCAAGAAAAATAGTTAGAGTTAACTTTTAAAGTTGGAAATTTCACAAAAATTATTTTATGGGATAAAGAAGCTAAATGAAGAAAAAAAAAATCCTTATAAAGTATTAAGGATTAATTTTTAGAATTTATTTAAAAATTCAGCATAGATAAAGAAGGAGGTGTCATGGTTAAGCCCAATTTGTGGAGCCCAAGGCATGCCATCTGATAAAGAAAATAAGCATAAGATTTTTATTTAAAAAAAGGCCCAATAACTTATTGAGAAAAGCAAGCTTATGTGATAAGCCTTGTAAGAGGTCCAAGGAATTTAAAAACAAACTCACTCTTCCTTCTCTTAAACCCCGAATGACTATACTGTTTCATTCTACCCTTGCACGACAGAAACAGAGTGATAGAGTATGGAGAGCTGTGAGAGAAGATGAAAAAGACCGAAGAGCTTGAAGGAGGTGTCATTTGGACATGCAAGTTTGATATCGGACCAAGGTAAGTCCCCAAACCATTACTCTACCCTCAGTTTGTCTATTTGATGGGTGATTTCAGAGTGATTGGGGGATGGAAAATCTGATTCTAGAGAGAGGAAATAAGGAACAGAAGATTTAAGCCGTGTAAATCACGCCTAGATGTTAGAATAGAGCTTGTGGTAGTAATTTCCACTTGTGCATGTTGAATATTGCTTTAAGGTGATGAGTTCAAATCTGTTATGATAGTCCAGAGGAATTTTGTTTGATTTTCTTATGGAAACCTCGTAGAAATGCTTAGATGCTAAGATAAACAAGTTATATAAGAGTTATGTGCCTATATGATGTGTTTGAAGTTTATTGAAGCTGCATTTTGGGAGAGAAACTGAATAAAACCACTATTTTGATGCTCCCAAATGTTCAACAGGTGTTTCAAAGTATTAAGATACTAATAAAGGAAGTAAAATTGCTTAATAGATTTTGACATTAGTATTGCATGTTGATAGTGCTGAGATTGGAAGTAATTTTTGAATCCACATCCTCTGCTATAACGAGTACAACATCGGGTTCTTTAACTAAATGAAAAAGATAAATGCTATGTTGAGTAAAGGGAGATTTATGCAAAAATATGAGCTTATGTGGGTGGAATCCTCATAGCATGAATGAGATTCTTAAATCTGTAAATTTTCTTTTAATTAGACCAATGGCTACACAACTTATAATGAAAGGTATGCGGATGTTTATATGATTATGAAAGTAATTATAATGTAAGGAATACGATGGTTGATGCTGGAGAATTTGTTATAATGTACTAAACTACACTTTTCCATATTAAGCCAGTACCTTAGGCTCTTAAAGTTTGTCTTGAGAAGAGATACACACACACATGTATATACGTTATGATGTAATGATTTAAAGAATGTGAAGCTTTTAAAGTGTTGATAACCCACTGTTTTGGCACTTTTTCATATTTTTTTCATATTAAATAATCATTTAGAGGCTTGTTGGATGCTTACAAGTGTAAAGTGCTAATAAACATGAAAGACACTTATATTTATGCTCAAGCATAAAGAGTGAAGTAGGGGCTGAGAAATTGATTTAAGGTTTTGTTCAATGTGTATAAATGTTAAGTAACTGTCCTATATAGTTAGTTCATACTTAGAGACATTGAAATGATGATGCTAGTATTGTTTATAAATCTGGAGAATTTTCGTATTAGAAAATAAGGTATTCTTGAATGATAAGGAATGCTATAAGTTTTAAATTGATGACGTTAGTGAGGCTAAATGAAGAATTAAGGAAAAGGAAACATGTTGGAGAGCTAAATGAGAATTTGGGATTGGGAGAGATTTATTATGCAATGGTAATGTATTATAGGCTAATTATTAGGCTAAGTATTGATCTGCCCCTATGTGAATTATAGGATTTAATACCTATGTTAGAACAAGACTGACAAATTCCTATGTTAATTATATATTTTTATATTTTAATTGGGGATTTTGTCATAATAATTGAGCCTAAAATGCCTTTCTTGAGATAAATTGAGATTAAGAGTAAATATATTAAATTAAGACTAAAAAGGGTAAAGTTGTCAAAATAATTGTAATACTCTTAATCATTAATTTTTGAGAGGATTGGATATTGGTTCAATTGTAAATACTTGAAAATTTTGGATTAAATTTGAAAATGGCAATTTGGGGCTTGAATTTCAGAAAGGACAATTTAGTACCTCGAATTTGGAAAATAACAATATGGTCCCATCAAAACTCCAGCGCTTTGACATAACTCATTTAGGGCGAGTTTCATATTCATTTTGGAGAGAGCTTCATTCCACGATTTCAGAGATCACAGCCGTAACACACTACCTCTAGACCTTCCTCCTTTGATCTTCGTCACCTTCGTCTTCCTCTCTCGCAGGCGAGTCTACCATCAAAGAGCTACAGCTTCCGCGAGTGGTGAGTTGGGGAGGAAGAGTTGAGAGCGAAAATTGGGAAGAGTGGAATGAAGGGAGTTGCCGCAAGGAAGAGTTCGATCTCACTTCAACCATCACCATTCACCTTCACCTTACCTACACCATCATCACCTACCATCATCGTCGTCCCTCTACCACCGTCCACCACCATAGGCCGTTGGAAGAGAGAATAGAAGAGAGCTGAGAGTCGGGATTCAGGGGGCTGGGAGTTGTAGAAACTGCCGAAAGCTTCAAGTTCTTTCCAACGTTCACCTCTAGTTCATCACCGCCGCTATGGTTCTACTTCACTCTGCCTTCATCATCTATCATTTCCAGCGAGCCTCATCCTCTCACACATTCCATTATTCCAGGCCGTGCTTTCCCTGATTCTGGTGTTTATTTCAGCTACCAGTTTTTATTAATTAAGTGTTAATTTGTCAGTTTAATTAGTAGTCTTCAATGTCTGGAACTTTGGAAGTGTGTGGTGAAGCTGAATTGATGAGTGGCAGTGTATAGAGTATCATTCTCTTGAGGATGGAAGCTAAGGGCTTGAGTTCTAAGGGGATTTTTATATTTTAATCTATTTGTTTAGCTTTGTAATTATGATTTTTTGTATTGGAGATTGTATTGATATTGTTAGACTTTTGTTACTTAGTTAAGTACTTAGTTTGAATTAATTTGTGATTTGAATTGGTTGGTGTTGAATTTTGTGCTCATCAATATATGTGGTTGCATATATGTTTAAGTGTAATTCCATTCATTCTCTATTGTCTTACATGATATTGTTTAGATATTGAGTTGATTTTGGAGTTGCATTGGACCAATTACATTAATTAATTTAAATCACACACTAAGAGTGCTTAATAGCATCTCTAGAGTAGGGGTTCCTCTTGTTTGGTACTAAACTCATCGGTTGATAGGGTTTGGTATTTTATAAAACTTAGTGATTTTATAAATTGCATTAAAAGTGGTTTTTAATAGTGCTTTAAGAAGTGATTATTTTCTAAGTTTAGAAATAATCATTGATTAATGCACTAGACTCAACTATGTTTGAGGTTTAGTATTTTGAGGAACTTTGGTTGCAATGGCTAGTGTCTTGTATGGAGTTTCGGTTAAAGGGGTTAAACCTTACCTGGTGTGGAAGTGTTTAATCCATTTAACTTAAGCTAACTCAAAGGGTCTTTTGGGTATTTTTGACTAAACTAGTAAATTGAACTCTCATTATCATTGCATGAACCAAGGTATTAAAACTCGGACCGGTCATTGAACCGGTCGGGGTACTAGGTTAAGGGTTAGTGGGTCAAACCGGGACCAAACCGGAGCTAAACCGGGACCAAACCGGTGAAAAATTGAAAATTTTAGACTTATAGTATGAAATTCTAAAGGAATTTTTTTTTTTTTTTTTTTAAAAACTCCAACCCGGACCGGACCGGGAACCAGACCGATTTACCGGCCCGTTCGCCGGTTACCGTGCCGGACCGGTCGGTCCGGTCCGGTTTTCATAACCTGGGCATGAACTATGATTGCTCTTGCAAACCATTTTCAAGATATTCATTTCATACATTCCTATTTCCATTATATCATATCTAAAAATATCAAAAACATTATAATTTAGGAGTTTTATTATTTTCATATAGTTGTAGTTTCAAAAGATAAAATTTTCCCTTTTTATTATTTTATGCCAATCATCACACTTAGTTTCTAGGTAATTAATAAAAGGCTCTTCGAGAGACAATCCAGGGTTATACTCTATATTGCAATCCTTGTATTATTTTTTGAAGATGTGACCAAGGCACAAAACTGACAACGCCTATCTTTAAAGACTTTAACCCAAGAGGGAGGTAGAATTGGGTGATAATTAAAAATTTAGAATTTAATGCAAACTTCAATAAAATAGAGTTGAAGAGCGGCACCAAGGGTAAGCACACAAGGTTTATATTGGTTCGGTCTAAACCATTTGACCTACGTCCAGTCCTTCGAAACCTTATGAGATTTTCACTATTCTCTAATATTCGCCAGGCCTTAGTGCCTTAATACAAGCTAGTTCTTTTCAAGAACAATCGCTCCCCCTTACATTTTGCAATTTAATGCACACTCAAGATTCCACAATCTTGAGTCTCTTGTATAATAAATGAATCAATAAATGTCTCTCACAAGAGAAGATATATGATTATTGAAGTACAGACTCGAATTTAAGAGCTTTAAGATTTTACAATGAATGTAACAGAAAATTTTCACAAAAGTTCGTTACTTCATCTTCAATGCTCTAGCTAGCTATTTATAGGTAGAGTATATTAATGACAATTGCCTTGTTGAATGTATCTGTTAGAGTTTCCTTGGTCTTTGATATATATCCGTTGAAGTCTCTGAACATTCGTTGTGTCTAAGAAATTAGCCGTTGGAGCAAAGAGAATGTCCAACATATGAATGTCCATCTTATTTAATACTTCTGACACAAAAAGTTCTTTTTCTATTTTGTGAATTAATCTTTAATTGATCACTTGAAAAACACTTAAGTTCTTGTATAGTAAACAATTAGAATTATTATAAGCAAAAAGAACAAATTTCATAATCATTTCAGTGATTTAAGAAGTTTCGAAGCGTTGCTCTGTTTTCTAGGAAAGCATTACTCGAGTGATAACTTGAGTGATCCTCTCTTAACAATTTTGAAATATTTCGGAGCACTAGGTAGATCACTAGAGTAATATGCTAGTGATGCATAAAATGGGATCACTCATATGATCTATTTCAGGTCACTTGGTGCATCATTTGAGTGATCAGCTAGTGATGAAGGATTCTATGGTCACTCGAGTGTTCGCTCGAGTGATCATGTTTCCTATGATTTTAGAAAAGCATATCACTTGATCACATCACTGGAGTGTTCTGCTAGTGATGTTGTTTTAACTCATTGCTCAAGTGGTCACTCGAGTGATCTTATAATTAGAAAATTTAATGATTTCAAAACACTTCCAAAATCACTAGTGTTGTGCTAGTGATGCTTTGTCTAATCACTAGAGTGATCTCAAGTCATCGCTTAAGTGAATTTTTCTTTAAAGTACTTCAGAGCAGCATCACTAGAACAAATCACTTAAGTGATGTGCTAGTGATGATTTTTAACCCATCACTCTAGTGGTCACTTAAGTGAGTCAAGTGATTTTCCCTTTAAAATTTTTCAGCACTATCGCTAGATGAATCACTATGTTGATTTGTTGGTGATGGATTTTAACATAATACTAGAGTGGTCACTCGAAGGTTTTTTTTTGTAAAACTATTTTACTAGAAGATCACCATGATGATTTATCTAGGCTTTATCACATCACTCGAGTGGTCACTTGAGTGATATGTTTTTCAACTTTAGTGATCACTTGCAGTGATGAATTTTTCTCACTTGAGTGATTTAATAGATTTGCAAAACAGAAATATTTTCTTGTTCAAAATACTTTGTTCATCATTCAAATTCTATACAAAACCTTTCTAAGTTTTGTTATCATCAAAACATAAAACATAGAATCTAACAACTTGGAAGAAGAAAGAAGGAAAAGGTAGTGAAAGTTACTCTTATAAAATTTGTGCTTGGTCGCTTGCATGTCTATTTGCCATGTATGCTATAACTAAGCCTTTGAACATGTAATACCCTTGCTTGAGTTTGTGACATAGCCTTGTTATTGCATTGGCTATTTACATGCTTAATTTATTATCATTGTGCATGATATTGAAGTTAATGTTCTACTATTGAGATTCCCTCAAATCTGAGTGCTTTTTCTCCCATGTACCAACAGTAGGGGAAAGTACTCCTGTGAACACCCTATTTTGTCCGGGCCCCACTAAAAAATACAAAAATAATTGATAATGATTGGTGTCCAAATTGGCAATCATCATTGAAAGAAAAAAATAAAAAAAACGAAAATAAGAAAAAATAAGGAAATCCTCCTATTTATGATGATCGGTGTCTAAATAGGCAATCATCATTGAAAGGGAAAAAATACAAAAATAATTGATAATGATTGGTGTCCAAATTGGCAATCATCATTGAAAGAAAAAAAAATAAAAAAAACGAAAATAAGAAAAAATAAGGAAATCCTCCTATTTATGATGATCGGTGTCTAAATAGGCAATCATCATTGAAAGGGAAAAAATAAAAAAAATAAAAACGAAAATTAAAATAAATCCCCTCATTGATATGATTGGCATTATCATTCATTAAGGGAAAATAATAAATAAAAAAACGAAAAATAAAAAAAAAAAAAAATCGCATTTATGTTGATAGGTTTAAATTAGGAAGTTACTTGTGGGGAGAATAATGGAAAAAGTTTTAAAACGAAAAAATTTCCACTAATGGTAATTAGGTCAAGTTAAGAAGTTTTATCAATAGAAAATACAAAAAATAAAAAAAAACGAAAATTAAAATTAAAAAAAAAATCCCCATTGATAGTGATTGGGTCAAGTTAGGTAGTTCTTAACATAAAATACAAAAAAAAAAAATCAAAAAACGAAAATAAAAAAGAAAAAAGAAAAAAGAAAAAAGGGAGCATTTATGAAGAAAACCCTACCTTGAGACTTTAAATAGGAGTGCAAGGGTTGAAGCAAAGGAGACAAGAATTTTGGGAGAGCAAGGAGATAAGGTCTGTGGTTGAGTTTTCATCCTTTTCTTTTATTTCACTTTGACATCTCGTTTTTTTTTCTCATCTAATATCCCTTGGTTCATGCTTACCTCATCATTCATGCACTATGACTTTATCCAAGATGCTTTACTTTGTATTATGATGTTGCTGGACGTGTTTTATCTCATTATGGTCTTGTGGATTTGTATTTTATTATCCAACTGAATTATCTCATACATA
Source organism: Inga leiocalycina (assembly GCA_963242795.1). NCBI lineage: Eukaryota > Viridiplantae > Streptophyta > Magnoliopsida > Fabales > Fabaceae > Inga > Inga leiocalycina. Next base: position 59,940,592 of record OY725321.1, read on the forward strand.
GGCAAGAGGTATGTGCTGTCTTATTTTCTTATGATATTAGGTGTTATGCTTAATAAATATAGATAATATAATTGTACTTGCCTCTTGTTCATTATGTGGTTCTATCACCCTATCTTTTATTGTAGCAGGTTCAAAAAATAAAAGGTACGTATAAATCTCCTCACTTTTGACTTCTTTTTTGTTAAACTTGTGCTACTTTTCTTTTTTTTTTTCTTAATCCCTTTCTTAGGTCCTCTTTCAAAAAAAAAAGAAAAAAAATATTTTGACACATTTTGATAAATGAAAATAAAATGGAAAAACTCTCTTTTACAAGAAAATAAAAAAAACGTTTTTTGAAAAAAAAGTAAAAAACACAAACCCAACAAAAAAATATATTTTTCTCAAATAAATTAAATAAACAATTTCTAAAAATCACCAACCAAGTGACACACTTTTCTACCCCCGAACTACGTGGGCTTTGATCCCTCTAAAGGGTACGTAGGCCCTAGGTTTTCATCCTAGGTCAAGTCCAATTTTGTAAATAAATATATTTTTTCTTATTTTCTTGTTGTAAATAAATGTTCTTTTTTTTAAATAAGTATATTTTTCCTTATTGTAAATAAGTGTTCTTTTTTTTTCCTTCTTTAGTTTTCATTTCATTTAGTTTTGTAAATATTCTCTATTTTTTATTTCGGTAAATATAATAAAGTTAAAGGCCATTTTTGTTTTTAAATAATTAACTTAGGGTAACCATTCTTATGAATAGGTGTTGTGGGGTGCCTAACACCTTCCCCACACACAATCGACTCCCGAATCCTAAATGATTTTTGCAGACCAGTTTTCATTTTTAAAAAGGTTTTCAAAATTATCCTATCTTTAAAATTTTGGTGGCGGCTCCATGTTTTCTAAATTCCGTGCGCTACAACTCCTGAAGGGAAAGCAAGCTAATGGAGGAAGCTTGAAAGTGAAAGCTCTTGAAGCTTGTTTTGATCTTTATAATATTAAAATTGATTTTGATTAATGGTTCTTGTGTATTTTTATTTAAGGTTTTTGTAAGATAATTATATATTTTGGTGTGTATCTATCCCCCATAAGGAGGATCATGAGAGACAAACAAAAGACAAGGTAAGTACTATATTATAGCTAAAATACATGAAATAGATAATGTTAGTTAGCTACTATTTTATTGATGAGCCATAATCTTAAGAGAGCGATTTGACAGGGCAAACGTTTTAAATGGGTTAAGAAATTTGGTAGTGATATAGTACACATCGAGACCTTTAAATGAATCATAGTTCGTAATGTCTATATGTATATTTTAAGAGATATTATTTTTCTATTATTACCTAGAAAATAGGAAAATTGTTGCCGAAATACACTGTCTAGTTTTGATAAATAGGAGTTTTTGGACCTAATGGTTCAAAAATTATCTCAGGACACACTTTTGCTATATCTTACCACCATCAGATCTTTTTCATCATTCCAAACCACCGTTGACTTCCTTGTCCATCGTCATCACGTCAGTCTTCCTTTGATCACCGTCTCCTTCCATTGCCTCTATTTTCTCACTAAGTCAACAAACCCTTTTCTCTTTTCTTTCTCTTCTAATTCGCCATTTTACTTGTTTCCCATGGATTTTTGGAGCTTTGAGCAAGTTGTGGGTGTAATTAAGATTATTAGAGGCTGATTTACAGTGATGGTGATAGAGAAAGTGGTTAGAACTTCAATATGTTACAAAGAGAACTTCATTAGTTTTCTATTAGCTCAACTAACGTATTATCTTCTGTTTGGATTTTTTATATTGGTACATGTTTGTGAGACTTGGATGAGTGTTTATTTGTCCTTGTTGGTTAACAATTGTATTGAATTTTGCTTTGATGCTCTTGGATTATGTGTTGAACTTATTTCCTTGTGTTTTAATGAGATTATGCATTGTATATGATCACTATGGTTTGTAATTGACTTAATTTATATTGAGTGTCACGATTGTGCTCTCATTTAAGAGGAAGTACATTAAAATAATTTTCAAATACATATCAAATGATTTTTAACAATTTATCTAAGATATGACTATGATTGCGATTGTAGCATTAGTCTTTAATTAGGTAGATTGGACCTGATGGGATTGCTGAGGGTTTTCAATTTAACTTAATGCAAAATTAACTCCCAAAATATTTTAAGAATTTAGGAAGGTCACCAACTTTACTACCAATACCCATTTCATCATATAACCCTTTTAATCCAAAACATTCTTTCATTAGTTTTCAAAAATACCAAAAATAGTATCTTTAGGATTTTAATTAAATTTTGCATTTACCTATTTTCAATAAAACCCAAAACCAATCTCCTTTTATTTTCATTACATTTGCATGGCATTTAAATTACCTAAGAATCAATAAAAGCTCCTTAAAAAGAGAGAATGATCATAAGTTTGCCTATACGTAATTTTTACTTAATCTTTAATTATGGATCCCAAAACGAACAATAAAATGCCCTAATCATTGACAATATCAAAAAGCACTAAAGGTACTACATCAAAGTTGTGTTTGTCTTTTATACTCAACTCTGCAAAATTAAAATTAGTGGTTGATTTAACCGTGTCTTTTCGCGTTGGGGTCAAATGCAAAATATTTTTAATCCAAGAATTGCAGTACAATGCAACACTCGGGTTGTCTCACTTGAGGAGCCTTTATTGAACTACCTAAGTAAACTAATTATCATGCAAATGCAATTAAAACAAGGGGAAAACGATTTTTGGATTTTTTTTTCAAATTAATAATTAAAAGAAAATGCAATTGTTAATTAAAAGCTAATATAATATTTTTGGTATGTTCTTTATAAAAATGGAGAATGATTAATAGTGAATGGAATGGTATGAAGTGGAAAATATGAATGAATAATGCTTTTGGTAATGAAGAAGTGACAATCCTCATTCAAAAAGATTGTGGAAGTTAATTTTCCCTAAGTCTTGAAAATAAAACCCCAAACGATCGCTCGAGTCTAGTGTTCTTAATTAATAATTACTCCTGCAACGCAGTTAGTAACTATCCCTTAAGGTACCATTAGGAACCACTTAGAGTGCAATTAAAATGAATAAATGCAGCTAGCTTCCTCTTTATATGAATGCTATAACACAACACTCTGTTAATCCAAGTTAATTATATTATCTAACAATAACACGTAGATAATATAATTTCATTGAATCAATAAGGAACTGTATATATGAAAATCCAACAAGCCACAAAAATCCAACCCAATCATAAATATCAAACGAACAGAGACAATTAACATCAATCTCAGTTCCAGAATCACATATATAAAAATTCCTAAAATTAGGCAATCCAAACATATAATTTTAGACTAATGGAATGATAACAAAAGAACTCCCCTATATGTATTTCATTGAGCTCAAGCACATGTCCTCATCACCAAGAATTGGAATGTTATCCACTCATTGGAGGTTCATACTGATCACAGCTTTCTTCAAAATACCCACAAAATCCTATTGAAATAGAAGGACCGAATAGGAATAGAGAATGGGTCGTTTTTTTTAAAATTTGTGAGATAATGAAAGTGGCCAACTGTGGGGTATGGGCGAAGTAGATGGTTGTGGTGTTGAAAAAAATAGAAGATAGTCAACAGTGGGTGAGAGAGAAAGGGAAGGAAGAAAAGGTGGTGAAAACAGCCACGGTGGTAAGAAAAGAGTAGAGTGATAGAGAGATGGCAATGGAGTGGAGAAGAGAAGCAGAGGAAATGGACTGTGGTGATGGAAGATGGAAAGAGAAACAAAGGAAGGTCGGTGGTATGGTCCAGAAGCTCCACTGTCTCCCCTCTGTTTTCTGCAACTTGTCTCGGTCTGTGGTGGTTCAGGCAGCTAGGTTGCCGGAAATGGAGGTTGAAGCTTAACAGAGGACGGTGGAGATGGTTGGTCAGTGATGATGTTGAAGCTCAGTTGCTCGGTCTCCCTCTCTGTCTCTAGCTCTCTCCCCGCTGCGCTATTCACACTGAAAATGCTTTCTTCAGCTCTCGAGTCCTCTGCTTCTTTAAATCCCAGCTCGGGTCTGTGGCTGTCGGTGTGGTGTTGAGGAGGAGACGCAGGTGGTGATTATTGCAGTCTCCTCCTCCTCTCCCTCTCCTTCGTTCTGTGATGCTTTCAGCTCCGATCTCAGGTCTGTGTTCAGCTCTCAACTCTGGTTTGGTTTAACACGTCGCTGGCGACAATGGAGGAGAAGAGAAGTTGCGCCGCCGGTGACACAAGAAAGGGGAAGGGCGGAAGAAGAAAGTCCAGGTGATGATGATTCGCTGACGATGAAGCTCGATCATCCTCCCCCTGCGGCGCTGTTCTCTCTCTTTGAAATATCACTCTCAGGTCCTTCCATGTCCAGCACAGCAGCCATATCCACCGGGTCCTCCCATATCCAAATCTCAAATCACTCTCGTGTCCACTCCAGTTGGGCTTGTTATTATATATATATTTTTTTCAATTCCAGGAAGCCCAAAATAGCAGCCCAACTCGTTCATTTTTTTTCTTTCTTTCCACTTGGCCCAATAATTTGAACCTCTAAAATCCTTAATTTCTTCTTTAATACCTACAATGCAAAATTAAGCATAAGGTAGTATCAAAAATTCAAGAAATAATTGTACAAAATAATTAATAATTTTGACCATTTTGCCCCTAAGTACCATTAATTCAAAACAATCGTTCATAATCAAAATTATTGCTTAATCATGCAATAATGTCCCAGAAAATACATTAAAAATCCTAAATTAATCATGTAAAAATATGATTCAATTAGTGGTTGAGTGTTGTTTCAAAATTTAACCTATTTACTTGCACTTAATCTATAAATATTTTCATCACAACATAATATTATTATTTCATGGTTTATGTAAAATCACATTCCTACAGAATTTTTCTTAATAGTTTATTATTTAAAAAGTTAAGGGGCACGCTTGGTCCTTTAATTTTTCTTCTCATTTCAATTTAGTCTTTTAAATTTATAAAATGTAGTCTTAATCCTTAATGTTAACATTGTTTATCTCATTTAGCCAAAAGCTGCTTTAACAATTTTAAGTGATGATTGAGCAATTAAACACCGACAAAACATACTTACATATATTTTAATTCTTTAACATGTTTATATTTTTAAATAAAAATAAATCATACAATCAAATAGGTGTGTGGTGCCAAAATTTTGAATGTTTAAATATGGAAAATCAAATGATAATAGAGTTGCTACCTTTTTTTTTTTTTGGTATGTAAGAAAAAAAGAGAACAGAATTTGGGAGCTGGTTAGTGGTTATGTATAGAAAAGGTGTTAAAAAGATATTTCACATCAGTCCATTATTTGAGGAACCAGAAGCTGCCCGCTCAACAACGGTGTTGGGGTTTTCTCCTTTTCTGGTCAGCCATGCTTCTTCTTCTGCTGCTTCAAACGACGTCGTCTCGTGGGTGTGCGTGAGGCACCTTCATCCTCTTTATCTTCTTCAGCACACACCAACCTTGCCTCCTCGAACTTTGTTCTTCAGTGCTCTGTTTGTGTCGGTATGTTCGAGAACTTCTCTCCTTCCTTGCTTCTGTGTAGCCGCCGTGTGTTTATTTTCCTGATGTTGCTCTGTGGCCTGTGCGTGATGTAGGAGAGAAGAGGAAAGTTTAGACAAACTGAAGTTGAAGTTTTAGGTGCTTATTTGGATAGGAAATTTTGTTCTAATTGTTTTGGTTGTTGTAATAGGAAGATTGATTTAGGTTCTGTTTTCTTGGGTTTGAACTGATTCTTGGTGATGAATTAAATTTGGAAAGGATGATAACTCCTTTTTTTAATTAGGAAAGCATAGTAATTCTATACATGGCTGTTTGGAAATAGTTAGACAAGAGATTGAAAGATTAAGAAGTTGATGAACTTGTTTGAATGTTGATGCACACAAGGTGTTTGTGAAAACGTGTAGAGGAGAAATTTGGTTGGATTAAGATTGTTCAACTCTATGTTGAAACTTAAAAGGGCATAGCATTGCTTGAATATATAAATATATATATATATATGCACACTCCTATAGCATAGTTATTGTTTGAATATATATATATATATATATGCACACACATATAGCATGGTGGTAAAGGTTAATAACTCTTGGAAAGCGGAGGGCGCCGGAGTATGTCGTGTGTGATTGATCCAAGCCTTCTTTCATAATGACATTTAAATGGCCTGTAAAAGTGTTATTTTGTTTCAATGCAAGTTCTTGTAAGCGAATCTTGGGAACATCATCGTTAATTTCTTTCATGTAATAGTGGATTGGATAGGTATTCCAGTACTGCATTGTAATTATGTTTCATGTCTTAGCCATGGTAAATACCTTTATGAACCTCCTTGTAAATAATTTTTGAACTTTTATAGGGTTTCTGATTATCTTTCTTTGTTAAGCAATTAAGGATAGAAACTAAATCAAATATTAGGATTGGTGAGACTTGCCTAGTTGTGAAGAGCTTGTTATTACAATCTACATCTCATGTGTTGAAACTAATGCTTTTGAGGATTGTTCACTGTAATTACCACTTAAATGCTACTCTCTCCAGTCCTAAATATGAGATAGAGTTGTCTTTTTTAGAAAGATTAAGGAAGTTAAATAAGTTATTTAATTATATCATATTCTTAAATTATATATCAGTTTATTAGTTAAACTAAAGTAATTTAATTAGCCAAAAAAGTCAACTTTGTTTTATATTTAGGATCGGAGGGAGTACTATTTTTTTATTCTTGAATAGTTCTATTTTGTACATCTTTGTGAACTGAAAGGTAATTTTAAACAAGGATTTGCTTGCTATACTTGTATTATCCAAATTAATGTTGTTCTGTGCATTGCTTTACACGTTATTCTGTATTATTTTATTTGTATGGCACTCGCAAAAGTAAGTTATTTTCTTTAAAATTTCTTAATAATAAGGATTGTTATTAAATTTTATCAAAAACCAAGAGCTAGTTTAAATGTCATGATTCGATGTGATGCTCTCTCTTTATTTTAATTAGAGAGGCATTATGGTTTTTAACAATATTAAAAAATATCTAATGAAGCCTTTGAGCTGATTAGGGATTTATAAGTGCATGCTTCAATTTAGATTTAAACATTTCAAATGGGTTTGAATTGGAATTTCCCCTTTGGATAAATAAGATTTTATTTAGAAGAAATTTCTTTAGTTTGGAAAAATTAGCCACGAAAAATTCTGTGAATAAAATTCCGTGGAAAAAAAATTTATTATATGTTTTATAAATTTTTTTTAAAAAATATTATAATATTATTTATTAATTAATTTTAATTAAAAATAAATTATTAGTTATTAATATTATATTATTATTTATTAAAATTATATTTATAATTTTATATTAAAAATAATATTTATAATATTAAATTATTAGTCATTAATTAATGCTAATTAAAAATAAAATTCAATTTCAAAAAATTGCCACTATAAAACACTAAACTTCCAATGAAATTTGCCATGGAAATTCACAATTTCTTTCGGATTTGTGATTGAAACAATTTTCTAATGGAGTCCATTCCCTTGCAAATAGATGCGTGGTAAATCAATTTTCGACAGAATTCCAATTCCATCGCAAATTTTCCACGGAATTCCATTGGAAAATTTGTGACTGTCGCTAATTGTTTTTAGTTTTTAATTTTAAAATGCCATGTGGACCTTTTTAAGAGAAGCCATGTATCATGTCCGTAGAAGACCATCTCATTGCTAAATCCTTCGCCGACGGCCACCACCTATCAGCTCCGGCACCAACATCCAACACCCGCCACCCCATCGTTGGTAGTAGCCATGTGTCCAAGCCTCATAGTGCGCCACATGTCCCCTCCTCTCATTGCCACGTGTCTCCTACTCATACCCGTGTGTACCTTACGTAGTTGAGCCAAAGAGAACCTACAAAATATTATTACAAATATATATATATAATATCATCATAAATAATAAATTATATATAAATATATATAATAAATTATTAAAAACTAATAATAAATTAAATAAAAAGTTGAAATAATATTTATATATTTATTATAATTTTTTCAATATAAATTAATTTCAAATTAAACAAATTTTAAATATTTAGTATATATTCTTATAAATATATATGAATTTGAATGCATGAATGGATGTTGTTTGGAAAATTGTTTGTTTATATATGATAATTAATTTATTTATCTATGGAGCTTGTTTAATGAATATATATTATAAATTGATGATCAATTGTTTGTTGAAATGCTTGAAAGAAAAGAGTTATAACTAACGCTAACACCTTGTTATGAGTAATGTAACCTTGATTAGATTTCACTCTATGGTGTTATTTAATTAAAACGAGATATTATTATAAAAACCTTGTTGGAATAGTTACTTAAGAGTCAAATAACAAGAATCAAGTTAAAAATGTTATAAAATTTTGTGAATACAAAAAATGAGAATGCCTTGAATGATGAATGAGCATTATTCTTGAATTGAATTCAGTGATATGTTGGAAAGGAAATTTTTTTTTATGATTGAGGAGGATTGTTAATGAATTGAAGCAAATATGTGAGTATAAGATAGGTGAAAAGATGAAGGTTGTTTTAGGCACTCAGGTAGCCACAAGGGTGAACTCTTATTCAAAAGTCAACTATGATGGCAAACCGTGCCACTATAATACTTATTAATTTGGCCAAAATAAAACTTATCAAGTAAGTGAATGACACCTTACTCTAACTTCATATATTTGTTTGTACCAACAAAAAAAACTTCATATATATGTGAGGCCTTTTCGATTATATTCAAATTTGATGCTCAATTGACTTTTCTTCGTAAGAAAGTTTTGTGATATTAGAGGCTTAATGATAAGAGTTTCAATAAATTTAAAACATTATGATTTATTTTATATAATTTTCCTTGTTATTTATTTTACATAATGATTTAAATATAGGGAAAATCCCAAAAAAATACCTTGAAAATAGGGAAATCCCAAATCAGTGCGCTGAAATTACAAAATCCCATATCAGTGCTGTGCTAGTACGGAATAACAACACCTTACTCTTGATTAACAACACCGCATTCTACATTAACAACTCTACTTTTTGCTCTTGGGATTTTGCAATTTCGGCTCACTAATTTGGGATTTCCCTATTTCAAAAGTATTTTATAGGGATTTTCCCTTAAATATATGGAGTCATTGCAAGAAAATTTGAAAATATTACTTATGAAGTCTTCATGTTAATTCCATACATGATTAGAAGTGTTTACATAGGGAAGCAATGAAACTATTATCACGAAGCTCTAAATTCTAATAGGGTATTTATAAATCCAATTGTCTTATTGACAAAAACTATGTTCAGACATTGATTCTTTTAATTGTAAATTTCAAAGAAAGGTAATTATAAATATGATATTGATGAGAATCCCATAAGGGATCTTCCAAATGGGTTTGTTTCATTTAAACAAAGTTATATGGAATGAGGAGTATCAAAGATGCATTAAGCTAAATTTCTGTAAAAAAAATGGAATTCAAAAGTTGAAATATTTTTATTGAATAGCAAAATAGGGGTAAAATGGTCATTTTAGAAGTCACCTTTTTTATTAGCTTTTTAAAACCTTGTCCCTCTCATTTCTCCTACAATTCGCAGGACATGGGGAGAATTGCAACTTTGCTAATTATCTAAAAAGAAGAGGAGGAATAAAGAATTGCAATGGAATATAAAAAAATCTCTCGACTTGTTCAATAATGCTTAATTGCTTATTCCAGTACATGGGGAGAGTATTCCTAATTAAATGTCCAACTTGGTCGTATGATATCTAAATCTACATTGTAAAATAAGCCATTTGGAAAATTTGACTTATAAATATCATAACGTATGACAGAAAAAAAATTATTTAATTTCTCAAACAAATTTAAGTGGATTTTTCTCTAATATCAAGACGTTTAAAAAACATAAGTATAGGATAGAGGAGAAAAAGAAAAATGTAGGGCTCATTTTCATTAATCTTAAAATCCTTTTCTTCCAAAATTAAATTCCAATTGTATAAAGTTTCTTTAAGAAAAAGAGTGGATTCAAGGTGCTTATAACTGAAAACCAAAATGTTAAAACAGAAAAACAAAAATGAAGAAATCCAAAACCAATATAATCAACTCACAAAATTTCAAATGCATTATGTATTATTACATCATATATAGAATCACTCAAATTTACAAGATTACTTGGTAAACAAATCACAAGGTTAAAGAAAAAGTAGCTAAAATTTGATTCAACAGTTATCCAACTATTGGTGTATCAAGCATTTTCCTTAAACAAAGCCTTGATTTTTTTCAATGACACTACAACATCAATCATAGTAAATCGTGCCTCTGGTAAGTCAATGGAGCAATTTAATGCTAACTCAAAAACTGATGACATATAAGGTAGTATAGTTTCAGTATTTTGATTTTCATTGTGTAGCAAATTGGCATCTATAACGTTCATGATCGAATGTGGTGTGGAGTTGCTTACCCAATCTTTCAAACTTAATCCTTGAACAAACATCTCATCTGTTGGCTTCTTCCTTGTGAACATTTCCATTAGCAAAATCCCATAACTATACACATCTCCTTTGGTGGAAACAACCCCTTTCGATCCAAACTCTATATGTCATATTGAATGATTAGTATAGAAGTCATTATGTCAATAATGTAAGGTTTGTGGCTAAGCTTTCTTTTGTATCATTAGTTTAAATCTTTGCACATGTCAAATATTGGCTAGAAATTGAATATATGAATAAATTCAAAAATATCATTATTAAATCATTACCTGGTGCCATATAGCCAATTGTAGCCAAAGTGCTGGTATAAATTTCCAATTGCTTTTCACCAAACAATTTAGAAATACCAAAATCACTAAGATGAGCCACCATATCTTTGTCCAACAAAACATTGCTTGGTTTCACATCACAATGAACAACTAGTGTAGAAGAACCATGATGAAGATACTCCAAAGCAGATGCGACATCAATCATTATGTTCAACCTTTGCAAGACATCTAAATAATTGTTATGAGAGTACAACCATTTGTCAAGACTCCCGTTTTCCATGAATTCCATTATTAGAGATTTGAAATGATAATTTGAGCAACTACTGATGATCTTAATGAGATTGCGATGGCGTAAATGGCACATGGCAGAACATTCAACATCAAAATTTCTTGATGATTGTTCCATGTCTAAGTTAAACACTTTGACAGCAACTATCTTTTCATTTGGAAGAACTGCTTTGTATACTGATCCAAAACTTCCGGAACCTACAACATTACTCTCATCAAATCCTTTTGTTCCTTGTAGAAGCTCATAATAGGATATCCTAGTTGGTGTATCCAAATTTATTAATTCCCTCTTTGTTGAATTATCATCATCATCATCATCATCATCGCTCTTATTCTTCAGAAAGACAATGACTGAAACAATCAAAATGGCAACTATGATAGGCAATGAGCATTTTATTATCAGCATCACTTTATTTGATATGTGCTTGTTTCCTTTCCTACATGGTTGGACTTGCAGTTGGGATTTCCCACAAAGATCTTTATTCATCATAAAAGATTGAGCGGTAAAATTTTGAAAAGGGCCACCATTTGGAATTTCTCCATGCAATAAATTGTAGGAAAGATTGATGTATTTAAGATAGAGTAATGACTCCAAGGACTTTGGAATCATGCCAGACAAATAATTATGGGAAAGATCCAGGGACTCCATGCTTATCATGCCATGAAGTGATTCAGGAATATGCCCTTGTAATCTGTTTTCAGCTAAAGATAGGGTTTGCAAAGTTTGCAAGCCACCTATAGTTGCAGGGATGCTTCCTGAAATTTGATTTCTTGACAAGTTCAACAGTATAATTGCTTTCAAGTTTGATACCTCTGGTGAAATTATTCCACTTAGGGCATTGGAGGATATGTCTAAAACCAAGATATCTTTGAGACCCCATAGAGAAGAGGGTATATGAGAAACCAATTTGTTAGAGCTAAAATTCAACTTCCGCAAAGAAGTATTCCCGAGACATTCTGGAACCACTCCTGAAAACATGTTGTTAGCAAGGTACAACTCACTTAGACTTTTAAGTTGACAAAGTTCATTTATAATGAACCCTTGCAATCTATTGTCGCTAAGACTTAAATGTTGAAGGCTATGTAATTTGCTAACTGTATCAGGAATCAACCCACTCAAATGATTCTCATCCAAATCTAGTTCCATCAAGTTTGTTAAATTTCCAAGCTCATTGGGTGTAGCTCCATTAAATTTATTCGATGACAAACTTAAATTAATGAGCTTAGAAGCATTTGATATGCTGTTTGGAATCTGTCCAGTCAGTCCATTTTCCTCCAGCCGTAATATCTCCAAGTTGGGAAGGCCAATTCCAAAATATGATGGGAGAACGCCAGAGAGGGAATTACCAGAAAGGCTTAAGTCTCTCAATGTTGAAATGTTGAATATGTTGGAAGGAATAGGTCCTCTCAAATGATTATCCGTCAAGCTTAAGAGATTAAGTTTATCAAGCTTGCCTATCTCTTTGGGTACAAAACCTGGACAGGAAAAAAAAGAGTTTATGGAACTTTCTTACACAGAAGAATATATACAAATAAACTTATTTCTGTTATTTTTCAAGTCTTTGTAAAGTTTTTAAAGAAAAATTTTTAGAGAAATCATAAACTACCCGTGAGATGCCATGGTTATTGAAGATTTGTTTGAAAGTGTAAAGTTTTTTATGTTGTAATTTTTGAATAACTATTTAATAGGAAACTAATACATTTGTAATCCAGAAAAGCTAGGAACAATAGACAAAAATTGATAAAAGAAAATTGAACAGGAAAAGATGGCGGATAAAAGAAAAGAGTTGAACTTGATAGAACATCCAAATGTGTGTTTAACAAGTGGGTACATTATATAATTGATATGGTTCAGAGTACTCAAAAAATTGTTTTCCAAGATTTAAATAACATGTGTGATCCTATCTTTCTGTCATTATAGTTTTACCAACAATTCATGATATCTTCGGATATTTTGGGATTGTAAATTAGTAGCTATATTTAAAAAGTATGATTAATGAATGATGAAAAACAAAATCTCATTTTAAATTCGTTTTCTATTAGAGAAAAATGATTAAAAAAAACAACGAAAAAGAATAAAAAAGATATAATAAACTCATGCTTGTAAAGAGATTTGCATCCAAATATACTTGATTAGCATCAAGCGTTTGTAAAAAGTGAATGGAACTTATAAGAAGAAAAATAAAGCAGGTCATATTATTTGATATAATATATATAATACACACACACACACACATATCAGAAAATGAGAAAGCAAACTTTTTCTAACCATCAAATGACTTACCTCCTAGTAATTGCATTTGAGTCTGTATAGTTTGAGTATATAAACTTCGGGTTCTTTATGTATGGTTGAAATGAGAAATTATGTACTTTTTTTTAACATTGGTGGTGTACTTTTCACAACAGATTATAACGATTGAGTCCACATGTTATATATATATATATATATAATGCATACTTTCTCCTTCCTGTTGATTAATTCCCTATGAAAAACAATTAATTATAAAAGCTTTATTTAATTTCACATAGAACTAACATGGAACAACTTCTCTTTGAACCAAAAAAAAAAATTAAAATATGCAATTTAATTATTTGACTGACTCTTGAAAATATCTTGTATTCTCATTCATTATTCGAGCTTAAATTTAGTTGAACAGGTGTTTTTAGTTGCATTTAAAATTTTGTTTTAACTTTTATAATATATTTTGTAATTGTATTAATAAGTTTATAATAAAGTTAAGAGGCCTAACTAGATAGGGAATGGGGTTTGGTAGACTTGATTCTGGTTTTGATTATTTTAAGTATGTTTAATTAGAATTCTCTCTTTGTTTTTTAACTTGTTTATTTGTTTGTTTTATGGTATGTTTTGTTTTGTTTTATCTGTGCTTGCCAATTACTTTTCAGAATTAAATTGTGGCTAATCTTAAGACTCCTAGGTAAGTTATGTCGCAGACACATCCATCACTGTGTTAGTGAAGATCCGTAATTCTCGTCTCCAATTCTCTTCTCTCTAACATCTGAACTTTTAAGCTTTGAATTAATAATTTATAGTGTCGAGGAGGCTTGAAGGAATTAATTAAGAACTCAAGAAAATAAATTTATTCAAAAAACCTTATTTTCAGGTAAGTGAATTTTGAAAAAATAAGAAAGGAATCATTATTAAATATATGAAGGCCAAAAGTAACCAAGGAAAATTTTAAAAATAATTTTAATAATTTAAATTTATTTATTTATATTTTTGTTATTTAATGTTATAATATATTTTCATAGGATATTAAATCTCAAATTGTAGAAATAAAGAAGTGGAGGGAACATATAGGTAAGAGAAATGGAGGGAGGGAGGGGGAGAGAGAGAGAGCCACTCTCTCCTCCTCCTCCTCAAAATCCTTAGAGCTTGTTTGGTACAAGGCACTAGGGGGTAGGGATTGGGATTGGATCAGGGATTGGGCCAGAATATATCGTTTCATTTTCAATCCTGCGATTGCAAATTTTAAAGACAAAAATACCCCTATTTATAATATTTTCTTGACAAAAATAGCCTCTATTAATTTTGCCCTAAATTATAACTCATCTCTTTTTATTTCATTGCTCATCCTCGTACGTCTGTCCTCATTTTTGTTCTTTTATTGTGACTTTTTTTCTTATAATTAATTGAAGAAGGGGATTTGTATAAGAGGTGTTTTGACAAAGAAGGGGACGAAGGCAGTGGAGATGGGCTTCAAGTTTGAGTCGAAGGTGTGGATGAACTGGACGGCGGAGGAGGAGGTAAGCTCCGAGTCACCGGAGGCGATAGAGAATTGGTACCAGATGTAGGCGGCGACGAAGGGGTAGACTAAGGAGTGGGAGTGGCTGGCAGCGGATTTGAAGGAGTAATCGGTAGTGGAGCTGAGGGAGTAGCACGAGGTGCTGTAGAGTGGCTGAGGTCGGAGGAGTGGGAGTAGCAGGAGGTGGTGCAGTAGGTGTGGCTGAGGGCGGAGGAGTAGGAGTAGCAGGAGGTGGTGCATTAGGTGTGGCTGAGGGTGGAGGAGTGGGAGTAGCAGGAGGTGGTGCAGTAGGTGTGGCTGAGGGAGTTATTTAATGGGGAGGAATTGAATTGAACGTGTGCGATCAATCGATTAGGTTTAGGATCTAGGGCAGGGGTATTTGGGTCTTGTCATAATTAATAGCTGTTTATTAAATAAGATTAATGAAACCATTCCCTCCAATTATTGCCTCACACCAAACATATTTTTAAAGCACTAATACTAGTCCCAATCCCAGTCCCAGTCCCAATCCCAATCCATCAAAATTCAATGTCTCGTACCAAACAGGGCCTTAGGCCTTTGTTGATACAAAGCACTAGGGGTGGGACTAGGATTGAGTCAGAGATTGGGCCCAATTATATTGCTTGGAATGAGGAACTGAGGATAACCTTAGATAGGGAGTACCATGAAAGTATAATTGCTGTAAAACCACCTCCCCAACTCATATTGGGTGAGCAGTGTTGGGATTGAAGGGAGTGAGGAAGGAGTGAATAGAAATATAAGAGAGAGAAGAGAGAGAAAGGAGCGAACAGACCAAGAGATTAAGAAATTATGAAGGCAAGAGGATGAGAGATCGCCGGATAAGAGGAAGGAAGCTCAAATACCTTATGCAATTACATATTCCTTTCTTCAAGGTGAGTTACCCAACTCCCTTTTCATCTTCAACATCTTCTATTGTTGTTGTTTAGGAATTGCTAAAGGGTTAAATTCTGATTTTGAGTCGGGAAAGTGCCGATTAAAGGAGAAATTGTAAATTGTGATTAGGACATTCTGTTTGATTTATTGTGGTGTACTAACTGCTGAGATCAAATAACATTCCTAAATGCAGTAGGCAATTATTGATTGATGAATAATTTAAGTTTGGGAGCCGAAAGACTGGTGTAAGTTTGCTGGCTATTGTTCCTTGATGAGAAAAAGAGAACCCTAGTTACTTTAAAAATGTATATGGTTCATAAATCAATGTTTTGGGGCCGACCGAAGTTTGACAGAATTTGAGCAAACAAATGTCACTGTTTTTTCAGAAAATTAGTACTGAAAGTTCAATTTGATGAATGTAAAAGAGGTGCTATCATGTGGGTATGCCATTTACAAATTGAAGATTTATAATGTTGTTGGTTTGCTGAAGCTAAAGAGGGGGGTGTGTGTGTGTGTGTGTATAGATTTATACACCAGTTGTTTGAACGTTATGGGATTCAATTTTTTGCTCAAAAAATGATGAAAAAATTAGTGTTCTAAGATAAAGAAAATGGGAGCAAATGTCATCTTCCTCCAACCTCACCACCATCCCCACTCTTTTCCCTCACCAGCAACCCCATCCCTACCTGTCCCCTTCCCAACTTCTTCTCTTTCTCACAATTGCTACCATCACTAGGCCTTCATTCTTGCCTTAGCTACCCTTCGTTCTCCCTAATTTTCTCACAATTTTGTTTTTCTTCATTGTTTCCAATTTTTTTCCACCATTCAAGGCGAGGTGACTGTGGTGAACAAGAAGGTGGTAGAGCTAGAGATTGGCATTGCCCAAACCAAAGGTTTGAGATCTTGCGTTCTATTTTATTTAGATACTTTATTGGAGAAGTCTTCTTTTGCCTAGGATAATTGAAAAATATGTATAGTCTCCTGTGATTTATCTTGGGTTCTAAAAGAGTTTGAGATCGGTGTTGGTGGTTGCAACAGAGGAGGAAGGGATAGCAGGGTCATGTGATGAACATAAGCATAGTTTAGATGATATATTTGTGATTATTTCATTTTAAGTCTTTCGCTCCTATCTGATGACCCTTATAATCTTCTATTATATTTGGTTCTTGTTAATGGATTCAAAGGTGTTGTTTCCCTATGCATTTCATTTCTGATTTTCTCTCCAGGGTCTTGTTCCCCTATGCATTAGTTGCCATTTGGTACTCTGTCCACCCCTTTAGCAGTCACAAGTGCTTTAGGGATGAACACGTCCCATATATTTATCCATCTGAATCACTTTGCCAGCTTCTATTGTTGATTTTTTAAATTGCTTGTCATTATAGGATGGAATATTTACAAGTGAACTTGTTAGCAAGTTACTGCTAGATGTTTTTAGAGTACTTTTTTGGTCATTCTTCTGATAGTGTCTTAAATTCCTCTCTGATGCTTCTCTTATGAAAAGCTTTAATTAATTTTGAAGTTATAGTTTATTTGTAATATCCCAATTTTTGATTATAAGCTAATGAGGATTAGTGTGGATATTTATGAATTTAAATGGGAATTATTATGCATTTTATGGCTATTTTAATTAATACGTCATCATTATTGAAAAATTGAAAGAATGGAATTGTTGGCCATGAGTTGGTAATTAAGGGAGAAATTAATTACTAACTAAGTGAAAATGAGAAGTGTGAGCAAAATGGCTAATGGAGGGATTAAGGTGACTAATTGGTAACTTATTTGGTGAGAACCAATAAAGAAATGACATGTGTCAAGCTTGCTTTTAGAGAGGAGATAAGGAAAAGTTAAATGTACATTTTAAAATGTTTTCTCTCTCTCCCTCTCCTTTCTATTTTCGCTGACACAAGAGAGGCATGGGGGGAGTAGAGTATCATCATTCCTTCTTCACCTCCTTCATACTCTTCTCTCTCTGTCTTATTCCATTTTCGATGCCATTGGAGCTTAGGAGAGAGAAAGGAAAAACTTGATTTTGTGGTAAGCTAATGACCTCCATTGCTCAAACTCATTTCTTTAAAGTTGTTCCTTGAGTTAAGAGCTACATTTCTATGGTTATAGTTTGCCATTTAGTGTTGGTTTGAGACTTCAAGAAATTGTGGAGGTTGGAGAATCAAGAAGCTCCTTTGAGAAAGTTGTTAAGGTGAGTTTAAGAGACCTTTCTATATAAGTTTTGTGCCAAATGATTTAGCTTGGAATTTCTGGAAATTTGGCTTGAAATTTCAAAAATTAGGGTTTTGTGGTGTTTGAATTGTGTTGTCATGGATATGATGCTTTGAGATGTATCTTGGGTAAATAGAATTTGATTGAAGCTTAAATGTAAGGTTTGACACCTTTGTGTTGGTTTTGTGCATTGGGCAAAAACAGGGCATGTAATTGGGTTGTGATTTTGGTCATTTTGAGGTTACCATTGTGTTCGTTGTGAAAATTTATATGGGAATAGGCTTGATTGTTAATTTTGGAGCCATTAGACACTTTGGACATATTTTGTGTCATTTCGTTTAGTATTCTGGGATATATGATTGTCCAAAGTTTAGGATGGAAACAGAATTCTGTTATGGAGTAGTGTTGAGTTTTGGGTGATTCTGTATTTGTATGATGATTTGAAGTAATGAGCCATATTTTTCCTAGAAAGAGGACTTAAATACCTTTCATTTGGCTTTGGAATCACCTCGTTTCGATTTTTCTAGAATTAGTTAGTAATTTTGGAAGTTCAGCCAAGAATCAGGGAATTTCCTGGCCACGGCCCAAGGTGGCTGGCCGCGACCCAAACCTTTCTGACCTGATTCTGGCCGCGGCCAGTGACCTTCTGACCATATTTTGGCCGCAGCCCAAGGAAGGGCTGGCCGCGGCCAACCCCTGTGTTCCAGCACTTTGAGTTTTCGGAAGGAGATCTCTAACCTATTGTTTCCTAGCCTTTTAGGGCTTTTATTAGAGGCATTTGTGGCCTCTTAAGGGTCAATTATGATAACCAAATTCAAGTATTATGAAGTCAATTAAGTCTTGGAATAGAGTATAATTCTTCGTCCTTAATTATGATTCTAGGATTTGACATTTGCTCTACTCGGGAAAGACTGGCGCTAGGACACGCCCGGAAGGACCAAGGTAGTGACTCTTCTCTCATATTGTGTATGATATTTTGGTATACATAACTTATCATTGAACTTTGTGAACTGTGTGCCATGGTCCATTACAACGTGAGCACTTCAAAGTGAGCCGTATAGGGATTGACACTGGTCATCTCTAGGTCGGCCGTTGAACTGCCGTCGTAATCGATATGGATTTTTGTGTATCCGACCAGTGGGGCGGCGTTTGTGAATCCAACTATGGGCTGTGTGTTGATCTTGCCTGTATGGCTTGTGTTATGAAATGCTTTATATGAATCCCAACTGTGGTGAAATATATTATGTGGATTTTCGTGATGCAATGCAACGTGAGCGATTCAACGTGAGCAATCGTAAGAGATGACATGTGTCATACTAACCATTGCCGTTGTAACTGCCGTTGTAGTTGCTTTGTGTGGATAATGATTTGATTTCATGCCTTATTGTTGTACATACTATGATTTATTTGACACTACGGGGATTTCTTAGAATCTCACTCTCCCAAAAACCATGTTTTAGAAAGGGCAGAAGGATCGAAGGGAAAGCGGGCGACGAAGAGTGGATAGAGCTCCGGTTTAGAAGTATATTTTTGGTTATTGGTTATCATGTATATCATTTGGATGTTTTTGGAAAATAATTGTATATATTGGGATTGGTGGTATAGTTTTGTGTAATCCCCAAGTTAAGGGTAATGAATTGTAGGCTTTGTGCCTTGTAAAACCCTTATTAATAAATGGAACCCGAGTGTGTCGGGAATTTGTATTATACTCTGATATTTGTGAATGAAATCAACCTGTACAGGCTATTTAGTATTGAAATATGAATATGAGACCGTCATGAGTAGGTTTTGTAAAAGTTTTTGTAAACCATGATTTTGGGGTGTTTGATTTTGTTAAAGTCCCAAAATCATTTAAGGTATCTAATTCTACATCAATTACGTGTTTATGAACTAAATCTCGGCCTATGGTGGAAGGGGGTTACATTATTCATCTAGATTGAATTTTCAATTATGATAAATCCAAATGCTTGTTTCTCTAAGCATTGCAGTGGCTGCCTTGGAGCTTTTGCCTTTGCCGGGCTTGAGAGCTAATGCTGCTCAATTCCTTTCCTGGATGTTCGAGAAATTTTTAACCAATTGTTGTTCTTGATTCTTTCATTTTGAACTGATTGGTATAGTTTTTTAATATTGTATTTTTCTCAATTGTTCCTTTTCTCCTAAGAGACTCCAATCTTTGCAATATGTCCCTATTTTTTTACTGACTTGCAAATCCCCCAATTGGCTGAAACGTTTATGTTATGCAGTGTGCCTTTTTTGATCTATTGATAGTAATTGGCCAAAAATTGGCGAATTCAAAGGTATGTTCAAGGTATTAAAACCCGGACCGGGTATTGAACCGGTCGGGGTACTGGGTTAAGGGTCAGTGGGTCAAACCGGGGCCAAACCGGGACCAAACCGGTGAGTAACTGAAGATTTTAGGCTTATAGTATGAAATTCTAAAGGAAAAAGTTAAATTTTTTTTTTGAAAATTGGGACCCAAACCAGACCGGTCTACTGACCAGTTTGGCGGGTTCCGGGCAGGACCGGCCGGTCCTGTCCGGGTCCAAGAACCTTGGGTATGTTTCTCAAAATTTTATCATCCAGTTCCCATAAATTTGTTTGTTGTTGCTTGTTTGTGTGGCAGATTACTTGTTATAGTTTCCTAGTTTTCCTGATTGTAATAATTAAGTGTCCTAGCTATATATAAACCATGGTTAAATTCATTTAAATGATGGTTGAATTGATGCTTGGTGAACTGAATTGTTGAAGCTTGAAATTGAGTTATGAGTTGCTGTTTTAAGGTTTCTACGTGTTGAACAAATGCCTCAAAGCATCAAAGCCTGATTAAGGATCCCAAAGAGATGATTAAAGTCGAAATATATGTTAGTTGCTGTATTTTTCTGATTAAGAACAAGTGCTGCCCAACTTTGAGGATTTTCGAGAAAACTGGAACATTTTCCAGATTAAGAGTGTGTGCTTATACGTGACGCAATGAAGTTAAGGCAGACAAAAATCTTATTGTTCTTGCTGTGGTATATATTACTTTACATGCTGGAAATTTCATTAGGTATGATAAACTTAAGTAAATACTGGTTAAGACATGTATGTATGTATTCACATGAGTTATTGTGGCTGTCATTGTTCAATTTTGGAGGCAAAAAAACTGATTGAAAGTTTATTGCTTAATGCCTCTAGATACTAAACAATTATTCTAGGTCGTAAAGCCTTAGATGGAGGCATTTAAATGTCGATTTATTCTATGTTTTAAATCTGGAAAATTTCTAGAATATAACATTAAGTGGTTCAGCATATGAGAAAGGTGCAAAATGATGGTGGTAATGTTCATATCAAGTTGGACATTATTGAAAGAAAAATTTCAGATGCTGCCCGAAATATCTAAAAGCTAAAATGTCACATCTTAAATTTTGACTGCTGATTAAATTAGTTAAATTGGCCAAAAAGTATAATTATGGAAAGATGCCAAAAAATTAGAGAAAAATATGAGCAAATAGAAAAGAGATTTATGGGGAATAATTGAGTTATAGAGATATTATTTATAATCATAACACCTCAAAAATGAATTATTGGCCAAAAGCCTATTTTTAGGTGAAGTTTTATGGAAAGGAATGAGGAAAAAGTATTAAAATTATTTAGTGGCCTAAAGAGGTTGAGGAAACATTATTAAATATTATTTTGTGGAGTTAGAAAAATTATGAAGAGGTTTAATTCCCCAAAACTAGCCTAAATAATTTGTAACATAATTTTTGGGAATTAAATGCTAATCATCTCGAAAATTCAAGAAAAAATAGTTAGAGGTAGATTTTTATGCTGTAAATTTTAGATATGATATTTTATACAATAAAGAAGCTAATGGAGGCCAAAACGTTTTACAAAGTGCCCCAGATTAATTTTTGGAATTTATTTGGTAATTAAGTACCAATAAAGGAGGGATAAAATGGTAAATTCATTATCCCAAACCCAATAAACAAATTTGGACCAACATTAAGCCCAAACTATGAAGCCCAAACCATGGTAAATCAGGTCAAGGGGATGAGATTCAGTTTAAAAGTTATAATTACATGTTGAATGGTCGAGGCTTAACCATGTGCGTGATTAAATAGGCAATTGGAATATTAAAGTATAAGTTTGTGAACTTTATTTATATTCCCTATTTGAACAGCACCATCTAGACGAGAAATAGTTCAACTATGACATGAATGATACAGATGTTAACTATCTTGCATGTACATACAAATGTTAGGATTTGATTTGTGCCCTAACTCCACCAAGAGGACATTAGGAAAGAAGTGCAAGTGTGAGAGAGCATGATAAAAGTAGCTTTAATCATTAATTTCATGTATTATTTTTTTTGTTGCATGTTTGTTTGTGTCTTTATTGCCGCAGTTGAACATGAGAATATGTAAATTTCCTTCTTCTATTATTGTCCTGGCCATGTGTAATAAAAGTTTCATTTATTTGGTTTTACAGTTATTCGGTTATTGTAAGGTATTGTTCTTTGTAGTTTATTTCACATGCTTAGTTATTTACCATGCATTATATACTGAAATATGATTATTACTACTAAGATTCTCCAATCTCACCCCTCTCTATGTTAACCATAGGAATTAGTACATCTTTAGGGAAGGAGAAGCTGGTGGAAGCTTAGTTAAGGTGGATGGAAGAAAGCATATGGCACACATGTTTTGTCACATTAATTTTGCATTAATGTGGATTATTATAATTACTTTGGCATGTAAGTTTAAAGTTTGTTTTGGGTTGTGCATAACTCCATAAGGAGTAGTGGGTGAGCTTTGATATCCAAAATTATAAGCGATAACTAGTTTATATTCATGCTGAAACGTCAGTCTAGTGATTGACTTTATATAGGGTAAACATTTTATCTAAATCATGAAATTTAGCATGAAACTAGTGCACATCATAAGCTTTAAAATAAGTATTAATTTGTAATTTCTAGATGTGCAGATTAAAAAGATATGAGTTTTCCAAGTTGGGTCATAATTTTGCAATTTTTGCAGAAAATTCCTATGTACATTATTAGACAAGTTCTAGACCCAATGAGATGCTGTTGAGCCCGCGTCTTAATTTCATCATAAAAAGCATTTCAAAGAGCTAAAGAGAGAGTTTTGAACCACTATTTTTGGATATGAAATGAGTTATTTATGAATTTTTGAATTGAGAAAAATTTATTATATAACGTCCTCTAGCCTTTAGAAAAGTGTTAAAGAGTTCATCCTTATAAGGGTACTAAATTAGTCACATGTGGTTCTTAAATGACTAAACAATTTTAATAAGCAATTCTAGAATGAGGTGTGACACTCTCAATGTATTGTGTCACTGAATCTTCTAAAAGTATCCTTTGCATAAATATATTTGTTGTTTGTTTGTTTTATTTACAATAATAATTTAGATTTTGTTTTTTGTTTTTATCTTTACCTGTCGCCTAATTACTTTTTAGAATCAATCACAATCAAAAAACAAACAAATAAATAAACTACAAACAAAGGAAAATATAAATTAAATTTAACTGAAAAAATTAAAACTAAAATAAGGCATGCATCTACATTTAATTTTTCTCTTTTAATTATAGAGGGGCATTATAGTCTTTTAACAATATTATGAAAAGTCCTTATCAGAAAATTTTTAAAAGTGCCTGTATTTAATTTTTGGTATTTCATTTTTCCTTGATTTTTTTTACACATATCTAAATAATTTTTTTTTTATTGTAAATTTGTTAATCCCCACTTTTTAATTTTTTAAGAAAATATTAAGCATAATTTAAATTTCAATTAAACAATATAGAATTGTTACAAATTATACATATAATAAATAAGAAAAAACAACTCCAAACTTGTCTATATTTTAATATTATTATAATTATTTGAATTTTAGGGGGATAGGAAAAACATAAAAGTAACGTTATTAAGAGAAAGATAATATCTTTGAAAAAAAAAGTATTGGCATTTTGTATGGTTTAAGGTTTTAATGTCATCGAAATAGTATATAAGAATTTCACTTATCTATGTTACAAATATATCATAAGGTTCCATTGGTTCTTGATCCTCACTTCATTTGTTGTTTCACATAAAAGAAATGAAAAAAACCATAATTTAATTTTAGGGAAAAATATTTAAAAAGAAAACGAAACACACAAATAAAGTACATACCTGTAAATGAGTTACCATCCAAATATAATTGTTTCAAAGATGTGCAGTTGCTTATTGATTTTGGAATGCTTCCCTCTAATTGATTATCAGTAACAGCCAAGACTTCAAGTAAAGGGAGTTGATGGCACATTTCTTCTGGCAAATTACCCTTTAAATGATTCTTGCCAACGTTAACCTTTCTCAAAGAAGGCATGTTCCAAAGAAAAGAAGGAATTCCGCCTATGAAAAAAAATACAGAATATTTGTTTGTTGGTTTAGTAAGTCTAGGAATTTCCTTAATTCATACACAACTGTACAAGTAATACATGGAATATCGTTAATTAGAGGCTTAAAATTAATAGACTATTATTTAACTTTTGTTGGAAATTAATTTAAAAGGGACTCTTCCAATATAATATCAATTACCAATTGAGCATTAAAACTCTTTTAAAAAAGATATGCTAAAGAGAGATTATGGAATTAATTTTCACCAATATAAAATGAACAACCAAGTTATTTATATTTTGCATTAAATCAATTTATTATTCACAAGGCTCTAACTTTGAAATCTAGCTATGAATTCTTCATACACCTAAATAGGTGACATCATTTGCACATAATTTACATATATACTGTATTAAAAAAACTTGAATATTTGTTTTATGCTGATTAATCCATGCATAAATATTAAAGAAGGCCAATGCCAACATAGCTCAAAGAAGGCGTCTTCCAAAGGAATGAAGGAATTCCACCTATGAAAAAAAAATACAGAATATTTGTTTGTGGTTTAGTAAGTCTAGGAATTTCCTTAATTCACACACAACTGTATAAGTAATACATGGAATTTTGTTAATCAGAGGCTTAAAATTAATAGACTATTATTTAAATTTTGTTGGAAATTAATTTAAAAGGGACTCTTCCAATATAATATCAATTACCAATTGGACATTTAAACTCTTTTAAAAAAGATATGCTAAAGAGAGATTATGGAATTAATTTCACCAATATAAAATGAACAATTAAGTTATTTATGTTTTGCATTAAAGCTATTTATTATTCACAAGGCTCTAACTTTCAAATCTGGCTATGAATTCTTCATAGACTTAAAAGGCTAAAATTTTAGTTTTTATTTAAGGAATTTAAATACTTTTAGTTAAGAGATGTGTTGATTGAATGTACCTGTAAAAAAATTCCATGATAAATCTAATTCTTCCAACAATGTCTTGTTACCAACTGAAATGGTGAAGAGAGATGATGGAATTTCACCTGTTTCGATTTACAAAGTGAACAAGATATTTCAAAGTAGGCTAATAGTTAAAAGGCTTTGGCATTCATCTTTCACATTAAAAAAAAAATAGATAAATCACATTTATGAACAAACAAACACACGCACCGTGCACACATTATGAAATTCTTGTAGACCGATTTTTTACAGGGCTCCATGTCATTTTTTATCACCCAAAATTATCTTATTTCTCTGTTGAAGATTTTTTTACTATGAATGCAATTTGACAATCTTCTTACAGTTCTTTAAAATGATGAAAAAAAAAATGAAAAGCAAAATCTGTTTTAAAGATTATTTTTCATTGGATCGATTAAAACAAAAACACATAACGTATAATGAATTCAATCATATAATTAAAAGCCTTACCTTGCAAATTGTTGTCGTCAAGATATAGGAGCAAAGAAAAAATTTATTTTTCATGTTTTAAATCTCAAGTGATAATCCTATCTTTCTTTTATTTTGAGATTATAATCACAATCTGTATATAAGTACCATTTATGAATGAACAATATATGAATGAATGAAATGAAAAAAAAAAAAGAAATTAAAAAAAAATCTCATTTTAGTTTTACTGTGGTGGAGATAATTAATAAAAAGATTATAGAAAATCATAGAATAGCATCGATTCATGAATTTTTTATTTTTATTTTTCTGATTGTAAATTGCTAGCTTCATTTAACCCCATTGCTAATATGTACAATATTAATGAAAGGAAAAAAAATTAAATCTCAATTTAATTTTTTTTTTACTATAGAAAAATATCAAAAGAAAAGAATGACGATAAAAAAAATAATAGTATCATACTTGTAAAGAGTTCGTTCGGCATCGAAATTCGAAATACAATTGATTAACATCAACTAAAGTTGGCAAAAAAAAAAAAAAAGATTAACATCAACTAAAAAAATACTTGTAAAAAAGTTGAATGAACTTTAGAAGAAAAATAAATGGGTCATAATATTTTCGTAATATGTTTAATGTAAAATTATAATATAAAATTGATAGGTAATATTAGCTCAAATCCTTAATATAAGATCCAGTTGACTGATTTGTGGAGATTAAGGAAACTAAATAAATTATTTAATTATTATATATGTTACTTGATCTATCTAAATACTTATGTATATCATTATATTATATATCAGTCTATAAATCATGCAAATTGATATGGGGAAATCAATAAATATAAATATTTTAAAGTAATTTATTTAGCTTCCTTAATTTTCATAAATTAATCAACTGGATCTTATATTAAGAATCGGAGATGGTAACTTTTTGTA
This sequence comes from Inga leiocalycina, assembly GCA_963242795.1. Taxonomy (NCBI): domain Eukaryota; kingdom Viridiplantae; phylum Streptophyta; class Magnoliopsida; order Fabales; family Fabaceae; genus Inga; species Inga leiocalycina. The sequence continues at coordinate 59,967,242 of OY725321.1, forward strand.
ATTGTATAGACTATGACGGAAAGAAAATTGAAGAGGAAAAAGAGAGGGAAAATAAGTTTTCCTTTATTTGGATAAAAGAGAAAATGTGGAAGGAAAGAAAAAAGGGGGAGAAAATGCGGTGGGTCTAAACAATAGAGGTGATAACATTTTCTCTCCTTTCATTTTCATTCCTCTCATCTTTTCTTCTCATCCAAACAGGGGTAAAAGAAAAATAAAATAGGTAATATCATTTTCATATAATTTACATATATATACTATATAAAAGAAATTCACGTGTTTTACGTACTAATTCTAAAAACTTGAATATTTGTTTTATGCTTAATAATCCATGCATAAATATTAAAAAGGCAGATATCAAATATATTCTCACCATCGAATTGCCTAACTTTTAATAATTATATAGCTAATGAGATAAGTGTTTTATGTTGTAATTGTTGAATAATTATTTAATAGGATTTTATAAATTTGTGAAATAAGAAAGAAATGATTAAAAATATTAAAAAAATAAAATTAATCAGGAAAAGGAAGAGGAGAAATAAAATTTATTATAACAAAATCATTATTCATATACAAATACACATGAGATAAATCTATATTCTTTAGAAACACATGTAATTGATAACTAGTCCTACAATCGCATTCATAGTCATCTATTAAATAAATTGTTAAAATCCACTTGATGTGTGTTTGAAAATAATTTTAATGCATTTGTTTCCTTTTTTTATGAATCCATCAGTGGCCAAAAAACTAAAGTTCTAGTTTTTATAATAATAGAAAATCCTTGTATGGAGATGTAGAGCGTAGGTTTTTCTGACGTAAAAACTTAAAGCAGCTTCAGTTAGCAAGAAATATCAAATAAGCATAAATAATACATGAAAAGCTTGCTAAAGTATACTGTAATATTAAGGGATGCATAGATTGAGCATATTTGTATTGGAGTTGTATTGTAGATATTAAGAGAAAAAAAGGGAAAAAGGAAAACAATAAGAGGCTAGAAAGAAACTAGCAAAATTATTTATAAGTACATAAAAATTGCCACACCAGAGAGTTAAAAAATTACTTAAAACACATATTTTTTGGGAGACTACTAAATAAGTGATTTATTCCAAGATCAATTTATTGTAGACTGAATTGTTAAATAATGATAATGGTATAGGAAGGTGATTATTTTCAAGATACAATGTTTTTAGTTGTAAAAGATTGGCAATCACATTGAAATGTCTCCTTCAAATAGGTGGGAAAAAGAGAGTGATGTCAATAACAATTTTTATGTATAATAAATTTTTATGTACATGAGACAAATTTGTATTTTTGAAAACACATATGGCACAACTTGCACATTTTTTAGAAATAATAACACAAATATATTATAAATGATAAAACACAACTACACTTGTTTTAAAAAAGGAATAGCCCATTTAATTCGGGTGGTCTAATAACCATAGAATAAATAACTTGGAAATGTGATTGGTTCAGAAATTTGGATGGATTAATAATGTTGAAGAACATACTGGGTTATTGTACAAGGCCCATTACGCTATTTTATGCTTTAGTTCAGTTTATTATTCTATAATTTGGATTAGTATAGATTTATTATTGTTATCTTTCCAGATTTGGTTGATTAATTAATTCTGAGAAATTCCTATATTTCATATAAGCTGTATTCTTCTCATTCAAGAAATAAGAAGATTATGAGTTCAATTAATTGTGATTAATTGAAAAAAAAAAAACAGACACATCAAAATCCATTGGTCTTTGCTATTCATAATTTCTTTCAAAACTATCAGAAAAATTATTTTTGTTAATGACAAAATTTTAAAAAATATAAATTAATAATAAATAACCAAATTAAAATTAAATATTCCAAACAAGTTTGTATGGATTACTCTTTTTGGGGAAAAAAATCCAATTGAAAAATGAACATTATGACATCTCATTATGAATGAATGAAATGGCGAAAAACAAAATCTCATTTTGTTTACAAACAAACACGTCATTTTATATTTCTCCAGTCCCAAACTAAAGTCAAAGGCATGTAAAATCATTCCAAATTGAAAACTGACATCTCTCGTGATTACATTAAAAATTTTCAAATAAAGATTAATTCGAGTGTCTGCTATTTTATAATTTTTTTCAACATTTGAAGGTTTTTCTAAAGTTTGGGAAGCTAAAATAAATATGCAAATAAAAAGATTATTTAGATTTAAGAATATCATATCCGTAAATATAAATGATCACTCAGAGATATCAACGATAACAGTCATACTCCACCTTTTTAATCCAATCTGACTCTAAGTAGTATTGTATGGGGCTCTTTTATCAAGTTAATTTCCTTCGGGCTCCCTATTTCTTTAATGATTGAGAAAATATTACCATTTTATTCATATTCACTTTGGGATTAAAAGAAAGCATCGCATTCTGTCTTTAAAAGTAATATAGCAAAATCATTATACAGCAATGTCTTATGAAATAATGGAATAGAAGTTAAGACAATGATATATATAACTAAAACTCTTACCTTGCAAGTTGCTGTTCATAAGATATAGCAACTACAGTTTGGTCAAATTTCCAAGTTCATTTGGTGTTTTTCCTCCGTTGAATATGTTATCACCTAATGATAACTGTGCTAATTCTTTGCATTGATGCCAAATGGAGGGTATTTTGCCAGACAATTCATTTCCATTCACATAAAATAATTCAAGTTTTGGAAGCCTAAAACACACATTTTTTGGAAGACTACCAGATAATTGATTTATTGCAAGAACAATCCGTTGTAGCGATGAATTGTTAAATAGTGAAGATGGTATAGAACCAGTGAGTTGATTTGCTCCAAGATACAATATCTTCAGTTGTGAAAGATCACCAAATTTATTTGGAATGCCTCCTTCAAATATTAAGGGGTGGGAAATAAAATAATGTCAGTAACAATTTGTTACGAGTCACAAGTTATTAGGTACATGGGATAAATTAATATTCTATAGAAACACATGCAATAAGACTTGCACATTTTTTAAGAAATGACACATATATTAGTAAATGATAAAACACAATAAAACGTATAACCCTTTTAATTTGGGTGGGCTAATAACCATAGATTAAATCAACTGGTTGTGTTCGGTTGAGAAATTTTGTTGGATTCAAGATGGTTAAATCTAAGAGGCAAATTGAAATCCAATTGGCCCCTCCTTTTCATCATTCCTCTCAAAACGCAAATTGCTTGGGAGACTCCGAGAAAACATCTTTTGTTGACTCTACAAACTTTTTTAAGATAATAAGTACTAACAAATAATGAAATTAAAATATAATGTAGATTGTCCAAAACAAAATTAAACATTTGGGATATGTTCATTGTAAGGCTTATTCAATATGAAAAAGGGCAATTCAAGTTTCTTATATCCATGAACTTAAGTCATCTAATCACTGACCATGTGTCGTATTTTTAAAATATTATCAATTATATAACTTAAATCCACATAAAATAAATAGGACTTATGTCCATGTGTGATTGGAGAACTTGTCATAATAGTTAAGTTTTTTTCCTATGAAAAAAACCCTTCAAAAAGTTTTTAATGACAGAATAATATACATTTATTTTCAAAGATTGATGATGAGCCTTTACATCCACTTGGACTAATTAATATTATGACAGTAATTTTTTCCCATGGTCTGACTACATATTTTGTTTCAAATTTTTTATTATGAATGTTTTTTCCCTTTGAAAAAGAGTAGAAAAATTATGACAGAAATAAAGAAGAAAATTCATAAAATTACCAAAAATAAATTAAAAAAATTAGACAAAATCATATTCCTTGAGGATAAGATCCTGCTAACCAAATATACTAGTTTAGAACAAAGAAAAATATAAATATTGAAAATAGTCCAAAACATACCTGACAAACTATTATAATCCAAATCCAATATTTCGAGTGAAGATAAGTTTGAAATGGTCCAGGGAATGATTCCTGAAAGTTTGTTACCTCTAAGTCGTAAAATCTTTAGTCGCTCAAGTTTGCCCACATCAAGTGGAATGACCGCTTCAAAGAAATTAAAATTCCAATCTAAAGTCTCCAACTTTGATAGATTGAATAGAGATAGTGGAATAAATCCATTAAGACTGTTATTTCGAAAACTCAAGTACTCAAGCATAGATAAGTCTCCTATCTCTGCTAGAACTTGCCCATGAAAGTCATTGTAGCTCAAGTTGAATAGTTTCAATCTATGCAATCGAACTAACTCTTTTGGTATTTGATCATAAAAATTGTTGTCACTGAGATCAAGTTCAACAAGGAATGAGAGATTCCCTAGTTGTGGAGACATGGTGCCCTTAAGACCCATGCCGCCAAGATTCAAGGAATGGACCCTTCCATGATGAGTATTGCATGTGACACCAGTCCAATTGCATGAAGAAGAAGAGACAGACCAATCAGCTAAGAAATCGTATGGATCTGAAGTGATATGAGATTTAAGGGCAAGAAGTGCAGATTTATCAGTACTGATGTTTGTATCAGTCCAAGCTAAGGAAACCATAGAGCAATGAAGTAAGAGCAGGAAAACAAAGAAAGAAGATTTTCCCATGAGGAGTATATCAGACTTGCCAAAATTTCAAGCCTTGTGCATCCAGCAATTAAAGCACACGTCGTTTTATACTTCTCCGGTCCGAAATTAAGTCAGTCGTTGTATTATATTTAAAGATATAATATATTTGAAGATATATTTTATTTATGGTCAAGTCTTGTGCGGATGAAATAACCCAAAATATATGTTAATGAAAAGAAGCTTCGTCACTTAATTTCATCCCGTGTTGAACAATTCCGGTTCTGGGACCACATTTTCATCGTATTATTTTATTCATGGTGGGATCTAGTAGGCTATAAAGAGTAACCCCACAGAACATTATTGGAATGCTTTGCTACCATGCATAAATAAAATGCTTCACTATAATTTACTGGCATTGAAATCTAAATTCCGCTGGCCAAAAAAAAAATCTAAATTGACGAAAGAAATCTTGGTTTTGGGTTCTCACTCATGCGTGGTTAATTAACTGAGCGAACACATTCTCAATATTAAAAAGAAAAAATTCTATGGTCTTCAATTTCTTCGGCTACCACTTTGAGTTTGAGGACAATATTATCACTGTATTATTTAATTGGGAATATTAGAGGGAAGGACCGACACTGAATGATATTTGTCAAGGAGAATCTTAAAAATTGTAATTATTAAGGACCAAAGACCAAAAACCAAAATATAAAAGTACAAACACAAAATTGGCCCTAATCCAACTCATATATTCTCTTTGATGAAATCTCAACTACTATTTAACAGCTACCGTTTAGGTGACAGATGGGGAACTATTTATTTTTATCTTTTAATAAAATAGTAAATATAATCACGAATAAGGAAGGAAAACTGATTAGGCTTTTGGAGATGCTGTTTTGCCATGGCCGTGATTTTGAGTGACCTCAATGACCTTGGCTTTGCAATAATTAGTATAGAATAGTGTTGGTATAAAACAGAACATGGAGCTTAGAAAAATTGATTGCGAACAATTAAGTCCATACGACTAATTTTAATTATGAAGTTATATATATATTTTTTCCTTAGTAAAAAGGACTCATCTATTCACCTCAAAAAGCGCGGGCACATGACATGGTGGAATTCTCAAACATTAAGTGGCCCTTAAAATATGTCACACCCCCCACTGCTACTGGTGGCACCCAGCCACAGGGTCGAGGGTTGGACTCATAAGGAGTATTTTCACACTCCTTGTGGATTTCTTTCGCTTTTACACACCTCGAAGCCGCGACCTGGGGGTAAGTAAGCGCTTGGCGAAGTGTGGTACCATTGAGCTAGTTTAGCTCAATGGTACCACACTTCGCCAAGCGCTCGACTCAAGCCCCAAGTTGAGTGTTCGAGGTGTGGGAAGGTGAAAGGAATTTCCATAGGGGGAAATATTCCTTTGAGTTGCACCTCGACCCCGTGGTCGAATGCCACCAGTAGCAGCAGGGGGTCCAGCTGTGTTGCTTTATGAAGTATAATTTATTCACTTCTAGGACCACATTTTCATTTTCATTGCATTACTCTAATAACGCAAAAGAAGGTTATTGAGAAGAAGCTTGTGTGTTTCGATCAAAAAAGAAGAAGAAGCTTGTGTGGATACATTGTCCCTTAACAAACATATATCTCAAAAGTTTTTAGTCTTAATTGTTTTGGATGTATATATTATATGTTTGACTTGTGAAAGTAGACCTCAAAATTCACACTCATTTCATAAGATAGAAACTGTACGCTGCGAAATATCTCCTCTTATATGAATAATTTATTTTGGTAATATCATCTTGGTTCAATGAAAAAGCCACGTAGTTGACGCTAAAAATACACGTAAATATACCACTTTCTATATATATAGAGAAAGTGGTATATAAAAATTATCAAAATGGTGGTATAGATATACGCGTAAATCTACTTTTGATTATGGGTATAGATATACACCTAAATCTACTTTTGATTATTGGTATTGATATAGTCTCCAGCTAGAAAGAAAAATGTATACAAAATAATTTTAAACCGAAGTAAAGCATATCACATAATTAACATGAAAATAATTGTATCCAAAAATTAACATGAAAAGGAATTAAAAGCAATGCTGTGCATAATTGTTATATCTTAAAGTGGAAGAGTTGCATAATATTATCATATGGTACATTCACTACATAATCAATCTATAATTTAAACATTTACTAAAAGGAAAAGAAGTTAAGAATATGCACTTTTTGTTATAACCTTTCGGCCCACCCGGTGTTCGTAATGTTTTCTAGATCCTATTATCAAGTATCCAAGCAAACGATGAAACTGGATTGAGGCTTTAATTTGTTTATATTATAAAAAATGGGTAATTTGCTACAATTGCCACAAGGAGTATGGAGCACACAATCAGAAAGAAAGCAAGGACCAATGGAGAGTCAAGACTGGGGCTTTGGAGTGTGCTCGAAGGAAATATAATCCATTCAATTGCGTGTTTGACAAAGTAGCAATGTAAAATTGCCGCGAAGACTAGATATTTTCATATTTTCAGTCATGAAAAAATGTCTCACCTAATCTAATTAAACTTGACCAGAGAAATTAAATGAGTCAGCTTCAATTAATGTAATTAGAACTGGATTGTTCAATATTATTATTTGAGGAAAATTAATTTAGTAAGTAGCTGATGCCTTGAGAAAGATTTACAAAATCAATATATCGGAGAATTTGAGAAAATCAATATAAAATAAAAGTGATAATATGGATCTTTTTATCATATATGCAATATTATTATAAACAAAGAGAGATAAAATCGTCTTTAATTTACTCAAAGATAAACAATTAATAATGAAAATATATATATATATATATATATATAACGCTTAAAGTTACCCTCTAGAAGAAGTTGATATGTAAAAAGAACAAGAAATTTGTGTGGTCTTTACTTTTTTTTTTTTTAATCATTACATTAATTCATTTTTGGTCAAGTCTGGTTGGCCTAAGATTCTATATCCCCACAAGAACGTTATCAAAAAGTCACAATCAAATTGACAAACACTTAAATGCTCCTTAATTCTTAGGAAAATGTAGTGCTTGACTCGTGAGGAGACATCAAAGTCATCCTTCATTTCACACGGCACAACTAATACATACATATATGTTTGTGTATTAATATATCCTTATGAATATTTCATATTTGTAATATTATCATAAGAATGTGAGGTTTGGATTTTATTGTCGATATGAAAATCTTTCTAGTGGTTAATTTTTATATAATTTCATAGTTTTATTGTCAATTTTATCTGATCATGTTTCGTCATATTCGATACCTTGTTTGTATTTGGAGACCAAACAAATATAATAAATTTGAATATATAAAATATAAGTTTTTTGTTATATTATATTGTTCATTTGAGTCATTCCCTTATGTAATATAAAAACTCAATTTGTTAACTTCTAGAGATTACCCCGAAAAAAAAGTATCAGATAATATGATTATTCCATTGTTTAGCTTTGTTTTTCCATTCCAAAAAGCAGAATATATTTTAATGGGAATGGAGCATCATATCTAAACTCTCATGGTGGAGGCTCATCAAAAAAATACTAATCAATGAGCCAATCAGCATATAGAATAAATAGGAATTGGCACATCTAATAATTAGATCTATAATTAAAATAGGCAAATTAAAAAGGCTTCAACGTTCATTATTATGACACATCTAATTAATTTTGGTTAAAGATGAAAATAAAACGAAGTTGACTCAACAAAGAGAGAAGTAGCATTACCACATGAAGGACCATATTTTCAATATCACTAGCATAGAGTGAAACCCATAAAGCACGTTTCGATAGATGGAGTGCTTGACTTGGGAGTAAACCTCAAAGTCACACTCCATTTCACACGATCACAGCTTCTCTCTCTCTCTCTCTCTCTCTCTCTCTCTCTATATATATATATATATCATTATGTCTATTTTATTTTGGTAATATTCCCTCCAATCTTTAATGTAAGACCTAATTGTGGAGTTGATATTGGTCCTAAATGTAAAATCTATTTTTCATACCCATATTGATGCTCATTTGACCATAATCAAATAAAAGAGAAATAGAAGGAATTGAGGAAGATGATTATGCTGTTTTAAAGAAAAAATGTCATATTAACTATTTTAAGTAACTTTCTTAATCTAATCAAATTAAGTAAATACGTCTTACATTAAGGACCGGGGGAGTATCAAATAAATAGTGAAGCTTTCATTTTTTTTAACATATTTTATATATTGTATGTGGAAAAAAGGGTAAGTATTTTCGTGCGTATATTTGAGAAGCCATTACCCTCAGTCTAATAATCCACCTTTCATGCTAGAGACTTGAAGAGACCATTATGTGCAAATTTTTTTTCGACCCGTCATTATGTGCAATTTTTGAATTTGAAGGATTATACAAAATTTTATTGAAGGATAACACATCCTAATGAAATTAAGGATAGTTAGTTTATAAGAATATAGGTTGCACTTTTTTATGTAATGGAATTTGCATTATTATTTTTAAAGTAAAACCTGAATGAAATTTTAGACATTATCTATTTTTTCATGAATAATATAAAACATAAAATAATCAATATAAAAATGAGCTGGTCAAGAATGAAACCATTTCTCAGAATGCTTATCATGTTGACCAGACTTATCAAATTAAAATTGCAAGCCTTGTGCATCCAGCAATTAGCACACACGTCATTTTATACTTCTCTGTCAAGTCGTGCCAACAAAACGCGAACATGCAAAGGGACATCTTCTGTGATCAAATTAAGAGACATTCAACTAAATAAATTAATTAGCATGCCGATGGTATTATTTGTTTTCACATATATTTGATGATATTTCTAATTAATTGTAGAACTTTCTATCTAAGAACTTATGCGTAAATAAAATCACAATCAATCGTATGATACATGTGGATATATATTTTTTTTTTTTGGCCGAGATACATGTGGATATAGATTCTAACAAGTGTGCAAGACCTGGAGTTCTCCAATTATTGAATAGAAATTCATCAATCTAAAATATAAAGTGGCGATATACATTCTCTACAATAAATAAAAATTTATTAATATAATTTAGGGTGATATCTCCTTTTCTTTGTAGTAACATCAAGAGGATATAAACCAATGACAATTTCCTCCTATGTTACCTTGCTCTCAAGTGGCTGCTGTTGCAAGATAATATCATCCTTATTGTAACACCCTGCTTTTAAACACGTAATTATAACTCGATATTAGGTAATTAAATTAGATTAGAGACCGTCGTATAGTTTAAAACTCATTTAAACTTCCCTCTAGTAGTAGGGACTTTACAAAATTTTCAAAACTTCATTCCTCTTCCGGTCTCAAGTTCAATTTATCGAATATAATCACCTGTGCAGTTTATATACATTTACGAATAACAGAGTGTATAACCAAAATCCCGGCAACCCCCGGGTTCAACTACATACCTAGAATTCCAAATCCTGATTAGGACTTACAACCAAGTATTTCAAACTAAATACATCTCCAAAACTTAATACAGTAATCCCTATCCAAAATGAATAAACCAACAAAACTATACTAATGTCCCTAAGAAACTCTAACCGCTCCGGGTCACGCGCTTTTCCTTGGAACCGCCCGCCCTGTCTGAAAGGTTAGTTCAAAGGAAAGAATGAGATTCTAAAGAATCCCAGTAGTAACTAAGCAATTATACCACACACAAGCACATAGCATGTAAGCAAATCATCATACAACAGCAGCAGCAGCACAAATCACACTCCACCCTCATCACCAAAAAGGCACCCTCACTCGAGCACAAACATGCTCACTCGAGCACGTTCATCCTGTGCTCGAGTGAGTTCTTCTCTCACTCGAGAATTCACACCAGATACCCAAAACGCAGAAACTAACATGGTTTACCAGAATTCACCAAATGAATTCCAATGGTTCCCTAACTCATACCATTACTCATTCTCTCATATATCATCACAAGGAACCCATTGACAACCATAAACAACCCAAATTTCCACTCAACAACAAGATCTCATCTCTAAACCATAAATCCACCAAAACCACAACTTAACACATTTCCCTTATTCAACTTCAAATCAATTTCTAATCACTCCCAAGTGTCAAAACTGACCAAATGAACAGTGACACTCTCATCAAAGACTACCCTTCATTTAACATCATAATTAGGTCTAATTTCCAGATTTCTCATTGGTTAAGCAAACATCTTGGCATATATATCAAAATGCATTACAAACCTACCTCTTCAACTTGCTGAATTCAGAACTTGGATTCCTCAACTTTCAAAATCCCTCAATTTGCCACACACCACAAATCCAAAGTCTGAAAACATGGAAGTAAAGCTCTTACCCTTTTGAACAATATCAATGAAGGGTAATTAAGCATATAAGATCATTTACCTTGATTAGTTGCAAGCCCTTATTTCCTCTTTCTTGTTTGCTCACCGGAAATGGAGGAAAGGGAGAGAGAAAGTGAGTAGGTGAAAGAGATGATCATTCCTTCCCTTCCTTCCATGCACTTGGCCGACTAAGAGGGTGAGAGAAAGAGAGTTTGAATATGTTGACTCATCCAATGGCTCTCATTTGGACACTTGTCACCATCTCATCCTTCCCACTATAATTTCATGTAAACTCATCCACACTTGATTCCACCCCTTTTACTTTCAATCTCAACCATTAATTTTGATTACTAAGGGGTTTTCTCATTAGTAGCTAACCAGACGGTTGGTAAATTTACCGTTTTACCCCTGATTAGTACAATACTCATTAAATCATCACTAATGCTCTTTATATCATAACACACAACATATACTTCAAATATGCTTAATTAACATTAATTACATCTTTTGAAGTTACTAATCCTTGATTAAAATCCAGGATGTTACACTTATCTATTCAAAGAACAATGTCATGAAAGATGTGAAAACATAGAAACTAATTTTCTTAGATTTAGATAGACTTGGCATAACCCTTGAAAACAAAAAGAAAAAAAACTTAAAAATGAACACTATTAATCATAAAAATTGTACCAAAAAAGAAGTTGATGTAAAAAAGGAAGAACTATAGTTCAGATAGATTTCATTATTTCATTCGCGGTTAAGTCTGGTAGCTAGGCTATAAATCAACCCTAGAAGCGCTAATATGTTTGTGAGAAGAATCTTTAGTAAATTCTGTCAGGCTTGACAAAATCTTATTAGATCTCAAAATATTTAGTAATATAATTAATCATAGTGTTTAACATTTTAACTAATATTGTTTTTGGAATATTATAATTGAATAAATTTTTTTAGACTGTTTTTCACACAGTTGCTTACAAATATTCCTATTGTCTCAAACCTGGAACGCGAATAATTACACTGAAATTATTTATATTGTAAAAACTGGGCCGTGGTCGTCATCATCATCATTACCACTATACCATACACAAAATATCAATTTACTATTACGATTCCAAAGTAAGCACCACTTGTTATCACGTTCGTCTGTGTGAATTGCAAAGCAATTCCAAATTACTATTCGCTATATGTACATTTCAAAATATAATTAGTAGATTGACATAATTATAATGTAGAACAGAAAGGCACAATCAATTTGGCAAGAAACAACTTTATAATGCCCCATGATGGACATGAATTGCTACTGTTAAAAGTATAGCTCCGCTAACCAACGAGGGTTGGGTCTAGCTGAAGGGGCTAGTCCCTCACAATGTAGTGAACCAAGGTTCAGATCCCTATTAAGAGATGTTCTCACATTTAATGCCTGACAGTACTTTAAATATAATTTGCTTCAATAAGAGGCTACATGTGCTTAACAAAGGGGGAAAAAACAATACAGCTCCACTAATGGGTGGCTATTGGACTGTGATTATCATTTAAAAAAACAAATAACATGCATTTGATTGATTGATACATTATTTTCTTCTTCTAAATATGGACTATGGAGGGTGGAACACGCAATTGCTATCCAAGCCAGGACCAATGGAGTGTAATCGAAGCAGCGGATTTGACACTTACTACGGGAAAACATCAACATTACTATTACAATTCCAACTTAATCACCAATAAACTGTCAGGAATATGCGTAGATTGAGTGGTAAGAAACAACTTTAAAATGCCCTATGATTTGATGGTTTTGAATTGTTAAAAGTGCTGCACTAATAGGTGCTACATATGAGAGAGAATTTGAGAGACTCAATATAAAATAAAAGTGATAATATCCAGGTTATCTAACCCGGACCGGACCGGCCGAACCAGACAGGAAACCTGCGACCCGGCCACTAAACCGGTCAGGGTCAAGTTTTTTTTTATTTTTTTAAGATCTTTTTTTAAAAAAATTTTTCCTTTAGAATTTCATACTATAAACCTAAAATATTCCATTTCTCACCGGTTTGGTCTCAGTTTAGCTTTGGTTTGACTCCGTTCTAACTCACTGACCCTTGACCTAGTATCCCGATCGATTCACTGACCGGTCCGAGTTTAATTACCTTGGATAATATAGATATATTGTTTTTACCACATATGCAGATTGTTAATAAAAAAATATAGATAAAAAATACCCCCACTCATGTTGCTCTCAAGTGGCTGCTGTTGCAAGATAATATATCATCCTTATTCAAAGGACAATGTCGTGAAGGATGTAAAAACATTATATATAAACTTTTCTTAGATTTAGATAGACTTTGCATAACCCTTAGCTTGAAAAAAAAAGGGGAAAAACTTAAAATTGAACACTATTAATCATAAAAATTGTACCAAAAAAGAAGATGATGTAAAAAAGGAAGAACTATAATTCAGATAGATTTCATTATTTCATTTGCGGTTAAGTTTGGTAGGCTATTATAAATCAACCCTAGAAGATAGTATGTTTGCGAGAAGAATCTTTAATAAATCCTGGCAGGCATGTCAAAATGTTATTAGATCTCAAAATATTTAGTAATATCATTAATCATAGTGTTTAACATTTTAACTTATATTTTTGTAGCATATTATACTTGAATTAATTCTTTTAGTCTGTTTTTCTTAAAGTTGCCTACAAATATTCCTATTATCTCTAACATAGAACACGAATAATTGCACTGAAATTTGTTTATATTGTAAAAAATGGGTCATCATGATCATCATCATCACCACTATACCATACACAAACCTTATCAATTTACTATTACAATTCCAAAGTGATCACCACTTCTTATCACGTTCGTCTGTGTGCATTGCACAGCAATTCCAAATTACTATTCTCTATACGTACATTTCTAAATAAAATTAGTAGATTGACATAATTATAGTGTAGACCTGAAAGTCACAACCAATTTGGCAAGAAACAACTTCATAATGCCCCGTGATGGACATGAATTGCTACTGTTAAAAGTATAGCTCCACTAACCAATGAGGGTTGGGTCTAGCGGAAAAGGCTAGTTTCTCACAATGTGGTTAACTAAGGTTCACATCCCCGTTAGAAGAGGTGCTCACATTTAGTGCCTGATAATGCCTCAAACATAATTGTCTTCAATAGAAGAATACATATGCTTAGCGGAAAAAAAAGAGTACAGGTCCACTAATGGGTGGCTATTGGAATGTGATTATCATTTAAAAAAACAAATAACATGCATTTGATTGATTGATACATTATTTTCTTCTTCTTCTAAATATGGACTATGGAGGGTGGAACACGCAATTGCTATCCAAGCCAGGACCAATGGAGTGTAATCGAAGCAGCGGATTTGACACTTACTACGGGAAAACATTAACATTACTAGTACAATTCCAACTTAAGCACCAATAAATTGTCAGGAATATGCGTAAACTGAGTGGCAAGAAACAACTTTGAAATAACCCATTATTTGATGGATTTGAATTGTTAGAAGTGCTCCACTAATAGGTGCTACATATGGGAGAATCTGAGAAAATCAAAATAAAATAAAAGTGATAATGTAGATAATTTTTTTACCATATATGCAAGATTATATTGTTAATAAAAACATACAGATAAAATTATCTTCATTTTACTTTTTTTTTTAAAAAAACATACATTTTAACTTGTGATGAGAAGATGGTCTAGCATATAAAACAAAACAAAACAAAATAAAGCGAGAAATTAAAAGAGCAAGAAAATTGTGTGACCTTTAATTTTTTTGGTTATCACTGCATTATTTCATTGATGGTCAAGTCTGGTTGGCCTAAGACTATACCACCACAAGAGCGTTATCAAATGGTAGACCTAGAGAAGATGGTGCTTGACTTGGGAGTGGTAAGTAGACCTAAAAGTCACAATCATCAAATTGACAAAAACTTGTGAAACTTTCCTTAAGAATAATGATGATAAGAAACACAAAGTCCAAAGGGTCTTCCTTTAGCATAGATTTTTAACATGATCAAATAATTTACCTGGATACCGAATGACTTATAATAAGTTGCCTTGGCAAGCAACAACTTTAAAATGGATTTGAATTGATAGATGTGCTCCACTAGCACTAGTGGAAAAATCACTTTTAAGACCAGTTAAAAACGATATTTTAGACCGGTTTTGGATCCGATCTTGATACAGCCAGTCTTAAAAGTTTGCTATTTTTTAGACCGGTTAACGAAACCAGTTTGAAAAATAACCTTTTTAGACCGGTTTCTCAAAGACCAGGTCTAAAAAGTCCAGACTAGTTAGACCGGTTGTTTAAAAACCGGTCTAAAAACTTTTTTTTCAAGACTTTTAAGACTGGTTGTTAAAATAACCGGTCTTAAAAGTACTTTAAGACCGGTTATTTTAACAACCGGTCTTAAAAGTGATATTTTTTTAAAAAAATAAATAGGGCCTTTTTTTTTTGTAGTCAAACGTACAGATGAGTAGAAGGGATTACAGTGAAAAATCGATTGCGGATACTTAAATTTTTCATATTTAAGACCGGTTTTTATTAAAACCGGTCTTAAATGTTTGATATTTAAGACCGGTTATTACTAATAACCGATCTTAAAAGTTTAAAATTTTTAATTTTTTAAATATTTTTAGACCGGTTTTATTTATAACCAGTCTAAATAATTTTTTTAAGACCGGTTTTTTGAGAACCGGTCTTAGAAGTTCTATATAATTACAAAACTGCCACCGGTCAAATTTTTTAGACCTTATCCGCTATAACCGGTCTGAATATGGCGGTCTAAAAAGAAAATTTTGTACCAGTGTAGTAGGTGCTATATATCGGAAAATTTGAGAAAATCAATATAAAATAAAAGTGATAATATAGAAATTTTTTTTTCCATATATACAATATTATTATAAAAAAATAGAGATAAAATCGTATTTAATTTCATCAAAGATAAAACAGTGAAAAAATATATACATTTTAACTCGTGATGAGAACATGGTTTGACCTATAAAATAAAATAAAATCACAAAATGAACAATTAATAATGAAAAAAATATATAACGATTAAAGCTTCCCTCTAGAAGAAGTTGATGCATAAAAGAGCAAGAAATTTGTGTAGTCTTTTTATTTTTTTTGTTTTGTTTATCATCACATTATTTAATTTTTGGTCAAGTCTGCTTGGCCTAAGACTCTATATCCCCACAAGAATGTTATTAAAATGTCACAATCAAATTGACAAAACACTTAATAAGAAAGTCTCCTTAATTCATAGGAGCATGTAGTGCTTGACTTGTGAATAGACCTCAAAGTCATCCTCCATTTCACATGGCACAGCAAATACATACATATATGTGTGTATGTATATATCCTTATGCATATTTTATTTTTGTAATATTAGTATAGGAATGTGAGGTTTGGATTTTATTCTGGATATGAAAATCATTTTAACGGTTAATTTTTAAATACTTTTGTGAATATTCTCTGAGTTGTGAGATATATTCTGGTCATAAATAGCCCACATAATCTCAACTAAACCTTGTTTAATAAAAATTTTTGGTAGGATGATGTACACATAGGATTAAATTTGTAAACATTTTTCTTGATGATAACTAAAAGCCTTAAGAATGTGTTAGCTTCATGAAATTCATGTCATTGCGGCACATTTACCTTTAATTTCTCACACATTTTGGTGAATTCACAGATATTTGGGGATACATCTGCAAAGGAAATATGCTTAGTTAATATTTGGGATAAAAGGACATAATTCTTTGGTTTAATGTGAATATTTGACTATATTTCATCAACCTTTGACTTTTATAGACTTTCTTGTGTTGATAGGCTAGCATTTGATCCACATATGGAGCCATTGGAAGCACAACTCAATGACTAAGAAGTTGGAGAGGAGTTTAGAAAGTCAATACACCATAGAAAAGCAAGAGGAGATGAAGAGAAGCTTTGGCCTCAGCCAAAACATCCTTTGGCCATAGCCAGAAGACATCCAGAAACTTTTGGGTTGAGTCAAGGAACCCTCTGGTCATAGCCAGAAGATAGCAAAAAGGTGCTTGGCCATAGCCAAGATATCTCTTGTTCGCAACCAAAGGTATGACAAAAGGTGTTTGGTCGCAGCTAAGGTCTCTTTGGTTGCAGCCAATGGCCATAACTGAGGCTATGCATTTTGAGGACAGAACAAATTTTAGGGCTTTAAAACATTAAATCCATGAGTTAAAGGAGGATTCATCACTTCTTAGGCACTTGAGAGGCTGCTTGGGAGCATTTCCAAGCTAGGAATTGGTGTTGTTCAAGGAGATTCAAGTGGAAATTGAAGATTTAAGGAGATTCAAGCTCATTTCCCTTAGGTTTTGCTAATTCCTTTCCCTTTCTTCTCCATTTTTCTGAAATGGCTATAGCTATTTTGTGTATTTGTGGCTCTGAGTTGAACATGAGCAGCTAAATTTTTCATTCTAGGATTATTTTAAAGCTTTTGTATGGATTAAAACTTGAATCCTCCTCTCTTTTAGTATCTAATGATATATATGTGTTGATTTTATCTTGTGCCTAATGTTTCTTTGTGACTGGCCATCTCTTGGAATAATTTGTTCAATTAAATTAAGGTTGAGAAAGTTAATTTAATTGTAGAAATTAGATAAAATTATGCTAGACTTGAAGTTGAGGGATTAAATGAATAGTTTGTTAGTAACATAGAGATATAGTTACTAGCCTAGCATTGTCAAATTAAGTTTGTCTCTTAATGAATATTTTCACTTAACTGTAGCAAGAGATTGTGCATGTTAATTAAGGATATAAATTTGGTTTTGACTTGAGAAAGCTTAATTAAATGCTTTTGAATCTTATACTAACACATATATTCATTGAAAGCACTATTAGAGAGGAAATTTATCAAGTTTTATGAAGTAAAAATGGTATAATAATCCTAGGCTTCATCTAAGATTTGAATTCCAAGAATCATTTTCATTTAGTAATTTTTAGCCTTAGAAATAGTTTTTCAAAGTTCTCGTTTCACATAAAAAACATGTTTTGGCTCAACTTTATCGAATTCGCTAAATCTATTGCTTGATTAATTTGTTAAAAAAATCCTTGTGGGAACGATACTTGACTTATCACTTTATTACTTGGCAAGACCCGTGCACTTGCGGCGAGAACAAGTTTTTGGTGCCATTTTCAGGGATTGTTTTAACAAATCCTTTGGTCAACCATAGGCTTGTGATAGTAAATTTCGCTTGAGCTTTTAGTTAGGTATAAGAGTTTTCCTCTATTTTCTTTATTTATTTTTGTTTTAGTTTGGTACTTGCTTGCTTTTTTTTCTTCTTGTTGGTACCATTTTAGTGTATGCAATACTTGCATCAGGACGGTTTGGTAGTGATACTTGATAGAGTTCCTCGCATTGACGAGGAGACTAAATTGAATCTAGAACTATGGCAAGCGATGAATATGATTAAGCTACTATTAAGGACTTTACTAGCCGGAATATGCAGGGTATTTAATCTTGCATTCACATGCCAAAAATACAAGCACATACTTTTGAGATCAAGCCGGTTATGACAAAAATGCTTCAAATGCATGGAATGTTCCATAGTCTTTGCAATGAAGATGCCAACAAACAATTGATGTACTTCTTAGAAGTGTGTGATTCTTTCAAGCAAAATGAAGTTCCTTATGATGTTTTGAGGCTTTGGTTATTGCCTCTTCTCTATAAGGGAAGGCTAAGGATTAGTTCAATAATCTCCTGGAAGGATCTATCAACTCTTGGGATGATCTTGAGGCTAAGTTTAGAACTTGGTTCCTTTCTAATGACAAATTTGTGGAAGTTAGGGATGAATTTCTAAGCTTTAGACAACATCCAAATGAGCATCTTTATGTCACTTGGGAGAGATACAAGATGTTGATGAAACAATGCCTTAATCATGAGGTGGACAAATGGGTTATAGTTGAAATTTTTTGTACTCGCCTTAATCCTCAATCTAAGGCAATGGTTGATTCTATGACTAATGGAAGACACCGGAATGTTCCTGTTAATGAGGTGCTTAGGCTTTTGGATCAACTATCTGTAAGCAATACTCAAGGCAATGATAGGAGGACTACCCAAGCTATACCTACTACAAGAGAAAACTCTTCACCACAAATTGTAATTATCTTATCAACTTTAAATAAGTGTTTTGATGTGTTAGAATCTTAAATGCAAAAGAGTAATTCTCAAAGTATTCATTCTGTTCATGCTACACCAATTATGTGTGATCAGTACAATGATGTCTACATGACCGACCATTCTCTTCTTTACTTGGAGACTAAATTTGTCAACTACATGGGCAAATTCCAACATCCTCAAGGCAATCCGTACTCACAAACCTACAATCATAGTTGGAGAACTTATCCTAATTTCTCTTGGAGTCAAGGTAACATCTTGCATCTAACACATGCATCTATATCGAGTACTAAGCCTATTCCTCCACCTGGCTTTCAAATGCCATCAAGGAAAATTCCTATTAAGGAAGAAGACTATAAAATGGACAAGATGCTAGCTCAAATTTTGACTAATATAGAATCTTCAAGGGCTAAAAATAAAGCTACTTTCTCTCTCCAGGAAACTGTTATTAAAAATCTTAAAGTGCAAATAGGGTAACTAGCATGACAAGTAAATGCTATGTTAAGAAAGAGTCTTCCTAGTGATACCATTCCCAATCCAAAACATAATGGAAAAGAGGAATACAATGCCATTAATTTGAGAAGTGCCAAAGTACTATCGGATGTGTCTAGCTTGAATAAGCATAGTCCAAAGCAATATGATCAAGTGATTGTTGAAGTTGATGATGAAGACGTGGATGAAGAAATTGTAGTGGAAGAGGATGACTCTAAGAAGAGAAAGATGAGAAAAAGAGAAAGGCAATCACCCCCTATCATGCCACCACTACCTTTTATCTCAAAGATTCAAGAAAAAAGAGGAAGATGATTCATTCAAAAAGTTTGTGAACATGTTCAAGCAACTTCATGTGAACATTCCTTTTGTCAAAGCTTTGGAGAGAATGCCTAAATATGCTAAATTCCTTAAAGATGTTTTGTCCAAGAAGCAACAATTCAATAAGTTTGAAATTGTGGCATTAACCAAAGAGTATAGTGTGATTATTTAAAGAAAGTTGCATACTATGCTTAAGGATTCAGGAAGCTTCTACATGCCCTGTAACATTTGGACTAATTTCAATGGTAAAGCTCTTTGTGACTTGGGTGTAAATATTAATTTGATGCCTTTTACTGTTTTCAACCAATTGGGTTTAGAAGAGCCAAGGCCTACTACGGTGACCCTTCTCTTTACAGACCATAGTATTTCTAAACCTAGAGGAATCATTGAAGATGTCCCAGTTAAAGTAGACAAATTTATCTTACCAGCAGATTTTGTTGTGCTTGATTGTGAAGTTGACTAGAAAATTATCCTCATCTTTGGTCATCTATTCTTAGCCACTACAAGGACTCTCATTAATTTAGAGAAGGGTGAGATCACTTTTGAGTGTTGATGATGAAAAAGTGATATTCAATATGTCAAAAGTTTGAAGTTTCTTGATGATTCAGCTTAATGTTCTTTTGTTGATATATTAGATTCAGTTATCCCTCAAGAATCATATGCCTCCATGACCAAAACCCATTAGAGGCATTATTGATTGGTGAGTAAAACTTTGAGGAATTTGATGAAGATACTGTTGAAGAGTTCTTTAGTTTGGAATCATTTCCTCATTCAAGATTGAGGACTTTTGAACCACTTGAGGTGTCTGATGCATTAAGTACTCCATTGAAGCCTTCTATTGAAGTTCCTCTGGTTTTAGAGTTGAAGCCATTACCTCCTCATCTCAAGTATGCTTATCTTGGGAATTCTAACATTCTACCAGTGATTATCTATTCTATCCTCTCTGATTTGCAAGAAGAGGAGCTACTAAGAGTTTTAAGAGAGCACAAGCATGCCATTGGGTAGACTATTACCGATATCAAGGGAATAAGCCCTTCTATTTGCATGCACAAGAATCTATTAGAGGATGACCACAAAATCTCCATTGAGTATCAGAGGTGCCGAAATCCAATTATAAGGGAAGTAATCAAGAAGAAAATTCTCAAATGGCTTTCAACTAATATTATGTATCCTATTTTTGATAGTTCATGGGTGAGCCCAGTTTAATGTATCCCTAAGAAAGGTGGCATGACTATAGTGGCTAACACCCAAAATAAACTAATTCCTACTCTTACGGTAACTGGATGGTGGGTGTGTATGGACTACCAAAAACTTAAATCTGCTATAAGGAAGGATCACTTTCCGTTGCCATTCATTGATCAGATGCTTGACAAGCTAGCTGGCCAGGTTTTCTTCTGTTACCTTGATGGTTACTTAGGGTACAATTAGATTGCTATAACCCTGGAAGACCAAGAAAATACCACTTTTACTTGTCCCTATGGTATATTCACATTCAGAAGAATACTATTTGGACTTTGTAATACTCCGGCCATATTTCAAAGGTGCATAATGTCTATTATGAGTGAAAAGACCATTGAAGTTTTTATGGATGATTTCTCTATTTTTGCTCCACTTTTGATTCTTTCTTGGATAATTTGGATGTGATCATTAAAAGGTGTGAAGAAACCAATTTGATTCTCAATTGGGAGAAATGTCACTTTTGTTAGATCCCATAAGTTTTGATAATATCAAAGATTGGAAATGAACTTACAAAAGGTTTTGATAAATAGATAAAAGAGTTTTTGAACAAAGGAACAAAGTGCTTGGTGGCAGGGAAAGCCATCACCCGAGTAGGCACTTGAGTAATGAAGAAGAATAAGAAGTTATTGAAGGGATTTTTGAAGGGATCACTCGAGTGATGAAGGATCATCACTCAAGTGACCACTCGAGTAATATGTGCCAAAAAGTTCCAGAAGCTCTTTACTAAGATTTGCATGGTGTCACTTAAGGGACCACTTGAGTGATGACCAAGGGATCACTTGAGTGACCAAGTAAGAAATAAGGCAGTGAAGTCTCTACCAAGTTTTAAAAGGGATCACTCGAGTGATACCAATGCATCACTCAAGTAACCAGTCGAGTGATCAAGTCAGAAATAATGACTTCTCTCTCTGCCTAATTTAGAAGGGATCACTCTAGTGACCACTCAAGTGATGGCCTTAGATCACTCGAGAGACCACTAGAGTGATAAATTTCATAATGCATGATTTTAATATGTTATTTATTGATTTTTTATCTATATGATTAATCTTTCATTATGTTTGTATTCTTAGTATATTTGCAGAAAAACAATAAAGAGATCATGTGTTGAGAGAAAAGTCAAATGAAATGTCTGAATGCTCACCTACCGTAACATATAGTTTTCAAATTCGAAGAACGGTCAAACGTAGCTACACGACTTTAACGAAAAAGTTGAAATTGTTCCAACGGCTATCACAACTCATTTATAAATATGGGAACATTCAACATAGAACAGATATTACTGAGAACATACGAATATACATCGATCAACATATTCTTAGTGCTCTATTTCTTATATTCATTCTTTATACTTCAGTGATTATATATTTGCTTTGTGAGAGAGATTTTCATTACAAACTCAATATATGTTATTGAGACAACTTAAGGTTGTGGAATCTTGAGTTGGGGATTTGTTTACAACATGTAAGGGGGAGCGAGTGTCTAGTGAAGGAACTTGCTGTGTACTAAGATACCAAGAACCCACTGAATCTTGGAAGATATAGTGAAACTCTCAGAGAAGTTCTGAGGACTGGACATAGGTCAAAGTGGTTGTGGCCAAACTAGTATAAATCCCAGTGTATACTTCGGTGATATTTCTCCTAGCTTTTAACTGATTTAAATTTCCAGTCAATTTTTATATACGAAACGAATTGTCTGTGATCACCTAATTCACCCCCTCTTAGGTGAAACGCTTATACTAACATTTGGTATCAGAGCATAAGTCTTCTTATTCAGGTGTAACAACCTAAGAGGCATCCAGTGGCAAGCATAAGTAAAGGAGAACTTCCCGATGGAGGCTCTATCACCAGACCGCCAGGTTTCAGTGGCGAACACTTCTCTTTCTGGAAAGTGAAGTTGAGAGTATTTATAATGGCTACAGAATACAGACTGTGGGAGGTGATTGAGAATGAAAACTATGAAGCTGTAAAGATTGTAGATTCATAGAAAGTTCCAAAGACACTAGCCAAGTACGATAAGAACGACAAGAAACTCATCACTCTCAACAATAAGGCAATTCTGATAATTAAAGTGCTTTTAGTAAAAATGAGTACTTTAGGATTTGCAGACTTCTAACAGCCAAGGAAATGTGGCAAGCCTTGGAAATAGCTCAGGAAGGAACTTCCAAAATAAAAGAAAATCGGATCAACACTTTGGATACAGAATTTGATGTACTTCAAATGAAGATAAGTGAGTCAATAGATGAATTTAAACTTAGATATACTCATCTTGTTAATCAACTTGTAGCACTTGGAAAAGTCTATTATCAACATACCCAAGTAAGAAAGATACTAAATATACTCTCTAAAGAGTGGGAGGCCAAAGTCACTATGATAGAGGAAGCAAAAGGTGAATCAATACGATCAATTGCTTCTTTATTCGAAAGTCTCTCTGAATATGAAAGCAAATTAAAGTTCAAAAGTGAACTTGAAGAGATTGGTGACAAGAAGAAGAAAAGCCTAGCACTAAAAGCAAAAGAAGAAACCCAAGAAGATGATGAAGATCTTAACGATGATGAAATGGGTCTGATGATAAAACGATTCAGGAAATTTAACATGGAAGGCCAAGGATTCAAAAAATTTCAAAAGGGAGGAAGAAGCAATAAAGAACACATTATTTGCTATGAATGTGGAAAACCAGGACATATCAAATCAGAATGTCTAGAACTAGCTCAGAAGAATAAAGATAAGAGAAACAACAAGTTCTATAATAAGAAGAAAGCCTTTGTATCCGCTATATGGGGAGATAGTTCATCTGATCAAGATAGCGATAATGAGGAAGTAGCCAATATTTGTTTGGTCGCTCAAGAAGAGACATAAGAGGAAGAGGTAATTGATTCTGATCCTACATATGATGAATTACTTTATGAATATAATACTTTACATTCTGAATTTATCAAAGTAGTTAAAGAATTAGTTGTTTTCAAAAAGAAGAATAAAAATCTTGAAGAAAAATTCAAAGATGTTTTAGAAAAGGATTGTGAAAATTGTTCCTCATTGAAAAAGAAAAATACTGATCTCACGAGAACTCTTGAAAAATTCACCAAAGGCAGTGAGATGCTAAATGTAATATTAAAACTCAATGATTTGTAACTGACTGATTTGGTATTGGATATGATCCAAAATCAGATAAAAAGAAAGGAAGAAAGAAGCAGGAGGTAAGACATACTTGAGTTATTTTCAGCATTCTGTACATATATCAAATCCTTTTGCATACTATAATTTTTGCAATAGGAAATGTCACTATACTTCGTCGTGCATTCATAAAAAGAAAGGAAAAATATGAACCTACAAATGGGTACCTAAAGGTTCATATGTTCAAAAAAATAATATGTACTAACCCAAAAGGACCCAAAAAGATGTGGGTACCTAAGACTTAATCGTATTTGATTGTAAATATGTCTTAAAGCATTCAAAAACAACAAGTGGTGTATAGACAGTGGATGCTCCAGACATATGACCGGTGATTTCAAAAGTTTTACCACGTTACAACCTAAAGAAGGTAGAAAGGTAAAATTTGGAGAAAATCAATCCAGAAAGATAGTAGGAATTGGTGAAATAAAAAAATGATAAAGGCATATAAGTCAAAGACGTATTTTACATTAAAAGTTTATGCCACAATTTGCTGAGCATAAGTCAAAGTACAGATAAAGACAACTGGGTCATATTTGACTCAGAGGAATGTCTAATTGTAAACAAGAAAGACTTACAATTAGATAAGAAGAATATCAAAGCAAAGCTCAGAGTAAAAAGGAAAGATAACTGTTATACTCTTAATATCAGTAAAAATGTTTCTGAAAACTATTTTCTAAGTAATGTTGATGAAAGTTGGCTATGGCATAAGAGATTAGCTCATGCCAATATGCATCAACTAGGCAAGTTACTTAACAAGGATTTAGTTATTGGATTACCTAAAGTATATTTCAAAAATGATTTGATCTATGATGCATGCCAAAAGGGTAAACAAACTAAATCATCTTTCAAATTGAAAAATGTGATCACAACCAACAAACCACTTTAATTGCTGCATATGGATTTAGTTGGACCAACAAGAGTTAAAAGTCTTGGTGGCAATCTACATTCACTAGTCATTGTTGATGATTTCTCTAGATTTATATAGACTATTTTCTTATCATCAAAGGATAAAACTTTCAGTGAATTTATTGTTTTTACCAAGAAAGTGCAAAGTGAGAAAGGTATGTCCATTACAGGTATCAGGACAGATCACGGTAGATATTTTGAAAATCAAGCCTTTGGAGAATACTGTGACACTAATGGCATTGATTACAATTTCTCTGCTCCAAGGACACCTCAACAAAATGGAGTCATGGAATGAAAGAACAGAGTACTCACTGAAATGGCTAGAGCAATGTTGAATGAAAAGAACGTGTCTCAAGTTTTCTGGCTGATGCAATAAGTACAACATGCTACATTTCAAATAGAGCCTACATCAGAACAAAACTTGGAAAGACACCATACGAACTATATAAAGGAAGGAAGCCGAACCTTGCTCATATGCACATCTTCGGTTAGAAGTGTTTCATTCATAATAATAGTAAAGATAACCTAGGAAAGTTTGATTCTAAAACTGATGAAGTAATATTCTTAGGCTACTTTATCTGAAGTAAAGCATATAGAGTTTTCAATAAACGAACTTGTGTTGTTGAAGAATCAATTCATGTTGTATTCGATGAATTTGAATCCTCTGACAAGATTATTGATGATGAGCAGGAAATAGTATTAAATCATGATAATGATCAACCTAAGTCTAAGCCATACAATCTCTAAAATGACCAAACCAAGGAAGAAGAACAACCACTATAACAACTTAGAGCCTGGAAATACAACATCGTCATCCTCTAGAACAAGTTATAGGAGATGTAAGTGAGGGAGTCAAAACTAGAAATAGAATCTTTAATGAGGTTAGTTTTTCAACATTTATTTTTGAGATTGAACCTTCTAACTTTGACGAAGCCCTATCAGACAATGATTGGGTTATAACAATGCAAGAAGAACTTAATCAGTTTGAAAGAAATCAAGTTTGGGATTTAGTGCCTCGGCCTAAGGATCATCCAATCATTGGCACAAAATGGGTATTCAAGAACAAACTTGATGAATCAACAATCATTGTTAGAAACAAGGCAAGATTGGTGGCTAAAGGCTATAATTAGGAAGAAGGTATTGATTATGAGAAAACATATGCTCCAGTGGCTAGATTGGAAGCTATACGAGTACTCTTGGCCTTTGCATGCATTAAGGGATTCAAACTCTATCAAATGGATGTAAAAAGTGCATTTTTAAATAGATATATCATAGAAGAAGTATATGTAGATCAACCTCCAGGATTTAAAGATGTAACCAAGCTGGACCATACTTTCAAACTAAGAAAAGTATTATACGGTTTAAATCAAGCCCCTAGAGTATGGTATGAAAGACTCAATAAATTTCTCATCGATCAAGGTTTTGTACAAGGAAGAGTAGATACAACACTTTTACAAAATTAAAACGAAATTATATTGTAGCAGTACAAATATACGTTGATGATATAGTTTTCGATGCTACTAAAGAAAGTTTGTGCAAGAAATTTTCTGAGATAATGCAGGGGGAGTTTGAGATGTCAACGATGGGAAAATTAAATTTCTTTCTTGGTTTGTAAATCAAACAATCTCCCGTCTTGGTATCAGAGCTAGAATGTGAAGTAGGGATATAATACTTAGATCTGGATCTGTTTTTATGGCATTAAAATTTTTGTTAGCGGATTAGTATGATTTAAAGGTCTGTACTTGATAGCACTTTGTATATAGTTCTTGTTTATCATACATGAGTCCATCAGTGGGTTGAGGCAGGCGTTTGTGCCCCACACAATAGTGTATGATAAATAAAGATTTTATATACTACAAGTCTGGCTAGAGTAGGATATGAAAAATCTTACTAATTTCTTAACAAGATATTTTAATCCATAAAAACTGATACATTTTTAATTATTATACCACTATGGATCCAGAAGGTGATGATACTTAGGCAAGGGAGATTTACAATTATTGCTATTTTCTTTTCTTTAAGCTTTACTTCCTTATTATTCTGCTCTTTAATTCTGTCCTTTACTTCTTGCACTCTTTTTATTTCCATCTTTTCCTTTCAGCCATTTAAATTCTGTCAATTTAAATTTTTCAATTTAAATTATGTCTTTCTTTCTCCGTTCCTTTTCTTCCAAACGTAGTAGTAGTAGCTCTTGTTCTACTCCATTAAGCAACTCTACGCTAAACGATGAGGAATCAAAGTCTTCAACTTCTAAGCAAATTTTCAAAGAAGAAATTTCTTTTGAAAATATATACCAGAACATAGACGATTGGGTTTTACCTTTAATTGCTTTAAACGCGCTTTATCAAATGCAAACTCAAGATAAGAAGTGGTTTTCTAAATCTGATTACATAATCAGAACAGTTGAAGAATCAATTCGTATCAAACCAGAAAAGGAAGAATTTTACCTTCTTTCTCAAAAATGAATTGACAAACATAAGAAAGATTACAACTTTTTGCACATCGGAAGTGTTCAAGTTGCCATTAAACCACTAATAAGAAAAGGACTAAACGTGTCAGGACAGTATGCCTCATGGATGCTAGACATTATGAATTTTCGGATTCTCTACTTGCAGCAGCAGAATTTGGACTTCATAATGGTCCTATCTACTTTAACTGTTATCCAAATAGGATGGCAGACTTAAAGGATGAACATGTTCTTAAAGTCCTTAAACTCAAACTTTAGTTAAACAGTTTGAAAATCAAACCAGGATCTATACCGGCTACCTAACATATAGGATACAGTATAAGGTCTTAAACTCATCCAATTCCTTAGTTCTAATACCACCTGATAATGGCCAAACAATAGTCTTTTTATCAGATGAACAAAATGCAAACTTGAACGTTCCAAAAACAATTATGTAGGATGATGTTGAATTACCAGATGATTGGACAATGTATAAGGCCACAAAGCCTATTCCTAAACCAATATCTCAGGTAAGCAAAATCATTCAAACATAAGATGGAACTGTAAAACTCTCCTTTGATAGACCAAGAAGATCTTGTAGTCAAGCTACCAGAACTGAGCCTTCATTATATGAAGACTGTAGGTCTATTAGATCTGAATCTTCAAGATATTCTTGTTCTTCTCTACCTAAACCACCATCTGTCATCTACATGTCAGCCCCCAATACATCAACTCCCCAACAAACTCTACCAAAGTTACCATCGGTCATATATGCACCTGCACCACCTACGGTAACCCCACAAACAGCCACAAACGTTTCAATTCAAGGAGTTGACAATTCTTTAAATATCCCACAAACAAGTTATGAAAAGGATGATAACTTGAAATCAATCGAGTCTCCAACCTATTCATCTCTTGGGGAACCAGGGGAACCTTTTATCATAAATATTTTAGAAAATGTTTTCCAAATTGACAAACAAACCGTGCAAACGGAATTTTACTCTAAGAAATATAACCTTCAGAGAGAATGGTTTCTACTAAATTTCAAAAAATCTGCTAGAAAAGAAATTCAAGAAAAATTCTATAGATTTCTTGAAAAAATACAAGAAAATATTCCATTTTTTGATTGGTTTAATGCTTATGCAGAAGATAAAAAATTGGAATATCCTTTCTTGCAAACCATCAATATGACAAAGAAACAATGGAAAACTTCTGAAGGTGAAACTATTTCTTCTGAGTTTCCTACTCCAAAACCAGTACAAGTACCACAATTGGCTGACGACAAACGCCAACCAATTATGGCTGCACCTTTCAAATTTAAAAACATTGAAAAACCCATTGACCCAACGGATATTAAGAATATTGTTGAACAAAACAATTATACAAACCAATACCTTCAGGTATTAGGTGATTATTTTGTTCAAACACCAGTTTCTTCAAGAAAAGTCGAAGCTAGAATTGAAACACCTTTTTTTAAACCTTTTCAAATAAACCTGAAAATTAAGTCAGATTTTCAAACTAAAAGATCTTATTTATTAAGAAAGGTTCATCAATAAATTAGCTAACTTCAAACTACGACTGTCCCAGACACACCCCAAATGTCATCAACCAAATCAAAAGATGTTATGACTTTTGAAAAGGATTCCCAAATTGGAGATACAGACTCTAACCCTTCTGAGTCACAACTCCATATCATCCATTAACACTGGAAAAAGCCTTCAAAACTCTATTGCCATAGAGCTAGCCCTCCAGACATTCTGGTTGAAGAAAGAATAAACCAAAACTTTAAATCCTTTAATGCTGATAATATATATGAATGGAACATAGATGGTCAAAGTGAATCAAACATTCTCCAAACTCTTCAACAAATGTCCATGGTAAGTACCGCATACCAAACTCAACATGATTATTCAGATGAAATGATTACCAATCTTATAGTTTCCAGGTTTACTGGACAACTTAAAGGTTTGTGGGATAATTATCTTTCTCCTGAAGACAAAAATACCATTTTTACATCTGTTAAAACTGAATCTAATGGAACACCCATTACCTCAAACAGCCAACCCATTCTAGATTCAGTAAACACTCTTCTTTTTACAATTATTAAACATTTTGTTGGAGATCCATCTATCTGGAAAGATAGGTCGGCTGAACTTCTTTCAAATCTTAAATGCAGTACCTTATATGATTTTAGATGGTATAGAGATACTTTTTTTACTAGAGTACTCACTAGAGATGATGCTCATCAGCCATTTTGGAAAGAAAAATTCCTAGCTGGATGACCTAAGTCTTTAGATGATAAAGTTAGAGAAAAGTTTAGAAACCAAAATGATAGCAACATCCCTTATGAGCACTTGACATATGGTCAATTGATCTCTTATATCCAAAGAACTGCTCTTAAGATTTGTCAAGATGATAAAATCCAACGTCAACTTTCAAAAGAAAAGGCCACGAACAGGAAAGAATTAGGAACTTTCTGTGAACAATTTGGCTTTCCTCCTTGTAAGCAATCTAAACCTCACCGCAAACCTTACCACAAAAAGAAAAAACATGTCTACTAAAGATATAAGCCCAATACACCTCCTCGTAGATTTGAAAAGGAATTTGCTCAAAACCAAAAGTTGATTTTCCTAAACAAACAAAAGTTACCTGTTTTAAATATGGTAAACCGGGTCATATTTCCAAATATTGTCATTTAACTCGAAAGTTGAAAAACATTAAGAGTATTGAAGAACCTCTTCTTGAACAAATAAACAATCTTTTCATTGAAACTTCTGAATATGAATATGAAAGTAGTTCTTCTGAAGATCTTAATCAAATTCAAAACGAAGATCTTCCAGAAAACTCTTCTTCAGAAATTAATGTTATCACAAAGGAACATGATTTACTTCTTGATATCATTACTAAACTTCCAAATTCTGATAGAGGAGAATATTTGTTCAAACTAAGAGAAATTCTCAATCAAACTCTGACTTCTTCAAATTCTAAACCTCCTATTCTTTTCAATAAATATGATTTAACAAATGTTTTAAACAAGTTTAAACATTATGTTAGACCAACAACTCTCCAAGACCTTCAGTATGAGGTAAATAACCTCAAAACTGAAATCAGTCTTATCAAACTTCAACAAGACACCCATGCAACTGCTATATCACAAATACAGGATATTCAACTTGCAACTCAAAATGAAGGGCGACATAAAACACAATCCGATCAAGAAGACAATAATCTTTCTGAACCATTTTTAAACTTGATTTCAAAAATATCAATTCAAAAGTTTTATGTTTAAGCCAAGATTATTATTAATAATGATTTTGTCTTGGACCAAACTGTTCTGTTTGAACAGGAGCTGATTCTAATTGTTTTAAAGAAGGAATCATTCCTACAAAGTACTTTGAAAAAACAACCGAAAGGTTTAATGGCGTCAATGGCTCACGCCTAGATGTCAAATACAAAGTTTCAAATGTTGTTATTAAAAATGAAGGTTTAAAGATTCAAACCCCATTTATATTAGTTAAAGATATGGGAACCTAGATTATTCTTGGGGCGCCATTTGCAAGGCTATTATTCCCATATATGACTGATGAAAATGGAATTTCAAAACAACATCTGGGTAAAATAATCTTATTCCCTTTTACTTAAAAACCCAAAGTTAAAGAATTAAATCTTCTTTTTTCAAAACAACAAGTTAATTTTTTGAAGGAAGATATCTCTTTTAAACATATAGGAACTCAGTTATGTCAAGTACAAATTAAACAAAAAATCCAAACTTGTCTTGCGAAAATCCATCAAACAATTTGTTCAGATTTACCAAATGCATTTTGGAATTGCAAAAAACATATGGTTGATTTGCCTTATGAAACAATTTTTTCTGAAAAACAAAAACCAACAAAGGCGTGACCAATTCAAATGACTGCATAACAACTTGAAACCTGTAAAAAGGAAATTCAATAACTTCTGAACAAAAAATTGATAAGCAAATCTAGAAGCCCTTGGTCTTATGCTGCTTTTTATGTCAATAAAAATGCAGAGATAGAACGTGGAGCTCCTAGGCTTGTAATCAATTATAAACCTTTAAACGAAGCGTTACAATGGATTAGGTATCCAATTCCCAACAAATCTGATCTACTTAAACGATTGTATTCTGCAAAAATCTTTTCAAAATTCGACATGAAATCTGGATTTTGGCAGATTCAAATTTCTAAAAAAGATAGGTATAAAACTGCTTTTACTGTGCCTTTTGGTCAATATGAGTGGAACATTATGCCTTTTGGTTTAAAAAATGCTCCTTCTGAATTCCAGAGAATCATGAACGAAATCTTTAATGATTATAGTCAATTCATTATCATTTACATTGATGATGTTTTGATCTATTCTCATTCAATAGAACAACATTTTAAACATGTCAATCATTTCATTAAAGTTGCAGAAACAAATGGTTTAGTAGTTTCTAAACCTAAAATTAGTCTTTTTCAAACTAAGGTTAGGTTTCTTGGTCATTGGATTTATCAGGGATCCATAACGCCAATTGAACGTGCAATCCAATTTGCAGATAAATTTCCTGATCAAATCATTGATAAAACACAACTTCAAAGATTTTTGTGATGTCTAAACTATGTTGCTAAGTTTATTCCTCATCTTAGCAATTTCATTAAACCACTTCACCAGCTTCTTAAAATGAATCCTCCTCCTTGGACAGATATTCATTCAAATGTTGTTAAGAGATTAAACTCCAGGTTAAGGAACTTCCTTGTCTTAGACTTCTTGTTCCTTCTGCTTACAAAATTGTTGAGACTGATGCCTCTGATATTGGTTATGGTGGCATTCTTAAACAGCGTATAGACAGAAAAGAAAAAATTGTCTCTTTCACATCTAAACATTGGAATACTGCACAGCAGAATTATTCCACAATTAAAAAAGAAATTTTGGCAATTGTTTTATGCATTTCCAAATTTCAATATGATCTTTTAAACCAAAGGTTTTTAGTTCGTATTGATTGTAAATCGGCAAAAGACATTTTACAAAAAGATGTTAAAAACCTTGCATCTAAACAAATTTTTTCTAGATGGCAAGCGATTTTAAGTGTTTTTGATTTTGACATTGAATTTATCAAAGGCACTTCAAACTCCTTACCAAATTTTCTTACCCATGAATTTCTTCAGGGTAGGTAGTGAGTGAAATGCCCAGAAAAAGAAAGAACCTGATGATAAACAAAAGAGTGATAAACTCCCGAGTGTCATGCAAGATGCTCAAAATCAAACAATCTCTAGCGCAAGTTTGGAGGCGATTATGCAACAACTTCTACAACAATATGGATCCCAAACACAAGGATCCCAGCAGCAGAAGCAGTCTCAAATAGAGTCATTTACTCCATCTGGGTCATCGATCTAGAAACCTCAAACAGAAGCAACCTCTACAAATGAGATTTTAAAATCTTATGAATAGGCATATGCCCAGAGGAAACTTCCAAATCAAACATAGGAACAGGTAGTGAAAAAAGGGAAAAACACAGCCCTAGTACCATTTTCCTACCTGACTAAACAAGAGTATGACAGGTTAAACCAACCACCCCAAAGTCTACAGGTTTGGCCAAGACCTTCTACACCAACTTAAAAATAACTGACAATTGTGGCTTCTTTATCCAAGGCAATTGTCAGTCAAACCCAAACACAAGCTAGTACACATACGCCTTATTCTCACAAAGAGGCTTATGCAAAACACATTTTACAGGTAGAACTAGATTTTTTTCACCAAAATCCAAATCAAGTAGCTTTAAATATCTTTCCTCTGGGATTTCATTTTAGGCCTTTTGATTTGGCAAAAACTTGAGAATGGTATGAGATAATACTAGTTCATACTGGGTCCATTAAAATTGAAAGAAAAATGGACAAAAGAACTGGACCAATGATTACTCATTCCTCTCTCCAGATTTTAAAAGTTCTCACCCCTTCCCAGTGGGGACAAAATTTATTTAAACCAACATTTTGGGAAATTGACTATGAACCCAAAAGATATACTTACTGGGATTATGTTGATGCATGGTCCAATGTCTTTTAGGATCAAAATGAACTTTTTACACATACTTGGTTTATCTACTTCAAAACAAAAATTGAGTATGATTTTCCTCAATGGTTTGTTCACTGGTGGGGATTCTTTGGTCCAGAACTAGAGATATTACCCTCAAAGGTTGTACAAGCCTTTGAATAATTTAAACAAAAATTCAACATTGGTAAAGATCCTTTTCCAATTGATCTTCACTATTTTTTAAAATTATTTGTATCTTGGGTATTTTCCTGGAGTTACATATTTTCTCAAACAAACCAAGGATCAACCCTCTTACCAACTCTACAGAGACTTCCTTCGATAAGATGGTGGGATAAATTTGACATTACCAGGATTGATAACAGAGCAGTTGACAAATGGTTCAAAGAAAATCCTCAGCATCTTTGTAAGATGGAACAAAGCAAATCCCTGAATCAAAAATCAAGGATTACGTCTATCTTAGCTGGAACCACAGATAAGGCTAATCTTATCAATTAACTTAGCTCAATGCTACAAGTTATACAATAACAAGACCAAATGGCTTCGACCAGTCAGCTAGTCTCTTCAGCAGCCTCAGACAATCAAGAGGATGATGAAGAAGAATTTGTTGTAGATTTAAATAAAGATTAAACTCTCAAAGACATAGAATTTTTTTTAGGTTTTTGATGTAAATATACTAAAGTACTGTAGCACCATACACCGTAGTATACACAGTGGCTTTCACCGTATAGTACTTTAACACCATGTGTCAAATAATAACACTGTAGTGTCGGTAGTACTGTGCAAATAGTACCAACCGAAACTGTTTAAACAGTAACAAGTCACTAGTCAACTGTTCACTGGAACCGTGTAAATAGTACAGGTCACTAGCCGGTTACCAGTCACCCTAAATAGTAACCTCGCCTGTCTATTTAAAGTTGATTCAGTCTCATTCTGGGACAGGTTTAGTTATGCACTTAGAGAGAGAACTAGAGAGAGAAGCTCTAAGCTCCTTCGACGACTCTCCTCCCTTCGGCGAGTTTTCTTCATCTTCCCCTTTCTTCTTTTGTAAGTGCTTATGCTTTCTTTTCGATAAAATTAATCAGTTTCTTCTACTTTTCTTTGCATCATATCCTTCCCTCCTCTGATGACCCGGGATTAGCAGATTTAATGAGTTAATCACTAGCAGGTTCTACCGTCGTTGATTAATTTCATTCGCAATCTCAGTGGACATTACAGAGTATCCCTTCTGCATACATCATTTAATACTTTAATTATGTTTGTAATTATGCCTTAAGAAGTCCGTCTTCTTCCCTCTTCATATGCTCCTCCCTTTCTTTAGTTAGATCCACCTCCGGGGCCCCTCCCCCGTCTTTTGGTTTGTAAATCAAACAAAGAAAGAATGAAATTTTCATATCTCAAATGAAATATTTGAAAGAGCTATTAAAGAAATACGGGATGGATAAAGCAAATGGAATGAACACGCCTTTGAGCTCAACTACATTACTTGATGCCGATGTCAAGGGAAAAGATTATAATACCATAAAATATAGATAAATGATTGGATCATTACTCTATCTTACTGCTAGTAAACCTGACATCCAATTTAGTGTTGGTATGTGTACAAGATATCAATCAGCACCAAAGGAATCACATGATGAAACTGTCAAATGAATCTTTAGATACCTCACCAACACAGCAGAATTAGGTTTCTGGTATCCTAAAGGAAGAAATGAATATCTAGTTACATACTCAGATTATGATCCTGGAGGATATAAGACTGACAGAAAGAGTACTAGTAGGCAATGCCAATTTCTTGGAGGCTCACTTGTGTCATGGTTGAGCAAGAAACAAAATATAGTGTCTCTTTTATCAAGGGAAGCCAAGTATGTTGCAGCATCAAGTTGTTATTCACAAGTGTTGTGGCTGAAGCAATAATTACAAGATCTTGGTATTTATTTGAAAGAGATACCTATATACTGTGACAATACTAGAACGATAAGCTTGGTAAATAATCCTATTCAACACTCCAGAACTAAGTATATTGATGTTAAATATCACTTCATTAGGGATCATGTTCAAAAGAATGATGTCAAAGTGATATTCATTCCTACTTATCTTCAACCAGCTGATATCTTTACAAAACCTCTAGCAAAAGATCAATTTTTATTCATTAAAAGAGAATTAGAAATGGTAAATCCCAATGAATTGTAAGTTTTTTTTATGTTAAAAATTAGAATTTGATCATGTTTTGATGATTACTAACTCAAGCATCGGAGTATCTAGCAATTTGTTTTGTAAGACATTAATACTCTATTTTGGGACATCAAAACCAGAGGTTAACAAAGTAACAAATCACTCAAGTGATACTTCAAGTGATTTACACATTACCCGAGTGATAACTGGAAGTGCTGGTAAGCATTACTCGAGTGGTTACTAGAGTGATGACCTTGAAAATTTTGCAGTAAGGCATTAAATAAAAAAGAAATGGTATAACGATTAGAAATAAATAGTCAGGAGGTGAAGAGACTGATCACTTGAGTAATGTCTTAGAATCACTCAAGTAAGCCATCAAGTGATCATGATTGCATATCACAAATCAACCAAGTTTCAACTCAAATCTGCTTGAAGTATCTTCAAATCACAAATGGAATATACCTGGGTAATTGTAATATTACTCATGCCAGGTACGCTTTTAAAATGCATCATTTCTAATTTTTTGGCATGATCACTCAAGTGACCACTTTAGTGATGCCTCAAGATCACTCGAGTGATGTCGAGCGCTAGGGTTATATCTGTCGTAACTCTATCATTTTTCAAAAAATCTCTTCCAATGATTCTCTTAGTGCTCTTCCAAAATTTTTTTCACAAACACTTTCCCACTTCATTTCCATCAAAATCCACTGATTTTCACTGTGAAAAACCTCTCAAATTTCTCAAATCTCTGTGCCCTAAAATTGCTCCTCTTCTCAATCCATAATGGTAAGAACAAAAACCCTTCTTCCTAACACTCCTTCTGGGCCTTCTGATCCCCAGCAACCCTTTGAATCTCCTTCAACCAAGAAACAAAAAATCTCCTCTAAGCCGAAAACCAAACCCAATCCACAAACAAAACCCAAAGCAAAAGGGGTTGTAATTAATAAGCATATGGTTACTAGGGCTCAAACAAAGAGGGCTTCACTTTTAGGAAGAGGCAAGGGAACCAAGGCACTAACTTCACCCTCATCAAATTTATCAAACACACCTTCTTGGACTGGGAAAAGTTCAAAAAGGTCCAAATATGATGAAAAACTTGCCAAAGCCCTAGCAAATTTGTTAGAAAAGGCTTTACAATCCAAAGGAGGAAAGGAGGGTCAATCCTCAAAGGTTCCAGAAGAAGAAAGAGAAGAACATATTACATTTCCTCTAAAAGGGCTTCAATGTAAAGAAGATTGAAGAGTCACAGAAGTTCAAGGATCATTTTTCAAAGAGCAAAATATGCATAATGCACTACATTGACCTCAAGCTTCTTCAAGAGGTATTGAATTTTGATCTAAGCCCTTACATTGAGTCTTACATGCCATGGCTATCTATTAGACTTCCTTTTTTACACAAAATAGTAAGACATTGTTACTACAATTTGGAACCATTTAATGATGAGATAAGAGCCTCAGTAGAAGAGGAAATGGTATCTAAGGTCAGGGGACAAGAAATCTTGATCTCAGCTTTTAAAATAAACACTTGGTTAAAGATAAAGGACCTTCCTGATGATATTTATCCCAACCTTTACTCAAATCAATTGTTTACAATTTTGAACCCCAGTGAAAGAGTGGGATTACTCAATTTTAATCCTAGTGATATATGTGACTTACACAGGGTTCTATGGTATATCTATTCTAGAAATTTAGTCAATAAGTTAAACAATTTCACACGTTTCATTGGGAGAGATTTCAAAAACATGGCCTCCATTATCTCAAAGAGCAAAAGGACTTGGGTGAGCTCATATTTACTGAGATTAAGAGATATAGGTTCAATGGAACCATGACCACCTCAATGCCTTTTCCCCAGCTTTTATCTTTATTCATGAAAAGAATAAGAATTAGTACTTGGAGAAGAATGAGCCTATTGAGAGGCTAGCCTCAGTAGGAAGAAATTAAATTGGAAGATTAAACATTGACATTCTACTGAAAAGACCACTTGAGTCTAGCCCCAAGAAGAAAAAGAAAACTGAGGCTGAGTCAAGTAGATTGGACGACACTCAGTCCTCTGCCACAGCTTCAACAGCTCCTCCATCATTCTTCAGTGCTACTTTACAGACATTTATGAAGAATGTACTTGAGGGTTTTCATGTGGACATTGCCAACACAAATGCAGAATTAGTCACTCATATAAGCCACAAGATGGGAGAGTTGGTAGAGAGTGTAACCAAATATAATGAGGCAATGTTGGCTGAGCAATGAGCATAAGGAATTGCCATTCAGGAGCTTGGGGTCATCCTGAAATATTACATGTAAAGATTGATGCTATGGCTCCTGGTTCATCCATACCTACCACTGCTACTGGTTCAGTTCTAGTCTCTGAGCCAGGCCCTTCTACCATTCCTCCTCCTATCATATCTTCTACCACTCCCAGTAACTTTTTCTTTACTATGCCAGACCCATCCTCATCCAAACCAATTCACATCACCATCACTGATGAGCCTATTCAGCCTCAGCTAGTGCCGACTCTTGTTGCCTCACCTACTGGCACTGAGAAGGTGATTGTTTCATCTAGTGATGATTCTAATCAATCACCATTGGTACAGTGGAGGTGGAAGTTACTTCTTAGATCCCAACACCTCAGAACCCTCCAAAAGATCTTCTTTTTAATACCTCCAATAAATCTCCCTGAGCCTGAACAATTATCTCCTAGTTTTTCTCATCAGGGTAACTTAATGACTCTGGAGCTTTACCTCTCAATATCACTCCCATCTCTGCTGCCCAGCCATCTAGCTTTGCTCTTCTTTCGATTGATTCCCACCTTTGTGATGAAGACAAAAAGGGGAGAAGAACTAGAAGTGATTTTTTTGAAAATTGACACTGATGTTGCATTGATATAGCATGGGCTTAAGGGTGTATTGGGATTTTAGGGAGCTTTTGATTTTTGTAAACATATTTTGACTATGTAAATTCTTTTAAGTTTACTTCAAGTTATCAATTCAGCAATCTAATTCTGTCACTATTACAAAATTGTAGACTGATGAACTTTTCATTGTGTATGATAAATGATTATAGGATTTGATAAAGTCATTAGTTGAAATGATCTTTAATACTAAAAACTTTAAAATCATTGAATTTAAATTCAAAATGATTTCAAATTATCAAAGTTTCACAATCAATGGATTTGGAATCAAAGGAGTTTCAAAGTTATTAGTTTAGAATTCAAAATGAGTTTAAACAAAAGATTCAAAGATTTTGATTTGAACTTAAAGTGTTTTCAAATATATTTAAATTCATTAATTTAAAAGAAGTCTTGAAATCTAAACTAAAAGATATCAAGTATTTTAGAAATATATGATCTTAATTGAAATCTCAAATTTCAAAATGCTTTCAAATATCTTGTTCAAAAATTACCAAGTTTTGTCATCATCAAAAAGACGGAGAATGTTAGATCCCTTATGTTTTGATGTTAACAAAGATTGGAAATGAACTTACAAAAGGTTTTGATAAATAGAAAAAGAGTTTTTGAACAGAGGAACAAAGTGCTTGGTGGCAAGGAAAGCCATCACTCAAGTGGGCACTCGAGTAATGAAGAAGAACTAGAAGTTACCGAATAGGAGAAAGCTTCACTAGCAGATTTCTTAAGGGATCACTCAAGTGATGATCCTTCATTACTCGATTGACCACTCAAGTAATATGTGCCAAAAAGTTCAAGAAGATTTCTGCTGAGATTTGCATGCTGTTACTCGAGAGACCACTCGAGTGATGACCAAGGGATCACTCGAGTGACAAGGTAAGAAATAAGGCAGTAAAGTCTCTGCCAAGTTTTGAAAGGGATCACTCGAGTGACTACTCGAGTGATACCAATACACCACTCGAGTGATCAAGTCTGAAATAATGACTTCTCTCTCTGCTTTAATTTAGAAGGGATCACTCGAGTGACCACTTGAGTGATGGCCCTAGATCACTCGAGTGATAAAGTTTAGAATGCATGATTTTAATCTATTGTTCATTAATTTGTTATCTATATGATTAATCTTTCATTATGTTAGTATTACAAGTATATTTGCAGAGAAATAATGAAGAGATCATATGTTGAGAGAAAAGTCAAACGAAATGTCTGAACGCTCACCAACCACAACAGATAGTTTTCAAATTCAAAGAATAGTCAAACGTAGCTGCACGACTCTAAAGGACAAGTTGAAATTGTTCCTACGGCTATCACAACTCATCTATAAATATGGGAATATTTAATATAGAACAGATATTATTGAAAACATACGAATATATATCAATCAACATATTCTTAGTACTATGTTTCTTATATTCATTCTTTGTACTTCAGTGATTATATATTTCCTCTGTGAGAGAGATTTTCATTACAAACTCAATATCTGTTATTGACACAACTTAAGGTTATGGAATCTTGAGTTCAGGATTTGTTTATAATTTGTAAGGGGGAGCGAGTGTCCAGTGAAGGAACTTGATGTGTACTGAGTTGCCAAGAACCCATTGAATCTTGGAAGATATAGTAAAACTCTCAGAGAAGCTCTAAGGACTGAACGCTGGTCAAAAAGGTTATGGCCGAACCAGTATAAATCCCGATGTGTATTTTGGTGATATTTCTCCTAGCTCTTAACTGCTTTAAATTTCCAGTCAATTTTTATATATGAAAATGAATTTTCTGTGATCACCCAATTCACCCCCTCTTGGGTGAAACGCTTGCACTAACAACTTCATGATGCAAGAAAGCATTG
This sequence comes from Inga leiocalycina, assembly GCA_963242795.1. Taxonomy (NCBI): domain Eukaryota; kingdom Viridiplantae; phylum Streptophyta; class Magnoliopsida; order Fabales; family Fabaceae; genus Inga; species Inga leiocalycina. The sequence continues at coordinate 60,007,844 of OY725321.1, forward strand.
TATTCAGCCACTGGCTGTCCAAGAAGGGTTTGGAAGTAGATAAAGCCAAAATTGCTATCTTTGAGCAATTACCTCTACTTACTAGTATGAAGGGTATTTGAAGCTTACTTGGCCGTGCTGGGTTCTATAGGTGATTTATCATAGATTTTTCAAAGATTGCCAAGCCACTTTCCAAGCTATTGGAGAAGGATGTGGAATTCAAGTTTGATGAGGATTGCTTACACGCTTTTAAAGAGTAAAGAAGCATCTTATTTCTTCTCTTATCTTAGTAGCTATGGATTGGGGTCTACTATTCATTATCATGGCTAATGCTAGTGATTATGCAGTTGGTGTCATACTTGGGCAAAAGGCAGAAAAGTTGTTCCATGCTATTTACTATACGAGCGAGACTCTTGAAGGATTCCAAGGCCAGACTAATTCAATGGGTGCCTCTACTTCAAGAATTTGACTTGAACATCATTGATAGAAAAGGCATCAAAAATCAAGTAGCATATTATCTTTCATAGTTGAGTACTGAAGCTCAACTTGATGTTTATGATTTGATCCATGGGCCATTTCCGGATGACTAGTTATTCTTTATAGATAACTGATCTTTGCCATGGTATGCTGACTTTTTCAACTATTTGGTTTGCGGAGTTCTACCTTCGGATCTCAATTCTCGCTAAAGTCATAAATTTTTACATGAGGTAAAAAAGTATTTTTTGGATGAACCATACTTATTCAAGAGGTGTCATGATCAACTCATTTGAAGATATACCTCAGAGAATGAACAAAAGTGTATTCTGCATTACTATCACTCATCTGAATATGGTGGCCATTTTAGAGGAGTGAAAACTACTGCAAAGGTCTTTCAAAGTGGGTTTTATTTTCTCTCTCTATTCAAGGATAAATATGTCTTTGTTCTTCAATGTGATAGGTGGCAAGAGTGAGGAACATATCCACGAGGAATGAGTTGCCATTGAATACCATGCTTGAAGTTAAACTTTTTGATGTTTAGGGAATTGACTTTATGGGCCCTTTCCTTAAGTCATTCAACAATGAGTATATCTTTGTTAAAGTTGACTATGTATCCAAATAGCTTGAGGCCACTGCATATGTTACCAATGATGCCAATACAGTGTTGAAATTCCTCAAGAAGTACATTTTCACTAGATTTAGAATGCCTAAAGCAATTATTAGAGATGGTAGTTCACATTTTGCAATCAACAATTTCAAGCCTTGATGAAGAAATATGGTGTCAAGCACAAGTTATCATTGCCTTACCACTCTCAAACCAATTGCCAAGCGGAAATTTCCAATTGGAAGATTAAGAACATCCTTGAGAAGATGGTTAATACCACTAGGAAGGATTGGCCTTCCAAGTTAGATGATGCTCTATGGGCATACCAAATGGCCTATAAAATGCCTATTGGTATGTCTCCATATCAGTTGGTGTTTGGAAAAGCATGCCACTTGCTAGTAGAATTGGAGCATGGAGCATATAGGGCTATTAAAAAGCTACATTTTGATCCCCAAGCTGTGGGAGAAAAGAGTTTACTTCAACTTAATTATCTAGATAAATTGCACCTCAATGCCTATGAGAGTACAAGGATTTACAAGGAGAAAACCAAGAGGGATCATGACAACAAGATCATTCGCAAGAGTTTTAAACCTGGTCAAAAGGTTCTCATTTGCAAGTCCAAGTTAAGGTTATTTGTGAGAAAGATGAAATCTTGATAGTTCGGTCTATTCACGGTGGTTCAAGCATTCAAATTTGGTGATGTAGAGCTGGAAAATGAAAAGAGAGAGCAATTCAAGGCTAATGGTCAATGATTAAATCATTATTGGAGAGGAGATATGGATAGGGTGGTGTCCCCTATCTACTTATCTAATAAAGAGTGACCAACATGAAGAGTTGGGCTAAAGACTATAAACTAAGCACTTCTTGGGAGGCAACCTAAATTCTTAACTTAATCTCTTTAATTTCTTTGATTTTGGTGTTTTTGGTAGATTTATGTTTGGTCTTTTGTTTTTTTTTGTAGCTGAGAGAGGTACCCCAAATGAGTAAAAGGAAGAAGTAAGTTTGGTACAAAGGAAGGTTGGAGAACTTTGGTGCTTGATAAGCATTTTTAGGAAGTCCATCATTTCTCATTCTTTTACTGATTTTTATAGTAGATGGGCATAACATGATTTGATGAAAATTATTGCCAATGAATTTTCACTTCTTTCGTCTTTGATCAAGGTGTGTTCATGGTTGTGAGATGAATTGAAGCTTGACTTTTGCATTGCAGTTTCTTAATCTTATCAATTTTAGATGCAAAAATCAGTTCATGAATTATGGGTGCAATTTGATCATGTAAAAGTGTGCTAAATTGTGTGATTTATTGATATTTTATGATTGTGTGTGATTTAAGATAAATTTGTGGTGAGATTAATTGAATTATGGTGTTACGTGCTAGGTTCATAAGCTAGAAAGTAGGTAAATCCTTCTTTATGGGCTGATATCTGAAGCTGGTAAGAGATTTTAGGCTGTAGCCCAAAAGAAGGTAGTAAGTTTTATGTTGCGGCTAAGCATCTTTTTGCTGCAACCAATCTTGAGTTAGTAAGTTTTATCCTACGGCCAAGACACTTTTGGCCACAACCAAAAAAGGGGTAAAAGAGTTTTGTGCCATGGCTAGAAAGGAATAGAAGATTTTATGCTACAACCAAGAGAGGAATATAAGCTATTATGCCATGGCTAAGTCAACTTTAGTCACAGTGAAACACATGGCAAAAGCTTTTGTATCGTGGCCAAGCCAAGCAGAAACTGATATATATTGCTCTAATCCTTCTTCTTCTTCTTCTTCTTATTCTTCTTTCTCTCTTTGTCTCACACTTTACCACTCGACACTCCCAATCTCTACTGCCTTAATCCAAATTTCCAGTCACTCCTCCTCTTACCTACTCTTCCAAATTTATTCTCTATTGCCCTTGGCTAAAATTTCCACCAACCCTACTTCACTCTTGATCCATTTCTAGTCACAGTCACCCCTATTTCATTACCTAATCGTAACCCCAACCATCACCACCACCTCTTCTGAGTGTACTTTCAAGACCAATGTACTTTAATCTCTGTCTACCCTACATCGCGTCTTCATCATCCTTCTTCCTAATTTTACTTCCTCTAATTGTGACCCTCTGCCTTCATACCTCTATCAGTCTCTCTTCTTGTGCTCGCCTTCATCTACCCCTTTCTTTTCCTTTCACGGTGTGTCGACAGCCTAACAATTTCTACCCCTTCTTCCTCTGTTTCACTACCTGATAGGTATTGTTACCATTCTTGCTTGCTTTAGTTTCAATTTGATGAGAAGAGTATAGTTGGGAAGATAATGTTTAGAATATTGCATTATTGGTAATTAATTTATGGGAATTATTAAGGTTAGGCTTTAATCTGAAAATTGTTGCTAGTATGCCTCTGTCAGTGAACCCATTTTTTACTGTGTTAGTTTTCATTACCAATTGTGATTTTGGTGGTTGTTTTGAGGTGTTAGCTTTGAATAAGATTCAATTGTGTTGTTTGTAGTGAATTTCAGCTATAATCCTTACATTTTGAAGTAGACTCACCTATGAAAAATTTATTGTAGTAGTCACTTGAATCTAAAATTGAACGTGTAGGATGTAAATTGGTGGGTGTTGGTTTAATTCAATGTTTAAGAGCAAGATTTTCTGAGTTAGTAAGTAAGCTTGAATAGATGGTGGTAAATGGACATAGAGTGTGCACTACTTTAGTATAGAATTGTTCTTGTCTTTGTGGTTGGACTTGACCTTTGGAGTTAGAATTAAACTTGATTGAGTTCAAAACTGTTATCATGTTAGATCTCATGTTTTGATGATAACAAAATAATGGTTTGAAAAGGAAATGTTTAATAATCAAGCTTGAACTAAGTAATGACAGGAATAAGCTTTACTTGAGGTAAGCATGGAAGTAGTGAAGATTGGGCAAGAGAAAATGCTGAGGAACTTGATCAGAAGCAAATCTTCTAAGGCATTACTCGAGGCGCTACTCGAGTAATGAGACAAAACTTGAAGTAACAGAGGAGAACTTCCAATAACCTGCCACCATTACTCGAGGAACTACTCGAGTAACCAGGTAAAATTTTAAGGTTGCTCTCGGCCTGCTAATGTTACTCGAGGAGCTACTCGAGTAACCATGTGAAAACTTCCAGTTGCCTTCAAGTTTTACTAATGATACTCGAGGAGCTACTCGAGTACCTTTGTTTCAGAAAATATGGACTTCTCGGCAGTTTGTACCACTGCTAATGTTACTCAAGGCGCTACTCGAGTAACCGTGTATTTGAAAATGTGAAGCTCTCGGCACTTTGTACCACTGCCAATGTTACTCGAGGAGCTACTCGAGTAATGCACTAAGGTGAGTGAAAACTTGAAGTTAGTACCCGATTAACTTGAACTCTCTTTATTTCATCTTCCTCAAGTTCTTATGGTTTAAGTGGATTTCGCGAGTATGTACCCTAGTATATGCAAATGTTTTCAAAGTAAACTTCAAGTCATTACCAGAGTAAATCATGTTCAAAAGTCTTAGTTACTCGAGGAGCTACCCGAGTAATCTATGCAAAAATGAATACATTACTCAAGTCCCTACTCGAGTAACAAGGTAATTGCTCTTGGCCTTGAAATCCTGCCAACATTACTGGAGTAGAGCATCGAGTAATCAAAAGTTTTTTTTTAGGATTACTCGAGGTGTTACCCCAGTAATCTATGAAGTTGCAAAAGCTTTACTGGAGTAGCTACCCGAGTAAATAACTATTCCCTAAGGTTTGAAATTTAGTTTACTCCATGCACTACCCGAGTAATCTTGTTTCTCATCATTAAATTTCAAATAAACAATGATTTCACGATGTTACTCGAGGAGCTACTCGAGTAAACTTCAAGGGATACTCGAGGAGCTACTCGAGTAAGCATACCCAGAAATTTAGAAATCATTCAAACCTCCATTATATTGTTTCCTATATGATTAACCTTTCATTGTATTAGCATTCTTAGTATATTTACAGAAAAACAATGAAGAAATCATATCAAGAGATGAAAGTCAAAAGAAACGTTCAAATGCCAACCACCGCCAACGGATATTTTTCAAAAACTTGAAAAGTCAATAGTGGCTGCGCACTCACCAACGGACGAAAGGAAGTGTTCCAACGGTCATCACCAACATACCTATATATATGGGAACCTTCAAAACAGAGAAAAGCAACCAAGCACACATACGAATATATCATCAAGTTCATTGCTCTGTTTTCACGTTGAAATTATATTTCTATGCTTCAGTGATTATCATTTACTCTGTAAGAGAGATATTTCATTCAAACTCAATATTTGTTATTGAGATAACTTAAGGTTGTGGAACCTTGAGTTGAGATTGGATTACAACCTGTAAGGGGGAGCGAGTGTCCAGGTGTAAGGAACTTGCTTGTACTGTGGTGCCAAGAACCCACTGAATCTTGGAAGTTATAGTGAAACTCTCAGAGAAGCTCTGAGGACTGGACGTAGGTCAAAGTGATTATGACCGAATCAGTATAACTCCCGGTGTACACTTCGGTGATATTTCTCCTTACTTTTTACTGCTTTATATTCACCGTCAATTTCTTATAATTGCAACGAATTTTTAGTATCACCCAATTCACCCCCCTCTTGTGTGAAACGCTTGCTCTTACAAAAACAAGATAATTTGATGCTTAAATAGTTTTTAAGTTTAGGGGAATCTCTTTTTCTTTAGGTTAGAATTTTGTTTTGTCTTAGGATTTTTGTTCCTAGTTTTCTCTTAGGAGTTGTTTGATTGCTTTCTATGTGATTAATTGTTTTCTGGTTGTGGTGGGCCATATATTCTCTATTCCGTTGTAGGAGATATGCCTATAAAAAAGACTTTTACCAAGTCCTTAGGGCAACCATCCCCTAAAGCACTCGTTGATGCAAAAAAGAAGATTGTTTTGAGGCCTCTTCTTCGAGAGCAAGAATTTCCATTTATTGTCTCTCATGACTTTTACACCATTGCAACTAGGACCTATCATTTGGGCAAGTTCATAGGAGCAAAAGGTGATAGAAATCTTCAAGTGGTTCATGAATTTTATGCTTAAGCCTATGTTCAAACTATTTGGAAGTTCCCTCTTCATGGCATTAGCATTGATTTCATGATTAATGCCTTCTGATAGTATTTGAATCTGCCACTAGTTGAGGAGTGTAAATACAAATACTATCAAACCCATTAAGAAGAGACTCCTGAAGATGAGATTTCTCAGCTACTAGATTTTGAAGGGAAAGTGTCTTGGCATTGCCCAGAGAGAAATAAAAAATACTTGAGTCAAGCACTGTTATCGGTTGAGGCTTACATTTAGTTGCACTTTATGAAAGATTATTTTTGGCCATCTTCCAATTGAAGCTGCATAACTAAGGACCAGGCTTCTCATGAAAAAGGAATTGTTGGATATTGGATATTTAATTTTTTTTCATCTTTAAGGGACCATATTCATGATCACACTTGTGGTCTTATGCTTCCACACTTGATATCAGCTTTATGCACTTCACAAGGAGTAGGTGACACCCTGACTAATGCTACATTTAAAGATGTCCCTAAATTCCAATACAAAAGCATCAAGGCATATATGGGTGCCTAGGAACCATAATCTCCACCGCCATTGGAGGATATTGACAAGGATGATCGGGATGTATCACTTACACCTATTTGGCCAACTATGCAAGACCTGTTTTCTATATTGTACAACCTTACTGATACCATTGAATAATGCCTAATGGCTCTGCATGACCAAGATGCTAGGTTGGCCAGGATAGAGACATTCATCGCATAACGAGCTCAGAGTACAGCACCTGCTGAGCCTGCGAATGATGTTGCTGCTGATAGTAGAGCTACGTAAGAAGATGATATTGATCATGATCATATTGATTAGTTTCATTCTATTTCTTTTTGCAAGGGGCATCTTATCTGTGTTTTTAGTATGACTTTTTATTAGGATCTTTTGTGTTTCCAATACTTTATGTTTGTGACTCCTTTTAGTTAGATTTCTTGTTCGAATTATTGGCTACTATGATTGGATTATTTCTGGGTATCATTGTGATTACTTTCTGGATATTTAAATCATTTGTGAATAATACAGCTGTTTGTCTTTTTGTTTATTGTGAATATGGTCAATACGTACTTCAAAAGTTGGTCAATTTTCCTTTAAGACCGTGAGGACACTGTCTATTTTAAGTATTGGGGTATTTTTGAATATTTTTCGTTGATTTGACAATGATTTCAAGCATGAAAATTTTGACTATTTCTTGTCCTTTTGTTTGAAAGCTGTATTAGATTGATTAATTCTCTGTGATAGTGAATGTGTGATCTAATGATAGAAAGGATGCTTAGACTATATGCTTTATAGGAAATGGTGATTAACATTTTTGAATGCTTAATATATGTTTTAAGGCTTGTTTCCTGACAATTTTTAGAATAAACAATATGCACAAGAGTTAGGAATGACTTGAATGCTTTTGTTAGGAGATTTTACTGTACTTTGGTGTGTATGTTCTTTCTTCATTGAAGGACTTTAGAACTTACATTGGAATCTCTTGAAATGAGTTAATGATTTCACACATTTTTGAAAAATGATTTGGGCATTCTTTTAGATGCATATGTGCCTTTCAAGCATACCAATACAATCGCTCCATTTACAACCCATTTGAGCCTTATGAAGAAAAACCATGTGAATTATCTTTTATAAATTACTGCTTAATCTTTTATATTTGATAGGAAATTTTGTTTAATATATGTGCCTTGATGGATGTATTGTAGTGATAAATCATGTTATTCTGGAATTTTTAAGTTAAGAAAGCACTATTAGAGTTAACTTTATTTTGGATGTTCTTATTGAAGGGCTTTATGGCAAATTAGGTTATATGCCTTTGTTTCAAACTATTAATTTCAAAATAATCTCTGGAATTGTTCAACACTTTTAATTTATTTCATAAGATTTTAAAAAAAATGATTAGGACACTTCATAAAATGCAATTGAGCCTTTCAAGTTTACCTAATTGATTCTATTCCCTTTTGAACCCTTATTTTGAGCCTAATTGGAAAAAAACAATTAAAGATTTTTTTACAAAAACCTAACATCTCCCTACCTTAAGTAATGTGAAAAACTATGATTCCTTTGCTTTGAGATAGATGACAATTGATTGGGTTGTGGAATGTGCTGATGTGTCAAGTTTTGATTGGAAAAAGGAGTATAGAAAGTAAAAGAGTTCACAATATGTAGAAATCAAGCCAAAAAAATGTTAAACATTTTTGCTGTGTTTAAAAAAATTGTACAACAAGGCTTGATATGGAAAAGATCAATTTGGTCTAAGTTTAGTGGAGCATGTTTAATGAGAAAAGGAAGAAACCCCTTGAGTGGTTATCATCTATCTTGAGGTATTTGTTGATTATCTTTTCCTTTTCTTTTAAAACCCTTAACCTTCGGCCCATTACAAGCCGAAAAGTCCTTTTGATTTTTAAGTCAACTGGAGTGAATTAGAAGAAAAGAAGAAGGAATTAGAGTATGATGGAATTGATTGTTTGAATATTGGTATATGACTTGAGGTATTGCTTTTAACTTTAGCAAGTGCAAAAGGAATACATGTTAACTTCGTTCACACACTCACACCTAGAAATTCTTGAAAAGCATGTTTTAAATCTATAAGGTGTTCATCTTTGCATATTTTATTGGTTTCCTATTTGATATAATTCTTTGAGCAGCTGATGAGGACAAGTTTGGGGAAGTGTTTGGCCTCTTTAAAGAAAATTTTGTGTAATACAAAGATAGAATTATGTATTGCCATTTATCTTAAGAGATTTTGAACCCTCTTTGTTTGCCCATTCTTTCAGTGAGTTTAACCATGGGCCACATTACAAGCATATAAAGTCTCATTGATTTTGAAATTGTGTGGAATGGTCTATTAGTGGAGAGAGAGGAGAATGTGGGCATATGAAGGCTTGATATTGAGGTTGCTTTATACATGTTGAATTGTTGCATTTGATCTTGATAACTGTAGGAAAGTTGTTATCTGACTCTCCTCATACATGCACATTTTGGAAATTGCTTGGAAACCTGTTTTAAATTGTGAACCTTGCATTCTTCTCTATTCCATTGTTTTCCTATTAAATATATCATCTTGAGTAATAGATGAGGAAATCATCATGCATGTATAGTAAGTAGATGATTGATTAATCTAGCTCTTCCATCATTTAACTTGTTTTACTTGAGGACAAGCAAAAGTTCAAGTTTGGAGGTGTGTTAACATCACGAAATTCATGTCATTTTGGCACATTTACCTTTAATTTCTCACACATTTTGATGAATTCACATATATTTGGGGATACATATGTGAAGGAAATGTGCCTATTTAATATTTGGGATAAAAGGACATAATTCTTTAGTTAAATGTGAATATTTGGCTATATTTCATCAATATTTGGTTGTTATAGACTTTCTTGTGTTGATACATTAGCATTTGATCCACATATAGAGCCATTAGAAGCACAATTCAATGCCTAAGAAGTTGGAGAGGAGCTTAGAAAGTCAATACACCATGAAAAAACAAGAGGAGAAGAAGAGAAACTTTGACCTCAGCTAAAACATCCCTTGGCCATAGCTAGAAGACATCTAGAAACTTTTGGACTACAGCCAAGGAACCCTCTGACCATAGCCAGAAGACAGCAAAAAGGTACTTGGCCATAAGAAAAGGTATGATAGAAGGTGTTTGACCGCAGCCAAGGTCTCTCTAGTTGCAGCCAACGGCCATAATTGAGGCTGTAAATTTTTAGGACATAACAAATTTTAGGGCTTTAAAACACTAAATACACGAGGCAGAGGGGTATTCTTTACTTCTTGGGCACTTGGGAGGCAGCTTGGGAGCATTTCTAAGTTAGGAATTGGTGTTCTTTAAGGAGATTCAAGTGGAGATTAAAGATTTGAGGAGATTCAAGCTCATTTCCCTTGGATTTTTCTAATTCCTTTCACTTTCTTCTCCTTTTTTTTATATGGTTGTAGCTATTTTGTGTATTTGTGGTCTTTTGCTAAACATGAGTAGCTAAACTTTTCATGCTAGGATTATTTTGAACCTTTGTATAGATTAAAACTTGAATCCTCCTCTCTTTTAGTAGCTAATAGTATATATGTGTTGTAACCTCCGCACTATAAAGACCGTAAAAATGGTTCGAACACGTGTCGTAATTAAATAAGAGACCGAGAACAATTTAAAACTTTAAACTTTTCAAGACTTTTTTCAAACCTGTACAATACAGTCTCTATTCACTTTTGAATATATTTTGCCTGGGCAGTTCAGATTCCATTCAAAAATATCAGAGTGTAAACAAAATTCCTGACCACACTTGGGTTTCATTCATTCACTAAAGGGTTTACGGGCATATTCACCCCTTTCAATTTCCCATACTGAGGATTACATACCACTATTAGAATTTACAACATCTACAATAATCCCAAAATATGATAACCACAACAAAACCAAAATTCCCAGTTGGGAGCACTAGCCGCCCTTCGTCACTTGTTTCTCTTTTAATTTGTTTGCCCTGACTATAGGTTAGTCAATAGAAAGAGTGAGATTTGAATGAATCTCAGTAGTAACAATTCACTCATATAATATATAACAACATAGCATGTAAGTGAATCACAATACAATATTCACAGCAGCATTCAATCATGACTAACATCACAAATGTGATAAGCATAACAATCATCACAACATTCGATATAACATTCACAGCAGCATTCAATCATGACAATAATCACATACGTCATATGCATGACAATCCTAACAGTCGTCACATACATCACAATGCATAGCATTAGTGAAGTTCACAACAATTCGTGACAGTCGTTACATACACTTTCATGACATTCGTCACATTCAAAGCCACGACATTTGTCACGACTCAATTGTTACATTCAATGATATGCACAAATATCAATGCATTATACACAATATAAGAGAAAGAGTCACTACCTTATTCTTTATGTTTGTGTTCAGGCACCGGCTTCCTACGTTCAGGGCAGATGTCAAATCCTATAATCATAATTAGGGATGATAAGTTATTACCTATTCAATTCTCAACTCCTAAACACTTGGGATTGGTTATCATTTGAAACCTTTAGGTAGCTATGAGAAGCTCAAATAAAAGCTTAAAGGGTTGGGGAGAACTATACCAAAGATCACCTTTTAGAAGTAAAAAATGCTGATTTTTTGGGGTTGGCCACGGCCAAGAAATTCTTTGACTGCAGCCAAAAATAGGTCAGAGAGTTTTTGGCTGTGGCAAAAAAGAGGTCAAAAGGTTTTTGGCTGCAGCCAAGAATCTTCTGGCTGCGGCCAAAAGCAGGTCCGACACTTTCTCGCCGCGGCCAATGAAATTTCTGTTTCTTGGCTAAAATTTCAAAAATCATAACTAAACCTAGAAAAATTGAAATGGAGTGATCCCAAGTCCTACTTAAAGATTTTTTAAGTCCTCTTTATAGGAAAAATATAAATCACTACCATCTACAATCACAAAAATACAGAATTCAACAAATGTCCATACTGCTCAAGAATTAAGTCCAGTTTCAACTTCAAAATTTGGTAATACATAACTCTCAGCACACATATCAAAATGACTGCCTTAATATATCAATTTAAAGCTAGACATCATTTGCTATTTCATAACCCCATGCAAACAAGCTGCCCTGTATAGAATTTTCACTAACCAAAACTTGTAACTTTTAAACCTAAGTTTCCAATGGTTCAAAATTCACATCCAATACTACTCCCATACAATTGCCAACATGGAATCCATTAGAAACCTCAAAATAACCAAATTCACATTCCTTTCTCATGCTATGTTTTGGGCCTACAATTAACACAGAACCCCAAAACTCAAAACTTTACATTCAAGGTTCAATTAAATGCCATTTATCCAACCCCCAATTCACAACACCAATCTAACCCTCAAAACATCACAACCTCTCAAAACCCCAATCCACACGAAAGATGTGGACAAAAATTCAAACAATTAAAGTCTCAATCAATGACCACAATATTCATATCAAAAGGTTGCTCTTACTCACCTTTATCACTTTCTCTAACTTGTTCCTTACTCTACCAACCTCTAGTTTTCTTGATTTTCAAATCACCGCCTCTTGAAATTCTAAAACCATCCAACTCTCAACAAGAGGAACAAGTTTAAAGAAGAGGATTTGAACTATAGAAGCCATTTTCAAGGTCAAATCTCAAAGAGAAGGATTTGATTTACCTTGGTTTCTTTCTCTTTCTTCTTCCTTGTGATGGCCGAAATAGAGAGAGTAAGAGAGAGAGAGAGGATAAGATGATGAAATGATCAAATTTCCAACCTCCCCATACCTTTGATAGGAAATACAAGGAGAGAGGGGAAGAGAAATGGATTAAAAATTCCTATTTGACTTTACCAACTCCTCTCCCTTCATCCAAATCTTGCCACATGTCAAAAATCCCATGGCTCACCATAAAGCATGTAACTACATAGTTACTCAAACTAATTCTATTAGCCATTTAGTCACTCTTCTTATTTCTTTAGCTAGTAATTAATTTCTTCATTAGTTGCTGACTAATTGGCCGGTAGATTTTATTCTTCCGGTTTTCCCCCTGACTATGGTAAATTCACTTGAATTGCCACTTGACACATGATTTAACTTCTTTTCCTCCTTCCATGCACCATTCCCCTTCTATTTTAGTCCAATAATAACTTTGCCAAATAATTAAACTAAAACACAGGGTTTGCATATTTTCTACTGCTAATTCGGTCATAACCTATACTTTATTTACTAAAAGCATTCATCAAACATTCTTTACATTCTCATATAAAGTCATTAGCCCTTAAATAGAATTTGAGGCATTACAATTCTTCCCCTGTACAATAAATTTTGTCCCTGAAATTTGTTACACATCATGGGGCATAAACTCCAAGAATTGTTTCTTCATGTCCGCTTCTGCTTCCCAGGTTGCTTCCCTCAGAGACATTCCCTTCTAGACCACTTTCACAAAAGGTATGCTTCGATGTCTGAGCCACCGCTCCTCTCGATGGATGATTCGTTCTGGCTCTACCGCATAGGTGAAGTTATCCTGTAAGTCGACATCTTCATACTCAGTGATATACTTAGGGTCAGGTTGGTACTTCTTCAGTTAGGAAATATGGAACACATCATGGAGCCTACTCAAGTTTGGGGGTAGGGCTACCCGATATGCTACAGGTCTAATTCTTGCAAGAATCTCGAATGGACCAATATATTGTAGCCTCATCTTCTTTCGCTTGATTGCTCTCCCAATACCTGTGAATGGAGACACTCTCAAGAACACATGATCCCCCACTTCAAACTATAGAGGTCTCATCCTCTTATCAGGATAGCTCTTCTGTCAACTTTATGCTGCAAATAGCCTCTTTTTGATGATTCTAATTTGCTCTATGGTCTGATCAACAAGATCCGGCCCATACAACCTTATCTCAAATTGTTCTGTCTAGCATAAAGGTGATTGACACTTCCTTCCACAAAGCACTTCATACGGAGCCATCTGAATGCTCGCATGATAGCTATTATTGTAAGAGAACTCGGCAAGTAGAAGAACGTGGTCCCAATTCCCTTTAAAGTCTAGGACATATGCCCTCAACATATCTTCTAGCGTCTGAATGATCTTTTTCAACTGTCTATCTATCTGTGCATGATAGGTCATACTAAACCTCAATTTTGTACCTAGAGTTTCATGTAAAGCCCTCCAGAATCTCGAAGTGAAATAAGGATATCTGTCGGAGATAATATTCTTCAGTATACCATAGAGTCTTACTATCTCTCTAATGTATATTTCAACCAGTTTATCAGGAGAGTAGCTGGCGTTGATTGGCAGGAAATATGTTGACTTCGTAAGTCGATCAACAATCATCCAAATCGTATCATAGTTTCTAATTCTAGGTAATCCTACCACAGGATCCATGGTTATACTTTCCCACTTCCATTCTGGAATTTTTGGGCTCTGAAGTAGTCCTGGTAGTCTCTGGTGTTCAATTTTTACCTTTTGACAGGTAAGACACCAAGCCACATACTTAGTCACATCGCTCTTCAACCCTGGCCACCAGTACTTAGACTTCAAGTTGTGGTACATCTTGGTCATTCCTGGGTAAAGAGTATACCGACTCTTGTGTGCCTCATCCAGGATTCTCTGCCTCAAGTCTGCCTTTAATGGAACACAGATTCTCTATTTGTAACGCACCAATCTACTAGGCGACAAGTCATAGTCTAACGTTTCTCCTCGTTCAATCACAGCCCGTATAGACTGTACCCAATCATCTTGCTTCTGAGCTTCTTCAATTTCATCCCTCGGATCACTTTCCCGTTGGGAAACATTGTAATTAACATAGATGATATGGTTCGACAAATTCAAGTCCGAAAATTCTTCTATCAACTTTCTCTCTTATATCATCATTACTGTAACTAGCACTATCTTTCGACTAAGAGCATCCACGACAACATTTGCTTTACCCGGATGGTATTTAATCTCCAGGTTGTAATCTTTCAGCTCAAGTGGTAGTGGGAATGCATTGAGGCGCTACTTACCCCCAGGTAGTGGCTTCGATTCCCACGGAGGCGAAAAATCTCGCTTGGGGAGCGAGGGACTCTTGTGAGTAGTGGGTCTAACGGACTTGACCCATCCTGGTGTGGGAGCACCAACCGTTGTGGCCCTGAGGGGTGAGACGGCGGTGGGGTGTTACACTATCAACCACCCAAATATTTGTAGATAGATGGAGTGCTTGACTTGGGAGTAGATCTCAAAGTCTCACTCCATTTCACGCAACATAGCATATATATATATATCATTATGTATATTTTATTTTGATAATAATCCCTTCCGTCCTTAATGTATGGCTTAATTGTGGAGTTGACTTTGGCTCTAAACACAAGGCTTATTTTTCCATATTTGTCAATCTTTTAATAATTTACCTCTATTGATACTCCTTAAACCATAATCAAGTAAAAGAGAAATGGAGGGAGTTAAGGAGGATGATTAGTGTGTTTCAGAAAAAAAAATCATATTAACCACCTTATCTAAAGGGAAAATTCCAAAAACATACACTGGAATATAGGAAAGAACAAATCAAAGCTACGAAATTCCAAAATCTCAAGTCAATTCAGTGTTAATAAGGTGGAGGAATCTGGGATTATTAAATTTAAGCGAAAAGACGCATCTGCCCTTCAGCTCTCCCTATCTCTCAGCTTGGAATAATAACACGGGTTTCTTTATTAACGACACCGCATTTTACATTAACAACTCAACTTTCTTCTTTCACAACTTCATATCTCATATATGGTGTTGTTAATGTAAAATATGATATTGTTAATAAAAATATATGTGTTGTTCTTGGCTCTGAAACTTAAATTATGAAGTTGTGAAACAAGAAAGTCGAGTTGTTAATGCAGAATGCGGTGTTGTTAATAAAGAGATCGGTGTTAATATTGTGAAACAAGAAAGTCAAATTGGTAATGTACAATATGGTATTGATAAAAGAGACCGGTGTCATTATTCCGAGCTAAGAGAAAGGGAAAGTTGAAGGGCAGATGCGTCTTTTCGTTGACATTTCATAATCCCAAATTCCTCCACCGTACTGGCACCGAAATGACTTAGGATTTTGGAATTTCACAGTTCAGATTTTTCATTTTGCATATTCCAGCATATTTTTCTGGAATTTTCCCTTATCTAAATTCAGTTCATTTATCTAAGTAAATTAGGTAAATATATTTTATATTAACAACTGAGAAGTGCCATGTAAACATTGCATCTTTCATTTTTTTTCTACAAATTTTATATATTGTATACAAAAAAAAGGGTAAGTATTTTTGTATGTACATTTCAGATATTTCAGAAGCTACAACAATCAGTCTAATAGTCCACATTTCACGCTAGAGACTTGAAGAGACCATTATGTGCATTTTTTTTAAATTTAAAGCATTATGGAAAATTATATTGAAGGATAACACATCCTAATGAAATTAAGGTTAGTTTAGTTTATAAGGTTGCATTTTTTTATGTAATGAAATTTTCATTATTATTTTTAAATCAAAACCTGAATGAAATTTTAGAGAATATCTTTTTTTTTCCTGAATAATATAAAATATGAAATAATCAGTATAAATATTATGAGAAGTTCAGTACATGACCATAAATTCGACATTACATTATTTGATTTGATGGTATGAAAATGTTGAGTAGAAATAATGAAAAGAATATATATATATATATATATATATATAATCTAAGTCCCTAGAAAATGCCGCCTAAACATTTTCTAATAATTTAAGTAATATATTCTTCACAGAATTTATGGAACTTCTAAATTCAATAAAAAAATTAGAAATTTCCAGTAAGTCTTATAATAATAAGATTACTAATCCTAACATTACTGTGTTTTGTGTCTACTACCAATGGAGCAAATGCAAAATCCAGTTTCAAGTGTATCACTTTTTAAATGGGCTTAAGGATGAGGATTCTTCTGGTTTCAACTTCTAATGGGCTCTTGCAGCTCAATGCTTCGTTATTTTTTTACTAATAAATAACAAATTAGCCCAAAAAAACAAAGAACGAATCTGTGACCCATGTGCTATGAAGTCGCTGTTCATTGGATTACGTTGAGCTTGTCTTCATTCATTCAATGGATATGGAAAGAAACATTCATTGTCAGCCCAATAACTTCAGGGCACCTCATGGGCCCACCTCGCAGGTGATCCTGTCTAGTCAATTGAGGTTCCCTAGTCCAAGATAGATCATGGGCTCTAATCAATTTAAATATGGACTATCCAAATTTCATCTGGATTGTCCAAATGGGCTGAGCTCTCAGGAAAGTTGGTTCCAAAAATATTATGGGGAGAAGTGGCTATTAATATAGGGATTAGAGAGATAGTACTAGATTGTTCTATTCTTTATTTATTTAAGGGTGTTACTTATATTTAGTGCTCTTGTAATTATTGTCATAAAAAAATCAAACTATATATTAGAAATTCTTGCATGAACTTAGTGCACTAGCTAATTTATGCACTGACCAATGAAATTATAACACCTCCACTAATTTCCTCTTCTGTGCCAATGCAAGGCTACATGTCTTGCCTTTAAATCATGTTATTTAAATAATAAATTTCTCTGAAATCAGCACTTTTTCAGTATTACTTAAAGAATAAAGAAAGAAAGAAATAAGATATGGTGATAGAGGGGTATTATTATATTGGCAAAAAAAAAGAAGATAGAGGGGCATTATTATAGACGGACGGAGAGCATGGTTACTGAAAAGCGCTAGGGAAATTTATTATTTAAATAATACGATTTAAAAGCAAGACACATAGGCTTGACACATAGGATGAAATTTTTTAAAATGTTATAATTTCATTGTTTAGTGCATAAATTAGCTGGTGGACTAGGTTCATGTAAGCCATTTCTTACCATATATATATACAAATACTAGTAATAATTAATTAAGACGGAAAGCAATAAAAATAGCAATTGAAACGTGTTTTCTTGTGCAATATTTGAAATATGAAACTTACGCCTGGATTGTTTATCACACGTAAATTGTTAGATAAATATTATATTTGAAGGAAGGAAATAAAAATAGATAATGGTGAATTTATGTTTTAAAATAAATGTAAAATAAATTTATTTTTTATAAGAAAATAATTTCATTTCTTTTGTCAAAAAAAATAATTTTATTTTTAATGCTATGGAAAATATCTCTTGCAATACTAATAAATAATTGTACAACTATATATTTATATGATTTTATATCAGGTGGTTACGGCAATCCGAATTTGTAGAGACAATTTAACGTCTATCTATCAGTGTTTTTTCCACAACTTTGCAAAATTATTAAAGTAATGTAGCTTTGTTTCAAATTTTCACTTAACCAAGAAGTTTCATGACAACTTGGTTTACCTTGTTTTTCCATTCCCAAAAAATAGAGTGTATTTGAACATCATTTTCAATGGGAATGGAACATGCTATCTAAAGAATCACATGGTGGAAGCTCATAAGAAGGGCCTATAAAAATACTAATCAGTCAAACATTAAATCTTAATCTATGAGTAGTCAGTATATTGAATAAATTGATGGAAAAGAATCATCTCAATATGCTTTGGGCTTAAAAATAGTCTCCAAAATTCCATAACTTAAAAAGGTTAACAGCTTTGACGTTAAGAAAATGGATATCGATTTGCTTTTATCTATGAATTATAAACCTATGTCAAGATGCCTCTTCTTAATTTTCAATTTTGTTTCAATGTTCTGTTTTCCCCCTTTCGTAACATTAATTATTATTTTTTTGACGACATAAAATAAAAAAACCAACAAAAGAAAGAAAAAAAATACAAGCATAGTAGGCGATACTACTCGGAGCAAAATATTTGATTATAACAATATCTTTTATGAAAATAAAACGTTATTGTTGCATTTTTGGATTGAACATTGTAGCATTTTTGTTATACAAATAGCCATCTATTAGTGTAACAATTTTTATTTTATCTCTACATCTAAAATTGGCATGTATCAAATAAGATGAGGATTCTCCAAAGCATGCATATAATGCCTTCCATCAAATTTATAATTTGAGCTTCATTGCCACTATAAGCTCATGCCTATTAGTCTTGACATTTCACTATCTTCCTTCACCCTTCTAAACTTGTGAACAGAGGAATAGTGCTATGGTTCTAACAGGGAAAAAAAAAGTGGAGGGAATTGGGATTCCTTATTTTCAACATCTTTTCCTTGCTTCATATCTCCATGGTTGATAGATGTTAATGCCTTCTACTTCTATCATGTTTTGATGGATTGGGTATTTAGGGATTTTATGTAGCTTATGGCATTGTTACTCTAAGTGATTGGTAAATTTGAATGCACGTATGGATGTTGTTTGGGAAAGGATTTATAGGCTAGTTCAATGAATATATTATAAAATGCTGATCAATTGTTTGTCGAAATGCTTGAAAGAAAAGAGTTATAACTAAAGCTAACACCTTGCAATGACTAATGTACCCTTGATTAGTTTCACCCTACTAAGTCATTAGATTAAAATAAGAGATATTATTTTAAAAGCTTTGTTGGAATTGTTAGTTAAGAGTCAAAGGTTATGATCTTAAAAACTTAATTCCAGGAAATAACTCAATGCAATAAAATTTAATGATACTTAATGATAATTCTCAATAGAGACATACTTGTGTCTCTCAACATAAGATACAAGATAAGCTACAGAGCCAAGAAAATAAGAGCACAAAACATAGAGGAAGGGACAACCATAGAGTTGCAAAGGGAATCACATAATTTGTAGAAGGGAAGAAGATACAAGAGGAGGGTGAGTGAGTCTTCAAACCCCTTAACACTTCATTGGTAGTCCACGTCTTGTGGGCCCAACCAAATAAACTATGACCCAATAGTCCACCCTTCTTATGGTCCAAATCCAGTTCATGACATCAAATAAGAATTAAGTTAGAAATGTTATGAAATTGTTATGAATGAAAAAAGTGAGAATGCCTTGGAGGTGGAGGTGCATTATTGTTGAATCGAATTGGGTGTTGCTTTATAAAGGAATTTATTTTATGATTGAGGAGTATTGTTAGTGAATTGATGCAAATAAGTGAAATTATGAAGGCTGGTTGAGGTATTTAGGTAGCCAAAGGATAAGCTCTTATTCAAAAGTATTGTGTTATAGCAAAACGTGACACTAGTATTTATCAAGTGAGAGAATGACACCTAACTTTAAGGAATCGGTGAGTGGGTGAGTATGCATGTAAATTTGAAATGACCCTGAAAATATAAAATATTTTTCATTCTTAATTAATATTTTAATTATTTATGATAGGTTTTCAAGAAAAATGAATTGGTGGCCACTCTTATGGGTGAAAGATTGGGCTGAAAATCGATGAGGGAGCACCAAAATGCCATTTTCTTTCTTTCTAACACTGTTAGGCTTTATTTAGTAGTTTTTTACTTTAGGGGCTAACAAATCTAATGGCAGAAACATAAAATCCAATAAAAAAGGGAAATAAAATTTTAGGGATCTAATTCAAAACTGATGAAAAATATAAAGACCTACAGATATATTTTCCCAAAATGAAAAACAAAAATGAAGAAATCCAAAACTAATATAATCAACTCAGAAAATTTCAAATTTCAAATACTTTATATTTTATTATAGGATATATAGAATCACTCAAATTTACAAGATTACTTGGAAAAACAATCACAAAGTTAAAGAAACAGTAGCTAAAATTTGATTTAACAATTATTCAACTAGTGGTGTCTCGAGCATTTTCCATAAAAAAGACTTCATTTTTTCTCAATGATGCTACAATATCAATCATAGTAAGTCGTGCCTCTAGTAATTCAGTGAAGCAATGTAATGCTAACTCAAAAACTAATGACATATAAGGTAGTATATTATCAGTATTTTGATTTTCTCTGTGTAGCAAATTGATATCTATAGTATTCATGATGGAATGTGGTGTGGAGCTGCTCACCCAATTTTTCAAACTTAATCCTTGAACAACTCCTTGTAAACATTTCCATTAGCAAAATCCCATAACTATATACATCTCCTTTGGCAGAAACAACTCCTTTCGACTGAACTCTATATGTCATATGGAATTATTAGTAGAGAGAAGCCATTATATCGATAAGGTATGTTAGTGTTTAACATTTCTTTTGTGTCATCAATTCAAACCTTACACATGAAGATGGCAAATATTTACTAGAAGTTGAATAATATAAAATTATATTTTATAATATATAACAAACAAAAGAATAAAGAAATATATCCAAAATTCTATTATTAAACCATTACCTGATGCCATATAGCCAATTGTAGCCAATTGAGGTAGGTATATAAATGGACTGACAGGCATATATAGACATTAGTACTTTAAATTAGTTGATTAAGTAGAGTTAAAATTAATTTAGTGGGGATAAAATCTAACAAACAAATAAGGGATTAGTGACTTTAGGGTGTCTTTTTTGACATTGGAATTTGTTCTTTGCGAAAAGTTTTTGTTATTCTTAGTTTCTTTTTCTTATTTAACTTTTTTTCACTCATATTGAAAACAATTCTGATTTGTTCAACTTAAATAAAACAAGAAAATTTAATGAATAATTACTAGTTGGATTGAGTTTCTGTGGGATGACCTTAATTTGCCACTTACTATTTTCATGACCTATATACTTGTGGTGCTTAATTAAGTTTTGGTAGCTTTGATCACTGTAGACCATATAACTCTGCCTTGGATTGGGGATAATCAACACTGGTGTGGATGTTAGCCTCTCCTTTAGCTCTAGAAAGCTGCTCACACATTTGTCATCCCACATAAACAACTGATTCTTTCGAGTGAGCTTTGTCAATGGCAAGGCAATTCGAGAGGAGTTTTGAATGAGCCTTTTGTAATAACCGGCTAGACCCAAAAAACTATGTATTTCTATAACATTTTTTTTCCTTTTCTAGTTTTGTATTGCTTTCACTTTACTGGGATATACTGAGACCCTATTCTATGCGACAACATGGCCCAAGAATTTGACCTCTGGAAGCCAAAACTCACATTTGCTCAGCTTCGCATAGAGTCGCTTTTCTTTTAAGATTCCCAGCACTATTCTTAAGTGCTCTTTATGCTTCTCTCTACTCCTTGAGTATATCAGAATGTCATCTATAAAGACCACTACAAAGTGGTCTAGATATTGTCAAAAAATTTGATTAATGTAATCTATGAATATGGCAAGTGCATTGGTCAATCTGAATGGCATTACCAGGAATTCATTGTGCCCATTCTAGTTTTGAAAGTAGCTAGTCTTCGACACATCATCTACTTCCACTCGTAATTGATAGTATCCTGACCTTAGATCAATTTTTGAGAATATACATTAACCAAATAACTAATCTAAGAGATCAGCAATTCTAAGAAGTGGGTATTTGTTCATGACGGCCACCTTACTCAACTCTCTGTAATCAATACACAGTCTCAGGCTTCCGCCTTTCTTCTTAACAAACAACACCGGAGCACCCCATGGCGATACACTAGGTCGTATAAACCCTTTCTCTAGCAGCTCCTTAGTTTGCTTTTTTAACTCCACCATTTCATTTGGAGCCATTCTGTATAGGGTTTTGGATATAGGTCCAGCTCCAGGCATGATCTCAATTGCAAACTACTCCATTTCCCTAACCGATAGTAATCCACTTATGTCTTCTAGAAAGACTTCAGGGAATTCATTAGCCACTGGTATATTTTCTACTATCTTTCTTGGGCATAAGACCATAATTCTTGCCTACCCTTTGTTCTATATTCTACTTAATTATATTTGGAGTACGACTGACTTTGCTTGCTTTGCTTTGGCTACCCTTTCTTTCTCTAGGAGGGCAAGCTGCCTTTATTAAAGAAACATCAACTCCATTATTCTTTACTCTATCTAAAACTCTATTCTATTAGAGGGCTAACTCCCAATCAATCTTTTTAAGAACATACTCTATGACCAAGATCTTTCTCTATACTAGGTTTAGCAGTTAATAACTTTCAGAACTCTCATACATATTGTGTTTACCAACCTACAATAATTGAATCTTCATCTGTAAGAATCTTACCTTTTAGATTCAATGTTTGTCTGAGTACTCTTAAGTATCATTAGGGAGCATATATATATGGTCAGGCCCCTAGCACATACTTCTGCCTCTAACTCAACTTCCTCCATAGGAGCTTCTAAATACCAGTACAATCTCTAAATCATTTGATAGTACTATGTCTAGCATTCCTGAAAACTTTCAGCAACACTAACAATATCCAAATCATCCTTTTAATACTTTGAACCATTGATTAGATAGTTAAGGCATTTATTTCAAATAAGGAAACATCACATGACATCTTTCTATAATCTCACGATCTCAAAATGCTTTTAATTATCATTTAAAGAGTGATATATCATACTTTTCCTACATTCCAATTAACTCATTGAATATATGCCTAACTTTTAAATCCATAACTCCATCTAGAGCCTCAAAATCAATTGGGTCAAAAATCATTTTTCTTTAGTCATACCCAACATGTATGCTATGGATCATTCTGTATAGCTTCTAATTTAACTTTCAAAATATTCAAACAACATCACTATATAATCTAGAAACTATTTTCAATTTCCCAATCACAAGACTTAAACCTTCAATACCATATGATCATATTTAAAAATCACCATATAGCACTGTATACCACACTATATGCCTTTAAACACCATTTATTTAACTAAGACAATTATTTATCATGGAGAAACATCAAAAAAACCAATACTCCTTAAGTTTTCCTAACATTATCAAATTAACTTCTTTGGGCAGCACCTACTTACAATAGAAATGTTTTGAATTAAAGATCAATGCTTAAGTCAACATCTCCATGCTTCTAAGCACTCTTTAAACCATATGAGAATAACATATCAACTCAAAACATTAGCTTAACACACATCTTTAACAACTCTTTTCACCAATATCATTTACAAACCTTAAACATGAGCTTGCATGATTCATAGTCTAAGGAAATTAAGCTACAATATATTATCTTTAATACAGTAGCTAATAGCATCTTTAATTGGCCCAAAATATTCAGCAACTAATTTTGCAAGCATAATGCCCTTTATTCTAATACCTAAACATTTGGGCATTCCCAACATGTTTTCCAAACATGTTTTCTAATCATTCGGACATTCCTAAAATTATTATTATACCTCAACCTTCAAGCATTTACAAACTTATAACCATTTTAACCTAAAAAATGTTTGAATAGCTCCTCAATCAAAATTTTAAAAAATCCACAACTTAGGAATAATTATATTGGAGTCATTAAACACACCCTAATATCTTAGAACATTTACTTAATAATTTAAAGCTAAAACAATATAATACTTATACATCTTCAGCCATAAAATTCAAGTTCACAGGCCTTGAACATCATACCTTTATGCACTCTAACCTTTAATTAAAGGTTTCTAATTTCTAAGTCACTGTTCTTTTTTGACTTTTAATTCACTAGGAAAAGCATCCTTTCAACCTTTGTTTCTACCTTCCTGCAGAATATAGCTATCACTACTATAGTGATTGATAAACAGATATATAGGTCATACTAAGAGATTTAATTGAGGGCTCCAATTCATAACTTTAATCCTCTAAAGCATTCATTTTCTTTCTAATTTCCTAAAAAGTATCACTAAATCTTGTCACTAATCAATTCATCAAAATATATATTTTTCATACGAGCAGAGTATTCTAACCTATTGTCTGAACCTCTGCTCTGATACCACCAAGTATGACACCCTAATTCCATAGTTATCAGATCAGCTTTTATAGAATGAATTTGAACCACTAACCCATGCTTCAATGTTGGGACAAATATACCTTTGAAATTGATTTAAAATTCCTACCCAAACACAGAGTTCAAACTTGTAATTGAATGGACTTTTTTGAAAAATTTAAAACTTTCAAAGCCAGTTATACAGTGGTTAACAACTTCATTAAGACTCATCAATCCTTAGGTTCATTTATTATTATCAGAGTGCTTCTCTGCTCATATACTAGTATATTGATGATTAAACTATGGGCCCTTAACATACAATTGCTAAATCCTAGTTCAATTATCGGGCTTGATGTAATTACCGTTTCATTATGTAAAATTGATCAACTAAAACTACCCCGTACTACGCATGCCATGCTACCCTACTTATATAACTACAGATACTAACTTCATTATAATTATGTATATACATATATATACAAATCACGTAGCCACATAAGGCTACCAAAATACCTAAGTCTAATCAAAATTAGAATACAAATAACCAACATAAATTATTTCTTCTTCTCCACCTTCTTATTTCTCTTAAATCACTACTTGCTTGCCCCGTGAGCTATTTGCTTTCTTTATAAGTCATTTAAGGGAAAGGGTGAGATCCGAGAGAATCTCAGAAGTAACAACAGTCAATGATAACATATGCAAGTTCACAAAGCATGCTAAACAAATCATCATGTGACTAAGCATTTGGCAATCAAGATGTAGCACAACATCATTCATGTCAAGTTGGTGAAGAAGCCAGTCTAAGACTGCTACCAATGATAATTGTATTATGATAGTATTTAACTTTACTACAAGGGTAAATGTTTCTTGGTAGTCCATTCCATAGGTTTGAGAGTATCCTTTTACCACTAGTCTTCCCTTATATTTATTAATTTTCCTGTCCAAATTGTATTTCTTTGTAAACACCCAATTGCACTCCATGGCCCTTTCTCCAGGTGGTAATTTTGTGAGTTTCCATGTTTGATTTTGTTAGATCAAGCGTTTCACCCAAGAGGGGGGGTGAATTGGGTGATACTGAAATTTCTTTCGAAAATATAAAACTTTGATAAAAGAATTAAAACAGTAATGAGTAAGGCGAAATATCACCGAAGTGCACACCGGGAGTTATACTGGTTCGGTCACAACCACTTTGACCTACGTCCAGTCCTCAGAGCTTCTCTGAGAGTTTCACTATAGCTTCCAAGATTCAGTGGGTTCTTGGCACCTCAGTACAAGCAAGTTCCTTACACCTGGACACTCGCTCCCCCTTACAGGTTGTAATCCAATCCCAACTCAAGGTTCCACAACCTTAAGTTATCTCAATAACAAATATTGAGTTTGAATGAAATAACTCTCTTACAGAGTAAATGATAATCACTGAAGCATAGAAATTCAATTTCAACGTGAAAACAGAGTGATGAACTTAATGATACGTTCGTATGTGTGCTTGGTTGTTCTTCTCTGTTTGGATGTTCCCATATATATAGATATGTTGGTGATGACCGTTGGAACATTTTCTTTCGTCCGTTGGAGAGTGCGCAGCCACTATTGACTTTTCAAGTTTTTGAAAAATATCCGTTGGCGGTGGTTGGCATTTGAACGTTTCTTTTGACTTTCATCTCTTGATATGATTTCTTCATTGTTTCTCTGTAAATATACTAAGAATGCTAATACAATGAAAGGTTAATCATATAGGAAACAATATAATGAGAGTTTGAATGATTTCTAAATTTCTGGGAATGCTTACTCGAGTAGCTCCTCGAGTATCCCTTGAAGTTTACTCGAGTAGCTCCTCGAGTAACATCGTGAAATCATTGTTTATTTGAAATTTAATGAAGAGAAACAAGATTACTCGGGTAGTGCATGGAGTAAACTAACTTTCAAACCTTTTAGAATAGTTATTTACTCGGGTAGCTACTCCAGTAAAGCTTTTGCAACTTCATAGATTACTGGGGTAACACCTCGAGTAATCCTTTAAAAAACTTTTGATTACTCGATGCTCTACTCCAATAATGTTGGCAGGATTTCAAGGCCGAGAGCAATTACCTTGTTACTCGAGTAGGGACTCGAGTAATGCATTCATTTTTGCATAGGTTACTCGAGTAGCTCCTCGAGTAACTAAGACTTTTGAGCATGAATTATTCTGGTAATGACTTGAAGTTTCCTTTGAAAATATTTGTGC
Organism: Inga leiocalycina; assembly: GCA_963242795.1. Classification (NCBI taxonomy): domain Eukaryota; kingdom Viridiplantae; phylum Streptophyta; class Magnoliopsida; order Fabales; family Fabaceae; genus Inga; species Inga leiocalycina. The sequence goes on from OY725321.1 coordinate 60,034,427, forward strand.
TTACTGGGGTCCTTACTCGAGGAATCCTCTTAAAATTAACCAATGAAAAACTTGTATACTAGAGTAAGTACTCGAGGAAAATTAAATTGAGAGATATCAAGTTATTCGGGTATCAACCTCAAGTTTTCAATTACCTTAGTGCGTTACTCGAGTAGCTCCTCGAGTAACATTGGCAGTGGTACAAAGTGCCGAGAGTTACACATTTTTGGAAACACAGTTACTCGAGTAGGTCCTCGAGTATCATGGGAAAAACTTGAAGGCAACTGGAAGTTTTCATAGGATTACTCGAGTAGCTCCTCGAGTAACATTAGCAGTGGTACAAAATGCCGAGAGGTCCATATTTTCACAAATACTAGTACTCGAGTAGCTCCTCGAGTATCATTGGAAAACTTTAAGGCAACTGGAAGTTTTCACATGGTTACTCGAGTACCTCCTCGAGTAACATTAGCAGGCCGAGAGCAACCTCAAAATTTTACCTGGTTTCTCGAGTAGCGCCTCGAGTAATTGTGTCAGGTTACTAGAAGTTCTCCTTGTTTACTTCAAGTTTTGTCTCATTACTCGAGTAGCGCCTCGAGTAATGCCTTAGAGGATTTGCTTCTGATCAAGTTCCTCAGCATTTTCTCTTGTCCAATCTTCACTACTTCCATGCTTACCTCAAGTAAAGCTTATTCCTGTCATTACTTAGTTCAAGCTTGATTATTAAACATTTCCTTTTCAAACCATTCTTTTGTTATCATCAAAACATGAGATCTAACAGATTTGTATACAAGGCATCTAGCTCTTGTGCAATTGCTCTTCTCTAATATGGGTCTTTAGTTGCTTCTTTAAACCTGTTTGGTAACCTTTCATTATCAAGTTTAGTAACAAAACACTGCATGGAGGGAGACAACTTGTCATATGAAACAAAATGACTAATAGGATTCTGAGTGCATAACCTTACCCCTTTTCTCCAAGCAATGGGCTATCCAAGATCCTCAGGAACTGAAGGCAGAGTTGAATCTTGATGTTGCTCAGTACTAGTGGGAATTTCAAAAGAATTGCTTGTGCTTATCTCATGTTCTACTCCAGTATAGTCTATGCTAGGATTAGGATCAGAACTGGTTGTTTCTGCATCTTGGATCACTATTTTGTGATCACTATCTTGTTGGTAGTCTGGCTCAAGAGCTGGATGGATGAATATGTAAGCAAGGGATTTAGATAATTATTGGTGTTGATACTGAGATGTGTAGGGCTTAAAAATTTCCATTCGCTCTCGTTCTCCCCCTAAATAGGTGTTTTCTAATAAAAGCTTTGTGTCTAGTTAAAAGTAACATCCATGGTAACAAAGAATTTGTGTATAAGAGGAGAATAACATATGTACCCTTTTTTGGTGCTAGGGTAGCCTAAAAAGATGTGTAACCCCCTCCGTAATTATATCCGAAATACGCGATTAAAATGAAATAGAGACCAATAATAATCAAATAACATTTACTAACCCATCACATGACGGGGTTTTCACGAATACTTTTTGAAATCATTTATAAACTTGGTCTCATATTCACATTTCGAATACAATTACTACGCGAAGATAAATCACATTCATATAAATATCAGAGTGCACAACTTAATCATCCCAGCAATCCCGGGTACATACCTTTGCTAAAGATACACAGGTTACAATTGCCCATTACAATTCTTCAAATGGGGATTACACAATCTCATCTCGAAGGAGTCATAGCTGCTCCCTCCACGAGCCACTTGCCCTGTCTAAATTGTTGGTAGGGGAGAGTGAGATTCGAGAGAATCTCAGTAGGAAACAGATACCATAATGCATGCATGATAGATGCTATATGTATGACATGTTAGCTTTATCTAGATGTATACCCCATAATGATATTTCTGCATGCTTAATGTTTCATACAACAAGACTATGGCCACAGCGAAAACAGAAACAGAGCTTCATTTATTCAAATATGCTCTACACAATCAAGTAAAGAAATCACATACATCACTACACAAGCAAAGATATCGAATACATGCAAGTAAGGTAAGTCCCATACCTCCAGTCTTTTCTCCTCGATTTGCGTGCCAGCAACTCGGGGCTTCACATTCGATCCTACAATGTCAAATGTACTATTTAGACACTTCCATAGTGTTTCTGGGGGTTATATAAGGCTATATTGAAAAATTACTAAAATACCCCCGGGACTAGAGCTGGGAAAACGGGCCGACCCTTTACGGGCTTGGGCCTAAATGGGCCGGCCCGTTTCCTAAAAAGTACCATATTTTTGAAGCTCGCGGCCCTACAGGGCTGGCCCTTCACGGGCTCGGGCCTAAACGGACTTAAACTTATTTTAATCCAAAATTTTTTTTTTAAAGTTTTACAATTTATTTATTATTTTGCTTTAAATTGGTATACATTATTTTTAAAACTCATAAATTTTTAGTTAAAATAATCATCTAATGTCCAAATTAGCCTTTTTTTTAAAGTTTAAATGAATAAAACATTGTAGAAAATAAAATAAATCAAACCAATTAATAAGTGTTTGCCTGTTATTAATACTCTATTAGGAACTTAGGTGTCTCTCATATTGATAATTTGATATAATGATATTGTATTTATTAATTTATTTTTAACAAAAATTAAACGGGCCTAAAAGGGCCGGCCCGCAGGGCTTCAGGGCTGGCCCTACAGGGCCGGCCCTTTTAGGCCCGCTTCCATTTTCAGCTTCTAAATCATAGGCCCGACCCTTGACGGGCTCGGGCCTAAACGGGCCAGCCCGACGGGCTTGGCCCGAATTCCCGGCTCTACCCGGGACTCGGCCCGGCCCCGCCGTACCCGGTCTGGCTGTACTTTTCTTAAAATTTTGACATGGGTTATTCTGACATATTTTCGCCCAAGGAATCCATTTTCGGACTCGGAATTATCAAATTCAATGTCAATTACAAAATTACCCTTGACAACCCTACTTTAAGGGTTTTAGGGGCATTTTTGTAATTATGCTTTTTCGGCCTTTTCTGAAAAAGTGCCCTACTGTAACCCCACCTAATTTTTGCTCCTGAACTCAACGGAATCATCAAATCATTGAAAATCTAACTCTAAGACCCATTTATAGCCTTGGCCGAAATATACATGTACTCCGGGAAAAATTGGGGTTTTTTCGGTTTCGGCTCCGTAAACGCGTTCCTTTCTACTCCTAACCACTTTATTGACTATTCCATTAGGTTACAACTATCATTTAGTACAAATTTGGGCAGCATAACAACCCCACACACCCATTTTCCATTTTTGAAACCAATGACAATCCGGCGAAATTTCACCGATTAAATTGTCCACAGCAGCCAGAATAGTCAATACACAAGAGTTTGGAAGTTACCTCAAGCTCCCACTAGCTTTCCTTGTCTTGGCTGAAACCCTAGCTGTTTTAACACCAAAGGAAGAGCTTCCAAACCTTAAAGAACATAAAGGAGTAGCTTAGGATCGGAGTTATACACGTTAGGAGCTAGATCGTCGGAGAAATCGGCTTACCTTACGAGATTTCTTCCTCTTTCTCTCTCTAAAGATCCCATATGCTCTCTCTCTATTTCAGCTGAAACCCACGACAGAAAATGAGAGCTGAAGAAGATGAGAAGATATTTAATTCCATGATGATGTCATCTTTTATTGAGATGATGTCATAATTCCCATTTTCGGATTTTCTGGCAGATTTTCTGCCCAAACTTTGAAAAATCATAACTAATTCTAGAAAACTCAAAATGAGGTGATTCCAAAGCCAAATGAAAGATATTTAAGTCCTATTCATAGGAAAAATATTTTTCATTACTAAAAATCAAGACACAATTCCAGAATTACATAAAACTCATCACTGCCTCAAAACAGAGTTCAGTTTCCATCCCAAACTTTGGACAATCATATCTCTCAGTTCCCAAAACGAAATGGCACAAATTATTTGTCCATTTTGAAGCTTGAGATGTGAAATTTAAGACCGGAAAGTTTCATAATTTTCTGACATCATTTGCCTAGTCAAAACATCCACACGAGAAGACTGCCCAGAATAGAGTTTCACTGGACAGAATTTCAGATTTTGCATCTTTGCTTCCAATGGTTCCATTTTCATACCAAACATCATTCCCACATAAATTTTCACAAGGAATCCATTGGAACACCAAATCAATCAAATTCACATCTCATTGACATATTTTCACAACAATCTCAACATGTCAACACAATTCACATTCAATTCTTTCCTCTATTCTAAGTTAATTTGGATGTTAATCCACAATTGAACTCAAATATAGGGTTTCAGCACAGATCACAATACACACGAATCATATTCGAGTGCCAAATCACATCATATTCTCCAAAAGGGTTATTTATCAGTAACCACATCCACTTTTGAAGTCATTAACCCTTAATCACAATTTGGGATCTTGCTAAACTGGGGCTTAGCAGTCCACTTCTCTCAGGCTTATTCTCTAACCTCGAGTCTCAAAATTCGGGGTATTACAAGATGCATTTGTAGGCTTGAGGATCTAGTTTGCCACCTGACTCATTATGAACATAGGCTACACAACCAAAAACTCTTTCTACAATATGGGTGATAAAGTGAGAATTGGGATATGTCTAGGATATAAACTGTATGGGTGTTTGAAAGTTTAATGTTTTATATGGTAGTTGGTTAATCAAATGGGCAGCTGTGAAGATTGCTTCTCCCTAATAAAGTTTAGGGATATTTTGTGTTATCATCAAAGCTTTTGTGACTTCTAATTTCCGTTCTATAGTCCAGGTTTGTTGAGGAGAGTTTGTAAAGCTTGTTTGGTGAATGATGCCATATTGTTTAAGGTAGGTTTGAAGGGCTGAATCGGTGTACTCGGTTCCATTATCACTACGCAACACTTCGATGAATGTGTTGAATTGGTTTTGTATCATTTTGTGGAAATTGATGAATATTCGGTGCAGTTCAGATTTTTCTTTTAGGAGATATACCCAGGTTACTCGTGTGTGATCATCAATAAATATGGCAATATGTAACATCCCAAAATTTAGTATAAGGTTAAAGTTTTCAGAAAGAAAAAAAATTGACATGATGTTAAAGTTAATTTTTGGAAGAAAGGAAGATGTAATATTCCAAATTTTGGAATCAAAGGCTTGGGAATAAGCCTGAATTAAGTGGACTCCTAATTCCTGGTTTAGTAAGTGCCCCATATTTTTCCCTAATATTTCTTATATCTTTGGGGTATTAAAGAAAGTAAAATGGTGAATTTTGGAGAATATAATTATGCTTCCAGTGAAATTTCCTATGAGGCAGTGAGTATGTCATTTGATTTTGTATGACCAAATGATGAGTAAAATTATAAAATTTTATAGGATGAAAGTAGACATCTTGATCTTTAATTTGATAGGTCATATAGATCATTTGAAGCTATATATCAAAAGATATGAAATTTTGAAATTAGCCCAGAAAAACTGGAAAGTTTCTGAAACAGTATTCAAAGAAATTAATTCTGGGAATTTTGTGTTTCCAATTGGCAAAATTTTATATTTTTCCTTGAAACTAGACTCAATAAGGGTTCTATAGCCTTTGGAATCACTCTAATTTGATTTTTATAGAATTAGTTATGATTTTTCAAAGTTTAGGCAGAAATCTACCAAAATTTTATAAAAATAAAAAATTGGGAAAATTAATTAATTAAATTGGGATATATTATTAAAATCACATCCTCCTTCTTCAGACTATATTTGACGTGAAACAGGGCTGAATAGAGAGAGAGAGAGAGGAAGAAATCTCATAGGGTAAGCTGATTCCTCCGACGATTTAGCTCCTAACGCGTATAACTCTGACCCTAAGCTACTCATCTTTGTTCTTTAAGGTTTTGAAGCTCAAAATATGTTGTTGAGCAATTATTGTTTCAACCACATTGAGGAAAAGCTAGTGAAAGCTTGAGGTAACTTACAAACTCTTGCATATTGACTATTATGGCTGTTATGGACAATTTAATCGGTGAAATTTCGCCGGATTATCTTTGTGTGTAAAAATGGAAAATGGGTAGAGGGGGCTGTTATGCTGCCCAAATTGGGATTAAATGGTAGTTGTAACCTAATTGAATAGTCAATAAAGTGGTTAGGAGTAGAAATGAATACATTTACGGAGCCGAAATTGCAAAACCCCGATTTTCCCTGGAGAACCCATATATTTCGGTCAAGGCTGTAAATTGGCCTTAGAGTTGGATTTTTAATGATTTGATGGTTCTATTGAGTTCAAAAGGGAAAATTAGGTAGGGTTACAGTTGGTCACTTTTTCGGAAAAGCCTGAAAAAGCATAATTATGAAAACGCCTATATCAAGGGTAATTACAAAAGTGGGGCTGTCAAGGGTAATTTTGTAATTTGAGATTGAATTTGATACTTTCGAGTCTAGAAATGGATTCCTTGGGCAAAGATATGTTAGAATAGCCTATATCAAACTTTCAGGAAAAGTACGGCTAAATTGGGTACAGCGGGGTCGGGCCGAGTCCCAGGGGCATTTTAGTAATTTTTCAATATAGACTCATATAATCCCCAGAAACACTACAGAAGTGTCTAAATTATACATTTGGAATTGTAGGACCGAGTGGAGAGCCAAGCTGTGACACGCTTTATGAGGCACGTAATTCGAAAAAGGTCTAAGGTAGGGAACTTACCTCTTCTGCATGTACTTGATATTTGTGCTGGTGTATTAATCCATGTTATTGGTTTGCTTGATTATGTGAAATATATATGAATGATTGCAGCTCTATTTTTATTTATGTTATGCCCATAAATATGCTGTTTGAAACATTAAGCATACAGATATGTCATTATGTGAACATGAGTTATGTAATGCAAGCATATCATGCATTAAGCACTTATCTTACATGCATATTGGTACTATTTTCCTACTGAGATTCTCTAGAATATCACCCTCCCATACCAACAATTTAGACAGGAGGAGAGAAAAGATATGCTGAGAACAAAGAAGAGAACCGTATGAAGAGATTGCAGTGGTGGAATGAAGATGAGAAGATGTCTCCATTTCACTGGGATGGGTTTATATACCCTAGAGCCTGTGCGGCTACAAGGTTTGTAAATATTCTGTGCGAACCCCTATGGCGAATTTTTGTAATCATACTCATATTATCAGTATATTTATGTTATTCCTGTGTTGCCCACCGAACCGTATATCATTTTCCGTGAATACTCTGGTAAAGGTGAATTAAAATAAAGGCGTGACAGAGACATGGATGATTATGGTCATTTTACTTGGCCAAGATTTGCCAAATAATAATAATAATAAAGATAATCATAATTAGAGTACCATTTTGGAAAATGATGGTTAATGGAATATAAATTTTATTAGAGTTAGTGGAATATTTCATTGGATATCATTAGCCTCCACCATTGGATGATATATGGCCTACGTTCATCCACTTAAATTCACCAACCCAATCAGCCCACATGACTCACCACACACACTTAAACAATTAATCAACACTTGGACATATGGACAAAACTTTTCTCTCATTTTTGATGAAGCATATCGGCCAAAACACGATGATACAAGGGAATGAATATTTAATTAACATGTTTCCCTCCCTATTTAGTCAGGAAGGACGTGTAAGGCATAAGGGAGGGGGAGGGGGGAGAGAGAGAGTTTAAATAATTGAATTCCTCATCTTTTATTCAAGAGGGGATGATTGAGACAAAGGAAGGAAGGAGGAAGTTGGCCAAACATTCAACTTACTTTTTCCAAGAAGCCATAGAACTGTGACACATCATCAAACACTTCCAATTCAATTAAACTTTCGGTCAAGTACTTAAGGAATGAAGAGAGGGAGCGAGTATTTATATAATACACCTATCTTTCTTTTTAAAGGAGCCACAAGAGAGTAACAACTAAGCTTCCCTTTATCCTCTCTGATCTTACTCTCAATTCAGCAAACACCAGGAGGCAAGAGAATAGATATTTAAGTAACACATTCCTTTCATCTTCAATCATTCTAAGTCAACCCAAGAAGAGGAAAAAGAAGGAAAACTAAAAGAGAAAGAGAAAGAACCGAAACTTGAAGAGCAAAGTAACAAGAAATAAAGGTAAGCCATTTTCACAAATCCAAACTTCATTTCTAGGCCAAAGGCCTTCATAAGCCTTGTTCCTCTCATCAAGAGCAGGATTCCTATGGTTTTTGTTTCTCAAGGAGAGGAATTTTGATCTGCCAAGGAATTGACAAAGTTAGAGAAATCAAGAACAAGCCATAGAAAGTGAAATAGGTAAGCTTAAGCTATGATTTAAGCTTAGTATCTTGAGATTTGGCTAGGTTCTTGATATATTGTTATGCTGCTCTGTTTTATGGAAATAGCAGCCTTACGGTTTTGATAATGTTAAGAGCATGAACATGATGTTAAATAAGGCTTAATGATGCTATTAGAATAGTTTGATAGTGAAATTGCAAAATTGATTATTAATTGGTTTGAGGGTTCTGTTTGGTTAGAATAGGGCATGGTGACTAATAAGTAATATATTTGCATATTTATTTTCCCTTATATGATGATTTTATGGACGATATTTGAGCTTAATATAATAATTTTTGATGTAATTAATAAATAAATAATGTTTTTTGGAATAAATAGTATTTAAAAATAAAAAATTAAAAAAATGGAAGTTATTGTAGCAATGTCACCACTGTAGCGGTTCACTGTAGCAGCCGCCAGATGACTGTAGCAGTACTGTAGCACGTGGTTTTTTTCCATATAAATAGAGATCAAGGCCAAGCTCAAAGGGGGAGGAGAGGAAGAGAAGCAAGGTTTCCTTCTCCGACAGGAAGAGGTCCTTCTCTGACCGGGAGAGATCTTTCAATAACATTTCTGAGTTCATTGTATTAATTTTTAGATTTAATTTCATGCATTGCATGCCTCCATCTTGGAAGGCTTAGGATTATATTACTTTTTGCATACCTCCATCTTGGAAGGCTTAGGATTGTATTACATTTTGCATGTTGCCTACATTGAAGGTTTTACCTCTTAAATGGACGGTTAGATTTTTCCATTTTTCATGCATCTTTTAGTTGTATATTTATGTTTGAGAATTTAATATTCAAGTTTATGCAGTATTTCTGAGGTTTTCATTCAAGCTTTATGTAATGTTAATTTGTTTTTATTTTGTTTTTAATTTCATCATGTGCTAAACTTTCATTTTCCTAGGGTGATGATATAGCTTACTAATGAAGGATTGAATCTTAACTTATTAAATCTAGTTTGAATTTCCCCTTCATGATTGAGTTTTAATTATTATTCTTAATGCTTTTGATTGACTGGCCATCTTTTGAATGATTTCAATATGTATGTTGAGACCGGAAGGAGATATATGTGTCTAGACCCTATAATTAAAACCATAACTTGCATATGAAATATGAATATATTCATATGAGTTGTGTAGTCTTACTGAGTTTCATAAATCTTAATGGATAATTAATTGCTTAAATTCATATAGGAATATATTGGATTAGCAATTGATTATAGAATTTCTTGACTTTGAAAGAGGCTAGTAATTAAATTAGGGAAACTCGACTATCAATCATGTGGAATAAATTGGGCTAGAATAGATAAGTGATTCAATCCGGAATTTGTAAAGTGAAATCTAATCCTTAGGACTTTTTCTCATATTTGCTTTCATATTATCTGCACTCATATTTAATTATTTTTCTTTTGTTTTGTGCTCTCAATCACCAACTAATCGATTGACTAAATAGAATTAAAATTACCTATTTTGGTACTTAGTGATCAATCCTCGTGGGAACGATACTCTACTCACTTCTATATTACTTGATTACGACAGTGTACATTTGCACTATTTAATTGATCATTTGCATTCGTATCAGTGACAAAGTGATGAGTTTGAAAACATCATTGGATTATACACGAAAAACAGTGGAAATAGTGCTTTGTCCTGAATTTAGAAGGCCCAAATTAAAAACCTTAAAAATTGTAACTTTAAGACACTAGGCTCAACATTGCCAAATTTGAGGTAGTAAGGTTGTGACTTGTTTTTGACTGACCAAATGAAGTCCAATGCTCATGAAAATTTTCAGATTCAAAGTATACATCCCAAGCTTTAATTTGATATAAAGAATGAAAAATTTGGATAAGCAGGCAGTGAGGTTTGATTTTTGAAAGTTGGGCATCAAATCTGGAAATTGTCCTGTGGCAGTCAAGAGATTAGCTTGTTTTTAAATGACTAAACTCTAACCAATGACCATGATATTTTCCAAAATTAAATTAGATATATTGAGCTTTAATTTGATGAGTAATTTGTTGCAATTAGATAAGTACACAAAAAGTTATGATTTGATGAAGTTAAGTATTAATTCTAGAAAGACTTGTGTGGCAGTGAGGATTAATTATGAAGTCTGGGTTTTTGTTCATAAAAATGCCAGAGGTGGATATTTTTTGCTCAAAGTAGACTTAATAAGGGTAACATAAAACTTTGAAACACCTCAATTAGAGATTCCTAGAGAAAGTTATGAATTTTCAAAGTTAGGTGAAAATTCTGGCAGCATAGGTTTGACTTGCAAAAATAACATATTTAGGGTAAATTATAATAAGTTGAGTTCCCAGGGTAGAGTTAAGTACTTGAGACTAGTGTAGACACATTGAATATCCATATGACATAGTGCTCTAGTCCAAAAGATAACCAACTCAAGTATCTTGAGTAATCAAAGGTTGGGTTAAGTAATAACTGGTCTGTTCGTAAATTCTAACTTCTAGGATTTGATATTTGCTTAAGACACCTAAGAGACTAGGAAAAAGGAAAAGACTTGGAAAGGTTGCCATGTAGTAACATTTCTCTTATATTATGTAATGTTTTATATGTATTTCCATATCATCCGAATATGTACAGGATAGTTAGTCCCTAGGCGTTAAGACCCGAGAGTACAAGTTGCACATGGAGTTACCATGGACGTCTTGAGCCACGTAGGCTTGAGGCAGAAAGCCCGCGAGTATACCTTGTATAGGGCAGAGACCTTAAGCTGCCAGATCGAGATTACCAAGCACTGTGGTACTGTGGTAAGAGGCCAGTTAGGTCCTTTATTTGTTGCATATTATGAATAACTATTTTATATGATGATTGTTTACATGCTTTGTAACTTACATATCATATGAGGGATTTCTGTTACTACTGAGATTCCTATGAATCTCACCCTTTCCAACAACTAATCTACAAAAAAGATGAGCAGTTATAAAGGCAAGAAGATATTTATGTTGGTCATCTATTTTGGGGGAATTGTATATTTTGTATTTGTAACTATAGTAAGACTAGTACCAGCAGTGGCAACAGCAACAATAGCTGTAACCCTGTATACTAGTACTTTAACACTCATATTAGTACCTTGACATTATAAATGACTTACAATCGAGTAACTAAATGCTGGGAGCCCATAAAATAACCACCACGACGTGGGTATTGGACTGAGAATGCTCTAATTTTAATAAAAGGAACTAAGAACTGATGAGTTATAATGAAATCACAAGTCATATTAAAACCGCACTTAAAGTAATTTAAAAAAGTTTTTTTAAACCCACTCGATTGCAGGTTCGACCCTGTATTGAAGTCGGGACTTTAACTGTTTTCAAATAACATTAGTCTCAGGTTTGATATCATTATACGTTCAAACTCATCTAAAGACTTTGAAAATTTATGGTGTTACACAAACCATTTAGTATGTGTTAAATTTGGAACCCGTGAGAGCCCCTAAAGATTGATGTGGATAATTGCAAAGTGTTATAAAGATTGATGTGGATGTAATGTGTCACATCCTGGCCCTATGGACACCGCTCTGGGCCTCAGACCACTGAACCTCACTGGTCTAGCCCACCCTGGGAGATGGAGTCAAAGGAATATAAGCGCACCCCTTGCGCTTTCCTTTCGCCTCCCCACGTTTCGAACCCTTACCCTGGTTATCATTTGAGACCTTTAGGGGCTACTAGAAGCTCAAACAAATGCCTAAAAGGTTGGGAAGTACTATTTCAAAGACCACCTTATGATAGAGAAAAGTTCTGATATTTGGGTGTTGGCCGCGGCTAAGAATCTTTGGCTACGGCCAAAAATAGGTCAGAAACTTTTAGGCTGCAGCCGAAATTAGGTCAGAAGCTTTTTGGCTATGGCCAAGAGTCTTCTACCTACTGCCAAAAGTAGGTCAGAAGCTTTCGAGCTGCGGCCAGGGACTTTTAGCTATAGCCAAGAAACTTTCAGTTTATAGGTTGAACTTCCAAAAATCATAATTAATTCTAAAAAAAATCGAAATGAGGTGATCCTATGTCTATAACCACAAAACTTCAGAATTCAACAATTCTCCTTGTTGTTCCAGAATTGATCCCAGATTTGACACCAAACTTTGGAAATTCATAACTCCCATCACACCCATCGAAATGCTAGACATTATGTATCCATTTTGAAGCTTAACATTATTAGATTGGAAAGTTTCAGAATTTTTCATCAACATTTACCCATCCAAAATATCCATGCAAACTAACTGCCTGCACAGGGTTTTCACTAACCAAAACTTGCAACTTTTAAACCTAAGTTTCCAATGGTTCAAAATTCACATCCAACACTACTCCCACACAATTTTCCACAAGAAATCCAATGGAAACATCAAAATAACTAAATTCTCATTCCATTATCATGCTCTATTTTAGGCAACATTCAATACAAATTCCCAAACTTGCCAAACTTGACATTTCAAACTCAAATCAATTCTATTTATCCAAAACACATAACAAGACACCATTTCCATGACCTCACCATATCATACTCTCTAAGACCCTAATTTTCAAAAATAAGGCAAAAATTCCAGAAATTATAGCCTAAAGCAAATGCCACAAAACATATGTAGAAGTATGCATCTTACTTACCTCTACAACTTTCCCAAACTTGTTCCTTGCTTCTCCAACCTCAAGATTTTCTTGAGGGCACAAACCACCACCAATGGAAAATCTAAAATATAGAAATGAAGCCCTCAACAAGGGGAACAACTTTAAAGAAAGAGATTTTGGCATAGGAGTTCATTTGGAAGGTCAAATGGCTTACCTAAGATCAAGCTTTCTTCCTCTTTCTTCACCTTCAATGGCGCACAAATGAGAGAGAGAGAGATTTTTGAGATGATAAAGATGAAGGAGGAGGCATAATTTATGCCCCATTCCCATGCCCATACGCATAAGAGAGAGGGAGAGAGAGAAAATGATAAAATATGATTTGTTTGACTTTTAAACAACTCCCTCTACATCCAATGGTGCCACTTGTCTCAATCTCATGACTTCTCATAAAGTAAGTAACCACTTAGTTACTCTAACCACTCATTAGCCATTTAGTTACCCTTCTCATTTCTCTTAGTTAGTAATTAATTTCTCCATTAATCACTGACTAATTGGTCGATAATTTTTCATTCTTTCAATTTTTTCCCTGATTATAGCATATTAACTTAAATTGCCACATAACATGTAACTAAATTCTTTTCCTTCTTACATGCGCCATCTACCACTATTTTAGCTCCAATAATTACTTTGTCACATAATTATGCTAAAATACAAGGTGTTGGGTATTGCCAATAATTAATTCGAGTCTTAAATCAACTTTAATTCACAAAATCATTCTCAATAATCGTTATTAGCCTTTAATCAAAATTTGGGCCATTACAGAGAGGACCTCAGGCTAGGCAACATTGCCCGATGTAACCCCCTTCCACCATAGGCCGAGATTAGTTCGTAAAAACATAATTAAGTTTGAATTAAAGACCATGTATGATTTGGGACTTATTTAAAACTAAACTTCCTAAAATCAGGGTTTTCAAAAACTTTTACAAGATATGTTCCACAATGGTCTCACACTCACATTTCAAACATAAATGGCCTGTACAGGTTGATTTCATTCATAAATATCAGAGTATAATGCAAATTCCTGACACACTCGGGTTTCATTCAATAAATAAGGGTCTTCTAGGTACAATTACCCTAGAGTTTCCCATAACAAGGGGATTACACAAATACTATCCCATATGTACATGTAATTCCCAATAAAATATATCCAAATGATTTACGGAATGATAACCAATTTTCCAAAAAAAACTCCTAGCCAGGAGCTCTATCCACTCTTTGTCGCCCGCTTTCCTTCGGATCCTTCAGCCCTATCTAAAATTTGTGTTTTGGGAGAGTTAGATTTTAAAGAATCCCCGTAGTAACAAATCACTCATAATATGCACAATATCAAAGCATGAAAGTAAATCATCTATACAACACACAGCAATCCCAACAACAGTTGCAATGGCCGGGGTAGGTATCATGGGTATCGGCCCCCTACGACGGCTCACGCTGAACTGCATACTGTATTGCACATCCACATGGACAAATCACATATATCACCAAAGCTGAGATCTATATAAAACATTTCACCACACGCAGCCCCACGGGTTGGATACTCAAACAGGAATCCACAATTCCATAACACAGCCTCGGCACTTACAATGGCAGATACAACGACCGGGGTAGGTATCATGAGCATTGTACCCTATGACGGCTCACGTTGAATTGCTCGCACTGTAATGCCCTATGGACGATAACACATTCACAATGATAAACATGCATACTAAGTATCATACACAATATGAGAGAAGAGTCACTATCTTGATCCTTCCGTGCGTGTCCTAGCACCGGTCTCTCCCGAGTAGGGCAAATGTCAAATCCTATATTTATAATTAGGGACGAAGTATCAATTCTCTATTCCAATTCTCAATGACTTCTTAACAGTTAGTTTGGTTATCATTATTGCTCTTTTAGAGTCATTAAATACCCTTAAAAAACTCCTAAAGGGTTGGAAGACTATCCCCAAAGATCCCCTTTTGGACGCACAAGACATGATTTTCCACTGATACACTCAAGTGATATTGTACGGATACTTGAGTGAAGGAGCCCTCATTCGAGTGATGGTACGGTCTACACTCGGGTACTAGAGAATGAAGGATAGTGAGTGAACACCCGAGAGCACAAGGACTTTTCAGAGACTACAACACTCGAGTACACTGGACCTCACCCGAGTGATAGCCAAATGCCTCACTCGAGCACTAGAGAGTGAAATCCAGAAAGTGATAACCCGAGAGAAATGGAAACTTTCAAAGAAGAGGTGCATTCAAGTGAAGAAGACCTCACTCGAGTGACAGCTTTACACTCGCAAGTGAGGCTACACTCTTGCCTCAACACACGGAAGTGCACCAGAAACACTGAAAGCAGAAAGGGAAAATGCACTACCGCACTCGAGTGGGCTCACCCTCACCCGAGTGAACTCTCTCTCACTCGAGTGATTTTATTAGAAACCAGAAAACGTAGCAAAACTAACCACATTTCCTAACACTTGCCCAATGGACCCAAAACTTCTACCAAAACTACTCCCACACAAAAACATCCAAGGAATTCAATGGAATCATCAGAATTATCCAAATCCTACTCTATTATCATGCTTTGGTTTTGAGCAACATAATCATCCAAATTCCAAAATCATCCAAACATACCATTCCTATCCCAAATCAATCTATCTATCCAAAACTCATACCAAAACACCCATTTTTATACCAATAACATGCTAAACTACCAATGACCCTATTCCAATGAAAATGGGCCCAAAATTCTAGAAATTCAAATCTTAATCATTTGGCATAAAACTTAGATAGATAGATTAGTCTCAATTACCTCTTTCACTTTGCCAAAAAGATTTCTTGATTCACCAACCTCCAAAATTTCGTGTGGTCTCGAATCAACACCAATGGCCAAACTATAAACACCAAAATGAAGCTCTCACTCCAAGGATCAACATTAATAAAGTGAGTTTTGGCATTATAGGGCATTTACTCACCTTAGATCAAGCTTTTTTCTTCTTCCTTCTTTGGTCTCCAATGGCGAGAGAGAGAGAGAGAGATGGAGTGTTGGGGAAGATGAAGAATAATAATGACATAATCCCTCCCCTATGCTTAGCCGAAAAGAGGGAAGAAGAAAGAGAAAATATTGTTTTCAATTGCCATTTGACTTTTCCCATATCTCTCTCTTCATCTTCACTTGACACATGCCACCTTCCTATTGGCTCTCACAAATTAAGTCACCTATTAGCCACTTTAATCCCTCCATTAGCCATTTTAATTACACTTCTCATTTCCTCTCAGTAATTCATTTCTCCCTTAATTACCAACTCATGGCCAAAATTCCATTCTTCCAATTTTTCCACCAATTATGACATATTAATTAATATTGCCAAAACACATAATAATTCCAATTATATTCATAATTATCCACAATAATCATGATTAGCCCTTAATCAAAAATTGGAATATTACACCCGAGGTCTAGTCTGGCCCATTACCAACCCAAGGTCAAGTTGGACTAGACCTGGTCTGCAAGACTACCTAGACCCAAGAGTTGAATTTGATTTTTTTCCTCCTTGAGAGGAGAGATTTGTACCTATCAAACACAATTTTTTTTGTTGCCTTCAACTTAATAAGCACAATTAGGGCTATAAAAAAATACCTATAATCATATAAAACTCATCATAAAACATTAAAACCCCATTATAAATTCATAAAAATCTCCAACACCATTCAATAAATATTCAAGGTACAATTAGAAGATAAGGATTTGGAAATTTCAACCGTCTACAAAAATTCAATGATATCATTTTTCTAGGGGAAGTGTCCATAACTAAAGAATTAAAGAAGTTAGAGAACGTGGTCGAAGAAGTTGGGGACTACAAAGTTGAGAATTCGAAGAGGGAAAGGTCTATTTAATGTCATTAATGCTTTTACCGACCTTACCTCCTTACGGATAGGAGCCATGGATGAGATGAATTTCTGGAGTTGGACTTAGTAACCAACCCACCCAAGAACCTTGAGCGACTTTACTTGGAGTGAACTCTTTAAGACTGAAGTCGTCAGACTGTGAGAGGGTGTGACAAGGTCAAGGAGACGGGGAGAAAAAGGCTCATCACTGACAAATGGAGACGCATAGCGGTAGCCAAGCTAAGAGGAGGACCAAAGGAGCGACACTGTGAGGATGACCAGTGGCAGTGCGTGAGGATTGAGGGTGTTGTAGTAGGGCTTCTTTTTTAATTAGGTCACATGTGAGAGTGAGAAGTGTGGGTAAAATTAAAGTGCAACCACACAACTATTTTTTCAAAAAAAAAAAAGACTTAGGTCAAACCAGACTAGACCATGTGCACTAAGCACCTAGTCCTAAATTTGGTCCAGGCTAATTGGTTGGTCTGGTTCTTTTATGTTATAAGACTTTTTTTTATCAGACTGGATTGAACCGGGCCACCTCGGGTCAAACCGGATTACCTAGACCACCAGGTATTTTGCTCATCCCTAGTTGTCTCCTAGAAAATAGTACAAGGAATGAGAAAGAAAATTGCGTGTTGTATAATTTCTTCCATTAACATAATGAGTGACCACATTTTCATGATTAGTGCATTATTTTGATTTGTGGTCAGTCATAAAGAAAATTGTATGTTTTTGTATTGGACGAGTTTGGTGTGAAATGGAGTGTGACTTTGAAATAAGCCACATCGTCAAATGTTCCCCCTGTATTTGTTTCCATCTCAAATTTTGCTTTGCTTCTGCATGTCATATACAACAAATTGAATTAAATTAATTTTTTTACTATCCCCTCCAGTCCTTAATATATAAAATTTTACAATAAAACACTGTAGAACAATTATACTTAATCCACCATGAATGTAATATAGTACCTAGTTATATTTTATAACATAATATAGATAAATATTATAAAATTATAATTATTTTTATTTTGATGTTATATGCTTTTCTAGTTTTTCATCATAATGTGTGTCAACATTCAAGCTATGACTAGCATATGGGCAAAATGTGAAATGTTTTGGAAAGTCAATACATAATATGAATATGAATTGCTTTCATTAATGGGTCAACTAACTAGGTGTTTGTTTGGAATAGCAATTGAAGTCTTTAAAAATAGCTTTTCAATCATGATTTACGATATACGGTATAAGTATTTGAGAGGAGTGTTGTCCGACTTATGTGCATAAGTACTTATAGGGTTGTCAATCACCCAACCAAACAAGCCCTAGATCGATGTGTGAGCTATGCCATTCAAATGTCCCATGACAACATTTAGTTTTTTCCCCCATAAAAATGTTACAATCGTACTGTACATGATTATTTTGAAAAATCGTTAAGCCATTACAGTTTCAAGTTTATTATTTTTTTGAAACGCTATTTTACCCATCAACTTGTTTTTTCTATACGAAATATGAGTTAATGTGTATTTGAATTAACTTATTTTAAGTGATTTTGTTATATATAAAGCAAATAAGTGGGAGGTGTTTTTTTAATGTCATAAAGCATAAAAGTTTTTGTGGGGTGTGCTTGGTTCAACGGAGGGGATGGTAGGGGAGGTTCATTAAATGTGGGTGAGGGTAGGGTATGGGAGGTTATGAATCATAACTTCTGAGCTTTATTTTATTGAAGAAGAAGGAAGGAGAGGTTTTGGTTTTTTATTTGTTTCAAGAGGGTAGGTAAAGGGAGCTAATTATAAGTTAACTCATATGCCTTTTTCTCTTTATTTATACAGTTTCCTTCTTCTTTTACCATTTTTACATCAAAAATCAAAAGTCTCTGTATGATGATGAATTATCCATCCATTTCCAAGGTCAATTCTTCAACATGCTAGTAATGACAATTTTTCATGTGGTCGCCATATTGTAATGCATAATTCCAACTTGAAAACATGACGGAAATGTCTTGGGAATTCTAAAAAAATATGTGGGACAGACCTTATTTCTCTGAGCGAGAAGGTCTCTCTGGAAGACGAAAATGATTCAACCCCCGTTAGAAGTTTGGCGTATAAACAACCTTTCGGCAGTCCATCCCTGCATAATAAAGATAACCATCCAAATGATGTCCAACCAAGTATCTAACCATTATACAAGAATAATTTTTTTTAGTGAACTTTCTTTAAATGGAAGCCCTTAAATGTTAGTTTTCTAAAATTCTTTGTGAGCTTTCTCATCCTCTGCATCACCTGGAGCAAATTTGACACCGCTTGTGTAATAGGAAATTAGATTGGCCATAGTGATGGAACTAAGCATAGATCCTCTTCTTATTCTTGATGATCATCGATCCAGTTACATGGATTATTGCTTTGAGCATGATTCTACTGGTGTGATTTTCTTAGTAGGGTGAATTTCTTCTGTATTGCCTTGGAATGTTCACTCGTATGTATTGAAGATATGATGCTCTTTCTACTCCTAGATTGCTAGTTCGTCATCGTCATCATCAATAACCAAAGTTGGCTCAATTGATTTTGGCGTATGAGTTAGAGATTTCAATAAAGCGTTGATTTTGAGAAGAGGAAAAATGGGGTTTTAAACATGAGGGGTGGGGAACCCTAAAAGACAAAAAAATTTCTTACTCCTTACCTCTCCTCTTTCCCAGCAAACACTTATACATTTCCAACCCTCCCCTTCCATCCCTTCCAAAAACTCCCAACCAAACAAGGCCTTAAGCAGTCAATGCCGCTAATAAAAAAAGTAGGTATATGCACTAGAATTTTGTTTTGGTTTGTTTTTGAAAATTTGAACAATACTTTGGCACTTAAATTTACTTAAGTTTATGTTTTGAATTTTATTATTTTATTTTATCCATATAAAAAAAGTAAGAAGATAGTGAAGTTTTGTAAAAGGGCTTGAAACCCATAAGCTAAAGGGTCAAGCATCACAATCCAAGGTGTTTTAGGGAAACATGTCTTTCAAACCCGACCCTTTAGAGCCAAGCCCATCAAGGGCTGGCTGGCTTGTTTTCCCACCTCTACCAACCAATGAGGGTGGGATGGCTCTATATTTTTTTAAATTGAAGGGCAATATTGTAAAAACACAAACATTCCTAAATTCATTTTTGGTATATTCGACTGATTTGGGATTTTGCAAATTGAAATAATATTTTTGAGTTTTTGAAATGATAAGGGTATTTATTTATTTAAAGTTTTCTCTTCTAATTGCTTGGTGTGGACTTGTTTGCCCATTATGGTCCTATCGGACTTAATTCAGATGTATTTGGGCCTCGTCAAATCATATAGTTTAAATAGAGCTGGCTCTTATGTCATGGAAAACATCGCCATCAAGACCATCGTCAATTTTTTTTTTGCTCAAA
This sequence comes from Inga leiocalycina, assembly GCA_963242795.1. Classification (NCBI taxonomy): domain Eukaryota; kingdom Viridiplantae; phylum Streptophyta; class Magnoliopsida; order Fabales; family Fabaceae; genus Inga; species Inga leiocalycina. The sequence goes on from OY725321.1 coordinate 60,054,634, forward strand.
AGACCATCGTCAATTGATGCAACGTGACTATAGGGTTTTAGGTAAGCTCATCAAGCCAACCTAATTCTAATGTTAAAGGGCACTTTTTCCTGAAAATTTTTCTCAAACGAGCATTGAGTGCCTCAAAGTTTTTTTTAGAGCTAATGTCACTCCGAAATTAGTAAAAATGTAGCAATATTACCCTGTTCCAATAGATCTAAATAGACATTTGTTAGTTGAAGATAACTCAATTTCTTCTATATATCTACATAGGATCTTTATGTACGTACGTCCTTATGGGTGATTCAATTCAAGTCTTTACATTCAAAACATCATTTGTTGCTAGTAATTCTGCTATGTGGCTTTCATTAACTAGGAATTGAATTGCTTTCTTGTTTCCCTGTAGTTGGGCTTTTAAGTCTTCAAGCTTATGTTTGAAGGGGAAAATCTAAAAGTTTCTCAATGTAACCCCCTCCGTAATTATATCCGAAATACGTGATTAAAATGAAATAGAGACCAATAATAATCAAATAACATTTACTAACCCATCACATGACGGGGTTTTCACGAATACTTTTTGAAATCATTTATAAACTTGGTCTCATATTCATATTTCGAATACAATTACTACACGAAGATAAATCACATTCATATAAATATCAAAGTGCACAACTTAATCATCCCGGCAATCTCGGGTACATACCTTCACTAAAGATACATAGGGTACAATTGCCCATTACAATTCTTCAAATGGGGATTACACAATCTCATCTCAGAGGAGTCCTAGCCGCTCCCTCCACGAGCCACTTGCCCTGTCTAAATTGTTGGTAGGGGAGAGTGAGATTCGAGAGAATCTCAGTAGGAAACAGATACCATAATGCATACATGATAGATGCTATGTGTATGACATGTTAGCTTTATCTAGATGCATGCCCCATAATGACATTTCTGCATGCTCAATATTTCATGTAACAAAACTATGGCCACAATAAAACAGAAACAGAGCTTCATTTATTCAGATATGCTCTACACAATCAAGTAAAGCAATCACATACATCACTACACAAGCAAAGATATCAAATACATGCAAGTAAGGCAAGTCCCCTACCTCCAGTCTTTTCTCCTCGATTTGCGTGCCAGCAACTCAGGGCTTCACATTCGATCCTACAATGTCAAATGTACTATTTAGATACTTCTATAGTGTTTCTGGGGGTTATATGAGGCTATATTGAAAATTTACTAAAATACCCCCGGGGACCCAGCCCGGCCTCGCCGTACCCGATCCGGCTGTACTTTTCTTGAAATTTTGACATGGGCTATTCTGACATATTTTCGCCCAAGGAATCCATTTCCGGACTTGGAATTATCAAATTCAATGTCAATTACAAAATTACCCTTGACAGCCCCACTTTAAGGGTTTCGAGGGCGTTTTCGTAATTATGCTTTTTCGGCCTTTTTTGAAAAAGTGGCCAACTGTAACCCTACCTAATTTTCGCTTCTGAACTCAATGGAATAATCAAATCATTGAAAATTCAACTCTAAGACCCATTTATAGCCCAGACCGAAATATATGGGTTTTCCGGGAAAAATCGGGGTTTTGCGATTTTGGCTCCGTAAACGCGTTCTTTTCTACTCCTAACCACTTTATTGACTATTCCATTAGGTTAGAACTACCATTTAGTATCAATTTGGGCAGCATAACTGTAACCCCCTCAGTAATTATATCCGAAATACACGATTAAAATGAAATAGAGACCAATAATAATCCAATAACATTTACTAACCCATCACTTGATGGGGTTTTCAAAAAAATACCTTTCAAAATCATTTATAAACTTGGTCTCATATTCACATTTCGAATACAATTACTACGCGAAGATAAATCACATTCATATAAATATCAGAGTGCACAACTTAATCATCCCGGCAATCTTGGGTACATACCTTCGCTAAAGATATACAGGGCACAATTGCCCATTACAATTCTTCAAATGGGGATTACACAATCTCATCTCGAATGAGTCCTGCCGCTCCCTCCACGAGCCACTTGCCCTGTCTAAATTGTTGGTAAGGGAGGGTGAGATTCGAGAGAATCTCAGTAGGAAACAGATACCATAATGCATGCATGATAGATGCTATGTGTATGACATATTAGCTTTATCTAGATGCATGCCCCATAATGATATTTCTACATGCTCAATATTTCATGTAACAAAACTATGGCCACAGTAAAACAGAAACAGAGCTTCATTTATTCAAATATGCTCTACACAATCAAGTAAAGCAATCACATACATCACTACACAAGCAAAGATATCAAATACATGCAAGTAAGGCAAGTCCCCTACCTCCAGTCTTTTCTCCTCGATTTGCGTGCCAGCAACTCGGGGCTTCACATTCGATCCTACAATGTCAAATGTACTATTTAGACACTTCCATAGTATTTCTGGGGGTTATATGAGGCTATATTGAAAATTTACTAAAATACCCCCGGGGACCCGGCCCGGCCCCGCCGTACCCGGTCCGGCTGTACTTTTCTTGAAATTTTGACATGGGCTATTCTGACATATTTTCGCCCAAGGAATCCATTTCCGGACTCGGAATTATCAAATTCAATGTCAAATTACGAAATTGCCCTTGGCAGCCCTACTTTTAGGGTTTTAGGGGCGTTTCCATAATTATGCTTTCTCGGCCTTTTCCGAAAAAGTGCCCAACTGTAACCCCACCTAATTTTCGCTCCTGAACTCAATGGAACCATCAAATCATTGAAAATCCATCTCTACGACCCATTTACAATGCTGGCCGAAATATATGGGTTCTCCGGGGAAAATCGGGGTTTTACGATTTCGGCTCCGTAAACGCGTTCCTTTCTACTCCTAACCACTTTATTGACTATTCCATTAGGTTACAACTACCATTTAGTATCAATTTGGGCAGCATAACAGCCCCTACAACCCATTTCCATAAATTAAAACCAACGGCAATCCGGCAAAATTTCACCGATTAAATTGCCCACAGCAGCTAGAATAGTCAATATACAAGAGTTTGAAAGTTACCTCAAGCTCCTTCTAGCTTTTCTCAAAGATGGCTGAAAACCCTAACTTTCAAAACACCAAAATTGAGCTTTCCAAACCTTAAAGAATAAAGAGGAGTAGTTTAGAGTCGGAGTTATACGCGCTAGGAGCGAAATCGTCGGAGAAATCGGCTTACCTTGTGATTTTTCTTCTCTTTCTCTCTCTAAACTCTCTCAACTTTCTCACACTATGTTCAGGTGCTGTGCGTGAATGAGCAGCTGAAGATGATGAGAAGATGTTTTAATTCCATGCTTATGTCATCTTGCCTTTTGATGATGTCATAATTCCCAAAATTGGCATTTTCGGATTTTCTGGCAGATTTTCTGCCCAATCTTTGAAAAATCATAACTAATTCTAGAAAAATCGAAATGAGGTGATTCCAAAGCCAAATGAAAGGTATTTAAGTCCTCTTTATAGGAAAAATATGGACCATTATTAGAAATCACCACAAAATTCCAGAATTACACAAATTTCATCACTGCCCCAGAACAGAGTCCATTTTCGACCTCAACCTTTGGACAGTCATATCTCCCAGTTCCCAAAACGAAATGGCACAAATTATATATCCATTTTGAAGCTTGGGATGTGAAATTTAATACTGGAAAATTTCAGAATTTTCTGACATCATTTCCCTAGTAAAATCGTCCACACGAGAAGACTGCCCAGACAGAATTCACACTGGACAGCATTTCCAATTTTTTTGCAACCAATGTGTCCAATCCAATTTAAATCAATTCCAATGATTAAATACCACAACATGACACCATTTCCATCACAATACCCCATTCAATTCTTCCCTCTATTCTAAGTCAATTTGGATGTTGATCCACAATTGAACTCAGATACAGGGTTTGGGCGTTGCTCGTAACACAAGCGACTACAATCCACTTTATATTCTCTAAAAGAGTTCATTAATCACTAACCACGTCCACTTTTGTAGTCATTAACCCCTAATCACAATTTGGGATCTTGCTAAACCGGGGCTTAGCAATCCACTAATCTCAGGCTTATTCTCTAGCCTCGAGTCTCAAAATTCGGGGTATTACAATAACAGCCCCACACACCCATTTTCCATTTTTGAAACCAATGACAATCCGACGAAATTTCACCGATTAAATTGTCCACAGCAGCCAGAATAGTCAATACACAAGAGTTTGGAAGTTACCTCAAGCTCCCACTAGCTTTTCCTTCTTGTGGCTGAAAACCCTAACTTCAAAGCACCAAAAGAGGAGCTTCCAAACCTTAAAGAACATAAAGGAGTAGCTTAGGATCGGAGTTATACGCGTTAGGAGCTAGATCGTCGGAGAAATCGGCTTACCTTACGAGATTTCTTCCTCTTTCTCTCTCTAAAGATCCCATATGCTCTCTCTCTATTTCAGCTGTTCTCAGCATCAGAAATGAGGAGGAAGAAGGAAAAAACCGTTTAATAACATATCCTATGATGATGTCATCTTTTATTGAGATGATGTCATAATTACCATTTTCGGATTTTCTGGCAGATTTTCTGCCCAAACTTTGAAAAATCATAACTAATTCTAGAAACATAGAAATGAGGTGATTCCAAATCCAAATGAAAGGTATTTAAGTCCTCTTTATAGGAAAAATATTTACCAATACTAGAAACCACCACAAAATTCCAGAATTACACAAATGTCATCACTGCCCCAAAACAGAGTCCATTTTCGACCTCAAACTTTGGACAATCATATCTCCTAGTTCCCAACATGAAATGACACAAATTATATATCCATTTTGAAGCTTTGGATGTGAACTTTAAGACTGGAAAGTTTCATAATTTTCTGACATCATTTGCCTATTAAAAACGTCCACACGAGAAGACTGCCCAGACAGAATTCACACTGGACAACATTTCTAGTTTTGCAACCAATGTGTCCAATCCAATTTAAATCAATTCCAATGATTAAATACCACAACATGACACCATTTCCATCACAATACCCCATTCAATTATTCCCTCTATTCTAAGTCAATTTGGATGTTAATCCACAATTGAACTCAAATATAGGGTTTTGGCGTTGCTCATAACACAAGCGACTACAATCCACTTTATATTCTCTAAAAAGGTTCATTAATCACTAACCACGTCCACTTTTGTAGTCATTAACTCCTAATCACAATTTGGGATCTTGCTAAACCGGGGCTTAGCAATCCACTAATCTCAGGCTTATTCTCTAGCCTCGAGTCTCAAAATTCGGGGTATTACACTCAACATCCTTAAACGGATAGTATTTTTAATTTTTTATTGAAGAGGAAAATGTTCTCAACATCCTGGAAGTAAAACCTGAAGGAATTAACAGTTATACTGCTTGTTACAACTGACTATTGAGAGAAAGGCTCTATTTCTTGAGTGCACTTCAATTCGAAGATTCAAACTAAGACCTGCAAGAACTGTATAAAGAGTTCTTCACCAAAGCACAAGCTGCTTTGGTGCTTCAAGGGATGTTTGAGAATGGAGATTGAAAGCAATAAACAAAGAAACCATTTAATAAGTTTTGTGTATAATCAATTACAAAACTATGGTAAAAAAAAAGGTTATGAAACATGGCAGAGACTAATTAAATAGGTGCATTAAGAATGGTATGAATGTAATTATTAAATAAGGTATTTAGTATATTATTGACTGAAGATGAATTTAATAACTGAAAAGAGGTGAGCTGTGCACACGCGTACATATGAGTTATACATCAGGTTAAATTAGTAGTATTGACTTTCTTGAACTTACATTGGATTAAAGTCCCTATAATTAAAATGCAATATAATAATAATAAGAAGAAATTTCATAATTTTATGGGAAAAATGTTGTTTCTTCCTTCCTTATCATTAGTTTTTCCCATAGAACAGAGCATTTTCTTCTTTGAGAAGAGAGCTCATATAGGGAACTTTTTCTTTTCTTTCATTTACTTGGCAAAATTGAATAAATAAGTTGGGAAAATCACTTGACAAGCTAATTGAAATGCTTGTGATATTAGTGTGATCCATATTTAGCATAATATAGGTAAAATTAAAGCTAAGACCCTTGCAAATGGAAATAGAATGTGTTGCTTGTAAGTACAGGATTGGCTGATTTTAGGTCATTGACGTGTTAGATTTTGATTTATATGCTTGTGACATATTTTTTTTCTGGCTTGGGTCAAGCTCTCAATGAGGCACCAGAGTTCTTCCTATACTCTGCTAGCCATATCCATGGAGAATTTGATCCTCCTATTTCTCATTCACTTGTTTTTCTTGGTACAAATGCACGTGGCCTCTATTTATAGGTCTCAACCAGTAAAGTCTTATTCTATGGTCACAAAGAAATAAAAAAGACCATACTGGCATTAACCGTGAGAAACTTTAGTGTGGAAGTTTGTGTAGACTTAGGACATTGAACATGAAGAATCCTAACAGTTAGTGGTTAGAGGCATACAATACTCATATAAAGTTTATAATAACCTTTCAATTAAAACATTTTATTTGCTTATTATGTATACCATGTATATATTAGAGCTTGGCAAATCAACAAGACAACCTTTTCACTTCCATTTCCTTTTGCCTCCTCTCCATTTTTTTAATCTCTAACATTAGATTAATTTAGAAATGTTGAAATACAATTTTTTTTTAAAAAAATACAATATTCTAATGAAAGTATACAGATGTAAACTGTTTAGATTATATTCTAAAAATTTATATTAATATATATTGTTATTTGATATAAAAATAATACTTTTATAAGATATTAAATTTTAACTGTCCAAAGATAATTTAATAGTGGATATAAGAAGGGGAGAAGAAGTATATTGGAAGCATTATGTCATCAGCGATTGGAAATTTTTTTGGGAGCTCCCCATCATTCCTGGAGTTCAGCATTTTATATGGAGAATTGTAAGCAAAGCTATAGCAACGAATGAGGCGTTGTGCTGAAGGAAGAGAGCTCCATCCCTATATTGCCCAATTTGCGAGTTGGAAGTAGAAACTATTGAGCATCTTTTCTTCTTGTGCTCATGGGCTTGTAGCCATCACTCTCTTTAACTACTATTCTGACTTCTGATGCTCCAGAGATAAGTGAGGAATTTGTGGATGCTTTGTCTCTTAGTCATAGAATGGGTGTTGGGTAGTTATTTTTCATCTTTCAGCCTTGTACTTTTGCTTTTGTCTTTTTTATGTTGCTCAATATCAGGACGTTAGTACGTACTTTTGGAATTTTACCTTTTTTTTGTCAATACTTTTGGAAATCATATATACAAATGGAGAGTTTATTGAATGCACTATATCTTTAAAATTAATATTGGATAAATTGCTATATTTTTTCAAACATAAATTGTAAGTGACCAAATTATTTCTGGCAAAAAAAACCATATTATTATTATTTAAAAAAATGTACAGGAAATTGGTTAAGTTTAATATTTACATTTTTTTTTTATGGAGAAATTCAGATAGTCTATATAAGGTTTAACACGCAATCTTTTTTTTCTTCTCTCTTCTAAACAAGGTTTTTCCTGTAATCACATACATATTTGGGATTTTAAACAACTGATCCAACAATACAAAGTTAGCTCATATAACATTGGGTAATACTATTATTGGCCTTTACAGTTTTATCGAATTTTGATTTTAGTCTCAACAACTTTAAATTGTAGTTTTTGATAGTTATAGGTTTATAAGGGCAATGTTAAGTTTTAGTTAGCATAATTAAATATAAAGATCAAAATCAAAATTCATCAAAAGTATATGAGACAAAACCAAAACTCAGACCGAGTCTTTATCAGATTGTAAGGAATAAAGACAATAATTTAAAATTACAGATATCAAAATCAAAATTTAATCAAACTATTAACATTTATACATAACTCAGTTGAAACTTAACTCACACAAAAAATTTAATATCTCTCTAAATACTAAGCTACCCCTAATAATTAATTTCTTACATATGAGCTTTCTGACTTCTCCCCACACATTGTTCCATTATTGGTGGACATTTTTTCTAATTAGACGCTTGATGGACATGAGAGGACTAAGAAGAAAAATAGAATATCTCTTGAAGCTTTCTAATCTTCTTGTTCATGCATATAGTAGAAATCAAACTCCTTTTCCTTCTTAATTTCTAGTCGGGGTGTAACATCCAAAATTTGAGAAGAGCTTTTTTCATGCTTACTTAAGGCGTAGGGGCGTTATTTAATGTGTTGAAGGATGAACTTCTAAAAAAAGAAATTAGGAGGAGGGCAAAATTGTCAAATGGGCATATTTAACCCATCAGTTCGCCTCCGCTCTTCACTATTTCCGTTCAGAAACGAGAGGGCGAGAGTAGGGTGGGCGATTGTGCCAGGAGAAGAGGAACAGGAAATCTCGTCGAGGAGATGTCAAAATCCACATGCAAACCAATCTTTAATCTAAGGTAAGCCCTTTAAGCCTCTTCCCATCTTCAAATTTTTCAGTTGGGTTAGTTTGGGAGCGAGAGCAGTGGTCGAATCTGGTTCTGAAATGGGAAAAACCGCCGATTAAGGGTTCTGAGCGGTGGATAATGGAGGATTAAAGCTTATAATCATTATAATTAGTGTTGCATGTGTTTTCTTGGCCTTGGTTTGTGATTTTCGAATCTGCCCTTCGTGTACAGAGGCAGTATGATCGTTTGCTTTGATGAAAGTCTTACAAAAACATTGAAATGATGAAATAGATAGTCTGTATAGGATATATATACATGTATGATGCTTCTAAACTTAGGGTTCGAATTTATGAAGCCGAAAACTGATTTGAACTAGCTGATTTATATTTCCAAGTGATGAGTCGTAGTTGTAGAAGTTTAAATCATGTCTAGGGACTTTACAATGAAGTTTTGAACCGAAGCTTGAATTTTTAGAGTTTCTTTAGAGATACTAATGGAATGGTTTAAAGGATTAAGTGATGTTTCTTATTGCTGAATGCGTTGAAATTGAATTACCAAGGCTGAAAAATTATAGGAAGCTTATTGTTTCATGTTTTCAAATGAGGAGCAATTATTTTAGATGACTCAATTAAGTATAGAGACTTTAGCATGATGGTTTAAAGGATGTTTTTGGAGCTGGAATTTTCCAGACTTAAGGAAGACACAGTGATAGATACAGAGGAAATAGTATACACACCCTCAGCCACATTCTTTATATGGTTGATAGAAAATGATTTTTAAGTTTTACTTTGCTGTTTGGGTTTGAATGATATCGGTTACAGCTGAAAGAAGAAGAGAATAATGACCCAAGTTTGTAATTATTGATTTAAGTTTGCTATTCAAAGGCCTTCCTAGAATAATTAATTGCCTAGCTATCTGAACTAGCTTTTAAGGTTTTAAGCTAATGTTACAAAGGAGTGTTGATACTATGTTAAATCAGCCAGATAAGATTGTTTATGTGCTTATTTTGCTGTCTCATGTGGTCTGTAAAAACTGAAGCTTCAAAGGATTATTATGACATGCTGATTCTACTTGGAGCTGGAAATAGATATATGCATATGTATATATATAATAGCAGCTGCAAAGGAATATTAGTGTGTGATATATAATCTGTACGAGTTTTTGCTGTCTTAAAGTTTCAAATTGAGGTTGGCATGATATTGTTAAAGCTGGAAATTTCTTGAGAGTTATATAGGAGATAACATATTTACATGTTATAATGTGATAAAGGGTAAACTTGGAGATTAGAAATTGAGTTAAAGGGAATTGTTTCATGTCTCTAAACATTATGTGCTTGGAGACATTATAACAAGTAATTCAAAGTATTAAATAGTGTTTTTAGGATACTTGAATTAAGATAGGAAGTGTACATTTTTTAGCTATATGGTGAGTTGTTATTGTGGCAAGAGAGCTACTATAAAAGCTGAAACTAAGAAGCTCTCAATTGGAGGAAAACCTTGCTGTTTCATGGTGTTAAGTGTCAAGTTTTGATATTGAGAGCAAGATAAGTCGAGCATTAATTAATAGGCAAAGTTCATATTTGAGTGTGTAAATATTTGACTCAATGATTTGAATATTGTAGCTGAAATTTTATTATCATTTGCGGTGATAGATTAATTTGAATATAGGGGATTACAATCAATTGTAATAAGCATCAGTAAATACAAGTTAGAGTTGTGCAATATAATATATATTGATCCATGTGAAGCTGGGGGCTGATAAGTTGTATTTTTAAGGCTGGAAACTGATTCTTAGATGTTGTTTGAGGCTTCCACTTGCTAAACATTATTGTGGAAACTAGAAATTTTCAGGATAGTAAGTGTGATGCGGTCATAGTTTTCTTAAGCAGCCTGGAAGCAAAAAGAAATAGGTTATATAGGAGTGGAGTGAAAGATGAAGATGCATGAAGTTGAATGTTAATAAGTGTGAATTGGGGCTTTGTAGGGAATATATATATATATGCATATGTATACTTGTGTGTGTATGTGTGTAGTTGAATGTTAATAAGTGTGAATTGGGGCTTTGTAGGGAATATATATATGCATATGTATAATTGTGTGTGTATGTGTATAGGTATTAAGTTGTGGAAATTAAGGAGTGGTAGGACATTCCAAATGTCCCTAAACAAAATATGAATACAAGTTTTTCAAGATGGCCAGCCACTTTTAAATAAGGGTAGAGTTTGTTTAAATCTAGGATTGAAGAACAAACAGTCAAGTTATAAATTATAGATAGAATAAGTGTTAACCTACCCTTATATATACCTATGCCTAAATGATAGGTTTTGATATTTGCCCAAGCCCACCAAGAAATTATCAAAGAAAGAAACAAGGAGAAGGTAATACGGAAGAAAGAGCAACAGGTAGTAACTCTTTTCCTCTCATGTTATTGTGCATTGGTTTCCATATGTTTGTTTGTGCCATTCTGCTGTAGTTAAGAATGAGAGCATGTAAATTATCCTTGCATAATTATTTGCCATGGCCATGTGCAGCAGATAGATTGGCAGAGCAGGTATCTGTCTAGTATGTGCTCTAGTTATTTATTCATTTTATCTAGTTGTAAAATAATGTGCACCGGTTATTTGTATAGTTGATCTATCTGCAATAGATTGTGCACTAGTAGAAAGATATATGTGTACCAGTTAACTTTTCAGCTCAGTTACTCGTAATGTCTTGTTCTCTATGGCTTGTTTTTACATGCATAGCTATTAACCTTGTATGATTTACATGATGAAAAGTAGTTGCGATTGAGAATTCCCCGAATCTCACTCCTTTCTTTCATGACATACAGCAAAGGCAGGTACTTCTAGGGGCTGGGGCGTTGTGGTTGGTGAAGCGTGAAGAAGGTTAGAGCTAAAAGAGTTTAAAATAAATATCTAGTTTAAGTGTTGGCTATTTGTTTAGCCATGATTCCTTTTAATATTAGTTATATGTATGTATATATATGTTTTGGCATGTAAATACCTTTCATAAGGAGGAGATCTAAGGCTATGATTGCCTAAAGGTAAGTGTCATCTATGGTGATGACAAAAGTATATTTATGCATGGTTGATAGTAGAGGTTAAAGTATGCTTGAATAGTAGTAATATATTTAAAAATCGGGCAAATACATGAATTATGCCCTAGGATGTTTATATGCCAAACTTATAGGTTATATCATTTTATAAGGACGAATAGTGTCATGCTTTTTGTTTAGTAGCTATAAAGTTATTTAAATATGCTTGTGAAGGGTTAAGTGAAATAGAAGGGAACCTGGGTCTTATTTGGTTACTAAAAGGTTTTACCAGGAATTTAAACCACTAAGTTTGAACTTGTTAAAAGTTGGCTGAGGATTTTAAGGTTTTTCAGAAAAACTCATTCTTTATAAGAATGGTACTCTGAGTTCTAAGAAAAGTTTTTAAAAGTTCAACTTTTCAAGTTACTGAATGAGTCATTGGTGGTTTAGAATTAGCTAAGCAGCTTCATGATGGTAAAACATTGCTAATAGATGTTTCTAGAATAAGGTATTACAGGGGGTCGTCAAATTCTTGTGTGTGGATTGTTGCTGCACCAGTAAGTGTTGCTAGTTAAAGCAGCAAATTTCCTTCGTTGATGTATTTTCTTCAAATCTCTGGTTACTCAATAAATCTCTTTTTCCACTGCTACGATTGAATGGGCATCAATCTTAATGTTTCTCTCTCTTCTTTTGCCATCCTAAACTTGTGAACGGGGGAAAAGTGTTGTGGGTTATGACCAAAAAATTGGAGGGAATTGGGACTCTTTATTGTTGGAAATAATAAGTGGGTGTGTTACAAGGAATAAGTCTCACATTGTTTGGGATTGTGGGGGTTCAGATCTTGGACTATTAAACGGGCTAAGAGGAGTGAACTCGTACAATGACAGGCCACATGGAAATCTGGCAATTTCTCCTATGCGCGAGTTTGAAGTGGATTAGGTGTTTTTATGAGAGACCCCTTGAAAAGTTTATGTTTATTTTTAAAATAAATGGTGTACTAATAAAATGTGTTTTGCCTAAAATTTTTTGTTGTTGTGAAATTTGCACGTTAACTACTTTGCAGTTTTTATTTATTTTGATGTCATTTAGTGCTTGTTTTTTTGAGAAATTTGGACGTTGCAAACCTTTATGCTTTTGGAAATTGATTCAGTGATACTTCATTATTTTAGGTTAATGGTTTTGAAACACGTTTATATCACCAGGTACTGTTTGAAAAACTTGACTGCATCCCAACGCTTTGAAACGTTTATATAATGGCTATTAAATGGTTTTATGAAGGTTTAATTGGCATTTACATATTTTATTTAGCAACCCAACATCTCTCATTCTTTCTCCTGTATAAGGAGATGTCTGCAAGAGATCCACATAATTTTGCTCTTGAACTCTCAAGCACCTCTCTTCCTCCTCTGGCTTATTCTTATACCTACTGAGTTCTATTGTCTTTCGGAGTTCTGTTCACCCTACTTTTGTAGGAAGAGTTCGTTTAATCCTGGGAAGTGCTATAACTTCTTTTACCGGTAGATGTGGAATAGCTCTTATCGCATAATTCGAACTATACGATTATTGTGTTTCTTCAATTGTGTTTCTATAGGTGTTGCCACCAACAATCTGTCTGGTGTAAGGTGCTGATGCCAACACTTATTAGTATTTTCCACATTTATCTTTTATTTATTTCATATCTATGACTACATGGTTAATGGATATCAATGCTTTCCACTTTTATCAAGTTTTGATGGATTGAGAATTTAGGGATTTCATGTATCAAGTAGTTGTTTTACTCTAAGTGACCGGTAGAATTTGAATGCATGAATGGATGTTGTTCAAGAAATGATTTATAGGCTATGGAGCTTGTACAATGAATATATTATAAAACTCATTCTTTATAAGAATGGTACTGAGTTCTAAGAAAAGTTTTTAAAAGTTCAACTTTTCAAGTTACTGAATGAGTCATTGGTGGTTTAGAATTAGCTAAGCAGCTTCATGATGGTAAAACATTGCTAATAGATGTTTCTAGAATAAGGTATTACATGGGGTCATCAAATTCTTGTGTGTGGATTGTTGCTGCACCAGTAAGTGTTGCTAGTTAAAGCAGCAAATTTCCTTCGTTAATGTTTTTTCTTCAAATCTCTGGTTACTCAATAAATCTCTTTTTCCAATACTACCACTGAATGGGCATCAATCTTAATATTTCTCTCTCTTCTTTTGCCTTCCTAAACTTGTGAACAGGGGAAATAGTGTTGTGGGATATGACCAAAAAACTGGAGGGAATTGGGACTTCTTACTGTTGGAAATAACAAGTGAGTGTGTTATAAGGAATGAGTCCCACATTGTTCGGGATTGTGGGGGTCCAAGTAATAAGTGATCTTGGACTATTAAACGGGCTAAGAGAAGTGAATTTGCACAATGATGGGCCACATGGAAATCCGGCAATTTCTCCTACGTGTGAGTTTAAGGTGGACTAGGTGTTTTTATGATAGACCCCATGAAAAGTTTATGTTTATTTTTAAAATAAATGGTGTACTAATAAAATGTTTTTTACTAACACTTTTCTTGTGAAATATGCACATTAACTACTTTGCAGTTTTTTTTTGGGATGCCATTCAGTGCTTGTTTTTTGAGAAATCTGGACGCTGCAAACCTTTATGATTTTGGAAATTGATTCATTGATACTTCATTATTATAGGTTAATGGTTTTGAAACTCGTTTATATCATCAGGCACTGTTTGAAAAACATTACTGCATCCCAACATTTTGAAATGTTTATGTAATGGCTATGAAATGGTTTTATGAAGGTTTAATTAGCATTTACATGTTTTATTTAGCCACCCAACATCTCTCATTCTTTCTCCTATGTAAGGAGATGTCTACAAGGGGTCCACATACTTTTGCTCTTGAACTCTCAAGTACCTTTCTTCTTCCTCGGGCTTATTCTTATACCTACTGAGTTTTATTATCTTCTGTAGTTCTATTCACCCTACTTTTGTAGGATGAGTTCATTTAATCCTAGGGAGTGTATGAGACTCTAGGATCTCATTCTCATTGTATATTTGATAGAAAGATTACAAAGTATATATAGGAAACTGAATACACGAAAGTCATAGGATAGGTGAGTGATTGAAGGAGTGATTGAAGGAGGGTGTGTGTGAGTGTCAAATATTGTGTGCCAGTAGGTGCAGATATCGCTGACATTTAACACTCCCCCTCAAGCTGGAGAGTATATGTCAATCATACCCAGCTTGCCCAAAGACTTTTCAAACGTAGCTCTGCCTAGTGGTTTTGTCAGCACATCTGCAATTTGGTCTTCAGATCTGATGTAGGACAATTTCATGATGCCTGCTTCAATTTTCTCTTTAACAAAGTGTCTGTCTATCTCAACATGTTTTGTTCTATCATGATAGACTGGGTTCTTGACCATTTCAATGCTGGATTTGTTGTCACACCAAATTTGCATTGGTCCCTCGTATGGAATTCCCAACTCCTTTAACAATCTGATGACCCAAAGTCCTTCACGTACTCCATGATTAACAGCTCTCAGTTCAGCTTCTGTACTACTTGGTGACACCACAGTCTGTTTCTTGCTTCTCCATGTAACGAGATTTCCCCACACATATGTGCAATATCCTGAGACTGATCTTCTAGTCTCTCTATCCCTTGCATGGTCTGCATCAGTGTATATTTCAATATCTTTTGCAGTACATTTCTTAAAGAAGATTCCTTTTCCAAGATTAAGCTTTAAATAGCTTAAGATTCTGTATACAGCTGCCATGTGTTCTTCTTGTGGCTGGTGCATGAATTGACTTGCTATTCCAACTGCATAGCTAATGTCTGGACGTGTGTGAGTCAAGTATATGAGTTTCCCGACAAGTCTTTTGTACCGTTCTGTGTTGACTGGGACACCATCTGGCTTGATTTCTAAGTGACAACCTTCTTCCATTGGTGTTCCTTCAGGTTGTGTCCCTAGCATTCCAGTTTCATGCAACAGATCTAGGGTATATTTTCGCTGAGATACATTGATACCCTTTTTAGTTCTTGCCACTTCCATGCCTAGGAAATACCTCATTTGTCCAAGGTCTTTCACCTGAAACTCAGTTGACAAGTCTTGTTTTAAATGAACAATGGATTCTTCATCGTTTCCTGTAATGACCATGTCATCAACATAGACGATCAAGATGGTGACTTTGCCATTAACACGTTTGATGAACAATGTGTCATCTGCTTGTCCCTGAGTATACCCAAGTCTTTTCATTGTCTTGGTGAATCTACCGAACCATGCTCGAGGAGATTGCTTAAGTCCGTACAATGACTTGTTGAGTTTACACACAGAGTTGTTAGGGGCTGTAATTCCATCTGGAATCTCCATGTAAACTTCTTCCAAGTTTCCATTTAGGAAGGCATTCTTCACATCAAGTTGGTGCAATGACCAATCCAAGTTAGCTGCGATTGATAATAGCACTTGGATGGTATTAAGCTTGGCTACTGGAGCAAATGTCTCCTGATAATCAATTCCATATGTCTAGGTATATCCCTTTGCAACAAGTCTTGCCTTGTATTTGTTGACACTGCCATCAGGATTGAATTTTGGGTTAAAAATCCACCTACATCCTACTGGTTTCTTTCCTTCGGGAAGAGTTGTGATCTCCCAAGTTTTATTTTCTTTCAGTGCCCTCAACTCTTCTTCTGCAGCTCTTTTCCAATTCGGATTAGCTATAGCTTGTTGAAACGTGCTTGGGATTTTAATCTGTGCGCTGTTTACAACAAAGCTTTGCATTTTTGCAGATAGATTACCATATGAGACAAAACGTTGAATTGGATGCTGAGTACAAGATCTTACCCCTTTTCTCAATGCAATAGGCCAACCCAATTCTTCAGGATTTAATCCCGAATTGGAGTCATGATCATTCCTTTGAATGGGAGAGATAGTTCTACCAGTGTTTGATTCATCGTTGGCTTGTACTCTGGACTCTTCATCTCCTTCAGTATCCATCCCTGAATTGATCTCAACATTTGTTTCCAATTCATTAGTTGTGGGTTCAGGTTGAGATGAAAGATGTTCAGCTTCATGATCATTAAGGTGGATAGGACTTGGGTGGTTTGTGGAAGGTAAGGAGTCAATGATGGGTATAGGATTAGGTTGTGGTGGTGCAAATTTATCCAAGATTAACCATTCATTGTCAGTGTACTCCCCCTGAATGGGTAATTTGGGGTAATATGCTTCTTCTTCCAAGAAGACTACATCATGGGAGATAATAAGTTTCTTGGAAGTAGGACAGTAACATTTGTACCCTTTTTGAGTCGGAGAGTAACCAAGAAATAGGCATTTTGTAGCTCGGGCAGCAAATTTATTGCTATCATTGTTGTGAACAAAGATAATGCAACCAAATACCTTAGGAGGCAAGGAAGTGATTATGGAACAATTTGGAAAGTGTTCAAGGAGTGTTTGGATAGGGGTGTGGAATTTGAGGACTTTGGATGGCATGCGGTTAATGAGATAAGCTGCAGTGAGGAGAGCATCACCCCAAAAAATGGTAGGAACATTTCGTTCCATTAGTAAGGTTCGGGTTACTTCCAACAGGTGACGGTTCTTTCGCTCAGCTACTCCATTTTGTTGAGGTGTATATGGGTAGGAAGCTTGGTGATGAATGCCTTGTTGATCAAGAAAGTTGGTAAAGGTGTTGCTCATGTATTCTTTGGCATTATCACTTCGAAGTACCTTAATGGAGACATTAAATTGGGTTCGCTCAAAGGTATAGAAGTTTTGAAATACCTTAGCTACTTCGGATTTGGCTTTCATTAAATAAACCCATGTGGCTCTAGTATGATCATCTATGAAAGTAACAAACCATCTAGCATTGGTAAGGGTTTTTAGTCGTGCAGGACCCCAAATATCACTATGGATTAGTGTGAATGGTGAGGAAGGTTTGTAGGGCTGTTTAGGATAAGAAGACCTAGTTTGTTTTGCAATTTGGCAAGTTTCACAATGAAAAGGAATAGAATTTTTATTGAAGAAATTTGGAAACAAGTGCTTCATATAATCAAAACTAGGGTGGCCTAAACGACAATGCCACAAGGTTACATCATTTTTAGAGTTGGAGCTAACCAGTGCTCTTTTTGCCTTCCTTGCATCTTCTGATTTCAAGTTTGATTCTTCAAGGTAGAACAATCCGTCCCATTCTCTAGAAGTTCCAATCGTCCTCTTCGAATTTAAATCCTGGAAAACATAGACATCATTATCAAAGATGATTCGGCACATTCGATCTTTAGTTAATTTACTCACAGATATGAGATTGACAGTGAGTCCAGGCACAAATAGAACATTGTGAATTTTCAAGGAATTAGAGAGTATGACTGTGCCAATTCCTTCAACTGTAGTGTATAGGCCGTTCGCAACTTTGACTCGAAGATTTTCATGAATCAATTTAAGAGTTGCAAACAATGTACGATTACCAGTCATGTGATCAGTTGCTCCTGAGTCAATAATCCAAGCATTTTCACTAGCTTGTACTGTATTTAGAGCTATGATAGAGTTACCTGATTGCACAAGGTTAATACCAGGCTTAGAGTTAGACTTATTTTGTCTATCTAGCATCCTGCGAAACATCTGCAGTTCCTCTTTGCTCAGGGAATCTTTATCTTCAGTTTCTGGCTCAGTTGCAGTAATATGGCTTTGTTTGTTGATTGCTGGCTTTCCATGAAGTTTCCAGCATTCTTCTTTGATGTGACCCTTCTTTTTGCAATAATTACACCATTTGTTTCGTCTTTCGTCTTGTGGTCGTTTTGCTGCCAGGGCTGATCTTTCGATTGAGATTGAATCTGACTTTTCAGTTGAGCTTGAGCTGCCTTGATTCAAGAGTTTTCTGCTTTCTTCAAATTGCACATGGTTGATTACTTCAAATAGACGTGGCATGGGTTTTAGTCCCATGATTCTACCTCTTATCTCTTCAAATGAATCGTTGAGACCCAGGAGGAAGTCATACACTCGTTCTTCTTCCACGATCTTCTTATGTAACTGAGCATCTTTAACAGTTTCCCATGGATGGGAATCGAAGAGATCTTGCTGTTGCCACAGTTTATGTAAGGTATTATAATAATTAGTAACTGTCAAGTTACCTTGTCTCAGATCTCTAAGTTGTCGCTTCAGGTGGATTAGAGCAGCGGTGTTATCAAGGGAAGAGTAAGTTTGCTTTGCTTCATCCCAGATTTCTTTTGCAGTGGTTGCTAGGAGATAGCCTTCACTGATTTCATCAGTCATGGAATTGCACAACCAAGACATAACTTGATTGTTTTCAGCAAACCATGTATCAAAATTGGAGTCATTAGAAGGAGGTTGAGGAGCTACTCCATTGATATATTTCTCCATTCGCTTACCACGAATATATCTTAGCACTGTTTGAGACCATTGGAGATAGTTTTTTCCATTGAACCTATGGTTGATGGCCATAATCTGACTATCGGAAAGTCCTGGCGTTGTTATTGTGTTACTAGTAGTGGAGGAATGAGAGGAGGAAGATGAGTCTTGAATTTCAGAATTTGTACCGGACATAAGTGCCATTGGTGTGGTACCGGTTGTGGTTTGATTTCTAGGAAGAGGCCCAAAAAGAGGAGGAAATTTTGAAGAATCCATGTGTTTTTGGAAGAAATGGGATTTGGAAACACTGTGGCTTATTTTCCGGGACAAAAAATGGATGTCGGAGGCACTGTTCACGGCGGCGCGTGCGGTCACGCGCGCTGTACGGACGGTGGCGCGTGAGATTCACGCGCCTCTGCACTGGTTGGCGCGTGAATTCCACGCGCTGCTCAGATTGACAGCGGGCTTCTGGGATCCGCCGATCGGCGGCTTGAGATCATCCCTTAGCCGGCGGTGTATGCCCACTCGCCGGTGTGAGTGAGATCTCAGATCTCCAAAGCTTGCTCGTCTTTCTCTGTTTCCGGCAGCGAATGGCGTCTGGCAGCGAATGGCGTCGTCTTCGGTTCGGTGGAGGAATTCCTGAAGCAGTGTGAGCAGTCCGGCGTAGCACTTCGGTCGGTGCTGGCTCTGCTTTTTCTGTCTCTCTCTCGCCTCACCGTTTTTGGTTCTGCTGACTCTGCTTTCTCTGTCTCTCTCTCGCCTCACCGTTTCTGGTTGCCAGAGATTTTAGGACCTAGCTCTGATGCCATATGAGACTCTAGGATCTCATTCTCATTGTATATTTGATAGAAAGATTACAAAGTATATATAGGAAACTGAATACACGAAAGTCATAGGATAGGTGAGTGATTGAAGGAGTGATTGAAGGAGGGTGTGTGTGAGTGTCAAATATTGTGTGCCAGTAGGTGCAGATATCGCTGACATTTAACAGAGTGTTACAACTTCTTTTGCCGGTAGATGTAGAATAGCTTTTAAAAGAGTGTCCTCTGGCACGATTCAAACTATATGATTGTTGTATTTCTGCAGGTGCTACCACCAACAATTTGTCTGGTGTAAGTTGCTGACGCCAACACTTGTTAGTATTTTTCACATCTATCTTTTATTTATTTCATATCGACGACTACATGGTTAATGGATATCAATGCTTTCCACTTTTATCAAGTTTTGATGGATTGAGAATTTAGGGATTTCATTTAGCTTGTAGTTTTGTTACTCTAAGTGACCGGTAGAATTTGAATGCATGAATGGATGTTGTTCGGGAAATGATTTATAGGCTATGGAGCTTGTACAATGAATATATTATAAAATGCTGATCAATTGCTTGTTGAAATGAATGAAAGATTAGAGTTATGACTAAAGCTAATACGCCTTGCTTAGATTTCACTCTGATGTCATTAAATTAAAATATAAGATATTATTTTGAAAGCTTTGTTGAAATTGTTAGTTAGAAGTTAAATGTTATGATTTTAAAAACTTAATTCCAGGAAATAACTTATTGTGATAAAATTGAACCATACTTGTTGGTAAAATAGAAAAGAAAAAGAAAAAGAAATTGAATCATGCTTAATGATAATTCTCAATACTTGAATCTCTCGACATAAGATAAAAGAGAAGCTACAGAGCTAATGAAATAAGAACAAGAAACATAATTTGCCGAGGGACCACAGAATTTGCAGAAGGGAAGAAACTCCACGGTCACCATGACCATGGCCAGAGGGAAGAAGAGACTGGAGAAGGGAGGGTGAGTCACCAAAAAAAAGCCTAGTACACTTATTGTAGGCCCATCCAAATAAACATATGGCCTAATAGGCCCCTTTCTTGATGTATCAAATAACAAGAATTAAGAAATGTGAAATTGTTGTGAATGCAAAAACTGAGAATGACTTGAATGGTGGAGGTGCATTATTCTTGAATTGATTTGGGTGTTGTTTTAGAAATGAAATTATTTTGTGATTGAGGATTATTGTTAGTGAATTGACGCAAATATGTGAATATATATGATTAGTGAAATTATAAAGGTTAGTTTAGGTACTTAGGTAGTCAAAAGGGAAATAAAAGCATAGGGACCTCATTCAAAAATGATAAAAACTATAAGGATCTATAGATATATTTTCCTAAAAAGAAAAACAAAAATAAAGAAATTCAAAACCAATATAATCGCTTCAGAAAGTTTCAAATAATTTATACATTATTACAAGATATATAGAAGTCACTTAAATTTACAAGATTACTTAGTAAAAAAGTCACAAAATTAAAGAAACAGTAGCTAAAATTTGATTTAACAATTATTCAACTAGTGGTGTCTCAAGCATTTTTCATAAACAAAGCCTTGATTTTTTTCAATGATACTACAACATCAATCATGGTAAGTCGTGCCTCCGGTAAGTCACTGGAGCAATGTAATGCTAACTCAAAAATTGATGACATACAAAGTAGTATGTTATTAGTATTTTGATTTTCTCTGTGAAGTAAATTGACATCCATAATATTCATGATGGAATTTGGTGTGGAGTTGCTCACCCAATCTTTCAAACTTAATCCTTGAACAAACATCTCATCTGTTGGCTTCTTCCTTGTAAACGTTTCTATTAGCAAAATCCCATAACTATACACATCTCCTTTGGCAGAAACAACTCCTTCCGATCCAAACTCTACATGTCATATTGAATGATTAGTATAGAAGTCATTATGTCAATAATGTAAGGTTTGTGGTTAAGCTTTCTTTTGTATCATTAATTTAAATCTTTGCACATGAAGATGTCAAATATTGGCTTGAAATTGAGTATAGAAATAAATTCAAAATATCATTATTAAACCTTTACCTGGTGCTATATAGCCAATTGTAGCCAAAGTGTTGGTATAAATTTCCAATTGTTTTTCACCAAACAATTTAGAAATACCAAAATCACTAAGATGAGCCACCATATCTTTGTCCAACAAAATATTGCTTGGTTTCACATCACAATGAACAACTATTGTAGAAGAACCATGATGAAGATACTCCAAAGCACCTGCCACATCAATCATTATGTTCAACCTTTGCAAGATATCTAAACAATTGTTATGAGAGTACAACCATTTGTCAAGACTCCCATTTTCCATGAATTCCATTATTAGAGATTTGAAATGATCATTTGAGCAACTACTAATGATCTTAATGAGATTGCGATGACGTAAATTGCACATGGCAGAACATTCAACATCAAAACTTCTTGATGATTGTTCCATGTCTAAGTTAAACACTTTGACAGCAACTATCTTTTCATTTGGAAGAACTGCTTTGTATACTGATCCAAAACTTCCAAAACCAACAAGATTACTCTCATCAAATCCATTTGTTCCTTGTAGAAGCTCATAGTACGATATCTTGGTTGGTGTATCCAAATTTATTAAATCTCTCTTTGTTGAATTATTGTCATCGTCTCTCTTATTCTTGAGAAAGACAATGACTAAAACAATCAAAATGGCAACTATGATAGGCAATAAGCATTTTATCATCAACATCACTTTATTTGATTCATGCTTGTTTCCTTTCCTACATGGTTGGACTTGTAGTTGGGATTTCCCACAAAGATCTTTATTCATCATAAAAGATTGAGCAGTAAAATTTTGAAAAGGGCCACCATTTGGAATTTCTCCATGCAATAAATTGTAGGAAAGATTGATGTATTTAAGATGCAGTAATAACTCTAAGGACTTTGGAATCACGCCAGACAAAAAATTATGGGAAAGATTCAAGGACTCCATGTTTATCATGCCACTAAGCAATTCGGGAATAGGCCCTTGTAATTTGTTTTCAGCCAAAGATAGGGTTTGCAAAGTTTCCAAGCCACCCATAGTTGTTGGAATGCTTCCTGAAATTTGATTTCTTGACAAGTTCAATAGTATAATTGCCCTCAAGTTTGATACCTCTGGTGAAATTATTCCACTTAGGGCGTTGGAGGATATGTCTAAAATCAAGATATCTTTGAGACTCCATAGAGAAGAGGGTATATGAGAAATCAATTTGTTAGAACTAAAATTCAACACTTGCAGAGAAGTATTCCCAAGACATTCTGGAACCACTCCTGAAAACATGTTGTTAGCAAGATGCAACTCACTTAGACTTTTAAGTTCGCAAAGCTCATTTATAATGAACCCTTGCAATCTATTGTCGCTAAGACTTAAACGTTGAAGGTTATGTAATTTATTAACTGTATCAGGAATCAACCCACTCAAACGGTTCTCATCCAAATCTAGTTGGATCAAGTTTGTTAAATTTCCAAGCTCATTAGGTATGGCTCCATTAAATTTATTCGATGACAACTCCAAACTAATGAGCTTATAAGCATTTGATATGCTGTTTGGAATCTGTCCAGTTAGTCCATTTTCCCCCAGCCGTAATATCTCCAAGTTGGGAAGGCCAATTCCTAAATATGATGGGAGAACGCCAGAGAGGGAATTACCACCAAGTCTCATGGTTGTCAATGTTGAAATATTGAATATGTTGGAAGGAATAGGTCCTTTCAAATGATTGCCAGTCAAGTCTAAGACACTAAGTTTATCAAGTTTGCCGATGCCTTTGGGTACAAAACCTGGACGGAAAAAAAAAAAAAAAAGTTGATGGAAACCACAACTTTCATATATAAAGAATATAGACAAATAAACTTATTTCTATTATTTTTTGATGTCTTTGTAAAATTTTAAAGCAAAAATGTTAAATAAATCATAAACTACCCGTGAGATGCCATGGCTATTGAAGATTTGTTTAAAAATGTCAAGTTTTTTATGTTGTAATTTTTGAATAACTATTTAATAGGAAACTAATATATTTGTAAACTAGAAAAGCTAGGGACAACCGACAAAAATTGATAAAAGAAAATTAATCACGAAAAGATGGCGGATAAAAGAAAAGAGTTTAACTTGATAGAACATCCAAATTTGTGTATAACAAGTGGCACATTACATAATTGATGTGGTACAGAGTACTTAAAAAATTGTTTTCCAAGATTTAAATATCATGTGTGATCCTATCTTTCTGTCATTATAGTTTTACCAACAATTCATGATATCTTTTGATATTTTGGGATTTTAAATTAGTAGCTATATTTAAAAACTATGATTAATGAAATGATGAAAAACAAAATCTCATTTTAAATTCATTTTCTATTAGAGAAAAATCATTAAAAAACAACAAAAAAGAATAAAAAAGATATAATAAACTCATGCTTGTAAAGAGGTTTGCATCCAAATATACTTGATTAGCATCAAGTGTTTGTAAAAAGTGAACAGAACTTATAAGAAGAAAAATAAAGCAGGTCATATTATTTGACACACACACACACACGCACCAGAAAATGGGAAAGCATGTTTTTTCTAACCATCAAATGGCTTACCTCCTAGTAATTGCATTTGAGTCTGTATAGTTTGAGTATATAAACATTGGGTTCTTTATGTACGATTGAAGTGAGAAATTATATATATATATATATATATATATATTACATTGGTGGTGTATTTTTCACAACAGATTATAACAATCGAGTCCAATGTAGACTTTCTCCTTCTTGTTGATTAATTCCCTATGAAAAAATATTAATTATAAAAGCTTTATTTAATTTCACATAGAACTGAACATAGAACAGCTTCTCTTTGAACCCAAATAAATTAAAATGATGCACTTTAATTATTTGACTGACTATTGAAAATATCTTGTATTCTCATTCATTATTCGAGCTTAAATTTAGTTGAACAAGTGGTTTTAGTTGCATTTAAATTTTTGTTTTAATTTTTATAATATATTTTGTGATTGTTTTAATAAGTTTCTAATAAATTTAAGAGGCCTAACTAGATAGGGAATGAGATTTGGTAGACTTGATTTTGGTTTTGATTATTTTAGCTATATTTAATTAGAATTCTCTCTCTTTTTTAACTTGTTTATTTGTTTGTTTTATGTTTACGTTACGTTTTGTTTTTACTAGCCAATTCTTTTTTAGAATCAAATTGTGGCAAATTTTAAGAGTCGTAGGTAAGTTATGTGGCAGAAACTCTTATCACTATGTCAGTGAACAATCGCAATTCTTCTTTCCAATTCTCTTCTTCTTCTCTCAAAAATCCGAACTTTTAAGTTTTGAATTAATAATTTATAGTGTTGAGGAGGCTTGAAGGAATTAATTAAGACCTCAAGAAAATAAATTTATTTAAAAAAACTTATTCTTAACTAAGAGAATTCTAAAAAATTAGAAATAAATTAATATTAAATATATGAAGGCCAAAAGTAATGCAGGGAAATTTAAAAAATAATTTTAATAATTTAAATTTATTTATTTACATTTTTATGATTTAATATTATAATAATACTTTTATAAAATATTAAATTTCAAACTGTAAAAATAAAGAAGTGAAAGGAACATGTAGGTAAAAAAAATGGAGTGCTATAAAAAAAACGCAAGAGAGAAATAGAGGGCCACTTGGGCCATATTTGATACTCTCTCCTATCCTAATTATAAGACAAAGTTGATTTTTTTGGAGAAATTAAGGAAGTTAATTAAATTACTTTAGAGTATTTATATTTTTATTTTTTTTCAAACTAATTAGTTAGACTAATAAATTAATATATAATTTAAAAATACATAACATATGATATGATTAAGTAACTTATTTAGCTTCCTTAATTTCTCTAAAAAAAATCAACTTTATCTTATAATTAGGACCGGAGCTAGTATAAAGCATGGGGTAAAGACTGGGATTCGACGAGTCGTATTATTTGATATGAAAGACTGGAGATAATCTTGTGGAGACCGGGAGTACATAAAACTTAGTACATGAAAGTGGTTTTTTCCTCCCAACCTATATTGGGTGAGCAGTGCTACGATTGAAAAATTTTTGGAAAGAGGAAGGAGTGAAGTGAAGAGAAGAGAAAAGAGAGAAGAGAGAGGAAGGAGCGGAAAGACCAAGAGATTAAGAAATGCTGAATGCAAGAGGATGAGAGATGACCAGATAAGAGGAAGGAAGCTCGAATACCTTCTGCAATTACAGACTCCGGTTGAGGTGAGTTACCCAACTCGCTTTTCATCTTCAATATCTTCTATTGCTGTTGTTTAGGAATTGCTAAAAGGTTAAATTCTGATTTTGAGTCGGAAAAGTGCCGATTAAAGGAGAAATTGCATACTGTGAGTGGGACATTCTATTTGATTTATTGTGGTGTACTGACTGCTGAAACCCATATTTCTTTATCTCAGAACACTAACTGTTGCCATTCGTTCTCCCAAGTTTTTTCTCAGTCTTTGTTTTTCTTCGTTGTTTTCAGTTTTCTTTTTCCACCATTCCAGGATCCTTTTTCTCTTCCTATCTATTTTCTCACCTAATTGTGCTGGAACATCATGTAAATTGCAGGTGTCGGATATCAAGGAGAGGTGACCGTGGTGACAAGGAGGTGGTAGAGCTAGAGATTGGTGTTGCCCAAACCCTAGGTTTGAGATCTCGCGTTCTATTTTCTTTAGATACTTTATTGGAGAAGTCTTTTATTGCCTTGGATAATTGAAAAATGTGTATAGTATCCTGTGATTTATCTTGGGTTCTAAAAAAAATTAAGATTGGTGCTGGTGGATGCAATGGAGGAGGAAGGGATAGCAGGGTCATGTGATGAACAGACGCATAGTTCGGATGATATGTTTGTGGTTGTTTCATTTTAAGTCTTTCGCTCCTATCTAATGACCCTTATAATCTTCTATTATATTTGGTTCTTGTTAATAGGTTCAAATGTGTTGTTTCCCTATGCATTTCGTTTCTGATTTTTTCTTAGGGGTCTTGTTTCCCTATGCATTTAGTTGCCATTTGGTACTTTGTCTGCCCCTTTAGCAATCACAAGTGCTTTAGGGATGAACACGTCTCAGATATTTATCCATCTGAATCACTTTGTCAGCTTCTATTGTTGATTTTTTAAATTGCTTGTTATAGGATGGAATATTTACAAGTGAACTTGTTAGCAAGTTACTACTAGATGTTTTTAAAGTACTTTTTTGGTCATTCTTCTGATAGTGTCTTAAATTCCTCTATGATGTTTCTCTTTTGAGAAGCTTTGATTAATTTTGAAGTTATTGTTTATTCATCTAAATTGAATTTTCAATGATGATAAATCCAAATGCTTGTTTCTCTAAGCATTCGCAGTGGCTGCCTTGGAGCTTTTGCCTTTGCCAGGCTTGAGAGCTAATGCTGCTCAAATCCTTCCTTGGATGTTCGAGAAACTTTTAACCAGTTGTTGTTCATGATCCTTTCATTTTGAACTAATTGGTATAGTTTTTTAATACTGTATTTTCTCAATTGTTCCTTTTCTCCTAAGAGATTCCAATGTTTGCAATATATCCTTATTTTTTTATTGACTCCCCCAATTGGCTGAAACGTTTATGTTATGCAGTGTGCCTTTTTTGATCCATTGATAGTAATTGGCCAAAAATTGGCGAATTCGAAGGTATGTTTCTCAAAATTTTATCATCCAGTTCCCATAAATTCATTTGTTGTTGTTTGTTTGTGTGGCAGATTACTTGTTAAAGTTTCCTAGTTTTCCTGATTGTAATAGTTAAGTGTCTTAGCTATATATAAACCAGGGTTAAAGTCATTTAAATGATGGTTGAATTGATGCTTAATGAACTGAATTGTTGAAGCTTGAAATTGAATTTTGAGTTGCTGTTTTAAGGTTTCTATGTGTTGAACAAATGCCTCAAAGCATCATAGCCTGGTTAAGGATCCCAAAGAGATGATTAAAGTCTATATATATGTTAGTTGCATGTTAGTTGCTGTATTTTTCTGATTGAGAACAAGTGCTGTCCAACATTAAGGGTTTTCAAGAAAACTGGAACATTTTCCAGATTAAGAGTGTGCGCTTATACGTGAGGTAATGAAGTTAAGGAAGACAAAAATCTTTTTGTTCTTGCTGTGGTATTTATTACTTTACATGCTGGAAATTTCATTAGGTATGATAAACTTAAGTAAATACAAGTTAAGACTTGTACCCTCTCTCTCTCTATATATATATATACGTATGTATGTATTCACATGAGTTATTGTGGCTGCCATTGTTCAATTTTGGAGGCAAAAAAACTGATTGAAAGTAAATTGCTTAATGCCTCTAGATACCAAACAATTATTCAAGGGGTTAAGTCTTAGTTAGAGGCATTTAAATGTCGATTTAGTCTATCTTTTAAATCTGGAAAATTTCTAGAATATAACATTAAGTCGTTTAGCATATGAGAAAGGTGTAAAATGATGGTGCTAATGTTCATATCAAGTTGGTCATTATTGAAAGAAAAATTTCAGATGCTACTCGAGATATTTAAAAGCTAAAATGTCACATCCCGAATTTTGAATATTGGTTAAATTAGTTAAATTGGCAAAAAAGTATAATTATGGATGGATGCCAAAAATTAGAGAAAAATATGAACAAATAGAAAAGAGATTTATGGGGCATAATTGAGGTATAGAGATATTATTTATAATCATAACACCTCAAAAAATGAATTATTGGCCAAAAGCCTATTTTCAGGTGAAGTTTTAGGGAAAGGAATGGGGAAAAAGTGTTAAAATTATTTAGTGGCCTAAAGAGGTTGAGGAAGCATAATAAAATATTATTTGTGGAGTTAGAAAAATTATGAAGAGGTTTAGCTCCCCAAAAGTGTCTTAAATAATTCTTAACATAATTTATGTGAATTAAAGGCTAATCGTCCCGAAAATTCAAGGAAAAATAGTTAGAGGTAGATTTTTATGCTGTAAATTTCAGATGTGATATTTTATACTACAAAGAAGCTAACGGAGGCCAAAACGTTTTACAAAGTGCCCTAGACTAGTTTTTGGAATTTATTTGGTAATTAAGTGCCAATAAAGAAGGGGTAAAATGGTAAATTCATTACCCCAAACCCAAAAAACAAATCTGGGGCAAGATTAAGCCCAAAGTATGTGGCCCAAACTGTGGTAAATCAGGTCAAGGGGATGAGATTCAGTTTTGAATGGCTTGGTCCAATAAAATGTTTCAAGATCAAAGCTTATGAGATAAGCTTTATATGTGTGGGACCAAGGAATAAAATAATTAATTTACCCTCACTAAAAACCTCTTCCTCTCAGCCTTCTCATTCATTTTTTCGATCTTCAATAGAAGATAGAGGGAGACAGTGGAGAGAAACCGAAAAGGGGACGAAGAAGAAGAAGTGAAAGGAGGGGGAGGTTTATCCAACATGCAAGTGACATTCTAGACCAAGGTAAGTGTCTAGAATCACATTATATCTTTATTTTCTTGATTTGATGGGTAGTTTGCAATATTATGATCAAAGAAAAATTGGTTCTAGTGAGAGAAAGTTAAGGAACAAGTAGAAAATCATAGCCCTAGCATATATTAAGATTTGTGTGGATGATATATGGTGTGGATTGTGGTTAAATGGAATTGCTGAAGTTTGAATTTTCTTGGAGCATATTTTGAATCTGCAATTTCAGATTGATAAGTGACGCTGTCCCGAGTGTTTTTTAGGAGGCTAGAGAAATTTTAGGCCAAGGAAATTAAATGATATATAAGTGATTTAATTAAATGAAGAGTAATGTTTATTGGGTTGAACTTTTGAAGCTGAAATCTTAGTGAAGACTTGCTGTTTGCTACTTTAAGTGACAACAACTGTTTTAAATGGTTAAAAATTTGTGTTTCAAGGGCTTGAATGATGATTAAGCTAATGTTTTTAAAACTGGAAAATTTCCAGACTTAAAATGGAGAGGCTACTCTATGTCATGAAGTACCTAGATGAGTATAATGTTATGATTTGAGTGATATAGTTGTGTTGTTCCCCTGTAGATTGAATTTTTAGGAAACTATCACTGTTTAGGGTGTTTTAATATGGAGCAAATCTCTCAACATGTAATCCAAGATGACCAACTTCTTTTATAAAAAGGGTAAAGCTATGATTTAAGAAGAGTTAGTACAAGTTGTGAATAATACAAGTGTTAACCTACCCTTATACACATAAATGTTAGGTTTTGATATTTGCCCAAACCCTCTAAAAACACCCTTCGCATAAACATATTTGCTGTTTGTTTTTGTTTATTTACAATAATAATTTAGATTTGTTTGTTTTTTTCATCTTTACTTGTCTTCTAATTACTTTTTAGAATCAATCACAATCAAATAACAAACAAATAAATAAACTACAAACAAAGAAAAATATAAATTAAATTTAACTGAAAAAATTAAAACTAAAATAAGGCTTGCATCTACCTTTAATTTTCCTTTTTAATTATAGAGGGGCATTATGGTTTTTTAACAATATTCAAAAAATTCTTAATCTGAAAATTGTTAAAAGTGTAGGCTTGGATTTAATTTTTGTTATTTCATTTTTCCTTGATTTTTCACATAGATCTAAATAGTTTTTTTTTGTTTATTGTACATTTGTTAATTGTTAATTCCCACGTTTTAATTTTTTAAGAAAATGTTAAGTATAATTTAAATTTCAGTTAACCAACATAGAATTGTTACAAATTATACATATAATAAATAAGAAAAAACAACTCCCAACTTGTCAGTATTTTAATATTATTATAATTATTTTAATATTAGGGGGATAGAAAAACATAAAATTAAAGTTATTAAGAGATAGATAATATCTTTCAAAAAAACGTATTGGCATAACCCATGGTGGCCATTCTGTATGGTTTAATGTTTTGATGTCATCGAATAGTATATAAGAATTTCACTTATCTATGTTACAAATATATCATAAGGTTCCATTGGTTCTTGATCCTCACTTCATTTGTTGTTTAACATAAATGAAATGAAAAAAAACCATAATTTAATTTTAAAGAAAAATATTTAAAAAGAAAAGAAAACACACAAGTAAAGTACATACCTGTAAATGAGTTACCACCCAAATATAATTGTTTCAAAGATGTGCAGTTGCTTATTGATTTTGGAATGCTTCCCTCTAATTGATTACCATCAACAGCAAATACTTCAAGTAAAGGGAGTTGATGGCACATTTCTTCTGGCAAATTACCCTTTAAATGATTCTCGCCAACGATAACATAGCTCAAAGAAGGCATGTTCCAAAGAAAAGAAGGAATTCCGCCTATGAAAAAAAATACAGAATATTTGTTTGTTGGTATAGTAAGTCTAGGAATTTCCTTAATTCATACACAACTGTACAAGTAATACATGAAATTTCGTTAATTAGAGGCTTAAAATTAATAGACTATTATTTAACTTTTGTTGGAAATTAATTTAAAAGGGACTCTTCCAATATAATATCAATTACCAATTGGACATTAAAACTCTTTTAAAAAAGATATGCTAAAGAGAGATTATGGAATTAATTTCACCAATATAAAATGAACAACCAAATTATTTATATTTTATTTCAAGAGTCTCTTCACGGCTGATACACTGTCCTCCCACTTCTCTCCTTGGCCTGCAAATTTTCCAATCTTAGATACATCTCAGTTGGAATCCCTTCAAAAGCAGGTTTCGCCCATCGAAATTAAGAACGCTGCTTTTGCTATGGGAGCGCTCAAGGCTCCGGGTCCTGACGGTCTTCATCCCCATTTCTTTCAAACCCAATGGAATTCGATTGGCCAGAAGGTGTGTGATATGGTTTCTAAAATCTTTGAGAACCCGGAGGAGATGCATGCAATTAATCATACTAATATTATTCTAATCCCAAAGATTGACCATCCTATATCCATTAGGGACTTTAGGCCTATTTCTCTGTGTAATGTGAGCTACAAAATTGTTAGCAAAGTGCTTGCTAACCGGCTCAAGAATGTCATGAGCTATCTGGTCGCGGAAAACCAATGTAGTTTCATATCTGGGAGGCAAGGTATTGACAATATCATCCTTGCTCAGGAAGCGATCCACACTATGAGAAATAAGAGAGGCAAGAAGGGCTTCGTAGCTGTGAAGGTGGACATGGAGAAGGCTTTTGATAGGCTAGACTGGCGGTTCCTGGAATTCACTCTCCATAGTCTGGGTCTGAACCATGATTTTGTTAATCTAATCATGACATGTGTCTCTTCGGCATCCATGAATATTATCTGGAACGAGGCAGCTTCTGATAATTTTAAACCTTCTAGGGGTGTGAGGCAGGGGGATCCGTTGAGTCCATACTTGTTTGTTCTATGTATGGAGCTTCTGGGTCAGCTTATTCATCAAAAGGTTGATTTGGGTCTGTGGAAACCCCTAAAACTGAGCTCCTCAAGTCCGGCCATATCTCACCTCTTTTTTGCGGATGACCTAATTTTATTCGGTGAAGCCACCTCACATCAGATGGGAGTGATGAGTAATATCATGGATCTTTTCTGTAAGGTATCTGGTCACAAAATCAACCTGCAGAAATCTAAAATGTTTGTCTCCCGGAACATCCAGTTTAATAGGGCTTATGAGATGAGTCAGAATGTGGGGATTGGTCTGACTGCTGATCTGGGGAAATATTTGGGTGTTCCGCTCCTGCACAAAAGAATGGTAAAGTTGACCTTCGCACCTTTAATTCAAAAGGTGAGGTCAAAGCTGGCATCCTGGAAGGGGAGATTTCTAAGTATGGCTGGAAGAACGGTGCTTATCAAATCTGTCCTCTCAGCGATCCCCCAATACCAAATGCAATCAACATTGATTCCTAAGGGGGTTCTTTCGCTCATTGAGAAAATAAGCCGGGATTTCTTTTGGAACCAGCATGACGAATCTAAGAAACTTCACCTTATAGCATGGGATGTGCTAAAGAAGGCTAAAGCGGATGGGGGCTTGGGAATTAAGGATCTCCGCTGCCAGAACAAGGCTTTTCTCATGAAGTTATGCTGGGGATTGATCATGAAACCTGACTCTCTGTGGGTCAAATGCCTACGTATGAAATATTCCTGTGGAACGAGTTCCATACCTCAGGTGCGGAGAAAGCGAAATCAATCCGTAGTTTGGAGTGGTATAGTGGCTGTGTGGGACGTCTTTAAACAGGGCTTAGGCAGGAGAGTTAAGAATGGGAGGTCTATAAAGGCATGGCAGGAAAATTGGTCCCCGATGGACAGGCCGTTAAAAGAATACGTAATCAATAATGTGGCTTCAGTGGACCTGGATGACCACCTGTGCTCATTTGTAACGCAGGATGGCCAATGGGACAGGAGGAAATGGGAAAGCTACCTTCCTGCTAGAGTTGTGGAAAAGATAATGCTGGTGACCCCTCCGAGTGGACCTGAAGAAGATGGGATTTACTGGCGTTTATCTCCGGATGATTCGTTCAGTGTCAAGTCTGCGTACAATCATATATACCAACAGCAAGACCTGGATATCCAATCTCACTGGCGGAATTTATGGCGTGGCGGTACTCCTGAGAGGGTAAAATTCTTTATGTGGCAAGTTTTCCATGAGAAGCTTCCAACGAATCAATTGAGAGCGAGGTTTACTCAGAATATTCCTAACACTTGTCCTTTTGGCTGTGAGAGCGAAGAGAGTATTCTCCATATTTTGAGAGACTGTGAGAGTGCCAGGAGAGTGTGGTTTTCTATTACTAACTCTTTATATCATAGTATGTTTTTCTTTGGTAATCTGCAGGAATGGTTGCAATGGAATTCCCAATACTCCCCAGGGAATAGGAGGATGGCTAGATGGCCATGGCAGCGCGTGTTCAGCACTATTTGTTGGCTTCTATGGAAGAATCGCTGCTGTCAAGCCTTCGAAGGAGCAGCAGATGATGCAAAGACGATTGTGTAAAAGTGTATGTTTCACCTTCTGGAAGGAGTCGAGAATGGGCAGTTCCGACACCAAATTTTCCAGATGCCAGCAAGAGGGGAAGAGCAGTGGCGGCCTCCAGACCCAGGTTATGTACGTGTGGATGTAGACGGATCGAGGGACAGTAGAGGACATGCAGCTTGCGGCGGTGTCATTCGGGACCATCACGGCACTTGGATATGTGGATTTCAACAGAAGTTGGGGAATAATACCTCGACTGCTGCGGAAATCCATGCAATCCACAGTGGTCTACAACTGTGCAAGCAAATGGGACTTAACAAAATCAGGCTGTATATAGACTCTCTTCAGGCTATCCATTTATTATCGATTGACTGTGGGATTGCTCATCCTCTGTATGACGTCATACTAGATACTAGATCTCTTATCCTCTTGGATTGGGATCTAGAGATCCTGCATGCCTATCGGGAGAGTGTCAGATGTGCTGATCATCTAGCACGAAGGGCTCAGAGGAGCAACCACGTGTTCTCAGTGTTCAACACTTCGCCAGCGGACTGCAATGCGCTTTTTGTGTTAGAGTGTGGTGGGATACTACCGGATCAATGTTTGATGCATACTTCCTAGCATCTTCTTTGTAAACTTCAAGCTTTGCTTGCCTTAGTACTTATAAAAAAAAAATTATTTATATTTTGCATTAAAGCTATTTATTATTCTCAAGGCTCTAACTTTGAAATCTGGCTATGAAATCTTCATAGACTTAAAAGGTTAAAATTGTAGTTTTTATTTAAGGAATTTAAATACTTTTAGTTACACATTCTAGAGGAAATATAGTATACATAAAAATAAGATTTTTGTTAAAGCATAAAATTAAGAGATGTGTAGATTGAACGTACTTGTAAAAAAATTCCATGACAGACCTAATTCTTCCAACAACGTCTCATTACCAATTGATGTTGGAAGACTACCATTCAAATTGTTCTTCACTAAACTTAAAATTCTTAAAGAAGAAATGTTGAAGAGAGATGATGGGATTTCACCTGTTTTGATATACAAAGTGAACAAGATATATCAAAATAAGCTAATAGTTAAAAGAATAGATAAACCACATTATATGAATAAAAAACACACACACACACACCGCGCACACATTAGGAAATTACTATGCCACATCAAATATTGATAGGTCATGAAATTATTTCAGGCCGATTTTTTACAAGGATCCATGTCAGTTTTAGTCACCCAAAATTATCTTATTGCTCTTTTTAAGATTTTTTTGCTAGGAAAGCAATTTGACAAGCTTCTTACAGTTCTTTAAAACGATGAAAAAAAATGAAAAGAAAAATCTATTTTTAAGATTATTTTTCATTGGATAGATTAAGACAAAAACACATAGCGTATAATTAATTCAATCATATAATCAAAAGCCTTACCGTGCAAATTGTTGTCGTCAAGATATAGGAGTAAATAAAAAAAAATTATTTTTCATGTTTTAAATCTCAAATGATAATCCTATCTTTCTTTTATTTTGAGATTATAATCACAATCTGTATATAAGTACCATTTATGAACGAACAATATATGAATGAATGAAATGGAAAAAAAAAAAGAAATGAAAAAAAAAATTTCATTTTAGTTTTACTTTGGTGGAGATAATTATATAAAAAGATTAAAGACAATCATAGAATAGCATCGATTCATGAATTTTTTTTATTTTTGTGATTGTAAATTGCTAGCTTCATTTAACCCCATTGCTAATATGTACAATATTAATGAAAGGAAAAAAAATTAAATATCATTTTAATTTTTTTTTACTATAAAAAAATATTAAAAGAAAAGAATGACGATAAAAAATAATAGTATCATGCTTGTAAAGAGTTCGTTCAGCATCGAAATACAATTGATCAACATCAACTAAAGTTGGCCAAAAAAAAAAAAAAGATTAACATCAACTAAAAAGAACTTGTAAAAAAGCTTAATGGACTTTAAAAGAAAAATAAAATGGGTCACAATATTTTTATAATATGTTTAATGTACAATTATAATATAAAATTGATAGGTAAAATTAGTTCCATTTCTTAATATAAAAAACAGTTGACTGATTTGTGAAGATTAAGGAAACTAAATAAATTATTTAATTATTGTATATGTTACTTGATCTATCTAAATACTTATGTATATCATTATATTATATATCAATTTATAAACCATGCAAATTAGTTTGGAGAAAATCAATAAATATAAATATTTTAAAGTAATTTATTTAGCTTCCTTAATCTCTATAAATTAGTCAACTGGATCTTATATTAAGAACTGGAGGTAACCTTTGTAATTGTACAGGCTTTAATGCTATGTTTGGATAGGGAGAAAAAGAGAGAGGAAAGAAACTTGGGGAGGAAAATGAAAGGGAAAATAAGTTTTCCCTTGGTTGGATAGAAGAGAAAATGTGAAAGGAAAGAAAGTGAGGGAGAAAATGGGGTGGGTCCAAACAATAGAGGTGATAACATTTTCTCTTATATTTTCTCTTCTTTCTATTTTCTCTCTTCCCATTTTTGTTCCTCCCATCTATTCTTCACATCCAAATGGGTTTAAAAGAAAAATAAAATATGTAATACCATTTTCATATAATTTACTATATATACTATATAAAAAAATTACACGTGTTTTACGTACTAATTCAAAAAACTTGAATATTTGTTTTATGCTTAATAATCCATGCATAAATATTAAAAAGGCAGAAATCAAATATATTCTAACCATCGAATTGTCTAACTTTTAATAATTATATAGCTAATGAGATAAGTGTTTTATGTTGTAATTGTTGAATAATTATTTAATAGGATTTTATAAATTTGTGAAATAAGAAAGAAATGATTAAAAATGTTAAAAAATAAAATTAATCAAAGAAAGGAAGAGGAAAAATATAGAGTTGAAGAGAATAAGAGAGCGATATAAGTTGCAAATACATGCATTCATATACAGTCAACAAGGGGGCACATTAATTATATATGATGTGGAGCTTTTTTATTGAACAAAGTATAAATGATATGGTGCAGAGCACCTAAAAAATTTTGTTTCCAAGTTTTAATATCATGTGGTCCCATTAGCTCATGAACGAACATTATGAATGAATGAAATGGCGAAAAATAAAGGCATACAAACTCATTCCAAATTGAAAAATGACATCTCTCATGATTACATTAAAAAGTTTCAAATAAAGATTAATTAGAGTGTTTGGTATTTTATATTAGTTTTCAATATTTCAAGTTTGTTTCTAAAGTTTGGGAAGCTAAAATAAATATGTAAATAAAAAGATTATTCAGATTTAAGAATATCAATTATCATATCCCTAAATATAAATAGCTGAATATAAATGATCATTCAGATAGAGATATCAATGATAAAAGTCATACTCTACCCTTTTAATCCAATATGACTCTAAGTAGTGTTGTATGGGGCCCTTTGATCAGGTTATTTTCCTTCAGGCTTCCTGTTTCTTTAATGATTCATAAAATATTACCATTTTATTCATATTTACTTTAGGAAAGTATTACATTCCATGTATTTAAAAGCAATATAGCAAAATCATTATTCATATACAAATACACATGAGATAAATTTATATTCTTTAGAAACACATGTAATTGATAACTACTCCTACAATCACGTTCATAATCATCTCTTAAGTAAATTGTTAAAAACCACTTGATGTGTATTTAAAAATTATTTTAATGCACTTGCTTCCTTTTTTATGAATCCATCATTCGCCAAAAAAAAGTTCTAGTTTTTATAATAATAGAAAATCCTTGTATGGAGGTGTAGAGCATAACTTTTCTCGACGTAAAAGTTTAAAGCAGTTCAGTGAGCAAGAAATATCAAATAAGCATAAATAATACATGAAAAGCTTGCTAAAGTATACTGTAATATTAAGGGATGGATATATTGAGCATATTTGTATAGGAGTTGTATTGTAGATTTTAAGAGAAAAAAGGGAAAAAGGACAAAATAAGAGGCTATAAAGAAAATAGCAAACTTATATATAAGTATACAAAAATTGCCACACTAGAGAGTTACAAAGTTACCTAAAACACATTTGTTGGGAGAGTACTAGATAGGTGATTTATTTCAAGATCAATTTATTGTAGACTGAACTATTAAATAATGATAATGGTATAGGAAGGTGGTTATTTTCAAGATACAATGTTTTTAGTTGTAAATGATTGGCATCTCATTTGAAATGTCTCCTTCAAATAGGTAGGAAAAAGAGAGTGATGTCTTTTTTTCTTTTTTGCTAACAAAAGAGAGTGATGTCAATAACAGTTTTTAAGTATAATAAATTTTTATGTACATGAGACAAATTTGTATTTTTTTTAATAAAACAAAGTTGTATTTTTGAAAACACATATGGCACAACTTGCACATTTTTTAGAAATAATAAAAAAAAAATATTATAAATGATAAAAGACAGCTGCACTTGTTTTCAAAAAGGAATAGCCCATTTAATTCGGTTGGTCTAATAGCCATAGAATAAATAACTTGGAGATTTTATTGGTTCATAAATTTGGATGGATTAATAGTGTTGAAGAACATATAATACTGGGTTCTTGTACAAGGCCCATTACGCTATTTTATGCTTTAGTTCAGTTTATTATTCTATAATTGGGATTAATATAGATTTATTATTGTAATTATCTTTCCAGATTTGGTTGATTAATTAATTCTGAGAAATTCCTATATTTCATATGAGGTGTATTCTTCTCATTCAAGAAATAAGAAGATTATGAGATCAATTAATTGTGATTAACTGGAAAAAAAAACTGACAAACACATTGGAATCCATTGGTCTTTGCTATTCATAATTTCTTTCAAAACTATCAGAAAAATTATTTTTGTTAACTACAAACTTTTTAAAAATATAAATTAATAATAAATAACCAAATTAAAATTAAATATTCCAAACACGTTTGTATGGATTACTCTTTTTGGAAAAAAAATCCAATTGAAAAATGAACATTATGACATCTCATTACGAATGAACATGAATGAATGAAATGGCGAAAAACAAAATCTCATTTTGTTTACAAACAAACACGTCATTTTATATTTCTCCAATCCCAAACTAAAGTCAAAGGCATGCAAAATCATTCCAAATTGAAAAATGACATCTCTCGTGATTACATGAAAAAATTTCAAATAAAGATTAATTCGAGTGTTTGGTATTTTATATTTGTTTTCAATATTTGAAATATTTTTATAAACTTTGGGAAGCTAAAATAAATATGCGAATAAAAAGATTATTCAAATTTAAGAATATCATATCCCTAAATATAAATAGCTAAATACAAATGATCACTAAGATAAATATATTAATGGTAAAAGTCAAACTCCACCCTTTTAATCCAATCTGACTCTAAAGTAATGTTACATGAGGCCCTTTTGTGAGGTTGTTTTCCTTTGGGCTCCCTTTTATTCATATTCGCTTTAGGATTAAAAAAAAGCTCCGTGTTCTATGTCTTCAAAAATTAATATAGCAAAATCATTATTCACTAACGCCTTTACGAAAGATTGGAATAGAATTTATGACATTCATATAATTAAAACTTTTACCTTGCAAGTTGCTATTCGCAAGATGGAGGTACTGGAGTTTGGTCAAATTTCCAATGCCATTGGGTATGTTTCCTCTGTTGAATTTGTTATCACCCAATTGTAACTCTAATAATTCTTTGCATTGATGCCAAATGGAGGGTATTTCACCAGACAAATCATTTCCATCCACGTAAAATACTTCAAGTTTTGGAAGCCCAAAGCACATATTTGTTGGAAGACTACCAGATAATTGATTTCTTCCAAGATCAATTTGTTGTAGTGCTGAATTGTTAAATAATGAAGATGGTATAGAACCAGTCAGTTGATTTACTTCTAGAGACAATTTCTTCAATTGTGAAAGATCACCAATTTCATTTGGGATGCCTCCTTCAAATATTAAGCGGGTGGGAAAGAAAATAATGTCAGTAACAATTTGTTACGTGTCACAAGTTATTAGGCACATGAGATAAATTAATATTCCACAAAAACACACATGACTTGCAAATTTTTTAAGAAATGACATATATTAGTAAATAATAAAACGCAATAAAAGGTATAACCCCTTTAATTCGGGTGGGCTAATAACCATAGATTAAATCAACTGGTTGTGTTTGGTTGAGAAATTTTGATGGATTCAAGATGATTATATCCTAGAGACAAATTGAAATCCAATTGGCCCTTCCTTTTCATCATTCCTATCAAAACACATATTTCTTGGGAGACTCCTAGAAAAAATCTTTTTGTTTACTCTACACACTTTTTAAAAATAATAATTAGTAATAAATAATGAAATTAAAATATAATGTAGATTGTCCAAATAAAAAATGAACGTTTCGGACATGTTCATTGTAAGGATTATTCAATATGACAAAGGACAAAAAAGTTTCTTATATCCATTTATCAAGTCCTCCAATCATATATCATCATGTATCATATTTTTAAAATAATATTATTTAATTATAAATCCACATGAAATAAATTGGACACAAATCCGTATGTGATTGGAAATCTTGATATAATGGACATAATGAACTTGAGCTAAGTTTTTTTCCTATGAAAAAACCCTTCAAAAAGTTTTTATTGACAGAATAATATACATTTATTTTCAAAGACTGATGATGAGCTTTTACATCCACTTAGACTAATTAATATTATGACAGTAATTTTTTTCCCATGGTGTGACTATATAATTTGTTTCAAATTTGTGATGATGAATGTTTTTCCCATTGAAAAAGAGTAGACAAATTATGACAAAAATATAGAAGAAAATTCACAAAAATGCCAGAAATAAATAAATAAATAAATTGAGACAAACTCTTATTCCTCGAGGATGAGATCTTGCTAACCAAGTACACTAGTTTAGAATGAAGATTAATATAAATGTTGACAATAATCTAAAACAAACCTGACAAATTGTTGTAGGACATATTCAATAACTCGAGTGAAAATAAGTTGAAAATTGTTTGTGGAATGATTCCTGAAAGTTTGTTACCACTAAGTCGTAAAATCTTCAATCGCTCAAGTCTGCCCACCTCTAACGGAATAGCCCCTTCAATAAAATTATTACTCCAATCTAAGATCTCCAATATTGACAAATTGAATACAGATAGTGGAATAACTCCATTAAGACTGTTATGTCGAAGATTTAGTTTCTGTAGTGAAGTTAAATATCCTATCCACACTGGAACTTGCCTATCAAAGTCATTGAAGCTCAAGTTGAATAGTTTCAATCTATGCAATCGAACCAACTCTTCTGGTATTTGACCATAAAAGTTGTTGTCACTGAGATCAAGTTCAACAAGGAATGAGAGATTTCCTAGTTGTGGAGATATGGAGCCCTTAAGAACCATGCCGCGAAGATTCAAGGAATTAACCCTTCTATGACGAGTATTGCATGTGACACCAGTCCAATTGCATGGAGAAGAAGAGACAGACCAATGAGCTAAGAAATCATATGGATCTGAAGCGACAAAGGATTTAAGGGCAAGAAGTGCAGATTTATCAGTACTGATGTTTGTATCAGTCCAAGCTAAGGAGGCGATGAAGCAATGAAGTAATAGCAGCAAAACAAAGGAAGAACGCTTTCCCATGAGGAGCATAACAGACATATCCGAATTTCAAGTCTTGTGCATCGAGCAATTAACACACGTCATTTTATACTTCTCCGGCTCGAAATCAAGTCAAGTCTTGCTAACAAAATGCGGGGTTGCAAAAGGACATCTTTTGTGAGAAGATTGGAGAAATTGAACTAAAACATTAATTAGCATGTCAGGCGTATTAAATTTGTTTTAACA
The DNA here is from genome assembly GCA_963242795.1 of Inga leiocalycina. NCBI lineage: Eukaryota > Viridiplantae > Streptophyta > Magnoliopsida > Fabales > Fabaceae > Inga > Inga leiocalycina. Next base: position 60,096,059 of record OY725321.1, read on the forward strand.
TATATTTTGAAGAGATATATATATATATTGATTTATTTTGCTGCATTATTTTATTTATGGCCAATACACTGGTGGTTAATGAGAAGAAGCTTGTCCCTTGATTTAATTACGTGTTGAACAATTTCACTTCTGGGACCACCTCTTCTTAGTATATTATTTCATTTATGGTTCAGTCTAGTAGGCAGTAAACAGTGCAAGAACATTTTTTAAATGAAGCTTGCGTGGATACAGTGCTCTTTCTATTATGCATTTCCTTTTTATTTTTATTTTTTAAATTTTGGGTGAGACAGTTATTCCTTTCTTATTTAATGGATTGTAACAAGTAACATCGGATAGGTTTTATTGAAAGAGGGACCTTATAAGGTTTTGGGTTCCCCAATTCTAACAGTTAGTTTTTGGGGTGTGATTATTCCAAGGACTTATGCTCGTTACAATGATGCTTTCATTGAGAAACGACCAACTGAAGAGGGCTTCCTTGGCTCTCGAGAGGGTGCATTAACTCCAACAGCTAGCTTTTGGGGTGTGGTTTTCCTAAGGACTTGTGCCCAATACATCTAGTGGGTTATAAAAGAGTAACCCCATAGAACATTATTAGAATGCTTTGCTACCATGTATATATAAAATGCTTCTCTATAATTTACTGGCATTGAAATCTAAATTCAGCTGGCCAAAAAAAAAAAATCTAAATTGATGATCGACCCAAAACAAATCTAAATTAATGAAAGAAATCTTGGTTTTATGTTCTCACTCATTCTCATTACAAGTGCGTGCACTACAAAAAAATCAACTTTCAGCAACGACTTCCAGTGGCGACATTTAATGGCACTGAATGTATAATATGTTTAACTCGATCAATAATATGTTTAATTGTATAAGCTTGTAGTTTAATTTTATAAGCTTGTAGCTCATTCAATATTTAAAAAAAAAATAATTCTATGGTGTTCAATTTCTTTAGCTACCACTTTGAGTTTGAGGACAATATTATCACTGTATTATTTAATTGGGAATATAAGAGGGAATTGGGAGGGAAGGACCTACAGTGAATGATATTTGTCGAGGAGAATCTTAAAAATTATAATTATTAAGGACCAAAAACCAAAATATAAACGTACAAATACTAAAGTGACCCTAATCAAACTCATATATGCTCTTATATTAAATCTCAACTACTATTGAACAGTTACCAATTAGGTGACAAATGGGGAAATAATTATTTTTATCTTTTAATAAAATTGTAAATATAATCACGAATGAGGAAGGAAAACTGATTAGGCTTTTGGAGATGATATCTTGCCATGGCCGTGATTTTGAGTGACCTCTCAATGACCTTTTCTTTGTAATAATTAGTATAGAATAGTGCTGGTGTAAAACAGAACATGGAGCTTAGAAAATTTGATTGCGAACAATTAAGTCCATGTTGTAACACCCCGAATTTCGAGACTCGAGGCTAGAGAATAAGCCTGAGATTAGTGGATTGCTAAGCCCCGGTTTAGCAAGATCCCAAATTGTGATTGGGGGTTAATGACTACAAAAGTGGACGTGGTTAGTGATTAATGAACCCTTTTAGAGAAAAGTGGATTGTAGTCACTTGTGTTATGAGCAACGCCAAAACCTGTATTTGAGTTCAATTGTGGATTAATATCCAAATTGACTTAGAATAGAGGGAATAATTGAATGGGGTATTGTGATGGAAATGGTGTCATGTTGTGGTATTTAATCATTGGAATTGATTTAAATTGGATTGGACACATTGGTTGCAAAACTAGAAATGTTGTCCAGTGTGAATTCTGTCTGGGCAGTCTTCTCGTGTGGATGTTTTGACAAGGAAAATGATGTCAGAAAATTATGAAACTTTTCAGTCTTGAAGTTCACATCCCAAGCTTCAAAATGGACATATAATTTGTGCCATTTCCTTTTGGGAACTGGGAGATATGACTGTCCAAAGTTTGAGGTCGAAAATGGACTCTGTTTTTGGGCAGTGATGAAATTTGTGTAATTCTGGAATTGTGTGGTGATTTCTAGTAATGGATCATATTTTTCCAATGAAGAGGACTTCAATACCTTTCATTTGGCTTTGGGATCACCTCATTTCGATTTTTCTAGAATTAGTTATGATTTTTCAAAGTTTGGGCAGAAAATCTGCCAGAAAATCCGAAAATGGGAATTATGACATCATCTCATTAAAAGATGATGTCAGCATGGATTATTAATCAAATTGCTCATCTTCTTCAGCTCATTTCTGTCGCACACAGCAGCTGAAACTTGTGAGAGAAAGTTGAGAGCTCTTAGAGAGAGAAAGAGGAGAAATCTCGCAAGGTAAGCCGATTTCTCCGACGATCTTGCTCCTAACGCGTATAACTCCACTCCTAAGCTATTCTTCTATGTGATTCAAGGGTTGGAAGCTCAAATTTGGTGTTCAAGAGAGCTAGGGTTTCAGCCATCTTTGAGAAAAGCTAGTGGGAGCTTGAGGTAACTTCCAAACTCTTGTATATTGACTATTCTAGCTACTGTGGGCAATTTAATCGGTGAAATTTCGCCGGATTGCCGTTGGTTTTAATTTATGGAAATGGGTTGTAGGGGCTGTTATGCTGCCCAAATTGATACTAAATGGTAGTTTTAACCTAATGGGATAGTCAATAAAGTGGTTAGGAGTAGAAAAGAACGCGTTTACGGAGCCGAAACCGAAAAACCCCAATTTTCCCCGGAGTATTTGTATATTTCGGTCTGGGCTATAAATGGGTCTTAGAGTTGGATTTTAAATGATTTGATGATTCCATTGAGTTCAGGAGGGAAAATTAGGTGGGGTTACAGTTGGGCACTTTTTCGGAAAAGGCCGAGAAAGCATAATTACGGAAACGCCCCTAAAACCCTAAAAGTAGGGCTGCCAAGGGCAATTTCGTAATTTGACATTGAATTTGATAATTCCGAGTCCGGAAATGGATTCCTTGGGCGAAAATATGTCAGAATAGCCCATGTTAAAATTTCGGGAAAAGTACAGCCGGACCGGGTACGGCGGGGCCGGGCCGGGGTCCCGGGGGTATTTTGGTAAATTTTCAAGATAGAATCATATAACCCCCAGAAACACTATGGAAGTGTCTAAATAGTATATTTGACATTGTAGGATCGAATGTGAAGCCCCGAGTTGCTGGCACGTAAATCGAGGAGAAAAGACTGGAGGTAGGGAACATATCTCTTCTGCTTGTATTTGATATATGTGTTAGTGTGTTGGTGCATGTCTTAGCTGTGCATAATTATGTGTAATTTGAAGCTATGTTTCAATTTATGCTATGGCCATAGGTATATTGTTCGAAGCATTGAGCTTGCAAATTGTCATTGTGTTATCATGAGTTGTGTGATGCAAGCATGTCATGCATTAAACATCTATCATACATGCATTTTGATATTGTTATTGTAACACCCCAAATTTTATATTCACCAAATATATTGTAATTATTTGGAAAATTCAATAAAATGGTGAATATTCATGAATTTGGAATTTATGAATTTATAAATGTTCAATTTCATGGGAAATTGGGCAAAAATAATTATGGAATTAATTTGGGTAATTTAAAAAGCCCAATATTAAGGTCCAAAAGTGAAGGAATATTAGAGAAAATATTTGGTCCAAAAATAGATGAAAATTGGTGAAAGAAAAATAAGAAAAGAAATTGGATTAGAAAGGTAATGGCAAAATCGTAATTTTGCCAAAATATCACAAAATTAATTATTTTTCAATTAATTGAAGTTAATTTCAATTAATTAAGGGAAATAAAGTTTAAAAATATATTTAGAATATTTTGGTCAATTTAATATGAATTTATGGAAAATTTGAGCAAAAAGTGCAATTTTGACCAAAATTGAGACTTTACGTGTATACGTAACCGAAACAAGTTGTGAAGCCAATTGAGACCATAGGGAGGGACCCCTAGGTGTCTCCTACATGTGGCATAAAGAAGAAAATATTGGTTGGACATGATGGCATGGTTACGTGAATGTAGGAAGTTATGTACACAAAATTGGATTTTAGCAATTTTGGAAAATTAAACCAATTATTATAATATTATGAGATATTAGAATATAAGTCATCTTCCTCATTCAGCTGATCATTCACGCACAGCAACATGAAATAGAGAGAGAGAAGGTTGAGAGAGTTTAGAGAGAGAAATAGAAGAAAAATCACAAGGTAAGCCGATTTCTTCGGCGATTTCGCTCCTAACGCGTATAACTCCGATTCTAAACTACTCCTCTTTGTTCTTTAAGGTTTGGAAAGCTCAAATTGGGTGTTTTAAAAGTTAGGGTTTGCTGCCATTTTTGGGAAAAGCTTGTTGGAGCTTGAGGTAACTTCCAAACCTTCGTATATTAACTATTCTGGCTGCTGTGGGCAATTTAATCGGTGAAATTTCGCCGGATTGCCATTGGTTTTAAATTTTGGAAAGTTGTATATCTAAGGGTTATGCTGCCCAATTTTAGTTCAAATGGTTGTTATAACTCAATTAGATTGTTAATAAAGGGGTTAGGAGTAGAAAGGAACGTGTTTACGGAGCCGAAATCGTAAAACCCCGATTTTTTTCCGGAGAACACAATTATTTCGGCCAGGGATGTTTGAGGGCCTTAGAGTTGGATTTTCAATGATTTTATGGTTCCATTGGATTCAGTGGGCGAAAATAGGTGGGGTTACAGTTGGGCACTTTTTCAGAAAAGGCTGAGAAAGCATAATTACGGGAACGCCCCTAAAACCCTAAAAGTAGGGTTGCCAAGGGCAATTTTGTAATTTGACATTGAATATGGTATTTTTGAGTCCGGAAATGGATTCCTTGGACGAAAATATGTCAGGATAGCCCTAGTCAAAAATTTGGAAAAACGTGCCATCGGGCCGGGTACGGCGGGGCCGGGGTCCCGGGGGCATTTTGGTAAATTTTCACCATAGGCTAATATAACCACAAGAAACACTATGGAAGTGTCTAAAATGATACTTGGATAGGTTTTGACCTATTTCTTGTATATTTGATGTTTTAGGACCGAGTTGGACGCCTTTAGTTGATACGTTTTACGGGGTGGACCCTTTGAGACAAAAAAAAGAGGTTAAGGTAGGGACTACTATCTCTCATATACTATGTGACTATTTGTATGATGCATGTTACTGTATTTTGTGATCTGAACACGTGCTGGAGGCACATTACCTAGCTGTGGTCTAGGACCTAGCTGAGGTACACTGGTCTTACCTAGCTGTAGTCAAGGACTCGGCTGAGGTACATATAGGGGTTTCAACGGGTTAGTTGGCCCTAAATTTTGTGTACACACACGGATGATATGAATTTTCATTTTACTTGATACGGTGCATTGCATATTTAATTTTTGCATTTTATATGTTGATCGTATGTTTCTACTGAGATTCCTTGGAATCTCACCCCTTTTTCTAATCCAAATGTCTCAGCGGGTGCCAGCGGTTCAAAAGGCAAGGACATAGTTCCGGGAAACTGACGGGCTTGTTTCTCGAGACACAGTTGGTGGTTATATTTAGCCTGTACTTGGAATATTTTGGGATATTCTGTATATATTTGTAATTATTAGCGAATTTTGCTCTGTTAAAGTCTGTCTGTAAACAAATACTTATTATCAGTATAACTGTACTTTTCTGTTTGCCTATGGAACTTGTTCATTATTGCCCTGCGCATATCAAAATGGAAACGGGTGTTGACATTTTTGGTATCAGAGCTAATAAGCGGTTCTGGCATTATCAGAATGGTATACTGATATAGTTTTGTTTGCTTGCGACAGGACATCATGAGCAGTTCGAGGGAGCCTATGACCAGTTCGAATGTACCATTTGAGGGGTCAGAGGTGTCCGTCAACCAAAGCCCTCCAGAACAGCGGATACCAGACGGGAGGCTTTTCATCGAGTACTTTGGACCTGGAGGCGTTCGTATGAGGCGGACGGCACGCAAGAGTGTACCACAGCTACCTGTATTTGGACCTGAACCCAGGCCGGCTTCTCCAGGGCAGTCTCGGGTAGGAGAGACCGACGAGTATCCTGATGAGGACTCTGAGGAGGATCCAGAGGAGGATCCAGAGTGGGATCCTGATGATGATCTAGAGGAGATGCTCGAGGATGAGTCGAGCGATCGTGAGTCTCGGGCAGAGCCAGTGCAGGTGTTGTATAACCTGCAGCCGAACCTCGAGTTGTGGCACTATCTGCAGGGCCGATATATCCGAGCGGTACGGGACCATAACACTCCCCGCCATCAGTATCTTATGTTCTTGGTAGGTGTGGTAACGATGTATAGGCTTCAGGAGGATATGGGAGTTAGGTTCACGAATGAGGTCTGGGCATATACTACTATGGGCTTCTTTCCAGATACAGCGTACTGGAACAGACAGAAGAATGACATTGTAGAGAGAGGTCCGAGTAGGAACTTTTGGGAGTTCCTGAATCACGTGAACACCCTCGTATCGAAATATATGTATCTAGGTTGACGTGGGACCCACGTGGTATAGTTTGGGTGACCGGAGCTAACCGGTACATATTATGAGACAAGGGCAGACAGGCGGAACCGACAGACAGAAATGATTTAGCCAGAGTCGGTATTTTGAGGAGGGTACAGATAGGAAAATGTAATGTAACAAGAAACAATATGTTATGTACAGTAGTTTATAGGTTGTCTGATGTTTTTGTTTCTCTGTAGCTACTGTAAATAGTTGTGTATACTATGTATGACATATCTGTGTACCCTGACTTTTATATAATGATGAAAATGCCCTTTGCTCTTATATATGAAAAGTAATGCTTCTCTATGTTCATGTAGAGTGAACTATGGAAACGATACAACAAGGAGAAGGTGGCCGAGGCCGAGGTAGAGGCCGAGGCCGAGGTAGGGGAAGAGGAAGACGTGGTAATCATGAGGAAATACCGATTCCTGGACCAGATCCATTTCAGCAGCAAATATTAGATATGCTGGCACAACAACAAAATACAATGAATGAGATAAGAGTTGACCTACAGGGAGTACAGCAGAGACAGGACCACCTAGAGAACCGCATGGATGAATTTATGTGGGGAAATTATGAAGAAATACCGGAGGAACCCCAACCAGAGGATTTACCACCAGAGCCTGAGGTGGATATCCAAGCTTGGCTGAGTAGATTCAGTAAGCAACAACCACCTATGTTCAAGGGGAAGTTTGATCCTCAACAAGCAGAAACTTGGTTAGCTCGTTTGGAAAAGATTTTTGATATGTTGCAATGTCCAGATGAGATGAAAGCCCGGTTAGCCATATACAAGCTGGAAGGTGATGCCGATAGCTGGTGGAAAGGCATGGACCTCATTCTGAAGGGGAAGAATGTTCCTATCACATGGGAACTATTTCAAGAGGAATTTAACAAGAAGTATTTTCCTCCGACTGTCAAGAGAGAGAAAGAGAAAGAGTTCCTCAGCATCAAGCAGTACGACCGGGAGAGTTTTGACGACTATCTGGCCCGGTATATCCGACTGTCACGCTACTCGTCATATGCCAAGCTGAATGACAATGATGAGTGGAATTCGGATATGATGATAGAGGGGCTGAGACCTGAGTTCAAGGACAGACTGATCTCCCAACACTTTACTGATTTTAGTAAAGCGGTAGAAGAGTGCCGATATATTGAGAAGCGTATGTCGAGCCTGGCAACTCAGACTGGTAATAAAGGTGCTTCTGGGAGTGGAAGTGCATCACAGAAAAGAAAAGAACAGGGTGGACCTTCTAGGGGTGATAATAAGAGGCCGAATCAAGCTGGAGGCCGTGGGGGCCAGGGTTTCCCAAGAGGCGGAACATGTTGGTATTGCCGCAAGCCATTTCATCCTGGCAAGACGTGTAGTGGAGCCCCGTTTAGAACGGATCCTAACAAACCACTCACTTGCTATAACTGCGGTAAGCCAGGGCACTTTTCGAAAGATTGTCCACAAAAGCAGCAACCGGAGGGGACTAGACCCAGGGTTCCAGGAAGGGTCTATACACTGACACAGGAAGAAGCTCGAAAATCTCCAGAGCTGATTCAAGGTATGATTTCTCTCAATGGCAGTCTAGTGCATGTTATGTATGATTCTGGTGCTAGCCATTCATTTATTGCATATGACTGTGTGAGACGATTGAATTTACATATGCATAAATCCCCATATGATTTGGTTGTATCTACACCTATGGGCACACGAATTGTGACGGCCGATGTTTGTTTGAATTGCGGAATAAACGCTGAGGGGCATGAGTCAACTGTAAATCTTATTTGTTTGCCACTGCAAGGGTTGGAAGTAATTTTAGGGTTTGACTGGCTAACAGCAAATGGTGTGTTATTGGATTGTAAACAGAAGAGAGTCTTATATCTGAATCCACAGCCACAAGCTGACACTGAAATCACTCTTAACCTTTTATCTGCGGCTAAGGTTGAGAGGTATTTGCAGAAGGGATGTCAGGGGTACATGGTATTTTGCTCTATGCAATCAGAGGCTGGTGTAGCCTTGGAAAGTATCCCTGTGGCAAACGAATTCCCTGATGTTTTTCCGGAGGATGTCGGTGGACTACCTCCAGATAGGGAAGTGGAGTTCTCGATTGATTTGAAGCCTGGAGCGGGTCCAATTTCTAAAACCCCATACCGTATGGCTCCAAGCGAAATGGCAGAGCTGAAAAAGCAGATTGAGGAGCTACTTGAGAAAGGGTTCATACGACCCAGCGTATCACCCTGGGGTGCTCCAGTGCTCTTTGTCAAGAAGAAAGACGGAAGCCTGCGTCTCTGTATCGATTATCGAGAGCTGAACAAAGTGACCGTCAAGAACAAGTATCCACTCCCTAGAATTGATGATTTGCTCGATCAATTGTCTGGTTCCTGTGTATTCTCGAAGATCGATTTGCGATTGGGATACCATCAGTTGAAAGTCAAAGCAGAAGATGTATCGAAGACTGCTTTCAGGACCAGATATGGGCATTATGAGTTTCTTGTGATGCCATTTGGGCTGACCAATGCACCTGCCGTGTTTATGGACTACATGAATCGAATCTTCCATCCGTATCTGGACCAGTTCGTTGTAGTCTTTATTGATGATATACTAGTGTATTCACGGAGTCAAGCTGAACACGAGCATCATCTGAAAATGGTGTTGAACATATTGCGAGATAGGCAACTCTATGCCAAACTGAGCAAGTGTGAATTCTGGCTTTCAGAGGTAAAGTTTCTGGGCCACGTTGTCTCACAGCAAGGGGTCTCTGTTGATCCTAGCAAAGTGGAAGCAGTACTGAGCTGGAAGAGGCCAGAGACTGTATTTGAAGTGCGCAGTTTTCTGGGTCTAGCTGGCTACTATCGAAGATTTATTCCGAATTTCTCCAGAATTGCTTTACCATTGACAAAATTGACGCGGAAAGCTCAACATTTTGTGTGGGATGAGAATTGTGAGAAGAGCTTCCTAGAGTTGAAGCAGAGGTTAACTACAGCACCAGTGCTGACGATCCCAGATCCACAATTTACGTATGTTGTGTATACAGATGCCAGTGGGCAGGGATTGGGATGCGTGTTGATGCAGCATGGCCGAGTGGTGGCATATGCATCCAGACAGCTGAAACCTCATGAATTGAACTATCCCACTCACGATCTTGAGTTAGCGGCAATTGTGTTTGCTTTAAAGATCTGGAGACACTATCTCTATGGTGAGACTGTAGAGTTGTTCTGCGACCACAAGAGCTTGAAGTATTTGTATGATCAGAAAGAGCTCAACATGAGACAGCGCAGATGGATGGAGTTGCTGAAGGACTACAATTTAGAAATCAAATATCATCCCGGTAAGGCTAATGTTGTCGCTGACGCATTAAGCCGGAAATCAGTGCAGGTGGCAGCCATAATGATTTATGAGCAGAAACTGCTCGAGGATTTCAGAGACCTAAATCTGTCTAGTCAAATTCTGTTAGGCAGTGGGGTCAGTCAAATATACAATGATCTGAGGGCGGTAATTGAAGAAGCCCAACAACATGATGATGAAGCGTTGTATATCAGAGGTATGATTGATAGGGGCGAGACTCAGGATTACGACTTGTCTCCCAGCGGGCTAGTCAGGTACAAGAAGCGGATTTATATTCCACCGCAACAAGAACTGAAACGACAAATCCTGGAGGAGGCACATAAGAGTAAGTATACTCTGCATCCAGGAGCTACAAAGATGTACCATGACTTAAAGGCTCAATACTATTGGCCGGGAATGAAAAGAGAGGTGACTGAGTTCGTTGCTCGTTGCTTGACATGTCAGAAAGTAAAAATCGAACATCAACGACCATCGGGGCTTTTGACGAATCCTGCGATACCTGAGTGGAAGTGGGAAAGCGTTACCATGGATTTCGTGACAGGATTGCCAAAAGTTAGAAACCATGACGCTATATGGGTGGTAGTTGATAGATTCACGAAGACAGCTCACTTCCTACCGATTAGCATTCACTATTCTCCTGATAGACTAGCAGAAATTTATATTCAAGAGATTGTGAGATTGCATGGTATTCCGAAGAACATCATTTCTGATCGAGATCCACGATTCACTTCCAAGTTTTGGAAGGCGGTTCATGAAGCTTTGGGTACCAAGCTCCGATTCAGTACGGCATATCATCCTCAAACAGATGGGCAGACAGAGCGAACGATTCAAACCCTTGAGGATATGCTAAGGGCGTGTGTGCTTGATTATAAAGGTAGCTGGGACAAATTCCTTCCATTAGCAGAGTTTGCCTACAACAATAGTTATCATTCGAGTATTCAAATGGCTCCATACGAGGCACTTTACGGGAGGAAGTGTCAATCGCCAATATGCTGGACTGAGTTGTCTGAGAGGGAATTGCTAGGGCCAGATCTTGTTGATCAGACAACGGAGCAGATAAAATTGATCAAGCAGAGATTGCTAGCTGCTCAGAGCCGACAGAAAAGTTATGCAGATAAGAGGCGAAAACCTCTGGAATTTGAAGTTGGTGACCACGTATTCATGAAAGTATCACCTGTTACGGGTATTGGCAGGGCATTGAAAGCAAAGAAGCTACAATCAAGATACATTGGTCCGTTTGAGATCTTAGAGAAGATTGGACCTGTAGCATATCGTATCGCTTCACCACCGAATCTGAGCAGACTACATGATGTTTTTCATGTTTCACAGATGAAAAAGTATCAACCTGATCCAGAACACGTAATAGAGTATGAAGATGTGGAAATGCGAGACGATTTGACTTACGAAGTCACACCTGACCGAATCATCGATCGGCAAGAAAAGCATCTCAGAAACAAGAGCATTCCATTCGTCAAGATTGTCTGGAAAGGGTTATCGCCCAGAGAGGCTACATGGGAAACAGAAGAAAGTGTAAAGAAACGTTACCCGGAATTTATGGCTGATCAGGTGTAGCAAATTTCGGGGACGAAATTTATTTAAGTGGGGGAGAACTGTAACACCCCAAATTTTATATTCACCAAATATATTGTAATTATTTGGAAAATTCAATAAAATGGTGAATATTCATGAATTTGGAATTTATGAATTTATAAATGTTCAATTTCATGGGAAATTGGGCAAAAATAATTATGGAATTAATTTGGGTAATTTAAAAAGCCCAATATTAAGGTCCAAAAGTGAAGGAATATTAGAGAAAATATTTGGTCCAAAAATAGATGAAAATTGGTGAAAGAAAAATAAGAAAAGAAATTGGATTAGAAAGGTAATGGCAAAATCGTAATTTTGCCAAAATATCACAAAATTAATTATTTTTCAATTAATTGAAGTTAATTTCAATTAATTAAGGGAAATAAAGTTTAAAAATATATTTAGAATATTTTGGTCAATTTAATATGAATTTATGGAAAATTTGAGCAAAAAGTGCAATTTTGACCAAAATTGAGACTTTACGTGTATACGTAACCGAAACAAGTTGTGAAGCCAATTGAGACCATAGGGAGGGACCCCTAGGTGTCTCCTACATGTGGCATAAAGAAGAAAATATTGGTTGGACATGATGGCATGGTTACGTGAATGTAGGAAGTTATGTACACAAAATTGGATTTTAGCAATTTTGGAAAATTAAACCAATTATTATAATATTATGAGATATTAGAATATAAGTCATCTTCCTCATTCAGCTGATCATTCACGCACAGCAACATGAAATAGAGAGAGAGAAGGTTGAGAGAGTTTAGAGAGAGAAATAGAAGAAAAATCACAAGGTAAGCCGATTTCTCCGGCGATTTCGCTCCTAACGCGTATAACTCCGATTCTAAACTACTCCTCTTTGTTCTTTAAGGTTTGGAAAGCTCAAATTGGGTGTTTTAAAAGTTAGGGTTTGCTGCCATTTTTGGGAAAAGCTTGTTGGAGCTTGAGGTAACTTCCAAACCTTCGTATATTAACTATTCTGGCTGCTGTGGGCAATTTAATCGGTGAAATTTCGCCAGATTGCCATTGGTTTTAAATTTTGGAAAGTTGTATATCTAAGGGTTATGCTGCCCAATTTTAGTTCAAATGTTTGTTATAACTCAATTAGATTGTTAATAAAGGGGTTAGGAGTAGAAAGGAACGTGTTTACGGAGCCGAAATCGTAAAACCCCGATTTTTTTCCGGAGAACACAATTATTTCGGCCAGGGATGTTTGAGGGCCTTAGAGTTGTATTTTCAATGATTTTATGGTTCCATTGGATTCAGTGGGCGAAAATAGGTGGGGTTACAGTTGGGCACTTTTTCAGAAAAGGCTGAGAAAGCATAATTACGGGAACGCCCCTAAAACCCTAAAAGTAGGGTTGCCAAGGGCAATTTTGTAATTTGACATTGAATATGGTATTTTTGAGTCCGGAAATGGATTCCTTGGACGAAAATATGTCAGGATAGCCCTAGTCAAAAATTTGGAAAAACGTGCCATCGGGCCGGGTACGGCGGGGCCGGGGTCCCGGGGGCATTTTGGTAAATTTTCACCATAGGCTAATATAACCACAAGAAACACTATGGAAGTGTCTAAAATGATACTTGGATAGGTTTTGACCTATTTCTTGTATATTTGATGTTTTAGGACCGAGTTGGACGCCTTTAGTTGATACGTTTTACGGGGTGGACCCTTTGAGACAAAAAAAAGAGGTTAAGGTAGGGACTACTATCTCTCATATACTATGTGACTATTTGTATGATGCATGTTACTGTATTTTGTGATCTGAACACGTGCTGGAGGCACATTACCTAGCTGTGGTCTAGGACCTAGCTGAGGTACACTGGTCTTACCTAGCTGTAGTCAAGGACTCGGCTGAGGTACATATAGGGGTTTCAACGGGTTAGTTGGCCCTGAATTTTGTGTACACACACGGATGATATGAATTTTCATTTTACTTGATACGGTGCATTGCATATTTAATTTTTGCATTTTATATGTTGATCGTATGTTTCTACTGAGATTCCTTGGAATCTCACCCCTTTTTCTAATCCAAATGTCTCAGCGGGTGCCAGCGGTTCAAAAGGCAAGGACATAGTTCCGGGAAACTGACGGGCTTGTTTCTCGAGACACAGTTGGTGGTTATATTTAGCCTGTACTTGGAATATTTTGGGATATTCTGTATATATTTGTAATTATTAGCGAATTTTGCTCTGTTAAAGTCTGTCTGTAAACAAATACTTATTATCAGTATAACTGTACTTTTCTGTTTGCCTATGGAACTTGTTCATTATTGCCCTGCGCATATCAAAATGGAAACGGGTGTTGACAGTTATCCTACTGAGATTCTCTCGAATCTCACCCTCCCCTACCAACAATTTAGACAGGGTAGGTGGATCGAGGATGGAGTAATCAATCAAAGGCGACGGGACTCGTTCGGGTTGTAATCTTGTGATAGGTGGTTATCAATGCATGATTGGGATTAAGTATATTTGGATATATAATTGTGTAGGTTGGAATGTATATTCGAGTATGTATTTGATATGAGAATTTGTGTAATCCCCATATGAGGGCTTGTAGGGGCGAATATGCCCTATAAGGCTTTGAGTTAATGTATGGAACCCGGGATTGCCGGGATTATATTGTGTACTCTGATTTCCCATGAATGTGATATTCCGCGTAGTAATTGTATTCGGAATGTGACTGTGAGACCAAGTTATCAATGATTTTGAAAGGCATTTATGAAAACCCCGTCTGGTAGATGGGTTTGCAATTTGTTATTTGCTTATTATTGGTCTCTATTTCACTTTAATCGTTTATTTCGGATATAATTACGGAGGGGGTTACACATGTGACTAATTCTATATATATATATATATATATAGAAAGTGTTATATAAAAATTATCAAAATGGTGGTATAGATATACACGTAAATCTACTTTTGATTATGGGTATCGATATAGTCTCTAGCTAGAAAGAAGAAATGTATATAAAATAATTTTAAAAGGAAGTAAAGCATATCACATAATTAACATGAAAATAATTGTATGGAAAAATTAACATGAAAAAGAATTAAAAGCATTGCTGTGCATAATTGTTATGTCTAAAAGCGGAAGAGTTGCATAATATTAATGTCATATGATACATTCACTGCATAATCAATCTATAATTTAAACATTTACTAAAAGGAAAAGAAGTAAGAATATGCACTTTTTTGTGATAACCCTTTGGGCCACCCAGTGTCTGTTGCTTTTTCTATATCCTATTACCAAGTGTCTGAGCAAGCAATTAATTTGGATTGAGGCTTTTTGATTGGTGCTTTTTACACTGTTTTTTTCCTCTTAAAGTTGCCTATAAGTAATCGTATTGTGTCTGACATAAAACATGGATCATTACGTAGAAATTTGTTTATATTATAAAAAATGGGTAATTTGCTACAATTGCCACAAGGAGCATGGAGAACACAATCAGAAAGAAAGCAAGGACTAATGGAGAGTCAAGTCTGGAGCTTTGGAGTGGGATCGAAGGAAAGCTGATAAAGCCAAATACAATCCATGCAATTGTATGTTTGACAAAGTTGCAAAGTAAAATTACCGTGAAGACTAGATATTTCATATTTTTATTACTGAAAATATGTCTCATATAATTTAATTAAACTTGTCCAGAGAAATTAAATGAATTAGCTTAAATTAATGTAATTAAGACTGGATTGTCCAATATTATTATTTGAGAAAAATTAATTTAGTATGTAACTGATGCCTTGCGAAAGATTTAAAATGAAAAATTATAGTATTCCCCCCAAGTGCAAATGAATATGATAAAAGAGAGACGAAAATTGAAAACAAAAAAAATAAGGACACAAATGGCGAACATGTTACTAATGACTAATGAGTGTTCCTTCATTTTTTAATAACAACAGAGCCTGAAAATAATTAAAATTAAAGAAAATGAAGAGTGCCTAAGCTCAATATATGCTTAACCGAATTTAGTCTGACTAGCTAAAGAAAATCTGATTTTGACACTACTACAACGACATCAACATTACTATTACAATTCCAACATAATGACTTATAATAAGTTGTCATCACAATCAAGTTGGCAAGCAACAACTTTAAAATAGATTTGAATGGTTAGATGTGCTCCACTAGTAGGTGCTATATATCAGAAAATTTGAGAAAATCAATATAAAATAAATGTGATAATATAGATTTTTTTACCATGTATACAATATTATTATAAACAAACAGAGATAAAATCGTCTTTAATTTACTCAAAGATAAAAAACTGAAAAAATATATACATTTTAACTCGTGATGAGAACATGGTATGACCTATAAAATAAAACAAAATAACAAAATGAACAATTAATAATGAAAAAATATATATAATGATTAAAGGTATCCCCTAGAAGATAATCCTAAAACATAGGTAATCAAAATATACAAATGAGAAAAGCAATTGAACTAGATAACTCTCTTGTGTAGTTCATTGAGCTCAAGCACAAGTCTCCACTGCCAAAAGGCAAGGGAATCAGCCTCTCATTGTCGTAAAATAATCACAATAAGAACCTTGCTGGAATCTGGAAAATTTCAACTAGAAACTGGAGAAAATTGCCGGAACATTTATGAACCCACCGGAAAAGTCATTCTTTCACTGGAAAACTCAAGAAATCACCGAAAATATGGAATTAGAGCTCTTGTTCAATGGAGGTGGTGTTGTGCAGAAAGGGAAGACGAGGAGAGTCGAAGCTCTATGGAGGTGATGTTGTGGTGAAGAATCGAGGAATGGCCGGTCGGTAGAGACAGTAATTTCCGGTGACAAGAACAGAGGTGGTGTGGAGCAGGAGGAAGACCGACGGATGAGGAGACTTCCTTTGACGGTGGGGTAGTTCCTGATAAGTAAAATATTTGCATATTTATTTTCCCTTATATGATAATTTTATGGACGGTATTTGAGTTTAATATAATAAATTTGGGTGTGATTGATAAATAAATAATGTTTTTGGAATAAATAGTATTTAAAAAAATAAAAAAAATGAAAGTACTGTAGCAATAGGATCACTGTAGCAGGGACGAAGCACTGTAGAGCAGCCGGATACTGTAGCAGCCGCCAGATACTGTAGCTGTTGCCGACAATCACTGTAGCAGCCTCCAGATCACTGTAGCAGCCGCCAGATTACTGTACCAGTATTGTAGTACGTGTTTTTTTTCCTATAAATAGAGATCAAGGCTAAGATCAAAGGAGGAGGAGAGGAAGAGAAGCAGAGGTTTCTTTCTCTGACAGGGAGAGGTCCTTCTCTGACTGGGAGAGATCTTTCTCTAACATTTATGAGTTTATTGTATTAATTTTTAGATTTAATTTCATGCATTGCATGCCTCCATCTTGGAAGGCTTAGGATTGTATTACATTTTGCATGCCGCCTACATGGAAGGTTTTACCTCCTAAATGGACGGCTAGATTTCTCCATTTTTCATGCATCTTTTGGTTGCATATTTATGTTTGAGAATTTAATATTCAAGTTTATGCAGTATTTTTAAGGATTTTATTCTAGTTTTATGTAATGTTAATTTATTTTTGTTTTTAATTTCATCATGTGCTAAACTTTCATTTTCTTAAGATGATGACGTAGCTTACTAATGATGGATTGAATCTTAACTTATTAAATCTAGTTTTAATTTCTCTTTCATGATTGAGTTTTAATTATTATTCTTAATGCTTTTGATTGACTGGCCATCTGTTGAATGATTTCAATATATATGTTGAGACCGGAAGGAGATGCGTGTGTATCGATCCTATAATTAAAACCATGACTTGCACTTTTTTGAATTTGAAGGATTATACAAAATTTTATTGAAGGATATAACACATCCTAATGAAATTAAGGATAGTTAGTTTATACGAATATAGGTTGCACTTTTTTATGTAATGGAATTTTCACTATTATTTTCAAAGCAAAACCTGAATGAAATTTTAGACATTATCTATTTTTTCATGAATAATATAAAAATAAAATAATCAATATAAAAATAAGCTGGTCAAGAATGAAACCATTTCTCAGAATGCTTATCATGTCGACAAACTTATCAAATTAAAATTGCAAGCCTTGTGCATCAAGCAATTAGCACACACGTCATTTTATACTTCTCTGTCAAGTCGTGCCAACAAAAGGCGAACATGCAAAGGGACATCTTCTGTGATCAGATTAAGAGAAATTCAACTAAATAAATTAATTAGCATGCCGATGGTGTTATTTGTTTTCACATATATTTGATGATATTTCTAATTAATTGTAAAACTTTCTATCTAATAACTTAGGCGTAAATAAAATCACAATCAATCATATGATACATGTGGATATAGATTCTAAGAAGTGTGCAAGACCTGGAGTTCTCCAATTATTGAATAGAAATTCATCAATCTACATTATAAAGTGACGATATAGATTCTCTACAATAAATAAAAATTTATTAATATAATTTAGGGTGATCCTTTTCTTTGTAGTAACATCAAGAGGATATAAACCAATGACAATTTCCTCCTAT
The DNA here is from genome assembly GCA_963242795.1 of Inga leiocalycina. Lineage (NCBI taxonomy): Eukaryota > Viridiplantae > Streptophyta > Magnoliopsida > Fabales > Fabaceae > Inga > Inga leiocalycina. Next base: position 60,113,989 of record OY725321.1, read on the forward strand.
GTTACGTTGCTCTCAAGTGGCTGCTGTTGCAAGATAATATCATCCTTATCTATTCAAAGAACAATGTCATGAAGGATGTAAAAACATAGAAACTAATTTTCTTAGATTTAGATAGACTTGGCATAACCCTTGAAAACAAAAAGGAAAAAAAAAACTTAAAATGAACACTATTAATCATAAAAATTGTACCAAAAAAGAAGTTGATGTAAGAAAGGAAGAACTACAGTTCAGATAGATTTCATTATTTCATTCGCGGTTAAGTCTGGTAGCTAGGCTATAAATCAACCCTAGAAGCGCTAATATATTTGTAAGAAGAATCTTTAGTAAATTCTGGCAGGCTTGACAAAATCTCATTAGATCTCAAAATATTTAGTAATATAATTAATCATAGTGTTTAACATTTTAACTAATATTTGTTTTGGAATATTATGCTTGAATAAATTTTTTTAGACTGTTTTTCATAAAGTTGCTTACAAATATTCCTATTGTCTCTAACCTAGAACACGAATAATTACACTAAAGTTTTTTATATTGTAAAAACTGGGTCGTGGTCGTCATCATCATCATTACCACTATACCCTACAAAAAATATCAATTTACTATTACAATTCCAAAGTAAGCACCACTTGTTATCACGTTCGTCTAAGTGAATTGCAAAGTAATTCCAAATTACAATTCGCTATACGTACATTTCTAAATATAATTAGTAGATTGACATAATTATAGTTTAGAACTGAAAGGCACAATCAATTTGGCAAGAAACAACTTCATAATGCCCCATGATGGACATGAATTGCTATTGCTAAAATTATGCTGCGCTAACCAACGAGGGTTGGGTCTAGCTGAAGGGGCTACTCCCTTACAATGTGGTGAACTAAAGTTCAGATCTCTACTGGAAGATGTGTTAACATTTAATGCCTGACAGTACTTCAAAAATGATTTTCTTCAATATAAGAGGGTACCTATGCTTAACAAAGAAAAAAAACAAAACAATACAGCTCCACTAATGGGTGGCTATTGGATTGTGATTATCATTTAAAAAAACAAATAACATGCATTTGATTGATTGATATATTATTTTCTTCTTCTTCTTCTAAATATGGACTATGGAGGGTGGAACACGCAATTACTAACCAAGCCAGGACCAATGGAGTGTAATCGAAGCAGCGGATTTGACACTTGCCACGGGAAAACATCAACATTACTATTACAATTCCAACTTAATCACCAATAAACTGTCTGGAATATGCGTAGATTGAGTGGTAAGAAACAACTTTAAAATGCCCCATTATTTGATGGATTTGAATTGTTAGAAGTGCTCCACTAATAGGTGCTACATATGAGAGAATTTGAGAAACTCAATATAAAATAAAAGTGATAATATAGATATATTGTTTTTACCACATATGCAAGATTGTTAATAAAAAATATAGATAAAAAATACCCCCACTCATGTTGCTCTCAAGTGGCTGATGTTGCAAGATAATATATCATCCTTATTTAAAGAACAATGTCATGAAGGATTTCATTATTTCATTTGCGGTTAAGTCTGGTAGGCTATAAATCAACCCTAGAAGATATTATGTTTGCTAGAAGAATCTTTAGTAAATCCTGGCAGGCATGTCAAAATGTTATTAGATCTCAAAATATTTAGTAATATCATTAATCATAGTGTTTAACATTTTAACTTATATTTTTGTAACATATTATTCTTGAATTAATTCTTTTAGACTGTTTTTCTTAAAGTTGCCTACAAATATTCCTATTATCTCTAACATGGAACACGAATAATTACACTGAAATTTTTTTATATTGTAAAAAATGGGTCATCATCTTCATCGTCATCACCACTATACCATACACAAACCTTATCAATTTACTATTACAATTCCAAAGTAATCACCACTTGTTATCACGTTCGTCTGTGTGAATTGCACAGCAATTCCAAATTACTACTCCCTCTAGTCCTAATTATAGGACATATTTACCTAACTTTAGAGAAATTAAGAATAGCAGTTAAATTAGTTAATCTTATTTATTTTCCAAAAATGCCCTAACTTTAGAGTATTAATTGGAGCACTTCTTGTATCTAAGGAAATTGTAGTTAAGGACCTCAAAACTCATTGTTTGATTAACAAAGTCAAATTTGATTCATTAATTACAAAGATTGAGAATTAATTTCTCTAGTTAGTGCGCGAGAGCCAAGAAAAAACAACAAACAATGTATATTACTCTCTATTTTAAAAGATTATCAAAAGGCGTTAACTTAAAGTTTTTCAGGGTTTCAAAATTATTTTATTAAAAAAAATAAAAGAAACAGTAGAATTGAGGTGTATGTGACATTAATGAGTTGCAAGTATTACTCACTTTATAGAATACATAAATGTATTATAAAATTGTTATTGTGTTTCATTATTATTGAGAAAGTATCAATGGGGGTATTTTTGGAAGAAATTGACAAAAATTAAAACTTTGTCCTATAATTAGGACCAAGATCAACTCCTAAATATTGTCCTATAATTAGGACCGAAGGGAGTATTCTCTATACGTACATTTATAAATATAATTAGTAGATTGACATAATTATAGTGTAGACCTGAAAGTCACAACCAATTTGGCAAGAAACAACTTCATAAGGCCCCGTGATGGACATGAATTGCTACTGTTAAAAATACTGCTCCACTAACCAATGCTAGTTTCTCACAACGTGGTTAACTAAGATTCACATCCCTATTGAAAGAGGTGCTCACATTTAGTGCCTGATAATGCTACAAACAGAATTTTTTTCAATAAAAGAATTAATATGCTTAGAAAAAAAAAAGTACAGGTCCACTAATGGGTGGCTATTGGACTGTGACTATCATTTTAAAAAACAAAATAATACGCATTTGATTGATTGATACATTATTTTCTTCTTCATCTAAATATGTGGACTAAGGATTGTGGAACACGCAATTACTAACGAAGCCAGGACCAATGGAGTGTAATCGAAGGAACGGATTTGACACTTACTACGGGAAACTAGTACAATTCCAACTTAATCACCAATAAATTGTCAGGAATATGCGTAGACTGAGTGGTAAGAAACAACTTTAAAATGCCCCATTATTTGATGGATTTGAATTGTTAGAAGTGCTCCACTAATAGGTGCTACATATGGGAGAATCTGAGAAAATCAAAATAAAATAAAAGTGATAAAGTAGATAATTTTTTTTACCATATATGCAAGATTGTTAATAAAAACATATAGATAAAATTATCTTCAGTTTACTTTAAAAAAAAAGACATACATTTAACTTGTGATGAGAAGATGGTCTGGCATATAAAACAAAACAAAACAAAATAAAGCGAGAAATTAAAAGAGCAAGAAAATTGTGTGATCTTTAATTTTTTTGGTTATCACTGCATTATTTCATTGATGGTCAAGTCTGGTTGGCCAAAGACTATACCACCACAAGAGTGTTATCAAATGGTAGACCTAGAGAAGATGGTGCTTGACTTGGGAGTTGTAAGTAGACCTAAAAGTCACAATCATCAAATTGACAAAAACTTGTGAAACTTTCCTTAAGAATAATGATGATAGGAAACACAAAGTCCAAAGGGTCTTCCTTTAGCATAGAGTTTTAACATGATCAAATAATTGACCTGGGTACCGAATGACTTATAATAAGATGTCATCACAATCAAGTTGGCAAGCAACAACTTTAAAATGGATTTGAATTGTTAGATGTGCTCCACTAGTAGGCGCTATATATAGGAGAATTTGAGAAAATCAATATAAAATAAAAGTGATAATATAGATATTTTTTACCATATATACAATATTATTATAAACAAATAGAGATAAAATCGCCTTAATTTCATCAAAGATAAAAAAGTGAAAAAATATATACACTTTAACTCATGATGAGAACATGGTTTGACCTATAAAAAAGATAAAATAAAATAAAATCACAAAATGAACAATTAATAATGAAAAAAATATATAACGATTAAAGCTACTCTCTAGAAGAAGTTTTTTTTTGGGCAAATACCGTCTAGTCTGCTTGGCCTAAGACTCTATATCCCCACAAGAATGTTATTAAAAAGTCACAATCAAATTGACAAAACACTTAATAGGAAAGTCTCCTTAATTCATAGGAACATGTAGTGCTTGACTTGAGAATAGACCTCAAAGTCACACTCCATTTCACATGGCATAGCGAATACATACATGTATGTGTGTATGTATGTATATATCCTTATGCATATTTTATTTTTGTAATATTATTATTGGAATGTGAGATTTGGATTTTATTGTGGATATGAAAATCATTTTAATGATTATTTTTTAAATACTTTTGTGAATATTCTTTGAGTTGTGAGATATATTCTGGTCATAAATAGCCCACATAATCTCAACTAAACCTTGTTTAATACAACTTTTTGGTAGGATGATGTACACATAGGATTAAATTTGTAAACATTTTTCTTGATGAAAACTAAAACTTAAGAATGTGCTAACTTCATGAAATTCATGTCATTTCGGCACATTTACCTTTAATTTCTCACACATTTTGGTGAATTCACAGATATTTGGGGATACATATGCGAAGAAATATGCCTAGTTAATATTTGGGATAAAAGGACATAATTCTTTGGTTTAATGTGAATATTTGATTATATTTCATCAACCTTTGGCTTTTATAGACTTTCTTTTGTTGATAGGCTAGCATTTGATCCACATATGGAGCTATTGGAAGCACAACTCAATGACTAAGAAGTTGGAGAGGAGTTTAGAAAGTCAATACACTATAGAAAAGCAAGAGGAGATGAAGAGAAGCTTCGGCCTAAGCCAAAACATCCTTTGGCCGCAGTCAGAAGACATCCAAAAACTTTTGGGTTGAGCCAAGGAACCCTCTGGCCATAGCCAAAAGATAGCAAAAAGGTGCTGACCATAGCCAAGATCTCTCTTGGCCGCAGCCCAAGGTATGACAAAAGGTGTTTGGTCGCAGCCAAGGTCTCTTTGGTTGCAGCCAATGGCCATAACTGAGGCTATGCGTTTTAAGGATAGAACAAATTTTAGGGCTTTAAAACACTAAATCCATGAGTCAGAGGAGGATTCATCACTTCTTAGGCACTTGGGAGGCTGCTTGGGAGCATTTCCAAGCTAGGAATTGGTGTTGTTCAAGGAGATTCAAGTCGAAATTGAAGATTTAAGGATATTCAAGCCCATTTCCCTTAGGTTTTGCTGATTCCTTTCCCTTTCTTCTCCATTTTCTGAAATGGCTATAGCTATTTTGTGTATTTGTGGCTCTTAGCTGAACATGAGTAGCTAAATTTTTCATTCTAGGATTATTTTGAAACTTTTGTATGGATTAAAACTTGAATCTTCCTCTCTTTTAGTATCTAATGATGTGTGTGTGTGTGTGTGTGTGTGTGTAGATTTTATCTTGTGCCTAATGTTTCTTTGTGACTGGCCATCTCTTGAATGATTTGTTCAATTAAATTAAGGTTGAGAAAGTTAATTTAATGGTAGAAATTAGGTAAAATTATGCTAGACTTGAAGTTGAGGGATTAAATGAATGGTGTGTTAGTAACATAGATATATAGTTACTAGCCTAGCATTGTCAAATTAAGTTTGTCGCTTAATGAATATTTTGGCTTAATTATAGCAAGAGATTGTGCATGTTAATTAATGATAAAAATTGGTTTTAACTTGAAAAAGCTTAATTAAATGTTTTTGAATCTTATACTAACACATATATTCATTGAAAACACTATTGGAGAGGAAATTTATTAATTTTTATGAAGTACAAATGGTATAATAATCCTAGGCTTTGTCTAAGATTTGAAGTCCAAGAATCACTTTCATTTAGTAATTTTTAGCCTTAGAAATAATTTTTCAAAGTTCTCTTTTCACATTAAAAACATGTTTTGGCTCAACTTTATCGAATTCACTAAGTCTATTGATTGATTAATTTGTTAAACAAATCCTTATGAGAACGATACTTGACTTATCACTTTATTACTTGGCGCTACCCGTGCACTTGCGGCGAGAACAAGTTTTTGGTGCCATTGCCAGGGATTGTTTTAACAAATCCTTTGGTCAACCTTAGGCTTGTGATAGTAAATTGCGCTTGAGCTTTTAGTTAGGTATACAAGTTTTCCTCTATTTTCTTTATTGATTTTTGTTTTAGTTTGGTACTTGCTTGCTTGTTTCTCTTGTAGGTACCATTTTAGTGTATGCAACACTTGCATCCGGATGGTTTGGTAGTGATACTTGACGGAGTGCCTCGCATTGACGAGGAGACTAAATTGTATCTAGAACTATGGCAGGCAATGAATATGATCGAGCTACTGTCAAGGACTTTACTAGTCGGAATATGCAGGGTACTTAATCTTGCATTCGGATGCCAGAAATGCAAGCACATACTTTTGAGATCAAGCCGGTTATGACAACAATGCTTCAAATGTATGGAATGTTCCATAGTCTTTACAATAAAGATGCCAACAAACAATTAATGTATTTCTTAGAAGTGTGTGATTCTTTTAAGCAAAATAGAGTTCCCTAAGATGTTTTGAGGCTTTGGTTATTCCCGCTTTCTCTACAAGGGAAGGCTAGGGATTAGTTAAATAATCTCCTGGAAGGATCTATCAACTCTTGGGATGATCTTGAGGCTAAGTTTAGAGCTTGGTTCTTTTCTGATGACAAATTTATGGAAGCTAGGGATGAATTTCTAAGCTTTAGACAACATCCAAATAAGCATCTTTATGTCTCTTGGGAGAGATACAAGATGTTGATAAAGCAATACATTAATCATGGGGTGGACAAATGGGTTATATTTTAAATTTTTTGTACTTACCTTAATCCTCAATCTAAGGCAATGGTTGATTCTATGACCAATGGAAAACACCGGAATGTTCTTGTTAATGAGGTTATTATGCTTTTGGATCAACTAACTACAAGCAATACGCAAGGCAATGATAGGAGGACTACCCAAGCCATACCTACTATAAGAGAAACCTCTTTACCACAAATTGCAACTATCTTATCAGCTTTGAATAAGTGTTTTGATGTGTTAGAATCTTAAATACAAGAGAGTAATTCTCAAGGTATGCATTCTGTTCATGCCACACCAATTATGTGTGATCAATGCAATGATGTCTACATGCCCGACCATTGTCCTCTTTACATGGCGACTAAATCTGTCAACTACATAGGCAAATTCCAATATCCTCAAGGCAATTCCTGCTCACAAACTTACAATCATACTTGGAGAGCTTATCCTAATTTCTCTTGGAGTCAAGGTAACATCTTGAATCCAACACATGCATCTATATCAAGTACTACGCCTATTCCTCCACCTGGTTTTCAAATCCCATCAAGGAAAATTCCTATTATGGAAGAAGAATGTAAAATGGACAAGATGCTAGCTCTAATTTTGACTAATATAAAATCTTCAAGGGCTAAAAATAAGGCTACTTTCTCTCTCCATGAAATTGTTATTAAAAACCTTAAAGTGCAAATGGGGTAACTAGCATCACAAGTGAATGCTATGTCAAGAAAGAGTCTTCCTAGTGATACCACTCCCAATCCAAAACGGAATGGAAAAGAGGAATACAATGCCATTAATTTAAGAAGTGCCAAAGTACTATTGGATGTGCCTAGCTCGAATAAGCCTAGTCTAAAGCAATATGTTCAAGTGATTGTTGAAGTTGATGATGAAGAAGTGGATGAAGAAATTGTAGTGGAAGAGGATGACTCTAAGAAGAGAAAGATGAGAAAAAGAGAAAGGCAATCACCCCCACTATCATGCCACCACTACCTTTTCCTCAAATATTCAAGAAAAAAGAGGAAGATGATTAATTCAAAAAGTTTGTGAACATTTTCAAGCAACTTCATGTGAACATTCGTTTTGTCGAAGCTTTAGAGAGAATGCCTAAATATGCTCAATTCCTCAAAGATGTTTTGTCCAAGAAGCAACAATTCAATGAGTTTGAAATTGTGGCATTAACCAAAGAGTGTAGTGTGATTATTCATAGAAAGTTGTAGACTAAGGTTAAGGATTCAGGAAGCTTCTACATACACTGTAACATTTGGACTAATTTTAATGGTAAAACTCTTTATGACTTGGGTGCAAGTATTAATTTGATGCCTCTTACTATTTTCAACCAAATGGATTTGGAAGAGCCAAGGCGTATTATAGGGACCCTTCTCTTTACGGGCCGTAGTATTTCTAAACCTAGAGGAATCATTGAAGATGTTCTAGTTAAAGTAGACAAGTTTATCTTACTAGTAGATTTTGTTGTGCTTGATTGTGAAGTTGACTAGAAAATTATCCTCATCCTTGCTCATTCATTCTTAGCCACTGCAAGCACTGTCATTAATATACAGAACGGTGAGATCACTTTGAGTGTTGATGATGAGAAAGTGATATTCAATATGCCAAAAACTTTGAAGTTTCATGATGATTCAGCTCAATGTTCTTTTATTGATATATTAGATTCAGTTATCCCTCAAGAATCATATGCCTCCATGACCAAAGACCCATTAGAGGCATTCTTGATTAGTGAGAAAAACTTTGAGGAATTTGATGAAGATACTATTAAAGAGTTCTTTTGTTTGGAATCATTTCCTTATTCAAGACCGAGGACTTTTGAACTAGTTGAGATGTCTAATGCGTTAAGTACTCTATTGAAGCCTTCTATTGAAGTTCCTCTAGTTTTAGAGTTGAAGCCATTACCTCTTCATCTCGAGTATGCTTATCTTGAGAATTCTAACATTCTACCAGTGATTGTCTATTCCATCCTCTCTAATTTGCAAGAAGAGGAGCTACTAAGAGTTTTAAGAGAACACAAGCATGCCATTGGGTGGACAATTATCGATATCAAGGGAATAAGCCCTTCTATTTGCATGCACAAGATTCTATTGAAGGATGACCATAAAACCTCCATTGAGTATCAGAGGTACCGAAATCCAATTATAAAGGAAGTGATCAAGAAGGCAATTCTCAAATGGCTTTCAACTGATATTATGTATCCTATTTATGATAGTTCATAGGTGAGCCTAGTTCAATGTATCCCTAAGAAAGGTGGCATGACTGTAGTGGCTAACACCCAAAATGAACTAATTCCCACTCTCACAGTGACTGGATGGCGGGTATGTATGGACTACCAAAAACTTAACTTTGCTACAAGGAAGGATCACTTTCTATTGCCATTCATTGATCAGATGCTTGACAAGCTATCTAGCCAAGTTTTCTTCTATTACCTCGATGGTTACTTAGTGTACAATTAGATTGCTATAACCCCGGAAGACCAAGAAAATACCACTTTTACTTGTCTCTATGGTATATTTGCATTCAAAATAATGCTATTTGGACTTTGCAATACTCCGGCCATATTTTAAAGGTGCATGATATCCATTATAAGTGAAAAGACAATTGAAGTTTTTATGGATGATTTCTCTATATTTGGTCCACGTTTGATTCTTTCCTAGATAATTTGGATGCGATGCTTAAAAGGTGTGAAGAAACCAATTTGATTCTCAATTGGGAGAAATGTCACTTTTGTTAGATCCCATGTTTTAATGATAACAAAGATTGGAAATGAACTTACAAAAGGTTTGATAAATAGAAAAAATAGTTTTTGAACAAAGGAACAAAGTGCTTGGTGGCAAGGAAAGCCATCACTCGAGTAGGCACTCGAGTGATGAAGAAGAACAAGAAGTTATTGAACAGGAGAAAGCTTCACTGCTAGATTTCTGAAGTGATCACTCGAGTGATGATCCTTTATCACTCGAGTAATGTGTGATAAAAATTTCCAGAAGCTCTCTGCCAAGATTTATATGGTGTCACTCGAGGGACCACTCAAGTGATGACCAAAGGACCACTTGAGTGACCAGGTAAGAAGTGATCATGTAAGAAATGAAGTAGTGAAGTCTCTGCCAAGTTTTGAAAGGGATTACTCGAGTGACCACTCGAGTGATACCAATGCATCACTCGAGTAACTACTCGAGTGATCAAGTTAGAAATAATAACTTCTCTTTCTGCCATAATTTATAAAGGATCACTAGAGTGACCACTCGAGTGATAGCCTTAGTGATAAAGTTCAGAATGTATGATTTTATCTTTTGTTTATTAATTTGTTATCTATATGATTAATCTTTCATTATGTTAATATTTTGAGTATATTTGCAGAGAAACAATGAAGAGATCATGCGTTGAGAGAAAAGTCAAACGAAACATCCGAACGCTCACCTACCGCAACAGATAGTTTTCAAATTCGAAGAACGGTCAAACATAGCTACACGACTCTAACAGACAAGTTGAAATTGTTCCAACAGCTATCACAACTCATCTATAAATATGGGAACACTCAACATAGAACATATATTACTGAGAATATACATATATACATCGATCAACATATTCTTAGTGCTTTGTTTCTTATATTCATTCTTTATGCTTCAATGATTATATATTTGCTCTGTGAGAGAAATTTTCATTACAAACTCAATATCTGTTATTAAGACAACTTAAGGTTGTGGAATCTTGATTTGAGGATTTGTTTAAAGTGTGTAAGGAGGAGCGAGTGTCCAGTGAAAGAACTTGCTATGTACTGAGGTGCCAAGGACCCATTGAATCTTGGAAGATATAGTAAAACTCTCAGAGAAGCTCTGAGGATTAGACGTAGGTCAAAGTGGTTGTGGCTAAACTAGTATAAATCCCGGTGTATACTTTGGTGATATTTCTCTTAGCTCCTAACTGATTTAAATTTCCAATCAATTTTTATATACGAAACAAATTTTCTGTGATCACCCAATTTACACCCTCTTGGATGAAACGCTTGCACTAACAACTTCATGATGCAAGAAAGCATTGTATTTAGCCATCGGCAGTCCAAGAAGGGTTTGGAAGTAGATAAAGCCAAAATTGTTATCATTGAGCAATTGCTTCTACTTACTAGTATGAAGGGTATTTGAAGCTTCCTTGGCCATGCTGGGTTCTATAGGAGATTTATCATAGATTTTTCAAAGATTGCCAAGCCACTTTCCAAGCTATTGGAGAAGGATATGGAATTCAAGTTTGAAGAGGAATGCTTAAACGCTTTTGAAGAGTTAAAGAAGCATCTTATTTCTCTTCTTATCTTAGTAGCTCTGGATTGGGGTATACTATTCATTATCATGGCTAATGCTAGTGATTATGCACTTGGCATTGTACTTAGGAAAAAGGCAGAAAAACTATTCCATCCCATTTACTATACAAGCAAGACTTTTGAAGGATTCCAAGGCCAGACTATTTCAATGGGTGCTTCTACTTCATGAATTTGACTTGAACATCATTGATAGAAAAGGTATCGAAAATCAAGTAGCAGATTATCTTTCATAGTTGAGTAATGAAGCTCAACTTGATGTTTTTGATTTAATCCATAGGCCATTCTCGAATGACTAGTTATTCTTTATTGATAACTCATCTTTGCTATAGTACGCCGACTTTGTCAACTATTTGGTTTGCGGAGTTATACCTCCGGATCTCAATTCTCACCAAAGTCACAAATTTTTACATGAGGTAAAAAAGTATTTTTAGGATGAACCATACTTATTTAAGAGGTGTTATGATCAACTCATTCGAAGATATATCCCAGAGAATGAACAAGAGTGCATTCTACATTACTGTCACTTGTCCAAATATGGTGGCCATTTTGGAGGAGTGAAAACTGCTACAAAGGTATTTCAAAGTGGGTTTTATTTGCTCTCTCTATTCAAGGATGAATATGCATGTGTTCTTCAATGTGATATATGCCAAAGAGTAAGGAACATATCCAAGAGGAATGACATGCCATTGAATACCATGCTTGAAGTTGAACTTTTTGATGTTTTGGGAATTGACTTTATGGGCCCTTTCCTTAAGTCATTCAACAATGAGTATATCTTAGTTGAAGTTGACTATGTATCCAAATAGCTTGAGGCAAGGATGTTCTTGATCTCCTGATTAGAAATTTCTGCTTGGCATTAGTCTGAGGGTGGTAAGGCAATGATACCTTGTGCTTGACATCATATTTCTTCATTAAGGCTTGAAATTGGTGATTGCAAAAATGTGAACTACCATAACTAATAATTGCTCTAGGCATTCCAAGTTGGATGATGCTCTATGGGCATACCAAACAGCCTATAAAATGCCTATTAGTATGTCTCCATATTGCTTGGAGTTTGGAAAAGCGTGCCACTTGCTGGTAGAATTGGAGCATAAAGCTTATTGGGCCATTAAAAAGCTAAATTTTGATCCTCGAGCTATAGGAGACAAAAGGCTACTTCAACTTAATAAGCTAGATGAATTATGCCTCAATGCTTATAAGAGTGCAAGGATTTACAAGCAGAAAACCAAGATGGTTTATGACAACAAGATCATTCCCAAGAGTTTTAAACCTGGTCAAAAGGTTCTCCTTTGCAACTCCAAGTTGAGGTTATTTGTGAAAAAGCTGAAGTCTCGATGGTCCGGTCCATTCACAGTGGTTTAACCATCCAAATTTGGTGATGTGGAGCTAGAAAATGAAAAGGGAGAGCAATTCAAGGCTAATGCTCAATGGTTAAAGCATTATTAGGAAGGAGATGTGGATAGGCTAGTGTCCACTATATACTTTTCTAATGAAGAGTGACCAACATGAAGAGTCGGGCTAAATACTATAAACTAAGCACTTCTTGGGAGGAAACCTAAGTTATTAACTTAATCTCTTTAATTTCTTTGATTTTGATGTGTTTTTGGTAGATTTATGTTTAGTCTTTTGTTTTTGTTTTTGTAGGTGAGAGAGGTACCCCAAATGAGTGAAAGGAAGAAGTAAGCTTGGTACAAAGGAAGGTTGGAGAACTTTGGTGCTTGATAAGCATTTTCAGGAAGTCCAACATTTCTTATGCTTTTACTGATTTTTATAGTAGATGGGCATAACCTGATTTGATGAAAATTATTGCCAATGAATTATCACTTCTTTCATCTTTGATCAAAGTGTGTTCATGGTTGTGAGATGAATTGAAGATTGACTTTTGCATTGCATTTTCCTAATCTTATCAATTTTATATGCAAAAATCAACTCATGAATTATGGGTGCAATTTGAACATGTGAAAGTGTGATAAATTGCATGATTTATTGATATTTTATGATTAAGTGTGATTCAAGATAAATTTGTGGTGAGATTGATTGAATTATGGTGTTATGTGCTAGGTTCATAAGCTAGAAAGTAGGTAAATCCTTCTTTGTGTGCTTCCACTTGTGTGCTGATATCTGAAGCTGGTCAGAGATTTTAGGCTGCAGCTAAAAAGAAGGTAGTAAGTTTTGTGCTACAGCCAAGCATCTTTTGGCTACAGCCAATCTTGAGTTAGTAAGTTTTGTGCCACGGTCAAGACACTTTTAGTCACAGCCAAAAAACGGGTCAGAGAGTTTTGTGCCATGGCTAGAGAGGAACAAAAGATTTTGTATTGCGACCAAGAGAGGAATATAAGCTATTATGCCATAGCCAAGTCAACTTTGGTCGCAGTGAAACACATGGCAGAAGCTTTTGTACCGTGGCCAAGCCAAGCATAAACAAATATATATTCAATTTTCTACCTTAATCCTTCTTCTTTTTCTTCTTCTTCTTCTTTCTCTCTTTGTCACACACTCTACCACTCGACACTCCCAATCTCTACTGCCCTAATCCAAATTTCCAGTCACTCCTCCTCTTACGTACTCCCCCAAATTTAATCTCCATTGCCCTTGGCTAACATATCTGCCAACCCTACTTTACTCTCGATCTATTTCTACTCACCGTTGCCCTTATTTCATTACCTAATTGTAACCCCAACCATCACCACCACCTCTTCTGAGTATACTTTCAAGACCAGCATCCTTTAATCTTCATCGACCTTACTTCGCATCTCTATCATCCTTCTTCCTAATTTTACTTCCTCTAATTATGACCCTTTGCCTTTGCACCTTTGTTAGTCTCTCTTCCTGTGCTCGCCTTCGTCTACCCCTTTCTTTTCCTTTCATGGTGTGTCGACAGCCCAACAATTTCTGCCCCCTTCTTCCTCTGTTTCACTTCCTAAAAGGTATTGTTACCATTCTTGCTTGCATTGGTTTCAATTTGGTGAGAAGAGTATAGTTGGGAAGATAATGTTTAGAATATTGCATTATTGGTAGTTACTTTGTGGGAATTACTGAGGTTAAGCTTTCATCTAAAAATTGTTGTTGGTGTGCCCCTGTTAGTGAACCCATTTTCGGTTGTGTTAGTTTGCATTACCAATTGTGATTTTGGTGGTTGTTTTGTGGTGTTATGTAATTTCCCAATTTATGATTAAGGGCTAATGGCATTGAGATTTAATTGTAATTTGTGTAAATAAATATTTTGGAAGTAATATGATGTAAATTTGAGATGAATGTGTGTGGTATTTGAAATCAATGGTTGAGATTCATTATTGATGGGTCAGAATCCTATACCTTGTGTCTATGTGAGCTCATAGTGGAAGTGGATGAGATGGTGACATGTGGCATAGTGGAGGCCTTTGGATGAGGCACTGAGGACAAAATACTATTTTCCTCTCTTTTCTCTCTCTCCATCGATAAAGTATATGCACAAGGGGAGGAAATTCACATTTCATCATCATCCCTTCCATCTCACTATTTTTCTCTCTGCTTCCTCCATTTTTCTGGCGCAAGCTTGGGAAAGAGAAGAAGAAAGCTTGGATTTTTGGGTAAGTAAATGCCTTCCTTTACTCAAACTCCCTGTATTAAAGTTGATCCTTGAGTTAAGAGCAACATTTCTATGGTTGTAGCTTATCCATTGGTGGTGGTTTGTGGCCACACGAAATTCTGGACTTGGGTGAATCAAGAACTCCCTTTGAGAAAGTTGTTAAGGTGAGTTTAAGAAACCTTTCTATATAAGCTTTGTGCCAAATGATTTAACTTGAAATTTCTGGAATTTTGGACCCATTTTCGAAAATTAGGGTCTTGTGGTGTTTGAATTGTTGTTGACATGGAATTAGTGCCTTGTTAAGTGTTTTGAATGAATGGTATTGAATTGAAGCTTAGAGGTGAAGTTTGAGAACTCTATATTGATTTTGTGCATTGGGCAAAAACAGGGCATGAAATTGGGTTGTGAATTTGGTCATTTTGAAGTCACCATTGTGTTCCTTGAGTGATTTTTGTATGGGAATGAGCTTGGTTGTTAATTTGGGATTCATTTGGATCACTTGGGAAAAGTTGGAAAATCTGTTTTGTTTAAGCTCTGTTTTTCGCTATCATTTTGGACGAGCGTTTTGAGTGACCAAATGGTATTGGAAAATTATGAAACTTTCCAGTCTTAAATTTCACATCCCAAGCTTCAAAATGGACATATAATTTGTGTTATTTCGTTGAGTATTCTGTGAGATATGGTTGCCTAAAGTTTGGGATTGAAAACAGAACTCTGTTTTGGAGCAGTGTGTAGTTTTTGGTGATTCTGTATTTGTGTAGTGATTTCCAGTGAGAGGCTATATTTTTCCTTGAAAGAGGACTCATATACCTTTCATTTGGCTTTGGAATCACTTTGTTTTGATTTTTCTAGAATTAGTTATGGTTTTTCGAAGTTCAACCAAGTGTCAGGAAATTTCTGGGCCGCGGCCCAAGCCTTTCTGACCTGTTTTGGGCCGCGGCCCAAGAGTGGTGGGCCGCAGCCCAAGACCTTCTGACCATATTTGGGCCGCAGCCCAAGGATGGGTGGGTCGCGGCCCAAGCCTGTGTTCCAGCACTTAGTGTTTTCGAAAAGTGACCTTCAACCTATTGTTTCCCAACCTTTTAGGGCTTTCATTAGAGACATTTGTGGCCTCTTAGGAGTCCTAAATGATAACCAACTTAGTGTATTATGGGATTAAGTAATTGGAAAAGAGATTGATCAATTGTCCCTAATTTGGTATAGGATTTGATATCTGCCGAACGCGTGAGCCCACTGTGCCAAAGATTGTCAGGAAAGATATAGGTAGCGACTCCTCTCTTATACTTTGTGTAAATGTATTGTATGTTTGCTTGTCATTCATTGTGTGGATGCTGCTGCTACTGCTTTGTGATACCCTGTGCATTGAGATACCTTGTGAAGTTTTTGTGATACATTGTGCTTTGAGATGCTTGGTGGTGCTTTGTGCTTCGTGTTGCTGCTACATAGTGTTCACCGTGAAAGCGGGCGTTGTGCATAGTGAATACAGCGAAAGCTGGCATAGTGTTCACCATGAAAGTGGGCGTAGTGCATTGTGATTACAGCCGTGAGTGCTGTCGTATGTGGCGCAAGCCAGAGATCATTGTGAAGCTGCTGAACATGATAAACATGCATGCTCTATGTTTATATATTGTATGAGTGTCTTGTTGCTACTGGGATTCCTTAGAATCTCACTCTTTCCATATGACTAACCTTTTCAGACAGGGCGAGTGGCTTGAAAGGGAAGCGACCAACCAGGAGTGGTTAGGGCTTAGGGACATTTTATAGTTGGATGTTGGTTACCCTTGTTTTGGTTTTGGGATTACTAAGTGTATGTGAAATGTAAATGAATATTTTGGATATGTAATCCCCATTTTGGGAACTCGCAACCCATAATATATATATAGATGAACCCGGGGTTTGCCGGGATTTTAGTTTCCGCACTCTGATATTTCTTATGTAATTTGATTTCTCAAGTAGTTATATCCGCATGTGAATGTGAGACCCGGAATTAATACGTTTTGAATTGATTTTGAAATACCTTATCCCGAGTTGAGGGATTATAAATTGTTGATTTGATTTTATTGGTCTCTAATTCACTTAAACTTCAAAATCCGGATGTAATTACCGTGAGGGGGTTACATGTTAGCTTTGAAAAAGATTCAATTGTGTTGTCTTTAGTCAATTTCAGCTGCAATCCTTACATTTTGAAGTAGGCTCACCTATGAAAAGTTTATTGTAGTAGTCACTTAAATCTAAAATTGGACGTGTAAGATGTAAATTGGTGGGTGTTGGTTTAATTCAATGCTTAAGAGCAAGACTTTCTGAGTGTTAGTAAGTAAGCTTGAATAAATGGATAGTAAATGGACATAGAGTGTGCACTGCTTTGGTATATAATTGTTCTTGTCTTTGTGGTTGGACTTGACCTTTGGAGTTAGAATTAAACTTGATTGAGTTCAGGACAAGATAATTTGATGCTTAAATATTGTTTAAGTTTATGGTAATCTCTTTTTCTTTAGGTTAGAATTTTGTTTTGTCTTAGGATTTTTGTTTCTAGTTTTCTCTTAGGAGTTATTTGATTGCTTTTCCATGTGATTAATGTTTTTTTGTTGTAGTGGGCTGTATGTACTCTATTCCCTTGAAGGAGATATGCTTATCAAAAAGACTGCCACTAAGTCCTTAGGGCAACCATCCCCTAAAGCACTCATTGATGCCAAAAAGAAGATTGTTCTGAGGCCTCTTCTTCAAGAGCAAGAATTTCCATTTACTGTCTCCCATGAATTTTACACCATTGCAACTAGGACTTATCATTTGGGCAAGTTCATAGGAGCAAAAGGTGATAGAAATCTTCAAGTGGTTCACGAATTTTATGCTTAAGCCTATGTTCGAACTATTTGGAAGTTCCCTCTTCATGGCATTAACATTAATTTCACCATTAATGCCTTTTGATAGTATTTGAATCTGCCACTAGTTGAGGAGTGTATATACAAATACTATCAGACCCATTAAGAAGAGATTCTTGAAGATGAGATTTCTCAGCTGCTAGATTTTGAAGGGAAAGTGTCTTGGCATTGCCCAGCGAGAAATAAAAAATACTTGAGTCAGCATTGTTATCGGTTGAGGCTTGCTTTTGGTTGCACTTTTTGAAAGATTATTTTTAGCCATCTTCCAACTAAAGCTACATAACTAAAGACCAGCCTTTTGTTATGTGTCTTCTCATGAAAAAGGAGTTGTTGGATATTGGATATTTAATTTTTTTTCATCTTTAAGGGAACATATTCATGATCACACTTGTGGTCTTATGCTTCCACACTTGATATCAGCTTTATGCACTTTACAAGGAGTGGGTGACACCTTGACTATGTTACATTTAAAGTTGTCCTTAAATTCCAATACAAAAGCATTAAGGCATATATGGGTGCCTAGGAGCCACAATCTCCACCGCCATTGGAGGATGTTGGCATGGATGATCAAGATGTATCACTTACACCTATTGAGCCAACTATGCAAGACTTGTTTCCATGTTGCACAACCTTACTGATACCGTTGAACAATACCTAATGGCTCTGCATGACCAAGATGCTACGTTGGCTAGGATAGAGACATTCATCGCTTAACAATCTCAGAGTACAACACCTGCTGAGACTGCGGATGATGATGCTGCTGATGGTGGAGCTAAGTAAGAGGATGATATTGATCGTGATCATATTGATTTGTTTCATTCTATTTCTTTTTTGCAAGGGGTGTCTTATCTGTGTTTTTAGTATGACTTTTTATTAGGATCTTTTGTGTTTCCAATACTTTATGTTTGTGACTCCTTTTAGTCAGATTTCTTGTTCGAATTATTGGCTACTATGATTGGCTTATTTCTGGGTATCATTGTGATTACTTTCTGGATATTTAAATCATTTGTGAATGATACAGCTATTTGTCCTTTTGTTTCTTGTGAATATGGTAGATACATGCTTCAAAAGTATGTCAATTTTCCCTTGAGACCGTGAGGACACTGTTCATTTTAACTTTGGGGGTATTTTTGAATATTTTTCGTTGATTTGACAATGATTTCAAGTATGAAAATTTTGACTATTTCTTGTCCTTTGGTTTGAAAGCTATATCAGATTGATTAATTCTCTGTGATAGTGAATGTGTGATCTAATGATAGAAAGGATGCTTAGACTATATGTTTTATAGGAAATGGTGGTTAATATTTTTGAATGCTTAATCTATGCTTTAAGGCTTGTTTCCTGACAATTTTTAGAATAAACACTATACACAAGAGTTGGGAATGATTTGAATGCTTTTGTTAGGGGATTTTGCAGCACTTTGGTGAGTATGTTCTTTCTTCATTGAAGGACTTTAGAACCTACATTGGAATCTCTTGGAATGAGTTAATGATTTCACACATTTTTGAAAAATGATTTGGGCATTCTTTTAAATGCATTTGTGCCTTTCAAGCATACTAATGACAATCGCTCCATTTGCACCCAATTTGAGCCTTATGAAGAAAAACCATGTGAATTATCTTTTATAAATTACTGCTCAAACTTTTATATTTGATAGGAAATTTTTTTTAATGTTTGTGCTTTGATGGATGTATTGTAGTGATAAATCATGTTGTTCTGGAATTTTTAAGTTAAGAAAGCACTATTAGAGTTAACTTTATTTTGGATGTTCTTGTTGAAGGACTTTATGGTAAATTAGGTTACATGCCTTTGTTTCAAACTATTAATTTCAAAATAATCTTTGGAATTCTTCAACGCTTTTGAATTATTTCATAAGATTTAAAAGAAATGATTAGGGCACTTTATAAAATGGAATTGAGCCTTTCAAGCTTACTTAATTGATTCTATTCCCTTTTGAACCCTTATTTTTAGCCTAATTGAAAAAAAAAAAAAAGAATTAAAGATTTTTTTTGGTCAAAAACCTAACATCTACCTACCTTAGCCAATATGAAAAACCATGATTCCTTTGCTTTGAGATAGATGATAATTGATTGGGTTGTGGAATGTGCTAATGTGTCGAGTTTTGATTAGAAAAAGGAGTGTAGAAAGTAAAAGAGTTCACAATGTGTAGAAATCAAGCCAAAAAAATGTTAAACAATTTTTGCTGTGTTTAAAAAAATTGAAAATAAAAAAAATTACAACAAGGCTTGATATGGAAAAGATAAATTTGGTCAAAGTTTGGGGGAGCATGTTTAATGAGAAAAGGAAGAAACCCCTTGAGTGGTTATCATCTGTCTTGAGGTATTTGTTGATTATCCTTTACCTTTTCTTTTGAAAACATTAACCCCTGGCCCCATTACAAGTCGAAAAGTCCCTTTGATTTTTAAGTTAACTGGAGTGAATTAGAAGAAAAGAAGAAGGATATCAAGTCCCATTGATTTTGAAATTGTGTGGAATGGTCTATTAGTGGAGAGAGAGGAGAATGTGGGCGTATGAAGGCCTGATATTGAGGTTGCTTTAGACATGTTGAAGTGTTGCATTTGATCTTGATAACTACAGGAAAATTGTTATCTAACTCTTCTCACACACACCCATTTTGGAAATTGCTAGGAAACCTATTTTAAATTGTGAACCTTCCATTCTTCTTTATTCCATTGTTTTCCTATTGAATATATCATCTTGAGAAATCGATGAGGAAATCATCATGCATGCATACTAAGTAGATGATTGATTAATCTAGCTTTTCCATCACTTAACTTGTTTTACTCAAGGACGAGCAAAAGTTCAAGTTTGGAGATGTGTTAACCTCATCAAATTCATGTCATTTTGGCACATTTACCTTTGATTTCTCACACATTTTGGTGAATTCACATATATTTGGGGATACATATGCAAAGGAAATGTGCCTAGTTAATATTTGGGATAAAAGGACATAATTCTTTAGTTAAATGTGAATATTTGGCTATATTTCATCAATATTTGGCTTTTATAGACTTTCTTATGTTGATATATTAGCATTTGATCGACATATAGAGCCATTAGAAGCACAATTCAATGAGTAAGAAGTTTGAGAGGAGCTTAGAAAGTCAATACACCATGAAAAAACAAGAGGAGATGAAGAGAAGCTTTGCCCTCAGCCAGGAGACATCTAGAAACTTTTGGGCTGCAGCCAAGGAACCCTTTGGCAATAGCCAGAAGATAGGTAAAAGGTACTTGGCCACGACCAAAGGTATGACAAAAGGTGTTAGGCCGCAGCCAAGGTCTCTCTGGTTGTAGCCAACGGCCATAACTGAGGTTGTGCTTCTTTAGGACAGAAGAAATTTTAGGGCTTTAAAACACTGAATACATGAGGCAGAGGGGGATTCTTTACTTCTTGGGCACTTGGGAGCATTTCTAAGCTAGGAATTGGTGTTCTTCAAGGAGATTCAAGTGGAGATTGAAGATTTGAGGAAATTCAAGCTCATTTCCCTTGGGTTTTACTGATTCCTTTCACTTTCTTTATTTTTCTGATATGGTTGTAGCTATTTTGTGTATTTGTGGCTTTTTGCTGAACATGAGTAGCTAAACTTTTCATGCTAGGATTATTCTAAACATTTGTATAGATTAAAACTTGAATCCTCCTCTCTTTTAGTAGCTCATGGTATATATGTGTTGTAACCCCCGCACTATGAAGGCCGTAAAAATGGTTTGAACAAGTGTCATAATTAAATAAGAGACCGAGAACAATTTAAAACTTTAAACTTTTCAATACTTTTTCCAAAACCTGTACAGTACGATCTCTATTCACTTTTCAAATATATTTTTCCTGGGCAGTTCGGTTTCCATTCATAAATATCAGAGTGTAAACAAAATTCCTAACCACACTCAGGTTTCATCCATTCATAAAAGGGTTACGGGGCATATTCACCCCTTTCAGTTTCCCATACTGGGGATTACATACTACTATTCGAATTTACAACATCTACAATATGTACAATAATCCCAAAATATGATAACCACAATAAAACCAAAATTCCCAGTTGGGAGCACTAGCCACCCTTCGTCACTTGTTTCTCTTTTGACGCGCTTGCCCTGGCTATAGGTTAGTCAATGGAAAGAGTGAGATTCGAATGAATTTCAGTAAAAACAATTCACTCATATAATATATAACAATATAGCATGTAAGCGAATTACAATACAACATTCACAGTAGCATTCAATAATGACTAACATCATAAATGTGACAAGCATGACAATCATTACAGCATTCAATACAACATTCACAGCAGTATTCAATCATAACAATAATCACATACGTGATATGCATGACAATCATAACAGTCGTCACATACATCACAATGAATAATATTAGTGAAGTTCACAACAATTTGTGACAGTCGTTACATACACTTCCATGACATTCGTCATATTCAAAGTCGTGACATATATCACCACTCAATTGTTACATTCAATAATATGCACAAATATACAATGCATTATATATGATATAAGAGAAAGAGTCACTACCTTGTTTTTTCCGTTCGTGTTCACGCACCGGCTTCCTATGTTCAGGGCAAGTGTCAAATCCTACAATCATAATTAGGGACAAGTTATTCCCTATTCAATTCTCAACTCCAAAACACTTGGGGTTCGTTATCATTTGAGATCTTCAAGTAGCTATGAGAAGCTCAAACAAAAGCCTAAAGGGTTGGGGAGAAGTAAACCAAAGATCACCTTTTGAGAAGTTAAAAATGCTGATTTTTGGGGGTTGGCCCAGGCCAAGAAATTCTTTGGCTTGGGCCAAAAATAGGTCAGAGAGTTTTTGGTTGCAGCCAAGAGTCTTCTGGCTGCTGCCAAAAAGAGGTCAGAAGGTTTGTGGCTGCGGCCAAGGAAATTTTTGTTTCTTAGCTGAACTTCCAAAAATCATAACTAAATCTAGAAAAATACAAATGGATTGATCCCAAGTCCTACTTAAAGATTTTTAAGTCTCTTTACAGGAAAAATATGAATCACTACCATTTACAACCACAAAAATACAGAATTCAACAAATGTCCATACTGTTCTAGAATTAAGTCCAGTTTTAACCTCAAATTTTGGAAATACATAACTCTTAGCACACATATCAACATGATTGCCATAATATATCAATTTAAAGCTTGCAATATCTACTACAAAGATGGAAAGTTTCATAGTGTTTTGACATCATTTGCTATTCCAAAACCCTATGCAAACCAGCTGCCCTGTACAGAATTTTCACTAACCAAAACTCACAACTTTTAAACCTAAGTTTCCAATGGTTCAAAATTCGCATCCAACACTACTCCCATACAATTTTCAACAAGGAATCCAATGGAAACATTAAAATAACCAAATTAACATTCCTTTCTCATGCTATGTTTTGGGGCTACAATTAACACAAAACCCCAAAACTCCAAACTTCACATTCAAGGTTCAATTAAATTCCATTTATCCAATTAAACCCCAAATCACAACACCATTTTAACCATCAAAACATCACAACCTCTCAAAACCCCAATCCACACGAAAATGAGGGCAAAAATTCCAGAAATTAAAGTCTTAAGCAATGACCACAATATTCGTATCAAAAGGTTGCTCTTACTCACCTTTATCACTTTCTCTTGTTCCTTGCTCCACCAACCTCTAGTTTTCTTAAGTTTTCAAATTACCACATCTTGAAAATCTAAAATCATACAATTGAAGTTCTCAACAAGAGGAATAATATTAAAGAAGAGGATTTGAGCTATAGAAGCCATTTTTAAGGTCAAATCTCAGAGAAGGATTTGATTTACCTTGGTTTCTTTCTCTTTCTTCTTCCTTGTGATGGCCGAAATAGAGAGAGCAAGAGAGAGAGGATAAGATGATCAAATGATCAAATTTCCATCCTTGCCATACCTTTGATCGGAAATACAAGGAGAGAGGAAAGAAAAATGGATTAAAAATTGCTATTTGACTTTTCCAACTCCTCTCCCTTTATCCAAATCTTGCTACTTGTAAAAAATCCCATGGCTCACCATAAAGCATGTAACTACATAGTTACTCAAACTAATTCCATTAGCGATTTAGTCACACTTCTCATTTCTTTTGCTAGTAATTAATTTCTTCATCAGCTGCTGACTAATTGGCCGGTAGATTTTATTCTTCCCGTTTTGCCCCTAATTATGGCAAATTCACTTGAATTACCATTTGACACATGATTTAACTTCTTTTCCTCCTTCCATGCACCATTCCCTTTATATTTTAGTCCAATAATAACTTTGCCACAATTAAACTAAAACACAGGGTTCGCGCATTTTCTACTGCTAATTCGGTCATAACCCATACTTTATTTCCCGAAAGCATTCATCAAACATTCTTTCAGTCTCATATGAAGTCATTAGCCCTTATACAGAATTTGGGGCATTACATGTGTTGATTTTATCTTGTGCCTAATGCTTTTTTGTGACTAGCCATCTCTTGGAATGATTTGTTCAATTAAATTAAGGTTGAGAAAGTTAATTTAATCGTAGAACTTAGGTAAAATTATGCTTGACTTGAAGTTTAGGGATTAAATGGATGGTTTGTTAGTAACATAGAGATATAGTTACTAGTTAGTATTGTCAAATTAATGTTGTAGCTTAATGAATATTTTTGCTGAACTATAGCAAGAGATTATGCATTTTAATTGAGGATATAAATTGGTTTTGACTTGAGAAAGCTTAATCAAATGCTTTTGAATCTTAGACTAATACATATATTCATTGAAACACTATTAGAGAGGAAACTTATCAAGTTTTATGAAGTACAAAGGGGATAAATAATTATAGGCTTTGTCTAAGATTTGAAGTCCAATAATCATTTTTCATTTAGTAATTTTTAGCCCTAGAAATAGTATTTAAAAGTTCTCTTTTCACATCAAAAACATGTTTTGACTCAACTTTATCGAATTCATTAAGCCTACTACTTGATTAATTTGTTAAACAAATTCTTGTGGGAACAATATTTGACTTATCACTTTATTATTTGAGGCGACCTGTGCACTTGCAGCTCGAATAGAATGGCAGATCAAATTTACAAAGTACACAAAAAAGGGAACCACCAATTTATATCTTAAGAATGGCAGGCTTGACTTGTGAAATAGGTGGGGTGAGTTTTTTCTTTAAAAAAGTGAGATGTCCTCTTTCAAGAATATGGACTTTTGTCACTTTAAATTAAATTTTACACATATAATTAAAATAGGAAAATTAAAAAGGCTTTAATGTTTATTATTATGACACATCTAACTAATTTTGGTTAAAGCTAAATATAAAAAGAAGTTGATGCAACAAAGAAAGAAGTATCATTATCACATGAAGGACCATATTTTCAATATATATCACTACAATGTTGTATAAGCTATAAAGTGAACCCATAAAGCACGTTAGTAATCGATGACATGAAATTTGGTCCCTATATGAATGAAGAATAATTTTACTTGGACCAAAATTTCATTTTCATTGCATTATTTCATTTATGATTAGTCTAGTAGGCATATATAATATATCAAAAGTAGAGACTTTAGACCTCCCAAATGGGATTTGGGACTCCTAAAGTCACATGAAGAAAAGGGAAAAAAAAGTCTCACGCATGTCAGAATTTCTGACATGACTTTAGGAGTCCCAAATCCCATTTGGGAGGTCTAAAGTCTACTTTAGACCTCCCAAATGGGATTTGGGACTCCTAAAGTCACATGAAGAAAAGGGAAGAAAAAGTCTCACGCATGTCAGAATTTCTGACATGACTTTAGGAGTCCCAAATCCCATTTGGGAGGTCTAAAGTAGAGACTTTAGACCTCCCAAATGGCATTTGGGACTCCTAAAGTCACACTTTAGGCGTCCCAAATCTCATTTGGGACGCCTAAAGTCAATACTTTAGGCGTCCCAAACCCATTTGGGACGCCTAAAGTAAGTTAAATTTTTTTAATTTATTTTTTTGGCGCCAATGGAAATCTTTAGGCGTTCCAAATAAAATTTGGGACGTCTAAACTCAACTTTAGGCGTCCCAAATTCAAATTTGGGACGTCTAAGAGTTTTCCTATGTACACATAATTACGAAAATGCCACCGCCTTCCTTTTTAACCACCCAATTTTAAAATTGGGACGTCTATTGGGGTGGTTATATCATAATTCTGTAGTAGTGCCACCCAAATATTTGTAGATAGATGGAGTGCTTGACTTGGGAGTAGATCTCAAAGTCTCACTCCATTTCATGCAGCATAGCGCGCGCGCGCGCACACACACACACACACATATATATATATATCATTATGTATATTTTATTTTGATAATACTCCCTTTCGTCCTTAATGTATAACCTAATTGTGGAGTTAACTTTGGCTCTAAACGTAAGGTCTATTGTTCCATATTTATCAATATTTTCCTAATTTACCTTTATTGATACTTCTTAAACCATAATCAAGTAAAAGAGAAATAGAGGGAGTTAAGGAAGATGATTAGGGTGTTTTAGAAAACAAATCATATTAACCACCTTATCTAAAGGGAAAATTCCAAAAACATGCGCTGGAATATAGGAAAGGACAAATTAGAGTTTCAAGGCCAAGAACAATACATATCTCTTTATTAACAACACCATATTTTACATTAATAACATCTTATTTGAGATACGAAGTTGTGAAACAAGAAAGTCGAATTGTTAATGTACTATATGGTGTTGTTAATAAAGAGACCAGTGTTGTTATTCCGAGTTGAGAGAGAGGGAGAGCAGAAGGGCAGATGCGTCTTTTTGTTGAAATTTCATAATCCTAGATTCCTCCACCGTACTGACATCGAACTGACTTGGGATTTTGGAATTTCGCAGTTCTGATTTGTCATTTTGCATATTCAATCATATTTTTCTGGAATTTTCCCTTATCTAAATTCAGTTTCTTTATCTAATTAAATTAGATAAATATGTTTTGTATTAACAACTGGGAAGTGCCATGCAAACAGTGCATCTTTCTTTCTTTTTTCTACAAATTGTATATATTGTATGCGGAAAAAAGGGTAAGTATTTTTGTATGTACATTTCAGATATTTCAGAAGCTACAACACTCAGTCTAATAATCCACCTTTTATGTCAGAGACTTGAAGAGACCATTATGTGCATTTTTTTAAATTTAAAGAATTATGGAAAATTATATTGAAGGATAACACATCCTAATGAAATTAAGGTTAGTTTAGTTTATAAGGTTGCATTTTTTTATGTAATGGAATTTTCATTATTATTTTTAAATCAAAACCTGAATGAAATTTTAGAGAATATCTTTTTTTTCCTGAATAATATAAAATATGAAATAATCAGTATAAATATTATGAGAAGTTCAGTACATGACCATAAATTCGACATTACATTATTTGATTTGATGGTATGAAAATGTTGAGTAGAAATAATGAAAAGAATATATATATATATAGATATATAAAATCTAAGTCCCTAGAAAATGCCGCCTAAACATTTTCTAATAATTTAAGTAATATATTCTTCACAGAATTTATGGAACTTCTAAATTCAATAAAAAAATTAGAAATTTCCAGTAAGTCTTATAATAATAAGATTACTAATCCTAACATTACTGTGTTTTGTGTCTACTACCAATGGAGCAAATGCAAAATCCAGCTTCAAGTGTATCACTTTTTAAATGGGCTTAAGGATGAGGATTCTTCTGGTTTCAACTTCTAATGGGCTCTTGCAGCTCAAATGCTTCGTTAATTTTTTACTAATAAATAACAAACTAGCCCAAAAAAAGAAAGAACGAATCTGTGACCCATGTGCTATGAAGTCGCTGTTCATTGGATTACGTTGAGCTTCTCTTCATTCATTCAATGGATATGGAAAGAAACATTCATTGTCAGCCCAAAAACTTCAGGGCACCTCATGGGCCCACCTCGCAGGTGATCCTGTCTAGTCAATTGAGGTTCCCTAGTCCAAGATAGATCATGGGCTCGAATCAATTTAATGAAGAACTCCATTGAGGTTCCCTAGTCTAAGAGTGATAACTTGTTTGAGAAAATATTGGGAACCATTTTATCGTTCGGCCCATCTGAAACATTCATATTTAATTTTTTAACTAATAATTTTTAAATAAAAAAATCATTTTTTTAAAAAAAACATTAATTAAGAGATTATTTTTATTTTAGATTCTATATTCATTAAAATATTTTTTTTTTAAATCTGGATGGCCCAGATGGGCTGAGCTCTCAAGAAAGCTGGTTCTAAAAATATTGTGGGGAGAAGTAGCTACTAATGTAGGGATAAGAGAGATAATACTAGATTGTTCTATTCTTTCTTTATTTATTTAAGAGCGTTAGTTATATTTAGTGCTCTTGTAATTATTATTATAAAAAAAATCAAACCATATATTAGAAATTCTTGCATGAACTTAGTGCACCAGCTAATTTGTGCACTGACCAATGAAATCACAACACCTCAAATAATTTCCTCTTCTGTGCCAATGCAAGGCTACATGTCTTGCCTTTAAATCATGTTATTTAAATAATAAATTTCTCTGAAATTGGCACTTTTTCAGTATTACTTAAAGAATAAAGAAAGAAAGAGGAAGAGGAAGAGATGGTGATAGAAGGGCATTACTATAGACGAAGGAAGAGCATGGTTATTGAAAAAACGCTAGGGAAATTTATAATTTAAATAATACGATTTAAAAGCAAGACATGTGGGCCTGACACATAGGATGAAATTATGAAAATACTTACATACTCTATGAATACCACCTCATATGTACTCTAATTAATTAAAATATAACAACTCATCTTATTTTAATTCTATATGGTAGATGAGTCATCTGGAGAAATTCAAATTTTGTGATTTTTTAAAAACAATAACTCATGGGAGGGAATTATATCTTTTGTTTATCTAAATTATGAAGTTTATGTTTTTCAAAATTATAAAATTTGAATTTTTTTAGATGACTTATCTGTCATATAGGATTAAAATAAGATAAGTTATTATATTTTAATTAGTCAGAATATAAATGAAATGGCGCTCTGAGAGTATGTAAATATTTCTCATAAATTATTTAAAATGTTATAATTTCATTGTTCAGTGCATAAATTAGCTGGTGGACTAGGTTCATGTAAGCCATTTCTTACCATATATATACAAATACTAGTAATAATTAATTAAGACGGAAAGCAATAAAAATAGCAATTGAAACGTGTTTTCTTGTGCAATATTTGAAATATGAAACTTACGCCTGGATTGTTTATCACTCGTAAATTATTAGATAAATATTATATTTGAAGGAAGGAAATAAAAATAGATAATGGTGAATTTATGTTTTAAAATAAATGTAAAATAAATTTATTTTTTATAAGAAAATAATTTCTTTTTTTTTGTTTAAAAAAATAATTTTATTTTTAATGCTATGGAAAATATCTCTTGCAATACTAATAAATAATTGTACAACTCTATATTTATATGATTTTATATAAGGTGGTTACGGTAATCCGAATCTATAAAGACAATTTAACGTCTATCTATCAGTGTTTTTTCCACAACTTTAAAAAATTATTAAATTAATGTAGCTTTGTTTCAAATTTTCACATAATCAAGAAGTTTCATGACAATTTGGTTTACCTCTGTTTTTCCATTCCCAAAAAATAGAGTGTATTTGAACATCATTTTCAATGGGAATGGAACATGCTATCTAAAGAATCTCATGGTGGAAGCTCATAAATCTATGAATAGTCAGCATATTGAATAAATTGATGGAAGAATCATCTCAACATGCTTTGGGCTCAAAAATAGTCTCCAAAATTCCATAACTTAAAAAGGTTAATAGCTTTTATGTTAAGAAAATGGATATTGATTTGCTTTTATCTATGAATTCTAAACCTGTGTCGAGATGCCTCTTCTGAATTTTCAATTTTTCTTCAATGTTCTGTTTTTTCTCCTTTCGTAATATTACTTATTATTTTTTTGACAATATAAACAAAAAACCAACAAAAGAAAGAAAAAAAATACAAGCATAGTAGGCGATGCTATTCAGAGCAGAATATTTGATTATAACAATATCTTTTATGAAAAATAGAACATTACTGTTGCATTTTTGGATTGAACATTGTAGCATTTTTGTTATGCAAATAGCTATCTATTAGTATAACAATTTTTATTTTATCTCTACATCTAAAATTGGCATGCATCAAATAAGATGAGGATTCTCCAAAGCATGCATCTAATGCCTTCCATCAAATTTATAATTTGAGCTTCATTGCCACTATAAGCTCATGCCTATCAGTCTTGATATTTCACTATCTTCCTTCACCCTTCTAAACTTGTGAACAGGGGAATAGTGCTATGGTTCTGACAGAAAAAAAAAATGGAGGGAATTGGGATTATTCCTTCTTATTGGTATTTTCAACATCTTTCCCTTGCTTCATATCTCCATGGTTGATAGATGTTAATGCCTTCTACTTCTATCATGTTTTAATCGATTGGCTATTTAGGGATTTGATGTAGCTTATGGCATTGTTACTCTAAGTGATTGGTAAAATTTGAATGCACGTATGGATGTTGTTTGGGAAAGGATTTATAGGCTATGGAGTTGTTCAATGAATATATTATAAAATGCTGATTAATTGTTTGTCTAAATGCTTGAAAGAAAAGAGTTATAACTAAAGCTAACACCTTGCAATGACTAATGTACCCTTGATTAGTTTCACCCTACCAAGTCATTAGAGTAAAATAAGAGATATTATTTTAAAAGCTTTCTTGGAATTGTTAGTTAAGAGTCAAAGGTTATGATCTTAAAAACTTAATTCCAAGAAATAACTCAATGCAATAAAATTTCACGATACTTAATGATAATTCTCAATAGAGACATACTTGTGTTTATCAACATAAGATAAAAGAGAAGCTATAGAGCTAAGGAAATAAAATCACAAAACATAGGCAAAGGGCCAACCACAGAGTTGCAAAGGGAATCACATAATTTGTAGAAGGGAAGAAGACACAAGAGGAGGGTGAGCGAGTCTTCAAACTCCTTGACTCTTCATTGGTAGTCCACTTCTTGTGGGCCCAACCAAATAAACTATGACCCAATAGCCCACCCTTCTTATGGTCCAAATCCAGTTCATGACATCAAATAAGAATTAAGTTAGAAATGTTATGAAATTGTTGTGAATGCAAAAAGTGAGAATGCCTTCGAGGTGGAGGTGCATTATTGTTGAATCGAATTGGGTGTTGCTTTATAAAGGAATTTATTTTATGATTGAGGAGTATTGTTAGTGAAATGATGCAAATAAGTGAAATTATAAAGGTTGGTTGTGGTATTTAGGTAGCCAAAGGATAAGCTCTTATTCAAAAGTATGTTGTTATAGCAAACCGTGACACTATAGTACTATATCAGGTGAGAGAATGACACCTTACTCTAAGGAATCGGTAAGTAGGTGAGTGCGTGTGTAAATTTGCAATGACCCTGAAAATATAAAATATTTTTTCATTCTTAATTAATATTTTAATTATTTGTGATAGGTTTTCAACAAAAATGAATTGGTGGTCACTCTTATGAGTGAAAGATTGGGCTGAAAATCGATGAGGGAGCACCAAAATGCAATTTTCTTTCTTTCTAACACTGTTAGGCTTTATTTAGTAGTTTTTTACTTTAACGGCTAACAAATCTAATGGTAGAAACATAAAATCCAATAAAAAGGGAAATAAAAGTTTAGGGATCTAATTTAAAACTAATGAAAAATATAAAGACCTACAGATATATTTTCCCAAAATGAAAAACAAAAATGAAGAAATCCAAAACTAATATAATCAACTCAGAAAATTTCAAATTTCAAATACTTTATATATTATTACAGGATATATAGAATAACTCAAATTTACAAGATTACTTGGAAAAAAAATCACAAAGTTAAAGAAATAGTAGCTAAAATTTGATTTAACAATTATTCAACTAGTGGTGTCTCAAGCATTTTTCCATTAAAAAGACTTGATTTTTCTCAATGATGCTACAATATCAATCATAGTAAGTCGTGCCTCTAGTAATTTAGTGAAGCAATGTAATGCTAACTCAAAAACTGATGACATATAAGGTAGTATATTATCAATATTTTGATTTTCTCTTATAGCAAATTGACATCTATAGTATTCATGATGGAATGTGGTGTGGAGCTGCTCACCCAATTTTTCAAACTTAATCCTTGAACAACTCCTTGTAAACATTTCCATTAGCAAAATCCCATAACTATATACATCTCCTTTGGCAGAAACAACTCCTTTCGACCGAACTCTATATGTCATATGGAATGATTAGTAGAGAGAAGCCATTATATCGATAAGGTATGTTAGTGTTTAACTTTTCTTTTGTATCATCAATTCAAACCTTTACACATGAAGATGGCAAATATTTGCTAGAAATTGAATAATATAAAATTATATTTTATAATATATAACGAACAAAAGAATAAAGAAATATATCCAAAATTCTATTATTAAATGATTACCTAGCGCCATATAGCCAATTGTAGCCAATTGAGATAGATATATAAATAGATTGATAGGCATTTATCAACATTAATACTTTAGATTAGATGATTAAGTTAAGTTAAAATTAATTTAATGGGGATAAAATCTAACAAACAAATAAGAGATTAGTGACTTTAGGGTGTTCTTTTTGACATTGGAATTTGTTCTTTGAGAAAAGTCTTTGTTATTCTTAGTTTCTTTTTCTTATTTAACTTTTTTTCACTCATATTGAAAACAAATCTGATTTGTTCAACTTAAATAAAACAAGAAAATTTAATAAATAATTACTAGTTGGATTGAGTTTCTATGGGATGACCTTAATTTGCCACTTACTATTTTCATGACCTATATACTTGCGGTGCTTAATTAAGTTTTGGTAGCTTTGATCACTGTAGACCATATAGCTCCGCCTTGGATCGGGGATAATCAACATTGGTGTGGATGTCAGCCTCTCCTTTAGCTCTAGAAAGTTGCTCACACATTTGTCATCCCATATAAACAATTGATTCTTTCAAGTGAGCTTTGTCAATGGCAAGGCGATTCGAGAGAAGCTTTGAATGAACCTTTTGTAATAACTAGCTAGACCCAAAAAACTGTGTATTTCTATAACAGCTTTTTGCCTCTTCTAGTTTTTTATTGCTTTCACTTTACTGGAATCTACTGAGACCCTATTCTATGAGACAACATGGCCCAAGAATTTAACCTCTGAAAGCCAAAACTCACATTCCCTCAGCTTTGCATAGAGTCACTTTTCTTTCAAGATTCCTAGCACTATTCTTACGTGCTCTTTATGCTCTTCTCTACTCCTTGAGTATATCAAATTGTCATCTATAAAGACCACTACAAAGTGGTCTAGATATTGTCAAAAAATTCGATTAATGTAATCTATGAATATGGCAAGTGCATTGGTCAATCCGAATAGCATTACCAGGAATTCATTGTGCTCATGCCTAGTTTTGAAAGCAGTCTTCGACACATCATCTACTTCCACTTGTAATTGATAGTATCCTAAACTTAGATCAATTTTTTAGAATACACAGGAACCAGATAACTAATCTAAGAGATCAGCAATTCTAAGAAGTGGGTATTTGTTCATGACGACCACCTTACTCAACTCTCTGTAATCAATACATAGTCTCAAGCTTCCTCCTTTCTTCTTAACAAACAACACCGGAGCACCCCATGGCGATACAGTAGGTCATATAAACCCTTTCTCTAACAGCTCCTTAGTTTGCTTCTTTAACTCCACCATTTCATTTGGAGCCATTTTGTTTGTGGTTTTGGATATAGGTCCAGCTCCAGGCATGATTTCATGAATTGCAAACTCCATTTCCCTAACCAATGGTAATCCACTTATGTCTTCTGGAAGTACTTCAAGGAATTCATTAGCCACTGGTATATTTTCTATTATCTTTCTTGGGCATAAGACCATAATTCTTGGCTACCCTTTACTCTTTATTCTACTTAATTATATTTGGAGTATGACTGACTGTAACATCCTCGCCGTAATTACATCCGGATTACGAAATTTAAGTGAAATAGAGACCAATAATATGAAATCACAATTTACAGTCCCACATCCAAGAGATGGGGTATTTTAAAACCATTTCAAAACATATATATATTCGTGGTCTCGCATTCACGTGTGGATATAATTATCAGAGAAATCAGAGTACATCAAAAATATCAAAGTGCGGAAACCAAAATCCCGGCAAACCCCGGGTTACTTAAATATATAACTTGGGTTTACAAGTTCCCAAAATGGGGATTACATGTCCAAAATAGTCATTTACATAACATGTACAAATTGCAATCCCAATCCAAAACTATGATAACCAACTACCACTTAGATCTCGGAGTAAGCCTAACTACTCCTGGTCGTCCGCTTCCCTTTCGAACCACTCGCCCTGTCTGAAAAGATTAATCATTTGGGAGGGTGAGATTCTAAATAATCCCCGTAGTAACTACTATTTCATACCACATGCAATCACATAATATGTAAACACATCATCTCATATCAGCAGCAACACAAATTCACTCCACCCTCATCCCCTTTTACCGCCGGGAAGGCATACGACCTTCACCCGAACCGTTGTTAGCGACTCAGGGACTATTGGCGTGGCAGTGCATACAAATAGCCACACGGCTCACGTATAGCCTTTCGGCTTTCACAAATGGCCCGTCGGCCTTCACAAATATCACACCCTAACCTTATCCCCTTTTACCACCGGGAAGGCATACGACCTTCACCCGAACCGTTGTTAGCGACTCAGGGACTATTGGTATAGCAGTGCTTCCACAATACCACATAACACATATATGACACCCTAACCTCATCCCCTTTTACCGCCGGGAAGGCATACGACCTTCACCCGAACCGTTGTTAGCGACTTAGGGACTATTGGTATAGCGGTGCTTCCACACAAAGTTTTCACAAAACTTGCAGCATACGAAATCCATTTCAAAGCAATGACATAGTATGCATATCATATATCACATAAGGTATAAAGATAGAGTCACTACTTGTATCTTTCCTGACTGGCTCCGGCACCGTGGCCTCACGAGAGCGACAGATATCAAATCCTATATCAATTAGGGACAACCAATCAAATCTCTTTTCCATGTATATACTTCAATAATACTCTAAGTTGGTTATCATTTAGGACTCTTTAGGTAACTAAAAGAAGCCTAAACATATGCCTAAAGGGTTGGAAGAAGCTACCCAAAAGACCCCTTACTCGAAGGCAAAACACAGATTTTTGGTCATCTCACTCGAGCACAGATGCTCTCACTCGAGCACAAGTACGGACATCACTCGAGCACAAGTGCGAGTGAGACTGCGAGTGAGCACCCGAGAGCATAAAGACGCTTGCAGGAACTGGCTCACTCGAGCACAAATCCTCACTCGAGCACAAGGCCAAATGCCTCACTCGAGCACCCGCGAGAGAAATCCAGGAAGTGAGGACCCGAGAGCACCCAAAGCTCTCCAAGCACAGGATCACTCGAGCACAGCCATTTGTGCTCGATCACACACCTCTCACCCGCAAGTGAGAAGGCACACCCGCGCACCTTACTCGCAAGTGAAGACCCGAAAGCACACCCTTCACTCTGGACTCACACCCTCACTTCGAGCAGACCAAGCTCACTCGAGCAGGTTCTTCGCTCACTCGAGCACAAAGCGTTGTGCTCGAGCAGAACTCATAGAAAACCCAGGTGCACCCAAAGCACAAAGGGAAAAACTTGCGCATCACTCGAGCACATTCTTCCTCTGCTCGAGTGATGTGTATCAGAGACCCAAAACGCAGCCAAAAACCAGAAACACCAGATGGTCAAATCCACTTCCAAATGGTTCCCAAACTCTTCCCAATGCTCATACACTCTAAGCACCAACTAGGGAACACAATGGCAATACCAAAAACACCCCAAAAACCATTTTAACCACAATCAAACACTAAGGTCTCTAAGATACACATTATCCAAATTTCATCCAAACTCATTCCAACATTCCAGATCATATTCAATACTCAAATAACTCCATAATACATCATTTCCAATCATAAATCACAATGAACTTCATATCTCCAAAAATAGGCATATTTAGGGCAAAATTCCAGATTTTACCAAACCTAGCCAAAACTCATAAACAATATATCCAAATGCTCTAAATGCCTACCTCTTCCCTTTGCTCAATCCAGAATCTTGTTTCTCCAATCTTTCAATTTCGTCTCACACACAAATCACCACTTCTCAAGATTCTACAACCACCACCATAAAGCTCTCATTGAGATGAACAATATTAGAGAAGAGGATTGGAGCAAAGGAGAATCACAACTTACCAAGATCAAGCTTTTCTTCTTCCTCTTCTTGCCTCAATCCAGCGGAAAGAGAGAGAAATGAGAGAGAAGATGAGAGAGAAAATGATGATGAAGGAACACACACTCCCTCCCTTGCCCATGCCTCCAACCGAATAGGAGAGAGAAAATGAGGGAAAAGTGCTATTTTGTCACTTAGTGCATCATCCTATGGCTCACCTTAAGCCACATGTCCAAATCTACACAATCTCCTCAATGAGCTCACCAAGTCATAACACATAGGATTCCGACCCACGGTCAAGGAATCACAACCATTGATCTTGCATATCACATGTATACATACAAAATTCACATTACATTAATCCCAAAAGTGCTTAATTACACTAATCTCAATGATTATCAGAGTTATCAGCCCTAATTACAAATCGGGATATTGCACTGACTCTGCTTGCTTTGCTTTGGCTGCCCTTTCTTTCTCTAGGAGGGCATGCTGCCTTTATTAAAGCAACATCAACTCCATTATTCTTTATTCTATCTACAACTCTATTTTGTTAGAGGGCTAACTCCCATTCAATCTTTTTAAGAAAATACTCTATGACCAAGATCTTTCTCTATACTAGGTTTAGCAGTTAATAACTTTCAGAACTCTCATACATATCGTTTTTGCCAACCTGCAATAATTGAATCTTCATCTGTAAGAATCTTACCTTTTAGATTCAATGTTTGTCTGAGTTCTCTTAAGTATCATTAGGGAGCATATATATATGGTCAGACACCTAGCACATACTTTTGCCTCTAACTCAACTTGCTCTATAGGAGCTTCTAAATACCACTACAATCTCTAAATCATTTGACAGTACTATGTCTAGCATTCCTGAAAACTTTCAGCAAAACTAACAATATCCAAATCATCCTTTTAATACTTTGAACCATTGATTAGATAGTTAAGACATTTATTTCAAATATGGAAATATCACATGACATCTTTCTATAATCTCACGATCTCAAAATGCTTTTAATTATCATTTAAAGAGCGATATATCATACTTTTCCTACATTCCAATTAACTCATTGAATATATGCCTAACTTTTAAATTCATAACTCCATCTAGAGCCTCAAAATCAATCGGGTTAAAAATCATTTTTCTTTAGTCATACCCAACATGTATACTACGAATCAATCTATATAGCTTCTAATTTAACTTTCAAAATATTCAAACAACATCACTATATAATCTGGAAACTATTTTCAATTTCCCAATCACTAAGACTTAAACCTTCAATACCATATGATCATATTTAAAAATCACTATATAGCACTGTATATCACACTATATGCCTTTAAACACCATTTATTTAACTAAGACAATTATTTATCATGGAGAAACATCAAAACAACCAATACTCCTTAAGTTTTCCTAACATTATCAAATTAACTTCTTTGAGCAGCACCTACTTACAATAGACATGTTTTGAATTAAAGATCAATGCTTAAGTCATCATCTCCATGCTTCTAAGCACTCTTTAAACCATATGAGAATAACATTTCAACTGAAAACATTAGCTTAACACACATCTTTAACAACTCTTTTCACCAATATCATTTACAAACCTTTAAACATGAGCTTGCATGATTCATAGTCTAAGGCAATTAAGCTACAATATATTATCTTTAATACAGTAGCTAATAGCATATTTAATTGGCCCAAAATAATCATCAACTAATTTTGCAAGCATAATGCCCTTTATTCTAATACCTCAACATTTGGGCATTCCTAACATGTTTTCCAAACATGTTTTCTAATCATTTGGACATTCCTAAAATTATTCTTATACCTCAACCTTCAAACATTTACAAACTTATAAGCATTATAACCTCAAAAATGTTTTGAATAGCTCCTCAATCAAAATTTTGAAAAATCCACAACTTAGCAATAATTATATTGGAGTCATTAAACACACCCTAATATCTTAGAACATTTACTTAATAATTTGAAGAAAACACAATATAATACTTATACATCTTCAGCCGTAAAATTTCAAGCTCATAGGCCTTGAACATCATACATTTATGCACTCTAACCTTTAATTAAAGGTTTCAAATTTCTAAGTCACTATTCTTTTTTGACTTTTAATTCACTAGGAAAAGCATCCTTTCAACCTTTGTTTCTACCTTTCTGCAGAATATAGCTATCACTACTATAGTGATTGATAAACAGATATATAGGTCATACTAAGTGATTTAATATAGGGCTCCAATTCATAACTTTAATCCTCTAAAGCATTCATTTTCTTTCTAATTTCCTGAAAAGTATCAATAAATCTTGTCACTAATCAATTCATCAGAATATATATTTTTCATACGAGCACAGTATTCTAACCTATTGTCTGAACCTCTGCTCTGATACTAGCAAGTGTGACACCCTAATTCCATAGTTATCATATCAGCTTTTATATAATGAATTTAAACCACTAAGCCAGGCTTCAATCTTGGGACAAATATACCTTTGAAAATGATTTAAAATTCCTACCCAAACACAGAGTTCAAACTTATAATTGAATGGACTTTTTTGAAAAATTTAAAACTTTCATAGCCGGTTATACAGTGGTTAACAGCTTCATTAAGACTTATCAATCCTTAGGTTCATTTATTATTATCAGAGTGCTTCTTTGCTCATATACTAGTATGTTGATGATTAAACTATGGACCCTTAACATACAATTGCCAAATCCTAGTTCAATTATTAGGCTTGATGTAATTACATTTTCATTATGTAAAATTGATCAACTAAAACTACCCTGTACTACGCATGCCATGCTACCCTACTTATATAACTACAAATACTAACTTCATTATAATTATGTATATACAAATATATACAAATCACGTAGCCACATGAGGCTACAAAAATACCTAAGTCTAATAAAAATTAGAATACAGATAACCAACATAAATTATTTCTTCTTCTCCACCTTCTTATTTCTCTTAAATCACTACCTGCTTGCCCCGTGAGCTGCTTGCTTTCTCTATTGGACATTTAAGAGAAAGGGTGAAATTTGAGAGAATCTCAGTAGTAACAACAGTCAATGATAACATATGCAAGTTCATAAAGCATGCTAAACAAACCATCATGTGACTAAGCATTTGGCAATCAAGATGCAACACAACATCATTCATGTCAAGCTGGTGAAGAAGCCAGTCTAGGACTGCTACCAATGATAATTGTATTCTGATGGTATTTAACTTTGCTACAGGGGTAAATGTTTCTTGGTATTCAATACCATAGTAAGAGTATCCTTTTACCACTAATCTTGTCTTATATTTATTGATTGTCCTGTCCAAATTGTATTTCTTTGTAAATACCTAATTGCACTCCATGGCCCTTTCTCCAGGTGGTAATTTTGTGAGTTTCCATCTTTGATTTTTATACAAGGCATCTAGCTCTTATGCAATTGCTCTTCTCTAATATGGGTCTTTAGTTGCTTCATTTAACCTGTTTGGTAACCTTTCATTATCAAGTTTAGTAACAAAACACTGCATGGAGGGAGACAACTTGTCATATGAAACAAAATGACTAATAGGATGCTGAGTACATAACCTTACCCCTTTTCTCCAAGCAATGGGCCATCCAAGATCCTCAGGAACTGAAGCTTGAGTTGAATCTTGACGCTGCTCAGTACTAGTGGGAATTTCAGATGAATTGCTTGTGCTTATCTCTTGTTCTGCTCCAGGATAGTCCATGCTAGGATTAGGATCAGAACTGGTTGTTTATGCATCTTTGATCACTATTTTGTGATCACTATCTTGTTGGTGGTCTAACTTAATAGCTAGGATGAATATGTAAGCAAGGGATTTGGATAATTGTTGGTGTTGATACTAACATGTGTAGGGCTCAAAAACTTCTATTCGCTCTTGTTCTCCCCCTAAATGAGTGTTTTCTAATAAAAGCTTTGTGTCTTGTTAAAAGTAACATCCATAGTAACAAAGAATTTGTGTATGAGAGGAGAATAACATATGTACCCTTTTTTGGTGCTAGTGTAGCCTAAAAAGATGCATTTGTAGGCTTGAGGATCTAGTTTTCCACCTGACTCATTATGAACATAGGCCACACAACCAAAAACTCTTTCTAAAATATGGATGATAAAGTGAGAATTGGGATATGTCTAGGATATAACCTGTATGGGTGTTTGAAAGTTTAATGTTTTGTGTAACCCCGCCACGATCAAGACTGAGATTAAGCGTTTAAACACGTTTAATAATTGAATAAGAGATCCGAGGTAATTAAAAAATTTTTAAAACATCTTTACAAATAGATCTCCATTCATTTCATTCATAAAATCAATAGGCCTGTTCGGTTTGTCACATGTATAATATCAGAGTAAGCATAATTCCCGACGTTAACCCGGGATAATAACATTAATCCAAAATATTATACAAGGCATCATTGACCATCTCAGTTTCCATACTAGGGATTACACAAAACTAAA
Source organism: Inga leiocalycina (assembly GCA_963242795.1). Lineage (NCBI taxonomy): Eukaryota > Viridiplantae > Streptophyta > Magnoliopsida > Fabales > Fabaceae > Inga > Inga leiocalycina. The sequence goes on from OY725321.1 coordinate 60,154,420, forward strand.
ATTCTATGATCTATTCAATATGTACATTTATCCAAAATGATAACCAGTCCAGTATAAAACCAAAATATCTAACTAAGACTACCGACGGCAGTCCTAATCGCCCTTATCCACTTGATTGGTCCTCGATCCGCTTGCCCTGTCTAAAAATGTTGTTTGGAAAGAATGAGATTCTAGAGAATCCCAATAGCAATAGTTTATGAATATGATGCATATATACAAAGCATGTAAACATATATCACAATGTATCAATCAATATTTGAGGCCAGGCACATTGCCACGTCCCCATCACTGTATACGAGGCCGGGCTCTCGCCACGTCCCCTCACTATATTCAAGGCTGGGCTTTCGCCACGTCCTATCAACTATATTTGTATTCGAGATCGAGCTTACGCCATGTTCCCTTCACTATATCTATATTCGAGATCAGGCTTACGCCACGTTCCCTTCATTGTATTCAATGACGAATGCATACAAGCAATGTAATATGCATGATATAGGATAAAGTGTCACTACCTTTGTCTTTCCGTTCTTGAGTAGGCACATGCTTTCTTTGCTCCGGGCAAATATCAAATCCTAAAGTCAAGATTAAGGACGATGCGTTACCACTTAGTTTAATACTTAATATCTTCACAATACTTAAATTGGTTATCATTACTGTCTCTTTAACACTCATATATACTTCTAACAAAAGCCCTAAAGGGTTGGAAGAACTACCCCGGGGATCCCCTTCTGGAAGCACAAACACTGACATGTTTCACTGATTCACTCGAGTGAAGATGACCTCACTCGAGTGAAGACGGCCTCACTCGAGTAGTGGTACGGTCTACACTCGGGTACCAGAAAGTGAAGGATAGCGAGTGAGCACCCCAGAGCATAAGAACTTTTCAGAGACAGGGACACTCGAGCACATTGCACCTCACTCGAGTGATAGCCAAATGATTCACTCGAGCACTGGAGAGTGAAGTCCAGGAAGTGAGAACCTGAGAGCAAACAGAAATTTCAAAGGAAGGGGAGCACTCGAGCACTGGCCTTTGCACTCGAGTGAGATGGAATGCTTGCAAGTGTAAAGGCACACTTTTGCACTTTTATAGAAGTGAAACACCGAAACTGAAGGAAAAACGAAGAATTTCACTGAATCACTCGAGTGGAAACCAACCACACCCGAGTAATGTTCATCCCTCACTCGAGTGACCATATCAGAACCCAAAAAACGCAGACAAAATGACAGTTTTCCAGAATTTATACCAAAGGCTACCAATGAACCCAAAACCTCAATCAAAGCTACCCCCACATGAAATCACTCAAGGAATCCAATAAAACCATCAGAATATCCAAATTCCTACTCCATTATCATGCTTTGGTCTTGGGTAACAATAAACACTAAATTTCTAATATTTCCAAACTCAATCATTCACTCTACAATCAATCCTATCTATCCATACACATTCCAAATATACCATTTCCATACCAATAATATGCCAAATATCTAATGATCATCATTTTTTTTGAAAATGGCCAATAAATTCCAGAAATTTGAACCAAATTCAAATGGCACAAAACTTAGATAGATAGGTTCCTCTAACTCACCTTAACAACTTTCTCAAAGGGACTTTTTGATTCTCCAACTTTCACAATTCCTTTAGAACTCACTCCAGCCCCAAATGCCAAACTATGACCATCAAATCGAAGCTCTTAATGCAAGGAGCAACATTAAAGAAGAGAACTTGAGCAATGAAGGCCATTTACTTACCTTTTTCACAAGCTTTTTCTTTCTCTCTCCTATGCTCCAATGGCGCCGAAAATGGAAGAAGAAAGAGAGAGAAGAGTATGAGAGATGGATGAGAAATGATGATGGTCGTACTCCCTCTATGTCCAGCCGAAAAGAGGGGGAGAGAGAGAGAGAAGAGAAAATCATTAAAATATTACCCCTTTGACTTTCTCAACTCCACAACCTTCACACCAACTTTTGCCACATGTCACCTCTTTATTGGTTCTTATAAAGTAAACCACCAATTAATCACTTAATCCCTCCATTGGCCATTTTGTTACACATCTCATTTTCTCTTAGCTAGAAATAAATTTCTCCTTTAATCACTAACTTATGACCAATAATTCCATCCTTCTAATTTTCAATAATTATGACATATTAATTAATATTGTCACAATTACACATTAATTCAACTTTAATCCACGATTACATTCTCAATAATTCTCATTAACCCTTAATCAAAATTTGGGGTGTTACATTTCTCCCCTCGTTCAATAAATTTCGCCCTCAAAATTGATTACACATCATTAGGCATAAACTAAAGAAATCTTTTCTTCATGTCCGCTTCCGTTTCCCAAGTTGCTTCACTTGGAGACATTCCCTTCCAGACCACCTTCACAAACAGTAAGCTTCGATGTCTGAGCCGCCGTTCTTCACGATCAATGATTCTCTCTGGCTCAACCGCATAAGTGAAGTTATCATGCAATTCAATCTCTTCATATTCAATAATATGTTCAGGGTCCGATTGGTACTTCTTGAGTTGCGAGACATAGAACACATCATGCAATCTACTTAAATTTGAGGGTAGGGCTATCTGGTACACTACAGGTCCGATTCACGCCAGAATCTCAAATGGACCAATATACCTCAGACTCAATTTCCTTTCTTGATTGCTTTTCCGATGCTTGTAACCAGAGATACTATGAGGAAAACATGATCCCCTACTTCAAACTCTAAAGGTCTTCTCCTTTTATCAGTATAGCTCTTCTGTCGACTCTGTGCTATAAGGAGCCTTTTTCTAATAATTTTAATCTTCTCTGAAGTCTAATCAACCAGGTCTGGGCCATACAACTTCCTCTCAGATAACTCTGTTCAGCACAACGGTGACTGGCACTTACTTCCATACAATGCCTTATATGGAGCCATCTGAATGCTCGCATGATAACTGTTGTTATAAGCAAACTTGGCTAGTGGAAGGTAATAATCCCATTTTCCTTTGAAGTCTAGGACACACGCTCTCAACATATCTTCTAGCGTTTGAATGGTCCTCTCTGACTGTCCGTTTGTCTAAGGATGGTAAGCCGTACTAAACCTCAACTGTGTGCCCATAGCTTCATACAGAGCCCTCCAAAATCTCGAAGTAAAATGAGGATCTCTATCGGTGATAATGTTCTTCGGTGTACCATGGAGTCTCACTATCTCTTTGATGTAGATTTCCGCTAACCTATCCGGAGAATAGCTAGCATTTATTGGTATGAAGTGCGCTGACTTCGTGAGTCAATCCACAATCACCCAGATCACATCATAGTTCTTGATCCTAGGCAGACCCACTACTAAATCTATGGTCACACTCTCCCACTTCCATTCTGGAATTTCCAGACTCTGAAGCAATCTTGGCGTTCTCTGGTGTTCAATCTTTACCTTTTGACAGGTAAGACACCATGCCACATACTTTGTCACATCACTCTTCAACCTTGGCCACCGGTATATAGATTTCAAGTTTTGAAACATCTTGGTCATACCGGGGTGAAGAGTATACTGACTCTTATGAGCCTTATCAAGAATTCTCTGTCTTAAGTCGGCCCTTAGTGGAACATAGATTCTCTTCTGGTACCGAACCAGTCCACTAGGTGACAAATCATAATCTCGAGTCCCTCTTTACTCAATCATAGCTTGGATGAACTGGGATCTCTTATCATGCTTTTGAGCCTCTTCAATTTCATCCTCAGGTCATTTTCCCCTTAGACAACGCCATAACTGGCACACAAGATATCATTTGAGAGATTGAAATCCCAAAAATCCTCTATCAATCTTCTTTCCTGGATCATCATCGTTGCCACTAGCACCGTCTTCCAACTTAAAGCATCCGTGATGACATTAGCTTTACCCGGATGATACTTGATTTCCAGGTTATAATATTTCAGCAATTCCATCCACCGCCGTTGTCTCATATTCAATTCCTTCTGATCATACAGATATTGAAGGCTCTTGTGGTCGCAGTACAATTCCACTGTCACGTCATATAAATAATGACCCCAAATCTTCGATACAAACACTATTGCCGCAAGCTCCAGATCATGAGTGGGGTAATTCATTTCGTGCGGTTTGAGCTGATGAGAAGCATAGGCCACCACACATCCTTACTGTATCAGGACACATCCTAACCCCTGCTTACTCGCATCACTATACACAACATAAGCCTCACAAGGATCGGTATAATCAATAATGGTGCCATAATTAATCTCTCCTTCAGCTCCGTGAAAATCTGTTCACATCTGTCATCCCACAAAAACGGTTGATCCTTTCTCGTGAGCTTGGTTATCAGCAATGCAATACGTGAGAAGTTCTGAATGAACCTCCGATAATAACCAGCAAGACCCAGAAAACTACGGATCTCAGAAATATTTTATGGCCTCTTCCAATCAAGTATTGCTTCCACCTTTCCAGGATCCACTGAGACCCCTTCACGTGAGATAACATGGCCAAGGAATTTCACCTCCGTAAGCCAGAACTCGCGTTTACTCAGCTTGGCATAGAGTTTCTTTTCTCTCAATGTTCTCAATACAATTTTCAAATGTTGTTCATGCTCTTCATTACTCTTGGAGTAAATCAATATGTCGTCAATGAACACGACCACAAACTGGTCAAGATACGGTCGAAAGATACGATTCATATAATCCATGAATACCGCTGGTGTATTTATCAATCCTAAGGGCATCACAAGGAACTCATAGTACCCATATCTCGTTTTGAAAGCAGTCTTCGGTATATCTGATGCCTTCACACGCAACTGATGATACCCCGACCTTAGATCAATATTAGAGAATACACACGAACTAGATAATTGATCTAACAGGTCATCAATTTTCAGGAGAGGGTATTTGTTCTTAATAGTTACCTTATTAAGTTCTCTGTAATCAATACACAACCGTAAACTCCCATCCTTCTTTTTCACAAACAACACCGGAGCTCCCCATGGTGACACACTGGGTCGGATAAACTATTTTTCTATTCCCACAATCCAACATGACATTATTCGTCGTTAACCAGACAATACCCATAATAACTTCTAGTTGCTGAAGTGGTAGACAAATCAAATCAATGGTAGACTCAAACCCTTCGACTGTAATAACACTATTCAGACAGGCTTCCGCAGCCACAGTCTTAACACCTATATGTGTTGAAACGATAATATTAAATGACAATCTATGAACATGTAGTCCTAGGCGCTTTACACAGCCATAGGCTATGAACGAATTACTAGTACCCGAATCAAACATGAAAGAGGCAAGCTTCACCCAAGAGGGGGTGAATTAGGTGACATGATAAATTTTTCGGTTGATATGGTGATATAGCAATAGCTGTAGATAGAGTAGAGTTGACAAGATAAGCACACAGAGAGTTATACTGATTTGGCCCAAAACCCAGGCCTACATCCAGTCCTCAGAGATCAAGACCTACTATTCTTCCAAGATTCAGTAGGCTCTTAGAACGCTGTAAGATAACAACCGTCCTTGAAAGGACTACGAGTAGAAATACTAGAAATTTCTCTCCCCCTTACGACAAGTCTTACGTGCAGAAAAATAAACCTATGACCTTTCTCTCTTACTTACGTATACAAGTCTTATGAACAGCAACGTTCTCTCCTGCTTACACCACTGTAAGTCTTACGAGTAGCAACATTCTCTACTACTTGTATCTTGTAAGTCTTATGAGCAGAAAGTCCTACTAGGAATTCTCTCACTGCTTTTCTCCTAAGGAAATCTCCCCTCTCAAGGTCCCAGTACCTTGAGATCAAATGAAAATAGAATTTGAAGTGTATACAGACTCTCTTATAGAGCAAATATGATAATAATTGAAGAACGATATGAATACAGAGGAAATGTGAATAACAGAGACTCGTGAATTTGCTTGTGTGAATTCTTGCACTTCATTATTTTTTATGGTCTCTGGAGCTCTGTATTTATAGACATTTGTTTCTGCCCGTTTGAATAATAATCATTATGGAGCGCTGTGATGTCTTACTTGAGTACAATACCATATTTTCTCCTTTTGCTTCAGTTTTACACTTGCACTTCCACAGATTTTGAGAGAGTGCATTTTCACACTTGCGAGTGATGTGGGTCCTCACTGAGCACGGGTCTCCTCACTCGAGTGCTGCTTCATTTTACACTATGAGCCATGCCTCTGGACAACACTCGCACCCTATTTTATCAAGAGTGTGATTTTGCACTCGCAGGTGATGTGGGCCCTCACTCGAGCATAATTACTCTTACTCGAGTGAGAAGAATATTCTTCTATAATATACTCTTTATCTTCAGTACTTGCATCAGAATTAAGAGAGTTAGATTTCCCACTTGCGGGTGCTGATGTATCACTTGGGTACATGTACTCTCACTCGGGCATGCTTATGCTTCTCTGTTCTGCATGACTCTCGACCAAACACTCACAGTCCCTCACTCGCTAGGACTCGGGTGCAGATAAGGCCATCACTCGAGTACAGAAACTGTGCTCGAGTGAAGTGTTGATATCTTGTTTCTGACTTTGCTCTCTGTCAAACACTTTCTGTCCAACACTTTCATATGCTGCGTACAAAATAGCTTGATGCTCGAGTGTTAGTTATAGTGCTTGATGCATCAGTAAAACTGACAGCAATTGCTCTCTGTCAAATACTTTCTGTCTAACACTTGTATGTGCTTGAGTGCAAAAGAGGTTGATGCTCGAGTGTTAACTCTGTTGCTCGAGTGCATCAGTAAAACTGATAGCAAACTCTTCTAAACTTTGCCATATGCATTTGGTGACTTTGTAACTTATTGTCTAGACTTGTAAAAACATAACTTGCACACAATATCTGTTTGTTATCATCAAAACTTGGAATCTAACAAAACAAATTTTGCACTAAACTACCATTTAGAAGAATGTTACCTTGGATCAATTCGGGAGACTTCCTTGCCTCTTCATAGGTCATATCGAACACTCTCCCTTAACTCTTGGGCCTTGGCTCAGCTGGTCGCCCTTTACAATCCTTGGCTAGATGTCCGGGCTGCTTGCAATTATAGCATACCCATTGCCTCTCACAATTTCTACTAGTATGTGCTTTGTTACACTGGGGGCATAACCACTGTGGTAACTATCCCTGATTCCCATAATCTCCAGTTTGGTACGGTTTCTTACCACCGTCCTTAGATGAGAATCCTTGGCCCTTGAGTTTCTGGGATGAACTCCCTTTACCAGTGTCACCGCGACCACCACCCTTACTTGGGTTAATATCCCTAAGGTTGTTCTCAGTGATGTGGCATTCTTCCACCGCTTTGTTGAACCTATCGAATTGCCGGGTGGCCAATCTTTTCTTCAATTTACGCCTCAAACCCTGGATTAACATGTCAGAACTCCACTCCTCGTCATCTATTCGCCTGAGACAGGAGGAGTATCGGGATAGGCAAACAAACTGAGACAGGTAATCGTCAAATGTCTCATTCCCCCTTGTTTGATAGCCAGAAACTCTGACTCTTTCTTTATTCTAACAGACTTAGGGAAGTACTTGTCATTGAATTCCCTTTGGAACACTTCCCAAGTCACCAGGACATTTCGGGCCTGCATAGTCATGGCGATGTTTCTCCACTATCGATCTGCGTCCCTTTCTAGCCTATAGATAGCTAGTTTTGCTTTCACCTCCGATGGGCACTCAAGCACCTCGAAGATCTTCTCTAACCTCATTACCCAATCCTCCGCTGCTTGGGGGTCGAATCTTCCCTTGAACACATGAGGCATGTGCTTATAGAATTTAGAAACCCAAGAATGTAGGTCTCCATCCTTTCTAGCCAGCACCCGTTGTGACCCTTGGTTATGCTCAGTATGAGGTGGAGACTCATGGGATCCATTTGACCCCTCAGCTGTCTCTTTCGGTCGGGTCTCTTCTCGGGTCTTCTCATGAGTAAACAGGCCTCTTTCTTCATTTCTTTTAGCTTTTGTCTCCCTGAGCTCTTTTCTTTACTCACGGATCATGTCCCTTTGTTCTCTTATCAGAGTTATCATCTCTTGCATCGGATCAGGAGGATTATCATTGAGCTCTTCTACTTCTGGATCCAGTCTTCTGACTCTAGTAGGAGCCATTATTCTCTTCAGTCTACAAATGATTCACCCAGTCAGAAATCACAATAAGAGTATACACATATTCCTTAAACTCTTATATACCAATCAATAACAGGAATATTCATGTGTATACAATCAACTATATCAATCATCAATCACTCAAGCTATACACTAGGGCAACTATCCTAACAATTCCTACAAATGCCAGGAAAACTGCTCTGATACCATAAATGCAACCCCCATCATGATTAAGATAGAGATTAAGCATTTAAACACGTTTAATAATTGAATAAGAGATCCAGGGTAATTAAAAAATTTTTAAAACATCTTTACAAATAAATCTCCATTCATTTCATTCATAAAATCAATAGGCCTGTTCGGTTTGTCACATGTATAATATCAAAGTAAGCATAATTCCTGACGCTAACCCGGGATAATAACATTAATCCAAAATATTTTACAAGGCATCATTGCCCATCTCAGTATCCATACCGAGGATTACAAAAAACTATAATTCTATTATCTATTCAATATGTACATTTATCCAAAATGATAACCAGTCGAGTATAAAACCAAAATATCTAACTAAGACTACTGCCGGCAGTCCTAATTGCCCTTATCCACTTGCTTGTTCCTCGATTCGCTTGCCCTATCTAAAAATGTTGTTTGAAAAGAATGAGATTCTAGAGAATCCCAGTAGCAACAGTTTATGAATATGATGCATATATACAAAGCAGGTAAACATATATCACAATGCAGCAATCAATATTTGAGGCCGGGCACACTGCCATGTCCCCTTCACTGTATACGAAGCTGGGCTCTCGCCAAGTCCCCTCACTGTATTCAAGGCTGGGCTTTCACCACGTCTTATAAACTGTATCTGTATTCAAGATTGGGCTTGTGCCACGTCCCCTTCACTGTATCTATATTCGAGATCGGGCTTACGCCATGTTCCCTTCACTGTATTCAATGACTAATGCATATAAGCAATGCAATATGCATGATATAGGATAAAGTGTCACTACCTTTGTCTTTCCGTTCTTGAGTAGGCACATGCTTTCTTTACTCTGAAAAAATATCAAATCCTAAAGTCAAGATTAAGGACGATGCGTTACCACTTATTCCAATACTTAATATCTTCACAATACTTAAATTGGTTATAATTACTGTCTCTTTAACAATCATATATACTTCTAACAAAAGCCCTAAAGGGTTGGAAAAACTACCCCAGGGATCCCCTTTTGAAAGCACAAACACTGACATTTTTCACTGATTCACTCGAGTGAAGATGGCCTCACTCGAGTGATGGGGCACTGACACTCGAGTGAAGACGACCTCACTTGAGTGGTGGTACGGTCTGTACTCGGGTACCAGAGAGTGAAGGATAGCGAGTAAGCACCCCAGAGCATAAGAACTTTTCAGAGACAGGGACACTTGAGCACATTGGACCTCACTCGAGTGATAGCCAAATGCTTCACTCGAGCACTAGAGAGTGAAGTCCAGGAAGTGAGAACCTGAGAGCAAACAGAAATTTCAAAGGAAGGGGAGCACTCGAGCACTGGCCTTTACACTAGAGTGAGATAGAATGCTTGCAAGTGTAAAGGCACACTCTTGCACTTTTATAGAAGTGAAACACCGAAACTGAAGGAAAAACGAAGAATTTCACTGAATCACTCGAGTGGAAACCAACCACACCCGAGTAATGTTCATCCCTCACTCGAGTGACCATATCAGAACCCAAAAAACGCAGACAAAATGACAGTTTTCCAGAATTTATACCAAAGGCTACCAATGAACCCAAAACCTCAATCAAAGCTACCCCCACATGAAATCACTCAAGGAATCCAATAAAACCATCAGAATATCCAAATTCCTACTCCATTATCATGCTTTGGTCTTGGGTAACAATAAACACTAAATTTCTAATATTTCCAAACTCAATCATTCACTCTACAATCAATCCTATCTATCCATACACATTCCAAATATACCATTTCCATACCAATAATATGCCAAATATCTAATGATCATCATTTTTTTTGAAAATGGCCAATAAATTCCAGAAATTTGAACCAAATTCAAATGGCACAAAACTTAGATAGATAGGTTCCTCTAACTCACCTTAACAACTTTCTCAAAGGGACTTTTTGATTCTCCAACTTTCACAATTCCTTTAGAACTTACTCCAGCCCCAAATGCCAAACTATGACCATCAAATTGAAGCTCTTAATGCAAGGAGCAACATTAAAGAAGAGAACTTGAGCAATGAAGGCCATTTACTTACCTTTTTCACAAGCTTTTTCTTTCTCTCTCCTAAGCTCCAATGGCGCCGAAAATGGAAGAAGAAAGAGAGAGAAGAGTGTGAGAGATGGATGAGAAATGATGATGGTGGTACTCCCTCTATGTCCAGCTGAAAAGAGGGAGAGAGAGAGAAGAGAAAATCATTAAAATATTACCCATTTGACTTTCTTAACTCCTCAACCTTCACACCAACTTTTGCCACATGTCACCTCTTTATTGGTTCTTATAAAGTAAACCACCAATTAATCACTTAATCCCTCCATTGGCCATTTTGTTACACATCTCATTTTCTCTTAGCTAGAAATAAATTTCTCCCTTAATTACTAACTTATGACCAATAATTCCATCCTTCCAATTTTCAATAATTATGACATATTAATTAATATTGTCACAATTACACATTAATTCAACTTTAATCCATGATTACATTCTCAATAATTCTCATTAGCCCTTAATCAAAATTTAGGGTGTTACATTTTGGATGGTAGTTTGTTAATCAAATGGGCAGCTGTGAAGATTGCTTCTCCCTAATAGATTTTAGGGATATTTTGTGTTATCATCAAAGCTTTTTTGACTTCTAACAAATGGCAGCTTTTCCATTATACAGTCCTATTTTGTTGAGGAGAGTTTGTACAACTTGTTTGGTGAATGATGCCATATTGTTTAATTTAGGTTTGAAGGACAAAATTTCCATACTCAGTTCCATTATCACTACGCAACACTTCGATAAATGTGTTGAATTGGTTTTGTATCATTTTTTGGAAATTGATGAATATTTGGTGCAATTCGGATTTTTCTTTTAGGAGATATACCCAAGTTACTCGTGTGTGATCATCAATAAATATGGCAATATGTAACATGCCAAAATTTAGTATAAGGTTAAATTTTCTGAAAAGAAAAAAAATTGACATGATGTTAAAGTTATTTTTTGGAAGAAGGGAAGATGCAATATTCCGAATTTTGGAATCGAAGGCTTGAGAGTAAGCCTAAATTAAGTGGACTCCTAAGTCCTTGTTTAACAGGTACCCCAAATTTATTCCCTAATATTTCTTATATCTTTAGGGTATTAGAGAAAGTAAAATGGTGAATTTTGGAGAATATGATTATGCTTCCAGTGAAATTTCCTATGAGGCAGTGAGTTTGTCATCTGATTTTATATGATCAAATGATGATTAAAAATTTTGAAATTTTACATGGAAAGTATATATGAATTTTTGAAATTTTGCATGAAATTTTACATGAAATTTTGATAGGTCATATGAATCATTTGAAGCTATATACAAAAAGATATGAATTTTTGAAGTTCGCCCAGAAAAATTGGAAAGTTTCTGAAACAATATTATTCGAAGAAATTAATTCTGGAAATTTTGTATTTCCAATTGACAAAATTTTGAATTTTTTCTTGAAACTAGACTCAATAAGGGTTTTATAGCCTTTGGAATCACTCTAATTTGATTTTTCTAGAATTAGTTATGATTTTTCAAAGTTTAGGTAGAAATCTACCAAAATTTTGTAAAAATCAGAAATTGGGAAAATTAATTAATTAAATTGGGATATATTATTAAAATCATCATCCTCCTTCTTTAGACCATATTTGATGTAAACCAGGGCTGAATAGAGAGAGAGAAGTTCAGATTTTTAGAAAGAGAGAGGAACAAATCTCACAAGGTAAGCCGATTCCTCCAACGATTTAGCTCCTAACGTGTATAACTATAACCCTAAGCTACTCCTCTTTGTTCTTTAAGGTTTTGAAGCTCAAAAGATGTTGTTGAGCACTTAGTGTTTCAACCACATTGAGGAAAAGCTAGTGGGAGCTTGAGGTAGCTTCCAAACTCTTGCATATTGACTATTATGGCTATTGTGGACAATTTAATCGGTGAAATTTTGCCGATTGTCTTTGTGTGTAAAAATGGAAAATGGGTTGTGGGGGCTGTTATGCTGCCCAAATTGGTACTAAATGGTAGTTGTAACCTAACGGAATAGTCAATAAAGTGGGTTGGAGTAGAAAGGAACACGTTTACGGAGCCGAAATTGCAAAACCCCGATTTTCCCTTAAGAACCCATATATTTCGGTCAAGGCTATAAATGGGCCTTAGAGTTGAATTTTTAATGATTTTATGGTTCTAATAATTTTAGAAGGGAAAATTAGGTGGGGTTACAGTAAATCACTTTTTCGGAAAAGCCTGAAAAAGCATAATTACGAAAACGCCCTTGAACCCGTAAAGTGGGGTTACCAAGGGTGATTTTGCAATTTGTCATTGAATTTTGAATTTGATAATTCTGGGTCTGGAAATGGATTTCTTGGGCAAAAATATGTTAGAATAGCCTATGTCAAAATTTTAGGAAAAGTACAGTCAAACCGGGAACAACGGGTTGGGCCGAGTCTCGAGGGCATTTTAGTAATTTTTTTAATATAGACTCATATAATCCCCAGAAACACTATAGAAGTGTCTGAATTATACATTTAGAATTGTAGGATCGAGTGGAGAGCCAAGCTGTGACATGCTTTATGAGGCACGTTATTCGAGGTAGAAAAGGTATAAGGTAAGGAACTTACCTCTTCTGCATGTACTTGATATTTGTGCTGGTGTATTGATACATGTTATTGCTTTGTTTGATTATGTGAAACATATATGAATGATTAAAGCTCTGTTTCTATTTATGCTATGTCCAGAAGTATGTTGTTTGAAACATTGAGCATACAAATATATCATTTTGTGAACATGAGTTATGTAATGCAAGCATGTCATGCATTAAGCACTTATCTTACATGCATATTGGTACTGTTTTTCTATTGAGATTCTCTCGAATATCACCCTCCCATACCAATAATTTAGACAGGAGGAGACAAAAGATATGCTGAGAACCAAGAAGAGAACCGTACGACGAGATTATAGTGGTGGAACGAAGATGAGAAGATGTCTCCATTTCACTAGAAAGGGTTTAGATACCCTAGAGCCTGTGTAGCTACAAGTTTGTAAATATTTTGTGTGAACCCCTATGGGGAATTTCTGTAATCATGCTCATATTATCAGTATATTTATGTTATTCCTATATTGCCCATTGAACCGTATATCATTTTCCATGAATACTTTGGTAAAAGTGAAATTAAAATAAAGGCATGACAAAAAACATAGATGATTATGGTCATTTTACTTGGCCAAGATTTGCCAAAAAGTAATAATAATAAAGATAATCATGATTAGAGTACCATTTTGGCAAATAATGGTTAGTGGAATATAAATTTGATTAGAGTTAGTGGAATATTTCATTGGATATCATTAATCTCCACCATTGGATGATATATGGCCTACTTTCATCCACTTAAATTCACCAATCCAATCAGCCCACATGACTCACCACACACACTTAAACAATTAATCAACACTTGGACATATGAACAACACTTTTCTCTTATTTTTGATGAAGCATATAGGCCAAAACACCATGATATAAGGGAATGATTATTTAATTAACATGTTTCCCTCCCCATTTAGTCAGGAAGGATGGCTAAGGCATAAGGGAGGGGAAGGGGGAGAGAAAGAGTTTAAATAATTTAATTCCTCATCTTTTATTCAAGAGGGGGCGATTGAGACAAAGGAAGGAAGGAGGAAGTTGGCCAAACATTCAACTTACTTTTTCCAAGAAGCCATAGAATTGTGACACATCATCAAACACTTCCAATTCAATTAAACTTTCGGTCAATCACTTAAGGAATGAAGAGAGGGAGCGAGTATTTATATAATACACCTATCTTTCTTTTTAAAGGAGCCACAAGAGAGTAACAATTGAGCCCCCCTTTATCCTCTTTGATCTTACTCTCAATTCAGCAATCACTAAGAGGCAAGAGAATAGATATTTAAGTAACACATTCCTTTCATCTTCAATCATTCTAAGTCAACCCAAGAAGAGGAAAAAGAAGGAAATATAAAAGAGAAAGAGAAAGAACTGAAACTTGAAGAGCAAAGGAACGAGACATAAAGGTAAGCCATTTTCACAAATCCAAACTTCATTTCTAAGCCAAAGTGCCTTCATAAGCCTTGTTACTCTCATCAAGAGCAGCATTCCTATGGTTTTTGTTTCTCAAGGAGAGGAGTCTTGAGCTGCCAAGGAAGTGCCAAAGTTGGAGAAATCAAGAACAAGCCATAAAAAGTGAAAGAGGTAAGCTTAAGCTATGATTTGAGCTTAGTATCTTGAGATTTGGTTAGGTTCTTGATATATGGTTGTGCTGCTCTATTTTGTGGAAATAGTAGCCTTAGGGTTTTGATATTGTTAAGAGCATGAACAAGATGTTAAATAAGGCTTAATGATGCTATTAGACTAGTTTGATAGTGAAATTGCAAAATTGATTGTTGATTGGTTTAAGGGTTCTGTTTGGTTAGAATAGGGCATGGTGACAAAGTGATGAGTTTGAGATCTTCATTGGATTATACACGAAAAACTGTGGAAATAGCACTTTGTCCTGAATTTAGAAGGCCTAAATTAAAAACCTTAAAAATTGTAACTTTAAGATAATAGGCTCAACATTGCCAAATTTGAGGTAGTAAGGTTGTGACTTGTTTTTGACTTACCAAATGAAGTCCAGTGCTCCTGAAAATTTTCAGATTCAAAGTAGGCATCCCAAACTTTAATTTGATATAAAGAATGCAAAATTTGGATAAGTAGGTAGTGAGTTATGATTTTTGAAAGTTGGGCATAGAATTTGGAAATTGTCCTGTGGCAGTCAAGAGATTAGCTTTTTTTTAAATAACTAAACTCTAACCAATGTCCATGATATTTTCCAAAATTAAATTAGATATATTGAACTTTTATTTGATGAGTAATTTGTGGCAATTTGATAAGTACACAAAAAATTATGATTTGATGAACTTAAGTATTAATTCTGGAAAGACGTGTGGTAGTGAGGATTAATTGTGAAGTCTAGGTTTTTGTTCATAAAAATGCTAGAGGTGGATATTTTTGGCTCAAAGTAGAATTAATAAGGGTAGCATAAAACTTTGAAACACCTCAATTAGAGATTCCTAGAGAAAGTTATGAATTTTCAAAGTTAGGTGAAAATTCTGGCGGCATAGGTTTGACTTGCAAAAAAAACATATTTAGGGTAAATTACAATAAGTTGAGTTCCCAGGGTAGAGTTAAGTACTTAGGACTAGCATAGACACATTGAATATCCATATGGCATAGTGCTCTAGTCTAAAAGATAACCAACTCAAATATCTTGAGTTATCAAAGATTGGGTTAAGTAATAACTAGTCTGTTCATAAATTCTAACTTATAGGATTCGATATTTGCTTGGGACACCTAAGAGACTAGGAAAAAGGAAAAAACTTGGAAAGGTTGCCATGTAGTAACTTTTCTCTTATATTATATGTAATGTTTTATATGTATTTCCATATCATCCAGATATGTACGGGACAATTAGTCCCTAGGCGTTAAGACCCATGAGTACAAGTTGCACATGGAGTTACATGGATGTCTTGAGTCAAGTAGGCTTGAGGCAGAAAGCCAATGAGTGTACCTTGTATAGGGCAGAGACCCTGTGCTGCCAGATCGAGATTACCAAGCGCTGTGGTACTGTGGTAAGAGGCCAGTTAGGTCTTTTATTTATTGCATATTATGAATAACTTTTTTATATGATGATTGTTTATATGCTTTGTAACTTACATATCATATGAGTGATTTTTGTTACTACTGAGATTCCGATGAATCTCACCCTTTCCAACAACTAATCTACAGAAAAGACAAGTAGTTCTAAAGGCAAGAAGATATTTACGTTGGTTATCTATTTTGGGGGAATTGTATATTTTGTATTTGTAACTATAGTAAGACTAGTACCAGCAATGGCAACAGCAACAATAGTTGTAACCCTGTATACTAGTACTTTAACACACATATTAGTACCTTCATGTTATAAATGACTTACAATCGAGTAATTAAATGCTAGGAGCCCATAAAATAACCACCACGACATGGGTATTGGACTGAGAATGCTCTAATTTTAATAAAAGGAATTAAGAATTGATGTGTTATAATGAAATCACAAGTCATATTGAGACCACACTCAAAGTAATTTACAAAAGTTTTTTTTGAAACCCACACGATTGCAGGTTCGACCCAGTATTGAAGTTGGGACTTTAACTGTTTTCAAATGAACATTAGTCTCAGGTTTGATATCATTATATGTTCAAACTCATCTAAAGACTTCAAAAAATTATGGTGTTACACAAACCATTTAGTATGTGTTAAATTTGGAACCCGTGAGGGCCCCCAAAGATTGTTGTGGATAATTGCAAAGTGTTGTAAGATTGATGTGGATGTAATAGATAGGTATTTTTTGTATGTTTGGACAATTTGCAAATTTTGCATAGAATGGAAATGAAACTTTTATTCATTAAATCAGGAAACATCTTTAACAGGCACTTTAGATTTGGATGGCCTAATCTGTAGTGCCATAATAGTATATCCTTATTTAAAATTTGAGACAAAGAACCAACTTGGGCTATACTTGTAATGACCTAATTTGATATTAAGGGCTAATGACTTTGAGATTGATTGTAATTAGTGTAATTAAACACTTTTGGAGAAATGTGATGTGAATTTGATATAAATGTTCTTGATGATAAGTTATGCAACATAGTGAAAACTAGGGGCAAAATGGTAAAATTGGAAATTTACCGACCAATTGGCCAGTTGCCAAAGAGGAAACTCATTGGTGATTAAAAAAATCAATGGTTGAGATTCATTGTTTATGGGTCGGAATTGTATGCTTTGCATCTATGTGAGCTTATGGAAGAATGAACAAGATTATGCCAAGTGGCTCAATATGGACCAAAGGATCATGCACATAAGTCAAAAACTCACTTTTCTCTCTCTTCTCTCTCCTATTCGATTTTGGGGTATGGACCAAGGGAAAAATTTTGTACTTATCATCATCATCTCCATCATCTCATCATATCTCTCACCTCATTCTCCATTTCCGGCGACTTGAAGCAAGGAAAAAGAAAGGAAAAGCTTGAATTTTGGGTAGGTAATGGTCCTCCTATGCTCAAACACTCTTCATTAATCTTAATCATAGTGTTAAGAGCTTTATCTTGGTGATTTTAGAAGTTTGAAAGGTGGTGATTTGGGTGTTGGAGCAAATTTAGAAGTTTGAGAATCAAAGTTTGGCTTTAGCAAATTGAAGAGGTGAGCATTTGGTGCTTTTTGATATATTTATTGTGATTTTTGGTTGAGTATGATGAATTCTGGAATTTGCCCCGATTTTATGCCAATTTTTGAATGCATGGATTATATGATGATTGATGTTGGAACTGGTTTATTGTGGAGTTATTTGAATATTAGAGGTGATTTTGAATTTTGGAAGTGGATTGAATGAATTTGGGTATTGTGTGGGTTATAGAGACCCAAGACTATGAATTATTGTTAGGATGGGTTTTGAGTGTTTTGGAGGTTACCAATGGGTTCTTTATGGGATTTTAGGTGGGTATGAGCTTTATGTTAAGTTTGGGAACCATTGGGATTAGTTTTAGCCAATCTGGGAATTTCTGTCTTTTACTGCAATCTGGCAATCTGATAAGCCTCACTTGAGTGAGGATAAGTCTCACTCGAGTGTTGTGCATTTGCCTAAAGTTCTTTTAGTTCTTGTTGCACTTTTATGCCTAAGCACGAGTGCACTTCCTGATTCGCAAGTGATGCAGGCCATCCTCGAGTGAGCATGGGTTCACTCGAGTGCAAGTGTAATGTCATGTTAAGAGTTGCTCTCGGTGAAGCACTTGCAGGCCATTTGTCAAGAGTGTGATCTGACACTCTCAAGTGTAGTCTTCTCACCCGAGTGCCAAGGGTTGTGCTTGAGTGAGCTCCCTCCTCTAAAGTTGGCTATGCTCTCAGGTTCTCACTTCTTGTGATGCACTTTTGGGGACTCGAGTGACTTTGGAGTCATCACCCGAGTACAAAACCCCATGCTTGAGTATTGTGGGCACCTTCTGGCCATAGTTGTTACTCACTGTCAAACACTCACGAGTGAGAGCCATTCTCACTCGAGTGCAAGTCTCTCATCGCTCGAGTGAGGTTATCTTCACTCAAGTGAGCCATTCAAAAATCAGTATCTTGTTTCCTAAAAAGGCATCTTTGGAGTAGTTTCTCCCAACCCTTTAGGCATATGTTTAGGCATCTAATAGCCACCTAAAGAGTTTAAATGATAACCAACTTAAAGTACTAAGGAAGTAAGAACTTGGAAAAGAAATTGATCGGTTGTCCCTGATTTGGTTTATAGGATTTGACATTTGCTGCCTTCGTGAGCCCATGGTGTTGAAGAATGTCAGGAAAGAACAAGGTAGTGACTCTTTCTCTTATACTGCGTATGAAGTGTTGTATGTATGTTTGTCATGCATTGATAAACATTGTGCTGCTTTGTGATACATAGAGATCGCAACGAAAGCTGACACAGTGTTTACAGCCATGAGTGCTGTTGTTTGTGGCATGAGCCATGATACATTGTGATGTTGTTTAACATGATCATATATGCTATGTGTTTGTGCACTGTATGAGTGATTTGTTACTACTGGGATTCTCTTGAATCTCATTCTTTCCAATGACTAACATTTCAGACAGGGCAAGTGGTTCAAGAGAAAAGCGGATCACTCGGAGTGGCTAGAATCTTTTAGGGACATTTGAATGGGTTGTTGGTTATCTATTTTGTATTTGGGATTATTGTATATGAGTATTATTTTGGGAAATGAGGTGTAATCCCCTATATGGCAAATTTAAACCCTTAGTGTAAATATAGATGAAACCTGGAGTTTGCCGGGATTTTTTGTTGTGTACTCTGATATATGAATGTGACATAACTGCACAGGTGATTATATTCGATATTTGAACTTGAGACCAGGATAGGAAAGAAGTTTTCAAAAATTTTTATGGAAATCCTACCTCAAGGAGGGTATTTAGAATGAATTTTACACTATTTGTCGGTTTCTAAACTATTTTATTATGCGTTATCAAGCTATAATTACGTTTATTTAGGCAGGGGGTTACAATACTTCCAAATGCCTTGTTTTTCCAAGATTGATCTTCCACACAATATAATCCCTCTAGTAACTCAGCAGTGCAAATCATCTTTTCTAACTCCTAGTCCTAAAATAAACATTAAATGGTAGAGAAATTAACATGGCATTACTGACTTAAGGAAAGTTGGCTGATAGATATGAGGTTACATTACAAATCAAGTGCATATAGCACGTTTTTTATACCAAATTGTCAAATATATAGGATATACCAATCCCGAGAACTTTAATGAAATTTTCATCTATAACCTTAATTAACATAGGAGATGATGGAGCTTTTACTTTGTGAAGCTATGATTTGTTACCAGTCATATGATCAGTAGCTCCTGAATCGACTATCTGTATATTTCTATTATGTATATTTGTTTTAAGGGCTAGGATGGAATTACCTATGTACGCCACATTACCAAAAACCAAAAAGGTATCATTAGCATCATGCTTATCAAGTATTTTCTTGAGAAACTCTGCTTCTTCTTTGCTCAATCTAGCATAATGTTCTATTTTAGAATCTATGAAGACTATAAGAGCTTATTGTCTGGTTTGCCTCTGCCTTTGCTCTTAGGTGGTTTCCTATGGAGTTTCCAACAAATGTCCTTTGTGTGACTTGGTTTCTGGCAATGATCACACCATCTATTGGACCTCTTACCTCAAAAATCACTTGATTGACTTCCCTTTGAATAGAATCTAGTTGTTTCCATAGGTATTTGGTTCTGTTGTCTATGAGCAAAGATGATCTTTTAACTTTCTTGTTTCACGATGAAAAGTACTTCCCTCAAGCTTGGCAAGGCTTCTTGACTCATTACTTGTGCATGGATGGCTTCATAAAAGTGCTGGAGTTCTAATAAGAATTTAGAGACTCTTTTCTTCTCTTTGATTCTCGAGTAGAGGTGTGCATCATTTGGATTGCTCCACTCACATGCTACTTCATATTGTCTAAACATTGCCATAAAACAAGGAGATTAGTCCAGTATTCGGTGATGAAGAGATTACCTTGTTTGAGGTTGGCTAGTTTCATTTCAATCTCTAGTATAGCTGCTCGATTTTTAATTGAGGCGAACATATCACGGGCTGCCTCCCATACTTCTTTTGCGGATTTAAACAGAGAGAAACTTGCGATGATATTTATTATCATAGAACTCATGAACCAGCATTGAACCATGAAGTCTTCTACTTCCCATTCTTTATACTTAGGATATGTTGGTGGAGGCTTTAGTATGGTGCCAGTTATGTAGTTGAGTTTTCCTTTTCTGGTGACATACAAGCACACTCCATTAGCCCATTTAATATAATTTTTACCAGTCAATCTGTGAATGGTAATCGTAGCAGAATTTATGTCTTATGGTGTTTGGTGATTCCTCTTGAAATTCTCGCTGCTATAGTGGCATTGTGCGATACTGAGAGAAAGCCATCATCCTTGCTAGGTAGGTCTAGACCAATGCCAAATCTAATCATGGCTCTAGTACCATGACCAATCTGGAGCTCGTAAAGTCTTATTTATTAAAGTAATGATATGCAGTACATATAGGGTAGTGTCTAGGTTAGTTGGTAACCTTAGAATCACTTAGATTACATCTAATAGAATCAAGGAAATAATTCAATACTTTGACATTTAAATATACTGAGATTTTAGGATCTTTTGTCATCCACTAAACAAACCTAATTAATAATTTAATTATGGCTGGGTTGGACCAAGGCCCATAGCAGCACCAATATATATTAATGCCAAAAAATGCATATATTTTCTTGATTTAGGTAGAAATAAGTAAGTAGTCAAATCACTATAAAAAAAGATCAGTATTTGTCCTTAGGGATGAGCATGAACTACACCAGGTCGGGTTTGACATCAACCCGAGGTCTGGTCTAGAGAGTGTAACCCCCTACATATCGAGGCCAAGATTTAAGTTCATAAATACGTTATTATGTTGAATTAGAGACCGCAGAATAAATTGAGACTTATTAAATATTTCATTTCCCAAAATAGGGTTAGCAAAAACTTTTCTAAAACATGTTCTACACGGTCTCATATTCACATTTCAAATACATATTTGGCCTATACAGTTCGATTCCATTCATAAATATCAAAGTGCAACATAAATTCCTGACACATTCAGGTTCCATTAATAAACTAAAGGTTTACAGGGCACAAATGACCATATTAAGTTTTCCATTCAAGGGGATTACACAAACTACTCAATATATATATACAATTATTTCCCAACAAAATATTCCATAATTAACAGCATGATAACCAACTATCCAAAATAAAACTCCTAGCCCGAAGCTCTAACTGCCCTTTATCACCTGCTTCTCTTTAGAACCACTGGCCCTGTCTGAAAATAGTTTCATGGAAAGAATGAAATTCTAAAGAATCCCAATAGTAACAATTCACTCATAGTATACACAACCACAAAGCATGTAAGCAAATCACAACATAACAATAGAACAACATCATTTACAACAACATTTACAATAATAGGGGTAAAGTGTGATGTGCATCACCCACTACGACTGCTCACGCTGCAATGCACAATGGCATATCACACATCAATATATTTCACAACAGCAGGATTCCATGTGACACATTCCACAACAACATAGCCACACCAGCATGTTTCTCAATAGTGGGAATTCACAATTCCACAACCCATAACGGCAATTGTAGCGGTAGTTACAATGATAGGGGTAGGTGTGACTTGTGTCACCCCCACGACTGCTCACGCTACAATGCACAACAACATTTTTCACATCTACATGTTTCAACACAGTAATGTTTCGTACAACATGTAACACCCCAAATTTTGATTAAGGCTTAATGATAATTATTGAGGATAATTATTGGATTAAAGTTGAATTAATGTATATTGATGACAATATTATTTATATGTCATAATTGATGGAAAATTTAAAGGATGAAATTGTTGGGCAATTAGTTAGTGATTAATAGAGAAAATTAATTACTAGCTAAGAGAGAAATGAGAAGTGGGATTAAATGGCTAATGGAGGGTTTAAAGTAGCTAATTGGTGGTTTACCTTTATGGGAGCCAATGAAGAATTGACATGTGGCAAAGTGGGTGTGAGAGGAAGGTAAAGAAAAGTCAAATGAGATAAAAAATGTATTTCTCTCTCCTCTCTTCCCTCACTTGCGCAGAAAAAAAATGAAATGGAGGGAGTATAATCATTTGTGCTTCTTCTTCACTCCACCTCCATCTCTCTCTCTCGTCCTCTCTCTCTTCCCTCTCCATTTCTGTCGACATTTTTGCAGCAAAGAGGAAAAGGAAAAGCTTGCAAAAAGGTAGGGAAAATGGCTTCTATTGCTCAAACTCCCTTCTTTAATATTGATCCTTGAATGAAGAGCTTCATTTTGATGGTTGTAATGTGTTCATTGGTGTTAGTTTGTGACCTCAAGAGATTGTGAAAGTTGAAGAATCAAGAAATCTCTTTGGCAAAGTGAAAGAGGTGAGTGTTATCTCCCTTTTAATATATATATTGTGGATGTTGGTGAGCATTGATTTTTCTGGAAATTTATGCCCTATTTTCAAAAATTAGGGTCTTAGTGAGTTTGGCATGTTGTGATAATGGAAATGGTGTATTATGATGTCTTTTGGACAAATGGATTGGTTTGAATCATTAAAAGTAAAGTTTGGGAACTTTGTGTTGGTTTTGGTGTGTTGGTCAAAACAGGGCATGTGGTTAGGGTATGAATTTGGTCATTTTGAGGCTACCATTTTGTTCCTTGTGGAAAATTGTATGGGAATAAGCTTGGTTAATGATTTTAAAGTCATTGAACACTTTGGTAGAAAAGTTGGAAAATGCTGTCAATGTGAACTCTGTCTGGACAGTTTATTTGTGTGGACGTTTTGAGTGACCAAATGACTTCAGAAAATTGTGAAACTTTCCAGTCTTAAATTTCACATCCCAAGCTTCAAAATGGACATATATTTTATGTCATTTCGTTTGGTATTCTGAGAGTTATGCTTTGCCAAAGTTTGGTACAAAAACAGAACTCTGTTTTGGAGTAATGTTGGGTTTTGGGTGATTCTGTATTTTTGTGATGATTTTAAGTTATAAGCCATATTTTTCCTTGAAAGAGGACTCAAATACCTTTCTTTTGGCTTTGGAATCACTCCGTTTTGAATTTTATAGAATTAGTTATGGTTTTTCAAAGTTCAGCCCAGAGTCAGGAAATCTCTAGGCCGCGGCCCAAGAGTGGCGGACCGCGGCCCAAACCTTTCTGGCCTGTTTTGGGCCGCGGCCCATGAGTGGTGGGCCGCAGCCCAAGGCCTTCTGACCATATTTGGGCCGCAGCCCAAGGAATGGTGGGCCGCGGCCCACCCCTGTGTTCCAGTACTTGGTGTTTTCGAAAAGAGATCTTCTCCCTATTGTTTCCTAACCTTTTAGGGGTTTTATTAGAGGCATTTGTGGCTTCTTAAGGGTCATTATTGATAACCAAATCTAAGTGTTGAAGAGTTAATTGAGTATTGGAATAGAGAATAATGCTTCGTTCTTAATTATGACTTTAGGCTTTGATATCTGCCCGGAGCATAGAAGGCTTGTGCCTGCTCAAGGAAGGAAAGACAAAGGTAGTGACACTTTATCCTATATCATGTGTATTGCATTGCTTGTTTGCATTAGTCATCGATTGTAGTGAAAGTGAAGGGGACGTGGCGAAAGCCCGGACTCGATTATAGTGAAAGTGAAGGGGACGTGGCGAAAGCCCGGACTCAAATATTGATAAAGTGATGGGGCGTGGCGTAAGCCCGACCTTGTATAAAGTGAAGGGAACGTGGTGAAAGCCCGGTCTCGAATATTGATTGCTGCATTGTGATATATGTTTACTTGCTTTGTATATATGCATCATATAAATAAACTGTTGCTACTGGGATTCTCTAGAATCTCATTCTTTCCAAATAACATTTTTAGACAGGGCAAGTGGATCGAAAGGCAAGCAAGTGGCAAAGGACGATTAGGACTGCCAGCGGTAGTCTTAGTTAAATATTTTGGTTTACTTCGAATTAGTTATCATTTTGGATCATTGTAAACATATTGAATAGAATTGTAGTACTATAGTTTTGTGTAATCCCCGGTATGGATACTAAGATGGGCAATGATGCCCTGTATAAACCTTTAGATTAATGTTATTATCCCGGGTGAACGTCGGGAATTGTGCTTACTCTGATATTGTACATGTAACAGACCAAACAGGCCATTTGTGTAATGAATGAAATGAATGGAAATCCATTTGTACAAGTTTTTTAAAAAGTTTTTAATTGTTCCAGATTTCTTATTCGATAATTAAATGTGTTTAAACACTAATCCCGGCCTGATTATCGAAGGGGGTTACACAACATATTTCACAACGATAATACAATGATAAGTCATGCATTTAATGTGTCATACACAACACAAGAGAAAGGTCACTACCTTGGTCTTTCCGCGCTTGCTCTAGAAATGATCTCTCTAGGGCTGGGCAAATATTAAATCCTATAATCTATAATTAAGGATGAATAGTTATTCTTTAATACAATACTTAACTCCATAATGCTTTAGATTGGTTGTCATTTGAGACCTTTAGGGAGCTACTAGAAGCCCAAACAAATGCCTAAAGGGTTGGAAATGACTATTTCAAAGACCACTTTATGATAGAGAAAAGTTATGATTTTTGGGTGTTGGCCTCGGCCAAGAATCTTTGGCTACGGCCAAAAATAGGTAAAAAACTTTTGGGTTGTGGCCAAAATCAGGTCAAAAGCTTTTTGGCTACGGCTAAGAGTCTTCTGGCTCTAGCCAAGATTCTTCTGGCTACGGCCAAAAGCATGTCAAAAGCTTTCGGGCTGCAGCCAGGGACTTGTGGCTGCGGCCAAGAAACTTTTAGTTTCTAGGCTGAACTTCCAAAAATCATAACTAATTTTTAGAAAATCGAAATGAGGTGATCCCAAGTCTTGCTTAAATATTTTTAATTCCTCTTTACAGAAAAAATATGAATCATTAATTTCTATACCACAAAAATACAGAATTCAACAATTCTCCTTGCTGTTCCAGAATTGATCCCAGATTTGACACCAAATTTTGGAAATTCATAACTCCCAGCACACCCATCGAAATGCCAGACATTACATATCCATTTTGAAGCTTAGCATGTGTTCTATTAGACTGGAAATTTTCAGAATTTTTCATCACCATTTACCCATTCAAAATGTCCATGCAAACCAACTGCCTGCACAGGGTTTTCACTAACCAAAACTTGCAACTTTTAAACCTAAGTTTCCAATTGTTCAAAATTCACATCCGACACTACTCCCACACAATTTTTCACAAGGAATCCAATGAAAACATCAAAATAACCAAATTCTCATTCCATTATCATGCTCTATTTTAGGCAACATTCAACACAAATTCCCAAAATTGCCAAACTTGACATTTCAAACTCAAATCCCAAATCAATTCTATCTATCCAAAACACATAATAAGACACCATTTCCATGACCCCACCATGTCATACTCTCTAAGACCCTAATTTTCAAAAATAGGGCAAAAATTCCAGAAATTATAGCCTTAAGAAAATGCCACAAAACATAGGTAGAAATGTGCATCTTACTCATCTCTACAACTTTCCCAAACTTGTTCCTTGCTTCTCCAACCTCTAGATTTTCTTGAGCGCACAAACCACCACCAATGGAAAATCTAAAATCATAGAAATGAAGCCCTCAACAAGGGGAACAACTTTAAAGAAGGAGATTTTGGCATAGGAGTTCATTTGGAAGGTCAAATGGCTTACCTAAGATCAAGCTTTCTTCCTTTTTCTTCACTTTCAATGGCCAACAAATGTGAGAGAGAGAGAGAGAGAGAGAGAGAGAGAGAGATTTTTGAGATGATGATGATGAAGGAGGAGGCATAATTTCTGCCCCATTCCCATGCCCATACGCATAATATGATTTGTTGGACTTTCAAACAACTCCCTATACATTCAATGGTGCCACTTGTCTCAATCTCATGCCTTCTCATAAAGTAAGTAACCACTTGGTTACTCTAACAACTTCATTAGCCATTTAGTTATCCTTCTCATATCTCTTAGTAATTAATTTCTCCATTAATCATTGACTAATTGGCCGGTAATTTTCCATTCTTTCAATTTTTCCACTGATTATGGCATATTAACTTAAATTGCCATATAACACATAACTAAATTCTTTTCCTTCTTACGTGCGCCATCTACCCCTATTTTAGCTTCAAAAATTACTTTGTCACATAATTATGCTAAATTACAGGGTGTTGGGCATTTTCAATAATTAATTCGGGTCTCAAATCAACTTTAATTCATAAAATCATTCTCAATAATCGTTATTAGTCTTTAATCAAAATTTGGGGCATTACAAAGAGGACCTCGGGCTAGGCAACATTGCCCGAGGTCTGGTCTGGCCCATTACCAACCCAAGGTCAAGTTGGACTAGACCTGGTTTGTAAGACTACCGGGACCCAAGAGTTGAATTTTAATTTTTTTTCCTCCTTGAGAGGAGAGATTTGTACCTATCAAGCACAATTTGTTTGTTGCCTTCAACTTAATAAGCACAATTAGGGCTATAAAAAAAATACCTATAATCACATAAAACTCATCATAAAACATTAAAACCCCATTATACATTCATAAAAATCTCCAACACCATTCAACAAATATTCAAGGTACAATGAGAAGATAAGGATTTGGAAATTTCAACCATCTACAAAAATTTAATGATATCATTTTTCTAGGGGAAGTGTCCATAACTAAAGAATTGAAGAAGTTAGAGAACGTGGTCAAAGAAGTTGAGGATCACAAAGTTGAGAATTCAAAGAGGGAAAGGTCTATTTAATGTCATTAACACTTTTACCAACCTTACCTCCTTATGGATAGGAGCCATGGATAAGGATGAATTTCTAGAGTTGGACTTGGTAACCAACCCACCCAAGAACCTTGAGCGGCTTTGCTTGGAGTGAACTCTTTAAGACTGAAGTCATCAAACTGTGTGAGGGTGTGACAAGGTCAAGGAGAGGGGGAGAAAAAGGCTCACCGCTGACAAATGGAGAAGCACAGTGGTAGCCAAGCTAAAAGGAGGACCAAAGGAGCGACACTGTGAGGATGACTAGTGGAAGTGTTTGAGGATTGAGGGTGTTGTAGTAAGGCTTCTTTTTAAATTAGGTCACATGCGAGAGTAAGAAGTGTGGGTAAAATTAAAGTGCAACCACACAACTATTTTTTCAAAAAAAAAAAAAAGACTTGGGCTAGACCAGACCAAACCATGTGCACTAAGCACCTAGTCCTGAACTTGGTCCAGCCTAATTGGTTGGTCTGGT
Source organism: Inga leiocalycina (assembly GCA_963242795.1). Taxonomy (NCBI): domain Eukaryota; kingdom Viridiplantae; phylum Streptophyta; class Magnoliopsida; order Fabales; family Fabaceae; genus Inga; species Inga leiocalycina. The sequence goes on from OY725321.1 coordinate 60,182,187, forward strand.
TCTTTTATGTTATAAGGCTTTTTTTATTAGACTAGACTAGACCGAGCCACCTCGGGTTAAACCGGATTACCTAAACTACCGGTTTTTTGCTCATCCCTAGTTGTCTCCTAGAAAATGGTACAAGGAATGAGAAAGAAAATTGTGTTGTATAATTTCTTCCATTAAAATAATGAGTGACTACATTTTCATTATCAATGCATTATTTTGATTTGTGGTCGGTCATAAAGAAAATTGTACGTTTTTGTACTAGACGAGTTTGGTGTGAAATAAAGTGTGACTTTGAAATAAGCCACATCGTCGAATGTTCCCCCTATATTCCATCTCAAATTTTGCTTTGCTTCTGGATGTCATATACAACAAATTAAAATAAATTAATTTTTTTACTATCCCCTCTGGTCCTTAATATATAAAATTTTACTATAAAACACTATAGAAGAATTATACTTAATCCACCATGAATGTAATATAGTACCTAGTTATATTTTATAACATAATATATAAAAATATTATAAAAGTATAATTATTTTTATTTCGATGTTATATGTTTTTCTAGTTTTTCATCATAAAGTGTGTCAACATTCAAGCTATGACTAGCATATGGGCAAAATGTGAAATGTTTTGGAAAGTCAATACATAATATGAACATGAATTGCTTTCATTAATGGATCAACTAACTAGGTGTTTGTTTGGAATAGCAATTGGAGTCTTTAAAAGTAGCTTTTAAATCATGATTATGGTATATAATAAAAGTATGTAAGAGGAGTATTGTCCGACTTATGTGCCTAAACACTTATAGGGCTATCAATCGCCCAACCAAACAAGCCCTAGATCGATGTGTGAGCCATGCCATTCAAATGTCCCATGACAACATTTAGTTTTTCCCCCCAAAAAAATGTTACAATTGTACTGTACATGATTATTTTGAAAAATCATTATGCCATTACAGTTTCAAGTTTATTATTTTTTTAAAATGCTATTTTACCCGTCAACTTGTTATTTTCTATACAAAATATGAGTTAATGTGTGTTTGAATTAACTTATTTTAAGTGATTTTGTTATATATAAAGCAAATATGTGGGAGGTGTTTTTTTAATGTCATAAAGCATAAAAGTTTTTGTAGGGTGTGATTGGTTCAACGGAGGGGATAGTAGGGGAGGTTCATTAAATATGGGTGGGGGTAGGGTGTAGGAGGTTATGAATCATAACTTTTGAGCTTTATTTGATTGAAGAAGAGGGAATGAGAGGTTTTGGTTTTTTATTTGTTTCAAGAGGGTAGATGAGGGGAACTAATTATAAGTTAACTCATATGCCCTTATCTCTTTATTTATACAGTTTCCTTCTTCTTTTACCATTTTTACATCAAAAATCAAAAGTCTCCGTATGATGATGAATTATCCATCCATTTCCAAGGTCAATTCTTCAACATGCTAGTAATGACAATTTTTCATGTGGTCACCATGTTGTAATGCAGAATTCAACTTGAAAACATGACGAAAATGTCTTGGGAATTCCAAAAAAATATGTGGGCCATACCTTATTTCTCTGAGCGAGAGAGTCTCTCTGGAAGACGGAAATGATTCAACCCCCTCAGAAGTTTGGTGTATGAACAACCTTTCGTCAATCCATCCCTGCATAATAAAGATAACCATCCAAATAATGTCCAGCCAAGTATCTAACCATTATACAAGAATAATATTTTTTTAGTGAACTTGCTTTAAATGGAAGCCCTCAAATGTTAGTTTTCTGAAATTCTTTGTGAGCTTTCTCATCCTTTGCATCACCTGGAGCAAATTTGACACCGCTTGTGTAACAGGAAATTAGATTGGCTATAGTCTAGATGGAACTATGCATAGATCCTCTTCTTATTCTTGATGATCGTCGGTCCAATTACATGGATTCTTGCTTTGAGCATGATTCTACTGGCGTGATTTTCTTAGTTGGGTGAATTTCTTTCGTATTGCCTTGGAATGTTCGCTCATAGGTATTGAAGATATGATGCTCTTTCTACTCCGAGATTGCTAGTTCGTCATCATAATTGTCACCGTCAATAATCAAAGCTGGCTCAATTGATTTTGGCGCATGAGTTAGAGATTTCAAGAAAGCGCTGCTTTTGAGAAGAAGAAAAATGGGGTTTTAAACATAAGGGGTGGGGAGCCCTAAAAGACAAAATAAGTTCTCACCCCTTACCTCTCCTCTTTCCGAGCAAACACTTATACATTTCCAACCCTCCCCTTCCCTCCCTCCCAAAAACTCCCAACCAAACAAGGCCTTAAGCAGTCAATGCCGCTAATAAAAAAAGTAGGCATATGCACTAGATTTTTGTTTTGGTTTTTTATTTTTGAAAATTTGAACGATACTTTGGCACTTAAATTTACTTAAATTTACTTAAATTTATGTTTTGAATTTTGAATTTTATTATTTTATTTTTATCCATATAAAAAAAGTAAGAATATAGTGAAGTTTTGTAAAAGGGCTTGAAACCCATAAGCTGAAGGGTCAAACATCACAATCCAAGGTGTTTTAGGGAAACATGTCTTTCAAACCCGACCCTTTAGACCCAAGCCCATCAGGGGCTGGCTGGCTCGTTTTCCCACCTCTACCAACCAATGAGGGTGAGATGGCTCTATATTTTTTTAAATTGAAGGGAAATATTGTAAAAACACAAACATTCCTAAATTTGTTTTTGGTATATTCGACTGATTTGGGATTTTTCAAATTGAAATAATATTTTTGAGTTTTTCAAATGATAAGGGTATTTATTTATTTAAAGTTTTCTCTTCTAATTGCGTGGTGTAGACTTTTTTCCCCATTATGGTCCTGTCGGGCTTAATTCAGATGTATTTGGGCCTTGTCAAATCATATAGTTTAAATGGGGCTAGCTCTTATGTCATGGAAAACATCGGCATCAGGACCATGGTCAATTTCTTTTTTTTGCTCAAAAGACCATTGTCAATTAATGCAAGGTGACTATAGGGTTTCAAGTAAGCTCATCAAGCCAATCTAATTCTGATGTTAAAGGGCACTTTTGCTTGAAAAGTTTTCTCAAAAGAGCATTAGTGCCTCAAAGTTTTTTTAGAGCTAATGTCACTTCGAAATTAGTAAAAATGTAGCAATATTACCCTGTTTCAATAGATCCAAACAGACATTTGTTAGTTGAAGATAACTCAATTTCTTCTATATATCTATGTAGAATCTTTATGTACGTAGGTCCTTATGGATGATTCAATTCAAGTCTTTACATTCAAAACATCATTTGTTGCTAGTAATTCTGCTATGTGGCTGTCATTAACTAGGAATTGAATCGCTTTCTTGTTTCCCCGTAGTTGGGTTTTCAAGTCTTCAAGCTCATGTTTGAAGGGGAAAATCTAAAAGTTTCTCAACATCCTTAAACGGATAGTATTTTTAATTTGTGATTGAAGAGGAAAATGTTCTCAACATCCAGGAAGTAAGGCCTAAAGGAATTAACAGTTATACTGCTTGTTACAACTGACTATTGAGAGAAAGGCTCTTTTTCTTGAGTGCACTTCAATTTGAAGATTCAAACTAAGACCTGCAAGAACTGTATAAAGAGTTCTTCACCAAAGCACAAGCTGCTTTGGTGCTAAAAAGGATGTTCGAGAATGGAGATTGAAAGCATTAAACAAAGAAACCATTTAATAAGTTTTGTGTATAATCAATTACAAAACTTTGGTAAAAAAAAGTTTATGAAACAGGGCAGAGACTAATTAAACAAGTGCATTAAGAATGGTATGAATGTAATTATTAAATAAGATATTTAGTATATTATTGACTGAAGATGAATTTAATAACTGAAAAGAGGTGAGCTGTGCACACGTGTACATATGAATTATACATCATTTTAAATTAGTAGTATTAACTTTCTTGAACTTACATTGGATTAAAGTCCCTATAATTAAAATGCAACATAATAATAATAAGAAATTTTGTAATTTTATGGGAAAAATGTTGTTTCTTCCTTCCTTATCATTAGTTTTTCCCATAGAACAGAACATTTTCTTCTTTGAGAAGAGAGCTCATATGGAGAACTTTTTCTTTTCTTTCATTTACTTGGCAAAAGTGAATAAATAAGTTGGGAAAATCACTTGACAAGCTAACTGAAATGCTCGTGATATTAGTGTGATCCATATTTAGCATAATATAGGTAAAATCAAAGCTAAGACCCTTGCAAATGGAAATAGAATGTGTTGTCTGTAAGTACAGGACTAGCTGATTCTAGGTCATTGACATGTTAGATTTTGATTTCTATGCTTGTGATATTTTTTTTGTGGCTTGGGTCAAGCTCTCAATGAGGCACCAAAGTTCTTCTTGCACTCTGCTAGCCATATCCATGGTGTAACACCCCGAATTTTGAGACTCGAGGCTAGAGAATAAGCCTGAGATTAGTGGATTGCTAAGCCCCGGTTTAGCAAGATCCTAAATTGTGATTAGGGTTTAATGACTACAAAAGTGGACGTGGTTAGTGATTAATGAACCTTTTTAGAGAATATAAAGTGGATTGTAGTCGCTTGTGTTATGAGCAACGCCAAAACCCTGTATTTGAGTTCAATTGTGGATTAACATCCAAATTGACTTAGAATAGAGGGAGGAATTGAATGGGATATTGTGATGGAAATGGTGTCATGTTGTGGTATTTAATCATTGGAATTGATTTAAATTGGATTGGACACATTGGTTGCAAAAAATTGGAAATGCTGTCCAGTGTGAATTCTGTCTGGCCAGTCTTCTCGTGTGGATGTTTTGACTAGGCAAATGATGTCAGAAAATTATGAAACTTTCCAGTCTTGAAGTTCACATCCCAAGCTTCAAAATGGACATATAATTTGTGCCATTTCGTTTTGGGAACTGGGAGATATGACTGTCCAAAGTTTGAGGTCGAAAATGGACTCTGTTTTGGGGCAGTGATGAAATTTGTGTAATTCTGGAATTTTGTGGTGATTTCTAGTAATGGATCATATTTTTCCAATGAAGAGGACTTAAATAGCTTTCATTTGGCTTTGGGATCACCTCATTTCAATTTTTCTAGAATTAGTTATGATTTTTCAAAGTTTGGGCAGAAAATCTGCCAGAAAATCCGAAAATGGGAATTATGACATCATCTCATTAAAAGATGATGTCGGCATGGAATTACATATGTTATCATCTTCCTCAGCTCATTTCTGTCGCACACAGCAGCTGAAGCAAGAAAAAAAACGTGGAGAGAGCTTGGAGAAAAGAGAGAAAAAGAGGAAGAAATCTCGCAAGGTAAGCCGATTTCTCCGACGATCTAGCTCCTAACGCGTATAACTCCGACTCTAAGCCACTCCTCTTTATTCTTTAAGGTTGTGAAGCTCAAAACTTGGTGTTTTAAAGAGGCTAGGGTTCAGCCAAATTTGGGAAAAGCTAGTGGGAGCTTGAGGTAACTTCCAAACTTTCGTATATTGCTTATTCTGGCTGCTGTGGGCAATTTAATCGGTGAAATTTCGCCGGATTGCCATTGGTTTTAAAGTTTGGAAATGATGTGGCCTAGGGGTTATGCTGCCCAAATTGGGTCTTAATGTTAGTTGTAACCTAATGTAATGGTTAATAAAGTGGTTAGGAGTAGAAAGGAACGCGTTTACGGAGCCGAAATCGTAAAACCCCGATTTTCCCTGGAGAACTCATAAATTTCGGCCAGCCCTAGAAATGGGTCTTAGAGTTGGATTTTCAATGATTTGATGGTTCCATTGAGTTCAGGGGCGAAAATTAGGTGGGGTTACAGTTGGGCACTTTTTCGGAAAAGGCCGAGAAAGCATAATTACGGAAACGCCCCTAAAACCCTAAAAGTAGGGCTGCCAAGGGCAATTTCGTAATTTGACATTGAATTTGATAATTCCGAGTCCGAAAATGGATTCCTTGGGCGAAAATATGTCAGAAGAGCCCATGTCAAAATTTCGGGAAAAGTACAGCCGGACCGGGTACGGCGGGGCCGGGCCGGGGTCCCGGGGGTATTTTGGTAAATTTTCAAGATAGAATCATATAACCCCCAGAAACACTATGAAAGTGTCTAAATAGTACATTTGACATTGTAGGATCGAATGTGAAGCCCCGAGTTGCTGGCACGCAAATCGAGGAGAAAAGACTGGAGGTAGGGAACTTACCTCTCCTGCATGTATTGATAATTGTATTTGTGTATTGATGCATGTTATTGCTTTGCATGATTATGTGAAACATATGAGAATGATTGTAGCTCTGTTTCTATTATACTATGGCCATGAGTATGTTGTGTGAACATTGAGCATGCGGATATATCATGATGTGAACATGAGTTATTGTGATGCAAGCATGTCATGCATTAAATACTTATCTTGCATGCATATTGGTATGTGTTTCCTACTAAGATTCCCCAGAATCTCACCCTCCCCTATCAACATTTTAGACAGGGAAGGAAGATTGAGGATGAAGCAAGCATCCAAGGACGAAGAAGACTCGTTTCTGGGTGAGAGCTTATTAGTTGGTTATCAAGAAGTAATTGGGATAATATATGTGTATATTTGGATAAATATTTGGTTATGTATATGAGTAGTTTGTGTAATCCCTAATCGAGGAGTTGTATGGGCTATTATGCCTATGATTATTGAGCGAAGATATGATTCCGGGATTGCCGGAAGTTTATTTTGCGTACTCTGATATTTGTATAAATATAATTTATCTTCGCATAGTAATTATATTCGGAGTGTAAATATGAGACCGTGTTTTAAATGATTTTGAAACGTGATTGTGAAAACCCCGTCTGGTTGATGGGTATATAATTGTTGTTTTGACTTATTGGTCTCTATTTCACGTTAATTGCAGAATCCGGATATTAATTACGGCAGGGGGTTACACATGGAGAATTTGATCCTCCTATTTCTCATTCACTTGTTTTTCTTGGTACAAATGCACTTGGCCTCTATTTATAGGTCTCAACCATTAAAGTCTTATTCTATGGGCACAAAGAAATAAAAAAGACCATAATGGCATTAACCATGAGAAACTTTAGTGTGGAAGTTTGTGTAGACTTAGGACATTGAACATGAAGAATCCTAAGAGTTAGTGGTTACAGGCATACAATACTCATATAAAGTTTATAATAATCTTTCAATTAAAACATTTTATTTGCTTATTATGTATTCCATGTATTAGAGCTTAGCAAATCAACAAGACAACCTTTTCACTTCCATTTCCTTCTGCCTCCTCTCCATTTTTTTTAATCTCTACTATTAGATTAATTTAGAAATGTTGAAATACAATTTTTTTTAAAAAATACAATATTCTAATGAAATTATAAAGATGTAAACTGTTTAGATTATATTCTAAAAATTTATATTAATATATATTGTTATTTGATATAAAATAATACTTTTATAAGATATTAAATTTTAACTGTCCAAAGATAATTTAATAGTGGATATAAGAGGGGCAGGAGAAGTATATTGGAAGCATTATGTCATCAGCGATTGGAAATTTATTTGGAAACTCCCCATCATATCTGGAGTTCGGCATTTTATATGGAGAATTTTAAGCAAAGCTATAGCAACGAATGAGGCGCTGTGCAAAAGGAAGAGAGCTCCATCCCTATATTGCCCAGTTTGCGAGTTGGAAGTAGAAACTATTGAGCATGTTTTCTTCTTGTGCTCATGGGCTCATAGCCATCACTCTCTTTAACTACTATTCTGACTTCTGATGCTCTAGACATAAGTGAGGAATTTGTGGATGCTTTGTCTCTTGGTCATAGAATGGGTGTTGGATAGTTATTTTTCATCTTTCAGCCTTGTACTTTTGCTTTCATCTTTTTTATGTTGCTCAATATCAGGATGTTAGTACGTACTTTTGGAATTTTACCTTTTTTTTTTGTCAATACTTTTGGAAATCATATATACAAATGGAGAGTCTATTGAATGCACTATATCTTTAAAATTAATATTGGATAAATTGCTATAATGTTTCAAACATAAATTGTAAGTGACCAAATTATTTCCGGCAAAAAAAACCATATTATTATTAATATTATTATTATTATTATTTTAAAAAAATGTACAGGAAATTGGTTAAGTTTAATATTTACATTTTTCTTTTTCTTTTTTATGGAGAAATTCGGATAGTCTATACCAGGTTTAACACGCAATCTTTTTTCTTCTTCTCTCTTCTAAACAAGGTTTTTCCTGTAATCACATACATATTTGGGATTTTAAACAACTGATCCAAAAATACAAAGTTAGCTCATATAACATTGGGTAATACTATTATTGGCCTTTACAGTTTCATCGAATTTTGATTTTAGTCTCAACAACTTTAAATTGTAGTTTTTGATAGTTATAGGTTCATAAGGGCAATGTTAAGTTTTAGTTAGCATAATTAAATATAAAGATCAAAATCAAAATTCATCAAAAGTATATGAGACAATACCAAAACTCAGACCGAGTCTTTATCAGATTGTAAGGAACAAAGACAATAATTTAAAATTATAGATATCAAAATCAAAATTTAATCAAACTATTAACATTTATACATAACTCAGTTGAAACTTAACTCACACAAAAAATTTAATATCTCTCTAAATACTAAACTACCCCTAATACTTAATTTCTTGCATATGGGCTTTTTGACTTCTCCCCACACATTGTTCCATTATTGGTGGACATGTTTTCTAATCAAACGCTTGATGGATATGAGAGGACTAAGAAGAAAAACAGAACATCTCTTGAAGCTTTCTAATCTTCTTGTTCATGCATATAGTATAAATCAAACTCCTTTTCCTTCTTAATTTTTAGTCGGGGTGTAACATCCAAAATTTGAGAAGAGCTTTTTTCATCCTTACTTAAGGCGTAGGGGCGTTATATAATGTGTTGAAGGATGAACTTCTAAACAAAGAAATTAGGAGGAGGGCAAAATTGTCAAATGGGCATATTTAACCGATCAGTTCGCCTCCGCTCTTCAATATTTCCGTTCAGAAACGAGAGGGCGAGAGTAGGGTGAGCGATTGTGCCAGGAGAAGAGGAACAGGAGATCTCGTCGGAGAATGGGGAAAGGAGATGCCAAAATCCACATGCAAACCAATCTTTAATCTAAGGTAAGCCCTTTAAGCCTCTTCCCATCTTCAAATTTTTCAGTTGGGTTAGTTTGGGAGCGAGAGCAGTGGTCGAATCTGGTTCTGAAATGGGAAAAACCGCCGATTAAGGGTTCTGAGCGGTGGATAAAGGCGGATTAAAGCTTATAATCATTATAATTAGTGTTGCATGTGTTTTCTTGGCCTTGGTTTGTGATTTTCGAATCTGCCCTTCGTGTACAGAGGCAGTATGATCGTTTGCTTTGATTAAAGTCTTACAAAAACATTGAAATGATGAAATAGATAGTCTGTATAGGATATATATACATGTATGATGCTTCTAAACTTTGGGTTCGAATTTATGAAGCCGAAAACTGATTTGAACTAGCTGATTTATATTTCCAAGTGATGAGTCGTAGTTGTAGAAGTTTAAATCATGTCTAGGGACTTTTCAATGAAGTTTTGAACCGAAGCTTGAATTTTTAGAGTTTCTGTAGAGATACTAATGGAATGGTTTAAAGGATTAAGTGATGTTTCTTATTGCTGAATGCGTTGAAATTGAGTTACCAAGGCTGAAAAATTATAGGAAGCTTATTGTTTCATGTTTTCAAATGAGGAACAATTATTTTAGATGACTCAATTAAGTATAGAGACTTTAGCATGATGATTTAAAGGATGTTTTTGGAGCTGGAATTTTCCAGACTTAAGGAAGACACAGTGATAGATGCAGAGGAAATAATATACACACCCTCAGCCACATTCTTTATATTGTTGATAGAAAATTTTTTTTGAAGTTTTACTTTGCTGTTTGGGTTTGAATGATATCGGTTACAGCTGAAAGAAGAAGAGAATAATGACCAAAGTTTGTAATTATTGATTTAAGTTTGCTATTCAAAGGCCTTCCTAGAATAATTAATTGCCTAGCTATCTGAACTAGCTTTTAAGGTTTTAAGCTAATGTTACAAAGGAGTGTTGATAATATGTTAAATCAGCCAGATAAGATTGTTTATGTGCTTATTTTGCTGTCTCATGTGGTCTGTAAAAACTGAAGCTTCAAAGGATTATTATGACATGCTGGTTCTACTTGGAGCTGGAAATAGATATATGCATATGTATATATATAATAGCAGCTGCAAAGGAATATTAGTGTGTGATATATAATCTGTACGAGTTTTTGCTGTCTTAAAGTTTCAAATTGAGGTTGGCATGATATTGTTAAAGCTGGAAATTTCTTGAGAGTTATATAGGAGATAACATATTTACATGTTATAATGTGATAAAGGGTAAACTTGGAGATTAGAAATTGAGTTAAAGGGAATTGTTTCATGTCTCTAAATATTATGTGCTTGGAGACATTATAACAAGTAATTCAAAGTATTAAATAGTGTTTTTAGGATACTTGAATTAAGATAGGAAGTGTATTTTTTTTAGCTATATGGTGAGTTGTTATTGTGGCAAGAGAGCTACTATAAAAGCTGAAACTAAGAAGCTCTCAATTGGAGGAAAACCTTGCTGTTTCATGGTGTTAAGTGTCAAGTTTTGATATTGAGAGAAAGATAAGTCGAGCATTAATTAATAGGCAAAGTTCATATTTGAGTGTGTAAATATTTGACTCAATGATTTGAATATTGTAGCTGAAATTTTATTATCATTTGCGGTGATAGATTAATTTGAATATAGGGGATTACAATCAAGTGTAATAAGCATAAGTAAATACAAGTTAGAGTTGTGCAAAATAATATATATTGATCCATGTGAAGCTGGGGGCTGATAAGTTGTATTTTTATGGCTGGAAACTGATTCTTAGATGTTGTTTGAGGCTTCCACTTGCTAAACATTATTGTGGAAACTAGAAATTTTCAGGATAGTAAGTGTGATGCGGTCAGAATTTTCTTAAGCAGCCTGGAAGCAAAAAGAAATAGGTTATGATTGTGTTCGCCTACACCTAAAACCATGGTTTCAAAAGCACTTTTCCGCAAATCGAGACAAAACTTCACTCACATACTTACCTCGTAAACTATAAAAGCTATTCTTCAAAAACTAATCCGAACACACTCTATATAGGAGTGGAGTGAAAGATGAAGATGAATGAAGTTGAATGTTAATAAGTGTGAATTGGGGCTTTGTAGGGAATATATATATGCATATGTATACTTGTGTGTGTATGTGTGTAGTTGAATGTTAATAAGTGTGAATTGGGGCTTTGTAGGGAATATATATATGCATATGTATAATTGTGTGTGTATGTGTATAGGTATTAAGTTGTGGAAATTAAGGAGTGGTAGGACATCCCAAATGTCCCTAAACAAAATATGAATACAAGTTTTTCAAGATGGCCAGCCACTTTTAAATAAGGTTAGAGTTTGTTTAAATCTAGGATTGAAGAACAAACAGTCAAGTTATAAATTATAGATAGAATAAGTGTTAACCCACCCTTATATATACCTATGCCTAAATGATAGGTTTTGATATTTGCCCAAGCCCACCAAGAAATTATCAAAGAAAGAAACAAGGAGAAGGTAATACGGAAGAAAGAGCAACAGGTAGTAACTCTTTTCCTCTCATGTTATTGTGCATTGGTTTCCATATGTTTGTTTGTGCCATTTAGCTGTAGTTAAGAATGAGAGCATGTAAATTATCCTTGCATAATTATTTGCCATGGCCATATGCAGCAGATAGATTGGCAGAGCAGGTATTTGTCTAGTATGTGCTCTAGTTATTTATTTATTTTATCTAGTTGTAAAATAATGTGCACCAGTTATTTGTGCAGTTTATCTATCTGCAATAGATTATGCACTAGTAGAAAGATATATGTGTACTAGTTAGCTTTTCAGCTTAGTTACTTGTAATGTCTTGTTCTCTATGGCTTGTTTTTACATGCATAGTTATTAACCTTGTATGATTTACATGATGAAAAGTAGTTGCGATTGAGAATTCCCCGAATCTCACTCCTTTCTTTCATGACATACAGCAAAGGTAGGTACTTCTAGGGGCTGGGGCGTTGTGGTTGGTAAAGCGTGAAGAAGGTTAGAGCTAAAAGAGTTTAAAATAAATATCTGGTTTAGGTGTTGGCTATTTGTTTAGCCATGATTCCTTTTAATATTAGTTATATGTATGTATATATATGTTTTGGCATGTAAATACCTTTCATAAGGAGGAGATCTAAGGCTATGATTGCCTAAAGGTAAGTGTCATCTACGGTGATGACAAAAGTATATTTATACATGGTTGATAGTAGAGGTTAAAGTGTGCTTGAATAGTAGTAATATATTTAAAAGATCGGGCAAATACATGAATTATGCCCTAGGATGTTTATATGCCAAACTTAGAGGTTATATCATTTTATAAGGACGAATAGTGGCATGCTTTTTGTTTAGTAGCTATAAAGTTATTTAAATATGCTTGTGAAGGGTTAAGTGAAATAGAAGGGAACCTGGGTCTTATTTGGTTACTAAAAGGTTTTACCAGGAATTTAAACCACTAAGTTTGGACTTGTTAAAAGTTGGCTGAGGATTTTAAGGTTTTTCAGAAAAACTCATTCTTTATAAGAATGGTACTCTGAGTTCTAAGAAAAGTTTTTAAAAGTTCAACTTTTCAAGTTACTGAATGAGCCATTGGTGGTTTAGAATTAGCAAAGCAGCTTCATGATGGTAAAACATTGCTAATAGATGTTTCTAGAATAAGGTATTACAGGGGGTCGTCAAATTCTTGTGTGTGGATTGTTGCTGCACCAGTAAGTGTTGCTAGTTAAAGCAGCAAATTTCCTTCGTTGATGTATTTTCTTCAAATCTCTGGCTACTCAATAAATCTCTTTTTCCAATGCTACGACTGAATGGGCATCAATCTTAATATTTCTCTCTCTTCTTTTGCCATCCTAAACTTGTGAACGGGGGAAAAGTGTTGTGGGTTATGACCGAAAAATTGGAGGGAATTGGGACTCTTTATTGTTGGAAATAATAAGTGGGTGTGTTACAAGGAGTAAGTCTCACATTGTTTGGGATTGTGGGTGTTCAGATCTTGGACTATTAAACGGGCTAAGAGGAGTGAATTCGTACAATGACAGGCCACATGGAAATCCGGCAATTTCTCCTATGCGCGAGTTTAAAGTGGATTAGGTGTTTTTATGAGAGACCCCTTGAAAAGTTTATGTTTATTTTTAAAATAAATGGTGTACTAATAAAATGTTTTTTGCCTAACATTTTTTGTTGTTGTGAAATTTGCACGTTAACTACTTTGCAGCTTTTATTTATTTTGATGTCATTCAGTGCTTGTTTTTTTGAGAAATTTGGACGTTGCAAACCTTTATGCTTTTGGAAATTGATTCATTGATACTTCATTATTTTAGGTTAATGGTTTTGAAACATGTTTATATCACCAGGTACTGTTTGAAAAACTTGACTGCATCCCAACGCTTTTAAACGTTTATATAATGGCTATTAAATGGTTTTATGAAGGTTTAATTGGCATTTACATATTTTATTTAGCAACCCAACATCTCTCATTCTTTCTCCTGTATAAGGAGATGTCTGCAAGAGATCCACTTACTTTTGCTCTTGAACTCTCAAGCACCTCTATTCCTCCTCTGGCTTATTCTTATACCTACTGAGTTCTATTGTCTTTCGGAGTTCTGTTCACCCTACTTTTGTAGGAAAAGTTCGTTTAATCCTAGGAAGTGCCATAACTTCTTTTACCGGTAGATGTGGAATAGCTCTTATTGCACAATTCGAACTATACGATTATTGTGTTTCTTCAATCGTGTTTCTATAGGTGTTGCCGCCAACATTCCATCTGGTGTAAGGTGCTGATGCCATCACTTATTAGTATTTTCCACATTTATCTTTTATTTATTTCATATCTATGACTACATGGTTAATGGATATCAATGCTTTCCACTTTTATCAAGTTTTGATGGATTGGGAATTTAGGGATTTCATGTATCTAGTAGTTGTTTTACTCTAAGTGACCGGTAGAATTTGAATGCATGAATGGATGTTGTTCGAGAAATGATTTATAGGCTATGGAGCTTGTACAATGAATATATTATAAAACTCATTCTTTATAAGAATGGTACTCTGAGTTCTAAGAAAAGTTTTTAAAAGTTCAACTTTTCAAGTTACTGAATGAGTCATTGGTGGTTTAGAATTAGCTAAGCAGCTTCATGATGGTAAAACATTGCTAATAGATGTTTCTAGAATAAGGTATTACATGGGGTCATCAAATTCTTGTGTGTGGATTGTTGCTGCACCAGTAAGTGTTGCTAGTTAAAGCAGCAAATTTCCTTCGTTAATGTTTTTTCTTCAAATCTCTGGTTACTCAATAAATCTCTTTTTCCAATACTACCACTGAATGGGCATCAATCTTAATATTTCTCTCTCTTCTTTTGCCTTCCTAAACTTGTGAACAGGGGAATAGTGTTGTGGGATATGACCAAAAAACTGGAGGGAATTGGGACTTCTTACTGTTGGAAATAATAAGTGGGTGTGTTATAAGGAATAAGTCCCACATTGTTCAGGATTGTGGGGGTCCAAGTAATAAGTGATCTTGGACTATTAAACGGGCTAAGAGAAGTGAATTTGCACAATGACGGGTCACATGGAAATTCGGCAATTTCTCCTATGTGTGAGTTTAAGGTGGACTAGGTGTTTTTATGATAGACCCCTTGAAAAGTTTATGTTTATTTTTAAAATAAATGGTGTACTAATAAAATGTTTTTTACTAACACTTTTCTTGTGAAATATGCACATTAACTACTTTGCAGTGTTTTTTTTGGATGCCATTCAGTGCTTGTTTTTTGAGAAATCTGGACGCTGCAAACCTTTATGTTTTTGGAAATTGATTCATTGATACTTCATTATTATAGGTTAATGGTTTTGAAACACGTTTATATCATCAGGCTCTGTTTGAAAAACATTACTGCATCCCAACATTTTGAAACGTTTATATAATGGCTATGAAATGGTTTTATGAAGGTTTAATTAGCATTTACATGTTTTATTTAGCCACCCAACATCTCTCTTTCTTTCTCCTATGTAAGGAGATGTCTGCAAGGGGTCCACATACTTTTGCTCTTGAACTCTCAAGTACCTTTCTTCCTCCTCGGGCTTATTCTTATACCTACTGAGTTTTATTATCTTCTGTAGTTCTATTCACCCTACTTTTGTAGAAAGAGTTCATTTAATCCTGGGGAGTGTCACAATTTCTTTTGCCAGTAGATGTAGAATAGCTCTTAAGGAGTGTCCTCTAGCACGATTCAAACTATACGATTATTGTATTTCTGCAGGTGCTGCCACCAACAATTTGTCTGGTGTAAGTTGCTGACGTCGACACTTATTAGTATTTTTCACATCCATCTTTTATTTATTTCATATCGATGACTACATGGTTAATGGATATCAATGCTTTCCACTTTTATCCAGTTTTGATGGATTGGGAATTTAGGGATTTCATGTAGCTTGTAATTTTGTTACTCTAAGTGACCGGTAGAATTTGAATGCATGAATGGATGTTGTTCGGGAAATTATTTATAGGCTATGGAGCTTGTACAATGAATATATTATAAAATGCTGGTCAATTGCTTGTTGAAATGAATGAAAGATCAAAGTTATGACTAAAGCTAACACGCCTTGCTTAGATTTCACTCTGATGTCATTAAATTAAAATATAAGATATTATTTTGAAAGCTTTGTTGAAATCGTTAGTTAGAAGTTAAATGTTATGATTTTAAAAACTTAATTGCAGGAAATAACTCATTGCAATAAAACTGAACCATACTTGGTAAAATAGAAAAGAAAAAGAAATTGAATCATGCTTAATGATAATTCTCAATACTTGAATCTCTCGACATAAGATAAAAGAGAAGCTGCGGAGCTAATGAAATAAGAACAAGAAACATAATTTGCCAAGGGAACCACAGAATTTGCAGAAGGGAAGAAACTCCACGGTCACCATGACCATGGCCAGAGGGAAGAAGGGAGGGTGAGTCACCGAAAAATAAAACCTAGTACACTTCTTGGAGGCCCATCCAAATAAACATATGGCCTAATAGGCCCCTTTCTTGATGTATCAAATAGCAAGAATTAAGAAATGTGAAATTGTTGTGAATGCAAAAACTGAGAATGACTTGAATGGTGGAGGTGCATTATTCTTGAATTGATTTGGGTGTTGTTTTAGAAATGAAATTATTTTGTGATTGAAGATTATTGTTAGTGAATTGACGCAAATATGTGAATATATATGATTAGTGAAATTATGAAGGTTGGTTTAGGCACTTAGGTAGTCAAAAGGGAAATAAAAGCATAGGGACCTCATTCAAAACTGATGAAAACTATAAGGATCTATAGATATATTTTCCTAAAAAGAACAACAATAAAGAAATTCAAAACCAATATAATCGGTTGAGAAAATTTCAAATTTCAAATACTTTATACATTATTACAAGATATATAGAAGTCACTCAAATTTACAAGATTACTTAGTAAAAAGGTCACAAAATTAAAGAAACAGTAGCTAAAATTTGATTTAACAATTATTCAATTAGTGGTATTTCAAGCATTTTTCATAAACAAAGCCTTGATTTTTTTCAATGATACTACAACATCAATCATGGTAAGTCGTGTCTGTGGTAAGTCACTGGAGCAACGTAATGCTAACTTAAAAACTGATGACATGCACGGTAGTATATTATTAGTATTTTGATTTTCTCTGTGATGTAAATTGACATCCATAATATTTATGATGGAATTTGGTGTGGAGTTGCTCACCCAATCTTTCAAACTTAATCCTTGAACAAACATCTCATCTGTTGGCTTCTTCCTTGTAAACGTTTCCATTAGCAAAATCCCATAACTATACACATCTCTTTTGGCAGAAACAACTCCTTCCAATCCAAACTCTATATGTCATATTGAACTGATTAGTATAGAAGTCATTATGTCAATAATGTAAGGTTTGTGGTTAAGCTTTCTTTTGTATCATTAATTTAAATCTTTGCACATGAAGATGTCAAATATTGGCTTGAAATTGAGTATAGAAATAAATTCCAAATATCATTATTAAACCTTTACCTGGTGTCATATAGCCAATTGTAGCCAAAGTGTTGGTATAAATTTCCAATTGTTTTTCACCAAACAATTTAGAAATACCAAAATCACTAAGATGAGCCACCATATCTTTGTCCAACAAAATATTGCTTGATTTCACATCACAATGAACAACTATTGTAGAAGAACCATGATGAAGATACTCCAAAGCAGCTGCCACATCAATCATTATGTTCAACCTTTGTAAGATATCTAAACAATTGTTATGAGAGTACAACCATTTGTCAAGACTCCCATTTTCCATGAATTCCATTATTAGAGATTTGAAATGATCATTTGAGCAACTACTAATGATCTTAATGAGATTGCGATGGCGTAAATTGCACATGGCAGAACATTCAACATCAAAACTTCTTGATGATTGTTCCATGTCTAAGTTAAACACTTTGACAGCAACTATCTTTTCATTTGAAAGAACTGCTTTGTATACTGATCCAAAACTTCTAGAGCCAACAAAATTACTCTCATCAAATCCATTTGTTCCTTGTAGAAGCTCATAGTACGATATCCTGGTTGGTGTATCCAAATTTATTAAATCTCTCTTTGTTGAATTATTTTCATCGTCTCTCTTATTCTTGAGAAAGACAATGACTGAAACAATCAAAATGGCAACTATGATAGACAATAAGCATTTTATCATAAGCATCACTTTATTTGATTCGTGCTTGTTTCCTTTCCTACATGGTTGGACTTGTAGTTGGGATTTCCCACAAAGATCTTTATTCATCATAAAAGATTGAGCAGTAAAATTTTGAAAAGAGCCACCATTTGGAATTTCTCCATGCAATAAATTGTTGGAAAGATTGATGTATTTAAGATGCAGTAATAACTCTAAGGACTTTGGAATCACGCTAGACAAAAAATTATGGGAAAGATTCAGGGACTCCATGCTTATCATGCCACCAAGCGATTTGGGAATAGGCCCTTGTAATTTGTTTTCAGCCAAAGATAGGGTTTGCAAAGTTTCCAAGCCACCCATAGTTGTTGGAATGCTTCCTGAAATTTGATTTCTTGACAAGTTCAATAGTATAATTGCCCTCAAGTTTGATACCTCTGGTGAAATTATTCCACTTAGGGCGTTGGAGGATATGTCCAAAATCAAGATATCTTTGAGACTCCATAGAGAAGAGGGTATATGAGAAACCAATTTGTTAGAGCTAAAATTCAACACTTGCAAAGAAGTATTCCCAAGACATTCTGGAACCACTCCTGAAAACATGTTGTTAGCAAGATGCAACTCACTTAGACTTTTAAGTTGGCAAAGCTCATTTATAATGAACCTTTGCAATCTATTGTCGCTAAGACTTAAAAGTTGAAGGCTATGTAATTTATTAACTGTATCAGGAATCAACCCACTCAAATGATTCTCATCCAAATCTAGTTGGATCAAGTTTGTTAAATTTCCAAGCTCATTGGGTATAGCTCCATTAAATTTATTTGATGACAAACTTAAATTAATGAGCTTAGAAGCATTTGATATGCTATTTGGAATCTGTCCAGTTAGTCCATTTTCCTCCAGCCGTAATGTCTCCAAGTTGGGAAGGCCAGTTCCTAAATATGAAGGGAGAACGCCAGAGAGGGAATTACCACCAAGTCTCAAGGTTGTCAATATTGAAATGTTGAAAATGTTGGAAGGAATAGGTCCTTTCAAATGATTATTGGCGAAGTCTAAGACATTAAGTTTATCAAGTTTGCTTATCCCTCTGGGAACAAAACCTGGACGGAAAAAAAAAAAAGTTGTTGGAAACCACGACTTTCATATACTAAGAATATAGACAAATAAACTTATTTCTATTATTTTTTGATGTCTTTGTAAAATTTTAAAGCAAAAATGTTAGATAAATCATAAACTACCCGTGAGAAGCCATGGCTATTGAAGATTTGTTTGAAAATGTAAATTTTTTTTATGTTGTAATTTTTGAATAACTATTTAATAGGAAACTAATACATTTGTAAACTAGAAAAGCTAGGGACAACCGACAAAAATTGATAAAAGAAAATTAATCACAAAAAGATGGCGGATAAAAGAAAAGAGTTTAACTTGATAGAACATCCAAATTTGTGTATAACAAGTGGCACATTACATAATTGATGTGGTACAGAGTACTTAAAAAAATTGTTTTCCAAGATTTAAATATCATGTGTGATCCTATCTTTCTGTCATTATAGTTTTTTTTTGCCGATTTCTGTCATTATAGTTTTACCAACAATTCATGATATCTTTCGATATTTTGGGATTGTAAATTAGTAGCTATATTTAAAAACTATGATTAATGAAATGATGAAAAACAAAATCTCATTTTAAATTCATTTTCTATTAGAGAAAAATAATTAAAAAAAACAAAAAAGAATAAAAAAGATATAATAAACTCATGCTTGTAAAGAGTTTTGCGTCCAAATATACTTGATTAGCATCAAGTGTTTGTAAAAAGTGAACAGAACTTATAAGAAGAAAAATAAAGCAGGTCATATTATTTGACACACACACAAACAAATGGGAAAGCAAATTTTATCTAACCATCAAATGGCTTACCTCCTAGTAATTGCATTTGAGTCTGTATAGTTTGAGTATGTAAGCTTTGGGTTCTTTTTGTACGGTTGAAGTGAGAAATTATATATATATATATATTACATTGGTGGTGTATTTTTCACAACAGATTATAACGATCGAGTCCAATGCAGACTTTCTCTTTCTTGTTGATTAATTCCCTATGAAAAAATATTAATTATAAAAGCTTTATTTAATTTCCTAGAATTGATCATAGAACAACTTCTCTTTGAACCCAAATAAATTAAAATGATGCACTTTAATTATTTGCCAGACTATTGAAAATATCTTGTATTCTCATTCATTATTCGAGCTTAAATTTAGTCGAACAAGTGGTTTTAGTCGCATTTAAATTTTTGTTTTAATTTTTATAATTTATTTTGTAATTGTTTTAATAAGTTTCTAATAAAGTTAAGAGGCCTAACTAGATAAGGAATGAGATTTGGTAGACTTGATTTTGGTTTTGATTATTTTAGCTATATTTAATTAGAATTCTCTCTTTTTTTTTAACTTGTTTATTTGTTTGTTTTATGTTTACGTTACGTTTTGTTTTGTTTTGTTTTAATTGCCAATTACTTTTTAGAATCAAATGGTGGCTAATTTTAAGAGTCCTAGTAAGTTATGTGACAGAAAACACTTATCATTGTGTCAGTGAACATTCGCAATTCTTCTTTCCAATTCTCTTCTTCTTCTCTCTAACCTCCGAACTTTCAAGTTTTGGATTAATAATTTATAGTGTTGAGGAGGCTTGAAGGAATTAATTAAGACCTCAAGAAAATAAATTTATTTAAAAAAAATTATTTTTAACTAAGAGAATTCTAAAAAATTAGAAAGAAATTATTATTAAATATATGAAGGCCAAAAGTAATGCAGGAAAATTTAAAAAATAATTTTATAATTTAAATTTATTTATTTACATTTTTATTATTTAATATTATAATAATATTTTTATAAAATATTAAATTTCAAACTGTAAAAATAAAAAAGTGAAAGGAACATGTAGGTAAAAAAATTGGAGTGCTATAAAAAAACGCAAGAGAGAAATAGAGGGCCACTCTTTCCTCCTCCTCCAAATCCTTGGGCCATATTTGATATAAAGCATCGGGTAAAGACTGGGATTCGACGAGTCGTATTATTTGATATGAAAAATTGGAGATAACCTTGGAGACCGGGAGTACATAAAACTTAGTACATGAAAGTGGTTTTTTCCTCCCAACCTATATTGGGTGAGCAGTGCTACAATTGGAAAATTTTGGGAAAAAGGAAGGAGCGGATAGACCAAGAGATTAAGAAATGCTGAATGCAAGCGGATGAGAGATGATCGGATAAGAGGAAGGAAGCTTGAATACCTTTTACAATTACAGATTCCGGTTGAGGTGAGTTACCGAACTCCCTTTTCATCTTCAATATCTTCTATTGTTGTTGTTTAGGAATTGCTAAAAGGTTAAATTCTGATTTTGAGTCGGAAAAGTGCTGATTAAAGGAGAAATTGCATACTGTGAGTGGGACATTCTATTTGATTTATTGTGATGTACTGACTGCTGAAACCCATATTTCTTTATCTCAGAACACTAACTGTTGCCATTCGTTCTCCCAAGTTTTTTCACAGTCTTTATTTTTCTTCATTGTTTTCAGTTTTCTATTTCCACCATTCCAGGATCGTTTTTCTCTTCCTATCTATTTTCTCACCTAATTGTGCCGTAACACGATGTAAATTGCAGGTGTCGGATATCAAGGAGAGGTGACTGTGGTGACAAGGAGGTGGTAGAGCTAGAGATTGGCGTTGTCCAAATCCTAGGTTTGAGATCTTGTGTTCTATTTTCTTTAGATACTTTATTGGAGAAGTTTTTTATTGCCTTGGATAATTGAAAAATGTGTATAGTCTCCTGTGATTTATCTTGGGTTCTAAAAAAATTGAGATTGGTGCTGGTGGTTGCAATGGAGTAGGAAGGGATAGCAAGGTCATGTGATGAACAGAAGCATAGTTCAGATGATATGTTTGTGGTTATTTCATTTTAAGTCTTTCGCTCCTATCTAATGACCCTTATAATCTTCTATTATATTTGGTTCTTGTTAATGGGTTCAAAGGTGTTGTTTCCCTATGCATTTCGTTTCTGATTTTTTCTCAGGGGTCTTGTTCCCCTATGCATTTAGTTGTCATTTGGTACTTTGTCTGCCCCTTTAGCAGTCACGAGTGCTTTAGGGATGAACACGTCTCAGATATTTATCAATCTGAATCACTTTGTCAGCTTCTTTTGTTGATTTTTTAAATTGTTTGTCATTATAGGATGGAATATTTACAAGCGAACTTGTTAGCAAGTTACTACTAGATGTTTTTAAAGTACTTTTTTGGTCATTCTTCTGATAGTGTCTTAAATTCCTCTCTGATGCTTCTCTTTTGAGAAGCTTTGATTAATTTTGAAGTTATTGTTTATTCATCTAAATTGAATTTTCAGTGATGATAAATCCAAATGCTTGTTTCTCTAAGCATTCACAGTGGCTGCCTTGGAGCTTTTGCCTTTGCCAAGCTTGAGAGCTAATGCTGCTCAAATCCTTCCTTGGATGTTCGAGAAACTTTTAACCAATTGTTGTTCTTGATCCTTTCATTTTGAACTAATTGGTTTAGTTTTTTAATACTGTATTTTTCTCAATTTTTCCTTTTCTCCCAAGAGATTCCAGTGTTTGCAATATATCCTTACTTTTTTTATTGACTCCCCCAATTGGCTGAAACGTTTATGTTATGCAGTGTGCCTTTTTTGATCGATTGATAGTAATTGGCCAAAAATTGGCGAATTCGAAGGTATGTTTCTCAAAATTTTATTATCCAGTTCCCATAAATTCGTTTGTTGTTGCTTGTTTGTGTGGCTTATTAAAGTTTCCTAGTTTTCCTGACTGTAATAATTAAGTGTCTTAGCTATATATAAACCAGGGTTAAAGTCATTTAAATGATGGTTGAATTGATGCTTAATGAACTGAATTGCTGAAGCTTGAAATTGAATTATGAGTTGCTGTTTTAAGGTTTCTGTGTTGAACAAATGCCTCAAAGCATCATAGCCTGGTTAAGGATCCCAAAGAGATGATTAAAGTCGATATATATGCTAGTTGCATGTTAGTTGCTCTATTTTTCTGATTAAGAACAAGTGCTGTCCAACTTTAAGGATTTTCAAGAAAACTGGAACATTTTCCAGATTAAGAGTGAGTGCTTATACGTGAGGTAATGAAGTTAAGGAAGACAAAAATCTTATTGTTCTTGCTGTGGTATTTATTACTTTACATGCTGGAAATTTCATTAGGTATGATAAACTTAAGTAAATACAAGTTAAGACTTGTACCCTCTCTCTCTCTCTCTATATATATAATTATATATGTATGTATGTATTCACATGAGTTATTGTGGCTGTCATTGTTCAATTTTGGAGGCAAAAAAACTGATTGAAAGTCTATTGCTTAATGTCTCTAGATACTAGACAATTATTCTAGGGGTTAAGCCTTAGTTAGAGGCATTTAAATGTCGATTTAGTCTTATGTTTTAAATCTGGAAAATTTCTAGAATATAACATTAAGTCGTTTGGCATATGAGAAAGGTGCAAAATGATGGTGCTAATGTTCATATCAAGTTGGTCATTATTGAAAGAAAAATTTCAGATGCCACTCGAGATATTTAAAAGCTAAAATATTACATCCCGAATTTTGAATATTGGTTAAATTAGTTAAATTGGCCAAAAAATATAATTATGGATAGATGCCAAAAAATTAGAGAAACATATGAACAAATAGAAAACAGATTTATGGGGCATAATTGAGGTATAGAGATATTATTTATAATCATAACACCTCAAAAATGAATTATTGGTCAAAAACCTATTTTCAGGTGAAGTTTTATGGAAAGGAATGGGGAAAAAGTGTTAAAATTATTTAGTGGCCTAAAGAGGTTGAGGAAGCATTATAAAATATTATTTTGTGGAGTTAGAAAAATTATGAAGAGGTTTAGCTCCCCAAAAGTGTCCTAAATAATTCTTAACATAATTTCTGAGGATTAAAGGCTAATCATCCCGAAAATTCAAGGAAAAATAGTTAGAGGTAGATTTTTATGCTGTAAATTTCAGATATGATATTTTATACTATAAAGAAGCTAATGGAGGCCAAAACGTTTTACAAACTGCCCTAGATTAGTTTTTGAAATTTATTTGGTAATTAAGTGTCAATAAAGGAGGGGTAAAATGGTAAATTCATTACCCCAAACCCAAAAAACAAATCTGGGCCAAGATTAAGCCCAAAGTATGAGGCCCAAACCGTGGTAAATCAGGTCAAGAGGATGAGATTCAGTTTTGAATGGCTTGGTCCAATAAAATGTTTCAAGATCAAAGCTTATGAGATAAGCTTTATATGTGCGGGACCAAGGAATAAAATAATTAATGTACCCTCACTAAAAACCTCTGCCTCTCAGCCTTCTCATTCATTTTTTCGATCTTCAATAGAAGATAGAGGGAGACAGTGGAGAGAAACCGAAAAGGGGACGAAGAAGAAGTGAAAGGAGGAGGAGGTTTATCCAACATGCAAGTGACATTCTAGACCAAGGTAAGTGTCTAGAATCACATTATATCTTTATTTTCTTGATTTGATGGGTAGTTTGCAATATTATGATCGAAGAAAAATTGGTTCTAGTGAGAGAAAGTTAAGGAACAAGTAGAAAATCATAGCCCTAGCATATATTAAGATTTGTGTGGATGATATATGGTGTGGATTGTGGTTAAATGCAATTGCTGAAGTTTGAATTTTCTTGGAGCATATTTTGAATCTGCAATTTCAGATTGATAAGTGACGCTGTCCCGAGTGTTTTTTAGGAGGCTAGAGAAATTTTAGGCCAAGGAAATTAAATGATATATAAGTGATTTAATTAAATGAAGAGTAATGTTTATTGGGTTGAACTTTTGAAGCTGAAATCTTAGTGAAGACTTGCTGTTTGCTACTTTAAGTGACAACAACTGTTTTAAATGGTTAAAAATTTGTGTTTCAAGGGCTTGAATGATGATTAAGCTAATGTTTTTAAAACTGGAAAATTTCCAGACTTAAAATGGAGAGGCTACTCTATGTCATGAAGTACCTAGATGAGTATAATGTTATGATTTGAGTGATATAGTTGTGTTGTTCCCCTGTAGATTGAATTTTTAGGAAACTATCACTGTTTAGGGTGTTTTAATATGGAGCAAATCTCTCAACTTGTAATCCATATCTTGCACGTGTAAAGGCTTCTAAGTTAAGAATTGAAGAAATAAATTAATTCATAATTTTTCCCTTCTCTCCCCTATTTGGTTAGCATCCTTTTGAGCTTGTGATAGTTAATTTTTGCTCAATTTGAGCCCTCCTATGAACTTGGAATGGAAACCTGTATAGGGAAGTGTTAAGAATATAAGTTTAGAAACATTATTCTCTAAAGTGGAGATTTATGCATCTATTTGCTATGTCTTAGCCATGGGAAACATTTGAGATAAGGGCTAGAATTTTATAATTTCAAAATTAGAAAATGAAGAAGGAAGTTTATTAAGTTCGAAAGTTTGTGGTCAAAGAAAAAAAAGGGCACTCACTATTTTAGTGCTTTAAAGTGTGAAATAATGATTTAAACTTAAGAGAATGCATGTATAAAATCTGTAGTGGTCATTTTGAGAAAATTGGCAACAAGAGGCCTACGTTTTATATAATGTTCTCCCTTGCCCTGTTTTGAAAAGATGTGTTATCAAAGGAAAGAGTTTATTTGTGTTCTATTTAATATGGCTCCAATAAACTATAAAGGATAATGGCGTGTGATTAAGTTAAAGTTAAGAGACCAGAGTAAAGCAAAAGAGCTAATTTAAAAAAAATTAAAGTTTGGGGTTTTTAAGAAATTAAAGATTGCTTTTGCCATTAATATATATAAATGCGCGCACACACACACATGTATATGTAGACACACATACTTTTATCCAAGATGACCAACCTCTTTTATAAAAAGGGTAAAGCTATGATTTAAGAAGAGTTAGTACAAGTTGTGAATAATACAAGTGTTAACCTACCCTTATACACATAAATGTTAGGTTTTGATATTTATCCAAACCCTCTAAGGAATCAACAAAGAAAGAAATAAGGAGAAGGTAAAATGGAAGAAAGCACAAGAGGTGGTAACTTTTTTCCTTTCATATTTTTCTGCTTTGGTTGCCACTATTTTTGGATATGAAATGATTTATTTATGAATTTTTGAAGTTTCAGAAAATTTTATAATATCACATACCCAAACTTTTAGAAAAGTTTTAAATAGTTCGTCCTTATAAGAAAACTAATTGAGTCACATGTTGGTTCTTAAATGGCTAAACAATTTTGATAAGTAACTCTAGAATGAGGTGTGACACTCTCAATGCATAGTGTCAGTGAATCTCCTAAAAACACCCTTCGCATAAACATATTTGCTGTTTGTTTTTGTTTATGTACAATAATAATTTAGATTTGTTTTTTTTCATCTTTACTTGTCTTCTAATTACTTTTTAGAATCAATCACAATCAAATAACAAATAAATAAATAAACTACAAACAAAGGAAAATATAAATTAAATTTAACTGAAAAAATTAAAACTAAAATAAGGCTTGCATCTACCTTTAATTTTCCTTTTTAATTATACAGGGGCATTATGGTCTTTTAACAATATTCAAAAAAGTCCTCGTCAAAAAATTGTTAAAAGTGTAGGTCTAGATTTAATTTTGGGTATTTCATTTTCCCTTGATTTTTCACATAGATCTAAATAGTTTTTTTTGTTTATTGTACATTTGTTAATTGTTAATTCCCACGTTTTAATTTTTTAAGAAAATGTTAAGTATAATTTAAATTTCAGTTAACCAACATAGAATTGTTACAAATTATACATATAATAAATAAGAAAAAACAACTCCCAACTTGTCAGTATTTTAATATTATTATAATCATTTTAATATTAGGGGGATAGAAAAACATAAAATTAAAGTTATTAAGAGATAGATAATATCTTTCAAAAAAACATATTGGCATAACCCATGGTGGCCATTCTGTACGGTTTAATGTTTTGATGTCATCGAATATTATATAAGAATTTCACTTATCTATGTTACAAATATATCATAAGGTTCCATTGGTTCTTGATCCTCACTTCATTTGTTGTTTAACATAAATGAAATGAAAAAAAACCATAATTTAATTTTAAATAAAAATATTTAAAAAGAAAAGAAAACACACAAGTAAAGTACATACCTGTAAATGAGTTACCACCCAAATATAATTCTTTTAAAGATGTGCAGTTGCTTATTGATTTTGGAATGCTTCCCTCTAATTGACTATCATCAACAGAAAGGACTTCAAGCTAAGTAAAGGAAGTTGATGGCACATTTCTTCTGGCAAATTACCCTTTAAATGATTCTCGCCAACG
The DNA here is from genome assembly GCA_963242795.1 of Inga leiocalycina. Taxonomy (NCBI): domain Eukaryota; kingdom Viridiplantae; phylum Streptophyta; class Magnoliopsida; order Fabales; family Fabaceae; genus Inga; species Inga leiocalycina. The sequence goes on from OY725321.1 coordinate 60,209,325, forward strand.
CTAACCTTTCTCAAAGAAGGCATGTTCCAAAGAAAAGAAGGAATTCCGCCTATGAAAAAAAATACAGAATATTTGTTTGTTGGTATAGTAAGTCTAGGAATTGCCTTAATTCATACACAACTGTACAAGTAATACATGAAATTTCGTTAATTAGAGGCTTAAAAATAATAGACTATTATTTAACTTTTGTTGGAAATTAATTTAAAAGGGACTCTTCCAATATAATATCAATTACCAATTGGACATTAAAACTCTTTTAAAAAAGATATGCTAAAGAGAGATTATGGAATTAATTTCACCAATATAAAATGAACAACCAAATTATTTATATTTTGCATTAAAGCTATTTATTATTCACAAGGCTCTAACTTTGAAATCTGGCTATGAATTCTTCATAGACTTGAAAGGTTAAAATTTTAGTTTTTATTTAAGGAATTTAAATACTTTTAGTTACACATTCTGGAGGAAATATAGTATACATAAAAATAAGATTTTTTGTTCAAGCATAAAATTAAGAGATGTGTAGATTGAACGTACCTGTAAAAAAATTCCATGACAGATCTAATTGTTCCAACAACGTCTCTTAAGGAAGAAATAGTGAAGAGAGATATCAAAGTAAGCTAATAGTTAAAAAGCTTTGGCATTCATCTTTCATATTAAAAGAATAGATAAATCACATTATATGAACAAAAAACACACACACCGCGCACACATTAGGAAATTACTATGCCACATCAAATTCTTTCTCTTTTTAAGATTTTTTTAATCACCCAAAATTATCTTATTTCTCTTTTTAAGATTTTTTTACTATGAAAGCAATTTGACAAGCTTCTTACAGTTCTTTAAAACGATGAAAAAAATGAATAGCAAAATCTATTTTTAAGATTATTTTTCATTGGATAGATTAAAACAAAAACACATAACGTATAATTAATTCAATCATATAATTAAAAGCCTTACCTTGCAAATTGTTGTCGTCAAGATATATGAGTAAATAAAAAAAAATTATTTTTCATGGTTTATATCTCAAGTGATAATCCTATTTTTCTTTTATTTTGAGATTATAATCCCAATCTGTATATAAGTACCATTTATGAATGAACAAATATATGAGTGAATGAAATAGGAAAAAAAAGAAATGAAAAAAAAAATTTCTCATTTTAGTTTTACTGTGGTGGAGATAATTATATAAAAAGATTATAGAAAACCATAGAATAGCATCGATTCATGAATTTTTGTTATTTTTGTAATTGTAAATTGCTAGATTCATTTTACCCTATTGCGCTAATATGAACAATATTAATGAAAGGGGGAAAAAAATTAAATCTCATTTTAAATTTTTTTACCACAGAAAAATATTAAGAGAAAAGAATGACGATAAAAAATAATAGTATCATGCTTGTAAAGAGTTCGTTCGGCATCGAAATACAATTGATTAACATCAACTAAAGTTGGCCAAAAAAAAAAAAAAGGATTAACATCAACTAAAAAAAACTTGTAAAAAAGCTTAATGGACTTTAAAAGAAAAATAAAATGGGTCATAATATGTTTAATGTACAATTATAATATAAAATTGATAGGTAAAATTAGCTCCAGTTCTTAGTATAAGACCCAGACTGATTTGTGGAGATTAAGGAAACTAAATAAATTATTTAATTATTGCATATGTTACTTGATCTATCTAAATACTTATGTATATCATTATATTATATATCAATATATAAACCATGCAAATTAGTTTGGGGAAAATCAATAAATATAAATATTTTAAAGTAATTTATTTAACTTCTTTAATCTCTGTAAATTAGTCAACTGGATCTTATATTAAGAACTGAAAGTAACTTTTTATAATTGTAAAGGCTTTAATGCTATGTTTGGATAGGGAGAAAATGAGAGAGGAAAGAAAATTGGGGAGGAAAATGAAAGGGAAAATAAGTTTTCCCTTGGTTGGATAGAAAAGAAAATGTGAAGGAAAGAAAGTGGGGGAGAAAATGGGGTGGGTTCAAACAATAGAGGTGAAAACATTTTCCTTATGTTTTCTCTTCTTTCTATTTTATCTCTTCCCATTTTGATTCGTCCCATCTATTCTTCACATCCAAATGGGGGTAAAAGAAAAATAAAATAGGTAATATCATTTTCATATAATTTACATATAGATACTATATAAAAAAAATTACACGTGTTTTACGTACTAATTCAAAAAACTTGAATATTTGTTTTATGCTTAATAATCCATGCATAAATATTTAAAAGGCAGAAATCAAAAATATTCTAACCATCGAATTGCCTAATTTTTAATAATTATATAGCTAATGAGATAAGTGTTTTATGTTGTAATTGTTGAATAATTATTTAATAGGATTTAATAAATTTGTGAAATAAGAAAGAAATGATTAAAAATATTAAAAAAATAAAATTAATCAGGGAAAGGAAGAGGAGAAATGTAGAGTTGAAGATAATAAGAGAGCGATATAAGTTGCAAATACATGCATTCATATACAGTCAACAAGTGGGCACATTAATTATATATGATGTGGAGCTTTTTTATTGAACAAAGTATAAATGATATGGTGCAGAGCACCTAAAAAATTTTGTTTCCAAGTTTTAAATATCATGTGGTCCCATCAGCTCATGAAAAGAATGAAATGGCGAAAACAAAGGCATACAAACTCATTCCAAATTGAAAAATGACATCTCTCATGATTACATTAAAAATTTTCAAATAAAGATGAATTATAATGTTCGGTATTTTATATTTGTTTTCAATATTTGAAGTTTTTTTTCTAAAGTTTGGCTAGCTAAAATAAATATGCAATTAAAAAGATTATTCAGATTTAAGAATATCAATTATCATATCCCTAAATATAAATAGCTGAATACAAATGATCACTCAGATAGAGATATCAATGATAAAAGTCATACTCTACCCTTTTAATCCAATCTGACTCTAAGTAGTGTTGTATGGGGCCCTTTGATCAGGTTATTTTCCTTTGGGCTCTCTGTTTCCTTAATGATTCAGAAAATATTACCATTTTATTCATATTTACTTTAGGAAAGCATTGCATTCCATGTATTTAAAAGTAATATAGCAAAATCATTATTCATATACAAATACACATGAGATAAATTTATATTCTTAAGAAACACATGTAATTGATAACTACTCCTATAATCACATTCATAGTCATCTTTTAAGTAAATTGTTAAAAATCACTTGATGTGTATTTGAAAATTATTTTAATGTACTTGCTTCCTTTTTGATGAATCCATCATTGGCCAAAAAACTAAAGTTCTAGTTTTTATAATCCTTGTATGGAGGTGTAGAGCATAACTTTTCCTGACGTAAAAGTTTAAAGCAGTTTCAGTTAGCAAGAAATATCAGATAAGCATAAATAATACATGAAAAGCTTGCTAAAGTATACTGTAATATTAAGGGTTGGATATATTGAGCATAATTGTATAGGAGTTGTATTGTAGATTTTAAGATAAAAAAAGGGAAAAAGGACAAAATAAGAGGCTATAAAGAAAATAGCAAACTTATATATAAGTACACAAAAATTGCCACACTAGAAAGTTACAAAGTTACCTAAAACACACATTTGTTGGGAGTGTACTAGATAGGTGATTTATTCCAAGATCAATTTATTGTAGACTGAACTGTTAAATAATGATAATTGTAGACTGATCAAGTTACACCTCTCGTGATTACATTAAAAAATTTCAAATAAAGATTAATTCGAGTGTTTGGTATTTTATATTTGTTTTCAATATTTGAAATTTTTTTCTAAACTTTGGAAAGCTAAAATTAATATGCGAATAAGAAGATTATTCAGATTTAAGAATATCATATCTCTAAATATAAATAGCTAAATACATATTATCACTAAGATAGATATATCAATGGTAAAAGTCATATTCCACCCTTTTAATCCAATCTAACTCTAAGTAGTGTTATATGACACCCTTTTATCAGGTTATTTTCCTTTGGGGCTCTCTTTTATTCATATTCGCTTTGGGATTAAAAGAAAGCACCGCGTTCTATGTCTTTAAAAATTAATATAGCAAAATCATTATTCACTAATGCCTTACGAAATACTAGAATAGAATTTATGACATCCATAGAATTATAACTCTTACCTTGCAAGTTGTTGTTCCTAAGATGCAGGCGTCGGAGGTTGGTCAAATTTCCAATGTCACTTGGTATGTTTCCTCTGTTGAATTTGTTATCACCCAATTGTAACTCTATTAATTCTTTGCATTGATGCCAAATGAAGGGTATTTCGCCAGAAAAATCATTTACTTCCACAAAAAATAATCAAGTTTTGGGAGCCCAAAACACACATTTTTTGGGAGACTACCAGATAATTGATTCATTCCAAGATCAATCTCTTGTAGCACTGAATTGTTAAATAATGAAGATGGTATAGAACCAATGAGTTGATTTACTGCTAGATACAACATCTTCAGTTGTGAAAGATCACCAATTTCATTTGGGATGCCTCCTTCAAATATTAAGGGGGTGGGAAAGAAAATAATGTCAATAACAAATTGTTACTTGTCACAAGTTATTACACATGAGATAAATTAATATTCTATAGAAACAGGTGTAATAAGACTTGCACATTTTTTAAGAAATGACACATATATTAGTAATGATAAAACACAGTAAAAGGTGTAACCCTTTTAATTCGGGTGGACTAATAACCATAGATTAAATCAATTGGTTGTGTTTTGTTGAGAAATTATGATATGATTAAATCTCAGAGACCAACTGAAATCCAATTGGCCCTTCCTTTTCATCATTCGTATCAAAACACATGTTTCTTGGGAGACTCCTAGAAAAAATCTTTTTGTTGACTCTACAAACTTAGCTTTTTTTAAAAATAATAATTACTAACAAAGAATGGAATTAAAATATAATGGAGATTGTCCAAATCAAAATGAAATGTTTGGGACATGTTCATTGTAAGGTTTATTCAATATGAAAATGGACAATACAAGTTTCTTATATCTATTATTTTAAGTCATCCAATCATATATGACCATGTATCATGTTTTTAAAATATTATCAATTAATTATAAATCCACATGAAATAAATAGAACACATGTCCATGTGTGATTGGAGAACTTGGCATAATAGATATAATAAATTTGAGCTAAGTTTTTTTTCTAGGAAAAAACCCTTCAAAAAGTTTTAATGATAGAATAATAAACATTTATTTTCAAAGACTGATGATGAGCCTTTAGATCCACTTGGACTAATTAATATTATAACAGTAATTTTTCTCCCATGGTGTGACTACATAATTTGTTTCAAAATTTGGATGATGAACGTTTTTTCCTTTGAAAAAGAGTAGAAAAATTATGACAAAAATAAAGAAGAAAATTCATAAAAGTACCAAAAATAAATAAATAAAACACAATATAGACAAAATCATATTCCTTGAGGATAAGATCCTGCTAACCAATTACACCCTAGTTTAGAACAAAGACAATATAAATGTTGAAAATAATCCAAAACATACCTGACAAACTATTATAAGACAAACTCAATAATATGAGCGAAGATAAGTTGGCAATTGTTTGGGGAATAATTCCTGAAAGTTTGTTACCCCCAAGTCCTAAAATCTTCAAGTGCTCAAGTTTTCCCGCCTCATGCGGAATGGTCCCTTCAATGAAATTATAAATCAAATCTAAAGTCTCCAACCTTGACAGATTGAATAGAGATAGTGGAATAAATCCACTAAGACTATTATTTTGAAGATCTAGTTGCTTAAGTGAAGATAAATCTCCTATGCCCGGCAAAACTTGCCCATGAAAGTCATTGTAGCTCAAGTTGAATAGTTTCAATCTACGCAATTGAACTAACTCTTTTGGTATTTGACCATAAAAATTGTTGTCACTAAGATCAAGTTCAACAAGGAATGATAGATTTCCTAGTTGTGGAGATATGGTGCCCTTAAGTTCCATGCCACCAAGATTTAAGGAATGGACCCTTCCAGGACGAGTATTGCATGTGACACCAACCCAATTGCATGGAGAAGAAGAGACAGACCAATTAGCTAAGAAATCATATGGGTCTGAAGTGATATAAGATTTAAGGGCAAGAAGTGCAGATTTATCAGTACTGATGTTTGTATCAGTCCAAACAAAGGGGGCCTGAAGCAATGAAGTACGAGCAGGAAAACAAAAGAAGAAGGCTTTCCCATCACGAGGAGCATAACAGACTTATCGGAATTTCAAGTCTTATGCATCGAGCAATCAACACACACGTTGTTTTATATTTCTCCGGTTCCAAATGAAGTCAAGTCGTACTAACAAAATGAGGAGTTGCAACAGGACATCTTTTGTGATAAGATTGAAGAAATTGAACTAAGAAATTAATTAGCATGTCAGCGTATTAAATTTGTTTGAACATATATTTGAAGTTTTTGTTTTTGTTTTTTTTTGCTGCATTATTTTATTTATGGCCAAGTCTGGTGGTTAATGAGAAGAAGCTTCGTTCCTTGATTTGACTACGTGTTGAACAAGTTCCCTTCTGGGACCACCTTTTCATAGTATATTATTTCATTTATGGTCGAGTCTAGTACGCAGTAAACAGTGCAAGAACATTTTGTAAATGAAGCTTGCCTGGATACAGTGCTCTTTTTATTATGCATTTCCTTTTTATTTTTATTTTTTTTTAATTTTGGGTGAGACAGTTATTCCTTTCTTCTTTAATGGATTGTAATGTGTCCCACATCGGATGAGTTTCCTTAAAAGAGGGGCTTTATAAGGTTTGGGTTCATCAACTCTAACATTTAACTTTTGGAATGTGGTTCTCCTAAGGATTCGTGCCCGTTACAATTATGCTTTTATTAAGAGGCAACCAAATGAAGAGACCCTCCTGCGGAGGGTTCTAACCAGAAGAACTGACCAACGGAAGGTTGACTGAAACACCAAGTAAAGTGTCGTAGAGTGGAGCTGACCAGAGAGTTCAGCTACCATGCACTCTGAGTTTGAGGACAATACTATCATTGTATTATTTAATTGGAAATAGTAAGCCCATATGTCTAATTTTAATCATGAAGTTATTTTTTTCCTCTAGTAAAAAGGACTAATCCGTTCACCTCAAAAAGCGCGGGCATATGGCATGGTGGAATTCTCAAACATTAAGTGGCCCTCAAAACAACTTGATGCAGCTAATTGAAAGCGAGGGAAAATTACGTTAGTGATGAGAAAAGAAGCTGTGTCTCTTTATGAAGTATAATTTATTCACTTCTACGATCACATTTTTATTTTCATTGCATTAATCTAATAACCCAAAACAATGTTATTGAGAAGAAGCTTGTGTGGATTCATTGTCCCTTCACAAACATATATCTCAAAAGCCTTTAGGCTTAATTTGTTTGGATGTATATATTATATCTTTCTATCTCCCACTTATAATTTGGAGGTACATGGCGTGTTTGACCTGTGAGTAGACCTCAAATTCACAGTCCATTTTATAAGATAGAAACTGCACGCTATGAAATATCTCTTCTTATATGAATATTTTATTTGGGTGATATCATCTTAGTTCAGTGAGAAATGCCGCGTAGTTGACGTTAAAAATACACGTAAATATACCACTTTCTATCTATATATATACAGAAAGTGGTACATAAAAATTATCAAAGTGGTGGTATAGATATAAACGTAGATCTACTTTTGATTATGGGTATCGAAATAGTTTCTAGCTAGAAAGAAGAAATGTATATAAAATAATTTTAAGAGGAAGTAAAACATATCACAAAATTAACATGAAAATAATTATATATTATAAGATAAAGTGAAAAAAATATATACATTTTAACCCGCGATAAAAATTTGGTCTGACCTATAAAATAAAATAAAATAAAATAACAAAATGAACAATTAATAATGAAAAAAATATATAACGATTAAAGTTACCCTCTAAAAACAGTTGATACGTTGAAAGAGCATGAAACTTGTGCGGTTTTTACATTTGTTTTGTTTTGTTTATCATTACATTATTTTATTTTTGGTCAAATCTGGTTGGCCAAAGACTCTATATCCCCACAAGAACATTATTAAAAAGTCACAATCAAATTGACAAACACTTAATAAGAATATGTCCTTAATTCATTGGAACATACTGTGCTTGACTTGTGAGTGGACCTCAAAGTCATACTCCATTTCACATGGCACAGCTAATACATACATATATGTGTGTATGTATATATCCTTATACATATTTTATTTTTGTAATATTATTATAGGAATGTGAGGTTTGGATTTTATTGTCCATATGAAAATCATTTTAATGGTTAATTTTTAAATATTTTTGTGAATATTCTTTGAGTTGTGAGATATATTCTGGTCATAAAAAGCCTACATAATCTCAACTAATTAAACCTTGTTTAATACAACTATTAGGAATGCTGATGTACACATAGGATTAAATTTGTAAGCATTTTTCTTGATGATAACTAAAAGCCTTAAGAATGGGAGATCAAATTTACAAAGTACACAAAAAAGGGAATTACCAATTTATATCTTAAGAATGGCAGACTTGACTTGTGAAATGAGTGGGCTGAGTTTTCTCTTTAAAAAAGTGAGATGTCATTTTTCAACAATATGGACTTATGTTACTTTAAATAAAAATTGACACATCTAATTAAAATAGGCAAATTTAAAAGGCTTTAACGTTTATTATTATGACACATCTAATTAATTTTGGTTAAAGCTGAATATAAAAAAAAAAAGTTGATGCAATAAGGAAAGAAGCATCATTATCGAAACGGTGCTCCACTAGTAGGTGGTTAGATGTGCTCCTTAAACCATAATCGGATTTTGACACTACTTCTACGGCATCAGCATTACAACTTTAAAATCGAATTGAATTGTTAGATGTGCTCCACTAGTAGGTGCTATATATGGGAGAATTTGAGAAAATAAATATAAAATAAAATTGATAGTATAGATTTTTTTACCATATATACAATATTATTATAAACAAATAGAGACAAAGTCGTCTTTAATTTACTCAAAGATAAAAAAGTGAAAAAATACATATATTTTAACTTGTGATGAGAACATAGTCTAACATATAAAATAAAATAATAAAATGAGCAATTAATAATGAAAAAATATATATATAATGCTTAAAGTTACCCTCTAAAAGAAGTTGATGTGTAAAAAGAGCAAAAAATTTGTGCGGTCTTTACTTTTTTTTTTTAATTTATCATTACATTAATTCATTTTTGGTCAAGTTTGGTTGGCCTAAGATTCAATATCCCCACAAGAACGTTATCAAAAAGTCACAATCAAATTGACAAACACTTAAAGGCTCCTTAATTCTTAGGAAAATGTAGTGCTTGACTCGTGAGGAGACATCAAAGTCATCCTCCATTTCACACGGCACAGCTAATACATACATATATGTCTGTGTATTAATATATCCTTATGAATATTTCATATTTGTAATATAATAAGAAGAATGTGAGGTTTGGATTTTATTGTGGATATGAAAATCTTTTTAGTGGTTAATTTTTAAGTAATTTCATAGTTTTATTGTCAATTTTATCTGATCATAATGAGTACACTTTATCTCAACTAAACTTTGTTTAATACATTTTATTGGGAGGATTATAACTAAAAACCTTAGCAAAACTTGCAATGTCTTATTTTTCATTGAAGTTGTATGTTTCATCATATACGATACCTTGTTTGTATTTGGACACCAAACAAATATAATAAATTTGAATATATTAAATATAATTTTTTTGTTATATTATACTATTGTTCATTTTAGTCATTATTCCCTAATGTAATATAAAAACTCAATTTGTTAACTTCTAGAGATTACCTCGTAAAAGACGTATCAGATGATACGATTATTTCATTGTTTAGCTCTGTTTTTCCATTCCAAAAAGCAGAATATATTTTAATGGAAATGAAGCATCATATCTAATGAATCTCATGGTGGAAGCTCACCTAAAAATACTAATCAGTGAGCCAATCAGCATATAGAATAAATAGGAATGACACATCTAATAATTATATCTATAATTAAAATAGGCAAATTAAAAAAGCTCAACATTCATTGGTATGACACATCTAATTAATATTGGTTAAAGATGAAAATAAAACGAAGTTTATGCAACAAATAGAGAAGTATCATTATCACATGAAAATGCTCCCTCCCATCTGACCTAATTATGGAGTTAATATTGATCATAAATGTAAAACATATTTACCATATTTGTCCATACCCATATTGATGCTCATTCAATCATAATCAAGTAGAAGAGGAATAGAGAGAATTAAGAAAGATGACTAACAGTTTCAGAAAAAATATATCTAAACTAACTTCCTTAGTTTAATCAAATTAGGTAAATACGTTTTACGTTAAGGGTTGAGAAAGTACTATGTAACTTGTGCAACTTTCATTTTTTTAATGGATTCTATATATTGTATGTGGAAAATGTAACACCTTACTCTATAAACACCAAATAGAAGTGTTTAATCGATTTTAAACTAAAAATGACCCAATCGGCACCCAAAAATGTTCATCTTAAAAAAAAAAAAAACTATGGTTACTTTTCTAAGTAAATAGGACTTTCTGAAAAATTTGAAAATCAATAATTAATTTATTCTGAGTGTAAATTCCAAGGTTCAAGATCTATATTTATATTCATATAAACTTTTGATAAAGAACTAAGACCCATCTTCAATGCTAGTTTATTGATTCAAAACACTTGCTGACAAAACTATAAATCATGGCTTTCAATCTAAATAATTGAAAGTAACTATTTTTGGCTAAAACCTATAACTTTGGCATGTAAACATCTCATAGCTTAAGCCAAACACTTGCCCTAATCTCTAAAAATAAGTTATATATATACTAATTACACATGCATTCTCAGCAATATAGATTATGAGCTATAAATATATTCTTGCCATTATTGCATATGGCACCTACCTCCCGAACTCTCCTCCTTATGAAAGATATTTGCATGCCAAAATATTTTTATATACCTAACTAAGTTTATCATCAAAAGAGGAGAACAACTAAGCATAAGGTCACTAAGTTAGATAAATAACACAGTACAAGCTTCTTCAGCTTCATCCACCTTCAGTCTTCACCAACCACTACTCCCTTGCCCTTAGTTGTACATGCCATTACTGTATATCATGTAAGAAAGGGGTGACATTTGGAGAAATCTCAGTAGCAACTACTTTCCATCATGTAAATCATACAATTAATCACTGTTTAGAGAACCGGACCGGACCGAGCGGTCGGACCGGTTGGACCGTCGGCCGGCCATTGAAGCGGGCCGGATTTATGCATTGAGCCGTTTTTCTTAAGGAGCCGTTTTGGACCGTCGTTTAGCCGGTTTTGAGCCGTCAACCGTTATTGAGCCGGAAACCGGACCGATTTTTCAAAAACTGTCCGGTCCAATAAAAAAGGAGGAAATTTTTTTTTTTCTGCAATTTTTTTTATATTTGATGCTGAAAAAAAATTTAAAAAATGGCATATAAATTTTAGACATGTTATTTTATTTTATTAATATTATATGTTACTATTTTTTTTGCCAAGTATATTATATGTTACTAATTTTAATAATTTGGTTTGTTATAAACTATTTTATAAAAATACTTTTAAAGAAAAAGGCAATGATGTTTATCCTCAAGCTAAGTGGCATGGTCTAATATCTTTCAAGAAGCTCATGCTTGGATCAATCAAGAACCATCAATAATTGGCAAGTCATGAAATTATTATTGTTAATACATTTTGTTAGGTTGATGATTGATTTAATGGTCTTCCTTAAATGATATTTTGTTACTTTATTAACTTCATATGAAATTGGACTGAAGATTAATTGTAATATATAATATATATTATTTTTAAATTTAATTATTACGTCACCGGTCCGACCGAACGGTTCAACCGTTCCAACCGGTTGAACCATGACCCGTTGACCTTTCCGGCTCGACTTCCGGTCCGGCTTTTAAAACATTGCAATTAATTACTATGCACCCAAAAATGTTCATCTTAATAAAAAAAAAACTATGGTTACTTTTCTAAGTAAATAGGACTTTCTGAAAAATTTGAAAATCAGAAATTAATTTATTCTGAGTGTAAATTCCAAGGTTCAAGATCTATATTTATATTCATATAAACTTTTGATAAAGAACTAAGACCCATCTTCAATGCTAGTTTATTGATTCAAAACACTTGCTGACAAAACTATAAATCTTTATTTAGTTCTTCAAGTTATAAGGTCTCATTTCATATAATCATGGCTTTCAATCTAAATAATTGAAAGTAACTATTTTTGGCTAAAACCTATAACTTTGGCATGTAAACATCTCATAGCTTAAGCCAAACACTTGCCCTAATCTCTAAAAATAAGTTATATATATACTAATTACACATGCATTCTCAGCAATATAGATTATGAGCTATAAATATATTCTTGCCATTATTGCATATGGCACCTACCTCCCGAACTCTCCTCCTTATGAAAGATATTTGCATGCCAAAATATTTTTATATACCTAACTAAGTTTATCATCAAAAGAGGAGAACAACTGAGCATAAGGTCACTAAGTTAGATAAATAACACAGTACAAGCTTCTTCAGCTTCATCCACCTTCAGTCTTCACCAACCACTACTCCCTTGCCCTTAGTTGTACATGCCATTACTGTATATCATGTAAGAAAGGGGTGACATTTGGGGAAATCTCAGTAGCAACTACTTTCCATCATGTAAATCATACAATTAATTACTATGCATGTAAAAACAAGCCATAGAAAACAAGATCTTACTAGTAACTGAGCTAAAAAGCTAACTAATGCACATATATCTTACTGATAACTAAACTGAATAACTAACCGGTACACAATCTCTTACAGATAGATAAACTATATAAATAATTAGTACACATTCATTTTACAAATAGATAAAACAAATAAATAGCTATTGTACAAACTAGGCAGATAACTACTCTGCCAATCTATCTACTGCATTGGCCATGGCAAATATCTATGTAAGGATAATTTACGTGTTCTCATGCTTAACTATAGCAAAATGACACAAACAAACATGCCGAAACCAATGCACAATAACATGAGAGGAAAAAAATTACTACCTTTTGTGCTTCTTTCCAAATTATCTTCTCCTTGCTTCTTTCCGCATTAATTTCTTGAGAGGCTTGGGCAAATATCTAAACCTATCATTTAGGCATAATGTAAAGGTATATTAATACTTATCCCCTCTTATAATCAATTATTCTTAAAAATCCTAACTTTTACAAACTCTACCCTTACAAGAAGTGGCTGGTTATCTTAAACAAAACTTCCTTTGCATTATTAATTTCTCCCAGATTTATGAAAAATCCTCAAGCCACATTGATGTTACATACATTCTTGTCTTTATCCTCTTTGATCGCTTCATATTTTCAGACAGCCCTACTCATTAAATCTGGAAGTTGTGTCTTAGCTTTGAAAGTTATCATTATAATACTTCAAACACAACTTTGACCATTAAAATAGTTGCTAGATGAGTAAAGGTCGCAAATAATAACTTTTTCAATAAATTTCCATTTCAATTCAGCACATGCACACGTGTATTCCTTATCAAGCACACTTTTAACTCAACTATTCCAACATTTAATACTTCTAATCATGTTCTAATACTAAGGCACTTGTCACACCTAGAACATCCAATAAACAGCTTATATTAGCTTCAATCTTCAACAACAAAGTATTATATGGCTTTCTTTGCATTTGATTACCGTAACCCCTCAAAGTTTCGGACAGCCCATTTTACATATATTACGCTATAAACTTTATTCTAAAATATTTTCCAAATTTAAAGCTATGCATCCCACTACAAATTTGGCAATGTTCACGCACAAACTTTATATTTACAACAAGTAACGCATCATCACTAAGCCCTTGGTGCTATTACACTCTATCCCTTACGAACAACACTACTCCAACCATCCAGAAAATTACAGCTTCAAAACATTGACGTAGTTCTCCTTTTTAGAGTATTAAACATACTTTAATCATGCTCTAATACTATGATACATCCATTTAATATTTGGGAGTGTCAAAACAGTGATTTACTTTTGGTTTTCACTCCCAAAATTCAACCCTAATTAGCTCCTCATGTCATACAACCAAAAAGCACTGTTTACTCTAGCCTTTGAACGATGTATGTAGACTCTAATAAATGTTTGGCTAAAGAATACTTTTGCCTAAATCTTTATTCTAAAATTTTTTCTAACTAAACAAGCATCATGCTGGAGCCATTTAGCATATTCTAATACTTTTAGAACATTTCTTTAATAGTTCAAAGTATCAAACAGTGGAGCAAAACAACCTCACTACCAAGTTACAGATCCTAGAAATTGTTTAACATGCATTGCCACATCACATACTCTTCCTTAACTGTGTTTAAAATCTAATAATCTGGTTTAGCATAACAGATTCAAAACATCACTTATACCATCATTTTAATCATTAAAAAAATCATTCGAATAGTATCCCTACTACAACATTGATAATTCCAGCCCCAATCTTAGGACTTAAACCTTCATTTCAAAGTCTGTATATTTAATTTAAACATCAATACAACCATATATCACCGATTTCATAATCCATTAAACAACTTTACTTTCTCTAGCATGATTTTTAGAGAATCTGATAGCTCATACCCAAAGACAGCAAGCATCTAACTCAAAAATCACGAATCAGAGCCAATTGAACTTATGCATCAGTTCAATACATCAACTTAGGCTCTATTATACTCAAATATACCATTACTCAACTTTACCCAACTTAATTGCTTCTTTCTTTTCACCTAGTGTTGATCTTTCCCCAACCACTACGCCCTTGTGCTTAGTGATACTTGCCTTTACTGTATATCATGGAAGAAAGAGGTGAGATTCGGGAGAATCTCGGTAGCAACTACTTTCATCATGTAAATCATACAAGGCTAATAACTATGCATGTAAAAACAAGCCATAGAGAACAAGACCTTGCAAGTAACTGAGCTGAAAAGCTAACTCATGCACATGTATCTTACTGATAACTAAACTGAATGACTAACTGGTGCACAATTTCTTGTAGAGAGATAAAGTGTATAAATAATTGGTGCACATTCATTTTACAAACGGATAAAATGAATAAATAATTAATGCACATACTAGGCAGATAATTGCTCCGCCAATCTATTTGCTGCACATGGCCATGACAAATATCTATGCAAGGAAAATTTAGATGTTCTCATGCTAAACTACAGCAAAATGGCACAAACAAACATGCGGTAACCAATGCACAATAACATGAGAGAAAAAGAGTTACTACCTCTTGTACTTTCTTCCAAATTACCTTTCTACCTGCCTCTCTCCTTGATGATTCCTTTGCCGGTTTGGACAATTGTCAAAACCTAACATTTATGTAAGGGTAGGTTAACACTTTAACCATTCAGAACTTATATAAACTCTTACCAAATCTTAGCTCTAAACAGACTCTACCGTTCATGAAGGTGGTTGGTCATCTTGGATAAAAAGATATGTATACATATACCTCAATGGCAAAAGTAATCTTTCTCAAATTCCAACTCTAATTCCATATTTTTAACTTACTCTTATGCCATTATTCTATGAAATCTGATTAAACGGCTCTTATCTTCTTTAAGCTTATTGGATGAATACTAAATAAAGGAATGGTTCCTATTATTACTAATTTTCCATGGTTTCCGTATACAATAGGAATTTTAAGTACCTAAAATGTATGTTTATCATCTATAAAAACCTTAATTCCACATTAAAGGTATCGAGCAGCAAGCTTGACCCATATTTTCCATATTTTAAATCGCACCTCAAAACAAATAATACTATATTCACCTTCAAGCTTATCATTTGGGAACACCTCTCTTGATTCTGAAAATTTCCAGCTCTTATGGTGTTGTTGTAACCATCGTATTATGTCTTCTAATTGCCATCTATATACTTTATTTCAATTCTCTATATTTTGGGTAAATAATGGTCATCAAAATAGTAAACTTTTCTAAGCCCTTGGCTGCTAAATTTCGGGCAACATCCCATGCCAACAACTGAAAACTTCAGCTTCAAGAACAAGGTTTAAACCTTAATTTTATAGTCTCTAGACATGGGTTACACATCTAAAACATTTATGCAGCATTTAGGGACATTAAACAGTATGATCTAAATCAGTTTTCAGCCTCCACTGCTCAAACTTTACAAGGTTATAACATCCTCCTTTATTCTGAAATAGTTTTCCAGCTTTATATAATCCAGTAACTATTATTCTATTATCATCTTAAGACTTAAACCACAATCCAATAACTTAAAGTATTCTTTTTGACACTCAGGGTTTCCGAAACAGAAACTTTAATTAGCTTTTAATAAGCTTCAACCACTCTGACCTTTAAAGTTGTCAACAACAGTATATCATTTATATTACCCTACCAACATCTCATTCAAGCACCACACACTTTATCATTCATTGGGCACTTTAGGTGTTATTCTGAAAATTTTTTCATATCATTCGATCAATTAAAACTTCAATCACATTCATAATATGTATATCCATATGTAACTCATTTATAACAATCTAAGTATGTCCTGCCTCTTCTTATTCTCTCGCATGGCTTCCCCCTTTAAGTCTGCAAATTTCAGCTTAAATAAGGTTGTTGTAATCATCATCTTAGAGCCTTTATGCATGGCTTATTAATCTAAGATAGTTATTCAACATTTGAAAGCATCAAACAGTGACTTCCTTATCCATTTTTATCCTCAAAAATCAAACTCTTGAAGCTTCCAACATCATATATTCTATCTTGACATTTCACATGATATCTATCTTAAATTAACAGAGCCCCACTACAGAAATCTGAAAATTTTCTCCAACTTCAAGAACATTATTGTTGATCTTGATTTTAACATCTATAAGCATGATTTAACTACCCATAGCAGTGATTCAACTTTTAGAAATATCTAACAGCAGATTTGAATTTAGTTCTCGGCTTCAAAAATTCAAATCTAATAGTTTTCAATGTCATCCAGCTAGCTAGGACTCAACACTATCTGTTTTTATCATCCTATGTAGTTTATTCAATTATGGGCCATGAGTTCTTCACATACACTCTCTCTTAAAACCAGATTCTTATAGTTTTCAATGGCATCCAGCTAGCTAGCATGCTATTGAATTTACTATTTACCCCTTCTTTTTTCAGTACTTAATTACCAAATAAATTCAATAAATTAATCATTATTACTATGTAAGAATTTTCTTCATTAATTAGCTTCTTTAGCCCATAAAATAGTCTTTCTTAAATAATTGGGCTAAAAATCAATTTCTTAACTGTTTATCTCAAACTATTTCAAGAAAATATACCCTTAATTCCAGAAACTAGCTTTGTAATTATCTATAGCTCTTTTCAGGAAACTAACTTCTCCATAAACTCCTCTATTTCTCAAAATAACTAAATTTAGCTTTTCCATAATTTTTCTAGGCCTTTAAACATTTTTAACAATCATCTCATTTCTTATTTTCCTGAAATTCAGGCCTGAAAAATAAGCATTTTAATAGATAATTTATTTTGGAGGCTTTTTAATTTTTCAATAGCATCCCTTGGCCTCAATTAAGTTTTATAAGTCTCTTTTCAAATTTCTGGAAATTTACAATTTTTCTCCCGTAAAATAAATTTAGTCCTCAAAATTTAAAATTACATGTAGTAATTAAGTCAGGGTATTTCTTCTTCATGTCTTCTTTTTTCGCATTACTTCTCTAGGTCATAAATCCTTCTAGACCTCCATTATTACAGGAACATTCTTGTTCATAATCCATTTCACTTGCTTGTCAATGATTTGCCTTGGCTTATTTTCATATGATAGACCATTTTGCAAAGTTATATCATCATGTTCTCATTTTGTGGATCTAGCTAATATGTCTTCAAATGAGAAATATCAAATACATTATGACGCTAGCTCAAATTTGAGGGCAGAACTATTTTCTCATATGCTACTGGCCCAACTTTAGCTATAATCTCAAACAGACTAATGTAGTTATTGAGGCTTAACTTTTTGGCCTTCATGGATTGATCTATGCCTGTAGTTGGAGATGAAGAAACATGGACTCCAACCTTAAATTCTTTTTAAGATACAAAGGCAAGCAAAGCTTGAATGGATTACAAATCAAGGGTTGAAACCCAAAGATAGATCAAGTGGCTGCAAACCGCGTTCTAACACAAAAAGACGGACACATTCCGCCGGTGGTGATCCCAATTCTGTATAAGTCCGGTGGCTATAGTGAGCCGAACGAGCAAGGTAGTCCGCACATCGAGTATTCTCCCTATGAGCATGGGAAATCTTCAAGTCCCAGTCTGCATAGATGAGAGCGTTGGTATCCAAAATGACGTCATGCAATGGATGATCATTCCCACATTGAGTTGACAAATATTGAATGGCCTGGAGAGAATCACTGAACAGTTTGATTTTCTTGAAACCCAACTGTTTACAAAGCTGTAGACCACGATGGATTGCATGGATTTCCGCAGCAGTTGGGAAAGAGAGTCCTAACTTCTGTTGAAATCCACAAATCCAGTTGCCTTGGTGATCGCGGATGACTCCTCCACAGGTTGATTGACCATCACTAGCAGTTGAACCATCGACATCAATTCTAATATAACCTTCTTCTGGGGGAATCCAGTTGAGCAGACCTCTCACCGGAGTCTGGAAGATCTGATGATGAAAGCGACCTAACTCCACACCTTCGGAGAGGTGAAAGATGCATTTGTGTACCAGCTCCTTTGGTTTGGCCGCTTTGCCTTCAAAAGCTTGACAACACCGGTTCTTCCAGAGGAGCCAGCATGTGGTACTGAAAACTTGTTGCCATGACCATCTGGCCATTCTTTTGTTTCCTGGGGAATGGTGAAGATTCCAATTTAGCCAGTCCTGCAAATTACCAGAAGCAAACATAGTAGAATATAGATGGTTAGTTAAAGAAAGCCAAACTCTCTGGGCCTGCTCACAGTCTCTCAGCATATGAATGATGGATTCCTCACACTCACATTGAAAAGGACAAGTGTTTAAGGCACTCGGATTGAATCTAGCTCTAATCTCATTTGTTGGTAGCCTCTCATGGAAAACTTGCCACATAAAATGCTTGACTTTTTCAGGGACACCCCAGTGCCAAAGATGCCGCCAGGAGGAGTGATGATGAGCTAGGGATTGTTGGTGATAAGTAACATCGTAAGCAGACTTCACACTAAAGTTACCATCAGGAGTATTGCGCCAACAAATAGAGTCATCCACAGTGCCCATAGGAGGGGGGAGCATCATGATTTTATCAACCACCCAATTAGGAAGGAAAGTCTCCCAAAGCGCCCTGTCCCAGAGTCCAGTTGGGGAGATGAAGGAGCGAACAGTGGATTCCATATTCAGAATGTGAAGATTTCTATCCACAAAGTATATTAGGGGTTTATCCAGGGGGGACCAGCATTCCTGCCAAACAAACGTGTTTCTACCACTTCTGATCTTCTTACCAAGACCTTTTTGGAAATCCTCCCAGACCGATACAATACCATTCCACACTACCGATTGGCAACGCCATTTTTGCACATGAGGAATCAAGGATAGCCCACAAGAGTATTTGGTGCGGAGACATTTCACCCACAGAGCATTCGGTTTAGTGACTAGACTCCAACATAATTTCATGAGTAATGCTTTATTCTGACAGTGAAGGTCCTTAATACCTAGCCCTCCTTCATACTTCCTCTTTTTGAGAACGTCCCAAGCTATCAGATGCATTTTCCTTGAGTCGTCATATTGATTCCAAAAGAAGTCTCTGCTCAATTTCTCAATTTCAGAAAGAACTCCTTTTGGAACCAAGGTTGATTGCATCTGGTATTGGGGAATGGCTGAAAGAACCGATTTGATGAGCACCGTCCGGCCCGCCATACTCAGATATTTGCCCTTCCAGCTCGACAGCTTAGATCTCACCTTTTGAAGGAGCGGGGCAAAGGTCATCTTAACCATGCGTTTATGGAGGAGGGGAACACCCAAGTATTTCCCAAGGTCAGCAGTGAGACCAACTCCCACAATTTGACTCATCTCAAGAGCTCTATTAAAGTGAACATTCTTGGATACAAACATTTTAGACTTGCTCAGGTTAATCCTGTGGCCGGAAACCCTACAGAACAAGTCCATAACATTTCTAATTTCCTCCATCTGCTCAATTGAGGCTTCACCAAAAAGGAGGAGGTCATCTGCGAAGAAAAGATGAGAAATACGGGGACCCGAGGCACTTAAATGAAGGGGGCGCCAATTCCCCAAGTCAACCTCGTTGTGGATAAGTTGGCCAAGAAGCTCCATACATAAGACAAAAAGGTACGGGCTTAGGGGATCGCCCTGTCTCACACCTCTAGAAGGGGCGAAAGGGTCCGACGGAATCCCATTCCAGTTGATGCTCATGGAGGCAGATGAGACACAGCTCATAATCAACTTTACGAAGTCAGCACGTAAACCAAGGCTGTGGAGGGTGAATTCTAAGAAACGCCAATCAAGCCTGTCGAAAGCCTTTTCCATGTCAACTTTCACAGCTATAAAGCCTTTTTTCCCCCGCTTATTTCTCATGGTATGAATAGCCTCTTGAGCAATGATGATATTATCAACACCTTGTCTCCCGGAGATAAAACTGCATTGGTTCTCAGAGACAAGGTAGTCCATGACACCTTTGAAACGGTTGGCGATCACCTTGCTGAGAATTTTGTAGCTAACATTGCACAGAGAGATAGGTCTAAAGTCTTTAAAAGAGACTGGATGGTCAACCTTGGGAATAAGGACAATGCTGGTATGGTTAATAGCTTCCACCGCTTCTGGATATTCGAAAATCCTGACAACCAGATCACAAATTTTCTGCCCAATCGAATCCCACTGAGTCTGGAAGAAATAAGGGTTCAAACCGTCAGGACCCGGGGCTTTGAAGGCACCCATCTCAAAGGCCGCATTCTTGATCTCTACCGAGGAGACTTGCCTGTGAAGAAGGTCAAGCTGATGAATATCCAGAGATGGGAAACGAGCCGTCCAAGGAGAGAAAGGAGAGGAGGGATTCTCAGCCGAATACAGCTTTTGAAAGTGATCACAAGCCATGACTCTCAAACGATTCCCATCGGAGACCCAGTTACCATCCTCATCTTGAAGAGCCCCAATATTGTTCCGCTTTCTCCTAGACACCACATTGGCATGGAAAAATTTTGTATTTCTATCACCACCGCTGAGCCACTTGCATCTAGACTTCTGGAACCAGATTATCTCTTCTTGAAGAGCAATTTTTTGGTACAAGTCCCAAAGCTTCTTCTCAATCCTGTGGAGACTATTTTGGGAACCAACTTTGATTCTGGCACGATCAATACCTTCCAAACGACGTAGGATTTCTCTCTTCTTTTTAGCAACGTTCCCCACCACATTGTCATTCCAGATCAATGCGTCTTTGGAAAATTGGGAGTTGCCAAGAAGCCAATCCTTCCCCCGCCAGGCATCTTTGACCACATCACTGAACCCATCCTCGATGCACCAAGCTGCTTGGTAGAAGAATTTCCTCACCCTGTTCCTACCATCACTATATTGCTGGTCCGCAACAACAACAACACGATGGTCAGACTTAAACCTGAGGCGGTGGTAAGATTTTGAGTGGGGGTTGTGGATTTCCCAGTCAAAATTACAGAAAACCCAATCAAGCCTCTCCTTAACCCCCGATTTTTCCCAGGTGAAGCGGTCACCATCGACAGGCATCTCAATGAGATTGCATTGATTAATGCAGGATTGAAAAGCCATCATGGAGCTATGATTAGGACTAGCCCCGCCCTCCTTATCGCTTGAGGAAAGGAAGGCATTGAAGTCACCTAAGACCAGCCAGGGGATAGACACCGATTGATAAATAGAAAGCAGAGCCGACCACAGATCCCTTCTCTTAAAAGCATTGGTATCCCCATAGACAAAAGTCACAAACCTAGGACTCATGGTATTTTTATCACAAACTTTACAGTGAATCAATTGGGTACTAGAAGCAATATATTCAAGATGGGTTTCCCAGTTATTCCAGAGAACCCAAATACCTCCAGCGAAGCCAGTAGCTTCGATACGGAGCCAGTCATTAAACCCCAGCCTTCTAACGACCTTATCAGCTCTATTACCACTAATTCTGGGCTCCACAAGACACATAACATTGATGCCATATTTATTTACCACATCTTTCAACAATCTAGGAAACGAGTTACCACCCGCCCCGCGACAATTCCAAGACGAGATAATCATAGACACAAATAGAGTAAGTGAGGAAACACAAGCACTTACTTGTCAGGAGGATCGTCGTCCATGAGAACCACAACTTCAAGTTTGGAAACAGCACGCATCTCAGAGCCATGGTCAAGGTTGACTTGCTTAGGATTGAGATGACTAGGGGAAATCAAAGCCAAGCTCATGCTCTCTAATGAAGTAATATCCACAAGCCTCTCTGCCTCAGAGGAAGCCACTTCGTTATTTCCTGTCACAAGGGAGGCCTCCACGTGATTATCATTTTCCTCATTCATGCTTGAAGGCTCCACATGCTTCATCTCAGCCCAAGGTTGTGCCACCGTGGACGGAGGGGGAGGTTCACGTTGCATATTGGAGACAGGAGGGGAACTATGGGTTAATGAAATAGAGCCCACCTTTGGAACAGCAAGGTCCATATTCCCATCTAAGATTACGGACTGAGGAGCATTGAGAGGGACATTGGGCGCGGGCCCAGCTTCTTGGAGGCTTCCTTTTACTAAGAGGTGGGCCCGATGGCTTGATTTCTTTTTCGGATCAGGAACCATAGAGCTCACCAATGGGCTCACACTCTTATTCTTGGCCTCGTCCGAAGTGCTAGTAGAGCCTGATATAGAATTTTTCCTTACAGCCCATTTCTTGCTTCCAACTTGGACACCCTTTAGTTTATTTAACCGTTGACCAAGGATGACCTTTTTACTTCTTCCAACCATGACTTTCGAGGCAGAGAACTCAGTGGCGCCTTCCTTTGGGATAACAGGATCCAGGAGAGAATTTGAATTCGGCTGGGAGGTCGTGTCAGCGCTAAGGTCTGAGCCCGATAGGACGGCGAACCTTGATTGAGACCTAGGGCAGTCGACCATATCCTGAGCAGAGCCGGAATGTAGCTGCCCACCCACTCTGTTAAAACTGCTCCTACTATCAGTGAATCTCGGAGGCCGTGATCTAGCTGGACGGCGCACAAGCATCCAAGGGCCAAACTGTTGGTCTAGAGACGGGGGAGGAATTTCCGGTGGCTTCTCCGGAGGAGAGGAAGAAATTTGGGAAGAACTTGGGACCGTCTTTGAAGTCAGATCTAACACGGGTGATGAATTCTCTACTGGAGCCAATCGTTCAGGGATAACAGAAAGCTTACAGGAATCCTTACGGTGACCATATCTACCACAGGCAAAGCATATGAGTCCCAAGCCCTCATATTCTATATTAAAAAGAGTATATGCAGAGATGATTCTGGGCACGAGTTTTTTCTGCAAATCAACTTCCACACAGAGCCTCGCATAACGTCCCCTGAGGTTGGTAGCTTCAGCGACATCTGGATTTGCCATGGTGTTCATATCGACCTTGATGGTTTTACCAATCATGTCTCCTAATCTCCAGAGACATTCCTTATTGTAGAAGAGGAGAGGGACGTTAGGGATGCGAACCCAAGTGGCAACACGACCGAGAGCGTTCTTGTAAGGATCAAAGAACGGGGACCAACGTTGCACCAAGATAGAATGCTGGGAAATTGTCCAAGGACCACCAAATAATATTCTTTTGTAAAGATGTTCCCAGTTCTCGTGATCTCTGGATTTAACAACATAATAGTTGTTTGGAAGATCAATTAAGTCAAAGCCGCTGGAATGCCAAATCTTATGCAGATGCTCTTTTAGCTTAAAGAAGCTAATTTTGGCACCGAGGATAGTGATGATGAGTGAGGAGTTCCACGGTTTGGCCCAGCGATTGAGTTCCTCTTGAGAGATTCTCATGGTTGGGTATAAATCCATGAGCGACTTAAGATCATCTGTAGGTTCAGGTAGCTCCCAAGACTGGTTCAGGAGGTCGGGAAGGAGAGCGTTATCCTCAGAGCAAGAATTCTCGTGGGATACACCATTGAAATCGGATCCTTTAAAACCAACCAGTGAGTCCCTGTATGAGAAATCCTGCCCTGTTTTGGGAGGAAGAGGAAACCCGATGCTCCCTGAAATCACAGTTTTATTTCCAGCAGAACCAACCCCTTCAACAGGCACTGAGAGACCATTTTTGGACAGCACACTCCTGGCCACAGCAACAGGATCCTTTTCACCAAGGACTTCCTCCGGCGACTTGTCCCGGGCGCCGGGGACTTCCATGAAGAAGACAGCACTAGAACAGCCCGAGTTCCACGAGAGGAGAGAGAAAGAGAGAAAAAACCGTCGACTTT
Source organism: Inga leiocalycina (assembly GCA_963242795.1). Classification (NCBI taxonomy): domain Eukaryota; kingdom Viridiplantae; phylum Streptophyta; class Magnoliopsida; order Fabales; family Fabaceae; genus Inga; species Inga leiocalycina. The sequence continues at coordinate 60,233,843 of OY725321.1, forward strand.
CTTCCAACCTTAAATTCTAGTGGCCTTCTTCTCTACTCACTTAACCTTTCTATCTACTATTAGCCATTAGTAACTCCTCTTTTATACTCTTAATCTGTTCTGAGGTTAGACCCACTAAATTACGACCAAATACATATATATATATATATATATATATTCACAAGCTCTATTTAACATAAAGAAGACTTGACTTCTCCTTACCTACACCAAGTAATTTTCCTTACCTTGTCACTTTTAACCTTACCTTAGGAATTTATCTCTTGATACTCAGTCTATTCATATGATGTTTGGGGCTCTTTCTATTTTTCTTACATTCTTGTCTCATACTTAGCTAGCCTGAATGCATTTTGATTAGGTCTTACAGCTCTAAACTCTACTAACTCTTACTTTTCTTTGTAGACCAAATAGAATGGAGCTCGGCTTAATTAACAAGGCTGTCTGAATAAAAGTCAAGGATACTCTCTTTTAATAGTTAGAAGGCTTAAGAGGTCTCTATATTTTAAACTCATCTTAGGTCACTGCCTTCCTAGAGAACTGTTATAATTTGTGGGTCAGTAACTTCCCTCGAGGTCCTACTATAACTATGAGATCTAAATGTGATCTCGAGATCTTCTACGATCTCACTGATCCCACTTCTCAGATCTAACTACGATCCCTCTCTCAGAAATACAAGACCTAAGAATAAAGTTATCGAATAACTTGACCACTACTTAATCTAGCAACTATACTGATCATTCTCCAAGGCTTATCACAAATGCCAATATTGCCCTCGTAAGCTTTACTCATTCATTTTCATAACTCTAGAACTATTTTCTTTTCAACTTCCTCAAGCCATTTTTTCTCTTTTCACTATTCTTGGCCACCCTTTGCTCTATGTTATCTACTTATGTTGGAGTACGGTCAACTCTGCTTGTCTTGCCTCGGCTGTTTTTCTTTATTTGGGAGGACATGTTGCCCTTATTAGAGCAATGTCAACTCCACCACTTTCGTCTTTCTGTTGGAGGACATGTTACCCTTATTAGAGTAACATCAGCTCCATTATTCTGGTATTGGCGACTCTTAGAGGACAACTTGCTTTTATTAAGCAATGTCAACTCTACTTGCTTTGTAGTATCTGCAACTTTGTTCTATGGGAGGGCCAATTCCCAACTTTCTTGGAAAATACTCCGTGGCCAAGATCATTTGCTATGACAAGTACAGCAGATATCAACTTATAGGTTTTTAGGAAACACCTAGTACTTATCTTATCCCTTATGCTAACCTGTCATCATTAAACCATCTATAGGAATCTAATCATTCAGTTTCGTTTTTGGCCTGAGTATTCTAGTATCGTACTTTATAGAAATCATAGGTATATTGACTAGCCCCAAAATCTATTGAGCATCTAAATATCATTAGAGAACATGTTCATTCCACTATACCATTCTCAATATAACCATCATTTTTTATATCTATATACTTCTCTTTGTTTTCATCCTCAAGGAATTTACAAAGATTGCCTAACTCTTATAATTTCTAAACTTTCATATCTTTGACCATTTCGCATCGTATAGTTTTACGTTTGTCATCATAAAGATTTGAATAATACTCAACCATATATATATCATTCAACATTTTTATTGAGTAAACACTACAGTCAGGCATCTAACTTATACTTATACCTATAACTCAGCTTATCTCATAGGAGTATCTATAATAGTATTATTAGAATTAAAATATCTACCTTTATGCTCCTGAACTAACCCTTTGAAATTTTAGTCAACTTTAAAAGTCTCATAGCCAAATCCAGAAACATCTAAATAAACTGGTTCAAATATCTATTTAAAGCTCTTTCAGTCCTCTACAGGAAGGAATGTAGTTCAACTAATTAACCTACTCATTGTCCAGGAAATTCTTGGAAATATTACTGTTCATTATTCCCAATGTAATTTCCAGATTTTGTGCTGAAACTTTTAAAAATCATACCTTCTCAGATAGACATCCAATTGGCATAATCTAGGATTTAATTTAAACCCTTGGTCATGAACTAAATGCTTTCCAATTTCTAGGGGCAGATTTGATCAATTGCTCTACTTCTATCTAGCCTCAAGGTTGGTGCTCACGGATGTCATTCTTTTCAAAAGTCGTACAACAACCCTTATACTCCTAAAAATATAGTAAGTCATCATTTGGTTATTTCCAAGCATAACCCATACAGCTCGAATAATGATTTAACATCTAGAAATATAATTCAGCAAGGTTCCTGTAAGTCCCAACTTTTGACATCCTGTTACAGCCACATATATACATATATTCATATTACTAGCAACACAAACATAATTTACAACCCTTAACTACGATTGATGCATCTACTATAGTTATTAGACCTTTAAGAGTAACAAAACGACAACTTTACTCCAATTTCCAACTTCAATAACTTCTAATTTCTGTTTTTGTCATCATAAAAGTAAAACTGATGCTTTAACACCATGAAACAGCAAGACTTTCTTTCAATCATTGCCAAAAAAACCTCAATAACCACATCATACTAAACTTTTCAGTTTACAACAATTATCTCCTACTTTAGAAGCCTTTTATAAAGTTTTCTTCTTTCTCAACTATTCCTTGAACAGCACTTTGACTTTAATACTTTCAGGCTCTCAAAAAAAAAAAAAAACTTATATATCAAAGCCTAGACATACTAGAATACATCGCACATCATTATCTATTCAAAATTCATGCTTAAAGCTTCCATAAAAAAATATGATTCCTTATTAAAGCTTTCAAACTTCAAATTTTGGACTTTCAATCCAAATGGGTTTAAATCCAATTCCACATGTTTTTCCCTCATAATTTTTTAGGAAGAACCCATTTCTAACCTTAGATTAAACAAAATCCAACTTATTCCTATTATCTCCTCAAGGCCTAATAGGCAAGGTGTATTATGTAAAAATGCCAACATTTAATTCTTCAAACCATTCAAATAATATCCTCATAGCATCAATGAAAATTCAGCATCAATCACAAGGTCCAAACTTTCATTTTAATGTCACTAGATTCAATCCTCTAAAATCATTATACAGTTAGACTATATAACAACCAGAATTTCTTCCAAACTTATACTAAGCTCATAGCACCACGTGTAACCTACTAACATCCCATTGGTATATTTAACACTCAACCAAACGTAGCTCTTGTTTAAGGAAGCAGTGGTTGTTTCGAACAAGAGTAGGGAAAATTATAATTTAGTTATCTCATCATCAATTGCTAGCAAATATCCTTTATAACCATAATCATGTAACAAAAACCATAGTGCAAACTTAAACACAAATTAACTTCAATTTGATCTCAAACTTAACCTCAACCTCCTTTTCTAGCTTTAACTCATGGATCTCATTGTTACCTTTAAAGAAAGGCACTTAGCTAGGATCCTCTTATAAAACCTTTTCAAAACCCTCTTCCTTAGTCTTTGAAAATAAATTGAATCATGCATGCCTAGGATCCTTTCAGATCTTTTCTTCTCTAAATAATCACATCTCTTCTCTAGATGTCCTTGCCCACAAGCTATCACTACCACTACTGTCATTGGTAATGGTGATATGACTTGCCTAGATCACTAATGGCTCAAATTCATAACTTTAGTTAATTGGAAGACTCATATACCTATACTCTTTCCATGAGCATCTCCAGCAAAGATTAACCAACAAGAGCCAAACAATAACATATCAAACCATAAACAACTAGAGCTATGACTAAACTACTCTTTCACGCCAGCAGAGCATTCTAGCCTATTGTTAAAACCTCTGCTCTAATACAAAATATATAACACCTTCCTCTAAGGTCACTTATCAGAGTTGTTTAGTCATCTAAGAACCATATATGACCCAATACCCTTGGAAAAACAAAAAGCTTAAACCTGTAGCTTTGGCATGTAAACATCTCAGGGCATTCACTTATACAATTGCCCTGGTTTCTAAATGAAATTAAATATACTAATTAATCATGTATTCTCAACCACAACTACTACCAACTATATATAAACATATTCTTGCCGTCATCGCATATGGCACTTATCTTTAGGCTATCAGATCCTTGACTCTCCTCCTTAAAGAGGGTATTTACATGTCAAAATATATAATACATGAACATTTAATTTTAATATCATAATAAATATAACTAAATTTAAAACATAGCTTATATATACAACAAATTAGCATATTCTCCAACTCCATCCACTTCAGTCTTCACCAACCACTACGCCCATGCCCTTAGCGATACTTTCCTTTACTCTTATCATGGAAGAAAGGGAAGAGATTCTGGGAAATTTCAATAGCAAATACTTTTCATCATGTAAATCATACAAGGTTAATAACTATGCATGTAAAAACAAGCCATAGAGAACAAGACCTTGCAAGTAACTAAGCTGAAAAGCTAACTCGTGCACATCTATCTTACTGATAACTAAATTGAATAACTAATTGGTGCACAATCTCTTGCAGATATATAAACAGTATAAATAACTGGTGCACATTCATTTCACACATGGCTAAAATGAATAAATAAATACTGCACATACTAGGCAGATAATTGCTTTGCCGATCTATCTGATGCACATGGCTATGGCAAATATCTATGCAAGGAAAATTTAGAAGTTCTCACGCTTAACTACAGCAAAATGGCACAAACAAACAATACGCAACAAATGCACAATAACACGAGAGCAAAAGAGTTACTACCTCTTGTACTCTCTTCCAAATTACCTTTCTACCTGCTTCTCTCCTTGATGATTCCTTTGCGGGTTTGGACAATTATCAAAACCTAACATTTATGTAAGGGCAAGTTAGCACTAACCATTCAGAACTTATATAAACTCTTACCAAATCTTAGCTCTAAACAGACTCTACCGTTCATGAATGTGGTTGGTCATCCTGGATAAAAAGATATGTGTACATATACCTCAATGGCAAAAGTAATCTTTCTCAAATTCCAACTCTAATTCCATATTTTTAACTTACTCTTATGCCATTATTCTATGAAATCTGCTTAAACGGTTCTTATCTTCTTTAAGCTTATTGGATGAATAGTAAATAAAGGAATGGTTCCTATTATTACTAATTTTCCATGGTTTCCGTATACAATAGGAATTTTAAGTACCTAAAATGCATCTTTATCATCTATAAAAACTTTAATTCCACATTAAAAGTATCGAGCAGCAAGCTTGACCCATATTTTCCATATTTTAAATCGCACCTCAAAACAAATAATACTATATTCAGCTTCAAGCTTATCATTTAGGTAACACCTCTCTTGATTCTGAAAATTTCCAGCTCTTATAGTGTTGTTGTAACCATCGTATTATGTCTTCTAATTGCCCTCTATATACTTTATTTCAATTCTCTATATTTTGGGTAAATAATGGTCATCAAAATAGTAAACTTTTCTAAGCCCTTGGCTGCTAAATTTCGAGCAACATCCCACACCAACAACTGAAAACTTCAGCTTCAAGAACAAGGTTTAAACCTTAATTTTATAGTCTCTAGACATGGGTTACACATCTAAAACATTTATGCAGCATTTAGGGACATTAAACAGTATGATCTAAATCAGTTTTCAGCCTCCACTGCTCAAACTTTACAAGGTTATACCATCTTTCTTTATTCTGAAATAGTTTTCCAGCTTTATATAATCCAGTAACTATTATTCTATTATCATCTTAAGACTTAAACCACAATCCAATAACTTAAAGTATTCTTTTTGACACTCAGGGTTTCCGAAACAGAAACTTTAATTAGCTTTTAATAAGCTTCAACCACTCTGACCTTTAAAGTTGTCAACAACAGTATATCATTTATATTACCCTACCAACATCTCATTCAAGCACCACACACTTTATCATTCATTGGGCACTTTAGGTGTTATTCTGAAAATTTTTTCATATCATTCGATCAATTAAAACTTCAATCACATTCATAATATGTATATCCATATGTAACTCATTTATAACAATCTAAGTATGTCCTGCCTCTTCTTATTCTCTCACATGGCTGCCCCCTTTAAGTCTGCAAATTTCAGCTTAAATAAGGTTGTTTTAATCATCATCTTAGAGCCTTTAAGCACGGCTTATTAATCTAAGATAGTTATTCAACATTTGGAAGCATCAAACAGTGACTTCCTTATCCATTTTTAGCCTCAAAATTCAAACTCTTGAAGCTTCCAACATATATTCCGTCTTCATATTTTACATGATGTCTATCTTAAATTCACAGAGCCCCATTGCAGAAATCTGAAATTTTTCTCCAACTTCAAGAACATTATTGTTGATCTTTATTTTAACTTCTATAAGCATGAGTTATCTACCCATAGTAGTGATTGAACTTTTAGAAATATCTAACAATAGATTTGAATTTAGTTCTCGGCTTTAGAAATTCAAATCTCATAGTTTTCAATGTCACCAGCTAGCTAGCACTCAACATTTTATCTGTTTTTAGCATTAAAATGTTTTTATAGGCCACACAAGAAATATTGGATAGACTCCTCTGGAACTTGCAAATACATAATCAAAAATTACTCCCAACTACACAAATCATGCAAGTCATGAACCAATCAATATAACCTATATTCCATCATCCTATTTAGTTTATTCAATTATAGGCCACGAGGTCTTCACCCGAGCACTCTCTAAAAACCAGATTCTCAACTTCATCCTCTTGCAGAACATGCCCTAACTAAAGAAAATAATGATGGAATAAGGTTTAGGATCCTTACCTTAACCAAGCTTTAGCTTTGCCTATCGACATCCCTACGCCTTCGGTCTTCCTCCTCTACGCCTTCGGTCTTCCTCCTCTCTCAAATTCTCCCCCTTTTCCTCACATCCAAATCCTCTCAGAGGCACCTCTCTCAGCGTCCCTCAGCGTCCAAATCTGGACCGTCTAAATAATCCAAGCTTTGAAAAATTGACATGTCATATAATTAACGAATGTATCTCCACTGTCTGTTTTGTTTTAATCTAAACCATCCATTTAATTCCCAATTTTGCCGAATCCCTAACCCATCTCGTACCTGATGTCGATGATGGGATACCACTAGGGGTGGAAACAGGCCAGACCGGTTGATAGGGGCCTACGGCCTAGCCTGTTAGAGGCCTGGCCTATCAGGCTAAAAGGTCAGGCCAAGGCTTCATTAAAAGCTTGTTTATCTTAACAGGCCAAGTCAAGGCCTATTGACAGGCCTGTGAGACCGGCCTAAACCTATTAAGATTTTATTAAAAAAAAATATTGAGGTAATGCAAAATTACAAATCTGCCACTCCCCCTATTCCTTAATTCTCTAACCCTAATTCCCAAAACTTCATAACATTTGTTCAGTTAAAATTGAGCCTCGTGACTCCCTCCCGAATCTCGACCTCTGATTCCTGTAGCTCTACCGTGATTGACTAGCTTTTGGCTGACTAGAAGTAGGCAACCCTCGTCGGCTACCAGTCCGCCGCCCGCCGTCCTTCCTCTCTCCGTCTTCTTCCACTCTCTCCGCCATCTCTCATGCTCAGTCCTTCAGATCGGTGGTCCACTGTCGAAGGCTCTATTCGCCGTCTCTCACCCTCAGTCCACCATCGAACATTCACTGTGTTTTAGTTCAGCACTACTCTCTCCTTCGCCGAAGATTCACTCAGTCCACCGAAGAACATTCGTTGTGTTTCAGTCCAGCCATTAGGTAAGTATTTGTTATTTTATTTTGTTTGTTTATTATTGAAATGTGCTCTGATTCAAGGCTTGAAATCATTAAGCTTGAGCTTTGGACTGATTATCCTGTAGATATGAATATATGTATGCCCTGTGTATGTGTTTCAGTTCGTCCCCTGTTCTGTTGCTGTATTTCAGTTCGTCCCAACTCCCCTGTTCTGATTTTAATGTCCTCTTGAGCATTGTTGAATTGTTGCATTAGTCTTCTCTTCCAATTACTTTGTTGAATTTTTGTCTACAAATTTGCTCTAGATATATATATACACGATGATGCATTAAGATTATGTTATTGTATTTCTGTTTTGTTGTTGATTTGTTGTTGTATTTCTGTTCTGTTGTTGATTTTTGGATAATCTTGAAAGATTTGTGAATTCAAGATTATGTTATTCATCAATAAAAGTGGTTAACATAATATATATATATACATATATATGTATCTTTGCATATGATTGCTTTTGCTATACTATTGTTAACCGTGCTGGAAATAAAAAAATATTATGTTAACCGTGGCATCTCAGTTATATAGCTATACTATTGTATATATATGCATACGGTTTCCCCTAAATTAAAATAAAAAAAGATTTGGAGTGATTCAAAAAGAAAAAAAGAAAAGAAAACTCAAAGGATGGTGTAGATTTTCATGGGAAACTAAACAGTTAAAGATTATCTTCTTTGAAAGGAATCAAATTATTTCCTTTGAATTATTTCCTCCCCTTTTGTTCCCTTGGTAAAATTTCTTAAACAGCTATCCTGTATTCATAATTGCTAGCTGATGTCTATTTTTTTCAAGGCCTTTGAAGGAGAAGGAGAAATTATTTTGAAGATTTGATTTGAAAGTGAGAAGAATCATTAGCTTCAAATTATGGGTAAATATACTGTATATTGGGTAAATCTGCATACTACAGAGAGCAAATGAATTACATGTTTTTTCCCTTTTGTTTCAAATTTCTAAGGTATGTTATCATTTATTACAATGGGCATGACTTATTCTATTTTCTTTTCCCATTCCTTTTGTGATGTAGGAGAGTGATTTGCATGTTCCAAAAGTGGATGCAGCGTCTAACAATGGGCATGAATTATTGTTCTGCGGTTTTTGGATCCACAGGAAGCCTAGTTTTGTTTTCCCACGATTATTGTTCATGCAAGAATTTCTTGTAGGTGCTAGTTATGTTTTTATATGAATGAGGGCTGAGCCCACATACAAATGGTGTCCTCTGATCCACAATGACATGAATATTGTAGGTGTTAGTTTTGATTCATACAATGGCGTCCTCTATCCCAAAAAAAAATTGTAACTAGGCCTATTTGTGTGGGCCTGTTTTGGCTTGTTTAGGATGTCGGCCTGTTTGGCCTATTTAGGATATTTTACAAATTCAGGCCTCCTTAACAGGCCACAGGCCAGGCCAGGCCTGTGTACAGGCCTAATAGTAAGCCTCTAACAGGCTACAGGCCAGGCTCAGGCCGTCTTGTGCCTTAACAGGCCTGGCCTATTAAGGCACAAGCCTGGCCTGGCCTGGCCTGTTTCCACCCCTAGATGCAGCGGCCATTGTTGTCATTTACCATTGGATGCTGTCAGACACCACCGTCATCGCTCAATCTTGGGTGTCGTTGGCAACTATCGTTTTTGTTCATTTGGATTGGAATCAGGTACCAAGCTTGGAATTATAATCTCTTTTTTCAAACTGAATAGGAAGAGGATTTTGATCAAACCCAACCAAATAAGCTATTTAATATTTACTTCCAAGATTTTGATCAAAGAATCAGTCGCACTTATTTCTTTACAAGCAAAGTTTTAAAAACATGCTTTTTCCTTCCAATTGTGTTCTGCGTCTTCTGTATTTTTTTTAAAACAATATTTTTTTTGGATGACATTGTAATTAGTTTAGTGTTATAGAAATACACAGGTATTGGCATAATAGCAGTTAGATCTGAATTTTGTGACTAATTGTATAGGCATGCATTGTAAAATGAGTCACAAGCAGAAGTTTGTTTTTCTGGTGAAGTCAAATTAGAATGGATTGTGACATCTTGGAGTTTCAACAAATTATTTATTATAGCCTTCTTGGAGTCTCTATCCCAACTTGTGTTTTTTCCCATTATTTGCACTACTACAAAAAAGTAAAGCTGTGGCGTTTATAATTGCATTAACTGTGGCGCTAGAGAAGTGCCACATATCTGGACGCCACTAAAAAAGTTGTGGCACTTCTAACATTTAAAATATTTTTTTTAAAAAATACCCTCCTGTGGCGCTTGTTTGAGGAAGTGCCACAGGAGGGGGTCCTACTGTGGCGCTTACGTCAGCAAGCGCCATAGGAGACCCCCCTCCTGTGGCACTTCCTCAAACAAGCGCCATAGGAGGATCCCTTTTTTCTTTTTTTCTTTTTTTCTTTTTTCTTTCTTTCTTCTTCTTCTTCTTCTTCTTTTCTTTCCTGTGACCCCTTTTTTATGCTTCTTGACTGTGAAGCTTTATATAAAATGAGTGGCTTTCGAGTTTATCATCTCCACAAATTGTCAATCTTTCTATTTTATATTTCAACCTATTATATATATATATATGTATATATATATAATTTTCACATTTAAAATTCAAGTTCCCCAACAATAATGTTCTTACATTAATACTCTCCAAAGCTAACATAAAAAATATCACGATACAAGAACTTGATATGTGAACACAGTACATCAACAATTAATTAAGTAAATTAAAAGATTACTAAAAAAAAGCAAGCTTGTCAGCAAAAAAATTTAAACAAAGCAAAAAGGCAAACGAAACAAGCTAGGTTTTCACTCTTTCCTATTAAATTAGGAACAAAAAGGCAAACGTTATATTACGGTTTATCTTGACTAAAAAAAAATTTAAACAAAGCAAGCTAGAATGAAACAGTCTTCTTCTTACAAATCTATTAATCGACCAGCGCAGGGAGTGGGGGACCACGTTGGTGACGCTAGCTTGAGTGACGAGTGAGTGTGTGGGTGTGTTTTTTAGTGTGAAGATGATAGAAAATGGAGGGAGGGGGCCGACGGATCCACTAAAAAGATGAGAAAGGGAAAGTAGTTTAATGGAGGAGAGAGTAGTTGAATAATTAAAGTGGAGTAGTAGTCAAAAAGAAAAGGAATGGGGGGCGGACACGGGACCACTACACGGGAAGTGAAATAATTAAGAGATAAGGTATTACACTATATTTATTTGAATTTTTTCTTTTAAGAAATGGGCAAGTGTGGCGCCTGGATGCCTAGGTGCCACACTTGCCCATATCAGTTGTGGCGCCTGGGATGCCTAGGCGCCACAGCTGATATTAAATAGATCATGTGTGGCGCCTAACTATTTAGGCACCACACATGATCTTAGGTGCAGCTGCCAGGCGCCACAGCTGCTTGCGTGGCTCCAAGTGTGGCCCCTGCGTAGGTGGGCGCCACACTAGGCCTCCCCAACTGTGACACCTAATCTATTAGGCGCCACAGCTGGTACCCAAAATTAAAAAAAATTATAGAAGTAAAAAACAAAAAAGGGAAGTTGTGGCACTTGTTTAAAGAAGTGTCACAAAATGTGCGCCACGTTTTACCCTTTTTGTAGTAGTGTTGGCTTTTGCATTGCTGTTTATGTTGGTCCCCTTGTATATTGCACTCATTGTTCATGTTGTAGAAGATACTTTGGTAATCTTGTATCAATCAAATTTTAGTTTGCACCACGACCCTGTAGCTGTTATCCTCGTGTTTTGCATTTACAATGTTGATGAACTAAATTAGGATGCAAAAATTAGTTCTACTGGTCATGTATGTTTCCTTCTGGGATCTTTTGATAAATTTTTTAAATGCCCATTGGCATGGGACACCAATTGCTGTCAAACACATTGTTCCATCTCTTTTAGCTGATAAATTAATGGTGTAAGATTTACTCACCTTTTGTCCTATTTTGATTTTTTTTCTTTGAATCAGTTTGTGATTAATTTCTAAAGATTTATGATATAAATATAATCTGTCATGGCATGTGACTCAAGAATATGTTAAAAATAAAGAATTGTTTTTCCTTATCATTTTTCAAGTCTTGCTTAGGGCAATAGGTTATGCTTTGGCTGCACAATAATTTGATCACATCAAATAGGATGCAAAAATAGTAAATCAAGAAAATGTGACAACTGAAGAGAAATAGAACATATTTTAAAACTGCAGTTTTCAACATTGTAAGAATTAGAAATTTCAGCTGCTAATGTTATCATCTCATACCATTGTTGTCGATATGATTGTGTGCTCTGAAGATTAGAATCCACTTGTAATTGATTGAACCATATTTTATATATGATTTTTAATAATTAAATTGGGATTTTGATGCATTTTCCTGGATATTATTGTATGATTAAGCACTAATTTGAGTTAGGGACATTCGTATTGAATAAATTGCAATTAGGGGCAAAATGGTCAAAAATTTGTTAATTATTCATACAAATGATTTCTTGAACTTTTGATGCTACTTTGTGCTTAATTTTTCATTACAGGTGTTTGGGAAGAAAATTTGAGATTTTGGAGGGTCAAAATTAATATTTTGAGGACTGGGAAAAAATTATAGAAAGGGCCCCAGAATTTCTAAAATTACACATTTGTGTAGGAAAAGGGTCAAATAAAATTACAGTCAAGTACCTAGGTGTTTGAGAAATTACATATAGCCCTGCCAATGTTTCAAACATTTGCTCTTTAGTCCCTCCTCAAAACTTTTTAAGTTGTTAAATAGGTCCTTGGTTAAAACTTGCATTTTGATCAAGGCCTAGGTCACTGTGCTACGTCTTCTTCAACAAAAGAAATAGATCCGAATAGAGAGTTGAGTGCCACAAGGTCATTGAAGGAGAGGGAGAGGAGGAGGAGACCGCCATCATCACCATCTGTGTCTCCTCCTCTCTACCGCACAGCCACCGCTGACTTTCTCACACCAACACCACCACCGTTGTTTCTTCACCTTCGGTACTCACTCTCCCACAAACACCGCCAGTTCCTTCCTCACTCTCACCATTGCCGCTTCCTTCCAACATCCCAGATCCTTCTTTCCTCCACTGCCAAGAACCATCACCTCCACTGAACTCCATTCTCAATTCCTCTTTTCCACTCTCGCCATCACCGTTTGTTTGGGTCAAATTTTCCGTCCTCTATTCCCTGTTTTCAACATCACAGAGGCTTTGCTTTCTTTTCTCAAAAAACTCGACACTCACCACCCTTCCTTCTTTTTCCATTAATTCAATACTATATTGCATATGCTATGGATTTTTAATGCCTTAAACAAGCTTTGGCAGTTCTTAACATTCACCACATATAGATCTCTCACTCTCATTCTCCATTGATCTGACTATTCAATTTCAATGGGTGTAGAGTATTTTTGAAGAAACTGTAATTGTTGTTAATCAAATGAGTGGCTAAGCTTTCAATTCTTGGTGATGAGGACTTATGCTTGAGCTTAAAGAACTATATAGGGGAGTTATCTAGTTCAATTCCTTTTCTCATTTGTATATTTTGATTACCTAAGTTTTAGGATTATCTTTATATACTGTTGAGACTTGATTACTATTTGGATAGTCTTGTGGATTGAACCTATGTGATTGAATTGAATCAATTGAGTGTCGTGTTATCGCATTCATATTAAGAGGAAACAAGTTATAGTTATTCCAATTTCAATTGTACATTAAGTGATTTTAAACAATATCTCAAGAGGTAGTAGTTATAGTTATTAAGAGGTAGTAATTGAGTGTCGTAGGAGCTACTATTAATTGGGAAATCTTGGGGTTTTTCTTAAGACTTAATGAATTTTAACTCTCATAATCTTTTTGAATAAGGATTGTCATTTCTTCATTATCAAGAGCACCTATCATTCATTTATTCATTCCATCCCATTTTTATTAAAAATACCAAAAATAATAGTCTAGTTTTTAATCTAATTGCTTTAGTCTGTAGTTTATAATTTATTAAAATAATATATATTGTACGTATATTGGTCTAGATCTATGGTTTTCTTTTTTTTTTTCCAGCATCTTTGTTGAACCAAATATCTCATTTTTTTGCAAGAAAAAAAATGAGAAAATAGCAAACTGGTTGAATCATTCAAACCGCCGGTTCAAACAGTTTTAACCTGTTCAACCCATTTTGACCGGTTCAACCAGTTCCCCCGGTTCAACATCAAACCAGGCCAGATATCAAACCGGTTCACCGGTTTTTCGGTTGAACCGGCAGGTCCGGTCCGGTTTTTTGTACATTGAAAAAATGTGAACCACCCTTCATTTTATTTCCCAGATGTTTTATTCCATTTTGCTCAATATGCCATGTGCATATTGCATGCTTCACTTTAGGAATAACTTCACGTAGTGCTCTTGCCATTGCTTGATCTTGATTAGTAAAAACTGTTGTAGGTCTCTTTTGCTTGTTTGCTTTTAAAAATGTTTCCAGCAACCACTTGAATGATTATGTAGTTCCATCGTATAACAAAACTGCACCAAAAATTACAATGCCTCTATAATGATTGAGTCCAAAAAATATGGCAAGAGGCCTATGATTATTATTTATGCAGTATGTGGGTGTCCAATGAAATTACATCTCCAAAATAAGCATAATCTACAAGCATAGGAGCATCGGCCCATAAACTATTTGTAATTTGATTTTCCATATCAAGTTGATATGAATGATAAAATGAAGGGTTCTCGGTAATCTACTCTTCAACATAATTCAATAACCACCCAACTTTGTCGTCCTTCATACTTCTTCTTCATTTAACCTTCAAATAATTTTTCATATCAACTAAAGTGAAACCAAGATTAGCTCGTCCATCTGCTTGCTTACTCATAAGGTCAAAAGTTTCTTTTTGCTGAAGTCTAGCATCCCTAGCCAAACCAATATCGTCTGCTTGTGCATCTTGTATTTTCCTATTGAGACCTCATCATATACACAGTTTCTTGAACATGTAATAGGTGGTTATGCTTTTCTATAAAGCTGGTGATCTTAAATTTACCTTCTACCAAACTAAATGTCATCCCAACTTTACATTCGGTCGTGGTCTCAGGACGATGGTTGGTGGTTGATGTGCACCTTTTAACTAGCCTTTGTTTGCCCTCTTTTGAACATGTATATCTATAGGCAATAATTGTCTTTTTATCTTTCTTGCTCTTTGTCAACCCATTTGTTATTGCACTAAAGCCTACTTTACAAGCATATTCATTCCAAAACCTCCATGCTTCATCTAGATTATCAAATTCTTTTCCTAATCTAGGAGTGAAGTCAACTTCCATATATTGAAACATACAACATATATCTATGTGCACCACACTGAGTTCTTGTATAAAATAGAAATTACAAGAATAAAAAAAATCAAGGCAGAACTTAAAGTTTAAAGTAACAATACCTTGATTAAATGTTTGAAGGGTATGTGAGACGAAACCCAAGATGTAACCTTGCTCCAAGATTAAATTATTAATCTTTCTATAGTGATTGAACCATATTTTTATATGAATTTTTTATGATTAATTTGGGATTTTAATGTATTTTCTGGGACATTATTGCATTATTAAGCATTAATTTGAGTTAGAGACATTTGTATTGAATTAAGTGTAATTAAGGATAAAAAACCCATTGAATTCACCTCCATCAATTACCAACCCATTGAATTCTTCTCCACTTCCAGACACCATCGTCCTTCTCCAACCACCGGCAGTCACCTCTGTCTTCACTTCAATTTCTATGGGTCCAAGTCTTGAACAAACAGTGATTAATTCATATCAATGAGGGGCTGATTTCTTTGCTTCTTGGTGATGAGGATATTTGCTTGAGCTCAATGAAATACATAGGGGAGTTCTTTTACTATCATTCCATTAGTCTAGAATTATATATTTGAATTGCCTGGTTTTAGGAATTTTTATATATGTGATTCTGGAACTGAGATTGATGTTTATTGTCTCTATTGGTTTGATATTTGTAATTGGATTGGATTTTTGTGGCTTAATGAATTTATATATATATATTTCCTTATTGATTCAATGAAATTGTGCTTTCTACGTGTTATTGTTAGATTGCATAATTGAATTGATTCAATTGAGTGTCATGTTATCGCATTCATATCAAGAGGAAGCTAGCTGCATTTATTCATTTTAATTACACTCTAAGTGGTTCCTAATAGTGCCTTAAGGGATAGTTACTAGCTGCGTTCGCAGGAGTAACTATTAATTAAGAACACTAGACCCGAGCGATCGTTTGGGGTTTTATATTTCAAGACTTAGAGAAAAGTAGCTCCCATAATCTTTTTGAGCAAAAATTATCACTTCTTCATTACCAAGAGTATTCATCATTCATATTTTCCACTCCATACCATTCCATTCAATCTTATGCATCCTATTTTTATAAAAAAATATACCAAAAATAATAGCTTAGCATTTAATTAATTTGCATTTTCTTTAGTTTATTAATTTGAAAAATCCAAAACAAATTTTCCCCTTGTTTTTATTGCATTGCATGATAATTAGACTACTTAGGTAGTTCAATAAAAAGCTCCTCAAGTGAGACGACCCGAGTGTTGCATTGTACTGCAATTCTTGGATTAAAAATATTTTGCATTTGACCCCAAGGCGTAAAGACACGGTCAAATCAATGGCGCCGTTGCCGGGGAGCTAAGTAATTGGCTCCCTAGGTAATCTAATTGTCAATTTCACTTTTGACAAGGGGTTTCTCGTATTGAGCTTGTTAGTTTTGCATTTTTGTTTTTCATTGCATATAGTTTAGGATTTTTGCATTTAGATAGCTTACATGACATTCATTGAATTCTTGCCTTGATTTGACTTGGTAGCTTCTGTATGGTGTTATTGCATTCAATTTCATATGATTTTAAGCTCATTTGTTTGAATTCACCATGTCTCCAAGTTGATTCATACCACACTTGCATCTTTTGTCATTTTGAAATTCTTTTTCCCTTTGTATTCTCTTTTAGGTTCTTTTTCTTATTTTTCATAGTTTATAGTTAGATAGTCTTCTTGTGATTCATTGGGATTGTATTGTGATTGAATTTTTATGGCTTGGTTTAATGGTAATCAAGGTTTACCCATTCACTCTCACTCTTCTGTAACATATTCGACTGAAAGGAAAGAGTCCATCTCTGAAAGCATCCATGCTATTCAACAAATATTTCAGCTTCTTCAAGCTAATTTGGGATGTCAAGATAGTCCAATTGGTGAAGAATGCCAAGGTCCATTCCACCCTTCATACCATGAACCCTACCAATAACCTTCATTTCAACCTCGTTACCCACCACACCCACCCTATAGATCATACCATGAACTTTCTTTGCCACCATATAACCCATATTATGAGCCACATTCTAATTCTCCATCACATAACCGCATGCCATATCATGACCCTTCTCCTTCATTCCATTCCACTTTCCAACCATACTATCCACCTCATAAGCCTTTCTACCCACTATTTCCACAATCTTATGGACCTCATTCCCAACCATATGAGCCACACCAAGAACCGACCATTGGTGAAGTCATTCAAGAGTTTCAAAACCAAATCACTCAAACTATCAATCAAGAACGGTCACATAAGGACACCTTTGCTCATCAAATGAAAGTGATTCAAGAGTTTCAAATTCAAATGGATGATCATACCAAAGAGCGGCAATCATAAATAGACATTTTTATCAGCAGGATGGAACAACAAGAGAAAGAAAGTGAGAGATTGGAAAAGGAACTTGAACGTGTCACTCAGCAAGCACAAGTGTTGAAGAATCCCCAAGAACATCCTCCTTCCATATCCTTCCAAACACATGAAGTAGAGCATATACAAGAAAGCACTAAGGAGCTGGAGGAAGCACAAAAGGCTTCTAAGTACCATACTCCACCAGAGACTCACCCACCACCTACCCCTTCATATGAACATAGTGTTTTTGAGTCTTATGCTATTGAATTGAATTTGAAATCAATCCTTGCCATCCTAACTATTGATAATCGAGTGCATGCTTTAAGGGAATCAAATAACAAGTTGAATACCGAACATCAATGCTTATTGGATGCTGTATAGGAGTCTGGCACTTTGAGGGGGAAAACAGATAAGCTCAATGAAATGGTAGATCTCTCTAACGCTATCATACATCATATATGGTGGGAGCAATCTGGAGGTAAAGGGGGAGCTCCAATCTTTTCAAAGTTGCATGTAGAACAAGAGGGGAGTCCTACAAATGTTCCAATGTTCACTCAACTCCAAGCTTCCCAGAATTTGGAGTCTTGTGAAGTGCCACCTAACATTGAAACCAAGCTGGAACAATATGGCATTCTCTATCCAGAAATTCAAGAGCAAGGAATCCAAGTTCAAGAGTCACATGCTACTTCACAATTGGAAGATTTCGAACCTCCGTTGCCTATTCCCACACAAGTACAAGAAGTAAAACAAGTACAAAAGAACATTGAAGAGTCTCCCATGCCATTTGGTAATGATCCTATCCTTATAGAAATAGACTCTCCTACTACTTTACCTAGTGAAGCAATTCATGATTTGAGTGATGATGAGGTGGATGAGGAAATAATTGTTGAATCTCCTCAAATGTTTGAAAATATAATTGCACAATCCATTGGTTCTAGTAGTAGTGATTCGATTGTACTTGTTGATGAGTGTTCTTCTACTTCTTTGTGTGATGCTTCTATTGTTGAAAATGCTTCTCTTCATAGTACTAGGGATGATTGTGGTCAATTGAATGATATATCTTCATGTTCTTGTGCGGTAGATCAAATATGTGTTGATTGTTATCATGACAAATGCCACTTACTTGTTGAGTTTTGAAAGAAAGTATTTAGTAAAGTGGTTGATTCTACCGTTCATCTTGATGTATCTCCTTGTACTATTGATGTTTCTAAGCATGACACTTGTGAAAATGTTGAATCTTGTGTGGATGCTAATGTGGTTGTTGTGAATGAGAAAGACCATTGCCTAGAAAAAGATCTTTCTTTTGATTCCAATGAATTGCTTGATAGTATCATAAGGGAAGATTCAACTGTTTTGATTGATAATATTACAAATGAGAATTATTCTTTCCATATGATTCTTTCTTGTGATTTACCACCCGACATAGAAAAGAAAAATGATTCTTTTGAAACTTCAAAAGGTTTGGGTGGTAATGATTTGAAAAATTCTCCTTCTTCTTCCACTCTTTTCCCTTTCATCTCTTGTGATTGCAATGATGATGTGGTGCACTCCAACACTAAGTTGGATTCCGCACCTTCCACTTTGCAAACACAAGAGAATTTGATAGTTTGTTTGACTCCTGATGGGAGTACCGTTGATTTCCTTGGATGTGATAGTTACTTGGAGAGTTTGGGACTGAACATGCCTTTATTTCAATTGAAAGCTCTCTCTGTTTCTATTTTTGGATGGGATACTGCTGTTTGCTTGTCAACTTTGCAGGCATATTCTTGGAAAAGTCATCGGAAGAACCAACATCCACCGTATATCCTTGGATCTCTTCCGATTGATCCTAAGCCACCTCCAACAAGGAATTTCAATGCGGGAGAAGATGTTTTCAATGATAAAACCATGATTCTCATCGAGGATGAGAACTTCTCCTTCAAGAGACTCAAGATTATCTAACACATGTCGTCTCTTTCCTCACTTGTTTTCTTCCTAAATCCTATGATTCTTTGAGCTTAATTGTTGTGTGAGGAAGATAAGTCTGGGGGAGGGACACAAACCAGTAGAAAAAGGTAGAAGTCGCTTAGTTTAATACGTATGAACCCCCTTTGTATGCTTTGCATTTGTTGCCACTACCCTACTTAATTACCATTGTGCCTTGGATTTCAACTTGCTAGGCATTCTCTTTAGAGTGTTTTTCCACATTGAGGACAATGTGTTGATTAAGTGTGGGGGAGGGAAATACATTTTAAATCCCATTAATTGGTTGTTTTTAAATGATAAGTGCCTTAAACTAGAAAATTTTTCAAAAATTTTTCAAGAATGACTTGCTTTGACGCATGTCCTAAGTGGTAAAGGGTCGCATTTGTCATTTTGGAAATGTGATTTATGGGAAATTCTTTGAGCTTTCATATGATCTAGTGTTTTGGCAAATTTTTGAAATCATGTTTTGGCTTTTCAAGTAAATGGGGAGAGAAATGAACCCATAATTAGATTTTTTCTTACTTCTTATTTTGAGAAAAGAAAGTTTCAACATCATTAGTGCTTTTAAGAGTTGAGCATTATTATAATTGATTGCAATGTTTTAATTAATTATATTTGTAGGGTTAGCACTTGGAATAGTTATGTAAATGAGTTGTGGTTAGTTTTCTATTCAATTGATTGTCTTAGAATGTGCAATGGAGAAAAACCTTATTGGAATGTTATTTGGGCTTTGAATTCTTTCTATGTGTGATGTTCACTTAGTTTTTCACCTTCTAGAACTTGTTTCAACTCTTTGTCAAAACGGCATTTACATTAGTGTGATGGAAATGAAAGAGGCATTCAATTCTAAACCCTTTCACCCAAACACAAACCTACATTCATCACCATCTGCTTACCCCTTTGAGCTATTCCTATGTTGTATGCATGTCATTTATTCATAGTGTTCATAGTATTCTAAAATCAAAGTGGTTTGCCAATAGGTAGTTGAACAATTTATACATTGAAATGCCATGTATATAGAAAATAGAAAGGAAGTAAGTTTCAAAAAAAAAAGAAGGAGAAAGAAAAGAAAATAAAAAAAAATGGTGTGGTTTTGAAAAAAAAAAGAATTGAATTGAAAAAAAAAGTATTGCAAAAGAAAAAAGAAAGAAAGAAGAAAAGTTTTGAAAAAAAAAGAAGAAGAAAAAAATTGAATAGAAAAAAAAAAGAGAAAGAGAAAAGCAAAAGAAATATCAAGAAGGCATTTGTTTATGATTTAGAAAAGAATTGGTAAGAGTTTTCAAGTCATTTATATGCTATGAATTTATTCATCAACTTAGACTTGCATATCAACTATTTCCTTTTCTCTAATTCATTCACTCCATTTAGCCTTCATCCATCATTACAAGCCTTTTAAGCCATCTTGATTCATTGCATTTATTGCTATTAGTAGTAGAGAAGTTAGAGTTGTTACAAGCCTGTGGTAAGTTGTTGATTAAGTGAATTAGAGTGAAATGACTGCAATGAGGTGAGATGAGTTAGACATTAATTTCTTGAGAGTTCTCTTATGCTTTATTCTAATATTTTGGATTATGTGGTTAGCTAATTTATTTGCATTGCTTGACTATGACTAGTGTTGACTTGAGAAATCTGATTAATTGATCCATTGCTTTCTAATTATGAAATTGCTCTTCTTTCAATTGCATTGGTGATTTGAATTTATAAAATTGTGTTTAATTGCCTTTGTTTAGGAGTACAAAGGTCTAAGTGTGGGGGAATCTCTGCACGCAGCTCCTAGAGAGATCGTTTCCAATAGGGAAAAAAATTATTAATCTTTCTCTTATATAAAGATAATATATAAATATCTTCCAATATTAAGCAAGAACAATATAGTTTCTTCTATGAATTTCATAACCAAAAAAACCTCCGCTTTTTTTTTTTGGATTCTCCACTTTAAATGAAGAGAAGTTTGCATATTAAAAACCCCTAAAATAAAGATTTTTGTGACATTACTCATGAAAAAATCAACAAGATATGATCTTTTATGGAAAAAAATGAGTTCTTTTTCTCATACCTTGCCCTTGACAATATTTCCCACCAACATCAGCACAAAACTATAGAAAGTGGTCCTCGTTTCGAAGGTCTGGTGCCTTTTAGAAGTAAAAACATGAACGGCCACGATTAAAAGAAATCAACGGTGTAAATGTGCTTATGAGGGATGAGGGGAGAAAGGGCCGCTGAGGAGATATGTTTCCCCTTTTCCTCTCGTTCTGAATCTATTTTGGAAGGGTAGGGGGCTGATAGCTGAAGTGAAAGGTCATTCTTTATATTTTAATATTTCCTTAAGTATGGCTTAACCCATAAGCCTTATCTTCCAAGATTTTATTGGGCCAATATCCAAACAATCTGAACTTCATCTCTCTGGCCATTGGTAGCACATTTTCGGCTTCTAATATTAGGTTGCTATGTGGCCCAATTCCATTTTTGGGGTTTTGGGAAGTGAATTGACTATTTTACCCCTTCTTTTATTGATACTTAATTACCAAATAAATTCTATAAAGTAATCATTATTACTATGTAAGAATTTTCTTCATCAATTAGCTTCTTTAGCCCATAAAATAGTCTTTCTTAAATAATTGGGCTAAAAATAAATCTCTAACTGTTTTTCTTAATTATTTCAAGAAAATATACCCTTAATTCCCGAAAATAGTTTTATAATTATCTATAGCTAACTAACCTCTCCATAAACTCCTCTATTTCTCAAAATAACTATCTTTAGCTTTTCCTTAATTTTTTCTCGGCCTTTAAACAATTTTAACAATAATCTCATTTCTTATTTTCTTGAAATTCTGGACTGAAAAATAAGCATTTTAACAAATAATTTATTTTTGAGGATTTTTAAATTTTTAATATCATCCCTAGGCCTCAATTAAGTTTTGTGATTCTCTTTTCAAATTTTTGGGATGTTACACCCAATACTCTCAGAGCAACCCTTAAATGGCGAAACAGAGGGTAGAAAGAAGATTCAGAGGCTTACCTTTACTGAAATCTAGCCTTGTATTTGTGAAATCCCTTCCTTTTCTTCCTCTTTATCACCTCTGATACTCCTCTGTTGTTCTTCGTATCTCTCCCTCTCAAGCTCTGTTTTTCTTTGATGGACTGACTAAAATGTAGGAAGAGTGAAAGGCGGTTGAAGTTATATTGGTCTCATGACCAATATGCCCTTTGATTAATTTTTATTCTCAATCTCGTCCTTTATCTATTATACTAAAATCCTCAAATAATTTTTTTAGGAATTAATCAATAATACTTTATAAGTATTTTTTTCCTTAGATAGATTCTTTAGCCCATAAAGTAATTTCTCTAGAAATTTCAGGCTAAAAATCAACCTCTAACTATTCACTCTGAGTTTCTGAAAAAAAAATAGGCCTTAATTCTGGAAAACATATTTAAAATGATTTGTAACTCTTTTTAAAATAAAATTTTCCATAAACTCATTTGTTTCCCAAAATAATTACCTCTAATTTTTCCTTAATTATTCTGAGCCTTTATATATTTTTAATAATAATTTCTTCCTTTATTGTCCTACAATTCTAGCTTGAAAATAAGCTCTTGACAAAATACCTTATTTCTTAGGCTTTTTAACTTTTAGATAACATTCCTAGACCTCAAATATACTATGTAAATCTCTTTTCAAATTTTTGGGATGTTATAGGAAAAGGGATTAGTATTTTTGTATGTATATTTCAGAAGCCACAACATTCAATCTATTAATCCACCTTCCGCGCTAGAAACTTGAACAGACCATTATGTCATTATGCGCAATTTTTAAATTTGAAGGATTAGACAAAATTTTATTGAAGGATAACACATCCTAATGAAATTAAGGATAGTTTAGTTTATACAAATATAGGTTGCACTTTTTATGTAATGGAATTTTCATTATTATTTTTAAAGCAAAACCTGAATGAAATTTTAGAGATTATCTATTTTTTCATGAATAATATAAAATATAAAATAATCAATGTAAAAATTAGCTGGTCAAGAGTGAAACCATTTCTCAGAATGCTTATAATATCGACTAGAATTATCAAATTAAATAGCCATATGCATCCAGCAATTAGCACATGTCATTTTATACTTTTCCGATTCCAAATCAAGTCAAGTCGTACCAACAAAATTCGGCCATGCAAAGGGACATCTTGTAATACCCGGAATTTTGGGATCGGGGGTTTGAGAATAAGCCTGAATTAAGTGGACTTCTAAGCCCTAATTTATCATGTGCCCCAAATCTATTCTCTAATGTTCCTTATATCTTTGGGGCATTAAAGAAAATAAAATGATGAATTTTGAAGAAAGTGATTATGCTTCCAGTGAAATTTCCTGCGAGGCAGTGAGTTTGTCATGAGGTTTTGGATGACCAAATGATGAGCAAAAATTATGAAATTTTACAGGGTAAAAGTAGACATCCTAAGATTTAATTTGATAGGTATATGACTCAATTAGAGCTATATACAAAGAGTTATGAATTTTTGAAGTTTACCCTGTGAAATTGAATCTTTTTTGAAACAGTATGTAAAGATCAAAAATATGGGAATGATGTGCTTCCAAGTGGCTAAATTCTATATTTTTTTCTTGAAACTAGACTCAATAAGGGTTCCATAGCCTTTAGAATTACTTCAATTTGATTTTTTTAGAATTAGTTATGATTTTTTAAAGTTTGGGCAGAAATCTGCCAGAATTTTGTAAAAATCCAAAATTAGAAAATGAATTAATTAAATTGGGATATATTATTAAGACATTTCATCTCCTTCCTCTAGTCGATCAAATGATGTTAATTTAGCATTTAGAGAGAGGAAGTGCAGCCATGTTCTAGAAAGAGAAAAGAGAAGAGAACTTGTACAGTAGGTTGATTTCTTTGGTAAATCGGTTCCTAACGCGTATAACTTCGATCCTAAGCTACTCTTCTTTGTCAATTCAGGTTTGGGAAGCTTAACTTCTCTTGTTCAAGGACCTAGGGTTTAATCCAAGAGGAGGAAAAGCTAGTGGAAGCTTGAAATAACTTCCAAACTTTCGTGTATTAACTGTTCTGGCTATTGTGGACAATTTAATCGCTGAAATTTCAGCGGATTGTCCTTAGTTTTAAATTTTGGAAATGTGATGACATAAGGGTTAAGCTGCCAAAATTTAGTTTAAATGGTAGTTGTAACCTAAAGTAATAGTTAATAAAGTGATTAGGAGCAGAAAAAAACACGTTTGCGGAGCCGAAACCGAAAAACCCCAATTTTTTCTGGAGTTTCTATGAATTTCGGGCAGGTCTGTTAGAGGGCCTTAGAGTTGGATTTTCAATGATTTGATGATTCCATTGAGTTTAAGAGGTAAAATTAGGTGGGGTTACAGTTAGTCACTTTTTCGGAAAAGGCTGAAAAAGCATAATTACGAAAACACCCTTGAAACCTTTAAAACGGGGCTGTTGAGGGCAATTTTGTCTTTTGGCAGTGAATTTAGTAATTTTGAGTCTAGAAATAGATTCGTTGGGAGAAAATATGTTAGAATAACCCATGTCAATTTCAGGAAAAGTACAGTCAGACCGGGTACGGCCAGGTCCCCAGGGGCATTTTGGTAAATTTTCACCATAGGCTAATATTACTATCAGAAACACTATGGAAGTGTCTAAATGGTACATTTGGAATTGTAGGACCTAGTTGAGGGCCCGAGGGGTTGGCACGCATTACGAGGTACACAAAACAAGGAGAAAATACTTGTGTAGTGATGTATGTGATTGCTTTACTTGATTGTGTAGAGCATATTTGAATAAATGAAGCTCTGTTTCTGCTTTCGATGTGGCCATAGTTTTGTTACATGAAACATTGAGCATGTAGAAATGTCATTATGGGGCATACATCTAGTTAAAGCTAACATGTTATACACATAGCATCTATCATGCATACACTATGATATCTGTTTCCTACTGAGATTCTCTCGAATCTCACCCTCCTCTACCAACAATTTAGATAGGAGGAGGTAGAAGATACGCTAAGAACAAAGAAAGAACTGTGCAAGGGGATTGCGGTGGTGGAACAAAGACAGGAAGATGTCTCTGTTTCACTCGGACAGGTTTAGACACCCTGGTAGCCCTGTGCGGCTATATTGATAGTAATTATTACATACGAACCCCTATGAGGAATTTTTGTAATCGAACACTTTTTATCAGTATATTTATGCTATTCTTGTGTTGCCCACCGAACCGCATATCATTTTCCGCGAATACTCTAGTAAAGGTAAAATTAAGATAAACATGTGACACATCTTCTGTGATCAGATTAAAAGAAATTCAACTAAAAAAATTAATTAGCATGCCGAGGGTATTATTTGTTTTCACATATATTTGATGATATTTCTAATTAATTGTAGGCTAAAGTATACTTTTGATCCCTTATGTTTGCCTCAAGTGTCATTTTAGTCCCTTAAGTTTGTAAAGTATACTTGTAGTCCTTCAATATTAACAACGTTAGTCTTATTTAATTGAAAATATTGACTCATCAAAGTCACATTATTTTAATCCTAACTGGCTGTCACATCAACTCAAATTTTTTAGCAAATCCACATTTTAATTAAAATAATAATAATAACAAAAAAATATAGGTTTTTAATCAATTTAAAATTCTAGATCTTTAATCAATTTTTTTCATCTCCTCCCCTTCGTCATTGGACATGAACTCCCTTCTTCCTCCATTAATCTTCCAATACACTCTAACCCTATCTCACCGGCTACGTAAACCTACGCAAGTTCACTTTCCCTTCATGTTCTATACGCCTGTGGAGTATAAGTTAAATTTAGGTGGCCCTCCTTCATTAAGACCAACTTTGTTGATAGGATTTTTTAGTTGTAATGGAATTGTTATTGCTTAAACTAAGGTTGGAGTAGGAAGATTTGTTGAGCACGGGAGAGAATTGTTTGTTGTTATATGCTATCTATTGCGGAAACGTCGAAACCAAAATATATTTGATTGAGTCAATCCCAAAGCACTTGATCTAGTTGGGAAAGCCAAGGATATTCTATCTCTCCCTAGCCTCCCCAGGTTTCCACAGTCAAAGAAAAAACACATTAGGGCAGAAGCATTCATGGACGAAGAAGAGAGTTGGTGGCAGAATGAGGGTTTCTGTGTGGAAGGGGAGGAGGAAAAAATTGATTAAAAATCGAGAAAATTTTCTATTATTAGTATTATTTTTGATACAGTTTCTGCTATTATTATTTTAATTATTTTAATTAAAATATGAATTTGTTAAAAAATTTGAGTTGATGTGGCAGTGAGTTAAGATTAAAATAATGTGACTTTGATGAGTCAATAATTTCTGTTAGATGAGATTAACGGTGTTAATATTGAAGGACTAAAAGTATACTTTACAAACTTAAAGCACTAAAATGACATTTAATACAAATATAAAGAACCAAAGCTATACTTTAGCCTTAATTGTAAAACTTTCTATCTAATAACTTAGACGTAAATAAAATCACAATCAATCACCTGATACATGTGAGATATAGATTCTAAGAAATGTGCAAGACCTGAAGTTCTCCAATTATTGAACAGAAATTCATCAATCTAAATTATAAAGTGACGTTATAGTTTCTCTACAATAAATAAAAATTTATTAATATAATTTAGATGCGATATATTCTTTTCTTTATAGTAACATCAAGAAGATATAAACTAATGACAATTTCCTCCTACCAGCATTCATGTTGCTCTTAAGTGGCTGTTGCAAGATAATCTCATCGTTATTCAAGGAACAATGTCATGAAGGATGTAAAAACTTTACTTAGAAACTAATTTCTTAGATTTAGATAGACTTCGCATAACCCTTGAAAACAAAAAGAAAAAGCCTTACTAACCAAGCCAGGATTATGGAGTGTGATTATCATTTTAAAAAAACAAATAATATGCATTTGATTGATTGATATAGCATTTTCTTCTTCTTCTAAATATGTAGGCTACAGAGTGTGTGGAATACGCAATTACTAACCAAAGCCAGGACCAATGGAGTATTGTTAGGCCCTTATCTCATTTTCACCTTTATTAGAGTATTTGCGGAAAATGATATGCGATTTGGTGAGCAATACAGGAATAGCATAAATATACTGATAATATGTGCATGATTACAGAAAATCCCCATAAGGGTTCGTATATGATACTTACAATTAAGATAGCTACACAAGGCTACTAGGGTGTCTAAACTCAACCCAGTGAAATGGAGATTTCTTCTCGTCTTCGCTCCACTACTGTAATCCCCTCATATGGTACTTTGTATTGTTGTCAGCATATCTTTTGTCTTCTCCTATCTAAATTGTTGGTAGGGGAGGGTGAGATTCAAGAGAATCTTAGTAGGAAAATAGATACCATAATGCATGCATGATATATGCTATGTGTATGACATGTTAGCTATAACTAGATGTATGCCCTATAATGACATTTCTGCATGCTCAATGTTTCATGCAATAAGACTATGGCCACAACGAAAATAGAAACATAGCTCATTTATTCAAATATGCTCTATACAATCAAGTAAAGCAATCACATACATCACTACACAAGCAAAGATATCAAATACATGCACGTAAGGTAAGTCCCCTACCTTAGCCCTTATTGATCCTTAATTACGCTCCTTGAACTTCGTGCCTCGTAATGCGTGTCACAACTTGACTCTCCACTTGATCCTACAATTCCAAATATACCATTTAGACACTCCCATAGTGTTTCTGGTGGTTATATGAGTCTATCTTGATAAATGACCAAAATGCCCTCTGGACCATGGCCCTGCCCCGTCGAACTCGATCCGATTGTACTTTTTTTGAAATTTTGACATGGGCTATTCTGACATATTTTTACCCAAGAAACCCATTTCCAAACTCGAAATTATCAAATTCAATGTCAAATTACAAAATTACCCTTGGCAGCCCACTTTAAGAGTTTCAGGGGCGTTCTCGTAATTATGCTTTTTCAGCCTTTTCCGAAAAAGTGACCAACTATAATCCCAACTAATTTTCCCTCCTGAACTTAATGGAATCATCAAATCATTGAAAATCCAACTCTAAAGCCTTCTAACAGCCTTGACCAAAACTGACAACAACTCGAGGAAAAATTGGGGTTTTTCGGTTTCAGCTCCGCAGACGTGTTTCTTTCTACTCTTAACCACTTTATTAACTATTTAATAAGGTTACAACTACCATTTAGACCCAATTTTGGCAGCATAACACTTAGGCCTATTCAATTTCCAAATTTCAAATCAAAGACAATCCAGCGAAATTTCACCAATTAAATTGTTCACAGCAGCGAGAATAGTCAATATATAAAAGTTTGGAAGTTAACTCAAGCTTCCTCTAGTTTTTTTGGCTCTTGGCTGAAAACCCAAACCTTAGAACACCAAATTTGAGCTTGACAAACCTTGAATAATATAGTAGAGGAGCTTAGGGGAAGGATTACACACGTTAGATACGAATTCACCGAGGAAATCGACCTACCTTGTGAGATTTCTTCTCTTCTCTCTCTAAAACTCAACAAGCTTCTCTCTCTCCTTATGGCTGCTGCTCACGTCTGAAATGGTAGGAGGAAGATGATGAGATATATTTAATAAGTCCATGCTTATGTCATCGTCTCTTTTGCTTATATCATAATTTAGACTTTTATGACATAAATTCTCAACTTCATGTAACTTGACATTTTAAGCCTAATTAACATGCTACTAATATTTCCCTCTCATGTTTCATGCAATAGTATCCTAAGAATCCTTCTTTCATGTCTAAATTGACTTCATAACTTGTTCCAGTTACGTGTACACCTTGTGTCGCAATTTCGGTCAAATTTACACTTTTGCTCAAATTTTCCATAAATTCATATTTAATTGACCAAAATATTCCAAATATATTTTTCCCCTTTATTTTCCTTAATTAATTTAAATTAACTTCAATTAATTAGAAAATAATTAATTTAGCACTTGTGTGGCAAAATTACAAGTTTGCCATTATATTTTTCTCTATTTTCGGATTTTTTGGCAAATTTTCTGTTCAAACTTTGAAAAATCATAACTAAATTTGTAGACATAATTTTGGAGAGATTCTAAAGGCTATAGAACCATTATTGAGTCTAGTTTTAAGGAAAAAATATAGCCTTTTGCTAGATGGAAGTATATAATTCCTAGATTTTCAATCTTTGCATGCTGTTCCAGAAAATAGTCAATTTCACTGGATAAATTACAAAAATTCATAACTTTTTGTATATAGATCTAATCGAGTCATATGACCTATCAAATTAAAGCTTAGTGTTAGATCTCATGTTTTGATGATAACAAAAGAATGGTTTGTTTAATAATCAAGGATGAACTAAGTAATGACAGGAATAAGCTTTACTTGAGGAAAGCATGGAAGTAGTGAAGATTGGCCAAGAGAAAATGCTAAGGAACTTGATCAGAAGTGCATTTTCTAAGGCATTACTCGAGGAGCTACTCGAGTAATGACCCAAAACTTGAAGTAACCAGGCAAAACTTCCAGTTACCTGCCACCATTACTCGAGGTGCTACTCGAGTAACCAGGTAAAACTTTGAAGGTTGCTCTCGGCCTGCCAATGTTACTCGAGGTGCTACTCGAGTAACCATGTGAAAACTTCCAGTTGACTTCAAGTTTTCCCCATGATACTCGAGGAGCTACTCGAGTACCTGTATATCCTAAAATGTGGACCTCTCGGCAGTTTGTACCACTGCTAATGTTACTCGAGGAGCTACTCGAGTAACCAGATCAGAAACTTCCAGTTTGCCTTCAAGTTTTCCCTAATACTCGAGGAGCTACTCGAGTAACCATGTATTTGAAAATGTGCAGCTCTCGGCACTTTGTACCACTGCCAATGTTACTCGAGGAGCTACTCGAGTAACACACTAAGGTGAATGAAAACTTGAGGTTTGTACCCGATTAACTTGATTTCTTCTTTTCATCTTCCTCGAGTACTTACTCCAATAAACAAGTTTTTCATGGTTTATTTTAAGTGGATTCCTCGAGTATGTACCCCAGTATATGCAAATGTTTTCAACATAAACTTCAAGTCATTACCAGAGTAAATCACTTTGAAAAGTCTCTGTTACTCGAGGAGCTACCCGAGTAACCTATGCAAAAATGAAAGCATTACTCGAGTTCCTACTCGAGTAACAAGGTAATTGCTCTCGGCCTTGAAATCCTGCCAACATTACTGGAGTAGAGCATCGAGTAATCAAAAGATTTTAAGTGGATTACTCGAGGTGCTACCCGAGTAAATAACTGTTCCCAAAGGTATGAGATTTAGTTTACTCCATGCACTACCCGAGTAATCTTATATGTATTCATTGACTTGCAGTTGAACAATGATTTCACTATGTTACTCGAGGAGCTACTCGAGTAAACTTCAAGGGTTACTCGAGGAGCTACTCGAGTAAGCTAATCCAGAAAGTTTGAAATCATTCCAACGGTCATTATTCTGTTTCCTATTTGATTAACTTTTCATTATATTAGTGTACTTAGTTTATTAACAGGAAAACAGTGAAGAGATCTTACCAAATAAGGAAAGTCAAAAGCAATGCTCAAATGTCA
The DNA here is from genome assembly GCA_963242795.1 of Inga leiocalycina. Taxonomy (NCBI): domain Eukaryota; kingdom Viridiplantae; phylum Streptophyta; class Magnoliopsida; order Fabales; family Fabaceae; genus Inga; species Inga leiocalycina. Next base: position 60,264,772 of record OY725321.1, read on the forward strand.
CCGACCGTCACCTACCGCAACGTATGTTTTTCAAAAACTAGAAAAGTCAATTATTGCTGCGCACGCTCCAACGGACATGAAGAAATATGATCCAGCAATCATTACCAATGTAACTATATATATGGGAACATCTGAACGGAGAAGTAGAGAAGAAAAAAAAACACAAGAACTCACATACGAACGTATCATTAAGTTCATTGCTCTGTTTTCACATTGAAATTGCATTTCTATGCTTCAGTGATTATTATTTACTCTGTGAGAGAGATATTTCATTCAAACTCAATATTTGTTATTGAGATAACTTAAGGTTGTGGAACCTTGAGTTGGGATTGGATTACAACCTGTAAGGGGGAGCGAGTGTCCAGGTGTAAGGAACTTGCTTGTACTGAGGTGCCAAGAACCCACTGAATCTTGGAAGCTATAGTGAAACTCTCAGAAAAGCTCTGAGGACTGGACGTAGGTCAAAGTGGTTGTGACCGAACCAGTATAACTCTCGGTGTACACTTCGGTGATATTTCTCCTTACTCATTACTGTTTTAATTATTTTGTCAGAGTTTTATATTTTCGAAAGAAATTTCAGTATCACCAAATTCACCCCCCCTCTTGGGTGAAACGCTTGATCTAACACTTAGGATGTCTACTTTCACCCTATTAAAGTTCATAATTTTTTCTCTTCATTTGGTCTTCCAAAACCTCATGACAAGCTCACTGCCTCGAAAGAAATTTCACTGGAAGCGTAATCACTCTCTTCAAAATTCACCATTTTATTTTCTTTAATGCCGCAAAGATATAAGAAATATTAGAGAATAGATTTGGGAAACCTACTAAATCGGGGCTTAGTAGTCCGCTTAATTTAGACTTATTCTCAAGCCTCCAATTCCAAAATTCGGGGGTAATACAAGTTAAATCGAAGCAACGGATTTGACACTTACTAGGGTCAAACATCAACATTACTATTACAATTCCAACTTAATCACCAATAAATTGTCTGGAATATGCGTAGATTGAGGGGTAAGAAACAACTTTAAAATGCCCCATTATTTGATGGATTTGAATCGTTAGAAGTGCTCCACTAATAGGTGCTACATATAGGAGAATCTGAGAAAATCACTATAAAATACAAGTGATAATATGGATAATTTTTTACCATATATGCAAGATTTTTAATAAAAAAAATATAGATAAAATTATCTTTAGGTTACTTTAAAAAAAGACATACGTTTTAACTCGTGATGAGAAGATGGTCTGGCATATAAAATAAAACAAAATAAAATAAAATAAAAATGAATGATAAATAATGAAATAATTATATAACTATACAAGTTATCCTCTAAAAAAGAAGTTGAAGCGAGAAATTAAAAGAGCAAGAAAATCGTGTGATTTTTAATTTTTAATTTTTTTTTGGTTATCACTGCATTATTTCATTGTTGGTCAAGTTTGGTTGGCCTAAGACTATACCCCACAAGAGCGTTATCAAATGGTAGACCTAGGGAAGATGGTGCTGGACTTGGGAGTAGTGAGCAGACCTAAAAGTCACAATCGTCAAATTGACAAAAACTTGTGAAACCTTCCTTAAGAATAATGATGATTAGAAACACAAACTACGACGGGTCTTCCTTTATCATAGGTTTTAAACATGATTAAATAATTGACATGCATATCGAATTTAAAGGGTTAATATAATTTTTGATCCCTTAAGTTTATCTTTATTTTAGTTTTGATCCTTCAAATTTCAAGTAAGAGATTTTGGTCCCTCAATTGGCAAAATAAAGCAAATTTTTATTTAATGATAGGGACCAATGTTTTAAACAAATAAAATTTAAGAGACTAAAATCTCTGGTTTGAAACTTGAGGGACCAAAATTAAAATGAGGATAAACTTAATAGATCAAAGATTATATTAACATGAATTTAAATTACTTATGGGACTTAAAATTTTCACATTTTAATTAGTTAGCCTACTTATGGATCGGAACTTATAAATGGGCTTAGAAAGGAATGGGGGCCCTATCCTATGTTTCGAGTACTTTGCTGTTGGGGCACGAGTCATTACCCCAATTATATATTTTTACTAGAGTAACTTATCAATTCCAAACTCTTTAAGATATTATGCATTATAGGTGTTTTTTACAGCATACAATGGATTAATAATCCTTTATATTTTTTTTTTTGTCTCATTCAAATATATGACTTGTATGAAGGAATTCCTAAATAGTAGTAATAACAGAAGGGCCAACAATCATCCAGCTGATCCTTTTGAAATGCAAAGCATTAAACACATTGGTAATACGGAATAGTACATAATCTTTTACTTCCTCAGCGATAACAGGAGCAATCAATTTATCATTCGTACCAAAGACAAATATCTGTCTTTCCTAAGAATTTAAATATCATCAGTTTCATAGCATTGATCAATGTAACTACTTCAATGTTGGGAAAATATCATTCAAATATATTTTAGAAAAATTAATTTCGTAGTTGATGGCTCGAGTAAGAATTGTGTTATTAAATTGTTGTGTGAAAGTGCATTGGCAAATACAATCGTTTTATGGTGGAATTATCAATTATTAAATATTAAATTTGAAATAATATTACCCAAATACGAGACATTTATAAGGATTGAAAAATGGTTGAAGCCATTTTTAAAATATGCAAAATAGTGTTGCCTGGCAGCTTTGGAAATCAGACAAAAGAAGCACCAAATGGATTAGCACTAGCTAGCTACGTAATCTGATCAATTAGTATATGGGAAAATACTTCATTTAGCACAAGGAAATGAAATACTAGGAACGACATTTTGAGTATTAAAATAATCAAAAAATAAAGTACTAAAATATATGAAACTATTGGTTCAGACTTAAAATTTTCAACTGATGATTTTAAATAAAAATTTTTTTTTTTAAAATTGAAAGTTAAGATATTATTTTTAATTTAGATTATGTAGACATTAAAATAATTTTTAAACAAATAAAAATAAACTAAATCTGGACCATTTGGATTTGGCACACAAACTTAATCCGATTGTTAACTGGTTGACAGTTGAAATCTTCCCTGAATGAAATCAAAAGAATCACACAGAATATATTCAAAATAACAACTCTTCTTTATAGCAACAAAAGAAAAAATAAATAAATAAATAAACCTCTTCTTTCATTTATTTAGTGTGTGTTTGGATTAGCTTTTTTTAATAGCTTCTGGAGAAAAAGTCAAGAATAGCTTTTAGAGAATAGATTATGAGAAAAAAGTGATTTTAATAAAGTAAGAGTGTTTGGATGTTATGGTTAGAATAGATTATGAAGTCAGACATTTGACGGCAACCATATCAGTTGACTTGGGATGACTATTGTGACTACCCTTTAGAAGGAACAAATATAACATTTTTTCCCTATCAGTTCGTTTTGAGCATTGCCATTAAGTCAATTATATCAGGCTTACCAAGAGAAAGAGAAATAAAAATATTTATTTTTATATTACAACCTCAAAATTTTAAAATAAAGAATGAATATTTTCTCTATAAACATAAAACATAAACGAAAATCAATTTTAAACATAAAATATATTCTCATGAAAAAAATGGAAGCAAGATAAAGATTTCAATTGCTACCCAGCTACTTGCTCAAGTTTGGCCTAATTTATAGGGAGAATTACAATGAGATCTAAAAAAAAGAGTTAATGACCATTAAGTCCTATTGGCAACTCAAGAACAAACAATAACAAGTTTCATGGTAAGAAATGACAACACTTCACTTATTCTTGAGACTTCTCAATAATTAAATCCTTTACTTCGGATCTCATTGTAATTTCTCATAAAGCCAAATACGACCCATTCAATTGTGTGCTTGACAAAGTTGCAAAGTAAAATTTCTGTGAATACTAGATATTTTCATTCCTGAAAAAATGTCTCATCTAATCTAATTGAACTTGTTCAGAGATATTAAATGAGTTAGCTTAAATTAATGTAATTAGGACTGGATTATTCAATATTATTATTTGAGAAAAATTAATTTAAGTATGTAGCTTATGCCTTGAGAAAGATTTAAAATGAAAAATTGTAGTAATTCAAAGTCTATATCATCTTAATTTTTAAAATGTACTGTCGATTACGAGAAGGAAAGCCAAAACTATTTTCGGTAATTTATATATTGAGTGAATTTATTCATTATAATTAAACCTGCGTCTTGAGTTCATTTGGCAAGAAGTAAGCAAGAATTAAGAGAGAAGATTATATTCCCTCCAAGTCCAAACGAATGATAAAATAGACGTAAATTAAAATGAAAAAATAATAAGGACACAAATGACAAATATATTACTGAATGACTAATTAGTGTTGCTTCATTTTTTAATAACAACAAAGCCTGAAAATAATTAAAATTAAAGAAAATGAATAGCGCCTAAGTAGCTCTATATGCTTAGCCCAATTTAGTCTGACTGGCTGAAGAAAATCTGATTTTGACACTACTACTGCGGCATCAACATTACTATTACAATTCCAAACATAATGACTTATAATAAGTTGTCATCACAATCAAGGTGGCAAGAAACAACTTTAAAATGGATTTGAGAATATGAGAAAATCAATATAAAATAAAAGTGATAATATAGATATTTGTTTACCATATATATAATATTATTATAATTTATAAACAAATAGAGATAAAATCGTCTTTAATTTTCTCCAATAGAAAACAGTGAAAAATTTCATACATTTTAACAATCAAATTGACAAAAACACTTAATAAGAAAGTCTCCTTAATTTGTAAGAACATTTAGTGCTTGAATTAGAGTTATATATCTGGATTTCTTAGTTTTAGAAATGATTGCATATGATTCTGGAAGTGGAAGTGAGATTGATGTTAATTGGTCTTTATTGGTTGGATCATTGTAGTTGAAATTTTATTTTGTAGTGTGAGAATTATATGTATTTGAATTTTTTTGTAGTTGCTATGAGATTATATTAATTAGAATGTTATTGTCTAGTTAATGTGATCGATTTGAGTCTTTGAGGGGCTATTTAGCACTCAAAATTAAGAAGACTCGTATTATATCACATCATTCCAATTTCAATTACACATTAAGTGGTTTTAAATAATATCTCAAGCAAGGTTGTTAAACTCGCGAGTTTAAGCAAACTCGTGACAGTGATGTAAATTCGTATTATGAACTCGAATCGTAAACTCGTAAGAGTTTAGTTTTACCATTAAATAGATATTATTAGTATATAATTAAATAATTAAAATATAAAAAGTTGACAACAATTTGATTTAAAAATATTTTAAATCCAAATAATTGAAATTAAATCTATCAACATTCATAATTTATCATATTTAATAAAGAAATTTCTATAAAATTCATATATAAAGCCGTTGAGTATAATCAAATTAAAAAAGTTAACACGAGTTTAAGGGTGCGTTAATACAATTTTGTAAGCTAGAAACGTAAAAACGGTAAACTTGCTATATAAACTCGTGAATTTAACCGAGTTTACAAAGGTCACGAGTTTACCAATGACTCGACTCGATTTTATAAGTTAGAAACGTAAAAACGGTAAACTCGGAGAGTTAACTCGCGAGTTTGACAACAATGATCTCAAGAGATAGTAGTTAGCTATTTTTGTAGAAGCTACTATTAATTGAGAATATTGAACTTAAGTATTATCTTGAAGTTTTTTTCTTGAGACTCAATGAAGTTTTTAACTCTCATAACCTTTTTGAGCAAGGATATAGCCAATTTCTTCATTACTAAGAGCATTAATCATATAACCCTTTTTAATCCAAAACATTTTTCATTATTTTCCAAAATACCAAAAAGAATAGAAATAGTTTTCATTTACATGCATTTAAATTTAGAGAAAGCCATTTTTCAAAACCCCTCTTTCCAATCATGTTCTTAGCACTTAGTTCAACATAGGGAATTCAAAATAAAAGACTCCTTGATAAGAGAACAATCTTGAGTTTTTGCACTATATTGCATTTCAATTCGTGGTAAAATTTGTGATTTGACCCTGAGGCAGCTAAGATTTTGTCAAATCAATGACACCGTTAATAGGGATTGAACCCGGGTCACCCGTGTGATAGGCCTTAATGTAAGACTTAATTGTGGAGTTGATCTTGGCCTAAATGCATGACATATTTCCCATCTTTGTCCATATTTTATTGATTTATCCTTATTAATGTTCCTTCAACCATCATCAAGTAAAAGAGAAATGGAAGGAATTAAGGAAGATGATCATTAGGGTATTTTAGGGGGGAAAATCATATTAATTACCTTAACTAACTTTTTTAATTTAATCAAATTAGGTAAATATATCTTACACTAAAGAAGGGGGAGTACCATGTAAATAGTACAACTTTCATTTTTTTAAAGAGATTTTATATATTGTTTGTGGAAAAAAGGTAAGTATTTTCGTGTATATATATTTCAAAAGCCACAATAGTCAGTGCAATTTTTAAATTTAAAGCATTATGGAAAATTGTATTAAAGGATAGCACATCCTAATAAAATTAAAGTTAGTTTATTTTATACGAATATATGTTGCATTATTTTATGTAATTGAATTTTCATTAGCTATTTTTTCATGAATAATATAAAATATAACATAAACAATATAAAAATTAGCTGGTGAAGTATGAAATCATTTCTCAGAAGATTTTAATACTCTTATTTAATTCTTTTAAAAAACAATACTATTTTTTCATGAATAATATAAAATATAACATAATCAATATAAAAATTAGCTGGTGAAGTATGAAACCATTTCTCGGAAGATTTTAATACTCTTATTTAATTCTCTTTTTTTAAAAAATACTACCTCTAATTCTTAATATAAGACCTAGATAATTAATTTGAGGAGATTAAGAAAGTTAAATAAATCATTTAATTATACTATATATTATAATTAAAAATATATATATATATAATAGGCAGCGTCATTTTTTTCCATCACAAAGACGTTCCGGTGCTGTTCCTCTTCACCCATCGTCTTCTTCAACTCTTCATCCGGAGAAGAGAGGTCCTGTTCGTGGGGTTGAGCGTCTCTTCATCCACTTTTATTATCGTCACCCCTCTTGGCCCTATTCACTGTCACCCTCTGCCGCCCAGATCTGCATCCTCACCGGGAGAGTAGTGGTGAGGTTCCATTCTCCATAAACACTGCTAGTGGAACCAATCTAACTGAGACGATTCCTTCTTTTCTATTAATCTTTTTGTTAAATGATCATAACAAGCAACCACTAAAAAACTAAAAAGGGATAAATGGAGACTAATAAAAAATAGAGATACATAACCAATGAAGAATAGGATGCGTGCGTTGAAATAAAAACTGCCCAAGAATCTCTTCCAACGCACTCCAGCAACTGCAATCTGCAAAGTTTCTTGGATGGAAGGTGGAGGAAACAAATCGTCCTGTTTCTTCCACTACAAAGTTTTTTTTTGGTATAAAATGAAGAATTTCCCTCACCACTTAAATGAATTTGCTCAGACCATGGACCCATAACAGGACGAGAAAAAAAAACGCTAACTAATTTTTTTTTTTAAAACCAAACGACACAGTTTTAAATCAATGGAGGCGCAATGGAGAGAAGGGGCAATGGATCTGCCTTACTGTAAATTAGGTTATCTCCTCTATAATGGGATCTTCATGTTCATTATGTTCCAAGGGAGAAGAATCACCTAGCAGATGCTTTAGCTGAAAATCAATAATTAGTATAGTTGATTTTAAGTCATTTTGTTTTTTTGGTGGACATTTTAAGTCATTTTAATGATATGTGAGGAGTTGGACGATTATCTCTCAACCTGTAGCTTTATACCACCTCTGGTTCTAAATATAAGACAAAAATAATTTTTTTTGAAAAGATTAAGGAAGTTAAATAATTTACTTAATCATATCATATATTATATATCCTTAGATCATATATTAATTTATTAGATAAATTAATTAGTTTGATGGAAAAAAATAAAAATAAAAATACTCTAAAGTAATTTAATTAGCTTCCTTAATTTCTCCAAAAAAATCAACTTTGTCTTATAATCAGGACCGGAAGGAGTAATAATTAATTATTGCAATATAATCTTTAATTGTTTTGACAATAATCACATGTTCAAAATGAAAAAGCATAATAAACATCGTTATTCTTATAAAAAAAAAGAAACATCATTATATATATAAATATAGGTGATTCAGGAAAAAAATGTATTAATCCCTTATAATTTAGCCATATTTTCAAAGTGGACAAGTAATCTTAATTTATACTTATATATGAGATGAGAAATGCAGGTAGAACTTGAAACAGAACGATTTCGTTTGGTGGTCCCCACCATATAGGCCTATCTAAATTTGAGGTGATACTTCACAAAGCAAGCTGATGCAACATCCGTAAGCAAAAGTCACTATGTGCCAAAAGAAAAACAAGGAAGGGATCCTCCGGAAGAAATGTACATGGGAGAGCACCATAAGCTGTCGAAAGAAAGTAACGAGTAGATTAAGGTTACTTCAAGTTCAGACTCTGTAGTGGCAACACTTACTACTGGAGTTACCCATGCAACACATATATTCTTAAAAGAATATGCAAATCAATTTCACTAATCTTATTGACTTTCCATCAAAGGGAAACTGGTTTAAGGAAACCAATCAACGAAATGGCGAGGATTAAATGTGGGAGTGACTCATTCTTGTGCTATGTAACTCCCTCTGATTAAATGTGTTCCCTAACTCTTACCTTCATGTTCATGCCCTCGCGTAGCATATATGGCAAAACACTCATATATAGGTCAGATTCCATTTGGTCTGTCAGATAGTGGGAAGCCTTCCACTATGGCATAAGACAGGTATAAAACTTAAGGTCCTGATTGTTTATCACTTGTAAATAGTAAAATATTGGATAAATTTTATATTTGAAGGAGGGAATAAAAATAGATATTGGTGAACCATAACCCTATGTTGCTGATGAAATTTAATTTGAAGAAATAAAAATTAATTTGATAAGCAAGAAATTAAAATTGAACACATATTTTATAAGTATGCCCTTTGTGATTTTATGTTTGGAAATAAAAGTAAAATAATTTTATGACTTTTTTATAAGAAAATAATTTTATTTTTAATCTTATGGAAAATGTCTCTGTCCATTGACGTTGTGCGCGTGTGAGCCTCCGGCTGTCATTGTTGTGGACACCATAATCATCAGATTGTCTTCTCCTTCCTCTTCCATTCTGTGTGCCATGAGGGACAGGCCTTAGCTTCTTGATTCATCCCAAACCTGTTTCTGTCGCTACTTGCTCTGCTATCTTGTGTGGGCGTGTGTAAACGCCATCTTCTTCTTGTGTGTTCTTTGTTTGTGGTATGTTCGAATCCTCTCTCTTTATTGTGGTGGAAGCTCATAAGAAGGGCCTGTAAAAATACTAATCAGGCTTAAATTAAATATTAAAGCCTGTTTGAGAAACAATCGATCCATGGTTTCAAAAGCACTTTTACACTAGCTAAGATAAAACTCTCTTCATATACTTCTCTCTTAAATTGTAAAAACATCTCTCAAAGGCTAGAACAAATAGGCATTTAATCTATGAGCAGTCATCATGTTGAATAAATTGATGCCTATAAGTCCTGATATTTCATTGTCTTCCTTCACCCTTCTAAACTTGTGAATAGGGGAACAGTGCTATGGTTCTGACTGAAAAAAATGGAGGGAATTGGACTCCTTCTTATTGGTATTTTCCGTTAGATATTTTATTATTTAATACAGATTATATCTAGATATTATCTTATCATTGTTTTGAATAAAATATCTCTTGATTGTAGTCCGACGTGATTTGGATAGAGATTTGGTTCAGAGTTACTTGCCTGGCCGATAAGCTATTACAAGCCTTGATGGGAGTTTATAAATAGCATATATCAGGTCTTAGAATAGTAACATTGAAATTCACTTAGGCCCTGTTTGATACGTAACGCTGAATTTTTGAGGGATTGTGATTGAGACTATGATTGGGATTGGGATTAAAAGTAGGATTGAGACTGAGATTGATGCTTAATAATTATGTTTGGTATAAAGTAATATTGTGAGTGACTATTTAAGTTACTTTTATTAGTAATATTGTGAGTGACTATTTAAGTTACTTTTATTTCATAATTATTCATAAACTGTAGAAATACTATAATACCCCTAATGATAATTTAAAAAATATTATTGCAAAATTTATTTTGTCTTCTTTTAAATTCCTGATTTACTCAAGGATATAGATATAACATCGAAAACAAATCAGGATGATGCAATTTTGCCATAAATCGTCAATGCAAATTTGGACGGCTTAGAATTTCAAGTCAGAAGCAATAACAGGCGAAATCTGGATCAGAGGCAACAAAATCAGGGGAAAACGAACAAAACAAAATGAGGGGGAACACAAAATGATCAAGATGTAGAAACTATACAGTCTGTATAAAAATTGAAGAGCAGAACAATTAAATTAGGAACAGGAAGAAAATTGAATAATCAATTTCATTTGTATTTTTCCCTATATTAAAAGTAGGGTATACAAATCGAAGACAAAAAATAGTCAGTATAAAAATGAATTATCCAAATATTTTTCCTACATCCTGTTATGAGAAAGGCTGCATGAGAAGTATAAAAAATCTTTTGCAGGAGAATGTTGCGGCATTGGTGAAAGATTGTGCGAAAGGGATAAATCGTAGGTTAAAATTAAAGGGTTACTTTTATAAAAAAAAATACTCCCTCCTGTCCTAATTATAGGACAATATTTGGGAGTTGATTTTGGTCCTAATTATAGGACAAAGTTTTAATTTTTGTCAATTTCTTCCCAAAATACCCCAATTAATATTTCTTAATAATAATGAAACACAATAATAATTTTATAATACACCTATGTTTTTTCACGCTTCATGTGAGTATATATGCTTCATACTCCTACCTTAAGCAACACAGCACTGTTAGTTGCCGCCAACACGCTTTTTCATTGCTTAAGGTAAACTCATATAGTATTCTTAAATCACCTTTATTAAATAAGGGCATTTTAGGAAAATGAATAAGATTAACTAATTTAACTACTATTCTTAATTTCTCCAAAGTTAGGTAAATATGTCATATAATTAGGACCGGAGGGAGTATTATAATTAAGGATATTTTTGTCTTTGTAATTTGCAATCCTAGGATTGAAAACACAATACCAAGTGGGTTGCTTTGGAACAATCTCACTTTCATGATACTTCTAATCCCAGGTTATCATCAGTCCCTCATACCAAATAATACAATTTGTCCCAATCTTTGACCTAATTCCAGTCCCTACCTCCCAGTGCTTTATACCAAACATAGCCTTATTTGCTCCTGGGGGTTCCCTAATAGGTGACGGTTATTCCTAGACCATTATTGTACCTCATCTTCTGCTTAGAAGAAGCAAACACCTATTCCCTTCTATTATTTTCTAATTCTAACTCTTTCTTGTACTCTAGAATTTTCAGGTTGTGAGATATTACACGCAGAATCGCTATAATTGGAGGTATTTCATCAAGTCTTCCGTTGCTACTTTTTCTTATAGAATTATGCAATGTATTTGAGATCATTATTGTTAGATTATCCTAATATATTGTTAGATAGTTTCAAGGTTTTTTCTTGTAGAATTTTTTTGCATGTTATTTTATTTTATTTTTCTATTTTGAAAAATAATATGATAATTGATTATGAGCCATGTCCGTGTGGTTTTTGCACTATTCCTCCTTGATTTTCCTCTGCCTGCTATTTTTCTCATATGCGATGTGTCTTAAATATGCTTTAATTTTCTATCAGAAAATTATATTGAGAAATTTAAAAACTAATTTGTGCATCATATGTGATTTTGATCTGTCTGTTGCATGTAAATGCATATGAGATTTGTGTTCACGGTTTCTCTTTACTTTTAATCCTTTTACCGTTGAATTGAAAATTGAAATCGATCAGAAAAGAATTGCGCTTCTGTTTTGGCATTGAAATCAAAGTCTTGATTTGATTCTTTTTGCATCTTTAATGAATTTGGGTGCGTAAAATGCATAATTTGATCTAAGTATTTGTTGAATGTGGAACTGGAGGAGTTTGTTCGATTTCTTCACTCTCCAATGAAAGCCATCGTTTTTCATATGCGAGATAAGTCTTGAAATTATTAATTTTGTCTGTCTTGAAAATCAAAAATCTTTTATTTGATTTTTTTGGCTTACCTTTGGGGAATAAATTGCATCTATGTTTTGCCCCCTTCTTTTTTTGATTATTTTGCCATAAAGGGGAACCCGTGATCACGCTGCAATTTTGGGTTTGAAACTCAATATTTGATTTGTTTGGTGGCGATTTCTGGTGAAAATCACTGTTCATGTGCGAATCGCTTTACTACTTGTTCTGTTGTTGAAATCACCACTTAAAACACCGAAAATAGAGCCTGGGGTTGCCGGAAAAGGCCAACTGCATTTTGCAGGACCTGCAACTGTGTTGGGTTCTTACCGGATTAATCCAAAGGATTGGATCGGGTTTTTAGGGATCCGGTTGATGGTGGGAGATGAGTTGGAACAACGTCATTTAGGCCAAGAGTGAAACTCACCGTTTCATTTAATCCCGAAGGGTGGGGTATAGATCTAGGCCTGTCATTTTAGTTCTGGTATTTTGTCCTTCCCCTAATCTAACTTAGTGTGTGTTTGGAATAGCAATTAGAAAAATGACTTTTTCTAATTTGACTTATTGTAATTTTGCTTTTGGGTAAAAGTCAGATTGTGTAAAATAATTTATGTTTGGATTGGCGGTTGTATAAGTGACTTTTGCAAAAGTAAAACTTATTTGGATTTACTTAAACATAAGTGGCTTTTATGAAGAGAGAAATTAAATTTAAAATTATAAAAAATTTATAAAAATTAAAGTTGGAAAATTTGAGAATTAAAAAAATATACAATTTGATAAAATAATATTACATAATTAATTACATAACTAACTATTTTGGTAATCCAACATTCACATTCCACATACCTACTCATTCACAGAGCACATCTGCACATACATAGGCATGAAAAAAAAAAAACAGGTTTAGGAACGAGTGTATACAAATTGTGGTATTTTGTATTTTATTAAATTTATGTAATTATTTCCCCTAATATGAGTACATAAACAAAGAAAAAAACTTACATCCAGTTCTTTATAACCAGTACATCCAATTCTCCTATCAATGAATGCCACCTGGATTCATTAGATACATCATCCTTTAACACCGTGACTCCTCACGCTATGGTCGTCAGTTTTGAGAAGGGTCTGAGTTTCTCTTCGAGGACATTTTCTTCACACAAGCGCAAACAAAGAAACAGCCAGCGATGGAGGCCCTTGATATCTCAATTGATTACTGTTGTTCATTGTCTCTGCCCTATTTCTTTCGCCTTCTGGACATGTGAAACATCTTCATCGTCATTTTTTTTCAATGGGTTTTATCAAATGTATTATTTCTCGAAATTGTAACAAAAGTCTTGGAATTTTCTGGTTCTTTCAGATTTCTGTTCCTTTCCTCCCCTAAAGCAGCGACTAACAAGGGTGTTCCAATCCTTCCATTGTATAGTGTCTTTATAGCCCAACTTAGATTCTATTTATTCTTATATGTTGTTGCGATTCATCAATTTTGGGGTCGATCCTAACAATCACAATTCTCTCCACATCGTTTGATAAAGATCTGACACGGAGCGTCGAATCTATTCCTCTAAGGGTAAAAATTGATGGAGTCAAACAATTTTGGCTTCTCCGCTCAGCCGTTGGAGGTTCCAGAGAGGATAGAAGAAACCAGAGATTAGGAAAGAGAGGAGGAGGTTGTCAGCTCTGCAGAAGGAAGCGCACATTCTCGAAACTGACGACTACAGCGTGAGGAGGAATTGCTTGGCTTCATTCGCTTATATGGACCTATAATGGAAAGAAAACACAAACGAAACACGGTGAAAAAAAAAAAGTAACCCATACCTTTTTGGCCACTAATCACTTAGCCAAAATATCAATCATTCCCCAAAATCGATCACATTGCCTATTCCATACTTAACCGATCGCACTGTCATCAATTCGAGCCACCGTCCTTGGTCACCAATCCTCTTCGTTGTCCTATGTGTTGATGGCTGCTGTAGTTTTCCTTGGCTGCCATCATCCTCTACTCCACGATCGCCGCCGTGTCCGCTCTTCAGGATCGCCGTTGGAGCCGAATAATGGCAAATAGGGTTCTGGTTTTGTCCTTTGGCTTGCAGACTGTAATGGGCAAATCGAGAAAGAAGATGGAGAGACTAACGACGTTATTGATGAGGTGTTGAAAGATCCAGATGTCATTTTCTCATAGGTGAACCGGATAAACTGAATATAAGGTACTGGATATAAGTTTTGTCCATAAACAAACATAGCATTCGAATTAATTTACATCAAAAACCCCGATACAATCACACAAATTCAATATTATACAAATAATCAAACTTCAAACAATATATATAATTGAAAAACAACAATTAATTTTAAAAGTCCACTGTAGCAGTGTAGAATTCGGAGAATAACCACACAGCTTGTCCATCGGAAAAACCATAGAAATAGAGAGTCGCTGGAAAATTTTTGAACTTGCCGGAACTAGGGGGCCGGAAAATTCAAAGATTTCCAGAAACTGGAAACAACTTGCTGGGAGTTGTAGAAAGGGAAGGTAACGGTGATGATGAGAGAAGGTGGAGGCACAGTGATGGAGGTAGTTAAGAAACTGGAAGTCATCGGAATTGGGGGCCGGAGGTGTGAACGATGACAGTAGATAAAAAAAACAGGGGATGGAAGACGGTGTAGGTTGTTGATTGGTGGTGTAGTGAGAAAGGGAAGGTGACGATGGTGCACAATGGATAGAGGAGGCTAAGGAGAGGCCGACAGAAGAAGGCAAGGGTGATGGTGTTGGTGGCTTATGCCACCTACGATGGTGATACCGGAACCGACGGTGTGAGTGGGTGGTGAACAGAGGAAGTCGATGGTGGTTTTCAAAACAAAGGAAGGAGGTGAGAAAGAGGATGGCCGGCGGTTTCTGACAGTAGTGGTGGAAGCTTGCGGTGTGGATGCAGAATAGAGAGGACAGAGGTCGGTTGTGGAGGTGATATTGAATCGACATGCTTCTTCTCCCTCTCGTCCGGCGGTAGTGTGGTCTCGAAAGCTTAACGATCAAAATGGGCTTTTTTCAATAGCAAAAAGCTTCCCCTACTAGCTTTTTGCAAATCGTACGAATGCAGTAAAAGTTTAACATATTGCTGGCAAAAAAAAAAAAAGAGGCAAATGTTTAACATATAATTTATTCTTTATACCCTTTTTTAATTGTTTAAATTTAGGGAAAGTTATTTTGGGCGATATTAACATGCTGAAAGAGATTTTTGCAAAATTATTTTTTATGTTTTGATTATCTAAATATCTGGAAAATTTGTTTTAGGCAAATTATAACTATTTGGGTTTTGCAAAATTATATTTGAGTTGAAATATGCTGAAATTGATTTCTTAAACAATTTTTGGATGCATAAAATAGTGGGAGGGTTATTAATTTAAATTTTTATTGATCAAATTAACTAGTTAAAGCGTCCATTAAGATATGCATATATTGGTCAATTTCATCTATAATGATTATTGCATGTAAGAGAGAATTTATCTATAATGATTATTTAGTCACATTTTATTGATCAAATTAACCAATTAAATTCTCATTAAAGATTTGCGCATATTTAGAATTTAAATTCACATTATTGATATTTGTGATTAGCATGCGCCTTGAGAAGTAACTACAGCGTCCTCAATGTTGCATGTGTAAACATTTGCTTATGGATTTTTAAAACATCAACTCCAATCAATAATTAATTAATTTAATCAAAGTGGGAAAATTTCAGTTATTTAGTATAATACCTCAAATTTTTAAAACATCAACTCCAATCAATAATTAATTAATTTAATCAAAGTGGGAAAATTTCAATTATTTAGTGTAATACCTCGAATTTTGGGATTGGAGGCTTGAGAATAAGCTTAAATTAAGTGGACTACTAAGCCTTGATTAGCAAGTGCCCCAAACTTATTTCCTAATGTTTCTTATATCTTTGGGGTATTAAGAAAATAAAATGGTGAATTTTGAGGAAAGTGATTATGCTTCTAGTGAAATTTCCTATGAGATAGTGAGTTTGTCATGAGGTTTTGGAAGAACAAATGATGATAAAAAATTATGAGATTTTACAAGATGAAAGTAGACATCCTAATCTTTAATTTGATAAGTCATGGGTACTTTTTGAAGCTATATACAGAAAGTTATGAATTTTTGAAGTTAGTCCATAAAAGCTGTCTATTCTCTGGAACAGCTTCCAAAGATTACAAATCTAGGAATGATATGCTTCCAACTAGTAAAAGGCTATATTTTTCCTTGAAACTAAACTCAATAAGGGTTCTATAACCTTTAGAATCACTTTGAAATGATGTCTACAAATTTAGTTATAATTTTTGAAATTTTGGCAGAAAATCTGCCAGAAATCCGAAAATTGAATAAAAATTGTTATGGTAAAGTTGTAATTATGGAGAAAGGCCAATTGCTTTAGCTTGGACCCATTATGTGTGAACTTGGGCTGATTAGGGGAAGGGAATTAGTTCAATATCAAATGGAGATTTATGACACCAATCTTATATAGATAAAGCCAAGCATTAAAGGTGTCATAAAAGTCAACATTTTTGGATAAAATAATACGGAAACAATATGAGATATTTATGAAGCTTGCTTCATATTTTTCTCATCCTCCTTACTTCATTTTCACGTCCCCACATCACAAAGAAGAGAGAGTGGAAAGCAAGAGAAAATAGAGAATAACGAAGAAGGAGGAAGAACCAAGAGGCAAGAATTTAATAAGTAGTAGTGATAATTGCTTGTTTTTGCCTTCAATCTCTTATAGACTCTCTCTAATCTTTATATCCTTCTTGAAGTCATGTAAAGTAAGAAGAAAACTCAAGAGAAAGAGGGAAAGAAGATGGTGAAATTTTGAGAGAAAGAAGAAAAAGGAAAGGTAACCACAAACCTTGCTCCTCTTGTTGATTCTTGTTGGTGGTTGTTGTTGGTTGTGGCTTGTTGTTGCTTGGTTTTTGATTTTGGGAACACAAAACCTAAGGGGAGGTGCTGCCCAAATTTGGATTAATCATGTGGGAAGTGTAATTAAGTGGTTAAACAAGTGATTAAAGGTGATAAGAAGGTGTTTTATGGATTGAAATCATAAAACTCCATTTTCTCCAATTTTTATGGAATTTTGTCCAGATCTGTTTTAGGCTGTTCTTAGACTAGATTTTGGTGTTTTTGCTGATTCTATTGTGTTTATAATGGAAAATTGTGTAGGGTTCATGTTGGGTGCAAAGTGAGAAAAGCCTTGGAAAGTGAAATGATAAAAATAGCCTTAAAACCCACACATAGGGCCTGTCAGGGGTAAATTCATAATTGGGGCTGGAATTTGAAAAAACCAAGGTCAAAAATGGAGTCTTTGGATGAAAATCTGTCATAATAGCTTGGGTTGAAAATTTGGGAAAAGTGCAGTCGAACCGAGTATGGCGGGGCCGGCCCGGGTTCTTGAGGGCATTTTGGTAAATTTTCATAATAGACCCATATAACCACCATAAACACTATGGAAGTGTCTAAATGATACATTTGGAATTGTAAAACCGAGTGGAGAGCCGAGCTGCGACATGTTTTACGAGGCGTACGTTTTAAAGAAAAAAAGGATCAAGGTAGGGAACTTATCTCTCATGAGTATATTTGATATTTTTGCTGGTGTATTCATGCATGTTATTACTTTACTTGATTATGTGATACATATATGAATGATTGAAGCTCTATTTCCAATTTTGCTATGGCCATAAGTTTGTTGTTTGAAACATTAAGCACGCAGATATGTCATAGTATTAGTATGAGTTTATGTAATGCAAACATGTCATGCATTAATCACGTATTTTGCATGCATATTAGAACTGTTTCCTAATGAGATTCTCTCAAATCTCACCCTCCCCTACCAATAATTTAGACAGGAGAAGACAGAAGATATGCTGAGATAAAGAAGAGAACTGTATAAAAGGATTGCAGTGGTGGAACGAAGTGGGAAAGGTGTCTCCGTCTCACTGGGTCGGGTTTAGACACCCAAGTAGCCCTGCGCGGCTACATTAATTGTAATTATCAAATATGAACCCCTATGGGGGAAATTTATGTAATCATGTACTTATTATCAGTATATTTATGTTATTCTTGCATTGTCCACCGAACTCACAAATCCCTATTTTACTATATATTTTCATATTTTATTTAGGGATTTTGTCATGATAATTAAGCTTAAAATGCCTTATTTGTGCTTAATTGAGATTATGAGTAAATATATTAAATTATGATTTAAAAGGGCAAAATTATCAAAATAATTGTAATACTCTTAATCATTGATTTTTGAGAATATTTGATGTTGGTTTAATTGGTTTTTAACTATAAATGGCTTGAAAAATTGGATTAAGATTAAAAATTTCAGTTTGGGAAGAAAATTTAAAACATAACACTTTAGTCCATCGAATTTAGAAAATGATAGTTCAGTCCCATTTTAAAACACAACGTTTTACTCATTAGGACTAGGTTAGATCCTGAATTAAATGGGGAATTGAGTTGCAGAGAGCAAGGAGCGGAGAGCTTGAGAGTAGAGGGAGGGCCATCACCACCATCCACCTCTAGTTCCTCACCATCGCCGGCCCTCCCTCAAGCACCATAACCTTCCATTTCCGGTGACCATTCTCCACAGTTCATCACAGCCGCCAACAGAGCTGAGAGTCGGGCTTCAGGGAGCAGTAGTAAGCTGGGATTCGCATCACACCACCGTCGTCATCATTTCAGCACCATTATTGGCTCTTTCCCTCATCACCATCCTTCACCTCGCATCCACCATCATCGTCATCTCGCCACTGTCAAGTTCGAGATGCAGTGAAGGAATGGCAGAGAAATAGAGTGCCACGAGTTTTGAGCTGTCGTTAGGGAGTTGAAGGAAGAGCTACCATCAATTAACCACCACACCACCTAATCCATTCACTGACTGTCTTCAGTCAATTTAATCGCAAGCATATTTCATTTCTTCTCTCTGGTTTCATACTGTCATAACCGTGGTTTCCTTGTTCTGTGGTTCCATTAGCAATTACTGATTTGCTTATATCCATTGTTAATCTATCAAGTTAATTGGTGGATTTTTATGGCTGGGCAATTAATTCAAACAGTGATTATGCTACTTTTTGAGGCTGGTTCAATGGGTATTAGTGGCTGATTTCATAATCTCTTAGAAGCAAGGATTGATGAAATTCATTGTTCTAGGAGGTTTTATCATACATTTCAAAACCAATCTTTATTCCATTCCACTTTTATTCCAAAAATATGAAAATATTAGTTTTAAAGCATTTTAGTTTAATTGCAATTTAGTGATTAGATAAAAAGCTAAAAAATCATTTTTAACTTGTTTTATGCAAAAGACCGAAGAGCTTGAAGGAGGTGCCATTTGGACATGCAAGTTTGATATCGGGCCAAGGTAAGTCCCCAAACCATTACTCTACCCTCAGTTTGTCTATTTGATGGGTGATTTTAGAGTGATTGGGGGATGGAAAATCTGATTGTAGAGAGAGGAAATAAGGAACAGAAGATTTAAGTCGTGGAAATCACGCCTAGATGTTAGAATAGAGCTTGTGGTAGTAATTTCCACTTGTGCATGTTGAATATTGCTTTAAGGTGATGAGTTCAAATCTGTTATGATAGTCCAGAGGAATTTTGTTTTATTTTCTTATGGAAACCTCGTAGAAATGCTTAGATGCTAAGATAAACAAGTTATATAAGAGTTATGTGCCTATATGATGTGTTTGAAGTTTATTGAAGCTGTATTTTGGCAGAGAAACTGAATAAAACCACTATTTTGATGCTCCCAAATGTTCAACAAGTGTTTCAAAGTATTAAGATACTAATAAAGGAAGTAAAATTGCTTAATAGATTTTGACATTAGTATTGCATGTTGATAGTGCTAAGATTGGAAGTAATTTTTGAATCCACATCCTCTGCTATAACGAGTACAACATCGGGTTCTTTAACTAAATGAAAAAGATAAATGCTATGTTGAGTAAAGGCAGTTTTATGGAAAAATATGAGCTTATGTGTGTGGAATCCTCATAGCATGAATGAGATTCTTAAATCTGTAAATTTTCTTTTGATTAGACCCATGGCTACACAACTTATAATGAAAGGTATGGGGATGTTTATATGATTATGAAAGTAATTATAACGTAAGCAATAGGATGGTTGATGCTGGAAAATTTGTTATAATGTACTAAACTACACTTTTCCATATTAAACCAGTACCTTAGGCTCTTAAAGTTTGTCTTGAAAAGAGATACACACACACATGTATATACGTTATGATGTAATGATTTAAAGAATGTGAAGCTTTTAAAGTGTTGATAACCCACTGTTTTGGCACTTTTTCATATTTTTTCATATTAAATAATAATTTAGAGGCTTGTTGGATGCTTACAAGTGTAAAGTGCTAATAAACATGAATGACACTTATATTTATGCTCAAGCATAAAGAGTGAAGTAGGGGCTGAGAAATTGATTTAAGGTTTTGTTCAATGTCTATAAATGTTAAGTAACTGTCCTATATAGTTATTTTATGCTTAGAGACATTGAAAGGATGATGCTAGTATTGTTTATAAATCTGGAGAATTTTCGTATTAGAAAATGAGGTATTTTTGAATGATAAGGAATGCTATAAGTTTTAAATTGATGACGTTAGTGAGGCTAAATGAAGAATTAAGGAGAAAGAAACACGTTGGAGAGCTAAATGAGAATTTGGTATTGGGCGAGATTTATTATGCAATGGTAATGTATCATAGGCTAATTAGGCTAAGTATTGATCTGCCCCTATGTGAATTATAGGATTTAATACCTGTGTTAGAACATGACTGACAAATCCCTATGTTAATTATATATTTTTATATTTTAATTGGGGATTTTGTCATAATAATTGAGCCTAAAATGCCTTTCTTGAGATAAATTGAGATTAAGAGTAAATATATTAAATTAAGACTAAAAAGTGTAAAGTTGTCAAAATAATTGTAATACTCTTAATCATTCTTTTTTGAGAGGATTGGATATTGGTTCAATTGTAAATACTTGAAAATTTTGGATTAAATTTGAAAATGGCAATTTGGGGCTTGAATTTCAGAAAGGACAATTTAGTACCTCAAATTTGGAAAATAACAATCTGGTCCCATCAAAACTCCAGCGTTTTGACATAACTCATTTAGGGCGAGTTTCAGTTTCATTTTGGAGAGAGCTTCATTCCACGATTTCAGAGATCACAGCCGCAACACACTACCTCTAGACCTTCCTCCTTTGATCTTTGTCACCTTCGTCTTCCTCTCTCGCAGGCAAGTCTACCATCCTAGAGTTACAGCTGCCGCGAGTGGTGAGTTGGGGAGGAAGAGTTGAGAGCGAAAATTGGGAAGAGTGGAATAAAGGGAGTTGCCGCAAGGAAGAGTTCGATCTCACTTCAACCATCACCATTCACCTTCACCTTACCTACACCATCATCACCTACCATCATCGTCGTCCCTCTACCACCGTCCACCACCATAGGCCATCGGAAGAGAGAATAGAAGAGAGCTGAGAGTCGGGATTCAAGGGGCTAGGAGTTGTAGAAACTGCTGAAAGCTTCAAGTTCTTTCCAACGTTCACCTCTAGTTCATCACCGCCGCTGTGGTTCTACTTCACTCTGCCTTCATCATCCATCATTTCCTACGAGCCTCATCCTCTCACACATTCCATTATTCCAGGCCGTGCTTTCCCTGATTCTGGCGTTTATATTCAGCCACCAGTTTTTATTAATTAAGTGTTAATTTGTCAGTTTAATTAGTAGTCTTCAATGTTTGGAACTTTGGAAGTGTGTGGTGAAGCTGAATTGATGAGTGGCAATGTCTAGAGTATCATTCTCTTGAGGATGGAAGCTAAGGGCTTGAGTTCTAAGGGGAGTTTTATATTTTAATCTATTTGTTTAGCTTTGTAATTATGACTTTTTGTATTAGAGATTGTATTGATATTGTTAGACTTTTGTTACTTGGTTAAGTACTTAGTTTGAATTAATTTGTGATTTGAATTGGTTGGTGTTGAACTTTGTGCTCATCAATATATGTGGTTGCATATATGTTTAAGTGTAATTCCATTCATTCTCTATTGTCTTACATGATATTGTTTAGATATTGAGTTGATTTTGGAGTTGCATTGGACCAATTACATTAATTAATTTAAATCACACACTAAGAGTGCTTAATAGCATCTCTAAAGTAGAGGTTCCTCTTGTTTGGTACTAAACTTATCGGTTGATAGGGTTTGGTATTTTAGAAAACTTAGTGATTTTATAAATTGCATTAAAAGTGGTTTTTAATAGTGCTTTAAGAAGTGATTATTTTCAAAGTTTAGAAATAATCATTGATTAATGCACTAGACTCAACTGTGTTTGAGGTTTAGTATTTTGAGGAACTTTGGTTGCAATGGCTAGTGTCTTGTATTGAGTTTCGGTTAAAGGGGTTAAACCTTACCTGGTGTGGAAGTGTTTAATCTATTTAACTTAAGCTAACTCAAAGGGTCTTTTGGGTATTTTCGACTAAACTAGTAAATTGAACTCTCATTATCATTGCATAAACTATGATTGCCCTTGCAAACCATTTTCAAGATATTCATTTCATATATTCCTATTTCCATTCTATCATATCTAAATTGAACTCTCATTATTATTTTCATATAGTTGTAGTTTCAAAAGATTAAATTTTCCCTTTTTATTATTTTATGCCAATCATCACACTTAGTTTCTAGGTAATTAATAAAAGGTTCTTCGAGAGACGATATGGGATTATACTCTATATTGCAATCCTTGTATTATTTTTTGAAGATGTGACCAAGGCACAAAACTGACAACGCCTTTCTTCAAAAACTTTAACCCAAGAGGGGGGTTGAATTGGGTGATAATTAAAAATTTAGAATTTAATGCAAACTTCAATAAAATAGAGTTGAAGAGTGGCACCAAGGGTAAGCACACGAGGTTTATATTGGTTCGGTCTAAACCATTTGACCTACGTCTAGTCCTTCGAAACCTTATGAGATTTTCACTATTCTCTAATATTCGCCAGGCCTTAGTGCCTTAATACAAGCTAGTTCTTTTCAAGAACAATCGCTCCCCCTTATACTTTGCAATTTAATGTGCACTCAAGATTCCACAATCTTGAGTCTCTCATATAATAAATGAATCAATAAATGTCTCTCACAAGAGTAGATATATGATCATTGAAGTACAAACTCGAATTTAAGAGCTTCAAGATTTTGCAATGAATGTAACAGAAATTTTTCACAAAAGTTCGTTACTTCATCTTCAATGCTCTAGCTAGCTATTTATAGGTAGAGTATATTAATGATCATTGCCTTGTTGAATGTATCTATTAGATTTTCCTTGGTCTTTGATATATATCCGTTGAAGTCTCTGAACATTCGTTACGTCTAAGAAATTAGCCGTTGGAGCAAAGATAATGTCCAACATATGAATGTCCTTCTTATTTAATACTTCAGACACAAAAAGTTCTTTTTCTAGTTTGCGAATTAATCTTTAATAATTGATCACTTGAAAAACACTTAAGTTCTTGTATAGTAAACAATTAGAATTATTATAAGCAAAAAGAACAAATTTCATAATCATTTCAGTGATTTAAGAAGTTTTGAAGCGTTGCTCTGTTTTCTAGGAAAGCATTACTCGAGTGATAACTTGAGTGATCCTCTCTTAACAATTTTGAAAATATTTCGGAGCACTAGGTAGATCACTAGAGTAATATGCTAGTGATGCATAAAATGGGATCACTCAGATGATCTATTTTAGGTCACTTGGTGCATCATTTGAGTGATCAGCTAGTGATGAAGGATTTTATTGTCACTCAAGTGTTCGCTCGAGTGATCATGTTTCTTATGATTTTAGAAAAGCATATCACTTGATCACATCACTGGAGTGTTCTCCTAGTGATGTTGTTTTAACTCATTGCTCAAGTGGTCACTCGAGTGATCTTATAATTAGAAAATTTTTTGATTTCAAAACACTTCCAGAATCACTAGTGTTGTGCTAGTGATGCTTTGTCTAATCACTAGAGTGATCTCAAGTCATCACTCAAGTGACTTTTTCTTTAAAGTACTTCAGAGTAGCATAACTAGAACAAATCACTTAAGTGATGTGCTAGTGATGACTTTTAACCCATCACTCTAGTGGTCACTCAAGTGAGTCAAGTGATTTTCCCTTTAAAATTTTTCAGCACTATCACTGGATGAATCACTATGTTGATTTGTTGGTGATGGATTTTAACATAATACTAGAGTGGTTACTCAAAGGTTTTTTTTTTTGTAAAACTATTTCACTAGAAGATCACCATGATGATTTATCTAGGCTTTATCACATCACTCGAGTGGTCACTTGAGTGATATGTTTTTCAACTTTAGTGATCACTTGCAGTGATGAATTCTTCTCACTTGAGTGATTTAATACATTTTTAAAACAGAAATATTTTCTTGTTCAAAATACTTTGTTCATCATTTAAATCCTATACAAAACCTTTCTAAGTTTTGTTATCATCAAAACATAAGACATAGAATCTAACGACTTGGCAGAAGAAAGAAGAAAAAGGTAGTGAAAGTTACTCTAATAAAATTTGTGCTTGGTTGCTTGCATGTCTATTTGCCATGTATGCTATAACTAAGCCTTTGAACTTGTAATACCCTTGCTTGAGTATGTGCCATAGCCATGTGTATGTACCTATAAGGTGTTGTTATTGCATTGGCTATTTACATGCTTAATTTATTATCATTGTGCATGATATTGAAGTTAATGTTTTACTCTTGAGATTCCCTCAAATCTGAGTGCTTTTTCTCCCATGTACCAACAGTAGGGGAAAGTACTCCTGAAGGGAAAGCAAGCTAGTGGAGGAAGCTTGAAAGTGGAAGCTCTTGAGAAGCTTGTTTTGATCTTTATGATATTAAAATTGATTTTGATTAATGGTTGTTGTGTATTTTTATTTAAGGTTTTCGTAAGATAATTATATATTTTGGTGTGTATCTATCCCCCATAAGGAGGATCATGAGAGACAAGAAAAAGACAAGGTAAGTACTATATTTTAGCTAAAAAACATGAAATAGATAATGTTAGTTAGCTACTATTTTATTGATGAGCAATAATCTTAAGAGAGCGATTTGACAGGGCAAACGTTTTAACTGGGTTAAGAAATTTGGTAGCGATATAGTACACATCGAGACCTTTAAAATGAATCATAGTTCGTAATGTCTATATGTATATTTTAAGAGATATTATTTTCCTATTATTACCCAGAAAATAGGAAAATTGTTGCCGAAATACACTGTCTAGTTTTGATAAATAGGAGTTTTTGGACCTAATGGTTCAAAAATTATCTCAGGACACAATTTTGCCATACCTTACCACCATCAGTTCTATTTCAACATTCCAAACCACCGTTGACTTCCTTGTCCATCGTCATCACGTCAGTCTTCCTTTGATCACCGTGTCCTTCCATTGCCTCTTTTTTCTCACTAAGCCGACAAACCCTTTTCTCTTTTCTTTCTCTTCTAATTCGCCATTTTACTTGTTTCCCATGGATTTTTGGAGCTTTGAGCAAGTTGTGGGTGCAATTAAGATTATTAGTGGCTGATTTATAGTGATGGTGATAGAGAAAGTGGTTAGAACTTCAATATGTTACAAAAAGAACTTCATTAGTTTTCTATTAGCTCAATTAACGTATTATCTTCTATTTGGATTTTTTATATTGGTATATGTTTGTGAGATTTGGATGAGTGTTCATTTGTCCTTGTTGGTTAACATTTGTATTGAATTTTGCTTTGATGCTCTTGGATTATGTGTTGAACTTATTTCCTTGTGTTTTAATGAGATTATGCATTGTATATGATCACTATGGTTTGTAATTGACTTAATTTATATTGAGTGTCGTGATTGTGCTCTCATTTAAGAGGAAGTAAGTACATTAAACTAATTTTCAAATACACATAAAATGATTTTTAACAATTTATCTAAGATATGACTATGATTGCGATTGTAGCATTAGTCTTTAATTAGGTAGATTGGACCTGATGGGATTGCTGAGGGTTTTCAATTTAACTTAATGCAAAATTAACTCCCAAAATATTTTAAGAATTTAGGAAGGTCTCCAACTTTACTAGCAAGACCCATTTCATCATATAACCCTTTTAATCCAAAGCATTCTTTCATTATTTTTCAAAAATACCAAAAATAGTATCTTTAGGATTTTAATTAAATTTTGCATTTACCTATTTTTAATAAAACCCAAAACCAATCTCCTTTTATTTTCATTATATTTGCATGGCATTTAAATTACCTAAGAATAAATAAAAGCTCCTTAAAAAGAGAGAATGATCATAAGTTTGCCTATACGTAATTTTTACTTAATCTTTAATTGTGGATCCCAAAATGAACAATAAAATGCCCTAATCATTGACAATATCAAAAGGCACTAAAGGTACTACATCAAAGTCGTGTTTGTCTTTTATACTCAACTCTGCAAAATTAAAATTAGTGGTTGATTTAACCGTGTCTTTTCTCCTTGGGGTCAAATGCAAAATATTTTTAATCCAAGAATTGTAGTACAATGCAACATTCGGGTCGTCTCACTTGAGGAGCCATTATTGAACTACCTAAATAAACTAATTATCATGCAAATGCAATTAAAACAAAGGGAAAACGATTTTTGGATTTTTTTTCAAATTAATAATTAAAAGAAAATGCAATTGTTAATTAAAAGCTAATCTAATATTTTTGGTATGTTATTTATAAAAATGGAGAATGGTTAAGAGTGAATGGAATGGTATGAAGTGGAAAATATGAATGAAGAATGCTCTTGGTAATGAAGAAGTGACAATCCTCGCTAAAAAAGATTGTGGAAGGTAATTTTCTCGCTCGGGTCTAGTGTTCTTAATTAATAATTACTCCTGCAACGCAGCTAGTAACTATCCTTTAAGGCACTATTAGGAACCACTTAGAGTGCAATTAAAATGAATAAATGCAGCTAGCTTCCTCTTTATATAAAGGCTATAACACGACACTCTATTAATCCAAGTTAATTATATTATCTAAAAATAACACGTAGATAACATAATTTCATTGAATCAATAAGGAACTGCATATATGAAAATCCAACAAGCCACAAAAATCCAATCCAATTACAAATATCAAACCAACAGAGACAATTAACATCAATCTCAGTTCCAGAATACATATATAAAAATTCCTAAAACTAGGCAATCCAAACATGTAATTCTAGACTAATGAAATGATAACAAAAGAACTCCCCTATATATTTCATTAAGCTCAAACACATGTCCTCATCACCAAGAATTGGAATGTTAGCCACTCATCGGAGGTTCATACTGATCACAACTTCTTCAAAATACCCACAAAATCCCATTGAAATTGAAGGACCGAATAGGAATAGAGAATGGGTCTATTTTTTTTAATTTGTGAGATAATGAAAGTGGCCAACTGTGGGGTATGGGCGAAGTAGATGGTTGTAGTGTTGAAAAAAATAGAAGATAGTCAACGGTGGGTGAGAGAGAAAGGAAAGGAAGAAATGGTGGTGAAAACAGCCACGGTGGTAAGAAAAGAGTAGAGTGATGGAGAGATGGCAATGGAGTGGAGAAGAGAAGCAGAGGAAATGGACTGTGGTGATGGAAGATGGAAAGAGAAACAAAGGAACGTCGGTGGTCTGGTCCAGAAGCTCCACGGCCTCCCCTCTATTTTCTGCAACTTGTCTCGGTTTGTGGTGGTTCAGGAAGCTAGGTCACCGAAAATGGAGGTTGAAGCTTAACAAAGGACGGTGGAGATGGTTGGTCAGTGATGATATTGAAGCTCAGTTGCTCAGTCTCCCTCTCTGTCTCTAGCTCTCTCCCCGCGGCGCTATTCACACTGAAAATGCTTTCTTCAGCTCTCGAGTCCTCTGCTTCTTTAAATCCCAGCTCGGGTCTGTGGCTGTCGGTGTGGTGTTGAGGAGGAGACACAGGTGGTGATGATTGCAGTCTCCTCTTCCTCTCCTTCTCCTCCGTTCTGTGATGCTTTCAGCTCCGATCTCAGGTCTGTGTTTAGCTCTCAACTCTAGTCTGGTTTAACACGTCGCCGGCGGTAATGGAGGAGAAGAGAAGCTGCACCGCCAGGTGATGATGATTCGCTGATGATGAAGCTCAATCATCCTCCCCCTGCGGCGCTGTTCTCTCTCTTTGAAATATCATTCTCGGGTCCTTCTATGTCCAGCAGCCATATCCACCGGGTCCTCCCATTTCCAAATCTCAGATCACTCTCGGGTCCACTCCAGTTGGCCCTATTATTTTATATATGTATATATATATTTCAATTCCAGGAAGCCCAAAATAGCAGCCCAACTCATTCATTTTTTTCTTTCTTTTCACTTAGTGCAATAATTTGAACTTCCAAAATCCTTAATTTCTTCTTTAATACCTACAATGCAAAATTAAACATAAGGTATCATCAAAAGTTCAAGAAACAATTGTACAAAATAATTAATAATTTTGACCATTTTGCCCCTAATTACCATTAATTCAAAACAATCGTTCATAACCAAAATTAATGCTTAATCATGCAATATTGTCCCATAAAATACAGTAAAAATCCCAAATTAATCATGAAAAATCATGTAAAAATATGGTTCAATCAATGGTTGAGTGTTGTTTCAAACTTTAACCTATTTACTTGCACTTAATCTATAAATATTTTCATCACAACATAATATTATTATTTCATGGTTTTTGTAAATCACATCCCTATAGCATTTCTTGGTTTACCCCTGTTTTTCTATTCCAAAAAACCTATATCTTAACATCCACCATTTGATGGGAATGAGTCATCATATCTAAAGAATCTCACAACTAAAAAATCGATGACCCATTATTCGTTATCAATTTTACAAAGTACACAAATATCATCAGAATTTTTCTTAGTAGTTTATTATTTAAAAAGCTAAGGTGCACATTTGGTCCTTTAATTTTTCTTCCCGTTTCAATTTAGTCTTTTAAATTTATAAAATGCAGTCTTAATCCTTAATGTTAACATTGTTTATCTCATTTAGGCAAAAGCTGCTTTAACAATTTTAAGTGATGATTGAGCAATTAAACACCGACAAAACATACTTACATATATTTTAATTCTTTAACATGTTTATATTTTTAAATAAAAATAAATCATACAATCAAATAGGTGTGTGGTGCCAAAATTTTGAATGTTTAAATATGGAAAATCAAATGATAATAGAGTCGCTACTGAATTTTTTTTTTTGTATGTAAGAAAAAAAGAGAACAGAATTTGGGAGCTGGTTAGTGGTTATGTATAGAAAAGGTGTTAAAAAGATATTTCACGTCAGTCCATTATTTGAGGAACCAGAGGCTGCCCGCTCGACAACGGTGTTGGGGTTTTCTCCTTTTCTGGTCAGCCATGCTTCTTCTTCTGCTGCTTCAAACGACGTCGTCTCGTGGGTGTGCGTGAGGCACCTTCATCCTCTTTATCTTCTTCAGCACACACCAACCTTGCCTCCTCCAACTCTGTTCTTCAGTGCTCTGTTTGTGTTGGTATGTTCGAAAACTTTTCTCCTTCCTTGCTTCTGTGTAGCTGCCGTGTGTTTATTTTCCTGGTGTTGTTCTGTGGCCTGTGCGTGATGTAGGAGAGAAGAGGAAAGTTCAGACAAACTGAAGTTGAAGTTTTAGGTGCTTATTAGGATAGGAAATTTTGTTCTAATTGTTTTGGTTGTTGTAATAGGAAGATTGATTTAGGTTCTGTTTTCTTGGGTTTGAACTGATTCTTGGTGATGAATTAAATTTGGAGAGGATGATAACTCCTTTTTTTAATTAGGAAAGCATAGTAATTCTATACATGGGTGTTTGGAAACTGTTAGACAAGAGATTTAAAGATTAAGAAGTTGATGAACTTGTTTGAATGTTGATGCACACAAGGTGTTTGTGAAAATGTGTAGAGGAGAAATTTGGTTGGATTAAGATTGTTCAACTCTATGTTGAAACTTAAAAGGGCATGGCAATGTTTGAATATATATATGCACACACATATAGCATGGTGGTAAAGGTTAATAACTCTTGGTGTGTGTTCGGCTAACAGTTGGAAAAGTGCTTTTTTGCCAAAACCAAGGTTTTGGGGTAAAAGCTGCCGAACACCTGATATTTCCTGAGAATCCCGTTTTAGGCTAAACCATGGTTTGAGGGGGGAAAAAGTTATTATTTGTAGAAGCTATTTTCAGTGGCTTTTTCTCTTTTTTTCTTGCGTGGGCCCCACACCACTCTCTCTCCCATCCTTTTTTTTAATTTCGATGTTCTCTCCGTTCTCTCTCGTCAGTTTTATTTTTAATTTTAAAATTTTAATACCTACTCTTATCAATATAAGATCTATTTATCTAATTTGATTATATTAGAAAAATTAGTTAAGTTACTTAATATTACATATAGACAAATTTATTTCATTTTTGGTATTAATTATGAAATTTAATGTTAAATAATGGGTTAAGATGCATCCTTTTTAATGCCATCAGGGTTTTCTTCTCTTATAATTTAACTTTGTTAGGTGAAATTTAACGGTTTTGTTAAATCTGGACCTTAACCCTTACATAATATGTAAAATATAATCTTATCTTTATATGTAATTATCACAAAAGTTAATGTCCTTTTTAGTAATTTGACCATGAAAAAAGCTATTCTGATCAAATCATCTACACACTCTCATTTTACCAAAATCACTTTTTTCCTATAATCTATTCTCCAAAAGCTATTCTCTCCAGAATCTATTCTCCAAAAGCTAATAAGAACACACCCTTGGAAAGAGCAGGGCGCCGGACTATGTCGTGTGTGATTGATCCAAGCCTTCTTTCAGAATGACATTTAAATGGCCTGTAAAAGTGCTATTTTGTTTAAATGCAAGTTCTTGTAAGCGAATATTGGAAACATCATCGTTAATTTCTCTCATGATAATAGTGGACTAGATAGGTATTCCAATACTGCATTATGATTATGTTTCATGTCTTAGCCATGGTAAATACCTTTATGAACTTCCTTGTAAATAATTTTTGAACTTTTATAGGGTTTCTGATTATCTTTCTTTGTTAAGCAATTAAGGATAGAAACTAAATCAAATATTAGGATTGGTGAGAATGTGCCTAGATGTGAAGAGCGTGTTATTACAATCTACATCTCTTGTGATGAGACTAATGCTTTTGAGGGTTGTTCACAGTAATTACCACTTAAATGCTACTCCCTCCAGTCCTAAATATAAGACAGAGTTAACTTTTTTAGAGAGATTATGGAAGTTAAATAAGTTATTTAATTATATCATATTCTTAGATTATATATCAGTTTATTAGTTAAACTAATTAGTTTAGAGGGAAAAAATAAAAATAAAAATAAAAATACTCTAAAGTAATTTAATTAGCCAAAAAAGTCAACTTTATTTTATATTTAGGATCGGAGAGAGTACTATTTTTTTATTCTTGAATAGTTCTATTTCGTACATCTTTGTGAACTGAAAGGCAATTTTAAACAAGAATTTGCTAGCTATACTTGTATCATCCAAATTAATGTTGTTCTGTGCATTGCTATACACGTTATTCTGTATTATTTTATTTGTATGGCACTAGCAAAAGTAAGTTATTTTCTTTAAAATTTCTTAATAATAAGGATTGTTATTAAATTTTATCAAAAACCAAGAGCTACTTTAAATGTCATGATGTGACGCGATGCTCTCTCCTTATTTTAATTAGAGAGGCATTATGATTTTTAACAATATTCAAAAATATCTAATGAAGCCATTTGACCTGATTAGGGATTTGTAAGTGCAGGCTTCAATTTAGATTTAAAAGTTTTAAATGGGTTTAATTGGGAATTTCCCTTTTGGATAAATAAGATTTTACTCAGAAGAAATTTCTTTAGTTTGGAAAAATTAGCCATGAAAAATTCTGTGAATATTCCATGGTAAATTTCATGAAAAAAAAAGTATTATATGTTTAATAAAATTTATATAAAAAATAATATTATAATATTATTTATAAATTAATTTTAATTAAAAATAAATTATTAGTTATTAATATTATATTATTATTTATTAAAATTATATTTATAATTTTATATTAAAAATAATATTTATAATATTAAATTATTAGTCATTAATTAATGTTAATTAAAAATAAAATTCAATTTCAAAAAATTTCCACAATAAAACACTTAACTTCTAACGAAATTTGCCTTAGAAATTCATAATTTCTGACGGATTTATGATGGAAATGGTTTTCTAATGGAGTCCATTCCCTTGCTAATAGATATGTGGTAAATCAATTTTTGATGGAATTCTAATTCTATCGCAAATTTTCCATAGAATTCCATTGGAAATTTGTGACTGTCGCTAATTGTTTTTATTTTTAAATTTTAAAATGCCACGTGGACCTTTTCAAGAGAAGCCATGTATCACGTCCGTAGAAGACCACCTCATTGCTGGATCCTTCACCGACAGCCACCACCTATCAGCTCTGGCACCCACATCCAACACCCGCCACCCCATCGTTGGCAGTAGCCACGTGTTCAAGCCTCGTAGTGAGCCACATGTCCCCTCCTCTCATTGCCACGTGTCTCCTACTCATACATGTGCATACTTTAGGTAGTTGAACCAAAGAGAACCTACAAAATATTATTATATATATATAATATCATCATAAATAATAAATTATATATAAATATAAATATAATAAATTAAATTAAAAGTTGAAATAATATTTATATATTTATTATAATTTTTTCAATATAAATTAATTTCAAATTAAACAAATTTTGAATATTTAGTATATCTTCTTATAAATATATATATGAATTTGAATGCATGAATGGATGTTGTTTGGAAAATTGTTTGTTTATATATGGTAATTAATTTATTTATCTATTGAGCTTGTTTAATGAATATATTATAAATTGCTGATCACTTGTTTGTTGAAATGCTTGAAAGAAGAGAGTTATAACTAAAGCTAACACCTTGCTATGAGTAATGTAACCTTGATTAGATTTCACTCTATGGTGTTATTAAATTAAAACGAGATATCATTAAGAAAGCTTTGTTGGAATAGTTATTTAAGAGTCAAATAACAAGAATCAAGTTAAAAATGTTATAAAATTTTTGTGAATGCAAAAACTGAGAATGCCTTGAATGGTGAAAGTGCATTATTCTTGAATTGAATTCAGTGATATTTTGGAAAGGAAGTTTTTTTTATGATTGAGGGGAATTGTTAGTGAATTGAAGCAAATATGTGAGTATAAGATAGGTGAAATGATGAAGGTTGGTTTAGATACTCAGGTAGCCACAAGGGTGAACTCTTATTCAAAAGTCTACTGTGATGGCAAACCGTGCCACTATAGTACTTATTATTTGGGCCAAAATAAAACTTATCAAGCAAGTGAATGACACCTTACTCTAACTTCATATATTTGTTAGTACCAACAAAAAAAAACTTCATATATATGTGAGGCGTTTTCGATTATATTCAAATTTGATGCTCAATTGAGTTTTCTTCATAAGAAAGTTTTATGATATTAGAGGCTCAGTGATAAGAGTTTCAATAAATTTAAAACACTATTATTTATTTTATATAATTTTACTTGTTATTTATTTTACATAATGATTTAAATATATGGAATCATTGCAAGAAAATTTGAAAATATTACTTATGAAGTCTTAATGTTAATTCCATACATGATTAGAGGTGTTTACATAGGGAAGCAACGAAACTATGATCACGAAGCTCTAAATTCTAATAGGGTATTTATAAATCCAATTGTCTTATTGACAAAAACTATGTTCAGACAATGATTCTTTTAATTGTAAATTTCAAAAAAAGGTAATTATAAATATGATATTGATGAGAATCCCATAAGGGATCTTCCAAATGGGCCGGGTTTGTTTCATTTACACAAAGTTATATGGAATGAGGAGTATCAAAGATGCATTAAGCTAAATTTCTGTAAAAAAATTGAATTCAAAAGTTGAAATATTTTCATTGAATAGCAAAATAGGGGTAAAATGGTCATTTTAGAAGTCACTTTTTTTATTAGCTTTTTAAAACCTTGTCCCTCTCATTTTTCCTACAATTCGCAGGACACTGGGGAGGAGGAGAAAGAATAGAAAGAATGATTAGGAGAAAATGAAGGTAACTTTAACTGATTTCGTTTCCTTCTTTCTTGTTCTAGTGTTTTGGTTTATTGGTGCAATTATCCTCAAAAGAGAAGATTATGACTCAATCTTTCTTGGACATTTGAAGCTTTCATTAATGGTCTCTTCTGTAGTTGCTAATACTATATACGATACTGCTTTTGTTTGATCAGAACCTAATAGCTACGTTTCTAATTATCTAAAAAGAAGAGGAGGAATAAAGAATTGCAATGGAATATGAAAAATCTCTCATCTCTCAACTTGTTCTACAGTGCTTAATTGCTTATTTCAATACATGTTGGTTGTATGATATCTAAATCTACATTGTAAAATAAGCCATTTGGAAAATTTGACTTATAAATATCAGAAGGTATGACATAAAAAAAATTATTTAATTTCTCAAACAAATTTAAGTGAATTTTTCTCTCATATCAAGACGTTTAAAAAAGATAAGTATAGGATACAGGAGAGATAGAAAAATGTAGCTAGGGCATTTTCATTAATCTTAAAATCCTTTTCTTTCAAAATTAAATCCCAACTGTATAAAGTTACTTTAAGAAAAAGAGTGGATTCAAGGTTCTTATAATTGAAAAAAAAAATATGAAGAAATCCAAAACCAATATAATCAACTCAGAAAATTTCAAATGCTTTATATATTATTACAACATATATAGAAGTCTCTCAAAATTTACAAGATTATTTAGTAAAGAAGTCACAAAATTAAAGGAACAGTAGCTAAAATTTGATTTAACAATTATTCAACTAGTGGTGCCTCAAGCATTTTTCATAAACAAAGTCTTGATTTTTTTCAATGATACTACAACATCAATCATAGTAAGTCGTGCATCTGGTAAGTCAATGGAGCAATTTAATGCTAACTCAAAAACTGATGATATATAAGGTAGTATATTATCAGTGTTTTGATTTTCTGTGTGTAGCAAATTGGCATCGATAATATTCATGATGGAATGTGGTGTGGAGTTGCTCACCCAATCTTTCAAACTTAATCCTTGAACCAACATCTCATCTGTTGGCTTCTTCCTTGTAAACATTTCCATTAGCAAAATCCCATAACTATACACATCTCCTTTGGTGGAAACAACTCCTTTCGATCCAAACTCTGTATGTCATATTGCATGATTAGTATAGAAGTCATTACGTCAATAATGTAAGGTTTGTGGTTAAGCTTTCTTTTGAATCATTAATTTAAATCTTTGCACATGAAGATGTCAAATATTGGCTAGAAATTGAATATAAAAATAAATTCAAAATATCATTATTAAACCATTACCTGGTGCCATATAGCCAATTGTAGCCAAAGTGTTGGTATAAATTTCCAATTGCTTTTCACCAAACAATTTAGAAACACCAAAATCACTTAGATGAGCCACCATATCTTCGTCCAACAAAACATTGCTTGGTTTCACATCACAATGAACAACTAGTGTAGAAGAACCATGATGAAGATACTCCAAAGCAGCCGCGACATCAATCATTATGTTCAACCTTTGCAAGACATCTAAATAATTGTTATGAGAGTACAACCATTTGTCAAGACTCCCATTTTCCATGAATTCCATTATTAGAGATTTGAAATGATCATTTGAGCAACTACTAATGATCTTAATGAGATTGCGGTGGCGTAAATGGCACATGGCAGAACATTCAACATCAAAACTTCTTGATGATTGTTCTTATGTTTAAGTTAAACACTTTGACAGCAACTATCTTTTCATTTGGAAGAACTGCTTTGTATACTGATCCAAAACTTCCGGAACCAACAAGATTACTCTCATCAAATCCATTTGTTCCTCGTACAAGCTCATAATAGGATATCTTGGTTGGTGTATCCAAATTTATTAAATCCCTCTTTGTTGAATTATTATCATCATCCCTCTCATTCTTCAGAAAGACAATGATTGAAACAATCAAAAAGGCAACTATGATAGGCAATGAGCATTTTATTATCAGCACCCCTTTATTTGATATGTGCTTGTTTCCTTTCTTACATGGTTGGACATGTAGTTGGGATTTCCCACAAAGATCTTTATTCATCATAAAAGATTGAGCAGTAAAATTTTGAAAAGGGCCACCATTTGGAATTTCTCCATGCAATAAATTGTAGGAAAGATTGATGTATTTAAGATAGAGTGATGACTTTAAAGACATTGGAATCACGCCAGACAAATAATTATGGGAAAGATCCAGGGACTCCATGTTTATCATGCCATTAAGCGATTCAGAAATAGGCCCTTGTAATTTGTTTTCAGCCAAAGATAGGGTTTGCAAAGTTTGCAAGCCACCTATAGCTGTAGGGATGCTTCCTGAAATTTGATTTCTTGACAAGTTCAACAGTATAAGTGCTCTCAAGTTTGATACCTCTGGTGAAATTATTCCACTTAGGGCATTGGAGGATATGTCTAAAACCAAGATATCTTTGAGACCCCATAGAGAAGAGGGTATATGAGAAACCAATTTGTTAGAGCTAAAATTCAACTTCCGCAAAGAAGTATTCCCAAGACATTCTGGAACCACTCCTGAAAATATGTTGTTCGCAAGATACAACTCACTTAAACTTTTAAGTTGGCAAAGTTCATTTATAATGAACCCTTGCAATCTATTGTCGCTAAGACTTAAACGTTGAAGGCTATGTAATTTGCTAACTGTATCAGGAATCAACCCACTCAAATGAATCTCATCCAAATCTAATTCCATCAAGTTTGTTAAATTTCCAAGCTCATTGGGTGTAGCTCCATTAAATTTATTTGATGACAAACTTAAATTAATGAGCTTAGAAGCATTTGATATAATGTTTGGAATCTGTCCAGTTAGTCCATTTTCCTGAAGCCATAATATCTCTAAGTTGGGAAGGCCAATTCCTAAATATGATGGGAGAACGCCAGAGAGGGAATTACCAGCAAGGCGCAAGTATGTCAATGTTGAAATGTTGAACATGTTGGAAGGAATAGGTCCTCTCAAATGATTGTTGGTCAAGCTTAAGACATTAAGTTTATCAAGTTTGCCTATGCCTTTGGGTACAAAACCTGGACAGAAAAAAAAAAGTTGATGGAAACCATGACTTTCATATACAAAAAATATATACAAATCAACTTATTTCTATTATGTTTTGAAGTCTTTGTAAAATTTCTAAAGCAAAAATGTTAGAGAAATCATAAACTACCCGTGAGATGCCATGGTTATTGAAGATTTGTTTGAAAATGTAAAGTTTTTTATGTTGTAATGTTTTAATAACTATTTAATAGGAAAGTAATACATTTGTAAACCAGAAAAGCTAGGAACAATAGACAAAAATTGATAAAAGAAAATTAAACAGGAAAAGATGGCGGATAAAAGAAAAGAGTTCAACTTGATAGAACATCCAAATGTTTGTATAACAATTGGGCACATTATATAATTGATATGGTACAGAGTACTCAAAAAATTGTTCTTCAAGATTTAAATAGCGTGTGATCCTATCTTTCTGTCATTATAGTTTTACCAACAATTCATGATATCTTTCGATATTTTGGGATTGTAAATTAGGAGCTATATTTAAAAACTATGATTAATGAAATGATGAAAAACTAAATCTCATTTTAAATTCATTTTCTATTAGAGAAAAGTTATTAAAAAAACAACGGAAAGGTCATAATATTTGGTATAACACACACACAAATCAGAAAATGAGAAAGCAAATTTTTTCTAACCATCAAATGGCTTACCTCCTAGTAATTGCATTTGAGTTTGTATAGTTTGAGTATATAAACTTTGGGTTCATTATGTATGGTTGAAATGAGAAATTATGTACTTTTTTTTCTTTACATTGGTGATGTACTTTTGACAACAGATTATAACGATCAAGTCCACATGTTATATATATATATATATATATATATATAGTATAATGCATACTTTCTCTTTCCTGTTGATTAATTCCACATGAAAAAAAAATAATTATAAAAGCTTTATTTAATTTTACATAGAACTGAACGTAGAACAGCTTCTCTTTGAACCCAAATAAATTAAAATATGCAATTTAATTATTTGACTGAGTGATGAAAATATCTTGTATTCTCATTCATTATTCGAGCTTAAATTTAGTTGAACAAGTGTTTTTAGTTGCATTTAAATTTTTGTTTTAATTTTTATAATATATTTTGTAATTGTTTTAAAAAGTTTATAATAAAGTTAAGAGGCCTAACTAGATAGGGAATGAGATTTGGTAGACTTGATTTTGGTTTTGATTATTTTAGCTATATTTAATTAGAATTCTCTCTCTTTTTTAACTTGTTTATTTGTTTGTTTTATGTGTATGTTTTGTTGTGTTTTATCTTTGCTTGCCAATTACTTTTCAGAATCAAATTGTGGCTAATTTAAGAGTCTTAGGCAAGTTATGTCGCGGAAACGTCCATCACTGTGTTAGTGAACATCCGCAATTCATTTCTCTCCAACATCTGAACTTTTGAGTTTCGAATTAATAATTTATAGAGTGTCGAGGAGGCTTGAAGGGGTTATTTAAGACCTCAAGAAAATAAATTTATTAAAAAAAACTTATTTTCAGGTAAGTGAATTCTGAAAAATTAAGAAAGGAATTATTATTAAATATATGAAGGCCAAAAGTAACCAAGGAAAATTTTAAAAATAATTTTAATAATTTAAATTTATTTATTTACATTTTTGTTATTTAATATTATAATTATTTTTATTGGATATTAAATCTGAAACCGTAGAAATAAAGAAGTGGAGGGAGCTGGTAGGTAAGAGAAATGGAGAGCCATAATCGAGAGAGAGAGAGAGAGAGAGAGAGAGAGAGAGAGAGAGAGAGAGAGAGAGAGAGAGAGAGAGAGAGAGAGAGAGAGAGAGAGAGAGAGAGAGAGTAACACCCCGAATTTTGAGACTCGAGGCTAGAGAATAAGCCTGAGATTAGTGGATTGCTAAGCCCCGGTTTAGCAAGATCCCAAATTGTGATTAGGAGTTAATGACTACAAAAGTGGACGTGGTTAGTGATTAATGAACCCTTTTAGAGAATATAAAGTGGATTGTAGTCGCTTGTGTTATGAGCAACGCCAAAACCCTGTATTTGAGTTCAATTGTGGATTAACATCCAAATTGACTTAGAATAGAGGGAGGAATTGAATGGGATATTGTGATGGAAATGGTGTCATGTTGTGGTATTTAATCATTGGAATTGATTTAAATTGGATTGGACACATTGGTTGCAAAAAATTGGAAATGCTGTCCAGTGTGAATTCTGTCTGGGCAGTCTTCTCGTGTGGATGTTTTGACTAGGCAAATGATGTCAGAAAATTATGAAACTTTCCAGTCTTGAAGTTCACATCCCAAGCTTCAAAATGGACATATAATTTGTGCCATTTCGTTTTGGGAACTGGGAGATATGACTGTCCAAAGTTTGAGGTCGAAAATGGACTCTGTTTTGGGGCAGTGATGAAATTTGTGTAATTCTGGAATTTTTTGGTGATTTCTAGTAATGGATCATATTTTTCCAATGAAGAGGACTTAAATACCTTTCATTTGGCTTTGGGATCACCTCATTTTGATTTTTCTAGAATTAGTTATGATTTTGCAAAGATTGGGCAGAAAATCTGCCAGAAAATCCGAAAATGCCAATTTTGGGAATTATGACATCAGCATAATAAAACATGACATCATCCTAATATTAAAGCACCTTTTCTTCATCTTCCTTCCTCCAAACCGACGCCATTCTGCAACAGAAATAAAGAAAAAGGGTTGAGAGGGTTTTGGGAGAAAAGGAGAAGAGAACTCGCAAGGTAAGCCGATTTCTCCGATGATCTAGCTCCTAACGCGTATAACTCCGACTCTAAGCCACTCCTCTTTATTCTTTAAGGTTGTGAAGCTCAAAACTTGGTGTTTTAAAGAGGCTAGGGTTCAGCCAAATTTGGGAAAAGCTAGTGGGAGCTTGAGGTAACTTCCAAACTTTCGTATATTGCTTATTCTGGCTGCTGTGGGCAATTTAATCGGTGAAATTTCGCCGGATTGCCATGGGTTTTAAAGTTTGGAAATGATGTGGCCTAGGGGTTATGCTGCCCAAATTGGGTCTTAATGTTAGTTGTAACCTAATGTAATGGTTAATAAAGTGGTTAGGAGTAGAAAGGAACGCGTTTACGGAGCCGAAACCGAAAAACCCCAATTTTCCCCTTAAAACCCATATATTTCGGCCAGCATTGTAAATGGGTCTTAGAGTTGGATTTTCAATGATTTGATGATTCCATTGGATTCAGTGGGCGAAAATAGGTGGGGTTACAGTTGGGCACTTTTTCGGAAAAGGCCGAGAAAGCATAATTACGGAAACGCCCCTAAAACCCTAAAAGTAGGGCTGCCAAGGGCAATTTCGTAATTTGACATTGAATTTGATAATTCCGAGTCGGGAAATGGATTCCTTGGGCGAAAATATGTAAGAATAGCCCATGTCAAAATTTCGGGAAAAGTACAGCCGGACCGGGTACGGCGGGGCCGGGCCGGGGTCCCGGGGGTATTTTGGTAAATTTTCAAGATAGAATCATATAACCCCCAGAAACACTGTGGAAGTGTCTAAATAGTATATTTGACATTGTAGGATCGAATGTGAAGCCCCGAGTTGCTGGCACGTAAATCGAGGAGAAAAGACTGGAGGTAGGGAACATATCTCTTCTGCTTGTATTTGATATATGTGTTAGTGTGTTGGTGCATGTCTTAGCTTTGCATAATTATGTGTAATTTGAAGCTATGTTTCAATTTATGCTATGGCCATAGGTATATTGTTCGAAGCATTGAGCTTGCAAATTGTCATTGTGTTATCATGAGTTGTGTGATGCAAGCATGTCATGCATTAAACATCTATCATACATGCATTTTGATATTGTTATCCTACTGAGATTCTCTCGAATCTCACCCTCCCCTACCAACAATTTAGACAGGGTAGGCGGATCGAGGATGGAGTAATCAATCAAAGGCGACGGGACTCGTTCGGGTTGTAATCTTGTGATAGGTGGTTATCAATGCATGATTGGGATTAAGTATATTTGGATATATAATTGTGTAGGTTGGAATGTATATTCGAGTATGTATTTGATATGAGAATTTGTGTAATCCCCATATGAGGGCTTGTAGGG
Organism: Inga leiocalycina; assembly: GCA_963242795.1. NCBI lineage: Eukaryota > Viridiplantae > Streptophyta > Magnoliopsida > Fabales > Fabaceae > Inga > Inga leiocalycina. The sequence continues at coordinate 60,306,231 of OY725321.1, forward strand.
GCGAATATGCCCTATAAGGCTTTGAGTTAATGTATGGAACCCGGGATTGCCGGGATTATATTGTGTACTCTGATTTCCCATGAATGTGATATTCCGCGTAGTAATTGTATTCGGAATGTGACTGTGAGACCAAGTTATCAATGATTTTGAAAGGCATTTCTGAAAACCCTGTCTGGTAGATGGGTTTGCAATTTGTTATTTGCTTATTATTGGTCTCTATTTCACTTTAATCGTTTATTTCGGATATAATTACGGCAGGGGGTTACATTTTGGTATCAGAGCTACAGTTCCTGGCAAACATGGGAATTTGCTAGGATAGCTCTTAGATCTCTACCTTGGTGGTAGATGATGTATTGTGATAGTGATTATGTATACACAAGTGTGATTTGTCATTGTGGACATAAGAGATTTGTGGAATATGTGTATACATTGTTGGTTATTCTAGAGTGGAGGATCATTGTGTAATTGAAAGACATAGTGATTCGTCCTAGAATTTGGGGTGAGAAACCCTAGGTGGTATGATGTTACATGTAGTGACGTCATACTGAGCTTGTATGTTTAAAGGCCTTAAGACCTGGGGACCGGTGTGCCCTAGGCTGGCAAAGATATTTGGATTTGTGTTGGAGTTGATAATGCTCCGTGGAATTGAGGGAAGTGATTTCCCAGTTTAACTAAGGTAGAGGTTTGGATAGAGAGCTGTGATCCAAGGATCAGACTCCATAGCTGGGCTGATTCATAGGAATTGTATTTGACCTAGATGGTCTGTGGTGCCAGAGCATGGTACTAGAATTGAATTGAAATATGTATCAGGTACCCCGAGATTGCTAGTTGTAAATCTAGCAGAGGGAAAAGTTACCTATGGAGGATTCGGATCGAAGAGTGCTACCTACGGGGAGTTTTGATCGGAGAGGGCTACCTACGGTGACGTCTGACCGGAGCGGCTGTTTGTGAATTTATCACCTGCGGCCTACTGGGGGTGTGTATGGCACACAGTGGGAGGACCGTGCCTTCGGGGCGGTGGAAATACGGGGGATATGTGTGAGTCCTGGGTGGTGGGTTAGCCCATGAGGGGTGAGACCAGCCAGCTCAGCCACCTGGCAGCCCCATGTACGTGAGCGGGGTGGGCACCGGCGCGGGGCATCCCTTGAGGGGGGTAAAACCGGGGTGTGACTATATTTGTGAAAGCCTCCATGACGACAAACCCTAGTGTGCAGCTGCCGTGATAATGAACCGTGGAGAGCAATAGCCGTGACGTTGAATCATAGAGTAGAGCTCTGGGAACGTTGGGAGTATGGGATCTAAACGAAGTGTTGATTATGGCTTTTAATGATTCGAGTTGAATCAGGCCAAGATTTGGTACAGATTGTGAAGGTTGTCAGTTGTGGTAGGAGATTACTATGGGACTCCTGTTACATCAACTTGACATTGTTATAGCATATATGAGGAGATAGACCTCAGAGTGCGCAGCGGAAGCGTGGGAATGTAATACGTTTGAAAACTGTGTTGAGCAAAGACTCGAGGTTGCTGTGAGAATGATATGATAACTATGGTTTCGGAAGGTAAAACTTCGGGGTCAAGTTGTGTTGTAAAGAGAGGTCTTGAAGGATCTCAGTATGTGAAAAGAATTTGAGATGTCGAAAGTGAAGTTGTTGAGATGCCTGGTTCCAGCTTGTTACAATTGTGCATTGTGAGTCCTGGGTCGACGTAGTGTACCCAGCCTCTCTGCACCCGATGGGTGGGAGAGGGCACCAACCGTTGTGGCCCGGTGGGGTGAGACGGCGGTGGGGTGTGACGGCTATTTGTGAGTCTCTTACCTGCGGCCGCATGGGGTGATTCCTATGGCAGAGGACCGTGCCTTCGGGGCGGTAGTTTACGGGGGACAGACTATTTGTGAGGCCGACGGGCCATTTGTGAAAGCCGGTTAACTGTATGAGCTATAAGGCTATTTGTATGCACTGCCACGCCAATAGTCCCTGAGTAGCTAACAACAGTTCGGGTAAGACTGTGTGTTTTCCCGGCGGAGAAAGGGGATGAGGGTGGAGTGTGATGTGGAAGCCGAAAGGCTATGTGTGAGCATCGCTACGCCAATAGTCCTTGAGTAGCTAGCAACGGTTCGGGTAAGACTGTGTGTTTTCCCGGCGGAGAAAGGGGATGAGGGTAGGGTGTGATTATGGATCTACTATTGTGAGCCTGAATGGCTATGTGTGTGCACTGCCACGTCGATAGTCCCTGAGTAGCTAACAACGGTTCGGGTCAAGACTGTGTGTCTTCTCGGCGGAGAAAGGGGATGAGAGTGGAGTGTGATTGTGAATCTGTGAACATTGTGGATAAGTTGGGACTGAGGTATTGTTGTGTAGTAGAGCAGAGCTAATTCAGCTGATGGCTAATTCGACTACATGATCGAGGATTCTTGTTGTGAGGGCAATTACCCCGGCATGGCCAGCCTGGCTAGCCACCACGTTGGTTGCACCGGTGTTGACCCCAGGCCGAAAGGCGGTGCGTAAAATTAGAATCTGCGATGTGTGTTGATGTGATATGTGTTGTGATGAGAATGCCGGAAGGGCAATGTGTATTTGTGAGACAGCGAGAAGTTGTCGTATTTATGCAAGCGGCGGAAGCCGAGGTATACTTGCAATGTGATATGTGTGCAAGTGGCTAAAGCTACGTATAATTGTGTATACAGCCGTTGGTGCTGTCGTTTTGTGACAATCGTCACGCATCAATGTGAATTTGTCGAGAACATTGTGATTGAGACCCAAAAGTCCCGGAAGGGTGAGGGTAATGCCGTGGACTTTGATACGGCAATGTGATTGTTATGGATACCCGAAAGTCTCGGTTACCACTAGTGGAATCATTGGTGGGTGTACGGGTGAGGGTAATGCTGTGAAAGTGGATACAGCAAAAGCATAAGTGCTTGTGTATATGGCTGCGGCTGTTGTTATGAAATGAGTTGCGAAGTGGTTGAGTTATTCCAGGATGGAATCACTAGATTGAGTTAAGCAGATTGGAGGCCTGTGCCACCTAACTGCCGAGATCTTATGATATGGCTCATGAATTAGAGTCACCGAATACTGAGATGCGCTAGCCACTCATGAATGAGGAGGCCTTGCGATGATTGTGGTTATGTGGTGATAGAGTGTGTGGCAATCGTATGTGGAGGCGATTGCACTTGTTTGGAAATAGTATGATGATTGTGGTTGTATAGCAATCGTGATATGGGCCGATTGCAGGTTATGGCAACAAGGGTTGCATTTATGGTTTAAGATTCTTACAATAATCAAGTTGAGACGCTCCATTGTGTAGGTGGTCTAGAAGGGACCATCCCAATGTGACATGAATTGTGAAACGGAAGCTGTCGTGAAGAAGCATCCGTAGTTTGTGGATTAAGTGGTATGACAAATTTCAAGGACGAAATTTATTGAACGGGGGGAGAAATGTAACACCCCGAATTTTGAGACTCGAGGCTAGAGAATAAGCCTGAGATTAGTGGATTGCTAAGCCCCGGTTTAGCAAGATCCCAAATTGTGATTAGGAGTTAATGACTACAAAAGTGGACGTGGTTAGTGATTAATGAACCCTTTTAGAGAATATAAAGTGGATTGTAGTCGCTTGTGTTATGAGCAACGCCAAAACCCTGTATTTGAGTTCAATTGTGGATTAACATCCAAATTGACTTAGAATAGAGGGAGGAATTGAATGGGATATTGTGATGGAAATGGTGTCATGTTGTGGTATTTAATCATTGGAATTGATTTAAATTGGATTGGACACATTGGTTGCAAAAAATTGGAAATGCTGTCCAGTGTGAATTCTGTCTGGGCAGTCTTCTCGTGTGGATGTTTTGACTAGGCAAATGATGTCAGAAAATTATGAAACTTTCCAGTCTTGAAGTTCACATCCCAAGCTTCAAAATGGACATATAATTTGTGCCATTTCGTTTTGGGAACTGGGAGATATGACTGTCCAAAGTTTGAGGTCGAAAATGGACTCTGTTTTGGGGCAGTGATGAAATTTGTGTAATTCTGGAATTTTTTGGTGATTTCTAGTAATGGATCATATTTTTCCAATGAAGAGGACTTAAATACCTTTCATTTGGCTTTGGGATCACCTCATTTTGATTTTTCTAGAATTAGTTATGATTTTGCAAAGATTGGGCAGAAAATCTGCCAGAAAATCCGAAAATGCCAATTTTGGGAATTATGACATCAGCATAATAAAACATGACATCATCCTAATATTAAAGCACCTTTTCTTCATCTTCCTTCCTCCAAACCGACGCCATTCTGCAACAGAAATAAAGAAAAAGGGTTGAGAGGGTTTTGGGAGAAAAGGAGAAGAGAACTCGCAAGGTAAGCCGATTTCTCCGATGATCTAGCTCCTAACGCGTATAACTCCGACTCTAAGCCACTCCTCTTTATTCTTTAAGGTTGTGAAGCTCAAAACTTGGTGTTTTAAAGAGGCTAGGGTTCAGCCAAATTTGGGAAAAGCTAGTGGGAGCTTGAGGTAACTTCCAAACTTTCGTATATTGCTTATTCTGGCTGCTGTGGGCAATTTAATCGGTGAAATTTCGCCGGATTGCCATGGGTTTTAAAGTTTGGAAATGATGTGGCCTAGGGGTTATGCTGCCCAAATTGGGTCTTAATGTTAGTTGTAACCTAATGTAATGGTTAATAAAGTGGTTAGGAGTAGAAAGGAACGCGTTTACGGAGCCGAAACCGAAAAACCCCAATTTTCCCCTTAAAACCCATATATTTCGGCCAGCATTGTAAATGGGTCTTAGAGTTGGATTTTCAATGATTTGATGATTCCATTGGATTCAGTGGGCGAAAATAGGTGGGGTTACAGTTGGGCACTTTTTCGGAAAAGGCCGAGAAAGCATAATTACGGAAACGCCCCTAAAACCCTAAAAGTAGGGCTGCCAAGGGCAATTTCATAATTTGACATTGAATTTGATAATTCCGAGTCGGGAAATGGATTCCTTGGGCGAAAATATGTAAGAATAGCCCATGTCAAAATTTCGGGAAAAGTACAGCCGGACCGGGTACGGCGGGGCCGGGCCGGGGTCCCGGGGGTATTTTGGTAAATTTTCAAGATAGAATCATATAACCCCCAGAAACACTGTGGAAGTGTCTAAATAGTATATTTGACATTGTAGGATCGAATGTGAAGCCCCGAGTTGCTGGCACGTAAATCGAGGAGAAAAGACTGGAGGTAGGGAACATATCTCTTCTGCTTGTATTTGATATATGTGTTAGTGTGTTGGTGCATGTCTTAGCTTTGCATAATTATGTGTAATTTGAAGCTATGTTTCAATTTATGCTATGGCCATAGGTATATTGTTCGAAGCATTGAGCTTGCAAATTGTCATTGTGTTATCATGAGTTGTGTGATGCAAGCATGTCATGCATTAAACATCTATCATACATGCATTTTGATATTGTTATCCTACTGAGATTCTCTCGAATCTCACCCTCCCCTACCAACAATTTAGACAGGGTAGGCGGATCGAGGATGGAGTAATCAATCAAAGGCGACGGGACTCGTTCGGGTTGTAATCTTGTGATAGGTGGTTATCAATGCATGATTGGGATTAAGTATATTTGGATATATAATTGTGTAGGTTGGAATGTATATTCGAGTATGTATTTGATATGAGAATTTGTGTAATCCCCATATGAGGGCTTGTAGGGGCGAATATGCCCTATAAGGCTTTGAGTTAATGTATGGAACCCGGGATTGCCGGGATTATATTGTGTACTCTGATTTCCCATGAATGTGATATTCCGCGTAGTAATTGTATTCGGAATGTGACTGTGAGACCAAGTTATCAATGATTTTGAAAGGCATTTCTGAAAACCCCGTCTGGTAGATGGGTTTGCAATTTGTTATTTGCTTATTATTGGTCTCTATTTCACTTTAATCGTTTATTTCGGATATAATTACGGCAGGGGGTTACAGAGAGAGAGAGAGAGAGAGAGAGAGAGAGAGAGATGGAGAGCCACTCTCTCCCTCCTCAAAATCCTTAGGCCCTTTTTGATACAAAGCACTAGGGGTAGGGGTTAGGATTGAGTCAGAGATTAGGCCTAATTATATTGTTTGGTATGAGGAACTGAGGATAATCTTGGATATGGAGTACCACGACGGTAGAATTGCTGCAAAACCACCTCCCCAACCTGTATTGGGTGAGCAGTGCTAGGATTGAAAAATTTTGGGACAGAGGAAGGGGTAAAGAGAAGAGAGAAGAGAGAAGAGAGAAGAGAGAGAAAGGAGCAGACAGACCAAAAGATTAAGAAATTCTGAAGGCAAGCGGATGAGAGATCACCAGATAAGAGGAAGGAAGCTCGAATACCTCATGCAATTACAGATTTTGGTCGTCAAGGTGAGTTACCCAACTCCCTTTTCATCTTCAACATCTTCTATTGCTGTTGTTTAGGAATTGTTAAAAGGTTAAATTATGATTTTGAGTCGGGAACGTGTCGATGAAAGGAGAAATTGCAAACTGTGATTGGGACATTCTGTTTGATTTGTTGTGGCATCTTCCCAAGATTTAATGGTGACGACATTCTTATATGGCTCCTCCGTTGTGAACGATACTTCGAGATCGATGAAACACCGGAGGCCAACAAGGTTAAATTAGCATCCATGGGTCTCGACGATCGCACCTTTCAGTGGCATCGTGCCTTGGAACGCCGCCTGTGAGGATGTCTACCACCGTTGGAGGAGTATGCCGTGCTACTTCAAGACAATTTCGGTCCTCCCTTTGAGACACCGATGAGCGATCTTGCTCACTTGCGTCAAACCGGGTCCTTAGCCGACTTCAACATTGAATTTGATTTGATATAGGCTAAACTAGACCTACCGGAAGATTATCTGGTTGACTTGTATGTGGCTGGCTTGAGAATTGAATTGGCTGGACTGGTTCGCCTCCTCAGTCCAAGAATACTAACGGAATCTCGCAAGATTGCCAGAATGCAGGAAATTATCACTGCCAGTACCACGGCTAAATCATCGGTCGACCGTTATACTCAAAACTTGTCATCAACAGGGGCGCTATCTAGTTCTTCATCTTCGCCGACCAGGTATTTGAATCCGTCAATTTCTTCTTCCTATCGGTCGACTCTACTAACGGCCAAATCCACCAATGATAATAAACCAACCACCGCCGATAAGTCCACTGGAATTATTCCCAAGACTCAAGCTTTGATTCCCAAGATTTCAAATAAGCCTTACAAACCACTTACACCCGAGGAAGAAATTGAGCACCGACAAAAGAATTTGTGTTTTTATTGTTATGCACCCTTCTCTCGTGAGCATAAGTGCCCCTAGCGACAGAAACTTCAACTTCATTACATTGATTATGATTCTGACCCTAAAGATTCTGGTGAAGATGGTTCTGACACGCAGCTCAGTGAAGAAATTCCACCCTACATATCTCTTCATGCAATTACAGGGGTTGATAATACTACTTCGATGAGAGTCCCAGGACAAATTGGTAAGAAGCTAATTCAAGTCTTGATTGATAGTGGGAGTACCCATGACTTCCTTGACTTGGGATTGGCTAGAAAATTAGGATGGAAGGGCGAGACCTTTGTTCTTCCCTCTGTTGAAGTCGCTGGAGGCAGAACCCTCAAGGTACATGGTGTGTGGAAGGGCTTTAAGTGGAAAATACAGGGTCTGGAATTCATATTTGATCTTAGAATTTTGGAGCTCAATACTTATGATATTGTTTTGGGGTTGCAATGGTTGAAAGGCATTAAGAATGCTTTATGGGATTATGATTCATTGACCATATACTTTTGGTATAAAGGGGATCTCAGAAAGTTGCAGGCTTCACCACCAAATGCTTGGCAAGTAATGCACCCCAACAAACCTGAAATACACTCCATTCAACAAGACCAATTATTCCTTTTGTAGTTGGTCCAAAAACAACCTTCCTGTGACTCTGGTTCTGCTAATTCTGGTTCTGAAACTGACATTCGAGCAGAGATACAGTGGATCCTTAGTAAGTTTCAAAACCTTTTTGAAGAGCCTAAGGGCCTTCCACCCTTTAGGGAAGGCCATAATCACCCTATAATTCTTAAAGAAGGCACCAACCCCATTAGCTTGAAGCCTTATCACTACCCAGCAGCCCATGAGACACTATTGAAAGGTTGATTGATGAGCTGATGCAAGATGGGGTTATTCAACTAAGTTCTTCACCCTTCTCGGCCCCTATTGTGTTGTTGAAGAAGAAGGATGGCACATGGCGCATGTGCATTGATTTTCATGAGCTTAACAAAGCAACGGTCAAGAACCAATATCCTATACCATTAATAGAAGAGTTATTTGAGGAATTGGGTGATGCTAGATGGTTCACTAAATTGGATTTGAGGGCTGGTTACCGTCAAATCAAAATGGAGCCTGTTGATGTACATAAGACAGCATTTAAGTCACATTCCGGGCATTATGAATGGTTGGTAATGCTATTTGGCTTGACCAACGCATCGGCTACATTTCAAGGAGCTATGAATGACCTCTTCCGAGCACACCTACATAAGTTTGTGTTAGTATTTTTTGATGATATTTTGATCTATAGTTATACTCTTGCAGATCATGCTACACACTTAGAAGAGGCATTGACCCTGTTGAGAGACAACCAATTCTATGTCAAGATGTCAAAATACATCTTTGTAGCCGTCAATGTGGAATATTTGGGGCACATAATTGGGGCTGGAACAGTGTCAACAGACCCTAAGAAGATACAAGCAGTTGCTGATTGGCCTCTACCTACTACCATCAAGCAAGTAAAGGCATTTTTAGGGCTTGCCGGCTACTACCAATGTTTCATTCGTGACTTTGGTACTATAGCAAGACCCCTCACATCCCTACTTTAAAAGAATGGTTTTATATGGCCACAAGAGGCTACGGATGCTTTTCATAACCTAAAAAGGGCACTCACTTCAGCTCCGGTCCTTTCTTTACCTAACTTTTCAAAGCAATTCATGGTTGAGGCTGATGCATGTGGCTCTAGTATTGGGGCTGTTCTCATGCAAGAGGGGCGGCCTCTAGCTTATTTCAGCAAGGGGTTATCACCTAAACATAAAAAATTATCAGTTTATGAGAAAGAACTCATGGCGGTTGTGCTAGCTGTGTTGCATTGGCATCAATATCTAGAAAGAAACCGTTTTGTCATACGTACAGACCAACAAAGCCTCAAATATCTACTTGGACAGCAACTGAAAACTTCATTTCAGATGCTATGGGTGGCCAAGTTAGCTGGTTTTGATTATGAGATTCAATATAATAAAGGGCAAGACAACTTGATAGCTGATGCACTTTTTTGAATGCCTAAATTGTAGCTGTTACAGATGGTATTTGATACTTCCTCACCTGATCTGTTGCAACACATTAAGCAAAGTTGGGCACATGTTGCATCAATTATTACCTCAAATTCAAGCTACGGAGGGAGCTCTCCACCACTTTACATGGAGTAATGAACTCTTAAGAATGAAGGGTAAGCTAGTGGTAGGCAATGATGCCACTTTGAAAAAGAAGATCCTTGATTGGTTGCATTCAAGTCCTCAAGGGGGCATTCGGGCATCCAAGTCACCTATCACCGAATCAAAGCCCTCTTTTGTTGGAGAAAGATGATGGATGATGTTACTTCCTATGTGAAGACTTGTGACATATGTGCAAGGTGTAAATATGAAACCGTTGCATCTCCCGGTTTTCTACAACCTCTACCTATTCCTAGTCGTGTATGGGAATTGATCACCATGGACTTTATTGAGGGTCTTCCTAAATCCAATGGTAAGGAGGTTATTTGGGTTATAATTGATAAGATGAGTAAATATTCCCATTTTGTAGCCCTATCTCATCCTTATACAGCATCCTCACTAGCTCAAGTCTTTTTGGACCATATTTACAAACTACATGGAGCTCCTACTGAAATTATTAGTGATCGGGATCCGCTCTTTGTAAGTAATTTCTGAAAGGAGTTCTTGAGAGTTTTGGGGATTGAGCAAAAGTTATCTACCGCCTATCACCCACAAACCGATGGGCAATCGAAAGTACTCAATAGGTCTCTAGAAACTTATTTGAGGTGTATGTGTTGGGAGAAGCTCAAGGATTGGAGCAAGTGGTTATCCCAATCTGAATGGTGGTACAACACAACCTTTCACACCTCTACTCAAGCCTCCCTCTATGAGTTATTGTATGGTCAAAAGCCATCCATTTATTGTCCCTACTTGCCTCATAACTCGGTTTTGGAAGCTGTTGATAGAACCTTTGAAGTAAGGGAACAGGTGCTAGCTATGCTTAAGTACCATATGCACTGTGCTTCCAATAGAATGAAGCAAAAAGCTGGTCTGCATAGGTCTAATAGAGATTTTGTGGTTGGCCAATGGGTATTTCTGAAATTGCAGCCCTATAGACAGATTTCAGCTACTATGAGGAGCTCTCAAAAGTTAGCTCCAAGGTATTTTGGGCCTTATCAAGTGCTAGAAAAGGTGGGTCAGGTTGCATACAAGTTAGAGTTGCCCCTTGATTCATGAATTCATCCTACATTTCATGTCTCAACTCAAATTGTGTCCCAAGCCTGCTGTACAGCCGAGACACCCTCCTCCGAATTTCCCTGAGCCTCCACCTTCTTTGTTTCCGGAGAACCTTTTGAATAGAAGGTCTATTAAGAGGCGACGCAGGTTGATTACTGAAGTTCTTGTGCAATGGAAGGGATTACCGGATGAAGAAGCTTCTTGGATACCATTATCACGTTTCCAAGAATAATTTCTAGATTTCACTGTGGTCTATCCTTGAGGGCAAGGATGTCAAAATGGGGGGTGTATTGATATGAATTTGTAATGCAAATCCCTAATCCCTATTTGTGAACCCTAATTTTAGAATGTTAGGTTAGTTAGTTAAGTTAGTTAAGGGAAGAGCAATGTTAAGTGAGAGTGGCATTAGCTATTTTAGAATAGCACTAGCCAAACACACCCTAGTTGTATCCCTTAGCTAATTAGATAGTATTAGGATTAGCTAATTACAGTTTTGCCCCTAAATCCCACAGCTCTCTATATAAGAGCTACTGTTCCCATTATTCATTGTTGTTGACTAATTGAATGAAAGAGTATTATTCAGTAGTCACGTGTTTCTCTCTTTCCCTCTCAGAATTTCTGTCTCTTCTCTCCTCTGTTCTCTCTCTTCTGTTCGATATTCCTGTTTCTCTTTATCTATTCCATTCTATTCCTCACATTCTGGTTTAACTTTACAAAAACACATCACCTGCATAGATATTTACCATGGCCATGTGTGTAGATAGGTCGGCAGAGCAGTTATCTGCCTAGTGTATACGCACCAGTTACATGTTCATTTTATCTATTTGTAAAATGAATGTGCATAGTTATTTATTCAGTTTATCTATTTGTACGTGATTGTGTGCCATTTAGTTATTCAGTTCAGTTATCAAAAAGATATATATACACCAGTTAGCTATTCAGCTTAGTTGTTCGTAAGGTCTTATTCTCTATGGCTTATTTTTACATGTATATTTATTAATCTTGTATGACTAGCATGATGAAAAGCAGTTGCTATTGAGATTTTCCCAAATCTCAACCTTCTTCCATGCTATACAGTAACTGAAAGTACTTCTAAGGGTAAGGGAACAGTGGTTGGTGAAGATTAGAGGTTGGAGCTGAAGGACCTCGATAATTGTATTTTGTTTAAGTTTTTGACTTTATGATTAGCTATGATTACTTTAATATTAAGGATATGTATGTATATATGTATATATATTTTGGCATGTAAATAATGCTGCATAAGGAGGTAGAAGGGGCTTATCAATGCCTAAGTTGAGTGCTATGCTATAAACATAACAAGAATGGATGAAGTAGGTAAGTTAGCTAGTTGCTATTTTATTTTGAGCTGCGAATTTCAGAGTAACACTTGACAGAGCAAACTTATGAAGTGGACTATGGAAATTTGTGATATGGTAGTACACATTTTCAGGTTTAATGCAAGTTCTAGATCATAATTTTTGGATTTGTGGTTCCATAGTTATGTTTTTTCTAACATAACTAAGAAGGTAGGAAATCTGTTGTGAAAATGTTTTGTACATATTTTATAAATGTATGTTTCTATACCAAATGGAACAAAAATGAACATAGGTCTTATTTTTCTTTCAGAAAGCGTTTGAAGAGCTAAAAATAGAGTTTTGAATCACTAATTTTGGAGATATATTGAATTAGTTACGATTTTCCAAAATTTTCAGGAAAATCCATTGTCCCCTAGTACCCAATTTTAGAGAAAGAGTTTAAGAGTTTTTTGTTTTATCAAGGGTACTATTTGAGTCACATATGGTTCTTAAATGGCTAAACATCTTCTGATAAGTAACCCTTGAATGAGGTACTACATAAAACAATTCTTAAAAGTAATAATTACATGTTGAATGGTAGAGGCTTAACCATGTGCGTGATTAAATAGGCAATTGGAATATTAAAGCATGAGTTTGTGAACTTTATTTATATTCCCTATTCGAATAACACCATTTAAACGAGAAATAGTTCAACTATGACATGAATGATACACATGTTAACTATCGTGCATGTACATGCAAATGTTAGGATTTGATTTGTGTCCTAACTCCACCAAGAGGACATCAAGAAAGAAGTGCAAGCATGAGAGAGCATGTTAAAAGTAGTTTTAATCATTAATTTCGTATATTATGTTTTGGTTGCATGTTTGTTCGTGCTATTATTGCCGCAGTTAAGCATGAGAACATGTAAATTGCTTGCTTTTGTTATTGCCATGGCAATGTGTAATAAAAGTTTCATTTATTTAGTTTTACAGTGATTCAATTATTTTAAGGTATTGTTCTTTATGGTTTATTTCACATGCTCAGTTATTTGCCATGCATTATATACTGAAATATGATTATTGCTACTGAAATTCCCCAATGTCACCCCTCTCTATGTATTAACCATAGGAACAAGTACATCCTTGGGAAAGGAGAAGCCGTTGAAAGCTTAGCTAAGGTGAATGGCTTACACATTAATTTTGCATTCGTGTGGTTTTTTATAATTACTGTGGCATGTTAGCTTAAAGTTTGTTTTGGGTTGTACATAACTCCATAAGGAGTAGTAGGTGAGTTTTGATATCCAAAATTGTAAGCGATAACTAGTTTATATTCATGCTGAAATGTCAATCTTGTGATTGACTTTATATAGGGTAAACATTTTATCCAAGTCAGGAAATTTGGCATAAAAATAGTACACATCCTAAGCTTTAAAAGAAGTATTAATTTGTAATTTTTAGGTGTGCAAAGATATAAATTTTATAGTTTGGGTCATATTTTTGCAAAAAAATTCCCATATACAGTATGAGTTTTACGAAAGTTCTGGACTCAGTGAGATGCTGTTGAGCCCATAACTTAATTTTATCATAAAAAGCATTTTAAGAGCTAAAGATAGAGTTTTGAACCACTATTTTTGGATATGAAATGATTTATTGATGAATTTTTGAAGTTTCAGAAAAATTTATTATATCACATACCCAAGCTTTTAGAAAAGTTTTAAATAGTTCGTCCTTATAAAGGTATTAATTAAGTTACATGTGGTTGGTTCTTAAATGGTTAAACAATTTTGATAAGTAACTCTAGAATGAGGTGTGACAGTCACTACAAAAAAAACCACTTTTAGCGGCGACATTTGGCGGCGACTTTTAATGTCGCCGCAGAAAGTTAGACTTTTAGCGGCGACTTTTAAAGTCGCCGCTGAAAGTGAAACTTTTGGCGGCGACAAAAGTGTCGCCGCTAAACGTTACACCTTCAGCGGCGACAACACAATGTCGCAGCTGAAAGTGAGACTTTCAGCGGCGACATTGTGTTGTCGCCGCCGAACGTGTGTTTCAGCGGCGACTTTAGTGTCGCCGCTAAAACTCTTATTTAAAATTTAAAAAAAAAAATTTTAAAAACATTTTCAGCGGCGACTATTAAAAGTCGCCGCTGAAACTCACTTTCAGCAGCGACATTAAAAGTCTTATTTAAAATTTTTAAAAAAAAAAATTTTTAAAAACACTTTTAGCGGCGACTATTAAAAGTCGCCGCTGAAACTCACTTTCAGCGGTGACTTTAGTGTCGCCGCTAAAAGTCTTATTTAAAATTTTAAAAAAAAAAATTTTGAAAAACACTTTCAGCGGCGACTATTAAAAGTTGCCGCTGAAACTCACTTTTAGCGGCGACTTTAGTGTCGCCGCTAAAAGTCTTATTTAAAATTTAAAAAAAAAAAATTTTGAAAAACACTTTCAGCGGCGACTATCAAAAGTCGCCGCTGAAACTCACTTTCAGCGGCGACTTTAGTGTCGCAGCTCAAAGTCTTATTTAAAATTAAAAAAAAACAATTTTTTAAAAACACTTTCAGCGGCGACTATTAAAAGTTGCCGCTGAAACTCACTTTTAGCGGCGACAACTAAAGTCGCCACTGAAAGTCAATTTCATATTTTTTTTATTAATGGTTTTTGAAAATAATATTTATAAAATTAAAATATTAATTATTAAATAATTCTATTTAACCTTAATTATTAAAATTATATTATTACTTATTAATATTATGTTTATAATTTTATATTAAAAATAATATTTATGATATTAAATTATTATTTATTAAGTAATTTTAATTAAAACATTTTTTAATTTAAATATATAAATATTTTTTTCGTTTTTATTTAATTTTTCATTATTTTTAATGATATTATATTTAATTAATAATTAATTATATGTAATAATTAATTAATTATATGTTTGTATGTTTATATATATGATAATATTATATATATAATAATATGTAATAATGTGACTTAGGTTCATTTTGGCGCAACTGGCAGAGACTCGCGCGCGAAGGCATCGGCTCCCTGAGGTCGCGGGTTCGAACAGGAGAGTCACTTGGAGGAATTATGAGGAGGAGACACGTGGCAGCACGCGGAGGAGACACGTGGCAGCACGGGGAGGAGACACGTGGCAATTGTAAATTAATTTTTTTAAAAAAAATTCAAATTTTTTTAAAAAAATAATTTTTCAATTTTTTTGAAAAAAAAATTAATATCGCCGCTGAAAGTCACCTTCTGCGGCGACACAAAGGTCGCCGCTGAAAGTCACCTTCAGCGGCGACAAAAGTATACTTTCAGCGGCGACAAATATTGTCGCCGCGAATACTATTCGCGACAGTCGCATAGGCAGCGACTTTTTGTCGCCGCTGAAAGACTTTTAGCGGCGACTTTTAGACTTTTAGCGGCGACTTTTGTCGCCGCCAAAAGTCTTTTTTTTTTGTAGTGAGTCTCAATGTATAGGGTCAGTGAAGCTCTTAAAAGCACCCCTGGCATAAACATATTTGTTGCTTGTTTTTTTTTATTTACAATAATAATTTAGATTTTGTATTTTTTCCATCTTTACCTGTCTTCTAATTACTTTTTAGAATTAATCACAATCAAATAACAAATAAATAAATAAATTACAAACAAAGTAAAATATAAATTAAATTTAAATGAAATAATTAAAACTAAAATAAGGCTTGCATCTGCCTTTAATTTTTCTTTTTAATTATAGAGGAGCATTATGGTTTTTTAACAGAAAATTGTTAAAAATGTAGGTTTGGATTTAATTTTTGATATTTCATTTTCCCTTGATTTTTTTACACATATCTAAATAATTTTTTTTTGTTTATTGTACAATTGTTAATTCTCACGTTTTAATTTTTTAAGAAAATATTAACTTTAATTTAAATTTCAATTAAAAATATAAAATTATTACAAATTATACATATAATCAATAAAAGAAAAACTCCAAACTTGTCTATATTTTAATATTATTATAATTATTTTATATTAGGGGATAGAAAAAACATAAATTTTAAAGTTATTAAGAGATAGATAATATCTTTGAAAAAAAAAAAGTATTGGTGTAACACAGGCCATTCTATATGGTTTAAGGTTTTGATGTTATCGAATGGTATATAAGAATTTCACTTATCTATGTTACAAATATATCATAAGGTTCTATTGGTTCTTGATCTTCACTTTAGTTGTTGTTTCACATAAATGAAATGAAAAAACCATAATTTAATTTTAGAGAAAAATATTTAAAAAGAAAAGAAAACACACAAATAAAGTACATACCTGTAAATGAGTTACCATCCAAATATAATTCTTTTAAAGATGTGCAGTTGCTTATTGATATTGGAATGCTTCCCTCTAATTGGTTATCATTAACATCAAAGACTTCAAGTAAAGGTAGTTGATGGCACATTTCTTCTGGCAAATTATCCTTTAAATGATTATTGCCAACGTGAACATAGCTCAAAGAGGGCATCTTCCAAAGAAAAGAAGGTATTCCGCCTATGAAAAAATATAGAATATTTGTTTGTTGGTACAATAAGTCTAGGAATTTCCTTAATTCACACACAACTGTACAAGTAATATATGGAATTTCATTAATTAGAGGCTTAAAATTAATAGACTATTATTTAACTTTTGTTGGAAATTTATTTAAAAGGGACTCTTCCAATATAATATCAATTACCAATTGGACATTAAAACTCTTTTAAAAAATATATGCTAAAGAGAGATCATGGAATTAATTTCACCAATATGAAATGAACAACCAAATTATTTATATTTTGCATTAAAGCTATTTATTATTCACAAGGCTCTAACTTTGAAATCTGGCTATGAATTCTTCATAAACTTAAAAGGTTAAAATTTTAGTTACACATTCTGGAGGAAATATAGTATACATAAAAATAAGATTTTTGTTAAAGCATAAAATTAAGAGATGTGTAGATTGAACGCACCTGTAAAAAAATTCCATGAAAGATTTATTTCTTCCAACAATGTCTCATTGCCAATTGATGTTGGAAGACTACCATTCAAATTGTTCTTTACTAAACTTACAGTTCTTAAAGAAGAAATGGTGAAGAGAGATGATGGGATTTCACCTGTTTCGATTTACAAAGTGAACAAGATATATCAAAATAAGCTATAAGCTAATAGTTAAAAGGCTTTGGCATTCATCTTTAACATTGAAAGAGTAGATAAATCACATTATATGAACAAAAAACACACACACCACGCACACATTAGGAAATTACTATGCCACATCAAATATTGGTAGGTCATGAAATTCTTTCAGACCGATTTTGTATAGGGCTCCATGTCATTTTTAATTACCCAAAATTATCTTATTTCTCTTTTCAAGATTTTTTTTACTATGAATGCCATTTGACAAGCTTCTTACAGTTCTTTAAAATGATGAAAAAAATTAAAAGCAAAATCTATTTTTAAGAATATATTTCATTGGATAGGTTAAAACAAAAACACATAACGTATAATTAATTCAATCATATAATTAAAAGCCATACCTTGCAAATTGTTGTCGTCAATATATAGCAGTAAATAAAAATTTTATTTTTCATGTTTTAAATCTCAAGTGATAATCCTATCTTTCTTTTATTTTGAGATTATAATCACAATCTGTATATAAGTACCATTTATGAATGAACAATATATGAATGAATGAAATAAAAAAAAATTCTCATTTTAGTTTTACTGTGGTGGAGATAATTATATAAAAAGATTATAGAAAATCATAGAATAGCATCGATTCAATGGTACAAAAAATCAGACCAGATCGGTCAGTCCAACCCGAAAACTAGTGAACCGGTCTCCAGTCCGGTCCGGTTCATTGCTTGAGAGGGAGGGAGAGTCAAACCAGTTGAATTGGTATAAAATCGGAAAAACTGGTGGGTTGATTGGTTGGATCGGTTACATTTTTTTGTATTTGTTTTAGAAAAAATGAAGGGTTTAAGACTAAGATGAAGAGAAAAATAGGTAAAGAAATAACAAATCTAAAAAAATGAAGAAAATGATGAAAAAAATTACCTAAAAAGATGTAATAGTTATAGAAGAGAGAATGTGAAAGGAAAGAAAGTGGGGGAGAAAATGACAAAGCAATAGAAGTGATAACATTTTCTTTTCTTTTCATTTTCATTCCTCCCATCTTTTCTTCTCATCCAAACAAGGGTGGGGTAACAGAAAAATAAAATAGGTAATATCATTATCATATAATTTACATATATATAATAGGTAACATCATTATCATATAATTTACATATATATACTATATAAAAAAATTACACGTGTTTTACGTACTAATTGAAAAAACTTGAATATTTGTTTTATGCTTAATAATCCATGCATAAATATTAAAAAGGCAGAAATCAAATATATTCTAACCATCGAATTGCCTAACTTTTAATAATTATATAGCTAATGAGATAAGTGTTTTATGTTGTAATTGTTGAATAATTATTTAATAGGATTTTATAAATTTTTGTTATAAGAAAGAAATGATTAAAAATATTAAAAAAATAAAATTAATCAGGAAAAGGAAGAGGAGAAATATAGTGTTGAAGATAATAAGAGAGCGATATAAGTTGCAAATACATGCATTCATATCCAGTCAACAAGTGGGCAAAGTAATTATATATGATGTGGAGCTTTTTTATTGAACAAAGTATAAATGATACGGTGCAGAGCTCATGAACGAACATTATGAATGAATAACATGGCGAAAAATAAAGGCATGCAAAATCATTCCAAATTGAAAAATGACATCTCTCACGATTGCATTAAAAAATTTCAAATAAAGATTAATTAGAGTGTTTGGTATTTTATATTTGTTTTCAATATTTGAAGTTTTTTTTCTAAAGTTTGGGAAGCTAATTAAAATAAATATGCAACTAAAAAGATTATTCAGATTTAAGAATATGAATTATCATATATCTAAATATAAATAACTAAATACAAATGATCACTTAGATAGAGATATCAATGGTAAAAGTCATACTCCACCCTTTTAATCCAATCTGACTCTAACCAGTGTTGTATGGAACCCTTTGATCAGGTCATTTTTCCTTTGGGCTCCCTGTTTCTTTAACGATTCAAAAAATATTACCATTTTATTCATATTCACTTTGGGATTAAAAGAAAGAATAGCGTTCTATGCCTTAAAAGTAATCTAGCAAAATCATTATTCAGTAATGTCTTATGAAATAATGGAATAGAATTTAATACAATGATATATATAATTAATATTCTTACCTTGCATGTTGCTGTTGCCAAGATATAGGAACTGGAGTTTGGTCAAATTTCCAAGTTCACTTGGTATTTTTCCTCCGCTGAATGTGTTATCTCCCAATTGTAACTTTTCTAAATCTTTGCATTGATGCCAAATGGAGGGTATTTCGCCAGAAATTTGATTTCCATTCACATAAAATAATTCAAGTTTTGGAAGCCCAAAACACACATTTTTTGGGAGACTTCCAGATAATTGATTTATTCCAAGTTCAATATGGTGCAACACTGAATTGTTAAATAATGAAGATGGTATAGAACCAGTGAGATGATTTACTCCAAGATACAATATCTTTAGTTGTGAAAGATTGCCAATTTCATTTGGGATGCCTCCTTCAAATATTAAAGGGGTGGGAAAGAAAATAATGTCAGTAACAATTTGTTACACAAGTTATTAGGCACATGAGATAAATTAATATTCTATAGAAACACATAAGACTTGCACATTTTTTAAGAAATGGGACATATATTAGTATATGATAAAATGCAATATAAGATATAACCCTTTTAATTCGGGTGGGCTAATAACCATGGATTAAATCAACTGGTTGTGTTTGGTTGTGAAATTTTGATGGATTCAAGATGATTAAATCTACGAGACAAATCGAAATCCATTTGGCCCTTCCTTTCCATCATTCCTATCAAAACACATATTCTTGGGAGATTCCTAGAAAAAAAATCTTTTTGTTGACTTTCCAAACATTTTTAAAATAACAATTACTAATAAATTATGAACTTAAAATATAATGAAGATTGTCCAAATCAAAATTAAACGTTTTGGACATGTTCTAAGGCTTATTCAATATGAAAACATATGAACATGTTTCATATTTTTAAAATATTATTATTTAACTATACATCCATATGAAATAAATTGGACACACGTCCGTGAATGATTGGAAAACTTGATATAATGAACTTGAGCTAAGTTGTTTTCCTATGAAAAAACCCTTCAAAAAGTTTTTAATGACAGAATAATATTCATTTATTTTCAAAGACTGATGATGAGCCTTTACATCCACTTGGACTAATTAATATTATGATAGTAATTTTTCCCCCATGGTATAACTATATAATTTGTTTCAATTTTTTGATAATGAATGTTTTTTCCCTTTGATGAGTGGAAAATTTATGATAAAAATATAGAAAAAAGATTCATAAAAGCGTCAAAAATAAATAAAGAGAAATTGAGACAAACTCTTATTTCTCAAGGATAAGATCCTACTAACCAAGTACACTAGTTTAGAAGACAAATGTAAATGTTGAAAATAATCCAAAACATACCTGACAAACTGTTATAAGACAAACTCAATAATATGAGTGAAGATAAGTTGGCAATTGTTTGGGGAATAATTCCTGAAAGTTTGTTACGCCCAAGTAGTAAAATCTTCAAGTGCTCGAGTTTTCCCACCTCATGCGGAATGGTTCCTTCAATGAAATTATAAATCAAATTTAAAGTCTCCAACCTTGACAGATTGAATAGAGATGGTGGAATAAATCCATTAAGACTATTATTTTGAAGATTTAGTTGCTCAAGTGAAGATAAATCTCCTATCCCTTGGCAAAACTTGCCCATGAAAGTCATTATAGCTCAAGTCGAATAGTTTCAATCTATGCAATTGAACTAACTCTTTTGGTATTTGACCATAAAAATTGTTGTCACTAAGATCAAGTTCAACAAGGAATGATAGATTTCCTAGTTGTGGAGATATGGTGTGTTCCATGCCACTAAGATTTAAGGAATGGATCCTTCCATGACGAGAATTGCATGTGACACCAATCCAATAGCATGGAGGAGAAGAGACAGACCAATTAGCTAAGAAATCATATGGATCTGAAGCGATAAAGGATTTAAGGGCAAGAAGTGCAGATTTATCAGTACTGATGTTTGTATCAGTCCAAGCTCAGGAGGCCATGAAGCAATGAAGTAAGAGCAGGAAAACAAAGGAAGAAGGCTTTCCCATGAGGTGCATAACAGATTTATCCGAATTTCAAGTCTTGTGCATCGAGCAATTAAGATACCTCATTATGACTATCGAGCAATTAAAAAAAAAAAAAGAAACAGAGCATTAGCGGAGCATCAGGAACACCTTCTTTTTCTTCATCTTCTCCTTCCCCTCTCGCCGGCGGCAACCTTCACCACCAAGGCCGCCATGAGCTTCGGCCTTCCTTCTCTCAAACACCAATGACCACCTTCCTTCACCATCAACAACCCTCTACATTCCTCCGCCACTCCCTCTGTCTTCAATAACACCAACACCATCGTTCCAGCGAGTTTGATAGAGAGAGGAGAGCCGAGACTGCACGGTGGTAAGAAGACTCGACACCACCGTCGGATCCTCCGCCTGTCAGTTTCGCCGACCACCACTCTACTACTGTCAGTTACCGTCCTCTGTTCTCATCTCGCCAGACTATCGGAGAACATCACATGCAACCACCCCCTTTGCAGCTCAAGAACCCACTGCCGTCTCAATCTCTCTATATTTTCCAGCGATTTTCTGCAACTTCCGGTGACTAATTTCAACTTTTCGGCCCCCATTTCCGGCAGTCTTGAACCAAACACCACCACCACCAGTCACAGCGCCCCGTTCGGCTACCATAGCCACCATTTCTACCTACTTGTTCCCTTAATCACCACCGGAGATGCACGTCACCACCGTCACCTTTGTCATCTCCACCACAGACTACCAAAACTTGAGAGAAGCAGAGCACCATTCTGACTTTCTTTCTGTCCATCTTCATCTCCACCACTACCTCTCCACCATTTAATTTTGTTTCTCATCAGGTAAATTGAATTTCAAATTTCAAAATTTGAAATTTAAAATGGATGGAGGGAAAGAATTAAACCTTTTTTTTATGTATGAAAACGGCTTGGCACCCGAGTTACTGTTCCTAAGAACAGTAACCTTCCTATTCCTCTTATGTATATATAGATGCGGAGTTGCAAAAGGACATCTTTTGTGATAAGATTGGAGGAATTGAACTAAAACATTAATTAGCATGTCGGGTGTATTAAATTTGTTTTCACATATATTTCAAGATACTTTTTTTCTGCATTATTTTATTAACGGTCAAGTATGGTGGTGATTGAGAAGAAGCTTCATCCCTTGATTTGATTACGTGTTGAACAATTTCACTTCAGCTGGGACCACATTTTCTTTTATGGTCGGGTCCAGTAGGCTATAAAGAGTAAACAGTACAAGGACATTTTTTAATTGAAGCTTGCGTGGATGCATTGTTCCTTCAATTATATAGGCCTTTTTATTTTTTATTTTATTTTGGGTGAGACAGTTATTCCTTTCTTCATTACAAGACACTTATAGTCTTGTGGATATCAGAGTCAGGTTCGAATCAATCTGGGTTGATGTGCTAATAAGGACACTGGGCATAATAGGGTGGAGTATGATGTCCCACATCGGCTAGGATATGATACAAAAGACGTCTTATAAAGATCTAGATATCTCTCCATCTCGACTCGTTTTAAAACCGTGAGGGTGATGGATACCGAAGGAACAATATCAAGAGCAATATTAACTGGACATTTTACCATCTACAAAATGCTTTGCTATAACTTATTCTTTATTTTGTGATATCTCTCATTCTCATTACACGTGGTTAAAATTCTCTGGTTTTCAATTTCTTCAGCTATGACTTTATGTCTGAGGACAATATTATCACTATATTATTCAAACTATATCTATCACTCCTTAACTTGTGGGTTATGATTGTAAGGTTAACAACCACACACCGAGCAAACATAAATGGAATTGGCGAAAAAGCTTTGATATATTTTTTTTTTGGTGAAATAAAAAGCTTTGATTTTTACATAAATGATCTTGAAGTATTGCTCCTCCGGAACAGATGATAAGTCTGAAAATTAAATAAATATATTTTGAACGTCTCGCTATTCATTGATTAAATTATGATAATCCAAAAAATAATAATAAAAGAAAATGAGACAACCAACAAGCTATTAGTTGATGTGATAAACTGCTTCACGCTGTAAGGAAGAGAACACGAGTTCGAATATCAAGAATGCGGAAACCCTTGATCAAATAAAAGAAAGAGAGACAAATACATTAAAAGAAAATAAAGTTATATATAAGATAATAATTAAATTTAAAGTTTTAGAAATAATATTGTGAAATTACTGAGATATTCTATCATATAAATATAAAGTTGTATCCAATCAAATCTCCCCGGTTATTCCAAAACAAACTTCATTTTCCGCCAAGTATATAACCACATCTTATTATGATGCATAATTATTTTTCATTTTCTCGAGAAAAAATTGCTAAAATTATTTCTGAGGTTTAATACTTATTAATATATTTAGATGTTCTTTTTTATGGATTTTGATGTCATGATATATTTTAAACATTCTAAAAATTTTAAATTTAAATTTAAATATAAAGAAATCATATTTATTTTTATATTTTTTGCAGTTATAAAAATAACCAAACTCTTCAGGATTGACCTGTGTTTATCCTTTTCATGGACTTTTACTGTGTATTTATCTTTCTAGCTAGCCTTATTATCTTCATAATTTTGTATTGAATTCATGATTATGCAATTAATGGAAATTTAATTAACATGTGGAGTGGAGTAAACTTTTGTCAGATTCATACAAGCTTGATTTAAGAGGGGGACGGGAAAGGCATTTGGCCCCGGAAATTTTCGTTGAGGAGCAATGTTACAATGATCAACATCATTTTTTTAATGATTAACATTAGTTTTTTAATGGTATAGGGTAAAATTGCTATATTTTGAAACTTTTAGGGTAATATTGAATCTTAAAAAAAACTTTTAGGGCAATATTACTCTTTAGTGAAAACTTTCAGGGTAAAATGTGCACCTTAACCCTAAATAATATACTCCCTCCGGTCCTAAATATAGGACAAAGTTTGTAGTGCAATTTGCACTACAAACTTTATCCTATATTTAGGACCG
Source organism: Inga leiocalycina (assembly GCA_963242795.1). Taxonomy (NCBI): domain Eukaryota; kingdom Viridiplantae; phylum Streptophyta; class Magnoliopsida; order Fabales; family Fabaceae; genus Inga; species Inga leiocalycina. Next base: position 60,330,336 of record OY725321.1, read on the forward strand.
GAGGTAGTAATAGTATAACACATAATTATGATTTGTTAGGATTTTATTTCATTTTGAATTTTCTTGTTACCTTACTATTTAAAATTCAATTTTGAGAAGCTAAAAACAAAAGCACTTTCCCTAATATCTTACTTAAAAAAAGGAATTCTCAAGTAAAACAATGAAGTAACGCATAACTTTAAAAATCTTAGAATAATTCTGAAGCTTTAAAAATTGTTTGAACACAAGTCCATATGACTAATTTTAATTATGAAATTTATTTTTTTAATAATAAGATTAATCCTAATATGGAAATTTTGCCTGATTTTGCCTATCAAAATAACAAAAAAGATAACAATTTTTTTAAAAACAAATGACTAATTTCTATTTTACCTTTTTGCCAATTATATATATATGGAAGCTTTTCCTGCCATATTTTGAAAACTTGCAAAGAATATAATAGACAATTAGGAATGCTTTCATGGTTATACTATTCACAATTTGCAATTGGATTAGCTAATTGCATATATATATATATATATATATATATATATATATATTTATATTCTGCTCCTCTAATTGCATATATATTAATATATCTTTCACAGTTCATTCATCTAGAAACTGAGGACAATTCAACTAAAGAAAATAAAGCTTGCTTTTTTTTTTGGTATCTTTCTTATTAATAAAATTTGTCATGGTTGATGGCAAGAATATATTTTATTTTTCACCATGTAGATTTTTATTAAATGATTTGTTTTCTATTTCGCCCCTTGTTAATGTACTCATTAGTGGTCAAACAATATTTATTTAAAAAGAACTCACTAGGCACGGTAGACTTTTCAAACATTATGTCATCCTCAAAAGAAGTTAATGCAACGAAAGAGAAAGAAAATTACGGTAGTGATGAGAAAAACCTTTGATCCTAAATAGTGATCGATCTGTTATTACATGCACCAAGGACCATATATTCATTATCATCGTATTATATGGATCATAGAGTAACCCCATAAATACGTTAGTAAGGAGAAGAACCTTTGTCCCTTGAGGAACTACATTTTCATCTTCGTTGCATTATTTCATTTATGGTCACTCTCATAGGCCATACATAGAGAGAGTGCTGCCAAAACGTTACTACTGGGAAGAAACTTGCATGCATATGTTGTCTTTGCCCTTCACCAAATCACACGCAGACACACACACACACACACACACACACACATGTATATATATATATATATCAAAGTCTAGCTCTACTCACAAGTCAAGCACGTCATGTACCTATGTATGTATAAGTAAAAGTTGATATATATTACCTCTAGTCCCTAATATAAGATCCACTTTAGTGAAGAAATTGAACTCGAATCTACAGTAGTTGGACCCAATGTATTTGAGAAGTAAAATCTAGCTGAAGAAGATGTTTTTAGCCAAGAATAGTTAAATATATAACTAGATGAGGAGGGAGGGAGCTATAAATAAGAGTGCTAATATTTTAATTGGTTTTCAAATACTAAATGTTGTGTCTTTTGGCTTAATTATTAGTAAATGGAGTTGTTTCTGCCAACGCCATTACCACCATTCAAGATTGTTACCACCATTATATTACTTTTTCAGTTTTACTTTCATATGCGTTCTGCTCCTTATTGTAATGTTCAAATAAACAATTTGCATTAATCAACAAAACAGTTAAAATTAGTTAAATGTAATAATTATTTTTTTCTAACTATACACTTATTTATAAAGAAGATAAGTGAGAGAGAGAATGTAACATCTCAGTACCTTGCTCTCAATATTATCCACTTTTGGGTCCTGTCACCCCCTGACAGTTTTAAAACACAACAAGAATGGAGGTATCTAGACCCTTATAAGGTGTCTTTCATTCCCCTCCTCAGCCGATGTGGGATAAATATTCCACCCAACTTTTGGCCTAGTATCTTGTCAAACCCCTTAATATTTTGATATTCGTAGAGTATTAAGCGCATAGTTCCGTAACACATACATAAATAATAGAAACATACTGCCATTAAGTACTTATTTACAATACAGAAGAATCCTTGCAAGGTTAATTTGAAAAAAATATTCACAAATGTACAGAGTGTTTAAAAGAAAGCAAAAGTACAAATATAGATAACCACAGCAGTTCTAGTATACACCGGGACTCTATGCATTGGTAACCCCTATCTTTCCCTTCGAGCCACTAGCTTCAACCGGAATGTTTTCCAGTTTGAAAAAGGATGAGATTCGAGTGAATCTCAGTAGTAACATACTTTTCCAAGGTATAAAATGCAATAATAAATATGCAATACACCAGGTCATGTAAGTTGATAGATTGTTGTGCATGATAGAATGTTGTGTACACTATCCAAGGCTGAATGATTGTTTGCAACCCTGGCTTAACTCTATGCCTCAGTTGAGTCCCAGACCACAACTAAGCTAATATGTGTGTTCAAGACACTATGCTCATGTTATAGAAAATGTCATACTCAAAATATTATAATCACATATTATATGCAAGAAAAAGTTACTACCTGACTCCTTTCTCAATTCCTCCGTCAGTCCTAACCTTTAATTCTGGCTAGAGTCATTGAAAATTTCTATAAATTAAAGTTACAAGTAACTAAGTATTACTTGTACTATTACTGCCTTTAAATCAACTTCTGCTGGTTATCTAATGCAGCTATCACAGTTTCTGCACAATGCAATTTCACTGTTTCCAGAAAACTGGCAGATTTTCAGTCAATTTTGGAAATTCATAATTAATTCTAGGAAATTCCAATTTGACTGATTTCAAAGCCTAAATGAAGCTCTTTAAATGTACTTTCATGGAAAAATATCTAAAGCTAGCCAATGATAACATATTTTCGCAGAAATTCACAAAGCTTCCCCTGTTCCAGATTGTATTCTAGAAACAGAGCACAACTTTGAAAAATCATAACTAAATCTAGAAAAATCTAATTGTAGTGATTCAAGTCCTATATGACCCTTATTAAGTCAACTCTAAGGGAAAAATAATAGTCAATTCTAATTAGAGGGCTAAATTTCCCAGAATCATCGAACAACATAACTAGTCTAGAAAACATTCCAGATTCAATGCCTAACTTAAAAAACTCATATTTGCTTAGCTTGGCATAGAGTTGTTTGTTCCTCAATGTTTTCAGCACAGTCCTCAGATGGTGTACATGCTTCGCTTTACTCTGAGAGTACACCAGAATATCGTCAATAAAGACTACCACAAATTGATCCAATTATGGACGGAAAATTCGATTCATGTAGTCCATGAACACATCAGGTGCATTTGTTAGCCCAAATGACATTACTAGAAATTCATAATGACCATATCTTGTTCTAAAAGTAGTCTTCAACACATCGTCTACTTTTACCCTGAGTTGGTGATGCTTAGATCTCAGATCAATCTTCAAGAATATACAAGAACCCGATAGTTGATCGAGCCAATCATCAATTCTTAGAAGTGGGTATTTGTTTTAGATAGTCACCTTGTTTAACTCACTGTAATCAATAGAGAGTCATAAGCTTTTGTCTTTCTTTTTAACGAAAAGTATTGGAGCTCCCCACGGTGACACGCTAGGTCTGATAAATCCTTTTCTAGCAGCTCCTCAATCTGCTTCTTAAACTCTGCCATTGTAACACCCCAAATTTTATATTCACCAAATATATTGTAATTATTTGAGAAATTCAATAAAATGGTGTATATTCATGAATTTGGAATTTATGAATTTTATAAGTGTTCATATTCATGAGAAACTGGGCAAAATAATTATGGAATTAAATTTGGGTAATTTAAAAAGCCCAATATTAAGATCCAAAAATGGAGAAATATTAGAGAAAATTTTTGGTCCAAAAATTAATGGAAATTGGCCAAATAAAAATAAGAGAAGAAATTGGAATAGAAAAAAGGTAATGGCAAAATCGTAATTTTGCCAAAATAGCACAAAAATTAATTATTTTCTGATTAATTGAAGTTAATTTCAATTAATTAAGGAAAATAAAAGGAAAAAATATATTTAGAATATTTTGGTCAATTTAATATGAATTTATGAAAAATTTGAGCAAAAAGTACAATTTTGACCAAAATTGAGACTTTACGTGTATACGTAACTTGAACAAGTTGTGAAGTCAATTGAGACCATAGGGAGGGACCCCTAGGTGTCTCCTACATGTTGCAAGAGGAAGAAACTATTGGTTGGGCTTAATGAGCTTGGTTACATGTACATAGGGTTTATGTGCATAAAATGGATTTTGAAATTTTTGGAAATTCCATAAATCATTAAAAAAATCATATAATATAATAAAAACACATTTCCATCATCTTCCTCCAGCTCATTTCGTGCTCTAACAGATCTGAAATAAGAGAGAGAAAGTTGAGAGAGTTTAGAGAGAGAAAGAGAAGAAATCTTGCAATATAAGCCGATTTCTTTGACAATTTAGCTCCTAACGCATATAGCTCCGACCCTAAGCTACTCTTATTTGTTCTTTAAGGTTTGGAGGCTCCCAAATCTGTTGTTTAAAGGTTAGGGTTTCAGCCATATTGGGGAAAAGCTAGTGAGATTTTGAGGTAACTTCCAAACCTTCGTATATTAACTATTCTGGCTGCTGTGGGCAATTTAATCAGTAAAATTTTGCCGGATTGCCATTGGTTTTAAATTTTGGAAATGTGTATGCCTAGGTGTTATGAAACCCAAATTGGTACTAAAAGGTTGTTATAGCTCAATTAGATGGTCAATAAAGTGGTTAGGAGTAGAAAGGAACGCGTTTACGGAGCCGTAACCGCAAAACCCCGATTTTTTTCGGAGGATACTATAATTTTGGTCAGGGCTGTTAGAGGACCTTAGAGTTGGATTTTAAATTATTTGATGGTTCCATTGAGTTCAGGAGGGAAAATTAGATGAGGTTACAGTTGGGCACTTTTTCGGAAAAGGCTGAGAAAGCATAATTACGAAAATGCCCCTGAAACTCTTAAAGCGGGGCTGCCAAGGGCAATTTTGTAATTTAACATTGAATTTGGTAATTTTGAATCTGGAAATGGATTCGTTGGGTGGAAATATGTCAGAATAGCCCTAGTTAAAATTTTGAAAAAAGTGCAGCCGGACTGGGTACGGCGGGGCCGGGCCAGGGTCCCAGGGACATTTTGGTAAATTTTCACCATAGGCTAATATAATCACAATAAACACTATGGAAGTGTCTAAAATGATACATGGATAGGTTATGACCTATTTCTTGTACATTTGATGTTGTAGGACCGAGTTAGACGCCTATAGTCGACGCGTTTTACGAGGCGAACCCTTTGAGACTGGAAAGAGGTGAAGGTAGGGACTACTATCTCTCATATACTATGTGACTATTTGTATGATGCATGTTACTATATTTTGTGATTTGAACACATGCTAGAGGCACATTATTTAGCTGTGGTCTAGGACCTAGCAAAGGTACACAAGTCTTACCTAGCTGTAGTCAGCGACTCGGCTGAGGTATATGTAGGGGTTTCAACGGGTTAGTTGGCCCTTAATTTTGTGTACACACACGGGTGATATGAATTTTCATTTTACTTGATACGGTGCATTGCATATTTAATTTTTACATTTTATATGTTGATCGTATGTTTCTACTGAGATTCCTTGGAATCTCACCCCTTTTTCTAAGCCAAATGTCTTAGCGTGTGCCAGCGGCTCGAAAACCAAGGATGCAGAGAAGGGAAACTGATAAGCACGTTTCCCAAGATGAATACAATGGTTGTATATAGTTTATATTTAGAATAGTTTTGGGACATTCTGTACATATTCGTCATTATTATCGATTTCTGCTTTGTTAATGACTGTCTATAGAAAAATACTTATTATCAATATAACTATACTTTTCTATTTTCCTATGGAACTTGTCCATTATTTTCCTGTGCATATCAAAATGAAAACGGGTGTTGACAGCCATCTCGCTTGGCATAATTCTATATCGGGCTTAGGATATTGGTCCTGCTCCAAGCCTAGTCTCAATTGTGGACTCCACTTCCCTGTTCTGGGGTAATCCACTGATATCCTCCAGAAATACATCAGGAAAATCATTTACTATAGGGATATTCTCTAATGCTGTTTCAGCCTTTGTTTGCATTGAGAAAAACATGATGTATCTCTGACAACTTTTATGTAAGCATCTCTCGGCCTCAGATGCGGAGAGAAGTTTAGGTTGATTTCTGTATTAACCATTGGTAGTGGATTAGGGTAAATCACTCTTTTGTTCCCACAATCCAACAAAACGTTGTTTGCGGTCATCCAGTCGATCCCAAGAATTACTTTTAGCCTACTCAATAGTGAGCAAATCAGATCTACTGTAAACTCATGTCCCTCTACTTTTATGATGCAATTTAAACAAATCTCGATTGTGATGAATCTGTTACCCGTAGGTGTAGAGATCGTCAGATCATATGGTAATCGCTACACACTCAAGCCTAGCCGTCTTACTCAATCATATGCAATGAATGAATGACTAGCTCTTGAATCAAACAATGCTTGTACCAAATTACCATTGAGAGAAATCGTACCTCAAGATCAGCTCAAGTGATTTCAGGGCTTCTTCCTACATTAAAGCAAACAATCTACCCTGCATTTGCTCTCCAGGCTCTTGCTGCTATCGACAATCTGTAGTGATATGTCCCAGTTTGTGGCAGTTGTAACAAACAATTTGCCCTACTGGCACTGGCGCCTTCTTTGCCTGACTATACGTCTGACCAGGATGGTAAGGCTTGCCACTGTATCTGCACATTTTATTTCCATAGGGTTTTTTATTACCTCAGCTGTCAAACTGGTTCGGCTTTTTACTACTCCCACTAGAAGAACTACCCTGATAGCTGCGCTTCTATAAAGAGCTTCTATGTGATACATAGAGATCGCAGCGAAAGCTGACGCATAGTGTTTACAACCATGAGTGCTGTCATTTGTGGCATGAGCCATGATACATTGTGATGCTGTTTAACATGATCATATATGCTATGTGTTTGTGCACTGTATGAGTGATTTGTTACTACTGGGATTCTCTTGAATATCATTCTTTCCAATGACTAATATTTCAGACAGGGTAAGTGGCTCAAGAGAAAAGCGGATCACTCGGAGCGGCTAGAATCTTTTAGGGACATTTGAATGGGTTGTTGGTTATCTATTTTGTATTTGGGATTATTGTATATGAGTATTATTTTGGGAAATGAGGTGTAATTCCCTATATGGGAAATTTAAACCCTTAGTGTAAATATAGATGAAACCTATAGTTTACTGGGATTTTTTGTTGTATACTCTGATATATAAATGTGACATAACTGCACAGGTGATTATATTCGATATTTGAACTTGAGACCAGGATAGGAAACAAGTTTTCAAAATTTTTTATGGAAATCCTACCTCAAGGAGGGTATTTAGAATGAATTTTAAACTATTCGTCGGTCTTGAAACTATTTTATTACGCGTTATCAAGCTATAATTACGTTTATTTAGGCAGGGGGTTACAATACTTCCAAATGCCTTGTTTTTCCAAGATTGATCTTCCACACAATATAATCCCTCTAGTAACTCAGCAGTGCAAATCATCTTTCCTAACTCTTGGTCCTAAAATAAACATTAAATGGTAGAGAACTTAACATGGCATTGCCGACTTAAGGAAAGTTGGCTGACAGATATGAGGTTACATTACAAATCAAGTGCATATAGCACGTTTTTTATACCAAATTGTCAAATATATAGGATATACCAATCCCGAGAACTTTAATGAAATTTTCATCTATAACCTTAATTAACATAGGAGATGATGGAGTTTTTACTTTGTGAAGCTATGATTTGTTACTAGTCATATGGTCGGTAGCTCCTGAATCGACTATCCGTATATTTCTATTATGTATATTTGTTTTAAGGGCTAGGATGGAATTACCTATGTACGCCACATTACCAAAAACCAAAAAGGTATAATTAGCATCATGCTTATCAAGTATTTTCTTGAGAAACTCTGCTTCTTCTTTGCTCAATCTAGCATCATGTTCTATTTTAGAATCTATGAAGACTGTAAGAGCTTATTGTCTGGTTTGCCTCTGCCTTTGCTCTTAGGTGGTTTCGTATGGAGTTTCCAGCAAATGTCCTTTATATGACTTGGTTTCTGGCAATGATCACACCATCTGTTGGACCTCTTACCTTGAAAATCACTTGATTGACTTCCCTTTGAATAGAATCTAGTTGTTTCCATAGGTATTTGGTTTTGTTGTCTATGAGCAAAGATGGTCTTTTAACTTTTTTGTTTCACGATGAAAAGTACTTCCCTCAAGCTTGGCAAGGCTTCTTGACTCATTACTTGTGCATGGATGGCTTCATAAAAGGGCTGGAGCTCTAATAAGAATTTAGAGACTCTTTTCTTCTCTTTGATTCTCAAGTAGAGATGTACATCATTTGGATTGCTACACTCGCATGCTACTTCATATTGTCTAAACCTTGCCATAAAACAAGGAGATTAGTCCAGTATTTGGTGATGAAGAGATTACCTTGTTTGAGGTTGTCTAGTTTCATTTCAATCTCTAGTATAGTTGCTTGATTTTTAATTGAGGCGAACATATCATGGGTTGCCTCCCATACTTCTTTTGCGGATTCAAACAGAGAGAAACTTGCGATGATATTTATTATCATAGAACTCATGAACCAGCATTGAACCATGAAGTCTTCTACTTCCCATTCTTTATACTTAGGATATGTTGGTGGATTCTTTAGTATGGCGCCGGTCAGGTAGTTGAGTTTTCCTTTTCTGGTGACATACAAGCACACTCCATTAGCCCATTTAATATAATTTTTACCAGTCAATCTGTGAATGGTAATCGCAGCGGAATTTATGTCTTGTGTTGTTTGGTGATTCCTCTTGAAATTCGCTGTTGTAGTGGCATTGTATGATATTGAGAGAAAGCCATCATCCTTGCTAGGTAGGTTTAGACCAATGCCAAATCTAATTATGGCTCTAGTACCATGACCAATCTGGTGCTCGTAAAGTCTTATTTGTTCAAGTAATAATATGCAGTACATATTGGGTAGTGTCTAGGTTAGTTGGTAACCCTAAAATCACTTAGATTACATCTAATAGAATCAAGGAAATAATTCAACACTTTGACATTTAAATATACTGAGATTTTAGGATCTTTTGTCATCCACTAAACAAACCTAATTAATAATTTAATTATGGCTAGGTTGGATCAAGGCCCATAGCAGCACCAACATATATTAATGCCAAAAAATGCATATATTTTCTTGAATTTAGGTAGACATAAGCAAGTAGTCAAATCACTATAGAAAAAGATCAGTATTTGTCCTTAGGGATGAGCATGAACTACACCAGGCCGGGTTTGACATCAACCCGAGGTCTGGTTTAGAGAGTATAACCCCCTGCATATCAAGGCCAAGATTTAAGTTCATAAATACGTTATTATGTTGAATTAGAGACCGCAGAATAAATTGAGACTTATTAAATATTTCATTTCCCAAAATAGGGTTTGTAAAAATTTTCTAAAACATGTTCTACACGGTCTCATATTCACATTTCAAATACATATTTGGCCTGTACAGTTCGATTCCATTCATAAATATCAAAGTGCAACATAAATTCCCGACACACTCGGGTTCCATTAATCAACTAAAGGTTTACAAGGCACAAATGCCCATATTGAGTTTTCCATTCAAGGGGATTACATAAACTACTCAATATATATAATATTATTTCCCAACAAAATATTCCATAATTAATAGCATGATAACCAACTATCCAAAATAAAAATCCTAGCCCGGAGCTCTAACCGCCCTTCATCACCTGCTTCTCTTTAGAACCACTGGCCCTGTCTGAAAATAGTTTCATAGAAAGAATGAGATTCTAAAGAATCCCAATAGTAACAATTCACTCATAGTATACACAACCACAAAGCATGTAAGCAAATCACAACATAACAACAGAACAATGTCATTTACAATAGCATTTACAATAGTAGGGGTAAAGTGTGATGTGCATCACCCACTACGACTGCTCACGCTGTAATGCATAACGACATATCACACATCAATATATTTCACAAAAGCAGGATTCCATATGACACATTCCACAACAACATAGCCACACCATCATGTTTCTCAACAGTGGGAAATTAGAAATTCCACAACCCATAACGACAATTGTAGCGGCAGTTACAATGGTAGGGGTAGGTGTGACTTATGTCACCCCCACGACTGCTCATGCTACAATACACAACGACATTTTTCACATCCACATGTTTCAACACAGCAATGTTTCGTACAACATATTTCACAATGACAATACAATGATAAGTCATGTATTCAGTGTGTCATACACAACACAAGATAAAGGTCACTACCTTGGTCTTTCCGCACTTGCTCTAGCAATGGTCTCTCGAGGGCTGGGCAAATATCAAATCCTATAATCTATAATTAAGGACGAATAGTTATTCTCTAATACAATATTTAACTCCATAATGCTTCAGATTGGTTGCCATTTGAGACCTTTAGGGAGCTACTAGAAGCCCAAATAAATGCCTAAAGGGTTGGGAAGTACTATTTCAAAGACTACCTTACGATAGAGAAAAGTTAGGATTTTTGGGTGTTGGCCTCGGCCAAGAATCTTTGGCTACGGCCAAAATTAGGTCAGAAACTTTTGGGTTGTGGCCAAAATCATGTCAGAAGCTTTTTGGTTGTGGCTAAGAGTCTTCTGGCTCTGGCCAAGAATCTTTTGGCTACGGCCAAAAGTAGGTTAGAAGCTTTTAGGCTGAAGCCAGGGGCTTTTGGCTGCAGCCAGGGACTTTTGGCTGCAGCCAAGAAACTTTTAGTTTCTAGGCTGAATTTCCAAAAAGCATAACTAATTTTTAGAAAATTGAAATGAGGTGATCCTAAGTCTTGCTTAAATATTTTTAAGTCCTCTTTACAGAAAAAATATGAATCATTGATCTTTATAACCACAAAAATACAGAATTCAACAATTATCCTTGCTATTCCAGAATTGATCCCAGATTTGACACCAAATTTTGGAAATTCATAACTCCCAGCACACCCATCGAAATGCCAGACATTACATTTTGAAGCTTAGCATGTGCTCTATTAGACTGGAAAGTTTCAGAATTTTTCATCAGCATTTACCCATTCAAAATGTCCATGCAAACCGACTGCCTGCACAGGATTTTCACTAACCAAAACTTGCGACTTTTAAACCAAGTTTCCAATTGTTCAAAATTCACATCCAACACTACTCCCACACAATTTTCCACAAGGAATCCAATGAAAACATCAAACTAACCAAATTCTCATTCTATTATCATGCTCTGTTTTAGGCAACATTCAACACAAATTCCCAAAATTGCCAAACTTGACATTCAAATTCAAATCAATTCTATATATCCAAAACACATAACAAGACACCATTTCCATGACCCCACCATGTCATACTCTCTAAGACCCTAATTTTCAAAAACAGGGAAAAAATTCCAGAAATTATAGCCTTAAGCAAATGCCACAAAACATAGGTAGAAATGTGCATCTTTCCCATCTCTACAACTTTTCCAAACTTGTTCCCTGCTTCTCCAACCTCTAGATTTTCTTGAGGGCACAAACCACCACCAATGGAAAATCTAAAATCATAGAAATGAAGCCCTCAACAAGGGGAACAACTTTAAAGAAGGAGATTTTGGCATAGGAGTTCATTTGGAAGGTCAAATGGCTTACCTAACATCAAGCTTTCTTCCTTTTTCTTCACCTTCAATGGCGCACAAATGTGAGAGAGAGAGAGAGAGAGAGAGAGAGATTTTTGAGATGATGATGATGAAGGAGGAGGCATAATTTCTACCCCATTCCCATGCCCATACGCATAAGAGAGAGGGAGAGAGAGAAAATGATAAAATATGATTTGTTGGACTTTGAAACAACTCCCTATATATCAAATGGTGCTACTTGTCTCAATCTCATGACTTCTCATAAAGTAAGTAACCACTTGGTTACTCTAACAACTTCATTAGCCATTTAGTTATCCTTCTCATATCTCTTAGTTAGTAATTAATTTCTCCATTAATCATTAACTAATTGGCCGATAATTTTCCATTCTTTCAATTTTTCCACTGATTATGGCATATTAACTTAAATTGCCATATAACACATAACTAAATTCTTTTCCTTCTTACATGCGCCATCTACCCCTATTTTAGCTTCAAAAATTACTTTGTCACATAATTATGCTAAAATACAGGGTGTTAGGCATTTCCAATAATTAATTCGGGTATCAAATCAACTTTAATTCATAAAATCATTCTCAATAATTGTTATTAGTCTTTAATCAAAATTTGGGGCATTACAAAGCGGACCTCGGGCTAGGCAACATTGCCCAAGGTCTGGTCTGGCCCATTACCAACCCAAGGTCAAGTTGGACTAGACCTGGTCTATAAGACTACCTGGACCCAGGAGTTGAATTTGATTTTTTTCCTCCTTGGGAGGAGAGATTTGTACCTATCAAGCACAATTTTTTTTGTTGCCTTCAACTTAATAAGTGTTAACTTCAGGAAATTCTTACGAGAATTTCATATTTCATACTGTTTCACTTCATTTTGGATGCATAAGTGGGTATTAGAATGGATTAAAGTGATAAATTGTGTTTATCTCATGTTATGCACAGCAAAATGAATTTGTGAAGGATATTACTCCCTAACTGTTATGAATGTCTAACGTTGTGTGAAAGTCCTTTGTGTGAACTGGTGCAGATTAAGTCAGGGCTAAACCAGAGGAAACTGCAGGCAGTGAAAAAGAGAGGAAGGAAGTTGAGCTGACAACCAATGAAGGAAAGACCAGCTGGAAAATCAGAACAGAACAAAAGGAGCCCAAGAGAGTGCTGGGCCGCGGCCCATAATCCCCACAATAGCACAGAAAGTGGTGGGCCGCGGCCCACAACATCTTGGGCCGCGGCCCAGAATGCCCAGTGGAGCACAGAGACTATTGGGCCGCGGCCCACAATCTCTTGGGCCACGGCCCCTGCAGGAAAAAGAACCACAGAAAGTTGTGGGCCGCGGCCCATAAGTACAAACTTCAGGATAGAGACTCTTGGGCCGCGGCCCAACCCCGAAAATGAAGATTTGCGTTTTGACAGCTGAGATGGTATAAAAGGCAAATGGAGGGTTTTGCAAAGGGATTCCCACTTTTGGAAAGAACGACAGAGGTGGCTAAGGAGGTTCTAAGAGCTGGAAATTGCTAGAAGCAAGGGGAATCAAGTGGGCTCAAGGATCAGAAGAGATTTCATTTCATATTTTCTTGATACTTCTGTATTCTATCCCTTCTCCACTGTGATTCTTTTATGACTTCTTTAATTTTTGTCGTTTGTAATCAGCTATTAAACATGTGTAGCTAGTTTCTCTCATTCTAGGATTGTTCGATAATTTTGTATGGATTGAACTCGAAGTCTTCTTCCTCTTCATTATATAATGGCATATATGTGTTAACTTTGCTCTGTTTTCACTGATATTCATAAATAGCTAGCTATGAATAATATGTTCAAATGGATTAAGCTTGAGAGAGTTAATCTAGTTGAAGAACGAAGGTAAAGTTATGCTAGACCTATAGTTTAACTAGTTAAATGTATGGTTTGTTAATAACCTAGAGATAGAGTCATTAACCTAGCATTGTCATAGTGAGGGGGGCTGTTAATGGGTGTTTTCCTTTAAATGCAGCAAGAGATTGTGCATCTAATTGGAGAATATATGTTGGTTATGACTCGAGAGAGCTTACCCAATGATTATCGATCCTTAGACTGACACATATAGATCCCATAAACAGGAATGATGAGGAGGAAGGAGATTGAATTCATGATATACAAAAGGAGAGAGCAATCCTAGAGTCACTCTAATTGATTAATTTCGCAAGAAGCCCATTCTGTCAATATTTTCATTAGTCTTTATCATTACGTCTTTTAAATTTGTTTCTCTCATACTCAACACTTTATCTGAGTCAACTTGATCAAACACATAAAGCTATTGTTCGACTAGTAGTTATTCAAATCCCTGTGGGACGATCTTTACTTATCACTTTATTACTTGGCGCGACCCGTGTACTTGCGATTGCGAACAAGTTTTTGGCGCCGTTGCCGGGGATTGGTTTAACAAATATTTTAGTTGACCTTAGGTTTATGTTAGTAGATTTCGCTTGATTCTTTAGTTAGCATTATAACTTTTGCTGTCATTGATCTTCTAAATTCAATTTCACTTGTGTAGCTTGATACTTGCTATCTTGTCCTTTTCGCAGGTATCAGTCCAGTTCATGCAACATTTGTAAGGAGACGAACTGATTGTGGTGCTTGACGGAATACAGCGCGTTGAGGAAGACCCAGAATCAGCAGCAGAATCTGAATCTGGTACAGAAACAACAGCAGAATCTGAGTTTGGTGCTGAAACTGAAGCTGAAACAATGGCGGATGAATATGATAGAGCCACGGTCAATGATTTTGCCAGCAGGAACATGGGAGGAACTCAATCATGCATTCGAATGCCGGAGATGCAAGCACACACTTTTGAGATCAAACCGGTGATGATAACGATGTTGCAAATGCATGGGTTATACCATGGCCTTTATAATGAAGACGCCAACAAGCATTTGATGTATTTTTTGGAGGTGTGTGACTCCTTCAAACAGAATGGTGTTCCTCAAGATGTACTGCGGTTGCGGCTATTCCCTCTCTCTCTTCAAGGGAAAGCTAGAGATTGGTTCAACAATCTCCCAGAAGGATCCATAACTTCGTGGGCTAACCTTGAAGCTAAATTTAGAGCTCGATTCTTCTCCGATGATAAATCAGTGGAAGCAAGGGACGAGTTTCTAAGCTTTAGACAACAGCCGGATGAGCATTTATATGTCGCATGGGAAAGGTACAAGATGCTAATGAAACAATGCCCCAATCATGGGGTGGACAAGTGGGTAGTAATCCAGATTTTCTGCACAAGATTGAATCCTCAGTCTAAAGCCATGGTGGACTCTATGACTAATGGAGGTTACAGGAATGTTCCGGTCAATGAAGTTTTCAGACTTTTGGACCAATTATCTGCAAACAACACCCAGGGAAATGATAGGAGAACTCCAAATACCCCAGCCCTACTCAACACAAAGGAAGACTCTTCATCACAAATTGCCACTATTTTGTCTGCTTTGAACAAACGCTTTGATGTCTTAGAGTCTCAAATAAACAAGGGCAATCCCCGCGGTATGCATTCTGTTCAATCCACTCCGATTGTGTGTGAGCAATGCAATGATGTCCACATGCCGGACAATTGCCCTCTTTACATGGACACTGAATCTATCAATTATATGGGCAAATTTCAACCTTCTCAAGGTAATCCATACTCACAAACCTACAATCGTGCTTGGAGAGCTCATCCCAACTTTTCTTGGAGTCAAGGTAACACTTTGAATCCTCCTCATGAGTCTACTTCTGGCACCAAGCCGGTCCCTCCACCGGGTTTCCCAATGCAATCAAGACAAGCTCCTATGAAAGAAGAAGAATCCAAGACGGATAAAATGTTATCCCGAATCTTAACCGAAGTGGAATCTTCAAGGGGTGAGAGTAAGGCCACCTTTTCTCTTCATGAATCGGCTATTAAGAACCTTGAAGTTCAAGTGGGGCAACTAGCTATACAATTGAATGCCATGGCTCAAAACGGTCTCCCAAGTGATACCATCCCTAACCCGAAGAGGGGTGGAAAAGAAGAATGTAAGGCCATTCATTTGAGAAGTGGCAAGGTGCTTCCGAACATGCCTAGCTCAAGCACACCGGAACCAAAGCAAGATGGGCAAGTGGATATTGAAGTTGATGAGGAGGAAGTGATAACTCCAGAAATTGCTGTGGAAGATGAAGAATCTAAAAAGAGAAAGCAAACTGAGGGCGGTTTGGATGATGTTGGCAAGAGCAAAAAGAGGGAACAAGAGCTGAATATTGAAAAGAAGAGCAAACCAAGCGCCTCTACTGTCATGCCTCCCTTACCATTCCCTCAAAGATTCAAAAAGAAGGAGGAAGACGCACAATTCAAAAGGTTTGTCAATATGTTTAAACAATTACATGTCAACATTCCTTTTACTGAAGCGTTAGATGGTATGCCTAAATATGCCAAGTTCCTTAAGGATGTGTTATCCAAGAAGAGGCGATTCAATGAATTTGAAACGGTCGCTTTAACTGAAGAATGTAGTGCCGTGATCCAGAGGAAGTTACCTACCAAGTTGAAAGATCCGGGTAGTTTCTATATTCCGTGCAACATTGGTACAAACTTCAACGGTAAAGCTCTATGTGACTTGGGTGCTAGCATAAATTTGATGCCCTTGGCTGTTTTTAACCAATTGGGGTTAGGAGAACCAAGGCCTACCACTGTTACCCTTCTATTTGCTGACCGAAGTATTTCTAAGCCTAGAGGAATTATTGAAGATGTTTTAGTGAAGGTAGACAAGTTTATCTTCCCAGCAGATTTTGTGGTGCTTGATTGTGAAGTTGATTGGAAGATCCCACTCATTTTAGGCCGTCCATTTTTAGCTACAGCAAGGACTCTTATTGATGTGGAAAAGGGTGAAATTACTTTGAGGGTAGACGATGAAAAAGTGGTTTTTAACATGCCAAAAGCCTTGAAGTTCCATGATGATTCTGCTCAATGATCATTTGTGGATATCTTTGACTCCCTCATTCCTCAAGAAGCCTATGCTCCTATGATCAAAGACCCTTTAGAGGCATTTCTAATTGGAGAGAAAAGCTTGGATGAATTTGATGAAGACGCTCTTGAAAACCTTTTTCGCATGGAGGCATTCCCTCACTCAAGACAAAGGAATTTTGAGCCACTTGAGGTGGCTGAGGCATTAAGCACTCCTTTGAAGCCATCTATTGAAGTTCCACCATCTCTTGAGTTGAAGCCCTTACCATCTCATCTTAAGTATGTCTACTTAGGAGAGGCCGATACATTACCGGTGATTGTCTCTTCTAGTCTTTCAAATCTGCAAGAGGAAAAGCTCCTACGAGTTTTAAAAGACCACAAGCAAGCAATAGGCTGGACCATAGCTGACATTAAGGGAATCAGCCCTTCTATGTGTATGCACAAAATCTTGCTCGAAGATGATCATAAGACTTCTATTGAGCATCAAAGACGATTGAATCCAATCATAAAGGAAGTGGTCAAGAAAGAAATACTTAAGTGGCTTTCCGCTGGAATTCTGTATCCTATCTCTGATAGTTCATGGGTGAGCCCAGTCCAATATGTCCCTAAGAAGGGTGGCATGACTGTAGTGGCTAACACCCAAAATGAACTAATTCCTACTCGCACGGTGACTGGTTGGCGGGTGTGTATGGATTATAGGAAGCTCAACACCGCTACAAGAAAAGATCATTTCCCTTTGCCATTCATTGATCAAATGTTGGACAAGTTAGCCGGGCAGGAATTCTTTTGTTTCCTTGACGGATATTCCGGGTACAACCAAATTGCCATAGCCCCAGAAGATCAAGAGAAGACCACCTTCACTTGTCCATATGGCACTTTTGCGTTCAGAAGAATGCCCTTTGGACTATGCAATGCACCTGCCACTTTTCAACGGTGTATGATGTCCATTTTTGCTGATATGATTGAGAAAACAATTGAGGTATTCATGGATGATTTTTCTGTCTTTGGTTCATCTTTTGACTCGTGTTTGGAGAATTTAGATGCTGTGCTTACAAGGTGTGAAGAAGCAAACCTAATTCTCAATTGGGAGAAATGCCACTTCATGGTGCAAGAAGGCATTGTACTTGGCCATAGAGTGTCTAAGAATGGGTTGGAGGTGGATAGAGCTAAAATTGCTATTATTGAGCAATTACCACCACCTATTAATGCCAAGGGTATCCGAAGTTTTCTTGGACATGCTGGGTTCTATCGGCGGTTTATCAAGGATTTCTCCAAAATTGCCAAACCCCTTTCTAAGCTTCTGGAAAAAGATGTAGAATTCAAGTTTGATGATGAGTGCTTAAATGCTTTTGAGGAACTAAAGAAGCGTCTCATTTCAGCTCCTATCTTAGTGGCTCCAGATTGGGTTTTACCGTTCATTATTATGGCCGATGCAAGTGATTATGCTGTTGGTGCTGTCTTGGGGCAAAAGGCAGAAAAATTCTTCCACCCTATATACTATGCGAGTAAAACTCTTGATGGTGCTCAACTCAATTACACTACCACTGAAAAAGAGTTACTTGCCATAGTGTATGCATGTGAGAAGTTCAGACCATACATTGTCGGTACCAAGGTCACGGTGTACACCGATCATTCAGCTCTCAAGTACCTCCTCACCAAGAAGGACTCTAAGGCTCGACTCATTCGCTGGGTGCTTCTACTTCAAGAGTTTGACCTGAACATAATTGACAGAAAAGGTACAGAGAATCAAGTGGCCGACCACCTATCAAGGCTGAGCACCGACCCTCAACTTGATGATTCTGACATGATCCAAGCATCATTTCCAGATGAACGGCTGTTCTTTGTTGATCACTCATCTACGCCATTGTTTGCTGATTTCGTCAACTATTTGGTTTGTGGAGTGTTACCTCCAGAGTTCAATGCTCATCAAAAGCGTAAGTTTTTGCACGAGGTAAAGAAGTACTTTTGGGATGAGCCTTACTTATTTAAGAGGTGCCCTGATCAACTCATTCGAAGATGTGTGCCGGAAAATGAACAAGAGTGCATTCTGCATTGTTGTCATTCATCTGAGTATGGTGGTCATTTTGGAGGAGAGAAAACCGCTGCGAAGGTGATTCAAAGTGGCTTTTATTGGCCTTCATTGTTCAAAGATGCTTATGCCTTTGCTCTCCAATGTGATCGATGTCAAAGAGTGGGGAACATATCAAGAAGGAATGAGATGCCACTAAATAACATGTTAGAAGTTGAGCTCTTCGACGTTTGGGGGATTGATTTCATGGGTCCATTCCCTAAGTCCTTCAATAATGAACACATTTTAGTGGGTGTGGACTATGTATCAAAATGGGTGGAAGCTATGGCATGTGTGACTAATGATGCCAAGACGGTATTGAAGTTCCTCAAGAAGCACATTTTCACAAGGTTTGGCACACCAAGAGCAATCATCAGTGATGGTGGATCACACTTCTGCAATCATCAATTTCAGGTTCTCATGAAGAAATATGGTGTGAAGCACAAAGTAGCATTGCCCTACCATCCCCAAACAAATGGACAAGCTGAGATTTCCAACCGGGAAATCAAGAGTATTCTTGAGAAGATGGTGAACACTACAAGGAAATATTGGTCTTCCAAGCTTGATGATGCATTGTGGGCCTATCGAACAGCTTACAAAACACCTATTGGTATGTCTCCATATCGATTAGTGTTTGGAAAAGCTTGCCATTTGCCTGTGGAATTGGAACATGGAGCATATTGGGCCATCAAGAAGTTAAATTTGGATCCATAAGCTGTGGAAGAAAAGAGGCTTCTCCAACTCAATGAGTTGGAGGAAATCCGCTTAAATGCCTATGAAAGTTCATGAATTTACAAAGAGAAGACAAAGAGGGATCACGACAGAAAAATCAGTCCCAAGAGCTTTGAACCGGGACAAACTGTTCTCCTTTATAATTCCAAACTGAGGCTCTTTCCTGGGAAGCTTAAATCTCGGTGGTCTGGGCCTTTCAAGGTGATTCAGGCATCAAAATATGGTGATGTGGAGCTGGAGAATGATAAGGGCAAGAGATTCAAGGCTAATGGTCAAAGGTTGAAGCATTATTGGGGAGGAGATATGGATAGGCTGGTGTCCACCACCTACTTATCAAATGAGGAGTGACCAAAATGAATAGTCAGGCTAAGGACTATAAACTAAGCGCTTCTTGGGAGGCAACCCAAGTTCTGAACTTAATCTTTTTAGTTTCTTTGATTTTAGCATAATTTAGTAGGTTTATGTTTGGTCTTTTACTTTGTGTAGGGAGGAAGGGAGGTCAAACTGAAGGTTGTCGAGAACGAGAAGATGGATAGGCAAAAAGGGGTGGCATCTTGATGGGACAGGCATATTCTAGGGAAGTTCTTGAACTCTTATGCATGCTTGTGTATTTTGATGCTAGGGATATGATATGAAATTTGCAATGACTGTTAGAAAAGCATTATGCATGATCTTTGGCTTCAATCTGTCCAATTACTGATCGCACATTTAAAATCCTGATTTAGGAGGAAATGTTAATAATAGGAATGTGTAGTTAGGGGTTGTGATTGTGAAAGTCACTATGTGAAAGTGTGGCATAGCTCTGATACTCTTAATTGAATAGCCAATGGTTTTGTATGCTATGTGTCAAGGATGATTATTGTGGACTACATGCCTGTGTGGAAACTGAAAGGTCCCTAAATGCCCAGAACTAGAGTACTGTGGTCAGAAGGTTCTGGGCCGCGGCCCAAGGACCACAGTATTGCCCAGAAGGTTCTGGACCGCGGCCCAAACTCCTTGGGCCGCGGCCCAATCATTCCAGTGGAAGCTCAGAAAGTTGTGGGCCGCGGCCCACAACCTCTTGGGCCGCGGCCCAAGGGAGGAACTGCTGCCCAGACAGTACTGGGCCGCGGCCCAAAACCTCTTGGGCCGTGGCCCAAGCGCGACAGCAGGGTTTTTTAAAACCCTGCTGCACGTTCATTCTCTCATTTTCACCTCTCTCAACCGCCGTCCCCTCCCCCAAATCCCTCCTCCCTCATAGTCGACCCCTTCCCCCATTCCCTTCCCTTCAATTTCTTCTTCCTCCCTTGCTTCCTCTTCTTCCCCTCTACGTCTCTAACCCTCCCTCCCGTCTGCTGCTACGCGAGCCTGCTGTCGCGCCTCTCTCCCTCTCTGTTCTTCACTACTGTGCACAGAGACCTAGAACGCTACACGAGGATCATTCCCCTTTGCATTCTCTTCTAATCTCTCAATTTTTCTCCACATCGGAGGTAAGAAATCTAAATCTTGCTCTGTTACTCGCATTTGGGGGTAGTTAGGTCAGTTTTGATTTGGGAATTTAGTCGTCACAGTCGCAATTCTGTTGTCATTGATTGGTTTCAAGGGCAATGTATATGAATTAGGGCATTCTTTGATCATAAGCATAGCAAATGGGCCTTCAATTCATTCTGCATTACCCTAGTTTACCGTTGCCCTGTTTTGAGACATAACCACTCTGTACATTTGGACTGCTTGTTAACGGTGTTAACTCCTCTTGTTTATCATGATTGGTATCTGAGATGTTTCAATTGTTGATTCCAGGATGTCTAAATATATTGCTCTGTTTTGATATACCCTGGGTTATGGTTGAACTTGAATTCTCTGTTTATGGATACCATGTGTTAATTTTTCTTCACAGGTTTCATCATCCATGTCAAAAATTCCATATTGTGCAGGGTTGTGTAAGTTCTTTTGATGGGTAGTCTGTAATGCCTGCATTAAACTTCTGCTGTTGATTTTATACATTGAATGGAGCATGTCTTGTATGTGCGAATTGTGTTAATAGGGTCACATCACACAACATACTTGCGCTATGCAGTTATTCCTTTTGAATGATCATGTGAACTTGGAGGTGCATTTTGTGTTTTTTTGTGTAATCTTTGCTTTGCTTAACCTCCACAACATGCAATTTGCTTCTGTGAACATTTACTATCAGCTATTATTGAGCCCATGTTATGGTAGTCACATCATGCTGCTTGTTTTGATGACATTGTGCTGGCCTTATAGTGACCTTAGGCATTCTTTGGAGTTGATTCAGTGATGTATGAGGTAGTGAGGCAGAGGTTGAGGTCTGGACTTTTATTGAATAGATTTGCGACTGTTAGGTCATAAGTTTGGAGGAGGTCATTATTGCATTCTCTGATGCTGGTGCCCATGTTTAGTGCCTGTTTGAGTCTTCAATTGTTTTTGGCTTTCCACTGTTTTCTCTCGTAGCAAATATGCCGGCTAAGCGTGTTGCTGATCGCTCCGGTCCCCGGGCAGTTGCTGAGGCCAAGACCAAGATTGTCACTCGCCCCTTGCTGCAGGAACGGGAATTCCCGTTCAACGTCTCGTACGAGTTCTACTACTTGGCCACACGTACATATCACCTTCAGCGACTTATGGATCCCAAGGTTGACGGGAACCTGCAGATCGTCCAGGAGTTTTACGCCAATGCCTCTGTGAAATCCATTTGGCGATTTCCTCTGCGCGGGGTCGAAGTGGACTTTACTATCGAGAGCTTCCGGCAGTTTACAGCACTCCCCGCTGTTGAGGAGTGCCGGTACAGGCAATTATTGGACAGTGAGGATGACATCCCTGATGATGTGATTTCAGAGCTGCTCGTGTACAACCACCAAGTAGCGTGGCAGACTCGTGGGGGGCGCAGAAGCATTTACCTCGGGCTCAGTTATCAGTGGAGGCTCGGGTGTGGCTGTATTTCGGCAAGGACTACTTCTGGCCATCATCGCAGAGGAGTCGCCTCTCTAGAGACCAGGCTCTCCTTATCTACCTGCTCATGAAGAAGGAGCCTGTTGATCTGGGCGCCCTGATCTATCAGACTCTTCGCGACCATGCCCGAGATCATTCGGTTGGTCTGATACTGCCGCACCTCATCTCCTCTTTCTGCACGTCGGTGGGTGTAGCCGCGGTGGCTTCCGATGTTATGTTCAAACCTCTGAAGAAATTCAACTACGTGAGCATCAAGCCACGACCAGACGAGCAGGTTCCAGCTTCCCAGCGTACGGCGACTGACCCGTTCTTTCAGCAGGGCAGACCTTCTCACCCGCCTCTTGATAGTCCATTCCCCCAGGAGCAGGGCGAACCATCCGGTGCCCCTGCCTCCTCCGAGTCTTCCGTCACTCTGGACGTGATCTTTGCGGCTATTCAGCGCACAGAGGCCACTGCTGCCTAGTGCCTCACGTATCTACAGGATCACGGTATTCGCCTGACCAGGCTAGAGGAGTTATTTGCTGCTCATGTACCTGCTGCAGCTCAGGCCGGTGACGATGATGATGACGCGGAGGTCGGTATTACTGGTGGAGACGACGATGTTGAGGGGGACGGCACTGATACAGCCGCCAGTGACGGTGATAGCGATGATTAGTCTTAGTTTTGTTCACCACTTTTATTGCTGTTCTTCATTTTCCATGGATATGTTTCAGACTTTCTTTCAGTACTTTGGTACCAGTTGATCTTTCAGATATTATTGTTTATTGCTACTTTATTGCTTGACATCAGTGGTTTCGAATTTTATTGGATATTATGGTTTAGCTATCTCTGGTGTTCACTGTTATATCTATGGCTGGTTGTATGCTTGTTCCCTTGCAGGTGATATCTGTGACCCAATGGCCTTATGACAGTGGGGACACTGTCTCCCTCAAGTTTGGGGGTGCTGATATATTAGCATGCATTTGTTTAAACCTGTTTTACGCCATTTCTTTGAGCTAAATGTCTGGGAATTACATTGGATAGCTGAGTTGAGTCAAATACTGGATGTTGAGTCAAATACTGGATATTCATGACTGCTTGGTTTTTGGTTTACACATGACATGTATGAATTGTTTTCATGGCAAGACCTTTGAAATTGTAGTTGAATTCCTGGGAAGAGATGAGCGATTCATACACTTCGAAAACATTTTCTTTTCTTTGTCATGGAACTGTATTTTTTTTTAGTAGATTGTATGGAAGTGGCTGTGGTTATGGCGCATAGTGTTAGCATAGGGATCAGTTAAGTTAATGTATTCGAAATAAGTTAAAGTTTAATTAACCGTGGGGGTTGTGCACAAGAGAGGAGAAACCTCTGTTGGAAGGGTTTTGAGCCTGAATTTTATTCATTAGAGTGTTTGTGCCATTTATGCTAGTGTACCTCTAGAACTTGTTTAAATTCTTTTTCAAAAGCACAGATGCATGTGGATTAGTGAAAATGATAGGGGCATTCATTTCTAAACCCATGAACCTAAACACAACCCTTTCACGATCATCCTTTGATCATCCCCTTTGAGCCATTCATCTTTTCTTTCTTTTAAAAATCTGACATTTAACAAGTCATGCATGATGTTGCTGTGGAATTGAATGATACTTAGAAAAGCTGGGAGTTAGCATTTGATTTACTATCTTCTTTCTTTTCAATAAATGTTGAGTTACACAATTTATAAAAAAAAAAGAAAAGAAAAAAAAGAAAAAGAAAAGAAAAGCAAAACAAACAAGAGAAAAAGAAAAAGGAAAAGAGAAGAAGAAGAAGAAAGGTGTCATTATTTGCGCTTCATCATGCATGGCACTGGTTCCATTAGTCCCTTCCACTAGACCATTTCCAACATTACAACCCTGGTAAAGGCCCCCTTGATTCATAAATCTAGGTGTACAAGTGGTGGAGAGAGTAGAATTTCTACAAGCCTATGGCAGGACCTGCTATAAGTGGTACTGAGCGAAATTAACCCTAAGAGTGAGGATTAAACACATATAGCTGTGAGTGTTTTCTTGTGCACATAACTGTGGTCGATTGAGCTGTAGCCTATTCCCTTTACATTACCTAAAACTGAACTCTGTGTTAGCTTAAAGCGTCAACAATGAACAATTCCATGCAACCTTGAAGTTCCTGGGACACTGAAAGCGTGTGAATTGAATTCAAGAAAAAAGGAAGGAGAATGCAATGGATTAGGTCTAGCTAATGATTCCAAATTATACATGCTGAAATATTGTTCCTGGTCTTGATGAATGAAGGATGAGTGTTGGGCAACTCTTGTTGAACATACATTCAGTTGAAAATGACTAGGAAGTTAGTTTTCTTTGATGAACCAAGCAGGCATGTATATTTGGTGACATGAGTAACTTAAGCGAAGAGGGTCATGCTTGAGCATTAGGCTGGATGGTGAGAGTTTACTCGAGGACGAGCAAAAGTTCAAGTTTGGGGGTGTGTTAACTTCAGGAAATTCTTACGAGAATTTCATATTTCATACTGTTTCACTTCATTTTGGATGCATAAGTGGGTATTAGAATGGATTAAAGTGATAAATTGTGTTTATCTCATGTTATGCACAGCAAAATGAATTTGTGAAGGATATTACTCCCTAACTGTTATGAATGTCTAACGTTGTGTGAAAGTCCTTTGTGTGAACTGGTGCAGATTAAGTTAGGGCTAAACCAGAGGAAGCTGCAGGCAGTGAAAAAGAGAGGAAGGAAGTTGAGCTGACAACCAATGAAGGAAAAACCAGCTGGAAAATCAGAACAGAACAAAAGGAGCCCAAGAGAGTGCTGGGCCGCGGCCCATAATCCCCACAATAGCACAGAAAGTGGTGGGCCGCGGCCCACAACATCTTGGGCCGCGGCCCAGAATGCCCAGTGGAGCACAGAGACTATTGGGCCGCGGCCCACAATCTCTTGGGCCACGGCCCCTGCAGGAAAAAGAACCACAGAAAGTTGTGGGCCGCGGCCCATAAGTACAAACTTCAGGATAGAGACTCTTGGGCCGCGGCCCAACCCCGAAAATGAAGATTTGCGTTTTGACAGCTGAGATGGTATAAAAGGCAAATGGAGGGTTTTGCAAAGGGGTTCCCACTTTTGGAAAGAACGACAGAGGTGGCTAAGGAGGTTCTAAGAGCTGGAAATTGCTAGAAGCAAGGGGAATCAAGTGGGCTCAAGGATCAGAAGAGATTTCATTTCATATTTTCTTGATACTTCTGTATTCTATCCCTTCTCCACTGTGATTCTTTTATGACTTCTTTAATTTTTGTCGTTTGTAATCAGCTATTAAACATGTGTAGCTAGTTTCTCTCATTCTAGGATTGTTCGATAATTTTGTATGGATTGAACTCGAAGTCTTCTTCCTCTTCATTATATAATGGCATATATGTGTTAACTTTGCTCTGTTTTCACTGATATTCATAAATAGCTAGCTATGAATAATATGTTCAAATGGATTAAGCTTGAGAGAGTTAATCTAGTTGAAGAACGAAGGTAAAGTTATGCTAGACCTATAGTTTAACTAGTTAAATGTATGGTTTGTTAATAACCTAGAGATAGAGTCATTAACCTAGCATTGTCATAGTGAGGGGGGCTGTTAATGGGTGTTTTCCTTTAAATGCAGCAAGAGATTGTGCATCTAATTGGAGAATATATGTTGGTTATGACTCGAGAGAGCTTACCCAATGATTATCGATCCTTAGACTGACACATATAGATCCCATAAACAGGAATGATGAGGAGGAAGGAGATTGAATTCATGATATACAAAAGGAGAGAGCAATCCTAGAGTCACTCTAATTGATTAATTTCGCAAGAAGCCCATTCTGTCAATATTTTCATTAGTCTTTATCATTACGTCTTTTAAATTTGTTTCTCTCATACTCAACACTTTATCTGAGTCAACTTGATCAAACACATAAAGCTATTGTTCGACTAGTTGTTATTCAAATCCCTGTGGGACGATCTTTACTTATCACTTTATTACTTGGCGCAACCCGTACACTTGCGATTGCGAACAATAAGCACAATTAGGGCTATAAAAAAATACCTATAATCACATAAAACTCATCATAAAACATTAAAACCCCATTATAAATTCATAAAAATCTCCAACACCATTCAACAAATATTCAAGGTACAATGAGAAGATAAGGATTTGGAAATTTCAACAGTCTACAAAAATTTAATGATATCGTTTTTCTAGGGGAATTGTCCATAACTAAAGAATTGAAGAAGTTAGAGAACGTGGCCGAAGAAGTTGAGGATCACAAAGTTGAGAATTCAAAGAGGGAAAGATCTATTTAATGTCATTAACGCTTTTACCAACCTTACCTCCTTATAGTTAGGAGCCATGGATGAGGATGAATTTCTAGAGTTGGACTTGGTAACCAACCCAGCCAAGAACCTTGAGCGGCTTTGCTTGGAGTGAATTCTTTAAGATTGAAGTCATTAGACTGTGTGAGGGTGTGACAAGGTCAATGAGAGGGGGAGAAAAAGGCTCACCGCTAACAAATGGAGACGCACAGCGATAGCCAAGCTAAGAGGAGGACCAAAGGAGCGACACTGTGAGGATAACTAGTGGCAATGTGTGAGGATTGAGGGTGTTGTAGTAAGGCTTCTTTTTTAATTAGGTCACATGCGAGAGTAAGAAGTGTGGGTAAAATTAAAGTGCAACCACACAACTATTTTTTCAAAAAAAAAAGACTTGGGCCAGACCAGACCAGACCATGTGCACTAAGCACCTAGTCCTGAACTTGGTCCAGCCTAATTGGTTGGTCTGGTTCTTTTATGTTATAAGGCTTTTTTTATTAGACTGAACTGGACCGAGCCACCTCGGGTTAAACCGGATTACCTAAACTATCGGTTTTTTGCTCATCCCTAGTTGTCTCCTACAAAATGGTACAAGGAATGAGAAAGAAAATTGTGTTGTATAATTTCTTCCATTAAAATAATGAGTGACCACATTTTCATTATCAATGCATTATTTTGATTTGTAGTCGGTCATAAAGAAAATTGTACGTTTTTGTACTGGACGAGTTTGGTGTGAAATAGAGTGTGAATTTGAAATAAGCTACATCGTCAAATGTTCCCCCTGTATACCATCTCAAATTTTGCTTCGCTCCTGCTGTCATATATGACAAATTAAATTAAATTAATTTTTTTACTATCCCCTCTGGTCCTTAATATATAAAATTTTACTATAAAACACTATAGAAGAATTATACTTAATCCACCATGAATGTAATATAGTACCTAGTTATATTTTATAACATAATATATAAAAATATTATAAAAGTATAATTATTTTTATTTTGATGTTATATGGTTTTCTAGTTTTTCATCATAATGTGTGTCAACATTCAAGCTATGACTAGCATATGGGCAAAATGTGAAATGTTTTGGAAAGTCAATACATAATATGAACATGAATTGCTTTCATTAATGGATCAACTAACTAGGTGTTTGTTTGGAATAGCAATTAGAGTATTTAAAAGTAGCTTTTAAATCATGATTACAGTATACGATAAAAGTATGTAAGAGGGGTATTGTCTGACTTATGTGCAGAAGCACTTATAGGCCTGTCAATCGCCCAACCAAACAAGCCCTAGATTGATGTGTGAGCCATGCCATTCAAACGTCCTATGACAACATTTAGTTTTTTCCCCCAAAAAAATGTTACAATCATACTATACATGATTATTTTGAAAAATCGTTATGCCATTACAGTTTCCAGTTTATTATTTTTTTAAAACGCTATTTTACCCGTCAACTTGTTATTTTCTATACAAAATATGAGTTAATGGGTATTTGAATTAACTTATTTTAAGTGATTTTGTTATATATAAAGCAAATATGTGGGAGGTGTTTTTTTAATGTCATAAAGCATAAAAGTTTTTGTAGGGTGTGCTTGGTTCAACGGAGGGGATAGTAGGGGAGGTTCATTAAATGTGGGTGGGGGTAGGGTGTGGGAGGTTATGAATCATAACTTTTGAGCTTTATTTGATTGAAGAAGAGGGAAGGAGAGGTTTTGGTTTTTTATTTGTTTCAAGAGGGTAGGTGAGGGGAGCTAATTATAAGTTAACTCATATGCCCTTATCTCTTTATTTATACAGTTTCCTTCTTCTTTTACCATTTTTACATCAAAAATCAAAAGTCTCCGTATGATGATGAATTATCCATCCATTTCCAAGGACAATTCTTCAACATGCTAGTAATGACAATTTTTCATGTGGTTGCCATGTTGTAATGCAGAATTCCACATTTATCTGTCTGGTGTAAGGTGTTGACGCCAACACTTTGTCTGGTGTAAGGTGCTGACGCCAACACTTATTAGTATTTTCCACATTTATCTTTTATTTATTTCATATCTATGACTACATGGTTAATGGATATCAATGCTTTCCACTTTTATCAAGTTTTGATGGATTCGGTATTTAGGGATTTCATGTATCTAGTAGTTGTTTTACTCTAAGTGACCGGTAGAATTTGAATGCATGAATGGATGTTGTTCGGGAAATGATTTATAGGCTATGGAGCTTGTACAATGAATATATTATAAAATGCTGATCAATTGTTTGTTGAAATGAATGAAAGATCAGAGTTATAACTAAAGCTAACACGCCTTGCTAAGAGTTTACTCTGTGATGTCATTAAATTAAAATAAGAGATATTATTTTGAAAGCTTTGTTGAAATTGTTAGTTAGAAAGTAAATGTTATGATCTTAAAAACTTAATTCCTGGAAATAAGTCATTGCGATAAAACTGAACCATACTTGTTGGTAAAATAAAAAAAGAAAAAGAAAAAGAAACTGAATCATGCTTAATGATAATTCTCAATACAAGCATACTTGAATCTCTCGACATAAGATAAAAGAGAAGCTACAGAGCTAATGAAATAAGAACATGAAACATAATTTGCCAAGGGAACCACAGAATTTGCAGAAGGGAAGAAACTCCACAGTCACCATGACCATGGCCAGAGGGAAGAAGAGACTAGAGAAGGGAGGGTGAGTCACCAAAAAAAAAACCTAGTACACTGCTTGTAGGCCCATCCAAATAAACATATGGCCTAATTGCCCCCTTTCTTGATGTATCAAATAACAAGAATTAAGAAATGTGAAATTGTTGTGTATGCAAAAACTGAGAATAACTTGAATGGTGGAGGTGCATTATTCTTGAATTGATTTGGGTGCTGTTTTAGAAATGAAATTATTTTGTGATTGAGGATTATTGTCATTGATTTGACGCAAATATGTGAATATATATGATTAGTGGAATTATGAAGGTTGGTTTAGGTACTTAGGTAGTCAAAAGGGAAATAAAAGCTTAGGGACCTCATTCAAAATTGATGAAAACTATAAGGGTGTGTTTGGTGTGAGGGATTTGGAGGGGGAGGGAGGGGAGGGAAAATTTTTTTGAGTTGAATTTTAAAAGATTGAAGAAGTTGGGTAATAAAATTTTAATAAATAGAGTATATAAGATAAAAGAGTAAGAAAAAGTAATTAAAAATTTTTAAACCCATTTCTCTAATTTTTTTAAATTCAACTAAAAAAATTTTTCCCTTGGCCCACTTTCCCTCCCCTTCCCTCATACCAAACAAGCCCTCAGGATCTATAGATATATTTTCCTAAAAAGAAAAAAAAATAAAGAAATTCAAAACCAATATAATCGATTCAGAAAATTTCAAATTTCAAATACTTTATACATTATTACAACATATATAGAAGTCACTCAAATTTACAAGATTACTTAGTAAAAAAGTCACAAAATTAAAGAAACAGTAGCTAAAATTTAATTTAACAATTATTCAACTAGTGGTGTCTCAAGCATTTTTCATAAACAAAGCCTTGATTTTTTTCAATGATACTACAACATCAATCATGGTAAGTCATGCCGCTGGCAAGTCACTGGAGCAATGTAATGCTAACTCAAAAACTGATGACATGCATGGTAGTATATTATTAGTATTTTGATTTTCTCTGTGAAGTAAATTGACATCCATAATATTCATGATGGAATGTGGTGTAGAGTTGCTCACCCAATCTTTCAAACTTACTCCTTGAACAAACATTTCATCCGTTGGCTTCTTCCTTGTAAACATTTCCATAAGCAAAATCCCATAACTATACACATCTCCTTTCGCGGAAACAACTCCTTTCGACCCGAACTCTATATGTCATATTGAATGATTAGTATAGAAGTCATTATATCAAAAAGGTAAAACTTTGCTTTTGTATCATCAATTCAAATCTTTACACATGCTTCTGGAAAATATTTGCTCGAAATTGAATAGTATCAAATGATATTTTATAAAGCATAACAAACAAAAGAATATAGAAATAAATCCAAAATGTTATTATTAAACCATTACCTGGTGCCATATAGCCAATTGTAGCCAAAGTTTTGGTATAAATTTCTAGCTGCTTTTCACCAAACAATTTAGCAATACCAAAATCACTAAGATGAGCCACCATATCTTCGTCCAACAAAACATTGCTTGGTTTCACATCACAATGAACAACTAGTGTAGAAGAACCATGGTGAAGATATTCCAAAGCAGCTGCCACATCAATCATTATGTTCAACCTTTGCATGACATTTAAATAATAGTTATGAGAATACAACCATCTTTCAAGACTCCCATTTGCCTTGAATTCCATTATTAGTGATTTGAAATGATCATTTGAGCAACTACTGATGATCTTAATGACATTGCGATGGCGTAAGTGGCACATGGCAGAACATTCAACGTCAAAACTTCTTGATGCTTCTTCCATGTCTAAGTTAAACACTTTGACAGCAACCATCTTTTCATTTGGAAGAATTGCTTTGTATACTGATCCAAAACTTCCAAAACCAACAAGATTACTCTCATCAAATCCATTTGTTCCCTGTAGAAGCTCATAATAGGATATCCTGGTTGGTGTTTCCAAATTTATTAAATCACTCTTTGTTGAATTATTATCATCGTCTCTCTTATTCTTGAGAAAGGCAATGGCTGAAACAATCAAAATGGCAACAATGATAGGCGGTAAGCATTTTATCATCAGCATCACTTTATTTGATATGTGCTTGTTTACTTTCCTACATGGTGGGACTTGTAGTTGGGATTTCCCACAAAGATCTTTATTCATCATAAAAGATTGAGAAGTAAAATTTTGAAAAGGGCCACCATTTGGAATTTCTCCATGCAATAAATTGTAGGAAAGATTGATGTATTTAAGATGGAGTAATGACTCTAAGGATTTTGGAATCACGCCAGACAAATTATTATGGGAAAGATCCAGGGACTCTATGCTTATCATGCCACTAAGCGATTTAGGAATAGGCCCTTGTAATTTGTTTTCAGCCAAAGATACGGTCTGCAAAGTTTGCAAGCTACCCATAGTTATAGGGATGCTTCCTGAAATTTGATTTCTTGACAAGTCCAATAGTATAATTGCTCTCAAGTTTGATACCTCTAGTGAAATTATTCCGCTCAGTGCATTGAAAGACATGTCTAAAACCATGATATCTTTGAGACTCCATAAAGAAGAGGGTATATGAGAAATCAATTTGTTAGAGCTAATATCCAACTTCCGCAAAGAAGTATTCCAAAGACATTTTGGAACCGCTCCTGACAACATGTTGTGAGCAAGATACAACTCACTCAAGCTTTTAAGTTGGCAAAGTTCATTTATAATGAACCCTTGCAATCTGTTGTTGTCAAGACTTAAACTTTGAAGGCTATGTAATTTGTTAACTGTATGAGGAATAAAACCACTCAAACGATTTCCATCCAAATCTAGTTCCATCAAGTTTGTTAAATTTCCAAGCACATTGGGGGTGGCTCCATTAAATTTATTCCACGACAAAGCTAAGATAATGAGCTTAGAAGCATTTGATATGCTGTTTGGAATTTGTCCAGTTAGGTCATTTTGGTCCAGTCGTAATATCTTCAAGTTGGGAAAGCCATTTCCTAAATATGAAGGGAGAAGGCCAGAGAAGGAATTACCACCACCGTTCATGATTATCAATGTCGAAATGTTGAATATGTCGGAAGGAACATGTCCTTTCAAATGATTCCCGCTCAAATCTAAGATCTCAAGTTTCTCAAGTTTGCCTAAGCCTTTGGATACAAAACCTGGACAGAAAAAAGTTCATGGAAACCATGACTTTCATATACAAAAGAATATACACAAATAAATTTATTTTTATTATTTTTAAGTCTTTGTAAATTCTTTAAAGCAAATAAGTTAGAGAAATCATAAACTACAAGGATGCCATGGATATTGAAGATTTGCTTGAAAGTTAAAGTTTTTTATGTTGTAATTTTTGAAGAACTATTTAATAACACGAAACTAATAAATTTGTGAAATATAAAAGAAACAACTGACAAAAATTGATAAACGAAAACTTGTGTGGATAAAAGAAATTGATGTTGCGCTTTGTTTTTGAACAGAGTATAAATGATATGGTACATAGTACTTAAAAAATTGTTTTCCAAACTTTAAATATCATGTGCTCCCGTCAACTCATGATCCTATCTTTTTTTCATTTTAGTTTTACCATCAATTCATGATTTGATCTTTTGGTATTTTAGGATTGTAAATTAGTAGCTATAATTAAAAGCCCCACTATGTACAATATTAATGAAATAATGAAAAGCAAAATCTCATTTTAAATTTATTCTATTAGAGAAAATTACTAAAAAAAACAAAGAAATGAATAAAAATAACATATAATAATCTCATGCTTGTAAAGAGGTTTGCATCCAAATATAATTAATTGGCATCAAGTTCTTGTAAACTGATGAAATTTGTTGAAAGTGTAAACCATAATTCAAATTTTGGTATTACAGTTGGATTTAATTGAATTTTTTCTTTAATCTTTTTATACGTATTTAAATAGTTGTTTTGTTTATTGTACATTTTTTAATTCCTACGTTATAGGTCTTTTTTAAAAAATATAAAATTTCATTTTAATTTCAATTTAACGATTTATACATATAATAAATAAAAAAAATCCCAAAATATTCTACTTTTTAATATTAATTAAGGGGAGAAAAACATAAAATTAAAGTTATTAAGATACAGATAAAATCTTTAAAACAATTATTGGCATAGCACATGATGGGGGGGGGGGATTCTGTATGGTTTGATGTTTTTTAAACGAATAATATATAAGAATTTCACTTTTCTCTCTTACAAATATCATGAAGTTCGATCTGTTGATGACATTGGCTTTATTTGTTATTTTGGGATTGTAATAGCCAGCTGTATATTAGCCCCCCTTCATATCTACGAATAAACAATATGAATGAAATGATGAAAATATAATTTCATTTTAGAAAAAAATAATAAAAAAAACACAATTGCATGAGTAGTGCATGTCTCTAAATGAGTTAATACTCAAATATAATCCTTCCAGAGATGTGACTTGTTATATAAAAATTTTAATAATGTGATTTATAAATAGGATCAAACAAATTCTTTGCTATCTACTTTAAAAACAAGACTAGAGATATGACTTGTAAATAATTTTATTTATAAGACACTCACAATATGTTTCATCAAAATCAAGGACAACCTTAAATCTTATTAACTTTATTTGAAAATTTAATAAATTTTCAAATTTACTCCTATTTTATTAATACTATACCCCAAGAGTTCAAAATCAACACAATAGGAGCAAAAAAAAAAAAAAAGCATATTGTCGACTTGTTATATGAAAATTTTAATGATGTAACTAGTAAATAGAACCAAATGCTCTCTACTCTAGAAATAGCACTAGAGTTGTACTTAAAAAATTTGTTTTAAAGCTTTAAATATCTTGTGGTCCCATCAACCCTGATCCGATCGTGTTGTCATTTTAGCTTTATATCAATTGTGTTCATGATTATTACATCTTTTGATATTTTGGGATTGCAAATTAGTAGCAATATTTAAACCCCCACTGTGTTATATATATATTACATTGGGGTCATTCTGTATGGTTTAAGTTTTGATGTCATCGAATAGTATATAAGAATTTCATTTATCTATGTTACAAATATATCATGAGGTTCCATTGGTTCTTGATCTTCACTTTATTTATTGTTTCACATAAATGAAATGAAAAAAAAACCCATAATTTAATTTTAGAGAAAAATATTTAAAAAGAAAAGAAAACACAGAAGTAAAGTACATACCTGTAAATGAGTTACCATCCAAATATAATTCTTTCAAAGATGTGCAGTTGCTTATTGATTTTGGAATGCTTCCCTCTAATTGATTATGATCAACGTCAAAAACTTCAAGTAAAGAAAGTTGATGGCACATTTCTTCTGGCAAATTACCCTTTAAATGATTCATGGCAATGTCAACATAGCTTAAAGAAGGCATCTTCCAAAGGAATGAAGGAATTCCACCTATAAAAAAAAATACAGAATATTTGTTTGTTGGTATAGTAAGTCTAGAAATTTCCTTAATTCACACACAACTGTATAAGTAATACATGAAATTTTGTTAAGTAAAGGCTTAAAATTAATAGACTATTATTTAACTTTTGTTGGAAATTAATTTAAAAGGGACTCTTCCAATATAATATCAATTACCAATTGGACATTTAAACTCTTTTAAAAAAGATATGCTAAAGAGAGATTATGGAATTAATTTCACCAATATAAAATGAACAACCAAGTTATTTATGTTTTGCATTAAAGCTATTTATTATTCACAAGGCTCTAACTTTCAAATCTGGCTATGAATTCTTCATATACTTAAAAGGCTAAAATTTTAGTTTCTATTTAAGGAATTTAAATACTTTTAGTTAAGAGATGTGTTGATTGAACGTACCTGTAAAAAAAATCCATGATAAATCTAATTCTTCCAACAATGTCTTGTTACCAATTGAAATGGTGAAGAGAGATGATGGAATTTCACCTGTTTCGATTTACAAAGTGAACAAGATATATCAAAGTAGGCTAATAGTTAAAAGGCTTTGGCATTCATTTTTCACATTAAAAAAAAAATAGATAAATCACATTATATGAACGAACAAACACACGCACCGTGCACACATTAGGAAATTGCTATGCCACATCAAATGTTGGTAGGTCATGAAATTTTTTTAGACCGATTTTTTATAGGACTCCATGTCATTTTTAATCACCCAAAATTATCTTATTTCTCTTTTTAAGATATTTTTACTATGAACACAATTTGACAAGCTTCTTACAGTTCTTTAAAATGATGAAAAAAATGAAAAGCAAAATCTATTTTTAGGATTATGTTTCATTGGATAGATAAAAACAAAAACACATAACGTATAATTAACTCAATCATATAATTAAAAGCCTTACCTTGCAAATTGTTGTCGTCAAGATATAGGAATAAAAAAAAAATTTATTTTTCATGTTTTAAATCTCAAGTGATAATCCTATCTTTCTTTTATTTTGAGATTATAATCACAATCTGTATATAAGTACCATTTATGAATGAACAAATATATGAATGAATGAAATGGGAAAAAAAAGAAATGAAAAAAAAATTCTCATTTTAGTTTTACTGTGGTTGAGATAATTATATAAAAAGATTATAGAAAACCATAGAATAGCATCGATTCATGAATTTTTGTTATTTTTGTGATTGTAAATTGCTAGATTCATTTTACCCTATTGCTAATATGTACAATATTAATGAAAGGAAAAAAAAATTAAATCTCATTTTAAATTTTTTTAGCATAGAAAAATATTAAGAGAAAAGAATGACGATAAAAAATAATAGTATCATGCTTGTAAAGAGTTCGTTCGGCATCGAAATACAATTGATTAACATCAACTAAAGTTGGCCAAAAAAAAAAGGATTAACATCAACTAAAAAAAACTTGTAAAAAAGCTTAATGGACTTTAAAAGAAAAATAAAATGGGTCATAATATTTTCATAATATGTTTAATGTACAATTATAATATAAAATTGATAGGTAAAATTAGCTCTAGTTCTTAGTATAAGACCCAGACTGATTTGTGGAGATTATGAAAACTAAATAAATTATTTAATTATTGCATATGTTACTTGATCTATCTAAATACTTATGTATATCATTATATTATATATCAATCTATAACCATGCAAATTAGTTTGGGGAAAATCAATAAATATAAATATTTTAAAGTAATTTATTTAGCTTCTTTAATCTCTGTAAATTAGTCAACTGGATCTTATACTAAGAACTGAAGGTAACTTTTTATAATTGTAAAGACTTTAATGCTATGTTTGGATAGGGAGAAAATGAGAGAGGAAAGAAAATTGGGGAGGAAAATGAAAGGGAAAATAAGTTTTCCCTTGGTTGGATAGAAAAGAAAATGTGAAGGAAAGAAAGTGGGGGAGAAAATGGGGTGGGTTCAAACAATAGAGGTGATAACATTTTCCTTATGTTTTCTCTTCTTTCTATTTTATCTCTTCCCATTTTCATTCGTCCCATCTATTCTTCACATCCAAATGGGGGTAAAAGAGAAATAAAATAGGTAATATCATTTTCATATAATTTACATATAGATACTATATAAAAAAATTACACGTGTTGTACTTACTAATTCAAAAAACTTGAATATTTTTTTTATGCTTAATAATCCATGCATAAATATCTAAAAGGCAGAAATCAAATATATTCTAACCATCGAATTGCCTAACTTTTAATAATTATATAGCTAATGAGATAAGTGTTTTATGTTGTAATTGTTGAATAATTATTTAATAGGATTTTATAAATTTGTGAAATAAGAAAGAAATGATTAAAAATATTAAAAAAATAAAATTAATCAGGGAAAGGAAGAGGAGAAATATAGAGTTGAAGATAATAAGAGAGCGATATAAGTTGCAAATACATGCATTCATATACAGTCAACAAGCGGGCACATTAATTATATATGATGTGGAGCTTTTTTATTGAACAAAGTATAAATGATATGGTGCAGAGCACCTAAATATCATGTGGTCCCATCAGCTCATGAACGAACATTATGAATGAATGAAATGGTGAAAACAAAGGCATACAAACTCATTCCAAATTGAAAAATGACATCTCTCATGATTACAATAAAAATTTTCAAATAAAGATTAATTATAGTGTTTGGTATTTTATATTTGTTTTCAATATTTGAAGTTTTTTTTCTAAAGTTTGGCTAGCTAAAATAAATATGCAAATAAAAAGATTATTCAGATTTAAGAATATCAATTATCATATCCCTAAATATAAATAGCTGAATATAAATGATCACTCAGATAGAGATATCAATGATAAAAGTCATACTCTACCCTTTTAATCCAATCTGACTCTAAGTAGTGTTGTATGGGGCCCTTTGATCAGGTTATTTTCCTTTGGGCTCTCTGTAATGATTCAGAAAATATTACCATTTTATTCATATTTACTTTAGGAAAGCATTGCATTCCATGTATTTAAAAGTAATATAGCAAAATCATTATTCATATACAAATACACATGAGATAAATTTATATTCTTTAGAAACACATGTAATTGATAACTACTCATATAATCACATTCATAGTCATCTCTTAAGTAAATTGTTAGAAATCACTTGATGTGTATTTAAAAATTATTTTAATGTACTTGCTTCCTTTTTGATGAATCCATCATTGGCCAAAAAACTAAAGTTCTAGTTTTGATAATAATAGAAAATCCTTGTATGGAGGTGTAGAGCATAACTTTTCCTGACGTAAAAGTTTAAAGCAGTTTCAGTTAGTAAGAAATATTAAATAAACATAAATAATACATGAAAAGCTTGCTAAAGTATACTGTAATATTAAGGGTTGGATATATTGAGCATAATTGTATAGGAGTTGTATTGTAGATTTTAAGATAAAAAAGGGAAAAAGGACAAAATAAGAGGCTATAAAGAAACTAGCAAACTTATATATAAGTACACAAAAATTGCCACACTAGAAAGTTACAAAGTTACCTAAAACACACATTTGTTGGGAGAGTACTAGATAGGTGATTTATTCCAAGATCAATTTATTGTAGACTGAACTGTTAAATAATGATAATGGTATAGAAAGGTGGTTATTTTCAAGATACAATGTTTTTAGTTGTGAATGATTGGCATCTCTTTTTTTTTTTTTTTGCCAACAAATGGTATAGAAATGTCTCCTTCAAATAGGTGGGAAAAAGAGAGTGATGTCTTCTTCTTTTTTTCTTTTTTTTTTGCCAACAAAAGAGAGTGATGTCATTAACAATTTTTATGTACATGAGACAAATTTGTATTTTTTTTAATAAAACAAAATTGTATTTTTGAAAACACATATGGCACAACTTGCACATTTTGTCGAAATAATAACAAAAATATATTATAAATGATAAAACACAGCTGCACTTGTTTTCAAAAAGGAATAGCCCATTTAATTCGGTTGGTCTAATAACCATAGAATAAACAACTTGGATATGTTATTGGTTCAGAAATTTGGATGGATTAATAGCGTTTAAGAACAAACTGGGTTCTTGTACCAGGCCCATTATGCTATTTTATGCTTTAGTTCAGTTTATTATTCTATAATTTGGATTAATATAGATTTATTATTGTTATCTTTCCAGATTTGGTTGATTAATTAATTCTGAGAAATTTCTATATTTCATATAAGGTGTATTCTTCTCATTCAAGAATTAAGAAGATTATGAGTTCAATTAATTGTGATTAACTGGAAAAAAAACTAACAGTCACATTGAAATCCATTGACTTTTGCTATTCATAATTTTTTTCAAAACTATCAGAAAAATTATTTTTGTTAACTACAAACTTTTTAAAAATATAAATTAACAATAAATAACCAAATTAAAATTAAATATTCCAAACACGTTTGTATGGATTACTCTTTTTGGAAAAATAAATCCAAATGAAAAATGAACATTATAACATCTCATTATGAATGAACATGAATGAATGAAATGGCGAAAAACAAAATCTCATTTTGTTTACAAACAAACACATCATTTTATATTTCTCCAATCCCAAACTAAAGTCAAAGGCATTGAAAATCATTCCAAATTGAAAAATGACACCTCTCGTGATTACATTAAAAAATTTCAAATAAAGATTAATTCGAGTGTTTGGTATTTTATATTTGTTTTCAATATTTGAAATTTTTTTCTAAACTTTGGAAAGCTAAACTTAATATTCGAATAAGAAGATTATTCAGATTTAAGAATATCATATCTCTAAATATAAATAGCTAAATACAAATTATCACTAAGATAGATATATCAATGGTAAAAGTCATACTCCACCCTTTTAATCCAATCTAACTCTAAGTAGTGTTATATGACACCCTTTTATCGGGTTATTTTCCTTTGGGGCTCCCTTTTATTCATATTCACTTTGGGATTAAAAGAAAGCACCGCATTCTATGTCTTTAAAAATTAATATAGCAAAATCATTATTCACTAATGCCTTATGAAATGCTAAAATACAATTTATGACATCCATATAATTATAACTCTTACCTTGCAAGTTGTTGTTCTCAAGTTGCGGGCGTCGGAGGTTGGTCAAATTTCCAATGTCACTTGGTATGTTTCCTCTGTTGAATTTGTTATCAGCCAATTGTAACTCTACTAATTCTTTGCATTGATGCCAAATGAAGGGTATTTCGCCAGAAAAATCATTTACTTCCACAAAAAATAATTCAAGTTTTGGGAGCCCAAAACACACATTTTTTGGGAGACTACCAGATAATTGATTCATTCCAAGATCAATCTCTTGTAGCACTGAATTGTTAAATAATGAAGATGGTATAGAACCAATGAGTTGATTTACTGCTAGATACAACATCTTCAGTTGTGAAAGATCACCAATTTCATTTGGGATGCCTCCTTCAAATATTAAGGGGGTGGGAAAGAAAATAATGTCAATAACCAATTGTTACTTGTCACAAGTTATTACACATGAGATAAATTAATATTCTATAGAAACATGTGTAATAAGACTTGCACATTTTTTAAGAAATGACACATATATTAGTAAATGATAAAACGCAATAAAAGGTGTAACCCTTTTAATTCGGGTGGGCTAATAACCATAGATTAAATCAATTGGTTGTGTTTTGTTGAGAAATTTTGATATGATTAAATCTCAGAGACCAATTGAAATCCAATTGGCCCTTCCTTTTCATCATTCGTATCAAAACACATGTTTCTTGGGAGACTCCTAGAAAAAATCTTTTTGTTGACTCTACAAACTTAGCTTTTTTAAAAAATAATAATTACTAACAAATAATGAAATTAAAATATAATGGAGATTGTCCAAATCAAAATGAAATGTTTGGGACATGTTCATTGTAAGGTTTATTCAATATGAAAATGGACAATACAAGTTTCTTATATCTATTATTTTAAGTCATCCAATCATATATGACCATGTATCATATTTTTAAAATATTATCAATTAATTATAAATCCACATGAAATAAATAGAACACATGTCCATGTGTGATTGGAGAACTTGGCATAATAGATATAATAAATTTGAGCTAAGTTTTTTCTCTAGGAAAAAACCCTTCAAAAATTTTTAATGATAGAATAATAAACATTTATTTTCAAAGACTGATGATGAGCCTTTAGATCCACTTGGACTAATTAATATTATAACAGTAATTTTTCTCCCATGGTGTGACTACATAATTTGTTTCAAAATTTGGATGATGAACGTTTTTTCCTTTGAAAAAGAGTAGAAAAATTATGACAAAAATAAAGAAGAAAATTCATAAAAGTACCAAAAATAAATAAATAAAACACAATATAGACAAAATCATATTCCTTGAGGATAAGATCCTGCTAACCAATTACACCCTAGTTTAGAACAAAGACAAATATAAATGTTGAAAATAATCCAAAACATACCTGACAAACTGTTATAAGACAAACTCAATATCTCGAGTGAAGATAAGTTGGAAATTGTTTGGGGAATGATTCCTGAAAATTTGTTACCGCTAAGTCGTAAAATCTTCAATTGTTCAAGTCTGTTGACCTCCGACAGAATGGTTCCTTCAATGAAATTAAATTTCAAATCTAAAGTCTCCAACCTTGACAGATTAAATAGAGATAGTGGAATAAATCCATTAAGACTATTATTTCGAAGATTTAGTTGCTCAAGTGAAGATAAATCTCCTATTCCCGCCAAAACTTGCCCATGAAAGTCATTGTAGCTCAAGTTGAATAGCTTCAATCTACACAATTAAACTAATTCTTTTGGTATTTGACCATAAAAATTGTTGTCACTAAGAAAGAGTTCAACAAGGAAGGAAAGATTTCCTAGTTTTGGAGATATGGTGCCCTCGAGTTCCATGCCACCAAGATTTAAGGAATGGACCCTTCCATGACGAGTATTACATGTGACACCAATCCAATTGCATGGAGAAGAAGAGACAGATCAATTAGCTAAGAAATCATGTGGATCTGAAGTGATATAAGATTTAAGGGCAAGAAGTGCAGATTTATCAGTACTGATGTTTGTATCAGTCCAAACAAAGGGGGCCATGAAGCAATGAAGTAAGAGCAGGAAAACAAAAGAAGGCGGTTTTCCCATGAGGAGCATAACAGACTTATCGGAATTTCAAGTCTTGTGCATCGAGCCATCAACACACGTTGTTTAATACTTCTCCGGTTCCAAATGAAGTCAAGTCGTGCTAACAAAATGCGGAGTTGCAACAGGACATCTTTTGTGATAAGATTGAAGAAACTGAACTAAAAAATTAATTAGCATGTCAGGCGTATTAAATTTGTTTCAACATATATTTGAAGATTTTTTAATTTTTGCTGCATTATTTTATTTATGGCCAAGTCTGGTGGTTAATGAGAAGAAGCTTCGCCCGTTGATTTGATTACGTGTTGAACAATTTCACTTCTGGGACCACCTTTTCATAGTATATTATTTCATTTATGGTCGAGTCTAGTATGCAGTAAACAGTGCAAGAACATTTTTTAAATGAAGCTTGCCTGGATACAGTGCTCTTTTTATTATGCATTTCCTATTTTTTTAAAAAAAATTTTGGGTGAGAAAGTTATTCCTTTCTTCTTTAATGGATTGTAATGTGTCCCACATCAGATGATTTTCCTTAAAAGAGGGGCTTTATAAGGTTTGGGTTCATCAACTCTAACATTTAACTTTTGGAGTGTGATTCTCCCAAGGATTCGTGCCCGTTACAATTATGCTTTTATTAAGAGGCAACCAAATGAAGAGAGCCTCCTGCGGAGGGTTCTAATTAGAAGAGCTGACCAAGGGAAGGTTGACTGAAACACTAAGTAAAGTGCCGTAGAGTGGAGCTAGCTAGAGAGTTTATTTAATTGGAAATAAATAAGCCCATATGTCTATTTACTGTATCTGAGGACAATAAATAATTGGAAATAAATAAACACTAAGTAAAGTGCCTGAGGACAATACTATCACTGTATTATTTAATTGGAAATAGTAAGCCCATATGTCTAATTTTAATTATGAAGTTTTTTTTTTCTCTAGTAAAAAGGACTAATCCGTTCACCTCAAAAAGCGCGGGCACATGACATGGTGGAATTCTCAAACATTAAGTGGCCCTCAAAACAACTTGATGCAGCTAATTGAAAGAGAGAGAAAATTACGTTAGTGATGAGAAAAGAAGCTGTGTCTCTTTATGAAGTATCTCTTCTTATATGAATATTTTATTTGGGTGATATCATCTTAGTTTAGTGAAAAATGCCACGTAGTTGACGCTAAAAATACACGTAAATATACCACTTTCTATATATATATATATACAGAAAGTGGTACATAAAAATTATCAAAGTGGTGGTATAGATATAAACGTAGATCTACTTTTGATTATGGGTATCGAAATAGTTTCTAGCTAGAAAGAAGAAATGTATATAAAATAATTTTAAGAGGAAGTAAAACATATCACAAAATTAACATGAAAATAATTATATATTATAAGATAAAGTGAAAAAAATATATACATTTTAACCCGTGATAAAAATATGGTCTGACCTATAAAATAAACTAAAATAAAACAACAAAATGAACAATTAATAATGAAAAAAATATATAACAATTAAAGTTACCCTCTAAAAACAGTTGATACGTTGAAAGAGCATGAAATTTGTGCGGTCTTTACATTTTTTTGTTTTGTTTATCATTACATTATTTTATTTTTGGTCAAATCTGGTTGGCCAAAGACTCTATATCCCCACAAGAACGTTATTAAAATGTCACAATCAAATTGGCAAACACTTAATAAGAATATCTCCTTAATTCATAGGAACATGCCGTGCTTGACTTGTGAGTGGACCTCAAAGTCATACTCCATTTCACATGGCACAGCTAATACATACATATATGTGTGTATGTATATATCCTTATGCATATTTTAGTTTTGTAATATTATTATAGGAATGTGAGGTTTGGATTTTATTGTCCATATGAAAATCATTTTAATGGTTAATTTTTAAATAGTTTTGTGAATATTCTTTGAGTTGTGAGATATATTCTGGTCATAAAAAGCCTACATAATCTCAACTAATTAAACCTTGTTTAATACAACTATTAGGAATGCAGATGTACACATAGGATTAAATTTGTAAGCATTTTTCTTGATGATAACTAAAAGCCTTAAGAATGGAAGATCAAATTTACAAAGTACACAAAAAAGGGAATTACCAATTTATATCTTAA
This sequence comes from Inga leiocalycina, assembly GCA_963242795.1. NCBI lineage: Eukaryota > Viridiplantae > Streptophyta > Magnoliopsida > Fabales > Fabaceae > Inga > Inga leiocalycina. The sequence continues at coordinate 60,374,421 of OY725321.1, forward strand.
GAATGGCAGACTTGACTTGTGAAATGAGTGGGGTGAGTTTTCTCTTTAAAAAAGTGAGATGTCATTTTTCAAGAATATGGACTTATGTTACTTTAAATAAAAATTGACACATCTAATTAAAATAGGCAAATTTAAAAGGCTTTAACGTTTATTATTATGACACATCTAATTAATTTTGGTTAAAGCAGAATATATATATAAAAAAAAAGTTGATGCAATAAAGAAAGAAGCATCATTATCGAAACGGTGCTCCACTAGTAGGTGGTTAGATGTGCTCCTTAAACCATAATCGGATTTTGACACTACTACTACGGCATCAACATTACAACTTTAAAATCGATTTGAATTGTTAGATGTGCTCCACTAGTAGGTGCTATATATGGGAGAATTTGAGAAAATAAATATAAAATAAAATTGATAGTATAGATTTTTTTACCATATATACAATATTATTATAAACAAATAGAGATAAAGTAAAACATAGTCTAACATATAAAATAAAATAATAAAATGAACAATTAATAATAAAAAATATATATATAATGCTTAAAGTTACCCTCTAAAAGAAGTTGATGTGTAAAAAGAGCAAAAAATTTGTGTCTTTACTTTTTTTTTTTTAATTTATCATTACATTAATTCATTTTTGGTCAAGTTTGGTTGGCCTAAGATTCAATATCCCCACAAGAACGTTATCAAAAAGTCACAATCAAATTGACAAACAGTTAAAGGCTCCTTAATTCTTAGGAAAATGTAGTGCTTGACTCGTGAGGAGACATCAAAGTCATCCTCCATTTCACACGGCACAGCTAATACATACATATGTCTGTGTATTAATATATCCTTATGAATATTTCATATTTGTAATATTATCATAAGAATGTGAGGTACGGATTTTATTGTCGATATGAAAATCTTTTTAGTGGTTAATTTTTAAATAATTTCATAGTTTTATTGTCCATTTTATCTGATCATAATGAGCACACTTTATCTCAACTAAACTTTATTTAATACATTTTATTGGGAGGGTTATAACTAAAAACCTTAGCAAAACTTCCAATGTCTTATTTTTCATTGAAATTGTATGTTTCGTCATATTCGATACCTTGTTTGTATTTGGACACCAAACAAATATAATAAATTTGAATATATTAAATATAAGTTTTTTGTTATATTATATTGTTCAGTTTAGTCATTATTATATTTTAATGGAAATGGAGCATCATATCTAATGAATCTCATAGGACCATATTTTCAATATCACTACAATAGAGTGAACCCCTAAAACACGTTAGTGATCGATTGATGCAGACTTGGGAGTAAACCTCAAAGTCACACTCAACTTCACACGACACAGCTACTCTCTCTCTATATATCCCTCACATCTGACCTAATTATGGAGTTAATATTAATCCTAACTGTAAGGCGTATTTACCATATTTGTCCATACCCATATTGATGAGGAACTAATAGTTTTAGAAAAAACATATCTAAACTAACTTCTTTAGTCTAATTAAATTAGATAAATACGTTATATATTAAGGGCTGAAAAAGTACCAAGTAAATAGTGCAACTTTCATTTTTTTAATGGATTCTATATATTGTATGTGAAAAATGTAACACCTTACTCTATAAACAACAAATAGAAGTGTTTATTCGATTTTGAACTAAAAATGACCCAATCGGCACCCAAAAATGTTCATCTTAAAAAAAAAAAACTATGGTTACTTTTATAAGTAAAGAATAGGACTTTCTGAAAAATTTGAAAACCCATAATTAATTTATTCTGAGTGTAAATTCCAAGATTCAAGCTCTACATTTATCGTCATAGAAACTTTTGATAAAGAAATAAGACCCACGTTTAATGCTAGTTTATTGATTCAAAACACTTGCTGACAAAACTATAAATCTTTATTTAGTTCTTCAAGTTATAAGGTCTCATTTCATATAATCATGGCTTTCAATCTAAATAATTGAAAGTAACTATTTTTGGCTAAAACCTATAATTTTGGCATGTAAACATCTCATAGCTTAAGCCAAACACTTGCCCTAATCTCTAAAAATAAGTTATATATATACTAATTACACATGCATTCTCAGCAATATAGATTATGAGCTATAAATATATTCTTGCCATTATTGCATATGGCACCTACCTCCCGAACTCTCCTCCTTATGAAAGATATTTGCATGCCAAAATATTTTTATATACAAAACTAAGTTTATCATCAAAAGAGGAGAACAACTGAGCATAAGGTCACTAATTTAGATAAATAACACAGTACAAGCTTCTTAAGCTTCATCCACCTTCAGTCTTCACCAACCACTACTCCCTTGCCCTTAGTTGTACATGCCATTACTGTATATCATGTAAGAAAGGGGTGGCATTTGGGGAAATCTCAGCAGCAACTACTTTCCATCATGTAAATCATACAATTAATTACTATGCATGTAAAAACAAGCCATAGAAAACAAGATCTTACTAGTAACTGAGCTCAAAAGCTAACTAATACACATATATCTTACTGATAACTAAACTGAATAACTAACTGGTACACAATTTCTTACAGATAGATAAACTGTATAAATAATTGGTACATATTCATTTTACAAATAGATAAAACAAATAAATAACTATTGCACAAACTAGGCAGATAAGATAACTGCTCTGCCAATCTATCTGCTGCATTGGCCATGGCAAATATCTATGTAAGGATAATTTACATGTTCTCAAACTTAACTATAGCAAAATGACACAAACAAACATGCAGAAACCAATGCACAATAACATGAGAGGAAAAAAATTACTACCTTTTGTGCTTCTTTCCCCAACTTAATTGCTACTTTCTTATCACTTAGTGTTGATCTTTCACCAACCACTACACCTTTGCGCTTAACGATACTTGCCTTTACTGTATATCATGTAAGAAAGGGGTGAGATTCGTGAGAATCTCGGTAGCAATTTCATCATGCAAATCATACAAGGTTAATAACTATGAATGTAAAAACAAGCCATAGAGAACAAGACCTTGCAAGTAACTGAGCTAAAAAGCTAACTCGTGCACATGTATCTTACTGATAACTGAATTGAATGACTAATTGGTTCACAATTTCTTGTAAAGAGATAAAGTGTATAAATAACTGGTGTACATTCATTTTACAAATGGATAAAATTAATAAATAATTAATGCACAGACTAGGCAGATAACTGCTCCGGCGATCTATCTGCTGCATATGGCCATGACAAATATCTATGTAAGGAAAATTTAGATGTTCTCACGCTTAACTAGAGCAAAATGGAACAAACAAACATGCGGCAACCAATGCACAATAACATGAGAGCAAAAGAGTTACTACCTCTTGTACTATCTTCCAAATTACCTTTCTACCTGCTTCTCTCCTTGATGATTCCTTTGCAGGTTTGGACAATTGTCAAAACCTAACATTTATGTAAGGGTAGGTTAACACTTTAACCATTCAGAACTTATATAAACTCTTCCCAAATCTTAGCTCTAAACAGACTCTACCCTTTATGAAAGTGGTTGGTCATTTTGGATAAAAAGATATGTATACATATACCTCAATGGCAAAAGTAATCTTTCTCAAATTCCAACTCTAATTCCATATTTTTAACTTATTCTTATGCCATTATTCTATGAGATCTGCTTAAACAATCCTGATCTTCTTTAAGCTTATTGGATGAATAGTAAATAAAGGTATGGTTCCTATTATTACTAATTTTTCATGGTTTCCGTATACAATAGGAAATTTAAGTACCTAAAATGCATGTTTATCATCTTTAAAAACCTTAATTCGACATTAAGAGTATCGAGCAGCAAGCTTGACTCATATTTTCCATATTCACCTCAAAACAAATGATACTATATTCAGCTTCAAGCTTGTCATTTGGGTAACACCTCTCTTGATTCTGAAAATTTCCAGCTCCTATAGTGTTATTCTAACCATCGTATTATGTCTTCTAATTGCCGTCTATATACTTTATTTCAATTCTCTATATTTTGGGTAAATAATGGTCATCAAAATAGTAAACTTTTCTAAGACCTTGGTTGCTAAATTTTGAGCAACATCCCATACCAACAACTGAAAACTTCAGCTTCAAGAACAAGGTTTAAACCTTAATTTTATAGTCTCTAGACATGGGTTACACATCTAAAACATTTATGCAGCATTTAGGGACATTAAACAGTAAGATCTAAATTAGTTTTCAGCCTCTACTACTCAAAATTTACAAGCTTATACCATCCTCCTTTATTTTGAAATAGTTTTCCAGCTTTATATAATCTAGTAACTATTATTCTATCATCATCTTAAAACTTAAACCACAATCTAATAACTTAAACTACTCTTTTTGACACTTAGGGTTTCCGAAACAGAAATTTTATTTAGTTTTTAATAAGCTTCAACCACTCTGATCTTTAAAGTTGTCAACAACAGTATATCATTTATATTACTCTACCAACATTTCATTCAAGCACCACACACTTTCTCATTCATTGGGCACGTTAGGTGTTATTCTGAAATTTTTTTCATATCATTCAATCAATTGAAACTCCAATCACATTCATAATATATATATCCATATGTAACTCATTTATAACAATCTAAGTATGTCCTGCCTCTTCTTATTCTCTCACATGGCTTCCCCCTTTAAGTCTGCAAATTTCAGCTTAAATAAGGTTGTTGTAATCATCATCTTAGAGCCTTCATGCATGGCTTATTAATCTAAGATAGTTATTCAACATTTGAAAGCATCAAACAGTGACTTCCTTATCCATTTTTAGCCTCAAAATTCAAACTCTTGAAGCTTCCAACATCATATATTCCATCTTCATATTGACATGACATCTCTCTTCAATTAACAGAGCCCAATGCAGAAATCTGAAAATTTTCTCCAACTTCAAGAACATTATTGTTGATCTTGATTTTAACATCTATAAGCATGATTTAACTACCCATAGCAGTTATTCAACTTTTAGAAATATCGAACAGTAGATTTGAATTTAGTTCTCGGCTTCAAAAATTCAAATCTCATAGTTTTCAATGTCATCCAGCTAGCTAGCACTCAACACTTTACCTGTTTTTAGCATTAAAATGATTTTATAGGCCACACAAGAAATATTGAACAGACTCCTCTGGAACTTGCAAATACATAATCAAAAATTACTCCCAACTACACAAATCAACATGCAAGTCATGAACCAATCAATATAACCTATATTCCATCATCCTATTTAGTTTATTCAATTATGGGCCACGAGTTCTTCACACACACTCTCTAAAAACCAGATTCTCAACTTCATCCTCTTGCAGAACATGCCCTAGCTAAAGAAAATAATGATGGAATAAGTTTAGGATCCTTACCTTAACCAAGGTTTAGCTTTGCATGTCAACATTCCATCCTTTCTTCCTCTTCTACGCCTTCGGTCTTCCTCCTCACTATCTCTCAACCTCTCTCCCTTTTCCTCTCATTCGGGATTTTAGCTGATGGTTTAAGTGAAAGGTTATTCATTATATTTTAATATTTCATCATGTATGACTTAGCCCACAAGCCTTATCTTCCAACGTTTGATTGGGCCAATATCCAAACAATCTGAACTTTGAAGTACAAGTTTCTAAATTTAAATCACTAATGTATTTGAAAGATGAACAATTTCATAATTGGAAAGCAATGTATCAATTAATCAAATTCCTCAAGTCAACACTAATCATAGTCAAGAGATGCAAAGAAATTAGCTAACCACACAATCCAAAATATTAGAATGAAGCACAAGAGAACTCTCAAGAAAATAGTGTTTAACTCATCTCACCCCATTGGGATAATTTCACTCTAATTCACTTAATCAACACCTTACCATAGGCTTGTAACAACTCTAACTTCTCCACAACTAATAGCACTTAATGCAATGAATCAAGAGGGCTTTAAAAGACTTGTAATGATGGATGAAGGCTAGATGAAATGAATTAAACAGAAGAAGAAATTGTTGATATGCAAGTTTAAGTTAATGAATAAATTCATAGCATCTAAATAACTTGAAAACTCTTGCCATTTTTTTTTCTAAATTCATGAATAAATGCCTTCTTGATATTTCTTTTGCTTTTCTCTTTCTCTTTTTTTTTTTCTATTCAATTTTTTTCTTCTTCTTCTTCTTTTTTTTTCAATACTTTTCTTCTTTCTTTCTTTTTTTCTACCTCTCTTTTCTATATACATGGCATTTCAATATATACCTTGTTCAACTTTTTACTTGGCAAACCACTTTGATTTTAAGATGATGCCATGAACACTATGATTAAATGACATGACATGCATACAACATAAAAATGGCTCAAAGGGGGTAAGCAAATGTAAGTGAATGTAGGGTTGTGTTTGAGTTGAAAGGGTTTAGAATGAATGCCTCTTTCATTTCCATCACACTAATGCAAATGTCGTTTTGAAAAAGAATTGAAACAAGTTCTAGAATGTGAAAGACTAAGTGAACATGCACACATAGAAAGAATTCAAGGCTCAATTAACCTTCCAACAAGGTTTCTGTCTAATGCTCACTCCAATACAATCAATTGCATAGGAAGCTAACCACAATTCATTTACTTCACTATTTTTAATGCTAACCTTACAAATATAATCAATCAAAACATTGTAATCAATTACAAGAATGCTCAACTCTTAAAAGCACTAATGATATGAAAGATTTCATTTCTCAAAACAAGAAGTAAGCAAAAATTCAATTGTGGGTTTATTTCTTTTCCCATTCACTTGAAAAGCAAATCATGGTTTCAAAAAGTTGCCAAAACACTAGAAATCATGAAAGTTCAAATAATTTCTCACAAATCACATTCCAAAGTGGCAAATACGACCCTTTACCATTTAGGACATTCATCAAGGCAAGTCATTCTTGAAAAATTTTCTAGTTTAAGGCATTTATAATTTAAAAACAACCAATTAATGAGATTTGAAATGTACTTTCCTCCCCTACACTTAATCAACACATTGTCATCAATGTGTAAAGCAACTCTAAAGAGAATGTTTAGCAAATTGAAATTCAAGGAACAATGGTAATTAAGTATGGTGGTGGCAAAAAGATGCAAAGCATACAAAGGGGGTTCTTATTATACCTATTTGTTAGGAAACAATATCATGTTAGGAAACAATATCCCACTTAATTAGGGATTGTTAGTATCCCACATAATTAGGGAATGTGATTAGTATCTCTCACCATAATGTGTTATAATGAGCCATTAATGCTGAGGCTCCTACTTTGTATATAAATACCTAATGTATACATGAATGAAATATATGTTTGAGATATTACGATTACATGGTATCAGAGCCTAGGAGCTCTCTGAATTTCGTTTTTCCCTTTCCGGCGCTGTTCTGATTTCTGGTCGTCCTCTGACCGTCACTGTTCACGCACCTGGAGTTCCGGTGGCCGGCGAGTTTGTACACACGCGCCACACAGGCAGCCTCGCCGGCGTCCGATCGGCCGTTCCCCGAAGAATCGCTGCCGTCTGAGCTGCGCGTGGCTCTCATGCGCCGCCTCCCACCTCGCCGGAATTCCACACGCCGGCGCGTGACGGTGGTTCCCGGCGTCCTTTCCGTCACCGGTTGCTGCGACAGGCTCGACTCCACGCCGTCGTTCCTCCCCTGGTGGTTTTGTACAGTGGGTCTCTTCGGTTTGCCGTGTGGTTGGTGTTTTTCCCTCTCTTTGCCACTGTCACATGTTTTTTGTCTCTGTTTCTGGTGTGGTCTCTGCCTTTGGTGCGTTTTCTGCCCTTTTTTGGCTCCTTTAGGTTGTTTGGAAGCTTATTTGGTTATTGCTTCTGCCTTGTTTGGTGTTCTCATATTTTGGGGCTGTTTGGTTATTGTGGTTGTGAGACCATTTTGGGTTGGTTGCTTCGTTGGTGTGTGTACTTGTTTGAGGCGCATACTTTTTGGTCTGGTACTATCTACCTGCATTCATGGCTGATTCCAAAGCTAGTGTCACTACTGAAATTGTTCCTGTGACTAACAAAATTACTGAACACAAATTGACTTGGACCAACTATATGGATTGGAGTAAAACCGTCCTCATATACCTCCTCAGTATTGAGAAGGAGGGCCATTTGACTGATACACCTCCTACGGATGACCCTAAGATGGCGTGGGCCCGAGCTGATGCCCGTTTGTTCTTACAAATCCAGAATTCTATTGACAGCGAAATCCTTCCCTCGGTCAGTCACTGTAATACTGTTAAGGAACTTATGGGTTGCTTGGAATTTTTGTACTCTGGAAAAGGAAATATTACTCGCATTCATGATGTCTGCAAGGGATTCTATCGTGCTAAACAACAGGGCCGTTCTTTGAAGACTTTTTATGTCGAGTTCAAGAAAATGTATGAAGAGTTGAAGATGTTAATGCCGCCGACTCCTGACCTTCGGATCCAGGCTGATAATATGGAGAAACTAGCGATTCTTAGCTTTCTTACTGCCCTTGATCCGGTCTATAAAACGATTCGTTCCCAGGTTCTGTCTAGTTCTGAACTTCCTTCGCTTCAGGATGTGTACTCTCGTGTGCTCCGTGCAGATAGCCTCTTACATCCAGCTTCTGCTCCTAATGCTAGTGCATTAGCTGGCCGTGGTCCCACTGATAACCGCAACCAAGGCTTCTTGCCGTCTGGAAATAGTACATCATCCTCGACCTCTGCTGATTCACGGAACCAAGGTCCTCCTCGCTCAGGGAACCATTCCCCGACTCCTGGTCCTATTGTTTGCTTCTATTGTAAAGAACCTGGACATACCAAACGTTACTGCCGCAAGTTGCAAAACAAGCTGCAACGTACTGGAGCTGCTCATATATTGTCGTTTAGGTCATGTGTCACTGTCATCTTTGAAGAAGTTATTTCCTCAGTTTCATCATTTGTCGTCCTTAGAGTGTGAGTCGTGTCAGTTTGCCAAACACCACCGTGTTCACCTGGCACCTCGCGTCAATAAACGGGCTGCGTCCCCCTTTGACTTGGTTCATTCTGATGTTTGGGGTCCTTGTCCTATTGCTTCCATGTCTGGTTTTAAGTACTTTGTTACTTTCGTTGATGATTTTTCTCGGACCACTTGGTTTTATTTAATGAAAAATCGTTCTGAGTTATTTTCTCACTTTTGCAATTTTTGTGCCGAGATCAAAACTCAGTTTGGTGTCTCTGTGAAAACCTTACGAAGTGATAATGCTAAAGAGTATTTTTCTTCCCAATTTCACGACTATATGCTTACACATGGCATGCTTCATCAGTCTTCCTGTGCTGCTACACCTGCTCAAAATGGTGTAGCTGAAAGAAAAAACCGGCACTTATTAGAAGTCGCCCGCGCTTTAATGTTTCACATGCATGTTCCTAAAACCTTTTGGGCTGATGCTGTGTCCACTGCCTGCTTCCTTATTAATCGTATGCCCTCTCCTGTTCTCAGTGGTGATATTCCATACACGACGTTGTGTCCGTCCAAATCCTTGTTTCCTATTGATCCCAAAATCTTTGGTTGTGTTTATTTTGTCCGTGATATACGTCCCTGTGTTACTAAGCTTGATCCAAAATCTCTCAAGTGTGTCTTCCTTGGCTATTCTAGGGTTCAGAAGGGTTATCGGTGTTATTCCACCGATCTTCGGCGCTATCTTGTGTCTACCGATGTTACTTTCCATGAGTCCACTTCGTTCTTCCCTGTTTCTGCCCTGCCTCCATCTCCCAACCCTGACCCTGTTCTTGATCACCTCTTAGTGTATGAGGTTCATTCCCCACCAGTACAAGAGTCTGTGCCGGCACCTGCTCCGCCTCCGATCCACCATGTTTATCAGAGACGTCCTAAGGAAAGTAATGCCGCTGCTCGTCTGTCTGAACTACCAATATCCGCCTCGGCGCCTGATCCACACTCAGCCCCTTTGCCTTCTCCTGTTTCTGACCCTGTCACAGTGCCTGATACTCTAGACCCTCCTGCCCCCTCTGCTGACCTACCCATTGCCCTCCGCAAAGGTAAACGCACTTGTACGTACCCGATTTCCTCGTTTGTTTCCTATAATCATTTGACGCCCACAACTTGTTCCTTCATAGCCTCTTTAGACTCTCTTGCCATTCCCACCAACCTATCCCAAGCCTTGACCCATCCTGGTTGGCGTGCTGCGATGGAAGAGGAAATGATGGCCCTTGATAAGGCTGGTACCTGGTCTCTTGTTGATTTACCTCCTGGAAAGAAGGCTATTGGGTGTAAATGGGTGTTTGCCGTTAAGACGAAAGCTGATGGCACCTTGGAACGATTGAAAGCTCGATTGGTTGCCAAGGGTTATGCTCAAACGTATGGTGTTGACTACTCCGAAACTTTCTCCCCTGTGGCCAAATTGTCCTCTGTTCGTCTGTTTATCTCTATGGCAGCTACCCATGGTTGGGATCTTCATCAACTGGATGTTAAGAATGCTTTTTTAAATGGTGATTTTCTTGAGGAAGTCTACATGGAGCAACCGCCTGGCTTTGTTGCTCAGGGGGAGCATGGCAAGGTTTGCCACCTTCAGAAATCTTTATATGGTTTGAAACAGAGCCCTCGTGCTTGGTTTGACAGATTCAGTTCTGTAGTTAAGAAGTTTGGTCTGAACCAAAGTAAATGTGACCATTCTGTGTTTTATCAACAAACGGATGCTGGCATGATTCTCCTAGTGGTCTATGTCGATGACATTGTTATTACAGGTAGTGATACGTCAGGGATCTCATCACTCAAGGCCTTTCTTAATTCTCATTTCCAAACGAAGGATTTGGGTCCGTTAAAGTACTTTCTTGGGATCGAAGTTATGAGAAACAAGAAAGGCATTCTCCTTACCCAACGGAAGTATGTCCTTGATCTACTGAAAGAAACTGGGAAAATTGGGGCGACACCCAGTAACTGTCCCATGATTCCTAATCCCTTTTTGGACATTGATGATAGTGTGCCGTTTGATGAACTACCCGAGGATGTGAGAAAAAGGATTGATCCTGTGAAGATTAAACCGTTTGCCTACCCTAAGCGGTACCGAAGGCTGATTGGAAAATTAAATTACCTCACGGTAACTCGCCCTGATGTAACCTTTCCTGTTAGTAGACTTAGTCAATTCATGGTAGCACCAACTGTTGCTCAGTGGGAAGCTTTGGAACATGTCCTGCATTATTTGAAGGGGTCCCCTGGTCGTGGTATACTCTATACTAATCATGGTCATACAAAGATTGAGTGTTTCTGTGATGCAGATCATGCGGGGTCAAAAACGACTAGGAGGTCCACTACAGGCTATTGCGTTCTTGTTGGTGGAAACTTGGTATCTTGGAGGAGCAAGAAGCAGGACATAGTGGCCAAGTCTAGTGCAGAGGCTGAGTATCGAGCCATGTCTCAATCCGTACAGGAGATTGTGTGGATTCACCAGTTAATGAAGGAAGTTGGCCTTGTCACGTCATTACCTGCGAAGTTGTGGTGCGATAATAAAGCTGCCTTACATATAGCCTCCAACTCCGTGTTCCATGAACGTACGAAACACATTGAGATTGATTGCCATTTTGTGCGTGACAAGATCAAAGAGAACTTTATCTCTACAGGGCATGTACCATCTAGTGATCAGCTGGGAGATTTTTTGACTAAGGCCTTAGATGGCACGCGGGTTGACTATCTTTGTAACAAGTTGAGCTTGATTAACATCTATGCTCCAACTTGAGGGGGAGTGTTAGGAAACAATATCATGTTAGGAAACAATATCCCACTTAATTAGGGATTGTTAGTATCCCACATAATTAGGGATTGTGATTAGTATCTCTCACCATAATGTGTTATAATGAGCCATTAATGCTGAGGCTCCTACTTTGCATATAAATACCTAATGTATACATGAATGAAATATATGTTTGAGATATTACGATTACACTATTAAACTAAGCAACTTCTACCTTTTTCTACTAGTTTGTGTCCCTCCCCCACACTTATCTTCCTCACACAACAATTAAGGCTCAAGAATCATAGAAAGTAGGAAGAAAATAAGTGAGGAAAGAGACAACATGTGTTAGAGTATCTTGAGTCACTTGAAGGAGAGATTCTCATCTTTGATGAGAATCATGCTTTTATCATTTGGAACAGCTTCTCCCTCATTGGATTTCCTTGGTGGAGGTGGCTCAGGATCAATCGGAAGAGGTCCAAGGATGTACGGTGGATGTTGGTTCCTCCGATGACCTTTCCAAGAATGTGCCTGCAAAGAATCCGAGCAAACAGCAGTATCCCATCCAAAAATAGAAACATGGAGAGGTTTCAAGTGAAGTAAATGCATATTAAGTTCCAAACTCTCCAAGTAACTATCACATCCAAGGAAATCAAAGGCACTCCCATCAGTAGGAGTCAAACAAACAGTTAAATTCTCTTGGGTTTGCAAAGTGGAAGGTGCGAAATCCAACTTAGTGTTGGGGTGCACCACATCATCATTGCAATCACAAGAGATGGAAGGGAAAAGAGTGGAAGAAGAAGGAGAATTTTTCAAATCATTACCACCAAAAACTTTTGAACTTTCAAAAGAATCATGTTTCTTTTCTATATCCCCGGCAACGGCGCCATTGCTTTGACCATGTCTTTACGCCTTGGGGTCAAATGCAAAATATTTTTAATCCAAGAATTGCAATATAATGCAACACTCGTGTCGTCTCACCTGAGGAGCCTTTATTGAACTACCTAAGTAAACTAATTATCATACAAATGCAATTAAAACAAGGGGAAAATGATTTTTGGTTTTTGAAATTAATAATTAAAAGAAAATGCAATTGTTAATTAAAAGCTAATCTAATATTTTTGGTATTTTTCTTATGAAAATGGAAAATGAGTAAAAGTGAATGGAATGGTATGGAGTGGAAAATATCAAAAAAAAAATGCTCTTGGTAATGAAGAAGTGACAATCCTTGCTCAAAAAAAATTATGGGTATTAAGAATTCATTAAGTCTTAAGAACAACCCCAAGATAACACTTGAGTTCAATATTCCCAATTAATAGTAGCTCCTACAAACATAGCTAACTACTATCTCTTGAGATATTGTTAAAAATCACTTAATGTGCAATTGAAATTTGAATAATGCAACATGAGTCTTCTTGGATTTGAGTGCTAAACAGCCTCTCAAGGATACAAATCAACCACATTAACTAGACAATAACACGCTAATTAATATAATCTCATTGCAACCACAAATAAATTCAAACATATATAATCTTCACATTGTAAAATTCAATCTCAACTACAATTATCAAACCAAAAGAGACAATTAACATTAATCTCAGATACAGAATCACATATGTAAAAATTCCTAAAACTAGGCAATTCAAATATATATAATTCTAGACTAATAGAATGATAACAAAACTCCCCTTTGTTGTCCAATAAGCTCAAGAAACTCTTCATCACCAAGATGCAAAGGGAATCAGCCACTCACAGCCATGGATTCAAGAAACATAGTCATTCTCAGATTCAAACATCCAGCCATGAAATAAGTAATTAAAGTAACCAATTAGGCAATTAGCACATAACCAATTAAAACAACAGGGGCTGGATTTGAACATAAAATCAGAGCAGAGGAATAGGCACAGCTGAAATTAAATCCAGAAAAACAAATCAGAGGAAGCCACAGTAGAAAGCCAGAGAAAGAGTGATTGTGGCGCTATGGATTCCGATGGAACTGAAGATGCAGACTGACGGTGAAAATGGTGGCAGGATGGAGGTAAACGATGGTGGTGCCGTGATGCTCTGCTTCTCCGTGGCACACCCAGATCTGGTTTGGATCCTCTGGTCCTAGGCTGTGATCAACTATGGAGTATCGTCGCCGGAAATAGAAGGTTATGGTTGTTGGAGGTCGCCGGCGGTGGAGAACCGGAGGTGGACGATGATGGTGGTTAAGAGGTGAAGGACGGTAGCTCCTCTCTCCTCCAATGTCTTGCGGTAGCTCCTCTGGTTCCACACACCTCACTGCGGCTGTGATGGATATGATGCTCGCCGGCGGCTGTGGTGGTGGATGGTGCCGCCGGCGAGAAATGAAACAGAAGGTGAAAGTGATGAAAGGGAAGGTCTCAAGCAGCGGTCCTCTGCTCTTTCTCTCGTCTCCTCCCTTTTCTCAATCCTTGCGGCGCACCCCCAACTTCTTCTGTCCGTGTCCCTTTTGCTGCTGCCAATCTCGGATCCCTCAACCAGTCGGGTCAACCATGTCCGAATCCCATGTCCATGCATTGTCGGGTCTGCCGAAGAAGAAAATGAATAGTAACCACGTTTTGACCAGGGACTTCAGTGAAAATATAAAAACTTCTCTGGAGGGACTTTGATTAAACGTTTTGAAACATTGATGGGCTGAACTGAAATTGCTGAAATTTTGGGGCCCTGTTATGTATTTTAGTCTGGCCTTTTTCTTTCACTCTTTGTAATTTTTACAAAAATATAGGGCCCCTTTCTGTGATTTTCCCCAATCTCCAAAATATTAATTTGACCCTCCAAATCTACAATTTTCTTCCAAACACCTGAAATGCAATATCAAGCACAAAGTAGTATTAAAGTTCAATGGACAATATAAAAAATAATAATTAATGAATTTTGACCATTTTGCCCCTAATTCTCATTAATTCAAAACAATTGTCCCTAACCAAAATTAGTGATTAGTAATGTAATAATGTCCCAAAAAATACATTAAAATTCCAAATTAATCATGAAAAATTCATATAAAAATATGGTTCAATCAAACTTCATCTCTTTGGCCATTGGTAGCACGTTTTAGGCTTCTAATATTAGGCTACTATGTGGCCCAATTCCACTTTTGGGGTTTGAGAAGTGAATCTACTATTTTATTCCTTCTTTTATCAATACTTAATTATCAAATAAATTCTAGAAATTAATCATTATTACTATGTAAGAATTTGTTTTCATCGATTAACTTATTTAGCCCATAAAATAGTCTTTCTTGAATAATTGGGCTGAAAAACCATCTCTAACTGTTTTTCTCAAATTATTTCAAGAAAATATACCCTTAATTCCAGAAAATAGCTTTATAATTATCTATAGCTCTTTTCAAGAAACTAACTTCTCCATAAACTCCTCTATTTCTCAAAATAACTACTTTAGCTTTTCCTTAATTTTTTTAGTCCTTTAAACAATTTTAACAATCATCTCATTTCTTATTTTCTTGAAATTATGGCCTGAAAAATAAGCATGTTAACATATAGTTTATTTTGAAGGCTTTTTAATTTTTCAATAATATCCTTAGGTCTCAATTAAGTTTTGTAATTCTCTTTTCAAATTTTTAGGATGTTACACCCAATACTCTCAGAGCAACCCTTAAATGGCGAAATAGAGGGTAGAAGGATGATTTGGAGGCTTCCCTTTGCTAAAATCAAGCCATGCATTTGTGAAATCTCTTTCTTTTCTTCTTTTTTATCACCTCTGATGCTCCTCTGTTCCTCTCCGTATCTCTCCCTTTCAAGCTCCGTTTTTCTTTGATGGACCAACTAAAATGTAGGAAGAGTGAAAGGCGGCCAAAGTCATATTGGTCTCATGATCAATACGCCCTTTAATTAATTTTTATTCTCAATCTCATCATTTATCAATTATACTAAAATCCTCAAGTAACTTTTTAGGAATTAATCCATAATATTTTATAAGAATTATCTTCTTTAGATAGCTTATTTAGCCCATAAAGTAATTTCTCTAGAAATCTCAAGCTAAAAATCAACCTCTAACTATTTATTCTGAGTTTCTGACAAAAAAAATAGGCCCTTAATTCTAGAAAACATATTTAAAATGATCTGTAACTCTTTTTGAAAATAAACTTCTCCATAAACTCATTTGTTTCCCAAAATAATTGCCTATAATTTTTCCTTAATTATTCTGATCCTTTATGTATTTTCAATAATAATTTATTTCTTTATTTTCCTACAATTCTAGCTTGAAAATAAGTTCTTGACAAAATACCTTATTTCTGAGGCTTTTTAATTTTTAGATATCATTCTTAGACCTCAAATATACCATGTATATCTCTTTTCAAATTTTTGGGATGCTATAGAAAAAGGGGTAAGTATTTTGGTACGTATATTTCAGAAGCCACAACACTCGATCTAATAATCCACCTTTCATGCTAGAGATTCAAAGAGACCATTATGTGTAATATTTGTTTTGACCTGTCATTATGTGCAATTTTTAAATTTGAAGGATTATGCAAAATTTTATTGAAGGATAACACTTCCTAATGAAATTAAGGATATTTTAGTTTATACGAATATAGGTTGCACTTTTTTTACGTAATGGAATTTTCATTATTATTTTTAAAGAAAGACCAGAATAAACTTTTATAGATTATCTATTTTTTGATGAATAATATAAAATATAAAATAATCAATATAAAAATTATCTGGTCAAGAATGAAACCATTTCTCAGAATACTTATCATAGTGACCAGAATTATCAAATTAAAATTGCTAGCCTTGTGCATCAAGCAATTAATTAACACACGTCATGTTATACTTCTCCGATTCCAAATCAAGTCAAGTCGTACCAACAAAATTCGGACATGCAAAGGGACATCTTCTGTGATCAGATTAAAAGAAATTCAACTAAAAAAATTAATTAGCATGCTGAGGGTATAATTTGTTTTCACATATATTTGATGATATTTCTAATTAATTGTAAAACTTTCTATCTGATAACTTAGGCGTAAATAAAATCACAATCAATCACATGATACATGTGAGATATAGATTATTCTAAGAAATGTGCAAGACCTGGAGTTCTCCAATTATTGAATAGAAATTCATCAATCTAAATTATAAAGTGACGATATAGTTTCTCTACAATAAATAAAAATTCATTAATATAATTTAGATGTGGTATGTTCTTTTCTTTATAGTAACATCAAGAAGATATAAACTAATGACAATTTCCTCCAACCACCATTCATGTTGCTCTTAAGTGGCTGTTGCAAGATAATATCATCGTTATTCAAGGAACAATGTCATGAAGGATGTAAAAACATTACATAGAAACTAATTTTCTTAGATTTAGATAGACTTCGCATAACCCTTGAAAACAAAAAGAAAACAAACTTACTAACCAAGCCAGGATTATGGAGTGTGATTATCATTTTTAAAAAAACAAATAATATGCATTTGATTGATTGATACATTATTTTCTTCTTCTTCTAAATATGTGGACTACAGTGTGTGTGGAATACGCAATTACTAACCAAGCCAGGACCAATGGAGCATAATCGAAGCAACGGATTTGACACTTACTACGGTTAAACATCAACATTACTATTACAATTCCAACTTAATCACCAATAAATTGTCTGGAATATGCATAGATTGAGTGGTAAGAAACAACTTTAAAATGCCCCATTATTTGATGGATTTGAATCGTTAGAAGTGCTCCACTAATAGGTGCTGCATATGGGAGAATATGAGAAAATCAATATAAAATACAAGTAATAATATAGATAATTTTTTACCATATATGCAAGATTGTTAATAAAAAAATATAGATAAAATTATCTTTAGTTTACTTTAAAAAAAGACATACGTTTTAACTCGTGATGAGAAGATGGTCTGACATATAAAATAAAAAAGACAAAATAAAAATGAATGACAAATAATGAAATAATTATATAACTATAAAAGTTATCCTCTACAAAAGAAGTTGACGCGAGAAATTAAAAGAGCAAGAAAATTGTGTGATTTTTAATTTTTTTTTTTGGGCTATCACTGCATTATTTCATTGTTGGTCAACTTTGGTTGGCCTAAGACTACACCCCACAAGAGCGTTATGAAAACTTGTGCTGGACTTGGGAGTAGTGAGCAGGACCTAAAAGTCACAATCATCAAATTGACAAACACGTGTGAAACCTTCCTTAAGAATAATGATGATTAGAAACACAAACTCCAACGATGGGTCTTCCTTTATCATAGATTTTTAACATGATTAAATAATTGACATGGATATTGAATTTAAAGGGTTAATATAATTTTTGGTCCTTCAAATTTATCCTTATTTTGATTTTGGTCCCTCAATAGACAAAATAATGCAAATTTTTATTTTATGATAATGACTAGTATTTCAAACAAATAAAATTTGAGAGACCAAAATCTCTGATTTAAAACTTGAGGAACCAAAATCAAAATGAGAATAAACTTAATAAACTAAAGATTGTATTAACTTGAATTTAAATTATTTATGGGACTTCAAGATTTTCACATTTTAATTAGTTAGCCTACTTATGGATCGGAACTTACAAATGGGCTTAGAAAGGAATAGGGGCCCCTATCCTATATTTCGAGTATTTTGCTGTTAGGACACGAGTCATTACCCCAATTATATATTTTTACTAGAATAACTTCTTATCAATTCCAAACTCTTTAAGATATTATGTATTATAGGTCTTTTTTACAGCATACAATGGATTAATAATCCTTTATATATATTTTTTTGTCTCATTCAATTATATGACTTGTATGAAGGAATTCCTAAATAGTAGTAATAACAGAAGGGCCAACAATCATCCAGCTGATCTTTTTGAAATGCAAAGCATTAAACACATTGGTAATACGGAATAGCACATAATCTTTTACTTCCTCAGCGATAACAGGAGCAATCAATTTATCATTCTTACCAAAGACAAATATCTGTCTTTCCTAAGAATTTAAATATCATCAGTTTCATAGCATTGATCAATGTAACTACTTCAATGTTGGGAAAATATCATTCAAATATATTTTAGAAAAATTAATTTCGTAGTTGATGGCTCGAGTAAGAATTGTGTTATTAAATTCTTGTCTGAATGTGCATTGGCAAATACAATCGTTTTGTGGTGGAATTATCAATTATTAAATATTAAATTTGAAATAATATTACCCAAATACGAGACATTCATAACGATTGAAACATGGTTGAAGCCATTTTTAAAATATGCAAAAATAGTGTTGCCTGGGAGCTTTGGAAATCAGACAAAAGAAGCACCAAATGGATTAGCACTAGCTAGTTACGTAATCTGATCAATTAGTATATGGGAAAATACTTCATTTAGCGGGTCCAAAACTAGGAACGACATTTTGACTATTAAAATAATCAAAACATAAAGTACTAACATATAT
Organism: Inga leiocalycina; assembly: GCA_963242795.1. NCBI lineage: Eukaryota > Viridiplantae > Streptophyta > Magnoliopsida > Fabales > Fabaceae > Inga > Inga leiocalycina. Next base: position 60,393,552 of record OY725321.1, read on the forward strand.
GAGACTATTGGTTCAGACATAAAATTTTCAACTGATGATTTTAAATAAAAAATCATTTTTAAAAAAATTGAAAGTTAAGATATTATTTTTAATTTAGATTATGTAGACATTAAAATAATTTTTAAACAAATAAAAATAAACTAAATCTGGACCATTTGGATTTGGCACACAAATTGAATTCGATTGTTAACTGATTGAAATCTTTCCTGAACGAAATCAAAATAATCACGGAGAATATATTCAAAATAATAACTCTTCTTTCTAGCAAAAAAAAAAAAATCTCTTCTTTCATTAATTTAATATATATTGGAAAAAATGAAGTCAGACATTTGAAGGCAACCATATCAGTTGACTTCGGATGACAATTGTGCCTACCCTTTAGAAAGAACAAATATGACATTTTTTCCCTATCGGTTCATTTTGAGCATTGCCATTAAGTCAATTATATCAGGCTTAGCAAGAAAAAGAGAAATGGAAATATTTATTTTTATATTACAAACTCAAGATTTTAAAATAATGAATAAATATTTTCTCTATAAACATAAAACATAAACGAAAATCAATTTTTAAACATAAAATACATACTCATGAAAAAATGGAAGCAAGATAAAGATTTTGATTGCTATCTAGCTACTTACTCGAGTTGGGCCTAATTTATAAGGAGAATTATAATGAGATTCCAAGAAAATGACTTAATTATCATTAAGTCCCAATGATAACTCAAGAGCAAGTAATAACAAATTTTATGGTAAAAAATAACAACATCTCACTTGTTTTTGAGACTTCACAGTAATTAAATCCCTTATTTGAGACCTCATTATAATTTATCCTAATTTCTTATAAAGCCAAATACAATTCATTTAATTGCATGCTTGACAAAGTTGTAAAGTAAAATTGCCGTGAATACTAGATATTTTCATTCTTGAAAAAATGTCTCATCTAATCTAATTAAACTTGTCCAAAGATATTAAATGAGTTAGCTTAAATTAATGTAGTTAGGATTGGATTATTCAATATTATTATTTGAGAAAAATTAATTTAAGTATGTAGCTGATGCCTTGAGAAAGATTTAAAATGAAAAATTGTAGTAATTCAAAGACTATATCATCTTACCTTTTCAAAATGTTACTGTCGATTACGAGAAGGAAAGCCAAAACTATTTTCGGTAATTTATATAATGAGTGAATTTATTCATTATAATTAAATCTGCGTCTTGAGCTCATTCGGCAAGAAGTAAGCAAGAATTAAGAGAGAAGATTATATTCCCTCCAAATCCAAACGAATGATAAAATAGATGTAAATTAAAATGAAAAAATAATAAGGACACAAATGACAAATATAATACTGAATGACTAATGAGTGTTCCTTTATTTTTTAATAACAACAGAGCCTGAAAATAATTAAAATTAAAGAAAATAAAGAGTGCCTACGCTGCTCTATATGCTTAGCCCAATTTAGTCTGACTAGCTGAAGAAAATCCAATTTTGACACTACTACTACGGCATCAACATTACTATTACAATTCCAAACATCATGACTTATAATAAGTTGTCAACACAATCAAGTTGGCAAGAAACAACTTTAAAATGGATTTGAGAATTTGAGAAAATCAATATAAAATAAAAATGATAATATAGATTTTTTTACCATATATATATATATTATTATAATTTATAAACAAATAGAGATAAAATCGTCTTTAATTTTCTCCAAAAGAAAACAGTGAAAAAATGCATACATTTTAAGAAAATTATATATTTGGATTTCTTAGTTTTAGGAATGATTGCATGTGAGTAAGATTGATGCTAATTAGTCTTTATTGGTTTGATCAATGTAGTTGAAATTGTATTTTGTAGTGTGAAAATTATATGTATTTGAATTTCTTTATGGTTGCAATAAGATTATATTAATTAGAGTGTTATTGTCTAGTTAATTTGATTGATTTGAGCCTTTGAGGGGCTGTTTGGCACTCAATTAAGAAAAGTCGTGTTGCATCACTCCAATTCCAATTATACATACATTAAGTGGTTTTAAACAATATCTCAAGAAATAGTAATTAGCTATGTTTGTAGGAAATACTATTAATTCAGAATATTGAATTCAAGTGTTATCTTGAGGTTTTTTTCTTGAGAACTCCTATAACTTTTTTGAGCAAAGATAGCCAATTTCTTTATTACCAAGATCATTCATCATATAACCGTTTTTAATCCAAAACATTTTTCATTATTTTCCAAAAATACCAAAAAGAATAGAAATAGTTTTCATTTACATGCATTTAAATTTAGAGAAAACCATTTTACAAAACCCCTCTTTCTAATCATGTTTTTAGCACTTAGTTTAACATAGAGGATTCAAAATAAAAGGCTCCTTGATAAGAAAATGATCCTAAGTTTTTGCACTATATTGCATTTCAATTCATGATAAAATTTATGATTTGACCCCCAATGCGGCTAAGATTTCGTCAAATCAATGGCGCCGTTATAAGGAATCGAACTTGGGTCACTTGTGTGACAGGCCTTAATGTAAGACCTAATTATGGAGTTGATTTTGGCCTAAATGCATGATATTTTCCATATTTGTCCATTTTTTCCCGATTTATCCTTATTAATGTTCTTTCAACCATAATCAAGTGAAAGAGAAATTGAAGGAATTAAGGAAGATGATTAGGGTATTTTAGGGAAAAAATCATATTAATTACCTTAACTAAATTCTTTAATTTAATCAAATTAATTAAATACGTCTTATACTAAAAAAAGGGGGAGTACCATGTAAATAGTACAGCTTTCATTTTTTTAACAGATTTTATATATTGTTTGGGGAATAAAGATAAGTATTTGCGTATGTATATTTCAAAAGCCACAATAGTCAGCCTACTAATCCACCTTTCACGCTATAGACTTCAAGAGACCATTATGCGAAATTTTTAAATTTAAAGCATTATGCAAAATTATATTAAAGGATAGCACATCCTAATAAAATTAAGGTTAGTTTATTTTATACAAATATAGGTTGCATTGTTTTATGCAATGGAATTTTCATTATGTATTTTTTCATGAATAACATTAAATATAAAATAATCAATATAAAATTTAGCTGGTCAAGTATGAAATCGTTAGATTTTAAGACTCTTAGTTAATTCTCTTAAAAAACAATACTACCTCTAATTCTTAATATATGACCTAGATAACTAATTTGAGGAGATTAAGAAAGTTAAATAAATCACTTAATTATAATATATATATATATATATATAATAGGCAACATCATTTTTTATCATCGCATGCCGTTCCTTTTCAACCATCGTCTTCTTTAAGTTTTCTTCCGGAGAAGAGAGGTCATGTTAATGGAATTGAGCGTCTCTTCATCCACTGTTATTATCGTCACCTCTTGGTCCTATTCACTTTCACCCCTTGTCGTCCAGATCTGCATCCTCACTTGGAGAGTAGCCGTGAGTTTCCATTCTCCATAAACACTACTAGCGGAACCAATCTGACTGAGAAGATTCCTTCTTTTCTATTATTCTTTTTGTTAAATGATCATAACAAGCAACTAGTAAAAAACTATAAAGGGATAAATGCATACTAGTAAAAAATAGAGGTACATAACCAATGAAGAATAGGATGTGTTAAAATAAAACTGCCCAAGAATCTCTTCCTACACACACCAGCAATTGCAACTTGCAAAGTTTCTTGGATGGAAAAGAAGAATTTTCGGCTTTGGTGGAGGAAACAAATTTCGGACCAACCTACAAAGTTTTTTTGGGGATAAAATGAAGAATTTTCCTCACCTCAGAAATGAATTTGCTCAGACCATGGACCCATAACAGGACGAGAAAAAAAAGATGCTGCCTAATTTTTTTTTAAACCAAACGACATCGTTTTGAATCAATGGAGGTGCAATGGAGAGAAGGGGCAATGGAGAGGTTCCTGACCGCTTCAGTTCTTCTCCAGGGCCCACCTCTCAGGTTATCCTATCCAGTCAAGATACTCAACTGAAAGCAATTCGGCTCATGGAGGTTCCCTAGTCCAAGAATGTTTCTAATCTGGCAAGTCCGGTCCAATTTTTAATACCTGGTCTAGAGGACGCTTTGGTGGAAAATCAATAATTACTATTGTTGATTTTAAGTCATTTTGTTTTTTAAGTGAACATTTTAAGTCATTTTAATGACATGTGACGAGTTGGACGATTATCTCTCAACGTGTAGCTTTATAATAATTAATTAATGCAATATAATATTTAATTTTTTTTTACAATAATCTCAAGTTTGGTTGGCCTAAGACTACACCCCACAAGAGCGTTATGAAATGGTAGACCTAGAGAAGATGGTGCTGGACTTGGGAGTAGTGAGCAGACCTAAAAGTCACAATCATCAAATTGACAAAAACTTCTGAAACCTTCCTTGATAATAATGATGATTAGAAACACAAACTCCGACGGGTCTTCCTTCATCATAGATTTTTAACATGATTAAATAATTGACATGGATTTTGAATTTAAAGGGTTAATATAATTTTTGGTCTCTCAAGTTTGTTCTCATTTTGGTTTTAGTCCTTCAAATTTCAAACAAGAGGTTTTGGTCCCTCAATTGGTAAAATAATGCAAATTTTTATTTAATTACAGGGACTAATATTTTAAAAACAAATAAAATTTGAGAGACCAAAATCTCTTACTTAAAACTAAGGACCAAAATTAAAATGAGAATAAACTTAATAGACTAAAGATTAAAGATTGTATTAACATGAATTGAAATTACTTATGGAACTTCAAGATTTTCACATTTTAATTAGTTAGCCTATTTATGGATCGGAACTTACAAATGGGCTTAGAAAGGAAAACGGGCCCTATCCTATATTTCGAGTACTTTGCTGTTGGGACACGAGTCATTACCCCAATTATATATTTTTACTAGAGTAACTTATCAATTCCAAACTCTTTAAGATATTATGTATTATAGGTCGTTTTTGCAACATACAATGGATTAATAATCCTTTATATATTTTTTTGTCTCATTCAAATATATGACTTGTATGAAGGAATTCCTAAATAGTAGTAACAACAGAAGGGTCAACAATCATCCAGCTGATCTTTTTGAAATGCAAAGCATTAAACACATTGATAATACGGGATAGTGCATAATCTTTTACTTCCTCAGCGATAACAGGAGCAATCAATTTATCATTCGTACCAAAGACAAATATCTCTGTCTTTCCTAAGAATTTAAATATCATCAGTTTCATAGCATTGATCAATGTAACTACTTCAATGTTGGGAAAATATCATTCAAATTTATTTTAGAAAAATTAATTCCGTAGTCGATGGCTCGAGTAAGAATTGTGTTATTAAATTGTTGTCTGAAAGTGCATTGGCAAATACAATCCTTTTATGGTGGAATTATCAATTATTAAATATTAAATTTAAAATAATATTACCCAAATACGAGACATTTATAAGGATTGAAAAATGGTTGAAGCCATTATTAAAATATGCAAAATAGTGTTGCCTAGCAGCTTTGGAAACCAGACAAAAGAAGCACCAAATGGATTAGCACTAGCTAACCACGTAATCTGATAAATTAGTATATGGGAAAATACTTCATTTAGCGGGTCCAAATTTATGAACATGAAATTTCCAGAGGCTTAGCATAAGGAAATGAAATACTAGGAACGACATTTTGACTATTAAAATAATCAAAACATAAAGTACTAACATATATGAGACTATTGGTTCACACTTAAAATTTTCAACTGATGATTTTAAATAAAAAAAATCATTTTTTAAAAAATTGAAAGTTAAGATATTATTTTTAATTTAGATTATGTAGACATTAAAATAATTTTTAAACAAATAAAAATAAACTAAATCTGGACCATTTGGATTTGGCACACAAACTGAATCCGATTGTTAACTGGTCGACAGTTGAAATCTTCCCTAAACGAAATCAAAATAATCACGCAGAATATATTTAAAATAACAACTCTTCTTTCTTTCAAAAAAAAAAAAAACTCTTCTTTCATTTATTTAATATATATTGGAAAAAATGAAGTCAGACATTTGAAGGCAACCATATCAGTTGACTTGGGATGACCATTGTGCCTACCCTTTAGAAAGAACAAATATAACATTTTTTCCCTATCGGTTCATTTTGAGCATTGCCATTATATCAGGCTTAGCAAGAAAAAGAGAAATGGAAATATTTATTTTTATATTACAGACTCAAAATTTTAAAATAATGAATAAATATTTTCTCTATAAACATAAAACATAAACGAAAACTAATTTTTAAACATAAAATACATCCTCATGTTGTTGATTATGCATAATAAGCTCATGACAAACTCCGCTAGAAAGAAAACAGGCCTTTGCGAGGATGACACGTGTACGGAGTGCAATGGGGTTAGGGAGGACGTCCTACACGTGCTTCGCGACTGTCCACGTGTTAAGGAGATGTGGAGCTCAATAATACCACCCCGACTGATGTCTCGGTTCTTCAATTTGAACGTTTGGGAGTGGTGTCAGGAAAACTTAACTAAGAAGGTAGGTAAGGGAGATGTGAAGTGGGCTGAAAAATATGCAGTTATGTGCTGGCTCATTTGGCGATGTCGTAATGAGAGGGTGTTTGCACAGAGTGCCCCAAACCTTCAGAATATTCAGGGTCATGCTGCAGCCATTCTCCAATCTATGGAGCGAGTTACATCAAAACTATCCCAGGCTAATTTGGGAGGACCCGGACCCCGTCAAGCAACTGTATGATACCTGCTCAGGACGATTGCATTCGGTGTTTTGTCGATGGTGCGTTTTCGGAACTTTTCAACACTGTGGCATGTGGGGGTGTCATGAAAGATCATACGAACCAGGTTAAAACAGCATTTATGATGAAATTACCAGAGGGCGATGCTTTCATAGCGGAGGTTTGGGCATGCCTTATGGCTATGAAACAGGCTTGGGATATGGGAGCAAGAAAAGTCCAGTTGTTCAGTGATTCTATGGAAGCTTGCGAAACCATTCAACATGGATGCAACTGCGAACGCCAAGACATGGAGCTTATTATGGAGACAAGAGGCATGTTGCAAAGGAACTGGCAGGTGGATATTTCATGTATCTGACGTGAGTTTAATCAGGAGGCCGACTTCCTAGCCAAGAGAGCACTATCGGGTTTGCTGGGGTTCGCACATATATTCCCAGAGTCATTCATGCAGCTTCGCAACACGTGGATGATGGAAGAGTAGTCAGTTTTTACTTTTTGTTTTTTTCTTTCTGATGTATCGGGGAAAAAAAAAATGGAAGCAAGATAAAGATTTCGATTGCAATCTAGCTACTTACTCGAGTTGGGCCTAGGGAGAATTACAATGAGATATCAAGAAAATGATTTAATTACCATTAAGTCCCAATGATAACTCAAGAGCAGACAATAGTAACAAATTTTATGGTAAGAAATGACAACATCTTATTTATTTTTGAGACTTTACAGTAATTAAATCCCTTACTTAAGACCTCATTGTAATTTACCCTGATTTCTTATAAAGCCAAATACAATCCATTCAATTGTGTGCTTGACAAAGTTGCAAAGTAAAATTGCCGTGAATACTAGATGTTTTCATATTTTCATTCCTGAAAATATGTCTCATCTAATCTAATTAAACTTGTCCAGAGATATTAAATGAGTTAGCTTAAATTAATGTAGTTATGACTGGATTATTCAATATATTTATTTGAGAAAAATTTATTTAAGTATGTAGCTGATGCCTTGAGAAAGATTTAAAATGAAAAATTGTAGTAATTCAAAGCCTATATTATCTTACCTTTTTTAAAGTGTTACTGTCGATTACGAGAAGGAAAGCCAAAACTATTTTTGGTAATTTATATAATGAGTGAATTTATTCATTATAATTAAACCTGTGTCTTGAGTTCATTTGGCAAGAAGTAAGCAAGAATTAAGAGAGAAGATTATATTCCCTCCAAATCCAAACGAATGATAAAATAGACTTAAATTAAAATGAAAAAATAATAAGGACACAAATGATAAATATATTACTGAATGATTGATGAGTGTTCCTTCATTTTTGAATAACAACAGAGCCTGAAAATAATTAAAATTAAAGAAAATGAAGAGTGCCTAAGCAGCTCTATATGCTTAGCCCAATTTAGTCTGACTAGCTGAAGAAAATCCGATTTTGGCACTACGGCTACGACATCAACATTACTATTACAATTCCAAACTTCATGACATATAATAAGCTGTCAGCACAATCAAGTTGGCAAGAAACAACTTTAAAATGGATTTGAGAATTTGAGAAAAACAATATAAAATAAAAGTGATAATATAGATATTTTTTACCATATATATAATATTATTATAATTTATAAACAAATAGAGATAAAATCGTCTTTCATTTTCTCCAATAGAAAACAGTGAAAAAAATGCATACATTTAAACAATCAAATTGACAAAAACATTTAATAAGAAAGTCTCCTTAATTTGTAGGAACATGTAGTGTATGCTTGACCTATAGTTATATATTTGGATTTCTTAGTTCTAGGGATGATTGCATATAATTCTAGAAGTGTGATTGATGCTAATTAGTCTTTATTGGTTAAATCAATGTAGTTGAAATTGGATATTGTAGCGTGAAAATTATATGTATTTGAATTTCTTTGTGGTTGCAATGAGCACTAGTACAAAATTTCCTTTTTAAACTGTCATATTTAGACCGGTTATAATGGATAAGGTCTAAACAATTTAACCGGTGGAAGTTTTGTAATTACATAGAACTTCTAAGACCGGTTCTCCAAAAAACCGATCTTAAAAAAATTATTTAGACTGGTTATAAATAAAACCGGTCTAAAAATATAAAAATATTTAAAAAATTAAAATTTTTAAACTTTTAAGACCGGTTATTAATAATAACCGGTCTTAAATATCAAACATTTAAGACTGGATTTAATAAAAACCGGTTTTAAATATGAAAAATTTAAAAATTATTTTTTCCACCCCTGTAAGACCGGTTTTTATCGAAAACCAGTATAAAAGGTGAGCATTTTGGCCCGTATATTTACTCCCATGCCCAGATCCCGCACTCTATGAACCCTTTCTTCTCTTGTTGTCATTTCTTTGTGAGCTATGTCCCTACCTATTCTAAACTCCTCCATCGCGCTGTAACACCCCAAATTTTATATTCACTAAATATATTATAATTATTCAGGAAATTCAATAAAATGGTGAATATTCATGAATTTGGAATTTATGAATTTTATAAATGTTCAATTTCATGGGAAATTGGGCAAAAATAATTATGGAATTAATTTGGGTAATTTAAAAAGCCCAATATTAAGGTCCAAAAATGAAGGAATATTAGAGAAAATATTTGATCCAAAAATAGATGAAAATTGACCAAAGAAAAAATAAGAAAAGGAATTGGATTAGAAAGGTAATGGCAAAATCGTAATATTGCCAAAATAGCACAAAATAAATTATTTTTCAATTAATTGAAGTTAATTTCAATTAATTAAGGAAAATAAAGGTTAAAAATATATTTAGAATATTTTGGTCAATTTAATATGAATTTATGGAAAATTTGAGCAAAAAGTGCAATTTTGACCAAAATTGAGACTTTATGTGTATACATAACCTGGACAATTTGTGAAACCAATTGAGACCATAGGGAGGGACCCCTAGGTGTCTCCTACATGTGCCATAAATAAGGAAATATTAGTTCAAACTTTACGTGTATACGTAACCTGGACAAGTTGTGAAGCCAATTGAGACCATAGGGAGGGACCCCCTAGGTGTCTCCTACATGTGGCATAAATAAGGAAATATTAGTTGAACTTAATGAGCATGGTTACATGTACATAAGGTTTATGTACATAAACTTCATTTTTGGAATTTTGGAAAAATTGTTAAACAATTAAAGCATAATTACGGAAACGCCCTAAAAACCCTAAAAGTAGGGCTGCCAAGGGCAATTTTGTAATTTGACATTGAATTTGGTAATTTTGAGTCCGTAAATGGATTCCTTGGATGAAAATACGTTAGGATAGCCCTAGTCAAAAATTTGGAAAAACGTGCCATCGGGGGGTACGGCGGGGCCGGGGTCCGGGGGCATTTTGGTAAATTTTCACCATAGGCTAATATAACCACAAGAAACACTATGGAAGTGTCTAAAATGATTCCTAGATAGGTTATATCCTATTTCTTGTATATTTGACGTTTTAGGACCGAGTTGGACGCCTATAGTTGACACGTTTTACGAGGCGGACCCTTTAAGACTGGAAAGAGGTTAAGGTAGGGACTACTATCTCTCATATACTATGTGACTATTTGTATGATGCATGTTACTGTATTTTGTGATCTGAACACGTGTTGGAGGCACATTACCTAGCTGTGGTCTAGAACCTAGCTGAGGTACACTAGTCTTACCTAGCTGTAGTCAAGGACTCAGCTGAGGTACATGTAGGGGTTTCAATGGGTTAGTTAGCCCTGAATTTTGTGTACACACACGGATAATATGAGTTTTCATTTTACTTGATACGGTGCATTGCATATTTAATTTTCACATTTTATATGTTGATCGTATGTTTCTACTGAGATTCCTTGGAATCTCACCCCTTTTTCTAATCCAAATGTCTCAGCAGGTGCCAATGGCTCGAAAGCCAAGGATGCAGAGAAGGGAAACTGACATACATGTTTCCCAAGATGTATACAGTGGTTGTATATAGTTTGTGTGTGAAATAGTTTTGGAACATTCTGTACATATTTGTCATTATTATCGATTTTTGCTCTGTTAATGACTGCCTGTAAACAAATACTTATTATTAGTATAACTGTACTTTTATGTTTGCCTATGAAACTTGTTCATTATTGCCCTGCGCATATCAAAATGGAAACGGGTGTTGACAGCGCCCCGTTCCTCATTTGCTCAACTCTCCTCCGTCATTACCGCTGCAGTTGTTGTGTTCCTCGTCATTGTTCTTTGATCATCATCACTCTCCTCTGCCGCCACCTCTATTCTCCGCAGTGACCATTCTCCTCTTCTGTGACTTTCCTTTATCAGTGCCATGAATTTGAGGACTTCATTTTAACCTCAGTCGAAGCCACTGTGACTTTGGGTAGAAGCTCACTCCTTGGTTTTCAATCAAGTTAGTGTTTTGTTATTTAGTTGTTGTTCAATAATTAATAATGTCCTATGAAAATGGCTCTTGTTGTTGTTTTGAGTACTTAATTCCCAGAAGTTGCTGTTATAGTTTGTTGGAAATCCAACTGTTTTGTGATAACGTAATCTGGAAAAAAAATCTGCTCAGCTAGGTTAGATGCTCTGACTGGTACATCCCTGTGATATTTGGCTTGGAGTAATACCATTCTAAGTTCTATTTTAATTTAGTGTGATTTTTTGATTGTCAGTGTTATTGGTTTGTTGAAACAATACTAGTTTCAAATGGTGCATGTTAAAATTAGCTGAAACCTGATGCATAAACTAAATAGCGCAGCTTTGCGATGCAAGTTATAAAACTTGTACATATCTATATACCTTTATTATCTATGAAATATTGCTTGGTTCTTATCATGCCATAATTTATTGGTATATTGCTACAAGAGTAGTTTTTGTATATCCTTTTGCTGTTAGATATAGGGTGCTACAAGTGTTGAGAAATATATGGATCATAGTTAGATAAAAGCTAAACAAACGAGTGTTGAACATGATAATGGGGTGAGGGGTTTTTCAGACTTCGCTAGAAGAAATGTCGATGATAGTAGTAGGAAGTTTTATTGCCCATTTATAATATGTTTGAATGAGAAGCGACTAAGTGCTGCAGATATATATATACACATATTTAATATTTGAAGGATTTTGTAAGAGTTATACAGTATGGGTATGGCATGATGAAAAAATAGAAATGCCAAGTTCATCTCAACAGGGAGGAGTGGCCTTTGATGATAATGACACGGATACAAATGGTCGGATATTATTTGTGATGTAAGAGAAGAGGCTTTTGAGCAATCACATGCATATGTTAATATGTGCAGTGATGTTGAGACACTGCTGTACTCGAGGTGTAAAAAATATCAATTGTTGAAAGCAGTATTGAAATTGGTAAGCTTGAAAGCACATCATAGATGGAGCAATAAGAGTTTTTCAGAAATGCTTGAGGCTTTTAAGGACATGCTTCCAGATGATAATGTGTTGCCTTCTCGAACTATGATACTAAGAAAATAATGTGTCCACTAGGGATGAAATATAAAAAGATCCATGCATGCCCTAATGATTGTATATTGTATAGAAAAGAGCGTGAAGAGGAACAACAGTGTCTGATATGTGAAACCTCAAGGTACAAATCAAATAACGCCCCTAGAAAAGTGTTGTGGTATCTTCCAATCATACCAAGGTTCAAGAGCTTGTTTGCTAATGAAAATGATGCAAAAAACTTGAGATGGCATGTGGATGAGAGGATATCCGATGGAAAGCTTCGACATCCAGCTAATTCTTCTTAATGGAAGAAAATTGATCAATTATTTTCTATCTTTGGTGAAGAACCTAGGAACCTTAGGCTTGGGCTTAGTAAGGATGGCATGAATTCTTTTAGTAGCTTGAGCAGTATACATAGTTCATGGCCTATTCTGTTGGTAATTTACAACTTATCTCCTCTATTATATGTGAAACGAAAGTACATCATGTTGTCTATGTTGATTTTGGGACCAAAACAACCCAGAAATGATATAAATGTTTACCTAGAACCCTTGATCGAAGACTTGAAAGAGTTGTAGGATGAAGGTGTTGATGTTTTTTATGCGAACAAGGAGGAGGTTTTTAAAATACTAGCCATGATCTTTGATAACTCATAGAAATTGATAACATTCTAGCACATTTTCTTCTCTTTTCACTTGCTTTTGAGTACAAATTGTGTATATATAGAAGAAAATATGGTAGAACAAAAGAAAAGTTCAAATCATGAGTTAAATGCATATAAGTAGGATTATCTCTTAAAATTAAAGAGCTCATGATGTCCTCCTCCTTGTAGGTGAAAGATGACAAGTCAAAAAGCTCTAAAAGACCAAGGAAAAGCTCAATGAACTTGGAGGGAAGCTGTTTTGTTGTTGGCCTCAGCCAACAATACATGTGCTAAAGCCAATGGGAAATTGCATTCACTGTGTCATATGCTTCAGCCAACATCGTATGTGCTGAAGCATTCGGGGTCAAAACTTACTATGTAACATGCTTCAGCACTCGACCTTGTACCGAAGCCAACGAGGATCAAAACTCACCATGTCATATGCTTTAGCACATAGCAGTGTGTTGAAGCATACGACAGACTATGCAACCATGCGTTTTACTTACTGAAATGCATGTGGAGGGTATTTAAGCAAGGGATAGGTCAAAATTAGGTCATTCTTTAGTTTTCAAGTGTTCCTAGGAGTTGGGTGTGCTAGGGTTTTGCCCCTTTGAAGAGTATTGACCTTGGGTTGAAGTCTAGAAGCAATTTTGGGGCTCAAATCCTTGGTTTTTCTCATTCCTCTTCTCTTTCTTTGTTAAGTTTCTGTAATGGTTGTAATTATTCTACATAATTATAGCTTTTCCATGACTTTGTGTAGCTAAACACCTCATTTTAGGGTTGTTTTGAACCCTTGTATGGATTAAGTACTCATTTTCCCCTTTATATTTGTGATTAATGCAAAGATTATGCTGATTTTACTCTTTACTTAAAGCTTCTTGTTGATTGGCCACCAATAAGATTATTGGGTTCACTTGATCAATGCTTGAGAGGGCTAGATTAAGTGTAGAACTTGAGTTAAATCGTGTGAGAGCTTGAAATTTGTGAATTGAATGGATAGCTTTGTTAATGAGGTAGAGATAAACTTATTGACCTCACATAGCCAAATAAGATTTGCAATGAAATCAGGGTTTGATTAGTTAATTAAGAGATTAATGAATTAATTAAACTATACACCTATTTGGAGACTTGAGAGAGCACTTATAGGTAAATTAGTGTCCTTGGTTAGTATAATCTTCCATTAAGTAGTATATGTTACGGGGATTTAGTGAGTGCTTTTGAAATACAAAGGGGGATAAACAATCCTAAGTTTCATCCAATACTTGAATTCAAAGAATCATTTGCTTTTATAAATTTTCCGTTGAAAAGTAGTTTTAACTTTCTTTTTTACCCAACCAACATGTTTTGTTCCAACTTGATCAATTCCAAATGAATCTATTCAACCTAATTGAACACATGATTGCATTCGTTAGTTCACTTTCGTCGTAGTCCTCGTGGGAACGATCTTTACTCATCACTTTATTACTTGCGACCCGTATGCTTGTGGAAGCTAAACAGTGAACAATATTTTGTGCTATAAATGACTTCCCTGCATATGAAAACTTGTCAGTATATAGTGTTAAAGGCCATAAAGCATGTCCGATTTGTGAAGAAGGAACATGATACCATCAACTTCAACATGGAAGAAAAATAGTTTATCTTGGCCATAGGAGATTTCTTAGACGAGGCCATACATATTGTAGATTAAAGAAAGCTTTTTTTGGTGGACAAGAGTTTGAAAATGCTTTGAAGGAATTGACTTGGGAGCAAGTTTATGAAAAGGTGAAAAATATCAATGTTATCTTTGGTAAGACTACAAAGAATAGTAATGAAAAAAATAAATGGAAAAAGAGGTTTGTCTTCTTCAATCTTCCATATTGGCCAAATCTTGATATGAGACATTGTATTGATTTCATGCATGTGGAGAAAAATGTATGTGATAGTATTGTTAGGACACTGTGTAACATACAAGGTAGTTCTAAGGATGACGTGAAGGCAAGATTAGATTTACAAGAAATGGGGATATGAGAGAGTTGCATCCAAAGCCATATGGTAAGAGAACTTTTTGTCCTCCAGCTGCTCATACTTTGTCTAAGGATGAGAGAAGAAGCTTTTGTGAGTGTTTACATGGCATCAAAGTTCCTTCAGGGTATTCTTCAAATTTTAGGAAGCTTGTGTCGATGAAAGACTTGAAGTTAATAGGGCTAAAGTCTCATGATTGTCATGTCTTAATGCAACAACCACTACTACAAGAACATGATTCCACGACACCCAATAACGACCGTTTTGAGAAACCAGTAGTAAAAAAGCAACTCCAGGAACCGGTGGCACTGGACTGAAGTTTCAACGGCTGTTTTCAAGGAAAACAGGCGTTGAAGCTTCATTTTCAACGACTGGTTTTTAAACCAGTCGTTGAAAGATTGCTTTCAACGACTGGTTTTATAAACCAGTCGTTGAAAGTGATTAACTTTTCCCCAAATCTTCAGCGCGCGTTTCTGTCATTGTTCCCCGCGCTAATTGAACCCTCATTTTCGTGTCTCCCGCGAGCTGCATTCCCCAAATTTCTTGGCCTATCTCTTTCTCCTGCATTCTGTCCGCTGACCCTCTCCGATGTCCACCGTCTTCACAGTCCCTCCATTCCCTCTCGGTTGCATGCAGGTCTGAGCTTCGCTTTCCCTCTTCGCACATCAGCAGTAAGCAACGCAAGTAAGTTGCCCTGTTTCGTTGCTCTGGTTTTTTTGCTTTTGCTTTTCTCTTCTTAGCCTCTATTATTCGGTCCTGTAGTTCATACTTGGTGTTCGCATAAAGAAGACAACGTTGGTGGTTCTGATCTTGGTCTATTCCATTGTGTGTGTAAGTTCCCCTTTTCTGTTTCTAGTTGTTTTGTTCATTTGGATGTCAATTTGTGCTGTTCTGGAAATAAAGTTGGCATCTTGAACTTCGATTGTGACTGAATCTAGGCATCTTGAACTTCGGTTGTGCTGTTCTGGAAAAAATCTATGTGATTGAGATATTGGTTGTGGTTGTTAAATATAACATAGAAATCAGAAATATTTCAAATGCGGAGTAGGTATTAGCTAGGTAATTGTTTACCATTGTAAAATGACTATTTGCATCACCCAATTGATTCAACCCAATTGAATTTCATATCACTAATTAAGTTAGCACAACTTGCCATTAGCTAAACAACACGTTTGTTTGGACTAATAACTTTCTTTTGGTCACATTATTGAATCTCTTATTATCATGAATAATGATATATATATTTAGACGTACTATACATTATTTCATTTTATATAATTTGGGTATGTTATATACAGCATGGGAGAGGAGAAGAGAGGGGAAACAATGATGCATAGTATAAAGAAAACAATTCAACGAGAACAAAACATGGCTGTGTAATAAAATTAAATTTGAAAATTAGGAGGTTTCCTTAATTAGATATATGGAATACATGAGTTCCTTCCGTTTTTGGTAAAGAATAATTAAAAATAAGACATCATTTCTATTTATACAAGTAAATTAGTCTAGTTTGCTTCGTGTTTGGGTTTAATTTTAATTTATTATATCATCATGGACAAATAATAGTAATTTCATCTAATTAATTACTTTTGAGGTAATGATATCTCGAGAAGCACATGCACCCTACTCTGTATTTCATTTCCTTCGCGTTGGATCATATAGAGACAAAATCCACTGGATTCCTATTTTCTAATTGTATTGAAGTTGTAATGCAATGATTCCAAAACATGAATTTTTTTTTTTAAAAATAAATTGTTTATTGTTCTATTTTGAAATTTTAAATTTATATTACCATGTATCAGTATATAAATTGAAATTTACACTAAATATAGTAAGCTAGTGACACAAAACATGGAGGGTCATTATAAATTAAGGAAATTATATGATAATTTTTTTTATATATAAGAAACACTGAATCAAGGTCATTTGACCTGAAATGTTCTAAATATTACCCCTTCATGTCTGAATAACTCTCATAAACCTGCAGGTATCACTACTGCTATCGTTTTTCCTTGGGTTGCCGGCCTACTACATCCTTGCCTCTGTAGAATCTTCTTCCAAATCCTCAATCACAAACATAGTGTCCTTGGAAGCTAAGGATTAGCTGGTAAGTTATGTTATTGCTTGTTGATGAAAGTTTTTGAAACCTGAGGATATCATGGTGCTACTATTTGTTATAAGCGTGATAAATTTGAACTGTTAGTTTTTACAGTGTGTCATGAGTGTTTCATATAGCTGTTCTAAACTTGAGTGTCTGTGAAAATGGATTAGGTGGTAATAAAATGGATCACCTTTGGATGAATGCTTCGAGAATTAGTGCAGAATATGAGAATGGGGTAGAAAACTTTATTGAATTTGCTAAAATGAATGCGCCTAGTAAAAATGGGAAGTATTTTTGTCCATGTATCAACTGTTTAAATGAGAGTCTACGGGATGTTGATGATATAAGGGATCACTTACTTTGTGATGGAATAAATCTTCGGTACACAAGATGGATATGGCATGGTGAGGAAGGAACCGCTTGGGCGTCACGCGAGAAGGAAGTTTTGGAGGTTGGAGATGACAATAGAATGGAGAACATGATTCACGATGTTGAGGTAGAATGTTTTGCACAAACGCCTGTATATGATAGCATACGGAGTGATGCAGAGACACCTTTGTACCCTGGGTGTACAAAGTATACACATTTGTCAGGCATTTTGCACTTGGTCAACCTAAAGGCAACTTGTGGGTAGACCGACAGTAGTTTCACGTTGTTACTAGAATTGTTGTGTGATATGTTTCCAGAGGATAATGTACTTCCAAATCGTATGTATGATGCCAAGAAAATATTATCTACAATGGGTATGGAGTATAAAAAGATACATGCTTGCCCTAATGATTGCGTATTGTACAGAAATGAGTATGAAGGCTTAAGTGAGTGTCCGAAATGTAAAACTTCTAGATACAAAGTGAAGAAAGGTAATAGGTGTGGTGATGAGACAAATAAAAAGCAACCTTTAAAGGTTTTGTGGTATCTTCCAATCATACCGCGGTTCAAACGAATGTTTGCTAATGCGAAAGAAGCAAAGAAGTTGAGATGGCATTATGATGATAGAGTTTGTGATGGAAAATTCCTTCGACACCCGGCTGACTCTCCACAATGGAAGAAAGTAGATGAAATGTATCCCGGATTTGGCAGCGAGCCAAGAAACCTTCGACTAGGGCTTTGCACAGACGGGATCAATCCCTATGGTACTTTTAGCAGTACACATAGTGCATGGCCCGTTCTGCTGGTAATTTACAACTTACCTCCCTGGTTGTGTATGAAACGCAAGTATATGATGCTTTTTATGATGATTTCGGGACCAAAACAGCCAGGGAACGATATCGATGTCTACTTGGCACCTTTGATAGAGGACTTAAAGAAGTTGTGGGAGGATGGTGTAGATGTGTTTGATGCATATAAGCAACAGTCGTTTAAGCTACGTGCAATGATTTTCACCACAATTAACGACTTCCCTGCATATGGTAACTTGTCAGGTTATAGTGTCAGGGGTCATAAAGCATGTCCGATATGTGAATCGAGCACACAGTTCCATCAACTCAAGCACGGTAGAAAAACGGTATACCTTGGTCATAGACGATTTCTTCCTCGATTCCACCCGTACCGTAGGCTAAAGAAGGCTTTTAACGGTTTGCCGGAGAATGAAATGGCTCCGGAGCCATTAACTGGAGACGAAGTTTATAGTCGGGTGGAAAGAATCAATGTCACTTTTGGAAAAAATCAAAAGACTACGGGTGAGAAGAACATATGGAAGAAGAGGTCAATTTTCTTTGATCTTCCATATTGGCGTAGTCTTGATGTGAGACATAGTATTGATGTGATGCATGTGGAAAAAAATGTATGTGATAGCCTTGTTGGTACGCTTTTGCACATACCAGGGAAAACAAAAGATGGGATTAGTGCAAGACTAGACTTGGTTGAAATGGGAATAAGAGAACGACTGCATCCACAACTAAGAGATGATGGTAAGAGAGCGTATATGGAGCCAGCAGCGCATACATTGTCAAAAGCGGAGAGAAGAAGTTTGTGTGGGTGTTTGCACGGCATTAAGGTGCCACAAGGGTATTCTTCTAATGTGAGCCGACTTGTGTCCATGGAAGATTTGAAGTTAGTTGGGATGAAGTCTCATAATTGTCATGTCTTGATGCAACAACTATTACCAGTAGCTGTTAGAGGCATTATGAAAGATGATATGCGAAGGACGATAACAAGGTTGTGCAGTTTCTTCAATGCTATTTGTAGCAAGGTTGTTGACATTGCAAGGTTAGACGAATTAGAAAATGAGGGTTATACTATTATATCCCAACTAGAGATACATTTTCCTCCCGCATTCTTTGATATAATGGTGCATTTAATAGTTCATCTGGTCAGGGAGGTAAGACTATGCGGCCCAGTTTATCTAAGGTGGATGTACCCTTTCGAGCGATACATGAAGAACTTAAAAGGGTATTCTAAAAATCCTTATCGACCTGAAGCCTCAATTGTCGAAAGATATGTCGTTGAAGAGACTATGGACTTTTACAAAGAATATCTATCAAGGTCAAAGGCCCAATCACGTCATGAAAAGGGTACAAGTAAGGGAACATGAGGGCTCAAAGTGAAGAGTATGCGTCGTGAAGAGGTGTTGCAAGCACACCTCTATATCTTGAATAATACGGAAGAAGTTCAGCCGTACTTAGCCGAACACAGAAAGAGTTTAAAGGAGATCTATCCAAGGAAAAATGATATGCAGATAGCTAATGAGCAAAACAAGACTTTCATAGAGTGGTTCAAGGATAAGGTAGCACACGAGACCAATGTGTCTGAGACAATCAAATGGTTAGCTTGGGGGGCCTTCGTTTGAGGTCATAACTTGGAGTGGCTTCGATATAAACGGGTATTGTTTCTATACAAATGGCCAGGATAACAGAAGTACTATGCAAAACAGTGGGGTGATGGTGGTAGCCGAATCAATGCACTTTTCTAGTTCAAAAGACAAAAATCCCATTTTGGCATCCATGGTCTATTATGGAGTTATTGAAGACATATGGGAGATAAGCTACACTAAGTTGAGAGTTCCTTTATTCAAATGTAAGTGGGTTAACAATAATGCTGTTGAAATAGATCAATTTGGACTCACCTTAGTTGATCTTGAAAGAGTTGGTTATAAAGATGAGCCATTCATTCTAGCAAGTCAAGCAAAACAAGTGTTTTATGTCATTGATCCAGCAAATAAAAAATTGTCTATTGTACTCCAAAGTAAAAAACAGAAGGATGGTGATCCGAGTTTGAATCTTGACGACATGCCGCCTTTCACTACAAATCCGCCTATGCCATCTGAAGTGGAATTGGTAGATGATGATGAATATGCAGCTAGAGTTGATCATTGTGAAGGAATTTGGGAAAACACTTAACGTAAGATTTTTAATTGTTTAAAGTATACATGTAATTTCGATTTACTTATCATATGTCACATTTATTTCTTAGTAAGATTTTGAATTGTTAAAAGTGTGCATGTAGTTTCACTTTACTTATCATGTCACATTTATTTCTTAGCAGGATCATGGCAGACTCAAATTCGGGCAACTCTGTTGGCTCACCGGTTAAGAAAAAGGTTAGAGGAAGCACGAAGTTGCGATCGTTGGTGGCACGTCATGAGGAACAACAGGCGAGCAGGATTCACGTGGAATTTGATGCTAATTTGAAGCCACTTGGGCCAGACGGAGACACATTCATTAGCTACCTTGGCTTTTTGGGTCGGAGCAAAGTTAGCGTTTTAATTCCTACCTGGTGGGAAGTTTCAAAGGACACGAAGCGTATGATTTGGGAACAAATTTTGGTATGTAAAGTTGTATTTGTCATAATTTTTATTTCTATTTGTTCATATATAACGACTACTATATATTTTGTTTTGTAGCAAACCTACGATGTTCCCAATACGAAGGAGATGTACAAGCATTGGATGGGGGAAGTTCGTGAGCGGTGGAAAGATTTCAAGTCCACGCTCACAACCAAGTACGTTCAAGGGCCGAGGAGTCATTTAGATCCTTGTAAAGAGTATCCGTTTCTTTCTCCAAATGACTGGAGGTTGTTTGTCGCATCGCGACAGGATCCCGAGTTCCTGGTACATTGTGTTCATCTTAGTGTTAAACATTTTAGTTGAACTTACTTGACATCGCTAACTCAGTTATCATTATTCTTTGTTTATATAGAAATTGAGTCAAGCAAATAAAGAGAGGCGAGCGAAAAACAATTATCCTCATTACATGTCGCGTGGGGGTTATCGAAAGCTCGAAAAGAAGATGATGCAGGCTGAATTGCAAAAATTAGAGGAAGCAGCCCGAGCAGATCCTAGTATAGTCGTGCAGGAGCCACCTCCTCCCCCGTGTCACAAAAAATGGAAAGCAGGGAGGATAAAGGGAGATAAATATATAAATCCAGTCGTTGCTGATGTCGCTAAAAGGATTGTGAGTATTTAATAACAAGTATATTTAAATGTGTTTCATTTTTCTAACGTTCGTGGCATGTAATTACTTTCTATTTATCCATTATATGCCACAGGATGAACTTGAAGAGCAGAGCAGCCAGGGTTCCTTCAGTCAAATTGGAAGTATGGACATCTTAGCCACGGCGCTTGGTAATCTAGATCACCCTGGTCAAGTTAGAGGGGAGTCAAGGGGAGTTGGTTTCTCTAAATACTTTGGACGAGGTTCACAAGCTTATGGACGAGGTGAAATGAGTCAGGAGTTTATGGCCAGGGTTCGAGAGGAAATCCGATCAAAGCTACGTCACTCACTTCGAGATGAGCTAAAAGAAGAGTTGTTGAGTGAGCTACGTGGTGAGATGAGTACGATGGTGTTGTCTCACATGCAAGGCGGGATGTGTAATGTGCCGTCTAGATCTGAGGTTTCTAACTAATTTCATTTAACATTATATTGATTTTTTCCTTACGTTATTTTAATTAATTCTTTCATTTCTCTTACTCAGGAATCCCCGGCCTTTCCCAGCACTAAAGGCAGTTACAATCCACCAGAGGTTGGACATGGCGACCCTGGTCCTTCACTAGAGCCTGGAGAACCCTGCACTTTGTATTTAGAAGTCCCGTACCTGCGTGCTGTTGCTGATGCTGTTGTATACAGTCGTGCCACCACCCACCATAATAACCAAATCCGGGACGATCAACTTAAGGTCAATGTGACAAGTGTTCGACTGGGGGAGGAAGGTGCAGATGTCCCATTCCCTGATGGTGAGGTTGCCAATCTAGGTCACGCAATAGGATCTTTCATCTTATGGCCTAGACATCTTGTTCAGACTGTGCCAGTCCCTCAAATGGTAGGAAACAACTTACTGTTACTTAATCATTAACATTCTACTTATAATCTTTTTGTGTGTTACTAGGAACAAGATGATGCGATAAAATTCCCGTTTTTAGCACGACTGCAAAATATTCATCAAGGCATAAATAAGGTCGACTTGAAGATGCCTTGTGATATTGTGGGTCGCAGAATCTCGTATGATTATGGGCTTGATAACAAAGATATTAGAGAGTTCCTATCTTTGGAGGAGATTGACGTAGGATGGGTCACATTTGCAATCATGTGAGTTTAGTTATAATTTTTAATTGTAATTAATGCACTGATATTTAGGGGTTTTAGGTTTCTACATTTACTGTGTCATTTCTCATTTCATTTATGTGGTAGCTGCTTCCACAAACTGTGTGCCGAACGAGGGCTTGGCAGTACATATGGCTTCTTATGTCCTGGCAATATGTCACGGCGTAATAGCCAGACTTTGGAAGAACGGATGAGCTATGTAGGCTATACAATAGGCCAGACTCAGCTGCCTTGTTATCTGGCACCAATTGTTGAAGGGCAAGTAACTTTCTTTGCTATATTTATACACGTTCACTTTGCTAAACAGTATCATGTTATCTAACCTCATTTTAATCTATATATGCATGTGATTATAGTTATCATTGGAGTCTCTGTGTTCCTTGTCCCTCGATCAACGTCATCTTTTGGTTTGACTCATTGGGTCGCAAGCCAAACGCAGATATCAGAAACATTTTTAACACGTAAGTAAATTTATTTGTCCGTCATTGATTTTTGATTTTACTCAATTGTTTTAATGTCTTTTGTTTATCATTTTAATTATTACAGTGCATTGAAGACATATTATATAATGGGTGGGAAGCATGAAGGTAAAGCTGGTCATACAAAGTGGTTCCAGCCAAACGTAAGTTCTTTACATTCAAGTTCTTCGAATGACGATTGCTTTACATAGGCCTTTATTCTTTTTTACCGTTTCCTTTTGCTGTATAGTGTCCACGGCAAGCAGGGAAAACTGAGTGCGGCTTCTATGTTATACTATATATGTATAACATCATTTTCTCTGGCCTTACTACAAATTTTGAACAGGTGATCATTTATTGATTCTCAATTGAATTTCAGTTCTTTTCATGTGATTCAATTGTTATTTATTTCATTCAATTTATTTATTTATGTTAACATATTCTCCATTTTGCGCTCAGATTTTTGGTGATCAGGACCCCTACACAATCGAAGACATTAATTTGATCTGAGACCTGTTGTCGGAACATCTTCTACAACACATAGAGGGGCCGGGTGATGATGTGTAGAGGTTTTTTTACGTAGTGCAGTGCTTTTGTACAGTGCTATTTCAAGTTTGCATATTCGAATACTTTTCCTAGTTTCTTATTTATGAGTACTTTGAATTTGTTAAGGCATTATGCTTTCAGAGAACACTATGGAAAATGATGATGAAAAATAGGGATTTTCATGGAAGCATGTCATCATCTCTTTGCCCATATGCATGTCATGATTTACATTGAAAGTTTGAAAGTTGAAGTCTGCACATTGAAATGATGTTATGATGATATATGCGCTATATGTCATGATAGAAAAACTAATATGTGATTTCACTTCCATGAGTATTAGGGGAAGCTAGAGAGTTAATCATGAGAGAATGGGAGGACGTGGGGACTTGTAGACACATATGGTGGAGGGAGTAGAGGGAGTTGATGTAGGGATTTTTTTTTAAAAAAAAGAGGATACAACGACTGGTTTTAAGAAAACAGTCGTTGTATCTGTGAGATACAACGACTGTTTTCTTAAAACCAGTCGTTGTATCTGTTGGATACAACGACTGTTTTCTTAAAAACAGTCATTGTATCCAAAAGATACAATGATTGTTTTTTAACGGTCGTCTTTTCTCGAACTTTCAACGACACTGAGATAGACGACCTCCTGAAAATAGTCGTCTAAAGGCCCAAAAAACGGTCGTTAAGAGTCCCTTCCGTAGTAGTGAACTACTCCGAGTAGCTATTTGAGGCATTGTTGAATATAATCTTCAACATATTTTGACTATAGTTTATTTCTTCTTCATTGCTATTTGTAGTGAAGTCATTGAGACAGAAAGATTGAATGAACTGTAAAATGAAGGGAATCTGATCTTGTGCCAGCTTGAGAAGCTTTTTCTTCGTTCTTTTTTTGACGTCATGGTATATCTAATTGTTCATCTAGTGAGGGAGATAAAGTTGTGTGGCCCTATCTATTTACGATGGATATACCTAATTAAAAGAACTATGAAAATCCTAAAAGGGTGTGTGAAGAATGCAAATTGTCCTGAAGCATCTATTGTTTAGAAATATGTTTCTGAAGAAGCCATGGAGTTTTGTCAAGATTACTTGTTAAATGTAAGATATATTGGGCTCCCTAAACGTCATGATGAAGAAGGGGTTAGACGTGGGGCTACAGTAAAGAGTGTTGATCCTGATGAATTGCAACAAGTCCACTTATACATCTTGAATAATGTTGATGAAGTTCAAGATTACATTAATGCTCATAAAGAAATTTTTCGGAAAGAAAATAGTCGAATGACTGAACAAAGGTTAATTAGGGAGCATAAAAAAACTTTTGCACATTGGTTCAAACAAAAGGTTGACAGAGAAGAATGTGTTTCTGATATAATTAAATGGTTAGCATGTGGTCCTGAGGTTGATGTCATAACTTGGACTTCATTTGTGATCAATGGTTATACGTTTTACACGAAGTCCCTTAATGATAGAAGCACTGTCCAGAACAGTGGGGTTATGTTAGTGGTTGAATCTATGCACTTCTCTAGTTCAAAAAATAAGAACCCTAGATTGGCAGCAATAACTTATTATAGTTTATTAAAGAGATTTGGGTGGTTGATTATGTTAAAATTAAATTTTTCATTTTCAAATGCAAGTGGGTTGATGTCAACAATGGTGTGATGATTGATCAATTGGGATTTACATTGGTTGATCTGAATAGTAGAAGTTTTGGAGATGAACCTTTTATTATGACATATCAAGCGAAACAAGTGTTCTATATTACCGATCAGGAAAATAAAATGTGGTCTGTAGCTCTCCAAGAAAAAAGGGTCATTAACATTAATCAGGAAAGTCATTCAATGAATGATCTTATTGAGACTCCTTTTTCTAGGGGTCTACTAGAATTGAATGAAGAAGATGAAGCATACAATGAACACGGCACAAAAAACGATCATTATGAAGGGATATGGGAGGATATCCCTTTATAAAAACTACTTTGAAGGTTAGTTAGCTAAAATAATTATCATGAACTATATTTGAATTATGTATATTGTTATTCGTATATATAAAACTACTTTTTTTATTGTCGTCACAGGAAAATGAAGGATATGAGGTCTCTTAGTGTAGATGCTCCGAAGCCAGCTAGTGATCATCAGCGATGGATTACTGTCTGCTGTGTTCTTTCTCGATATATTCCTCTATCATCAATTAAAGTGTTTTGAATATATTCTAATCTTAGCTAAAGTTTTTATTTCTTTTGTCAAACTATAATATTAAAACAGGGGAATAAAAATGTTTGGCAGCATACCTTAATTTTCATATTGTGTGTGATCGTGTGTTGATTTTCAATGATTTATTGTTGTTGCTTCTGTGGAATATGGGGTGTAGGAAGAATGATAATGTAAGTTACACGATTTGAAATTATGTTTTAAAATTCTTGACAAAATGGGAATATGTAAGAGAGAATAATTTATTTGGGGTGTAGGAAGAATGATTTATTGTTGTTGCTTCTGTGGAATGTGGTGTATAGGAAGAATGATGTAAGTATTACACCATCTAATTGAAATGCTTGATGAAAATGCTTCTGTATAAGATGTTTGTTATAATGTGTAAGAGAAAAATTTATTTGGATGTCGTTGAGATGGCTGCTTGCTGAGTGAAATGTTTTAACATGGGAAATGGCTTGTTAGGTAAATGTTTTAACATGAACAATTTTAAAAAAATGCAAATTTTTCGATCAGTTCTTTCCAAAACCGATCTAAAAAGTAAATTTTAGATCGGTTTTCAAAAAAACCGATCTAAAAAGTATTACTTTTAGATTGGTTTTCTAGAAAATCGGTCTAAAAATTTGAAATTTTTAGATCGATTTTTTTGAAAACCGGTATAAAAAGTTGCACTTTTTTTACTGGTTTTTTTCGATAACCTGTCTAAAAATAATTATTTTAAGACTGGTTGTATAAATAACTGATCTTAAAACTTTTTTTAAGACTGGTTCCTTAACCGGTCTAAAAAGTAGCAAACGTTTTAGACAGACTGTATCAAGAGCTCATCCAGAACCGGTCTAAAATGTTGTTTTTAACCGGTTTTAAAAGTGATTTTTCCACTATTGGAGATTATATTAATTAGAGTGTTATTGTCTAGTTAATGTTATTGATTTGAGCCTTTGAGGGGCTGTTTAGCACTCAATTAAGAAAACTCGTGTTGCATCATTCCAATTTCAAATACACATTAAGTGGTTTTAAATAATATCTCAAGAAGTAGTAGTTAGTTATGTTTGTACGAGCAACTATTAATTAATAAAATTGAACTCAAGTATTATCTTGAGGTTTTTTTCTTGAGACTTAATGTCTCGTTTGGTATAATGGAAGAGTTTTTGTTGAAAGTGGGAGTGGAAATAGAAGTGGAACTAAAAGTGAAATTGGATGTGGAAGTGAGATTAAAAGTGTGTTTGGTATGACCATGGAAGTGTGATATATTTTTTAATTAATATGTTAATTTTAAATACGAAAAGACTAATATACCCTTCCCAAAACAACCCTAGCCCCACCGAAAATAGCCCCAGCCCCCGTGAAAACCACTGGCGGTAGCTCAACCTTCAGCCATGGAAGACGATGGTTATAAGAAATCAAACCAGAAGCAAGAATCAGTCCCTACTCATGCAAATCAAACCAAAAATAAAAAAAATCAAATATAAAAAATCAAAATAAAAAAAACAAACAATAAATCAGCGAAGAACGCATCAGAGTCAAGAAACCAATAAAATCACAATCGAAATTGAAGAAAGCAAACAAGAAACTAGCGAAATAAAAAAACATTCATAATGGAAATCAAAATCGAGAAGGCATCGAAGGAATCAGAGGTCATTAGAATATGAAATTAAACAGAACTGTGAGTTCAAGAAAGAACTCCATAGTCAAAATCGAGGGCTAAATCAAGATCGAATGTCGTCGCTTGTCATCGCCATCCACCGTTTGTTGTTTGTTGTCCATCGCGCCCTCATAATAGAACAAAAATGAGAACAAGCAGGCTGAAATCTTCGAAAACCATATCAAGAGTCGAGATTTGTCGTCTGCCACCATCCTTGCTGTAACCCCCTGCCGTAATTAATATCCGGATTATGCAATTAACGTGAAATAGAGACCAATAAGACAAAACATCATTTATAAACCCATCAACCAGACGGGGTTTTCACAATTACATTTCGAAATTATTAAAACACGGTCTCATATTTACACTCCGAATATAATTACTATGCGAAGATAAATTACATTTATACAAATATCAGAGTACGCAATATAAATTTCCGGCAATCCCGGACTCATATCTTCGCTCAATAATCATAGGGCACATTAGCCCATACAATTCAACCAATAGGGATTACACAATCTACTCGAATACATAGTCAAATGCTAATCCGAATGTACACATATATATTCTCAACTACACCTTGATAACCCACTACCAAGCTCTCACCCAGAAACGAGTCCTCTTTGCCCTTGGGTGCTTGCTCCTTCCTTGAGCCACTTGTCCTGTCTAAAATGTTGGTAGGGGAGGGTGAGATTCTTGGGGAATCTCAGTAGGAAACACATACCAATATGCATGCAAGATAAGTATTTAATGCATGACATGCTTGCATCACAATAACTCATGTTCACATCATGATATATCTGCATGCTCAATGTTTCAACAACATACTCATGGCCATAGCATAACTAGAAACAGAGCTACAATCATTCATACATGTCTCACATAATCACGCAAAGCAATAACATGCATCAATACACAAATACAATTATCAATACATGCAGGAGAGGTAAGTTCCCTACACTCATTCTTTCCACGTATGCTCCAGCGTCGGCTACTCACGATCCAAGCGGATATCAAATCATAATCAGGGTGAATACCCAACCCTATAACCAAATCAAGAACATATGGTCATTCTCTTTTCCAAATTCTCACTTTCATAATACTTAGATTTGGCTATCATAATTGACCCTTAAGAGGCCCCAAATGCCTCTAATCAAAGCCCCAAAAGACTGGGAAACAATAGATTGAAGGTCACTTTTCAAAATCACAAAGTGCTGGAACATAGGCGTGGGCCCCGGCCCACCATTCCTTGGGCCGCGGCCCAAAGATGGTCAGAAGGCCTTGGGCTGCGGCCCACCACTCATGGGCCGCGGCCCAGATAAGGCCAGAAAGTCTTGGGCCGCGGTCCAGCCACTCTTGGGCCGCGGCCCAGAAATTTCCTGACTCTGGGCGAACTTCCAAAATTCATAACTAAATCTAGAAAAATCGAAATGAAGTGATTCCAAAGCCAAATGAAAGGTATATATGTCCTCTTTCAAGGAAAAATATAGCCATTCACTGGAAATCACTACACAAAACCAGAATCACCAAAAACTCAAGACTGTCCCAAAACAGAATCCATTTTCGACCTCAAACTTTGGACAGCTATAACTCACAGTAGACAAAACGAAATGGCACAATTTATATGTCCATTTTGAATTTTGGGATGTGAACTTTAAGACTGGAAAGTTTCAGAATTTTCCAATACCATTTGGTCATTCAAAACGCTCATACAAAATTACTGCGCAAAACAGAGCTTAAACCAAACAGATTTCCAATTTTCTACCAAAGTGTTCAATAACTCCAAAATTAATAACCAAGCTTATTCCCACACAAAATCACTCAAGGAACACAATGGTAACCTCAAAATGACCAAATTCACAACCCATTTATATGCCCTGTTTTGACCAAAGCATAAAACCAACACAAAAAGTGCCAAACTTCACATTTAAGCTTCAATTCAATACCATTCATTCAAAACACCTAACAAGGCACTAATTCCATGACAACAACAATTCAATCACCACAAGACCCTAAATCACGAAATTAGGGCTAAATTTTCAGAAATTTAAGGCCTAACCAATGGCCACAAATCTTATATGAGAAAGAAGCTTTCACTCACCTCAACAACTTTCCCAAAGGGAGTTCTTGATTCACCTCCTCCCAAAATTTCGTGTGGCCACAAACCACAACCAATGAACAAACTACAACCATAGAAATGTAGCTCTTAACTCAAGGATCAACTTTAATGAAGGGAGTTTTGGCGTTAGAGGTCAAAATCTTACCTTAAATGCAAGCTTTTCCTTCTTCTTCTTTGGCCAAAAATGGCTGCACAAGAGAGAGAAGAGAGAGAACGTGAGAGAGAGAAGGAAGAGAGGTGGAGATGATGATGAAGTGCAGAAAAATTCTGCCCCACCCCCTTCACATGCCTCCAAAAACGCATAGGAGAGAGAGAAGAGAGAAAAAAGTGGTTTTTGTCTCATATGCCTCATCCTATGGTCCACCATAATGCCACTTGGCAACATCTCATCCCTTAATCTCTAATACCACACAAATATACACCAATTAATCTCTCTAATCCATCCATTAGCCATTTGATCACACTTCTCATTTTTCTCTTAGTTAGTAATTAATTTCCATTAATTACCAACTTATGCCAATAATTCCATTCTTTCAATTTCCCAACTCTTATGGCATATTAATTATTATTGCCATAAGACACATAATTATTCTCAATAATTATCATTAGTCCTTAATCGAAAATCGGGGTGTTACACTTGCCATCTGCCATCATCCTCACCGTCCTCCTCGCCATCCTCCTCACTGTCCTCCGTCATCGGGAGAACTTGGAAGGATGAAGGATGGGCTGAAAAGCTGAAGGGTAAAACAGGAAAAAAAATCGGTTCCAAGGAAGTGTGGCTAGTTCCATAGGGGGTTTGATGGAAATGAGTTTCATCAATTTTGATGAAAGTGAGTTCCTTAGTAAAGTGGCTTCCTGCATACCAAACATATAATAATCTCAATTTGCACTTCCACTTCCATTCCCACCTCTCACTTCCATCCAACCAAACGAGGCATTAATGAAGTTCTTAACTACCATAACCTTTTAGAGCAAATATAGCCAATTTCTTCATTACCAAGAGCATTTATCATATAACCCTTTTTAATTCAAAACATTTTTCATTATTTTCCAAAAGTACCAAAAAGAATAGAAATAGTTTTCATTTACATGCATTTAAATTTAGAGAAAACCATTTTACAAAAACCCTCTTTCTAATCATGTTTTTAGCACTTAGTTTAACATAGGGGATTCAAAATAAAAGACTCTTTGATAAGAGAATGATTCCAAGTTTTTGCACTATATTGCATTTCAATTCATGGTAAAATTTGTGATTTGACCCTGATGCGGCTAAGGTTTCATCAAATCAACAGCACCGTTACAAGGGATCGAACCTGCGTCACTCATGTGACAGGCCTTAATGTAAAACTTAATTATGGAGTTGATCTTGGCCTAAATACATGACATATTTTTCATATTTGTCCATCTTTTTCTGATTTACCCTTATTAATATTCTTTCAACCATAATCAAGTAAAAGAGAAATGAAAGAAATTAAGGACGATAATTAGGGTATTTAAGGAAAAAAATTGTATTAATTACCTTAACTAACTTCTTTAATTTAATCAAATTAGTTAAATACGTCTTATACTAAAAAAGGAGTACCAAGTAAATAGTACAGCTTTCATTTTTTTTAATAGATTTTATATATTTTTTGTGGAAAAAAGATAAGTATTTACATATGTATATTTCAAAAGCCACAATAGTCAGCCTAATAATCCACCTTTCACGCTAAAGGCTTGAAGAGACCATTATGCGCAATTTTTAAATTTAAAACATTATGGAAAATTATATTAAAGGATAGCACATCCTAATAAAATTAAGGTTAGTTTATTTTATACGAATATAGATTGCATTGTTTTATGCAATGGAATTTTCATTATGTATTTTTTCATGAATAACATAAAATATAAAATAATCAATATAAAAATTTAACTGTCATGTATGAAATCATTTCTTAGAAGCTTTAAGATTTTAAGACTCTTATTTAATTCTTTTAAAAAAAATGCTACCTCTAATTCTTAATATAAGATGTAGATAACTAATTTGAGGAGATTAAAAAAATTAAATAAATCACTTAATTATAATATATATTATAATTATATATATATATATAACAGGCAGCGTCATTTTTTATCATCGCATGCCGTTCCTTTTCATGCATCGTCTTCTTCCGGAGAAGAGAGGTCATGTCCGTGGAATTGAGCGTCTCTTCATCCATTGTTATTATCGTCACCTCTTGGTCCTATTCACTTTCATCCTCTGCCACCCAGATATGCATCCTCACCTGGAGAGTAGTGGTGAGGTTCCATTCTCCATAAACACTGCTACCGGAACCAATATAACTGAGACGAGTCCTTCTTTTCCATTATTCTTTTTGTTAAATGATCACAACATGCAACCAGTAAAAACCTAAAAAGGGATAAATGCAGACTAATACAAAATAGAGATACATAACCAATGAAGAATAGGATGCGCTGAAATAAAAACTGCCCAAGAATCTCTTCCAACGCACTCCAGGAACTACAACCTAAAAAGTTTCTTGGATGGAAAAGAAGAATTTCCTGCTTTAGTGGAGGAAACAAATTTCGGACTAACCTACAAAGTGTTTTTGGGATAAAATGAAGAATTTCCCTCGCCGCTGAAACAAATTTGCTCAAACCACGGACCCATAATAGGACAAGAAAAAAAAAGATGCTGCCTAATTTTTTTTAAACCAAACGACACCGTTTTGAATCAACGGAGGCGCATTTGAGAGAAGGGGCAATAGAGAGGTTCCTGACTGCTTCAGTTCTCCTCCAGGGCCCACCTCTCAGGTTATCCTATCCAATCAAGATACTCAACTGAATGCAATTCAGCCCATAGAGGTTCCTAAGTCCAAGAATGTTTCTTATCTGCTG
Source organism: Inga leiocalycina (assembly GCA_963242795.1). NCBI lineage: Eukaryota > Viridiplantae > Streptophyta > Magnoliopsida > Fabales > Fabaceae > Inga > Inga leiocalycina. The sequence continues at coordinate 60,425,862 of OY725321.1, forward strand.
TAAATCAAGTTACCTCGTCTACAATGGGAACTTCAAGTTCATGATGCTCCAAGGGAGAAGAATCACCTAGAGGAGGCTTTAGCGAAAAATCAATAATTACTATTGTTGATTTTAAGTCATTTTTTTAGTGAACATTTTAAGTTATTTTAATGATATGTGAGGAGTTGGATGATTATCTCTCAACGTGTAGCTTTATAATAATTAATTATTGCAATATCATATTTAATTTTTTTGACAATAATCACATGTTCAAAATGAAAATATCATGATAAACATCGTTATTCTTATAAACAAATAAGAAAAATAATTATATATAGGTGATTTAGGAAAAAAAATTGGAAAAAAGATAGAAAAAGAACTTTAAAATTGTAAAATTCTAAACTAGGTTTGTTATAAGAGATTATAAGAGAATGACAAAACTTAATAAGCAAATCACAACTCATTTTTTGTGAAATATTTTATTTAGAATTTTGCAATTTTAAAGTTTCCCAAAAAAAATTATTAATCCCTTATAATTTAGCCATATTTTCAAAGTGGACAAGTAATCTTTATTTATACACATATATGATGAACAATGCAGGTAGAACTTGAAACAGGACGATTTAGTCTGGTGGGGAAGACCTATCTAAATCTAAAGTGATACATCACAAAGCAAACTGATGCAACATCCGTAAGCAAAAGTCACTATATGCCAAAAGGAAAACAAGGAAGGGATCCTCTGGAAGAAATGTACGTAGGAGAGCACCATAAGATATCGAAAGAAAGTAACAAGTAGATTAATGTCACTTCAAATTCATACTCTGTAGTGGCAACACTTACTACCAGTGTTACCCATTCAACACATATATTCTTAAAAGAATATGCAAATCAATTTCACTAATCTTACTGACATTCCTGCAAAGGGAAACTGGTTTAAGTAGACCAAATCGACGAAATGGCAAGGATTATGTGTGGGAGTGACTTGTTCGTGTGCTTTGTAACTCCCTCTGGTTAATGTGTTCCCTAACTCTTACCTTCATGTTCATGCCTTCGCTTGGCATATATGGCAAAATACTCATTTGGTCTGTCAGATGGTGGGAAGCCTTCCACTATGGCATAAGATAGGCATAAAACTTAAGGCCCTGATTGTTTATCACTTGTAAATAGTAAAATATTTGATAAATATTATATTTGAAGGAGGACATAAAAATAGATAGTGGTGAGCGATAACCTTAGGTTGCTGATGCAATTTAATTTGAAGAAATAAAAATTAATTTGATAAGTAAGAGATTAAAATTGAACACATATTTTATAAGAATGATGATTTAACCATAATTTTATATAATTTATTTTAATTAAATAGGAATTTTTAAAGTATTTTTTAAAACATTATCGCATGATTAAACACTCTTTTAACTACAGACCTTTGTATTGGATTAATTGTAATTAAAGAGTAAATTGGTCATAAATTATTAAATATTCATATAGATGATCTCTTGAACTTATAATGTTATTTTATGCTTAATCTTCTTACATTGCAGGTGATTTTGAATGAAATTGGTGATTTTTGGAGAATGAATTAATATTTTCAAAGACCGAGCAAATTACCGAAAAGATCCCTAGCATTTTTGAAAATTTCAAATCAATGAAGAAACAGGACAGAGTTAAATTATGAAAAAATACCCCAAGGTTTTAGAAATTTTTGATGGGAGCTTGCAGAAGATTGAACTCTTCGCACGTGAGTCCTTCCTCAGAACTCTTGAAGTTTTCGAAAGAGTCCCCGGTCAAAAAGCAGAAGACATTCGTTCCTTCTTTCGGCTGGTAATGATGAAAAGAAGAATAGAGAATATTTTGAATCTCCTTTCAGCTTGCAATGAATGAGAAAGGACCCATTTGAGCTGCACCTAACGTGACAAATAGTAGTGGGTGTTGTTGGCAAAAAAACTGGAGAAAGAAGCAGACATAGAGGGAGTGAGTTAAACTTAATTATAAATACCTCTCATCCACACCATCTTAAGGACATTCGGGCTTCGAAGAATAAATCTGCAGCCCTTTATTGTAGCTGCAGTTCTCTTTTTCCATTTTTTTTACCGAGTTACTAAGGAGTTGAAGTGAGAAAGAGGTAATCACTATCACCACCAACCTCTTATCTTCATCACCACCATTCACCTTAACCAACCTTGGCATTTTCCTCTCCATCATTTTTATCACTGTTAGCACCTTCTTCTTCTTAACACCATCACATTCTTCATCTTCATCACCTTTATCATCTCTACCACAGTACCATTATCATCTCTCTCAACCACCATCATTATCTTCACAATTTGTGAATTAAATTTGTGTGATTAAATTATGCTTGTGGGATTTATATATACTTTTCTTATGATTTAAATTAATTTAAGTGGCTTGTTTGTTTATACATTTAATTAAATTGTATTTTTTTATTAATTTTTAATAGAAAAACAAAAACAATCAATTTTCCCTTGTTTTATTGTATTTTCTTTTACATGACATTTAGTTTTATCTAGAAAGTCAAAATAAAAGACTCTTTGAGTGAGACGACATGTGTATTATATTATATTGCAATTCTTAGATAAATATTTTCATATTTGACTCCAGACGCAAAGATACAGTCAAATCATGTGCCCTTTGTGATTTTATGTTTGGAAATAAAAGTAAAATAATTTTATGACTTTTTTATAAGAAAATAATTTTATTTTTAATGTTACGAAAAATGTCTCTGTCAATTGATGTTGTGTGCGTGTGAGCCTCCGGCTGTCATTGTTGTGGACACCATAATCATCAGATTCTCTTCTCCTTCCTCTTTCGTTTTGTGTGCCGTGAGAGACAAGCCTTGGCTTCTTGATTCATCCCAAACATGTCTCTGTCGTTACTTGCTCTGCTGCTCGTGTGTGGGTGTGTGTGAATGCCATCTTCTTCTTGTGTGTTGTTTGTGTGTGGTATGTTCAAATCCTCTATTTTTATTGTGCTGGAGGCTTATCCTAATCAGGTTTAAATTAAATCTTAAAGCCTGTTTAAGAAACAATCAAACCATGGTTTCAAAAACATTTTTACGCAAGCTAAGATAAAACTTCTCTCATATATCTACCTCATAAATCGTAAAAACATATCTAAAAAGCTAAACCAAATAGGCATTTAATCTATGAGTAGTCAGCATATTGAATAAATTGATGCGAATAAGTTCTGATATTTCACTGAGAGGGTTACTTTTGTGAATAGGGGAATAGTACTATGGTTCTGAATGACAAAATTGATTGTTTCGAATAAAATATCTTTTGATTGTGACCCACAAGTGATTTTGATAGAGATTTGGTTTAGAGTTACTTGTAAGCTGTTACAAGCCTTGATGGGAGGTTATAAATAGCATATGACATGTCTTAGAATAGTAACATTGAAATACACTTAAGCCCTGTTTGGTATCTAAATATTTTCCCTGTCATCCTGTTTTGAGAAAGGTTGGGTGAGAAGTGTAAAAAATCTTTCGTAGGAGAAACATGATGGTATGTTGCGGCATTGGTGAAAGATTGTGCCAAAAGGAACGGGTCCTAGGTTAAAAAGAAAGGGTTACTTTTGTCAAAAAATATTATAGTCAAGGATATTTTTGTTTTTGCAATTTATAATTCTAGGATTGAAAATGCAATATCAGGGTTGGGTGGCTTTGCAGCAATCTCACTTTCATAATACGCCCAATCCTAGATTTTCACTACTACAAAAGAGGGATTTAATGATTCCCCTCTTGTGGTATTTATTTATACAGATAATTGTTTTTTTTTAAAAAAAGAAAAAATTTAGAAGTTGTGGTGCTTGCTATCACAAGTGCCACAACTAGTGTATAGGCTTGTGTGTCGCTTGCGTAACACAAGGCCTTTATTTTTTTCTTAAGAAAAAGGATTAGCTATGGCCTTTGCTTAGGCAAGTGCGATTGTTGTGCTCTTGAGTAAGTGTCACACAAGACATTTATTTTTTTTTTTAAAAAAATAAAGGGTAAGTTATGACGCTTGCCTAGCTGGCCTATTTTTTTTAAAAAAAATAAAGGTTCAGCTATGACACTTGCATAAGGCCATTTTTTATATCCAAATCTATACATCATCTTCATATTTAGATCTGTGACATCATCTTCCTGAGCTCCCCATTTCTCAGTCCTAGCAGAATCTCATCCCAAATCTTGTCTCACTACAAAAAAATGCAATTTAGTAGCAGTTAAAAAAGTGTTTTTATAGTATTTTAACCGCTACAAATGACATTAGTAGCGGTTGACAAAACTGCTACAAAATCCACTGTTGGTTTTGTAGTGGTTATAAATAACTGCTACTTAAGCAATAAAACCACTACTATATTTGTAGCGGTTTAGTCCAACCTCTACAAGATTATCATATTGATAACACATTATCTGTCAATATACAAATGTTGGTGGGAAATTGAAATGAAAATTTGGCTTCATGTTTGTAGTAGTTATGAAACCGCTACTAATTTAAAATAATAATTTTTAAAAAATGGTGTCAAATATTTGTAGCGGTTAGTAAACCGCTAATAATAGCATATACAATTTAAAATTAGTGCCAAAAATGTATTCCCATTTTGTTTTTAAATTTGTAGCGGTTGTATTTCTTAAAACTGCTATAAAATTTTGTGAATTTTAAAAAAGATTATACAATTATCCATCATTGAATAGTTTATTATTTAACTAGTTTAACTTACTTTATATAGATAATATTATTAAGGATATGTAGGTAATAAGAAATTATTATGTTGTTTGTTACTATGTGGTTATCATTATGTAAGGAATATTGGAAATGGTGAGAAAATGTCCTTCAATTTCTGTGAAAAAGAAAAATAATGAGAATAAATATTATGCCAGAGAGAAAAATATTGAAATGAAAGAATTAAAAAACTTTTTACTATATTTGATCACCTTGTTCAGCTCCTCAGCTTTTATTAAAAAAATTCATAAATGAGAGAAAACGAAAGAGATGAAGGGTTGAAAGAAATGGGGAAGTATTTGAAATGAGGTGTAGTTGGGGTATTTATAGGGATTTACGTAGCATTTGTAGCGGTTAATGTGACGGGTATTGTAGTGGTTTATTTTTGTAGCAGTTATTGTGACATTCTTTGTAGTGATTTTTAAATTTGTAGCAGTTTTTATTGATTTTGTAGCGGTTATATAACAGCTACAAATATTGTTCTGAATTGTTTTTTAAGAAAATCATTAAGGTTTACTTGAACAAAAGTATAATTTATTTGATCATTCTTTGTCGTCATTCCTACAAAAGTTGTGTGAAGAAATTATTAGTGTGGTATTATTTTGTATAACTATTAAATTTAAATGATGTGAACTTAAAAAAAATGCATCAAACTATATAGGTAAATTGTCATTGCCTTTGGGGAAAATGTTTTTGAAATTGGCGAGCTGAAATGGCTCACTCCCGTAGGCGATGTTATTACCATTACCTATATCATAAAGGTCCCGAGGCTTTAAATGAACTACCATATGTCAATCCCTGTGCCTTTTGTCCATGACATAATAAACCTGGTGTGCCACTGAGGCAAGAATATATAGCTCATCATCTTTAGAATGACTAGTGTGAATTGGCCGAGAGGAATTTACCGATGTGATGCCTAAGTTGTCAGTTGTGAGTCCCTATGAAGTAGTGGTATTCACCCACAAACACTTGAACAATGTCATGGTGAAACGGCCTTGGTAATTTAGTTTGACGACATCAAGAAGCTTTTCATAGTAAAGGATGCCTCCGAACTACATGTTGGTGTCACTGCTGCTCGTATATCTCCTTGTCCCAAAGGTGCCATAAACACCAGAAATTTGAGTTTGCAATCTTTGATCTCATGAAACCGTGCAAAACTTGAAACTATTGACATTGTATGTTGTAAACATTTTTGCATGGTCAAGAGGGCCGATTGCGTGAGCTCTGAAATCTGGTGAGTATTGGTTGTGGTTATTTAGTATTCTACCCGCAAACCAGCTTGGAAATTCTCTGTGGACCTTTTTGTCAACTTCGGAGGATGTTTGTGTATAGATCCTAAGTTGATGCTTCACATGACTTTTGAATTTCTTATAATTAATCATGGGAAGGCGATCATGAAATGTACGTACAAAATGTTATGAAAGATATAAAATAACATGAGTGTACAATTCTTATTGAAGGAAGGGTTCAACTTAGGTGCAATTAATCAAGACATGTCTATGTGCTTACAACTTCTCAGTTGCCGTTAGTTGGAAGTTCTCAGTTCCTCCAACTGATTTACCAACACGAGGGATTAACAACTCTCCTGATGTTGGCGCAGGTTTAGGACAATCATCTATATGAGGTGGTCAGTTGAAAGTCATCTCAATGTCATCAAAGTACCTTGAACAGAAATACAGGATCTTATCCCTTATATAACCTTCAGCTATAGAACCTTCTAGCCACTCCTTGGTCCTTACGTAAGATTTCAATTTCTCAAGGAGCCTACAAAGTAAATAAGGATAATGATATTAAATGCTGAAATGGACGACTAGCAAACATAGGAACTAATAATAAAGCACATATGTAAAATGAGTACCTCTTAATAGGATACATCCTTCAATGTTGAATTGAGCCAGCGAGCTTTATTTCATGAACAAGGTGGACTATAAGGTGAATAATCACAGTGAAAAAGGATAGAGGAAATATCATCTCTAAATGACAAAGCATAAGAATGATTTTGGACTGCAGCTGATTGAGCTCCTCAACAATCAAAACCATGGAACACAACTTCTGAAAGAAAGAGCGAAGCTCCACCAAAATGATGGACATATTGGGACGAAGTGCATTCTTTATAGCCAGTGGAAGTAACTGTTGCATAAGAATATGTGAATCATGACTCTTCAAGCCAGCAACCTTTTGAGCCTGTATGTTAATACGTCATGAAATATTACTTGAATACCCATCAAGAACTTTTATTTTCTTCAACGTCATGAGGAAGACTTCCTTGTTTGGTTGTGAGGGTGAACTTTTTCGGTTGAAATTTTTCATGCTCATTTGGCCATGCATCTTCACGAACTCCCATGGCACGTAAATATTTCCTTGCTTGAAGATGATATTTTGACTTGCTGGGTTTGTTAAGCAGCGCATATAGCATATTGTCGCATATTTTTTTTTCAATATGCATGACATCAAGACTGTGGCGAAGTAAATTAGATTTCAAACTAGACTATAAAACCTGCACGATGCGTGGATCATGGTTATCTACACTGTTAAATGGATTTAGAAACAACAAATAAAATGATGAAAACTATTCTAAAAGAAAGGTTATTGAAAATACAAAAATGGCCACGTAAACGTCCAACTGATGAGACCTATTTTAAATGAAAGGTCCTTGTGAAACAGAGAAATGCAACAATAAAAGCACTATTGAAAACATAGGGAAAAGGTTAGTGAGTTATTTCGGCTATGTAAATGTTGTAGCAGACAAAATGTTGTTGGAGAAGGAAATTATCTTTCACTCTTCATTCCCTCGACAAGCAATAAGTGATGAATGTATGAGAGTGTTGCAATCATATTTTAAGCAGACCAAACGGTAGTTATGGAATAATAATTCTCTACGACTTGACCGTTCAAAGGTATTGAAGTATCACAACACCGTTAAGCACGAAAGGCATTGGTACTTTAAAATTGCATTAAAGAAATGTCTCTCAAGCTGCACATAAATAAGAACCCAGAAGAATCATTTAAATTGCACGTTCAGTTCATATATTCTATTCTATTCAAAATCAGATTCTTCGCTACTATATCATCATGTCTCAATATATAAAGATATCGAAGCTCCTAGTAGGAAAGTGCAACTCAGTATTAACTGTTAAGGTTAACCGGAAGTTTAATAGATACCAGATGCACTATTCCACTTCATACACTCGTCCAGTATGTGAACATCAATCAGTTGACGTCATCCTCTTTGATTTGGAGGTCAGAAATTTTCATGTAGTGTTTTTTTTCATTTCGTCGATGATTACTTTTTAACAGACTTTCTTTGATGATTGATATGCCAAAATTCACGTATGCTACTCCAACTCAAAACGGACGAATATATTTGTTGTTTCGCCTCGATGCTTTCTGAGACTGGAGTGTACAACATATCAGGGTTTAAGGTCAATGCATGAGGGTTTGGTGTGCATGACCACTATCATATTACATTCGTTGCTTCGACGATGGTCGATCGGTCAAGCGCACATTTGCCAAGGCATTGTCTAGATCTGAAGAATGTATCTAACTTGTCATTTGGAATATCAAATGAATTTTGTTTTTACAGTGTGTACGATTATTTTAACTTTGTTTTGAAAGCTAATATTTTGTTTTGCATGTAGATTCTAACATAATTTACCACGTAGATGTTTGTGGGAGGCTAAAATCATGGAATTTTGTCAACCCTGGCAGAATTGTCGGTGTGTATCAGAAGGAATTACTTATTGTACTGATAGATCGAGTTGATCTAGGAAGTCGGTATGACACATTTTCAAAATGAATATAATTGCAACAACTTTACTTCAATTTTCCTTGTTCAACTTAGTTGCTACTAACCTTTGGTCAATTTCAGCCCAGCTAGTGAAGTCAATATAGTGCTCTACGGTAAGCCTGCAGCAGTGACGATTGCGAAGATGGAAATTTTAAATGTGCAAGCAGGAGAAATTGTAATTGTTCAACATGCTGTTCGGAGACTGTATCAAAATCCTGGTTAGTTATCACCATGTTCCAAATGATATACCGTAGTTGTAAAATAGATCCTAAATTTAATGTCCACTAACATGGCTTCTTACATTTATACTTGTAAATGTAGGTGCTCCTACAATAACTTCATTCTGCGATGCCACAAGGGTTTTGTTCCATGGAGAATTCATGTAGTTCATCTTTTAATGACGCCAATCAAGATTAGGTCATTGCGTATGTTATTTTTATCTTGAGAAGTTTAGTTTAAGTGTAAGTTTAAGTTTAAGTGTAAGTTTAGTTTAAGATTATGTCATTGCGTATGTTATTTTTGACCGCGCCTTTGCATCTCAAGGTCAAATACAAAAAATTTAATCCAATAATTGCAATACAAAAAAATATTCGGGACATCTCACTTAGTCTTTTTATTTTAACTTCATAAATAAAACTAAATGCTAAGAAAAATTGGTTGGGAAAAAGAGCTTTTTGAAATTAACATTTTTTTAATTACTAAATGCAATAAACAAACACGCAAAAATAAAAGAGAAAATGTAATACATAAACAAACATGCCACACTCAATTAAATCATAAGAAAAGTATATATAAATCCCACAAGCACAATTTAATCACTCAAATTTAATTCACAAATTATGCAAACAATAATCAACTTTAAAGCAAAACATTTAAATAATAAAATAAATGAAATTAAATGACTCAGCATATTTCCTTTGAGCTTTTAGGACCACTTGCCTTGTGTTGCATATCCATTTACGTTGCATGTCCACTTACATGCTTTTTTCCCATAACACATCATCATTGATTAAAATGCTTGAGATTTTATTCAACCGTTCAAACTATTTTATTGAATGGCCAAGCTCATCCACATGTAGTTTAATGTTTTAATAGACGCAGCATCGTGAATACAGTTAAAAAAACCCTGTATAATTTTCAATTTTCAATTTTTTATAATCTAGAAATGTTGGTTATGAGTATAGTGATGTGAAAATTCATTACTTTTTTATGTTCATATAGGTTGTCAACCTGAAGTCATATGAATTGAAATGTTTAACTAAATTAATCTAAATAATGTGAGAGAGGGGTTAATATATTGAAACAACTATTTCTTAATAAGCCCAACATTGAGATAGACAATAGTACAAAACCACGCACAAATAGCAAAGTCAAAATGTTGAGATATTGCTGTGCCTTAGACTTGCTGAAATATGTTTTGGAACATTTCGTGGTTTGTGGTGGTGAAACTCTCGGGTTCGGTGTTCTGTCTATCGGATTTACCAAGTTGGTAGACAATGGAGGATGAGCTTCAGTTTTGATGATGAAGGACGTTGAAGATGGTGACTGTGGTAGAGATGAACTCTAAACCATGCTTAATATCTGAAGTGTTTTGTTTTCTTTAAAAATTAAAAATCAATTTTTAATTAAGAAAAAAATTTATTTTTCCACAAGACTTTTTTAACCGCGCGTTGCGCGGATCCATGCATTCTAAATGGATTGGACTTCTAGGCAAAAATGAATATAGGATAAAAGGAATAACGGTCCAACCCATTCATTGACATTAAACATTTATGTGTCCACTTGAAAATCCTGCATTTCATTGGATACACTTATGAATAACAATAATCATATCTCTCTTTTAAATTAATTCATGCACCTACAACCGTCTTATTTATTTCATGTATTACCCAACTGGTCGAACGAAAATAAAATGCTGCCTTTTGACCGTTCAAAAATATTCTGGTGCTTCAATACCCCCCGTGCTATACACTTTTCCTTGGAAATGTTGGATTGGAATAAATTCTGCTGACCCATTACGCATCATAAATAATGTTCCCTATTCTGCTTATCGCACGCCTTCAGTGGACCTACGACTGTTACTATCTAGAGAAAACATCAGGGCATGCGTTGCACAACTCCTGCTGTGAATCAATTTACATCTGTTACCGAGCAACTATTAATACAAAAGCAAAAGATAACTGGATGATTTGTCGGGTATGGAAAAATAATATCATTCCTACGCTAATTCGACTAACAGTTAAATGTACTGTCTCTTAATTTTTTTTTCATTCTGTGAACTAACTACAGATATAAACTCCAACAGATGACTGACCTTTTTCTTTTTTTTTGAATACAAAGGCAAGCAATGCTTGAGGTTTACAAAGACCTATGCATAGGTGATACATACAGATCCTGCAGTGCTCGAGCACACTCTAATGCAAAAAGATGACTGACCTTTTTCGGGACTGTAAAAAGAAACAGCATAATTGAAGGCTTACAAATGCTCAGTGCACGCTACAACCAATATATTGAACAAAAATTGATCGAAATCACATTGGAATAATCAAAAATCAGTGGTTACAGATGTTGGAGGATTAAAGTAAATGCAAGACCAATATCGGGGAGCTTGGCGTCAACATTCAGCCCATTACTTATTCCCAAGAGCAATCCCATAAATTACACCATTTCCCTAAGAGCAGTCCAAAAAAAACCATTTCCCAATAGTATAAGTGCATGGCATTCCCAACATTCAACAGGGTATAACACTGTCGCTGAGGGATGAAATAACGAATGAAAAGAAAATAGGGTGGCCATTTAGATCACGAATGATAACACTAAAAACCAAAGCTTAGAGGTCTAAATTTAAAATAACCACCAAATCACAAAACTCTTACCGGTTACGTGGAAATTATCATTGTTGTTAAACCGATAATATATTTCAAGATATATTTAACAATTAAAAAATATAAACGCAATAACAGCACCAAAGTAATTATGAAGTAAGACAAAGAGCAGAAATGCATAACGACAATGATGCCATTGAACTCATATAACAGAGAAATGTACATTAAGAAAAATTACATTAATATTATAGTGAATTAAAAACCATAATTGTTGCTGAATAATTACATATTCAATCCATCTAAGCATCATACACCATTCAAAACCCAACAAAACAACATAGATAACTTATGAAGGCAAAATATTACAAAAATGCTAATAATATGATGGGGCAATCTAAACACCGGATAGCACAAATCGCTTTGCATCAGTAACCTCTTCAAAGTCTGGTCCCACAAAAACACGAGTAGCATCCATATAAGGCTGGAGGATAACACCTACACAATTTGCAATAAAACATTAGATATATAAGTCATGTAAAATAATTTAAGTTTAAACAATAGTATCATTAAATATATATGAAATAGTTGCAACAAACCTCTTTTACTAACTTCATTAACGATAGCATATCGAACAACAACAAAAAGGCCAACACCACCATGATGGTGACCTAACTAAGCAATGATACCATCAACGGCAGATCCATACATATTGACAATGACCTCAAACTTATTCCTGACATAAAAAGGAAATAAAAAAAACACAGCACTTATCACCAGTATGTTCAATTGTAAAACAACTACATAAGAAAAAATGAAGAGACAAACGTCAAACCTCCGATTCATGAGATACGAACAAATAGACCTACAATGTATACCCCTCCATTTCGACATCGTGTTTAAACAGAAACAGCTCAGGATACCACCAACGTCTTCAAAACTTTCAGTAAATGCATGATAAGGATTATAAGAAACAAAACAATGAATATGTAGATATCAGAAAACCTAAAAGAGACCACAATATACTAGAAAACAAAACTTTGTCTCTTGTTATTATCCATTCAACCTTAACTATGATAGTCCCTTCAAAGGGACCACCTAAAAGTGTAGATATTGGAATGGGTTGTTGATTATCTATGAGAATCGAAAAGGATAGATAACTGGAGGTATCAGTTGGTTGTACAAACCCTATAAGATTCCCTTAAATAAGGTACAACTGGAGTAAAAGATTGAGAGACTAAAAAGCAATGTTTTAAAAGCCGGACCGGATATCGAGTCGGAAAGATTAGCGGGTGAAGGTTCAACCGGTTGGAACAGTTGAGCCGTTGAGCCGGACTGGTGATGCAATAATTAAATTTAAAAATATTATATACACTTACAAATATCAATAAAATATCATATTATTTAATAATTTAAAAATAAACTTAAATAGTTCATTCAATTTAATAAATTTACATGATGATAATATATCTCACAAGTCACAACTCAAAAATTATTGACCCTTGTTTAGATAGAAAGAAAATTAAATAGGAAATAATATTGAGAGGAAAAACTTTTAAAAAAGATAAATTTGTTAGTATTGTTATTAGGTTTTTATAATATTCTTTCCTCCATATTTTTTTTACTTATTTTTCTTTCTTCTAAACTACTCCCTACGGTCTTAAATATAAGATAAAGTTGACTTTTTTTGGAGAGATTAAGGAAGTTAATTAAATTAATTTAGAACATTTTAATTTTTTTCTTAAAACTAATTAGTTTAACTAATAAACTAATATATAATATAAGGATACACAGCATATGAAATAATTAAATAACTTATTTAGTTTCCTTAATCTCTCCAAAAAAATTTAACTCTTTCTTATATTTAAAATAGAAGGGAGTACTATCTAGCTTGAATAGAAATAAATTTATCAGAAACATTATTTATTTAACTTTGCTATAATTATTATAACTAAAAAACTTATGCCCCTACATGACCTTGAAAGTACGTTGAGCATGACAAAGAGGAAAAAAAAACAAAGTAGGCTGAGAAAGATAACATCATAGGCTCAGCTATTGGAAATGGTGGTGCACAGAGATTTCTTTTTTATCTACTCATGTACGAAAGCATACTGGGTAAAGTAATGCTTTTTTTTATTTCAAATTTCAAATTGCTCTCTTTCTTTAGTCTGTCTCGAAGAAAGAGAATATAAATGGAGCCTTCCCTATCGTTGTCGCCGACGAGACTGGAAATATGGGAGAAAACACTGTCAAGCTTATTTCTTTTCTGTCTTCTCCTTCATTCGTCTCATGCCACTGATCTATATCAGGTAGATGAGAAAATAAAGCTTATATTTTTTCCCTTAATTTCTTTTGTTTTGCTCTCCTTCTCTTTCTTTATCACCGACTAAAATCTGACCAACTTCAACCCGTTCGGTTTCCTAAAAACCGCTCTGGTTGCGGGTTAACGGCGGTTTCCTGCTTAAAAGCCGGCTTTGGATGGCTCAACGTGGGCTAACTCCTCAAACGGTCTAAACATGAAGACCAAGCCGTTGTCTTTTCCGGTCGTCGGCCGGACTAGTTTGACCATTTGGTCCGATCCGGCTTTAAATTCATTGCTAAAAAGACGTTTGCCACAAATGTAATAGTGCAATAACTCATCCTTTATAAAGACGTTTGCGAATACCAATAAAAGTCTATTGGGTGAAAAACCATCACACTTAATTAAGTATTATAACCATTAAATATCTCCTTAAACTATTTTGTCTGTCAAGTATCTATTATTAGTGCATATATATATTTAATTAAGTTAATGAAATTAATAAATTTAAATATTGTACGTATATTACTATTAGTTTTTATTATTTGTTAATGCTAATATTTCATTAAGTTCAACAACAAAAACAATAAGTTCATATTATAAAAGTAAAATGAACAAAACTAATAGATACTTTTGATGGACATTCAAATATAATGCGTTTAAAGAATATTGGTAAAACAATAAGTGATAATTTGATAAAATCATAAAGTTAAACTCAAGTTGGAAATGATAAAACAAAGATACGTCCGATGATGATAAAACAAATATAATGCAAAAAAAATATTGTACATGTGTCAGCAGTATTGTAAAACAATAACAAAGCGATAATTCGGTGAAATGCAAAAAAATAAAATAAAATAAAGGTACATTCATTAACATAACATTCGTAGTTCATAACATAAATTGCAACATGACAACCAATCATAAATGAAGGTTACATTATAATTCTCATAAGAAAAAGGATAAACTAAACCATATGCAATCCCTCATCAGTGAACAAACTAACAACAACAATAAACAAATAACAACACCAATCAACTCCACAAACATCACTGGCACTCCTTAGCTATTTCTTCATTATTCTTCCCATCAGCAGCAATGCTATTCATCTTCGTAGCGAACTCATCAACAGCACGGGGTTTGGGATTAAAAATAACTTTAGATAGATCACAGTAGCTCCTAAAAATATTAACACAATGTAAGAAATAGAAGTTCAACAGATGAGGAATAAGTCAACACATGCATAAAATTCACCTAGAACCTTGTAGTACTGCTCATGAAAATGTATCAATAGAGATATTTACAACCTGGCCTTTCAAATATGACATATGTTAAGGCCACAATGACATGCTTCATGTCACCTAACATAGCATAATCGTTGATAGCCCAGAAAGCAGGGGATCCATGAAAACAACACTGAAAAGGGTTACGTAGTCTCAGAAAGAAAACGCTTGAACTGTGACTGTGGTAACACTGCGGAAGGAATGACATATTAAATAGGTGATCGATAAAGTTGGGTCATTGAAGTAGATTCAAATTCAAATCAACATTTAGGAAAAAACTGCCACCGTCATGGCTAATGGTTGAAATTTTTTAACACATAACCACCATCATGGCCAATGGTTGCATGAAAACACAACCACCCAAAAACATAAAAGTAGTAGAAAAAGTGATGACAAAATACCAGGAAAAGTAACAGCCAATGGGAGATAGAGTCGGACATAGGGAAAGAGCGCATAACACAGAAAATATGACAAAACACCGAAAATATAACAAATGTAAAGGTAGACTACGTATACAGCATTTTTAAAATGACGTGGAGCACCAACACAAAGCAACTTCATGGTGTGAATAAAGAAAAAGGAGATAGAATGGGTTTAAAAATGACGTGGGCATTCGCAGAAGTGGAGACTACGTCAACCAATAACTAATGATGGCACATGCCAAATCAAATGGTTACCAGACCAATAACTGATTAGCTACCGAAGTTAAAGAAGTATACTTGATTGATATAAAAGAGTGAAGAAAATGCTTATCTTCCTCTATTGTTGAGGCACAGAAGCAAAAGTCCTACCCAACTTTCACCCTGCTTTTGCTGCATGTCATTTTTTCCAAACTCAAATTCAACATCCTCAAGCTGCTGTAAGATATCTACATGTGATAAAGTCTGAGGTGGTCCTCTTTTTTCTAGTTTCTTATTGAAGCAATTCCACAACAATCTAAACTTGTACTTTCCATCAAGAAACCTCTGATGCCCATGAAGCACCACTTTAGTTGTGGGGAAGGCACACTGTGTCAGAATCAAAATTACAAGCTGAACATGTCAACCCAATATGCACATTCCACCCAGATAATATTCCCAGGCCAGGAAAGTTACTAATCATCCACATGAAGGTTTCATGCAAGTTGAACAATGTCTTTTCGTATGCGTCATATGTCTCGATGTAGAGATTCCACATGTCAAGCAATTCCTAATAAGTGGTTAGAGATACACATCGATGTCATTACCTGGTGCCTTTTTGCCTGGAATAATCATAAACAAAATGAAGGAGCTTTGTTTCATACACATCCAGTGGGTAAGTTATAGAGAACTAAGACTATCGGTCATATACTGTAACTGGTGCTAAGATTCCCAAATGGATTGAAATCGTTGATTGCCAAAGCAAGCCTAACATTTATGGGGTCAACCGCTAAAGATGAAAAGTCTTTGTCAAACATTTTCTAGGCATCTACATCCTAAAGATGTCTTAATTTACCATCTTCATTCTTATCAACCTCATGCCACCTCATGTGCTTCACTGTTTTGGATAACATAAATAATCTTTGTAACTGTGGCTTTAAAAAAAGCAGATGAGAATCTTTATAGGTTTCTTCTTTTGCTTTTTGCCCTTCCGAATATCTTGTACCTCGATGTGTGACATCACTTACAAATCTCCCTATTGGCATCGTCTCCCTAATGCAACATACAATCATTGGGGCATACATCAAGTTTTTGGTAATTCAAGCCTAATCTGTTAATAATCTTCTTAGCCTCGTAGAACATTGTGGGAATCTTTACGTCAGGGAACGTATCTTGTAATTGTTAGATCTCATGTTTTGATGATAACAAAGAATATTATGAAAAATATTTAATTAATAAATAAGTTTGAATAAAGTAATAACAGGGAAAAGCATCACTTGAAGTAAGCATTGGAGTAATGAAGAAAGGCCAAGAGAAAAAGCTGAGAAACTTGATCAGATGCAAATTTTCTCAGGCATTACTCGAGTAAGTACTCGAGTAATGAGACAGAAACTTGAAGTAACCAGAGACACCTTCCAGTAACCTGCCAACAATACTCGAGTAATAGTACTCGAGTAATAGTGTAAAATTTTTCAAGTTGCTCTCGGCCTACCAACGTTACTCGAGTGACCAGGTAAATACCTTGGAGTTGCTCTCGGCCTGCCAACGTTACTCGAGTAACCAGGTAAAAGTTTTGAAGTTACTCTCGGCCTGCCAATGATACTCGAGTATGTACTCGAGTTACTCTGTTTCAGAAAATGTGTTGCTCTTGGCATTTTGAACCCTGCCAATGTTACTCGAGTAACTCACTGTGTTAAGCAAAAACCTGAAGGTAGTACTCGAATAACTTGATCTATTTTTATCATACTTCACTCGAGGTGCTATTCAAGTATGCAGGTATTTAATAAATCATTTTAAGTGGATTACTCGACTATGTACTCGAGTATGCAGAGTTATTTTTGAAGAAAAACCTTAAGTCATTACCTGAGTAAGCTATGCACATAGATTGAATTTACTCGAGTATGTACTCGAGTAACAAGGTAATCAAACTTGAAGTGCTCTCGGCCTTGAAATCCTACCAACATTACTGGAGTAAAGCATCGAGTAACCTAAAGTTTATTTGAAGGTTTACTCGAGTTGGTACTCGAGTAACCAATAAAGAAAAGTGTACTTTACCCGAGTAGGTACCCAAGTAAACAAGTATTTCCAAAGGTTTAAAATTTAGTTTATTCCATGCACTACCCGAGTAATGTTATATCTGTTTGTTGACTTGCAGTTTATCAAAGTTTTCCTGATGATACTCGAGTATGTAGTCGAGTAAACTTTAATGAATACTCGAGTATGCAAACCCAGAAATTTAGAAATCATTCAAACGTTCATTGTTTTGTTTCCTATATGATTAATCTTTCATTATATTAGTATTCTTAGCATATTTACAGATAAACAATGAAGAGATCTTACCAAATAAGGAAAGTCAAATGCAACGTTCACCTACTGCCACCTACCGCAAACATATATCTTTCAAATACTGGAAAAGTCAACAGTGGCTGTACACACTCCAACGGACATGAAGAAATATGTTCCAACAATCATTACCAACGTATCTATATATATGGGAACATCCAAACAGAGAAGTACAACAAGAACACTCACGAACGTATCATCAAGTTCATTACTCTGTTTTACATTATACTTGTAATTCTATGCTTCAGTGATTCTTATTCACTCTGTGAGAGAGATATTTTATTCAAACTCAATATTTGTTATTGAGATAACTTAAGGTTGTGGAACCTTGAGTTGGGATTGGATTACAACTTGTAAGGGGAGCGAGTGTCCAGGAGAAGGAACTTGCTTGTACTGAGGTGCCAAGAACCCATTGAATCTTGGAAGTTATAGTGAAACTCTCAAAGAAGCTCTGAGGACTAGATGTAGGTCAAAGTGGTTGTGGCTGAACCAGTATAACTCTCGGTGTACACTTCGGTGATATTTCTCCTTACTCCTTCCTGTTTTAATTTCACCGTCAAATTTTATATTTGCAACGAAATTTTTAATATCACCCAATTCACCCCCCCTCTTGGGTGAAACGCTTGCTCTAACAGTAATGATTCCAGCAACATCGACATTCCCTTATATGTGATTCCATACAAGCACTTGATATTATACAACTTGATCAAGAAAGATAATTTAGAGTATTTTTGACAACCTTGATATAAAGGACGATCTGCTTTGTCCATTAAGCTAAAAAAATCCTGAGCTGCTTCATTTCTCAAGAACACCGGCTTTGAACCTTGCACTTCTTCATTGAAGTTGTCATCTTAAAAACTAAACATATCACACACAACATCATTAATAGGATCATCTTCATATACTTGAACTCTTACTTGTGAACTTTGAGGAAGAGCATCATCATATCTCATATCGTCCTTCTCACCATAAACTCCCCATAATGTATAGTCTTCCAGGAAAGGCTTCACAAGAAAATGTTCCTTAACAACTTGTCGTGCATGCTACTTCTTGAACTTGCATCTCCGATATGGACAGACACTCTTGCCATTACAACTGGCGTGAGAGTATAAGAAATCCAAGAAATTGTTTAATCCATATAAATATTCTGGAGAATTGTGTGGCAACCTGATCTATGACTTATCCATAGCTAGTGAAAAAAGTTAGTTAAGAAGATGAGTAAATAGAGAATGATAGGTACTTGGAAGCTTATATTAAAATTCTCTGACATTTTACAATTTGTAGTAGTTAAAAAACAATCACCATAATCGCTATTAAGTGTAATTTTGTAGCGGTTATATTAGAAAAAACCACTACAAACTTTCATAATTGTTGGCAGAATATGAAATTAAAATTTCAAATGTTTGACACTTTTTAGTGGTTATGATATAAAAACCGCTAAAAAATTTCATGAATGTTGGCCATTAAACAAATTTTGTTTTGCACTTTGTAGTGGTTTTTTTACATAAACTGCTACAAATGAGCAAGACACTTTGCAATGGTTTAATTAACAAATCGCTATAAAGCTTCATAGGCAGGATTTAAAAAATTCAAATTTCAAATTGACAGTTTGTAGCAGTTGTAGTTATAAAAACCACTACAAAGTATCATGACCATTAATTATATTTCAAATTTTTTATTTTACAATTTGTAGCAATTATCATTGGTTCAACCAATGTTTTAAAAGCCGGACCAGACGTCGAGCAGGAAAGGTCAGCAGGTCATGGTTCAACCAGTTGGAACGGTCAAGCCATTCAGTTAGACCGATGATGTAATTATTAAATTTAAAAATATTGTATGCATATATATATATATTTATATATTTATAATTATGTATATATATATTATACAATTCATCTTTAGTGGTCTAATTTGATAGGAACTTAACTAGGTTACAAAATATAGTTGAAGGAAGAACACTAAGTCAACAATTAACCTAACAAAATGCATTGGACCATAATGATTTCATAACTTGTCAAACATTGGTGGCTTTTGATTGATCTAAGCATGAGTTTCTTCATAAGCATTTGGACCATAAATATCATCATCTGCTTGAGAAAAAGATCCAAAATTAAGAACACCAACTCCAATCCTAGAGCTTCCAATTCCATCCTTAGCTTAAGAATGGAAGCCAGCGGAAGACAACTGTGAGTTTTGTTCTAATTCTGCATATTTTTCCCTTTCTTGTAGCCATCACAGCTATAACTGCAGATTGGGAAAGTATAGAAAAATAAACTCCAAAAAACTCATTCTTCATTTAGCATCTCCATAGCTGAACAGAGGCCATTGGTTCGTCTTTTAGTAGATTCATGAATCATTTACAAGGTGCATCGTATCCAACCTTGAGCTCCATTCCTCAGCAATTATCCTTGATATGTTTCATTTTTAGCAACAACTATAAAGAGAAAAAGAGAAGACAAAAGATGACATTTGTGGCTAATATATGCTCTATTTTTATTTCATAAGAAAACAATCACATGTAAATGCATTGATTCAAAACAATACGAGAATGAGAAAGACATACTGTTTAGGGCTAAAGTTACTGTGTGGAAGAAGATTCTGCTCATTTTTCGTACTTCTTTCAATTTCAACTTCACATGACTCAAGCTTTGCTTTCAATTTAGTAGCCTCCTATAAGCACCAAAACAAAGAAATTAAGCATGGTATCTTATATTAACGCAAGTCAAATTGTCACACAACATTATTACAACATATTTTAAATTAACCACCAATGTGAAGTAGAAGAAATCAAAACATGTTTGAAACAAAAGATTCTTGAAACTTGAAGAAAAATAAATCCCTTAAATTAGTGTAATGCTTAAGACACTGCTCCAGCTAAAATGAGTCAAGCTTGTTTTACATAAATGTTAGTCGTCATATCTTAATCAATATATTTTCCAGTCTCCACTTAACAATTTAAACTCTTTTTAAGTATAAGAGAAAGCTGAAACCAAACTAGCTTCAAAGCTAGCAAATTTGAACCACTACCTCCCACTTACCGAAGTGAGCCTAATGCCACTAGGTCATAAGCCATTGACAATTTAAATTATTTTTTGTTCTAAAAAAATCAAGACTACTAACTATATGGGAATATTTTGTTCTAAAAAAATCAAATGAAAAAATAAATGAACCAAGAATACAAACAAATACTTATCAGAGCACAGGCCACAAGGGAATATTTGAGAATGAAAACCAGCAAAAGAACCCCAAAAAATGTAATACATGCAATAACTGTGATTGAAAAGCAAGCAAAGCAAAGGAAGATTGAGTACCTCAGTTATGAAGCATTGAAGTGATCGACTTTAGCTGAAATTGAGGAAGTGAGGAAACACTGAGACGGACTAATGAGAAGCCATGGGTTCAACCGCTACAAAGGTTCATTACAAGTTGTAGCAGTTATAACCTGTAACCACTACAAAGTTATGCGTAATTTGTAGCGGTTTAATAGGCTTAACCACTACAAATCTTCATTCTTTTCATCCTTTGTATCAGTTTTGTAATAAAACTGCTACAAATAAATTATTTATTTATTTATTTTCATAATTTTTTTGGTTAGTTCTAAACAAAAGAAGAATTTAACAAGACTCTGAAAATATAAATGTCCACATTTTTATACAGATGTTTGGAAGAAAAATATAATTGTTCTAAAGCTAACAATTAAAAAAAACTAACTATCCAGAGGATGATGATCAGGTCCTCCCTCAGGAGGGGAAGGATCACAACATTGATCATCAGGTCCTCCCTCAGGGGGTTGTATTAGGGTACTGAGCAGAGTTAACAGCATGATCATCATCATTAGTAGGAGGTGGTTGATGACGAATTGAGGGATAAGGGGAACCTATGGATGCTCCTTGTTAGGGAACATGCAACTCCATGACTACGACAGCATATAGTTCATAATATCCCGCCATTGCATATGCTGAGCATAGTAGTAATCGACCTACTATTGCATCTGATGGGCCATCATAGTATATGTCCTGGCAACCTCTAAACGGAGCTCCTCAACAGAGTATCCCTTGGACGTCTAACCCCAAACGTCTGTGCTCGAGAGCTGCCAGCCTTAGAGGCGCCGCTACTGTCAAAGACCATGTTAGCTTTGGCACTTATCCCCATACCCCTCATACATCTAGGGTGCTCAATTAGACCCAGACCCACTTTCAATGGTATAATGGGGTCTAGAGACCCTTTTGACTCCTAGATCTAGGTCTCTCGCTGCTCAGCCTGCGACTGCTGCATCCACTCCTACTATTTTATAAAATAATAAATTATTTTTATTCACAGTAAAATATTTTTATAAACAATATAACAATAAATTATTATTATAAAATAAAAAATTAACTTATAATGGCCTCCTCTGCCAGCTGAGAGGTCGGTATCCCGTCACGGTATCTATGGGTGATAGTGAATAACTCCTGTAGTCCATCTGGCAGTTCTCCTGCTGAGCATTCCTCTCCTAAAAAAATTTAAAAAATTAAATTAGTATTATGAACAATAAAACACAAAATTTATAATATGAAATAACCAATTAAAAGTAATTGACATTGTAAAAAATTACCAGCTTACTGTAAGTGATAGCAAATGTCTTCGATCTTATCATGTGGTGGATCATCTACTGCCCTCGGCACCTGTTGTTCCACCAAGAAAGTGTCACACCCTGTATCCCCACCACCCAGGTAAACCCCTTCGTGGTCCCCCCATCAGGGACACCCCCGATGGGCCGCAAGTAGACTCACAAGGATATAATCCCAAACCTTGGGATTTTCTCTCACCTCCTTACGTCTTGAACCCTTACCCTGGGTTCGATGGTACCACCTCTCACCAAACTCTTATACTTACCCCTAGGGTAAGGGTTCGAGATGTGGGGAAATGAGAGAAAACCCCAAGGGGTGGGATTATATCCTTGTGAGTCTACTTACGGCCTATTAGGGTGTGCCCGGTGGTGGGGATACAAGGTGTCATGCCCTTATTTTAATTTCACCTTTACTAGAGTATTCGTGGAAAACGATATGCGGTTCGATGGGCATCACAGAAATAGCATAATTATACTGATAATATATTCATGATTATAGAAAATCCCCATAAGGGTTCGTACATGATACTTACAATTAAAGTAGCCTCATAGGACTACTAGGGTGTCTAAACCCATCCCAGTGAAACGAAGAATTCTTCCCGTCTTCGCTTCACCACTGTAACCCTCTCTCTTGCAGTTCTCTTCTCTAATTTCTGCATACCTTTTGTATTTGCCTGTCTAAATTGTTGGTAAGGAGGGTGAGATTTAAGAGAATCTAAGTAGGAAAACAGTACCAATATGCATGAAGATAAGTGATTAATGCATGACATACTTGCATTACATAACTCATGTTCACACAATGACATATCTGCATGCTCAATGTTTCAAACAGCATACTTATGGCCATAACATAAATAGAAACAGAGCTTCAATCATTCATATATGTTTCACATAATCAAGCAAAGAAATAACATACATCAACACACCAGCATAAATATCAAATACAGGCAGGAGAGGTAACTTCCCTGCATTAAACTGTTTATGTGGGATGAACGTTGTGAGCGAAGTTTCATGGAGCTGAAAGAGAGGTTGACTACGGCACCAGTGTTGATTATACCTGATCCCAGTAAGGCTTATGTCGTGTACAGTGATGTGAGTAAGCAGGGGTTAGGGTGTGTCCTGATGCAGCTGGGAAGAGTGGTGGCCTATGCTTTTCAACAGCTGAAACCGCATGAGATGAACTATCCCACTCATGATATAAAGCTTGCAGTAATAGTGTTTGCATTGAAAATTTGGCGTCATTACCTGTACGATGTGACTGTGTAACTGTACTGCGACCACAAGAGTCTTAAGTATCTGTATGATCAGAAAGAGCTGAACATGAGATAGCATCAGCGGATGGAGTTGCTGAAAGATTATAACCTGGAGATCAAATATCATCCGGGTAAGGCTAATGTCGTCGTGGATGCTTTGAGTCGGAAGGCGGTGCTAGTGGCAACAATGATGATCCAGGAATGGAAATTAATAGAGGATTTTTGGGATTTCAATCTCTCGACTAATATCCTATGTGCCAGTTATAGTATGGTCCAAGGGGAAAATGACCTGAGGACGGAAATTTAAGAGGCTCAAATGTATGATGTGCGAGCTCAGTCGATCCGAGTTATGATTGAGCGAGGAGAGTTTCAGGATTATGATCTATTACCTAGTAAACTGGTACGTTACCAGAATAGAATCTATGTTCCACTGAAGGCTAACTTGAGACAGAGAATTCTTGATGAGGCTCATAAGAGTCAGTATACTCTTCACCCTGGTATGACCAAGATGCATCACAACTTGAAATCTATGTATTGGTGGCCAGGAATAAAGAGTGATGTGACTAAGTATGTGGCGCGGTGTCTTACCTATCAAAAGGTGAAGATTGAAAACCAGAGACCGCCAGGATTTCTTCAGAGTCTAGAATTCCAGAGTGGAGGTGGGAGAGTGTGACCATAGATCTTGTGGTAGGTCTGCCCAGGATCAAGAACTGTGATGTGATCTGGGTGATTGTTGATCGACTCAAGAAGTCTACGCACTTCATACCTATCAATGCTAGCTATTCCCCTGGTAGGCTGGCTAAGATATATATCAGAGATATCGTGAGACTCCATGGTACACCAAAAAATATTATCTTCGACAGAGATTCTCGGTTTACTTCGAGATTCTGGAAGGCTCTGTATGAAGCAATGGGTACTCAGTTGAGGTTTAGCACGACTTACCATCCTCATACAAACGAGCAGTCAGAGAGGACTATTCAGACATTGGAAGATATGTTGAGAGTGTGTGTCCTAGACTTCAAGGGAAAATGGGACTACTATCTTCCACTGGCTGAGTTTACTTATAACAACAACTATCATGTGTGCATCCAGATGGCTCCGTATGAAGCATTGTATGGAAGGAAATGCCAATCACCGTTGTGCTGGAATGAGTTGTCTAAGAGGAAGTTGTATGGGCCAGATCTTGTAGATCAAACCGCTGAACAGATCCGGATTATTAGAAAGAGGCTCCTTGTAGCACAAAGTCGATAGAGGAGCTATGCTGATAAGAGGAGAAGACCTCTAGAGTTTGAAGTAGGGGATCATGTTTTCCTAAGAGTGTCTCCGGTCATAGGGATCGGGAGAGCAATCAAGCAGAAGAAGCTGAGTCTGAGGTACACTGGTCCATTTGAGATTTTGGCAAGAATTGGGCCAATGGCATATCGGAAAGCACTACCCCCAAGTTTGAGTTGATTGCATGATGTGTTTCATGTCTCACAGCTCAAGAAGTACCAACCATACCCTGAACATATCATTGAGTACGAAGAGGTTGAGCTTCAAGATAACTTACTTATACGGTAGAGCCAGAGTGTATCATCGATTGAGAAGAGCGGAGGCTCAGGCATCTAAGCTTACCATTTGTGAAGGTAGTCTGGAAGGGAATGTCTCCAAAGGAAGCCACTTGGGAGGCGGAAGCGGACATGAAGAAATGATTTCCTGATTTTATGCCCTAGGATGTGTAACAAATTTTGAGGGTGAAATTTATTAAATGAGGGGAGAATTGTAATATCCCAATTTTTGATTATGGGTTAATGACAATTATTATGGATAATTGTGCATTTAAAATTGAAATTTTTACAGATTTTATGGCAATATTAACTAATATGTCATAATTAGTGAAAAATTGAACGAATGGAATTACTAGCCATAAGTTGGTAATTAATGGGAAAATTAATTACTAGCTAAGAGGAAAATGAGAAGTGTGATTAAATGGCTAATAGAGGGATTAAGTGATTAATTGAGTGTTTGCATTATGGGAGCCAATGAGCAATTGACACTTGGCAAGCTCACATGTGGAGAGTGTGAGAGAAAAGTCAAATGGGATTTTTAAATCATTTTTCTCTCCTCTCTCTCCCTCATTTTCGGCTGATGTGAAAGGCTAGAGGGAGTATCATCATTTGCATCATCTTCTCCATCTCTCTCTCTCTCTCTCATTTTCTCTCTCCAATTCGTCCTCCATTGTTGGCCAAGTGAGATAAAGAAAGAGCTTGTGATTAAGGTAAGCAAATGGCCTCTATAGCTCAAACTCACTTCATTAATGTTGATCCTTGGAGTGAGAGCTTCATTTTGATGTTTATAGTGTGCCTATTAGTGTTGATTTGTGCCTACACGAAATTTTGGAGGTTGGTGAATCAAGAAACCTCTTTGGTAAAGTTAAAGAGGTAAGTGAGACTAATATATCTATCTAAGTTTTATGCCAAATGGTTTAGTTTGAAATTTATGGAAATTTTGGCATTTAATCCAAAAAATGATGACCAATGGGTTTTTGGCATAGTAATGGTATGTTAGGAATGTATATGGATAGATAGGATTAGCTGAAAATTGAATGATTGAGTTTAGTGATTTTGGAAAATTGGAGATTTGTGTTGCCCAAAACCAAAGCATGATAATGGAATAGGATTTTGGTAATTCTGATAATTCCATTGAATTCCTTAGATGTTTTTGTGTGGGAGTAGCTTTAGTAGAAGTTTTGGGTTCATTGGGATCAATTGGGCAAGTGTTAGGAAATGTGGTACGTTTTGTTGCATTTTCTGGTTTCTGATAAGATCACTCGAGTGATCTGGGGTTTACTCGAGTGTGGGATGAACATCACTTGAGTGAGGTTGAGTATCACTCAAGTGTTGCGTGAATATTCCATTTCTCTTTAGTTTTTCAGTTGTGCTTCTTGGAAAAATCTCAAGAGTGTAGAGGCTCCCTTGCGAGTGTTGAGCCATCACTAGGGTGCAATGATCTGTGCTCGAGTGCCCCTCCTCATTGAAAACTCATGGCTCTTGGGTGAGCACTTCTTGAATCTCACTTTGTGGTACTCGGGTGAGCATTAGGCTATCACTCGAGTGAGAGGTGCTATGCTCGAGTGTAACAAGCAAATCTGGGTTCTATGATTTGTTTCTACTCTCAAGTCCACACTTCTTGTGCTTCAATTCCTAGAACTCGAGTAGGCATTTGGCTATCACTAGAGTGTGACTCTCTAGACTCGAGAGTTTTAGTTTTTTGAAAGTTCCTGTGCTCTCGGGTGTTTACTCGCTAACCTTCACTCTCTTGTACCTGAGTGTTGACTGCACCATCACTTGAGTGAGGTCCTCCTTCACTCGAGTATTCGTACAAAATCACTTGAGTGAGGCCATCTTCACTCAAGTGTCTCAGTGAAAAATATCAGTCTTAAGCTTTCAAAAAGGGATATTTGGGGATAGTCTTCCAACCCTTTAAGGCTTCTGTTAGAGGTATTTAAGGACTCTTAAAAGAGCAATAATGATAGCCAATTAAGTATTAAGATGTCATTGAGAATTGGAATAGAGAATTGACTCTTTGTCACTGAATATAATTATAGGATACGACATTTGCCCGACGCGGGAGAGACCGGTGCTAGAGT
The DNA here is from genome assembly GCA_963242795.1 of Inga leiocalycina. Lineage (NCBI taxonomy): Eukaryota > Viridiplantae > Streptophyta > Magnoliopsida > Fabales > Fabaceae > Inga > Inga leiocalycina. Next base: position 60,453,203 of record OY725321.1, read on the forward strand.
ACGCCTGGAAGGATCAAGGTAGTGACTTTTCTCTTATGTTGTGTATGATGCTTGGTATGCATGACTTATCATTGTTTGCTGTGTGAATCTTTGGCATGAGGCCATTGTGTATTATCTCCCATAGTGCATTACAGCGTGAGCTATCGTAGGGGGTGATGATGATCACACCTACACCTACCCCTGCCATTGTATCACACCTACCTGTTTGAGTATCCGGCCAGTGTGGCTGTATGTGTATGTGAAATGTTTTATATGGATCCCAGCTGTGGTGATATATGTGATATGATCATGTGATTGTGCAATACAGCGTGAGTAAACGTAAGGGTGACACGAGTCATACCTGCCCTTACCACTGTAACTGTCGTTGTAGTTGCAATGTGTGTGTGATGATTTGCTTACATGCTTTGTTGTTGTGCATACTATGATTGATTTGACACTACGGGGATTCCTTAGAATCTCACTCTACCATAAACCAAATTTTAGACAGGGTTGAAGGATCGAAAGGAAAGCGGGTGACGAAGAGCGGTTGAGCTCCAGTTTATGAGTTTATTTTGGTTAATAGTTATCATGTATAAAATCAATTGGATATCTCTTTTTGGACCAATTGTATATATTTTGGGATATGTTGTATAGCTTTGTGTAATCCCCAAGATAAGGGAAAAGTGTATGGGCTTCATACCTTTGTATAAACCCTTTATTAATGAATGGAACCCGAGTGTGTTGGGAATTATGTTGTACTCTGATATGTATAAATGAAATCCACCTATATAGGCCATTTGTATTACTTGAAAATGCAAATAGGAGACCATGTGGAAGAGACTTTTGAAAAGTTTTGTAAACCCGGTTTTGGGTAAAAGTTTATTTTAATAAGTCCCAAATTATAATATGGTCTCTAATTCCAACTTAATTACATGTTTAAGAACTAATCTCGGCCTAAGGTGGGAAGGGGGTTACACAGTTCATAACTACAAAAATACAGAATTGTGCAAAAGTTCATACTGCTCCAAAACATATTCCAGTTTCAATCCCAAACTTTGGAAAATCATAACTCTTACCTCACAAATCGAAATGACACAAATTATATGTTTATTTTGAAGCTTGGCATGAAAAATTTAAGACTGAAAAGTTTCAAAATTTTTAGACACCATTTGCCCATTTAAAACATCCATACAAACCAGCTACCCTGTACAGAGTTTCAATAGACAGAGTTTCCAACTTTTGCATAATTCTTCCCAATGGTTCCAATTTCACAACAAACACTCTCCCCACACAAATTTTCACAAGAAAGACATTGGAATCACTAAAACAACCAAATTCTCATCACATCCACAAATATTCAATTTTGAACCACAATGCAACACAACCACCAAATTGCCCAACTTTCCATTTCACCATAATATATGCCTTCCCTTTATTCCAATTCAATTTAGATTTTAATCCACAATTGAACTTAAATACAGGGTTTAGGCACTACTCATAACATATTCAATCACAATTCACATCGTATTCTCCAAAAGTATTTATTTATCAATAATTACATCCACTTTTGAAGTCATTAACCCTTAATCGCTTTTTTTGGGATATTACACTGGGTGTGATAGAAAGCGCCTGCATAAAAAAACAACATTTAAAGTATTAAAAAAATTATAGTTATTAAAAACATAAAATTTATGAAAATTGTATTATAATTAGAATTATAAATAAATTACTTGCCCCTCTGCGCTCCTCCTAAACTGGACAAAACTTGCCCAATCGTTTAGTAGGACGCTGTCCGGGATGTTATCGATCAGCTGCTGCAGAGGAATAGTCATATCATTATTCATACTGTGGAAGAAATGATTCCTTCTATTCCTCTAGCCGTCGCCCATCTTTAATAGCGTGTACCTCTTCCTATTGTCTCGGACAGCAATCCTATCCTGTCATACAATAAAAAAATAATTAAATACGATTATTTACAAATCAACAAATTAGTAAATAAGAATTAAATACAATTAATTATAAATTAAATCATTTAATATAATTAAATACAATTAATTACCTTCACCACCTCGTCCTATGTCAGATCCTTTGGCCCCTTCAGAACCTTCTTCCACATCCTGAAGTGAAGGGGGAACCACATCCAATTAGAGCCCAGCTCGTTCAGGTAGCGGTTGAATATGTGACCCCCATTGTCGATGGGCTGGTCCGTGGCCTCATTCCATAGAATTACAACTCGTAGTGTTCAGTCTAGGCTATTTAGACCGACCACATCTAGCCTCCTAGTGGAAATGTTCCCTTACTCATCTGTACAATTTACCACATACGTTAGTTAAATTTAAATTCATATTTAACAAGTCAAATTTAAATATTTAATTTATTACATAAAAATTTACATTTACCTTGGACCTGTACCTCAAACCTATTCAACCAAGAAGACGACCGTCTTGAGTTGTTCTAATCCCATGCCTCCTCCTCATCCAGGAACCACTCTATGTCACTGAGCAGAATCTGGAACTCAAACTTCTCATTCTCGTCATAGTCGCTCAGACTCAGATCACCTCCCTCTCCCTAAATAGTAGGAGGCACCTGTGGTGTGGTTGCCTCCTGTAGGGCCGTCTACTATGGCTATGGTGGGGCCAACTCTTATGGCTGCTGTGGGGCTATCTGTTGTGGCGCGGTTGCCCTCCCTTCGCACTGCCCCCTTCTACTGCTGCCACTTAAAGAAGCGGTCTAGGGGGAAGCTCGACCTCCTTCCCCTTCCCTTTATCCCTCCCTGAAGCCATATGAACTATAAAATATAAAAAAATAGTCACATTTATATATAAAATATAATACAAATAAAAAGAGGAAAGAAAATATGTAACTTTCATACCTCAAGTGTGAAAAATGTAAAATGCCACTTCAAAACTCTCAAAGAGATGTCAAAAAGCTTAGATCTAAAGGAAAACTTTCATAGAGACATAAAAAAACAAAATGAACAAATTAGACAAATGAAGGGTCGCTGGGTTTCTATAGCACTAAAATTTGTAGCGATGATTAGGAAAACCGCTACACAAACAACTAAAAACTTACCTCAGGCAAACAGATAATTAGTAGCAGTTACAACTAACCACAACAAACATACAGACCCTTAAAGTTTTGCATGAAACCACTAAAAATATTGAGTACATTTGTAGTGGTTTTTTAAAACTTCTACAAGGAGGCGACCATTTGCATTCCGTAGTGGTTTATGTCAAAATAACCGCTACAAAATAACTGCCACAATTGTTGTGCCATACTTGTAGCAGTTTTGATGACATAACCACTACAAATTAGCCGCTACAAGTTATGGCTAGAAATTGGCTCCAAATTTGTAGCAGTTGCCTTTTGTGAACTACTACAAAGAATGTTGGCTTGCCAATGCACAACTTAGAGCGAGGCTTACTACTATAGATCTGTAGCGGTTTATGTAAAAACCACTACAAATAATCATATTTAGAGTGGTTAAAGTAACCACTACAAATGCATTGCTATAGATGTCATTTTTTTGTAGTGTCTTATCCCTTTGGTCTCTACACCATTGGTCTACCACATTTCCTTATCCATTCTCCCCACTCCCCTCTTCCTATATAATACTGTATCCCCACTCCTTCCTCTCTATTTTTACGGTTGCAAGTACATAAGCCTCCTTGGTCCCCACTTTTTTTTGTTTCTTATCTCCTCCTCTTCCATATTTCTTCAACATTTGGCCCAACTTCCATCGGCATTACAAAGCTTGGTCTCCCACATTTTTTGTTCTTCTTGTCTCTTCCTACAAAAGCTCCCTTGTAAGTCATTTTTTTTATTACAAAAGTTTTGGTCGATTGGCACTACAGTTTCCTTTTCTTTTTTTTTTAAAGTTTAAAATATTCCATGAATATTAGCTTGTAGTTTTATGTGTGCTTATGATTTTTTTTTTCGGATATTTGCTTAAAGTTACAACTCTCTCTTATTAAACTTCTCATACATTGTAAGTTTTTTAATTTTTGAGCTTACAAATATAATTTTACTAGTTGTTACTAGTTTAATTTGCTCAATGTCTTTTATATTTAATTTATTATGAAATCTAAAAAAATTTTATCAATTGTATATGTTGAAAATCAATTGAGATAATATTACATGTTACTATAGGTTGTATATGTGAAGATATGTGTAGTACTTATAATTTTTAGCTGCTTTAGTAATTGTCATTGATGAGTTGACTAAGTGAAATAATTATAACACTTATATTTTATGTTGGCTTGTAATGCAACCAATTAATTTAACTATGATATATAGTGATTTTTTCAATTAGTTATTTGTTTGGAGTTATTTCATTCTGGTTTGATTTTGTACGTTTGGCTATGGATTTGTACTGTAAAATACATAATTAATTAGGAAAAGAAAGGAATTACGCAAAATTATTTTTTTTTTATAAAAATACTTCTTGTGACGCTTCCTCATAGGAAGTGATATACACACTTCCTATGGCACTTGCCATAGGAAGTGTTAAACTTCTTGTGGCGCTTCTTCATAGGAAGCTATTTAAAAATAAATAAATAAAAATAAGTTGTGGCGCTTCCCAAATGGCATAGTATTTATAAAAATAAGCGTCATTTATGACATATTTTGTAGTAGTATATCATCAGTCCCTTATACCAAATGTAACCCCCTCACGGTAATTATATCCGGATTATGAACTTTAAGTGAAATAGAGACCAATAAGATAAAATCACATTTATAATCCCTCATCTCCAAGAGATGGGGTGTCCAAACAAAACGTTTAAAAGCAAGATTCATCTAGTCTCACATTCACTTTTGAATACAATTACCTGTGTAGTTATATCACATAATAAATATCAGAGTGCATAACCAAAATCCCAGCAACCCCGGGTTACTTACATATGCATATAGAATGGGTTTAAAGGTTTCCCAAAATGGGGATTACATATCCAAAATTGTTATATACATCTCATATACATACAGTAATCCCAAAAATCAACTAGACAACCAACATCCAAAATGCAATATGTCCCTACTAGCCCTAACCACTCTTGGTTGGCTGCTTCCCCTTCGAGCCACTTGTCCTATCTGAAAATGTTAGTCATTTAGAAAGAGTGAGATTATAAAGAATCCCAGTAATAACAAATCACTCATACAATATATAAACACAAGGCATGTAATGTATCATGTTCACCAGCAGCATTATCAGCAACACAATGATCTATGGCTCGCGCCACAAATGACAGCACTCACAACTGTATCATAATGCATTATGCCCGCTTTCACGATAATCACAATGACAGCTTTTGCTGCAAACACTATGCCCGCTTTTGCGGTAATCACAATGCTGCTTACGTGATAATTACTATTCAGCAGTATCATAAAGCACAAAGTATCTCAAAGCACAACATATCACAAGGCACAATGCTCCACAATGCACAAAGCTCAATAAGGCACAAAGCTCCACAATGTATCTCAATGTATCTCAAAGCAGTAGCAGTAACACACAATGCATGATAGACAAATATACAATACATTTACACAAAGTATAAGAGAGGAGTCACTACCTGAATCTTTCCTGACGTTCTTTGGCACAGTGGGCTCACGCGTTTGACAGATATCAAATCCTATACCGAATTAGGGACAACCATCAATCTCTTTTCCAAACACTTATTCCATAATAATCTAACTTAGTTATCATTTAAGACTCTTTAGGTAGCTATTAGAGGCCTAAACATATACTTAAAGGGTTGGGAGAAACTACCTTGAATACCCCTTTTTCGAAAGGCAAAATAGTGATTTTTGGCTGGCTCACTCGAGTGATAAAAGACTATGCTCAAGTGATAACGGCTCTCACTCATGAGTGTTTGACAATGAGCAACAACCATGACCAGAAAGTGCTCACATCACTCGAGCAGAATGTTTTGCACTCGGGTGATGACTCTAATCCTACTTGAGTCCCCGAAAGTGCAACACAAAGAGTGACAACCCGAGAGCATATGCAATCATCAGAGGGAAAAGCTCACTCGAGCATACCCCTTAGTGCTCGGGTGAGAAGGTTTCACATGTGAGTGTTAGAGCACACTCTTGAACATCAACCAGCGAGTGACAACCCGAGAGCAACCCTAACTTTACATATACACTATCACTCGAGCAATCTCATGCTCACTCGAGTTATCACCAGCATCAATTACGGTGAAGGAAGTGCACTCGAGCCTCTTTATGATAACCCAGGCAAAACACTTCGCAGAAATGGAAAATACGCAGCACTCGAGTGAGTTCCTCCCTTACTCAAGTGAGGCTATCAGATTGCCAGATAGCAGCAATTGATAGAATTTTCCAGATTGGTTAAAACCACACCCAATGGCTCCCAAACTCCACACAAAGCTCATACACACTTAAAATAACATAGGGAACCCATTAGTAACCTCCAAAACACTCAAATACCATTTCAAATATAATCTATGCCCTTGGGTCTCTATGACACACAACACCAAAATTTCATTCAACTTAATTCCAAACTCCAAAAGCATTACCAATACTCAAAGAACTTCACAATGAACTATTTCCAACATCAATCACTATGAAATTCATATATTAAAAAATGGGCATAAACTAGGGCAAATTTCCAGAATTCCTCAAACTTATCCAAAAATCATAACATATATGTCAAAAAGCATCAAATGCCTACCTCTTCACTTTACCAAATCCAGAATTTTGATTCTCCAACTTTCAATTTCGTCCAACACTCAAATCAACACCTTTCAAGATTCTGAAATCACCACAATGAAGCTCTCAATGAGGTGCACAACATTAGAGAAGATGTTTTGAGCTTAGGAGGATCATTACTCACCAAAATCAAAGCTTTTCTTTTCCTCTTTCCTTCTCAAGGTCACCGAAAATGGAGAAGAATGAGAGAGAATATGAGAGATATGGAGATGATGAAGAAGAAGTATGGTTCTCTTCCCTTGCCCATGCTTCCACCAAAAAGATAGAGATGGGAAAGAGAAAAGTGGAATTTTGTCCTCTTGTGCCACATCCAATAGTCCTCACAATGCCACATGTCTACATCTTACTCACTCCCTTTATAAGCTCACACAAGCTTAATACACATGATTCCGACCCATATGCAACAAATCTCCACCCTTGATCTTTAATCTCCAAATATACTCATATCAAATTTACATCATATTTCTACACAAGTATTTAATTACACTAATTACAATTAAAATCAGAGTCATTAGCCCTTAATCCCAAATTGGGTCATTACACCAAACATATAATTTGTCCCAATCTTTGACCCAATCTCAGTCCTTAACTCTTAATGTTTTGTACCAAATAGGGCCTTACTTGCTCCTTGGGAGTTCCCTGACAGGTGACGGCGATTCTTAGACCATCACTATACCTCATCTTCCCTTTAGAAAAAGCTCTGACCTATTCTCTTGAATTCTTTTCTAATTCTAACTCTTTCTTGTTCTCTAGAGTTTTCAGATTGTGAGATAGTACATGAAAAATCACTATAATTTGAGGTATTTCATCAAGTCTTCTATTGTTGCTTTTTCTGTAGAATTATGCAATGTATTTGGAATCATTATTGTTAGATTATTCTAATATGTGGTGTCAGAGCAGGTTTTTCCAATTCCCCTCTTCTTATTTTTTTTTGCATGTTATTTTATTTTTTTTATTTTTCTATTTTAAAAAATAATATGATAATTGATTATGAGGCATGTTCATTTGGTTTTTTCACTATTCCTCCTTGGTCTTCCTTTGCCTGTTATTTTTCTCACATGAGATGTGTCTTGAATATGCTTTAATTTTCTATCTAAAAATTATATTGAGAAATTCAAAAATTAATTTGTGCATCATATATGATTTTGATCTGTCTATTGTATGTAAATGCATATGGGCATTGTTGTCAAACTCACGAGTTGACTCTCCCAGTTTATCATTTTTACATTTCTAACTTATAAAATCGAGTCAAGTCTTTGGTATACTCGTGACCATTGTAAACTCGGTTAAATTCTTGAGTTTATACACCGAATTTACCGTTTTTACGTTTCTAGCCTACAAAATTGTGTTGATGCACCCTTAAACTCATGTTAACTTTTTCAATTTGATTATACTCAATAGCTTTATATATGAATTTTATAGAAATTTCTTTATTAAATACGATAAATTATGAATGTTGATAGATTTAATTTCAATTATTTGGATTTAAAATACATTTAAATCAAATTATTGTCAACTTTTTATATTTTAATTATTTAATTATATACTAATAATATATATTTAATGGTAAAACTAAACTCTTACGAGTTTACGATTCAAGTTCACGATACGAATTTACATCACTATCACGAGTTTGCTTAAACTCGCGAGTTTGACAACCTTATATATGAGATTTATGTTCATGGTTTCTCTATGCTTTTAATCCTTTGACCGTTGAAATGAAAATGGAAATCGGTCAAAAAAAAATCACGCTTTTGTTTTGGGATTGAAATCAAAGTCTTGATTTGTTTCTTTTTCCATTTTTGATGAATTTGGGTGTGTATAGTGCTCCCTTTGATTTTTATGCATTCATAATTCCATTTGAGTATTTATTGAATGTGGGACTGGATGAGTTTGTACGATTTCTTCACTCTCCAATGAAAACCATCATTTTCCACATGCGAGATAAGTCTTGAAAGCATTAATTTTGTTTGTCTTGAAAATAAAAAAAAATTTTATTTTATTTTTTTGGCTTGCCTTTGGGGAATAAATTGAGTCTATGTTTTTTCCCCTTCTTTTTTCTGATTCTTCTGCCATAAAGGGGAACCTATAATCATGCCTCAATTTTGGGTTTGAAACTCAAATATTTGATTTGTTTCTTGGCCACTTCTGGTGAAAATCATTGTTCGTGTATGAATCACTTTAGTACTTGTTCTCACTACTGGAAAAATCACTTTTAAGACCGGTTAAAAAAAATATTTTAGACCGGTTCTCAATCCGGTCTTGATATAGCCGGTCTAAAAAGTCTTCTACTTTTTAGACCGGTTATGGAACCGGTCTTAAACAAAATTTTTAAGACCGGTTATTATAAAACCGGTCTAAAAATAAATATTTTTAGACCGGCTATAATAGGAACTGGTCTAAATTAATAAAATTTTAGACCGATTCTTATGAAGAACCGGTCTGAAAATTTGACTTTTTAGACCGGTTTTATAAATAACCGGTCTAAAAAGTATCACATTTATGACCGATTCTTTATAACCCGGTCTCAAAAGTCAACTTTTCATACCGGTTTTCTCCAAAACCGGTCTTAAATATACTTTTCAGACCGGTTTTGGATAGAACCGGTCCTAAAAGTTGAATTTTTTTAAAAAAAAATTCATTTAAAAGTATACCCAGCAATTCATTTCCCCTGTTAAAACATTTCACTCAGCAAGCAGCAGGCAATTCAACGACATTGAAATAAATAAATTTTAAAACTCATTGGAACATATTAAAACTCAACTCCCTTTTGCTTAAACAGTACTGGCCGAAACATAAGCAAAGGAAACCAACCATGTATAATAAACTCACAACCATAGACAGAATCATATGCAAGGAAATCAAACAACCATGACAATGCTGTTTTGACCAAGTTCCTTATATATATATACACCAATAACAATTACATAATTCAAATATAGTTCATACTAATTATTTTAGTTAACTAACCTTTAATGTAGTTTTATAAAGGGATATCCTCCCATATCCCTTCATGATGATCATTTCTTGTGCCGTGTTTATTGTCTGCTTCATCTTCTTCATTCAATTATGGTAAACCTCTAGAAAAAGAAAGAGTCTCAAGCAGATCATTCATTAAATGACTTTCCTGATTAATATCAACGACCCTTTTTCCTTGGAAAGCTACAGACCACATTTTTTTTGCCTGATCAGTAACATAGAACACTTGTTTCGCTTGATATGCCATAATAAAATGTTCATCTCTAAAACTTATACTATTCAAATCAACTATGTAAATCCCAACTGATCAATCATCACACCATTGTTGACATCAACCCAGTTGCATTTGAAAATGGGAAGTTTAACTTTAACATAATCAACCACCCAAATCTCTTCAATCACCCCATAATAAGGTATTGCTGCCAATCTAGGATTCTTATCTTTTGAACTAGAGAAGTGCATAGATTCAGCCACTAACATAACCCCACTGTTCTAGACAGTGCTCCTATCATCAAGGGACTTTGTGTAAAATGTATAACCATTGATCACAAATGAAGCCCAACTTATAACATCAGCCTCAGGACCACGTGCTAACCATTTAATTGTATCAGAAACACATTCTTTGCCATCAACCTTTTGTTTGAACCAATGTGCAAAAGTTTTGTTATGCTCCCTAATTAACCTTTGTTCAGTCATTCGACTATTTCCTTTCCGTACAATTTCTTTATGAGCATTAATGTAATCTTGAACTTCATCAACATTATTCAAGATGTACAAGTGGACTTGTTGCAATTCATCAGGATCCATGCTCTTTATTGAAGCCCCGCGCCTACCGCCTTCTTCGTCATGACATTCAGGAAGTCTAATGTGTCCTACATTTGACAAGTAATCTTGACAAAACTTTATGGCTTCTTCAGAAACATATTTCTGAACAATAGATGCTTCAGGCCGGTTAGGGTTCTTCACATACCCTTTTAGGATTTTCATACTTCTTTCAATTGGGTACATCCATCGCAAATAAATAGGGCCACACAACTTGATCTCCCTAACTAGATGAACAATTAGATGTACCATGATGTCAAAAAAAGAAGGAAGAAAAAGCTTTTCAAGTTGGCACAAGATTAGATATCCTTCATTTTCCAGTTCATCCAATTTTTCTGTGTCAATGACTTTACTACAAATAGCATTGAAGAAGAAACAAAGTCTAGTCAAAATATGTTGAAGATCATATTCAGCAATGCCTCGAATAGCTACTAGGAGCAGTTGTTGTATTAAGACATGACAATCATGAGACTTTAGCCCCACTAACTTCAAGTCTTTCATCGACACAAGCTTCCTAACATTTGAAGAATACCCTGAAGGAACTTTGATGCCATGTAAACACTGACAAAAGCTTCTTTTCTCATCCTTAGACAAAGTATGAGCAGCTGGAGGACAAAAAGTTCTCTTACCATATTACTTTGGATGCAAGTCTTCTCGTATCCCCATTTCTTGCAAATCTAATCTTGCCTTCACACCATCCTTAGAACTACCTTGTATGTTAAGCAGTGTCCCAACAATACTATCACAAACGTTTTTCTCCACATGCATGAAATCAATACAGTGTCTTACATCAAGCTTCGGCCAATATGGAAGATTGAAGAAGACAGACCTCTTTTTCCATTTACTTTTCTTAGTACTTTTCTTTGTAGTCTTACCAAAGATAACATTCATATTTTTCACATTTTCATAAACTTGCTCCCCAGTCAATGCCTTCAGAGCATCTTCAAACTCTTGTCCACCAAAAAAAGCTTTCTTTAATCTGCGATACGGGTGGCCTCGTCTAAGAAATCTCCTATGGCCAAGATAAACTGTCTTTCTTCCATGTTGAAGTTGATGGTAGCATGTTCCTTCTTCATAAATCGGACATGCTTTATGGCCTTTAACACTATAGCCTAACAAGTTTCCATATGCAGGGAAGTCATTTATAGTACAAAAGATCATGGCTCACATTTTAAAAACCTCCTTCTTGTTCGCATAAAAAACATCAACACCTTCATCCCACAATTCTTTCAAGTCTTCGATCAAGGGCTCTAGGTAAACATCTATATCATTTCCGGGTTGTTTTGGTCCCGAAATCAATATAGATAACATGATGCACTTTCGTTTCATGCATAACAGAGGAGATAAGTTGTAAATTACCAATAGAATAGGCCATAAACTATGTATACTGCTCAGGCTACCAAAAGGATTCATGCCATCCATGCTAAGCCCAAGCCTAAGGTTCCTAGGTTTTTCACCGAAGGCAGGAAATAATTGATTGATTTTCTTCCATTGAGAAGAATCAGCCGAATGTCGAAGCTTTCCATCGGATATCCTCTCATTCACATGCCATCTCAAATTTCTTGCATCGTTTTCATTAGCAAACAAGCGCTTGAACCTTGGTATGATTGGAAGGTACCACAATACTTTTCTAGGAGCGTTATTTGATTTGTACCTCGGGGTTTCACATATGGGACACTGTTGTTCCTCTTCATGCTCTTTTCTATACAATAGACAATCATTAGGGCATGCATGGATCTTTTTATATTTCATCCCTAGTGGACACAATATTTTCTTAGCATCATAGTATCGAGAAGGCAACACATTATCATCTGGAAGCATGTCCTTAAAAGCCTCAAGCGTTTCTGAAAAACTCTTGTCGCTCCATCCATGGTGTGCTTTCAAGCTTACCAATTTCAATACTGCTTTCAACAATTGGTACTTTTTACACCCCGGGTACAACGGCGTCTCAGCATCACTACACTATTACCGTATGCATGTAATTGCTCAAAACTCTCTTCTCCTACATCACGAATAATATCCTCTATTCGATCATCCGTATCCGTGTCATTATCATCAGAGTTCACTCCCCCTGTAGAGATGAACTTGGCATTTCTAATTCCTCACCATGCCATACCCACACTGTATAACTCTTACAAAATCCTTCACAAATTAAATGTGTATATATATCTGCAGTACTTAGTCGCTTCTCATTCAAACATACTACACAAGGGCAATAAAACTTTCCACTACCATCATCGGCATGTCTACTAGCGAAATCTAAAAAACCCCTCACCCCATTATCATATTCAACACTCATCCGTTTAGCGTCTATCCAACTATGATCCATATATATCTCAATACTTCTAGCACCCTATATCCAACAACAAAAGGATAGACAAAAAAACAACAACAATAGAGTTTTAGATATTTCAACAAAATAAACAGGCACCATTTGAAACTAGTATTGTTTTAACAAACCAATAACACTGACAATAATCAAACAACTAAAACAGAACATAAAGTGGTATTAATTCAAAAAGTCAAAGCATATGAATTATAAAACAACGAGAAGTGCTCAAATTAAAGCAACAACAAGAACTTTTCATTGAACATTATTAATTATAAAACATCGTACAACTAAATAACGGATTGATCGAACACTAACCTGAATGAAAACCAAGAAGTGAGCTTCAACCCAAAGTCACGATGGCGTCGACTAAGGTTAAAATGAAGTCCTCAAATTCATGGCACTGACAAAGGGAAGTCAAATCAGAGGAGAATGGTCACTGCGCTGCGGAGATTAGAGGTCGCGGAGGAGAAGACTGACGATAATCAAAGAACAGCGATGACGAACACAGCAACGGAAGCGGTAATGACGGAGGAGACTTGAGCAAATGAGGGACGGGACGCCATGGACGAGTTCAGAACAGGCACGGACAGAGGTCACAGAAAAATGGCAAAGAGAGAAAAAAGGGTTCACAAAGAGCGCGATTTGGGCGCGGGAGGAAAAATAAGTGTGAAAAATCTTACCTTTAAGACCGGTTTCTATTAAAAACCGGACTTAAAAGAGGGAAAATTCACATTTAAGACCGGTTTGTACAAAAACCGGTCTTAAATGTAACATATTTAAGACTGGTTATTCACACAACCGGTCTTAAGAAGTTATGGCATTTTGAATTTAAAATTTTTAACATTTAAGACCGGTTTACATATAAACCGGTCTTAAATGTTAAAAAATTTTAAATATGTAAAATTTTAAGACTTTAAGACCGGTTTTTTTTTTGTAACCGGTCTAAATAAATTTTTTAAGACCGGTTTTTTTAAGAACCGGTCTAAGAAATTCAATATAATTAGAAAACTACCACCGCACAAATTTTTAAAACCTTATCCGCCAAAACCGGTCTAAATGTGGCGGTCTAAAAAGGGTTTTTTCCAGTAGTGTGTGTTGTTGAATTTGCCACTTCAAACAATGAAAAGAGATCCTAGGGTTGCTAAAAAAGGTCACCTACATTTTGCAGGACCTTCGATTGTGTTGGATTCTTACTGGGTTAATCCAAAGGATTGGGTTGGGGTTTTAGGGATCCGGCTGAAGCAAATGACAAGCCCATATTTGTAACCCACCCATTGGGATAAAATGAAATGGTGAGTTTCACTCTTGGGGTTAAATGACGCCATTCTTACTCATCTCCCTGGTATTTTGTCCTTCCCTTAATCTTATTGCTTTACATTTTGGGCTTAATTCATCTTTTGTTTATGAGCGATTCGGCTGAGGCTAAGTGCTCGTTTGGAATAGCTTTTTTTGGGCAATAAGTGTTTATAAATCGTAATTCACGGTATATGAGGTAAATATGTGAGAGGAATTTTATCTCGGCTTGCGTAATAAATGACTTATTGTCTAAAATTAAGTGATATCAAACACAGCCTAATTAGGCATAGTCAATTTTATTTTTTGTTGTTATGTTTTTTTAAGAATTGGGCCTTTTTGTTTTGGTTTTCCAGCTTATTCATTTAATTATTTTTACACTTAATTGGGCTCATATTTTTCTTGACTTATAATTTTTGATTCTTTACGTATTCCACATTTTTGTGAAAATTGTTTTGTGGACCTTGTTCAATTGGGCTTCAGTTATTTTGTTTTTTGGTTATATTTTTCCAAAAGTATCCTTTTTAGTTTATGGGCCATTCAGCTTTGGGGTTCAGATTTAATTAATATTTGGCCATTTATTAATTGGAATTTCGAATTGAGCTTGGACTTAGTTTCAACTTTTCTTCTTATTGCTTTGGGCCTCTGACTTGATTTTATGGTTGTCTTTTAGTTTTATTTCTTGAAATTCTATTTGGGCTTAGCTTCGGCTTTTACTAGCTTGAGCCATGTTGTTTTAATTTTTATTAATTTTTGTACTGAATAAATAATGATGAGTTGTGTTTTATTTATTTAGCAAATGTTTAACATATTTTTGGCAAAAAAAAAAGGCAAATTTTTAACAGATAATTTATTATGTATACACTTTTTTAATTGTTTAGAATTAGGGAAAGTTATTTTTGGCGATATTAACATGCTGAAAGAGAATTTTGAAAATTTATTTTTTATGTTTTGATTGTCTAAATATTTAGAAAATTTGTTTTAGGCAATTATGTAACTATTTAAATTTCAAAAATTTATATTTGAGTTGAAATATGGTGAAATTAATTTCTTAAACAATTTTTGGATGCATAAAACAGTGGAGGGTTATTAATTTAAATTTTTATTGATCAAATTAATTAGTTAAAACCTCCATTAAAATGTGCATATATTAGATTTAATTTGGATGCACAAAATAGTGGGATAATTTATCTATGATGAGTATTTAATATTTAGTCACATATTGTTCATTAAATTTACCAATTAAATTCTCATTAAAGATTTGTGCATATTTAAAATTTACTTGCACATAGTTGATATTTGTGATTAGCATAAATCCTAGGGAGTAGCTACAACACCTCAATGTTGTATGTGTAAACAATCGCTTATGGATTTTTAAAACATCAACTCCAATTAATTAATTTAAGCAAAGCAGGAGAATTTCAATTATTTAGTCAATCTTGTTGATTAAATTTATTGTTTAAATTCTCATTTGGTTATTGGTGCATATTTATGTTTTAAATATACATGATATTTGTGGTTATCATGCTTGTTTCTCGAGAAGCAGCCACGACATCCTCAATTTTATTACATGAATATTTATAATCACATATGGCATTATAGAATATCAATTATAATTAAATATATGGTCATAATTAATCTTTACCCAGAGGTAGGTAATTATAATTGCATATTTAATTAGAGTGGAATAAAATGGCATTGTATTTTCTAAATAGTCCATAGGTATTAGAAAATATAACTGCCTTCTAAATTTATCAATTCAAAATAAATTCATATTATGCTAGTGTCTTTACCCACAGGTAGACCTTAGTAATATGAATTTATAATTGTATAATTTACATTATGTCATATCTCAAACTTTGGACTTAGAAGCTCAATAAAATGTTTGAATTAAGTAGACTTGTAAGTCTAGTTGAGCCAAACATCTTTAATGTGTCATAAGAAAAATGCTTAATTAAGATAATTATTAAAAAAATTTAAGGGCCCCAAAAATTGAGAAAATAGTATGAAATGTTATTTTGGGGATTTTTAAAAATTATTAAGAGGTTTGATTCTCTAAAAAAGGCCCAAGTGATTTTAAAGCCAATATCGGAGAATTAAAGACTTGTTTTCTCAAAATTCAAGAAAAATAGTTAGAGGTAAATTTTAAAGCTGGAGATTTCACGGAAATTATTTTATGGGATAAAGAAGCTAATTGATAAATAAAATCTCCATAAAGCATTAAGGATTGATTTTTAAAATTTATATAGTAATTCAGCAACCAATGGTAATTTCACCACCCCACGGAACTAAGCCATGATTAAGCCCAATATGTGGAGCCCAAAGCATGCCATCTGATTAAGAAAATAAGCATAATGTTTTTGTTAAACGAAAAACGGCCCAATAGCTTATTGAAAAAAGCAAGCTTATGTGATGAGCCCTGTTGTAGGTGGTCCAAGGAATTTAAAAACAAAAACTCTCCTTCTCTGCCCTTACACGACAGAAACAGAGTGAAAGAGTGGGGAGAGCTGCGAGAGCAGAGGAAGAAGACCGAAGAGCTTGAAGGAGGTGCCATTTGGACATGCAAGCTTGATCTCGTACCAACGTAAGTCCCCAAACCATTACTCTATGCTCAGTTTGTCTATTTCATGGGTGATTTGAGAGTGATTGGGGGATGGAAAATCTGATTCTAGAGAGAGGAAATAAGGAACAGAAGATTTAAGCCATGGAAATCACACCTAGTTGTTAGAATAGAGCTTGTGGTAGTAATTTCCTCTTGTGCAGGTTGAATATTGCTTTAGGATGATGAGTTCAAATCTGTTATGATAGTCTAGAGGAATTTTGTTTGATTTTCTTATGGAAACCTCGTAGAAATGGTTTGATGCTAACATAAACAAGCTATGTTTTGGGAGAGAAACTGAATAAAACCACTGTTTTGATGCTCCCAAACATTAAACAGGTGTTTCAAAGTATTAAGATACGAATAAAGGAAGTAAAATTGCTTAATAGATTTTGAGATTAGTATTGCATGTTGATAGTGCTGAGATTGGAAGTAATTTTTGAATCCACATCCTCTGCTATAAGGAGTACAACATGGTGTTCTTTAACTAAAAGAAAAAGATAAACGATATGTCGTGTATAGGGAGATTTATGGAAAAATATGAGCTTATGTGGGTGGAATCCTCACAGCATGAATGATATTCTTAAATCTGTAAATTTTCCTTTCAGATTAGACCCATGGCTTCTCAGCTTATAATGAAAGGTATGGGCATGTTTATATCATTATGAAAGTTAGATTGATAAACATAGGCATGTATGTGTATCTATATATATGAGATATTATAACGTAAGGAATAGGATGGTCGATCCTGGAGAATTTGTTATAATGTACTAAACTACACTTTTCCATATTAAACCAGTACCTTAGGGGCTTAAAGTTTGTCTTGAGAAGAGATACACACACACACATGTATATACGTTATGATGTAATGATTTAAAGAATGTGGAGCTTTTAAAGTGTTGATAACCCGCTGTTTTGGGCACTTTTTCATATTAAATAATCATTTAGAGGCTTGTTGGATGCTTAAAAGTGTTAAGTGCTAATAAACATGAAAGACACTTATATTTATGCTGAAGCGTAAAGAGTGAAGCAGGAGCTGAGAAATTGATTTAAGTTTTTGTTCAATGCCTATAAATGTTAAGTAACTGTCCTATATATTTATTTTATACTTAGAGACGCTATAATGATGATGTTAGTATTGTTTATAAATCTGAAGAATTCTCATATTAGAAAGTGAGGTATTTTTGAATGATAAGGAATGCTATAAGTTTTAAATTGATGACTTTAGTGAGGCAAGGTGAAGAATTAAGGAACAAGAAACATGTTGGAGAGCTAAATGAGAATTTGGGAGTGGGAGAGATTTATTATGCAATGGTAATGTATCATAGGCTTAGTAGGCCAAGTATTGATCTGCCCCTATGTGAATTATGGGATTTAATACCTGTGTTAGAATAAGACTGACAAATCTCTATTTTAATTATATATCTTTATATTTTAATTAGGTATTTTGTCATAATAATTGAGCTTAAAATGTCTTTCTTGAGATAAATTGAAATTAAGAGTAAATATATTAAACTAAGACTAAAAAAGGTAAAGTTGTCAAAATAATTGTAATGCTGTTAATCATTAATTTTTGAGAGGATTGGATATTAGTTCAATTGTAAATGCTTGAAAATTTTGGATTAAATTTGAAAATGGCAATTTGGGGCTTGAATTTCAGAAAGGACAATTTAGTACCTCGAATTTGGAAAATAACAATTTGGTCCCATCAAAACTCCAGCATTGATTTAACCGTGTCTTTACGCCTTGGGGTCAAATGCAAAATATTTTTAATCCAAGAATTGCAGTACAATGCAACACTCGGGTCGTCTCACTTAAGGAGCCTTTATTGAACTACCTAAGTAATCTATATGCCATGCAAATGCAATTAAAACAAGGGGAAACGACTTTTTGGATTTTTAAATTAATAACTAAAAGAAAATGCAATTTTTAATTAAATGCTAATCTAATATTTTTGGTATTTTCTTTATAAAAATGGAGAATGATTGAGAGTGAACGGAAAGAAATTTTGAAATTGGGAATATGAATGATGAAATGAATCATGGTGGCAAATTTGGTGGCTTTCCTAGCTCCTTAAAATAATTTGGGAGTTACTTTTGCATCAAGTCTAATTAAAACCCTAAGCAATCGCATTAGGTCTAATCTACCTAATTAATTACTAGTCCTACAATCGCATTCTTAGTCACCTCTTAAGCAAATTGTTAAAAACCCACTTGATGTGTATTGAAAATGGATTAATGCACTTGGTTCCTCTTAATTGAAAGCACAATCGCGACATTCAAAATTAAATTAAATCCATCACACAATCTAGATAACACATAGAATGTATAACTTTATTAATTTAATAGGAAAATGAGTAAAGTAAAATTCAAATGTATCAATACCAAATTCAACACAAGATATTCACCAACGTAGACAAATTATCACTCATCTAAGTCTCAAGACATACATATCCCAATACAAATTAATTCACAAAGACATAATGTATAAATTGAGCAAATGGAAAACAATAAACTCGCCTATAATATATAAATTGAGTAAATGGAAATCAATAAACTCACCTTATAGAAACTTGAAACTCTAGCCACTTTGTTTGCCACCAAAAATCAAGGAATCAGCTTCTTATGATTGCAATCGAAACATCTTCAGAACAACACCAGAACTTCATGGAAAATTTAGAGACCAAATCACAGAGTAGAGGAAGTGGTGCTGTCGGTGGTTAAGGAAGGAAGAAGGTAGGGACACGGTGGTTCTCAGCTCTCCTTCAAACCTCTGGAATCTCAGTTCCAAAACGAAGAAGAAGGAGCTCCGTTCACAGTGGACTTTGCAACATCGCTGGTCTTCGCGTGTCTCTGTTCTGCAGTCCATGTATCCCTCCTCCGAGCTTTGCAACAATGGTGGTTGGAGAAGAAAAAGGTGGTGATAGGAATGGTTCTCGCCGGCGACCTTGGTGGGAGATGAAGCCGCCGGCGAGGTGGAAGAAGAAGGGAAGGAAGGAGAGAAGATGCTACGCGATGATGGTCCCCCCAGATCGCGGCGCTGCCCTCCCGTCTGTATATACTCAGCTCGCCATTCTCTCGGATCGGGTCTTGCATATCCATTTGGCATAACCACTGGGTTGGGTCCTGGGAATCGGATCCTCTGATTTCTTCTTTTTTTTTCTGGGCTTTCTCCATGGGCCTGTTCTCTCTCTCTTTCTCATTTTTTTTTCTTTCGGCCCAGCTGTGTTTCTGTCTCTTTTCCTTGTCTTTTGGGCTTTCTCTATTTCAGGCTTTCCAATTTCAACATTAGCCCAATTCCTTCAAAATAGTTAATTTGGATGTCCAAAATCTTCAATTTCTTCTTTAATACCTACAATACAAAATTTAAGCATAAGTAGCATTAAAATTCCAATAAACAATTGTACAAAATAATTAATAATTTTGATCATTTTGCCCCTAATTACCATTAATTCAAAACAATTGTTCCTAACCAAAATTCATGCTTAATCATGCAATAATGTTTCATAAAATGCATTTAAATCCCAAATAAATCATGAAAAATCATGTAAAAATATGGTTCAATCAATTCCCCCACATTTAGACCTTTGTACTTCTGAACAAAGGCAATGAAGTACAAGTTTCTAAATTTAAATCACTAATGTATTTGAAAGATGAGCAATTTCATAATTAGAAAGCAATTGATCAATTAATCAAATTTCTCAAGTCAACACTAGTCATAGTCAAACAATGCAAAGAAATTAGCTAACCACACAATCCAAAATATTAGAATGAAGCATAAGGGACTCTCAAGATATTAGTGTTTAACTTATCTCACCTTATTGGGGTAATTTCACTCTAGCTCACTTAATTAACACCTTACCATAGGCTTGTAACAACTCTAACTTCTCCACAACTAATAGCACTTAATGCAATGAATCAAGAGGGCTTTAAAGGCTTGTAATGATGGATGAAGGCTAGATGAAATGAATTAAACAGAAGAAGGAATTGTTGATATGCAAGTCTAAGTTAATGAATAAACTCATAGCATCTAAATAACTTGAAAATTCTTACCAATTCTTTTCTAAATTCATGAATAAATGCCTTCTTGATATTTTTTTTGCTTTTCTCTTTCTTTTTTTTTATTCATTTTTTTTTCTTTTTTTTCAATTCCATTCTTTTTTCAATACTTTTCTTCTTTCTTTTTTTTCCTTCTTCTTCTTGTTTTTTTTTTCAATTCTCTTCTACTTCTCTTTTCTATATACATGGCATTTCAATATATCAATTGTTCAACTTTTTATTTGGCAAACCACTTTGATTTTAAAATGCCATGAACACTATGATTAAATAACATGACATGCATACAACATATGAATGGCTTAAAGGGGTAAGCAAATGGTGATGAATGTAGGTTTGTGTTTGAGTAAAATGGTTTAGAATGAATGCCTCTTTCATTTTCATCACACTAATGCAAGGTTTTGAAAAAGAGTTGAAACAAGTTCTAGAAGATGAAAAACTAAGTGAACATGCACACATAGAAAGAATTCAAGGCTCAATTAACCTTCCAACAAGGTTTCTCTCTAATACTCACTCCAACACAATCAATTGCATAGGAAGCTAACCACAATGCATTTACTTCACTATTCTTAATGCTAACCTTACAAACATAATCAATCAAAACATTGCAATCAATTAACAAAAATGCTCAACTTCCAAAAACATTAATGATGTGGAAACTTTCTTTATCAAAACAAGGAGTAAGCAAAAATCCAATTGTGGGTTCATTGCTTTTCCCATTCACTTGAAAAGCAAATCATGGTTTCAAAAAGTTTCCAAAACACTAGAAATCATGAAAGCACAAAGAATTTCTCACAAATCACATTCCAAAGTGGCAAATGCGACCCTTTACCACTTAGGACATTCATCAAAGCAAGTCATTCTTGAAAAAATTTGAAAAATTTTCTAGTTTAAGGCATTTATCATTTAAAAACAACTAAGGGGATTTAAAATGTATTTCCCTCCCCCACACTTAATCAACACATTGTCCTCAATGTGTAAAGCAATTAAGCAACTCTAAAGAGAGTGCTTAGCAAAGGGAATTTCAAGGCACAATGGTAATTAAGTAGAGTAGTGGCCACAAATGCAAAGTATACAAAGGGAGTTCTTATTATACCTATTAAACTAGTGACTTCTACATTTTTCTACTGGTTTGTGTCCCTCCCCCACACTTATCTTCCTTATACAACAATTAAACCCAAAGAAACATAGGAATTAGGAAGAAAACAAGTGAGGAAAGAGACAACCTGTGTTAGAGAATCTTCAGTCTCTTGAAGGAGAAATTCTCATCCTCGATGAGAATCATGCATTTGTCGTTGAAGACATCTTCTCCAGTATTGAATTTCCTTGGTGGAGGTGGCTCAAGATCAATCGGAAGAGGTCCAAGGATATATAGTGGATGTTGGTTCCTCCGATGACCTTTCCAAGAATGTGCCTGCAAATGATCCGAGCAAACAGCAGTATCCCATCCAAAAATAGAAACATGGAGAGTTTTCAAGTGAATTAAAGGCATATTAAGTTCCAAACTCTCCAAGTAACTATCACATCCAAGGAAATCAACGGTACTCCCATCAGTAGGAGTTAAACAAACAGTCAAATTCTCTTGTGTTTGCAAAGTGGAAGGTGCAGAATCCAACTTAGTGTTAGGGTACACCACATCATCATTGCAATCACAAGAGATGGAAGGGAAAAGAGTGGAAGAAGAAAGAGAATTATTTCGATCATTACCACCTGAAACTTTTGAAGTTTCAAACGAATCATTTTCCTTTTCTATGCCGGGTGGTAAATCACAAGAAAGGATCATATGGAAAGAATCATTTTCATTTATAATATCATCAATTAAAACATTTGAATCTTTCCGTATGAAACTAGCATGCAATTCATTGGAATCAAGAGAAATATCATTTCTTAGGCTATTGTCTTTCTCAATCACAACAACCATAGTGGCATCCACACAAGATTTAACATGTTCACAAGTGTCATGCTTATAATCATCAATAATACTAGGATGTGTATCAAGATCAATGGTAAAATCAACCACTTCATTAAATGCTTTCTTTTGAAACTCAACAAGCAAGTGGCGTTTGTCATTATAACAATCTACACATATTTGATCTTTCGCACAAGAACATGAAAATATATCATTCAATTGATCACAATCATCTTTAGTACTATGAAGAAAAGCATTTTCAACAGTTGAAGCATCACACAAAGAAGTAGGAACAGGATCATCAACAACTACAATTGAATCACTACTACTTGAACTAAGAGGTTGAGCAATTATATTTTCAAACATTTGAAGGGATTCAATAATGATTTCCTCATCCACCTCATCATCACTCAAATCATGAATTGCTTCACTAGTTAAAGTAGTAAGAGAGTCAACTTCGATAAGGATAGGATCATTACCAAATGGTAGGGGAGAGTCTTTAATGCTCTTTTGAACTTGCTCTACTTCTTGTGCTTGTGTGGGAATAGGCACCAAAGGATTGGAATCTTCCACTTGTAAAGTGGCATGTGACTCTTGAGCTTGGACTCCTTGTTCTTGAATTTTTGGATAGAGAATGTCATATTGTTCCAGCTTGATTTCAATGTTAGGTGGCACTTCACAATACTCCAAATTCTGGGAAGATTGGAGTTGAGTGAACATTGGAACATTTTTAGGACTCCCCTCTTGCTCTACATGCAACTTTGAAAAGATTAGAGTTCCCTCTTCACCTCCAGATTGCTCCCACCATATATGATGTATGATAGCATTAGAGAGATTTACCATTTCATTGAGCTTATCTATTTTCCCCCTCAAAGTGCCAGACTCCCATGCAGCATCCAATAAATGTTGATGTTCGGTATCCAACTTGTTATTTACTTCCCTTAAAGCATGCACTCGATCATCAACAATTGGGATGGCAAGGATTGATTTCAAATTCAATTCAATAGCATAAGACTTAAAAACACTAGGTTAATATGGAAGGGTAGGTGGTGGGTGAGTCTCTGGTGGAGTATGAACTGAGAAGCCTTTTGTGCTTCCTTCAACTCCTCATCGCTTTCTTTTAGATGCTCCACATCATGTGTATGGAAGGACATAGAAGGAGGATTTGCTTGGGGATTCTTCAACACTTGTGCTTGCTGAGTGAGACACTCAAGTTCCTTTTTTAATCTCTCATTCTCTTTCTCTTGTTGTTCCAATCTTCTGAGAAGAAAGTCCATTTGTGATCGCCGTTCTTTGGTATCATCATCCATTTGAGTTTGAAACTCTTGAATCACTTCCATTTGATGAGCAAAGGTGTCCTTGTTTGACTACTCTTCATTGATAGTCTGAGTGATATGGTTTTGAAGCTCTTGAATGATGTCACCAATGGTCGGTTCTTGCTGTGGCACAAATGGTTGGGAATGAGGTCCATAAGATTATGGAAATGGTGGGTAGAGAGGCTTATGAGGTGGATGGTATGGTTGGAAAGTGGAATGGAATGAAGGAGAAGATTCATGATATGACATGCGATTATACGGTGGAGGATTAGAATGAGGCTCATGATATGGGTTATATGGTAGAGGAGAAGGTTCATGGTATGATCTATAGGGTAGGTGTGGTGGGTAATGAGATTGGAATTAAGGTTGTTGGTAGGGTTCATGGTATGAAGGGTGGAATGGACCTTGGCATTCTTGACCAATTGGACTATCTTGACATCCTAAATTAGCTTGAAGAAGCTGCAATGTTTGTTGAATAGCATGGATACTTTCAGAAATGGTCTCTTTCCTTTCAGTTGAATCTCCTATAGAAGAATGAGATTGAAAGGGTAAACTTTGATTACCATTAAACCAAGTCATGAGAATTCAATGCAATAAATTTCCAATGAATCACAAGATAACTATCTAACTATAAAACTATAAAAACTAAGAAAAAAAAACCTAAGAGAATACAAATGCAAGTGAAAAGGGGGAAAAATTTTAAAATGACAAAAGATGCAATATGCTTTGAATTAACTTGGAGACATGGTGAATTTAAACAAGTGAGCTCAAAATCATATCAAATTGAATGCAACAACACCACACAGAAGCTACCAAGTCAAAACAATGCAATGAATGCTATGCAAACTACCTAAATGCATAAATCTTAAACTATATGCAATGAAATAATCAAAAATACAAAACTAATAAGCTCAACACAAGAAACCCCTTGTCAAAAGATTAATTTGACAATTAGATTACCTAGGGAGCCAATTACTTAGCTCCCCGGCAACGGCGCCATTGATTTAACCGTGTCTTTACGCCTTGGGGTCAAATGCAAAATATTTTTAATCCAAGAATTGCAGTACAATGCAACACTCGGGTCGTCTCACTTAAGGAGCCTTTATTGAACTACCTAAGTAATCTATATGCCATGCAAATGCAATTAAAACAAGGGGAAACGACTTTTTGGATTTTTAAATTAATAACTAAAAGAAAATGCAATTTTTAATTAAATGCTAATCTAATATTTTTGGTATTTTCTTTATAAAAATGGAGAATGATTGAGAGTGAACGGAAAGAAATTTTGAAATTGGGAATATGAATGATGAAATGAATCATGGTGGCAAATTTGGTGGCTTTCCTAGCTCCTTAAAATAATTTGGGAGTTACTTTTGCATCAAGTCTAATTAAAACCCTAAGCAATCGCATTAGGTCTAATCTACCTAATTAATTACTAGTCCTACAATCGCATTCTTAGTCACCTCTTAAGCAAATTGTTAAAAACCCACTTGATGTGTATTGAAAATGGATTAATGCACTTGGTTCCTCTTAATTGAAAGCACAATCGCGACATTCAAAATTAAATTAAATCCATCACACAATCTAGATAACACATAGAATGTATAACTTTATTAATTTAATAGGAAAATGAGTAAAGTAAAATTCAAATGTATCAATACCAAATTCAACACAAGATATTCACCAACGTAGACAAATTATCACTCATCTAAGTCTCAAGACATACATATCCCAATACAAATTAATTCACAAAGACATAATGTATAAATTGAGCAAATGGAAAACAATAAACTCGCCTATAATATATAAATTGAGTAAATGGAAATCAATAAACTCACCTTATAGAAACTTGAAACTCTAGCCACTTTGTTTGCCACCAAAAATCAAGGAATCAGCTTCTTATGATTGCAATCGAAACATCTTCAGAACAACACCAGAACTTCATGGAAAATTTAGAGACCAAATCACAGAGTAGAGGAAGTGGTGCTGTCGGTGGTTAAGGAAGGAAGAAGGTAGGGACACGGTGGTTCTCAGCTCTCCTTCAAACCTCTGGAATCTCAGTTCCAAAACGAAGAAGAAGGAGCTCCGTTCACAGTGGACTTTGCAACATCGCTGGTCTTCGCGTGTCTCTGTTCTGCAGTCCGTGTATCCCTCCTCCGAGCTTTGCAACAATGGTGGTTGGAGAAGAAAAAGGTGGTGATAGGAATGGTTCTCGCCGGCGACCTTGGTGGGAGATGAAGCCGCCGGCGAGGTGGAAGAAGAAGGGAAGGAAGGAGAGAAGATGCTACGCGATGATGGTCCCCCCAGATCGCGGCGCTGCCCTCCCGTCTGTATATACTCAGCTCGCCATTCTCTCGGATCGGGTCTTGCATATCCATTTGGCATAACCACTGGGTTGGGTCCTGGGAATCGGATCCTCTGATTTCTTCTTTTTTTTTTCTGGGCTTTCTCCATGGGCCTGTTCTCTCTCTCTTTCTCATTTTTTTTTCTTTCGGCCCAGCTGTGTTTCTGTCTCTTTTCCTTGTCTTTTGGGCTCTCTCTATTTCAGGCTTTCCAATTTCAACATTAGCCCAATTCCTTCAAAATAGTTAATTTGGATGTCCAAAATCTTCAATTTCTTCTTTAATACCTACAATACAAAATTTAAGTATAAGTAGCATTAAAAGTCCAAGAAACAATTGTACAAAATAATTAATAATTTTGATCATTTTGCCCCTAATTACCATTAATTCAAAACAATTGTTCCTAACCAAAATTCATGCTTAATCATGCAATAATGTTTCATAAAATGCATTTAAATCCCAAATAAATCATGAAAAATCATGTAAAAATATGGTTCAATCAATCGTTTTGACATAACTCATTTAGGGTGAGTTTCAAATTCATTTTGGATAGAGCTTCATTCCACGATTTTAGGTATCACAGCCGCGACACACTACCTCCAGACTTTCCTCCTTTGATCTTCGTCACCTTCGTCTTCCTCTCTTTCGAGCGAGTCTACCATCTTAGAGCTACACCTACCGCGAGTGGTGAGTTGGGGAGGAAGAGCTGAGAGCGAAAATCAGGAAGAGTGGAATGAAGGGAGTTGTTGCAAGGAAGAGTTCAATCTCACCTCAACCATCACCATTCACCTTCACCTTACCTACAACATCATCACCTACCATTATCGTCATCCCTCTACCACCGTCCACCACCATAGGCCATCGGAAGAGGGAACAGAAGAGAGCTGAGAGTCGGGATTCAGGGGGCTGGGAGTTGTAGAAGCTGCCGAAAGCTTCAAGTTCTTTCCAACGTTCACCTCTAGTTCATCACTGCCGCCATGGTTCTCTGCCTTCATCATCTATCATTTCCGGCGAGCCTTATCCTCTCACATATTCCATTATTCCAGGCCGTGCTTTCCCTGTTTCTGGTGTTTATATTCAGCCACCAGTTTTTATTAATTAAGTGTTAATTTGTTAGTTTAATTAGTAGTCTTCAATGCCTGGAACTCTGGAAGTATGTGGTGAAGCTGAATTGATGAATGGCAGTGGCTAGAGTATTATTCTCTTGAAGATGGAAGCTAAGGGTTTGAGTTCTAAGAGGAGTTTTATATTTTAATCCATTTGTTAACTTTGTAATTATGATTTTTTGTATTGGAGATTGTATTGATATTGTTAGAGCTTTGTTATTTGTTATTTGGTTAAGTACTTAGTTTGGATTAATTTGTGATTTGAATCGGTTGGTGTTGAACTTTGTGCTCATCAATATATGTAGTTGTATATATGTTTAAATGTTATTCCATTCATTCTCTATTGTCTTACATGGTATTGTTTAGATATTGAGTTGATTTTGGAGTTGCATTGAATCAATTACATTAATTAATTTAAATCACACACTAAGAGTGCTTAATAGCATCTCTAGAGTAGAGGTTCCTCTCTTTTGGAACAAGACTCATCGATTGATAGGGTTTGGTAATTTAGAAAACTTAGTGATTTTAAGAATTGCATTAAAATTGGTTTTTAATAGTGTTTTAAGAAGTGATTATTTTCTAAGTTTAGGAATAATCATTGCTTAATGCACTAGACTCAACGGTGTTTGAGGTTTAGTATTTTGAGGAACTTTGGTTGCAATTGCTAGTGTCTTGTATTGAGTTTCGGTTAAAAGGGTTAAACCTTACCTAGTGTAGAAGTGTTTAATCCATCTAACTCAAGCTAGCTCAAAGGGTCTTTTGGGTATTTTCGAAAGAACTAGTAAATCGAACTCTTATTATTATTATTATATGAACTATGACTGCCCTTGGAAACCATTTTCAAGATATTCATTTTATACATTCCTATTTCTATTCTATCATATCTAAAAATATCAAAAAATTATAATTTAAGGGTTTTATTACTTTCATATAGTTGTAGTTTCAAAAGATCAAATTTTCCTGTTCACTGGTACAAAATTTCCTTTTTAGACCGCCATATTTAGACCGGTTATAACAGATAAAGTCTAAAAAATTTGACCGGTAGCAGTTTTGTAACTATATAGAACTTCTAAGACCGGTTCTCAAAAAAACCGGTCTTAAAAAAATTATTTAGACCGGTTATAAATAAAACCGATCTAAAAATATCAAAATATTTTAAAAATTAAAAATTTTAAACTTTTAAGACCGGTTATTAATAATAACCGGTCTTAAATATCAAATATTTAAGACCGGTTTTAATAAAAACTGATCTTAAATATGAAAAATTTAAGTATCCGCAATCGATTTTTCACTGTAATCCCTTATACTCATCTATACCTTTGATTACAAAAAAAAAGGCCTTATTTATTTTTTTTAAAAAAATATCAAAATATTTAAAAAAATTAAAAATTTTAAACTTTTAAGACCGGTTATTACTAATAATCTGTCTTAAATATCAAACATTTAAGACCTGTTTTAATAAAAACTTGTCTTAAATATGAAAAATTTAAAAATTATTTTTTTCCACCCTTTTAAGACTGGTTTTATATATACCCGATCTAAAAAATTGACCCTAAATTTTTGAATCTCCTTTTTGTCGTGCCTAAATTTTGCTCTTTAAATCTGAAACCTCTCTTCTTGGTACGATTACTCTATGAGCTCGGTCATCTTCGCTCGATCTCATTCTCATATTTGTTGCTGCGGTGTTCTCACCCTTGCACTGAATGAGTTTGTTGCCGCCACAACCTCACTTGCTATGATCTCCTTTGTCGCGACTTTTATCTTTCCATGTGACATCCATCCTTCACCGCAACCTACCTTGGCAGCCTCACTTGTTTGCTGCCATAAGCTGCTTGCTCCTTTGCTTTGACCCAGAGATGCGTGAAGAAGATGCAACTGATATTATGATGTTTGAATAAACTTTCCTTTTAAATGCTTAATTAATTTGTAAACTAATTTTTGAGTATCTACTGCAAGGTGGCGATAGATGAAAGAGGAAGAAGAAGGTGCAGAGCGAAGTGGCTCGCTTAAAACAATTCCTTGTTTGCTTTCTTTACCAGAGAAACAAGGGTCACGAAGAGAAGAGAGATCCTTATGGGTGTGCCTGAATTTTGTTATAAGAGCTATTCATTATCTTTCTACGTTGTTTGATGTTCTTAGTGAACAATACAGGAATTCAGTTTTTCAGACATTTTAGTAGCGGGATTCACAGGGAATATGTTTTTGTGAAATCTGATGGTGGTAATTTTTTTGGAAGTATCTGCAATCGATTTTTCACTGTAATCAATTCTACTCATCTGTACGTTTGACTACAAAAAAAAACCCTATTTATTTTTTTAAAAAAAATATCACTTTTAAGACCGGTTGTTAAAATAACCGGTCTAAGACCGTTATTTTAACAATCTGTGTTAAAAGTCTTGAAAAAGAAATTTTTAGACTGGTTTTTAAACAACCGGTCTAACAAGTCTGGACTTTTTAGACCCGGTCTTCGAGCAACTGGTCTAAAAAAGTTATTTTTAAGACCGGTTTCGTTAACCGGTCTAAAAAATAGTAGACTTTTAAAACCGGTTGTATTAAGACTGGATCCAAAACCGATCTAAAATGTTGTTTTTAACAGGTCTTAAAAGTGATTTTTCCACTAGTGTTTTTATTATTTTATACCAATCATCACACTTAGTTTCTAGATAATTAATAAAAGGCTCTTCGAGAGACAATCCGGAATTGCACCCTATATTGCAATCCTTGGTTTATTTTTTGAAGATGTGACCAAGGCACAAAGCTGACAACGCCTATCTTCAAAGACTTTAACCCAAGAGGGGGGTTGAATTGGGTGATAATTAAAAATTTAGAATTTTATGCAAACTTTAATAAAATAGAGTTGAAGAGATGGCACCAAGTGTAAGCACACGAGGTTTATATTGGTTCGGTCTAAACCACTTGACCTACGTCTAGTCTTTAGAAACTTTCTGAGATTTTCACTATTCTCTAATATTCGCCAGGCCTTAGTGCCTTAATACAAGCTAGTTCTTTTTAAGAACAATCACTCCTCCTTACACTTTACAATTTAATACGCACTAAAAATTCCACAATCTTGAGTCTCTCATATAATAAATGAATCAATAAATGTCTCTTATAAGAGTAGATATATGATCATTAAAGTACAGACTCGAATTTAAGAGCTTTAAGATTTTGCAATGAATGTAACAGGAGTTTTTCACAAAAGTTCGTTACTTCATCTTCAATGCTCTAGTTATTTATAGGTAGAGTGTATTAATGACCATTGCCTTGTTGAATGTATAGGTTAGAGTTTCCTCGGTCTTTGATATATATCCGTTGAAGTCTCTGAACATTCGTTGTGTCTAAGAAATTAGCCGTCGGAGCAAAGAGAATGTTCAACGTATGAATGTCCTTCTCATTTAATACTTCTGACACAAAAAGTTCTTTTTCCATTTTGTGAATTAATCTTTATTTGATTACTTGAAAAACACTTAAGTACTTGTATAATAAACAATTATAATTATTATAAGCAAAACGAACAATTTCATAATCATTCCAGTGATTTAAGAAGTTTTGAGGTGTTGTTCTGTTTTTTAGGAAAGCATTACTCGAGTGATAATTCTAGTGATCCTCTCTTAACAATTTTGAAAATATTTCGGAGCACTAGGTAGATCACTAGTGTAATATGCTAGTGATGCACAAAATGGGATCACTCGGATGATCTATTTCAGATCACTTGGTGAATCATTTGAGTGATCAGCTAGTGATGAAGGATTCTATAGTCACTCGAGTGATCATGTTTCCTAGGATTTTAGAAAAGCATATCACTTGATCATATTACTGGAGTGTTCTGCTAGTGATCTTGTTTTAACTCATTGCTCAAGTGGTCACTCAAGTGATCATGTTTCCTATGATTTTAGAAAAGCATATCACGTGATCATATCACTGGAGTGTTCTGCCAGTAATCTTGGTTTAACTCATTGCTCAAGTGGTCACTTCAGTGATCTTATAATTAGAAAATTTTTTGATTTCAAAACACTTCCAAGATCACTACAGTATTGTGCTAGTGATGCTTTGTGTAACACCCCAATTTTCGATTAAGGGCAAATGGTAATTATTGAGGATAATTATCGAATTAAAGTGGAATAATTATGGGTTTGGTGGCTATATTAATTAATATGCCATAAGAGTTGGGAAATTGAAAGAATGGAATTATTGGCATAAGTTGGTAATTAATGGAAATTAATTACTAACTAAGAGAAAAATGAGAAGTGTGATCAAATGGCTAATGGATGGATTAGAGAGATTAATTGGTGTATATGTGTGTGGTATGAGAGATTAAGGGATGAGATGTTGCCAAGTGGCATTATGGTGGACCATAGGATGAGGCATAAGAGACAAAAACCACTTTTTTCTCTCTCCTCTCTCTCCTATGCGTTTTTGGAGGCATGTGAAGGGGGTGGGGGCAGATTTTTTCTGCACTTCATCATCATCTCCACCTCTCTTCCTTCTCTCTCTCGTTCTCTCTCCCCTTCTCTCCATTTTCGCCATTTTTGGCCAAAGAAGAAGAAGGAAAAGCTTGCATTTAAGGTAAGATCTTGACTTCTAATGCCAAAATGCTCTTCATTAAAGTTGATCCTTGAGCTAAGAGCTTTCATCCTATGGTTGTAGTTTGTTCATTGGTTGTGGTTTGGGGCCACACGAAATTTTGGGAGGTGGTGAATCAAGAACTCCCTTTGAGAAAGTTGTTGAGGTGAGTGAAAGCTTCCTTCTCATATAAGATTTGTGGCCATTGGTTAGGCCTTAAATTTCTGGAATTTTAGCCCTAATTTCGTGATTTAGGGTCTTGTGGTGTTTGAATTGTTGTTGTCATGGAATTAGTGCCTTGTTAAGTGTTTTGAATGAATGGTATTGAATTGAAGCTTAAATGTGAAGTTTGGCACTTTTTGTGTTGGTTTTATGCTTTGGTCAAAACAGGGCATATAAATGGGTTGTGAATTTGGTCATTTTGAGGTTACCATTGTGTTCCTTGAGTGATTTTGTGTGGGAATAAGCTTGGTTATTAATTTCGGAGTTGTTGAACACTTTGGTAGAAAATTGGAAATCTGTTTGGTTTAAGCACTGTTTTGCGCAGTAATTTTGTATGAGCGTTTTGAATGACCAAATGGTATTGGAAAATTCTGAAACTTTCCAGTCTTAAAGTTCACATCCCAAGCTTCAAAATGGGCACATAATTTGTGCCATTTCGTTTTGTCTACTGTGAGTTATAGCTGTCCAAAGTTTGAGGTCGAAAATGGATTCTGTTTTGGGACAGTCTTGAGTTTTTGGTGATTCTGGATTTGTGTAGTGATTTCCAGTGAATGGCTATATTTTTCCTTGAAAGAGGACTTATATACCTTTCATTTGGCTTTGGAATCACTTCATTTCGATTTTTCTAGATTTAGTTATGAATTTTGGAAGTTCGCCCAGAGTCAGGAAATTTCTGGGCCGCGGCCCAAGAGTGGCTGGACCGCGGCCCAAGACTTTCTGGCCTTATCTGGGCCGCGGCCCATGAGTGGTGGGCCGCAGCCCAAGGCCTTCTGACCATCTTTGGGCCGCGGCCCAAGGAATGGTGGGCCGGGGCCCACGCCTATGTTCCAGCACTTTGTGATTTTGAAAAGTGACCTTCAATCTATTGTTTCCCAGTCTTTTGGGGCTTTGATTAGAGGCATTTGGGGCCTCTTAAGGGTCAATTATGATAGCCAAATCTAAGTATTATGAAAGTGAGAATTTGGAAAAGAGAATGACCATATGTTCTTGATTTGGTTATAGGGTTGGGTATTCACCCTGATTATGATTTGATATCCGCTTGGATCGTGAGTAGCCGACGCTGGAGCATACGTGGAAAGAATGAGTGTAGGGAACTTACCTCTCCTGCATGTATTGATAATTGTATTTGTGTATTGATGCATGTTATTGCTTTGCGTGATTATGTGAGACATGTATGAATGATTGTAGCTCTGTTTCTAGTTATGCTATGGCCATGAGTATGTTGTTGAAACATTGAGCATGCGGATATATCATGATGTGAACATGAGTTATTGTGATGCAAGCATGTCATGCATTAAATACTTATCTTGCATGCATATTGGTATGTGTTTCCTACTGAGATTCCCCAAGAATCTCACCCTCCCCTACCAACATTTTAGACAGGACAAGTGGCTCAAGGAAGGAGCAAGCACCCAAGGGCAAAGAGGACTCGTTTCTGGGTGAGAGCTTGGTAGTGGGTTATCAAGGTGTAGTTGAGAATATATATGTGTACATTCGGATTAGCATTTGACTATGTATTCGAGTAGATTGTGTAATCCCTGTTATTTGAATTGTATGGGCTAATGTGCCCTATGATTATTGAGCGAAGATATGATTCCGGGATTGCCGGAAATTGGTATTGCGTACTCTGATATTTGTATAAATGTAATTTATCTTCGCATAGTAATTATATTCGGAGTGTAAATATGAGACCGTGTTTTTAATAATTTCGAAATGTAATTGTGAAAACCCCGTCTGGTTGATGGGTTTATAAATGATGTTTTGTCTCATTGGTCTCTATTTCACGTTAATTGCA
Source organism: Inga leiocalycina (assembly GCA_963242795.1). NCBI lineage: Eukaryota > Viridiplantae > Streptophyta > Magnoliopsida > Fabales > Fabaceae > Inga > Inga leiocalycina. Next base: position 60,487,244 of record OY725321.1, read on the forward strand.
TAATCCGGATATTAATTATGGCAGGGGGTTACATTTTTGGTATCAGAGCTACAGTTCCTGGCAAACATGGGAATTTGCTAGGATAGCTCTCTTAGATCTCTACCTTGGTGGTAGATGATGTCTTGTGATAGTGATTATGTATACACATGTGTGATTTGTCATTGTGGACATAAGAGATTTGAGGAATATGTGTATACACTGGGGTTATTCTAGAGTGGCGAATCATTGTGTAATCGAAAGATATAGTGATTCGTCCGAGAATTTGAGGTGTAAACCCAGAAGTGGAGGTAATCAGACCTATCATCTGATTTGAAAACCGAGGAAAATGGTTTCCGAGGTGTTTGATATTGAGGTTCTAGGTTAATCATGGCTCCTACCTAGATGTTGGGTATGTAACCCAGGGTGGTATGATGTTACATGTAGTAATGTTATACTGAGCTTGTGTGTGAAAAGGCCTTAAGACCTGGGGGATCGGTGTGTCTTAGGCTGGCCGAGATATTTAAACTTGTGATGGAGTTAAGGATGCTCCTTGGAATTGAGGGAAGTGATTTCCCGGTTCAACGGAGGTTGTGGCTTTGAGAGCTAAATTGTGATCTAAGGTTTAGACTCGATAGCTGGGTTGATTCTTAGGAATTGGATTTGACCTTAATGGTCTGTGGTACCAGGGTATGGTACTAGAAGTGAATTGAGATGTGTATCAGGTATTCTGAGAGTGTTGGTTGTTAATCCAGCACAAGGAGAAAGTTACCTACGGAGGATTCGGATCGGAGAGCGCTATCTACGGGGACTTTTGATCGGAAAGGGCTACCTATGGTGAGATTTGATCGGAAAGGGCTACCTACAGTGAGATCCGATTGGAAAGGGCTACCTACGAAAAATTCTGACCGGAGGGGCTGACCAGTCAGTGGACTGAGTGAAGCACCGAGTGCAGTAGCGTAGTGTGGAGCCACTATGACGATGAACCCTAGAGTGGAGCCACTGTGACGATAAACCCTAGAGTGCAGCCACCTTGATAATGAACCGTGGAGAGCATTTACCGTGACGTTGAATCGTAGAGTAGAGCCGTGAGAGCCCATATTCTTAACGATGTGTTGATTATGGCTTTCAATGATTCGAGTTGAATCAAGCCAAGATTTGGTACAGATTATGAATGTGGTCAGGTGATGTAGGAGATTCCTATGGGACTCCTGTTAAATCAACTTGACATTGTTAAAGCACAGATGAGAAGATTGACATCAGAGTGTGCAGCGGAAGCGTGGGAATGTAATATGTTCGAGAATTATGTTGAGCAGAAGCTCGAGATTGCTGTGAGAAAGACGTGTTAATCATAGCTTCGGGAGGTAAAACTTCGAAGTCCAGATTAATTTGTGAGAAGGGGTCTTGAAGGATCCCAATACGTGAAAAGAATTTGCAATGTTGAAGGTGAAGTTATTAAAATGCCTGGTTCCAGCTTGTTGCAATTGTGCATTGTGAGTCTTTCACTTGCGGCCGCATGGGGTGATTCCTATGGCGGAGGACCGTGCCTTTGGGGCGGTAGTTTACGGGGGATTGACTATTTATGGAGGCCGAAAGGCGGTGTGTAAAAAAATTTGAATCTGCAATATGTGTTGATGTGAATGTGTATTGTAAGTCTCCCTCGCGGCCCAAGGGGTTGAGGCCTAGTTGGGAGGGTAAGGCGGGAGTGCCTAGGCCCATACGGAGGGTACCGGCCGCCGGGAAATGTGAGTAGCGGGGTGGGTGTGACAATAAAGACAGAAATGTGTGCCATGGTCCATTACGGCGTGAGCACTTCAGTGTGAGCCGTATAGGGAGTGACAGTGGTCATCTCTAGGTCGGCCGTTGAACTGCCGTCGTAATCGACATGGATCTTTGTGAATCCGACCCATGGGGCAGCGTTTGTGAAACCAGCCGTGGGCTGTGTGTGTGTATTTTGCCTATGTGGCTTGTGATTATGATATGCTTTATATGGATCCCAGCTGTGGTGAATTATACTGTGTTGATTATTGTGTTGCAATACAGCGTGAGCAATTCAGCGTGAGCAATCGTAAGGGATGACATGTGTCATACTAACCATTGCCGTTGAACTGCCGTTGTAATCAACATGGATCTTTGTGAATCCGACCCGTGGGGCGGCGTGTTGCGAATCCAGCTGTGGGCTGTGTGTTGTACATCTTGCCAGTGTGGCTTGTGTATGGAATGCTTTATATGAATCCCAGCTGTGGTGAAGTATATTGTGTGAATTGTGTTAAGGTGCAATGCAGCGTGTGCAGGTCAGCGTGAGCCGTTTAGGGATTGACGCTGGTCATCTCTAGCTCGGCCGTTGAACTGCCGTTGTAGTTGCTTTATGTGGGTAAAGAGGATGAAGGTGGTGTTGGGAGATTGAGACTCTCAACCGATCGCCTGGATAGAAGAGACTGAGATTCTAGGTGGGCCGTTACGGTAGGGTGCTTCGGATAGAAGAGATTGAGATTCCGGAGTGGCCTGATGTGATTGTGAATACCAACAATCCCGGTTACCGCGGGTAGAGTAACTAGTGGGTGTACGGGTGAAGTCAATGTTGTGGAAGTGGATACAGCGTAAGCTGAAGTATTGTTGAAAACAGCGGAAGCTGTGACATATGTGAATACAGCAGAAGCTGTCGATTATACGTAGTGAATCTATGGTAGTTTGAATTGTACCCAAAAAGGGAAGGTGACTTGATGTCAGTGATTTGAGTGGCTCAAAGTCAGGATGCACGAGTGCAGTTCATCTGAAATATTATCGAATGAGGTGAAGACCTCTTGAGTTTGAAATGGAGATCACGTATATGTAAGAGTGTCTCCGAGAATTGAGATCATTAAAGATGATCGAGCAAAATACATTGAGTTGTGATGCATTGGTCTGTTTTGATTCTTGCTAGAGTCAGACCTATTGTGTATGGATTGGTTGAGTGGTCTAGAGGAGACCATCCCAATATGAAATGAATTGTGAAACGGAAGCTGTCGTGAAGAAGCGTCCGGAGTTTATGTCCTTAGTGGTGGAACAAATTTCGAGGACGAAATTTATTGAACGGGGGGAGAATTGTAACACCCCAATTTTCGATTAAGGGCAAATGGTAATTATTGAGGATAATTATCGAATTAAAGTGGAATAATTATGGGTTTGGTGGCTATATTAATTAATATGCCATAAGAGTTGGGAAATTGAAAGAATGGAATTATTGGCATAAGTTGGTAATTAATGGAAATTAATTACTAACTAAGAGAAAAATGAGAAGTGTGATCAAATGGCTAATGGATGGATTAGAGAGATTAATTGGTGTATATGTGTGTGGTATGAGAGATTAAGGGATGAGATGTTGCCAAGTGGCATTATGGTGGACCATAGGATGAGGCATAAGAGACAAAAACCACTTTTTTCTCTCTCCTCTCTCTCCTATGCGTTTTTGGAGGCATGTGAAGGGGGTGGGGGCAGATTTTTTCTGCACTTCATCATCATCTCCACCTCTCTTCCTTCTCTCTCTCGTTCTCTCTCCCCTTCTCTCCATTTTCGCCATTTTTGGCCAAAGAAGAAGAAGGAAAAGCTTGCATTTAAGGTAAGATCTTGACTTCTAATGCCAAAATGCTCTTCATTAAAGTTGATCCTTGAGCTAAGAGCTTTCATCCTATGGTTGTAGTTTGTTCATTGGTTGTGGTTTGGGGCCACACGAAATTTTGGGAGGTGGTGAATCAAGAACTCCCTTTGAGAAAGTTGTTGAGGTGAGTGAAAGCTTCCTTCTCATATAAGATTTGTGGCCATTGGTTAGGCCTTAAATTTCTGGAATTTTAGCCCTAATTTCGTGATTTAGGGTCTTGTGGTGTTTGAATTGTTGTTGTCATGGAATTAGTGCCTTGTTAAGTGTTTTGAATGAATGGTATTGAATTGAAGCTTAAATGTGAAGTTTGGCACTTTTTGTGTTGGTTTTATGCTTTGGTCAAAACAGGGCATATAAATGGGTTGTGAATTTGGTCATTTTGAGGTTACCATTGTGTTCCTTGAGTGATTTTGTGTGGGAATAAGCTTGGTTATTAATTTCGGAGTTGTTGAACACTTTGGTAGAAAATTGGAAATCTGTTTGGTTTAAGCACTGTTTTGCGCAGTAATTTTGTATGAGCGTTTTGAATGACCAAATGGTATTGGAAAATTCTGAAACTTTCCAGTCTTAAAGTTCACATCCCAAGCTTCAAAATGGGCACATAATTTGTGCCATTTCGTTTTGTCTACTGTGAGTTATAGCTGTCCAAAGTTTGAGGTCGAAAATGGATTCTGTTTTGGGACAGTCTTGAGTTTTTGGTGATTCTGGATTTGTGTAGTGATTTCCAGTGAATGGCTATATTTTTCCTTGAAAGAGGACTTATATACCTTTCATTTGGCTTTGGAATCACTTCATTTCGATTTTTCTAGATTTAGTTATGAATTTTGGAAGTTCGCCCAGAGTCAGGAAATTTCTGGGCCGCGGCCCAAGAGTGGCTGGACCGCGGCCCAAGACTTTCTGGCCTTATCTGGGCCGCGGCCCATGAGTGGTGGGCCGCAGCCCAAGGCCTTCTGACCATCTTTGGGCCGCGGCCCAAGGAATGGTGGGCCGGGGCCCACGCCTATGTTCCAGCACTTTGTGATTTTGAAAAGTGACCTTCAATCTATTGTTTCCCAGTCTTTTGGGGCTTTGATTAGAGGCATTTGGGGCCTCTTAAGGGTCAATTATGATAGCCAAATCTAAGTATTATGAAAGTGAGAATTTGGAAAAGAGAATGACCATATGTTCTTGATTTGGTTATAGGGTTGGGTATTCACCCTGATTATGATTTGATATCCGCTTGGATCGTGAGTAGCCGACGCTGGAGCATACGTGGAAAGAATGAGTGTAGGGAACTTACCTCTCCTGCATGTATTGATAATTGTATTTGTGTATTGATGCATGTTATTGCTTTGCGTGATTATGTGAGACATGTATGAATGATTGTAGCTCTGTTTCTAGTTATGCTATGGCCATGAGTATGTTGTTGAAACATTGAGCATGCGGATATATCATGATGTGAACATGAGTTATTGTGATGCAAGCATGTCATGCATTAAATACTTATCTTGCATGCATATTGGTATGTGTTTCCTACTGAGATTCCCCAAGAATCTCACCCTCCCCTACCAACATTTTAGACAGGACAAGTGGCTCAAGGAAGGAGCAAGCACCCAAGGGCAAAGAGGACTCGTTTCTGGGTGAGAGCTTGGTAGTGGGTTATCAAGGTGTAGTTGAGAATATATATGTGTACATTCGGATTAGCATTTGACTATGTATTCGAGTAGATTGTGTAATCCCTGTTATTTGAATTGTATGGGCTAATGTGCCCTATGATTATTGAGCGAAGATATGATTCCGGGATTGCCGGAAATTGGTATTGCGTACTCTGATATTTGTATAAATGTAATTTATCTTCGCATAGTAATTATATTCGGAGTGTAAATATGAGACCGTGTTTTTAATAATTTCGAAATGTAATTGTGAAAACCCCGTCTGGTTGATGGGTTTATAAATGATGTTTTGTCTCATTGGTCTCTATTTCACGTTAATTGCATAATCCGGATATTAATTACGGCAGGGGGTTACACTTTGTCTAATCACTACAGTGATTTCAAGTCATCACTCAAGTGACTTTTTCTTTAAAGTACTTCAGAGTAGCATCACCAAAACAAATTGCTTAAGTGGTATGCTAGTAATGATTTTTAACTCATCACTCGAGTGGTCACTCAAGTGAGTCAAGTGATTTTCCCTTTAAAAATTTTTCAGCACTATCACTGGATGAATCACTATGCTGATTTGTTGGTGATGAATTTTAACATAATACTTGAGTGGTTACTCGAATGAATTTTTTTTGTAAAACTATTTCACCAGAAAGATCACCATGATGATTTATCTAAACTTTATCACATGATATGTTTTTCAACTTTAGTGATCACTTGCAGTGATGAATTCTTCTCACTTGAGTGATTTATCAGATTTTGCAAAATAGAAATATTTTCTTGTTCAAAATACTTTGTTCATCATTCAAATCCTATACAAAACCTTTCTAATTTTTGTTATTATCAAAACATAAAACATAGAATCTAACGACTTGGAAGAAGAAAGAAGAAAAAGGTAGTGAAATTTACTCTAATATAGATTATGCTTAGTTGCTTGCATGTCTGTTTGCCATGTAGGCTATAACTAAACCTTTGAACATGTAATACCCTTGCTTGAGTTTGTGCCATAGCCATGTGTATGTACCTATAAGGTGTTGTTCTTGCATTGACTATTTACATGCTTAGTTTATTATCATTATGCATGATATTGAAGTTAATGTTTTACTATTAAAAATTCCTCCGAATCTCACTGCTTTTTCTCCCATGTACCAACAGTAGGGGAAAGTACTCCTGAAGGGAAAGCAAGCTAGTGGAGGAAGCTTGAAAGTGGAAGCTCTTGAGAAGCTTGTTTTGATCTTTATGATATTAAAATTGATTTTGATTAATTGTTGTTGTGTATTTTTATTTAAGGTTTTCGTAAGATAATTATATATTTTGGCGTGTATCTATCCCTCATAAGGAGGATCATGAGAGACAAGCAAAAGACAAGGTAAGTGCTATATTAAAGTATAGCTAAAATACATGAAATGGATAATGTTAGTTAGCTATTATTTTATTGATGAGCCATAATCTTAAGAGAGCGATTTGACAAGGCAAATGTTTTAACCAGGTTAATAAATTTGGTAGTTATATAGTACACATCGAGACCTTTAAAATGAATCATAGTTCGTAATGTTTATATGTATATTTTAAGAGAAATTATTTTTCTATTATTACCCAGAAAATAGGAAAATTGTTGCCGAAATACACTATCTAGTTTTGATAAATAGGAGTTTTTGGACCTAATGGTGCAAAAATTATCTCAGGACACAAGTTTGCCATACCTTACACCCATAAGATCTTCTTCAACATTCCAAACCACCATCGACTTCCTTGTCCATAGTCATCGCCTTAGCCTTCCTTTGATCACTGTCTCTTTCCATTGCCTCTGTTTTCTCACTAAGCCAATAAACCCTTTTCTCTTTTCTTTCTCTTCTAATTCGCCATTTTACTTGGTTCCCAAGGATTTCTAGAGCTTTGAGCAAGTTGTGGGTGCAATTAAGATTATTAGTGGCTGATTTATAGTGATGGTGATAGAGAAAGTGACTAGAACTTCAATATGTTACAAAGAGAAGTTCATTAGTTTTCTATTAGCTCAATTAACGTATTATCTTCTGTTTGGATTTTTTATATTGGTATATGTTTGTGAAATTTGGATGAGTGTTCATTTATCCTTGTTGGTTAACATTTGTGTTGAATTTTGCTTTGATGCTCTTGGATTATGTGTTGAACTTATGTCCTTGTGTTTTAATGAGATTATGCATTGTATATGATTACTATGGTTTGTAATTGACTTAATTCATATTGAAAATCGCGAGATTGTACTCTCATTTAAGAGGAAGTAAGTATATTAAAATGATTTTCAAATACACATCAAGTGGTTTTTAACAATTTATCTGAGAGATGACTATGAATGAGATTGTAGCATTAGTCTTTAATTAGGTAGACTAGACCTAATGGGATTGCTTAGGATTTTCAATTTAACTTAATGCAAAATTAACTCCCAAAATATTTTAAGAATTTAGGAAGGTCGCCAACTTTACTACCAAGACCCATTTCATCATATAACCCTTTTAATCCAAAGCATTCTTTCATTATTTTTCAAAAATAGTATATTTAGGATTTTAATTAAATTTTGTATTTACCTATTTTCAATAAAACCCAAAACCAATCTCCTTTTATTTTCATTATATTTGCATGACATTTAGATTACCTAAGAATCAATAAAAGCTCCTTAAGAAGAGAGAATGATCATAAGTTTTCCTATACGTAATTTTTAGTTAATCTTTAATTGTGGATCCCAAAACTAACAATAAAATGCCATAATCATTGACAATATCAAAAGGCACAAAAGGTAATACAACAAAATCGTGTTTGTCTTTTATACACAACTCTGCAAAATTAAAATTAGTGGTTGAGTGTTGTTTCAAAATTTAACCTATTTACTTGCATTTAATCTATAAATATTTTCATCACAACATAATATGTTATTTCATTGTTTATGTAAATTCACATTCCTATAGCATTCCTTGGTTTAACTCTGTTTTTCTATTCCAAAAAACATATATTTTAACATCCACCATTTGATGGGAATGAGTCATCATATCTAAAGAATCTCACAACTAAAAAACCGATGACCCATTATTCGTTATCAATTTTACAAAGTACACAAATATCATCAGATTTTTTCTTAATAGTTTATTATTTAAAAAGCTAAGGTGTACATTTGGTCCTTTAATTTTTCTTCCTGTTTTAATTTAGTTCTTTAAATTTATAAAATGTAGTCTTAGTCCTTAATGTTAACATTGTTTATCTCATTTAGCAAAAAGCTGCTTTAACAATTTTAAGTGATGATTGAGCAATTAAACACCAATAAAACATACTTACATATATTTTAATTCTTTAACATGTTTATATTTTTAAATAAAAATAAATCATACAATCAAATAGGTGTGTGGTGCCAAAATTTTGAAATTTTAAATATGGAAAATCAATTGATAACAGAGTCGCTACCGATTTTTTTTTTTTTTGTATTTAAAAAAAAAACAGAGAGAACAGAATTTGGGAGCTGGTTAGAGGTTATGCATAGAAAAGGTGTTAACAAGATATTTCTCGTCAGTCCATTATTTGAGGAATCAGAGGCTGCCCGCGCAACAACGGTGTTGGGGTTTTCTCCTTTTCTGGCCATCCATACTTCTTCTGCTGCTTCAAACGACGTCGTCTCTTTGGTGTGTGTGAGGCACCTTCATCCTCTTTATCTTCTTCAGCACAGACCAACCTTGCCTCCTCCAACTCTGTTCTTCAGTGCTCTGTTTGTGTCGGTATGTTTGAAAACTTCTCTCCTTCCTTGCTTCTGTGTAGCTGCCGTGTGTTTATTTTCTTGGTGTTGTTCTGTGGCCTGTGCGTGATGTAGGAGGGAAGATGAAAGTTTAGACAAGCTGAAGTTGAAGTTTTAGGCGCTTATTTGGATAGGAAATTTTGTTCTAATTAGTTTAGGTTCTGTTTTCTTGGGTTGAAACTGATTCTTGGTGATGAATTGAGTTTGGAAAGGATGGTAATTCCTTTTTTTAATTAGAAAAGCATAGTAATTCTATACATGGGTGTTTGGAAACTGTTAGACAAGAGATTTAAAGATTAAGAAGTTGATGAACTTGTTTGAATGTTGATGCACACAAGGTGTTTGTGAAAATGTGTAGAGGAGAAATTTGGTTGGATTAAGATTGTTCGACTCTATGTTGAAACTTAAAAGGGCATAGCATTTGCTTGAATATATATATATGCACACTCCTATAGCATAGTTATTGTTTGAATATATATATATATATGCACACACATATAGCATGGTGGTAAAGGTTAATAACTCTTGGGAAGCGGAGGGCGCCAGAGTATGTCGTGTGTGATTGATCCAAGTCTTTTTTCAGAATGACATTTAAATGGCCTGTACAAGTGTTATTTTGTTTAAATGCAAGTTCTTGCAAGTGAATCTTGGAAATATCATCGTTAATTTCTCTCATGATAATAGTTGATTAGCTATATAGGTATTCCAGTACTGCATTATAATTATGTTTCATGTCTTAGCCATGGTAAATACCTTTATGAACTTCCTTGTAAATAATTTTTGAACTTTTATAGGGTTTCTGATTATCTTTCTTTGTCAAGCAATTAAGGATAGAAACTAAATCAAATATTAGGATTGGTGGGACTTGCCTAGATGTGAAGAGCGTGTTATTACAATCTACATCCCTTGTGATGAGACCAATGCTTTTGAGGATTGTTCACAGTAATTACCACTTAAATGCTACTCCCTTCATTCCTAAATATGAGACAGAGTTGACTTTTTTAGAGGGATTAAGGAAGTTAAATAAGTTATTTAATTATATCATATTCTTAGATTATATATAAGTTTATTAGTCAAACTAATTAGTTTGGAGAAAAAAATAAAAATAAAATATTCTAAAATAATTTAATTAGCCAAAAAGTCAATTTTTTTTTTTTATATTTAAGATAGGAAAGAGTACTATTTTTTTATTCTTGAATAGTTCTATTTCGTACATCTTTGTGAACTGAAAGGCAATTTTAAACAAGTATTTGCTAGCTATACTTGTATTATCCAAATTAATGTTGTTCTGTGCATTGCTATACACGTTATTTTGTATTATTTTATTTTATGGCACTAGCAAAAGTAAGTTATTTTCTTTAAAATTTCTTAATAATAAGGATTGTTATTAAATTTTATCAAAAACCAAGAGCTAGTTTAAATGTCATGATGTGACGCGATGCTCTCTCCTTATTTTAATTAGAGAGGCATTATGATTTTTAACAATATTAAAAGATATCTAATGAAGCTATTTGTCCTGATTAGGGATTTGTAAGTGCATGCTTCAATTTAAATTTAAGCATTTCAAATGGGTTTGAATGGGAATTTATTTTTGGATAAATAAGATTTTATTTAGAAGAAATTTCTTTAGTTTGGAAAAATTAGCCATGAAAAATTCTGTGAATATTCCGTGGCAAATTTCATGAAAAAAAATATTATATGTTTAATAAATTTTATATAAAAAATAATAATATAATATTATTTATTAATTAATTTTAATTAAAAATAAATTATTAGTTATTAATATTATATTATTATTTATTAAAATTATATTTATAATTTTATATTAAAAATAATATTTATAATATTAAATTATTAGTCATTAATTAATGTTAATTAAAAATAAAATTCAATTTCAAAAAATTTCTACAATAAAACACTAAACTTCCAACAAAATTTGTCTTGGAAATTCACAATTTCTGACGAATTTGTGATGGAAATGGTTTTCTAATAGAGTCCATTCCCTCGCTAATAGATGCGTGGTAAATCAATTTTTGATGGAATTCTAATTCCATCGAAAATTTTCCACGGAATTCCGTTGGAAATTTGTGACTTTCGCTAATTATTTTTATTTTTTAATTTTAAAATGCCACGTGGACCTTTTCAAGAGAAGCCATGTATCACATCCGTCGAAGACCACCTCATTGTTGGATCCTTCGCCGACAGCCACCACCTATCAGCTCCGGCACCCACATCCAACACGCGCCACCCCATCGTTGGCAGTAGCCACGTGTCCAAGCCTCGTAGTGCACCACATGTCCCCTCCTCTCATTGCCACTTGTCTCCTACTCATATCTGTGCATACTTTAGGTAGTTGAGCCAAAGAAAACCTACAAAATATTATTACAAATATATATATATATAATATCATCATAAATAATAAATTATATATAAATATATATAATAAATTATTAAAAACTAATAATAAATTAAATAAAAAGTTGAAATAATATTTATATATTTATTATAATTTTTCAATATAAATTAATTTCAAATTAAAAAAATTTTAAATATTTAGTATATATATGAATTTGAATGCATGAATGGATGTTTTTTGGAAAATTGTTTGTTTATATATGGTAATTAATTTATTTATCTATGGAGCTTGTTTAATGAATATATTATAAATTGCTGATCAATTGTTTGTTGAAATGCTTGAAAGAAAAGAGTTATAACTAAAGCTCGCACCTTGCTATGAGTAATGTAACCTTCATTAGATTTCACTCTATGGTGTTTTTAAATTAAAATAAGAGATATTATTATAAAAGCTTTGTTGGCATAGTTATTTAAGAGTCAAATAACAAGAATCAAGTTAAAAATGTTATAAAATTTTTGTGAATAATGCAAAAACTGAGAATGCCTTGAATGGTGAATGTGCATTATTCTTGAATTGAATTCAGTGATATTTTGGAAAGGAAGTTTTTTTATGATTGAGGAGAATTGTTAGTGAATTGAAGCAAATATGTGAGTATAAGATAGGTGAAATGATGAAGGTTGGTCTAGATACTCAGGCAGCCATAAGGGTGAACTCTTATTCAAAAGTCTACTGTGATGGCAAACTGTGCCACTATAGTACTTATTATTTTGGCCAAAATAAAACTTATCAAGTAAGTGAATGACACCTTACTCTAACTTCATATATTTGTTTGTACAACCAAAAAAAAACTTCATATATATGTGAGGCCTTTTCGATTATTCAAATTTGATGCTCAATTGAGTTTTCTTTGTAAGAAAGTTTTGTGATATTAGAGGCTCAGTGATAAGAGTTTTCAATAAATTTAAAATATTATTATTTATTTTATATAATTTTAGTTGTTATTTATTTTACATAATGATTTAAATATATGGAATCATTGCAAGAAAATTTGAAAATATTACTTAGGAAGTCTTCATGTTAATTCCACACATGATTAGAGGTGTTTACATAGGGAAGCAATGAAACTATTATCACGAAGCTCTAAATTCTAATAGGGTATTTATAAATCCAATTGTCTTATTGACAAAAGCTATGTCAAGACATTGATTCTTTTAATTGTAAATTTTAAAGGAAGGTAATTATAAATATGATATTGATGAGAATCCCATAAGGGGTCTTCCAAATGGGCCGGGTTTGTTTCATTTACACAAAGTTATACGGAATGAGGAGTATCAAAGATGCATTAAGCTAAATTTCTGTAAAAGAAAATTGAATTCAAAAGTTGAAATATTTTTATTGAATAGCAAAATAGGGGTAAAATGGTCATTTTAGAAGTCACTTTTTTTATTAGCTTTTTAAAACCTTGTCCCTCTCATTTTTCCTACAATTCGCAGGACACTGGGGAGGAGCTGATTTTGTTTCCTTCTTTCTTGTTCTACTGTTATGGTTTATTGGTGGAATCATCCTTAAAAAAGAACGTTATGACTCAATCTTTCTTGGACATTTGAAGCCTCCATTGATGGTCTCTTCTGTAGTTGCTAATACTATATATGATACTACTTTTGTTGATTAGAACCTAATAGCTACGTTTCTAATTATCTAAAAAGAAGAGGAGGAATAAAGAATTGCAATGGAATATAAAACATCTCTCAACTTGTTCTATAGTGCTTAATTGCTTATTCCAATACATGGGGAGAGTATTCTTAAATGTCCAACTTGGTCGGATGATATCTAAATCTACATTGTCAAATAAGCCATTTGGAAAATTTGACTTATAAATATCAGAAGGTATGACAGAAAAAAATCATTTAATTTCTCAAACAAATTTAAGTGGATTTTTCTCTAATATCAAGACGTTTAAAAAACATAAGTATAGGATAGAGGAGAGATAGAAAAATGTAGGGCTCATTTTCATTAATCTTAAAATCCTTTTCTTTTTAAATTAAATCCCAACTGTATAAAGTTACTTGAAGAAAAAGAGTGGATTCAAGGTTCTTATAATTGAAAACCAAAATGTTAAAACAGAAAAACAAAATATGAAGAAATCCAAAACCAATATAATCAACTCAGAAAATTTCAAATGCTTTATATGTTATTACAGCATATATAGAATCACTCAAATTTATAGGATTACTTGGTAAACAAGTCACAAGGTTAAAGAAACAGTAGCTAAAATTTGATTCAACATCTATCCAATTACTATTGTCTCAAGCATTTTCCGTAAACAAAGCCTTGATTTTCTTCAATGATACTACAACATCAATCATAGTAAGTCGTGCCTCTGGTAAGTCAATGGAGCAATTTAATGCCAACTCAAAAACTGATGACATATAAGGTAGTATATTATCAGTGTTTTGATTTTCTCTCTGTCGCAAATTGGCATCTATAATATTCATGATGGAATGTGGTGTGGAGTTGCTCACCCAATCTTTCAAACTTAATCCTTGAACAAACAACTCATCTGTTGGCTTCTTCCTTGTAAACATTTCCATTAGCAAAATCCCATAACTATACACATCTCCTTTGGTGGAAACAACTCCTTTCGATCCAAACTCTACATGTCATATTGAATGATTAGTATAGGAGTCATTATGTCAATAATGTAAGGTTTGTGGTTAAGCTTTCTTTTGTATCATTAATTTAAATCTTTACACATGAAGATGTCAAATATTGGCTATAAATTGAATATACAAATAAATTCAAAATATCATTATTAAACCATTACCTGGTGCCATATAGCCTATTGTAGCCAAAGTGTTGGTATAAATTTCCAATTGCTTTTCACCAAACAATTTAGAAATGCCAAAATCACTAAGATGAGCCACCATATCTTTGTCCAACAAAACATTGCTTGGTTTCACATCACAATGAACAACTAGTGTAGAAGAACCATGATGAAGATACTCCAAAGCAGCTGCTACATCAATCATTATGTTCAACCTTTGCAAGACATCTAAATAATTGTTACGAGAGTACAACCATGTGTCAAGACTCCCATTTTCCATGAATTCCATTATTAGAGATTTGAAATGATCATTTGAGCAACTACTTATGATCTTAATGAGATTGCGATGGCGTAAATGGCACATGGCAGAACATTCAACATCAAAACTTCTTGATGATTGTTCTATGTCTAAGTTAAACACTTTGACAGCAACTATCTTTTCATTTGGAAGAACTGCTTTGTATACTGATGCAAAAATTCCGGAACCAACAAGATTACTCTCATCAAATCCATTTGTTCCTCTTAGAAGCTCATAATAGGATATCCTGGTTGGTGTATCCAAATTTATTAAATCCCTCTGTGTTGAATTATCATCATCATCTCTCTTATTCTTCAGAAAGACAATGATTGAAACAATCAAAATGGCAACTATGATAGGCAATGAGCATTTTATTATCAGCATCACTTTATTTGATATGTGCTTTTTTCCTTTCCTACATGGTTGGACTTGTAGTTGGGATTTCCCACAAAGATCTTTATTCATCATAAAAGATTCAGCAGTAAAATTTTGAAAAGGGCCGCCATTTGGAATTTCTCCTTGCAATAAATTGTAGGAAAGGTTGATGTATTTAAGATAGATTAATGACTCTAAGGACTTTGGAATCACGCCAGACAAATAATTATGGGAAAGATCCAAGGACTCCATGCTTATCATGCCACTAAGTGATGCAGGAATAAGCCCTTGTAATCTATTTTCAGCCAAAGATAGGGTTTGTAAAGTTTGCAATCCACACATAGTTGTAGGAATGCTTCCTGAAATTTGATTTCTTGACAAATTCAACAATGTAATTGCTCTTAGGTTTGACATCTCTGGTGAAATTATTCCACTTAGGGCATTGGAGGATATGTCTAAAACCAAGATATCTTTGAGACTCCATAGAGAAGAGGGTATTTGAGAAACCAATTTGTTAGAGCTAAAATTCAACTCTCGCAGAGAAGTATTCCCAAGACATTCTGGAACCACTCCTGAAAACATGTTGTTAGCAAGATGCAACTCACTTAGACGTTTAAGTTGGCAAAGTTCATTTATAATGAACCCTTGCAATCTATTGTTGCTAAGGCTTAAACATTGAAGACTATGTAATTTGTTAACTGTATGAGGAATCAACCCACTCAAATGATTCTCATCCAAATCTAATTCTATCAAGTTTGTTAAATTTCCAAGCTCATTAGGTATGGCTCCATTAAATTTATTCGATGACAAACCTAAATTAATCAGCTTAGAAGCATTTGATATGGTGTTTGGAATCTGTCCAGTTAGTCCATTTTCCCCTAACCATAATATCTCCAAGTTGGGAAGGCCAATTCCAAAATATGATGGGAGAACGCCAGAGAGGGAATTACCACCAAGGCTCAACGTTGTCAATGTTGAAAGGTTGAATATGTTGGAAGGAATAGATCCTTTCAAATAATTATCAGTCAACTCTAAGAGATTAAGCTTATCAAATTTGCCTATGCCTTTGGGTACAAAACCTGGACAGAAAAAAAAAAGTTGATGGAAACCATGACTTTCATATTCAAAAAATATATAAAAATCAACTTATTTCTATTATGTTTTGAAGTCTTTGTAAAATTTCTAAAGCAGAAATGTTAGAGAAATCATAAACTGCCTATGAGATGCCATGGTTATTGAAGATTTGTTTGAAAATGTAAAGTTTTTTATGTTGTAGTTTTTGAATAACTATTTAATAGAAAACTAATACATTTGTATTCCAGAAAAGCAGGAACAACAGACAAAAATTGATAAAAGAAAATTAAACAGGAAAAGATGGCGGATAAAAGAAAAGAGTTGAACTTGATAGAACATCCAAATGTGTGTATAACAAGTGGGTACATTATATAATTGATATGGTTCAGAGTACTCAAAAAATTGTTTTCCAAGATTTAAATAACATGTGTGATCCTATCTTTCTGTTATTATAGTTTTACCAACAATTCATGATATCTTCGGATATTTTGGGATTGTAAATTAGTAGCTATATTTAAAAAGTATGATTAATGAATGATGAAAAACAGAATCTCATTTTAAATTCATTTTCTATTAGAGAAAAATGATTAAAAAAACAACAAAAAAGAATAAAAAAGATATAATAAACTCATGCTTGTAAAGAGATTTGCATCCAAATATACTTGATTAGCATCAAGTGTTTGTAAAAAGTGAATGGAACTTATAAGAAGAAAAATAAAGCAGGTCATATTATTTGATATAATATATATAATACACACACGCACACGCACACGCATATCAGAAAATGAGAAAGCAAACTTTTTCTAACTATGAAATGGCTTACCTCCTAGTAATTGCATTTGAGTCTGTATAGTTTGAGAATATAAACTTCGGGTTCTTTATGTATGGTTGAAATCAATGTATGGAAAACTGGACCCGACCGGCCAGTTCAGACTGGAAACCGGTGAACCGGTCACTGGTCCGGTCCGGGTGAGGGGAAAAAACCGGTGAACCGGTCAACCCAGTTTGACCCGGTGTGAACCGGCCTGAACCGGCCTGACCCGGACTAGTCACGGTTTGATCCTTTTTGTTTTTTGTTTTTTTACTTTTTTACACTCCAAATGAAGTCATTTTTGCTTTTTTTTTTTTTAAAAAAAAATTCCTAACAGTTTTTTATTTATAAGGAGCTTTAAAAGGATTGTGGAATACTTTTAGCATTGGTTGGGAAAAAATCCTTATATATTTAATGATATTTTTGTAGGTATTAGGTTCGGGAGGTTATATTGGACTATTAGTTGAAAAATAACTCTCATATAGTTTTTTGAAAGGTATGTATGAACATTTAAATTATATATATTTTTTAAATTGACCCCGGTCTGACCCCCGGGTTGACCCTGGTCTGCACCACTAACCCTTAACCCAGTGCCTCGACCGGTTCAATGCCCGGTCCGGTTTTCAGTACCTTGGTTGAAATGAGAAATTATGTACTTTTTTTTTAACATTGGTGGTGTACTTTTCACAACAGATTATAACGATCGAGTCCACATGTTATATATATGTATAAAATGCATACTTTCTCCTTCCTGTTGATTAATTCCCTATGAAAAACAATTAATTATAAAAGCTTTATTTAATTTCATATAGAACTGAACATGGAACAGCTTCTCTTTGAACCCAAAAAAAAAATTAAAATATGCAATTTAATTATTTGACTGACTCTTGAAAATATCTTGTATTCTCATTCATTATTCGAGCTTAAATTTAGTTGAACAAGTGTTTTTATTTGCATTTAATTTTTTTTTAAAATTTTTATAATATATTTTGTAATTTTTTTAATAAGTTTATAATAAAGTTAAGAGGCCTAACTAGATAGGGAATGAGGTTTGGTAGACTTGATTCTGGTTTTGATTGTTTTAGCTATGTTTAATTAGAATTCTCTCTTTGTTTTTTAACTTGTTTATTTGTTTGATTTATGTGTATGTTTTGTTTTGTTTTATCTTTGCTTGCCTATTACTTTTCAGAATTAAATTGTGGCTAATCTTAAGACTCCTAGGTAAGTTATGTCGCAGACACATCCATCACTGTGTTAGTGAACATCCGTAATTCTCGTCTCCAATTCTCTTCTTCTCTCTAACATATGAACTTTTAAGCTTTGAATTACTAATTTATAGTGCCGAGGAGGCTTGAAGGAATTAATTAAGACCTCAAGAAACTAAATTTATTCAAAAAAACTTATTTTCAGGTAAGTGAATTCTGAAAAATTAAGAAAGGAATCATTATTAAATATATGAAGGCCAAAAGTAACCAAGGAAAATTTAAAAAATAATTTTAATAATTTAAATTTATTTATTTTAATTTTTGTTATTTAATGTTATAATATATTTTTATAGGATATTAAATCTCAAACTGTAGAAATAAAGAAGTGGAGGGAACATGTAGGTAAGAGAAATGGAGAGTCATAACCAAAAAAAAAAAAACAGAGAGGGAAATGGAGAGCCACCTCCTCCTCAAAATCCTTAGGCCTTTGTTGATACAAAGCACTAGGGTAGGATTAGGATTGGGTCAGAGATTGAGCTCAATTATATTGCTTGGAATGAGGAACTGAGGATAATCTTGGATAGAGAGTACCACGAAAGTAGAATTGCTGTAAAACCACCTCTCCAACATGTACTGGGTGAGTAGTGCTGGGATTGAAAAATTTTGAGAGTGAGGAAGGAGTGAATAGAAAATATAAGAGAGAGAGAGAGAGAGAGAGAGAGAGAGAGAGAGGAGCGGACCAAGAGATTAAGAAATTATGAAGGCAAGCGGGTGAGAAATCCCCGAATAAGAGGAAAGAAGCTCAAATACCTTATGCAATTACAGATTCCGGTCATCAAGGTGAGTTACCCAACTTCGTTTTCATCTTCAACATCTTCTATTGCTGTTGTTTAGGAATTGCTAAAAGGTTAAATTCTGATTTTGAGTCAGGAAAGTGCCGATTAAAGGAGAAATTGCAGACTGTGATTGGGACATTCTGTTTGATTTATTGTGATGTACTAACTGCTGAAGCCAAATAACATTCCTGAATGCAGTATGTAATTGTTGATTGATGAAGAATTTAAGTTTGGGAGCCGAAAGACTGGTGTAAGTTTGCTGGCTATTGTTCCTTGATGAGAAAAAGAGAACCCTAGTTACTTTACAAATGTTCAATGGTTCATAATCAATGTTTTGGGGCAGACCGAAGTTTGACAGAACTGGAGTGAACAAATGCCACTGTTTTTTCAGAAAATTAATACTGGAAGTTGAATTTGATGAATGTAAAAGAGGTGCTATCATGTGTGTATGCCATTTACAAATTGAAGATCTATGACTTTGTTGGTTTGCTGAAGCTAAAGAGGGGTGTGTGTGTGTGTGCACGAGTTGTTTGAACGTTATGGCATTCAATTTTTTGAATAAAAAATGACGAAAAACTTAGTGTTCTGAGATAAAGAAATAGGCAGCAAATGTCGTCTTCCTCCAACCTCACCACCATCCCCTTCCCAACTTTGCCTCTTTCTCACCATCATTACCATCACTAGGCCTTCATTCTTGCCTTAGCTGCCCTTCGTTCTCCCCAATTTTCTCACAATTTTTGTTTTGCTTCATTGTTTTCAGTTTTTTTCCACCATTCCAGGATCAGTTTTCTCTTCCTATCTGTTTTCTCACCTGATTGAGCCGTAATATGATGTAAATTGCAGGTGTCGGATATCAAGGAGAGGTGACCGTGGTGGACAAGGAGGTGGTAGAGCTAGAGATTGGCATTGCACAAACCAAAGGTTTGAGATCTTGCGTTCTATTTTATTTAGATACTTTATTGGAGAAGTCTTCTATTGCCTTGGATAATTGAAAAATGTGTATAGTCTCCTGTGATTTATCTTGGGTTCTAAAAAAGCTTGAGATCGGTGCTGGTGGTTGCAACAGAGGAGGAAGGGATAGCAGGGTCATGTGATGAACAGAAACATAGTTCAGATGATATGCTTGTGATTATTTCATTTCAAGTCTTTCGCTCCTATTTGATGACTCTTATAATCTTCTATTATATTTGGTTCTTGTTAATGGGTTCAAAGGTGTTGTTTACCTATGCATTTCGTTTCTGATTTTTTCTCAGGGGTCTTGCTCCCCTATGCATTTAGTTGCCATTTGGTACTTTGTCCGCCCCTTTATCAGTCACGAGTGCTTTAGGGATGAACACGTACCATATTTTTATCCATCCAAATCACTGTCAGATTCTATTGTTGATTTTTTAAGTTGCTTGTCATTATAGGATGGAATATTTACCAGCGAACTTGTTAGCAAGTTACTGCTAGATGTTTTTAAAGTATTTTTTTGGTCATTCTTCTGATAGTGTCTTAAATTTCTCTCTGATGCTTCTCTTATGAGAAGCTTTGATTAATTTTGAAGTTATAGTTTATTCATCTAAATTGAATTTTCAATGATGATAAATCCAAATGCTTGTTTCTCTAAGCATCCGCAGTGGCTGCCTTGAAGCTTTTGTCTTTGCCACGCTTGAGAGCTAATGCTGCTCAAATCCTTCCTTGGATGTTCGAGAAATTTTTAACCAATTGTTGTTCTTGATCCTTTCATTTTGAATTGATTGGTATAGTTTTTTAATATTGTATTTTTCTCAATTGTTCCTTTTCTCCTAAGAGATTCCAATGTTTGCAATATGCCCTATTTTTTTATTGACTTGCAAATCCTCCAATGGGCTGAAACGTTTATGTTATACAGTGTGCCTTTTCTGATCTATTGATAGTAATTGGCCAAAAATTGCCGAATTCAAAGGTATGTTTCTCAAAATTTTATCATCCAGTTCCCATAAATTTGTTTGTTGTTGCTTGTTTGTGTGGCAGATTACTTGTTAAAGTTTCCTAGTTTTCCTGATTGTAATAATTAAGTGTCCTAGCTATATATAAACCATGGTTAAAGTCATTTAAATGATGGTTGAATTGATGCTTGGTGATCTGAATTGTTGAAGCTTGAAATTGAGTTATGAGTTGCTGTTTTAAGGTTTCTACGTGTTGAATAAATGCCTCAAAGCATCAAAGCCTGATTAAGGATCCCAAAGAGATGATTAAAGTCGATATATATGTTAGTTGCTGTATTTTTCTGATTAAGAACAAGTGATGCCCAACTGAGGATTTTCAAGAAAACTGGAACATTTTCCAGATTAAGAGTGTGTGCTTATACGTGAGGTAATGAAGTTAAGGAAGACAAAAATCTTATTGTTCTTGCTGTGGTATATATTACTTTACATGCTGGAAATTTCATTAGGTATGATAAACTTAAGTAAATACAGGTTAAGACTTGTACCCTCTCTCTCTCTCTATATATATGTATGTATGTATTCACATGAGTTAGTGTCTGTCATTGTTCAATTTTGGAGGCAAAAAAAATTGATTGAAAGTCTATTGCTTAATGCCTCTAGATGCTAAACAATTATTCTAGGTGGTTAAGCCTTAGTCAGAGGCTTTTAAATGTCGATTTAGTCTATGTTTTAAATCTGGCAAATTTCTAGAATAAAACATTAAGTGGTTCAGCATATGAGAAAGGTACAAAATGATGGTGGTAATGTTCATATCAAGTTGGACATTATTGAAAGAAAAATTTCAGATTCTACCCGAGATATTTAAAAGCTAAAATGTCACATCTTGAATTTTACTACTAGTTAAATTAGTTAAATTGGAAAAAAAAACATAATTATGGAAAGATGTCAAAAAATTAGAGAAAAATATGAACAAATAGAAAAGAGATTAATGGGGCATAATTGAGGTATAGAGATATTATTTATAATCATAACACCTCAAAAATGAATTATTGGCCAAAAGCCTATTTTCTGGTGAAGTTTTATGGAAAGGAATGGGGAAAAGGTATTAAAATTATTTAGTGGCCTAAAGAGGTCGAGGAAAAATTATAAAATATTATTTTGTGGGGTTAGAAAAATTATAATGAGGTTTAGTTCCCCAAAAGTAGCCTAAATAATTTGTAACATAATTTCTGGGAGTTAAATGCTAATCATCCCAAAAATTCAAGGAAAAATAGTTAGAAGTAGATTTTTATGCTGTACATTTTGGATATGATATTTTATACAATAAAGAAGCTAATGGAGGGCAAAACGTTTTGCAAAGTGCCCCAGATTAATTTTTGGAATTTATTTGGTAATTAAGTACAAATAAAGAAGGGGTAAAATGGTAAATTCATTACCCCAAACCTTGGGCCAAGATTAAGCCCAAAGTATGAGGCCCAAACAGTGGTAAATCAGGTCAAGGGGATGAGATTCAGTTTTGAATGGGTTGGTCCAATAAAATGTTTCAAGATCAAAGCTTTATTTGTGTGGGACGAAGGAATAAAATAATTAATTTACCCTCACTAGAAACCTCTGTCTCTCAGCGTTCTCATTCATTTTTTCGATCCTCAATACAAGGCAGAGGGAGACAGTGGAGAGAAACCGAAGAGGGCATGAAGAAGAAGTGGAAGAAATCCAAATGCAAGTGGCGTTCTAAACCAAGGTAATTGTCTAGAATCACATTATATCTTTATTTTCTTGATTTGATGAGTAGTTTGCAATATTATGATGAAAGAAAATTGGTTCTATTGAGAGAAAGTTAAGGAACAAGTGGAAAAATCATAGCCCTAGCATATATTAAGATTTGTGTGGATGATATATGGTGTGTATTGTGGTTAAATGCAATTGTATGTTGAAGTTTGAATTTTCTTGGAGCATATTTTGAATCTGCAATTTTCAGGTTGATAAGTGATGCTGTCCCGAGTGTTTTAGAGGAGGCTAGAGAAATTCTAGGCCAAGGAAATTAAATGATATATAAGTGATGAAGAGTAATGCTTATTGGGTTGAACTTTTGAAGCTGAAATCTTAGTGAAGACTTGCTGTTTGCTACTTTAAGTGACAACAACTATTTTAAACGGTTAAAAATTTGTGTTATAAGTGCTTGAATGATGATTAAGCTAATGTTTTTAAAACTGTAAAATTTCCAGACTTAAAATGGAGAGGCTATTCTATGTAATGAAGTACCTAGATGAGTATAACGGTATGATTTGAGTGATTTTGTTGTGTTGTTCTCATACAGATTGCATTTTTTTATGGTGTTTTAATATGGAGCAAATCTCTCAACCTGTAACTCATATCTTACACAAGTGTAAAGGCTTCTAGGTTAAGAATTGAAGAGATGAAATTAGTTCATAATTTTTCCCTTCTCTCCCCTGTTTGGTCAGCATCCTTTTGAGCTTGTGATATAGTGATAGTTAATTTTTGCTCAATTTGAGCCCTCCTATGAACTTGAAATGGAAACTTGTATAGGGAAGTGTTAAGAATATAAGTTTAGAAACATTATTCTCTAAAATGGAGATTTATGCATCTATGCATCTAAGGGCTAGAATTTTATAATTTCAAAATTAGAAAATGAAGAAGGAAGCTTATTAAGTTTGAAAGTTTGTGGTCAAACAAAAATAAGGGCACTCACTGTTTTAGTGCCGTAAAGTGTGAAATAATGATTTAAACGTAAGAGACTGCATGTATAAAATATGTAGTGGTCATTTTGAGGAAATTGGCAACAAGAGGCCTACGTTTTATATAATGTTCTCCCTTCCGCTGTTTTGAAAATATGTATTATCAAAGGAAAGAGTTTATTTGTGTTCAATTTAATACGGCTCCAATAAACCATAAAGGATAATGGCATGTGATTAAGTTAAAGTTAAGAGACAACAGTAAAGCAAAAGAACTATGTTAAAAAGTTAAAGTTTGGGGTCGTTGAGAAATTAAAGATTGCTTTTGCCATTAATATATATAAACACACACACATGTATCTGTAGACACACATATGTTTTTGTCCAAGATGACCAACCTGTAAAAAGTAGGGGTGTTCATCTTTTTCCAGTCCTAACCTTCCCGTCCCAATCCTGATCCCAAGCAAATCTTTGGGACGGGAAAAATTCGGGATTGGATTTCATGATACTGACTTGTCCCTGATCCCGAAATAATATACATGTATGTTTTTTTTTTGTCTATTCTAATTTCTAACTATTAACTAAAACAATCGCTTCCTTCTCATTGACACAACTCTTCTGACTGAGTTCTGTTCTAGAGTTCTAAGCCCTAAAGTTCCCTTTCTCCTCTCTCTGCCTGAAGGTCGACGGACATCCCATTCCCGGTCGGCGGTTGCTCATCGCCGCTCTGCCTGACTGATGACAGTCCTCTGGTCGCTCATCGCCTCCAGATCGCATCGTCAAGCTCTGTAAGTGGCAACTCTGTCAAGCTCATCCCCTCCCTAATTTCTTCTCCCCTCCCTTCAGTCTATTTTGTTTCTAAGGTTAAGGATACTAGAGCTAAGGTATCAAATTGCCATTGGGTTCTCTATTTTTCTTCATTGGTTTCGACTTTTATTGTTGACTTGAGCAGAAACTGTTCTGTATGCTGGAACTTGAAAGCCAAAAACATAATTTCTCTCAATTTCCTTTTGATTGTTCTTGTTGTAACTCTCTTAAATTGTAATACTAGTTTCAGCCAAAAAGAAAATGGTTATCTGTTTGATTTCTCTCTTAAATTGTAACTCTCAGGTGTCAGAAAATCTGTTTAGTTTCTGAGTTATTGACTATGGGATAAAAAGTGTAGGAAAATGGGGTTATAAATGTTTTAGTTAGGGTTAAAGTTTCAGATTTCATAACATTGTTGTACAGTAGTGAAGGGAGCACCAGTAGGTAATAGTGATGATTGCTCTAGGATTGTACGTGGAATTCCAGTTTGGTTGAATAATTACCTAGCAAGGCTTTGAACTTTGAATGTCTTGCTTTTGTTCTTCTCAACCAAAAATGGTGGAAATCAAAAAAGGAAAAAAAAAAAGACTAACAATTCATATTTTTTTCTTTCTTTGAGAATGAATATTATGTTGATTAGAAGAGAAAACATATATGTTGGTCCAAAATCCTGTTGAATGAATATTATGATGAGCATATATTCATGAAAAGTTACTGCAGATTCATAGTGCAATGTGAAAACGTTCAAGTGGTTGTGGCCCAACAGCACTTGAACAAACACCGGGTTAGTTCTTATTCTCCTCATCCTCTTCGGTCTTTGTGTGTCTGATATTTTTTTGGTCGAATTCTATGAATGACCCCAATGTCTGAGAATTCGGGAAATTTCAGATCCCGAACTCAGGAATAGATCAGGAATTAAATTGCTTCCCGAACATTTTTTGGGATCGGGAATAGGATTTCTTGATCCTGTCCCAATCCCGAACACCCCTAGTTAAAAAGGTAAAGTTATGATTTAAGAAGAGTTAGTACAAGTTGTGAGTAATACAAGTGTTAACCCACCCTTATACACATAAATGTTAGGTCTTGATATTTGCCCAAGCTCTCTAAGGAATAAACAAAGAAATAAACAAGGAGAAGGTAAAATGGAAGAAAGCACAAGAGATAGTACTCTTTTCCTCTCATGTTGTTGTGCATTGGTTGCCGCATGTTTATTTGTTCCATTTTGCTGTAGTTAAACATGAGAGCATGTAAATTATCCTTGCATAGATATTTACCATGGCCATGTGTGTAGATAGATAGGCAGAGCAGTTATCTGCCTTGTGTATATGCACCAGTTACATATTCATTTTATCTATTTGTAAAATGAATGTGCACAAATTATTTATCCAATTTATCTATCTGTAAGTGATTGTGCGCCAGTTAGTTATTCAGTTCAGTTATCAATAAGATATATAGGCACCAGTTAGCTATTAAGCTTAGTTGTTCGCAATGTCTTGTTCTCTATGACTTATTTTTAAATGCATATTTATTAATCTTGTATGATTAGCATGATGAAAGGTAGTTGCTATTGAGATTTTCCCGAATCTCAACCTTCTTCCATGCTATACAGTAAGTGAAAGTACTTCTAAGGGTAAGAGAATAGTGGTTGGTGAAGATTGGAGTTTGGAGCTAAAGGACCTCGATAATTGTATTTTGTTTAAGTTTCTGGCTTTATGATTAGCTATGATTACTTTTAATATCAAGGATATGTATGTATATATGTATATATATTTTGGCATGTAAATAATACTGCATAAGGAGGTAGAAGGGGCTTATCAATGCCTAAGTTGAGTGCTATGCTATAAACAAAACAAGAATGAATGAAGTAGGTAAGTTAGCTAGTTGCTATTTTATTTTGAGCTGCGAATTTCAGAGTAATACTTGACTGAGCAAACTTATGAATTGGACTATGGAAATTTGTGATATGGTAGTACACATTTTGAAGTTTAATACAAGTCCTAGATCATAATTTTTGGATTTGTCGTTTCATAGTTATGATTTTTCTAACATAACTAAGAAGGTAGGAAATCTGTTGCGAAAAAGTTTGTACAGATTTTATAAATGTGTGTTTCTGTACCAAATGGAACAGAAATGAACATAGGTCTTACTTTTCTTTTAGAGAGCGTTTGAAGAGCTAAAAATAAAGTTTTGAATCACTAATTTTGGACATATATTGAATTAGTTACAATTTTCCAAAATTTTTAGGAAAATTCATTGTCTCCTATTACCCAATTTTAGAGAAAGAGTTTAAAAGTTTAGTTTTATCAAGAGTACTATTTGAGTCTCATATGGTTCTTAAATGGCTAAACAAACTATGATAAGTAACCCTTGAATGAGGTACTACATAAAACAATTCTTAAAAGTAATAATTACATGTTGAATGGTAGAGGTTTAACCATGTGCGTGATTAAATAGGCAATTGGAATATTAAAGCATAAGTCTGTGAACTTTATTTATATTCCCTATTTGAATAGCAACATTTAGACGAGAAATAATTCAACTATGACATGAATGATACACATGTTAACTATCGTGCATGTACATAAAAATGTTAGGATTTGATTTGTGCCCTAACTTCACCAAGAGGACATCAAGAAAGAAGTGCAAGCGTTAAGAGAGCATGATAAAAGTAGTTTTAATTATTAATTTCGTATATTATGTTTTGGTTGCATGTTTGTTTGTGCCATTATTGCTGCAGTTAAGCATGAGAACATGTAAATTGCTTACTTTTGTTATTGTCAATGTGTAATAAAAGTTTCATTTATTCAGTTTTACAGTTATTCAGTTATTGTAAGGTATTGTTCTTTGTGGTTTATTTCACATGCTCTGTTTTTTGCCATGCATTATATACTGAAATATGATTAGTGCTATTGAAATTCCCCAATCTCACCCCTCTCTATGTATTAACCATAGGAACAAGTACATACTCGAGAAAGGAGAAGCTGTTGGAAGCTTAGCTATGGTGAATGGAAGAAAGCATGGCACACATGTTTCGTACATTAATTTTGCATTAGTGTGGTTTATTATAATTACTGTGGCATGTAAGCTTAAAGTTTGTTTTGGGTTGTACACAACTCCATAAGGAGCAATGGGTGAGTTTTGATATCCAAAATTATAAGCGATAACTTGTTTATATTCATGCTGAAACGTCAGTCTTGTGATTGACTTTATACAGGCTAAACATTTTATCTAAGTCATGAAATTTGGCATAAAAATAGTACACATCCTAAGCTTTAAAGTAAGTATTTGTAATTTTTAGATGTGTAGATAAAAAGATATGAATTTTCTAATTTGAGTCATAATTCTGCAATTTTTGCAGAAAATTCCTATGTACAGTATGAGTTTTAGGCAAGTTCTGGACCCAGTAAGATGCTGTTGAGCCCATATCTTAATTTTATCATAAAAAGCATTTTAAGAGCTAAAGATAGAGTTTTGAACCACTATTTTTGGATATGAAATGATTTATTGATGAATTTTTGAAGTTTCACAAAAATTTATTATATCATGTACCCAAGTTTTTAGAAAAGTTTTAAATAGTTCATCCTTATAAAGGTATTAATTGAGTTACATGTAGTTCTTAAAGGGCTAAACAATTTT
Organism: Inga leiocalycina; assembly: GCA_963242795.1. Classification (NCBI taxonomy): domain Eukaryota; kingdom Viridiplantae; phylum Streptophyta; class Magnoliopsida; order Fabales; family Fabaceae; genus Inga; species Inga leiocalycina. The sequence continues at coordinate 60,515,079 of OY725321.1, forward strand.
GATAAGTAACTCTAGAATGAGTTGTGACATTCTCAATGTATAGGGTCAATGAAGCTCTTAAAAGCACCCTTGGCATAAACTTATTTATTGTTTGTTTTTGTTTATTTGCAATAATAATTTAGATTTTGTTTCTTTTCATCTTTACCTGTCTTCTAATTACTTTTTAGAATTGATCTTAATCAGATAACAAACAAATAAATAAGCTACAAACAAAGGAAAATATATATTAAATTTAAATGAAATAATTAAAACTAAAATAAGGCTTGCATCTAGCTTTAATTTTTCTTTTTAATTAGAGAGAGGCATTATGGTCTTTTAATAGAAAATTGTTAAAAATGTAGGTATGGATTTAATTTTTGATATTTCATTTTGCCTTGCTTTTTTACACATATCTAAATAATTTTTTTGTATATTGTACAATTGTTAATTCCCACGTTTTAATTTTTTAAGAAAATATTAAATATAATTTCAATTTCAATTAAAAAATATAAAATTATTACAACTTATACATATAATAAATGAGAAAAAACGAACTCCAAACTTGTCTATATTTTAATATTATTATAATTATTTTAATATTAGGGGACAGAAAAAACATAAAATTAAAGTTATTAAGAGATAGATAATATCTTTGAAAAAAAAGTGTTGGCATAACATTTGGTGGCCATTCTGTATGGTTTAAGGTTTTGATGTCACGAATAGTATATAAGAATTTCACTTATCTATGTTACAAATATATCATAAGGTTCCATTGGTTCTTGATCTTCACTTTATTTGTTGTTACACATAAATGAAATGAAAAAAAAAACATAATTTAATTTTAGAGAAAAATATTTAAAAAGAAAAGAAAACACACAAGTAAAGCACATACCTGTAAATGAGTTAGCACCCAAATATAATCCTTTCAAAGATGTGCAGTTGCTTATTGATTTTGGAATGCTTCCCTCTAATTGATTATCATTAACAGCAAAGACTTCAAGTAAAGGGAGTTGATGGCACATTTCTTCTGGCAAATTACCGTTTAAAAGATTGTTGCCAAAATCAACCTTTATCAAAGAAGGCATGTTCCAAAGGAATGAAGGAATTCCACCTATGAAAAAAATACAGAATATTTGTTTGTTGGTATTGTAAGTCTAGGAATTTCCTTAATTCACACACAACTGTATAAATAATACATGGAATTTCGTTAATTAGAGGCATAAAATTAATAGACTGTTATTTAACTTTTGTTGGAAATTAAGATATAATATCAATTACCAATTGGACATTAAAACTCTTTCCAACAAGATATGCTAAGGAGAGATTATGGAATTAATTTCACCAGTATAAATTGAACAACCAAGTTATTTATATTTTGCATTAAAGCTATTTATTATTCACAAGGCTCTAACTTTGAAATCTGGCTATGAATTCTTCATAGACTTCAAAGGTTAAAATTTTAGTTTTTATTTAAGGAATTTAAATACCTTTAGTTACACATTCTAGATGAAATATAGTACACATAAAAATAATATTTTTGTTAAGGCATAAAATTAAGAGATGTGTAGCTTGAACGTACCTGTAAAAAAATTCCATGACAGATCTAATTCTCCCAACAACGTCTCATTACCAATTGATGTTGGAAGACTACCATTCAAATTGTTCTTCGCTAAACTTACAATTCTTAAGGAAGAAATGGTGAAGAGAGATGGTGGAATTTCACCTGTTTGGATTTACAAAGTGAACAAGATATATTAAAATAAGCTAATAGTTAAAAGGCTTTTGCATTCATCTTTAACATTAAAAGAATAGATAAACCACATTATATGAACAAAAAAACACACACACACTGCGCACACATTATGAAATCACTACGCCACATCAAATATTTGATAGGTCATGAAATTCTTTCAGACCGATTTTTTACAGTGCTCTATGTCATCTTTAATCACCCAAAATTATCTTATTTCTCTTTTTAAGATTCTTTTTGAACGCAATTTGACAAGCTTCTTACAATTCTTTAAAATTATGAAAAAAATGAAAAGCAAAATCTAATTTTAAGATTATTTTTCACTGGATAGATTAAAACAACACATAACGTATAATTAATTCAATCATATAATTAAAAGCCTTCCCATGCAAATTGTTGTGGTCAAGATATAGGAGTAAATAAAAAATTTATTTTTCATGTTTTAAATATCAAGTGATAATCCTATCTTTCTTTTATTTTGAGATTATAATCACAATCTGTATATAAGTTCCATTTACGAATGAACAATATATGAATGAATGAAATGGGAAAAAAAAGAAATTAAAAAAAAAAATATCATTTTAGTTTTACTGCGGTGGGGATAATTATATAAAAAGATTATAGAAAATCATAGAATAGCATAGATTCATGAATTTTTATTATTTTTCTGATTGTAAATTGCTAGCTACATTTAACCCCATTGCTAATATGTACAATATTAATGAAAGGGAAAAGAAATCTCATTTTAAAATTTTTTACGGTAGAAAAATATTAAAAGAAAAGAATGACGATAAAAAATAATAGTGTCATGCTTCTAAAGAGTTCGTTCGGCATCGAAATACAATTGATTAACATCAACTAAAGTTGGCAAAAAAAAAAAAGATTAACATCAACTGAAAAAAAAAACTTGTAAAAAAGCTGAATAGACTTTAAAAGAAAAATAAAATGGGTCATAATATTTTCATAATATGTTTAATGTACAATTATAATAAAAAATTGATCGCTAAAATTAGATCCAATCCTTAATATAATATTCAACTGACTGATTTGTGAAGATTAATGAAACTAAATAAATGATTTAATTATTGTATATGTTACCTAATCTATCTAAATACTTATGTATGTCATTATATTATATATAAGTTTATAAATCATGCAAATCAGTTTGGAGAAAACCAATAAATATAAATATTTCAAAGTACGTAATTTATTTAACTTCTTTAATCTCTGTAAATTAGTCAACTGGATCTTATATTAAGAATCGGAGGCGGTAACTTTTTGTAATTGTACAGACTTTAATGCTATATTAGGATGGGGAGAAAATGAGAGAGGAAAGAAAATTGAGGAGGAAAATGAAAGAGAAAATAAGTTTTCCCTTGTTTGGATAGAAGAGAAAATGTGAAAGGAAAAAAAGTGGGGGAGAAAATGGGGTGGGTTCAAATAATAAAGGTGATAACATTTTCTCTTATGTTTTCTTTTCTTTCTATTTTCTCTCCTCCCATTTTCATTCCTCCCATCTTTTCTTCTCATCCAAATGCGGGTAAAAGAAAAATAAAATAGGTAATATCATTTTCATATAATTTACATACATATACTATATAAAAAAAATTACACGTGTTTTACGTACTAATTCAAAAAACTTGAATATCTGTGTTATGCTTAATAATCCATGCATAAATATTAAAAAGGAAGATATCAAATATATTCTCACCATCGAATTGCCTAACTTTTAATAATTATATAGCTAATGAGATAAGTGTTTTATGTTGTAATTGTTGAATAATTATTTAATAGGATTTTATAAATTTGTGAAATAAGAAATAAATGATTAAAAATATTAAAAAAATAAAATTAATCAGGAAAAGGAAGAGGAGAAATATAGAGTTGAAGATAATAAGAGAGCGATATAAGTTGCAAATACGTGCATTCATGTACAGTCAACAAGTGGGCACAGTAATTATATATGATGTGGAGCTTTTTATTGAACAAAGTATAAATGATATGGTGCACAGTACCAAAAAAATTTTGTTTCCAAGTTTTAAATATCATGTGGTCCCATGAGCTTATGAACGAACATTATGAATGAATGACATGGCGAAAAACAAAGGCATGCAAACTCATTCCAATTTGAAAAATGACATCTCTCATGATTACATTAAAAAATTTCAAATAAAGATTAATTAGAGTGTTTGGTATTTTATATTTGTTTTCAATATTTGAAGTTTTTTTTTCTAAAGTTTGGGAAGCTAAAATAAATATGCAAATAAAAAGATTATTCAGATTTAAGAATATTAATTATCATATCCCTAAATATAAATAGCTAAATACAAACAATCACTCAGATAGAGATATCAATGGTAAAAGTCATACTCCACCCTTTTAATCTAATCTGACTCTAAGTAGCATTGTATGGGGTCCTTTGATTAGGTTATTTTCCTTCAGGCTCCTTGTTTCTTTAATGATTCAGAATATATTACCATTTTATTCATATTCACTTTGGGATTAAAAGAAAGCATTGCATTCCATGTACTTAAAAGTAATATAGCAAAATCATTATTCATATACAAATACACATGAGATAAATTTATACTCCTTAGAAACACATGTAATTGATAACTACTCTTACAATCATGTTCATAGTCATCTCTTACATAAATTGGTAAAAACCACTTGATGTGTGTTTGGAAATTATTTTAATGCACTTGCTTCCTTTTTTATGAATCCATCGTTGGCCTAAAAACTAAAGTTCTAGTTTTTATAATAATAGAAAATCCTTGTATGGAGGTGTAGCAGTGTAACTTTTCCTGATATAAAAGTTTAAAGTAGTTTCAGTTAGTAAGAAATATCAAATAAGCATAAATTATACATGAAAAGTTTGCTAAAGTGTACTGTAATATTAAGGGATGGATATATTGAGCATATTTGTACAGGATTTTTATTATAGATATTAAGAGAAAAAAGGGAAAAAGGAAAAATAAGAGGCTAGAAAGAAACTAACAAGTACACAAAAATTGCCACACCAGAGAGTTGCAAAATTACCTAAAACACACATTTGTTAGGAGACTACTAGATAAGTGATTTATTCCAAGATCAAATTATTGTAGACTGAACTGTAAAATAATGATAATGGTATAGGAAGGTAATTGTTTTCAAGATACAATGTTGTTGTTATTATTATTTTTTGTTTGGTAAAGGATACAATGTTTTCAGTTGTAAAAGATTGGCAATCTCATTTAAAATGTCTCCTTCAAATAGGTGGGAAAAAGAGAGTAATGTCAGTAACAATTTTTATGTATAATGAATTTTTATGCACATGAGACAAATTTGTATTTTTGTTAATAAAAAAAATTGTATTGTTGAAAACACACATGTTTTAGAAATAATGACAAAAGTATATTATAAATGATAAAACACAGCTGCACTTATTTTCGAAAAGGAATAGCCCATTTAATTGGGTTGGTCTAATATCAATAGAATAAATAATTTGGATGGAATAGCCCATTTCTTGTGCAAGGCCCATTACGCTATTCTATGCTTTAGTTCAGTTTATTATTCCACAATTTGGATTAATATAGATTTACTATTGTTATCTTTCCAGATTTGGTTGATTAATTAATTTTGAGAAATTCCTATATTTCATATAAGCGGTATTCTTCTCATTCAAGAAATAAGAAGATTATGAGTTCAATTAATTGTGATTAATTGGAAAAAAAAACTAACAGACACATCGAAATCCATTGGCCTTTGCTATTCATATAATTTCTTTCAAAACTACCAGAAAAATTACTTTTGTTAACTACAAAATTTTTAAATATATAAATTAATAATAAATAACCAAATAAAAATTAAATATTCCAAACATGGTTGTATGGATTACTCTTTTTGGAAAAAAAAAATCCAGTTGAAAAATGAACATTATGACATCTCATTATGAATGCATATGAATGAATGCATATGAATGAATGAAATGGGGGCCGAAAAACAAAATCTCATTTTGTTTACTAACAAACACGTCATTTTATATTTCTCCAGTCCCAAACTAAAGTGAAAGGCATGTAAACTCCTTCCAAATTGAAAACTGACATCTCTCGTGATTACATTAAAAAATTTCAAATAAAGATTAATTCAAGTTTCTGGTATTTTATATTTGTTTTCAACATTTGAAGTTTTTTCTTAAGTTTGGGAAGCTAAAATAAATATGCGAATAAAAAGATTATTTAGATTTAAGAATATCATATCTCTAACTATAAATAGCCAAATACAAATAATCACATAGATATAGATATCAATAGTAAAAGTCATACTCCACCCATTTAATCCACTCTTATTCTAAGTATTGTTGTATGGGGCACTTTTATTTAGTTATTTTCTTTAATGATTCAGAATATATTACCATTTTATTTATATTCACTTCAGGATTAAAAGAAAGCACCACGTTCCATGTCGTTAAAAGGTAATATACCAAAATCATTATTGACTAATGCCTACGAAATACTAGAATAGAATTTAAGACATTCATATAATTAAAACTCTTACCTTGCAAGTTGATGTTCGTAAGAAATAGGTTCTGAAGTTTGGTCAAATTTCCAATGTCACTTGGTATGTTTCCTCTATTGAATTTGTTTTCGCCCAATTGTAACTGTACTAATTCTTTGCATTGATGCCAAATGGAGGGTATTTCGCCAGACAAATCATTTCCATTCACATAAAATAATTCAAGTTTTGGAAGCCCAAAACACATATATTTTGGGAGATTACCAGATAATTGATTTATGTTAAGTGCAATATGTTGCAGCGCTGAATTGTTAAATAATGAAGATGGTATAGAACCCGTGAGTAGATTTACTCCAAGATACAATATCTTCAATTGTGAAAGATCACCAATTTCATTTGGGATACCTCCTTCAAATATTAAGGGGGTGGGAAAGAAAAAAATGTTAGTAACAATTTGTTACATGTCACAAGTTGTTAGGTACATGAGATAAATTAATATTCTACGGAAACACATGTAATAAGACTTTCACATTTTTTTAAGAAACGACACTTATATTAGTAAATGATTAAACTAAATAAACGGTATAACCTTTTTAATTCAGGTGGGCTAATAACCATGGATTAAATCAACTGGTTGTATTTGGTTGAGAAATTTTGATGGATTCAAGATGATTAAATCTACGAGACAAATCGAAATCCAATTGGCCCTTCCTTTTCATCATTCCTATCAAAACACATATTCTTGGGAGACTCCTAGAAAATATCTTTTTGTTGACTCTCCAAACATTTTAAAAATAATAATTAATAATAAATTATGAAATTAAAATATAATGTAGATTGTCCAAATCAAAATTAAATGTTTTGGACATGTTCACTGTAAGGCTTATTCAATATGAGAAAGGACAATACAGGTTTCTTATTTTACGTCAAGTCCTACAATCATATATGACCATATTTCATATTTTAAAATATTATTATCTAACTATAAATCCACATGAAATAAATTAGACACAAGTCCATGGGTGATTGAAGAACTTGACATAATGGATATAATGAATATGAGCTAAGTTTTTTTCCTATGAAAAAACCCTTCAAAAAGTTTTTAATGACAGAATAATATACATTTATTTTCAAAAACTGATGATGAGCGTTTACATCCACTTGGACTAATTAATATTATGACAGTATTTTTTTTCCCATGTATGACTATATAATTTGTTTCAAATTTTTGATAATGAATGTTTTTTTCCCTTTGATGAGTGGAAACTTTATGAGAAAAATATAGACAAAATATTCATAAAAGCGTCAAAAATAAATAAATAAAAATAAAAATTGAGACAAACTCTTATTCCTCGGGGATAAGATCTTGCTAACCAAGTACACTAGTTTAGAAGACAAATGTAAATGTTGAAAAGAATCGAAAACATACCTGACAAACTGTTATAAGACAAACTTAAAAACTTGAGCGAAGATAAGTTGGCAATTGTTTGAGGAATAATTCCTGAAAGTTTGTTAGCCCCAAGTCGTAAAATCATCAATTGGTTAAGTCTTCCCACCTCATATGGAATTTTCCCTTCAATGAAATTACAACTCCAATCTAAGGTTTCCAACATTGACAGATTGAATAGAGACAATGGAATAAATCCATTAAGACTATTATTTCGAAGATTTAGTTGCTCAAGGGAAGATAAATCTCCTATCCATGCCGGAACTTGGCCATCAAAGTCATTGTAGCTCAAGTTGAATAGTTTCAATCTGCACAATCGAATCAATTCTTCTGGTATTTGACCATAAAAATTGTTGAAACTGAGATCAAGTTCGACAAGGAATGAGAGATTTCCTAGTTGTGGAGATATGGAGCCCTTAAGTTCCATGCCACCAAGATTCAAGGAATGGACCCTTCCATGACGAGTATTGCACATGACACCAATCCAATTGCATGGAGAAGAAGAGACAGACCAATTAGCTAAAAAATCATATGGATCAGAAGTGATATAAGATTTAAGGGCAAGAAGTGCAGATTTATCAGTTCTGATGTTTGTATCAGTCCAAACAAAGGGGGCCATGAAGCAATGAAGTAAGAGCAGGAAAACAAAAGAAGAAGGCTTTCCCATGGGGAGCATAACAGACTTATCGGAATTTCAAGTCCAGTGCATCGAGCCATCAACACAGACGTTGTTTTATACTTCTCCGGTCCAAATGAAGTCAAGTCGTACTAACAAAAATTAATTAGCATGTCAGGCGTATTAAATTTGTTTCAACATATATTTGAAAATTTTTTTTTTTTGCTGCATTATTTTATTTTTGGGCAAGTCTGGTGGTTAATGAGAAGAAGCTTCGTCCCTTGATTTGATTACGTGTTGAACAATTTCACTTCTGGGACCACCTTTTCGTAGTGTATATTATTTCATTTATGGGCGAGCCTAGTAGGCAGTAAACAGTGCAAGAACATTTTTTAAATGAAGCTTGTCTGGATACAGTGCTCTTTCTATCATGCATTTCCTTTTTGTTTTTATTTTCTTTTATTTTGGGTGAGACGTACAGTTATTCTTTTCTTCTTTAATGGATTGTGTAACGAGTCCTACATTGGGTGGGTTTCCTTAAAAGAGGGGCTTTATAAGGTTTTGAGTTCCTCAACTCCAACATCTAGTTTTTGGGGTGTAGTTCTCCCAAGGACTTGTGCCCGTTACAATGATGTTTTCATTAAGAGACAATGTACCAATCAAAGAGGGTTACCTGTAGAGGATTCTGACCAGAGGAGCTGACCAATGGAAGGTTGACTGAAGCGCCGAGTAAAATGCCGTAGAGTGGAGCTGACTGGAGGGTTCAGCTACCACTTTGAGTTTGAGGACAATATGATCACTATATTATTTAATTGGGAATATTAAGTCCATATGTCTAATTTTAATTACGAAGTTTTCTTTTCTTTAGTAAAAAGGACTAATCCATTCACCTCAAAAAGCGCGGGCACATGGTATGGTGGAATTCTCAAACATTAAGTGTGTAACACCCCAAATTTTATATTCACCAAAAATATATTCTAATAATTTGAATAATTCAGTAAAATGGTGAATATTTATGAAATTTGGATCTTATGAATTTTGAAATATTCATATTCATAAGAAAATGGGCAAATGAATTCAAGAATTGAATTAGATTACAAAGGTGATAGCAAAATTATAATTTTGCCAATTTAGCCCAAGATTAATTATTTTCCAATTAATTGGAGTTAATTTCAATTAATTAAGGAAAATAAAGGAAAATGTATAAATTGAATATTCTTAGTGGAATAAATTGAGATTTGTGGAATAAAGTAAAAGCTCTTTTATTGGTGGATATTTAGGAGAAGGGAAATATTTACTTGGAAGATAAATATGCCAAGTGGCATCATCTAAAGCCAAGAGATTAAATTATAATGGCTAAAGTTGGAGCACATGTTTAAATTGCAATAAAATATATTATGTTGACCAAAGGAATGAGATAATTGTAGAAAACCCAATTGTTAATTGAAGGGAATTGGTTCAATTACAATGAGACTTATGACACAAGTTTGGAGTAAATAAGCACAAGTTGAAAGTGGATAAGGCCAAGTACATAAATGCTTACAAGGGATGGCATAAAGTGGAGGGAGTATGGCCTAAAGCAAGTCATCATGAAGGGAGGTATGGTGCAAGGAAAGGTGTTGCAATCTCAACCATTGATGAGATCAAGGGTTAAGATGAAATATGAAGAGAAGAGGTGAGATATTTTATGAAGCCCATGCTTCATCTTTCTTGCTCATTCTCACATCCAAACAACAAAGATAGAGAGAGAGGGAGAGCTTGGGAAATCTAGAGAAAAGGAGGAGAAATCTTAAGGTAAGACCTTGTGGATCCAAGTTTTAAGGCTTCCAATTTGTATAATCTCCTCTCTAATCTCTTCTTCTCCATGAAACACTATGTTTAGCAAGCAAATCTTGAGCTCAAAGAGAAAGAGAGAGGAGGACCTCTAGAGAAAGGAAAAGAACTCAAGAAGGTAACTTCACAAATCCTAAAATTATGCTAGTATGTGGTTATTGTTGATGATTATGGTTGGATTTGGTTATTTTGTTGAGTTTGTAAATTTGGAAAGTGCTAATCCTAAGGGGTTACGCTGCCCAAATTTCTTTAAATCATGATTAAGAAGTGTTTAAATAAATTAATCACGGATTAGAAATGGAAAAATACAAGTTTTGGGAGCTAAAGCACAAAGCTCCATTTTTCTATTTTTCCTTCAATATTTCGGCCAAGACAAGATCTGGTAGTAGGAGTTGGATTTTAATGAAATAATTAAATGGTTCCATTGGACTCAGTGGGCAAAAATAGGTGGGGTTACAGTTGGGCACTTTTTCGGTAGAGGCCGAAAAAGCATATTTACGAAAACGCCACTGAAATCCCTAAATAGGGGCTGTCAAGAGTATTTTCGTAATTTGACACTGAATTTGGTAATTTCGAGCCCGGAAATGGATTCCTTGGGCGAAAATTAGTCAGAATAGTCTTAGTCAAAATTTTGGGAAAACGTGCCATCGGGCCGGGTACGGCGGGGCTGGGCCAGGTTCCCGGGGGCATTTTTGTAAATTTTCACCATAGACTAATATAACCACAATAAACACTATGGAAGAGTCTAAAATGATACTTGGATAGGTTATGACCTATTTCTGGTACATTTAATATTTTAGGATTGATTTGGAGGCCAGATACGACACGTTCTTCGAGGCACATTTAAAAGAGGATTATAAAGCTTTGAGGTAGGGACATTATCCTTCATATACTATGCCATAAGTTATGTGATTGTTTGGATGCCATTGTTTTATAAATGCACTTTATTAATAACATGATTTGCCTGGAGAGAGGCTGTTAGTGCCAGAGGTGCACTTACACTGGGAGTTGGCAGAAGTCCAACCGGTGTAGATTGTGGGGCTGGGCCCTACTCTTGTATACATGACGATGATGTGTTTATATTGTTCATTAATTTGTGCATACCTTGGCGCATGACATATTTACTTTTCGCATTTTCTATGAACGATATTATGTCTCTACGGAGATTCTTCGGAATCTCACCCTATTTTTGAACAAATACCTCAGCGGGTACCAGTGGGCCGAAGGGCAAAGACATTGACGTCGGAAAGTGAGCAGCGCGTGTCTCGAGGTGAGGTCAAGAACGTGGGCATAATTAGTCTATTTTGTGATATTTTGGTGAAATTTGTAAATATTAAAATTTCCGCTGTATTTTCCGTCGACGAACAATATCAGAATTGTAAACGAATGACGTTGGGATTGTAAACGAATATTTTTATCAGTATACTTGTACTTTTCTGTATGCCCATTGAATTTTGTCTTTATTACTCTTCGATTATCAAAATGGAAACGGGTGTTGACAAAGTGGCCCTCAAAACAAGTTGATGCAGCTAATTGAAAGAGAAAGAAAATTATGTTAGTGATGAGAAAAGAAGCTGTGTCTCTTTATAAAGTATAATTTATTCACTTCTAGGACCACATTTTCATTTTCATTGCATTAATCTAATAACCCAAAAGAACGTTATTGAGAAGAAGCTTGTGTGGATTCATTGTCCCTTCACAAACTTATATCTCAAAAGCCTTTAGTCTTAATTTGTTGGGATGTACTATATTATATCTTTCTATCTCCCACTTATAATTTGGAGGTACACGGCGTGTTTGACTTGTGAGTAGACCTCAAATTCACAGTCCATTTCATAAGATAGAAACTGCACGCTGTGAAATATCTCCTCTTATATGAATATTTTATTTTGGTGATATTATCTTAGTTCAATGAAAAATGCCACGTAGTTGACGCTCAAAATACACGTAAATATACCACTTTCTATATATATATATATATACATATAAAGTGGTACATAAAAATTATCAAAGTGGTGGTATAGCTATAAACGTAAATCTACTTTTGATTATGGGTATCGATATAGTCTCTAGCTATAAAGAAAAAATGTATATAAAATAATTTTAAAAGGAAGTAAAACATATCACATAATTAACATGAAAATAATTGTATCGAAAACTTAACATGAAAAAGAATTAAAACCAATGCTGTGCATACTTTTTATGTCTAAAAGCGGAAATGTTGCATAATATTAATGTCATATGATACTTTCACCATATAATCAATCTATAATTTAAACATTTACTAAAAGGAAAAGTTAAGAATATGCACTTTTTGTGATAACCCTTTGGGCCACCCAGTGTCCGTTGCTTTTTTTGGATCCTATTATCAAGTATTCGAGCAAGCGATTAGTCCGAATTGAGGCTTACTGATTGGTGCTTTTTACACTGTTTTTTTCCTCTTAAAGTTGCCTATAAGTAATCGTATTGTCTCTAACATAGAACATGGATCATTACATAGAAATTTGTTTATATTATAAAAAATGGTAGTTTGCTTCAATTGCCACAAGGAATATGGAGCACACAATCAGAAAGAAAGCAAGGACCAATGGAGAGTCAAGTATGGAGCTTTGGAGTGGGATCGAAGGAACGCTGATAAAGCCAAATACAATCCATTCAATTGCGTGCTTGACAAAGTCGCAAAGTGAAATTGCCGCGAAGACTAGATATTTTCATATTTTCATTCCTGAAAAAATGTCTCATCTAATTTAATTAAACTTGTCCAGAGGAATTAAATGAGTTAGCTCAAATTAATGTAATTAGGACTGGATTGTTCAATATTATTATTTGAGAAAAATTAATTTAGTATGTAGCTGATGCCTTGAGAAAGATTTAAAATGAAAAATTGTAGTATTCCCTCCAAGTGCAAATGAATATGATAAAAGAGAGACGTAAATTGAAAAGAAAAAAATTAGGACACAAATGACAAACATATTACTAATGACTAACGAGTGTTCCTTCATTTTTGAATAACAACAGAGCTTGAAAATAATTAAAATTAAAGAAAATAAAGAGTGCCTAAGCTCAATATGCTTAGCCCAATTTAGTCTGACTAGCTGAAGAAAATCTGATTTTGATGCTACTATTACAATTCCAAGATAATGACTTATAATAAGTTGTCATCAAAATAAAGTTGGCAAGAAACAACTTTAAAATGGATTTGAATAGTTAGATGTGCTCCACTAGTATGTGCTATATATCAGAGAATTTGAGAAAATCAAAATAAAATAAATGTGATAATATAGATTTTTTTACCATATATGCAATATTTTTTGTTTGGAATTAATTATTCCATTTCTTTTAGACAGAACTGAAATTCTCTGTTCAAATCAAATCAACTAAGCAAATATATCATGGTTAAGGAAGTCTATCCATCGCATATAGGCTTAAGACATCACCGTCGAGGCAAAGTATGGAAGTGAAACAAATAGAGATAAAATCGTCTTCAATTTACCCAAAGATAAAAAAGTGGAAAAAAGATATACATTTTAACTCGTGATGAGAACATGGTCTAACCTATAAAATAAAATAAGATAACAAAATGAACAATTAATAATAAAAAAAATATATTACAATAAAAGTTACCCTCTAAAAGAAGTTGATGCCTTAAAAGAGCAAGAAATTTGCGCGGTCTTTACATTTTTTTGTTTTGTTTATCATTACATTATTTCATTTTTGGTCAAGTCTGGTTGGCCAAAGACTCTATATCCCCACAAGTACGTTATTATAAAGTCACAATCAAATTAAAAAAAAACTCTTAATAAGAAAGTCTCCTTAATTCATAGGAACATGCAGTGCTTGACTTGTAAGTGGACCTCAAAGTCATCCTCCATTTCACATGGCACATCTAATACATACATGTATGTGTGTATGTATATATCCTTATGCATATTTTATTTTTGTAGTATTATTATAGGAATGTGAGGTTTGGATTTTATTGTTGATATGAAAATCATTTTGATGGTTAATTTTTAAATAGTTTTGTGAATATTCTTTGAGTTGTGAGATATATTCTGGTCATAAAGAGCCCACATAATCTCAACTAATTAAACATTGTTTAATACAACTATTAGGTAGGATGATGTAGACATAGGATTAAATTTGTAAACATTTTTCTTGATGATAACTAAAAGCCTTAAGAATGTCAGATCAAATTTACAAAGTACATGAAAAGGGAATCACCAATTTATATCTTAAGAATGGCAGGCTTGACTTGTGAAATGAGTGCGGTGAGTTTTCTCTTTAAAAAAGTGAGATGTCCTCTTTAAAGAATATGGACTTCTGTTTAAAAATGGACACATCTAATTAAAATAGGCAAATTTAAAAGGCATTAACGTTTATTATTATGACATATCTAATTAATTTTGGTTAAAGCTGAATATAAAATGAAGTTGGGATATGGGGCCTCTGCTGCCCCTTCGCTGCTGTACCCCTATTTTAGGGGCCTTCATAAGTATATTTTTTATGGCTTTTTAGATCATTAAATTCTACATAAAATGAGTGAAATTTGACATATTATGGGCAAAAAATGGATCTTTTTTCAATTTTTTATGATTTTTCAAATATTTTTCCGAAAAAAGTGCTTAAAGTGAAAAAAAAACACATCATTTTTCTGAAATATCTTTGAAAAATCATAAAAATTTAAAAACAGCTCCATTTTTTGCCCATAATATGTCAAAATTTCACTTATTTTGTGTAGAATCTAATGATCTAAAGAGCCATAAAAAATAAATTTTGGAAGGCCCTCAAAATAAGGGGGCAGCAGAGAGCATAGCTAAGGGGCCGCAGCTAACACCCTCTGCCCAAGAAGTTGATGCAACAGAGAAAGAAGTATCATTATCACATGAAGGACCGCATTTTCAATATATATCACTACAATGTTGTATAGGCCATAGAGTGAACCCATAAAGCACGTTAGTAATCGATGAGATGAAATTGGTCCCTATATGAACGAAGCATAATTTTACTTCGACCAAAATTTAATTTTCATTACATTATTTCATTTATGTCAGTCTCGTAGGCCATATATATTATATCAAAAGTCGACAGACTTTAAATGATTTGATATATTATATCAACCACCCAAATATTTGTAGATAGATGGAGTGCTTCACTTGGGAGTAGATCTCATAGTCTCACTCCATTTCACACGACACAGCATATATATAGGTATGTATGTATGTATGCATCCTACATACATACATCATTGTGTATATTTTATTTTGGTAATACTCCTTACCGTCCTTCATGTAGGACATAATTGTGGAATTGACTTTGGTCTTAAATGTAAGGCCTATTTTTTATATTTGTCAATCTTTTTCTAATTTACCTCTATTGATACTCCTTAAACCATAATCAAGTAAAAGAGAAATTGAGGGAGTTAAGGAAGATGATTAGGGTGTTTTAGAAAAAAAAACATCATATTAACCACCTTAACTAACTTCAATTCCTTAATCTAATTAAATTAGATAAATATGTCTTACATTAACAACTGAAAGTACCATGTTAACACTGCAGCTTTCATTTTTTCTACAGATTTTATATATTGTATGCAGAAAAAAGGGTAAATATTTTCGTATGTATACTTTAGATATTTCAGAAGCCACAACACTCAGTCTAATAGTCCACCTTTCACGCCAGAGACTTGAAGAGGCCATTATGTGTCTCTTTGAAATTTAAAGTATTAAGGAAAATTACAGTGAAGGATAACACATCCTAATGAAATTAAGGTTAGTTTAGTTTATACGATTATAGGTTGCATTTCTTTATGTAATGGAATTTTCAATATTTTTTAAATCAAAACCTAGATGAAAATTTAGAGATTATCAATTTTAGAGTGTATACAAAGCATAATTTTATTTGGACCAAAATTTCATTTTCATTGCTTTATTTCATTTATGGTCAGTCTGGTAGGCCATATATATTATATCAAAAGTTTACAGACTTTAATTGATTTGATACATTATATCAACCACCTAAATATTTGTAGATAGATGGAGTGGTTGACTTGGGAGTAGATCTCAAAGTCTCACTCCATGTCACACCACACCAACCCCCCCCCCCCCACACACATCACTATGTATATTTTATTTTGGTAATACTTCCTCCCGTCGTAAAACCTACTTGTGAAGTTGACCTTTGCCGTAAATGTAAGATCTAATTTTTATATTTGTCAATTTTTTTTTAATTTACCTCTATGGATGCTCCTTGAACCATAATCAAGTAAAAGAGAAATGGAGAAAGTTAAGAAAGATTATTAGAGTGTTTTAGAAAAAAAAAACATCATATTAACCACATTAACAAACTTCAATTCCTTAATCTAATTATCTAGGCAAAAAAGAAATTCTTAATCTAATTAAATTAGATAAATATATCATACATTAACAACCTTGGAGTACCATGTAAAGAGTGCAGCTTTCTTTTTTTTCTACAAATTTTACATATTGTATGCGGAAAAAAGGGCCAGTATTTTTGTATGTATATTTCAGATATTTCAGAAGCCACAAAACTCAGTCTAATAATCCCCTTTCACACCAGAGACTTAAAGAGACCATTATGTGCATTTTTTAAATTTTTTTTTTTGATACAATGGCAAGCAAAGCTTGAAAATGACAGAATCTATAGGCTAGACCTTACATAATGGTTTTGTGGTAATGAACCACAATCCAAAGCAAAAAGGTGAATACATTCCAATGGGGGAAGCCCTAATTTGACGTAGTCATGTGAAATCCTACGCGCAGTTCGCGCCAAATAGTCTGGGCAACGAATACTTTCCCTATGAGTGTGGGAAATTTCCAGCTCCCAGTCGCTGTAAACAAGGGATTTAGTTTCCGAAATAACGTCATACAAAGGATGATCAGGATCACAATGGGTGGATAAAAGGTGTACTGCCTGTAGAGAATCTGTGAACAACTTGATTTTCTTCAGTCCTAGCTTCTTGCATAGTAAAATTATGTGCATTTTTTAAATTTAAAACATTATGGAAAATTATATTGAAGAATAACACATCCTAATGAAATTAAGGTTTGTTTAGTTTATACGAATATAGATTGCATTTTTTTATGTAATGGAATTTTGATAATTATTTTTAAATCAAAACCTGAATGGAATTTTAGAGATTATCTATTTTTTACCTGAATAATATAAAATATGAAATAATCAATATAAAAATTTTGAGAAGTTCGGTAGATGACCATAAATTCGACATTACGTTATTTGATTTGATGGCATGAAAATGTTGAGTAGACATAATGAAGAGAATATACATATATATATATATATATATATATATATATGTAATCTAAGTCCCAAGAAAATTAAAATTGAAGTATTCCCTCCAAGTCTAAATGAATACGATAAAAGAGAGACGTAAATTAAAAGGAAACAAAATAAAGACACAAATGACGAACATATTACTAATGACTAATGAGTGTTCCTTCATTTTTGAATAACAATAGAGCTTGAAAATAATTAAAATTAAAGAAAATGAAGAGTGCCTAAGCTTAATATATGCTTAGCCCAATTTAGTCTGACTAGCTGAAGAAATCCCTATTTTGACACTACTACTATGGCATCAACATCACTATTACAATTCCAACATAATGACTTATAGGAAGTTGTCATCACAATCAAGTAGAAGAGAAACAACTTTAAAATGGATTTGGATTGTTAGATGTGCTCCACTAGTAGGTGCTATATATAGGACAATTTGAGAAAATCAATATAAAATAAAAGTGATAGTATAGATCTTTTTACCATATATATAATATTATTATAAACAAATAGAGATAAAATCGTCTTTAATTTACTCAAAGATAAAAAAGTGAAAAAATATATACATTTTAACTTATGATGAGAACAATGTTCAGGGACCCGGACCGGACCGGCCGGTCCGGCCCGGAACCCGCCGGACCGGTCACTAGACCGGTCCGGGTCCCAAATTAAAAAAAAAAAACATTTTACTTTTTCCTTTAGAATTTCATACTATAAGTCTAAAATTTTCAATTACTCACCGGTTTGGTCCCGGTTTAGCTCCTGTTTGGTCCCGGTTTGACCCACTGACCCTTAACCCAGTACCCCGACCGGTTCAATACCCGGTCCGAGTTTTAATACCTTGGATGAGAACATAGTCTGACCTATAAAATAAACTAACAAAATGAACAATTAATAATGATATATATATATATATATATAACGCGTAAAGTTACCCTCTAGAAGAAGTTGGTGTGCAAGACGAGTAAGAAATTTGTGCGGTCTTTACTTTTCTTTTTTTTTTTATCATTACATTAATTCACTTTTGGTCAAATCTGGTTGGCCTAAGATTCTATATCCCAACAGAAAACGTTATCAAAAAGTCACAATCAAATTGACAAACACTTAAAGGCTCCTTAATTCTTAGGAAAATGTAGTGCTTGACTCGCGAGGAGACATCAAAGTCATCCTCCACTTCACACGGCACAGCTAATACATACATATATGTCTGTGTATTAATATATCGTTACGAATATTTCATATTTGTAATATTATCATAAGAATGTGAGGTTTAGATTTTATTGTCGATATGAAAATATTTTTAGTGGTTAATTTTTAAATAATTCCTTATTTTCATTGTCAATTTTATCTGGTCATAACGAGCACACTTTATCTCAACTAAACTTTGTTTAATACATTTTATTGGGAGGATTATAACTAAAAACCTTAGCAAAACTTGCAATGTTTTATTTTTCATTGAAGTGTATGTTTCGTCATATTCGATACCTTGGTTGTATTTGGACACCAAACAAATATAATAAATTTGAATATATTAAATATAATTTTTTTGTTATATAATATTGTTCATTTCAGTCATTATTCCCTTATGTAATATAAAAACTCAATTTGTTAACTTCTAGAGATTACCTCGTAAAAAACGTATCAGATGATACGATTATTTCATTGTTTAGCTCTGTTTTTCCATTCCAAAAAGCAGAATATATTTTAATGGAAATGAAGCATCACATCTGATGAATCTCATGGCGGAAGCTCATCGAAAAAATACTAATCAATGAGCCAATCAGCATATAGAATAACTAGGAATCACACATCTAATAATTAGATCTATAATTAAAATAGGCAAATTAAAAAGGCTTCAGCGTTCATTATTATGACACATCTAATTAATATTGGTTAAAGATGAAAATAAAACGAAGTTTATACAATAAATAGAGAAGTATCATTATCACTGAAGGACCATATTTTCAATATATCACTACAATAGAGTGAACCCATAAATTGTATCAAAAAAAGAGTGAACCTATAAAACACGTTAGTGATCGATTGATGGAGTGCTTGACTTGGGAGTAAACCTCAAAGTCACACTCCACTTCCCACGACACAGCTTCTCTCTCTCTCTCTCTCTCTCTCTATATATATATATATATATATCATTATGTATATTTTATTTTGGTAATACTCCCTCCAATCTGATCTAATTATGGAGTTAATATTGATCATTAATGTAAGACATATTTACCATATTTGTCCATACCCATATTGACACTCATTCAATCATGATCAAGTAAAAGAGAAATGGAAGGAATTAAGGAAGATGATTAATAGTTTCTGAAAAAATATAACTATCTAAACTAACTTCCTTAATCTAATCAAATTAGGTAAATATAGCTTATATTAAGGGCTGAGAAAGTACCATGTAAATAGTGCAACTTTCATTTTTTTTTTTAATGGATTCTATATCTTGTATGTGGAAAATGTAACACCTTACTCTATGAACACCAAATAGAAGTGTTTAATCGATTTTGGACTAAAAATGACCCAATCGGCACCCAAAAATGTTCATCTTAAAAAAAAAAAATTTGGTTACTTTTGTAAGTAAAGAATAGGACTTTCTGAAAAATTAAAAAATCCATAATTAATTTATTCTGAGTGTAAATTCCAAGGTTCAAGCTCTATATTTATCTTCATAGAAACTTTTGATAAAGAAATAAAACCCAGGTTCAATGCTAGTTTATTGATTCAAAACACTTGCTGCTGACAAAACTAAAAATCTTTATTTAGTTCTTCAAGTTATAAGGTCTCATTTCATATAATCATGGCTTTCAATCTAAATAATTGTTAGCAACTATTTTTGGTTAAAACCTATAACTTTGGCATGTAAACATCTCATAGCTTAAGCCAAACACTTGTCCTAATGTCTAAAAATAAGTTATATATATACTAATTACACATGCATTCTCAGCAATATAGATTATGAGCTATATAAAAATATATTCTTGCCATCATTGCATAAGGCACCTACCACCCGAACTCTCCTCCTTATGAAAGGTATTTGCATGCCAAAATATTTTTATATACATAACTAAGTTTATCATCAAAAGAGGAGAACAACTGAGCACAAGGTCACTAAGTTAGATAAATAACACAGTACAAGCTTCTTCACCTTCATCCACCTCCCGTCTTCACCAACAACTACTCTCTTGCCCTTAGTTGTACATGCCATTACTGTATATCATGTAAGAAAGGGGTGACATTTGGGGATATCTCAGTAGCAACAACTTTCCATCATGTAAATCATACAAGTTAATTACTATGCATGTCAAAACAAGCCATAGAGAACAAGACCTTGCCAGTAACTGAGCTGAAAAGCTAACTAGTGCACATATATCTTACTGATAACTAAACTGAATAACTAACTGTGTACAATCTTTTACAGATAGATAAATTATATAAACAACTGTATAAATAATTGGTGCACATTCATTTTACAAATAGATAAAACGAATAAATAACTATTGCACAAACTAGGCAGATAACTGCTCTGCCGATCTATCTATTGCATATGGCCATGGCAAATATCTATGCAAGGATAATTTACATGTTCTCAAGCTTAACTATAGCAAAATGGCACAAACAAACATGCGGAAACCAATGCACAATAACATGAGAGGAAAAGAGTTACTACGTTTTGTGCTTCTTTCCAAATTATCTTCTCCTTGCTTCTTTCCCCATTAATTTCTTGGGAGGCTTAGCAAATATCTAAACCTATCATTTAGGCACAATATAAAGGTATATTAATACTTATCCCCTCCTATAATCAATTATTCTTAAAAATCCTAAGTTTTACAAACTCTACCCTTACAAGAAGTGGCTGGTTATCTTAAACAAAACTTCCTTTGCATTATTAATTTCTCCCAGATTTATGAAAAATCTTCATTCATCTGCCACATTGATGTTACATACATTCTTGTCTTTATCCCCTTTGATCGCTTCATATTTTCAGACAGCCCTTCTCATTAAATCTGGAAGTTATCATTATAATACTTTAAACACAACTTTGACCATTAAAATAGTTGCTAGATGAGTAAAGGTAGCAAATAATAACTTTTTCATTAAATTTCCACTTCAATTTCAGCACATGCACACATGTATTCCTTATCAAGCACACTTGTAACTCAACTATTCCATCCTTTAAAACTTCTAATCATGTTCCAACACTTAAGGCACTTGTCACACCTAGAACATCCAATAAACAGCTTATATTAGCTTCAACCTTCAACAACAAAGTATTATATGACTTTCTTTGCATTTGATTACCCTAACCCCTCAAATTTTCCGGACAGCCCATTTTACACATATTACGCTATAAACTTTATTTTAAAATATTTTCCAAATTTAAAGCTATGCATCCCACTACAAATTTGGCAATATTCATGCACAAACTTTATATTTACAACAATTAACGCATCATCACTAAACCCTTGGTGCTATTACACTCTCTATCCCTTACGAACAACACTACTCCAACCATCCAGAAAATTCCAGCTTCAAAACATTGACGTAGTTCTCCTTTTAGAGTATTAAACATACTTTAATCATGCTCTAATACTATGATACATCCATTTAATATTTGGGAGTATCAAAACAGTGATTTACTTTTGGTTTTCACTCCCAAAATTCAACCCTAATAAGCTCCTCATGTCATACAACCAAATAGCACTGTTTCCTCTAGCCTTTGAACGATGTATGTAGACTCTAATAAATGTTTGGCTAAAGTATACTTTTGCCTAAATCTTTATTGTAAATTTTTTTCTAACTAAACAAGCATCATGTTGGAGCCATTTAGCATATTCTAATACTTTTAGAACATTTCTTTAATAGTTCAAAGTATCAAACAGTGGAGCAAAACAACGTCACTACCAAGTTACAGATCCTAAAAATTGTTTAACAAGCATTGCCACATCACATACTCTTCCTTAACAGTGTTTAAAATCTAATAATCTGGTTGGGCATAACAGATTCAAAACATCACTTATACCATCATTTTAATCATTAAAAAAATCGTTCGAATAGTATCCCTACTACAACACTGATAATTCCAGCCCCAATCGTAGGACTTAAACCTACATTTCAAAGTCTGTATATTTAATTTAAACATCAATACAACCATATATCGCCAATTTCATAATCTATTAAACAACTCTACTTTCTCTAGCATGATAGTGTAATCTTGTTGTATATAGGTCTTAGCACAGCAAGAACAATCAGGAAGAGGTCGAAAATTGAGAATCTCATCCTAAATAATCTTGATCTTTGTGTAATAATCCGAGACAGAGAGATTACCTTGATTAAATTGATAAAGCTCTTCTTGCAATTCTGCAATTCAAAAAATATAACCATGATTGAACCGATCTTGAAGATTACGCCTGACATCAGCGGCTGTGTTAATCCATATCACACTCTGTGCAATTGAAGAGACAACATACGATTGATCCAAGTAAGGACCATCGTGTTGCACCGTTGCCAAGCAGGAAACAGAACATCATTCTTGTCAGGAGCAGAAATCGTGCCATCGACAAACCGGAATTTATGTTTGCTCATCAACGCGATCGTCATTGCCCTAGCCCAATGGTGATAATTTGAGCCATCAAGTGGAGGAGAAACCAGAATCAATGATGGATTCTCACTGGGATGAAGATAGTAATAGCTAGTCGGATCTTGAGATGCATTAAGAATTCAAGAAACAGAGTCATTGATTATTGCCATGGACAATAATATCAACAGAAAACTAACGAAGAAAGAAGAAAAGTTTTCAAGAAGAAAGAAGATTGACAACAAGAAGGTTGCAGAGCAGAACTGAATCAGGAAGATGAAAGCACAGCGAAGTGCAAGAAGCTCTGATACTATAACACGAGAAATTTGGAAAAAAGAGAGTATATTATTCACTGAATAATCTGATATATATACAGAGTTACAGTGTATACACGTGTCCCATTCTGTTACAAATAATATAACAAACTATCTAATCATACTTAACTAATTTACAACTTGTTTGTTTATTTCTAACTGACTCTATTACCTGGAGTTCTCCAATTATTGAACAGAAATTCATCAATCTAAATTATAAAGTGACGATATAGTTTCTCTACAATAAATAAAAATTTATTAATATGATTTAGATGTGATATATTCTTTTCTTTATAGTAACATCAAGAAGATATAAACTAATGACAATTTCCTCCTACCACCATTCATGTTGCTCTTTAGTGGCTGTTGCAAGATAATATCATCGTTATTCAAGGAACAATGTCATGAAGGATGTAAAAGCATTACATAGAAACTAATTTTCTTAGATTTAGATTGACTTCGCATAACCCTTGAAAACAAAAAGAAAAAAACTTACTAACCAAGCCAGGACCAATGGAGTGTGTGGAATACGCAATGACTAACCAAGCCAGGACCAATGGAGTATAATCGAAGCAACGGATTTGACACTTACTACGGTTAAACATCAACATTACTATTACAATTCCCACTTAATCACCAATAAATTGTCTGGAATATGTGTAGATTGAGGGGTAAGAAACAACTTTAAAATGCCCCATTATTTGATGGATTTGAATCGTTAGAAGTGCTCCACTAATAGGTGCTACATATGGGAGAATTTGAGAAAATCAATATAAAATACAAGTGATAATATAGATAATTTTTTACCATATATGCAAGATTGTTAATAAAAAAATATAGATAAAATTATCTTTAGTTTACTTTAAAAAAAGACATACGTTTTAACCCGTGATGAGAAGATGGTCTGGCATATAAAATAAAACAAAACAAAATAAAAATGAATGATAAATAATGAAATAATTATATAACTATAAAAGTTATCCTCTAAAAAAGAAGTTGAAGCGAGAAATTAAAAGAGCAAGAAAATTGTGTGATTTTTAATTTTAATTTTTTTTTGGTTATCACTGCATTATTTCATTGAGGGTCAAGTTTGGTTAAACTAAGACTATACCCCACATGAGCTTTATCAAATGGCAGACCTAGAGAAGATGGTGTTGGACTTGGGAGTAGTGAGCAGACCTGAAAGTCACAATCATCAAATTGAGAAAAACTTGTGAAACCTTCCTTAAGAATAATGATGATTAGAAACACAAACTCCAACGGGTCTTCCTTTATCGTAGATTTTTAACATGATTGAATAATTGACATGAATATCGATTTTAAAGGATTAATATAATCTTTGGTTTTTTAGTTTGTCCTTATTTTAGTTTTAGTCTCTTAAATTTTAAATAAGAGGTTTTTGTTCCTCAATAGGCAAAATAATATAAATTTTTATTTAATGATAAGGACCAATGTTTTAAACAAATAAAATTTGAGAGACCAAAACACCTGATTTGAAACTTGAAGGATCAAAGTCAAAATGAGGATAAATTGATCAAAGATTGTACTTACATGAATTTAAATTACTTGTGAGACTTCAAGATTTTCACATTTTAATTAGTTAGCCTACTTATGGATGGAAACTTATAAGTGGGTTTAGTAAGGAATAGGGGCCCTATCATAAGTTTCGAGTACTTTGTTGTGGGGACACGAGTCATTACCCAATTATATATTTTTAGAAGAGTAACTTCTTATCAATTCCAATAGGTCTTTTTTACAGCATACAATGGATTTATTATCCTTTATATATATATATATATATATTTTGTCTCATTCAAATATATGACTTGTATGAAGGAATTCCTAAATAGTAGTAATAACAGAAGGGCCAACAATCATCCAGGTGATCTTTTTGAAATGCAAAGCATTAAACACATTGGTAATACGGAATAGTACATAATCTTTTACTTCCTCAGCGATAACAATCAAGTTATCATTCGTACCAAAGACAAATATCTGTCTTTCCTAAGCATTTAAATATCATCAGTTTCATAGCACAACAAGGACCATCATGTTGCACCGATTGAATCATCTTACCCTTGATCTTTCAATGCCTTCAATCCTTTGAATAATATTTTTCTTCCTTCCATTTAGGTTTCCAACCTTTCTTGCATTCCACTCACTGGCTTGTTTAGAAAAATTGCTAACCTTCTCATTCTAACCTCCCCTGCTCCCGGTTTGTTTTACCATATCCCCAAACTCTTCTTCTAGAAACCATGCAGCTTGACATCGAAAGAAGGGTTTTGGCTGGCAATGAGATTGATGAGGAGCTGATTTTATTAGGATTGGCCGATGATCAAAATCAAATTTACTCAAATGATAAGTCTTCGTGAAGGGATATAAGTGATTCCAATCATTATTCATAAAGGCCCAATCAATTTTTTCTTTAAGCATCCCTCGTTCCCAAGTGAATCGATCGCCAACGATTTCGGTTTCAAAGAGCTGAGCCCATGAGATGCAGTCTTGAAATTGCCTCATTGAACTAATATTCAGATCCGACCCACCACTTTTGTCATCACTATATAGATAGGCATTGAAATCGCCTATCACTTTCCAAGGGGTATCCATTGTATGGCTCAAGTCACTTATCTCATCCCACAAAGCTTGATGAAGAATATGAGTGGATTCAGCATAAATACAAGAAAGAACAAGTTCTCTATCTTCATTAGCCACCACAACCTTACCATGAATAGCTTGGGTGGAAGAAGAAATATATTCCAGTTCAAGGTCTTCAGTGTTCCACAAAACCTATATTCGTCCTGTATACCCTGTCGCTTCCAGTCTTAACCAGGTATTAAAAGCTAACCTTCTAATTATTTTATCAGTGATTGAACAATATTTTTATATGAATTTTCCATGATTAATTTGGGAATTCAATGTATTTTCTGGGATATTATTGCATGATTAAGCACTATTTTTAATTAGAGACATTTGTATTGAATTAATTGTAAATAGGGGCAAAATGGTAATAAATTTGTTAATTATTCATACAAATGTTTTCTTGGACTTTTGATATTATTTTGTGCTTAATTTTTGCATTGTAGGTGCACAAGAAGGAAATTTGAGATTTTGGAGGTCAAAAGTTAATATTTTGTGGATTGGAGAAAATCACAAAATGAATCCCAAAATTTCTCATTTTCACAAAATTGTGAAGAAAGTGTTCCAGAGAAAATTACCTAAAATGCCCAAAATTTCAGAAATTATGATTAGTCCATCAGAACATTTCAAATTGTTTAGCTTGAGTCCCTCCTTAAGAACATTTTTGAAAGTGTCATTGAGGTCCTTGGTGATCTCATCGTGTTGGGCTTCATGTAGTAGAAAAGAAGGAACACAGTCCACAGGCCCAAAACGCAGTTGAAATCTGGAGATCCAAGAGAAAAAAATAAATAAATAAAGCAAACCCAAAACTAGTTCTTGGGCTTGAGCTAAAAATACAAAAAAATGGCCGAAGCGTGCATAGAGCCGGGAAAACGGGCCGAGCCCGTCGGGCCGGCCCTTTTAGGCCCTGGCCCTTCAAGGGCCGGGCTTGTAAATTGTAGCCTTAAAAGGAAGTCGGGCCTAAAAGGGCCGGCCCTGTAGGGCCTCGGGCTTAAAAGGGCCGGCCCTGGAGGGCCTCGGGCCGGCCCTTTAGGCCCGTTTATTTTTTATTTTTTTTACTTGGAAAGGAACTATGTTACATTTTTGAATTACCTTATTGAATCTATATGTCACTCTGTCCTCATATTGTATAGAGCATGCTTTTTGAGTATATTGTTTTTGTCTAATTGAATCATATTGTGATTTTTGAGTATATTGTTCTGCCTATTTAAACTAAAATCATATTATATACTATTCTGCCTGATAGAGTATAATGTTTTATGGAGGTTGTGATTATTTGACTACTTGAACCTACTGCTCAAAGTAAAATACAATCAAATATCCTTGAAATTGATGAGAGTCGTGAAGAAAGTGAAAATGATAGTCATCATACTCATGTTTAGAGGTGAGTATTTAGCTTCTTACCTTCTTATACTTTGGCCTTTGTGTGAGTTATTTATGGACATAATTTTACCTTTGATTATATATTAGTAACTGTGTTTGTTTGTTACAAGAGACGTGTTATTTAAACCTTAATGTTGACAACATTTATGTATTAAATTAGAACTTTAATCGTTGTTATTTACTAATTATATCTCTCTAGGGAAAATACGCAGGAAAAATAGTTAAATATTGTGAAAAGGTTTTTCCGGCCCTGGCCTTGATGCTCTCGGGCCGGGCCTTGAAAAACTGCAATTTTTCTGACCCCGAGCCCTTTAGGGCCAGCCCTGTTAGGCCCTGGCCCGTCAAGGGCCAACCCTGTAGGACCGGGCCGGCCCTGATTCCCAGCTCTAAGCATGCATAAAGAAAGCACAAGCCCAAGGAACAACACGCAGACCAGATCTGAACTGAAAGTAAAAGAAAAAGGGAGAATGACAGTGAAGTCCCAAGGAAGAGGAGAAATGAAGAAATGGTCCCTATAGATTGCAAAATGAAAAAATAGTCCCATGGAGTTGTCAATACAGGCTCCTGGAGTTGTCAAATGACAACTCCAGGAGCCTGTATTGACAACTCCATGGGACTATTTTTTCATTTTACAATCTATAGAGACCATTTTTTCATTTTTTTCCTTGCATGGGACCTAAGTGTAAATCTCCCAAAGAAAAAGGGAAGCAGATTTGAGAGTGCAGACAAGCCCAACAATGCACACAGACCTGAGGGTGATTGGAGAAACAGAAAAAGAGGACCCGGTAGACATGCTATTCGGACATGAAGGGACCCGATATCAGCTGAGAATATGAGATACAGAGAGACACAATGCGACGAGGAGAGAGGAAAGGGAGAGGAGGAGGAGACCGCCATCACCACCACCTGCGTCTCCTCCTCTCCACCGCATTGACAGCCACAGATATGATACGGAGTGCGCAGTGTCGCAGACCGAGAAAGCCAGAGACTGAACAGTGGAGCAGCGATCAGAGAGCGTCGGACCTCCTCTGTTCTTCCACTCACCATACCATCGCCACTGGAGCTGTCTCTCTCCTTCTCTCCACTCAAACAACCACCACCAGAGCTGTGAACCATTATCACCAACCAGCTCCATATTCCACTCACCAACATCCACCTCCGTCTCTGTTTTCGTCCGTCACGGCCAGAGAGATAGAACAGAGGGAGCTGGGAGTTGGGTCTGTCCACTGTTCACCTCCACCGTCACTGCAATTCTTCATTTACTTCATTTCCATGGCTGGGTTGATTGTGAGCTATATGGTGACAGTACTTAGCTCCATGATTGGCTGACTTTTCATTGAGTCTTGGTGGTAGAGGAGGTGGTTAGAGCTTCAAGGTTCTACAAGGAGATCATTATTTTCTATTTGGTCAATTTATACATTATGTCTTTATGGATTAAATTTTACATTGGGATATGTATGTCTTAAGATTTAGATGAGTGATTATTTGTCTATGTTGGTTAATATCTTGTGCTGAATTTGGTATCGGTGCATTTGAATTTTATTGAAATTATTTCCCAATTGGATTAATGAAGTCATACATTCTATGTGATATCTAGATTGTGTGATGGATTAAATTTAATTTGAATATCGCGATTTTGCTTTCAATTAAGAGGAACCAAGTGCATTAATCCATTTTCAATACATATCAAGTGGGTTTTTAACAATTTTCCTAAGAGGTGACTAAGAATGTGATTGTAGGACTAGTCATTTATTAGATAGATTGGACCTAATGCGATTGCTTAGGGTTTTTAATTTGACTTGATGCAAAAGTAACTTCCAAATTATTTTAAGGAGCTAGGAAAGTCACCAAATTTGCCACCAAGGTTCATTTCATCATTCATATTTTCAATTCCAAATTCCTTTCCATTCATTCTTTCACCGTTATTATAAAACTACCAAAAACAATAGTTTAGCATTTAATTAAATTGCATTTTCTTTTAACTATTAATTTGAAAAAACCAAAACTCATTTCCCTTTGTTTTTATTGCATAGTGTGTGGCATATAGTTTACTAGGATTCAATAAAAGGCTCCTCAAGAGAACGACATGAGTGTTGCATTGTACTGTAATTCTTGGATTAAAAAAAAATATTTTGCATTTAACCCTAAGAAGTAAAGACACGGTCAAATCAATCAACCCTACTCCCACTAACACGTGTTTCAGTGAGAATTAAAATTTTTACATCCTTCCCTTGAATCACGTCTTTGACCCTTTCAGGGAAATATTTGGAGCCCAGCCCCGGCAATTCCAAGCTAATACATTTGTATAAATCATAGATAACTAAGGTAAGGAAAAGAACCTAAACATGGCTACTGCTTCAATGGTTCTGAATCTGAGAGCTCCATGACTTCATCAGCTACCATGGCTTCATCACCTTCTGTAACTCCATTATTTGGTCTTGCCTCTTCATTTGTTATTTCACCTTGACCCTCAATCTTGATAGCTTTAGCGGTACTTCCTTACACTTGAGGCTCAGATCACATGTTGAGCTCCATTATTTTAGGCTCATGTTGAAGTATTTGTGGATTTTTGATCAATATCTCCCCACTGACTTGATTATTTTCGTCAGTTGCTTGCTGCAAGGGCTCGAATCAGAGGCTTCAATATGATCCAATAAAATATTGTTTTCCCTGTGCTGCATATTCTCCACTAATTGATTTAGCTTCAACGATCCATTTGGAGAATTAGATCCAAAAGCCAATTTGTGGGCCCTTCCATTTCCGGCCTGTTTTTGTTTTAGATTGGGTAATGAGCTTTTTTGCCCATGAGAGGTGCTATTTCTCTTGTTTTTTGTTATATTCAATATTTGGCTGAGTTTAGTATTCTTTGTAGGCCCATATCCTTTCATTGCTGGGCCCATCGGTCTAGGTGCATTTTGCTCCATATCTGGTTCACATCCGTTCTGCCCTGTCCGATCCACTAATTCGGTTTCTTCTTGATTAGCTGTTTTCGTCAACCTCATCATCTCTATCATACTCTTCCCCAGTTCTCACTCATTCAGATCCATTTTGGTGCCGCTCGTCTCTCCCATCCCGAAAGTCGAGATTGGTTTTTCTAGCTGTTGCTTAAGCTTCCCATCACCGCCATTTGTGGCTTGTTTCCCTGATTCCTTTTCCTCCATTGTGATTCCTGCCCCTTCTTCTTATTTGTAGCCAATTTTTCTTTGGATAAGACGTCTGCCCCATACTGTTGCAGTGCATTAAATCTCAAGCCATTTCCTCTTTTAGCTTCTTTGCCGCTTTAACGGACCGTTGGTGACTTTCTCGTATGCATCCTCCTGTCTATTTCATTGAGATTTGGGTGCGCCTTGACCCTAGGTTTCACCTGTATCCATGTGCCGTACTCTTCCTCCACAATGACACCCGGTACAGATACTAATGGTAATTTCCGGTCTTCTTCTTTGTCATCTACGGTCATCGGAGATTCTGCCTAACTACTCTGTTCCATCGTTAAATTCACACTCGTCATTTTCAACTTACATTTCTCCGATGTGTGCCCATACTTGAAGAAATAAGGCGTTGTTGGCTTGTGCCTTGATAACCTTCTTCAAAATTAAACCAAGGATTACAATATAGGGTGCAATCCTGGATCGTCTCTCGAAGATCCTTCTATTAATTACCTAGAAACTAAGTGCAATAATTGACATGAATTAATATAAAAGGGAAAATTTGATCTTTTGAAACTA
Organism: Inga leiocalycina; assembly: GCA_963242795.1. NCBI lineage: Eukaryota > Viridiplantae > Streptophyta > Magnoliopsida > Fabales > Fabaceae > Inga > Inga leiocalycina. The sequence continues at coordinate 60,546,161 of OY725321.1, forward strand.
CAATTATATGAAAATAATAAAAGTCCTAAATTATAATGTTTTTGGTATTTTTGCATATAAAATGATAGGTGAAATGAAATGGATGAAGTGAATCTCTTGAAAATGGCTTGTAAGGGCAATCATAGTTCATCTAATGATAATGAGAGTTCAATTTACTAGCTTAGTCAAAAATGCCCAAAAGACCCTTTGAGCTAGCTTGAGTTAGATTGATTAAACACTGCCACACCGGGCAAGGTTTAACCCCTCTAACCAAAACTTAGTACAAAACACTAGCAATTGTAAACAAAGTCCCTCAAAATACCAAACCTCAAACACCGTTGAGTCTAGTGCATTAATCAATGATTATTCCTAAACCTAGAAAATAATCACTTCTTAAAACACTATTAAAAACCACTTTAAATGCAATTTATGAAATCACTAATTTTTCTAAAATACCAAACCTCATCAACCAATGAGTCTAGCACCAAAAGAGAGGAACCCCTACTCTAGAGATGCTATTAAGCACTCTTAGTGTGTGATTTAAATTAATTAATGCAATTGGTTCAATGCAACTCCAAAATCAACCCAATATCTTAACAATAACATGCAAGATAATAGAGAATCAAAAGAATTACACTAAAACATATATGTAACCACATATATTGATGAGTACAAAGTTCAACATCAACTAATTTAAATCACAAATTAATCCAAACTAAGTACTTAACCAAGTAGCAAAGGTCTAGCAATATAAATACAATCTCCAAGACAGAAAATCATAATTACAAAGCTAAACAAATGGATTAAAATATAAAACTCCCTTTGTAGTATTTAGAACTCAAGCCCTTAGCTTCCATGATCAAGAGAATGATCCTCTAGCCACTGCAATTTATCATCACAAATACCCGAAATGTCTGCACAGCTTCAGCCATATCAATTAATGGAGAGAGGAACCTTTCAGCAAAGGATTAAAAGCAGGGGAATCAGCTGAAGGTTCGGTGAAACAGAGAGTATGAGAACAGGTGTTGGTGTCGAGATGCAAGGACGGTGAAGAAAACAAAAACTCCCAGCTCCAGAGTCTCTTTGCTGCAGCAGCTCCCTCTACTCCTCTCAAGCTCTCAGCTCCTCCTCCTCCTTTTCTGTCTCCTGTTTACAACTTTGGTTCGATCCCCTCCTTTCGGCCACCAGCTCCCTGCTTCTGTTCTACTGCTGCTGTAGATGATGCTCGCCGGAAGTGATGAGGTCGGAGGAGGTTGTGCACGGTGGTGATTGTGATGGTGATGAAGGTGGAAGACTCTAGTTTCATGATCACTGAAAGCTGCTATGGTGTTCACAGCTGAAGCTTGAATTCTATCACAGTGGTGAAGAAGGGATGTCGCCGGCGACTATGGGGGTGAAGGCGGAGGTCGCCGGCGACAGAAGTGAAGGACTGAAGGTGACAGCAAGATCAAGATCGATGTCCAGTGCTGCCGCTGTGATTTCGCGTCTGCCTCCTTCAGTGAAGCTCTGCAATTGGGTATATAAACTGATTAAAGAACTGACCTAAGGGCTGTCAAAACGCAGCAGTTTTATGAGGACCATTTTGTCATTTTTGAAATTCGTGGTACCAAAATGTCATTCTCAAATTTGAGCCCCAAAACTGCTATTTTCAATTTTAATCCAAATTTTCAATTGAAAACAATTTAACCAACATCAAATGCTCTTCAAAAAAAAATCAATGATTAAGAGTAATTACAATTATTTTGACAATTTTGCCCTTTTAAGTCATAATTTAATATATTTACTCTTAATCTCAATTAAGCACAAATAAAGCATTTTAAGCTAAATTAAATTGACAAAATCCCCAAATAAAATATAAAAATATATAATAAAATAGGGATTTATCACCTATATAACCCACAATTAAAGCATATAGCATTAAGACCCTCATATTCCACTAGGTATATGTGATTCCTGAGCATAAATCTGGATTGTAGCTTCTTATTTAGATCAACTTCTACACTCACTCTTGCATATTTTCCTCTTTCCACAACCTGTTTATTGCTTCCCTGATGAGCTAGTGTATTCATATCCACTTTGAGTGTTTGACCTATCAAGTTATCAATTTCAAACATGCAATCTTCCGAGTACATGTGTAATGGAAGTGTAGGAATCCTTATCCAAACCACCACTGTCCTTACTTTGTTGCAATACAGGTTGAAATTGGGACTCCATCTCTGGACTGCCATGTAATATCCCTGTATCAACCATGGTCCATCAAATAGAAGTCTAGAGCATAATGACTTCTCTACAGTCCTAAAAATGTAATAGTTATTAGGAAGGTCAATTAGTTCAAAATTCTCTGATCTGAGGAGCCACTTGATTATGTCCTTCATCATGTGTAAATTTGAATTTTTCCCCAGGACTGTCAAAATCAGTGCATCCTTCCATGGCCTATATAAATCCTTCAGTTTTTCATTTGGTAAATTTAGAGAAGGGATTGAACTCATGGATTGCTTCTATTCTTCTGTTAACACAGGGGCCAATTCCTCCTCCTCGTTGAGCCATTCCAGCATCTGCTCATCAAAACTCTTTTCCATTCTCTTCTCCTCCTCTCCCAATAATTTAGCTTTATAAGATATCTGGCTTTTGGAATGATTCAGTACAGTCTGGGGTTTTTTGGTATGACGGCATTGGTGTAGCTTTGTCATTCATATCCTCCATTGCGACATCCGCATGACTCAGCCCAACCTATCCAGACGCATTCCTCTCATCCGATGTACCTCCTGTTGGCATCTTTTTGATGCTTCTTCCTATCAGATCGTCTTCTTCTTTTGAAATTCCTATGCCTCCATCTGAATTGGATTCAGCATTAAGCAAAGGAATTGTGTGCACATTGTTTCTCTCACTAACTTTCTCACTCATAACTTCCGAAGTCTATTTATTCATTTGCAACATTATTGAATTTAAATTACTTATGAGACTTCAAGATTTTCACATTTTAATTAGTTAGCCTACTTATGGATCGGAACTTATAAATGGGCTTAGTAAGGAATAGAGGCCCTATCCTATGTTTCGAGTACTTAGCTGTTAGGAGACGAGTCATTACCCCAATTATATATTTTTACTAGAGTAACTTCTTATCAATTCCAAACTCTTTTTAAGATTTTATGTATTATAGGTCTTTTTGACAGCATACAATGGATTTATAGTCCTTTATATATATATTTTTTTGTCTCATTCAAATATATGACTTGTATGAGGGAATTCCTAAATAGTAGTAATAACAGAAGGGCCAACAATCATCCAGCTGATCTTTTTCAAATGCAAAGCGTTAAACACATTGGTAATACGGAAGAGTGCATAATCTTTTACTTCCTCAGCGATAACAGGAGCAATCAATTTATCATTCGTACCAAAGACAAATATCTGTCTTTCCTAAGAATTTAAATATCATCAGTTTCATAGCATTGATCAATGTAACTACTTCAATGTTGGGAAAGTGTCATTCAAATATATTTTAGAAAAATTAATTTCGTAGTTGATGGCTCGAGTAAGAATTGTGTTATTCAATTGTTGTCTGAAAGTGCATTGGCAAATACAATCATTTTATGGTGGAATTATCAATTATTAAATATTAAATTTGAAATAATATTACCCAAATACGAGATATTTATAAGGATTGAAAAATGGTTGAAGCCATTTTTAAAATATGCAAAATAGTGTTGCCGGGCAGCTTTGGAAATCAGACAAAAGAAGCACCAAATGGATTAGCACTAGCTAGCTACGTAATCTGATCAATTAGTATATGGAAAATACTTCATTTAGAGGGTCCAAATTTATGAACATGAAATTTCCAGAGGCTTAGCATGAGGAAATGAAATACTAGGAACGACATTTTGAGTATTAAAATGATCAAAACATAAAGTATTAACATATATAAGACTATTGGTTCAGACTTAAAATTTTCAACGGATGATTTTAAATAAAAAAATTATTTTTTAAAGAATTGAAAGTTAAGATATTATTTTTAATTTAGATTATGTAGACATTAAAATAATTTTTAAACAAATAAAAATAAACTAAATCTGGACCATTTGGATTTGGCACACAAACTGAATCCGATCGTTAACTGGTCGACAGTTGAAATCTTCCCTAAACGAAATCAAAATAATCACGCAGAATATATTCAAAAAAATAACAACTCTTCTTTCTAGCAATATATATATATATATATATATATATCTTCTTTCATTTATTTAATATATATTGGAAAAAATGAAGTCAGACATTTGAAGGCAACCATATCAGTTGACTTGGGATGACAATTGTGCCTACCCTTTAGAAAGAACAAATATAACATTTTTTTCCCTATCGGTTCATTTTAAGCATTGCCATTAAGTCAATTATATCAGGCTTAGCAAGAAAAAGAGAAATGGAAATATTTATTTTTATATTACAAACTCAAAAGTTTAAAATAAAGAATAAATATTTTCTCTATAAACATAAAACATAAACGAAATTCAATTTTTAAACATAAAATACATCCTCATGAAAAAATGGAAGCAAGATACAGATTTCGATTGCTATCTAGCTACTTACTTGAGTTGGGCCTAATTTATAGGGAGAATTACAATGGGATTAAAAAAAAAGACTTAATTACCATTAAGTCCCAATGATTACTCAAGAACAGGCAATAACAAATTTTATGGTAAGAAATGACAACACCTCATTTATTCTTGAGACTTCACAGTAATTAAATCCCTTACTTGGGACCTCATTGTAATTTACCCTAATTTCTTATAAAGCGAAATACAATCCATTCAATTGCGTGCTCGACAAAGTTGCAAAGTAAAATTGCCGTGAATACTAGATATTTTCATATTTTTATTCTTGAAAAAATGTCTCATCTAATCTAATTAAACTTGTCCAGAGATATTAAATGAGTTAGCTTAAATTAATGTAGTTAGGACTGGATTATTCAATATTATTATTTGAGAAAAATTAATTTCAGTATGTAGCTGATGCCTTGAGAAAGATTTAAAATGAAAAATTGTAGTAATTCAAAGTCTATATCATCTTACCTTTTTAAAATGTTACTCCCATCGGTCCTAATTATAAGATAAAGTTGACTTTTTTGGAGAAATTAAGGAAAATAATTAAATTACTTTAGATAATTTATATTTTTATTTTTTTCTCCAAATTCTAGTTAGTTTGACTAATAAACTAATATATAATCTAAGGATACATAACATATGTAATGATTAAGTAACTTATTTAGCTTCCTTAATCTCTCCAAAAAAAGTTAACTTTGTCTTATATTTAGGATCGGAGGTAGTACTGTGGACTACGAGAAGGAAAGCCAAAACTATTTTCGGTACTTTATATAATAAGTGAATTTATTCATTATAATCAAGCCTGCGTCTTGAGTTCATTCGGCAAGAAGTAAGCAAGAATTAAGAGCGAAGATTATATTCCCTCCAAACCCAAACGATAAAATAGACGTAAATTCAAATGAAAGAATAATTAGGACACAAATGAGAAATATATTACTGAATGACTAATGAGTGTTCCTTCATATTGGAATAACAACAGAGCCCGAAAATAATTAAAATTAAAGAAAATGAAGAGTGCCTAAGCAGTTCTATATGCTTAGCCCAATTTAGTCTGACTAGCTGAAGAAAATCCCATTCTGACACTACTAGTACGGCATCAACATTACTATTACAATTCCAAACATCATGACTTATAATAAGTTGGCAAGTTGGCAAGAAACAACTTTAAAATGGATTTGAGAATTTGAGAAAATCAATATAAAATAAAAGTGATAATATAGATATTTTTTACCATATATATAATATTATTATAACGTGGGATTATACTAAAGGATATGCAACTTAAATTAAACAATGTCCCTGCAATGGAAATATGAAGTCAACACTACAAATATAGTATGGGTATATGAAAACAAATGGCATAACGCTATGGTTTCACTTTTACGATGTAATCCCATCAGAATGCTTTTACAACACATATAAAACATACATATTAGTCTTCATTAACGTACACTAACTCAAACACATCATAGTCCAAATCCTAACAAAGTCAATCAACATTAGAAAACACCTCCTTGTACACTACATTTTTGGTTGTTGCTTTGCTTCCAGGTGCATGTTCATCCAACACAATCTTCAATCCTTCAATGCTTCGTACTCTAGACAATGAAACATATAGTTGGCCATGTGCGAAAACTGGTTTTGAAAGATATAATCCCACATGACATAAAGGGTTGCAAATGATAGTGTTCATCCAACACAATCTTCAATCCTTAAATGCTTCGTACTCTGGACAATACAACATATCTTTGACTTTTATTGATGGTCATTGCAAATGATAGTGTTATTGGGAATTGTCTCCTCTGTATATGGAATGGCCACCTAGATTTTAAAGGGTTCATGTTCATTCTATGAATGAAGACCTTCTCATTCGGCCTTGTAAGTATTTGCAGAGACAACAAAGTTAGATGTCTCCTCGGCATACGAAATTGGGGAACTTGCTTCTGATATAGATGTGTATGGAGTGAGAGTTATCTTAAAAGGGTGAGTCGTAGGTCTATACTTGTAAGTATTTGCAAAGACAACAAAGTTAGCCATTTCATAAGAGTCTCCTTCTTTGATGTCATGCAAGAATCTTTTGTGCATGGACTTGTTAAGGACACTTGCTTGAATCTTTATGCCCTGCAAGAAAGGTGGAATGATAATGAGCATTGTGAAGCAAATATTAAGGCAAAAAAATGAAAGAGTTGTGAAAACTGCATAATTCGGGAAGAGACCTCAGCATCAACCAACAATAAAGAGACATAGAATAACTCGGTCGGGGCAGACTTCTGGTAAACGTTCCATTTCCTAAGAACCCTGAAACCGATAGTCCCCATGTTTGATCCATCATGCAAGTCCTTAGGCGAGAGAGAGACATGATGGGAATGAGGACGACGACTTGTGAAGGTGATGTGTAATCATATTGCAAGTAATAATGCAAAGGATGACAATAAAAAGGCAGAAAAAAGAAAACTATAGCAATGGAAAGCATGGATTAAGTAGGCATTAAATTAAAGCGAAAAATGTGTAGGTTGACAGTCAAGGGGACAGGTGTAAAATGAAATGTCACGAAAATTAATAAGAACTAAAAAACACATTGAAAGTAAAGTGGTCATATTGAAAGTTAAAACACAAACGATGAAAAAATAAAGGTCAGGCTATGACCTTGATGTATGTGGCATGTGATGTCACAGATGCAAAACCATTTGGAAATTGTAAGCTTGTTAGAAATTGTGTCAATGCCATAAAACCTCAATAGAAAAGTTTGAGACTCACGAACTTTCACAGTAAAAGGTCAGATTTAGTAAAAGGAAGAATAGAGAAAGTATTGATTAAAAGTGAAAAATGTGTTGAGTAAAAGAAGGAAGGCATTTGGTTTATAATGAAATTAGGTACAGTAAAAGGTCAGTTAGAATGAAAGGAAGAATAAATATAGTAGGCATTGAAGTGAAAGATGTGTAACGTGCAAGTAAAGGGAACAAGTCTATAATAAAATTGCATGAGAATGAATAAGAACAAAACAACACAGTAAAAGAGAGGTAATCATATTACAAGTTAAAAAGCAAAGGATGATGATACAATGGCAGGAAAAGGAATATGTAGGAATAGAAAGCATGGACTAAGTAGGCATTAATGTAAAGTGAAAAGTGTGTAGGTTGAAAGTCAAAGGGACAGGCCAATAATGGAATTGCATGAGAATAAATAAGAACAAAACGGCACAGTAAAAGAGAAGTAATCAAATCGCAAGTTATAATGCAAAGGATGACAATACAAAGGCAGATTCGTGAATCTGTTCCAATAGAAAGAATGGACTAAGTAGGCATTAAATTAAAGACAAAAATGTGTAGGGTGAAAGTGAAGGGGATAGGGCTATAATGGAATTGCATGAGAATGAATTACGACAAAAAAGCACAATAAAAGAAAACTAATCATATCGGCAGTTATAATGCAAAGGATGAAAATACAAAGCATAAAAAGAGATATGTAGCAATAGAAAGCATAGACTAAGTAGGCATTAAATTAAAGTGAAAAATGTGTAGGTTGACAGTCAAGGGGACAGATGTATACTGAAATGTCATGAAAATTAATATGAACAAAAAACCACAACAAAAGCAAAGTGGTCATATTGAAAGTTAACACACAAGGGATGAAAACATAAAGGTAAGGATGTGACCTTGATATAGCTGGTCTGTGATGTCACAAATGCAATACCATTTGCAAATTGTAACCTTGTTAGAAATTGTGTCAATGCCATGTAACCTGAATAGAAAAGTTTGAGGCTCACAAACATTCACAGTAAAAGGTCAGATTCAGTAAAAGGAAGGATAGAGAAAGTAGGCATTAAGGTGGAAAATATGTTGAGTAAAAGAAAGTAGTCATTTGGTTTATAATAAAATTAGGCACAGTAAAAGGTCAGATTCAGTAAAAGGAAGAATAGAGAAAGTAGGCATTAAAGTGAAACACGTGTTCAATAAAAGAAACCACTTATAACATTATAACCATTATATCAGAACTTCAACAGACCACTTATAACATTGAAGAAATGCCAATCAAATTAATATATCCATATTTATCAACTGAAGTAGAAATTTTAAAAAGCAGACAAATCCCGTAAAAATTCAATCATCTATACATCTAAATATTTGAACCAACACAGCAATAGTAAGTAATAATTGATGTGAAATAGTACTCTTGTGATATTCAAAGCTTCCTATGAACTTAATATGTCCAAAATAAGAATATATAGCAAAGTATTTAATCATATAAATCTAATATTCTAACACTAATATAGTGATAGGATTAGTCCATATTAGATGCAAAATTGTTTCCATGCAGAGTTGTTGTACAATTCTCATTATCTGGGTGATGCACTTGAGATGAAGAACTGCTTTGCCTTTGTCAAGGTTTATTTTCCGTTTTGAATTCTCAGCAATTGTTTAAGTTTATTGAAAAAAGCAAATAATATTTCTTTAAACTGCGCCATGCCTGAGGTTCTAATCTCTGCTTATTAGACAAAAAAGAAACCTTTGTTCCCAGTATATGGATTATGCTACACGGATCAGATTTCATTTTCTACCATTATGCTCATTAGATGTCACTGCTAGAAAATATTAAAATGAAAAATGTGTTGAGTAAAAGAGAGTAGGTATTTGGTTTATAATGATAGTAGGCACAGCAAAAGGTCAGATTGAGTAAAAGAAAGAATAGATAAATTTGTCAACATCATGCCAGATGCATTCAAACTGATTCCATAATCTAACAATATAATTCTCTAACTTTCTTATCAATAAAAAACTACTCACTTGTATTAAAAAAAAAAACTACTCGCAAAAGTGGTTCAATTGTAAGTCTTATGTATTTGGTAATTAAAACTTTTGTTGCTTCTATACGTCTTTCATGAAGGCTTCTTTATTCTTGTCCTTATCATAAGGGCAAAGCTATTAATTACAGAATTTGACTATAGCTTTTATCTCTTTCTTTATTTTTGCTTTTGTGCCTTTCCCTGTGCTTTTTTTCCTTCCTTAGCCTCGTTGTTCTGCTTTTTTCTGCTGATATTTGATGGCTGACATGAGAAAAGCAACCACTTTGTCCACCTTCATTGATAAAAAGAAACTATATTACTCCATTGATAAAATTAAAAGTAATAACCTTTCAAATAAAACATTGACAAAATTTTCTGCAACATATATATGAAACATGTCTGCATCAACTGAAGAAGCCCACTTTAAGTAGCACCAATAAATATCGCCAAGCCTAAAAATATACTAAAATATAGAACAAAAATTGAAACTTTGCAAGTGTTTAAAGAGTTCTTCTTCATCTAATAAGATAATTTAGTAATTAGTAATGAAGAGCCTTTGGTTCATGTCTTATAAACAAAGAAAAAGGATAAACAACAACTGAAGCATGTCTTTGGTAATGAATCATATCTCAATGTTACATAATATTGCCGAGTCTTTATGCATTTAATTAAGTAGGCAAAAATTTGGATATCTCATTTAAGAAGAGAAACTGATAAGACTAAAGAAGAGAAAACATTGCAAGAGGGAAGAGTATAGAAGAAAACATATGATTCAGTAAAAATCTACCATATTGTAAATAATCATAATCTAAATCATAATTCTATTTTTCAAATCCACCACTCTTTCCATTGTAAATCCACTAATAGTCACTTACTGTTGCTTTGAGAAACTGATAAGAGAAACTGTCTTTATCATTCATTAAAAAAATCAAAAGAGGAAAAAATATCAAACCTTCCCCCACCACTTTCTTTTCTACATGAGTTGATGGTGATATCTCACCCTTTCTTTTCAGAGGCAAAATTCAATTTCAATCACAATAAAGAAAACCTGAAATCGACAAAAGGAAAACAAAAAACAAATGAAGGCTATTTGAGAAGGTTAGTTTCTCAAGAAAGGGTGGTTGTGTTTAGGGAAAAAATAGAAAGAGTGGGGAAAAATATGTTAAATTTTCATGTTGCAGAGTATTTCGTTGGAACGTTTGGAGTACAAACTATAAAGCTAGAAAGGACATAGCTTTTGCTGGTCTGTAATTAAAAGGTGCTCGCCGAGTTTAGCCATACACAATAGCATTTGCAAAAAAGCCCCAGCTTCCTTGCTGCTGCTTCTTCCATTGCCACCATATCTCCAACAGGTATGAAATCAACTTCTTGTTATCCATGGCGTTGACCAGAAAATTAGAGAATGGGTCTGTTTGGTTTGAATCCGATGCTCCAAAATCTGCACCTCCCCTAGTCCAAGCAAGATGAGTTAACTTCAAATAAGAGGCCAAAGCTTTGTCGACGTTGATTCTTCACCGCCGTCATCACCGCCATCTCGCTTAGAGGTATTTAATCAACTTCTTGTAAAAGATAGAAGATGGATAGTGGATATAGATTAAGAAGAATGAAAAAAATGGAAGAAGAAGATAAGCACTCGAATCATGGAGAAAGAGGGTAGGGAAGAGATAGAGCCGATGACTGAGAGAGAGGGTAGGGAAGAGACGGAGGAAAAATAAAGAAGAAGAAGGAAGGGCTACGGGAAAGGGAAAGAATGAGGGAGTAAAAATGAGATGAGAGAGAGGAAGTTTTGTTTTTTATTGGGTACCATAATCAATGATCACATTAGCCTTTTGCAAAGGCCAATGTAAAAAAATTTGAACTTGAATTGGAATATTGGGTCTGCTGTTACAAAACCTAGTGCTCCATTTGCGATTCCCGCTAAGACCGAAATTTTGTTAAGGAACCATGGCCTGCATAGAGCCCAATGCATAAGACCTTCAGCTTATGAACAGTAATATGAGTCTGCAGCCAAAGATAAGCCGATTTTGAGAATGGCTTCACAGAACTGAAATATTATATATATTGATATTGATGATTTATAAACAAATAGAGATAAAATCGTCTTTAATTTTCTCCAATAGAAAACAGTGAAAAAATGCATACATTTTAACAATCAAATTGACAAAAACACTTAATAAGAAAGTCTCCTTAATATATAGGAACATGTAGTGCTCGACTTAGAGTTATATATTTGGATTTCTTAGTTTTAGGAATGATTGCATATGATACTGGAAGTGAGATTGATGCTAATTAGTCTTTATTGGTTTGATCAATGTAGTTGAAATTCGATTTTGTAGTGTGAAAATTATATGTATTTGAATTTCTTTGTGGTTGCAATAAGATTATATTAATTAGAGTGTTATTGTCTAGATAATGTGATTGATTTGAGCCTTTGAGAGGCTATTTAGCACTCAATTAAGAAAACGCGTGTTGCATCATTCCAATTTCAATTAGACATTAAGTAGTTTTAAACAATATCTTAAGAACTAGTAGTTAGCTATGTTTGTATGAGCTACTATTAATTCAGCATATTAAACTCAAGTGTTATCTTGAAGTTTTTTTCTTGAGACTTAATAATGAAGTTTTTAACTCCCATAACCTTTTTGAGTAAAGATAGCCAATTTCTTCATTAACAAGAGCATTCATCATATAACCCTTTTTAATCCAAAATATGTTTCATTATTTTCCAAAAATACCAAAAAGAATAAAAATAGTTTTCATTTATATGCATTTAAATTTAGAGAAAACCATTTTACAAAACCCCTTTTTCTAATCATGTTTTTAGCACTTAGTTTAACATAGAGGATTCAAAATAAAAGGCTCCTTGATAAGAGAATGATCCCAAGTTTTTGCACTATATTGCGTTTCAATTCATGGTAAAATTTGTGATTTGACCCTGATGCGGCTAAGGTTTCGTCAAATCAATGTCGCCGTTACAAAGGATCGAACCCAGGTCACCCATGTGACAAGCCTTAATGTAAGACCTAATTATGGAGTTGATCTTGGCCTAAATGCATGACATATTTTTCATATTTGTCCATCTTTTCCCGATTTACCCTTATTAATGTTTTTTCAACCATAATCAAGTGAAAGAGAAATGGAAGGAATTAAGGAAAATGATTAGGGTATTTTAGGGAAAAAATCATATTAATTACCTTAACTAACTTCTTTAATTTAATTAAATTAGTTAAATACGTCTTATACTAAAAAAGGAGAAGTACCATGTAAATAGTACAACTTTCACTTTTTTAACAGATTTTAGATATTGTTTGTGGAAAAAAGATAAGTATTTGCGTATGCATATTTCAAAAGCCACAACAGTCAGCCTAATAATCCATCCACCTTTCATGCCAAAGACTTGAAGAGACCATTATACGCAATTTTTAAATTTAAAGCATTATGGAAAATTATATTAAAGGATAGCACATCCTAATAAAATTAAGGTTAGTTTACTTTATACGAATATAGGTTGCATTGTTTTATGCAATGGAATTTTCATTATGTATTTTTTCATGAATAACATAAAATATAAAATAATAAAAAAAAAATTTAGCTGGTCAAGTATGAAATCATTTCTCAGAAGCTTTAAGATTTTAAGACTCTTATTTAATTCTTTTTGAAAAAAATACTACCTCTAATTCTTAATATAGGACCTAGATAACTAATTTGAGTAGACTAAGAAAGTTAAATAAATCACTTAATTATAATATATATTATAACTAAAAAATATATATATATATATATAATAGTCAGCGTCATTTTTTATCAACGCATGCCATTCCTCTTCACCCATCATCTTCTTCCAGAGAAGAGAGGTCATGTTCGTGGAATTGAGCGTCTCTTCATCCACTGTTATTATTGTCACCCCTTGGTCCTATTCACTTTCATCCTCTACCACCCAGATCTGCATCCTCACCTGGAGAGTAATGGTGAGGTTCCATTCTCCAAAAGCTAGCGGAACCAATATGACTGAGACGATTCCTTCTTTTCTATTATTCTTTTTGTTAAATGATCACAACAAGCAACTAGTAAAAAACTAAAAAGGGATAAATGCAGTCTAATAAAAAACAGAGATACATAACCAATGAAGAATAGGATGCGTTGAAATAAAAACTGCCCAAGAATCTCTTCCAACGCACACCAGGAACTGTAACCTCCAAAGTTTCTTGGATGGAAAAGAAGAATTTCCTGCTTTGGTGGAGGAAACAATTTCGGACCAACCTACAAAGTGTTTTTGGAATAAAATGAAGAATTTCCCTCGCCGCTGAAACAAATTTGCTCAGACCACGGACCCATAACAGGACGAGAGAAAAAAAAGACACTGCCTAATTTTTTTAAACTAAACGACACCGTTTTGAATAAATGGAGGCGCAATGGGGAGAAGGTAGGGGTGAGTATTCGGGGTTTGGTGCGGTTTTCGGTTAAAACCGAAAAAACTGAACAACTGAATATAAGCTATTTTGATGACTGAACCGAAACCGAACTAACCGATTTATTTCGGTTCGGTTGTCGGTGGTAACATTTGGTTTTTGGGCCTTTTGGGCCTCTTTCTCTGTAAGCCCATCCAATGCAAAACAAACAGCCACCCAAGGAAAAATTCTAACATTAAAGATAATTAATACAGACCAATTTTTTGCAACAAAGCCAACAAACAAGAATCTGGAGGTCTGGAGCATCAAAATTTCATATCTGCCCATAGACAAATTTCATATTTGAAGACATTTCATCCACAACAAAATTTACAAGCATTCAATCATTTTATCATATTTGCCCACGGCCAAAAACATTTAAAATACAAGCACTTGACATAATCTACAATTAGTTTACTAGAGGTCTGGAGCATCAAATTGCCTGACATCAAAATACAAGCACTTAACATGATCAACAAATAGTTTACTGGATGTCTAAAGCATCACATTGCCTAACTTCAAAAAATACAAGCTGAATCACTTTAATTGTGCTGCTGTTGAATCACTTTAATTGTGCTGCTGTTGAATCACTTCAATTGTGCTACTGTTAGTAAAATTTACAGTTGATCTTTTTATCAAAAGAAAGTATATGGAACATCAAAAAACTTGATATATATATATATATATATCAGATTCTGGCTTGCTCCCTGAATGGCCTCCGAATGACACCTACAACTAACAGAAAGGAAGAAAAATCAAACAAAACAGAAGAAAAATGAAATACTGCAATAATTATATTACAAGTATGACAAGAAAATTTGCTCACAAAATCTCAAGTTTCCCATATTGCAGCTAGAAGATATCAACATTTGTCTCCAATGCAATTTTTTGCAAATCTAGCAAATCAAAAAAATGATCAGACTTCATATATCACAATAAATATAGTATTAACACTATAAACTATAAAGTTGTATTCCATGAAGTATGAAAAAACATTACCAAGCTGTATCTTCTGTACATCATCATCTCCTTCTTCAACAAGATATTCTAATGATTGCCTAAGCCAATCTTGAGCACAAATTAGAGATTACACAACCTTATGAGTCAAAGAGCTCCTAAATGAATCTAAGACTCTTCCTCCCATACTGAATGTGGATTCTGAGGCAACCTTTGAAAATGGCATAGCCAAGACATCTCTTGCTACTTGAGAAAGAACAGGAAATCTAGGACTATTTAATTTCCACCAACCCAAAATATCAAATTCATCTTTTCTAACTTCAATTTCTTCATTCAAATACCTATCAACCTCTGTTCTACTTGTCTTTTCACCCAAATTCTCATCAATGAATAATTGTTCTTCCATATGAATCAATTTTCTTATTTTTGCATCAGGATCTTCATCAAAATGTAGATCTTGTGTGTCATGCAGCAGCAACTCACTTTCAAATTGTGTTGATGGATGAACACTTTGATTATATTCATTAAACAAAGAAATCACAACTTGTTTAATTTGCATCACCAATTGTTCACTAACTATATGCGAATACATCTTAGACAAAGCAAATTGCACCCATTTTAATTTATACCGGGGATCAAGAATAGTAGCAACATAAAGAACTTTATTCATTTTCAATGGATCACCCCAATATTTATCATACTTCTCTTTCATTTTGTTTGCAATGTTTGCTGTCTCTATGACATCAATCTTCCTCCACTCATCCAAAAACCGATGCAGCTTATAAATTTCAGGGAAAAAATAGTTGGATGTCAAAAACAAAGAACCAGAAATGCGCAAAGTAAGATTATAGAAATGACCTAACATTACAGTTAACCTTCTAACATGCTTCCAATCATCACTTTCAGGCGCCCCCACTCCATGTTCAAGATCAAAATAAAAGTAAGGATCTTTAAGATTATACCTATTAAAGGCCGCCTCAAATTTTTGGGCAGTCTCCAGCATCAAATAGGTGGAGTTCTACCTGATAGGTACATCCAAACACAGCATCTTCTTACTCTGAATTTTCTCATCATCACAACTTTCTTTAAACTTTCTCATCCTAATGGGAGATTGCCTAATAAAACGAACAACCTCTCTTACTTTTTTCACTGAACTCCCAATTTCTTTCAGCCCTTCAGTCACAATTAAATTTAGAATGTGTGCTACACATCTCATGTGTAAAAACTTACATTTCAAAACTGAATAGCCCCATTTTATGATTTTATCCTCTAAATAACCCACAGCCAGATCATTAGAACTAGCATTATCTACAGTAATTGTCAACACTCTTTCAATTCCCCATTCAAGAAAACATTTTTCAATTTCCATTCCAATATCATTCCCCTTATGACTAGAAATGGGAATGAAATTCAATATCCTCTTTTTCCAAGCCCATGAGTCATCTATAAAATGTGCAGTAAGACACATGTAATTCACCCTTTGTATGGAAGTCCAAGTGTTAGTAGTGAGGCACACCCTTTGATTTATACAAGACAAAAAATCTTTAAATTTAACCTTTTCTTCCATATAAATCCCAAAACAGTCACGGGCTACAGTCCATCTTGATGGAATTTGAAATTTGGGCTGAGCATAAAACACAAATTTTTTAAATCCGGCCCCCTCAACAAACTTGAATGGTAATTCATCAGTTATTATCATGCATGACAAGGCTTTCCTAATAGCATCTTGATCAAATTTCCAATTAGCAAGATCCATTTTATCACCCTCTATATTGAAATTCAAATGTGATTGTGTAAATTCTTCAGGAGGGGGCCTCTTTCTACAAACTCTACAGTGATTGTTAAGTGCACTTGTGCCATTATGTTAGGAATCACATGCAATCTCAGCACCACAGTAATTACATTTACCTTTAACTTCACCAGCCTCATTGACAAATCTACTGAAATGTTCCCAAGCTTTGGACCTCAGTTTCATGGCTTTACTTTTTCCAGCTCTAGCTGTCGGTTGTTCATTAATCTCAGCAGCAGCAGGTTGATTTGTCTGAGGAGCACCACCAACAATTTAAGTATTGCAGCCTCGCTTAGTTGTTTGTTCAGCCATAGTTTCAACTCCTGTTCTTGAAAAAAAATAATTTTATCAGCACTTTGATTCTCAATATTATTACCATATTTTTGATTCTGTAAAATTCCCTATACTATAAAATAAACCAATACATTGACCAAAGAAAAATTTATAATAATCAAGATTCAGAAATGAAAAGTTGCTGCCTTGTAATCATGAATAAAAAAACATTGCACACTTTATCAATGACAGAGAGACTTGAGAAAGAGGAAATCAAAATGGAGTATGTCACATGCTGCAGATCAGTAGGGAATAATAATAAGTCAAGAAGATATCAAGACAGATCCTAGCTTCTTAGGCGTTAGGATGTACATTTAACATAGCAAGAGTTTAATCATTGATTCAATTGTAATGGGTAACATCAAGCATATCATCAATATATGTATTTAGTTAAAGTGAAAAGCTTTAAAATATAAAATAAAAGTAAATCTGGATCATCCAAAATTAATTTAAATAATTCAAATTGGTGACAAACATAAAATGTCCTCCCTTAGTTAAGTGAGTACATAAAAAAAACATACTTCCAAAAGAAAAATGAGCCAAGCAACCACCAAACTAGTTAGGTGAACTACTTTTAGTTTCAGATCCAATATAGAAATAAAGACAAATCTCGTCAAATTTATCAAACAAAAACACATCAGGATTATGAAAATTTAGCCTTTACTTTTGCTTTTCGAGATGGCATTTTAACATCAAAATATCATGACATGGCAAGATGTAATTAACAGTAGCAGCAGTGAAATTGCCAAGGGCCTTACCACCTAGTAGCAGCCATGACAGATTACGAATCCACAAAGCCTATAAATTAATATTTCTATTTTTTAATTATACCAATGGCCCTTTTTTATTAGCTCCGAAAAAACAGTTTAGGAACAAAAAGTTTATCAATGCTGTTCGGATAAAAAAGTTTAGGAAAAAAAGAAGGTGAAAATGAAATCATTATTTGGATGAGCTCCGAAAACATTGCTCCTAGGTATCAAGAGTTTTTGGTTGCAAAAAGTTCAATAACTTGGTTTCATATAGATGCAATCATGAATTATCATCACCTAAACCATGAAAGGGCTGGTTCTTGTGATAAGTTCCATTTCATATTATATCCAATATACAGTGAACAAGTGAACCTTATCCAAATGGGTGAAATAAAATTTAGGCATCATCAAATGTACAAAGCATACCAATAGCAAAGAGAATAATGCTTAGAAAGCAATTCTTAAACGGTGACAAACATTTCATATTAATGTCTTATGTCAAAACAGCCATTGAAGTTAGAGATATTGAACTCTGGTATGGTTTCCCAGTTCCAACTTACCAGAAATTGAAGCTCGACGGTTGAAGATGAGTTGCACGTCGTTTAGGGTTAGGCAACGGCAAAGTGAGGCAGTGTCGCTTCCACAGGCCACGGCAGACAGAAGGGTTCTGTCTTTGCTTCCACGGTAGACAGAAAGGTACCTTTTTTATTCAAAAAAGACAAAGATTCAAGACTGGGAAGAAGGAAAATCAGTTCAGACACAAAGATCAAGTAGAGGATGAAGAGATTCAAACCGACCTACTGAAAAGTAGGGAAGCCACTTACCAGAAATTGAAGCTCGAGGGTTGAAGGTTGATCGGAATGAGACGCTTACACGAACAACGGTGAAGGACCAAGGGTTAGGCAAAGTGAGGCTCAGTCGAGAGCAGATCGAGGGACAGTCACCGCCGATCGGAACGAGAAGCTTCTATGAACAACAGTGAAGGACAGTCGCTAACGTGAATGGGACGAAGGTCGATCGGAACGAAGGCAGATATAGGGTTAGACAGCTAAGAGACAGTCGAGTGACTGAGGGTTAGGCAGAGTGTGGCAAAGTGAGGTTGATCGGACAAGGAATGACGTCGCCACTATGAATGGAACGGCGCCGCTTCCACAGAGGGTGAGGGTTAGGGCAAAGACACAAAGTGAGGACGAGAGACTGAGAGAGAGAGAGATGGCAGAAAGTGAGTGGTGAGGTGAGGTGAGTACGAGGTGTGAGACTGCGAGTGGTACTGGTGAGTGGTGAGTGTCGGTGGGTTAGGGGCTTAGGTTAGGGCAAAGTCAGGTTAGAGTTACTGGGTTTGGGCCAAAATGAAATACTCAAATAGGCTAAGGATTTTACCTTTTTCTTTAAATTTGGACTAATTCTTTGGGCCTCCTAATACTTGTCCATATTAATTACTAAATTTCGGTTATTCGGTTTTAACCGAAATATTTTTTCACTAACCGCACTGAAAACCGAAAAACCGTAAAAACTGAAATTTCTAACCAAAAATCACCGAATAACCGAAAAAGTAGAACCGAAAAAACCGAATTAGGTTCAGTTTGGTTCGATCTTCGGTTTCGGTTTCACTTTGCTCACCCCTAGGAGAAGGGGAAATAGGGAGGTTCCTGACTAGGACTGGGAAAACTGGTTAGCCCGTGACAGGCTCGGGTCCAAAAAAGTATATAAATTTTGTGGCCCGGCCCTTTTATGTAAAGCTCGCGGGCTTTAGGCCCGTTTAACTTTTTTATTTTTTTTGCCATGACTTTTTTTTTCTTATTCTCCTAAAAACTAAAATACCTAATTTAAAACATAAATATCATTAAAACTAATTTTAAACATAAATATTATCCATGTTTAATAAAACACAAATACTAAGACTTAAATCCAAACCATAATTAATGTCCAAAACTAAACAAACAAGTCCACAGCCACAATCAAGCAAGTCTACAAGCTTCAAATGTCAGTAATAATAGAACACCTGATTTTGATTTTGGCGTATACTTACAAAAAAAGAAAATCAAAGAAAAGAAGATTCAATGAGGTATGAGTTAGTGTAAGAGCGTTTTTGATCTAAGGGTTAGGTTAGGTTAACTCTGCCCCCTGACCACTGCTTTCTGCCCTATGCCCAGTTTTAAAAAAAAATTAAATAGGGCCCGCCTCCTTTTTTTTGCCCTAAATCACAAGCCAGGCCTTTGACGGGCTCGGGCCTCGGGCAGGCCCGATTTCCCGATTCTATTCCTGACTGCTTCAGTTCTCCGCCGGGGCCTACCTCTCAGGTTATCCTATTCAGTCAAGATACTCAACTGAATGCAATTCAGTCCATGGAGGTTCCCCAATCCAAGAGTGTTTCTTATCTGGATCCACCTTATTTTAAATCAAGTTACCTCCTCTATAATGGGATCTTCAAGTTCATTATGTTCCAAGGGAGAAGAATCACCTAGAGGACGTTTAGCAGAAAATCAATAATTACTATTATATTGTTGATTTTAAGCCATTTTGTTTTTTTAGTGAACATTTTAAGTCATTTTAATGATATGTGAGGAGTTGGACGATTATATCTCAATGTGTAGCTTTATAATAATTAATTAATGCAATATAATATTTAATTTTTTTGACAATAATCACATGTTCAAAATGAAAATAGCATGATAAACATCATTATTCTTATAAACAAATAAGAAACATCATTATATATATAGGTGATTCAGGAAAAAAATTGGAAAAAAGACAGAAAAAGAACTTTGAAATTGCAAAATCCTAAATCAAGTTTGTTATAAGAATTGATAAGGGAATGAAGAAATTTGATAAGCAATTCACAACTCATTTTTTGTGAAATAGTTTATTTAATTTTTTTCAATTTTAAAATTCTTTTTCTGTCTTTTTCCAAAAAACAATTATTAATCCCTTATAATTTAGCCATGTTTTCAAAATGGACAAGTAATCTTTTTTTTTTGATACAAAAGGAAAGCATAAAACAAAACTAAGAAATAAACACAAAACTAAGATAGCTGCAAAACGCTAGCCAACGTGTCAGGGCCCATAATGGTCAAATCAGGGTAGTCGTTCAAAGCTGTCTTGGCAATTAAATCAGCTCTAGCATTCAAATTTCTCTCAATATATTCTATCATCACAACCCAGTCGCGTCGTAGCATTTCTTTCACTTCCATGATGAGAGACCAATCTTCGTAAAGGTCAGAAATATCATTCAGAAGATGTATCACTTCCTGAGAGTCGCTTCTCAATCGAACTAGTCTATGACCTCCCTCCCATGCTCTCTTCAATCCCAATAAACAACCCCATATTTTTGCTTCAAGAGATTCACCATTCTCAAGCCTTAGACGAAAACCTTCCAATATACTTCCATTACAGTCAATAATAATTCCTCCACATGCACATTTTCCTTGGCACGGAGAATAAGCTCCATGGACCTCTACAGTAGTATAACTTTCCACATTATGAAGTGTAGAGCCTTCAACTTGAACTTGATTGTTTGCAAGCTTCGTATATTTAATCCTATTTGTAGCTTCCATAAAGCTTCCTAGGATTGCCCTAGCCTTAGCATTAATTTGATTGAGATCTATGCTCGGACAAGAGTGAATCCTCTCATTACGAACACTCCAGATGAGCCAACAGATTATAACAAAGAGATATTTCCATTGTTCCATATCAAGCCCATAAGAATGTCTCATATTCGCCTGGAACCAGGTATGAATATTACTCGAGAAGAACTTGTCATAGACCGATGGGTGAATGACTATCTCCCAGATGTTCCTAATGTCCTTGCAATCTCTAATTGCATGAATTTCATCTTCCATGAACTCTTGACAACGGTCGCAACGGCCGTTAGGATGAAGGGACATTCGTTGCTTCAAGCTATTAGTGATAAGTCGTCCATGTAACATAAGCCAAGCAAAAAGCTTACATCTTTGGGGAATTTTGAGTTTCCAAACATCACTCCATCTACCTTCTAGAGAGACCTCTTCGTGAGAGAGAACCTTATATGCCGATCGCACTGTTAAGGAACCATGCTTTTCAAATTTCCAACGAGCTCTCTCTATACCATCCCTGTCTGTAACTAACTGAATACCTTCTTGAACCTTAGGCCAGTTTTGTTTAATTCCACTCCAGGTGTTGGATCCTGGTTTTTTGGATTTAATTCGAGGTATGAGATCATCACCACAACCATACTTGCTTCTGATAACTTTAGCCCATAGAGAATCTCGCTCTTTAATCAAACCTCACCCAAGCTTCATCATATAAGCTCGATTCTGTTGTCTAATATGCTTCATACCTAGACCTCCTTTTGTTTTCTCAGTACAAACCTTATCCTACGCCACTAGATGCATACGTCTTCGTTCATCTGATGAACCCTAAAGGAAATTACGTGCCTTCTTTTCAATATTTTCACAAACAGAAGCTGGTAGGTTGGTCGTCTGGACAAGTAATCTTAATTTATACACATATATGATGAACAATGCAGGTAGAACTTGAAATAGGATGATTTAGTCTGGTGGTCCCCATCACATAGACCTATCTAAATCTAAAGTGATACATCACAAAGCAAATTGATGCAACATCCATAAGGAAAAGTCACTATATGCCAAAAGGATCCAAAGGAAGGGATCCTCTAGAAGAAATATACGTAGGAGAGCACTATAAGATATCGAAAGAAAGTAACGAGTAGATTAAGGTCACTTCAAGTTCATACTCTGTAGTGGCAACACTTACTACCGGTGTTATCCATTCAACACATATATTCTTAAAAGAATATGCAAATCAATTTCACTAATCTTACTGGCATTCCTCTAAAGGGAAACTGGTTTAAGCAGACCAATCGACAAAATGGCAAGGATTATGTGTGGGAGTGACTTGTTCGTGTGCTTTGTAACTCCCTCTGGTAAAATTTGTTCCCTAACTCTTACCTTCATGTTCATGCCCTCGCTTGGCACATATGGCAAAACACTCACATATAGGTCAGATTCCATTTGGTCTGTCAGATGGTGGGAAGCCTTCCACTATGGCATAAGATAGGCATAAAACTTAAGGCCTTGATTGTTTATCACTTGTAAATAGTAAATATTTGATAAATATTATATTTGAAGGAGGAAATAAAAATAGATATTGGTGAGCCATAACCTTAGGTTGCTGATGCAATTTAATTTGAAGAAATAAAAATTAATTTGATAAGTAGGAAATTAAAATTGAACACATATTTTATAAGTATGCTGATTTAACCATAATTTTATATAATTTCCTTTAATTAAATAGGGATTTTTAATGTATTTTTTAAAGTACTATCGCATAATTAAGCACTCATTTTAATTAGAGACCTTTGTATTGGATTAATTGTAATTAAAGAGTAAATTGGTCATAGATTATTAAATATTCATACAAATGATCTCTTAAACTTTTAATGTTTCTTTGTGCTTAATCTTTCATTGCAGGTGATTTGGAATTAAATTAGTGATTTTTGGAGAATGAATTAATATTTTCAAGGACTGGGCAAATTACTGAAAAGATCCCTAGCATTTCTCAAATTTTCAAATCAATGAAGAAAAGGGACAGAGTTAAATTACAAAAAAGACCCAAGGTTTCAGAAATATTTGATGGCACCTTGCAGAAGATTGAACTCTTCTCAGAACTCTTGAAGTTTTTGAAAGAGTCCCTGGTCAAAAAGCAAAAGACATTCGTTCCTTCTTTCGGCTGGTAATAATGAAAAGAAGAATAGAGAATATTTTGAATCTCCTTTCGACTTGCAATGAATGAGAAAGGACCTATTTGAGCAAAAAACTGGAGAAAGAAGTAGACATGTAGGGAGTGAGTTAAACTTAACTATAAATACCTCTCATCCTCACATCTTAAGGATATTCAGGCTTCGAAGAAAAATCTGCAGCCCTTCCCTGTAGCTGCAGTTCTCATTTTTCATTTTTTTCTTGCCGAGCTACTACAGAATGGGGAGTTGAAGTGAGAAAGAGGTCATCACTATCACTACCAACCTCTTCTCTTCATCACCACGATTCACCTTCACCAACCTCGGCATTTTCCTCTCCATCATTTTCATCAGTGTTAGCACCTTCTTCTTCGTAACACCATCACATTCTTCATCTTCATCATCTTTATCATCTCTACCACAGTACCATTATCATCTCTCTCTCAGCCTCCATCATTATCTTCACAAACACCATCACACTCGACCTTCCAATGTTCGAAAACACCACTATAATCTGTTTCTTCTATTGCATTACAATCTCTTCCGTTCTAGACTATCATCATCATCACTTAATCACAGCAGCACCATCATCATCATCTTCATGCAAACACTGCAGAGAGCCCCGACCCCTATTTCTGGTGACCTCTAATTCCTGTAACCATCATTCTCTCGCCACTGGGTATTCTTGTTTTCATCGTCGGAACACTGAGCTTGTAGCTGTGATTTCAAACTGAGTAAAGAAAGGAGAAGGAAGATGGACGTCTCACCGTCGTCATTCTTCATTTCTTCCTCTGTTCTGACCCCTTCACCGTCAAACAACTCAAGCCAAACACCACCTATTCCTCCGTCGAGTTATCACCATCACAAGCACAGCTCGACGGTCTGGAATCATCACAGAGAGTGTGTGGACAGAAGAGGGGGCTGCAACTTGGAGGTGCTTAACTGAAGAAAAACATTCCCGGCCCCCACTTCCAGTGAAGATGATTTTCCAGCGAGCTTTTTCTTCATAGTTTCAAATTCTTTTATTACTAGAACTCCACAGCATCCTCATCCACTGGCATTCTTTGTGAGTTCCAGTTGTGTTTGCAATTTTCCGGTGGAGTTTTGCATTTTTTCGGCAAGACCCTTCTCACTATGCAGATCATCTTATCATCTTCCCCTCCATTGGACAACCTCCATCCCTCAAATATCTCCATTGCGATCGGTCCCACTCACTATACCACCATCTACGTCCACTATCACTTGGAATCAACACAAGAAGCTTCTCTCACCCTCACATTCGCCATGTCTGAAGAGATGAGAGGCTGAACCGTACTACCTCTTGGAATGAAGATATTTGAGTGCAAGAGTTATACAGGGGAGTTTCTCTTTATGTTTACTTTAATTTTGTTTTGTTATATATATATATATATTGTGAAACTTGATTATTGTCTGTGACAAATCCCAATTTTATTATATGTTTTTATATTTTAATTGGGGGTTTTGTCATAGTTATTGAGCCTAAAATGCCTTTCTTAATATAAATTGTGATTAAGAGTAAATGGATTAAATTAAGAGTAAAAAGAAAAAAATTATCAATAAAATTATAATTACTCTTGATCATTGATTTTTCTGAGAATATTTGATGTTGATATAATTATAGGTATTTGAAAAAATTAGATTAAAACTGAAAATGACAGTTGGGGCTTAAATTTAAAAAATGACAGTTTGGTATCTTGAATTTATGAAATGAAAATTTGGTCCACGAGTTCAACACAGCGTTTTACAGCAGGTCATTAGGTCTGATTCAGAGCAGCAGCTGGAGGGATATATAGAACAGAACGACGCGAAAAAGAGAACAGCCGCAAGCACCTTCCTCCACCGATCACACCTTCACTTTTGTCTTTCTCTCTCGCCGGCGGCACCATCCATATCCACCACCACCACAGCCGCCGGTGAGTTTACCGTTCCAGATCAGTAGTTTCAGGCAGAGAGGAGAGCTAGACTGTAGACTCGAACCAGAGGAGGGGAGGCGACTGAGTTTCAATCTCTCGAGATCATCAGTCCACCACCGTCGCGAGCTGCATCATTCCACCTTCCAAGACCGAGCTGCAGACAGAACGAAAAAGAGTTGAGCGTGAGAAAGTGGAGCTACAATTCTTCTCCACTGCTATGAACAGAGCTGGTGTTTCAGACCAGAACCAGCAAGTACAGCCGCGAATCTGAGCTTAGGATTACCTTCACCGTCTTTGACTGCTGGCTCCTTCCACTCTTTCCATCATCCTCCTACGTTCCTTCACTTTTCCATACTGAAGCTTCCTCTGTTTCAGATGTTTATATCCAGCTACCAATTGTTCTTAATTAAGTGTTAATTTCTCAGTTTAATTGGTAGTCTTCAATGTCTGAAACTCTGGAAATATGTGTTAAGGCTGTTGTGATGGTGGGCAATGGCTAAAATTATTCTCAATCTCTTGTAGCAAGAGGCAATGGTTTGAAGTTGGAGCTTTAACAGGGGAGTTTTTGCTATTTCAATTCTCTATTTCTACATTATATTTATGATTCCTAGGTTTTAGGATGAATTTTATAATGTTGAATTGATTTATTTTGATGTATTTGGAGATTTGTTGTGGCTTGAACCTTTGTTAGACATTTGACATTGTGTTTAATTAACTTAATTATCATTTCTTTGTGCTGATTAGTCATTGGATTGATGATTTTGTGAACATTTTGTGCTAATTTCAAGGTGGCTTGGTTAGTGGATCAATGGTGTCTTGTGTTTGTATTGGTTAATTGGATGTGAATTTATTAATTATATTTAGCATTGGGTTTTAGCATCATTAATCTTGATTTTTCATATGGGTGGCCATTGTTAAATTAAGATTAATGAGAAAATCAAGTGGTAATGCGAGGTGGTTCGGTTATTGGATCAAAAGTTAAATATGATTTTTAAGTTCATTTAATTGCTAGAGTGCTTAATCAACCTAATTTAGAGAGATTAATATGCAAGGTGGCTTGGTGTTGATCAATCTATATTAGGCCTAGTCTAAGGGGTGGCCCTTATAGTTATTTTGGAACTAGCATGATTAATTCTCCCATAAACATTTAAAGTGAGGATTGCTTGCGTCATTGTTATGAGGGATTGCTTATTCCATTGTTTTCTTTCGTTTCATTAAAATCATTGTCATTCCATTTCATATTTTCAAGAAAAAATCCCAAAAAGAATTAGTTTAAAACAATTTAATTCTTAATTGCAAAAAATAGTTGATAGTTAAAAAGACCAAATTTTTTCATTTTCAATCATTTCATGTCAATCATTGCACTTAGTTCCTAGGTAATTAATAAAAGGCTCTTCGAGAGACGATCCGGGATTGCACCATATATTGCAATCCTTGGTTTAATTTTGAAGAAGATTACCAATGCACAAAGCCGACAACGCCTTATGTTCTTCAAGTGGCGCTGTTGCCGGGGAGCCAAGTAATTGGTTCCCTAGTAGCTAAGTGTTAATCTTTGATTAATTGGTACCTTGAGCCTTTAGGTTGCATTTTAGTTAGTTTAGGTAGCTTGCATGTTTTTCATAGCATATTGCATCTTTTCATAGAAAATTTTGAAGAAATACAAACAAATATCTTGATTTTCCTTTGTGTTTGTATTTGCATTTTTAGGACTTAGGATTCTTTGGAATTTAATTGATTGCAATTTGAATGGCTTGGTTTAATGAGGATCATAAGTTTCGGGTTTCCACTAATCCTCCTATGCATTCTTGTTTAAGGAATGAAAGAACCTCAGGTTCTCAATTCTCAAATGAATCTTATGGCACTTGGAGACATGACGAATTTTCTTATCTTACATATTCTCAAAAGCTTGATTTACTTCAACAAGAATTGAATTCGCTCCATGCAGACATAAAACGAAGAGGAGCCTTTAAATCTCAACCACCTCCATATCTCCATACACATTTGGAACCATCTTGTGCACAACCCTCCTATTTTGACCATGAACCCACCTTTCAACCACCTCAAACCTACTTCAACCATACTTCTTCACCCTACCCATTCTATCAAGAATCACCCACTCCACTCTATCAAGAACCATCATATCCATTTCATCTTCCCCCATTTCCCCTACTTCCATCCAATGTAGAACTCCCTATGAACCACCTTCTCCATCATTCTATGAACCTCCACCACAATCTCCTACCCCTCAACCTAGTGGATTTGATGCCCTCTTCTCATCCCACAACATGGATTCCCTAACAAGTGCATTGACAAGGAAGTATGAAGCACTCCTAGAGCCATACCTTCAATTACTCTTCCATCAAGGCACAATTGGAAGCTCTAGGGAGATAGAAGAGCAATTAAAAGACATTGATGAGTTTTTCAAAGCATACTTTGCTCATATGCTATGGGTAAAAACAAGAGTTGAAGATGGAAACCCTTGGCCCCATGACCTACAAGAAGAGGCACAAGGAGTTTAAGCTTAAGGGTCAAATGCCACTTCACAAGTGGAAGACTTCAAACCTCCGGTGCCTATTCCCACACAAACATATGAAGTGGAGCAATTTCAAAATAGTATTGAAGAGTCTTCCTTACCATTTGGTAATGATCCTATCCTTATAGAAGTAAACTCTCCTACTACTTTAACTAGTGAAGCAATTCATGATTTGAGTGATGATGAGGTGGATGAGGAAATCATTGTTGAATCCCCTCAACTGTTTGAAAATGTAATTGCTCCACCCATTAGTTTAAGTAGTAATGATTCGATTGTACCTATTCATGACTATGCTCATTCTTCTTTGTGTGATGCTTTAACTGTTGAAAATGCTTCTCTTCATAGTACTAGGGATGATTGCACTTAATTGGATGATATATCTTCATGTTCTTGTGCTGAAGATCATATTTGTGTAGATTGTTATCATGAAAAATACCACTTGCTTGTTGAGTTTCGAAAGAAAGCATTAAGCAAAGTGGTTGATTCTATCGTTCATCTTGATGCATCTCCTTATACTATTGATGTTTCTAAGCATGACACTTGTGAAAATGTTGAATCTTGTGTGGATGCTAATGTGATTGTTGTGAATGAGAAAGACCATTGCCGAGAAAAAGATATTTCTTTTGATTCCAATGAATTGCTTGATAGTATCATAAGGGAAGATTCAACTATTTTGATTGATAATATTACAAATGAAAATGATTCTTTCCATATGATTCTTTCTTATGATTTACCACCCGACATAGAAAAGGAAAATGATTCTTTTGTAACTTCAAAAGGTATGGGTGGTAATAATTTGAAAAATTCTCCTTCTTCTTCCATTCTTTTCCCTTTCATCTCTTGTGATTGCAATGATGATGTGGTGTACTCCAACACTAAGTTCGATTCCGCACCTTCCACTTTGCAAACATAAGAGAATTTGACAATTTATTTGACTCCTACTGATGGGAGTACCGTTGATTTCCTTGGATGTGATAGTTACTTGGAGAGTTTGGGACTGAACATGCCTTTATTTCAATTGAAAGCTCTCTCTGTTTCTATTTTTGGATAGAATACTGCTGGTTGTCTGTCTTCTTTGCAGACACATTCTTGGAAAGGACGTCGGAGGAACCAACATCCACTGTATATCCTTGGACCTCTTCCGATTGATCCTGAGCCACCTCCACCAAGGAAATTCAATACTGGAGAAGATGTCTTCAATGACAAATGCATGATTCTCATCAAGGATGAGAACTTCTCCTTCAAACAACTCAAGATTATCTAACACAGGTTGTCTCTTTCCTCACTTGTTTTCTTCCTGATTCTTATGATTCTTTGAGCTTAATTGTGGTGTGAGGAAGATAAGTGTGGGGGAGAGACGTAATCCAGTAGTAAAAGGTAGAATTTCTTTTGTTCTCCACCCCCTTAGGCTTTGAGCTCTTGTCATTCCTTTGCCTTAGGTTTTGCATTGGGGACAATGCAAGATTTAAGTGCTGGGGAGAGATTAGGATTTAGGTCTTGTGTGCTTCATTGTGCCTTATTGCAAAAATGTGTCATTTTCAAAAAAAAAATGATCCAAACTACACTCTTAAAGTTTTGTCACTCCTTGTTTTAGCAATTTGTCTAAATACTTATGGGAATTGCTTATGCTCTTGGTTGATTTTTAATGAATTGATTTGTTATTACTCTTAGAGTTAGCATTTGGATTGGTTGAGTTAATACATTTTGATTAGGCTAATGTTCAATTAATCTTTGTGAATATGCATTTGAGAAGAAAACCTTTGTTGGAAGGATTTTGAGCCTAATTATCATTCAGTAATGTGTGTTTATCATCTATTCTAGTGTACCTCTAGAACTTGTTTAAATTCTTTTTCAAAATCACATTTACATTTAGATTAATGAATATGATAGGGGCATTCATTTTATCACCATTTATCCCAAACACAAACCCTATACACAAATCCATTGTTAACCCCTTTGAGCCCTTCACATTTCAAACTCTATCATTTATTAACAAGCACTATGTATGCATCCTATTCGCATTAGATTGGCATCCAAAGGTCATTGAATTGCCATTAATATCATTGGTATGAAGAAATGCCATTTACATGCATTATAAAAAAATAATTTGTAAATTAAATTTTTGTGATTAAATTGTGCTTGAGGGATTTATATATACTTTTCTTATGATTTAAATTAATTTGAGTGGTGTGTTTGTTTATATTTTTAATTAAATTGTATTTTTTTTAATTTTTAATAGAAAAACTCAAAAAATCAATTTTCCCTTGTTTTATTGTATTTGCTTTTGCATGACATTTAGTTTTATCTAGAAAGTCAAAATAAAAGACTCTTTGAATGAGACGACCTGTGTATTGCATTATACTACAAGTTTTAGATAAATATTTTTGGGAAGAATGACAAAACAATACCACTTGAACTTCAAAATTCTAAATTAGTCATTTGACAAATATTTGTGTTGTTAATCCCATTACTATTCTTGTCAATCCCATTACTTTTTTTTTCAGCGGGATTTTAAAGTTTAAATGATATTTTTCTGTCATTCTCCCATATTTTTGTATCATGTGTATTGCATTATACTTCAATTTTTAGATATTGTCATATTGACCCCAGACGTAAAGAAATGGTCAAATCATATGCCCTTTGTGATTTTATGTTTGGAAATAAAAGTAAAATAATTGTATGACTTTTTTATAAGAAAATAATTTTATTTTTAATGTTACGAAAAATGCCTGTGTCAATTGACGTTATGTGCGTGTGATCCTTTGGCTGTCATTGTTGTGGACACCATAATCATCAGATTCTCTTCTTCCTCTTTCGTTTTGTATGCCGCCATGAGAGACAAGCCTTGGCTTCTTGATTCATCCCAAACATGTCTCTGTCTCGTTACTTGCTCTCCTGTCGTATGTGGGTATGTGTGAATGCCATCTTCGTGTGTGTTGTTTGCGTGTGGTATGTTCAAATCCTCTATTTTTATTGTGGTGGAGGCTTATACTAATCGGGCTTAAATTAAATCTTAAAGCATGTTTAAGAAACAATCGAACCATGGTTTCAGAAACACTTTTATGTAAGTTAAGATAAAACTCCTCTCATATATCTACCTTATAAATCGTAAAAACATCCCTAAAAAACTAAACCAAATAAACATTTAATCTATGAGTAGTCAGCATATTGAATAAATTGATGCGAATAAGTCCTGATATTTCACTGACAGGGTTACTTTTGTGAATAGGGGAATAATACTATGGTTCTGACAGACAACATTGATTGTTTTGAATAAAATACTCATTTTGGTCTTAAATATAAGATAAAATTGATTTTTTTCGAGAGATTAAAGAAGTTAATTAAATTACCTTAGAGTATTTTTATTTTTTCTCCAAACTAATTAGTTTGACTAATAAATCGATATATAATCTAAAGATTCACAACATATGATATCATTAAGTAACTTATTTAGCTTTCTTAATCTCTTCAAAAAAAAATTCAGTTCTGTCTTATATTTAGGACTAGAGATAGTATCTCTTGATTGTGGCCCATATGTGATTTTGATAGAGATTTGATTTAGAGTTATATGCCTGATCGGTAAGTTGTTACAAGTCTTGATGAGAGGTCATAAATAGCATATGACATGTTTTAGAATAGTAACGTTGAAATACACTTAGGCCTTGTTTGGTACGCAGTACTAAATTTTGAGGGATTGGAATTACAATTTTGATTGGGATTGGGATTAGGAGTAAGATTGAGACTGAGTTTGAAGCTTAATAATTATATTTGGTATGAAATAATATTGTGAGTGACTGTTTAAGTTAATTTTATTTCATAATTATTCATAAACTGTAGAAATACTATAATACGCCAAATGATAAGTTAAAAAAATATTATAACAAAATTTATTTTGTCTTCTTTTAGATTCCTGATTTACTTAGGGATATAGATATAACATCAAAATCAAATCAGGATAATGCAATTATGCCATAAACCATCAATGCAAATTTGCACGGCTTGGAATTTCAAGTCAGAATCAATAACAGGCGAAGTCTGGATCTTAGAGGTAACAAAATCAGGGGAAAATGTACAAAACAAAATGAGGGGAAGCACAAAATGATCAAGATATAGGAACTAAACAGTCTGTATAAAAATTGAACAACAGAACGATTAAATTAGGAACAGGAAGAAAATTGAATAATCAATTTCATTTGTCTTCTTCCTTGTATTAAAAGTAGGGTATACAAATGGAAGGAAAAAAATAGTCAGTATAAATATGAGTTATCCAAATATTTTCCCTATCATCCTGTTCTGAGAAAGGTTGCGTGAGAAGTGTAAAAAATCTTTTGCAGGGAAACATGATGGTATGTTGCAGCATTGGTGAAAGATTGAGCCAAAAGGAACGAGTCCTAGGTTAAAATGAGAGGGTTACTTTTGTCAAAAAATATTATAATCAAGGATATTTTTGTCTTTACAATTTGTAATTCTAGGATTGAAAATGCAGTATCAGGGTTGGGTGGCTTTGCAACAATCTCACTTTTATTATACATCTGAAAGAGGCAAGCTTCACCCAAGAGGGGGGTGAATTGGGTGATGTGATAAATTTTTTGCTAGATGTGGTGATATGAAAATAATTGTAGACAGAGTAGAGTTGAGAAGATTAGGATACAGAGAGTTATACTGGTTCGACCTAAAAACCAGGCCTACATCCAGTCCTCAGAGATCAAGACCTACTGAGATTTTCACTATTTTTCCAAGATTCAATGGGCTCTCAGAATGCCACAAAATAACAATTGTCCTCGAATGGACTACGAGTAGAAATATTCTTACGCTAAGAAATTTCTCCCCCTTACGACAAGTCTTACGTGCAGAAAAACAACCTATGACCTTTCCCACTTGCTTACGTATACAAGTCTTATGAGCAGCAACGTTCTCTCCTGCTTACACCACTGTAAGTCTTACGAGCAGTAACGTTCTCTACTGCTTGTATCTTATAAGTTTTATGAGTAGAAGATTTTGCTAGGAATTCTCTCAACTGCTTCTCTCGTAAGGATATCTACCCTCTCAAGGTCTCAATACCTTGAGATCAAATGAAAATAGAGTTTGAAATGTATATAGACTCTCTTACAAAGCAAGTATGATAAACACTGAAGAGCAATATGAATACAGAGAAAATATGAATAACAGAGACTCGTGAATTTGCTTGTGAATTCTTGTGCTTCGTGGTTGTTGACGATCTCTGGAACTCTGTGTTTATAGACGTTCAGTTTTGCCCGTTTGAATAACGATCATTATGGAGCGGGGCATGTTACTTTGGAACGACATGCGCACGTTTGAAAACTTTGAATGCGGTAGGTACGTGCTTGTAATGATGTTGTCTGCCGTTGTTTGACTTCCTTCATGTCTGTTTATTTCAAACGTTCATCCTTCTGTATCACACTTATAATACATTCAAAATGATGTTAAATAATAATAATAAGTGATGATAAGATAAATAAATATCATTAAACCATATTCGGATTAAACGCTGTAAGACTGGTGCATTTTGTCTTCTGGCAGAGTATCACTCGAGCATGGATGGGCTCACTCGAGTGACCTGATAAATTTTCTCCTTGTTCTTTAGTTTTATACTTGCACTTTCACAGGATTTCAGAGATATCATTTTCTCACTCACGAGTGATGTGGGGCCTCACTCAAGCACAACTCCTTCTACTCGTGTATCCTTGTTTATTTCACTAAGAGGCCCGTCTCTGGACAACACTCGCATACCATTTTAGCAAGAGTGTGATTTTGTACTCGCAGGTGATGTGGGCCCACACTCGAGCACACATACTCCTGCTTGAGTGAGAAGAATATTCTCATGTAATATACTCTTGTTATCAGCACTTGCATCAGAATTTGAGAGAGTTAGATTTCTCACTCGCGAGTGCTGATGTGTCACTCGGGCATACTTGTGCTTCTCTGACCTTCATGACTCTCGGCCAAACACTTGCAGTCCCTCACTCGCTAGTGATCGAGTGCAAACCAGCTTCATGCTCGAGTGTTGGTTACAATGCTCGAGTACATCAATAAGGATGATAGGAATTGCTCTCGGCCAAACACTTGCAGTCCCTCACTTGCATATGCTCGAGTGAGAAAGAGTCTCATGCTCGAGTGCTATCTCTAGTGCTCGAGTGCATCAGTAAAAATGACAGTAGTTTGCTCTCGGGCAAACACTTTCTGTCTAACACTCGCATATGCTCGAGTGCAAAAGAGATCCATGCTCGAGTGAAATGACACTTTTCCCAATTGAGAACTAAATTTGTCTCTTCACATCTCTTCAACGCCTTATCCAGATTCATCAAGCATTCTTCATATGAGTTGCCAAATACTGAGAAGTCATCCATAAACACTTCCATTATTTCTTCTATCATATTGGAGAATATACTCATCATGTATCTCTAGAATGTAGCGGGGGCATTGAACAAACCAAAAGGCATTCTTCTAAAGGAAAAGTGGCATATGGACAGGTGAATGTCATTTTCTCTTGATCTCCAGGAGTAACATCTATTTGATTATATCCTGAATACCTATCTAAGAAGCAGAAGAATTCTTTACCTGCCGGTCAGTCTAACATATGGTCAATAAAATGAAGTAGAAAAAGATCTTTCCTTATGGCGTCATTCAACTTTCTATAATCCATGCAAACACGCCAACCAGTAACTGTGCGAGTGGGGATGAGCTTATCTTGCTCATTAGCAAATACTGTTATTCCTCCTTTCTTAGGAACATATTGCACCGGGCTAACCCATGAGCTATCAGAGATGGGGTAAATGATCCCAGCATCTGACCACTTGATGACTTCCTTCTTGACCACTTCTTTCATCATAGGATTCAATCGTCTCTAATTTTAAATAGATTTCCTATGATCATCCTCTAAGAGTATCTTATTCAACACAATTGAAGGACTTATACCTTTAATGTCAGCAATTGTCTAACCCAAAGCTCTCTTATGATCCTAAAGAACTTGTAGCAACCTTTCTTTTTGATCTTTAGATAGAGAAGAAGATATGATAATAGGAAGTGTCTCAGATTCACCCAAGAATACATACTCTAGATGTGATGGTAAGGGTTTAAGCTCCAGAATTTGGTGCTTGTTCAATGGACGGCTTTAAAATAGTTTGCCTTGATTTCGTATCTAATGATTCAAGCTGCTTTGATGGATTAATGTAATAAGGAGAGGCCTCAAGTAACTTCTTACATTCTATTGTTTTCCCTTTTTCAAATTCATCAATCCCAAGTAACACAACTTCTAATAGTTCTTTTATGGCATAAGACTCTAAAGTCTCCTGAATTACCTTATCAAGTATGTCAACCCTAAAGCAATCAGTAATGTCCCTAGGATACCTCAATGCTTTGCTCATATTGAATATCACTTCTTCATCATTCACCCTTAACTTGATCTCTCCCTTTTCAACATCAATTAGAGTTCGAGCTGTAGCAAGAAAAGGCCTACCCACAATAAGTGGTAGCTCTCTATCTTTATCACAATCTAGAACAATAAAGACAGCAGGGAAAATAAACTTGTCAACTTTAACCAAAACATTTTCAATGATCCCCTTTGGATAAGCTAAACTTCGATAAGCTAGCTGAAGTGTCACAGAAGTTGGGTAAGCTTCGCCTAGTTGCAATTTTCTGAATACAGATATTGGCATCAAATTAGGAACTCCATTATGTTTGAAACAGTCACAAATATCAAGAGATTGTATCAGATGCCGATTTGGATCTTCTGTATTGTTTCCTGCATACTGACCATGTAGTTCAAGCATCTTAAGCATAGCTTGCTTAATTTCAAAATTGTTGTCTTGAAATTCAGGTACTCTGATTCCTAACTGATAATCTCAGGATTGCCTTCCTAGAAAATCATTAACACCCAACGTATCGTTCTCATCCTCAACCATCTCTTTGCTTATGGTTTCTTCTTCCTCCTGATCTGAATGCTGAGGTGTTGTAGTCTCTAAAATTTCGCTAACCTTCTTTGTCTTCTTGGAAGTTTTCTTTGTTCCGCCTGGCATATAATGTAATGCCCTACAAAGACAAAGATAAAGATCAAATATCACACTGAAAAAAATGAAAAAAAGAAAAAAAATTTCTCAAGCTTAAATTACTAAAGGATATTTAATTCTAATCACTAATTGCCTTGAGTCCCCGGCAACGGCGCCAAAAACTTGATGCTACCAAATTTTAAGTAGGCACAGCAAGTGTATGGGCCATAAAATAGTAAACTCGTAAATCAAGGTCGTCCCACAGAGACTCAAAAATAATTACTGACTAAGCATTAAATTTCCTATGTTCATTTAATTTGAGAAAATCAAAGATAATGAGATTAATAAGAAATTTAAAGATAAGAAAAGAAAAATAATAACTAGTGTTTGAAAGATGTCAATCGAGAAAACAACCTAGAACGGCTAATCCTTTCTTCAAGTTTTAGAGCATGTAATTACCCAAATAAATTCACTTAATATTAACTTGCTAATCTAGAGTCTTAATAGATATTAGTATCTTCCGATCACTTATATCCCTCTCTCAAATTAAAATTATTATTCCTAACAATCTATTCAAGAGGCAATAAATTTTCAATTTCACTCTACTATGATTATATGGATCCAATAGGTATATTCCTATCCTATTAGCAAATTAGAATAAATTCCAATCTCACATTACTTAATCCTATGGTCCAATTAAGATCCTTTTCCCAAGTGTAATCAAAATTCTCCAATTTCATACTTAGTGGTGACCAAGCACTAAATAGGCAAGATATAACAAGATTAAGCAAACAAGAAAATATTAAACATAATTTAATGGTTCAAACAAGCTCGATCTAATCCAAGAGTGTGTTTGGATTAACTTTTAGAGAATAGATTATGAGGAAAATAGATTTTGGAGAATAGATTCTAGAGAAAAAGTGGAGAACTGCTTTTGAAGAATAGATTTTGAGCAGAATAGCTTCTGAAGAATAGATTATGAGTAGAATAATGATTTAGGAAAATTGTGAAAAAATCCCTCATTGCCAACTTATTTGTCAAATGGGACATTCGTGTGCAGATTAACTAATTTTTCTAATATAATCAAATTAGATAAATAAGTCTTATAAGATAAAAGGGAGTATTAAAATTTTAAAATTTTTTAAAAAAAAGGGATTAAAGAAAAATAGGTGAAATTAAAAAAAAACAGAAAAAGGAGAGAGAGAGTGTGGTGTGGGGCCCACATTAATAAAAAGAACCAATTAGAGTGAGATGGTGGGGTCCACATATGGAAAAAAACAAAAAAAATTAGATTTTCTCAAAACCATGGTTTTGAGATCCAAACCATGGTTTGAGCTCAAAACCTTGGTTTGGGAAAATTTGGGGTGTTTGGATGATTTTTGCAAAACCATGGTTTGGGAAAATTTGAGGTGTTTGGATAATTTTTCTTAAAACCAAGGTTTTCTCCTAAAATAGCTTTTTTTTAATTAAATTCAAACACACTCCAAGAATCAATTCATTGCTACTCTAGGTCTAAAAAAAAAAAATTAGCCACACATGGCTATAACAAAATCCATAAAGCAAAATTCAGATTCAGCAAATATAGGAAATAAAGGAGAACAGAACAGAATCTAGATCTAGCTACTGTCGCCAAAAGGAAAGAACAGGTGCTCGTTATTGATCCTCTGCTCTGGTTCGCCGCCTCTACTCATTCTTCTTTATTTCTTCAATCGCTGCTATGCGGCGCCGCACTCCCAGTTCGACCCCGCTCTTCGGCGCTGAAATTCTCCAATTCGACTCTGCTTCCCCCCTTTTGCGTCTCTTCCGTTGCTTCCTTTTATAGATCTAATTTAGGGGTGCGTTTGTTGTGGGCTCCACGTCTCAATCCAAAATTCTCCAAGATATCATATATCTTCGCCAAATCTGCATCTCATAGTAGTTTTATTTTTTCTTCGTGTGCGACCCACGTTTTTTTATTGCATTGCATTTGCTGGCAGCTGAAGCTCCACGCCATTTTATCTCTTATCTTCCAATATAATATATATGTATTTACATATATATATATTGTATTATTTATGATTGATGAAGCTTCCTTTATCTTTTTTTTAATTTCTTTTTTATCTCTTATTTCCTATCATATCTCCTGCACAATAAAATATGATATAAGTAGATTTTATATCAAAAATTCTTATTATCCTGAATTTAATAAAAAGATAAAAAAATATATAAAAGATAATTAAATAGGTACAAAATATCACTAAATTTAACCAATTGTAACCTAAAATCTGTATCTATTTAATTATAAAATATATATTTATCAACAAAGAATGTTGGCTTACCAATGCGCTACTCGGTGTGAGGTTTACTGCTACAAATCTATAGTGGTTTATGTAAAAACTGCTACTAATAATCATATTTGGAGTGGTTAAAAGTAACCACTACAAATGCCCGTTACAGAATGTCATTTTTTTGTAGTGTCTTATCCCTTCGGTGTAACCCCCTTAATATCAAAACCGAGATTTATGTTCAAAAATACATAATTATGTTGAATTACAGACCATAAGATGATTTGGGACTTGTTAAAATTTCATTTTCCAAAATAGGGTTTACAAAAATTTTCAAAAACTTGTTCAATTCGGTCTCATTTTCACATTTTGAATCATACAATTAGCCTACACAATTCGATTCCATTCATAAATATCAGAGTGCAACATAAATTCCCGACACACTCAGGTTTTCAATAATCATCTAAGGGTTTATAGGGCACATATGCCCATATCAGTTTCCCATACAAGGGGATTACACAAACTAACCAATATCCAACACATATCTAATTAATTCTCATAAAAAATATCCAAAAGTTAATAGCATGATAACCAACTATCCAAAATGTAAAACTCCTAGATTGGAGCTCTATTCGCCCTTCGTCACCTGCTTCTCCTTAGAACCATTGGCCCTGTCTGAAAATTGTTTTATGGAAAGAATGAGATTCTCAAGAATCCTAGTAGTAATAATTTACTCATAGTATGTGTAACCACAAAGCATGTTAGCAAATCACAACACAGCAACAAAAGAACGTCATTTACAACGGCAAGGATAGGTGTGACAAGCATCACTCCCTATGATTGCTCATGCTGTAATGCACAATGACATATCTCACATCAACATGTTTCACAACAACAGGGTTCCATATGACACTTGAACCACAGCACCGCCACATCGGCATGTTTCTCAACAGTGGGCAATTCACAATACCACAACTCAACAATGACAATTACAATGGCAATTACAATGGTAGGGGTAGGTGTGATGTGCATCGCCCCCTACGACTGCTCACGCTGTAACGTACAACGACATATTTCACATCCATATATTTCACCATAGCAAGGTTTTGAACAACATATTTCACAACAACAACACAATGATAAGTCATGCATACAATGTATCATACATAACACAAGAGAAATGTCACTACCTTGTTCTTTCCTCGCGTGCTCTGGTACCAGTCTCTCGTGGGCAGGGCAATTATCAAATTCTAGAACCATAATTAAGGACGAAGAGTTATTCTCTAATGCAAAACTCAATTCCAAAATATTTAAAGTTGGTTGTCATTTAAGACTTTTAGGTAGCTACTAGAAGCCTAAACATATACCTAAAGGGTTGGGAAAGACTATACTAAAGACCACCTTATGATAGTGAAAAGTTCTGATTGTTGGGTGTTGGCTACAACCAAAAGAAGGTCAGAAAGTTTTGGGCTGCGGCCAAAAGTAGATTAGAAGCTTTTGGGCTGCGGCCAGGAAAATTTTCAGTTTCTTGGTTGAATTTCCAAAAATCATAATTAATTCTAGAAAAATCGAAATGAGGTGATCCCAGTCTTATGGAAAGCTATTTAAGTCCTCTACACAGGAAATATATGAATCACTACAAGCCACCACCACAAAAATACCATTACTACAAAAAAGCGGTATAATAGCGTTTATTTTAAAACATATTTTGGCGTTTAAGAAACGCCAAAGCTTTTGACGTCATTAAAAATACCTATGGCGCTTTTCAATCTATAAAAACGTCATACATTACTTTATCAAATTAAATAAATTAATTAATTACTTATGGCGTTTTATTTGACAAATGCCAAAGGAGGAGGTACCCTCCTTTAGCGTTTATAAAATAAACGCCAAAGGAGGGTTGACACCTCCTTTGACGTTTATAAAATAAACGCCAAAGGAGGGTGCCTCCTTTGGCACTTATTTAATAAGTGCCAAAGGAGGACATTTAATTTTTTTTAAATATTTTTTTTTCTATATGTTGTAATGTAAAAATAAATGCCTGATAATCATATATAATTTTTTAGCAAGTAAATGACTATCATTTCATCTAGTAGGTAAATTACAATATAAAACGATGATGATTATTTTTTTAATTATTTTATTTTCTTGATAAAACAAACAAATCACAATACAATGGTAAAAAGTACAAAACATTAACTACAATGATTTGTATTACAACAAAATTACTATAATATTATTAATTTGTAAGTTTAAAAATTAAAAAACTAACAATATATAGGAAGTTTAAGCTGACAAAGTCGAAACTTCAAATCAATACTTAAAAAATAAAAAATATGAGCAAACATAGAGTCATTGCAAATTTTAACCAAAAAGAAAAGAAAAAAGAAAACATGGATCAAATGTTTAAAAAACAATGTTTACAAGCTAGGGATCTCCTACTTCTACTTGCTGCCATCAAAGAGAGGAAGGAGAGGGGATAACGAATAAGAAAAGCTAGTAGACCAATAAAGTGAGAGAGTAATGGATCGAAGTTATGGGAAGTGACAAGCGGGAGAGCGATAATGGCGGGATGTTAATGGTAGGGTTTTTAAATTTTGTAAATAGGGGAAGCTTTGGCACTTCATAAAAGAATGTCATTGCTTCCCATTTTCAAAATAAAATTAAAAAAAATGGAAGATTTGGCGCTTCTTTAGGAAGCACCAAAGCTTCTATTATGTTTTTTATTTTTTATTTTTTCAATATGAAGTTTTGGCACTGTATTTATGTAAGTGGTTAGTTTAACTATATTTTATGTGTTGATTCTTTTTCTAACAATGGTCAAGTATATACTACTTTTACGCTTCATTATAAAAAAATTTGATGAACTTCATGGAGCTCACTCAGTTTTACGCTTCATTATAAGTGTAAATTAATACTAGTGACAACAATATATTCAAGCAGATAATTTGTATCTATAAAAAGAAAGAGCAAAAAGTATGACAAACATATCATATAACTTTACGTTGATTGTAACTATTAAACCTTTAACAATGATAAATGTATAATAATATAATGACCCAAGTGAAAAAAAACACTTAATTTAAATTTACTTTATAGCTAGACACACACACAATCGAAGAAGCTGACTGAACCTTTTTTTTTTAAAAAAATACATAGGAAGCTTTGGCGCTTCTTTAGGAAGCGCCAAAGCTTCCTATAAGAAGCTTTGGCGTTTCCTTAGGAAGTGTCAAAGCTTCCTATTATAATATTTATTTTTTTATTTTAGTTTTTTTTGTATGTGGCCTTTTAAAAAAATTAAAAATACATAAGAAGCTTTGGCGCTTCCTTAGGAAATGCCAAAGCTTCCTATTATAATATTTTTTTTTAGTTTTTTCTTTTGGAATGTGGCCTTTTTACAAAAAAAAAAATTGATGAACTTCATGGAGCTCACTCAGTTTTATGCTTCATTATAAGTGCAAGTTAATACTAGTGACAATAATATATTTAAGCATATAATATTGGATCTACAAAAAGAAAGAACAAAAAGTATGGCAAAGATATCATATAGTGTTACATTGACTGTAACTATTAAACCTTTACCAATAATAAATGTTATGACCCAAATTAAAAAAAAAATTGATTTAATTTTTTTAAAAAAATGCATAATGCAAATACAATAGGCATATTACAATAGTGAGAAAGAAATTAAACTTCTTTTGTCAAACATATGTGTAAGGCCATAGGAAGATTAAATAGAAAGAAGAAATAATATATTAAATTTCATATTATATGTATATATATTTTTAAAAATATAGGATGCTTTGGCGCTTTTTAAGGAAGCGCCAAAGCTTCCTATTATATTTTCCTTTTTTGTTTTTTGAAAAATATAAGAAGCTTTGGCGCTTCCACATAAAACGCCAAAGCTTCTTATTGTTTTTTTTTTAAAATATTGATGATAATGTTTGGCGCTTATTCAGGAAAGCGTCATATAAAGTTAACGTCTATTATGACGCTTATAATTGTAAGCGCCAAAGCTTTAAAATAACCTTTATTTTAAAAAATAAATAATT
This sequence comes from Inga leiocalycina, assembly GCA_963242795.1. Classification (NCBI taxonomy): domain Eukaryota; kingdom Viridiplantae; phylum Streptophyta; class Magnoliopsida; order Fabales; family Fabaceae; genus Inga; species Inga leiocalycina. The sequence continues at coordinate 60,588,317 of OY725321.1, forward strand.
ATCTTTGGCGCTTTTTGAAAAAACTGCCATAAGAATTACGCCACTAAATCCCTTTTTTGTAGTAGTGTACAGAATTCAACAATTCTCTTCGCTGTTCCAGAATTGATCCCAGTTTCAACATCAAATTTTGGAAATACACAACTTTCAGCATACACATCAAAATGACAGCCATAATATATCCATTGTGAAGCTTAGAATGTGTTCTATTACATTAGAAAGTTTCAGAATTTTTCGTCACCATTTATCCATTCAAAACGTCCAACCAAACCAACTGCCTAATACAGAGTTTTTAATTGACAGAATTTTTCAATTTTCAACATGTGTTTCCAATGGTTCAAAAATTCCCATCCAAGACTACTCACACAAATTTTCACAAGGAACACAATGGCAACTTCAAAATGACCAAAATCATAACCCATTGACATGTTCTACTTTGGGACACATTTCAACATAAAACCCCAAAGTTGCTAAATTCCATATTCAAGACTCCAAACTATTTTCATTGTTCAAATGACTCAACCAAGCATCATTTCCATCACAACACATCATGCAATCCTCATACTCCATAATACATGAAAATCAGGGCAAAATTCCAAAAAAATCAATGCTCAACTAACAACCACAATATATATATATCAAAAGGGAGCTATCACTCACCTCTTTCAGTTTCCCAAACTTGTTTCTTGATTATTCAATTTCCAACTTTTTTCAAACACAAAGACACCTCCTCTTGAAATTCTAAAACCATAGGATGAAAGCTCTTAACAAGAGGAACAACCTTAAAGAAGAGAGTTTGAGCATTTGAGGTCAAAATCTTACCTAAATCTTGAGCTTTCCTTTTCTCCTTCTTCGTTCAAAAATGGCGAAATGAGAGAGCTTGGAGAGAGAGAGAGAGAGAGAGAGAGAGTTTTGAGATGATGAAGATGAAGAATGTCAGAATTTCTGCCCCTATGCCTATACTCATTCTCACAAAGAGAGAGGGGGGAGAGAGAGAGAAATGAATATAAAATGATTTTTTGACTTTCTCACTAACTCCCTTCATGCACACTCAAACAATGCCACATGTCCAAATCTCCTTATTTCTCATCAAATAAGTAACCACATGGTTACACTAAGTAGTCCATTAGTTATTTAGTCACACATCTCATTTCTTTTAGTTAGTAATTAATTTCTTCATTAATCACTGACTAATTGGCCCGGTAATTTTCCATTCTTCAATTTTTCCCCTGATTATGGAAATTCTTACTAAATTACCACATAATACATTTTCTCATTTCTTTCTCTATTCCATATGCCCTTCCCTCATTTTAGCACTAAAAATTATTTTATCACAAAATTATGCTAAAATACAGGGTGTTGGGTATTTCCAATAATTAATTTGGATCTCAAATCAACTTTAATTCACCAAATCATTCTCAATAAATGCAATTAGCCCTCAATGGAAATTTGGGGCATTATATTCGGTCTCCACACCATTGGCCTACCACCTTTTCTTATCCATTCTCCCCACTCCCCTCTTCCTATATAATACTTTGTCCCCACTCCTTCCTCTCTATTTTCACCAATAACTAGCGGTATTGTCCCCACTCCCTCCTCTCTATTTTTACGGCGGCAAGTGCAGAAGCTTTCTTGGTCCCCACTTTCTTTTTTCTTGTCTCCTTCTCTTCCATATTTCTTCAACATTTGTCCCAACTTCCGTCAGCACTACAAAGCTTGGTCTCCCACATTTTTGTTCTTCTTGTCTCTTCCTACAAAAGCTCCCTTGTAAGTTTTTTTTTTACTACAGAAGTTTTTGTCGATTAGCACTACATTTTCCTTTTCTTTTTTCTTAAGTTTAAAATATTCCATGATTATTAGCTTGTAGTTTTATGTGTGCTTATGCTTTTTTTAAGGTATTTGCTTGAAGTTACAACTCTCTCTTGTTAAACTTCTCATACATTGTAAGTTTTTTAATTTTTGAGCTTACAAATATAATTTTACTAGTTGTTACTAGTTTAATTTGCTCAATGTCTTTTATATTTAATTTATCACAAAATCTTAAAAATGATATCAATTTTATATGTTGAAAATTAATTGAGATAATATTACATGTTACTATAGATGTATATGTGCATATATGTGTAGTAGTTATAATTTATAGCTGCTTTAGTAATTGTTATTGATGAGTTGAATAAGTGAAATAATTATAACACTTGTATTTTATGTTGGCTTGTAATGCAACCAATTAATTTAACTATGATATGTAGTTATTTTATGAATTAGTTATTTGTTTGGAGTTATTTCATTCTGGTTTGATTTTGTTCGTTTGGCTGTGGATTTGTACTATAAAATACAAAATTAATTAGGAAAGAAAGAAATTATGCAAAATTATTTTTTTTAAAAAAATACTTCTTATGACACTTCTTTAGGGAAGTGCCACAGGAAGTATTACTTCTTCTAACGCTTCCTTATAAGAAGTGATATACAAAATACTTCTTGTGGCACTTCCTCAAAGGAAGTGATATACATACTTCCTATGGCACTTGCTATAGGAAATGTCATACTTTTTGTGGCTCTTCCTCAAAGAAGCGCCACAGAAAGCTATTTAAAAATAAATAAATAAAAATAAGTTGTGGCGCTTCCACAGCTTTATGAAGCGCCACGCCTTCTTTTAGTGGCGTTAGAAGCTGTGGCGTTTCCCAAACGCCATAGTATTCATAAAGATAAGTATCATTTATGACATTTTTTGTAGTAGTGTATCATCAGTCCCTCATACCAAACATATAATTTGTCCAAATCCTTGACCCAATCTCAGTCCTTATCTCCCAGTGTTTTGCACCAAACAGGCCCTTACATGCTCCTTGGAAGTTCCCTGACAGGTGACGGCAATTCTTAGACCATCACTATGCCTCATCTTCCCTTTAGAAGAAGCTCTGACCTATTCTCTTGTATTCTTTTCTAATTCGAACTCTTTCTTGTTCCCTAAGGTTTTCAGGTTGTGAGATATTACATGAAGAATCACTATAATTGGAGGTATTTTATCAAGTCTTTCATTGCTACATTTTCTGTATAATTATGCAATGTATTTGGGATTATTATTGTTAGATTATTCCAATATATGGTGTCAGAGCAAGTTTTTCCAATTCCCCTCAGCTTATTCTTTTTGCATGTTATTTTATTTTGTTTTGTTTTTCTATTTTAAAAAATAATATGATAATTGATTATGAGGCATGTCCGTGTGGTTTTTTCACTATTCCTCGGTCTTCCTTTGCCTGTTATTTTTCTCATATGAGATGTGTCTTGAATATGCTTTAATTTTCTATTTGAAAATTATATTGAGAAATTTGAAAATTAATTTGTGCATCATGTATGATTTTGATCTGTCTATTGTATGTAAATGCATGAGATTTGTGTTCACGGTTTCTCTTTGCTTTTAATCCTTTTGCCGTTGAAATGAAAATTGAAATCAGTCAAAAAAAAAATTGCGCTTCTGTTTTGGGATTGAAATCAAAGTTGTGATTTGATTCTTTTTCCTTTTTTGATGAATTTGGGTGCGTATAATGCTCCCCTTGATTTTTATGCATTCATAATTCGATATGAGTATTTGTTGGATGTGGGACTGGATGAGTTTGTTCGATTTCTTCACTCTCCAATGAAAACCTTCGTTTTCCACATGCGAGATAAGTCTTGAAAGCGTTAATTTTGTTTGTCGTGAAAATTGAAAAATATTTTATTTGATTTTTTTCGCTTGCCTTTGGGGAATAAATTGCTTCTATGTTTTTTCACCTTTTTTTTCTAATTCTTTTGCCATAAAGGAGAACCCGTAATCACGCCACAATTTTGGGTTTGAAACTCAAATATTTTATTTGTTTCTTGGCGACTTGTGGTGAAAATCATTGTTCGTGTATGAATCACTCTACTACTTGTTCTGTTGTTGAATTTGCCACTTAAAACAACGAAAACAGAGCCTGGGGTTGCCAAAAAAATTTGTAGGACCTGCGGTTGTGTTGGATTCTTACCGGGTTAATCCAAAGGATTGGGTTGGGGTTGTAGGGATCCGACTGCAGGTGGGAGATGAGTCAGAATGGCGTCATTTAGCCCAAGAGTTTCATTTTATCCCAAAGGGTGGGATACAAATCTGGGCCTATCATTTTAGTTTTGGTATTTTGTCCTTCCCATAATCTTATTGTTTTACATTCTGAGCTTAATTCATCTTTTGTTTATGAGCGATTGAGCTGAGGCTAATTAGGCATAGTCAATTTTATTTTTTATTGTTATGTTTTTTTTAAGAATTGATCCTTTGTGTTTTGGTTTTCCAGCTTATTCATTTAATTATTTTTATGCTTAATTGGGCTGAGATATTTCTTGACTTCTAATTTTTTATTCTGTACTTATTCCACATGTTTTTGAAAATTGTTTTGTGGACCTTGTTCAATTGGGCTTCAGTTATTTTGCTTTTCTGGTTATAGTTTTCCAAAAGTAGCCTTTTTAGTTTATGGGCCATTCAGCTTTGGGGTCAAGATTTAATTAATATTTGGTCATTTATTAATTGGAATTTCGAATTGAGCTCGGACTTGGTTTCAACTTCTCTTCTTATTGCTTTGGGCTTTTGACTTGGTTTTCTGGTTGTTTGTTAGTTTTATTTCTTGAAATTCTATTTGGGCTTAGCTTCGGCTTTTACTAGCTTCAGCCATGTTGTTTTAATTTTCATTAATTTTTGTGCTGAATAAATAATGATGAGTCGTGTTTTATTTATTTAGCAAATGTTTAACATATTATTGGAAAAAAAAAGGCAAATGTTTAACATATAAATTATTATGTATACCCTTTTTAAATTGTTTAAAATTAGGGAAATTTATTTCTGGGGATATTAACATGCTGAAAGAGATTTTTGCAAATTTATTTTTTATGTTTTGATTGTCTAAATATTTAGAAATTTTTTTAGGCAATTATGTAACTATTTGAATTTTAAAAAATTATATTTGAGTTGAAATATTCTGAAATTGATTTCTTAAATAATTTTTGGTTGCATAAAATAGTGGAGGGTTATTAATTTAAATTTTTATTGATGAAATTAATTAGTTAAAGCCTCCATTAAGATGTGCATATATTAGATTTAATTTGGATGCACAAAATAGTGGGAGAATTAATCTATGATAAGTATTTAGTTACGTATTGTTCATTAAATTAACCAATTAAATTCTCATTAATGATTTGTGCATATTTGAAATTTAATTGCACATAGTTGATATTTGTGATTAGCATGAATCCTAGGGAGTAGTTACAACATCCTCAATGTTGCATGTGCAAACAATTGCTTATGTTTTTTTAAAACATCAACTCCAATCAATGATTAATTAATTTAATCAAAGTGGTAGAATTTCAGTTATTAAATCACTCTTCTTGATTAAATTAATTGTTTAAATTCTCATTAGGTTATTGGTGCATATTTATGTTTTAAATGTACATGATATTTATGGTTATCATGCTTGTTTCCCAGGAAGTAGCCCCGGCATCCTCAATTTTATTGCATGCACATTTATAATCACACATGGCATTATAGAATATCAATTATAATAAAATATATGGTCATAATTAATCTTTACCCAGAGGTAGATAATTATAATTTCATATTTAATTAGGGTGGAATAGAATGACATTGTATTTTCTAAATAATCCACAGGTATTAGAAAATATAACTGCCTTCTAAATTTATCAATTCAAGATAAATTCATGCTATGCTAATATCTTTACCCACAGGTAGACCTTAGTGATATAAATTTATAATTATATGATTTACATTATGTCTAATTGTCTATCCCAAATTTTGGGCCTAGAAGCTCAATAATGAGTCTGAATTAAGTAGACTTGTAAGCCTAGTTTAGCTCAACATCTTAAGTATGTCATAAGAAAAAAGCTTAATTAAGATAATTATTAAAACAATTTAAGGGCCCAAAAAATTGAGAAAATAGTATGAAATGTTATTTTGGGGATTTTTAAAAATTATGAAGAGGTTTAATTCCCTAAAAATGGCCCAAGTGATTTTAAAGCCAATTTCGGAGAATTAAAGACTTGTTTTCTCAAAATTCAAGAAAAATAGTTGGAGGTAAATTTTAAAGCTGGAAATTTCATGAAAATTATTTTATGGGATAAAGAAGCTAATTGAGAAAGAAAATCTTCATAAAGTATTAAGGATTAATTTTTAAAATTTATTTTGTAATTCAGCATATATAAGCCAAGCTCAAAACGGAACTGAGCCATGATTAAGCATCCCATCTGATCAAGAAAATAAGCATAAGATTTTTGTTAAAAAATAGCTTATTGAAAAAAGCAAGCTTATGTGATGAGCCCTGTTGTAAGTGGTCCAAGGAACAGAGTGGGGAGAGCTGCGAGAGAGGAGGAAGAAGACCGAAGAGCTTGAAGGAGGTGTCATTTGGACATGCAAGCTTGATCTCGGACCAAGGTAAGTCCCCAAACCATTACTCTTTGTCTATTTGGTGGGTGATTTGAGAGTGATTGGGGGATGGAAAATCTGATTCTAGAGAGAGGAAATAAGGAACAGAAGATTTAAGCCATGGAAATCACTCCTAGTTGTTAGAATAGAGCTTGTGGTAGTAATTTCCGCTTGTGCATGTTGAATATTGCTTTAGCATGATGAGTTCAAATCTGTTATGATAGTCCAGACGAATTTTGTGTGATTTTCTTATGGAAACCTCGTAGAAATGCTTAGATGCTAAGATAAACAAGTTGTATAAGAATTATGTGCCTATATGATCTATTTGAAGTTTATTGAAGCTATATTTTGGGAGAGAAACTGAATAAAACCACTGTTTTGATGCTCCCAAACATTAAACAGGTGTTTCAAAGCATTAAGATACGAATAAAGGTAGTAAAATTGCTTAATAGATTTTGAGATTAGTATTGTATGTTGATAGTGCTGAGATTGGAAGTAATTTTTGAATCTACATCCTCTGCTACAAGGAGTACAACATGGTATTCTTTAACCAAATGAGAAAGATAAATGCTATGTCATGTAAAGGGAGATTTATGGAAAAATATGATCTTATGTGGGTGGAATCCTCACAGCATGAATGAGATTCTTAAATCTGTAAATTTTCCTTTCAGTTTAGACCCCTGGCTACTCAACTTATAATGAAAGGTATGGGGATGTTTATATGATTATGACGTTAGATTGATAAACATAGGCATGTATGTGTGTATATATATGTGAGATATTATAAGGTAAGGAATAGGATGGTTGATGCTGGAGAATTTGTTATAATGTACTAAACTACACTTTTCCATATTAAACCAGTACCTTCGGCGCTTAAAGTTTGTCTTGAGAAGAGATACACACACACATGTATATACGTTATGATGTAATGATTTAAAGAATGTGGAGCTTTTAAAGTGTTGATAACCCACTGTTTTGGCACTTTTTCATATTAAATAATCATTTAGAGGCTTGTTGGATGCTTAAAAGTGTTAAGTTCTAATAAACATGAAAGACACTTATATTTATGCTCAAGCATAAAGAGTGAAGTAGGGGCTGAGAAATTTATTTAAGTTTTTGTTCAATGCCTATAAATGTTAAGTAACTTTCCAATGTAGTTATTTTATACTTTGAGACATTGTAATGATGATGTTAGTATTGTTTATAAATCTGGAGAATTTCATATTAGAAAATGAGGTATTTTTGAATGATTAGGAATGCTATAAGTTTTAAATTGATGACGTTAGTGAGGCAAAGTGAAGAATTAAGGAAAAAGAAACATGTTGGAGAGCTAAATGAGAATTTGGGATTGGGAGAGATTTATTATGCAATGGTAATGTATCATAGGCTAAGTAGGCTAAGTATTGATCTGCCCCTATGTGAATTATAGGATTTAATACCTATGTTAGAACAAGATTGACAAATCCCTATTTTAATTATATATTTTTATATTTTAATTGGGGATTTTGTCATAATTATTGAGCCTAAAATGCCTTTCTTGAGATAAAATAAGATTAAGAGTAAATATATTAAATTAAGACTAAAAAGGGTAAAGTTGTCAAAATAATTATAATACTCTTAATCATTAATTTTTGAGAAGATTGGATATTGGTTCAATTGTAAATACTTGAAAATTTTGGATTAAATTTGAAAATGGCAATTTGGGGATTGAATTTCAGAAAGAACAATTTAGTACATCGAACTTGGAAAATAACAATATGGTCCCATCAAAACTCCAGCGTTTTGACATAACTCATTTAGGGCGAGTTTCAAATTCATTTTGGAGAGAGCTTCATACCACAATTTCAGAGATCACAGCCACAACACACTACCTCCAGACCTTCCTCCTTTGATCTTCATCACCTTCGTCTTCCTCTCTCGCAAGCGAGTCTACCATCCTAGAGCTGCAGCTGCTGCGAGTGGTGAGTTGGGGAGGAAGAGTTGAGAGCAAAAATCAGGAAGAGTGGAATGAAGGGAGTTGCCGCAAGGAAGATTTCGATCTCACCTCAACCATCACCATTCACCTTCACCTTACCTACACCATCATCACCTACCATCATCGTCGTCCCTCTACCACTGTCCACCACCACAGGCTGTCGGAAGAGAGAACAAAAGAGATTCAGGGGGTTGGGAGTTGTAGAAGCTGCCGAAAGCTTTAAGTTCTTTCCAACGTTCACCTCTAGTTCATCACTGCCGCCATGGTTCTACTTCACTCTGTCTTCATCATCTATCATTTCCAGTAAGCCTCATCCTCTCACACATTCCATTATTCCAGGCCGTGCTTTCCCTGTTTTTGGTGTTTATATTCAGCCACCAGTTTTTATCAATTAAGTGTTAATTTGTTGGTTTAATTACTAGTCTTCAATGTCTGGAACTCTGGAAGTGTGTGGTGAAGCTGAATTGATGAGTGGCAGTGGCTAGAGTATTATTCTCTTGAGGATGGAAGCTAAGCGCTTGAGTTCTAAGGGGAGTTTTATATTTTAATCCATTTATTTAGCTTTGTAATTATGATTTTTTGTATTAGAGATTGTATTGATATTGTTAGATCTTTGTTACTTAGTTAAGTGCTTAGTTTGGATTAATTTGTGATTTGAATTGATTGGTGTTGAATTTTGTGCTCATCAATATACGTGGTTGTATATATATTTAAGTGTAATTCCATTCATTCTCTATTGTCTTACATGGTATTGTTTAGATATTGAATTGATTTTGGAGTTACATTGAACCAATTACATTAATTAATTTAAATCACACACTAAGAGTGCTTAATAGCATATCTAGAGTAGGGGTTCCTCTCTTTTGGTACTTGACTCATCGGTTGATAGGGTTTGGTATTTTAGAAAATTTAGTGATTTTATAAATTACAATAAAAGCGGTTTTTAATAGTGTTTTAAGAAGTGATTATTTTCTAAGTTTAGAAATAATCATTGATTAATGTACTAGACTCAATGGTGTTTGAGGTTTAGTATTTTGAGGGACTTTGGTTGCAATTGCTAGTGTCTTGTATTGAGTTTCGGTTAAAGGGGTTAAACCTTGCTTGGTGTGGAAGTGTTTAATCTATCTAACTCAAGCTAGCTCAAAGGGTCTTTTAGATATTTTTGACTAAATTAGTAAATTGAACTCTCATTATCATTATATGAACAATGATTGCCCTTGCAAACCATTTTCAAGATATTCATTTTATACATTCCTATTTCCATTCTATCATATCTAAAAATATCAAAAACATTATAATTTAGGAGTTTATTATTTTCATATAGTTGTAGTTTCAAAAGATCAAATTTTCCCTTTTTATTATTTTATGCCAATCATCACATTTAGTTTCTAGGTAATTAATAAAAAGCTCTTTGAGAGACGATTCAGGATTGCACCATATATTGCAATCCTTGGTTTATTTTTTGAAGATATGACCAAGGCACAAAGCTGACAACGCCTATCTTCAAAGACTTTAACCCAAGAGGGGGGTTGAATTGGGTGATAATTAAAATTTTAGAATTTAATGCAAACTTCAATAAAATAGAGTTAAAGAGATGGTACCAAGTGTAAGCACACAAGGTTTATAATGGTTCGGTCTAAACCACTTGACCTACACCCAATTCTTCGAAACCTTCTGAGATTTTCACTATTCTCTAATATTCGCCAGGCCTTAGTGCCTTAATACAAGCTAGTTCTTTTCAAGAACAATCACTCCTCCCTACGCTTTGCAATTTAATGCGCACTCAATATTCCACAATCTTGTGTCTCTCATATAATATATGAATCAATAAATGTCTCTCACAAGAGTAGATATATGATCATTGAAGTACAAACTCGAATTTAAGAGCTTTAAGATTTTGCAATGAATGTAACAGAAGTTTTTCACAAAAGTTTATTACTTCATCTTCAATGCTCTAGCTATTTATAGGTTGAGTGTATTAATGACCATTGCCTTGTTGAATGTATCTGTTAAAGTTTCCTCGGTCTTTGATATATATCCGTTGAAGTCTCTGAATATTCATTGTGTCTAAGAAATTAGCCGTTGGAGCAAAGAGAATGTTCAACGTATGAATGTCCCTCGCATTTAATACTTCTAACACAAAAAGTTCTTTTTCCAGTTTGTGAATTAATCTTTATTTGATCACTTGAAAAACACTTAAGTACTTGTATAGTAAACAATTAGAATTATTACAAGCAAAAAGAACAAATTTCATAATCATTTCAATGATTTGAGAAGTTTCGAAGCATTACTCTGTTTTCTAGGAAAGCATTACTCGAGTGATCCTCTCTTAACAATTTTGAAAATATTTCGGAGCACTAGGTAGATTACTAGAGTAATATGCTAGTGATGCACAAAATGGGATCACTCAAATGATCTATTTTAGATCACTTGATACATCATTTGAGTGATCAGCTAGTGATGAAGGATTCTATGGTTACTCGAGTGATCATGTTTCCTATGATTTTAGAAAAGCATATCACTTGATCACATCACTGGAGTGTTCTACTAGTGATGTTGTTTTAACTCATCGCTCAAGTGATCACTCAAGTGATCTTATAATTAGAAAATTTTTTTATTTCAAAACACTTCCAAGATCACTACAGTGTTGTGCTAGTGATGCTTTGTCTAATCACTAGAGTGATCTCAAGTCATCACTCAAGTGACTTTTTCTTTAAAGTACTTCAGAGAAGCATCACTAGAGCAAATCATTTAAGTGGTGTGCTAGTGATGATTTTTAACCCATCACTCGAGTAAGTCAAGTGATTTTCCCTTTAAAATTTTTCAGCATTATAACTGGATGAATCACTATGCTGATTTGTTGGTGATGGATTTTAACATAATACTCGAGTAGTTACTCGAAGGATTTTTTTTGAAAAACTATTTCACCAGAAAGATCACCATGATGATTTGTCTAGGCTTTATCACATCACTCGAGTTATATGTTTTTCAACTTTAGTGATCACTTGCAGTGATGAATTCTTCTCACTTGAGTGATTTAACAGATTTTGCAAAATAGAAATATTTTCTTGTTCAAAATACTTTGTTCATCATTCAAATCCTATACAAAATTTTTCTAAGTTTATTATCATCAAAGCATAAAACATAGAATCTAACGACTTGGAAGAAGAAAGAAGAAAAAGGTAGTGAAATTTACTCTTATATAGTTTGTGCTTGGTTGCTTGCATGTCTATTTGCCATGTATGCTATAACTAAGCCTTTGAACATGTAATACCCTTGATTGAGTTTGTGCCATAGCCATGTGTATGTACCTGTAAGGTGTTGTTCTTGCACTGGCTATTTACATGCTTAGTTTATTATCATTGTTCATGCAATCCAAAATCAACAAGTTGTCTCTTCAAATTCAAGTGACAACTCTTCAACTTCAAATGAGCCTTTACAAATTCTAGCTGGAAGAATCATAAGAGCACAAGCTAAAATATTCAAAGAAGCATCAACAAATCTGATTTACAAAACAAAAATGCTAAAAACGTCGCTAAGTTCATTTATGCTAAAAGTGGAGTTGTTGATCAAGTTTGGGGCTTGGAAACTTCAAAACAAAGAGCTTGGGCCTAGTACTACATATGGAATGACTCATTTGGACCTAAATAAGCACATTTTGAGCTTTAAATGTTGATTGCAATTTATAGCTTTTATTTATGCGAAAATAAGTAGGTAGTTGCCAGATTTAACTTTTGGTATTTTCTAGAAGATTGTATTAGACTTTTGAATTCTTTAACACATTGTATTAGACTATTGGGATTCCTAGTACATTGTATTAGACTTTGTGGCTGTTGTTTTCTAAGTTGCAATTATTGCAATTAGGTCATAGTTTTCTTTAAATACTTGGTGCTTCTTCATTTGTAAGGGACATAACACTTCAGATTTGAATGATAAATGAAAGTTGCACTTCTGCACTTTGTTTCTTGAGAGTGGATTCTCTCTAGGGTTCTTTTTAGAACTAACAGGCTTATCAAGGCTTGATCAACCTTATGGCGTCTTCCAACATTTCGGGTCCTTGTTCTTTCATGTTCAAGGGTTCAAGTGGATCGTCGATCTGTGTTTAGCTTTCTTGGGGTGTATATATTTCAGAATTGGTTGTGGGTTCGTGGGATCTTCCCTTGTGGGTTCGCACCAATTGTGCATGATATTGAACTTAATGTTTTACTAGTGAGATTCCCCCCGAATCTCACTCCTTTTTCTCCCATGTGCCAACAGTAGGGGAAAGTACTCCTGAAGGGAAAGCAAGCTAGTGGAGGAAGCTTGAAAGTGGAAGCTCTTGAGAAGCTTGTTTTGATCTTTATAATATTAATAGTGATTTTGATTAATGGTTGTTGTGTATTTTTATTTAAGGTTTTCGTAAGATAATTATATATTTTGGTGTGTATCTATCCCCCATAAGGAGGATCATGAGAGACAAGCAAAAGACAAGGTAAGTGCTATATTAAAGTATAGCTAAAATACATGAAATAGATAATGTTAGTTAGCTACTATTTTATTGATGAGCCATAATCTTAAGAGCGCGATTTGACAGGGCAAACGTTTTAACTAGGTTAAGAAATTTGGCAGTGATATAGTACACATCCAGACCTTTAAAATGAATCATAGTTCATAATGTCTATATGTGTATTTTAAGAGATATTATTTTTCCATTATTACCCAAAAAATAGGAAAATTGTTGCTGAAATACACTGTCTAGTTTTGATAAATAGGAGTTTTTGGACCTAATGGTTCAAAAATTATCTCAGAACACAATTTTTTCCATACCTTACCACCATCGGATCTTCTTCAACATTCCAAACCACCGTTAACTACCTTGTCCATCGTCATCACCTCAGTCTTCCTTTGATCACCGTCTCCTTCCATTGCCTCTGTTTTCTCACTAAGCTGACAAACCCTTTTCTCTTTTCGTTCTCTTCTAATTCTCCATTTTACTTGTTTCCCATGGATTTCTGGAGCTTTGAGTAAGTTGTGGGTGCAATTAAGATTATTAGTGGTTGATTTGTAGTGATGGTGATAGAGAAAGTGGCTAGAACTTCAATATGTTACAAAGAGAAGTTCATTAGTTTTCTATTAGCTCAATTAACGTATTATCTTCTGTTTGGATTTTTTATATTGGTACATGTTTGTGAGACTTGGATGAGTGTTCATTTGTCCTTGTTGGTTAACATTTGTATTGAATTTTGCTTTGATGCTCTTGGATCATGTGTTGAACTTATTTCCTTGTGTTTTAATGAGATTATGCATTGTATGTGATCACTATGGTTTGTAATTGACTTAATTCATATTGAGTGTCACGATTGTGCTTTCATTTAAGAGGAAGTAAGTATATTAAAATGATTTTCAAAATACACATCAAGTAGTTTTTAACAATTTATCTAAGAGATGACTGTGAATGCGATTGTAGCATTAGTCTTTAATTAGGTAGATTGGACCTGATGGGATTGCTTAGGGTTTTCAATTTAACTTAATGCAAAATTAACTCCCAAAATATTTTAAGAATTTAGGAAGGTCACCAACTTTACTACCAAGACTCATTTCATCATGGAACAAAACAAAGAAGTAGATTTGATGATGAAGACGTATGTGCGTGTGGGTGTGTTTTTAAGTGGGAAAATGACAGGAAATGGAGGGAGAGGGACGACGTCCACGGCAAGAAGATGAGAAAGGGAAAGTGAGAGAGGAGGGAATAATTAGAGTGGGAGTCAAAATAAAAGAGAAGGAGGGGCCACATGCGAGAAAGGGAAAAAAAAGATAAGGGTGGGGGTAGGGGAAATTGTGATTGGTGGGGAGTAGATTACGCTATCCACTTAAGAGGTTAAAAAAAATTTTAATACAAGAACCAGCTGTGGCGCCTTGTTGGTCAGGCGCCACAGCTGGTGTTAAATTTTTTTTTTTTCCAATTGCTTTTCACCAAACAATTTAGAAATACCAAAATCACTAAGATGAGTCACCATATCTTTGTCCAAAAAAACATTGCTTGGTTTCACGTCACAATGAACAACTATTGTAGAAGAACCATGATGAAGATACTCCAAAGCAGCTGCCACATCAATCATTATGTTCAACCTTTGCAAGAAGACATCTAAATAATTGTTATGAGAGTACAACCATTTGTCAAGACTCCCGTTTTCCATGAATTCCATTATTAGAGATTTGAAATGATCATTTGAGCAACTACTGATGATCTTAATGAGATTGCGATGGCATAAACGGCACATGGCAGAACATTCAACATCAATTCCAAAGCAGCTGCCACATCAATCATTATGTTCAACCTTTGCAAGAAGACATCTAAATAATTGTTATGAGAGTACAACCATTTGTCAAGACTCCCGTTTTCCATGAATTCCATTATTAGAGATTTGAAATGATCATTTGAGCAACTACTGATGATCTTAATAAGATTGCGATGGCATAAACGGCACATGGCAGAACATTCAACATCAAAACTTCTTGATGATTGTTCCATGTCTAAGTTAAACACTTTGACAGCAACTATCTTTTCATTTGGAAGAACTACTTTGTATACTGATCCAAAACTTCCGGAACCAACAAGATTACTCTCATCAAATCCATTTGTTCCTTGTAGAAGCTCATAATAGGATATCCTGGTTGGTGTATCCAAATTTATTAAATCCCTCTTTGTTGAATTATTATCATTATCTCTCTTATTCTTCAGAAAGACAATGAATGAAACAATCAAAATGGCAACTATGATAGGCAATTAGCATTTTATTTTCAGCGTCACTGTATTTGATATGTGCTTGTTTCCTTTCCTACATGGTTGGACTTGTAGTTGGGATTTCCCACAAAGATCTTTATTCATTATAAAAGATTGAGTAGTAAACTATTGAAAAGGGCCACCATTTGGAATTTCTCCATGCAATAAATTGTAGGAAAGGTTGATGTATTTAAGATAGAGTAATGACTCTAAGGACTTTGGAATCATGCCAAACAAATAATTATGGGAAAGATCCAGGGACTCCATGCTTAGCATCCCACTAAGCGATTCAGGAATAGGCCCTTGTAATTTGTTTTCAACCAAAGATAGGGTTTGCAAAGTTTACAAGCCACCTATAGTTGTAGGGATGCTTCCTGAAATTTGATTTCTTGACAAGTTCAACAGTATAATTGCCCTCAAGTTTGATACCTCTGGTGAAATTATTCCATTCAAGGCGTTGGAGGATATGTCTAAAACCAAGATATCTTTGAGGCCCCATAGAGAAGAGGGTATATGAGAAACCAATTGGTTAGAGCTAAGATTCAACTTCCGCAAAGAAGTGTTCCCGAGACATTCTGGAACCACTCCTCAAAACATGTTGTTAGTAAGATACAACTCACTTAGACTTTTAAGTTGGCAAAGTTCATTTATAATGAACCCTTGCAATCTATTGTCGCTAAGAATTAAATGTTGAAGACTATGTAATTTGTTAATTGTATTAGGAATCAACCCACTCAAATGATTCTCATCCAAATCTAATTCCATCAAGTTTGTTAAATTTCCAAGCTCATTGGGTGTAGCTCCATTAAATTTATTCGATGACAAACTTAAATCAATGAGCTTAGAAGCATTTGATATGCTGTTTGGAATATGTCCAGTTAGTCCATTTTCCTCCAGCCGTAATATCTCCAAGTTGGGGAGGCCAAATCCTAAATATGATGGGAGAACGCCAGAGAGGGAATTACCACCAAGGCTCAAGGTTGTCAATGTTGAAATGTTGAATATGTTGGAAGGAATAGGTCCTTTCAAATGATTATCGGTCAAGTCTAAGACATTAAGTTTATCAAGTTTGCCTATGCCTTTGGGTACAAAACATGGACGGGGAAAAAAAAAAGTTGATGGAAACCACGACTTTCATATACAAAGAATATAGACAAATAAACTTATTTCCATTATTTTTTTATGTCTTTGTAAAATTTTAAAGCAAAAATGTTAAAGAAATCATAAACTACCTGTGAGATGCCATGGTTATTGAAGATTAGTTTGAAAATGTAAAGTTTTTTATGTTGTAATTATTGAATAACTATTCAATAGGAAACTAATACATTTGTAAACCAGAAAAGCTAGGAACAACAGACAAAAATTGATAAAAGAAAATTAAACAGGAAAAAATGGCGGATAAAAGAGAAGAGTTGAACTTGATAGAACATCCAAATATGTGTATGACATTAACAAGTGGGCACATTATATAATTGATATGGTACAGAGTACTCAAAAAATTGTTTTCCAAGGTTTAAATAACATGTATGATCCTATCTTTCTGTCATTATAGGTTTAATAAACTCATGCTTGTAAAGAGAACAGATCCAAATATACTTGATTAGCATCAAGTGTTTGTTCAAAGTGAATAGAAGTTATAAGAAGAAAAATAAAGCAGGTCATATTATTTGATATAATATAGATAACACACACACACACACACACACACATCAAAAAATGAGAAAGCAAAGTTTTTCTAACCATCAAATGGCTTACCTCCTAGTAATTGCATTTGAGTCTGTATAGTTTGAGTATATAAACTTTGGATTCTTTATGTACGGTTGAAGTGAGAAATTGTGTACTGTTTTTTTTTTTTTTTAACATTGGTGGTGTACTTTTCACAATAGATTATAACAATCGAGCCCACATGTTTAGACATACATACATATATATATATATATATATATATATATATATATATATATATAATGGATACTTTCTCTTTCTTGTCGATTAATTCCCTATGAAAAAAAAATTAATTATAAAAGCTTCATTTAATTTCACATAGAACTGAACATATAACAGCTTGTCTTTGAACCCAAATAAATTAAAATATGGAATTTAATTATTTGACTGACTCTTGAAAATATCTTGTATTCTCATTCATCATTCGAGCTTAAATTTAGTTGAACAAGTGTTTTTAGTTGCATTTTAATTTTTTTTTTAATTTTATAACATATTTTGTAATTGTTTTAATAAGTTTATAATAAATTTAAGAGGCCTAACTAGATAGGGAATGAGATTTGGTAGACTTGATGTTGGTTTTGATTATTTTAGCTATATTTAATTAGAATTCTCTCTCTTTTTTTTAACTTGTTTATTTGTTTGTTTTATGCGTATGTTTTGTTTTGTTTTATCTTTGCTTGTCAATTACTTTTCAGAGTCAAATTGTGGCTAATTTTTATGTAAGCTATGTCGCGGAAACACACATCACTGTGTTAGTGAACATCCGCAATTCTTCTCTCCAATTCTCTTCTTCTCTCTAACATATGAACTTTTAAGTTTTGAATTAATAATTTATAGAGTGTCGAGGACGCTTAAAGGAATTAATTAAGGCCTCAAGAAAGTAAATTTATTCAAAAAAACTTATTTTCATGTAAGTGAATTCTAAAAAATTAAGAAAGGAATTATTATTAAATATATGAAGGCCAAAAGTAACCAAGGAAAATTTTAAAAATAATTTTAATAATTTAAATTATTTATTTACATTTTTTATTTAATATTATAATAATATTTTTTATTGAATATTAAATCTCAAATAGTAGAAATAAATAAGTGGAGGGAATAGGTAGTTAAGAGAAATGGAGAGCTATTATAAAAAAAATAAAGAGAAATGGAGAGCCACTCTCTCCTCCTCCTCAAAATCCTTAGGCCCTTTTTGATACAAAACACTAGGGTAGGGATTGGAATTAGACCCGGTTGTACTGTTTGATATGAGAGACTAAGAATAACCTTAGATTAGATAGGAAGTACCATGAAAGTGGTTGCTGCACAACCACCTCCCCAACTTGTATTGGGTGAGCAGTGCTAGGGTTGAAAAATTTTGGCACAGAGGAAGGAGTAAAGAGAAGAGAGAAAAGAGAGGAAGGAGCGGACAAACCAAGAGATTAAGAAATTCTAAAGGCAAGCGGATGAGAGATGGCTAGATAAGAGGAAGGAAGCTCGAATACCTTATGCAATTACAGATTCTGGTCAAGGTGAGTTACCCAACTCCCTTTTCATCTTCAATATCTTCTATTGCTGTTGTTTAGGAATTGCTAAAAGGTTAAATTCTGATTTTGAGTCGGGAAAGTGCCGATTAAAGAAAAAATTACAAACTGTGATTAGGACATTATGTTTGATTTACCATGGTGTACTAACTGCTGAAACCAAATAACATTCCTGAATGCAGTAGATAATTGTTGATTGATGAAGAATTTAAGTTTGGGAGCCGAAAGACTGGTGTACGTTTGTTGGTTATTGTTCCTTGATGAGAAAAAGAGAACCTTAGGTACTTAAACAATGTTTAATGGTTCATAAATCAATATTTTGGGGCTGGCCGAAGTTTGACAGAATTTGAATAAACAAATGCCATTGTTTTTTCAGAAAATTAATACTGGAAGTTCAATTTGATAAATGTAAAAGAGGTGGTATCATGTGGGTATGTCATTTACAAATTGAAGATTTATGATGTTGTTGGATTGCTGAAGCTAAAAAAGGTGTGTGTACACACACACACACACTAGTTGTTCGAACGCTATGGGATTCAATTTTTTGAATAAAAAATGATGAAAAACTTAGTGTTCTGAGATAAAGAAATAGGGAGCAAATGTCATAAATCATTTCATCACGCTTAGTTTATGTCAAAAGGTTCTGTTTGGTGCTGCCTCACTACTACAAAAAGTGGCTTCCGTAGCACTCTATTTGTAGCACTTCTTCTGAAAAACGCTATAGCTGTAAAGGAGGATATCTTCTGTAGCACTTAATTAAACCTGTGCAATAATAGATATGTTTGTTTTAGAAAAAGATATCCTATAGGGTAACAACTACTCCGGAAGGTGTTACAATTGATTAAATTTTTTTATAAAATCATCTACTGTAGTCCTTGTCAAGCAAGTGTTACCATAGATGAATTTTAGTTTTAAATTTTTTTAATATGTAAATCCAAAAGAAAACTTGCAAGACTATTTTCTCCCACCTCTCTATTTTTCTTCAGTTTCCTTCCTTCCACCATGATAGATCCAACTCCAACCTCAGTCTTCGTCTCTGTCGTCTTTCGGTACGGAAGCTACACCATGGCCATTGTCTTCCTGTTGCAGCTTCCCGACCTCGTCGTCTTCCTCCACCCTCACCACCGTCCCCACTCTTCTCCCTCACCCCGAACCTTGTCCCAATTTCGTCTCATTTTCACCATCGCTACCATCACTGGGCCTTCATTCTTGCCTTAGCTGCCCTTCGTTCTCCTCAATTTTCTCACATTCTTTGTTTTTCTTCATTGTTTTCAGTTTTTTATTTCCACCATTCTAGGATCATTTTTCTCTTCCTATCTATTTTCTCACCTGATTGTGTCGTAATATGATGTAAATTGCAGGTGTCAGATATTAAGGAGAGGTGACCGGGGTGGAAAAGGAGGTGGTACAACTCGAGATTGGCGTTGCCCAAACCCTAGGTTTGAGATCTTGCAGTCTATTTTATTTACATACTTTATTGGAAAAGTCTTTTATTGCCTTGGATAATTGAAAAAAGTGTATAGTCTCCTGTGATTTATCTTGGGTTCTAAAAAAATTTGAGATCGGTGCTAGTGGTTGCAACAGAGGAGGAAGGGATAGTAAGGTCATGGGATGAACAAAAGCATAGTTCAGATGAGATGTTTGCGATTATTTCATTTTAGGTCTTTCGCTGTATCTGATGACCCTTATAATCTTCTACTATATTTGGTTCTTGTTAATGAGTTTAAAGGTGTTGTTTCCCTATGCATTTCATTTCTGATTTTTTCTTAGAGGTCTTGTTCACGTATGCATTTAGTTGTTGTTTCATACATTGTCTGCCCCTCTAGCAGTCACGAGTGCTTTAGGGATGAACACATCCCATATATTTATCCATCTGAATTACTTTGTCAACTTCTATTGTTGAATTTTTAAATTGCTTGTCATTATAGGATGGAATATTTACAAGCGAACTTGTTAGCAAGTTACTACTAGATGTTTTTAAAGTACTTTTTTGGTCATTCTTCTAGTAGTGTCTTAAATTCCTTTCTGATGCTTCTCTTATGAGAAGCTTTGGTTAATTTTGAAGTTACAGTTTATTCATCTAAATTGAATTTTCAATGATGATAAATCCAAATGCTTGTTTCTCTAAGTATTTGCAGTGGCTGCCTTAGAGCTTTTGCCTTTGCTGGGCTTGAGAGCTAATGCTGCTCAAATCCTTCCTTGGATGTTCGTGAAACTTTTAACCAATTGTTGTTCTTGATCCTTTCATTTTGAATTGATTGGTATCGTTTTTTAATATTGTATTTTTCTCAATTGTTCCTTTTCTCCTAAGAGATTCCAATGTTTGCAATATGCCCTTATTTTTTTATTGACTTGCAAGTCCCCCAATTGGCCGAAACGTTTATGTTATGCAGTGTGCCTTTTTTGATCTATTGATAGTAATTGGCCAAAAATTGGCGAATTCAAAGGTATGTTTCTCAAAATGTTATCATCCAGTTCCCATAAATTTGTTTGTTGTTGCTTGTTTGTGTGGCAGATTACTTGTTAAAGTTTCCTAGTTTTCCTGATTGTAATAATTAAGTGTCTTAGCTGTAGAAAAACCATGGTTAAAGTCATTTAAATGATGGTTGAATTGATGCTTGATGAACTGAATTGTTGAAGCTTGAAATTGAATTATGAGTTGCTGTTTTAAGGTTTCTACTTGTTGAACAAATGCCTCAAAGCATCAAAGCCTGATTAAGGATCCCAAAGAGATGATTAAAGTCGATATATATGTTAGTTGCATGTTTGGTTGCTGTATTTTTCTAATTAAGAACAAGTGCTGTCCAACTTTAAGGATTTTCAAGAAAAGTTGAACATTTTCCAGATTAAGAGTGTGTGCTTATAAGTGAGGTAATGAGGTTAAGGAAGACAAAAATCTTATTGTTCTTGCTGTGGTATATACTACTTTGCATGCTGGAAATTTCATTAGGTATGATAAACTTAAGTAAATAAAAGTTAAGACTTGTACCCTCTCTCTCTATCTATATATATATATGTATACATGTATGTATGCATTCACATGACTTATTGTGGTTGTCATTGTTTAATATTAGTGGCAAAAAAACTGATTGAAAGTCTATTACTTAATGCCTCTAGATACTAAACAATTAATTCTAGTGGTTAAGCCTTAGTTAGAGGCATTTAAATGTCGATTTAGTCTATGTTTTAAATCTGGAAAATTTCTAGAATATAACATTAAGTGGTTTAGCATATGAGAAAGATGCAAAATGATGGTGCTAATATTCATATCAAGTTGGACATTATTGAAAGAAAAATTTCGGATGCTACCCGAGATATTTAAAAGCTAAAATGTCACATCTTGAATTTTGACTACTGGTTAAATTAGTTAAATTGGCCAAAAAACTATCATTGATGCAGCATGGCTGGATGGTGGCCTATGCATCTCAACAATTAAAAACTCATGAATCAAATTATCCCACCCACGATCTTGAGTTAGCGGCAATTGTATTCACTTTGAAAATCTAGAGACATTATCTCTATAGTGAGACTATAGAGTTGTAATGCGACCATAAGAGTTTGAAGTACTTGTATGATCATAAAGAACTTAATATGAGGCAGTGAAGATGGATAGAGTTGCTGAAAGATTACAATCTAGAAATCAGTATCATCCCGGTAAGGCTAATGTTGTCGCTGAAATATTAAGCTGGAAATCAATGCAGGTAGCAACCATGATGATCTATGAGCAGAAACTGATCGAGGGTTTCAGAGACTTAAATCTGTCTAGTCAGATTGTGTTAGGCAGTGGTATTAGTCAAGTATACAACGATCTGAGGGCAGCAATTGAAGAAGCCCAACTGCATGATGATGAAGCACTATCTATTAGAGGCATGATTGATAAAGGTGAAACTCAGGATCTCAACTTGTCACCTAGCGGATTAGTCAGGTACAAGAAGCAGATTTATGTTCCACCGTAACTATAACTGAAATGACAAATCTTAGAGGAGGCACATAAGAGTAAGTATACTCTACGCTTATGGGTTACAAAGATGTACCATGATGTGAAGGCTCAATACTATTGGCCAGGGATGAAAAGAGAGGTGACTGAGTTTGGTTCTCGTTGCTTGACATGTCAGAAAGTGAAAGTTGAACATCAACAACTATCGGGGGTTTTGACAAACCCTGAGATTCCTGAGTGGAAGTGGGAAATCGTTACTATGGATTTCGTGATAGGATTGCTTAAGTTCAGAAACCATGACACTGTATGGGCGATAGTTGACAGATTCACAAAGACAGCGCACTTCTTATCGATTAATATTCACCATTCTCCAGACAAATTGGCGGAGATCCACATTAAGGAGATTGTGAGATTACATGGTACTCTGAAGAACATTATCTCCGATCGAGATCCACGATTCACTTCCAAGTTTTGGAAGGCAGTGCATGAAGCTTTAGTTACCAAGCTCCGATTCAGCACATCATATCATTCTCAAACTCATGGACAGACAAAATGAACGATTCAAACCCTTGAGGACATACTAAGGGCATGTGTGCTTGATTATAAAGGAAGTTGGAACAAATTTCTTCCATTGGCAGAGTTTGCTTACAACAACAGTTATCATTCGAGCATCCAGATGGCTCCATATGAGGCACTCTATGGGAGGAAGTGTCAATAGCCAGTATGCTGGACTGAATTGTCTGAGAAGGAATTGTTAGGGCCATATCTTGTTGATCAGACAACGGAGCATATAAAATTGATTATTAAGCAGAGGTTGCTAGCTGCTCAAAGCTGACAGAAAAGTTATGCAGATAAGAGGCGAAAACCTCTAGAATTTGAAGTCAGTGACCACGTGTTCATGAAAGTATCACTTGTTATGGGTAGTGGCAGAGCACTTAAAGTAAAGAAGCTGCAACCAAGATACATTGGTCCATTCGAGATCTTGGAGAAGATTGGGCCAGAAGTGTACCGTATCGCTTTGCCACCGAATTTGAGGTTACGTAGGAAGCAGATGACAATATGAAGAAACGTTAACCAGAGTTTATGAATGTATAAGTGCAGCAATTTTCGAGGACGAAATTTAATTAAGTGGGGGAAAATTGTAACACCCCAAATTTTATATTCACAAAAAATATATTGTAATTATTTGGGAAATTTAATAAAATGGTGAATATTCATGAAATTTGGAACTTATGAATTTTGAAATATTCATATTCATGAGAAAATGGGCAAATTAATTCAAGAAGGGAATTAGATTACAAAGGTAATAGCAAAATCATAGTTTTGTCAATTTAGCCCAAGATTGATTATTTTCCAATTAATTGAAGTTAATTTCAATTAATTAAGGAGAATGTATATTTGGAATAAATCAAGAGTTGTGAAATTGGAAGGAATTATACATAATCCATTTAATTGAATTATGGAATTGTTGAGACAATTTTATTTCCCTTTCTCTTGTAAATTTCGCCTAGCACAAGAAAAATGGAGGTAAAAATGATTTTTGGGATTAAAAATGCCAAGTGTCATTATCCTATGGTGATAGGATTAATTTATAATTGATTAAGAAGAGCACATGTCTAATTGCCTTAGTGTGTGTTCGGTAACCAGGAAAAAGCGTTTTTTTTCAACAAAACCTTGGTTTTGTCAAATAACAGCCAAACACCCCAAAATCTGCATAATCCCGTTTTTTCAACAAAACCTGGCAAAACCTTGGTTTCCAGTAGACGATACTTTTTTTTGCTTTTCTTGCTAAGTGGGCCCCACTGCCTCTTTCTTATTGGCCCTTTTTCATTATGGGTCCCACGCCACAGACACTTTCTTCTATTTTTTTTAAATTTCACCGTTTTTCTCAATCTCGTCCGTCACTTTGTTTTTTTTAAAAGATTTTAAAATTTTAATACTCCCTCTTATCTTTAATATAAGACCTATTTATCTAATTTAATTATATTAGAAAAAATAATTAAGTTAATTAACATTACATATAGACAAATTTATTTCATTTTTGGTATTAATTATAAAATTTAATGTTAAATAATGGGTTAAGATGCATCATTTATAATGCCGTTAGGAGTTTTCTTCTCTTATAATTTAACGTCGTTAGGTAAAATTTAACGGTTTTGTTAAATTTAAATCTTTTTTAATTGTTCATTATTATTTTCCATCTTCCAAAACTTATTTGTACCAGACACCCCTCAGGAAAAACTTGGCTGTTAAATTTGGATCTTAACCCTTAAATAATACATAAAATATAATCTTATTCTTTATATGTGATTATCACAAAAGTTAATGTTCTTTTTAGTAATTTGACCATGAAAAAAGCTATTTTGATCATGACATCCAAACACTCTCATTTTATCAAAACCATGGTTTTTCATAATCTATTCTCTAAAAGTTATTCTCCACTTTTTCTCCAGAAGCTATTCTCCAAAAGCTAATCCGAACACACCCTTAAAATAATGCTTCTTAGACATAATAATCATGACTATGGTACAATACTTGAGTGCATGGTTGGATTAGTTGGAGGAAACCCATTTGGTTAGGGAGAGCATTAGGGGAGACAATTTTATGCTAACCAAAAGGGGGAGGAAATTAGTTCAATGCTAATGGAGCAATTATGACGCAAATGTGAAGGAGACAAGGATTTTGACAAGTGTCACCATAAGATGCTTTGATGAGATCATGTGGTTAAGGGTGATTGGAGGTGTTTTATTAAACACTCTTCCTTCCTCTTCCCTTCATGTTTTCGGCCAGCAACAAGAGAAAGAAGAGAGAGAGAGAGAGAGAGCTTGAAGAACTTTGGAGTTCTAGAGAGAAGGAAGAAGAGGCTTAAAGTAACTATTGATCTCTTAAGCATTTTCTTTGTAATATTCCATGAAAACCTTCTCTAAACCTTTCTTCTTTATGAAATCCATGGTTTTGAAGACACATATTGAGCTCAAGGAGAGAGAGAGAGGAGGATGCTTAGAGAGAGAAAATCCAAAAACTCAAGAGGTAACTTTATAAATCTTAGATCTATACTAGTATGAAGTTGTTGTTAATGTTGGTTGTTGGATTTAGTGATTTTTGTCAAGTTTGTAAATTTGGAAAAGTCCTAACCCTAAGGGGTTATGCTACCCAAATTTCTTTAAATCATGGTTAGTATGTGTTTAAATGAGTTAATAAGGGATTAGAAGTGAAAATGTACAAGCTTTGGAAGCTAAAATACAAAAGTCTAATTTTTCCTTTTTCTTGACATATACTATCCATGATTTAAAGAAATTTGGGCTGTCAAGGGTAATTTCATAATTTGACACTGAATTTGGTGATTCTGAGCACATAAATGGATTCCTTGGGCAAAAATACGTCAGGGTATCCCTAGTCAAATTTTATGAAAACGTGTCATCGGGCTGGGTAGGCCGAGGTCAGGCAGGGTTCAGGGGCATTTTGATAAATTTTCACCATAGACTAATATAACCACAAAAAACACTATGGATTAGTCTAAAATGATACTTGGATAGGTTATGACATATTTCTTGTACATTTAATATTTTAGGACCGAGTCGGAAGCCGAAAGCGACACATTTTATGAGGCACATTAAAAAGGGTTTGATAGAACTTCGAGGTAGGGACTACCATCCTTCATACACTATGTGAATAATTGTATGTATTTGTTACTATATTTCTTGATATGATTGCGTTACAGAGGCACAGTACCTAGTTGTGGTTTGATGACCAACAAAGGTACATCGGAAAATCTTAGTTGTGGTCGATGACTCAGTTGAGGTACACTATCAAAAATCCTTGCTGTAGTCGATAACTCAGCTGAGGTAATTACATGTGAATCGAATCAAACTTTCATTTTTGCCTAATATGGTGCATTGCATATTTAATTTTCATATTTTATAAGTCGATCGTATGTCTCTGCTGGGATTCTTTGGAATCTCACCCTTTTTTTAAAACAAACATCTCAGTAGGTGCCAATGGGACGAAAGGCAAAGGCGTAGACATCGAGAAGTGATTGGCACGTGTCTCAAGGCAAGGTCAAAGATGGTGGTTATAATTAGTCTATTCTTAAGATATTTTGGGGAATCCTGTAAATATTGAAATTTCCGTTGTATTTTGTATTTTGTCTACGAATGACTTGAGATTGTAAATGAATACTTTTATCAGTATAAATATACTTTTTTGTATGCCCATGGAATTTGGTCTTTATTACTCTTTGATTATCAAAATGGAAACGGGTGTTGACATGGAGCGAGCATTTTGCTTTCATTAATGATGAATGATGATAAACATTCATATATATCGGATAAAGAGGCAGACTAATACATGCTCGTAATTAACCAAATTGTTAAAATCGCATCTCACGAATAAACTTTTTACCATTGAGAAATCAAATAAAAGAAGGCAGAAATTAAAACTTATCTCATTTCCTTTGCAATCAGCCAAATGAATTGGAGAACCCATCACGACATTCTCACAAGATTAGCAAGGATTATCTCTTAATATTGTAGTGAAAAACTGCAAAGAAACAAGAAAATATTTTATTTGAGTCACGTCCGAGGACATTGTCCTAAAGAGATATTCCACAGCCCCCTTAGTAAATAGGAAGCGACATCTCCCCAGGATTAAACGAACCCATCATGTAAGGATACAGGGCAGCAAAACTGGCAGAAGATAAAGTAACTCAGTGAGAGATTACCGAGGCTTCTATTTCTCTACTCGAAATGGTGTCACGGTTGGGGTATTTATAAACATGAATCAATGCTTTGAAGAGGTGCCTCTTGAAGGCTACACCTCTTCAATTAGAAGTCATAACCGTCTATTAAATCCATGAACCATTTTGATTTCTAAACCAACATAAATCCCTTTAATTTATAAGAACATGACTTCTCAAAATGCATCTCTTCATTTAAACATATTCCATAATATTGGAGAGACTCTTTCTTTGATACACCTATATTCAATATTTACAACAATCCCCCACATGTGTCAAAGAAAACACACCATTTACTGAGTTATACCCATGGATATAACCATTGTATCTGGAGGTCTTTAGAACTATAAACCAAACCTAGACCAATAACACTTGGTACACAGAGATGTTAGTGAAGCATGCTTCTATGAACCAACAAATCTTGGTGTGTATCAAGGTATTAATGGTCAGATTATATCCTAACATTTTCACTATTAACAGTGGTTTTATGCGTTATGTCAGCTATACGCGTACCTAGTGCATAATGAATGCTCTAGAAATTTTGCCAATATCTCATAGGAGCGGCCACACTCCACATTCATAGAGGTGATTTCATTTAAGTTTGTGCCTGCACTATGCACACTGCCTCGTTGAACTATGAAATCATTAAAAGCTTTGCTCAACCTAGAATAATGCAGTCTAGCACATTCAAAATGTCACAGGAAGGAACATAAAATATATTTGTGCTAGTCAAAACTGACGAACGACTTGTTCTTACCCATTGAACATTTTTCATGGGATCCCCAATCACAAAGGTTGGGTTGCCATTGCTGTCAATTAGTAGCTAGCTTTAGTCAACGCATGAATAGTTTTTTGAGCATAATAGACCTATCGGAGAGAACTTGTTATTTTGCTGTGTTTTGGCTTTTGTAGATTGTTGGCAAAATCTGCAAATAAACAAGAAAATATTTGGTTCCAGTCACGTCCGAGGATACTGTCCTTAAGAGATATTCCCCAGCCCCCTTAGTAAATAAGAAGCGGCATCTCCCCTTGATTAAACGAACCCTTCCTGTTAGGATATAGGGCGGCAGAACTAGCGAAAGATAAGGTAACTTAGTGAGAGATTACCGAGGCTTCTATTTCTCTCTACCAAATAGTGTCACGGTTAGGGTATTTATAGACAATGAATCAATGCCTTGAAGTGGTGTCTCTTGAAGACTACACCTCTTCAATCAGAAATCATAACCATCTATTAGATTCATGAACCATTTTGATTCATCACCAACACAAAATCTCTTAATTTATTAGGACGTAATTTTTCAAGACACATCTCTTCATTTTAAAATATTTCAATAATATTTGAGAGACTCTTTCTTTGACACACCCATATGCAATATTTACAACAATCCCCCACATGTGTCAAATAAAACACACCATTTGCTAAGTTACACCCATGGATATAACCTTTGTATCTGGTGGTCTTTAGAACTATGAACCAGAGCTAGACCAATAATACTTGGTACACAAAAGTGTCAGTGAAGCCTGCTTCTATGAACTAACAAATCTTGGTGTGTATAAGAGGCATTAAGAGTCAAATTATACCCTAACATTTCCACTGTCAACGATAGTTTTACGCTTTATGTCGGTCAAGCGCATGCCTGGTGCGTAATGAATGCTCTAGAGATTTTGCCAAGATCTCATAATAGCGGCCACAATCCACATTCATAGAGGTGATTTCATGTAAGTGTGCCTGCAGTATGCACACTGCCTCGTTGAACTTTGAAATCATTAAGAGCTTTGCTCAACCTATAATAATGCAGTCTAGCACATTCAAAGTGTCATAGGAAGGAATGTAAAATATATTTGTACTAGTCAGAACTGACGAACGACTTGTTCTTACCCATTGATCCTTCTTCATGGGATCACCAATCACAAAGGTTGGGTTGCCATCATTGTCAATTAGTAGCTGGCTTTAGTTCCATTCCACTCATCTAATTTATTTCATCTTACATGGTTTTGTTAACGGCCGATAGGTCTATTACTGACCTCACCAAATCGATTGAGATGATTCCATCACAATTCTTAAGCTAGCTTTATCATATCATATCTCAAATGATTTTCACTTACATCATTGTTCTTTCTACAATGGTTATTGCCATATTTAGCAAGCACATATCATTGACACTTAGTGTCAGTTTTATACCAAAATATTTGTTAAGAGATTTTCAACATTCTTAGCATTCCATCCATTTTCAGAGTTATCAATTCTAACTCACATAATATTTTATTTTCCGTCACCACTAAGGTCAATGATAACCAGTGGATTTCCACATATAAGTTGAATTTCAGTTACCATATGTGCATATCAATACAACAAGAATCCATTATACATTATGCCATCATTTATGACATCCCTTAACTATTTCTTTCTCTTCATAAGAGTTTATATATACTCAATCTCCACACATCTTCTGTTATGTCACATGATTAACATTTATCAGTGCTACAAATTCTCAACAATTTGTACATATATTGATTGAGCTCTAAAATCATTTCTAGTAACATATTAGCATCATAAAGAATATTTACATATTGATTCTTAAAACCAATCTTTAGGTAAATTTCTCTTATGTCATTATTATTCTTTTATGATCTCAATGCTCCAAATCATATTTTTTCATTCATTCATGATTTCAATTAAAAATCAAATATGAAGTCTCATAATATCATACATGACCATGTATGCTATACACATTAAAATTCAGTATGTGTTTACAATAATCATGCATGTTATATCAAGATAAATGAATATCCACAGATCATGAAAATCACAAATTTATACATCATATATATGACTAGATTTTTCATGCCAAGATTATTTCAATGCTTGTTTCAAGCCATAGATAGCAAATAACATAACACATATGCAATTTATAATTTTTCAACATATTTTCTTGAACCAAAATGATAATATTTTTTTTAAAAAAATGCCTCCACATCTTAGACACCCCTACACTTTCAAATATTTCAAGAAATATCTCACAACTTTTCAATAGTAATTCTAATTAAATTAGAATATCACCATATAATCCTCCTCCATTCTAATTAAATTAGAATTTTCTACCCACTAAATTATTTGAAACGTTATAAATGCCAATACTCAATATTATATATATATATATATATATATACCCATAACAACACATAACCAACATCACTATAAAAAATTAGATTACAAGTGCACAAATCTTGCCGGATTATAACCAATCTGTAGGATAGTAGCATAGTCTTTCATGCTCAAGAAATCATGAACGACTAACTATGATACTACCGACTAAACATACATACTTGAATATAATGTAAAATCTCCTCCAAAGTTAACAATATTAAACTGGGTTGCCAACCACAAATTTCGCAATTAGCAACGGCAATAAATGGTTGTAAAAAAATGTGAGGAGAGAAAAACCCTTTATTTGTCTAATTCAATATTCATCATATCCTCATTAAAATAATTAATAAGGGAAATAACAAGAGATTTAGTTAAGGAGAGATAATAGGAGATTTAGTAACTACTCTATTAATCCAAATAATATATTCATTTATAAGAAAGCCTTCAATGGAAATAATTTCATCACTGGCTAGAAAATCAGATATCAACATAAATAATTAAATAATGTTTTAATTTTAACCGACACACTAATTGAAGGCTTATAACGGCGTGATTAATCTTTTATATATGCCCACCAATATCTTTATATATATTCACCCCCTCCGTTCTCGATTGATTATCATCGGACCAACATGTTTTCTTTTCTTGTGCTTACAACAGCTGCATCCACACTCTACCCTTGTTTCTCTTGTCTCCTTTTAAGTGCCCGTGCAGGCTGAAATCCTGTTGCCCAATACATCTCATCGGGATTTAGTCACAGAAAATTCCAGGGACCTTTGATTTTTGTTGTAGAGATTGACATTGGAAAGCAAGCATTCTCTAACATTGATTCCACCAAAATTTGCCCCCAAAAGCAATTCATCCCGAGCCATTTGATTTGATCCCGATACTGGAACGTAATATTGGGATCATTTGCATAAAACAATCACACATGACACATGGAAATTGAATCAAATCCCAAACAGCATCAACTTAATCGTGTTTCCCCATGCAAATGGGGCTTTCTTGGTTTTTTTTAAGGCTATGGTATATACAAGACCAGTACAAGTTCTGCAAAACTGAATCAACTTTGGGACTTTTCTCCCATGAGAAAAACCGACAATAATTATTGGAAAATGAAGAAAATAAAATAGTTCCACCAATATCCAAAAATCCATACAGAATTCAAATTAAAATAATAAAGCCATGCTCATTGTAGATTTTCCCACATCATTTTTCTTAATCAAATTATTCATATAGCAACTCATGAATAATTTTCACAAATGAAAATCAAATAAAAAAAATAGAGATTGGGATTAAAACTTATCTGAATTGCTTTCTAATCAATCAAACAAATTTGAGAACACTTGTCTTATTTTCTTTGCAATCTGCTAATTGAATTTGAGAAAACTCCATCATGATGTACTCACAATGTTAGCAGGAAATATCTCTTAAGATTGAACTGTTGTATCGGGTTGGTACCAATACACCAAAGTTGCCCCCAAAATCTGCAAATAAACAAGAGATATTAGTCTGAGGAATATTAAATAAAATAAACAGTGTTGTCAATGTTAAATAAAATATGGTATTATTCTCTAACATATCAAACAAAGTATTCCTAATATTCAACTCCCAATGTTGTCATCAAAGTTATTTTAGTCTGAGGAAGGTCCAGCATAATATGATATATTAGTATTTGGCTTTTGCACATTCATAGGGAGTGCCTTGTTTTATTAATTTTCCTTTAAAAGTTGAGTATATTCCTAAAAGAGTTGAACAATTTTCTGAACAAACTTTAAATGAAGATGTGGTTGAAAACTTACAGAGAAGTAAAAGACAAAGAAAAGAAACATCTTTTAGAGATGATTTTTACACATACTTAGTGCAAAACGAACCTAAGAATTTTTATGAAGATGTTTCTTCTCTAGATACAAAGTTTTGGAAAGAAGCTATTAAAGCCGAGATCAACTCTTTGAATCAAAATAAAACTTGGGTTTTGGTAGACTTGCCTTTAGGAGAAAAACCTATTGGGTATAAATGGGTATTTAGGAAAAAATACTTTCCTGATGGGTCTATAGACAAATACAAAACTAGATTCGTTGCCAAAGGATTTAGCCAGAAATAAAATATTGATTATTTTGATACCTTCTTGCATGTAACCAGAATTTCCTCTGTTAGAGTCCTAATTGCCTTAGCATCAATTCATAATCTTATTATTCATCAAATGGATGTCAAAACAGCATTTCTAAATGGTGATTTAGAAGAGGAAATTTATATGGTTCAACCTAAAGGATGTATTGTTCCTGGGCAAGAAAACAAAGTTTGCAAATTAAATAAGTCATTATATGGTTTAAAACAAGCACCCAAACAGTGCCATGAGAAATTAGATCAAGTTTTAATAAGTGGTGGTTTCTCTACTATTGAAGTAGAAAGATGTGTTTATATAAAAGTTGTAAATGATTATGTGGATGATATGCTTATCTTTGATATTAGTTTAAAGGTTGTGCTTGAAACAAAAAGTTTCCTTGCTTCAAACTTTGATAATCACGTTTTTTTTGTAGTATAAAAATCATAAGGAATGAACATTGTATTCAACTTTCTCAATAACATTATGTTGAGAAGGTTTTACTAGTTTGATAAAGATCCTTTGAGTACTCCTTATGATAGTAGTATACAATTGAAAAAACATGAAGGAGATCCAATAGCTCAATCTAAATATGCACAAATCACTAGGAGTTTTGTTGCATTTAATGACTTATACTATGCCAGACATAGCATATGATGTGTGTAGATTGAGCATGTATACTCACTGCCCAGGCAGTAAGCATTGGGAGGCTCTCATAAGATTATTACGGTACTTGAGAGGTATAATGAATTATGGTATACAATATAGTGGATTTCCTGCTGTATTAGAAGGGTACAATGATGCTAACTGGATCTCAGATTCAGATGAAACAAAATCCACTAGTGGCTATGTTTTTATTTTTGGTGGCGGTGCAGTCACATGGAAGTCAGCCAAGAAAAACATTATAACATCGTTCACTAAGGACTCTGAGTTTGTTGCTATGGAGTTGGCTGGTACTAAGGCTGACTGGTTGAAAAACTTCTTAGTGAATATCCCACTAGGTGACAAACTAACACCATCAGTGTCATTACACTGTGATAATAAAGCAGCAATAGCCACAGCTAAGAATAAAACCTTTAATGGTAAGAATAGACACATACGATTGAGACATAATATTATAAGGTAGCTTCTAAAGGATGGTGTTATCTCAATCGATTATGTAAAGTCAGAAATGAATTTAGCGGATCCATTAACAAAACCTCTTGGGAGGAAAATGGTTGGTGAAACGTCAAAAAAAATGGGACTAAAGCCGACTACTAATTGACAGCGATGGCAACCCAACCTTTGTGATTAATGATCCCATGAAGATAGTTTAATGGGTAAGAACAAGTCGTGTCTCAGTTCTAATTAGCACAAATATTTTATGTTCCTTCCTGTGACACTTTGAATGTGCTAGACTATATTATTGTAGGTTGAGCAAAGCTCTTAACGATTTCATAGTCTAACGAGACAGTGTGCATAGTGCAAGTACACTTATATGAAATTACCTCTATGAATGTGGAGTGTGTCCGCTCCTATTAGATCATGACAAAATTTCTAGAGCATTCACTACATACCAGGTACGCGCATGGCCGACATAACGGAAAAACCGTCATTAATTGCGGAAATGTTAGGATATAATCTGACTCTTAATGCCTCTGATACACACCAAGATTTGTTAGTTCATAGAAGCATGCTTCCCTGACATTTCTGTGTATTAAGTGTTATTGGTCTAGGTCTGGTTCATAATTCTACGGACCACCAGATATAATGGTTATATCCTGTGGGTAACACAGGGGGTTTCTTTGACACATGTAGGGGAAATGTTAGGATATAATCTGACTCTTAATGCCTCTGATACACACCAAGATTTGTTAGTTCATAGAAGCATGCTTCACTGACATTTCTGTGTATTAAGTGTTATTGGTCTAGGTCTGGTTCATAGTTCTATGGACCACCAGATATAATGGTTATATCCTGTGGGTAACACAGGGGGTTTCTTTGACACATATAGGGGAAATGTTAGGATATAATCTGACTCTTAATGCCTCTGATACACACCAAGATTTGTTAGTTCATAGAAGCATGCTTTACTGACATTTCTGTGTATTAAGTGTTATTGGTCTAGGTTTGGTTTATAGTTCTACGGACCACCAGATATAATGGTTATATCTTATGGGTAACACAGGGGGTTTCTTTGACACATGTGGGGGATTGTTGTAAAATATGAGTATTTGAGTGGGTGTGTCAAAGAAGCTAGTCCCACATTGCTTGGGAATAAGAGATCACTGGCTTATATATATCACTAAGCTATCTTAGGCTTGTAAAGAGGCCTAGAGAAGTGGTGGGCTCACGTGCACCACAATGGGGCACTGAAAGGGAAACGCAGTGGAAATCCGGCGATTCCCCCCTACGCGTGAATAAATACATGGATGGTACCAGCACTTTTTGTAAAATATTTTTGCTCCCCGAAAATATTAGTTTTAGATAAAAAAAATAATAATATATTTGGGCTTGCAGAAAAGTCGCTATATTTTGGGTTTTAAAATTCGTAACCCTTCATGACTGAAAGTTGCCAACGGTCAGATGCTTCACCAAACGCTCTTTCCGTTGTCAATGCACAAACTTGTCTATCTGGTGGTGGCTATCTGGTCTCAAGGGACCTATTGTCTAGGTTGTATTGTGACTGATGCCTCTTCGTGAAACGTGCCTATAAAAGGGACACAGACGGAGTGCTCAGAACCTAATGTTCTAGTCTTTTCTCCTTTGCACAATATTTTCTGCTTGTCGTTGTCATTACCTTCCGCCAATTCTATTGCCTTGACATAATCAAGAGGGGTTTATTTAATCCTAGGGAGTACCGCTTCCTCTCTGCTGGTGGTCACAGAATAACTCTATAGGACAGTGTCCTCGGACGTGACTCAGATCATCCATTTTTGTTCTTCCAGATTGCCCGTGGTCTCATCGTTGGTCCAGTTGTTCGTGATCGTCTACACTCCCTTCCGTCCTTAATGTATGACCTAATTGTGGAGTTGACTTTGGCTCTAAACGTAAGGCCTATTTTTTCATATTTGTCAATATTTTCCTAATTAGCTCAATTGATACTCCTTAAACCATAATCAAGCAAAAGAGAAATGGAGAAAGTTAAGGAAGATGATTAGGGTGTTTCAGGAAAAAAAATCATATTAACCACCTTATCTAAAGGGAAAATTCCAAAAAAAAAAACACTAGAATATAGGAAAGGACAAATCAGAGTTGTGAAATTCTAAAATCTCAAGTCAGTTCGGTGTCAATACGGTGGAGGAATCTGGGATTATGAAATTTTGGTGAAAAGACGCATATGCCCTTCAACTCTCCCTCTCTCTCAGCTCGGAATAACAACACGAGTCTTTTTATTAACAACACTGCATTCTACATTAACAACTTCACTTTCTTCTTTCACAACTTCGTACTTCAAATATGTTGTTAATGTAAAATATGATTTTATTAATAAAGAAAGAGAGGTGTTGTTATTGGCCCTAAAACTTAAATTATGAAGTTGTGAAATAAGAAAGTCGAGTAGTTAATGTAGAATGCGGTGTTGTTAATAAAGAGACCGATGTTGATATTGTAAAACAAGAAAGTTGAATTATTAATATACAATATGGTGTTGTTAAAAGAGACCTGTATTGTTATTGTGAAAGAAAAAAGTGGAGTTGTTAATGTAGAATCTGGTGTTGTTATTCCGAGCTGAAAGAGAGAGAGAGAGAGAGAGAGAGAGCTAAAGGGCAGATGCGTCTTTTCGCCGAAATTTCATAATCTCATATGCATCCACCGTATTGACACCGAACTAACTTGGGATTTTGGAATTTTGCAGTTCTGATTTGTCTTTTTGCATATTCCAGCGTATTTTTCTGGAATTTTCCCTTATCTAAATTCAATTCCTTTATCTAATTAAATTAGATAAATATATTTTATATTAACAACTGAGAAGTGCCATGTAAACAGTGCATCTTTCATTTTTTTTCTACAAATATTATATATTGTAGGTGAAAAAAAGGGTAAGTATTTTTGTATGTACATTTCAAATATTTCAGAAGCTACAACACTCAGTCTAATAATCAACCTTTTACGCCAGAGACTTGAAGAGACCATTATGTGCATTTTTTTAAATTTAAAGCATTATGGAAAATTATATTGAAGGATAACACATCCTAATGAAATTAAGGTTAGTTTAGTTTATAAGGTTGCATTTTTTTATGTAATGAGATTTTCATTATTATTTTTAAATCAAAACCTGAATGAAATTTTAGAGATTATCTTTTTTTCCTGAATAATATAAAATATGAAATAATCAATATAAATATTATGAGAAGTTCAGTACATGGCCATAAATTCGACATTACATTATTTGATTTGATGGTATGAAAATGTTGAGTAGAAATAATGAAAAGAATATATATATATATATATATAATCTAAGTCCCTAGAAAATGCCGCCTAAACATTTTCTAAGAATTTAAATAATATATTCTTAACAGAATTTATGGAACTTCTAAATTCAATAAAAAAAATTAGAAATTTCCAGTAAGTCTTATAATAATAAGATTACTAATCCTAACATTACTGTGTTTTGTGTCTCCTACCCATGGAACAAATGCAAAATCCAGTTTTAAGTGTATCACTTTTTAAATGGGCTTAAGGATGAGGGTTCTTCTGGTTTGAACTTCTAATGGGCTCTTGTAGCTCAAATTTTTTGATATATTTTTTAATAACAAACAACAAAATAGCCCAAAAAAAGAAAGAACGAATCTGTGAACCATGTGCTATGTTGAGCTTCTCTTCATTCATACAATGGATATGAAAAGAAACATTCATTGTCAGCCCAGTAACTTCAGGGCACCTCATGGGTCCACATCCCAGGTGATCCTGTCTAGTCCATTGACGTTCCCTAGTCCAAGATAGATCATGGGCTCCATTGAGGTTCCCTAGTCTAAGAGTGATAATTGGGAACTAGTTTACCTGTCCAATAAGCAAGGAGAGTTTGGCCCATCTAGGGCATTCATATTTAATTTTTTAACTAATAATTTTTAAATAAAAAAATCATTTTTTCTAAAAAAAAAATGTTAGTTAAGAGATTATTTTTATTTTAGATTCTCTATCCATTAAAATAATTTTTTTTTGAAAAATAAAAAAATTAAATTTGAACTATCTAGATTTCATCTGGATGGCCCAGATGGACTAAGCTCTTGGGAAACTGGTTCCAAAAATATTGTGGGGGAGAAGTGGCTACTAATATATGGATAAGAGAGATAGTACTATATTGTTCTCTTATTTCTTTCTTTATTTAAGGACGTTAGTTATATTTAGTGCTCTTGTAATATTGTTATAAAAAAATCAAACAATATACTATAAATTCTTGCATGAACTGAGTGCATTAGCTAGTTTGTGCACCAACAAATGAAAGTATAACACCTCAAATAATTTCCTCTTATGTGTCAATGCAAGGCTACGTGTCTTGCCTTTATATCATGTTATTTAAATAATAAATTTATCTGAAATCGGTGTCTTGTCTGTAAATTGTATTATTTAAATAATAAATTTATCTGAAATCGGCACTTTTTCAGTATTACTTAAAAAATAAAGAAAGAAAGAGGAAGTGATGGTGACAGGGGCATTCTTATAGATGGAGGGACAGCATGGTTTCTGAAAAAGAGCGCGGGAAATTTATTATTTAAATAATACGATTTAAAAGCAAGACACGTAGGCTTGACGCATAGGACAAAATTATGAGAAATACTTACATATTGCCGGAGCACCAACTCATCTGTACTCTGACTAATTAAAATATAACAAATTTTAATCCTATATAACAGATGAATCATTTGGAGAAATTTAAATTTAATGATTTTTAAAAAAACAATAATTCATGGGAAGGAATTGCGTCTTTTGTTTTTCTAAATTATAAAGTTTATGTTTTTCAAAATTATGAAATCTGAATTTCTTCAGATGACTCATCTACCATATATGATTAAAATAAGATAAGTTGTTATATTTTAATTAATCAGAGTATAAATGAGGTCACGCTCCGAGAGTATGTAAGTACTTCTTTTGGAATTATTTAAAATGTCATAATTTCATTGGTCAGTGCATAAATTAGCTGGTGCACTAGGTTCATGTAAGCCATTTCTTACCATATATTTACAAATACTAGTAATAATTAATTAAGACGGAAAGCAATAAAAGTAGCAATTGAAACATGTTTTCTTATGTAATATTTGAAATATGAAACTTACGACCTGGATTGTTTATCACTCGTAAATTGTTAGATAAATATTATATTTGAAGGAAGGAAATAAAAATAGATAATGGTGAATTTATGTTTTAAAATAAATGTAAAATAAATTTATCTTTTATAAGAAAATAATTTCATTTTTTTTTGTCGAAGAAAATAATTTTATTTTTAATGCTATCGAAAATATCTCTTGCAATAATAATAAATAATTGTACAACTCTATATTTATATGATTTTATATCAGGTGGTTACGGTAATCCGAATCTGTAGCGATAATTTAACGTCCATGTATCAGTGTTTTTTTCCACAACTTTGCAAAATTATTAAATTAGTGTAGCTTTGTTTCAAATTTTCACATAACAAAAGAAGTTTTATGACAACTTGGCTTACCTCTGTTTTTCTAGTCCCAAAAAATCGAGTGTATTTGAACATCATTTTCAATGGGAATGGAAGATGCTATCTAAAGAATCTCATGGTGGAAGCTCATAAGAAAGGCCTGTAAAAATACTAATCGGGCAAACATTAAATCTTAATCTATGAGTAGTCAGAATAAATTGATGGAAGAATCATCTCAACATGCTTTGGGCTCAAAAATAATCTCCAAAATTCCATAACTTAAAAAGGTTAACATCTTTGACATTAAGAAAATGGATATCGATTTGCTTTTATCTATGAATTCTAAACCTGTGTGGAGATGCCACTTCTTAATTTTCAATTTTGTTTCAAAGTTCTGTTATTTCCCCTTTCGTAACATTACTTATTATTTTTTTGACAACATAAAACAAAAAACCAACAAATGAAAGAAAAACAAAATACAAGCATAGTAGGCAATGTTACTCGAAGCAGAATATTTGATTATAATAATATCTTTTATGAAAAACGGAACGTTACTGTTGCTTTTTGGATTGAACATTGTAGCATTTTTGTTATACAAATAGCTATCTATTAGTATAATAATTTTTATTTTATCTCTACATCTAAAATTGGCATGTATCAAATAAGATGAGGATTCTCCAAAGTATGCATCTAATGCCTTCCATCAAATTTATAGTTTGAGCTTCATTGCCATTATAAGCTCATGCCTCTGAGTCTTGATATTTCACTGTCTTCCTTCACCCTTCTAAACTTGTGAACAGGGGGAATAGTGCTATGGTTCTGACAGAAAAAAAATAAAGGCAATTGGGATTCCTTCTTATTGGTATTTTCAACATCTTTTCTTGGCTTCATATCTCCATGGTTGATAGATGTTAATGCCTTCTACTACTGTCATGTTTTGATGGATTGGGTATTTAGGGATTTGATGTAGCTTGTGGCATTGTTACTCTAAGGGCTTGTTTGGTATGAGGGGAGGGGAGGGGAGGGGAGGGGAGGGAAAGTGGGCGGAAGGAAAAGTTTTTTGAGTTGAATTTAAAAAAATTAGAGAAGTGGGGTTAAAAATTTTTAATTAATATTTCTTACTCTTTTATCTTATATATTCTCTTTATTAAAATTTTATTACCCCACTTCTTCAATCTTTTAAAATTCAACTCATAAAAATTTTTCCTTCCTTCCAAATCCCTCATACCAATCAGACCCTAAGTGATTGGTAAAATATGAATGCATGTATGGATGTTGTTTGGGAAATGATTTATAGGCTATATATGGAGTTGTTCAATGAATATATTATAAAATGCTGATCAATTGTTTTCAAATGCTTGAAAGAAAAGGGTTATAACTAAAACTAACACCTTACAATGACTAATGTACCCTTGATTAGGTTTCACTTTATGATGTTATTAGATTAAAATAAGAGATATTATTTTAAAAGCTTTCTTGGAATTGTTAGTTAAGAGTCAAAGGTTATGATCTTAAAAACTTATTTCCACGAAACAACTTTATGCAATAAAACTTAACGATACTTAATGATAATTCTCAATAGAGACATACTTGTACCTCTCAACATAAGATAAAAGAGAAGCTACAGAGCTAAGGAAATAAGAACACAAAACATAGAGGAAGGGATAGCCAGAGAGTTGCAAAGGGAATCACATAATTTGCAGAAGGGAAGAAGACACAAGAGGGAGAGTGAGTCACCAAACCCTTTGTCCCATCTCTATTTATTTTCAACAACTTAATTAACGTAGTCCACTTCTTGTAGGCCCAACAAAATAACAAATGGCCCAATAGCCCACCCTTCTTATGGTCCAAATCCCGTTCATGACATCAAATAAGAATTAAGGTAGAAATGTTATGAAATTGTTGTGAATGCAAAAAGTGAAAATGCCTTGGAGGTGGAGGTGCATTATTGTTGAATCGAATTGGGTGTTGCTTTATAAAGGAATTTATTTTATGATTGAGGAGTATTGTTAGTGAATTGACGCAAATTAGTGAAATTATGAAGGTTGGTTGATGTAAACACTCCAATTTTTTTCACCAATATTCCCTTTATTTAATGAGACATTTAATGGGATAAAATGATGAATTAAAGAGTATGAGAAATTTGTATACAAAAATGGAATTTATTAAAATTGCAAGTACATGCTATTTCACTTCTTCCTATGAAACAGTGAGTTTGTCATACGATTTTGGATGACCAAATGATGAGAAAATATTATGAAATTTTACAAGATGAAAGTAGAAATCATAAACTTTAATTTGATAGGTCATATGAATCAATTAGAGTTATATAAAAAAATTTATAAATTTTTGAAATTAGCCCAGAAAAACTAGAAAGTTTCTGGAGCAGGGCCAAACAATTCAATTCTGGGAATTTTGTGCTTCCCATTGGCAAAAGTCTATATTTTTCCTTGAAACTAGACTCAATAACGGTTTTATAGCCTTTAGAATCACTTAGATACGATGTCTGCAAATTTAGTTATGATTTTTCAAAGCTTGGGCAAAAAATCTGCCAGAATTTTCAATTAATCCGAAAATGAATTAAATTAAAAGAAAATAGGATATATTATTAAATCATCATCCTCTTCCTCCCATGCTCATTTCTGACGTGCTTGGGCAGCAAAATAGAGAGAGAAAGCTTGAGAGAATTTTAGAGAGAGAATGAGGAAAATCTCACAATGTATGTTGATTTCTTCAGTGAATTCGTACCTAACGTGTATAATCCTTCATCTAAACTTATCTTCTATATTATTTAAGTATTCGAAGTACAAATTTTGGTGTTTTGGAAGTAAGGGTTTCGGCCACATCAGAGAAAAGCCAGAGGAAGCAAAATATAACTTTCAAAACTTCGAATATTGATTGTTCTGGCTGCTGTGAGTAGTTTAATTGGTGGATTTTTGATTAATTTGCTCTGAATGTAAATTTGGGAAATGTGGTGTCCTAAGCATTATGTTGTCAAAATTGAGTCTAAATGGTAGTTATAACGTAATTAAATAGTTAATAAAGTGATTAGGAGTATAAAGGAGCAAGTCTGAGGAGTCAAAATTCAAAAACCCCAATTTTCCCCTGAGAATTTCATGTTTCAGCTAGTGCTGTTTGGAGGGGTTAGAGCTGGATTTTTTTATGTTCTGATGATTCCATTGAGTTTAGGAGGGAAAATTAGGTGGGGTGACAGATGATCACTTTTTCAGAAAAGCCTAAAAAACCATAAATACGAAAACGCCCCTGAAACCCTGAAATAGGGGCTGCCAAGGGAATTTTGGTCTTTTGGCAGTGAATTTGGTAATTCCAAGTTCAGAAAATGGATTTCTTGGGTGAAAATATGTCAGAATAGCCCATGTTAAAATTTTGGGAAAAGTACGGTCGGACCGGGTACGGCAGGGCCGAGCAGGGTTCTAGGGGTATTTTGGTAATTTTTTAATATAGACTCATATAACCACTAAAAAAACTATAGAAGTGTCTAAATTGTACATTTGAAATTTTAGGACCCGATTGATAGCCCAAGCTGCGACACAAAGTTCGAGGATCCTGTTTAAGTTTTAAGGTATGAGAGAAGGACTCAGACCAGAGGTAGGGAACTTACCTTATTCGCATGTATTTAATATCTCTACTTGTGTAGTGATGTATATTATTGCTTTACTTGATTGTGTAGAGCATATTTGAATAATGAAGCTATGTTTCTGTTTATACTGTGGTCTTAGTTTTGTTGCATGAAACATTGAGCATATAGAAATGTCATTATGGGGCATACATATAGTTAAAGCAACATGTCATACACATAGCATCTATCATGCATGCATTATGGTATCTGTTTCCTACTCAGATTCTCTCGAATCTCACCCTCCCCTACCAACAATTTAGACAGGTGAAAACAGGAGGTGTACTGAAGCAGAGAAGAGAACCACATGGGAGGAATGCAGTGGTGGAACAAAGATGGGAAAATGTCTCCATTTCATTGTAATGGGTTTAGATACCCTAGTAGCCATATGCAGCAACATTGATTGTAATTATCATGTACAATCCCGACGGGAAATTTCCATAATCGAGTACTTTTTATCAGCATATCAATGCTATTCATGTGTTTCCCATCAAACTGCATATCATTTTTTGCAAAGACTCTGAAAAAGGTAAAAATAAGATAAGGGTGTGACAATTGAGGTACTTAGGCAACCAAAGGACAAACTCTTATTCAAAAGTCTTCTATCATATCAAACCGTGACACAATAGTACTTTATCAAATGAGAATGACGCCTTACTCTAAGGAATCTGTAAATGGGTGAGTGCGCGTGTAAATTTGTATTGACCCTGAAAATATAAAATATTTTTTCATTCTTAATTAATATTTTAATTATTTGTGATAGATTTTCGAGAAAAATGAATTGGTGGTCACTCTTATGGGTGAAAGATTGGGCTGAAAATCGATGAGGGAGCACCAAAATGCAATTTTCTTTCTTTCTAACAGACATTTCTAACACTGTTAGGCTTTATTTAGTAGTTTTTTACTTTAGGGGCTAACAAATCTAATGGCAGAAACATAAGATCCAATAAAAAGGGAAATAAAAGTTTAGGGATCTAATTCAAAACTGATGAAAAATATAAAGACCTATAGATATATTTTCCCAAAATGAAAAACAAAAATGAAGAAATCCAAAACTACTATAATCAACTCCAAAAATTTCAAATACTTTATATATTATTACAGGATATATAGAATCACTCAAATTTACAAGATTACTTGGAAAAACAATCACAAAGTTAAATAAACAGTAGCTAAAATTTGATTTAACAATTATTCAACTCGTGGTGTCTCAAGCATTTTCCATAAACAAAGACTTGATTTTTCTCAATGATGCTACAATATCAATCATAGTAAGTCGTGCCTCTAGTAATTCAGTGGAGCAATGTAATGCTAACTCAAAAACTGATGACATATAAGGTAGTATATTATCAGTATTTTGATTTTCTCTGTGTAGCAAATTGACATCGATAATATTCATGATGGAATGTGGCGTGGAGCTGTTCACCCAATTTTTCAAAATTAATCCTTGAACAACTCCTTGTAAAACATTTCCATTAGCAAAATCCCATAACTATACACATCTCCTTTGGCAAAAACAACTCCTTTCGATCCGAACTCCATATATCATATGGAATGATTAGTAGAGAGAAGTCATTATATCGATAAGGTATGTTAGTGTTTAACTTTTCTTTTGTATCATCAATTCAAACCTTTACACATGAAGATGGCAAATATTTACTAGAAATTGAATAATATAAAATTATATTTTATAATATACAACAAACAAAAGAATAAAGAAATATATCTAAAATTCTATTATTAAATCATTACCTGGTGCCATATAGCCAATTGTAGCCAATTGAGGTAGGTATATAAATGGACTGACATGCATTTATAGACATTAATACTCTAGATTAGCTGATTAAGTTAAGTTAAACTTAATTTAATGGGGATAAAATCTAAGAAACAAACAAGGGATTAGTGACTTTATGTTGTCCTTCTTGACATTGGAATTTGTTCTTTGCGAAAAGTCTTTGTTATTCTTAGTTTCTTTTTCTTCACTCATATTGAAAACAATTCTGATTTGTTCAACTTAGATGAAACAAGGATATTTAATGAATAATCATTAGTTGGATTGAGTCTC
The DNA here is from genome assembly GCA_963242795.1 of Inga leiocalycina. Classification (NCBI taxonomy): domain Eukaryota; kingdom Viridiplantae; phylum Streptophyta; class Magnoliopsida; order Fabales; family Fabaceae; genus Inga; species Inga leiocalycina. Next base: position 60,632,951 of record OY725321.1, read on the forward strand.
TGTGAGATGATCTTGATTTACCACTTACTATTTTATTGACACTGCTACAAAAGAGCTAATAAATAGCGCTTATATTTATGAATACTACGGCGCTTACCAAACGCCATATGTGCCAACGCTGTAAAAGCAAGCTACGATGCTTCTTGAATTTTTGAAAGCGCCGTAGCTTGCAGTTTTTTTTTATTTTGATTGAAACTGAAAAAGTGTTGGAGGAGGCCTCCTCCGGCGCTTGAGCATGAAGCGCCGGAGGAGGCCAAGGAACCTCCTCCAGCGCTTCAATCTTGAAGAGCCGGACGAGGCATGGTGCCTCCTTTTGCACTTCAAGAATGAAGCGCCGTAGCAATTCATTAAATCCATAGCAATTCAAATCGAGAGGAAAAAAAGAAGTTAAACAGAATGAAATAAAAGAAGCAAAATAAAATGAGAAACAACACAACTAATTCATAAAATGATTATTAATTGTATGTATTGAATTACAACGTAATAACAAATTGTAATGTACAACTAATTTATAGAATAAACAACACATACAAGCATAGACAAGAAATAACCTAATGCATGTACCTAGCTAATTGCCTGACCATATATTTACATCATTCCTCAATGATTTCATCCACTTGTTAGTCAGTTAATTGATCATAACGTTGATCTTCATATTACTACATAAAATTGATGCACATAATGAATTAAAATCATTAAAAATCAATTAACTTAGACACTCAAAAATTAAATTTAATACATAGTATGAATTGCAGTAAACGATTGAACTTACTTTCACGGGGATATAATTTAGATCATGATGAGTAACTACATCTTTCATAAATTTTATAATGCAATAACCGCAGTCATTGTTGTTTGGTTGGAATGGGCATTGCAACAATACAAAGAAATAGTAAAGTCAATTTTTGAAGAAAAAATTTTGAATGACAAATTTGAGTAAATTCATATACAAGCACTGCAATCTTCCTCTAGATATAGGCTTTGACTGGGTCTTTATGTGTAGAATAGCTCAATCCAATGTTGCTTCGGTAAGCGGTCAATGCACTTATAAAACAAGTAGTAACTAATTAAGTTTGGTTATTCAATAAACACACACGCAAATATTTACACACACACCCATACACTTACTTATTGACTATAAAAATCATATTAGGCCGATTCTGTGGATAACCAACCACCAGAGGATCCACATAGTAAATACAAGGGCCTCCAGTGAACGTAGAATGGATAACAACCAAAATCCAATGTAACCTAAAATATTTTAAAAGTTTTACTTCGACAATAATGTTATTGTAAAAGTGAAAGAATAAAAAAACATACGTTATTAAAATATTGTCACAAATAACTTACCCCGGATTGTATGGCAAAATAAAAAACATATTTGGGGTTGCTCTTCGCATGAAGATGTCCTTAAGATCGTTAGATTGTCCTTCCAAATCACTCCCCGTTTACTGGCTAAGGAGGTGCGGGTTGACAAATACAAATCTATGCACGACTGATATTCCCACTAATAGATCATGGTATAAGTGCCTTTATAAAAAACAAACAATATCATTATAACCAAAAATAAAATTAAATGATGAATAATAACAAGAGTGATAGATGATGATGATAAAGTACCTAATCCATATGTTGATGGTCGTCGGACTAACCCATCCACGAGTAATAATTTCGTTCAGTACACTACCATTAACATGATCATTTATCACTGTGTGATATATTTTGCCATCAAAAGGTATTTCCTGACCTCCTTGGTTGCTCAAATGTGGTGCCAACGATGCCAATTGTTGGCGATTTGAGACTATTTGTCTGTTACTTCTGTTGCTGGTTGAGGGTTGGGACTTCTGTTGGGTTACTGAACACTTTGAGTTTTTCCCAAGCCCTTCAATTCTTTTTCCTTTATGCCGACCAGCAACCTATAAACATCATAAAATTAAATCATGTAGTTGTAGATGGAAGTGCATAAAAAAGTAGAAAGAATTGTAATTAACTACCTTTTGATATGGCTCAATCAGACCTATTGGCCATGCAACATAACCACCAACAACTTCTCTGACCATTGTCTGTTCATCCTCAAAAGGGATTGGTAGGATGGCATCATCATTTGTGCATAGATCAACCCTTACTTGGAGTGTGTTTAGGAGCAACGGTGAATTATTAAGTATATCATTGTTGGTGTTGTAGGCTATGCCTACAGCAACTGTGTGCCTGAAAGACCTGTCAACATGCAACCTGCACTCCGATTCGCCGTAATATATGCAAGTAGGGACTTATTTACCAAAGGAATAGGGACTTTAGGGGTGGAAGGGCAACTATCCCTTGCACTATGCTGTCACACGTTGGACGAGGTGCTGGCCTAGACTGCAACAAGGCATCAAGTTGAGCCTTCTATAATGCATTTTACTCTTCCAATAAACGTATGTGTGCACTCATCTCTTGTTTGTAGCCAGTAACCTCCTCCTTTAGTTGTGAGAAGTCATTTTTGTTGGGTCGCTTTTAGGATCCAAATAAGATGTTTAGGTTATTGCAAAACCAGTACCCCAAACACGACTAGTATACTCAAGAGCTCTAAGTGCTTTACTAAGCAAATCGTTATGACCAACGTAATCCTACAACTCTAGCTACTCTTGCGTCATTGTGTGCTATCACAAAAACAATTGCAACAATAGTAGTTATTATAAAAAAGAATAATTTAAGTAAAGGTAAATCTTTATTATATGTATAATCAATGACTTACACAATATTCCGCTACTTTTCTGGCTTGTTCGCAGGGGATGTCACCCTTTTTATTTGTGCAGCTGGCCAGCCACAAATCATGTCTTGGTATATGTGTGACATCAAAATGTGAGTCTTCTATCTGCAAATCAAAGTTAGTTGTAGTTAAAAATTAGTGATAGAAATTATATTCATATAAAATAGTGACTAATTGTTGCTCCAATATTGCATTCGATATCAGTCCTTTCATATACCGGTATTGCAAGTTGGATGCGTTTGCATGATTTTTCTCACTTCTTTCTTGTTAACATCCAAATGATTTACATTAGTAAATATTAATTACAAATACATTACATGTACTCCGTAAAGACTAATAATAATATATTACCTTAAATTCCACAGTAGTATGTTTGCTCACAAACTCATCCCACTACTCTTGATTTATTATTCCATCATACATCTCCAGCAGTAAATAATTGATATTATCATTGTTGTCCTGTAAGTAGAATTTGACAAGAACGGAACGAAAGTCTCTCAAAATTTTACCGCATTTTCGCATCACATATTTATCTTTATCTTCATCGATCAAGAAACAAGACTGTAAGAAAAAAGCACACGTTAGATTGTAATTTCATGAAACAAAACAACCAGAATAATAAAGTAAATAATGTTTAACATTAACGGAACCCAAGATGATGGCAGAATAATTTTTCTTTCCCCATCTCCAATCTGAAACTATAATAGGGACTCTTTCTTTGACAATAGTCCCAAGGTAATTAATGATGAGCTAGCATTTGGTCCGACTGGATTTCCCTTTTTATTCCATTGCAGATCGAACATAATGCCTTTACTCCTCAGTTTGGTCAATTTGGACATTATGGTCCTGCCTCGAGCTACATATGCCTCAAATGCTGCTTGATCATCATTTTCAGCCTGGGGAACTTCATCTCTATTTTGTGGATCCATCTTCCTATAAGTTAAAAAAACCAAACAAAACATTAGGTATAGTCACAAACATGGAAATGAAAGTAAATTAAGTTAATATATATGAATACGTGTGATAAAACATACAAGGCAAGAAATGAAGGCACTCATTATCATCTTTTCCTCTTTCTTTTTTGATTTAAAAACCAAGTCCCCTCTCCATGATCATGTCTTATATATGAGGGGTTATCTTCATTTTCATCTTCATCTATATCAATATATTTTGAGCACAACATGTCAAAGGAAAGACCATCCTCAAGAATATTCAAATAATCATTACTTTCAACATCAACTTGTTCTTGATTATTCTTATTTGATAGAAGTACAATGGACCTGTTCTTCTTAGCAGGATCAGGAATTAAAAACACTTGTTGTGGCTGTGATGCTAAAATGAAATGATCGTATTTATACCAAACTTTAGAAAGATCTACTTGAACAAACCCTAACTCATCTGTCTGCAATCCACTATTATTGTTAACCCACTTATATTTGAAGATAGGGACCTCAATATAGTGTAATCTAACTCCCATATTCATTTAATGACACCAAAGTATGATATTGTTGTGTAGATAGGGTATACGTCTTTGGCACTGGATCTGTGCCAAGAATCAGCAACAAGTGTTACTCCACTATTCTGCATCAAGCTCATTGTATCATGTTCTTGTGTGTAGAATGTGTAACCGTTGATTCTGTTAGAACAAGCGTTTCACCCAAGAGGGGGATGAATTGGGTGATACTAAAAATTTCATCGGAAATATAAAACTTTAACAATGAAATTGAAACAGTAATGAGTAAGGAGAAATATCACCGAAGTGTACACCGAGAGTTATACTGGTTCGGTCACAACCACTTTGACCTACGTCCAGTCCTCAGAGCTTCTCTGAGAGTTTCACTATAACTTCCAAGATTCAGTGGGTTCTTGGCACCTCAGTACAAGCAAGTTCCTTCACCTGGACACTCGCTCCCCCTTACAAGTTGTAATCCAATCCCAACTCAAGGTTCCACAACCTTAAGTTATCTCAATAACAAATATTGAGTTTGAATGAAATATCTCTCTTACAGAGTGAATAAGAATCACTGAAGCATAGAAAACTAATAACAACGTGAAAACAGAGCAATAATCTTGATAATGCGTTTGTGTGTGTTCTTGTTGTTATTTCTCTGTTTGGATGTTCCCATATATATAGATATGTTGGTGATGACCGTTGGAACATTTCCTTTTGTCCGTTGTAGAGTGCGCAGCCACTATTGACTTTTTAAGTTTTTGAAAAATATCCGTTGGCGGTGGTTGGCATTTGAGCGTTTCATTTGATTTCCATCTCTTGATATGATTTCTTTACTGTTTATCTGTAAATAGACTAACAATACTAATACAATGAAAGATTAATCATATAGGAAACAATATAATGAACTTTTCAATGATTTCTAAATTTCTGGGTATGCTTACTCGAGTAGCTCCTCGAGTATCCCTTGAAGTTTACTCTAGTACCTACTCGAGTATCATCGGGAAATCTTTGATTAACTGCAAGTCAATGAATAAATACAAGATTACTCGGGTAGTGCATGGAATAACCAATTCTCAAACCTTTGGAAATGCATTTTTACTCGGTTACCTACTCGAGTAATGCACTCACAACTTTATGAGTTACTCGTGTACCTACTCGAGTAAACCTTCAAATAAACTTTTGGTTACTCGATGCTTTACTCCAGTAATGTTGCAGGATTTCAAGGCCGAGAGCACTTACCTCATTACTCGGGTACTGACTCGAGTAATGCACTCATTGTTGCATAGGTTACTCGGGTACCACCTCGAGTAAATGTACTTTTTGTCAATGACTTACCCGGGTAATGACTTGAGGTTTTCCTTGAAAATATTTCTGCATACTCGGGTACTTACTCGAGGAATCCACTTAACATAGAACATTAAATACTTGCATACTAGAGTAAGGACTCGAGGAAAATGAGATAAAAAGAAAGCAAGTTAATCGGGTACCACCTTCAAGTTTTTGCTCACCTTAGTGCGTTATTCGAGTACCTACTCGAGTAATGTTGCAGTGGTACAAAATGCCGAGAGCTCCACATTTTCAGAAACAGAGTTACTCGAGTAGCTCCTCGAGTATCTTTGGCAACCTGAAGGCAACTGGAAGTTTTCACATGGTTACTCGAGTAGCGCCTCGAGTATCTTTGGCAACCTGAAGGCAAGTGAAAGTTTTCACATGGTTACTCGAGTAACATTGGCAGGCCGAGAGCAACTTGAAAAGTTTTACACTATTACTCGAGTAGCTCCTCGAGTAACGTTGGCAGGTTACTGGAAGTTGTCTCTGGTTACTTCAAGTTTTGTCTCATTACTCGAGTAGCTACTCGAGTAATACCTTAGAAAACTTGCTTCTGATCAAGTTCCACAGCATTTTCTCTTGGCCTTTCTTCATTATTCCAATGCTTACTTCAAGTAATGCTTATCCCTGTTATTCCTTTGTTCAAATTTATTTATTAATCACTTCCTTTTCAAACCATTCTTTTGTTATCATCAAAACATGAGATCTAACAGATTCCATAAACATTATAAGATAATTCATTTAAGCTTGGTCCATTCGATAGCCATCTTAAGTTTTCAGAAACTGAATCAGGATTCCTCTCCACATTATCATTAATGCACCTTTTTGACTAAGTTGGAAAATGTCGGTTGTGCTCTTTTGTTATCAAATTTTTATTCCTCTCACCATGTACCAATCGAAGAGCATCCTTATGTTCTTCAACATACGGTTCAACCCCATTAGTGTTATATAGCACATACAAGTAAGCTTGCTCCTATTTAGTCACTGATATCCTGATTACATCCTTTCCACTTGTTCCTTTCCCTGATGTTCGGCCATCATGACGAGACTTTGGGATCCTTACAGGGTCAACATTTGATAGAAAATCAACACAAAAGTAACTAGCTTCTTGAACCATGTAACGCTCAACTATACACCCCTCTAGCCGATATATATTTTTCACATACCCTTTTAAAATTTTCATAAATTGCTCATTTGGGTACATCCATCTTAGGTACACTAGGCCGCAGAATTGAACTTCTTTCACCAAGTATACTGTTAGATGGACTATAATGTCAAAAAATGAAGGTGGAAAATACATTTTAAGTTCACATAGAGTACAAATAATAAACCTTTGCAAATCTTGTAACTTTGTTGAATCAACCACTTTACTACAAATCAACTTGAAGAACATGCAAAGTTTAGTTATAGAATTCCCTACTTTTTTGGGTAAGATTGACCGTATACCAACCGGTATGAAATTCTGTATTAGCATATGATAATCATGAGATTTAAGGTTCTTTAACTTCAACTATTTCACTGATACAAGATTCTTTATATTTGAAGAACAACCCTCTAGAACTTTGAAGCCTTCGTGAAACTCAGAAAGTAATGGTTTCTCTTTCCTTGACAGAGTGTAAGCCACTAGAGGAAGATAAGTACGGTGCACATGCTCAACCGGTGCCTATTCTTCTCTGATTCCTAGGTTAACCAAATCCAACCTAGCATTCACATTGTCCTTGCTCTTCCCTTGCATATTGAGCAGTATGCCAATTAGACTATCACAGATACTTTTTTCTATCTGCATCACATCAAGACAATGTTTCACATATAAGGACTTCCAATGTGTAAGCTCAAAGAAAATAGACTTCTTCCAACTGCTTGTCCCGATTTGTTTTGCAAAAGCCTTGCCAAAATTGTTATCCAAGTGTTTAACATTCTCAAAAACCTGAGCACCGGTCAATATCTTCAGTGGGCTACCTTCTTCTAACTTACCATTGAAAGCCATTTTCCACTTCCTTCAACGATATTTTGATGGTAAGAATCTTCGATGTCCCATGTAGACATTTTTCTTACAATAATCTAGTTGCACTGAATGAGTGTCATCTTTATATGTAGGGCACGCACAATATCCTTTGATGCTATATCCGAACAAATTACCATGAGCAGGGAAATCATTTATTGTGCCAAACAACATGGCTTTCAGAGTGAAACTTTCTTCCATGTGCCCATTATACACACTGACACCTTCCTCCTAAAGCAGCTTCAAGTCAACAATTAAAGGAGCTAAGTATACATCTATATCATTCCCAACTTGCCTTGGCCCAAAAATTAACATAGACAACATTATAAACTTATGTTTCATGATCAAGTACGGAGGAAGGTTATAAATCATCAATATCACTAGCCACGTATTGTGTTATGACTCTGAACCCCATGAGGATTGATTCCATCAGTTAAAAGTACAAGGCGTAGGTTTCTTGCTTCATTCGAGAAGTCAGGGTGGTCATAATCAACTTTTTTCCATTGAGGGGCGTCTTCAGGGTGCCTAAGGTTGGTGTCTTCAACCCTTTCATCGGTATGTCATGTCAACAGCTTAGCAATCACAGTATTACTGTATAGTCGCTTGAATCTCAGAACAATGGAAAAATACCATACGACCTTCAACGGACTTTTTCCTTTCTTCTTCCTATATTGAGATGCATTGCATTTAGGGCACTTCTTTATCGTTGCAAACTGCTTTCGAAATAATATGCAAAAATGTTAGGGCATGCATGTATCTTCTCATAACCCATGCCAGTTGTAAAACAAAGTATTCGATTTTCCTCGTATGTCTTGGTAGGAAGTACATTTTCTTCTGGGAGCATATCTTGCACAAGTTCAAGCAGTGCAGTGAAACCCGAATCACTCAAACCATATCGCACTTTAAAGTTGTACAATTTGAACACTGCTAGCAATCTTGTGTATTGAGTAATACCAGCATATAATGGTTTCTCTGCATCACCTTTTAACTCCTCAAATTCTTGAAGACAGCCATGAAGCACCTCTTCAACTGCATTTAGCAATTCTTGAAGACCATCGTCCTCATCATCACACATGCTTCGATCAAACTCATTCGAAGGGCCGATCATGGTATTCATCTGATCACTACGTGAATCATCCGTCTTACCGTGCCTTGTCCATCGTGTATATGACTAATCAATTCCATGACACACCTAATGATCTAACAAGTCAAGTGGACTAATTCGTTTTCCATAACAACAAGATAAGCAAGGACACAAGATTTTGCTAGAATCATTTGTATGCTTTTTTGCAAATCTAATAAACTCTTTAACCCCATCTATATATTCCCTTGAGCATCGATCCGATGACATCCATTTTTTATCCATCTACCTTAAACATATTTTTAAAACTGGTTAGTTGCTTGCCTCTTACAGTTACTAATTACTTTTATGTTTTGTCATGTATTTTAAAAAAAGCAGCAGCACAACGTCCTCAAATTTTAAGTTTTCCAAGTATTAAATTAACCAATTAATCCAGCAACATCATAATAATTTTCCACAGCTCACAATAAAATAAATCAAAGGAATATTACATAGTTCAATAATATTTAATGCTCTGGTTCAACACTCCTTTAATTATTGGCAGGACACTTAAGAAATTTTTTCAGGCAATCAACTATTCTAAATTGATGACAAATCTTCAGGCACCAAAATTTAAAAGGAAATAAAAAAAATGTATGACTTAAGCTTGTGTACAAACAAAATACATAAAGACTTATAAGCTAGAAACTTTTCTAGGCTGAGATAGGGAACAAACAGAGACCAAGCTTTAAGACTTTAAGGAGACAATTGAAATTTCAACTAAAAGCCTGAAAAAAAAATGATAAGCATATACATATAATATTTATTATAGATTTTAACCAAAAAAAAATCTTAAACTTATATCTAAAAAAAACTTACGAGCTAGGAAACTTTTTGTAAGAGGTTCAGACAAAGCACAGAATGTGGGTGACTAAGCTTTGTACCGTAACGGAAGTGTGGTGACAAAAAAGATTTGAAGAAATGCGCACATGGAGACAAGAAAATCAAAAAGTGGGGACCAACGAAGCATCTGATTCCCATTGTCAAAGAGAGTAGGGAGTGGAGACAATGGATAAGGAAAGGTAAGTGGGGACCGAACATAGATAACGTGGTGGACCAATTCGTTCTGGATACGGAGAGCTGGAGGACGTGCAAGAAAGACGATAATGGCAGGGAAAATGATAATGGTAGGGAAAAATGGCTGCAAATGGCGGGAGATGAAAATTTAAGTCACCTTGTACGGCGCTTTATTTATAAGCGCTGGTCCAAGTGTCACCTTGTTCGGCACTTTCATTGAAAGTGTCGTAGAAGGCATTATAAAGCTCCAGTGCTTTACTTAAATGAGCCGTTGAATCCATAATATATTAAAAAAATATGGCATCCTTATAAAAAATAATTGTCCAGTACTTTTCCAAACATGTAATCTAAAGTAACTTTGACCAAAAATATTGATATGAAAAAAGACAAATTAATATTCTTATTATTATTAAGACTTGAGAAGTCAGGTTTTCCAAATATATACAATAATAGTGGCTAGCTTCTTTGGCATCTTCGGTGCTTACTCCTCTCGTTCTGATCACAGTTCGAAGCATAAAGCCATGAAGTATTATCATCATGATAACGTGATACACACACACACACATATATAACTGAACAGTGAAATTAAATGCAAGTTCTTGGCTTCTTGTTATTATTAAAAGAAAAAAAGAAAAGAAAATAAGTTCAAATACAAAAAAAAAATCTAAAACCCCTTAATGAAATAATTCTAAGGGAAAGCATTAATTGGCAAATTAAATGGAAAAAAACATACTAAAACAATGCCAAAACAATATAAACTAAATAAGGAAGGAAGCTTGCCTGCTTAATTAACTTCGACTTTTCAGTGGAGCTTATAGATTGCCTTAACTAATTAGCTTGGGAGCATGTCCTTACAATATAAAAGATGAATGAAGGTGATGAAGCTCCGTCTCTGATCTCTCAATCGCTCCTTGCTTAGCTCTGAAGGCCAAGTGCTAAGTCTATAAATATATAATATACAAGGCCACTATGGCCTTGCACACCTACCAAGGGCTAGCCTTGGCAGGCATGCTACAAGGCCATACAGTGGCCTTGTCGGGCAGCCAGACATTGGCTAGCGCCGGCTATAACCCTTTGCCTTGATTAGCGTAATTATGATTCGATATCGCATAATTAAATTGGATTAGAGATCGTCGGATAATTTAAACTCATTTTAACTTCCTACCTTACAGTAGGGTTTTCACAAAGTCTTTCAAAAACTTTTCCCTATCCTGGTCTCAATTTCAAAACTTGAATATAATTACCTGTGCAGTTAATTTACATTCATTCATATCAGAGTGTATAATCAAATCCCCGGCACCTCCCGGGTTCTATACATACATAAACTAAGGGTTTGAAAGTCTCAACTAGGGGATTACATGACCAAAATCAAATATAGCATTTACATTCCTAAATATATAGTAATCCCAATTCAAAAATAGATAACCAACATCCCCAAAGGGTTCTAATCGCTCCGGGTTGCCCGCTTCTCTTTAGAGCCACTTGCCCTGTCTGAAATGTTAGTTATTGGAAAGAATGAGATTCAAGAGAATCCCAGCAGTAACAAATCACTTACACAATGCATAAACACATAGCATATATGATCATGTTAAGTAGCATCACAATGTATCAGGGCTCACGCCACAACCAACAGTACTCATGGCTGTAAACTCTATGCGTTAGCTTTCGCTGTGATCTCTATGTATCACAAAGTATCACTATGCGTCAGCTTTCGCTGCAATCTCAAAGCTTCACAATATATTCACAAAGTATTCTCAATGCATGACAAACATACATACAATGTTTTACACACAGTATAAGAGAAAGAGTTACTACCTTGTCCTTTCCTGATGTTCCTCGGCACAGTAGGCTCAAGCGTACGGTAAATATCAAATCCTATAAGCCAAATCAGGGACAACTCGTCAATCTCTTTTCCAAGTTCTTAATTCTGTAGTACTTTAAGTTGGTTATCCTTTAAACTCTTTGGGTGGCTATTATAGGCCTAATCATATACCTAAAGGGTTAGGAGAAACTACCCCGAAGATCCTCCTTCTTGGAAGAAAACACTGATTTTGGGCTGACTCACTCAAGTGAAGAAGGCCTCATTCGAGTGTTGCTCTCACTCGCACTCGAGTCCTAGCGAGTGAGGCACAGAAAGTGTGGACCCGAGAGCACCAACACCTCCTAGAGTGGCCAGTGCACTCGAGCATTCACTTTGGCACACGAGTGATGACACCTAGTCACTCGAGTCCCATCGAGTGAGGTGCAGGAAATGACAACTCGAGAGCAACTAAGGCTCCAAGGCGACAAGTGCACTTGAGTACTTTCCCCAGTACTTGAGTGACTTCCTAATGCTCGCGAGTACCCATACGCACTCTCGACTATTTGCTTGTGAGTGAGAACCCAAGATCCACACCCATAGTGCTACATGCACATGCACTCGAGTGACATCCCATGCACTCAAGTGATAACATATACCACTCGCAGATAAACAAGTTCATTTGTGATTTCTGCCTGAGGACTTAACCCAAAACAAGGGAAATATCAAACTGCACTCGAGTGAGACCTTACCTTACTTGAGTGAGGCTTATCAGAAGCCAGATTGCAGTAACTAATATGGTTTTCCAGATATACCAAAAATGATCCCAATGGTTCCAAAACTTATACCAAAACTCATTCCCACACAAAATCTCCTAAGGAACCTATTAGTAACCTCAAAACACCAAAATTCCCCTTCCAACAACACATTTTCAACTCTAGTTCACAAGGTCACACAAAACCACAAATTACCAAACTTCTTCATTCAATTCCAATCAAACCCAATATCATTCCCACATATCCTAACACCCTTCTCTGCACACTACCATACCTAATTCATCCATTCTAAGTTGGCACCATATTTAGGCCAAAATTCCAGAATTTACAAGACTTAACCAAAAATCATAACAAATACACCTAAATGCATCAATTGCTTACCTCTTTCTTTCCCAAATGTGGTTGCCTTGATTCCACAACTTCCAAGTTTTCACCAATTCTCAAACACTACTAATCAAAAATATGAAAATATAGGAATAAAGCTCTTGACCTCTTGAATAATATTAGTTAAGGTGAAGTAAGCATTTTAGAGTCAAATACTCACCTAAACTCAAGCCCTTCCTTTCTCGTTCTTCCTTGGCTTCATCGGAAATGGAGGTGAGGAAAGAGATGAGATGAGAATGATGATGATGATAGGAAGAAGCAGATTTTTCCCTTCCCAAAGCTCCCCATTCTATTTGAGAGAGAGAGGAGAGAGAAAGATGAGTTTAAAACATTGACTTAATCCAAAGGTCTATCTTTTGCCACTTGTCAAAATCTCATTCTCCCTACCATGAGTTCATATAAACTCATCTACACTAGATTCCACCCCATTGGTAATTCAAGAATCAATCCTAGCCATTGATCTTAAGTTACCTATGAGTTTCCTCTTCGGTAACTGACCAATCGGTCAGTAAATTTACCATTTTACCCTGATTGTCATAACATATACACTAAACCATCATCCAACACATTTGCATCACAATTCACATCATATATTTCAAAAGTGTTTAACTAACATTAATTACATCACTTTTGAGGTAATTAGCCCTTAATTACAATTTAAGATATTACACAGGCCAAGTTATTACCCTTGTCCGGCTCTTGTGTGACAAGCGCCGGCCAAGGTGCCTCTGCCGACGCCTTGGCCGGCACTTGCAATGCAAGCACCGACCAAGGTTCTTTTTTTTCAAATATTTTTTTTGAAATACTTTTTTTTCAAATATTTTTTATCCAAAGTCTAAAATTTATCATAGTATAAAGAGATCGAGATGTGAGGGCTTTTGATGCAAACAAAAATTGCAATGCAAATAAAGTTGTTAACAACCAACTGTGTGAAAGATTTTAATGTTTTGGAAGTAGGAGAAAATAAAATTAATCAAGTGAATAATCAGCAAATTAAACTTCATATTTGAAATAATTTTGTTTTGTGAAATAAGACGATATAGTGGATAATTAATTCTTTAAAGAACCTTTTTGACTTTCAACGACAAGAAATTCTGAACAATAATGCATTATAATAAATGTCATGCTTCAAACTTATACGGCACTTTATTCTTAAGCGCCAGATAATTTTTTTTCTCAAATAAAAAAATGCTAAAAATTTATATTAGCTATGGCGCTTTCTTGTGAAGCGTTGTAGCTTTGGCTTTCTTTTAAAAGAAATTAAATGTTTTGTATGGCGCTCTTTTAAGAAAGTGTCGTACAAACCAAGTACTAAGCTCCATCGCTAATATTAGGAAGCGCAGTAGCTTCTAAGCCTTTTTTTCTAAAAAAAACTATTACCTACTGCGCTTCTTCAAAGAAGTGCAGAAAAGGGACGCCATTAAATCCCCTTTTTTGTAGTAATGTGGCCCGTATACTTGCGGTGCTTAATTAAATTTGGGTAGCTTCAATCACTGTAGACTATGTAGGTTCGCTTCAGATCGGGGATAATCAATACTGGTGCAGGTGTCAGCCTTTCCTTTAGCTTTAGAAAGCTGCTCACACATTTGTTATCCCACATAATCAACTCATTCTTTCGAGTGAGCTTTGTCAATGGCAAGGCGATTCGAGAGAAGTTTTGAATAAACCTTATATAATAACCGGTTAGACCCAGAAAACTGCGTATTTCTATAACATTTTTTTGCCTCTTCCAGTTTTGTACTGCTTCACTTTATAGGGATCTACCGAGACCCTATTCTCTGAGACAACATGGCCCAAGAATTTGACCTCTGAAAGCCAAAACTCACATTTTCTTAGCTTTGCATATAGTCACTTTTCTTTCAAGATTCCCAGCACTATTATCAAGTGCTCTTCATGCTCTTCTATACTCCTTGAGTATATCAGAATGTCATCTATAAAGACCAATACAAACTGGTCTAGATATTGTCAAAAAATTAGATTCATATAATCCATGAATATGGTAAGTGTATTGGTCAGTCCAAATGGCATTACCATGAATTCATAGTGCCTATACCTGGTTTTGAAAGTAGTCTTTAACACATCATCTACTTCCACTCGTAATTGATGGCATCCTAAACTTAGATGAATTTTTTAGAATACAAAGGAACCAAACAACTAATCCAAGAGATCATCAATTCAAGGAAGTGGGTATTTGTTCTTGACAGCCACCTTATTCAACTCTCTATATTCAATACACAATCTCAAGCTTCCGCCTTTTGTAATATCATGAATTATAATCAGGGATTAATACTTCAAGATGATTTAATTAATGATAATTAAGCACTTTTGAAGTATGTGTTGTGCAATGTGATGTAAAGGTACTTAGTAATGGTTTAATGAGCATTGTGATAATCAGGGGCAAAACGGTAAATTTACCGACCGACTGGTCAGTTACCGAAGAGAAAACTCGTTGGTAATTAAGATCAATGGTTGGGATTAAATGTTGAGAGGTTAAATGGGGGGAATCATGTATAATGAGTGTACATGAGTCCAAGAATACAAAGAATTAGATCATGACAAGTGGCAAACTATGGACCATGGGATTGAAGTCAAAGATTCAACTCATTTCTCTTCCCTCCCACTCTCAAAGTCGGCTGTATGTGTGTATGGGACAAAGAGAAATTGTTCCATCATCATCTATCATCTCTCTCCTCATTCTCCCTTCATTTTCGGCGAGCTAGGCAAGAAAGAGAAAGAAAGGGTTTAAAATTTGTGCAGGTAAATGACTTCATATGCCTAAACACTCTTCATTGATATTGTTCAAGAAGTTAAGAGCTTGACTTTTATGGTTTCAGAATTTCCATTGGTGGTATTTGAGAGGTTGTGAAGTGGAGGAATCAAGGAAATCACATTTTGGGAAAGGAAGAGGTAAACATTTGATAAAGTTTGGTATAATTACTTTAGCCATTGGTTTGTTTTTGTAAATTGTGGATTTTTGCCCTGATTTCTTGTGATTTTAGAAGATATGAATTGAGTAGTGTTTGGTGCTGGAATAGATGCCAAATAATGTCTAGGTGTCAATGGTTTTGGGTTGGATTTAAAAAGAAGTTTGGCAAATTGTGGTTTTGGTGATCTTGTGGTCTAGAGATGGGAATGTGTTGCTTGAGTGGGAAGTTAGTTGTTTTGAGGTTATCAATAGGTTCTTTGTGTTAAAATAAGGGAGAATGAGTTTTAGAACAAGTTTTAGGACCATTGGAAGCAAATTGGTCAATTCTAGGAAAACCATATCAGTTGCTGTGATTTGGCATCTGATAGGCATCACTCGAGTGAGGGAGGATCTCACTCGAGCACGGCATGAAATTCTGGGAATTTTGGTTAAGTCTTTAGGCAGAAACCGCGAGCACACTTCCTGACTTGTGAGTGAGATATGATCCTGCTCGAGTGAGCATAGGCATGCTCGAGTGAGGTCTTGCCTGGAAGTAGTCTGTGCTCTCGGGCAAACACTCTTGGTGTTGCACTTCTTGATGCTCGAGTGTACTTGAGGTCATTGCTTGAGTACAGCTTCTTGTGCTCGAGTGAGTGTGAAAGATATTTTGAGGATTTGCTCTCGGGCAAACACTTTCTGTGTTTCACTCGCTGGTGCTCGAGTGCAATTGGGGGTGTCACTCGAGTGAGCTAGCCCAAAATCAGAAATTCTCCCTAGAAGGAGGATCTTTGGGGTAGTTTCTCCCAACCCTTTAGGCATATGTTTGGACATATAATAGTCACCTAAAGAATTTAAATGATAACCAACTTAAAGTATTATAGAATTAAGAACTAGGAAAAGAGGTTGACGGGTTGTTCCTAACTTGGTTTACAGGATTCAATATTTGCCGTCCTCGAGAGCCCGCAGTGCCAAGAAACGTCAAGAAAGGTTTAGGTAGTGACTCTCTCTCTCTCTCTCTTATACTATGTGTAATACACTGTATGTGTGTTGTATCACTGTGTTATGACGATCTTTGATGCTGCTGCGGTTACAGCTGGTGATAGCTATCATTTACAGCACAAGTAGTCGTTTACAGCGCAAGCTGTCGTTTACAGCGTAAGCTATCGTTATTGTTATTGCAGCGAGAGCTGTCGTATTGTGTATACAACCATGAGTGCTGTCGTTTATGGTGAAAGCCATGTATCTTTGAGTTGCTGCTACTGTTCCTGTTTGTGATTTATGTACATGCTTTGTGTTTATGCATTGTGTGAGTGATTTGTTACTACTGGGATTATCTCGAATCTCATTCTTTCCAATAACTAACATTTCAGACAGGGCATGTGGCTCGAAAGAGAAACAGCCAACCCGGAGCGATTAGGTCCCTTAGGGGTATATAGTTGATTTGGAGATGTTAGTTATCCATTTTGAACTTGGGATTACTGTATATTCTGATATACGAATTCTAGATTCGATTTTTGGTTGTGTAATCCCCGGGTGGAAACTTATAAACCCTCAGATTATATATGTATAAAACCTGGGAGTTGCTGAGGATTTGGTTATACACTGTGATATGAATGATTGTATATTAACTACACAGGTAATTATATTCGAACATTGAAATTGAGACAAGGATGGGAAAAAGATTTTTAAAGATTTTTGTGAAACTCCCACTGTAAGGCAGAAATTTAAAATGAGTTTAAATCATCCGATGGTCTCTAATCCGATTTAATTATACGTTATCGAATTATAATTACGTGTTTAAAGGCAGGGGGTTACACCTTTCTTCTAAACAAACAGCATTGGCACACCCCATGGCAATGTGCTGGGTTATATAAACCCTTTCTCTAGCAGCTCCTTATTTTGCTTCTTTAACTCTGCTATTTCGTTTGGAGCCATTCTATATGGGGTTTTGGATATAGGTCCAGCTCTAAGCATGATCTCAATTGCAAACTCCACTTCCCTTGCCGGTGGTAATCCACTTATGTCTTCTGGAAAGACTTCAGGGAATTCATTAGCTACTGGTATATCTTCTATTATCTTTCTTGGGCATAAGACCATAATTCTTGGCTACCCTTTGCTCTCTATATTCTACTTATATTAGAGTACGACCGACTTTGCTTGCTTTGCTTTGGCTGCCCTTTCTTTCTCTAGGAGGGCATGCTGCCTTTATTAAAGCAACATCAACTCCATTATTCTTTACTCTATCTACAACTCTATTCTGTCATAGGGCTAGCTCCCAATAAATCTTTTTAAGGAAATATTCTATGACCAAAATCTTTCTCTATGCTAGGTTTAGCATCTAACAACTTTTGGAACTCTCATACATATTGTTTCTACAACCTACAATCATTGAATCTTCATCTATAAGAATCTTACGTTTTAGATTCAATATTTTCTTGAGAATTCTTAAATATCATTTCGGAGAACATATATATATATATATATAGTCAGGCACTTAGCACATACTTTTGCCTCTAACTCAACTTGCCTCATAGGAGCTTCTAAACACTACTACAATCTCCAAATCATTTAACAGTACTATATCTAGCATTCTTGAAAACTTCTAGCAATACTAACAATATCCAAATCATCCTTTTAATACTTCGAACCATTGATTAGATAGTTAAGACATTTATTTCAAATAAGGAAACATCACATGACATCTTTCCATAACCTCATGATCTCAAAATGCTTTTAATTATCATTTAAAGGGTGATATATCATACTTTTCCTACATTCCAATTAACTCATTAAATACATGTGATTATGATTTGTCACCTAGTAGACTAATTCGTTACCATAATAGAATCTATGTTCCATAGAAGGCAGACTTGAGACAGAGAATTTTGGATGAGGCACATAAGAGTCAATATACTCTTCACCCAGGAATGACCAAGATGTATCACAACTTGAAGTCTATGTATTGGTGGCCAGGATTGAAGATCAACGTGACTAAGTGTGTGGCATGATGCCTTAGCTGTCAAAAGGTAAAGATTGAACACCAGAGACCCCCAGGATTGCTTCAGAGTCCGGAAATTCCAGAATGGAAGTGGGAAAGTATGACCATGGATCTAGTAGTGGGTTTGTCTAGGATCAGAAACTATAATGCGATCTGGGTGTGATTGTTGATCGACTCACAAAGTCAGCATATTTCATACTCATTAATGCTGGCTACTCTCCTTATAAACTAGCTGAAATATACATCAGAGAAATAGTAAGACTCTATGATACACCGAAGAACATTATCTCTGATAGAGATCCTTGTTTTACTTTGAGATTCTGGAGGACTCTAATGAAGCTATAGGTACAAAATTCATGGCCTATCATCCTCAGATAGATGGACAGTCAGAAAGGACCATATAGACACTAGAAGATATGCTGATACACCGAAGAACATTATCTCTGATAGAGATCCTTGTTTTACTTTGAGATTCTGGAGGACTCTAATGAAGCTATAGGTACACAATTCACGGCCTATCATCCTCAGATAGATGGACAGTTAGAAAGGACCATATAGACACTAGAAGATATGCTGAGAGCATGTATCCTAGACTTTAAAGGGAATTGTGAGTACTTTCTTCTACTTGCCAAATTTTGCTAAAACAACAGCTATCATGTGAGCATCCAGATGACTCTATATGAAGCACTATATAGGAGGAAGTGTCATTCACCATTGTGCTGGACAGAACAATCTGAGAGAAGGTTGTATGGGCCGGATCTTGTTGATCAAACAATATAGCAGATAAGAATCATCAGAAAGAGGCTCCTTATAGTACAAAGTCGACAGAAGAGCTATGCTAATAAAAGGAGAAGACCTCTAGAGTTTGAAGTGGGGGATCATGTTTTCTTGAGAGTATCTTGGGTCAGGGGCATCGGGAGAGCAATCAAGCGCAAGAAGCTAAGCCCATGATACATTGGTCAATTTGAGATTCTTACAAGAATTGAACTTGTAGCATATCGAATAGCCCTAGCCCCAAACATGACCAAGCTTCATAATGTGTTCCATATCTCACAACTAAAGAAGTACCAACCAGACCCTGAGCATATTATTGAGTATAAAGATGTTGATTTGCAGGACAACTTCACCTCTGTGGTAGAGCCAGAATGAATCATTGATCAAGAAGAGCGGTGGCTCAGACACTGAAGTGTACCATTTGTGAAAGTGGACTGGAAAGGAATGTCTCTAAGGAAAGCAACCTGAGAATCAAAAGCAGACATGAAAAGGCAATTCCTAGAGTTTATTCCCCAAGATGTGTAACAAATTTTGGGGATGAAATTTTTATTACGGGGGGAGAATTTTAATGCTTCAAATTTTGATTAAGGGCTAATAACTTTTATTGAGAATCTAATTATTGTGAGAAAACACCTTTGGGGAAATAAAGTTGATTTATGACCCGAATTAATGATTGGAAATACCCAAAAGCCTATATTTTAGTATAATTATGTGGCAAAGTTATGATTGGACTAAAATAGAGGGGGAATGACGTATGGAAGAAGGAAAAGGAATTTAATTATGTGTCATGTGGCAATTCAAGTGAATGTGCCATAATCAAGGGTAAAATAGGAAGAATGGAAAATTTATTGGCCAATTAGTCAGTAATTAATGAATAAATTAATTACTAACTAAAAAAATGAGAAGTATGACTAAATGGCTAATGGAGTAGTTAGTGTAACCATGTGGTTACTTACTTTATGAGAAGCAATGTGATTTGGACACTTGGCATTTTGTAGATGAAGAGAGAGTGCGTAGAAAAGTCAAAATGCATTTTAAATTATCTTCTCTTCCCTCCCTCTCTCCCTAGTCGGCTGTGAAGGCATAGGCATAGAAGAAATCATCATTTCATTATCTTCATCTCTCTCTCTCTCTCTTGCTCTCTCATTCGCCTGCCATTGTTGAAGAAGAAAGAGGAAGAAGCTTTAGAAAAGGAGAGTCATTTGACCTCTAAAATGACCTTTAATCTTATTCCTCTTGTTGAGATATTTGATTTTATAGTTTTAGATTTTCAAGTGGTGGTGGTTTGTGCACTCAAGAAAATCTATAGGTTGGTGAAGCAAGGAACAAGTTAGAGAAAGTGATAGAGGTGAGTAAGAGAAACCTTTCTACATGCATTTTATGGCCAATGTTCGAGGCTTGAATTTCTGGAATTTTTGCCCTATTTTCATGGATTAGGGTCTTTGAGAGTATGTTGTGTTGTGATTATGGAAATGTTACTTTGTTGTGAGTCTTGGATAGATAGAATTGAATTGAGACTTAAATGTGAAGTTTGGAGTTTTTGAGATTTTATGTTGAGTTATTGCCTAAGTTATATCATGTGAAAGGAATATGAATATGGTTATATTGATGTCTCCAACGGTTTTTATGTGAAATTCTATGTGGAAATGGGTTTTGGAACCATTGGAGACTTAAGTTGCAAAACTGGAAAATTTGTCAAAAGAAATTCTGTGTAGGGGACCTATTTTGCACAATGTTTTGAAATAGCAAATGGTGTCAAAAGAGAATGAAACTTTCCAGTTTTGTAGTTTATATTTCAAGCTTTCCATTAATATAAAGTTTGGGTTATTTTGAGTTCTGTACTAAGAGTTATGGTCAGTTGAAATCAGTCAAGAATCAGGCCAATTCTTGGCCGCGGCCCAAAAATTTCTGACTTGCTCTTGGCCATGGCCCAAGGAGGTGGACCACGGCCCAAAACTTTCTGACCATCTATTAGCCGTAGCCCATGGATGCCCTTACCGCGGCCAAGCCCTGTTTTCAGCACTTTGTGATTTTGAAAAGTGGTTTCCAATCTAGTTCTCTCCAACCCTTTTGAGCTATTGTTAGAACCTTTCATACTACTTAAGAGACTTTAATGATAACCAAACCAAAGTGTTTTATAGTTATTTGAGAATTTGAATAAGTGATAACTTGTCATCCTTAATTATGATGATAGGATTTGATATTTACCCAGAACGTTAGAGGCCTATGCCTGGCAAGAACAGAAAGAATAAGGTAGTGACACTTTCTCCTATATCATGTTTAATGCATTGTATGTTTATACTTATCATTGAATGAACGATTGAGTCATGGCAGGTGGCCCGGTTTTGAATGAACGATTGGGTCACGGCGGATGGCCCAGCTTTGAATGCTATTGTTGCTGATTGTCATGCCTATCACGGGAGTGATTATGTAATGATTGAATACTGCTGTTGCTGATTGTCATCCCTATCATGGGAGTGATTATGGTAATGATTGAATGTTGCTGTTAGTGATTGTGATACTTTTCACGTTTGTGATCAAAGTTATAATTGAATGCTGCTGTGTTGCTGAATTTTGATATTTACTTACATGCTTTGTTATATTATGCATCATATACGTGGAATGTCACTATTGAGATTCTTTCGAATCTCACTCTTTCCAATTATCAAATTTTTAGTCAGGGCAAGTGGATCAAGAGACAAGCAAGTTCATAAAGGCGACTAGGATTGTCGGTGGTAGTCTTTAGTTATGGTTTTTCGTTATCATATTTTGGACAAATGCACATATTGACCACAGGATAGTGTTTGTATTGTAATCCCTGATAAGGGAAATTGAGATGGGCAATGAGCCCTGTAAAACCCTTTTAGTTAATGAATATATCACAGGTAAATGTCGGGAATTTTTGCTAAGCACTCTGATATTTATGTATGTAACAGAACCGGACAAGCCAAATATTTTTAAAAAGTGAATAGAGATCGTATCATACATGTTTTGTAAAAAGTTTTATTTATTCTCAATCTCTTATTCAATTTATGACACGTGTTTAAACACTAATTATGGCCTTGTGAGGTCGGGGGTTACAAAAACTCCTACTTATGAGCTCTAGCCACCTTTCATCACTTGCTTCTCATTCGACCCACTTGCCTTGGCTGTAGGTTAGTCAATGGAAAGAATGAGATTCAAAAGAATCCCTATAGCAAAAATTCACTCCTAACATGTATAATCACAAAGCATGTAAGCAAATCACAAAATATCATCATATCAATGGCATTCACAATGGCAGTACAATAACGGCATTCACAGTAGCAATACTACATGCGACTTTCGTCACATTTGTAGCAGCTTTCGCTATATTCACAATGGCATATTTCATAATGGCATGTTACACAACAGCTTTTGTTATAATCACACGACATAAACAGTAGCATTCCTATTCCTTACAATGCAATGATAAGACATGCATACAATGCTTTATACATAATATAAGAGAAAGGGTCACTACGTTGTTCTTTCCGCTCATGCTCTGGGACCGGTTTTTCTCGTGCAAGGAAAAAGGAAAATCCTATAAACCATGACTAAGGATAAAGAGTTATTCTCTATTCCAATACTCAACTCCACAATACTTAGGGTTGGTTATCATTTGAGACCTTTAGGTGGAAACTAGAAGCTTAAACAAATACCTAAAAGGTTGGGAAAGACTTGACCAAAGTCCATCTTTCAGAAAGATTTGGGCTGCAGCCAAGAGATGGTCAAAAAGATTTGGGCTGCGGCCAAGATCCTCTGGCCACAGCCAAGAACAGGTCTGAGAGTTTTGGGCCGCAGCCAGGACTCTATTGGCCACGGTCAAGAACTGGTCAGATGCTTTTGGGCCTCGGCCAGCAATTGGCCTATTTCCTGGCTGATTTTTAAATGACCATAACTTCTTGTACAAACGTCAGAATAACTCAAACTTTATATCATTGGAAAGCTTTCAATGAGTACTACAAAACTAGAAAGTTTCATAATATTTTGATACAATTTGCTTATGAAAGTTTCAAAACACTATGCAAAATTGGTGGCCTGCACAGAATTTTAACTCAACAAAATTCTAGAATTTCTAGTTTTTCACCAAGTGTCCAATGGTTCCAAAATTTCACAACCAACACCATTCCCACACAATTTTTCACAAGAAATCCAATGGAACCATCAAAACACCCAAATTCACATCCCATTCACATGTTCTATTTTGGGAAAACATTTTAACATAAAACCCAATTTCACCAAACTTTACATACAAAGCACCAAATCAATGCCATTGTCCATGACACATCACAAGGCACCAATTCAACAATCAAAACACTACAATTCATCTAAAACCCTAACCACACAAAAATTAGGGCAACTTTCTCAAACCACAATACTCAACCAATGGTTACAACACATATACTAATAGGTAGCTATTATCACCTCTTTCACTTCCCCAAGCTTGTTCTTTAATTCTTCAACCTTCAACTTTTCTTGAACTCACCAAACACCTCCTCTTAAAAATCTAAAACCATAGAGATAAATCTCTCATCAAGGTGGTCAAGGTTAATAAAGAAGATTTTGGCATTCAAGGCCATTCACTAGGTTAACAAGAGCTCACATACCTTGATTTTCTCCTTTCTCTTTCATCCTTGCTTGGACGAAAATGGTTGCTTGAGAGAGAGAAAATGAGATGATGAAATCAGATTTTTCATCCTTCTAAACCCAAGCCTAGCCGACCTTAAAGAGAGAGAAAAGAGAAGAGTAAGTTTGAAAGTTTGACTTTCATCTATGGTCCATATAATGCCATGTGTCATGATCTTGGCACTTCTTCCATGAGCTTGCAACATGTGATTACTCCCTCTTGTTCTCTTAGCAATTAGTCATACTACTCAAAATTTAAGCTATTAGTGGAATCCTTCTTTGGTTGTTGACTAATTGGCCAGTGACTTTTCTTTTTCCCATTTTGCCCTTGACTATCGCAATGCCTTTTGAATCACCATTGTGCATATTTTCTACCTATATTCCTTCATGTCATACGCCCTTCCCCTATTTTAGTGTAATTTAGGTTTTAATACCATAATTGAGCTCAAATATAGGGTTTGGGCACTGACTACAGCTCATTAAATTCATAATTCACATTGTATTCTCCAAAAGCATTTGTTTAACATTAATTACATTTACTTTTGGAGTCATTAGCCCTTAATCACATTTAGGGCATTACACCCCGTGAGCCACTTGTCAATTTTCTGGTTGTTTTTTAAAATGTAACAGTCAACTATTGACCGTTGACTGGTAAAAGTTAACAGTTGGCCATTGAATGGTCAACGGTCAAACGGTTGACTGAGACCAATGACGTGGCGTTGACGTGTCTCGGTCAACATACTGCTCAATGGATGACGTGGCCTTAGTTGACTGATGATGTGCCCTTGGTAACGTGTCTCTAAATGCTGATGTGGCACTCTCTCATTGGCACCACGTAGTTTGTCATCATCTTCAACCTCCAGCCAGGTCAACTTGACCTAGTTGGAGCTCCGACGGGTCATTGCAATCTACAAACTTCAGAAAGTCATATCTTCCTTATTTTAGCTCTGTTTTTTATGTTCTTGGTGTTATTGGAATCTTTACTGAACGAACTACAAATCCATGGCTTTTAGTTGATCTTAAAATTCATTTTCAGTGATCAAATTATGATTCAAATATAGGCTGTGACAAGGCAACTCGTCAACTTCTTTCCTTCGTTTCTCCCTCAACCGAACTTCGTTTGACACATTCTAAGTGTCGTTGGAATCGTCTCTTTGATCTCTACACACCCATGGCCTTATGTTGGGCAAAAACACTTAGTTTCAACAACCCAATTTTTCACCAACATCGACGGCACTCTATAACGTAACTTGGATGTATGTCCTTTATGTTTTAAGAGCTTTTCTACCTTTTGAGGGGTTTAGTCTCTTGTTTTTTATTCCACGTAAGTTTCAAAAAACTCAACTTTTAAGAAATCGAAGAAGTGAGGAGGAGGAGAAGAATAAAGCTTTGTTGTGAAAACACATGCAATACAAGAACACAATTATATATGCATATAGAGGCTGAAGCAGAACCATATAATAGGTTCACACTTTAAAAGAAGACCATTTAGGTTATAAGAAAAATAGTTTTCTTTTGGAGCACATACGAGTTTAAGCATCATATTTTCACATATGAATAAACAACCGGGCATACTTGAACAAAAGAAGCATGTGCATAGCCAACA
This sequence comes from Inga leiocalycina, assembly GCA_963242795.1. Classification (NCBI taxonomy): domain Eukaryota; kingdom Viridiplantae; phylum Streptophyta; class Magnoliopsida; order Fabales; family Fabaceae; genus Inga; species Inga leiocalycina. Next base: position 60,658,512 of record OY725321.1, read on the forward strand.
TCTTTCACAAGTGAAAAAAAACTTTCATGCATGCAAAAGACAAATGCCACCAGTTAACATTCATATATGATAATATGCATATATTATATCATACATTCACATATACGATAACACACAGCACAACGAAAATAATATAATAGAGATATAAATAAAACATATCACATGTTTATTCACAAAGAACAATCACAGCCTCAAGATCAACATGCTCTGATGCCAATGTAGGAAAAAAATAAGGAAAGAGAATATACTAGCGTATCAGGGCGAATCCACATTCGGATCTGGGTCAAAGCTTCATTGCTCTATAACTCGAACATAATAATGCTCACGCATTATTAGACTAATAGAACCTAATTAGGATTGGTATAGCGGATCACCAGAACAAGAAAGATGGTAGGAGAGAAGAGAGATTGCCACATAGCTCAATGGCAGGGGTGAGTTGTAACTGAAGGAAGCACATCCTATTTATAGTGGTTTAAGGTGGCCACTAATTAGAAAATAATGTTAACCCTTCTTGACTTCCAAGTTAGTAATTAGGATAATTAATTATGATGACTTGTTTCTCAATTAACAATCTCATAATTAATACTAACTTATTTCTCAATCCATAATTAATGTTGATTTCTTTTTTTATTTAATTAGGTTATTTGTATCCTAATCAAATAGTCCAGCCCATCTAGGATGGACTTGGACCCAAAGTCCTACACGTAATATATGGAGGACACATAGACATGCTCAAGTAATGGGATCAAATGAAGGAGATTTAGAATGGTAAGAGATGCACTTTTGGTGCTATTCTAATTTTACATTCCTTGGTACATGCTCTTTTTAATTTTTAACATTTGGACATGAATTTTAGGTTTGCAACCAATGTTACAAATGCATAATATTTTCTGAATCTTATTCCTTGTATATTTCCAATGATTGTGAACAAGGGTATTCCATAATCTTTAGTTAATTCCATATAATAATATTGTTTCTGAACTTTAGTGTGCTCAAAATTTTCCTTGATTGTAACACCCCAAATTTTATTCACCAATATGCCTTGTACTTAACTATGATATTGAATGAAATGGAATGGTGAATATTTATGATCATAGGAATTAAAAACTGAAAATTTGAAATGTGAACAGTGCTGCTAGTGAAGTTTCCTGTGAGGCAATGATTTTTTCATGTGGTTTTATATGACCAAATGATTATCACAAATTATGAAATTTTACAGGATGAAAGTAGACATCCTAAACTTTAATTTTTTGGAGCTATGACAAAGAGCTATGGATTTTTGAAGTTTACCCAGTGAAACTGACTACTTTCTGGAACAGCGTCTAAAGATTGACATTCTGGGAATTTTCAGCTCCTAATTAGTAGTGGCTATTAGTTTTCCCTTAAAATAGACTTAATGAGGGTCACATAGGTCTTTGAACCACTGCATTTTGATATTCTAGAATAAGTTATGATTTTTCAAAGTTTGGGCAGAAAATCTGCTAAAATTGCCAATTATTCCGAAAATGGAAAACAAAAGTTATGGCAAATGTTGTAATCATAAGATAAATGGAGAAAAGCCAATTAGGCTTGAATATGGGCTGATTAGAGGGGAGGAATTAGTTGAAATCTAATGGCACATTAAGACACAAGTTACATGTAGATAAGCTTAAGATCCATTATGCCACAAAAGTCAACATTTTTGGGATTTTGGTAATTAAAATAATTAAGGGAAAAAGGAGATCTTCTATTACAACTCCTCCCTTCATCTTTCATGCTTCATTTTCGTGTTCACTAAGAAGAATAGAGAGAGAAAGTGAGTTCATGGGTTTCTAGAGAGGAGGAGAAAAAGCTAAGGTAAGTTGTGATTTCTCTTGTAATTTAGCTTCTAGCTTGTGAAATTTCTTCTCTAAGTTTTCCTTCTTCATGGATCCATGTGTTTAGCAAGCAAATATCAAGGTTTGAGGAGGAGGGAGAGTTCAATTAAAGAGAGAAAAAAGGAGGAACACAAAGGTAACTTCAAAACCCTCAAATCTTCGGTTTTATTGTTATTGTTGTTGAAGTTATCAGTGGATTTGTGGTTAGTTTGTTTTGATTTGTAGGTTTGGGAAGTGTTAACCCTAAGGGGTTATGCTGACAAAATTTCCTCAAATCTTGGGTATTAGATGTTTAAATAGTTAATCAAGTGGTTAAAAGTGAAATGGAGCAAGCTTTCGGAGTTGAAAATCAAAAACTGCATTTCCCCTTTTCCTTCTTAATGTTTCAGCCAAGCAAGGTTAGGGGGTAGGAGCTAGATTTTCATGAAATTAATGGTTCTATTGTATTTAGGAGGGAAAATTAGGCGAGGTTAGTGTTGAACACTTTTTTAGAAAAGCCCTATAAAGTAAAATTATGAAAATGCCCCTATAATCCTAATTAGGGGCTGCTATGGAAAAACTGTCATTTGGTAGTGATTTTTTGAAAACCAAGGTAAAAAATGGATTCATTGGGAGAAAATATGTAAGAATAGCTTGGGTCAAAATTTCAGGAAAAGTACAGTCGGAATGAGTACATCGGGCCGGGCCGGGTCCCTAGGGGCATTTGGTAATTTTTCAATATAGGCTAATATAACCACCAAAAACATTTTGAAAGTCTCTAAAATGATACATGAATGTGTTTTAATCTAATTCATGTACATTTGGAGTTTTAGGACCTGATTGATAGCCCAAGCTGCGACAAGAAGTACGAGGAGCCTATTTAAGGATCAAAAAGGGTTAAGGTAGTAACTTTATCCTTCATATACTATGTGAATGTTTGTATTCTTTTTATATGCCATCTTCTGTAATATGTTTGATACACAGTGCCTACAGGTACATTGATGAATAGTGCCTACGGGTACACTGATATGCCCAACCGAGGACTGAGATACCGAATGTGTAGGGGTTGCTGTTAGAGCAAGCGTTTCACCCAAGAGGGGGGTGAATTGGGTGATACTAAAATTTCGTTGCAAATATGAAAACTTGACAGTGAATATAATGCAGTAAAGAGTAAGGAGAAATATCACCGAAGTGTACACCGGGAGTTATACTGGTTCGGTCACAACCACTTTGACCTACGTTCAGTCCTCAGAGCTTCTCTGAGAGTTTCACTATAACTTCCAAGATTCAGTAGGTTCTTGGCACCTCAGTACAAGCAAGTTCCTTCACCTAGACACTCGCTCCCCCTTACAAGTTGTAATCCAATCCCAACTCAAGGTTCCACAACCTTAAGTTATCTCAATAACAAATATTGAGTTTGAATGAAATATCTCTCTCACAGAGTGAATAAGAATCACTGAAGCATAGAATTACAAATATGAGTAAAACAGAGTAGTGAGCTTGATAATGCGTTCGTGTGTATGATCTTCTTGTTATTGTCTCTGTTTGGATGTTCCCATATATATATGAAGTATTGGTAGTGACCGTGGGAACATTTTCTTCTCGTCCGTTGGAGAGTGCGCAGCCACTATTGACTTTTCCAGTATTTGAAAAATATCCATTTGCGGTAGGTGGCGGTAGGTAGTATTTGAACGTTACATTTGACTTTCCTTATTTGGTAAGATCTCTTTATTGTTTATCTGTAAATATGCTAAGAATACTAATACAATGAAATGTTAATCATATAGGAAGTACATCAATGAACGTTGGAATGATTTCTAAATTTCTGGACTTGCATACTCGAGTAGTTACTCGAGTACATACTCGAGTATCATCGGGAAAACTTTGATAAACTGCAAGTCAATAAGCAAACATAACGTTACTCGGGTAGTGCATGAAGTAAACAGAAATTCAAACCTTTGGAAATACATGTTTACTCGTGTACTTACTCGGGTAAAGTGCACTTTTCTTCATTAGTTACTCGAGTACCAACTCGAGTAAACCTTCAAATAAACTTTAGGTTACTCGATGCTTCACTCCAATAATGTTGGCAGGATTTCAAGGCCGAGAGCACTTCAAGTTTGATTACCTTGTTACTCGAGTCCTTACTCGAGTAAACATAAATTTTCTGCATAGCTTACTCGGGTAATGACTTGAAGTTCTCTTCCAAGTAACTCTGAATACTCGAGTAGTGACTTGAGGTTTTTCTTCTAAATAACTCTGCATGCTCGAGTAGTAACTTGAAGTGAAGGGTGAGAAAAACATTTCATGTTATTCAAGTAATACCTTTAGGTTTTGCAGGGTTGAAAATGCCGAGAGCAACACATTTCTTGAAACAGAGTAACTCGAGTACAAACTCAAGTATCATTGGAAGGCCGAGAGCAACTGGAAGTCTTTTACATGGTTACTCGAGTACCTACTCGAGTAACGTTGGCAGGCCGAGAGCAACTCCAAGTGTTTTACTTGGTTACTCGAGTAACGTTGGCAGGCCGAGAGCAACTTGAAAACTTTTACCTTATTACTCGAGTACTTACTCGAGTATTGTTGGCAGGTTACTTGAAGTTCGACTCTGGTTACTTCAAGTTTAAATTTATTACTCGAGTAACCTTTTAGAAAACTTACCACTGATCAAGTTTCTCATCTTTTTCTCTTAGCCTTTCTTCATTACTCCAATGCTTGCTTCAAGAGATGATTTTTCCTTTTATTACTTTGTTCAAACTTATTTGTTTATCAAATCTTTTTCATGCCATTCATTGTTATCATCAAAACATGAGATCTAACATTCTCCCCCTTTTTGATGATGACAAAACTTGGTGATTTTGAGCAAGATTTTTGAAGTTAAGTTCTCAATTAAATACTTCTTGAATTCAATGATAATTTTGAAAGCCTTGTTAAGTTTAGATTCAAAGTATTTTTGAAGTCATACACCTTGCATACACAACAAGCTCATTAGTCCCACAATGTATTATAATTTAAAAGCTAAAATAGACTTGAAATAAATTCATAACTTAAATAAACTTGCATTAAACTTAAACATTTCATTACAAGATGAAAAGTTATAAATTGAAAAGCTCCAAAATCCCATATACACCCAAAATACCCAAAATGACTCAGAAACTTCCACAAAACCACTCTCAAGTTCTTCTCCCCCTTTTTGTCTTCATCATTCAAGAGGTGGATTGGAAGGCTTGACCATGGAGATAGGCTTTACTGGAAGAACCAAAGAACCATCTGAACTAGAAGAATCAAAAGAACTAGAAGATTCTGGTTCAGGAAGATTTAGTGGAGGGATATGGATGTCATGTCTAGGAGGAATAGGAGAAGGCTTGTAGATGATCATAGTGGTGGTCTCAACCTCTTCAGTACCACCAGGAGTGTGATGATCAGAGGATGAAGGAGATATTTCCTCTGTATATGTAGGAGATGGAATGGGTTTAGGAGAGGGTTCAGGCTGAGGTTTAGGTGGTGAATCATCAATGATGATATGGATGGTCTCATTTATTTTGGGGTTATCCACGGAGTATAGGATATCTTCGGGTTTTGGCTCAGGTGGACTAGAAACTGGAGGGATAGGTGGCTCAACCTCAGAGTGATGAATATCAGAAGGAATGTTCTTTGGAGGTGGTGGTATATGCTCTGGGGATAGTATGTGCTCTGGAGATGAAGAAGTGTCATGTGCAGAAGATGATGGACCGGCAGAAGGTCCGGGACCTAAAGAATCCAGTCGTGCCAGAATCAATCTCAATGTCTCACCCTGGGCACGTTGCTCAACTAGCAACTCTTCGTGCGTCTTATCCATCTTCTCAACCAGCTGAGTCATCTTGTGATTCATGTGTGTTATTAACTCAGTATTCGTGTTTGCAATATCCACATGGAATCCTCTGAGCATATTCTCCATGAAATGCTGAAGTGTGGCATTGAGGAAAGATGGTGATGATGTAGTGGCAGCTGGAGCCGACGACTGAGTATCATCCATCTTGATAGTTTCAGTCTCAGTCTTCTTCTTCTTCTTCGACCCAGACTCTAGAGGACCCTTGAGAGGAATGTCAATGTTGAGCTTGCCAATTTGATTTCTCCCAACCGGAGTAATCCTCTCAATGTGTTCTTTGCTCTCCAGATACCATATCTTATTCTCCTTCAGAATGAGTGAGACAATCTGAGGATATGGCATAGGTGTGGTAGCTTTCCCGTCTACTCTGTACCTCTTCATTCCAGAAAAGATATACTCTCCTAAATCTTTCTGTTCCTTCAGGAGTAAGGAAGCAAACCATCTAAAGTCCCTATCAGAGAAGTGGGTATAGTTGTTGGCTTTATTCACAAGGGATCTAGAGTATATATACCATAGAACCCTGTGATGATCACACATATCACTAGGTTTGAAATTTAAAGGGCCAACAAGCTCACCAGGTTTAAGGACGGAGAATATTTGGTTTGAGTCAAGTTTGGAGTAAATATCATCTGGGGGGTTCTTATTCCTAACCAAAAATTTATCCTAGAGGGTAGATGAGTATCTTTTGGCCTCTAACAGTGGTAGTCATTTCTTCCTCAGCTGAAGATCTATTTGGTTCATCTAAAATCTCAAGATTGCAGTAAAAATGGGTGACTACTTTTGTGCAAAAAGGAAGTCTAATAGAAAGCCAAGGCATAAATGGTTCTAAAAAGGGACTAAGATCATGCTTCAATACCTCCTGAAGTACTTTGAGATCCACATAGTGTGTCTTGCACACTTTTCTCCTGGAGAATTGAGTGAGGTACTTCGGGGACTCTTCCAGTTTGTTGACATTAAACCCCTTTGGAGGTTTGGTGATCTCCTCTTCTGGCAGTTCTGATTTCTTTGAAGACTGCCCCTTCTCAAGCTGATCCAGAATGCCAGCCATTGCCTTAGCCACATTCACATCATATTTGGGCTTTTTAGGAGCTTTTGGTGTGAAGGAGGGGGTTGAGGAATCAGAAGGTGGAGGAGAAGGAGATTTGGCCCTTTTGCCTCTCCCAGTAGAGGTGCTCTTCCTGGATTGAGCCCTTGTAACTACTGGCTCTTTGATAACAACCCCTTTCGGTTTTGGTTGAGGTTGAGGTTTGGGTTGCACTTTGGCTTTGGATCTAGGAGTAAGTTTTCTTCTCTTTCTGGGAGGAGAAGAAAGAGGATCAGTGAGTTGTGGGGATCCAGAAGAATCTGTGGGAGTAAGATTTTTGGTTCTAACCATCTTGAATTAATGAAAGTTGAGAAACTCAGAAAACAGAGCAAGAAAAATGCGATATAGGGCAAACTGAATCTGATCAGAATAGGAGGTTTCTGGAGATAAGAATCGATGGATTTTGACGGAAATTAAGTAGGGAAGTGATTGTGAAAAGTTTTTGTGAGAGGACAGAGTGATTTACTCGAGGAGATTTTATGGAAATGACCAAGTTTGCAACAGATAAAGACCTAGAACCCGACGTTACTCGAGGCCTTACTCGAGTAAATTGCATGTTTACTCGAGTCCATACTCAAGTGATCATAAAGAAAATTTCTAAAATAATTTATTTAAATTGCGTACCTGGCATGAATAATATTGTAATTATCCATGTATGTTCCCTCGATCATTTTGTAGCCAATTTAAAGCAGATTTGAGTCGTTTCTCATCAAATTGGTGATCTGGACTTGCAGTTACTCGAGTCCTTACTCGAGTAAGCTTCAAGTTTACTCGAGGCTCGCCTCGGGTAACCTTTCATTTTCAGATTGGACTGTTCAGTTCTCACCAATGAACCGTTTGATTCAAATTCCAAGAAACTTGATGCGTTACTTCCAGTTTTGGAAGACCATTACTCGAGTAGTTACTCGAGTAAAGTGCTTCTTTACTTCAAGTTATTCCTCGGGTAATGCTTCACTGTCAGTCATTACTTCAAGTTGGTACTCCAGTAAAGGTGTCTTCTGATGACCTCTAGTTTTATTTCTCAAAACAGAGTTTCAATCTTCTTGCAAAACAAGTTTCTACATACTCCGATGCTTAAATTAGTAATCATCAAAACATTATCAAATGACTTCATCTAATATTATGAGAAGCTGAAATAACTTACAACTCATTGGGATTTACCATTCCCAATTCTCTTCTAATGTATAGAAATTGATCTTTTACAAGGGGTTTAGTAAAGATATCAGCTAGTTGAAGATGAGTAGGAATGAATATTACTTTCACATCTTTCTTTTGGACATGATCTCTGATGAAGTAATGTCTAACATCGATATGCTTGGTTCTAGAATGTTGAACTGGATTTTTCGCCAAGCTTATCGTACTGGTATTGTCACAATAGATTGTTATTTCTTTGAGATAAATACCAAGATCTTGTAGTTGTTGTTTTAACCATATCACTTGCACAAAACAACTTGAGACTGCAACATATTCGGCTTCCGTTGACGAAAGAGACATTGTATTTTGTTTCTTGCTGAACCATGAGACAAGAGATTCTCCAAGAAATTGTCCTTGTCCACTGGTGCTCTTTTGGTCTATTTTGTATCCTCCAAGATCTGAATCTGAATATGCAACAAGATATTCACTTCTTCCTTTGGGATACCACAGACCCAATTCGGGTGTGTTAGCAAGGTATTTAAAGATTTGTTTGACAGTTTCAGCATGTGATTCCTTTAGTGCTGATTGATATCTTGCACATATGCCAACACTAAATTGGATGTCCGGTCTACTTGCCGTAAGATAGAGTAATGATCCAATCATTCCTCTGTATTTTGTGATGTTGTAGTCTTTCCCTTTGACATCAGCATCAAGCAACGTAGTTGAACTCATAGGTGTGTTCGTTTCATTTGCTTCATCAATTCCATACTTCTTCAACAACTCTTTCAAATACTTTGTTTGAGATATGAAGATTCCATTCTTTCTTTGTTTGATTTGCAAACCAAGAAAGAAATTCAATTCTCCCATCATTGACATCTCAAACTCTCCCTGCATTATCTCAGAAAATTCCTTGCACAGAGATTCATTAGTAGCACCGAAAACAATGTCATCAACATATATTTGAACAATCAAAATATCATCACGTTTTCGTTTTATAAAAAGTGTTGTATCAACTTTTCCCCGTACAAAACCTTGATCAATAAGAAATTTACTGACCCTTTCGTACCATGCTCTAGGAGCTTGTTTTAAACCATATAAAGCCTTTTTGAGTTTGAAAACATGGTCAGGTTTAGTTACATCTTCAAAACCTGGAGGTTATTCTACGTATACTTCTTCCATGATGTAACCATTTAGAAATGCACTCTTTACATCCATTTGATAGTGTTTGAATCCTTTGATGCATGTAAAGGCTAAGAGTACGCGTATAGCTTCCAATCTAGCCAATGGAGCATACGTTTCCTCATAATCAATCCCTTCTTCCTGATTATAGCCCTTTGCCACCAATCTTGCCTTGTTTCTAACAATAATTGCGGATTCATCAAGTTTGTTCTTGAATACCCATTTAGTACCAATGATCGGATGATCCTTGGGTCAGGGTAACAAATCCTAAACTTGATTTCTTTCAAATTGATTTAATTCTTCTTGCATTGCTATAACCCAATCATTGTCTGATAGGGCTTCATCAATGTTAAAAGGTTCAATTTCAGAAATGAATGCAGAAAAACTTACTTCATTGAAAATTCTATTTCTAGTTTTGATCCCTTCATTCACATCTCTTATGACTTGATCTAAGGGATGACTTTTATTGTATTTCCAGGCTCTAGGTTGTCCTAGTGATTGTTCTTCTTCCTTGGTTTCATCAACCTCTGGAATAAGAGATTTAGAAATAGATTGACCATTTTCTTGATTTAAAACAACTTCCTGTTCTTCATCAATGGTTTTGTCAGAGGATTCAAATTCATCAAATACAATATGAATTGATTCTTCAACAACACATGTTCTTTTATTAAAAACTCTATATGTTTTACTTCGGTTAGAATATCCTAGGAAAATTCCTTCATCAGTTTTAGAATCAAATTTTCCTAAGTTATCTTTACCATTATTATGAATGAAACACTTACAACCGAAGATGTGTAGATGAGCAATATTTGGCTTCCTTCCTTTGTACAGCTCATATGGTGTCTTTCCAAGTTTTGTTCTAATATAGGCTCTATTTGAAATATAGCATGCTGTACTCATAGCGTCAGCCCAGAACACTTGAGATACGTTCTTTTCATTCAACATTGCTCTCGCCATTTCAGTGAGTACTCTATTCTTGCGTTCCACGACTCCATTTTGTTGAGGCGTCCTTGGAGCAGAGAAATTGTGATTAATGCCATTTGTATCACAATATTCTTCAAAGGCTTGATTTTCAAATTCTCCACCATGATCAGTCCTAATGCCTACAATGGACATACCTTTCTCATTTTGCACTTTCTTGGCAAAAACAATAAATTCTTCAAAGGTTTCATCTTTTGATGATAGAAAAATAACCCATGTAAATCTGGAGAAATCATCAACAATGACCAATGAATATAAGTTGCCACCAAGACTCTTTACTCTTGCTGGGCCAACTAAATCCATATGTAATAATTGTAGTGGTCTATTTGTTGAAATCTCATTTTTCAAATTGAAAGATGATTTAGTTTGTTTACCCTTTTGACATGCGTCACAAATCAAGTCATTTTTGAAATTTACTTTGGGTAATCCAAGTACTAAATCCTTTTTGAGTAGTTTGCTTAATTGACGCATATTGACATGAGCCAATCTGTTATGCCATAGCCAACTTTCATCAGCATTACTCAGAAAACAATTTTCAGAATCATTTCTACTAATATCTAAAGTAAAACAATTACCTTCCCTTTTTGCTCTGAGCTTAGCCTTGATAATCTTCTTATCAAGTTGTAAGTCATTTTTATTGACAATCAGACATTCCTCTGAATCAAATATTATCCAGTCGTCTTTATCTACACTTTGACTTACGCTCAGCAAATTGTGACACAAACCTTCAACATAATATACATCTTTGACTTGGATTCCTTTGTCATTTTTTATTTCACCAATTCCTGCTATCTTTCCGGATTGATTTCCTCCAAATTTTACCTTTCCACCTTCCTTAGGTTGCAATGTGGTAAAACTTTTGAAATCTCCGGTCATATGTCTAGAGCATCCACTGTCTATGTACCATTTGTTGTTTTTGGATGCTTCAAGACATATCTGCAAACAAATGACTAAGTCTTAGGTACCCACATCTTTTTGGGTCCTTTTGGGTTAGTACAAATAATTTTCTGAACATATGAGCCTTTAGGTATCCATTTGTAGGTTCCTATGTTTCCTTTCTTCTTATGAATGCATGAAGAGGTATAATGACCTTTTCTATTATAGTAATTACAAAATGCAAAAGGATTCGATGTATGCACAGAATGCTGGAAATAATTCAAATATGACTTACCTCCTGCTTTCTTTCTACCTTTCCACTTATCTGATTTTGGATCATATCTAATTCCAGATCAGTCATTTACAAATCGTTGAGCTTTTAAAATAACATTTAGCATCTCACTTCCTTGAGTAAATTTTTCAAGAGTTTTTATAAGATTAGTGTTTTTCTTTTTCAAAGAAGAACAATTTTCACAATTCTTTTCTGAACTTTCTTTAAGTTCAATTTCAAGAGCTTTGTTGTTCTTTTTGAAAACAATTAATTCTTTAACTACTTTGATGAATTCAGAATGTAAAGCATTACATTCAGAGAGTAATTCATCATAGGTATGATCAAAATCATTTACCTCTTCTTCTGTTTCTTCTTGAGCTACAAGACATATATTGGCTACTTCTTCCTCATCACTTTCTTTGTCAGAGGAGCTATCACCCCATATAGCATATACGAAGGCCTTCTTTTTGTTGAAGAATTTGCCTTTTCTCTTTTCTTTGCTCTTTTAGTTCAGCTATGGACATTCTGATTTGATATGTCCTGGTTTTCCACATTCGTAGCAAATGATATGATCTTTGCTGCTTGGTCCTCCTTTCTAAAAGTGTTTGAATCCATGACCTTTCTTGTAAAACTTTCTAAATCGTTTTATGATTAGGCCCATTTCATCATCGTCAAATTCCTTATCCTCATCTTGATTCTCTTCTTTTGCTTTTAGTGCTAGACCTTTCTTTTTCTTGTCACCAATGTCATCTAGTTCCCGTTTGAACTTTATTTTACTTTCATATTCAGAAAGACTTCCAAATAGAGAAGCAACTGATCTCATTGATTCTCCTTTTGCTTCTTCTATTGCAGTGACTTTGGCCTCCCACTCTTTAGAAAGAATATTTAAAATCTTTCGTACTTGGGTATGCTGATCATAAACTTTCCCAAGTGCTGCAAGTTGATTAACAAGATGAGTATATCTAAGTTCAAATTCAGATATTGATTCACCTGATTTCATTCAAAGTAGATCAAATTCAGTGACCAAGGTGTTGATCCGATTCTCCTTTATTCCTGAAGTTCCTTCATGAGCTATTTCCAGAGCTTCCCACATTTCCTTTGCTGTTGGAAGTGTGCAGATTCTGAAGTACTCACTTTGACTTAAAGCACTTTGTAACATCAGAATTGCCTTGCTGTTAGAGTGATAATTTTCTTGTCATTCTCATCGTATTCCGCTGGCGTCTTGGGAATTTTCTGAGAATCTACAATCTTTATAGGTTGATAGTTTCCAATCTCAATCACATCCCATAGCCCATATTCAGTAGCCATCAGAAATACTCTGAACTTTGCTTTCCAGAAAGAAAAGTGTTCGCCACTGAAACTTGGAGGTCTAGTGATGGATGCTCCATCAGGAAGAATTCCTTCACCCATGCTTGCCATTGGATCCTTCTTAGGTTGTTATACCTGAATAAGAAGACCTACTCTCTGATACCAAATATTAGAGCAAGCGTTTCACCCAAGAAGGGGGGTGAATTAGGTGATACTAAAATTTTGTTGCAAATATGAAAACTTAACAGTGAATATAATGCAGTAAAGAGTAAGGAGAAATATCACCGAAGTGTACACTGGGAGTTATACTGGTTTGGTCACAACCACTTTGACCTACGTCCAGTCCTCAGAGCTTCTCTGAGAGTTTCACTATAACTTCCAAGATTCAGTAGGTTCTTGGCACCTCAGTACAAGCAAGTTCCTTCGCCTGGACACTCGCTCCCCCTTACAAGTTGTAATCCAATCCCAACTCAAGGTTCCACAACCTTAAGTTATCTCAATAACAAATATTGAGTTTGAATGAAATATCTCTCTCACAGAGTGAATAAGAATCACTGAAGCATAGAATTACAAATATGAGTAAAACAGAGTAGTGAGCTTGATAATGCGTTCGTGTGTATGATCTTCTTGCTATTGTCTCTGTTTGGATGTTCCCATATATATAGGAGTGTTGGTAGTGACCGTTGGAACATTTTCTTCTCGTCCGTTGGAGAGTGCGCAGCCACTGTTGACTTTTCCAGTATTTGAAAAATATCCGTTTGCGGTAGGTGGCGGTAGGTAGTATTTGAACGTTACATTTGACTTTCCTTATTTGGTAAGATCTCTTCATTGTTTATCTGTAAATATGCTAAGAATACTAATACAATGAAAGGTTAATCATATAGGAAGTACATCAATGAACGTTGGAATGATTTCTAAATTTCTGGACTTGCATACTCGAGTATTCATTAAAGTTTACTCGAGTACAAACTCGAGTATCATCGGGAAAACGTTGATAAACTGTAAGTCAATAAGCAAACATAACATTACTCGGGTAGTGCCTGAAGTAAACAGAAATTCAAACCTTTGGAAATACATGTTTACTCGGGTACTTACTCGGGTAAAGTGCACTTTTCTTCATTAGTTACTCGAGTACCAACTCGAGTAAACCTTCAAATAAACTTTAGGTTACTCGATGCTTCACTCCAATAATGTTGGCAGGATTTCAAGGCCGAGAGCACTTCAAGTTTGATTACCTTGTTACTCGAGTCCTTACTCGAGTAAACATAAATTTTCTGCATAGCTTACTCGGGTAATGACTTGAAGTTCTCTTCCAAGTAACTCTGAATACTCGAGTAGTGACTTGAGGTTTTTCTTCTAAATAACTCTGCATGCTCGAGTAGTAACTTGAAGTGAAGGGTGAGAAAAACATTTCATGTTATTCGAGTAATACCTTTAGGTTTTGCTTACCACAGTGAGTTACTCGAGTAGCTCCTCGAGTAACGTTGGCAGGGTTGAAAATGACGAGAGCAACACATTTCTTGAAACAGAGTAACTCGAGTACAGACTCGAGTATCATTGGCAGGCCGAGAGCAAATGGAAGTCTTTTACATGATTACTCGAGTACCTACTCGAGTAACGTTGGCAGGCCGAGAGCAACTCCAAGTGTTTTACCTGGTTACTCGAGTAGCTACTCGAGTAACGTTGGCAGGCCGAGAGCAACTTGAAAAATTTTACCTTATTACTCGAGTATTGTTGGCAGGTTAATTGAATGTCGACTCTGGTTACTTCAAGTTGAAGTTTATTACTCGAGTACGTACTCGAGTAACCTTTTAGAAAACTTGCCACTGATCAAGTTTCTCATCTTTTTCTCTTGGGCTTTCTTCATTACTCCAATGCTTGCTTCAAGAGATGATTTTTCGTGTTATTACTTTGTTCAAACTTATTTGTTTATCAAATCTTTTTCATGCCATTCATTGTTATCATCAAAACATGAGATCTAACAGTTGCAATAGTGATTGGCTCTGAACACATTTCCCACTGAATTGAGTTATGTGTTAGTATAATATTGCATTATCTGGTATTTGGCATATTTATTATATCATTTTCTATGATCGATTATTGTTATTACTGAGATTCTTTTGAATCTCACCCTTTTTCAAATAAATAAATATTCTAGCAAAAGCTAGTAGCTTCGAGGGCAAGACGGTAAATACGGGAAGTGGAAGGGTGCGGATCCTGAGATCGGAGCTATTTGGTTATATTAGTTTAATTTCAACATTGTGGATACTTTGGACAAAAATTTGTATATTATCCAACCCTGCGGGGAAAAACCTGTTATGTAATCAAGCATATTATTATTAATATATCAGTATATTTACGTTATTCCTATGTTGCTCATAGAACTATGCGCAAGCACTCTGAAAATTGGAAAATGAGATAAGGGTGTAATATTTTGGTATCAGAGCCCAAAACAATTCTGGTAGAGTGGCGGTTCTGGCAACATGATAGTAAACTGATATGGCACTGATTATACAGTGATAGAATATATGCACGGATAGGGTACTAAAGGAGTGAATCTTCTCAGTTTGTGAATCAACCCCCGAAGGATTTGTGAACACTTGAGGGCAACAAGTAGTGCAATACCAGGAGAAGATTGATATTGTTGAGAGAGATCCAACCAAATGCTTTTGGGACTTCATGGAGCGCATTACCGATCTGGTACAGTGTACATGTATAGAGAGTTATGTGGGGCCTAGTTATTATATTTTGTGTGATTGGAGGTAGTTGGCCTATCTTTTGAGAAGAGAATGTCTTAGGGTACTGGTGGTCAAGAGCAGATAGAGCCGGTATCTGCGCTTTGGCTTGGTTGCACGAAAGTTAAGTGTGCTCAACCCAAGGAAATTTTAGGATAGGTGACACCCTGGGAAGTTAAGTTGGTAAGGTCATGGAGACTTGAGGAATAGTAATTGTCTTAAGGTTTCCCCATGACTAATAATCATTTTAGTTAGATGATTTAAATGATGTTTAGAAGCATGGAGATGATAACGATGTAAGTATTAATCAAAATTCAAACCGCTTCTGTTGCAGTAATTACTGCTAAAAAAAGTTCACTTGATGAGGTTATGGAAACTTACAGTATAGTAATTGTTTTGAGATTTCTCCATGCTAAATGATTATATTAGTTAGTTATGACATACAGTACTATATGGTGATTTTTAGTATGTATGATGGGTATGATTGAGATAGAACGATCTTTGACTCAATTAATTTTGAGGGTATCGCTCTCTGATGAAATGAGAGAGAATTTATCTGCCTTCTATTCCACTAACTTGAGGCTGTTAGAACAAGCGTTTCACCCAAGAGGGGGGTGAATTAGGTGATACTAAAAATTCTTCAGAAATATAAAACTTTGACAGTGAATTTAAAACAGTAAAGAGTAAGGAGAAATATCACTGAAGTGTACACCGAGAGTTATACTGGTTCGGTCACAACAACTTTGACCTACGTTCAGTCCTCAAAGCTTCTCTGAGAGTTTTACTATAACTTCCAAGATTCAGTGGGTTCTTGGCACCTCAGTACAAGCAAGTTCCTTCGTCTGGACACTCGCTCCCCCTTACAAGTTGTAATCCAATCCCAACTCAAGGTTCCACAACCTTAAGTTATCTCAATAACAAATATTGAGTTTGAATGAAATATCTCTCTTACAGAGTGAATAAGAATCACTGAAGCATAGAAATACAATTACAAGGTAAAAACAGAGCAATGAACTTGATGATACGTTTGTGTGTGTTCTTGTTATTATTTCTCTGTTTGGATGTTTCATATATATAGATATATTGATGATGACCGTTGGAACATTTTCTTCTCGTCCATTGGAGAGTGCGTAGCCACTATTGACTTTTCAAGTTTTTGAAAAATATCCGTTGGCGGTAGGTGGCATTTGAACTTCTCATTTGTCTTTCCTTACTTGATATGATTACTTCATTGTTTATCTGTAAATATGCTAGAAATACTAATACAATGAAAGGTTAATCATATAGGAAACAAATCAATGAACGTTTGAATGATTTCTGAATTTCTGGGTTTGCTTACTCGAGTAGCTACTCGAGTATCACTTGAAGTTTACTCAAGTACTTACTCGAGTATCATCGGGAAAACTTTAAACAACTTCAAGTCAACAAACAAATATAAGATTACTCGGGTAGTGCATGGAATAAACTAAATTTCAAACCTTTGTAAATAGTTGTTTACTCGGGTACCTACTCGAGTAATGCATTCATGACTTCATAGGTTACTCGGGTACCAACTCGAGTAAACCTTCAAATAACTTTTGATTACTCGATGCTTTACTCCAGTAATGTTGGCATGATTTCAAGGCCGAGAGCACTTCAAGTTTGATTACCTTGTTACTCGAGTACATACTCGAGTAAACTCACTTTTTGTGCATAACTTACTCGGGTAATGACTTGAGGTTTTCTTCAAAAATAACTCTGCATACTCGAGTACATACTCGAGTAATCCACTTAAAATAAAACATTAAATACTTGCATACTAGAGTAATGACTCGAGGAAAAAGAGATAATATTAGATCAAGTTATTCGGGTACCACCTTCAACTTTTCACTTACTTTAGTGGGTTACTTGAGTAGCTCCTCGAGTAACATTGGCAGTGGTACAAAATGCCGAGAGCAACACTTTTTCAGAAACAGAGTAACTCGAGTACTTACTCGAGTATCATTGGCAGGCCGAGAGCAACTTGAAAACTTTTACATGGTTACTCGAGTAGCTCCTCGAGTAACGTTGGCAGGCCGAGAGCAACTCCAAGTTATTTACCTGGTTACTCGAGTAGCTACTCGAGTAACATTGGCAGGCCGAGAGCAACTTGAAAACACTTACACTATTACTCGAGTGCTTACTCGAGTAACGTTGGCAGGTTATTGGAAGGTGTCTCTGGTTACTTCAAGTTTTGTCTCATTACTTGAGTACCTACTCGAGTAATGCCTTAGAAAACTTGCTTCTGATCAAGTTTCTCAGCTTTTTCTCTTGGCCTTTCTTCATTACTCCAATGCTTACTTCAAGTGATGCTTATCCCTGTTATTACTTTGTTTAAACTTATTTATTAATCAATTCTTTTTTATACCCTTCTTTTGTTATCATCAAAACATGAGATCTAACAGAGGCTATACTAGGAATCAATTGGTGGGTGGCAAAGAATGTATTGAAAGGTATAAGTACAGAAGGGTTATCAATTAATCTATAACCTAGGAATCAACTGTTAAGTTTTGATTCCATAAAAATTTGAAATGGCCCCGAATGAATTGTGTTGAGATGGGCCAAAAACTGGCAGAGATGAATTGGTGGATGATTTATGGAGGATATACTAGTATACTCACGGAGTAGATCAGAACATGAACAGAATTTGAAGAACTGTATTGAACACACTAAAATCTAAGCAACTCCATACCAAGCTAAGCAAATATGAGTTTTGACTTTTAGAAGTTAGACTTTTGGGCCATATAATCTCACAGCAAGGATTATTGGTGGATCCTTGCAAGGTAGAAGCAATATTAAATTGAAAAAGACCAGAGGCTGTTTCTGAAATACGTAGTTTTCTAGGTCTTACTGAATATTACTGAAAGTTTATACTAAATTTCTCTATAATAGCTTTTCCTTTGACAAAGTTACACTGAAAAGAAAAACTCAAAATTATATAAGGGACCATAGCTATGAAAGGAAATTTACTGAGCTGAACGTAAAATGAATGTCATAACTGATACTGATGATCCCATATCCACTGTGGACCTTTGTTGTCCTTACTGATACCATTAGGCATGGATTGGGAAGTGTTTTAATACAGCAAGGCCATGTATTGGCTTATGCAACTAAAGAATGAAAACCTCATTGAAATTAAAGTATTATCCCACACATGATCTTAAGTTAGTAGCAATTGTGTTGCACTAAAAACCTAGAGGCGTTACCTTTATGGTACGACTGTAGTGTTGTACTGGGACCACCAGGATTTGAAGTATGGATATGATTAAAAAGAACTGAATATGAGAAATCACATATGGATGAAGCTGCTTAAATATTAAAACCTGGAGGTAAAATATCACCCAAGAAAGGTTAATGTCATTACTAACACATTGAACCGTAAACAGTGCAGGTGGTAGCCATGATGATTCATGATCAAAAACTGATTGGGGATTTCAGAGATATTAGTCTGTCTAAACAGATTTTGATCAGTGGCAATAATGTCGGTGAGTCATATGCGGAAGCATTACCCGGAGTTTAAGGCTAGGTATGTGTAGCAAATTTCTGGGAAGAAATTTATTTAAGTAGGGGAGAACTGTAACACCCCAAATTTTATTCACCAGTATGCCTTGTACTTAACTGTGGCATTGAATGAAATGGAATGGTGAATATTTATGATTATAGGAATTAAAAACTGAAAATTTGAAATGTGAATAATGCTACCAATGAAGTTTTCTGTGAGGCAATGAGTTTGTCATGTGGTTTTGGATGACCAAATGATGATAAAAAAGCTATAAAAATTTATAGGATGAAAGTAGACATTCTAAAATTTAATTTGATAGGTCATGGGTAATTTTTGGAGCTGTATACAAAGAGTTATGGATTTCTGAAGTTTACCCAGTGAAACTGACTACTTTGTGGAACAACGTCTCAAGATTGACATTCTGGGAATTTTCAGCTCCCAGTTATTAGTGGCCATTATTTTTCCCGTAAACTAGACTTAATGAGGGTCACATAAGACTTTGAACCACTGCATTTTCATTTTTCTAGAATAAGTTATGATTTTTCAAAGTTTGGGCCGAAAATTTGACTAAATTGCCAATTATTCTGAAAATAGAAAAAAAATATTGTGGCAAATGTTGTAATTATGAGATAAATGGAGAAAAGCCTATTGGGCTAATTGAAGGACCCTTCTAGGCTTGAATATAGGCTGATTAGAGGGGAGGAATTAGTTGGAATCTAATGGCACATTAAGACTCAAGTTACATGTAGATAAGCTTAAGATCGATTATGCCACAAAAGTCAACATTTTTGGGATTTTGGTAATTAAAATAATTAAGGGAAAAAGGAGATACTCTATGATAACTCCTCCCTTCATCTTTCATGCTTCATTTTCGTGCTAACCAAGAAGAATAGAGAGAGAAAGTGAGTTCATGGGTTTCTAGAGAGAAAGAGGGAAAAAACTAAGGTAAGTTGGGATTTCTCTTATGATTTAGCTTCTAGCTTGCGAAATTCCTTCTCTAAGTTTCCTTTCTTCATGGATCCATGTGTTTATAAGAAAATATCAAGGTTTGAGGGGGAGGGAGAGTTCAGTTAGAGAGAGAAAGAAGGAGAAACACAAAGGTAACTTCAAAACCCTCAAATCTTCGGTATTGTTGTTGTTGTTGTTGAACTTATCGGTGGATTTGTGGTTGGTTTTGCTTTGTTTGCAGGTTTGGAAAGTGTTAACCCTAAGGGGTATGCTGCCCAAATTTCCTCAAATCTTGGGTATTAGGTATTTAAATGGTTACTCAAGTGATTAGAAGTGAAAATGAGCAAGCTTTCAGAGTTGAAAATCAAAAACTGCATTTCTCCTTTTCCTTCTTAATGTTTCGGCCAAGCAAGGTTAGAGGGGTAGGAGCTGGATTTTCATGAAATTGATAGTTCCATTGTGTTCAGGAGGGAAAATTAGGTGGGGTTAGTGTTGAACACTCTTTCAGAAAAGCCCTAGAAAGTGAAATTACGAAAATTCCCCTGAACTAATTAGGGGCTGCTAAGGGCAAAACTGTCATTTGGTAGTGATTTTGTGAATACTGAGGCCAGAAATGGATTCCTTGGGCAAAAATATGTAAGAATAGCCTGAGTCAAAATTCCGGGAAAAGTACGGTCGGACCGGGTATATCGGGGTCTGGCTGGGTCCCTAGGGGCATTTTGGTAATTTTCAATATAGGCTAATATAACCACCAAAAACACTTTGGAAGTCTCTAAAGTGATACATGAATGTGTTTTAACCTAATTCTAGTACATTTAGATTTTTAGGACCCGATTGATAGCCCAAGCTACAGCACGAAGTACGAGGAGCTATTTAAGGATCAAAAAGGGTTAAGGTAGTAACTTTATCCTTCATACACTATGTGAATGTTTATATGCTTTATATATGTCATCTTCTGTAATATGTATGATACACAGTGCATATGGGTAAACTGATATGCCCAGCCAAGGACTGAGGTACGAAAGGTGTAAGGGTTGCAACAGTAGTTGGCTCTGAACACATTTCCTAATGAATTGAGTTATGTGTTAGTATAATATTGCATTATCTAGTATTTGGCATATTTATTATTGTATTTTCTATGATTGATTATCTGTCACTACTGAGATTCTTTTGAATCCCACCCTTTTTCAAATAAATAAATATTCTAGCATAAGCTAGTGGCTTTGAGGACGAGACGGTAAATACGAGCAGTGGAAGGGTGCGGATCCCGAGATCAGAGCCATTTAGTTATATTAGTTTAATTTAAATATTGTGGATATTTTGGACAAAAATTTGTATATTATCCAACCCTACGGGAAAAAACCTGTTGTTCGCACCGCAAGTGCGCGGGTCGCACCAAGTAATAAAGTGATAAGTAGAGTATCGTTCCCACGAGAATTTTGTTCCAAAACCCGATTAAGTATCGATTATCACACCTTCGCCTAATTTGTGTGACACAAATATCAAGAGTGAAGGGAAACTATAATATAAACCTAAACTAAAAATAAAGATTAATATAAACAAGTGATTCTTTGACTTTACGGATAAAATGTGGATTAGGATTATTTATCCTTATTGAATTTCATAACATTCAATTAACCTCCTCTCATATATGCTCTTAATGAAAATATGTGCTAGTCTAGAATTCAAAAAGTACTTGCAAAAGCTCTCTCAAGTCAAGAACAAGTTTTTGATCTCATCAATTGCTCAATCTCTTGACACAATTAATAAAATCAAATTAAGCTCCAATCCTAATGTGACTATGTAAGGTTGGCAAGTATATCTCTATCTTGACAACAAAACCATCCATTTATCATGAAAACTTCAAGTTCTTACACAATTTTACCCAAGTTCTATACTTAACCTAGCCCTCTCAAGCATTAATCAAGAGAACAAAACAACTAAATGGTGATCAAACAATTAGAAGCATTAGACAAAGTGTAAAATAATCACATATATATCATTAATAACAAAAAGAGAGGAGTATTTAAGTGTTAATCTATACAATAATTCAAAATAATCCTAGAGCTAAGTGTCTAACTAACCATTAGCAGCCACAATATACAAATACAAAAGAAAACACCAGCCATAGCAGAAAATAAGAGGGGAAGAGGAAGAAAATCAGAAAAACCAAGTGAATGTAGTTTGAATCTCTTCAAATCATCAATATTTGGTCTCCCAACCTTTAAGAGCCTCAAACCCTAACACACCAACTCCCAATCTCAGCCTCCAAGTTGTAGAATGCCCAGTTTTGGTGCCCCACTTAAGTTAAAAAGCCACCAAAATTATCACTTTTTCAAAACGCACAGCATCAGTTTCGCAACTTCGCTTTTGGTTCGCTATAGTGAAGCCATAGCAAACGTGGTCAGAAAGGCCTATTTTTGAGGTGTTGTCACTTTTGCTTCGTTGTGGTGTATTGATAGCAAACGTGGTCAGAAAGGCCTATTTTTAGGGTGTTTTTGCTTTTGCTCTGCTGTGGCGAAGCAAAAGCGAATGAGAGTATCTTCAAGCTCCTTCTTCGATCTTCCTTTTTGACTTTTGTTCTTCTTTTCCCCACCTCCAAGGATCCATGTAGACTTCTATATCTTGTCCTCATCCTCCTACAAAGAGAAGGATTTTATGAGCTTTCTACTTTCTTCAATTTAATCTAAACCTCAATACATTTAACTCAAAATTTGCAAATTTTCAAAGTATTTCCATCGATCACATCACATTCTCCTTCATATGTATAAATTTTATGCACAATTTGAGTTCAAAAACAACAAATGTACAAGAAAAATGTGATGAAATACAAGAATTTCTAGGGAATAACACCTGTGATGTAATCAAGTACATTATTATTAATATATCAGTATATTTACGCTATTCATGTATTGCTCACCGAACTGCGCAAGCACTCTGTAAAATTGGAAAATGAGATAAGGGGTGTGACATTGATGATTGTGGAGCAACTCAAGTAGAGGGCAAGGGATTAACTTTGCATGTTTTGCATCTTTTTATGCGTGTCTTATTGTTATTATTCCTTTCATGCAGATTTGGTCACATGGTTGCCATGTTTAGATATTCTTCTGTCACTATCTATATTGTGTTGATAGAAAAGGCTAGAGTTCACTGGTGGCATTTAGGAAAATTGACTTCTTAAAAAAGCTGAGAACATATGCCCATCTTTGCATTAAATTTGGTGTTGTTCTTTGTTTTTCTCTTGCTGGCTATCTGAGACATTAACGGTCCCTGCTTTGTCATAGCTCCTTTGTTCCTTATTATTTTTTCTTTCTTCTTTCATTGTAATGCAACCTTATATAGTTCCTATGTTATTGGTGTTGTCTTTTACTTATTCATTTAACCATTTTTATGCATGGAAGTCTGCAAAACATTGTGGCTTTCAGTCATTACCTTCTAAACGCCATTGGTCCAGTTGTCATGAATGTTTCTTTCAAAATTTGAATTCTGTTTCATTAAATTTAATTCTATTTAACTTCAAGGTCTAAAAAAATATATTCAATTAATTAATTTATTTCTATTTACTATGTTGGCTGCTACCCACTAATTGTGGCTTTTATTCAATGTTCTTCCAAAATTTACTCACAATGTCATTGCCCTTTGGATCCTTAATATGATTCTCTTTGTTGAATTATTAATTTACCATTGAATTTTGGTATTTTAATTGGATTTAATTAGGATTTTTCTTTTATTACATTGTCCTTATTTACCAAAACATTCAGCTTGGGAAAAAAAATCTATTGATGTTAACCATTTTCTTTCAAATTTTCAATCCCATCTTTCAAACTTATAATTTATTATAATGGTCCATGATTTTGCTTTTCTAGCAATGGATGGGTTCTCTCTAGAGGGTAGCCACTTCAGCCTTTCTCTTCTCCTTTCTTCATCTTCGAAAATAATGCGGATTGATCTTGTACGATTTATTTTTATAATCATGTATGAAAAAACTATAATTGAAAAATTCATAACAACAAATGAATATATTAAGGGATGAAATTTTCTTGGAAAGGGAGAAGATAAATATTTTCTTCCTAAAAGATATGTGAAAATCAACTCTTTTGTGGGACAAGTACAACTATGTTTAAAGAACTTGGAAGTTATATGGAGTATATACTATTTGATCTCTAATTTTAAATTCCCAAGAGTTTTCCATGTGACGGCTACTTCTAGTAGGAAGGGGTATAAAATTTTGATTTGAATCATAGTGACATGTTTATCCAAATATTTCAAAGTTAGAAAAAATTGGAAGATAACTTGCCTATATTTTAAATTTTTGATTTGAATCATAGTGCATGTTTATAAAAGGTTGGTAATGTTTATATTTACTCTATTTCTTTCTCTTATTTGTCTCTCATAAATAAGGGCATGCTTGGTAAAAAAAAAGTTTAGTTTAGACATTCTTATTATTTTCAACTAATTTTAATCATTTTTTTAAACCGCGTAATTCGGTTATCGAGTTCTTATAAATAGGAGTGGAGGCAGTACATATTTTTCAGTAATGAGGATTTTAGTTAAAAATTTTCAAAAGGGAAAGTGGATTATATTCCCTTGTTAAGGCCTTTTTCTTTTTGCCCCCCTTATGTTTTTTTTTACTTTTCTTTTGTTATTATTAGAAAAAAAGCAGGCAAGCGCAGCCACTCACTCTTTTATAGCTTCTTCCTCTTCTATGCACAGTAAACTCTTTTACTATTAATTAAAAATACTATCATTTTTATTACTAAAATCCTATGTCAAAAAAACTATTTTTAGACCAGCAGAAGCTAGCACAGATAGAAAGGGCTCTACGCCCCACCCATCCACTCCTGGGTTCAATCCCGGGGGGAGAGAGGAGAAGGTTTCTTCTGGGAGAGGCACCCCACATAGTGGGCCTGATTTTCACACCCCAGTATAGCCCTTTTGGGTAGTCAGTGCACTCACACCCCAATCCAGCCCATTGGGTAGCCGGCATGTGAAAGGAATATCCGCACCCCCCCTGTGCATTTCGCCTCCCCACGTCTCGAAGCCACGACCTTGGGGATAAGATCGCGCTTACGTGAGACATGGTACCATTGAGACTCAATGGTACCATGTCTCACGTAAGCGCGATCTTATCCCCAAGGTCGTGGCTTCGAGACGTGGGGAGGCGAAAGGAACGCACAGGGGGGGTGCGGATATTCCTTTCACATGCCGGCTACCCAATAGGCTGGTGTAATGCCCCAAAATGTGATCAAAAGTAAATGTAATTATTGTTAAACAAACACTTTTGAAGAGTGCAATGAGAATTGTGAACTGGATGTGTTTTAATCAGTGTTCAAACCTTGTATTTAAGCTCAACTGTAGATTAACACCTAAATTGAAATTAGATGGAGGGAGGGTGCATAGTATGGTGAAATGGAAAGATAAAATGTGTTTAGTGGTGATTCAAGAGAAATTACCATAGTTAAGGGGGAAATGGGAAAAAGAAAAGTTACTGACCAATTAATCAGTTACCGAAGAGGGAGTTTACTAATTACTTGGAGCTATTGTGGAGTGTTTAATTGCTAAAGAGATTATGAGAGAGTGATCCTATGCTTGCATGTGCATGGAGGAAGTGGTAAGATGATGACAAGTGTTATCATATGAACCATAGGATTATGGTCAAAACTTTAACACCAACTCTTGTCCCTCTCCCCTCATTAAGTCGGCCAAAATGGGTGCATGGAGCCCAAATTCTATTTCATTCTCATCTCACTTTCTCTCTCATTCCAGCAACCATTTTCATTCCAAAGCAAGGAGGAAAGAGAAAAGAAAAGGTAAGGTTTTGACCTTAGAGATGATATTGTATACTCAAATACTCGGCATTAATCTTGATCACCTTGATGAGAGCTCATCTCTATGGTTTTAGATTTTTGAAAGAAGGAGTTTGAGAGCTTGTGAAAAGTTGAAAGTGGTGGAATCAAGAAACTAGCTTAAGGAAGTGAAAGAGGTGAGAAATAGCTTCCTTTTGGTATATATATTGTGCTCATTGGTTGAACTTTGAGATTTCTGGATTTTAGCCCTACTTTTTGTGTCATTAGGGTCTTGTGTATTGCATGGTGTTTTGGTAGTAGAATAGGTGTCTTGTTACATGGTTTGAATAATGAAATTGGTTTGGATTAGTTTGGATCATTGAATAGAAAGTTGGCAATTTGGTGGTTTGTGTTGCAATGTGGTCCAAATAGAACATGTGTGGATGTGATGTGAATTTGGATGTTTTAGTGATCCCAATGGTTTCCTTGTGAAAATTTGTACGAGAATAGGTTTGGTTGTTGATTTTGGAGCCATTGGACATATTGGTTGAAAATTGAAAATTCTGTCAAGTGTAAACTCTGTGCAGGGCAGTCAGTTTGCATGGTAGTTTTAAATGAGTAAATGGTATCTAAAAATTCTGAAACTTTCTAGTCTAATAGTGCATATGCCAAGCTTTAAAATAGATATATAATGTGTGTCATTTTGATGTGTGTCCTATAAATTATGTATTTCCAAATTTTGGGTTGAAACTGGAAGCTATTCTAGAGAAGTATAGGATTTCGTGTAATTCTGTATTTTTGTTGTTATGAACATAAGTGATTCATATTTTTCCTATATAGAGGACTTCAATATCTTGGGATTACCTTATTTCGATTTTTCTAGAATTAGTTATGATTTTTGGAAATTCAGCTAAGAAACATGATTTTTTTGGCTGCAGCCCAAAAACTTCTGCCTTGTTTTTTGTTGCAGCCAAAGAATTTCTTGGCTACAGCCAACTCCCAAAAATCAAAATTTTGGAACTTTTGAAAGTGGTTTTTGATATAGTTCTTCCCAAACCTTTTAGGCTTTCGTTGAGCTTATCATAGCCACCTAAGGGACTCAAATGATAACCAACCTTAAGTATTTGAAATTAAGAGTTTGGAAAAGGGACTGACACTATATCCTTGATTTTGGTTGATAGAATTTGATATTTGCCCTAAACGTGAGCAACCTGTGCCAGAGCACACCCAAAAAGAACAAGGTAGTGATACTTTCTCTTCTACTATGTGTAATGCATTATATATTTGTCATATCATTGAATTGTGTATTGCGAATGCTGTGAAGTTTACTGCTGAGAAAACTATGTGAAAGTCGTGAAGGCTATGTGTATGTTATGAAGGCAATGTGTGTACTGCGAGAGCATTGTGTAAGCCGTGAAGGAGATGTGTATTATAGCGTGAATAGTCGTGGATGTGATGAAAGTCACACCTACCCCTGTCGTTGTAAATGTGTAAGCCATGAAGGCTATGCGTATGCTATGAAGATTATGTGTATGCCATGTAGGCCATATGTATGCTAAGCTGCTTGATGATTTATTTGCATGCTATGTGATTATATGTTGTATGAGTGATTTGTTACTATTGAGATTCTCTTGAATCTCATTCTTTCCATTGACTAACATACAGCCATAGCAAGCGGCTCGAAAGAGAAACAACCAACCAAGGGCGTCTAGTTTTCTTTAGTTTGATGGATGGTTATCATATTTTGATTGGGATTACTGTAAATTTTGTAAATGTTATTTTGGATGAGGAAATGTAATCCCCTGAAAGGGAAACTGTAAAGGGCGAATATGCCCCGTAAGCCCTTTAGTTATTATATGAAAACCCGGGGGTTGCCGGGAATCTTGGTTTACACTCTGATATGTATGAATGCTACTTCTCTGTGCAGGTTAATTATATTTGAAATGTGAATGTGAGACCGGATTAAACAATTTTTGAAAGAAATTTAGAAAACCCACTTCATCTCAGGGCGGTTCCTTGTCTTGAAGTGGGAACTTAAATTGACTTAATACTAACCAATGGTCTCTAATTTTCCTTAATTATGCATTTTCTAATTATAATTACGGATTATAAGGTAGGGATTACAGCTGGACTGGGGTGTAGTGCCCCGATTACCAGAAGGGCTGGACTGGGGTGTGACATAAACCCTACACAATTTTCCCTTCTAAACACAATGATAAGACATATTTCTAAGCTCACCTTGATTTTTCTTCTTTCTCTCTCTAAACCATGGCTGACCTCTCTCTCTCTCTCTAACCTCTTGATTTTGCTTGCTACAAGCAATATTCATGAAGATATAGAAGTTAGAAGAGGTATTACAAGAGCTAGAAGGCATAAACTCCAAGATTTCATCATCTTACCTTGGATTTTGCCTTCTTGAAGCTTGGCTCCTTCTATGTTCTTCAAGTTCTCTTTGTCTAGCTCTCTCTCTCTCTCTCTCTGTGGTTGAAGTTCGGCCCAAATATGCTTAAGAGAAAGAGATAAAGACTTACTTAAAATATGCTTCATCACCTCCTTAAAATACTATATTTTATTATAAATCAACACATGCCATATTCACTTGATATCATCATCTTTTCTCTTTCTATATACTTGGCCGAAAATTGCTTCTTGTATTAACTAAAAAGGAGCTCTTGAATTATCATATTTTCCTCCTCCACACATTTTATTTAGAGTTGCAATATTTGACCATAAGACTTTTTCCATCATCTTTTCTATTCCTTCATCTTAACTTGACCGAAACTATACCTTAAATAGGCTATAAGAAAGCTTCTTGAATTTCATATGTTTCCTCCTCACTTTAGTTGAAATAATGGACTTTGACTTCACCTTTTCCTTTGCTTCCTCATGCCACACGATCTTGCCCTCTTAAAAGAGGAAAAATAGCTTCTTACTGTAACATATTTCCACTTCCTCACATATTGCTTTTAGCATGAGAAAATTGACCAAGTCCTCATCTTTTCTTAGTCTTACATATGTCTCTCTTTCCTCTCCTCTTGTCATATGAAATATGGCTCTTAAAGGACTCAAAAGAGCTTCTTAAAATATCTCAATTTTGCTTCTTCAAATGTAACAACATTAGCCCACAATTATTGACTTTTCAACATCTTCATTTACTTGGCTATAATTCCTCCATATTGAAGCATAATATGAACCAAGTATCTAAATTCCCTTCTTGCTTCCTCATTTGGACGTCCAAGAGCACATAAGAAAGGAAAAATTATGGGCTTTTACTTTATTCCATAATTTTCACAATTGTCATTACATTTTTTTTCCCAAATTCGCAATAGTTGGTCATTCTGGCAGATTTTCTGACCAAACTTTGAAAAATCATAACTTTATTTGTAGACATTGAATTGGAGTGATTCCAAAGGCTATAAAACCCTTATTGAGTCTAGTTTCAAGAACAAAATATAGTCTTTAGCCAAGTGGAAGCTTATAATTCCCAGAAATTCATTAAACCTTACCTGTTCCAGATTTAGTTTTTGAAACAGGATCTAACTTTGAAAAATCATATATCTTAGTATATAAGTCTAAAAATTACCCATTACCTATCAAATTAAAGCTTAGAATGTCTACTTTCATCCTGTAAAATTTCACAATTTTTGGTTATCATTTGCCTATTTAAAAATACACTACAAGAAGATTGTCACGCTAGAAAAATACACTTGTAGCAATTCCTCGTTCCTAAAACTCTTGCTAAACTGAGGCTTAGCAATCCACTTGATTCAGGCTTATTCTCAAGCCTCTAATCCCAAAATTCAGGATATTACAGTGTGTGTGTTATATCAAAATAAATTTATTAATTATGTATATGTTTACTAACTTAGCCTTAATCCTAAATTTCACATTCCATCATCATTCACACACACTCAACCCTCTCATTCATCAATCATTCACCCCTACCTCTCTTCTCTTGGATTGCTCGAGATAGTAACACTAGCTCACTTCTTCTCACCTGATTTTCGTCATCCAGTAAAGCATAATAATTACTTTAAGTTCATGTGGGAAAAGCAAAAGGGGTAAAATCCAGTTTTACATGCCACTTGTTATGTTTGGTTGTTTTTAGAAAATATATATCATTAGTCAACAGATGATTAGTTTTCTTTTACCTACTTGCTCGGACAATTATTACCCCTAATCATTTTTTTTCCTTTACTAAGCCCTTATATTACGATGAGAATGGATGTTAAACTTTTAAAACATAGCTTAGAATTGTATATATGCTTGAAGGATTTTATATGAATTTGGAGGTATAGGCTTTAAAGCCTATTTAAATGCCTACATTTTAAGTAGGCCTTTAAAAATGCTTCATGCTTTGTCAGGCCTTTTGAAGGCCTCGACTTAGGCCTAAAAAATAATTCTATATACAAACTCATGTTTTAAATTTCTGTTGCAGGCCCAGGACTTATAGGTAAAGCCTAGCCTAGCTTAGCTTATTTCCACCCATGTGAAGAAGTGAAAAAAATAGAAGGAACGACATTTAAGTGATATGTACAAGGATAAAATTGATAAATAAGCATTAATTGTTCTCTAAGGGACATATATTGTTGCTCAGAGAATTTTTTTATAAGTGACTTATATTATAGACTAGTGACTAGTGAGGGTAAATAAATTACCTACTAATTTTTTTGGCCAAACAATTACCTACTGATGCTACTAAATTTTAAACATGCACCGTAAGTATACTGGCCGTTGGAATAGTATAATAGCAAATCAAGGTCGTCCCACAGATATCCAAGGTAATAGATAATTAGGCATTAAAATTCCCATTTTCATTTAAGTTGGGCAAATTAAAGGAAGAGATTGAAAAACAATTTAAACAAATGCAAAAGAAACAATTCTAATGATTTAAAGACTTCAATTGATGAAAACAACCTAGAGTGGCTAATCCCTTCTTTAAGTTTTAGAGCATGTATTTACTCAATTAAGAGTATTTAATATTAATTTGTTAATCTAGAGTATTAATGGATATAAGTATCTTCCAATCACTTATACCCCTCTCTCAAGTTAAAATTGTTATTACTAACTAATTTACTCAAGAGGCAATAAATTTCCAAATTCACTCTAATATGATTATATGGGTTCAATAGGTATATTCCTATCCTATTGGCAAATTAGAATAAATTCTAATCCCACGTTACTTAATCCTATAGTCTAATTAAGATCCCTCTTCCAAGGTTAATCTAAATTTCCCAATTCCATACTTAGTGGTGATCAAGCACTAAATAGACAAAATAAAACAGATTAAGTAAACAAAATTAACATAAACCACCATTAATTAGTACATACATGCTCAAATCCTCAAATTAGTTCATAGCTACTCTAGGTTAAAAAAACCAACTAGCCACACATGGCTTTAATTCCAATCACAGCAGCAGCAAATTCAGAGCCACGAATCAGTGAAGAGGCAAACAACATAGTGGAATAAAGAAGAATTGCAATTCAAATCACTCCTCACTGTTCACAAAGCAGCACAGCAAATTCAAAGTCAAATTCATACTAAAGCAATAGAGTAAAAATTGAACAGTGGTGCTGCCTTCTCTGCTTCCACCACTCACTGCTCCAGTCAAGCTGTCTCGATGTTCCCTCTCTGGTTTTCTTGTGAAATCCAACCACCATTGCTCCAAGAAAGAGATGAAGCCCCCGAGTTCAACAATCGGTGATGACTCCTCTAGCTTGTGATTCTCTCCAAAAACAGCCACCAAGGATATAACCGTGAAGATCGCCGGAAATAGTATCGCTTCTCTCCTCTAGTTCAGCTCCGAGTTAGCGACGAAGAAGATCCAAGAGAATGATGATTCAGTTCTCAATGAATCAGTCGCCTCTCAGCTTTCAAATCTAGTTCTCAATCGATGGAATTGATGATGATGAACAGTTCAAACTCACTAATTCAGTAGTTCTCTCTCCCGCGAGCTCAAGGGGAAAGTGATGGATTTTTCAATGTCGGCTCCCCCCTGTGTGCGATGATCCAGCCTGCCCTGTTCCACGGCTGCGCCTCCTCACTCTTCCCTTCAATCCTCTTGCTTCCTCTGTCATAAAAAACGTAGCTCCTTTAGGTCAACAATTAGCCTCCTCCCAAAACGCTGTCGTCCTCCTAAGCTTTTAAATCAGCACCTTTCAATTAAATTGGTCATCTCCTCCTCCAACCGTGCCTAATTAAGATAAAAAAAATAAAAAAAATAAAAATAAAAGAAAAGAGAAAAAAACCATATTCTTTACTTTAAAGTATTATCATTTATTTAATTTTTTTATTCTAAACCTAAATATTTCTATTTAATTTGAAATTATGATGTTTTATTTGAAATCCCCTAAATAATGTCTCAACCTTGATTTAATCCTAAAATAATAAAATCTCATTGAATACTTCCAAAATTGCATAGATAACTCTCCAATTATCTTCAAAATATCTATTAAATGTATAAAATATGGAGAGTTATCACCTACCAATTTACAATATAATTTTACAACAAAGAAATTAAAGTAAAGAAATAAATCAATCATGTACACCCAGTTTAACTTGATCGATAGTATTCTTGTTTTTTGTTGCCTCATATGCATTCAAAGGATTCAATCTTCTTTCTTTAAAATGAATGAATATTGGATAATTTTGAGATTATATATTTGTTTCAAAAATAATTTTGAAATATGGTAGTATAATATAATCTAGTGTTAAGGGTCTATTTTACCTCATAAGTTGTCATGTTGGAGCAATTTTGCAATAGAAGCTTTTCGGGGTGCAATGTCACTCTAGAGTTATAGAGGAGATAACATAATGTGATAAAGGGTAAATTTGGAGATTAGAAATTGAGTTAAAGGGAATTGTTTCATGTCTTTAAATATTATGTGCTTGGAGACATTATAACAAGTAACTCAAAATATTAAATAGTGTTTTTAGGATACTTGAATTAAGATAGGAAGTGTATTTGTTTTAGCTATATGGTAAGTTGTTATTGTGGCAAGACAGCTGCTATAAAAACTGAAACTAAGAAGCTCTCAATTGGAGGAAAACCTTCCTGTTTCATGGTGTTAAGTGTCAAGTTTTGATATTGACAGCAAGATAAGTCAAGCATTAATTAATAGGCAAAGTTCATATTTGAGTGTGTATATATATGACTCAATGATTTGAATATTGTAGCTGAAATTTTATTATCATTTGCGGTGATAGATTGATTTGAATATAGGGGATTATATTCAAGTGTAATAAGCATAAGTAAATACAAGTTAGAGTTGTGCAATATAATATATACTGATCCGTGTGAAGTTGGGGGCTGATAAGTTGTATATTTTTAAGGCTGGAAACTGATTCTTAGATGTTGTTTGAGGATTCCACTTGCTAAACATTATTGTGGAAACTAGAAATTTTCAGGATATTAAGTGTGATGCGGTCAGAATTTTCTTAAGCAGCCTGGAAGCAAATAGAAATAGGTTATATAGGATTGGAGTGAAAGATGAAGATGAATGAAGTTGAATGTTAATAAGTGTGAATTGGGCCTTTGTAGGGAATATATATATGCATATGTATAATTGTGTGTGTATGTGTATAAGTAAGTATTAAGTTGTGGAAATTAAGGAGTGGTAGGACATTCCAAATGTCCCTAAACAAAATATGAATACAAGTTTTTCAAGATGGCCAACCACTTTTAAATAAGGTTAGAGCTTGTTTAAATCTAGGATTTAAGAACAAACAGTCAAGTTATAAATTATAGATAGAATAAGTGTTAACCTACCCTTATACCTATGCCTAAATGATAGGTTTTGACATTTGCCCAAGCCCACCAAGAAATTATCAAAGA
The DNA here is from genome assembly GCA_963242795.1 of Inga leiocalycina. NCBI lineage: Eukaryota > Viridiplantae > Streptophyta > Magnoliopsida > Fabales > Fabaceae > Inga > Inga leiocalycina. The sequence continues at coordinate 60,691,872 of OY725321.1, forward strand.
AAGAAACAAGGAGAAGGTAATACGGAAGAAAGAGCAACAGGTAGTAACTCTTTTCCTCTTATGTTATTGTGCATTGGTTTCTGTGTGTTTGTTTGTGCCATTTTGCTGTAGTTAAGCATGAGAGCATGTAAATTATCCTTGCATAGTTATTTGCCATGGCCATGTGCAGCAGATAGATCGGCAAAACAATTATCTGCCTAGTATATGCACTAGTTATTTATTCATTTTTTCTAGTTGTAAAATGAATGTGCACCTGTTATTTATACAATTTATCTATCTATAAGAGATTAAGCACCAGTTAGTTATTCAGATCAGTTATCAGTAAGATATATGTGTACCAGTTAGCTTTTCAGCGTAGTTACTCGTAATGTCTTGTTCTCTATGGCTTGTTTTTACATGCATAGTTATTAACCTTGTACGATTTACATGATGAAAAGTAGTTGTTACTGAGAATTCCCCAAATCTCACCCCTTTCTTCCATGACATACAACAAAGGCAAGTACTTCTAGGGGCTGGGGCATTGTGGTTGGTGAAGCGTGAGGAAGGGTAGAGTTAAGGGAGTTTAAAATAAATATCTGGTTTAAGTGTTGGCTATTTGTTTAGGCATGATTCCTTTTAATATCAGTTATATGTATGTATGTATATGTTTTGGCATCTCAATACCCTCCACAAGGAGGAGATCTAAGGCTATGATTGTCTAAAGGTAAGAGTCGTCTACGGTGTTGACAAAAGTATATTTATACATAGTCGATAGTAGAGGTTAAAGTATGCTTGGATAGTAGCTAATATGTTTAAAAGATCGGGCAACTACATGAAGTATGCCCTAGGATATTTACATGCCAAACTTATAGGTTATATGATTTTATAAAGACGAATAGTGTCATGCTTTTTGTTAAGTAGCTATGAAGTTATTAAAATATGCTTGTGAAGGGTTAGTGAAATAGAAGAGAACCTGGGTCTTATTGGGTCTTATTTGGTTACTAAAAGGTTTTACCAGTAATTTAAATCACTAATTTTGGACTTGTTAAAAGTTGGTTAAGGATTTTAAGGTTTTTCAAAAAAACTCATTCTTTAGAAAACATTGTTAATAGATGTTTCTAGAATAAGGTATTACATGGGGTCATCAAATTCTTGTGTGTGGATTGTTGCTGCACTGGTAAGTGTTGCTAGTTAAAGCAGCAAATTCCCTTCGTTAATGTTTTTTCTTCAAATCTCTGGTTACTCAATAAATCTCTTTTTCCAATACTACCACTGAATGGGCATCGATCTTAATATTTCTCTCTCTTCTTTTGCCATCCTAAACTTGTGAACAAGGGAAGAGTGTTGTGGGTTATGACCGAAAAATTAGAGGGAATTGGGACTCCTTATTGTTGGAAATAATAAGTGGATGTGTTACAAGGAATAAATGTCACATTGCTCGGCATTGTGGGGGTCCAAGTAATAATTGATCTTGGACTATTAAACGGGTTAAGAGGAGTGAACTCACATAATGATGGGCCACGATGAAATCTGGGCAATTTCTCTTATGCGTAAGTTTAAAGTGGACTAAGTGTTTTTATGAGAGATCCCTTGAAAAGTTCATGTTTATTTTTAAAATAAATGGTGCACTAATAAAATGTTTTTTACTAACATTTTTTGTGTGAAATATGCACATTAACTGCTTTGTAGCTTTTATTTATTTTGATGCCATTCAGTGCTTGTTTTTTTTGAGAAATCTGGACGTTGCAAACCATTATGTTTTTGGAAATTGATTCATTGATACTTAATTATTATAGGTTAATGGTGTTGAAACACGTTTATATCATCGGGCACTGTTTGAAAAATTTTACTACATCCCAATGTTTTGAAACGGTTATATAATGGCTATTAAATGGTTTTATGAAGGTTTAATTGGCGTTTACATGTTTATTTAGCCACCCAACATCACTCATTCTTTCTCCTATATAATTGGCTGACTATATAATTCATTCATCATGGCCTGCTGTTGTGTCAGTATACCAAGTAATTGTTGCTGGACTGGGTTTGGTCTAGCACCTACTTCTTCCTCATTCCCATATCGACCCTCAGTCCTACCTCTTCCTCGGCCTTTGCCACGTGGTCTACCACGAACCATCTCTATAATTCACACTACATAAAAATAGAGAAAAAATAAATTTCACATAAGAGCAAGGCATTTTCGTCATTTTATAAAAGTCATGGTACACAGATATGTTATATATAGCATACATAAACTACTTACAGTAGTTATAGAAAGTTAGAAACATCCTACAACCTATAAACTACTGTACATGACATATTAGTCTTTTTTACAAAATTAATAAATTCCAAGTTCATGCAACTTCCTAAAGGTATGATTAACTTTTTATGTACCCTCCCAAAACATTGACTCTGGCTCTATCTGCTTCTGTCTCTCAGCTCCGATCACCAAAACATACTGTGTGGGCCCCACATCACTTGATATACATATTCCTCCATACAAGGCCTCTGATGTGTCTCAGAAACATTTAGAAGTTCATACTGGGCCCCACTAAATGATGCTAATATTCTGTCGGTTCCAGTATGTTGTGTCCATGAAGAAATGCATAGTAGTGTAAACGTAGCACTCATATGGTAACCTAACCTTCAGCTGCATCTGAATCTGATACAAAGAATCTACACCTCTCAGGAACGCTAGATACCGGCCTTTGGTGTATCATGTTCCCGTAGTGCTTTATGGTATCTGCCCTTGATATAGTACCCCAGCTCCAAGTCCGGTTGCAAATCATACGGCACCTGCACTGGCTCTGCCCGAGACTCACAATCACTCGGCTCGTACTTCGGGTACTCCTTCGGATCCTTATCGGGGTCCTCCTTTGGATCTTGCCCTGTCTCTCCGACCTGTGACTACCCTGGTGATGTCGGCCTTGGCTCCGATCCATACACAAGTAGTATTGGCACGCTTGTCCTTGCCGTCTGCATCATACGGACACCTCTAGGCCCATAGTACTCTATGAACAACTGGCCGTTCGAGATACGCTGCTCTAGCGGCCGCTGGTTATGGTTCTCCCTCTGATAACTCACTTGAGTTGGTCATGATGGCCTGTCATCATGCAAATAATATCATATCAGTATACCATTCTGATAATACCAGAACCGTTTTAAGCTCTGATACCAAAAATGTCAACACCTATTAACATTTCGATAGTGATCAAGACATAGTTCCACAGGCATACAAAAATAGTATAAATATACTAATATTAAGTACATGTTTACACACAGGATTCATCCCCTCAGGGTTTAATAATATTTACAATTTATCCAAAATTGTCTAAAATAGAGGCCATATATAACCGCTAGCTAAAATCTCGGGTTTCGCACCCTCATTTGCCCATTTTCGCTGCCTGTCCCTTGGAGCCGCTGGCTCCTGTTGGAATTTTGTGGTTATGAAAAAGGGATAGATTCAAACGAATCTCAGTAGTAACAGATAGTCAATCATATAAAATGCAACAAATAATTTTGCCAGGTATCCACATAATGCAATAGAATAATTACATTGTAAGCATGTTTCTGAAAATGTACACATTTCAGGGCCGTTGGGGTATTGGTGTGTTTCTCCCCCGGACGGTACTTGTGATTTTCCCGCACCAGCTAGAGAGTGCATTATACATATCACAAAAAATGGCATACACGAAGTACATATAAGTTTACATAGTGTATGAAGGATAGAGTTACTACCTTAACCCTTTTTCCACGTTACAAAACATGTGCCTCATAAAACATGCCATCTACTGGCTCTCAACTTGATCCTGAAATATCAAATGTACAAGAATTAAGTTCAAACTGTTACGAGTGTGGATGATCAATTAAATAGTGCAAGTGTACATTGTCGTAATCAAGTAATATAGAAGTGAGTAGAGTATCGTTCCCACGAGGATTGATCACTAAGTACCAAAATGGGTAATTTTAATTCTATTTAGTCGATCGATAAATTGGTGATTGAGAGTACAAATAAAAGAAAAATAATTAAATATGAGTGCAGATGATATAAAAACAAATATAAGAAAAAATCCTAGGGATTAGATTTAACTTAACAAATTTCGGATTGAATTACTTATCTATTCTAACCCAATTTATTCCACATGATTGATAGTCGAGTTTCCCTAATTTAATTACTAGCCTCTTCCAAGGTCAAGCAATTCTATAATTAATTGTTAATCCAATATATTCCTATATGAATTTAAGCAATTAATTATGCATTAAGATTTATGGAACTCAATAAGACTACACAACTCATATGAATATATTCCTATTTCATATGCAAGTCATGGTTTTAATTATAGAATCTACACACATGCATCTCCTTCCGGTTTCAACATGTATATTGAAATCATTCAAAAGATGGCCAGTCAATCAAAAGCATTAAGAATAATAATTAAAACTCAATCATGAAGGAGAAATTCAAACTAGATTTAATAAGTTAAGATTCAATCCGTCATTATTAAGCTACGTCATCACCCTAGGAAAATGAAAGTTTAGCACATGATAAAATTAAAAACAAAACCAAAATAAATTATATAAAGCTAGAATGAAAGCCTTAAAAATACTGCATAAACTTGAATATTAAATTCTCAAACATAAATATACAACCAACAAGATACATGAAAAAAAACTGGAGAAATCTAGCCGTCCATTTAGGAGGTAAAACCTTCCATGTAGGAGGCATGCAAAAAGTAATATAATACTTAGCCTTCCATGTAGGAGGCATGAAAAAAATAATATAATACATAAAATTAAAAATAAAAAATAACACAATTTATTTAGAACTGTCAGAGAAAATATCTCTCCCTGTCAGAGAAGGATCTCTGACTGTCAGAGAAAATTCTCCACCTCCACACCTTCGAATCTGCGCCTGACGCATTGAATTTATAGGCAGCGTCGCGTCACTTTTTTCCACGGTGCTACAGTGATTTCGCCTTCTTTTCACGCATTGCTACAGTAGTGAACAGTATCCTGTCGGTTGGTTTACGCGTTTTTTCCGTGTTGCTACAATGCTACAGTGATTCCATCCGCTACAGTCACCTCCGTCCGCTACAGTAACGTCCTGCTACAGTGATTCCATCATGAATAGTGACCGACGCTACAGTACTGATATTTTTATATTTTTCTTTATTTTTTAAATACTATTTATTTTACACCCAAATATATTATATTAAGCTCAAATATCGTCTATAAAATCATCATATAAGGGAAAATAAATATGCAAATATTTTACTTATCACAAACCCATTTATGTACTGTTTTAGGCACTTTCATAGTGCTTCTAGTGGTTATATGAGCCTAGTGTGAAAATTTGCCAAAATGCCCCCAGGGATAAGGGTCGGCCCGGCCCTACCTTACCCGATCCGACCGTACTCTTTCCGAAATTTTGACCTAGGCTATTCTGACATATTTTCGCCCAAGGAACCCAATTTTGGACTTGGAATTACCAAATTCACTGCTAAAAGATCAGAATGCCCTTGGCAGCCCTGATTTTAGGGTTTCAGGGGCGTTTTGGTAATTATGCTTTTTAGGGCTTTTCTGAAAAAGAGTTCAACTGTAACTCCACTTAATTTTCCCTCATGAACACAATAGAATTATCAAAACATCAAAAATCCAGCCCTAACCCCTTGGTTTTGCCCTGGCTGAAACTTGGGTATAATCTGGGAAAAGTTGGGGTTTTTCGATTCCGACTCCGTAGACTTGCTCCTTACTATTCCTAACAACTTTATTAACCATTTAATTACGTTAAAACCACCATTTAGACCCAATTTTGACAGCATAAAGCCTAGGCCACCACGTTTGCCAAATTTACAGTCAAAGCCAATCCGACAACATTCCATCGATTAAATTACTCACAGCAGCAGATCAATAATAGAAGGTTTGGAAGTTACCTTTTGCTTCCTCTGGCTTTTCTCTAATGTGGCTGAACCCTAGCTCTTCTAAGTAGCAAAATTGGTGGATCAAATACCTTAAATGACATAGGAGAGAAGCTTAAGAGAATGATTATACACGTTAGGAATGAATTTATCAAAGAAATCCCCCTACCTCGTAAGATTTTCCTCCTTCTCTCTCTCTCTCTCTCTCTGCTACACAAAGACGTCAGTTTTGGGGCTGTAGGAGGAAGGAGAAAGCTTATGTAATATCATATTTTCCCTTATATTATTTAATTAACCAATTTCCAAAAATTCTAAAAATTTAATTTTGTGTACATAACTAAATTTGTAGACATTGTATCAGAGTGATTCCAAAGGCTATAGAACTCTTATGGAGTCTAGTTTCAAGAAAAAATATAGAATTTTGCCAATTGGAAGCATAAAATTCCCAGAATTTAAGTTTTTGAACATGTCCTAGCTAGAAAATCAACAGTTTTTATGGATTAAATTCAAAAATCCATAACATTTTGTATATAGCTCTAATTTATTCATATGACCTATCAAATTAAAGCTTAGGATGTCTATTTTCTTTCTGAAAAATTTCATAAAATTTTGTCATTATTTGTTCATCCAAAACCACATGACTATCTCACTGCATCACAAGGAATTTTCACTGCCAATATAATTATATTTTTTAAAATTCACCATTTTATTTCATTGACTATTTCCAATAATTACAATATATTTGGTTAATAAAATTTGGGGTGTTACAGAGGGCGCCAACAAAATGCTTCTCCAACCAAGAATTGCTCAAGGGAGGGCAACTAAAAGATATGATGCCATGAAAAAATTTAGTTCCTGAACTCTTTGCCCTTTAATAAGTCAAGGGTATTGAATTGTTTCTTTCAGCCCTGAACAATAAAAAAAACTATAAGTAAATTATCAAGATTTTGAGGAGAAAACCCCACCAAAAAATTACTACTACTATAATAATGACAATGTTGTCTGATCTCGTCTCTTTAAGGTAATCACAGCAGTTAAAAACTGAACTCAACCTCGGAAAAATGCTATGAATAATATCAGAGCATATCAGAAGGTTCGAAAATATACATGCCATAACATTTATTGAAAACTAATTTCCTATCAATGGGACAAAATATGGTCCCCTTATTCTTTTTCTAGCCTTGCAAATAATACCAATGCCATATGAATGGGACAAGAGAGAACCTTTTGTAAGAAAAAGTAGCAAGCAACTTCTAACACTAAAGTAGAAAAAAGAACAACAACTTCTTCCTGTTGGCCAGCTTAGGAAAGAATTCCTTCAGTATAATACTAGGTCCAATCAACTGCGGATTAATCAGCTTCTCAGAGTGAGAAGACCTTCTAGGACTGCTAGCAGAATCCGCTGATGATGTTGGATTTTGACAAGTATTAGGCCGACCATTTAGTTCAGAGACTATAAACCCTTTCAACTGTTTCAGCTTCAAGAGGCAGTTCGTTCAACTCCTACCAAGAGGAAATACAGATATCAGGCACCAACCACATTTCATTTCTCCAAATTTTGTTGTGTTGAAAGCTAGTGGACTTAAAAATATGCAAATAACAAAGACAGAATGGAAATACGATTAAGACCACTCAATCAAGAAAACAAGAGGCACCATGTATCTTGATTATCAAAAGAACATCAAAGAAACGATCTCAATTAGAGGAGAACCTACCTTGTCATATAACAGAATGGAAATACAATTAGAGTCTGTTTTTGGTTAAAAATAATAAGACTATTGATTACCCACATTAAAAGCCTGTTGATAAATTTGGAGCATCTCTCGACAGTGCCTTCCTTTCCCAGTTACCTCATGAGGTTCTTGCAACATCTCTTCAAACAGGCTCTCTCTGAATGGAAACATAAAGAACACAGTCAGCAAGCCACAGCTTCAGATAATCCTTGACAAAAACATGCAAGACCTCATGAGATCACCTGTAAAGCTTTTGAATAAAAACATTGTGCATGTTTCGTTTGGTATTGTTTACCTGCATATGGCTCAACGTTGTCAGATTTGAATATCTTTGAAAATTCAGGAACACAAACGCTTAATTGTTTCAAATGGTTTTCAAATGTGTTTACCTTACAGCTACCATTTTCCACACTTCATGGATAAGATGATATCCATCAGATTTATTACATGTTATTACTAGCTACTTACTCTGATCCTTACCACCCTATCATATGAATCCAACCAACCAACCAATCGACATTATCATAACAATATCTAAGTTTATAAACACGAAATTTGCAAAGCTTAGCAGAAGGATATGAAATACCAAGAAGTGCATAATTGTTTTTGGTACGAAGTCCTCAACAGCCCTTCTAACGACGTCATAATATGATCTCAAAAGCAACTACGTGACTGCAATCTCAATAACTTCTGTCTCTGAATTGCTCCCAAATGACCTTGAGATAGGAGGGGGCTGCATGGACCCAAGCACATTAGACAAATTTACATGCAAGAAACATTTGATTCAATTAACAAATTAATAGATATGCCTCTCTTAAATGTATCGTAGCCATATTGTGAACTGTTTCACTATGTCTTCTACTTGATGTACTCTCTCCCGGAGATAAACGGCTATCACCGCCAAAAATGGATGAAATAACCCAACTTGATTTACCAGAGGTTCCTGATAAAGAAAAAGAGCATCACCAAAATTAGTTTAAATGGTAAAAATTATTAGTTTATTTTTTGACTAACCAAAAAATAACAAGTATGAATGAACACATATCACCAATCCACAGAATACTTAAACTTTAAATGGTAAAAAAGAATTAGCAGAGGATGCAGCCCTTCCAACATCCAATGCAGGATGACCACCAGAATGAACCCCTCTGTCAAGAATTAGTTTCGTAAGAATTTAAGTAATTTAAGTATTAACTACAGGATGCTAATTAAGAGACTGGTCGTGGCAAATCTGTTGCTAGAAAATCAGCACCTTCCACTTTCTTGGTAATCTCCATAAGGGTAGGTTACACCTACATCCAGAAAGTGCTAAAATAATAAGTTTTCACCGTTCCTTCTTTCTTCCTTTACAGAAAAGAGGAAAATAAGAGAAAAAGCTCATAGAAAGAAAGCATCTCCAGTTAACATAGTGGAAGGTAGATCAGAAAAAATGAACAATTTCATAGTGTTTGGAGACCGTTATTGAAATTAAGCCTATAGTGTTCGTTTCCAAGTGTCCTCATAATCCAGAGAATGGGCTCCAAAGATTATGAAATTGTACTTTAGGGTGTAAGTAAAACATACCTTTATCAATGGAATAGGTAATCATCTTAGACAATTTTTATTAGGACTAGAAGTGGATAGGTGGCAATTAAAAAACAAATCATAAGGAATTAATGAAAGACTTGAGAGATTAAAATGTTTTTCTCTTATTTACCCCAGGGGCGGTTATTTTTATCCAATTCACAAGTGTAAAATGTAGTTTGTGCTCTGCTAAATATCTTGAACCCTTCAAACTACAGATTAAAGAAATCAACTGTTTATGGAAGTATATGGATGAAACTTGATGAGATATATATTCATGGATACCCTTTGCCTTGAAATTGAGGGAGGAATCCTAGAAGATTGCATCTGTCGCATTGCAATCTCTAATGCCTTACTTCCACCAATAAAATTTGGTTGAGAAGTATTTATGTAGTCCATCTGCAAATTTGTGTAATTTAAAATTAAATTAGTAAAAGGAAGTTGAATGTTTGGCAATGATAGACTGACCATAAAAATCGACACTAACTAGCTGCCTAGCAGCATGTCAGTGGTTTCCATTTGGGGCACCATTTGTGGTATAAATCACTTTGTTGGAACGGTTTGTATAGCAGAAGCAAGCATGGTCATTGAAAATTTACCTCAGTTTGAATATCTATCATTGATTGGCCACTAATGACATGATTATAGCAGTAGATAGCGAAGGTGGAACCAATGAAGCATATGTAGATATTCCCTTCCATCTCTCAAAGAATTTGGAATCCCACATACCTCCATTTCTATGATGTGCTCAATCATATTCTCTGAGGGTTCAAGACCTTCTCGCGGAAAGTTCCCCATGACTTCATCAATGCGCTTTCTTAAGAAAGGAAACCGCTGCAGCTCATTCACCATGCAGCAATGGCTGATCTGAAGAAACAATACATATATACAATTATGTTAATAGGATGGTGAAGTAAAGCGCAGAAGAAATGGCAGGCCATTAGTCCTTACCTTTTTTAATTCATCATATATAAACCTAGGATATTGAAGGCTTGGATCCAATAGCCGAGCTAGTTTGTCTTCTCACAAGAACTTCAAATGGCACCTAATTGCATGGAAACAGATAAAAAAAAAAAAAAAAAAAAATCCTCAAGAAGGAACAGAAGTCGTTTAATTGATATACGAATTGAGAATAATTTGAGCACAAAAGGTTTTATTAAAAAAAATACTGAGGAACCCCTACATCAGGAACAAACAATGCTGATCTAGGACCAGTTGCGTTTTGTATGGCAGATCGAATATCACCATCCGTCAAATCCTCACATGGATCAACTTCCTGCAAAGTCCATTTAATTACATCAAGCTCAAAGAAACCAAGGGTTGAGTGTGTTGACCTGTAACAGCCTATCCCAAGTTTATTTAGCTCATGTGCTGAACTTTTCCATTGAATAAGAAATAGCCAATTTGAGATTTGTTCAAATTCAATGCAGTAAAAGATAGGGAAATTTTTCAAGAGTATCCTACGCTTGAAAATTGTGTCATAATTTAGAATATAAATTAATTAAATCTGATAAGTAAAAAACATTTTAATTGTTAAAGGTTTATATAGCGCTATAAAAGAAAAAAGGTTACATAATAAAATTAAACATATTCCTAAAGCTAAGAAAACAGAAAAATTCAATGGTTTTAGCCATGTCCCACATGCATTTTTGCATGTTATATATATATATATATATGACAGATTTTAAAGAAAAGAATTTATTCAAAAAGAAAAAATATGTCTTGGGCCAGAAGAATGGATATTTCAATAATAGAGCAATATTATGTTAAACATTCAATAGGCACGGCATAAAATTCCAAATAAGCATTTAATGTCTTTGTGTGTTACAGCATCTGCAATGCATTCTGCCTTTTATTACCGTCAAATGTTTACTCTTATTGACCCTTGGGGAATGCAACCCTGTGTGTGACATCCATACTTAATTACAATTGAGAATGGCCACAGCACTAAAGTGAAAATATCCATACTACTAAAATGTGGAGTTACCAAAAGACTCAACTAACCATGATTCCACATGAAATGAAGAAAAACATTCTTGAGATCAAAATAAGGCAAATACGATGGAATAAGAAGGGAAAAAACCCATTGTTAACCTATTGAGCATGTCAAATCATCTAATGATGTCAGTAATATTTATTATGATCCTAAATAGATTAGATCACCAGTGCTTAAATCACTTGAATGAAATAAACAACTGCATTAGTTCATTTAACCATTTTCTTTTCTTCCTTCACTAAAAATATCGATCAGATTGCTCCCTTTTTATTTGTTGATAAAATGGCTAAAGAATTCAGGATAAGCTTCAAATCATTCTTTAAACAAAATAATAATAATAATAATAATAATAATAATAATACTCTTTGGTGTCTATTTTCCAATCTGCAAATACACGTGAACACAGATTCAGACATTAGCAACTTGGTTTTGATATGTAAAATTCCATAGCAGGAAGCCACAGACTAGAGATTCAATTATTTTAGAGACGTTTTAATGCAAGATTAGATGTCTAAATTCAGTGTCTATGTGAAACAAAGCAAAAAGAACTATAACTTCCAATACCCTGTACCCAGCTTTCAAATTTGGTGACCATCTATAGATTTAAAGCAGAAGATTTTCTTTATTGTCAACACATACAAAGAAAACCAAAATCAAGACAGGATTAATTCAGTTATATATATACAGATTTGGCATAGCATCAATATAAATATGATAAATTCTCATGTAAATACAAATGTATATACCTCTAGGCACTTCACGAATATTGATTGAAAAATATAGTGAATTCGTGCTCCTCCTGAAAGCTCAGTTGTAGGCATGTCCTCGTTTTTTCCCTCTACAACGGAGGAGAATGCTGTTTCAACAGCAAAAAGTCTGAAATACCTTTACCAAACTTGTAAATTCAATTATATGTGGAATATCAGTTAAAAACTATAAAGGAAGGCGAGTATTAGTGGGAATATAGGATATCAGAGACATACAGGTTGTTAAGGAGCTAAGAATCCAGAAGGTTGGAACAGTTAGGTACCTTCACAGTATTTTGAAAGAATAGTCAGAAGAAGAGCACCCTGACCAGTCTTTTGGAGGAAAAAACAAAGAAAACTATAAAACAGAATAAGGTGAAATAGCCAGCAAAAGTAGACAACGTTTTAGATGTCATCCACTGTAAGAAATATATTTATATAGTAAAAAAATACAAGTCAGAAAGACACAACACAACCAAATGCTAATACATGCCTTGGACTCAGTGATTTCTCTATAGTTCACAAGCTCCTTTGCAAAAGCAACCAATTCATTGCTTATATGTGCTCTCAACCCTGAAACTAGAAAGTGCAAGCAACTCCAGATTTCAGAAATTGGGCATAATATCTCCAAACTTTCTGAACCCAATCCCGATGACTCAAAGTATCCTGTCATCAAGTAGTCAAACCAGTTACAAGGGTATTCACTTGCACCCTAATTTGTATTTGCATTTCCCCTTTTTTCCAAGAATGATAGAAATCACAGAAACTAAGTTCCAAAGCCTAACCACTAAAGAAAACTTGTTAAAGTAAGATTTCGAGATCAAGGAAACTCTTTGCCATTTTTCCCACATTTTTTGTGGTGAAAGAAAATTACTAAACAATACTAAGGGAAAAAATTTTCATCCATATGTAAAGTTGAAGATCCTAACAGAGCAAGAAAGAAAGGAAGAAAGAGAACCGTTTCTCCTAAATGAGTAAGCACATGCTATGATTGGTCACAACATGTTCTTACTACATTATAATTTCAGCTTTTGATGTCAAAGACTCTACCTTGTTTAACTTCTTTGCTAGCTGAGGAATACCACAACGATCTGATATACTATTGTACACCTATAAATAACACGTGTTGAAAAATTTAAACATATGAATTGGCTTCACTTGAAAACAAATAAGCAATGATTCTTTCTTATAACACGACTGTAGAAGAATTCCTCTTCAGCAACAAGAGCATCTTTTATACTCCTATTCATAAGAGTATCCTAATTAAATGAAATAACATAAATCAGATTTCAGCATTTCAAGTTGACAAGCACTGTTTTGGCCAGATAGTTGACCTGCGTGATAATGAGATAATCACATGTATATATGTTTCCATGTGATATGTTCTTTCTTGTGTGTGCTCAAACGTATGAAATATAAAATTTACTCAAACACCGTCTTTGTTATAATAGGATAACATTATTACCTCCTAACTACGGTTAACAACACCCATATAACCAAGTTGGAGGGGAATAACTTTTCCAAGCAACAAATTCTGGGCATCAGTACTTCTGTCCATGATATTGATGGAATATAAGACAGATATTTTGAAGAAACCTTCTATGGAAGGAAATCTACATGATTTATATATATTTTATCAATTTCTATGTCAGTAGGCTGCAAGTTGATGTCTTATGAATATTTTATCAAGCAAGTTGATTATTTTCTTGATAGGAAAGAAAAGGTAGAACCAAGTGGGAAGTTAAGGTGCAAGTTGTCTATTATGCAAGCGAGTACTTTTTGTTACTAGTGGATTGCAAATTGTCATCACCTTATTAGCGTAAAAATAGGAGCTTTCATCCTTTTTATGGAGATAGCTTTGATGAACGAAATTATATTTGAGTGATGTGATCTCTCTACTGCCCCTTGGCTCTGCATCTCCCTCAAGTCCTATTCTGTTCTTTTTCCCCCTCAGCTCTGTCATTTACCCTCCAATTCTTCCCTGTGATCTAGATTTTGCATCAAATCAGTTCATGTGTGAGTGTTTTACATCGGATATCCAACTACATTCCACAGAATATGCTTCAAACTTTGTCAAAACACGACAAGAGTATAACAAAATTTGAAAAAACATTTGCAACCATGAATGTTGGATTAGTATGCTGCACGTTTGTGATTACACCTATTGTTCTACTACCTGCAACGTAACAGAGAGAATAATCGGTAAGGATATATCAGGAACCTTTGTTATGCCGGGTAGATCTACAAGTGTTATATCAAGAACATTAAGCAATTATGCAACTCTGTTCCCTCCTGCATCCCTCTCAGTTTCAGCCTACAGTCAAATCCCAAATATACAATTTTAAAAAAGAAAATATTAAGCCATTATGCAACTTGGCAGAATATTAGCAAGGTAAAAAGGATTAAACACATGTACTGTATACCTTACAAGAAAACCAATTCAATTTTGAAAAATCATCCAAAATGGTCACTAATTGACAAGACTTTAATAATATGAATGATGCAAATGGAAACCAATAAGGAAAATACCCCTTTCAGTTCATCAGATTATTTTTCTTTCTTTACATTCCATTTCTCGAAGCATGAATAGAGTTTCATATACCAACAGTATCATATCCTTAAATTAGTTTGCTACACTACAGTTTTAATATTTTTGCCAATTAACATTTTTAGATTCAATTAAAATTTTTTTAATGAGCACTTCCTAGTCGATGCTCATGGTCGTTGGTCGGGATTACAATATCCAATCTGATGATGGTTGTTGGTTTGAAAATTAAAAGAAAGAAAAAACACAATAGAAAGCAGAGCGCAAGGAAAAAATGATGAAGTAAAATGCTGAATTTTTTTTATTGTTGAGCATCTCACATTCCTAAACTTTAGCCATTCAAACTATAGGTTGAAATTAGGTTTATTGAATCAGGTTTCGAAGGATTCTCAAGTTTTTATTTTTGCCAATTTTTACTATATTCTGATTTTCAAAGTTATATTGTGAGATTTTTTTAAATTTTTATACTTGCTTATTTTTATCATATATATTCTTACTTTTATATTTATATTATCCTTTTACAGTTAGAGGATATGTGACGGTGGCAACTCTTGGAGCACACTAACATATAATCTATGGACAATGTACAACAAAGACATTTGAGAATATTGTAGAATTTTTCATTAATTGATTTTCTTTTAGAATTCAAAATATTCTAAGATAATGTTTTATTGTGAGAGTGTTTAAGTTATTAATTTTCTTAAAATTGTATAATGTTTATCTATAGTATATTGAATTTTGAATCCTATAATTATAATTTTTTTTATTTAATATTATTATCCTATTATTGTCAATGATTATATTGTGTCTTATATAATAAATATTAAGAGTAAAAATAAATAAGAACAAATAATAAAAAAAAGCCAGTACATTATGATTATTAACAAAAAGCCGTTATATATATTTTTAATATATTACGATTCAAAACCGTTATTTATTATTGTTGTATTTGCATGTTTTGATGATTAAAAACATTGAGCATGTGTTTTTTCTTTTTTTTAAAACTTTGGTTTTACTTTTGCCCAAGGTACAAAAGGCTAAGTGTGGGGATAGCCACAAGGGTAAACTCTTATTCATAAGTCTACTATGATGACAAACTGTGACACTATAGTACTTATCAAGTAAGCGAGTGACACCTAACAGAGAAATATTTAACAACATAAGTAACATGAGATTTCCTTCTTTAAATGAAACGAGAAAAATCTCCCATGCGTTATATGGGGTGATGACTCTATTTCGATAAATTTATATCAAGTACATGAGCAAAAGGCATGGATTCAACGTAATTTCTCTCCCGTTCATTGCATGGGATGATTAATATGTTATGATTAAAATCTATCACAACATTAATCACATAATTAAAATATTATCTAGTTTGTCTAATATAAGGACTTTCTTTTCTTTATATTACAAGTAGATGTTATCTCTTCATTCAGATTTATTTGTTTCATTTTAATCGTAGTTTTTGGAGTTGATTTGAAATTTTAATGAGATGACTTCAATTTTCCTAATTAATCATTCTAACTTATTCAAACAAAAAAAATTATAAGCACAAAATGTAAACATGCATAAGAAAATGTTTGAAAGAATTTATAATTATTGTTTATACTTTGTATAACAACTAACACATGCTTATAAGATTTGAAATCATTCTCAGGGAAAATTAGCGTCATGGTAGTCCCTTTTTAAACAAACCATTTTTGAATTAATATTATCTCACCACCACCATGGCGCAATTCATCAATAGATACTTTATCTTAGTCAAAGTCCAACCAAAGTGTTAAATTAATCATCAACTAAGACAAAATGATCAAATGCTATTTTATCACGGTGTTAAAACTTTATACGCTGAACAAACTTGTATAAGAAAAGAAGGTGCAAATTGGATGTGATTAAATATTGGTAGGTATATATACGTCATTTTTCCATGTGGTTAATTGAATAGCTATAAATGAAAGGAAAACGATGCAAATTTGTTTCAATAGCACTAACATATAGTAGTTAGTTGTTGTTCGGCATTGTTGTTGGTGCCATTGATTTAATGGGCTAATTTTGTGATGTTGTTGTTGGAGTCATTGATTGAATGGATGTAAAGTTTCTTGGTCCCAAAAGAATGATGCAAAAATACTTCAGCAGCAAAGCTGCTGTAAATCAAGGAAAAAAACAAATAAATAAAAGGGAGAATTGCTAAAAAAACCTCATTGACAATTTATTTGCTAAATGCGGGAAGATATCTTGCACATGGAGGGAAGATATCTACACACGGAGGGAAGATTTCTGCACACGTATAAGGAAGAATTTTGCACACAGGGAAGATCATCTGCACACAAGGGAAGATATTCTGCACACGTGGAAGATAATCTGCACGCGAATGTCCCATTTGGCAAATAAGTTGCCAATGAGGGATTTTTTCACAATTTTCCCAAAACAAAAACATGAGGGTGATTAAATAATATTTGGGGGTTGCAAAACTGAAATCGAAACAGGAACATCATGTAATGATCATACAAGCTTGTGACTAAGATAATCAAAATGTTGCGTTTAATCAACATTCCTTCAAAAAAAAAAAAGGATAATTATATTCAGGTCCCGCCCAAGAGAAAAAAATATGAAGAAATTGTCTCGTAGACAACTCCAGAAAATTGAATTGACAACTTCAGAGGCGCGGTTAACAACTCCATTTTTTTCTCTTGAGCGGAACCTGAATGTAATTCTCCCAAAAAAAAAAAAAAATCAACATTCCAACAATAATGGACTTCATTCGATTTATACTCCATTGTTTTCTGCTCCACGTTGCTTTATAAGGCGATCTAAGAAAAAGAAAAATTGAAATTATTTTTACCATTGAGGAGATGTCATCCCGTCATTAGTCAACACTTGACATTTAATTGGCACTAACTTGATTTTCAATCAAAGAAAAATAGTAGCCATAGTACTACAAAGTTTGACCTATTATATCTAGAAAATATTGAATTTATAAATTTTTATAAAAAAAACTTAAAGCAAGTCCACATGTTGCAAGTCCATCACATAACAACCAATATGAAACCATATTCCCTCATTTATTGATTTCGAGCAATTCCTCCATCAGATATGGATTCCTCTAATCATATAAATAGTTAATAAAACTTTATAAATAGAATATGAGAGAGTATACAAGTCCTTCTGTATATACTATTTCTATAATATTAATATTATATGAGATCTTTCTGACTATTCATAAATAGAATATGAGAGAGTATACAAGTCCTTCTGTGTTTAAATTATTTCATATCCAGCAAAAACATTAACTACAACAAAGCACTGACACCCTATTTTTTTTACTCCTCCGTCTAAGATTGATGCTTCCTCATCTCTCCTCTCTGTCACTCATTCTTTTGTCTGAATCGCAGTGTCTGAATTTCCCCATATTATTTGTCCTTCTTGCATAGAAATGCACAGTCTGCTTTGGTCAAATCCGCTCTTCCATATGGATTCCACCTCACACCACTTGACTTCACAACCTCCAACTTTCTGTGCTGCCAACATTTCATCTCTAAGAGTCAGGTTGATCCAGGAGCTAATCTAACAAATTGAAAGAGAGCATATAAAAACAAAATCATTATAGAACATTTCACATTGTCAGACAAGGTAATGTAAGAAATTTATTTTTCCAACTGCTCGTGAAAGGTAAAAGATTACATACACTATTGTTAAAACAACACAAAATATATCTTGCAAGCAAAAAAATAATAATAATAATTATTATTATATATTCAAGAGAAATGATTCTAACTATCAAAAATTTAAAACTTATAAATGAAAACATTAAGGTAGATTTAAGCATTTCCATATAAACAACGACAGAAAGAAATAGTTGAATTCATCTTTATTAATCATCTATACAATGTTCTCAGCTTACCTTGCTATGTGTTGTATGTGTACTGCCCATTACCCACGCTACCACAATAGTTTGTAAGGGCATATAGTTTTTGTTCCCCACGTTCATCTCAGCTCTAAGGTTGCCTTGTATTGAGAAGGAATCTCTATTAAAACTTAGAGAGCAAATTTTGTCTCCTTTCTGGATGAACGCACATTCCTTGACATTATTTCAGTGAAATTCACAAACTACATGCAGCAAGATATATTAAAAGTTTAAAAGTTTAATTCAAATAGAACTGCATAATCATTATATGAAATATGAATGCCGGTAATTCCTTCATGCCAAAGCTTTTTTTTGGTTGATCTATGATGATGTTGATCTTCAATTATCATGATTATTACTGTTTCTGCCTCTGGCACTTAATTGCATCTCTGAGATTTTTCCATGTAGCCTATGCAATTTGCATAATCCTGAGTAAAAATATTTATGAACAGAGTAAAAGTTGATGGAATGATTTTAACACGTGCTGCTATTAACGTACCATACAAAATTTTTTACAACTTCTAGCAATAACATTAAGCTAAACACCTATATGAAAGCTGCATAGGCTAAATGTAAGATGGTTCAGAGAAACATGTCCAGATGCCAAAAAAAAAATGCTAACCACATCAGTAAATCAAAGTTTCAGCACTCCAAGCAATTCAATTTAAAAAGCAAACATAAACACAAGGCCCCAAGGAATCCTCTTGCAGTGCAACAGAGCATGTTCTTCAAACTTGAACTAATATGGCTTTATACAATATCATGCACATAATTAAAAAGGTTGTATGTGCCATTAGAGCACTGTAAAGTGTAAACTTTCCAAGAGAAATCCAATATCACAACCATACTTTATAGCAAAAATCATAAAGCCGCTCCTCCACAACTTAAAGATGATGCTAGAGGCGACTTAGATGATAACTGATTGAATGAAAATTTAGAAGAAACATTCAGCTATATTTGCCATATTCATCCCGTGCAACTTTCTAAAAGCAACCAACAGGCCACAAATGTCCATCTCACATAGTAGCCATATCTCATAGAAATTTGAAGAGAAAAACATAACAAAATGCACATCATTTAAACATGAATGGTTAAAATTTCATCCCTTTCACTCAAAGGCTTGGAGACCGACAGGAGACGATTCCACTTGAAACTTAAAACGACATTCAATTAAATATAACCAAATCACTGAAATTCTATGCCTCTGGAAGAGAAAGAAAGAGAAAGAGCATAGAACAAATAAAGGCTGGGGATCTGCTTCGTCAGCGACCTCTCAGGCAACGACTCCCCGTTTGCATTAACTGTCAGAACAAATCGATGAGTAGAAAGAAGCAAAGGAAAGGACATGTTTCCTCTGAAAAACTTTGATCTCTTTAAATCGATGGCTTGAGGGCTCTAGAAATCACAATTGAAGAAAGTCACGGAGTATAAAATAGAAAGGTGATGGAAAATAATATATGAAGAAGAACAAAGTAGAAAAACAATGAGAAATGTCACCATTAAATCTAGAGTGGTGATGTTGGAAGCGAATCGGCGAAAATGGAGAACCTATGACCGACGATCAACTCAATGAAGTAGAGAGATAGAGAAAAAGAGAAATCTGGGGGATGCCTCGGGTATGAAAAAGGAAAAATTGTAAGCAATGATGAGAAGGTAGATGAAAAAATAGGGGTGGACGGCGATTTAAATTGTAACAAAATGTGCTGATGTACTATTTGCTATCAGTGCTTTGGTGAGGTCGGGAATCCGAATTTATGAGTTCGTAAAGCAAGCCATGAGGCTTGTTCACCCAGTTCAAAGAAGCGAGCACTCCATCTACATGAACAAACGCATCGTCGTCTGTCTTCATGACATACTTTGCTGAAACAACTTCTGTCTATTGAAAAAGATTTGAAGTCAATAAGAGGCAAGAATGGCTCTTCAAGATAAAAAGACATTACAAAAAATAACCCCAAATATGCAGATTACTAAAGTTTTCCAAGTGATGAGGCTATAACAATCAACAAATGGCATCAATTGTATGTCTCCATAGGTCTCTGCTTCTCTCCACTGTTCTTAATTGCTATTTGGTTTTTATGCTGCGTTTTAGAGGTCCAAACTTATCAAATGGTACATCAGCCCTGAGGTAGATATATCTTCTAATTTCATTTGAAGAAGGAAACCTCATGTTACTTATGTTGTTAAATATTTCTTGTTCTTGATTATAGGCTCATGTTACCATTAGCTAAGTTCCATCAGTGCGCATCAGGAGTATAAATTTTTCCCAGATTTTTGTGGTGAAAGGAAGTTACTAAACAATACCAAGGGAAAAAAATATCATCGATATGTAAAGTTGAAGATCCTAATAGAGCAAGAAAGAAAGGAAGTAAGAGAATTGTTTCCTTCTAAATGAGTAAGCACATGCTATGATTGGTCAATACATGTGCTTAATACAATATAATTTGAGCTTTTGATGTCAAAGACCCTACCTTGTTTAACTTCTTTGCTAGCTGAGCAATACCACAACGACCTGCTATGCTATTGTACACCTATAAATAGCACTCATATGTTAAAAAATTTAAGCATATGAATTGGATTCACTTGGAAACAACTAAGTAATGATACTTTCTTACAAGATGACTGCAGAGGAATTCCTCTTCAGCAACAAGAGCATCTCTTATACTCCTATTCATAAGAGTATCCTAATTAAAAGATATAACATAAATCAGATTTCAGCATTTCAAGTAGACAAGCACTATTTTAACTAGATAGTTGACCTGCGTGATAATCATATAATCACTGGTATATATGTTTCCATGTGATATGTCCTTTCTTGTATGTACTCAAACTTATGAAATATATATGTTACTCAAACACCATCTTCGTTATAGTAGGATAACATTATTACCCCCTTAGATAACGAAGAACTCTCTTAACAACAGTCCAATGAGAATCCTTAGGGCAGTGCATATACTAACAGACTTGATTAATAGCAAATGCTAAATCTGGCAAGTAAAGCTAAGATACTGCAAGCTTCCAACAATGCTATGATAAAAGCTGGGATTGTGAAAATCAGGACTTGTAGAGTCATCAGAAAGCTGAGTTGAGGAAGCCAAAGGTGTAGAAACAAGTCTAGCTCTAGACATATCTGCTTTCTCAAGTAAATCAAGGATGTATTTATGTTGAGAAGAATTAAGCCCAAATTAACAGAATGAACTTCAACACCCAAAAAATAATGTAGGAATCCCAAATCCTTGACAGGAAACGTTGAACTTAAAGCATCAACTAATTCAGAAATAGCAGAGGTAGAGGAACCAGTAATTAGAATGTTGTCAACATAAACCAAGACATAGATTATGCATTTTGTAGCAACAAATTTATTCTATAAAAAACAGGTTATTCCATAAATCTCTTCCTCCATTGCCACTATAAGTTCATGCCTATAAGTCTTGGTCTTTCACTGTCTTCCTTCACCCTTCTAAACTTGTGAACAGGGGAATAGTTGCATGGTTCAGATATAAAAAAATATGGAAGGAATTGGACTCCTCCTTATTGGTATTTTCCAAATCTTTTCTTTGCTTCAAATCTCCATGGTTCATCGATGTTAATGCTTTATACTTCTCTTATTTTTTGATGGATTGGAAATTTAGGGATTTCACATTTTCATGTAGATTGTGGCATTGTTACTCTAAGTATTGGTAAAATTTGAATCCATGCATGGATGTCGTTTGGGAAAGGATTTATAGGATATGGAGTAATTCAATGAATACATGCTAAGATACTGATCAAGTGTTTATCAATCGCAATGCTTGAAGGAAAAGAGTTATAACTAAAGCTAACACCTTGCAGTGCCCAATGTAACCTTGAGAGTTCACTCTATGATGTTATTAAATTAAAATAAGAGATATTATTTTAAAAGCTTTGTCGGAATTTTAGTTAAGAGTCAAATGCTATGATCTTAAAAATTTAATTGTAGGAAATAGTTCGATGCAATAAAACTAAATAATACCTAACGATAATTCTGAATACAAACATGATCGAATCTCTCAACATAAGATAAACGAGAAGCTACAGAAGTAAGGAAATAAGAACACGAAACATGACCATGACCATGGCCAAAGGAAAGAAGACATGTGAAGAGGGATAGTTTGTTCCATCTCCATTTATTTTCGACAACTTCATTAACACAGCCCACTTCTTGTAGGCCCATGTTGTTTTAGAAAGGAAGTTATTTTATGATTGAGTATTGTCAATGAATTGACGCAAATATATGAGTATATATGGTAAGTGAAATAATGAAGGTTTGCTTAGGAACTTAGGTAGCCACAAGGACAAACTCTTATTCAAAAGTCTACTGTGATGGCAAACGGTGCCACTATAGTACTTATTGAGTAATTGAATGGCACCTTACTCTAACTTCACATGTGAGACATTTTACATTCTCCTCAACTTTGAAGCTCATGTGTGAATTTCCTTCCTAAGAAAGTCTTGTGATATTAATGGCTTAATGATAAGAGTTTTAATAAATTTAGAACACTATTATTTATTTTATATAATTTTACTTGTTATTTATTTTACATAATGATTTACATGTATGGAGCCATATCAAGAAAATTTGAAAATGTTACTTCGAAGTCTTCATGTTAATTGTAAGATCTTATTTTAGGGTCATTTATCAGAGATATTTAGTCATTCAATAACCACATGTTCCCTAATAGGTACCCATGAAAAGGCTAAAAGCTTAAAACTCTTTCTCAAAGATTGGATACCATGAGATAAAGAATTTTCCTAAAACTTGGAAAATTCATAACTAAATCATTTTAGGTTCAAAAGTAGTGGTTCAAAGCTCAAAATTTAGCTCTTGGAAAGGTCTTTGATAGAAAAATAACATCTAGGTTTGTTTCTGTTCCATTTGGTCCAGAAAAACCCATTTATCAAATCTGGACAGGGGGAGATTTACATAGCATATATCATATTTCTGGGTCATATTTAAAAAATTATATCTTTTTCTATACACATTCAAATATTATGAAATAAGACTCATATCAAAGGTATGGATGTGTACTATAACACCGCAAAATTTCATAAGCTGGGTAAAATGTTTGCCCTACCAAATATCTTTCCCAAAATCGTGGCTCATCAATAAATCGACAACTAGCTAACTTACCTACTTCATGCATTTTTAGCTATACTTTAATATACCACTTACCATGACCTTTACTTGGCTCTCATACTCCTCCTTATGGAGGATAGGTACAGACCAATATATATATATATGAAGATCTTAAGTAAATTCATACAATAGCCATTAAACAAAGTTAGCTTTAATAGCACAATAATCAAAACAAACTTCTCAAGAGCTTCCACCTTTAGGTTTCCTCCACTAGCTTGTTTTCTCCTTTAGGAGTACTTGCCCCAACTATTGATACATGGGCGAAGAGAGGTGAGATTCAGGAGAATTTCAGTAGCAAAAAATTAACTCAATATACAATGTGTAATGGTAATTAACCTGGCA
The DNA here is from genome assembly GCA_963242795.1 of Inga leiocalycina. NCBI lineage: Eukaryota > Viridiplantae > Streptophyta > Magnoliopsida > Fabales > Fabaceae > Inga > Inga leiocalycina. Next base: position 60,715,747 of record OY725321.1, read on the forward strand.
CACAAATAACAAAGTAAGAACAATACCTTACAAGAAAATACATATGGCCATGGCATAAACTCAAGCAAGATATTACATGTTCAATGGCATCTAAGGCAAAATAAACATGCAATCAACCAAGCACAAACTATATAAGAGTAAGTTTCACTACCTTTTGCTTCTTCTTTCAAATTACCTCCTTTTGCTTGTGCTTCTTTTGCTTTGCCTCCTCTTTGGTATTGGTAGCAAATATCAAACCCTATTGATTATTCATGTAGGGACAAATTACTATTCATCTTATCATGCTTTCATAGCACAATTAATCTCTCTCAAAGCCCCAACTTCTAACCCATTCATCTAGTTCCTTAACTTGGTCATTTTACCTTGCTTTGTCTAATGATTCTTCCTCCCCCCCCCCCCTCTTTTGCCTACTGTGTTCTGCACAATTTTGCAAGAGGACTTCATTTTCATCTAACATTATAAAGTTCTAGCCATAATTTTGTGATCACCCTAGGCCAAACATGGATGTGGAAATAACATAACTCTATTGACACTTATGCATACAATTCCACCTTCTAGACTCTTTGGAAGCATCAAATGAAGCAAAAATTAAGTCATTAACATTAAAATAGTGGCTGGCCAAAACAAGGTAAGGAAAAAACATCATGGACCTCAATATTTTTGTTACTAAACACATTTTAAGGACCTTTAAACTTGTCTTGAATATGGTTCAACAAATTAAGATACTTGTTCCCAGCTTTGGTCTTCTTAAACAGTGGGTATTCTCTTGAAAATTCAACTTCCAAGGACTCAATTTTATACCATTCCATTTGCATATAAACATTCTAACTCTCAGAATAATTTCAAATTGCCCTTCTCTTTAATTCCTGAAAATATTTCCAGAATTGTATCATTGTTGAAATCATCACTAAACTGCTTCTTAACGCAATTTATTTGGTTAAGATAATTACTTAGCATAAAGAAGCATCAAACAGCCACTGATCCTATTTGTTTTTTTCTTTTAGCAGCATCATCAAACTAAATCAACAATCATTGCCAAGTAACCTCTATAACCATGATATACTAAAGGTCTCAATTTAGAACAATTATCTCCTACTTTAGTAGCCTGAAGAAAACACTAAAGCCTCTTCAATTTCCACCTTCAAAACTTCAAGATTTATGACTAACATTTAAACCATTCTTATCACACTTTTATAAAAGCTTTAAACCTCAAGAATCAGTTACTAAACATGTAGAGGCAACAACAATAATATTTATTGCAATTTTCAGTTTCCACAACTTATAAAAAAATCAAGCATACAGACTATACAATCAGCAAGTATTTTCCATCACCATATTATGCTCTTTCCAAAAGTTCTGTCATAACCACCTATGTGTGTGTATTTATATACTTCCATAATCACAAATTTGTCATCTAAAAGTTCAGGTGTTAAGTATGTGTTTGCGTCACTTTTGACTCACTAACTTGAGCCCCACAACTTGCAAACACCTTTAGACATAACCAAAACACATGAAGTGCTTATCTAAACGTATAGAAACACCAAACAGTCAACCCCTATTTACTTTCAGCTTCATATAATTCTTAACCACTCCAAATAGTTTATGTTTTTAATCCAGAATTTTCTAGCTTTTCATATTAGCGTTTAGATCATCATTCTAATAATCCTAAACATAATTTTAGCCATCTATAATAGTGGCTAGCAATTCGGAGATAACAAACAGCATAGATGAATAATTTAGAACCTAAAAATCCATCCTATCATGCTATTAATTCACTCACGCATATACATATGTACAGGCTTCTCTCATCATTTTGTTTTACAAAGAACCCAACACATTATTTATCAAAACAGGGGCATAGGGTTGGGTTAGCCCTCTTTCCTTATCATATACCATAACACATATGACAAATCTCTATTTTTATTATACATTTTTATATTTTATTTAGGGTTTTTGTCATAATAATTAGGCTTAAAATGCTTCTTTTGTAATTATTTGTGATTAAAGGTGTTTGTATTAAATTAAGGTTGAAAAGGGTAAAAATGTCATATATTTTATTATGTACATTTATTTATTGATTTTTGAAATATAAGGTATTATACTTTTTTTTTTGCAGATTAGTTTGGGTAAAATTACAGAAAAGAACCTAGAATTTATGGAAACTGTGTGTTAATGAAGAAAGAAACCAGAGAAAAGTACAGGAAAAGTCCAAAAGTTTTGAAACTCGTTGCTATACACACAAAAAGTTATAAATTTGCAGTTTAGTTCCTCCTAAAACTTTCAAACCTTTAATTTTAGTCCCTTGGACCAAGGGTTTTGGAATGGTGAGAAAGCCCGAGCACCTTCTTCTTCATGTGTGTTGAAGCTCTAAAAACGCCGCGGCGAGATTTCTGGAGAAGACCACCTTCGCCGCCCTTCCTTCTTCCTTCACACTACCATTCACCTTCCTTTGACCCTACCTTCACCGCCACACCAACCATCATCACCTTCGGCCAGCCCCCTTCTGTCCTCACACACGCCGACGCCTTTCAGAGGACCAGATCGGAGAAATCGCAGAGCTTTAGCGCTGCAGTGAGACGAGAGTAGGATTTAGAAGTAGAGCAGTGGTAAACTTCCGGTGACCTTCTTCAACCATTCCACCTTCATCTCTCTCCTTCACCATAACAAAGAGCACAGCCGCGACAGAGCAGAGTGTCGACCACCACTACCTCTCCATTTTTTTCCGTCTCTTCTTTCTTCGTTCTGACCACCATCGACCTTTGTTGTCATTCCGGAGCACCATTGGCTCATCTTTGTAATTTTCCGGTAAGGTTGTGTGCTTTCCGGTGGTTTTTGTGATTTTCCGGTGAGTGTTGTGTGATTTTAGTTTCACAATTTTTTTTTTTTGGATTATTTGGGTTGGGTTGTGAAGGGGCTGTGATTGTTGTCAAAGAAATGTGTGGCTGAAATTCTCTCAATTCTTTGTAGTAAGAGGCAATGGCATGAACTTAGAGTTTCAAAGGGAATTTTTGCTCTTCCATTTCTCTATTTCTACTCTTTATTTGTGATTACTAGGTTTTATGATGAATTATATAATGTTGGACTGATTTATTTTGATGACATTTGAAATTGAATATAGTTTGAACCTTTATTAGGAACTTAACATTGTGTTTAATTAGTTTAATTATCAATTTTTTGTAGTGGTTAGTCATTGAATTGATGATTTTGTGAATATTTTGTGCTAATTTTAAGGCGGCTTGATTAGTGAATCAATGGTGTCATATGTTTACATTGGTTTATTGAATATAGATTTATTAATTGTGTTTAGCATTCGGTTTTAGCATCATTAATCTTGATTTTTCACATAAGTGGCCATTGTTAAATTAAGATTAATGGAAAACTCAAGAGGTAATGTGAGGTGGCCGGTTATTGGATTAAAAGCTAAATACAATTTGTAAGTTCATTTCATTGCTAGAGTGCTTAATCAACTTAATTTAGAAAGATTAATATATAAAGTGGTTTGGTATTAATCAATCTAAATTAGGCAAATCTAAGGGTGACTCTTAGAGTCGTTTAAAGCTACAATGATTAATCTCCTATAATTATTTGAAATTTGCTTGCACAATGTTCATGAAATATTGCTGATTCCATTATTGATTTTCTTGTTCCTCTCATTTAATTAATTCCATTTTCATTCCTTTTCATATTTTAAAGAAAAATTCTAATAAGAATTAATTTAGAACAATTAAATTTTCATTTGTAAAAAGTAGTTGGTAATTAAAAGGTCAAATTTGTTTTATTGCTTTTTATACCAATCACCATATTTAGTTAATAGATAATTAATAAAAGGCCCATCAAGTGACGAATCAAGATTATATCCTATATTACAAAATTTAGTTATTTTTAAAAGAGTTACCAAGACATGAGCCCACACACATTCTTCAACATGCAAGCCATAAAACAAGTCCATTAACTTCTATTCACCCTCGCATAACACTTTATTGTGATTTACAATCGGTTCCATCATTTCCCCCTTTTCAACTAGAATTGTCGTTTGTCAGCCTTTGATACAGCAAAATCAGAAAAAAGAGAGTTGGATTAGAGTTCTACGTACTTATCTCACTCTAAATCCAAGTTTGCATGTCTGAACTACCTTCTCTTCCACTTCTTCCTCCACGGTGTCGCGTCCTCTGGCTCCTCAACTCTCAGTCTCTCTCTTCTGTGTTTAAGATCAAATGGTGAGGGAGGGGATGCTGCTGAGGTGTTATAGAGAGAAAGGCATTAAGTTATTTTATTCTCTCTTTTTCCCACAAGCAAGCTTACTACATTATGTTTAGACTACACTTCTCTTTTTTTTTTTGGACCAAAATTAAAATATCCGGCTCCCCTCTTTTGGACCTGATGCAGCACATTTTGGGCTCCTCAATTTGGGATTAAACATGCCCGGTTCCAGTTTTGAGGGGAAGTGAAATTACTACTATACCCTTATCTATGGTACCAAAATCCCCAAGTAATTTCCAGAAAATAATCTGGGACGTTTTATCAAGATTTACAAACTTAATAGCTTCTTTACAATATAAAATATCATCTCTAAAATTTTCACAATAAAAATTTACCTCTAATTATTTTTCCTTGAATTTTCGGGATAATAGACCTTTAATTCCTAAAATTCAACTTTAAAATCATTTAGGCCACTTTTGGGGAATTAAACCTTTTTATAATTTCTATAAATCGCCAAAATTGAATTTTATAATGTTTCCTCAATTTTCAAGGCCCATAAATAATTTTAATAATTATATTAAGTATTTTCCTTATGATATGTTTAAGACATTTGGCTCAATTGGGTTTAATGGTTTATTTAATTCAGACTTATTCTTCAATTTCTAGGCCCAAAATTTTCCATATTACAATAATCTAATTGTCGAGTGAATCTTTGTGAAAATGAAGTATTTTTTATTCCATACATGATTAGAAGAGTTTACATAGGGAAGTAATGAATTTATTATCATGAAGTTGAAAATCCTAATAGGGTATTTATAAATGGAATTGTCTTATTGACAGAAACTAGGTTCAGATATTGATTGTTTCATTTGCAAATTTCAAAGAAGTGATTGTGAATATGATATTATATTGTTGTGAATCTCAAACGGGATCTTGTAAATGGATTGGTTTCATTTACAGAAAAAAACCAGTTTATCTTCTTGCTTATGAATAGTAAATTTAATGGAGATAGTTGAATTTTTCCTTTTTACCAGTGAAATATAATTCATATTAATGGAGAAAAGTCTTAACAGGGAAATACATCAAAACAGCAAAAGCAACGACAATAAGCGAATGAAAAACAGTACTCCCTCTGGTCCTAAATATAAGACAAAATTAACTTTTTGAAAAGATTAAGGAAGCCAATTAAATTACTTCAGAGTATTTATATTTTTATTTTTTTTTCCAAACTAATTAGTTTGATAAATAAACTGATATATAATCTAAGAATACATAACATATGATATGATCAAGTAACTTATTTAGTTTCCTTAATCTCTCCAAAAAAAGACAACTTTGTCTTAGAATTATGACCAGAGCTAGTATCTAACATTATCCAATTCCTTCCGTGTCTTCCTCCAGAACACACTGGTCTTTAAAACCATAGCTGCCAAGTAATCTGCAGCAACATTACCTTCACGTGTTGTGCAAGAGAATGAGATAGAACTCCGATCAGCAATCATGCCGAAAATGTCAAGTAGCAAACCGTGAGATTGCCATGGACAAGCAGATAATTTCCTTGAATTCAGTGCATCAACGAGAACTTTGCAATCTGATTCTACGATTATTAGCTTTGCTTCCCATAGTGGAGCCATCAGGATAGCTCTCTTCACTGCTTCAAGCTCAGCATTAAAAGCAGAATTTGCTATTACCTTGTCTGCCCAGCCTCTTAAAAAGACCACTCTTGCATCTCTGCAAATGACACCAATGCCTGCTCTTCCATTTTTTCCACTGTATGCCCCATCACAATTTAATTTGACAGCAGGTTCCAACGGTTCCCTCCACCGATGATCAGCTTTGGTAGCCTTCGGAATTGTGATCTGAGGGTTTCCTCCACCGATAATAGCAGGTGTAGGGTCAGGGATTTCTGCTTCAATAGCCTTCTTACATCTTAGTTTCCATAAGTACCAGCATAAGGTAGCAGCATAGGCTCTACTAAAATCCATATCAGAGGCATCAGATAATAACAATTCCTGTAGCCAGAAAATCACATTCTTCAAATTGTAATGATCTACCAACAGTCCCAAAGGGCATCCAAACCAAGCAACACGAGCCCAGTTACAAAGGAATTGGAGATGTTCCATTGTTTCGACCTCTTCTCCACATGTTGGGCAAAATGAATCTGTTGAGCACTTCCTTCTGTAAAGAGCTTCTTTAGTAGACACGGCCGTGTTCAAAACTCTCCATATAATGGAGCGGATCTTTGGCTGCACTTTAATCTTCCATAAGGCCGTCCAGACTCTTGCATGATAGTTGCAAATATATTCTCATTCTATCTCTTGTAAATTTCATGGTGTGATGGAAAATATGATATAGGTGTACTGGACCTGTAATTAATGGGCCATTATCTAATGACCTAAGGTAAGGGCATGTGGGAGTGCGTGGGCTTTGTAAGTGAGATAGGGCTGTTATTGTGTATACATATTTGGAATTCAGGATGTTTGGAAATTGGTGAATATTATATTTCAGTAATAGGTTCCACCTTAATGTAATTTTGAAATTAAAAGAGTTCTTATATCTATTAATTTGTGCAGTGTACCAAAACAAAAAACAAAGAAAAAATTGAGTGAATATTTCTGTTGCAAATGAATAGTAAATTTTGAAGGATACTGCCACTTTGCTATGTCAGACAGCCCCTAACAAATTAGTTGTAAATAAAGCTGTTTAATTCAAAGAAACTAACTTGAGATTCTAATTTTTTTCATTTCTAAATTTCAAAAAAGTAGCTGTACATATGGAATGGTACAGGTTGTGAATCACAAAAGGTTCATTGTAAAGGGTTTGTTTAAATTTTAATTCCATTAAGACCATTGGGATTTAAATGAAATTTCCCTCATTCAAGGGAATTTACTGAAATAAAGTTCTTTACTAGGGACGATTGTGTCATCTCCTAATTTTTTCCTCATGAAATAGTTAACCTTGATGTGGTACGTTTTAGCTCATTTTTTATGAAATAAGTGCTGCCATCCTTTTTTATTAGGTTTTTAAAGTCTTTTCCCCCTCATTTTTCTTGCAATTCACAGGACACTTCATGTTCATTTGGCTATCTCAAAAAGGTGCTTTATCTAGCATTTTTTCCTAAGCATAGACAAAACTCCTCTCATATACTTACCTTGGCTACTATAAAAGTACTTTTAAAAAGTTAAAACAAGTAGGCACTTGGAGGGTTGGAGAGAGCTTGAGGGACGTGACTCTTGGAGGGAGAATGAAGAGGAAGAATTATTTAGAGAAAATAAAGGTAACCTTAATTGATTTCCTTCTTTCATGTTCTAGTGTTATAGTTTATTGGTGCAATTCATCCATTTAAAAGAACGTCATGAATCATTCTTTCGTGGTCATCTGAAGCCTCCATTAACGGTCTCCTATGTAGTTGCCAATACTAGGATGCATAAAATAGTCGCCACTTTTAGTTAATTCATACTACCTAATAGCTACTTTTGCAATTATCTAAAAAAAGGATGCATAAAAAATTGCATTAGAATATGAGGGTAATATCCCAAATTTTGGGCCTAGGAATTTGAGGATAAACCTATATTATGTAGACTACTAAGCCCAATTTGGGAAGAGTTCCAAAAATATTGAGATATAAAAAGACTCTCGGGCACTGTATGATTTAGCTTTCCGGGTAGACATTGGTTTTCCCAATGATATGAGGGCTCAGAGATTGTAGTTAGTCGGAGAAATAGATCGACGCATGTACTTGAGTACATGTGGCACCTTTAGATGGAAGAAGGCCACTTGGCGCCATTTTGAATGACAAACACATATTTTTCGGCCATGTGGGTCCCTAGACTGTGTGATTCAGCTCCTCAGTATAGAAAACAAGTCTCCATATTATATGGGGGCTCAGTGTGTGTGATTAGACAGGTAAAATATGTCAATAGAGGTGTGCACATGACATTTTTAGGGCAGTTACATATACCCTACATTTTTGAAAGAGAAGAAGAGACATAGGTTATGTGGGTCCCATATGTAGACACACCTCTACTGACATATTTTACCCATCTAATCGCACATACAGAGCCCCCATATAATCTGGAGACTTGTTCTCTACCCTGAGGAGCTAAATCATACTATCTAGTGCCCCACATGGCCCACAAATATTTGTGTTTGTCATTCAAAATGGTGCCAAGTGGTAGATAAAATGTCAATCTTGGCCCTATAACCAGTGGACAACATAAGATACCTCAGCAACACTTTTTACGCATCTAACTCTCGACAGCATGCAACCAGGAAGACTAATGCAATCTGGCCATGTTGGGGTACGAGTCAAGACTTCTTCTACTAGTCTCATCCAGTGAGAACCCTCGATCATGGAGTAACCCTAACATGCTATGATACTAACAAATGTAACACCTCACTTTTATGCCCTTATTATGTGTTCGGAAGCATTATCATTCTTGTTATGGCTTAGGAAAAACATTAATTAAACTTCCTGCCAAAACCTTTCATAATTATTCTTAGGGAAATTTTCTTCATTTGGTAGAACTTTACCTTCATTCTTGTTATCATAATTAATGTTAACACTATTGTCTCATTTAGTGAAATGTTGATTTAACAATTTTAAATGATGATTGAGCAATTAAACACTGACAAAACAGACTTATATATATTTTAATTCTTTAACATGTTTATATTTTTAAATAAAAATAAATCATACAATCAAATAGGTGTGTGGTGCCAAAATTTTAAATTTTTAAATATGGAAAATAAAATGATAATAGAGTCCCTATCATTTTTTTTTGTATAAAAAAACAGAGAGAACAAAATTTGGGAGCGGGTTAGTGGTTATGCATAGAAAATGTGTTAAAAAGATATTTCTCGTCAGTCCATTATTTGAGGAATCGAAGGCTTCCCGCGAAACACTCCAATTGTGTTGAGGTCTTCTCCTTAGCTTTTCTGGTCAGCCAAGCTTCTTCTTCTGCTGCTTCAAACGATGTCATCTCGTGGGTGTGTGTGAGCCACCTTCATCCTCTTTATCTTCTTCAGAACACACCAACCTTGCCTCCTCCAACTCTGTTCTTCGGTGCTCTGTTTGTGTCGGTATGTTGGAAAACTTCTCTCCTTCCTTGCTTCTGTGTAACTGCCGTGTGTTTATTTTCCTGGTGTTGTTCTATCGCCTGTGCGTGATGTAGGAGAGAATATGAAAGTTTAGACAAACTGAAGTTGAAGTTTTAGGTGCTTATTTGGATAGGAAATTTTGTTCTAATTGTTTTGGTTGTTGTCATAAGAAGATTGATTTTGGTTCTATTTTCTTGGGTTTGTACTGATTCTTGGTGATGAATTAAATTTGGAAAGGATAGTAATTCTTTTTTTTAATTAGAAAAGCATAGAAATTCTATACGTGGGTGTTTGGAAATCGTTAGACAAGAGATTTGAAGATTAAGAAGTTGATGAACTTGTTTGAATGTTGATGCATACAAGGTGTTTGTGAAAATGTGTAGAGGAGGAATTTGGTTGGATTAAGATTGTTCAACTCTATGTTGAAACTTAAAAGGGCATAGTTATTGTTTGAATATATATATATATATATGCACACATGTATAGCATAGTTATTGTTTGCATATATATATATGCACACACATATAGCATTGTGGTAAAGGTTAACAACTTTTGGAAAGCGGAGGGTGATGGAGTATGTCGTGTGTGATTGATACAACATACAAGTCTTCTTTCAGAATGACATTTAAATGGCCTGTACAAGTGTTATTTTGTTTAAATGCAAGTTCTTGTAAGCGAATCTTGGGAACATCTTCGTTAGTTTCTCTCATGATAACAGTGGATTAGATAGTGTTAGATCTCTCATATTTTGATGATAACAAATAATGGTATGAAAAAGATTTAATAAACAAATAAGTTTGAACAAAGTAATAACAGGGCAAATCATCACTTGAAGTAAGCACTGGAGTAATGAAGAAAGGCCAAGAGAAAAAGCTGAGAAACTTTATCACTGGCAAAATTTCTAAAGGGTTACTCGAGTAAGTACTCGAGTAATGAGACGGAAACTTGAAGTAACCAGAGTCAACCTTCAAGTAACCTGCCAATGTTACTCGAGTAAGTACTTGAGTAATAAGGTAAAAGACTTCAAGTTGCTCTCAGCCTGCCTATGTTACTCGAGTAGCTACTCAAGTAACCAGGTAAATGACTTCCAGTTGCTCTCGGCCTGCCAACGTTACTTGGTAGCTACTCGAGTAACCAGGTAAATCACTTGCAGTTGCTCTCGGCCTGCCAACGTTACTCGAGTCTGAACTCGAGTCCCCTGCTTCATGAAATATGTTGCTCTCGGCATTTTCAATCCTGCCAACGTTACTCGAGGAGCTACTCGAGTAACCTACTGTGGTAAGCAAAACTTGAAGGTAATACTCGATTAACTTGATATGCTTTTATCACACTTTACTCGAGGCACTACTCAAGTATGCAGGTATTCCATTACTCTTTATCAAATATTTGAACTGGATTACTCGAGTCAGTAATTGAATAATTTGCAATGTTATTTACAAAACACTTGAAGTAACTACCCTAGTAAGCTATACAGAAAATTTATGTTTACTCGAGTAAGTACTCGAGTAACAAGGTAATCAAACTTGAAGTGCTCTTGGCCCTGAAATCCTGCCAACATTATCGGAGTGAAGTATCGAGTAACCTAAAGTTTATTTGAAAGATTACTCGAGTTGCTACTCGAGTAACCTATGAAGAAAAGTGAACCATACCCGAGTAAGTACCCGAGTAAGGAAAGTCAAATAAGGAAAGTCAAAATGCAACGTTCAAATGCCACCTACAGCCACCTACCACAAACGGATATTTTTCAAATATTGGAAAAGTCAAAAGTGGCTGCGTACACTCTAATGGGCAAGAAGAAAAATGTTCCAACAAACATTACCAACACATCTATATATATGGGAACATCCAAACAGAGAAACTCTTTACTACTTTATATTCACCGTCAAGGTTTATATTTGCAACGAAATTTTTAGTATCACCCAATTCACCCCCTCTTGGGTAAAACGCTTGTTCTAACATTTGGTATCAGAGCGTAGGTCTTCTTGTTAAGGTTTAACAACCTAAGAAGGATCCAATGGCAAGCATGGGTGAAGGAATTCTTCCCGACGGAGCATCCATCACTAAACCACCAGGTTTCAGTGGCAAACACTTTTCTTTCTGGAAAGCAAAGTTCAGAGTATTCGTGATGGCTACTGAATATGGGCTGTGGGATGTGATTGAAAGTGGAAACTATCAACCTACAAAGATTGTAGATTCTCAAAAAATTCCCAAGACGCCAGCGGAATATGATGAGAATTACAAGAAACTTACCACTCTCAATAGCAAGGCAATTCTGATGATACAAAGTGCCTTGAGTCAAAGTGAATACTTTAGAATTTGCACACTTCCAACAGCAAAGCAAATGTGGGAAGCTCTGGAAATAGCTCATGAAGGAACTTCGAGAATAAAGGAGAATCGGATCAACACCTTGGTCACTGAATTCGATCTACTTTGAATGAAATCAGGTGAATCAATATCTGAATTTGAACTCAGATATACTCATCTTGTTAATCAACTTGCAGCACTTGGGAAAGTTTATGATCAACATACCCAAGTATGAAAGATTTTGAATATTCTTTCTAAAGAGTAGGAGGCCAAAGTCACTGCGATAGAAGAAGCAAAAGGAGAATCAATGAGATCAGTTGCTTCTCTATTTGGAAGCCTTTCTGAATATGAAAACAAACTAAAGTTCAAATGGGAACTAGATGACATCGGTGACAAGAGAAAGAAAGGCCTAGCACTAAAAGCAAAAGAAGAAAATCAAGATGAGGATGAGGAGTTTGACGATGATGAAATGGGCCTAATCATAAAACGATTCAGAAAGTTGTATAAGAAAGGTCAAGGATTCAAACACTTTCAGAAAGGAGGAACTAGCAGCAAAGATCATATCATTTGCTATGAATGTGGAAAACCAGGACATATCAAATCAGAATGTCCAGAACTGAATTAAAAGAGTAAAGAAAAGAGAAAAGACAAATTCTTTAACAAAAAGAAGGCCTTTGTTTCTGCTATATGGGGTGATAGTTCCTCTGACGAAGAAAGTGATGAAGAAGTAGCCAATATATGTCTCGTTGCTCAAGAAGAAACAAAAGAAGAGGTAAATGATTCTGATCTTACCTATGATGAATTACTTTCTTAATATAATGCTTTACATTCTGAATTCATCAAAGTAGTTAAAGAATTAGTTGTTTTCAAAAAGAAAAACAAAGTTCTTGAAATTGAACTTAAAGAAAGTTCAGAAAGGATTGTAAAAATTGTTCTTCTTTGAAAAAGAAAAACACTGATCTCATAAAAACTCTTGAAAAATTTACACAAGGAAGTGAGATGCTAAATGTTATTTTAAAAGCTCAACGATTTGTAAATGACCGATCTGGAATTGGATATCATCCAAAATCAGATAGAAGGAAAGGTAGAAAGAAAGCAGGAGGTAAGTCATATTTGAATTATTTACAGCATTCTGTGCATACATCAAATCCTTTTGCATTTTGTTACTACTGTAATCGAAAAGGTCATTATACCTCTTCATGCATTCATAAGAAGAAAGGAACGATAGGAACCTACAAATGGGTACCTAAAGGATCATATGTTTTGAAAATTTCCTGTACTAACCCAAAAGGACCCAAAAAGAAGTGGGTACCTAAGACTTAATCGTATTTAATTGCAGACGTGTCTCAAAGCATCCAAAAACAACAAGTGGTATATAGACAGTGGATGCTCTAGACATATGACCGGTGATTTCGAAAGATTTACCAAATTGCAACCTAAAGAAGGTGGAAAGGTAAAATTTGGAGGAAATCAAACTGGAAGGATAGCAGGAATTGGTGAAATAAAAAATGACAAAGGCATACAAGTCAAAGACGTATACTATGTCGAAGGATTATGCCATAACTTGCTGAGTGTGAGTCAAAGTGCAGACCAAAACAACTGGGTAATATTTGACTCAGAGGAATGTCTAATTATCAACAAGAATGACTTGCTACTTGATAAGAAGAATATCAAGGCTAAGCTCAGAGCAAAAAGGGAAGGTAATTGTTATACTCTAGATATTAGTAGAAATGAATCTGAAAATTGTTTTCTGAGTAATGCCGATGAAAGTTGGCTATGGCATAAGAGATTGGCTCATGTCAATATGCATCAATTAGGCAAACTACTCAAAAAGGATTTAGTTCTTGGATTACCCAAAGTAAATTTCAAAAATGATTTGATTTGTGACGCATGTCAAAAGGGTAAACAAACTAAATCATCTTTCAAATTGAAAAATGAGATTTCAACAAATAGACCACTACAATTATTACATATGGATTTAGTTGGCCCAGCAAGAGTAAAGAGTCTAGGTGGCAACTTATATTCATTGGTCATTGTTGATGATTTCTCCAGATTTTCATGGGTTATTTTTCTATCATCAAAAGACAAAACCTTTGAAGAATTTATTGTTTTTGCCAAGAAAGTGCAAAATGAGAAAGGTATGTCTATTGCAGGTATTAGGACCGATCATGATGGAGAATTTGAAAATCAAGCCTTTGAAGAATATTGTGATACTAATGGCATTGATCACAATTTCTCTGCTCCAAGGACACCTCAACAAAATGGAGTTGTGGAATGTAAGAATAGAGTGCTCACTGAAATGGCTAGAGCAATGTTAAATGAAAAGAACGTATCTCAAGTTTTCTGGCCTGATGCTATGAGTACAGCATGCTATATTTCAAATAGAGCCTATATTAGAAAAAAACTTGGAAAGACACCATACGAGCTGTACAAAGGAAGGAAGCCAAACATTGCTCATATACACATCTTTGGTTGTAAGTGTTTTATTCATAATAATGGTAAAGATAACATAGGAAAATTTGATTCTAAAACTGATGAAGGAATTTTCCTAGGATATTCTAACCGAAGTAAAGCATATAGAGTTTTCAATAAAAGAACATGTGTTATTGAAGAACCAATTCATATTGTATTTAATGAATTTGAATCCTCTGACAAAACCATTGATGAAGAATAGGAAGTTGTTTCAAATAAAGAAAATGGTCAATCTATTTATAAATCTCTTATTCCAGAAGTTGATGAAACCGAGGAAGAAGAGCAATCACTAGGACAACCTAGAGCCTGGAAATACAATAAAAGTCATCCCTTAGATCAAGTCATAGGAGATGTGAATGAAGGGATCAAAACTAGAAATAGAATTTTCAATGAAGTAAGTTTTTCTACATTCATTTCTGAGATTGAACCTTCTAACATTGATGAAGCCCTATAAGACAATGATTGGGTTATAGCAATGTAAGAAGAACTAAACCAATTTGAAAGAAATCAAGTTTGGGACTTGGTACCCCGACCTAAGGATCATCTGATCATTGGTACTAAATGGGTATTAAAGAACAAACTTGATGAATCCGCAATTATTGTCAGAAACAAGGCAAGATTGGTGGCCAAAGGCTATAATCAGGAAGAAGGAATTGATTATGAGGAAACGTATGCTCCAGTGGCTAGATTAGAAGCTATACAAGTACTCTTAGCCTTTGCATGCATCAAAGGATTCAAACTCTATCAAATGGATGTAAAGAGTGCATTTCTAAATGGCTACATCATGGAAGAAGTATATGTTGACCAACCTCCAGGTTTCAAAGTTATAACTAAACCTGACCATGTTTTCAAACTTAAAAAGGCTTTGTACGGTTTAAAACAAGCTCCTAGAGCATAGTACAAAAGGCTCAGTAAATTTCTTATTGATCAACTACATGTTGATGATATCTTAATTGTGCAAATACATGTTGATGATATAGATTTTGGTGCTACTAACGAAAGATTGTGCAAAGAATTTTCTGAGATAATGCAGGGGGTTTGAGATGTCAATGATGGGAGAATTGAATTTCTTTCTCGGTTTGCATATCAAACAAAGAAAGAATGGAATTATCATATCTCAAACGAAGTGTCTGAAAGAGCTATTGAAGAAGTATGGATTGGATGAAGCAAATGGAATGGACACAACTATGAGCTCAACCGCATTGCTTGATGCGGATGTCAAGGGAAAAGATTACAACATCACAAAATATAGAGGAATGATTGGATCATTACTCTATCTCACTACAAGCAGGCCTAATATTCAATTCAGTATGGGTATATGTGCAAGATATCAATCAGCACCAAAAGAGTCACATGCTGAAACCGTCAAATGTATCTTCCGATATCTTGCTGACACGACAGAAATAGGTCTCTGGTATTCCAAACGAAGAAGTGAATATCTAGTTGCATACTCATACTCTGATCATGGAGGATACAAGATGGACAGAAAGAGTACTAGTGGACAAGGCCAGTTTCTTAGAGGCTCACTTGTGTCATGGTTTATCAAGAAACAAACTACAGTGTCTCTTTCATCAATGAAAGCTGAGTCTGTTGCAGAATCAAGTTGTTGTTCACAAGTAATATGGCTAAAGCACCAACTCCAGGATCTTGGTATTTATTTGAAAGAGATACCAATATACTGTGACAACACTAGCACGATAAGCTTGGCAAAGAATCCTGTTTAACATTCTAGAACCAATCAAATTAATGTTAGACATCACTTCATCAGAGATAATGTCCATAAAAAAGATGTCAAAGTGATATTCATTCCAACTCATCTTCAACTAGCTAATATCTTTACAAAACCTCTTGCAAAAGATCAATTTTTGTATATTAGAAGAGAATTGGGAATGGTAAATCCTAACAAATAATAAGTTATTTAGTGTTTACAAAATGTTAGATGATGTTATTCATTGATGTTTTGATGATTACTAACTTAAGCATCGGAGTTTCTAGCAATTTGTTTTACAGGATCATGATATTCTATTTTGGAGTATGAAAAGTAGAGGTTAAAGAGGATAACATTACTGGAGGGACAACTTCAAGTAATGAGCATAACTGGAGTGACACCTTGAAGTAATGGATGAATTACTCGAGTAGCCACTCGAGTAATGAACTTGAAAATGTGCTAGTGAAGCATTAATTTCAAATGAAACGAAAAAATGGTTGGAAATGAACAGTCAAAAGGTGAAGAGACAGATTACTCGAGGGAGGCCTCGAGTGAACTTCAATGTCACTCGAGTAAGGACTTGAGTGAACCTGGGTGCAGATGTTAAATTTGCTGAGTTTCAGCTCAAATTTGTCCTAAAGAGCCATCAAATGATCGAGGGAATATACATGGGTAATTACAATATTATTCATGCCAGGTACATGCTTGAATTCACTACATTTTAAATTTTCTGGCATAGCTACTCGAGTAAGCCCTCGAGTGATGTCAAGAATTAGGGTTATTTCAGTCTATACTCTGTCATTTCTCACAAAATTGCCTCGAGTGATTCTCCTAGTTCTCTCACAAAAAAATTTTACGATCATTTTTCCTCCTCATAACCGTCAAAACCCATTGATTTTTGCTTACAGATACTTCTCAAATTTCACTAAATCCTCTGCCCTACATTCGCGACTCACGGTCCCTGTTTTTCAGAAATCCTTGTTTCTCTCAAATCAAAATGGTGAAGACTAAATCTCCTAATCATAGCACTTCTTCTAAGTCCTCTGAACCATATCAACCCTCTGATTCACTTTCCTCTCCTCCTACCAAGAAAAGAAAAATCTCTCCTAAACCTAAAGCCAAAGCTAAACCGTAACCTAAGCCTAAGGTGAAAGGGGTTGTGATTAAGGAACCCATTGCCACAAGAGCTCAATCCAAGAAGAGTTCACCTCTTGGAAGAGGCAAAGTAACAAAAGAGTCATCTCCTCCTCCTTCTGATTCATCCGACACACCCACTTTTTCTCCAAAACCTCTGAAAAAGCCCAAGATTGATGAGAAGCTTACCAAAGTCATGGTAGGCATGCTTGAAGAAGCTTTTCAATCTAAGGAAGAAAAGAAATGGAAATCTTCAAGGCAACCAGAAGAGAAAGAAGAAGAAATCACATTTCCTCCAAAAGGATTCAATGTGAGCAAGCTTGAGGAATCTCAGAAGTATCTGAGTCACTTTGCAAGAAGAAATGTGTGCAAGATGCACTACATTGACTATAAGGTTCTTCAAGAGGTATTGAAATTTGACCTAAGTCCCTATCTTGATTCTTATATGCCCTGGCTATCTGTTAAACTCCCATTTTGCACCAAAGTCGTGAGGCACTTTTACTGTAACCTTGAACCTATAAATGATCCCATTAGGAAGTTTGTGGAAGAAGAAATTACTTCTAAGGTCAAAGGATAGAGAATTCTAATCTCACCTTTTAGAATTAATACCTGGTTAGGAATAGAGAACCCTCCTGATGATAATTATCCTAATTATGATTCAAACTAGTTGTTTTCTATCCTAAAACCTGGTGAGATAGTGGGACCCCTCAATTTCAATCTGAGTGATGAGTGATTTTCATCGAGTCCTATGGTATATCTATTCTAGAACCATGGTAAACAAATCCAATAACTTCACTCATTTCATTGAGAGGGACTTCAGAAAATTCGCCTTATTGATCCTCAAAGAACAAAAGTACTTGGGAGAATATATCTTTGCTGAGATCAAGAGATATAGGTATGAAGGAAAACCTACTATTCCAATGCCTTATCCTTAACTTATTTCCTTGTTCCTCAAGAAGAATAAGATTTGGTACTTGGAGAGTATGGAGCCAATTGAGAGGATAGCACTAATTGGGCGGAATCAAATTGGAAAATCGAACATTGAGATTCCTCTGAAGACTCCTTTAGAAGAAAGTCCCAAGAAGAAGAAGAAAACTGACACAGCAACTAGTAGAATGGATGACACAGTCTTCTGCTCCAGCCAACACATCTTCTCCATTTTTCTTTAGTACCGCAATGCAAACATTCATGGAAAACATTTTGAAGAGTTTTCATATTGACATTGCGAATACCAATGCGAAGTTGGTAACCCATATGAATGAGAAGATGGGACAACTTATGGAGAGGATGGATAAGAGGCACGAAGAGTTGCTAGCTAAACAACATGCCCAGGGTAAGCTTCTGAGATCCATATTGCCAGACTTGATGCTATGGCATCTGGCTCCTCTATTCCTGGTCCTTCTGTTATTCCTGAGCCTATACCTGTCTCTGAACCTGGACCCTCTATACCTACTGAGCATAGACCCTCTGAGATTGGACCTAGTAATATCTTATTTTCTATGCCTGACCCTGACACATCCGAGCCAATCCACATCACCACTGATGATCCACCTCAGCCTATTTAGCCAGAGCCCATATCTACTCCCATTGCCTCACCTACACGCACTGAGGAGGTGCTTGAGTCTTCACCGGCTGCTACAGAGGAAGTAGAAATTACTTCTCTGGTTTCTTACCCATCAACTCCGGTAAATCCTCCAGAGGATCTTCAGACACCCCTAGTGAACCTTCCTGACCCTGAACCATCATCTTCAGATCCTTCAAGTTCAGATGGTTCATATGAATCATTGGCATTTCTGGTGACTCCTATCTCAGCAGCCAAGCCTCCTACTCCTCCTCATGATTGATTCCACCTTTGTGATGAAGACAAAAAGGGGCAGAAGAGCCTAAGTGATTTTGTGATGAATGGCTGAGTTAATGTATTGGGATATGGGTGTATGGGGCTTTAGGGCGCTTTTAAGCTTTTTAATTTTGAATTCTAAGTTTGATTATGTAATGAATTATTCTTTATGCAATTTGTTTCTTTATGCCATTAAAGTTAAATTTCATTGAAGTTATATTACATTGTGGGACTAATGAGTTTTTGATTGTGTATGCAAGGTGAACAAGTAAACAAGAACAAAAACTTTGAAAAGATCTTTAATAAGCTATTTCAAACGAGTTTTCAAGGTTAAATTGAACAAAAATTTCATATGAAAAGTATTTAAGAAGCATATGTTTGAAAATTCAAGTTCAAAAACTTTGTTCAAAATCACCAAGTTTTGTCATCATCAAAAAGGGGGAGAATGTTATATCCCATATGTTTTGATGATAACAAAGATTGGACTAATGATAAAAGAGGATATGATAACAAATGAATTTGAACAAAGTAAATAAATGGCAAAGCATTACTTGAAGTAATCACTGGAGTAATGAAGAAGATCTGAGAGAAAGAGCAAAGAAAAAACCTCAGTGGTAGTCTTTATCTATGTTTACTCGAGTGACTACTCGTGTAATCCCCTGCCTTAATTAACGTAATTAATATTCGATAACGCATAGTAAAAATGGGTTAAAGACCGTCGGATAGTCAAAACTCATTAACATACACACTAAGTAGTAGGGACTTTATAAAATTTTCAAAACTTCTTTCCTATTCCGGTCTCAAGTTCAATTATCGAATATAATCACCTGTGCAGTTAATTTACATTCATTCATATCAGAATATCTAATAGGAATCCCGGCAACCCCCGGGTTCCATTCATTCACTCCAAGGTTTACAATTCCCATGTAGGGGATTACACAACTATGTTCAACTACTAATGACAACCCAAAAATAATTTACAAGATCTCTGTCCAACATGATTAACCAACATATCCAAAAGAAAATGTCCCTACAGGGTTTTAACCACTCCGGGTCGTGTGCTTCTCCTTGGAGCCACTCGCCCTGTCTGAAAGGTTAGTTAAAGGCAAGAATGAGATTCAAGAGAATCCCAGTAGTAACACAACATTTATACCACACATAAGCACACGACATGTAAGCAAATCATCATACAGCAGCAGCAGTAGCACAAACCACACTCCACCCTCATCCCCTTTCTCCACCGGGAAGGCACACCGTCCTAACCCGAACCGTTGTTAACTACTCAAGGACTGTTGGCGTGGCAGTGCATACACATAGCCTTATAGCTCATAGCTATCCGGTTTTCACAAATGGCCCGTCGGCCTTCACAAATAGCCTTTCGGTTTTTCACATAATCACAAAGTCACACCTCATCCTCATCCCCTTTCTCCGCTGGGAAGGCACACAACCCTTACCCGAACTGTTGTTAGCTACTCAGGGACTATCGGAATGATGGTGCTTACACGTATTCACAATGTCGCAGCATACGAATTTATCACAAATCAATGATAATACACACATACAATGCATCACATTTGGTACGAAAGAAAAGTTACTACCTCATTCCTTCCTGACGTTTGCTGGTTGAGTGGGCTCACGAGGACGGCATATATCAAATCCTATAACCAAAATAGGGACAATAAGTCAATCTCTTTTCCAAGTTTCCAAATCTCGTAATACTTTATGTTGGTTATCATTTAGACTCTTTAGGTGGCTATAATAGGCCTAAACGTATCCCCAAAGGGTTGGAAGAAACTACCCAGAAGATACCTTTTTCGAATGCAAAACACCAATTTTTGGGCTGCCTCACTCGAGTGACAACCTCCTTACTCGAGTGATGCCCCCAATTGTGCTCGAGTCCAAGCGAGTGAAACACAGAAAGTGTTTGCCCGAGAGCAAATCCTCAAAATATCTCTCACACTCACTCGAGCATAAGAGGCTGCACCCGAGCAATGACCTTAAGTGCACTCGAGCACCAAGAAGTGCAACACCAAGAGTGTTTGCCTGAGAGCACAGACTACTTCCAGGCAAGACCTCACTCGAGCATCCCCATGCTCACTCGAGCAGGATCATATCTTACTCGCAAGTCAGGAAGTGTGCTCGTGGTTTCTGCCTAAAGACTTAACCAAAATTCCCAGAATTTCATGTCGTGCTTGAGTGAGATCCTCCCTCACTCGAGTGATGCTTATTAGATGCCAAATCGCAGCAACTGATATGGTTTTCCAGAATTGACCAATTTGCTACTAATGGTCCTAAGACTTGTTCTACAACTCATTCTCACTTGTTTTACCCTAAGGAACCTATTGGTAACTTTAAAACAACCAAATTCCCACTCAAACAACACAATCCCATCTCTAAGTTACAAGATCTCCCAAAACCACCATTTACCACACTTCCTCTTTCAAATCCAAACCAAAACCATTAACTCCTATACATTGTTTGACATCTATTTCACCATATTACATTACTTAATTCATACCTTCTAAAACCACAAGAAATCAGGGCAAAAATCCAGAATTTACAAAAACCAAACCAATGGCCAAAACATTTATACCAAAATGCACTAATTGATTACCTTTTTAACTTGATAAGATCAAATATCTATTTTCCCCACTTTCAAATTTGAACATACACCAATTCACCACCAAAGAAAATTCTGAAATCATAGCCAAGAAGCCTTTACTATTATGAACAACTTTATAAAATAACATTTGGGCCAAAGAGATCATTTCCAAAGTCAAAACTCACCTTTAATTTTTCTCTTTCTTGGCTAGTTTAGGGAAAATGGAGGAGGAGAGAGGAAATGAGATAAGAATGATGATGACACATCTTCCTTTCACACATACACACACACAACCGGCTTGACAAGAGAAGAGAGAGGGAAATTATTTAACTTTTTGACTTCTCATCCAATGGCTCTCATATGACCACATGGCACAATCTCATCCTCCCTTCTATGAATTCATATACTCTCCTACACACTTGATTCCTCCTCTTGTTCTTTCAATCCTAGCCATTGATCTTGATTACTAAGGAGTTTACTCTCCCGTAACTGACCAATGGATCGGTAAATTTACCATTTTACCCCTTATTGCCATGACACATCTATCATCATCTATCAAACACATTTTTCATCACAATATACAATTTACTTCAAAAGTGCTTAATTATCATCAATTACATCACTTTGAAGTCTTTACAAAAAAAAATGGTATTCTGTAGCAGTGATATTGTAGCGGTTATATCAAATCGCTACAAATTACAATATTTGTAGCGGTTTTAACCTAAACTGCTACAAAATTGTAATGGTAGCGTTTTTTTGTAGCGGTTAGGTAGCCACAACCGCTAGAAATTTAGCGCGAAATTCCACCAAACCTTGTAGCGGTTAATACACAAAAACCGCTAGAAAATTCCCGCCACTTGGCACGACCAAACCGCGCCAATAGTGTAGCGGCTACAGCAACTAAACCGGTACAAAATACCAATCGTCAGCTATTTGTAGCGGTTATGGGGATATAACCGCTACAGAATTTCAGGAGTCTCCACTTTTGTAGCGGTTCTGGGCAATAACCGCTATAGAATTTCAAAGGTTCTTGTAATTTGTAGCGGTTATTGTAGAACCGCTACAAAGTTAAGACAACATAGGTAATTTGTAGCAGTTACGGTAGTTGTTATTAAAATAGCCGCTACTAATATTTGGCCTATTTAAGCCACTGCCTCCCTCATTTCTCCGTTTGCTTATTTTGTTTTCTGGGGCTTTTCTGAGTGGTTTCTTCAAGATTTGAGCATTCAGACGTCTGTGTAGGAGTTTTTGCTACAGTATTTCTCAGTATTTGCACTTGAGGCACGTATATAACATGTATTTTATTTATATTTGTATTTTTATTAGATTTTTGCATAATAATGTGACTAATTTTTTTTTCTTTTTTTACAGTTGATATGGCTTCAAGAGAGGATAAGGGGAAGGCCCCTGAGGTCCCCAGACCAATTTTACGGGGTGGCAGCAGCCGAGTAAGGGGAAGAGGGAGGGGGCAGCGCGGAGGCAGGGCGACCGCAGCATCTCAGCCCATCCCCCCACAGGAGTCGGCCCTACCACAGGCACTGCAGATAATCCTACAGGAGACGACCGCACCAGAGGTGCCTGAGGTTGGGGGCCAGATATTAGCGTCGAGGATTTCCTCGACGAGGAGGTGTTCGAGATCCTGATTGGGATCAGGGAGATGGAGCAGTTCCTCGATGAGGAGGAGGCTCGGGAGCAGAACAACCCATGAGGGTCGTCTTCGCGGTCCACTGGGTTTGAGGTACAGGTCCAAGGTAAATTAATTTTTTAATTTAGTAAATTATTTATTTAAATTAGAAAAGTTAACTTTGAATTAAAATTTATCTAACGTGCGGTAAAATTGTGCAGATGAGCAGGGGAACGTTTCGACGAGGAGGTTTGACGTGGCCGGTGTGAACAGCATGGACCGGAGCCTGCGAGTTATAGTGCTGTGGAATGAGGGCATTGACCAGGCCATCCACAATAGGGGTCACCTGGTCAACCGCTTCTTGAACGACCTGGGCACGAATTGGATGCGGTTCCCCCTTCACTTCAGGACGTGGAGGCACATTCCGAGGGGGCCGAAGGACCAGGCTTGGGAGGAGGTGGTTCTGGTAATTAAAATTATTTAATTAATATTTTTTGTAATTAATGCTATTTAATTAATATTTTTTAAATTGTTTTTTTTTGTAATTATTGATATTTAAATAATTTTTTTTCAGCTGCGGTTTGCCGTCTGGGCCAACCGGAAGAGGTATGCCCTCGTGAAGATGGGTGACGCCTGGAGGAACAGGAGGAACCGTCTCTTCCAAACGGTGAATAAAGACGGGACGATGCCTCTGGAGCAGCTGATTAAGAGCGTCCCGGACGGCGTGCCGCCGAACGACTGGGCGAGTTTCGTCCAGTTCAGGAGGAGCGCTGAAGGGCAAGTAATGTATTTATTAGATTTTTTATATATAATTTTGTAATTGTTAATTATTAAATTATAATTTCAATTTAATTGTATTTAATTTGAAATTTTTTAATTTTAAATGTTTTTTATTGTTTTAATACATTTAATATTGTTTTTTTTCCAGGAGATTTCTCAGAGGAACACCAGGATCCGTGCGCAGCAGACGATCCACCACAGAGCAGGATCGAAGACCTTTACTGTGACCTATAGCGGGCTGGTAACTTTTCAAAATATCACTGACTTTTAGCTGATTATTTCATAATACTAATTGAATTTTGTAATTGTTTCAGGAGACGAAGGCATAGCAAGAGAACCGTCAGACGGACTATGGGGAGCTGTACGCCATCACACACAGACACCGTGACGGGACTGCGACCTCTCAGCAGGCAGAGGCGGCCATTGTAAGTAATTTTATTATTATAATTTTTATAAAATCAATTTAATAATGAAAAATGCTAATTAATAATTGTTTCATAAAATGGCAGGAGCGGATGCAGCAGTCGCAGGCTGAGCTGCGACAGACCCAGCCTGAGGAGTCACAGGGGTCAGTGGACCCGACAGCTCCTTTGAGGGCGGGTTTGGCTCAGGCTGAGCACCCCGGACGCTTGCACGGGATAGGGATAGGCCCCAGACCTAGCATGGTCTACGGCAGGAAAGCCGCCTTTGAGGCTGGCAACTTTAGAGGGGTCAGACGTCCGAGGGACGAGTCTATTGACCAGCTGTGGTCAGATTTGGAGCAGCAGATGGCACAGCAGCAGCAGATGTAGATGCACGCTGATTTGATCTACGCTCAGCAGACGTAGGGGCGTGAGATCGCGAACAACATGCTTGAGCGGTCATGGAGTCGCCTGTTCCTAGACGAGCAGCATCCATAGGTTCCCCCTGTCCCTCGCTACGTTTTCCCGAGTACTACTCCTCTTCCTCCTCATCCTGCTCCTATTGATTATGATGGTGCGGTTCACTTTGCGCAGCGGCCCGATCCAGCAGCACCTGAGAGAGCCCTACCTGAGGGAGCACCAGATGATCAGCCCCCAGCTACTTAGTTTAGGACATCTTTTTTTTTGCTGTTGAAACATTTGTAAAAATATATATGAGTTTGTATTTCAGAACTTAAATTCTTATTGTGTTTAATATAATTATATTTATATTATTAGACTGCGTTGTTGAATTTATGAATTAATTGCAACAATATTATTTATATTTCTAAATTAAAAAAAATAAAGCATATATATTTGTAGCGGTTTTATATCTAAACCGCTACAAATATATATATTTGTTGCGGTTTTTACTTAAAACCGCTACAAATATTTATACTTGTAGCGGTTTCTATTGTAGAACCGCTACAAATAGATATATATTAGTAGCGGTATTACAATAGAAACCGCTACTAATATGTATATATTTGTAGAGGTTTTACAATAAAAACCGCTACAAATACTTATCATTTGAATTTTGAAATTTGCCGCCTTTGTTCACATTTGTAGCGGTTATGTTATGTATAACCGCTACAAATTAAAAATTATTTTTAAATTTGTTGTCCAATGGCTTTAATGTTAGTAGCAGTTTTATCCTCATAACCGCTACAAATATTCAACGTGAAAATTTTGAATTTCCCACCAATGTGTAACGGCTTGAAAATTAGTAGCGGTTTTTTGTATATAACCGCTACTAATATTTTATAACTGTAGCGGTTAGTGTAGCAGTTTTAAAACCGCTACAAAATTATAAACGTTGGAATTTCAGAATATATGGTTCTTGGCATTCGTCATTCTCTTCTCACTCATCTTCTTCTCTCTCACTTGTAGCTATGGATAAATCATGGATCAGGTTGCCGCGCAATTCTCCTGAATATTTGTACGGATTAAACAGTTTCTTGGATTTCACATTCACTCACACCAGCTGTAATGGCAAGATCGTTGTCGGAAATGCAAGTTCAAGAAGTGGCATGCACGAAATGTTGTGAAGGAACATTTGCTTGTGAAGCCTTTCCCTGAGGACTATACGTTCTGGGTAGTTCATGGTGAGAAGGCCGGCATTAGATATGACGATGCTCTTCCTCGAAGTTCTCAAGTAGGCGTTCAAGTAGATGAAGATGATCCTGTGAATGATGCTGTGCGTGATGCCTTTGGATTTCAAGTCGACAACTTCAATGAAGAAGTGCACGGCTCTGAGCCGGTTTTTATGGGGAATGAAGCAGCTCAGGATTTTTTCAGCTTGATGGATGAAGCAGATCGTCCTTTATATCAAGGTTGTCACAAATATTCTAAATTATCTTTCTTGATCAAATTGTATCATATCAAGTGCTTGTGTGGGATCACAGATAAGGGAATGTCGATGTTGCTCGACTTATTACAAGATGCATTCCCCAATGCTGAGATTCCCACAACGTTCTACGAGGCCAAGAAGATTATCAACAGGTTGGGGTTGAATTATCAAAAGATTGATGCATGCCCAAATGATTGTATGCTGTATTGGGGAGACGATTCCAGCAGGGAGACTTGTAAGAGATGTCACACATCGAGGTACAAGACAATTCTGAAGGGGAAAAAGCAGAAGAAGAAACCTGCAAAGATTCTCAAGTACTTCCCTTTGAAACCTCATCTACAAAGATTATTTATGTTGTCTAAAACTGCGGAGCACATGAGGTGGCATGCCGTTGATAAAAATGAAGACGGTAAATTAAGACATCCACGGGATGCAGCTGCTTGGAAAACGTTTGACAACGACTTTCCAGATTTTGCGACTGACCCGAGAAATGTTCGGCTTGCGTTGGCGACCGACAGTTTGAATCCTTTCAGGAATCTTAGCACAAGTTACAGTATTTGGCCGGTAGTCTTAGTTCCCTACAACTTACCCCCTGGATGTGTATGAAACAAAGCTCTTTCATTATATCTATGATCATTCCAGGCAAAAAGGCACCGGGCAATGACATCGATGTGTTTCTCCAACCGTTTATTACAGAATTGCTTGACCTGTGGAATGTCGGCTTGGAGACGTACGATGCTTACGGCAAGACTTTGTTTAACATGCGTGCAGCCTTAATGTGGACAATTAGTGACTTTCCTGGCCTTGGCACATTATCTGGTTGGAATGTGCATACTGGGTTGGCGTGTCTAAATTACATTATATTAGACAACATAATAATTCCTTATTACCTACCTATCCTTAATAATATTATTAATATAAATTTTATACTAATCCAATTAAATTACATTTTTCCTTTTAATTTATTAATAAGTTAAACTATTGAATAATAAGCTAATTAAAATAGATAAAATAATAATAAAATAAACTATTTAATTTAATATTAAAAAAACAGAAACAAATGATCGTATATTTTTAAAAAATTTTTTAAATATTTATAGCGGTTATTGAACCGCTACTAAATAACGCGCCTTTTTAAAACTCAAATTAAATTTTTTGGCGTTAATTTTGAATTTCATGAAATTTGTAGCGGTTATCAAAACCGCAACTAATTTCATGAAATTCAAAATTAGTAGCGGTTTTTTAACCGCTACAAAATAAAAAATGTCATTTTTTTTCTCCTTCAAAATTTCAATTTTTTATATTTGTAGCAGTTATATAACTGTTACAAATATCTCTGAAAAAAATTTCGTTCATGAGGGTGTTGTAGCGGTTGGGTTGAACCGCTACAAAGGATGTAGAGGTTAATTTTGATTGAGTAGCGGTTTTATATAACCACTACAAAACTGCTTGCAACATACGAATTAGTAACAGTTATGGTAACCGCTACTAATGTTGTTTGTAGCAGTTAAAACCGCTACTAATACCCATTTTTAACCGCTGCTAAATCATGTTTTTTTTGTAGTGAGTTATTAACCCTTAATTACAATTTGGGATATTACAACTCGAGTAAGGAACATTGTTACTCGAGTAGGAACTCGAGTAATGTTGAAAGAAAATATTTTCCAAGGCACTGCCAAAATTTGGAACAAGTTACTCGAGTAGCCACTCGAGTAATCTACGATATATGAACCATTACTCGAGTAACACATTAGAAAAGGCATTACTCGAGTAACCAGGACAAAAATCTTCCAGTAGCTCTCGGCCAAGAAATGCAACACTATACTCGAGTAGCCACTCGAGTAGCCATGTGAGGAAAAGGCATTACTCAAGGGAGCACTCTAGTAATTTGCGGACTTATTTGATCCATTACTTGAGGGATCACTCGAGTAATAAGGTAAACAAAGAATAAGTACTCTCGGCCAAGAATTTGATGCAATTACTAGAGTGAGTAATCGAGTAATCTGCAAAGTTATTTGGAATTCACTCGAGGGGTCACTCGAGTAAGATGTAAAGAAAAGATTTGGCCACTCGAGTAACTGCTCAAGTAATAGGCTTACTGGCGGAGGCACCCGAGTAATGTGTGAAGAGAAGACATGGCCACTTGAGTAACCACTCGAGTAATCAGGTATTTCCAAGGTTTGTGATATATCTTACTCTATGTCTTACCCGAGTAATATCTTGTGAAAAATGTTGAATTACTCACTGCCATATTTTTTATAGGTTTACTCAAGGGACTACTCAAGTAACAAGCATGATCACTCGAGTAGCCACTCAAGTAATGAAGTCCAGAAATCATGTTTTTAATTGAATGATTATTAATTTATTATCTATATGATTAACTCTTCATTGCACTAGTATTCTAAGTACATTTGTAGATAAACAATAAAGAGATCATGCTAGAATTGAAAAGTCAAATAAAAGTTCGAATGTTCACCTACCGCTACCTACCGCAAACGAATAGTTTTCAAATTCGAAGAATAGTCAACCGTTGCTGTGCGACTCTAACAAACATGTTTGAATTGCTTCCAACGGACACTATAAATCATCTATATATATTGGGTATTCAAAGAGCATACAACAACAACTGAGAACAAGCAATCACGCATCGATCAACATACTCTTTGTGCTTTATTTTCTTATACTTATTCATTGTACTTCAGTGATTATATATTTGCTATGTGAGAGAGTTTTTCATTACAAACTCAATATTTGTTATTCAGACAACTTAAGGTTATGGAACCTTGAGTTGGGGATTTGTTTGCAATGTGTAAGGGGGAGCGAGTATCCAGATGAAGGAACTTGCTTTGTACTGAGGTGCCAAGAACCCACTGAATCTTGGAGAATATAGTGAAACTCTCAAAGACGCTCTAAGGACTGGACATAGGTCAAAGTAGTTGTGGCCGAACCAGTATAACTCCCGGTGTACACTTCAGTGATATTTCTCTTTGCTATCAATTGCTTTAAATATTCTGTCAATTTACTTATATGGATCAAAATTTTCTGGTATCACCCAATTCACCCCCTCTTGGGTGAAACGCCTACACTAACAGAAACCATTGTCCACCATGAACTTTTGCTCTATCCTCAGAGTTACAAGGCAGTCCACCAGGACCTTGTCCTCCTCGGACGACCACATTTTAAGCTTTAACTTGTTTGACTCTTTAGTCTGGTCCATCTATTAAGACTTAGGTATAAAATAAAAGGTTGTTAACATAAATTAAATCCAACAATAAATCATACGCACATCGGTCAACAAGTTGCACTTAAATTAAATTCAAATGCACATAACACAAACTTTGTCCATACACACAAACTTAGGCAAGGCAATGTTCATCATTTTTCAAACATAATTCTACAACATCATCAAATGTCATCTCTATGAGCCACATAGGAAGCAAACATCTCATTTGCCAGTTCTTCCCTAAAGTTTGTCCACATATCACTACTTTCCATAATCATCATGGGCGTGTTGTCAATTGTTGGTGGTGGTGGTTCAAAGGTCTCAAGCTGCTCATCCAGTGGATCTTGAATTCTTTCCCGACGAATTAGATTATGTGACAAACAACATGCCACAATGTATCTATTTTGAATCTTCACCAGATAAAAAGAAGCACTCCTTAGTATTGCCCAACCCAACTTTAATATCCCGAAGCACCTTTCAATAACATCTCGGGCGGACGAATGCTGCATGTTGAAGCATTCATGCGGAGTTTAGGGTTGGTGTCCCTGCCTCCACTTATTCAAGTGGTACATTTGCCCTCTATAAGGCGTCAAAAAACCTTGGCAATTTGTGTACCCCACATCAACCAAGTAGTACCTTCCTGCCCAAGCCAATAAAAAATTAATATAAGCAATGCTCCTAACTTGCGCATTACATGCCCGAATCATACAAACTTACACTAAAAATGGAAAATTGAAGGCCATACCTTGTGGTACTCTTAGGCTATGTCATGTCCTTATAGCATCCCTCAACACCCTCCTATCCGCAGTTGACCATTCCCAACTAGGCAATACAAAGATGAAATACACATATGATGAGCATACACCTAGGACATTGGTCATCACCTCTCCATTTCTATTTCGATACCTGCCTTTATGTTGTGCCAGGACTTGTACACGAATGCGAGTACTATCTAACGCACCTAGGCACCCCTGCAAACACAATCAGGAATGTCAGCCTTATACATTTCAATTTTGCTTACAAAGTAAATGCACTTTATGACACAACTATAAAATTTTTATACCTTGAACCACTTCCAGCGATGATCATTTGAGTCTTCCGAAATGGCCTCTGCTCTTTTCAAAAGCAATGATTGTAGTCTAATTGTTACATTCAACACAATTTTAAAGTATCTACTAATTGTTTTACCCACCTACCAAACTCAAACTTAATGACCCTATTCTTGACATGATGCCTCAATATGTGCAAGAACATTGCAACTTACTCATCAACTAACATATGTTTTGTTAGTCTTAATCCACCAATTGTGTCTAACATGTGACACAATTTATCAAAGGTCACCTGATACATCCTAATTTGGTTAAACCAAGTGGTGTCACTACTATATATCATTGCCCTCAAATTTGCTCGTTTTGCATGAAAATCTAATCTAAAAGACCTATCTCGTACGTGCCTCGGTCTACCTCCTCCCACAGCAACAATCATGGTTAAAAACAACCTCCTAACTGCAAGAAGCAAAGCTAGGCAGCCAGCTAACATGGCAAACATTTAATCCTATTGTGGCTCCATACCTACACAATTTTTCCCACGCTAATTCGTTTTACAGTATAATCTACCAACTCCTCTTTCCAAACCACACTAACACATTTAAACAAATCAAATTTTAAATTAAGAGCCAATGCACATAATTACACCCCCACTTTTCACACATTAAAAACACAACCAACTTATCTTATGCATCAACCATCTAACCCATTCTATATTTCTACTTACATTATTAATCTTTCACTGCTTCCATCTACCTATGTTCACTCGACATTACCCACAGCCAGCAAAATTTTCAACTTCACTCACTATTAAGCATTCATGAAATAAATTACATCTACTTAAAATTAAAACCCAATTGCAAGACAACAATAGAGCACATTGTCACATGGCAAGCAACCACACATATTTAAGCTTTGGACTCTGCTTTTCATTCACGTCTGTTTAACAGAAAAGACCCACATCACAAACATACCAATTTATAACATACACACAGCCTTTAGCTTTTTGTGCATCTCCCATATCAGGTTCAACACAAAGAGAAGAGAAAAAATACCCACTTCACACAATAGACCACAAAATAATCAGATGAACATAACCTTGATTCCGAATTCAATTTTGCCCGTTGTTTGCCTCTTCCATTTTCCAGACATGTCTTCGACACACCAATCTGGTTTCACGCATTATGCGTTCATCTTTTAGCTATTTTAATTTTTTGCAGGGGCTTTTTTGTCCCACGTTTTATGCTTCCCGGGAACAATTTCAAGTTGATCCCACTTTTGGTGGGAACCCATTTTCCTATATTTAAAGGAAGATTGAAGTTGGCGGGAATATGAGTTGTAGTAACTTTCGCCAGCTTAACACGTTTTTGCCTATGGAACTTGGCCATCTTCCCTTTGCCTCCTCAATTGTCCGCGTAACAAACAAGCCCTAAGTTTTCTAATACAACTATACCACAAACTAATTAAAATATATATTAGCTTATTATAATTTATTTAAATTAATTTTTTTTTCTTGGCTTATCACAAAAAACTCCAGCTTCTTTACTCAAAAAAAAGAAACTCCAGCTTCAAGAACATGGTTTAAACCTTAATTTTATAGTCTCTAGACATGGGTTACACATCTAAAACATTTATGCAGCATTTAGGGACATTGAACAGTAATCCCTCCGGTCCTAAATATAAGACAGAGTTGACTTTTTTTAAGATATTAATGAAGCTCATTAAATTACTTTAAACTATATATATTTGTCATTTTTTCCAAACTATTTTGCTTAATTTATAAATTGATATATAATCTAAGGATGCATAACCTATAATATGATTAAGTAACTTATTTAGCTTCCTTAATCTCTCCAAAAAAGTCAACTCTATCTTGTATATAGGATCAGAGGTAGTAAGATCTAAATCAGTCTTCAGCCTCTACTGCTCAAACTTTACAAGCTTATACCGTCCTCCTGTATTCTGAAATAATTTTCCAGCTTTATATAATCTAGTAACTATTATTTCATGATCATTTTAAAACTTAAACCATAATCCAATAACTTGAACTATTCTTCTTGACACTCAGGGTTTAACCAGCAACTTTAATTAGCTTTTAATAAGCTTTAACAACTCTAATCTTTAAAGTTGTCAACAAAATTATATCATTTATATTACTGAACCAACATCTCATTCGAGCACCAAACACTTTCTCATTCATTGGGCACTTTAGATGTTATTCTAAAAAGTTTTTCATATCATTCAATCAATTGAAACTTCAATCACATTCATAATATATATATATATCCATATTTGACTCATTTATAACAATCTAAGTATGTCCTGCCTCTTATTCTCTCACGTGGCTTCCCCCATTAAGTTTGCAAATTTCAGCTTAAATAGGGTTGTTTTAATCATCATCTTAGAGCTTTTATGCATGGCTTATTAATCTAAGATAGTAATTCAACATTTAGAAGCATCAAACAATGACTTCCTTATCCATTTTTAGCCTCAAAATTCAAAATCTTGAAGCTTCCAACATCATATATTCCATCTTCATATTTGACATGATATCTATCTTAAATTCACAGAGCCCCATGCAGAAATCTGAAACTTTTATCCAACTTCAAGAACATTATTATTGATCTTGATTTTAACATCTATAAGAATGATTTAACTACCCATAGCAGTGATTCAACTTTTAGAAATATCTAACAGTAGATTTGAATTTAGTTCTTAGCTTGAAAAATTCAAATGTCATAGTTTTCAATGTCATTCAGCTAGCTAGCGCTCAACACTTTATCTGTTTTTAGCATTAAAATGTTTTTATAGTCCACACAAGAAATATTGAACAGACTTCTCTGGAACTTGCAAATACATAATCAAAAATTAATCCCAACTACACAAATGAACTTGCATGTCATGAACCAATCAATAGAACCTATATTCCATCATCTTATTTAGTTAATTCAATTATGGGCCACGAGTTCTTCACGCACACTTTCTAAAAACTAGATTCTCAACTTCATCCTCTTGCAGAACATGCCCTAACTGAAGAAAATAATGATGGAATAAGGTTTAGGATGTCAGCACCTGTTTCCATTTTGATATGTGCAAGGTAATAAAGACCAAGTTCCACAGGTAAACAGAAAAGTACAAATATATTGATAAAAGCATTTGTTTACATATAGGAAACAACATAGCATAATTTGAAAATATTTACAATTTGTACAAAAATATCCCAAAATATCCAAGATAAGACCCTATATATAACCACTAGCCCTATTTTCGGAATCCGCACAGTCAATTTGGCGCGTCTACCCCTTTTTCTTTGGATCCACTAGCTCCCGTTGGCACATTTGGCATCTTTTAAAAAGAATGAGATTCCAAGGAATCCTAGTAGAAACATACTATCATTCATAAAAAAATGTGAAAAGTAGATATGATATGCACTATGTATGTACCAATTAATAAACAATATAAATGCATGTATAATATATATGGGATAAGGCACCACTACCACTATCCGAATACTTTGGTTGGATTGTTACTTTACAATTAGGTAGAGTGCACTTCTCGTACTCACTGCCCTTCTCGGCAGACCGCCCCTTCTAGGCTAAACTATGTTGATTAATAAAAGTACAAATAATGGCAATCACATAATCATATGAACTACGACATGATGTATGAAGGATAATGTCACTACCTTAAGTCTTTTTCTTCTCGATTTGCATGCCTCAAAAAGCATGCCAAACTCAAGCTCCCAACTCGGTCATAAAATATTAAATGTATAAAAATTAGGTTAAAACTCATTCCTATACCATTTTAGGCACTTCCATAGTGTAATACCCCAAATTTTGGGATTGGAGGCTTGGGAATAAGTCTAAATTAAGCGGACTGCTACTCCTCGATTTAAAAGATGTCCCAAATATATTCTATAATGTTCCTTATATCTTTGGGGTGTTAAAGAAAATAAAATGGTGAATTTTGGAGAATATAATTATGTTTTTAGTGAAACCACCTATGAGGTAGAGAGCTTATCATGTGATTTTGTATGATCAAATGATGACCAAAAATTATGAAATTTTACAGGATGAAAGTAGACATCCTAAGATTTAATTTGAGAGGTCATATGACTCAATTAGAGCTATATACAAAAAGATGTGAATTTTTGAATTCAGCACAGAAAAACTGTGAAGTTTCTGGAACAGTATTCAAAGATTGAAATTCTGGGGATTGTGTGATTCCAGCTAGCAAAATTCTATATTTTTCCTTGAAACTAGACTCAATAAGGGCTTTATAGCCTTTGGAATCACTTAAATTCGAGTTTTCTAGAATTAGTTATGATTTTTCAAAGTTTGGGAAAAAAATCTGCCAGAAAATCTAAAAATGGGAAAAATATTGACTTTACGTGTATACGTAATTTAAACAAGTTGTGAAGCCAATTTGGACCTAAAGGAGGGATACTTGGGATGCTATTACATGTAAGAAGAGAGGAAAATATTAGTTTCATGTTTATTGGGCTTAATGATATGGTTACATGTATATAAAGTATTATGCACAAAAAGTCCAAATTTTAGAATTTTGGAAAATTGAAATTATGATGTAAGCCTAATGTTAGATGACATAAGCAAGCATTAGATAAAGCAATCTCATTCCTCTTCCCTGTTATTTCCTGATGGTTTTATACAAACAAGAGAGGGAGAGAGTGTTTTGAGATTATAGAGAGAAAGAGCAAGAACACACAAGTAAGCTTGATTTCTCTGATGACTTAGCTCATAACCTGCGTAATCCTTCCTCTAAGCATCTCTTGTATATGGTTTAAGGTAGTTGAAGCTCAATTTTGCTGTTTAAAAGGGGATAGGGTTCAGTTGTCAAAGGGAAAAGCCAGAGGAAGCAAAATGTAATTTCCAAACCTTCGAATATTGAATGTTCTGGCTATCGTAAGTAGTTTAATCAATGGATTTCTATTGTATTTGCTCCGATTGTACAGTTTGGAAAAAGGTGTGTCCTAGGCATTATGCTGTCAAAATTGAGTCTAAATGGTGGTTTTAACGTAATGCAATAGTTAATAAGGTGGTTAAGAGTAGAAAGGAATAAGTCTACGAAGTTAAAACTAAAAAACCCCAATTTTTTCCTGAGAATTTTAGGATTTAGCCAGTGCTAGATGGAGGGGTTAGAGTTGGATTTTCAATGATTTGACAATTCCATTGAGTTTAAGGGGAAAAATTAGGTGGGGTTATAGTTCGTCACTTTTTCAGAAAAGCCCAAAAAAACATAATTATGAAAACGCCCTTGAAACCCTTAAAGTGGGGCTGCCAAGGGCAATCTCATCTTTTGACAGTGAATTGGTAATTCTGAGTCTGGAAATGGTTTCCTTGGGTAGAAATATGTCAAAATAGCTCATGTCAAAATTTCGGGAAAAGTACAGTCGGATTAGATACGGCCGGGCTGAGCCGGGTCCCCGGGGGCAATTTAGTAATTTTTTAATATAGACTCATATAACCCCCAGAAATACTACAGAAGTGTCTAAATGGTACATTTGGCATTATAGGATTGAATATAGAGCCCGACCTATTTGCATGTAGATCGAGAAACTATTTCTGTTTAGTAAGAGGGACACAAGGTAGGGGATTTACATTACTTGCATGTATTTGATATCTTTGCTTGTGTGGTGATATATGTAAATGCTTTACTTGATTGTGTAAAGCATATTTGAATAAATGAAGCTTTGTTTCTATTTTGTTGTGGACATAATTTTGTTACATGAAACATTGAACATGTAGAAATGTCATTATGGGGCATGCATCTAGATAAATCTAACATGTCATACATATAGCATCTATCATCCATGCATTATGGTATCTGTTTCCTACTAAGATTCTCTCAAATCTCACCCTCCCCTACCAACAATTTAGACAGGTGAATATAGAAGGTACGTGGAAATCAGAGAAGAGAAGTGTACGAGATAGGGTTGCAGCGGTGGAGCGAAGACGCGAAGAAGTCTCCATTTCACTGGGACGGGTTTAGATACCCTAGTAGCCTTGTGTGGCTACATTATTGTAATTATTTGAATTTATTAGGTATGAATCCCTGAGGGGAATTTCCATAATCATGCGCATATTATCAGTTTATTTACGCAATTTCTGTGTTGCCCACCGAACCGCATATCAATTTTTGCGAATACTCTGGTAAAGGTGAAATTAAAGTAAGGGCGTGACACATAGTGTTTATAGTGGTTATATAAACCTATTGTGAAAATTTACTAAAATGCCTCCAAGGACCTCGTCCAACCCTGCTATTCATGGTCTGTCCGTACTTTTCCCAAAATTTTGACATGCTATTCTGACATATTTTCGCCCAAAAAATCCATTTTTAAACTCAAAATTACCAATTTCATCGCCAAATGATGAAAACGCCCTTTTCAACCCTTATTTTAGGGTTCCAGGGGTATTTTGGTAATTTCACTTTCTAGGGCTTTTCTGAAAAAGTGTTCAACTGTAACCTTACCTAATTTTCCCTCTTGAACACAATGGAACCATTAATTTCATGAAAATCCAACTCCTAGCCCCTCTAACAGGACTGGCCAAAATCCTAAGGTTCTTCAGAAAAAGTTGGGGTTTTTCAATTCCGACTCCGCAGACTTGCCCCTTTCTACTCCTAACTACCTTATTAACTATTTAATTATGTTAAAACCAACATTTAGCTCAATTTGAGGAGCATAATTTTTAAAAGACATATTTTCCAAATTCACAATCAGAGCAAATCCGGTAGAAATTCACCAATTAATTTACTTATAGCAGTCAGAACAACCAATATTTGAAGTTTTGGAAGTTACCTCTTCTTTTTTCTGGCTTTTCCTCTTGTGGATGAAACCCTAGTACTCTAGAACACTAAATTTGCTTCTCAAACACCTTAAATAACATAGAAGAACACTAAATTTGCTTCTCAAACACCTTAAACAACATAGAAGAGAAGGATTATACACGTTACGAACCAATTTACCAAAGAAATTGACCTACCTTATGCGATTTCTTCTCCTTCTCTCTCTAAAATTTCACACACACACACTCTCTCTCTCTCTTCTATGGCTGCTGTTGCTGTCGATTTTGGGGTTGAAGATGGAGATGGAAATGTTTTATAATGTTTTTACAATTATCACATAATTACCTAATTAATTAATAATCCAATTTTGGGCTTTTGTGACATAATTCCCTAACTTCATGTAACTTGATGTTTTAAGCCCAATTAACATGCAACTAGTATTTCCCCCTCATGTTACATGTAATAGCATCCCAAGGGTCCCTCCTCTAGGTCCCAAGTCGGCTTCAAAACTTGTTCAAGTTCGGTGTACACTTTATGTCACAATTTTAGTCAAATTTGCACTTTTGCTTTAAGTTTCCATAAATTCATATTTATTTGACCAAAATACTCAAAATATATATTTCCCCTTTATTTTCCTTAATTAATTGAATTTAACCTCAATTAATTAAAAAATATTTTAATTTTATGCTTGTTTGGCAAAATTACAAGTTTGCCATTATATTTCTCTTCATTTTCGGATTTCTGGTAGATTTTATGCCCAAATTTTGAAAAATCATAAATAAATTTGTAGACATCATATCAGAGTGATTTTAAAGGCTAAAGAACTCTTATTGAGTCTAGTTTCAAGGAAAAATATAGACTTTTGCCAATTGGAAGTACAAAATTCCCAGAATTTATTTCTTTGAATGCTATTCCAAAAAATCAACAGTTTTTATGGGCTAATTTTAAAAATTCATAACTCTTTGTATATAGCTCTAATTGATTCATATTACCTATCAAATTAAATCTTAGGATGTCTACTTTCACTTGAAAAAATTCATAAATATTTGTTATTATTTGGTCATTCAAAACCACATGACAAACTCACTGCTTCACAGGCGATTTCAATGGAAGTACTGTTCGCCTTTCAATTTCCAATATTTAATTCCTATGACCATGAATATAAACTATTTTATTGAATATTTTCAAATAATTACAATACACTTGGTGAATAAAATTTGAGGTGTTACATAGGATCCTTACCTTAACCAAGGTTTAGCTTTGCATGTCGACGTCCCATGCTTTCTTTCTCTTCTACACCTTCGGTCTTCCTCCTCTCTCTCTCAACCTCTCCCCCTTTTCCTCTCATTCTGATTCTTCTTGGGAGTCGTAGGGGAAGAGATTTTATGAGTGATGGTTAAGTGAATGGTTATTCTTTATATTTTAATATTTCCTTAAGTATGGCTTAGTCCATAAGCCTTATCTTCCAATATTTTATTAGGCCAATATCCAAACAACCTGAACTTCATCTCTCTAGCCATTGGCAGCACGTTTTAGGCTTCTAATATTAGGGTAATATGTGGCCCAATTCCACTTTTGGGGTTAGGGGAAGTGAATTTACTATTTTACCCCTTCTTTTATTGATATTTAATTACCAAATAAATTTTAGAAATTAATCATTATTACTGTGTAAGAACTTTCTTCATTAATTAGGAAATTTATCCCATAAAATAGTCTTTCTTAAATAATTGGGCTAAAAATCAATCTCTAACTATTTTTCTCAAATTATTTCAAGAAAATATACCTTTAATTCCAAAAAAAAACTTTATAATTATCTATAGCTTTTTTTAGGAAACTAACTTCTCCATAAACTCCTCTATTTCTCAAAATAACTATCTTTAGCTTTTCCTTAGTTTTTCTCGGCCTTTAAACAATTTTAACAATAATCTCATTTCTTATTTTCTTGAAATTTTGGCCTGAAAAATAGGCATTTTAACATATAATTTATTTTGGAGGATTTTTAATTTTTCAATACCATCCCTAGGCCTCAATTAAGTTTTATGATTCTCTTTTCAAATTTTTGGGATGTTACACCCAATACTCTCAGAGCAACCCTTAAATAGTGAAACAGAGGGTAGAAAGAAGATTAGGAGGCTTACCTTTACTGAAATTTAGCCTTGCATTTGTGACACTAGTACAAAATTCCCTTTTTAGACTAACATATTTAGATCGGTTCTAATGGATAAGGTCTTAAAAATTTGACCGGTGGCAATTTTGTAAATATATAGAACTTTTAAGACTGGTTCTAAAAATAACCGGTCTTAAAAAATTTATTTAGGCCGGTTCTAAACAAAACCGATCTTAAAATATCAAAATATTTTAAAATGTAAAAAATTTTCAACTTTTAAGATCGGTTATAAATAAAACCAGTCTTAAATAAAAACTTATCTGGACTGGTTATAAATAAACCAGTCTTAAAATATGAAAATATTTTAAAATTTTAAAATTTGTAACGTTTAAGACCGGTTTCTATGATAACTGGTCTTAAATATAAAATATTTAAGATCGGTTTTTATAAAACCGGTCTTAAAGATGAAAATTTTTTAAAATTATTTTTTTTCACCATTTTAAGACCGGTTTTATTGGAAAACTGGTCTAAAAGGTGAGATATTTTGGCATATTTTCACTCCCGCGCGCCCAGATCCCGCATTCTGAACCCTTTCTTCTCTTGTCGCCATTTCTTTGTGAGCTCTGTCTCTGCTTGTTCTGAACTCCTTCATCGCTCCCCGTTCCTCTTTTCCTCTACTCTCCTCCGTCATTACTGATGCCATTACTGTGTTCCTCGTTGCTGTTCTTTGATCATCGTCACTCTCTTTCGTTGCCACCTCTATTCTCCGCAGTGACCATTCTCCTCTGTCGTAACTTCCCTTTGCCACTGTGACTTTGGGTAGAAGCTCGCTCAGGTTAGTGTTATGTTAATTAAAGCTCTCAACTTTCAGCTTGTATTTGCTATTCTCAACAATATTAACTATGACATTATATAGTGGTTAGACACGAAATAATTGCAGAAAAATGTAATTAAGGTTAAAGGGAAAACTATGTGATCGATGACTTTATTACTATATACGTTTTTCTTGTTTTGGACTAAAAGTAAATAAGGTGCTCTCTGACTTCCGATAATTGGCTTGGAGTAATACCATTCTAAGTTTAATTTTGTTTTAATTTAGTGTGATTGTTTGATTTTCAGTATTATTGTCAGTGTCTAGTGTGATTGTTTGATTCTAAGTTCTGTTTTTTTTACTACTTTCAAATGGTGCATTTTAAAATTCGTTGAAATCTCTAAAACTCTATGGTGGTTGTTTTTATGTCTATCTTTTTGTTGTTGGATATAGGGTGCTACAAGTATTGAGATATAGATGGATTATAGTTGGATAAAAGCTAAATGAACGAGTGTTGAATATGATAATGGGGTGAGGGGTTTTTTAGACTTCGCTAGAAGAAATGTCGATGATGGTAGTGGGAAGTTATATTGCCCTTGTGTAGTATGTTTGAATGAGAAGCGACTAAGTGCTGCAGATATATATACACATTTAATTTGTGAATGATTTTGTAAGAGTTATACAGTATGGGTATGGCATGGTGAAGAATTAGAAATGCTAAGTTCATCTGAACAGGGGGAGTGGGCTTTGATGATAATGACACAGATACGGATGATCAGATAGAGGATATTATTTGTGATATAGGAGAAGAGGCTTTTGAGCAATCACATGCGTATGGTAATATGTGCAGTGATGCTAAGACGCCGTTGTACCTGGGGCGTCAAAAATATCAATTATTGAAAGCAGTATTGAAATTGGTAAACTTGAAAGCACAGCTTGGATGGAGCGACAAGATTTTTTCAGAAACGTTTGAGGCTTTTAAGGACATGCTTCCAGATGATAATGTGTTGCTTTCTCGATACTATGATGCTAAGAAAATACTGTGTCCACTAGGGATGAAGTATAAAAAGATCCATGCATGCCCTAATGATTGTATATTGTATAGAAAAGAGTATAAAGAGGAACAACAATGTCCGATATGTGAAACCATGAGGTACAAATCAAATAACGCCCCTGCAAAAGTGTTGTGGTATCTTCCAGTCATACCAGGGTTCAAGCGCTTGTTTGCTATTGAAAATGATGCAAAGAATTTGAGATGGCATGTGGATGAGAGGATATCTAATGGAAAGCTTCGACATCCAACTGATTATTCTTAATGGAAGAAAATCGATCAATTATTTTCTACCTTTGGTAAAGAACCTAGGAACCTTAGGCTTGGACTTAGCAAGGATGGCATGAATCCTTTTGGTAGCCTGAGCAGTATACATAGTTCATGGCCTGTTCTGTTGGTAATTTACAACTTATCTCCCCTGTTATGCATGAAACAAAAGTACATCACGTTGTCTATGTTGATTTCAGTACTAAAACAATCCAGAAATGACATAGATGTATACCTAGAACCCTTGATCGAAAACTTGAAAGAGTTGTAGGAGGAAGGTATTGATGTTTTTGAGGCGAACAAGGAGGAGGTTTTTAAAATGCGAGCCATGATCTTTTGCACTATAAATGACTTCCCTGCATATGGAAACTTGTCAGGATATAGTGTTAAAGGCCATAAAGCATGCCCGATTGGTGAAGAAGGAACATGCTACCATCAACTTCAACATAGAAGAAAGATAGTTTATCTTGGCCATAGGAGATTTCTTAGATGAGGCCACCCATATCATAGATTAAAGAAAGCTTTTTGTGGTGGACAAAAGTTTGAAGATGCTTCGAAGGCATTGACTGCGGAGCAAGTTTATGAAAAGGTGAAAAATATTAATGTTATATTTGGTAAGACTACAAAGAATAATAATGAAAAAAATAAATGGAAAAAAAGGTATGTCTTCTTCAATCTTCCATATTGGCCCAATCTTGATGTTAGACACTGTATTGATTTCATGTATGTGGAGAAAAACGTATGTGATAGTATTGTTGGGACACTGCTTAACACACAAGGTAGTTTTAAGGATAGCGTGAAGATAAGATTAGATTTGCAAGAAATGAGGATACGAGAAGACTTGCATCCAAAGCCATATGGTAAGAGAACTTTTTGTCCTCCAACTACTCATACTTTGTTTAAGGATGAGAAAAGAAGCTTTTGTAAGTGTTTACATGGCATGAAAATTCCTTCAGGGTATTCTTCAAATTTAAGGAAGCTTGTGTGATGAAAGTTTTAAAGTTAGTACGGCTAAAGTCTCATGATTGTCATGTCTTAATGCAACAACTACTCTCAATAGCTATTCGTGGCATTGCTGAATATGATCTTCAACATTTTTTGACTAGACTTTGTTTTTTCTTCAATGCTATTTGTAGCAAAGTCATTGAGATAGAAAAGATTAGATGAACTAGAAAATGAAGGATATCTGATCTTGTGCTAGCTTGAGAAGCTTTCTCTTCCTTCTTTTTTTGACATCATGGTACATCTAATTGTTCATCTAGTAAGGTAGATAAAATTGTGTGGCCCTATCTATTTACGGTGGATGTACCCAATTGAAAGAACTATGATGAAGAAGGGGGTAGATGCGGGGCTACAACCAAAAGTGTTGATTATGATGAACTGCAACAAGTCTACTTGTACATCTTGAATAATGTTGATGAAGTTTAAGATTATATTAATGCTCATAAAGAAATTGTCCAGAAAGAAAATAGTCAAATGACCAAATAAAGGTTAATTAGGGAGCATAACAAAACATTTGCACATTAGTTTAAACAAAAGGTTAACGGAGAAGAATGTGTTTTTGATACAATTAAATGGTTAGCACGTGGTCCTGAGGTTGATGTCATAACTTGGACTTCATTTGTGATCAATGGTTATATGTTTTACACGAAGTCCCTTGATGATAGGAGCACCGTCCAGAACAGTGGAGTTATATTAGTGGCTGAATCTATGCACTTCTCTAGTTCAAAAGAGAAGAACGCTAGATTGGCAGCAATCACTACTAGAAAAAAGGGTTTTAACGTCCCTTTTTTTGGCCTTTTAACGTCTGAAAACAAAGGGACGTCTATGTGAGGGTGATGAACCCTTGTCGTGTGAGTTCACAAAATAAAACTAGGTTTAAGAATGTAGTAAGTAGCTCAACCTAGGTCGTTCTTGTGAGGAGATTAATTTCCAATTTTCTAAGTAGGAAAGTGATAAAAAAACCTTAAAGTTGTGAGAAATCATTTTTGAGAAATTGCATTTGTAAACTAATGAACTAAACTAAGCTAAAGCAATATTTTTGTATTTTTCGGTTTTCAAGACAAAGAAACAATTGGAATTGAATTTAACACTAATAACAAAGTAAAGTTAATAAACTAGAATAATGATGAAATGGGATTCCCTTGAGTTGGGGTTTTAGTCTTCCTTGCTTGCTAATAATATGAATTCCATAATGAGTCAAGAGGATGGAACTAAGATACCACTAGCTCCATACTTGCAATAATCATTTAACTCATTCAACCGAAGCAATTAAATGAATACTACCAATTAATAGTGACTCAAGGAGATGAATAACCAACTTCCAATTCTAGCTTGTAATTACCATTACAACAATTCAAAACATTCAGTTTAATCATTTAAATCCACTTAACCAAGTTGGAATAAACAATTCAACCTACTCATAATATGAATCATACAAAGCTTAATTAATCAACTCCTAACTCAACAACCAAGTTTATTCACTTGGCATAACAATCTAGATCACAATTACATACTTAACCAAGCTACATAATCATGAACTAAAAAGAGAGCTTAAAGGAATTCCATTGAAGTTTAGAAGCTCAAACCATTACCCAACTCAAGGAAATCACCAAAGACTTAGCTACTCATAGAGGAAG
The DNA here is from genome assembly GCA_963242795.1 of Inga leiocalycina. Classification (NCBI taxonomy): domain Eukaryota; kingdom Viridiplantae; phylum Streptophyta; class Magnoliopsida; order Fabales; family Fabaceae; genus Inga; species Inga leiocalycina. Next base: position 60,759,745 of record OY725321.1, read on the forward strand.
AGAAGGATGAAGCTTGATGAAATGAGAGGAGGATAGCCATGAAGAACAAAGGGGAAAACACCGAAAAGCACTTCACTCTAGATGCAACAGCGAATTCTCGTTTCCTTTCATACGGTGCTACTCATGCCTCTCCTTTTACAGCCACACACACACAGCCGCCTCCTCCCTTCCTTTATTCCATCGTCTCCTCTCTTTCTTTTCCCCCTATTCGGTCAGCTTCTTTTCATCAAATACTCTCCCATATCAGTCCAAAATAGCGCCTCCTCATCTAATTAATTCCCAAGCCGCCAAACCCTTATGCTCTCATTCGCTATTTATTTGGTTCAGCAAGCTCCATACGGTCCAGCTGCTCCCATTGGTTCAGCAACTTGGAATAATCAACCGGTCAACAATTCCGGCTCCTTCTCTTCCGTGTTGCTTCTCTTCTCTTTTTCTTTTCAATTAATCACAGCCTTTGTTTCTATTGGTTCAGCTCTTCTTTTGTGCATTCGGTCAATTATTTCGGCTGGTTTCCTTCTCTTTGCTTTCGGTTCTTCTTTTCTTTTATTCCCTCCCCCTTCAACTCGGTCCAGCTGCATTTAATAATCCATTCGGCTGTCTTCAATAATTCCCTCTTGGTTCAGCTGTTCATTTCCTTCCTTTTCACATTTGACAATTTCGGTTCTCTCTTCTATTCTTCCAACAGCCGCCACCTCCTCTTCACTTCCCTTATTCTCTAGGTTAAAAGTGAGTTGTGTCTTGTTTGGATGAGGAGGTAAAAATATGTTTTAGCATATGTACAAAATTGCAATAACCAAACAAGGCCTTTACTCATTTAACCTCCTCTTAGAAAAAATGTGAAAATAAATTCTGCATTTGTGACGTTCCGCTTTTGTCCTTCATTAAGCTCCAAAATAACATCTTTGACCTTAACCACTCAAGTTGTGCCACATCAATACCTGCAAAATTAAATTCACAAAGGTAATACCTTTTGCTCACAATTAAAGAATAATGGGCATAATAAATATTAATTGAAAATATAACAATTTAACTACTTTAATTCTAAAATTATTCTTTCACTAAAGTCTCATTTTAACACTTGATTATGCCCAAAATATTTAATTAAGTCCCACAAAAGCCTAAGATTAATTAATAAAAAGATATAAATATTGAGCTCTATCAGAGGGTCGTAGAAAAAAACGTCATTAACGTTCGTAAAATAGGGGACGTGGAAGGCAGACTTTAGACGTCCCCAGTTTCAACTAGGGACGTCTAAAGTTGGACCTTAGACGTCCCCAGTTGGAACTGGGGACGTCTAAGGTGGACCTTAGACGTCCCCAGTTACAACTGGGGACGTCCAGAAGAGTTGAGGACATCTAAGGTGGACCTTAGACGTCCCCAACTCTTCTGGGGACGTCTATGGTCCCACTTTAGACGTCCCCAGTTGAAACTGGGGACGTCTAAAGTGTCGCCAGCAGTACTATCCACGTCCCTTTTTTTATTAAGGACATTGAAATTTTTTTTAAATGGACTTTTTATATATATTGCACTGTCTGGAAATGTAAACTGCAGAACTAGGATTCCAACAACAGAATAAAACAACAGCAGTTCAGCAGAATGGAAACAACAACAAACACAGTGATCAACCCAAGGCTTCTACATGCTATACAAACTTTCAAACCACACAAATTAAACTACGCAACAATCTATATCCAAGTCTACTACATGCCACACAAACTTTCAAACCATACAAACTACACAGCAATCTATATCCAAGTCCCCAGTTTGTACAATAACCAAGACTAAAATCCAATCCATATCCAACAACAATAACGCTAATTATATGTACTACCACAAAAGTATGTCCTACACAAACTACTAAAGACTTTACTCTTCTGGTATACGTTGAAGAAGATGTTCAGCCAAAAAGTCTCTGATCATATTTAAGTCTTCATATGAGTAGGCATCTTCATTGTCAAAAATCTGTAAATTAGAAAATAAGCTTAGATGAAATAATGAATGAAGTGAATGAATTGCCATTGAATCACAACACCAAGAATATTATCCTCTGAGAATGAAGAAGCGATTACTTGTTCAAAATCTGTCGTAATGCCACTCTGAATGATGTTAAACATATAAAGCAAGACATAATATCCACATTCCCAGCCGCCAGGTTGTCGAGGGCACTATAAATCAAAACCAAATGGTTAAAATCAATAAAGGCATATCTAAAACGACCGTCAATCAAAAGAACTTGATTTGAAACTACGTACCTTTGGAAACAACCATCTCGGATCTTTGCCACCTCTACGTTCGCGTGGCCCGCCAAGCGCTCGATACGTCGTGCATGCCCTATCATTAAAATGAAAATCAACATAAATTAGAATAATTCATTAAGTCAAGAATCGAGAACCAATGAAATACAAAAAAATAACTTACGTGTTGAAGACGCTTTTAGTTTCTTTGTCTGGTCTTCTATTTAAGGAATCAAACCAGTAAACAACGTAGGACCGAGGACAAACAACACACAAACTCCAGTGATAACTATCACAATATATATAGATTAAAAAGAAGTTAGATGGCAAGGCAATTATTTATTAAAAATCTCAAATACACAAAATTAAAATGCGTACCCTTGAACAATCGGTGCTAGATAACAACGATAGTCGTCATTTGCCAATGTGAACCCATATAGTTCGTCCTTCTTTTCAATGTATTCCCAATCCTTATCGTATGTGCAGGAGACAAGAATCCATAAAATTCAACTCTTTGAGACTCAATGCATATACGACGGAAGGAGCTATAATAGAATTAAAATGATGAATGTATTAGCTAGTTAAAATCAACTTAACTAAATGAAGGAAAAAATAGGAAATAAAAAACTTACAGGATTGCAAATTTACCCCATCCAACATCTAGCTCCTCGAACTTCATGAATTGTTTAAGATCTTGTTTATCAATTGTGAAGTGATACTCTGTTTCCTGGCCCACAATCACTGTAGGCATATGCAAATCAATCTGGCGAATGCCTTTATAGATATGCTGCAGTCGTGCTAAGAAGGGTCATTTCTCTGCTTCCTGCTCGTTCTTTTAGAACATAAAAACACATACTATTGGTAGGATGTCAACACATCTCAAGTAAAAGTGAGGTAGTTCCATACTATTGGAGGTGTTGGTGGTAACAAGCCAATAAGATGTACAGGCCAAAGGATGAAAGATCCTCTCACCTGAGCTATCGTGGCAACCTCGTCATCAGGAATAGGGATGGCTGTACCTTCTTCCCCCTCTCGAACACACGTCACAGTCACCCTACACAAATGCTGTGGAATTTACTGATGATAGTGGGTGGTAGCTTGTGTGTGAACGAGAGCATTTGTAACTACACGTAGCACTGGGGCATCCAAAGAGAGGATAGCAGGTTCTCCCTGCGCTGGAGTGGGAGAAGGGTCGCCAAGTGGCTCCTCCTTCGGGTTGTGACTTCCTTTAGTGCTGTGGAAGGCCGGGGATGAATGGGTTCTACGCTCGGTAGTTGCCATCTGTGATTCAAACATCTTCTACATTTCAGCTCGTATCTCAGGCATTAGCTCAAGACGTAGCTCTGGCAACAGCTCTTGTCAGAGCTTGTCGCGAAGGTTGGCCTCAAGATCTTGTGAGACTTTCTGACGAATCTTGGCCACAAGCTCCCTACTGGGTTCAGCTTGTAACGAATAAGGATGTAAGGCTCGGCCAAAATACTTTGTGACACGAACTCCCACTGCCTCCCCTCGAACATGACCAGGGTGATCTGCCTTCCCAATCGCCGTTGACAAGATGTCCATCCGTCCACTTGGAGTGAACGAACCTTGGCTACTATGATCTTCCAGTTCATCCAGCAACATAAAAGTTATCGTAAGCACTCCCAATATGAAAAAATAAGTTTGTATTTATGCTCTAACTACTTACAATTCTTGCGGCATCCTCAGCAACAGTTGGATTTACGTACTTCCCACCCTTAAGCCCCCCTGCTTTCCTTTTTTTGTGACGTGGTGGAGGTGGCGGGGGCTGGACCACAACGGTAGGATCTGATGTGGCTGCTTCCTTCAATTTCTCCAACTCTTCTGCCATCATCTTTTGCTCAAGCTTCCGATAACCACCACGAGACATGCAATGTTGATAGTTATTAGCTGCTTGCCTCTCTGCATTTGCTGCACTTAATGCCTTTGAAAGGAAAACAACGAACACCGAATCAATAATGTCAACTATATTCAAATAAAACACTATGATGACAGAAATCTTACCAAAAAGTTTGGATCTTCTCGTGATGCCATAAACAACCTCCAGTCATCTGGAGACAAAAACGGATACTCATGACATGGGTCCTGACCCCTCATGTCCCCTCAAATGTAATCTCGTGTGAGCCTGTTCTTGAAATCTTTCCATCGTAGACGAACCTCCGTCATCCACTCCTTGTACATCTCCGCGGTGTCAGGGACATCATAGGTTTGCTGCAAGGTAAAAACATAAGTTAATTATATTTGAAGCTATAGGAATACAGATATAATGCAGATGTATTGACACTTATATACCAAAAGTTGTTGCCAAATCAAGTCTTTGGTTTTTGGTGGAACCAACTTCCAATTATCATAGGTAATGCGAACTTTGCTTCGAGCCAAAAAACCTATGTAGCTAATGAAATGGTCTTCCTCCGGACCAATTGGTTTCATATTTTCGTCAAAGTCAATATGCAACCTCTCCTGTTGATGGTGATGATGTGCTACCAATGCAGGCATTTTTGTACTGCCTCTAACCCTTCATCTCGCAACTGGTCCAGGTGTCGCATCACATTCAGGCCTATTCATTTCATTGTCCCTATCACTTTGTGAGTCACCAGAATTGTCCATATTCCTGTAAGCACAAAAATCATTGTCAGATAGGTGAATAAATTGTAAGTAAATGAATAAACTAACTAGTTATAAAACAAACAGCACACATTACTATTTTTTAAGTTAAGCTCTTACTCTAGATTGTTTCCCATATTCCTTCACCATGATCATTTCTCACAGCATATTCTTCATCATCTACCAATTCTACCTCACTTGTTGTAGGTGGATTAATTGTGAAAGGTGGTGTGTCATCAAGGTTGAAGGTCGGATCACCATGCTTCTGTTTTTTATTCTGAAGTACAATGGAAATTTTTTTATTTGCGGGATCTGTGACATAAAACACTTGTTTCGCTTGGCTTGCTAGAATGAAGGGCTCATCCCTATAACCTACTCTTTCAAGATCAACTAAGACAAATCCAAATTGTTGATCTATTACCACAGCATTATTGCTAACCCACTTACATTTGAATAAAGCAACTTTGAACTTGTTGTAAGTGATTTCCCATATTTCTTCTATCACTCCATAATAGGCCATGGATGCTAATATGGGGTTTTTGTCTTTCGAACTGAAAAAGTACATGGCTTCGGCTTCTACCATCACCCCACTATTTTGCATGGTACTCCTGTCATCTTGGTCTTTTGTGTAGAAAGAATACTTGTTTATATCATAACCACTCCAAGTAATGATCTGAAACGAAGGCCCCCAGGCTAGCCACTCTATTTCCCAGACACACCGGTCTCATGCAAAACCTTTTCCTCAAACCACTGAATGAATGTCTTGTTTTGCTCAATAGTAATCTGCATGTCATTCTTCCTCGGATTCATGTTCTTCAATCTCTTTCTGTGTTCCTCTATGTACGGTTGAACTTCTGCCATGTTATCCAGGACATAAAGGTGTGCTTGCAACACCTCTTCACGAGGCATAGTCTTCACTTTCAGTCCTCGTGTTCCCTTGCTCCTCCCCTCTTCATGCTGAGATTGTTCCTTCTTCTCTGATGGATAATCGCTGCAGAAGTTCATAGCCTCTTCAACAACATACCTTTCAACTATTGAGGCTTCTGGTCAATAGGGATTTTTAGAGTACCCTTTTAAGATCTTCATGTATCGCTCGAAAGGGTACATCCACCTCAGGTAAACTGGACCGCAGAGCCTTACCTCCCTTACCAAATGAACTATCAAATGGACCATTATATCAAAAAAAGAAGGAGGAAAGTGCATCTCTAATTGGGACAATATGATATAACCCTCAGCTTCCAGTTCATCTAGTTTTTTAGTGTCAATGACTTTGTTACAGATAGCATTAAAGAAAACACACAATCTTGTCACAGTGCTTCGAACTTCATCTTTCATAATCCCTCTAATAGCTACTGGTAACAGTTGTTGCATCAACACATGATAATCATAGGACTTCATTCCCACTAACTTCAAATCGTCCATTGACACACACCTTCTCACATTCGAAGAATATCCTTGTGGTACCTTAATTTCATGCAAACACCCACACAAACTTCGTTTCTCCACTTTTGATAGTGTATGCGCTGCTGGCTCCATGTATGCCCTCCTATCATCATCTCTTAGTTGTGGATGTAACCGTTCTCTTATTCCCATATCAACAAGGTCTAGTCTCGCACTAATCCCATCCTTGGTCTTCCCTGGAATGTGCAAAAGCGTACTGACAAGGCTATCACAAACGTTTTTCTCCACGTGCATCACATCAATAGTGTGTCTCATGTCAAGGCTACGCCAATATGGAAGATCAAAGAAATATGATCTCTTCTTCCATATGTTCTTCTCACCCACAGTCTTCTGATTCTTACCGAGTAAGACATTGATACGTTCAACCCGACTGTGAACTTCCTCTCCGGTTAATGCCTTTGGAGCCATTCCAAGCTCCGGCAAGCCGTTAAAATGCTTTCTTAACCTACGATACGGGTGGAACCTAGGAAGGAACCTCCTGTGACCTAGGTAGACCGTTTTTCTTCCATGTTTTAGTTGGTGGAAGTGAGTGTCTGCTTCACAGATCGGACATGCTTTATGCCCCTTCACACTGTACCCTGAGGGGTTTCCGTAGGCAGGGAAGTCATTTATCGTGGTGAAAATCATTGCATGTAGCTTGAAGGACTCATTCTTATATGCATCAAACACATCTACGCCTTCATCCCACAACTTCTTCAAGTCCTCAATCAAAGGCGCCAGGTAGACATCGATATTGTTTCCTGGCTGTTTTGGTCCAGAAATCATCATAGAAAGCATCACATACTTGCGTTCCATACAAAGCCAGGGAGGCAAGTTGTATATTACAAGGAGTACTGGCCACGCACTGTGTGTGCTATTAAGAGTTCCATATGGATTGATGCCATCTGTACAGAGCCCAAGCCGAAGGTTTCTCAGCTCGCTGCCAAATTCAGGGAACATTTCATCTATTTTCTTCCACTGTGGAGAGTCAGCTGGGTGCCGAAGATATTTGCCGTCGGATATTCTATCATCCGAATGCCATCTCAACTTCTTCGCTTTTTTTGCAGTGCCAAACAAACGCTTAAAGCGCGGTATTATTGGAAGATACCACAAAACTTTTACAGGTTGCCTTTTAGTTGTCCCATCCCCACAACCACCATTTTCTTCACTTTATATCGTGCAGTTTGACACTTAGGGCACTCACTCAGACCTTCATACTCCTTTCTGTACAGTACGCAGTCATTAGGGCAAGCGTGTATCTTTTTATACTCCATACCCATTGTGGATAGGATTTTCTTGGCCTCATACATACGATTTGGAAGTACATTATTGTCTGGAAACATATCACACAACAGTTCAAGCAGCAATGTGAAACGACTATCGGTCCACCCACAAGTTGCTTTTAAGTTAACCAAATGTAATGTTCCTGTCAGCCGTGTGTACTTACTCCCAGGGTACAACGGTCTCTCTGCATCACTCCGCAGGCTGTCATATTCATGCGACTGCGCAAAGGATTCTACCTCAACATCGTGAATCATTCTCTCCATTCTATCTTCATCTATGACATCCACAGCTTCCTTCTTGTGTGACGGACAATCAGTTACTTCCTCACCATGCCATATCCACCTTGTGTATCGAAGATTTATTCCATCACAGAGTAGGTGATCCCTTATAACTTCAACATCCCATGTTCTCTCATTTAAACAATTGACACAAGGACAAAAATACTTCCCATTTTTGGCTGGAACGTTCCTTCTAGCAAATTCAATAAACTCTTCAACCCCATTCTCATATTCTTCACTTGTTCTCAAAGCATTCATCCAACTATGATCCATTCTATTACCACCTATGCCATTCACACTCAAGTTTAGAGTAATTGTCAACACTGGAAATTGCCTTTTACTATTTTATTTTCCAAAATTTTGGCAGCATTTCCCCTTAAAAGTGAGACATCCCAAAATCAAAAATAACAAACCATCTCAGCTTAATTTAAACAAAACTAAACTAATTAAGAAGAGTAAAATAAAAATTCATAACAGTAAAACAAGAGTAAAAAGCATGAAGCTAACATTAATTCTTCTAACCCAAACAAAAGGACGAATACTTTAATTAGTGCCAAGAATTTCAATGAAAAACATGAAAATAATGACCTTAACTCAATGATAACAATCTCTTAGTCTCTATTTCTTTGTTTTTTCTCTTTCTCGTTATATCCTTTTTCTATTTTCTTTTTCAATTTCTCTTTTCTTTTCACTATTTAAAAAAATTCACATAGCATTGTTTCTCTTATTCATCAATCCCTTCACTGTCTTTCTTTCTTATATCACTTACACTTAATAAAACAATAAATGAATGAGAAGATAGGGGGAAATTGCATTAACTCAAACAAATGGCTAATTAATCAATGCAATTTTTCTTTAATGAAAGTTTAGGCTCAAATGGTTGAAACAAAGGATTCATGAGATAGGAATGGACATTTGGCCAAACTAGCTATAAAATTAAATGCCTAAATTATTTTTGATCATTCAAAAAGAGTTTTAAATTTTAAAAGAGATTCAAGACTATAAGTTCTAGAGATGAAATTGCAATAAATATACCCTCTCTTAAAAGAAATAAAAATTTAGCCTCAATTCCTCACTAGTCTTTGCCTTCCTAAAGTTAATTATCAAAGCCAAATTCTATGCCTACCTACTAACACTCTAAGAAGATAGAACCAAATCCTAATCAAACTCAATTCTTTCAATATCAAATCAAACAACTTTTAGAATATTCATAGATCAAAATCCAAACTTCCAAAACGCAATTTTTTTGTTCAAAATTTTTCAAAAAAATTTCTCTATATGTATAAAAGCAAAAAAGACATGTTATGCAAACTCAATAGTATTAGTTATAAATTTTTAAAACTTAAAAAAAAAACACAATTTAACCAGTGAATATATAGAGTGACCCGAGAACCATGTCAAGTTTTGAAGTTTTTTATTTTGTAAGGGTTCAGTTACGTTGGATCACAAGTGATTCTTAAATGTCTAAACAAATATGATAAATGACCCCAATATACATAACGTCTGACATATTGTAACATTAATTCAATTCTAACATTGTAAACAACATCTGTTCCCCAAAATAATTATTTACATTACATAAAACCCACACACCTGATTTTCTGATTTTTCCACTAGTGTGAAATCCCTTCCTTTTCTTCCTCTTTATCATCTCCGATGCTCCTCTGTTCTTCTTCGTATCTCTCCCTCTCAAGCTCTGTTTTTCTTTAATGGACCAACTAAAATGTCGGAAGAGTGAAAGGCGGCTGAAGTTATATTGGTCTCATGACCAATATGCCCTTTAATTAATTTTTATTCTCAATCTCATCCTTTATCTATTATACTAAAATCCTCAAATAATTTTTTAGGAATTAATCAATAATACTTTATAAGAATTTTCTTCCTTATATAGCTTCTTTAGCCCATAAAGTAATTTCTCTAGAAATCTTAGGCTAAAAATCAACCTCTAATTATTCACTCTGAGTTTCTGGAACAAAAAAAGGCCATTAATTCTAGAAAACATATTTAAAATGATCCGCAACTCTTTTTAAAAATAAACTTCTCCATAAACTCATTTGTTTTCCAAATAATTACCTCTAATTTTTCCTTAATTATTCTTAGCCTTTATATATTTTTAATAATAATTTATTTCTTTATTTTCCTACAATTCTAGCTTGAAAATAAGCTCTTGACAAAATACCTTATTTATGAGGCTTTTTTAATTTTTAGATAACATTCCTATACCTCAAATATACCATGTAAATCTCTTTTCAAATTTTTGGGATGTTATAGAAAAAGGCATAAGTATTTTCCTATGTATATTTTAGAAGCCACAACATTAAGTCTAATAATCCACCTTTCACACTAGAGACTTGAAGAGACCATTATGTCATTATGAGTAATTTTTAAGTTTGAAGGATTATACAAAATTTTATTGAAGGATAACACATCCTAATGAAATTAAGGATAGTTTAGTTTATAAAATATAGGTTGCACTTTTTTATGTAATGGAATTTTCATTATTATTCTTATAGCAAAACCTGAATGAAATTTTAGAGATTATATTACAAAAAAACGCTGAATTTCCTACGGAATTAGAGTCCGACGGAAATTGATTTCTGATGGAATTTCCAACGGAATGGATTCCGTCAGTAATAATAGCATCACAAACAAATTTCCAACGGAAATCAGATTCCATTGGAAATTTCTAACGAAATTTATTTCCGTCACAATTTCCCATGGAATTTATTCCTTCGGAAATTCCCTCGCAATTTCTGACGAAATATTCTCTCGGAAATTCCCTCACAACTTCCGATGGAATTTAATTCAGTCGGAAACTCCCTCTCAATTTTCAACCGAATATTTAGTCAGAAATTGACTCGCAACTTCCGACAGAATTCAATTACGTTGGAAATTCTGTAGCAAACAGATTTTTTATTTTTTAAAATTTAAAAAGCCACATGGCAACTCCGGCGACTGCCCTCTCATCGCCGGCGGCGATGCGTGGCAGCTCCGGCTACGTTCACCTTGTCGCTAGCCCCCAGATCCGCCATGTGTCGCAACCTCCTTTTTCCTGGAAATGCAACTCAACTTGCCCCTCCTTTGGTTCGAACCCACGACCTTGTCCGTACACAAGCGATGCCTTACCGGATGAGCTCGACTGCTTTGGCATTCTATTATTACACATAATTATATATATAATCATTTGACTATATTTTTTTAATTTCAAAAATTAAATTTTTATTAACATTAATTAATAATTATTAAATAATATTTTATTTACTAATATTAATTAATAACTAATAAATTTTATTTTTTATATGACTATTTTGCCCCTACAAGGACCAAAACCTATTATTGAAAATTTAAAATATTTTAGAAATTAGAAAATAATAATTTAAAATAAATTTAAAATTAAATTAAAAATAATAAATTTTATAATTAAATTTAATTTTAAAATATTAAATAATTAAAAAATAATAACTTTTAAATTTTGCGATGGAATTAAAATTTTGTCGGAAATTCCCTTGTGGAATTTGCAATTCCGTTGGGAATTGTGAAGGAATTTCAACGGAATTCAATTCCGTCGGAAATTCCCTCACGTCGCAAATTTCCTCCAGAAATTCTGTTTGAAATTTCCGCTGGAATTTTCTGTCAGAAATTCCATGGCAAATGTCATAATTTCCGACGGAATATTTTCTGTGGCAAATTTTGCCACAAAAAAAAATTCCGATGGAATTTACAACGGTTTTCCGACTGAATTCAATTCCGTCAGAAATTTCGTCAGAACATTTATGTTTTTTTGTAGTGTTATATATTTTTTCATGAATAATATAAAATATAAACTAATCAATGTAAAAATTAGCTGGTCAAGAGTGAAACCATTTCTCAGAACACTTATAATATCGACCAGAATTATCAAAGTAAAATTGCCAGTCTTGTGCATCCAGCAATTAACGCACGTCATTTTATACTTCTCCGATTCCAAATCAAGTCAAGTCGTACCAACAAAATTTGGACATGCAAAGGGACATCTTCTGTGATCAGATTAAAAGAAATTCACCTAAAAAAATTAATTAGCATGCCGAGGGTATTATTTGTTTTCACATATATTTGATGATATTTCTAATTAATTGTAAAAATTTTATCTAATAACTTAGGCGTAAATAAAATCACAATCAATCACATGATACATGTGAGATATAGATTCGAAGAAATATGCAAGACCTGGAGTTCTCCAATTATTGAACAAAATTTCATCAATCTAAATTATAAAGTGACGATATAGTTTCTCTACAATAAATAAAAATTTATTAATATAATTTGGATGTGATTTATTCTTTTCTTTGTGGTAACATCAAGAAGATATAAACGAATGACATTTTCCTCCTACCACCATTCATGTTGCTCTTAAGTGGCCGTTGCAAGATAATCTCATCGTTATTCAAGGAACAATGTAATGAAGGATGTAAAAACATTACATAGAAACTAATTTTCTTAGATTTAGATAGACTTCGCATAACCCTTGAAAACAAAAAGAAAAAAAATTACTAACCAAGCCAGGATTATGGAGTGTGATTATCATTTTAAAAAAACAAATAATATGCACTTGATTGATTGATACATTATTTTCTTCTTCTTCTAAATATGTGGACTACGGGGTGTGGAATATGCAATTACTAACCAAGCCAGGACAAATGGAGTGTAATCGAAGCAACGGATTTGACACTTACTACGGTCAAATATCAACATTACTATTACAATTATTCCAACTTAATCACCAATAAATTGTCTGGAATATGCGTAGATTGAGTGGTAAGAATTAAGAAACAGCTTTAAAATGCCCTATTATTTGATGGATTTGAGTTGTTAGAAGTGCTCCACTAATAGGTGCTACATATGGAAGAATCTGAGAAAATCAATATAAAATAAAAGTGATAATATAGATAATTTTTTATCATATATGCAAGATTGTTAATAAAAAAAGTATAGATAAAATTATCTTTAGTTTACTTTTAAAAAAGACATACGTTTTAACTTGTGATGAGAAGATGGTCTGGCATATAAAATAAACAAAACAAAATAAAAATGAATGATAAATAATGAGATAATTATATAACTATAAACGTTATCCTCTAAAAAAGAAAGAAGTTGAGGCGAGAAATTAAAAGAGCAAGAAAATTGTGTGACTTTTAATATTTGTTGGTTATCACTGCATTATTTCATTGCTGGTCAAGTCTGGTTGGCCTAAGACTATACCCCCACAAGAGCGTTATCAAATGGTAGACCTAGAGAAGATGGTGCTGGACTTGGGAGTGGTGAGTATACCTAAAAGGCACAATCATCAAATTGACAAAAACTTGTGAAACCTTCCTCCAGAATAATGATGATTAGAAACACAAACTCCAACGGGTCTCCCTTTATCATAGATTTTTAACATGATCAAATAATTGTCATTGATATCAAATTTAAAGGGTTAATATAATCTTTGGTCCCTCAAGTTTGTCCTCATTTTGGTTTTGGTCCCTCAAATTTCAAACAAGAGGTTTTGGTCCTTCAATGGGCAAAATAATGCAAATTTTTATTTAATGATAGGGACCAATGTTTTAAACAGAATAAAATTTGAAAGACCAAAACCTCTTCTTTGAAACTTGATGGACCAAAATCAAAATGAGGGTAAACTTAATGAACCAAAAATTATATTAACATGAATTTAATTACTTATGAGACTTCAAGATTTTCACATTTTAATTAGTTAGCCTACTTATGGATCGAAACTTATAAATGGGCTTAGTAAGGAATAGGGGCCCTATCCTATGCTTCGAGTACTTTGCCGTTGCGACACAACTCATTACCCAATCATTTATTTTTACTAGAGTAACTTCTTATCAATATTGCCAAACTATTTAAGATATTATGTATTATAGGTCTTTTTTACAGCATACAATGGATTTATAATCCTTTATATTTTTTTTGTCTCATTCAAATATATGACTTGTATGAAGGAATTCCTAAATAGTAGTAATAACAGAAGGGCCAACAATCATCCAGCTGATCTTTTTCAAATGCAAGGCATTAAACACATTGGTAATACGGAATAGTACATAATCTTTTACTTCCTCAGCGATAACAGGAGCAATCAATTTCGTAGTTGATGGCTCGAGTAAGAGTTGTGTTATTAAATTCTTGTCTGAAAGTGCATTGGCAAGTACAATCGTTTTATCGTGGAATTATCAATTATTAAATATTAAATTTGAAATAATATTACCCAAATACGAGACATTTATAAGGATTGAAACATGGTTGAAGCCATTTTTAAAATATGCAAAATAGTATTGCCTGGGAGCTTTGGAAATCAGACAAAAGAAGCACCAAATGGATTAGCACTGACTAGTTACGTAATCTGATCAATTAGTATATGGGAAAATACTTCATTTAGCGGGTCCAAAGCTATGAACATGAAATTTCCAGAGACTTTGCATAAGGAAATGAAATCCTAGGAACGACATTTTGACTATTAAAAAAATCAAAACATAAAGTACTAACATATATGAGACTATTGGTTCAGACTTAACATTTTCAACTGATGATTTTAAATAAAAAAATCATTTTTTAAAAAATTGAAAGTTAAGATATTATTTTTAATTTAGATTATGTAGACATTAAAATAATTTTTAAACAAATAAAAAAAAATAAATCTGGACCATTTGGATTTGGCACACAAACTGAATCCGATTGTTAATTGGTCGACAGTTGAAATCTTCCCTGAACAAAATCAAAATAATCACGCAGAATATATTAAAAATAACAACTCTTCTTTCTAGCAGAAAAACAAAAAAAAAAATCTCTTCTTTCATTTATTTTGGACCCAAACCTAGGTTTTCTAAAAAAACATCTAAACACCCTCTCATTCCCAAATAATCCATTTTACCCCCAAACCATGGTTTTGGTATCCAAAACCATGGTTTGGGCATAATCTAGTTTTTCTTAATTTTTCCACTTTGTGGGCCCCACCCTCTAACTCTCATTGGTTCTTTTCCTGTTTGTGGGCCCCACATCACACTCTCTCTCTCATCTTTTTTTTTTAAAATTTCAACATTTTCTCTCTATCTCTGTTTTTTTTTTTAGAATTTTAAAATTTTTTTTGGACTAAAAACTGGAATTCATTAATCTATCATAAGATTAGTACAACGACACCTCAAGAGAGGCAAAAACAACCAATCCTTCGTCAACCAATGCCTGCTGAAAGAACATGTGGTGGTTGATCAAAGATGACAAAATACTCAGTACTACTATGAGCAAGCTTAGCTAAACAATCCGCTTGGGAATTTTGATCTCTAGAGATATGGTTTACAAGGACACACCAATCTCTAGATAACCATTCTCTAGCCTCGTTAATGATCTCCTTAAAAGGGTTACTCTCATCACATCCCCTAGTAAGGAAATGAACCGCTTCAATACAATCCGTGGAAAGAATGACATTCATTAAATTCCTATGCCAACAAATTTACAGACCCTGGATGATTGCGATAATCTCTGCTATGACCGGTGGCACTCGTGTAAGTTTGCCCATGTATCCGCATAGCCATCCACCATCGTCTGTTCTCACCACTCCGGCACTCGCACTTTGACCGAGTCAAGGACTGATCCATCTGTTTCGAGTGTACAGAATCCCGGTCTTCGAATTAGTTGGCCTTCATTCCCTCCACCTATTTGTGAGTAGAACTTGCAATGATTGCTCAGGTCCATATCCCAACATGCCCGAAAGAAGCTTGATTGGGCAGTCTGGCAGCTCGATCCCGTTTCTTCTCCGAACAGCTTCTTGTATCTGTCAACCCAGATATCCCAACAAACATAACCAAACAGAGTTGCCCATCTTACCTTGCTGGTGAAATTCCGACCAGCTTCATGGTTAAGGTTCCACTCGATCCACTCCATACCCTGCAAATTTATAAAGTTATTCCATATGACAGGCTTAATTATGGATATCCACCTTTCACACGTGTTCGTACAATCCCGCAGAAGATGTATCAAATCCTCATCCTGATCACATTGATAAGGACAAGTTGCGAGATCAGCTAATCCTCTCCTGACTCTGAGATGCGCTGTATGATTAGTTTTGATGATGTCAAATATAGATATGAAGTGATAAGAGCAAAAAGTTTATATAATGTATTTCTTTGACTAACTACTATATTTAATGTTACATATTTTGTAGATTAGTCAAGAAAAGAATGAAGAAGATTGAATTAATGAAAATGAACAAGAGGAAGAAGAAGAAAAGAAATTGAAGATAGTCAAGGAGATGCCTACTCGGATTATGAAGAATGATTATCAAGAGGAAAATCAAAAAGAAAGATATTGAAGAATGAAGAACTTGGAAGATCTATCAAGAATATCAAGATTCAAGTTGTTAGAAGTGAAACTAGAGGTTTCTATGATGATACCGGAGGCTTCTATGATCAAATGATGGTTGGAATAGGTTAATACGAAGCTAAGACGACTTATATGTGAGTTATGGCACTTCTAGGGGAGTTATTCTCGAGCACGAGGTGTTTCACTCGAGCACAGGAAGAACTCACTCGAGCACAGATGAATTCACTCGAGCACGGGGTGAATACTCTGTTCTACTCTGTTTTACGTTCAGTCTGACAGAGGTCCGGTATTTTGATCATATCTCTCAAACCACACGTCGGATTGACCCGAAACTGGTGGCATATGAAATAGGACTCACAACACGTAAAATTGGAACCAGGATCACATTGAAAGAAGATCAAATGAAGGAGATATGATTCGTGGAAAATGAAACTGAAATCACCGTTACTTTTCAAGACAGGTTCGGTATTTTGCATGTAACTTACAAACAACACATCGGATTGAGACGAGACTAGTGCCAAATGAAAGTACACTAAAATAGCTTTCCATGAATAGGTAATTTGCCTAATTTGAACGTATATTCTAGGAGCTATGCCTTCTGGAAGTTGACGCTTGTGCAGTCTAGCGAAATATACACTCTTTCGATCATAACTTGCAGAATACAAGGAGTTTGGAGCTGATTCTTTTTGCATTGGAATGAAAATGGCAAGAGCTTTCTTATGATACATCATTTGAATCAAATAAACAATTTTTTTCTAAAGTGGCCCCACATCACCCGCGAGTGTAAAATCTATCTCTCTGAAAAAGTTGTGCGAGTGATGTCCAGAAGCAACTGAAACGTGAAGAAATCTGTAACACTCGAGCACTAGGATTCATGCTTGAGCATTGGAGTATTTCTCACTCGAGCACATGCAAGTTTTGACATGAGAGTGATAACCCGAGAAGAAGTTTGTACGTGAAAGCAAGAAACGCACTCGAGCATGAATGATTGTGCTCGAGTGATGTTGAGAATTCACTCGAGCAGATGCGAGTGAAGTGCAGCGAGTGAAGTGCAGCGAGTGCTTGCCCGAGAGGAAGTCAAAACGTGAAATTATCAACTGCACTCGAGTGAGCCATATTGCACTCGAGTGAGGTCCTGACAGAAGCAACGTAGAAGTGCAGACTCTCACGGCCATCAATCCAAACGTGGTTAAATGTTATACAATCATTATGTTTTCACTTGTTATGGTTCCTAAACATTAACTAACATATATTTCAAGTGTAAAACAGGAGATTAAATATTTGGATTGCATCTTCAAGAACGGAGGTCACGTATGGCAAAAGTCTTCACTCAACGTGATGAGTCCCAGAAGACAGAAATTCAGTTTTTGACCAATGATCAAACATACCCATGACTAATACTTCATCATATTAGTGATTAAGTATTTTGCAGTGTGAAACAGGATATTAAACGTTCCTGTTGCATATTCAAATAAAAGTCAATTACGGTGAACTTCATCATTACACACCGAATAGCGGCTACCAACCACGACAAGTAACTGACCCACCATGAGAGATTGTCTGAAACACAAAACACTCCACAACGTGATGTACAGCTCAAAATGAATCTTCTTGCTGTTCAATGAGATGCTCTGCTTTGCAATGGAAATCTCATGGTAGCTTGTTTTTTCAAATATGCTCAACGGTCAAAATGACTCCAACAGACGAATGCTCACAACGGTCATCATCTTCATCAACTATATATGAGAGAGCATTCAACTTTGATGGGTAACGGAAAAAATAGAGATAGCGAGCAACTACGAGAAAAATGATAGAAATGTGAATCCTCTGCTTCTACCTAAACAATCTCTGTTTTCCAGCTTCTGTATTACTTATTAATGAGAGAGTGATCATTTGTATTGTACTTCAGTGAGTATTATATCCACTCTGTGAGAGAGTCTATAAACACTTTCATCTATATTTCTGAGTTGATCTCAAGGTAGAGGGACCTTGAGAGGGTTGATTGTCTTACGGAGAAGATGTAGAGAGAATTGCCAGTAAGACATTCTGCTCGTAAGACTTACAAGGTGCAAGCAGTAGAGAACGTTACTGCTCATAAGACTTACAGGGGTGTAAGCAGGAGAGAACGTTGCTGCTCGTAAGACTTGCATGAGTAAGCAGGAGAAGAAGATCTTCGGGATTGCTCTGCTCTTAAGACTTGCCGTAAGGGGGAGTATCTTGATGAGCGATTTGTAAAAGGTTTCACAAGTACCCGGCTAAACTTGTGGGATTGTAAAGGCTTTTCTTGTGCCTGGATTAAACGAGAAGATAGTGGATTTGAAAATCTCAGGAGGAGCCTGGGGACTGGACGTAGGCCATCACAGATTGGACCAAACCAGGATAAATCACAGTTTGCATATTCTCTTCCCTAAGCTCTTATATTTCCAGCATATATTATTGAATCTAACTGTTGATTTATAAACTTTCATACTTACCGTTTTCGTTAAGATGCAACAAGATTTTTAAAGTTTTTAAGTTTTTATTATACACCCAATTCACCCCCCCTCTTGGGTGATAGCCAGTTCTAACATTTGGTATCAGAGCCCGGGCTCTTGTTTAAAGGACTTAACCGTCTCAAGAGTTACAATGGCTGATTTTGGGTGTTATATACTTTCAGAAGGTTTTGATTATACAATTCCACCTCTTTTGAAAGATATTGATTTTTGGTTTTGGAAAGCTAGAATGACTAGTTTTATAAAAGCTTATGATTTTGATATGTGGAATGTTTTTACAAATGTTTTTGATTTCAAACCAAGAAAGGATTGGACAGAAAGGGAAAAGAAAATGTGTTCGTTGAACATTAGAGCAATGAAAATTATGTATAGTGCTTTAACCGAAAATGATTTTGAGAAAATTAGATTTTGTTCAAATGCTAAACATATTTGGGACACTCTTGATTCTATTTATGCTTCTAACAATTGTGTTGAAGTTGAAAGTGTTGACAGTTCGTGTGAAAATACACGCTACGCATCTACTATTCATGAACAATTGGAAGTTGATGATGAAGATGGAAAAATCATAGAACACTTCCATACAGTCAACATGGATAAACAAGAAGAAGAGGATTCCCAAAAAGAGTTCATTATGGACGAACATGAAAAATCACTCTCCGGAGCTCAAGATGAACTTAAGGTAAAAAGTTCCAATTCTTTGTGTGATTTTCATAAAACTAATTTTCAGAGTCTACAAAAGTTTGTTTCTCAACCAAATGTTGATTCTATTAAGAAAAGCAAAAATGTTTTCAAATATGCTGGAAAATTTGTTCGGAAGAAAGAATGTTCAAATAAAATCCATTCGAATTTCTACTCTCATGATCGACATAATAGTTGCATGATATCCCATAATGCATATCTTGATACAATTTGCAATTATTGTGGAAAATCCGGTCATATTTCTCATGCATGCTATATTAGAAGAAATTCCCATGTGAGAAATAAGTATATTTGGGTACCGAAGAAACATGTAAAGGTTAATACTAACAATCAAGGACCCAAGTATATGTGGGTACCAAAATGTCCATCTAGTACTTTATGTATGCAGGATGATCCCAAAAGAAATGGACTTAAGGGTAAGAAGAAGATGAAAAAGAAGCCAAGAGTTTCTCATGCTCCAATAAAGAGGTTCATATCATTTATATCAAAAAGGAGAACTCTCAAGGCACCCATTGCTGGAGCTACAGAGTATAACTAGAGAAAGAAGCAATGGATAAAAGGAGTATGTTCTACCTCAACGAAGGGCTATCACAATGTACCATTCAACTATCTTGAGAAGAACGAGAAGAGGAGGATCTCTCATTCACAAAGAAAAAGATTCTTGAAGTTTACATCATATGAGAAAGCTTTGCATAATCCCAAAGCTAAATATGTAAAAACAGAACTTCAAAGAAAGATGTAGTGGGTATGCAGAAGTGATCCTTCAAGCACCTAACGTAAAAGTTATCAACGGTAAAAACCTCCTACAGTATCATCTTTAATATTTATTGAGGTTTATACCTTGTTACTTGTTACCTTAGATATGAGCATTGCACATATGTTTTCACAATCTTTAGAAAAATCATACATAAAGAGTTGCAATGTTCATTAGTCTAACTTGTTATGCATATACATACTTCATGAGAAAACAATGTTTATGCATAAAGTCATACTTAATTCATTATGTTCAATTTCTTTGAAGTGATTATATTCTTAGAGCATGTGAATTATGATTCTTTTAAGCTAACCATGAGTGGATCCAAGTAGAATTGGATACCAAAGGAAGAAAAAGGGTTATATGATTTTTGCAGGAATAATTTGAAAAAGAATCATGACATTAGAAAGCAGAAGTGAACATTCGAGTGCAAGGCATGTTAACACTCGAGTACTGGTTGGTCACTCAAGTATAGATTCGAATCCTATGCTCTGCTTTTGGATTGCAAAATAGGGATTAATAGAGTGTGCAGAAACTCTAAGGACACTCTCAAATTCATCAACAGTACTGTCACACACTCGAGTATTTGAAGAACTCACCTGAAAGTGCATCAAGAACTCGCAAATGCCATAGGTATAAATGCATAAATTATCTTTAAAACATGGATTCCTCAAGTGATCTTGGAGGACTTGAGTACAAAGATACAAGGAGATGGAAATTAACTTGGGTGTCTACAAGTTACACTCAAGCCAGGTACGCTGTATCAGTAATTTTAAAACTCAACCATCGTACTCATTCTTTCCAACTCAATTTGAGTGGTAAATTCTTGCTCATTACTACATACCATTAGCAATCAATCATTTATGGGTTTTAAATTGTTTTTAGATTGCTAAATGGACTGAAAGTGAAATTGTGTATAATCTTTCTATGTATTTGAGTTTTGAAATGCATATTTCAAAAATGTACCTAGATTCCAAATTAATCTTGTTTACAAAAATGCATACACATTATTTGAATTTTTTTTTAATATTTTATTTGCATTTAAATCGGTTTTAAAATTGGAAGTTAATATTTATGTATACTGAAAGTCAGAATACTTCAAATTCATTTACCAAAGTATTTTCCCATCGTTGACGTATTGATCTTAGTTGTGCTATTCAATACTTGAACTCTTTAGTCTTTATTCCTTAACATGCTAGACCTAACGTCTAACAAGTTAACTATCTATATGAGTTTCAAGTATATTCCCTAGAAAAGAATTCTATATGTAAAAGCCTTGTGCCTAATGCATAAATCATTAGTTGGCCACGTTATTCCAAGCATTATAAATGTTCATTAGTGCATTGAATCTTAATACATTAACCATTATTGTGGAATAACTTACCGGGATAAAATTCTAGAACCTAGTCATTTGGATCAATGAGTATGTGCTTCATCATCCATAAATTCTTATACTCATATTGTTGCTCAAATGCATTACCATTTGTCTTCATCCATTTTTTTGAGTTACTAGAGAGCCTTCTATTCAAATTTTTGAGTTGAATATCCCTATTCTTTAAGACACATCTCTAAGAGTCAAGTTTATCTCTTGGTCAATAGCAAAGTCATTGTGTTTATATACATCCTTGAAGCTAAGCTTTTTGGCTAATTCATTTTCAATATGACTCTTGCTCTTGGAAAAATTCTCAAACATGTTAGTTGAATTACTTAGTGAAGCTTTCTGATATATATTTTATAACTGTTGACTTCCATTGTTTTTGACATAAGCATTGGTATTTAACAAGCTTCATAAATGAGTTTTCATGCATTCAAAATCTTAATGTCATAATGCATATTTATGATTCGAAAGAACATATGAGATTTTGAAATAATTGGCATATCTTATTATCATTTTTGAAAAACTTGATTTCATTCATGATTTATCATTTTATAAAAGTTGATCATTAAGGATAGATTCTCTACTCTCTTTGATCCAACTTACATGGATTGCATGAAAATCTTATCAATGACATATCTTTTAAAATGTATTTACAAATTGTCATTGATCATCATCATTCCTAGTATTACTTATTCGCTATGATTTATAATAACTTGATTTAATTGGGTAAAGAATTATATTTTGATCTTTGTTGATTTATCGTACTCTTTGCGCAAATAACATATGCTTAATTGTATAAGAGAATAAGAGTTGCTATGTCTAATATTGTACGGACCCAAAAAAAGATGGGTACCAGAGAGCATATGTTTATACTTTTATAGGAGTTGATCAAGATTCTTTCATTTTGGATACAAAGGTCAGAGGCTAACAGAAAAGGCATGACTGATAGTGTTGCAGCGTGAGTTGAAGCAGAATATGTGATATTACTCAAATAAAACTCCATCACTAGCAAATAACTAGCTAGTGATACAATCAGAGAAAGAGAAAGAGAAGGAAGATCTCTTAGTAGACCCAGCGGAGATTATTTCAAGCAACACAGAGCCAATAATAAGTTTATTCAATATGAATCTTTGTTGCCTACCCACCTTCCTTGTCGTTTCAAGGTGATCAGACATTTTCACTATGATATGGAGCCAATAAAGATGTTCAAAGGAAGATGCTGAGATGCACAGAATTATCAAGCTTGATGAGCCTATGAGGATTCTCAACTACTATCCTAGCTCTATGTCTAATCTTCACTGGATTATCTGCTATACTTACACTAGAGCTATGGTGAACAAGGCCAATAACTTTACTTACTTCATTGAGAAGAATTACCACATAATGGCCTATATTGTAAGCAAGGAGGAGAGAAATACTGGAAAGATCATGTCCGTCAGAGAACAAGAGGTCTATATTACTTCTACAAGACTTACTCCAAGTAATATGAAATTACTTCAAGTAATTCGCAATTACTCCAAGTAAATCTGAAACTCACTTCAAGTTAACACAAGTGGCATAGAGGATGAGAGCTGAGACTTCAAGAATAAAAGAAAACACTTTGCTAGAGTTGGTCTCCCTGATCCTTCATTCTTTGGTCCATTTGTTTAAGGCTTTTTGAGATAGGAGCTTCAACAATCACACAGAGCTTGCTACAAACATACTGAGTTCATCACTTCTATGAATGGCAAGATTAGACAACTCTGTGACTTGATCAAATAGAATCCCAAAGCCTTACTCTGAGCTCAACTGGGTATCTTCAAGTAGCAAAAGAGATTACATCGTTAGATAATAGATTCAGACAGTAACTAGCCAACGATGTATCAACGGACTACAGAGGATTATGACTCGAGTGATTACGATATTACTCGAGTGAGGTATTGTATTCTTGCTTAATTCAAAATCCTTGAGTTGTATTACTTGAGTATACAATCGAGTAATGATTGAGTAGAATCACTCAAGTAACCACTCAGGTGATATTGGGTTGTATCTCTTAAAACCTCTTATTAGCAATTGCCATTTAATTTCTCTCTAAATCTTTCAAAATCATTTTCTCTATAAAGTTTCCAATGGTTTCTCAAATCCAGGAGAGTTATTAACTATTTTCCTAATGAAAATGTTTAAAACCATGCATCAATTAAGGGGGAGCTTCATATTCACATGTGTTTTATATGTTGAAAGCTCATCTCCTATTTGAAAGAAAATCCTTTTGATATACTCATCTATATTCATCATGTCTTGATTAGTTTTGATGATGAGTTATTCTTACATTGTTCTTTTCATGATCTTAATTTTAATATATCATATGGAAAGGAATAGTTTGTTACTTGATTGACCTAACAATTCTCTTTGAGAAAGATTAAATTTATGACAGGAGAATTTGTTGTGTGCAATAGCATTCCTCAACATACTACAAGAAGACTCTATCAACCTTGAGGATGTTTTTAACGCTCAATCAAGGAATATATATTGGCTACAACATTCAAAGCAATATAATTGAGCATTGAACATGCTAAACAGAAGCTCAAGTCAATTGGAGAATCCTGGCAACAACATGAATATATATTGAGTTGCATAACAGAAGTGTGGTGTACATCATCATGAACTAACATTGCCTAAGGATAAAGCAACGGACTTCATGGAGCGCTTCATCATTTGTCCAAATCTACATGAGCATTTCTAAATCTTCACTCTTTACATTTCAAGAATATGTTTCATATATTTTATTTATCTTGATTATACAAGTTTTCTTGAAAACCTCTCCAAATCATTTTTAGTTCCCTCTCATTAAAAATGAAAGTACTTTCACAAAGGGGGAGTGTAAATTGTTTTCTTGGTTCATTTTTTTTATTAAAGTAATTTCTACTCTATTTACTTCTTCACAAGCCTTACTTCTTTATATATTTCAAACTTTTTGCTAATGTCAAATAGGGGGAGAAAAATGTAAGAAAAATATGTATGTTGCATCATATATAATATGTATGTTTGCACTTTACATTATATATGTATGTTGCACTTCATTCAGACATATTTTTCTTAAAGGATTTGTCATAATCAAAAAGGGGGAGAATGTTAGATATGATTAGTTTTGATGATGTCAAATATAGATATGAAGTGATAAGAGCAAAAAGTTTATATAATGTATTTCTTTGACTAACTACTATATTTAATGTTACAAATTTTGTAGATTAGTCAAGCAAAGAATGAAGAAGATTGAATTAATGAAAATGAACAATAGTAAGAAGAAGAAAAGAAATTGAAGATAGTCAAGGAGATGCCTACTCGGATTATGAAGAATGATTATCAAGAGGAAAATCAAAAAGAAAGATATTGAAGAATGAAGAACTTGGAAGATCTATCAAGAATATCAAGATTCAAGTTGTAAGAAGTGAAACTGGAGGTTTCTATGATGATACCGGAGGCTTCTATGATCAAATGATGGTTGGAATAGGTTAATACGAAGCTAAGATGACTTATATGTGAGTTATGGCACTTCTAGGGGAGTTATGCTTGAGCATGAGGTGTTTCACTCGAGCACAGGAAGAACTCACTCGAGCACAGATGAATTCACTCGAGCACGGGGTGAATACTCTGTTCTACTCTATTTTACGTTCAGTCTGACAGAGGTCCGGTATTTTGATCATATCTCTCAAACCACACGTCGGATTGACCCGAAACTGGTGGCATATGAAAGAGGACTCACAACACGTAAAATTGGAACCAGGATCACATTGAAAGAAGATCAAATGAAGGAGCTATGATTCGTGGAAAATGAAACTGAAATCACCGTTACTTTTCAAGACAGGTTCGGTATTTTGCACGTAACATACAAACTACACATCGGATTGAGACGAGACCAGTGCCAAATGAAAGTAGACTAAAAGAGCTTAAGTTGATGCTTGTGCAGTCTAGCAAAATATACACTCTTTCGATCATAACTTGCAGAATACAAGGAGTTTGGAGCTGATTCTTTTTGCATTGGAATGAAAATGGCAAGAGTTTTCTTATGATACATCATTTGAATCAAATAAACAAATTTTTTCTAAAGTGGCCCCACATCACCCGCGAGTGTAAAAACTATCTCTCTGAAAAAGTTGTGCGAGTGATGTCCAGAAGCAACTGAAACGTGAAGAAATCTGTAACACTCGAGTACTAGGATTCATGCTCGAGCATTAGAGTATTTCTCACTCGAAGCATATGCAAGTTTTGACATGAGAGTGATAACCCGAGAAGAAGCTTGTACGTGAAAGCAAGAAACGCACTCGAGCATGAATGATTGTGCTCGAGTGATGTTGAGAATTTACTTGAGCATATGCGAGTGAAGTGCAGCGAGTGCTTGCCTGAGAGGAAGTCAAAACGTGAAATTATCAACTGCACTCGAGTGAGCCATATTGCACTCGAGTGAGGTCCTGACAGAAGCAACGTAGAAGTGCAGACTCTCACGGCCATCAATCCAAACGTGGTTAAATGTTATACAATCATTATGTTTTCACTTGTTATGGTTCCTAAACATTAACTAACATATATTTCAAGTGTAAAACAGGAGATTAAATATTTGGATTGCATCTTCAAGAACGGAGGTCACGTATGGCAAAAGTCTTCACTCAACGTGATGAGTCCCAGAAGACAGAAATTCAGTTTTTGACCAATGATCCAACATACCCATGACTAATACTTCATCATATTAGTGATTAAGTATTTTGCAGTGTGAAACAGGATATTAAACGTTCGGGTTGCATATTCAAATAAAAGTCAATTACGGTGAACTTCATCATTACACACCGAATGGCGGCTACCAACCACGACAAGTAACTGACCCACCATGAGAGATTGTCTGAAACACAAAACACTCCACAATGTGATGTACAGCTCAAAATGAATCTTCTTGCTGTTCAACGAGGCGCTCTGCTTTGTAATGGAAATCTCATGGTAGCTTGTTTTTTCAAATATGCTCATCGGTCAAAATGACTCCAACAGACGAATGCTCACAACGGTCATCATCTTCATCAACTATATATGAGAGAGCATTCGACTTTGATGGGTAACGGAAAAAATAGAGACAGCGAGCAACTACGAGAAAAATGATAGAAATGTGAATCCTCTGCTTCTACCCAAACACTCTCTGTTTTCCAGCTTCTGTATTACTTATTAATGAGAGAGTGATCATTTGTATTGTACTTCAGTGAGTATTATATCCACTCTGTGAGAGAGTCTGTAAACTCTTTCATCTATATTTCTGAGTTGATCTCAAGGCAGAGGGACCTTGAGTGGGTTGATTTTCTTACGGAGAAGCTGTAGAGAGAATTGCTAGTAAGACATTCTGCTCGTAAGACTTACAAGGTGCAAGCAGTAGAGAACGTTGCTGCTCATAAGACTTACAGGGGTGTAAGCAGGAGAGAACGTTGCTGCTCGTAAGACTTGCATGAGTAAGCAGGAGAGGAAGATCTTCGGGATTGCTCTACTCGTAAGACTTGCCGTAAGGGGGAGTATCTTGGTGAGAGATTTGTAAAAGGTTTCACAAGTACCCGGCTAAACTTGTGGGATTGTAAAGGCTTTTCTTGTGCCTGGATTAAACGAGAAGATAGTGGATTTGAAAATCTCAGGAGGAGCCTGGGGACTGGACGTAGGCCATCACAGATTGGACCGAACCAGGATAAATCACAGTTTGCATATTCTCTTCCCTAAGCTCTTATATTTCCAGCATATATTATTGAATCTAACTGTTGATTTATAAACTTTCATACTTACCGTTTTCATTAAGATGCAAAAAGATTTTTAAAGTTCTTAAGTTTTTATTATACACCCAATTCACCCCCCTCTTGGGTGATAGCCGGTTCTAACACCCATTTCCATAGCTTCCTCCAAAAAGTTGAATTTGACACCGTAGAACCTGCATTCAAAAAATGATAAGCAAAACTAACAGAGAAACAACCATTAGATGAAGGCTTCCAAAAATACTTATCTACTCCTCTCTCATCACAAGGGGGATGAGCACATGTAATTTTGTTAACAATGTGAGAGTGGAACCATCTGCCAAGCTTGATTATATCCCATTATCCCCAAGGAGTAACGTAATCATAGATTCTTTCATTTTTGTCCACAAAGGCCTCCCAACCCAGAATTAGCTCAATTAAGGGCTGGTTCACCTCAGACCAGTTATCATACCAAAATGACGCTGAAGCCCCATTGCCAACACGAATACCCACCCCCTTCTGAAATTTATCCCATACAGAACAAATCCCTCTCCAGGTTGACGATACGTTTCTTCGAGGCACCGGTCCGCTAATCTGATCCCATAGGTACAATCCTCTCAGAACTCGAACCCACAGCTTATCCATATTGTTCATCACTTGCCAACAATGCTTCATAATAAAAGCTTCATTTTGTTTTGCCATATCACGAATTCCTAATCCACCCGATCTCCTATCCTTCGTAATATGGTCCCAGGAAATGAGATGAAGCTTCCTCTGATCATCCTGTTCGTCCCATGAGAACTTTCTGCTTTCCCGCTCTATTTCTTTCAAAATTCCTTTAGGAATAAGAATTGTCTGCATTTGATAAGAAGGCAAAGCTGACAGGATAGCTTTTATGAGAGTGATTCAGCCCGCAAAGCTCAAACAACCCCTTTTCTACCCTGAAATCTTTTTAAACGTTCTCTCTAGAAGGGGCATGAAGGTTATCTTTGAAACTCTCTTATGAATAAGATGAATGCCAAGGTATTTCCCCAAATCTCCAGTTAGCCTAACACCCATCTTTCGACTCATCTCGTATGCCCTCGAGAAATGAACCTTTCTAGAAAAACATATTCTTGTTTTGTCTTTGTTCATCTTCTGACCCGACATATTACAAAACCTCTGCAGACAGTTGATCATAACCTCCACTTGATTATCAGATGCCTCCCCAAATAAAATGAGGTCATCAGCAAAGAATAGGTGAGAGATTTTAGGCCTATTCCTACTGAGCTTAATTGGCACCCACTCTCCTTCTGCAATAGCATCTTGGATTATATAATTTAGGCGCTCCATGCATAGTGTGAAGATGTAAGGAGAAAGAGGATCCCCTTGTCTAATTCCATGAGAGGATCTAAAACTCCCAGTGGCTTCCCCATTCCATAGCACTTGAAAGGAAGGACTTGTAATACATGCCATAATAACCTCACATATTTTCCCTTCTACACCCACAGCTCTCAGAGCATCAAAAATGAATGGCCATTCAAGACTATCGTAAGCCTTCTCAAGGTCTACCTTAACTGCCATCCATCCCTTTCTTCCTGCTTTCTTCTTCATAGAGTGAATTACTTCTTGAGCGACAATAACATTATCATTGCTTTAACGGCCCGCGATGAAACTACATTTGTGCTCTCCAACCACGTTATCCATAATATCCCGCAGGTGGTGACTCAGGATTTTCGTTATGATCTTGTAGCTCACATTACATAGTGAGATAGGCCTGAAGTCCCTGATTGTCTCTAGATTATCCAACTTTGGAATTAGGACGATATTAGTACTGTTTATGTCTCTAACACGTTAAGGTTCTTGGAAAACATTGACCACCAATTTGGTAAAATGCTCCTCCATAGTGGACCAGTATTCTTGATAAAATACCTCTTGAATGCCATTCGGTCCCAGAGCCTTAATAGCTCCAAGATCAAAAATCGCCTCTTTGATTTCTTCCTTAGCGAGATCTGCATTAATCTTTTCAAGCTCTGTCGTAGTAAGAACAGGAAAGCGATTCTGTGTAATAATGGGGCAGAAACTAGTCACTTCGCTCTGAAAAAGCTATCTGTAATAATTGATAGCTAAATTTTATAACAAAGCCTGATCGAAGATCCACACACCATCATCATTTTTTAGCCCATCAATCCTATTTCTTCTTCTCCTTATCATCGCAGTAATATGGAAGAATTTACTATTTTTGTCCCCCTATTTCAACCAACTGCATCTAGATTTTTGGTACCACAGGAGCTCTTCCTGAGCAAGGACTTTGTTATATTCTTTCCATAGTTCCTTCTCAGTTTGAACTAAATGTTGACTATCACGTCTAGCCCTTGTTTGTTCAATGCCCTCGATTCTTTGAATGATTTTTCTCTTCTTACCATACACATTTCCCACCTTTCTAGTATTCCATTCTCGCGCTTCCTTTGAAAAATTTTCAACTTTTTCCCTCCAGGATCCCATACTCCAAGCTTCTTTGACCATATCTCCAAAACCCTCTTCCAGGAACCAGGCCGCCTGGCATCTAAAAGATTTTTTAGTTTGGTGAAAATATTGAGAGGTAGAAGGTTTAACAATGATTGACTGATGGTCAGACCCAAACCTACTCAAATGGTAAGTTTTGGTTAGAGGATAGAGATTATTCCATTCACTATTCATGAAAGCCCAGTCGATTTTTTCTTTAAGTAACCCTCTTTCCCAAGTGAAACGATCACCAACAATTTCAGTTTCGAGAAGTTGAGCCCCATTGATACATTCTTGAAATTGTCTCATTGAAGTAAAGTTAGGACTCGACCCACCACTTTTGTCAGTACTGTAAAGATAAGCATTAAAATCGCCCACTACAAGCCAAGGGACATCAATTCTAGAACTAAGATCATTAATTTCATCCCACAGAGTTTGACGAAGAATACAATTCAGTTCAGCATAAATACAGGAGAGAGCAAAGTCCCTATTTTCATTTGCCACCACAACCTTAACATGAATAGCCTGAGTAGAAGAAGAGATATACTCCAATTTGAGAACCTCCGAATTCCACAAGACCCATATTACCCCAGCATACCCAGTCGCCTCTAAACGAAGCCAGGTATTAAAACCCAATCTTCTAATAATTCTATCCGCCCTATTTCCACTAACCCTGGTCTTAGTAATAATCATAATCTTAACATCATGACCCTGAATCATGTCATGGACTCTTCCGGGGAATAATTTAGAACCGACTCCCCTACAGTTCCAAGCAAGAATATTTAAACTAATTATAGATAAGATTAATAGGAAAAGAGAACAAACCTGGAAGTCCATGAATTAGCTGGCTGTATTTGGTAATTGAGAGCCTTCTTCAGTTTCCATGATTAGCTTACCCTCAATAGTCCCTTGGTTTAAACCCTCCTCTACCTTATTTGATATCACAAGATCATCCTCTGTGCAATTTCCTGCTATGCAGCCCCTATATTGGGGGTTTGCAATTATTATCTGCTCCATTAGATCCGGGCCTTGTTGTTGAATTTGAACATCACCTTGCATAATTTCCCCTCTTGATTGGCACAAATCTTTAGTTGGCTGCAACATTTGGTATGTTTCAGGACCTTTATTGATCACTCGGCTACTACTTTGTAATTGTTGCATTTCCTCCATAACCTTTTCAAGCCTCATCAACCCATTATAAGAACTTGACCCAAACACCAACTTATGGGCCCTTCTACCGCCGGCCTGCTTTCGTTTTAATTGTGGACAATTAGTTTTTGGCCCATTCCTCTTGTTTTTGGTAATGTTCAATATTGGGCTGAGCTTTGTGGTTTTCGCTGGCCCATATCACTTTTCTTCCTTTGACTTTCATTTTAGGCCTTCATTAGCTTCCTTCTTCATTCCTGCCGTCTGCTTCAGCTCTTCGCCTCTCTCCTCTGTCACCATCTCTGAACATCTCGGTTCTCCTATCTCAAACTTCGAGCTGAGATGATCTCTTAGTTTATTTTTCTCCTTCTCACCTTCAATCAAGGTCTGACTGATAGGTTCCTTTTCTCTCCACTGCAGAGCCACCTCCTTCTTCTTGCTGATCTTCAGGATTTCAGGTGCTATGTTCCTCGATTCCAACCGTTGTAAAACATTAAAACGCGAGCCCTTAGCTTTTTCAACTTCTTTGCCATTTGATCGGACTGTTGGTGACGTCTTACTGAGATTTTTCCTGCCTATTTCGGCGTTCTGATATCGTGATCTAACTCTTGATTTAACTTGCATCCAAGCTTCGTACTCCTCTCCCACCGAAATGCTAGGTACCGACACTAGTGGCCTTTTCTCATCTTTATGGTTCATTTCTATGGTCATCAGAGCAACTTCCGGTGAGCCCTGTTCTACAACAACAATTTCCTTCTATAATTTCTGAGCACAAGATTCCATCGTATGCCCATATATTCCGCATTAAAAACATATTTCATTCAAACCCTCATATTCGATCGTATACACATAGTTTCGAAGAATAAATCTGGATTGAAGCTTCTTATTTAAATCAATCTCCACACTGACTCTTGCATATTTACCCCTTTCTACAGTCTGTTGTTGATTTTCATGATTGGCTAGTGTGTTCATATCTACCTTCAGCGTTTTGCCTATCAGATTGCCAATCTGAAACATGCAATCCCCAGAGTAAATATGCATCGGCAGTGTAGGTACCCTTATCCAGACTGCCCCTTAATTAATATGCCATGATTAGTGGAAATTGAAAGAATGAAATTATTGGGCAATTAGTTAGTGATTAATAGAGAAATTAATTACTAGCTAAGAGAAAAATGGGAAGGGTGATTAAATGGCTAACGGAAGGATTAGAATGGCTAATTGGTGACTTATTTTGTGAGAGCCAATAGAAATGAGACATGTGGCAAAAGCAGGTATGATGAAAGAAGAGGAGAAAGTCAAATATGGTGTATTTTATTCATTCTCTATCTCATCTCTTCCCTCATTTTCGCTGGGCAGCATGGGCAAGGAAGAATGATCATTATTCTTCATCTCCTTCACTCTTCTCTCTCTCGTTCTCTCTCTCCAAACCAGCAGCCATTGTTGCTGAAGAAAGAGAAAGGAAAAAGCTTGAGGAAAGGTAAGTAAATGACCTCTAATGCCAAAGTTCACTTCATTAATGTTGTTCCTTGGAGTGACAGCTTCAATTTGATAGTTGTAGTTTCTCTATTGGTGGTGATTTAAGGAATCACGAAAATTTGATAGTTGGAGAATCAAGAAGTGCTTTTGGAAATGTTGAAGAGGTGAGTGAATCATTGTTATTAAACCTGGACTAGACCGGCCGATTCGGCCTGAGAACCGGTGACCCGATCAGAGAACATGAACCTGACCGGTTCAATAATTTTTATTATTAATTTTTTGAAAAATTCTTTTTTAAAAAAATTCTTTATAATTTCATATTAATAAGCCTAAAATCTTCACTCTCTCACCGGTTTGGTCCTGGTTTAGCTCTGATTTGACTCCGGTCTGACCTATTGACCCTTGACCCAGTATCCTGACCGGTTCACTGACCGGTCCAGGTTTAATAACCTTGGTTTTAATGTGGTAAACTACACTTTTCCATATTAAACCAGTACCTTAGGCAATTAAAGTTTGTCTTGAGAAGAGACACACACACACATGTATATACATTATGATGCAATGATTTAAAGAATGTGGAGCTTTTAAAGTGTTGATAACCCACTGTTTTGGCACTTTTTCATATTTTTTCATATTAAATAATCATTTAGAGTCATGTTGGATGCTTAAAAGTGTTAAGTGCTAATAAACATGAAAGACACTTATATTTATGCTCAAGCATAAAGCGTGAAGTAGGGGCTGAGAAATTGATTTAAGGTTTTGTTCAATGTCTATAAATGTTAAGTAACTGTCCTATATAGTTATTTTATACTTAGAGACATTGAAATGATGATGTTAGTATTGTTTATAAATCTGGAGAATTTTCATATTAGAAAGTGAGGTATTTTTGAATGATAAGGAATGCTATAATTTTTAATTTGATGACGTTAGTGAGGCTAAGTGAAGAATTAAGGAAAAAGAAACATGTTGGAGAGCTAAATGAGAATTTGGGATTGGGAGAGATTTATTATGCAATGGTAATGTACCATAGGCTAAGTAGGCTAAGTGTTGATCTGCCCCTATAAATGTATATATAAATTATAGGATTTGATACTTGATATCAAAACAAAAGGGGGAAGTAAAACTACAGGAGTTCAAGCAAAGGTAATTTGTGTTAGAACAAGACTTTCACCTAGGAGGGAGGTGAATAGGGTGATAATTAAAAATTTAGAATTTAATGCAAACTTCAATAAAATAGAGTTGAAGAGATGTCACCAAGGGTAAGGACATGAGATTTATACTAGTTCGGTCCAAACCACTTGGCCTACGTCCAGTTCTCAGAAGCCTTTTGAGATTTTCACTTTTCTCCAAGATTCGCCAGGCTCTTGATGCTTCAATACAAGCTAGAACCTTTTCAAGAACAATCACCTCCCTTACACTTTGTAATTTAATGCCCACTCAAGATTCCACAATCTTGAGTCTCTCATATAATGAATGAATCAATAAATGTCTCTCACAAGAGTAGGTATATGATCACAGAAGTACATACTCAAATTTAAGAGCTTTAAAATTTTTCAATGAATGTAATAGAAGTTTTTTCCAGAAATTTGTTGCTTCGTCTTCAATGCTCTGGCTATTTATAGGTAGAGTGTATTAATGACCATCGCCTTGTTGAATGTATCCATTGTAGTTTCCTCGGTCTTTGATATATATATATATCTGTTGAAGTCTTTGAACTTGAACATTTGTTGTGTCTAAAGAATTAGCCGTTGGAGCAGAGAGAATGTTTGACGTTTGAATGTCCTTCACATTTAATGCTTCTGACACAAAAAAGTGCTTTTCCCAGTTTGTGAATTAGTGTGTGTTTTGAACTTTTTTGATAAAACCATGTTTTGGGATAAATTTATCCTGAAAAAATTCCAAAAGCATTTTTTGCGTAAAATCATAGTTTTGAAAAAATTTATTTTTTTTCACTTTTTCTTCTTTTTCCCCCAACCACCCGTTTCTCTTTCTTCTTTTTTTCTCTTCCTTTCTTCTCTTTCTCTTTCTCTTTCTCTTTCCTTTTTGTGCTTTTCCTCAAAACCATAATCTGTTATGCTTGTGTTGGAGAGAGGGAAAAAAGGAAAAAGGGAAGCAAGAAATAAAAAAAATTCAAAATTAACATTTTACATGTACGGAAATGTCAAAGGAAAAAAAAATAAAATATATAGAGAAAAAAATTTAAAAAGAATAAAGAAATGGAATAATTTCATACACATAAAAGTTTTATTTCATTTTTGGTACTTTTTATAAAATTTCATGTTAAATAATACATAAAATATCATCTTATCCTTTATATGTAATTATCACAAAAGCTAATGTCCTTTTTACTAATTTGACCATGGAAAAAGCTATTCCAATCACAATATCTAAAGACTCTCATTTTATCGAAATCACTTTTTTGCCGTAATCTATTCTGCTCATAATCTACTCTCCAAAAGCTATTCTCCGAAAGCTAACCCAAACTCACTCTTAATCCTTGTTTGATCACCTAAAAAACACTTAAGTACTAGTATAGTAATCAATTAGAATGATTAGAAGCAAGAAGAACAAATTTCATAATCATTCAACTGATTTAAAAAGTTTTGAAGTGTTGCTCTATTTTCTGGGAAAGAATTACTTGAGTAATCCTCTCTTGGTAGTTTTGAAAATATTTCAAAGCACTGGATAAGTCACTGGAGTGATGTGCGACTGATGCACAAAATGGGATCACTCGAGTGATCTATTTCAGATTACTGGGTGCATCACTTGAGTCATCAACTAGTGGTGAAGGATTACATGCTCACTCGAGTGTTCACTTGAGTGATCTTGTTGCCTATGGTTTTTCAGAAAAGCATATCACTTGATCACATCACTGGAGTGTTTTGCTAGTGATGTTGTTTTAACTCATCACTGATCTTGTACTTAGAAAATTTTTCGATTTCAGAACACTTCTAGGATCACTATAGCATTATGCTAGTTATTTTCTTTGTCTCATCACTCGAGTGATCTCAAATCATCACTCGAGTGGTCACTCGACTGACTTTTTCCTTAAAGTACTTCAAAGCAGCATCACTGGAACAAATTACTTGAGTGGTGTATTAGTGATGAATTTTAACCCATCACTCGAGTGGTCACTTAAATGAACTTGGAGCATCACTTGAGTGATTTTCCCTTTAAAAATTTTCAACACTATCACTGGAAGAATCACTATGGTGGTTTGTTGGTAATGGATTTTAACACAACACTCGAGTGGTTATTAGAGGGATTTTCTTTTGTAAAACTATTTCATCAAAAAGATCACTATGATGATTTATCTAGGCTTTATCACATCACTAAAGTGGTCACTTGAGTAATCTGTTTTTCAACTTCCAGTGATCATTTGCAGTGATAAATTATTGTCACTCTAGTGATCCAATAGATTTTTCAAAATTGAAATCTTTTCTTTTTGAAAATATTTTGTTCGTCATTCAAATCCTATGCAAAGCCTTTCTAAACTTTGTTATCATTAAAACATAGGATCTAACATTCTCCCTCTCTGTGATGGTAACAAAACTAATGAATTTTGAAAGCTAGTTTTTAGAACAGTAAAATAACATAAGAGAGAAAACATAAATCACAATAGCATATCATTCATACTAGTAACATATCATTTATACTAGTAGTATGTTCACACATAAACTGATAAAGTTAGTCACATCAAAATAATTTATGAATATGAACATAAGATACAAAACACTACATAACAAGGCACTAGTAATAAATGACTCTTTGATGCAGCAACAGTGTCATCACCATCAGTATCACCCTGAGTCTTCTCCCCCTTTTTGGCATATTAGAAAGGGAAGATTGGATAGGGAAGATGGTCTAGATCTGAGTGGAGCATTTGGAGGCTTAGAGGATGGGTCTATGGTGGTAAGAGGGGTGTCCTGTAAAGGAGAAGAGGCATCATCAAGGGTATCACCCTCCTGGTGAGCAAAAGTGGGGAAAGCATATGGGACATGCTCTGGCAAGTAAAGAGCAGGAATCCTAACTGGATCCTGAGGGTCAGGTACATGTAGAGGGGTATACTGTGGTATTGGTGGAGGTTGAGATGGCACTGTAGAAGGCTCAAATACTTCAATCTCTTCTTCAATCTTCTCAGTTCCTTGAGTATCAGAATTATCAAAGTGATGAGATCAAGGAGATTGTGCTTGAAGGATATGCTCATCATGAGGAAGAGAGCCAGAAGGTATAGGATATGAGATGAAAGGACTAGTGGCCTGCTGAGGTGGGATAGACTTATCCAAAGTAATGTGAACTGGTGTGAGGGAAGTAGGATCAGCCATAGAAAATAGAATATTGTTGGGAGAGGGCTCAGTGATAGATGAGGGGCAACAAACACTAAAGTCTGTCAAATAGGAGGAGAGGGGCTAGGTACCAGAGTATCAATCTTCTCGTGGATAGAAGAAGATTTGCAATCTCAAACATCATATTGGTTTGGACCTCCTGATGTGCTAGCACTGATTTGTGGTGCTTACTCATGACAAAGCACATATGAGCCATCTTCTCATCAATATGAGACACAAACTTAGCATTCGTGTTCGCCAGATCCACATGAAATCCTTGAAGCACTTCTGTCAGAAACATCTGAATAGTAGAACTAAGGAAGGAAGGTGCATTGGATGTGGCCGAAGCTGAGGATTGATTAGCATCCATTTTTGTAGCCTTAGAGTCTGGTGCCTTCCTCTTCTTGGGAAAGGTGGCCAACGGATGCCTCAATAGAAGATCAATACCAAGCTTCCCAATCTGATTCCTTCCAACTGGTAGTAATCTCTCTATAGGCTCATTCGGCTCCAAGTACCAGATCTTGTTGGCTTTGAGGATAACTGAGATCAGTCGAGGGTGTAGTCTTGGTGCTTGAAGACCTATACCTTTTAATCTCACAAAAGATCAAGGCCCCTAAATTATATCTTGTAACAGAGCATTTTATACAAATCCTGCAAAACATCTTTCTAGATACTCCGATACTTAAATTAGTATGTTAATCATCAAAATCAATATAATTAACATTAAAAATAAATAAAAATTAACAAGATTAACGTACAACTCATTGCGATTTACCATTCCCAATTCTCTTCGTATATACAGGAATTAACAGAGCATTTTATACAAATCCTGCAAAACATCTTTCTAGATACTCCAATACTTAAATTAGTATGTTAATCATCAAAATCAATATAATTAACATTAAAAATAAATAAAAATTAACAAGATTAACGTATAACTCATTGCGATTTACCATTCCTAATTCTATTCGTATATACAGGAATTGATCCTTTGCTAGTGGTTTTGTGAAGATACCAACTATTTAGAGCTATGTAGGGATAAAAATGACTTTGACATCCTTCTCTTGAACATGATCTCTGATGAAGTGATGTCTCACATCAATGTGCTTGGTTCTTGAATATTGAACTGAGTTCTTAACTAGGCTTATTGTGCTGGTATTATCACAATAAATTGGTATCTCCTTTAAGTGAATACCTAGATCTTGAAGTTATTGTTTTAGCCATAGAACTTGATCACAACAACTTGAGACAGCGAAGTATTCAACTTCAGTAGATGATAGGGACACTGTGTTTTGCTTCTTACTGAACCATGATACTATAAAGCCACCAAAAAGTTGATATTGACCACTTGTGCTATTCCTATCAGTTTTGTACCCTCCATGGTTTGAATCAGAGCATGCCATCAGATACTCATTGCCTCCTCTAGGATACTATAAGCCAAGTTTGGCTATGTCAGCAAGATATCTAAATATCCTCTTTACTGTCTCAACATGAGATTCTTTAGGCATAGATTGATATCTTGCGCACATACCCACCGTGAGTTGAATGTCAGGTCTATTTACAGTGAGGTAGAGTAGGGAGCCAGTCATTCCTTGATATTTTGTAATTTTGTAGTCTGCTCCCTTAACACCAGAATCTAGCAACGTTGTTGAACTTATTGGAGTATCTACTCCATTTTCTTGATCCATGCCAAATTTCTTCAGTAGCTCCTTGAGATATTTGGTTTGGGAAATGAATATTTCATTTTTCTTTTTCTTAATTTGTAATCCGAGGAAGAATTTAGTTCTCCCATCATAGACATCTCAATTTTTCCCTGTATAGTCTTGGAAAATTCTTAACATAGAGAGTCATTAGTAGCACCAAATATAATATCATTAACATAAATTTGATCAATTAATATGTCATGTTTCTTGTGTTTGATGAATAATGTTGTGTCTACTTCCCTCTAACAAAGCCTTGATCAAGGAGAAACTTACTTAAACGTTTGTACCAAGCTATTGGAGCTTGTTTGAGACCATAAAGTGCTTTCCTAAGTCTATAGACATAATCGGGTTTGGCTATATCTTCAAAACCAAGGGTTTGCTCAACATAGACTTCTTCCATAATATAACCATTTAGAAAAGCACTTTTAACATCCATTTGAAAGAGCTCAAATCCTTTCATGCACGTAAAGGCTAAGAGTACTCGTATGACTTCTAACTTGGATATTGGAGCATATGTTTCCTCATAATCAATTCCTTCTTCTTGATTATAGCCCTTGGCCATCAATCTTGCCTTGTTTCTGACAATGATTGCGGATTCATCAAGTTTATTTTTGTATATCCATTTGGTGCCAATGACTAGATGATCTTTAGGCCGAGTTACCAAATCCCAAACTTGATTTATTTCAAATTGGTTTAATTCTTCTTGCATTGCTATCACCCAATCATTGTCTGATAAGGCTTCCTCAACACTAGAAGGCTCTATTTCAGAAATAAAGGCAAAAAAACTTACTTCATTTAAAAATGTTTCTAGTCTTTACTTCTTCATTTACATAACCTATGACTTGGTCTATGGGATGATTTCTAACATATTTCCAAGCTCTAGTTTGATTTATATAAGAATTGTGATCAATACGTTCTTCAATTTTATCA
Source organism: Inga leiocalycina (assembly GCA_963242795.1). NCBI lineage: Eukaryota > Viridiplantae > Streptophyta > Magnoliopsida > Fabales > Fabaceae > Inga > Inga leiocalycina. Next base: position 60,799,077 of record OY725321.1, read on the forward strand.
TCTAGAAGTGTGGAGATATTTGGACTGACTTGGTCTCTTTCTTTATGAACTATTTCTGGTTCTTCTTCACTAGGTTTGGGTAGAGGCGCATTTTCAGCAAACACAACATGTATAGATTCTTCAACAACACTAGAACGTTTATTAAAAACTCTATATGCCTTAGTTCTACTAGAATACCCAAGAAATAAACCTTCATTAGCTTTAGGATCGAATTTATCAAGATTATCCTTACCATTGTTGTGGACAAAGCATTTGTACCCGAATATGTGCAAATGAATGTGGTTTGGTTTCCTTCATTCGTAGAGCTCATAAGGTGTCTTTTTAAGAGTTGTTATGATGTAGGCTCTATTTGACATGTGACATGCCGTGCTTATAGCGTTTGCCTAGAAAACTTGAGACACTTCCTTCTCATTAAGCATTACTCTTGCCATGTCAGTTAGAACTCTATTCTTCCTATCAACTACACCATTTTGTTGATGAGTCCTTGGAGGTGAGAAATTGTGATCGATTCCATTGGCATCACACAATTCTCCGAATGCTCGATTCTTAAATTCTCCTCTATGATCTATGATCAGTTCTGATAGACGCAATGGGCATACCTTTCTCATTTTGGACCTTCTTAGCGAAACAATAAATTCATCAAAAGTTCTATCTTTTGAAGAAAGAAATATAGTCCAAGTAAATCTAGAATAGTCATAAACAATAATCAAAGTCTACTTGCCTATTTCAATCTTTAAATCTAGACTAATCAAATTGAAAGTAATAGATTATATTCATAATTTTACAATAAAAATAATATTTAAAAAATTAAAATATTATTTATTAATTAATGATAATTAAAAATAAATTTTTAGTTATTAACATTATATTATTAGTTATTAAAATTATATTTATAATTTTATATTAAAAATAATATTTGTAATATTAAATTATTAGTCATTAATTAATGTTAGTTAAAAATAAAATTCAATTCAAATATTTGCTATAATAAAACAATGAACTTCGGACGGAATTTGCCATGGAATTCACAATTTTTGACGGATTTATGACGGAAACGGTTTTCCGGTGGAATCCATTCCCTTGCTAATAGATGCCTAGCAAATCAATTTTCAATGGAATTCCAATTGCATCATAAATTTTCCACGGAATTCCGTTGGAAATTTGTGACTGTCGCTAATATTTTATATTTTTTAATTTTAAAATGCCACGTGGAATTTCTCAATAGAATATACGTATCACGTCCATAGAAGACCACCTCATCGCCGGCTCCTTCACTAACGGCCACCACCTACCAACTCCAGTACCCGCCATCCCATCATTGGCAGTCGTCACGTTTCCAAGCCTCATAGTGCACTACATGTCCCCTCCTCACGTTGCCACGTGTCTCCTACTCGTACCCGTTCGCTCTTTAGGTAGTTGAGCCAAAGAGAACAAGTAAAATATTATTACAAATATATATATATATATATTATATCATCATAAATAATAAATCCTATATAAATATATATAATATATTATTAAAATCTAATAATAAATTAAATAAAAATTTAAATTAATATTTATATATTTATTATAATTTTTCAATATAAATTAATTTCAAATTTAAAAAATTTAAATATTTGGTAAACCTTCTTATAAATATATGAATTTGAATGCATGAATGGATGTTGTTTGGAAAATTGTTTGTTTATATATGGTAATTAATTTATTTATCTATGGGGCTTGTTTAAAGAATATATTATAAATTGCTGATCAATTGTTTGTTGAAATGCTTGAAAGAAAAGAGTTATAACTAAAGCTAACACCTTGCTATGAATAATGCAACCTTGATTAGATTTCACTCTATGGTGTTATTAAATTAAAATAAGAGATATTATTTTAAAAGCTTTGTTGGAATAGTTATTTAAGAGTCAAATAACAAGAATCAAGTTAAAAATGTTCTAAAATTTTTGTGAATGCAAAAACTGAGAATTCCTTGATGGTGAATGTGCATTATTCTTGAATTGATTTCGGTGATATTTTGGAAAGGAAGTTTTTTTTTATGATTGAGAATTGTTAGTGAATTGAAACAAATATGCCATGTTCTCTAACCCGGACCGGCCGGCCGAACCGGCCCGGAAACCGGTGACCCGGGCACTAAACCGGTCCGGTTCGGTGACCCGGTCTGGGTCAACTTTTTTATTTTTTTTTTAAATTTTATTTTTTAAAAAAAAAATTTCCTTTATAATTTCATACTATAAGCCTAAAATATTCTATTTCTCACCGGTTTGGTCCCGGTTTGACTCCGGTCTAACCCACTGACCCTTGACCCAGTACCCCGACCGGTTCACTGACCGGTTCGGGTTTAATTACCTTGTAAATATGTGAGTATGGGGTAGGTGAAATGATGAAGGTTGGTTTAGGTAAGGGTGAACTTTTATTCAAAAGTCTACTGCGATTGCAAACCGTCCCGCTATAATACTTATTATTTGGGCCAAAAAAAAAAACTGATCAGGTAAGTGAATGACACCTCACTCTAACTTCATATATTTGTTTGTAGGAAAAAAAAAAGACTTCATATATATGTGAGGCCTTTTCGATTATATTCAAATTTGATGCTTAATTGAGTTTTCTTCATAAGAAAGTTTTGTGATATTAGAGGCATAGTGATAGAGTTTCAATAAATTTAAAACATTATTATTTATTTTATATAATTTTGCTTGTTATTTATTTTACATGATGATTTAAATATTGTTCGCTACCGCAAGTGCACGGATCACGTCAAGTAATAAAGTGATACGTAAAGATCGTTCCCACGAGGACTAAGGCAAAAGTGGATTAATTGTCATGATTATGCTATCAATTAGGTTGAGTAAAACCATTTAGAGAGTTTATATCCTAAAGATTATTTGAATTCAAGAAAAGGAAAGCAATTTGACTAAAACTAAATTAAAACTCTACTTCAAAACAAGAGGAGCATAGGATTATTTCTAACCATTGCAATTCATGAGACTTAAGTAATTACCACTCCATTAGAAATTAAATGACTTAATGTGTTAGTCTAAAGTTCAAAGGTATTTGATTAAGCTTTCTCAAGTCAAAACCAAATTTATATCTTCAATTAACATGTACAATCTCTTGCTACAGTTAAGAGAAAATAACCATTAAGTAACAACCTTAATTTGACAATGCTAGGTTAGTAACTATATCTCTATGTTACTAACAAACCATCAATTTAATCCTAAACTTCAGGTCTAGCATAATTTTACCTAAGTTCTACAATTAAATTAACTTTCTCAAGCTTAATTTAATTGAACAAGGCAATCTAAGTAATGGCCAGTCACATAGAAGCATTATGTATAAGATAAAATTAACACATAATTACCATTAACAACTAAAGAGAGTAATAACATGTCTCAATCCTTGCAATGGTTTGAAATAATCCTAATGCAAAATATTTAGCTACTCTTAATCATCTCACCACAGCCAAATCCAGCGGCAATTAACATAATTAAAAGGAAAAAAATTACGAACAGAGATACAATGCAGAGCACTCCCAAATGGTGTATTTCCTTTCCACTCTAACAGCATCACTCTCGCTTGCTATCAGATGAAGAAACCAGAAACATATACGATGCTCAAAGCTCCTCTGCTCTCAGTCGCTTCTCCTTCTCTTTCCTCTTCAGTTCAGCTGGTCACCTCCTCTGTTTCCGATGGTCTCTGTTGTAACAGCCGCCTCTTCCTTCCTCTCTTCAATCTCCGTCGAACTCACTAGACGAAGTTGCAGCAATGACAGTGCCTCCTTAAAGAACAAAGCAGCAGACAGGCTCCTCCGATTCTTCTCTGGTTTGGACAGCGTCTGTGCAGAAGAACCAGTCACGGCAGCACCCCTGGTCCTTGATTCAATCACCTCCACAAGTCCTCTCGTCCTCCCTATGCAGATGATGATAAACCAGAGGTGCCCGATACTACCTCTCCCTCTCTCTGCCTTGCTCTCTCTGTTTTTCTGATTCTCTCCCAGCCGACGAAGAAGATGCTCCACGATGGTGAAGATGATGATGCCCTTTTCTGTGCGGCTGCCTCCTCTTTTTCAATTAGGTCTCCCTCTCTCTCTGTTCCAAACGGTGTTGCATTTGTGATGTTGAAGCCCTTCTCCCATGTGCCACACGTGTTCTTCTCTTAGATTAGGAAATTCTGAAATTGCTTCCCAGCTTTGTATCCAAAAGCAAAACCCACGTCACCTCACCTATTATAAAATCAGGAAAAGAAAATAAAAATAAAAATAAAATAAAAACAACTTCTTCTTCTTCTTTTTCTATTTCAAAACAGTGAATTATTATTATTATCATCCTATGTTAAATTATTTTTATTTTAGATTAAAATTATAATATTTAAAATAAAATCCCCAAATTATGCACCAAATTGATATCTTATCAAAATCTCCAATAAATCCCTTTATTTTAGCATTAATGACTCCCAAAACATATCAAAATATATCTCAAATTCTATTAAAAATGGGGAGTCATCACACCCCCACACTTGCATCAAATCTTGTCCTCAAGATTTTAATTCATAAACAACTTAAGAAAACCATGGAAGAAAGATTTTAAAGCAAGCAATACAAAATTGGAAGCAATTCAAACTTTCAAGAATTAAATCTTCATAGAAATCATTTCCACTTTCTAACAATGCAAGTAGCAGGGCAAATCATTTGGCATAGATAAATCACAATAGAATATCCCTCACTAGTCAAAGTGTTTGCACTCTTCTCTCAAGATAATTAAGGGCTTGTGTTTCACTCACTTCCACTTATTGCAACTCATCTACCATAGGCTTGTTTATCATCTCAATCTCTACTACATTATCCCATTGCTTACACAAATCAAAAGGACTTTTCCAAGGGTTGTAATGAATAAGGTAGGATAATGAAATGAAAGTGATAATGGATGGATACTTTAATTAGTGCTAAGCATTTCAATTAAATTCATGAAGAAGGAAGATGTTTCAAGCTTGACAAAAATGAACTCATATTCTTATTCTTTCTCTTTTTCTGTTTTTTTTTTCATTCTTTCATATCCTTTTTCTTTTTCTTTTTATGTCTATAATTCTTTTCTTTTTCTGTTTCTATTTTCTCTTTTTTTTTCCTATTTATCCAAATCGACAAAATATTGCTTTTCTTTCACCAAATCCTTCTTCTCTTTTGTAAATTGTACAACTTAGCACCTACTAAAGTAAAGAGTGAAGGAAAAGATAAGGGAAAAATTGCATCAGCTGAAACAAAGGGCTAATTAGTTCATGCAATTTATCTTTAAAGGAATTTTAGGCTCAAATGGGTGAAGCAAAGGATTCATGTGATTAGGAAGGTCATTTGGCCAAACTAAGTATGAAAATGAATGCCTAAATCATCTTTGTGCATTCAAAAGGAGTTTTAAGTTTTGAAAAAGATTCAAGACAAGTTCTGGAGATGAAATAACAATAAGTGTACTCCCTCTTGAAAGAGATAAAGATCTAGGCTCAAGTTTCTCACCGGTTTTGGACATCCTAAAGTCATTTTCCCAAGCCAAACTATTTGCCTATTTACTAACATTCCAAGAAGATAAAACTGAATTCTAATAAAACTCAATCCTTGTCAAATTCAAATCATCTAAACTTCACCAATATTCACAATTAAAATCCAAGCTTCCATGAAAAGCAATTTTTTTTTTTCAAAATTTGTCTATTTATGAGCAAAACTAGAGGAGTTTTTCAATATTTCCAAAACAATTGAGGACAAGTCATATAAAATCAATGGTACCTTCACCCCCACACTTGAATGTCACATTGTCCCCAATGTGAACAAGTAACACTAAGTAATGAAAGTGAAGAACTAACCATATCCAAGTGTAGGGATAGCAAAAGCGTTAAAGATCTGAAATTTTCACCAATTTCGCAAAACTAACAAGTGCTATCAATCAAATCTATAGTCATTAACAAATATCAAGCACATGCAATACTCGACTAAACCAGCACTCATATCCCAGAATATATTATCAACAATCAATTCAAACAAAACGAGGAAAAGTAGAAGGAAACTCCCCTTTCAATCCTTGTCTTGTGCTCTTGAATGCTTTTCTTTGTGGCTACCAAAGTGGAACACATTATTAGGGGCTACAAAAGTCCTACAAAATCAAACCAAAACATCAAACCAAACCTTGGGTTGCCTCCCAAGAAGCGCTAAGTTTAAAGTCTTCAGCCAGACTACTCAAAATAAACCACTAATCATAAGTATCAAACACCATGATTACTTTGTCTTGATTCCTTTTCAAGCAACAAGGTTTCAGACACAAAAAATGATCATTCAAGTTAATTACTTGTACTTTTTCAATCATAGACAATCTTAAAGTACAAGCATTCACTGAATTCAAATAAAGCACAACAATCATATCCATACAAATAAAAGTAGGAGCTTCTAAGAATTTAGAACACCCAATAAAATCCACTGGACTCTCATCAGTAAGAGTCAAAACATCAGTGGATAGATCAAGATCACAATTCTCAAGGATTTCCTCTCTATTATCTTGTTCAAAACAACAAGGATTAGGCTCCAAAATTGAAACCTCAACTGAACACTTAGTATTCTTCTCATCAACATTAAATTCCAACTCACAGTCACCCACCAAAGTATTGCAGACTGTTGACAACACTTCCTCACTCCCCATGGTTAATTGTTCACTTGAAATATCATGGAAAATATCTTTTTGCTTCAAAGATTCAAGGGAAGAAGCTATTTCACTTGCTTGCAATGCTACTTTTTTAAGAGCTAATGAATGTTCATGAAATGTCTGTTTTGTCCAATCATTCATTTCTTTCACATTATCAAGAATGCACTGAAGCTTATCCTCTAGTATGGGCTTCTTATCATGAATGGGGGTGGTTTCATCTACGAAGGTATTAAGTGATATATGAGAATGTGATGCATATGAAGAAGAATAAGGAGGATCCCAAGACATTGAATGATCTTGATTCTGATTAAGGCTGAAAGTATCATCATGCAAATTAGCTTGAGCCTTAGCAAAATCATTCTCCATGTAATCCCAGGTTGAGAAATGGGGGCATTGCTCACTATAATGATTATCTCCACAGTAATTGCAACAAATGTACTCATATTGAGCTTCACAAGCATAAGGGTCATAATAAGAATTGAGATAATCATTATCATGCGCAAATCCACCATTTGTATCATTAGTCCACCAAGGATAATCCATAGACAAAAAAAATAACTAACAAACACAAAACAACCAAACCAACAAAATTAACAAAACTACCTAGGAAAATAAAAAAAATAAAAGAAAACAAAGAGTTAAGAAAAAGAAAAACTCAAGCATAATTAATCACATAATTGCAACAATTAACCACAAAACTTTTGCTGTTAGTCCCTGGCAATGGCGCCAAAAACTTGTTCTGTTAGTCCTCAATGCGCTGTACTCCGTCCAGCACCACGATCAGTTCATTTCCTTGCAAATGTTGCATGAACTGGACTGATACCTGCGAGAAGGACAAGACAGCAAGTATCAAGCTACACAAGTGAAATTGAATTCAGAAAACAATGACAGAAAAATTATAACTCTAACTAAAGAATCAAGCGAAATCTACTAACATAAGCCTAAGGCCAAGAGATTGTGGGCCGCGGCCCAAGAGTTTCTGTGCTCCTCTGAACATCCTGGGCCACGGCCCAAGATGTGGTGGGCCGCGGCCCACACCTTTCTGTGCTAGTGTGGACATCCTGGGCCGTGGCCCAAGATGTGGTGGGCTCCTTTTTCTCTTCTGGGCTCCGATTGTTCTGTTCTGATCTTCCAGCTGGTCTTTCATTCACTGGTTGTCAGCTTCAACTTCCTTCCTCTCTTTTTCACTGCCTGCGGCTTCCTCTGGGTTAGCCCTGACTTAATCTGTACCAGTTCACACAAAGAACTTTCACACAAGGTTAGACATTCATAGCAATTAGGGAGTAATGTCCTTCACAATTTCATTTTGTTGTGCATAGCATGAGAGAAACACAATTCATCACTTTAATCCTTTCTAATGCCCACTTATGCATCCAAAGTGAAGTGAAACAGTATGAAATATGAAATTCTAATAAGAATTTCCTGAAGTTAACAAATATATGGAGTCATTGCAAGAAAATTTGAAAATGTTACTTATGAAGTCTTCATGTTAATTCCATACATGATTAGAAGTGCTTACATAGGGAAGCAATGAAACTATTATCACGAAGCGCTAAATTCTAATAGGGTATTTATAAATCCAATTGTCTTATTGACGAAAACTAAGTTCGGACGTTGATTCTTTTAATTGTAAATTTCAAAAAAGGTAATTCTAAATATGATATTGATGAGAATCCCATAAGGGATCTTCCAAATGGGTTTATTTCATTTACACAAAGTTATATGGAATGAGGAGTACAAAATATATATTAAGCTAAATTTCTCTAAAAAAATTGAATTCCAAAGTTGCAATATTTTTATTGAATAGCAAGATAGTAGTAAAATGGTCATTTTATAAGTCACCTTTTTTATTAGCTTTTTAAAATCTTTTCCCCCTCATTTTTCCTACAATTCGCAGGACACTTGGGAGGAGGAGAAAGAAGAGAGAGAATGATTAGGAGAAAATCAAGGTAACTTTAACTAATTTTGTTTCCTTCTTTCTTGTTCTAGTGTTATGGTTTATTGGTGCAATTATCCTTAAAAAAAGAACGTTATGACTCAGACTTTCTTGGACATATGAAGCCTCCATTGATGGTCTCTTTTGTAGTTGCTAATACTATGATACTACTTTTCTAATTATCTTCTGTAGTTGATTAGAACCTAATAGCTACTTTTCTGATTATCTAAAAAGAAGAGGAGGAACAAAGAATTGCAATGGAATATAAAAAAACTCTCAACTTGTTCACTAGTTCTTAATTGCTTATTCCAATACATGGGGAGTGTATTCTTAAATGGTCCACTTGGTCGTACGATATCTAAATCTACATTGTAAAATAAGCCATTTGGAAAATTTGACTTATAAATATAAGAAGGTATGACAGAAAAAAATTATTTAATTTCTCAAACAAATTTAAATGGATTTTTCTCTAATATCAACACGTTTAAAAAACATAAGTATAGGATAGAGGAGAAAAAGAAAAATGTAGGGCTCATTTTCATTAATCTTAAAATCCTTTCTCTTCCAAAATTAAATTCCAGTTGTATAAAGTTACTTTAAGAAAAGTAGTGGATTCAAGGTTCTTATAATTGAAAACCAAAATGTTAAAACAGAAAAACAAAATATGAAGAAATCCAAAACCAATATAATCAACTCAGAAAATTTCAAATGCATTATATATTATTACAGCATATATAGAACAACTCAAATTTACAAGATTACTTGGTAAACAAATTATAAGGTTAAAGAAACAGTAGCTAAAATTTGACTTAACATTTATCCAACTATTGGTGTCTCAAGCAATTTTCATAAACAAAGCCTTGATTTTTTTCAATGATACTACAACATCAATCATAGTAAGTCGTGCCTCTGGTAAGTCAATGGAGCAATTTAATGCTAACTCAAAAACTGATGATATATAAGGTAGTATATTATCAGTGTTTTGATTTTCTGTGTGTAGCAAATTGGCATCTATAATATTCATGATGGAATGTGGTGTGGAGTTGCTCACCCAATCTTTCAAACTTAATCCTTGAACAAACATCTCATCTGTTGGCTTCTCCCTTGTAAACATTTCCATTAGCAAAATCCCATAACTATACACATCTTCTTTGGTGGAAACAACTCCTTTCGATCCAAACTCTACATGTCATATTGAATGATTAGTATAGAAGTCATTATGTCAATAATGTAAATTTTTTGGTTAAGCTTTCTTTTGTATCATTAATTTAAATCTTTGCACATGAAGATGTCAAATATTGGCTAGAAATTGAATATACAAATAAATTCAAAATATTATTATTAAACCATTACCTGGTGCCATATAGCCAATTGTAGCCAAAGTGTTGGTATAAATTTCCAATTGCTTTTCCCCAAACAATTTAGAAATACCAAAATCACTAAGATGAGCCACCATATCTTTATCCAACAAAACATTGCTTGGTTTCACATCACAATGAACAACTAGTGTAGAAGAACCATGATGAAGATACTCCAAAGCAGCTGCCACTTCAATCATTATGTTCATCCTTTGCAAGACATCTAAATAATTGTTATGAGAGTACAACCATTTGTCAAGACTCTCATTTTCCATGAATTCCATTCTTAGAGATTTGAAATGATCATTTGAGCAACTGCTGATGATCTTAATGAGATTCCGATGGCGTAAACGGCACATGGCAGAACATTCAACATCAAAACTTCTTGATGATTGTTCCATGTCTAAGTTAAACACTTTGACAGCAACTATCTTGTCATTTGGAAGAACTGCTTTGTATATTGATCCAAAACTTCCGGAACCAACAAGATGACTCTCATCAAATCCATTTGTTCCTTGTAGAAGCTCATAATAGGATATCCTAGTTGGAGTATCCAAATTTATTAATTCCCTCTTTGTTGAATTATTATCATCATCTCTCTTATTCTTCAGAAAGACAATGACTGAAACAATCAAAATGGCAACTATGATAGGCAATGAGAATTTTATTATCAGGATCACTTTATTTGATATGTGATTGTTTCCTTTCCTACATGGTTGGACTTGTAGTTGGGATTTCCCACAAAGATCTTTATTCATCATAAAAGATTGAGCAGTAAAATTTTGAAAAGGGCCACCATTTGGAATTTCCCCGTGCAATAAATTGTAGGAAAGATTGATGTATTTAAGATAGAGTAATGACTCTAAGGACTTTGGAATCACACCAGATAAATAATTATGGGAAAGATCCAGGGACTCCATGCTTATCATGCCACTAAGCGATTCAGGAATAGGCCCTTGTAATTTGTTTTCAGCTAAAGATAGGGTTTGCAAAGTTTGCAAGCCACCTATAGTTGTAGGGATGCTTCCTGAAATTTGATTTCTTGACAAGTTCAACAGTATAATTGCTCTCAAGTTCGATACCTCTGGTGAAATTATTCCACTTAGGGCATTGGAGGATATGTCTAAAACCAAGATATCTTTGAGACCCCATAGAGAAGAGGGTATATGAGAGACCAATTTGTTAGAGCTAAAATTCAACATCCGCAAAGAAGTATTCCCAAGACATTCTGGAACGACTCCTGAAAACATGTTGTTAGCAAGATACAACTCACTTAGACTTTTAAGTTGGCAAAGTTCATTTATAATGAACCCTTGCAGTCTATTGTCGCTAAGACTTAAACGTTGAAGGCTATGTAATTTGTTAACTGTATCAGGAATCAACCCACTCAAATGATTCTCATCCAAATCTAATTCCATCAAGTTTTTTAAATTTCCAAGCTCATTGGGTGCAGCTCCATTAAATTTATTCGATGACAAACTTAATCTAATGAGCTTAGAAGCATTTGATATGCTGTTTGGAATCTGTCCGGTTAGTCCATTTTCCCCTAGCCGTAATTCCTCCAAGTTGGGAAGGCCAATTCCTAAATATGATGGAAGAACGCCAGAGAGGGAGTTGCCACTAAGGCTCAAGGTTGTCAATGTTGGAAGGAATAGGTCCTTTCAAATGATTATTGCCCAAGTCTAAGCCTTTAAGTTTATCAAGTTTGCCTATTCCCTTGGGTACAAAACCTGGACGGAAAAAAAACAAAAGTTGATGGAAACCACGACTTTCATATACAAATAATATAGACAAATAAACTTATTTCTATTATTTTTTTATGTCTTTGTAAAATTTTACAGCAAAAATGTTAGAGAAATCATAAACTACCCATGAGATGCCGTGGTTATTGAAGACTTGTTTGAAATGTAAAGTTTTTAATGTAGTAATTTTTTAATAACTATTTAATAGGAAACTAATACGCTTGTAAACTAGGAAAGCTAGGAACAACCGACAAAAATTGATAAAAAAAATTAAACATGAAAAGATGGCTGATAAAAGAAGAGTTGAACTTGATTGAACATCCAATGTGTGTATAACAAGTGGGTACATTATACAATTGATATTGTTCAGAGTACTCAAAAAATTGTTTTCCAAGATTTAAATAACATGTGTGATCCTATCTTTATGTCATTAAAGTCTTACCAACAATTCATGATATCTTTCGATATTTTGGGATTGTAAATTAGTAGCTATATTTAAAAACTATGATTAATGAATGATGAAAAACAAAATCTCATTTTAAATTCATTTTCTATTAGAGAAAAATGATTAAAGAAACAACGAAAAAGAATAAAAAACATATAATAAACTCATGCTTGTAAAGAGATTTGCATCCAAATATACTTGATTAGCATCAAGTGTTTGTAAAAAGTGATTGGAACTTATAGGAAGAAAAATAAAGCAGGTCATAGTATTTGATATAATATATAACACACACACACACACACATCAGAAAATGAGGAAGCAATTTTTTTCTAACCATCAAATGGTTACCTCCTAGTAATTGCATTTGAGTCTGTATAGTTTGAGTATATAAACTTCGGCTTCTTTATGTATGGTTGAAATGAGAAATTATGTATTCTGTTTTAACATTGGTGGTGTACTTTTCGCAACAGATTATAACGATTGAGTCCACATGTTATATATATATATATATAATGCATACTTTCTCTTTCCTTTTGATTAATTCCCTATGAAAAACAATTAATTATAAAAGCTTTATTTAATTTCATATAGAACTGAACATAGAACAGCTTCTCTTTGAACCCAAAAAAAAAATTAAAATATGCAATTTAATTATTTGACTGACTCTTGAAAATATCTCGTATTAAAACAATTTAGTTGAACAAGTGTTTTTAGTTGCATTTAAATTTTTGTTTTAATTTTTATAATATATTTTGTAATTGTTTTAATAAGTTTATAATAAAGTTAAGAGGCCTAACTAGATAGGGAATGAGGTTTTGTAGACTTGGTTTTGATTATTTTAGCTATGTTTAATTAGAATTCTCTCTGCTTTTCAACTTGTTTTATGTGTATGTTTTTTTTTTTTATCTTTGCTTGCAAATTACTTTTCAGAATTAAACTGTGGCTAATCTTAAGAGTCCTAGGTAAGTTATGTCGCAGACACATACATTACTGTGTTAGTGAACATCCGTAATTCTCTTCTTCTCTCTAACATCTGAACTTTTAAGCTTTGAATTAACAATTTATAGTGTCGAGGAGGCTTGAAAGAATTAATTAAGACCTCAAGAAAATAAATTTATTCAAAAAAACTTATTTTCAGGTAAGTGAATTCTGAAAAATTAAGCAAGGAATCATTATTAAATATATGAAGGCCAAAAGTAACCAAGGAAAATTTAAAAAATAATTTTAATAATTTAAATTTATTTATTTACATTTTTTTTATTTAATGTTATAATATATTTTTATAGGATATTAAATCTCAAACTGTAGAAATAAAGAAGTGGAGGGAACATATAGGTAAGAGAAATGGAGAGCCAGAACCAAAAAGAGACAGAGAAATGGAGAGCCACTCTCTCCTCCTCCTCAAAATCCTTAGGCCTTTGTTGATACAAAGCACTAGGGGTAGGATTAGGATTGGGTCAAAGAGAGATTGGGCCCAATTATATTGCTTGGAATGAGGAACTGAGGATAACCTTGGATAAGGAGTACCATGATAGTAGAGTTGCTGCAAAACCACCTCCCTTACTCGTATTGGGTGAGCAGCGTTGGGATTGAAAAATTTTGAGAGTGAGGAAGGAGTGAATAGAAAATATAAGACGGAAGAGAGAGAAAGGAGCGGACAGACCAAGAGATTAAGAAATTATGAAGGCAAGCAGATGCGAGATTGCAGAATAAGAGGAAGGAAGCTCGAATACCTTATACAATTACAGATTCCGGTTGCCAAGGTGAGTTACTAACTCCCTTTTCATCTTCAACATCTTCTCTTGCTGTTGTTTAGGAATTGCTAAAAGGTTAAATTCTGATTATGAGTCGGGAAAGTGCCGATTAAAGGATAAATCGCAAACTGTGTTTGGGACATTCTGTTTGATTTATTATGGTGTACTAACTGCTGAGACCAAATAACATTCCTAAATGCAGTAGGTAATTGTTAATTGATGAAGAATTGAAGTTTGTGAGCCAAAAGACTGGTGTAAGTTTGCTGGCTATTGTTCCTTGATGAGAAAAAGAGAACCCTAGTTACTTTAAAAATGTTTAATGGTTCATAAATCAATGTTTTGGGGCTGACCGAAGTTTGACAGAATTTGAGTAAACAAATGCCACTGTTTTTTCAGAAAATTAATACAGGAAGTTCAATTTGATGAATGTAAAAGAGGAGCTATCATGTGGGTATGCCATTTACAAATTGAAGATTTATGACGTTGTTGGTTTGCTGACGCTAAAGAGGTGTGTGTATAGATATATATACACGAGTTATTTGAACATTATGGGATTCAATTTTTTGAATAAAAAAAGACGAAAAAATTAGTGTTCTGAGATAAAGAAATAGGGGGCAAATGTCGTCTTCCTCCAACCTCACCACCATCCCCACTCTTCTCCCTCACCACCAGCCCCATACCTACTTGTCCCCTTCCCAACTTCGTCTCTTTCTCACCATTGCTACCATCACTAGGCCTTCATTCTTGCCTTAGCTGCCCTTCATTCTCCCCAATTTTCTCACAATTTTTGTTTTTCTTCATTGTTTTCAGTTTTTTTCCACCATTCCAGGATCATTTTTCTCTTCCTATCTATTTTCTCACTTGATTGTGCGGTAATATGATGTAAATTGCAAGTGTCGGATATCAAGGAGAGGTGACTATGGTGGACAAGGAGGTGGTAGAGCTAGAGATTGGCGTTGCCCAAACCAAAGGTTTGAGATCTTGCGTTCTATTTTATTTAGATACTTCATTGGAGAAGTTTTCTATTGCCTTGGATAATTGAAAAATGTGTATAGTCTCCTGTGATTTATCTTGGGTTCTAAAATAGTTTGAGATCGGTGCTGGTGGTTGCAACAGAGGACGAAGGGATAGTAGGGTCATGTGATGAACAGAAGCATAGATTAGATGATATGTTTGTGATTATTTCATTTTAAGTCTTTCGCTCCTATCTGATGACCATTATATTCTTCTATTATATTTGGTTCTTGTTAATGGGTTCAAAGGTGTTGTTTCCCTATGCATTTTATTTTTTATTTTTTCTCCGGGGTCTTGCTCCCATATGCATTTAGTTGCCATTTGGTACTTTGTCTGCCCCTTTAGCAGTCACAAGTGCTTTAGGGATGAACATGTCCCATATATTTATCCATCTGAATTACTTTGTCAGCTTCTATTGTTGATTTTTTTTTAAAAAAAATTGCTTGTCATTATAGGATGGAATATTTACAAGTGAACATGTTAGCAAGTTACTGCTTTTTGTTTTAAAGTATTTTTTTGGTCATTCTTATGATAGTGTCTTAAATTCCTCTCTGATACTTCTCTTATGAGAAGCTTTGATCAATTTTGAAGTTATAGTTTATTCATCTCAATTGAATTTTCAATGATGATAAACCCAAATGCCAGTTTCTCTAAGCATCTGCAGTGGCTGCCTTGAAGCTTTTGCCTTTGCCGGGCTTAAGAGCTAATGTTGCTCAAATCCTTCCTTGGATGTTCGAGAAATTTTTAACCAATTGTTGTTCTTTATCCTTTCATTTTGAACTGATTGGTATAGTTTTTTAATATTGTATTTTTCTCAATTGTTCCATTTCTCCCAAGAGATTCCAATGTTTGCAATATATCCCTATTTTCTTACTGACTTGCGAATCCCCCAATTGGCTGAAACGTTTATGTTATGCAGTGTGCCTTTTTTGATCTATTGATAGTAATTGGCCAAAAGTTGGTGAATTCAAAGGTATGTTTCTCAAAATTTTATCATCCAGTTCCCATAAATTTGTTTGTTGTTGCTTGTTTGTGTGGCAGATTACTTGTTAAAGTTTCCTAGTTTTCCTGATAGTTATAATTAAGTGTCCTAGCTATATATAAACCATGGTTAAAGTCATTTAAATGATGGTTGAATTGATGCTTGGTGAACTGAATTGTTGAAGCTTGAAATTGAGTTATGAGTTGCTGTTTTAAGATTTCTACGTGTTGAAATGCCTCAAAGCATCAAAGCCTGATTAAGGATCCCAAAGAGATGGTTAAAGTCGATATATATGTTAGTTGCTGTATTTTTCTGATTAAGAACAAGTGCTGCCCAACTTTGAGGATTTTCAAGAAAACTGGAACATTTTCCAGATTAAGAGTGTGTGCTTATACGTGAGGTAATGAAGCTAAGGAAGACAAAAATCTTATTGTTCTTGCTGTGGTATATATTACTTTACATGCTGGAAATTTCATTAGGTATGATAAACTTAAGTAAATACAGGTTAAGACTTGTATATAGGTATGTATTCACGTGAGTTATTGTGGCTGTCATTGTTCAATTTTGGAGGCAAAAAAACTAATTGAAAGTCTATTGCTTAATGCCTCTAGATACTAAACAATTATTCTAGGTGGTTAAGCCTTAGTTAGAGGCTTTTAAATGTCGATTTAGTCTATGTTTTAAATCTAGAAAATTTCTAGAATATAACATTAAGTGGTTCAGCATATGAGAAAGGTGCAAAATGATGGTGGTAATGTTCATATCAAGTTGGACATTATTGAAAGAAAAATTTCAGATGCCACCCGAGATATTTAAAAGCTAAAATGTCACATCTTGAATTTTGAGTACTAGTTAAATTGGCCAAAAAGTATAATTATGGAAAGATGTCAAAAAATTAGAGAAAAATATGAACAAATAGAAAAGAGATTTATGGGGCATAATTGAGGTATAGAGATATTATTTATAATCATAACACCTCAAAAATGAATTATTGGCCAAAAGCCTATTTTCAGGTGAAGTTTTATGGAAAGAAATGGGGAAAAGGTATTAAAATTATTTAGTGGCCTAAAGAGGTTGAGGAAACATTACAAAATATTATTTTGTGGAGTTAGAAAAATTATAAAGAGGTTTAGTTCCCCAAAAGTAGCCTAAATAATTTGTAACATAATTTCTGGGAATTAAATGCTGATCATCCCGAAAATTCAAAGAAAAATAATTAGAGGTAAATTTTTATGCTGTAAATTTTAGATATGATATTTTATACAATAAAGAAGCTAATGGAGGCCAAAACGTTTTACAAAGTGCCCCAGATTAATTTTTGGAATTTATTTGGTAATTAAGTACCAATAAAAAAAGGAGTAAAATGGTAAATTCATTACCCCAACCCCCAAAAAAAAAACATTTGGCCCAAGATTAAGCCCTAGGGGATGAGATTCAGTTTTGAATGGCATGGTCCAATAAAATGTTTCAATATTAAAGCTTTATATGTGTGGGACGAAGGAATAAAATAATTAATTTACCCTCACTAAAAACCTCTGTCTCTCAGCCTTCTCATTCATTTTTTTCGATCTTCAATAGAAGGTAGAGGGAGACAGTGGAGAGAAACCGAAGAGGGGATGAAGAAGAAGTGGAAGAAGGAGGAGGTTTATCCAAATGCAAGTGACATTCTAGACCAAGGTAAGTGTCTAGAATCACATTATATCTTTATTATTTTTTATTTGATGAGTAGTTTGCAATATATGATGAAAGAAAACTTGGTTCTATTGAGAGAAAGTTAAGGAACAAGTAGAAAAATCATAGCCCTAGAATATATTAAGAATTGTGTGGATGATATATGGTGTGGATTGTGGTTAAATGCAATTGCATGTTAAAGTTTGAATTTTCTTGGAGCATATTTTGAATCTGCAATTTTCAAATTGATAAGTGATGCAATCCCGAGTGTTTTATAGGAGGCTAGAGAAATTCTGGGCCAAGGAAATTAAATGATATATAAGTGATTTAATTAAATGAAGAGTAATGCTCATTGGGTTGAACTTTTGAAGCTAAAATCTTGGTGAAGACTTGCTGTTTGCAACTTTAAGTGACAACAACTGTTTTAAATGGTTAAAAGTTTGTGTTATAAGTGCTTGAATGATGATTAGCTAATGTTTTTAAAACTGGAAAATTTCCAGACTTAAAATGGAGAGGCTATTCTATGTCATGAAGTACCTCGATGAGTAGAATGGTATGATTCAAGTGATTTTGTTGTGTTGTTGCCCTGCAGATTAAATTTTTTTATGGTGTTTTAATATGGAGCAAATCTCTCAACCTGTAACCCATATCTTACACATGTGTACAGGCTTCTAGGTTAAGAATTGAAGAAATAAAATTAATTCATAACTTTGCCCTTCTCTCCCCTGTTTGGTCAGCATCCTTTTGTGCTTGTGATAACCCTCCTATGAGCTTGGAATGGAAACTTGTACAAGGAAGTGTTAAGAATATAAGTTTGCATCTATGTGCTATGTCTTAGCCAAGGGAAACAGTTGAGATAAGGGCTAGAATTTTATAATTTCAAAATTAGAAAATGAAGAAGGAAGCTTATTAAGTTCGAAAGTTTGTGGTCAAAGAAAAATAAAGGCACTCACTGTTTTAGTGCCTTAAAGTGTGAAATAATGATTTAAACGTAAGAGACTGCATGTATAAAATCTGTGATCATTTTGAAGAAATTGGCAACAAGAAGCCTACGTTTTATATAATGTTCTCTCTTGCCCTGTTTTGAAAATATGTATTGTCAAAGGAAAGATTTTATTTGTATTCTATTTAATATGGCTCCAATAAACTATAAAGGATAATGGCATGTGATTAAGTTAAAGTTAAGAGACAAGAGTAAAGCAAAAGAGCTATGTTAAGAAGTTAAAGTTTGGTGTCTTTGAGAAATTAAAGATTGCTTTTTCCATTAATATGTATAAACACACACACACGTATACGTAGACACACATAAACTTTTGTCTAAGATAACCAATCTATAAAAAATAGGGGTGTTTATTATTTTCCTGTCCCAACCTTCCTGTCTAGATCCCAAACAAATCTTTAGGACGGGAAAAATTTGGTATCGGGAAAAATGAAGTCAGGATCGGGATTTCCCAATTCCGACTTTTTCCTGATCCCGAAATAATATACATGTATGTTTTTTTTGTCTACTCTAATTTCTAACTATTAAATAAAACAATCCCTTCCTCCTCATTGACACAACTCTTCTGACTCTGAGTTCTGTTCTAGAGTTTTGAGCCCTAAAATTCCCTTCCTCCTCTTTCTGCCTGAAGGTCGACGGACGTCCCATTCCCTATCGGTGGTTGCTCATCGCCTCTCTGCCTAATGAACGACGGTCCTCTGGTTGCTCATCGCCTCCAGATCGCATCGTCAAGCTCTGTAAGTGGTGACTCTATCAAGCTCATCCCCTCCCTAATTTCTTCTCCCCTCCCGTCAGTCTATTTTGTTTCCGAGGTTAAGGATACTAGAGCTAAGGTATCAAATTGCCATTGGGTTCTCTATTTTTCTTCATTGGTTTCGACTTTCATTGTTGACTTGAGTAGAAACTGTTATGTATGCTGGAACTTGAAAGCCTGAAACATAATTTCTCTCAATTTCCTGTTGATTGTTCTTGTTGTAACTCTCTTAAATTGTAATACTAGTTTCAGCCAAAAAGAAAATGGTTATCTGTTTGATTTCTCTCTTAAATTGTAACTCTCAGGTGTTGGAAAATCTGTTTAGTTTCTGAGTTATAGACTGTGGGATGAAAAGTGTAGGAAAAATGGGGTTATAAATATTTCAGTTAGGGTTAAAGTTGCATATTTCAGAACATTGTTGTACAGTAGTGAAGGGAGTACCAGTAGGTAATAGTGATGATTGCTCTGGGATTGTACGTGGAATTCCAGTATTGTTGAATAATTACCCAGCAAGGCTTTGAACTTTGAATGTCTTGCTTTTGTTCTTCTCAACCAAAAATGGTGGAAATCAAAAAAGGAAAAAAAAAGAATAACGATTCATTTTTTTTCTTCTTTGAGAATGAATATTATGTTGATTAGAAGAGAAAACATATATGTTGGTCCAAAATCCTGTTGCATGAATATTATGATGAGCATATATTCATGAAAAGTTACTGCAGATTCATGGTGCAAGCGAAAACGTTCAAGTGGTTGTGGCCCAACGATTATATTTTGGGCCTCATCCTCTTCGGTCTTTGTGTGTTTGATCTTTTTTTGGTCGAATTTTGTGGATGACCCCAATGTCTGAGAATTCAGGAAATTCCCGATCCCGAGCTTAGGAATTTCGTTGGGATCAGGAATGGGATTTCCCGATCCCGAACACCCCTAGTAAAAACGGTAAAGCTATGATTTAAGAAGAGTTAGTACAAGTTGTGAGTAATACAAGTGTTAACCTATCCTTATACACATAAATGTTAGGTCTTAATATTTGCCCAAGCCCTCTAAAGAATCAACAAAGAAGGAAACAATGAGAAGGTAAAATGGAAGAAAGCACAAGAGGTAGTACTCTTTTCCTCTCATGTTGTTGTGCATTGGTTGCCGCATGTTTATTTGTTCCATTTTGCTATAGTTAAACATGAGAGCATGTAAATTATCCTTGCACAAATATTTACCATGGCCATGTGTGTAGATAGATCGGTAGAGCAATTATCTGCCTTGTGTATATGCACTAGTTACATATTCACTTTATCTATTTGTAAAATGAATGTGCACAAATTGTTTATCCAGTTTATCTATCTGTAAGTGATTGTGGCCAGTTAGTTATTCAGTTCAGTTATCAATAAGATATATAGGCACCAGTTAGCTATTAAGCTTAGTTGTTCGCAATGTCTTGTTCTCTATGACTTATTTTTAAATGCATATTTATTAATCTTGTATGATTAGCATGATGAAAGGTAGTTGCTATTGAGATTTTCCCGAATCTCAACCTTCTTCCATGCTATACAGTAAATGAAAGTACTTCTAAGGATAAGAGAATAGTGATTGGTGAAGATTGGAGTTTGGAGCTAAAGGACCTCGATAATTGTATTTTGTTTAAGTTTCTAAATTTATGATTAGCTATGATTACTTGTAATATTAAGGATATGTATGTATATATGTATATATATTTTGGCATGTAAATAATACTGCATGAGGTAGAAGGGGCTTATCATTGCCTAAGTTGAGTGCTATGCTATAAACATAAGAAGAATGGATGAAGTAGGTAAGTTAGCTAGTTGCTATTTTATTTTGAGCTGTGAATTTCAGAGTAACACTTGACAGAGCAAACTTATGAATTGGACTATGGAAATTTGTGATATGGTAGTACACATTTTGAGGTTTAATACAAGTCCTAGATCATAATTTTTGGATTTGTGGTTTCATAGTTATGATTTTTATAACATAACTAAGAAGGTAGGAAATCTGTTGTGAAAATGTTTTGTTCAGATTTTATAAATTTGTGTTTCTGTACCAAATGGAACAAAAATGAACATAGGTCTTATTTTTCTTTCAGAGAGCTTTTGAAGAGCTAAAAATAGAGTTTTGAATCACTAATTTTAGACATATATTGAATTAGTTACGATTTTCCAAAAATTTTAGGAAAATGCATTGTCTCCTATTACCCAATTTTAGAGAAAGAGTTTAAAGTTATCAAGTTTTTAGTTTTATCAAGGGTCCTATTTGGGTCACATATGGTTCGTAAATGGCTAAACAAACTTTGATAAGTAACCCTTGAGTGAAGTACTACATAAAACAATTCTTAAAAGTAATAATTACATGTGGAATGGTAGAGGCTTAACCATGTGCATGATTAATTAGGAAATTGGAATATTTTTTAAAAAAAAGTATAAGTTTGTGAACTTTATTTATGTTCCCTATTTGAAAAGAACCATTTAGACTAGAAATAGTTCAACTATGACATGAATGATACACATGTTAACTATCGTGCATGTACATACAAATATTAGGATTTGATTTGTGCCCTAACTCCACCAAGAGGACATCAAGAAAGAAGTGAAAGCGTGAGAGAGAGCATGATAGAAGTAGTTTTAATCATTAATTTCGTATATTATGGTTTGGTTGCATGTTTGTAAGGTATTGTTCTATGGTTTATTTCACATGCTCAGTTATTTGCCATGCATTTTATATTGAAATATGATTATTGCTACTGAAATTCCCCAATCTCACCCCTCTCTATGTATTAACCATAGGAACAAGTAAATCGTTGGGAAAGGAGAAGCTGTTGGAAGCTTAGCTAAGGTGAATGGAAGAAAGCATGGAACATGTTTTCTTACATTAATTTTGCATTAGTGTGGCTTATTATAATTACTGTGGCATGTAAGCTTAAAGTTTGTTTTGGGTTGTACATAACTCCACAAGGAGTAGAGTGTGAGCTTTGATATCCAAAATTATAAGCGATAACTAGTTTATATTCACGCTGAAACGTCAGTCTTGTGATTGACTTTATATAGGGTCAACATTTTATCTAAGTCATGAAATTGCCATAAAAATAGTACACATCCTAAGCTTTAAAATAAGTATTAATTTGCAATTTTTAGATGTGCAGATAAAAAGATATGAATTTTCTAATTTGGGTCATAATTTTGCAATTTTGCAGAGAATTCTTATGTACAGTGAGTTTTAGGCAACTTCTAGACCCAATGAGATGTTGTTGAGCCTGTCTTAATTTTTATCATAAAAAGCATTTTAAGAGCTAAAGATAGAGTGTTGAACCACTATTTTTGAATATGAAATGATTTATTGATGAATTTTTGAAGTTTCAGAAAAATTTATTATATCATGTACCCAAGCTTTTAGAAAGTTTTAAATAGTTTGTCCATATAAGGGTATTAATTGAGTAACATGTGGTTCCTAAATGGCTAAACAATTTTGATAAGTGACTCTAGAATGAGGTGTGACATTCTCAATGTATAGGGTTAGTGAAGCTCCTAAAAGCCCCTTTGGCATAAACATATTTGTTGTTTGTTTTTGTTCATTTACAATAATAATTTAGATTTTGCTTCTTCTTTTTTAATCTTTACCTGTCTTTTAATTTCTTTTTAGAATTAATCACAATCAAATAACAAATAAATAAATAAACTACAAATAAAAGAAAATATAAATTAAATTTAAATGAAATAATTAAAACTAAAATAAGGCTTGCATCTACCTTTAAATTTTCTTTTTAATTATAGAGGGCCTTTATGGTCTTTTAACAGAAAATTGCTAAAAATATAGGCCTAGATTTAATTTTTGATATGTCATTTTCCCTTGACTTTTTACACATATCTAAATAATTTTTTTTGTTTATTGTACAATTGTTAATTCCCACGTTTTAATTTTTTAAGAAAGTATTAAATATAATTTAAATTTCAATTAAAAAATATAGAATTCTTACAAATTATACATATAATAAATAAGAAAAAACAACTCCAAACTTGTCTATATTTTAATATTATTATAATTATTTTAATATTAGGGGATAGAAAAAACATAAAATTAAAGTTATTAAGAGATAGGTAATATCTTTGAGGAAAAAAAAATGTATTGGCATAAAACAAGGTGGCCATTATGTATGATTTAAGGTTTTGATGTCATCGAATAGTATATAAGAATTTCACTTATCTATGTTACAAATATATCATGAGGTTGCATTGGTTCTTGATCTTCACTTTATTTGTTGTTTCACATAAATGAAATGAAAATAATCATAATTTAATTTTAAAGAAAAATATTTAAAAAGAAAAGAAAATACATAAGTAAAGTACATACCTGTAAATGAGTTATCATCCAAATATAATTGTTTCAAAGATGTGCAATTGCTTATTGATTTTGTAATGATTCCCTCTAATTGATTATCATCAACAGCAAAGGCTTCAAGTAAAGGGAGTTGATGGCACATTTCTTCTGGTAAATTACCCTTTAAATGATTCATGCCAACATTAACATGGCTCAAAGAGGGCATCTTCCAAAGGAATGAAGGAATTCCACCTATGCAAAAAATCCAGAATAATTGTTTGTTGGTATAGTAAGTCTAGGAATTTCCTTAATTCACACACAACTATATGAGTAATACATGGAATTTCGTTAATTAGAGGCTTAAAATTAATAGACTATTATTTAAATTTTGTTGGAAATTAATTTAAAAGGGACTCTTCCAATATGATATCAATTACCAATTGGACATTAAAACTCTTTTAAAAAAGATATGCTAAAGAGAGATTATGGAATTAATTTCACCAATATAAAATGAACAATCAAGTTATTTATATTTTGCATTAAAGCTATTTATTATTCACAAGGCTCTAACTTTGAAATCTGGCTATGAATTCTTCATAGACTTAAAAGGTTAAAATTTTAGTTTTTGTTTAAGGAATTTAAATACCTTTAGTTGCATATTCTGGAGGAAATATAGTTTACATAAAAATAAGATTTTTGTTAAAGTATAAAATTAAGAGATGTGTAAATTGAACGTACCTGTAAAAAAATTCCATGACAGATCTAATTCTTCCAACAATGTCTCATTACCAATTGATGTTGGAAGACTACCATTCACCTGTTTCGATTTACAAAGTGAATAAGATATATCAAAGTAAGCTAATAGTTAAAAGGCTTTGGCATTCATCTTTCACATTAAAAAAAATAGATAAATCACATTATATGAACAAACAAACACACACACAGCGCACACATTAGGAATTTACTCTTATGTTTTCTCTTCTTTCTATTTTCTCTCCCATTTTCATTCCTCCTATCTTTTCTTCTCATCCAAACGGAGGTAAAAGAAAAATAAAATAGGTAATGTCATTATCATATAATTTACATATATATACTATATAAAAAAATTCTCGTGTTTTACGTACTAATTCAAAAAACTTGAATATTTGTTTTATGCTTAATAATCCATGCATAAATATTTAAAAGGCAGAAATCAAATATATTCTAACCATCGAATTGCCTAACTTTTAATAATTATATAGCTAATGAGATAAGTGTTTTATGTTGTAATTGTTGAATAATTATTTAATAGGATTTTATCAATTTGTGAAATAAAAAAGAAATGAATAAAAATATTAAAAAAATAAAATTAATCAGGGAAAGGAAGAGGAAAAATATAGAGTTGACGATAATAAGAGAGCGATATAAGTTGCAAATGCGTGCATTCATATACAGTCAACAAGTGGGCACAATAATTATATATGATGTGGAGTTCTTTTATTGAACAAAGTATAAATGATATGGTGCACTGTACCTACAAAATTTTGTTTCCAAGTTTTAAATATCATGTGGTCCCATGAGCTCATGAACGAACATTATGAATGAATGAAATGGCGAAAAACAAAGCCATACAAATTCATTCCAAATTGAAAAATGACTTCTCTCATGATTACATTAAAAAATTTCAAATAAAGATTAATTAGAGTGTTTTGTATTTTATATTTTCAATATTTGAAGTTTTTTTCTAAAGTTTGGGAAGCTGAAATAAATATACAAATAAAAAAATTATTCAGATTTAAGAATATCAGAACCCTAAATATAAAAAGCTAAATACAAATGATCACACAGATAAAGATGTTAATGGTAAAAGTCATACTCCATCCTTTAAATCCAATCTGACTCTAAGTAGTGTTGTATGGGGCCCTTTTTTTTTTTTTTGGTTACAAAGGCAAGCAAAGCTTGAAGGGGGTAAGTCTATAGGCTAGATCCTACAGAATGATCATGAGGTGTCAACCCACGATCCAAATCAAAAAGCGGAATACAGTCTGTAGGGGAAGCCCCTAATTCCTCGTATTCAAGCGGAATCCTATGTGCTTCTTTCGCCAGAAAATCTGCGCATCTAATACTTTCCCTGTGAGTGTGGGAAATTTCTACCTCCCAGTCGCTATATATGAGTGAAGTGGTATCTAAAATAACATCATACAATGGATGATCAGCATCACAATAATTGGATAGAAGATGAATCGCCTGGAGTGAGTCCGTGAACAGCTTGATTTTCCTGAGCCCCAACTGTTTACATAGTAGTAGACCCCGACGGATTGCATGGATTTCTGCAGCAGCTGGGAAAGTATATCCTAGCTTCTGTTGAAATCCACGTACCCAGACACCTCGATGATCTCGAATAACACCTCCACAAGCAGCTTGGCCTTCTCTCCTTACTGATCCATCTACATCTAGACGGTGAATTCCCGGATCTGGGGGGAACCAGTGAAGTACTCCTCGTTCTGGAACCTGGAATATCTGGTGCCGCAACCTTCCATTCTCCACCCCTTCCGAGAGATGATACATGCATCTGTGGGCTATCTGTTTAGGACTGTCCGATGTCCCTTCAAAGGCTTGTCGGCATCGGTTCTTCCATAGTAGCCAGCATGTTGAACTGAATACTTTTTGCCAAGACCATCTCGCCATCCTATTGCTTCCAGGTGAATGTTGTGCATTCCAACTGAGCCAGTCCTGCAAGTTACCAGAGAAAAACATACTATAATATAGGGGGTTAGTTAAAACTGACCACACTCTCTGAGCTTGCTCACAATCTCTCAAAATATGAAGGATACTCTCCACACTATCACACTGAAAAGGGCAGGTGTTTAGGACGCTCGGATTGTGTCTCGCTCTTAACTCATTAGTAGGAAGCCTTTCATGGTAAACCTGCCACAGAAAGATTTTGACACGCTCAGGAATTCCCTGATGCCATAAAGCCTGCCAGTGAGATTGGCTTCTGGAACCATGCTGATGATATATAGCATCATAGGCCGATTTAACGCTGAAGGTCCCATCAGGAGCATTCCTCCAACAAACCACATCGTCCTCAGTGCCCGAAGGCGGGGGCATCAACATTATTTTATCAACCACCCATGTAGGAAGGTAAGATTCCCATTTAGCTTTGTCCCAGTGACCCGATTGAGTAACGAAAGATCGCACAGTGGCATTGACATCAACCAAGTGAACATTATGATCAATATGAAGTTCCAGAGGATTGTCCACCAGAGACCAGCGCTCCTTCCAGGCTAGTGTATTATGACCACTTCTCAAGCATTTGCCAAGACCTCTTTTAAAGTCGTCCCAGACAGTCACAATGCCACTCCAAACCGCTGATTGATTTCGCCTCTTCCGGACAAGAGGGTCAGTGAGCACTCCACATGCGTATTTAGCACGTAAACATTTCACCCAATAAGCATCCGGTTTCTTAATCAGACCCCAGCATAACTTCATGAGGAAGGCTTTATTTTGACAGTGTAAGTCTTTAAACCCCAAGCCGCCTTCACACTTTCTTTGTTTTAGCACATCCCAGGAGAGTAGATGCAATTTTTTGGAGTCTTCATGGTGATTCCAGAAGAAATCCCGACTTAGCTTTTCAATGGATAGGAGGACACCTTTCGGGACAAGAGTAGATTGCATCTGGTATTGGGGGATTGTTGAGAGGACCGATTTAATTAGAGTCGACCGACCCGCCATACTCAGGAATTTACCTTTCCAGTTTGCCAATCTCAATTTTACCTTCTGGACGAGCGGAAAAAAGGTCCTCTTAACCATCCTTTTGTGTAAGAGGGGAACACCCAGATATTTGCCAAGGTCTGCAGTCAGACCAACACCCACAGTCTGGCTCATCTCATAAGCTCTGTTGAAATGAACATTTTTTGAAACAAGCATCTTGGATTTGTTCAGATTAATCTTGTGACCAGAAACTTGACAAAAAAGAGCCATGACATTTCGAAATTCCATCATCTGCTCAGTTGAAGCCTCTCCAAAGAGGATCAGATCATCAGCAAAGAAGAGATGGGAAATATTAGGACCAGATGAGCTCAGTTTGAGTGGGTTCCATTTTCCCATCTCCACTTCTTGGTGAATAAGTTGACCGAGAAGTTCCATACAAAGGACGAACAAATAAGGACTTAGGGGATCACCCTGCCATACAAATAAGTTGTATGGGGCCCTTTGATCATGTTATTTTCCTTCAGGCTCCCTGTTTCTTTAATGATTTAGAAAATATTACCATTTTATTCATATTCACTTTGGGATTAAATGAAAGTATTGCATTCCATGTATTTAAAAGTAATATAGCAAAATCATTATTCATATACAAATACACATGAGATAAATTTATATTCTTTAGAACACATGTAATTGATATCTACTCCTACAATCACGTTCATAGTTATCTCTTATATAAATTATTAAAAGCTACTTGATGTGTGTTTGGAAATTATTTTAATGCACTTGCTTCCTTTTTTATGAATCCATCGTTAGCTTAAAAACTAAAGTTCTAGTTTTTATAATAATAGAAAATCCTTGTATAGAGGTGTAGCAGTGTAACTTTTCCTAACGTAAAAGTTTAAAGCAATTTCAGTTAGCAAGAAATATCAAATAAGCATAAATAATACATGAAAAGTTTGCTAAAGTATATTGTAATATTAAGCCATGGATATATTGAGCATATCTGTACAGGAGTTTTTTTTGTAGATATTAAGAGAAAAAAGGCAAAAAGGAAAAATAAGAGGCTAGAAAGAAACTAGTAAGTACACACAAATTGCCACCAGAGAGTTACAAAGTTACCTAAAACACATATTTGTTGGGAGCCTACTAGATAAGTGATTTATTCCAAGATCCATTTATTGCAGACTGAACTGTAAAATAATGATAATGGTATAGGAAGGTGATTGTTCAAGATACAATGTTGTTTTTTGTGTTTTTTTTTTTTGGTAAAATATACAATGTTTTTAGTTGTAAAAGATTGGCAATCTCATTTGAAATGTCTCCTTCAAATAGGTGGGAAAAAGAGAGTGATGTCAGTAACAATTTTTATTTATAATGATTTTTTATGTACATGAGACAAATTTGTATTTTTGTTAATAAAACAAAATTGTATTTTTGAAAACACATATGGCACAACTTGCACATTTTTTAGAAATAATGACAAAAATATATTATAAATGATAAAACACATCTGCACTTGTTTTCAAAAAGGAATAGCCCATTTAATTGGGTTGGTCTAATATCCAGAGAATAAATAATTTGGATGGAATAGCCCATTTCTTGTGCAAGGCCCATTACGCTATTGTATACTTTAGTTCAGTTTATTATTCTATAATTTGGATTAATATAGATTTATTATTGTTATCTTTCCAGATTTGGTTGATTAATTAATTACGAGAAATTCCTATATTTCATATAAGCGGTATTCTTCTCATTCAAGAAATAAGAAGATTATGAGTTCAGTTAATTGTGATTAATTGAAAAAAAAAACTAACAGACAAATTGAAATCCATTGGCCTTTGCTATTCATAATTTCTTTCAAAACTACCAGAAAAATTATTTTTGTTAGCTACAAAATTTCTAAAAATATAAATTAATAATAAATAACCAAATTAAAATTAAATATTCCAAACATGTTTGTATGGATTACTGTTTTTGGAAAAAAAAAATCCAACTGAAAAATAAACATTATGACATCTCATTATGAATGAATGAAATGGCGGAAAAACAAAATCTCATTTTGTTGACAAACAAACACGTCATTTTATATTTCTCCAATCCCATACTAAAGTCAAAGGCATGCAAAATCATTCCAAATTGAAAAATGACATCTCTCGTGATTACATTAAAAAATTTCAAATAAAGATTAATTCGAGTGTTTGGTATTTTATATTTGTTTTCAATATTTGAAGTTTTTTTTCTAAACTTTGGGAAGCTACAATAAATATGCGAATAAAAAGATTATTCAGATTTAAAAATATAATATCCCTAAATATAAATAGCTAAATACAAATGATCACTAAGATACAGATATCAATGGTAAAAGTCATACTTTATCCTTTTAATCCAATTTGACTCTAAGTAGTATTACATGGGACCCTTTTATCAGGTTATTTTCCTTCAGTCTCCCTTTTATTCATATTCGCTTTGGGATTAAAAGAAAGCACTGCGTTCTTTGTCTTTAAAAATTAATATAGCAAAACCATTATTCACTAATGCCTTACGAAATACTATAATAGAATTTATGACATTGATATAATTAAAACTCTTACCTTGCAAGTTGCTATTCGCAAGATACAAGTGCTGGAGGTTGGTCAAATTTCCAAGGTCACTTGGTATATTTCCTCTGTTGAATTTGTTATCACCCAATTGTAACTCTACTAATTCTTTGCATTGATGCCAAATGGAGGGTATTTCACCAAACAATTCATTTTCATTCACATAAAATAATTCAAGTTTTGGAAGCCCAAAACACATATTTTTTGGGAGACTACCAGATAATTGATTTTGACTAAGATCAATATGTTGCAGCGCTGAATTGTTAAATAATGAAGATGGTATAGAACCAGTGAGTTGATTTGCTCCAAGATATAACATCTTCAGTTGTGAAAGATCACCAATTTTATTTGGGATGCCTCCTTCAAATATTAAGGGGGTGGGACAGAAAATAATGTCAGTAAGAATTTGTTACGTGTCACAAGTTATTAGGTATATGAGATAAATTAATATTCTATAAAAACACATGTAATAAGACTTGAACATTTTTTAAGAAATGACACATATATTAGTAAATGATAAAACGCAATAAAAGGTATAACCCTTTTAATTCGGATGGAATAATAACCATAGATTAAATCAACTGGTTGTGTTTGGTTGAGAAATTTTGATGGATTCAAGATGATTAAATCTAAGAGACAAATTGAAATCCAATTGGCCCTTCCTTTTCATCATTCCTATCAAAACACATATTTCTTGGGGGACTCCTAAAAAAAATCTTTTTGTTGGCTCTGCAAACTTTTTAAAAATAATAATTACTAATAAATTATGAAATTAAACTATAACGTAGATTTTCCAAATCAAAATTAACGTTTCGCATATGTTCATTGTAAGGCTTATTCAATATGAAAATGGACAATATAAGCTTCTTATATCTATTATGTTAAGTCCTCCAATCACACATGACTATTTTTCATATTTTTAAAAGATGTTATTTATCTATAAATCAATATAAAATAAATTGGACACACGTTCATATGTGATTGAAGAACTTGACATAATAGATATAATGAATTTGAGCTAAGTTTTTTTTTCTTACAAAAAAACCCTTCATAAAGTTTTTAATGACAAAATAATAGACATTTATTTTCAAAGACCGATGATGAGCCTTTACATCCACTTGGACTAATTAATATTGTGACACATGGTGTGACTATGTAATTTGTTTCAAATTTTTGATGAAGAATGTTTTTTCCCTTTGAAAAAGAGTAGAAATAATTATGACAAATTAAAAATATAGAAGAAAATTCATAAAAATGCTAAAAAAAATAAATAAAAAACTTGAAACAAACCATTATTCCACGAATATAAGATCCTGCTATCCAAGTACACTAGTTTAGAATGAACACAAATATAAATGTTGAAAATAATCCAAAACATACCTGACAAATTGTTATAAGACAAACTCAACTTTTCGAGCGAAGATAAGTTGGCAATTGTTTGGGGAATAATTCCTGAAAGTTTGTTACCCCCAAGTCCTAAAATCTTCAAGTGCTCAAATTTTCCCACCTCATGCGGAATGGTCCCTTCAATGAAATTATAAATCAAATTTAAAGTCTCCAACCTTGATAGATTGAATAGAGATAGTGGAATAAATCCATTAAGCCTATTATTTCGAAGATTTAGTTGCTTAAGTGAAGATAAATCTCCTATCCCTGCCGAAACTTGCCCATGAAAGTCATTGTAGCTCAAGTTGAATAGTTTCAATCTACACAATTGAACTAACTCTTTTGGTATTTGACCATAAAAATTGTTGTCACTAAGATCGAGTTCAACAAGGAAGGATAGATTTCCTAGTTGTGGAGATATGGTGCCCTTGAGTTCCATGCCACCAAGATTTAAGGAATGGACCCTTCCATGACGAGTGTTGCATGTGATACCAATCCAATTGCATGGAGAAGAAGAGACAGACCAATTAGCTAAGAAATCATATGGATCTGAAGTGATAAAAGATTTAAGGGCAAGAAGTGCAAATTTATCAGTACCGATGTTTGTATTAGTCCAAACAAAGGGGGCCATGAAGCAATGAAGTAAGAGCAGGAAAACAAAAGAAGAAGGCTTTCCCATGATGAGCATAACAGACTTATCGGAATTTCAAGTCTTGTGCATCGAGCAATTAACACACACGTTGTTTTATACTTCTCCGGTTCCAAATGAAGTCAAGTCGTACTAACAAAATGCGGAGTTGCAACAGGACATCTTTTATGATAAGATTGAAGAAATTGAACTAAAAAATTAATTTCCATGTCAGGCGTATTAAATTTGTTTCAACATATATTTGAAGATTTTTTTTTTTGCTGCATTATTTTATTTATGGCCAATTCTGGTGGTTAATGAGAAGAAGCTTCGTCCCTTGACTTGATTACGTGTTGCACAATTTCACTTCTGGGACCACCTTTTCATAGTATATTTTAAATGAAGCTTGCCTGGATACAGTGCTCTTTCGATTATGCATTTCCTTTTTATGTTCATTTTTTTTTTAATTTTGGGTGAGACAGTTATTCCTTTCTTCTTTAATAGATTGTAATGAGTCTCACATCGGATGGGTTTCTTTAAAAGAGGGGTCTTATAAGGTTTTAGGTTCCTTAACTCCAACATCTAGCTTTTAAAGTGTGGTTCTCCCAAAGACTTGTGTCTGTTATAATTGTGCTTTCATTCGGAGACAACCAATCGAAGAGGGTTACCAAAGGAGAGAGTTCAGCTACCATGGACTTTGAGTTTGAGGACAATACTATCACTGTTATTTAATTGGGAATATTAAGTCCATATGTCTAATTTTAATTGTGAAGTTATTTTTGTTTTCTCTAGTAAAAAGGACTAATCCATTCACCTCAAAAAGCGCAGGCACATGGCATGGTGGAATTCTCAAACATTAGGGTGTGTTTGGTTGGAGGGGTGGGGAGGGAGGGGAGGGTGTGTTTGGTTGGAGGGGTGTTACCTTATTTGGTTTATTAAAACAGAGAGGAGGGGGGAGGATCCTTTGTTTTGTTTAAAAGAAGGGAAGGGAATTAAAGCCAAAATTTTGGCTTCTCTCCCACCCCCTCCCCTCAAACCAAACACATCCTAAGGATCCCTCAAAACAACTTGATGCAGCTAATTGAAAGAGAAAGAAAATTACGTTAGCGATGAGAAAAGAGGCTGTACGTGTCTCTTTATGAAGTATAATTTATTCACTTCTAGGACCACATTTTCATTTTCATTGCATTAATCTAATAACCCAAAAGGACGTTAGTGAGAAGAAGCTTGTGTGGATTCATTGTCCCTTCACAAACATATATCTCAAAAGCTTTTAGTCTTAATTTGTTTGTATGTATATATTATATCTTTCTATCTCCCACTTATAATTTGGAGGTACACGGCGTGTTTGACTTGTGAGTAGACCTCAAATTCACAGCCCATTTCATAAGATAGAAACTGCACGCTGTGAAATATCTCCTCTTATATGAATATTTTATTTTGGTGACATCATCTTAGTTCAATGAAAAATGCCACGCAGTTGACGCTAAAAATAGATGTAAATATACCACTTTCTATATATATATATATAGAAAGTGGTACATAAAAATTATCAAAGTGGTGGTATAGATATAAACGTAAATCTACTTTTGATTATGGGTATCGATATAGTCTCTAGCTAGAAGGAAAAAAATGTATATAAAATAATTTTAAAAGGAAGTAAAACATATCACATAATTAACATGAAAATAATTGTATCGAAAACTTACACTACTACAAAAAATGCGAGCTATAGCACTTAGGAAGCGTCGTAGCTTCCAGCGCCATTAAAACAAGCTACGACGCTTCTTGAATATATGGAAGTGTCATAGCTTTAGTATTTAATTTTTTTTTTAATAAAAAGCTATGGTGCTTATCCAAAGAAGCGCCGGAGAAAGTATACTATATCCAACGGCGCTTCTCAGAGGAAGTGCCATTGGAGGTACGTTTTTTTTTTACCTATCCGCTTTCAATCCACGGAAATTTACATTTTATAAATCCATAACTGCAAAAACCCAAACCAGAATCACACCAAATTAGAATGAAATAACTCAAATCAAAATAATTAATTCATAAAACTAGTACTAATGTAATTTGATTACAACGTAACAAATAAGAACAACTAATTGTAAATACCTATGTATGTAGAACTAATTCATATACAACCGAGATGAATATGCAAGAAACAACCTACGTATGTACCTAAATATTAGCTAATTCCTTGACCATATATTCACATCATTCTTCAATGATTTCATCTATTTGTTAATCAGTCAATTGGTCAAAACGTTGATCTTCATAATACTACATAAAAAGCATGCACAGAAAAAATTAAAATTACTAAAAATCAATTAACTTAGACACTTGTCAATTAAATTTAAAACACAGTAATTGCAAGTAAAAATAACTTACTTGTGTAGGAACAGAAATGTTATCATGAGTAACTACATCTTTCATAAATTTCATAATATAATAACCACAATCATTATTGTTTGGTTGGAATGGGCACTGACAATACAATGAAATAGTTAAGTAAACATTTGAAGAAACATTTTTAAATAACAAAATTGGAGTAATTAAATTCATATGTATAAGTACCGCAATCTTCCTCCAGGGATAGCTACTAGCTGGGCCTTTACGTGTAGAATAGCTCAATCTAACGTTGCTTCGGTAAGCGGTCAATGCACTAACAAAACAAGCAGTGACTGATTAATTTTGGTAATTCAATAATGAGAAATATTTACACATACACCCATGCACTTACTTATTGATTATAATCTTCAAATCACGCCGGTTGTCTGGATAACCAGTCTTTATAGGATCCAAATGGTAAATCCCGGGGACTCCAGGTGACACTGGACGGAAAACAATCAAAATCCAATGTCCCCTAAAATATTTGAAAGATTTTACTTCGATAATCATGTTATAGTAAAAGTTGAAGAATAAAAAAAAACATACATTAACATACTGTCACAAATAACTTACCTGAATTGTATGGCACGATAAAAAGCATATTATGGGTTTCTCTTCACATGAAGATGTCCCTAACATCATTAGATAGTGCTTCCACATCTAATCTATGCTAGCCAAGGAAGTGTGGGTTGACAAATATGAATCTATGCACACTTTCTGTGTGCAGTAACAGATTGTGGTACAAGTGCTTTTATAGAAAATAAACAATGTCATTAAAGCCTAAAAAAAATTAATGATGAATAATAATAATAACAACAGTGATAGACGATAATAATAAAGTACATAATCCATATGTTGATGGTCGTCACACTAAACCAATCACAACTAAACACATTGTTCAACACACTACCATCGACACGATCATTTATAACTACATGATAGATGTCGATATCGAAACGTATTGACTGACCTCCTCAGCTAATCAAAGATGGTACCATTGATGCCAATTATTGGAGATATGAGGGCATTTATCGATTGTTTTGGTTGCTAGTCAAGGGTTGGGACTTATGTTCGGTTGATAAACACTTTGAGTTCTTCCCACGCCCTTCAATTCGTTTTCTTTAGGACGAGCAGTAACCTAAAAATATAATGAAATTAAATAATGTGGTTTTAGATGGAAGTGTATAGAAAAACTAAAAGGATTTGTAAATTAACTACCTTTTCATATGGCTCAATCAGACTATTGGCCATGCAACATAACCACTGACGATATCTTTCACCATTGTTGCTTCATCCAAAGAAGGGATTGGTAAGGGGGTATCATCAATTGTGCATACATCGACCCTAAATCTGAGTATGTTCAGTGGCAATGGTGAATTATGCAAGATATCACTTTCGGTGTTGTGGGCCACGCCTACAGCAACCGCGTGCTTGAAAGAATGATGGACGTACAACTTGCAGTCCGATTCACCCTTATGAAAAATAGAGTTAAATATATTAAAGTACACTAATGTATAACGAACCAAAAAGGGAAGTGGAGAAGAAATTAATTACCAAAGGAATGGGGACTTTAGGCATGGAGGGCCAACTATCTCTCGCACTCGTGCTGTGTCACACACCAGACTCGGTATTGCCCTAAACTGTAGTAAGGCCTCAATTTGCACCTTCAATAACGCGTTTTGCTAGTGCATCAAATGCATATGATAGGTGAATTGCTCCACTTGATGCTCATAGCCACTAGTCCTTTGGTCTGCGTGATGCTTGTGGTCAGAAATTTGCTCATGTAGTTGTAGTAAGTCATTTTTTATGGCTCACTTTTTAGGTCTGTAATACAATGTTTGGGTTACTACAAAACTAGTACCCCAAATACGATCATCATACTCAGGAGCTCCAAGCGCTCTGCTGAGCAAATCATCATGACCAGCATAATGCGCCAAGTCTAGCTGCTCCTGCGTCATTGAGCTCTATCACAACAAGAATTACAACAATATTAATTACTATAAAGTAGAATCTGTTAAGTAAAGCTAAATGATTATCGTATGTATAATCCACTACTTACACAATATTCAGCAACTTGTCTGGCTTGTTTGCTGGGAATTTCACCTTCTTTGTTTGTTCAGCCTGCCAGCCATAAATCATGCCGAGGTATATGTGTGACATCATCAGAATGCGATTCTTGCAGCTGCATATCAAAGTTAGTTGTAGTTAAAAATTAGTCATACATATTATATTCATATGAAATAATGATTAGTTATTACTAATTATTGCTCCAATGTTGCATACGAGACCGGTCCTTTCATGTACCGGTATGGCATGTTGGATGCGTTTTCGCGATTTTGCTCACTTCTTTCTTGTTTAGATCCAAATAATATGAATAAATATTAATTACTACTACATACGAGACCGGTCCTTTCATGTACCGGTAAAGGCTAATATTATTTTACCACAAACTGCGGGTTAGTATGTGAGGCTACAAACTCATCCCATTGCTCTTGAGTTATGATCCCATCGTACATCTTCGGTGATGTATGAATGATAATATCATTGTCGTCCCGCAAGAAGAATTTGACAAGAGCGGAGTGAAAATTTCTTAAAAGTTGCCACATTTTCACAGCACGAATTTCTCTTTATCGTCTTCAATTATGAAGCAAGAATGGAAGAAAAAACACATATAATTTGTTAGATTGTAATTTCATGATACAAAACAACCAGAATAATAAAGTAAATAATGTTTACCTTGACAGAATTGAAGAGCATATAACCATAATCTTTCTTCTCGCGGTACAAATCTAAAACAGTAATGGGGACTCTTTCTCTAACCGACGTCCCAATGTAATTTATAAAGTTGCTGGCATTCGGTCTGACTGGATTTCCTTTTTCATTCCACTGAAGCTCTAACCTAATGCTCTTACTCCTTAGTTTGATAATTTTTTTCATTACGGTCCTGCCCTTAGCTACCTCAGCCTCAAATGCTGCTTGATCTTCGTGTTCGATAGGAACAATATCGTCTTCGATGTGAGGATCCATTTTCCTACAAGTTAAACAAACCAAACAAAACATCAGAGCATGCACTTGACAATCATGGCAATAAAAGTAAATTATGTTGAAATATATGAATGCATGTAATAAAACATACAAAGCAAAAAATCAAGGCACCAATTATCATATTTTCCACTTTTTTGTTTGATTTAAAAACCAAGTCCCCTTTTTATGATTATGTCTCATATATAAGGGTTCATCTTCATCTTCATCTATATCAATATATTTGGACCACAACATGTCAAAGGACAGATCATCCTTATGAATATTCAAATATTCATTACTTGCATTATCAACTTGTTCTTGATTATTCTTATTCGATGGAAGTACAATGGACCAGTTCTTCTTGGAAGGATCCAGAATGAAAAACACTTGTTGTGCCGTGATGCTAAAATGAAAGGATCATCTTTATACCAAACTTTAGAGAGATCCACTTGAACAAACCCTAAATCATTTGTTCATAATATACTGTTGTTGTTAATCTACTTACATCTGAATATAGGGACCCTCAACATAGTGTAATCTAACTGCCATATTCTTTCAATTACACTAAAAGTATGACATTGTTGCATAGATAGGGTATACGTCTTTGGCACTAGATATGTGCCACGAATCAGCAACAAGTGTTACCCCACTATTCTATATTGTGCTCCTTATATCATGTTCTTGTGTGTAGAAGTGTAACCATTGATTGCATAACAATTGTAAGACAATACATTTAAGCTTGGTCCATTCGATAGCCATCTTAAGTTTTCAGAAACTAAATCAGGATTCCTCTCCACCTTATAATTACTGCGCCTTTTTAACCAAGTTAGAAAATGTCGGTTGTGCTCTTTTGTTATCAAATTTTCATTCATCTCACCATATACTAATTAAAGAGCATCCTTATGTTCTTTAACATATGGTTCAACCTCATCAGTGTTATGTAGCACATACAAGTGAGCTTGCTCCCATTCAGTCACTAATACCCTAGTTACATCATTCATACTCGTTCATTTCCCTGATCTTCACCCATCATGACGGGACTTCGAGATCCCTACAGGGTCAACATTTGATAAAAAATCAGCACAAAAGTCACTTGCTTCTTCAACTATGTAACGCTCAACTATATACCCCTCTGGTTGATATCTATTTTTCACATTCCCTTTTAAAATTTTTATAAATCGCTCATTCTTAAACCATGCTTGCCTCTTGCAGTTACTAATTACTTTTATCTTCTGCCATGTATTTTTTAAAAAAAATTCAGCAACATAACGTCATCAAATTTGAAGTTTTTCAATTATTAAACACTATTAAAGTCACAAATAATCAACCAATTAATTCTCACAGCATGAATCATACTAATTTTCCACAACTCACAACAAAAATAAATCAAAGAATATTACATAGTTCAATGATATTTAACGCTCTGACTAGCTAGTTCAATACTCCTTTAATTTAATGATTGGCAGGACACATACATAAGAAACCTCAAGCAATCAACTATTCAAAATTGATGACAAATCTTCAGGTACCCAAATATAAAACGGTGTATGAAAATGTATGACTTAAGGTTCTGTTAAAAATATATACTTAAAGACTTACAAGCTAGCAAAAACTTCTATAAGAGGCTGAGACAGAGGAAAAAAACAACTGGGAGACTAAGCTTTAAGAAGACAATTGAAACTTTAAATAAATACTTGGAAAAAAAATCATGAACACACATATAATATTCACAACAGATTTTACCAAAAATAAAAGAAGAAGAAGAAGAAAACATACCTAAAAAAAACTTAGGAGCTGGGAAAATTCTTGTACAAGGCTGAGACAAAGCAAAGAACATGTGGGTAACCAAGTTTTGTGTAATATCCCGAATTTTGAGGTTTAAGGCTAGAGAATAAGGCTAAATTAAGTGAACTACTAAGCCCCGGTTTAGTAGATGTCCCAAATCTATTCTCTAATGTCTCTTATATCTTTAGGGCATTAAAGAAAATAAAATGGCAAATTTTGAAGAAAGTGATTATGCTTCCAGTGAAATCGTCTATGAGGAAGTAAGCTTGTCATGTGATTTTTATGACCAAATAATGAGTAAAAATTATGAAATTTTATAGAGTGAAAGTAGACATCCTGAGCTTTAATTTGATAGGTCATATGAATCATTTGATACTATATACAAACATATATGAATTTTTTAAATTAGCCCAGAAAAACTGGAAAGTTTCTTGAACAGCAGGAAAAGATTAAAATTCTGGGAATTTCGTGCTTCCAAATGACAAAATTCTATATTTTTCCTTGAAACTCAATAAAGGTTCCATAGCCTTTAGAATCACTTCAATTTGATTTTTCTAGAATTAGTTATGAGTTTTCAAAGTTTGGACAGAAATGTGCCAAAATTTTGTAAAAATCCGAAAATTGGGAAATTGATAAAATATAATAATATAAGCTTCATCCTCTTCCTCCAGCTAGAAAACCACATCAAACATACCTGAATATAGAGAGAGAATGTAGGGAATTGTGGAGAGAGAAAGGGAGGAAAAACTTGCAAAGGTAAGTGTTTTCTTCGGTAAATTGGTTCCTAAGGCGTATAACTCCGTTCCTAAGCTTCCTTTGCGTATGATTTAAGGTTTGGAATCTCATCTTTTGGTGTTAGACCAGCTAGGGTTCAGTCATATCAAGGGAGAGCCAGTTGGAGCTTCAGGTAACTTCCAAACTCTTGCATATTGACTATTCTGGCTCTTATGGACAATTTAATCGATGAAATTTCAGTGGATTGTCTTTTGTGTGTAAAAATGGAAAATGGGTTGTAGGAGCTGTTATGCTGCCCAAATTGGTACTAAATGGTGGTTGTAACCTAATGGAATAGTCAATAAAGTGGTTAGAAGTATAAAGGAACGCGTTTTCGGAGCCAAAATTGAAAAACCCCAATTTTTCCCAGAGTACTTGAGAATTTCGGCCAGGGATGTTAGAGGGCCTTTGAGTTGGATTTTCAATAATTTGATGGTTCCATTGAGTTCAGGAGGGAAAATTAGATGGGGTTACAGTTGGGCACTTTTTTGGAAAAGTCCGAAAAAGTGTAATTACGAAAACGCCCCTGAAACCCTTAAGGCCGGGCTGTCAAGGGTATTTTTGTAATTTGATATTGAATTTGTTAATTCAGAGTTTGGAAATGAATTCCTTGGGTGGAAATATATCAGGATAGCCTAGGTTAGAATTTCGAGAAAAGTATAGTCAGGCTGGGTTTGGCGGGGCCGAGCCAGGTCCCCAGGAGCATTTTGGTCATTTTTCAATATAAACTCAGATAACCCCCAGAAACACTATGGAGGTGTTTAAATGGTACATTTGGAATTGTAGAATCAAATATGGAGCCCGATCTATTGGCAAGCTTTACGAGGCACACGTTTTGAGGCGGAAAAGGGTTAAGGTAAGGGGCTTATCTTATTTTCAAGTATTTGATATCTCTGCTTGTGTAGTGATGTATGTGATTGCTTTACTTGATTGTGTAAAGCATATTTGAATAAATAAAGCTCTGTTTCTGTTTTTGCTATGGCTATAGTCTTGTTGCATGAAACATTGAGCATGCAAAAATGTCATTATGGAGCACACATCTAGTTAAAGCTAACATGTCATGAACATAGCATCTATCATGCATGCATTATGGTATCTGTTTCCTATTGAGATTCTCTCGAATGTCACCCTCCCCTACCAACAATTTAGACAGGAGGAGACAAAAGATATGCTGAGAACAAATAAGAGAACCGTACGAGGGGATTGCAGTGGCAAAACGAAGACAAGAAGATGTCTCCGTTTCACTAGGATGAATTTAGATACCCTAGAACCCTGTGCGGCTATGAGGTTTGTAAATATTCTGTGCGAACCCTTATGGGAAATTTCTGTAATCATGCACATATTATTAGTATATTTATGTTATTCCTGTGTTGCCCACCGAACCGCATATCATTTTCCTCAAATACTCTGGTAAAGGTGAAATTAAAATAAGGGCATGACACTTTGTACTATAACGGAACTGCGGTGACCAAAAATTTTTGAAGAAATGCGCACGAGGAGACAAGAAAAAACAAACAGTGGGACCAATGAAGATTCCAATAGCAGTCATCAAAGAGAGGAGGGCGTGGGGACAATGGATAAGGAAAGGTAGAGAGGGGACCAATTAGATCTGGAAAATGGAGTGTGGGAGTACGCGGGAGAAAGACAAAAGACGACGATAATGGCGGGGGCAGCAAATTTGTATACCTTGTATGGTGCTTTTACCTTAAGCGGCATAGAAGGTATATAAAAGTTACAGCACTTGAACACCAAGCGCCACAGCATCCCTTCAGTATATAAAAAAAAATGGTGAATGAAGCTATGGCGCTTGCTGTACAAGCACCATTGCATCCCAAATATTTTCTTTATTCTATCTTAGACGCCTTGTTATTATTAGCCTTCAAACGTAACCTTAATTGATATAAAGTAACCATTATTATTATTATTAAGTTAGACAAATGAAATAAGACTAGAAAGTACAGTATATATTATTGTCTCCATTATTCGTGTGAAAGCTAAGTGAAGAAATGAATGGTGACAATGAAACTAGTAACTTCTTAGCTTTTAATTAAACGAAAAAAAATTAGATAAGTTAAAATAATACAAAAAAAATATTATCTAAATTCCCCCTATTGAAATAATTCTAAGGAAAATTAAAGCATTGGCAAATTAAATGGAAGTAAAGATAATAAGACAATTAATGCCAAAACCATATAAATTAAATAAGGAAAGAAGGATACTGGCAAAATAAATAAATAAATGAGGAAAGAATGTGCTGAAGCTCACCTTAATTAATAGGGTGCCTTAGCAAATAATCAACTTGCATGTCCTTAGCATATGAATGAGGAATGAAGGTGATGATTGAAGCTCGATCGCCTTCTGTGATCTCTCCGCTATGGTGGTAAGAGCTCTTAACTCTCACTCTTAGTCTCTATGTGCGCGGTGTCTGATCTTCGCTCTCTCATTAGTCTAGATAATATATAGATCGATAAGGAAGACAATTTTTGTGCATGAGACAAGGCAGCAGCCTTGGCCACCTTTCAAGGCTGCAACATATTTGACCAAAAAACAAAAACGTGCCATGATAGTGTCGGCAAGGGGCCTTAGCAGGCCCTTAGTGGGGCAAGCGCTGGCTATGGTGGGGCAACCAGCGATAGTGCTTGCCCCACCAAGTGCTGGCCAAGGGGGCTTAACAAAAAAAACTGATAGGGCATCGGGGCTTAACCAAAAAAAGCAAGGGGCCTTGGTCGGTGATTGGTGGGGCAAGCGCCGGCCAAGGAGGGCAACTAGCGCCGGCGCTTGCTGGGGCAAGCGCCAGCGCTGGCCCTCACAAGCCAACAGTGGCCTTGGCGCAATTGTAGCCACCATGTGCCTTCCAAGGCCAAGCCAACAGTGGCCTTGGCGCAACTATAGCCACCATGTTCCTGCCTAGGCCAAGCATTGTGGCCTTGGCAGGCACACCAATAGGGGAATAATGTATATATGCATGCATGAAGCGACATTCCATTCATTAGTGAAGCAATCAAGCAACATAAGAAACATACCTAAAGTAGAGATTAGGCATGTGTTCTAGGAGAAGAATTTAGGGGGCAAATGTGAGGACACAATGAGATATTCAGTAATAAACCATATGGAAAAAATATGGACAAAAAACTATAAGCTCTCTATCGATTGAGAAGGAATTTACGAAGCCAATAGCCTGTGGCTCCAAAAAAAAACCCCAGCTATGGCACTTTTTTAAGAAAGCGTTGTAGCTGGGACTTTCATTTTCTTTTTTTCTTATGAATGTTTTGTGTGGCACTTGTTAAGGAGAGCACCACATAAGCCTAATACAAGCTATGACACTTACTATAGGAAGCGTTGTAGCTTCTAAACTTGGTTTGGTTTTTTTTAAACAATTATTTATGACGCTTCTTTAAAGAAAGCCATAGGAGGGGCACCACTAAATCCTTATTTTATTGTAGTGTTAATATGAAAAAGAATTGAAACCAATGATGTGCATATACTTGTTATGTCTAAAATCGGAAGTGTTGCATAATATTAATGTCATGTGATACATTCACTACAAATTCAATCTATAATTTAAACATTTACTAAAAGGAAAAGAAGTTAAGAATATGCACTTTTTGTGATAACCCTATGGGCCACCCAGTGTCCGTTGCTTTTTTTGAATCCTATTATCAAGTATTCGAGCAAGCGATTAATCTGAATTGAGGCTTACTGATTAGTGCTTTTTACACTGTATTTGTCCTCCTAAAGTTGCCTATAAGTTATTGTATTGTCTCTAACATAAAACATGGATCATTACATAGAATTTTGTTTATATTATAAAAAATGGTAGTTTGCTTCAATTGCCACAAGGAATAAGGAGCACACAATCAGAAAAAAAGGTTGGCAAAAAAAAAAAAAAGAAACACAATCAGGAAGAAAGCAAGGACCAATGGAGAGTCAAGTCTGGAGCTTTGGAGTGGGATCGAAGGAACGCTGATAAAGCCAAATACAATCCATTCAATTGCGTGCTTGACAAAGTTGCAAAGTGAAATTGCCGTGAAGACTAGATATTTTCATATTTTCATTCCTGAAAAGATGTCTCATCTAAATTAATTAAACTTGTCCAGAGAAATTAAATGAGTTAGCTCAAATTAATGTAATTAGGACTGGATTGTTCAATATTATTATTTAAGAAAAATTAATTTACTATGTAGCTGATGCCTTGAGAAAGATTTAAAATGAAAAATTGTAGTATTCCCTCCAAGTGCAAATGAATATGATAAAAGAGAGACGTAAATTGAAAAGAAAAAAAATTAGGACACAAATGACGAACATGTTACTAATGACTAATGATTGTTCCTTCATTTTTGAATAATAACAGAGCCTGAAAATAATTAAAATTAAAGAAAATGAAGAGTGCCTAAGCTCAATATGCTTAGCCCAATTTAGTATAACTAGCTTAAGAAAATCCGATTTTGACGCTACTATATTACAATTCCAAGATAATGACTTATAATAAGTTGTCATCAAAATCAAGTTGGCAAGAAACAACTTTAAAATGGATTTGAATTGTTAAATGTGCTCCACTAGTAGGTGCTATATATTGGAGAATGTGAGAAAATCAATATAAAATAAATATGATAATATAGATTTTTTTTACCATATATGCAATATTTTATTTTGGAATTAATTATTCCATTTCTTTTAGACAGAACTGAAATTCTATTCAAATCAAATCAACTAAGCAAATATA
Organism: Inga leiocalycina; assembly: GCA_963242795.1. Lineage (NCBI taxonomy): Eukaryota > Viridiplantae > Streptophyta > Magnoliopsida > Fabales > Fabaceae > Inga > Inga leiocalycina. The sequence continues at coordinate 60,843,731 of OY725321.1, forward strand.
TCATGGTTACAGAAGTCTATCCATCGCATATAGGCTTAACAACATCGTGGCATAACTTTTGAGGCGAAGTAAGGAAGCAAAACAAATAGAGATAAAATCGTCTTCAATTTACTCAAAGGTAAAAAAGTGAAAAAAAGATATACAATTTAACTCGTGATGAGAACATGGTCTGACTTATAAAATAAAATAAGATAACAAAATGAACAATTAATAATGAAAAAAATATATAACGATTAAAGTTACCCTTTAAAAGAAGTTGATGTGTTAAAAGATCAAGAAATTTGTGCGGTCTTTACCTTTTTGTTGTTTTGTTTATCATTACATTATTTCATTTTTGGTCAAGTCTGGTTGGCCGAAGACTCTATATCCCCACAAGAACGTTATTAAAAAATCACAATCAAATTGACAAACACTTGATAAGAAAGTCTCCTTAATTCATTGGAACATGCAGTGCTTGACTTGTGAGTGGACTTCAAAGTCATCCTCCATTTCACATGGCACAGCTAATACATACATATTTGTGTGTATGTATACATCCTTATGCATATTTTATTTTTGTAATATTATTTTAATGGTTAATTTTTAAATAGTTTTGTGAATATTCTTTGAGTTGTGAGATATATTCTGATCATAAAGAGCCCAAATAATCTCAACTAATTAAACCTTGTTTAATACAACTATTAGGTAGGATGATGTACACGTAGGATTAATTTTGTAAACATTTTTCTTGATGATAACTAAAAGCCTTAAGAATGGCAGATCAAATCACCAATTTATATCTTAAAAATAGCAGGCTTGACTTGTGAAATGAGTGGGGTGAGTTTTCTCTTTAAAAATGTGAGATGTCCTCTTTCAAGAATATGAACTTTTGTCACTTTAAATAAAAATTGACACATCTAATTAAAATAGGCAAATTTAAAAGTCTGTAACGTTTATTATTACGACACATCTAATTAATTTTGGTTAAAGATGAATATAAAAATAAGTTGATGGAACAAAGAAAGAAGAATCATTATCACATGAAAGACCATATTTTCAATATATATCACTACAATGTTTGTATAGGCCATAGAGTGAACCCATAAAGCACGTTAGTAATCGATTAGATGAAATTTAGTCCCTAAATGAATGAGGCATAATTTTACTTGGACCAAAATTTAATTTTTCATTGCATTATTTCATTTAGGGTCAGTCTAGTAGGCCATATATATTATATAAAAAGTCAACATATTTTAAATGATTTGATATATTATATCAACTACCCAAATATTTGTAGATAGCTGGAGTGCGTGACTAGGGAGTACATCTCAAAGTCTCACTCCATTTCACACGACACAGCATTTGTATTACATATATGTGTGTATATAAATATATATCATTATGTATATTTTATTTTGGTAATACTCACTCTTGTTCTTCATGTAAGACCTAAGTGTGGAGTTGACTTTGGCCCTAAATATAAGGTCTATTTTTCATATTTGTTAATCCTTTCCTAATTTATCTTTATTGATACTCCTTAAACCGTAATCAAGTAAAAGAGAAATGGAGGGAGTTAAGAAAGATGATTAGGGAGTTTTGGAAAAAAACATTATTTTAACCACCTTAACTAACTTCAATTCCTTAATATAATTAAATTAGGTAAATATGTTTTACATTAACAAACAGGAATACCATGTAAACCGTGCAACTTTCATTTTTTTCTATAGATTTTATATATTGTATGCCGAAAAAATGGTAATTATTTTCGTATGTATATTTCAGATATTTCAGAAGCTACAACACTTAGTCTAATAGTCCACTTTTCACGCCAAAGACTTGAAGAGACCATTATGTGCATTTTTAAAATTTAAAGCATTATGGAAAATTATATTGAAGGATAACACATCCTAATGAAAGTAAGGTTAGTTTAGTTTATATGAATATAGGTTGCATTTTTTATGTAATGGAATTTTCATTATTATTTTTAAATCAAAATCTGAATGAAATTTTAGAGATAATCAATTTTAGAGTTTATGCGAAGCATAATTTTATTTGGACCAAAATTTCATTTTCATTGCATTATTTCTATGGTCAGTCTGGTAGGCCATATATATTATATCAAAAGTCTACGAACTTTAATTGATTTGATATATTATATCAACCACTTAAATATTTGTAGATAGATGGAGTGCTTGACTTGGGGGAGTAGATCTCATAGTCTAACTCCATTTCACACGACACAACAGACACACACACATCATTATGTATATTTTATGTTGGTAATACTCCCTCTCGTCATTAATGTAGAATCTAATTATGAAGTTGATATTTACCCTAAACATAAGACTTATATTTTTATATTTGTCAATCTTTTCCTAATTTACTTCTATTGATGCTCCTTGAACCATAATTAAGTAAAAGAGAGTTAGGGAAGATGATTAGGGTGTTTTAGAAAAAAAAAAAAACATCATATTAACCACTTTAACAAACTTCAATTCCTTAATCTAATTATCAGGGGAAAAAAATTCTTAATATAATTAAATTAGATAAATATGTCTTACATTAGCAACTAGGAAGAACCATGTAAAGAGTGCAGCTTTCATTTTTTTCAAAAGATTTTATATATTGTATGCGGAAAAAGGGCAAGTATTTTCGTATGTATATTTCAGATATTTCAGAAGCCACAACACTCAGTCTAATAATCCCCATTCATGCCAGAGATTTGAAGAGACCATTATGTGCATTTTTTTAAATTTAAAGCATTATGGAAAATTATATTGAAGATAACACATCCTAATGAAATTAAGGTTAGTTTAGTTTATACGAATATAGGTTGCATTTTTTTATGTAATGGAATTTTCATTATTATTTTTAAATCAAAACTTGAATGGAGTTTTAGAGATCATCAATTTTTGTCTTGAATAATATAAAATATGAAATAATCAATATGAAAATTATAAGAAGTTCAGTAGATGACCATAAATTCGACATTACGTTATTTGGTTTGATGGTATGAAAATGTTGAGTAGAAATTATGAAAAGAATATATACATATATATATATATAAAATCCAAGTCCCTAGAAAATTAAAATTGAAGTATTCCCTCCAAGTCCAAATGAATACGACAAAGAAGAGATGTAAATTAAAAAGAAAAAAATAATAAGGACACAAATGACGAACATGTTACTAATGACTAATGAGTGTTCTTTCATTTTTGAATAATAATAGAGCCTAAAAATAATTAAATTTAAAGAAAATGAAGAGTGTCTAAGCTCAATATGCTTAGCCCAATTTACTCTGACTAGGTGAAGAAAATTCGATTTTGACACTACTGCTACGGCATCAACATTACTATTACAATTCCAAAATAATGACTTATAGTAAGTTGTCATCACAATCAAGTAGGAGAGAAACAACTTTAAAAAGGATTTGAATTGTTAGATGTGCTCCAGCAAGTGCTATATATCGGTGAATTTGAGAAAATCAATATAAAATAAAAGTGATAGTATAGATCTTTTAACCATATAGCACTATTATTATAAACAAATAGAGATAAAATCGTCTTTAATTTACTCAAAGATAAAAAAGTGAAAATATATACATTTTAACTTGTGATGAGAACATAGTCTGACCTATAAAATAAAATAAAAAAATCAACAATTAATAATGAAAAAAATATGTAATGATTAAAGTTACCCTCTAGAACAAGTTGATGTGTAAAAAGAGCAAGAAATTACCTTTTTTTTTTAATCATTACATTATTTCATTTTCGGTCAAGTCTGGTTGGCCGAAGTTTTCATATCCCCACAAGAACGTTATCAAAAAGTCACAATTAAATTGACAAACACTTAAAGCCTCCTTAATTCTTAGGCACATGTAGTGCTTGGCTTGTGAGGAAACCTCAAAGTCATACTCCATACCACACGGCACAGCTAATACATAGATATACGTCTGTGTATTAATATATATCCTTATGAATATTTCATATTTGTAATATTATCATAAGAATGTGAGGTTTGGATTTTATTGCCGATATGAAAATCGTTTTACTGGTTAATTTTTAAATAATTTCATAGCTTTATTGTCAATTTTATCTGGTCATAATGAGCACACTTTATCTCAACTAAACTTTATTTAATTCAATTTATTGGGAGGATTATAACTAAAAGCCTTAGCAAAACTTGCAATGCTTTATTTTTCATTGAAGTTGTATGTTTCGTCATATTCGATACCTTGTTTGTATTTGGACGCCAAACAAATATAATAAATTTGCATATATAAAATATAAGTTTTTTGTTATATTATATTGTTCATTTTAGTCATTATTCCCTTATGTAATATAAAAACTCAATTTGTTAACTTCTAGAGATTACCCCCTAAAAAACGTATCAGATAATACGATCATTTCATTGTTTAGCTCTGTTTTTCCATTCCAAAAAGTAGAATATATTTTATTGGGAATGGAGCATCATATCTTATGAATCTCATGGTGGAAGCTCATCGAAAAAATACTAATCAATGAGCCAATCAGCAAATAGAATAAATAGGAATGACACATCTAATAATTAGATCTATAATTAAAATAGGCAAATTAAAAAGGGTTCGTTATTATGACTTATCTAATTAATATTGGTTAAAGATGAAGATAAATCGAGTTGATGCAACAAAGAGAGAAGTATCATTATCACATGAAGGACCATATTTTCAATATCACTACAATAGAATGAACCCATAAAGCACATTAGTGATCAATAGATGGAGTGCTTGACTTGGGAGTAAACCTCAGAGTCACAGCCCATTTCACACGACACAGCTTCTCTCTCTCTCTCTCTCTCTCTCTCTCTCTCTCTCTCTCTCTCTCTCTATATATATATATATATATTATTTTGATAATACTCCCTCCAATCTTTAATATAAGACCTAATTATGGAATTAATCTTGACCCTCAATGTAAGATCTATTTTTCATATTTGTTCGTACCCATATTAATGCTCATTCAATCACAATGAAGTAAAAGAGGAACAGAGAGAATTAAAAAAGATTATTAGACTATTTTTTTTTATAAAATAAAAACATGTCATATTAACTATCTTAACTAACTTAACTAACTTTTTGAATCTAATCAAATTAGACAAATGTCTTACATTAAGAATTGAGGAAGTACCATGTAAATAGTGCAGCTTTCATTTTTTTAATAGATTCTATATATTGAATGTGGAAAATGTAGCACCTTACTCTATAAACACCAAGTAGAAGGGTTTAATGGATTTTGAACTAAACATGACCCAATAGCCACCGTAAAATGTTCATCTTTAAAATAAAATAAAAAAACTTTTGCTACCTTTCCAAGGAAAGAATAGGATTTTCTGAAAAATCTGAAAATCCATAATAATTTATTCTAAGTGTAAATTCCAAGATTCAAGCTCTATATTTATCTTCATAGAAACTTTTGATAAAGAAATAGGACCCAGGTTCAATGCTAGTTTATTGATTCAAAACACTCGTTGACAAAACCAAAAATCTTTACTTAGTTCTTCAAGCTATAAGGTCTCATTTGATATAATCATGGCTTTCAATCTAAATAATTGAAAGTAACTATTTTTGGCTAAAACCTATACTTTGGCATGCAAACATCTCATAGCTTTAGCCAAACACTTGACCTAATCTCTAAAACTAAGTTATATATATACTAATTACGCATGCATTCTCAGCAGTATATTTTATTAGCTATATATAAATATATTCTTGCCATCATTGCATATGGCACCTACCTCAGGTCACTAAGTTTATATATGGCATCAAGGATATTTGCATTCCAAAATATTTTTATATGCGTAACTAAATTTATCATCAAAAGAGGAGAATAACTGAGCATAAGGTCACTAAGTTAGATAAATAACACAGTACAAGCTTCTTTAGCTTCATCCACCTGCAGTCTTCACCAACCACTACTCCCTCACCCTTAGTTGTACATGCCATTACTGTATATCATGTAAGAAAGGGCTGAGATTTGGGGAAATCTCAGTAGCAACTACTTTCTATCATGTAAATCATACAAAATTAATTACTATGCATGTAAAAACAAGCCATAAAGAATAAGACCTTGCCAGTAACTAAGCTGAAAAGCTAATTGGTGCACATATATCTTATTGATAACTGAACTAAATAACTAATTGGTACACAATCACTTGCAGATAGATAAATTGTAGAAATAACTGGTGCACATTCATTTTACAAATAGATAAAATGAATAAATAACTAGTACACAAACTATACAAATAACTGCTCTGCCGATCTATTTGCTGCATATGGCCATGGCAAATATTTATGCAACGATAATTTACATGTTCTCATGCTTAATTATAGCAAAATGGCACAAACAAACATGCGGAAACCAATGCACAATGACATGAGAGGGAAAGAGTTGCTACCTTTTGTGCTTCAATTCTTTCCAAATTATCTTCTCCTTGCTTCTTTCCCCATTAAGTTCTTGGGGGGCTTGGGCAAATATCTAAACCTATCATTTAGGCATAATGTAAAGGCATATTAATACTTATCCCCTCATATAATCAATTATTCTTAAAAATCCTAACTTTTAAAAACTCTACCCTTACAAGAAGTGACTGGTTATCTTAAACAAAACTTCATTTGCATTATTAATTTCTCCCAGATTTATGGAAAATCCTCATTCATCATGCCAAATTGATGTTACATACATTATTGTCTCTATCCCCTTTGATCACTTCATTTTTTCAGACAGCCCTTCTCATTAAATCTGGAAGTTGTCTCTTAGCTTTGAAATTTATCATTAAAATACCTTAAACACAACTTTGACCATTAAAATAGTTGCTAGATGAGTAAAGGTAGCAAATAATAAGTTTTTCATTAGATTTCCATTTCAATTTCACCACATGCACACGTGCATTCCTTATCAAGCACACTTGTAATTCAACTATTCCATCCTTTAAAACTTTTAATCATGTTCTAATACTTAAGGCACTTGTTACGCTTAGAACATCCAATCAACAGCTTATATTAGTTTCAATCTTCAACGACAAAGTATTATATGACTTTCTTTGCATTTGATTACCTTAACGCCTCAAAGTTTCGGACACCCCATTTTACACATATTGTTAGATATGATTAGTTTTGATGATGTCAAATATAGATGTGAAATGATAAGAGCAAAAAGTTTATATAATGTCTTTCTTTGACAAACTAATATATTTAATGTTACATATTTTGTAGATTAGTCAAGCAAAGAATGAAGAAGATTGAATTAATGAAAATGAACAAGAGGAAGAAGAAGAAAGAAATTGAAGATAGTCAAGGAGATGCTTACTTGGGTTATGGAGAATGATTATCAAAAGAAAAATCAAGAAGAAAGATATTGAAGAATGAAGAACTTGGAAGATCTATAAAGAATATCAAGATTCAAGTTGTTAGAAGTGATACTGGAGGTTTCTATGATGATTCCGGAGGTTTCTATGATCAAATGATGGTTGGAATAGGTTAATACGAAGCTAAGATGACTTATATATGAGTTTTGGCACTTCTAGAGGTGTTATGCTCGAGCACGAGGTGTTTCACTCGAGCACAGGAAGAACACACTCGAGCACAGATGAATTCACTCGAGCACGGGGTGAATACTCTGTTCTACTCTGTTTTACGTTCAGCCTGAGCGAGGTCTGGTATTTTGATCATATCTCTCAAACCACACGTCGGATTGACCCGAAACCGGTGGCATATGAAAGAGGACTCACAACACGTGAAATTGGCACCAGGATCACAATGAAAGAAGATCAAATAAAGGAGATATGATTCGTGGAAAATGAAACTGAAATCACCGCCACTTTTCGACACAGGTTCGGTATTTTGCACGTAACTTGCAAACTACACATCGGATTGAGACGAGACCAGTGCCAAATGAAAGTAGACTTAAAGAGCTTTCCATGGATAGGTAATTTGCCTAATTTGAACGTATATTCTAGGAGCTATGTCTTCTGGAAGTTGACGCTTGTGCAGTCTAGCGAAATATACACTCTTTCGATCATAACTTGTAGAATACAAGGAGTTTGGAGCTGATTCTTGTTGCATTGGAATGCATATGGCAAGAGCATTCTTATGATACATCATTTGAATCAAACAAACAAATTTTTTCTAAAGTGGCCCCACATCACCCGTGAGTGTAAAAACTATCTCCCTGAAAAAGTTGTGCGAGTGATGTCCAGAAGCAGCTGAAACGTGAAGAAAATTGCATCACTTGAGCACTAGGATCCATGCTCGAGCATTGGACGATTTCTCACTCGAGCACATGGAAGTGATAACCCGAGAAGAAGCTTGTACGTGAAAGCATGAAACGCACTCGAGCATGACTGGTTGTGCTCGAGTGATTCGAGAATTCACTCGAGCAGATGCGAGTGAAGTGCAGCGAGTGCTTGCCCGAGAGGAAGTCAAAACGTGAAATTATCAACTGCACTCGAGTGAGCCATATTGCACTCGAAGTGAGGTCCTGACAGAACGTGGTAGAATGCAGAAACAAAACAGAGCCTCACAGCCATCAATCCAAACATGGTTAAACGTTATACAATCATTATGTTTTCACTTGTTATTGTTTCTAAACATTAACTAACCTATATTTCAAGTGTAAAACAGGAGATTAAATATTTGGATTGCATCTTCAAGAACGGAGGTCACGTACGGAAATATCATCACTCAACGAACAATCCGAATATGGTTACATGTTATTGAATCATTGTGTTCTCACTTGTTATTGTTTCTAAATGATAGCTAACATATATTTCAAGTGAGAAACAGGATATTAAACGTTCGGATTGCATATTCAAATAAAAGTCAACTACGGTGAACTTCATCATTACACACCGAATGGCGGCTACCAACCACTAAAAGTTTGACCCAGCATGAGAGATTGTCTGAAACACAACGCTCCACAACGTGATGTACAGCTCAAAATGAACCTTCCTGCTGTTCAACGAGACGCTCCACTCTGCAACGGACATTTCAAGTAGCTTGTTTTTCAAATATGCTCAGCGGTCAAAATGACTCCAACGGACGAATGCTCACAACGGCCATCATATTCATCAACTATAAATGAGAGAGCACTCAACTTTGATGGGTAACGGAGAAAATAGAGACAGCGAGCAACTACGAGAAAAATGATAGAAATGTGAATCCTCTGCTTCTACCCAAACACTCTCTGTTTTCCAGTTTCTGTATTACTTATCATTGAGAGAGTGATTATTTGTATTGTACTTCAGTGAGATTATATCTACTCTGTGAGAGAGTCTGTAAACACTTTCAACTGTATTTCTAAGTTCATCTCAAGGTAGAGGGACCTTGAGAGGGTTGATTTCCTTACGGGAGAAGCTGTAGAGAGAATTGCCAGAAAGACATTCTGCTCGTAAGACTTACAAGGTGCAAGCAGTAGAGAACGTTGCTGCTCGTAAGACTTGCATGAGTAAGCTGGAGAGGAAGATCTTCGGGATTGCTCTGCTTGTAAGACTTGCCGTAAGGGGGAGTATCTTGGTGAGAGATTTGTAAAAGGTTTCACAAGTACCCGGCTAAACTTGTGAGATTGTAAAGGCTTTTCTTGTGCCCGGATTAAACAAGAAGATAGTGGATTTGAAAATCTCAGGAGGAGCCTGAGGACTGGACGTAGGCCATCACAGATTGGACCGAACCAGGATAAATCACAGTTTGCATATTCCCTTCCCTAAACTCTTATATTTCCAGCATATATTATTTAATCTAACTGTTGATTTATAAACCTTCATACTTACCGCTTTCGTTAAGATACGAAAAGATTTCTAAAGTTCTTAAGTTTTTATTATACACCCAATTCACCCCCCTCTTGGGTGATAGCCGGTTCTAACACATATTACGCTATAACCTTTATTCTAAAATATTTTCCAAATTTAAAGATATGCATCCCACTACAAATTTGGCAATATTCATGCACAAACTTTATATTTACAACAAGTAACGCTTCATCACTAAACCCTTGGTGCTATTACACTCTCTATCCCTTACAAACAACATCACTCCTCCAACCATCCAGAAAATTCCAGCTTCAAAACATTGACTTAGTTCAACTTTTGGAGTATTAAACATACTTTAATCATGCTCTAATACTTTGAGACATCTATTTAATGTTTGGGAATATCAAAACAATGATTTACTTTTGGTTTTCACTCCCAAAATTACACTCCAATAAGCTCCTCATGTCATACAACCAAATGGTACTGTCTACGTTAGCCTTTGAACGATGTATGTAGACTCTAATGAATGTTTGGCTAAAGTATACTTTTGCCTAAATCTATTTTCTAAAATTTTTTCTAAGTAAACAAGCATCATGCTGGAGCCATTTAGCATATTCTAATGCTTTTAGAACATTTCTTTAATAGTTCAAAGTATCAAACAGTGGAGCAATACAACCTCACTACCAAGTTACAGATCCTAAAAATTGTTTAACATGCATTGCCACATCACATACTCTTCCTTAATAGTGTTTAAACTCTAATATTCTGGTTTAGAATAATAGATTCAAAACATCACTTATACCATCATTTTAATCATAAAAAAAAAATCATTCAAAAAATATCCCTACTACAACACTGATAATTCCAGCCCTAATCGTAGGACTTCAATCTTCATTTTAAAGTCTGTATATTTAATTTAAACATCAATACAACCATATATCACCAATTTCATAATCTATTAAACAACTCTACTTTCTCTAGCATGATTTTTTAAGAATCTGACACCTCATACCCAAAGACAGCAAGCATCTAACTCGAAAATCACAAATCAGAGCCAATTGAACACATGCATCAGCACAATACATCAACTCAGGCTCTATTATACTCAAATCTACCGTTGCTCAAATTAATCGCTACTTTACCCAACTTAATTGATACTTTCTTGTCACTTAGTGTTGATCTTTCACCAACCACTACGCCCTTGCCCTTAGCGATACTTGTCTTTACATATATCATGGAAGAAAGGGGTGAGATTCGGGGGAATCTTATTAGCAACTACTTTCAACATGTAAATCATCCAAGGTTAATAACTATGCATGTAAAAACAAGCCATAGAGAACAAGGCCTTGCAAGTAACTGAGCTGAAAAGTTAACTCATGCACATATATCATACTGATAATTGAATTGAATAACTAACCGGTGCACAATCTCTTGTAAATAGATAAGCTATATAAATAACTAGTGCACATTCATTTTACAAATGGATAAAATGAATAAATGACTAGTGCACATATTAGGCAGCTAACTGCTCTGCCGATCTATTTGCCACACATGGCCACGACAAATATCTATGCAAGGAAAATTTACATGTTCTCATGCTTAACTACAGCAAAATGGCACAAACAAACATGTGGCAACCAATGCACAGTAACATGAGAGCAAAAGAGTTACTACCTCTTGTACTTTCTTCCAAATTACCTTTCTACTTGCTTCTCTCCTTGATTATTCCTTTGCGGGTTTGGACAATTATCAAAGCCTAACATTTATGTAAGGGTAGGTTAACACTTTAACCATTCACAACTTATGTAAACTCTTCCCAAATCTTAGATCTAAGCAGACTCTACCCTTTATGAAAGTGGTTGGTCATCAATTATAGCTTTGCACAAAATTTTCTATTTTCACATTCAATTTAAATTCTTCGTACCAAACCCATCTTAGTTTATACAACAATGATACAATCTCAAACTGCAACAATTTTAAAATAGAAGAAAACTTAAAGTTTAATCCCCTTTTATGAATAATAAAGTACAAAATCAAACAAATAATGGAACCTCACCATTCTTAGTAATTAAATCCACTATTCCACCCTTGAGAGAACATTCTACCTTCCCTTGCACATTTCATCGAACACCTTATGAGCGTTCTTCATAACAACTTGCAAAACAACACCACTACTACATAATATTACCCCAAATAACTTCAAACATCAACTTTAACCTCAAAGCCCTTAAACTTCTAATTTCTCTACAAGGCTATGCTCAAAATAAAGTACCATTCAAGCCTCTTACATTCTTCTTATAGCATAACCTTAAACTATCTTTCAATTTTAACAACATTCCAATCATTTTCTTCTCTCACATTTTATCAAACACCTAGAGTGCCACCAAAATCATATAATACTATCAAACTCCTTACTGTAAAAATTATTGCCAAATAATTCCCAAACCTCAATGTATACCCATGCTATGCTTCCCAAAGTTAAATCTTTACAAATAATCAAAACTGATCCATAAAAATCAGATATGGAAGTTTTCTTCTCCATAATTTGTTAACCAAAACCATTAATAAAACTTACCCAACCACCAGATTCTCGCCCAGCAGCACAAAGAAGAAGAAGACACGAAATCAACTCCTTCCCAAGCCACCTAGGAGCACCGACCAGAGATGAAGGACAAGAAGGAATCAATAATCTTTGTACCAAAAGTCTAATAGATTCGATTTAGGCTACAAAGAGAAGATAAACGACCTGAATCACGCACAAATCGCAAAATCATGGAGGGAAGAACAACTTCTGCGATTTGGAGCATAGAACGGAGACGCCGATGGTCAAACGGACGGACGGCCGCGAACGGACGACGGTGAAGGGACCAGCGGCGGCAAGGAAGGGCAGAAGATGAACGAAGGAGGCTGGGGTTTGATTCAAAATCGTGGAGCTTCTTGTGCCATTCAATCGGAGAAGACGAGCTTTAAAAAAAGGGAAAAAATTCTGAGATCTGCGTTGGTTTTTTTTTATACACACTGGCATCTTGATGATTTCAATACGCTGAAATAAAGAAAAAAACTGCTTGTGATGGAGTGGGAATTCAAACTTCTAACCTTGTCCACTCTCCAAGTTTTCTAATATCATTAGACCACAAACTTTTTTTTATTATTTTACTGCAATAAATACTAATTAAAATATATATTAGCTTATTATAATTTATTTAAATTAATTTATTTTCTTGGGCTATAAAAAAAACTTCAGCTTCAAGAACATGGTTTAAACCAAGGAACAAAAAACTGGACCGGGCAATGAACCGGTCACGGTACAGGTTCAAGGGTTAATGGGTCAACCGGGATTTAACCGGTAGTTGAACCGGCCATATTAAAATATTATAATTTATTAGTGATAATAGATATATTAATATATTTTTAAACTTCTATAGATAAAAATAAAGATTTTTAGACTTGTTCTTTCTTTACCTATAATTATTATATCCTTTTAAATAATTTTTTTCATTATCTTTTTCATTTTTTTTAGACTTGTTCTTTCTTTACCTACTTTTCTCTTCATTTTGATCTTCAATCTTCAATTTTTCCTAAAAAATAGCACAAAATAATAATTAAAAACTAAAAAAAAATGAAACCGGTTAGACCACCGGTGTTACCGGTCCAACCAGTTTTAGATCGGTTCAACCAATTTTGCGGTTTAATGGCAGATCGGACCAGACCACTGACCAGTTCCCGGTTCAATCGGTTCGGTCCGGTTTTTTGTTCATTGGTTTAAACCTTAATTTTATAGTCTCTAGACATGAGTTACACATCTAAAACATTTATGCAGGATTTAGGGACATTAAACAGTACTCCCTCCGTTCCTAAATATAAGATAGAGTTGACTTTTTTTGAGAGATTAATGAAATTAATTAAATTATTTTAAACTATTTATATTTGTCATTTTTTTTCAAATTATTTTGCTTAACTTATAAATTGATATATAATCTAAGGATACACAACCTATAATATGATTAAATAACTTATTTACCTTCCTTAATCTCTCCAAAAAAAGTCAACTCTGTCTTATATATAGGGTCGGAGGTAGTAAGATCTAAATCAGTTTTTAGCCTCCACTTCTCAAACTTTACAAGCTTATACCATCCTCCTGTATTCTAAAATAATTGTCCAGCTTTATATAATATAGTAACTATTATTCTATGATCATCTTAAAACTTAAACCATAATCCAATAACTTGAACTATTCTTTTTGACACTTTAGGGTTTCCGAAACAGCAACTTTAATTAGCTTTTAATAACCTTCAACTACTCTGATCTTTAAAGTTGTCAACAAAATTATATCATTTATATTACTCTACCAACATCTCATTCAAGCACTATACACTTTCTCATTCATTGGGCACTTTTAGGTGCTATTCTGAAATTTTTTTCATATCATTCAATTAATTGAAACTTTAATCACATTCATAATATGTATATCCATATGTGACTCATTTATAACAATCTAGGTATGTCCTGCCTCTTATTCTCTCACGTGGCTTCCCCCTTTAAGTTTGCAAATTTCAGCTTAAATAGGGTTGTTTTAATCATCATCTTAGAGCTTTTATGCATGGCTTATTAATCTAAGATAGTAATTCAACATGTGGAAGCGTCAAACAGTGACTTCCTTATCCATTTTTAGCCTCAAAATTCAAACTCTTGAAGCTTCCAACATCATATATTCCATCTTCATATTTGACATTATATCTATCTTAAATTCACAAAGCCCCACTGCAGAAATCTGAAACTTTTCTCCAACTTCAAGAACATTATTGTTGATCTTGATTTTAACATCTATAAGAATGATTTAACTACCCATAGCAGTGATTCAACTTTTAGAAATATCTAACAGTAGCTTTGAATTTAGTTCTCAGCTTGAAAAATTCAAATGTCATAGTTTTCAATGTCATTCAGCTAGCTAGCGTTCAACACTTTATCTGTTTTTAGCATTAAAATGCTTTTATAGGCCACACAAGAAATATTGAACAGACTTCCCTGGAACTTGCAAATACATAATCAAAAATTACTCCCAACTACACAAATCAACATGCAAGTCATGAACCAATCAATATAACCTATATTACATCATCCTATTTAGTTTATTCAATTATGGCCCACAAGTTCTTCACGCACACTCTCTAAAAACTAGATTCTCAACTTCATCCTCTTGCAGAACATGCCCTAACTGAAGAAAATAATAATGGAATAAGGTTTAAAATGTCAACACCCGTTTTCATTTTGATATGCATAGGGTAATAAAGACCAAGTTCCACAGGCAAACAGAAAAGTACAAATATACTTATAAAAGCATTTGTTTACATACAGGAAACATCATAGCAGAATTTGAAAATATTTACAATTTGTACAAAAATATCCAAGATAAGACCCTATATATAACCACTAGCCCTATTTTCGGAATTCGCACCGTCAATTTGCCGCATCTACCACTTTTTCTGTGGATCCACTGGCTCTTATTGGCACATTTGTCATTTTTGAAAAAGAATGAGATTCTAAGGAATCCCAGTAGTAACATATTATCATTCATATAAAATTTGGAAAGTAGATATGATATGCACCAAATAATGAACAATATAAATGCATGTATAGTATACATGGGATAGGGCATCAACACCACTATCTGAATACCTTGGATGGATTGTTACTCCACAATTAGGTAGAGTGCACTTCTCGCACTCACTGCCCTTCTTGGTAGACCGCCCTTTCTAGGCCAAACTATGTTGATTAATAAAAGTATAAATAATGGCAATCACATAATCATATGAACTATGGCATGATGTATGAAGGATAATGTCACTACCTCAAATCTTTTTCTTCTCGATTTGCATGCCTCGAAAAGCATACCAAACTCAGGCTCCCAACTCGGTTTTAAAATATCATATGTACAAGAATTAGGTTAAAACTCATTCATGTACCATTTTAGACACTTCCATAGTGTTTATAGTGGTTATATAAATCTATTGAGAAAAATTACCAAAATGCCCCCGGAGACCTCGGCCGGCCCTGCTGTATCCGGTCCGACTGTACTTTTCCCAAAATTTTGACCTGGGCTATTCTGACATATTTTCGCCCAAGAAATCCATTTTCGAACCAAGAATTACCAAATTTATTGTCAAATGGTGAAAATGCCCTTTTCAGCCCCTATTTCAGGGTTTCAAGGGCATTTTGGTAATTTCACTTTCTAGGGCTTTTCTAAAAAAGTGTTCAATTGTAACCCTACCTAATTTTCCCTCCTGAACACAATGGAACCATTAATTTCATGAAAATCCAACTCCTAGCCCCTCTAATAGCCCTTGCCAAAATCCTAAGGTTCTCTTGAAAAAGTTGGGGTTTTTCAATTCCGACTCCACAGACTTGCTCCTTTCTACTTCTAACCACCTTATTAACTATTTAATTACGTTAAAACCACTATTTAGACTCAATTTAGGCAACATAACGTTTAGAACACATCTTTTCCAAAATTCACATTCAAAGCAAATTCCGCAGAAATTCACGGATTATTTACTCATAGCAGTCAGAACAACCAATATTTGAAGTTTATGAAGCTACATCTTCTTCCTTCTGGCTTTTCCTCTTGTGGTTGAAACCCTAGCACTCTTGAACACCAAGTTTTCTTCTCAAACACCTTAAATAACATAGAAGAGAAGGATTATACGCGTTACGAACCAATTTACTGAAGAAATTAACCTACCTTGTGCGATTTCTTCTCCTTCTCTCTCTACAATTTCACACACTCTCTATCTTCTATGGCTTCTGTTGGCGTCGGTTTTGGGGCTGAAGAAGGAGATGGAAATGTTTTATAATGTTTTTACAATTATCACATAATTACCTAATTAATTAATAATCCAATTTTAGGCTTTTATGACATAATTCCCTAACTTCATGTAACTTGATGTCTTGAGCCCAATTAACATGCAATTAGTATTTCGCCCTCATGTTATATGTAGTAGCATCCCAAGGGTCCCTCCTCTAGGTCCCAAGATGGCTTCAAAACTTGTTCAAATTACGTGTATACTTTATGTCACAATTTTGGTCAAATTTGCACTTTTGCTCTAAGTTTCCATAAATTCATATTTATTTGACCAAAATACTCCAAATATATATTTCCCCTTTATTTTCCTTTATTAATTGAATTCAACCTCAATTAATTAGAAAATAATTAATTTTATGCTTGTTTGGCAAAATTACAAGTTTGCCATTACATTTCTCTTCATTTTCGGATTTCTGACAGATTTTCTGCCTAAACTTTGAAAAATCATAAATAAATTTGTAGACATTGTATCAGAGTGATTCTAAAGGCTATAGAACCCTTATTGAGTCTAGTTTCAAGAAAAAATATAGACTTTTGCCAATTGGAAATAAAAAATTTTCAAAATTAATTTCTTTGAATGCTATTCCAGAAAATCAACAGTTTTTCTGGGCTAACTTCAAAAATTCATAACTCTTTGTATATAGCTCTAATTGATTCACATGACCTATCAAATTAAAGCTTAGGATGTCTACTTTCATTTTAAAAAATTCATAAATATTTGTTATCATTTGGTCATTCAAAACCACATGACAAACTCACTGCTTCACAGGCGATTTCAATGGAAGTACTATTCTCCTTTCAATTTCCAATATTTAATTCCTATGACCATGAATATTTTCCATTTTATTGAATATTTTCAAATAATTACAATACACTTGGTGAATAAAATTTGGGGCGTTGTATAGGATCCTTACCTTAACCAAGGTTTAGCTTTGCATGTCGGTCTTCCTCCTCTCTCTCAACCTCTCCCCCTTTTCCTCTCGTTCTGATTCTGTTTTGGAGTCGTAGGGGATGGGATTTTATGAGCTAACGGTTTAAGTGAATGGTTATTCTTTATATTTTAATATTTCCTTAAGTATGGCTTAGTCCATAAACCTTATCTTCCAAGATTTTATTATGCCAATATCCAAACAATCTGAACTTCATCTCCCTGGCCATTGGTAGCACGTTTTAGGCTTCTTATATTAGGGTACTATATGGCCCAATTTCACTTTTGGAGTCTTGGGAAGTGAATTTACTATTTTACCCCTTCTTTTATCGATACTTAATTATCAAATAAATTCTAGAAATTAATCATTATTACTATGTAAGAACTTTCTTCATTAATTAGCTTCTTTAGCCCATAAAATAATCTTTCTTAAATAATTGGGCTAAAAATCAATCTCTAACTATTTTTCTCAAATTATTTCAAGAAAATATACCCTTAACTCCTGAAAATAGCTTTATAGTTACCTATAGCTCATTTTAGGAAACTAACTTCTCCATACTCCTCTATTTCTCAAAATAACTATCATTAGCTTTTCCTTAATTTTTCTCGGCCTTTAAACAATTTTAACAATAATCTCATTTCTTATTTTCTTGAAATTTTGGCCTGAAAAATAGGCATTTTAACATATAATTTATTTTGGAAGCTTTTTAATTTTTCAATATCATCCCTAGGCCTCAATTAAGTTTTATGATTCTCTTTTCAAATTTTTGGGATGTTACACCGAATACTCTCAGAGCAACCCTTAAATGGTGAAACATAGGGTAGAAAGAAGATTAGGAGGCTTATCTTTACTGAAATCTAGCCATGCATTTATGAAATCCCTTCCTTTTCTTCCTCTTTATCATCTACGATGCTCCTCTGTTCTTCTTCGTATCTCTCCCTCTCAAGCTATGTTTTTCTTTAATGGACCAACTAAAATGTAGGAAGAGTGAAAGACGACTGAAGTTATATTGGTCTCATGACCAATATGCCTTTTAATTAATTTTTATTCTCAATCTCGTCCTTTATCTATTATACTAAAATCCTCAAATAATTTTTTTAGAAATTAATCAATAATACTTTATAAGAATTTTCTTCTTTAGATAGCTTCTTTAGCCCATAAAGTAATTTCTCTAGAAATCTCAGGCTAAAAATCAACCTCTAACTATTCACTCTGAGTTTCTGAAAAAAAAGGCCTTAATTCTAGAAAACATATTTAAAATGATCCGTAACTCTTTTAAAAATAAACTTCTCCATAAACTCATTTGTTTTCCAAAATAATTACCTCTAATTTTTCCTTAATTATTCTTAGCCTTTATATATTTTTAATAATAATTTCTTTCTTTATTTTCCTACAATTCTAGCTTGAAAATACTCTCTTGACAAAATACCTCATTTCTGAGGCTTTTTAATTTTTAGATAACATTCCTATACCTCAAATATACCATGTAAATCTCTTTTCAAATTTTTGGGATGTTATAGAAAAAGGGATAAGTATTTTCGTATCCATATTTCAGAAGCCACAACACTAAGTCTAATAATCCACCTTTCGCGCTTGAGACTTGAAGAGACCATTATGTCATTATGTGCAATTTTTAAGTTTGAAGGATTATACAAAATTTTATTGAAGGATAACACATCCTAATGAAATTAAGGATATTTTAGTGTATACAAATATAGGTTGCACTTTTTTATGTAATGGAATTTTCATTATTATTCTTAAAGCAAAACCTGAATGAAATTTTAGAGATTATATATTTTTTCATGAATAATATAAAACATAAACTAATCAATGTAAAAAGTAGCTGGTCAAGAGTGAAACCATTTCTCAGCATACTTATAATATCAACCAGAATTATCAAATTAAAATTGCCAGGCTTATGCATCCAGCAATCAACACACGTCATTTTATACTTCCCCGATTTCAAATCAAGTCAAGTCGTACCAACAAAATGTGGACATGCAAAGGGACATCTTCTGAGATCAGATTAAAAGAAATTCAACTAAAAAAATTAATTAGCATGCCGAGGGCATTATTTGTTTTCACATATATTTGATGATATTTCTAATTAATTGTAAAACTTTCTATCTAATAACTTAGGCGTAAATAAAATCACAATCAATCACATGATACATGTGAGATATAGATTCTAAAGAAATGTGCAAGACCTGGAGTTCTCCAATTATTGAACAGAAATTCATCAATCTTAATTATAAAGTGACGATATAGTTTCTCTACAATAAATAAAAATTTATTAATTTAATTTAGATGTGATATATTCTTTTATTTATAGTAACATCAAGAAGATATAAACTAATGACAATTTTCTCCTACCACCATTCATGTTGCTCTTTAGTGGCTGTTGCAAGATAATGTCATCGTTATTCAAGGAACAATGTCATGAAGGATGTAAAAACATTACATAGAAACTAATTTTCTTAGATTTAGATAGACTTCGCATAACCCTTGAAAACAAAAAGAAAAAAAACTTACTAACCAAGCCAGGATTATGGAGTGTGATTATCATTTTAAAAAAACAAATAATATGCATTTGATTGATTGATACATTATTTTCTTCTTCTTCTAAATATGTGGACTACAGTGTGTGTGGAATACGCAATTACTAACCAATCCAGGACCAATGGAGTATAATCGAAGCAACGGATTTGACACTTACTACGGTTAAACATCAACATTACTAATATAATTCCAACTTAATCACCAATAAATTGTCTGGAAGATGCGTAGATTGAGTGGTAAGAAACAACTTCAAAATGCCCCATTATTCAAAATGCTCCACTAATAGGTGCTACATATGGGAGAACCTGAGAAAATCAATATAAAATAAAAGTGATAATATAGATAATTTTTTACGATATATGCAAGATTGTTAATAAAAAAATATAGATAAAATTATCTTTAGTTTACTTTAAAAAAAGACATACGTTTAACTTGTGATGAGGAGATGGTATGGCATATAAAATAAAAAAAATAAAAAATAAAAATGAATGATAACTAATGAAATAATTATATAACTATAAAAGTTATCCTCTAAAAAAGAAGTTGAAGCGAGAAATTAAAAGAGCAAGAAAATTGTGTGATTTTTATTATTTTTTTTGGTTATCACTGCATTATTTCATGGGAGAATCCCTAAAAATGAACTTAAAATTTATGAAATGACAGATGGTTTTTTTTACCAATAATTGATTAAAAAATGTCAAAATGTAATAAGAAATTCACAACTTTTTTTTTTGAAAAATGATTGATTTGTTATTTCTCAATTTCCAGGTTTTTTTTTTTTCAAGGATACTCCCTTATTTCATTGTTGGTCAAGTTTGGTTGGCCTAAGACTATATCCCACAAGAGCGTTATCAAATGGTAGACCTAGAGAAGATGGTGCTGGACTTGAGAGTAGTGAGAAGGTCTAAAAGTCACAACCATCAAATTAATAATGTGCGTATTTGGAACAGTAATTATAAAAATAATTTTTTTAATTTGATTTTTTGCAATTTTATTTTAAGTAAAAATCAGATTGTATAATGTGATTTATGTTTGAATTGGTGGTTGTATAAATGACTTTTGTAAAAGTAAAATTTGTTTGGATTGGCTTAAGTATAAATGACTTTTGTGATAATGGTAAGAGAGAGTGGATGGAAAACTATTTAAAAAATCAAGTAAATATTTAAAAAATTACTTTAAAATATTAGGTGCTATTGGAAAAATAATTTAGAGTGGGTGGAAATCAATAAATTAGTATTACAAGTTTTGGGTGCTCTTTACTACTACAAAAAATACATTAAAGGTAAAATTGTAGTCAATCTCTTAAGACTGGGTAAGGGTTAAAAGCACCAAAAAAATATTTTAAAGTAATTTTTGGAGCTGAAAAAGTAAATTAAGGGTAAAATTGCAATCAGTCTGATAATACATTGGGTACCATTGGAAAAATATTTTAAGGGGTTAAAAGCACTAAAAAATATTTTAAAGTAATTTTTGGAGTTAAAAAAGTACATTACGGGTAAAATTACAATCAGTCTGATAACACAATGGGTACAATTGAAAAAAATATTTTAAGGGATTAAAAGCTCTAAAAAATATTTTAAAGTAATTTTTGGAGCTGAAAAAGTATATTAAGGGTAAAAATGCAATCAGTTTGATAGCACACTAGGTACAACTGAAAAATATTTTAAGGGTTAAAAGCACTAAAAAATATTTTAAAGTAATTTTTAGAGCTAAAAAAGTACATTAAGGGTAAAATTTCAATCAGTCTGATAGCATACTGGGTATAACTAAAAAAATATTTTAATGCATATGGCAGAAACCAATAGCAAAAAGCTTCAAAATGAGGCTTATGTATTTCGTGCGTTTCATCATCCTTATTCTCTAAAAGCGCAATTCTCCAAAATGATACCAAACACTCCAATTATTTAAAATCAGATAGACAAACGCATGAAAGGTTACATATCACGCGAATGGGCCTTATAATCGCACTACCAAACACGTACAAAAACTTGTGAAACCTTCCTTAAGAATAATGATGATTAGAAACACAAACTCCAAAGGGTCTTCCTTTATCATAGATTTTTAACATGATTAAATAATTGACATGGATATCAAATTTAAAGGGTTAATATAATATTTAGTCTCTTAAGTTTGTCCTCATTTTAATTTTGGTCCCTCAAATTTCAAACAAGATGTTTTGGTCCCTCAATTGACAAAATAATACAAATTTTTATTTAATGATAGGGATCAATATTTTAAACAAATAAAATTAGAGAAACCAAAACCTCTTATTTGAATCTTGAAGGATCAAAATCAAAATGAGGATAAACTTAATAGATCAAAGATTGTATTAACATGAATTTAAATTACTTATGAGACTTCAAGATTTTCACATTTTAATTGTGCTTGTTTGTTTGAGCGTTCCACTGTCAAATCGGGCTTGAATAGTGTTCAAATCGGGCTTAAACAGTGATTTGTTTTTTTGCTTGTTTGGTTCACCGTTCGGATATAAGCTGGAAAAAAGCCCAAAGCTCCTAAAAGTTGAAAAAAGGCATAAGGCACTGACCGAAGCTTATTGTGAAGCTTATTGTGACTTATTGAAAAAAGGCATAAGGCACTGACCGAAGCTTATTCGGTCTGATTCTCTCTTTTCTCAGCCCGCAAACCAGACGCTCCTGTTTAACTTCTTCGGGTCTCCAGATCGGCCGTCTGTCTCGGCCGTGAAGCATCACATTTCAGACTTAAGCATCTACCTCTTCTCGACGCGGTGTTGATCTCTGACGGCATTGAAGATCTATATAGGCAACCTTGTGAAGTTTTGCTCTGACGGCATTGAAGATCTATCGGCGGTAAAGGCTGCAACTCCGGTTGAAGGTCGTGGTGGATCTGCTCAGTGGGGTCTCTCTCATTGGCTGGTAATTTGAATCTAACGTCTCTCCCTTTATCTAAGGTTAGGTAGCCATTGTTTGATTTTGGACCCATTTCTGAACCCCATTTTGTTTGCTCTGTCGAGGGTTAAAGTTTTGCTCTGTCGTGGGTTGAACTTTTGATCTGTCCATAGGCTTTTGTTGCTCTATGAGTAAGTTTGCAGACTGATATGTGCTTGTTTTTAATCTTCGGATATTGCTATGTGTGGGTTGCTCTGTTGTAAGTGTGTATACGTCATGCAATCAATCCATCCTCTGTTTGTTCATTTCAATGAACCACATTTCAAAAATAGTGTCGTGCTTTGAAGTTTTGATCTGTTCAATTGATCTTAGTTGCTGTGTTTGATTCGTTCTGTTTCCATAGCATTTTGTTGCAGCATGGGACCACATTTCGTTCACTCTCATTACAGCATGGGATATCTTGCTTTTGACTAAAATCACAACCTGTTTTTTTAAGTGGGGAGTGAACTTGTGATATTCCCTTTTTAGCTATTTTGACGGGTTATAACTTTTTGAGTTTTACAACATCATTTGTCACTACTATGGTCTGAAAGTGTTTGACTTAAGTGTTGGGTTTCTTTACATTAGAGGTAGAATGCCTATTTTGTTGTTCTGGCCTTCTGGGGTTAAATTATGCTGTTGTTCTTGTAACAACCATCAAGTGAAGAGTGTAGCTTTCTTGTTTTACAAATAATAGAGCTAATAATCAAATGCATCACAGAGGGCTATAGACAAGTCTAAGTTAATCGTAGTATCTTTGGCTTTGCCAGAGGAAGAACATGATATGAATGATATGGCTTTACTCATTTCACTGCTTGAACATGTCTTATTACTCGTATTTGTATTCCTCCTCCTTGAGCTTTGATTATGATTTGGCAGTGAGAGAGATAACGAAAGCTCACACCCTCTTCCTCCTTCTGCTTTTGCGTCATCATTCTTCGCCACTAAGCCAACATTTCTGCTCATCAATTCCCTACACTGTCAATACATCCAAACATCATAACTCTTCACTAATTATCCTTCTCATATCATTTATGACTTATGACAACGCTCAGTATATGTTTCCTAATTCTATTACCATCACATTTCACTCCTAAACTTTTGATTCAGTGCCTTATCAAACTATATATATATATGACCTAGCCATGATAATAATACAAATATACACGCCTGGTATATTTTGGATCATGAAATTATGATTGTCTATTAACACATAGAAATTCATTTTCAAATTATTTTAATTTTCTTTATTAATTATATGTTT
The DNA here is from genome assembly GCA_963242795.1 of Inga leiocalycina. NCBI lineage: Eukaryota > Viridiplantae > Streptophyta > Magnoliopsida > Fabales > Fabaceae > Inga > Inga leiocalycina. Next base: position 60,868,007 of record OY725321.1, read on the forward strand.
TAAATTTAACATATTGCAAGTTAAATCCAAATATTAGTGTTGTGAGATTCTATCCTTGTGTATGTCACGTAAGCCTATTTGTTCCTACTTGACAATTTAAAATTTTTCTTACCTTTTGCATACTGATGAATGTTTTTTCGACTGAACAAACTTTGTGGAAATACAAATAGAGAAAGCATCAAAAGTGACCTTGCCTCTCTTACTTCCTAACAGGAGAGGAAAAAATAGATGCAGAGTAGAATATTCCAAATACTACAATGATAATATTTGCTGTTTTGAAGGCATGAACGATATATTTTTATCACTGTTATTTGACATGTGTCTGTCTCTCTCTATATATGTACGTATGCATATGTTTCCATAATCTTGCATTTGTTGGTGTATTTTGGATTTCTGTTATGTCGTGTGTTTGTTATATGTGAGTTTTTGGTATAGAAATATGGACACAAAAGCTGTATGGGATGTACAGTCAACAGAGATATTTGTCAACGCATGCGTAGACCAAATATACAAAAAAGAACGTAGAGGGCAATCATTCACACCGAAAGCATGGCAGGCTATTATTGAGACATTCACTGATAAGACTGGGAAACACTACGGGAAGAAACAATTTAAAAATAGATTGGATGTCTTAAAGAAAGATATGAAGATATGAGATTCTTTAATCAAAGAGACCGGTGTGGGCAGAGACCCTGTGACAAACAATGTTATTGCCTCGGACGACTGGTGGACGGAGAAGTTACAGGTAAACAATATTAAGTGCAATTTTTGGTATGTAATTCATTTAACTATCCATTTTGACTCATCTAACTTGTATGCATACAGACACATTCCGATTATAAGAAATTCCAGAACTCATGCCTAAAGAATGAAAGTGAGTTAAGAATAATATTCAAAGATGGAATGGCATCCGGTGACCACATATTCTCAACCTCTCGCATACAACCACAGACAAATGAGGAAGATGAGGATGATGTTTACAGACCCACGATGCATGAAGAGGAAGGCTCTGGGGACAGTGAGGATGAGCATTTCGGTGTTGACCCTGCAGTTAGTACCAGAGTTACCGATGAAATAGCAAGCATTGGAATAACAACGGAGAGGCCATCAAGCACTGGTCCCACTGCATCTGGAGGTGAGCCCAAAAGGAAGAAAGTTGAAAGGTCTAGTAGAAGCAAAAAACATAAGCTTCCAGCTGCCAAGCAAATAGCTGATGTCGTCAGTGTCATTGCCAATGTGACTATGGATCAAGCAACGGCTTTAACGACACCTCAAGAAAATAGCATGTTTGAGGTTGTGAAATATCTACTGGAACTTGACGATGTGAAGGCGGACAAAGCCTTTGGAGTCCGGTGCATGCGAGCTCTGGAAAGCAAGACACGTCGGGATGTATTTGTGACATTGAAATGAGATCCTGAGTACCTGATGTCTTATTTGCGTTATATCGTAAAGGAGGACTAGTTGTAGTATGCATTTGATGTATGGATAGTTCAATGTAGACATTTTTAGTTTTTTGTTTCCAAAACGTATGACTTGACCCGTCGTTTGGAATGGTTTTATCATGTTGGCATTTATATATATATATATATATATTATATGTTATGTTTGTTAATCATTCTGCTCACACCACAATCTCACCACAATCACAGGTACTCAATGGCAAATCGTAACAACCGAAACAGGTTGCAGGGGATGGATGAAGAAGAAGATAGTGATGACGCCTCAATTTTTGAGGCTGAGTTGGAACATCGTCAACAATTATGCGTGTTACTTTGCCAATATTTAGTGCCATATGTGTGCAGACAACCACGTAGAGTGAGTCAGGGAACATGTCACTATTAGGTACAAGAATTGTTGGCAAATGAAGGATCAAAATGTCATCAGATGTTTAGAATGGAAAAACATGTTTTTTATAATTTGTGCATTAAGTTGTGTGAGCATGGTTTAAGAAAATCTAGTAATACCGGTGTTGAAGAAATGGTTGCCATGTTTTTGCTCACTATTGGACACGAAGTAGGAAATAGGCTAGTACATACAAGAAATATTTAAACATTCGGGCGAAACTGTAAGTAGGATTCTACACAAGGTTTTAACGGCCTGCCTTAAGCTTGGAACGAAAATTATTAGGCCACGCGATCCAGAATTTGGTCAATGTCATCCAAAAATAGCAGACGATAATCAATATTTCCCATATTTCAAGGATGCCATTGGAGCTATTGATAGTACTCACATTAGGTGTGTCATCACTGGATCGGGCCGAGATAGGTTTATTGGGAGAAAAGGATATCCCACACAGAATGTTATGGCTATTTGTGATTGGGATATGTGCTTCACGTTCCAGTTATCAGGATGGGAAGGTTTAGCACATGATGCTCATGTTTTTCACTCTGCTGTCTCAGATCCAACCATGAATTTCCCACATCCACCACAAGGTAAATATTTTGTACACTTCAATTACGTTTCTTTGTCTACATTTAACGTTTAACTTAATCTCACATTTACAATGATTTTAACACATGTTAGGCAAATATTATTTGGTCGATTCCGGCTACCCAACAACAGTTGAGTATCTTGGTCTGTACAGATGTGAACGCTATCACCTCCCAGAATTCAGAAATCACCGGGGGTTTCGGAATCCTAATTAAGCTTTCAATTTTTATCATTCAAGCTTGAGATGCACAATAGAAACGACTTTTGGAGTCTGGAAAAATAGGTTTGAAATCTTACAACATATGCGTAAGTACAGCTTTGACACGCAAGTCCGCATTGTCTGTGCCACAATGGCTATACATAATTTCATTAGAAGAAATTCTCAAACTGATGTGGACTTTAGGGAAGCAGAAAATGAGAATAATGTAGTTCATTTAGATAATAGTCAAGATCAAGACCCATCGTTAACAGATGATGTTCGGACGTATTCAACCCAAATGAATCATGTTCGTGACGCCATCAGGGACCAAATTGTACGGGACCTCTGATTTGATTAGTTATGTTATATTTTACTTCTTTAAAAACTGTAACTTTGTACAATTTCTATTTTATTCGCATTATAATTGTAATTTTATTATAAAATTATCATTGCCAAACTTGTTCCATCACAATGCTCTGTCGTTCGAAAGCTCTGCTGTTTCATGGGTATGGGTGAAACGCAAAATTATGTATTTTATAATTTCCTAATATATATGAAACTAAGGCAGATTTTTATGCTAGAGTCTGCAAAGAACGGTTTTATGTCTTTTGCCTTGTATTTTTTTTGGTAAGGTCTCTACTGGTTTGAAGATTAGAAATATCGGACCCAATTATGTCCCCGGAGAAAAGAAAGATTTGTAAGTGAAGAGTGTGCAAAGAACTGTTATCTGGATGGGTTAACGGAATCAAACTTTTGAGAATGTGCCTTGTGGTAACACTGTTGCCATTGGATGGTTTGGATCAATTTATTACCAAGAATGCCACTTTAATAAATACAGATATCTTCTCAGGTCCCATTTGGCATTTAAGTTGTCAATTAGTTTTTTTTTCCACAATTAGTCCTTCATTTTTTCAATTTCCATAATGTTTTCATTTTTTTTCCTCTTAATTAATACATAAGTCACTTATGCAAAAGTCAAACCAAACATCCTAACTTTTATATAAGTTACTTTAAGTTACTTATCCAATCGCTAATCCAAACATTCATCATTTTATCCAATCTAACTTTTTTCCCATCTTAAGATTCTATAAGTTTAAGTAAAAATAGGTTACTTATCCAATCGCCAAAACAAACACACCCATTAGTTAGCCTACTTATGGATCGGAACTTTTAAATGGGCTTAGTAAGGAATAGGGGCCCTATCCTATGTTTCTAGTACTTTGCTGTTGGGACACGAGTCATTACCCAATTACTATATTTTTACCAGAGTAACTTCTTATCAATTCCAAACTCTTTAAGATATTATGTATTATATGTCTTTTTTACAGCATACAATGGATTTATAATCCTTTATATTTTTTTTGTGTCATTCAAATATATGACTTGTATGAAGGAATTCCTAAATAGTAGTAATAACAAAAGGGCCAACAATCATCCAGCTGATTTTTTTGAAATGCAAAGCATTAAACACATCAGTAATACGGAATAGTACATAATCTTTTACTTCCTCAGCGATAACAGGAGCAATCAATTTATCATTCGCACCAAAGACAAATATCTGTCTTTCCTAAGAATTTAAATACCATCAGTTTCATAGCATTGATCAATGTAACTACTTCAATGTTGGGAAAATATCATTCAAATATATTTTAGAAAAATTAATTTCGTAGTTGATGGCTCGACTAAGAATTGTGTTATTAAATTGTCGTCTGAAAGTGCATTGGCAAATACAATCGTTTTATGGTGGAATTATCAATTATTAAATATTAAATTTGAAATAATATTACCCAAATACGAGACATTTATAAGGATTGAAAAATGGTTGACGCCATTTTTAAAATATGCAAAATGGTGTTGCCTGGCAGCTTTGGAAATCAGACAAAAGAAGCACCAAATGGATTGGCACTAGCTAGCCACGTAATCTGATTAATTAGTATATGGGAAAATACTTCATTTAGCGGGTCCAAATTTATGAACATGAAATTTCCGGAGGCTTAGCATAAGGAAATGAAATACTAGGAACGACATTTTGAGTATTAAAATAATCAGAACATAAAGTACTAACATATATGAGACTATTGGTTCAGACTGAAAATTTTCAACTGATGATTTTAAATAAAAAAATCATTTTTTAAAAAATTGAAAGTTGAGATATTATTTTTAATTTAGAATATGTAGACATTAAAATAGTTTTTAAACAAATAAAAATAAACTAAATCTGGACCATTTGGATTTGGCACACAAATTGAATCCGATTGTTAACTGGTTGAAATCTTCCCTGAACGAAATCAAAATAATCACGCAGAATATATTCAAAATAATAACTCTTCTTTCTAGCAAAAAAAAAAAAAATCTCTTCTTTCATTTATTTAATATATATTGGAAAAAATGAAGTCAGACATTTGAAGGCAACCATATCAGTTGAGTTGGGATGACAATTGTGCCTACCCTTTAGAAAGAACAAATATAACATTTTTTCCTTATCGGTTCATTTTGAGCATTGCCATTAAGTCAATTATATCAGGCTTAGCAAGAAAAAGAGAAATGAAAATATTTATTTTTATATTACAACTCAAAATTTTAAAATAAAGAATAAATATTTTCTCTATAAACATAAAACATAAACGAAAATCAATTTTTAAACATAAAATACATCCTCGTGAAAACAATGGAAGCAAGATAAAGATTTTGATTGCTATCTAGCTACTTACTCGAGTTGGGCCTAATTTATAGGGAGAATTATAATGAGATTCTAAGAACATGACTTAATTATCATTAAGTCCCAATGATAACTCAAGAGCAGGCAATAACAAATTTTATGGTAAGAAATGACAACACTTCACTTATTTTTGAGACTTCACAGTAATTAAATACCTTACTTAAGACTTCATTGTAATTTACACTAATTTCTTATAAAGTCAAATACAATCCATTCAATTGCGTGCTTGATAAAGTTGCAAAGTAAAATTGCCGTGAATACTAGATATTTTCATATCTTCATTCCTGAAAAAATGTCTCATCTAATCTAATTAAACTTGTCCAGAGATATTAAATGAGTTAGCTTAAATTAATGTAGTTAGGACTGGATTATTCAATATTATTATTTGAGAAAAATTAATTTAAGTATGTAGCTGATGCCTTGAGAAAGATTTAAAATGAAAAATTGTAGTAATTCAAACTCTATATCATCTTACCTTTTTAAAATGTTACTGTCGATTACGAGAAGGAAACCAAAACTATTTTCGGTAATTTATACAATGAGTGAATTTATCCATTATAATTAAACATGCGTCTTGAGTTCATTCGGCAAGAAGTAAGAAAGAATCAAGAGAGAAGATTATATTCTCTCCAAATCCAAACGAATGATATAATAGACGTAAATTAAAATGAAAAAATAATAAGGACACAAATGACAAATATATTACTGAATGACTGATGAGTGTTCCTTCATTTTTGAATAACAACAGAGCCTGAAAATAATTAAAATTAAAGAAAATGAAGAGTGCCTAAGCAGCTCTATATGCTTAGCCCAATTTAGCTTGACTAGCTGAAGAAAATCCGATTTTGACACTACTACTACGGCATCAACATTACTATTAAAATTCCAAACATCATGCTTATAATAAGTTGTCAGCACAATCAAGTTGGCAAGAAACAACTTTAAAATGGATTTGAGAATTTGTGAAAATCAATATAAAATAAAAGTGATAATATAGATTTTTTTTACCATATATATAATATTATTATAATTTATAAACAAATAGAGATAAAATCTTCTTTAATTTTCTTCAATAGAAAAAAGTGAAAAAATGCATACATTTTAAGAATCAAATTGACAAAAACACTTAATAAGGAAGTCTCCTTAATTTGTAGGAACATGCAGTGCTTGACTTAAGAGTTATATATTTGGATTTCTTAGTTTTAGGAATGATTGCAAGTGATTCTGGAAGCGAGATTAATGCTAATTAGTCTTTATTGGTTTGATCCATGTAGTTGAAATTGGATTTTGTAGTGTGAAAATTATATGTATTTGAATTTCTTTGTGGTTGCAATAAGATTATATTAATTAGAGTGTTATTGTCTAGTTAATTTGATTGATTTGAGCCTTTGAGGGGCTGTTTGGCACTCAATTAAGAAAAGTCGTGTTGCATCATTCCAATTTCAATTTTGCATTAAGTGGTTTTAAACAATATCTCAAGAAATAGTAATTAGCTATATTTGTAAGAGATACTATTAATTCAGAATATTGAATTCAAGTGTTATCTTGAGGTTTTTTTCTTGAGAACTCCTATAACTTTTTTGAGCAAAGATAACCAATTTCTTCATTACCAAGATCATTCATCATATAACCATTTTTAATCCAAAACATTTTTTATTTTCCAAAAATACCAAAAAGAATAGAAATAGTTTTCATTTACATGCATTTAAATTTAGAGAAAACCATTTTACAAAACCCCTCTTTCTAATCATGTTGTTAGCACTTAGTTTAACATAGAGGATTCAAAATAAAAGGCTACTTGATAAGAGAATGATCCCAAGTTTTTGCACTATATTACATTTCAATTCGTGGTAAAATTTGTGATTTGAACCCCAATGCGGCTAAGGTTTCGTCAAATCAATGGCGCCATTATAAGGGATCGAACCCGGGTCACTCGTGCGACAGGCCTTAATGCAAGACCTAATTATGGAGTTGATTTTGGCCTAAATGCATGATATTTTCCATATTTGTCCATTTTTTCCCGATTTATCCTTATTAATGTTCTTTCAACCATAATCAAGTGAAAGAGAAATTGAAGGAATTAAGGAAGATGATTAGGATATTTTAGGGGAAAAATCATATTAATTACCTTAACTAACTTCTTTAATTTAATCAAATTAGTTAAATACGTCTTATACTAAAAAAGGGGGAGTGCAGTACCATGTAAATAGTACAGCTTTCATTTTTTTTAACAGATTTTATATATTGTTTGGGGAATAAAGATAAGTATTTGTGTATGTATATTTCAAAAGCCACAACAGTCAGCCTAATAATCCACCTTTCATGCCAAAGACTTCAAGAGACCATTATGCGCAATTTTTAAATTTAAGGCATTATGCAAAATTATATTAAAGGATAGCACTAATAAAATTAAGGTTAGTTTATTTTATACAAATATAGGTTGCATTGTTTTATGCAATGGAATTTTCATTATGTATTTTTTCATGAATAACATAAAATATAAAATAATCAATATAAAAATTTAGCTGGTAAGGTATGAAATCATTTCTCAGAAGCTTTAAGATTTTAAGACTCTTATTTAATTCTTTTAAAAAAAATACCACATCTAATTCTTAATATAAGACCTAGATAACTAATTTGAGGAGATTAAGAAAGTCAAATAAATCACTTAATTATAATAGATATATTATAATTAAATATATATATATATATAATAGGCAGCGTCATTTTTTATCATCGCACGCCGTTCCTCTTCACCCATCGTCTTCTTGAAGTCTTCTTCCGGAGAAGAGAGGTCATGTTCGTGGAATTGAGCGTCTCTTCATCCACTGTTATTATCGTCACCTCTTAGTCCTATTCACTTTCACCCTCTGCCGCCCAGATCTGTATCCTCACCTGGAGAGTAGTGGTGAGTTTCCATTCTCCATAAACACTACTAGCGGAACCAATCTGACTGAGAAGATTCCTTCTTTTCTATTATCCTTTTTGTTAAATGATCATAACAAGCAACCAGTAAAAAACTTAAAAGGGATAAATGCAGACTAATAAAAAATAGAGATACATAACCAATGAAGAATAGGATGTGTTGAAATAAAAACTGCCCAAGAATCTCTTCCAACGCACACCAGCAATTGCAACTTGCAAAGTTTCTTGGATGGAAAAGAAGAATTTTCGGCTTTGGTGGAGGAAGCAAATGAGAGGGTTACTTTTGTCAAAAAATATTATAATCAAGGATATTTTTGTCTTTGCAATTTGCAATCTTAGGATTGAAAATGCAATACCAGGATGAGGTGGCTTTACAGTAATCTCACTTTCGTGATACTCTTAATCCCATATTATCATCAGTCCCTCATACCAAACAATACAATTTGTCTCAATCCTTGATTCAATCCCAATCCTTACCTCACATTACTTTGTACCAACACAGGGCCTTACTTGCTCCTTGGGGGTTCCCTGACGGGTGATGGCTATTCACACATTGTGCCTCATCTTCCCATTGGAAGAAGCTCTGACCTATTCTCTTATATATTCTTTTCTAATTTTAACTCTTTTTTGTTCTCTAGAGTTTTCAAGTTGAGATATATATGCAGAATCGCTATAATTGGAGATATTTCATCAAGTCTTCTGTTGCTTCTTTTTCTCATAGAATTATGCAATGTATTTGGGATCCTTATTGTTAGATTATTCCAATATCTGGTAACGGAGCATGTTTTTTTAATTCCCCCATTCCTAGTATTTTTTTTTGCATGTTATTTTATTTTATTTTTCTACTTTGAAAAATAATATGATAATTGATTTGAGGCATGTCCGTGTGGTTTTTTCACTATTCCTCCTTGATCTTCATTTGCTTGCTATTTTTCTCATGTGCGATGTGTCTTGAATATGCTTTAATTTTCTATCTAAAAATTATATTGAGAAATTTGAAAATTAATTTGTGCATCATATATGATTTTGATCTGTCTATTGTATGTAAATGCATATGAGATTTGTTTTGACGATTTCTCTATGCTTTTAATCCTTTTGCCGTTGAATTGAAAATTGAAATCGGTAAAAAAAAAATGGTGCTTCTGTTTTGGGATTGAAATCAAAGTCTTGATTTGATTCTTTTTGCATCTTTTGATGGATTTAGGTGAGTATAATGCTCCCCTTGATTTTTATGCATGCATAATTCAATTTGAGTATTTGATGAATGTGGGACAGGATGATCTTTGTTTGATTTCTTCACTCTCTAATGAAAACCATCATTTTCCACATGCGAGATAATTCTTGAAATCATAAATTTTGTTTGTCTCGAAAATCTAAAATCTTTTATTTGATTTTTTCGGCTTCCCTTTGGGGAATAAATTGCTTCTGTTTTCCCCTTTCTTTTTCTGCTTTTTTGTCATAAAGGGGAACCCGTAATCACGCCTCAATTTTGGGTTTGAAACTCAAATATTTGATTTGTTTCTTAGCGAATTCTGGTGAAAATCACTGTTCGTGTTAGAATCACTTTACTATTTGTTCTGTTGTTGAAATCGCCGCTTAAAACACCAAAAACAGAGCCAAGGTTGCTGGAAGAGGTCACCTGTATTTTGCAGGACCTGTGGCTGTGTTGGGTTCTTACCAGGTTAATCCAAAGGATTGGGTGGGGTTTTTTAGGGTGAATTTGGTTCAACGAAAGTGAGGTTAGGTGAGGTTTACTAAAATTAGGTTAGGGAAGGTATGAGCTTTGTTTGGTTCAAGATAAGGGGAGGTGAGGTTTGATTGTTTGGTTCAGAAGAGTAGATGAGGGAAGTTAATTATAAGTTGACAAATATACCATTTTCTTTTTATCTATATATTTTCCTTCTTCTTTTACAATTGTTTTTTTAATACAATGATTATTTCTTAATTGTTTCTATAACATTCCGTAAATTTCTACATAACATCATATATTTTAAGTTACCACATGCGTTAATGATATGCAATTATTTCTTAAAAACTGGAAAGAATAGAAGTTTACCCAAAAAAAAATTGGAAAGAAGAGAACAAATTATTTGAAATAATAATAAGAACAGAAGAGAATGATTAGAGAAGGCCAAAAAGAAGAGAAGTGCAAAGAGAATACCTCTGTGAGAAAAAAAAAGGGATTTTATATTATAGGGATAGATGTGGAATAACAAAAAATTATCATGGATAATTTGGTTAAAATGAGTCATAAATTTTCTCTCACCTAAGAAAAAACTCAAATTTGGAGGTTTGAGAAAGGAGGGAAGGGAGCACTATAAGATAAAAAAATTTCACCTCCTCTCCTTTCAACCAAACAATGTGTTTTAATCTTTAATCTCACATAACCTTGAAAAACCCTTAACCAAACACAACTTTAAGATTCGACCGAAGGTGGGAGATGAGACGGAACTGCGTCATTTAGCCCAAGAATGAAACTCACCATTTCATCTAATCTCGAAGGGTGGGCTACAGATCTAGGCCTGTTGTAATATCCCAAAATGTACTCAAGGGCTAAATGTATAGAATAGATGGTGGGATTAATAACAGAATTACCTATGGAAATTTTGTTATGAATTTAGTTAAATTTCACATGCAAAATTGGCAACTAAATATTATATTGCAAGATGATATTTTACAAGATCATCTTCTTCTTCAAAAAGCCATGATTCACGTATGGCAAGGGGGAAAAGCAAGAGAAAAATACCTATTGGCTATCAAATATGACATATGGAAGCAATTGGACCAAGTTATAAAAAGATGAGGACTTGGTCAACAATCTCATGCTAATTGGGGAATTAACTTTATTATTCAAGGAGATATTCAAAAGATCATCATCTCTTTTCCTAGGCTTCATTTTCGTATAACATGAGACAAAGCAAGAGGGAATGATGCTTGAAAATGAAAGCAATTCTAGCCAAGTAAACTAAAGAGTTTAAAAGTCAATAATTGTGGCTTGACTTGAAGGAAGCAAGAAGGGAGCATGTTGGTCAACATCTCTTCTCCCTTTTTCTTGAGGTTTCCGTCCAAGACAAAGAGGCAAGAGAAATGAAGCTTTTGACCAATGTAATCACTTTCTTTGAGTCAAACATTTTGGCCAAAACAAAGGCATATCACAAGAAAGAAAGAGAAAAGATGAAGCAAGGGATTATGGGTACAAATCTTGCAATTAAAGTGCCCTCTCTCTCATACATGTGCTCAACCGACTTAAGCTCTACAAGAATTCTCGAATATTTAATTAAAAACATTCTCTCATCTTATTCATTCATTTCAAGTCGGCCAAGTGCAAAAGAAAAGGAAAGAGAAAGGGCAAGACTGAAAGTAAGAGCCAAGGGGAACAAGAAGGAAAGGTAAGCTATTTACACCTTCAAGATCCCATTTTTAGCTCTAAAGACCTTTATGAAACTTGTTCCTCTCTTCCTTAGCTTCATTTCTATGGTTGTTTTTAAAGAAGAGGAGTTTTCAGCCACCTTGCAAGAACAAAAGTTGAGGAATCAATAAAAGAACACAAGAAGAAGCAAGAGGTGAGTAAGAGCATTATGTTGATGTATATGGTGCTTTAATTGGCTGAGTTGTGGTGGGCTATTGTGACAGCCCTAATTTCGTTTTTTAGGGTATATTAGGGATCATGAAGCTTTCATCCTATGTATGTGCTTATATGTTGGTTTGGAGGCAAATGAGCTAAGCTTAGTGATTAGATAGTGAAGTGGTTGTTTGTTGTGAAATACCCTAAAATTCTGCCAAAACAGGAAATGGGGAATGAGTGGGAATTTGTTCATTTTGATGTTACCATTGTGTTCTACACGAAAAATTATGTGAGAATAGGTTTGGTTGTTGATTTTGAAGCCATTGGACAAATTGGTTGAAAATTGGAAAAACTGTCAAGTGTAACTCTGTGCAGGGCAGTCATTTTGTAGGGACATTTTGAATGGTCAATTGGTGTCTAAAAATTCGGAAACTTTCCAGTCTTAAAGTTCACATTCCAAGCTTCAAAATGGACGTATAACTTGTGTCATTTCGTTTTTTGGGCTGGGAGTTCTGATTGCCCAAAGTTTGATGTCAAAACTGGACCTAATTCTGGAGCAGTGTGGAATGTTGTGTAATTCTGGAATTGTGTGGTGATTTTTGGTAGTGATTCATATTTTTCCTATAAAGAGGACTTCAAGAGCTTTCAATAGGCTTTTGGATCACCTCATTTTGATATTTCTAGAATTAGTTATGATTTTTCAAAGATGTTGGAAAATTCTGGCAGATTGGTTACCTATGCGAAAATTGAAGATTTTATGGCATAATGTAATATTGTGGAACTTTGAGGTTAGAAATTAGCCTTTTAGGTTAATTGACCACTTTAGCTCCTTAGTTAACTTGATTAATTGACCATAGTGATAATCAACTTAAGTATTATAGAGATAAAACTTGGGAAAGAGATTGACGGGTTGTCCCTAACTTGGTTTACAGGATTTGATATTTGCCATCCTCGTGAGCCCGTTGTGCCAAGAAACGTCGGGAAAGGATCAGGTAGTGACTCTCTCTCTTATACTATGTGTAATGCTCTGTATGTGTGTGTGTTATCACTGTTCTGTGATGAATGTTTGATGCTGCTGCGGTTACAGCTGGTGATAGCTGTTATTTACAGCGCAAGCTGTCGTTTACAGTGTAAGCTGTCGTTATTGTGATTACAGCGTAAGCTGTCATGATGTTGATTACAGCAAGAGCTGTCGTATTGTGTATACAGCCGTGAGTGCTGTCGTTTGTGGTGAAAACCATGTATCTTTAAGATTGTTGCTGTTTGTGATTTATGTACATGCTTTGTGTTTATGCATTGTGTGAGTGGTTTGTTACTACTGAGATTCTCTCGAATCTCATTCTTTCCTATGACTAACATTTCAGACAGGGCGTGTGGCTCAAAGGAGAAGCGGCCAACCCGGAGCAATTAGGACCCTTGGGGGTATATAGTTGAATTAGAAACGTTGGTTATGTATTTTGAACTCGAGATCACTGTATATTTTGAATCAGGAACACTACATTCGATTTTGGTTGTGTAATCCCCTAGTGTATACTTATAAACCCTCAGGTTTTTATGTATAGAACTTGGGAGTTGCAGGGGATGCGGTTATACGCTCTGATATGATTGAATGTATATTAACTGCACAGGTAATTATATTCGAATATTGAAATTGAGACCGGGATGGGAAAAAGAGTTTTGAAAGTTTTGTAAAAATTTTACTGTGAGATAGAAAGTTTAAAATGAGGTTAAAGCATCCAATGGTCTCTAATCCGATTTGAATATGTGTTATCGAATTATAATTACGTGTTTAAAGTCATGGGGTTATATTTTGGTATCAGAGCTGTAGTTCCTGGCAAGGGTAAAGTTGCTAGGATAGATCCCTTAGTTGGCTTTAGGGATAGAAGATCATCTATGAATGATTGCGAGTATGCACATGTATGTTTTATTGATGTGGATATATGAGACTTGTGAACATATGTGCGTACTATCTCTGCTAAGTTAATGGGGTTGAGTTGATTGTAGAATGAAGAAAACTAGAGGACGCCCCAGTGTTCCGCATGTAGACCCTGAGGTGGAGGTCGTTAATGAAAATCCACCAGATCCAATGCGAGAATTAATGGGTCTGATAAAAGATTAGCGGGACATGATCACTGAGCTGAGAGAAGAGCTCAGAGCAGAGAAAGCGAAGAATAAGGAAGGTCCAGTTCAGTCCACTCCGGAGGAAACTCAAGAAGAAACTCGACATGAGGACACTGCAAAAGGATTAGCACGATCACTAGAATCCCCGCCTCGTACTATTCCGAATCAAGAATCATATGGGATGCCGCTTAGAGAGGAAAGAGACCTTCAGTTTTGGGTCACCAGATTCTGCAAGCATCTGCCTCCGGCGTTTAGAGGAAGGTTTGACCCTCAAGCAGCCGAAGATTGGTTGAACAGGCTGGAGAAAATATTTGAGGTTCTTGGTTGCTCGGATGAGGTGAAGCCACGATTGGCCGTTTACAAGCTCGAAGGGGATGCAGATCGTTGGTGGCGGAATATCACCCTAACATTGAAGAGCAAAGAAATGCCATTGACTTGGGTACTGTTTCAACAAGAATTCAACGAGAAGTATTTTCCCAAATCAGTGAGACTCGAGAAGGAGACAGAGTTTCTGAATATCAAACAAGGGGATATAGAGAGCTTTGATGATTACTTGTCCCGTTTTGTTAGGTTGTCTCGGTACTCCTCTTACCTCCGGTACAAGGATGATGAAGAGTGGAGTTCGGATATGCTCATCTGTGGTATAAGGCGAGAGTTGAGGAAGCGGCTAGCTACCCACCAATTTACCAAGTTCAACAAGGCGGTGGAACAGTGCAGAATTACAGAGAACAACTTGAGAGAATTGTATCTTGCCAGAGCTATTAGCCACCGCAATGAACCTAGTAAGGGTGCTACCTCACAGAAGCGGAAGGGGCAAGGATCTTCATCTAGAAGTGGTAAGAAGCCCTACCAGTCTGGGAGCTGTGACCAGCAAAGAACATATTTTGCACCGTGGATTTGTTGTCGCTGTAATCAACCACACCAAGGTAAAACGTGTGATGGTAAAATAATATATTACAATTGTAAACGTGTGGGCCATACTGCTGCTGATTGCAAAGAGCCACGACCAGACCAGAGACCGAAGACACAGGGCCGAGTATTTGCTATGACCCACGAAGAGACCCGTAAATCTCCTGAGCTGATACAAGGTAATATTCTTCTTAATGGCCATCTGTTGCAAGTTTTGTATGATTCGGGTGCAAGTCACTCCTTCATCGCCTATGATTGCGTGAAGCGCCTGGGAATGCATGTACATAAGTTACCATTTGAATTAGTAGTGTCAACTCCAATGGGTGTTAAGGCCTTAACCACAGAAGCTTGTTTGAGTTGTGTCATAATTGTGGAAGGGCACCAATTTATTGTAGATCTGATATGTTTGCCGCTTTACCAATTGGAAGTTATTTTGGGTTTTGATTGGTTAACGGCAAATAATGTATTACTTGATTGTGGGAACAAGAGGATAGTATATCCTGTTTCTCAAAGGGATGAAGTTGTGGATTCTAGTATGAATTTCCTTGCTGCAGCCAAAGCTGAAAAGTATCTTGAAAAGGGTTGCCAGGGGTATGTGGTGTTTTTCTCTGTGCAAGGGGAAACTGGCGAAACCTTGAATAATATACCCGTGGTAAATGAATTTCCTGAGGTGTTTCCGGATGATTTGTGCGGATTACCTCCAGAAAGGGAAGTTCAATTTCTAATCGACATTGTGCCTGGAGCTGGCTCTATATCTAAGGCCCCATATCGAATGGCCCCAAATGAAATGGTGGAGTTAAAGAAACAAATAGAAACTTACTTGAAAAAGGGTTCATTAGACCTAGTGTGTCGCCTTGGGGAGCTCCAGTATTGTTTGTTAAGAAGAAAGATGGGAGTCTTCGATTGTGTATTGACTACAGAGAATTGAATAAGGTTACTATCAAGAACAAGTACCCTCTTCCCCGAATCGATGACCTATTAGATCAAATGTCTGGTTCATGTGTGTTCTCGAAGATTGATCTAAGGTCGGGGTATCATCAGCTAAGAGTGAAAGCAAAAGATGTTCCGAAGACTGCTTTCTGGACCCGGTATGGTCATTATGAGCTTCTGGTGATGCCATTTGGGCTAACCAATGTGCCTGTGGTTTTCATGGATTACATGAACCGTATCTTTCGACAATATTTGGATCAGTTTGTTGTTGTGTTTATCGATGACATTCTGATATATTCCAAGAGTATGGAGGAGCATGAGCATCATTTGAGAGTTGTATTGAATACATTGCGTGAGAAACAACTATATGCTAAATTGAGCAAGTGCGAGTTCTGGCTATCAGAAGTGAAATTCTTAGGCCATGTTATCTCTTAAGAAGGGGTCTCTGTGGATCCCAGTAAAGTGGAAGCAGTACTGGACTGGAAGAGGCCAGAATCTGTGGTGGAAATACGCAGTTTTCTAGGTCTTGCTGGTTATTATCCGAGATTTATCCAAAATTTCTCCCGTATTGCGTTGCCGATGACCAAGCTCACGAGAAAGGATCAGCCATTTGTGTGGGATGAGAAATGTGAAAACTGTTTTGTGGAGCTGAAGGAGAGGTTGACAACGGCACCTGTGTTGATTTTACCCGATCCCAGTTTGACATACATTGTGTATTCTGATGCCAGTGGGCAGGGATTAGGGTGTGTCCTTATGCAGCAGGGACGTGTGGTGGCCTACGCCTCTCGACAGCTCAGACCTCATGAATTGAACTATCCCACTCATGATCTGGAGCTTGCGGCCATTATATTTACTTTGAAGATTTGGCGTCATTACCTGTATGGTGTGACTGTGGAATTGTACTGCGACCACAAGAGTCTCAAATATCTGTATGATAAAAAATAACTGAATATGAGACAGCGCCGCTGGATGGAATTGCTTAAGGACTACGACCTGGAAATAACATATCATCCGGGTAAGGCAAATGTAGTCGCTGTTGCTCGTAGTCGAAAGACCGTGGTTGTTGCAGCTATGACGATACAAGAAGGGAAATTGATTGAAGATTTTCGTGATCTGAATTTAACAAACCAGATCATCTGTGCCAATTACACTGTTTCTCAAGATGAGAGTGATCTAAGGGCGGAAATTGAGGAAGCTTAGAGGCAAGATAGCTGGATACAGCGCAACCTAGCTCAAATCGAACAGGGAGAAGTTCCAGGCTATGACCTATCGCCTCGTGGGTTAGTTTGCTATCAGAAGAGAGTCTGCGTTCCACTTAGGGCGGAGTTGAGGTAGAAAATTATGGATGAGGCATACAAAAGCCGATATACTCTCCATCCTGGTATGACCAAGATGTATCATAATTTGAAATCTGTGTATTGGTGGCCGGGAATGAAGAGTGATGTGACCAAATATGTAGCAAGGTGTCTCACTTGCCAGAAGGTAAAGATCAAGCACCAGAGACCGCCTGGTTTACTCCAGAGTCCTGAGATTCCAGAATGGAAATAGGAAAGCGTGACCATGGATTTGGTTGTGGGATTGCCCAGGATCAGGAACTATGATGCGATCTGGGTAATTGTTATTCTCCTGATAAACTAGAGGAGATTTATATCCGAGAGATTGTCAAACTTCATGGTACACCGAAGAATATCATTTCCGACCGAGATCCCCGATTCACTTTGAGATTTTGGAGGGCATTGCATGAAGCCCTAGGAACTCAATTAAGGTTCAGTACGGCTTACCATCCTCAAATGGATGGACAATCAGAGAGGACGATTCAGACATTAGAAGATATGTTGCGAGCTTGTGTCCTCGACTTCAAAGGGAATTGGGATCGCTTTCTTCCACTGGTTGAGTTTGCTTACAACAACAGCTATCATGCGAGCATTCAGATGGCGCCGTATGAAGCATTGTATAGGAGGAAGTGCCAATCACCCTTATGCTGGAATGAATTATCCGAAAGGAAGCTATATGGGCCGGAGTTGATTGACCAAACCTCGGCACAGATTCGAATCATTCGTAAGAGGCTCCTTGCAGCGCAGAGTCGACAGAAAAGTTACGCTGACAAGAGGAGAAGGCCTCTAGAGTTTGAGGTTGGTGACCATGTCTTTTTGAGAGTATCACCAGTCACTGGTATCGGGAGAGCTATCAAGCGGAAGAAACTGAGCTCGAGGTATATAGGTCCTTTTGAAATTCTTGAGAGGATTGGGCCTGTTGCCTATCGAGTAGCCCTACCCCCAAACTTGAGCAGACTCCATGATGTATTTCATGTTTCCCAACTGAAGAAATACCAACTGGATCCATCTTACATAGTTGAATATGAGGAAGTTGAACTACAAGACAACTTCACATATGCGGTGGAACCAGAACAGATCATTGATCGAGAGGAACGACGGCTTAGACACCGAAGCATTCCATTTGTGAAGGTGATCTGGAAAGGAATGACGGAGAGAGAAGCAACTTGGGAAGCGTAAGCAGATATGCGAAAACGATATCCGGAGTTTATGGCTCAAGTCGTGTAATAAATTTCGAGGACAAAATTTATTGTACGGGGGAAGAATTGTAATATCCCAAAATGTACTCAAGGGCTAAATGTATAGAATAGATGGTGGGATTAATGAAAGAATTACCTCTGGAAATTTTGTTATGACTTTAGTTAAATTTCACATGCAAAATTGGCAACTAAATATTATATTGCAAGATGATAGTTACTTTAAGAAAAGTAGTGGATTCAAGGTTCTTATAATTGAAAACCAAAATATGAAGAAATCCAAAACCATTATAATCAACTCAGAAAATTTCAAATGCTTTATATGTTATTACAGCATATATAGAATCACTCAAATTTATAGGATTACTTGGTAAACAAACCACAAGGTTAAAGAAACAGTAGCTAAAATTTGATTCAACATCTATCCAATTACTGGTGTCTCAAGCATTTTCCGTAAACAAAGCCTTGATTTTCTTCAATGATACTACAACATCAATCATAGTAAGTCGTGCCTTTGCTAAGTCAATGGAGCAATTTAATGCTAACTCAAAAACTGATGACATATAAGGTAGTATATTTTCAGTATTTTGACTCATTGTGTAGCAAATTGGAATCTATAATGTTCATGATCGAATGTGGTGTGGAGTTGCTGACCCAATCTTTCAAACTTAATCCTTGAACAAACATCTCATCTGTTGGCTTCTTCCTTGTACACATTTCCATTAGCAAAATCCCATAACTATACAAATCTCCTTTGGTGGAAACAACTCCTTTCGATCCAAACTCTATATGTCATATTGAATGATTAGTATAGAATTCATTATGTCAATAATCTAAAGTTTGTGGTTAGGCTTTCTTTTGTATCATTAATTTAAATCTTTGCACATGAGAATGCCAAATATTGGCCAGAAATTGAATATACAAATAAATTCAAAATATTATTATTAAACCATTACCTGGTGCCATATAGCCAATTGTAGCCAAAGTGTTGGTATAAATTTCCAATTGCTTTTCCCCACACAATTTAGAAATACCAAAATCACCAAGATGAGCCACCATATCTTTATCCAACAAAACATTGCTTGGTTTCACATCACAATGAACAACTAGTGTAGAAGAACCATGATGAAGATACTCCAAAGCAGCTGCCACTTCAATCATTATGTTCAACCTTTGCAAGACATCTAAATAATTGTTATGAGAGTACAACCATTTGTCAAGACTCCCGTTTTCCATGAATTCCATTATTAGAGATTTGAAATGATCATTTGAGCAACTGTTGATGATCTTAATGAGATTGCGATGGCGTAAATGGCATATGGCAGAACATTCAACATCAAAACTTCTTGATGATTGTTCCATGTCTAAGTTAAACACTTTGATAGCAACTATCTTGTCATTTGGAAGAACCGCTTTGTATATTGATCCAAAACTTCCGGAACCAACAAGATTACTCTCATCAAATCCATTTGTTCCTTGTAGAAGCTCATAATAGGATATCCTCGTTGGATTATCCAAATTTATTAATTCCCTCTTTGTTGAATTATTATCATCATCTCTCTTATTCTTCAGAAAGACAATGACTGAAACAATCAAAATGGCAACTATGATAGGCAATGAAAATTTTATTATCAACATCACTTTATTTGATATGTGCTTGTTTCCTTTCCTACATGGTTGGACTTGTAGTTGGGATTTCCCACAAAGATCTTTATTCATCATAAAAGATTGAGCAGTAAAATTTTGAAAAGGGCCACCATTTGGAATTTCTCCATGCAATAAATTGTAGGAAAGATTGATGTATTTAAGATAGAGTAATGACTCTAAGGACTTTGGAATCACACCTGACAAATAATTATGGGAAAGATCCAGGGACTCCATGCTTATCATGCCACTAAGCAATTCAGGAATAGGCCCTTGTAATTTGTTTTAAGCTAAAGATAGGGTTTGCAAAGTTTGCAAGCCACCTATAGTTGTAGGGATGCTTCCTGAAATTTGATTTCTTGACAAGTTCAACAGCATAATTGCTCTCAAGTTTGATACCTCTGGTGAAATTATTCTACTTAGGGCATTGGAGGATGTGTCTAAAACCAAGATATCTTTGAGGCCCCATAGAGAAGAGGGTATATGAGAAACCAATTGGTTAGAGCTAAGATTCAACTTCCGCAAAGAAGTGTTCTTGAGACATTCTGGAACCACTCCTGAAAACATGTTGTTAGCAAGATTCAATTCACTTAGACTTTTAAGTTGGCAAATTTCATTTATAATGAACCCTTGCAATCTATTGTCGCAAAGACTTAAACGTTGAAGGCTATGTAATTTGTTAACTGTATCAGGAATCAACCCACTCAAATGATTCTCATCCAAATCTAATTCCATCAAGTTTGTTAAATTTCCAAGCTCATTGGGTGTAGCTCCATTAAATTTATTCGATGACAACCTTAATCTAATGAGCTTAGAAGCATTTGATATGCTGTTTGGAATCCGTCCAGTTAGTCCATTTTCCTCCAGTCGTAATATCTTCAAGTTCGGAAGGCCAATTCCTAAATATGATGGTAGAACGCCAAAGAGGGAATTGCCACTAAGGCTCAAGGTTGTCAATGTTGAAATGTTGAGTATTTTGGAAGGAATAGGTCCTTTAAAATGATTATCAGCCAAGTCTAAGACATTAAGTTTATCAAGTTTGCCTATGCCTTTGGGTACAAAACCTGGACGGAAAAAGAAAAATAGTTGATGGAAACCACGACTTTCATATACAAAGAATATAGACAAATAAACTTATTTCTATTATTTTTTTATGTCTTTGTAAAATTTTACAGCAAAAATGTTAGAGAAATCATAAACTACCCGTGAGATGCCGTGGTTATTGAAGACTTGTTTGAAATGTACAGTTTTTAATGTAGTAATTTTTTAATAACTATTTAATAGGAAACTAATACGCTTGTAAACTAGGAAAGCTAGGAACAACCGACAAAAATTGTTAAGAGAAAATTAAACATGAAAATATGGCGGATAAAAGAAGAGTTGAACTTGATAGAACATCCAATGTGTGTATAACAAGTGGGTACATTGTATAATTGATATGGTTCAGAGTACTCAAAAAATTGATTTCCAAGATTTAAATAACATGTGTGATCCTATCTTTCTGTCATTAAAGTCTTACCAACAATTCATGATATCTTTCGATATTTTGGGATTGTAAATTAGTAGCTATATTTAAAAAGTATGATTAATGAATGATGAAAAACGAAATCTCATTTTAAATTCATTTTCTATTAGAGAAAAATGATTAAAGAAAAAACGAAAAAGAATAAAAAAGATATAATAAACTCATGCTTGTAAAGAGATTTGCATCCAAATATACTTGATTAGCATCAAGTGTTTGTAAAAAGTGAATGGAACTTATAAGAAGAAAAATAAAGCAGGTCATATTATTTGATATAATATATAACACACACACACATATCAGAAAATGAGAAAGCAAATTTTTTCTAATCATCAAATGGCTTACCTCCTAGTAATTGCATTTGAGTCTGTATAGTTTGAGTATATAAACTTCGGGTTCTTTATGTATGGTTGAAATGAGAAATTATGTACTTTTTTTTTAACATTGGTGGTGTACTTTTCACAACAGATTATAACGATTCAGTCCACATGTTATATATATATAATGCATACTTTCTCTTTCCTTTTGATTAATTCCCTATGAAAAACAATTAATTATAAAAGCTTTATTTAATTTCACATAGAACTGAACATAGAACAGCTTCTCTTTGAACCCAAAAAAAAAAAAATTAAAATATGCAATTTAATTATTTGACTGACTCTTGAAAATATCTTGTATTAAAACAATTTAGTGGAACCAGTGTTTTTAGTTGCATTTAATTTTTTTTTTAAATTTTTATATTATATTTTGTAATTGTTTTAATAAGTTTATAATAAAGTTAAGAGGCCTAACTAGATAGGGAATGAGGTTTTGTAGACTTGGTTTTGATTATTTTAGCTATGTTTAATTAGAATTCTCTCTGCTTTTCAACTTGTTTTATGTGTATGTTTTTTTTTTCTTTGATTTATCTTTGCTTGCAAATTACTTTTCAGAATTAAATTGTGGTTAATCTTAAGAGTCCTAGGTAAGTTATGTCGCAGACACATACATCACTGTGTTAGTGAACATCCATAATTCTCTTCTCCAATTCTCTTCTTCTCTCTAACATCTGAACTTTTAAGCTTTGAATTTACAATTTATAGTGCCGAGGAGGCTTGAAGGAATTAATTAAGACCTCAAGAAAATAAATTTATTCAAAAAAACTTATTTTCAGGTAAGTGAATTCTGAAAAATTAAGCAAGGAATCATTATTAAATATATGGAGGCCAAAAGTAACCAAGCAAAATTTAAAAAATAATTTTAATAATTTAAATTTATTTATTTACATTTTTGTTATTTAACGTTATAATATATTTTTATAGGATATTAATCTCAAACTGTAGAAATAAAGAAGTGGAGGGAACATATAGGTAAGAGAAATGGAGAGCCAGAACCAAAAAGAGACAGAGAAATGGAGAGCCACTCTCTCCTCCTCCTCAAAATCCTTAGGCCCTGTTTGGTATGAGGTATTTGGAGGTAGGGATTGGGATTGGATTAGAGATTGGGTCAGAATATATCGTTTGGTTTGAGGGATTACGGATGCCTAGGGATTGGGAGTACCACGAAAGTGGGATTGCTGCAAAGCCATCTCCCCCCTGGTATTGCATTTTCAATCCTGGGATTACAAACTTTAAAGACAAAAATATCCCTATTTATAATATTTTCGTGACAAAAATACCCTCTATTAATTTTACCCTAAATTATAACTCTTTAACATTATTTCATCTTTCATCATCTCTCCCATGCTTGTTCTTCTCACGCCATCGTTAAATCCACCTACAGCACCACACTTTACCCTGAACTTTACTACTTGGTCGTCTCCTCCGAGCCTGGATTCATCGAGAAAGTCTTTTCCCACCGCGATGTCAATGAACTATCCTTAAACATAACGCTAAGAGACGTTGGGCACAATTTCTTCAACATCGAGAAGCTAATCGACAAAAGAAAGGGTAGCCTCACGAAGAGAGAGAAAACCGCTCTCCATGACTGTTTAGAGACGATCGATGAAATGCTCGACGAGCTTCACACGGCTTACCAAGATATGAAAGTCTATCCAAACAAGAAAACAATGTATTAGCACGCTGATGATCTAAAGACTCCGATTAGTGCCGCCATTACCAACCAGGTCACTTGCCTTGACGGATTCTCTCATGACGGCGCCGATAAGAAAGTTATGGGAGCCCTGGAGAAAGGGCAGGTTCACATGGAGCACATGGGCAGCAATGCTCTGGCGATGATTAAGAACATGACGGACATAGATGTGGTGAACTACGAGATGAAGATGGGGATTACGAAGAGCAGGAAGCTGATGGTCGCGACGGTGACGTCCGAAGACGGTGTTTAGTGATCGGAGTGGATGTCGGCGGCAGAGAGGCATTTGTTGCAAGTGAAGGCTAACGTGGTGGTTGCGGCGGATGATAGCAGAAATTTTAAGATAGTGTCGGAGGCAGTGGCAGCGGCTCCGGAGAAGAGTTCGAAGAGATATGTGATTAGGATCAAAGCAGGAGTTTATAAAGAAAATGTGGAAGTTCCACTACCCAAAACAATCGTTAATCAAAGCAAGAGACGATTTGAACTCAAAACCATGCATCTTAACTTTATTTCATCTTTCGTCATCTTGCCACTGAAGATGAAGAAGAATTTCTCTGACTTGCAATGGTCTCACAGGTATTCCAAATCTGATTCTCAATGCAGTAGAGAATCCAAAAGTGATCAATTAAAGTTTGGGATTTTTGACAGGGGTATTTAGGTCTTTTTATAATTAGTAGCTATTTATTAAATAAAATCAATAAAATCAATGAAATCAATCCCTCCAATTATTACCTCATACCAAACATATTTTTAAAGCACCAATCCCAATTCCAATCCCAATCCATCAAAATTCAATACCTCATACCAAACAAGGCCTTAGGCCTTTGTTGATACAAAGCACTAGGGGTAGGACTAGGATTGGGTCAGAGAGAGATTGGGCCCAATTACATTGCTTGAAATGAGGAACTGAGGATAACCTTGGATAAGGAGTACCATGATAGTAGAATTGCTGTAAAATCACCTCCCTTACTCGTATTGGGTGAGCAGCGTTGGGATTGAAAATTTTTGAGAGTGAGGAAGGAGTGAATAGAAAATATAAGAGGGAAGTGAGAGAAAGGAGCGAACAGACCAAGAGATTAAGAAATTATGAAGGCAAGTAGATGAGAGATTGCAGAATAAGAGGTAGGAAGCTCGAATACCTTATGCAATTACAGATTCTGGTTGCCAAGGTGAGTTACTCAACTCCCTTTTCATCTTCAACATCTTCTCTTGCTGTTGTTGAGGAATTGCTAAAAGGTTAAATTCTGATTATGAGTCGGGAAAGTGCCGATTAAAGGAGAAATCGCAAACTGTGATTGGGACATTCTGTTTGATTTATTATGGTTTACTAACTGCTGAGACCAAATAACATTCCTGAATGCAGTAGGTAATTGTTGATTGATGAAGAATTGAAGTTTGGGAGCCAAAAGACTGGTGTAAGTTTGCTGGCTATTGTTCCTTGATGAGAAAAAGAGAACCCTAGTTACTTTAAAAATGTTTAATGGTGCATAAATCAATGTTTTGGGGCCGACCGAAGTTTGACAGAATTTAAGTAAACAAATGCCACTGTTTTTTCAGAAAATTAATACAGGAAGTTCAATTTGATGAATGTAAAAGAGGTGCTATCATGTGGGTATGCCATTTACAAATTGAAGATTTATGACGTTGTTGGTTTGCTGGCGCTAAAGAGGTGTGTGTATAGATATATACACGAGTTGTTTGAACTTTATGGGATTCAATTTTTTGAATAAAAAATGATGAAAAAATTAGTGTTCTGAGATAAAGAAATAGGGGGAAATGTCGTCTTCCTCCAACCTCACCACCATCCCCACTCTTCTCCCTCACCACCAACCCCATACCTACTTGTCCCCTTCCCAACTTCGTCTCTTTCTCACCATTGCTACCATCACTAGGCCTTCATTCTTGCCTTAGTTGCCCTTCGTTCTCCCCAATTTTCTCACAATTTTTGTTTTTCTTCATTGTTTTCAGTTTTTTTCCACCATTCCAAGATCATTTTTCTCTTCCTATCTGTTTTCTCACTTGATTGTGCGGTAATATGATGTAAATAGCAGGTGTCGGATATCAAGGAGAGGTGACTGTGGTGGACAAGGAGGTGGTAGAGCTAGAGATTGGCGTTGCCCAAACCAAAGGTTTGAGATCTTGCGTTCTATTTTATTTAGATACTTCATTGGAGAAGCCTTCTATTGCCTTGGATAATTGAAAAATGTGTATAGTCTCCTGTGATTTATCTTGGGTTCTAAAATAGTTTGAGATCGGTGCTGGTGGTTGCAACAGAGGACGAAGGGATAGTAGGGTCATGTGATGAACAGAAGCATAGATTAGATGATATGTTTGTGATTATTTCATTTTAAGTCTTTTGCTCCTATCTGATGACCATTATATTCTTCTATTATATTTGGTTCTTGTTAATGGGTTCAAAGGTGTTGTTTCCCTATGCATTTTATTTTTGATTTTTTCTCCGGGGTCTTGCTCCCATATGCATTTAGTTGCCATTTGGTACTTTGTCTGCCCCTTTAGCAGTCACAAGTGCTTTAGGGATGAACATGTCCCATATATTTATCCATCTGAATCACTTTGTCAGCTTCTATTGTTGATTTTTTTTTAAAAAAAATTGCTTGTCATTATAGGATGGAATATTTACAAGTGAACTTGTTAGCAAGTTACTGCTTTTTGTTTTAAAGTATTTTTTTGGTCATTCTTATGATAGTGTCTTAAATTCCTCTCTGATACTTCTCTTATGAGAAGCTTCGATCAATTTTGAAGTTATAGTTTATTCATCTCAATTGAATTTTCAATGATGATAAACCCAAATGCCTGTTTCTCTAAGCATCTGCAGTGGCTGCCTTGAAGCTTTTGCCTTTGCCGGGCTTAAGAGCTAATGTTGCTCAAATCCTTCCTTGGATGTTCGAGAAATATTTAACCAATTGTTGTTCTTTATCCTTTCATTTTGAACTGATTGGTATAGTTTTTTAATATTGTATTTTTCTCAATTGTTCCGTTTCTCCCAAGAGATTCCAATGTTTGCAATATATCCCTATTTTCTTACTGACTTGCGAATCCCCCAATTGGCTGAAACATTTAAGTTATGCAGTGTGCCTTTTTTGATCTATTGATAGTAATTGGCCAAAAATTGGTGAATTCAAAGGTATGTTTCTCAAAATTTTATCATCCAGTTTCCATAAATTTGTTTGTTGTTGCTTGTTTGTGTGGCAGATTACTTGTTAAAGTTTCCTAGTTTTCCTGATAGTTATAATTAAGTGTCCTAGCTATATATAAACCATGGTTAAAGTCATTTAAATGATGGTTGAATTGATGCTTGGTGAACTGAATTGTTGAAGCTTGAAATTGAGTTATGAGTTTCTGTTTTAAGGTTTCTACGTGTTGAACAAATGCCTCAAAGCATCAAAGCCTGATTAAGGATCCCAAAGAGATGATTAAAGTCGATATATATGTTAGTTGCATGCATGTTAGTTACTGTATTTTTCTGATTAAGAACAAGTGCTGCCCAACTTTGAGCATTTTCAAGAAAACTGGAACATTTTCCAGATTAAGAGTGTGTGCTTATACGTGAGGTAATGAAGTTAAGGAAGACAAAAATCTTATTGTTCTTGCTGTGGTATATATTACTTTACATGCTGGAAATTTCATTAGGTATGATAAACTTAAGTAAATACAGGTTAAGACTTGTATATATGTATGTATTCACATGAGTTACTGTGGGTGTCATTGTTCAATTTTGGAGGCAAAAAAACTGATTGAAAGTCTATTGCTTAATGCCTCTAGATGCTAAACAATTATTGTAGGTGGTTAAGCC
This sequence comes from Inga leiocalycina, assembly GCA_963242795.1. Taxonomy (NCBI): domain Eukaryota; kingdom Viridiplantae; phylum Streptophyta; class Magnoliopsida; order Fabales; family Fabaceae; genus Inga; species Inga leiocalycina. The sequence goes on from OY725321.1 coordinate 60,895,385, forward strand.
TTAGTTAGAGGCTTTTAAATGTCGATTTAGTCTATGTTTTAAATGTGGAAAATTTCTAGAATAGAACATTAAATGGTTCAGCATATGAGAAAGGTGCAAAATGATGGTGGTAATGTTCATATCAAGTTGAACATTATTGAAAGAAAAATTTCAGATGCCACCCAAGATATTTAAAAGCTAAAATGTCACATCTTGAATTTTGACTACTAGTTAAATTGGCCAAAAAGTATAATTATGGAAAGATGTCAAAAAATTAGAGAAAAAGATGAACAAATAGAAAAGAGATTTATGGGGCATAATTGAGGTATAGAGATATTATTTATAATCATAACACCTCAAAAATGAATTATTGGCCAAAAGCCTATTTTCAGGTGAAGTTTTATGGAAAGGAATGGGGAAAAAGTATTAAAATTATTTAGTGGCCTAAAGAGGTTGGGGAAACATTACAAAATATTATTTTGTGGAGTTAGAAAAATTATAAAGAGGTTTAGTTCCCCAAAAGTAGCCTAAATAATTTGTAACATAATTTCTGGGAATTAAATGCTGATCTTCCCGAAAATTCAAAGAAAAATAATTAGAGGTAGATTTTTATGCTGTAAATTTTAGATATGATATTTTATACAATAAAGAACCTAATGGAGGCCAAAACGTTTTACAAAGTGCCCCAGATTAATTTTTGGAATTTATTTGGTAATTAAGTACCAATAAAAAAGGGGTAAAATGGTAAATTCATTACCCCAAACCCAAAAAACAAATTTGGGCCAAGATTAAGCCCAAAGTATGAGGCCCAAACTGTGGTAAATCAGGTCAAGGGGATGAGATTCAGTTTTGAACGGCATGGTCCAATAAAATATTTCAAGATTAAAGCTTTATATGTGTGGGACGAAGGAATAAAATAATTAATTTACCCTCACTAAAAACCTCTGCCTCTCAGCCTTCTCATTCATTTTTTAAATCTTCAATAGAAGGTAGAGGGAGACAGTGGAGAGAAACCGAAGAGGGGACGAAGAAGAAGTGGAAGAAGGAGGAGGTTTATCCAAATGCAAGTGACATTCTAGACCAAGGTAAGTGTCTAGAATCACATTATATCTTTATTTTTTTGATTTGATGAGTAGTTTGCAATATTATGATGAAAGAAAACTTGGTTCTATTGAGAGAAAGTTAAGGAACAGGTAGAAAAATCATAGCCCTAGCATATATTAAGATTTGTGTGGATGATATATGGTGTGGATTGTGGTTAAATGCAATTGCATGTTGAAGTTTGAATTTTCTTGGAGCATATTTTGAATCTGCAATTTTCAGATTGATAAGTGATGCAATCCCGAGTGTTTTATAGGAGGCTAGAGAAATTCTGGGCCAAGGAAATTAAATGATATATAAGTGATTTAATTAAATGAAGAGTAATACTTATTGGGTTGAACTTTTGAAGCTAAAATCTTGGTGAAGACTTGCTGTTTGCTACTTTAAGTGACAACAACTGTTTTAAATGGTTAAAAGTTTGTGTTATAAGTGCTTGAATGATGATTAAGCTAATGTTTTTAAAACTGGAAAATTTCCAAACTTAAAATGGAGAGGCTATTCTATGTCATGAAGTACCTCGATGAGTAGAATGGTATGATTCGAGTGATTTTGTTGTGTTGTTGCCCTGCAGATTAAATTTTTTTATGGTGTTTTAATATGGAGCAAATCTCTCAACCTATAACCCATATCTTACACATGTGTAAAGGCTTCTAGGTTAAGAATTGAAGAAATAAAATTAATTCATAACTTTGCCCTTCTCTCCCCTGTTTGGTGAGCATCCTTTTGAGTTTGTGATAACCCTCCTATGAGGTTGGAATGGAAACTTGTACAGGGAAGTGTTAAGAATATAAGTTTGCATCTATGTGCTATGTCTTAGCCAAGGGAAACAGTTGAGATAAGGGCTAGAATTTTATAATTTCAAAATTAGAAAATGAAGAAGGAAGCTTATTAAGTTCAAAAGTTTGTGGTCAAAGAAAAATAAGGGCACTCACTGTTTTAGTGCCTTAAAGTGTTAAATAATGATTTAAATGTAAGAGACTGTATGAATAAAATCTGTGGTCATTTTGAGGAAATTGGCAACAAGAGGCCTACGTTTTATATAATGTTCTCTCTTGCCCTGTTTTGAAAATATGTATTGTCAAAGGAAAGACTTTATTTGTGTTCTATTTAATATGGCTCCAATAAACTATAAAGGATAATGGCATGTGATTAAGTTAAAGTTAAGAGACAAGAGTAAAGCAAACGAGCTATGTTAAGAAGTTAAAGTTTGGGGTCTTTGAGAAATTAAAGATTGCTTTTGCCATTAATATGTATAAACACACACACACGTATACATAGACACACATAAACTTTTGTCCAAGATGACCGTAATATCTTGAATTGTAATTAAGGATTAATAACTTCAAAGTGATGTAATTAATGCTAATTAAACACTTTCAAAGTAAATAATGTGAATTATGATGCAAATGTGTTTGTTGATGGTTTAGTAAGCAATGTGATAATCAGGGGCGAAACGGTAAATTTACCGACCGGTTGGTCAGTTACCGAAGAGGAGACTCCTTGGTAATTGAGATCAATGGTTAGGATGTGTTGAGTAAGAGGTAGAATCTTGTGTGGATGAGTTCATATGAACTCATGGTAGGAAGAGTATGATTTTGTCAAGTGTCACCATAAGGACCCTTGGATCAAAGTCAAAATTTCAAACTCATTTTCTCTTCCCTCTCTCCTCCAAGTCGGTTATGGGAGTGTGTGTGTGGGGAAAAATCTGATCTTCATACATTCACCATCATCTCTCATCTTCTCTCTCATCATTCTCCATTTTCGCTGAAACAAGGCAAGAAAGAGAAAGTGTTAAGGTGAGTTTTGGCTAGTTAGATGCCTCTTAATGCTCAAATGTTCTTTATTAATGTTGTGCAAGAGGTTGAGAGCTTTAAACCTATGGTTTCAGAATTTTGAAAGAAGGTGTTTTGAAGTTTGCACAAGTGTGGGAACTAGAGAATCAATAAGTTAATCATTGGAAGTTGAAGGGGTGAGTATTTATAGTATTTTGATATAATTGTTTTGATCATTGGTTGAGTTTTGAGAACTTTGGAATTTGCCCTGATTTTAGCCTAATTATGAAATGTATGAATTAGCTAGTGTTTTGTGATGAAATAGATGCCAAATAGTGTTTTGGTGTCAATGGTTTTGGTTTGGATTTGAAAAGAGGAAGCTTGATCATTAGGTGATTTTGGTTAAGCTATGTGGGTTTTGAAATTTGCCCTAAATATGATGTTAAGTGAAATATAGGAATTGGATAGAGTGTTATTGTTGTACTGATAGTTCATTGTGTCCTTGAGTCATTGTGGTTGATTTGGGGGAATTGGAAATGAAAATGTTGGTAATTGAGTATTTGGAAGCAAAGTGGAGATCTAAGAGTGAAATTGTTGTTGGGATGTGATTTTGGGTATTTTGTAGAAACCAAGTGGTTCCTTGTGTCAAAATGAGGGAGAATGAGCTTTGGCACAAGTTTAGGACCATTGGTAGTGGAATGGGTAAATCTGGAAAAGTGTATCAGTAGCTGCGATCTGGCTTCTAATAAGCTTCACTCGAGTGAGGAGGGGTCTCACTCGAGTGCAGTATGAAATTTTAGGTATTTTGGTTAAGTCTACAGGCAAAAATCATGAGTACACTTTTGTTCCTACGAGTGATATAGGTCATCACTCGAGTGCAGCTCCCTGTGCACGAGTGAGGGAATAAGTTTAAGACTTTGGAGTTTATGATTGCTCTCGGGTAGTCACTCGCGGTGCCTCACTTCTTGGTGCTCGGGTGCATTGAGGTTATCACTCGAGTACAGTTTTCTGTGCTAGAGTGAGGCTGTAAGATATATCAAGGTTTGCCCTCAGGCAAACACTTCCTATGTGACACTTTTGGGTGCTCGAGTGAAGTTGAGGGTCATCACTCGAGTAAGGTCATCCCCACTCGAGTGAGACGACCAAAACTCAGTGTTTTGCTTCCTAACAAGGGATCTTTGGGGGTGCTTATCCCAACCCTCTAGGCATATGTTTAGGCATTTAATAGCCACCTAAAGAGTTTATATGAATACCAACTTAAAGTATTATGGACTTAAGAACTTGGAAAAGAGATTGATTTGTTGTCCCTAATTTGGTTTATAGGATTTGACATCTGCCGTCCTCGTGAGCCCACTGTGCCAGCGAACGTCAGAAAGGAATAAGGTAGTGACTTTTCTTTTATACCATATGTGATGCATAGTATGTGTGTTATATCATTGATTTGTGATAAATTCACATGCTGCGATATTTGTGGATATGTATAAGCACCGCCATGCCAATAGTCCCTGAGTCGCTAACAACGATTCGGGTTAGGACAGTGTGCCTTCCCGGCGGTAAAAGGGGATGAGGATGGGGTGTGATATGTGTGATTATGTGAAAAGCTCAAAGGCTATTTTTGAAGGCCGATAGGCCAATTGTGAAAGCCGGATGGCTATATGAGCTATAAGGCTATGTGTATGCACTGCCACACCAACAGTCCCTGAGTCGATAACAACGGTTTGGGTTATTAGGACGGTGTGCCTTCCCGGTGGTAAAAGGGGATGAGGGTGGAGTGTGATTTGTGTTGCTATTGTATGATGATTTGCTTACATACTGTGTGTTTATGTGTGGTATAAATGTTTTGTTACTACTGGGATTCTCTTGAATCTCATTCTTTCCTTTGACTAACCTTTCAGACAGGGCGAGTGGCTCTAAGGAGAAGAGAACAACCCAGAGCGGTTAGAACCCTATAGGGACATTTGGTTCGGGCCATGTTGGTCATTCATTTTGGATAGGGATTACTGTACAACATTTTGAGTTGTAAATAGTCTTGAACATATAGCAGTGTAATCCCCTAATTGGGAACTGGAACCCTATAAATATATATATATATAGATGAAACCTGGGGGTTGCCGGGGGTTAAGTTATAAACTCTGATATGTTTAAATGTGATATAACTGCACAGGTAATTATATTCGATATTTGAACATTGAGACCAGGATATAGAAGTTTTGAAAATTTTGTGAAGTACCAACTATGAAAAGGAAGTTTTAAATGAATTTTGAATTATCCAATGGTCTCTAATCCATTTTATTATGCATTATCGAATCTTAATTACGCTAATTAAAGCAGGGGTTACAATGACCAATCTGTAAGAAATAGGGTTGTTCATTATTTTCCCGTCCCGACCTTCCCATCTAGATCCCGAACAAATCTTCGGGATGGGAAAAATTCGGGATCGGGAAAAATGAAGTCGGGATAAGGATCAGGATTTCCCGATGCTGACTTTATCCTGATCCCGAAATAATATACATGTATTTATTTTTTTTTGTCTATTCTAATTTCTAACTATTAAATAAAACAATCCCTTCCTCCTCATCGACTCAACTCTTCTGACTCTGAGTTCTGCTCTAGAGTTTTGAGCCCTAAAATTCCCTTCCTCCTCTTTCTGCCTGAAGGTCGACGAACATCCCATTCCCTGTCAGTGGTTGGTCATCGCCTCTCTGCCTGACGGACGACGGTCCTCAGGTCGCTCATCGCCTCCAGATCGCATCGTCAAGCTCTATAAGTGGCGACTCTATCAAGCTCATCCCCTCCCTAATTTCTTCTTCCCTCCCGTCAGTCTATTTTGTTTCCGAGGTTAAGGATACTAGAGCTAAGGTATCAAATTGCCATTGGGTTCTCTATTTTTCTTCATTGGTTTCGACTTTTATTGTTGACTTGAGCAGAAACTGTTCTGTATGTTGGAACTTGAAAGCCTGAAACATAATTTCTCTCAATTTCCTATTGATTGTTCTTGTTGTAACTCTCTTAAATTGTAATACTAGTTTCAGCCAAAAAGAAAATGGTTATCTGTTTGATTTCTCTCTTAAATTGTAGCTCTCAGGTGTTGGAAAATCTGTTTAGTTTCTGAGTTATAGACTGTGGGATAAAAATGTTAGAACCGGCTATTACCCAAGAGGGGGGGTGAATTGGGTGTATAATAAAAACTTAAGGTTTTAGAAATCTTTTCTTATCTTAATGAAAACAGTAAGTATGAAAGTTTATAAATCAACAGTTAGATTAAATAATATATACTGGAAATATAAGAGTTTAGGGAAGAGAATATGCAAACTGTGATTTATCCTGGTTCGGTCCAATCTGTGATGGCCTACGTCCAGTCCCCAGGCTCCTCCTGAGATTTTCAAATCCACTATCTTCTTGTTTAATCCGGGCACAAGAAAAGCCTTTACAATCCCACAAGTTTAGCCGGGTACTTGTGAAACCTTTTACAAATCTCTCACTGAAATACTCCCCCTTACGGCAAGTCTTACGAGCAGAGCAATCCCGAAGATCTTCCTCTCCTGCTTACTTATGCAAGTCTTACGAGCAGCAACGTTCTCTTCTGCTTACACCCCTGTAAGTCTTATGAGCAGCAACGTTCTCTACTGCTTGCACCTTGTAAGTCTTACGAGCAGAATGTCTTACGGCAATTCTCTCTACTGCTTCCCCGTAAGAAAATCAATCCTCTCAAGGTCCCTCTACCTTGAGATCAACTCAGAATATAGATGAAAGTGTTTACAGACTCTCTCACAGAGTGGATATAATCTCACTGAAGTACAATACAAATAATCACTCTCTCAATGAAAAGTAATATTGAAACCGCAGAACTGAGAGCGTTTGGGTAGAAGCTGAGGATTCATGTTTTTCACATGTTGGAGTTGTTTCTCTGTTTTCTCTGTCTTTCACCGTTTTTCTCACTACCATCCAAGTTGAAAACTCTCTCATTTATAGTTGATGAAGATGATGACCGTTGTGAGAATTTGTCCGTTGGAGTTCCATTTTGTCCGTTGAGCATATTTGAAAAATGAGCTTATGTCCGTTGCAAAGTGGAGCGTTTTGTTGAACAGCAGGAAGATTCATTTTGAGCTGTAGTAACGTTGTGGAGCGTTTTGAATTTGTTTGAGTTTCCAGACAATCTCTTATGGTGGGTCAAACTTCTGTCGTGGTAGGTAGCTAATGCTCGGTGTGTAATGATGTCGCCCGCCATTCTTGACTCTTTCATTTGAATCTGTAAGCTCACCGTTAAATTTCCTGTTTCACACTGTAAAATACTTAATCACTAATATGATGAAGTATTAGTCATGGGTATGTTGGATCATTGGTAAGAAACTGGATTTATGGCTTCTGGGACTCATCACGTTGAGTGAAGAATTTTCATACGTGACCTCCATTCTTGAAGATGCAACCCAAATATATAAACTCCTGTTTTACACTTGAAATATATGTTAGATAATGTTTAGAAACAGTAACAAGTGAAAACATAATGATTGTATAACGTTTAAACCATGTTTGGATTGATGGTTGTGATGGCTCTGTTTTGTTTCTGCGTTCTGTCAAGTTTTCACTTCGAGTGCAATCTGCCTCACTCGAGTGCAGTTCATATTTCCACGTTCTGACTTCCTCTCGGGCAAGCACTCGCAACTCTTCTCTCGTATCTGCTCGAGTGAATTCTCAACATCACTCGAGCACAAAACTTCCTGCTCGAGTGAGCCTTCAGTTTTCACGTGCATGCTTCTTCTCGGGTTGTCACTCGCACATCATTTTACAAGAGTGAGATTTTGTGCTCGCGAGTGATATGGTCCCTCACTCGAGCACACATATCTCTGCTCGAGTGAGACGCATATTCTCAAGAAATATGCTCTCAAAATCAACACTCGCATCAGGATCTCAGAGGGATGAATTTATCACTCGCAGGTGATATGAGCCTTCACTCGAGCACACACCTTCTGCTCGAGTGAGAAATCATCCATTGCTCGAGCATGAATCCTAGTGCTCGAGTGTTGCAACTTTCTTCACGTTTCATATGCTTCTGGACATCACTCGCACGACATATTTCAGAGAGAAAGTTTTTACACTCGCGGGTGATGTGGGGCCCCTTTAGAAAAATTTGATTCATTTGATTCAAATGATGTATCATAAGAATGCTCTTATCATATGCGTTCCAATGCAACAAGAATCAGCTCCAAACTCCTTGTATTCTGCAAGTTATGATCGAAGGAGTGTATATTTCGCTAGTCTGCACAAGCATCAACTTCCAGAAGGCATAGCTCCTAGAATATACGTTAGAATTATGTAAATTACCTATCCATGGAAAGATCTTTGAGTCTACTTTCATTTGGCACTGGTCTCGTCTCAATCCGATGTGTGGTTTGTGAGATATACTCAAAATACCGAACCTGTGTCAGAAAGTGACGGTGATTTCAATTTCATTTTCGACGAATCATAGCTCCTTCATTTGATCTTCTTTCAATGTGATTCTGGTGCCAATTTTACGTGTTGGGAGTCCTCTTTCATATGCCACCGGTTTCGGGTCAATCCGACGTGTGGTTTGAGAGATATGATCAAAATACCAGACCTCGCTCAAGCTGAACGTAGAACAGAGTAGAACAGAGTATGCACCCGTGCTCGAGTGAGAAAGCCTGTGCTCGAGCATGTTCTTCCTGTGCTCGAGCATAACACCTTGTGCTCGAGCACAACTCCTCTAGAAGTGCCAAAACTCATATATAAGTCATCTTAGCTTCATATTAACATATTTCAACCATTATTTGATCATAGAAACCTCCGGAATCATTATAGACACCTCCAATATCACATCTAACAACTTGAATCTTGATATTCATGATAGATCTACCAAGTTCTTCATTCTTCAATATCTTTCTTCTTGGTTTTCTTCTTGATAATAATTCTCCATAACCAAAGTAAGCATCTCTTTGATTATCTTCAATTTCTTTCTTCTTCTTTCTCTTGTTCATTTTCATTAATTCAATCTTCTTCATTCTTTGCTTGACTAATCTACAAAATATGTAACATTAAATATAGTAGTTAGTCAAAGAAATACATTATATGAACTTTTTGCTCTTATCACTTAATATCTATATTTGACATCATCAAAACTAATCATATCTAACATTCTCCCCCTTTTTGATGATGACAAATCCTTAAGAAAAATATGTCTGAATGAAGTGCAACATACATATATAATGTACAGTGCAACATACATATTATATATAATGCAACATACATATTTTTCTTACATTTTTCTCCCCCTATTTGACATCAGCAAAAAGTTTGAAATATATAAAGAAGTAAGGCTTGTGAAGAAGTAAATAGAGTAGAAATTATTTTAATCAAAATGAATGAACCAAGAAAATAATTTACTCTCCCCTATGTGAAGGAACTGAAAATAGATTTGGAGAGGTTTTCAAGAAAACTTTTATAATCAAGATCAATGAAATATATGAAACGTATTCTTGAAATGTAAATAGTGAAGGTTTAGAAATGCTCATGTAGATTTGGAAATTGATGAAGCGCTCCATGAAGTCCGTTGCTTCTTTGGCAATGCTGGTGCATGCTGTTGTACTTTGTACAACTTTGATGTACACCACACTTCTGTTATGCAACTCAGATATATATTCATGTTGTTGCCAGGATTCTCCAATTGAGTTGAGCTTCTGTTTAGCATGTTCAATGCTCATATGTATTGGCATATGTATTTGTTGTTCTGAATGTTACAGCCAATATATATTCCTTGACTGAGCGTTAAAAACATCCTCAAGGTTGATAGAGTCTTCTTGTAGTATGTTGAGGAATGCTATTGCGCAAAACAAATTCTCCTGTCATAAATTTAAATCTTTCTTTGCAAAGAGAATTGTTAGTTCAATCAAGTAACAAACTGTTCCTTTCCATATGATATATTACAATTAAGATCATGAAAAGAATAATGTAAGAATAACTCATCATCAAAACTAATCAAGACATGGTGAATATAGATGAGTATATTAAAAGGATTTTCTTTCAAGTAGGAGATGAACTTTCAACATGTAAAACACATGTGAATGTGAAGCTCCCCCTTAATTGATGCATGGTTTTAAACATTTTCATTAGAAAAATAGTTAATAACTCTCCTGGATTTGAGAAACCATTGGAAACTTTATAGAGAAAATGATTTTGAAAGATTTAGAGAGAAATTAAATGGCAATTGCTAATAAGAGGTTTTAAGAGATACAAACCAATATCACCTGAGTGGTTACTTGAGTGATTCTACTCAATCATTACTCGATTGTATACTCAAGTGATGCAACTCAAGGATTTTGAATTAAGCAAGAATACAATACCTCACTCGAGTAATATCGTAATCACTCGAGTTATAATCCTCTGTAGTCCATTGATGCATCATGTCCTAGTCAATATCGAATGATGTGACTGATACTGAGGGATTCTGAAGTGAAGTCTTCTGTGAGCACTTCAGGATACCAATATGAGCTCAGAATAAGGCCGTGGGATTCTATTTGATCAAGTCACAGAGTTGTCTAATCTTGCCATAAGTGATGAACTCAGTATGTTTGTAGCAAGCTCTGTGTGATTGTTGAAGCTCCTTTCTCAGAAAGCCTTAGACAAATGGACCAAAGAATGAAGGATCAGGGAGACCAACTATAGCAAATTGTCGTCTCTCATTTATTGGCCTTGTTCACCATAGTTCTAGTGTAGGTATAGCAGATAATCCAGTGAAGATTTAGACATAGAGCTAGGATAGTAGTTAAGAATCCTCATAGGCTCATCAAGCTTGATGATTCTGTGCATCTCAGCATTTTCCTCTGAACATCTCTGTTGGCTCCATATCATAGTGAAAATGTCTGATCACCTTGAAATGATAAGGAAGGTGGGTAGGCAACAAAGATTCATATTGGATAAATTTATTCTTGGCTCTGTGCTGCTTTGAAATAATCTCCGCTGGGTCTCCTAAGAGATCTTCCTTCTCTTTCTCTTTCTCTTTTCTGTTAGCCTTTGGTCTTTGTATCCAAAAGTAGAGCATTTTGGTCAACTCCTGTAAAAGTATAAACATATACTCTCTGGTACCCATCTTCTCTTGGGTCCGTATAATATTAGACATAGCAACTCTTATGCTCTTATACAATTAAGCATATGATATTTGAGCAAAGAGTACTATAAACCAACAAAGACCAAGATATATTTTTACCCACTTAAATAAATTTAAACCATTAGATCATGAAGCATGATGAATAAGTGATACCAAGAATGATGATGATCAATGACAATTTGTAAATACACTTTAAAAGATATGTCATTGATGAGATTTTCGTGCAATCCATGTAAGTTGGATCAGAGAGAGTAGAGAATCTATCCATAATGACCAACTTTTATGAAATGATAAATCATGAATGAAACCAAATTTTCACGAATGATAATACGATATGAAAATTGTTTCAAAATCTCAAATGTTCTTTCGAATAATAAATATGCATTATGACATTAAGATTTTGAATGCATGAAAACTCATTTATGAAGCTTGTTAAATACCAATACTTATGTCAAAAAAAACAATGGAAGTCAACAGTTATAAAATATATATCAGAAAGCTTCACTAAGGAATTCAACTAAGATAACATGTTAATTATAAGAGTTAACATGTTGGAGAATTTTCTCAAGAACAAAAGTCATATGAAGAATGAATTACCCAAAATGGCTTATCTTGACATATATAAGCATGATGACTTTAGTATTGATCAAAAGATAATCTTGCCTCTTAGAGTTGCATCTTAAAATGGATAAATATTCAAGGCAATAAGACTTAATGTGCAAGATTCTAGTTACTCAAAAAAAATGGATGAAGAAAAATGATAATGTATTTGAGCAACAATATGAGTACATGAATTTATGGATGATGAAGCACATACTCATTGATCTAAATGACTAGAGTTCTAGAATATTATCCCGGTAAGTTATTCCACAATAATGGTTAATGCATTAAGATTCAATGCACTAATGAACATTTATAATGCTTGGAATAACGTGGCCAACTAATGATTTATGCATTAGGCACAAGGCTTTCACAAGTTGAATTCTTATCAAGGGAATATACTTGACACTCATATAGATAGTTAACTTGTTTAGACATAAGGTCTAGCATGTTAAGGAATGAAGAGAGTTCAAGTATTGGATAGCACATTTAAGATCAATGTGTCAATGAATTTGAAGCATTCTGACTTTCATTATAAAAATATTAACTTCCAATTTTGAAACCGATTTGAATGCAAACAAGATATGAATAATTTTCAAATAATGTGTATGCATTTTTATAACAAGATGAATTTGAAATCCAAGTAAATTTATGAAATGTGCATTTCAAATTTCCAATTCATAGAAAAATTATGCATAATTTGGAATCTAGGTACATTTTTGAAATATGCATTTCGAAACTTAAATACATAGAAAGATTATGCACAATTTCACTTTCAGTCCACTTAGCAATCTAAAAACAATTTAAAACCCATAAATGATTGATTGCTAATGATATATAGTAATGAGCAAGAATTTACCACTCAGAATGAGTTGGAAAGAATGAGTATGATGGTTGAGTTTTGAAATTACTGATACAGCGTACCTGGCTTGAGTGTAACTTGTAGACACCCAAGTTAATTTCCATTTCTTTGTATCTTTGTACTCAAGTCCTCCAAGATCACTTGAGTAATCCATGTTTTAAAGCTAATTTATGCATTTGTGTCTGTGGCTTTCATGAGTTCTTGTTGCACTTTTAGGTGAGTTCTCTATGCAGTCGAGTGTGCTCCCGTCTCACTCAAGTGTGTGACATTATTTTTGATGAACACGAGAGTGTCAGTACTTGAGTGTTAACATGCCTTGCACTCGGATGTCATGATTCTTTTTCAAATTATTCCTGCAAAAATCATATAACCATTTTTCTTTCTTGGGTATCCAATTCTACTTGGATCCACTTATGATTAGCTTAAAAGAATCATAATTCACATGCTCTAAGAATATAATCACTTCAACGAAATTGAACATAATGAATTAAGTATGACTTTATGCATAAACATTGTTTTCTCATGAAGTATGCATGACAAGTTAGACTAACGAACATTGCAACTCTTTATGTATGATTTTTCTAAAGATTGTGAAAACATATGTGCAATGCTTATACCTAAGGTAACAAGTAACAAGGTATAAACCTCAATAAATATTACAAACAACAGCATAGGAGGTTTTATCATTGTGTACCTTTGCCTTAGATATTTGGAGGATGGCTTTTGCTTACCCATTGCATCTTTCTATGATGTTGATACTTTGAATATCTTGCTTTGGGTACTGGCAACCTTCTCTCAAAATATATAGACTCCAGGAGTCTTTTATTTGATGCTTGAGAGATCTTCCTTTTCTTGTTCTCCTCAAGATGGTTGAATGGTATTCTATGGTAGTTCATTCTTGAGGTGGAACGTACTCCTTTTCTCCATTGCTTCTTTCTCTGTTTATACTTTGTAACTCCAGCAATGGGTGCCTTGAGAGTTCTCCTTTTTGATATAAATGGTATGAACCTCTTTATTGGCGCATGAGAAACTCTTGGCTTCTTTTTCATCTTTTCTTTACCCTTATGTCCATTTCTTTTCGCATCATCCTGCATACATAAAGTACTAGATGGACATTTTGGTACCCACATATACTTGGGTCCTTGATTATTAGTATTAAACCTTACATGTTTCTTTGGTACCCAAATATACTTATTTCTCACATGGGAATTTCTTCTAATATAGCATGTGTGAGAAATATGACCGGATTTACCACAATAATTGCAAATTGTATCAAGATATACATTATGAAATATCTTGCAAATATTATGTCGATCATGAGAGTAGAAATTCGAATGGATTTGATTTGAATATTCTTTCTTCCCAACAAACTTTCCAGCATATTTGAAAACATTTTTACTTTTCTCAATAGAATCACCAATTGGTTGAGAAACCAACTTTTGTAAACTCTGAAAATCATTTTTATGAAAATCACACAAAGAATTGGAACTTTTTACCTTAAGTTCATCTTGAGCTCCGGAGAGTGATTTTTCATGTTCATCCACACTGAGCTCTTTTCGGGAATCCTCTTCTTCTTGTTCATCCATGTTGACTGTATGGAAGTGTTCTATGATTTTTCCATCTTCATCATCAACTTCCAATTGTTCATGCATAGTAGATGCGTAGCGTGTAGTTTCACATGAACTGTCAACACTTTCAACTTCGACACAATTGTTAGAAGCATAAATAGAATCAAGAGTGTCCCATATATGTTTAGTATTAGAACAAAATCTAATTTTCTCAAAATCATTTTCGGTTAAAGCACTATACAGAATTTTCATTGCTCTAATGTTCAATGAAAACATTTTCTTTTCACTTTCTGTCCAATCTTTTCTTGGTTTGAAATCAAAAACATTTGTAAAAACATTCCACATATCAAAATCAAAAGCTTTTATAAAACTAGTCATTCTAGCTTTCCAAAACCAAAAATCAATATCTTTCAAAAGAGGTGGGATTGTATAATCAAAACCTTCTGAAAGTATAAAACACCCAAAATTAGCCATTGTAACTCTTGAGACGGTTAAGTCCTTTAAACAAGAGCCCGGGCTCTGATACCAAATGTTAGAACCGGCTATTACCCAAGAGGGGGGGTGAATTGGGTGTATAATAAAAACTTAAGGTTTTAGAAATCTTTTCTTATCTTAATGAAAACAGTAAGTATGAAAGTTTATAAATCAACAGTTAGATTAAATAATATATACTGGAAATATAAGAGTTTAGGGAAGAGAATATGCAAACTGTGATTTATCCTGGTTCGGTCCAATCTGTGATGGCCTACGTCCAGTCCCCAGGCTCCTCCTGAGATTTTCAAATCCACTATCTTCTTGTTTAATCCGGGCACAAGAAAAGCCTTTACAATCCCACAAGTTTAGCCGGGTACTTGTGAAACCTTTTACAAATCTCTCACTGAAATACTCCCCCTTACGGCAAGTCTTACGAGCAGAGCAATCCCGAAGATCTTCCTCTCCTGCTTACTTATGCAAGTCTTACGAGCAGCAACGTTCTCTTCTGCTTACACCCCTGTAAGTCTTATGAGCAGCAACGTTCTCTACTGCTTGCACCTTGTAAGTCTTACGAGCAGAATGTCTTACGGCAATTCTCTCTACTGCTTCCCCGTAAGAAAATCAATCCTCTCAAGGTCCCTCTACCTTGAGATCAACTCAGAATATAGATGAAAGTGTTTACAGACTCTCTCACAGAGTGGATATAATCTCACTGAAGTACAATACAAATAATCACTCTCTCAATGAAAAGTAATATTGAAACCGCAGAACTGAGAGCGTTTGGGTAGAAGCTGAGGATTCATGTTTTTCACATGTTGGAGTTGTTTCTCTGTTTTCTCTGTCTTTCACCGTTTTTCTCACTACCATCCAAGTTGAAAACTCTCTCATTTATAGTTGATGAAGATGATGACCGTTGTGAGAATTTGTCCGTTGGAGTTCCATTTTGTCCGTTGAGCATATTTGAAAAATGAGCTTATGTCCGTTGCAAAGTGGAGCGTTTTGTTGAACAGCAGGAAGATTCATTTTGAGCTGTAGTAACGTTGTGGAGCGTTTTGAATTTGTTTGAGTTTCCAGACAATCTCTTATGGTGGGTCAAACTTCTGTCGTGGTAGGTAGCTAATGCTCGGTGTGTAATGATGTCGCCCGCCATTCTTGACTCTTTCATTTGAATCTGTAAGCTCACCGTTAAATTTCCTGTTTCACACTGTAAAATACTTAATCACTAATATGATGAAGTATTAGTCATGGGTATGTTGGATCATTGGTAAGAAACTGGATTTATGGCTTCTGGGACTCATCACGTTGAGTGAAGAATTTTCATACGTGACCTCCATTCTTGAAGATGCAACCCAAATATATAAACTCCTGTTTTACACTTGAAATATATGTTAGATAATGTTTAGAAACAGTAACAAGTGAAAACATAATGATTGTATAACGTTTAAACCATGTTTGGATTGATGGTTGTGATGGCTCTGTTTTGTTTCTGCGTTCTGTCAAGTTTTCACTTCGAGTGCAATCTGCCTCACTCGAGTGCAGTTCATATTTCCACGTTCTGACTTCCTCTCGGGCAAGCACTCGCAACTCTTCTCTCGTATCTGCTCGAGTGAATTCTCAACATCACTCGAGCACAAAACTTCCTGCTCGAGTGAGCCTTCAGTTTTCACGTGCATGCTTCTTCTCGGGTTGTCACTCGCACATCATTTTACAAGAGTGAGATTTTGTGCTCGCGAGTGATATGGTCCCTCACTCGAGCACACATATCTCTGCTCGAGTGAGACGCATATTCTCAAGAAATATGCTCTCAAAATCAACACTCGCATCAGGATCTCAGAGGGATGAATTTATCACTCGCAGGTGATATGAGCCTTCACTCGAGCACACACCTTCTGCTCGAGTGAGAAATCATCCATTGCTCGAGCATGAATCCTAGTGCTCGAGTGTTGCAACTTTCTTCACGTTTCATATGCTTCTGGACATCACTCGCACGACATATTTCAGAGAGAAAGTTTTTACACTCGCGGGTGATGTGGGGCCCCTTTAGAAAAATTTGATTCATTTGATTCAAATGATGTATCATAAGAATGCTCTTATCATATGCGTTCCAATGCAACAAGAATCAGCTCCAAACTCCTTGTATTCTGCAAGTTATGATCGAAGGAGTGTATATTTCGCTAGTCTGCACAAGCATCAACTTCCAGAAGGCATAGCTCCTAGAATATACGTTAGAATTATGTAAATTACCTATCCATGGAAAGATCTTTGAGTCTACTTTCATTTGGCACTGGTCTCGTCTCAATCCGATGTGTGGTTTGTGAGATATACTCAAAATACCGAACCTGTGTCAGAAAGTGACGGTGATTTCAATTTCATTTTCGACGAATCATAGCTCCTTCATTTGATCTTCTTTCAATGTGATTCTGGTGCCAATTTTACGTGTTGGGAGTCCTCTTTCATATGCCACCGGTTTCGGGTCAATCCGACGTGTGGTTTGAGAGATATGATCAAAATACCAGACCTCGCTCAAGCTGAACGTAGAACAGAGTAGAACAGAGTATGCACCCGTGCTCGAGTGAGAAAGCCTGTGCTCGAGCATGTTCTTCCTGTGCTCGAGCATAACACCTTGTGCTCGAGCACAACTCCTCTAGAAGTGCCAAAACTCATATATAAGTCATCTTAGCTTCATATTAACATATTTCAACCATTATTTGATCATAGAAACCTCCGGAATCATTATAGACACCTCCAATATCACATCTAACAACTTGAATCTTGATATTCATGATAGATCTACCAAGTTCTTCATTCTTCAATATCTTTCTTCTTGGTTTTCTTCTTGATAATAATTCTCCATAACCAAAGTAAGCATCTCTTTGATTATCTTCAATTTCTTTCTTCTTCTTTCTCTTGTTCATTTTCATTAATTCAATCTTCTTCATTCTTTGCTTGACTAATCTACAAAATATGTAACATTAAATATAGTAGTTAGTCAAAGAAATACATTATATGAACTTTTTGCTCTTATCACTTAATATCTATATTTGACATCATCAAAACTAATCATATCTAACAAAAAAGTGTAGGAAAAATGGGGTTATAAATATTTCAGTTAGGGTTAAAGTTTCAGATTTCAGAACATTGTTGTACAGTAGTGAAGGGAGTACCGGTAGGTAATAGTGATGATTGCTCTGGGATTGTACGTGGAATTCCAGTATGGTTGAATAATTACCTAGCAAGGCTTTGAACTTTGAATGTCTTGCTTTTGTTCTTCTCAACCAAAAATGGTGGAAATCAAAAAAGGAAAAAAAAAGAATAACGATTCATTTTTTTCTTCTTTTAGAATGAATAATATGTTGATTAGAAGAGAAAACATATATGTTGGTCCAAAATCCTATTGCATGAATATTATGATGAGCATATATTCATGAAAATTTATTGCAGATTCATGGTACAAGCGAAAACGTTCAAGTGGTTGTGGCCCAATGATTATATTTTGGGCCTCATGCCCAACAACAACTGGGTTAGTTCTTATTCTCCTCATCCTCTTCGGTCTTTGTGTGTTTGATCTTTTTTTGGTCGAATTATGTGGATGACCCTAATGTCTGAGAATTCAGGAAATTCCCAATCCCGAGCTCAGGAATTTTGTTGGGATTGGGAATGGGATTTCCCGATCCCGAACACCCCTAGTAAAAACGGTAAAGCTATGATTTAAGAGGAGTTAGTACAAGTTGTGAGTAATACAAGTGTTAACCTACCCTTATACACTTAAATGTTAGGTCTTGATATGTGCCCAAGCCCTCTAAAGAATCAACAAAGAAAGAAACAAGGAGAAGGTAAAATGGAAGAAAGCACAAGAGGTAGTACTCTTTTCCTCTCATGTTGTTGTACATTGGTTGCTGCATGTTTATTTGTTCCATTTTGCTATAGTTAAACATGAGAGCATGTAAATTATCCTTGCACAAATATTTACCATGGCCATGTGTGTAGATAGATCGGTAGAGCAGTTATCTGCCTTGTGTATATGCACTAGTTACATATTCATTTTATCTATTTGTAAAATGAATGTGCACGAATTATTTATCCAGTTTATCTATCTGTAAGTGATTGTGCGCCAGTTAGTTATTCAGTTCAGTTATCAATAAGATATATAGGCACCAGTTAGCTATTAAGCTTAGTTGTTCGCAATGTCTTGTTCTCTATGACTTATTTTTAAATGCATATTTATTAAATTAGCATGATGAAAGGTAGTTGCTATTGAGATTTTCCCAAATCTCAACCTTCTTCCATGCTATACAGTAAGTGAAAGTACTTCTAAGGGTAAGAGAATAGTGGTTGGTGAAGATTGGAGTTTAGAGCTAAAGGACCTCGATAATTGTATTTTGTTTAAGTTTCTGACTTTATGATTAGCAATTATTACTTTTAATATTAAGGATATGTATGTATATATGTATATATATTTTGGCATGTAAATAATACTACATAAGGAGGTAGAAGGGGCTTATGATTGTCTAAGTTGAGTGCTATGCTATAAACATAAGAAGAATGGATGAAGTAGGTAAGTTAGCTAGTTGATATTTTATTTTGAGCTGCGAATTTCGGAGTAACACTTGACAGAGCAAACTTATGAATTGGACTATGGAAATTTGTGATATGGTAGTACACATTTTGAGGCTTAATACAAGTGCTAGATCATAATTGTTGGATTTGTGGTTTCATAGTTATGATTTTTCTAACATAACTAAGAAGGTAGGAAATTTTTTGTGAAAAAGTTGTGTACAGATTTTATAAATGTGTGTTTCTATACCAAATGGAACAAAAATGAACATAGGTCTTATTTTTCTTTCAGAGAGCTTTTGAAGAGCTAAAAATAGAGTTTTGAATCACTAATTTTGGACATATATTGAATTAGTTACGATTTTTCAAAAATTTTAGGAAAATGCATTGTCTCCTATTACCCAATTTTAGAGAAAGAGTTTAAAGTTATAAAGTTTTTAGTTTTATCAAGGGTCCTATTTGGGTCACATATGGTTTGTAAATGGCTAAACAAACTTTGATAAGTAACCCTTGCGTGAAGTACTACATAAAACAATTATTAAAAGTAATAATTACATGTGGAATGGTAGAGGCTTAACCATGTGCATGATTAATTAGGCAATTGGAATATTTTAAAAAAAAAGTATAAGTTTGTGAACTTTATTTATGTTCCCTATTTGAATAGCACCATTTGGACTAGAAATAGTTCAACTATGACATGGATGATACACATGTTAACTATCGTGCATGTACATACAAATGTTAGGATTTGATTTGTGCCCTAACTCCACCAAGAGGACATCAAGAAAGAAGTGCAAGCGTGAGAGTGCATGATAGAAGTAGTCTTAATCATTAATTTCGTATATTATGATTTGGTTGCATGTTTGTAAGGTATTGTTCTATGGTTTATTTCACATGCTCAGTTATTTGCCATGCATTATATATTGAACTATGATTATTGCTAGTGAACTTCCCCAATCTCACCCCTCTCTATGTATTAACCATAGGAACAAGTACATCGTTGGGAAAGGAGAAGCTGTTGGAAGCTTAGCTAAGGTGAATGGAAGAAAGCATGGAACATGTTTTCTTACATTAAGTTTGCATTTGTGTGGCTTATTATAATTACTGTGGCGTATAAGCTTAAACTTTGTTTTGGGTTGTACATAACTCCATAAGGAGTAATGTTCGAGCTTTGATATCCAAAATAATAAGCGATAACTAGTTTATATTCATGCTGAAACGTCAGTCTTGGGATTGACTTTATATAGGGTGAACATTTTATCTAAGTCATGAAATTGGCATAAAAATAGTACACATCCTAAGCTTTAAAATAAGTATTAATTTGTAATTTTTAGATGTGCAGATAAAAAAATATGAATTTTCTAATTTGGGCCATAATTTTTGCAATTTTCGCAGAGAATTCCTATGTACAGTATGAGTTTTAGGCAACTTCTAGACCCAATGAGGTGTTGTTGAGCCTATGTCTTAATTTTTATCATAAAAAGCGTTTTAAGAGCTAAAGATAGAGTGTTGAACCACTATTTTTGAATATGAAATGATTTATTGATGAATTTTTGAAGTTTCAGAAAAATTTATTATATCATGTACCCAAGCTTTTAGAAAGTTTTAAATAGTTTGTCCTTATAAGGGTATTAGTTGAGTAACATGTGGTTCTTAAATGGATAAACAATTTTGATATGTGACTCTAGAATGAGGTGTGGCATCCTCAATGTATAGGGTTAGTGAAGCTCCTAAAAGCCCCATTGGCATAAACAAATTTGTTGTTTGTTTTTGTTCATTTACAATAATAATTTAGATTTTTCTTTTTTTTAATCTTTACCTGTCTTTTAATTTCTTTTTATAATTAATCACAATCAAAGAACAAATAAATAAATAAACTACAAACAAAAGAAAATATAAATTAAATTTAAAGGAAATAATTAAAACTAAAATAAGGCTTGCATCTACCTTTAGTTTTTCTTTTTAATTATAGAGGGGCTTTATGGTCTTTTAACAGAAAATTGTTAAAAATATAGGCCTAGATTTAATTTTTGATATGTCATTTTCCCTTGATTTTTTACACATATCTAAATAATTGTTTTGTTTATTGTACAATTGTTAATTCCCACGTTTTAATTTTTTAAGAAAGTGTTAAATATAATTTAAATTTCAATTAAAAAATATAGAATTCTTACAAATTATACATATAATAAATAAGAAAAAACAACTCCAAACTTGTCTATATTTTAATATTATTATAATTATTTTAATATTAGGGGATAGAAAAAACATAAAATTAAAGTTATTAAGAGATAGGTAATATCTTTGAGGGAAAAAAAGTATTGGCATAAAACATGGTGGCCATTATGTATGATTTAAGGTTTTGATGTCATCGAATAGTATATAAGAATTTTACTTATCTATGTTACAAATATATCATGAGGTTGCATTGGTTCTTGATCTTCACTTTATTTGTTGTTTCACATAAATGAAATGAAAAAAATCATAATTTAATTTTAAAGAAAAATATTTAAAAATAAAAGAAAATACACAAGTAAAGTATATACCTGTAAATGAGTTAGCACCCAAATATAATTCTTTCAAAGATGTGCAGTTGCTTATTGGTTTTGGAATGCTTCCCTCTAATTGATTATCATTAACATCAAAGACTTCAAGTAAAGGGAGTTGATGGCACATTTCTTTTGGCAAATTACCCTTTAAATGATTGTTGCCAACATCAACATGGCTCAAAGAGGGCATCTTCCAAAGGAATGAAGGAATTCCACCTATGCAAAAAATTTTGTTTGTTGGTATAGTAAGTCTAGGAATTTCCTTAATTCACACACAACTGTATAGGTAATACATGGAATTTCGTTAATTAGAGGCTTAAAATTAATAGACTATTATTTAACTTTTGTTGGAGATTAATTTAAAAGGGACTCTTCCAATATAATATCAATTACCAATTGGACATTAAAACTCTTTTAAAAATTATATGCTAAAGAGAGATCATGGAATTAATTTTGACCAAGAACAACCAAGTTATTTATATTTTGCATTAAAGCTATTTATTATTCACAAGGCTCTAACTTTCAAACCTGGCTATGAATTCTTCATAGACTTAAAAGGCTAAAATTTTAGTTTTTATTTAAGGAATTTAAATACTTTTAGTTACACATACTGGAGAAAATATAGTATACATAAAAATAAGATTTTTGTTAAAGCATAAAATTAAGAGATGTGTAGCTTGAACGTACTTGTAAACAAATTCCATGATAGCTCTAATACTTCCAACAACGTCTCATTACCGATTGGTGTTGGAAGATTACCATTCAAATTGTTCTCCACTAAACTTACAATTCTTAAAGAAGAAATGGCGAAGAGAGATGATGAGATTTCACCTGTGTCGATTTACAAAGTGAACAAGAGATATCAAAATAAGCTAATAGTTAAAAGGCTTTGGTATTCATCTTTAATATAAAAACAATAGATAAACCACATTATATGAACAAAAAAACACACAGCGCGCACATATTAGGAAATTACTATGTCACATCAAATATTGGTAGGTCATGAAATTCTTTCAGACCCATTTTTTATAGGGCTCCATGTCATTTAATCACCCAAAATTATCTTATTTCTCTTTTTAAGATTTTTTTACTATGAACTCAATTTGACAAGCTTCTTACAGTTCTTTAAAACGATGAAAAGAATGAAAAGCAAAATCTATTTTTAAGATTATTTTTCATTGGATAGATTAAAACAAAAACACATAACGTATAATTAATTCAATCATATAATTAAAACCCTTACCTTGTAATTTTGAGTGGGAAATCCGCAACCCCCACTCCAAATCTCTCCACCTCCTTAGGTTTAAGTCTGACCATCGCGTTGTTACTGTTGTGGATCAAAGACATAAAGCCGGTCATAACAGGGCAAGAAAGTTCATCTACCAAGCTGCGTGGTGTATTGAAGATGGCTTCAGCGACGTGGTTAAAGAGGCTTGGCAGGGGAAGGACTGGCTCCAGGGCAATTCCTAATTTGCTAAAGATGCATTGGAGTGGAACGATAATGTGGTAGGTAATGTTGCAAAGAAGAAAAGAGAAATCCTCCGTAGGTTGGAAGGCATTGACCGAGCCAGGCTCTGTGAGGGCTCCCAGAATGGTCTCCACAGGATTGAAAAGAAGCTTTGGGACATGTACCAAAAATTGGCTATGCAGCAAGAGCTGATCTGGTTCCAGAAATCTAGATGTAAATGGCTTAGTGGAGGTGATAGAAATACAAAATACTTCCACGCCAATGTGGTGTCAAGGCGTAAGCGAAGTACTTTTGGAGCTCTTCAAGATGATAACGGTAAGGGGGTTTCCGAGGAGAATCGTCTGAGAGCTATAGCTCTTGAGCATTTCCAGAATCTCTATTCGGCCGATAATGTTTCTTCTCCCTTTTCCCCATGGGCTGCTCGTTTTCCTGCCTTGGGTACTCTTCAACTTGATCTTATTCACAAGCGGGTTTCCCCGCTCAAGATCAAGAATGCGGCTTTTGAGATAGGGGCTTTCAAAGCTCTGGGTCCTGATGGTTTGAATCCCCACTTCTTCCAATCTCAGTAGGATTTGATCAGACAGAAGATTTGTGACCTGGTCACTAGGATCTTCGACAACCCGGATGAGGTGAAAGCAATTAACCATACTAATATTGTCCTTATTCCTAAGGTTGATCATCCGGTATCCTTTAAAGATTTTAGACCCATCTCTCTTTGCAATGTGAGCTACAAAATTGTCAGTAAAGTTATAGCCAATCGTCTGAAAAGTGTCATGGGCTATCTTGTCGCTGAAAACCAATGCAGCTTCATTGCCAGGAGGCAAAGCATTGACAATATCATCATTGCTCAAGAGGCTATTCATTCCATGAGGAATAAGAGAGGGAAGAAAGGCTTCATAGCTGTGAAAGTGGACATGGAAAAGGATTTTGATAGGTTAGACTGGCGCTTCTTAGAATTCACCCTTCAAAGCCTTGGTTTGCGTGGGAATATTATCAAGTTAATCATGAGCTATGTTTCATCTGCCTCCATGAGCACTATCTGGAATAGGATTCTGTCTGATCCCTTCGTCCCTTCAAGAGGGGTTCGGCAGGGGGACCCTCTGAGTCCATATCTTTTTGTCTTATGTATGGAGCTTCTTGGCCAACTCATTCATCATGAAGTTGATATTGGGAACTGGAAGCCCCTTCAAATATGCCCCTCTGGGCCCCGGATTTCGCATCTCTTCTTTGCTGATAACCTTCTTCTTTTTTGTGAAGCTTCGCTTGATCAAATGGATGAGATTAGAAATGTTATGGATCATTTTTGTAGGGTCTCCGAACACAAGATTAACCTGAGTAAGTAAAAAATGTTTGTGTCCAAAAATGTTCACTTCAACAGAGCCCTGGAAATGAGTCAGGTCGTGGGGATTGGGCTCACTGCTGATCTTGGGAAGTATCTGGGTGTTCCTCTCCTTCATAAACGTATGGTCAAAATGACCTTTGCCCCTCTTCTTCAAAAGGTCAGGTCCAAATTGTCCAGCTGGAAAGGTAAATTCCTGAGCATGGCTGGTGGGAAGGTACTCATCAAGTCGGTTCTATCTGCCATTCCTCAATATCAGATGCAATCAACCCTGGTTCCGAAAGGTGTCCTCTCAGCAATTGAGAAATTAAGCAGAGATTTTTTTTTGGAATCAGCATGACGAGTCCAGGAAAATGCATCTTGTAGCTTGGGACATTCTCAAAAGGAGGAAGCACAAAGGTGGTTTGGGGATTAAGGACCTGCGATGCCAAAACAAAGCTTTTCTCATGAAATTGTGTTGGTCTCTTGTCACCAATCCGGAAGCTATGTGGGTCAAGTGCCTTCGTGCTAAATACTCCTGTGGTTCTTCCTCAATTCCTCATGTGCAAAAGTGGCGTAGTCAGTCAGCCGTGTGGAGTGGAATTGTTGCGGTTTGGGAGGATTTCCATAGCGGCCTTGGAAAGAAACTTAAAAGTGGAAGAACCACGCTTGCCTGGCAAGATTGCTGGGCCCCTCCTGATAAGCCTCTAAAATACTTTATAAATAGGAATTTGCCAGTCACCTCCGATCACTCAAAATATGCTGCCTGGGCCCTACGTCAATCACCATACTAAAATCTCTGCACCAAGTCAATCATATGCTCCAAGAACTCATAGATGTTCCCATTTTGGCCCCGCTCCACAATGTTAATCTTTTGTCTGTTCTAGAAGGTTGAGTGTGGGAAAAATTCTATTGTCGTGTATACCCAAAACTCGTTCGGCAACTTAACCTCTAGCTGCGCCCGAATCTCATACAGGGACTCGACACTAGTCAGGAATGAGAAGTAATGACCAACGAGAGTGGTCTGAGCTTCAAACACCCTGTGGTATCTACCGCGAATATAGTCCCATAGCTTAACGTTCGGCTGCAGGTCATATTCCACCTGTACAGTATCGGCTCGGGACTCCTTATATTTGCTTGGGTCATCCTCCTCTAAATCATAATCTGAATCATCCGACGGTGGCTGCCCGGTCTCCCTTACCACTGACCTTGCTGGCAATGCTGGCCGTAGCTCTGGTCCATACATAGGTAATTCTAGTAGCCCTTTCTCGCTGTCCGCCTCATCCTCAGGTCACTCGGTAGGTAAAACTCCCCATACTACTGTCCATCCGGAATTCACTATTCCGAGGGGCGCTGGTTTCCTAATGCCTTTGACCCCTCACATGACTTGCTATAAGTTCACATGATATCCTATTACCATGCAAACAAAACCATATCAGTATACCATTATAAAAATGCCAGAACCGCTTGAATGCTCTGATACCAAAAATGTCAACACCTGTTTCTATTCCGATATACACAGAGTAAGAAATGCATAGTTCCACAGGTATACAGAAAAGTACAAATATACTGATAAAAGTATTTGTTTATGGACAGACACACACATGGTTCGATAATATTTACAAATTTACATAAAATAACCAAACTGTCTAAAATAAGACTATATATAACCACTAGCCCCATCTTGGGATCCGCGTCGTTAGTTCCTCGTGTCTATCACCTTACCTTTGGTCCGCTGGTTCCCATTGGCATATTGTTATTGATGAAAACGAATGAGATTCTAAGGAATCCCAGTAGCAACATACTATCATTTATATAAAATGTGGAAAGTAGATATGTTATGCACCATGTATACACCAATTAATGAACATTATAAACACGTGTATACATAGGATAGGGCTTCACTACCACTATTCGTGTACTTTGGTTAGATTGTTACCCCACAACCAGGTGAAAGTACACTTCTCGCACTTGCTACCCCTTCTCAGCATACTGCCCCTTCTTGGCAAACCATGTTAATTAATGAAAGTACAAATAATGGAATCCACACAAACATATGAACTATGGCATGATATATAAAGGATAACGTCACCACCTTAAGTCTTTTTGCACCTCGAAATGTGTGCCTCATAATGCGTGCCAACAACTCGGGCTCTCAACTTGGTCCTAAAATGTCAAATGTACAAGAATTAAGTTAAAACCCATTTATGTACTATTGTAGGCACATCCATAGTGTTTTTAATAGTTACATGAGTTTATAGTGGAAAATTACTAAAATAACCTTAGGGACTCAACCCGGCCCCGCCATACCCGGCTGACCGTACTTTTTCTGAAATTTTGACCTAAGCTATTCTAAAATATTTTTGCCCAATGAATCTATTTCAAAGCTCAAAATTACCAAATTCACTGCCAAAAGATAAAAATGCCCTTGGCAGCCCCTAATTTAGGGTTTCAGGGGTGTTTTGGTCATTATACTTTTCAGGGCTTTCCTAGAATAGTGTTCAACAATAACCCCATCTAATTTCCCTCCTCAACACAATGGAGTCCTCATATTAAAAAAAATCCAGCCCTAACCCCCTTATCTAGCTCTGGCCAAAACCTACAGTTCTCAAGGAAAAGTTGGGGTTTTCCAATTTTGACTCCGAAAACTTGCTTGTTGATACATGTGAATCTTGCTTATTAAGAAAGATGACAAAGGCACCTTTTACTGGGCATAGTGAGAGGGCCACTGAATTATTGAGTCTCACACATACAGATGTATGTGGACCATTAAATATAGCTACCAGAGGAGGTTATGCCTACTTCACTAAATTTATAGACGACTTTAGTAGATATAGCTATATCTATCTAATAAAACATAAATCTAAATCTTTTGAAATGTTCAAAATATTCCAAAATAAAGTACAAAACCAACTTGGCAACGCTTCGATCTGATCGAGGTGGTGAATATTTGAGCCAATACTTTATTGACCATCTTACAAGTTATGGGATAATCTCACAATTGACTCCTCCAGGAACACCACAATGGAATGGCGTTTCTAAATGGAGGAATCGAATACTATTAGATATGGTTCGATCTATGATGAGTTAAACAGATCTTCCATCATCCTTTTGGGGACATGCTCTAGAGACAGCTGCATTCACACTAAATCGTGTTCCACCTAAGGCAATTGAAAAGACACCATATGAGATATGGACCGAAAAGAAACCAAGTTTATCTTTTCTCAAGATCTGGGGATGTGAGGTATATATTAAGCAACAAGCCTCTGATAAATTAGCACCCAGATCCTCAAAGTTCCTTTTCATGGGGTATCCTAAAGAAATAAAAGGATACTATGTCTACAATCCCATCGATAACAAAGTGTCTGTTATTCGAAATGATAAGTTTCTAGAAAGAGAGTTTGTCTCTAAAACAACCAATGGGAGCAAGGTACATCTCGAAGAAGTTTGAGAGTCACAAGATAGTACAGAGCCACAGATAGAAATTAGAGAAGACTCACAACAAGTTACTGAGCCTCCTCAAGTAACACAAGATCCACAAAGATCTGATAAGACATGGCATCAGCCTTAGAGATATGGATTTCTGATTACTAATGGCTGTGATGTGTTGCTCATTGAGAAAAATGAGCCAACCACCTATCGGGAGCCATAGTGGGACCAAACTTTGAGAAATGTCTAAATGCCATGAAGTCTGAAATGCAATCCATGTACGACAATTAGGTATGGACCTTAGTCGATCCACTTGAAGGTGTAAAAACCATCTGGTGCAAATGGGTTTTCAAGGAGAAAACTGACATGGATGTCAATGTAAATGTCTTCAAGGCACAACTGGTTGCAAAAGGATTCACTCAAACACATGGTATAGACTATGATGAAACCTTTTCCCCAGTTGTAATGGCCAAATTAATCAGAATTCTTCTTGCCATTGCAGCATATTATGACTATGAAATATGGCAGATGAACGTCAAAACAACCTTCCTTAATGGAAAGCTCCTTGAGGATGTGTACATGACACAACCTGAAGGTTTTGTGCGTCCAGAGGACTCTGGTAAAGTTTGCAAGCTTCAAAGATCCATTTATGGATTGAAGCAAGCATCTAGGAGCTGGAATCATCGTTTTGATGAAGTAGTAAAAGAGTTCGGATTCATTTAAAAAATCAATGAACCTTGTGTTTACAAGAAGGTTAGTGGAAGAACAGTTGTATTTCTAGTGCTTTATGTAGATGACATCCTACTCAATGGGAACGTCATTCCTACCTTGCAGAGTGTCAAGTATTGGTTAGGAAAGTCCTTTTTAATGAAAGACTTAGGTGAAGCCACCTATATCCTAGGGATTGGGATCTATAGGGATATATCCAAAAGACTAATAGGCCTAAGTCAGAGCACATACATAGATAAGATATTGCATAGGTTCAGTATGTAGGATTCAAAAAGGGGCTACATGCCCATGTCTCATGGCATCCTTCTTAGTAAGGATCTATGTCTTACTACACTTGATCAGCGAGATCGCATGAGTAACGTTCCATATGCCTCGACCATTAGATCCATCATGTATGCCATGCTACGTACTCGACCAGATGTCTCATTTGCCTTAAGCATGACTAGTAGATATCAACAAGATCCTGGTAAGGGTTATTGGACTGCGGTTAAGAATATCCTAAAGTACTTAAGAAGGACTAAGGACCTATATTTGGTCTATGGTGGATTGGATGATGAGCTCTGTGTAACTGTTACACAGATGCAAGTTTCCAAACTAACCAAGACGACCTTAAATCGCAATCTAGATACATATTCCTCCTGAATGGTGCAGCAGTAAGCTGGAAGAGCTCCAAGCAGAGCACTGTAGTAGATTCTACAACAGAAGCTGAGTATATAGTAGCATCGGATGCAACTAAAGAAGCCGTTTGGATCAAAAAGTTCATTACTGAACCAGGGGTAGTGCCTACCATCTCAAATCCAATATATTTGTTTTATGACAATAGCGGTGCTATTGCACAGGCCAAGGAGCCTAGGTCACATCAAAGGATAAAGCATATACTCAAGCGATTTCATCTTATTAAAGAAATCAATGATAGAGGTGATATAAAGATATGCAAATGAGCAGGAGAAGACAATGTTGTTGTTCCTCTTACTAAGCCGCTTGCACAGGCAAAGCATGAGCGTCATGTTAAGACAATGGGAATTATGCAAATTAATGATTTACCTAGGGCAAGTGGGAGGATGTTGGAAATTGTGTCTAAAGGGCCAATCATTGTACTTTGAACATTATTAATTTAATGAAATTTCTCCATTCTGTTATCATATTATTTGCATGTTAATTATGATAATTGTATCCTTGGATAAATCATAAAGATTATCTTAAAATGTCCCTGGTCGGTCATCTATGCGGGAGCAAAAATGAAATAAGATCAGTATGACTTTGATAAGATATGGAGATACAAATCAAAGTCTTAGGCACTTGTAAGAGAACAAGGAGCTGGACCTACCCACTATGAGAAAGCTACATGGATCAAGTCATAACCTTTTCTCATGTATAACCACGTCACAATGCCCTTAGACCTGAGGTCATCATGGATTCCTACATGAGAGTTGCTAAGCTTTGAACTAGTCAAAAGTCACTTTTGATCGGGTGATGATAAAGGCTACAATCGGGCTTGGTGGTTTTTCATGCAGAGGAATATGAATGATCAAGATGGAATTTGTCCCTCACATTAGTAGAGAGATATTACTGGGCCCCTCGATGAGTGAGTCTGAGAAATGTATGGCCATACTACGATGGAGAGGAGTTTCCATTTCTATTGTCAGGCTACCCAGGAATTGAGAAAGTAATGGTCAGGAAGAAGAGGATAACATTATCCATGCCTTATCCTTGATCGATATATCGTGTGACAAAAGGGACGTGACATGGTTGTATGACAGGCTGCATCGTGATAACGATCCTTATATGAATTGGGTAGTTATAATGCCTTGCTAGAGGCCGCTTGTGACTTTTGGGTTAATACAGTTATTAGCCCACTGCCAACTTCATATGGGCCTACAAGGTTGAACACAAGAATGATCCAACACGAGATAATGTTTAATTTAGGGTGGACGAATTATATATATATAATATAAAATTCATTAATAATATTATATAGATATATATTTTCGAAATACACATCTTATATATATATGTATGTGTGTGTGTGTGTATTATATGATATTATTATATTGTGTCCGTTTTAAATTTAATCTATTAAGATATATTAAATTTAATAACTAACATGATAGAGATATAGTATCTCAGATTTAATTTATGAAGATTACTTAAATCTAATGGCTCTTTATTTGGATTAAATAAATAGGTTAAATTAAAACTGTTGGACAAATTTAATTTAAACTGAATTTATTTAATTAGCTCATCAAGATAATTAATTTTTAATTAATTTTGAAATTAATAAAGATTAATTTTGAAATTCGAATATAGCCCTCATAGGTTATAAACTTGATAGAGTAGATATAGTCATACACGTATGAGAATTCAGAGCCGTAAGAGAAACCTTAGGAGACATTTGGAGGCGCTAGCACGCAGTCTCAGTTGGAGAGCATTCGTGTGGATACTGGTAAAGGGAGAAGACCTGAGGTGTTGGCTCCTAGAGATCGTAAAAACCCAAAGTTAAATAACTGCATTAGATAACCAACAAAATTTAATTTAAAGGCATTAATAGTACAAGTAATAATCAGTTACTTGTAACTCTAATTTTTATAGAAACTGGAAATAGCCCGAGTCGAAATAAGAGTATAGGACAAATATTTGAACTGAAAAAGGATTTAGGTAGGAACTCTATCTTTCATAAACTATGTGAATGTTTATATGCTTTGTGTATGCCATCTTTTGTAATATGAACATTGTATTGCCGAGTAGGGCACTACGCAAGTATTCACATTTATAGAGGTTTACGGATAGTGGGGAAGTAGCCCCGACTCATGTGCACATGCTGTGTTATGTTGCATTACATAGTGTATAAAATATTTATCTGTCATATTTTATTTGACTGATTGCATGTTATTACTGAGATTCGTTTGAATCTCGCCCTTTTTCAACATTTAAAAATATTCCAGTAGAAGGTAGCGGCTCTAAGGGCAAAACTGTAATTACCGGTGACTGAGGGTCCAGTTCAAGTGGGAGTGCAGTTGGTTATTTTTAGTTGTAAATTTTATTTCTTTTGGACTCTGTATATATTTGTCAAACCCTATAGGGATTTTCTGTAATGTAAACAAGCACTTATTATTAATATATTTCCGCTATTACTGTATGCCCTATGAACTATGCATTTATTACTTTGCGAATATCAAAATGTTAAGAGGTTTGATAGTTAACATGCTTGTTTCTTGGGGAGTAGCTACAGGATCCTCAATTTTGTTGCATGCACATTTATAATCACATATGGCATTATATATAGAATATCAATTGTAATTAAATATATGGTTAAAATTAATCTTTGCTCACTGGTAGATATTTATAATTTCATATTTAATTAGGGTGAAATAGAATGGCATTGTATTTTTCAAGTAGTCCATAAGTATTAGAAAATATAAATGCCTTCTAGATTCATCAATTTGAGGTAAACTGATCCTTTGCTAATGTCTTTGCCCACAGGTAGACCTTAGTTATACGAATTTATAATTTTATGATTTACATGATGTCACATCCCAAACTTTGGGCCGAAAATCTCAATAATAAGTCTGAATTAAGTAAAGTTGTAAGCCTAGTTGAGCCAAACATCTTAAGTATGTTATAAGGAAAATGTTTAATTAAGATAATTATTAAAACAATTTAAAGGCCCAAAAAATTGATAAAATAGTATGAAATATTATTTTGGGGATTTTTAAAAAATTTGAAGAGGTTTAGTTCTCCAAGAATGGTCGAAGTGATTTTAAAGCGAATTTCAGAGAATTAAAGACTTATTTTCTCAAAAATTCAAGAAAAATAGTTATAGGTAAATTTTAAAGTTGAAAATTTCATGAAAATTATTTTATGGGATAAAGAAGCTAATTGAGTAAAAATATCCTTATAAAGTATTAAGGATTAAATTTTGAAATTTATTTAGTAAATCATCATAGATTTTCTTTTTTTGGACAACAAGTAATTCAGCATAGATAAAGAAGGGGTGCTATTGTAATTTCACCGGCCCAAGCTCAAAAATGGAATTGAGCCATGATTAAGCCCAATATGTGGACTCTGGCAAAAAAGCCCAATATGGAGAGCCCAAGGCATGCCATCTGATCAAGAAAATAAGCATAAGATTTTATTAAAAAAAGGCCTAATAGGTTATGGAGAAACGCAAAGCTTATGTGATAAGCTGGTCCAAGGAATTTAAAAACAAACTCACTCTTCCTTCTTTTAAACCCCAAATGCCTATGCTGTTTCATTATGCCCTTGCACGACAGAAACAGAGTGACAGAGTGGGGAGCTTTGCGAGAGAAGAGGAAAAAGACCGAAGAGCTTGAAGGAGGTGCCATTTGGACATGCAAGCTTGATCTCAGACCAAGGTAAGTCCCCAAACCATTACTCTGCCCTCAGTTTGTCTATTTGATGGGTGATTTGAGAGTGATTGGGGGATGAAAAATCTGATTCTAGAGAGAGGAAATAATGAACAGAAGATTTAAGCCCTGGAAATCACGCCTAGTTGTTGCAATAGAGCTTGTGGTAGTAATTTCCTCTTGTGCATATTGAATATTGCTTTAGGATGATGAGTTCAAATCTGTTATGACAGTCTAGAGGAATTTTGTTTGATTTTCTTATGGAAACCTCGTAGAAATGCTTAGATGCTAAGATAAACAAGTAGGATAAGAGTTATGTGCCTATATGATGTTTTTGAAGTTTATTGAAGCTGTATTTTGGGAGAGAAATTGAATAAAACCACTGTTTTGATGCTCCCAAACATTAAACAGGTGTTTCAAAGTATTAAGATACGAATAAAGGAAGTAAAATTGATTAATAGATTTTGAGATTAGTATTGCATGTTGATAGTGCTGAGATTGGAAGTAATTTTTGAATCCACATCCTCTGCTATAACGAGTACAACATCAGGTTCTTTAACTAAAGTAAAGGGAGATTTATGGAAAAATATGAGCTTATGTGGGTGGAATCCTCACATTATGAATGAGATTCTTAAATCTGTAAATTTTCTTTTGATTAGACCCGTGGCTACTCAACTTATAATGAAGGGTATGGGGATGTTTATATGATTATGAAAGTAATGATAAACATAGGCGTGTGTGTGTGTGTGTGATATTATAACGTAAGCAATAGGATTGTTGGTGCTGGAGAATTTGTTATAATCATTGTTATTAAACCCGGACCGGACCGGCCGGTTTGGCCCAGGAACCGGTGACCCGGTCAAAGAACACGAACCGGACCGGTTCAGTAATTTTTATTATTATTATTTTTTTCAAAAACTCTTTTTTTAAAAAATTTCTTTATAATTTCATATTAATAAGCCTAAAATCTTCACTCTCTCACCGGTTTGGTCCCGGTTTGACTTCGGTCTGACCTATTGACCCTTGACCCAGTATCCCTACCGGTCCCGGTTTAATAACCTTAATGTACTAAACTACACTTTTCCATATTAAAGGTGCTTAAAGTTTGTCTTGAGAACACACACACACACACACTTGTATATATGTTATGATGTAATGATTTAAAGAATGTGGAGCTTTTAAAGTGTTGATAACCCACTGTTTTGGCACTTTTTCATATTTTTTCATATTAAATAATCATTTAGAGGCATGTTGGATGCTTAAAAGTGTTAAGTGCTAATAAACATGAAAGACACTTATATTTATGCTCAAGCATAAAGAGTGAAGTAGGGGCTAAGAAATTGATTTAAGGTTTTGTTCAATGTCTATAAATGTTAAGTAACTGTCCTATACAGTTATTTTATACTTAGACATTGAAATGATGATGTTAGTATTGTTTATAAATCTGGAGAATTTTCATATTAGAAAATGAGGCATTTTTGAATGATAAGGAATGCTATAAGTTTTAAATTGATGACGTTAGTGAGGCTAAGTGAAGAATTAAGGAAAAAGAAACATGTTGGAGAGCTAAATGAGAATTTGGGATTGGGAGAGATTTATTATGCAATGGTAATGTACCATAGGCTAAGTAGGCTAAGTATTGATCTGCCCCTTTAAATGAATATATAAATTATAGGATTTGATACTTGATATCAAAACAAAAAGGGGAAGCAAAACTACAGGAGTTCAGGCAAAGGTAATTTGTGTTAGAACAAGACTTTCACCTAAGGGGGGTGAATAGGGTGATAATTAAATATTTAGAATTTAATGCAAACTTCAATAAAATAGAGTTGAAGAGATGTCACCAAGGGTAAGCACATGAGATTTATACTAGTTTGGTCCAAACCACTTGACCTACGTTCAGTCGTCAGAAGCCTTTTGAGATTTACACTTTTCTCCAAGATTCGCCAGGCTCTTGATGCCTCAATACAAGCTAGATCCTTTTCAAGAACAATCACCTCCCTTACACTTTGCAATTTAATGCCCACTCAAGATTCCACAATCTTGAGTCTCTCATATAATGAATGAATCAATAAATGTCTCTCACAAGAGTAGATATATGATCACTGAAGTACATACTCAAATTTAAGAGCTTTAAGATTTTTCAATGGATGTAACAGAAGTTTTTTGCAGAAATTTGTTGCTTCGCTTTCAATGCTCTGGCTATTTATAGGTAGTGTATTAATGACCATTGCCTTGTTGAATGTATCCATTGTAGTTTCCTCGGTCTTTGATATATATATATCCATTGAAGTCTTTGAACATTTGCTGTGCCTAAGGAATTAGCCATTGGAGCAGAGAGAATGTTCGACGTTTGAATGTCCTTCACATTTAATACTTCTGACACAAAAAGTGCTTTTCCCAGTTTGTGAATTAGTGTGTTTGGATCTCATGTTTAAAAGAACTTTTTTGATAAAACCATGTTTTGGGATAAATTTATCCAAACACATGAAAAATTTCCAAAAGCACTGTTTTGCACAAAACCATCGTTTTAAACAAATCTATTTTTTTTCACTTTTTCTTCTTTTTTCCCCCAACCACCCCTTTCTCTTTCCTTTTTGTGCTTTTCCTCAAAACCATAATCTGTTATGCTTGCGCTGGAGAGAGGAAAAAAAGGAAAAAAGGAAGAAAGAAATAAAAAAAATTCAAAATTAACATTTTACATGTACAAAAATGTCAAAGGAAAAAAAATAAAAATAAAATATATAAAGAAAAAAATTCAAAAAGAATAAAGAAATAAAAAAAATTAATAAATGGAATAATCTCATACACATAAAAATTTTATTTCATTTTTGCTATTTTTTATAAAATTTCATGTTAAATAATACATAAAATATCATCTTATCCTTTATATGTAATTATCACAAATGCTAATATCCTTTTAGTAATTTGACCATGAAAAAAGCTATTTCGATCACAACATCCAAAGACTCTCATTTTATCGAAATCTCTTTTTTCCATAATCTATTTTGCTCATAATTTTTTCTCTAAAAGCTGTTCTCCAAAAGCTAACCCAAACTCACTCTTAATCCTTGTTTGATCACCTAAAAAACACTTAAGTACTAGTATAGTAATC
Source organism: Inga leiocalycina (assembly GCA_963242795.1). Lineage (NCBI taxonomy): Eukaryota > Viridiplantae > Streptophyta > Magnoliopsida > Fabales > Fabaceae > Inga > Inga leiocalycina. The sequence continues at coordinate 60,931,386 of OY725321.1, forward strand.
AATTAGAATGATTAGAAGCCAGAAGAAAAAATTTCATAATCATTCAACTAATTTAAAAAGTTTTGAAGCGTTGTTGTTTTCTGGGAAAGAATTACTCGAGTAATCCTCTTTTGGCAATTTTGAAAATATTTCAAAGCACTGGATAAGTCATTGGAGAGATATGCTACTGATGCACAAAATGGGATCACTCGAGTGATCTATTTTAGATTACTGGGTGCATCACTTGAGTCATCAACTAGTGGTGAAGGATTACATGCTCACTCGAGTGATCTTGTTTCCTATGGTTTTTCAGAAAAGCATATCACTTGATCACATCACTGGAGTGTTTTGCTAGTGATGTTGTTTTAACTCATTACTGATCTTGTACTTAGAAAAGTTTTTGATTTCAGAACACTTCTAGGATAACTATAGTATTGTGCTAGTGATGTTCTTTGTCTCATCACTCGAGTGATCTCAAGTCATCACTTGAGGGATCTCAAGTCATCACTCGAGTGGTCACTCGACTGACTTTTTCCTTAAAGTACTTCAAAGCAAAATCACTGGAACAAATTACTTGAGTGGTGCATGTATTAGTGATGAATTTTAACCCATCACTCAAGTTGTGACTTAAGTGAACTTGGAGCATGACTTGAGTGATTTTCCCTTTGAAAATTTTCAACACTATCACTAGAAGAATCACTATAGTGGTTCGTTGGTAATGGATTTTAACACAACACTTGAGTGGTTATTAGAGGGATTTTCTTTTGTAAAACTATTTCATCAAAAAGATCACTATGATGATTTATCTAGGCTTTATCACATCACTAAAGTGGTCACTTGAGTGATTTGTTTTTCAACTTCTAGTGATCATTTGCAGTGATAAATTCTTGTCACTCGAGTGATTACTTGAGTGATCCAATAGATTTTTCAAAATTGAAAATGCTTTGTTCGTCATTCAGATCCTATGAAAAACCTTTCTAAACTTTGTTATCATCAAAACATAGGATCTAACATTCTCCCTCTCTATGATGGTAACAAAACTGATGAATTTTTAAAGCTAGTTTTTAGAATAGTAAAATAACATAAGAGATAAAACATAAATCACAATAGCATATCATTCATACTAGTAACATATCATTTATACTAGTAGTATGTTCACACATAACTGATAAAGTTAGTCACAGCAAAATAATTTATGAATATGAACATAAGATACAAAACACTAGATAACAAGGCACTAGTAACAAATGACTCTTTGATGTAGCAATAGTGTCATCACCATCAGCATCACCCTGAGTCTTCTCCCCCTTTTGGGCATAATTAGAAAGGGAAGATTGGATAGGAGAAGATGGTCTAGATCTGAGTGGTGCATTTGGAGGCTGAGAGGATAGGTCTATGGTGGTAAGAGGGGTGTCCTGTAAAGGAGAAGAGGCATCTTCAAGGGTATCACCCTCCTGGTGAGAAAAAGTGGGGAAAGCGGATGGTACATGCTCTGGCAAGTGAAGAGTAGGAATCTTAACTAGATCCTGAGGGTAAGGTACATGTAGAGGGATATACTGTGGTGCTGGTGGAGGTTGAGAAGGCACTGTAGAAGGCTCAAATACTTCAATCTCTTCTTCAATCTTCCCAGTACCTTGAGTATCAGAATTATCAAAGTAATGAGATCAAGGAGATTGTGCTTGAAGGATATGCTCATCATGAGGAAGAGAGCCAGAAGGTATAATATATGAGATGAAAGGACTAGTGGTCTGCTGAGGTGGGATAGACTTATCCAAAGTAATGTGAACTGGTGTGAGGGAAGTATGATTGGCCATAGAAAATATAATATTGTTGGGAGAGGGCTCAGTGACAGATGAGGGGCAACAGACACTAAAGTGTGACGAATAGGAGTAGAAGGGCTAGGTACCAGAGTATCAATCTTCTCGTGGAGAGAGAGAAGAAGATTTGCAATCTCAAACATCATATTGGTTTGGACCTTCTAATGTGCTAGCACTGATTTGTGGTGCTTACTCATGACAATGCACATCTGAGCCATCTTCTCATCAATATGAGACATAAACTCAGCATTCATGTTTGCTAGATCCACATGAAATCCTTGAAGCACTTCTATCTGATACATCTGAATAGTAGAACCGAGGAAGGAAGGTGCATTGGATGTGGCCGAAGCTGAGCATTGAATAGCATCCATTTTTGTAGCCTTAGAGTTTGGTGCCTTCCTCTTCTTGGGAGTGGTGGCCAACGGATGCCTTAATGGAAGATCAATACCAAGCTTCCTAATCTGATTCCTTCCAACTGGTAGTAATCTCTCTATAGGCTCATTCGCCTCCAAGTACTAGATCTTGTTGGCTTTGAAGATAACTGAGATCAGTCAAGGGTGTAGTCTTGGTGCTTGAAGACCTATACCTTTTAATCTCACAGAAGATCAAGGCCCCCAAATTATATCTTGTAACAAAGCATTTTATACAAATCTTGCAAAACATCTTTCTAGATACTCCGATACTTAAATTAGTATCTTAATCATCAAAATCAATATAATTAACATTAAAAATAAATAAAAATTAATAAGATTAACGTACAACACATTGCGATTTACCATTCCCAATTCTCTTTGTATATATAGGAATTGATCCTTTGCTAGTGGTTTTGTGATGATGCCAACTATTAAGAGGCGTGTAGGGATAAAAATGATTTTGACATCCTTCTTTTGGACATGATCTCTGATAAAGTGATATCTCACATCAATGTGCTTGGTTCTTGAATGTTGAATTGAGTTCTTAACTAGGCTTATTGTGCTGGTATTATAACAATAAATTGGTGTCTCTTTTAAGTGAATACCTAGATCTTGAAGTTATTGTTTTAGCCACAAAACTTGAGCACAACAACTTGAGACAGCGAAGTATTCAACTTCAGTAGATGATAAGGACACTATGTTTTGCTTCTTGCTGAACCATGATACTATAGAGCTACCAAGAAGTTGACATTGACCACTTGTGCTATTCCTATCAGTTTTGTACCCTCCATGGTTTGAATCAGAGTATGACATTAGATACTCATTGCCTCCTCTAGGATACTACAAGCCAAGTTCGGCTATGTCAGCAAAATATCTAAATATCCTCTTTACTATCTCAAGGCATAGATTGATATCTTGCACACATACCCACCGTGAATTGAATGTCAGGTCTACTTACATTAAGGTAGAGTAAGGAGCCAATCATTCATCGATATTTTGTAATTTTGTAGTCTGCTCCCTTAACATCAGCATCTAGCAACGTTGTTGAACTTATTGGAGTGTCTACTCCATTTTCTTGATCTATGCCAAATTTCTTCAGTAACTCCTTGAGATATTTGGTTTGGGAAATGAATATTCCATTTTTCTTTTGCGTAATAATCCGATGAAGAATTTAGTTCTCCCATCATAGACATCTCAAGTTCTCCCTCTATAGTATTGAAAAATTCTTGACATAGAGAGTCATTAGTAGCACCAAATATAATATCATTAACATAAATTTGATCAATTAATATGTCATGTTTCTTGTGTTTGATGAATAATGTTGTGTGTACTTCCCTCTAACAAAGCCTTGATCAAGAAGAAACTTACTTAAACGTTCGTACCAAGCTATTGGAGCTTGTTTGAGACCATAAAGTGTTTTCCTAAGTCTATAGACATGATCGGGTTTGGCTATATCCTCAAAGCTAGGGGGTTGCTTAACATAGACTTCTTCCATAATATAACTATTTAGAAAAACACTTTTAACATCCATTTGAAAGAGCTTAAAGCCTTTGATGCATGCAAAGGCTAAGAGTACTCGTATGACTTCTAATCTGGATATTGGAGCATATGTTTCCTCATAATCAATTCCTTCTTCTTAATTATAGCCTTTGGCCACCAATCTTGCCTTGTTTCTGACAATGATTGCGGATTCATCAAGTTTATTTTTGAATACCCATTTGGTGCCAATGACTGGATGATCTTTAGGCCGAGTTACCAAATCCCAAACTTGATTTATTTCAAATTGGTTTAATTCTTCTTACATTGCTATCACCCAATCATTGTCTGATAAGGCTTCCTCAACATTAGAAGGCTCTATTTTAGAAATAAAGGCAAAAAAACTTACTTCATTTAAAAATGTTTCTAGTCTTCACTTCTTCATTTACAGAACCTATGACTTGGTCTATGGGATGATTTCTAACATATTTCCGAGCTCTAGGATGATTTATATTAGAATTGTGATCAATACTTTCTTTGATTTTATCATCTAGAAGTGTGGAGATATTTGGACTAACTTGGTCTCTTTCTTTATGAACTATTTCTAGTTCTTCTTCACTCGGTTTGGCTAGAGGCTCATTTTCAACAAACTCAACATGTATAGATTCTTCAACAATACCAGTACGTTTATTAAAAACTCTATATGCCTTAGTTCTACTAGAATATACTCAAGAAATAAACCTTTATTAGCTTTAGGGTCGAATTTATCTAGATTATCCTTACCATTGTTGTGGACGAAGCATTTGCACTTGAACATGTGCAAATGAATGTGGTTTGGTTTCCTTCCTTCGTAGAGCTCATAAGGTGTCTTTTTAAGTATTGTTCTGATGTAGGCACTATTTGACATGTGACATGCCGTGCTTGTAGCGTTTGCCCAGAAAACTTGAGACACTTCCTTCTCATTAAGCATTACTCTTGCCATGTCAGTTAGAACTCTATTCTTCCTATCCACTACACCATTTTGTTGAGGAGTCCTTTGAGGTGAGAAATTGTGATCGATTCCATTGGCATCACACAATTCTCCAAATGCTTGATTCTTAAATTCTCCTCTATGATCAGTCCTGATAGACACAATGGGCATACCTTTCTCATTTTGGACCTTCTTGGCAAAACAATAAATTCATAAAAAGTTTGATCTTTTGAAGAAAGAAATATAGTCCAAGTAAATCTAGAATAGTCATCAACTATAATCAAAGTCTACTTGACTATTTCAATCTTTAAATCTAGACTAGTCAGGTGGAAGTAATAGATTATATTCATAATTTTAGAATAAAAATAATATTTAAAAAATTTAAATATTATTTATTAACTAATGATAATTAAAAATAAATTTTTAGTTATTAACATTATATTATTAGTTATTAAAATTATATTTAAAATTTTATATTAAAAATAATATTTATAATATTAAGTTATTAGTCATTAATTAATGTTAATTAAAAATAAAATTCAATTTCAAAATATTTGTACAATAAAACAATGAACTTCGGATGGAATTTGCCATGGAATTCACAATTTCTGACGGATTTACCACGGGAACGATTTTCTGGTGGAATCCATTCCCTCGCTAATAGATGCCTGGCAAATCAATTTTCAATGGAATTCCAATTGCATTGTAAATTTTCCACAGAATTCCGTTAGAAATTTGTGACTATCACTAATATTTTATATTTTTTAGTTTTAAAATGCCACGTGGAACTTCTCAATAGAATATATGTATCATGTCCATAGAGGACCACCTCATCGCCGGCTCCTTCACCGACGGCAGCCACCTGTCAGCTCCAACACCTGCTATCCCATCGTTGGCAGTTGTCACGTTTCCAAGCCTCATAGTGCGCTAGATGTCCCCTCCTCACGCTGCCACGTGTCTCCAACTCGTACCTGTGCGCTCTTTAGGTAGTTGAGCCAAAGAGAACTTGTAAAATATTATTACAAATATATATATATTATATCATCATAAATAATAAAATCCTATATAAATATATATAATATATTATTAAAAACTAATAATAAATTAAATAAAAATTTAAAATAATATTTATATATTTATTATAATTTTTCAATATAAATTAATTTCAAATTTAAAAAATTTAAATATTTGGTAAACCTTCTTATAAATATATGAATTTGAATGCATGAATGGATGTTGTTTGGAAAATTGTTTGTTTATATATTGTAATTAATTTATTTATCTATGGAGCTTGTTTAATGAATATATTATAAATTGCTGATCAATTGTTTGTTGAAATGCTTGAAACAAAAGAGTTATTACTAAAGCTAACACCTTGCTATGAATAATGCAACCTTGATTAGAGTTCACTCTATGGTGTTATTAAATTAAAATAAGAGATATTATTTTAAAAGCTTTGTTGGAATAGTTATTTAAGAGTCAAATAACAAGAATCAAGTTAAAAATGTTATAAAATTTTTGTGAATGCAAAAACTGAGAATGCCTTGAGGGTGAATGTGCATTATTCTTGAATTGATTTCGGTGATATTTTGGAGAGGAAGTTTTTTTATGATTGAGGAGAATTGTTAGTGAATTGAAACAAATATGTGAGTTTAAGATAGGTGAAATGATGAAGGTTGGTTTAGGTAAGGGTGAACTTTTGTTCAAAAGTCTCCTGTGATTGCAAACCGTCCCACTATAATACTTATTATTTGGGCCCAAAAAAAAAAACTGATCAAGTAAGTGAATGACACCTCACTCTAACTTCATATATTTGTTTGTACAAAAAAAAAAGACTTCCTATATATGTGAGGCCTTTTCGATTATATTCGCCTTTTCGATTATATTCAAATTTGATGCTCAATTGAGTTTTCTTCAAAAGAAAGTTTTGTGATATTAGAGGCATAGTGATAGAGTTTCAATAAATTTAAAACATTATTATTTATTTTATATAATTTTTCTTGTTATTTATTTTACATGATGATTTAAATATATGGAGTCATTCCAAGAAAATTTGAAAATGTTACTTGTGAAGTCTTCATGTTAATTCCATACATAATTAGAAGTGTTTACATAGGGAAGCAATGAAACTATTATCACGAAGCTCTAAATTCTAATAGGGTATTTATAAATCCAATTGTCTTATTGACGAAAACTAAGTTCGGACGTTGATTCTTTTAATTGTAAATTTCAAAAAAGGTAATTATAAATATGATATTGATGAGAATCCCATAAGGGATCTTCCAAATGGGTTTATTTCATTTACACAAAGTTATATGGAATGAGGAGTACAGAATATACATTAAGCTAAATTTCTCTAAAAAAATTGAATTCAAAAGTTGAAATATTTTTATTGAATAGCAAAATAGTGGTAAAATGGTCATTTTAGAAGTCACCTTTTTTATTAGCTTTTTAAAATCTTTTCCCCCTCATTTTTCCTACAATTAGCAGGACACTTGGGAGGAGGAGAAAGAAGAGAGAGAATGATTAGGAGAAAATCAAGGTAACTTTAACTTATTTTGTTTCCTTCTTTCTTGTTCTAGTGTTATGGTTTATTGGTGCAATTATCCTTAAAAAAAGAACGTTATGACTCAAACTTTCTTGGACATTTGAAGCCTCCATTGATGGTCTCTTCTGTAATTGCTAATACTATGATACTTAAAATCCTTTCTCTTCCAAAATTAAATTCCAGTTGTATAAAGTTACTTTAAGAAAAGTAGTGGATTCAAGGTTCTTATAATTGAAAACCAAAATATGAAGAAATCCAAAACCATTATAATCAACTCAGAAAATTTCAAATGCTTTATATGTTATTACAGCATATATAGAATCACTCAAATTTATAGGATTACTTGGTAAACAAATCACAAGGTTAAAGAAACAGTAGCTAAAATTTGATTCAACATCTATCCAATTACTGGTGTCTCAAGCATTTTCCGTAAACAAAGCCTTGATTTTCTTCAATGATACTACAACATCAATCATAGTAAGTCGTGCCTTTGCTAAGTCAATGGAGCAATTTAATGCTAACTCAAAAACTGATGACATATAAGGTAGTATATTTTCAGTATTTTGACTCATTGTGTAGCAAATTGGAATCTATAATGTTCATGATCGAATGTGGTGTGGAGTTGCTGACCCAATCTTTCAAACTTAATCCTTGAACAAACATCTCATCTGTTGGCTTCTTCCTTGTACACATTTCCATTAGCAAAATCCCATAACTATACACATCTCCTTTGGTGGAAACAACTCCTTTTGATCCAAACTCTATATGTCATATTGAATGATTAGTATAGAATTCATTATGTCAATAATCTAAAGTTTGTGGTTAGGCTTTCTTTTGTATCATTAATTTAAATCTTTGCACATGAGAATGCCAAATATTGGCCAGAAATTGAATATACAAATAAATTCAAAATATTATTATTAAACCATTACCTGGTGCCATATAGCCAATTGTAGCCAAAGTGTTGGTATAAATTTCCAATTGCTTTTCCCCACACAATTTAGAAATACCAAAATCACCAAGATGAGCCACCATATCTTTATCCAACAAAACATTGCTTGGTTTCACATCACAATGAACAACTAGTGTAGAAGAGCCATGATGAAGATACTCCAAAGCAGCTGCCACTTCAATCATTATGTTCAACCTTTGCAAGACATCTAAATAATTGTTATGAGAGTACAACCATTTGTCAAGACTCCCGTTTTCCATGAATTCCATTATTAGAGATTTGAAATGATCATTTGAGCAACTGCTGATGATCTTAATGAGATTGCGATGGCGTAAATGGCACATGGCAGAACATTCAACATCAAAACTTCTTGATGATTGTTCCATGTCTAAGTTAAACACTTTGATAGCAACTATCTTGTCATTTGGAAGAACCGCTTTGTATATTGATCCAAAACTTCCGGAACCAACAAGATTACTCTCATCAAATCCATTTGTTCCTTGTAGAAGCTCATAATAGGATATCCTCGTTGGATTATCCAAATTTATTAATTCCCTCTTTGTTGAATTATTATCATCATCTCTCTTATTCTTCAGAAAGACAATGACTGAAACAATCAAAATGGCAACTATGATAGGCAATGAAAATTTTATTATCAACATCACTTTATTTGATATGTGCTTGTTTCCTTTCCTACATGGTTGGACTTGTAGTTGGGATTTCCCACAAAGATCTTTATTCATCATAAAAGATTGAGCAGTAAAATTTTGAAAAGGGCCACCATTTGGAATTTCTCCATGCAATAAATTGTAGGAAAGATTGATGTATTTAAGATAGAGTAATGACTCTAAGGACTTTGGAATCACACCTGACAAATAATTATGGGAAAGATCCAGGGACTCCATGCTTATCATGCCACTAAGCAATTCAGGAATAGGCCCTTGTAATTTGTTTTAAGCTAAAGATAGGGTTTGCAAAGTTTGCAAGCCACCTATAGTTGTAGGGATGCTTCCTGAAATTTGATTTCTTGACAAGTTCAACAGCATAATTGCTCTCAAGTTTGATACCTCTGGTGAAATTATTCTACTTAGGGCATTGGAGGATGTGTCTAAAACCAAGATATATTTGAGGCCCCATAGAGAAGAGGGTATATGAGAAACCAATTGGTTAGAGCTAAGATTCAACTTCCGCAAAGAAGTGTTCTTGAGACATTCTGGAACCACTCCTGAAAACATGTTGTTAGCAAGATTCAATTCACTTAGACTTTTAAGTTGGCAAATTTCATTTATAATGAACCCTTGCAATCTATTGTCGCAAAGACTTAAACGTTGAAGGCTATGTAATTTGTTAACTGTATCAGGAATCAACCCACTCAAATGATTCTCATCCAAATCTAATTCCATCAAGTTTGTTAAATTTCCAAGCTCATTGGGTGTAGCTCCATTAAATTTATTCGATGACAACCTTAATCTAATGAGCTTAGAAGCATTTGATATGCTGTTTGGAATCCGTCCAGTTAGTCCATTTTCCTCCAGTCGTAATATCTTCAAGTTCGGAAGGCCAATTCCTAAATATGATGGTAGAACGCCAAAGAGGGAATTGCCACTAAGGCTCAAGGTTGTCAATGTTGAAATGTTGAGTATTTTGGAAGGAATAGGTCCTTTCAAATGATTATCAGCCAAGTCTAAGACATTAAGTTTATCAAGTTTGCCTATGCCTTTGGGTACAAAACCCGGACGGAAAAAGAAAAATAGTTGATGGAAACCACGACTTTCATATACAAAGAATATAGACAAATAAACTTATTTCTATAATTTTTTTATGTCTTTGTAAAATTTTACAGCAAAAATGTTAGAGAAATCATAAACTACCCGTGAGATGCCGTGGTTATTGAAGACTTGTTTGAAATGTACAGTTTTTAATGTAGTAATTTTTTAATAACTATTTAATAGGAAACTAATACGCTTGTAAACTAGGAAAGCTAGGAACAACCGACAAAAATTGTTAAGAGAAAATTAAACATGAAAATATGGCGGATAAAAGAAGAGTTGAACTTGATAGGACATCCAATGTGTGTATAACAAGTGGGTACATTATATAATTGATATGGTTCAGAGTACTCAAAAAATTGATTTCCAAGATTTAAATAACATGTGTGATCCTATCTTTCTGTCATTAAAGTCTTACCAACAATTCATGATATCTTTCGATATTTTGGGATTGTAAATTAGTAGCTATATTTAAAAAGTATGATTAATGAATGATGAAAAAAAAAATCTCATTTTAAATTCATTTTCTATTAGAGAAAAATGATTAAAGAAAAAACGAAAAAGAATAAAAAAGATATAATAAACTCATGCTTGTAAAGAGATTTGCATCCAAATATACTTGATTTGCATCAAGTGTTTGTAAAAAGTGAATGGAACTTATAAGAAGAAAAATAAAGCAGGTCATATTATTTGATATAATATATAACACACACACACATATCAGAAAATGAGAAAGCAAATTTTTTCTAATCATCAAATGGCTTACCTCCTAGTAATTGCATTTGAGTCTGTATAGTTTGAGTATATAAACTTCGGGTTCTTTATGTATGGTTGAAATGAGAAATTATATACTTTTTTTTTAACATTGGTGGTGTACTTTTCATAACAGATTATAACGATTCAGTCCACATGTTATATATATATAATGCATACTTTCTCTTTCCTTTTGATTAATTCCCTATGAAAAACAATTAATTATAAAAGCTTTATTTAATTTCACATAGAACTGAACATAGAACAGCTTCTCTTTGAACCCAAAAAAAAAAAATTAAAATATGCAATTTAATTATTTGACTGACTCTTGAAAATATCTTGTATTAAAACAATTTAGTGGAACCAGTGTTTTTAGTTGCATTTAATTTTTTTTTTAAATTTTTATATTATATTTTGTAATTGTTTTAATAAGTTTATAATAAAGTTAAGAGGCCTAACTAGATAGGGAATGAGGTTTTGTAGACTTGGTTTTGATTATTTTAGCTATGTTTAATTAGAATTCTCTCTGCTTTTCAACTTGTTTTATGTGTATGTTTTTTTTTTCTTTGATTTATCTTTGCTTGCAAATTACTTTTCAGAATTAAATTGTGGCTAATCTTACGAGTCCTAGGTAAGTTATGTCGCAGACACATACATCACTGTGTTAGTGAACATCCATAATTCTCTTCTCCAATTCTCTTCTTCTCTCTAACATCTGAACTTTTAAGCTTTGAATTTACAATTTATAGTGCCGAGGAGGCTTGAAGGAATTAATTAAGACCTCAAGAAAATAAATTTATTCAAAAAAACTTATTTTCAGGTAAGTGAATTCTGAAAAATTAAGCAAGGAATCATTATTAAATATATGGAGGCCAAAAGTAACCAAGCAAAATTTAAAAAATAATTTTAATAATTTAAATTTATTTATTTACATTTTTGTTATTTAACGTTATAATATATTTTTATAGGATATTAATCTCAAACTGTAGAAATAAAGAAGTGGAGGGAACATATAGGTAAGAGAAATGGAGAGCCAGAACCAAAAAGAGACAGAGAAATGGAGAGCCACTCTCTCCTCCTCCTCAAAATCCTTAGGCCCTATTTGGTATGAGGTATTTGGAGGTAGGGATTGGGATTGAATTAGAGATTCGGTCAGAATATATCGTTTGGTTTGAGGGATTACAGATGCCTAGGGATTAGGAGTACCACGAAAGTGGGATTGCTGCAAAGCCACCTCCCCCCTGGTATTGCATTTTCAATCCTGGGATTACAAACTTTAAAGACAAAAATATCCCTATTTATAATATTTTCGTGACAAAAATACCCTCTATTAATTTTACCCTAAATTATAACTCTTTAACATTATTTCGTCTTTCATCATCTCTCCCACGCTTGTTCTTCTCACGCCATCGTTAAATCCACCTGCAGCACCACACTTTACTCTGAACTTTACTACTTGGTCGTCTCCTCCGAGCCTGGATTCACCGAGAAAGTCTCTTCCCACCGTGATGTCAATGAACTATCCTTAAACATAACGCTAAGAGACGTTGGGCACAATTTCTTCAACATCGAGAAGCTAATCGACAAAAGAAAGGGTAGCCTCACGAAGAGAGAGAAAACCGCTCTCCATGACTGTTTAGAGATGATCGATGAAATGCTCGACGAGCTTCACACTGCTTACCAAGATCTGAAAGTCTATCCAAACAAGAAAACAATGTATTAGGACGCTGATGATCTAAAGACTCCGATTAGTGCCGCCATTACCAACCAGGTCACTTGCCTTGACGGATTCTCTCATGACGGCGCCGATAAGAAAGTTATGGGAGCCCTGGAGAAAGGGCAGGTTCACATGGAGCACATGGGTAGCAATGCTCTGGCGATGATTAAGAACATGACGGACACAGATGTGGTGAACTACGAGATGAAGATGGGGATTACGAAGAGCAGGAAGCTGATGGTCGCGACAGTGACGTCCGAAGACGGTGTTTAGTGATCGGAGTGGATGTCAGCGGCAGAGAGGCATTTGTTGCAAGTGAAGGCTGACGTGGTGGTTGCGGCGGACGATAGCAGAAATTTTAAGATAGTGTCGGAGGCAGTGGCAGCGACTCCGGAGAAGAGTTCAAAGAGATATGTGATTAGGATCAAAGCAGGAGTTTATAAAGAAAATGTGGAAGATCCACTACCCAAAACCATCGTTAATCAAAGCAAGAGACGATTTGAACTCAAAACCATGCATCTTAACTTTATTTCATCTTTCGTCATCTTGCCACTGAAGATGAAGAAGAATTTCTTTGACTTGCAATGGTCTCACAGGTATTCCAAATCTGATTCTCAATGCAGTAGAGAATCCAAAAGCGATCAATTAAAGTTTGGGATTTTTGACAGGGGTATTTAGGTCTTTTTATAATTAGTAGCTATTTATTAAATAAAATCAATGAAATCAATCCCTCCAATTATTACCTCATACCAAACATATTTTTAAAGCACCAATCCCAATTCCAATCCCAATCCATCAAAATTCAATACCTCAAAATTCAATACCTCATACCAAACAAGGCCTTAGGCCTTTGTTGATACAAAGCACTAGGGGTAGGACTAGGATTGGGTCAGAGAGAGATTGGGCCCAATTACATTGCTTGGAATGAGGAACTAAGGATAACCTTGGATAAGGAGTATGATAGTAGAATTGCTGTAAAATCACCTCCCTTACTCGTATTGGGTGAGCAGCGTTGGGATTGAAAATTTTTGAGAGTGAGGAAGGAGTGAATAGAAAATATAAGAGGGAAGTGAGAGAAAGGAGCGAACAGACCAAGAGATTAAGAAATTATGAAGGCAAGTAGATGAGAGATTGCAGAATAAGAGGAAGGAAGCTCGAATACCTTATGCAATTACAGATTCTGGTTGCCAAGGTGAGTTACTCAACTCCCTTTTCATCTTCAACATCTTCTCTTGCTGTTGTTGAGGAATTGCTAAAAGGTTAAATTCTGATTATGAGTCGGGAAAGTGCCGATTAAAGGAGAAATCGCAAACTGTGATTGGGACATTCTGTTTGATTTATTATGGTTTGCTAACTGCTGAGACCAAATAACATTCCTGAATGCAGTAGGTAATTGTTGATTGATGAAGAATTGAAGTTTGGGAGCCAAAAGACTGGTGTAAGTTTGCTGGCTATTGTTCCTTGATGAGAAAAAGAGAACCCTAGTTACTTTAAAAATGTTTAATGGTGCATAAATCAATGTTTTGGGGCTGACCGAAGTTTGACAGAATTTAAGTAAACAAATGCCACTGTTTTTTCAGAAAATTAATACAGGAAGTTCAATTTGATGAATGTAAAAGAGGTGCTATCATGTGGGTATGCCATTTACAAATTGAAGATTTATGACGTTGTTGGTTTGCTGGCGCTAAAGAGGTGTGTGTATAGATATATACACGAGTTGTTTGAACTTAATGGGATTCAATTTTTTGAATAAAAAATGATGAAAAAATTAGTGTTCTGAGATAAAGAAATAGGGGGAAATGTCGTCTTCCTCCAACCTCACCACCATCCCCACTCTTCTCCCTCACCACCAACCCCATACCTACTTGTCCCCTTCCCAACTTCGTCTCTTTCTCACCATTGCTACCATCACTAGGCCTTCATTCTTGCCTTAGCTGCCCTTCGTTCTCCCCAATTTTCTCACAATTTTTGTTTTTCTTCATTGTTTTCAGTTTTTTTCCACCATTCCAAGATCATTTTTCTCTTCCTATCTGTTTTCTCACTTGATTGTGCGGTAATATGATGTAAATAGCAGGTGTCGGATATCAAGGAGAGGTGACTGTGATGGACAAGGAGGTGGTAGAGCTAGAGATTGGCGTTGCCCAAACCAAAGGTTTGAGATCTTGCGTTCTATTTTATTTAGATACTTCATTGGAGAAGCCTTCTATTGCCTTGGATAATTGAAAAATATGTATAGTCTCCTGTGATTTATCTTGGGTTCTAAAATAGTTTGAGATCGGTGCTGGTGGTTGCAACAGAGGACGAAGGGATAGTAGGGTCATGTGATGAACAGAAGCATAGATTAGATGATATGTTTGTGATTATTTCATTTTAAGTCTTTCGCTCCTATCTAATGACCATTATATTCTTCTATTATATTTGGTTCTTGTTAATGGGTTCAAAGGTGTTGTTTCCCTATGCATTTTATTTTTGATTTTTTCTCCGGGGTCTTGCTCCCATATGCATTTAGTTGCCATTTGGTACTTTGTCTACCCCTTTAGCAGTCACAAGTGCTTTAGGGATGAACATGTCCCATATATTTATCCATCTGAATCACTTTGTCAGCTTCTATTGTTGATTTTTTTTAAAAAAAATTGCTTGTTATTATAGGATGGAATATTTACAAGTGAACTTGTTAGGAAGTTACTGCTTTTTGTTTTAAAGTATTTTTTTGGTCATTCTTATGATAGTGTCTTAAATTCCTCTCTGATACTTCTCTTATGAGAAGCTTTGATCAATTTTGAAGTTATAGTTTATTCATCTCAATTGAATTTTCAATGATGATAAACCCATATGCCAGTTTCTCTAAGCATCTGCAGTGGCTGCCTTGAAGCTTTTGCCTTTGCCGGGCTTAAGAGCTAATGTTGCTCAAATCCTTCCTTGGATGTTCGAGAAATTTTTAACCAATTGTTGTTCTTTATCCTTTCATTTTGAACTGATTGGTATAGTTTTTTAATATTGTATTTTTCTCAATTGTTCCGTTTCTCCCAAGAGATTCCAATGTTTGCAATATATCCCTATTTTCTTACTGACTTGCGAATCCCCCAATTGGCTGAAACGTTTATGTTATGCAGTGTGCCTTTTTTGATCTATTGATAGTAATTGGCCAAAAATTGGTGAATTCAAAGGTATGTTTCTCAAAATTTTATCATCCAGTTCCCATAAATTTGTTTGTTGTTGCTTGTTTGTGTGGCAGATTACTTGTTAAAGTTTCCTAGTTTTCCTGATAGTTATAATTAAGTGTCCTAGCTATATATAAACCATGGTTAAAGTCATTTAAATGATGGTTGAATTGATGCTTGGTGAACTGAATTGTTGAAGCTTGAAATTGAGTTATGAGTTGCTGTTTTAAGGTTTCTACGTGTTGAACAAATGCCTCAAAGCATCAAAGCCTGATTAAGGATCCCAAAGAGATGATTAAAGTCGATATATATGTTAGTTGCATGCATGTTAGTTACTGTATTTTTCTGATTAAGAACAAGTGCTGCCCAACTTTGAGCATTTTCAAGAAAACTGGAACATTTTCCAGATTAAGAGTGTGTGCTTATACGTGAGGTAATGAAGTTAAGGAAGACAAAAATCTTATTGTTCTTGCTGTGGTATATATTACTTTACATGCTGGAAATTTCATTAGGTATGATAAACTTAAGTAAATACAGGTTAAGACTTGTATATATGTATGTATTCACATGAGTTACTGTGGGTGTCATTGTTCAATTTTGGAGGCAAAAAAACTGATTGAAAGTCTATTGCTTAATGCCTCTAGATGCTAAACAATTATTGTAGGTGGTTAAGCCTTAGTTAGAGGCTTTTAAATGTCGATTTAGTCTATGTTTTAAATGTGGAAAATTTCTAGAATAGAACATTAAATGGTTCAGCATATGAGAAAGGTGCAAAATGATGGTGGTAATGTTCATATCAAGTTGAACATTATTGAAAGAAAAATTTCAGATGCCACCCAAGATATTTAAAAGCTAAAATGTCACATCTTGAATTTTGACTACTAGTTAAATTGGCCAAAAAGTATAATTATGGAAAGATGTCAAAAAATTAGAGAAAAAGATGAACAAATAGAAAAGAGATTTATGGGGCATAATTGAGGTATAGAGATATTATTTATAATCATAACACCTCAAAAATGAATTATTGGCCAAAAGCCTATTTTCAGGTGAAGTTTTATGGAAAGGAATGGGGAAAAAGTATTAAAATTATTTAGTGGCCTAAAGAGGTTGGGGAAACATTACAAAATATTATTTTGTGGAGTTAGAAAAATTATAAAGAGGTTTAGTTCCCCAAAAGTAGCCTAAATAATTTGTAACATAATTTCTGGGAATTAAATGCTGATCTTCCCGAAAATTCAAAGAAAAATAATTAGAGGTAGATTTTTATGCTGTAAATTTTAGATATGATATTTTATACAATAAAGAACCTAATGGAGGCCAAAACGTTTTACAAAGTGCCCCAGATTAATTTTTGGAATTTATTTGGTAATTAAGTACCAATAAAAAAGGGGTAAAATGGTAAATTCATTACCCCAAACCCAAAAAACAAATTTGGGCCAAGATTAAGCCCAAAGTATGAGGCCCAAACTGTGGTAAATCAGGTCAAGGGGATGAGATTCAGTTTTGAACGGCATGGTCCAATAAAATATTTCAAGATTAAAGCTTTATATGTGTGGGACGAAGGAATAAAATAATTAATTTACCCTCACTAAAAACCTCTGCCTCTCAGCCTTCTCATTCATTTTTTAAATCTTCAATAGAAGGTAGAGGGAGACAGTGGAGAGAAACCGAAGAGGGGACGAAGAAGAAGTGGAAGAAGGAGGAGGTTTATCCAAATGCAAGTGACATTCTAGACCAAGGTAAGTGTCTAGAATCACATTATATCTTTATTTTTTTGATTTGATGAGTAGTTTGCAATATTATGATGAAAGAAAACTTGGTTCTATTGAGAGAAAGTTAAGGAACAGGTAGAAAAATCATAGCCCTAGCATATATTAAGATTTGTGTGGATGATATATGGTGTGGATTGTGGTTAAATGCAATTGCATGTTGAAGTTTGAATTTTCTTGGAGCATATTTTGAATCTGCAATTTTCAGATTGATAAGTGATGCAATCCCGAGTGTTTTATAGGAGGCTAGAGAAATTCTGGGCCAAGGAAATTAAATGATATATAAGTGATTTAATTAAATGAAGAGTAATACTTATTGGGTTGAACTTTTGAAGCTAAAATCTTGGTGAAGACTTGCTGTTTGCTACTTTAAGTGACAACAACTGTTTTAAATGGTTAAAAGTTTGTGTTATAAGTGCTTGAATGATGATTAAGCTAATGTTTTTAAAACTGGAAAATTTCCAAACTTAAAATGGAGAGGCTATTCTATGTCATGAAGTACCTCGATGAGTAGAATGGTATGATTCGAGTGATTTTGTTGTGTTGTTGCCCTGCAGATTAAATTTTTTTATGGTGTTTTAATATGGAGCAAATCTCTCAACCTATAACCCATATCTTACACATGTGTAAAGGCTTCTAGGTTAAGAATTGAAGAAATAAAATTAATTCATAACTTTGCCCTTCTCTCCCCTGTTTGGTGAGCATCCTTTTGAGTTTGTGATAACCCTCCTATGAGGTTGGAATGGAAACTTGTACAGGGAAGTGTTAAGAATATAAGTTTGCATCTATGTGCTATGTCTTAGCCAAGGGAAACAGTTGAGATAAGGGCTAGAATTTTATAATTTCAAAATTAGAAAATGAAGAAGGAAGCTTATTAAGTTCAAAAGTTTGTGGTCAAAGAAAAATAAGGGCACTCACTGTTTTAGTGCCTTAAAGTGTTAAATAATGATTTAAATGTAAGAGACTGTATGAATAAAATCTGTGGTCATTTTGAGGAAATTGGCAACAAGAGGCCTACGTTTTATATAATGTTCTCTCTTGCCCTGTTTTGAAAATATGTATTGTCAAAGGAAAGACTTTATTTGTGTTCTATTTAATATGGCTCCAATAAACTATAAAGGATAATGGCATGTGATTAAGTTAAAGTTAAGAGACAAGAGTAAAGCAAACGAGCTATGTTAAGAAGTTAAAGTTTGGGGTCTTTGAGAAATTAAAGATTGCTTTTGCCATTAATATGTATAAACACACACACACGTATACATAGACACACATAAACTTTTGTCCAAGATGACCGTAATATCTTGAATTGTAATTAAGGATTAATAACTTCAAAGTGATGTAATTAATGCTAATTAAACACTTTCAAAGTAAATAATGTGAATTATGATGCAAATGTGTTTGTTGATGGTTTAGTAAGCAATGTGATAATCAGGGGCGAAACGGTAAATTTACCGACCGGTTGGTCAGTTACCGAAGAGGAGACTCCTTGGTAATTGAGATCAATGGTTAGGATGTGTTGAGTAAGAGGTAGAATCTTGTGTGGATGAGTTCATATGAACTCATGGTAGGAAGAGTATGATTTTGTCAAGTGTCACCATAAGGACCCTTGGATCAAAGTCAAAATTTCAAACTCATTTTCTCTTCCCTCTCTCCTCCAAGTCGGTTATGGGAGTGTGTGTGTGGGGAAAAATCTGATCTTCATACATTCACCATCATCTCTCATCTTCTCTCTCATCATTCTCCATTTTCGCTGAAACAAGGCAAGAAAGAGAAAGTGTTAAGGTGAGTTTTGGCTAGTTAGATGCCTCTTAATGCTCAAATGTTCTTTATTAATGTTGTGCAAGAGGTTGAGAGCTTTAAACCTATGGTTTCAGAATTTTGAAAGAAGGTGTTTTGAAGTTTGCACAAGTGTGGGAACTAGAGAATCAATAAGTTAATCATTGGAAGTTGAAGGGGTGAGTATTTATAGTATTTTGATATAATTGTTTTGATCATTGGTTGAGTTTTGAGAACTTTGGAATTTGCCCTGATTTTAGCCTAATTATGAAATGTATGAATTAGCTAGTGTTTTGTGATGAAATAGATGCCAAATAGTGTTTTGGTGTCAATGGTTTTGGTTTGGATTTGAAAAGAGGAAGCTTGATCATTAGGTGATTTTGGTTAAGCTATGTGGGTTTTGAAATTTGCCCTAAATATGATGTTAAGTGAAATACAGGAATTGGATAGAGTGTTATTGTTGTACTGATAGTTCATTGTGTCCTTGAGTCATTGTGGTTGATTTGGGGGAATTGGAAATGAAAATGTTGGTAATTGAGTATTTGGAAGCAAAGTGGAGATCTAAGAGTGAAATTGTTGTTGGGATGTGATTTTGGGTATTTTGTAGAAACCAAGTGGTTCCTTGTGTCAAAATGAGGGAGAATGAGCTTTGGCACAAGTTTAGGACCATTGGTAGTGGAATGGGTAAATCTGGAAAAGTGTATCAGTAGCTGCGATCTGGCTTCTAATAAGCTTCACTCGAGTGAGGAGGGGTCTCACTCGAGTGCAGTATGAAATTTTAGGTATTTTGGTTAAGTCTACAGGCAAAAATCATGAGTACACTTTTGTTCCTACGAGTGATATAGGTCATCACTCGAGTGCAGCTCCCTGTGCTCGAGTGAGGGAATAAGTTTAAGACTTTGGAGTTTATGATTGCTCTCGGGTAGTCACTCGCGGTGCCTCACTTCTTGGTGCTCGGGTGCATTGAGGTTATCACTCGAGTACGGTTTTCTGTGCTAGAGTGAGGCTGTAAGATATATCAAGGTTTGCTCTCAGGCAAACACTTCCTATGTGACACTTTTGGGTGCTCGAGTGAAGTTGAGGGTCATCACTCGAGTAAGGTCATCCCCACTCGAGTGAGACGACCAAAACTCAGTGTTTTGCTTCCTAACAAGGGATCTTTGGGGGTGCTTATCCCAACCCTCTAGGCATATGTTTAGGCATTTAATAGCCACCTAAAGAGTTTATATGAATACCAACTTAAAGTATTATGGACTTAAGAACTTGGAAAAGAGATTGATTTGTTGTCCCTAATTTGGTTTATAGGATTTGACTTCTGCCGTCCTCGTGAGCCCACTGTGCCAGCGAACGTCAGAAAGGAATAAGGTAGTGACTTTTCTTTTATACCATATGTGATGCATAGTATGTGTGTTATATCATTGATTTGTGATAAATTCACATGCTGTGATATTTGTGGATATGTATAAGCACCGCCATGCCAATAGTCCCTGAGTCGCTAACAACGATTCGGGTTAGGACAGTGTGCCTTCCTGGCGGTAAAAGGGGATGAGGATGGGGTGTGATATGTGTGATTATGTGAAAAGCTCAAAGGCTATTTTTGAAGGCCGATAGGCCAATTGTGAAAGCCGGATGGCTATATGAGCTATAAGGCTATGTGTATTCACTGCCACACCAACAGTCCCTGAGTCGCTAACAACGGTTTGGGTTATTAGGACGGTGTGCCTTCCCGGTGGTAAAAGGGGATGAGGGTGGAGTGTGATTTGTGTTGCTATTGTATGATGATTTGCTTACATACTGTGTGTTTATGTGTGGTATAAATGTTTTGTTACTACTGGGATTTTCTTGAATCTCATTCTTTCCTTTGACTAACCTTTCAGACAGGGCGAGTGGCTCTAAGGAGAAGAGAACAACCCAGAGCGGTTAGAACCCTATAGGGACATTTGGTTTGGGCCATGTTGGTCATTCATTTTGGATAGGGATTACTGTACAACATTTTGAGTTGTAAATAGTGTTGAACATATAGCGGTGTAATCCCCTAATTGGGAACTGGAACCCTATAAATATATATATATATATAGATGAAACCCGGGGGTTGCCGGGGGTTAAGTTATAAACTCTGATATGTTTAAATGTGATATAACTGCATAGGTAATTATATTCGATATTTGAACATTAAGACCAGGATATAGAAGTTTTGAAAATTTTGTGAAGTACCTACTATGAAAAGGAAGTTTTAAATGAATTTTGAATTATCCAATGGTCTCTAATCCATTTTATTATTCATTATCGAATCTTAATTACGCTAATTAAAGCAGGGGTTACAATGACCAATCTGTAAGAAATAGGGTTGTTCATTATTTTCCCGTCCCGACCTTCCTGTCTAGATCCCGAACAAATCTTCGGGATGGGAAAAATTCGGGATCGGGAAAAATGAAGTCGGGATAAGGATCAGGATTTCCCGATTCTGACTTTATCCTGATCCCGAAATAATATACATGTATGTATTTTTTTTTGTCTATTCTAATTTCTAACTATTAAATAAAACAATCCCTTCCTCCTCATCGACTCAACTCTTCTGACTCTGAGTTCTGCTCTAGAGTTTTGAGCCCTAAAATTCCCTTCCTCCTCTTTCTACCTGAAGGTCGACGAACATCCCATTCCCTGTCAGTGGTTGCTCATCGCCTCTCTGCCTGACGGACGACGGTCCTCAGGTCGCTCATCGCCTCCAGATCGCATCGTCAAGCTTTATAAGTGGCAACTCTATCAAGCTCATCCCCTCCCTAATTTCTTCTTCCCTCCCGTCAGTCTATTTTGTTTCCGAGGTTAAGGATACTAGAGCTAAGGTATCAAATTGCCATTGGGTTCTCTATTTTTCTTCATTGGTTTCGACTTTTATTGTTGACTTGAGCAGAAACTGTTCTGTATGTTGGAACTTGAAAGCCTGAAACATAATTTCTCTCAATTTCCTATTGATTGTTCTTGTTGTAACTCTCTTAAATTGTAATACTAGTTTCAGCCAAAAAGAAAATGGTTATCTGTTTGATTTCTCTCTTAAATTGTAGCTCTCAGGTGTTGGAAAATCTGTTTAGTTTCTGAGTTATAGACTGTGGGATAAAAAGTGTAGGAAAAATGGGGTTATAAATATTTCAGTTAGGGTTAAAGTTTCAGATTTCAGAACATTGTTGTACAGTAGTGAAGGGAGTACCGGTAGGTAATAGTGATGATTGCTCTGGGATTGTACGTGGAATTCCAGTATGGTTGAATAATTACCTAGCAAGGCTTTGAACTTTGAATGTCTTGCTTTTGTTCTTCTCAACCAAAAATGGTGGAAATCAAAAAAGGAAAAAAAAAGAATAACAATTCATTTTTTTCTTCTTTTAGAATGAATAATATGTTGATTAGAAGAGAAAACATATATGTTGGTCCAAAATCCTGTTGCATGAATATTATGATGAGCATATATTCATGAAAATTTATTGCAGATTCATGGTGCAAGCGAAAACGTTCAAGTGGTTATGGCCCAATGATTATATTTTGGGCCTCATGCCCAACAACAACTGGGTTAGTTCTTATTCTCCTCATCCTCTTCGGTCTTTGTGTGTTTGATCTTTTTTTGGTCGAATTATGTGGATGACCCTAATGTCTGAGAATTCAGGAAATTCCCAATCCCGAGCTCAGGAATTTTGTTGGGATTGGGAATGGGATTTCCCGATCCCGAACACCCCTAGTAAAAACGGTAAAGCTATGATTTAAGAGGAGTTAGTACAAGTTGTGAGTAATACAAGTGTTAACCTACCCTTATACACATAAATGTTAGGTCTTGATATGTGCCCAAGCCCTCTAAAGAATCAACAAAGAAAGAAACAAGGAGAAGGTAAAATGGAAGAAAGCACAAGAGGTAGTACTCTTTTCCTCTCATGTTGTTGTACATTGGTTGCTGCATGTTTATTTGTTCCATTTTGCTATAGTTAAACATGAGAGCATGTAAATTATCCTTGCACAAATATTTACCATGGCCATGTGTGTAGATAGATCGGTAGAGCAGTTATCTGCCTTGTGTATATGCACTAGTTACATATTCATTTTATCTATTTGTAAAATGAATGTGCACGAATTATTTATCCAGTTTATCTATCTGTAAGTGATTGTGCGCCAGTTAGTTATTCAGTTCAGTTATCAATAAGATATATAGGCACCAGTTAGCTATTAAGCTTAGTTGTTCGCAATGTCTTGTTCTCTATGACTTATTTTTAAATGCATATTTATTAAATTAGCATGATGAAAGGTAGTTGCTATTGAGATTTTCCCAAATCTCAACCTTCTTCCATGCTATACAGTAAGTGAAAGTACTTCTAAGGGTAAGAGAATAGTGGTTGGTGAAGATTGGAGTTTAGAGCTAAAGGACCTTGATAATTGTATTTTGTTTAAGTTTCTGACTTTATGATTAGCAATTATTACTTTTAATATTAAGGATATGTATGTATATATGTATATATATTTTGGCATGTAAATAATACTACATAAGGAGGTAGAAGGGGCTTATGATTGTCTAAGTTGAGTGCTATGCTATAAACATAAGAAGAATGGATGAAGTAGGTAAGTTAGCTAGTTGATATTTTATTTTGAGCTGCGAATTTCGGAGTAACACTTGACAGAGCAAACTTATGAATTGGACTATGGAAATTTGTGATATGGTAGTACACATTTTGAGGCTTAATACAAGTCCTAGATCATAATTGTTGGATTTGTGGTTTCATAGTTATGATTTTTCTAACATAACTAAGAAGGTAGGAAATTTTTTGTGAAAAAGTTGTGTACAGATTTTATAAATGTGTGTTTCTATACCAAATGGAACAAAAATGAACATAGGTCTTATTTTTCTTTCAGAGAGCTTTTGAAGAGCTAAAAATAGAGTTTTGAATCACTAATTTTGGACATATATTGAATTAGTTACGATATTTCAAAAATTTTAGGAAAATGCATTGTCTCCTATTACCCAACTTTAGAGAAAGAGTTTAAAGTTATAAAGTTTTTAGTTTTATCAAGGGTCCTATTTGGGTCACATATGGTTTGTAAATGGCTAAACAAACTTTGATAAGTAACCCTTGAGTGAAGTACTACATAAAACAATTATTAAAAGTAATAATTACATGTGGAATGGTAGAGGCTTAACCATGTGCATGATTAATTAGGCAATTGGAATATTTTAAAAAAAAACGTATAAGTTTGTGAACTTTATTTATGTTCCCTATTTGAATAGCACCATTTGGACTAGAAATAGTTCAACTATGACATGGATGATACACATGTTAACTATCGTGCATGTACATACAAATGTTAGGATTTGATTTGTGCCCTAACTCCACCAAGAGGACATCAAGAAAGAAGTGCAAGCGTGAGAGTACATGATAGAAGTAGTCTTAATCATTAATTTCGTATATTATGATTTGGTTGCATGTTTGTAAGGTA
The DNA here is from genome assembly GCA_963242795.1 of Inga leiocalycina. Lineage (NCBI taxonomy): Eukaryota > Viridiplantae > Streptophyta > Magnoliopsida > Fabales > Fabaceae > Inga > Inga leiocalycina. Next base: position 60,955,955 of record OY725321.1, read on the forward strand.
TTGTTCTATGGTTTATTTCACATGCTCAGTTATTTGCCATGCATTATATATTGAACTATGATTATTGCTAGTGAACTTCCCCAATCTCACCCCTCTCTATGTATTAACCATAGGAACAAGTACATCGTTGGGAAAGGAGAAGCTGTTGGAAGCTTAGCTAAGGTGAATGGAAGAAAGCATGGAACATGTTTTCTTACATTAAGTTTGCATTAGTGTGGCTTATTATAATTACTGTGGGGTATAAGCTTAAACTTTGTTTTGGGTTGTACATAACTCCATAAGGAGTAATGTTCGAGCTTTGATATCCAAAATAATAAGCGATAACTAGTTTATGTTCATGCTGAAAAGTCAGTCTTGTGAATTGACTTTATATAGGGTGAACATTTTATCTAAGTCATGAAATTGGCATAAAAATAGTACACATCCTAAGCTTTAAAATAAGTATTAATTTGTAATTTTTAGATGTGCAGATAAAAAAATATGAATTTTCTAATTTGGGCCATAATTTTTGCAATTTTCGCAGAGAATTCCTATGTACAGTATGAGTTTTAGGCAACTTCTAGACCCAATGAGGTGTTGTTGAGCCTATGTCTTAATTTTTATCATAAAAAGCGTTTTAAGAGCTAAAGATAGAGTGTTGAACCACTATTTTTGAATATGAAATGATTTATTGATGAATTTTTGAAGTTTCAGAAAAATTTATTATATCATGTACCCAAGCTTTTAGAAAGTTTTAAATAGTTTGTCCTTATAAGGGTATTAGTTGAGTAACATGTGGTTCTTAAATGGATAAACAATTTTGATATGTGACTCTAGAATGAGGTGTGGCATCCTCAATGTATAGGGTTAGTGAAGCTCCTAAAAGCCCCATTGGCATAAACAAATTTGTTGTTTGTTTTTGTTCATTTACAATAATAATTTAGATTTTTCTTTTTTTTTTAATCTTTACCTGTCTTTTAATTTCTTTTTAGAATTAATCACAATCAAAGAACAAACAAATAAATAAACTACAAACAAAAGAAAATATAAATTAAATTTAAAGGAAATAATTAAAACTAAAATAAGGCTTGCATCTACCTTTAATTTTTCTTTTTAATTATAGAGGGGCTTTATGGTCTTTTAACAAAAAATTGTTAAAAATATAGGCCTAGATTTAATTTTTGATATGTCATTTTCCCTTGATTTTTTACACATATCTAAATAATTGTTTTGTTTATTGTACAATTGTTAATTCCCACGTTTTAATTTTTTAAGAAAGTATTAAATATAATTTAAATTCCAATTAAAAAATATAGAATTCTTACAAATTATACATATAATAAATAAGAAAAAACAACTCCAAACTTGTCTATATTTTAATATTATTATAATTATTTTAATATTAGGGGATAGAAAAAACATAAAATTAAAGTTATTAAGAGATAGGTAATATCTTTGAGGAAAAAAAAAGTATTGGCATAAAACATGGTGGCCATTATGTATGATTTAAGGTTTTGATGTCATCGAATAGTATATAAGAATTTTACTTATCTATGTTACAAATATATCATGAGGTTGCATTGGTTCTTGATCTTCACTTTATTTGTTGTTTCACATAAATGAAATGAAAAAAATCATAATTTAATTTTAAAGAAAAATATTTAAAAATAAAAGAAAATACACAAGTAAAGTATATACCTGTAAATGAGTTAGCACCCAAATATAATTCTTTCAAAGATGTGCAGTTGCTTATTGGTTTTGGAATGCTTCCCTCTAATTGATTATCATTAACATCAAAGACTTCAAGTAAAGGGAGTTGATGGCACATTTCTTTTGGCAAATTACCCTTTAAATGATTGTTGCCAACATCAACATGGCTCAAAGAGGGCATCTTCCAAAGGAATGAAGGAATTCCACCTATGCAAAAAATTTTGTTTGTTGGTATAGTAAGTCTAGGAATTTCCTTAATTCACACACAACTGTATAGGTAATACATGGAATTTCGTTAATTAGAGGCTTAAAATTAATAGACTATTATTTAACTTTTGTTGGAGATTAATTTAAAAGGGACTCTTCCAATATAATATCAATTACTGTAACACCCCAAATTTTATATTCACCAAATATATTTTAATTATTTGGGAAATTCAATAAAATGGTGAATATTCATGAATTTGGAATTTATGAATTTATAAATGTTCAATTTCATGGGAAATTGGGCAAAAATAATTATGGAATTAATTTGGGTAATTTAAAAAGCCCAATATTAAGGTCCAAAAGTGAAGGAATATTAGAGAAAATATTTGGTCCAAAAATAGATGAAAATTGGTGAAAGAAAAATAAGAGAAGAAATTGGATTAGAAAGGTAATGGCAAAATCGTAATTTTGCCAAAATATCACAAAATTAATTATTTTTCAATTAATTGAAGTTAATTTCAATTAATTAAGGGAAATAAAGTTTAAAAATATATTTAGAATATTTTGGTCAATTTAATATGAATTTATGGAAAATTTGAGCAAAAAGTGCAATTTTGACCAAAATTGAGACTTTACGTGTATACGTAACCGAAACAAGTTGTGAAGCCAATTGAGACCATAGGGAGGGACCCCTAGGTGTCTCCTACATGTGGCATAAAGAAGAAAATATTGGTTGGACATGATGGCATGGTTACGTGAATGTAGGAAGTTATGTACATAAAAATTGGATTTTAGCAATTTTGGAAAATTAAATAAATTATTATAATATTATGAGATATTAGAATATAAGTCATCTTCCTCATTCAGCTGCTCATTCACGCACAGCAACATGAAATAGAGAGAGAGAAGGTTGAGAGAGTTTAGAGAGAGAAATAGAAGAAAAATCACAAGGTAAGCCGATTTCTCCGGCGATTTCGCTCCTAACGCGTATAACTCCGATTCTAAACTACTCCTCTTTGTTCTTTAAGGTTTGGAAAGCTCAAATTGGGTGTTTTAAAAGTTAGGGTTTGCTGCCATTTTTGGGAAAAGCTTGTTGGAGCTTGAGGTAACTTCCAAACCTTCGTATATTAACTATTCTGGCTGCTGTGAGCAATTTAATCGGTGAAATTTCGCCGGATTGCCATTGGTTTTAAATTTTGGAAAGTTGTATATCTAAGGGTTATGCTGCCCAATTTTAGTTCAAATGGTTGTTATAACTCAATTAGATTGTTAATAAAGGGGTTAGGAGTAGAAAGGAACGTGTTTACGGAGCCGAAATCGTAAAACCCCGATTTTCCCGGAGAACACAATTATTTCGGCCAGGGATGTTTGAGGGCCTTAGAGTTGGATTTTCAATGATTTTATGGTTCCATTGGATTCAGTGGGCGAAAATAGGTGGGGTTACAGTTGGGCACTTTTTCAGAAAAGGCTGAGAAAGCATAATTACGGGAACGCCCCTAAAACCCTAAAAGTAGGGTTGCCAAGGGCAATTTTGTAATTTGACATTGAATATGGTATTTTTGAGTCCGGAAATGGATTCCTTGGACGAAAATATGTCAGGATAGCCCTAGTCAAAAATTTGGAAAAACGTGCCATCGGGCCGGGTACGGCGGGGCCGGGGTCCCGGGGGCATTTTGGTAAATTTTCACCATAGGCTAATATAACCACAAGAAACACTATGGAAGTGTCTAAAATGATACTTGGATAGGTTATGACCTATTTCTTGTATATTTGATGTTTTAGGACCGAGTTGGACGCCTTTAGTTGACACGTTTTACGGGGTGGACCCTTTGAGACAAAAAAAGAGGTTAAGGTAGGGACTACTATCTCTCATATACTATGTGACTATTTGTATGATGCATGTTACTGTATTTTGTGATCTGAACACGTGCTGGAGGCACATTACCTAGCTGTGGTCTAGGACCTAGCTGAGGTACACTGGTCTTACCTAGCTGTAGTCAAGGACTCGGCTGAGGTACATATAGGGGTTTCAACGGGTTAGTTGGCCCTGAATTTTGTGTACACACACGGATGATATGAATTTTCATTTTACTTGATACGGTGCATTGCATATTTAATTTTTGCATTTTATATGTTGATCGTATGTTTCTACTGAGATTCCTTGGAATCTCACCCCTTTTTCTAATCCAAATGTCTCAGCGGGTGCCAGCGGTTCAAAAGGCAAGGACATAGTTCCGGGAAACTGACGGGCTTGTTTCTCGAGACACAGTTGGTGGTTATATTTAGCCTGTACTTCGAATATTTTGGGATATTCTGTATATATTTGTAATTATTAGCGAATTTTGCTCTGTTAATGTCTGTCTGTAAACAAATACTTATTATCAGTATAACTGTACTTTTCTGTTTGCCTATGGAACTTGTTCATTATTGCCCTGCGCATATCAAAATGGAAACGGGTGTTGACATTTTTGGTATCAGAGCTAATAAGCGGTTCTGGCATTATCAGAATGGTATACTGATATAGTTTTGTTTGCATGGCGACAGGTCATCATGAGAGTTCGAGTGAGCCTATGACCAGTCCGAGTGTACCATTGGAGGGGTCAGAGGTGTCCGTCAACCAAAGCCCTCCAGAGCAGCGGATACCAGACGGTCGGCTGTTTATCGAGTACTTTGGACCTGGAGGTGTTCGTATGAGGCGGACGGCACGAAAAAGTGTGCCACAGCTACCTGTATTTGGACCAGAACCCAGGCCAGCTTCTCCAGGGCAATCTCGGGTTGGAGAGACCGACGAGTATCCTGATGAGGACTCTGAGGAGGATCCAGAGGAGGATCCAGAGTGGGATCCTGATGATGATCTAGAGGCGATGTTTGTGGATGAGTCGAGCGATCGTGAGTCTCGGGCAGAGCCAGTGCAGGTGTTATATAACCTGCAGCCGAACCTCGAGTTGTGGCACTATCTGCAAGGCCGATATATCCGAGCGGTACGGGACTATGACACTCCCCGCAATCAGTATCTTATGTTCTTGGTAGGTGTGGTAATGATGTATAGGCTTCAGGAGGATATGGGAGTCAGGTTCACGAATGAGGTCTGGGCATATACTACTATGGGCTTCTTTCCAGATACAGCGTACTAGAACAGACAGAAGAATGACATTGTAGAGAGAGGTCCGAGTAGGAACTTTTGGGAGTTCCTGAATCACGTGAACACCCTCGTATCGAAATATATGTATCTAGGTTGATGTGGGACCCAAGTGGTATATTTTGGGTGACCGGAGCTGACCGGTACATATTATGAGACAAGGGCAGACAGGCGGAACCGACAGACAGAAATGATTTAGCCAGAGTCGGTATTTTGAGGAGGGTACAGATAGGAAAATGTAATGTAACAAGAAACAATATGTTATGTACAGTAGTTTATAGGTTGTCTGATGTTTTTGTTTCTCTGTAGCTACTGTAAATAGTTGTGTATACTATGTATGACATATCTGTGTACCCTGACTTTTATATAATGACGAAAATGCCCTTTGCTCTTATATATGAAAAGTAATGCTTCTCTATGTTCATGTAGAGTGAACTATGGAAACGATACAACAAGGAGAAGGTGGCCGAGGCCGAGGTAGAGGCTGAGGCCGAGGTAGGGGAAGAGGAAGACGTAGTAATCATGAGGAAATACCGATTCCTGGACCAGATCCATTTCAGCAGTAAATACTAGATATGCTGGCACAACAACAAAATACAATGAATGAGATAAGAGTTGACCTACAGGGAGTACAGCAGAGACAGGACCACCTAGAGAACCGCATGGATGAATTTATGTGGGGAAATTATGAAGAAATACCGGAGGAACCCCAACCAGAGGATTTACCACCAGAGCCTGAGGTGGATATCCAAGCTTGGCTGAGTAGATTCAGTAAGCAACAACCACCTATGTTCAAGGGGAAGTTTGATCCTCAACAAGCAGAAACTTGGTTAGCTCGTTTGGAAAAGATTTTTGATATGCTGCAATGTCCAGATGAGATGAAAGCCCGGTTAGCCATATACAAGCTGGAAGGTGATGCCGATAGCTGGTGGAAAGGCATGGACCTCATTCTGAAGGGGAAGAATGTTCCTATCACATGAGAACTATTTCAAGAGGAATTTAACAAGAAGTATTTTCCTCCGACTGTCAAGAGAGAGAAAGAGAAAGAGTTCCTCAGCATCAAGCAGTACGACCGGGAGAGTTTTGACGACTATCTGGCCCGGTATATCCGACTGTCACGCTACTCGTCATATGCCAAGCTGAATGACAATGATGAGTGGAATTCGGATATGATGATAGAGGGGCTGAGACCTGAGTTCAAGGACAGACTGATCTCCCAACACTTTACTGATTTTAGTAAAGCGGTAGAAGAGTGCCGATATATTGAGAAGCGTATGTCGAGCCTGGCAACTCAGACTGGTAATAAAGGTGCTTCTGGGAGTGGAAGTGCATCACAGAAAAGAAAAGAACAGGGTGGACCTTCTAGGGGTGATTATAAGAGGCCGAATCAAGCTGGAGGCCGTGGGGGCCAGGGTTTCCCAAGAGGCGGAACATGTTGGTATTGCCGCAAGCCATTTCATCCTGGCAAGACGTGTAGTGGAGCCCCGTTTAGAACGGATCCTAACAAACCACTCACTTGCTATAACTGCGGTAAGACAGGGCACTTTTCGAAAGATTGTCCACAGAAGCAGCAACCGGAGGGGACTAGACCCAGGGTTCCAGGAAGGGTCTATACACTGACACAGGAAGAAGCTCGAAAATCTCCAGAGCTGATTCAAGGTATGATTTCTCTCAATGGCAGTCTAGTGCATGTTATGTATGATTCTGGTGCTAGCCATTCATTTATTGCATATGACTGTGTGAGACGACTGAATTTACATATGCATAAATCCCCATATGATTTGGTTGTTTCTACACCTATGGGCACACGAATTGTGACGGCCGATGTTTGTTTGAATTGCGGAATAAACGCTGAGGGGCATGAGTCAACTGTAAATCTTATTTGTTTGCCACTGCAAGGGTTGGAAGTAATTTTAGGGATTGACTGGCTAACAGCAAATGGTGTGTTGTTGGATTGTAAACAGAAGAGAGTCTTATATCTGAATCCACAGCCACAAGCTGACACTGAAATCACTCTTAACCTTTTATCTGCGGCTAAGGTTGAGAGGTATTTGCAGAAGGGATGTCAGGGGTACATAGTATTTTGCTCTATGCAATCAGAGGCTGGTGTAGCCTTGGAAAGCATCCCTGTGGCAAACGAATTCCCTGATGTTTTTCCGGAGGATGTCGGTGGACTACCTCCAGATAGGGAAGTGGAGTTCTCGATTGATTTGAAGCCTGGAGTGGGTCCAATTTCTAAAACCCCATACCGTATGGCTCCAAGCTAAATGGCAGAGCTGAAAAAGCAGATTGAGGAGCTACTTGAGAAAGGGTTCATACGACCCAGCGTATCACCCTGGGGTGCTCCAGTGCTCTTTGTCAAGAAGAAAGACGGAAGCCTGCGTCTCTGTATCGATTATCGAGAGCTGAACAAAGTGACCGTCAAGAACAAGTATCTACTCCCTAGAATTGATGATTTGCTCGATCAATTGTCTGGTTCCTGTGTATTCTCGAAGATCGATTTGCGATCGGGATACCATCAGTTGAAAGTCAAAGCAGAAGATGTATCGAAGACTGCTTTCAGGACCAGATATGGGCATTACGAGTTTCTTGTGATGCCATTTGGGCTGACCAATGCACCTGCCGTGTTCATGGACTACATGAATCGAATCTTCCGTCCGTATCTGGACCAGTTCGTTGTAGTCTTTATTGATGATATACTAGTGTATTCACGGAGTCAAGCTGAACACGAGCAGCATCTGAAAACGGTGTTGAACATATTGCGAGATAGGCAACTCTATGCCAAACTGAGCAAGTGTGAATTCTGGCTTTCAGAGGTAAAGTTTCTGGGCCACGTTGTCTCACAGCAAGGGGTCTCTGTTGATCCTAGCAAAGTGGAAGCAGTACTGAGCTGGAAGAGGCCAGAGACTGTATTTGAAGTGCGCAGTTTTCTGGGTCTAGCTGGCTACTATCGAAGATTTATTTCGAATTTCTCCAGAATTGCTTTACCATTGACAAAATTGACGCGGAAAGCTCAACATTTTGTGTGGGATGAGAATTGTGAGAAGAGCTTCCTAGAGTTGAAGCAGAGGTTAACTACAGCACCAGTGCTGACGATCCCAGATCCACAATTTACGTATGTTGTGTATACAGATGCCAGTGGGCAGGGATTGGGATGCGTGTTGATGCAGCATGGCCGAGTGGTGGCATATGCATCCAGACAGCTGAAACCTCATGAATTGAACTATCCCACTCACGATCTTGAGTTAGCGGCAATTGTGTTTGCTTTGAAGATCTGGAGACACTATCTCTATGGTGAGACTGTAGAGTTGTTCTGCGACCACAAGAGCTTGAAGTATTTGTATGATCAGAAAGAGCTCAACATGAGACAGCGCAGATGGATGGAGTTGCTGAAGGACTACAATTTAGAAATCAAATATCATCCCGGTAAGGCTAATGTTGTCGCTGACGCATTAAGCCGGAAATCAGTGCAGGTGGCAGCCATAATGATTTATGAGCAGAAACTGATCGAGGATTTCAGAGACCTAAATCTGTCTAGTCAAATTTTGTTAGGCAGTGGGGTCAGTCAGATATACAATGATTTGAGGGCGGCAATTGAAGAAGCCCAACAACATGATGATGAAGCGATGTATATCAGAGGTATGATTGATAGGGGCGAGACTCAGGATTACGACTTGTCTCCCAGCGGGCTAGTCAGGTACAAGAAGCGGATTTATATTCCACCACAACAAGAACTAAAACGACAAATCCTGGAGGAGGCACATAAGAGTAAGTATACTCTGCATCCAGGAGCCACAAAGATGTACCATGACTTGAAGGCTCAATACTATTGGCCGGGAATGAAAAGAGAGGTGACTGAGTTCGTTGCTCGTTGCTTGACATGTCAGAAAGTAAAAATCGAACATCAACGACCATCGGGGCTTTTGACGAATCCTGCGATACCTGAGTGGAAGTGGGAAAGCGTTACCATGGATTTCGTGACAGGATTGCCAAAAGTTAGAAACCATGACGCTATATGGGTGGTAGTTGATAGATTCACGAAGACAGCTCACTTCCTACCGATTAGCATTCACTATTCTCCTGATAGACTAGCAGAAATTTATATTCAAGAGATTGTGAGATTGCATGGTATTTCGAAGAACATCATCTCTGATCGAGATCCACGATTCACTTCCAAGTTTTGGAAGGCGGTTCATGAAGCTTTGGGTACCAAGCTCCGATTCAGTACGGCATATCATCCTCAAACAGATGGGCAGACAGAGCGAACGATTCAAACCCTTGAGGATATGCTAAGGGCGTGTGTGCTTGATTATAAAGGTAGCTGGGACAAATTCCTTCCATTAGTAGAGTTTGCCTACAACAATAGTTATCATTCGAGTATTCAAATGGCTCCATACGAGGCACTTTACGGGAGGAAGTGTCAATCGCCAATATGCTGGACTGAGTTGTCTGAGAGGGAATTGCTAGGGCCAGATCTTGTTGATCAGACAACGGAGCAGATAAAATTGATCAAGCAGAGATTGCTAGCTGCTCAGAGCCGACAGAAAAGTTATGCGGATAAGAGGCGAAAACCTCTGGAATTTGAAGTCGGTGACCACGTATTCATGAAAGTATCACCTGTTACGGGTATTGGCAGGGCATTGAAAGCAAAGAAGCTACAATCAAGATACATTGGTCCGTTTGAGATCTTAGAGAAGATTGGGCCTGTAGCATATCGTATCGCTTTGCCACCGAATCTGAGCAGACTACATGATGTTTTTCATGTTTCCCAGATGAAAAAGTATCAACCTGATCCAGAACACGTAATAGAGTATGAAGATGTGGAAATGCGCGACGATTTGACTTACGAAGTCACACCTGACCGAATCATCGATCGGCAGGAAAAGCAGCTCAGAAACAAGAGCATTCCATTCATCAAGATTGTCTGGAAAGGATTATCGCCCAGAGAGGCTACATGGGAAACAGAAGAAAGTGTAAAGAAACGTTACCCGGAATTTATGGCTGATTAGGTATAGCAAATTTCGAGGACGAAATTTATTTAAGTGGGGGAGAACTGTAACACCCCAAATTTTATATTCACCAAATATATTGTAATTATTTGGGAAATTCAATAAAATGGTGAATATTCATGAATTTGGAATTTATGAATTTATAAATGTTCAATTTCATGGGAAATTGGGCAAAAATAATTATGGAATTAATTTGGGTAATTTAAAAAGCCCAATATTAAGGTCCAAAAGTGAAGGAATATTAGAGAAAATATTTGGTCCAAAAATAGATGAAAATTGGTGAAAGAAAAATAAGAGAAGAAATTGGATTAGAAAGGTAATGGCAAAATCGTAATTTTGCCAAAATATCACAAAATTAATTATTTTTCAATTAATTGAAGTTAATTTCAATTAATTAAGGGAAATAAAGTTTAAAAATATATTTAGAATATTTTGGTCAATTTAATATGAATTTATGGAAAATTTGAGCAAAAAGTGCAATTTTGACCAAAATTGAGACTTTACGTGTATACGTAACCGAAACAAGTTGTGAAGCCAATTGAGACCATAGGGAGGGACCCCTAGGTGTCTCCTACATGTGGCATAAAGAAGAAAATATTGGTTGGACATGATGGCATGGTTACGTGAATGTAGGAAGTTATGTACATAAAAATTGGATTTTAGCAATTTTGGAAAATTAAATAAATTATTATAATATTATGAGATATTAGAATATAAGTCATCTTCCTCATTCAGCTGCTCATTCACGCACAGCAACATGAAATAGAGAGAGAGAAGGTTGAGAGAGTTTAGAGAGAGAAATAGAAGAAAAATCACAAGGTAAGCCGATTTCTCCGGCGATTTCGCTCCTAACGCGTATAACTCCGATTCTAAACTACTCCTCTTTGTTCTTTAAGGTTTGGAAAGCTCAAATTGGGTGTTTTAAAAGTTAGGGTTTGCTGCCATTTTTGGGAAAAGCTTGTTGGAGCTTGAGGTAACTTCCAAACCTTCGTATATTAACTATTCTGGCTGCTGTGGGCAATTTAATCGGTGAAATTTCGCCGGATTGCCATTGGTTTTAAATTTTGGAAAGTTGTATATCTAAGGGTTATGCTGCCCAATTTTAGTTCAAATGGTTGTTATAACTCAATTAGATTGTTAATAAAGGGGTTAGGAGTAGAAAGGAACGTGTTTACGGAGCCGAAATCGTAAAACCCCGATTTTCCCGGAGAACACAATTATTTCGGCCAGGGATGTTTGAGGGCCTTAGAGTTGGATTTTCAATGATTTTATGGTTCCATTGGATTCAGTGGGCGAAAATAGGTGGGGTTACAGTTGGGCACTTTTTCAGAAAAGGCTGAGAAAGCATAATTACGGGAACGCCCCTAAAACCCTAAAAGTAGGGTTGCCAAGGGCAATTTTGTAATTTGACATTGAATATGGTATTTTTGAGTCCGGAAATGGATTCCTTGGACGAAAATATGTCAGGATAGCCCTAGTCAAAAATTTGGAAAAACGTGCCATCGGGCCGGGTACGGCGGGGCCGGGGTCCCGGGGGCATTTTGGTAAATTTTCACCATAGGCTAATATAACCACAAGAAACACTATGGAAGTGTCTAAAATGATACTTGGATAGGTTATGACCTATTTCTTGTATATTTGATGTTTTAGGACCGAGTTGGACGCCTTTAGTTGACACGTTTTACGGGGTGGACCCTTTGAGACAAAAAAAGAGGTTAAGGTAGGGACTACTATCTCTCATATACTATGTGACTATTTGTATGATGCATGTTACTGTATTTTGTGATCTGAACACGTGCTGGAGGCACATTACCTAGCTGTGGTCTAGGACCTAGCTGAGGTACACTGGTCTTACCTAGCTGTAGTCAAGGACTCGGCTGAGGTACATATAGGGGTTTCAACGGGTTAGTTGGCCCTGAATTTTGTGTACACACACGGATGATATGAATTTTCATTTTACTTGATACGGTGCATTGCATATTTAATTTTTGCATTTTATATGTTGATCGTATGTTTCTACTGAGATTCCTTGGAATCTCACCCCTTTTTCTAATCCAAATGTCTCAGCGGGTGCCAGCGGTTCAAAAGGCAAGGACATAGTTCCGGGAAACTGACGGGCTTGTTTCTCGAGACACAGTTGGTGGTTATATTTAGCCTGTACTTCGAATATTTTGGGATATTCTGTATATATTTGTAATTATTAGCGAATTTTGCTCTGTTAATGTCTGTCTGTAAACAAATACTTATTATCAGTATAACTGTACTTTTCTGTTTGCCTATGGAACTTGTTCATTATTGCCCTGCGCATATCAAAATGGAAACGGGTGTTGACAATTACCAATTGGACATTAAAACTCTTTTAAAAATTATATGCTAAAGAGAGATCATGGAATTAATTTTGACCAAGAACAACCAAGTTATTTATATTTTGCATTAAAGCTATTTATTATTCACAAGGCTCTAACTTTCAAACCTGGCTATGAATTCTTCATAGACTTAAAAGGCTAAAATTTTAGTTTTTATTTAAGAAATTTAAATACTTTTAGTTACACATACTGGAGAAAATATAGTATACATAAAAATAAGATTTTTGTTAAAGCATAAAATTAAGAGATGTGTAGCTTGAACGTACTTGTAAACAAATTCCATGATAGCTCTAATACTTCCAACAACGTCTCATTACCGATTGGTGTTGGAAGATTACAATTCAAATTGTTCTCCACTAAACTTACAATTCTTAAAGAAGAAATGGCGAAGAGAGATGATGAGATTTCACCTGTGTCGATTTACAAAGTGAACAAGAGATATCAAAATAAGCTAATAGTTAAAAGGCTTTGGTATTCATCTTTAATATAAAAACAATAGATAAACCACATTATATAAACAAAAAAACACACACAGCGCGCACATATTAGGAAGTTACTATGTCACATCAAATATTGGTAGGTCATGAAATTCTTTCAGACCCATTTTTTATAGGGCTCCATGTCATTTAATCACCCAAAATTATCTTATTTCTCTTTTTAAGATTTTTTTACTATGAACTCAATTTGACAAGCTTCTTACAGTTCTTTAAAACGATGAAAAGAATGAAAAGCAAAATCTATTTTTAAGATTATTTTTCATTGGATAGATTAAAACAAAAACACATAACGTATAATTAATTCAATCATATAATTAAAACCCTTACCTTGCAAATTGTTGTCGTCAAGATGTAGGAGTAAATAAAAATTTTATTTTTCATGTTTTAAATCTCAAGTGATAATCCTATCTTTCTTTTATTTTGAGATTATAATCACAATCTGTATATAAGTACCATTTATGAATGAACAATATATGAATGAATGAAATGAAAAAAAAAAAATTCTCATTTTAGTTTTACTGTGGTCGAGATAATTATATAAAAAGATTATCGAAAATCATAGACTAGCATCGATTCATGAATTTTTGTTATTTTTGTGATTGTAAATTGCTAGCTACATTAGAATAGGAATTTGTGGGAGGTACGGTCGAAGATTTTCCCCCCGTGTTAAATCCTCTCTCTTGGAACTCGTGCCAAGCAAGTGTTTCTTCTTCATGGATATCCCCGGCGTCCGGGAGAAGCCGCCGGTGGATGTGTTGTGTGAAAAGGACCCGGCTACTGTAGCTAGGAGCATGCTCTCCAAAAATGGCATCTCTATTCCCGTTGAAGGGGCTGATCATTTGGGGAAATCCTCAGATAATCCAGAAAGTGTCAGGGTTGATTCCACTCCCAAAACAGGGCACGCCCCCTCATACAAAGACTCCCTCATGGGACCTCAAGGTTCATATTCAATCGGAGGTGGCCACGGAAATCCTTCCCCAGAGGTTAATGCTCTTCTTCTAGAGCTCCTGAACCAAAACTGGGAACTGCCAGAACCTTCAGAGGATATGAAGTTACTCATGGATATTTATCCATCTATGCAAATCACGCAAGAAGAACTCAACCGTTAGGCTAAACCTTGGAATGCCTTCCTAGTTATTAACATCCTTGGTGCCAAAGTAAATTTTTTCAGGCTTAAAGAACACCTTCACAGAATTTGGCAGTCAAATGGGTTTGACTTAATCGATCTACCAAACAACTATTACGTTGTGAAATTTAAAGATCAAGCTAATTGTGAACAACTATACAAGAAGATCCTCTTTGGTGGTCCCTGGACGGTTGCCCAGCACTCAATTCTTGTTCAGAGATGGTCTCCCTTCTTCGACCCTCTCAAAAACCCTCTAGGCCGGGTGGCTACTTGGGTTCGCATACCCAATGTCCCACTCCTCTGCTATAACAAGGAATGCCTTTAGAGAATGGGAGACATGATTGGAAAAACCATTAAAGTTGATATGAAGACTATGGAAAATCCTAATGACAAGGAAACTACCATTCACAGGGGACGCTATGCGAGACTCTGTGTAGAAGTAGATTTATAGAAGGAACTCGTTCCTAGAATCATCACAGCATCCAATCTTTTCAATATTGAATATGAAGGCCTAGGACTTATCTGTTTTGCTTATGGCAGATACGGTCACCGCAAAGAGCACTGTGGATTTTCGCTCAAGCCAGAAGGAATGGCCTCTGTAAGGTCTTCATCTCCTGAGAAGGATTCAGCACTTGTGCAGAATCTGTGCACCACCCATAATCCTTCTTCCTCTTCGATGGTTCCGCCGGAGCATCCACCTCCGACCAAGGATCAGCCCTACGGTCCTTGGATGTTGGTTCGCAAACCAGCCAGAGCACACCGTCCGAGAAGCTCTGGGAATAGGAACAGAGTAGGTGAGCAATCCCACTTCAGCTCTGATCAAGGTATGGTCGATGGCAGTGTGACCCAGTCCAGATTTGCAGTCCTATTGGGTTCTGATCAAGTAGTAGGCTCGACTTCCCATCAGATTTCAAATTTGGGAAAGGGTACGATAATGAAGATTAAACAAGATGTTGTGAAGTCCATGGACAAAGGTGAGCTCAGGAAGGGAAATAGGGTCAGTTTCGGTCAACATCCTAAAAGAAATGGGGTCCACGTGGGGAAGAAGAAAATCTGGACTGAAATAAAATCTGATGGGATGCCAAAACCCAACACCTCAGCCAGCAAAAAAGAGAAGGAAATGGGCTCCATTTTGAGCCCAAATATTCCGATTGCCCCTCCCATTATGAAGCCTAAGAAAGGAATTAGAGCAAGGACCCACACCTTGGTTAGAGGGAGTTTGGCGGACAAGGCTGATCCCAAAATGGGATCCTCAGATGGTGGGCCATTAAACATCACCGAGCGTGGAGATGCTAACAAAGAAATGGACCAGCCTGATCTCTCATGTGCGTTGGGTGATTTAATTCACTCCCCAACCCCTTATAATGTTGATCACAGAGAAGTTGAACCCACTCCTCTTACTGTGATAATTCCCAGTGATTCCGTGAGGCTTGAGATGAACAAAATTTGGAGGTTACGTCTATGACAGTAGCTCCCCTAGAGCTTCCTAATCCTAATCAGAATTTGCTTGATCATGGGTCTGAGTTGCGCTCTGTTTCCCAGCTTGAAGTTGTTGTGCAATTGGAAGATAAACCACCAGATAAGTAAGTTTTATGTGCTTTCCTGTTTTTACTTATGTCTATGATTATCTCATCTTGGAATTGTCGTGGGGCGGGTGGTAGCTCTTTTCCTAGAATGTTGAAAGATGTGGTTAATAATTATGGAATCAATGTTATGTGTCTTTGGAGCCCAGAGTTAGTGGGATTAGAGCTGATAATGTAGTAAGGAGGCTGGGTTTTAATGACTGGCTGCGCATTGAAGCTTTCGGCTTCACTGGAGGTATTTGGGTGCTTTGGAATAACTGGGAGGTTCACCTTGAATATATTGCCTCTAGTACCCAATTGATTCACTGCAAAATCTGTGACAAAAATAATTTGAGTCCGATATTTATGACTTTTGTTTATGGTGATACTAGTGTGATTAAAAGAAGGGATTTGTGCTCAGCTTTGCATGCTATTTCCCAAACAGTTTTTCTCCCCTGGATGGTTTTGGGTGACTTCAATGCCTATCTTTCTTCAAACGATAAGCAGGGTGGGGCAAATCCCAATCATAGCTCTATGATGGATTTTCAATCCTGCATTAACCGCTGTAATCTCATTGAGGTTCCTTTTGAGGGTGACAGATTCACTTAGGAGAAAACTGGGGTCAAAGATAGGCTTGCTTGGGTTTTTTGTAATTTTGAGTGGGAAATCCGCAACCCCCACTCCAAATCTCTCCACCTCCTTAGGTTTAAGTCTGACCATCGCGTTGTTACTGTTGTAGATCAAAGACATAAAGCCGGTCGTAACAGGGCAAGAAAGTTCATCTACCAAGCTGTGTGGTGTATTGAAGATGGCTTCAGCGACGTGGTTAAAGAGGCTTGGCAGGGGAAGGACTGGCTCCAGGGCAATTCCTAATTTGCTAAAGATGCATTGGAGTGGAACGATAATGTGATGGGTAATGTTGCAAAGAAGAAAATAGAAATCCTCCGTAGGTTGGAGGGCATTGACCGAGCCAGGCTCTGTGAGGGCTCCCAGAATGGTCTCCACAGGATTGAAAAGAAACTTTGGGACATGTACCAAAAATTGGCTATGCAGGAAGAGCTGATCTGGTTCCAGAAATCTAGATGTAAATGGCTTAGTGGAGGTGATAGAAATACAAAATACTTCCATGCCAATGTGGTGTCAAGGCGTAAGCGAAGTACTTTTGGAGCTCTTCAAGATGATAACGGTAACTGGGTTTCCGAGGAGAATCGTCTGAGAGCTATGGCCCTTGAGCATTTCCAGAATCTCTATTCGGCCGATAATGTTTCTTCTCCCTTTTCCCCATGGGCTGCTCGTTTTCCAGCCTTGGGTACTCTTCAACTTGATCTTATTCACAAGCGGGTTTCACCGCTCGAGATCAAGAATGCGGCTTTTGAGATAGGGGCTTTCAAAGCTCCGGGCCCTGATGGTTTGAATCCCCACTTCTTCCAATCTCAGTAGGATTTGATCGGACAGAAGATTTGTGACCTGGTCACTAGGATCTTCGACAACCCGGATGAGGTGAAAGCAATTAACCATACTAATATTGTCCTTATTCCTAAGGTTGATCATCCGGTATCCTTTAAAGATTTTAGACCCATCTCTCTTTGCAATGTGAGCTACAAAATTGTTAGTAAAGTTATATCCAATCGTCTTAAAAGTGTCATAGGCTATCTTGTCGCTGAAAACCAATGCAGCTTCATTGCCAGGAGGCAAAGCATTGACAATATCATCATTGCTCAAGAGGCTATTCATTCCATGAGGAATAAGAGAGGGAAGAAAGGCTTCATAGCTGTGAAAGTGGACATGGAAAAGGCTTTTGATAGGTTAGACTGGCGCTTCCTAGAATTCACCCTTCAAAGCCTTGGTTTGCGTGGGAATATTATCAAGTTAATCATGAGCTGTGTTTCATCTGCCTCCATGAGCACTATCTGGAATGGGATTCTGTCTGATCCCTTCGTCCCTTCAAGAGGGGTTCGGCAGGGGGACCCTCTGAGTCCATATCTTTTTGTCTTATGTATAGAGCTTCTTGGCCAACTCATTCATCATGAAGTTGATATTGGGAACTGGAAGCCCCTTCAAATATGCCCTTCTGGGCCCCGGATTTCGCATCTCTTCTTTACTGATAACCTTCTTCTTTTTTGTGAAGCTTCGCTTGATCAAATGGATGAGATTAGAAATGTTATGGATCATTTTTGTAGGGTCTCCGAACACAAGATTAACCTGAGTAAGTCAAAAATGTTTGTGTCCAAAAATGTTCACTTCAACAGAGCCCTGGAAATGAGTCAGGTCGTGGGGATTGGGCTCACTGCTGATCTTGGGAAGTATCTGGGTGTTCCTCTCCTTCATAAACGTATGGTCAAAATGACCTTTGCCCCTCTTCTTCAAAAGGTCAGGTCCAAATTGTCTAGCTTGAAAGGTAAATTCTTGAGCATGGCTGGTGGGAAGGTACTCATCAAGTCGGTTCTATCTGCCATTCCTCAATATCAGATGCAATCAACCCTGGTTCTGAAAGGTGTCCTCTCAGCAATTGAGAAATTAAGCAGAGATTTTTTTTGGAATCAGCATGACGAGTCCAGGAAAATGCATCTTGTAGCTTGGGACATTCTCAAAAGGAGGAAGCACAAAGGTGGTTTGGGGATTAAGGACCTGCGATGCCAAAACAAAGCTTTTCTTATGAAATTGTGTTGGTCTCTTGTCACCAATCCGGAAGCTATGTGGGTCAAGTGCCTTCGTGCTAAATACTCCTGTGGTTCTTCCTCAATTCCTCATGTGCAAAAGTGGCGTAGTCAGTCGGCCGTGTGGAGTGGAATTGTTGCGGTTTGGGAGGATTTCCATAGCGGCCTTGGAAAGAAACTTAAAAGTGGATGAACCACGCTTGCCTGGCAAGATTGCTGGGCCCCTCCTGATAAGCCTCTAAAATACTTTATAAATAGGAATTTGCATCTCGTGGATATGGAAGCTCCAGTTTGCTTCTACACTTCCCCCTCCGGTCATTGGGACAGAGCGCAATGGGAGGCTTTCCTTCCGTCTTGGGTTGTGGATAAAATAATGATGCTCCCCCTCCCTCGGGTTCTGGTGATGACGTGTTTTGTTGGCGCAATGCTCCTGATGGTATCTTCAGCGTGAAATCTGCCTACGAAGGTATCTACCATCAGCAGGCCCTCCTTCACCAACCTCTCTGGCGGCAAATCTGGCATTGGGGTGTTCCTGAGAGAATCAAACTCTTTATGTGGCAGGTTTTCCATGAGAAACTCCCGACAAATGAGATTAGAGCGAGACACAACCCAAGTGCACTAAACACTTGCCCTTTTCAGTGTGAGAGTAAAGAAACCATCCTTCATGTTTTGAGAGACTGTGAGCAGGCCCAGAGAGTGTGGTTTTCTTTAACTAACCATTTATATTCTACTATGTTTGCTTCTGGTAATTTGCAGGACTGGCTCACTTGGAATTCACAGCATTCCCTTGGAAACAAGAGAGTGGCGAGATGGGCTTGGCAAAAAGTATTCAGTACCACATGCTGGCTTCTCTGGAAGAATCGTTGTTGCCAGGCGTTTGAAGGTGAAGCGGATAAACCGAAGCAGCTTGTTCACAGATGCATATTTCATCTCTCTGAATCGGTGGAGGCCGGTCGCTTTCATCACCAGATCTTTCAAATTCCGGAGAGAGGACTTCTCAACTGGTGTCCTCCGGAAGAAGGTTTTATTAGAATCGACGTAGATGGTTTGACTGCTAGTGACGGCATGTCAGCCTATGGAGGAGTCATTCGCGATCATCAAGGTAACTGGGTTTGTGGATTTCAACAGAAGTTAGGAATCTCCTTCCCAACTGCTGCTGAAATCCATGCAATCCATAGAGGGCTTCACCTTTGCAAGCAGTTGGGTTTCAAAAGAATCAGACTTTTCACAGACCCGCTTCAGGCCGTCCACTTATTGTCAACACATTGTGAGATTCACCACCCTTTCCACGATGTAATTCTTGATACCAAATCCCTAATTTATGCAAACTGGGACTTGAAGATTTTCCATACACATAGGGAGAATACTCGCTGTGCCGATTACCTTGCAAGATCGGCTCACTATAGCAACCTCAGTTATGCCGAATTATGCTCACCCCCGGTGGAATGTATTAGTCTTTTTGCGTTAGAACGTGGCTTGTTGCCACAAGAACAATCTTTGGGGACTCGCCCTTGATCTTGTATCTTTTCAAGCTTTGCTTGCCTTTGTATCTCAAAAAAAAAAAATTGCTAGCTACATTTAACCCCCATTGCTAATATGTACAATATTAATGAAAGGAAAAAAAATAAAATCTCATTTTAATTTTGTTACTATAGAAAAATATCAAATACAATTGATTAACATCAACTAAAGTTGGCCAAAAAAAAAAGATTAACATCAACTAAAAGAAAAATAAAATGGGTCGTAATATTTTTCATAATATGTTTAATGTACAATTATAATATAAAATTGATAGGTGAAATTAGCTCTAGTCCTTAATATAAGACCCAGTTAACTGATTTGTGAAGATTACGGAAACTAAATAAATTATTTAATTATTATATATGTTACTTGATCTATCTAAATACTTATGCATATCATTATACTATATATCAGTCTATATATCATGCGAATTAGTTTGGGGAAAATAAATAAATATAAATATTTTAAAATAATTTATTTAACTTTCTTAATCTCTGTAAATTAGTCAACTGGATCTTATATTAAAAACCAGAGGTGACAACTTTTTGTAATTGTACAGACTTTAATGCTATATTTGGATGAGGAGAAAATGAGAGAGAAAAGAAAATTGTGGAGGAAAATGAAAGGGAAAATAAGTTTTCCATTGCTTGGATAGGAGAGAAAATATGAAAGGAAAGAAAGTGGGGGAGAAAATGGCAAAACAATAGAGGTGATAACATTTTCTCCTCTTTCCATTTTCTCTCTTCCCATTATCATTCCTCCCATCTATTCTTCACATCCAAATGGGGGTAAAAGAAAAATAAAATAGGTAATATCATTTTCATATAATTTACATATATATACTATATAAAAAAAGTACACGTGTTTTACGTACTAATTCAAAAAACTTGAATATTTATTTTATGCTTAATAATCCATGCATAAATAATAAAAAGGCAGAAATCAAATATATTCTAACCATCGAATTGCCTAACTTTTAATAATTATATAGTTAATGAGATAAGTGTTTTATGTTGTAATTGTTGAATAATTATTTACTAGGATTTTATAAATTTGTGAAATCAGAAAGAAATGAATAAAAATATTAAAAGATAAAATTAATCAGGGAAAGGAAGAGGAGAAATATAGAGTTGAAGATAATAAGAGAGCGATATAAGTTGCAAATACGTGCATTCATACACAGTCAACAAGTGGGCACAGTAATTATATATGATGTGGTGCGGAGCACCTAAAAAATTTTGTTTCCAAGTTTTAAATATCATGTGGTCCAATGAGCTCATGAACGAACATTATGAATGAATGAAATGGCGAAAAAAAAAGGCATACAAACTCATTCCAAATTGCAAAATGACAACTCTCATGATTACATTAAAAATTTTCAAATAAAGATTAATTAGTGTCTGGTATTTTATATTTTTTTTCAATATTTGAAGTTTTTTTCTAAGGTTTGGGAAGCTAAAATAGATATGAAAATAAAAAGATTATTCAGATTTTAGAATATTAATTATCATATCCCGAAATATAAATAGCTAAGTATAAATGATCACTCAGATAAGGATATCAATGATAAAAGTCATACTACATCCTTTTAATCCAATCCGACTCTAAGTAGTGTTGTATGTGGCCCTTTGATCAGGTTTTTTTTCTTCGAGCTCCTTGTTTCTTTAATGCTTCAAAAAATATTACCATTTTATTGACATTCACTTTGAGATTAAAATAAAGCATTGCATTCCATGTATTTAAAAGTAATATAACAAAATCGTTATTCATATACAAATACACATGAGATAAATTTATATTCTTTAGAAACCCATGAAATTGATAACCACTCCTACAATCACATTCATAGTCATTTTTTACAGAAATTGTTAAAAACCACTTAATGCGTTTTTGAAAATTATTTTAATGCATTTGCTTCTTTTCTTATGAATCCATCGTTGGCCTAAAAACTAAAGTTCTCGTTTTTATAATAATAGAAAATCCTTGTATGGAGGTGTAGCAGTGTAACTTTTCCTTGCGTAAAAGTTTAAAGTAGTTTCAGTTAGCAAGAAATATCAAATAAGCATAAATAATACATGAAAAGTTTGCTAAAGTATACTTTAATATTAAGGGATGGATATATTGAGCATATTTGTATAGGACTTTTATTGTAGATATTAAGAGAAAAAAGGGAAAAAGGAAAAATAAGAGGCTAGAAAGAAACTAGTAAGTACACAAAAATTGTCACACCAGAGAGTTACAAAGTTACCTAAAACACACATTTGTTGGAAGACTACTAGATAAGTGATTTATTCCAAGATGAATTTATTGTAGACTGAACTGTAAAATAATGATAATAGTATTGGAAGGTGACTGTTTTCAAGTTACAATGTTGTTATGTTTTTTTTTTTTTGTAAAAGATACAATGTTTTTAGTTGTAAAAGATTGGCAATCTCATTTGAAACGTCTTCTTCAAATATGTGGGAAAAAGAGAGTGATGTCAGTAACAATTTTATGTATAATGAACTTTTATGTACATGAGACAAATTTGTATTTTTGTTAATAAAAAAAAATTGTATTTTTGAAAACACATATGGCACAACTTGCACATTTTTTTATAAATAATGACAAAAATATATTATAAATGATAAAACACAGCTGCACTTGTTTTAAAAAAGGAATAGCCTATTTAATTGGGTTGGTCTAATATCCATAGAATAAATAATTTGGATGGCATAGCCCATTTCTTGTGCAAGGCCCATTACGCTATTTTATGCTTTAGTTCAGTTTATTATTCTATAATTTGGATTAATATAGATTTATTATTGTCATCTTTCCAGATTTGGTTGATTAATTAATTCTGAGAAATTCCTATATTTCATATAAGCGGTATTCTTCTCATTCAAGAAATAAGAAGATTACGAGTTCAATTTATTGTGATTAATTGAAAAAAAAAACTAACAGATACATTGAAATCCATTGGCCTTTACTATTCATAATTTATTTCAAAACTACTAGAAAAATTATTTTTGTTAACTACAAAATTTTTAAAAATATAAATTAATAATAAGTAACCAAATTAAAATTAAATATTCCAAACACGTTTGTATGGATTACTATTTTTGGAAAAAAAATCCAATTGAAAAATGAACATTATGACATCTCGTCATGAATGAATGGAATGGGGGGCGAAAAACAAAATTTCATTTTGTTTACAAACAAACACGTCATTTTATATTTCTCCAATCCCATACTAAAGTCAAAGGCATGCAAAATCATTCCAAATTGCAAAATGACATCTCTCGTGATTACATTAAAAAATTTCAAATAAAGATTAATTCGAGTGTTTAGTATTTTATATTTGTTTTCAATATTTGAAGTTTTTTTCTATACTTTGGGAAGCTACAATAAATATGCGAATAAAAAGATTATTCAGATTTAAAAATATCATATCCCTAAATATAAATAGCTAAATACAAATGATCACTAAGATAAAGATATTAATGGTAAAAGTCATACTTCACCATTTTAATCAAATCTGACTCTAAGTAGTATTATATGAGACCCCTTTATCAGGTTATTTTTCTTTAGGCTCCCTTTTATTCATATTCACTTTGGGATTAAAAGAAAGCACTGTGTTCTATGTCTTTAAAAAATTAATATAGCAAAATCATTATTCACTAATGCCTTACGAAATACTAGAATAGAATATTGGGAGAATCACTCTTAGGTTCTAAGGAAAGAAGATATTATCAGAAAAGTCCCTGGTTACAACCTCAAAGCTTTTATTAACAACCTGATGAATGTGTTTAACAACTTCGAGGGCCCTTGCTGATAATATCTTTCTTCCTTGGGACTTAGGAGTGATTCTCCCTAAAATATTTGACATTGAAATAATTAAAACTCTTACCTTGCAGGTTGCTGTTCCCAAGATACAACTGCTGGAGGTTGGTCAAATTTCCAAGGTCACTTGGTATATTTCCTCTCTTGAAGTTGTTATTACCCAATTGTAACGCTACCAATTCTTTGCATTGATGCCAAATGGAGGGTATTTCACCAGACAATTCATTTCCATTCACATAAAATAATTTCAATTTTGGTTGCCCAAAACACACATTTTTTGGAAGACTACTAGATAACTGATTTATGCCAAGTTCAATATATTGCAGTGCTGAATTGTTAAATAATGAATATGGTATAGAACCAGTGAGTAGATTTGCTCCAAGATATAATATCTTCAGTTGTGAAAGATCACCAATTTCATTTGGGATGCCTCCTTCAAATATTAAGGGGGTGGGAAAGAAAATAATGTTAGTAACAATTTGTTACGTGTCACAAGTTGTTAGGTATAAGAGATAAATTAATATTCTACAAAAACACATGTAATAAGACTTGCACATTTTTTAAGAAATGACACAAATTAGTAAATGATTAAACGAAAAAAAAGGTATAACCCTTTTAATTCGGGTGGGCTAATTACCACAGATTAAATCAACTGGTTGTGTTTGGTTGGGAAATTTTAATGGATTCAAGATGATTAAATCTAAGAGACAAATTGAAATCCAATTGGCCCTTCCTTTTCATCATTCCTACCAAAACACATATTCCAAATCAAAAATAAACGTTTTGTACATGTCCATTGTAAGGATTATTCAATATAAAAAAGGACAATACAAGTTTCTTATATCCATTAAGTCAAGTCCTCCAATCACATATGACGATGTCTCATATTTTAAAAATATTGTTATTTAACTATAAATCTACATGAAATAAATAGGGCACATGTCCATGTGTGATTAGAAATCTTGATAAAAGGGATATAATGAACTTGAGATAAGTTGTTTTCCTAAGAAAAACACGTTCAAAAAGTTTTTATTGGCAGGATAATATAAATTTATTTTCAAAGACTGGTGATGAGCTTGGACTAATTAATATTATGACAGTAATTTTTTCCCCACGGTGTGACTATATAATTTGTTTCAAATTTTTGATGATGAATGTTTTTCCCTTTGAAAAAGAGTAGAAAAATTATGACAAAAATATAGAAGAAAATTCATAAAAATAAAAAAATTGAGATAAACTCGTACTCCTGACGGATAAGATCTTGCTAACCAAGTACATATGTTTAGAATGAAGACTAATATAAAATTTGAAAATAATCTAAAACATACCTGACAAACTATTGTAGGACAAACTCAATAACTCGAGCGAAGATAAGTTGAAAATTTTTTGTGGAATGTATCCTGAAAGTTTGTTACGGCCAAGTCATAAAATCTTCAATCGTTTAAGTCTGCCAACCTCTAACGGAATGGTCTCTTCAATAAAATTATTATTCCAATCTAAGATCTCCAACATTAACAAATTGAATAGAGATAGTGGAATAACTCCATTAAGACTGTTATTTCGAAGATTTAGTTTCTGCAGTGAAGTTAGATATCCTATCCTCTCTGGAACTTGCCCATCAAAGTCATTGAAGCTCAAGTTGAATACTTTCAATCTATGCAATCGAACCAACTCTTCTGATATTTGACCATAAAAATTGTTGTCACTAAGATCAAGTTCAACAAGGAATGAGAGATTTCCTAGTTGTGGAGATACGGAGCCCTTAAGAACCATGCCGCGAAGATTCAAGGAAGAGACCCTTCTATGACGAGTATTGCATGTGACACCAGTCCAATTGCATGGAGAAGAAGAGACAGACCAATGAGCTAAGAAATCATATGGATCTGAAGTGAAACAGGATTTAAGGGCAAGAAGTGCAGATTTATCAGTACTGATGTTTGTATCACTCCAAGCTAAGGAGGCCATGAAGCAATGAAGTAATAGCAGGAAAACAAAGGAAGAAGGCTTTCCCATGAGGAGCATAACAGACATATCCGAATTTCAAATCTTGTGCATCGAGCAATTAACACACACGTCATTTTATACTTCTCCGGCTCGAAATCAAGTCAAGTCTTGCTAACAAAATGCGAAGTTGCAAAAGGCAAGGTACTAAAAACCGGACCAGACATTGAACCGGTCGAGACACTGGGTCAAGGGTCAGTGATTCAGACCGGGGTCAACCCGGGGGTCAGAGCGGGAGTCAAACCGGGGTTAATTAAAAAAATATATAATTTAAATGTTCATGTATACCATTTAAAAAACTACATAAAAGTTTTTTTTCCAACCAATAGTCAAATATAACCTCGTGAACCTAATACCCACAAAAGTATCATTAAGTATATAAGGATTTTAATCCAACCAATGCAAAACAGTAAAAATATTCCACAATATTTTTAAAACTCCTTGCAAATCAAAAAATTTCAAAGAAATAATTTTAAAAAAAGACAAAATGACGTCGTTTGGAATATAAAAAATTTTAATAAATTAAAAAAATTAAAAAAAGGGGCAAACCGGTTCACCACGGGTCACCCCGGGTTGGACCGGTTTAGACCGGGTCGACCGGGTCAGTTAGACCCCGGTTTTCTGACCTCAACTGGACCGGTCCAGCAACCGATTCACCGGTTTCTAGTCTGAATCGGCCAGTCTGATCCGGTTTTTAATACATTAGCAAAAGGACATCTTTTGTGAGAAGATTGGAGAAATTGAACTAAAACATTAATTAGCATGTCAGACGTATTAAATTTGTTTTAACATATATTTGAAGATATATATATATATATTTTTTTTTTCTGCATTATTTTATTTATGGCCAAGACCGGTGGTTAATGAGAAGAAGCTTTGTCCCTTGATTTGATTACGTGTTGAACAATTTCACTTCTGGGACTACCTTTTCTTAGTATATTATTTCATTTATGGTCCAGTTTAGTAGGCTGTAAACAGTGCAAGAAATTTTTTTAAATGAAGCTTGCGTGGATACAGTGCTCTTTCTATTATTCATTTCATTTTTATTTTTATTTTTTAAATTTTGGGTGAGACAATTATTCCTTTCTCATTTAATGGATTGTAACGAGTATCATCGGATGGGTTTCACTAAAAGAGGGACCTTATAAGTTCTTGGGTTCCCCAATTCCAACCGCTAGTTTTTGGGGTGTGGTTCTCCCAAGAACTTGTGCCCATTATGATTGTACTTTTACTAAGAGACGATCAACCGAAGAGGGCTTCCTCGGCTCTTGAAGGGGTGCATTAACTTTAACAGCTAGCTTTTAGGGTGTGATTCTCTCAAGAACTTGTACCTAGTACATCTAGTAGGCTATAAAGAGTAACCCCACAGAACATTATTGGAATGTTTTGCTATCATGAATATATAAAATGCTTCTCTATAATTTACTGCCATTGAAATCTAAATTCAGCTGGCAAAAAAAAAATCTAAATTGATGATCGACCCAAAACAAATCTAAATTGATGAAAGAAAACTTGGTTTTGTGTTTTCACTCATTCTCATTACATGTGCGTGGTTAATTCGATCAATAATATGTTTAATTTTATAAGCTTGTTGCTCATTCAAGGCACTGACTGTATAATTTAATTGAGCGGACACATTCTCAATATTAAAAAAAAAAATTCTATGGTCTTCAATTTCTTTAGCTACCACTTTGAGTTTGAGGACAATACTATCACTGTATTATTTAATTGAGAATATAAGAGGAAATTGGGAATATTAGAGGGAAGGACCTACACTGAATGATATTTGTCTTAGAGGATCTTAAAAATTATAATTATTAAGGACCAAAAACCACAATATGAATATACAAACACTAAATTGGCCCTAATCAAACTCATAGATGCTCTTAGATGAAATCTCAACTACTATTTAACAGTTGCCGTTTAGGTGACAAATGGGGAAATAATTATTTTTATCTTTTAATAAAATTGTAAATATAATCACCAATGAGGAAGGAAAACTGATCAGGCTTTTGGAGATGCTGTTTTGCCATGGCCGTGATTGAGTGACCTCAATGACCTATGCTTTGTAATAATTAATATAGAATAGTGCTGGTGTGAAACAGAATATGGAGCTTAGAAAACTTGATTGCGAACAATTAAGTCCATATGACTAATTTTAATTATGAATTTTTTTTTATTTTAGTAAAAAGGACTCATCTATTCACCTCAAAAAGTGCGGACACATGGCATGGTGGAATTCTCAAACATTAAGTGGCCCTTGAAATAAGTTGATGCAACTAATTGAAAGAGAAATAAAATTTCGTTAGTGATGAAAAAAGAAGCTGTGTCGCTTTATGAAGTATAATTTATTCACTTCTAGGAGCACATTTTCATTTTCATTGCATTATAACCCCCAAAAGAACGTTATTGAGAAGAAGCTTGTATGGATACATTGTCCCTTCACAAACATATATCTCAAAAGTCTTTAGTCTTAATTTGTTTGGATGTATAAATTACATCTTTGTATCTCCCACTTTTAATTTGTAGGTACACTGCGTGTTTGACTAACACGCTGCGAAATACCTCCTCTTATATGAATATTTTATTTTGGTGGTATCATCTTGGTTCAATGAAAAAGCCACATAGTGCCTAGTGCACTATGGCCAGTTGGTAAGGCATGAGGCCTAAGTGCCTTAACATCCGGGTTTCAATCCTACCCGCACCTAGTAGGGTGCTACTCAAAAAAAAAAAAAAAAGCCACATAGTTGACGCTAAAAATACACATAAATATACCGCTTTATATATATAGAGAGAGAAAGTATCTACTTTTGATTATGGGTATTGATATAGTCTCTAGCTAGAAAGAAGAAATGCGTATAAAATAATTTTAAAAGGAAGTAAAGCATATCACATAATTAACATGAAAATAATTGTATTGAAAAATTAACATGAAAAAGAATTAAAAGCAATGCTGTGCGTAATGGTTATGTCTAAAAGCGGAAGAGTTGCGTAATATTAATGTCATATGATACATTCACTACATAATCAATCTATAATTTAAACATTTACTGAAAGGAAAAGAAATTAAGAATATGCACTTTTCGTAATAACCTTTTGGGTCACCTGTTGTCTATCGCTTTTTCTAAGTCTTATTATGAAGTATTTGAGTAAGCTATTAATTCGGATTGAGGCTTTGTGATTGGTGCTATTTATACTGTTTTTTCCTCTTAAAGTTGCCTATAAGTAATCATATTGTCTCTAATGTAAAACGTGGATCATTACATAGAAATTTGTTTATATTATAAAAAATGGGTTATTTGCTACAACTGCCACAAGGAGAATGGAGCACACAATCAGAAAGAAAGCAAGGACCAATGGGGAGTCAAGTCTGGAGCTTTGGAGTGGGATCAAAGGAACGCTGATAAAGCCAAATACAATCCATTCAATTGCGTGCTTGACAAAGTTGCAAAGTGAAATTGCCGTGAAGACTAGATATTTTCATATTTTCATTCCTGAAAAAATGTCTAATCTAATTATTCCATTTCTTTTACACAGAACTGAAATTCTGTTCAAATCAAATCAACTAAGCAAATATATCATGATTACAGAAGTTTATCCATCGCATATAGGCTTAAAGACATCGTGGCATAACCATCGAGGCAAAGTATGGAAGTGAAACAAATAGAGATAAAATCATCTTCAATTTACTCAAAGATAAAAAAGTGAAAAAAATATATACATTTTAACCCGTGATAAGAACATGGTCTAACCTATAAAATAAAATAATAAAATGAACAATTAATAATGAAAAAAATATATAATGATTAAAGTTACCCTCTAAAAGAAGTTGATGCGTTGAAAGAGCAAGAAATTTATGCGGTCTTTACATTTTTTTGTTTTGTTTATCATTAAATTATTTTATTTTTGGTCAAGTCTGGTTGGCCGAAGACTCTATATCCCCACAAGAACGTTATTAAAAAGTTACAATCAAATTGACAAACACTTAATAAGAATATCTCCTTAATTCATAGGAACATGTTGTGCTTGACTTGTGAGTGGACCTCAAAGTCATACTCCATTTCACATGGCACAGCTAATACATACATATATGTGTGTATGTATATATCCTTATGCATAGTTTATTTTTGTAATATTATTATAGGAATGTGAGGTTTGGATTTTATTGTCTATATGAAAATCATTTTAATGGTTAATTTTTAAATAGTTTTGTGAATATTCTTTGAGTTGTGAGATATATTCTAGTCATAAAAAGCCTACATAATCTCAACTAATTAAACCTTGTTTAATACAACTATTAGGAAGGATGATGTACACATAGGATTAAATTTGTAAGCATTTTTCTTGATGAAAACTAAAAGCCTTAAGAATGGAAGATCAAATTTACAAAGTACACAAAAAAGGAATCACTAATTTATATCTTAAGAATGGCAAGCTTGACTTGTGAAATGAGTGGGGTGAGTTTTCTCTTTAAAAAAGTGAGATGTCATTTTTCAAGAATATGGACTTCTATTACTTTAAATAAAAATTGACACATCTAATTAAAATAGGCAAATTTAAAAGGCTTTAACGTTTATTATTATGACACATCTAATTAATTTTGGTTAAAGCTGAATATATATAAAAAAAAAGTTGATGCATTAAAGAAAGAAGTATCATTATCACATGAACAACCATATTTTCAATATGTATCACTACAATGTTGTATAAGAGGCCACAGAGTGAACCCGTAAAGCACGTTAGTAATCGATGAGATGAAATTTGGTCCCTATATAAACGAAGCATAATTTTACTTGGACCAAAATTTAATTTTTCATTGCATTATTTCATGTAGGGTCAGTCTAGTGGGCCATATATATTATATAAAAAGCCCACAGACTTTAAATGCTTTGATATATTATATCAACCACCTAAATATATGTAGATAGATGAAGTGCTTGACTTGGGAGTAGATCTCAAAGTTTCACTCCATTTCACACGACACAGCATATATGTATGTATGTAGGCATGTATATACATATATATTTATATATATATACATATATCATTATGTATATTTTATTTTGGTAATACTCCTTCCTGTCTTTCATGAAGGACCTAATTGTGGAGTTGACTTTGGCCCTAAATGTAAGATATATTTTTTAAATTTATCAATCTTTTCCTAACTTACCTCTATCAATGCTCCTTAAACCATACTCAAGTAAAAGAGAAATGGATGGAGTTAAGGAAGATGATTATGGTATTTTAGAAAAAAAAAACATCATATTAACTACCTTAACTAACTTCAATTCCTCAATTTAATTAAATTAGGTAAATACGTCTTACATTAACAACCGGGAGTACCATGTAAACAGTGCATCTTTCATTTTTTTTCCTACATATTTTATAATATTGTATGCGGAAAAAAGGTAAGTATTTTCGTATGTATATTTTAGATATTTCAAAAGCCACAACACTTAGTCTAAGTGTGTGTTTGGATATTCTCCAAACCATGGTTTCAAACCATGGTTTGCGAAACCCGAGACAAAACTCCTCTCACACACTTACCTCGTAAGTCGTAAAAGCTATTAAAAAAAGCTAATCCAATATAGTCCACCTTTCACGCCAGAGACTTAAAGAGACCATTATATGCATTTTTTAGATTTAAAACATTATGGAAAATTATATTGAAGGATAACACATCCTAATGAAATTAAGGTTGGTTTAGTTTATACGAATATAGGTTGTATTTTTTTATGTAATGGAATTTTCATTATTATTTTTAAATCAAAACCAGAATGAAATTTTAGAGATTATCAATTTTAGAGTTTATACAAAGCATAATTTTATTTGGACCAAAATTTCATTTTCATTGCTTTATTTCATTTATGGTCAGTCTGGTAGGCCATATATGTTATATCAAAAGTTTACAAACTTTAATTAATTTGATATATTATATCAACCACCTAAATATTTGTAGATAGATGGAGTGCTTGTCCTGGGAGTGGATCTCAAAGTCTCACTCCATTTCACAGGGCACAGCACACATATATATATACACATACACATATCATTATGTATATTTTATTTTGGTAATACTCCTTCCCATCCTTCTGAAACAAATAGAAACGGTGCTCCACTAGTAGGTGGTTAGATGTGCTCCTTAAACCATAATCGGATTTTGACACTACTACTACGGCATCAACATTACAACTTTAAAATGGATTTGAATTGTTAGATGTGCTCCACTAGTAGGTGCTATATATGGGAGAATTTGAGAAAATCAATATAAAATAAAATTGATAGTATAGATTTTTTTACCATATATACAATATTATTATAAACAAATAGAGATAAAATCAACTTTAATTTACTCAAAGATAAAAAAGTGAAAAAAATACATACATTTTAACTTGTGATGAGAACATAGTCTGACCTATAAAATAAAATAACAAAATGAACAATTAATAATGAAAAAATATATATATAATCCTTAAAGTTACCCTCTAGAAGAAGTTGATGTGTAAAGAGCAAAAAACTTGTGCGGTTTTTACTTTTTTTTTTAATTTATCATTACATTAATTCATTTTTGGTCAAGTCTGGTTGGCCGGCCTAAGGTTCAATGTCCCCACAAGAACGTTATCAAAAAGTCACAATCAAGTTGAAAAACACTAAAAGGCTCCTTAATTCTTAGGAAAATGTAGTGCTTGACTCGTGAGGAGACATCAAAGCCATCCTCCATTTTACACGGCACAGCTAATACATACATATATGTCTGTGTGTTAATATATCCTTATGAATATTTCATATTTGTAATATTATCATAAGAATGTGAAGTTTGGATTGTATTGTCGATATGAAATTCTTTTTAGTGGTTAATTTTTAAATAATTTCATAGTTTTATTGTCAATTTTATCTGATCATAATGAGCACACTTTATCTCAACTAAACTTTGTTTAATACATTTTATTGGGAGGATTATAACTAAAAACATTAGCAAAACTTGCAATGTCTTATTTTTCATTGAAGTTGTATGTTTCGTCATATTCAATACCTTGTTTGTATTTGGGCACCAAACAAATATAATAAATTTGAATATGTTAAATATAAATTTTTTGTTATATTATATTGTTCATTTTAGTCATTATTCCCTTATGTAATATAAAAACTCAATTTGTTAACTTCTAGAGATTACCTCGTAAAAAACGTATCAGATGATACGATTATTGCATTGTTTAGCTCTGTTTTTCCATTCCAAAAAGCAGAATATATTTTAATGGAAATGGAGCATCATATCTAATGAATCTCATGGTGGAAGCTCATCGAAAAAAATACTAATCAATGAGCCAATCAGCAAATAGAATAAATAGGAATGACACATCTAATAATTAGATCTATAATTAACATAGGCAAATTAAAAAGGCTTCAACGTTGGTTATTATGACACATCTAATTAATATTGGTTAAAGATAAAAATAAAACGAAGTTGATGCAACAAAGAGAGAAGAATCATTATCACATGAAGGACCATATTTTCAATATCACTACAATAGAGTGAACCCATAAAACACATTAGTGATCGATTGATGGAGTGCTTGACTTGGTTGTAAACCTTAGGGGTGTGCATTTTTTTCCAGTCCCGACCTTCCCGTCCCAATCCCCAGCAAATCGGAATGAGAAAATCCCGTCCTGAAAATTTCGGGACGGGAAAAAATCGGGATCGGGAATGGTATTTCCCGATCCCGAATATTTCCCAATCCTGAAATAATAGATTTTTTTTAGTTATCTCTTTCTCTTATCTAACATTCTAACTCACTGACGGTAAAAAAAAAACATTCTAACTCACTCGACACTCGTCTCACGAACACAGTCATGACTCACACACTCTCTGTTCTCGACCTTGACCAAGACCCTTGTAGAGCCCAAATTCCCTTCCTCCCAGTTCGGCAGTTCCCGCTCTCAGGCTCTCTCGGCGTAGGTGTCAGCGACTTACGAGCCCTAATTTCCTTCACAGTTCGGCAGTTCCCAGCCTCTCTCGGTCTCCAAATCCACAATCTCGGCGTCAGCGTTGGCGACTCTGACGCCTATTCTCGGTCTCTCATCCCCTCCCTGTGCAATAGACGACTCCTCTCTCGGCGTCGGCGACGGTGATGTTGCCTGAGGATGCCTAATCTCGGTATCCAAATCCCCAATCTCATATCCGCTCTCAGGCTCTCTCGGCGACGGTATCACATATTCAAGATCCGTAAGTGGCTGAATTGGCTTTTTGTTCTTTGGTCTTTCTAGTTGTAGTTGTAGAATTTATATGTAAGTGGCAATGTTCGTTTGAACTGCTCTGTTACCATGGACTTGCAAATATGAGTATACAATGTTTAAGAAACAATGGAATGAAGGAAACAATGATTAGTGTTACAGCGATCTTATTTTTCCTTTGTTTTCATGTTTTAGATATTGTTTTTTCTGTATTATTGTTAGATTGTGTCTGAATCAGTCTGTATTATGGTGGTGTCAACATTAAAGTTCACAAGGATCTATTGAAAAATGAGTGCCCTCACACAAGGACCTTTCTTTAAATAATATGTTAGGCATTTCATTTTGGATGAATGTGATGAGATGTTGGAATCACTGGATATGTTAGTTGCTAATCTTTTTTCTTTGTTGCATAATGCTTTTTTCCGTTGGTGATGATGCTTTTGTTACTAATTCCAACATCTCATGGGTTGGAGAATGTTTTAGGCCTCATATTGTCACGATGGGCATTTCATGGGTTGCTTATCTATATGCTTTTTGTTGTATGTTTTAATATCAGAATTTTTAAGCTTTAAGCTTTGGCATTGTCACGATGGGCATATTCATTTTTCCCTTTCATGCAGCCTTTGATTTTTATAGGTGTTTTTCTTGTCTCCCCCCTTTTTACTTGCATTTAATTATATATATTTGGGTATAAAAGAAAGAGCCCAACTTTATCTACTGCCTATTACTCATTAACAATTAGGGGATGCTAGTTTGTCAAATGTATATTGCCTTGAATATCATAATTTTACCTCAGATTGGGTCAAAACTGTGCAGGGACTTGGCATAATGATCCTTAAATATCATTTACCTAAGATTGGCCTACTGGATCCAACATATATTGCCTTGAATATATGTATTTGCTGACATGTATGTTTTTGTAAAGAACCTTGGGCAAAAAAAAAAAAAAGTAAAGAACCTTGGCATTTCGGGAAATTCCCGATCCCAAGCTCGGAAATTCCCGTCCCGACATTTCGGGAAATTTTTGGGATCGGGAATCAAATTGCTTCCCGAAGACTTTTCGGGATCGGGATCGGGATCGGGAATGGAATTTCCCGATCCCGAACACCCCTAGTAAACCTCAATCACACTCTACTTCACACGACACAGGTTCTCCCTCCCTCCCTCTCCCTCTCTATATATATATTATGTATATTTTATTTTGGTAATACTCCCTCCCACCTGACCTAATTATGGAGTTAATATCGATCCTAAATGTAAGACATATTTATCATATTTGTCTATACCCATGTTGATGCTCATTTAATCATAATTAAGTAGAAGAGGAATAGAGAGAATTAAGGAAGATGACTAGAAGTTTCAG
Source organism: Inga leiocalycina (assembly GCA_963242795.1). Taxonomy (NCBI): domain Eukaryota; kingdom Viridiplantae; phylum Streptophyta; class Magnoliopsida; order Fabales; family Fabaceae; genus Inga; species Inga leiocalycina. The sequence goes on from OY725321.1 coordinate 60,991,146, forward strand.
AAAAAAACATATCTAAATTAACTTCCTTAGTTTAATCAAATTAGGTAAATACATCTTACATTAAGGGCTGAGAAAGTACCATGTAAATAGCGCAACTTCCATTTTTTTAATGGATTCTATATATTGTATGTGGAAAATGTACACCTTACCCTATAAACACCAAGTGTGTGTTTGGGGGGAGTATTTGAGCCCCCAAACGTTGGTTTCATGGCCAAACGCCCAATGGGCAATTGAAAAAAAAAATTGGGTGTTTGGAGATCAAAGTGGGCAATTGAGCTTGAGATTGGAAAAATAGCTTTTGGTCTAAGCTTAAATTTGAAGATTTTGGTGATCTAGCTTTTAAGGAGAGTGAGAATGATTAAAATATTTTTTTAGTTGTGTCCAGTGTGATATCAAACTGATTGCAATTTTACCCAAAATGTACTTTTTCGGCTACCAAAATTAATTTCAACTATTTTTTGGTGCTTGTAACCCTTAAAATATTTTTTCAACTGTACTCAGTGTGTTATCAGACTGATTGCAATTTTATCCTTAATGTACTTTTTCAGTTCCAAAAATTATTTTAAAATATTTTTTTGTGTTTTTAACCCTTTAAAATATTTTTCCACCCACTCTCTCTTACTATTATCACAAAAGTCATTTGTGCTTAAGTCAATCCAAACAAGTTTTATTTTTATAAAAGTCATTTATACAATCGTTGTTCCAAACATAAATCACATTACACAATCGAACTTTTACCAAAAACAAGATTATCAAAAGCTAAATAGACAAACTCTATTTTTCCCATCGCTCTTCCAAACACACCCCAAATATAAGTGTTTAATCGATTTTGAACTAAACATGACCCAATCGGCACCCAAAAATGTTTATCTTTAAAAAAAAAACCTATGGTTGCTTTTCTAAGTAAAGAATACGACTTTCTGAAAAATTTAAAAATCCATAATTAATTTATTCTGAGTGTAAATTCCAAGGTTCTAGCTCTATATTTATCTTCATAGAAACTTCTGATAAAGAAATAAGACCCATGTTCAATGCTAGTTTATTGATTCAAAACACTTGCCGACAAAACTATAAATCTTTATTTGGTTCTTCAAGTTATAAGGTCTCATTTCATATAATCATGGCTTTCAATCTAAATAATTGAAAGTAACTATTTTTGGCTAAAGCCTATAACTTTGGCATGTAAACATCTCATAGCTTAAGTCAAACACTTGCCCTAATCTCTAAAAATAAGTTATATATATACTAATTACACATGCATTCTCAGCAATATAGATTATGAGCTATATATAAATATATTCTTGCCATCATTGCATATGGTACCTACTTCCCGAACTCTCCTCCTTATGGAGGATATTTGCATGCCAAAATATTTTTATATACATAACTAAGTTTATCATCAAAAGAGGAGAACAACTGAGCATAGGGTCAATAAATAACATAGTACAAGCTTCTTCAGCTTCATCCACCTTCAGTCTTCACCAACCACTACTCCCTTACCCTTAGTTGTACATGCCATTACTGTATATCATGTAAGAAAGGGGTGACATTTGGGGAAATCTCAGTAGCAACTACTTTCCATCATGTAAATCATACAGTTAATTACTATGCATGTAAAAACAAGCCATAGAGAACAAGATCTTACTAGTAACTGAGCTAAAAAGCTGACTAATGCACATATATCTTACTGATAACTAAACTGAATAACTAACTGGTGCACAATCTCTTACAGATAGATAAACTGTATAATAATTGGTACACATTCATTTTACAAATAGATAAAACGAATAAATAACTACTGCACAAACAAGGCAGATAACTGCTCTGCCAATCTATCTACTGCATATGGCCATGGCAAATATCTATCTAAGGATAATTTACATGTTTTCATGCTTAACTATAGCAAAATGGCACAAACAAACATGCGGAAACCAATGCACTATAACATGAGAGGAAAAGAGTTACTACATTTTGTGCTTCTTTCCAAATTATCTTCTCCTTGCTTCTTTCCCCATTAATTTCTTGGGAGGCTTGGGCAAATATCTAAACCTATCATTTAGGCATAATGTAAAGGTATATTAATACTTATCCCCTCTTATAATCAATTATTCTTAAAAATTCTAACTTTTACAAACTCTACCCTTACAAGAAGTGGCTGGTTATCTTAAACAAAACTTCCTTTGCATTATTAATTTCTCCCAGATTTATGAAAAATCCTCATTCATCATGGCACATTGATGTTACATACATTGTTGTCTTTATCCCCTTTGATCGCTTCATATTTTCAGACAGCCCTTCTCATTAAATCTGGAAGTTGTGTCTTAGCTTTGAAAGTTATCATTATAATACTTTAAACACAACTTTGACCATTAAAATAGTTGCTAGATGAGTAAAGGTCGCAAATAATAACTTTTTCATTAAATTTCCATTTCAATTTCAGCACATGCACACGTGTATTCCTTATCAAGCACACTTGTAACTCAACTATCCCATCATTTAATACTTCTAATCATGTTCTAATACTAAGGCACTTGTCACACCTAGAACATCCAATAAACAGCTTATATTAGCTTCAATCTTCAACAACAAAGTATTATATGACTTTCTTTGTAGTTGATTACCCTAACCCCTCAAAGTTTCGGACAACCCATTTTACACATATTACGCCATAAACTTTATTCTAAAATATTTTCCAAATTTAAAGCTATGCATCCCACTACAAATTTGGCAATATTCACGCACAAACTTTATATTTACAACAAGTAACGCATTATCACTAAGCCCTTGGTGCTATTACACTCTCTATCCCTTACGAACAACACTACTCTAACCATCCAGAAAATTCCAGCTTCAAAACATTGACGTAGTTCTCGTTTTAGAGTTTTAAACATACTTTAATCATGCTCTAATACTATGATACATCCATTTAATATTTGGGAGTATCAAAACAGTGATTTACGTTTGGTTTTCACTCCCAAAATTCAACCCTAATAAGCTCCTCATGTCATACAACCAAATAGCACTGTTTACTCTAGCCTTTGAACGATGTATGTAGACTCTAATAAATGTTTGGCTAAAGTATACTTTTGCCTAAATCTTTATTCTAAAATTTTTTCTAACTAAACAAGCATCATGTTGGAGCCATTTAGCATATTCTAATACTTTTAGAAGATTTCTTGAATAGTTCAAAGTATCAAACCGTGGAGCAAAACAACCTCACTACTAAGTTACAGAGCCTAAAAATTGTTTAACATGCATTGCCACATCACATACTCTTCCTTAACAGTGTTTAAAACCTAATAATCTGGTTTAGCATAACAGATTCTAAATATCACTTATACCATCATTTTAATCATTAAAAAAAAATCATTCGAATAGTCTCCCTACTACAACACTGATAATTCCAGCCCCAATCATAGGACTTAAACCTTCATTTCAAAGTCTGTATATTTAATTTAAACATCAATACAACCATATATCACCAATTTCATAATCTATTAAACAACTCTACTTTCTCTAGCATGATTTTTAGAGAATCTGACAGCTCATACCCAAAGACAGCAAGCATCTAACTCAAAAATCACGAATCAGAGCCAATTGAACATATGCATCAGTTCAATACATCAACCTAGGCTCTATTATACTCAAATCTACCATTACTCAACTTAAGCTATGTTTGGAATAGCTTATTTTTGGGAAATAAGCACTTATTACGTAAGTCGATATAAAACTTCTCTCACATACTTACCTCCTATGCCGTAAATCACGAATTATAAGCACTTATAAGTCAAAAATAAGCTATCTCAAGCGAGCACTTAATCGCTACTTTACCCAACTTAATTGCTACTTTCTTTTCACTTAGTGTTGATCTTTCACCAACCACTAGGCCCTTGCGCTTAGCGATACTTTCCTTTACTGTATATCATGGAAGAAAGGGGTGAGATTCGGGAGAATCTCGGTAGCAACTACTTTCATCATGTAAATCATACAAGGCTAATAACTATGCATGTAAAAACAAGCCATAGAGAACAAGACCTTGCATGTAACTGAGCTGAAAAGCTAACTCGTGCATATGTATTTTACTGATAACTGAACTGAATGACTAACTGGTTCACAATTTCTTGTAGAGAGATAAAGTGTATAAATAACTTGTGCACATTCATTTTACAAATCGATAAAATGAATAAATAACTAATGCACATACTAGGCAAATAATTGCTCCGCCGATCTATCTGCTGCACATGGCCATGACAAATATCTATGCAAGGAAAATTTAGATGTTCTCACGCTTAACTACAGCAAAATGGCACAAACAAACATGCGGCAACCAATGCACAATAACATGAGAGCAAAAGAGTTACTACCTCTTGTACTTTCTTCCAAATTACCTTTCTAACTGCCTCTCTCCTTGATGATTCCTTTGCAGGTTTGGACAATTATCAAAACCTAACATTTATGTAAGGGTAGGTTAACACTTTAACCATTCAGAACTTATATAAACTCTTCCAAAATCTTAGCTCTAAACAGACTCTACACTTCATGAAAGTGGTTGGTCATCTTGGATAAAGAGATATGTATACATATACCTCAATGACAAAAGTAATCTTTCCCAAATTCCAACTCTAATTCCATATTTTTAACTTACACTTATGCCATTATTCTATGAAATCTGCTTAAACAATTATGATCTTCTTTAAGCTTATTGGATGAATAGTAAATAAAGGTATGGTTCCTATTATTACTAATTTTCCATGGTTTCCGTATACAATAGGAATTTTAAGTACCTAAAATGTATGTCTATCATCTTTAAAAACCTTAATTCCATATTAAAAGTATCGAGCAGCAAGCTTGACTCATATTTTCCATATTTTAAATTGCACCTCAAAACAAATGATACTATATTCAGCTTCAAGCTTATCATTTGGGTAACACCTCTCTTGATTCTGAAAATTTCCAGCTCCTATAGTGTTATTCTAACCATCGTATTTTGTCTTCCAATTGCCGTCTATATACTTTATTTCAATTCTCTATATTTTGGGTAAATAATGGTCATCAAAATAGTAAACTTTTCTAAGACCTTGGCTGCTAAATTTCGGGCAACATCCCATACCAACAACTGAGAACTTCAGCTCCAAGAACAAGGTTTAAAACTTAATTTTATAGTCTCTAGACATGGGTTACACATCTAAAACATTTATGCAGCATTTAGGGACATTAAACAGTAAGATCTAAATCAGTTTTCAGCCTCCACTACTCGAACATTACAAGCTTATACCATCCTCCTTTATTCTGAAATAGTTTTCCAGCTTTTATATAATCTAGTAACTAATTCTATCATCATCTTAAGTCTTAAACCACAATCCAATAACTTAAACAATTCTTTTTGACACTCAGGGTTTCGAAACAGAAACTTTAATTAGCTTTTAATAAGCTTCAACCACTATGATCTTTAAAGTTGTCAACAACAGTATATCATTTATATTACTCTACCAACATCTCATTCAAGCACCACACACTTTCCCATTCATTGGGCACTTTAGGTGTTATTCTGAAATTTTTTTTCATATCATTCAATCAACTGAAACTTCAATCACATTCATAATATGTATATCCATATGTAACTCATTCATAACAATCTAAGTATGTCCTGCCTCTTCTTATTCTCTCACATGGCTTCCCCCTTTAAGTCTTCAAATTTCAGCTTAAATAAGGTTGTTGTAATCATCATCTTAGAGCCTTTATGCATGGCTTATTAATCTAAGATAGTTATTCAACATTAGAAAGCATCAAACAGTGACTTCCTTGTTGGCAAAAAAAAAAAAAAACAGTGACTTCCTTATCCATTTTTAGCCTCAAAATTCAAACTCTTGAAGCTTCCAACATCATATATTCCATCTTCATATTTCACATGATATCTATCTTAAATCAACAAAGCCCCACTGCAGAAATCTGAAAATTTTCCCCAACTTCAAGAACATTATTGTTGATCTTGATTTTAACATCTATAAGCATGATTCAACTACCCATAGCAGTGAGTCAACTTTTAGAAATATCTAACAGTATATTTGAATTTAGTTCTCGGCTTCAAAAATTCAAATCTCATAGTTTTCAATGTCATCCAGCTAGCTAGGACTCAACACTTTATCCGTTTTCATCATCCTATTTCGTTTATTCAATTATAGGCCACGAGTTCTTCACGTACACTCTCTCTAAAAACCAGATTCTTATAGTTTTCAATGGCATCCAGCTAGCTAGCATGCTATTGAATGTACTATTTTACCACTTAATTACCAAATAAATTCTATAAATTAATCATTATTACCATGTAAGAATTTTCTTCATCAATTAGCTTCTTTAGCCCATAAAATAGTCTTTCTTAAATAATTGGGCTAAAAATCAATCTCTTAACTGTTTTTCTCAAACTATTTCAATGGTAGAACATAATGTCTTTAGCTTCATAATGTCTTTCTTAAATAGAACATTTTGCAAAGTTATATCATCATGTTCTCATTTTGTGGATCTAGCTAATATATCTTCAAATGAGAAATATGAAATACATTATGAAGCTAGCTCAAATTTGAGAGTATAACTATTTTCTCATATGCTACTGGCCCAACTTTAGCCATAATCTCAAACAGACTAATGTAGTTATTGAGGCTTAACTTTTTGGCCTTCATGGATTGATCTATGCCTGTAGTTGGAGATGAAGAAACATGGACTCCAACCTTAAATTCTAGTGGCCTTCTTCTCTACTCACTTAACCTTTCTATCTACTATTAGTCGTTAGTAACTCCTCTTTTATACTCTTAATCTGTTCTGAGGTTAGACCCACTAAATTACGACCAAATACATACATACATATATATATATTCACAAGCTCTATTTAACATAAAGAAGACTTGACTTCTCCTTACCTACACCAAGTAATTTTCCTTACTTTGTCACTTTTAACCTTCCCTTAGGAATTTATCTCTTGATACTCAGTCTATTCATATGATGTTTGGGGCTCTTTCTATTTTTCTTACATTCTTGTCTCATACTTAGCTAGCCTGAATGCATTTTGATTAGGTCTTATAGCTCTAAACTCTACTAACTCTTACTTTTCTTTGTAGACCAAATAGAATGGAGCTCAGCTTAATTAACAAGGCTGTCTGAATAAAAGTCAAGGATACTCTCTTTTAATAGTTAGCAAGGCTTAAGAGGTCTCTATATTTTAAACTCATCTTAGGTCACTGCCTTCCTAGAGAACTGTGATAATTTGTGGGTCAGTAACTTCCCTCGAGGTCTACTATAACTATGAGATCTAACTGTGATCTCGAGATCTTCTACGATCTCACTGATCCCCATTCTCAGATCTAACTACGATCCCTCTCTGAGAAATACAAGACCTAAGAACAAAGTTATCGAATAACTTGACCACTACTAAATCTAGCAACTATACTGATCATTCTCCAAGGCTTATCACAAATGCCAATATTGCCCTCGTAAGCTTTACTCATTCATTTTCATAACTCTAGAACTATTTTCTTAGCCTTTCAACTTCCTCAAGCCATTTTTTCTCTTTTCACTATTCTTGGCCACCCTTTGCTCTGTGTTATCTACTTATGTTGGAGTACGGTCAACTCTGCTTGTCTTGCCTCAGCTGTTTTTCTTTATTTGGGAGGACATGTTGCCCTTATTAGAGCAATGTCAACTCCACCACTTTCGTCTTTCTGTTGGAGGACATGTTACCCTTATTAGAGTAACATCAGCTCCATTATTCTGGTATTGGCGACTCTTAGAGGACAACTTGCTTTTATTAAGCAATGTCAACTCTACTTGCTTTGTAGTATCTGCAACTTTGTTCTATGGGAGGGCCAATTCCCAACTTTCTTGGAAAATACTCCGTGGCCAAGATCATTTGCTATGACAAGTACAGCAGATATCAACTTATAGGTTTTTAGGAAACACCTAGTACTTATCTTATCCCTTATGCTAACCTGTCATCATTAAACCATCTATAGGAATCTAATCATTCAGTTTCGTTTTTGGCCTGAGTATTCTAGTATCGTACTTGATAGAAATCATAGATATATTGACTAGCCCCAAAATCTATTGAGCATCTAAATATCATTAGAGAACATGTTCATTCCACTATACCATTCTCAATATAACCATCATTTTTTATATCTATATACTTCTCTTTGTTTTCATCCTCAAGGAATTTACAAAGATTGCCTAACTCTTATAATTCCTAACCTTTCATATCTTTGACCATTTCACATCATATAGTTTTACGTTTGTCATCATAAAGATTCGAACAATACTCAACCATATATATATCATTCAACATTTTTATTGAGTAAACACTACAGTCAGGCATCTAACTTATACTTATACCTATAACTCAGCTTATCTCATAGGAGTATCTATAATAGTATTATTAGAATTAAAATATCTACCTTTATGCTCCTGAACTAACTCTTTGAAATTTTAGTCAACTTTAAAAGTCTCATAGCCAAATCCAGAAACATCTAAATAAACTGGTTCAAATATCTATTTAAAGCTCTTTCAATCCTCTACAGGAAGGAACGTAGTTCAACTAATTAACCTACTCATTGTCCAGGAAATTCTTGGAAATATTACTGTTCATTATTCCCAATGTAATTTCCAGATTTTCTGCTGAAAATTTTAAAATCATAGCTTCTCAGATAAACATCCAATTGGCATAATCTAGGATTTAATTTAAACCCTTGGTCATGAACTAAAAACTTTCCAATTTCTAGGGACAGATTTGATCAATTGCTCTACTTCTATCTAGCCTCAAGTTTGGTGCTCACGGATGTCATTCTTTTCAAAAATCGTACAACAACCCTTATACTCCTAAAAACATTCTAACTTTAATTTATAAAAATATAGTAAGTCATCATTTGATTATTTCCAAGCATAACCCATACAGCTCGAATAATGATTTAACATCTAGAAATATCATTCAGCAAGGTTCCTGTAAGTTCCCAACTTTTGACATCCTGTTACAGCCACATATATACATATATTCATATTACTAGCAACACAAACATCATTTTCAACCCTTAACTACGATTGATGCATCTACTATAGTTATTAGACCTTTAAGAGTAACAAACGACAACTTTACTCCAATTTCCAACTTCAATAACTTCTACTTTCTCTTTTTGTCATCATAAAAGTAAAACTGATGCTTTAATACCATGAAACAGCAAGATTTTCTTTCAATCATTGCCAGAAAAACCTCAATAACCACATCATACTAAATTTTTCAGTTTACAACAATTATCTCCTACTTTAGAAGCCTTTTATAAAGTTTTTTTCTTTCTCAACTATTCCTTGAACAGCACTTTGACTTTAATACTTTCAGGCTCTCAAAAAAAAAAAAAAACTTATATATCAAAGCCTAGACATACTAGAATGCATCGCACATCATTATCTATTCAAAATTCATGCCTAAAGCTTCCATAAAATAATATGCTTCCTTACTAAAGCTTTCAAACTTCAAATTTTGGACTTTCAATCCAAATGGGTTTAAATCCAATTCCACATGTTTTTCCCTCATAATTTTGTAGGTAGAACCCATTTCTAACCTTAGATTAAACAAAATCCAACTTATTCCTATTATCTCCTCAAGGCCTAATAGACAAGGTGTATTATGTAAAAATGCCAACATTTAATTCTTCAAGCCATTCAAATAATATCCTCATAGCATCAATCACAGGTTCCAAACATTCATTTTAATGTCACTAGATTCAATCCTCTAAAATCATTATACAGTTAGACTATATAACAACGAGAATTTCTTCCAAACTTATACTAAGCTCATAGCACCACGTGTAACCTACTAACATCCCATTGGTATATTTAACACTCAGCCAAACGTAGCTCTTGTTTAAGGAAGCAGTGGTTGTTTCAAACAAGAGTAGGGAAAAATTATAATTTAGTTATCTCATCATCAATTGCTAGCAAATATCCTTTATAACCATAATCATGTAACAAAAACCATAGTGCAAACTTAAACACAAATTAACTTCGATCTCAAACTTAACCTCAACCTCCTTTCTAGCTTTAACTCATGCATCTCATTATTAGCTAGGATCCTCTTATAAAACCTTTTCAAAACCCTCTTCCTTAGTCTTTGAAAATAAATTGAATCATGCATGCCTAGGATCCTTTCAGATCTTTTCTTCTCTAAATAATCACATCTCTTCTCTAGATGTCCTTGCTCACAAGCTATCACTACCACTACTGTCATTGGTAATGGTGATATGACTTGCCTAGATCACTAATGGCTCAAATTCATAACTTTAGTTAATTGGAAGACTCATATACCTATACTCTTTCCATGAGCATCTCCAGCAAAGATTAACCAACAAGAGCCAAACAATAACATATCAAACCATAAACAACTAGAGCTATGACTAAACTACTCTTTCACGCCAGCAGAGCATTCTAGCCTATTGTTAAAACCTCTGCTCCAATACCAAAAATGTAACACCTTCCTCTAGGGTCACTTATCAGAGTTGTTTAGTCATCTAAGAACCATATATGACCCAATACCCTTGGAAACACAAAAAGCTTAAACCTGTAGCTTTGGCATGTAAACATCTCAGGGCATTCACTTATACAATTGCCCTGGTTTCTAAATGAAATTAAATATACTAATTAATCATGTATTCTCAACCACAACTACTACCAACTATATATAAACATATTCTTGCCATCATCGCATATGGCACTTATCGTTAGGCTATCAGAGCCTTGACTCTCCTCCTTAAAGAGGGTATTTACATGTCAAAATATACAATACATGCACATTTAACTTTAATATCATAATAAATATAAATAAATTTAAAACATAGCTTATATATATAACAAATTAGCATATTCTCCAACTCCATCCACTTCAGTCTTCACCAACCACTACGCCCTTGCCCTTAGCGATAATTTCCTTTACTCTTATCATGGAAGAAAGGGAAGAGATTATGGGGAATTTCAGTAGCAAATACTTTTCATCATGTAAATCATACAAGGTTAATAACTATGCATGTCAAAACAAGCCATAGAGAACAAGACCTTGCAAGTAACTAAGCTAAAAAGCTAACTCGTGCACATCTATCTTACTGATAACTGAACTGAATAATTAATTGGTGCACAATCTCTTGCAGATATATAAACTGTATAAATAACTGGTGCACATTCATTTTACAAATGGATAAAATGAATAAATAACTAGTGCACATACTAGGCAGATAATTGCTTTGCCAATCTATCTGATGCACATGGCTATGGCAAATATCCAAGCAAGGAAAATTTAGATGTTCTCACGCTTAACTACAGCAAATTGGCACAAACAAACAACAGGCCACAAATGCACAATAACACGAGAGCAGAAGAGTTACTACCTCTTGTACTCTCTTCCAAATTACCTTTCTACCTGCTTCTCTCCTTGATGATTCCTTTGCGGGTTTGGACAATTATCAAAACCTAACATTTATGTAACCTAACATTTATGTAAGGGCAAGTTAACACTAACTATTCAGAACTTATATAAACTCTTCCCAAATCTTAGCTCTAAACAGAATCTACCCTTTATGAAAGCTTGGATAAAAAGATATGTATACATATACCTCAATGGCAAAAGTAATCTTTCTCAAATTCCAACTCTAATTCCATATTTTTAACTTATTCTTATGCCATTATTCTATGAAATCTGCTTAAACAGTTCTTATCTTGTTTAAGCCTATTGGATGAATAGTAAATAAAGGAATGGTTCCTATTATTACTAATTTTCCATGGTTTCCGTATACAATAGGAATTTTAAGTACCTAAAATGTATGTTTATCATCTATAAAAACCTTAATTCCACATTAAAAGTATCGAGCAGCAAGCTTGACCCATATTTTCCATATTTTAAATCGCACCTCAAAACAAATAATACTATATTCAGCTTCAAGCTTATCATTTGGATAACACCTCTCTTGATTCTGAAAATTTCCAGCTCTTATAGTGTTGTTGTAACCATCGTATTATGTCTTCTAATTTCCATCTATATACTTTATTTCAATTCTCTATATTTTTGGCCAAATAATGATCATCAAAATAGTAAACTTTTCTAAGCCCTTGGCTGCTAAATTTCGAGCAACATCCCATACCAACAACTGAAAACTTCAGCTTCAAGAACAAGGTTTAAACCTTAATTTTATGGTCTCTAGACATGGGTTACACATCTAAAACATTTATGCAGCATTTAGGGACATTAAGCAGCAAGATCTAAATCAGTTTTTAGCCTCCACTACTCAAACTTTACAAGCTTATACCATCCTCCTTTATTCTGAAATAGTTTTCCAGCTTTATATAATCTAGTAACTATTATTCTATCATCATCTTAAGACTTAAACCACAATCCAATAACTTAAACTATTCTTTTTGACACTTAGGGTTTCTGAAACAGAAACTTTAATTAGATTTTAATAAGCTTCAACCACTCTGATCTTTAAAGTTGTCAACAACAGTATATCATTTATATTACTCTACCAACATCTCATTCAAGCACCACACACTTTATCATTCATTGGGCACTTTAGGTGTTATTCTGAAATTTTTTCATATCATTCAGTCAATTGAAACTTCAATCACATTCATAATATGTATATCCATATGTAACTCATTTATAACAATCTAAGTATGTCCTGCCTCTTCTTATTCTCTCACATGGCTTCCCCCTTTAAGTTTGCAAATTTCAGCTTAAATAAGGTTGTTTTAATCATCATCTTAGAGCCTTTATGCACGGCTTATTAATCTAAGATAGTTATTCAACATTTGGAAGCATCAAACAGTGACTTCCTTATCCATTTTTAGCCTCAAAATTCAAACTCTTGAAGCTTCCAACATATATTCCGTCTTCATATTTTACATGATGTCTATCTTAAATTCACAGAGCCCCACTGCAGAAATCTGAAATTTTTCTCCAACTTCAAGAACATTATTGTTGATCTTTATTTTAACATCTATAAGCATGATTTAACTACCCATAGCAGTGATTCAACTTTTAGAAATATCTCACAGTAGATTTGAATTTAGTTCTCGGCTTCAGAAATTCAAATCTCATAGTTTTCAATGTCACCAGCTAGCTAGCACTCAACACTTTATCTGTTTTTAACATTAAAATGTTTTTATAGGCCACGCAAGAAATATTGAACAGACTCCTCTGGAACTTGCAAATACATAATCAAAAATTACTCTGAACTACACAAATCATGCAAGTCATGAACCAATCAATATAACCTATATTCCATCATCCTATTTAGTTTATTCAATTATGGGCCACGAGTTCTTCACGTGCGCACTCTCTAAAAACCAGATTCTCAACTTCATCCTCTTGCAGAACATGCCCTAACTAAAGAAAATAACGATGGAATAAGGTTTAGGATCCTTACCTTAACCAAGCTTTAGCTTTGCCTGTCGACATCCCATCCTTTCTTCCTCTTCTACGCCTTCGGTCTTCCTCCTCTCTCAAACTCTCCCGCTTTTCCTCGCGTTCGGATCCTCTCAGAAGCACCTCTCTTAGCATCCATCAGCGTCCAAATCTGGACCGTCTAAATAATTCAAGCTCTGAAAAATTGACACGTCATATAATTAACAAATGTATCTCCACCGTCTGTTTTGTTTTAATCTAAACCGTCCATTTAATTCCCAATTTTGCCAAATCCCTAACCCATCTTGTACCCAAGGTTTTTGGAACCGGACCGGACAGTCGGTCCGGTTAGACCGTCGGCCGGAGGGTGAAGCGGCTCGACTCATAAAGTTAGGCCGTTCAATGAGTTAAGCCGGATTGGACCTCCCAGAACCGGCTTTTGAGCCGTTAGCCGGAATCCAACCGGAAACCGGAACGGGTATTGAAGAACTGGATGGGTGAAAATATGATAAAGAAGCAGATCGGAAACATTAGAGAAAAAGGAGGAAGGAGGAAGAAGAAGAAGATGATGATGCGAAATATAAAGAAGAAGGAGTAAACTCTTATCTATTATACAAAATTGATTATGCTCTTGAGATAAAGCAAGAAAAATGATCTTTAGTTTATCCTCAAGCTCTTCTCCAATCCTCATATGCCCACATCGTTGGAACTGCAAATGGAGTGAAAAAAAACGAAAGACAGAAGAAGCAGTGGCTGGAGGGAGAAAAAGGAACAGAACTCATGAATAGCGCCTCGTAAGTTGTGAGTGGGGAAGCTTCTCAAGGAAGCTTTGACCAATTCAAACTAATTAATTATTAAAGGTTAAATATAAATTTTTAAAAAAATAATTAATTCTCCTTACCTTTGCTTTTTTTTATACAACCTTACTTTTACTTCTTGTAACGCGTGAAGCTTAAAACAATCAAAATGCGATTAATTGAAAATTTTAAAGAATTGGAAAGTTTTTTTGCGCCTAATAAATACATTAAAGGTATATATATATAATATTTAAAAAATTTATCAACTCAAACTGTCAAAATATATTTTTTAAGTAAACAATTAAACTTTTTATGGATTTATATATGGGAAAATTGCATATAAATATCTTATTGAAGATTTATTTGTCAGATGGACCTTATGTGTAAACAATCTTCCCCATATGCAAAAGATATTCTCTTATATGCAAATAATATTTCCTGTGTTCAATATATCTTCCGTATTTGATATTTCCCTTGTGTGCAAAAGATTTTCCCTTAAATGCTTTCAAATCTCATTTGCAAATAAATTTCTAACCAAAAATTACATCAATGAAATGAAGGTTAGATATTTAATTTAAATTGTAGAGTTAGACTTAGACATGTTACTTGTTTTATTTATGATTTTGAAGTTGGAGGTCTTGATTTTGGGTCATTTTCTCAATAAGATGATGATATTTTTGGTCCAAATGCATTTCAAGAAACTTATGCTTAGATCAATCAAGAGTCACCAAATACCAATGTTTGACAAGTCATGAAATCATTATTATTTACACTTTTTGTTAGGTTAATGGTTGACTTTTATGTTCTTTCTTAAATGGTGTTTTGTGACTTTACTAACTTCATATGAAATTAGACTAAAGACTAATTATTGTAATTTATGTATATATATAATATTTTTATATTTAAGTATTACGTCACCGGTCCAGCTAAATGGCTCAACCGTTCCAACCAGTTGAACCTTGACCCGCTGACATTTCCGGCTCAATATCCAGTCCAGCTTTTAAAACATTGCTTGTACCTAATGTCGATGATGGGATGTAGTGCCCATTGTCGTCATCTACCATTGGATGCTGTCAGACACCACCGTCATCGCTCAATCTTGGGTGTCGTTGGCAACTATTTTTTTTGTTCATTTGGATTGGAATCAGGTACCAAGATTGGAATTATAATCTCTTTTTTCAAACTGAATAGGAAGAGGATTTTGATCAAACCCAACCAAATAAGCTATTTAATATTTACTTACTTCCAAGATTTCAATCAAAGAATCAGTCACAGTCATTTCTTTACAAGCAAAGTTTTATAAAACATGCTTTTTCCTTCCAATTGTGTTCTGCGTCTTCTGTATTTTTTTTAAAACAATATTTTTTTGGATGACATTGTAATTAGTTTAGTGTTATAGAAATACACAGGTATTGGAAGAATAGCAGTTAGATCTGAATTTTGTGACTAATTGCATAGGCATGCATTGTAAAATGAGTCACAAGCAGAAGTTTGTTTTTCTAGTGAAGTTAAATTAGAGTGGATTGTGACATCTTGGAGTTTCAACAAATTATTTATTATAGCCTTCTTGGAGTCTCTATCCAAACTTGTGTTTTTTCCATTATTTGGCTTTTGCATTGCTGTTTATGTTGGTCCCCTTGTATATTACACTCATTGTTCATGTTGTAGAAGATACTTTGCTAATTGTGTATCAATCAAATTTTAGTTTGCACCCTGACCATGTAGCTTTTATCCTTGTGTTTTGCATTTACAATGTTGATGAACTAAATTAGGATGCAAAAATTAGTTCTACTGGTCATGTATGTTTCCTTCTGGGATCTTTTGATAAATTTTTTAAATGCCCATTGGCATGGGACACCAATTGCTGTCAAACACATTTTTCCATCTCTTTTAGTTGGTAAATTAATGGTATAAGATTTACTCACCTTTTGTCCTATTTCCATGGTTTTTCTTTGAATCAATTTGTGATTAATTTCTAAAGATTTATGATATAAATATAATCTATCATGGCATGTGACTCAAGAATATGTTAAAACTAAAGAATTGTTTTTCCTTATCATTTTTCAAGTCTTGCTTAGGGCAATAGGTTATGCTGGCTGCGCAATAATTTGATCACATCAAAGAGGATGCAAAAATAGTAAATGAAGAAAATGTGACAACTGAAGAGAAATATAACAGATTTTAAAACTGTAGTTTTCAACATTGTAAGATTTAGACATTTCAGCTACTAATGTTATCATCTCATAACATAATTGTCGATATGATTATGTGCTCTGAAGCTTAGAATCCACTTGTAATTGATTGAACCATATTTTATATATGATTTTTAATAATTAAAGTGGGATTTTGATACATTTTCCTGGATATTATTATATGATTAAGCACTAATTTGAGTTAGGGACATTCGTATTGAATAAATTGCAATTAGGGGCAAAATGGTAAAAAATTTGTTAATTATTCATACAAATGATTTCTTGAACTTTTGATGCTACATTGTGCTTAATTTTTCATTAAAGATGTTTAGGAAGAAAATTTGAGATTTTGGAGGTTCAAAATTCATATTTTGAGAATTGGGAAAAACTACAAAATTGGCCCCATAATTTTTGAAAATTACACATTTGTGTAGGAAAAGGGTCAAATAAAATTACAGTCAAGTACCCAGATGTTTGAGAAATTACATTTATTCCTGTCAATGTTTCAAAAAATTATACTTTGCTCCCTTCTCAAAACTTTTTCAAGTTTTTAAATAGGTCCCTGGTCACTATGTTGCGTCTTCTTCAGCAAAACAAACAGATCCTAATAGAGAGTAAAGCGCCGCAAGGCCACTGAAGGAGAGGGAGAGGAGGAGGAGACCGCCATCACCACCACCTGTGTCTCCTCCTCTCCACCTCATGGCCGCCACCACCGTCTTCTTCTTCTTCGCCGGCCCTCCCTCAACCACCACCATCTCCGCCGGCAGCGAGAGCTATGAGAGCTTGAACCTGGAAACGCAGATCAAAGTAGAAAACCAACACTGCAAACTAGAGGCAATGGAGGAGAGGCTGCCATTTGCCACCATCGTGCTCAGTCCTCCTACCACCGTCCCTTCCTCTACCTTCTCTACCACGCTGCATCACTGCCACATATAGATCGGGAGAGCTGAGAAGCAGAGCACAGAGACGGGAGACAGTTTCAACGCCACCCATAACCACCATCGATCGGAGAAGAAGACCCGACTGGAACCACCACCGTCGTGATCACCACTCAACACCACTGTCATCAGAGGCACAGTTCCGATGACTCTCACACCAACACCACCACCAATACCGCTGTTTCTTCACCTCTGGTATCACCTCTGACCTCTGGCACTCACTCTCCCACAAACACTGCCAGTTCCTTCCTTACTCTCACCATTGCCGCTTCCTTCCAACATCCCAGAGCCTTCTTTCCTCCACTACCAAGAACCATTACCACCACTTACCTCTACTCTTAATTCCTCTTTTCCATTATCGCCATCACCGTTTGTTTGGGTCAAATTTTCCATCCTCTATTCCCTGTTTTCAGCATCACAGAGGCTTTGCTTTCTTTTCTCATAAAACTCGACACCCACCACCCTTCCTTCTTTTTCCATTGATTCAATACTATATTGCATATGCCATAGATTTTCAATGCCTTAAACAAGCTTTGGCGGTTCTTAATATTCACCACATATAGACCTCTCACTCTCATTCTCCATTGATCTGACTATTCGATTTCAATGGGTGTGGAGTATTTTTGAAGAAGCTGTAATTGTTGTTAATCAAATAAGTGGCTAAGCTTTCAATTCTTGGTGATGAGGACTTGTGCTTGAGCTTAAAGAACTACATAGGGGAGCTAGTTCAATTCCTTTTCTTATTTGTATATTTTGATTACCTAAGTTTTAGGATTATCTTTATATACTATTGAGACTTGATTATTGTTTGGATAGTATTGTGGATTGAACCTATGTGATTGAA
This sequence comes from Inga leiocalycina, assembly GCA_963242795.1. NCBI lineage: Eukaryota > Viridiplantae > Streptophyta > Magnoliopsida > Fabales > Fabaceae > Inga > Inga leiocalycina. The sequence continues at coordinate 61,009,343 of OY725321.1, forward strand.
TTGAATCAATTGAGTGTCGTGTTATCACATTCATATTAAGAAGAAACAAGTTATAGTTATTCCAATTTCAATTGCACATTAAGTGGTTTTAAACAATATCTCAAGAGATAGTAGTTAGTTATGGTCGTAGGAGCTACTATTAATTGGGAATCTTAAGGTTTTTCTTAAGACTTAATGAATTTTAACTCTCATAATCTTTTTGAGCAAGGATTGCCACTTCTTTATGACCAAGAGCACTTATCATTCATTTATTAATTCCATCCCATTTTTATTAAAAATACCAAAAATAATAGTCTAGTTTTTAATCTAATTGCATTAGTCCATAGTTTATAATTTATTAAAATATTATAGATTGTATGTATATTGGTCTGGATTTACGGTTTTCTTTCTTTTTTAGCATCTTTGTTGAACTAAATATCTCATTTTTCGAAAAGAAAAAAAGGAAAAATAGCAAACCGGTTGAATCATTCAAACCGCCGGTTCAAATGATTTTCACCGGTTCAACCCATTCTTGACTGGTTCAACCTGTTCAACATCAAACCAGACCGGACATCAGACCGGTTCATCGGTTTTTCGGTTGAACTGGCAGGTTCGATCCGGTTTTTTGTACATTGAAAAAATGTGAACCACCCTTCATTTTATTTCCCATATGTTTTATTCCATTTTGCTCAATATGCCATGTGCATAGTGCATGCTTCACTTCAAGAATAACTTCATGTAGTGCTCTTGCCATTGCTTGATCTTGATCAGCAAAAATTGTTGCAGGTCTCTTTTGCTTGTTTGCTTTTAAAAAAGTTTCCAGCAACCACTTAAATGATTCTGTAGTTCCTTCGTATAACAAAGCTGCACCAAAAATTACAATGCCTATGTAATGATTGAGTCCTGAAAATATGGCAAGAGGCCTATGATTATTATTTGTGCAGTATGTGGTGTCCAATGAAATTACATCTCCAAAATAAGCATAATCTACAAGCATACGAGCATTGGCCCAGAAACTATTTGTAATTTGATTTTCCATATCAAGTTGATATAAATGATAAATTGAAGGGTTCTCGGTAATCTACTCTTCAATAACCACCCAACTTCGCCATCCTTCATACTTCTTCTTCGTTTAACCTTCAAATAATTTTTCATATCAACTAGAGTGAAACCAAGATTAGCTCGTCCACTTGCTTGCTTATTTATAAGGTCAAAATTTTCTTTTTGCTGAAGCCCAGCATCCCTAGCCAAATCAATCTCATCTACTTACGCATCTTGTATTTTTCTATTAAGACCTCATCATATGCACAGTTTCTTGAAGATGTAATAGGTGGTTGTGCTTTTCTATAAAGCTGGTGATCTTCAATTTACCTTCTACCAAACTAAATGTCATCCCAACTTTACATTCGGTCCTGGTCTCAGGACGATGGTTGGTGGTTGATGTGCACCTTTTATTTAGCCTTTGTTTGCCCTCTTTTGAACACGCATATCTATAGGCAATAATTGTCTTTTTATCTTTCTCGCCCTTTTTGTCAACCCATTTTTTCTTGCACTAAAGCCTACTTTACAAGCATATTCATTCCAAAACCTCCATGCTTCATCAAGATTATCAAATTCTTTTCCTAATCTAGGAGTCAAGTCAACTTCCATATATTGAAACATACAAAATAAATATATGTGCACTACACTGAGTTCTTGTATAAAATAGAAATTACAAAAATAAAAAAATTCAAGGCAGAACTTAAAGTTTAAAGTAACAATACCTTGGTTAAATGTTTGAAGGGTATGTGAGACGAAACCCAAGATGTAACCTTGCTCCAAGATTAAATTATTAATCTTTCTATAGCCTCCGCACGCAACTCCTGGAGAGATCGTTTCCAATGGGGGAAAAATTATTAATCTTTCTCTTATATAAAGATAATATATAAATCTCTTCCAATATTAAGCAAGAACAATATAGTCTCTTTTATGAATTTCATAACAAAAAAAACATACACTTTTTTTTGGATTCTCCACTTTAAATAAAGAGAAGTTTGCACATTAAAAACCCCTAAAATAAAGATTTTTGTGACATTACTCATGAAAAACTCAACAAGATATGATCTTTTATTAAACAAAAATGAGTTCTTTTTCTCATACCTTGCCTTTAACAATATTTCCCGACAATATCAGCACAAAACTATAGAAAGTGGTCCTCGTTTCGAAGGTATGGTGCCTTTTATAAGTAAAAACCCAAGTTCTTGAACCCGGACCGGACCGGACCACGATTAAACAGGTCCGGTTCCCGATCTGGTTCGGGTTCATATTTTTTTTTAATTTTTTAAAAAATTTTTCCTTTAGAATTTTATTCTATAAGTCTAAAATTTTCAATTTCTCATCGGTTTGGTCCCGGTTTAGCTCCGGTTTGGCCCCGGTCTGACCCACTGACCCTTAACCTAGTACCCGGACCGGTTCAATACCCGATCCGAGTTTTAATACCTTGGTAAAAACATGAACGGCCATGATTAAAAGAAATCAATGGTTAGATTGTGTTCTAAAGGTAAAGAAATGGACGGCCACGATTAAAAGAAATCAACGATGTAAATGCACTTGTGAGCTTATGAGGGATGAGGGGAGAAAGGGCTGTTGAGGAGATCTGTTTCCCCTTTTCCTCTCATTCTGATTCTGTTTTGGAGGGGCGGGGGCTGATGGTTGAAGTGAAAGGTCATTCTTTATATTTTAATATTTCCTTAAGTATGGCTTAACGCATAAGCCTTATCTTCCAAGATTTTATTGGGCCAATATCTAAACAATCTGAACTTCATCTCTCTGGCCATGGTAGCATGTTTTCGGCTTCTAATATTAGGCTGCTATGTGGCCCAATTCCACTTTTGGGGTTTTGGGAAGTGAATTGACTATTTTACCCCTTCTTTTATCGATACTTAATTACCAAATAAATTCTATAGAGTAATCATTATTACTATGTAAGAATTTTCTTTATCAAGTAGCTTCTTTAGCCCATAAAATAGTCTTTCTTAAATAATTGGGCTAAACATCAATCTCTAACTATTTTTCTTAATTATATCAAGAAAATATACCCTTAATTCCCGAAAATAGTTTTATAATTATCTATAGCTAACTAACTTCTCCATAAACTCCTCTATTTCTCAAAATAACTATCTTTAGCTTTTCCTTAATTTTTCTTGGCCTTAAACAATTTTAACAATAATCTCATTTCTTATTTTCTTGAAATTATGGCCTAAAAAATAAGCATTTTAACAGATAATTTATTTTTGAGGCTTTTAAATTTTTTAATACCATCCCTAGGCCTCAATTAAGTTTTGTGATTCTCTTTTCAAATTTTTGGGATGTTACACCCAATACTCTCAGAGCAACCCTTAAATGGTGAAACAGAGGGTAGAAAGAAGATTCGAATGCTTACCTTTACTGAAATCTAGCCCTGCATTTATGAAATCCTTTCCTTTTCTTCCACTTTATCACCTCTGATACTCCTCTGTTCTTCTTCGTATCTCTCCCTCTCAAGCTCTGTTTTTCTTTGATGGACTGACTAAAATGTAGGAAGAGTAAAAGGTGATTGAAGTTATATTGGTCTCATGACCAATATGCCCTTTGATTAGTTTTTATTCTCAATCTCGTCCTTTATCTATTATACTAAAATCCTCAAATAATTTTTTTAGGGATTAATCAATAAAACTTTATAAGTATTTTCTTCCTTAGATAGCTTCTTTAGCCCATAAAGTAATTTCTCTAGAAACCTCAGGCTAAAAATCAACCTCTAACTATTCATTTCGAGTTTTTGGAAAAAAAAAATAGGCCCTTAATTCTAGAAAACATATTTAAAATGATCTGTAACTCTTTTTAAAATAAAATTTTCCATAAACTCATTTGTTTCCCAAAATAATTACCTCTAATTTTTCCTTAATTATTCTGAGCCTTTATATATTTTTAATAATAATTTCTTTCTTTATTTTCCTACAATTCTAGCTTGAAAATAAGCTCTTGACAAAATACCTTATTTCTTAGGCTTTTTAATTTTTAGATAACATTCCTAGACCTCAAATATACTATGTAAATTTCTTTTCAAATTTTTGGGATGTTATAGAAAAAGGGATAAGTATTTTTGTATGTATATTTCAGAAGCCACAACACTCAATCTAATAATCCACCTTCCGCGCTAGAGATTTGAATAGACCATTATGTCATTATGCGCAATTTTTAAATTTGAAGGATTACACAAAATTTTATTGAAGGATAACACATCCTAATGAAATTAAGGATAGTTTAGTTTATACAAATATAGGTTGCACTATTTATGTAATGGAATTTTCATTATTATTTTTAAAGCAAAACCTGAATGAAATTTTAGAGATTATCTATTTTTTCATGAATAATATAAAATATAAAATAATCAATGTAAAAATTAGCTGGTCAAGAGTGAAACCATTTCTCAGAATACTTATAATATCGACTAGAATTATCAAATTAAAATTGCCAGCCATATGCATCCAGCAATTAACACACGTCATTTTATACTTCTCCGATTCCAAATCAAGTCAATTCGTACCAACAAAATTCGGCCATGCAAAGGGACATCTTGTAATACCCCGAATTTTGGGATCGAGGGTTTAGAAATAAGCCTGAATTAAGTGGACTGTTAAGCCCTGATTTATCATGTGCCCCAAATATATTCTCTAATGTTCCTTATATCTTTGGGGCATTAAAGAAAATAAAATGGTGAATTTTGAAGAAAGTGATTATGCTTCCAGTGAAATTTCTTATAAGGCAGTGAGTTTGTCATGAGGTTTTGGATGACCAAATGATTAGCAAAAATTATGAAATTTTACAGGGTGAAAGTAGACATCCTAAGATTTAATTTGGTAGGTCATATGACTCAATTAGAACTATATACAAAGAGTTATAAATTTTTGAAGTTTGCCCAGTGAAATTGACTCTTTTCTAAAACAGCATGTAAAGATTAAAAATCTAGAAATGATGTGCTTCCAAGTGGCTAAAGTCTATATTTTTTTTCTTGAAACTAGACTCAATAAGGGTTCCATAGCCTTTGGAATCACTTCAATTCGATTTTTCTAGAATTAGTTATGATTTTTCAAAATTTGAGCAGAAATCTACCAGAATTTTGTAAAAATTTGAAATTGGGAAAATGAATTAATTAAATTGGGATATATTATTAAAACATTTCATCTCCTTACTCTAGCATAAACTGATGTGAAGTTCAGCATTTAGAGAGAGGAAGTGCAGCCATGTTCTAGAGAGAGAAAGGAGAAGAGAACTTGTACTGTAGGTCGATTTCTTTGATAAATCGGTTCCTAACGCGTATAACTCTGATCCTAAGCTACTCTTCTATGTCAATTCAGGTTTGGGAAGCTTAAATTCTCTTGTTCAAGGACCTAGGGTTTCATCCAAGAGGAGGAAAAGTTAGTGGGAGCTTGAGGTAACTTCCAAACCTTTATATATTGGCTGTTCTGACTGCTATAGACAATTTAATCGATGAAATTTCGCCGGATTGTCCTGAGTTTTAAATTTTGGAAATGTGATGACATAAGGGTTATGCTGCCAAAATTTAGTCTTAATGGTAGTTGTAACCTAATATAATAGTTAATAAAGTGATTAGGAGTAGAAAGAAACATGTTTACGGAGCTGAAACCGAAAAACCCCAATTTTTTCTGAAGTATCTGTAAATTTCGGCCAGGGCTGTTAGAGGGCCTTGAAGTTGGATTTTCAATGATTTGATGATTCCATTAAGTTCAGGAGGGGAAATTAGGTGGGGTTACAGTTGGTCACTTTTTTTCAGAAAAGGCCGAAAAAGCATAATTACGAAAACGCCCCTGAAACTTTTAAAACAGGGCTGCTAAGGGCAATTTTGCCTTTTGGCAGTGAATTTGGTATTTTTGAGTCCAGAAATGGATTCTTTGGGAAAAAATATGTTAGAATAGCTCATGTCAAAATTTCAGTAAAAGTACAGCTGGACCGGGTAAGGCCGGGTCGGGTCCCCAGGGGCATTTTGGTAAATTTTCACCATAGGCTAATATTACGACCAGAATCACTATGGAAGTGTCTAAATGGTACATTTGAAATTGTAGGACCGAGTTGAGGGCCTGAGGGGTTGGCACGCGATACGAGGCACGCAAATCAAGGAGAAAAGACTGGAGTTAGGAGACTTACCTTATTTGCATGTATTTGATATCTCTGCTTGTGTGGTGATGTATGTGATTGCTTTACTTGATTGTGTAGAGCATTTTTGAATAAATGAAGCTCTGTTTCTGTTTTCGCTGTGGCCATAGTTTTGTTACATGAAACATTGAGTATGCAGAAATGTCATTATGAGGCATACATTTAGTTAAAGCTAACATGTCATACACATAGTATCTATCATGCATGCACTATGGTATCTGTTTCCTACTAAGATTCTCTCGAATCCACCCTCCCCTACCAAAAATTTAGACAGGAAGAGGTAGAAGATACGCTGATAACAAAGAAAAGAACCGTACGAAGTGATTGTGGTGGTGGAACGGAGACTGGAAGATGTCTCTGTTTCACTCGGACGGGTTTAGACACCCTGGTAGCCCTGTGCGGCTACATTGGTGGTAATTATTATGTACGAACCCCAATGGGGAATTTCTGTAATCAAGCACTTTTTATCAGTATATTTATGCTATTCCTGTGTTGCCCACCGAACCGTATATCATTTTCCGCGAATACTGTGGTAAAGGTAAAATTAAGATAAATGTGTAACTCATCTTCTGTGATCAAATTAAAAGAAATTCAACTAAAAATATTAATTAGCATGCCAAGGGTATTATTTATTTTCACATATATTTGATGATATTTCTAATTAATTATAGGATAAAGTATACTTTTGATCCCTTATGTTTGCCTCAAGTGTCATTTTAGTCCCTTAAGTTTGTAAAGTATACTTTTAGTCCTTCAATATTAACACTGTTAGTCTTATTTAACGGAAAATGTTGACTCATCAAAGTCACATTATTTTAATCCTAAATGGTTGTCACATCAACTCAAATTTTTTAAGAAATCCACATTTTAATTAAAATAATAATAATAACAAAAAAATCTAGGTTTTTATTCAATTTAAAATTCTAGATCTTTAATCAATTTTTTTCATCTCCTCCCCTTCGTCATTGGACATGAACTCCCTTCTTCCTCCATTAATCTTCCAATGCACTCTAACCCTATCTCACCGGCTACGTAAACCTACGCAAGCTCACTTTCCCTTCATGTTCTAAACGCTTGTGGAGTATAAGTTAAATTTAGGTGGCCCTCCTTCATTAAGACCAACTTTGTTGATAGGATTTTTCAGTTGTAATGGAATTGTTATTGCTTAAACTAAGGTTGGAGTAGGAAGATTTGTTGAGCATGGGAGAGAATTGTTTGTTGTTATATGCTATCTATTGCAGAAACATCGAAACCAAATTATTGAACAGAAATTCATCAATCTAAATTATAAAGTGACGTTATAGTTTCTCTACAATAAATAAAAATTTATTAATATAATTTAGATGTGATATATTCTTTTCTTTATAGTAACATCAAGAAGATATAAACTAATGACAATTTCCTCCTACCACCATTCATGTTGCTCTTAAGTGGCTGTTGCAAGATAATCTCATCGTTATTCAAAGAACAATGTCATGAAGGATGTAAAAACATTACTTAGAAACTAATTTCTTAGATTTAGATAAACTTCGCATAACCCTTGAAAACAAAAAGAAAAAGCCTTACTAACCAAGCCAGGATTATGTAGTGTGATTATCATTTTAAAAAAACAAATAATATGCATTTGATTGATTGATATATTATTTTCTTCTTCTTCTAAATATGTGGACAATAGAGTGTGTCGAATACGCAATTACTAACCAAGCAAGGACCAATGGAGTATTGTTAGGCCTTTATCTCATTTTCACCTTTATTAGAGTATTCATAGAAAATGATATGCGGTTTGGTGGGCAACACAGGAATAGCATTAATATAGTGATAATATGTGCACGATTACAGAAAATCCCCATAAGGGTTCATATATGATACTTACAATTAAGATAGTCACACAAGGCTACTAGAGTGTCTAAACTCAACTCAGTGAAATAGAGACTTCTTTTCATCTTCGTTCCACTACTGTAATCCCCTCGTACAACACTTTGTATTATTGTCTGCATATCTTTTATCTTCTTCTATCTAAATTGTTGGTAGGGGAGGGTGAGATTTGAGAGAATCTCAGTAGGAAAATAGATACTATAATGCATGCATGATATATGCTATGTGTATGACATGTTAGCTTTACTAGATGTATGCCCCATAATGAAATTTCTCCATGCTCAATATTTCATGCAACAAGACTATGGCCACAACGAAAACAGAAACGAAGTTTCATTTATTCAAATATGCTCTATACAATCAAGTAAAGCAATCACATACATCACTACACAAGCAAAGATATCAAATACATGCATGTAATGCGTGTCAAAGCTTGACTCTCCACTTGATCCTAAAATTCCAAATATACCATTTAGACACTTCCATAGTGTTTCTGGTGGTTATATGGGTCTATCTTGATAAATGACCAAAATGCCCTTAGGACCCCGACTGGCCCCTATACCCAGTCCGACTATACTTTTTTTGAAATTTTGACATGGGCTATTCTAACATATTTTTACCCAAGGAATTCATTTCTAGACTCGGAATTATCAAATTCAATGTCAAATTCCAAAATTACCCTTGACAGCCCATTATAAGGGTTTCAGGGGCGTTCTAGTAATTAATGTTTTTTCAGCATTTTCCGAAAAAGTAACCAACTATAACCCCAACTAATTTTCCCTCCTGAACTCAATGGAATCATCAAATCATTGAAAATCCAACTCTAAAGCCTTCTAATAGCTTTGACCAAAACTGACAACAACTTTAGGGAAAATTGGGGTTTTTCGGTCTTGGCTCCGCAAACGTATTTCTTTCTACTCTTAACTACTTTATTAACTATTTAATAATGTTACAACTACCATTTAGACCAAATTTTGGAAGCATAACACTTAGGCCTATTCAATTTCCAAATTTCAAATCAAAGACAATTCAGTGAAATTTCACCGATTAAATTGTCCACAGCAGCGAGAATAGTCAATATACAAAAGTTTGGAAGTTACCTCAACCTCCCTCTAACTTTTCTTGCTTTTGGCTGAAAACCCTAACCTTAAAACTCCAAATTTGAGCTTCCCAAACCTTGAATAATATAGTAGAGGAGCTTAGGAGAAGGATTACACACATTAGATACGAATTCATCGAGGAAATTGACCTACCTTGTGAGATTTCTTCTCTTCTCTCTCTAAAACTCAACAAGCTTCTCTCTCTCCTTATGGCTACTGCTCACGTCTGAAATGGTAGGAGGAAGATGATGAGATATATTTAATAAGTCCATGCTTATGTCATCATCTCCTTTGCTTATGTCATAATTTAGACTTTCATGACATAAATTCTCAACTTCATGTAACTTGACATTTTAAGCCTAATTAACATGCAACTAATATTTTTCTCTCATGTTACATGCAATAGTATCCTAAGAATCCTTCTTCCATGTCTAAATTGGTTTCATAACTTGTTCCAGTTATGTGTACACCTTGTGTCGCAGTTTCGGTCAAATTTACACTTTTGCTCAAATTTTCCATAAATTCATATTTAATTGACCAAAAAATTCCAAATATATTTTCCCCCTTTATTTTCCTTAATTAATTGAAATTAACTTCAATTAATTGAAAATAATTAATTTAGCACTTGTTTGGAAAAATTACAAGTTTGCCATTACATTTTTCTCTATTTTCGGATTTTTTGGCAAATTTTCTGTCCAGACTTTGAAAAATCATAACTAAATTTGTAGGCATAATTTTGGAGCAATTTTAAAGGCTATAGAACCCTTATTGAGTCTAGTTTCAAGAAAAAATATAGCCTTTTGCTAGATGGAAGCATATCATTCCCAGATTTTCAATCTTTGCATGTTGTTCCAGAAAATAGTCAATTTTGCTGGGTAAATTAAAGCTTAGGATGTCTACTTTCACCCTATAAAAGTTCATAATTTTTTCTCATCATTTGGTCTTCCAAAACCTCATGACAAGCTCACTGCCTCGTAAGAAATTTCACTGGAAGCTTGATCACTCTCTTCAAAATTCACCAGTTTATTTTCTTTAATGCCCCAAAGATATAAAAAAATATTAGAGAATAGATTTGGGACACCTGTTAAATCGGAGCTTAGCATTCCGCTTAATTTAGACTTATTCTCAAGCCTCCAAACCCAAAATTCAGGGTATTACAAGTATAATCGAAGCAACGGATTTGACACTTACTACGGTTAAACATCAACATTACTATTACAATTCCAACTTAATCACCAATAAATTGTCTGGAATATGCGTAGATTGAGGGGTAAGAAACAACTTTAAAATGCCCTATTATTTGATGGATTTGAATCGTTAGAAGTGCTACATATGGGAGAATCTGAGAAAATCACTATAAAATACAAGTGATAATATAGATAATTTTTTACCATATATGCAAGATTGTTAATAAAAAAATATAGATAAAATTATCTTTAGTTTACTTTAAAAAAAGACATACGTTTTAACTCGTGATGAGAAGATGGTCTGGCATATAAAATAAAACAAAATAAAATAAAAATGAATGATAAATAATGAAATAATTATATAACTATAAAAGTTATCCTCTAAAAAAGGAGTTGAAGCGAGAAATTAAATGAGCAAGAAAATTGTGTGATTTTTAATTTTTTTTTGGTTATCACTGCATTATTTCATTGTTGGTCAAGTTTGGTTGGCCTAAGATTATACCCCACAAGAGCGTTATCAAATGGTAGACCTAGAGAAGATGGTGCTGGACTGGGGAGTAGTGAGCAGACCTAAAAGTCACAATCATCAAATTGACAAAAACTTGTGAAACCTTCCTTAAGAATAATGATGATTAGAAACACAAACTCCGACGGGTTTTCCTTTATCATAGATTTTTAACATGATTAAATAATTGACATGGATATCAAATTTAAAGGGTTAATATAGTTTTTTATCCATCAAGTTTATCCTTATTTTGGTTTTGATCCTTCAAATTTCAAATAAGAGGTTTTGGTCCCTCAATTGGCAAAATAATGCAAATTTTTATTTAATGATAGGGACCAATGTTTTAAACAAATAAAATTTAAGAGACCCAAATCTCTGGTTTGAAACTTAAGGGACCAAAATCAAAATGAGGATAAACTTAATAGACCAAATATTGTATTAACATGAATTTAAATTACTTATGGGACTTTAAAATTTTCACATTTTAATTAGTTAGCCTACTTATGGATCGGAACTTATAAATGGGCTTAGTAAGGAATAGGGGCCCTATCCTATGTTTCTAAGTACTTTGCTGTTGGGACATGAGTCATTACTCAATTATATATTTTTACTAGAGTAACTTCTTATCAATTCCAAACTCTTTAAGATATTATGTATTATACGTCTTTTTTACAGCATACAATGGATTTATAATCCTTTATATTTTTTTTGTCTCATTCAAATATATGACTTGTATGAAGGAATTCCTAAGTAGTAGTAATAACAGAAGGGCCAACAATCATCCAGCTGATCTATTTGAAATGCAAAGTATTAAACACATTGGTAATACGGAATAGTGCATAAGCTTTTACTTCCTCAGCGATAACAGGAGCAATCAATTTATCATTCGTACCAAAGACAAATATCTGTCTTTCCTAAGAATTTAAATATAATCAGTTTCATAGCATTGATCAATGTAACTACTGCAATGTTGGGAAAATATCATTCAAATATATTTTAGAAAAAATAATTTCGTAGTTGATGGCTCGAGTAAGAATTGTGTTATTAAATTGTTGTCTGAAAGTGCATTGGCAAATACAATCGTTTTATGGTGGAATTATCAATTATTAAATATTAAATTTGAAATAATATTTCCCAAATACGAGACATTTATAAGGATTGAAAAATGGTTGAAGCCATTTTTAAAAGATGCAAAATAGTGTTGCCTGGCAGCTTTGGAAATCAGACAAAAGAAGCACCAAATGGATTAGCACTAGCTAGCTACGTAATCTGATCAATTAGTATATGGGAAATACTTCATTTAGCGGGTCCAAATTTATGAACATGAAATTTCCAGAGGCTTGGCATAAGGAAATGAAATACTAGGAACGACATTTTGAGTATTAAAATAATCAAAACATAAAGTCCTAACATATATGAGACTATTGGTTCAAACTTAAAATTTTCAACTGATGATTTTAAATAAAAAATCATTTTTTAAAAAATTGAAAGTTATTAAGATATTATTTTTAATTTAGATTATGTAGACATTAAAATAATTTTAAACAATTAAAAATAAACTAAATCTGGACCATTTGGAGTTGGCACACAAACTGAATCTGATTGTTAACTGGTCGACAGTTGAAATCTTCCTTGAACGAAATCAAAATAATCACGCAAAATATATTCAAAATAACAACTCTTCTTTCTAGCAAAAAAAAAAAAGTCTCTAATACCAAGTGGAGGGTGGATGTATCCGGATCCCAATGTCACCAACAAAGGCATTAGGATCAAGATCTATCCCATCTGAAACAAATGAACTGAGAAATAACAAACTGTCTCATACCAAGAACATCTTTCAGACCTTAGTTTAGATAAGTCCGAGCTTTTTTTCTTCGCTCAAGGACACTTTAGAACCCTCGGTCTCTATAGAAATTCTGGTACTCAGCAGTTTCTCATTTTCCTACTACTCTTCACAAGATCATGATCGGATTCTTTCTGATGCACAGGTTCCTCATGAAGAGGCAAGTGCAGAGCATACTAGAATCTATCATAGAGATAGTGATGATATGTTAGGAATAAATATTTTTAGAAGAAGAGGGCTAACTAGAATGGAGAAATTATATTTCACAAGTGGAGGATTACAACTGATTTTTCAATTGCCTTTACATCAACTGAGGCATCGAATTTATAGGGAAACTAATCAGAAAAAACAAAACATACATAGTGCAGACACATGGCAAACTCATGGCTGACATGATTGAAGATATATGTTAGACTTTTTTTTAAACTAGCCGACAATTCTTTTTAAACCACACAGACATAAAGCACGCGATTTTAACAGGTTGTCCTACCTTTTGTATAGACACTGACGCAACTGCAGGTTATTATACAAAGACTGACGTGACTACAGGCTATTGTACAAAATACTGACGCAACTGCAGGATAAGAGATAAACGTTTAGGATGTTGCCGACACTTCTGAACGATCAGGATATTGCCAACACTTCATAACGATCAGGATATTGCCGACACTTCTTAGAGGGCTGAGATGTTGCCAACAGTTTAGAGAGGCTAGATTCAATCTTTGTAAATAGGCTCGTGATCATCATTGGGAGATAAGTTGTCACAGTCATTATCTCCATACATCTTAATACGTACCTTATGTAGATCCCATGTGTAGTCATGAGACCTTTCCCACGTGTAGGCATGAGATTGTTCTGGATAAGTTATCTCGAAAGCCTTTTGAATTGAAGCCTGAGTGCAATAAGGAGGGAAAGACTGAGTCAGGCTTGGTTGCAGGAGCTTGAAATCTTCAGGCAGTGGATCCTAAAATGTTAGGGATGATGATCCAAGAAGAGATAGATTGAATTGAGGAAGGTCATCATTTGGATCTTGAGAGTCTTGAAATTTAGGGCCAAGCATTCCAGTAGGAGGCTGACTTAATGTTGGCGGAGAGATAAATTCCTGAGTAACATAGCTTGTTTCTGGAGGAACAATTCCTTTGAACAGATCATACTCTTCTTCAGCTGGAATTGGGCCTAAGACATGACAATTTGTTTTCAGTCGAACATTGATTTGTCCTAGATAATGACCAAGTTCCTTAAGAGTATTTTGCTTCTGTTGTACCCAATCAAAAGGAGAGTTCCACAGTTCTGCTGTTCCACTAGAGTAAAGTCCATCGGAGTGGAGATGATAGTACCTGTTAAGAACAAAAATACAACAAAATCTTTTTTGTTCTCTTTTTTCAATTCTCTAGAGATTATTATCTTCAATAAAACTATAAAGTTTTCCTCTCCAGTAGGGTCCAGTAGGGCAGAGGAGCAAAAAGGTCTAGGAACTGATGGAGAAGGGAGTCTTCATGGTCTTTGTTATAGAGGTAATGATAGATGGGTAATGGTGCAAAGGCTATAGCACTAACATGAAGGGTGGTTAAAGACCATAAATACCAAAATAGTTCTTTAGGCATAGGTCCTTGGAGAAAAGGTAAGGTAGTGAAGGGAGTGTTTAGGCTAAAGTGGCGGGTTTGGGGAATAAGGTTGGTTTTTACAAAAAGAAGATGAAGCCAGTAAAACAGTTGTTGTTCTACAATCTTCTGAATATGATGAGGAGTCTCATGATAAGTGTCTGGAGGGAAAAGTGTGGCTTTTATGTTATGGGACATGGTTGGCTATGCTTCTGAGATGGTTAGAATATACAAGGGTTTTGGAGGAAGGGAAGGCTTTTGAGGTAGAGATATAAAGTCTGCAATGGTATTGTAGTGGCCTTTGAGATGTCTCACTGAGAATTTATAGCAAGAAAACTAGTCTTTTCATCTGAGTAGTTGAGCATCTGGTAAGATCTTTTTCTTTGGATCAAGCATCTTTGGAAAAGACGTATTGTCCATTTCTATGATAAAATAGTAGGGGCTCAAATGAAAGTTGAACTTTTCAATTCCACGCTTGACAACAAGGATTTCTTTGTACGTAGCATGATAATGCTTTTCTGGTTCTCTGAATTGTCCACTAGCATGTCCACAGCAGTATCTTTTTCCATTAACTTCTTCAAGAAGTATTGCATGTAGCATGATAATTCTTTTCTGGTTCTCTGAATTGTCCACTAGCATGTCCACTGCAGTATCTTTTTCCATTAACTTCTTCAAGAAGTATTGCACCCAAAAATTCATCACTAGCATCCGTTTGTAAGATTCTTTCTCCCTGATCTGGAATCTTCAGCAGAGGAGGATTTTGAGTGATCCTTTTGAGAATTTTGACTGCATTTGTTTGTTGTTTTCTCCACTGTGGAGGATTCTTTTTGAGAAGCTTGGATAAGTGATTAGTATGATGAGACACATGAGGGATAAAATCTCTGAGATAATTTACAATCCCGAGGAACTGTTGAATTTGTTTAACAGTAAGATTATCATTAGGAAAATTCAACAATTCTTGTGTGATATGAGGACCAGGGCTGTACTGACCATTCTAGAAATGCATACCCAAAAATTCGATCTTTGTAACTCTAATCTTACTTTTCTTTGAAGAGAGCATAATGCCATATTGTCTTATGATTTCAGTAAATCTGGATAATAGGGCTTTATGTGAAGGTTCATCTTCAAAAAAAAGGAGAATATCATCAATGTATATTAGGGCATTTTGTAGGATGGGTTCAAATATTTTGGTCATGGCTTTTTGGAATAGTGATGGGGCGACCTTTAAACCAAAGGGCATAACAATCCACTGGTATTGGGCATTTGGAATATAGAAAGCAGTTTTGGGCCTGTCATCTGGGTGGATACCCAACTGCCAAAATCCTGCTTTAAGGTCAAATTTTGAAAAGATTTGGGCTTTTTTGAGATGGGAAAACAAAGTACTGGGCTTTGGTAAGGGAAACTTATCATCTTGGAGAAAATGAATTAGTGGCTTGTAAGCAATGACAAGTCTCTTTTTTCCTCTTTTGATTTCTAATCTTTTTTCAACATAAAAAGCTTGGCAAACCCAATCAGACTTTGTAGTTTCAATGAGCCCTTGCCGTAATAAAGCTGCACATTCATCTCTAGCAAGTTTCAAATCATC
Source organism: Inga leiocalycina (assembly GCA_963242795.1). Lineage (NCBI taxonomy): Eukaryota > Viridiplantae > Streptophyta > Magnoliopsida > Fabales > Fabaceae > Inga > Inga leiocalycina. The sequence continues at coordinate 61,025,210 of OY725321.1, forward strand.
AGGATTCATACCTAGATGAGAAGCTTTAGTCCGATTAATATCTTCATTCTTTTTGGAAGGAAGTTTGATAAAAAAAACTCCTGATTTTTCCATAATAGAGAAGAATGAGGAAATTGATCATGGCTGTCTGAACAGTGTTGGAGCAATTGATCCTTGATATTCGAATATTAAAGCAGAGCCTGTCGAAGTTCAAACAGACTAGGGATTTCTGTATAAGGACTGAAATTTCCTTTCCATTTAATCCCTTTGGGTAGGATCATAAGATTCTGAGTATGATAGAAAGTATTAAATCCTAACAGAATATCTTTGCTTGGAAGATCACTTCCTAGTACTTTAATCTTCAAAGTACATCCTGGGAAGAATTTGATTCCAATCTTTCTCCTGGAAATGAGATCAATCTTGAAATGTTTGGCATCAGCTGTGAGAAAATACTGGTTATGAGGAACCTATTCTTCAGGAGGAAGAATATGAGGTTTCATGATTGTTTTACAAGATCCAGTATCAAAGAAGGCAATGGCTGTGACAGGTTTAGATTATATATTTGGAAGAACTTGGACTTTTATATTTGGAAGAGGAATATTGAGATTTTCTTTAGGATTGGATCGAAGTGATCCAAGGGATCCTATGAAAATTTTTTCTGGTTTTTCTGACGAAGATTGAACGGATTGGATGAGATTGATTGATCTATAAGGATAAATCTCTTCTTCATCTGTCTCAGATTCAAGATCAGAGAAGTCAGAGATTTATGAATTTTCTTCTTTATCAGAAAGGGGAAGAACATACAAGGTATCATGGTCTTCAAAGGGTTATTCTTTAAGAAAAGTTTCAATATCTGCATTTTCATCTGTGATCATTACGACTTTATAGAGCCTTTAAATCATCTTGATGTCTTTTTTACTTTTGTGAGGACAATTCTTTGCAAAATGTCCCTTCTTTCTGCAGATAAAATGTAAACACCCGTTTCCATTTTGATATGCGCAGGGCAATAATGAACAAGTTCCATAGGCAAACAGAAAAGCACAGTTATAATGATATTAAGTATTTATTTACAGACAGTCATTAACAGAGCATAAATCGATGATAATGACAAATATGTACAGAATGTCCCAAAACTAGTTCACATACAGACTACATACAACCACTTTATTCATCTTGGGAAACATGCCTGTTAGTTTCCCTTCTCTGCATCCTTGGCTTTCGAGCTGCTGGCACCCGCTGAGACATTTGGATTAGAAAAAGGGGTGAGATTCCAAGGAATCTCAGTAGAAACATACGATCAACATATAAAATGTGAAAATTAAATATGTAATGCACTGTATCAAGTAAAATGAAAACTCATATCATCCGTGTGTGTACACAAAATTCAGGGCCAACTAACCCGTTGAAACCCCTACATGTACCTCAGCCGAGTCCTTGACTACATCAAGGTAAGACTAGTATACCTCAGCTAGGTCCTAGACCACAGCTAGGTAATGTGCCTCCAACAGGTGTTCAGATCATAAAATACAGTAACACACATCATACAAATAGTCACATAGTATATGAGAGATAGTAGTCCCCACCTTAACCTCTTTCCTGTCTTAAAGGGTCCGTCTAGTAAACCATGTCAACTATAGGTGTCCAACTCAGTCCTAAAACATCAAATATACAAGAAATAGGTCATAACTGTTAGTGCAAGCGTTTCACCCAATAGGGGGTGAATTGGGTGATACTAGAAATTTCGTTGCGTATAAGAAAATTAACAGAATATTTAAAGCAGTTAAGAGCAAAGAGAAATACCACCGAAGTGTACACTTGGAGTTATATTGGTTCAGCCACAACCACTTTGACCTACGTCCAATCCTCAGAGCGACTCTAAGAGTTTCACTATATTCTCCATGATTCAGTGGGTTCTTGGTACCTCAGTACATAGCAAGTTCCTTCACCTGGACACTCGCTCCCCCTTACACATTGTAATCAAATCCCCAACTCAAGGTTCCACAACCTTAAGTTATCTCAATAACAAATATTGAGTTTGTAATGAAAAACTCTCTCATAGAGAAAATATATAATCACTGAAGTACAATGAATGAGTATAAGAAAACAAAGCACTAAGAGTGTGTTGATCAATGTATGTTCGTGTGTTGTATATTCTTATGTTATTTTCTTCTCTTTGAATGCTCCATATATATAGATGATTAGTAGTGTCTGTTGGAAGCAATTCAAACATGTCCGTTAGAGTTGTGCAGCAACGGTTGACTATTCTTCAAATTTGAAAACTATCCGTTTGCGGTAGGTAGCGGTAGGTGAACGTTTAGACTTTTATTTGACTTTTCACTTCTGGCATGATTTTTCATTGTTTCTTTGCAAATGTACTTAGAATATTAATGCAATGAAGAGTTAATCATATAGATAATATATCAATAAACATTTGATTAAAAATATAATTTCTGGACTGCCTTACTCGAGTGACTACTCGAGTGATCATGTTGATTACTCGAGTGGTCCCTTGAGTAAACATTTCAAAAATATGACAGTGCCTAATTCAACATTTTTCATAAGATATTACTCGGGTAAGACATGGAGTGAGATATATCACAAACCTTGGAAATACCTTATTACTCGAGTGGCCATGTCTATTCCTCACAAGTTACTCAGGTGGTGACTCTGGTAATCTGATTGCTCAAGTGGTTACTCGAGTGGCCTTTGCTTTTCTTCACATGTTACTCGAGTGAGCCCTCGAGTAAATTTCAAATAACTCGGCAGATTACTCGATTACTCCCTTGAGTAATTGCATCAAATTCTTGGCTGAGAGTTTGCTTACTTGGTTACTCTAGTGATCACTCAAGTAATGGATCAAATAACTCCGTAGATTACTGAGTGCTCCCTCGAGTAATGCCTTGTCCTCACCTGGTTACTTGGGTGGCTACTCTAGTAAAGTGTTGTATTTCTTGGCCGAGAGCTATTGGAAGATTTTTCAACTGGTTACTCGAGTGATGCCTTTGCAAATAATGTTACTCGAGTGACTACTCGAGTGATGGTTTATATAACTTTGCAGATTACTCGAGTGGTCCCTTGAGTAACTTCTTCCAAATTTTGGCAGTGCTTCACTGGATGAAATTCTCCTTGATTACTCGAGTGCTTACTCGAGTAACAGCCTCCCTTACTTGAGTAGCTACTCGAGTAAGCCATCACCGAATTTCCTCTTTACTCTAGTACTTACTCCAAGTAATACTCGAGTAATCTTTGTTATCATCAAAACATATGGGATCTAATAATAACCTATCCAAGTATCATTTTAGACACTTTCATAGTGTTTCTTGTGGTTATATTAGCCTATGGTGAAAATTTACCAAACTGCCCCTGGGACCTCAGCCCGGCCGTGCCGTACCCGGCCTGATGGCACATTTTCCCAAATTTTTAACTAGGGCTATCCTAACGTATTTTCAACCAAGGAATCCATTTCCAAGCTCAAAATTATCAAATTCAATGTCAAATTACGAAATTGCCCTTGACAACCCTACTTTTAGGGTTTTAGGGGCGTTTCTGAAATTATGCTTTCTCGGCCTTTTCCGAAAAAGTGCCCAACTGTAATCCCACCTAATTTTTCCTCTTGAACCCAATGGAACCATCAAATCATTGAAAATCCAAATCTAAGGCCCTCTAACAGCCCTGGCCAAAATTATGGTGTTCTCCGGGAAAAATCGGGGTTCTACGATTTCGGCTCCGTAAACGTGTTCCTTTCTACTCCTAACCACTGTTTTAACCATATAATTGAGTTATAACTACCATTTGAACTAAAATTGGGCAGCATAACCCTTCTAATGTCACATTTCCAAAATTTACAAACAAAGATAATCTTGCGAAATTTCACTGATTAAATTGTCTACAGCAACCAGAATAGTCAATATACGAAGGTTTGGAAGTTACTTCAAGCTCCCACAAGTTTTTCCCAAATATGGTTGGAACCCTAACCTTTAGAGAACAGATTTTTGGAGCCTCCAAACCTTAAAGAGCAAAGAAGAGTAGCTTAGGATCAGAGTTATACGCGTTAGGAGCTAAATCATCGGAGAAATCAGCTTACCTTGTGAGATTTCTTCTTCTCTCTCTATAAAACCTGAACGTCTCTCTCTCACTTTTAAGTCTATTCTGTGCATGAAAATGGGCTGAAGAGAAAGAGGATGATGTATTTATCATGTATTTTGCATTATTTTATGCATTTGTTTCATTTTCCAAAAACAATTCCAAAAATCAATTTTATGCACATAAACCCTATATACATGTAACTGAGCTCATTAAGCCCAAACAATATTTTCTTCCTCTTGTAACATGTAGGAGACACCTAGAGGTCCCTCCCTATGGTCTCAATTGGCTTCACAACTTGTTTCGGTTACGTATAAACGTAAAGTTCCAATTTTTGTCAAATTTGCACTTTTGGCTCAAATTTTCCATAAATTCATATTAAATTGACCAAAATATTATAAATATATTTTTTACCTTTATTTTCCTTATTTAATTGAAATTAACTTCAATTAATTGGAAAATAATTAATTTTGTGATAATTTGGCAAAATTACGATTTTGCCATTACCTTTCTAATCTAATTTCTTTTATTTTTCTTTGGCCAATTTCCATATATTTTTGGACCAAATAGTTTATCTAATATTCCTTCATTTTTGGATCTTAATATTGGCCTTTTTAAATTACCCAAATTAATTCCATAATTAGTTTTGCCCAATTTCTCATGAAATTGAACATTTATAAAATTCATAAATTTTAAATTCATGAATATTCACCATTTTATTGAATTTCCCAAATAATTACAGTATATTTGGTGAATATAAAATTTAGGGTGTTACATTTCTCCCCCACTTAAATAAATTTCGTCCCCGAAATTTGCTACACTTATTAAGCCATAAATTCCGGGTAATGCTTCCTTACACTTTTCTCTGTTTCCCATGTAGCCTCTCTGTCTGATAATCCTTTCCAGACAATCTTGACGAATGGAATACTCTTATTCCTAAGCTGCTTCTCCTGCCAATCTATGATTCGGTCAGGCATGACTTCGTGGTCAAATCGTTGTGCATTTCCACATCTTCATACTCTATTACATGTTCTGGATTAGGTTGTTACTTTTTCAACTGGGAAACATGGAAAACATCATGTAGACTGCTCAAATTTGGTGCAAAGTGATGCGATACGCTACTGGCCCAATCTTCTCCGGGATCTCGAATAGACCAATATACCTTGGTTGTAGCTTCCTTACTTTCAACGCTCTACTAATACCCGTAACAGGTGATACTTTCATAAACATGTGGTCGCCAACTTCAAATTCCAAAGGTTTTCACCTCTTGTCCACATAACTTTTCTGTCGACTCTGAGCAGTTATCAACCTCCGCTTAATCAATTTTATTTGCTCCGTTGTCTGGTCAACAATATCTGGCCCCAGTAATTCCCTCTCAGACAACTCAGTCCAGCATAAGAGTGATTGACACTTCCTCCCGTAGAGTGCTTCGTATGGAGCCATTTGAATGCTCAAATGACAACTATTGTTGTAGGCAAACTCTACTAATGGAAGGAATTTGTCCCAACTGCCTTAGTAATCAAGTACACATGCCCTTAGCATATCCTCAAGGGTTTGAATCGTTCGCTCTGTCTGCCCATCAGTTTGAGGATGATATGCCGTACTGAATCGGAGCTTAGTACCCAAAGCTTCATGAACTGCCTTCCAAAACTTGGAAGTGAATTGTGGATCTCGATCAGAGATGATGTTCTTTGAAGTACCATGCAATCTCAAAATCTCCTTAATGTAGATTTCTGCCAGTTTGTCAAGAGAATAGTGAATACTAATAGGTAAGAAGTGAGCTGTCTTCGTGAATCTATCGACTATCACCCATATAGCGTCATGGTTTCTGACCTTAGGTAACCCTGTCATGAAATCCACAGTAACGCTTTCCCACTTCCACTCAGGAATCACAAGGTTTGTCAAAAGCCCCGATGGTTGCTGTATTCAACTTTTACTTTCTGACATGTTAAGCAACGAGTGACAAACTCAGTCACCTCCTTTTTCATTCCTGGCCAATAGTATTAGGCCTTCATGTCATGGTACATCTTTGTAGCCCCTGGATGTAGAGTATACTTACTTTTATGTGCCTCCTCCAGGATTTGTTGTTTCAGGTCTAGTTGCGGTGGAACATAAATTCGCTTCTTGTACCTGACTAGCCCACTAGGTGACAAATCATAATCTTGAGTCTCGCCCCTATCAATCATACCTCTGATAGATAGCGCTTCATTATCATGCATTTGGGCTTCTTCAATCGCTGCCCTCAGATCGTTGTATATCTGGCTGACCCCACTACCTAATAGAATATGACTAGACAGATTTAGGTCTCTGAAATCCTCAATCAATTTCTGCTCATAGATCATCATGGCTGCCACCTGCACTGATTTCCGGCTTAATGCATCAACAACGACATTAGCCTTATGGGGATGATATTTGATTTCTAAATTTTAGTTTTTCTGCAACTCCATCCATCTGCGCCGTCTCATGTTGAGCTCTTTCAGATCATACAAGTACTTTAAACTCTTGTGGTCGCAGTACAACTCTACAATCTCACCATAGAGATAATGTCTCCATATTTTCAGAGTAAATACAATTGCCGCCAACTCAAGATCATAAGTGGGATAGTTCAGTTCATGAGGCTTTAGTTGACAAGATGCATAGGCCACCACTCGGCCATGTTACATAAACACACATCTCAATCCTTACCTACTGGCATCTGTATACACAACATACGTAAACTGTGGATCTGGGATAGTCAGCACTGGTGCTGTAGTTAAGCTCTGCTTCAACTCCAAGAAGCTCTTCTCATAATTCTTATCCCACACAAAATGTTGAGCTTTCCGCGTCAATTTTGTTAATGGCAAAGCAATTCTGGAGAAATTCTGAATAAATCTTCTGTAATAACCAGCTAGTACTGCTTCCACCTTACTAGGATCGACAGAGACTCCTTGTTGAGAGACAACGTGGCCCAGAAACTTTACCTCTGAAAGCCATAATTCACACTTGCTCAGCTTAGCATAGAGTTTTCTATTTCTCAATATGTTCAACACCATTTTTAGATGCTGCTCGTGTTTAACTTTACTCCGTAAATACACTAGTCTATCGTCGATAAAGACTACAACAAACTGGTCCAGATACGGATGGAAGATTGGATTCATGTACTCCATGAACACGGCAGGTGCATTAGTCAACCCAAATGGCATTACAAGGAACTCGTAATGGCCATATCTGGTCCTGAAAGCAGTCTTCGATATATCTTCTGCTCTTACCTTCAACTGGTGGTATCCTAATCGCAAATCGATCTTTGAAAATACACAGGAACCAAACAAATGATCGAGCAAATAATTAATTCTAGGGAGTGGATACTTGTTTTTTACAGTCACCTTATTCAGCTCTCGATAATCGATACAGAGACGCAGGCTTCCATCTTTCTTTCTGACAAAAGGCACTGGAGCACCCCAAGGTGAAACATTGGCTCGTATAGACCCTTTTTCGAGTAACTCCTCAATTTGTTTCTTTAACTCTGCCATTTCACTTAGAGCCATACGATATGGGGTTTTGGAAATTGGACCTGCCCCTGGCCTTAAATCAATCGAGAACTCCACATCCCTATCTAGAGGTAATCCACCGATATCCTCCAGAAAAATGTCAGAGAAATCATTTGCTACAGGGATGCTTTCCAAGGCTACACCGTCCTCTGATTGCATAGAGCAGAATACCATGTACCCCTGACAACCCTTTTACAAATAGCTCTCAACCTTAGACGCGGATAGAAGGTTAAGAGTTATTTCGGTGTCAGCTTGTGGTTGTGGATTCAAATATAAGACTCTCTTCTGTTTACAATCCAAAAACACTCTTTTTGCTGTCAACCAATCAATCCCCAAAATTACTTCTAACCCTTGCAGTGGTAAATAGATCAAATTTTTGGTTGATTCATGCCCCTCAGTATTTACCACGCAATTTAGGCAAATGTTGGTCGTCATAACTCGTGTACCCATTGGTGTCGACACAACTAAATCATATGGGGATTTATGCACAAGTAAACATAACCGTCTCACACAGTCGTATGCAATGAATGAATGGCTTACACCAGAATCATACATAACATGCACTAAACTGCCGTTCAGAGAAATTGTACCTTAAATCAGTTCCGAAGACTTTTTGTCTTCTTTCTGTGTCAGTGTATAGACCCTGCTAGAAGCTCTGCCTCTCGTCTCCTCCGGCTGCTACTTCTGTGGACAATCTTTTGAAAAATGCCCTGGCTTACCCAGTTATAGCAAGTGAGTGGTTTGTCAGGATGAAATGGCTTGCGACAATGCTAACATGTTCTGCCTTTCGGGAAACCCTGGCCTCCACGGCCTCCAGCTTGATTTGGCCTATTATTATCTCCCCTAGAAGGTCTACCCTGTTCTTTTCTTTTCTGTGATGAACTTCCACTGCCAGAAGCAACTTTATTACCAGTCTGAGTTGCCAGGCTTGACATATGCTTCTCAATATATCAACATTCCTCGGTCGCTTTGATGAACTTGGTAAAATGTTGAGAAATTAGTTTCTCCTTGAATTCGGGTCTCAACCCTTCAATCATCATATCTGCTTCCTTCCACTCTTCATTATCATTCAGCTTATGGTATGATGAGTATCGCGACAGTCGAATGTACCGGGCAAATAATCATCAAAACTCTCTCGGTCTTGTTGTTTAATACACAAAAATTCTTTTTCCTTTTCTCTTCTGATAGTTGGGAGAAAGTACTTCTCATTGAATTTTTCTTGGAATAATTCCCATATAATAGGAATATTCCTTCCCTTTAAGGTAAAATCTGTGCCTTTCCACCAATGATCAGCATCACCTTCTAACTTATAGATAGCTAACCAGGCTTTTACCTCATCTAGACATTGCAACATATCAAAAATCTTGTCCAAACGAGCCAACCAGTCTTCCGCTAGTTGAGAATTAAACTTCCCCCTGAACATAGGTGGCTGTTGTTTACTGAACCTACTCAGCCAGGTTTGAATATCCACCTCAGGCTCTAGTGGTAAATCCTCTGGTTGGGGTCCCTCTGGTATATCTTCATAATTTCCCCACATAAATTCATCCAGACGATTCTCTAGATGATCCTGCCTGTACTGTACTCCTTGAAGGTCACCTCTTATTTCATTCATTGTAGTTTGTTGTTGTTCTCACATATCCAATATTCACTGCTGGATAGGGTCAGGCCTTGGATCTTCCCCATTATTATCATGTCCGCCACGCCCTCGGCCTCGACCTCTACCTCGACCTTTACCTCGGCCTCTACCACCTTCTCCTAATTGTATCATCTCCATAATTCTCTCTACATGAAATTAGAGAAGAGTAAATTTTGATATAAGAGCAAAGGGCATTTTTGTCATTTCATAAAAGTCAGGGGTACACAGATATGTCATACATAGCATATACAACTATTTAGAGAAATAAAAATATCAGATAACCTATAAACTAATGTACATGACATATTGTTCCTTGTTACATTACATTTTCCTATCTGTACCCTCCCCAAAATACCGACTCTGGCTAAATCTTTTCTGTCTGTCGGTTCCGCCTGTCTGCCCTTGTCTTATAATATGTGCCGATCAGCTCCGGTCACCCAAAATATACCACGTGGGTCCCACGTCAACCTAGATACATATATTTTGATACGAGGGTGTTCATGTGATCCAGGAACTCCCAAAAGTTCCTACTCGGACCTCTCTCTACAATATCATTCTTCTGTCTGTTCCAGTACACTGTATCTAGAAAGAAGCCCATAATAGTATATGCCCATACCTTATTCTTGAACCTCACTCCCATATCCTCTTGAAGCCTATACATCATTTCCACACCTATCAAGAACATAAGATACTGATCGCGGGGAGTGTCATGTTCTCGTACCGCTCGGATATATTGGCCCTGCAGATAGTGCCACAACTTGAGGTTCGGCTGTAGGTTATATGGCACTTGCACCGGCTCTGCTCGAGACTCATGGTAGCTCGATACGTCCTCGAGGATATCCTCTGGATCATCATCAGGATCCCATTCTGGATCCTCTTTTAGGTCCTCCTCAGAATATTCGCCGGTCTCTCCTACCCGAGATTGCCCTGGAGATGCCGGCTTGGGTTCTGGTCCATTACAGGTAGCTGCAATACACTCTTCCGTGTCATTCGCCTCATACGAACGCCTCCAGGTCTAAAGTACTCGATGAAAATCTGCCCGTCTGGTATCCGCTGCTCTGGAGGGCTTTGGTTGACGGAGACCTCTGACCCCTCAAATGGTACACTCGAACTGTTCATGGGCTCACTCGAACTGCTCATGATGTCCTGTCGCCATGCAAACAAAACTATATTAGTATACTATTCTGATAATGCCAGAACCGCTTATTAGCTCTGATACCAAAAATGTCAACACCCGTTTCCATTTTCATATGCGCAGGGCAATAATGAACAAGTTCCATAGGCAAACAGAAAAAGAACAGTTATACTGATAACAAGTATTTGTTTACAGACAGTCATTAACAGAGCAAAAATCGATAATAATATGTACAGAATGTCCCAAAACTATTTCACATACAAACTATATACAACCACTGTATTCATCTTGGGAAACGTGCCTCTTAGCTTCCCTTCTCTGCATCCTTAGCTTTCGAGCCGCTGGTACCCGCTGAGACATTTGGATTAGAAAAAGGGGTGAGATTCCAAGGAATCTCAGTAGAAACATACGATCAACATATAAAATGTGAAAATTAAATATGCAATGCACCGTATCAAGTAAAATGAAAACTCATATCATTCGTGTGTGTACACAAAATTCAAGGCCAACTAACTCGTTGAAACCCCTACATGTACCTCAGTCGAGTCCTTGACTACAGCTAGGTAAGACTAGTGTACCTCAGCTAGGTCCTAGACCACAGTGATAAGTAAAATATTTGCATATTTATTTTCCCTTATATGATGATTTTATGGACGATATTTGTGTTTAATATAATAAATTTGAGTGTGATTGATAAATAAATATTGTTTTAGGAATAAACAGCATTTAAAAAAAATAAAAGTACTGTAGCAGCCACCGGGCACTGTAGCAGTCAACGGTCACTATAGCAGGCGACAGTACTGTAGCAGTCAACGGTCACTGTAGCAGTCGACAGCACTGTAGCAGGTCAACGGCACTGTAGCAGATCAACAGTATTGTAGCAGCCTCCAGGATTCACTGTAGCAGGTCAACGGTACTGTAGTAGCCGCCAGATCACTGTAGCAGTACTGTAGCACACGTTTTTTCCCCTATAAATAGAGATCAATGCCATGCTAAAAAGGGGAGGAGAGGAAGAGAATCAGAGGTCCTTCTCTGACAATTAGAGGCCCTTCTCCAGCAGGGAGAGGTCCTTCTCTGACCGGGAGAGATCTTTCTCTGACATTTCTGAGTTCTTTGTGTTGTTTTTTAGCTTTAATTTCATGTATTGCATGCTTCCATCTTGGAAGGCTTAGGATTGTATTACTTTTTGCATGCCTCCATCTTGGAAGGCTTAGGATTTTATTACATTTTGCATACCGCCTACATGGAAGGTTTTACCTCCTAAATGGACGGCTAGATTTCTTCATTTTTCATGCATCTTTTGGTTGTATATTTATGTTTGAGAATTTAATATCCAACTTTATACAGTATTTCTGAGGATTTCATTCTAGTTTTATATAATGTCAATTTATTTTGGTTTTGTTTTTAATTTCATCATGTGCTAAACTTTCATTTTCCTAGGGTAATGATGTAGCTTATTAATGACGGATTGAATCCTAACTTATTAAATCTAGTTTGAATTTCTCCTTCATGATTGAGTTTTAATTATTATTCTTATTGCTTTTGATTGACTGGCCATCTTTTAAATGATTTCAATATACATGTTGAGACCGGAAGGAGATACATGTGTGTAGACCCTATAATTAAAACCATGACTTGCATATGAAATAGGAATATATTCATATGAGTTATGTAGTCTTACTGAGTTCTATAAATCTTAATGCATGATTAATTGCTTAAATTCATATAGGAATATATTGGATTAGCAATTGATTATAGAATTGCTTGACCTTGGAAGAGGCTAGTAATTAAATTAGGGAAACTCGACTATTAATCATGTGGAATAAATTGGGCTAGAATAGATAAGTGATTCAATCTGGAATTTGTGAAGTGAAATCTAATCCCTAGGACTTTTTCTCATATTTGCTTTCATATCATCTGCATTCATATTTAATTGTCTTTCTTTTATTTTGTACTCTCAATCACCAACTAATCGATCGACTAAATAGAGTTAAAATTGCTCATTTTGGTACTTAGTGAACAATCCTCGTGGGAACGATACTCTACTCACTTCTATATTACTTGATTACGACAGTGTACACTTGCACTATTTAATTGATCATTTGAACTCGTATCAAGTTTTTGGCGCCATTGCCGGGGATTGTTGTCATTAATATCAATACCAAGTAATTTTAATACTAATTTAGTCTTCATGTAAAAATTTCAAAAAAAAAAATGGATTATTCACAGCATTCATTTGGTTTAATCAGTGATAACTTCTCATATCTTGGTTCGTTTTCTGGAATGCATGTGAATGGAATGAGACAAGAAAATATAAATGCTGGTTGGATTGAAAATTCTTCTCCTTATAATTGTTTTTCTTGTGCTTATTGTGGAGAGTGTCATTCTTTTGAGCATTGTCCATATAGCAATACCAATCATTATGTGAGAGATGATTTTAATATGAACCAAAATTGTTTTGATCATTCCTTTTATCCTGGTGGAATTTTGGAGCAACAAGAGTCTTTTGATCCATATGTCAGGTATTCTCTTAATCCTCCTTTCTACTCTTATCCATATATTGAAGAACAAACTCTTAAGTATAAGGAAAAATCTGATTTAGAAAGATTAATTGAGGAGTTTGCTGAATCAACAGAGAGATTTTGTAGAAAGCAAAAGGAAAGTGACACTAGAGTCAAGTCAAGTGTCCAAAATATTGGAATATATGCGAGTCAAATTATTGCATCACTTGAAACTATGAGGCAAGATAATTCTTTGAGCATGATTCCCACTCCTTGTGTTAATGATGATTATTGTGAGGAAATTGAGGATGTGGAATTGAATGAAACCTTAGCTCTTGTAGCATGTTATAAGGAACTTGAAATCACTTTTGGAGAGAATAATGGATGTCCAATTGAGGTTCTGCCTGTGGAGCCTAATCTTTGTCATTTTGATATTGAAACTAATGTGGATATTCCAAAAGATGGTGTTCATGTCTCTCATGTTAAAGTATTGACTCTTACTGATGAGAGTCAAGTGGATTTTATGGGATGCTCTAAAATTTTGGAAATTTCTAAATCTATTTGCAAATACATGCATGCTGTGCTTTATTTGAATTCAGTAAATAATTGTACTCTAAAATTGTCTATGATTGAAGAAGTACAATTAATTACTTTGAATAATCATTGTTGGTTTCTGAAATATTGTTGCTTGAAAAGAAATGAAGACAAGGTGATCCTGGTGTTTGATACTTTTGATTAATAGTTTGTGTTTGAGAAGTCTGGCTGAAGACTATAAATTTAGCGCTGCTTGGGGGCAACCCAAGGTTTGGTTTGATGTTTTGTTGTGATTTTCCAGGACTTCTGGTAGCTCCTGATGATGTATTCTACTTTGATAGTTTTTTTTAATGAAAAAGAAAAAAGATTTTTTTTATTTTTTTTTGTCTAGCTAAAGACGTTAAAGAAGAGCGGCTTTTTGGGAGGCAACCCAAAACTTCTTTCATACTCCCTCAATTTTCTTTTCCACTCTCACAATTTTCTTTCCTACTCACTTATTTCTTTCCTACTCTCTCAAAACTTCTTTCCCACTCTCTCAATTTTCTTTCCTACTCATTCATTTCTTTCCTACTCTCATTTTCTTTCCTACTCACCGAAACACACTACACTGCATTGAGCATTTTAGTTTTCACCATTTTCATTTTAAGTTGTCATGGAGGAATCTCTTGCAAAGCTTAAGAACAGGTTCCCCACTCTTCCCAAAGATGTGCTCAGGAAGATCTATAGCTGTCGACTTGAAAGGATGAAAGTATTCAATTGTTTGGGCCTTCCTGAGGACATACGTTGGATCATTGAAGCAAAGGTACGTTTAGCAGGTGAGATTCATAATTCATTTGTTAAACCTTTGCCAGGAATGGGAAGAAGTTCTTACTCCAAAAAGAGAAGAGCTAAAAGAATGAAAGTCTGCCATAAATGTGCAAGGTGGACTTGTGATCAGCGCTGTAGGAGTAAAGGTATGGTTTCTGTAAATCGAGAAGACAAAATCAAATTTATAAAGGATGGATTGAGTAAGGAGTCACTGGATGATATCATTCAAACTCTTGAGACGCATCCGAGTGGTGATGTTCATCGTATTCTTCTCGATTTAGCAGACATATTCAACAGAGAAAAAGAGCGCTATTGTCTTGGGAATCTGACGTTAAAAGACCCTGTTTGCCAGTTTATAAGAAACCTGGATGGGAAGCAAATCCTCGATTCATAGAAAGCGTTTAAGCCGTTTCTGGACGTAAAACCAGAGGAAGATGTGAGCCAAAATCACAACTACTGTACATAATCATATGTGTGTTTAATTTGTTTTGTTTTTTTCGTAGCTTTTGTCTAATCTTTCTTATCCTTTCCGCAGTTTTTTTTCTACTCTACTGTATCTTTTGACTTTTTTTTTTGTTTAATTTCTTCACGCAGTGGCCCACTGGTCATTTGTGTCGGAAATTTTTTTTCAAACTTCTTTGAAAAATGTGTGATTTTGTTGTCGTTGTTTTAGTATTATATATATGTACTCTTTCATTTGTAAATATGCACACTTCCATTTGTAAAAATGAATTCTTTCTCTTGTAAGCGTACATGGTCCGAGAGAAACAAAGAGAAAAAGGTTATCACACAAAAATGTAGATTTACATCTATTTGCATTTTTGGTGAAACTGATTTGGGCAAGAAAGGAGAGTTTATAACAGCAGCAAATGAACTTGGAATTGCATTAGCTGCCAGAAAAATCAACTTTGTGTACGGGGGAGGCATCCAGGGCCTAAAGGGAAGTGTGGCCGTTTCTGCATCCATGAATGGAAGTAAGGGTTTAAGTGTAAGGGTGAAGGAGTTGTAAGATCATGTTTTTTCCTTAGGACAGGTGTTACAGGTTTCGAGCTTGCCTGAACGGATGGGAGTAATGTTCCACCATGCTCAAGCTTTTATTGCTCTACCCGGTGGTTTGGAGACATTGGATGGCATTTCTAGTGTTGCATATTGGGCTAAGTTAAACTATCACAAAAATCCATTAGGATTGTTAAATGTTAATGGTTCTTATGATAATCTATTGTCTTTTCTTGATCATGCTGTGGAAATAGGATCCATACCCCAAGCGACTTGCCACTCCATAATTGCTGCACCAACTACTGATCAGCTACTCGATCAAATGCAAACCTATGAACCTAAACCAGATCTACTCGTCAAGCAAATAGATGGGCCATCTTCAGATAGCAGTCAGAAGCAGAACCCAGATACCGCTCTTAGGTTGTAACTTTCCTTAATCTCTTGGTTTTACTTTATTGTGTGTTTATGTTAAAAAAACACCTTCTCTAAGTTCTAGAAGACATTGGGGACAATGTCTGATTTAGGTTGGGGGAGGAGAAATTTTTTTTTTGTTTTTCTTTTGTTAGTTAGTAAAACCATTAGATGCATGGGGTGTGGAAAAAGATGGCAGAGTAAGGAGTTATTCTTAACTCTTGAGACGCATTTCATTAGTTGCGTTTTATTAGTTGCATGATTTTTTTTATCTTTTTCAAAAACAAAAACATCTTTTTCAAGTGCTTTGTAATGATCTTAAGAAGTATATAAGTTTTAAGTATGGATCAATTGAATTTAGAGATTTTATAGCATGAATGAACAGCTGATTGTTGCAATTGGTGATGAATTTTGAGATTGAATGAACTGAGTTTAAAAATTCCTAGCCGTGAGCTTCTGAGCCTATAATGATTATTTCTCTTGTGTGTCATATTCACCTATTAAGTTGTCACTCTAGAACTTGCTTTAAATCTGGTTGAAATTACATCTCACATGTTCATTCAAAAATGATAAAGGCATTCATTTTCTTTAGCCAGAGCCAAATAGCCAACCTTGCAATTATACCGTTGATAAGCCCCTTTGAGCCTAATTGACTATTTCTTTGTTTTCAATCCATTAACATATGCTTTAATGATATATCAAGTGCTTTTACCTTATTTGAAAGATTAGTGGAGCATTTGAAATTTTTGTGAAATGGGCTTTTGACAAAGTGTGGGGGTGTATCTATCATCAACTTTATAGTTGCAATTCAAAAAAAAAATAGAAAAAAAAGAGAAAAAAAATAAAAAGAGAAGAAAAAAATTTAAAAAAAAAAGAAGAAGAAGAAAAAAAAAAGAAAAAAAAATGTTAAGTATTTGAATTGTGGGTTGTTGTGAGATAAATTTATAAGTAGCCCTTTTTTCAATTTCTTTAGCCTTTCATATCATACTTTACATTCCTTGACCTTAACCCCATTACAACCCTTAATAAGTCCTTTTGATTTGAATTATGCATGTGAATTAGGTAGTGGAGATTGAGATTTTTAGCAAGCCTATGGTAGTGCAATTTGTTCGGTTGAATTTGAGCGAAACACTTACCCTTGAACACTTGAGATATTGAGAGAATGAGCTACAAACACTTGAGAGATTGAGAGAATGAGCTACAAGTACGAACTCAATTTATTCATTTTCAATTAAAGTTACCAGTTTATATTTTCATTGATTCATTAATACTATGATCTCTTTATTTTTGAATTGTGTTCTTACTTATGACTTGACACTTCTAATTTTGTTGGAAGCACTTATTATTTACTTCTTGTCCGAGGACGTCCAAGAGTTAAGTGTGGGGGAATTTGATAAGTAAAATATTTGCATATTTATTTTCCCTTATATGATGATTTTATGGACGATATTTGCGTTTAATATAATAAATTTGAGTGTGATTGATAAAAAAATATTGTTTCTGGAATAAACAGCATTTAAAAAAAATAAAATAAAAATAAAAAATAAAAATACTGTAGCAGCCACCGGGCACTGTAGCAGTCAACGGGCACTGTAGTAGCCACCAGGGGGGAACTGTAGCAGGTCAACGGTACTGTAGCAGCCGCCAGGGCACTGTAGCACCCGCCAGATCATTGTAGCAGTACTGTAGCACACGTTTTTTCCCCTATAAATAGAGATCAATGCCATGCTAAAAAGGGGAGGAGAGGAAGAGAATCAGAGGTCCTTCTCTGACAATTAGAGGCCCTTCTCCAGCAGGGAGAGGTCCTTCTCTGACCGGGAGAGATCTTTCTCTGACATTTCTGAGTTCTTTGTGTTGTTTTTTAGCTTTAATTTCATGTATTGCATGCTTCCATCTTGGAAGGCTTAGGATTGTATTACTTTTTGCATGCCTCCATCTTGGAAGGCTTAGGATTTTATTACATTTTGCATACCGCCTACATGGAAGGTTTTACCTCCTAAATGGACGGCTAGATTTCTTCATTTTTCATGCATCTTTTGGTTGTATATTTATGTTTGAGAATTTAATATCCAACTTTATACAGTATTTCTGAGGATTTCATTCTAGTTTTATATAATGTCAATTTATTTTGGTTTTGTTTTTAATTTCATCATGTGCTAAACTTTCATTTTCCTAGGGTAATGATGTAGCTTATTAATGACGGATTGAATCCTAACTTATTAAATCTAGTTTGAATTTCTCCTTCATGATTGAGTTTTAATTATTATTCTTATTGCTTTTGATTGACTGGCCATCTTTTAAATGATTTCAATATACATGTTGAGACCGGAAGGAGATACATGTGTGTAGACCCTATAATTAAAACCATGACTTGCATATGAAATAGGAATATATTCATATGAGTTATGTAGTCTTACTGAGTTCTATAAATCTTAATGCATGATTAATTGCTTAAATTCATATAGGAATATATTGGATTAGCAATTGATTATAGAATTGCTTGACCTTAGAAGAGGCTAGTAATTAAATTAGGGAAACTCGACTATTAATCATGTGGAATAAATTGGGCTAGAATAGATAAGTGATTCAATCCGGAATTTGTGAACTGAAATCTAATCCCTAGGACTTTTTCTCATATTTGCTTTCATATAATCTGCATTCATATTTAATTGTCTTTCTTTTAGTTTGTACTCTCAATCACCAACTAATCAATCGACTAAATAGAGTTAAAATTGCTCATTTTGGTACTTAGTGAACAATCCTCGTGGGAACAATACTCTACTCACTTCTATATTACTTGATTACGACAGTGTACACTTGCACTATTTAATTGATCATTTGAATTCGTATCACACAGCTAGGTAATGTGCCTCCAGCACGTGTTCAGATCACAAAATACAGTAACACGCATCATACAAATAGTCACATAGTATATGAGAGATAGTAGTCCCTACCTTAACCTCTTTCCTGTCTTAAAGGGTTTGCCTTGTAAAACGTGTCAACTATAGGCGTCCAACTCGGTCCTAAAACATCAAATGTACAAGAAATAGGTCATAACCTATCCAAGTATCATTTTAGACACTTCCATAGTATTTCTTGTGGATATATAAGCCTATGGTGAAAACTTACCAAACTGCCCCCAGGACCCCGGCCCGGCCCCGCTGGCACGTTTTCCCAAATTTTTGACTAGGGCTAACATGATGTATTTTCATCCAAGGAATCCATTTCCGGGCTCAAAATTATCAAATTCAATGTCAAATTACAAAATTTCCCTTGACAGCCCTACTTTTAAGGGTTTAGGGGCGTTTCCGTAATTATGCTTTCTCGGCCTTTTCCGAAAAAGTACCCAACTGTAACCCCACCTAATTTTTCCTCCTGAACCCAATGGAACCATCAAATCATTGAAAATCCAACTCTAAGGCTAAGGCCCTCTAACAGCCCTGGCCGAAATTATGGTGTTCTCTGGGAAAAATCGGGGTTCTACGATTTCGGCTCCGTAAACGCGTTCCTTTCTACTCCTAACCATTTTATTAACCATCTAATTGAGTTATAACTACCATTTGAACTAAAATTGGGCAGCATAACCCTTCTAATGCCACATTTCCAAAATTTACAAACAAAGATAATCCGGCAAAATTTCACCGATTAAATTGTGTTCAGCAACCAGAATCGTCAATATACGAAGGTTTGGAAGTTACCTCTAGCTCCCACAAGTTTTTCCCAAATATGGCTGAAACCCTAACCTTTAGAGAACAGATTTTTGGAGCCTCCAAACCTTAAAGAACAAAGAAGAGTAGCTTAGGATCGTTGTTATACTCTTTAGAAGTTAAATCGTCAGAGAAATCGACTTACCTTGTGAGATTTCTTCTTCTCTCTCTCTCTAAAACCTGAACGTGTCTCTCTCACTTTCAGGTCTGTTCTGTGCATGAAAATGAGTTGAAGAGAAAGATGATGATGTATTTATCATGTATTTTGCATTATTTTATGCATTTGTTTCATTTTCCAAAAAAAATTTCAAAAGTCAATTTTATGCACATAAACCCTATGTACATGTAACTAAGCTCATTAAGCCCAACCAATATTTTCTTCCTCTTGCAACATGTAGGAGACACCTAGAGGTCCCTTCCTATGATCTCAATTGGCTTCACAACTTGTTTCGGTTACGTATACACGTAAAGTTCCAATTTTGGTCAAATTTACACTTTTTGCTCAAATTTTCCATAAATTCATATTAAATTGACCAAAATATTCTAAATATATATTTTTTACCTTTATTTTCCTTATTTAATTGAAATTAACTTCAATTAATTGGAAAATAATTAATTTTGTGATAATTTGGCAAAATTACGATTTTGCCATTACCTTTCTAATCTAATTTCTTGTCTTATTTTTCTTTGGCCAATTTCCATCTATTTTTGGACCAAATATTTTATCTAATATTCCTTCATTTTTGGATCTTAATATTTTGCTTTTTAAATTACCCAAATTAATTCCATAATTATTTTTGTTCAATTTCTCATGAAATTGAACATTTATAAAATTCATAAATTTTAAATTGATGAATATTCACCATTTTATTGAATTTCCCAAATAATTACAATATATTTGGTGAATATAAAATTTGGGGTGTTACATAAAACATCGATCTCCTTTGCCTTTTGAGGATCTTCTGGGTTTGAAGAATCTAGCTTTTCTTTACTTTCTGAATTGCCTTCTGGGAAAGAATCTCTTTTCAAGTTTTTTGGAGTACGAATAATAGTGAGATTTCTTCTTTGTTGAACAGTGGCAAACCTTGGGATCTTTGCATGGGATCTTTGCATTTAATCTTCAAATAATGTTTTTTGTAAGCATGTTTCAGCTTCGTGGTGCCTTTGAGCATATCATTAACATACTTGTGTTGCTCATAAAGCTTATCAATAGTTGCAAGAGCTAAATGATAAATTTCTCCAATAGAGATTTGAGACATATCTCTGCGAAGAGCAATAATACTTCTGTGGAGTTCAGGTTGAAGTTCAGCAGGAAGAGAAGCTATAAAAGTATGCCGAAGATTAACATCATTATAGCCATTCAACATGTAATACTTTTCAACCATTTTGGTATAATGCCTTTGCAGATCTTTTCTATTGAGAGAGCAGCATTTCATCTTAATGAATTCTTGTCTGTCTCTTTTGTCAATAAGATTGAAGTCTCCAATGAATTCTTTATGAATAACACCTATGATCTGTCCAGGGTTATCAACTTGTACTACCTAGAGTTTCTGATAAGCATTGAGATTTTGAAACCAATCTCTTAGAGAGCCTGTAAATCTAGAAACAAACTCTTTAAGGATTTGTTCAAGAGTTACCCCTTGTGCTGTAAGCTGCAGATCAATCCATGCTCCAAATTCATGGAATCGTTGTCTCCATTTATCTTGTAGAGTATCATCAAATGTAAACCAAGGTCCTGAAGTTGGTTTGTAAGTAAAATCATGTTGTTGCTGATGAGTATTAGGAGGATTAGATTGATCAACATGAGATTCCTCAACTTCACTGTCATCATCATCATTATGTTGGACCATTGCAATTTTGGTAATATCAGCAAGATGATCTTCTAAATCGTTGTCAGAGATGGAAGAATCATCTGATGGAGAACTAGATGAATCCAATAATGGCTCAGGAGAGTCTTGTGTTTGGAAGATAGCTAAGTTAGCATTTTGAGGTTGGGTTGTGCTTGGAGATTGAAAAGATGGAGGAATTTGAGAAGTCAAGATTTCACGATATTTCTGTTTTTCTTTTTGTGGAGAGGGTTGAGTACTAATTTGAGAAAGAACAGGTTCAATGATCTTTAAACCTGGTTGAATAGATTTCTGACTTCCTGATGTATTACTATGATGAAAGACAAATGGGGAGGAGAGCCAATGAGAAGGAGGTCTTTCTGGTGTATGAAAAGTGGGTCTTGAGATGAGCTTAGGTTGTATAGGTAGAGGCTGTTGAAATTGTCTGAAAACAGGATAGTTCATTTTGAAAACTTTACTGTAATCAGTTTCATCAAGATAGGTCATTGGTGGAGGTGGATAGGAAAATCTTGGTATAGTAGGATATGAAAGGTAGGATTCATAAATGACCTGAGATTGTTTTCTGGCCATATCTAGTTCTATTTGCTATAGATCCTTTTATATTGCTGATAATTCCTTTTCTTTCTATTGGAATTCTGGTCCCATGTATCCAGTAGCGATAAACCTTTTCAATTCTGCATCCAGTTTCTGGGCTTGCTGCATTTGGAAAAGATATAGCTATCTAACTTCTTCAGAGAGTAGTCCTATTTGAGAGGATAGTCCTTCTGTCTTGATTGTTAAAGAATCAAGTTTAGAGCTGAGTCCTGTTAGCGCCATATTTTGACAAACTGCATTCTGAGTATGCCAATTTAGAACTTCTTGAGCTGCAGATGCTGGTATGAGATTTCCTTGAGAATCAACTATGTTTGGAATAACATAAGGCCGAGCAGTAACCTTAGTGTCTTCATTTGTTTTTCTCTCAAGAGGAGGAAATTCAGAGTCATAAGGATGTCTGATCATCCCTATGCATGGTAATGATTGCACAGGTGTAGGTGGAACAGCTGGAATTACTATTTCTGGTTTTGTTGATAGTGCTGGAAAGAACGTTTGGACAAGATCTATATGCCATGTTTCTATCATCAGTTTAACAAGGGACATATCTTTGGAAGATCTTTCAGGAGGAGGTGGAGGTTGCCAACCTCTTTTCTTTTGCTGAGCAGATTGTGAAGAGCCATAGTCATCACCATCTTTATGGCGTCTGTGATGTTTATGAGAACAAGAAAATCCTGTAAAAGATTTGTTTTTCTTGGCCTGCTTGATAACACCTTCCGTACCTCTTGGAAGGATTCTTACTCTCTCTCCTGTCTATACACCGTCTAAAAGAGATCCACCTATAGCCTGGGTAGATCATAATGCTAACCCTTGCTATGTTTCTCACCTAAATGGTCACTTCTTATGGGATGTCCCTAGCTCAGGAATGTGTAATTCAGACTATGAGTGTGATACTCCAGAATGGTGGGATGAGTCTGACGATATGAACAAGGACTTTACCCGTTTTCTCTATAAAAATAAAACATAAACGAAAATCAATTTTTAAACATAAAATACATCCTCATGAAAAAATGGATGCAAGATAAAGATTTCAATTGCTATCTAGCTACTTACTCGAGTTGGGCCTAATTTATAGGGAGAATTACAATGAGATTCTAAGAAAATGACTTAATTGCCATTAAGTCCCAATGATAACTCAAGAGTAGGCAATAACAAGTTTTATGGTAAGAAATGACAACACCTCACTTATATTTTTTAGACTTTACAGTAATCCCTTACTTGGGACCTCATTGTAATTTACCCTAATTTCTTATAAAGCCAAATACAATCCATTCAATTACGTGCTTGACAAAGTTGCAAAGTAAAATTGCTGTGAATACTAGATATTTTCATTCCTGAAAAAATGTCTCGTCTTATCTAATTAAACTTGTCCAAGAGATATTAAATGAGTGAGCTTAAATTAATGTAGTTAGGACTGGATTATTCAATATTATTATTTGAGCAAAATTAATTTAAGTATGTAGCTGATGCCTTGAGAAAGATTTGAAATGAAAAATTGTAGTAATTCAAAGTCTATATCATCTTACCTTTTTAAAATTTTACTGTCGATTACGAGAAGGAAAGCCAAAACTATTTTCGGTAATTTTTATAATGAGTGAATTTATTCATTATAATTAAACCTGCGTCTTGAGTTCATTCAGCAAGAAGTAAGCAAGAATTAAGAGAGAAGATTATATTCCCTCCAAAACCAAACGAATGATAAAATAGACGTAAATTAAAATGAAAAAATAATAAGGACACAAATGACAAATATATTACTGAATGACTAATGAATGTTCCTTCATTTTTGAATAACAACATATATAGCCTGAAAATAATTAAAATTAAAGAAAATGAAGAGTGCCTAAGCAGCTCTATATGCTTTGCCCAATTTAGTCTGACTAGCTGAAGAAAATCCGATTTTGACACTACTACTACTGCATCAACATTACTATTACAATTCCAAACATCATGGCTTATAATAAGTTGTCAGCACAATCAAGTTGGCAAGAAACAACTTTAAAATGAATTTGAGAATTTGAGAAAATCAATATAAAATAAAAGTGATAATAAAATAGATATTTTTTACCATATATATATAATATTATTATAATTTATAAATAAATAGAGAAAAAATCATCTTTAATTTTCTCCAATAGAAAACAGTGAAAAAAATGCATACATTTTATCAATCAAATTGACAAAAACACTTAATAAGAAAGTCTCCTTAATTTGTAGGAACATTTAGTGCTTGACTTAGAGTTATATATTTGGATTTCTTAGTTTTAGGAACGATTGCATATGATTCTGGAAGTGAGATTGATGTTAATTAGTCTTTTTTGGTTTGATCAATGTAGTTGAAATTGGATTTTGTAGTGTGAAAATTATATGCATTTGAATTTCTTTGTGGTTGTAATGAGATTATATTAATTAGAGTGTTATTGTCTAGTTAATGTGATTGATTTAAGCCTTTGAGGGGCTATTTAGCACTCAATTAAGAAAACTCGGATTGCATCATTCCTATTTCAATTATACATTAAATGGTTTTAAACAATATTTTAAGAAAAAAAATCATATCAATTACCTTAACTAACTTCTTTAATTTAATTAAATTAATTTAATACGTCTTATACTAAAAAAGGGGGAGTACCATGTAATTAGTACAACTTTCATTTTGTTAACAGATTTTATATATTGTTGGTGGAAAAAAGATAAGTATTTGCGTATGTAAATTTCAAAAGCCATAACAGGCAGCCTAATAATCAACCTTTCACGCCAAAGACTTGAAGAGACCATTATGCACAAGTTTTAAATTTAAAGCCGCATTATGGAAAATTATATTAAAGGATAGCACATCCTAATAAAATTAAGGTTAATTTATTTTATACGAATATAGGTTGCATTGTTTTATGCAATGGAATTTTCATTATGTATTTTTTCATGAATAAAATAAAATATATAATAATCAATATAAAAATTTAGCTGGTCAAGTATGAAATCATTTCTCAAAAGCTTTAAGATTTTAAGACTCTTATTTAATTCTTTTAAAAAACAATATTACCTCTAATTCGGACCTAGATAACTAATTTGAGGAGATTAAGAAATTTAAATAAATCACTTAATTATAATATATATTATAATTAAAAAAATTTATATATAATAGGCAACGTCATTTTTTATTATCGCATGCCGTTCCTCTTCACTCAACGTCTTCTTCAAGTCTTCTTCAGGAGAAGAGAGGTCATGTTCGAGGAATTGAGTGTCTCTTCATCCACTGTTATTATCGTCACCTCTTGGTCTTATTCACTTTCACCCTCTGCTGCCCAAATCTGCATCCTCACCTGGAGAGTAGCGGTGATGTTAAATTCTCCAGAAGCACTGCTAGCGGAACCAATATGACAGAGACGATTCCTTCTTTTATATTATTCTTTTTGTTAAATAATCACAACAAGCAACCAGTAAAAAACTAAAAAGGGATAAATGAAGACTAATAAAAAATAGAGATACATAACCAATGAAGAATAGGACGCGTTGAAATAAAAACTGCCCAAGAATCTCTTCCAATGCACACCAGCAAGTGCAACCTGCAAAGTTTCTTGGATGAAAAAGAAGCATTTCCTACTTTGGTGGAGGAAACAAATCTCGGACCAACCTACAAAGTTTTTTTTTTCGGATAAAATGAAGAATTTCCCTCGCCGCTGAAATGAATTTGCTCAGAACACAGACCCATAACAGGACGAGAAAAAAAAGACGCTGCCATTTTTTTTTTTGAACCAAATGACACTGTTTTGAATCAATGGAGGTGCAATGGAGAGAAGGGGCAATGGAGAGGTTCTTGACCGCTTCAGTTCAGTCCTCCTCCAGGGCCCACCTCTCAGGTTATCCTGTCCAGTCAAGATACTCAGTTGAATGCAGTTCAGCCTATAGAGGTTCCCAAGTCCAAGAATGTTTCTTAACTGGATCCACCTTACTGTAAATCAAGTTACCTCCTCTATAATGGGAACTTCAAGTTCATTATGTTCCAAGGGAGAAGAATCACCTAGAAGACGCGTTAGCGGAAAATCAATAATCACTATTGTTGATTTTAAGTCATTTTGTTTTTTTCGTGAACATTTTTTAAGTCATTTTAATGATATGTGAGGAGTTGGACGATTATCTCTCAACATGTAGCTTTATAATAATTAATTAATGCAATATAATATTTAGTTTTTTTGGACAATAATCACATGTTCAAAATGAAAATAGCATGATAAACATCATTATTCTTATAAAAAAATAAGAAACATCATTATATATATAGGTGATTTAGGAAAAAAATTGGAAGAAAGACAGAAAAAGAACTTTGAAATTGTAAAATCCTAAATTAGGTTTGTTACAAAAGTTGATAAGAGAATGACAAAACTTGATAAGCAATTCACAACTCATTTTTTGTGAAATAATTTATTTAGAATTTTACAATTTTAAAGTTCTTTTTTTGTCTTTTTCCCAAAAAAAATTATTAATCCCTTATAATTTAGCCATATTTTCAAAGTGGAGAAGTAATCTTAATTTATACACATATGATGAACAATGCAGGTAGAACTGGAAATAGGAAGATTTAGTCTGGTGGTCCCCATCACATAGACCTATCTAAATCTAAAGTGATACATTACAAAGCAAACTGATGCAACATCTGTAAGGAAAAGTCACTATATGCCAAAAGGAAAACAAGGAAGGAATCCTTCAGAAGAAATGTACGTAGGAGAGCACCATAAGATATCGAAAGAAAGTAACGAGTAGATTAAGGTCACTTCAAGTTCATACCCTGTAGTGGCAACACTTACTACCGGTGTTACCCATTCAACACATATATTCTTAAAAGAATATGCAAATCAATTTCACTAATCTTACTGACATTCCTCCAAAGGGAAACTGGTTTAAGCAGACCAATCAACAAAATGACGAGGATTAGGTGTGGGAGTGACTTTTTCGTGTGCTTTGTAACTCCCTTTGGTTAAATGCGTTACCTAACTCGTACCTTCATGTTCATGCCCTCGCTTGGCATATATGGCAAAACACTCATATATAGGTCAGATTCTATTTGGTCTATCAGATGGTGAGAAGCCTTCCACTATGGCATAAGACGGGTACAAAACTTAAGGCCTTGATTGTTTATCAGTTTGTAAATAGTAAAATATTTGATAAATATTATATTTGAAGGAGGGAATAAAAATAGATATTGGTTAGCCATAACCCTAGGTTGCTGATGCAATTTAATTTGGAGAAATAAAAATTAATTTGACAAACAAGAAATTAAAGTTGAACACATATTTTACAAGTATGCCCTTTGTGATTTTATGTTTGGAAATAAAAGTAAAATGATTTTATGACTTTTTTATGAGAAATTAATTTTATTTTTAATGTTATGGAAAATGTCTCTATTCATTGACATTGTGTGCGTGTGAGCCTTCAGTTGTCATTGTTGTGGACACCATAATCATCAGATTCTCTTCTCCTTCCTCTTCCGTCCTATGCGCCTTAAGAGACAGGCCATAGCTTCTTGATTCATCCCTAACCTGTCTATGTCGCTACTGGCTCTGCTGTCGTGCGTGGGTGTGTGTGAATGCCATCTTCTTCTTGTGTGCGGTATGTTCAAATCCTCTCTTTTTATTGTGGTAGAAGCTCATAAGAAGGGCCTATAAAAATACTAATCGGGCTTAAATTAAATCTTAAAGCCTGTTTGAAAAACAATCGAACCATGGTTTTAAAAGCACTTTTACACAAACTAAAATAAAACTCTTCTCATATACATGCATCGTAAATCATAAAAGCATATCTAAAAAGTAAAAACAAATAGGCATTTAATCTATGAGTAGTCTGCATATTGAATAAATTGATCCCTATAAGTCCTGATATTTCACTGTCTTCTTGTACCCTTCTAAACCTGTGAATATGGGAATAGTCCTATGGTTCTGACAAAAAAAAAAAAATAGACGGAATTGGACTCCTTCTTATTGGTATTTTCTATTAGATATTTTTTTATTTAATACATATTATATCTATATATTATATTATCATTGTTTTGAATAAAATATCTCTTAATTGTGGTCCGCACGTGATTTGGATAAAAATTTGGTTTAGAGTTACCTACCTAGCCAATAAGCTGCTATAAGCTTTAATAGGAAGTTATAAATAGGATATGACAAATCTTAGAATAGTAACTTTAAAATACACTTAGGCCATGTTTGGTATGCATCACTGAATTTTGAGGGATTGAGATTAGGACTTTGATTGGGATTGGGAGTGAGAGTGGGATTGGGATTGGGATTGGGATTAAGGCTTAATAATTATGTGCGGTATGAAGTAATATTGTGAGTGACTGTTTAAGTTAATTTATTTCATAATTATTCAAAAACTATAGAAATACTATAATACCCCTAACGATAAATTAGAAAAAATATTATAACAAAATTTATTTTTTCTTCTTTTAGATTCCTGATTTGCTTAGGGCTATAGATATAACATCGAAATCAAATCAGGATAATGCTATTATGACATAAACCGTCAATGCAAATTTGCACTACGTAGAATTTCGAGTCAGAAGTAATAACATGCGAAATCTGGGTCGTAGAGGTAATAAAATCAGGGGAAAACGAACAAAACAAAATGAGGGGAAACACAAAATGATCAAGATGTACAAACTATATAGTCTATATAAAAATTGAAGAGCAGAACGATTAAATTAGGAACAAGAAGAAAATTGAATAATCAATTTCATTTGTCTTCTTCCCTGAATTAAAAGTAGGGTATACAAATCGAAGACAAAAAATAGTCAGTGTAAAAATGAATTGTCCAAATATTTTCCCTATCATCCTATTTTGCGAAAGGCTGTGTGAGAACTATAAAAAATCTTTTGCAGGAGAAACATGATGGTATGTTGCGGCATTGGTGAAAGATTGTTTGAAAGGGATGAGTCCTAGGTTAAAATGAGAGGGTTACTTTTGTCAAAAAATATTATATTCAAGGGTATTTTTGTCTTTGCAGTTTGCAATCCTAGGATTGAAAACGCAATACTAGGATGGAGTGGCTTTATAGCAATCTGACTTTCATGGTACTCCTAATCCCAAGTTATCATCAGTCCCTCATACCAAACAATACAATTTGTTTCAATCCTTGATTCAATCCCAATCCTTACCTCCTAGTGCTTTGTACCAAACAGGGCCTTACTTGATCCTTGGGGATTCCTGACGGGTGACGGCTATTCACAAACTATCATTGTGCCTCATCTTCCCATTAGAAGAAGCTCTGACCTATTCTCTTCTAGATTCTTTTCTAATTATAACTCTTTTTTGTTCTCTAGAGTTTTCAAGTTGTGAGATATTATATGCAGAATCGCTGTAATCTAAGATATTTCATCAAGTTTTCTATTGCTTCTTTTTCTTGTAGAATTTTGCAATGTATTTGGGATTATTATTATTAGATTATTCTAATATATGGTAACAGAGCAGGTTTTTTAGATTCCCCCTTCCTAATATTTTTTTTGCATGTTATTTTATTTTATTTTTCTACTTTGAAAAATAATATGATAACTGATTCTGAGGCATGTCCGTGTGGTTTTTTCACTATTCCTCCTTGATCTTCCTTTGCTTGCTATTTTTCTCATGTGCGATGTGTCTTGAATATGCTTTAATTTTCTATCTGAAATTTATATTGAGAAATTTGAAAATTAATTTGTGCATCATATATGATTTTGATCTGTCTATTGTATGTAAATCCATATGAGATTTGTGTTCACGATTTCTCTATGCTTTAATCCTTTTGCCGTTGAATTGAAAATTGAAATTGGTAAAAAAAAAATGGTGCTTCTGTTTTGGGATTAAAATCAAAGTCTTGATTTGATTCTTTTTGCATCTTTGATGAATTTAGGTGAGTATAATGCTCCCCTTGATTTTTATGCATGCATAATTCAATCTGAGTATTTGATGAATGTGGTACAGGATGAGTTTGTTTGATTTCTTCACTCTCCAATGAAAACCATCATTTTCCACATGCGAGATAATTCTTGAAAGCATAAATTTTGCTTGTCTTGAAAATCCAAAATCTTTTATTTGATTTTTTTGACTTGCCTTTGGGGAATAAATTGCTTCTGTTTTCCTCCTTTCTTTTTCTGCGTTTTTGCCATAAAGGGAACCCGTAATCACGCCTCAATTTTGGGTTTGAAACTCAAATATTTGCTTTGTTTCTTAGCGAATTCGGGTGAAAATCACTGTTAGTGTTAGAATCACTTTACTATTGGTTCGGTTGTTGAAATCGCCGCTTAAAACACCGAAAACAGAGACAGGGTTGCTGGAAGAGGTCACCTGCATTTTGCAGGACCTGCGGCTGTGTTGGGTTCTTACAAGGTTAATCCAAAGGACTGGGTTGGGTTTTTTAGGGTGAATTTTGTTCAACGAAAGTGAGATTAGGTGAAGTTCATTAAAATTAGGCTAGGAAAGGTATGAGCTTTGTTTTGTTTAAAATGAGGGCAGATGAAGTTTGATTTCTTGTTTGGTTCAGAAGAGTAGGTGAGGAAAGTTAATTATAAGTTGACAAATACATCATTTTCATTTTATCTATATATTTTCCTTCTTCTTTTACAATTATGTTTTTAATAAAATGATTATTTCTTAATTATTTCTATAACATTCCCTAAATTTCTACATAACATCATATATTTTAAGTTACCACATCCGTTAATGATATGCAATTATTTGTTATAACTAAACTGGAAAGAACAGAAGTTTACCAAAAAAAGGTGGAAAGAAGAGAACGAATTATTGGAAATAATAATAAGAACATAAGAGAATGATTAGAGAAGGCCAAAAAGAAGAGAAATGCAGAGTGAGTACCTCTGTGAGAAAAAAAAAAACAAGGGATTTTATATTATAGGGATAGATGTGGAATAACAAAAAATTATCATGAATAATTTGGTCAAAATGAATCATAAATTTTCTCTCATTTAAAAAAAAACCCAAATTTGGAGGTTTGAGAAAAGAGGGAAGGAGCACTACAAGATAAAAAAATTTCACCTCATCTCCTTCCAATTAATCAAACAAGGTGTTTTAATCTTTAACCTCACATAATCTAGAAAAACCCCCAACCAAACACATCTTTAAGATTCGACAGAAGGTGGGAGATGAGACGGAACTGCGTCATTTAGCCCAAGAATGAAACTCATCGTTTCATTTAATCCCGAAGCGTGGGCTACAGATATGGGCCAGTCATTTAAATTCTGGTATTTTGTCCTTCCCCTAATCTTACTGTTTTTTAATTTTGGGATTAATTCATCTTTTGTCTATGCGCGTTCAGCTAAGGCAAATTGGCCGTAGTCAATTTTATTTTCTATTGTTACATTTTTTTAAGAATTGGGCCTTTGTGTTTTGGTTTTCCAGCTTATTCATTTAATTATTTTTCTGCTTAATTGAGTTGAGATATTTCTAGGCTTCTAGTTTTTTATTCTTTACTTATTCCACATTTTTGTGAAAATTGTTTTGTGGACCTTGTTCATTTGGGCTTCAGTTATGTTGCTTTTTGGTTGTATTTTTCCAAGAGTTGCCTTTTCAGTTTATGGGCCATTCAGCTTTGGGGTTCAAATTTAATTAATATTTGTTCATTTATTACTTGAATTTCGAATTGAGCTCGGACTTGGTTTCAGTTTTTCTTCTTTCTGGTTAGGACCTTTGACTTGGTTTTCTAGTTGTCTTTTAATTTTATTTCTTGAAATTCTATTTGGGCTCAGTTTCGGCTTTTTATCACTACCTTCGTCCTAATTATAAGATAAAATTGACTTTTTTTTAGAAATTAAGGAAGCTAATAAGTTACTTAATCATATCATATGTTATGTATCCTAAGATTATATATTAATGTATTAGTTAAACTAATTAGTTTGAAGAAAAAAATAAAAATAAAAATACTTTAAAATAATTTAATTAGGTTCCTTAATTTCTCCAAAAAAAGTTAATTTTGTCTTATAATTAGGACTGGAAGGAATAACTTGAGCCATGTTGTTTTAATTTTCATTAATTTTTGTGCTGAATAAATAATTTTGAGTTGTGTTTTATTTATTTAGCAAATGTTTAACATATTACTGGCAAAAAAGAACGGTAAATGTTTAACATATAATTTATTCAGTATACCCTTTTTTAATTGTTTAAATTTAGGGAAAGTTATTTTTGGCAATATTAACATGCCGAAAGATATTTTTGAAAATTTATTTTTTATGTTTTGATTGTCTAAATATTTGGAAATTTTGTTTTATGCAATTATGTAGCTATTTGAGTTTTGCAAAATTATATTTGAGTTGAAATATGCTAAAATTGATTTCTTAAACAATTTTT
Source organism: Inga leiocalycina (assembly GCA_963242795.1). Lineage (NCBI taxonomy): Eukaryota > Viridiplantae > Streptophyta > Magnoliopsida > Fabales > Fabaceae > Inga > Inga leiocalycina. The sequence goes on from OY725321.1 coordinate 61,057,298, forward strand.
GAATGCATGAAAATGTGGGAGGGTTATTAATTTAGATTTTTATTGATCAAATTAATTAGTTAAAGCCTCCATTAAGATGTGCATATATTAGATTTAATTTGGATGCACAAAATAGTGGGAGTGTCAACACCCATTTCCATTTCAATATGCATAGAGTAAGAAAGGCATAGCTCCACAGGCATACAAAAAAGTATAAATATATTGATAAAAGTATTTGTTTACAGACGGACATCAACTGCACATGGTTCGATAATATTTACAAATTTACACAAATAACCAAAATGTCCAAAATAAGACTATATAAAACCACTAGCCCCATCTCGGGATCCACACCGTCAGTTCCCCGTATCTATCACCTTGCCTTTGGATTTGCTAGTTCCCGCTGGCATATTGTCTTTGATGAAAAAGAATGAGATTCGAGGAATCGCAGTAACAACATACTATCGTTTATATAAAATGCGGAAAGTATATATGTTATGCACAAAGTATGCACCAATTAATGAACATTATAAACACATGTATACATGGGATAGGGCTTCACTACCACTATCCGTGTACTGTGGTTGGATTGTTACTCCACATCCAGATGAGATTGCACTTCTCGCACTTGTTGTCCCTTCTCAGCACACCATGTTGATTAATGAAAGTACAAACAATGGCATCCACACAATTATATGAACTATGGCATGATATATAAAGGATAACGTCACTACCATAAGCCTATTGCACCTCGTAATGTGTGCCAACAACTCGGGCTCTCAACTTGGTTCTAAAATGTCAAATGTACAAAAATTAGATTAAAACCCATTCATGTACTGCTTTAGGCACATCCATAGTGTTTTTACTGGTTATATGAGTTTATAGTGAAAAATTACTAAAATACCCCTAGGGACTCGACCCGGGCCTGCAATACCTGATCCGACCGTACTTTTCCTGAAATTTTGACCTAGGCTATTCTAATATATTTTTGCCCAAGGAATCCATTTTCGACCTCAAAATTACCAAATTCACTGCCAAAAGACAAAAATGCCTTGGCAGCCCCTAATTTAGGGTTTCAAGGGCGTTTTGGTCATTATGCTTTTTAGGGCTTTCCTGGAAAAGTGTTCAACAATAACCCTATCTAATTTTCCCTCTTGAACACAATTGAGTCATTAGATTATCAAAAATCCAGCCCTAACCCCCTTATCTATCTCTGGCCGAAACCTACAATTGTCTGGGAAAGTTTGGGTTTTCCAATTCTAACTCTGCAAACTTGCTCCTTTCTACTCCTAATCACTTTATTAACAATTTAATTACATCCTAACCATGATTTAGACTAGATTTGGTCAACATAACATTTAGGGTTTAGAATTTCCCAAAATATAACAATCACAACAAATCAACCAAAAACTCACCGGTTAAGCTAACCAAAACAACCATAAATTGAAGTTTAGGAAGTCACCTTTGCTTCCTTCTTGATGTTCTCTTCTAGCCAAAACCTTAGCCTCCAAGAACTCTAAATTTCTGCTTCACAACACCTTAAACCATGTAGAAAACAAGCTTAGGGAAAGGATTAAGCAAATTGGAACATAAATCACTAAGTAAATCACTTACCCTTGCAAGTTTTCTCCTTTCTCTCTCTAGAAATCCAAAGCACACTCTCTCTCTCTTCTCTTTGAGCTAGGCCTCGGTTTTGGGAGGAGGAAGATCAAGGAAATTGCTTTTTTATGTTTATCCTATTTTTGCTTGAATTTTTAATTACCCAAAATTCTAAAAATTGGACTTCTGTATATATAAAGCTAATTGGACTCTAACTACATGTAATGTGATACCATGAGGCCAATTAACATGTGAGTAATATTCCCTCCTCTTTAATCAGCTCTCAAACACGTCCAAGCCCATAGGAGAAGGAGAAATAAGCTGATATGAATTTATCCCATAATTTTCCTTCATTTTCGGATTAATTGGAAATTCTGGCAGATTTTTTTCCTAAGTTTTGAAAAATCATAATTAAATTTGCAGATATCATATTGGAGTGATTCCAACGACTATAGAATCCTTATTGAGTCTAGTTTCAAGAAAAAATATAGCATTTAGCCAATTGAAAGAACAAAATTCCCAGAATTAAATTCTTTGTATGCTGTTCCAGAAAATCAATAGTTTTTATGGGCTAACTTCAAAAATTCATAACTTTTTGTATATAAATTAAATAATTCATATGACCTATCAAATTAAAGCTTAGGATGTCGATTTCATTCTGGAAAATTTCATAAATTTTGGTTACCTTTTGGTCATCCTAAACAACATGAAAAACTCACTACCTCGCAGGCGATTTCATTGGAAGTATTGTTCACCTTCCAATGAACACATAATCAGCGATACTTTCATGAACACATGATCACCGACTTTAAATTCTAGAGGTTTTTGCCTCTTGTCAGCATAACTCTTTTGTCGGCTCTGAGTAGTCAGCAATCTCTGCTTAATTAGCTTTATTTGCTCCATTGTCTGATTAACAATGTCTGACCCAAGGAACGCCTCTCAGACAATTCTGTCTAGAACAAGGGCGATTGACATTTCCTCCCATGCAATGCCTCATATGGAGCCATCTGGATGCTCAAATGATAAATATTGTTATAAGCAAACTTTGCCAATGGAAGGAATTTGTCTCAGCTACCTTTAAAATCGAGTACATATGCCCTCAGCATATCCTCAAGGGTTTATATTGTTCACTCTGTCTGCTCATTTGTCTGAGGATGATATGTCGTGCTGAACCAGAGCTTGGTACCCAAAGCTTCATGAACCGCCTTCCAAAACTCGGAAGTAAATCGAGGATCTCGATCTGAGATGATGTTCTTTGGAATACCATGTAGTGCACAATTTCCTTGATGTAAATTTCTGCCAATCTGTCGGAGAATAGTGGACATTGATAGGCAGGAAGTAGGCTATCTTTGTGAATCTATCAACTATAACTCATATAGTGTCGTGGTTTCTGACCTTGGGTAACCCTGTCACAAAATCCATAATAATGCTCCCACACTTCCACTCAAGAATCTCAGGGTTTTGCAGAAACTTTGATGGTCGCTGATGTTCAACTTTCACTTTCTGGCATAGAGACAACGAGCGATAAACTTAGTCACCTCCCTTTTCATTCCTGGCCACTAGTACTGGGACTTTAAGTCATGGTGCATTTTAGTAGCTCTTATATGACTCTTCTAAGATTTGTCGTTTCAGTTCTGACTGTGGTGGAACATAGATTTGCTTTCTGTACTTGACTAACCTGCTTGGTGATAAGTCGAATTCCTGAGTCTGAACTTTAACAATCATATCTTTAATAGACAACGCTCGTCTATCTTGCAGCTGTGCTTCTTCAACTTTTACTCGTAAATCATTGTACACCTGACTAACAGTATTGTTGTTCAACAAGATTTGACTGTACAGATTTAGATATCTGAAATCCTCGATCAATTTTTGTTCATAGATTATCATGGCACCTGCACAAATTTATAGCTTAATGTATCCATAACGACATTGGCCTTTCTACGATAATATTTAATCTCTAGATTGTAATCTTTTAGCAACTCCATCTACCTGAGCTGTTTCATGTTAAGCTCTTTCTGATCATACAAATACTTCAAGCTCTTATGGTCGCAGTACAACTCTACTGCCGCACCATAGAGATAATGTCTCTAGATTTTTAAAGCAAACACAATAGCCGCTAACTCAAGATCGTGAGTGTGATAATTCAATTCATGAGGTTTTAGCTGACAAGATGCGTATGCCACCACTTGGCCATGCTACATCAACACACATCCCAATCCATGCCCACTGGCATCTGTATACACAACATACGTAAACTGTGGATCTGGGAACGTCAGCACTGGTGTTGTAGTCAACCTCTACTTCAATTCCATGAATCTCTTCTCATAATTCTTATCCCACACAAAATATTGAGTTTTCCACGTCAATTTTGTCAATGGTAAAGCTATTCTGGAGAAATTCTGGATAAACCTTCTATAATACCCAGCTAGACCCAGAAAACTGCGCACTTTAAATACAGTCTCAGGCCTCTTCCAGCTCAATATTGCTTCCACCTTGCTAGGATTGACAAATCCCCTTGCTGTGAGACTACATGGCCTAAAAACTTTACTTCTGAAAGCCAGAATTCGCACTTGCTCAGCTTGGCATAGAGTTGTTTATCCCTCAATATATTCAACACTATTCTCAGATACTGCTCATGTTCAACCTTACTCCACGAATAGACCAGAATATCATCAATGAAGACTACTACGAACTGGTTCAGGTACGGATGAAAGATTCGATTCATGTAGTCCATGAACATTGCAAGTGCATTGGTCAGCCCAAATGGCATCACCAAAAACTCGTAGTGGCCATATCTGGTCCTGAAAGTAGTTTTCAACACATCCTCTGCTTTAACTTTCAGCTAGTGGTATCCTGATCGCAAATCAATCTTCGAGGACACACAGGAACTAGATAATTGATCGAGCAAATTGTTAATTCTAGGGAGTGGATATTTGTTCTTGACGGTTACCATGTTTAATTCTCGATAATCTATGAAAGAGGCAAGCTTCACCCAAGAGGGGGTGAATTGGGTGACGTTATAAATTTTTCGCTTGATGTGGTGATATGAAAAATTGAGTAGATAGAAAAGAGTTGAGAATATTAGAACACAGAGAGTTATACTGGTTCGGCCTAACAACCAGGCCTACGTCCAGTCCTCAGAGATCAAGACCTACTGAGATTTGCACTATTCTTCCAAGATTCAATGGGCTCTCAGAACGCCACAAAACAACAATTGTCCTTGAAAGGACTACGAGTAGAAATATTCTCTTATTAAGAAATTTCTTTCCCCCTTACGACAAGTCTTACATGCAGAAAAACAACCTATGACATTTCCCACTTGCTTATGTATACAAGACTTATGAGTATCAACGTTATCTCCTGCTTAAACCACTGTAAGTCTTACGAGCAGCAACGTTCTCTACTGCTTGTATCTTATAAATCTTATGAGTGGAGGGTTTAACTAGGAATTCTCTCAACTGCTTCTCTCGTAAGGAAATATACCCTCTCAAGGTCCCAATACCTTGAGATCAAATGAAAATAGAATTTGAATTGTATGAAGACTCTCTTACAGAGCAAATAAATGAACACTGAAGATCAATATGGATACAGAGAAAATTATGAATAGCAGAGACTCGTGTATATGCTTTTGAATTCTTGTGCTTCGTTGTATTTGACGATCTCTGGATCTCTGTATTTATAGATGTTAAGTTTTTGCCCGTTTGAGTAATGATCGTTGAAGAGCGGGGCTTGTTACTGTGGAATGACACGCGCATGTTTGAATACTTTGAATGCGGTAGGTACGTGCGTGCTTGTAATGATATTGTCTGCCGTTGTTTGACTTTCTTCGTGTCTGTTTATTTCAAACGTTCATCCTCCTATATTACACTTATAATACATTCAAAATGATGTTAAATAATGATAAGATAAATAAATAACATTAAACCATATTCGGATTGAACGTTGTGAGACTTGGTGTATTTGGTGATCTGGCAGAGTATCACTTGAGCATAGATGGGCTCACTCGAGTGATATTGCTATTTTACTCCTTGATCTTCAGTTTTGAGTTTGTGCTCGCATAGGATTTCAGAGAGACAAAATTCTTACTCGCGAGTGATGTGGGGCCTCACTCGAGCACAACTCCTTCTGCTCGAGTAGCCTTGCATTTTGCACTGAGAGTTTCTTCTCTGGACAGTACTCGCATAACATTTTGGCAAGAGTGAGATTTTACTCTTGCAGGTGATGTGGGCCCTCACTCGAGCACACATACTCCTGCTCGAGTGAGAAGAATATTCTCAAGTAATATACCCTTAATACCAACACTCGTATCATAATTAGAGAGAGATAGATTTTTCACTCACGAGTGCTGATGTGTCACTAGAGCATATGAAGCTATGCTCGAGCATACTTGTGTTTCTCTGATCTTCATGACTCTCAGCCAAGCACTCGCATACCTTCACTCGCTAGTGCTCGAGTACAAGACACTCATGCTCGAGCATTGATTTCTCTGCTCGAGTGCATTAAGGAAGAATGACAAAACTTACTCTCGGCCAAGCACTCACAGTTTCTCACTCGCATGTGCTCGAGTGAGAAAAGCTCTTCTGCTCGAGTGATATTTCCAGTGCTCGAGTGAATCAGAAAAAAAGATAGTAGCATGCTTCTCGAGCAAACACTTTCTGGCTATCACTCGTACCTGCTCGAGCACAGAAGAGTTCCATGCTCGAGCACACCAGTTCATTTTGACAGCAGACACCACACAACATTGCTATATGCATTTGGTAACTTTGTAAACATTTCTTAAACTTATAAAAACATGATTTGTACAAAATAGACTTTTGTTATCATCAAAACTTGGGATCTAACAATCTATACAGAGGCATAGGCTTCCGTCTTTCTTCCGAACAAAGAGCACTAAAGCTCCCCATGGTGAGACACTGGGTTGAATGAACCCTTTCTCAAGTAGCTCCTCAATTTGCTTCTTTAATTCTGCCATTCCACTTGGAGCCATTCTATATGGGGCTTTAGATATTAGACCTACTCCAATCCTAAGATCAATTGAGAACTCCACTTCCCTATTCGGAGGTAATCCACCGATATCCTCATGAAACATGTCATGAAACTCGTTCGCTACAGGGATGCTTTCTAAGGCTTCACCGGCCTCTGACTGCATGGAATAAAGTACCACGTACCCCAACAACCTTTCCGTAGACATCTCTCGGCCTCAGCTGCAGAGAGAAGGTTTAAAGTGATTTTCGTATCAGCATGCGGTTGTGAGTTGGGATATATAACCTTCTTTTCTTTGCAGTCCAGCAGCACATCATTCACCATCAACTAGTCAATCTCAAGAATTACCCTAACCCTTGCAGTAGCAAACAAATTAGATCTACGGTCGATTCATGACCCTCGTCATTTGCCACACAATTCAAACATACATCAGTCGTGACAATTTTTCTACCTATGGGGGTCGATACAATCAAATCATACGGAAATTGATGCACATTAATGTTTAACCGCCTTACACAGTCATATGCAATGAATGAGTGGCTAGTACTGGAATCGTACATGACATGTGAGCTTCCTCCTATGTTAGGGTATAAACCCTACTTGGAACTCTGGGCTTTATCTCCTCTGGTTGATGCTTTTGTGGGCAATCCTTGACAATATGCCCCGGCTTATGGCAATGAAAACAAGTAAACAGCTTGGTTGGATCTGGTTTAAATGGAACACCACTGTAAGATCTTCCAGGGTGAAAGGGCTTTCGACAGCATCAACATGCTCTACATCCCGAGAAACCCGGGCCTCTTCGGCCCCCAGCCTAAGTTGGCCTCTTATTATATCCCCTGGAAGGTTGAGTGTGGGAAAAAGTCTATTGTCGTGTATACCCAAAACTCGTTCGGCAACTTAACCTCTAGCTACGCCCGAATCTCATATAGGGACTCGACACTGGTCAGGAATGAGAGGTAATGACTAACGAGAATGGTCTGAGCTCCAAATACCCTGTGCTATCTACCGTGAATAGTCCCATAGCTTAATGTTCGGTTGCAGTTCATATTCCACTTGTACAGTATCGGCTCGGGACTCCTTATATTCGCTCGGGTCATCCTCTTCTAAATCATAATCTGAATCATCCGATGGTGGCTGCCCAGTCTCCCTTACCACCGACCCTGCTGGCAATGCTGGCCGTAGCTCGGGTCCATACACAGGTAATTCTAGTAGCTCTTTCTCGCTGTCCGCCTCATCCTCAGGCCACTCGGTAGGTAAAACTCCCCATACTACTGTCCATCCGGAATTCACTATTCTAATGGGCGCTGGTTTCCTAATGCATTTGACCCCTCACATGACTTGCTATAAGTGCACATGATATCCTATTACCATGTAAACAAAACCATATCAGTATACCATTATAAAAATGCCAGAACCGCTTTAATGCTCTGATACCAAAAATGTCAACACCTGTTTCTATTTTGATATACGCAGAGTAAGAAAGGCATAGTTCTACAGGCATACAGAAAAGTACAAATATACTGATAAAAGTATTTGTTTATGGACAGACACGCATATGGTTCGATAATATTTACAAATTTACACAAAATAACCAAACTGTCTAAAATAAGACTATATATAACTACTAGCCCCATCTCGGGATCCGCGCCGTCAGTTCCTCGTGTCTATCACCTTACCTTTGGTCCGCTGGTTCCCACTGGCACATTGTCATTGATGAAAAAGAATGAGATTCCAAGGAATCCCAGTAGCAACATACTATCATTTATATAAAATGTGGAAAGTAGATATGTTATGCACCATGTATACACCAATTAATGAACATTATAAACACATGTATACATAGGATAGGGCTTCACTACCACTATTCATGTACTTTGGTTAGATTGTCACTCCACAACCAGGTGAAAGTACACTTCTCGCACTTGCTGCCCCTTCTCGGCAAACCATATTAATTAATGAAAGTACAAACAATGGAATCCACACAATCATATGAACTATGGCATGATATATAAAGGATAACGTCACCACCTTAAGTCTTTTTGCACCTTGAAATGTGTGCCTCGTAATGTGTTCCAACAACTCGGGCTCTCAACTTGGTCCTAAAATGTCAAATGTACAAGAATTAGGTTAAAACTCATTTATGTACTATTTTAGGCACATCCATAGTGTTTTTAATAGTTACATGAGTCTATAGTAGAAAATTACTAAAATAACCTTAGGGACTCAACCCGGCCCCGCCATACCTGGCTGACCGTACTTTTCCTGAAATTTTGACCTGAGCTATTCTGATATATTTTTGCCCAATGAATCCATTTCAGAGCTCGAAATTACCAAATTCACTGCTAAAAGATAAAAATGCCCTTGGCAGCCCCTAATTTAGGGTTTCAAGGGTGTTTTGGTCATTATACTTTTTAGGGCTTTCCTAGAAAAGTGTTCAACAATAACCCTATCTAATTTCCCTCCTGAACACAATGGAGTCATCAGATTATCAAAAATCCAGCCTTAACCCCCTTATCTAGCTCTGACTGAAACCTACAGTTCTCAAGGAAAAGTTGGGGTTTTCCAATTTTGACTCCGCAAACTTGCTTGTTTCTACTCCTCATAACTTTATTAACAATTTAATCACATCCTAACCATGATTTAGAGTATATTTGTGCAGCATAACATTTAGGGTTTAGCATTTCCCAACTTTAACAATCTCAACAAATCAACTAGAAACTCATCGTTAAACTAACCACAACAGTCATAACAACCATAAATTGAAGTTTAGGAAGTCACCTTTGCTTCCTTCTTGATGTTCTCTTCTAGCCGAAACCCTAGCCTCCAATAACTCTAAATTTTTGCTTCACAACACCTTAAACCATGTAGAAAACAAGCTTAAGGAAAGGATTAAGCAAATTGGAACCTAAATCACCAAGTAAATCACGTACCCTTGCGAGTTTTCTCCTTTCTCTCTCTAGAAATCCAAAGCACTCTCTCTTTCTTCTCTTTGAGCTAGGCGTCGGTTTTGAAAGCCAGTCAGATTCTTGTTGAGTTTTGACTAGACAAAATTTATCCAACATTTACAAAATTTTACATGGAAATAGTATACAGTTATAGCTTTAAAAGAGTCCTAGAATACATAATTTGGATACCTGTAGAGAAAGTAATGATTTTTGAAAGATAGGTCAATAAACAAGGGAACTTCTGGAAGTTCAGGTTCTGACAGTTTGGTTGTATTGTGTTTTTTGGTAATATAATCTTGTCTAATTGCCACAAGTTTTCAGAACAAAAGTATACATGCTAAGCTTTAAGTTGATATATAATATGTGTTATTTGGATCAGAATATTAAGAGATGAATTTTTGAAGTTAGTGGTTGTCAGATTATGTTTCTGGAAGTCAAATTGGTTGTGACAAAATTTTGAAACATTAAACCTTGCCCAAAAATTATGAAACTTTTCAGATTTAAAGTAGACATATGAAGCTTTAATTTGATGGGTAGAACATAATTTTTAGACTAGTAGATTAAAAGAAATGGATTTTTGAAATTGAACCTTGTTTCTGGAATACAATCTAAAACAGTGGAAGTTTGGCGAATTTCTGGGAATAATGTGGTTAACCTGGTCATACTTACGTATTTTTCTGTCAAAATACACTAAAAGAGCTTCACTTAGGCTTTGGAACTAGTCAATTTGGAATTTCCTATAATTAATTATGAATTTCCAAAGTTGACTGAAAATCTGTCAGTTTCTGGAAATAGTGAAATTGCATTATGCAGAATTGTACTGTGTAGGAATTGTTATAACTGTTTGAAATTGTGCCCAAAGGGCCAATCATTGTACTTTGAACATTATTAATTTAATGAAATTTCTCCATTCTGTTATCATATTATTTGCATGTTAACTATGATAATTGTATCCTTGGATAAATCATAAAGATTATCCTAAAATGTCCCTGGTCGGTCATCTATGCGGGAGCAAAGATGAAATAAGACCAGTATGAATTTGATAAGATATGGAGATACAAATCAAAGTCTTAGGCACTTGTAAGAGTACAAGGTGCTGGACCGACCCACTATGAGAAAGCTACATGGATCAAGTCATAAGCTTTTTTCATGTATAACCACGTCACAATGCCCTTAGACCTGAGGTCATCATAGATTCCTACATGAGAGTTGCTAAGCTTTAAACTAGTCAAAAGTCACTTTTGACCGGGTGATGATAAAGGCTACAATCGGGCTTGGTGGTTTTTCATGCAGAGGAATATGAATGATCAAGATGGAATTTGTCCCTCACATTAGTAGAGAGATATTACTAAGCCCCTCGATGAGTGAGTCTGAGAAATGTATGGCCATACTACAATGGAGAGGAGTTTCCATTTCTATTGTCAGGCTACTCAGGAATCGAGAAAGTAATGGTCAGGAAGAAGAGGATGACATTATCCATGCCTTATCCTTGATCGATATATCGTGTGACAAAAGGGACGTGACATGGTTGTATGACAGGTTGCATCGTGATAATGATCCTTATATGAATTGGGTAGCCGTAATGTTTTGCTAAAGGCCGCTTGCGACTTTTGAGTTAGTACAGTTATTGGCCCACTGCCAACTTCATATGGGCCTATAGGGTCGCACATAAGAATGGCCCAACACGAGATAATATTTAATTTAGGGTGGACGAATTTTATATTTATATATATATATAATATATAATTCATTAATAATATTATATAGATATATATTTTTGAAATACACATCTTATATATATATATATGTATGTGTGTGTATTATATGATATTATTATATTGTGTTAGTTTTAAATTTAATCTATTAAGATATATTAAATTTAATAACTAACATGGTAGAGATATAGTATCTCATATTTAATTTATGAAGATGACTTAAATCTAATGGCTCTTTATTTGGATTAAATAAATAGGTTAAATTAAAATTGTTGGACAGATTTAATTTAAACTGAATTTATTTAATTAGCTCATCAAGATAATTAATTGTTAATTAATTTTGAAATTAATGAAGATTAATTTTGAAATTCGAATATAGCCCTTATAGGTTATAAACTTGATAGAGGAGATATAGTCATACACGCATGAGAATTCAAAGCCGCAAGAGAAACCCTAGGAGACATTTGGAGGCGCTAGCACGCAGTTTCTATTGGAGAGCATTCATGTGGATATTGGTAAAGGGAGCGGACTTGAGGTGTTGACTCCTAGAGATCATGAAAACCCTAAGTTGAAAAAGGTACAAATCTTTCTAACTCGATTTAAATGCTGTTGATAGATCCTCAATTAGGATCGGAAAAAGATTTTAAAAATTCTTCCGCTGTGCCTGCCGATCCTAACAGTGATATCAGAGCCAGGTCAATTGTGCATTTAAATTGAGTTTATGTTCTTATACATGTGATATATATGGGATATATATATGTATGCTTATAAGAAGATGATCAAATATGTATCTTATTTATGTTTCAGTTTTGAGAAAGTCGAACCTATGTGATTTAGTGCTGTATGTTTATGCGATCTAGTAAAATTATTTCGATTATATGTGATATGTTTATGTTTCAATTCCGCCACTGGCATCGCGAATTCTGTTCTGGATTTGATCAGAAGTAGAACTCATCATTTAGGTTTCGAATAGGTTGAAGATCATGGCGTACGTACACGTTAAGGTCTCTATTTGGGTATTAGGGATCCGAAATATGGGGAAGACAATCTGGATTAGAACCGTTCTGGGCCATTGTTGAGTTTTTGAAACTGGGCCGAAATCCCTTTAGAACTGGACTGTCGTAACTACCTATTTGTAGTGCAATATAATCTAATCACGACATTTATTGCTTTTCATATTGTATGAATTCTTGTTGTGGTTTAATTTTCATACTTGTTTGGGTATGGTGAACAATATGGCTTTAGAATTTTACAAAGGGTTGTAACATTTAAATATGGCCTACGTGCTGTGCCTTCCTCTAAATACTCTCAATGTACATTTTCTTCTCATCTCACTCCCCTCGATTGTTTAAACGAGGTTTCTCTCAATGTATTTATTTTCTTATTTAGAGAAGTCCTCTCATTGCTTGGGAGGATTTTAGGGTAGGTAAGCAATGTTGTGTCATGTTTAAATTATGCTTTTGATTAGATCATTGCATGAATACTTTTGCGTTTATATGTATGAGATACGACCATGATTGCATTCATATAAACAAGATTAATTAATTGAGCCCTTTGAATCAAATCTTAAGTCATAATGCCGCCAATTAATGAATACTTGTCAAAACCTAGATCGCTCAATTGTGGAAACTACCAAAGTGGATGCACTTGAGTTATCTTGATGAGACAAGCATGGGTAATGGTACTACTCATAATATTCATTATTGTTTTGACTTAATTGAGATTAATAAAACGGTTTTGAATCTCAAGGTGTTAGATGGGATTAAACATGCCGGATCATATGATGTTTGAATCACATAAACATCTAAGAGTTATATGTGATGTATGTAACCCCCTCCGTAATTACATCCGAAACACGTGATTAAAAATGAAATAGAGACCAATAATAATCCAAATTCATTTACATTCCCATCCTTAAGATAGGATTTTCACAAATACATTTCACAAACACTTTAACCTGGTCTCACATTCATATTTCGAATACAATTACTTCGTGAAGATAAATCACATTTATATAAATATCAGAGTGCACAATAATAATACCGGAAAACCCGGATTCATACCTTCACTAAAGATTCATAGGGCAATACGCCCTTTAGAATTCCTCAACGGGGATTACAGAAATCCATCTCCAATACATAATCAAATAACCTAATAGACATCCAAGCACATATACATCCAATATCCAATTATACATTCTAATATATCATCCGAACATATACAATTTTGCCAGCATATAATGATAACCAACTACTAAATCCAAATGCCCATAAGGGATTCTCGCCGCCCCTAGTCGCTTGCTCCTTCCTCAAGCCACTTGTCCTGTCTAAAATGTTGGTAGGGGAGGATGAGATTCTAGAGAATCCCAGTAGGAAACAAATACCAATATGCATGCAAGATAAGTGTTTAATGCATGACATGCTTGCATCACAATAACTCATGCTCACATAATGATATATCCGCATGCTCAATGTTTCAACAACATACTCATGGCCATAGCATAAATAGAAACAGAGCTTCAATCATTCATATATGTTTCACATAATCAAGTAAAGCAATAACATGCATCAATACACAAATACAAATATCAATACATGCAGGAGAGGTAAGTTCCCTACCCTTTTTCTTTCCATGTATGCTCCAGCATCGGCTACTCACGATCCGAGCGGATATCAAACCATGATTAGGGTGAATAACTAACCCTATAACCAAATCAAGGACATAGGATCATTCTCTTTTCCAAATTCTCATTTTCATAATACTTAAAGTTGGTTACCATTCATGACCTTTAGGTGGTTATAATAAGGTCAATGAAAGCCTAAAGGATTGGGAAGTACTAGGTTGGAAATCACCTTTAAAAATCCCAAAATGCTGAAAATGGGGGTTGGCTATAGCCAAGAACCCTCTGGCTGCAGCCAAAACACGCACAGAAGGTTTTTGGCTGCAGCCAAGAATTTCTGGCTGCGGCCAAAACGCTCACAAAAACTTTTGCGCTGCAGCCAAGGAAACTTCAAAAATTCATAATTAATTTTATAAAAATCAAAATGAGGTGATTCCAAGGCCCATTGAAAGCTATTTTAGTCATCTTCATAGGAAAAATATGAACCAATACTAGAAATCACCACAAAAATACAGATTTCAAGAAAAGTTCACCTTGCTTCAGAATTGTTCCCAGATTTAACATCAGACTTTGGACAGTCATAACTTCTAGTATACCAAACGAAATGACACAAAATATATGTCCATTTTGAAGCTTGAGATGTGAAATTTAATACTGGAAAGTTTCAAAATTTTCTGAAATCATTTGGTCATTCAAAACGTCCACACAAATAAACTGCCCAGAACAGAGTTCCAAGGGACAGATTTTCCAATTTTATACCAAAGTGTCCAATGACTCCAAAATCATTAACCAAACCTATTCCCATACAATTTTCCACAAGGAACATAATGGTAACCTCAAAATGACCAAAATCACAACCCATCTACATGCCCTGTTTTGACCAAAGCACAAAACCAACACAAAAGGTGTCAAACTTCACATTTAAGCTTCAATGCAATTCTACCAATTCAAAACACTAAACAAGGCACCATTTGCATAACAACAACATACCATACTCCCCAAGACCCTAAATCACGAAAATTAGGGCTAAAATTCCAAAAATTCAAGGCCTAACCAATGGCCACAAAACTTATATGAAAATGAAGCTTTCACTTACCTCAACAACTTTCCCAAAGGCACTTCATGATTCTCCAACTTGTAGATTTTCGTGATTCCTCAAATCACCACCAAAGGAGAAACTACAACCATCAAATTGAAGCTCTCACTCCAAGGAACAACTTTATATAAGAAAGTTTTGGCATTAGAGGTCATTTACTCACCTTAAATGCAAGCTTTCACTTTCTCTTTCTTGGCCAACAATGGCTGCATAAGAGAGAGAAGAGAGAGAACGTGAGAGAGATGGAGAAAGGAGGAAGAAAGTGATGATAATACTCCCTCCATTTCAGCTGAACAAAGAGAGAGATAGAAACTATTAAAATATTACATTAGACTTTTCTCACTCTCATGCTTCATCTCATCTTGCCACATGTCACAAGCTTATTGGTTCTCACCAAATAAGTCACCAATTAGCTTCTCTAATCCCTCCATTAGTCATTTAATCACACTTCCCATTTTTTCTCTTAGCTAGTAATTAATTTCTCCATTAATCACTAACTAATTGCCCAACAATTCCATTCTTTAAATTTCCACTAATCATGGCATAATAATTAATATAGCCACCAAACCCATAATTATTCCACTTTAATTTGATAATTATCCTCAATAATTACCCTTAGCCTTTAATCAAAAATTGGGGTGTTACAATGTAATTAGTAAATAGGTTACCTACCTAAATAACTTGAATTTAAGCGTCTTGCCAAAGCGGACTTAAGTTTAAGCCAAATATGGATCTTAGCCCACTAATTATTTTGAGGGTTGTTAATTTAGTGGGAGATTACTAACTAACTTTGCATATTTTAATTGTAGCATCATGTCGACTAGTAATACTGCTACACTATCATTGCGATCGGTCCTTGAGAAGGACAAACTCAATGGGACAAACTTTCTTGTCTGGTTCAGGAACTTGAGAATTGTTCTCAAGCAGGAAAGAAAGGCTTATATCCTAGATCAACCCATGTCTGAGGAGCCAGCAGCCAATGCTCCAAGAGCCCAGAGAGATGCTTACACGAAGCATAAGGATGACTATGTGGATGTAGGTTGCCTGATGCTTGCCATTATGGTTCCAGAGCTTCAAAGAGATCTGGAACTAATGGAGGCTCATGAGATGATTATCCATCTCAAGGAAATGTTCCAGCAACAGGCAAGGCAAGAAAGGTATGAGACCACAAAGGCCTTACATTCCTGCAAGATGGCGAAGGTGCATCAGTTAGTACTCATGTGTTAAAAATGAAAGGCTATATTGATCACCTTGAGAGGCTTGGATTTCCTATGAGCCAGGAGTTAGCTATGGATTTGATCCTGAACTCACTCTCAGAGAGTTATGACAGTTTGTTATGAACTACAACATGGAGAAATCAATTTCTGAACTACATGGGATGCTCAAAACTGCTGAACAGAGCATTAAGAAAATTCCCGGTACTATTTTCATGGTTCAGAAAGGAAAGGGTATGAAAAAGAAAAGGACGGGCAAATGGAAGGGTAATGGCTCGAGTAGTAAGACCAAAGAGTCAAACAAGCCCAAAACCAAGCCTGCACCCAAAAAGGCAAAGCCTCCAAAGGAAGGAGTTTGCTACTTCTGCAATGAACCCGGTCATTGGAAGAAGAATTATAAACCCTACCTGGAAGATCTAAAATAAACAAGAAGGATAGTGGGGCTATCGCTTCAGGTATTTATGTTATAGACATTCATTTTTCTACTTCCTCTACATGGGTATTAGATACTGCATGTGGTTCTCACATTTGTACAAATGTGCAGGGTCTAAAGGATAGTAGAAAGCTAAAGAAGGGCGAGGTGGACCTATGAGTTAGAAACAGAGCAAGAGTTGCTACTTTAGCCGTAGGCACTTATGAATTAGTTATTCCCAGTAGTCTTTTGTTAGTTTTGAACAATTACTATTATGTTCCTACTTTGAGTAGTAACATTATTTCTCTTTCTTATTTGGATAAGGAAGGTTATACTTCCATTACTAGGAATAGTAAATGTTTTATTTATCGTAATGACATTTTCTATGTTGATGGTGATTTGCATGTTGGTCATTATATATTAAATTTAGAACATCATAATAATAGGAATATCTATAACGTAACTACTAAAAGGATAAAATCAAACAATTTGAAACTGACCTACCTATGGCATTGTCGTCTCGGCCATATAAATGAGAAGCGCATTTCTAATCTCCATCAAGATGGATTTCTAAACTCATTTGATTTTGAATCATATGATACATGTGAATCTTGCTTATTAGGAAAGATGACAAAGGCACCTTTTACTGGGCATAGTGAGAAGGCCACTAAATTATTGAGTCTCATACATACAGATGTATGTGGACCATTAAATACAGCTACCAGAGGAGGTTATGTCTACTTCATTAAATTTATAGACGACTTTAGTAGATATAGCTATATCTATCTAATAAAACATAAATCTAAATCTTTTGAAATGTTCAAAATATTCCAAAATGAAGTACAAAACCAACTTGGCAAAATAATTAAAGCGTTTCGATCTGATCGAAGTGGTGAATATTTGAGCCAATACTTTATTGACCATCTTAGAAGTTATGGGATAATCTTACAATTGACTCCTTCAGGAATACCACAATGGAATGGCATTTCTGAATGGAGGAATCGAACACAAATAGAAATGGTTCGATCTATGATGAGTCAAACAGATCTTTCAGTGTCCTTTTGGGGATATGCTCTAAAGACAGCTGCATTCACACTAAATCGTGTTCCATCTAAGGCAATTGAAAAGACACCATATGAGATATGGACCGGAAAGAAACCAAGTTTATCTTTTCTCAAGATCTGGGGATGTGAGGTATATGTTAAGCAACAAGCCTCTAATAACCTAGCGCCCAGATCCTCAAAGTTCCTTTTCATGGGGTATCCTAAAGAAACAAAAGGATACTTTGTCTACAATCCCACCGATAACAAAGTGTCTGTTATTCGAAACGATAAGTTTCTAGAAAGAGAGTTTGTCTCTAAAACAACCAATGGGAGCAAGGTACATCTCAAAGAAGTTCAAAAGTCACAAGATAGTACAGAGCCACAGATGAAAATTAGAGAAGACTCATAACAAGTTGTTGAGCCTCCTCAAGTAACACAAGGTCCATGAAGATCTGATAGGACATGGCATCAGCCTCAGAGATATGGATTTCTAATTACTAATGGCCATGATGTGTTGCTCATTGAGCAAAATGAGCCAACCACCTATCGAGAAGCCATAGTAGGACCAAACTCTGAGAAATAGCTAAATGCCATGAAGTCTGAAATGCAATCCATGTACGACAATTAGGTATGGACCTTAGTCGATCCACCTGAAGGTGTAAAAACCATAGGGTGCAAATGGGGTTTCAAGGAGAAAACTGACATAGATGGCAATGTAAATGTCTTCAAGGCACAACTGGTTGCAAAAGGATTCACTCAAACACATGTATAGACTATGATGAAACCTTTTCCCCAGTTGTAATGGCCAAATTAATCAGAATTCTTCTTGCCATTACAGCATATTATGACTATGAAATATGGCGGATGGACGTCAAAGCAGCCTTCCTTAATGGAAAGCTCCTTGAGGATGTGTACATGACACAACCTGAAGGTTTTATGCGTCCAGAGGGCTTTGGTAAAGTTTTCAAGCTTCAAAGATCCATTTATGGATTGAAGCAAGCATCTCGGAGCTGGAATCATCGTTTTGATGAAGTAGTCAAAGAGTTTGGATTCATTCAAAACATCGATGTTGTCACTACTACAAAAAGGGGTTTTAACATCCCTATTTTGGCACTTTTAACGTCCAAAAATTGGGGGGACGTCTATGTGGGGGGCGTAATATGTTTTAAGAAAAGACGTCCGAAAAAAATGGGACTTCTAAAGGGAGGACTTTAGACATCCCAAATTGAGATTTGGGACGTCTAAAGTCCCCCTGTGTAGGACTTTAGACGTCCCAAATCTCAATTTGGGATGTCTAAAGTCCTCTACGTTAGACGTCCCAAATCTAAAATTGGGACGTCTAAAGTCCCCCTGTGTTGGACTTTAGACCTCCCAAATCTCAATTTGGGAGGTCTAAAGTCATTTGAATTTTAGACGAGAATCCTCTGTAATAGTTTTGTTGAACATAAATGCTAGCTTTCTCCATTCTCTTTTTGGCTCCGAAATTTCCTTTTTTAGCATCACCACACTTCCACCACTTTGCTAGCTTTGTTCAAACTTCTTTTAGTCAAACTTTAAAATTAAAAAAATCCATTTTTTACCCAGATGCACTGTACCAGATCTGATTGTGAAAAAAGAGAGGAACTTATATAATAATAATAATAAATATACAAGCATGTAAGATTTGAGAAGTGATAAAGAGAGAGTTACCGTTGCAAATAGAGGCATCGAAGGGCATGATGAGAGGGGGGACGATGACGAAAACACCGAAGGAAAAAGCTATGCACAGAAGGGCATGATGAGAGGGGGAACGATGGCGAAAACACTGAAGGAAAAAGCTATTTGAATCTATAGAATGTGAGTCTTTCTCTGCAACTCTTATCAAAGAAATTGAAATTTGCTGTGGGAGTGAGAGAGAGAGAGAGAGAGAGAAAGGAAGGAAAGCTTCCCTTTATTTAATATAAGGCACGAGCGTCCCTTATATTCAATACAGGTCGCGGGAAAATTTTTGAATTACTTTAGACGTCCCAAATTCCATTTGGGACGTCTAAAGTCCCCACTTTAGACGTCCCAAATGGAATTTGGGACGTCTAAACTGTAAAAGAAAAATATTAAATTTTTTTTTTTTACACTTTAGATGTCCCAAATTAGAATTTGGGACATCTAAAGTGGGACTTTAGAAGTCCAAAATGAAATTTGGGACATCTAAAGTGTAAATTTTTTTTTTTTTACTTTAGACGTCCCAAATTGAATTTGGGACGTCTTGTAACCCCCTGCCGTAATTAATATCCGGATTATGCAATTAACGTGAAATAGAGACCAATAAGACAAAACATCATTTATAAACCCATCGACCCAGACGGGATTTTCACAATTACATTTCAAAATCATTTACAACACGGTCTCATATTTTCACTCCGAATATAATTACTATGCGAAGATAAATTACATTTACACAATTATCAGAGTACGCAATATAAATTTCCGGCAATCCCGGAATCATATCTTCGCTCGATAATCATAGGGCACATTAGCCCATACAACTCATCGATTAGGGATTACACAAACTACTCATATACATAACCAAATATTTATCCAAATATACACATATATTATCCCAATTACTTCTTGATAACCAACACTAAGCTCTCACCCAGAAACGAGTCCTCTTCGTCCTTGGATGCTTGCTTCATCCTCAATCTTCCTTCCCTGTCTAAAATGTTGATAGGGGAGGGTGAGATTCTAGGGAATCTCAGTAGGAAACACATACCAATATGCATGCAAG
The DNA here is from genome assembly GCA_963242795.1 of Inga leiocalycina. Taxonomy (NCBI): domain Eukaryota; kingdom Viridiplantae; phylum Streptophyta; class Magnoliopsida; order Fabales; family Fabaceae; genus Inga; species Inga leiocalycina. The sequence goes on from OY725321.1 coordinate 61,077,668, forward strand.
ATAAGTATTTAATGCACGACATGCTTGCATCACAATAACACATGTTCACATCATGATATATCCGCATGCTCAATGTTTCAACAACATACTCATGGCCATAGTATAATAGAAACAGAGCTACAATCATTCTCATATGTTTCACATAATTCACGCAAGGCAATAACATGCATCAATACACAAATACAATTATCAATACATGCAGGAGAGGTAAGTTCCCTACCTCCAGTCTTTTCTCCTCGATTTGCGTGCCAGCAACTCGGGGCTTCACATTCGATCCTACAATGTCAAATGTACTATTTAGACACTCCCAAAGTGTTTCTGGGGGTTATATGAGGCTATATGGAAAAATTACTATTTAGACACTCCCAAAGTGTTTCTGGGGGTTATATGAGGCTATATGGAAAAATTACTAAAATACCCCCGGGGACCCGGCCCGGCCCCGCCGTACCCGGTCTAGCTGTACTTTTCCCGAAATTTTGACATGGGCTATTCTAACATATTTTCGCCCAAGGAATCCATTTTCGGACTCGGAATTATCAAATTCAATGTCAATTACGAAATTGCCCTTGGCAGCCCTACTTTTAGGGTTTTAGGGGCGTTTCCGTAATTATGCTTTCTCGGCCTTTTCCGAAAAAGTGCCCAACTGTAACCCCACCTAATTTTCGCTCCTGAACACAATGGAACCATCAAATCATTGAAAATCCAACTCTAAGACCCATTTCTAGAGCTGGCCGAAATTCTCAAGTATTCTGGGAAAAATTGGGGTTTTTCGGTTTCGGCTCCGTAAACGCGTTCCTTTCTACTCCTAACCACTTTATTGACCATTCCATTATGTTAAAACTACCATTTAGTATCAATTTGGGCAGCATAACCCCTAGGAAAACCCATTTTCCATTTTTACAACCAATGGCAATCCGGCGAAATTTCACCGATTAAATTGCCCATAGCAGCCAGAATAGTCAATATACAAGAGTTTGGAAGTTACCTCAAGCTCCCTCTGGCTTTTACTCAATATGGCTGAACCCTAGCCCCTTTTAAACCATGGAAATTGAGCTTCCAACACCTTGAAGAACATGAAAGAGAAGCTTAGAAGCAAGGTTATACGCGTTAGGAGCTAGATCGTCGGAGAAATCGGCTTACCTTGCGAGATTTCTCCTCTTTCTCTCTCTAAGAGCTCTCAACTTTCTCTCACAAGTTTCAGCTGGTTCATCACGACAGAAAATGATAGCTGAAGAAGATGAGAATATATTTAATTCCATGCTGATGTCATCTTTTAATGAGATGATGTCATAATTCCCATTTTCGGATTTTCTGGCAGATTTTCTGCCCAAACTTTGAAAAATCATAACTAATTCTAGAAAAATCGAAATGAGGTGATCCCAAAGCCAAATGAAAGGTATTTAAGTCCTCTTCATTGGAAAAATATTTACCAATACTAGAAATCACCACACAATTCCAGAATTACACAAATGTCATCACTGCCCCAAAACAGAGTCCATTTTCGACCTCAAACTTTGGACAGTCATAACTCCCAGTTCCCAAAACGAAATGGCACAAATTATATGTCCATTTTGAAGCTTGGGATGTGAACTTCAAGACTGGAAAGTTTCATAATTTTATGACATCATTTGCCTAGTCAAAACATCCACACGAGAAGACTGGCCATACAGAATTCACACTGGACAGCATTTCCAGTTTTGCAACCAATGTGTCCAATTCAATTTAAATCAATTCCAATGATTAAATACCACAACATGACACCATTTCCATCACAATACCCCATTCAATTCTTTCATCTATTCTAAGTCAATTTGGATGTTAATCCACAATTGAACTCAAATACAGGGTTTTGGCGTTGCTCATAACACAAGCGACTACAATCCACTTTATATTCTCTAAAAAGGTTCATTAATCACTAACCACGTCCACTTTTGTAGTCATTAACTCCTAATCACAATTTGGGATCTTGCTAAACCGGGGCTTAGCAATCCACTAATCTCAGGCTTATTCTCTAGCCTCGAGTCTCAAAATTCGGGGTGTTACATTTCTCCCCCCGTTCAATAAATTTCGTCCTCGAAATTTGTCATACCACTTAATCCAAAAACTACGGATGCTTCTTCACGACAGCTTCCGTTTCACAATTCATTTCACATTGGGATGGTCCCTTCTAGACCTCCCAGACAACCATATGCCACAATTTTGATTCTCGAAAGAATCTTACACAATATATGCAACCCAGTTGCCCCAAACTGCAATCGGCCCATTTCACGATTGCCACACCATACTGTTATCACATAACATATTCACTGGAGGCTCTAAATCATGAGCCATAACATCTCAGTAGTTAGGCGGCATAGGCCACCACCCTGCTTAACTCAATTTAGTGATTCCATCCTGGAATAACTCAACAACATCACAAACTTAATACATCAAACGACAGCCTCAGCTGTATACACAAACATTTCAGCATTCGCTATATCCACTTTCACAGCTTTACCCTCACCCGTACACCCACCAGTAACTCCACTAGTGGTAACCGGGACTTTTAGGTATTCACAACGAGATCACATTGCCGTATCAACTTTCATGGTGTCGCCCTCACCCGTATACCCACCAGTGACTCTGCTAGTGGTAACCGGGACTTTTGGGTATCAACCACAATCGCATCAAGTCACTCCGGAATCTCAATCTCTTCTATCCGAAGCACCCTACCATAATGGCCCACCTAGAGTCTCAGTCTCTTCTATCCAGGCGCCTTTTATTGTCACACCCACCCCGGTTTTACCCCCTCTAGGGATGCCCCGTGCCGGTGGTGCCCACCCCGGTTTTACCCCCCACTGGGGATGCCCCGCGACGGTGGCTGGGTTACTCAATTATTGTCACACCCACCCCGGTTTTACCCCCTCTAGGGATGCCCCGTGCCGGTGGTGCCCACCCCGGTTTTACCCCCCGCTGGGGATGCCCCGCGACAGTGGCTGGGTTACTCACATTTCACCCAGGACTCACAATAAAATCCTTTTCCTTATCAAACGTACATTACAGATTCTAATTTTACGCACCACCTTTCGGCCTTGGGTCAACACCGGTGCAACCAACGTGGTGGCTAGCCAGGTTGGCCATGCCGGGGTAGTGCCCTCAAAATAGAGAACCCCCGATTATGTAGTCAAATTAGCCATCAGCTGAATTAGCTCTGCTCTACTAGACAACTATACCTCAGTCCCATCTTATTCACAACTGTCACAGATTCACAATCACACTCCACTCTCATCCCCTTTCTCCGCCAGGAAGACACACAGTCTTTACCCGAACTGTTGTTAGCTACTCAGGGACTATTGACGTGGCAGTGCACACATATTGCCATTCAGGCTCACAATAGCATATCCATAATCACACCCTACCCTCATCCCCTTTCTCCGCCGGGAAGACACACAGTCTAACCCGAACCGTTGTTAGCTACTCAGGGACTATTGGCGTAGCGGTGCTCACACATAGCCTTTCGACTTCCACATCACACTCCACCCTCATCCCCTTTCTCCGCCGAGAAGACACACAGTCTTTACCCGAACTGTTGTTAGCTACTCAGGGACTATTGGCGTGGCAGTGCATATACATAGCCTCGCGGCTCACAAATAGTCAATCCCCCGTAACTACCGCCCCGAAGGCACGGTCCTCCGCCATAGGAATCACCCCATGCGGCCGCAGGTAAGAGACTCACAATGCACAATTGCAACAAGCTGGAACCAGGCATATTAACAACTTCACCTTCAACATCTCAAACCCTTTTCACGTACTGGGATCCTTCAAGGCCCCTTTTCACAATACAACTTGACCCCGAAGTTTTACCTCCCGAAGCCATCACTAACGCATTGCACTTTCTGCAAATTCGAGCTTCTGCTCAACACAATTCTCAAACATCACATTCACTACGCTTCCGCTGCACACTCTGAGGTCTTTATCCTCATTTGTGCCTTCACAATGTCAGGGTGACTCAATAGGAGTCCCATAGGAATCTCCTACTACCCCTGTCCACACACATAATCTGTGCCAGACCTTGGCTCAATTCAATTCGAATCATTCAGAGCCATAACCAACACATCGTTGAGATCCCATACTCCCAACGTTCCCAGAGCTCTACTCTACGATTCAACGTCACGGCGATTGCTCTCGACAGTTCGTTATCAAGGCGGCTGCACACTAGGGTTCATCGTCACGGTGGCTCCACTCTAGGGTTCATCGTCATGGTGGCTCCACTCTAGGGTTCATCGTCATGGTGGCTCCACACTATGGTACTGTACCCGATGCTTCACTCAGTCACCTGACTGGTCAGCCCCTTCGGTCAGCATCCTCCGTAGGTAGCCCTTTCCAATCAGATCTCACCGTAGGTAGCCCTCTCCGATCAAATCTCACCGTAGGTAGCCCTCTTCCATCAAAACTCCCCGTAGGTAGCACTCTCCGATCCGAATCCTCCATAGGTAACTTTTTCAAATTCAAATTCTCTGCGGAATCACTTTTCCCTGTGCTAGATTAACACTAGCAACCTCAGGATACCTGATACACATTTCAATGCCAATCTAGTACCACATCCTGGTACCACGGACCATCCAGGTCAAGTCAAACTCCTAAGAATTAGCCCAGCTATTGAGTCTGATCCTTGGATCACAATTCAATTTACTTCTCAAAGTCTTAACCTCAATTGAATCGGGAAACCACTTCCCTCGTTTCACGGAGCATCATCAACTCAAACTCAAATTCAAATATCTCTGCCAGCCGAAGGCACCTCAGCCCCTAGGTCTTAAGGCTTTTACACACATAAGATCAGTATGACATTACTACATGTAACATCATACCACTTTGGGTTACATACCCAACATCTAGGTTAGTCCTGATACCTAGAGCATCAATATCAACCACCTTGGAAACCATCTTCCTTGGTTTCAAATCAGATGATGGGTTTGATTACAACCACCTCTGGGTTTACAGCTCAAATTCTAGGACGAATCACTATGTCTTTCGATTACACAATGATCCTCCACTCTAGAATAACCAACAATGTATACACATATTCCTCAAATCTCTTATGTCCACAATGACAAATCACACTTGTGTATACACAATCACTATCACAAAACATCATCTACCACCAAGGTAGAGATCTAAGAGAGCTATCCTAGCAAATTCCCAAGTTTGCCAGGAACTGTAGCTCTGATACCAAAATGTAACCCCCTGCCGTAATTAATATCCGGATTATGCAATTAACGTGAAATAGAGACCAATAAGACAAAACATCATTTATAAACCCATCGACCCAGACGGGATTTTCACAATTACATTTCAAAATCATTTACAACACGGTCTCATATTTTCACTCCGAATATAATTACTATGCGAAGATAAATTACATTTACACAATTATCAGAGTACGCAATATAAATTTCCGGCAATCCCGGAATCATATCTTCGCTCGATAATCATAGGGCACATTAGCCCATACAACTCATCGATTAGGGATTACACAAACTACTCATATACATAACCAAATATTTATCCAAATATACACATATATTATCCCAATTACTTCTTGATAACCAACACTAAGCTCTCACCCAGAAACGAGTCCTCTTCGTCCTTGGATGCTTGCTTCATCCTCAATCTTCCTTCCCTGTCTAAAATGTTGATAGGGGAGGGTGAGATTCTAGGGAATCTCAGTAGGAAACACATACCAATATGCATGCAAGATAAGTATTTAATGCACGACATGCTTGCATCACAATAACACATGTTCACATCATGATATATCCGCATGCTCAATGTTTCAACAACATACTCATGGCCATAGTATAATAGAAACAGAGCTACAATCATTCTCATATGTTTCACATAATTCACGCAAGGCAATAACATGCATCAATACACAAATACAATTATCAATACATGCAGGAGAGGTAAGTTCCCTACCTCCAGTCTTTTCTCCTCGATTTGCGTGCCAGCAACTCGGGGCTTCACATTCGATCCTACAATGTCAAATGTACTATTTAGACACTCCCAAAGTGTTTCTGGGGGTTATATGAGGCTATATGGAAAAATTACTATTTAGACACTCCCAAAGTGTTTCTGGGGGTTATATGAGGCTATATGGAAAAATTACTAAAATACCCCCGGGGACCCGGCCCGGCCCCGCCGTACCCGGTCTAGCTGTACTTTTCCCGAAATTTTGACATGGGCTATTCTAACATATTTTCGCCCAAGGAATCCATTTTCGGACTCGGAATTATCAAATTCAATGTCAATTACGAAATTGCCCTTGGCAGCCCTACTTTTAGGGTTTTAGGGGCGTTTCCGTAATTATGCTTTCTCGGCCTTTTCCGAAAAAGTGCCCAACTGTAACCCCACCTAATTTTCGCTCCTGAACACAATGGAACCATCAAATCATTGAAAATCCAACTCTAAGACCCATTTCTAGAGCTGGCCGAAATTCTCAAGTATTCTGGGAAAAATTGGGGTTTTTCGGTTTCGGCTCCGTAAACGCGTTCCTTTCTACTCCTAACCACTTTATTGACCATTCCATTATGTTAAAACTACCATTTAGTATCAATTTGGGCAGCATAACCCCTAGGGAAACCCATTTTCCATTTTTACAACCAATGGCAATCCGGCGAAATTTCACCGATTAAATTGCCCATAGCAGCCAGAATAGTCAATATACAAGAGTTTGGAAGTTACCTCAAGCTCCCTCTGGCTTTTACTCAATATGGCTGAACCCTAGCCCCTTTTAAACCATGGAAATTGAGCTTCCAACACCTTGAAGAACATGAAAGAGAAGCTTAGAAGCAAGGTTATACGCGTTAGGAGCTAGATCGTCGGAGAAATCGGCTTACCTTGCGAGATTTCTCCTCTTTCTCTCTCTAAGAGCTCTCAACTTTCTCTCACAAGTTTCAGCTGGTTCATCACGACAGAAAATGATAGCTGAAGAAGATGAGAATATATTTAATTCCATGCTGATGTCATCTTTTAATGAGATGATGTCATAATTCCCATTTTCGGATTTTCTGGCAGATTTTCTGCCCAAACTTTGAAAAATCATAACTAATTCTAGAAAAATCGAAATGAGGTGATCCCAAAGCCAAATGAAAGGTATTTAAGTCCTCTTCATTGGAAAAATATTTACCAATACTAGAAATCACCACACAATTCCAGAATTACACAAATGTCATCACTGCCCCAAAACAGAGTCCATTTTCGACCTCAAACTTTGGACAGTCATAACTCCCAGTTCCCAAAACGAAATGGCACAAATTATATGTCCATTTTGAAGCTTGGGATGTGAACTTCAAGACTGGAAAGTTTCATAATTTTATGACATCATTTGCCTAGTCAAAACATCCACACGAGAAGACTGGCCATACAGAATTCACACTGGACAGCATTTCCAGTTTTGCAACCAATGTGTCCAATTCAATTTAAATCAATTCCAATGATTAAATACCACAACATGACACCATTTCCATCACAATACCCCATTCAATTCTTTCATCTATTCTAAGTCAATTTGGATGTTAATCCACAATTGAACTCAAATACAGGGTTTTGGCGTTGCTCATAACACAAGCGACTACAATCCACTTTATATTCTCTAAAAAGGTTCATTAATCACTAACCACGTCCACTTTTGTAGTCATTAACTCCTAATCACAATTTGGGATCTTGCTAAACCGGGGCTTAGCAATCCACTAATCTCAGGCTTATTCTCTAGCCTCGAGTCTCAAAATTCGGGGTGTTACACGTCTAAAGTTAAAAAAAAAATTCAATTTTTTTTTTTACACTTTAGATGTCCCAAATGGAATTTGGGACATCTAAAGTGTAAATTTTTTTTTTATTTTTGACATCACTTTAGATGTCCCAAATTCTATTTGGGATGTCTAAAGTGGTACTTTAGACATCCCAAATTCAATTTGGGACATCTAAAGTGTAAAATTTTTTTTTTTTTTACTTTAGACGTCATTTTAGACGTCCCAAATTGAATTTGGGACGTCTAAAGTTAAAAAAAAAATTCAATTTTTTTTTTACACTTTAGAAGTCCCAAATGGAATTTGGGACATCTAAAGTGTAAATTTTTTTTTTATTTTAGACATCACTTTAGATGTCCCAAATTCCATTTGGGATGTCTAAAGTGGTACTTTAGACATCCCAAATTCAATTTGGGACATCTAAAGTGTAAAAAAAAAAAAAAAAATTTTTTACTTTAGACGTCACTTTAGACGTCCCAAATTGAATTTGGGACGTCTAAAGTAGGACTTTAGACGTCCCAAATTGAGTGACGTCTAAAGTAAAAAAAAATATTAAATTTTTTTTTTTAACTTTAGACGTCCCAAATTAAATTTGGGACGTCTAAAGCTACCAAGTTCCCACACATAATTACAAAAATGCCACCGCCTATGTTTTAGACGTCCCTATTTTAAAAAGGGACGTCTTTTAGGGTAGCAGTATCTATATTCTGTAGTAGTGTGTGTTTACAAGAAGGCTAGTGGGAGCACAGTTGTATTTCTAGTGCTTTATGTAGATGACATCCTACTCATTGGGAACGTTATTCCTACCTTGCAGAGTGTCAAGTCTTGGTTAGGAAAGTCCTTTTTAATGAAAGACTTAGGTGAAGCCATCTATATCCTAGGGATTAGGATCTATAGGGATATATCCAAAAGACTAATAGGCCTAAGTCAGAGCACATACATAGACAAGATATTGCATAGGTTCAGTATGCAGGATTCAAAAAGGGGTTACATGCCCATGTCTTATGGCATCCTTTTTAGTAAGGATCTATGTCCTACTACACTTGATCAGCGAGATCACATGAGTAAGGTTCCATATGCCTAGGCCATTAGATCCATCATGTATGCCATGCTATGTACTCGACCAAATGTCTCATTTGCCTTAAGCATGACTAGTAGATATCAACAAGATCCTGGTAAGGGTCATTGGACTGCGGTCAAGAATATCCTAAAGTACTTAAGAAGGACTAAGGACCTATATTTGGTCTATGGTGGATTGGATGATGAGTTCTGTGTAACTGGTTACACAGATGCAAGTTTCCAAACTAACCAAGACGACTTTAAATCGTAATTTGGATACATATTCCTCCTGAATGGTGGAGCAGTAAGCTGGAAGAGCTCCAAGCAGAGCATTGTAGCAGATTCTACAACAGAAGCTAAGTATATAGTAGCATCGGATGCAGCTAAAGAAGCTGTTTGGATCAAAAAGTTCATTACTGAACTAGGGGTAGTGCCTACATCTCAAATCCAATAGATTTGTTTTACGACAATAGCGGTGCTATTGCACAGGCCAAGGAGCCTAGGTCACATCAAAGGATCAAGCATATACTTAAGCGATTTCATCTTATTAGAGAAATCAATGATAGAGGTGATATAAAGATATGCAAAGTAGTAGGAGAAGACAATGTTGCTGATCCTCTTACTAAGCCGCTTGCACAGGCAAAGCATGAGCGTCATGTTAAGACAATGGGAATTAGGCAAATTAATGATTGTACCTAAGGCAAGTGGGAGGGTGTTGGAAATTGTGCCCAAAAGGCCAATCATTGTACTTTGAACATTATTAATTTAATGAAATTTCTCCATTCTGTTATCATATTATTTGCATGTTAATTATGATAATTGTATCCTTGGATAAATCATAAAGATTATCCTAAAATGTCCCTGGTCGGTCATCTATGCGGGAACAAAGACGAAATAAGACCAGTATGACTTTGATAAGATATGGAGATACAAATCAAAGTCTTAGGCACTTGTAAGAGTACAAGGAGCTGGACCTACCCACTATGAGAAAGCTACATGGATCAAGTCATAACCTTTTCTCATGTATAACCACGTCACAATGCCCTTAGACCTGAGGTCATCATGGATTCCTACATGAGAGTTGCTAAGCTTTGAACTAGTCAAAAGTCACTTTTGACCGGGTGATGATAAAGGCTACAATCGGGCTTGGTGGTTTTTCATGCAGAGGAATATGAATGATCAAGATGGAATTTGTCCCTCACATTAGTAGAGAGATATTACTGGGCCCCTCGATAAGTGAGTCTGAGAAATGTATGGCCATACTACGATGGAGAGGAGTTTCCATTTCTATTGTCAGGCTACCCAGGAATTGAGAAAGTAATGGTCAGGAAGAAGAGGATAACATTATCCATGCCTTATCCTTGATCGATATATCGTGTGACAAAAGGGACGTGACATGGTTGTATGACAGGCTGCATCGTGATAACGATCCTTATATGAATTGGGTAGTTATAATGCCTTGCTAGAGGCCGCTTGTGACTTTTGGGTTAATACAGTTATTAGCCCACTGCCAACTTCATATGGGCCTACAAGGTTGAACACAAGAATGATCCAACACGAGATAATGTTTAATTTAGGGTGGACGAATTATATATATATAATATAAAATTCATTAATAATATTATATAGATATATATTTTCGAAATACACATCTTATATATATATGTATGTGTGTGTGTGTGTGTATTATATGATATTATTATATTGTGTCTGTTTTAAATTTAATCTATTAAGATATATTAAATTTAATAACTAACATGATAGAGATATAGTATCTCAGATTTAATTTATGAAGATTACTTAAATCTAATGGCTCTTTATTTGGATTAAATAAATAGGTTAAATTAAAAATGTTGGATAGATTTAATTTAAACTGAATTTATTTAGTTAGCTCATCAAGATAATTAATTTTTAATTAGTTTCAAAATTAATAAAGATTAATTTTGAAATTCGAATATAGCCCTCATAGGTTATAAACTTGATAGAGCAGATATAGTCATACACGCATGAGAATTCAGAGCCGTAAGAGAAACCTTAGGAGACATTTGGAGGTGCTAGCACGCAGTCTCAGTTGGAGAGCATTAGTGTGGATACTGGTCGAGGGAGAGGACCTGAGGTGTTGGCTCCTAGAGATCGTGAAAACCTAAAGTTGAAAAAGGTACAAATCTTTCTAACTCGATTTAAACGCCGTTGATAGATCCTTGATTAAGATAAAAAAAAATTTAAAAATTCTTCCGCTGTGCCTGCCGATCCTAACAATAACTGCATTAGATAACCAACAAAATTTAATTTAAAGGCATTAATAGTACAAGTAATAATCAATTACTTGTAACTCTAATTTTTATAGAAACTGGAAATAGCCCGAGTCGAAATAAGAGTATAGGACATATATTTGAACTGAAAAAGGACTTAGGTAGGAACTCTATCTTTCATAAACTATGTGAATGTTTATATGCTTTGTGTATGCCATCTTTTGTAATATGAACATTGTATTGCGGAGTAGGGCACTACGCAAGTATGCACATTTATAGAGGTTTACGGATAGTGGGGAAGTAGCCCCGACTCATGTGCACATGTCGTGTTATGTTGCATTATATAGTGTATAAAATATTTATCTGTCATATTTTATTTGACTGATTGCATGTTACTACTGAGATTCGTTTGAATCTCACCTTTTTTCAACATTTAAAAATATTCCGGCAGAAGGTAGTGGCTCTAAGGGCAAAACTGTAATTATCGGTGACTGAGGGTTCAGTTCAAGTGGGAGTGCAGTTGGTTATCTTTAGTTGTAAATTTTATTTCTTTTGGACTCTGTATATATTTTTCAAACCCTATAGGGATTTTCTGTAATGTAAACAAGTACTTATTATTAATATATTTCCGCTATTTCTGTATGCCCTATGAACTATGCATTTATTACTCTGCGAATATCAAAATGTTAAGAGGTTTGATAGTTAACATACTTGTTTCTTGGGGAGTAGCTACAGGATCCTCAATTTTGTTGCATGCACATTTATAATCACATATGGCATTATATATAGAATATCAATTGTAATTAAATATATGGTTAAAATTAATCTTTGCTCACTGGTAGATATTTATAATTGCATATTTAATTAGGGTGAAATAGTATGGCATTGTATTTTTCAAGTAGTCCATAAGTATTAGAAAATATAAATGCCTTCTAGATTCATCAATTTGAGGTAAACTGATCCTTTGCTAATGTCTTTACCCACAGGTAGACCTTAGTGATATGAATTTATAATTTTATGATTTACATTATGTCACATCCCAAACTTTGGGCCGAAAATCTCAATAATAAGTCTGAATTAAGTAAAGTTGTAAGCCTAGTTGAGCCAAACATCTTAAGTATGTTATAAGGAAAATGTTTAATTAAGATAATTATTAAAACAATTTAAAGGCCCAAAAAATTGATAAAATAGTATGAAATGTTATTTTGGGGATTTTTAAAAAATATGAAGAGGTTTAGTTCTCCAAGAATGGCCGAAGTGATTTTAAAGCGAATTTCAGAGAATTAAAAACTTGTTTTCTAAAAAATTCAAGAAAAATAGTTATAGGTAAAGTTTAAAGTTGAAAATTTCATGAAAATTATTTTATGGGATAAAGAAGCTAATTGAGGAAAAATATCCTTATAAAGAATTAAGGATTAAATTTTGAAATTTATTTAGTAAATCAGCATAGATTTTTTTTTTTGCCAACAAGTAATTCAGCATAGATAAAGAAGGGGTGATATGGTAATTTCACCGACCCAAGCTCAAAAATGGAATTGAGCCATGATGAAGCCTAATATGTGGACTCTGGCAAAAAAGCCCAATATGGAGAGCCCAAGGCATGCCATCTGATCAAGAAAATAAGCATAAGATTTTTATTAAAAAAAAAAAGCCCAATAGCTTATGGGGAAACGCAAAGCTTATGTGATAAGCCGGTCCAAGGAATTTAAAAACAAACTTACTCTTCCTTCTTTTAAACCCCAAATGCCTATGCTGTTTCATTCTGCCTTTGCACGACAGAAACAGAGTGACAGAGTGGGGAGAGCTGCGAGAGAAGAGGAAGAAGACCGAAGAGCTTGAAGGAGGTGCCATTTGGACATGCAAGCTTGATCTCATACCAAGGTAAGTCCCCAAACCATTACTTTGCCCTCAGTTTGTCTATTTGATGGGTGATTTGAGAGTGATTGGGGGATGAAAAATCTGATTATAGAGAGAGGAAATAATGAACAGAAGATTTAAGCCCTGGAAATCACGCGTAGTTGTTGCAATAGAGCTTGTGGTAGTAATTTCCTCTTGTGCATATTGAATATTGCTTTAGGATGATGAGTTCAAATCTGTTATGATAGTCTAGAGGAATTTTGTTGATTTTCTTATGGAAACCTTGTAGAAATGCTTAGATGCTAAGATAAACAAGTAGGATAAGAGTTATGTGCCTATATGATGTTTTTGAAGTTTATTGAAGCTGTATTTTGGGAGAGAAATTGAATAAAACCACTGGTTTGATGCTCCCAAACATTAAACAGGTGTTTAAAAGTATTAAGATACGAATAAAGGAAGTAAAATTGATTAATAGATTTTGAGATTAGTATTGCATGTTGATAGTGCTGAGATTGGAAGTAATTTTTGAATCCACATCCTCTGCTATAACGAGTACAACATCAGGTTCTTTAACTAAAGTAAAGGGAGATTTATGGAAAAATATGAGCTTATGTGGGTGGAATCCTCACAACATGAATGAGATTCTTAAATCTGTAAATTTTCTTTTGATTAGACCCATGGCTACTCAACTTATAATGAAGGGTATGGGGATGTTTATATGATTATGAAAGTAATGATAAACATAGGCGTGTGTGTGTGTGTGATATTATAACGTAAGCAATAGGATTGTTGGTGCTGGAGAATTTGTTATAATCATTGTTATTAAACCCGGACCGGACATAGGATGGTTGATGCTGGAGAATTTGTTATAATAATTGTTATTAAACCCAGACCAGACCGGCCGGTTTGGCCCGGGAACCGGTGACCCGGTCAGAGAACACGAACCGGACCGGTTCAGTAATTTTTATTATTATTTTTTTAAAAAAAAAAACTCTTTTAAAAAAATTTCTTTATAATTTCATATTAATAAGCCTAAAATCTTCACTCTCTCACCGGTTTGGTCCCGGTTTAGCTCTGGTTTGACTTCGGTTTGACCTATTGACCCTTGACCCTTGACCCAGTATCCCGACTGGTCCCGGTTTAATAACCTTGGTTATAATGTACTAAACTACACTTTTCCATATTAAAGGCGCTTAAAGTTTGTCTTGAGAATACACACACACACACACACTCTTGTATATACGTTATGATGTAATGATTTAAAGAATGTGGAGCTTTTAAAGTGTTGATAACCCACTGTTTTGGCACTTTTTCATATTTTTTCATATTAAATAATCATTTAGAGGCATGTTGGATGCTTAAAAGTGTTAAAGTGCTAATAAACATGAAAGACACTTATATTTATGCTCAAGCATAAAGAGTGAAGTAAGGGCTGAGAAATTGATTTAAGGTTTTGTTCAATGTCTATAAATGTTAAGTAACTGTCCTATATAGTTATTTTATACTTAGAGACATTGAAATGATGATGTTAGTATTGTTTATAAATCTGGAGAATTTTCATATTAGAAAATGAGGTATTTTTGAATGATAAGGACTGCTATAAGTTTTAAATTGATGACGTTAGTGAGGCTAAGTGAAGAATTAAGGAAAAAGAAACATGTTGGAGAGCTAAATGAGAATTTAGGATTGGGAGAGATTTATTATGCAATGGTAATGTACCATAGGCTAAGTAGGCTAAGTATTGATCCGCCCCTTTAAATGAACATATAAATTATAGGATTTGATACTTGATATCAAAACAAAAGGGGGAAGCAAAACTACAGGAGTTCAGGCAAAGGTAATTTGTGTTAGAACAAGACTTTCACCTAAGGGGGGTGAATAGGGTGATAATTAAAAATTTAGAATTTAATGCAAACTTCAATAAAATTGAGTTGAAGAGATGTCACCAAGGGTAAGCACATGAGATTTATACTAGTTTGGTCCAAACCACTTGACCTACATCCAGTCCTCAGAAGCCTTTTGAGATTTACACTTTTCTCCAAGATTCGCCAGGCTCTTGATGCCTCAATACAAGCTAGATCCTTTTCAAGAACAATCACCTCCCTTACACTTTGCAATTTAATGCCCACTCAAGATTCCACAATCTTGAGTCTCTCATATAATGAATGAATCAATAAATGTCTCTCACAAGAGTAGATATATGATCACTGAAGTACATACTCAAAGTTAAGAGCTTTAAGATTTTTCAATGGATGTAACAGAAGTTTTTTGCAGAAATTTGTTGCTTCGCTTTCAATGCTCTGGCTTTTTATAGGTAGTGTATTAATGACCATTGCCTTGTTGAATGTATCCATTGTAGTTTCCTCGGTCTTTGATATATATATATATATCCGTTGAAGTCTTTGAACATTTGTTATGTCTAAGGAATGAGCCATTGGAGCAGAGAGAATGTTCGACGTTTGAATGTCCTTCACATTTAATACTTCTGACACAAAAAGTGCTTTTCCCAGTTTGTGAATTAGTGTGTTTGGATCTCATGTTTAAAAGAACTTTTTTGATAAAACCATGTTTTGGGATAAATTTATCCAAACATATGAAAAATTTCCAAAAGCACTTTTTTGCACAAAACCATCGTTTTAAAAAAAATCTATTTTTTTTCACTTTTTGTTCTTTTTTCCCCCAACCACCCCTTTCTCTTTCCTTTTTGTGCTTTTCCTCAAAACCATAATCTGTTATGTTTGCGCTGGAGAGAGGAAAAAAAGGAAAACGGGAAGAAAGAAATAAAACAAATTCAAAATTAACATTTTACATGTACGGAAATGTCAAAGGAAAAAAATAAAAAAAATATATATAGAGGAAAAAATTTAAAAAGAATAAAGAAATAAAAAATTAAGAAATGGAATAATTTCATACACATAAAAATTTTATTTCATTTTTGGTATTTTTTATAAAATTTCATGTTAAATAATACATAAAATATCATCTTATCCTTTATATGTAATTATCACAAATGCTAATATCCTTTTAGGAATTTGACCATGAAAAAAGCTATTTCGATCACAACATCCAAAGACTTTCATTTTATCTAAATCACTTTTTTCCCATAATCTATTTGCTCATAATTTACTCTCTAAAAGCTATTCTGCAAAAGCTAAGCCAAACTCACTCTTAATCCTTGTTTGATCACCTAAAAAACACTTAAGTACTAGTATAGTAATCAATTAGAATTATTAGAAGCCAGAAGAACAAATTTCATAATCATTCAACTAATTTAAAAAGTTTTGAAGCGTTGCTCTGTTTTCTGGGAAAGAATTACTCGAGTAATCCTCTCTTGGCAGTTTTGAAAATATTTCAAAGCACTGGATAAGTCACTGGAGAGATGTGCTACTGATGCACAAAATGGGATCACTCGAGTGATCTATTTCAGATTACTAGGAGCATCACTTGAGTCATCAACTAGTGGTGAAGGATTACATGCTCACTCGAGTGATCTTGTTTCCTATGGTTTTTTAGAAAAGCATATCACTTGATCATATCGCTGGAGTGTTTTGCTAGTGATGTTGTTTTAACCCACTACTGATCTTGTACTTAGAAAAGTTTTTTATTTCAGAACACTTCTAGGATCACTATAGTATTGTGCTAGTGATGTTCTTTGTCTCATCACTCGAGTGATCTCAAGTTATCACTTGAGGGATCTCAAGTCATCACTCGATTGGTCACTCGACTGACTTTTTCCTTAAAGTACTTCAAAGCAAAATCACTGGAACAAATTACTTGAGTGGTGTATTAGTGATGAATTTTAACCCATCACTCAAGTTGTCACTCAAGTCAACTTGGAGCATGACTTGAGTGATTTTCCCTTTGAAAATTTTCATCACTATCACTGGAAGAATCACTATGGTGGTTCGTTGGCAATGGATTTTAACACAACACTTGATTGGTTATTAGAGGGATTTTCTTTTGTAAACTATTTCATCAAAAAGATCACTATGATGATTTATCTAGGCTTTATCACATCACTAAAGTGGTCACTTGAGTGATCTGTTTTTCAACTTCCAGTGATCATTTGCAGTGATAAATTCTTGTCACTCGAGTGATTACTTGAGTGATCCAATAGATTTTTCAAAATTGAAATATTTTCTTATTGAAAATGCTTTGTTCGTCATTCAAATCCTATGCAAAACGTTTCTAAACTTTGTTATCATCAAAACATTGGATCTAACATTCTCCCTCTATGTGATGGTAACAAAACTGATGAATTTTGAAAGCTAGTTTTTAGAACAGTAAAACAACATAAGAGAGAAAACATAAATCACAATAGCATATCATTCATATTAGTAACATATCATTTATACTAGTAGTATGTTCACACATAACTGATAAAGTTACTCACAGCAAAATAATTTATGAATATGAATGTAAGATACAAAATACTAGATAACAAGGCACTAGTAACAAATGACTCTTTGATGTAGCAACAGTGTCATCACCATCAGCATCACCCTGAGTCTTGTCCCCCTTTTTGGCATCATTAGAAAGGGAAGATTGGATAGGAGAAGATGGTCTAGATCTGAGTAGTGCATTTGGAGGCTGAGAGGATAGGTCTATGGTGGTAAGAGGGGTGTCCTATAAAGGAGAAGAGGCATCATCAAGGGTATCACCCTCCTGGTGAGAAAAAGTGGGGAAAGCGGATGGTAAAGGCTCTGGCAAGTGAAGAGCAGGAATCCTAACTGGATCCTGAGGGTCAGGTACATGTAGAGGGATATACTGTGGTGCTGGTAGAGGTTGAGAAGGCATTGTAGAAGGCTCAAATACTTCAATCTCTTCTTTAATCTTCTCAGTGCCTTGGGTATCAGAATTATCAGAGTAATGAGATCAAGGAGATTGTGCTTGAAGGATATGCTCATCATGAGGAAGAGAGCCAGAAGGTATAATATATGAGATGAAAGGACTAGTGCTCTGCTGAGGTAGGATAGACTTATCCAAAGTAATGTGAATTGGTGTGAGGGAAGTAGGATTGGCCATAGAAAATAGAATATTGTTGGGAGAGGGCTCAGTGACAGATGAGGGGCAACAGACACTAAAGTGTGTCGAATAGGAGTAGAGGGGCTGGGTACCAGAGTATCAATCTTCTCGTGGAGAGAGAGAAGAAGATTTGCAATCTCAAACATCATATTGGTTTGGACCTCCTGATATGCTAGCACTGATTTGTGGTGCTTACTCATGACAATGCACATCTGAGCCATCTTCTCATCAATATGAGACATAAACTCAGCATTCGTGTTTGCTAGATCCACATGAAATCCTTGAAGCACTTATATCAGATACATCTGAATAGTTGAACCGAGGAAGGAAGGTGCATTGGATGTGGCCGAAGCAGAGGATTGAATAGCATCCATTTTTGTAGCCTTAGAGTTTGGTGCCTTCCTCTTCTTGGGAGTGGTGGCCAACGGATGCCTTAATGGAAGATCAATACCAAGCTTCCTAATATGATTCCTTCCAACTGGTAGTAATCTCTCTATAGGCTCATTCGCCTCCAAGTACCAGATCTTGTTGGCTTTGAGGATAACTGAGATCAGTCAAGGGTGTAGTCTTGGTGCTTGAAGACCTATACCTTTTAATCTCATAGAAGATCAAGGCCCCCAAATTATATCTTGTAACAAAGCATTTTATACAAATCTTGCAAAACTTCTTTCTAGATACTCTGATACTTAAATTAGTATCTTAATCATCAAAATCAATATAATTAACATTAAAAAAAAATAAAAATTAACAAGATTAACGTACAACACATTGCGATTTACCATTCCCAATTCTCTTTGTATATACAGGAATTGATCCTTTACTAGTGGTTTTGTGAAGATGCCAACTATTAAGAGGTGTGTAGGGATAAAAATGACTTTGACATCCTTCTTTTGGACATGATCTCTGATGAAGTGATATCTCACATCAATGTGCTTGGTTCTTGAATGTTGAATTGAGTTCTTAACTAGGCTTATTGTGCTGGTATTATCACAATAAATTGGTGTCTCTTTTAAGTGAATACCTAGATCTTGAAGTTATTGTTTTAGCCACAGAACTTGAGCACAACAACTTGAGACAGTGAAGTATTCAGCTTCAGTAGATGATAAGGATACTGTGTTTTGCTTCTTGCTGAACCATAATACTATAGAGCTACCAAGAAGTTGACATTGACCACTTGTGCTATTCCTATCAGTTTTGTACCCTCCATGGTTTGAATCAGAGTATGACATTAGATACTCATTGCCTCCTCTAGGATACTATAAGCAAGTTCGGCTATGTCAGCAAAATATCTAAATATCCTCTTTACTATCTAAACGTGAGATTCTATAGGCATAGATTGATATCTTGCACACATACCCACCGTGAATTGAATGTCAGGTCTACTTACATTAAAGTAGAGTAAGGAGCCAATCATTCCTCGATATTTTGTAATTTTGTAGTCTACTCCCTTAACATCAGCATCTAGCAATGTTGTCAAACTTATTGGAGTGTCTACTCCATTTTCTTGATCCATGCCAAATTTCTTCAGTAACTCCTTGAGATATTTGGTTTGGGAAATGAATATTCCATTTTTCTTTTGCTTAATAATCCGAGGAAGAATTTAGTTCTCCCATCATAGACATCTCAAGTTCTCCCTGTATAGTCTTGGAAAATTCTTGACATAGAGAGTCATTAGTAGCACCAAATATAATATCATTAACATAAATTTGATCAATTAATATGTCATGTTTCTTGTGTTTGATGAATAATGCTGTGTCTACTTCCCTCTAACAAAGCCTTGATCAAGGAGAAACTTACTTAAACGTTCGCACCAAGCTATTGGAGCTTGTTTGAGACCATAAAGTGTTTTCCTAAGTCTATAGACATGATCGGGTTTGGCTATATCCTCAAAGCTAGGGGGTTGCTTAACATAGACTTCTTCCATAATATAACGATTTTGAAAAACACTTTTAACATCCATTTGAAAGAGCTTAAAGCCTTTGATGCATGCAAAGGCTAAGAGTACTCGTATGGCTTCTAATCTGGATATTGGAGCATATGTTTCCTTATAATCAATTCCTTCTTCTTAATTATAGCCTTTGGCCACCAATCTTGCCTTATTTCTGACAATGATTGCGGATTCATCAAGTTTATTTTTGTATACCCATTTGGTGCCAATGACCGGATGATCTTTAGGCCGAGTTACCAAATCCCAAATTTGATTTATTTCAAATTGGTTTAATTCTTCTTACATTGCTATCACCCAATCATTGTCTGATAAGGCTTCCTCAACACTAGAAGGCTCTATTTCAAAAATAAAGGCAAAAAAACTTACTTCATTTAAAATTGTTTCTAGTCTTCACTTCTTTATTTACATAACTTATGACTTGGTCTATGGGATGATTTCTAACATATTTCTGAGCTCTAGGTTGATTTATATTAGAATTGTGATCAATACTTTCTTTGATTTTATCATCTAGAAGTGTGGAGATATTTGGACTAACTTGGTCTCTTTCTTTATGAACTATTTCTAGTTCTTCTTCACTAGGTTTGGGTAGAGGCTCATTTTTAGCAAACACAACATGTATAGATTCTTCAACAATACTAGTACGTTTATTAAAAACTCTATATGCCTTAGTTCTACTAGAATATACTCAAGAAATAAACCTTCATTAGCTTTAGGGTCGAATTTATCTAGATTATCCTTACCATTGTTGTGGACGAAGTATTTGCACTTGAATATGTGCAAATGAATGTTGTTTGGTTTCCTTCCTTCGTAGAGCTCATAAGGTGTCTTTTTAAGTGTTGTTCTGATGTAGGCTCTATTTGACATGTGACATGCCGTGCTTGTAGCGTTTGCCCAGAAAACTTGAGACACTTCCTTCTCATTAAGTATTACTCTTGCCATGTCAGTTAGAACTCTATTCTTCCTATCAACTACACCATTTTGTTGATGAGTCCTTGGAGGTGAGAAATTGTTATCGATTCCATTGGCATCACACAATTCTCCGAATGCTCGATTCTTAAATTCTCCTCTATGATCAGTCCTGATAGAAAAAATGGGCATACCTTTCTCATTTTGGACCTTCTTGGCGAAACAATAAATTCATCAAAAGTTTTATCTCTTGAAGAAAGAAATATACGCCAAGTAAAACTAGAATAGTTATCAACTATAACCAAAGTCCACTTGACTATTTCAATCTTTAAATCTAGACTAGTCAAGTTGAAAGTAATAGATTATATTCATAATTTTACAATAAAAATAATATTTAAAAAAATTAAAATATTATTTATTAATTAATGATAATTAAAAATAAAATTTTAGTTATTAACATTATATTATTAGTTATTAAAATTATATTTATAATTTTATATTAAAAACAATATTTATAATATTAAGTTATTAGTCATTAATTAATGTTAATTAAAAATAAAATTCAATTTCAAAAAATTGCTACAATAAAACAATGAACTTCGGACGGAATTTGCCATGGAATTCACAATTTCTGACGGATTTACGACGGGAACAATTTTCCGGCGGAATCCATTCCCTCGCTAATAGATGCCTGGCAAATCAATTTTCAATGGAATTCCAATTGCATTGTAAATTTTCCACAGAATTCCGTTAGAAATTTGTGACTGTCGCTAATATTTTATATTTTTTAATTTTAAAATGCCACGTGGAATTTCTCAATAGAATATATGTATCACGTCCATAGAAGACCACCTCATCGCCGGCTCCTTCACCGACAGCAGCCACCTGTTAGCTCCAGCACCCGCTATCCCATCGTTGGCAGTCGTTCCGTTTCCAAGCCTCATAGTGCGCTACATGTCCCCTCCTCATGCTGCCACGTGTCTCCAACTTGTACCCGTGCGCTCTTTAGGTAGTTGAGCCAAAGAGAACTTGTAAAATATTATTACAAATATATATATATACATATATTATATCATCATAAATAATAAAATCCTATATAAATATATATAATATATTATTAAAAACTAATAATAAATTAAATAAAAATTTAAAATAATATTTATATATTTATTATAATTTTTCAATATAAATTAATTTCAAATTTAAAAAATTTAAATATTTGGTAAACCTTCTTATAAATATATGAATTTGAATGCATGAATGGATGTTGTTTGGAAAATTGTTTGTTTATATATGGTAATTAATTTATTTATCTATGGAGCTTGTTTAATGAATATATTATAAATTGCTGATCAATTGTTTGTTGAAATGCTTGAAACAAAAGAGTTATAACTAAAGCTAACACCTTGCTATGAATAATGCAACCTTGATTAGAGTTCACTCTATGGTGTTATTAAATTAAAATAAGAGATATTATTTTAAAGGTTTGTTGGAATAGTTATTTAAGAGTCAAATAACAAGAATCAAGTTAAAAATGTTATAAAATTTTTGTGAAAGCAAAAATTGAGAATGCCTTGATGGTGAATGTGCATTATTCTTGAATTGATTTCGGTGATATTTTGGAAAGGAAGTTTTTTTATGATTGAGGAGAATTGTTAGTGAATTGAAACAAATATGTGAGTATAAGATAGGTGAAATGATGAAGGTTGGTTTAGGTAAGGGTGAACTTTTATTCAAAAGTCTACTGTGATTGCAAACCGTCCCACTATAATACTTATTATTTGGGCCCAAAAAAGAAAAACTGATCAAGTAAGTGAATGACACCTCACTCTAACTTCATATATTTGTTTGTACAAAAAAAAAAAAACAAGACTTCCTATATATGTGAGGCCTTTTCGATTATATTCAAATTTGATGCTCAATTGAGTTTTCTTCATAAGAAATATTTGTGATGTTAGAGGCATAGTGATAGAGTTTCAATAAATTTAAAACATTATTATTTATTTTATATAATTTTGCTTGTTATTTATTTTACATGATGATTTAAATATATGGAGTCATTGCAAGAAAATTTGAAAATGTTACTTATGAAGTCTTCATGTTAATTCCATACATGATTAGAAGTGTTTACATAGGGAAGCAATGAAACTATTATCACGAAGCTCTAAATTCTAATAGGGTATTTATAAATCCAATTGTCTTATTGACGAAAACTAAGTTCGGACGTTGATTCTTTTAATTGTAAATTTCAAAAAAGGTAATTATAAATATGATATTGATGAGAATCCCATAAGGGATCTTCCAAATGGGTTTATTTCATTTACACAAAGTTATATGGAATGAGGAGTACAGAATATACATTAAGCTAAATTTCTCTAAAAAAATTGAATTCAAAAGTTGAAATATTTTTATTGAATAGCAAAATAGTGGTAAAATGGTCATTTTAGAAGTCACCTTTTTTATTAGCTTTTTAAAATCTTTTCCCCCTCATTTTTCCTACAATTCGTATGAGACTTGGGAGGAGGAGAAAGAAGAGAGAGAATGATTAGGAGAAAATCAAAGTAACTTTAACTAATTTTGTTTCCTTTCTTGTTCTAGTGTTATGGTTTATTGGTGTAATTATCCTTAAAAAAAGAACGTTATGACTCAAACATTCTTGGACATTTGAAGCCTCCATTGATGGTCTCTTTTGTAATTGCTAATACTATGATACTACTTGTCTAATTATCTTCTGTAGTTGATTAGAACCTAATAGCTACTTTTCTAATTATCTAAAAAGAAGAGGAGGAACAAAGAATTGCAATGGAATATAAAAAAACCCTCAACTTGTTCACTAGTGCTTAATTGCTTATTCCAATACATGGGGAGTGTATTCTTAAATGGTCCACTTGGTCGTACGATATCTAAATCTACATTGTAAAATAAGCCATTTGGAAAATTTGACTTATAAATATAAGAAGGTATGACAGAAAAAAAATTATTTAATTTCACAAACAAATTTAAATGGATTTTTCTCTAATATCAACACGTTTAAAAAACATAAGTATAGGATAGAGGAGGAAAATAAAAATGTAGGGCTCATTTTCATTAATCTTAAAATCCTTTCTCTTCCAAAATTAAATTCCAGTTGTATAAAGTTACTTTAAGAAAAGTAGTGGATTCAAGGTTCTTATAATTGAAAACCAAAATATGAAGAAATCCAAAACCAATATAATCAACTCAGAAAATTTCAAATGCATTATATATTATTACAGCATATATAGAACCACTCAAATTTACAAGATTACTTGGTAAACAAATTATAAGGTTAAAGAAACAGTAGCTAAAATTTGACTTAACATTTATCCAATCATTGGTATCTCAAGCATTTTTCATAAACAAAGCCTTGATTTTTTTCAATGATACTACAACATCAATCATAGTAAGTCGTGCCTCTGGTAAGTCAATGGAGCAATTTAATGCTAACTCAAAAACTGATGATATATAAGGTAGTATATTATCAGTGTTTTGATTTTCTATGTGTAGCAAATTGGCATCTATAATATTCATGATGGAATATGGTGTGGAGTTGCTCACCCAATCTTTCAAACTTAATCCTTGAACAAACATCTCATCTGTTGGCTTCTTCCTTGTAAACATTTCCATTAGCAAAATCCCATAACTATACACATCTCCTTTGGTGGAAACAACTCCTTTCGATCCAAACTCTATATGTCATATTGAATGATTAGTATAGAATTCATTATGTCAATAATGTAAAGTTTGTGGTTAGGCTTTCTTTTGTATCATTAATTTAAATCTTTGCACATGAGGATGCCAAATATTGGCTAGAAATTGAATATACAAATAAATTCAAAATATTATTATTAAACCATTACCTGGTGCCATATAGCCAATTGTAGCCAAAGTGTTGGTATAAATTTCCAATTGCTTTTCCCCAAACAATTTAGAAATACCAAAATCACTAAGATGAGCCACCATATCTTTATCCAACAAAACATTGCTTTGTTTCACATCACAATGAACAACTAGTGTAGAAGAACCATGATGAAGATACTCCAAAGCAGCTGCCACTTCAATCATTATGTTCAACCTTTGCAAGACATCTAAATAATTGTTATGAGAGTACAACCATTTGTCAAGACTCCCGTTTTCCATGAATTCCATTATTAGAGATTTGAAATGATCATTTGAGCAACTGCTTATGATCTTAATGAGATTGCGATGGCGTAAACAGCACATGGCAGAACATTCAACATCAAAACTTCTTGATGATTGTTCCATGTCTAAGTTAAACACTTTGATAGCAACTATCTTGTCATTTGGAAGAACTGCTTTGTATATTGATCCAAAACTACCGGAACCAACAAGATTACTCTCATCAAATCCATTTGTTCCTTGTAGAAGCTCATAATAGGATATCCTAGTTGGAGTATCCAAATTTATTAATTCCCTCTTTGTTGAATTATTATCATCATCTCTCTTATTCTTCAGAAAGACAATGACTGAAACAATCAAAATGGCAACTATGATAGGCAATGAGAATTTTATTATCAGGATCACTTTATTTGATATGTGCTTGTTTCCTTTCCTACATGGTTGGACTTGTAGTTGGGATTTCCCACAAAGATCTTTATTCATCATAAAAGATTGAGCAGTAAAATTTTGAAAAGGGCCACCATTTGGAATTTCGCCATGCAATAAATTGTAGGAAAGATTGATGTATTTAAGATAGAGTAATGACTCTAAGGACTTTGGAATCACACCAGACAAATAATTATGAGAAAGATCCAGGGACTCCATGCTTATCATGCCACTAAGCAATTCAGGAATAGGCCCTTGTAATTTGTTTTCAGCGAAAGATAGGGTTTGCAAAGTTTGCAAGCCACCTATAGTTGTAGGGATGCTTCCTGAAATTTGATTTCTTGACAAGTTCAACAATATAATTGCTCTCAAGTTTGATACCTCTGGTGAAATTATTCCACTTAGGGCATTAGAGGATATGTCTAAAACCAAGATATCTCTGAGGCCCCATAGAGAAGAGGGTATATGAGAAACCAATTGGTTAGAGCTAAAATTCAACTTCCGCAAAGAAGTGTTCCCGAGACATTTGGGAACCACTCCTGAAAACATGTTGTTAGCAAGATACAATTCACTTAGACTTTTAAGTTGGCAAAGTTCATTTATAATGAACCCTTGCAATCGATTGTCGCTAAGACTTAAACGTTGAAGCCTATGTAATTTGCTAACTGTATCAGGAATCAACCCACTCAAATGATTCTCATCCAAATCTAGTTCCATCAAGTTTGTTAAATTTCCAAGCTCATTGGGTGTAGCTCCATTAAATTTATTCGATGACAAACTTAAATTAATGAGCTTAGAAGCATTTGATATGCTGTTTGGAATCTGTCCAGTCAGTCCATTTTCCTCCAGCCGTAATATCTCCAAGTTGGGAAGGCCAATTCCTAAATATGATTGAAGAACGCCAGAGAGGGAGTTGCCACTAAGGCTCAAGGTTGTCAATGTTGAAATGTTGAATATGTTGGAAGGAATAGGTCCTTTCAAATGATTATTGCCCAAGTCTAAGACATTAAGTTTATCAAGTTTGCCTATGCCTTTGGGTACAAAACCTGGGCGGAAAAAAAACAAAAGTTGATGGAAACCACGACTTTCATATACAAAGAATATAGACAAATAAACTTATTTCTATTATTTTTTTATGTCTTTGTAAAATTTTACAGAAAAAATGTTAGAGAAATCATAAACTACCTGTGAGATGCCGTGGTTATTGAAGACTTGTTTGAAATGTAAAGTTTTTAATGTAGTAATTTTTTAATAACTATTTAATAGGAAACTAATACGCTTGTAAACTAGGAAAGCTAGGAACAACCGACAAAAATTGATAAAAGAAAATTAAACATGAAAAGATGGCGGATAAAAGAAGAGTTGAACTTGATAGAACATCCAATGTGTGTATAACAAGTGGGTACATTATATAATTGATATGGTTCAGAGTACTCAAAAAATTGTTTTCCAAGATTTAAATAACATGTGTGATCCTATCTTTCTGTCATTAAAGTCTTACCAACAATTCATGATATCTTTCGATATTTTGGGATTGTAAATTAGTAGCTATATTTAAAAACTATGATTAATGAATGATGAAAAACAAAATCTCATTTTAAATTCATTTTCTATTAGAGAAAAATGATTAAAGAAACAACGAAAAAGAATAAAAAAGATATAATAAACTCATGCTTGTAAAGAGATTTGCATCCAAATATACTTGATTAGCATCAAGTGTTTGTAAAAAGTGAATGGAACTTATAAGAAGAAAAATAAAGCAGGTCATATTATTTGATATAATATATAACACACACACACACATATCAGAAAATGAGAAAGAATATTTTTTTCTAACCATCAAATGGCTTACCTCCTAGTAATTGCATTTGAGTCTGTATAATTTGAGTATATAAACTTCGGGTTCTTTATGTATGGTTGAAATGAGAAATTATGTACTTTTTTTTAAAACATTGGTGGTGTACTTTTCGCAACAGATTATAACGATTGAGCCCACATGTTATATATATATAATGCATACTTTCTCTTTCCTTTTGATTAATTCCCTATGAAAAACAATTAATTATAAAAGCTTTCTTTAATTTCACATAGAACTGAACATAGAACAGCTTCTCTTTGAACCCAAAAAAAAATTAAAATATGCAATTTAATTATTTGACTGACTCTTGAAAATATCTTGTATTAAAACAATTTAGTTGAACAAGTGTTTTTAGTTGCATTTAAATTTTTGTTTTAATTTTTATAATATATTTTGTAATTGTTTTAATAAGTTTATAATAAAGTTAAGAGGCCTAACTAGATAGGAATGAGGTTTTGTACACTTGGTTTTGATTATTTTAGCTATGTTTAATTAGAATTCTCTCTGCTTTTCAACTTGTTTTATGTGTATGTTTTTTTTTTTTTATTTACCTTTGCTTGCAAATTACTTTTCAGAATTAAATTGTGGCTAATCTTAAGAGTCCTAGGTAAGTTATGTCACAGACACATACATCACTGTGTTAGTGAACATCCATAATTCTCGTCTCCAATTCTCTTCTTCTCTCTAACATCTGAACTTTTAAGCTTTGAATTAACAATTTATAGTGCCGAGGAGGCTTGAAGGAATTAATTAAGACCTCAAGAAAATAAATTTATTCAAAAAAACTTATTTTCAGGTAAGTGAATTCTGAAAAATTAAGCAAGGAATCATTATTAAATATATGAAGGCCAAAAGTAACCAAGGAAAATTTAAAAAATAATTTAAATAATTTAAATTTATTTATTTACATTTTTGTTATTTAATGTTATAATATATTTTTATAGGATATTAAATCTCAAATTGTAGAAATAAAGAAGTGGAGGGAATATATAGGTAAGAGAAATGGAGAGCCAGAACCAAAAAGAGACAGAGAAATGGAGAGCCACTCTCTCCTCCTCCTCAAAATCCTTAGGCCTTTGTTGATACAAAGCACTAGGGGTAGGACTAGGATTGGGTCAGAGAGAGATTGAGCCCAATTATATTGCTTGGAATGAGGAACTGAGGATAACCTTGGATAAGGAGTACCATGATAGCAAAACCACCTCCCTTATTCGTATTGGGTGAGCAGCGTTGGGATTGAAAAATTTTGAGAGTGAGGAAGGAGTGAATAGAAAATATAAGAGGGAAGAGAGAGAAAGGAGCGGACAGACCAAGAGATTAAGAAATTATGAAGGCAAGCGGATGAGAGATTGCAGAATAAGAGGAAGGAAGCTCGAATACCTTATGCAATTACAGATTCTGGTTGCCAAGGTGAGTTACTCAACTCCCTTTTCATCTTCAACATCTTCTCTTGTTGTTGTTTAGGAATTGCTAAAAGGTTAAATTCTGATTATGAGTCGGGAAAGTGCCGATTAAAGGAGAAATCGCAAACTGTGATTGGGACATTCTGTTTGATTTATTGTGGTGTACTAACTGCTGAGACCAAATAACATTCCTGAATGCAGTAGGTAATTGTTGATTGATGAAGAATTGAAGTTTAGGAGCCAAAAGACTGGTGTAAGTTTGCTGGCTATTGTTCCTTGATGAGAAAAAGAGAACCCTAGTTACTTTAAAAATGTTTAATGGTTCATAAATCAATGTTTTGGGGCTGACCGAAGTTTGACAGAATTTGAGTAAACAAATACCACTGTTTTTTCAGAAAATTAATACAGGAAGTTCAATTTGATGAATGTAAAAGAGGTGCTATCATGTGGGTATGCCATTTACAAATTGAAGATTTATGACATTGTTGGTTTGCTGATGCTAAAGAGGTGTGTGTATAGATATATACACGAATTGTTTGAACGTTATGGGATTCAATTTTTTGAATAAAATTCAATTTTTTGAATAAAAAATGACAAAAAAATTAGTGTTCTGAGATAAAGAAATAGGGGGCAAATGTCATCTTCCTCCAACCTCACCACCAACCCCATACCTACTTGTCCCCTTCCCAACTTCGTCTCTTTCTCACCATTGCTACCATCACTAGGCCTTCATTCTTGCCTTAGCTGCCCTTTGTTCTCCCGAATTTTCTCACAATTTTTGTTTTTCTTCATTGTTTTCATTTTTTTTCCACCATTCCAGGAACATTTTTCTCTTCCTATCTGTTTTCTCACTTGATTGTGCGGTAATATGATGTAAATTGTAGGTGTCGGATATCAAGGAGAGGTGACTGTGGTGGACAAGGAGGTGGTAGAGCTAGAGATTGGCGTTGCCCAAACCAAAGGTTTGAGATCTTGCGTTCTATTTTATTTAGATACTTTATTGGAGAAGTCTTCTATTGCCTTGGATAATTGAAAAATGTGTATAGTCTCCTGTGATTTATCTTGGGTTCTAAAATAGTTTGAGATCGGTGCTGGTGGTTGCAACAGAGGAGGAAGGGATAGTAGGGTCATGTGATGAACAGAAGCATAGTTTAGATGATATGTTTGTGATTATTTCATTTTAAGTCTTTCGCTCCTATCTGATGACCCTTATAATCTTCTATTATATTTGGTTCTTGTTAATGGGTTCAAAGGTGTTGTTTCCCTATGCATTTCGTTTCTGATTTTTTCTCCGGGGTCTTGCTCCCCTATGCATTTAGTTGCCATTTGGTACTTTGTCTACCCCTTTAGCAGTCACAAGTGCTTTAGGGATGAACACGTCCCATATATTTATCCATCTGAATCACTTTGTCAGCTTCTATTGTTGATTTTTTAAATTGCTTGTCATTATAGGATGGAATATTTACAAGTGAACTTGTTAGCAAGTTACTGTTTTTTTTTAAGTATTTTTTTGGTCATTCTTATGATAGTGTCTTAAATTCCTCTCTGATACTTCTTTTATGAGAAGCTTTGATCAATTTTGAAGTTATAGTTTATTCATCTCAATTGAATTTTCAATGATGATAAATCCAAATGCTTGTTTCTCTAAGCATCTGCAGTGGCTGCCTTGAAGCTTTTGCCTTTGCCGGGCTTGAGAGCTAATGCTGCTCAAATCCTTCCTTGGATGTTCAAGAAATTTTTAACCAATTGTTGTTCTTGATCCTTTCATTTTGAACTGATTGGTATAGGTTTTTAATATTGTATTTTTCTCAATTGTTCCGTTTCTCCCAAGAGATTCCAGTGTTTGCAATATGTCCCTATTTTCTTGCTGACTTGTGAATCCCCCAATTGGCTGAAACGTTTATGTTATGCAGTGTGCCTTTTTTTATCTATTGATAGAAATTGGCCAAAAATTGGCGAATTCAAAGGTATGTTTCTCAAAATTTTATCATCTAGTTCCCATAAATTTGTTTGTTGTTGCTTGTTTGTGTGGCAGATTACTTTTTAAAGTTTCCTAGTTTTCCTGATAGTTATAATTAGTGTCCTAGCTATATATAAACCATGGTTAAAGTCATTTAAATGATGGTTGAATTGATGCTTGGTGAACTGAATTGTTGAAGCTTGAAATTGAGTTATGAGTTGCTGTTTTAAGGTTTCTACGTGTTGAACAAATGCCTCAAAGTATCAAAGCCTGATTAAGGATCCCAAAGAGATGATTAAAGTCGACATATATGTTAGTTGCATGTTAGTTACTGTATTTTTCTGATTAAGAACAAGTGCTGCCCAACTTTGAGGATTGTCAAGAAAACTGGAACATTTTCCAGATTAAGAGTGTATGCTTATACGTGAGGTAATGAAGTTAAGGAAGACAAAAGTCTTATTGTTCTTGCTGTGGTATATATTACTTTACATGCTGGAAATTTCATTAGGTATGATAAACTTAAGTAAATACAGGTTAAGACTTGTATATAAGTATGTATTCACATAAGTTATTGTGGCTGTCATTGTTCAATTTTGGAGGCAAAAAAACTAATTGAAAGTCTATTGCTTAATGGCTCTAGATACTAAACAATTATTCTAGGTGGTTAAGCCTTAGTTAGAGGCTTTAAAATGTCGATTTAGTCTATGTTTTAAATCTAGAAAATTTCTAGAATATAACATTAAGTGGTTCAGCATATGAGAAAGGTGCAAAATGATGGTTGTAATGTTCATATCAAGTTGGACATTATTGAAGAAAAATTTCAGATGCCACCCAAGATATTTAAAAGCTAAAATGTCACATCTTGAATTTTGACTACTAGTCAAATTGGCCAAAAAGTATAATTATGGAAAGATGTCAAAAAATTAGAGAAAAATATGAACAAATAGAAAAGAGATTTATGGGGCATAATTGAGGTATAGAGATATTATTTATAATCATAACACCTCAAAAATGAATTATTGGCCAAAAGCCTATTTTCAGGTGAAGTTTTATGGAAAGGAATGGGAAAAAGTATCAAAATTATTTAGTGGCCTAAAGAGGTTGAGGACACATCACAAAATATTATTTTGTGGAGTTAGAAAAATTATAAAGAGGTTTAGTTCCCCAAAAGTAGCCTAAATAATTTGTAACATAATTTCTGGGAATTAAATGTTGATCATCCCGAAAATTCAAAGAAAAATAATTAGAGGTAATTTTTATGCTGTAATTTTTAGATATGATATTTTATACAATAAAGAAGCTAATGGAGGCCAAAACGTTTTACAAAGTGGCCCAGATTAATTTTTGGAATTTATTTGGTAATTAAGTACCAATAAAAAAAAGGGGTAAAATGGTAAATTCATTACCCCAAACCCAAAAAAAAATTTGGGCCAAGATTAAGCCCAAAGTATGAGGCCCAAACTGTGGTAAATCAGGTCAAGGGGATGAGATTCAGTTTTGAATGGCGTGGTCCAATAAAATGTTTCAAGATTAAAGCTTTATATGTGAGGGACGAAGGAATAAAATAATTAATTTACCCTCACTAAAAACCTCTGTCTCTCAGCCTTTTCATTCATTTTTTTCGATCTTCAATAGCAGGTAGAGGGAGACAGTGGAGAGAAACCGAAGAGGGGATGAAGAAGAAGTGGAAGAAGGAGGAGGTTTATCCAAATGCAAGTGACATTCTAGACCAAGGTAAGTGTCTAGAATCACATTATATCTTTATTTTTTTGATTTGATGAGTAGTTTGCAATATTATGATGAAAGAAAACTTGGTTCTATTGAGAGAAAGTTAAGGAACAAGTAGAAAAATCATAGCCCTAGCATATATTAAGAATTGTGTGGATGATATATGGTGTGGATTGTGATTAAATGCAATTGCATGTTGAAGTTTGAATTTTCTTGGAGCATATTTTGAATCTGCAATTTTCAGATTGATAAGTGATGCAATCCCGAGTGTTTTATAGGAGGCTAGAGAAATTCTGGGCCAAGGAAATTAAATGCTATATAAGTGATTTAATTAAATGAAGAGTAATGCTTATTGGGTTGAACTTTTGAAGCTAAAATCTTGGTGAAGACTTGCTGTTTACTACTTTAAGTGACCACAACTGTTTTAAATGGTTAAAAGTTTGTGTTATAAGTGCTTGAATGATGATTAAGCTAATGTTTTTAAAACAGGAAAATTTCCAGACTTAAAATGGAGAGGCTATTCTATGTCATGAAGTACCTCGATGAGTAGAATGGTATGATTCGAGTGATTTTGTTATGTTGTTGCCCTGCAGATTAAATATTTTTATGGTGTTTTAATATGGAGCAAATCTCTCAACCTGTAACCCATATCTTACACATGTGTAAAGGCTTCTAGGTTAAGAATTGAAGAAATAAAATTAATTCATAACTTTGCCCTTCTCTCCCCTGTTTGGTCAGCATCCTTTTGAGCTTGTGATAACCCTCCTATGAGCTTGGAATGGAAACTTGTACAGGGAAGTGTTAAGAATATAAGTTTGCATCTATGTGCTATGTCTTAGCCAAGGGAAACAGTTGAGATAAGGGCTAGAATTTTATAATTTCAAAATTAGAAAATGAAGAAGGAAGCTTATTTAAGTTCGAAAGTTTGTGGTCAAAGAAAAATAAGGGCACTCACTATTTTAGTGCCTTAAAGTGTGAAATAATGATTTAAACGTAAGAGACTGTATGTATAAAATCTGTGGTCATTTTGAGGAAATTGGCAACAAGAGGCCTACGTTTTATATAATGTTCTCTCTTGCCCTGTTTTGAAAATATGTATTGTCAAAGGAAAGACTTTATTTGTGTTCTATTTAATATGGCTCCAATAAACTATAAAGGATAATGGCATGTGATTAAGTTAAAGTTAAGAGACAAGAGTAAAGCAAAAGAGCTATGTTAAGAAGTTAAAGTTTGGGGTGTTTGAGAAATTAAAGATTGCTTTTGCCATTAATATGTATAAACACACACACACACGTATACGTAGACACATAAACTTTTGTCCAAGATGACTGTAATATCTTGAATTGTAATTAAGGATTAATAACTTCAAAGTGATGTAATTAATGTTAATTAAACACTTTTGAAGTAAATAATGTGAATTATGATGCAAATGTGTTTGTTGATGGTTTAGTAAGCAATGTGATAATCAGGGCCGAAACAGTAAATTTACCGACCGGTTGGTCAGTTGCCGAAGAGGAGACTCCTTGGTAATTGAGATCAATGGTTAGGATGTGTTGAGCAGGTAGAATCTTGTGTGGATGAGTTCATATGAACTCATGGTAGGAAGAGTACGATTTTGCCAAGTGTCACCATAAGGACCCTTGGATCAAAGTCAAAATTTCAAACTCATTTTCTCTTCCCTCTCTCCTCCAAGTCGGTTATGGGAGTGTGTGTGTGGGGAAAAATCTGATCTTCATACATTCACCATCATCTCTCATCTTCTCTCTCATCATTCTCCATTTTCGCTGAAACAAGGCAAGAAAGAGAAAGTGTTAAGGTGAGTTTTGGCTAGTTAGATGCCTCTTAATGCTCAAATGTTCTTTATTAATGTTGTGCAAGAGGTTGAGAGCTTTAAACCTATGGTTTCAGAATTTTGAAAGAAGGTGTTTTGAAGTTTGCACAAGTTTGGGAACTAGAGAATCAATAAGTTAATCATTGGAAGTTGAAGGGGTGAGTATTTATAGTATTTTGATATAATTGTTTTGATCATTGGTTGAGTTTTGAGAACTTTGGAATTTGCCCTGATTTTAGCCTAATTATGAAATGTATGAATTAGCTAGTGTTTTGTGATGAAATAGATGCCAAATAGTGTTTTGGTGTCAATGGTTTTGGTTTGGATTTAAAAAGAGGAAGCTTGATCATTAAGTGATTTTGGTTAAGCTATGTGGGTTTTGAAATTTGCCCTAAATATGATGTTAAGTGAAATATAGGAATTGGATAGAGTGTTATTGTTGTACTGGTAGTTCATTGTATCCTTGAGTCATTGTGGTTGATTTGGGGGAATTGGAAATGAAAATGTTGGTAATTGAGTATTTGGAAGCAAAGTAGAGATCTAAGAGTGAAATTGTTGCTGGGATGTGATTTTGGGTATTTTGTAGAAACCAAGTGGTTCCTTGTGTCAAAATGAGGGAGAATGAGCTTTGGCACAAGTTTTAGGACCATTGGTAGTGGAATGGGTAAATCTGGAAAAGTGTATCAGTTGCTGCGATCTGGCTTCTGATAAGCTTCACTCGAGTGAGGAGGGGTCTCACTCGAGTGCAATATGAAATTTTAGGTATTTTGGTTAAGTCTACAGGTAGAAATCACGAGTACACTTTTGTTCCCACGAGTGATATAGGTCATCACTCGAGTGCAGCTCCCTGTGCTCGAGTGAGGGAGTAAGTTTAAGACTTTGGAGTTTATGATTGCTCTCGGGTAGTCACTCGCAGTGCCTCACTTCTTGGTGCTCGGGTGCATTTGAGGTTATCACTCGAGTGCGGTCTTTTGTGCTCGAGTGAGGCTGTAAGATATATCAAGGTTTGCTCTCAGGCAAACACTTCCTGTGTGACACTTCTGGGTGCTCGAGTGAAGTTGAGGGTCATCACTCGAGTGAGGTCATCCCCACTCGAGTGAGACGACCAAAACTCAGTGTTTTGCTTCCTAAAAAGGGATCTTTGGGAGTGGTTATCCCAATCCTTTAGGCATATGTTTAGGCATTTAATAGCCACCTAAAGAGTTTATATGAATACCAACTTAAAGTATTATGGAATTAAGAACTTGGAAAAGAGATTGATCTGTTGTCCTTAATTTGGTTTATAGGATTTGACATCTGCCGTCCTCGTGAGCCTACTGTGCCAGCGAACGTCAGAAAGGAACAAGGTAGTAACTTTTCTTTTATACCATATGTGATGCATTGTATGTGTGTTATATCATTGATTTGTGATAAATTCGTATGCTGCAATATTTGTGGATATGTGTAAGCCCCGCCATGCCAATAGTCCCTGAGTCACTAACAACGGTTCGGGTTAGGACGGTGTGCCTTCCCGGCGGTAAAAGGGGATGAGGATGGGGTGTGATATGTGTGATTATGTGAAAAGCTCAAAGGCTATTTTTGAAGGCCGATGGGCCAATTGTGAAAGCCGAATGGCTATATAAGCTATAAGGCTATGTGTATGCACTGCCATATCAACAGTCCCTTAGTCGCTAACAATGGTTTGGGTTAAGACGGTGTGCCTTCCCGATGGTAAAAGGGGATGAGGGTAGAGTGTGATTTGTGTTGCTGTTGTATGATGATTTGCTTACATACTGTGTGCTTATGTGTGGTATAAATGTTTTGTTACTACTGGGATTCTCTTGAATCTCATTCTTTCCTTTGACTAACCTTTCAGACAAGGCGAGTGGCTCTAAGGAGAAGAGAACAACCCGGAGCGGTTAGAACCCTATAGGGACATTTGGTTCCGGCCATGTTAGTCATTCATTTTGGATAGG
This sequence comes from Inga leiocalycina, assembly GCA_963242795.1. Taxonomy (NCBI): domain Eukaryota; kingdom Viridiplantae; phylum Streptophyta; class Magnoliopsida; order Fabales; family Fabaceae; genus Inga; species Inga leiocalycina. The sequence continues at coordinate 61,113,818 of OY725321.1, forward strand.
GATTACTGTACAACATTTTGAGTTGTAAATAGTCTTGAACATATAGCGGTGTAATCCCCTAATTGGGAACTGGAACCCTATAGATATATATATAGATGAAACCCGGGGGTTGCCGGGGGTTAAGTTATAAACTCTGATATGTTTAAATGTGATATAACTACACAGGTAATTATATTCGATATTTGAACATTGAGACCATGATAGAGAAGTTTTGAAAATTTTGTGAAGTACCTACTATGAAAAGGAAGTTTTAAATGAATTTTGAATTATCCAATGGTCTCTAATCCATTTTATTATGCATTATCGAATCTTAATTACGCTAATTAAAGCAGGGGTTACAATGACCAATCTGTAAAAAATAGGGGTGTTCATTATTTTCCCATCCCGACCTTCCCATCGAGATCCCAAACAAATCTTCGGGACGGGAAAAATTCGGGATCGGGAAAAATGAAGTCGGGATCAGGATCAGGATTTCCCGATTCCAACTTTATCCTGATCCCGAAATAATATACATGTATGTATTTTGTTTGTCTATTCTAATTTCTAACTATTAAATAAAACAATTCCTTCCTCCTCATCGACACAACTCTTCTGACTCTGAGTTCTATTCTAGAGTTTTGAGCCCTAAAATTCCCTTCCTCCTCTTTCTGCCTGAAGGTTGAAGGACGTCCCATTCCCTGTCGGTGGTTGATCATCGCCTCTCTGCCTGACGGACGACGGTCGTCCGGTCGTTCATTGCCTCCAGATCGCATCGTCAAGCTCTCTAAGTGGCGACTCTATCAAGCACATCCCCTCCCTAATTTCTTCTTCCCTCCCATCAATCTATTTTGTTTCCGAGGTTAAGGATACTAGAGCTAAGGTATCAAATTGCCATTGGGTTCTCTATTTTTCTTCATTGGTTTCGACTTTTATTGTTGACTTGAGCAGAAACTGTTCTGTATGCTGGAACTTGAAAGCCTGAAACATAATTTCTCTCAATTTCCTGTTGATTGTTCTTGTTGTAACTCTCTTAAATTGTAATACTAGTTTCAGCCAAAAAGAAAATGGTTATCTGTTTGATTTCTCTCTTAAATTGTAACTCTTAGGTGTTGGAAAATCTGTTTAGTTTCTGAGTTATAGACTGTGGGATAAAAAGTGTAGGAAAAATGGGGTTATAAATATTTCAGTTAGGGTTAAAGTTTCAGATTTCAGAACATTGTTGTACAGTAGTGAAGGGAGTAGCAGTAGGTAATAGTGATGATTGCTTTGGGATTGTACGTGGAATTCCAGTATGGTTGAATAATTACCCAGCAAGGCTTTGAACTTTGAATGTCTTGCTTTTGTTCTTCTCAACCAAAAATGGTGGAAATCAAAAAAGGAAAAGAAAAAGAATAACGATTCATTTTTTTCTTCTTTGAGAATGAATATTATGTTGATTAGAAGAGAAAACATATATGTTGGTCCAAAATCCTATTGCATGAGTATTATGATGAGCATATATTCATGAAAAGTTATTGCAAATTCATGGTGCAAGTGAAAACTTTCAAGTGGTTGTGGCCCAACGATTATATTTTGGGCCTCATGCCCAACAACACTTGAATAAGCACCGGGTTAGTTCTTATTCTCCTCATCCTCTTCGGTCTTTGTGTGTTTGATCTTTTTTTGGTCGAATTCTGTGGATGACCCCAATGTCTGAGAATTCAGGAAATTCTCAATCCCGAGCTCAGGAATTTTGTTGGGATCGGGAATGGGATTTCCCGATCCCGAACACCCCTAGTAAAAAGGGTAAAGCTATGATTTAAGAAGAGTTAGTACAAGTTGTGAGTAATACAAGTGTTAACCTACCCTTATACACATAAATGTTAGGTCTTGATATTTGCCCAAGCCCTCTAAAGAATCAACAAAGAAAGAAACAAGGAGAAGGTAAAATGGAAGAAAGCACAAGAGGTAGTACTCTTTTCCTCTCATGTTGTTGTGCATTGGTTGCTGCATGTTTATTTGTTACATTTTGCTATAGTTAAACATGAGAGCATGTAAATTATCCTTGCACAAATATTTACCATGGCCATGTGTGTAGATAGATCGGTAGAGCAATTATCTGCCTTGTGTATATGCACTAGTTACATATTCATTTTATCTATTTGTAAAATGAATGTGCACAAATTATTTATCCAGTTTATCTATCTGTAAGTGATTGTACGCCAGTTAGTTATTCAGTTCAGTTATCAATAAGATATATAGGCACCAGTTAGCTATTAAGCTTAGTTGTTCGCAATGTCTTGTTCTCTATGACTTATTTTTAAATGCATATTTATTAATCTTGTATGATTAGCATGATGAAAGGTAGTTGCTATTGAGATTTTCCCAAATCTCAACCTTCTTCCATGCTATACAGTAAGTGAAAGTACTTCTAAGGGTAAGAGAATAGTGGTTGGTGAAGATTGGAGTTTAGAGCTAAAGGACCTCGATAATTGTATTTTGTTTAAGTTTCTGACTTTAAGATTAGCTATGATTACTTTTAATATTAAGGATATGTATGTATATATGTATATATATTTTGGCATGTAAATAATACTGCATAAGGAGGTAGAAGGGGCTTATCTAAGTTGAGTGCTATGCTATAAACATAAGAAGAATGGATGAAGTAGGTAAGTTAGCTAGTTGATATTTTATTTTGAGCTGCGAATTTCAGAGTAACACTTGATAGAGCAAACTTATGAATTGGACTATGGAAATTTGTGATATGGTAGTACACATTTTGAGGTTTAATACAAGTCCTAGATCATAATTTTTGGATTTGTGGTTTCATAGTTATGATTTTTCTAACATAACTAAGAACGTAGGAAATTTGTTGTGAAAATGTTTTGTACAGATTTTATAAATGTGTGTTTTTGTACCAAATCGAACAGAAATGAACATAGGTCTTATTTTTCTTTCAGAGAGCTTTTGAAGAGCTAAAAATAGAGTTTTGAATCACTAATTTTAGACATATATTGAATTAGTTACGATTTTCCAAAAATTTTAGGAAAATGCATTGTCTCCTATTTTACCCAACTTTAGAGAAAGAGTTTAAAGTTATAAAGTTTTTAGTTTTATCAAGGGTCCTATTTGGGTCAGATATGGTTCGTAAATGGCTAAACAAACTTTGATAAGTAACCCTTGAGTGAAGTACTACATAAAACAATTCTTAAAAGTAATTATTACATGTGGAATGGTAGAGGCTTAACCATGTGCATGATTAATTAGGCAATTGGAATATTTTTTTTAAAAAAAAGTATAAGTTTGTGAACTTTATTTATGTTCCCTATTTGAATAGAACCATTTGGACTAGAAATAGTTCAACTATGACATGAATGATACACATTTTAACTATCGTGCATGTACATACAAATGTTAGGATTTGATTTGTGCCCTAACTCCACCAAGAGGACATCAAGAAAGAAGTGCAAGCGTGAGAGAGCATGATAGAAGTAGTCTTAATCATTAATTTCGTATATTATGGTTTGGTTGCATGTTTGTAAGGTATTGTTCTATGGTTTATTTCACATGCTCAGTTATTTGCCATGCATTATAGATTGAACTATGATTATTGCTACTGAACTTCCCCAATCTCACCCCTCTCTATGTATTAACCATAGGAACAAGTACATCGTTGGGAAAGGAGAAGCTGTTGGAAGCTTAGCTAAGGTGAATGGAAGAAAGCATGGAACATGTTTTCTTACATTAATTTTGCATTAGTGTGGCTTATTATAATTACTGTGGCGTGTAAGCTTAAACTTTGTTTTGGGTTGTACATAACTCCATAAGGAGTAGTGTGTGAGCTTTGATATCCAAAATTATAAGCGATAACTAGTTTATATTCATGCTTAAACGTCAGTCTTGTGATTGATTTTATATAGGGTGAACATTTTATCTAAGTCATGAAATTGGCATAAAAATAGTACACATCATAAGCTTTAAAATAAGTATTAATTTGTAATTTTTAGATGTGCAGATAAAAAGATATGAATTTTCTAATTTGGGTCATAATTTTGCAATTTTCGCAGAGAATTCCTCTGTACAGTATGAGTTTTAGGCAACTTCTAGACCCAATGAGATGTTGTTGAGCCTATGTCTTAATTTTTATCATAAAAAGAGTTTTAAGAGCTAAAGATAGAGTGTTGAACCACTATTTTTTAATATGAAATGATTTATTGATGAATTTTTGAAGTTTCAGAAAAAATTATTAGATCGTGTACCCAAGCTTTTAGAAAGTTTTAAATAGTTTGTCCTTATAAGGGTATTAATTGAGTCACATGTTGGTTTTTAAATAGGTAAACAATTTTGATAAGCAACTCCAGAATGAGGTGTGACACTATCAATTCATAGTGTTAGTGAATATCCTAAAAGCACCATTTGCATAAACATATTTGTTTTTTTTTTTGTTTATTTACAATAATAATTTAGATTTTTTTTTTGTCATCTTTACCTGTCTTCTAATTACTTTTCAGAATAAATAACAAAAAATAGCAAACAAATAAATAAAGTACAAATTAAAGGAAAATATAAATTAAATTTAACTGAAAAATTAAAACTAAAATAACCCTTGCATCTACCTTTAATTTTCCTTTTGAATTATAGAATGGAATTATGGTTTTTTTAACAATATTCAAAAAATTCTTGTTCCAAAAATTGTTAAAAGTGTGGGTCTGGATTTAATTTTTGTTATTTCATTTTTCCTTGATTTTTTACACGTATCAAAATAATTTTTTTTGTTTATTGTACATTTGTTAATTCCCACGTTTTAATTCTTCAAGAAAATATTAAGTATACTTTCAATTTCAATTAAACAATACAGAATTGTTACAAATTATACATATAATAAATAAGAAAAAAAAACAACTCCAAACTTGTCTATATTTTAATATTATTATAATTATTTTAATATTAGGGGATAGAAAACACATAAAATTAGAGTTATTAAGAGATATATAATATCTTTGAAAAAAATATATTGCATAACCCATGGTGGCCATTCTGTATGGTTTAAGGTTTTGATGTCATCGAATAATATATAACAATTTCACTTATCTATATTACAAATATATCATAAGGTTTCATTGGTTCTTGATCTTCACTTTATTTGTTGTTTCACATAAATGAAATGAAAAAAATCATAATTTAATTTGAGAGAAAAAATATTTAAAAAGAAAAGAAAACACACAAGTAAAGTACATACCTGTAAATGAGTTATCATCCAAATATAATTTTTTCAAAGATGTGCAGTTGCTTATTGATTTTGGAATGCTTCCCTCCAATTGATTACCATCAACATCAAAAACTTTAAGTAAAGGGAGTTGATGGCACATTTCTTCCGGCAAATTACCCTTTAAATGATTGTGGCCAACATTAAAATAGCTCAAAGAGGGCATCTTCCAAAGGAATGAAGGAATTCCACCTATGCAAAAAATTTTGTTTGTTGGTATTGTAAGTCTAGGAATTTCCTTAATTCACACACAACTGTATAGGTAATACATGGAATTTCGTTAATTAGAGGCTTAAAATTAATAGACTATTATTTAAATTTTGTTGGAGATTAATTTAAAAGGGACTCTTCCAATATAATATCAATTACCAATTGGACATTAAAACTCTTTTAAAAAAAAATATGCTAAAGAGAGATCATGGAATTAATTTTGACCAATATAAAATGAACAACCAAGTTATTTATATTTTGCATTAAAGCTATTTATTATTCACAAGGCTCTAACTTTGAAATCTGGCTATGAATTCTTCATACACTTAAAAAGTTAAAATTTTAGTTTTTATTTAAGGAATTTAAATACTTTTAGTTAAGAGATGTGTTGATTGAACGCACCTGTAAAAAAATTCCATGATAAATCTAATTCTTCCAACAATGTCTTGTTACCAATTGAAATGTTGAAGAGTGATGATGGAATTTCATCCGTTTCGATTTACAAAGTGAACAAGATATATCAAAGTAAGCTAATAGTTAAAAAGATTTGGCATTCATCTTTCACATTAAAAAAAATAGATAAATCACATTATATGAACAAACAAACACACACACCGTGCACACATTAGGAAATTACTATGCCACATCAAATATTGGTAGGTCATGAAATTCTTGTAGACCGATTTTTTACAGGGATCCATGTCATTTTTTATCACCCAAAATTATCTTATTTCTCTGTTGAAGATTTTTTTACTATGAATGCAATTTGACAAGCTTCTTACAGTTCTTTAAAATGATGAAAAAAATGAAAAGCAAAATCTGTTTTTAAGATTATTTTTCATTGGATAGATTAAAACAAAAACACATAACGTATAATGAATTCAATCATATAATTAAAAGCCTTACCTTGCAAATTGTTGTCGTCAAGATATAGGAGCAAAGAAAAAAAATTATTTTTCATGTTTTAAATCTCAAGTGATAATCCTATCTTTCTTTTATTTTGAGATTATAATCACAATCTGTATATAACTACCATTTATGAATGAACATTATATGAATGAATGAAATGGAAAAAAAAAAAGAAATGAAAAAAAAAATCTCATTTTAGTTTTACTGTGGTGGAGATAATTATATAAAAAGATTATAGAGAATCATAGAATAGCATCGATTCATGAATTTTTGTTATTTTTGTGATTGAAAATTGCTAGCTTCATTTAACCCCATTGCTAATATGTACAATATTAATGAAAGGAAAAAAAAATTAAATCTCATTTTAAATTTTTTTTACCATAGAAAAATATTAAAAGAACAGAATGACGATAGAAAATAATAGTATCATGCTTGTAAAGACTTTAATGCTATGTTTGGATTGGGAAAAAATGAGAGAGGAAAGAAAATTGGGGAGGAAAATAAACGGGAAAATAAGTTTTTCCTTGGGTTGGATAGAAGAGAAAATGTGAAAGGAAAGAAAGTGGGGGAGAAAATGGGGTGGGTCCAAACAATAGAGGTGCTAACATTTTCCTTATGTTTTCTCTTCTTTCTATTTTATCTCTTCCCATTTTCATTCCTCCCATCTATTCTTCACATCCAAATGGGGGTAAAAGAAAAATAAAATAGGTAATATCATTTTCATGTAATTTACATATATACTATATAAAAAAATTACACGTGTTTTACGTACTAATTCAAAAAACTTGAATATTTTTTTTATGCTTAATAATCCATGCATAAATATTAAAAAGGCAGAAATCAAATATATTATAACCATCGAATTGCCTAACGTTTAATAATTATATAGCTAATGAGATAAGTGTTTTATGTTGTAATTGTTGAATACTTATTTAATAGGATTTTATAAATTTGTGAAATAAGAAAGAAATGAATAAAAATATTAAAAAAATAAAATTAATCAGGGAAAGGAAGAGGAGAAATATAGAGTTAAAGATAATAAGAGAGCGATATAAGTTGCAAATACGTGCATTCATATGAAGTCAACAAGTGGGCCCAGTAGTTATATATGATGTAGAGCTTTTTATTCAACAAAGTATAAATGATATGGTGCACAGTACCTACAAAATTTTGTTAGGTTTTAAATATCATGTGGTCCAATGAGCTCATGAACGAACATTATGAATGAATGAAATGGCGAAAAACAAAGGCATATATACAAACTCATTCCAAATTGAAAAATGACAACACTCATGATTACATTAAAAATTTTCAAATAAAGATTAATTAGATTGTTTGGTATTTTATATTTGTTTTCAATATTTGAAGTTTGTTTCTAAAATTTGGGAAGCTAAAATACATATGAAAATGAAAAGATTATTCAGATTGAAGAATATTAATTATCATATCCTGAAATATAAATAGCTAAATATAAATGATCACTCAGATAGAGATATCAATGGTAAAAGTCATATTCCATCCTTTTAATCCAATTTAACTCTAAGTAGTGTTGTATGGGGCCCTTTGATCAGGTTATTTTCCTTCGGGCTCCCTGTTTCTTTAATGATTCAGAAAATATTACCATTTTGTTCATATTCGCTTTGGGATTAAAAGAAAGCATTGCATTCCAAGTATTTAAAAATAATATGCCAAAATCATTATTCATATATAAATACACGAGATAAATTTATATTCTTTAGAAACACATGTAATTGACAACTACTCTTATAATCACGTTTATAGTCATCTCTTACATAAATTGTTAAAAATCATTTGATGTGTATTTAGAAATTATTTTAATGCACTTGCTTCCTTTTTTATGAATCCATTGTTAGCCTAAAAACTAAAGTTCTAGTTTTTATAATAATAGAAAATTCTTGTATAGAGGTGTAGCAGTGTAACTTTTCCTAACGTAAAAGTTTAAAACAATTTCAGTTAGCAAGAAATATCAAATAAGCATAAATAATACATGAAAAGTTTGCTAAAGTATATTGTAATATTAAGGCATGGATATATTGAGCATATATGTACAGGAGTGTTTTTTGTAGATATTAAGAGAAAAAAGGGAAAAAGGAAAAATAAGAGGCTAGAAAGAAACTAGCAAGTACACAAAAATTGCCACTAGAGAGTTACAAAGTTACCTAAAACACGCATTTGTTGGGAGCTAAATAGATAAGTGATTTATTCCAAGATCAATTTATTGTAGACTGAACTGTAAAATAATGATAATGATATAGGAAGGCGATTGTTCAAGATACAATGTTGTTTTTTGTGTTTTTTTTTTTTTGGTAAAAGATACAATGTTTTTAGTTGTAAAAGAATGGCAATCTCATTTGAAATGTCTCCTTCAAATAGGTGGGAAAAAGACAGTGTCAGTAACAATTTTTATTTATAATGAGTTTTTATGTACATGAGACAAATTTGTATTTTTGTTAATAAAACAAAATTGTATTTTTGAAAACACATATGGCACAAGTTGCACATTTTTTAGAAATAATGACAAAAATATATTATAAATGATAAAACACACCTACACTTGTTTTCAAAAAGGAATAGCCCATTTAATTGGGTTGGTCTAATATCCATAGAATAAATAATTTGGATGGAATAGCCCATTTCTTGTGCAAGGCCCATTACGCTATTTTATGCTTTAGTTCAGTTTATTATTCCATAATTTGGAATAATATAGATTTATTATTGATATCTTTCCAGTGGTTGATTGATTAATTCTGAGAAATTCCTATATTTCACATAAGCGGTATTCTTCTCATTCAAGAAATAAGAAGATTATGAGTTCAATTAATTGTGATTAATTGAAAAAGAAATTAACAGACACATCGAAATCCATTGGCCTTTGCTATTCATAATTTCTTTCAAAACTACCAAAAAAATTATTTTTGTTAACTACAAAATTTTAAAAAATATAAATTAATAATAAATAACAAAATTAAAATTAAATATTCCAAACATGGTTGTATGGATTATTCTAAAGTCAAAGGCATGCAAAATCATTCCAGATTGAAAATGAAATCTCTCGTGATTACATTAAAAAATTTCAAATAAAGATTAATTCAAGTGTTTAGTATTTTATATTTGTTTTCAATATTTGAATTTTTTTTTTTCTAAACTTTGGGAAGCTACAATAAATATGCGAATAAAAAGATTATTCAAATTTAAGAATATCATATCCCTAAATATAAATAGCTAAATACAAATGATTATTAAGATAGAGATATCAATAGGAAAAGTCATACTCCACCCTTTTAATCCAATCTGACTCTAAGTAGTATTATATGGGGCCCTTTTATAAGGTTATTTTACTTCAGGCTCCCTTTTATTCATATTCACTTTGGGATTAAAAGAAAGCACCACGGTCTATATCTTCAAAAATTAATATAGCAAAATCATTGTTCACTAATGTCTTGTGAAATACTGGAATAGAATTTATGACATTCATATAATTAAAACTCTTACCTTGCAAGTTGCTGTTGCTAAGACTCAAGTGTTGGAGGTTGGTCAAATTTCCAAGGTCACTTGGTATATTTCCTCTTTTGAATTTGTTATCACCCAATTGTAACACTACTAATTCTTTGCATTGATGCCAAATGGAGGGTATTTCGCCGGACAAATAATTTCCATCCACATAAAATAATTCAAGGTTTGGAAGCCCAAAACACACATTTTTTGGGAGACTACCAGATAATTGATTTATGTCAAGTTCAATACGTTGCAGAGCTGAATTGTTAAATAATGAAGATGGTATAGAACCAGTGAGTATATTTGCTCCAAGATACAATATCTTCAATTGTGAAAGGTCACCAATTTCATTTGGGATGCCTCCTTCAAATATTAAGGGGGTGGGAAAGAAAATAATGTTAGTAACAATTTGTTACATGTCATAAGTTGTTAGGTGCATGAGATAAATTAATATCTACATAAACACATGTAATAAGACTTGCACATTTTTTAAGAAATGACACATATATTAGTAAATGATTAAACGAAATAAAAGGTATAACCCTTTTAATTCGTGTGGGCTAATAACCATAGATTAAATCAACTGGTTGTATTTGGTTGAGAAATTTTGATGGATTTAAGATGATTAAATCCAAGATACAAATTAAAATCCAATTGGCCCTTCCTTTTCATCATTCCTATCAAAACACATATTTCTTGGTAGACTCCTAGAAAAAATCTTTTTATTGACTCTACACACTTTTTAAAAATAATAATTACTAATTGATAATAAATTAAAATATAATATAGATTGTCCAAATCAAAGTTAAACGTTTCGGATATGTTCATTATAAGGATTATTCAATATGAGAAAGGACAATACAAGTTTTTTATATTATGTCAAATACTCCAATTACATATGATCATGTTTCTTATTTTTAAAGTATTATTATACTATAATAAATCCACATGAAATAAATTGGACACACATCCGTGGATGATTGGAGAATTTAAAATAATGGATATAATGAAGTTGAGCTAAGTTTTTTTTCCTATAAAAAAACCCTTCAAAAAGTTTTTATTGATAGAATAATATACATTTATTTTCAAAGACTGATAATGAGCCTTTACATCCACTTGGACTAATTAATATTATGACAGTAATTTTTTTCCCATTGTGTGACTATATAATTTGTTTCAAATTTTTTATAATGAATGTTTTTTCCCCTTGATGAGAGGAAAATTTATGACAAAAATATAGAAAAAAATTCATAAAAGCGCCAAAAATAAATAAATAAAAATTGAGGCAAACTCTTATTCTTTGAGGATAAGACCCTGCTAACCAAGTACATTAGTTTAGAAGACAAATGTAAATGCTGAAAATAATCAAAAACATACCTGACAAACTGTTATAAGACAAATGTAACAACTCAAGCGAAGATAAGTTGAAAATTGTTTGGGGAATGATTCCTGAAAGTTTGTTGCTGCGAAGTCGTAAAATCTTCAATTGTTCAAGTCTACCCACCTCTAACGGAATAGTTCCTTCAATGAAATTAAAATTCCAATCTAAGGTCTCCAACATTGACAAATTGAATAGAGATGATGGAATAAATCCATTAAAACTGTTATTTCGAAGATTTAGTTGTTCAAGTGAATATAAATCTCCTATCCATGCCGGAACTTGCCCATCAAAGTCATTGTAGCTCAAGTTGAATAGTTTCAATCTACGTAACCAAACCAACTCTTCTGGTATTTGACCATAAAAATTGTTCTGACTGAGATCAAGTTCAACAAGGAATGAGAGATTTGCTAATTGTGGAGATATGGAGCCCTTAAGACCCATGCTGTGAAGATTCAAAGAATGAACCCTTCCATGACGAGTATTGCATATGACACCAATCCAATTGCATGAAGAAGAAGAGACAGACCAATTAGCTAAGAAATCATATGGATCTGAAGTGATATAAGATTTAAAGGCAAGAAGTGCAGATTTATCAGTACTGATGTTTGTATTAGTCCAAGCTAAGGAGGCCATGAAGCAATGAAGTAAGAGCAGGAAAACAAAGGAAGAAGGCTTTCCCATGACGAGCATAACAGACTTATCCGAATTTCAAGTCTTGTGCATCGAGCAATCAACACACACGTTGTTTTATACTTCTCCGGTTCCAAATGAAGTCAAGTCGTGCTAACAAAATGCGGAGTTGCAACATGACATCTTTTGTGATAAGATTGAAGAAATTGAACTAAAAAATTAATTAGCATGTCAGGCGTATTAAATTTGTTTCAACCAAGGTATTAAAGACCGGACCGGGTATTGAACCGGTCGGGGTACTGGGTTAAGGGTCAGTGGGTCAAACCGGGACCAAACCGGAGCTAAACCGGGACCAAACCGGTGAGTAATTGAAAATTTTAGGCTTATAGTATGAAATTCTAAAGGAAAAAGTTAAAAATTTTTTTTTTTTTTTTTAATTTGGGACCCGGACCGGACCGTGAACCGGACCGGTCTAGTGACCGGTTCGGCGGTTTCCGGTCCGGACCGGCCGGTCCGGTCCGGGTCCGGGAACACTGGTTTCAACATATATTTGAAGATTTTTTTTTTGCTGCATTATTTTATTTATGGCCAAATCCGGTGGTTAATGAGAAGCAGCTTCGTCCTTTGATTTGATTACGTGTTGAACAATTTCACTTCTGGGACCACCTTTTCATAGGATATTATTTCATTTATGGTCGAGTATAGTACGCAGTAAACAGTGCAAGAACATTTTTTTAAATGAAGCTTGCCAGGATACAATGATCTTTTTATTATGCATTTCCTTTTTATTTTTATTTTTTTTGTAATTTTGGGTGAGACAGTTGTTCCTTTCTTCTTTAATGGATTGTAATAAGTCTCAATTAACACACGTCGTTTTATACTTCTCCGCTTCGAAATCAAGTCAAGTCTTACTAACAAAATGCGGAGTTGCAAAAGGACAGCTTTTGTGATAAGATTGAAGAAATTGAACTAAAACATTAATTATCATGTTGGGTGTATTAAATTTGTTTTCACATATAGGCTGGAGTATGAAGTCCTACATCGGTTGGGGTGGGAAACAAAAAACGTCTTATAAAAATCTGGATATCTACTCATCTCTACACGTTTTAAAACCGCGAGAGATGGCTTGGGACATTACACAGTTATTAACTGGACATTTTACCATCTACAAAATGCTTTGCTATACCTTGCTTGTATCGAAATCAAACCATCATGCTTGAAATCTAAACAGATGAAAGAAATCTTTGTTTTGTGATATCTCTTATTCTCATTACAGGTGGTTAAAATTCTTGGGTTTTTAATTTCTTCAGCTTTGACTTTATGCCTGAGGACAATATTATCACTATATTATTCAAACTACATCCATCACTCCTTAACTGTGGCCCGTGGGCTTTGTAAGGTTAACAACCATACACCGAGCAAACATAAATGGAATTGGCGAAAAAGCTTTGATTTATTTTTTTTGGTAAAATAAAAAGCTTTGATTTTTACATAGATGATCTTGAAGCATTGCTCCACCGGAACAGATGATAAGTCTGAAAGTTAAATCAATATATTTTGAACGTCTCACTATTCATTGATTAAATTATGATAACCCAAAAAGAATAATAAAAGAAAATAAGACAGCAAATAAGCTATTAGTTGAGGTGGTAAATGGCCTCGCACGATAAGGAAGAGAGCACAAGTTCGAATCTCTATAAAGTGGAAACCCTTGATCAAATAAAAGAAAGAGAGAAAAATACATTAAAAGAAAATAAATTTATATACAAGATAATAATTAAATTTAAAGTTTTAGAAATAATATTGTGAAATTACTGAGGTATTCTATCATATAAATATAAGTTATATGCAATATGATCTCCAGTTATTCCAAAACAAACTTCATTTTCCGCAAAGTATATAACTACATCTTATTCTGATGTATAATTATTTTTCAAGTTATATCCAACCGAAAGCCACTTTGAGTTATCTTACTGACTGTATAATTTAACTGAGCAGACACATTCTCAATATTAAAAAAAAAATTCTATGGTCTTCAATTTCTTTAGCTACCACTTTGAGTTTGAGGACAATACTATTACTGCATTATTTAATTGGGAATATTAGAGGGAAGGACCTACATTGAATGATATTTGTCGAGGAGGATCTTAAAAATTACAATTATGAAGGACCAAAAACCAAAAATATAAACGTACAAATACTAAAGTGGCCCTAATCAAACTCATATATGCTCTTAGATTAAATCTCAACTACTATTTAACAGGTACCGTTTAGGTGACAAATGGGGAAATAATTATTTTTATCTTTTAATAAAATTGTAAATATAATCACGAATGAGGAAGGAAAACTGATTAGGCTTTTGGAGATGCTGTTTTGCCATGGCCGTGATTTTGAGTGACCTCAATGACCTATGCTTTGCAATAATTAATATAGAATAGTGCTGGTGTAAAACAGAATATGGAGCTTAGAAAAATTGATTGCGAACAATTAAGTCCATATGACTAATTTTAATTATGAATTTTTTTTATTTTAGTAAAAAGGACTCATCTATTCACCTCAAAAAGCGCGGACACATGGCATGGTGGAATTCTCAAACATTAAGTGGCCCTTGAAACAAGTTGATGCAACTAATTGAAAGAGAAAGAAAATTACGTTAGTGATGAGAAAAGCTGTGTCGCTTTATGAAGTATAATTTATTCAGTTATAGGACCGCATTTTCATTTTCATTGCATTAGTCTAATAACCCAAAAGAACGTTATTGAGAAGAAGCTTGCATGGATACATTGTCCCTTCACAAACATATATCTCAAAAGTCTTTAGTCTTAATTTGTTTGGATGTATATATTATATCTTTCTATCTCACACTTCTAATTTGTAGTACACGGCGTGTTTGACTTGTCACGCTGCGAAATATCTCCTCTTATATGAATATTTTATTTTGGTGATATCATCTTGGTTCAATGAAAAAGCCACATAGTGCCTAGCGCACTATGGCCAGTTGGTAAGGCATGAGGCCTAAATGCCTCAACATCCGGGTTTCGATCCTGCCCACACCTAGTAGGGTGCTATTCAAAAAAAAAAAAAAAAAACCACATAGTTGACACTAAATATACCACTTTATATATATAGAGAGAGAAAGTGGTATATAAAAATTATAAAAATGATGGTATAGATACACACGTAAATCTACTTTTGATTATGGGTATTGATATAGTCTCTAGCTAGAAAGAAGAAATGTGTATAAAATAATTTTAAAAGGAAGTAAAGCATATCACATAATTAACATGAAAATAATTGTATCGAAAAGTAACATGAAAAAGAATTAAAAGCAATGTTGTGCGTAATGGTTATGTCTAAAAGCGGAAGAGTTGCATAATATTAATGTCATATGATACATTCACTACATAATCAATCTATAATTTAAACATTTACTAAAAGGAAAAGAGCTTAAGAATATGCACTTTTCGTAATAACCTTTGGGTCACCCGTTGTCTATTGCTTTTTCTAAGTCTTATTATGAAGTATCTGAATAAGCTATTAATTCGGATTGAGACTTTGTGATTGGTGCTATTTATACTGTTTTTTCCTCTTAAAGTTGCCTATAAGTAATTATATTGTCTCTAACGTAAAATGTGGATCATTACATAGAAATTTGTTTATATTATAAAAAAAGGGTTATTTGCTACAACTGCCACAAGGAGAATGGAGCACACAATCAGAAAGAAAGCAAGCACCAATGGGGAGTCAAGTCTGGAGCTTTGGAGTGGGATCAAAGGAACGCTGATAAAGCCAAATACAATCCATTCAATTGCGTGCTTGACAAAGTTGCAAAGTGAAATTGCCGTGAAGACTAGATATTTTCATATTTTCATTCCTGAAAAAATGTCTCATCTAATTTAATTAAACTTGTCCAGAGAATTTAAATGAGTTAGCTCAAATTAATGTAATTAGGACTGGATTGTTCAATATTATTATTTGAGAAAAATTAATTTGGTATGTAGCTGATGCCTTGAGAAAGATTTAAGGGAGAATGACAAAAAAATACCACTTGAACTTCAAAATCTCAAATTAGTCCTTTGGCAAAGATTTGCGTTGTCAATCCCATTACTATTCTTGTCAATCTCATTACCATTCTTGTCAGCGGGATTTTAAAGTTCAAATAGTATTTTTTTGTCATTCTCCCAAAATTTAAAATGAAAAATTGTAGTATCCCCTCCAAGTGCAAATGAATATGATAAAAGAGAGACGTAAGTTGAAAAGGAAAAAGATAAGGACACAAATGACGAACATGTTACTAATGACTAATTAATGAGTGTTCCTTCATTTTTGAATAACAACAAAGCTTGAAATAATTAAAATTAAAGAAAATGAAGAGTGCCTAAACTCAATATGCTTAGCCCAATTTAGTTTGACTAGCTTAAGAAAATCCGATTTCGACGCTACTATTACAATTCCAAGATAATGACTTATAATAAGTTGTCATCAAAATCAAGTTGGCAAGAAACAACTTTAAAATGGATTTGAATTGTTAGATGTGCTCCACTAGTAGGTGCTATATATTGGAGAATTTGAGAAAATCAATATAAAATAAATGTGATAATATAGATTTTTTTACCATATGTGGAATTTTTTTTTTTGGAATTAATTATTCCATTTCTTTTAGACAGAACTGAAATTCTATTCAAATCAAATCAACTAAGCAAATATATCATTGTTACAGAAGTCTATCCATCACATATAGGCTTAAGGACATCGTGGCATAACCAACGAGGCAAAGTATGGAAGTGAAACAAATAGAGATAAAATCATCTTCAATTTACTCAAAGATAAAAAAGTGAAAAAAATATATACATTTTAACCCGTGATAAGAACATGGTCTGACCTATAAAATAAACTAACAAAATGAACAATTAATAATGAAAAAAATATATGACGATTAAAGTTACCTTCTAAAAGAAGTTGATGCGTTGAAAGAGCAAGAAATTTGTGCGGTCTCTACATTTTTTTGTTTTGTTTATCATTAAAATATTTTATTTTTGGTCAAGTTTGATTGGCCGAAGACTCTATATCCCCGCAAGAACGTTATTAAAAAGTCACAATCAAATTGACAAACACTTAATAAGAATATCTCCTTAATTCATGGGAACATACTGTGCTTGACTTGTGAGTGGACCCCAAAGTCATACTCCATTTCACATGGCACAGCTAATACATACATATATGTGTGTATGTATATATCCTTATACATATTTTATTTTTGTAATATTATTATAGGAATGTGAGGTTTGGATTTTATTGTCCATATGAAAATCATTTTAATGGTTAATTTTTAAATATTTTTGTGAATATTATTTGAGTTGTGAGATATATTCTGGTCATAAAAACCCTACATAATCTCAACTAATTAAACCTTGTTTAATACAACTATTAGGAAGGATGATGTACACATAGGATTAAATTTGTAAGCATTTTTCTTGATGATAACTAAAAGCCTTAAGAATGGGAGATCAAATTTACAAAGTACACAAAAAAGGGAATTACCAATTTATATCTTAAGAATGGCAGACTTGACTTGTGAAATGAGTGGGGTGAGTTTTCTCTTTAAAAAAGTGAGATGTCATTTTTCAAGAATATGGACTTATGTTACTTTAAATAAAAATTGACACATCTAATTAAAATAGGCAAATTTAAAAGGCTTTAACGTTTATTATTATGACACATCTAATTAATTTTGGTTAAAGCTGAATATATAAAAAAAAAAAAGTTGATGCATTAAAGAAAGAAGTATCATTATCACATGAACGAGCATATTTTCAATATATATCACTACAATGTTGTATAATAGGCCACAGAGTGAACCCGTAAAGCACGTTAGTAATCGATGAGATGAAATTTGGTCCCTATATGAACGAAGCATAATTTTACTTGGACCAAAATTTAATTTTTCATTGCATTATTTCATGTAGGGTCAGTCTAGTGGGCCATATATATTATATAAAAAGTCCACAGACACAGCACGCACACACACAAACACACACACACACACACACACATATATATCATTATGTATATTTTATTTTGGTAATACTCCTTCCCATCCTTATGAAACAAATAGAAATGGTGCTCCACTGCTCCTTAAACCATAATCGGATTTTGACACTACTACTACGGCATCAACATTACAATTTTAAAATGGATTTGAATTGTTAGATGTGCTCCACTAGTAGGTGCTATATATGGGAGAATTTGTGAAAATCAATATAAAATAAAATTGATAGTATAGATTTTTTTACCATATGTACAATATTATTATAAACAAATAGAGATAAAATCGTCTTTAATTTACTCAAAGATAAAAAAAGTGAAAAAATACATACATTTTAACTTGTGATGAGAACATAGTCTGACCTATAAAATAAAGTAAAAAAATGAACAATTAATAATGAAAAAATATATATATATATAACCCTTAAAGTTACCCTCTAGAAGAAGTTGATGTGTAAAAAGGGCAAAAAATTTGTGCGGTCTTTACTTTTTTTTTATCATTACATTAATTCATTTTTGGTCAAGTCTGGTTTGCCTAAGATTCTATATCCCCACAAGAACGTTATCAAAAAGTCACAATCAAATTGACAAATACTTAAAGGCTCCTTAATTCTTAGGAAAATGTAGTGCTTGACTCGTGAGGAGACATCAAAGTCATCCTCCATTCCACACGGCACAGCTAATACATACATATATGTCTGTATTAATACATCCTTATGAATATTTCATATTTGTAATATAATAATAAGAATGTGAGGTTTGGATTTTATTGTCGATATGAAAATATTTTTAGTGGTTAATTTTTAAATAATTTCATAGTTTTATTGTCAATTTTATGTGATCATAATGAGCACACTTTATCTCAACTAAACTTTGTTTAATACATTTTATTGGGAGGATAACTAAAAACCTTAGCAAAACTTGCAATGTCTTATTTTTCATTGAAGTTGTATGTTTCATCATATACGATACCTTGTTTGTATTTGGACACCAAACAAATATAATAAATTTGAATATATTAAATATAAATTTTTTGTTATATTATATTGTTTATTTTAGTCATTATTCCCTTATGTAATATAAAAACTCAATTTGTTAACTTCTAGAGATTACCTCATAAAAAACGTATCAGATGATACGATTATTTCATTGTTTAACTCTGTTTTTCCATTCCAAAAAGCAGAATATATTTTAATGGAAATGGAGCATCATATCTAATGAATCTCATGGCAGAAGCTCATCGAAAAAATACTAATCAGTGAGCCAATCAGCATATAGAATAAATAGGAATGACACATCTAATAATTATATCTATAATTAAAATAGGCAAATTAAAAAAGCTCAACGTTCATTGGTATGACACATCTAATTAATATTGGTTAAAGATGAAAATAAAACGAAGTTTATGCAACAAATAGAGAAGTATCATTATCACATGAAAATACTCCCTCCCATCTGACCTAATTATGGAGTTAATATTGATCATAAATGTCAGACATATTTACCATATTTGTCCATACCCATATTGATGCTCATTCAATCATAATCAAGTAGAAGAGGAATAGAGAAAATTAAGGAAGATGACTAACAGTTTCAGAAAAAATATATCTAAACTAACTTCCTTAGTCTAATCAAATTAGGTAAATACGTTTTACGTTAATGGTTGAGAAAGTACCATGTAACTAGTGCAACTTTCATTTTTTTAATGGATTCTATATATTGTATGTGGAAAATGTAACACCTTACTCTATAAACACCAAATAGAAGTGTTTAATCGATTTTGAACTAAAAATGACCCAATCGGCAACAAAAATGTTCATCTTAAAAAAAAAACTATGGTTACTTTTCTAAGTAAATAGGACTTTCTGAAAAATTTGAAAATCCATAATTAATTTATTCTGAGTGTAAATTCCAAGGTTCAAGCTCTATATTTATCTTCATATAAACTTTTGATAAAGAAATAAGACCCATGTTCAATGCTAGTTTATTGATTCAAAACACTTGCTGACAAAACTATAAATCTTTATTTAGTTCTTCATGCTATAAGGTCTCATTTCATATAATCATAGCTTTCAATCTAAATAATTGAAAGTAACTATTTTTGGCTAAAACCTATAACTTTGGCATGTAAACATCTCATAGCTTAAGCCAAACACTTGCCCTAATCTCTAAAAATAAGTTTTATATATACTAATTACACATGCATTCTCAGCAATATAGATTATGAGCTATAAATATATTCTTGCCATTATTGCATATGGCACCTACCTCCCGAACTCTCCTCCTTATGAAAGATATTTGCATGCCAAAATATTTTTATATACATAACTAAGTTTATCATCAAAAGAGGAGAACAACTGAGCATAAGGTCACTAAGTTAGATAATTAACACAGTACAAGCTTCTTCAGCTTCATCCACCTTCAGTCTTCACCAACCACTACTCCCTTGCCCTTAGTTGTACATGCCATTACTGTATATCATGTAAGAAAGGGGTGACATTTGGGGAAATCTCAGTAGCAACTACTTTCAATCATGTAAATCATACAATTAATTACTATGCATGTAAAAACAAGCCATAGAAAACAAGATCTGATCTTACTAGTAACTGAGCTGAAAAGCTAACTAATGCACATATATCTAACTGACAATTAACTGAATAACTAACTGGTACACAATCTCTTACAGATAGATAAACTGTATAAATAATTGGTACACATTCATTTTACAAATAGATAAAACAAATAAATAACTATTGCACAAACTAGGCAGATAACTGCTCTGCCAATCTATCTGCCGCATTGGCCATGGCAAATATCTATGTAAGGATAATTTACATGTTCTCATGCTTAACTATAGCAAAATGACACAAACAAACATGCCGAAACCAATGCACAATAACATGAGAGGAAAAAAATTACTACCTTTTGTGCTTCTTTCCAAATTATCTTCTCCTTGCTTCTTTCCCCATTAATTTCTTGAGAGGCTTGGGCAAATATCTAAACCTATCATTTAGGCATAATGTAAAGGTATATTAATACTTATCCCCTCTTATAATCAATTATTCTTAAAAATCCTAACTTTTACAAACTCTACCCTTACAAGAAGTGGCTGGTTATCTTAAACAAAACTTCCTTTGCATTATTAATTTCTCCCAGATTTATGAAAAATCCTCATTCATCAAGCCACATTGATGTTACATACATTCTTGTCTTTATCCTCTTTGATCGCTTCATATTTTCAGACAGCCCTTCTCATTAAATCTGGAAGTTGTGTCTTAGCTTTGAAAGTTATCATTATAATACTTTAAACACAACTTTGACCAATAAAATAGTTGCTAGATGAGTAAAGGTCGCAAATAATAACTTTTTCATTAAATTTCCATTTCAATTTCAGCACATGCACACGTGTATTCCTTATCAAGCACACTTGTAACTCAACTATTCGAACATTTAATACTTCTAATCATGTTCTAATACTAAGGCACTTGTCACACCTAGAAGGCTAGAACATCCAATAAACAGCTTATATTAGCTTCAATCTTCAACAACAAAGTATTATATGGCTTTCTTTGCATTTGATTACCGTAACCCCTCAAAGTTTCGGACAGCCCATTTTACACATATTACACTATAAACTTTATTCTAAAATATTTTATCCCACTACAAATTTGGCAATATTCACGTACAAACTTTATATTTACAACAAGTAACGCATCATCACTAAGCCCTTGGTGCTATTACACTCTATCCCTTACGAACAACACTACTCCAACCATCCAGAAAATTCCAGCTTCAAAACATTGACGTAGTTCTCCTTTTAGAGTATTAAACATACTTTAATCATGCTCTAATACTATGATACATCCATTTAATATTTGGGAGTGTCAAAACAGTGATTTACTGTTGGTTTTCACACCCAAAATTCAACCCTAATTAGCTCCTCATGTCATACAACCAAAAAGCACTGTTTACTCTAGCCTTTGAACGATGTATGTAGACTCTAATAAATGTTTGGCTAAAGTATACTTTTGCCTAAATCTTTATTCTAAAATTTTTTCTAACTAAACAAGCATCATGCTGGAGCCATTTAGCATATTCTAATACTTTTAGAACATTTCTTTAATAGTTCAAAGTATCAAACAGTGGAGTAAAACAACCTCACTACCAAGTTACAGATCCTAAAAATTGTTTAACATGCATTGCCACATCACATACTCTTCCTTAACAGTGTTTAAAATCTAATAATCTGGTTTAGCATAACAGATTCAAAACATCACTTATACCATCATTTTAATCATTAAAAAAAATCATTCGAATAGTATCCCTACTACAACACTGATAATTCCAACCCCAATTGTAGGACTTAAACCTTCATTTCAAAGTCTGTATATTTAATTTAAAAATCAATACAACCATATATCACCAATTTCATAATCTATTAAACAACTCTACTTTCTCTAGCATGATTTTTAGAGAATCTGACACCTCATACCCAAAGACAGCAAGCATCTAACTCGAAAATCATGAATCAGAGCCAAATGAACACATGCATCAGTTCAATACATCAACTTAGGCTCTATTATACTCAAATCTACCATTACTCAATTTAATCACTACTTTACCCAACTTAATTGCTACTTTCTTATCACTTAGTGTTGATCTTTCACCAACCACTATGCCCTTGCGCTTAGCGATACTTGCCTTTACTGTATATCATGTAAGAAAGGGGTGAGATTCGGGAGAATCTCGGTAGCAATTTCATCATGCAAATCATACAAGGTTAATAACTATGAATGTAAAACCAAGCCATAGAGAACAAGACCTTGCAAGTAACTGAGCTAAAAACCTAACTCGTGCACATGTATTTTACTGATAACTGAATTGAATGACTAATTGGTTCACAATTTCTTGTAAAGAGATAAAGTGTATAAATAACTGGTGCATATTCATTTTACAAATGGATAAAATGAATAAATAATTAATGCACAGACTAGGCAGATAACTGCTCCGCCGATCTATCTGCTGCATATGGCCATGACAAATATCCATGCAAGGAAAATTTGGATGTTCTCACGCTTAACCACAGCAAAATGGCACAAACAAACATGCGGCAACCAATGCACAATAACACGAGAGCAAAAGAGTTACTACCTCTTGTACTATCTTCTAAATTACCTTTCTACCTGCTTCTCTCCTTGATGATTCCTTTGCAGGTTTGGACAATTATCAAAACCTAACATTTATGTAAGGGTAGGTTAACACTTTAACCATTCAGAACTTATATAAACTCTTCCCAAATCTTAGCTCTAACCAGACTCTACCCTTTATGAAAGTGGTTGGTCATTTTGGATAAAAAGATATGTATACATATACCTCAATGGCAAAAGTAATCTTTCTCAAATCCCAACTCTAATTCCATATTTTTAACTTATTCTTATGCCATTATTCTATGAGATCTGCTTAAACAATCCTGATCTTCTTTAAGCTTATTGGATGAATAGTAAATAAAGGTATGGTTCCTATTATTACTAATTTTCCCTGGTTTCCGTATACAATAGGAATTTTAAGTACCTAAAATGCATGTTTATCATCTTTAAAAACCTTAATTCCACATTAAAAGTATCGAGCAGCAAGGTTGACTCATATTTTCCATATTCACCTCAAAACAAATGATACTATATTCAGCTTCAAGCTTATCATTTGGGTAACACCTCTCTTGATTCTGAAAATTTCCAGCTCCTATAGTGTTATTCTTACCATCGTATTATGTCTTCTAATTGCCGTCTATATACTTTATTTCAATTCTCTATATTTTGGGTAAATAATGGTCATCAAAATAGTAAACTTTTCTAAGACCTTGGCTGCTAAATTTCGAGCAACATCCCATACCAACAACTGAAAACTTCAGCTTCAAGAACAAGGTTTAAACCTTAATTTTATAGTCTCTAGACATGGGTTACACATCTAAAACATTTATGCAGCATTTAGGGACATTAAACAGTAAGATCTAAATTAGTTTTCAGCCTCCACTACTCAAAATTTACAAGCTTATACCATCCTCCTTTATTTTGAAATAGTTTTCCAGCTTTATATAATCTAGTAACTATTATTCTATCATCATCTTAAAACTTAAACCACAATCTAATAACTTAAACTACTCTTTTTGACACTCAGGGTTTCCGAAACAGAAATTTTATTTAGTTTTTAATAAGCTTCAACCACTCTGATCTTTAAAGTTGTCAACAACAGTATATCATTTATATTACTCTACCAACATCTCATTCAAGCACCACACACTTTCTCATTCATTGGGCACTTTAGGTGTTATTCTGAAATTTTTTTCATATCATTCAATCAATTGAAACTTCAATCACATTCATAATATGTATATCCATATGTAACTCATTTATAACAATCTAAGTATGTCCTGCCTCTTCTTATTCTCTCACATGGCTTCCCCCTTTAAGTCTGCAAATTTCAGCTTAAATAAGGTTGTTGTAATCATCATCTTAGAGCCTTCATGCATGGCTTATTAATCTAAGATAGTTATTCAACATTTGAAAGCATCAAACAGTGACTTCCTTATCCATTTTTAGCCTCAAAATTCAAACTCTTGAAGCTTCCAACATCATATATTCCATCTTCATATTGACATGACATCTCTCTTAAATTAACAGAGCCCAATGCAGAAATCTGAAAATTTTCTCCAACTTCAAGAACATTATTGTTCATCTTGATTTTAACATCTATAAGCATGATTTAACTACCCATAGCAGTGATTCAACTTTTAGAAATATCGAACAGTAGATTTGAATTTTAGTTCTCGGCTTCAAAAATTCAAATCTCATAGTTTTCAATGTCATCCAGGTAGCTAGCACTCAACACTTTACCTGTTTTTAGCATTAAAGTGATTTTATAGGCCACACAAGAAATATTGAACAGACTCCTTTGGAACTTGTAAATACATAATCAAAAATTACTCCCAACTACACAAATCAACATGCAAGTCATGAACCAATCAATATAACCTATATTCCATCATCCTATTTAGTTTATTCAATTATGGGCCACGAGTTCTTCACGCACACTCTCTAAAAACCAGATTCTCAACTTCATCCTCTTGCAGAACATGCCCTAGCTAAAGAAAATAATGATGGAATAAGTTTAGGATCCTTACCTTAACCAAGGTTTAGCTTTGCATGTCAACATTCCATCATTTCTTCCTCTTCTACACCTTCGGTCTTCCTCCTCACTGTCTCTCAACCTCTCTCCCTTTTCCTCTCATTCGGGATTTTAGCTGATGGTTTAAGTGAAAGGTTATTCATTATATTTTAATATTTCATCAAGTATGACTTAGCCCACAAGCCTTATCTTCCAACATTTGATTGGGCCAATATCCAAACAATCTGAACTTTGAAGTACAAGTTTCTAAATTTAAATCACTAATGTATTTGAAAGATGAACAATTTCATAATTGGAAAGCAATGTATCAATTAATCAAATTCCTCAAGTCAACACTAATCATAGTCAAGAGATGCAAAGAAATTAGCTAACCACACAATCCAAAATATTAAAATGAAGCACAATAGAACTCTCAAGAAAATAGTGTTTAACTCATCTCACCCCATTGAGATAATTTCACTGTAATTCACTTAATCAACACCTTACCATAGGCTTGTAACAACTCTAACTTCTCCACAACTAATAGCACTTAATGCAATGAATCAAGAGGGCTTTAAAAGGCTTGTAATGATGGATGAAGACTAGATGAAATGAATTAAACAAAAGAAGAAATTGTTGATATGCAAGTTTAAGTTAATGAATAAATTCATAGCATCTAAATAACTTGAAAACTCTTGTCAATTTTTTTCTGAATTCAAGAATAAATGCCTTCTTGATATTTCTTTTGCTTTTCTCTTTCTCTTTTTTTTTCTATTCAATTTTCTTCTTCTTCTTCTTCTTCTTTTTTTTCAATACTTTTCTTCTTCTTTTTTTCTACTTCTCTTTTCTATATACATGGCATTTCAATATATACCTTGTTCAACTTTTTACTTGGCAAACCACTTTGATTTTAAGATGCCATGAACACTATGATTAAATGACATGACATGCATACAACATAAAAATGGCTCAAAGGGGGTAAGCAAATGTAAGTGAATGTAGGGTTGTGTTTGAGTTGAAAGGGTTTAGAATGAATGCCTCTTTCATTTCCATCACATTAATGCAAATGTCGTTTTGAAAAAGAATTGAAACAAGTTCTAGAAGGTGAAAGACTAAGTGAACATGCACACATAGAAAGAATTCAAGGCTCAATTAACCTTCCAACAAGGTTTCTCTTTATTACTCACTCCAATACAATCAATTGCATAGGAAGCTAACCACAATGCATTTACTTCACTATTCTTAATGCTAACCTTACAAATATAATCAATCAAAACATTGCAATCAATTACAAGAATGCTCAACTCTTAAAAGCACTAATGATATGAAAGATTTCATTTCTCAAAACAAGAGGTAAGCAAAAATTCAATTGTAGGTTTATTTCTTTTCCCATTCACTTGAAAAGCAAATCATGGTTTTAAAAAGTTGCCAAAACACTAGAAATCATGAAAGTTCAAAGAATTTCTCACAAATCACATTCCAAAGTGGCAAATGCGACCCTTTACCACTTAGGACATGCATCAAGGCAAGTCATTCTTGAAAAATTTTGAAAAATTTTCTAGTTTAAGGCATTTATAATTTAAAAACAACCAATTAATGGGATTTGAAATGTACTTCCCTCCCCCACACTTAATTAACACATTGTCCTCAATGTGTAAAGCAACTCTAAAGAGAATATTTAGCAAATTGAAATTCAAGGAACAATGGTAATTAAGTATGGTGGTGGCAAAAAGATGCACAGCATACAAAAGGGGTTCTTATTATACCTATTAAACTAAGCAACTTCTACCTTTTTCTACTGGTTTGTGTCCCTCCCCCACACTTATCTTCCTCACACAACAATTAAGGCTAAAGAATCATAGAAAGTAGAAAGAAAACAAGTGAGGAAAGAGACAACCTGTGTTAGAGTATCTTGAGTCGCTTGAAAGAGAAATTCTCATCTTTGATGAGAATCATGCTTTTATCATTTGGAACAGCTTCTCCCTCATTGGATTTCCTTGGTGGAGGTGGCTTAAGATCAATCGGAAGAGGTCCAAGGATGTACGGTGGATGTTGGTTCCTCCGACAACCTTTCCAAGAATGTGCATGCAAAGGATTCAAGCAAACAGCAGTATCCCATCCAAAAATAGAAACATGGAGAGGTTTCAAGTGAAGTAAAGGCATATTAAATTCCAAACTCTCCAAGTAACTATCACATCCAAGGAAATCAAAGGCACTCACATCAGTAGGAGTCAAACAAATAGTTAAATTCTCTTGGGTTTGCAAAGTGGAAGGTGCGGAATTCAACTTAGTGTTGGGGTGCACCACATCATCATTGCAATCACAAGAGATGGAAGGGAAAAGAGTGGAAGAAAAAGGAGAATTTTTCAAATCATTACCACAAAAAACTTTTGAACTTTCAAAAGAATCATTTTCCTTTTCTATATCCCCGGCAACGGCGCCATTGCTTTGACCATGTCTTTACGCCTTGGGGTCAAATGCAAAATATTTTTAATCTAAGAATTCCAGTATAATGCAACACTCGGGTCGTTACACTTGAGAAGCCTTTATTGAACTACCTAAGTAAACTAATTATCATGCAAATGCAATTAAAACAAGGGGGAAATGATTTTTGGTTTTTGAAATTAATAATTAAAGGAAAATGAAATTGTTAATTAAAAGCTAATATAATATTTTTGGTATTTTTCTTATGAAAATGGAAAATGAGTAAAAGTGAATGGAATAGTATGGAGTGGAAAATATCAATAAAAAAATGCTCTTGGTAATGAAGAAGTGACAATCCTTGCTCAAAAAAAATTATGGGCGTTAAAAATTCATTAAGTCTTAAGAACAACCTCAAGATAACATTTGAGTCCAATATTCCCAATTAATAGTAGCTCCTACAAACATAGCTAACTACTATCTCTTGAAATATTGTTAAAAACCACTTAATGTGCAATTGAAATTTGAATAATGCAACATGAGTCTTCTTGGATTTGAGTGCTAAACATCCCCTCAAGGATACAAATCAACCACATTAACTAGACAATAACACGGTAATTAATATAATCTCATTGCAACCACAAAGAAATTCAAACATATATAATCTTCACATTGTAAAATTCAATCTCAACTACAATTATCAAACCAAAAGAGACAATTAATATTAATCTCAAATCTAGAATCACATATAAAAAAATTCCTAAAACTAGGCAATTCAAATATATATAATTCTAGACTAATGGAATGATAACAAAACTCTCATTTGTTGTCCAATAAGCTCAAGAAACTCTTCATCACCAAGAAGCAAAGGGAATCAGCCACTCACAGCCATGGATTCAAGAAACATAGTCATTCTCAGATTCAAACATCCAGCCATGAAATAAGTAATTAAAGTAACCAATTAGGCAATTAGCACATAACCAATTAAAAAAACAGGGGCTGGATTTGAACATAAAATCAGAGCAGAGGAATAGGCACAGCTGAAATTAAATCCAGAAAAACAAATCAGAGGAAGCCACAGTAGAAAGCCATAGAAAGAGTGATTGTGGCGCTATGGATTCCGATGGAAGTGAAGATGCAGACTGACGGTGAAAATGGTGGCAGGATGGAGGTAAACGATGGTGGTGCCGTGATGCTCTGCTTCTCCGTGGCACACCCAGATCTGGTTTGGATCCTCTGGTCCTAGGCTGTGATCAACTATGGAGTATCGTCGCCGGAAATGGAAGGTTATGGTGGTTGGAGGTCGCCGGCGGTGGAGAACTGGAGGTGGACGATGATGGTGGTTAAGAGGTGAAGGACGGTAGCTCCTCTCTCCTCCAATGTCTTGCGGTAGCTCCTCTGGTTCCACACACCTCACTGCGGCTGTGATGGATATGATGCTCGCCGGCGGCTGTGGTGGTGGATGGTGCCGCCGGCGAGAAATGAAACAGAAGGTGAAAGTGATGAAAGGGAAGGTCTCAAGCAGCGGTCCTCTGCTCTTTCTCTCGTCTCCTCCCTTTTCTCAATCCTTGCGGCGCACCCCCAACTTCTTCTGTCCGTGTCCCTTTTGCTGCTGCCAATCTCGGATCCCTCAACCAGTCGGGTCAACCATGTCCGAATCCCATGTACATGCATTGTCGGGTCTGCCGAAGAAGAAAATGAATAGTAACCACGTTTTGACCAGGGACTTCAGTGAAAATATAAAAACTTCTCTGGAGGCACTTTGATGAAACGTTTTGAAACAT
Organism: Inga leiocalycina; assembly: GCA_963242795.1. Classification (NCBI taxonomy): domain Eukaryota; kingdom Viridiplantae; phylum Streptophyta; class Magnoliopsida; order Fabales; family Fabaceae; genus Inga; species Inga leiocalycina. Next base: position 61,143,099 of record OY725321.1, read on the forward strand.
TGATGGTCGAACTGAAATTTATGAAATTTTGGGGTCCTTTTATGTATTTGATTCTGGCCTCATTCCTTCACTCTTTGTAATTTTTACAAAAATCTAGGGCCCCTTTCTGTGATTTTCCCCAATCTTCAAAATATTAATTTGACCCTCCAAATCTACAATTTTCTTCCAAACACCTGAAATGCAATATTAAGCATAAAGTAGTATTAAAGTTCAATGGACAATATAAAAAATACTCCCTCCGGTCCTAATTATAGGACATATTTACCTAACTTTGGAGAAATTAAGGATAGTAGTTAAATTAGTTAATTTTATTTATTTTTCAAAAATGCCCTTATTTAATTGGGGTGATTTAGGAATACTATATGAGTCTACCATGAGGCAATTCAACCATTATCTAAAGCAATGGGGGTATTTTGGGAACAAATTGACAAAAATTAAAATTTTATCTTATAATTAGGACCAAGATCAACTTCCAAATGTTGTCCTATAATTAGGACCGGAGGGAGTAATAATTAATGAATTTTGACCATTTTTGCCCCTAATTCCCATTAATTCAAAACAATTGTCCCTAACCAAAATTAGTGCTTAATAATGCAATAATGTCCCAGGAAATACATTAAAATCTCAAATTAATCATGAAAAATTCATATAAAAATATGGTTCAATCAAACTTCATCTCTCTTGCCATTGGTAGCACGTTTTAGGCTTTCCAATATTAGGCTACTATGTGGCCCAATTCCACTTTTGGGGTTTGAGAAGTGAATCTACTATTTTATTCCTTCTTTTATCAATACTTAATTATCAAATAAATTCTAGAAATTAATCATTATTACTATGTAAGAATTTTTTTTCATCAATTAACTTATTTAGCCCATAAAATAGTCTTTCTTGAATAATTGGGCTGAAAAACCATCTCTAACTGTTTTTCTCAAATTATTTCAAGAAAATATACCCTTAATTCCAGAAAATAGCTTTATAATTATCTATAGCTCTTTTCAAGAAACTAACTTCTCCATAAACTCCTCTATTTCTCAAAATAACTACTTTAGCTTTTCCTTAATTTTTTTAGTCCTTTAAACAATTTTAACAATCATCTCATTTCTTATTTTCTTGAAATTATGCCTGAAAAATAAGCATTTTAACATATAGTTTATTTTGAAGGCTTTTTAATTTTTCAATAATATCCTTAGGTTTCAATTAAGTTTTGTAATTCTCTTTTCAAATTTTTGGATGTTACACCCAATACTCTCAAAGCAACCCTTAAATGGCGAAATAGAGGGTAGAAGGATGATTTGGAGGCTTCCCTTTGCTAAAATAAAGCCATGCATTTGTGAAATCTCTTTCTTTTCTTCTTTTTTTATCACCTCTGATGCTCCTCTGTTCCTCTCCGTATCTCTCCCTCTCAAGCTCCATTTTTCTTTGATGGACCAACTAAAATGTAGGAAGAGTGAATGGCAGCCAAAGTCATATTGGTCTCATGACCAATACGTCTTTTCATTAATTTTTATTCTCAATCTCATCCTTTATCAATTATACTAAAATCCTCAAGTAACTTTTTAGGATTTAATCCATAATATTTTATAAGAATTATCTTCTTTAGATAGCTTCTTTAGCCCATAAAGTAATTTCTCTAGAAATCTCAAGCTAAAAATCAACCTCTAACTATTTAATCTGAGTTTCTGAAAAAAAAAATAGGCCCTTAATTCTAGAAAACATATTTAAAATGATCTGTAACTCTTTTTGAAAATAAACTTCTCCATAAACTCATTTGTTTCCCAAAATAATTGCGTATAATTTTTCCTTAATTATTCTGATCCTTTATGTATTTTCAATAATAATTTATTTCTTTATTTTCCTACAATTCTAGCTTGAAAATAAGTTCTTGACAAAATACCTTATTTCTGAGGCTTTTTAATTTTTAGATATCATTCTTAGACCTCAAATATACCATGTATATCTCTTTTCAATTTTTTGGGATGCTATAGAAAAAGGGGTAAGTATTTTGGTACGTATATTTCAGAAGCCACAACACTCGATCTAATAATCCACCTTTCACGCTAGAGACTCAAAGAGACCATTATGTGCAATATTTGTTTTGACCTGTCATTATGTGCAATTTTTAAATTTGAAGGATTATGCAAAATTTTATTGAAGGATAACACTTCCTAATGAAATTAAGGATATTTTAGTTTATACGAATATAGGTTGCACTTTTTTTACGTAATGTAATTTTCATTATTATTTTTGAAGAAAGACCAGAATAAAATTTTATAGATTATCTATTTTTTGATGAATAATATAAAATATAAAATAATCAATATAAAAATTGTCTGGTCAAGAATGAAACCATTTCTCAGAATACCTATCATAGTGACCAGGATTATCAAATTAAAATTGCTAGCCTTGTGCATCCAGCAATTAATTAACACACGTCATGTTATACTTCTCCGATTCCAAATCAAGTCAAGTCGTACCAACAAAATTCGGACATGCAAAGGGACATCTTCTGTGATCAGATTAAAAGAAATTCAACTAAAAAAATTAATTAGCATGCCGAGGGTATTATTTGTTTTCACATATATTTGATGATATTTCTAATTAATTGTAAGACTTTCGATCTAATAACTTAGGCGTAAATAAAATCACAATCAATCACATGATACATGTGAGATATAGATTCTAAGAAATGTGCAAGACCTGGAGTTCTCCAATTATTGAACAGAAATTCATCAATCTAAATTATAAAGTGACGATATAGTTTCTCTACAATAAATTAAAATTTATTAATATAATTTAGATGTCATATATTCTTTTCTTTATAGTAACATCAAGAAGATATAAACTAATGACAATTTCCTCCAACCACCATTCATGTTGCTCTTAAGTGGCTGTTGCAAGATAATATCATCGTTATTCAAGGAACAATGTCATGAAGGATGTAAAAACATTACATAGAAACTAATTTTCTTAGATTTAGATAGACTTCGCATAACCCTTGAAAACAAAAAGAAAAAAACTTACTAACCAAGCCAGGATTATGGAGTGTGATTATCATTTCAAAAAAACAAATAATATGCATTTGATTGATTGATACATTATTTTCTTCTTCTTCTAAATATGTGGACTACAGAGTGTGTGGAATACGCAATTACTAACCAAGCCGGGACCAATGGAGTATAATCAAAGCAACGGATTTGACACTTACTACGGTTAAACATCAACATTACTATTACAATTTCAACTTAATCACCAATAAATTGTTTGGAATATGCATAGATTGAGTGGTAAGAAACAACTTTAAAATGCCCCATTATTTGATGGATTTGAATGGTTAGAAGTGTTCCACTAATAGGTGCTGCATATGGGAGAATATGAGAAAATCAATATAAAATACAAGTAATAATATAGATAATTTTTTACCATATATGCAAGATTGTTAATAAAAAAATATAGATAAAATTATCTTTAGTTTACTTTTAAAAAAAGACATACTTTTTAACTCATGATGAGAAGATGGTTTGGCATATAAAATAAAAAAGAAAAAATAAAAATGAATGATAAATAATGAAATAATTATATAACTATAAAAGTTATCCTCTAAAAAAGAAGTTGAAGCGAGAAATTAAAAGAGCAAGAAAATTGTGTGATTTTTAATTTTTTTTTTTTTTTGGTTATCACTGCATTATTTCTAGCCTGTTTGGGATCACATTCAAAAAGCTCGTTCACATAACTCGAAATAAAACTCCTCTCACATACTTATCTTGTAAACAGTAAATCACGTTGAAAAATCAGCTTCTACCGCTAATCCAAACAGACATTTCATCATTGGTCAAGTTTGGTTGCCCTAAGACTATATACCCCACAAGAGCGTTATGAAATGGTAGACCTGGAGAAGATGGTGCTGGACTTGGGAGCGGTGAGCAGACCTATAAGTCACAATCATCAAATTGACAAAAACTTGTTAAACCTTTCTTAAGAATAATGATGATTAGAAACACAAACTCCAATGGGTCTTCCTTTATCATATATTTTTAACATCATTACATAATTGACATGGATATTGAATTTAAAGGGTTAATATAATTTTTAGTTCCTTAATTTTATCTTCATTTTGATTTTGGTCCCTCAGATTTCAAACAAAAAGTTTTTATCCCTCAATGGGCAAAATAATGCAAATTTTTATTTAATGATAGGGATCAATGTTTTAAACAAATAAAATTTGAAAGACCAAAACTTCTGGTTTAAAACTTGAGAGACTAAAACTAAAATGAGGGTAAACTTAATAGGCCAAAGATTGTATCAACATGAATTTAAATTACTTATGAGACTTCAAGATTTTCACATTTTAATTAGTTAGCTTACTTATGGATTGGAACTTATAAATGGGCTTAGTAAGGAATAGGGGCCCTATCCTATGCTTCGAGTACTTTGCCCTTGGGACACGGGTCATTACCCAATTATACATTTTTACTAGAGTGACTTCTTATCAATTCCAAACTCTTTAAGATATTATGTATTATAGGTCTTTTTTACAGCATACAATGGATTTATAATCCTTTATATCTTTTTTTGTCTCATTCAAATATATGACTTGTATGAAGGAATTCCTAAATAGTAGTAATAACAGAAGGGCCAACAATCATCCAGCTGATCTTTTTGAAATGCAAAGCATTAAACACATTGGTAATACGGAATAGTACATAATATTTTACTTCCTCAGCGATAACAGGAGCAATCAATTTATCATTCTTACCAAAGACAAATATCTGTCTTTCCTAAGAATTTAAATATCATCAGTTTCATAGCATTGATCAATGTAACTACTTCAATGTTGGGAAAATATCATTCAAATATATTTTAGAAAAATTAATTTCGTAGTTGATGGCTTGAGTAAGAATTGTGTTATTAAATTGTTGTCTGAAAGTGCATTGGCAAATACAATCATTTTATGGTGGAATTATCAATTATTAAATATTAAATTTGAAATAATATTACCCAAATACGAGACATTTATAAGGATTGAAAAATGGTTCAAGCCATTTTTAAAATATGCAAAATAGTGTTGCCTGGCAGCTTTGGAAATCAGACAAAAGAAGCACCAAATGGATTAGCACTAGCTAGCTACGTAATCTGATCAATTAGTATATGGGAAAATACTTCATTTAGCGGGTCCAAATTTATGAACATGAAATTTCCAGAGGCTTAGCATAAGGAAATGAAATACTAGGAACGACATTTTGAGTATTAAAATAATCAAAACATAAAGTACTAACATATATGAGACTATTGGTTCACACTTAAAATTTTCAACTGATGATTTTAAATAAAAAAATCATTTTTTAAAAAATTGAAAGTTAAGATATTATTTTTAATTTAGATTATGTAGACATTAAAATAATTTTTAAACAAATAAAAATAAACTAAATCTGGACCATTTGGATTTGGCACACAAACTGAATCCGATTGTTAACTGGTCGATAGTTGAAATCTTCCCTGAACGAAATCAAAATAATCACGCAGAATATATTCAAAATAACAACTCTTCTTTCTTTCAAAAAAAAAAAAAAATCTCTTATTTCATTTATTTAATATATATTGGAAAAAAAAATGAAGTCAGACATTTGAAGGCAACCATATCAGTTGACTTGGGATGACAATTGTGCCCACCCTTTAGAAAGAACAAATATAACATTTTTTCCCTATCGGTTCATTTTGAGCATTGCCATTATATCAGGCTTAGCAAGAAAAAGAGAAATGGAAATATTTATTTTTATATTACAAACTCAAAATTTTAAAATAATGAATAAATATTTTCTCTATCAACATAAAACATAAACGAAAACTAATTTTTAAACATAAAATACATCCTCATGTTGTTGATCATGCATAATAAGCTCATGACAAACTCCGCTAGAAAGAAAAGAGGCCTTTGCGAGGATGACACATGTACGGAGTGCAATGGGGTTAGGGAGGACGTCCTACACGTGCTTCGCGATTGTCCACGTGTTAAGGAGATGTGGAGCTCAATAATACCACCCCGACTTATGTCTCGGTTCTTCAATTTGAACGTTTGGGAGTGGCGTCAGGAAAACTTAACTAAGAAGGTAGGTAAGGGAGATGTGAAGTGGGCTGAAAAATATGCAGTTATGTGCTGGCTCATTTGGCGATGTCGTAATGAGAGGGTGTTTGCACAGAGTGCCCCAAACCTTCAGAATATTCAGGGTCATGCTGCAGCCATTCTCCAATCTATGGAGCGAGTTACATCATAATTATCCCAGGCTAATTTGGGAGGACCCGGAACCCGTCAAGCAACTTGTATGATACCTGCTCAGGACGATTGCATTCGGTGTTTTGTCGATGGTGCGTTTTCGGAACTTTTCAACACGGTGGCATGTGGGGGTGTGATGAAAGATCATACGAACCAGGTTAAAGCAGCATTTATGATGAAATTATCAGAGGGCGATGCTTTAACAGCAGAGGTTTGGGCATGCCTTATGGCTATGAAACAGGCTTGGGATATGGGAGCAAGAAAAGTCCAGTTGTTCAGTGATTCTATGGAAGCTTGCGAAACCATTCAACATGGATGCAACTGGGAACGCCAAGACATGGAGCTTATTATGGAGACAAAAGGCATGTTGCAAAGGAACTGGCAGGTGGATATTTCATGTATCTCACGTGAGTTTAATCAGGAGGCCGACTTCCTAGCCAAGAGAGCACTATCGGGTTCGCTGGGGTTCGCACATATATTCCCAGAGTCATTCATGCAGCTTCGCAACACGTGGATGATGGAAGAGTAGTCAGTTTTTACTTTTTGCTTTTTGCTTTCTGATGTATCGGGAAAAAAAAAATGGATGCAAGATAAAGATTTCGATTGCTATCTAGCTACTTACTCGAGTTGGGCCTAGGGAGAATTATAATGAGATACCAAGAAAATGATTTAATTATCATTAAGTCCCAATGATAACTCAAGAGCAGACAATAGTAACAAATTTTATGGTAAGAAATGACAACATCTTACTTATTTTTTAGACTTTACAGTAATTAAATCCCTTATTTAAGACCTCATTGTAATTTACCCTGATTTCTTATAAAACCAAATACAATCCATTCAATTGCGTGCTTGACAAAGTTGCAAAGTAAAATTGCCGTGAATACTAGATATTTCCATATTTTCATTCCTGAAAAAATGTCTCATCTAATCTAATTAAACTTCTCCAGAGATATTAAATGAGTTAGCTTAAATTAATGTAGTTAGGACTGGATTATTCAATATATTGATTTGAGAAAAATTAATTTAAGTATGTAGCTGATGCCTTGAGAAAGATTTAAAATGAAAAATTGTAGTAATTCAAAGTCTATATCATCTTACCTTTTTTAAAGTGTTACTGTCGATTACGAGAAGGAAAGCCAAAACTATTTTCGGTAATTTATAAAATGAGTGAATTTATTCATTATAATTAAACCTGCGTCTTGAGTTCATTCGGCAAGAAGTAAGCAAGAATTAAGAGAGAAGATTATATTCCCTCCAAATCCAAATGAATGATAAAATAGACTTAAATTAAAATGAAAAAATAATAAGGACACAAATGACAAATATATTACTGAATGATTGATGATTGTTCCTTCATTTTTGAATAACAACAAAGCCTGAAAATAATTAAAATTAAAGAAAATGAAGAGTACCTAAGCAGTTCTATATGCTTAGCCCAATTTAGTCTCACTAACTGAAGAAAATCCGATTTCGACACTACGACTACGGCATCAACATTACTATTACAATTCCAAACTTCTTGACATAGTTGTCAGCACAATCAAATTGGCAAGATACAACTTTAAAATGGATTTGAGAATTTGAGAAAATCAATATAAAATAAAAGTGATAATATAGATATTTTTGACCATATATATATATAATATTATTATAATTTATAACCAAATAGAGATAAAATCGTCTTTAATTTTCTCTAATAAAAAACAGTGAAAAAATGCATACATTTTAACAATCAAATTGACAAAAACACTTAATAAGAAAGTCTCCTTAATTTGTAGGAACATGTAGTGTATGCTTGACTTAGAGTTATATATTTGGATTTCTTAGTTCTAGGAATGATTGCATATGATTCTCGAAGTGTGATTGATGCTAATTAGTCTTTATTGGTTCGATCAATGTAGTTGAAATTGGATTTTACAGTGTGAAAATTATATGTATTTGAATTTCTTTGTAGTTGCAATAAGCACTAGTACAAAATATCCTTTTTAGACCGCCATATTTAGACCGGTTATAGTGGATAAGGTCTAAAAAATTTAACCGGTAGCAGTTTTGTAATTATATAGAACTTCTAAGACCGGTTCTCCAAAAAACCGGTTTTAAAAAAATTATTTAGACCAGTTATAAATAAAACCGGTCTAAAAATATAAAAATATTTAAAAATTAAAATTTTTAAACTTTTAAGACCGGTTATTAATAATAACCGATATTAAATATCAAACATTTAAGACCGGCTTTAATAAAAACCGGTCTTAAATATGAAAATTTTAAAAATTACTTTTTTTCACCCTTGTAAGACCGGTTTTTATGGAAAAACGGTCTAAAAGGTGAGCGTTTTGGCCCGTAATTTTACTCCCGTGCCTAGATCCCACGCTCTTTAAACCCTTTCTTCTCTTGTCGTCATTTCTCCATGAGCTTTGTCCCTGCCTGTTCTGAAATGCTCCATCGCGCCCCATTCCTCATTTGCTCAATTCTCTTCTGTCATTACCGCTGCCGTTGCCATGTTCCTCGTCGCTGTTCTTTGATCATCATCACTCTCCTCCGCCGCCACCTCTATTCTCCATAGTGACCATTCTCCTCTGCCGTGACTTCCCTTTGTCACTGTCGTGAATTTGAGGACTTCATTTTAACCTCAGTCAAAGCCACTGTGACTTTGGGTAGAAGCTCACTCATTGGTCTTCAATCAAGTTAGTGTTCTATTATTTAGTTGTTGTTCAATAATTAATAATGTCCTATGAAAATGGCTCTTGTTGTTGTTTTGAGCACTTAATTACCACAAGTTGTTGTTATAGTTTGTTGGAAATACAACTGTTTTGTGATAACGTAATCTAGAAAAAAAATCTGCACAGCTAGGTTAGATGCTCTGACTTGTACATCCCTGTGATATTTGGCTTGGAGTAATACCATTCTATTTAAGTTCTATTTTAATTTAGTGTGATTGTTTGATTGTCAGTGTTATTGGTTTGTTGAAACAATACTAGTTTCAAATGGTGCATGTTAAAATTAGCTGAAACCTGATGCATAAACTGAATAGCGCAGCTTTGCAATGCAAGTTTTAAAACTTGTACGTATCTATATACCTTTATTATATATGAAATGTTGCTTGGTTCTTATCATGCCATAATTTATTGATATATTGCTATAAGAGTAGTTATTGTCTCCTAGTATGCATGCTTCTTAATTTCGTTGATATCTCTAAAACTCTATGGTTATTATTTTTGTGTTTATCCTTTTGCTATTAGATATAGGGTGCTACAAGTGTTGAGATATATATGGATCATAATTAGATAAAATCTAAATGAACGATTGTTGAATATGAAAATAGGGTGAGGGTTTCTTTTAGACTTCGTTAGAAGAAATGCCGATGATGGTAGTAGGAAGTTTTATTGCCCTTTTGTAAAGAATTTTGTAAGAGTTATACAGTATGGGTATGGCATGGTAAAAAATTAGACATGCCAAGTTCATCTCAACAGGGAGGAGTGGCCTTTGATGATAATGACATGGATATGGATGATCGGATAGAGGATATTATTTGTGATGTAGGAGAAGAGGCTTATGAGCAATCACATGCATATGTTAATATGTGCAGTGATGCTAAGACACCGCTGTACCCGAGGTGTAAAAAATACTAATTGTTAAAAGCAGTATTGAAATTGGTAAGCTTGAAAGCTCAACATGGATGGAGCGATAAGAGTTTTTCAGAAACGCTTGAGGCTTTTAAGAACATCTTCCAGATGATAATGTGTTGCCTTCTCGATAATATGATCCTAAGAAAATATTGTGTCCAATAGGAATGAAGTATAAAAAGATCCATGCATGCCCTAATGATTGTATATTGTATAGAAAAGAGTATGAAGAGGAACAACAGTGTCTGATATGTGAAATCTCGAGTTACAAATCAAATAACGCCCCTACAAAAGTGTTGTGGTATCTTCCAATCATACCAAGGTTCAAGAGCTTGTCTGCTAATGAAAACGATACAAAAAATTTGAGATGGCATGTGGATGAGAGGATATCCGATGGAAAGCTTCAATATCAGGCTAATTCTTCTCAATGGAAGAAAATCGATCAATTATTTCCTACCTTTGGTGAAGAACCTAGGAACCTTAGGCTTGGGCTTAGTATGGATGGCATGAATCCTTTTGGTAGCCTGAGCAGTATACATAGTTCATGGCCTGTTCTATTGATAATTTACAACTTATCTCCTCTATTATACGTAAAACGAAAGTACATCATGTTGTTTATGTTGATTTTGGGACCAAAACAACCCAAAAATGATATAGATGTTTACCTAGAACCCTTGATAGAAGATTTGAAAGATGACGCGAACAAGAATGAGGTTTTTAAAATGCGAGCCATGATCTTTTGTATTATAAATGACTTCCCTACATATGAAAATTTGTCAGTATATAATGTTAAAGGCCATAAAGCATGTCCGATTTGTGAAGAAGGAACATGCTACCATCAACTTCAACATGGAAGAAAGACAGTTTATCTTGGCCATAGGAGATTTCTTAGACGAGGCCACCCATATCGTAGATTAAAGAAAGCTGTTTTTGATGGCCAAGAGTTTGAAAATGCTCCGAAGGCATTGACTTGGGAGCAAGTTTATGAAAAGGTGAAAATATCAATGTTATCTTTGGTAAGACTACAAAGAATAGTAATGAAAAAATAAATGGAAAAAGAGGTCTGTCTTCTTCAATCTTCCATATTAGCTCAATCTTGATATGAGACATTGTATTGATTTCATGCATGTAGAGAAAAACGTATGTGATAGTATTGTTGGGACACTGCATAACATACAAGGTAGTTCTAAGGATGGCGTGAAGGCAAGATTAGATTTGCAAGAAATGGGGATATGAGAAGACTTGCATCCAAAGCCATATGGTAAGAGAACTTTTTATCCTCCATCTGCTTATACTTTGTCTAAGGATGAGAAAAGAAGCTTTTATGGGTATATATATGGCATCAAAGTTCCTTCTGGGTATTCTTCAAATTTTAGGAAGCTTGTGTCGATGAAAGACTTGAAGTTAGTATGGCTAAAGTCTCATGATTGTCATGTCTTAATGCAACAACTACTCCCAGTAGCTATTTGAGCCATTATTGAATATGTTCTTCAATATATTTTGACTATACTTTATTTCTTCTTCAATGCTATTTGTAGTGAAGTCATTGAGACAGAAAGATTGGTTGAACTGAAAAATGAAGGGTATATGATCTTGTGCCAACTTGAGAAGCTTTTTCTTCCTTCTTTTTTTGATATCATGGTACATCTAATTGTTCGTCTAGTGAGGGAGATAAAGTTATTTGGCCCTATCTATTTATGATAGATATACCCAATTGAAAGAACTATGAAAATCCTAAAAGGGTATGTGAAGAATGCAAATCGTCCTAAAGCATCTATTATTCAGAAATATGTTTTTGTAGAAGCCATGGATTTTTGTCAAGATTACTTGTCAAATATAAGACATATTGGGTTTCCTGAACCTCATGATGAAGAAGGGGGTAGACACGGGGCTACAGTAAAGAGTGTTGACCCTGATGAATTGCAACAAGTCCGCTTGTACATCTTGAATAATGTTGATGAAGTTCAAAATTACATTAATGCTCATAAAGAAATTGTCCGAAAAGAAAATAGTCGAATGACTGAACAAGGTTAATTAGGGAGCATAACAAAACTTTTACACATTGGTTCGAACAAAAGGTTGATAGAGAAGAATGTGTTTTTGATATAATTAAATGGTTAGCACATGGTCCTGAGGTTGATGTCATAACTTGGACTTCATTTGTGATCAATGGTTATACGTTTTACAAGAAGTCCCTTGATGATAGAAGCACCGTCTAGAACAGTGGGGTTATGTTAGTGGCTGAATCTATACACTTCTCTAGTTCAAAATATAAGAACCCTAGATTGGCAGCAATACCTTATTATGGGTTTATTGAAGAGATTTGGGTGGTTGATTATGTTAAAATTAAATTTCCCATTTTCAAATGCAAGTGGGTTGATGTCAACAATGGTGTGATAATTGATCAGTTGGATTTACATTGGTTGATCTGAATAGTAGAATTTTTGGAGATGAACCTTTTATTATGGCATATCAAGTGAAACAAGTGTTCTATATTACCGATTAGGCAAATAAAATGTGGTTTGTAGCTCTCCAAGAAAAAAGGGTCATTAACATTAATCAGTAAAGTCATTCAATGAATGATCTTCTTCAGACTCCTTCTTTTTCTAGGAGTCTACCAGAATTGAATGAAGAAGATGAAGCAAACAATGAACACGGCACAAGAAACGATCATCATGAAGGGATATGAGAGGATATCCCTTTATAAAAACTATTTTGAAGGTTAGTTAGCAAAAATAATTATCATGAACTATATTTGAATTATGTATATCGTTATTGGTATATATAAAACTACTTTTTTTGTTGTCGTCACATGAAAATGAAGGATATAAGGTGTCTTAGTATAGATACTCCAAAGCCAGCTAGTGATCATCAGCGATGGATTACTATCTGCTGTGTTCTTTCTCGATAGATTCCTTTATCATCAATTAAAGTGTTTTGATTATATTCTGATCTTAGCTAAAATTTTGATTTCTTTTGTCAAACTGTAATACTAAAACAGGGGAATAAATATGTTTAGCAGCATACCTTAATTTTTATATTGTGTGTGATCGTGCGTTGATTTTCAATAATTTATTGTTGTTGCTTCTGTGGAATATGGGGTGTAGGAAGAATGATAATATAAGTTACACGATTTGAAATTATGTTTTAAAATGCTTGATGAAATGGGAATGTGTAAGAGAGAATAATTTATTTGAGGTGTAGGAAGAATGATTTATTGTTGTTACTTCTATGGAATATGATGTATAGGAAGAATGATGTAAATATTACACGATCCAATTGAAATGCTTGATGAAAATGCTTTTGTATAAGATGTTTGTTATAATGTGTAAGAGAAAATTTTATTTGGATGTCGTTGAAATGACTGCTTACTGAGTGAAATGTTTTAACAGGAGAAATGGCTTGCTGGGTAAATGTTTTAATAGGAACAATTTTAAAAAAAATGCAACTTTTTAGACCGGTTCTTTCCAAAACGGGTCTAAAAAATAAATTTTAGACCGGTTGTCGAAAAAACCAGCCTAAAAAGTATTACTTTTAGATTGGTTTTCTAGAAAATCAGTCAAAAAATTTGAACATTTTAGACCGGTTTTTCCAACATCCAGTCTAAAAAGTGCAACTTTTTAGACTGGTTTTTCGATAACCTGTCTAAAAATAATTATTTTTGGACCGGTTGTATAAATAACTGGTTTTAAAACTTTTTTTAAGACCAATTCCTTAACCGGTTTAAAAAGTAGCAGACGTTTTAGACCTGCTATATCAAGACCTCATCCAGAACCGGTCTAAAATGTTGTTTTTAACCGGTATTAAAAGTGATTTTTCCACTAGTGGAGATTATATTAATTTGAGTGTTATTGTCTAGTTAATGTGATTAATTTGAGCCTTTGAGGGGCTGTTTAGCACTCAATTAAGAAAACTCGTGTTGAATCATTCCAATTTCAATTACACATTAAATGGTTTTAAATAATATCTCAAGAAGTAGTTGTTAACTATGTTTGTAGGAGCAACTATTAATTCATAATATTGAACTTAAGTGTTATCTTGAGATTTTTTTTCTTGAGACTTATGTCTCGTTTGGTATAATGGAAGAGTTTTTGTTAGAAGTGGAAGTGGAAATAGAAGTGGAACTAGAAGTGAACTTGGATGTGAAAGTGAGATTAAAAGTGTGTTTGGTATGACCATGGAAGTGTGATATATTTTTTAATTAATATGTTAATTTTAAATATGAAAAGACTAATATACCCTTCCCAAAACAACCCTAGCCCCACCGAAAATAGCTCTAGCCCTATGAAAACCACTGGCGGTAGCTCAACCTTCAGCCATGGAAGACATGGTTATAAGAAATCAAACCAGAAGCAAGAATCGATCCCTACTCATGAAAATCAAACCAAAAATCAAACAAACTCAAACTAGAAATCAAATATAAGAAATCAAAATTAAAAAAACAAACAATAAATCAGCAAAGAATGCATCAGAGACAAGAAACCAATAAAATCACAATCGAAATTGAAGAAAGCAAACAAGAAACTAGTGAAATAAAAAAACATTCACAATGGAAATCAAAATCGAGAAGGCATCAAAGGAATTAAAGGTCATTAGAATATGAAATTAGACGGAATTGTGAGTTCGGTAAAGAACTCCATAGTTGAAATCGAGGGCTAAATCAAGATCGAATGTCGTCGCTTATCATCGCCATCCACCGTTTGTCATTTATTGTCCGTCACGCCCTCATCATAGAACAAAAATGAGAATGAGTAGGCTGAAATCTTCGAAAACCATATCAAGAGTCGAGATCTGTCGTCTGCCACCATCCTTGCCATATGTCGTCATCCTCACCGTCCTCCTTGCCATCCTCCTCACTGTCCTCCGTCATCAGGAGAACTTGGAAGGATAAAGGTTGGGCTAAAAAGCTGGAGGGTAAAATGGAAAAAAAAATCAGTTCCAAGGAAGTGTGGCCAATCCCATAGGGGGTGGAAGTGAGTTCCATCAATTTTGATGGAAGTGAGTTCCCTAGTGAAGTGGCTTCCTGCATACCAAACATATAATAATCTCAATTCCACTCTCACTTCCACTTCCCATCTCTCACTTCCATCCAACCAAATGGGGGCAATAATGAAGGTTTTAACTCCTATAACATTTTTTAGCAAAGATAGGCAATTTCTTCATTACCAAGATCATTCATCATATAACCATTTTTGATCCAAAACATTTTTCATTATTTTCCAAAAATACCAAAAAGAATAGAAATAGTTTTCATTTACATGCATTTAAATTTAGAGAAAACCATTTTACAAAACCACTCTTTCTAATAATGTTTCTAGCAC
The DNA here is from genome assembly GCA_963242795.1 of Inga leiocalycina. Lineage (NCBI taxonomy): Eukaryota > Viridiplantae > Streptophyta > Magnoliopsida > Fabales > Fabaceae > Inga > Inga leiocalycina. The sequence goes on from OY725321.1 coordinate 61,158,314, forward strand.
TTAGTTTAACATGGGGGATTCAAAATAAAAAGCTCCTTAATAAAAGAACGATCCCGAGTTTTTGCACTATATTGCATTTCAATTCATGGTAAAATTTGTAATTTGACTCTGATACGGTTAAGGTTTTGTCAAATCAATGGCGTCATTACAAGGGATTGAACCTAGGTCACCCGTGTGACAGGTCTTAATGTAAGACCTAATTATGAAGTTGATCTTGGCCTAAATGCATGACATATTTTCCATATTTGTCCATTTTTTTCCGATTTACCTTTATTAATGTTCTTTCAACCATAATCAAGTGAATGAGAAATGGAAGGAATTAAAGATGATTAGAGTATTTTAGGAGAAAAATTCATATTAATTACCTTAACTAACCTTTTTAATTTAGTGGTGTTCAGCAATTGAATCAAAACCTAGGTTTGGTTGACGAACACTCAACAATTTTTCAAACCTAGGTTTTGGGAAAAGCTATTTTTTTAACTTTTTCTCTTGTGTGGGCCCCATCCTCTCTCTCTCTCTCTCATTAGTCTTTTTTCTTTATGTGGGCCCCACCCCCTCTCTCACATTGGTCCTTTCTCATTATATGGGCCCCACACCATGAAAAAAAAACTATTCTAACCATAATACCTAAACATTCTCATTTTATCAAAAATCACTTTTTTCTCATAATCTAATCTACTCAGAATCTATTCTCTAGAAGCGAATCCGAACACATCCTTAATCAAATTAGTTAAATAAGTCTTATACTAAAAAAGGGGGAGTACCATGTAAATAGTACAGCTTTCATTTTTTTTTACAGATTTTATATATTGTTTGTTGAAAAAAGATAAGTATTTGCGTATGTATATTTCAAAAGCCACAACAGTTAGCATAATAATCCACCTTTCACGCCAAAGATTTGAAGAAACCATTATGCACAATTTTTAAATTTAAAGCATTATGGAAAATTATATTAAAGGATAGCACATCCTAATAAAATTAAGGTTAGTTTATTTTATACAAATATAGGTTGCATTGTTTTATGCAATGGAATTTTCATTATGTATTTTTTCATGAATAACATTAAATATAAAATAATCAATATAAAAATTTAGCTGGTCAAGTATGAAAGCATTTCTCAGAAGCTTTAAGATTTTAACACTTTTATTTAATTCTTTTAAAAAACAATACTACCTCTAATTCTTAATATAGGACCTAGATAACTAATTTGAGGAGATTAAGAAAGTTAAATAAATCACTTAATTATAATATATATTATAATTTAAATATATATATATATATATATATATATATATATATATATAATAGGCAGCGTCATTTTTTATCATCGCATGACGTTCCTCTTCTCCCATCGTCTTCTTCAAGTCTTCTTCCAGAGAAGAGAGGTCATGTTCGTGGAATTGCGCGTCTCTTCATCCACTGTTATTATTGTAACCTCTTGGTCCTATTCACTTTCACCCTCTGCCACCCAAATCTGCATCCTCACCTAGAGAGTAGTGATAAGTTTCCATTCTCTATAAACACTACTAGTGGAACCAATCTGACAGAGAAGATTCCTTCTTTTCTATTATTCTTTTTGTTAAATGATCATAACAAGCAACCAGTAAGAAACTAAAAGAGATAAATGCAGACAAATAAAAAATAGAGATACATAACCAATGAAGAATACTACAAAAAAATTAAGTTTCAGCGACCACTTTCAGCGGCGACTTTTAAAGTCGCCGCTGAAAGTGGGACTTTCAATGGTGACTAAATTGCCGCCGCTGAAAGTGGGACCTTTAGCGGCGACAATTAAGTTGCAGCTGAAAATCAATTTCAGTTTTTTTAATTAATTTTTTTAAAAACTAATATTTATAAAATTAAAATATTAATTATTAAATAATTATATTTAACCTTAATTATTTAAATTATATTATTGTTTATTAATATTATATTTAATATTTTCTACTAAAATAATATTTATGATATTATTATGATATTATTTTTATTTTATTTTATTTAAAAATAATATATATGTTATTAATATTATATTTATAATTTTATATTATATTAAAAATAATATTTATAATATTTAATTATTATTTATTAAGTAATATTAATTAAAAATTTTTTTAATTTAAATATATAAATATTTTTTTGTTTTTATTAGTTTTTTCATTATTTTTAATAATATTATATGTAATTAATAATTAATTATATGTATATAATTAATTAATTATATGTATCTATGTTTATATATATGATAATATTATATATATATATATATAATAATATGTAATAATATGACATAGGTTCATTTTGGCACAACTGACAAAGATTTGAGCATGATGGTGTCAGCTCCCTGAGGTCGCGGGTTCGAACGAGAGGAGAGTCATTTGGAGGAATTATGAGGAGGCGACACGTGGTCTCCAAAGGAGGGGGACATGTGGCGCTCTAAGGAGCAAACACGTGGCATTTATAAATTAATTTTCTTAAAATTCAATTTTTTTTTTGAAAAAATATTTTTTGAATTTTTTTTTAAAAAAAATTTACACTTTCAGCGGTGACACAAAAGTCGCCACTGAAAGTCACCTTCAACGGCGACAAAAGTTGCCGCTGACACTATACTTTCAGCGGCGACAAAAATTCGCCGCTCAAACTTTCAGCGACAGTCTCATAGACGGCGACTTTTTTTCGCCACCGAAAACTTTTCATCGGCGACTTTTAGATTTTCAGAGGCGACAAAAAGTCTTTTTTTTCGTAGTGGAATAGGATGCATTGAAATAAAAATCGCCCAAGAATCTTTCCAACGCACACCAGCAACTACAACTTGCAAAGTTTCTTGGATGGAAAAGAAGAATTTTCGGCTTTGGTGGAGAAAACAAATTTCGTACCAACCTACAAAGTTTCTTTGGGGTAAAATGAAGAATTTCCCTCGCAGTCGAAACGAATTTGCTCAGAACACGGACCTATTACAGGATGAGAGAACAAAAAGGGCTGCCTATTTTTTTAAAACCAAACGACACCATTTTGAATAAATGGAGGCGCAATGGAGAGAAGAGGCAATAGAGAGATCCCTGACCGCTTCAATTCTCCGCCAGGGCCTACCTCTCAGGTTATCCTATCCAGTCAAGATGCTCAACTGAATGCAATTCAGCAACCCCAGTCCAAAATGTTTCTTATCTAGATCCACCTTATTGTAAATCAAGTTGCCTCCTCTATAATGGGATCTTCAAGTTCATTATGTTCCAAGGGAGAAGAATCACCTAGAGGATGCTTTGGCAGAAAATCAATAATTGCTATTGTTGATTTTAAGCCATTTGGTTTTTTAGTGAACATTTTGTTAGATCTCACATGTTTTGATGATAACAAAGAATGGTATGAAAGAGATTTGATAAACAAATAAGTTTGAACAAAGTAATAACAGGGCAAATCTCACTTGAAGTAAGCACTGGAGTAATGAAGAAAGGCCAAGAGAAAAAGCTGAGAAACTTCATCACTGGTAAAATTTCTAAAGGGTTACTTGAGTAAGTAATCGAGTAATGAGATAGAAACTTGAAGTAACCAAAGTCAACCTTCAAGTAACCTGACAACGTTACTCGAGTAACCAGGTAAAAGACTTCTAGTTGCTCTCGACCTGCCAACGTTACTCGAGTAACTACTCGAGTAACCAGGTAAATCACTTGCAGTTGCTCTCGGCCTGCCAATGTTACTCGAGTGAGCACTCGAGTAATCAGGGAAATCACTTCCAGTTGCTCTCGGCCTACCAACATTACTCGAGTCTGTACTCGAGTCCCCTACTTCAAGAAATATGTTACTCTCGGCATTTTCAATCCTGCCAATATTACTCGAGGAGCTACTCGAGTAACTCACGGTGGTAAGCAAAACTTGAAGGTAATACTCGATTAACTTGATATGCTATTATCATACTTCACTCGAGGCACTACTCAAGTATGCAGGTATTAAATTATTCTATATCAAAGACTTGAAGAAGATTACTCAAGTCAGTAATCGAGTAATCTGCAGAATTATTTACAAAGCACTTGAAGTATCTACCCGTGTAAGCTATACAGAAAATTGATGTTTACTCGAGGCAGTACTCGAGTAACTAGGTAAGCAAACTTGAAGTTCTCTCGGCCTTGTAATCCTGCCAACATTACTGGAGTAAAGCATCGAGTAACCAGAAGTTTATTTGAGAGATTACTCGAGTAGCCACTCGAGTAACCTATGAAGAAAATTGCATCATACTCGAGTAAGTATCCAAGTAAACAGGTATTTCCAAGGTTTGTAAATTTATTTACTTCATGCACTACTCGAGTTATGTGATGTTCATTTATTAACTTGCTATCATTACTCTCACGATGATACTCGAGTAAGTACTCGAGTAAATTTAATGAATACTCGAGTATGAAAGTCCAGAAATTTAAAAATCATTCAAAAGTTTATTGATTTGTTTCCTATATGATTAACCCTTTATTGTATTAGTATTCTTAGCATATCCGCAGATAAACAATGAAGTGATATTACTAAATAAGGAAAGTCAAATGCAACGTTCAAATGCTACCTACCGCCACCTACCGCAAACAGATATTTTTCAAATACTGGAAAAGTCAACAGTGGCTACGCACACTCTAACGGGCGAGAAGAAAATGTTCCAACGGTCACTACCAACACATCTATATATATATGGGAACATCCAAACAGGTATGTATAACAAGAACACACACATGAACGCATTATCAAGTTCACGTTCAATACTCTGTTTTACATATACTTGTAATTCTGTACTTCAATGATTCTTATTCACTCTCTGAGAGAGATATTTTATTCAAACTCAATATTTGTTATTGAGGTAACTTAAGGTTGTGGAACCTTGAGTTGGGATTGGATTACAACTTGTAAGGGGGAGCGAGTGTCCAGGCGAAGGAACTTGCTTGTACTGAGGTGCCAAGAACCCACTGAATCTTGGAAGTTATAGTAAAACTCTCAGAGATATTCTGAGGATTGGACGTAGGTCAAAGTGGTTGTGGCCGAACCAGTATAACTCCCGGTGTGCACTTCGGTGATATTTTTCCTTACTCTTTACTACATTATATTCACCGTCAAGTTTTCATATTTGCAACGAAATTTTTAGTATCACCCAATTCACCCCCTCTTAGGGAAACGCTTGCTCTAACACATTTTAAGTCATTTTAATGATATGTGAGGAGTTGGACGATTATCTCTCAACGTGTAGCTTTATAATAATTAATTAATGCAATATAATATTTAGTTTTTTTGGACAATAATCACATGTTCAAAATGAAAATAGCATGATAAACATCATTATTCCTATAAACAAATAAGAAACATCATTATATATATAGGTGATTCAGGAAAAAAATTGGAAAAAAGACAACAAGAACTTTGAAATTGTAAAATCCTAAATCAGGTTTGTTACAAGAATTGATAAGGGAATGATGAAACTTGATAAGCAATTCACTATTTATTTTTTGTGAAATACTTTATTTAGATTTTGCAATTTTCACTAGTATAGAAAGGGTTTTTAGACTGAAACATTTAGACCGGTTATATCGGATAAGGTCTTAAAAATATGACCGGTGATATTTTTGTAATTATGATGAAATATTAAGACCGGTTATAGTAAAAACTGGTCTTAAAAATAATTTTAAGACCAGTTATAATAAAAACCAGTTTTTGAAAATAATTTTAAGACCGGTTATAAAAAAACCGGTCTTAAAATATATACATTAAAAAAAATAAATATATGTAATATATTTTCTAGACCAGTTATAAAAATAATCGGTCTAAAAAATATTATCTGAATTAAAGAAAATTATAAAAATAAAATTTTTATTATTTTAAGACCGGTTGTAAATTAAAATCGGTCTAAAATATTAAAAATTTAAGACCGGTTATTAATTAATAAACGGTCTTAAAAAGTTTCAATTTTTAAGACAGGTTATTTATTAATAACCGGTCTTAAATATATATTTTAAGACCGGTTGTCAATTGACCGGTTGTAATTAATAACCGGTCTTAAAAATGACCTGGATTTCAAAATGCACCTAAATTTGACTCTGAAATCTAAACTCAAGCACATTAGCAAAACCCCTGTATCGTCTCGCTGCAGCTCCTCCTTTCCCCTTCTCTCCTCCATCTTTAACTTCGCTGCCGTCAACGGAGATTTACTGTTGAATACATTGTCTGAAGGCTATCGTCGTTTGTTCCCTCCGATTGGTTTTGTTCTCAACCTCGTCTTTATTGTCATTAGGTTTGTGTTTCCATTTTGTTTTTGGGTTTTTCATTGAAAATGTGAGATGACTTAGCCCTCATTTTCTTTGTTCGTTTCCTGCAGCAAGTGGCCAAGGTCTGTTCAATTCCAGAGGAAGAAGAGGATCCTCAAGCAAAGGTTTAAGGTACCGTTTAATTATTCTGAAATTGTGGACCTAGGTTTATTTTGGTGGTTTTCCATTTGCATTACAGACTATAGTTTAAGCTTGTTGCTTTTAGTGGATCTGGGTTAATTATTCCATTTGAAAGTGATGATTTTGAGAGTCGTGGTGTAGCTTCTGTTATATTTTTTTGTTTGGTTTAAGCTTGTTTGGTTTTGATTTGTTTGATTTTGATCGTAGTTGAAGACTATAGTGGTGTAGCTCTTAGTTGATTTTGCTAAACTAGGTTCTGTTTTGTTTGGTTTAAGGTTATTGCTTTTGTTATATTGATTTTGAATGATGCCATTGTAGATAGTGCCCTATTATAACAATAAGCACCGTGTAGCAAAATTTCCTTAAATAATGTCCTTAAAGTGTTTTTAGACAATGAGTCGTCCTAGTAAGGGTACTCCCGATCCAACTAATCCAAATCAGAGCGAGCCTAGCAATGCTCCGAGCCAGGAACACAATGAGCCACGTAACCGGCCTAGACGAAGGGTTAAGAGAGCCACCCGATTAACAGACATTCCTCTCAATCGGAATACCGGGGAAAGGATTCTAATTAAGTTTGATAGATATTAGAAACCAATCGAGCCTAATGCCCAACGGTATAGGAGTTTTGTTGGCCGCCTAGCATGCAACAAGCCTAGCATCTTGATAAAGCAGTGAAGAAATGTCGATAAAGGTGTGAAGCGACATATTTGGGAAACTATCCAGCTTACGACATTCCTGAGAGTGAAGTCTTGTATGACAAGACAATGACGTATTGTGATGAACGCTGGAGTAAGTTTAAGACAAATCTAGCCAACAATTACGTGCATATCGAGGTGGAAGAAGGTCAACTTCTTCCTAATCTGTGCGATCAGTATTCTTTTATTGACGAACAAACTTGGCAAGAATTTAGACGGCTTCGGACTACTCTAGAAGCATTGATGAGTTGACTTATTTTGCAATTGATTTGCTTATGAATTATGATTTGTCTTTATTGATTTACAATAACTTACTTTTGATTTCTTATTCGCAGGAAAAAAGGAAAAAGGCCTAAGAGAGTGGTAGAAAAATACAATGTCTCGTAGGGGGTATGCGAAGGCCGAAAAAGACTTGTTGGCGGCCAAACAGAAGAGATTGGAAGAAGCAGCTCAATCCGATCCTTCTGTTCTTCTTTCTCCACCATCTCTGATACATCACGAACAGAAATGGTTGTTCGCTCACCAAAAGAGGAGTGGGTCTTATACGAGTGAAAAATCTCATATAGTCGGTAAGAAAATTGTAAGTATTGTTGTTGACTTGTTGTTATTAATTATTTAGTAGACAAATTTCATTACTAACATTTGTCTTCTGTGTCTTATAGGAGGAGCTTAAAAAAAACAAGTCGAGGGATCGTTTAGGTCGAATGGGAGGAATGACATCCTGACTGTAGCTACAGGAAAACCTGAGCATCCTGGCCGTGTCAGGGGGATTGAAGGAGGGGTAGGCATAAGGGTTTACTTTGGAGCACCCTCATGCCGTTCCTCAAGTGGTATGGTGACTAGGGAGGAGATGGAGTGTATATTGGCCATTATGAGGGAGGAAGCTAGGGCTAAAGCAGAAGCATCATTTGATGCACGATTTGAGGAAAGGTTCATCAAGATGAAGGAGGAATGGATGATCATGACGACCACAAGACAAGAAAATACCAGTGATCCCCAGGCTTATTCCCTAAACCCTAAACAGAGCACTAAAGGGAGTTGCATTGGTCAGTCATCAGAGGGTCCCGGAAAAGAAATTGGTGAGCCTTATGACTTGTTTGTGGAGGATCCTCTGAGATGATTAGTCGTACGGGGGAGCATGCACAACTTGGAATCAACTGTCCACCACCAAGAAATAAAGGATGATCAAGTCAGAGTGGCAGTTGAAGAGGTGATCATTGCAGATGCACCTCTCCCTATTCCTGTTAATGACTTCAAGGTTGTGGGCGATGTCATCAACTCTTTCATCTTGTGGCCAAAGAACCTTGGTTCCGATCGAGCTGAGGAATCCCCACCACCTCCACCTCCACCTCGCTCCACTCAAGACGTTACATGGCCTCCATTGAATGTCATGCAGCAAGTGATTCTGATGGCATATGATACGTCCTTTGCAACAAGAAATTAGGCTACTGAGTTAGCTGTTGGCAAGTCAGGGGCGCACTGCTATTTTGAGAGGGATGATTTAATGTCCCTGGTAACTCCTCTACAATAACTTACGATTTTGATTGTTCAGCTCTTTTTGATGTAAGTATCTTCTCAAATTGAAAGTTAATATTTTACAAATTACGCCATTAAACTTGGATTTAATGTCCCTGCTTGAATTATTGTAGGTGTATGCATCGTAGGTTGGTTGACTTTGGTAAAACCGATAAATTTGGACTCCTATGCCCAGTTCAACTCTACGACAAAGGGACCACTTCTGCTATCAGACACACATACTTATCGCACAGGCTTAGTGAAACCTCGATTGAGTGTTTCTTGGCCCCATATTTGCACGGGTAAGACACAAATTAATATTTCATACTATACATAGTATTTTATATTTGCTTAAAACTTTTCCCTTTTTTCAGTGATCATTGGTAATTGGCTATTTTGTGCAAGAAGAGCTATTCTGTCATCCTCTTATGCTCCCTCTACCTCAACAAGCCAACTAGTGAATTTAAGAAGAGTTTGAACTCGTAATTTTTCTTGCATTACTAATTACCTTTCGTGTGCAAAATTTATAGAATTTGTGTAAAATAAGTAACCTTTGTGATTTTGATGATATAGGGCTATGCAGACATTCCAACACACTGCTCTTGGTAGGCCTGTGCATGAGGTAAAAGACCCTATATGGATCTTGCCAAAGGTTAGTTACATATTGGTTTGTTTTAAGAATGTATTCAATAATAAGCCGTGTTTTAATTTTATACTTGTTTTAACGATATCATGTTATTTTTCAGAGCCGTAGGCAACCACCGAGGTCCAACTTGTGTGGGTTGTATATTCTGAGGCACATATATAATATTATTACCCTAGGCACGATAGGACTGAAGAGGTAAATGTATATATATTTCAAAAAATTTGTATTACTTTTATTTTTTTAAGTGAATTTAATGTTTTGCCTGGCTTTGGTGTTTCAGATGTTTGAACTTGCCGACCCCTTTCCAGAAGAAGATATTGAGCACATTCATAATTGTTGTGCTGAATTCATTTATGAACTTTTACAACAGTGAGTTCTTGTATGTAAAGCTGAGGAATTTTTTTGTATATATTCATTTATGAATTGACATGTTGGTTGGTTGAATTCATTTATATTGTTGGTTGCATGATTTGACATGTTTGTTGGTTTTAAAATGGTTTTTGTATATTTTAATGAATTGACTCTTTGGTTGCATGATATGCCATGGTTGAATCCATTTATGCATATATATATTATTGTTTTAAACGAAACATTATACATGAGGATATATATGACTTGTTATAAGTTCTCAATTTAATGAGAATGTTAAAGCAAAAGGAAATGGTAAGTGGAATCAAACTGAACACCATATGGCACTTAATAAGTATGGCATTAGATATAGCAGTTCAAGGATGCTTTCTGGTAACTAACCTAATCACAAACAAATAAAAAAAATATGACACTTTTAAGATTGGTTATAATGATAACCGGTCTTAAAAGTTATTTTAAGACCAGTTATATTTACAACCGGTCTTAAAATTAAAACTTTAAGACAAGTTGTATTTAAAACCGGTCTTAAAATTAACATTTTTAAGACCGGTTGTATGCAAAACCGGTCTTAAAATAACTTTTAAGACCCGTTATCATTATAACCGGTCTTAAAAATGTTACATAAATCGCCTTACAAAAAAGATCTTTTAAGACCGGAGCTCATGAAAACCGATCTTAAAATTGTTGATTTTAGACCGGTTATAAATAGAACTGGTCTTAAAATATAGACTTTTAAGACCGGTTACAAAATTGGTCTTAAAAGTGACATATTTTTTAGACAGCTGTATCAAGACTGGAACTAGAACCGGTCTAAAAAGTCAATTTTAACCGGTCTAAAAAGACTTTTTTCCACTAGTGTTTAAAGTTCTTTTTCTATCTTTTTCCAAAAAAGAAATTATCAATCCCTTGTAATTTAGCCATATTTTCAACGTGGACAAGTAATCTTAATTTATAGACATATATGATGAACAATGCAGGTAGAACTTGGAATAGGACGATTTAGTCTGGTGGTCCCCATCACATAGACCTATCTAAATCTAAAGTGATACATCACAAGGCAAACTGATGCAACATCCGTAAGGAAAAGTCGCTATATGCCAAGAGGAAAACAAGGAAGGGATCCTCCAGAAGAAATGTACGTAGGGGAGCACCATAAAATATTGAAAGAAAGTAACGAGTAGATTAAGGTCACTTCAAGTTCATACTCTATAGTGGCAACACATACTACCGGTGTTACCCATTCAACACATATATTCTTAAAAGAATATGCAAATCAATTTCACTAATCTTATTCACATTCCTCCAAAAGGAAACTGGTTTAAGCGGACCAATCAACGAAATGGTGAGGATTAGGGGTGCGAGTGACTCGTTTGTGTGCTCTGTAACTCCCTTTGGTTATATGTGTTCCCTAACTCTTACCTTCATGTTCATGCCCTCGCTTGGCATATATGGCAAAACACTCATTTATAGGTCAGATTCCATTTGGTCTGTCAGATGGTCGGAAGCCTTCCACTATGGCATAAGACGGCTATAAAACTTAAGGCCTTGATTGTTTATCACTTGTAAATTGTAAAATATTGGACAAATATTATATTTGAAGGAGGGAAAAAAATAGATATTGGTGAGCAATAACCCTAGGTTGTTGATGCAATTTAATTAGATGAAATAAAAATTAATTTGATAAGCATGGAATTAAAATTGAACACATATTTTATAAGTATGCCCTTTGTGAGTTTATGTCTGGGAATAAAAGTAAAATGATTTTATGACTTTTTTATAAGAAAAAAATTTTATTTTTAATGTTATGGAAAATGCCTCTATCCATTGACATTGCATAAGTGTGAGCCTCCAGCTGTCATTGTTGTGGACACCAAAATTATCAGATTCTCTTCTCCTTCCTCTTTCGTCCTGTGCGCCGTGAGAGTCTGAGAGACAGGCCTTAGCTTCTTGATTCATCCCAAACCGGTCTCTGTCGGTACTTGCTTTGCTGTCGTGCGTGTGTGTGTTAATGCCATCTTCTTATGTGTTGTTTGTGTGGGGCATGCTTGAATCCTCTCTTTTTATCAAGGTATTAAAACCCGGATTAGGTATTGAACCGGTCGGGGTACTGGGTTAAGGGTCAGTGGGTCAGACCGGGGCCAAACCGGAGCTAAATCGGGATCAAACCGGTGAGAAATTGAAAATTTTAGACTTATAGTATGAAATTTTAAAAGAAAATTTTTTTAAAAAAAATTTTAAATAGTAACCCAGTCCGGGTTACATAACTCTGTTTTTTATCGTGATGGAAGCTCATAAGAAGGGCCTATAAAAATACTAATTGGGCTTAAATTAAATCTTAAATCCTGTTTGAGAAATAATTGAACCATGATTTCAAAACTACTTTTACGAGGCTAAGATAAAATTTTTCTTACATACCTATCTCGTAAATTGTAAAACCATCTCTAAAAAGCTAAATGTGTGTTTGGATTTTAAAAAAAGTGCTTCTAACTCCAAAACCATGGTTTTACAAAAATTTACCCAAACACCTAAAACAAGATGATAATCACTTTTTCCCAAAACTATGGTTTTAGGCTCTAAAGTTATGGTTTTATAAAAGCTGAATTTTTGTCCTTTTCCTCTCTCCTCTCTCTTATATTTGTCTTTTATCCCTGTCTCGTTCCTCTCTCTCTTCTCTCTCTTTTTCTCTTGTCTGAGCTTGTCGTGTCTCTTTCCTTTTGACTGATGCATATAAAATGCCACATATAGCTCTATGATAATTAAGAGAGAACTAGAATTTGCAATAATCAGAGGATCGTTACTAGCATTAATTAAAATTTTTTATTTCAATAATAAAAGATATTATTTTAGATATTTACTATTTATAAATGATTTTTGATTATACAATTTATTAATGTGTGTGTGTGAGTGAGTGATCAATTTTTTTATGTTACATAGTTGACTAATGTTATAATTTTAATTTTGCAGACAAATTTATTTTATTTTTTGTATTTATTATGAAATTTAATGTTAAATAATACATAAAATATAATTTTATGCTTTAAATATAATTATCACAATAGCTAATGTTCTTTTCAGTAATATGACCATGAAAAAGGTAATTCTTATCTCAATATTCAAACACTATCATTTTATCAAAATCTTTTTTTTTCAGAATCTATTATCTAAAATCACTTTTATCACTTTTTCTCTGAAAAGTTATTCTCCAAAATCTAATCCAAACACACTTTAAAACAATAGGCATTTAATCTATGAGCAGTTAGCATATTGAATAAATTGATGCCTATAAGTCCTGATATTTCAATGTCTTCCTTCACCCTTCTAAACTTGTGAATAGGGGAATAGCCCTATGATTCTGACGGAAAAAAAATGGAGGGAATTGGACTACTTCTTATTGGTATTTTTTGTTATATATTTTATTATTTAATACAAATTATATCTAGATATTATTTTACCAGTGTTTTGATTAAAATATCTCTTGATTGTGGCACATATGAGATTTGGATAGAGATTTGGTTTAGAGTTATCTATCTAGCTGGTAAGCTGATACAAGCCTTGATAAGAGGTTATAAATAGCATATACCAAGTTTTAGAATAGTAATATTGAAATGCAATAATTATGTTTGATATGAAGTAATATTGCGAGTGACTGTTTAAGTTAATTTTATTTCATAATTATTCATAAATTGTAGAAATACTATAATACCCTTAATGATAAAATTAGAAAATATTATAAGGAACTTTATTTTGTCTTCTTTTAGATTCCTGATTTACTTATGGATATAGATATAACATTGAAATCAAATCTGGATAATGCAATTATGCCATAAACTGTCAATAAAAATTTGCATGGCTTAGAATTTCGAGTCAGAAATAATAACAAGCGAAATCTAGATCGTAGAGGTCACAAAATCAGGGGAAAAAGAACAAAACAAAATGAGGGGAAACACAAAATGATCAAGATGTAGAAACTATATAGTCTGTATAAAAATTGAAGAGCAGAACGATTAAATTAGGAACAGAAAGAAAATTGAATAATCAATTTCATTTGTCTTCTTCCCCGTATTAAAAGTAGGGTATACAAATCGAAGACAAAAAATAGTCAATATAAAAATGAATTATCCAAATATTTTCCCTATCATCCTATTTTGAGAAAGGCTGAGTGAGAAGTATAAAAAATCTTTTGCACTAGAAACATGATGGTATGTTACGGCATCGGTGAAGATTGTGCGAAAGGGACAAGTCCTAAGTTAATATGAGAGGGTTATTTTTGTCAAAAAATATTATAATCAAGGATATTTTTATCTTTGCAATCCTAGGATTGAAAACACAATACTTGAGTAAGGTGGCTTTACAGCAATCTTACCTTCGTGATACTCCCAATCCCAGGTTATCATCAGTCCCTCATACCAAACAATACAATTTGTCTCAATCTTTATTCCAATCCCAGTCCCTACCATACCTCTTATTGCTTTGTACCAAACAAGGCCTTACTTGCTTATTGCGGGTTCCCTAACAGGTGACTGCTATTCTTAGACCATCATTATGCCTCGCCTTCCCGTTAGAAGAAGTTCTAACCTATTCTCTTTTATTCTTTTCTAATTCTAACTCTTTCTTATTCTCTAGAGTCTCCAGGTTGCGAGATATTACATGCAAAATTGCTATAATTGGAGGTATTTCATCAAGTCTTTCATTGCTGCTTTTTCTTGTAGAATTATGCAATGTATTTAGGAATATAATTGTTAGATTATTCCAATATGTGGTATCAGAGCATGTTTTTTTTTATTCCCCTTTGCCTAATATTTCTTTTGCATGTTATTAAATAATATGATAATTGATTATGAAGCATGTCCATGTGGTTTTTTCAGTATTCCTCCTAGATCTTCCTCTGCCTGCTATTTTTCTTGTATGCGATGTGTCTTGAATATGCTTTAATTTTCTATTTGAAAATTATATTGAGAAATTTGAAAATTAATTTGTGCATCATATATGATTTTGATATGTCTATTGCATTGTACTCAAACCCGGACTGGACCTGTCGACCCGGTCTGGAAACCAGCAAACTGGCTAGTAGACCGGTCCGGTCCGGTTGTTAAAAAAATACTTTTTCTTTATAATTTCATATTAATAAGCCTAAAATCTTCAATTTCTCATCGATTTGGCCCCGGGTTAGCTCCAGTTTGACTCCGATCTGACCCATTGACCCTTGACCCAGTCTCCCAACCAGTTCAATGACCGATCCGGGTTTAATTACCTGGGTCTATTGTATGTAAATGCATATGTGATTTGTGTTCACGGTTTCGCTTTGTTTTTAATCCCTTTTACTGTTGAATTGAAAATTGAAATCGATAAAAAAAAATTGCGCTTCTGTTTTGGGATTCAAATCAAAGTCTTGATTTGATTCTTTTTGCATCTTTGATGAATTTTGGTGTGTATAATTCTCCCCTTGATTTTTATGCATGCATAATTTGATCTGAGTACTTGTTGAATGTGGGATGGAGAAGTTTGTTTGATTTCTTCACTCTCCAATGAAAACCATCGTTTTCCTCATGCGAGATAAGTCTTGAAATCATTAATTTTGTTTGTCTTGAAAATCAAAAATCTTTTATTTGATTTTTTTGCCTTGCCTTTGGGGAATAAATGGCTTCATTGTGCCCCCTTCTTTTTCTAATTCTTTAGCCATATAGGGGAACCCATAATCATGCCGCAATTTTGGGTTTGAAATTCAAATATTTGATTTGTTTCTTGGTGACTTCTGGTGAAAATCATTGTTCATGTTTGAATCACTTTACTACTTGTTTTGTTGTCGAAATCACCTCTTAAAATACCGAAAACAGGGCCTGGGGTTGCCGTAAAAGGTCACTTGTGTTTTGTAGGACCTGCAGTTGTGTTGGGTTCTTACTGGGTTAATCCAAAGGATTGGGTCGAGTTTTCAGGGATATCTGCCTGAAGGAGAGAGATGAGACGGAACGGCAACATTTAGCCCAAGAGCGAAACTCACTGTTTCATTTAATCTTGAAGGGTGGGTTACAGATCTGGGCCCGTCATTTTAGTTTTGGTATTTTGTCCTTCCCCTAGTTTTACTATTTTGCATTCCGGGTTTAATTCATCTTTTGTTTATGAGCAATTAGGCTAAGACTAATTGGGCATAGTCAATTTTGTCTCATATTATTATGTTTTTTAAGAATTGGGCCTCTGTGTTTTGGTTTTCCTTTAATTATTTGTATGCTTAATTGGGCTGAGATATTTCTTGGTTTCTAATTTTTGATTCTTTACTTATTCCACATTTTTGTGAAAATTGTTTTGTGGACGGACCTTATTCATTTGGGCTTCACTTATTTTGTTTTCTGGTTATATTTTTCTAAAAGTTGCTTTCAGTTTATGGGCCATTTAGCTTTGGGGTTTAAATTTAATTAATATTTGTTCATTTAATAATTGGAATTTTGAATTGAACTCGGACTTAGTTTTAACTTTTCTTCTTATTGCTTTGGGCCTCTGACTTGGTTTTATGGTTATCTTTTAGTTTTATTTCTTGAAATTCTCTTTGGGCTTAGCTTCGGCTTTTTACTAGCTTAAGCCATATTGTTTTAATTTTCATTAATTTTTGCGCTGTATAAATAATGATGAGTTGTGTTTTATTTATTTAGCAAATGTTTAACATATTGCTGGCGGAAAAAAAGGCAAATGTTTAACATATAATTTATTCTGTGTACCCTTTTTTAATTTTTTAAATTTAGGGAAAGTTATTTTTGGCGATATTAACATGCTGAAAGAGATTTTTGCAAATTTATTTTTTATATTTTGATTGTCTAAATATTGGGAAAATTTGTTTTAGGCAATTATGTAACAATTTGAATTTTACAAAATTATATTTGAGTTGAAATATGCTGAAGTTGATTTCTTAAACATTTTTTGGATTCATAAAATAGTGGGAGGGTTGTTAATTTAAATTTTTATTGATCAAATTAATTATTTAAAGCCTCCATTAAGATGTGCATATATTATATTTAATTTGGATGCACAAAATAGTGGGAGAATTTATTTATGATAATTATTTAGTCACATTTTTTTCATTAAATTAATCAATTAAATTCTCATTAAAGATTTATTCATATCTGGAATTTAATTGCACATAGTTGATTTTTGTGATTAGCATGGATTTTAGGGAGTAGCCATAGCATCCTCAATGTGCATGTGTAAACAACTGCTTATAGATTTTTAAAACATCAACTCCAATCAATGATTAACTAATTTAATTAAAGTGGGAGAATTTCAGTTATTTAGTCACTCTTTTTTTTAAAAATTAATTGTTTAAATTCTCATTGTGTTATTGGTGCATATTTATGTTTTAAACGTATATTAGATTATTGGTGCATATTTATATTTTAAACGTATATGATATTTGTGGTTATCATGCTTGTTTTCTGAGAAGTACCCACAACATCCTTAATTTTGTTGCATGTACATTTATAATCACATGTGGCATTATAGGATATCAATTATAATTAAATATATAGTCTTAATTAATCTTTACCCAGAGGTATATAATTATAATGGTATATTTAGTTAGGGTGGAATAGAATTGCATTGTATTTTCTAAATAGCCCACAGGTATTGGAAAATATATTTGCCTTCTAAATTTATCAATTCAAGATAAATTCATGCTATGCTAAAGTTTTTGCCCGCAATAGACCTTAGTGATACAAACTTATAATTATATGATTTACATTGTGTCACATCCCAAACTTTGTTCCTAGAAGCTCAATAATAAGTTTGAATTAAGTAGACTTGTAAGCTCAATTGAGCCAAACATATTAAGTATGCCATGAGGAAAATGCTTAATTAAGATAATCATAAAACAATTTAAGGGCCCAAAAAATTGAGAAAATAATATGAAATTTTATTTTAGGGATTTCTAAAAATTATGAAGAGGTTTAGTTCCCTAAATATGGCCCAAGTGATTTTAAAGCCAATTTCAGAGAATTAAAGACTTGTTTTTTTTATATATATTGAATATCCAGAAAGAGTGTGCTTTACAGAGAAAGTTGAATGCTAAGATGAATATCTCTGGTCTGTTTCCTGCCGAAAACCAAACCAATGGAGGAATAGGAAATTCGAAAGAGGAAGATGATTTACTAAGAAGAAACATTAAGAAGATGTCTACCGAAATGGAAATTGAGGTGAACAGCAATGCAGAAGATCAAGGAGAGCAACCGCATGGTGTAGCAATGGAAGTCAGTTTAACCAAAGTTACACAGAGAACCCAGAGTATGAGGGAAGGCTTGAAGTGTCAAATATCATACAAGGCGAAACTCTTGGGGGAAGCAGAGGGAAACCAGGATCGAAGCTTCGATGAGCAGATGATAGAATGGCTAAAAGAAGAAGAGGAATTGGCTCCAGAGCTAACAGAGGAACAAAAGGATAATCTGAGTTCAATCCCTGCACTACAAATGTCTAATGAAAAGCTAAAAGAATTGTGTAGACCGTGGAAAGAGGCCCTTATAATAACTCTTCTGGGCAGGAAAACCAATCTCTACATGATGAAATACAGAGTCAAGAGGCTATTGAGATCTGAGAATTTTGAACTAATCGATCTACCAAACAATTATTTTGTCTTTAGAACAGTGGATAAAACGTTGTGCTCAAGATTGTTGTTTGATGGCCCTTGGTTAATCCAAGGACACTACCCGGCGGTTCAACGTTGGAGCCCAAATTTCAACCCTTATTGTAACAAAGTGAGAAAGGTTGCTGTCTGGATAAGGGTGCCTACCCTCCCGGTGCATATGTACTCAGAAGAATGCATGTATGAAATAGGAAACTTAATAGGGAGGTCTCTAAAAGTTGATATGAATACTCTTGCCAAGCAGGAAAACAACAAACAGACTGTAGAAAGAGGGAAATATGCCAGAGTAAGTATTGAGATTGATCTCAACAAGAGGCTTAAATCTAGATTTATTCTCAGAAACCGGGTATACACAGTGGAGTATGAAGGATTAAATGCAATATGTTTTAAATGTGGTTTATATGGTCACACATTAGATACATGCCAATCTCAGTCACCAGAATCAAAAGCCTCAATGTCACAGGAAAAAATGCAGGCAGAGGTGGACGGCAGAGATGGGGTCCAAAAACACCCAGTTATTTTCGTACCTGGCATTTCAGTAGAAGAAGCGTACGGACTCTGGATGCAGATGAAGTCCTCAGCTAGATCGCGCAATCTGAAATCCCAAGTGGTGATGTCGGACAGAGGTCAGCAGGGCACAACGGCTACTTTGTCTCGGAAAAATGGGAAGGATACTGATCATAGGGCTGGTTCGAGATTCGCCGTCCTACAGGAGCGAGATACGGCGGTCTTGTCACAGGATACACCCAAATCGCATAGAAAAAGTAAAGGAATTGAGGCTCAGTGGAGGAAGAAGGAAGATCCGATCCTACCTAAAGCTGTCAGTGATGGAAAGAAAGTGAAGAAGCTAGATAATCTTATCTCCATCTTCGAGGTGGGACGGTGCAGCAGCGTGGATCCCGTGAGTGAGAATCCTGAAGACGGTGTGAGAGGAGTGAAGGAGAAGGAGGGGCTGTCTGTGGTGATGGTCAACACGGATGAGAAGGGAAAGATGGATATACACCGGGGAAAGTATAACAAAGGAGAGAATGGGCCTAAACAAGCCCAGCACAAGGTGGAGAAGGCCGATTCAGCAAAAGAGATTATTGGGCCGTGTCAAGCCCAAGGGGTAATGGAAGATGCAAAACGAGACCAAGGAAAGGGAATTGAAGACCAGAATATGACAAATGATGGTGGGCCAGAACCAGACCAAAGTAAGGAAACATCAAGTCAGGAAATTAAAAGGAAGAAGGGCCCTTATTGGTATAAGCTTAAATGCAGGAAAAATTCCAATGGAGAAGGAACGAAAATTGCTTTAGGGCAGAGTAAAAAGAAACTATTAGGCAGAAATCATAATTTAGTTTTTGGGTCCTCATCTCTTAATGGCTCCTTTAAATTGGATTTATCAAATCCAATTAGTTGTATTCAACCCATACCTTTGGAAGCTATTGGTCAAATAATTCCAACACGTACAGATAGAGACATTAAGCACGGAAAGGATATTCAATTGCCTCTTATGGTATCACCGGAACAGCATACAAACATGGGTCATCAAGTATCAACTGAGAACCTGAGTATGGATGTGGAATTAAGAAGAGAAGCCGAGACTCCAAATGGGTTTGAGAAGGAGAATCTGGTGGAAGTAGAGGTAATGTAAGTGGCTGATATGGGGTAACAGTAGCGTCTTCTCAGGTCAGTTTTCTCTCTCTATCTTTTCTTTTATGGATTCTATGAATATATTATCTTGGAACTGTAGGGGTGCAGCTTCTAAAACTTTTTCGGGCAGAATTAGAGATATAATTACGAATAATGAGGTGCAGAGATTTTAATTCTTATGGAAACTCGTGTTAGTGGTATTAAGGCTAACAAAATTATGAAGAAATTGGGTTTTAATACTTGGTTCCAGTTGGAAGCTATGGGTTTTGCTGGTGGTATTTGGATGCTATGGAACAATGAAGATCTATCTGTTCATTACCTCTCCTCTTCTACTCAAGCCATTCATACGAAAATTGTGGGAGCTGGTAATGCTAAGGAATTTGTGCTTTCTTGTGTATATGCTGAACAGGATCGTATTCTCCGTCAAAATCTGTGGAATGAATTGAATGACCTAAGCAGTCTTGTTAGTATGCCGTGGATTGTGATGGGGGATTTTAATGCGTATTTATATAGTAATAATAAATGTGGTGGCTCGGGATTAAATGGGAGATCTATGAGGCAATTCCAGGATTGTATCTCTGAGTGCCAGCATCTTGATATTGAAACCGTCAGTGACAGGTTTACTTGGGAACGCGAAATGATCAAAGAGAAAATTGATTGGGCTTTCATGAATTCAGAATGGAACAATTCATACCCGCTTTCTAAAGTACATCATTTGCCAAAATTTGGTTCTGATCATAGGCCTATCTTATTAAAAGCTTGCCCTTCATATGGCCGGCGGGCTAAAACCCCTTTTAGATGTCAGGCAGCTTGGTTTCTGGAAGAAGGCTTTCGGGATATAGTAGAGGAGGCTTGGAATGGAGAACACTGGAATCTAAAAGTTAAGAATTTTACAAACAAGGTGGGGGAGTGGAATAAAAGGCGTGTGGGGAATATTAATGAAAAAAAAACAGAGGACTCTCCAAAGAATTGAAGGTGTTGGAAGAGCTAGTGCCAGGCGGGATAGTCAATATTTGATCCAAACTGAAAACGAGCTATGGAAAGATTACAACAAGTTATTAGCCTAAGAAGAACTGTTATGGTACCAAAAATCAAGATGCAGCTAGTTGAAGTGGGGGGACCAAAACAGTAAGTTTTTTCATACAATGGCAATTGTCAGGAGACGGCGAAATAGGATTGAAGGTCTGAGGAATAGTAATGAGGAGTGGATCTTTGACCAAAATGAGCTCAAGAACCTGGCGGTGGATTATTATAAAGGCCTGTTTCAATGTGGTCTCCAGAATTTTAATCGTATTGATACTTAAACCACCTTCCCCGACTTGAGCGACATTGAGATAACTAAGATAAACGCTTCTGTCTCTCAGGAAGATATTAAAAGTGCAACTTTTGATATAGGTGCTTTCAAAGCTCCGGGGCCTGATGGTATTCAAGCGATCTTTTATCAAGAATATTGGCCGGCAGTTGGGAAGCATATTGTTGAGATGGTGAACGATGTTTTTCAAGAGCCAGACAAAATCAGAGATATTAATAATACGAATATTGTGCTCATTCCGAAGATTGATAGCCCTGAGAATATTAGGGACTTCAGGCCCATCTCCTTATGTAATGTGAGTTATAAAATAATTAAAAAAATTCTTAGCTGCAGGTTAAGGGAGGTTATGGATAAGCTTGTGGGTCAGCATCAATGTAGCTTCATTGCGGGTCGGCAGAGCAGCGACAATATAATTATTACTCAAGAGGTTATTCACTCGATGAGAAGGAAGACGGGGAAGAAAAGTTGGCTGGCTGTGAAAGTGGATCTCAAAAAGGCCTATGACCGGCTTGAGTGGTCTTTCATTCACAATACTCTTAAGGTTGTTTGAGTAGAAGGAAAATCTGTGATCTTATTATGGCTTGTATCTCGAGCCCATCTTTTCAGGTGCTATGGAATATGGAGGCTTCAAATACTTTCCTTTCCTCCCGTGGAGTCAGACAGGGTGACCCTCTCTCTCCTTATATCTTTACTCTGTGCATGGAGAGATTAAGTCATATTATTCAAGATGCAGTTAATGAGGGCCTGTGGAAACCGATTCGGCTCAATAGAGGAGGACATCCCATTTCACACCTCTTTTTTGCGGACGATCTTATTCTTTTTGGAGAGGCGTCTCAGGATCAAGTTGACCAAATGATGGATTGTCTACAGAAATTCTGCGATGTCTCTGAACAAAAGGTAAACAGAAGTAAGACTAGAGTTTGTTTCTCTAAGAATGTCCACTTCAACAGAGCGTATGATCTCAGCAGGAAAATGGGAGTTCTTTTAACTGGAGATTTGGGTAAATACCTCGGCATTCCTCTGATGCATAAAAGGGTTTCCAAGATGCTTTTTAACCCTATTCTGGAGAAGATGCAAAAGAGATTGACAGGATGGAAAAGGGGATGTTTGAGTATGGCAGGAAGAGCTACCCTCATTAAATCTGTTCTTTCTGCCCTCCCGGCATACTATATGCAGCCTATGTTGATTCCTAAAGGGGTTCTTAAAGAGCTGGAAAAGAAAAGCAGGAGCTTCCTTTGGGATGAGAGGGAGGATCAGAGGAAAATTCACCTTATCTCGTGGGATCAGATCAAGAAAGATAAAAAGGATGGTGGATTAGACATCCGGGATTTGCATAAACAAAATGAAGCCTTTATCATGAAATTGTGTTGGCAGCTTCTTACTAACAAGGATGCCTTATGGGTGAATGTGCTTAAGAGTAAATATAAATGGGACCAAATGAACGGACCAATTACTCGGCAGGCTGCTTCTTATACATGGAGGGGTATTTGCTCAGTATGGGAGAAATTTCAGGAAGGTGTGAAGGTTAAAATAGGAAATGGTGAGAGGGCCTCCTTTTGGTATGATAATTGGTCTAACTTAAACAGACCATTGGTTGACCTTTTTCCGGGCTCGGAGAATTTCATGGATATTAATGAAAAAGTCCAGGATTATGTGAACCAGTGGAACGGGTGGGATTCAACTAAACTTAGTTAATGGTTCCAATGGCCGATCATCGAGCAGATTACGAGCATGCACCCCCCTGTGAGGAGAGGGGAGAGGATAAGTATTTCTGGATGCCAGCTGCGGATGGTAAGTTTTCTGTTAGTTCTGCATATTGTTTCTATTATGCAGGTAGCCGAAACTTGAATCAAGTCTTTTGGAAGCAGCTATGGAGGTGGAAGGTACCAGAGAAGATTAAATCTTTCATGTGGTTAGTGGCTCATGGAAAGGCCTACACAGCTAAGCTCAGACAGCAAAGAGGTCTATTAGAAAATGCAAGTTGTCCGTTTGGATGCAATGAGGATGAAGATTTGATGCACCTGTTGAGAGACTGTGCTAATGCTAAGGAGCGGTGGATTTCGCTGATAAGACCAACACAGTGGACAAAGTTCTCTAATCTTCACGGGCTAGAGTGGATATAATGGAATCTTAAGAACGAAGCGGGAAGGAACTTCACTGCTAAAGTTAACTGGCCTACTCTATTCGGGTATGTTTGCTGGGATATATGGGTCGCTCGCTGTTCAAAGCTGTTTGGAGATGATCCAGAAGGGGGATACCAAGATGGTCATTCAAGTCTATACCGGGCCAGTTGGGATCATGACTTAACCAGTTGCTGTCGCTTCTACAAATATGGTACTGCGGAGATGGAAGCTGGTTTGAGGGGAAGACGGGGCTTTGCTACTTTGGAGACAGACGCATCAGTTTTGGATTCAGGCATGGCAGGTTGCGCTGGAGCGATCAAAGACGAAGAGGGAAGATGGATTTGCGGTTATGTTAGTCGGATTATTCATGTGCCACCGGTGGTAGCTGAGATCATTGCAATTATTCAGGGACTTCAAATTTGCTAGAACAAGAATCTAAAAAAGATTATGATTTCCACAGACTTCTTGGAGGCTATCAATCTTCTCACTCGTGGCTCAGTAAGGGACCACCCCTTCTGGGATGTGATTGAGGAGGGAAGGCGTTAGATGTCTAACGATTGGCAAGTTTTTCTAAGTTTTGTTCCTAGGGAGGAAAACATTCTAGCGGATTATTTGGCTGGATTACCTCATAGTATGGCTGTGAACTTTGCTATCCTTGATCACCCACCACCTTCAATCCAGGGGGTGGTTGTTGATTATGGGTGATTGTGTTGTTTTTGCGTTTCCTTTGTGAAACGTGTTCTATTGGTACCCCCGTTTTTGGGTATTGTAATCCAGTTTTTCATTAAAAAAAAGACTTGTTTTTTCAAAATTCAACAAAAATAGTTAGAGATAAATTTTAAAGATGGAAATTTCACAAAAATTATTTTATGGGATAAAGAATCTAATTGAGGAAGAAAATCCTTATAAAGTATTAAGGATTAAGTTTTAAAATTTATTTAGTAATTCAATATAGATAAAGAAGGGGTGAAATGGTAATTTCACCACACCAAGCTCAAAATTTGGACTGGGTCATGATTAAGCCCAATATGTGGAGCCCATGGCATGCCATCTGATCAAGAAAATGAGCTATTTTATTAAAAAAAAGGGCCTAATAGCTTATTGAAAAAGGCAAGCTTATGTGATAAGCCTTGTTGTAAGTGGTCCAAGGAATTTAAAGACAAAACCTCACTCTTCCTTCTCTTTAAACCCTAAATGCCTGTACTGTTTCATTTTGCCCTTGCACGACAGAAACAGAGTGACGGAGTGGGGAGATCTACGAGAGAAGAGGAAGAAAACCGAAGAGCTTGAAGGAGATGCCATTTGGACGTGCAAGCTTGATCTCGGACCAACGTAAGTCCCCAAAACATTACTCTACCCTCAGTTTGTCTATTTGATGGGTGATTTGAGAGTGATTGGGGGATGGAAAATCTAATTCTAGAGAGAGGAAATAAGGAACAGAAGATTTAAGCCATGGAAATCATGCCTGGTTGTTACAATGAAGCTTGTGGCAGTAGTTTCCTCTTGTGCATTTTGAATATTGCTTTAGGATGATGCGTTCAAATCTGTTATGATAGTACAGAAGAATTTTGTTTGATTGTCTTATGGAAACCTCATAGAAATGCTTAGATGCTAAGATAAACAAGTTGTATAAGAGTTATGTGCCTATATGATGTGTTTGAAGTTTATTGAAGCTGTGTTTTAGGAGAGAAACTGAATAAAACCACTGTTTTGATGCTCCCAAACATTAAACAGGTGTTTCAAAGTATTAAGATATGAATAAAGGAAGTAAAATTGCTTAATAGATTTTGAGATTAGTATTGCATGTTGATAGTGCTGAGATTGGAAGTGATTTTTGAATCCACATCCTCTGCTATAAGAAGTACAACATGGGTTCTTTAAGTAAATTAAAAAGATAAATGCTATGTCATGTAAAGGTAGATTTATGGAAAATATGAGCTTATGTGGGTGGAATCCTCATAGCATGAATGAGATTCTTAAATCTGTAAATTTTCCTTTCAGATTAGACCCATGGCTACTCAACTTATAATGAAAGGTATGTATGTATGATTATGATAGTTAGATTGATAAACATAGGCATGTATGTGTGTATATATATGAGATATTATAACGTAAGGAATAGGATGGTTGATGCTGGAGAATTTGTTATAATGTACTAAACTACACTTTTCTATATTAAACCAGTACCTTAGGACTTAAAGTTTGTCTTGTACGCACACATGTATATACGTTATGATGTAATGATTTAAAGAATGTGGAGCTTTTAAAGTGTTGATAACCCACGGTTTTGACACATTTTCATATTAAATAATCATTTAGAGGCTTGTTGGATGCTTAAAAGTGTTAAGTGCTAATAAACATGAAAGACACTTATATTTATGCTCAAGCGTAAAGAGTGAAGTAGGGACTGAGAAATTGATTTAAGTTTTTTGTTCAATGCCTATAAATGTTAAGTAACATACTGTCCTATATAGTTATTTTATACTCAGAGATATTGTAATGATGATGTTAGTATTGTTTATAAATCTGGAAAATTTTCATTTTAGAAAATGAGGTATTTTTGAATGATAAGGAATGCTATAAGTTTTAAATTGTTGACATTGGTGAGGCTAAGTGAAGAATTAAGGAAACAGAAACATGTTAGAGAGCTAAATGAGAATTTGGGATTGGGAGAGATTATTATGCAATGGTAATGCACCATAGGCTAAGTAGGCTAAGTTTAGAACAGAATTTGGGAGCTGGTTAGTGGTTATGTATAGAAAATGTGTTAAAAAGATATTTCTCGTCAGTCCATTATTTGAGGAATCAGAGGCTGCCCGCGCAACAACTGTGTTGGGGTCTTCTCCTTTTCTGGACAGCCAAGCTTCTTCTTTTGCTGCTTCAAACAACGTCGTCTCGTGGGTGTGCGTGAGCCACCTGCGTCCTCTTTATCTTCTTCAGCACACACCAACCTTGCCTCCTCCAACTCTGTTCTTCAGTGCTCCGTTTGTGTCGGTATGTTCGAAAACTTCCCTCCTTCCTTGCTTTTGTGTAGCTGTCGTGTTTTTATTTTTCTGGTGTTGTTTTGTGGCTTGTGTGTGATGTATGAGAGAAGATGAAAGTTTAGACAAATTGAAGTTGAAGTTTTAGGTGCTTATTTGGATAGGAAATGTTGTTCTAATTGTTTCGGTTGTTGTAATAGGAAGATTGATTTAGGTTATGTTTTCTTGGATTTGAACTGATTCTTGGTGATGAATTAAATTTGGAAAGGATGATAATTTCGTTTTTTAATTAGAAAAGCATAGTAATTCTATACATGGGTGTTTGGATTTTGGAAATCTTTAGACAAGAGATTTGAAGATTAAGAAGTTGATGAACTTGTTTAGATGTTGATGCACACAAGGTGTTTGTGAAAATGTGATGAGGAGGAATTTGGTTGGATTAAGATTGTTCAACTCTATTTTGAAACTTGAAAGGGCATAGTATTGCTTGAATATATATATATATATATATGCACACTTGTATAGCATAGTTATTGTTTGAATATATATATATATATATGCACAAACATATAGCATGGTGGTAAAGGTTAATAACTTTTGGCAAGCAGAGGGCGAAGGAGTATGTCGTGTGTGATTGATCCAAGTCTTCTTTTAGAATGACATTTAAATTGCCTGTAAAAGTGTTATTTTGTTTAAATTCATGTTCTTGTAAGCGAATCTTGGGGGCATCATCGTTAATTTCTTTCATGATAATGGTGGATTAGATAGGTATTCCAGTACTGCATTATAATTATGTTTCATGTCTTAGCCGTGGTAAATACCTTTATGAACTTCCTTGTAAATAATTTTTAAACTTTTATAGGGTTTCTGACTATCTTTCTTTGTTAAGCAATTAAGGATAGAAACTAAATCAAATATTAGGCCATTGGTGAGACTGTGCTTGGATGTCAAGAGCGTGTTACTACAATCTACATCTCCTGAGACTAATGCTCTTGAGGATTGTTCACAGTAATTACTACTTAAATGCTACTCTCTCCGGTCCTAAATATAAGGCAGATTTAACTTTTTTAGAGAGATTAAGAAAGCTAAATAAGTTATTTAATCATATCATATCTTGTGTATTCTTAGATCATTTATCAGTTTATTAGTCAAACAACTAGTTTGGAGAAAAAATAAAAATAAAAATAGTCTAAAGTAATTTAATTAGCAAAAAAAATCGACTTTGTCTTATATTTGGGACCGGAGGGAGTACTATTTTTTTATTCTTGAACAGTTATATTTCATACATCTCCGTGAATTGAAAGGCAATTTTAAATTTGTTTTTGCTAGTTATACATATGTTATCTAAATTAATGTTGTTTTGTGCATTGCTAGACACGTTATTCTGTATTATTTTATTTGTATGTGTTAGAAGTCAAAAGAGGATTTCGGTGCAAGCCTGACATTTTTGACTTGCACCGAAATCTCTCCTTCAATCTCTCTGTTGTCTCTGTTTCTTTCCCGCGTCATTTCTTATTCTATACTTCTATAAATACCATTTTGTACATTTAATTTCATATATCAATGAAAAGCATGAGCTCTTAAGCTCATATGGTATCAGAGCCTCTCCCTAAGAGGTCCGACGACCAGAAAACTGAGAGAGAGATGCGACAGAGAGAAAAATAGAGGAGGGGACGGTGTGCTCCGATCTCCCTCATGGTGGCGAGTTAGAGCACACCACCAACCCAGATAGAAGTAGAAGATGCCGATCGGAACAACCCTGGCGAACGGCGGCGTTTTGAGTTGCGCGTGGACCACATGCGCCAACACAGTGGCCGGCGCATGAACCCCACGCGCCTCCACTTCTGCCAGAGTGTGGCACCCACGTGCCGCCGTCTGCAACGTTTCCGGCGACCATTTTGGAGACAGAATGGATCCTTTGGCTTTTCATCCCCGTTTTGGCTCTTTTCCCACATGTCCCGGAGTCAATCCATTGACACTAATGTCCGGTACTACTTCTGAAACTCAAGATACATCTTCTCCTTCTCATTCCTCCACTACCAGCAAAACGGTGACGACCCCATAATTTTCCGATAGTCAGATTATGGCTATTAACCATAGGTTCAATGGATGGAATTACCTCTAATGGTCTCAAACCGTGTTAAGATATCTTCGTGTCAAGCGAAAAGAGAAGTATATCAATGGAGCAGCACCTTAGCCTGCCCCTGATGACACCCATTTTGATACATGGTTTGCTGAGAACAATCAAGTTATGAGTTGGTTGTGCAATTACATGACTGATGATATCAGCGAAGGATATCTCCTCGCAACTACTGCAAAAGAAATCTGAGATGAGGTAAAACAAACTTACTCGTCACTTGATAACAGTGCTACTTTAATCCACCTTAAACAATAACTTCGAGATTTGAGACAAGGTAACTCAACCAGTTACTGATTATTATAAAATGTTGCATAAACTATGGCAACAACAAGATCTCTTTGAATCACTTCCATGGGAGACTACCAAAGACGCCCAATTATATAAGAAGACAGTGGAAGAAGGATGAGTATATGACTTCCTTCTGGGACTCAATGACTCGTTTGAAGAAATAAGAGGCCGTATCATGGGCCTTAAACCATTGTCGCATCTGTTTGAGGTAGTCAACCATGTGCAATTTAAAGAAAGCAGAAAGCTCTTGAATCAAGGTAGCTTAAGCCCAATTGAAAGGTCAGCCCTGGTAGCAAACCAAGGTAGTTCGAGCTCAATTGAAAGGTCAACCTTGGCAGCAAAATGACCACAGGACGAACGAAGAAACAAATGGTGTAGTTATTGTAAGAAGAAGGGCCACACCAAAGAAGAATGTTGGAAGCTTCATGGAAAACCAGGAGGTAACAAACAAAGCCATATCTCTGCTACTGAGTCAGAAACCGAGGATAACAATTTCTTGACTAAAGAGGAACTACGGATATTTCGTAGAATGCTAGACAGACAGAATGAGTCTAATTCTATGCCCAACACCAACCTTGTACAATCAGGTAACCCTATTTTAGCTCTAAATATTGCACGAGCTAGTGAGAATGCTTGGATTATTGATTTAGGAGCAACTGATCACATGACTGGTAATCGCACATTGTTTACAACTCTTAATTTGATTCATGAGAATCTTAGAGTTAAAATTTCTAATGACCTATACACTAAAGTTGAAGGAATTGGCACAGTCGTACTCTTTAATACCCTGAAAATTCATAATGTTCTATTTGTGCCTGCACTCACTGTCAATCTTATATCTATGAGTCAATTAACTAAAGGCCAACTATGCCGAGTCATTTTTGATAACGATGACTGTACTGTTCAGGATTTAAAATCGAGGAAGAAGATTGGAACTTATAAAGAATGGGATGGATTGTTCTACCTTGAAGATTCAAACTTGAAATCAGGAGATGCAAGAAAGGCAAGAAGAGCACTGGTTAGCTCCAACTCACAAAATCATGATGTACACTTGTGGCACTGTCGCTTAGGCCACCCTAGTTTTGATTATATGAAGCATTTGTTTCCAAATTTATTCAATAACAATTATGTTCCTTTTCATTGTGAAACTTGCCAAATTGCAAAACAAACTAGAACTTCTTATCCCAAACAACCCTACAAACCTTCCTCACCATACGCACTAGTCCATAGTGATATTTGGAGACCTGCACGAATAAAAACACTCACCAATGCCAGATGGTTTGTTACGTTCATAGATGACCATACCAGAACCACATGGGTTTATTTAATGAAAGATAAATCCGAAGTAGCCAAAATCTTTCAAAACTTCTACACCTTTGTGTGCACTCAATTTAATATTTCCATTAAGGTACTACGAAGTGATAATGCCAAGGAATACATGAGCAACACCTTTAAAGAATTTCTTGACCAACAAGGAATACATCACCAAACCTCTTGCCCGTACACTCCTCAACAAAATAGAGTAGCTAAGCGAAAGAACCGACACCTGTTGGAAGTAACCCGAACCTTACTAATGGAACGAAATGTTCCTACCATCTTTTAGGGCGATGCCGTGCTCACAGCTACCTATCTCATCAACCGATTACCTTCCAAAGTACTCAAATACAATACCTCTATCCAAACACTCCTAGAACACTTTCCCACTTGCTTCATCATCAATTCATTGCCTCCTAAGGTATTTGGTTGTGTTGTCTTTGTCCACAAAAATGATGGCAACAAGCTTGGTACTCGAGCTGACAAATGTATATTTCTTGGCTACTCCCTTACTCAAAAAGGGTACAAATGCTATTGCCCTACTTCCAAGAAGCTTATTATCTCCAGGGATACAATCTTCTCAAAAGAAGCATATTATCCAAAATTACCCATTCAAGGGGAGTATACTAACAATGAATGGCTAACTGACAATGAATGGCTAATCTTGGATGCAGAACAACCATCACCATTACAACCTAATCTCATACTTGTCATTGACCCCTTACCTCTCACAAACCAACCTAGTCCTACCCAACGTAATCCTGAAACCGAACAAAGTTCATCTCAACCTCCCTCATTAAATGAACTGGAAACAAATGTTGAAATCAATTCAGGGATGGATGCAGAATCGGGAAAAGAGGAAGAATCCAGACTACAAGATGAATCAAACACTAGTTGAACTATCTCTCCTATTCGAAGGAACGACCATGACTCGAATCCGGTATTAAATCCTAAAGAACTGGGTTGGCCTATTGCATTAAGAAAAGGGGTAAGATCGTGTACTCAACATCCAATTCAACGTTTTGTTTCATACGGTAATCTTTCTGCAAAAATGCAAAGCTTTGTTGCAAACAGTACACAGATGAAAATTCCAGACACGTTTCAACAAGCTATGACTGATCAAAATTGGAAACAAGCTACAGAAGAACAATTAAGAGCACTTAAGGAAAATAAAACGTGGGAGATTACAACTCTTCTTAAAGGAAAGAAACCAGTAGGATGCAGGTGGATATTTACTCCTAAATTCAATCCTAATGGCACAATCAACAAATATAAGGCTAGACTTGCTCCAGTAGCGAAACTTAATACCATCCAAGTGCTACTATCGATTGCAGCTAACTTGGATTGGTTATTGCAGCAACTGGACGTGAAAAATGCATTTCTGAATGGCAACTTAGAGGAAGAAGTAATATGGAGATTCCAAATGGAATTTCAGCTCCTAATAACTCTGTGTGTAAACTCAACAAATCACTATATGGGCTCAAACAATCACCTAGGGCGTGGTTTGGCAGGTTTACCAAAACTATGAAAAGACTTGGGTACACTCAGGGACAAGCAGATGACACTTTGTTCATTAAACGTAATAATGACAAAGTCATTATCTTGATTGTCTATGTGGATGACATAGTCATTATAGGAAATGACGAAGGATCCATAGCTCAACTAAAATGAGATTTGTCAACTGAGTTCCAGGTGAAAGATCTTGGACAAATGAGGTATTTTTTGGGCATGGAAGTGGCAAGAACTCAACAGGGCATCAATGTATCTCAGCGGAAGTATACCCTAGATTTGTTGCATGAAACAGGAATGTTAGGAGCAGAACTTGTAGGAACACCAATGGAAGAAGGTTGTCACCTCAGAATCAAACCAAATGGTGCCCTAGTCAATCAAGAACGGTATAGAAGATTTGTTGGGAAACTCATATACTAGACTCACACGCGTCCAGATATTAGTCATGTAGTTGGAATAGCAAGTCAATTCATGCATCAACCACAGGAAGAACACAAGACAGTTTTGTACAGAATCCTAAGCTATTTAAAGCTTAATCCTGGAAGAGGGATCTTCTTCAAGAAAGGCACTATCAGAGATATTGAGATCTACACTGATGCAGATCATGCCAGAGACAGGGAAACTAGAAGGTCAGTCTTAGGATATTGCACATATGTGTGGGGAAATCTGGTTACATGGAGAAGCAAGAAACAGACTGTGGTGTCAACAAGCAGTGCAGAAGCAGAACTAAGAGCTGTTAACAATGGAGTACGTGAAGGACTTTGGATTATCAGATTACTGAAGGAATTGGGAATTCCACATGAAAGACCAATGCAAGTGTGGTGTGACAACAAAGCCAGCATTGAAATGTTAAAAAACCAAGTCTATCATAATAGGACAAAACATGTTGAGATAGACAGGCATTTCATTAAAGAAAAGATTGAAGCAGGTATCATGATATTGTCCCACATACGATCTGATAACCAAATTGCGGATATTATGACAAAACCACTAAGCAGAGCCAAGTTTGAAGGATTTAGGTGCAAGCTGGGAATGATCGATATATATTCTCCAGCTTGAGGGGGAGTGTTAGAAGTCAGAAGAGGATTTTGGTGCAAGCCTGACATTTTTGACTTGCACCGAAATCTCTCCTTCAATCTCTCCGCTATCTCTGTTTCTTTCCCGCATCATTTCTTATTCTATACTTCTATAAATACCGTTTTGTACATCTAATTTCATATATCAATGAAAAGCATGAGCTCTTAAGCTCATAGTATGGCACTCGCAAAAGTAAGTATTTTATTTAAAATGTCTTTTTTTTTTGCCCGAATTTCAAAATTTCTTAATAATAAGGCTTTTTATTAAATTTTATCCAAAACCAAGAGCTAGTTTAAATGTCATGATGTGATGTGATGCTTTCTCCCTATTTTAATTAGAGAGGCCTTATGGTTTTTACCAATATTTAGAAATATC
This sequence comes from Inga leiocalycina, assembly GCA_963242795.1. Taxonomy (NCBI): domain Eukaryota; kingdom Viridiplantae; phylum Streptophyta; class Magnoliopsida; order Fabales; family Fabaceae; genus Inga; species Inga leiocalycina. The sequence goes on from OY725321.1 coordinate 61,191,320, forward strand.
TAATTGAGCCTTTTGGTTTGATTAGGGATTTGTTAAAAGAACATGCTTCAATTTAAATTTAAGCATTTCAAATAGATTTGAATGTAATTTTCATTTTTTGGATAAATAAGATTTTATTCAGAAGAAATTTCTTATGTTTGGCAAAATTAGCCACAAAAAATTCTGTAGATAATTAGCCACAGAATTTTTCCATGGCAAATTTGTAGAAAAATATTTATTATATTTTTGATAAATTTCATATAAAAATAATATTATAATGTTATTTATTAATTAATTTTAGTTAAAAATAAATTATTATGTTATTAATATTATATTACTACTTATTAAAATTATATTCATAATTTTCCAATAAAAATAATATTTATAAAATTGAAATATTAGTTATTAATTAATGATAATTAAAAATATTTTTTCGTTATTAACAATATTATTAGTTATTAAAATAATATTCATAATTTTATATTAAAAATAATATTTATAATATTAAATTATTAGTCATTAATTAATGTTAATTAAAAATAAAATTCAATTTAAAAAAATTGCCGTAATAAAACACTGAACTTTCGATAGAATTTGATATGGAATTCCCAATTTCTAACGGATTTGTGATGGAAACATTTTTTCGACGGAATCCATTCATCGCTAATAGATGCGTGGCAAATCAATTTTTGACAGAATTCTAATTCCGTCGCAAATTTTCCACAGAATTCTGTTGGAAATTTGTGACCATTGCTAATTTTTTATGTTATTCAATTTTAAAATTCCACGGGGACCTTCTCTTTTCTCAAGAGAAACTTCATATCATGTCTGTAGAAGGGCAACTCATTGCTAACTCCTTCGCTGGCAGCCACCACCTGTCAGTTCTAGCAATCACATCCAATAACCAACGGCCACCACCTATTAACTCTAGCACCCGCCACGCCATTGCTAGCAGCTGCCACGTGTCCAAGCCTCATAGTGCGCCACATATCCCTTCCTTTCACTGCCAACTGTCTCCTACTCATACCTGTGTGCACCTTAGGCAGTTGAACCAAAGAGAACCTCCAAAATTTAATTACAAATATATATATATATATATATATTATAATATGATCATAAATAATAAATTATATGTAAATATATATAATATATTATTAAAATCTAATAACAAATTCAATAAAAATTTGAAATAATATTTATTATAATTTTTTCAATATAAATTAATTTCAAATCAAATTTTTTTTAAATATTGGTAAATCTTCTTATAAATATAAGAATTTGAATGCATGAATGGATGTTGTTTGGAAAATTGTTTGTTTATATATGGTTGTTAATTTATTTATCTGTGGAGCTTGTTTAATGAATATATTGTAAATTGCTGATCAATTGTTTGTTGAAATGCTTGAAAGAAAAGAGTTATAACTAATGCTAACACCTTGCTATGAGTAATGTAACCTTGATTAGATTTCACACTATGGTGTTATTAAATTAAAATAAGAGATATTATTTTAAATGCTTTGTTGGAATAGTTATTAATTAAGAGTCAAATAACAAGAATCAAATTAAAAATGTTATAAAATTTTTGTGAATGCAAAAACTGAGAATGCCTTGAATGGTGAATGTGCATTATTCTTGAATTGAATTCGGTGATATTTTGGAAAGGAAGGTTTTTTTATGATTGAGGAGAATTGTTAGGGTAATGAAGCAAATATGAGCATAAGATAGGTGAAATGATGAAGGTTGGTTTAGGTATTTAGGTGGCCACAAGGGTGAACTCTTATTTAAAAGTCTATTGTGATGGCAAACCGTGCCACTATAGTACTCTTATTATTTGGGCCAAAACAAAAAGTTATCAAGTAAGTAAATGACACCTTACTCTTAACTTCATATATTTGTTTGTACCAAAAAGAAACTTCATATATATGTGAGGCATTTTCGATAATCTTCAAATTTGATGCTCAATTTGAGTTTTCTTCATAGGAAAGTTTTGTGATATTAGAGGCTTAGTGATAGAGTTTCAATAAATTTAAAACATTATTATTTATTTTATATAATTTTACTTGTTTTTTTTTTTTGCATAAGGATTTAAATCTATGGAGTCATTGCAAGAAAATTTGAAAATGTAACTTATGAAGTCTTCATGTTAATTACATACATGATTAGAAGTGTTTACATAGGGAAGCAATGAAACTATTATCTTGAAGCTCTAAATTCTAATTGAGTATTTATAAATCCAATTGTTTTATTGACAAAAACTAAGTTCAGGCGTTGATTCTTTTAATTGTAAATTTCAGAAAAAGGTAATTATAAATAAGATATTGATGAGAATCCCATAAGGGATCTTCCAAATGGGTTTGTTTCATTTGCACAAAGTTATATGGAATGAGGAGTACAAAATATACATTGAGCTAAATTTCTCTTAAAAAAATTGAATTCCAAAGTTGAAATATTTTTATTGAATAGAAAAATAGTGGTAAAATGGTCATTTTAGAAGTCACCTTTTTTATTAGCTTTTGAAAACCTTTTACCCCTCATTTTTCCTACAATTCCCAGTACACTTGGAAGGAGGAGAAAGAAGAGAGAGAATGATTAGGAGAAAATCAACGTAATTTTAACTGATTTCATTTCCTTCTTTCTTATTCTAGTGTTATGGTTTATTAGTGCAATTATCCTTAAAAAAGAACATTATGACTCAATCTTTCTTGGACATTTGAAGCCTCCATTGATGGTCTCTTCTGTAGTTGCTAATACTATGATACTACTTTGTTTGATTAGAACCTAATAGCTACTTTTCTAATTATCTAAAAAAAAGAGGAGGAATAAAGAATTGCAATGGAATATAATAAATCTCTCAACTTGTTCAGTAATGCTTAATTGCTTATTCCAATACATGGGGAGAGTATTCTTAAATGGCCAACTTGGTCGTGTGATATCTAAATCTACATTGTAAAATAAGCCATTTGGAAAATTTGACTTATAAATATTAAAAGGTATGACAGAAAAAAATTATTTAATTTCTCAAACAAATTAAAATGGATTTTTCTCTAATATCAAGACTTTTAAAAAACATAAGTATAGGATAGAGGAGAAAAAGAAAAATGTAGGACTCATTTTCATTGATCTTAAAATCCTTTTCTTCCAAAATTAAATCCCAACTATATAAAGTTACTTTAAGAAAAGGAGTGGATTGATCCAGGTTCTTATAATTGAAAATCAAAATGTTAAAGCAGAAAAACAAAATTTGAAGAAATCCAAAACCACTATAATCAACTCAGAAAATTTCAGATGCATTATATATTATTATATCATATATAGAACCACTTAAATTTATAAGATTACTTGGTAAACAAATCACAAGGTTAAAGAAACAGTAGCTAAAATGTGATTTAACATTTATCCAACTAATGGTGTCTCAAGCATTTTCCATAAACTAAGCCTTTATTTTTTTCAATGATACTACAACATCAATCATACTAAGTCGTGCCTCTGGTAAGTCAATGGAGCAATTTAATGCTAACTCAACAACTAATGACATATAAGGTAGTATATTTTCAGTATTTTGATTTTCACAGTGTAGCAAATTGGCATCTATAATGTTCATGATCGAATGTGGTGTGGAGTTGCTTACCTAATCTTTCAAACTTAATCCTTGAACAAACATCTCATCTGTTGGCTTCTTCCTTGTAAACATTTCCATTAGCAAAATCCCATAACTACACACATCTCCTTTGGTGGAAACAACTCCTTTCGATCCACACTCTATATGTCATATTGAATGATTAGTATAGAAGTCATTATGTCAATATTGTAAGAGTTGTGGTTAAGCTTTCTTTTGTATCATTAATTTAAATCTTTGTACATGAAGATGTCAAATATTAGCTTGAAATTGAATATACAAATAAATTCAAAATATCATTATTAAACCATTACCTGGTGCCATATAGCCAAATGTAGTCAAAGTATTGGTATAAATTTCCAATTGCTTTTCACCAAACAATTTAGAAATACCAAAACCACTAAGATGAGCCATCATATCTTTGTCCAACAAAACGTTGCTTGGTTTCACATCACAATGAACAACTAGTGTAGAAGAACCATGATGAAGATACTCCAAAGCAGCTGCCACATCAATCATTATGTTCAACCTTTGCAAAACATCTAAATAATTGTTTTGAGAGTACAACCATTTGTCAAGACTCCCATTTTCCATGAATTCCATTATTAGAGATTTGAAATAATCATTTGAGCAACTACTGATGATCTTAATGAGATTGCGATGGCGTAAATGGCACATGGAAGAACATTCAACATCAAAACTTCTTGATGATTGTTCCATGTCTAAGTTAAACACTTTGACCGCAACGATCTTTTCATTTGGAATAACTGCTTTGTATACTGATCCAAAACTTCCAAAACCAACAAGATTTCTCTCATCAAATCCATTTGTTCCTTGTAGAAGCTCATAATAGGATATCCTGGTTGGTGTATCCAAATTTATTAAATCCCTCTTTGTTGAATTATTATCATCATCTCTCTTATTATTCAGAAAGAAAATGAATGAAACAATCAAAATGGCAACTATGATAGGCAATGAGCATTTTATTATCAGCATCACTGTATTTGATATGTGCTTGTTTCCTTTCCTACATGGTTGGACTTGTAGTTGGGATTTATCACAAAGATCTTTATTCATCATAAAAGATTGAGCAGTAAAATTTTGAAAAGGGCCACCATTTGGAATTTCTCCATGCAATAAATTGTAGGAAAGGTTTATGTATTTAAGATAGAGTAATGACTCTAAGGACTTTGGAATCATGCCGGACAAATAATTATGGGAAAGATCCAGGGACTCCATGCTTAGCATCCCACTAAGCAATTCAGGAATAGGCCCTTGTAATTTGTTTTCAACCAAAGATAGGGTTTGCAAAGTTTACAAGCCACCTATAGTTGTAGGGATGCTTCCTGAAATTTGATTTCTTGACAAGTTCAACAGTATAATTGCTCTCAAGTTTGATACCCTCGGTGAAATTGCTCCACTTAGGGCATTGGAGGATATGTCTAAAACCAAGATATCTTTGAGGCCCCATAGAGAAGAGGGTATATGAGAAATCAATTGGTTAGAGCTAAGATTCAACTTCTGCAAATAAGTGTTCCCGAGACATTCTGGAACCACTCCTGAAAACATGTTGTTAGCAAGATACAACTCACTTAGACTTTTAAGTTGGCAAAGTTCATTTATAATGAACCCTTGCAATCTATTGTCGCTAAGACTTAAACGTTGAAGGCTATGTAATTTGTTAATTGTATCAGGAATCAACCCACTCAAATGATTCTCATCCAAATCTAATTCCATCAAGTTTGTTAAATTTCCAAGCTCATTGGGTGTAGCTCCATTAAATTTATTCGATGACAAACTTAAATCAATGAGCTTAGAAGCATTTGATATGCTGTTTGGAATCTGTCCAGTTAGTCCATTTTCCTCCAGCCGTAATATCTCCAAGTTGGGAAGACCAAATCCTAAATATGATGGGAGAACGCCAGAGAGGGAATTACCACCAAGGCTCAAGGTTGTCAATGTTGAATATGTTGGAAGGAATAGGTCCTTTCAAATGATTATCGGTCAAGTCTAAGACATTAAGTTTATCAAGTTTGCCTATGCCTTTGGGTACAAAACCTGGACGAAAAAAAAAAAGTTGATGGAAACCACGACTTTCATATACAAAGAATATACACAAATAAACTTATTTCCATTATTTTTTTATGTCTTTGTAAAATTTTAAAGCAAAAATGTTAAAGAAATCATAAACTACCGGTGAGATGCCATGGTTATTGAAGATTAGTTTGAAAATGTAAATTTTTTTTATGTTGTAATTATTGAATAACTATTCAATAGGAAACTAATACATTTGTAAACCAAAAAAGCTAGGAACAACAGACAAAATTGATAAAATAAAATTAAACAGGAAAAAATGGCGGAAAAAAGAGAAGAGTTGAACTTGATAGAACATCCAAATATGTGTATGACATTAACAAGTGGGCACATTATATAATTGATATGGTACAGAGTACTAAAAAAATTGTTTTCCAAGGTTTAAATAACATGTGTGATCCTATCTTTCTGTCATTACAGGTTTAATAAACTCATGCTTGTAAAGAGAACACATCCAAATATACTCGATTAGCATCAAGTGTTTGTTAAAAGTGAATGGAAGTTATAAGAAAAAAAATAAAGCAGGTTATATTATTTGATATAATATATAACACACACACACACACACACATCAAAAAATGAGAAAGCAAATTTTTTCTAACCATCAAATGGCTTATCTCCTAGTAATTGCATTTGAGTCTGTATCGTTTGAGAATATAAACTTTGGATTCTTTATGTACGGTTGAAGTGAGAAATTGTGTACTGTTTTTTTTTTTTTTTGACATCGGTGGTGTACTTTTCAGTTTTCACAATAGATTATAACAATCGAGCCCACATGTTTATACATATATATGTATAATGGATACTTTCTCTTTCCTGTTGATTAATTCCCTATGAAAAAAAATTAATTATAAAAGCTTCACTTAATTTCACATAGTACTGAACATAGAATAGCTTGTCTTTGAACCCAAATAAATTAAAATATGCAATTTAATTATTTGACTGACTCTTGAAAATATCTTGTATTCTCATTCATCATTCGAGCTTAAATTTAGTTGAATAAGTGTTTTTAGTTGCATTTAAATTTTTGTTTTAATTTTTATAACATATTTTGTAATTGTTTTAATAAGTTTATAATAAAGTTAAGAGGCCTAACTAGATAGGGAATGAGATTTGGTAGACTTGATTTTGGTTTTGATTATTTTAGCTATATTTAATTAGAATTCTCTCTTTTTTTTTAACTTGTTTATTTGTTTGTTTTATGCGTATGTTTTGTTTTGTTTTATCTTTGCTTGACAATTACTTTTCAAAGTCGAATTGTGGCTAATTTTTAGGTAAGTTATGTCGTGGAAACACTCATCACTGTGTTAGTGAACATGCGCAATTCTTCTCTCCAATTCTCTTCTTCTCTCTAACATATGAACTTTTAAGTTTTGAATTAATAATTTATAGTGTCGAGGACGCTTAAAGGAATTAATTAAGACCTCAAGAAAATAAATTTATTCAAAAAACGTATTTTCATGTAAGTGAATTCTAAAAAATTAAGAAAGGAATTATTATTAAATATATGAAGGCCAAAAGTAACCAAGGAAAATTTTTAAAATAATTTTAATAATTTAAATTATTTATTTACATTTTTTATTTAATATTATAATAATAGTTTTATTGAATATTAAATCTCAAATCGTAGAAATAAAGAAGTGGAGGGAATAGGTAGTTAAGAGAAATGGAGAGCCATTATAAAAAATATAAAGAGAAATGGAGAGCCACTCTCTCCTTCTCCTCAAAATCCTTAGGCCCTTTTTGATACAAAACACTAGGGTAGGGATTGGAATTAGACCCGGTTGTATTGTTTAATATGAGGGACTAAGAATAACCTTAGATTAGATAGGAAGTACCATGAAAGTGGGTTGCTGCACAACCACCTCCCCAACCTGTATTGGGTGAGCAGTGCTAGGGTTGAAAAATTTTGGGACAGAAGAAGGAGTGAAGAGAAGAGAGAAAAGAGAGAAAGGAGCGGACAAACCAAGAGATTAAGAAATTCTGAAGGCAAGCGGATGAGAGATGGCCAGAAGGAAGCTCGAATACTTTATGCAATTACAGATTCCGATCAAGGTGAGTTACCCAACTCCCTTTTCATCTTCAATATCTTTTATTGTTGTTGTTTAGAAATTGCTAAAAGGTTAAATTCTGATTTTGAGTCGGGAAAGTGCCGATTAAAGGAGAAATTACAAACTGTGATTGGGACATTCTGTTTGATTTATCATGGTGTACTAGCTGCTGAAACCAAATAACATTCCTGAATGCAGTAGATAATTGTTGATTGATGAAGAGTTTAAGTTTGGGAGTCGAAAGACTGGTGTACGTTTGCTGGTTATTGTTCCTTGATGAGAAAAAGAGAACCTTAGGTACTTAAAAAATGTTTAATGGTTCATAAATCAATGTTTTGGGGCTAGCCGAAGTTTGACGGAATTTGAATAAACAAATGCCATTGTTTTTTCAGAAAATTAATACTGGAAGTTCAATTTGATAAATGGAAAAGAGGTGGTATCATGTGGGTATGTCATTTACAAATTAAAGATTTATGACGTTGTTGGATTGCTGAAGCTAAAGAGGTGTGTGTATACACACGCACACTAGTTGTTCGAATGCTATGGGATTCAATTTTTTGAATAAAAAATGATGAAAAACTTGGTGTTCTGAGATAAAGAAATATGGAGCAAATGTCATAAATCATTTCATCACGCTTAGTTTATGTTCAAAAGGTTCTGTTTGGTGCTACCTCACTACTACAAAAAGTGGCTTCCATAGCACTCCTTCTGAAAAACGCTATAGCTGTAAAGGAGGATATCTTCTGTAGCACTTAATTAAACCTATGCAATAATAGATATGTTTGTTTTAGAAAAAGATATCCTATAGGATAGCAACTACTCCAGAAGGTGTTACAATTGATTAAAAATTTTTTATAAAATCATCTATTATAGTGCTTGTCAAGCAAGTGTTACCATAGATGAATTTTAGTTTTAAATTTTTTTAATATGTAAATCCAAAAGAAAACTTGCAAGACTATTTTCTCCTACCTCCATTTTTCTTCATTTTCCTTCTTTCCACCATGACAGATCCAACTCCAACCTCAGTCTTTGTCTCTATCGTCTTTCAGTATGGAAGCTACACCACGGTCGTTGTCTTCCCGTCGTAGCTTCCCGACCTCGTCATCTTCCTCCACCCTCACCACCGTCCCCACTCTTCTCCCTCACCTTGAACCCCGTCCCAATTTCGTCTCTTTCTTACCATCGCTACCATCACTGGGCCTTCATTCTTGCCTTAGATGCCCTTTGTTCTCCTCAATTTTCTCACAGTCTTTGTTTTTCTTCATTGTTTTCAGTTTTTTATTTCCACCATTCCAAGATCGTTTTTCTCTTCCTATCTATTTTCTCACTTGATTGTGCCGTAATATGATGTAAATTGCAGGTGTCAGATATCAAGGAGAGGTGACCGTGGTAGAAAAGGAGGTGGTAGAGCTTGAGATTGGCATTGCCCAAACCCTAGGTTTGAGATCTTGCATTCTATTTTATTTAGATAATTTATTGGAAAAGTCTTTTATTGCCTTGGATAATTGAAAAAAGTGTATAGTCTCCTATGATTTATCTTGGATTCTAAAAAAATTTGAGAACGGTGCTAGTGGTTGCAACAGAGGAGGATGGGATAGTAAGGTCATGTGATGAACAAAAACATAGTTCAGATGAGATGTTTGTGATTATTTCATTTTAAGTCTTTCGCTGTATCTGATGACCCTTATAATCTTCTACTATATTTGGTTCTTGTTAATGGGTTCAAAGGTGTTGTTTCCCTATGCATTTCATTTCTGATTTTTTTCTCAGGGGTCTTGTTCCCCTATGCATTTAGTTGCCATTTCGTACATTGGCTGCCCCTCTAGCAGTCACGAGTGCTTTAGGGATGAACACATCCCATATATTTATCCATCTGAATTACTTTGTCAGCTTCTATTGTTGATTTTTTAAATTGATTGTCATTATAGGATGGAATATTTACAAGCGAACTTGTTAGCAAGTTACTACTAGATGTTTTTAAAGTACTTTTTTGGTTATTCTTCTGATAGTGTCTTAAATTCCTTTATGATGCTTCTCTTATGAGAAGCTTTGGTTAATTTTGAAGTTACAATTTATTCATCTGAATTGAATTTTCAATGATGATAAATCCAAATGCTTGTTTCTCTAAGTATTCGCAGTGGCTGCCTCGGAGCTTATTGTTCTTGATCCTTTCATTTTGAATTGATTGGTATCATTTTTTAATATTGTATTTTTCTCAATTGTTCCTTTTCTTCTAAGAGATTCCAATGTTTGCAATATGCCCTTATTTTTTTATTGACTTGCAAGTCCCCCAATTGGCTGAAACGTTTATGTTATGCAGTGTGCCTTTTTTTATCTATTGATAGTAATTGGCCAAAAATTGGCGAATTCAAAGGTATGTTTCTCAAAATGTTATCATCCAGTTCCCATAAATTTGTTTGTTGTTGCTTGTTTGTGTGGCAAATTACTTGTTAAAGTTTCCTAGTTTTCCTGATTGTAATAATTAAGTGTCTTAGCTGTAGATAAACCATGGTTAAAGTCATTTAAATTATGGTTGAATTGATGCTTGATGAACTGAATTGTTAAAGCTTGAAATTGAATTATGAGTTGCTGTTTTAAGGTTTCTACTTGTTGAACAAATGCCTCAAAGCATCAAAGCCTGATTAAGGATCCCAAAGAGATGATTAAAGTCGATATATATGTTAGTTGCATGTTGGTTGCTGTATTTTTCTAATTAAGAACAAGTGCTGTCCAACTTTAAGGATTTTCAAGAAAAGTTGAACATTTTCCAGATTAAGAGTGTGTGCTTATACGTGAGGTAATGAGGTTAAGGCAGAAAAAAATCTTATTGTTCTTGCTGTGGTATATACTACTTTGCATGCTGGAAATTTCATTAGGTATGATAAACTTAAGTAAATAAAAGTTAAGACTTGTACCCTCTCTCTCTATATATACATGTATACATGTATGTATGCATTCACATGAATTATTGTGGCTGTCATTGTTTAATTTTAGAGGAAAAAAAACTGATTGAAAGTTTATTACTTAATGCCTCTAGATACTAAACAATTAATTCTAGTGGTTAAGCCTTAGTTAGAGGCATTTAAATGTCGATTTAGTCTATATTTTAAATCTGGAAATTTTCTAGAATATAACATTAAGTGGTTTAGCATATGAGAAAGATGCAAAATGATGGTGCTAATATTCATATCAAGTTGGACATTATTGAAAGAAAAATTTTGGATGCTAACCGAGATATTTAAAAGCTAAAATGTCACATCTTGAATTTTGACTACTGGTTAAATTAGTTAAATTGGTCAAAAACTATAATTGATGCAGCATGACCGGGTGGTGGCCTATGCATCTCGACAATTAAAACCTCATGAATTGAATTATCTTACCCACGATCTTGAGTTAGTGGAAATTGTATTCGCTTTGAAAATCTAGAGACATTATCTTTATAGTGAGACTGTAGAGTTGTACTACGACCACAAGAGTTTGAAGTACTTGTATGACCAGAAAGAACTTAATATGAGGCAGCACAGATGGATGGAGTTGCTCAAAGATTACAATATAGAAATCAAGTATCATCCCAGTAAGGCTAATGTCGTCGCTGATTCATTAAGCTGGAAATCAATGCAGGTGGCAGCCATGATGATCTATGAGCAGAAACTGATCGAGGGTTTCAGAGACTTAAATCTACCTAGTCAGATTTTGTTAGGCAGTGGTGTTAGTCAAGTATACAATGATCTGAGGGCATCAAATGAAGAAGCTCAACTGCATGATGATGAAGCACTATCTATTATAGGCATGATTGATAGGGGTGAAACTCAGGATCTCAACTTGTCACCTAGCGGATTAGTCAAGTACAAGAAGCAGATTTATGTTCTACCGTAACCAGAACTGAAATGACAAATCTTAGAGGAGGCACATAAGAGTAAGTATACTCTACATCTATGGGCTACAAAGATGTACCATGACGTGAAGGCTCAATACTATTGGTCATTATGAAAAGAGAGGTGACTGCGTTCGTTACTCATTGTTTGACATGTCAGAAAGTGAAAGTTAAACATCAACAACCATCGGGGCTTTTGACAAACCCTGAGATTCCTGAATGGAAGTGGGAAATCGTTACTATTGATTTCGTGATAGGATTGCCTAAGGTCAGAAACCATGACGCTATATGGGTGATAGTTGACAGATTCACAAAGACAGCTCACTTCCTATCGATTAGTATTCACTATTCTCCTGACAAACTGGAGGAGATCTACATTAAGGAGATTATGAGATTATATGGTACTCTAAAGAACATTATCTCCAATTGAGATCCACAATTCACTTCCAAGTTTTAGAAGGCGATACATGAAGCTTTGGGTACCAAGCTCCGATTTAGCTCAGCATATCATCCTCAAACTGATGGACAGACAGAATGAACGATTCAAACCCTTGAGGACATGCTAAGGGCGTGTGTGCTTGATTATAAAGGAAGTTGGGACAAATTTCTTCCATTGGCAGAGTTTTCCTACAACAACAGTTATCATTCGAGCATCCAGATGGCTCCATATGAGGCACTCTATGGGAGGAAGTATCAATTGCCAGTATGCTGGACTGAGTTGTCTAAGAAGGAATTGGTAGAGCCAGATATTGTTGATCAGACAACGGAGCATATAAAATTGATTAAGCAGAGGTTGCTAGCTGCTCAGAGCTGACAGAAAAGTTATGCAGATAAGAGGCGAAAACCTCTAGAATTTGAAGTCAGTGACCATGTGTTCATGAAAGTATCACCTATTATGGTATTGGCAAAGCACTTAGGCTCTGTTTCGTACGTGGTATTGAATTTTAATGGATTGGGATAGGGATAGGGATTGGGATTGGGATTGATGCTTTAAAAATATGTTTGGTATGAGGTGTTAATTGGAGGGAATGATTTTACCAATCTTATTTAATAAACAAGTACTAATTATAAAAAGACTCAAATACCCTATCCTAATCCCAAACTTGATCGATCAACCAAATCCTCAGGGAAATCAGTGTTGAACTCATCGTCGTGATCGTCATAATTGGAAAGGTTCACCTAGTAAAAACTTCAAATATATTTATGAAGAAGCAAGTAAACAGGGTATATTTATTGTCGTGAAATCAGCAAAATAGGAAAATCAGAAGGCTATGGATTCAAAGTGACCAAACAAATAAATAAAAACCCATTTGCGAAGTTAACGAACATTAAAGAGCTCTCGTCTAATAGGTTCGTGGCTTTGACTTCTGATATAGAGATGAGAGACATCTCGATATCACAATCAAATTGCTAATTAATAGCCAACAATGCACATCTTTGACGGAGAGAAAGGGGAAAAGTGATCGGTGCTGAGACGACGGAGTGAGCGGCGTTGAGGGAAACCGTGTGAAGTTGAGACATCGATGGTAAGGGGAAAAAAAGAGGTAGTGAATATTTGAGAGGGATTTTAGGTTATGATTGGGGTGATTTTTGTCTAGAAATATTTTATTTAAGGGTATTTTTGTCTTCACAATTTTGCAATCCCGGGATTCAAAACACAATACCAGGGGGAAGGTGGCTTTGCAGCAATCCCACTTTCGTGGTATTCCCAATCCCTAGTTACCCATAGTCCCTCATACCAAACGACACATTCTGACTTAATTCCTGATCCAATCCCACTCCCTGTCCTCAAATACCATGTACCAAACAGGGCCTTAAAGTAAAGAAGCTGCAACCAAGATACATTGGTTCGTTCGAGATCTTGGAGAAGATTGGGCCTGTAGCATACCGTATCTCTTTGCCACCGAATCTGAGCAGGCTACATGATGTTTTTCATGTTTCCCAGATGAAAAAGTATCAACCTGATCCAGAACACATAATACAGTACGAAGATGTGGAAATGTGCAAAGATTTGACGTACAAAGTCATACACTAACCGAATCATTGATCGGTAGGAAAAGCAACTTAGAAACAAGAGTATTTTGTTCATCAAGATTGTCTGGAAAAGGTTATTGCTCACAGAGGCTACGTGGGAAATAGAAGACAGTATGAAGAAACGTTAACCAAAGTTTATGAATGTATAAGTGTAGCAAATTTTGAGGATGAAATTTAATTAAGTGGGGGAGAACTGTAACGCCCTTATATTCACCAAAAATATATTGTAATTATTTGAAAAATTCGATAAAATGGTGAATATTCGTGAAATTTGGAATTTCTGAATTTTGAAATATTCATATTCATGAGAAAATGGGCAAATTAATTCAAGAAGGAAATTAGATTATAAAGGTAATAGCAAAATCATAATTTTGTCAATTTAGCCCCAGATTGATTATTTTTCAATTAATTGAAGTTAATTTCAATTAAGTAAGGAGAATGTATATTTGGAATAAATCAAGAGTTGTGAAATTGTAAGGAATTATACATAATCCATTTAATTGAATTATGGAATTGTTGAGACAATTTTATTTCCCTTTCTCTTGTAAATTTCGCCTAGCACAAGAAAAATGGAGGTAAAAATGATTTTTGGGATTAAAAATGCCAAGTGTCATTATCCTATGGTGATAGGATTAATTTATAATTGATTAAGAGCACATATCTAATTGCCTTAGTGTGTGTTCGGTAACCAGGAAAAAGCATTTTTTTCAACAAAACCTTGGTTTTGTCAAATAACAGCCGAACACCCCTAATTCTGCATAATCCCGTTTTTTCAACAAAACCAAGGTTTTGTGGCAAAACCTTGGTTTCCAGCATAATTTAATTTTTTTTTCTTTTCTTGCTATGTGGGCCCCACTACCACAGACACTCTCTCTTCTATTTTTTTTAAATTTCACCGTTTTTCTCAATCTCGTCCGTCACTTTGTTTTTTTTAAAAGATTTTAAAATTTTAATACTCGCTCTTATCTTAATATAAGACCTATTTATCTAATTTAATTATATTAGAAAAAATAATTAAGTTAATTAACATTACATATAGACAAATTTGTTTCATTTTTTGTATTAATTATGAAATTTAATGTTAAATAATGGGTTAAGATGCATCATTTTTAATGCCGTTAGGGGTTTTATTCTCTTATAATTTAACGTCATTAGGTAAAATTTAACGGTTTTGTTAAATTTAAATATTTTTTAATTTTTCATTATTATTTTCCATCTTCCAAAACTTATTTGTACTAGACACCCCTCAGGAAAAAATTGGCTGTTAAATTTGGATCTTAACCCTTAAATAATACATAAAATATAATCTTATTCTTTATATGTGATTATCACAAAAGTTAATGTTCTTTTTAGTAATTTGACTATTAAAATAGCTATTCTAATCACAACATCCAAACACTCATTTTATCAAAACCATGGTTTTCTATGATCTATTCTTCTCATAATCTATTCTCTAAAAGCTATTTTCCACTTTTTCTCTAGAAGCTATTCTCCAAAAGCTAATCCGAACACACCCTTAAATTAAAGCTTCTTAGACATAGTAATCATGACTATGGTATAATATTTGAGTGCATGGTTGGATTAGTTGGAGGAAACCCATTTAGTTAGGGAGAGCATTAGGGGAGATAGTTTTATGCTAACCAAAAGTGTAACCCCCTCACCGTAATGACATCCGGTTTATGAAATTTATGTGAAATAGGGACCAATAAAATAAAATAACAATTCATATTCCCTCATCCCAAGATGGGGTGTTTCAAAATCCGCTTCGAAACATAGTTAAACCTGGTCTCACATTCACAGGCGGATATAATTACTTGAGAAAAACAGAGTACATATTAAATATCAAAGTGCGGAAACCAAAATCCCGGCAAACCCCGGGTTACTTGCCTACATAACTTGGGTTTACAGGTTTCCCAACAATGGGGATTACATAACCAAAATAGTCATTTACATAAAATGTACAAATTGCAATCCCAATCCAAAACTATGATAACCAACTACCACTTAGATCTCGGAGTGAGCCTAACTACTCCTGGTCGTCCGTTTCCCTTTCGAACCACTCGCCCTGTCTGAAAAGATTAATCATTTGGGAGGGTGAGATTCTAAAGAATCCCCGTAGTAACTACTATTTCATACCACATGCAATCACATAATATGTAAACACATCATCTCATATCAACAGCAACAAATTCACTCCACCCTCATCCCCTTTTACCGCCGGGAAGGCATACGACCTTCACCCGAACCGTTGTTAGCGACTCAGGGACTATTGGCGTGGCAGTGCATACAAATAGCCACACGGCTCACATATAGCCTTTCGGCTTTCACAAATGGCCCGTCGGCCTTCACAAATATCACACCCTAACCTCATCCCCTTTTACCGCCGGGAAGGCATACGACCTTCACCCGAACCGTTGTTAGCGACTCAGGGACTATTGGTTTAGCGGTGCTACCACAATATTACATAACGCATATATGACACCCTAACCTCATCCCCTTTTACCGCCGGGAAGGCATACGACCTTCACCCGAACCGTTGTTAGCGACTCAGGGACTATTGGTTTAGCGGTGTATCCACACAAAGTTTTCACAAAACTTGCAGCATACAAAATCCATTTAATCACAATGATATAGCACACATATCATACATCACATAAGGTATAAAGATAGAGTCACTACCTGTATCTTTCCTGACTGGCTCCGGCACCGTGGCCTCACGAGGGCGACAGATATCAAATCCTATATCAATTAGGGACAACCAATTAATCTCTTATCCATAGGTATATTTCAATAATTCTCTAAGTTGGTTATCATTTAGGACTCTTTAGGTGACTAAAATAGGCCTAAACATATGCCTAAAGGGTTGGAAAACACTACCCAAAAGACCCCTTACTCGAAGGCAAAACACTGATTTTTGGTCATCTCACTCGAGCACAGATGCTCTCACTCGAGCACAAGTACGGACATCACTCGAGCACAAGTGCGAGTGAGACTGCGAGTGAGCTCCCGAGAGCATAAAGACACTTGCAGGAACTGGCTCACTCGAGCACGCTGACCCTCACTCGAGCACAAGGCCAAATACCTCACTCGAGCACACGCGAGAGAAAACCAGGAAGTGAGGACCCGAGAGCACCCAAAGCTCTCCAAGCATAGGATCACTCGAGCACAAAACCACACCCGCGAGCACACTCCCACCCGCGAGCACACTCCCACCAGAAGCACACCTCACACCCGCGAGCACACCTCACACCCGCGAGCACACACCTCTCACCCGCGAGCACACACCTCTCACCCGCGAGCATACCCGCGAGCACACACCTCTCACCCGCGAGCACCTCACTCGCAAGTGAGAGCCTGAAAGCACAACTCCCTCCTGAAGCACAACCTCACTCGAGCATGACCCCCAGTGCTCGAGTGAGAAGGCTATGCTCGCGAGTGTCAGAGCACACTCGTGGCATCCACCAGCAAGTGAAGACCCGAAAGAAACCCTTCACTCTGGACTCCCACCTTCACTCGAGCAGACCATGCCTGCTCGAGCATGTTCTTCGCTCACTCGAGCACAAAGCGCTGTGCTCGAGCATCACCCAAAGAAACCCAGACGCACTCGAAGCAGGACAGGGAAAACTCTTCCATCACTCGAGCACGTTCTTCCTCTGCTCGAGTGATGCTCATGCGAGACCCAGAAATGCAGAAAACCAGAAAACACCAGATGGTCAAATTCACTCCCAAAGGTTCCCAAACTCTCCACAATGCTCACACACCTTAAGCACTAACTAGGGAACACTATGGCAACTTCATAAACACTCCAAAAACCAATTTGACCACAATCATCCACTAAGGTCTCTATGATACACATTATCCAAATTCCCTTAACCCATTTCTACCATTTCAGATCACATTCAATGCTCAAATAACTCCATAATACATCATTTCCAATCATAAATCACAATGAACTTCATATCTCCAAAAATAGGCATATTTAGGGCAAAATTCCAGATTTTACCAAACTTAACCAAAAATCATAAACAATACATCAAAATGCTCTAAATGCCTACCTCTTCTCTTTGCTCAATCCAGAATCTGGATTCTCAAACTCCCAAATTCGACCAATGTCCCAATCTACACCATTTAAGGCTCTACAATCATCACAATGTAACTCTCATTGAGATGATCAATATCAGAGAAGAGGATTAGAGCAAAGGAGAAGCATAACTTACCAAGATCAAGCTTTTTCTTCTTCCTCTTCTTGCCTCAATGTCGCCGGAATTAGAGAGAAAGATGAGAGATGAGAGATGAGAGAGAAAATGATGATGAAGAAACACATACTCCCTCCCTTGCCCATGCCTCCAACCGAATAAGAGAGAGAAAATGAGGGAAAAGTGACATTTTGTCACTTAGTGCATCATCCTATGGCTTTCCACTTGCCACATGTCATCATCCATTCTCTTCCACAATGAACTCACCTCACCACAACACGCAGGATTCCGACCCACGGTCATAAAACCACAACCCTTGATCTTAAATACCACATGTATTTATTCTCAAAATTCACATTACATTAATCATCATTGTGCTTAATCAAGATAATTACAATAATTATCAGAATCATTAGCCCTAATTACAAATCGGGATATTACAATTCTCCTCCCGTTAAATAAATTTCGTCCTCGAAATTTGTTACATCCCTTGAGCCATAAACTCCGGATATCGCCTTCGCATATCTTCCTCCGTTTCCCAAGTTGCTTCCCGCTGAGTCATTCCCTTCCAGATCACTTTCACATAAGGAATACTCCGGTGTCTGAGCCGACGTTCTTCTCGTTCAATAATTTGCTCTGGCTCCACCGCATACGTGAAGTTATCTCGCAACTCCACATTCTCATACTCAACGACATGGGATGGATCCGGTTGATACTTCTTCAATTGGGAAACATGAAATACATCATGGAGTCTGCTCAAGCTCGGAGGTAGGGCTATACGATAAGCAACAGGCCCAATCCTATCAAGGATCTCAAAAGGACCTATATATCTCGGGCTCAACTTCTTTCGCTTTATAGCTCGCCCAATACCGGTGACAGGAGATACTCTAAGAAACACATGGTCACCGACCTCAAATTCTAGAGGCCTTCTCCTCTTGTCCGCATAGCTCTTCTGCCGACTCTGAGCTGCAAGAAGCCTCTTTCGAATGATTCGAATCTGGGCTGAGGTTTGATCCACAAGATCCGGCCCATAGAGTTTCCTCTCGGACAACTCATTCCAACACAATGGCGATTGGCATTTTCTTCCATACAACGCTTCATACGGCGCCATCTGAATGCTCGCATGAAAGCTATTGTTGTAGGCAAACTCAGCAAGTGGAAGGAAACGGTCCCAACTCCCTTTGAAGTCAAGTACACATGCCCGCAACATATCCTCTAAGGTCTGAATAGTCCTCTCTGACTGACCGTCTGTCTGAGGATGATAGGCTGTACTGAATCTCAACTGAGTACCCAGTGCCTCATGCAACGCCTTCCAGAATCTCGAAGTGAAACGAGGATCTCGATCAGAGATGATATTCCTCGGTATGCCATGGAGCTTCACAATTTCACGAAGATAAATCTCCGCTAGTCTATCCGGAGAGTAACTAACATTGATCGGTAGGAAGTGCGCTGACTTCGTTAACCGGTCCACAATAACCCAGATCGCATCATAATTCCTGATCTTGGGCAATCCCGTAACAAAATCCATGGTCACGCTTTCCCATTTCCATTCCGGAATTTCAGGGCTTTGCAATAAACCAGGCGGTCTTTGGTGCTCAATCTTCACTTTCTGACATGTGAGACACCTCGCCACATACTTTGTCACATCACTCTTCATACCCTGCCACCAATACTCAGATTTCAAACCATGGTACATTTTGGTCATACCAGGATGAAGAGTATATTGGCTCTTATGCGCCTCATCTAAGATCTTCTGTCTCAACTCCGCCTTAAGTGGAACACAAATCCTATTCTGATAACGAATCAATCCGCTAGGCGACACATCATAGCCTTGAACTTCTCCACGCTCAATTCTGGCTAGGTTACCCTGTATCCAGTCATCTTGCCGCTGAGCCTCTTTAATCTCAGCTCTCAAATCACTTTCCCCTTGGGAAACATTAAAATGGGCACAGATGATCTGGTTCGCCAGGTTCATATCACGAAAATCAGCAACCAATTTCTCCTCGTGTATCATCATAGCTGCCACAACCACAGTTTTCCGACTAAGAGCATCAGCGACTACATTTGCCTTACCCGGATGATATTTTATTTCCAGGTTGTAGTCCTTAAGCAACTCCATCCAACGTCGTTGTCTCATATTCAACTCTTTCTGATCGTACAGATATTTGAGACTCTTGTGGTCGCAGTACAGTTCCACGGTCACACCATACAAATAATGCCTCCAAATCTTCAAGGCAAACACAATAGCCGCAAGCTCCAGATCATGAGTGGGATAGTTCAATTCATGAGGTCTGAGCTGTCGAGAGGCGTAGGCCACCACACGTCCCTGCTGCATAAGGACACACCCTAATCCCTGCCCACTGGCATCAGAGTACACAACATATGTCACACTGGGATCGGGCAAAATCAACACAGGTGCCGTAGTCAACCTCTCCTTCAGCTCCACAAAGCAATTTTCACATTTCTCATCCCACACATACGGCTGATCCTTTCTCGTGAGCTTGGTCATCGGCAATGCAATACGGGAGAAATTCTGAATGAATCTCCGATAATAACCAGCAAGACCCAGAAAACTGCGTACCTCGGCCACAGATTCTGGCCTCTTCCAGTTCAGTACTGCTTCCACTTTACTAGGATCCACAGCGACCCCACCTTGCGAGATAACATGGCCTAAGAATTTCACTTCTGATAGCCAAAACTCACATTTACTCAACTTAGCATAGAGTTGCTTCTCACGCAATATATTCAACACGATTCTCAAATGATGCTCATGTTCTTTTCTACTCTTAGAGTATATCAAAATATCGTCAATAAATACCACAACAAACTGATCTAGGTATTGCCGAAAGATACGGTTCATGTAATCCATGAAAACCGCAGGCGCATTTGTCAACCCAAATGGCATCACTAAGAACTCATAATGACCATATCTGGTCCGGAAAGCAGTCTTCGGAACATCTTCCGCTTTCACACGCAGCTGATGATACCCCGACCTTAGATCAATCTTGGAGAATACACACGAGCCAGATAATTGATCTAACAAGTCATCAATTCTAGGGAGAGGGTACTTATTCTTGACGGTAACTTTATTCAATTCTCGATAGTCGATACACAAACGAAGACTCCCGTCTTTCTTTTTCACAAATAAAACTGGAGCACCCCAAGGCGACACACTGGGTCTAATAAACCCTTTCTCGAGCAAATCCTCAATCTGCTTTTTCAATTCGGCCATTTCATTTGGAGCCATACGATATGGGGCTTTAGATATCGAACCCGCTCCAGGCACAATGTCAATCGGAAACTGAACTTCCCTTTCCGGAGGTAATCCACTTAAGTCGTCCGGAAAAACCTCAGGGAATTCATTCACTATGGGTATACTATTCAAAGTTTCACTGATTTCTCCTTGTACCGAGAAGAAAACCATATACCCCTGACAACCCTTTTTCAAATATCTCTCAGCCTTCGCCGTCGAAAGAAAATTCAAATCAACATTGCCATTCTCGACGTTTTGAGAAACTGGATATACAATCCTCTCGTTCCCACAATCTAATAACACGTTATTCGCTCTCAACCAATCAAAACCCAAAATGACTTCCAATTGGCAGAGCGGTAAACAAATTAGATCTACCACAGACTCATGACCCTCTACGGTTATTAAACAATTCAAACAGGCTTCTGTAGTTACAGCCTTTACACCCATCGGTGTTGACACAATCAATTCGAATGGCAACTTATGTACAATTAAACCCAGGCGCTTTACACAATCATGCGCAATAAATGAGTGACTTGCACCCGAGTCAAACAATACTTGCAATACAAATCCATTAAGAAGAACTGTACCTTGTATCAGCTCTGGGGATTTCCGGGCTTCCTCATGAGTCATAGCAAATACTCTGCCCTGAGTTTTCGGTCTCTGCTCCGCTTGCGGTCGTTGGCAATCTCTGGAAAGATGTCCGGTTCGCTTACAGTTAAAGCAAATCATCTCACCCTGACAGTTCTTACCATAATGTGACTGATTACAGCGAGGACATTTCCTCTCAGTCCCAAACCTCTGGGGTTCACGATCTCTGGGCTGGTAGGGCTTCTTACCACCACCCCTATACGAAGATGACGATCCCGAACCCTTCCGCTTCTGGGAAGCACCACCCTTGCTGGGTTCACTATAACCACCCGCAGTCTTAGCCGGATACAATTCTCTCAGATTGCTCTCTGTAATCCGACACTCTTCAACGGCCTTGTTAAACTTGGAGAACCGATGAGTGGCTATTCTCTTCCTCATGTCACGCCTCAAGCCCCGGATAAGCAAGTCTGAGCTCAACTCCTCATCATCCCTCTTTTGCAGATAAGAGGAGTATCGGGACAACCGGGTGAATCGGGACAAATATTCATCAAATGACTCCGTGTCCCCTTGCTTGATTTGTAGGAACTCGGTCTCCTTTTCAAGCCTCACCGACTTGGGAAAGTATTTCTCATCGAAGTGCTGTTGAAACACTTCCCAGGTCAATGGTATATTCTTGCTCTTCAGCGACAGAGCTATGTTCCGCCACCAGCGGTCTGCATCACCCTCAAGTTTGTACACCGCCAGCTTGGCTTTCACTTCCGAGGGACATTCTAGAACCTCGAATATCTTCTCAAGACGGTTCAACCAGTCTTCCGCCGCCTGAGGATCAAATTTCCCTCTGAATACCGGAGGTAGGTGTTTACAAAACCTGGAGACCCAAAACTGAAGATCTCTTTCCTCATTGACCGATTTCCCATGCGGCCTTTGATTTTCTTCAGTACGAGGAGGCGATTCAAGCGATCGTGCTGACCCTTCAGCTGTATCTTCCAGTCTAGTCTCCTCTCGGGTTTCCCCTCGAGTACCTTCTTGAGTAGACTGGCCTCTACCCTCATTGTTCTTTGCTTTCTCGGCTCGAAGCTCTTCTCTAAGCTCCGTAATCATATCCCTCTGATCCTTTATCAAGCCCATCAACTCTTGCATAGGATCTGGTGGATTGTCATTGACCAACTCCACATCGGGATCTTCTTGTTGTACTCTGGGGCGACCTTTTGTTGTTCTTTTCATTCTACAAAGAACTCACCCCATTAATCCAACAATTATGGTATACACATCTCTACAGAGCTCATATATCCACAATTATAACTCAAAGATGTGTAAACGAACAAACATTCACTACCAATCCATTATCACTAAGGACACACTATGGGAGCTATCCTAGCAAACTCTACCCTTGCCAGGAACTGCAGCTCTGATACCAAAAATGTAACCCCCTCACCGTAATGACATCCGGTTTATGAAATTTATGTGAAATAGGGACCAATAAAATAAAATAACAATTCATATTCCCTCATCCCAAGATGGGGTGTTTCAAAATCCGCTTCGAAACATAGTTAAACCTGGTCTCACATTCACAGGCGGATATAATTACTTGAGAAAAACAGAGTACATATTAAATATCAAAGTGCGGAAACCAAAATCCCGGCAAACCCCGGGTTACTTGCCTACATAACTTGGGTTTACAGGTTTCCCAACAATGGGGATTACATAACCAAAATAGTCATTTACATAAAATGTACAAATTGCAATCCCAATCCAAAACTATGATAACCAACTACCACTTAGATCTCGGAGTGAGCCTAACTACTCCTGGTCGTCCGTTTCCCTTTCGAACCACTCGCCCTGTCTGAAAAGATTAATCATTTGGGAGGGTGAGATTCTAAAGAATCCCCGTAGTAACTACTATTTCATACCACATGCAATCACATAATATGTAAACACATCATCTCATATCAACAGCAACAAATTCACTCCACCCTCATCCCCTTTTACCGCCGGGAAGGCATACGACCTTCACCCGAACCGTTGTTAGCGACTCAGGGACTATTGGCGTGGCAGTGCATACAAATAGCCACACGGCTCACATATAGCCTTTCGGCTTTCACAAATGGCCCGTCGGCCTTCACAAATATCACACCCTAACCTCATCCCCTTTTACCGCCGGGAAGGCATACGACCTTCACCCGAACCGTTGTTAGCGACTCAGGGACTATTGGTTTAGCGGTGCTACCACAATATTACATAACGCATATATGACACCCTAACCTCATCCCCTTTTACCGCCGGGAAGGCATACGACCTTCACCCGAACCGTTGTTAGCGACTCAGGGACTATTGGTTTAGCGGTGTATCCACACAAAGTTTTCACAAAACTTGCAGCATACAAAATCCATTTAATCACAATGATATAGCACACATATCATACATCACATAAGGTATAAAGATAGAGTCACTACCTGTATCTTTCCTGACTGGCTCCGGCACCGTGGCCTCACGAGGGCGACAGATATCAAATCCTATATCAATTAGGGACAACCAATTAATCTCTTATCCATAGGTATATTTCAATAATTCTCTAAGTTGGTTATCATTTAGGACTCTTTAGGTGACTAAAATAGGCCTAAACATATGCCTAAAGGGTTGGAAAACACTACCCAAAAGACCCCTTACTCGAAGGCAAAACACTGATTTTTGGTCATCTCACTCGAGCACAGATGCTCTCACTCGAGCACAAGTACGGACATCACTCGAGCACAAGTGCGAGTGAGACTGCGAGTGAGCTCCCGAGAGCATAAAGACACTTGCAGGAACTGGCTCACTCGAGCACGCTGACCCTCACTCGAGCACAAGGCCAAATACCTCACTCGAGCACACGCGAGAGAAAACCAGGAAGTGAGGACCCGAGAGCACCCAAAGCTCTCCAAGCATAGGATCACTCGAGCACAAAACCACACCCGCGAGCACACTCCCACCCGCGAGCACACTCCCACCAGAAGCACACCTCACACCCGCGAGCACACCTCACACCCGCGAGCACACACCTCTCACCCGCGAGCACACACCTCTCACCCGCGAGCATACCCGCGAGCACACACCTCTCACCCGCGAGCACCTCACTCGCAAGTGAGAGCCTGAAAGCACAACTCCCTCCTGAAGCACAACCTCACTCGAGCATGACCCCCAGTGCTCGAGTGAGAAGGCTATGCTCGCGAGTGTCAGAGCACACTCGTGGCATCCACCAGCAAGTGAAGACCCGAAAGAAACCCTTCACTCTGGACTCCCACCTTCACTCGAGCAGACCATGCCTGCTCGAGCATGTTCTTCGCTCACTCGAGCACAAAGCGCTGTGCTCGAGCATCACCCAAAGAAACCCAGACGCACTCGAAGCAGGACAGGGAAAACTCTTCCATCACTCGAGCACGTTCTTCCTCTGCTCGAGTGATGCTCATGCGAGACCCAGAAATGCAGAAAACCAGAAAACACCAGATGGTCAAATTCACTCCCAAAGGTTCCCAAACTCTCCACAATGCTCACACACCTTAAGCACTAACTAGGGAACACTATGGCAACTTCATAAACACTCCAAAAACCAATTTGACCACAATCATCCACTAAGGTCTCTATGATACACATTATCCAAATTCCCTTAACCCATTTCTACCATTTCAGATCACATTCAATGCTCAAATAACTCCATAATACATCATTTCCAATCATAAATCACAATGAACTTCATATCTCCAAAAATAGGCATATTTAGGGCAAAATTCCAGATTTTACCAAACTTAACCAAAAATCATAAACAATACATCAAAATGCTCTAAATGCCTACCTCTTCTCTTTGCTCAATCCAGAATCTGGATTCTCAAACTCCCAAATTCGACCAATGTCCCAATCTACACCATTTAAGGCTCTACAATCATCACAATGTAACTCTCATTGAGATGATCAATATCAGAGAAGAGGATTAGAGCAAAGGAGAAGCATAACTTACCAAGATCAAGCTTTTTCTTCTTCCTCTTCTTGCCTCAATGTCGCCGGAATTAGAGAGAAAGATGAGAGATGAGAGATGAGAGAGAAAATGATGATGAAGAAACACATACTCCCTCCCTTGCCCATGCCTCCAACCGAATAAGAGAGAGAAAATGAGGGAAAAGTGACATTTTGTCACTTAGTGCATCATCCTATGGCTTTCCACTTGCCACATGTCATCATCCATTCTCTTCCACAATGAACTCACCTCACCACAACACGCAGGATTCCGACCCACGGTCATAAAACCACAACCCTTGATCTTAAATACCACATGTATTTATTCTCAAAATTCACATTACATTAATCATCATTGTGCTTAATCAAGATAATTACAATAATTATCAGAATCATTAGCCCTAATTACAAATCGGGATATTACAAAAAGGGGGAGGAAATTAGTTCAATGCTAATGGAGCAATTATGACACAAATGTGAACGAGATAAGGATTGTGACAAGTGTCACCATAAGATGCTTTGATGAGATCATGTCGTTAAGGGTGATTGGAGTTGTTTTATTAAACACTCTTCCTTCCTCTTCCCTTCATATTTTCGGCTAGCAACAAGAGAAAGAAGAGAGAGAGAGAGAGAGAGAGAGAGAGCTTGAAGAACTTTGGAGTTCTAGAGAGAAGGAAGAAGAGGCTTAAGGTAACTATTGATCTCTTAAGCATTTTCTTTGTAATATTCCATGAAAACCTTCTCTAAACCTTTCTTCTTCATGAAATCCATGGTTTTGAAGACACATCTTGAGCTCAAGGAGAGAGAGAGGAGGATGCTTAGAGAGAGAAAATCTAAGAACTCAAGAGGTAACTTCATAAATCTTATATCTATATTAGTATGAAGTTGTTGTTGATGTTGGTTGTTGGATTTGGTGATTTTTGTCAAGCTTGAAGAACTTTGGAGTTCTAAAGAGAAGGAAGAAGAGGCTTAAGGTAACTATTGATCTCTTAAGCATTTTCTTTGTAATATTCCATGAAAACCTTCTCTAAACCTTTCTTCTTCATGAAATCCATGGTTTTGAAGACACATCTTGAGCTCAAGGAGAGAGAGAGGAGGATGCTTAGAGAGAGAAAATCTAAGAACTCAAGAGGTAACTTCATAAATCTTATATCTATATTAGTATGAAGTTGTTGTTGATGTTGGTTGTTGGATTTGGTGATTTTTGTCAAGTTTATAAATTTGGAAAAGTCCTAACCCTAAGGGGTTATGCTGCCCAAATTTCTTTAAATCATGGTTAGTATGTATTTAAATGAGTTAATAAGGGATTAGAAGTAAAAATGTACACGCTTTAGAACCTAAAACACAAAAGTCCAATTTTTCCTTTTTCTTGACATATACTAACCATGATTTATATAAATTTGGGCTGTCAAGGGTAATTTCATAATTTAACATTGAATTTGGTGATTCTAAGCACAAAAATGGATTTCTTAGGCAAAAATACGTCATGATAGCCCTAATCAAATTTTGTGAAAACATGCTATCGGGCCGGGTAGGGCAGGGCCGAGTCGGGGTCCCGAGGGTATTTTGGTAAATTTTCACCATCTAACCACAAGAAACACTATGGAAGAGTCTAAAATGATACTTGGATAGGTTATGACCTATTTCTTATACATTTAATATTTTAGGACCGAGTCAAAAACCAGAAGCGACACATTTTATGAGGCACATTAAAAAAGGATTGATAGAACTTTGAAGTAAGGACTACCATCCTCATACACTGTGAATAATTGTATGTATTTGTTACTATATTTTGTCATATGATTGTGTGCTAGAGGCACAGTACCTAGTTGTGGTTCGGTGCCCAACAAAGGTTGATTCGACACAACCTTTGCCGCCTCGGGGTCAAATCACAATTTACCACGAATTAAATGCAATATAGTGCAAACAACTCGGGATCATTCTCTTATCATGGAGCCTTTTATTTTGAAAAGGGGTTTTTGAAATTGGTTTTCTCTAAATCAAAATCCTGAAAATAAAACTATTTCTAATCTTTTTGGTATTTTTGAAAATAATGAGAAATGTTAAATTGAAAGTGAAGATATGTATAATGGATGCTCTTGGTGATGAAGAAAGTGGCAATCCTTGCTAAACAAATCATATGAGTTCAAATTTCATTAAGTCTCAAGAACAATCTCAAGATAACACTTGAGTCCAATATTCCCAATTAATAGTAGCTCCTACAAACATAGCTAACTACTACCTCTTGAGATATTGTTTAAACCCACTTAATGTGCAATTAAAATTGAAGTGATGCAAATCGTTTTTCTCAAATTGAATGTTCTAACGAACCATTCAAGAGATAAAATCAACTATGATTACCAATCAATAACATGATAGCAAGCATAATTTCATCAAGCACATCAAAAGATATATATCAAAATGAACATAGCATCCAATTGAAACTACAATGATAAACCTATATGGATACATAACAGCAATCCAAGTCTTAAAACCACAAAATGATTAACCTAAATAAGGAAATCAAATATATAGTCTAAGCATAAGATTGAATCAAAGAACTCCCCTATGTAAGCGCATGTGCTCAAGCCACAAATCTCCATCACCAAAAAGCAAAAGGATCAGCCTCTCATAGCTACTGTCACAGCCCAATTCAAAATTATCTCACAAACAGCCTTAAAAACTATGGAGAAGCTACTGCCCAAAATGTATGAATGAAGACAAAGTGGAATTGAATAGGAAAAGAAATAGAAACTGTGGGTTTCTTGGAGAATGAGAATAAACCGAAGCTAGAGAGTATATGGAAGGAAAGATGATGATGGTTCTGGATAGGGATCAAGAAGGGTCTATCGGTGTGGAGGAAAGATTGGAAGAGTGGTGGAATTCAGAACAGAGGAAGGAAGAGGAATGACGGTTTTAGATTCAATCTATAATGTTGAAGAGAAAGATGGTAGTATCAGTGGTGATTCTGAACTTAATGGAGGTAGTGGCGGTGTGGTGTTAGGACAGAGGGACGACAGTAAAAGAAGAAGTGGGAGGGGTCAGTGATACTCTAAAAGAAAACAGAGGTGGTGGTAAGTTGAGGAGCAGGACAGTACTGTGACGAAGGTGGTGGTGGGCGAAGCTTGAGGGAGGTAGTGAAGGAAACTAAGAGATACGGTGCTGGTATAACGGTGGTGGTACTAATAGTGGTTCAGGTGCCTCAGAATCCCAGCTCAACTCCCTCCTTCAGCTCTCGGTCCTACCCAAATCTCTATGTTCAAGCTCTCAGCTTTGAGTACTACAATCAGATCTCAAGTTCACCGAGAATGGAGAACCGATGGTTGAGGTGTGGTTTTCTGCCTCTTCTCCGTCTCCCTCAAGCTCCCTCTGAGTTCTCAGTTCTCTCCCATGTCTGTCGCTCCCCACTCCTCTCATCTGTCTCTCCCTCTTCTCTCAAGCTTCCTCTGCTGTCCAAAAGCTCCACGGTGCTCCCAACTGATTCTCCTAGCTCTGTAACAATGATGGATGGTGGATCTCACCGGTGGCTGTGGTGGTTGATGGTGCCACCGGCGAGAGAGGAAGATGAAGGTGATGGGATGGTGAATTCAAACAAATGAGCTCAAAATCATATGAAATTGAATACAACAACACCACACAGAAGCTACCAAGTCAAATCAAGGCAAGAATGCAATGAATGCAATCTAAATGCAAACAATCCTAAACTATATGTAAAGAAATAACCAAAAATGCAAAACTAACAAGCTCAACACGAGAAACCCCTTGTCAAAAGTGAAATTGACAATTAGATTACCTAGGGAGCCAATTACTTAGCTCCCCGGCAACGACGCCATTGATTTGACCGTGTCTTTACGCCTTGGGGTCAAATGCAAAATATTTTTAATCCAAGAATTACAGTACAATGCAACACTCGGGTCATCTCACTTGAGGAGCTTTTTACTGAACTACCTAAGTAATCTATATGCTATGCGAATGTAATTAAAACAAGGGGAAAACTATTTTTAGATTTTTTTGAATTAATGAATAAAAGAAAATGCAAATTAATTAAATGCGAAGCTATGTTTCTTTTGTATTTTTCTTATAAAAATGGAGAATGAGTAAGAGTGAATGGAATGGTGTGGAAAATATGAATGATGAATGCTCTTGGTAATGAAGAAGTGACAATCCTTGCACAAAAAGATTATGGAAGCTACTTTTCTCTAAGTCTTGAAATATAAAACTCCAAACGATCGCTCGGGTCTAGTGTTCTTAATTAATAGTTACTTCTGCGAACACAACTAGTAACTATCCCTTAAGGTACTATTAGGAACCACTTAGAGTGCAATTAAAATGAATAAACGCGGCTAGCTTCCTCTTGATATGAATGTGATAACACGACACTCAATTGAATTAATTCAATTATACAATCTAACAATAACACGTAGAAAGCACAATTTCATTGAATCAATAAGGAAATATATATATATATATATTCAACAAGCCACAAAAATCCAATCCAATCACATAAATTCAATCCACCACTACTACAAAATATTGCTTTTACGTCCCTAAAGGACGTCCCTTTTTAAAAAAGGGACGTAAAAAATAAAGGCGGTGGCATTTTTGTTATTCTGAGTGAGATTTGAATGGTTTTAGACGTCCCCAATTCAAAAAGGGACGTCTAAAGTCACTTTAGACGTCCCCAATTTAATTGGGGACGTCTAAAGTAAAATTTTTTTTTTTAATCAGGGACGCCTTTTAACGTCCCTAATATATATTAGGGACGCCAAAAGGCGTCCCTTAAATATCAGGGACGCCACTTTTGGCGTCCCTAATGTTATCAGGGACGCCTAAAGTGGCGTCCCTAATGTTATCAGGGACGCCTAAAGTGGCGTCCCTGATTTTTTTTTTTTTTTAAAAAAAAAAAAACTTTAGACGTCCCCAATTAAATTGGGGACGTCTAAAGTAACTTTAGACGTCCCTTTTTGAATTGGGGACGTCTAAAGTAAATAAAAAAAAAAAAAAATCAACTACACAACTTTAGACGTCCCTAAATTAAATTGGGGACGTCAAAAACAATTCAAATATGTACTGACAGTCTTTATTTGTCAGTTTTATAGATCCACACTCTTCTTTCTCATCAACGCAACCACTACCACCAAACATTTAACTTTTACTTCTTCTTCTTTGTATGTTGTTGTTTCTTCTTTTCTCTCTCTTTATTTTCACCAGATCTGTAATGCTTACCACCACGCATTTAACTCTTGTTTCTTCTTTGCTCTCTCTCTTTTTCACCAGATCTATTATGTTTCTTACTATTTTATCTTCTTTCTCTTTTTTTCTTTGGATTTCCCTTCTATTTTATCTTCTAACTCATGTTGTTATGGTTTGTAGATCGAAACTCCAAAACATGCTTCATGGCCACGTTCCCACTGAGAAAATGAGGTACATCTCTCTCTGTTACTCTTCTCTATTCATTGTTATGAGAAAATGAATTTTAATAATAGAAGGAGATAAGTTTTTCGCAACTGATTCATCTTATTGTTATCATCTTCTGTTTATGAGATTTCAGCTTTAGAGTTATTATTGTGTAGATTTTGGATTTGGAGTTCAGATACTAGATCTGTAATTTTATTGACGATGATATGTAATTTCTGATTTTAAATACTGTTTAGTTCAGATCTGTAATATAAACGAATTTTTTTTTTAAAAAAAAGCACTTTAGACGTCCCCACTTTAAAGTGGGGACTTCTAAAGTGGGACTTTAGACGTCCCCACTTTAAAGTGGGGACGTCTAAAGTCCCACAGTGGGACTTTAGACATCCCCAATTTAAAGTGGGGACGTCTAAAGTCCAGATTTTAGACGTCCTTTTATCTACGGACGTTATTGCCATTTTTTACTACGTCGCTCACATAGATGTCCCCTTGTTTTCAGACGTTAAAAGGCCTAAAAAAGGGACGTTAAAAATGTTTTTTGTAGTAGTGCACAAGATAATCCAAACGGTCAAATCAATGGCGCCGTTGCCGGGGAGCTAAGTAATTGTCTCACTAGGTAATCTAATTGTCAATTTCAATTTTGACAAGGGGTTTTTAGTGTTGAGCTTGTTAGTTTTGCATTTTTGGTTATTTCTTTGCATATAGTTTATGATTTTTTGCATTTAGATTGCATTCATTGCAAACAAAAAGTGTGTATAGTTTAGAAAAGAAAAAAAAAGAGAAATTAAAGAAAAGAAGAAATTAAAGAAAAACAAAGAGAGAGAGAGAGAGAGAGAGAGAGTATAGTTTGAAAAAAAAGAGAGAGAAGACAATAATTGAATTGAAAAAGAAAAAAAAGAGAGGAGAGTATTAGAAAGAAAAGAATATATATATATATATATATATATATATATATAAGTGTTTGTTAAAAAAAAGAAAAAAGAAATAATAATAATAATACGAAGGCACTTGTTCATGAATTTGAAAAAGAATTGGCAAGAGTTTTTCAAGTAATTTAGATGCTATGAACTTGATCATTACCTTTGACTTGCATATCAACTATTTCTTTTTCTCTAATTAATTCATTACATCTAGCCTTCATCCAACATTACAAGCCTTTTAAGCCCTCTTGATTCAATGCATTTATTGCTATTAGTAGTGGAGATATTAGAGTTGTTACAAGCCTATGGTAAGGTATGGATTAAGTGAACTGGAGTGAAATGAGCCCAATGAGGTGAGATGAGCTATACACTAATACATTAAGAGTTCTCTTGTGTTTCATTCTAATATTTTGAGATTGTGTAGTTAGCTAATTTCTTTGCATCTCTTGACTATGATTAGTGTTGGCTTGAAGGATTTGATTAATTGATCTATTGCTTTTGAATTATGAAATTGCTCAAATTTCAAATGCATTGGTGATTTGAATTTAGAAACTTGTACTTCATTGCGTTTGTTCAGGAGTACAAAGGTTTAAGTGTGGGGGAATTGATTGAACCATATTTTTATATAATATTTCATAACTAATCTAGGATTTTTAATGCATTTCCTGAGATAATATTGCATAATTAAGCACTAATTTTAGTTAGGGACAATTGTTTTAAATTAATTACAATTAGGGGCAAAATGGTTATAATTTATTAATTATTTTTGTACAATTATCCCTTGAACTTTGATGCTTTATGGTGTTTAATATTGTATTGTAGGTGGTTTGGAAGAAAATTGGAGATTTTGGAGGTCAAATTAATATTTTAAAGATTGGAGAAAATCAAAAAAAGAGGGCCTTAGCTTTTCTGAAAATTATAAATTTATGAAGAAAAGGGTCGGGGAAAATCACATAAAAGTTCCCAGAAGTTTTAATAATAGCAATTATACCCACAATAGGTCACAACAATTTCAGTGTATTCCTTTTGAGAACTTTCAAAAGTTCTCACCTTAGTCCCTGGTCAAAACGCACGTTTTGACCAGGGCTAATCTCCTCCTTCAGAACTGACCCGAGACGCAGCTAAATTGGATATGGAAAATGGACATACAGACCCGAAACCCAGAGATAAAAGAGCAAGCTGAGATTTGAGATCAGGGGTGGAGCGCCGCGAGCAGAGAATCTGAGATTGGGAGACTGGGAGACGACGAGGAGACCACTTCTGTCACCACTGGCATCTCCTCCTCCCCACCACATAACCACCATTACCGCCATCAATTCCAGAGAGGGCTAGATCGAAGGCAGCGAGAGAGACTTGGGGGCATACCAGATCTTGAACGAGAGCTTGAGAGGAGAAGGGGAGAGACAGACAGCCACCACCACCGTCAAGGACCTCCCCGGCAAGCTTCTCGTTCAAGATCTGGTATGCCCCCAAGTCTCTCTCGCTGGCTTCGATCTAGCCCTCTCTGGAATTGATGGCGGTAATGGTGGTTATATGGTGGGGAGGAGGAGATGTTAGTGGTGACAGAGGTGGTCTCCTCGTCGTCTCCCAGTCTCCCAATCTCATATTCTCCGCTCGCGGCGCTCCACCCCTGATCTCAAATCTCAGCTTGCTCTTTTATCTCCGGGTTTCGGGTCTGTATGTCCATTTTCCATATCCAGTTCAGCTGTGTCTCAGGTCTGTTTTGAAGGAGGAGATTAGCCCTAGTCAAAACATGCGTTTTGACCAGGGACTCAAGTGAGAACTTTTGAAAGTTCTCAGAGGGACTACACTGAAATTGTTGTGACCTCTTGTGGGTATAATTGCTATTATTAAAACTTCTGGGAACTTTTATGTGATTTTCCCTGGGCCCTTTTCTTCATAAATTTATAATTTTCAGAAAATCTAGGGCCCTCTTTCTGTGATTTTCTCCAATCTTCAAAATATTAATTTGACCTCTAAAATCTCCAATTTTCTTCCAAACCACTTACAATACAATATTAAACACCATATAGCATCAAAAGTTCAAGGGACAATTGTACAAAAATAATTAATAAATTATAACCATTTTGCCCCTAATTGCAATTAATTCAAAACAATTGTCTCTAACTAAAATTAGTGCTTAATTATGCAATATTATCTCAGAAAATGCATTAAAAATCCTATATTAATTATGAAATATTATATAAAAATATGGTTCAATCAAAGGTATATCAAAAAATTCTAGCTGTGGTCGATGACTCAGTTAAGGTACACTATCGAAAACCCTAGCTATAGTCGATGACTCGGCTAAGGTAATTACATGTGAATAGAATCAAACTTTCATTTTTGCCTAATATGGTGTATTGCATATTTAATTTTCATATTTTATATATTGATCGTATGTCTCTACTGGGATTCTTTGGAATCTTGATACGAGTTCAGATGATCAATTAAATAGTGCAAGTGTACACTGTCGTAATCAAGTAATATAGAAGTAAGTAGAGTATCGTTCCCACGAGGATTGAGCACTAAGTACCAAAATGGGTAATTTTAATTCTATTTAGTCGATCGATTAGATTGAGAGTACAAAATAAAAGAAAAATAATTAAATGTGAATGCAGGTGATATGAAAGCAAATATGAGAAAAAAGCCCCAGGGATTAGATTTCACTTCACAAATTCCGGATTGAATCACTTATTTATTCTAGCCCAATTTATTCCACATAATTAATAGTCGAGTTTCCCTAATTTAATTACTAGCCTCTTCCAAGGTCAAGCAACTCTATAATCAATTGCTAATCCAATATATTCCTATATGAATTTAAGCAATTAATCATGCCTTAAGATTTATGGAACTCAGTAAGACTACACAACTCATATGAATATATTCCTATTTCATATGCAAGTCATGGTTTTAATTATAGGGTCTACACACATGTATCTCCTTCCGGTCTCAACATGTATATTGAAATCATTTAAAAGATGGCCAATCAATCAAAAGCATTAAGAATAATAATTAAAACTCAATCATGGAGGAGAAATTCAAACTAGATTTAATAAGTTAAGATTCAATCCGTCATTAGTAAGCTACATCATCACCCTAGGAAAATGAAAGTTTAGCACATGATGAAATTAAAAACAAAACCAAAATAAATTGACATTATATAAAACTAGAATGAAATCCTCAGAAATACTGCATAAACTTGAATATTAAATTCTCAAACATAAATATACAACCAAAAGATGAATGAAAGATGAAGAAATCTAGCCGTCCATTTAGGAGGTAAAACCTTCCATGTAGGCGGTATGCAGAATAAAATCCTAAGCCTTCCAAGATAGAGGCATGAAGAAATCTATCCGTCCATTGAGGAGGTAAAACCTTCCATGTAGGCGGTATGCAAAATGTAATAAAATCCTAAGCCTTCCAAGATGGAGGCATGCAATACATGAAATTAAATCTAAGAAACAACACAAAGAACTCAGAAATGATAGAGAAAGATCTCTCCCGGTCAGAGAAGGACCTCTCCCGGTCAGAGAAGGGCCTCTGCTTCTCTTCCTCTCCTCCTCCTTTGAGCTTGGCATTGATCTCTATTTATAGGGGAAAAAAAACGTGTGCTACAGTACTGCTACAGTGATCTGGCGGGTGCTACAGTGCCCTGGCGGTTGCTACAGTACCGTTGACCTGCTACAGTTCCCGATGGCTGCTACAGTGCTGTTGACCTGCTACAGTCCCGATGGCTGCTACAGTTCTGTTGACCTGCTACAGTTCCCGATGGCTGCTACAGTGCCATGACTGCTACAGTACTTTTATTTTATTTTATTTTATTTTTTAATTTTTTTTTAATGCTGTTTATTCCAAAAACAATATTTATTTATCAATCACACCCAAATTTATTATATTAAACACAAATATCGTCCATAAAATCATCATATAAAGGAAAATAAATATGCAAATATTTTACTTATCAAATCTCACCCTTTTTTTAAAACAAACATCTCAGCGGGTGCCAGTAGGATGAAAGGCAAAGGCGTAGATACCGAGAAGTGATTGGCACGTGTCTCGAGGCAATGTCAAAGCTGGTAGTTATAATTAGTCTATTCTTAAAATATTTTTGGGAATTCTGTAAATATTGAAATTTTAGCTGTATTTTTATTTTGCCTACGAACAACTTGAGATTTTAAATGGATGCTTTTATCAGTATAAATGTACTTTTCTGTATGCCCATGGAATTCTGTCTTTATTACTCTTCAATTATCAAAATGGAAACGGGTGTTGACATAGAGCAAGCATTTTGCTTTCATTATACATGTCTTAAGTTCAACTTGACAGTAATGATGAATGACGATAAACATTCATATATATCGAATAAAGAGGCGGACTAATACATGCCCGTAATTAACCAAATTGTTAAAATCGCATCTCGCGAATAAACTTTTTACCATTGAGAAATCAAATAAAAAAAGGCAGAAATTAAAACTTATCTTATTTCCTTTGCAATCAGCCAAATGAATTGGAGAACCCATCACGACATTCTCACAAGATTAGCAAGGATTATCTCTTAAGATTGTAGTCAAAAACTGTAAAGAAACAAGAAAATATTTGATTTGAGTCACGTCGAGGACACTGTCCTAAAGATATATTCCGCAGCCCCCTTAGTAAATAGGAAGCGGCATCTCCCCAGGATTAAACGAACCCATCCTATAAGGATACAGGGCAGCAGAACTGGCGAAAGATAAAGTAACTCAATGAGAGATTACCGAGGCTTCTATTTCTCTACTCCAAATGGTGTCACAGTTGGGGTATTTATAAACATGAATCAATGCCTTAAAGAGGTGCCTCTGGAAGGCTACACCTCTTTAATTAGAAGTCATAACCATCTATTAAATCCATGAACCATTTTGATTTCTAAACCAACATAAATCCCTTTAATTTATAAGAACATGACTTATCAAAATGCATCTCTTCATTTAAACATATTCCATAATATTGGAGAGACTCTTTCTTTGACACGCCTATATTCAATATTTACAACAATCCCCCACATGTGTCAAAGAAAACACACCATTTGCTGAGTTACACCCATGGATATAACCATTATATCTGGAGGTCTTTAGAACTATAAACCAGACCTAGACCAATAACACTTGGTACACAGAGATGTTAGTGAAGCATGCTTCTATGAACCAATAAATCTTGTTGTGTATCAGAGGCATTAATGGTCAGATTATATCCTAACATTTCCACTGTTAACGGTTGTGCGTTATGTTGGCCATGTGCGTGCCTAGTGCATAATAAATGCTCTATAAATTTTGCCAAGATCTTATAAGAGCGGCCACACTCCACATTCATAGAGGTGATTTCATTTAAGTTTGTGCTTGCAGTCCTGCACTATGCACATTGCCTCGTTGAACTATGAAATCATTAAGAGCTTTGTTCAACTTAGAATAATGCAGTCTAGTACATTCAAAATGTCACAGGAAGGAACGTAAAATATATTTGTGCTAGTGAAAACTAAAGAACGACTTGTTCTTACCCATTAAACCTTCTTCATAGGATCTCCAATCACAAAGGTTGGGTTGCCAATGCTGTCAATTAGTAGCTGGCTT
Organism: Inga leiocalycina; assembly: GCA_963242795.1. Lineage (NCBI taxonomy): Eukaryota > Viridiplantae > Streptophyta > Magnoliopsida > Fabales > Fabaceae > Inga > Inga leiocalycina. The sequence continues at coordinate 61,228,933 of OY725321.1, forward strand.
TAGTCAACACATGAATAGTTTTTTGAGCATAATAGACCTATCAGAGAGAACTTGATATTTTGCTACGTTTTGGCTTTTGTAGATTGTTGGCAAAATCTTCATATTAACAAGAAAATATTTGGTTTGAGTCACGTCTGAGGACATTGTCCTTAAGAGATATTCCCCAGCCCCCTTAGTAAATAAGAAGCGGCATCTCCCCTAGATTAAACGAACCCTTCCTGTTAGGACATAGGGCGGTAGAACTGGCGAAAGATAAGGTAACTCAGTGAGAGATTACCGAGGTTTCTATTTTTCTCTATCAAATGGTGTCACGGTTAGGGTATTTATAGATAATGAATCAAAGCCTTGAAGTGGTGTCTCTTGAAGACTACACCTCTTCAATCAGAAATCATAACCATCTATTAGATTCATGAACCATTTTGATTCATCACCAATACAAAATCTCTTAATTTATTAGGACATAATTTTTCAAGACACGTTTCTTTATTTTAAAATATTTCAATAATATTTGAAAGACTCTTTCTTTGACACACCTATATGCAATATTTACAATAATCCCCCACATGTGTCAAATAAAACACACCATTTGCTAAGTTACACCTATAGATATAACCTTTGTATCTGGTGGTCTTTAGAACTATGAATCAGACCTAGACCAATAACACTTGGTACACAAAAGTGTCAGTGAAGCATGCTTCTATGAACTAACAAATCTTGGTGTGTATCAGAGGCATTAAGAGTCAAATTATATCCTAACATTTCCACTGTCAACGATAGTTTTGTGTGTTATGTCAGCCAAGCGCATGCCTGGTGCGTAATGAATGCTCTAGAGATTTTGCCAAGATCTCATAGTAGCAGCCACCATCCATATTCATAGAGGTGATTTCATGTAAGTATGCCTGCAGTATGCACACTGCCTCATTGAACTTTGAAATCATTAAGAGCTTTACTCAACCTACAATAATACAGTCTAGCACATTCAAAGTGTCATAGGAAGGAACGTAAAATATATTTGTACTAGTCAGAACTGACGAACAACTTGTTCTTACCCATTGAAACTTCTTCATGGGATCACCCATCACAAAGGTTGGGTTGCCATCATGGTCAATTAGTAGCTGGCTTTAGTTCCATTCCCCTCAACTAATTAATTTCATCCTACAGGGTTTTGTTAACGCCTAATAGGTCTATTATTGACCTCACCAAATCCATTGAGATGATTCCTTCACAATTCTTAAGCTAGATTTATCATATCATATCTCAAACAATTTTCACTTACATCATTGTTCTTTCTACAATGGTTATTGCCACATTTAGCAAGCACATATCATCGACACTTAGTGTCGGTTTTATACCAAAATATTTGTTAAGAGATTTTCAACATTCTTAGCATTCCATCGATTTTCAGAGTTATCAATTCTAACTCACATAATATTTTATTTTCTATCACCACTAAGGTCAATGATAACCAATGGATTTCCACATATAAGTTGAATTTCAGTTGCCATCTATGCATATCAATACAACGATAATCCATTATACATGATGCCATCATTTATAACATCCCTTAACTATTTCTTTCTCTTCATGAGAGTTTATATATGCTCAATCTCCACACATCTTCTGTTATGTCACAGGATTAACATTTATCGGTGCTACAGATTCTCAACAATTTGTGCATATATTGATTAAGCTCTAAAATCATTTAGAGTCGCATATTAGCATCATAAAGAATATTTACATATTGATTCTTAAAACCAATCTTTAGGTAAATTTTTTTTTGCCAAGTTTAGGTAGATTTCTCTTATGTCATTATTATTCTTTTATGATCTCAATGCTCCAAATCATATTTTTTTCATTCACTCATGATTTCAATTAAAAATCAAATATGAAGTCTCATAATATCATACACGACCATGTATGCTATCCACATTAAAATTCAGTATGTGTTTACAATAATCATGCATGTTATATCAAGATAAATGAATATTCACAGATCATGAAACTCACATATATATACATCATATAGATGACTAGATTTTTCATGCCAAGATTATTTCAATGCTTGTTTCAAGCCATAGATAGCAAATAACATAACACATATCACATGGCAATTTATAATTTTTCAACATATTTTCTTGAACCAAAATGATAATATTTTTTTAAAAAATGCCTCCACATCTTAGACACCCCCACACTTTTAAATATTTCAAGAAATATCTCACAACTTTTCAATAGTAATTCTAATTTAATTAGAATATCACCATATAATCCTCCTCCATTCTAATTAAATCAGAATTTTCTACCCACTAAATTATTTGAAAGTTTATAAATGCCAATGCTCAATATTATATATATACCCATAACAACGCATAACCAACATCACTATAAAAAATTAGATTACAAGTGCACAAATCTTGCCGGATTATAAACAATTTGTAGCATAGTAGTATAGTCTTTCGTGCTCAAGAAATCATGTACGACTAACTATGATACTACCGACTAAACATACATACTTGAATATAATGTAAAATCTCCTCCAAAGTTAACAATATTAAACTGGGTTGCCAACCACAAATTTCGCAATTAGCAACGGCAATAAATGGTTATAAAAAAAATGTGAGGAGAGAAAAACCCTTTATTTGTCTAATTCAATATTCATCATATCCTCATTAAAATAATTAATAAGGGAAATAACAAGAGATTTAGTTAAGGAGAGATAATAGGAGATTTAGTAACTACTCTATTAATCCAAATAATATATTCATTTATAAGAAAGCCTTCAACGGAAATAATTTCATCACTGGCTAGAAAATCATATATCAACATAAATAATTAAATAATGTTTTAATTTTAACCGACACACTAATTGAAGGCTTATAACGGCGTGACTAATCTTTTATATATGCCCACCAATATTTTTATTAATATTTTAAAATATTGGAGGCGTACCTTATTGCGGTTTGATTAAAGAAATATGGTATTCTTTCATCATCTGTTTTCTTAGATGATCTGTTGCCTTTCTTCTTCTACATCATCATCATTAGCTTTCCGTACAGTTGCACTGTATCCATTAAAACATGGAAAGACATTCTTTTCTGCCTCTTGACCGAGATGCAAAATGACAAGTCGTTTTGCTTATCTGTTTATTCTCAATCGTCAGTCTAAATTTTCCAAGACACGATTCTTATGTGGATAAATGTGGCCTCATAGATATTAAAGTGAGTCCGGTTGGAGGGAAAATTGGGTACTTATCCATGACAATAATGATCATGGCCCGCCTTCAACATTATCTTTATATACATTCACCCCCTCTGTTCTCGATTGATTATCATCGGACCAACATGTTTTCTTTTCTTGTGCTTACACTCTACCCTTGTTTCTCTTGTCTCCTTTTAAGTGCCCGTGCAGGCTGAAAGCCTGTTGCCCAATACATCTCATCTGGATTTAGTCACAGAAAATTCCAGGGACCTTTGATTTTTGTTGTAGAGATTGACATTGGAAAGCAATCATTCTCTAACATTGATTCCACCAAAAGTTGTCCCCAAAAGCAATTCATCCCAAGTCATTTGATTTGATCCCGAAACTGGAACGTAATATTGGGATCATTTGCATAAAACAATCACACATGACACATGGATATTGAATCAAATCCCAAACAGAATCAACTTAATCGTGTTTCCCCATGCAAATGGGGCTTTCTTGGTTTGTTTTTTTAAGGCTATGGTATATACAAGGCCAGTACAAGTTCTGCAAAACTGAATCAACTTTGGGACTTTTCTCCCATGAGAAAAACCGACAATAATTATTGGAAAATGAAGAAAATAAAATAGTTCACCAATATCCAAAAATCCATACAGAATTTAGATTAAAATAATAAAGCCATGCTCATTGCAGATTTTCCCAAATCATTTTTCTTAATCAAATTATTCATATAGCAACTCATGAATAATTTTCACAAATGAAAATCAAATAAGAAAAATAGAGATTGGGATTAAAACTTATCTGAATTTCTTTCTAATCAATCAAACAAATTTGAGAACACTTGTCTTATTTTCTCTGCAATCTGCTAATTGAATTTGAGAAAACTCCATCATGATGTACTCACAATGTTAGCAGGAAATATCTCTTAAGATTGAACTGTTGTATTGGATTGATACCAATACACCAAAGTTGCCCCCAAAATTTGCAAATAAACAAGAGATATTAGTGTGAGGAATATTAAATAAAATAAACAGTGTTGTCAATGTTAAATAAAATATGATATTATTCTCTAACATATCAAACAAAGTATTCCTAATATTGAACTCCCAATGTTGTCAACAAAGTTATTTTAGTCTGAGGAAGGTCCAGCATAATATGATATATTAGTATTTGGCTTTTGCATATTCATAGGGACTAGGGGTGTTCAAAGTGTTCCAGTCCCGGTTGTCTCGGCCAGGTCCCGGACATTTTATCCCTGGAATTTCTCGTCCCAATTTTTTTTATTTTTTTCCTTAAAAAATAAGTTATTCTTTTATTTGTGTATTTTTTTACCCCATAAATTAAGTTATCATTTGATAAAATGTATATCACATCGTATATATTGTGATACTAATCCTAATTATATAATGTATAAAGATAATAACAAAAATGATGAATGTGATGATGATGATATGTTATTCTTTAATTCTAGCTCAATTTGTGTGATTTTTATGACCTTATTAGGTGTTAAATAATCATTTTAAAAACTAAATTATAAAAAATTTAACTAATATAATAATATTATTGAAATCAGGAATTTTCGATCCCGGTATTGGGAATTCCCGGTCCCAGTTATACTGGGAATTTCTCGGAACAGGGACCGGGATCGGGAATGACTTCCCAATCCCGGCTACCCCCGGGACGGGAACCAAGAATGGGTGATCCCGGTCCCATCCCGGGATTTGAACACCCATAGGGAGTGCCTTGTTTTATTATTTTTCTTTTAAAAGTTGAACATATTCCTAAAAGAGTTGACCAATTTTCTGAACAAAATTTAAATGAAGATGTGGTTGAAAACTTACGGAGAAGTAAAAGACAAAGAAAAGAAACATCTTTTGGAGATGATTTTTACACATACTTAGTGCAAAACAAACCTAAGAATTTTTATGAAGATGTTTCTTCTCTAGATGCAAAGTTTTGGAAAGAAGCTATTAAAGCCGAGATCGACTCTTTGAATCAAAATAAAACTTAGGTTTTAATAGACTTGCCTTTATGAGCAAAACCTATTGGGTATAAATGGGTATTTAGGAAAAAATACTTTCTTGATGGGTCTATAGACAAATATAAAACTAGATTAGTTGCCAAAGGATTTGGCCAGAAAGAAAATATTGATTATTTTGATACCTTCTCGCCTGTAACCAAGATTTCCTCTATTAGAGTCCTAATTGCCTTAGCATCAATTCATAATCTTATTATTCATCAAATGGATGTCAAAATAGCGTTTCTAAATGGTGATTTAGAAGAGGAAATTTATATGGTTCAACCTGAAGGATGTATTGTTCCTAGGCAAGAACACAAAGTTTACAAATTAAACAAGTCATTATATGGTTTAAAACAATCACCCAAATAGTAGCATGAGAAATTAGATCAAGTTTTAATAAGTTGTGGTTTTTCTACTATTGAAGTAGAAAGATGTGTTTATATAAAAGCTATGAATAATGATTGTGTGATTATTTGCTTATATGTGGATGATATGCTTATCTTTGATACTAGTTTAAAGGTTGTGCTTGAAACAAAAAGTTTCCTTGCTTCAAACTTTGATATGAAAGATTTTGGAGAAGCAAAGATAACTTTGGGTGTAAAAATCATAAGGAATGAACATGGTATTCAACTTTCTCAATAACATTATGTTGAGAACATTTTGAGAAGGTTTGAACAGTTTGATAAAGATCCTTTGAGTACTCCTTATAATGTTGGTATACAAATGAAAAAACATGAAGTAGATTTAATAGCTCAATCTAAATATGCACAAATCATTGGGAGTTTGTTGCATTTAATGAATTATACTATGCTAGACATAGCATTTGATGTGTGTAGATTAAGCATGTATACTCACTGCCCAAGCAGTAAGCATTGGGAGGATCTCATAAGATTATTACGATACTTGAGAGGTACCATGAATTATGGTATACAATATAGTGGATTTCCCACTGTATTAGAAGGGTACAATAATGCTAACTGGATCTCAGATTCAGATGAATCAAAATCCACTAATGGCTATGTTTTTATTTTTTGTGGCGGTGAAGTCACATGGAAGTCAGCCAAGCAAAGCATTATAACACCATTCTCTAGGGACTCTGAGTTTGTAGCTATGGAGTTGGCTGGTACTAAAGCTGAGTGGTTGAAAAACTTCTTAGTGAATATCCCACTAGATGACAAACCAACACCATCAGTGTCATTACACTATGATAATAAAGCAGTAATAGCCACAGCTAAGAATAAAACCTTCAATGGTAAGAGTAGACACATACGATTGAGACATAATATTATATGGCAGTTGCTAAAGGATGGTGGTATCTCAATCGATTATGTAAAGTCAGAAATGAATTTAGTGGATCTGTTAACGAAACCTCTTGGGAGGAAAATGGTTGGTGAAATGTCAAAAAGAATGGGACTAAAGCCAACTACTAATTGATAGTGATGGCAACCCAACCTTTGTGATTGGTGATCCCATGAAGAAGGTTTAATAGATAAGAACAAGTCGTGTCTCAGTTCTAACTAGCACAAATATTTTATGTTCCTTCCTGTGACACTTTGAATGTGCTAGACTGTATTATTGTAGGTTGAGCAAAGCTCTTAACGATTTCATAATCCAATGAGACAGTGTGCATAGTGCAAGTATACTTATATGAAATCACCTGTATGAATGTGGAGTGTGGTCACTCCTATGAGATCATGACAAAATCTCTAGAGCATTCACTACATACCAGGCATGCTCATGGCCAACATAACACGCAAAACCATCATTAATAGCGGAAATATTAGGATATAATCTGACTCTTAATGCCTCTGATACACACCAAGATTTGTTAGTTCATAGAAGCATGCTTTACTGACATTTTTGTATATTAAGTGTTATTGGTCTAGGTCTGGTTCATAGTTTTATGGACCACCAGATACAATGGTCATATCCTATGGGTAACACAAGGGGTTTCTTTGACACATGTGGGGGATTGTTGTAAAATATGAGTATTTGAGTGGGTGTATTAAAGACGCTAGTCCCATATTGTTTGGGAATAAGAGATCACTAGCTTATATATATCACTAAGCTATCTTAGGCTTGTAAAGAGGCCTAGAGAAGTGGTGGGCTCGCGCGCACAACAATGGGCCACTAAAAGGCAAACGCAATGAAAATCCGACTATTCCCCCTTACGCATGAATAAATACGTGGTATCGGCACTTTTTATAAAATATGTTTGCTCCTTGAAAATATTAGTTTTAGATAATAAAAATAATAATATATTTGGGCTTGCCGAAAAGTCGCTATATTTTGGGGTTTAAAATTTGTAACGCTTCGTGACTGAAAGTTGCCAATGGTCGGATGCTTCACCGAACACTCTTTCCATTGTCAACGCACAGACTTGTCTATCCGGTGGTGGCTATCTAGTCTCAAGGGACCTATTGTCTAGGTTGTATTGTGACTGATGCCTCTTCTTGAAACATGCCTATAAAAGGGACACAGATGGAGTGCTCAAAACCTAACATTCTAGTCTCTTCTCCTCTGCACAATATTTTCTGCTTGTCGTTGCCATTACCTTCCTCCAGTTCTATTGCCTTGACATAATCAAGGGGGTCTGTTTAATCCAAGGGAGTGCCGCTTCCTCTCTGCTGGTGGTCGCGGAATAACTCTATAGGACAATGTCCTCGGACGTGACTTAGATCATCCATTTTTCTTCTTCCAGATTGCCCGTGGTCTCATCATTGGTCCAGTTGTTCATGATCATCTACACTCCCTTCCGTCCTTAATGTATGACCTAATTGTGGAGTTGACTTTGGCTCTAAATGTAAGGCCTATTTTTTTATATTTGTCAATCTTTTCCTAATTTACCTCTGTTAATACTCCTTAAACCATAATCAAGTAAAAGAGAAATTGAGAAAGTTAAGGATGATGATTAGGGTGTTTCAGAAAAAAAAATCATATTGTCCACCTTATCTAAAGGGAAAATTCCAAAAAAAAAATACACTGGAATATAAGAAAGGACAAATCAGAGTTGCGAAATTCCAAAATCTCAAGTCAGTTTGGTGTCAATACAGTGGAGGAATCTGGGATTATGAAATTTTGGTGAAAAGACATATATGCCCTTCAGCTGTCCCTCTCTCTCAGCTCGGAATAACAACATGGGTCTCTTTATTAATAATATTGTATTCTATATTAATAACTTCACTTTCTTCTTTCACAACTTCGTATCTCAAATATGGTGTTGTTAATGTAAAATATGATTTTATTAATAAAGAAAGAGAGGTATTGTTGTTAGCCCTGAAACTTAAATTATAAAGTTGTGAAGTAAGAAAGTCGAACATTTAATGTAGAATGCGGTGTTGTTAATAAAGAAACCAATGTTGATAGTGTGAAACAAGAAAGTTGAATTATTAATATACAATACAGTGTTGTTAATAAAGAGACCTATATTGTTATTGTGAAAGAAGAAAATAGAGTTGTTAATGTAGAATCCGGTGTTCTTAATAAAGAGACCGGTGTTGTTATTCTGAGCTGAGAGAGAGAGCTGAAGGGCAGATGCGCCTTTTCGCCAAAATTTCATAATCCTAAATTCATCCACCGTATTGACACCGAACTAACGTGGGATTTTGGAATTTTGCATTTCTGATTTGTCTTTTTGCATATTCCAGTGTATTTTTCTAGAATTTTCCCTTATCTAAATTCAATTCCTTTATCTAATTAAATTAGATAAATATATTTTATATTAACAACTGAGAAGTGCCATGTAAACAGTACATCTTTCATTTTCTTTCTACAAATATTATATATTGTAGGCGGAAAAAAGGGTAAGTATTTTTGTATGTACATTTCAGATATTTCAGAAGCTACAACACTCAGTCTAATAATCCACCTTTCATGCCAGAGACTTGAAGAGACCATTATATGCATTTTTTTTAAATTTAAAGCATTATGGAAAATTATATTGAAGGATAACACATCCTAATGAAATTAAGGTTAGTTTAGTTTTAAAGGTTGCATTTTTTTTATGTAATGAGATTTTCATTATTATTTTTAAATCAAAACCTGAATGAAATTTTAGAGATTATCTTTTTTTTTTCCTGAATAATATAAAATATGAATTAATCAATATAAATATTATGAGAAGTTCAGTACATGGCCATAAATTCGACATTACATTATTTGATTTGATGGTATGAAAATGTTGAGTAGAAATAATGAAAAGAAATATATATACATATATATAATCTCTAAGTCCCTAGAAAATGCCGCCTAAACATTTTCTAAGAATTTAAGTAATATATTCTTAACAGAATTTATGGAACTTCTAAATTCAATAAAAAAATTAGAAATTTCCAGTAAGTCTTATAATAATAAGATTACTAATCCTAACATTACTGTGTTTTGTGTCTCCTACCCATGGAACAAATGCAAAATCCAGTTTCAAGTGTAGCACTTTTTAAATGGGCTTAAGGATGAGGATTCTTCTGGTTTGAACTTCTAATGGGCTCTTGCAGCTCAAATTTTTGGTCATTTTTTTTAATAATAAATAACAAAGTAGCCCAAAAAAAGAAAGAACGAATCTGTGAACCATGTGGTATGTTGAGCTTCTCTTCATTCATTCAATGGATATGAAAAGAAACATTCATTGTCAGCCCAGTAACTTCAGGCACCTCATGGGCGCATATCTCAGGTGATCCTGTCTAGTCCCTTGAGGTTCCCTAGTCCAAGATAGATCATGGGCTCCATTGAGGTTCCCTAGTCCAAGAGTGATAACTTATTTGAGAAAATATTGGGAACTAGGTTACCTGCTCAATAAGCAGGGAGAGTTTGGCCCTTCTGAGACATTCATATTTAATTTTTTAACTAATAATTTTTAAATGAAAAAATAATTTTTTTTAAAATGTTAGTTAAGAGATTATTTTTATTTTAGATCCTCTATCCATTAAAATAATTTTTTTTAGAAAATAAAAAAATTAAATTTGAACTATCTAGATTTCATCTGGATGGCCCAGATGGGCTGAGCTCTCAGGGAAGCTGGTTTCAAAAATATTGTGGGGGGAAAAGTGGCTACTAATGTAGGGATAAGAGAGATAGTTCTAGATTATTCTCTTCTTTCTTTATTTATTTAAGGGCGTTAGTTATATTTAGTGCTTTTGTAATATTGTTATAAAAAAATCAAACTATATACTAGAAATTCTTGCATGAACTGAGTCCATTAGCTAGTTTGTGCACCAACCAATGAAAGTATAACACCTCAAATAATTTCCTCTTATGTGTCAATGCAAGGCTACGTGTGTTACCTTTATATCATGTTATTTAAATAATAACTTTCTCTCAAATTGGAGTCTGGTCTGTAAATTGTATTATTTAAATAATAAATTTATCTGAAATCGGCACTTTTTTAGTATTACTTAAAGAATAAAGAAAGAAAGAGGAAGTGATGGTGACAGAGGGGCATTCTTATAGATGGAGGGAGAGCATGGTTACTGAAAAAGCGCGAGGGAAATTTATTATTTAAATAATACGATTTAAAAGCAAGACACATAAGCTTGACGCATAGGACAAAATTATGACAAATACTTGCATATTCCTAGAGTGCCAATTCAACTGATTAATTAAAATATAATAATTCATCTTATTTTAATCCTATATGACATATCAGTCATTTGGAGAAATTCAAATTTTATGATTTTTAAAAAACAATAACTCATGGGAAAGAATTGCGTCTTTTGTTTTTATAAATTATAAATTTTATGTTTTTCAAAATTATAACATCTGAATTTCTTCATATGACTCATCTGCCTATAGGATTAAAATAAGATAAGTTGTTATATTTTAATTAGTCAGAGTATAAATGAGGTGGTGCTCCGGGAATATGTAAGTATTTCTCTGAAATTATTTAAAATGTTATAATTTCATTGGTCAGTGCATAAATTAGCTGGTGCACTAGGTTCATGACTGTAAGCCATTTCTTACCATATATTTACAAATACTAGTAATAATTAATTAAGAGGGAAAGCAATAAAAGTAGTAATTGAAACGTGTTTTCTTATTTAATATTTGAAATATGAAACTTACGCTTGGATTGTTTATCACTCGTAAATTGTTAGATAAATATTATATTTGAAGGAAGGAAATAAAAATAGATAATGGTGAATTTATGTTTTAAAATAAATGTAAAATAAATTTATTTTTTATAAGAAAATAATTCCATTTTTTTGTCAAAAAAATAATTTTATTTTTATTGCTATGGAAAATATCTCTTGCAACAATAATAAATAATTGTACAACTCTATTTTTATATGATTTTATGTCAGGTGGTTACGGTAATCCGAATCTGTAGGGATAATTCAACGTCCATGTATCAGTGTTTTTTTCCACAACTTTGCAAAATTATTAAATTAGTGTAGCTTTGTTTCAAATTTTCACATAACCAAGAAGTTTCATGACAACTTGGTTTACCTCTGTTTTCCCATTCCCAAAAAATCGAGCGTATTTGATCATCATTTTCAATGGGAATGGAACATGCTATCTAAAGAATCTCATGGTGGAAGCTCATAAGAAGGGCTTACAAAAATACTAATCGGGCAAACATTAAATCTTAATCTATGAGTAGTCAGCATATTGAATAAATTGATGGAAGAATCATCTCAACATGCTTTGGGCTCAAAAATAGTCTCTAAAATTCCGTAACTTAAAAAGGTTAACAGCTTTGACGTTAAGAAAATGGATATCGATTTGCTTTTATCTATGAATTCTAAACCTGTGTGTAGATGCCTCTTCATAATTTTCAATTTTGCTTCAATGTTCTATTTTTTCCCCTTTTGTAACATTACTTATTATTTTCTTGACGATATAAAACAAAAAACCAACAAAAGAAAGAGAAAAAAAATACAAACATAGTAGGCGATGCTACTAGCAGATATTTGATTATAACAATATATTTTATGAAAAGTAGAATGTTACTGTTGCATTTTTGGGTTGAACATTGTAGCATTTTTGTTATACAAATAGCTATCTATTAGTATAACAAATTTTATTTTATCTCTACATCTAAAATTGGCATGTATCAAATAAGATGAGGATTCTCCAAAGTGTGCATCTAATGCCTTCCATCAAATTTATAGTTGGAGCTTCATTGCAACTATAAGCTCATGCCTATCAATCTTGATATTTCACTACCTTCACCAGTACAAAAGTGTCTTTATAGACCGTCACATTTAGACCAACTATAATGGATAAGGTCTAAAAAAGATGGGCGGTGGCAGTTTTGTAATTATAAAGAACATGTAAGACCGATTCTTAAGATATACGGTCTAAAATAAATCATTTAGCCCGGTTATTAAAATAACCGGTCTAAAAAGATAAAGAATTTTAAAAATAAAAAAATTTGTAAGTTTTTAGATCGGTTATTCAAACAACAAGTCTAAAAATATTTTTAAAAAATCTAAAATTTTTTAGACCGGTTTTCACTAATAACTGGTCTTAAAGATGAAATATTTTAGACCGGTTGTATTTTAAACCGGTCTAAAATATTTTTTTTTAAATTTTAAGACCGGTTATGATTCACAACCGATCTAAAAGGTTTCCCAAATCTACCACCACCCGCGCTAAAATGGTTGAATCCTGCCCTAGCGATTTGAAGCTTAAACCTTGCTTCTCTTCTTGTCGCGATTTCTCACTTGAACTCCTCCTCGCCCCTCTCTCCGCCGCCACTCCCACTCCTCCTCCTTCCTCCAATCTCCTCTATTCCTCATGCATCCATGCCAAAAACAACCTCGTGAACCCTAAAAACCACATCGAGTGTTACATCTTCTTGCGACTGCAGAGATTTCTGGGCAGTGCGGGAGATGCATTTGGTTGAGGTTAGCTTGTCTCTTAGATGATTTATTTTTTCTTCTTCCAAATCTTACTAGAATCTAGGCTATACGATCTACATTGGGAATTTAAATAATCATTTCGTAAGGAATCAAATGCATTTAATCTTTCTTTTTCTCATTTTCGATTCTCTGTTATGCTTCAGTTGAGCCTAGTCTTTCTGTTTTCTTTTCCTATTTCTTTTACTTTAGGCTGTTGGTGATACCTGGAAAAGAACAGAATAAGAGATCTTATAAATCAGTGCAAGATCTAAAAATTTGTGGGAGGTGTGTCAGCCATAAATGGCCTGATTTGCTTTTGTCTAAGCTCCACAGCTGACATGACATTTGTGAAGTTGGATTTTTTCAGCCACCTTGTTTTTCTATTGGTGGGTTTAATCTTGTGGTACCTCGTCGTGGAGGCCAAGAGAATTTCAGTTTTATCCGGTTCCATCACTCCGAATGTCTATGATCTCATTGTTACAAGTATGCTTTGCTTACATTTCTTATTATCATCTACTTGCAGCTTCGTTCTTTCGTCTAAGCGGAGCAACTACCATACCAGATTGTGTTGAAGAAGGTGCTTCTCTTTCAAACTTCAAATTTTGATCTCCGTTTTGAAAGTTTTAAATCTGTTAAGATATTCTAGACCAGTTTTATGACTTGATATTTTTGTTTTTTTAGTTGCTATCTTTGTTAGCTTCTGCTCTTGAATTTGGTTCAGCTGTGGCCCCTGCTTTGACAGCATTGTTGAAAATGGGTTCCTGGCTTTCAGTTGAGGAGTTCAGTGTCAAGGTAAGCAACTTGAAATTCAAGCTCTTGGTATATGTCTTAGGCTTCTTGAAAACCCTTGGTTTTCTGATAATGTGTGGAAGTAAGATAATATTATATTGAGCATCAACTAACTTTTCTTAGTGTAGCCATTTGTCTATTAATATGGCATTCTTCATCAGTTGCCTTGCATTCCTTGAGATACTAATATCTTGTGTGTCTATACATGTTTTTTTGCAATTGTTTTACAGTACTGCTGCAGCTACCTTCAGGCAACCTGTAATACCCTGAATTTTGAGACTCAAGGCTAGAGAATAAGCTTGAAATAAGTGGACTGCTAAGTCCTGGTTTAGCAGGATCCCAAATTGTGATTAAGGATTAATGACTCCAAAAGTGGATGTCATTAGTGATAAATGGACCCTTTTGGAGATTATGGTGTGAGTCGGCACCCGATGTGATTTGTATGTGCTGTGAGCAGCGCCAAAACCCTGTATTTAAGTTTGATTATGGATTAACCTCTAAATTGACTTAAAATAGAGGTAGGGCGCATAATATGGTGTAAATGAATGAGAAAATGTATTTGGTGGTGATTCAAGAGGAATCGCCATAATCAGGGGCAAAACGGTAAAGTTACCGACCAATTGATCGGTTACCGAAGAGGAAGCTCCTTGGTAACTCAAAGATCAATGGTTGAGATTGATTGTGTAATAGATCAAAGGGTGGAATCCCATGTGGTGCACTTATGTGAGCTCAGGGGGTGTGTTGAAATGTTGACACTTGGCAAGTTTTGGGCTCTTGGATTGGTCAAAGTGTCAAACTAATTTTTCCTCTCTCCCTCTCACTTTTTAGTCGGTTGTGGCATCCCAAAAAACTGAACATCATCTTCATTTCATCATCCCATCTCTCTCTCCTTCATTCTCCATGGCGCCATGCTTAAGGGAAGAAAGAGAAATCAAAAGGTGAGATTTTGGTTGGCTTCTTGTCCTCTAATGCTCAATTCATCTTCTATAAAGTTGTTCATAGTGATGAGAGCTTCATCTCTATGGTTTTAGATTTGTGAGAGGAGGTGTTTTGTTGCTTGGGCAAAAGTGGAAAGATGAAGAATCAAGGAATTGGTTTGGGAAAGAGGAAGAGGCGAGTATTTGAAGCATTTTGACTTAAGTTTTGTGATCATTGGTTAAGCTTTGTAAATTTCGAATTTTGCCCTGATTTTCATGTGATTTTGGATTTGAATTGCCTTGTGTATTGTGGTGAAATTGGTATTTTGTTGTGTGATATGGCCATTGGAATTGATTTGAGAACTTGGAATGAAGAGTTACAATGTTGTGAATTGTGTTATGGTTGAGTGAAGACATATTGTGACTATGGTTAAAACATGTCAAAGAAATGTGAATTTGGTTGTTTTGGTGTTCCCAATGGATTCCTTGTGAAATTTTGTGTGAGAATGATGTTTGATATGAAAATTGGACCATTGGAAGCCAATTGTGCAAATTTGGAATTCTGTCTTTTGAAGTTTTGTTCTGGATAGTCTGCTTGTGTGGATGTTTTGACTGGGCAAATGAAGTCAGAAAATTATGAAACTTTCCAGTCTTAAAGCTCACCTCCCAAGCTTCAAAATGGACATATAATTTGTGCCATTTTGTTTTGGGAACTGGGAGTTATAGCTGTCCAAAGTTTGAGGTCGAAAATGGATTCTGTTTTGGGACAGTCTTGAGTTTTGGGGAATTCTGTATTTTTGTGGTGATTTCTAGTAAAGGCCAATATTTTTTCTGTGTAGAGGACTTGAATAGATTTCATTTGGCTTTGGGATCACCTCATTTCGATTTCTGTGGAATTAGTTATGATTTTTGGAAGTTCAGCCATGAAACTGGATTTTCTAGGCCGCAGCCCAAATGTTTCTTAGCGTTTCTGGGCAGTTTTGGGCCGTAGCCAGTGGATTGTGGGCCGCGGCCTACCCCCAAAAATCAGCATTTTGGACTTTTAAAAGGTGATCTTTGGTCAAGTGTTTCCCAAGCCTTTAGGCATATGTTTAGGCTTTGATTAGCCACCTAAAGGTGTTAAATGATAACCAACATTAAGTGTTTGAGAGTTAAGGAATTGGAAAAGGGATTAACCCTATGTCCTTGTTTGGTTATAGGATTTGGTGTTCGCCCTGATCGTGAGCAGCCGGAGCTGGAGCTTACGTGGAAAGAGTGTAGGGAACATATCTCTTATGCTTGTATTTGATATATGTGTTAGTGTGTTGGTGCATGTCTTAGCTTTGCATAATTGTGTGTAATTTGAAGCTATGGCCATAGGTATATTGTTCGAAGCATTAAGCTTGCAAATTGTCATTGTGTTATCATGAGTTGTGTGATGCAAGCATGTCATGCATTAAACATGTATCGTACATGTATATTGATATTGTTTACCTACTGAGATTCTCTAGAATCTCACCCTCCCCTACTAACCTTACAGACAGGGTAGTAGATCAAGGATATAGCGAGCAGCCAAGGGCGATGAGGACTCCTTCGGGATTGAAGATTCGGTAGTTGGTTATCATAGTTGGGAATATGTAGATTTGGATGTGTATATATGTATGTGGATACAATCTTTGTAGATGTATTTAAGAGGATTTGTGTAATCCCCATATGAGGGCTTGTATGGGCTAATGTGCCCTATGATTGTTTAGCGAAGATATGAAACCCGGGGTTACCGGGATGATTATATGGTGCACTTTGATATTGGTATAAATGTGATTTATCTTCCCATAATAATTGTATTCGAAATTTGAATATGAGACCATGTGTATTATATTTCGAAAGGTGTTTGTGAAAACCCTATCGTGAAGATGGGACTTTGAAATAGTTTTGTTTCTTATTGGTCTCTATTTCACTTTAAATCGCGTATTTCGGATATAATTACGGCAGGGGGTTACACAACCTGTGGCCTTAATTTTTGTCAATTTTTTATCTTATGAGTTGTTGTTTTTCATTATTTAATTACGGTTGTCATAGCTTACTTAAAATTATATGATAGTAAAAAAAGAGGGCACTTTTTTTTGGATTGGGATGATTTTAAAATCCTTCCAATCCAAAAAAAAAAAACCCTATTTATTTTTTTTTTAAAATGTCACTTTTAAGACCGGTTGCAAAAATAACCGTTCTTAAAAATACTTTTAAGACCGGTTATTATAAAAACTGGTCTTAAAATTACTTTTAAGACCAGTTATTTTAACAACTGGTCTTAAAAGTCTTGAAAAAAAAAATTTTTAACCGGTTTTTAAACAACTGGTCTAAAATGTTTAAACTTTTAAGACCTAGTCTTTGAGAAACCGGTCTAAAAAAGTGATTTTTAGGACCGGTTTCTTAACCGATCTAAAAGGTAGCAGACTTTTAAAACCGGATGTATCAAGATCGGATCCGAAACCGGTCTAAAATATCGTTTTTAACCAGTCTTAAAACTGAATTTTCCACTAGTGTTTCATTCACCCTTCTAAATTTGTGAACAGGGGAATAGTGCTATGGTTCTAACAGAAAAAAAATGGAGGGAATTGGGATTCCTTCTTATTAGTATTTTCAACATCTTTTCTTTGCTTCATATCTCCATGGTTGATAGATGTTAATGCCTTCTACTTCTATCATTTTGTGAAGGATTGGGTATTTAGACGTTTGATGTAGCATGTGGCATTGTTGCTCTAAGTGATTGGTAAAATTTGAATGCATGTATAGATGTTGTTTGGGAAAGGATTTATAGGCTATGGAGTTGTTCAATGAATATATTATAAAATGCTGATCAATTATTTGTCGATATGCTTGAAAGAAAAGAGTTCTAACTGAAGCTAACACCTTGCAATAAATAATGTACCGTTGATTAGATTTCACTCTATGATGTTATTAGATTAAAATAAGAGATATTATTTTAAAAGCTTTGTTGGAATTGTCAATTAAGAGTCAAAGGTTATGATCTTAAAAACTTAATTCGAGGAAATAACTCAATGCAATAAAACTTAACGATACTTAATGATAATTCTCAATAGAGACATACTTCTATCTCTCAATATAAGATAAAAGAGAGGCTATAGAGCTAAGGAAATAAGAACACAAAACATAGAGGCAGGAAATGCCACTAGAGTTGCAAATGGATTTACATAATTTGCAGAAGGGAAGAAGATATAAGAAGAAGTGAGTGAGTCACCAAACCCTTTGACTCTTTATTAGTAGGCCACTTCTTCTTGGCCCAACCAAATAAACAATGACACAATAGCCCACCCTTATTATGGGCCAAATCCCGTTCATGACCTCAAATAAGAATTAAGTTAGAAATGTTATGAAATTGTTGTGAATGCAAAAAGTGAGAATGCCTTGGAGGTGGAGGTGCATTATTGTTGAATCGAATTGGGTGTTGCTTTATAAAGGAATTTATTTTATGATTGAGGAGTATTGTTAGTGAATTGACTCAAATAAGTGCAATTATGGAGGTTGGTTGAGGTACTTAGGTAGTCAAATGATAAACTCTTATTCAAAAGTTTGTGTTAGAGCAAACCGTGACACTAGTACTTTATCAAGTGAGAGAATGACACCTTATTCTAAGGAATCGGTAAATGGGTGAGTGCACATTTAAATTTGTAGTGACCCTGAAAATATAAAATATTTTTTATTCTTAATTAATATTTTAATTATTTGTGATAGATTTTCAAGAAAAATGAATTGGTGGACACTCTTATGGGTGCAAGATTAGGCTGAAAATCGATGATGGAGCACCAAAATGCAATTTTCTTCTTGCTAACAGACATTTCTAACACTGTTAGGCTTTATTTAGTAGTTTTTACTTTAGGGGCTAACAGATCTAATGGCAGAAACATATAAGATCCAATAAAAAGGGAAATAAAAGTTTAGGGATCTAATTCAAAACTGATGAAAAATATAAAGACTTACAGGTATATTTTCCCAAACAAAAAAAAAACAAGAAGAAATCCAAAACTAATATAATCAACTCAGAAAATTTCAAATATCAAATACTTTATATATTATTATAGGATGTATAGAATCGCTCAAATTTACAAGATTACTTGGAAAAACAATCACAAAGTTAAAGAAACAGTAGCTAAAATTTGATTTAACAATTATTCAACTAGTTGTGTCTCAAGCATTTTGCATAAACAAAGACTTGATTTTTCTCAATGATGCTACAATATCAATCATATAAGTCGTACCTCTAGTAATTCAGTGGAGCAATGTGATGCTAACTCAAAAACTGATGACATATAAGGTAGTATATTATCATTGTTTTGATTTTTTCTGTGTGGCAAATTGACATCTATAATATTCATGAACGAATATGGTGTGGAGTTGCTCACCCAATTTTTCAAACTTAATCCTTGAACAACTCCTTGTAAACATTTCCATTAGCAAAATCCCATAACTATACACATCTCCTTTGGCAGAAACAACTCCTTTCGATCCGAACTCTATATGTCATATGGAATGATTAGTAGAGAGAAGTCATTATATCGATAAGGTATATGTTAGTGTTTAACTTTTCTTTTGGATCATCAATTCAAACCTTTACACATGAAGATGGCAAATATTTACTAGAAATTGAATAATATAAAATTATATTTTATAATATATAACAAACAAAAGAATAAAGAAATATATCCAAAATTCTATTATTAAAGCATTACCTGGTGCCATATAGTCAATTGTAGCCAATTGAGGTAGGTATATAAATAGACTGACAGGCATTTATAGACATTAATACTCTAGATTAACTGATTAGCTTAAGTTAAAATTAATTTAGTGGGGATAAAATCTAAGAAACAAATAAAGGATTAGTGACTTTAGATTGTTCTTTTTGATATTGGAATTTGTTCTTTGCGAAAAGTCTTTGCTATTCTTAGTTTATTTTTCTTATTTAACTTTTTTCCACTCATATTGAAAACAATTCTGATTTGTTCAACTTAAATGAAACAAGGAAATTTAATAAATAATCACTAGTTGGGTTGGTCTCTGTGGGATGACCTTGATTTGCCACTTACTATTTTCATGACCCATATACTTGCGGTGCTTAATTAAATTTTGGTAGCTTCAATCACTATAGACCATATAGCTCCACCTTGGATTGGGGATAATCAATACTAGTGTGGATGCCAAACTCTCCTTTAGCTCTGGAAAGCTACTCACACATTTGTCATCCCACATAAACAATTGATTCTTTTGAGTGAGCTTTGTTAGTGGTAAGGCGATTCGTGAGAAGTTCTGAATGAAGCTTCTGTAATAACCGGCCAGACCTAAAAAACTGCATATTTCTATAACAGTTTTGGCCTCTTCCAATTTTGTACGGCTTTCACTTTACTAGGATCTACCGAGACCCTATTCTATGAGACAACATGGCCCAAGAATTTGACCTATGAAAGCCAAAACTTACATTTTGTAAGACCTCACATTACATACCACTTATTTTTTATATTAATCAGAGTAGCAATTGCGTAGTTCAGTAGGCACACAGGAATACGATAAATATACTGATAAAAAGTGCTTTATTATAGAAATTCCCTACAGGGATTGTATATAACAATTACAAATAATATAGCCGCACAGGGCTACTAAGGTGCCCAAACCCGTTTCATGAAACTTAGTCATCCTTTTGTCTTCATTCCACTACAGCATCTCTCTGCATGCAGTCTTCTTCTCTGTTATCAACACGCCTCCTGTGATCACTTGTCTAAATGATTGGTTGGGGAAGGGTGAGATTCGAGAGAATCTTAGTAGCAAACAGTACCAATATGCATGCAAGATAAGTGCTTAATGCATAACATGCTTGCCTTACATAAACTATACTAACACAATGACATATCTTCGTGCTCAATATTTCAAACAACATACTTATGGCTATAGCATAAATAGAAATAGAGCTTCAATCATTCATATATGTTTCACATAATCAAGCAAAGCAATCACATGCATCAATACACAAGCACAAATATCAAATACATGTAGGAGAGATAAGTTCACTACCTAGATTGCCCTTCCCTTAACTGACTGTCGGTCCCATACTGTATCCGGCTCGAGCTATCGCTATATCCTAAAATTCCAAATTTAGGATAAATGATTTATTAGTCACTCATAATTCATTCTAAACTCATTTTGTTTGTTATCTTTGTCTAAAACCACAAAGTTACCAAAATACCCCTGGGAACCTGGTCCAGGCCCTTTTTGCCCAGTCCAACTGTACTTCTCTAGAAATTTTGACCCAGGCTATTCCTACACAATTTTGCATGTAGAATCTAGTTCTCACCTCAATTTTCTCAAAATCACTACCAAATGACAGTTTTACCCTTGACAACCCCTATTTAGGGTTTTAGGGGTATTTTTGTAATTTCACTCACAAAGTGTTCAACATCAATCCTACATAATTTTCACTCTTGAACACCATGGAACCATCAGATTTTTGAAATTCCAGCTCTAACCCCTCTTGGCCAAAACTTATACCAAAGGAAGGAAAAATGTGATTTTTAAAATCTAACACCTAAAGCTTACTCCTTTTCACTTCTAATTACTGTTAAACCATTTAAACACATACTAAACAAGATTTGAGGAAATTTGGGCAGCATAACCCCTTAGAGTTGTCACTTTCCAAATTTACAAAATCAACAACAAACCACCAACCAAGCCAAGAACAACAATAATAACAACAATATACCAAGAGATTTGAAGTTCTTGAGGTTACCTTGCTTTCTCTACTTTCTCTCTCTAAAACCATCCTCCCACTCTCCTAAACCTTGAGATTTTGCTTGGTGCACAATGTTTTCCATGAAGATCAAGAGGTTAGAGAAGAGATTACAAGTTGGAAGCCTAAAAACTTGAAATCACAAAGCCTTACCTTTGGATTTTGCTCCTCCTTCTCTCTAAAAATCCAAGTTTCTTAAGGCTTCTCTCTCTCTCTCATTGTGAAAGATGAAGGAAAGATGAAGATGATGCTCATTTAATATCCACTCTACACCTTTCTTTAAAAATATAATATTTAATTATTTTATGACACATGCTTTTTATTTTGCCTTATCTTTAGCTAATTGTGTCGTAATCTTCCATTCAATTTAAACCAATTTTTTCTCTCCTTCTTGGCCCATTTTTACGCTAACTTAGGGCCCAAGTTGGACCAAATGGCTTCCTTCATTTATCTCCATTAATTGCACACATATGATGCTTTATTGACTTTTCAACATATGCTCATAACTTCACATTTTCACATTTAATTCTTCTCTTCTCCTTTAGCCCATTTTTACGCCACTCATGGTCTTTAATGAGACCAATTAGCTTTTCTTCAATTATCTCAATTACATGGTCAACCTATTATATTTATTGGAAATTAAACATGTGCTCAACTTAATCCATATTATTTATTTCCCTTGCCTTTAGATTGATCACACTTGGCATGTACACAATCAAAATAATTATTTCCCCTCCTATTTTCTTTATTCCACAATTTACATGATTTACATTACATTCCTTTTTTCCAAATTCACAACAATTGGCAATTTTGGCAGATTTTTTGACCAAACTTTGAAAAATTATAACTTTATTTGTAGAACTTCAATTGGAGTGATTCCAAAGGCTATATAACCCTTATTATGTCTAGTTTTAAGGAAAAATATAGCTTTTAGCTAACTGGAAGCTTACACTTCCCAGAATTTTTTATTTTGAACGTTGCCACGAATGTTTGCCAGTTTCACTGGGCTAACTTCAAAAATCCATATCTTTTAGTATACAAGTCCAAAAATTACCCATTATCTATCAAATTAAAGCTTAGGATGTTTATTTTCATCCTGTAAAATTTCACAAATTTTAGTCATCATTTGGTTATCCAAAACCACATGACAAACTCACTACTTCGCAGGAAATTTCACTGGCAGCACTGTTCACATTTCAAATTTTCAGTGTTTAATTCCTATGATCATGAATATTCACCATTCCATTTCATTAAATGCCACAAATAAGTACAAGGCATATTGGTGAATAAAATTTGGGGTGTTACACATTTGCTCAGCTTTGCATAGAGTCAATTTTCTTTCAAGATTCCCATCACTATTCTCAAGTGCTCTTTATGCTCTTCTTTACTCCTTGAGTATATCAGAATGTCATATATAAAGACCACTACAAAGTGGTCTAGATATTGTAAAAAAATTTGATTTATGTAATCCATGAATACTGCTACTGCATTGGTCAGTCCTAATGGCATTACCAAGAATTCGTAGTGCCTATACCTGGTTTTGAAAGTAGTCTTCAACACATCATCTGCTTCCACTCGTAATTGATGGTATCCTGACCTTAGATCAATTTTTGAGAATACACAGGAACTAGACAACTAATCCAAGATATCATTAATTCTAAGAAATGGGTATTTGTTTCTTGATGGCCACCTTATTCAGCTCTTTGTAATCAATACACAGTCTCAGGCTTCTACCTTTCTTCTTAACAAACAACACCAGAGAACCCCATGACAATACACTAGGTCGTATAAACCCTTCCTCTAGCAGCTCCTTAGTCTGTTTCTTTAACTCTGGCCTTTCATTTGGAGCTATTCTGTGTAGGGTTTTGGATATAGGTCCAACTCCAAGCATGATCTCAATTATAAACTCCATTTCCCTTACGATGGTAACCCACTTATGTCTTCTGGAAAGACTTCAGGTAATTCATTAGCCACTGGTATAGTTTCTATTATCTTTCTTGGGCATGAGACCATAATTCTTGGCTACCCTTTGCTCTATATTCTACTTATATTGAAGTACAGCCGAATCTGCTTGCTTTGCTTTGGCTACTGTAACACCCTGCCTTTAATCACGTAATTATAATTCGATGTTTGGTAATTAAATTAGATTAGAGACCGTCGATTAGTTTAAAACTCATTTGAAATTCCCTTAAATAGTAGGGACGTTATGAAATTTTCAAAACTTCATTCCTCTTTCGGTCTCAAGTTCGATTATCGAATATAATCACCTGTGCAGTTTAACTACATTTACGTATGACAGAGTGTATAACCGAAATCCCGGCAACCCCCGGGTTCATCTATATATATATATAGTTTCAAATTCTATGTAGGGGATTACAAACCAAATATTTACACTAATTACATCCCAAATGTAATACAGTAATCCCTATCCAAAATGATTAACCAACAAAAGCCATACTAATGTCCCTAGGAAGCTCTACCCGCTCCGGGTCACACGCTTTTCCTTGGAGCCAGTCGCCCTGTCTGAAAGGTTAGTTCAAAGGAAAGAATGAGATTCAAAAGAATCCCAGTAGTCACTAAGCAATTATACCACATACAAGCACATAGCATGTAAGCAATCAATGTACCGCAGCAGCAACACATATCACACTCCACCCTCATCCCCTTTCTCCGCCGGGAAGACACACAGTCTTCACCCGAACCGTTGTTAGCTACTCAGGGACTATTGGCGTGGCAGTGCATACATATAGCCTTATAGCTCATAAGCTATCCGGCTTCACAAATGGCCCGTCGGCCTCACAAATAGCCTTTCGGCTCACAAATCAGCCTTTCGGCTCACAAATCAGCCTTTCGGCTCACATATCACATATATCACACCTCATCCTCATCCCCTTTCTTCGCCGGGAAGACACACAGTCTTCACCCGAACCTTTGTTAGCTACTCAGGGACTATTGGACTGACGGTGCTACCACATATCCGCATCAATCGACATATCCGAATTCATCACAAATCACTGATCATACACACATACAATGCATCATAAATGGTACGAAAGAAAAGTCACTACCTGATCCCTTCCTGATGTCTCTGGGCACAGTGGGCTCACGAGGATAGCAGATATCAAATCCTATAATCAAAATAGGGACATTTGGTTAATTTCCTTTTCCAAGTTCTTACTTCAATAACACTCTAAGTTGGTATTCATTTGGACTCTTTAGATGGCCATTAAGTGCCTATTCATATGCCTAAAGGGTTGGGATAACTATCCCTAAAGATCCTTCTTTGGAAAGCTAAACACTAATTTCTGGGTCCCCTCACTCGAGCACAAGGGGCTGTGCTCGAGCATGACTCTCGCTCTCACTCGAGCACACATGCGAGTGACCTCCCGCGAGTGCTTGCCCGAGAGCAAACTTCACTACATTTTCACACTCTCACTCGAGCACACATTCGAGTGACCTCCCGCGAGTGCTTGCCCGAGAGCAAACTTCACTACATTTTCACACTCTCACTCGAGCACAAAAGGCTGTGCTCGAGCAGAGACCCCGAGCACACTCGAGCACCACAAAAGTGAGGCCTGCGAGTGACAACCCGAGAGTACCTCTCAACACCTTCTTCCACCTTCACTCGAGCACAAGTGCCTGTGCTCGAGCACTGACCCTCAGTGCTCGCAAGCACAAGGCAGCGAGTGTCTACCCGAGAGCAACCCAACTCCCAGGCAACAGATTCACTCGAGCACGACCCCAGTGCTCGCGAGTGATCCCCCAATGCTCGCGAGTGCCAGGCGCACTCTTGGCAATCACTCTCGAGTGAACACCTGAAACGCTCACCCCCAGTGCATTTATGCAGCCTCACTCGAGCACGTTCATCCTGTGCTCGAGTGAGTTCTTCTCTCACTCGAGAAATCACACCAGAAACCAGAACGCAGCAACTGGTATACTTTTCCAAACTTCACCAAATGAACTCCAATGGTTCTTAAACTTGTGTCAAGACTCATTCTCACTCATTTCAACACAAGGAACCCATTGGAAACCAAAAACAACCCAAATTCAACTCAATGAACACATTCTCACTCTAAATCATCAAACCACTCAAAACCTCCTTCTAACAACTTCCCTTATTCAACTTCCAATCAATTTCTAATCACTCCCAAATGTCAAAACTGACCAAATGAACAGTGACACTCTCACCAAAGTCTACCCTTCACTTAACATCATAATTAGGTCTAATTTCCAGAATTCTCATTGGTTAAGCAAACATCTTGACATATATATCAAAATGCATTACAAACCTACCTCTTCAACTTGCTGAATTCAGAACTTGGATTCCCCAACTTTTAAATTCCCTCAATTTGCCACACACCACAAATCCAAAGTCTGAAAACATGGAAGTAAAGCTCTCAACCACTTGGTCAATATTAATGAAGGGTAACTAAACATTTAAGATCATTTACTCACCTAGAATTCAAGCCCTTTCTTTCTCTTTCTTGCTTGCTTCAACGAAAATGGAGGAAAGCGAGAGAGAATGATGATGATCACTTCTTCTTGGTTCAATACACACACAGCCGACTAGGGAAAGAGAGAGGGAAGAGAAATAAGTTGAATGTTTGACTTCAATCCTATGGTCCAAAACTTGCCACTTGGCATCATCTCATTCCTCCCACTTATGATTTCATATAAACTCATTCACACTTGATTCCACCCCCTTGATCTTCCAATCTCAACCATTGATCTTGATTACTGAAGGGTTTTTCTCACACGTAGCTAACCAGACGGTTGGTAAATTACCATTTTACCCCTGATTAGTACAATACTCATTAAATCATCACTAATGCTCTTTATATCATAACATACAACATATACTTCAAATATGCTTAATTAACATTAATTACATCATTTGAAGTTATTATCCCTTAATTAAAATCCAAGATGTTACAGCTACCCTTTCTTTCTCTAGGAGGGCATACTGCCTTTATTTAACAAACATCAACTCCATTATTCTTTACTCTATCTACAACTGTATTCTGTCAGAGGGATAACTCCTAATCAATCTTTTTAAGAAAATACTCTATGACCAAGATATTTCTCTATACTAGGTTTAGCAGTTAATAACTTTCAGAACTCTCATACATATCGTTTTTGCCAACCTACAATCATTGGATCTTCATATTTAAGAATCTTACCTTTTAGATTCAATGTTTGCCTGAGTACTCTTAAATATCATTAGGGAGAATATATATATGGTCAGGCACCTAGCACATACTTCTGCCTCTAACTCAACTTGCCTCATAGGAGCTTCTAAATACCACTACAATCTCTAAATCATTTGACAGTACTATATCTAACATTCCTGAAAAGTTTCAACAACATTAACAATATCCAAATCATCATGTTAATACTTCAACCATTGATTAGATGGTTAAGACATTTATTTCAAATAAGAAAACATCACATGACATCTTTCTATAATCTCACGATCTCAAAATGCGTTCAATTATCATTTAAAGAGTGATATATCATACTTTTCCTACATTCCAATTAACTCATTGAATATATGCCCAACTTTTAAATTCATAACTCCATCTAGAGCCTCAAAATCAATTGGGTCCAAAATTATTTTTCCTTAGTCATACCCAACATGCATGCCACGAATCAATTTGTATAGCTTCTAATTTAACTTCCAAAATATTCAAACAACATCATTATATAATCTGCAAACTAATTTCAATTTCCCAATCATAAGACTTAAACCTTCAATACCATATGATCATATTTAAAAATCACCATATAGCACTGTATATCACACTATACGACTTTTAAACACCATTTATTTAACTAAGACAATTATTTATCATGGAGAAACATCAAAACAACCAATCCTCCTTATGTTTTCTTAACATTATCAAATTAACTTCTTTGGGCAACACCCACTTACAATAGAAATGTTTTGAATTAAAGATCAATGCTTAAGTCATCATCTCCATGCTTCTAAGCACTCTTTAAACCATATGAGAATAACATATCAACTCAAAACATTAGCTTAACACACATCTTTAACAACTCTTTTCACTAATATCATTTAAAAACCTTTAAACATGAGCTTGCATGATTCATGGTCTAAGGCAATTAAGCTACAATATATTATCTTTAATACAGTAGCTAATATCATCTTTAATTGGCCCAAAATAATCATCAACTAATTTTGCAAGCATAATACCCTCTATTGTAATACCTCAACATTTGGGCATTCCTAATATGTTTTCTAATCATTTGGACATTCCTAAACTTATTCTTATACCTCATCCTTCAAACATTTACAAACTTATAAGCATTCTAACCTTAAAAATGTTTTGAACAGCTCCTCAATCAAAATTTTGAAAATTCCACAACTTAGCAATAATTATATTGGAATCCTTAAACACACCCTAATAACATAGAACATTTA
The DNA here is from genome assembly GCA_963242795.1 of Inga leiocalycina. Taxonomy (NCBI): domain Eukaryota; kingdom Viridiplantae; phylum Streptophyta; class Magnoliopsida; order Fabales; family Fabaceae; genus Inga; species Inga leiocalycina. The sequence continues at coordinate 61,256,912 of OY725321.1, forward strand.
CTTACTAATTTGAAGCATAAACAATATAAAAATTATACATCTTCAGCCATAAAATTTCAAGTTCATAGGCCTTGAATATCATACCTTTATGCATTTTAACCTTTAATTAATGGTTTCTAATTTCCAAGTCACTGTTCTTTTCTGACTTTTAATTCACTAGGAAAATCATCCTTTCAACCTTTTTTTTCTACTTTCCTGTAGAAAATAGCTATGACTACCACTATTATCACTACTATAGTGATTGACAAATAGATATATAGGTCATACTAAGTGATTTAATTGAGGGCTCCAATTCATAACCTTAATCCTCAAAAGCATTCATTTTCTTTCTAATTTTCTGAAAAGTGTCACTAAATCTTATCACTAATCAATTCATCAAAATATATATTTTTCATACGAGCAAAGTATTCTAACCTATTGTCAGAACCTCTACTCTAATACCCTCAAGTGTGACACCCTAATTCCATAATTATCATATCAGCTTTTATATAATGAATTGAACGACTAAGCCATGCTTCAATACTAGGACAAATATACTTTTGAAAATGATTTAAAATCCCAACTAAAACACAGGGTTCAAAATTGTAATTAAATGGGTTTTTTTGAAAAATTTAAAACTTTCAAAAAATGTTATACAGTGATTCACAACTTCACTAAGACCCATCAATCTTTAGGTCCATTTATTATTATCAGTGTGCTTCTTTGCTTATATACTAGTATATTGATGATTAAACTATGGGCTATTAACATACAATTGCCCAATCCTAGTTTGATTATCGGGCTTGATGTAATTACCATTTCATTATGTAAAATTGATAAACTAAAACTACCCCATACTATGCATGCCATACTACCCTACTTCTATAACTACAGATACTAACTTCACTATAATGATGTATATACATATATATACAAACCACATAGCCACATGAGGCTACCAAAATACCTAAGTCTAATCAAAATTAGAATACAGATAACCAATATAAATTATTTCTTCTCTCCACCTTCTTATTTCTTTTAAATCACTACCTGCTTGCCCCGTAAGCTGCTTGCCCCATAAGCTGCTTGCTTTCTTTGTAGGTCATTCAAGGGAAAGGGTGAGATTCGAGAGAATCTCAGTAATAACAACAGTCAATCATAACATATGCAAGTTCACAAAGTATGCTAAACAAACCATCATGTAACTAAGTATTCGACAATCAAGATGCAGCACAACATCATTCATGTTAAGTTGGTGAAGAAGCCAGTCTAGGACTACTGCCAATGATATTAGTATTCTGATGGTATTTAACTTTGCTACAAGGTCAAATGTTTCTTGGTAGTCAATACCATAGGTTTGAGAGCATCCTTTCACTACTAGTTTTGCCTTATATTTATTGATTGTCCCGTCTAGATTGTATTTCTTTGTAAACACCCAATTGTACTCTATGGCACTTTTTCCAATTGGTAATTTTGTGAGTTTCCATGTTTGAGTTTTATACAAGGAATCTAGCTCTCTTGCAATTGCTTATCTCTAATTTGGGTCCTGAGTTGCTTCATTAAAGCTGTCTGGCAACCTTTCATTATCAAGTTTAGTGATAAAACGCTGTGTGAAGGGAGACAACTTGTCATATGATACAAAATGACTAATAGGATGCTGAGTACATAACCTTACCCCTTTTCTCCAAGCAATAGGCCATCCAAGATCTTTAGGAATTGAAGCCAGAGTTGAATATTGACGCTACTCAATACTAGTAGGAGTTTCAGATGAATTGCTCATGCTTATCTCATGTTCTACTCCTGTGTAGTCTATGCTAGGATTAGGATCAGAACTGGTTGTTTCCGCATCTTAGATAACTATTTCATGATCAGTATCTTGTTGGTAGTTTGGCTCAAGAGCTGGGATGACTATGTAAGCAAGGGATTTAGCTAATTGTTGGTGCTGGTACTGATATGTGTAAGGCTAAAAAACTTCCATTCGCTCTCGTTCTCCCCCTAAATGGGTGTTTTATAATATAAGCTTTGTGTCTCATTAAAAGTAACATCCATGGTAACATAGAATTTTTGTATGACAGGAGAATAAAATATGTACCCTTTTTTGGCTCTGGGGTAGCCTAAAAAGATGCATTGGTAGACTCGAGGGTCTAGTTTGTCACTTGACTCATTGTGAACATAAGCCACACAACCAAAAACTCTTTCTAAAATATAGGTGATAAAGTGAGAATTAGGATATGTTTAGGATATAATCTGTATGGGTGAAAGTTTAATGTTTTGGATGGTAGTTGGTTAATCATATGGGCAACTGTGAGGATTGCTTCTCCGCAATAGAGTTTAGGAATATTTTGTTTTATCATCAAAGCTTTTGTGAGTTCTAACAAGTGGTAGGTTTTCCAATATGCAGTCTTGTTTTGTGGAGAAGAGTTTGTACAGCTTGTTTGGTGAATGATGCCATGTTGTTTAAGGTAGGTTTGGAGGGCAAAATTGGTGTACTCGGTTCCATTATCACTACGCAACACTTTGATAGGTGTGTTGAATTGGTTTTGCATCATTTTGTGGAAATTGATGAATATTAGGTGCAATTTGGATTTTTCTTTTAGGAGATATACCCAGGTTAGTCGTGTGTGATCATCAATAAATGTGGCAATCTGTAACATCCCAAAATTTAGTATAAGTTTAAATTTTCTGAAAAGAAAAAACATTTACATGGTATTAAAGTTAATTTTTGGAAGAAGGGAAGACTTGGATGATTATGGTCATTTTACTTGGCCAAGATTTGCCAAAAATAATAATAAAGATAATCATGATTAGAGTACCATTGTGGCAAATGATGATTAGTGGAATATAAATTTGATTAGAGTTAGTAGAATATTTCATTGGATATCATTAGCCACCACCATTGGATAATATATGGCCTACTCTCATCCAATTAAATTCACCAACCCAATCAGACCACATGGCTCACCACACACATTTAAACAATTAATCAACACTTAGACATATGGACAACACTTTTCTCTCATTTTTGATGAAGCATATTGGCCAAAACACCATGATACAAGGGAATGAATATTTAATTAACATGTTTCCCTCCCCATTTAGTCAAGAAGGATGGCTAAGGCATAGGGGGGAGAGAGTTTAAATAATTGAATTCCTTATCTTTTATTCAAGACGGGATTGAGACAAAGGAAGGAAGGAGGAAGTTGGCTAAACATGCAACCTACTTTTTGCAAGAAGACATAGAATTGTGACACTTCATCAAACACTTCCAATTCAATTAAACTTCCAGTCTAGTGTAACCCCCTTCGATAATCAGGCCGGGATTAGTGTTTAATCACATTTAATAATCGAATGAGAAATCCGGAACAATTAAAAACTTTTTAAAACACTTGTACAAATGTATCTCCATTCATTTCATTCATTAAAACAAATGGCCTGTTTGGTCTGTTACATATACAATATCAGAGTAAGCACAATTCCCGACGTTCACTCGGGATAATAACATTAATCCAAAGGTTTATACAGGGTATCATTGCCCATCTCAGTATCCATACCAGGGATTACACAAAACTAGACCACTACAATTCTATTCAATATGTATACATTTATCCAAAATGATAACCAGTTCAATATAAAACCAAAATATATAGCTAAGACTACCGCTGGCAGTCCTAATCTTCCTTTGCCACTTGCTTGCTTTTCGATCCACTTGCCCTGTCTAAAAAATGTTATTTGGAAAGAATGAGATTCTAGAGAATCCCAGTAGCAACAGTTTATTTATATCATGCATATATACAAAGCAAGTCACATATATCACAATGCAGCAATCAATATTTGAGACCGGGCTTTCGCCACGTTCCCTTCACTATATACGAGGTCAGGCTTTCGCCACGTCCCCTTCACTTTCACTATAATCGAGTTCGGGCTTTCGCCACGTCCTCTTCACTTTCACTGTATTCAATGACTAATGCAAACAAGCAATGCAATACACATGATATAGGATAAAGTGTCACTACCTTTGTCTTTCCTTCCTTGAGCAGGCACAAGCCTTCTATGCTCTAGGCAGATATCAAATCCTAAAGTCATAATTAAGGATGAAGCATTATTGTCTATTCCAATACTCAATTAACTCTTCAACACTTAGATTTGGTTATCAATAATGACCCTTAAGAAGCCACAAATGCCTCTAATAAAACCCCTAAAAGGTTGGGAAACCATAGATTGAAGATCTCTTTTCAAAAACTTAAAGTGTTGGAACACAGGGGTTGGCCGCGGCCAAAATATGGTCAGAAGGTCACTGGCCACGGCCAGCCACCCATGGGCCACTGCCAGAATCAGGCCAGAAAGGTTTGGGCCGCGGCCAGCCACTCATGGGCCGCGGCCAAGAAATTTCCTGACTCTTGGCTGAACTTCAAAAAATCATATCTAATTGTAGAAAAATCAAAACGGAGTGATTCTAAAGCCAAATGAAAGTTATTTTAGTCCTCTTTCAAGGAAAAATATGGCTCATAACTTCAAATCATCACAAAAATACAGAATCACCCAAAACTCAACACTACTCCAGAACAGAGTTCTGTTTCCATCCCCAAACTTTGGACAACCATATCTCCCAGAATACTAAACGAAATGACACAGAATATATGTCAATTTTGAAGATTGGGATGTTAAATTTAAGACTGGAAAGTTTCACAATTTTCTGAAATCATTTGGTCATTCAAAACGTCCACACGAATAAACTGCCCAGACAGAATTCACATTGACAGCATTTTCCAACTTTTCTACCAAAGTGTTCAATGACTCCAAAATCATTAACCAAACATATTCCCATACAATTTTCCACAAGGAACACAATGGTAACCTCAAAATGACTAAATTCACAATCTAACCACATGCCCTGTTTTGACCAATACACCAAAACCAACACAGTTCCCAAACTTTACTTTTAATGATTCAAACCAATCCATTTGTCCAAAAGACATCACAATATACCATTTCCATGATCACAACATGCCAAACTCACTAAGACCCTAATTTTCGAAAATAGGGCAGAAAATTCCAGAAAAATCAATCTCAACCAACAACCACAATCTATATATCAAAAGGGAGTTAACACTTACCTCTTTCACTTTGCCAAAGAGATTTCTTGATTCTTCAACTTTCACAATCTCTTGAGGTCACAAACTAACACCAATGAACACATTACAACCATCAAAATGAAGCTCTTCATTCAAGGATCAATATTAAAGAAGGAAGTTTGAGCAATGGAAGCCATTTTCCTACCTTTTCAAAGCTTTTCTTCCTTCCCTTTGCTGCAAAAATGGCGCCAGAAAATGGAGAGAGATGAGAGAGATGAGAGATGGAGTGAGGAGTAGTGAAGAAGAAGAAGAACAAATGATGACAATACTCCCTCCATACTTCTGCAGTGCACAAGAGGGAAGAGAGGAGAGAGAAATTCATTCTTTAATCCCATTCGACTTTTCTTTATCTTCCTCTCACACCTACTTTGCCACATGTCATTTTCCTATTAGCTCTCACACACTTAGTCACCAATTAATCTCTCTAATCCTTCCATTAGCCATTTGATCACACTTCTCATTTTTCTCTTAATTAGTAATTAATTTCCCCATTAATTACCAACTTAGAGCCAATAATTCCATCCTTTAAATTTTCCATCAATTATGACATATAAATTAATATTGTCACCAATATACATTAATTTCACTTTAATCCGATAATTATCCTCAATAATTATCATTAGGACTTAATTGAAAATTGGGGCGTTACATCTAGCACTTAAGGAATGAAGAGAGGGAGCAAGTATTTATATAATACACCTATCTTTCTTTTTAAAGGAGCCACAAGAGAGTCACAACTAACCTCCCCTTTATCCTCTCTGATCTCACTCTCAATTCGGCAAACACCAAGAGGCAAGAGAATAGATATTTAATTAACACATTCCTTTCATCTTCAATCATTCTAAGTCAGCCCAAGAAGAGAAAAAAGAAGAGGAAAGAGAAAGAACTAAAACTTGAAGAGTAAAGAAACAAGAAACAAAGGTAAGCCATTTTCACAAGTCCAAACTTCATTTCTAGGCCAAAGTGCCTTCATAAGCCTTGTTCCTCTCATCAAGAGCAGCATTCCTATGGTTTTGTTTCTCAAGGAGAGGAGTTTTGAGCTGTCAAGGAAGTTCCAAAGTTGGAGAAATCAAGAACAAGCCATAGAAAGTGAAAGAGGTAAGCTTAAGCTATGATTTTATATCAGTATCTTGAGATTTAGTTAGGTTCTTGATATATTGTTGTGTTGCTCTGTTTTATGGAAATGGTAGCCTTAGGGTTTTGATGATGTCAAGAGCATGAACATGATGTTAAATAAGGTTTAATGTCTTACTAGACTAGTTTGATAGTGAAATTGCAAAATTGGTTGTTGTTGATTTAAGGGTTCTATTTGGTTAGAATAGGGCATGATGACAACGTGATGAGTTTGAGATCACCATTGGATTGTACATGAAAAACCGTGTGAAAATAGCCCTGTATCTCAAATTTAGAAGGCCCTGATTAAAAACCTTAAAAATTGGAACTTTAAGACACTAAGCTTAACACTGCTAGATTTGAGGTAGTAAGGTTGTGACGTGTTTTTGATTGACCAAATGAAGTCCACTACTCATGAAAATTTTCAGATTCAAAGTAGACATCCCAAGCTTTAATTTGATATGAAGAATGCAAAATTTGTATAAGTAGGCAGTGAGTTATGATTTTTGAAAGTTGGGCATTGAATCTGGAAATTGCCCTGTGGTAGTCAAGAGTTTGGCGTGTTTTTAGATGATTAAACCCTATCCAATGGCCATGATATTTTCCCAAATTAAAATAGATATAATGAGATTTAATTTGATGGGTAATTTGTGGCAATTGGATAAGTACACAAAAAGTTATGATTTGATGAAGTTAAGCATTAATTCTGAAAAGACATGTGTGGTAGTGAGGATTAATTATGAAGTCTGGGTTTTTGTTCATAAAAATGCCAGAGGTGGATATTTTTCCCTCAAAGTAGACTAAATAAGGGTCACATAGAACTTTGAAACACCTCAATTAGATATTCCTAGACAAAGTTATGAATTTTCAAAGTTAGGTAAAAATTATGGCATCATAGGTTTGACTTGGGAAAATAACATATTTAGGGTAAATTATAATAAGTTGAGTTCCAAGGGTAGAGTTAAGTACTTGGGACTAGTATAGATACATTGAATATCCATAGGACATAGTGCTCTAGTCTAAAAGATAACCAACTCAAGTATCTTGAGTTATCAAAGAATTGGGTTAAGTAATAACTCGTTCGGTCATACATTTTAACTTATAGGATTCGATATTTGCTTGGGATACCCAAGAGACTGGGAAAAAGGAAAAGACTTGGAAAGGCTACCAAGTAGTAACCTTTCTCTTATATAATATGCAATGCTTGGTATGTATTTCCATGTCATCTAGATATATGCAAGACGGTTAGTCCCTAGGCATTAAGACCCGTGAGTACAAGTTGCACAAGGAGTTACCCTGGGTGTCTTGAGCCGAGTAGGCTTGAGACAGAAAGCCTGTGAGTACACCTTGTATGGGGTAGAGACCCTGGGCTGCCAGATCAAGATCACAAAGAACTATGGTACTGTGGTAAGAGGCCAGTTAGGTCCTTTATTTGCTACATATTGTGAATAATTGTTCTATATGATGATTGTTTACATGCTTTGTATCTTACATATCATATGAGTGATTTTTTTTACTATTGAGATTCCTATGAATCACACCCTTTCCAACAACTAATCTACATCAAAGGCGAGCAGTTCTAAGGGCAAGAAGATAATTACAGACGAGTAAAGCGAACGACAGAAAAGTTATATTTCCGTTGGTTATCTATTTTGGGGGAATTGTATATTTTGTATTTGTAACTATAGTAAGACTAGTACTAGCAATGGCAGTAGCAACAATAGTTATAACCCCATCTACTAGTATTTTAACACGCGTATTAGTACCTTCATACAATGAATGATTTACAATCGAGTAATTAAATGCTAGAAGCCCATAAGATAACCGCCACGACACAGGTATTGGACCGAGAATGCTCTAATTTTAATAAAAGGAACTAAGAATTTATGAGTTATAATGAAATCACAACCCATATTGAGACCGCACTTAAAGTAATTTAAATTTTTTTTAAACCCACTCAATTGCAGGTTCAACCCTGTATTGAAGTTTGGATTTTAACTATTTTCAAATGAACATTAGTCTTAGGTTTGATGTCATTATACTTTCAAACTCATCTAAAGGCTTTGGAAAATTATGGTGTCACACAAACCATTTAGTATCTGTTAAATTTGGAACTCGTGAGGGCCCCCAAAGATTGATGTGGATAATTGGAAAGGGTTGTAAAGATTGATGTGGATATAATGGATAGGTATTGTTTTTATGTTTGGACAATTTGCAAATTTTGCATGGAATGGAAATGAAACTTTTATTCAATAAATCAAGAAACATCTTTGACAAGTACTTTGGATTTGAATGGCCTAATCTATAGTGCTATAATAATATATCCTTATTCAAAATTTGAGATAAAAGAACCAACTTAGGCTATACTTCTAGATGCCTTATTCTTCTAGGATTGATCTTCCACATAATATAATCCCTCTAGTAACTCAGCAGTGCCAATCATCATGCCTAACTCTGAGTCTTGAAATAAACATTAAATGGTAGAGAATTTAACATGACATTTATGACTTAAGGTAATTTTGTTGACAGATATGAGGTTACATTACAAATCAAGTGCATATAGCACATTTTCTATACCAAATTGTCGAATAGATAGGATATACCAATCCCGAGAACTTTAATGAATTTTCCATCTATAACCTTAATAAACATAGGAGATGATGGAGGTTTTACTTTGTGAAGCTATGATTTGTTACTAGTCATGTGGTCGGTAGCTCCTGAATTGACTATCCATATATTTCTATTATGTATATTTGTTTTAAAGGCTAGGATGGAATTACCTTTGTATGCCACATTACAAGAAGCCAAAAAGGTATCATTAGCATCATGCTTATCAAGTATTTTTCTAAGAAACTTACTTCTTCTTTGCTCAATCTAGCATCAAGTTCTATTTTAGAATATGTGAAGACTGCAAGAGCTTTATTGTATGGTTTGCCTCTGCCTTTACTGTTAGGTGGTTTCCTATTGAGTTTCCAGTAAATGTCCTTTGCATGACTTGGTTTCTGACAATGATCACACCATATGTTGGACCTCTTACCTCAAAAATCACTTGATTAACTTCCCTTTGAATGGAATCCAATTGTCTCCATAGGTATTTGGTTCTGCTATCTGTGAGTAAAGATGGTCTTTTGACTTTCTTCTTGTTTCACAATGAAAAGTACTTCCCCCAGGCTTGGCAAGGCTTCTTGACTCATTACTTTTACATGGATGGCTTCATAAGATGGTTAGAGTCCTAATAGGAATTTAGAGACTCTTTTCTTCTCTTTGATTCTTAAGTATAGGTGCGCATCATTTGGACTGCTCTACTCGTATGCTGCTTCATATTGTCTAAGCATTGCCATAAAACAAGGAGATTAGTATAGTATTTGGTACCTTTTTTAGGTTGTCTAGCTTAATTTCAATCTCCAGTATAGCTACTTAGTTTTTAATTAAGGTGAACATATCACGGGTTGCCTCCCATACTTCTTTTACCGATTCAAACAGAGAGAAACTTGCGATGATATCTATTATTATAGAATTCATGAACCAGCATTAAACCATGGAGTCTTCTACTTCCCATTCTTTATACTTAGGATATGTTGGTGGAGGCTTCGGTTTGGTGCTGGTCAAGTAGTTGACTTTGCCTTTTTCGGTGACATACAAGCACACTCCATTAGCCTACTAAATGTAATTTTTACCATTCACAATCACAGTGGAATTTATGTCTTTTGGTATTTGGTGACTCCTCTCAGAATTCCTACTATTGTAGTGGCATTGTATGATGCTGAGAGAAAGCCATCGTCCTTGCTAGGTGGGTCTAGACCAATGCCAAATCTAATCATGGCTCTAGTACCATGACCAATATGGTGCTCGTAAAGTCTTATTTATTCAAGTAATGATAGGCAGTACATATAGGTTAGTTGGTAACCCTAGAATCACTTAGATTACATCTACTAAAATCAAGGAAATAATTCAACACTTCAAAATTTAAATATACTGAGATTTTAGGATCTTTTGTCATCCACTAAACAAACCTAATTAATAATTTAATTATGGCTAGGTTGAGACCAAGGGCCATAACAGCACCGACATATATCAATGCCAAAAAATGCATATATTTTCTTGAATTTAGGTAGAAATAAGTAGTTAAATCACTATAAAAAAAAGATCAGTAGTTGTCCTTAGGGATGAGCATGAACTAGACCAGGCCGGGTTTGGTATCAACCCGAGGTTTGGTCTAGAGAGGACCTCGAGCTAGGCAAGATTGCCCGAGGTCCAATCTGGTCTATCACCAACCTAAGGTCAAGTTGGACTAGACCTTGTCTGGAAGACTACCTAGACCTAGAAGTTGAATTTGATTTTTTCCTCCTCAAGAGGAGAGATTTGTACCTGTCAAGCACAATTTTTTTTTTGTTGCCTTCAACATATTAAGCACAATTAGGGCTATAAAAAATACTTATAATCATATAAAACTCATCATAAAATATTAAAACCCCATTATAAATTCATAAAAATCTTCAACACCATTCAACAAATATTCAAGGTACAATGAGAAGATAAGGATTTAGAAATTTCAACCATCTATAAAAATTAAATGATATCATTTTTCTAGGTGAAGTGTCCAAACTAAAGAATTGAAGAAGTTAGAGAATGTGGCCGAAGAAGTTGGGGATCACAAAGTTGAGAATTCAAAGAAGGAAAGATCTATTTAATGTCATTAACGCTTTAACTGACCTTACCTTCTTATGGATAGGAGCCATGGATGAGGATGAATTTCTAGAGTTGGACTTGGCAACCAACCTACCCAAGAACCTTGAGTGACTTTGCTTGGAGTGAACTCTTTAAGACCGAAGTCGTTAGACTGTGTGAGAGTGTGACAAGGAGAGGGGAAGAAAGAGTCTCACCGCTAACGGATGGGGACGCATAGCGGCAGTCAGTCTAAGAGAAGGACCAAAGGAGCTATACTATGAGGATAACCAGTGGCAGTACGTGAGGATTGAGGGTGCTGTACTAGGGTTTCTTTTTGAATTGGGTCACATGTGAGAGTGAGAAGTGAGGGTAAAATTAAAGTGCAGCCACACAACTACTTTTTTTGGGAGAATTCCAAAAAATTACCATTTGAATTTCAAAATCCCATTGACAAGAAGCGTAATAGGATTAACAAAAAGAGTAATGGGATTGACAATGTAAGTTCTTGTCAAATCACTAGTTTAGGATTTTGAAGTTCAAGTAGTATTTTTTTAGAATTTTCCCTATTTTTTTTTTCAAAAAAAAATATCTCGAACCATACCAGACTAGACTATATAGACCAAGTACCTAGTCTTGAACCTAGTCTAGCCTAATTGGTTGGTCTAGTCCTTTTATGTTATAAGGCTATTTTTTATTAGACTGGACTGGACCGGGCCACCTCGGGTCAAGCCGAATTACCTATAGACCACCAGATTTTTTGCTCATCCCTAGTTGTTTCCTAGAAGATGGTACAAGGAGTGAGAAAGAAAATTACGTGTTGTATAATTTCTGGCTCTGTTTGGGAACACGGTAGCTCTACAAAAAAAAGCCCAGTAAGAACCTAAAGCCCATTTGACTTGTATACCTTCATTTGGGAAAGCATCAGGTGGCACTGGGCTTCAATAAAAAAAAGCTCTTTCTAATAGAAGCTCAGCTGAGGAGCATTGAAAAGCAGTTAGAAGCTTCTTTAAAGGGGTGGCAGTGGTGATGGTTGGGGTATTTATTGCCATTCAAATCATCCCCCTTAAACCATTATTCCCCAGCTGCTCTTCCCTTGAACCATTACTGCTCTCAACTACCTCTCACAGTGTCGGAGTTGCTATTTCTTTTCATCCTTGGGTCTTGAACACATCATCAGTGGTGATGAGTAGGAGGGGTCATCAAAGCTGCCAAGTCGAAGACGCCATATGTGGCTGGGTCCAAGTTCATTGTTCTTGCTTCTCTTACCTCTCCCTTCTTCATCCTTGTATGCAAGTTCTGAATCAGGCCCATCGAGTGTTGATGTAGTTAGAGATAGGAGGAAGCTGCCACCAGTCGGTGTGTCCCCTTTGATCCATCGACATTCTCAGTTGCCTCGAGTGTCGAGTGTTGCTCAACTTGCTTGTCATTCTAGTTGGTTGGCTTGATCTGTTGGTCAGCATTGGCATCCATTGTGGCTGGAGCTTGTGTGGTGGCCGGATCTCTTTGCTATGGTTTTTTGTCCTCTGCTGTGATATTTGGCATCCATTCATAGTAAATGATTGATGTTGGTCTTGCTTTGCTTCCCCTGTTTTTTTTTTGCTTGAAGAGTACTTGCTTTCAGATCTGTTTCCATGGTGTTTTGGTGCCTTTAGTTGTAAAAGTTTTTGCTCCTGCTATTCTTGCTTGCTTCCCCTATTTTTTCATTATTTCTACTAGTTGGAATTGTTTGTGTAGAGGTTGATCTGTGTATGTCTGATAATAAAAAATTGGAATATTAATTTTTATGTTGATGATCTGTGTGTGTTTGATGATCAACAATAATTTTATCTTGATTGAAAATTGGAATATGAATTTTTATTCCAAGCTTTGAGCAAAAGCTAATCCTTCCGTGGCCTTTTGTGCACAAGAAAGTTAGTGAATAGTCTTTAGTTGTCAGTGTATAACGATTAACATGGAAAAGTAATTAGTTTATTAGACATGGTTTGTTCCATAGTCAAAGATACAGTACTTAATACAGAGTTTGATGTCTTGTGTTGCACTCTTTCTTTACTTCTCACTGAGAAAACCTCTATCCACAGACCAAAATTAGTAACAGGTGAAAAAAAGAGAGACCAGAATTAGCTATTGTGGTTCTACCTCTAACTTCCATTTATGTGCTTCGCTGGTACACATAATACTTCCTTAGAGTTGGGTGTGCATCACGTGCCCAGGTGTTTCCTTTTCATCATTGTGGAATTGACTTGAAAGAATGTTGGTTTAGAAACTTTTTATTGTTCCTGCTTGTGGATTTGTTTTATCCTTGTCTTTATGCATTAAAGGTTATCACAATCGGGGCCACCATGTTGAGATCCAATGCTAAAGGCGCAAAGAGTTTATTGTTTAACATAATTGTTTTGCGGATTACTTGGTAGAGCTACAAAGGAAAAGAATAATATGTTACTTGTTTGAAGTTTCCTATTTGAAAATGAAAACTTGGATCATTGGATTGGATGTGACCTTGTCTTTTTGTTCATAATGAGTTCCATACATGCACTGTTTCTTTTTGCGAATGATATATTTTCTATTTTTAACACTTTGCCATGTCTTCCTTTTCCATTTTAGTGTTCCTTATCCTTTTCCTCTCCTATATTCAAAGTGTTGTTAAAAAACTAGTAAATCTATTGCTTTAAATATTTTGCTTAGTCTAGTTCCTTTTAAGAGTATTGATCACTGAAATGATCTTAATTGGTATTTGGATTCAAGAAACACACGTATTCTTATTGGTATGTAATTGTCTTATTCTTAAGACATTTCAATTGCACTGGGGAATATTGATCTTAATTGTTGTTTAGTCTAGGGGTAGATGATCCAATAATGAGACATTTCATGTATGCATTATAATTTAAATATAAATTTATCCTTTTTTAATTAAGTGCTTTCGTGTATTTTTCTTTTTTTTTTCAATAATAATTTCACCTTTTTTATTTTATCAAATTTTTTAAATATTTTTTTACTTCAATTATCATTATATATACAACTAATATATATATATGTAGTATTCAATAAGATTCATGCCCTTTTCAGTCATTTTCCATGTAAACGGGCTTTTCAAAAACTAATTCAAACAGGTTTAAAGTTAGAGAAAAAGTCAATTCTAACATCGCCAATCCAAGCACAAATCACATATACAATCTGACTTTTTCAAAAGTCCATCTGCAAAAAAACCTCCTACTCCACCACTAATCGAAACAAGCATTCTTCTGTTTATATAATGAGTGATCACACTTTCATGATCATTGCATTATTTTGATTTGTGGTGGTCATAAAGAAAATTGTACATTTTTGTACTGGCCGAGTATGATGTGAAATGGAGCGTGACTTTGAAATAAGCCACATCATCAAACGTTCCCCTTGTATTCGTTTCCATCTCAAATTTTGCTTTGCTCCTGCACGTCATCATATACAACAAATTAAATTTAATTAATTTTTTTACTATCCCCTCTAGTCCTTAATATATAAAATTTTACTGTAAAACACTGTAGAAGAATTATACTTAATCCACCATGAACGTAATATAGTACCTAGTTATATTTTATAACATAATATATATAAATAATATAAAAAGTATAATTACTTTTATTTTGATCTTATATGATTTTCTAATTTTTCATCATAATGTGTCAACATTCAAGCCATGACTAGCATATGGGCAAAATGTGAAATGTTTTGGAAAGTCAATACATAATATGAACTTGATTTGCTTTCATTAATGGATCAACTAACTAGAAAATGTGTGAGCCATGACATTCAAATGTCCCATGACAACATTTAGTTTTTTCCCCCAAAGAAAATGTTACAATTGTACTGTACATTATTATTTTGAAAAATCGTTATACCATTGCAGTTTCAAATTTATTATTTTTTTAAAACACTATTTTACCCATCAAATTGTTATTTTCTATATGAAATATGAGTTAATGTGTATTTGAATTAACTTATTTTAAGTGATTTTGTTCTATATAAAACAAATATGAGGCAGATGTTTTCTTAATGTCATAAAGCATAAAAGTTCTCTTATAGTGAGTTTGGTTCAACGGAGGGGAGGGTAGGGGATGTTCATTAAATATGGGTGGGTATAGGGTAGGGGAGGTTATGACTCAT
Source organism: Inga leiocalycina (assembly GCA_963242795.1). Taxonomy (NCBI): domain Eukaryota; kingdom Viridiplantae; phylum Streptophyta; class Magnoliopsida; order Fabales; family Fabaceae; genus Inga; species Inga leiocalycina. Next base: position 61,271,944 of record OY725321.1, read on the forward strand.
AACTTGTAAGCTTTATTTGATTGAAGAAGAGGGAAGGGGAGGTTTGGTTTCTTATTTGTTTCAAGAGGGTAGGTGAGGGGAGCTAATTATAAGTTAACTAATATGCCCTTATCTCTTTATTTATACAGTTTCATTCTTCTTTTACCATTTTTACATCAAAAATCAAAAGTCTCCGTATGATGATGAATTATCCATCCATTTCCAAGGTCAATTCTTCAACCTGCCAATAATGACAATTTTTCATGTGGTCGCCATATTGTAATGCAGAATTCCAACTTGAGAACATGACCGAAATGTCTTAGGAATTCCATAATAATATATGGGCTAGACCTTATTTGTTTAAGCTAGAGGACCTATCTTAGAAGACGAAAATGATTCAACCCCCTTAGAAGTTTGGCTTATGAACAACCTTTCATCAAGCCATCCCTACATAATAAAGATAACCATCCAAATGATGTCCACCAAGTATCTAACCATTACACAAGAATAATTTATTTTAGTGAACTTACTTTAAATGGAAGCCCTCAAATGTTAGTTTTCTGAAATTCTTTGTGCACTTTCTCATCCTTTGTATCACCTGGAGCAAATTTGACACCACTTGTGTAACAGGAAATTAGATTGGCCATAGTCTAGATGGAATTGAGCATATAGATCCTCTTCTTATTCTTGATGATCGTCAATCCAGTTACATGGATTCTTGCATTAAGCATGATTCTACTGGTGTGATTTTCTTAGTTGGGTGAATTTCCTCTGTATTGCATTGGAATGTTCGCTCATAGGTATTGAAGATATGATGCTCTTTCTTCTCCTAGATTGCTAGTTCATCATCGTCACCGTCAATAACCTAAGCTGGCTTAATGGATTTTGGCGCATGAGCTGGAGATTTCAAGAAAGCATTGATTTTCATAAGAGGAATGATGGCGTTTTAAACATGAGGGGTAGCCTAGGAATATTAAAAAATAGGCGTGGATATTTCAGTCAGGGTATGACACAATCTTTCTCATCCTTCCATGAAAACCCAAATTTAGAGGGTTGAGAGAGAAGGGGAGGGAAGCACTAAAGGCAAAAAAAATTTCCCACCCCTCACCTCTTTCCCAACAAATGCTTTATACATTTCCAATCCTTCTCTTCCCTCCCTTGCAAAAACTCCCAACTAAACAAGGCCTTAAGCAACCAATGCCACGAATAATGATCTTGTAGCTAAGGAAGAGGGAACATAAAAATAAGGCATATGTACTAGAATTTTGTTTTGGTTTGGTTTTGAAAATTTGAAAAATACTTTGGCACTTAAATTTACTTATATTTATGTTTTGAATTTTGAATTTTATTATTTTATTTTTATCCATATAAAAAAAGTAGGAAGATAGTGACGTTTTGTAAAAGGGCCTGAAACCCATAAGCTGGAGGGTCAGACTTCACAATCCAAGGTGTTGTTAGGGAAACATGTTTTTCAAGCCTGACCCTTTTAGGTCCAAGCCTATCAAGGGCCGGCCGGCTCGTTTTCCCACCTCTACCAGCCAATGAGGGTGGTGTAGCTCTATATTTTTTTAAATTGAAGGCTAATATTGTAAAAACACTAACATTCCTAAATCTATTTTTGGTATATTCGACTGATTTAGGATTTTACAAATTGAAATAATCTTTTTGAGGTTTTCAAATGATAAGGGAATTTATTTATTTAAAGTTTTCTCTTCTAATTGTTTGGTGTAGAGTTTTGTTGCCCTTTATGGTCCTATGGGGCTTAATTCATATGTATCTGGACCTCATTAAATCATATAGTTTAAATGGAGCTAGCTCTTATGTCATGGAAATTATCGCCATTAAGACCATCGTCAATTAATGCAACATGACTATAGGGTTTCAAGTAAGCTCATCAAGCCAATCTGATTCCAAGGTTAAAGAGTATTTTTGTCTAGAAAGTTTTTTCAAAAGTGTTGAGTGCCTTGAAGTTTCTTTAGAGCAATGTCGCTCCGAAATTAGCAAAAATGTAGCAATATTATCCTGTTCCAATAGATCCAAACAGACATTTATTAGTTGAAGATAACACAATTTCTTTATATATCTACGTAGGGTCTTTATGTATGTACATCCTTATGGGTGATTCAATTCAAGTCTTTACATTCAAAACATCATTTGTTGCTAGTAATTCTGCTATGTGGCTTTCATTAACTGGGAATTGAATTGCTTTCTTGTCCTTCGGTAGTTAGGCTTTCAAGTCATCAAGCTCATGTTTGAAGAAGAAAATCTAAAAGTTTCCCAACATCCTTAAACGGATAGTATTTTTTAATTTTTGACTGGAGAGGAAAATGTTCTCAACATCCTGGAAGTAAGACCTGTAGGAGTTAATAGTTATTCTGCTTGTTACAACTGACCATTGAGAGAGGCTCTTTTTCTTGAGTGTACTTCAATTCGAAGATTCAAACTAAGACCTGCAAGAACTTTATAAAGAGTTCTTCACCAAAGCACAAGCTGCTTTAGTGCTTCAAGGGATATCTGAGGATGGAGATTGAAAGCAATAAGCAAAGAAAGCATTTAATAAGTTTTATGTGTATAATCAAATACAAAGCTTTGGTAAAAAAAATGGTTAAGAAACAAGACAGAGACCAATTAAACAGGTGCATTAAGAATGGTATGAATATAATTATTAAATAAGGTATTTAGTATATTGTTGACTGAAGATAAATTTACTGACTAAAAAGAGGTAAGCTATGCACACGTGTACATATGAACTATACATCAGGTTAAATTAGTGGCATTAACTTTCTTGAACTTACATTGGATTAAAGTCCTTATAATTAAAATAAGAAATCTTGTAATTTTATGGGAAAAATGTTGTTTCTTCTTTACCATTAGTTTTGCCCATAGAACAGAGCATTTTCTTCTTTGAGAAGAGATTTCATATAGGGAACTTTTTCTTTTCTTTCATTTACTAGGCAAAAGTGAATAAATAAGTTGGGAAAATCACTTGACAAGCCAACTGAAATACTCGTGATATTAATGTGATCCATATTTAGCATAATATAGGTAAAACCAAGGGAAAATTGTGAAAAAATCCCTCATTAACAACTTATTTGCCAAATGGGACCTTCACGTGCAGATTATCTTCCACGTGTGCAGAATATCTTCCCTGATGTGCAGATGATCTTCCCTATATGCAAAATTCTTCCCTATACGTGTGCAGAAATCTTCCCTACATGTGCAGATATCTCCCCTCCGTGTGCAGATATCTTCCTTCCATGTGCAAAATATCTTCCCAGGTCTCATTTAGCAAATAAGTTGTCCATGAGGTCTTTTTTAGCAATTCTCCCTAAAACCAAAGCTAAAACCCTTGCAAATGGGAATAGAACGTGTTGACGTGTAAGCTAAAGACTGGCTGATTTTAGGTCATTGACATGTTAAATTTTGAATTATATACTTGTGATATTTGTTCTTCCTCCCCCCTGGGTCAAGCACTCAACGAGGCATCAGAGTTTTTCCTGCACTCTGCTAGCCATACCCATGGAGAATTTTACCCTGCTATTCCTCATGCGCTTGTTTTTCTTGGTATAAATGCACGTGGCCTCTATTTATTGGTCTGATTTGAGACAACCTCAGCTGCCTCGGGGTCAAATCACAATTTACGACGAATTAAATGCAATATAATGCAAAAAACTCGGGATCGTTCTCTTATCAAGGAGCCATTTATTTTGACTTCCTTAGGTAAAACTAAGTGCTATAAACATGGTTAGAAAAAGGGTTTTTGAAATTGGTTTTCTCGAAATTAAAATTTATGAAAATAAAGCTAATTATAATATTTTTGGTATTTTGGGAAAAGGACAAGGAAATGATTTGGATTAAAAAGGGATTATAATAAAATGAACCTTGGTGACAAATTTGGTGGCTTTTCTAGCTTCTGTAAAATATTTTGGGAGCTACTTTTACATCAATTAAAATTAAAAACCCTAAGCAATCGCATTAGGTCCAATCAACCTAATTAATGACTAATAGTCATCTCTTAGATTAATTGTTAAAACCCACTTGATGTGTGTTGAAAATTTTCTTAATGCACTTGCTTCCTCTTAATTGAAAACACAATCACGACATTCAAATTAAATCAAATCCATCAGACAATCTAGATATCACATAGAATACATAACTTCATTAATCCAAAAGGAAAATAAGTTCAATAAAATCCAAGTGCACCAATACCAAATTCAACACAAGATAACCCATCATAGACAAATAATCACTCATCTAAGTCTCAAAAATACACATGTATTAATGCAAAATTAATAAAAAACAGAACATTGTTCATAAATTGAGCTAATGGATATTATTGAACTCCCCTTTGTAGCACATTGGAGTTCTAGCCACCTCCTCTACCACCAAGACCTAATGAAATCTAGCCAGTCATGATATTAACTATAACCATAGCTTGATCCAAGCACAAAAAACCCATGGAAATTGAAGGACCAAAATTGGTGAGAGCTGAAAATGGGTCTCTTGGGTTTGGTGAGAGCAGGAATTAAGATGGGAAAATCTAGTAATATGAACAATGGTAGAAGCAGAGGATGTTAATAGTGGTGGTGTTTAGGGGAATGGAGATACTGTGGTGAATGATAACAAAAGTCAAGTGGTTTTGAACTTAATGGAGGTAGTGGTGGTGTGGTGTGGTGCTAGGATAGAGAGATGGTGGTGAAAGAAAAAACAAAACATGGGAGAGGTTGGTGGTGCTCTAGAAGCTTACTGGCTGTGGCTCTATCTTCTTGACGGAGGATGACCGGCGATGGTCTACACTGGTGTGATTTCAGCTCTCCAGTCTCCTTCCAGCTCTTGCCCTCAGCTCACCTTCATCCTTAACTGCTTCTCAGCTCTATCTCAATGTCTGCCTCCTAGTTCTCAGTGCTCTACAGCTACTCACAATGTCGGCTCTCACTTTGTTCTCACAACTGTAGCTGATTTGATGGTGTTGTTGAAGACGGTAATGGTAATGGTGGAGCTTAAAGAGAGCTAGCTCCAGGCAAGCTCTAAGTCTGTTTTTTGCCCAGCTCCGCGGTGCCCTTAACTCTCACTAATGTCGAATCTTCCTTCAACCTCTCGGGTTGCTGTTTTGGATCTGTTTCCGTCTTCACCAAAAAGATAATGAATAGTAACCCTGGTCAAAACGCAAGTTTTGTCCAAAGACCTATTTGAAACTTTTAAAAGTTCTGTAGAGTGACTGAAGTGTAAATATTTGAAATATTTGTAGGACTTAAGCAAATTTCTTAAATTTCTGGGTATTTATCTGTAAATTGCCCCTGTCCCTTTTCTTCATTCACTTGTGATTTCCAGAACTTTTAGGGACCTTTATGTAATTTTTTCCAGACCTTAAAATATTAATTCTGACCTTGAAAAATCTCCAATTTTCTTCTCTAACACCTACAATGCAAGATTAAACACAAGATAGCATCAAAAGTCTAAGAAAACATTTGTATGTATAATTAACAAATTCATGATCATTTTGCCCCTAATTGCAATTAATTCAAAACAATTGTCCCTAACTAAAATTAGTACTTAATTATGCAATATTATATCAGGAAATGCATTAAAAATCCCAATTTAGTTATGAAATATTATATAAAAATATGGTTTAATCATGGTCCCAACCATTAAAGTCTAATTCTAGGGTCACAAAGAAATAAAGAAGACCATAATGGCATTAACCATGAGAAACTCCTCTGAAGTCATTCATTGTGGAAGTTTATGTAGCTTAGGACATTGAACACGAAGAATCCTAAGAGTTAGTGGTTATAGGCATACGATACTCATATAAAGTTTATAATAATCTTTCAATTAAAACATTTTATTTGCTTATTACGTATTCCATGTATTAGAGCTTGGTAAATCAACAAGAGAACCTTTTCACTTCCATTACTTTCTGCCTCCTCTCCAGTTTTTTATCTCTACCATTAGATCAATTTAGAAAGGTTGAAATTCAATTTTTTTATATAAAAAATACAATATTCTAATTGAAGTATACAGATGTAAACTTTTTATATTAATTTTTAAAAATTTATATTAATAGATATTATTATTTGATATAAAAATAATATTTTTATAAGATATTAAATTTTAACTGTCCAAAGATAATTTAATAGTGGATATAAGAAGGGGAGAAGAAGTACATAAGAAGTGTTATGTCATCAGTAGATTGGAAATTTATTTGGAAGCTCCTCATCATTCCTCGAGTTTAGCATTTTATATGGACCTAATAGAACTATGGAACCACGGATTGCTTGGTTTCCACCACCATCCGATGCCCTCAAGATCAATTGCGATGGAGCTTTCTCACCATTCCAGGGCCCAGCTTCATTTGGTATTATATGCAGGGATCATCTTGGAGGTTTCATTTGGGTATTTTGTGGACAAAATCAAGTATGTCTCTCTACCTTATCATCAACATGTTAGCATCAAAAGTTGGGTTCTTTCTTAGTTTCTCCCCAAGACTCGGAAATGCTACAGTTGATTGTTTGGCAGCTAATTGTTAGGGTGGGTATCACAGCCATCACTCTCTTTAACCACTATTCTGACTTCTGATGCTCCAGAGACAAGTGAGGAATTTGTGGATGCTTTGTCTCCTAGTCATAGAATGGGTGTTGTATTGTTATTTTGCATCTTTCCGTCTTGTACTTTTGCTTTCATCTTTTTTATGTTACTTGATATCTGGACGTTAGTATGTACTTTTGGAATTTTATTGGCTGATAATAAATACATCCTACGAACACAAGAAGAAGAGAAGAAGTATATAGCAAGAGAAGTAAAGAGATTCTCTGCCCATACCAAATATCTTCTATTAATATTTTTGTATATCTTTTAAAAATCATATATACAAAGGGAAAGTCTATTGAATGCACTATATCTTTAAAATTAATATTGGATAAATTGCTATATTTTTTCAAACATAAATTGTAAGTAACCAAATTATTTCTGGAAAAAAAAAAGAAACCAAATTATTATTATTATTATTATTATTATTATTATTATTATTATTATTATTATTATTATTATTATTATTATTATTTAAAAACAATGTACATGAAATTGCTTAATTTTAATATTTAAATTTTTCTTTTTCTTTTTTATTGAGAAGTTTGGACGCTTTATACAAGGTTTAACACGTACCACTCTGGTCCTATTTATACATCCTTTTTAACAAAAAAATTTGGTCATATTTATAAGTCTAGTCTCAGTATAGCAAATGAGATTGTCACAATTTTGCCCCTATTTATTGTACCAATAAAGAAATAATTTAAAGATAGATAGAGAAAAAAGAGTTGAAAAATACTCATTCATAAATGTGGGCATAATTAGAAATTTACTCCATAATCATTGAGTTAACTACCTCTCCTGGTATGTGTGATTTAGTTAAAATGAATTTATAAATAGGACCAGAGTGGTAATTTTTTTTCTTTTCTCTTCTCATCAAGGATTTTCCTGTAATCATGTACATATTTGGGATTTTACACAACTGATCCAAAACTACAAAGTAAGCTCATATAACATTAGGTAATACTATCGTTGGCCTTTACAGTTTCATCGAATTTTAATTTTAGTCTCAACAACTTTAAACTGTAGTTTTTGATATTTGTAGGTTTATAAGGACAATGATAACCTTTAATTAACATAATTAAGTATAAAGATCAAAATCAAAATTCATCAAAAGTACATGAAACAAAACCAAAACTCAAACCAAGTCTTTATGAGATTATAAGAAACAAAGACTATAATTTAAAATTATAGAGATCAAAATCAAAATTCGATCAAACTATTAACATTTGTACATAACTCCATTGAAACTTAACTCACATAAAAAAATTAATATCTCTCTAAATGCTAAACTAACCCTAATAATTAATTTCTTGCATCTGGGCTTTTCGACTTCTCCCCACACATTGTTCCATCATTGGTGGACATGTTTTGTAATCAGACGCTTGATGGACATGAGAGGACTAAGAAGAAAAACAGAACATCTCTTGAAGCTTTCTAATCTTGTTATTCATGCATAGTAGAAATCAAACTCCTTTTCCTTCTTAATTTTTAGTCGGGGTGTAACATCCAAAATTTGAGAAGAGCTTTTTTCATGCTTACTTAAGGCCTAGGGGCGTTATTTAATGTGTTGAAGGATGAAATTCGGAACAAAGAAATTAGGAGGAGGGCAAAATTGTCAAATGGGCATATTTAACCTATCAGTTCACCTCTGCTGTTCAATATTTCCGTTCAGATACAAGAGAGGGCAAGAGTAGAGTGAGCGATTGTGACAGAAGAAGAGGAACAGGAGATCTCGTCGGAGAAAGGGAGAAGGAGAGGTCAAAATCCACATGCAAACCAATCTTTAATCTAAGGCAAGCCCCTTGAGGCTGTTCCCATCTTCAAATTTTTCAGTTGGGTTACTTTGGGAGCGAGAGAAGTGGTCGAATCTGGTTCTGAAATGGAAAAAACCGCCGATTAAGGGTTCTGAGCAGTGGATAAAGGAGGATTAATGCTTATAATCATTATAATTAGTGTTGCATGTGTTTTCTTGGCCTTGGTTTGCGATTTTCGAATCTGCCCTTCGTGTACGGAGGCAGTATGATCGTTTCCTTTGATGAAAGTGTCGTACAACAACATTGAAATGATGAAATAGATAGTCTGTATAGGATATATATACATGTATGATGCTTCTAAACTTTGGGTTCGAATTTATGAAGCTGAAAACTGATTTGAACTAGCTGATTTATATTTCCAAGTGATGAGTCGTAGTTGTAGAAGTTTAAATCATGTCTAGGGACTTTACAATGAAGTTTTGAACCTTACGATTGAAGCTTGAATTTTTAGAGTTTCTGTAGAGATACTAATGGAATGGTTTAAAGAATTAAGTGATGTTTCTTATTGCTGAATGCGTTGAAATTGAATTAGCAAGGCTGAAAAATTATAGGAAGCTTATTGTTTCATGTTTTCAAATGAGGAACAATTATTTTAGATGACTCAATTAAGTATAGAGACTTTAACACGATGATTTAAAGGATGTTTTTGGAGCTGGAATTTTCCACACTTAAGGAAGACACAGTGATAGATGCAGAGGAAATAATATACACACCCTCAGCCACATTCTTTATATGGTTGATAGAAGATGATTTTTGAAGTTTTACTTTGCTGTTTGGGTTTGAATGATATCGGTTACAGCTGAAAGAAGAAGAGAATAATGACCCAAGTTTGTAATTATTGATTTAAGTTTGCTATTCAAAGGCCTTCCTAGAATAATTAATTGCCTAGCTATCTGAACTAGCTTTAAGGTTTTAAGATAATGTTACAAAGGAGTGTTGATAATATGTTAAATCAGCCAGATAAGATTGTTTATATGTTTATTGTGCTGTCTCATGTGGTCTGTAAAAACTGAACCTTCAAAGGTTTATTATGACATGCTGGTTCTACTTGGAGCTGGAAATAGATATATGCATATGCATATATATAATAGCATCTGCAAAGGAATATTAGTGTGTGATATATAATCTGTACGAGGTTTGGCTGTCTTAAAGTTTCAAAATGAGGTTGGCATGATATTGTTAACGCTGGAAATTTCTTGACAGTTATATTGGAGATAATATATTTGCATGTTATAATGTGATAAAGGGTAAACTTGGAGATTAGAAATTGAGTTAAAGGGAATTGTTTCATGTCTTTATATATTATGTACTTGGAGACATTATAACAAGTAATTCAAAGTATTAAATAGTGTTTTTAGGATACTTGAATTAAGATAGGAAGTGTGTTTTTTTAGCTATATGGTAAGTTGTTATTGTGGCAAGAGAGCTACTATGAAAGCTGAAACTAAGAAGCTCTCAATTGGAGGAAAACCTTGCTGTTTCATGGTGTTAAGTGTCAAGTTTTGATATTGAGAGCAAGATAAGTCGAGCATTAATTAATAGGCAAAGTTCATATTTGAGTGTGTAAATATATGGCTCAATGATTTTGAATATTGTAGCTGAAATTTTATTATCATTTGCGGTGATAGATTAGCTTGAATATAGGGGATTACAATCAAGTGTAATAAGCATAAGTAAATACAAGTTAGAGTTGTGCAATATAATATATATTGATCCATGTGAAGTTGGGGGCTGATAAGTTGTATTTTTAAGGCTGGAAACTGATTCTTAGATGTTGTTTGAGGCTTCCACTTGCTAAACATTATTGTGGAAACTAGAAATTTTCAGGATAGTAAGTGTGATGCGGTCAGAATTTTCTTAAGCAGCCTGGAAGCAAAGAGAAATAGGTCATATAGGAGTGGAGTGAAAGATGAAGATGAATGAAGTTGAATGTTAATAAGTGTGAAATGGGGCTTTGTAGGGAATATATATATGCATATATATACTAGTGTGTGTATGTGTGTAGTTGAATGTTAACAAGTGTGAATTGGGGCTTTTTAGGGAATATATATATGCATATGTATAATTGTGTGTGTATGTGTATAGGTATTAAGTTGTTGAAATTAAGGAGTGGTAGAACATTCCAAATGTCCCTAAACAAAATATGAATACAAGTTTTTCAAGATGGCCAGCCAAATTTAAATAAGGGTAGAGTTTGTTTAAATCTAGGATTTAAGAACAAACAGTCAAGTTATACGTTATAGATAGAATAAGTGTTAACCTACCCTTATACCTATGCCTAAATGACCCAAGCCTACCAAGAAATTATCAAAGAAAGAAACAAGGAGAAGGTAATATGGAAGAAAGAGCAACAGGTAGTAACTATTTTCCTCTCATGTTATTGTGCATTGGTTTTCATATGTTTGTTTGTGCCATTTTGCTGTAGTTAAGAATGAGAGCATGTAAATTATCATTGTATAGTTATTTGCCATGGCCATGTGCAGTAGATAGATCGGCAAAGCTGTTATCTATCTAGTATGTGCTCTAGTTATTCATTCATTTTATCTAGTTGTAAAATGAATGTTCACCAGTGATTTGTACAGTTTATCTATCTGCAATAGATTGTCCACTAGTAGTAAGATATATGTGTACCAGTTAACTTTTCGGCTCAGCTATATCTCACTCCTTTCTTTCATGACATACAGCACAGGCAAGTACTTCTAGGGGCTGGGGCGTTGTGGTTGAAGAGTGAAGAAGGTTAGAGCTAAAAGAGTTTAAAATAAAGATTTGGTTTAAGTGTTGGCTAGTTGTTTAGCCATGATTCCTCTTAATATTAGTTATATGTATGTATATATATGTTTTGGCATGTAAATTCCTTTCATAAGGAGGAGGTCTAAGGCTATGATTGCCTAAAGGTAAGTGTCATCTACAGTGATGACAAAAATATATTTATACATGGTTGATAGGAGAGGTTCAAGTATGCTTGAATAGTAGCTAAAATATTTAAAAGATCGGGCAAATACATGAATTATGCCCTAGGATATTTACATTCCAAACTTACAGGTTATATCATTTTATAAGGACGAATAGTGTCATGCTTTTTGTTAAGTAGCTATGAAGTTATTTAAATATGCTTGTGAAGGGTTAAGTGAAATAGAAGGGACCTGGGTCTTATTTGGTTACTAAAAGGTTTTACCAGGAATTTAAACCACTAAATTTGGACTTGTTAAAAGTTGGCTAAGGATTTTAAGGTTTTTCAGAAAAGCTCATTCTTTATAAGAATGGTACTTTGAGTTCTAAGAAAAGTTTTTAAAAGTTCAACTTTTCAAGTTACTGAATGGGTCATTGGTGGTTTAGAATTAGCTAAGCTGCTTCATGATGGTAAAACATTGCTAATAGATGTTTCTAGAATAAGGTATTACAGGGGGTCGTCAAATTCTTGGGTGTGGATTGTTGTTGCACCAGTAAGTGTTGCTAGGTAAAGCAGCAAATTTCCTTCGTTAATGTTTTTTCTTCAAATCCCTGGCTACTGAATAAATCTCTTTTTCCAATACTACGACTGAATGGGCATCAATCTTAATATTTCTCTCTTCTTTTGCCATCCTAAACTTCTGTAGGGGAAAAGTGTTGTGGGTTATGACCCAAAAATTGGAGGGAATTGGGACTCCTTATTGTTGAAAATAATAAGTGGGTGTGTTACAAGGAATAAGTCTCACATTGTTTGGGATTGTGAGAGTCCAAGTAATAAGTGATCTTGGACTATTAAATGGGCTAAGAGGTGTGAACTCGCACAATGACGGGCCACATGGAAATCCGGCAATTTTTTAGTGCCTGCTTGTTTTTTTGGGAAATTTGGATGTTACAATCTTTATACTTTCGGAAATTGATTCATTGATACTTCATTATTTTAGGTTATGGTTTTGAAACACGTTTATATCATCAGGTACTGTTTGAAAAGCTTTATTGCATCCCAACGTTTTGAAACATTTATATAATGGCTATTAAATGGTTTTATGAAGGTTTAATTGGCATTACATATTTTATTTAGCAACCCAACATCTCATATTCTTTCTCCTTTCTCCTGTACAAGGAGATATCTACAAGAGATCCACATACTTTTGCTCTTGAACTCTCAAGCACCTCTCTTCCTCCTCTGGCTTATTCTTATACCTATTGAGTTCTATTATCTTTCAGAGTTCTGTTCACCCTACTTTTGTAGGAAGAGTTCGTTTAATTCTGGGGAGTGTTGTAACTTTTTGGAGGTAGATGTGGAATAGCTCTTAAAGAGAGTGTCTTATGGCACGATTTGAACTATACGATTATTGTGTTTCTTCAATTTTGTTGGTGCTGCCTAGGGGTGGAAACAGGCCAGGCCAGGCCAAGCTTTGGCCTTAATAGGCCTGACCTGTATTGTAGCAAATCGGCCTGTGCCTGGCCTGTGGCCTGTCACAGGCTTTTTTATTAGCCTGAGCCTGGCCTATTCACAGGCCTGGTAAGGCCTGAGGCCTGTTAAAAGCCTGTATTTTTTTATAGAAAAAATGCATATACACAGACAGTCACAGTAACCAATCAAAACAAACCTGCCATTGCAAATTTAATCCGAACCCCAAAACAAAAGAACAGAGTTTAAAAACAGCTAATCAAGAATAATAGATCCTGAACTTTTTTTTTTTGCCATCAGATCCTGAACTAAAAACATAAACCATACAGAATCAAATATATCGATCATGGAAAAATCAAAATAATCAAAATAGTCCACATCAAAATATGCGAATCGGAGTGGCGACCGAACCGAAGGCACAAAATTGTTTTTAAGACTCGCAGGAATGAAAAATCTTTGCCAAAACCAAGAGTCATGACTGCAAATCCGCAATAAGTTGAATGTAAATTTTTGAGCCATACATTGCATCTACGGGGAGTGGGTACCTGATTCTCATCGGCACAAACAGAACTCAAACGATTCTGCGCCACTCAAGTTTCTGAAGTTTGGATGATAATGGGTGTTCCGGTTAAAGTGAGGGGTCGAAGAACTCCGAGAACCTCGTTGAAGTGAAGCCAAACCGAATCGGAGTATCAACCTAATCGAACGGCCTCTGAGAGTCTGGGTGGATGAGGACGAGTCAAGACACAGTGTGAGTTGGCTAAGAGCGAGATCGGAGTGAGACGAGGATCGTCGATTGAGTGAGATCGGAGAAGGGTGTGAGAGTGAGATCGTCGACTGAGACTCTTGAGACGGATGCGCAGATGAGGATCGTCAACTGAGAGCGATATCGAAGTGAGACTGAGAGTGAGATCGGAGTGAGACTGAGAGTGAGATCGTCGGCTGAGACCCTTGAGAGCAAGATCCAAATGGAGTGAGAGTGGGACTGTGGTCTGTGGGAGTGGGAGTCGGCTGAGACCCTTGAGAGCGAGATCCGAATGGAGTGAGAGTGGGAGTGAGAGAGGCGGCAATGGGGGAGTGAGACGAGAGTGGGAGGTTGAGATTTGAGAGATGAGAAGTTGAGATTGAGATCCGAGAGAGAATGGGCGATGAGACTGAGGGGGGAATTGGGTTATTTGGATGTTGGGTGGATCAGCCCACTTTTTTTTTTTTAATATATTAACAGGCCAGCCTGATAGGCCTAAAAGGCCTATCAATAGGTCTAGGCCTGGCCTGTTTAATGTACAGGCTTTAAAATAGGCATGGGCCTGGCCTTTTTTTCTAACAGGCCAGGCCTGATCAGGCCGGAAACAGGGCAGGCCGCCTGGCCTGTTTCCACCCCTAGTGCTGCCGCCAACAATCCATCTAGTGTAAGGTGCTGATGCCAACACTTATTAGTAATTTCCACATTTATCTTTTATTTATTTCATATCTACGACTACATGGTTAATGGATATCAATGCTTTCACTTTTTTCAAGTTTTGATGGATTGGGAATTTAGGGATTTCATGTAGCTAGTACTTTTGTTATTCTAAGTGACTGGTAGAATTTGAATGCATGAATGGATGTTGTTCGGAAAATGATTTATAGGCTATGGAGCTTGTACAATGAATATATTATAAAATGCTGATCAATTGTTTGTTGAAATGAATGAAAGAATAGAGTTATAACTAAAGCTAACACGCCTTGCTTAGATTTGACTCTATGATGTCATTAATTAAAATCAGAGATATTTTGAAAGCTTTGTTGAAATTGTTGGTTAAATGTTATGATCTTAAAAACTTAATTCCAGGAAATAGCGCATTGCAATAAAGCTGAACCATACTTGTTGGGAAAAAAAAAAGGAAACTGAATCATACTTAATGTTAATTCTCAATACAATCATACTTGAATCTCTCAACATAAGATAAAAGAGAAGCTATAGAGCTAAGGAAATAAGAACATGATGAAACATAATTTGCAGAGGGAACCACAGAATTTGCACAAGGGAAGAAACTCCACAGTCACCATGACCATGGCCAGAGGGAAGAAGTGTCAACACCCGTTTCCATTTTGATAATTGAAGAGTAATAAAGACGGAATTCCATAGGCATACAGAAAAGTATAATTATACTGATAAAAATATTCGTTTACAATCCCAACTTCGTTCGTCGACGAAATTCAGAAAATACAGCGGATACTTAATATTTACATAATTCTCCAAAATATCATAACATAAACTAATTATAATCATGATCTTGTCCTCACCTCGAGACACGAGCTAATTACACCTCAGCGACAACGCCTTTGTCTTTCGATCCACCGGCACTCACTGAAATGTTTATTTAAAAATAGGGTGAGATTTCGAAGAATCCTAGTATAAACATGACATGCACCAAGGTACGACATGTATACTATTGTTCATAGAAAATGCGAAAAGTAAATATGACATGCACCAAGGTACGCACCAATTAATGAACAATATAAATACATCATCGTCATGTATACATGAGTAGAGCTCAGCCCTACAATCTACACCGATTGGACTTCTGCCAACTCCCAATGTAAGTGCCCCTCTGGCACTAAGTCACTAACTGCCCCTCTCTAGGCAAATTATGTTGATTAATAAAGCGCATTTACAAGAATGGCATCCACACAATCACATAACTATGGCATAATGTATAAAGGATAATGTCCCTACCTCAAAGCTTTATAGATCCCTCTTTAGATGTGTCTCGTAAAACATGTCGTTCCGGCTTCCGACTCGGTCCTAAAATATTAAATGTACAATAAATAGGTCATAACCTATCCAAGAATCATTTTAAGCTATTCCATAGTGTTTCTTGTGGTTATATTAGTCTATGGTAGAAATTTATCAAAATGCCCCCAGAATCTCGGCCTGCCCCCCGCCGTACTCGGCCTGATGGCACATTTTCCTAAAATTTTTACTGAGGCTATTCTTACTTATTTTCATCCAAGGAATTCATTTCCGGGCTCAGAATCACCAAATTCACTGTCAAATTATGAAAATACCCTTAACAGCCCCTATTTAAGGCTTTCAGTGGTGTTTTCGTAATTATGCTTTTTAGGCCTCTACCGAAAAAGTGCCCAAATGTAACCACACCTATTTTTTCCCACTGAATCCAATGGAACCATTTATTTCATGAAAATCCAACTCCTCACCCCAATTCTAGTTCTAGCCGAAATTCAAGAAAAAATGGGAAAAAATGGTGTTTTGCGTTTTAACTTCTAAAACTTATACTTTTCCACTTCTAATCCTTTATTAACTCATTTAAACACTTTTTAATCATGATTTAAAGAAATTTGGGCAGTATAACCTTTAGAGTTGCTTCTTCCCAATTTTACAAAATCAACAAGAAGCCACCAAACAACCCAAGAATCACATCAACAACATGAATACACTAAGGATTTGAGGTTGTTTATATTACGTCTTGATTCTTGGTGTTTCTCTCTCTAGGATGTCCTCCCTCTCTCTCCTTAACCTTGAAGATTAGCTTGCTAGACCATGATTTCCATGAAGAATAAGAGATTAGGGGATGAACTACATAAGATAGGAAGCTTAATCACTTGAAACACAAGTCCTTACCTTAGATTTTGCTTCCTCTTGCTCTCTAACTCCTTGAAGTTCTCCAATCTCACTCTCTCTTTTTGCTCTTGCCTTGGCCGAAATGTGCTTGAAAGAGGAAGGAGAAAATGTTTTATTAACTTGGTCTTCTTGCCTCTTAGCCCTTGATCTCATCAAGGGTTGAGATTGCACCACCTTGCATGCGCTATCCCTCCTCCCTTACCTCCAACCACACCCTCTTACTTTATGCCATACCTTCTCATCATTTCCAATTGGATTTGGACTAGATTCCCTTCTAGTTACACAAACCGTCCCCCCTCCTCTTTACTCTAACTAAGTCCATTTCTTCTCCCAACTAACCAAACTAGCACTTAACTTCATGTAGCATTTTAACATGTGCTCTTAGAATTTAATTTTTCTCCCTTATTTTCATGTGTTGGGCGAAATTATGGAAGAAAAAGGGAATAATATGTATTTCATTAATTCCATAATTCAATTAAGTGAATTATGTATAATTCCCTCTAATTTCACAATTTTTGATTTTTCCCTCAAGAATAATCCAATTATGCATTTTCCTTTATTTTCCTTGATTAATTGAAATTAACTTCAATTAATTGGAAAATAATTAATTTTGGGCTAAATTGGCAAAATTATGATTTTGCTATCACCTTTGTAATTTAATTCATTTCTTAAATTAATTTTCTCATTTCCTTATGAATATGAATATTTCAAAATTCACAAGATCCAATTTCCATGAATATTCACCATTTGATTGAATTACTCAAATAATTATAATATATTTTTGGTAAAAATAAAATTTGGGGTGTTACAAGAAGAGACTAGGGAAGGGAGAGGGAGTCACCAAAAAAACACCTAGTACACTTCTTGTAGGCCCATCCAAATAAACATATGGCGTAATAGCCCCTTTCTTGATATATCAAATAACAAGAATTAAGAAATGTGAAATTGTTATGTGAATGCAAAAACTGAGAATGACTTGAATGGTGGAGGTGCATTATACTTGAATTGATTTAGGTGTTTTTTTTAGAAATGAAGTTATTTTGTGATTGAGGATTATTGTTAATGAATTGACGCAAATATGTGAATATATATGATTAGTGAAATTATGAAGGTTGGTTTAGGTATTTAGGTAGCCAAAAGGGAAATAAAAGCATAGGGACCTTTTCCAAAACTGATGACAATTTTAAGGACCTATAGATATGTTTCCTAGAAAGAAAAACAAAAATAAAGAACTTCAAAACCAATACAATCGATTCAGAAAATTTCAAATTTCAATTACTTTATACATTATTACAACACATACAGAGGCCACTCAAATTTACAAGACAAGATTACTTAGTAAAAAAATCACAAGATTAAAGAAACAGTAGCTAAAATTTGATTTAACAAGATTCAGCTAGTAGTGTCTCAAGCATTTTTCATAAACAAAGCCTTGATTTTTTTCAATGATACTACAACATCAATCATGGTAAGTCGTGTCTCTGGTAAGTCACTGGAGCAATGTAATGCTAACTCAAAAACTGATGACATGCAAGGCAGTATATTATTAGTATTTTGATTTTCTCTGTGAAGTAAATTGACATCCAGAATATTCATGATGGAATTTGGTGTGGAGTTGCTCACCCAATCTTTCAAACTTGCTCCTTGAATGAACATTTCATCCGTTGGCTTCTTCCTTGTAAAAATTTCCATTAGCAAAATCCCATAACTATACACATCTCCTTTGATGGAAACAACTCCTTTTGACCCGAACTCTATATATCATATTGAATGATTAGTATATAAGTCATTATAAGGTAAGTTTGTGCTTAAACATTTCTTTTGTATCACCAATTCAAATCTTTACACATGCTTCTAGCAAATATTTGCTCGAAATTGAATAGTATCGAATTATATTTTATAAAGCATAACAAACAAAAGCATATAGAAATAAATCCAAAATTTTATTATTAAACCATTACCTGGTGCTATATAGCCAATTGTAGCCAAAGTTTTGGTATAAATTTCTAGTTGCTTTTCACCAAACAATTTAGCAATACCAAAATCACTAAGATGAGCCACCATATCTTCGTCCAACAAAACATTGCTTGGTTTCACATCACAATGAACAACTAGTGTAGAAGAACCATGGTGAAGATACTCCAAAGCAGCTGCTACATCAATCATTATGTTCAACCTTTGCAGGACATTTAAATAATAGTTATGAGAATACAACCATCTTTCAAGACTCCCATTTGCCTTGAATTCCATTATTAGAGATTTGAAATGATCATTTGAGCAACTACTGATGATTTTAATGAGATTGCGATGGCGTAAGTGGCACATGGCAGAACTTTCAACATCAAAACTTCTTGATGCTTCTTCCATGTCTAAGTTAAACACTTTGACTGCAACCATCTTTTCATTTGAAAGAATTGCTTTGTATACTGATCCAAAACTTCCAAAACCAACAAGATTACTCTCATCAAATCCATTTGTTCCCCGTAGAAGCTCATAATAGGATATCTTGGTTGGTGTTTCCAAATTTATTAAATCACTCTTTGTTGAATTATTATCATTGTCTCTCTTATTCTTGAGAAAGACAATGGCTGAAAGAATCCAAATGGCAATAATGATAGGCAGTAAGCATTTTATCATCAGCATCACTTTATTTGATATGTGCTTGTTTACTTTCCTACATGGTTGGACTTGTAGTTGGGATTTCCCACAAAGATCTTTATTCATCATAAAAGATTGAGCATTAAAACTTTGAAAAGGGCCACCATTTGGAATTTCTCCATACAATAAATTGTAGGAAAGATTGATGTATTTAAGATACAGTAATGACTCTAAGGATTTTGGAATCACGCCAGACAAATTATTATAGGAAAGATCCAGGGACTCTATGCTTATCATGCCACTAAGTGATTCAGGAATTGGCCCTTGTAATTTGTTTTCAGCCAAAGATAGGGTCTGTAAAGTTTGCAAGCCACCCATAGTTGTAGGGATGCTTCCTGAAATCTGATTTCTTGACAAGTTCAACAATGTAATTGCTCTCAAGTTTGATACCTTTGGTGAAATTATTCCACCCAGTGTATTGAAGGACATGTCTAAAACCATGATATCTTTGAGACTCCATAGAGAAGAGGGTATATTAGAAATCAATTTGTTAGAGCTAATATCCAACTTCTGCAAAGAAGTATTCCAAAGACATTTTGGAACCACCCCCGACAACATGTTGTTGGCAAGATACAACTCACTCAAGCTTTTAAGTTGGCAAAGTTCATTTATAATGAACCCTTGCAATCTATTGTCGCTAAGACGTAAACGTTGAAGGTTATGTAATTTGTTAACTGTATCAGGAATCAACCCACTCAAATGATTTTCATCCAAATCTAATTCCATCAAGTTTGTTAAATTTCCAAGCTCATTGGGTGTAGCTCCATTAAATTTATTCGATGACAAATCTAAGCTAATGAGCTTAGAAGCATTTGATATGCAGTTTGGAATCTGTCCAGTTAGTCCATTTTGCCCCAACCATAACGTCTGCAAGATGGAAAGGCTAATTCCTAAATAACATGGGAGAATGCCAGAGAGGGAATTACCACCAAGGCGCAAGGTTGTCAATGTTGAAGTGTTGAATATGTCGGAAGGAATAGGTCCTTTCAAATAATTATTGCTCAAGTCCAAGACATTAAGTTTATGAAGTTTTCCTAAGCCTTTGGATACAAAACCTGGACAGAAAAATGTTCATGGAAACCATGACTTTCATATACAAAAGAATATACACAAATAAATTTATTTTTATTATTTTAAGTCTTTGTAAATTTTTTAAAGCAAATAAGCTAGAGAAATCATAAACTACAAGGATGCCCTGGATACTGAAGATTTACTTGAAAGTTAAAGTTTTTTATGTTGTAATTTTTGAAGAACTGTTTAATAATAAGAAACTAATAAATTTGTGAAATATAAAAGGAACAACTGACAAAAATTGATAAAAGAAAACTTGTGTGGATGAAAGAAATTGATGTTGCGCTTTGTTATTTAACAGAGTATAAATGATATGGTACATAGTACTTAAAAAATTGTTTTCGAAACTTTAAATATCATCTGCTCCCGTCAACTCGTGATCCTATCTTTTGTCATTTTAGTTTTACCATCAATTCAAGATTTGATCTTTTGGTATTTTAGGATTGTAAATTAGTAGCTATACTTAAAGCCCGACTATGTACAATATTAATGAAATAATGAAAAAAAAAATCTCATTTTAAATTTATTCTATTAGAGAAAATGACTAAAAAAACAAAGAAATGAATAAAAATAAGATATAATAATCTCATGCTTGTAAAGAGGTTTGCATGCAAATGTAATTGAGTAGCATCTCAAGTTCTTGTAAAGTGAATGAAATTTGTTGAAAGTGTAAACCATAATTCAAATTTTGGTATTACAGTTGGATTTAATTGAGAATTTTCCTTAATCTTTTTATAAATATCTAAATAATTGTTTTGTTTACTGTACATTTTTTAATTCCTACTTTATAATTCTTTTTAAAAATTATTAAATTTAATTTTAATTTCAATTTAACAATTTATACATATGAAAAATAAGAAAAAACAACCCCAAACTAGTCTATATTTTAATATTAATTAAGGGGAGAAAAACATAAAATTAAAGTTATTAAGATACAGATAAAATCTTTAAGGGGCCATTCTGTATGGTTTGATGTTTTTTAAACGAATAATATATAAAAATTTCACTTTTCTCTCTTACAAATATCATGAGATTCGATCTGTTGATGATCTTGGCTTTATTTGTTATTGTGGAATTGTAATCGTTAGCTGTATATTAGCCCTCCATTATATCTATGAATAAACAATATGAATGAAATGATGAAAAATATAATTTCATTTTAGATAAAAATATAATGATGATGATGATGATGATAAACACAATTGCATGAGTAGTGTATACCTCTAAATGAGTTAATACCCAAATATAATCCTTCCAGAGATGTGACTTGTTATATAAAAATTTTAATAATGTAACTTATAAATAAGACCAGAAAAATCTTTTACTCTCTACTTTAAAAGCAATACCAGAGATGTGACTTATAAATAGTTTTATTTATAAGGCACTTACAATATGTTTCATCAGAATCAAAAACAACCTTAAATCTTATTAATTTTATTTTAAAATTTAATAAATTTTCAATTTTACTCATATTTTATTAATACTATATCCCAAGAGTACAAAATCAACACAATAGGAGCAAAAACTAAATCATATTGTCGACTTGTTATATGAAAATTTTAATGATGTGACTAATAAATAGAACTAAACAAGTACTTTGCTCTCTACTTTAAAAATAGCACCAGAGTAATACTTAAATTATTTTTTAAAGCTTTGAATATCTTGTGGTCCCATCAACCCTGATCCGATCGTTTTGTCATTGTAGTTTTATCATCAATTATGTTCATTCGGCCAAAAAAAAAAATCAATTATGTTCATGATTACATCTTTTGAAATTTTGGAATTGTAAATTAGTAGCTATATTTAAACCCCCACTGTGTTATATATATATTACATTGGCCATTTTGTATTATATATATATATATATATATATGTATATATTACTAGCTGTATATGAATGAAATGATGATAGACAATCATTTTAGAGGAATATAATAAAAATAAAAGAAAAGAAAACACACAAGTAAAGTACATACCTGTAAATAAGTTACCATCCAAATATAATTCTTTTAAAGATGTGCAGTTGCTTATTGATTTTGGAATGCTTCCCTCTAATTGATTATAATAAACACCAAAGACTTCAAGTAAAGGGAGTTGATTGCACATTTCTTCTGGCAAATTACCCTTTAAATGATTCTCGCCAATGATAACCTTTCTCAAAGAAGGCATGTTCCAAAGAAAAGAAGGAATTCCGCCTATGCAAACAATACAGAATATTTGTTTATGGGTATAGTAAGTCTAGGAATTTCCTTAATTCACACACAACTGTATAAGTAATGCATGGAATTTCGTTAATTAGAGGCTAAAAATTAATAGACTATTATTTAACTTTTTCTGGAGATTAATTTAAAAGGGACTCTTCCAATATAATATCAATTACCAATTGGAGATATACTAACGAGAGATTATGGAATTAACTTCACCAATATAAAATGAACAACCAAGTTATTTATATTTTGCATTAAAACTATTTATTATTCACAAGGCTCTAACTTTGAAATCTGGTTATGAATTCTTCATATACTTAAAAGGCTAAAATTTTAGTTTTTAATTAAGTAATTTAAATACTTTTAGTTAAGAGATGTGTTGATTGAGCATACTTGTAAAAAAATTCCATGATAGATCTAATTCTTCCAACATCGTCTCATTACCAATTGAAATGGTGAAAAGAGATGATGGAATTTCACCTGTTTTGATTTACAAAGTGAACAAGATATATCAAAGTAAGCTAATAGTTAAGAGGCTTTAGCATTCATCTTTCACATTAAAAAAATAGATAAACCACATTATATGAACAAACAAACACACACACCATGTACACATTAGGAATTTACTATGCCACATCAAATGTTGGTAGGTCATGATATTCTTTTAGACCGATTTTTTACAGGACTCCATGCTATTTTTAATCACCCAAAATTATCTTATTTCTCTTTTTAAGAATTTTTTTTACTATGAACGCAATTTGACAAGCTTCTTACAGTTCTTTAAAATGATGAAAAAAGTGAAAAGAAAAATCTATTTTTAAGATTATTTTTTATTGGATAGATTAAAACAAAAATACATAACGTATAATTAACTCAATCATATAATTAAAAGCCCTACCTTGCAAATTGTTGTCGTCAAGATATAGGAGTAAATAAAAATTTTATTTTTCATGTTTTAAATCTCAAGTGATAATCCTATCTTTCTTTTATTT
The DNA here is from genome assembly GCA_963242795.1 of Inga leiocalycina. NCBI lineage: Eukaryota > Viridiplantae > Streptophyta > Magnoliopsida > Fabales > Fabaceae > Inga > Inga leiocalycina. Next base: position 61,295,238 of record OY725321.1, read on the forward strand.
TGAGATTATAATCACAATCTGTATATAAGTACCATTTATGAATGAACAATATATGAATGAATGAAATGGGGGGAAAAAAAAGAAATGAAAAAAATCTCATTGTGGGGGAGATAATTATATAACAAGATTATAGAAACTCATAGAATAGCATCGATTCATGAATTTTTATTTTTTTGTGATTGGAAATTGCTAGCTACATTTAACCCCCATTGCTAATATGTACAATATTAATGAAAGGATAAAAAAAAATAAAATCTCATTTTAATTTTTTTACTATAGAAAAATATTAAATACAATTGATTAACATCAACTAAAGTTGGCAAAAAAAAAAGATTAACATCAACTAAAAAAAATACTTGTAAAAAAGCATAATGGACTTTAAAAGAAAAAAATAAAATGGGTCATAATATGTTTAATGTACAATTATAATATAAAATTGATAGGTAAAATTAGCTCTAATCTTTAATATAAAACCCAATTGACTGATTTGTGGAGATTAAAGAAACTTAATAAATTATTTAATTATTGTATATGTTACTTGATCTATCTAAATACTTATGTATATCATTATATTATATATCAGTCTATAAATCATGCAAATTAGTTTGGGGAAAATCAATAAATATAAATATTTTAAAGTAATTTATTTAGCTTCCTTAATCTCTGTAAATTAGTTAACTGGATCGTATATTAAGAACTGAAGGTGATAACTTTTTGTAATTGTACAGACTTTAATGTTATGTTTGAATGGAGAGGAAATGAGAGAGGAAAGAAAATTGGGGAGGAAAATAAAAGGGAAAATAAGTTTTCCCTTGTTTGGATAGAAGAGAAAATGTGAAAGGAAAGAAAGTGGGGGAGAAAATGGCCAAACAATGATAACATTTTCTCTTATGTTTTCTTTTCTTTCCATTTTCTCTCCTCCCATTTTCATACCTCCCATCTTTTCTTCTCATCCAAATGGGGGTAAAAGAAAAATAAAATAGGAAATATCATTTTCATATAATTTACATATATATACTATATAAAAAAATTACACGTGTTTTACGTACTAATTCAAAAAGCTTGAATATTTGTTTTATTCTTAATAATCCATGCATAAATATTAAAAAGGCAGAAATCAAATATATTCTAACCATCGAATTGCCTAACTTTTAATAATTATATAGCTAATGAGATAAGTGTTTTATGTGGTAATTGTTGAATAATTATTTAATATGATTTTCTAAATTTGTGAAATAAGAAAGAAATTATTAAAAATATTAAAAAACAAGTACAATTAATCAGGGAATGGAAGAGGAGAAATATGGAGTTGAAGATAATAAGAGAGCAATATAAGTTGCAAATGCATGCATTCATACACAATCAACAAGTAGGCATAGTACTTATATATGATGCGGAGTTTTTTTATTGAACAAAGTATAAATGATATGGTCCCATGAGCTCATGAACGAACATTATGAATGAATGAAATGGTGAAAAACATACTATCAAAAAAAAAAAAGGTGAAAAACAAAGGCATACAAACTCATTCCAAATTGAAAAATGACATCTCTCATGATTACATTAAAAAATTTCAAATAAAGATTAATTAGAGTGTTTGGTATTTTATATTTGTTTTCAATATTTGATGTTTTTTTCTAAAGTTTGGGAAGCTAAAATAAATATGAAAATAAAAAGATTATTCAGATTTAAGAATATCAATTATCATATCCCTAAATATAAATAACTAAATAAATACAAATGATCACTCAGATAGAGATATCAATGATAAAAGTCATACTCCATTCTTTTAATCTAATTTGACTCTAAGTAGTGTTGTATAAGGCCCTTTGATCAGGTTATTTTCCTTTGGGCTCACTGTTTCTTTAATGATTCAGAAAATATTACCATTTTATTCATATTCACTTTGGGATTAAAAGAAAGCATTGCATTCCATGTATTTAAAAGTAATATAACAAAATCATTATTCATATACAAATACACATGAGATAAATTTATATTCTTTAGAAACCCATGAAATTGATAACTGCTCTTCCAATCACATTCATAGTCATCCTTTACATAAATTATTAAAAACCACTTGATGTGTGTTTGAAAATTATTTTAATGCAATTGCTTCTATTTTTATGAATCCATCGTTGGCCTAAAAACTAAAGGTCTAGTTTTTATAATAATAGGAAATACTTATATGGAGGTGTAGCAATGTAACTTTTCCTTATGTAAAAGTTTAAAGCAGTTTCAGTTAGCAAGAAATATCAAATAAGCATAAATAATACATGAAAAGTTTGCTAAAGTATACTGTAATATTAAGGGATGGATATATTGAGCATATTTGTATAGGAGTTTTATTGTAGATACTAAGAGAAAAAAAGGGAAAAAGGAAAAATAAGAGGCTTGAAAGAAACTAGCAAGTACATAGAAATTGTCACACCAGATAGTTACAAAGTTACCTAAAACACACATTTGTTGGGAGACTACTAGATAAATGATTTATTCCAAGATCAATTTATTGTAGACTGAACTGTAAAATAATGATAATGGTACAGGAAGGTGATTATTTTCAAGAAACAATGTTGTTATGTTTTTTTTGGGGTAAAAGATACAATGTTTTTAGTTGTAGAAGATTGGCAATCTCATTTGAAATGTTTCCTTTAAATAGGTAGGAAAAAGAGAGTGATGTCAGTAACAATTTTTACGTATAATGAATTTTTATGTACATGAGACAAATTTGTATTTTTGTTAATAAAACAAAATTGTATTTTTGAAAACACATATGGCACAACTTGCACATTTTTTTGAAATAATGAAAAAAATATATTATAAATGATAAAACACAGCTGCACTTGTTTCCAAAAAGGAATAGCCCATTTTGGGTTGGTCTAATATCCATAGAATAAATAATTTGTATGGAATAGCCCATATCTTGTGCAAGGCCCATTACGCTATTTTATGCTTTAGTTCAGTTTATTATTCTATAATTTGGATTAATATAGATTTATTATTATTATCTTCCAGATTTGGTTGATTGATTAATTCTGAGAAATTCCTATATTTCATATAAGTGGTATTCTTCTCATTCAAGAAATAAGAAGATTATGAGTTCAATTAATTGTGATTAATTGAACAAAAACTAACAGACACATCGAAATCCATTGGCCTTTGCTATTCATAATTTCTTTCAAAACTACCAGAAAATTATTTTTGTTAACTACAAAATTTTTTAAAATATAAATTAATAATAAATAACCAAATTAAAATTAAATATTCCAAACATAGTTGTATGTATTACTCTTTTTGGGAAAAAAAAATCCAGTTGAAAAATGAACATTATGACATCTCATTATGAATGAAAATGAATGAATGAAATGGGGGGCGAAAAACAAAATCTCATTTTGTTTACAAACATACACGTCATTTTATATTTCTCCATTCCCATAATAAAGTCAAAGGCATGCAAAATCATTCCAAATTGAAAAATGACATCTCCCGTGATTACATTAAAAAATTTCAAATAGAGATTAATTCGAGTGTTTAATATTTTATATTTGTTTTCAATATTTGAAGTTTTTTTTTCTAAACTTTGGGAAGCTACAATAAATATGTGAATAAAAAGATTATTAAGATTTAAAAAATATCATATCCCTAAATATAAATAGCTAAATATAAATGATCAAGACAGAGATATCAATGGTAAAAGTCATACTTTACTCTTTTAATCCAATATGACTTTAAGTAGTACTATATGGGGCCCTTCTATCGTGTTATTCTCCTTCAGGCTCCCTTTTATTCATATTCACTTTGGGATTAAAAGAAAGCACCACATTCTATGTCTTTAAAAATTAATATAGCAAAATCATTATTCACTAATGCCTTACAAAATACTAGAATAGAATTTATGACATTGATATAATTAAAACTTTTACCTTGCAAGTTGCTGCTACTAAGATATAGCCACTGGAGTTTGGTCAAATTTCCAATGTCATTGGGTATGTTTCCTCTGTCAAATCTGTTATTGCCCAATTGTAACTCTACTAATTCTTTGCATTGATACCAAATGGATGGTATTTCGCCAGACAAATCATTTCCTTGCACATAAAACCTTGCAAGTTTTGGAAGCCCAAAACACACATTTGTTGGGAGACTACCAGATAATTGATTTTTTCCAAGACCAATCTCTTGTAGCGCTGAATTGTTAAATAATGAAGATGGTATAGAACCAGTGAGTAGATTTGCTCCAAGATACAATATCTTCAGTTGTGAAAGATCACCAATTTCATTTGGGATGCCTCCTTCAAATATTAAGGGGGTGGGAAAGAAAATAATGTTAGTAACAATTTGTTACGTGTCACAAGTTGTTAGGTACATGAGATAAATTAATATTCTACAAAAACACATATAACAAGACTTGCACATTTTTTAAGAAATGACACATATATTAGTAAATGATTAAACGAAATAAAAGGTATAACCCTTTTAATTCGGGTGGGCTAATAACCACAGATTAAATCAACTGGTTGTGTTTGGTTGAGAAATTTTGATGGATTCAAGATGATTAAATCTAAGAGACAAATTGAAATCCAATTGGCTCTTCCTTTTCATCATTCCTATCAAAACACATATTTCTTGGGGAACTCCTAGATTTTTTTTTGGCTCTACACACTTTTTAAAAATAATAATTACTAATAAATAATGAAATTAAAATATAATGCATATTGTCCAAATCAAAATTAAATGTTTCAGACATGTTCATTGTAAGGCTTATTCAATATGAAAAAGGATAATATAAGTTTCTTATATCTATTATGTCAAGTCATTTGATCACATATGATCATATTTCATATTTTTAAAATATTGTTATTTAGCTATAAATCCATATGAAATAAATTGGACACACGTCCATGTGTGATTGAAGAACTTGACATAATAGATATAATGAACTTGAGCTAAGTTTTTCTTCTTATGAAAAAACCCTTCATAAAGTTCTTAATGACAAAATAATATACATTTATTTTTAAAGACCGATTATGAGCCTTTACATCTACTTGGACTAATTAATATCATGACAGTAATTTTTTCCCATGGTGTGACTATATAATTTGTTTCAAATTTTTGATGATGAATGTTTTTTCCCTTTGAAAAAGAGTAGAAAAATTATGACAAAAATATAGAAGAAAATTCATAAAAAAGCAAAAATAGATAAATAAAAAAACTTGAAACAAACTCTTATTCCTATAGGATAAGACTGCTAACAAAGTACACTAGTTTAGAAGACAAATGTAAATGTTGAAAATAATCAAAAACATACCTGACAAACTGTTAAAAGACAACTGCAATAACTCAAGCGAAGATAAGTTGGAAATTGTTCGAGGAACGATTCCTTGAAGTTTGTTACCCTTAATTAGTAAAGTCCTCAAGCTCTTGAGTCTAACCACCTCATGTGGAATGGTCCCTTCAATGAAATTATAAATCAAATCCAAAGTTTCCAGCCTTGACAAATTGAATAGAGATAGTGGGATAAATCCTGTAAGACTATTATTTTGAAGGTTTAGTTGCTCAAGTGAAGATAAATCTCCTATCTCTGCTGGAACTTGCCCATGAAAGTCATTGTAGCTCAAGTTGAATAGTTTCAGTCTACGCAATTGAACCAACTCTTTTGGTATTTGACCATAAAAATTGTTGTGACTGAGATCAAGTTCAACAAGGAATGAGAGATTTCCTAGTTGTTGAGGTATGGTGCCCTTAAGTTCCATGCCACCAAGATTCAAGGAATGGATCCTTCCATGACGAGTATTGCATGTGACACCAATCCAATTGCATGGAGAAGAAGAGACAGACCAATTAGCTAAGAAATCATATGGATCTGAAGCGATAAAGGATTTAAGGGCAAGAAGTGCAGATTTATCAGTACTGATGTTTGTATCAGTCCAAGCTAAGGAGGCCATGAAGCAATGAAGTAAGAGCAGGAAAACAAAGGAAGAAGGCTTTCCCATGAGGAGCATAACAGACTTATCCGAAATTCTAGTCTTGTGCATCGAGCAATTAACACACACGTCGTTTTATACTTCTCCGCTTCGAAATCAAGTCAAGTCTTGCTAACAAAATGCGGAGTTGCAAAAGGACATCTTTTGTGATAAGATTGAAGAAAATGAACTAAAACATTAATTAGCATGTCGGGTGTATTCAATTTGTTTTCAAACATAGGGTGGAGTATGAAGTCTTACATTGGCTGGGGTGGGTACCGAAAGACGTCTTATAAGAATCTGAATATTACTCATCTCGACGAGTTTTAAAACCATGAGGGATGGCGGACCCCGAGCAAACAATATCAACAGCGATTGGGATATTACACAGTTATTAACCGGACATTTTACCATCTACAAAATGCTTTGCTAGAACTTGCTTGTATCGAAATCAAACCATCATGCTTGAAATCTAAACAGATGAAAGAAATCTTTGTTTTGTGATATCTCTCATTCTCATTACACGTGGTCAAAATTCTCGGGTTTTTAATTTCTTCAGCTATGACTTTATGTTTGAGGACAATATTATCACTATATTATTCAAACTACATCTATCACTCCTTAACTGTGGGTTATGTTTGTAAGGTTAACAACCATACACCGAGCAAACATAAATCCAACTGGCGAAAAAGCTTTGATTTTTTTTTGGTAAAAAAAAAGCTTTGATTTTTACATCGATGATCTAGAAGCATTGCTCCTCCAGGACAGATGATAAGTATGAAAGTTAAATCAATATATTTTGAACGTTTCACTAGTCATTGATTAAATTATGATAACCCAAAAAGAATAATAAAAGAAAATAAGGCAGCCAACAAGCTATTAATTGAGGTGGTAAACGGCCTCACACGGTGAGGAAGAGAGCACAAGTTCGAATCTCTATAAAGTGGAAACCCTTGATCAAATAACAGAAAGAGAGAAAAATACATTAAAAGAAAATAAAGCTATATACAAGATAATAATTAAATTTAAATTTTTAGAAATAGTATTGTGCAATTACTGAGATATTCTATCATATAAATATAAGTTATATCCAATATGATCTCCAGTTATTCCAAAACAAACTTCATTTTCCGCAAAGTATATAACTACATCTTATTATGATGTATAATTATTTTTCATGTTCTGGAGAAAAAATTGCTAAAATTATTTCTGAGGTTTAATACTTATTAGTATATTTAGATGTTCTTTTTTTATGGATTTTGATGTCATGATATATTTTAAACATTCTAAAAATTTTAAATTTAAATATGAAGAAATCATATTTATTTACATATTTTTTGCATTTATAAAAATAACCAAACTCTTCAAAATTGACCTGTGTTTATCATTTTTATGGACTTTTGCTATGTGTGTATCTTTCTAGCTAGCCTTTTTATTTTCATAATTTTGTATTGAATTCATGATTATGCAATTAATAGAAATTTAATTAACATGTGGAGTGGAGTAGACTTTTTTCAGATTCATACAAGCTTGATTTAAGAGGGGGACGGGAATGACATTTGCCTCCAGAAGTTTTCGGTGAGGAGCAATGTTACTAAAGTCAACATTAATTTTCAAGGCAATATTGCTCCTTAGTAAAAATGTTTAGGGCAAATGTGCACCTTAACACTAAATAATATAATAGTATATAACACATAATTATAATTTGTTAGGATTTTATTTCATTTAAGATTCAATTTTGATGAGAAGCCAAAAACAAAAGCACTTTTCCTAATATCTTACTGAAAAAAGGAATTCTCAAGTTAAACAATGAAGTAAAGCATAACTTTAAAAATCTTAGAATAATTGTGAAGCTTTAAAAATTGATTGAACACAAGTCCATATGACTAATTTTAATTAAGAAATTTATTTTTCTTTAATAATAAGATTAATCCTAATATGGAAATTTTTTCGTGATTTTGTCTATCAAAATAACAAAAAGATAACATTTTTTTTAAAAAAACAAATGACTAATTTCTATTTTACCTTTTTTCCAATTATATATATATATATATGGAAGCTTTTCCTGCCATATTTGGAAAACCTGCAAAGAATATAATGGACAACTAGTAATGCTTTAATGGTTATACTATTCACAATTTGTAAATAACACTTGCAATTAGATTAGCTAATTGCATGTATATTCTTCTCCACTAATTGCATATACATTAATATATTTTTCTCAGTTCAATCCTCTAGAAACTGAGGACAATTCAACTAAAGAAAATAAAGCTTGTCATTTTTGCATCTTTCTTATTAATAAAATTTGTCATGGTTGATGGCGAGAATATATATTATTTTTCATAATGTAGATTTTTGTTAAATGATTTGTTTTCCATTTCGTCCCTTGTTAATGTACTCATTAGTGGTCAAACAATATTTATTTAAAAGGAACTCACTAGGCACGGTAGACTTTTCAAACATTAATGTCATCCTCAAATGAAGTTGATGCAACGAAAGAGAAAGAAAATTACGGTAGTGATGAGAAAAACCTTTGATCCTAAATAGTGATCGATCTGTTATTACATGCAACAAGGACCATATATTCATTACCATCGTATTGAATGGATCATAGAGTAACCCCATAAATACGTTAGTAACGAGAAGTCATCTTCGTTGCATTATTTCATTTATGGTCACTCTCATAGGCCATACATAGAGAGAGTACTTCCAAAACAACGTTACTAGTGGGAAGAAACTTGCATGCATGTGTTGTCGTTACACTTCACCAACTCTCTCTCTCTCTCTCTCTCTCTCTCTCTCTCTCTCTCATACATATGTCAAAGTCTAGGTCTACTCTCAAGTCAAGCACGTCATGTACCTATGTATCCGTAAAGGTTGATATATACTACTTCTGGTCCCTAATATAAGATCTACTTCAGTGAAGAAATTGAACTCTAATCTGCAGTAGTTGGACCCAATGTATTGGAGAAGTAAAATCTAGCTGAAGAAGAGTTTTTTAGCCGAGAATAGTTAAATATATAACTAGCTAGATGAGGAGGGAGGGAGAGATAAATAAGAGTGCTAATATTTTAATTGGTTTTCAAATACTAAATGTTGTGTCATTTGGCCGTTTGGCTGTACGTGTAGTTTATAAGTTTGTTATTAATAAATGGAATTGTTTCTACCAATGCCATTACCTCCATCCAAGATTGTTATGACAATTATATTATTTTTACCTTTAACAGTTTTACTTTCATACTCCTTTTGTTTCTTATTGTAAGCTCCAAATAAACGAGAATGTAACATCGCAACGTTTCTCTCTCGATATTGTCTGATTTTGGGTCCTATCACCCCTCACAGTCTTAAAACGTGTCGAGAGGGGAGGTATCCAAACCCTTATAAGGTACCTTTCAATCTCCTCCAAGCCGATGTGGGGTATAACACTCCACCCATCTACACATCAACCTACATCGACCCGAGCCTGGCTCTTATACCAATTGTAACATCCAAGCTCATTGTTCTCGATATTGTCCACTTTGGGGCTCTCTGTAACACCTTAATTTCCAAAGTTTTTAGATGAGTTTGAACATATAACGACTTGAAACCTAAGACTAATGTTCATTTGAAAATAGTTAAATTCCTGACTTTAATACAAGGTCGAACCTGCACTTAAGTGGATTTTCAAAAATTTTTAAAAATATTTTAAGTGTAGTCTCAATACGGTCTGCGATTTCATTATTACTCATCAGTTCTTAATTCCTTTTTATTAAAATCAAAGTGCTGTCAGTCCAAAACCCACATAGTGGTCATTAACTTATAAGCTTTTAGTGTTTGATTGCCCGATTCTAACTCACTTATCGTGTTTGGATCGTTTGTCGATAATTTAACATACTGGTTACAACTAGTGCGGTTACTGCTACTGCTGCTGGTACTTAAGTACATTCATATATTATACAGTCATCTAAAATAAAAGATAACCAGATAGTCCATAATTAATCAGTCTTTTCTTCATCTATCCGTATTACCTTCCTTGCCCTTGGAGCTAGACGCCTTTGTTGTATATCATTTGTTGAAAAAGGGTGAGATTCAAAAATATCTTAGTAGTACACAGATCACTCATATGATATGTAAAATACTAGGCATGTAAATCAATCATCAAAGCAATAACTCTTACTAAATGCAACAAACAAAGGACCTAACTAGCCTTTTACCATAGTACCACATTGCTTGGCGATCTTGATCTGGCAACCCAGGGCCTCTGCCCCATACAAGGTGCACTCATGGGCTTTCTACTTTGAGCCCACTTGGCTTAAGATGCCCCTGGGTTATTCCCAGTGCAACTTGTACTTACGGGTCTTACTGCCTAAGGACTAATTGTTCCACTCATGCACAGATGATAGAGAATACATACAGAGCAGTACATATGATATAAGGGATAGGGTACTACTTGGTAATCTTTCCAAATTGGGTTCTTGTTCCTAGTCTTTCGGGTGTCCCGAGAAGATGATATGTCACGCCCTTATTTTAATTTCACATTTACCAGAGTATTCACGGAAAACGGTATGCGGTTCGGTAGGCAACACAGGAATAGCATAACTATACTGATAATATGTACATAATTACATAATATCCCCATAGGGGTTCGTACATTATCATTACCATCAATGTAGCCACACAGGACTACTTGGGTATCTAAATCCGTTCCAGTGAAACAGAGACATCTTCTCGTCTTCGTTCCACCACTGTAATCCCCTCATATGGTTCTCTGCATTGTTCTCAACATATCTTCTGTTTTCTCCTGTCTAAATTGTTGGTAGGGGAGGGTGAGATTCGAGAGAATCTCAGTAGGAAACAGATACCATAAGGCATGCATGATTGATGCTATGTGTATGACATGTTAGCTTTATCTAGATGTATGCCACATAATGACATTTCTGCATGCTCAATGTTTCATACAACAAGACTATGGCCACAGCGAAAACAGAAACAGAGCTTCATTTATTCAAATATGCTCTACACAATCAAGTAAAGCAATCACATACATCATTACACAAGCAAATATATCAAATACATGCAAGTAAGGTAAGTCCCCTACCTTAACCTTTTTCCGTCTCGAAACGCGTGCCTCGATCTACGTGCAAACAGCTCGGGGCTCCATATTCGATCCTACAATGTCAAATGTACTATTTAGACACTTCCATAGTGTTTCTGGGGGTTATATGAGTTTATCTTGAAAAATTACTAAAATACCCCCGGGGACCCGGCCCCATCATACCCGGTCCGGCTGTACTTTTCTCGAAATTCTAACGTGGGCTATCCTGACATATTTTCACCCAGAGAATCCATTTCCGGACTCGGAATTATGAAATTCAATGTCAAATTACGAAAATGCCCTTGGCAGCCCTACTTTTAGGGTTTTAGGGGCGTTTCCGTAATTATGCTTTCTCGGCCTTTTCCGAAAAAGTGCCCAACTGTAACCCCACCTAATTTTCCCTCCTGGATCCAATGGAACCATCAAATAATTGAAAATCCAACTCTAAGGCCCATTTATAGTGCTGGCCGAAATATATGGGAATTTAAGGGAAAATTGGGGTTTTTCGGTTTTGGCTCCGTAAACACGTTCCTTTCTACTCCTAACCACTTTATTGACTATTCCATTAGGTTATAACTACCATTTAGACTCAATTTGGGCAGCATAACCCTTAGGGAAACCCATTTCCAAAAATTAAAACCAATGGCAATCCGGCGAAATTTCACCGATTAAATTGCCCACAGCAGCTAGAATAGTCAATATACGAAGGTTTGGAAGTTACCTCAAGCTCCCACTTGATTTTCCTCAAAGTGGCTGAAAACCCTAGATGCCAAACCTCCAAATTTGAGCCTCCAACCCTTGAATCACATAGAAGAATAGCTTAGGAGTGGAGTTATACGCATTAGGAACCGATTTACCGAAGAAATCACTTACCTCTGTAAGCTTTTTCCTCCCCTTTTCTCTCTCTAAAATCTCAACCCTTCTCTCTCTATTTCAGAGCTGTGCTGCACGGTTTGGCTGAAGGAAGGAGAAGAATGATATTTATTATATGATATTTCATTTATTTGATAATTTCCAAATTTTCGGATTTTACAAAATTCTGGCAGATTTCTGCCCAAACTTTGAAAAATCATAACTAATTCTAGAAAAATCGAAATGAGGTGATTCCAAAGCCTATAGAACTCTTATTGAGTCTATTTTCAAGGAAAAATATATAATTTTACTTTATGGAATCACAAAATTCCCAGAATTTTATTCTTTGCATGTTGTTTCAGAAACTTTCCAGTTTTTCTGGGCTAACTTCAAAAATTCATATCTTTTTGTGTATAACTCTAATTGAGTCATATGACCTATCAAATTAAAGCTTAGGATGTCTAATTTCATCCTGTAAACTTTCATAATTTTTACTTATCATTTAGTCTTCCAAAACCTTATGATAAGCTCACTGCCTCATAGGCGATTTTATCGAAAACATAATTATATTCTCCAAAATTCACCATTTTACTTTCTTAATACCCCAAAGATATTAGAATCATTAGGAAATATATTTGGGACATCTACTAAATCGGGGCTTAGTAGTCCACTCAATTTAGGCTTATTCCAAAGCTTCCAATCCCAAAATTCGGGATATTACATTTCTCCCCCCGTTCAATAAATTTCGTCCTCGAAATTTGAACGTCTACAATTTAGGGATTAATCCTATCTCATTCTATTTTCACATGTAGGCTCATAAGCCATATAACACCATAGTCATATTTCCATTACTAATCTCAGATAGCATTTAGCATTCATCATCCATTCTATACACAGTAGGTAGCGTGCAATCAAACACAGGTTCCCACAGTGTTTGGTTCCATAGGCCTTACAGCCTCTTCGGAACTTCACCCGAATTCACACGATCACTTTTTTTTTGTAACGGCCCAATCCTGACTCGAGTCCATGGTCTTTTGGATGTCCCATACCTCAAGTCAACGAGGTTGGGCTAGTGAGCCGGCCATGGTTCACTTCGTTAGGTTCCTCTCATAGTAGAATATCGCGCCTCATGTGAGACTGTACCATTGGACACCAAAACGCTTGGTCACTCTGGTCTTAATGCCTCCGCTACAACCTGGTATGGTTTGAATGTTCTGTCAACCTCAAAAGATTACCTTGGACACACCAGTCCAATGTCATCGCGCTAGGCATCAACCACAGCACTAGACACACAAGTCTTATAGCCTAGAGACACCGCCCAATGCAACCTTGCACATCGGGTCTTACCTCCTTTGTTCTCTGTTTTGTACTCGTAGGCCACCCAACTCATTACTGTACTGATTGTCCATCAGGACACTCAGTATATTATTTTAAGCCTCATTGCCTTGTTGGGACACTACCCGGTGTATTTTTATCCTTGCATTTTATGTCATTCAACTTGCACAACGCTGAGTATTCCAGTGTCATCGCCCGGTACAAACATGTACATTGAGACGTACCAGCAATATTCTGTTTGTATTTATGCTCGCTTGTTCATTGTTCAGGACCAAATGACTATTTGACCCTTACTAGCCGTACTGTGTGCATTATTTACTAGCCATACGATGTGCACTATTCACTATGTGACCATCCACTGTTTGCACTATATCACAAGTGGATGATTCATTCTGTGAGGCTACAGCTATGGAGATGCTCATGCCTCTACTCGATCTTGTTGCATCAAAACACATCCGAATCCATGCCTACTTGCATCTGTGTAGACCGTAAAGGTCGATTATGGATCTGGGATTGTTATCACTGGTGCTGTTGAGAGGTATTCGCTACCATTATGCCCTACTACACTATGATTCATCTCAATTCCAGTTCACTTGTGTCACCACAAACTACAAAGGTTGTGTGACTGTTGACCATACAGGTCATCATACTGTACACCACCCAGGATGTAATACTGTACACCACACAGGATGTAATATTGTACACCACTCGGGGTGTAATACTGTTCATCACATATACTGTAACACTGTTGACCATCAAGGCCATATCATGTTTTGGGATTATCAACAATGGTGCGAACATCAACCCCTCCTGTAAGTTTCAAAATTGCACCTAGATTCACCACACTTCCGCTGCCCACTCTGATGCTTCACACTGCTAAATACAATATAGGTGAGGCTACACTGCCTGCCCACCCTTATCTGTTTGAACTTGAATTATTCTGAGCCATATAAACTCTTATCTCAAGAAAACCCATTCAATGTGAGATTCACTACAATGCACCATCGTTAAGGGCCAATGTTTCCGTAGCCCTACTCTATGATTCAACTTCATGGCAGCTGTACTCTAGGATTAGTCATCACGGTGGCTGCACTCGCGGGTTCATCATCACGGTAGCTGCACTCTAGGGTTCATCGTCACGGTGGCTGCACTCTAGGGTTCTATACTCGGTGCTTCACACAGGCGCCCATACACCTGGTCAGCCCCCTTCCGGTCAGAACTTTCCTTAGGTAGCCCTCTCCGATCAGATTTCACCGTAGGTAACCCTCTCCGATAAGAACTTTCAATCTTTGTGGTCGCAGTACAACTCCACCATTATGCCATAAAGGCAACGTTTCTAAATTCAAAGCAAACATTATTACCATCTACTCAAGATTATGGATGGGATAGTTCAATTTCTGAAGCTTCAGCTGACATGATGCATACGCCCTCACTCGGCTTGCATTAATTCTCATATCAATCTATGCCTGTTCACATCTGGGGATTCAATTCCCTTCCCAATCCATGCCATCTGGCATCAGTGAAGACAACAAAGGCCTCCTATGGATCTGGGATTATCAGTGTTGGCACTTTAATAAATTTTCATCATCAGCTCTTCGAAGCTCCTCTCACAATCATCATCCCATGCATAATGCTGAGTTCTGGGAAATTTCGATATAAACATCTCATCCCTTTTTTTTTCATTATTGTCACACCCGTAGCCCTTCTTGGCCTCGTACCCGAGTCCCTTAAGACGTGGCTAGCAACCTTATCGGGTAGGGTGCCTTTTTATTCACACCACATAGCCCTCCATAGTAACCCACAATCATCCATAGAAAATGTGATAGATAAATTTGTCATGCACCATATAGTGTAAAATGAAAATTATATCAATTCGTGTGTGTACACAAAGTACAGGGTTAAACACCCAGTTAAAACAACAATCCGTGTGTGTACACAAAGTTCAGGGCCAACCATCCAGTTGAAACCCTTCCGTGTACCTCAGCCGAGTCACCGACTACAGCTAGGTAAATCGTGTATCATAGCTGGGTCCTTACTAGGCCGAATGGTATATATACACTTCCCATCGGACGGTACATATACACTTCCCGCACCACAGCTAGATAATATGCATGTACCTCAGTTGGGCACCAACCACAACCAGGTAATGTTCGTGTACCTCAGCTGAGTCCCAGACTACAGCTAGGTAATGTGCCCTAGGCACCTGTTCATATCACATAATACAGAACATACAACATATTAACTATCACATAGTGTATGAGGGATTATAGTTACTACATTGGCCTTTCCAGGATAACCTTCCTGATTATCGTTGATCATTATTTGCTATTCTATTCTCTTGCCCTGTGTTTGCTGTATTAGGCTAGGTCTAACTTCCTGACCTTGCCCAACATCTAAACCTCTTAGTCTTACCACCTTTATGTTTCACTATATGAAGCAAGAAAGAGGTAAATTACACATAAACATATGGGCTTATCTATCATTTCACAAAGTTTTGGGTTCATAGGTACCCCAAAAACAGCATATCACAGGTGTTTACAGTAGTCAAGGAAAGCCTGCAACAACATACAACCTCTGAACTACTGTACAACATGTCTTACTCTTTTTTCATAATATGTCATAACATGTGCAACAACTTCCCAGGGGGTTACCCATCATGGCATTTCCCTGGGTTGAGCACGCTTAACTCTTTTGTACTAGTTCCCAAATGTGGATACCGGCTTCTACTGTTTCAGTCCACGGGTACCCCATAACTACCCTCGTCTCAAAAGACATGTCGGCTATCTCCGGTCACCAAAATATTGAGTGTGGACCGCACATTAGCCTTGGCCGTACCCATATCCTTGGGTTCCGCAATATCCTTAGACCATTCTCGTCCAGTATTGCACCACTAGCGGCCCTTCAGTACTCGCCATTTCTCAGGGCAGATTCATAAATTGGAAAGATACCCTCCTTTGGTACTTTCTGTCCATGCATATTTCCTATCACTGTGTAATCAAGACCTTATCAGTATACCATCCTGTTGCCAGAACCACCGCACTTACTCTGAGCAGACAATTCTGTGGCCAGAATCCTTGCTCTTATACCAAAATGTCACGCCCTTATTTTAATTTCACATTTACCAGAGTATTCACGGAAAATGGTATGCGGTTCGGTAGGCAACACAGGAATAGCATAACTATACTGATAATATGTACATAATTACATAATATCCCCATAGGGGTTCGTACATTATCATTACCATCAATGTAGCCACACAGGACTACTTGGGTATCTAAATCCGTTCCAGTGAAACAGAGACATCTTCTCGTCTTCGTTCCACCACTGTAATCCCCTCATATGGTTCTCTGCATTGTTCTCAACATATCTTCTGTTTTCTCCTGTCTAAATTGTTGGTAGGGGAGGGTGAGATTCGAGAGAATCTCAGTAGGAAACAGATACCATAAGGCATGCATGATTGATGCTATGTGTATGACATGTTAGCTTTATCTAGATGTATGCCACATAATGACATTTCTGCATGCTCAATGTTTCATACAACAAGACTATGGCCACAGCGAAAACAGAAACAGAGCTTCATTTATTCAAATATGCTCTACACAATCAAGTAAAGCAATCACATACATCATTACACAAGCAAATATATCAAATACATGCAAGTAAGGTAAGTCCCCTACCTTAACCTTTTTCCGTCTCGAAACGCGTGCCTCGATCTACGTGCAAACAGCTCGGGGCTCCATATTCGATCCTACAATGTCAAATGTACTATTTAGACACTTCCATAGTGTTTCTGGGGGTTATATGAGTTTATCTTGAAAAATTACTAAAATACCCCCGGGGACCCGGCCCCATCATACCCGGTCCGGCTGTACTTTTCTCGAAATTCTAACGTGGGCTATCCTGACATATTTTCACCCAGAGAATCCATTTCCGGACTCGGAATTATGAAATTCAATGTCAAATTACGAAAATGCCCTTGGCAGCCCTACTTTTAGGGTTTTAGGGGCGTTTCCGTAATTATGCTTTCTCGGCCTTTTCCGAAAAAGTGCCCAACTGTAACCCCACCTAATTTTCCCTCCTGGATCCAATGGAACCATCAAATAATTGAAAATCCAACTCTAAGGCCCATTTATAGTGCTGGCCGAAATATATGGGAATTTAAGGGAAAATTGGGGTTTTTCGGTTTTGGCTCCGTAAACACGTTCCTTTCTACTCCTAACCACTTTATTGACTATTCCATTAGGTTATAACTACCATTTAGACTCAATTTGGGCAGCATAACCCTTAGGGAAACCCATTTCCAAAAATTAAAACCAATGGCAATCCGGCGAAATTTCACCGATTAAATTGCCCACAGCAGCTAGAATAGTCAATATACGAAGGTTTGGAAGTTACCTCAAGCTCCCACTTGATTTTCCTCAAAGTGGCTGAAAACCCTAGATGCCAAACCTCCAAATTTGAGCCTCCAACCCTTGAATCACATAGAAGAATAGCTTAGGAGTGGAGTTATACGCATTAGGAACCGATTTACCGAAGAAATCACTTACCTCTGTAAGCTTTTTCCTCCCCTTTTCTCTCTCTAAAATCTCAACCCTTCTCTCTCTATTTCAGAGCTGTGCTGCACGGTTTGGCTGAAGGAAGGAGAAGAATGATATTTATTATATGATATTTCATTTATTTGATAATTTCCAAATTTTCGGATTTTACAAAATTCTGGCAGATTTCTGCCCAAACTTTGAAAAATCATAACTAATTCTAGAAAAATCGAAATGAGGTGATTCCAAAGCCTATAGAACTCTTATTGAGTCTATTTTCAAGGAAAAATATATAATTTTACTTTATGGAATCACAAAATTCCCAGAATTTTATTCTTTGCATGTTGTTTCAGAAACTTTCCAGTTTTTCTGGGCTAACTTCAAAAATTCATATCTTTTTGTGTATAACTCTAATTGAGTCATATGACCTATCAAATTAAAGCTTAGGATGTCTAATTTCATCCTGTAAACTTTCATAATTTTTACTTATCATTTAGTCTTCCAAAACCTTATGATAAGCTCACTGCCTCATAGGCGATTTTATCGAAAACATAATTATATTCTCCAAAATTCACCATTTTACTTTCTTAATACCCCAAAGATATTAGAATCATTAGGAAATATATTTGGGACATCTACTAAATCGGGGCTTAGTAGTCCACTCAATTTAGGCTTATTCCAAAGCTTCCAATCCTAAAATTCGGGATATTACATGATATTTCCTATCAATTTATAATTTATGGACGACAAGTTAATACTTGTTCCAATCCTTGATAACTCATAGCACTTAGTTGGTTCTCATTTGGGTTAGTGCTTAGGCCCACTTAAGTAATTAATATGGTTACACTAGGCCCAAGCACTAATTCTTCACCCTTTCTACTTTTAGCCCAAAGCCTATTAAATTCGCATGGACTAAAGGTTGGAAAAAAATTTTACCTAAATTTGAAAAATCATAACTAATTCTAGAAAAATCCAAATTGAGTGATTCAAAGTCCAATATGACCCTCATTAAGTCTACTTGAAGGGAAAAATATTAGTCACTTCCAATTATGGGGATATATTTTCCAGAATCATCAAAAATCATAACTGGTCCAGAAAACGTTCCAGATTCAATGCATAACTTCAAAAATTCATATCTTACAATCTGAAAACTCAAGTGTCACCTATTATATATTAAATTAAAACTTAGGATGTATACTTCAAATCTGAAAAGTTTAATGGCAATTGAACAAGATTTGTTCATTCCAAAGCCCGTCACCAACTGACTACCATATATATTTCATTCCATAATCAAGGTCAAACTTAGAAATATCATAACTTTCAATATACTAGTCCAAATGGCTCCCTATCAAATTAAAGTCCAAGATTGCTATTTTAATCCTATAAAATTTCATAGCATTTGGACTACATTTGACCGATCAAAAACACATCACAAGCAATCTGTCTCTCAAAAATGTCACTTTGACAACACTATACTCAAGTTCCAATTTTAATATTTTCATTCCAATGATCCACAATTTATAACCATCTCTTCATTAATTGAGCTATCTCTCTATCTTCATAAATTCATTCTCAAGTTCCTTTTTGCACTAAAAGGTGAGGTGTTGCATTAATTGAGCTATCTCTCTATCTTCCCCTTGTCTTGGCTGAATTTGTATGTATGGATGAGGAAATAAGTTGATTAAATATTATCCTTATCGCTTGGTGTGCTTGACAGAATTAAAGGGAGTGGAGAGAGTGAGATGATGATGTGTCTAATTCTTATGTCTTCTTGCAAAAAGGTGAGTTGATTTGTTTAAGTATGTGTGGTGTAGTGTGGGTAGGTGTGTATGGTGGGGGAAAATGGACAAGTGTGGGTGTTGTGTTAGGTAAATGTTGTCCAATTTGTCTCTTGGAAATCATGTTTTTCAAGGAAAAATCTTAGCCCTTGATCTTGGTTTCCAATTCTATCCTCAATATCAAATGGTAGATGTCCCTTTTGCCTTTGATTATTTCAATATTATTAAATTTGCCAATAAGTACTCTTGCTTTTTGGGTCATTTAGCCCTTGAGTGAATTTTGGGATATTACAATTCTTCCCCTGTACAATAAAATTCGTTCCTGAAATTTGTTACATATCTGGAGGCATAAATTTTGGGTAACATCTCTTCATGTCTTCTTCGGCTTCCCAAGTTGCCTCTCTTGGCGACAGTCCCTTCCAAACCACCATCATGATGGTATGTTTCGATGTCTGAGCCGTTTTTCTATTTGATCAATGATTCATTCTGGCTCAATCTCATAGGTAGAATTCTCTTGCACCTTAATATCCTCATACTCAATCACATGCTCAGGATCTAGCTGGTACTTCTTCAATTGTGAGACGTGAAAGACATCATGAAGTTTTCTTAAGTTTGGGGGTAGGGCTATTCGGTATGCCACTGGCCCGATTCTTGCTAGTATCTCAAATAGACTAAGGTACTGAGGGCTTAACTTCTTTCTTTTTATTGTCCTACTAATACCAGTAACATGCAATACCTTCAAAAATACATGATCCCCAACTTCAAATTCTAGAGGTCTTCTCCTCTTGTCGACGTAGCTTTTTTATCTACTATGTGCCGTAAGAAGTCTCTTTTTGATAATCTTTATTTGTTCTGTGGTTTGATCGACTAGATTTGGGCCATATAATTTTCTCTTAAATAGTTCTACCAGCAGAGAGGTGATTGACACTTCCTTCCATGCAGTGCTTCATATGGAGCCATTTAGATACTCACATGATAGTTGTTATTGTAATCAAATTCAGCAAGTGGAAGGAAATGATCCCAACTTCCCTTGAAGTCTATTACATATGCCCTCAGCATATCTTCTAGTGTATGGATGGTTCTTTCTGACTATCCATATATTTATGGATGATAGGCTATATTGAACTTTAACTTTCCACCCAGAGCTTTATGTAGAGCTTTCCAAAATTTAGATGTAAAGCGAGGATCTCTACCAGAGATAATGATCTTTGGCGTACCATGGAGTCTGATTATCTCCCTTATGTATATCTCTGCTAATTTCTTGGGAGAATAACTGGCGTTAATGGGTATGAAGTGAGCCAACTTTGTAAAGCGATATACAATTACCCATATCACATCATAATTTCTTATTCTAGGTAATCCCACTACTAGATCCATGGTGATACTTTCCCACTTCCACTTAGGAATTTCAGGGCTCTGTAACAGTCCCAGTGGTAATTGATGCTCGATCTTCACCTTTTAGCAAGTGAGACATCGTGCAACATATTTAGTCACGTTGCTTTTTTGTCTTGGCCACCAATATTTAGACTTCAAATTGTGGTACATCTTGATTGCCCCTGGATGGAGAGTGTATTTACTCTTATGTGCTTCATCCAAGATTTTTTCACCTCAGATTAGCCTTTGGTAGAACGTATATTCGTTTCTTGTATCTAATTAATCCGCTTGGGAAAGATCATAATCCTAAGCCTCACCTTTTTCAGTCATCTCTCGAATAGACCTTGCTCGCCCATCCTATATCTGAGCTTCTTCTATTTAAGCTCTCAAACCAGTTTCTTCTTGACTAACACTAAAGTTGGCAAATAATATCTGACTTGACAAGTTCAGATCTTTGAATTCTTCAAACAATTTTTGTTCTTGTACCATCATAGTTGCCACTTGCAGCACCTTTCTACTCAAAACATCAGCAATGACATTTGCTTTACCTAGATGATATTTGATCCTCAGATTATAATCTTTTAGCAACTCCATCCATCTTCGCTATCTCATATTCAATTCTTTTTTATCGTATAAGTACTTAAGACTTTTGTGGTCACAGTATAGCTCTACAATGACACTATATAGGTAGTATCGCCATATTTTCAATACAAACACAATTGCTGCAAGCTCTAAATCATGAGTGGGATAGTTCATCTCGTGAGGATTTAGCTATCGAGAGGCATACGCCACCACTTTGCCTTGCTGTATACGGAGACATCCCAATCCTTGCATACTAGTATAACTATAGACCATGTAGGTCTGACTAGCATATGGGATAATCAATATTGGTGCAAATGTCAACCTCTCCTTTAGCTCTGTGAAGCTCCTCTCATATCTATCATCCCACAAAAATGGTTAATTCTTTCTCGTAAGCTTTGTCAATGACATGGCGATCCTAGAGAAATTATGAATAAATCTCCAGTAGTAACCAGTAAGACCCAAAAAACTGTGTATCTCTGTTACAGTTTCTAACCTCTTCCAGTTTAGTACTACTTCTATTTTACTGGGATCCACAGAAATCCCTTCTTGTGAGATTACATGGCCTAAAAATTTGACTCCTGTAAACCAAAACTCACACTTAACTTGGCATAGATTTTCTTTTCTCTCAGAATTTCTAGTACTATTCGTAAATGCTTCTCATGTTCTTCTCTACTCTTAAGAGTATATCAAGATGTCATTGATAAAGACTACCACAAACTGATCCATATATTATCAGAAGATCCGGTGCATTAGTCCATAAACATGACAGGCTTCTCATAGTGCCCATATCTTGTTCTAAAGGCTATTTTCACCGCATCCTCAACTTTGACTTGCAGCTGATAGTAGCCTAAATGTAAGTCAATCTTTAAGAACACACTAGAACCAGATAACTGATCAAGAAGATCATCAATCCAGGGGAGCGGATACTTCTTCTTGACGGTCACCTTGTTTAGCTCTTTGTATTTAATACATAGCCTTTGGCTTCCGTCATTCTTCTTAACAAACAATATTGGAGCTCCCCTATAGTGAAACACTGGTTCGTATAAACCCTTTTTCCAATAATTCTTCAATTTGCTTCTTTAGTTCTGTCATTTCATTCGGAGCCATTCTGTTGAGGCTTTGGTTATAGATCCAGATCCAGGAACAATCTCAATCACGAAATCTACTTCTCTTTCTGCAGGTAATCCACTATTGTCTTCTAGAAATACCTCAGGGAACTCATTTACCACGGGTATATTCTCAAGTATTGTTTTTGCTTTTTCCTGTATGGAGAAGAATACAAAATACCCTTGGCATCCCTTCTGCAGACATTTCTCAGCTTTCGCTATAGAAAGAAAATTTAGATTTACACTTGCATTGACATCTTTCTGTAGGTCAGGATATACAAGCCTCTTATTACCACAATCCAACAGCGTGTCGTTTACCATTAGCCAATTTAGGCCTTGAATGACCTCAAGCTCATGGAGCGGCAAACAAATTAAGTTTATCGTAGACTCATACCCCATTACAGTTATCATGCAATTTAAAGAAGCATCGGTGGTAGTATTCTTGACACCTATAGGCATTGACATGATCAAATCATAAGGCAGTTTATGGGTACTTAGTCCTAGGCATCTAGCACAGCCATATGCAATAAAAGAATGACTAGCACCCAAATCAAACAATGCTTGTAATGTATTGCCATGGTGGAAGATAGTACCTTGGATCATTTCTAGAGAATTCCAATGGGTCATGTTGTAGACTCTGCCTTGGTTCTGATGCCTAGGCTTAGCTGCTTGTTGCTTACAATTACTAGCAAAGTGAGAAGGTTGTCGACAGGTATAACAGATTACCTGTCCATTGCATGTTTTTCCATGATGTATCTTACCACATCGAGAGCATGGTGGAAGCATTAAGGGTCTTTGGTTTCCACAGTTCTCGAGCTAAGAGGGTTTCTTGTTGTTTCCCTTGAACGAAGACCCCTGGCCCTTCCGTTTCTGAGAGGAGTTTCCCCAACTAGGCTCACTGTGGCTATTTGCATTCTTGCCCGAATACAGGTTCTTCAGTTTATTTTCTATAATTCGGCATTCTTCCACAGCTTGGTTGAACTCTGTAAACTGTCTGGAAACCAACTTCTTCTTTATCTCATGCTTCAGCCCCCTTATCAGCATATCAGAGCTCCAGCCCTCATCATCCCCGTATCTCAAATAAGAACACTAGTGGGACAAGCGGATGAATCAAGCTAGATACTCGTCAAAATTCTCCTCACTGCCTTGTTGGATAGATAAGAACTCTACTTCTTTTTCAATTCTGATAGATTTGGGGAAATACTTATTGAATTTCTCTTAAAACAATTCCCATGTCACAGGAATGTTTCTAGCCCACAGAATCATTACTGTATTTCTCCACCACCTATCATCGTCCCCTTCTAACTTATAAATGCTACTAATTTTTTATTCTTGAACATTTATATTACGCATATCTCTATGAATTGAAAGGCAATTTTAAACTAATATTTGCTAGCTCTACATTATCCAAGTGAACGTTGTTCTACACATTGCTAGACACGTTATTTGTATATTGTAAATTGATGAAAGAATCATCTCCATGTACTTTGGGCTCAAAAGAACTTACTGAACATCCACATTTGCTCTTCATTGTTATGCTTGGTTGATATTAGAAAATATATGTCATCAGACAACAGATGATTAGTTTTTCTTATACCGACTTGCTTGGGCAACTATTATCACTAAGCACTCTTTTCTTTTCCTTTTTAAACCCTTATATTGCGTTGAGAATGGATCCTAGGCTTTTAAAATATAATGTACGATTGTAAATAAGCATGAGCAATTATATATGATTTTGAAGGAATATGGATTTGAGCCTATATATAGGGCCATATTTTAAGTAGGCCTTTAACTAGGCTTTAGGTCTTATTAGGTCTTGAAGGCCCTGGCCTAGTCTTAAGAAAAGGTATATATAGAGGCTCATGCATTTAATCTCTATTGTAGGCTCAAGCTTATTTAGATAAAGCCTAACCTAGCCTATTTTCACCCCTAGTAAAATTCAAATAAGTCAAATATGAATATTTGCTTATTCAGTTTAAATAGATGGAATTAAAATATAAAAGTAATCACCTTTCTTGATCCTCGCATCGTTCCATTTTTATTTTTTTTTGACGAGTTGGGGGATGAACAATAGTTCTAGATGGTCAGGTTGTCGCCATGTCCACTAAAACCCTCCATGTGCTTGTTGAGGAAACTAAGTCAGATAGGTTACTTGTGCTTCAATAAACAATATTTACATATGAAATTGCAAATCAACATTTACGCATATTCGACTTTACATTTCTTAAGCTTACTCTTATCTAAATCTTACTTAAGGGATCTATTATAGTTATATATTTTAAAACATGGGATGCCACTTGTTTACATATTAAATTGCAAATCAACATAACTTTTCAAGAGCGCCAAGTAGAATACTAAAAACCCCAACTTCCTTCGAAATATAAATTGATTTGAGGTTAGTAAAGTTACAACATAAAAACGAAACCTCAAAACGAAAAAGAACAAACGCATAAATATTAGAGATATTGGGAATAAATTAACAAATGCCAAATAGACACTCACTACATAATCAATCTATAAATATTCACCACAAAGAAAATATGTTAAGAATATGCGTTTCTTATAGTATTGTTGGGGACGTTTGAAAAAAATATTTATTGCAGGATTTTTTAAAATATGATTTCGTCTTTGGCCACAAAAGGTATACCTTTTTGTCTGTATATTTCAAAAAGAACAATTATCAATCTGATAATCCATTTTTCAGCTCCAAACCAATAGGAATTGCTTTCTGTAGTTTTAAAGAAAAAATTTTGAAAAATTATACTGAAGGATAAGATCCTAACAAAATTTGAAAAATTTGCTTTCTGTAGTTAAATAGGAATTTTGTTGGTGATGTTAGAACATTTATCAGAAGTTTGATGGGTACTTACATATTATGATTAAAAAATGAAACAAAACTGTCAATCTTTTATTTTAACTTGAGGCAGTGTGTTTTTGTCATCTTTGATACCTTGTGTACTTAAGAAGATATTCTTGTTGCTAAAAAAAAAAAATACTAATAATATCTTTTGTCACCATAACATACCACAACATAAATCAGAACAGATTAACGTATAATTTCAATATTAGGACTGGAAACCGAGATTACTTTTCTAAATATTAATTTCGATGTAGTTTCAATTTGCAATTGTTGAGCGATCGACTGTATCATCTATTTAATAAAATGTTGACTTCAATTTATTTAAATTAGGGAATTTTCAAAATGGAAATACATCCACAAAAATGAATGTCCAGATGCAAAGTGGCATTGTTGAAAAGTTCATATAATAAATACTTTCTCCATTTTTAAAAGATGTGATCTCATTTTATTTTTCTATCATACGCTTATTTACTCCAATAACGCTAATTTATCTTTTAAGTCTAAAGTAATATTCCGGTTACAACTAAACAAAAGCAAGTGTAAATGAAATAGGAAAAAAAGCTTTAATTTTCATTTGGGCATGTTGGAAAGCGAGAATATATAACTTTTTTTATATGATTGAATTTTTATATAATTACCAATTTTAAAAAAGTATCCTTAAGTGAACATTTAATTATAAATAAACCAAGAAAAGATAATATATCAATGGTTGAAGTTTCAACGTTTTTAAGGCGTGTTACCGAATAAGTGCCATTTTCATACTTCAAGAAGAAATTAAATGACTTTTTTTCTATTTTACCTCTTATTAAACTTATTAGTGGTTAAACAATACTTATTTAAAGAGTACTTGCTATTTTTTTCAAAAAAAAAAAAAAGAAGCACTTCCTATATAGGCACATGACATGGTAGACTTTTCAAACATTAAGTTGTCCTCAAAACAAGTTGATGCAATGAAAGAGAAGGAAAATTACGTTAGTGATGAGATAAAGCTTTGATCCTAGCTAACAGTGATCGATATTTTATCACATGCACCAAGGATCATATATTCATTATCATCTATTGTATACTATGGATCATAGAGTAACCCCATAAAGCACGCTAGTAATGAGAGAATCTTTAACTCGTCCCTTTAAATTATGTCATTCAAAGTCTGTAGGTCCACTCACAAGTCAAGCACGTCATGTACCAATAAATAAAGGTTGTTATGTATAATACGTCCAATCGATTAAAGTCTGAAGACTTTTAATAGATATTTTTCAACGTAGTTGCCATGAAACATGCAATAGTTGGACTTATGCATTTGAGAAGAAAAATCTTGCTGAGAATAATTAAATACTACTATGATACTATTCATAGGATATTTTTAATATATTTTATGAAAACCAAGAAAAACTTTAAACTAAATTAATTTTACCTATAAATTTAACAGCATTCCAACTTCATCCCTATTTAATATATATGATAGTACCCCTACAAGAACAAAGTCCACACAGTAAAAAAATGAAAGGTAAAGTTGCACCATCATATGAAAAATGTAACAATAAATGTGACTTATAAATAAAACTAGGAAAGATATTATCTCTCTGTCTTATAAATAGGATCATGTGAGTATATTTTTTCCTCTTATTTATTTTCGTGTTAACAAAGACTATCTACATTCGAAGGGACACACATCATAAGGGCGCTAATATTTTTATTTTATTTTCATTTTTGTGAAGAAGAAAAATATCATACTCTGACATTCAAATACTAAATGCGTCATTTGGTCTTATGGTTGTGGTTTATAAGTTTGTTATTAATAATTGGAGTTATTTCTATCGACACCATTACCTCCATCCAAGATTGTTGCTGATGTTTAAGACATTTATCAGAAGTTTGATGGGTACTTACATATTATGATTAAAAAATGAAACAAAACTGTCAATCTTTTATTTTCACTCGAGGCAGTGTGATTTTTGTCGTCCTTGATACCTTGTATACTTGAGAAGATATTCTTGTTGCTAAAAAACAATTAACATACCAATAATATCTTTTGTTATCATAATATACCCCAACATAAATCAGAACAGATGAACGTACAATTTCAATATTAGGACCGGAGACCGATGTTGTTGTTTTAAATATTAATTTCGAGGTAGCTTCAATTTGCAATTGTTGAGCGATCAAGTGTATCATCTATTTAATAAAAGGGAAAATCCCATATAAAGTTGTTTGAAATATGAAAGTTCTAAATCAGGTTGATAAATTGAACAAATCTTTAAATAAGTCATTAACCCAATTTAGAATTTCAAAATGTGGGTAAAATAACTTGATTGTCCTCTCTTAATCTCCTTGCTCCTATCAAAGCAACTTCATTGTCGTCTAACCTTTTTTTTCAATAAGTATGTGTGTGTATAACAACATTAATATATATATATATATATATAATAAAAGAAAATATGATTTGTTTACATCAAAGGACTTCTTTTTTTTTTTTTGCCTTGAGAGTATCATCAATTATGGGATCCTTAATTCTGAAAATGAAAACAAAGATTTGTTTTGAATCCTTAATTCTGGAAACATTAAAGTTATACAGAATCCCTAATTCTGGAAATGAAAGAGGCTAAAGTACTGGGGAAGGCATCGCAGATTTGTTGGAGTGAGAGGGCTAACAGAAAACCCTTGAGACAAAGAAGACGAGATTTGTTCTTGCTTCTAGATTTTTTAGGAGGAGAGTGATTATCAACATAGGGATGTTACAAAAAGCCCACCGAAAAAATATAATTTAATAAAAGAAAAGGACTGTAATTTTGTCTGCCATAATCAATTTCACAAGTTAATAAATTGTGTCCATACACACATACCTGGCTTGTTGCTTTATGTGCTCCAGGGCTAAGGGCTATGCTTCCTTTGTTGTACAGTAGTTTCAATAGTAGTTACATTAAGGAGTAGGAGTAATTTTTTTTTTCTTGGCTTTGCCATTTCCCATAAGAGAGATATTTGGTGTTGCAATATACAATAATTTTAAATATTTAAAATGTGTGTATATATATAACACATTAATGTGTATAGAAATAAATATTAAATTTATAATTAATACAAATAATATTGAGACTACAAAATAAACTTAAATATTAAATTTTAAGCTAATCATATTTTAATTTATTATATATTAATGTTGATATACACACACACTTATTGGAAAAAACAAATTAGAGAGCAACGAAATTCTTGAGAGGAGAGTAGAGACTAGGAGAGGACAATAAAAATTATTTTACCCATATTTTAAAATTCTAAATTGGGTCAGTAACTTAATTAAAGATTTGTTCAATTTACCAATTTGATTTAGAATTTTCCTATTTCAAGTAGCTTTATATGGGATTTCCTCTTAATAAAATATTGACTTCAATTTATTTAAATTAGGGAACTTTCAAAATGGAAATACATCCACACAAAAAAATGTATATGCATTCAGAAAATACATAAAAAAGTATACATAATGAATAATAAGATGCATACCTCACAATCATTTGTTTAAAATTATATCCTTTTTGTCAAATCATCAGTCAGGATGCAAAGTGGCATTGTTGAAAAGTTCATATAATAAATACTTTCTCCGTTTTAAGAAGATTTGATCTCATTTTATTTTTCTATCATACGCTTATTTACTCTAATAACGCTAATTTATCTTTTAAGTCTAAAGTAATATTCCGGTTACAGCAAAACAAAAAGGCAAGTCTAAATGAAATAGGCAAAAAAGCTTTAATTTTTACTTGGTCACGGTGGAAAGCGAAGATATATAACTTTATTTTATACGATTAAATTTTTATATAATTACCAATTTTCAAAAATTATCCTTAAATGAAAATTTAATTATAAATTAACAAAGAAAAGATAATATGTCAATGGTTGAAGTTTCAACTTCAATATAAAGCGTGTTTCAGAATAAGTGCCATTTTTATATTTCAAGAAGAAATTAAATAACTTGTTTCCTATTTTTTACCCCTTATTAAACGTATTAGTGGTTAAACAATATTTATTTAAAGAGTACTTGCTATTTTTTTTTTTTTAAAAAAAAAAGCACTTGCTCTATAGACACATGATATGGTTGGTAAACTTTTCAAACATTAAGTTGTCCTCAAAACAAGTTGATGCAACGAAAGAGAAAGAAAACAAGTTAGTGATGAGATAAAGCTTTGATCCTAGTTAACAGTGATCGATATTTTATCACATGCACCAAGGACCATATATTCATTATCATCTATTGTATGGATCATAGAGTAACCCCATAAAGCACGCTAGTAATGAGAAGAATCTTTAATTTGTCCCTTTAATTTATGTCATTCAAAGTCTGTAGGTCCACTCACAAGTCAAGCACGTCATGTTCCTATAAGTAATGGTTGTTATGTATAATACGTCCAATCGATCAAAGTCTGAAGACTTTTGATAGCTATTTTGTCAATGTAGTTGTGAAACATGCAATAGTTGGACTATGCATTTGAGAAGAAAAATCTTGCTGAGAATAATAAAATACTACTATGATCCTATTCATAGGATATTTCTAATCTATTTTACAGAAATCAAGAAAAACCTTAAATTTTATTAATTTTACTTATAAATTTAACAACATTCAAACTTTATCCCTATTAAATACATATTATTGTACCCCCTAAAAAAACAAAATCTACACAGTAATAAATAAAAGGTAAAGTTGTACCATCATATGAAAAATTCAACGATAGATATGATTTATTCATAAGATTAGAAAAGATATTATCTCTCTGTCTTATAAATAGAAGCATATGAGTATATTTTTGCGTCTTATTTATTTGCATGTTAACAAAGACTATGGACATTAGGAGGGACACACATCATAAGGGTGCTAATATTTTTATTTTTTTCCATAATTGTGAGGAAGAAAAATATCATACTATGACATTCAAATACTAAATGCGTCTTTTGGTCTTATGGTTGTGGTTTATAAGTTTATTATTAATAATTGGAGTTGTTTCTACCAACACCATTACCTCCATCCAAGATTGTTACCGCCATTAAATTACCTTTACAGTTTTACTTTTATACTAATTAGAACTGAAATGCTACTAAATTTACTCTTGAATAGTTATATTTCGTACATCTCCGTGAACTTAAAGGCAATTTTAAACTAGTGTTTTGCTAGCTATAAATGTATTATCCAAATTAATAATGTTGTTATGTGCATTGCTAGACACATTATTTGTATATTGTATGACACTTGCAAAAGTGGGTTATGCAATTTATAATTTGTAAATAGTACAGCTTGTCATTAAATTTATCAAAAAAGCCAAGAGGTTGATTTGTTGCGGATGATGCATGATGGTCGCTTTAGAATTTAAAGTAGGTTCTTTCTCCTTTTTTGGGTATAGTTTTTAGGGAAAAAGACATAAAAAGAATTTTGAATTTGTAAAATTTTTACTCAGATATTTATCAAAATATAAGTTATGAATTATTTATCAAATTTCGTCATTTTCTTATTAATTTTTGATGATAATTGTAATAAAATAATTGACACATACATAGAGAAGTTAAAATTTGACTCATAATAATAAACCTATCGCTATGAAGATTGCTACGTAGTCTTCGCCAGTGTAGCCCAATCCATTCCCAAGTGTATTCCAATTTTGAATGGGCTTATGATATAGAGGGGGCCTCTGGTTCGGGCCTCCGAAATTCCCTAGTTATTTTTGAACAACGAATGAGTAAAAGGAGGGCATTGGATAAAAAAAAGGCAACTTTATGTTAATTTTTTTTTAGCATGCACCGAGCGTGCGCGTTAAGTTTTTGGCCTAATACATGCATTACTAATTTAAATTTTTAATGTTTTTCAAAACTTTAATATTGACTAAAAATAAAAAAGATATATGCAAAGTGAAACCATATATTAATATCTAACATATTATTTTTGTGGTAAAAATAAATTAAATTAAAAAATATAAATACTAAACAAAAATGTTCTATCTTCAACATTTTTACATTCCATTTAGTTGTACAAAATAAACTCAAGTCAACATTACATTTAGAATGGTTCATTATGTATCTTTCAAACAATTTAGGGAAAATTAAATCCAAGGACCTAGAGCAAAAGATATTTATTGGGAAGGACAGTAAAAATTGTAATTATTCAAAATGATCAGTAATAAAAAATATAAATACTAAATTGCCCTGGATTAAACTTTCTATATTCTCTCCTTCAATTTCTTCCACATTCTATTTTAAAAGTAATTTAAATTTTATTTTCAAAAAAAAGTACAACAGCCAAAATCATCACTTTTTTAAATTTAACTAACATCTACTTAATCATATAATCAATATATCATTTAATTATTAACATAGATATTGACCCATTTAAATTATTAATTTTTTTTCCTAATTTATATAATCTTGTATAAAATAAACTCTCTAAGTAAAATAGACAATTTAGAAGATATTAAATTTTCTATATAATATCTTAGTTGTTAACAAAGCTTTATTCCAAAAAATTATTATTATTTTTTTATATTATAGAATTTATTGCTTATATTAATTTTTTTAACATTAAATTTTTGGTTTACGCATGAGTATTCTCTAGGGAGGCAATCTTGTATACTGTTCTTGAATAAAAAATATAATAAATTATCTAAAAAATTTTTAAGTATATTAAAATTTCATGGTTTTCCAAAAAAAAAAAAGCCATTACATGGATTCCTATTTTTAAAACTCAAATAAAACTATTCTAACATAAAATTATTTTTATGCAAAACTCCTTTGAATTGTTTAAAATTGCATATTTTTTTATAAAAAAAAATTAGATGCATATAACCTTTCTTTAATATTTATAATAAATTATAAAACATTTTGATTTTTCTAAAATTATATAATTTTTATTTTCAATTAAAGTTTGTGTCAATTTTAATAGTTATAATTTTGACAAAAATTGAAAGATGTTTGTGTAATTTTTTCAATTGATAGCTACGTAAGTGGTAAAAAAAAGAGAGAAATTGCATTTAATTTAATGAAATTAAAAAATTCATTTTATTTTTAAAAATTGGATGTGGAAAAAATGTAGGAGGTTTAATCAGGGGTAATTTAGTATTTTAAAATTTTTACTTTTGTGATTGGTCCTTTTGAATAATTACAATTTTTGCAGTCCTTTCCAATAAATATTATCTTCTTTCATTCTAATTTTCCCCACAATTTAATACATGTGGAGAGTAGCTTGGTTCAACTGACAGAGAGTTCTACCAACTTTAATTTGTAGGTCTTGAGTTTGTGCCTTATAAATGCAGCCATTTTCAATGTCAAAGCAGTGTTTTAAGTAGCACTTTTATGCTACTGAGTTACTCCCTCCGTTTCATAATAAATTTTACAAAAAAAATTCTCTTACAATGCATGTTTCATAATTAGTGTCATTGTCATATTTCAAGAACATATTAAATGATTTGTTTCATATTTTCCACCTTATTAATGCACTATTAGTGGTCAAATAAGATTTATTTTAAAGAGCAGTAGGTGTTTGTTAAGAAAGTACGTAATAAATTGATTTTACTAGAACTTAGATTATTTAATAATTTCCTTTATTCATGTGAATTTTTTTTTTGCAACGCTTTTTATGTAATGGAGGGAGTGTATAATTAAGCATAATTAATAAAATCGGTATTGTGCTGAATTCGTATAATATACAAATTCATATTTTTGTATATTTGATTTTATTCATTCACCGTCCAGCTGAATGAAACCCAAGCAACTATTATATCTGCACATGATAAATTCTTTTATTTTTTATTTCTCAGTATATTTCCCTGAAGCCATTTTCCCAAGGTCTCTCAAGACCCATCAAGCAAACCCATAGCTAAGAGAGAAAACTTGGACCAGTCTTATATTAAGCTGTATATACGTCGATGCCTAAAATGAACACCGGCACTATGAACCCTCTAATTTAACCAGCCAATAATGATAAATAGGCCCTTCCAATAGCAATCACCATATACAATACTCCGTTTCATATTAAGTGGTACCTATTCCTGTAGATTAACAGAAAAGAATCCCTTTGAAAGGAAGCGATACGGAAAACATATGTAACTGAAAAACAAGAGCACCTAGATAATTAACTATGATTAAATCTGTCCAAATAATCATTAATTCACACAGTTATATCGTGACCCAATTCACTACTCGTAATTCATTTTCTTAAAGCCCGATTAAGGTGCTAACAATCCAAAATAAAGACATACAAAATAGGGACTTACTAGAGGCCCAGCAATTCATACGTGACGAACTAAAATTTGAATCCCCTCTAGGAGAGATATCCATATTTAATATCCGACAGTGCCTCGAAAATGATTGCCTTGGAAGATATTTGTGCCTACCAAAAAAAAGAAAGAAAAGAAACCCAGCAATCACCAAGGACATGAAGTTCATCTTTAATCTTGTCAGCATAAATATCACAGTGGCCATTCGAATGCAAACCGCTTTCTATTTATACTCATTTGTTAGAAGGAGAAGGCCAACCCTACTTAATGGGTAAGACTTCTTGTAAAAAGGCGGTTATGTAATAGCAGCCAAACAAAAGTCTTACATCTCTAAGGAATTTTAAGCTTCCAACTCAATTTATAGGGGAACTTTCGTTGTCCTCGTTTAGAGCTTTGCAAGCTAAAGAAATAAGGTTTTGTCGGTTTTGTGTCTTGATAACCTTCTTCAAAATTAAATCAAGAATTGCAATATAGGGTGCAATCCCGGATCGTCTCTCGAAGAGCCTTTTATTAATTACCTAGGAACTAAGTGCAATGATTGACATGAAATAATTGAAAATGGAAAAATTTGGTCTTTTTAACTATCAACTACTTTTTGCAATTAAGAATTAAATTGTTCTAAACTAATTCTTTTCGGAATTTTTCTTAAAAATATGAAATGGAATGACAATGGTTTTAATGAAACGAAAGAAAACAATGGAATAAACAATCCCTCATAGCAATGGCGCAAGCAATCCTCACTTCAAATGTTTATGAGAGAATTAATCAGGCTAGTTCCAAAATAACTTTAAGGTTCACCCCTTAGACTAGGCCTAATATAGATTGATCAACATCAAGCCACCTTACATATTAATCTCTCTAAATTAGGTTGATTAAGCACTCGAGCAATTAAATGAACTTAAAAATCATATTTAGCTTTTGATCCAATAACTGAGCCACCTCGCATTACCACTTGATTTTCTCATTAATCTTAATTTAACAATGGCCACCCATATAAAAAATCAAGATTTATGATGTTAAAGCCCAATGCTAAATATAATTGATAAATTCATATTAAATTAACCAATGTAAACACAAGACACTATTGGTCCATTAACCAAGCCACCTTGAAATTAGCACAAAATGTTCATAAAATCATCAATCCAATGACTAACCAGCATAAGGAAATGATAATTAAGTTAATCAAACACAATGTCAAATGTCTAATAAAGGTTCAAGCCACATCCAATTCTCTAAGTACAACAAAATAAATCAATTCAACATCATAAAATTCATTCTAAGACCTAGGAATCACAATTATAATGTAGAATTAGAGAAATATAAAAGCAAAAACTCCCCTGCTAAAGCTTCAAGTTCATGTCATTGCCTTTGGTACAAGGGATTGGGAATTTTGCCACTGCCTCACATGAACAGAGCTCAAGAAGCAAAATCACAGCTATAAAACACCACCAATAAAGCTTCACCAAATTCCACGGCTTCAATTTCAGACATTGAAGTTCAGCAATTTATCAACAAGGTTCCACCACACACTGTTAAATCTTCAGCCATAGTCAATTAATTGAAGAATGATTTGATTAGTGGATGATTAATGGCATGAAAGAATAACAGTGATGAAACAGAGTTAGATAGTTTCGGTGAAGAAGCTGCGCAAACAGAGTGGATATTGCTGGAAGTTTTGGTGGACGACGAGGCGGCGACAGTGACAGAGATGAAGAATATTAGTTCTGATGTGAAGCTCCACGGCGCCTTCAAGCTTTCTTCAATGGTCAACTCTGGGTGTTCGAATCTGAGCTCTGCTTGCTGGTTCTGGCTCACGGCATTTTCTGCGGTGGTGAGGATGGAGTGGTGGTCGCCGGCGACGGTGAATGAGAAAGCGAAAGTCGCCGGCGACAAAGAAGGACGAAGGTGGAGAATCAAGGTGAAGGTCCGAAGGCGTTGCGGCGTGATCTCTTTTTTCGCGTCGTTCTGTTCTATATATTCCTCCATCTGCTGACCTAATGACCTGCTGCAAAACGCTGTGTTGAACTCGTGGACCAAATTGTCATTTCATAAATTCAAGATACCAAACTGCCATTTTCTAAATTTAAGCCCCAACTGTCATTTTCAGTTTTAATCTAATTTTTCCAAAGACCTATAATTATATCAGAAAATCAATGATCAAGAGTAATTATAATTTTATTGATAATTTTTTTCTTCTTACTCTTGATTTAATCCATTTACTCTTAATCACAATTTATCTTAAAAAAGATATTTTAGGTTTAATAACTATGACAAAACCCTTAATTAAAGTATAAAAACATATAATAAAATTAGGATTTTTCACAAGTTGACCGACGAACGGTGAAAATGCCGCGCTTATCCCATTTCCATCGCACTCTGTCATAACCATTCCCGTACTTAATCAGCTGCAGACCCTCAACAAGGTGTTCCAATTTTTCCTTTCTCTGTGGAAAATTGACAATATCAAAAGGTACTACATCAAAGTCGTGCTTGTCTTTTATACACAATCCTGCAAAATTAATATTAGTGGTTGAGTGTTGTTTTAAAATTTAACCTATTTACTTGCACATTTATCAATAATATATAAATATTTAAATCATCACAACATAATATTATTTTTTTTTTTTTTTTGGCCAATCACAACATAATATTATTATTTCATTGTTAATATTATTATGTCATTTTAGCTATGATTTTGATTTTGATTTTGAATGTTTATGGGTATCTGTGCATTCAAGAAAAGTTTGTTGGGTGCACATTTGCTAGAAGTTTATGGGTAAATGTGCACTATAACCTTATATCTTAACATCGGTCATTTAATGGGAATGGGTCATCTTATCTATAGAATCTCACAGCTAAAAAATAGATTACCTGCTCATTCATGATCAATTTTACAAAATATACAAATATCACTAGAATATTCTTAATAGCTTATTATTTAGACATTAAAGTATACATTTGGTCCTTTACGTTTACATCACATTTTAATTTAATACCTTAAATTTATACAATGCTGTTTGTCGTACCTTAATGTCAACACCATTTGTCTCATTTAGTGAAAAATGCTAATACAATAATTTTAAGTGATGATTAAACACTGACAAAACATGCTTATGTATATTTTAATTCTCTAACATGTTTATACATTAAAATAAAAATAAATAATACAATCAAGTAGCACTGACAAAACATGCTATTGTATATTTTAATTATTTAACATGTTTATACATTCTAATAAAAATAAATAATACAATCAAGTAGGGGTGTGGTGCCAAAATTTTGAATTCTTAAATATGGAAAATAAAATGATAACAGAGTCGCTACCAAAAATTTTAAAATAAAGGAGAATTTTAGAAAACCATTTGGCAAAACATGGTCCACAAAAAGAGAACAGAATTTGGGAGCTGGATATGCATAGAAAAGGTATTAGAAACTTCGCATCACCTACTTATAACTCGTAATTAAGAAAGTTTATCCAAAGCTAAATATATAAAATTGATATGGACTTCAATATAATGTAATATTAGCTTAAAAAAAATTGAAATAAAAAAGGAAATCAAAGGAAAATATTTATTTATTTTCAAATCAAACTTGACCTAAGAAAAAACGTTGGGGCCTTAGTTGGGACCTAAGCATTTTTCTGGGATTTTAACCATATGTAATATGTATAAAATAAATGAATAATATAATAAAATAATAATATACCTTCAGATATATATTTCTCCTCAGTCCATGATTCCCGCAGGTCTTCTTCCAGGTGCACGCGCAACACTCCAACTTGTTGAGGTGATCTTCTTCCAGCTGCCGTGTGTTTGGGTGTGTTTTGAGCTTTAAGTCGTTTTTTTTTCTGGTGTTGTTCTGTGGCCTGGGCGTAATAGGAAATTTAAAGATCTTATTTGGATATAGGAAATTTAATTCTAATTGTTTTGCTTGTTGTAATAGGAAGAAGATGGCCTTAGGTTCTGTTTTCTTGGATTTGAACTGATTCTTGGTGATGAATTGAATTTGGAAAGGATATTAATTCCTTTTTTTTTAATAAGAAAAGCATAGTAATTCCATACTTGGGTGTTTCGAAATTGTTAGACAAGAGATTTGATGAACTTGCTTGAATGTTGATGCACACAATGTGTTTGTGAAAATTTGTAAAGGTGGAATTTGGTTGGATTAAAATTGTTCAACTGTATGTTGAAACTTAAAGGGTATAGTTATTGTTTGAACACACACACATAACGTGGTGGTGAAGGTTGAGCTATTAAATGAATCTTGAAGCATGTATTTTGTTTGTTGCAAGCATTTTTGCATTCACATTCTTCACTTAATCAGAATGTGTTGTTTGGACTGATATTTTTCAAAGCTTAATAATAACTCTTGGGAAGCAGAAGGCGATGGAGTATGTCGTATGTGATTGATCTAAGTCTTCTCTTAGAACGACGTTTAAAGGGCATGTACAAGTGCTTTTTTGTTTAAATGCAAGTTCTTGTAAGCAAGTCTTGGCAACATCATCTTTAATTTCTCTCATTATAGTAGAATTATGTTTCATTCTCTCATTATAATAGAATTATGTTTCATGTCTTAGTCATGGTAAATATCTTTATGACTTCCTTGTACATAATTTGTAAACATTTATAGGGTTTCTGACTATCTTGTCAATGTTAAGGAATTAAGGATAGAAACTAAATCAAAAATTAGGATTGTTGAGAATGTGCCTGGATGTGAAGAGCGTGTTATTACAATCTACGGCTTCTGTGATGAGACTAATGCTTTTGAGGATTGTTCACAATAATTGCCACTTAAATGCTATTAATTTTTTTATTCTCGAACAGTTATATTTTGTACATCAACATGAACTAAAAGGCAATTTTAAACTAGTATTTGCTAGCTATACATTTATTATCCAAATTAATGTTGTTCTGGGCATTGCTAGACACGTTATTCTGTATTATTGTATTTGTATGGCACTTGTAAAAGTGGGTTATTTTATTTCAAATTTCTTAATAATAATCCTTGTTATTATATTTTTCCAAAAGCCAAGAGGTTGATTTGTTGACGAAGTCAGCCACTTTAGAATTGACAGTGGGTTTCTTTCCCCTTTTTTTGTATTGTTTCGGTATCAAATAATTAATTGACATGGATGCAAAAAAGTTAAAATCTTAATAACTCTTATATGATAATAAACCTACTGATTTGAAGATTACTATGTTGTCTGCACCTATGCGCCCCAATCAATTTATTTTCAGTTGTTACCTCTGTTTCTGCAATGCTTCCACCTTTTACTTGGTTTACCTCTGTTTTTCTATTCCAAAAAACAGAGTATATTCTAATTGCTCATAAATTAAATCTTAATCCACGTGTTACTTTGGCCTCATAAATAAGCTCCAAAATTACATAACATACTCTACTTTTGAGTATGCCAAATAAATCAAAACCATGACAGAAACTTTGGATTCCCCAAGATCAGTTAGTAGAATGGTAAGTCTCCCTGAAACAGAGACTTATAAACAAGTGGTCCAAATTCTTACCTGTCAAATGATATCAGTGCAGGCTAAGCCTTCCATTCTGATGTTCTAGTTCATTGGCTTATTGGATTCAAGTCTTACATTCAAAACATCATTTGATGCCACTAATTCTGCGATGTTGGCTTGAGAATGAATTGTTTTCTTGTTCTCCTGTAGTTGGCCGCTTTCAAGTTTTCAAGCTTCTGTTTGAGATTGAACTTAATCCTATAAGCGAATAGCGTCGTGAGCCTTTTATCAACTTTTGACAAATCATCTTCTGGAAATTCATGTTTGATATATAATCAATTACAAGAGAACAAGAAAATAGAAATTCTATTTTA
Source organism: Inga leiocalycina (assembly GCA_963242795.1). Classification (NCBI taxonomy): domain Eukaryota; kingdom Viridiplantae; phylum Streptophyta; class Magnoliopsida; order Fabales; family Fabaceae; genus Inga; species Inga leiocalycina. Next base: position 61,334,776 of record OY725321.1, read on the forward strand.
AAAGTAATTTAAATTTTATTTTCCACAAAAATTACAACAGCCAAAATAATCACTTTTTAAATTTAACTAACATCTACTTAATCATATAATCAATACATCATTTAATTATTAACATAGATATATATTGACCCATTTAAATTATTAAATTTTTTCCTAATTTATATAATCTTGTATAAAATAAACTCTAAGTAAAATGGACAATTTAGAAGATATTAAATTTTCTATCTAATATATTATTTGTTAACAAAGCTTTATTCCAAAAAAAAAATATTATTATTCGTTTATATTATAGAATTTATTTATTATATTAATTTTTTTAGGCTGCAGCCAAGCATATTTTGACCGCAGCCAAGTAGCTGACAGAAGTTTTTGTGCCGCAGTGGCCAAAACTATGACAACAAGTTTTGGGCTGGGAAAATCACTCCCATGTCCCAAGAAACAAAGATAATAACAGAAAAGTCCTTGTGAAAAGTTCTGTGATTATTTCTTAAAGTCAAATAATAAAGATGTCCCTAAGAATTTGAAACACTCTATTATTTCTCTCTCTCCTTCCTTCTGCTCTACTTATGCGTTGTCCGTCGCTTCTCCGCTGTCCAAGCCTTCGTCGTTCCTCTGCTGCCTAAGCCTCCATTGTGATGTGGTAGAGGTAGAATAACGAACTGATTTTTTTTTTCTGTGTGTATGTTGGCTAGATTGAGATTGAGGGGTTAATCAAAGGTTGGAGCTTGGGCTCAATAGTAGACCAAGTGGTAGGAGGTAGATAAATAATGGAATGCTAAGATTTTGCTAAAAATATGATCTTGAACATTGACGTTGGGGTTTTACTGTGGTTGGGTTGTGTGAATGTTATAGTGCTCTGTTTTTGGGAAAGGTTACAGAGGGAGTGATGTGTTTTAACTTAAGTGGGAATGGTTGAATGTGATGGTTGTTGTTTGTTGTGAAAACGCTAATATGAAAAAAAAAAGTATTGTTGATTCGTGCAGTTATAGTTGTTAATACAGAACTTGTACTTTATTTTTAGGCAATACAATAGAGGGAATACTCTATTTTTGGGCAAAGTAACAGAGGGATGGCTTTGTTTTAAAGGGGAATGATTAAATATGATTGTGGTTTCTTTGATTGCAAAATGCTGATATGATATTAAAAAAAGTATTGTTAATATGTGCATTTGTAGTTGTTAATATTGTTGTGACAGTTATTAATACGAAGTTCATGTTGCAGATTGGCCTGAAAGATGGGAACTAGTTTGGGGAAGAATCTATTATGTTTCTTCCATGTGGGGGGAGGTTTTTAAATAGTGAAGAAGATGAAATGCAATATGACTCATACTGTTATAAATATGACTTATACACCTGTAAAACAAGGCAGAATAAGTTGTTACAAACAATTCAATTGTTGTGACAGACCCTACGGGACAACTTGTCATTTCAGTCAAGCATGAAATAGTGGTAAAAATGACTCATGATGTTGTAAAAGTAAGTATCACCAGTTGTTAAAAAACAATTTTTGTAGTTGTGAAAATTGGAGTTTTGAAACTTGTCATTTCAGTCAGGCATGAAAAAGCAATTGTAAAAGCAAGTGTTAGAATTTGTAAATTGAGCAACTTATAGTGTTAAACTTGGAGATGTGAACAAAGATAATTTCATTCACACACGAGAAATAAGTTGTAAAAATTATTCAATATGTTGTAAAAATACGCTTAACCAGTTGTAAACTGAGAAATTTTCAGTGTTGAACTTGGATATATATAAAAAGGTAGTTTCATTCAGACATGAGAAAGAAGTTGTTAAAATGATTCAATATATTGTGAAAACACGCTTAACGAGTTGTAAACTAAGCAAATTTGTAATGGTGAACATTTGTTAAAAAGGTAGTTTCATTATGACCTAAAAAATATATTGCAAAAAATACTAAACATGTTATACACACAAGTATATCCAGTTGTTAAACAAAACATATGCAGTTGTCATATTTGGAGTTTTGAAAAAGGTCATTTCATTTAGGCAACAAAAAGAATGTGCAAAAAATCATTCAAGTAGTTGGTATAACACACAATGACAGTTGTAAAAGTAGGAACTTGGCAAACTTGAAATTAACTTATTACATAAAAACATGTTATAAAAATGACTGATGAAGTTGTCAACTATAAAATGACTGATGAACCAAGGGCAATTTTATTATTTGATTTTGGGAAATAATCACAGAAAAGTCCCTAGGGATTTTTCTGATATTTGACTTTTCCAAAAGACTTTTCTGTTATTATTTTTATTTTTTGGGAGCTGAGAGTGATTTTCCCTTTTGAACTGCAGCTAACCTGGTCTTAGCTGGAGCCACACCCATAAAATTTTTGTTTTTTCAAACCTCATTTTTGCCCTAACCCCCTTCTTCCTCTCCCTAACCTGGTCTTAGCTGGAGCCACACCCATAAAATTTTTGTTTTTTCAAACCTCATTTTTGCCCTAACCCCCTTCTTCCTCTCCCTGTCTAGCATATCCACTCACTCATAGCTCTATCCCCATCACTCACACCTCTTATCCTCTGTCATTATTCCCCTTCACCATTTCCTTATATCGCAGCTCTGGCCACCTCCTCTTCACCTCTCCACTTCCGTCCCTCCTCTTTCCTCTCCCTCATTGTTCTATTTCCAACAGAACCGTCTCTCTCACCTTAAATCGACCCCTTGTTACCGTCACCGTTGCCCTCTCACTTTCCCCCATGTCTAATCACCCTCATCTCATTCTCGTTCTCAACTTCTCATTCTCGCTCTTCACCACCGTCTTCTTCCACACCTTGATCTCTGTTTCAATTCATTCCATCTTTGTTTTTTGTGTCGGCACTTACCTCCCTCAGTCCTTCATCTCCTTCACCTATTCATCACCGGTTCGGCACTACCAACACTCTCCTTTTCTCTCCATAGCCTCCAAATACACCATTCTCTGTTTTTCTACCCGTTGGGAAGACAAAGCCTTGAAATAGAGTTTGATTCACAATCGTCTCTGCTCTTTGGTCGGTGGAACCTTGTTCTCTTGTGTCTGTGTTGCTGTGTTCATTTTTCTGGCTCACCTCAGTTTCAGTTCTGATATTTTTCTTCTTTTCTATGGTAATTTTTTGTATCTCTTTTGTTTTTCTTTGTTGTTCATTTTGGGTTTTAGTTAAACTAGAGTTGAGATTATGGTGAGGATTGCCAAATTAGAGGTGTTTGATGTGGACAAATTGAAGACCTTAAGGTTGAACTCTGGGTGTGATTTAAGGATTAGCATCGTTTGTCTGTGAATATAGCCACTGTGTTGTTGCTTTGATCTGATTCGCCTATTAATGTGTGAAAGCTGTCAATAGAATTGGATGATTCTATAGATATTTCATCTTTCATCTCCATCTCCAAGCTTTTTCTTTTGAGTTTTTAATTTCCTAGATGGTTTTGTCTATGCTTGGTCATTATGAGAACTAATATATATCCCTGAATTCTGAAACTTGTGGATAAATTTTGACAACTTGGTTATTCTTGAATATGATTTTTTTTAAAGTGTTTAGAATATCCATTTACATACTAATGGGTAAATGGACATACTAACTCTGTTTGGAATCTCGAAGAGTTTCATGACTAGCTTTTGAACTTGAATAAATTTTTGAAAATATAGGGAGGAAATTTCGAAAAATGAACCCATTGTTGGACATTCTCTGGATCACCTACATATGATGAATCATTTTGGAAATTATGCTCTAAGAGGTTATTAGGCTTAGGTATGGAATTTTGTTGGCAGCTTGGTACTAGGTAGATTTTATGTTTGGGGGAATCTCTCTTACCTTAGGTTAGAACTTTGTTTTTATTAGGAGTTTGTTTCTAGATTTCTCTTAATAGTTGTCTAATTGCTTTGCCATGTGATTAATTGCTTGCTGGTTGTGTGGGCTGCCCTGGCTTATCCTTTTGTGATGCATAACTGGATTATGTATGGCTATAATTGTTGACTACTTTCTGGATAGTTAACTCTTTTGTGAATGAAACAACTACTCGTCATTTTGGTACTTGTGGATATGGTTGATATATGCTTTAAGTGTTGGTGATCTTTGTGCCTCTCATGCAACGTTGTTGTTATTGTTGGATGTATTCTTGCATGAGAGAAGGCCTTCAGGTTTCCCTTGTGACAGTGATGACACTGTCTATTTTAAGTTTGGGGGCATTTTTGACTGTTTTTCGCTGGTTTGACAAGGATTTCAAGTTTGCAAATTTTGACTATTGCTCGTCCTTTGGCTTGAAAGCTGAGTTAAATTAATTAATTATCTTTTGTAGTGAATGTGTGATCCAATGATAGAAAGGATGCTTAGACTATTTGTTTCTAGGAAATTGTGGTTAATATTTTTGAATGCTTGATTTATATTTTATGGCTTCTTTCCTATCAATTTCTGGAATAAACACTATGCACAAGAATTGGGAATGATTTGAATACTTTTGTTAGGAGATTTTGTAGCAATTTAATGTGTATTCTCCATACTAACAAACCATCCATTTAATCCCAAAACTTCAAGTCTAGCATAATTTTAACCAAGTTTTACACCTAGATTTTCTTTCTCAAGTCAAACCACAGTGAACAAATTAGTCTAAATGATGGCCAAACACTTAGAAGCATTAACCAAAGGATAAAATCAACACATATATACTATTAGCTACTAAAAGAGAGGAGTATTCAAGTCTTAATTCATACAAAGGTTCAAAATAATCTTAAAATGAAAAGCTTAGCAACTTATGTTCAGCAAATGGCCACAAATACACAAAATAGTTACAACCATATTAGTAAAATGGAGAAGAAAGGGAAAGAAATCAGTAAAACCAAGGGAAATGAACTTGAATCTCTTCGAATCTTCAATCTCCACTTGATTTTCCTTGAAGAACACCACTCCTTAGCTTGGAAATGCTCCCCAACCACCTCCAAAATACCCAAGAAGCTAAGTGAAGAATGATGCTCTTGTTCGTGGATCCAGCGTTTAAAAGCCCTAGAATTCGTTATGAGACCAAAATGCACAGCTTTAATTACGGGCGTTGGCTGAAACCAAGAGAGACCTTGGCTGCGTCCAAGTGAGTTTTGTCTTCTCTTGGCTGCGGCCAAGCAATTGTGTCTGTCTGGCTATAGTTGTGCTTCCACTGGCTCCATGTGTGGCTTAAATGCTATCCTATCGACAAAAGAAAGTCTATAAAAGCCGAAGGATGATGAATTATAGCGAAAATTTCACACTTAACCAAATAATTATGCCCTTTTATACCAAATATTCACTAGGCACATTTCCTTTACATTTGTATCCTCACATATCCATTAATTCACCAAAATGTGTGAGAAATTAAGGGTAAATGTGAAAATTTGTCATGAATTTCATGAGGTTAATAAGCTCTAATAAATTTATTGAACCCCATGTCTAACATAACGAGCTTAGAAGCATTTGAGATGCTTTCTAGAATATGTCCAGTTAATTCATTCCCGGACAATATCAATTCCTCCAAATTGGGAAGGCCAATTCCTAAATTTGGTGGGAGAAAGCCATAGAGAGAATTACATCCTATGGAGAGAGATATTTCAGTGATGAGTTGTTGAATATATCGGAACGAAAATTTCCACTGAAATGGTTGATTGATAAATCTAACCCCTCAAGTCTAACAAGATTGCCTATTTCTTTGGGTATTAAACCTGCACACACAAAATGATGGATAGTAACTTTTTTATTAGATAATAGATTTAAAAACAAGATAAAGCAGTTAATATCTTTTACACACAACTTATTAATTAAGTGTGGAATATCTTAATAAATTACTTTATCTTACCAAAACTCAAAAAATCATATTATTAGAAAAGAATTTACAGTTATTAGTTATAATTAATAAATTTCATGTTTTTTTGTCATGCTAATCAATCCATACTTAAGTATAGAAAAGTGTAGATATAAATATATAAATATCTTTTTTGATCTCCCTTTGTTTGAGTAGAAACTGAGATACTTTTCGATCAAATATACAATTAAGTGATTTTTGAAATACATTGAATAAAATGACCTATATATACCAAGTATTCCATTTCTCAAGATTTCATATAATAAGAAGTATATTCCTATAAATACAATGGCTTTATTTGATTTGATTTATTAAAAATATTTTAAGATTAAAGTTAAGCATAAGCATTTTAAAATTAAAATTTTATATTGACAAAATTTTCCATTCATATTAGCATGCTTGAATGAAAATATTATATCTTAATTTGACGAAGATCAACACACACACCCCCTTATATATATATATATAGAGAGAGAGAGAGAGACACACGCGCGCGCGCGCCCCCGCGCGTGATGGAGAAGAGTATATATACCTGTACATGAGTTGGTGTCGAAATAAAATTCTTTCAATGTTGTGCGGTTATTTAATGATTTTGGAATATTTCCATCCAATTGATTCAAAACAACTGACAACAATTCAAGTAAAAAGTGGATTGACGGCGCGGCTCTTCTGGCATGTTACCGTATAATTCGTTGTTGTCAAGGACAAGCTTTCACAAAGAGGGAGGGCATTTTGAATAGAGATGGAGGAATTCTACCTATAACAAAATATAAAATAATTCTTCATTATTGGAAATAGCCAGACTAGAATGATCGACAAATATTAATGTAGGCAATATATACAATAAGCATTTCGTCCGCCACATCCATATAAATTAGCAAAAGGACAATTATGTGATTTAAGAAGAAATATGAGATTTTGAAGTTTGGATATTCACAACTTGAGTATAAAAATTAACAACTTGAATATAGAGATTGATAACTTGAGCTCTCCAAATTGTCACTGTGTATACCCAAGTTGTTAATTGATGTTCTGTAGTTGTCATTGCCTATAAAGATACATTTCTTTCCTCTAGGACCTAACTTGCCATACTTATGAGAATTATCATGAATATATGCAGCTGACCCCCATGGCCTAAGGATACTAAGATCCGGCTTGCGTTTTGTCCATAACTCATAAGGTGTTGAAGTAACTGATTTTGAGGGCACACGATTAAGTACGAAGGTAGCAGTCATTAAAGCATCACCCCAATATGAAATTGGTAGATTTTCTTGTGCCATCATTGACCTAACCATGTCTAGAAGCATTCTATTTCTTCTTTTAGCAACTCCGTTATGTTGGGGAGTGCCAGGGATAGTTAGCTGCCTAATTATCCCTTTTTCTTCGCAGAGCTCTTTAAATTGATCAGAAAAATATTCACGTCCTCAATCAGTACGTAATACTTTAACTTTATTGTCCATTTGATTTTCAACTTCATATACGTATCGTCTAAAGCACTCAAGAGCCTCAGACTTATGTGTGATCAAATAGACATGACCGTATCGTGAATAGTCATCAATAAAAGTGATAAAATACCACGCTCCATGCCTTGCCCTCACACTCATAGGACCGCAAATATCAGAATGAATTATTTGCAATGGTTGTTCTGATTTTGTTCCCTTACCAAAAGGTTTTCTAGTTGCCTTACCTGCTAGACAACTTTCACACAAGGACATTTCCATATTGGATATGGATCCTAGCAAACCTTCTTTTGCTAGTTTAATCATTTTATTTTGATTAATATGCCCTAGTCTAGCATGCCAAATAGCCATATCAACAGTTGAATCAGAAGAAGTAGCAAAGCAATCATGTATATTATAATCATCAATAATATCCATTACAAAGAACTTCTTTGAAAGGAAAGCTATACCATAAAATACAAAATTATAAAATAAGTCTGCAACTTTATCATGAAAGTTTACATTAAACCCATAGTTTACAAGACATTTTACAGAAACTAAATTCCGTCGGATGTCAGGAGCATGAAGCACATCATGTAGGATCAAAGGCTTTCCACTACGTAAAGTTAATTTGCAAGTTCCAATGCCTTTAACTTCAATCTTTGCATTGTTGCCTACATAAAGCCACTTACATTTGTCAGGCAGCCGATGATATTCTACATAGGATCCTCGATCCCTTGTCACGTGGTCAGTTGAACCTGAGTCCAAAATCCAAGAAGAACAGATATTCTCTGTTAGGAAAACAGTGCTAGAAACATAGGAAATATGTGAATTTATATAATCCACTAGTACCTTTTCACTCTCATTTCGCTTAGTACAATCTCGTGCGAAATGACCCATCTTTTGGCAGGCAAAGCATTTGACTTTCATTAAGTCATTTTTCTTCTTCTTCCCGCCCTTTTTCCCTTTCTTCTTGAATTCCCTTTTGCCTTTTACAAATTTATTCTTGTCCTTCTTTCCATTCTTTTAGAATTTATTCCCCTTCTTGGAACCGGGTTTTGTATTAGAAGGACCTACACCCTCTGTGTAGTAGGCATGGCCAGAGGGCTTGTATGCCTCCAAGCGCTCGTCCTCAAGTTCCAAGTGTTTAGCCACATCATTAAAATTTTTAATGCCTTCATTATAGGTTAGATTAACCTTCATGTGCTCCCAACTAGATGGCAATGATCTTATCACTGCCTAAACTTGTTCATCAGAAACAGTATGCCCAGCTTCCTTCAATTCTCTTATCATATTTGCCATCTCTCTTAGATGTTGTTTCATGGAAGTATTTGGCCTAAGCTTATATGTATCAAACTTAATAGTTAATCGTCTAAGCTGCCCATATGTTCAATAATATAATGAATTATCAACTAAATCATGCTTCATTATAATATAAATAAGACAATATTCACTCTGTAATATTTGAAAACATGTTCATAACACATTTAAATGTAACAAAATAATATTGTACTCAACAAATGAATTTTAGAAGTTTTAAAATGATTTAAAACATTCATAAACACACTTAGAATATCATAAACATATACTAATTAGCGTAAAAAACAATCATATAGCATATCATATTAAAGATCATGAATTTAGGGATTTTTAGGAGCAAACCGGGTCCCATTTGGCTCAGGGACGCGCCCCCACGCACCAAAAGAAGACAAAAAATAAGAAAAAAAACACAGAAACACACACGCACACAGTGGCGCGTGTACCTCACGCGCCACCTTCCGGGAACAATCCGTCGACACGCGTCGGCTCATCGGCTTCCACGTGCCGAAGACTGTCAGATGGTGTCTACCACGTGTCAAATTGATATGCCATGTGGCCTCACGCACCACGTGGCTTTTCCGCCAAATTTTTTTTTTTTTGAATTCTGGTTCTGCAGTTTGGGCCTCACTTGTTGGGCTTGGACTTGAATTCTTTTTTTTTTTCGGGCCTCACATATTGGACCTAAACATTGGGCCTAATTTTTTAAAAAAATTGTCGGCCCAGACACCCTTAAACAAACAAAACAAAACAAAACATTTTTTTTTAAAAAAAACGCCGAAACGACGTCGTTTTTGGAGGCCGGAGGTTGTCTTCAACCTCCCGCCGGGTCGACCCGGACCCGGTTACAGGCGTGGGTCGAGTCCGTCGACCCGGTAACTTCTCTCCTCCGTATCTCCTTCGTCCAACGTCCGTTTTGGGTGTACTTGGTGTCGTTTTCGATCGTTTTTTCGAGCTCTACGCAATGGGACTAATTTTAAATCCTAATTCTCTGATTTTAAAATGGCCCAAAACCAAAAACAATTTCGTTTTTCATGCTTTCTCTCTCTAAGTTCTTTTGTTTTATGATTCTAAATTTACATATGCTATATCTTTATGCCTATACGAAGAGCATACTCTCAAACTCAGAAACACAGTGGAAGCATTATACATATATTATTATGTGAATCTCAAGAACAATTATCAATAAGTTCCCGCACGCATATATATGTGATTATAGAAAATATCATATAGATTTTTGAAAATAATAACATACACATCATATTATCATAATATGAGGATTACAATCTCATACAGGCTAAACCAGGCTCTGATACCATGTAAGAATAATTGGGCGTACCTGGAGTGTGACCGTTTCTCCCTTATACCCACGCTAATCGTATCACAGTAGCGGAAGCGATTATAACACACAGCAAATACAACACAATAGGAAGAAGAAAAGAGAAATATAGTAGAAGGAATAGGGATTCACAGTGACAGAGTTTCTGTATGTTAATTCAAGTATCTAGGAACTGAATCCCTTTACGCCTATTTATAGGGTTCTATGCACCCCTTTCTCTTCTACTAACATGTCCTTCCATCAGAGAGACAAGATATCCTTTCAATTGAGAGATATATTGTTTCAGTGAAACAATGCCACTTGAAGAGTCATATTGCATCGGACAAAAACATGACTCATAACATTTTGGATAATATTACATATATCCACCCAAGCATTTATGTTATTTATACTTTGACCCAAATCTTATTGGGCTTGGGCCCAATCCACCAAGGGTGGACTAGGCTATTTTCCAAAAGGAATAAATTCTGATATGGAAATGACAACTCTATATTTCTAAAATTTAAAGTAATGTAGGCATGGATGAATTCTTAAATTTAATATGTATTTATCAAGTTCCACTCTAAAAATAACAACTTCTGATATGGCAGTGACAACTCTCCGTTTAAAAATGACCACTTGTGAAAATGAGAATGTAGGCATAGGATGAATTCTTGGACTCAATATGGCTTTCCCAAATTCAGATTTAAAAATAACAACTTTTTATACGAAAAATGACAACTCTCCATTTAAAAATGACCACTTGTGAAAATATTGAACCTTTTTCTCCCTTTTTTGAAACTCGTTGAGGGACATTTTTGCCATTTCTTTTAAATTTCCAAAGATAATTGAGGTACTCACACCTTTCTAGTATTATGAATATTGGAATTACCTCTTTATCTTTTACCATTTTTAATGGCCATTATGTGGGATTTTTCCAATTTTTTATGCAACAACTAAAGTCATATTAGTCATGAAGAAACATTGAAGAATACATTGAAGTTTGTGTTTTAAAACATTTTGTTGAGGTCACGTCAAAGTCAATATGTACATATGTTTTTTTGGGAAAAAGAAAGAAAAAAAAGGGAAAATCGCTAAAAAATACCATGGAAATAGGTAGATCTCAAATCAATGGCCCGAAATTCCAAAATCCCAATTCAGTGCTATGTCAGTATGGACGTGGGACCCGTGTTAGCAAAAAGATGAATTTGCCCTTCTGCCCTCCCTCTCCCCACTTCGGAATAACAACACATCCCTCTTGATTAACAACGCCTCATTTTATATTAACAACTCCGCTTTATTTTTTTACATCTTCATATCTCAAAACATGGTATTGTTAATATAAAATACGGTGTTGTTAATAAAGAAAGAGGAGTTGTTATTGACCCTGAAACTTAAATTATGAAGTTGTGAAACAAGAAAAGGAAGTTGTTAATGTAGAATACAGTGTTGTTAATACCGAGACTGGTGTTGTTATTATGAAAATATAAAGCATAGTTATTTGTCAAAGAAGAAACTTGAGTTGTTAATCTAGAATCCGAAGTTGTTAATCAAGAGGGATGTGTTGTTATTCCGAAGTGGAGAGAGGGAGGGCAGAAGGGAAAATTCTTCTTTTCGTTGACACGGGTCCCATGTCCGTACTGACACAACACTAAACCGGGATTTTGGAATTTCGGCGCATTGATTTGGGATTTACCTATTTCCATAGTATTTTTTTAGGGATTTTCCCAAAAAAATTTAAAATTACAAAATCCTAATTCAGATTTATTACTAAGAGTTGATAAGGGAATGATGAAACTTGATAGATAATTCACAACTTATTTTTATTTTTGGGAAATACCTGATTTAAAATTTTACAATTTTAAAATTCTTTTTTATCCTTTACCCCAATGTTTTAAAAACCGGACTGGATATTGAACCGGAAAGATTAGCGGGTCAAGGTTCAACCGGTTGGAACGGTTGAGCCGTTGAGCCGGACCGGTGACGTAATAATTAAATTTAAAAATATTATATACACTTATAAATATAAATAAAATATCATATTATTTAATAATTTAAAAATAAACTTAAATAGTTCATTCAATTTAATAAATTTACATGATGATAATATATCTCACAAGTCACAACTGACAAAAATTATTGACCCTAGTTTAGATAGAAAGAAAATTAAATAGGAAATAATACTGTGAGAAAAAATTTTAAAAAAGATAAATTTTTTAGTATTTTTACTTATTTTTCTTTCTTCTAAACTACTCCCTGCGGTCCTGAATATAAGACAAAGTTGACTTTTTTTGGAGAGATTAAGGAAGCTAATTAAATTACTTTAGAACATTTTAATTTTTTTCTTAAAACTAATTAGTTTAACTAATAAAATAATATATAATCTAAGGATACACAGCATATGAAATAATTAAGTAACTTATTTAGTTTCCTTAATCTCTCCAAAAAATTTTAACTCTATCTTATATTTAAAATAGAAGGGAGTACTATCTGGCTTGAATAGAAATAAATTTATCAGAAACGTTATTTATTTAACTTTGCTATAATTATTATAACTAAAAAACTTATGCCCCCACGTGACCTTGAAACTTGAAAGTAGGCTGAGGATGACAGAGAAAAAAAACAAAGTAGGCTGAGAAAGATAACATCATAGGCTCAGCTATTGGAAATGGTGGTGCTCAGTGATTTCTTTTTTATCTTCTCACGTACGAAAGCATGGGTAAAGTAATGCTTTTTTTTTTATTTCAAATTTCAAATTGCTCTCTTTCTTTAGTCTGTCTCGAAGAAAGAGAATACAAATGGACTAATGGAGTCTTCCCTACCGTTGTCGCCGACGAGACTGGAAATATGGGAGAAAACTCTGTCAAGCTTATTTCTTTTCTGTCTTCTCCTTCATTCATCTCATGCGACTGATCTATATCAGGTAGATGAGAAAATAAAGCTTATATTTTTTCCCTTAATTTCTTTTGTTTTGCTCTCCTTCTCTTTCTTTTTCACCGACTGAAATCTGACCAACTTCAACCCGTTCGGTTTCCTGAAAACCGCTCCGGTTGGCGGGTTAACGGCGGTTTTCGGCTTAAAAGCCGGCTATGGACGGCTCAACGCGGGCTAACTCCTCAAACGGTCTAAACATGAAAACCAAGCCGTTGTCTTTTCCGGTCGCCGGCCGGACCGGTTCGACCGTCCGGTCCGGTCCGGCTTTAAAATCATTGCTTTACCCTATGTTTTTTATATTATGCATATTAAATTCAGATTATGACTAGAGAAAGTTTTTGCCCACCAAGCCTGAATCTATTTATCATTAAACTTAATACAAAGCAGATTCAGGCTGTCCCAAAAAGATATTGTTGTCAGAAAATCATCATCTAAACTAGATCATAAAGTGACTTTAGATCAGCATGTATAATACGTAAAAATTTATAAGATAGACGAAACTAACTAATATATGAGAGTTTGTCGGCAAAAAAAAAAAAAATATTAATATATGAGAGTTGTGCAATTGAATCATCTTTGATCAATTGTCTAAGGAATTACTGGTTAATAGTATGATTGGGATTGGGTTATAATTATATTCCATCATGGAATTGCGGATTAAATTAATTACTAATAAATACTGTCCATTAACAATATCTATTTAAAAAAATCAGTTGGGTAAATTCACATATTCAGAAGCAAGAAAGGCTTTAGTAATTCTAGATTGCTCTTAACTATCGGAATTTGTTTATATCTTTTCACAATTGTATTCATAATTTTCTACTTTTTCTCCGCTTGACTAAATATCAACTTGGACATCGGGTTTTATAGTTTATACTCCTTTATTGATGCCAAATTTTGATTTCTTGTGGGATGATACTCAATTCATCTCTATATTACTTTATTCAGCGGGTAGACTCATGGATTTTATTAGCAAACTTTAGCTGATATTATGAGTCTATTTGGATTTATCAGAAATAAATAAATACAAACTAAATATCAACATGCTATTTGAATTACATATCTGACTTTAATGTAAGATAAGGTAATAATGAGAAATATCACAATTTGCTTAATCAAGCTTATTTCATTATTCATGGATCCATAAGTATGAATATCATTAATTCTATAATAGCTACCCAGAGCTAGCAAAAATGTAAGTGCATTTTAATAAAATAAATATGGCTAAAATATACAAAATCTCCCTAATCTTCAGGTAAGTTGAATTGAACATTTTAAAGTTGTAATTTAACCTTCTTAACATTTTACAGTAACTTTTAGCATCAAACACCCTGTCATTACTTTTGAGGGTTGGCCTGCTACGACACCGACTATGGGTTATGGCAAGTTGGGTTTAAAAAGTGTGCCCCAAGGTGGGTGACAAATTCCTATTTTGATTATGTATTTTAATATTTTAATTGGGGATTTTGTCATAATTATTGAGCTTAAAATGCCTTTCCTGAGATAAATTGAGATTAAGAGTAAATAAATTAAATTAGGACTACAAAGGGCAAAATTGTCATAAAAATTGTAATTTCTCTTAACCATTGATTTTTTTGAGAATATTTGATATTGGTTTAATTTTTTTTAATTGTAGGTGCTTGAAACATTGGATTAAAACTGGAAATTGCAGTTTGGGACTCGAATTTGAGAATTGACAATTTAGACTACAAAATTTCAGAATAACAGTTTAGTCCACTGCCAAAAACTGCTGCGTTTTGAAAGCTGCACATTGAGGGTTGGAGAATCAGATTAAAGGACTTTCAATGAGAAATGAAGGGAGGGAGAAGCTCGAGGCCTCGAGCATTCACCAGCAGCGTCTTCATTACCTTTTATTACCCTTCACCGTCTCTCTATCTTAGCCGCACCAGCCCACTCACCACCGTCGGCCACTTCGTCGGCCACGGCCGCCCTCTCACGACATCCGTTCATCTCACCTTCACTTTACCATTCAACCTCACTTCAATCGCTCTCTCCTCATCATCCCATTCATCGTTTTATCTAATTTCATCATCGTTCTTTATCATCCTTTCATCAAACCTCCTTCTTCCATCACATTTTCCATGTCTAGATGTTCGAGTCAGGAGATGGCTTCGATTTTAATGGTTAGGCATGGCTGATTCTCAAATCCTCTAGAGCAGTGGTGATGACTTGAGCTTGGAGCTTCAAAGGGGGAGTTGTAGTTCTTCCTATCTCTTATCCTTTCATTATTTAGTGATTCCTAGGTCTTACTCTAAGCTTTGTGATGTTTGGATATGTATTGAGATGATTATCAATGAGACTAAGATTGGTTGTAGCTGCTAGATCTTTGGATTTGTATTTGGCATTGGTCTATAATTAGCTTTAATCTCTTTATATTTTCTGGGTCAGTGATGTAATGAGATTATTGTGAATATTTAGTGATAATTCAAGATGGCTTGGCTATTGGATTATAATAGTTAAATGCATATCTTTGATTCTTTATTGGCTAATTGAATTGGGTTTTGGTTAAAGGAATTGAGTTTTGCCCAGTGTGGGAAATTTAATTCACCTAACTCAAGCTAGCTCAAAGGGTCATTTAGGCAAATTTGTCAAAACTAGCACACTCCCAAATTAATTGAAGCAAGGATAGCTTGAATCATTGTCCAAGAGGATTATCATCTTATTGTTATCGCTTGTTAATTTTCGTTTCATTAACTCTATCATCATTCCATTTCATATTTTCAAGAAAAATTCCAAAAAGAAGTAACTTAGGACCATTTTCATTTTATTTGCAAAAGTAGTCTTTCATAGATAAAAGACCAAACCATTTTCTCCATTTTTTTAGTCAATTTTGATACTTAGTTTACTTAGGAATTATTTTCGTTTTCGGCTCCATAAAGTGAACAGGACCCGGATCGTGCTGTTATATTGAAATATTATTCGGTATTTAAACCCCAAGGTGGGAGTTTTAGTGGGATGAAACCTGATAGTTTGGCTTGCAAATCCCCCCTCTTTTTCAATTATTAAATTAAATTACAAATTTTTTTATATTTTATAATTAAATTAGCTCTAAAACTTAGAGATGTAAACATATAATCTATTTTACTTAATTATTCTATCAATAAAAAAATTAGAAATAAAATGAGAAATCAAGTCGCTAATATGAAGCAAGGCTATATTTTAATTAAGTGCAAAAAGAAATAACTTTTGATTTTTATGGTACAACAATAACTTGTATTTTTTTACTGGCAAAAA
Organism: Inga leiocalycina; assembly: GCA_963242795.1. Lineage (NCBI taxonomy): Eukaryota > Viridiplantae > Streptophyta > Magnoliopsida > Fabales > Fabaceae > Inga > Inga leiocalycina. The sequence goes on from OY725321.1 coordinate 61,350,853, forward strand.
AATAATAAATTCTATTTTATTATAATTAAATTAAAAATATAAAAAGAGCTAACCTGCTGCTGGCTACGTGTTGGAGGGTTGAGATAGAAAAAATTCAACACTTTTGGACAGGTTGTGGGTTGAGCCTGCCTATCTATCCCATATTATCATATCTCTATAACTCAAAAAAGGAAAATTGACAGAAAAATATTGTCAAAATATGTAAAAGATAAATAAGAGTTCTGAATTTGAGTAATTCTAAATTGACAGATTTGGAATTTAGAAATGTTGACAACTGTGTGAAATTACATAAGTGCCCTTATTTTTTATTTTTTTAAAAAAATCCCTAAAACCTTTTGGTGGCCACAGGAACTCCAGCTCTGATGACCCCCGACGGTGGCCGATCCTCAGAGTCCGGTGACCGAAGCTCCAACAGCCTTAATATGTTTTTTTTTTAATTTTTCAAGCAAAAATTGTTAATATAGATACTTGAGTTGTTAATTGCGAAACTAAAGTTGTAATTGGTGGCCTTTTTAAAAATAATTTCAAGCAAACGTTGTCAGTATGGATACTTGAGTTGGTAATATTGATACTAATGTTGTAAACGTGGTATTTATTGAATATTTCTTAATAACTTTCATAGAGCTTTGGCGATCTAATTTATATATATATATATATATATTGGCATTTCTCAAATAAAAATCATCAATACTTGAGTTGTTAATAGTGATACTAAAATTGTAACCTAGGTATTTATTGAATATTTCCTAATAAATTTCATTGGAATTCCGACGGTCTAATATTTTTTTATTTATCTGACAAAAGTTGTCAATATAGATACCTGAGTTGTTAATATCGCTATTAAAGTTGTAAACTGAAAATAGATATTTGAGTTGTTAATAGCTATATTAAAGTTGTAAACGGTAGCCTAATATTTTTTTAGTATCAATATTAACAACTCAGGTAACCATATTGACAACCTTTGCTTGAGAAATTAAAAAATATATATATTTTAATATCAATATTAACAACTCAGGTATCCATATTGACAACTTTTGTGTGAGAAATTCAAAAAAAAATATTAGGTTGTCGTCTACAACTTTAGTATCATTATTAACAACTCAAATATTTATAAACTTTTGCTTGAGAAATTCCAAAAAAAATATTAGACCGCCGAAGAGCGAAGACGCCGAAGCTCCACTGATGGGTCTCCATCGACGGATCTCCTGCCACCGTCAAGGAGTTTTAGGGAATTTTTAAAAAAATAAAAAGTAAGGGCACTTATGTAATTTCACACATTTGTCAACATTCTAACTCAATCAATTTAGAATTATTGAAATTCAACACCCTTATTTGTCTTTTACATATTTTGACAGTATTTTTCTGTCATTCTCCCTATAAATAAAACTGAAGACTAAAGTATATTTTTAGTCCTTTAAGTTTTACATGAGATATACTTTTAGTCTTTTAACTTTATAAACTAATTACTTTTATCCTATATTTCTAACACCGTTAATATCGCTAGCGAAAAATATTGACGCAACAGATTTAAGTGATGACAAGAAACTGAATTCATTGAGTAACTTCATCCTCTCCTTACCAGTCGAGTCACTTTCTACCTAAACATATAGAAAAAATAAAAATAGAGTAAGACAAGAAAATGCTAATCTCTTTTATTAGGATATTTTTATTAAATTGTCCAGTTGTTGTGCTTAGAATCGATTGAATTGGGATTGGAGATAATGATCCACAGAGAAATCTCAAGCATAGTTCTATAAAAATTTAATAGTGATTGCAACATTGGTAATGCTTTGTTAGCTTATGAAGTTGGAATTGTTTGATTTCTCAGTTTTTTTATTTTTAATTATCAAGGTGATGAATGAATGATTTATTTGTTGGAATAATCTAATAATGATGATCCCAAATATATTGCATAATTCTATAAGAAAGGGCAGCAACGAAAGATTTAACGAAATACCTCTGACCATAATAATTCTACATGTAGTATTTCACAACCTGAAAACTATAAAGAATAAGAAAGAATTAAAATTAGAAGAGAATTAATCAGGGCTTTTTCTACTTCTAAATGGAAGATGAGGCATAATAATGGTCTGGGAATAGCCGTCATATGTCAAAAAACCCTTAGAGCAAGTAAGTGTATTTTAACCTTCTATCAAAATTTGTAACAGCTTACTAACTAGATAAATAACCCTAAACTAAATCTCCATCCAAATCACATGCAGAGGTCACAAAAAGAATGATAAAATAATATCTATATGCCATCACGTTACTACTCGTTCTGGTCTTATCTAACTCTCTCAATAAAAGAGGGGTATTTTCAATTCGGATATTTTATATTTTTATTTTTCTTTTCATTTCCTTGTTTTATCCAAACCGAACAATTTTCTTTTCTTGATAACAGGAGCCTAATGTGCCGTTGCAGAATTGTGGATGATACAACTTTTGAATTCGGAAGAATTTCAATCGATCAATCTCGTTAGCTGTTATAGTGAGCATGGAATGTGCTCCCGTTATGCTGTCCCGTTGTAAAATGAAACGGCTTATTTCCCTTTTTTTTGGAGAATGATAGATAAATACCATTTGAACTTTAAAAGCCCGCTGACAAGAATAGTAATGGGATTGACAACGTAAATATTTGTCAAAGGGCTAATTTGGGATTTTAAAATTCAAATGGTATTTTTCTGTCATTCTCCCTTTTTTAATGGACATTTTCCTTTATTTTCAAAGATTGAAAAAATCGATTCATCTGGATTGGATTTTTGGGCTGAAGAAAAGAAGTCATGGCCTTCATACAATTATTAATTAGTGTCCTTATAGTTTGGTCTCTATAGTTTACTCTCATTTTGGTTTTTATCCCTATAGTTTCAGACCATAGGTTTTGATCCCTCAAGTTTCTTTTTGCCTAAAACATTAGTTCCTATAGTTTAAAAAGGACCTTAATGGTGTTAAATAAGATCATGTGGCACTAACACCGTCAATTATTATGCTGATGGAGCTTGATGACTGGACAATCTGACTGTGATTTTTCGAGCTTACGTGTCTAAGTGATAAAATAAAAAAACAAATAATCATCTGCTTCTTTTTCATCATCTCCCTCATCATCTATACCTCCATTAATTATTAATATAACTAATAATTTGAGTCATGTTAATCTCTTAGATAGTTATTTGTTGGGAAAAAAATAAATAGTTATTATTTGAAATGAGGACTGGTTTCCAAGTTTTTTTTTTAAAAATCATTAAAAATAACAATAATAAATTGTTTGAGGCCAGTCTATGATATGGAGGACCAAAACATGCTAAATATTTTTGTTATTTTCTTTTTATTTATTTAGTGTCTTTGGCACTATATTATACCAATTGACAGCTATATATTATTTTTTTTTTTAAGAAAATACTACCTATACCCTCGATGTAAAAATTATTTATCTAATTTAGATAAATTAAGGAAACTAAATAAAGTATTTAATTATAACACATATGACATGATCTCTATAAAATATTTTTGTGCAATATTCACTACAAAAAAAACGTGATTTAGTAGCGGTTAAAAATGGGTATTAGTAGCGGTTTTAACCGCTACAAACAACATTAGTAGCGGTTAGTAAAACCGCTACTAAATCGTATGTTGTAAGAAGTTTTGTAGCGGTTATATAAAACCGCTACTCAATGAAAATAACCACTACATCCTTTGTAGCGGTTCAACCCAATCGCTACAACATCCTCAAGAACGAAATTTTTTTCATAGATATTTGTAGCGGTTATATAACCGCTACAAATATAAAAAATTGAAAATTTGAAGGCGGAAAAAAAAATGACATTTTTTTATTTTGTAGTGGTTAATAAACCGCTACTAATTTTGAATTTCATGAAATTTGTAGCGGTTATAAAACCGCTACTAATTTCATGAAATTCAAAATTAGCGCAAAAAAATTTAATTTGAGTTTTAAAAAGGCGCGTTATTTAGTAGCGGTTTAATAACCGCTACAAATATTTACAAATTTTTTAAAAAATATACGATCATTTGTTTCTGTTTTTTTAATATTAAATTAAATATTTTATTTTGTTATTATTTTATCTAATTTAATTAGCTTATTATTCAATAGTTTAACTTATTAATAAATTAAAAGGTAAAATTTAATTTAATTGGATTAGTATAAAATTTATATTAATAATATTATTAAGGATACGTAGGTAATAAGGAATTATTATGTTGTCTAATATAATGTAATTGTGTATGAAAAAATAGATGAAAATGAGATACATCTTTGAAATATCTGGAAAAAAATATGGTTAGAATAAATTTTATAGAAAGGAAAGAAGTATTGTAAAAGAAATTAAAAAACTTGTTACCATATTTGATTGTATTATTCAGCTCCTCTACTCATACGAAAGAAGTTGTAAATGAGAGAAAATAAAAGAAATGTAAGGTGAAAAGAAATTGGGGAGTATTTGAAATGAGTTGTGGTAAGGGTATTTATAGGGATCCACGTACTATTTGTAGCGGTTAATGTATCCATTTTGTAGCGGTTATTAGTTAGTAGCGGTTATTTGTATTTTTGTAGCCGTTTAATATTTATAGGGATCCACGTACTATTTGTAGTGGTTAATGTATCCATTTTGTAGCGGTTTTTATTTAGTAGCGGTTAAGTTTATATTTGTAGCAGTTTAATAACCGCTACAAATATTTTTTTTTAATTTTTTTTACATTTTATTTTAAAAATTTTTTTGCATTTTTTTAAAGGCAAAAGTATAATTTGAATTTGATCACTCATCGTCGCCATCCCTACAGAAATTATGTAGAAAAATTATTGTTAGGGATGTATTATTAAATTTTAAAAATTTAATTCAAATGACGTGGACTTAAAAAAATTCACCGCAGTAGAGGTAAATTGTCATCGCCTTCAGGGAAATAGTTTTCAAAATCAGCTGGCTGAAATGGCTCACTCTCGTAGGCGATGTTATCGCTTTCACCCATGTCGTAAAGGTCTCTTGGCTTTAAATGAACGACCATGTGCCAATCCCTGTGCCTCTTGTCCTCGACATAATAAACCTGATGTGCCTCTGAAACTAGAATATACGGATCATCATCTTGAGAAATACCAGTATGAATCGGCCGTGAGAAATTGACTGATGTGATCCCTAAGTCATCAATTGTCAGTCCCCGAGAAGTAGTGGTATTTGCCCACAAACACTTGAATAGCGTCACGGTGAAACGGCCTTGATAATTAAGTTCGACCACATCAAGAAGCTTGCCATAGTAAGGGATGCTTTCGAATTGCATGTTGGCGTCACTGCTGCTTGCATAACTCCTTGTCCCAAATGTGCCATAAACACCCAAATTCTGAGTTTGCAATCCTTGATTCCGTGAAACCGTGCAAAACTTAAAACCATTGACATTGTATGCTGTAAACCGTTTTGCATGATCAAGAGGGCCAATTGCGAGAGCTCTGAAATTTGGTGAGTGTGGGTTGTGGTCATTTAGTATTCTGCGCGCAAACCAGCTCGGGAATTCTCTGTGGACCCTCCTATCAACTTCCGAGGATGTTTGTGTACGGATCCTGAGTTGACGCTTAACATGACTTCTGAATTCCTTGCAATTAATAATGGAAAGGCGCTAGTGAAATGAAAGTGAGAAATGTTACGAAAGATATAGATCGAATAACATGTGAGTGTACAATTCTTACCGTATGAAAGGTTCAACTTGAGTGCAATTAATCAAGACATGTCTATGTGCTTGCAACTTCTCAGTTGCCATCAGTTTGAAGTTCTCAGTTGCTCTAACTGGTTTACCAACACGAGGGATAAATTCTCCTGATGTTGGCGCAAGTTCAGGACAATCGTCAACACGAGGTGGGCGGTTGAAAGTCGTCTCAAGATCATCAAAGTACCTTGAGTAAAAATATAGCACCTCATCCCCTATATAGCCTTCAGCTATAGAACCTTCTGGCTACGCCTTATTCCTTACGTAAGATTTTAATTTCCCAAGGAACCTACGAAGTACAGAAGAGAAAATTGATATAAAATGCTGAAAAGGACGACTAGCAAACATTAAATATGGAGAATAAATTAAAGCACATATTTAAAATGAGTGCCTCTCAATCGGATACATCCAACGATATTGTAGTGGTTCAGTGAGCTTTGTTTCATGAACGAGGTGGACTGTGAGGTGAACCATCACAGTAGAAAAGGATAGAGGAAAGATCATCTCCAAATGACAAAGCGTAAGAATGATTTTTGACTGCAGCTGATCGAGCTTCTCAACGATCAAAACCTTAGAACAAAACTTCCGAAAGAAAGAACAAAGTTCGACCAAAACGATGGAAACATCAGGAGGAAGTGTATTCTTTATAGCCAGAAGGAGTAACTGCTGCATAAGAACATGTGAGTCATGACTCTTCAGGCCAGCAACCTTTCGAGCCTGCAAGTCAACACATCGAGAAATATTGCTTTAATACCCATCAGGAACTTTTAATTTCTTCAACGTCGCGAGGAAGACTTCCTTGTTCGGTTTTGTGAGGGTAAACTTTACCAGTTGAAATCTGTCATGCTCATCTAGCCAAGCGTCTTCACGAACTCCTATGTCGCGTAAATCTTTCCTCGCTTGAAAGTGATCTTTTGTCTTGCCGGGTTCGTTAAGCAGCGTATACAGCACATTGTCGCAAACATTCTTTTCAATGTGCATTACATCAAGACTGTGGCGAAGTAAATTAGATCTCCAATATGGAAGAGTGAATAAAATACTTATCTTCTTCCACTGCTGAGGCGCCGAAGTCCTGTGCGTCTTTTGGCGAGTTTGTGCTGAATCGTCGCTTTTTCCAAACTCGAAGTCAACATGCTCAAGTTGCTGTAAGATATCTATACTGGACAAAGTCTGAGGTGGTCTTCTTTTTTCTAGTTTCCTATTGAAGCGATTCCGTTGCAATATGAACTTAAGCCTTCCATCGATAAATCTCCGATGCCCCATAAAGCACCACTTTCGGCTGTGGGGAAGGCGCACTGCATCAAAGTCAAAATTACAAGCTGGACATGCCGACCCAGTATGCACATTCCAACCAGATAATGTGCCAAGGCCAGGAAAGTCACTAATCGTCCACATCAAGGCTGCACGCAAGTTGAACAAAGTCTTGCTGTAAGCGTCGTACGTCTCCAAGCCGACATTCCACAGGTCAAGCAATTCCGCAATAAGCGGTTGGAGATACACATCGATGTCATTTCCCGGTGCCATTTTGCCTGGAATGATCATAGACATAATGAAAGACCTTTGTTTCATACACATCCAGGGGGTAATTTGTAGGGAACTAAGACTACCGGCCAAATACTGTAACTTGTGCTAAGATTCCCGAAAGGATTGAAACTGTCAGTCGCCAACGCAAGTCGAACATTTCTGGGGTCAGTCGCGAAATCTGGAAAGTCGTTGTCAAACGGTTTCCAAGCAGCTGCATCCCGGGGATGTCTTAATTTACCGTTTTCATTGTTATCAACGACATGCCACCTCATGTGCTCCGCAGTTTTAGACGACATAAATAATCTTTGTAGGCGAGGTTTCAAAGGGAAGTACCTGAGAATCTTTGCAGGTTTCTTCTTCTATTTTTCCCCTTCCGAATTGTCTTGTACCTCGATGTGTGACATCTCTTACAAGTCTCCGTACTGGAATCATCTCCCTAATACAGCATACAATCGTTTAGGCATGCATCAATCTTTTGATAGTTCAACCCCTACCTGTTGATAATCTTCTTGGCCTCGTAGAACGTTGTGGGAATCTCAGCGTCGGGGAATGCATCTTGTAAAAATTCAAGCAACATCGACATTCCCTTATCTGTGATTCCACACAAGCACTTGATATGATACAATTTGATCAAAAAAGATAATTTAGAATATTTGCGACAACCTTGATATAAAGGACGATCTGCTTCATCCATCAAGCTGAAAAAATCCTGAGCTGCTTCATTCCTCATAAAAATCGGCTCAGAACCGTGCACTTCTTCATTGAAGTTGTTGCCTTGAAATCCAAACGCATCACGCACAGTATCATTCATAGGATCGTCTTCATCTACTTGAACGCCTACTTGAGAACTTCTAGGAAGATCATCATCATATCTAATGCCAGGCTTCTCACCATAAATTGCCTAGAACGTATAGTCCTCATGGAAAGGCTTCAAAAGCAAATGTTTCTTTACAACATTTCGCGCATGCCACTTCTTGAACTTGCATCTCCGACATGGACAGACGATCTTGCAGTTACAGCTGGCGTGATTGAATACGAATTCCAAGAAATTGTACAAATATTCAGGAGAATTGCACGGCAACCTAATCCATGATTTATCCATAGCTAGTAGTGAGAGAGAAGAAAGTATAGAGAAGAAGATGAGTGAATAGAGAATGACGAATGCCAAGAACCTTATATTCTGAAATTCCAACATTTAAAATTTTGTAGCGGTTCAAAAACCGCTACAATAATCGCTACAATTCTAAAATATTAGTAGCGGTTATATGTATAAAACCGCTACTAAATTTCAAGCCGTTGGAACTTTGCACACAGTGTGGGAAATTCAAAATTTAAAACTTGAGTATTTGTAGCGGTTCTATATATACAGCTGCTACTAATATTAAAGCCGTTGGACATCAAATGAAAAAATTATTTTGAATTTGTAGCGGTTATACATAAAAAACCACTACAAATGTGTACAAAGGTGGCAAAATCCAAAATTCAAATGTTGAGTTTTTGTAGCGGTTTAATAATAGAAACCGCTACAAATATTATGTATATTTGTAGTGATTTTTATTATATAACCGCTACAAATGTATACAAAGGCGGCAAAATCCAAAATTCAAATGTTGAGTATTTGTAGCGGTTTTATAATAACAACCGCTACAAATGTATATAAGTTTGTAGCGGTTATTATTGTATAACAGCTACAAACTTATATACATTTGTAGCGGTTTTTATTATATAACCGCTACAAATGCGTATATGATTTCTTTTTTTTTATTTTAGAAATATAAATAATATTGTTACAATTAATTCACAAATTCAACAACATGGTCTAATTATATAAATATAATTATGGTAAACACAAAAAGAATTTAAGTTCTGAAATACAAAATTATATATATTTATTTACACATGTTTCAACAAAAAAAAAGATGTCCTAAACTAAGTAGCTGGGGGCTGATCATCTGGTGCTCCCTTAGGTGGGGCTCCCTCAGGTGCTGCTGGATCAGGCCTCTGGGCAGAGTGAACCACACCATTATCAACAGTAGGAGGAGGAGGAGGAGGGACGACGTACCGAAGGACAAAGGGAACCTGTGGATGCTGCTTGTCCGGGAACAAGCGACTCCATGACCGCTCGAGCATGTTGTTCACGATATCACGCCACTACGTCTGCTGAGCGTAGATCAAATCAGCGTGCAGCTGCATCTACTGTAGATGCAGCTGGTGCATCTGCTGCTGCTGTTGCAACATCTACTGCGCCATTTGCTGCGACATCTGCTGCTCCAAATCTGACCGTAGTTGCTCAATAATAGACCCGTCCCTTGGACGTCTGACCCCTCTAGAGCTGCCAGCCTCAAAGGCGGCACTCCTGCCGTAGACCATGCTAGGTCTGGCGCCTATCCCCATCCCCCGCACGCATCCGGGGTGCTTAGCCTGACCCAGACCCACCTTCAAAGGAGCCGTCGGGTCCACTGACCCCTGTGACTCCTCGGTATAGCTGGGAATATGGGTCAGCCCCCGAGTTGAGCCCATATTACCGGCTCTACTCCTCGGCCTGGGTTTCTCGCACCTCAGCCTGCGATTGCTGCATCCGCTCCTGCCATTTTATGAAACAATTACTAATTACCATTTTTCATTATTAAGTTGGTTTTATAAAAATTATAATAATAAAATTACTTACAATGGCCGCCTCTGCCTGCTGAGAGGTCGCGGTCCCGTCACGGTGTCTGTGTGTGATGGCATACAACTCCCCATAGTCCGTCTGATGGTTTTTCTGCTGTGCCTTCTTCTCCTAAAACAATTACAAAATTCAATTAGTATTATGAAATAACCAGCTAAAAGTCAATGATATTTTGAAAAGTTACCAGCTCACTATAAGTAACAGCAAAGGTCTTCGATCCTGCTGTGTGGTGTATCGTCTGCTGCCCACAGATCCTGGTGTTCCTCTGAGAAAGCTCCTGGAAAAGAACAATATTAAATGTATTAAAACAATAAAAAACATTTAAAATTAATAAATTTCAAATTAAATATAATTAAATTGAAATTATAATTTAATAATTAACAATTACAAAATTATATATAAAGAATCTAGTAAATACATTACCTGCCACTCAGGGCTCCTCCTGAACTGGACGAAACTCGCCCAGTCGTTCGGCGGCACGCCGTCCGGGACACTCTCGATCAGCTTCTCCATAGGCATCGTCCCGTCCTTACCCACGCTGTGGAAGAGACGGTTTCTCTTGTTCCTCCAGCTGTCACCCATCTTTACGAGGGTGTACCTCTTCCGGTTGGCCCTGACGGCAAACCGTAGATGTAAAAAATTTATTTAAATATCAATAATAACAAAAATCCTATTAAAAAATATTATTTAAATAGAATTAACTACAAAAAATATTAACTAAATACTATTAATCACCTGAACCACCTCCTCCCAAGCGAGGTCCTTCAGCCCCTTCGGAACGTGCCTCCACGTCCTGAAGTGAAGGGGGAACCGCATTCAATTCGCGGCCAGCTCATTCAGGAAGCGGTTGAACAGGTGACCCTCATTGTCGATGGGCTGGTCCGTGCCCTCATTCCACGGCACTATAACTCGTAGTGTCCGGTCCATGCTGTTCAGACCGGCCAAGTCCAACCTCCTCGTCAACACGTTCCCCTGCGTATCTGCACAATTTACCGCATGTTAGATAAATTGTAATTCAAATTTAACATTTCGGATTTAAATAAAAAAATTTATTTACCTTGGACCTGCACCTCAAACCCAGTAGAGCGTGAAGACGACCCTCGTGGGTTGTTCTGCTCCTGCGCCTCATCCTCGTCGAGGAACTGCTCCATCTCCCTGATACCAATTGGGATCTCGAACTCCTCGTTCGCCTCATAGTCCTCGACGCTGATATCTCCCTCCCCCAAATAAGGCACCTTTGGTGGGGGGATCATCTGCGGTGCCTGTGGTTGGACCAACTCCTGTAGGGGATGGGCTGAAATGCCGCCGTCTCCCTCCCTCCGTGCTGCCCCCTCCCTCTACCCCCTGCTCTACTGCTACCACCCAGTAAAATAGGTCTAGGGACCTCGGGCGCCTTCCCTCTATCCTCTCTTCAAGCCATATCAACTACAATAATGAAATAATGCAGCAAAAACTCTTTCACAGACGTCAGAAGGCTCAAATATAAGAAAACACTCAGAAAACTTCAGGAAACAAAATGGCCAAACAGAAAAATGAAGGGGGGGCGTGCTTTTATAGAGGTGGAATTTGTAGCGGTTTCTAAAATAACCGCTATATCAACCGCTACAGACGGAAAACATTTGTAGCGGTTCTATAAAAACCACTACAAAATTACAAAACGTTTCAAGTTCTGTAGCGGTTATGTATATAACCGCTACAAAACTTGAGACTATTGAAATTCTGTAGCGGTTACAACTTTATAACCGCTACAAATACGCGACGTTTGGAATTTTGTAGCGGTTTACAGTGATGAACCACTACAAATAAACGATACACTGTTAGCGCACCAATTGGTGGCAATGTTGTAGCGGTTTTTATTTATTAACCGCTACAATGTTACCGCTACAAATTTTTGGCGTGAATTTCGCGCCATTTTTGTAGCAGTTATTTATAATTATCCGCTACAAAAACGTTGCCAAGCTGTCGCGCCACTTGGCGCGAAGCTTGCCGCTGCAAATTTGTAGCGGTTTTTTATAACCGCTACAATGTCACCACTACAAAATGCCATTTTTTTTCTAGTGATTATATTATACATATGAGATTATAAGTTAGGAAAATCAATTTGAGAAAGAAACGATAAATATGATAGATAAAATGAAGAAAAGTCTTACATTTAGGAACAAAATCCACCCTCAAACTATGTCTTAAATCTAGAATCGGAGGAGTATTTAGATTGGGCAGCTAAATAGGGAATTGCAAGTTGTATAGATATTATTGGTGTATATGGATTAGGCCTATATGCCTCTCTTTTAAAGCCCTAATACCCTAGATAAAGTGCTTCAGTAAAGGTCTCAAGTAGGTAAGTGTATAAAACAATGTTTTTTGATCTGGATCGGATGGTCGAGTCGATCCAACCGTCAACCAAAGGTAAGAGCAGCTTGTTTTTATACTTTGCATCATCTTAGCAATTGAGCCAAGTTCCACCACCACGAGTCGGCTTTTAAGCCAGAAATCATTTGAAAGCCGAAAGCTGGGACAAGTAAAAGAAAATCGGCCAGTTCTAGAGTTGGAGGAAAAAAATCAAAGACATCTACATGCAAAAGAGCATAGATGACCGAAGATGAAAGAAGATAATCTAGAAAGAGGAGAACCTACAAAGATCAACTCATCAACTTTAAATCTAGATTTTTATCTAATGAAAACTTTAGCTTTAGATCTATATTTTTATCCGTCGAAAACTTCTTTTCTCTTCTAGTTTTGATGCAGTGAAGGAAAGGGAAGGCTTAGATGATGGAGATGATGAACTCTGAGTTTTCTATAGGGCAGTCATAGATTGGTAGAAGGAGTGAAAGACAAGAGAAGGAGATGGAATGATGAAGTTTTAACCGAAGAAAATAAGTACTTTTATTTGAGTTTTGAAACTGACGGTGACATGTTCAGACCCATCAAAAAGATGAAAAGCAGGGGAAATGGGAGAAGTCAATGCTTCAGAGAATGTATATCATTAAGGCTAAATACCAAAGAGACTTACGCCACCAGAGATACAACTTTGAAAATTTTGCTATGTATAGCATTATACGTGGATATTATGCTTAAGTAATAAAGAGATTTTAAACTAAGGGTGAATGCATATTTTTATATAATTATAAATTATAAATGCATGTTTGATTATTATTTGTTATTTTTAATTTTTAAATTATAAAATATTTGTCCAAGATTATAATTTTCTTATTTTAAAAATTACTATTTCATCTCATTGATTTGCATTTTTTTTTATCTCGTCTTTATTAATTAATAATGTATACCTAGCATATCTATATGTATTATATTCAAGTATTTATTTTTTATATTTATATTATCATTACATATCTATAATATTATTTTTATTTAATTATTATGTCACCAGTTCAACCAAACAGCTAGACCATTCCAATCGTTTGAATCATGACCCACTCCGGTTCAACTTTTAAAACATTAGTATAAAATAGATATGAAAAAATATTTTAAAAAAATTCTAATTTGCTAAGAAACCCCGAAATTCTGGATCATATGCACATAAATCCATGGTGTTTAATTTTTACTTTTTCTTTGCCTGACGTAGTGTTTTAAAGTTTAAATATAACATTTTTAACGTTTTAATTCTAACATTAACTTTGGGTGTTTAATGTTAAAGATTAAAACATTAAAAAGGTTAAAATTAAAACATCAAAGATTTGGGTATTGCCCTTGTCGTATTACCCAATAAAAAACGTTAGAGGTTATATATAATTAACCTAAAGTTTATAAAGGTTTTGTATATTTAAGCTAATAAATATTGATTTCTGTGTACATTCCTTTAAAAATCTACCAACTTTTTATAAAGCTGCTCTTTGCCCTTTTACAGGGTTATAGAAAATATATGATAAAAACATTAAGTGAAAAACTACGGAAAAAATGAGGAAGAAGCAACAGTAACACAGGCCTTTGAGAAGAAATAATAATGAGAAAAAATCCCACCAAATCAAAGTAGTAGAAGCATGTGGTTGGTAGAAGTTTGATAAACTGCTTCTGAATGAAAGTGATTGTCAATGTTGGCCTGAAAGATGAATTGAGGGCGCCAACAAAAAGTTTCTTCCAACAAAGAGTTGGTTAAAGGAGGGCAACTAAAAGATATGATGCTATGAAAAAATTTGGTTCCTAAACTCTTTGTCCTTTAACAAATCAAGGTTATTGAATTGTTTCATTCACCCCTGAACAATTAAAAAACTACAAGTAAATTATCAACATTTTGAGGAGAAAACCCCACCAAAAAATTACTACTACTATAATAATCACAGTGTTGTCTACTGTTGTTTCCTTGAGGCAATCACAGCAGCTAAAAGCTGAACTCAACCTCGGAAAAATGCTATGATTAATATCAGATCATATCAGAAGAAGGTTCGGAAATATACTTACCATATCATTTATTGAAAACTAATTTCCTATCAATGGGACAAAATATGGTCCCTTTATTCTTTTTCGAGCCCTGCAAATAATACCAATGCTATATGAATGGGACAAGAGAGAACCTTTTGTAAGAAAAAGTAGCAAGCAACTTCTAACATGGTAGGAGGGATTTGGAGGGAAAGGGAGGGGAGGGAAAATTTTTATGGGTTGGATTTAAGAAAATTATAGAAGTGGGGTCACAAAATTTTAATATAGATAATATGTAAGACTAAAGAATAAGAAAACTTAATTAAAAATTTTATACCTCACTTCTTTTATTTTTTTAAATACATTTCAAAAAAAAATTTCTTCTACCCACTTTCCCTCCCCTCCCCACATACCAAACAAGCCCTAAAGTAGGAAAAAGAATAACAACTTCTTCCTGCTGCGCGGTCGAAGCTTCCTAGAGTGAGAAGACCTTCTAGGACTGCTAGCAGAATCCGCTGATGATGTTGCCATTCGACAACTATCAGGCCGACGATTTGGTTCACAGAGACTGCAACCCCTTTCAACTGTTTCAGCTTCAAGAGGCAGTTCGTTCAACTCCTACCAAGTCGAAATACAAACATCAGGCACCAACCACATCTCATTACTCCAAATTTTGTTGTGTTGAAAGCCAGTGGACTTAAAAATATGCAGATAACGAAAACAGAGGGGAAATACGATTAAGACTACTCAATCAAGCAAACAAGAGGCAACATGTATTATGATTATCGAAAGAACATCAAAGAAACGATCTCAATTAGAGGAGAACCTAGCTTGGCATATAACAGAATGGAAATACAATTAGATTCTGTTTTTGGTTAAAAATAATAAGACTATTGCTTACCCACATTAAAAGCCTGTTGATAAATTTGGAGCATTTCTCGACAGTGCCTTCTTTTCCCAGCTACATCATGAGGTTCTTGCAACCTCTCTTCAAACAAGCTCTCTCTGAATGGAAACATACAGAACACAGTCAGCAAGTCACGGCTTCAGATAATCCTTGAAAAAAACATGCCAGACCTCATGATAAATATTATATCAATCATATGAGATTATAAGTTAGGCAAATCAATTTGAAAAAGAAATGATAAATATGAGAGATAAAATGAATAAAAGTCTTACGTTTAGGAACAAAATTCACTTTCAAACTTTATCTTATATTTAGAACTAGAGGTGTACTTAGATTGTGCAGCAAAATAGTGAATTGCAAGTTGTATAGATATTACTGGTGTATATGGATTTGGCCTATATTCTTCTTTTTTAAAGCCCTAATACCCCTTATAAATTGCTTTAGTAAAGGTCTCAGGTACGTAAGTGTATAAAACAATGTTTTTCGATCTGGACCAAACTGTCGAGTTGGTCTGCCGTTGACTGAAGGTAACATCTTGTTTTTTTACTTTGCACCGTCTTAGCAGTTGAGCCGGGTTCCACCACCACGAGCCGGCTTTTAAGTCGGAAATAGTTTGAAAGCCGGAAGCCGGGACGAGTAAAATAAAACCGGCCAGCTCTGGAGTTGGAGGAAAAAAATCAGAGACATCTATATGCAAAAGAGCATAGACGACCGACGATGAATGAAGAAAATCTAGAAAGAGGGGAACCTACAAAGATCAACTCATCAACTTCAAATCTAGATTTTTATTTGCCGAAAACTTCAGCTTTAGATCTAGATTTTTATTCACCGAAAACTTCTTTTCTCTTCTAGTTTTGATGTAGTGAGGGAAAGGGAAGGCTTAGATGACGGAGATGATGAACTCTCAGTTTTCTATAGGGCAGTCACAAATTGGTAGAAGGATTGAAAGACAAGACAAGAAGATGGAATGATGAAATTTTAAGAGAAGAAAATAAGTACTTTTATTTGAGTTTTTAAACTAAGGCTGACAAGTCTAGACCAATGTTTTAAAAGCCGGACGGGAAGTCGAGCCGGAAAGGTCAACGGGTCATGGTTCAACCGGTTGGAACGGTCGAGCCGTTCGGTTGGACCGGTGACGTAATAATTAAATTTAAAAATAATATATATTATATATTACGATTAATCTTCAATCCAATTTCATATGAAGTTAATAAAGTCATAAATACCATTTAAGGAAGACCATTAAATCAATCATCAACCTAACAAAATGTATTAACAATAATGATTTCATGACTTGTCAAATATTGGTGGCTCTTGATTGATCCAAGCATGAGTTTTTTGAAAAGCATTAGACCATACCACTCTGATCCTATTTATAAGTTTTTTTTACAAAAAAAATTGGTCCTATTTAGCAATCTAGTTTCAGTGTAATAAATGAGATTGTGATAATTTTACCCCTATTTATTGTACAAATGAAGAAATAATTTAAAGATAGATAGAGAATTGAAAAGTACCCATTTATAAATGACGGTATAGTCATAAATTTACCCCATAATAATTGAGTTAATTACCTCTCTTTGGTATGTGAAATTTAGTTAAAATAAACTTATAAATACGACTAGAGTGGTGAATGTCATCAACATATTGAGAAAATGACCTAAAATTAAGACCTTCAATTCAATCTCAATACTTCTAATTTCATCCATAGCTTGAGGATAAACCTCATTGCCTTTTTCTTCAAAAGCATTTTTATAAAATAGTTTGCAACAAACCAAATTATTAAAATTAGTAACATATAATATACTTGGAAAAAAAATAGTAACATATAATATAAATAAAATAAAATAACATGTCTAAAATTTATATGCCATTTTTTATTTTTTTTTTCAGCATCAAATATAAAAAAAATTGCAGGAAAAAAAAATTTCTAGCTTTTTTATTGGACCGGACGGTTTTTGAAAAACCGGTCCGGTTTCCGGCTCAATAACGGTTGACGGCTCAAAACCGGCTAAACGACGGTCCAAAACGGCTCCCTTAGAAAAACGGCTCAATACATAAATCCGGCTCGCTTCAATGACCGGCCGACGGTCCAACCGGTTCGATCGCCCGGTCCGGTCCGGTTCTCTGAACAATGGTCTAGACCATCGAAAAGATGAAAAGTAGGGAAATAGGAGAAGTAATTGCTTCGAAGAATGTATATCATTAAGGCTAAGGACCAAAGACACTTATGCCACCGGAGATACAAATTTGAAAATTTTTCTTTGGATAGGATGACATGTGGATATTATGCTCAAGTAATAAAGAGATTTAAAACTGAGGGTGGATGCATATTTTAATATAATTATAAATTAAAAATGCATGTTTGATTAGTATTTGTTATTTTCAATTTTTAAATTATAAAATATATGTCCAATATTATAATTTTTTATTTTAAAAATGACTTTTTTATTTAATTGATTTGCTTTTTTTTTTCTGTCTTTATTAATTAATAGTATATACCTAGCATATCTATATGTATTATATTCAAGTATTTATTTTTTACATTTATATTATCATTACATATATATAACATTATTTTTATTTAATGATTGTGTCATCAGTTCGGCCAAACGACTAGACCATTCCAATCGTTTAAATTATGACCAGCTTGAGTTTGACTTTTAAAACATTGGTATAAAATAGATATGAAAAAATATTTTAAAAAAAATGCTAAAACGCTAAAAAAATCCCACAATTCTGGATCATATGCATATAACTCCATGGTGTTCAATTTTTAAGTTTTCTTTGCCTAATCTAGTGTTTTAAAGTTTAAATCTAACATTTTTAACGTTTTAATTCTAACATTAACTTTGGGTGTTTAATGTTAAAGATTAAAATATTAAAAGGCTAAAATTAAAACATCAAAGGTTTGTTGTATTGCCCCAAAAGAAAGTCAAAAGTTATATATAACTGACCTAGAGTTTATAAACGTTTTGTATATTTAAGCTAATAAATATTGGTTTCTATGTGCATTCCTTGAAAAATCTACCAACCTTTTATAAAGCTGCTTTTGCCCTTTTATAGGGTTATACAAAATATATGACAAAAACATTAAGTAAAAAGTTATGAGAAAATGAGGAAGGAACAACAGTAACACAGGTCTTTGAGAACACATAATAATGAGAAAGTATCCTACCAAATCAGAGTAGTAGAAGAATGTGGTAGTCCCGGGAAGTGCTCTCGCTGGGAGAGGGCGTACCCTGTCCACAAAGAGATGGGCAGCACTCTTGTCTCTCGGACCCAGACGTAGTCGGTTGCCATTTGGCGCCGGATACTGGGGGTCCCCAAGGGATCAAAAAAAAAAGTATGATAAACTGCTTCTGAGTGCAAGTGATTGTCAATGTTGACCTTAAAGATGAATTGAGGGCGCCAACAAAATGCTTCCTCCAACAAAGAATTGGTCAAGGGAGAGATAAGATGCCATGAAAAAATTTAGTTCGTGAACTTTTTGCCCTTTAACAAATCAAAGGGATTGAATTATTTCATTCACCCCTGAACAATTAAAAAACTACAAGTAAATTATCCAGATTTTGAGAGAAAACCCCACCAAAAAGTTACTACTACTATAATAATACAATGTTGTCTGCTGTGGTCTCCCAAAGCAGCTAAAAACTGAACTCAACCTCGGAAAAATGCTATGAATAGTATTAGAGCACATCAGAAGGTGGTTCAGAAATATACATGCCATATCATTTATTGAAAACTAATTTCCTATCAATGGGACAAAATTTGGTCCCTGTATTCTTTTTCGAGCCTTGCAAATAATACCAATGCTATATCAATGGGACAAAGAGAACCTTTTGTAAGAAAAAGTAGCAAGCAACTTCTAACACTAAAGTAGAAAAAAGAATAACAAATTCTTCCTGCTGGCGAGTTCAGGAAAAAATTCCTTCAATAGAATACTTGGTTCAACAACCATGCTCAGCCAGTTCATAAATCAACCACGGATTAGTAACCCAACGGCATCACACTTCCATTGGAATCAGAATTAACATGGAGTGGCGGTTGAAGCTTCCCAGAGTGAGAAGACCTTTTAGCACTGCTAGCAGAACCCGCTGATGATGTTGGCATTCGACAAGTATTAGGCTGACAATTTGGTTCACAGAGACTGTAACCCCTTTCAACTGTTTCACCTTCAAGAGGCAGTTCGTTCAACTCCTACCAAGAGGAAATACAGACATCAGGCACCAGCCACATTTCATTACTCCAAATTTTGTTGTGTTTAAAGCTAGTGGACTTAAAAATATGCAAATAACAAAGACATAATGGAAATACGATTAAGACTACTAAATCAAGAAAACAAGTGGCACCATGTATCATGATTATCAAAAGGACATCAAAGAAACGATCTCAATTAGAGGAGAACCTAGCTTGGCATATAACAGAATGGAAGTACAATTAGATTCTGTTTATGGTTAAAAATGATAAGACTACAGATTACCCACAATAAATGCCTATTGATAAATTTGGAGCATTTCTCGACAGTGCCTTCTTTTCCCAGATTCTTCATGAGGTTCTTGCAACATCTCTCCAAAGAGGCTCTCTCTGAATGGAAACATACAGAACACAGCAAGACACAGCTTCAGATAATCCTTGAAAAAAATATATGAATTAGAGGGCCATGAGATCACCTGTAAAGCTTTTGAATAAAACCATTGTGCATGTTTCATTTGGTATTGTTTACCTGGATATGGCTCAACGTTGTCATACTTGAATAGCTTTGACAATTTAGGAACACAAACGCTTTACAGTTTCAATAGAATGGACATAGAGAATATAGTCAATATTTAAAAGGTTTAACAAAAACAACATATCCAAACTCAATGCGTCATGGACGAAAATATTGGTTGGAGTCATTTACTTTTAAGCACACAAAAAGAATGCCACCTGGCAGCTATGATAATAAGACAAAAGAAGCACCAGATGGTTTTCAAATGTGTTTACCATAAAGCTACCATTTTCCACAGTTCATGCATACGATGATATCCATCAGATTTATTACAAGTTATTACTAGCTACTTACTCTAATCCTTACGACCCTATCATAAGGATCCAACCAACCAACCAATCTACATTATCATAACAGTGTATAAGTTTATAAACACGAAATTTGCAAAGCTTAGCAGAAGGATATGAAATACCAAGAAGTGCATAATTGTTTTCGGTACGAAGTCCTCAACAGTCCTTCTAACGATGTCATAATATGATCTGAAAAGCAACTGACTGCAATCTCAATAACTTTTGTCTCTGAATAGCTGTCAGATGACCTTAAGATAGGAGGGGGCTACATGGAACCAAGCACATTAGGCAAATTTACATGCAACAAACATTTGATTCAACTATCAAATTAATAGATATACCTCTCTTAAATGGATCGTAGAGGATTGTTCCATATTGTGAGGGAATAACTACGGGAAATTGAGAAATTTAAGTAAGAATTAGTTTCGTAAGAATTTGAGAAATTTAAGTAATAACTACGGGATGCTAATTAAGTGAGAGGGAAAATTACAATTTAACCCGTGGTTTGATACAAAACAAACTGACCACCTGTGGTTTATAATGTATCATTCAATGTGTTATCACTGAGTTGCCTGATCAGTAGTTCTGATAGAACTAGAGCCGAATATTAGGGAATGATGCTACTAAATTTTAAGTAAGCACAGCAAGTATATAGGCCGTAGAAATAATATAATAACAAATCAAGGTCATCCCATAGATATCTAATTGAATTAGTGATTAGACATTAAATTTTTCATTTTCATTTTAGTTGAGCAAATCAAATAAAGAGATTGAAAGATAATTTAAATAAATGCAAAAAGTAACAAATCTAATGATTTAAAGATTTCAATCGATAAAAAAAACAACAACCTAGAGTAGTTAATTCATTTTTTAAGTATTAGACCATGTAATTATCCAATTAAAAACACTTAATTTTAATTTGTTAATCTAGAGTATTAATAGATATACGTATCTTCTAATCTCTTATACCCTTTCTCAAGTTAAAATTGTTATTCCTAACTAATTTAGTCAAGAGGCCATAAATGTCCAAATTTACTCTAATAGGATTATATGGGTCCAATAGGTATATTCATATCCTATTGGCAAATTATAATCAGTTCTAATCTTAGATTACTTAATCATATGGTCCAATTAAGATCACTCTTTCAAAACTAATTTAAATTACTCAATTTCATACTTAGTGATCAAGCACTAAGTAGACAAAATAATACAAGATTTAAACACAAATAACAATAAGCACAATTAATTAGTTTACTCATAATCGAATCATCAAATTAGTTCATAGCTACTCCAAATTTAAAAACAACCAGCACACATGGCTTTAATTTCAGTCATCTCAGCAAGAATTTCAGAATTCAAAACCATAAAGGAAAGGGAAAAAGAAAGGGGGCAAAAAAAAAACAAGAAGAAGAAGAAGAAGAACACTGTTGTGGGCTTGCTACCGAGCCTCCAAAATTCAAATCCAACAAGCCGAAATCGGCCTTGAAGATTCCTCTGCCAATCCCGTTTCTGCTGGTCCATACATCCTCAACTTCGCGTTCTCAAGTACAAAGAAGAACAGTGCTGTTGCAGAGCCTCTTTGACTTGGCTCGTGCGATGGACATGGTGGCAGAGTATGAAGGAATGAGCGAGAGATTGAAGCAGCGTTGGAATGAGTGAAGCCAGACCATGAATAATGAAAGGACGGCAGATTGGTAGAGATTGCGATGAAAGACTGAAGAAGAAGCGATGGTCGGTGGCTAGTGAAACTCAGAAGCGATCTCTCAAAAAAAACTAACAGATGCAGAGACGATGTCACGAAGCTCCTTCCGTTATCACTCCCTTTGCGTCTTGCTCTGATTTTCCTTCTTCAAGAAGATCGCTCTCCTCTGGTTCTTGCTCCAAGGAAGATGAGGAACTGCACCACGTCTTCCTAGCCGCCTTCAGCTCCCTGTGCTCGGCTCTACTAGCTCCATTTTCTCCAACCCGTAGCTTCTCTTTTCTTCTCTAGCTTAGGTCTCCAATTCTCTACTCCACAAAACGCTGTCGTGACCTTGGCTGAGGGGAGATTCTTTTTATCAGAAAAAGTCATCTCACCTCTTAAACCAACCACGTCATTCCGGTTGACAAAAGGAGAGAATTAAAAAAATTAAATAAACTAATAAACTGAAACCTTTTGTTTTTTTTTTTCAAATTTAATTTCAAAACTTTAAATTACTGCTAATATTTTTATCTATTTTTTTAATCCATTTGTGTATTTCTATTTTAGTTGAAAACTAATATATTAATAATAATATCGCCAAATAAAACATAGAATTGATATTTTATAAAATCTCAATAAAAGTCCTTAAATTTTGTAATGATGATTCTCCAAATATACTAAAATATATTTCAAATCTAATTAAAAATAGAGAATCATCAGGGAAATTAGGTTTACTTGAGCCAGATATTAGGGGATAGGGTAAAACCGTCTCTGCCTGTGTGTATTTGTTATTTTATTGTATTTTGTTGCTTAGAGGGAATGACACCACGACATGTAACAAACCGGGTGTCATGATTTACCTGCAGAGTATGGGAATGACGCACAGAGCTGCAGACCGCAATATATAATCAATCATTTGTGTCCCTTGAAAATAGACCCTTTCTTTCCATATATTCTCATTCCCTCTCAGATTGGAGGTAGTGGGTTCAAAAACATAATTGACGCTGAATTTTGTGCATGCCTCCCACTCTCAACATGTTTCCATCCCAACCCATGCATACACACCCGCCCTCAGCCAAGGTACAATAATAATCACACCACTCTCCTTTTACTTTATATCCTTCATCTATTAGTTTGATTATGTGATTACTTGATGGGTTTGTTTAGGCTAGCATGGAAGTAGTTCCTCCTCAAGCCAGTGGCCCCAAAGGTCCATCAGAGCCCTCAATGGATTTGGCCAACCCATGAAACGAAGCCGTCTCAGCCCCTGACCCACCCAATTCCAAAATGGTCTAGGTATGTATATATTGGACTTGTATCAAGAGTCCAAGTTTTTTTAATATGCTCACTTCAAACCTGAGTTTCTGAGCTGAAGTCAATTAATTAAGCTGTAAATATTTAACATGTTCTTTAATGAAAACCACCTACTGATTTGTGAATGTGTGCACACTGCACATATAGCAGCGAGAGAGCAATCGCAAGGGTCCAACGCAAAGTTTTGAACAAGAAGCCCCCATAACCCCAGATCCTAAGGTCACTTTCACTCTTGGCTTTTCTTCTCACCTTCCATATTGACTCTCTTCCACTGCTCTGCTTCTTTTTCAACTGCCATCTTCTTTATTTATTTTCTTTATTTGATTTTAAAATAAAATGCCATGCGTACGTACGCGCAGACTCTCCGGAGACTTGCACAGAATAGAGAAGCAGCTAGGAAAAGCAGGCTCAGGAAAAAGGTGGACACTTTCATCTTAATTGGGCGGGTTCACGCATTTCAGGAACGACTTTTCAAAGCTTCCATATCCATCCATTTATTTTTAGGCAATTCACAAGAGTGTAAAATGTAGTTTATGCTCTGCTAAATATCTTGAACCCTTCAGACTACAGATTAAAGAACTAAACTGTTTATGGACTGAAATTATCTACTCTAATTGATAAAACACAAATAATCAGACAATTACATACCTGATCAGCCATAATTTCATTAGCTTGCCTTCGAAAAATACCTGGAGACCTATCAGAGGCTGATCCCCTATCATTATCCATGCCATCCTATCAGATATTAACAAGGGTGGAGAGACAAGTTAAGGTGTGAGAGTAAATTATAATCCTCTACATAAACGTATATGGATGAAACTTAATGGGATATATAATCATGGATACCCTTTGCCTTGAAACTGAGGGAGGAATCCTTGAAGATTGCATCTGTCGCATTGCAATCTCTAATGCCTTACTTCCACCAATAAAATTTGGGTGAGAAGTATTTATGTAGTCCATTTGCAAATTTGTGTAATTAAAAATTAAATTAGTAAAAGGAAGTTGAATGTTTTGCAATGATAGGCTGACCATAAAAATCAACACTAACCAGCTGCCTAGCAGCATGTCAGTGGTTTCCATTTAGGGCACCATTTGTGGCATAAATCACTTTGTTGGAAGGGCTTGTATAGCAGAAGCAAGCATGGTCATTGAAAATTGACCGCAGTTTGAATATCTATCATTGATTGGCCACTAATGGCATGATTATAGCAGTAGATAGAGAAGGTGGAACCAATGAAGCATATACAGATACTCCCTTCTATCTTTAAAAGAATTTGGAATCCCACATTCCTCCATTTCTATAATGTGCTCAATATATCATATTCTCTGAGGGTTCAAGACCTTCTCGTAGAAAGTTCCCTATGACTTCATCGATGCACTTTCTTAAGAATGGAAACCGCTGCAGCTCATTCACCATACAGCAATGGCTGATCTGAAGAGGCAATACATATATACAGGTATTATATACGAATTGAGAATAATTTGAGCACAAAAGGTTTTGTTAAAAAAAAAATGCTGAGGAAATAGCAAAGGGAGAAAAACAGAAATCTAACAAAATCTAGGTCCAGTTGCGTTTTGTATGGCAGTTCGAATATCACCATCCGTCAAATCCTCACATGGATCAACTTCCTGCAAGGTCCATTTAATTACATCAAGCTCAAAGAAACCAGCATTATGTGTTTTGTCTAATAGTAAAAGCTTTAATTCTGTTTTATCACATCCAATTTCCGTGCAACAACTAAGGGATGAGAGTGTTGACCTGTTACAGCCTATCCCAAGTTTATTTAGCTCATGTGCTTTTTCCATTGAATAAGAAATAGCCAATCTGGGATTTGTTCAAATTCAATGCAGTAAAAGATAGAGAAATTTTTCAAGAATCTCCTAAGCTTCAAAATTGTGTCATAATTTAGAGTATAAATTAATTAAATCTGATAAGTAAAAAGCATTTTAATTTAAAGGTTTATATAGCGCTATAAAAGGGTTATATGATAAAATTACAAATATTCCTAAAGCTAAAAACAGAAAAAATCAATGGTTTCAGGCATGTCCCACATGCAGTTTTGCATGTTATATATGACAGATTTTTTAAAAAAAGAATTTCATAAAAAAGAAAGAATATGTCTTAAGCGAGAAAAATGGATATTTCGATAACAAAGCAATATTATGTCAAAATTCAACAGGCACGGCATAAAATTCCAAATAAGCATTTAATGCCTTTGCTGTGTTACAGCATCTGCAATGTATTTTGCCTTTTATTACCGTCACTATTTACTGTTATTGACCCTTGGGGAATGCAACCATGTGTGTGACATCTATAGTTAATACGATTAAGAATGACCACAGCACTAAAGCAAAAATATCCATACTACTAAACTACGGGGTTACCAAAAAACTCAACTGACCATCATTCTACATGAAATGAAGAAAAACATTCTTGAGATCAAAATAAGGCATATACCATGGAATAACAAAGGGAAAACTCCAACTGTTAACCTATTGAGCATGTCAAATCATCTAATGATGTCAGTAATATTTATTATGATTCTAAATAGATTAGGTCACCAGTGCTTAAATCACATGAATGAAATAACAACTGCATTAGTTCATTTAACTATTTTCTTTTCTTTCTTCACTAAAAATTTCGATCAGACTGCTCCCATTTTATTTGTTGATACAATGGCTAAAGAATTCAGGATGAGTTTCAAAACATTCTTTAAACAAAAAAAAAAAAAAATTACTCTATGGTGTCTATTTTCCAATCTGCAAATTCAACAAACACGTGAACACAGATTCAAACATAAGTAACTTGGCTAGGAGAGGGGAGTTGGCGCTGGTTTTGATATGTAAAATTGCATAGTAGGGAAGCCACAAACTAGAGATTCAATTATTTCAGAAACGTTTTAATGCGAGATTAGACCTCTAAATTCAGTGTATATGTGCAACACAGCAAAAAGAACTATTAGTTCCAATACCCTGTACCCAGCTTTCAATTTTGGTGACCATCTATAGATTTAAATCAAAAGATTTTCTTTACTATCATGTTGTCAACACATACAAAGTAAACCATAATCAATAAAGGATTAATTCAGTTATATATACACAGATTTTGGCATAGAATCAATATAAATATGATAACTTCTGATGTAAATACAAATGTATATACCTCTAGGCACTTCACGAATATTGATTGAAAAATATAGTGAATTCATGCTCCTCCTGAAAGCTCAATCGTAGGCATGTCCTCGTTTTTTCCCTCTATCACGGAGGAGAATGCGGTTTCACCAGCAAAAAGTTTGAAATACTATTACCAAAGTTGTAAATTCAATTATATGTGGAATATCAGTTAAAAACTATAAAGGAAGGGGAGTATTAGTGGGAATATAGGATATCAGAAACATAAAAGTTGTTAAGGAGCTAAGAATCCAGAAGGTAGGAATAGTTAGGTACCTTCACAGTATTTTGAAAGAATAGTCAGAAGGAGAACACCCTGACCAGCCTATTGGAGGAAAAAACAAAGAAAACTATACAACAGAATAAGGTGAAATAGCCAGCAAAAGTAGACAACAATGTATATGTCATCCACTGTAAGAAATATTTTTATATAGGAAAGAAAATACAAGTTAGAAAAACACATCCAAATACTAATACTTGACTTGGACTCAGTGATTTCTCCATAGTTCACAAGCTCCTTTGCAAAAGCCACCAATGCATTGCTTATATGTGCTCTCAGCCCTCGAAGAACTGCCTTGATATGTTGTGCAACAATCTGCAAATAAATGAGCAGGTGATAAAGCTAGAGCTAGAAAGTGCTAGCAACTCTAGGTTTCAGAAATTGGCCATAATCTCTCCAAACTTTTTGAACCCAATCCCGATGACCCAAAGTATCTTGTCATCAAGTAGTCAAACCAGTTACAAAGGTATTCACTTGCACCCTAATTTGTATTTGCTTTTCCCCTTTTTTTGAAGAATGATAGAAATCACAAAAACTACGTTCCAAAGCCTAGCCACTAAAGAAGACTTGTTAAAGTAGGATTTTGAGATCAAGGAAACTTTTTGCGATGAAAGGAAATTACTAAACAAGACAAAGGAAATAAATTTTCATCCATATGTAAAGTTGAAGATCCTAACAGAGCATGAAAGAAAGGAAATAAGAGTATTGTTTCTTCTGAATGAGGAAGCACATGCTATAATTTGAGCTTTTGATGTCAAAGATCCTACCTTGTTTAACTTCTTGCTAGCTGAGGAATACCACAACGATCTGCTATGCTATTGTACACCTAACACATATCTTAAAAAAAATTAAGCATATGAATTGGCTTCACTTGAAAACAACTAAGCAATGATACTTTCTTACAGGGTGATTGTGAAAGAATTCCTCTTCAGCAACAAGAGCATCTCTTGTACTCCTATTCATAAGAGTATCCTAATTAAATGAAATAATATATCAGATTTCAGCATTTCAAGTTGACAAGCACTATTTTGACCAGATAGTTGACCTGCGTGATAATCAGATAACCATAGTTATATATGTTTCCATGTGATTTGTCCTTTCTTGTATGTACTCAAACATACGAAATATAAAATTTACTTAGACACCGCCTTTGCTATATTAGGATAACATTATTAGCTCCTAACTACGGTTAACAACACCCACATAACCAAGTTGGAGAGGAATAACTTTTCCAAGCAACAAATTCTGGGCATCAGTATCTCTGTCGATGATATTGATGGAATATAAGAATGAGAAATCTTAAAGATACCTTCTATGGAAGGAAATCTACATGATTTTTATATAGTTTATTCTGTTCTGTTTCCCCCTCAGCTCTGTCATTCCCCCTCCACTTCTTCCCTGTTTTTGCATATCTTTCCCCTCCCCTCTCTCTATTTGTATATTCTCTCTCATAAATCATCTCTTTTTTGCATAAAATCAGTTCATGAGTGCGTGTTTTACATCAGATATCCAACTACATTCCACAGAATATGCTCCAAACTTTGTCAAAACACGACAAGAGTATGACAAAATTTGAAAAAACATTTGCAACAGTTGTTGGAATAGTATGCTGCACGTTTGTGATTACACCTATTGTTCTAACCATATGGACGCTAAAACCCACCATCAGCAAGGATATATCATGGGGTTGTGAAATTAAATTATTTTAGTTTTAACCATATGGACGCTAAAACCCACCATCAGGATCAGCAACTCTAGGCATCTGAAGAGCATCTGAATTAGCCAGATCCGAATTTGCTGGCGTGAAAGCCAGAATGACACAGGTAGGAGCTTGATACACGACATGATCATTGTTCTAATTCGGGCTTCAATATCAGAAGGCTGGTCACCAACAGGAACCTTTGTTATACCGGGGAGATCTACAAGTGATATATCAAGAACATTAAGCAATTATGCAACTTTGTTCCCTCCTGCATCCCTCTCAGTGTCAGCCTACAGTCAAATCCCAAATATACAATTTGAAAACAGAAAATATTAAGCCATTATGCAACTTAGCAGAATATTATCAAGGTAAAAAGGATTAAACGCATGTACTGTATACCTTACAAGAAAATCAATTCAATTTTAAAAAATTATCCAAAATGGTGATTAATTGACAAGACTTTAATAATATGAATGATGCAAATGGAAACCAATAAGGGAAATACCCCTTCAATTCATCAGATTACTTTTCTTTCTTTACATTCCATTTCTCGAAGCATGAATAGAGTTTAACATGCCAACATTATCATATCCTTAAATTAGTTTGCTACACTACAGTTGCGAGTTGAAACTTCGGAAGTTGTAAAATCATAATATCAACGATAAGCATATACGAATGGGTCTTCACTTCACAGTCCCTTCCTCTTGTTATTCTTGCTCTTGTAAGCTTGCATTTTTTTGCCAGCTAACATTTTTAGTTTCATTTTATTTTTTTAATAATGAGCGCTTGCTAGTTGATGTTCAAGATCTGCCAGTTGGGATTATGATATCTAATCTAATGATGGCTATTGATGTAAAGTTTAAAAGAGAGAAAAAAATACAAGAGAAAGTAGAGCACACGGAAAAACAATAAGGTAAAATGCTGAATTTTTTATTGTTGAGTTTCTCATGTTCCTAAGCTTTAGCCATGTAAACTGTAATTTGAAATCACGCA
This sequence comes from Inga leiocalycina, assembly GCA_963242795.1. NCBI lineage: Eukaryota > Viridiplantae > Streptophyta > Magnoliopsida > Fabales > Fabaceae > Inga > Inga leiocalycina. The sequence continues at coordinate 61,380,225 of OY725321.1, forward strand.
GGTTTGTTAGATTTTCTCAAGTTTTTATTTTTGCCAATTTTTACTCTATTCTGATTTTCAGAGTTATATTGTGATATCTGTTTAAATTTTTATATTTGTTTATTTTTATCATATATATTCTTATTTTTATATTTATATTATCCTTTTGCAGTTAAAGGATATGTGATGGGAACTATTGAGTACACTAATACATAATCTATGGCCAATCTACAACAAAAGCATGGGAGAATATTGTGGAATTTTTTATTAATTGATTCTTTTAGAATAAAAAGTATTATAAGATAATGTTTTTATTGTGAGAGTGTTTAAGTTATTAATTTCTTTTAAATTGTATGTGGTTTATCTATAATGTATTGAATTTTGAATCCTATAAATATAAGTTTTTTTATTTAATATTATTATCTTATGATTATCATTGATTATATTGTATCATATATAATAAATATTAATAGTAAAAATAAATATGAACAAATAATAAAAATAACTACATATAATAAAAAAATAGAGTTAGTACATTACGGTTATTAACAAGGAACTGTTATATATGCCTTTCATATATTGCGATTCGAAATTGTTATTTATCTACAGGAGTATATATAGCACCTATATATATATGATAGTTTAGAACTGTCCTAGATATTTGATAATAACCGTCATAAAGAGGCCTTTTCTATAGTAGTGAATAAGATGTAGGGATTGTGGTTGTTCAAACCTTTATGTATTTACATTTTTGGATGGTTTGATGATTACAAACATTGAGCATTTGCTTTTTTTTTGTTTTGTTTTGTTTTTTGAAATCATTGGGTTTACTTTTGTCCGGGAGTGCAAAAGGTCAAATGTAGGAAAGTAGCCACATGGGTAAACTCTTATTCAAAAGTCTACTATGACGGCAAACCGTGCCACTATAATACTTATCAAGTAAGTGAATGACACCTAACAGAGAAATATTTAACAACATAAATAACACGAGGTTTCCTTCTTTAAATGAAATTAGACGATATATCTACCTCAGGGCTGATGTACCATTTGCTATCAGCGCTTCGGTGAGGTCGGGAATATGAATTTATGAGTCCATAAAAGCAAGCCATTTACTATTCAAAGAAGAGAGCACTTCATCTACGCGAACAAACTCATTGTCGTCTGTCTTCATGACATACTTTGTTGAAAAACTTCTGTCTGTTTTAAAAGATTTGAAATCATTAAGAGGCAAGAATGGCTCTTCAAGATAAAAAGACATTGCAAGAAATATGCAGATTGCTAAAGTTTTCCAAGTGATGAGGCTGTAATAATCAACAAACGACATCAAATGTATGTCTCCATAGGTCTCTGCTTCTCTCCACAGTTCTTCATTTACTATTTGGTTTTTATGCTGCGTTTTAGAGATCCAAACTTATCAAACGGTACATCAGTCTTGAGGTAGATATATCTTCTAATTTCATTTGAAGAAGGAAACCTCATGTTACTTATGTTGTGAAATATTTCTAGTTCTTGATTATAGGCTTATGTTACCATCTGCTAAGTTCCTTCACTGCTCATTAGGAGTATAAATTTATCCCACATTTTTGTTGTGAAAGGAAATTGCTAAACAATACCGAGGGGGGAAAAAAAAAATCATCCATGTGTAAAGTTGAAGATCCTAACAGAGCAAGAAATAAAGGAAGTAAGAGAATTGTTTCTTCTGAATGAGTAAGCACATTACTATAATATAATTTGACCTTTTGATGTCAAAGACCCTACCTTGTTTAACTTATTCGCTAGCTGAGGAATACCACAATGATCACTTTTAGAGTAATTTTTTGCGTAATAACTTAACTTATTTACATATAAGTTATACACAATTTATATCTTGACCCTCTCCTCTATTTTTTATAGAATCTTATAAAACAAAATTGTGGATTTCTTAAAAAAAAAATAGAAAATATATTAAATTCTCATTTTTAATTAATTAGTTAATAATAAATAAATAATATTAAAATGGATTCTATATTTATATATTTATTTAAATTTCGATATTTCTATATTATAAAATTTCAAATTATTTTAATATAAATAATATTAATTATTATAATTATCAATTTAAAAAATATTATTATAAAATATAAATATTAAATAGTTATTAAATTTTGAAATTTTAAAACTTTAAATAAGATTTTTAATCACTTTTTTTCTATTTGTTCCTGAAGTAAAAAGAGTTCCATCATGTGTGTACACAAACATGAAATATAAAATTTACTCAAACACCGTCTTTGTTATAGTAAGATAACATTATTACCCCTTAGATGACGAAGAATTCTCTTAACAGGAGTCCTATGAGAATCCTTAGGACATTTCATCTACTGACACACACGACAAAGCAAATGCTAAATCGGGTGAGTACAGCTAAGATACTGCAAGCTTCCAACAATGCTATGATAAAAGCTGGGATTGTGAAAATCATTACTTGTAGAGTCATAAGAAAGCTGAGTTGAGGAAGCCATAGGTGTAGAAACAGGTCTATCTCTAGACATATATACTTTCTCAAGTAAATCAAGGATGTATTTATGTTGAGAAAGAATTAAGCCTGAATTAACTTAATGAACTTAAACACCTAAAATATAATGTAGTAATCCCAAATCATTGACAGGAAAAGTTGAACTTATAGCATCAACTAATTCAGAAACAGCAGAGGTAGAGGAACCACTAATTAGAATGTCGTCAACAAAAACCAAGACATGGATTATGCATTTTGTAGCAACAAATTTCACTCTAAATAACAAGTTACTCAGCAAATCTCTTTCTCCATTGCCACTATAAGTTCATGCCTATAAGTCTTGATATTTCACTGTCTTCCTTCACCCTTCTCAACTTGTGAACAGGGGAATAGTTCCACGGTTCTGACAGAAAAAAATGGAGGGAGTTGGACTCCTTCTTATTGGTATTTTCCAAATCTTTTCTTTGCTTAATATCTCCATGTTTCATCGATGTTAATGCTTTATACTTCTCTTATATTTTGATGGATTGGAAATTTAGGGATTTCACATTTTCATGTAGATTGTGGCATTGTTACTCTTAAGTATTGGTAAAATTTGAATGCATGCATGGATGTTGTTTGGGAAAGAATTTATAGGCTATGGAGTTATTCAATGAATATATTCTAAAATACAGATAAAGTGTTTATCAATCGCAAATGCTTGAAGGAAAAGAGTTATAACTAAAGCTAACACGTTGCAGTAACTAATGTAACCTTTTTCTTAAATATATAACAAATAAAGATAAAAGAAAATAAAGATAAAGATAAAAGAAAATGAGACAGATACATTGAAAAGAATTCCTTTTAATAAACCAAACTTAAAACCATTCCTTAGATTCTTTAAAATTTAACTATAAATATGTCATATTTATTTTTGGCAATTTTTGCATTTAAAAAAGGGTTAATACATTCTTTGGTCCCAAAAATGTACTTTTATTTTGTTTTTGGTCCCTCAATATTATCAGTTTGTCCCTCTATTACTGCCATCAGTCGTCACTACAAGCAGCTCCAGTTTATTTCAAAATATAAAATGTTTTGTTTAAAGCGTAATTTTCTTAACTAGAGTTGCTAACTTGTTGTAAACCTTCCTAACTAATTAGCCAAACTCCTCTATATAACCAATGTTTTAAACGAAACGAAACTTAGGGACCAAATTCTATAGTTAGTAATTTGACAGACCAAAAGATAAATGAGGGCAAACTTGAGGAAATAAATATTGTATTAACTCAAGTAAAAATACTCTACCTCTTTAATACTGTGTGGCCCTACGTATAGTGGTGTAGATGGCCCTTTTATCTATTTTTTTATTATTTTATAGAAAGGCAAACAAGATAGAACGCAAAATGATTTCAGGAAAGAAAACGGTAGTACTCATAAATGGTATTTTTATTTTGTCAACTTTGGGTTTCATCAACCGAACTTTCTCAACCAAGAAGGTGATCCACGGAAAGAGAAGGAAAATTGTGCATTGTACAGCTTTCTTCGTTATCATCATATCAGGGAACACATTTTCATTCTGACTGCATTAATATTGTTTGTGGTCGAGTTTGATTGGCTTTATTATAATACATATATTTATATCATAATAAAGGGTAAGTAAAACATATATAAAAAATCAAAGGCACATAATGATGTGCTACACTTATTAGATATATAAAGACACAAATAACAATAAAAATAAAATAAAATTTGTTCCATAAAAGAAATAAAGAAGTAGCATCATCACATCAAGGACCAATATTTTGAATATCATCATCATAAAGTGATCCCATTAATAATAGGTCCATGGAGTGCTTGACTTGTGAGTAGAGCTCAAAGTCACACTCCATTTCACACCAAACAGTTTCTATGTGTGTGTAGTGTGTGTATCTTTATGTATATTTTATTTTTATAATATCATCTTAGGTCGCCCAAAAGGAAAATACCACAATTGACTTCAAAAACCCATGTAAATAGTGCAGCTTTTAAATGTCTTAGTTTTTTTAATAGATTCTGTGTATTGTATGTGGCAAAAAGAGTATGCATTTTTGTATGTATATTTCAAAAGCCACAATACTGAATCTAATCATCCACTTTTTATATAATAAGAGTGGATTTATTAAATTTAATTATTAATAATAATTAAAGAAAACATGTTTGCTGTCAAACTCGTAAATTGACACTTAAAGTTTACTGTTTTATGTTCTTAACTTAAAAAATCGTGTCACTTGCTCTTAAACTCATGCTGGTTGCACATAGGGGTGAAAATATGTCAAACCAAACAAGACTTTAGCCAAATAGGGCTGCGCTCATAATGGAAGTATAAAGCTTGGCCTAGGCTTGGACCTATGCTTGATTGCAGACTTTTTTTAGGCTCATATAAGATTTTGAGGGAAATTTTTGTTGAGTATAATAAATTATGAATGTCAATAGATTTAATTTCACTTATTTTATATTTTTAATATATTTAAATAAATCTATTGTCATTTTTTATATTTTAATTGTTTAATGAGTAAATATATAAAAATACCCATAAACTTTTACTTAAAGTGCATCCAACATCATATATTTTTTAGAAGTGTAAAATTACACATAAACTTTTAAAATCAAAGCAAAAATGCCATCACTTTTAGATTGGCGTAATGGACGTTATTTGCAATATGAAAATATCAAAATAACCCTCAACTTAAAAAAAATTCTCACTCTCCCAAGTCCCAACCTCTCGAATCTCGCATCATCCTCTCCTTCTACACTTACTTCCACTAAAAAACAATACTGGGCTCATTCACCTCTTGTACTTAACATCCATGGTTCCAAGCTTCGAAATTTGTTTAGGCATAAGGAAGGCAGGGGAAAGAGGAAAATGGGGTCAAATTATTTTGATTTGTTGTTAAAGTGAAGATTTGATACCACTACCATCTCACTATCCGCACGACCCAGCTGAACACAAATATTACCTCTCATATATTTGATAAATTCAGTACGAAATCTAAGAGGAAAAAGGGTCAAAGTTCAGTATTAGAAATATTTTTTCTCACCTTATTGTTTTGCATGATCTCATCCCGATTGTGTTGTTACTATATCAACTTCTCTTATATGTATCCAGCTCATTTGGTTTATAGTGTCATATAGGGTGTAACGCCGCCACAAACATTTGATCGAAGGGAACACGTGTGTGATTTCTAATTTCAATGTCTGTCGAAATGCAAGATACTTACAGAACCACTAATTGCCATGATAGACACCACTACATTGTGCGGCCTTCATTGACATTGCTAAATACACCGGGGTTTCTAAAATATTTTATTTGAGATTTGATGGTTTCATTTTTTTTAAAAAATCGGTCTGGAATATGTTGATACCTCTATTTTTTAGAAGTTATCCAATTTAAAAATATAAAATCTAAATATTTCATAAAAGATTTTATTAAATATTTTATAGTTAAAAAATGTTTATATATTTTTTATTTGGAATTCCCTCTTTTCCTGCTTAGTTTTACTTACTATTTGAAATTTAACCATTTTAGGAGTACCATAACAACTTTGTTATTTTTATAAATTATTTTTAAATCAATTGAGAATCATCCTATATCTCTATTTTGTTGTGAGTTATCCAAATTAAAGATATTATATCTTTATATTTTTTAAAACCTGTTCCACACATTAATTGTCTTGATGAGCGGCGGAATTTTGAATATTATAAGGTATTATATCAATTGTTTATTATAAACCTTTTTTATTCTTCTTCATTGTGTAGGAAAGTTGCAATTTTTTTCAAATATATATATATATATATTTATTTAATATGAATGTAGTAGAAATCTGTTCCTCTTATTTGACTAAAGGTATTATCAAGATACTTTGGGTGAATTTGTTTTCTTTGTAGGCATAATCATTAATTTTAAATTTTTTAGTAATTTTTATGAATAATGATTTGACTGAGTTAAAAAAAATAGTGAAACTATATTTCAATGAAATCAATAAAGATTTGGATCTAGATTTTTTTTGGCCAACAACGTAGATAATGAAATCTGAAAATTTTAATCATAACTTTAAATATTAAAGTTTAACTTTATGTGAAATCAAAAGATAACGATAGAAAATTTTATCATAAATTGTAGCTTACTATTATTTTCTTAAATTAAAAATTAAAAAAATCGTAAAAAAAAAACATGACTTCATACCTATTAGCATTTACTTCCCAAAAATTTGAACGATAAAATGATATTGCAAATTTCTCATAAATCAACCAGAAAAAAATAAACCCAAGACCTCCTTACTAGCATAAATTTTTTAACTCCCCGGTTATTATTGGAATTTAGAATTTTACAAAAATGTATAACTTCTTAACCATGACCAATTATTTCTCTTGAATTGAAAGATCATAAATCAGTAGAAAAATATAAAGTTTATAAATAAGTTTTTGGTCTATGATATAACTATTTTAATGTGCCCATCTAGAAATTAATATATATATATATATATATATATAAAATATACCCGATCATGTCTAATGCAAAATATAAAAATGGGAGATGCCATGGCAGATTTATCATATTCCGTTTCTAATCTTTTTTTTAATACCTTTTTGGGTAAATTTTTTTTAAAAAAAGGTTTTCTGATAAATTCCTATTTTATTATATATTTTCATATTTTATTTGGAGATTTTGTTATAATAATTTAGCTTCAAATGTCTTATTTGTGCTTAATTGAGATTAAGAGTAAATATATTAAATTGTAACTAAAAAAGATAAAATTGTCAAAATAATTATAATTACTCTTAATCATTGATTTTTCTGGAAATATCTGATGTTGGTTTAAATATATTTTAATTGAAAATCCTTGAAAATTTGGACTAAACCTGAAAATAGCAATTTGGGGTTTGAAATTTAAGAATGACACTTTGTCCCATGAATTTGGAAACTGACATTTTAGTCTAGCAAAACTCAGCGTTTTGGCACTGTAGGTCAGATCTGAAATTAGCTGAAGATTTTAATATTGAAGAGAGAGCACAGCGCCGAAACACCTCTGGACCTTCCGCTTTTCTTCATTCAACATTCAATTCTTCTTGATCACCTTCGCCATCTACCATCATTGTCGCCGGCGACAATCATCCACCACCATAGTCGCCGGCGACCTCCATCCTTCACCCTGCCACTGTTTTCTTTTTCATCTCCGGCGATCTGAAAGCAAGGAGACCAGAGAGCTGAAGTCGGAGAGCATAGAGTGAGAGAGTCTAGCTTGGGGGTTGTCTTCCATAAAGCTCTCAGCTCCACCACCGCTGTACAACCACAGTCACCGGAGAGTTCTGTTTTTCACAGCGCCACCTCCCCTGCTCTCTTCCACTCCATTCCCATTAGCTCCTTGTCTCCAGCACCGTTCCACCACCACCATCTTCGACAGCTTCATTGTCTCCTTCAGCCACACAAAGACCACCGTCACTCCTTCTCTGGCTTTCTACGGTCTAGACCGTGACTTTCTCTGATTCTCTGTATCACAATTTCAGCCCCCAACTTCATTGTTTAGTGCTAATTGGATAATTCATTCAGTATTTTACATGGCTGGGAGTGTGAATATATCTGGAACTGTTAATGTGCGCTGTGTTGATGGCGATTAGTGGCTGATCTCATAATCCCTTGTAGCAAAGGCAATGACATGAACTTGGAGGTTTAATGGGGGAGTTTTTGCTATTTCAATTCTCTATTTCTATATTATATTTGTGATTTCTAGGTTAGGATGAATTTTATAATATTGAATTGATTTATTTTGATGTATTTAGAGATTTGTTGTCGCTTGAACCTTTGTTAAACACTTGACATTGTGGTTAATTATCTTAATTATCATTTTTTTGTGCTGGTTAGTCATTGAATTGATAATTTTGTGAACATTTTATACTAATTTCAAGGTGGCTTGGTTAGTGGATCAATGGTGTCTTGCGTTTGCATTGGTTAATTGAATATGAATTTATCAATTATATTTAACATTGGGCTTTAACATAATTAATCTTGATTTTTTATATGGGTTGCCATTGTTAAATTAAGATTAATGAGAAAATTAAGTGGTAATGCGAGGTGGGTCGGTCATTGGATTAAAAGCTAAATATAATTTTTAAGTTCATTTAATTGCTAGAGTGCTTAATCAAACTAATTTAGAAAGATTAATATGCAAGGTGGCTTGGTGTTAATCAATCTAAGTTAGGCCTAGTCTTTTGGAACTAGCATGATTAATTCTCCCATAAACATTTGATGTGAGGATTGCTTGCATCGTTGCTATAAGGAATTGCTTATTCCATTATTTTCTTTCATTTCATTAAATCCATTGTCATTCCATTTCATATTTTCAAGAAAAATCCTAAAAAGAATTAGTTTAGAATGATTTAATTCTTAATTGCAAAAAGTAGTTGATAGTTAAAAAGACCAAATTTTTCCATTTTTAATCATTTCATGCCAATCATTGCACTTAGTTCCTAGGTAATTAATAAAAGGCTCTTCGAGAGACGATCCGGGATTGCACCCTATATTGCAATCCTTCGTTTAATTTTGAAGAAGGTTACCAAGGCACAAAGCCGACAACGCCTATTTCTTCAAGTAGCGCCGTTGCCGGGGAGCCAAGTAATTGGTTCACTAGTAACTAAGTGTTAAATTTTGATTGATTGGTACCTTGAGCCTTAGGTTGCATATTAGTTAGTTTAGGTAGTTTTGCATGTTTTTTTATAGCATATTGCATCTTTGCATAAAAAAAATTTAAAGAAATATTAACAAATATCTTGATTTTCCTTCATTTTTGCATTTTCATTCTTTCATTTTTCTTCCATTTTTGCATTTGCATTTTTAGAACTTAGGATTCGTTGGGATTTAATTGATTGCAATTTAAATGGCTTGGTTTAATGAGGATCATAAGTTTCGGGTTTACACTAATCCTCCTATGCATTCTTGTTTAAGGAATGAAAGAACTCCAAGCTCTCAATTCTCGGATGACTCTTATGGCACTTGGAGACATGACGAATTTTCTTATCTTACATATTCTCAAAAGCTTGATTTGCTTCAACAAGAATTGAATTCCCTCCATGCAAACATAAATCGAAGATGAGCCTCTAAATCTCAACCACCTCCATATCTCCATACACATTTGGAACCATCTTGTCCACAACCCTCCTATTTTGACCATGAACCCACATTTCAACCACCTCAAACCTACTTCAACCATACTTCTTCGTCCTACCCATTCCATCAAGAATCACCCACTTCACTCTATCAAGAACCATCATATCCATTTCGTCTTCCCCCATTTCCCCCTACTTCCATCCAATGTAAAACTCCTATGAACCACCTTCTCCATCATTCTATGAACCTCCACCACAATCTCCTACCCTCAACCTAGTGGATTGGATGCCCTCTTCCCATCCCACAAGTGCATTGATAAGGAAGTGTGAAGCACTCCAAGAGCCATACCTTCAGTTACTCTTGCATCAAGGCATAATTGGAAGCTCTAGGGAGATAGAAGAACAATTAGAAGACATTGATGAGTTTTTCAAGGCATACTATGCTCATATGCTATAGGTAAAGACAAGAGGTGAAGATGGAACCCCTTGGCCCCATGACTTACAAGAAGAGGCACAAGGAGTCCAAGCTCAAGAGCTAAATGCAACTTCAGAAGTGGAAGATTTCATACCTCCAGTGCCTACTCCCATAAACGATGTCAGGACGAAGCAAGTGCATTTTCAACTACTAGAGGTACCACTTCCAAACAATGGTACTATTCCTTCTCTTCTTGAAGAGGTTGACCCTCCTCTTACTACTTTTCTTAATGTTGTGAGTGATGATGAGGTGGATGAAGAAATTGTGGTTGAATCCCCTCAAATGCTTGATGTTGAAAATGCTAACTGTGATATTTCTAATAGTAGTTGTGCAGTTGGTGATGTTACTTGCATAGTCCATACTTCTATGTGTGATGAACATGTTCTTTTCCCTAGCTTTAGGAGTGATGAACACATTCAGCATGATATTGTGGAAAATGATGCATTATGCTTGGATACTCATATTGTGGTGAAGTGTGAACCTGATGATAGTTTAAATGATTGTCTGAGTGATGCTTGCTTATATGGTTCTTCCTCTCTTTCAAGTGTTGATAAGCATGATTTGGAATTTTATGATGCTATTGAACTTGATGAAGAATTCATTTTTCCCTCTTCTTTAGACTCTTTTTTTGTTTGTTCATGTGAAAGGGAAATGACATGTGTTAATTGTTTAGAAATTGATAATTGGCTTTCTTCTTCACATGACCTTGATTCTTCATCTAGTTCAATTGATAACATTAAAGTGCATGCTACACTTGATCAAGGCCTTGACAATTGTGCATCTTTTGATCCCTCTGAATCACATGTTTTAGGTAGTTCAATAAGGAAATATTCAATGATTTTGAATGATAAAATTGTAAATGAAAATGAATCTTTCCATTTAGTTCTTTCTTGTGATTTGCCACCTGATATAACAAATGAAAATACAAGTTTTGAATTTTTAGGTGGTAATAGCTTGATAAATTCAGTTTCTTCTTCCACTCTTTCACCTCCCAACTCTTGTGATTGCAAAAGTGATGTAATGCACTCCAACACTAAGTTGGATTCCGCATTTTCTCCATTGCAATCGCAAGAGGATTTTCAAAATATAACCACTTGCTCAGTTCCTACTGAAGGGAACCAAATTGACTTTTTTGATGTAAAGTTTACTTGGAGAATCTTGTTTCTACGATGCCTATGTTTTATTTTAGATCTTTCCATGTATTTATTTCTAGACTAGATACTGCTGTTGGTCTGGTGTTTCTTTTACAGGAACCTTCACTACCAAGAGGGTATATTCTAGGAAAAGTGGTTACAAAAAGGAAATTCATGTTTCTCATCTGGGATGAGAACTTTTCCTACAAGAGTCTTCGGAGATTTAAACATTAGGTTGTCTCTTTCCTCACTTGCTTTCTTCTCATTTTTATATATTTCTTGAGCTTAATTGTTATGTGAAGAGAATAAGTGTGGGGGAGACAAAACCATTAGTAAAAGGTAGATTTCTTTTGTTGTTCACCCACTTAGGCTTTGAGCTCTTGTCATTCCTTTGCCTCAGGTTTTGCATTGGGAACAATGCAAGATTTAAGTGTGGGGGAGAGATTAGGATTTAGGTCTTGTATGTTTCATTGTGCCTTATTGCAAAAATGTCTCATTTCCAACAAAAAAAAATTGATCCAAACCACACACTCTTGAATTTTTGTCACTCTTTGTTTTAGAAATTTGTCTAAATACTTATGGGAATTGTATATGTTCTTGGTTGATTTTTAATGAATTGATTGGTTATTACTTAAAGTTAGCATTTGGATTAATTGAGTTAATGCATTTTGATTAGGCTAGTGCTCAATTAATCTTTGTGAGTCTGCATTTGAGAAGAAAAACTTTGTTGGAAGGATTTTGAGCCTAATTTTCATTTATTAATGCGTGTTTGCCACCTATTCTAGTGTACCTCTAGAATTTGTTTAAATTCTTTTTCAAAATCACATTTGCATTTAGATTAATAAATATGATAGGGGCATTCATTTCATCACCCCTTATCCCAAACACAAACTCTATATACTAATCCATTGTGAACCCCCTTTGAGCCCTTCACATTCCAAAATCCATCATTTATTAACAAGCACTATGTAAGCATCCTATTTGCATTAGATTGGCATCCAAATATCATTGAATTGCCATTAATATTGTTGATATGAAAAAATGCCATTTACCTACATTATATGTGAAAAAAAAAAGAATTAGAAGAAAAAGCATGAAAAAAAAAGAAGGAAAGAAAAAAAATATCATAACAAAATATAAAAAAAAAATTGAAAGAAAAAAAGAAAGAAAAAGAAGAAATAAAAAAAATAAGGCATTTGTTTTGATTGGCAAGGAGATGTGGTTATTTGAGTTTAAAGAAAAAAGTGGATGTCATTTTATACTTTCGTACAGGCATAGTACTTGTTGTTTGATTATCCTTTCAATGAGACCATTTCCATCATTTCAACCCTTTTAAAAGTCCTCTTGATTCATGAGTCTAAGTGTTACATAGTGGTGGAGAGAGTAGAATTTCTACAAGCATATGGTAGGACCTAGTCTAAGTGGTATTGAGCAAAATTTCCTATATTTATGAGAGGAGTTAAACACTGAAATCTTGGAGTATTCTCTTATGCACATTCTTTGATTAATTATGCATTAATCTAGTCCATTTGCATTATCTCATGCTAAGACTTATGTTAGCTTGATTAGTGATGATTGATTAATTCATTGATTTCAATTTTGAGCATTTGAAGTTTTCATTTGTATTTAGTTTTGAATTGATTAGTGTTTTGCACAGGAGTGCAAAAGTTTAAGTGTGGGGGAATTGACAAATCCCTATTTTATTATATATTTACATATTTTATTTGGAGATTTTGTTATAATAATTTAGCTTCAAATGCCTTATTTGTGCTTAATTGAGATTAAGAGTAAATATATTAAATTGTAACTAAAAAAGATAAAATTGTTAAAATAATTATAATTACTCTTAATCATTGATTTTTCTGGAAATATCTGATGTTGGTTTAAATATATTTTAATTGAAAATCCTTGAAAATTTGGACTAAACCTGAAACTAGCAATTTGGGGTTTGAAATTCAAGAATGACACTTTGTCCCATGAAGTTGGAAACTGACATTTTAGTCTAGCAAAACTCAGCGTTTTGGCACTGTAGGTCAGATCTGAAATTAGCTGAAGATTTTAATATTGAAGAGAGAGCACAGCGCCGAAACACCTCTGGACCTTCAGCTTTTCTTCATTCAACATTCAATTCTTCTTGATCACCTTCGCCATCTACCATCATTGTCGCCGGCGACAATCATCCACCACCATAGTCGCCGGCGACCTCCATCCTTCACCCTGCCACTGTTTTCTTTTTCATCTCCGGCGATCTGAAAGCAAGGAGACCAGAGAGCTGAAGTCGGAGAACATAGAGTGAGAGAGTCTAGCTTGGGGGTTGTCTTCCTTAAAGCTCTCAGCTCCACCACCGCTGTACAACCACAGTCACCGGAGAGTTCAGTCTTTCACAGCGCCACCTCCCCTGCTCTCTTCCACTCCATTCCCATTAGCTCCCTGTCTCCAGCACCGTTCCACCACCACCATCTTCTTTCTTCATTCCATCACCATCTTCGACAGCTTCATTGTCTCATTCAGCCACACAAAGACCACCGTCACTCCTTCTCTGGGTTTCTACGGTCTAGACCGTGACTTCCTCTGATTCTCTGTATCACAATTTCAGCCCCCAACTTCATTGTTTAGTGCTAATTGGATAATTCATTCAGTATTTTACATGGCTGGGAGTGTGAATATATCTGGAACTGTTAATGTGCGCTGTGTTGATGGCGATTAGTGGCTGATCTCATAATCCCTTGTAGCAAAGGCAATGAGATGAACTTGGAGCTTCAATAGGAAAGTTTTTGCTATTTCAATTCTCTATTTCTACATTATATTTGTGATTCTTAGGTCTTAGGATAAATTTTATAATATTGAATTGATTTATTTTGATGTATTTGGAGATTTGTTGTGGCTTGAACTTTTGTTAGACACTTGACATTGTGGTTAAGTAGCTTAATTATCATTTCTTTGTGCTGGTGAATCATTGAATTGATAATTTTGTGAACATTTTATGCTAATTTCAAAGTGGCTTGGTTTGTTGATCAATGGTGTCTTGTGTTTGCATTGGTTAATTGAATATAAATTTATCCATTATATTTAGCATTGGGCTTTAACATCATTAATCTTGATTTTTCATATGGGTGGCCATTGTTAAATTAAGATTAATGAGAAAATTAAGTGGTAATACGAGGTGGTTCAGTTATTAGATTAAAAGCTAAAAATGATTTTTAAGTTTATTTAATTGCTAGAGTGCTTAATCAAACTGATTTAAAGAGATTAATATGCAAGGTGGCTTGGTATTAATCAATCTAAATTAGGCCTAGTCTTTTGGAACTAGCATGATTAATTCTCCCATAAACATTTGAAGTGATGATTGCTTGCGTCATTGCTATAAGGGATTGCTTATTCCATTATTTTCTTTCATTTCATTAAATCCATTATCATTTCATTTCATATTTTCAAGAAAAATCCTAAAAAGAATTAGTTTAGAATGATTTAATTCTTAATTGTAAAAAGTAGTTGATAGTTGAAAAGACCAAATTTTTCCATTTTTAATCATTTCATACCAATCATTGCACTTAGTTCCTAGGTAATTAATAAAAGGCTCTTCGAGAGACGATCTGGGATTGCACCCTATATTGTAATCCTTGGTTTAACTTTGAAGAAGGTTACCAAGGCACAAAGCTGACAACGCCTATTTATTCACTTTCCAATAAAGAGATGTTATGAGTTTGATTCGTTTTTCCTTTTTTTTTTTTTGGGGTCTCTTATGAGTTTTATAACCGGAGTTTATATTTTTGTCATAAGTTGGCTTAAAATAGAAAAATTGCTCATTCATAATCAATTTCACAAAGTACACAAATAAGAAAATCTACCCTATAGCTAAAGGACATCATCTGATCCATTGCACTTTTCTAGTTCTATTTTTTCGGTATATTTTTTGAGAGTTTGCTAACTCACAAAATGTGTAATGCTTCAAAATTCTGGACTTTTGGGAGATGCCTCTTCTTGATTTTCAATTATGTTTCAATGTTCTTTAATCTTTTTTTTCTTTTGGAAGCCAACAAGGCACTTCAAACTCGAAAGAATGCACCATTACAGCTGAGAAGGGTAATTCTAAATCTCAAAATCAAAGGGACAAGGGTTTCTTGAGAAGTGCCTACCATCCTAAATAGGTCGCTCCCTAGATCTTTCCATTTCCAGATCGTTAGCCCCAATGTCGAGTCCTGTGAGTCTTAATAATTATTTCTATATGTGTGTGTCTATTTGTTTATATCATTAGCCCCATTATCGCTCCCAGGATCCGTTGGTTCCGCTGTCAATTTCATGTTTATATCTATTTGTTCTGTGCTATTTGTTTAGTTTCCTGAAGTTTTTGCTTGTTTAAATAGAAGTGGGATTGTTTAACTTGAACTATACATGTTTAACTTGGCTGGTTGTTCAAAATGCATGAGCGTGTCTCTTATTTTGCTGTCTTTTCTGAGTGTATCATCAATATCATTTCCTGCTTCGTGATGTTTCCATATGCCTTCCTTTTAACTTTTGAGGGCTTGCCCAGATATTCAATGTTTGTTTTGCTGAAAGAGTTAAACTGCAGTACCCTGTTTATTTTGCTTATGACGATGACAACATTCAAGTTGTGTTAGCTGATATTAAAAAAATGATGACACCATACGAATTTGAATTGAAAAGGATAGAACTACATTTTATAAAGAAAAAAGATAGAACTACAGTTATTTGAAAAAAAAAAAAAAAAGCAAAAAAGCCACGACCCTACCGATTGGACTGGACAGATAACCAAAGAGTAAATTATCTTTCAGATGGTGTGCCATTTTTATTTGATGTATAATTCGTTGAGAAATTATAAGGTGGATTGCCATTAAAAAAAAAACAGAAAACTTGGCACCTAAAGGGAAAATTTCAGAAAAATACCTTCAAAATATGAAAATCACATATCAATTTTGTTTTCTACAATAGTTTAAACATTGACTATACTTTATTAGCAATTCACAACTTATTTTAATAGGAAATCACTGATTTGGGATTTCAAAATTTTGAATTTATCTTTCTGGAAATTTTCGTAAAAAGAAACTACAAGACAAAAAGTAAAAAGCCAGATAGAAACGTTGAAGCCTAATTGGTCCTTAATTTCCGTTATCCTTATCAAAATACATCATTCTGGCGAAATAAATTTGTCAGCAGCAGCAGCAAACACACATCTATAAAAAGTCATCCCAAAACATATCTGACAAACGGTTCAAAGACAAACTCAATAGTTTAAGTGAAGACTAGTTAGAAATTGGGCGAGGAACGTTTCCTGAAAGCTTGTTACCAGCAAGTCGTAAGAACTTCAAGTGCTCCAGTCTTCCCACCCCAATCGGGAAAAACCCTTCAACTGAATTAAAATAGCAATCGAATGTCTCCAAGATTGACAGATTGAATAGAGATGGTGGAATAAATCCACTAAGACTATTATTTGGAAGATTTAAATAATCGAATAAACTCTTCTAGTATTTAACATAAAACTTGTTATCACTAATTAAGATCAAGCTCAACAAGGAATGAGAGGTTCCCCAATTGTGGAGATATAATACCTTTAAGACCCATGCCCCTAAGATTCGAGGAACGAACCCTTCAATAGAATTTTTATTTCTTTATTTGTACGTTACTAAAACTCTAAATAATGAACAAACAGAAAGAGGTAACAGATGATAAATTGTCTGAAAGATCACAATCAATTTGGCAAGAAACAACTTCAAAATGTCCCTTTCAGAATGATGATGTTCCATTGTTAAAAGCCTTATGTAAAGTCTGATATAGGTTTGAATTGTTGGAAGTGCTCCACTTAAGTGAAATATCACATCCTTCCACTACCATTATTATCGCACAAGCCATAAATTTCATCTAAATCAAGCCATATATCCCGTATACGAACAGTAGCTTCATATATATTTACTTATCTTTTGAAACCTTCAAGCACTAAGCATTAAAGGACACATACGTGTACATAATATTTAAAAAAGGTTTGCTTAAAACAATTATTTTGGGTGTTTTTGAATAATCGTAATTAAGTTTGTTGAATAAGATTCAGCTGGAAGAACTTTCTAGATATAACTGCATACTCCCTTCATTCTTTTTTTATTGACGTTTTATTATAAAATTTCGTATAAGTATTTATGTTGCTTCTGTCGGAAAAAATGGAATTATATTGTTTATATCGGAAAAAATTGAATTACATTGACATTTGTTTATATTGTAAAAATACATACAAAAATTCAATGGTCATGCATATTCTATATATATTATTCTTGCAACCCAAGATATTTCCACGCTAATGATCTCAATTATGGAGTAAGAAACACACAATCACGAACAAAGTAAGGACCAATGGTCTGATTACAAGAATGTAAGGAATGGAAGGCTTGTGTGTGTGTGTGTGTGTAATTGAATAAATAAAATCAATTGGGTTAAACAATAGGTTTAAAAAAAGAACTGAAATAAAGTTGCAAATTTATAATATAGGTGTATATATGTGACATATGAATATATGGATATACCATAAGAAGAAAAACCACCCATAACCACACCAAGAGCTACCACAACTATTGAAGCATGCAAAGAGGAAGAAAAATGTGTGGTCCTTAATTTTTCAGTTATGGCTAACTATGAGGCCTTTGTTCGTAAGTACTACCACAACAATATTTTGGTGAAGCCTTTTTTTGCATAGAGCATCTAGTATCTTGGGTCTACCTCACTACAAAAAAATAATGAATTTCCGATAGAATTTACCACAGAATTCTTTGTCATGGCAAATTCCGTCGGAAACATTTTAGACAGAATTCATTTTGCCACAGAAAAATATTCTATGGTAAATTCCTTCAGAAATTCCAATTTGCCATAGAATTAACTACGGAATAATTCCGTGGCTAATTTTGCTACGAAATTAGCCACAGAACTTATTGAGTGGCAAATTTTGCCATGGAATTAGCCATGCAAAAACATTCCATGGCATGTTCCGTCGTTTGCCACGTAATTAGCCATGGAACAATTCTGTGGCTAATTCCGTCAAAAAAAATTAATAAATAATTATTTAGATAAATTTAATTATTAAAAAATTATTATTTTAAAAATATATAAATTATTAGTTATAAATTAATTTTAATTAAAAATAAAATTTAAATTTAGAAATTGGACAAAAATATACTCATATGAAAATACATTTTAGATGTAAAAGTTTTAATTTGAAATTAATTTACATTAAAAAATAATAAGAATATATAGAATTATTTTATATTATTATTAAATTCATATTTTTTTATTATAATATATATTTATGTATAAGAAACAAATATATATATATATATATATATTTTTATAAATAATTGATTATATATAATAATATTATATATATATATATATATAAAGAGTCTGGAGAAATGAAGGAAAATGGAATGTTACGCCTCCTGTAGGAAACGAAGGCAGACTGTGCTGATATAACCTGAAGGAGAAAGGTTGAGCTCTAAATGGAGGATTCTCTGTAAAATGTTCCTGTATGAAAGAGGACATGATTCCTTTCATGTCCCGGGTTATAGTTGGTCATAATCATTCTGGTTTTCTTTATTTACTCCTAATAAATATTTTGATTTTTGCAAGTGTGTTCTTGTCTTTTTACTTCTTTTTAATTTCTGCAACAAAATTTTATGTACTGCCCAGGTCTGTCTCAGTTATAGTATCAGAGCCATGTTTTTAATGATAAAATGGTGTTAGATATGAATAGTTTTGATGATGTCAAATATAGATGTCAAGTATTAAGAGCAAAAAGTTTGTATGATATACTTCTCCTCTACATTGACTAACTACTATATTTAATGTTGTATATCTTGTAGATTAGTCATAAACCTGATGGTGGGTTGATGTTATAATGCCTCATATGTGGAGAATAATCATCAAGAAGAAAATCAAGAGGCAAGTGATTGAAGAAAGAATGCATTGCAAGAACTAATAGGAATATCAAGCAAAGATTGAAGAAGATTGAAGATATTTAAGAAGACATCTAATTGGGTTATAAAGAATGATCATCAATTCAAGAAGATATCTAGTTGGGTGATGAAGAATGATCATCAAGAGGAAAAACAAGAAGAAAGAGATTAAAGAAAGAAGAAGAAAGATTGAAGAAAGAAGAACTTGTAAGATCAAATGAGAATATCAAAATTCAAGCTCTTAGAAGTGATACCAGAGGTTAGAATGGGTCAATACGAAGTTAAAATGACATATATGGAAGTTATGGCACCTCCATAGATGATTACTCGAGTAATATGGCACTGCCTCATTTTGGAGGTGATTACTCGAGGCCTTACTCGAGTAATATGCAAAATTACTTGAAGATTACTCGGGGGAGCCCTCGAGTAATGATACTTTGTTTTCGCGCGGCAGGACAGAGGTTCGATATTTTGATGATATCTCTCTAATCACACGTCGGATTGAGCTAAAACTAATGGCATATGTAACTAGACTCCCAACACGAACTATGGACACCAAGATCACATTAAAAGGAGTTCCGATGAGAGAGATATGATTTGTGGAAGTTGACACATGAATCAGCGTCTTTTACCAGAACAAGGTTCGGTATTTTGGACATAACTCTCAAAATACATATCAGATTGAGACAAAATTGGTGCCATATGAAAGTATACTCAAGTAATGCAGTTGGAAATGCTCTCGGCCAAGATTTGAATAACATTACACGAGGGACCACTCTAGTAATCTGCAAAGTTATTTAAGAGCTTACTCGAGGGATAATTACTCGAGTAACCAGAGAAGAAATCATCCAGTAGCTCTCGGCCAAAAAATCACAGACTTTACTCGAGGGACTACTCAAATAACCAGATATGGAAGAATACATTACTCGAGGGATTACTCGAGTAATCTGTAGAGTTATTTGATCCATTACTCGAGGGATCACTCGAGTAATCAGGTAAACAAAGAAGTAGTTACTCTCAGCTAGATTTTGAACAGGATTACTTGAGGGCTCACTCGAGTAATGACCCAGGATTACTCGAGTGACCACTCGAGTAATGCAACAAACAACATTACGAAGATTCTGAAAGTCAATGGAATGATTTTGTAATTCATCCATCTTGCTTCTAATCACTCTAACACTACATTGATTTAGTGTTTAATGTATTTCTCCAGGAATGCAATGAAGAGATGATGTAAAGAGACAAAAGTTGACTTTACGGAAGTGGAGCATTCAACGTTCTAACGGCTAGTTTTTCAAATGTGAAGAATGACCAAACGAAGCAATGAGACTCAACGGATAGGTTGAAATACTCACAACGGTCATATCCTACTCAACTATAAATACAAGAGATTTAAGCAAAACACACACAAAAATGAGAAACATTCAAAGATCATGAATCATCTACTCCAATCCAACTACTCTCTGTTCTTATCCATTTTCTATATCATGTATATTTGAGAGAGAGATTATTTGCATTGTACTTCAGTATTCATCTATTCACTTCTGATAGAGAAGATTGATTGTAATCTTTCATCATCAAAGTTGTATCCTTACAGGATGTGTAAGGGGGAGTAACTCGGTTGTAACCTTATAGTGTGTAAGGGGGAGTAACTTGATGAGAGATTTGTAAAAGACTTCGCAAGTGCCCCGCTAAACTTGTGGGTTGTAAAGGCTTTTCTTGTGCCTGGATTAAATAAGAAGATAGTGGATTTGAAAATCTCAGGAGGAGCTTGGGGACTGGATGTAGGCCATCGCAGATTTGACCGAACCAGGATAAATCACAGTTTGCACACTCTCTTCCTTAAACTCTTATATTTCTAGCATATATTAACTGTTGATTTATGATTCATTGCTTTCATATTTATTGCTTTCTCTAAGATGCAAAAAGATTTTCAAAGTTCTTAAAATTTTTATCTTACACCCAATTCACCCCCCTCTTGGGTGTCAGCCGGTTCTAACAAATGAAACCTTAGATCTCTAATAATTTCATATTTACTTTCACACTCTTTGATCTACATCCAGTAAAATTTAATCTTTGTTATTGTTTATTTAAGTAAAATTAATATTTTGATTAGTGTTTATCAAAATTAGTCTTAATGAATATAATTAAAAATTTAGAACCTCATATATATGAAATTGAATGTAATAATTTACCTGGAAGTTCATATTTACCTTTAATAGGAAATCAAGAAGAAACTTGTATATTTACTCCTTTTATGGCTGGAGGTCATGGAGATACTACATGGAATTTAATAAATTGAAATAATATGTATATAATGAAATGGTTAGGTACGTATATAAACCCTAATATAAAAGATATTCTAGAAATATATAGTTTAGAGGATACTTTAAATATGATTCCAAAAGATATAAAAGAAAAAATGAACTCAGAAAAACCTAAAAATAGGATTAGTAAGTTAGAATTCTTAAGTCAGTCATTAGAAGAAAAAATATATAATATAATGAAAAAAGTAGAATATAATCACGAAGAATTAAAAGAAATAAAAAATAAAGTGAATAATATAATAAATTCCTTAGAAGTAAGAGAACAAATAATAATAGAAAATTCAAAACCAGATCCATAGTTAGAACCTATAGAACCTATATTTACTAGTCATAGACAATTAAATATGATGAGAGCTTTAGAAGAAATGGAAAAAATAGAAATGTCTAGAGAACAAACATTAAAACAAAACATGGATGAAAATATAAGACAAACTAGGATAATAGTTGAACAACTGATAAAAGGACAACAGGTATTAAATAATAATTTATGGTCAATAAATGATAAATTAAGTAAAACAGAGATAGAACAAAAACAAATAATTGAGAAACCAAAAATAAAGATAGAAAAAAATGAAGAATTAGAAGAAGGAAATAAAATTGCAGAAATTATATGTTATTCAGAAGATATAAAAGATATTTTAGAAATATATAAACCGAAAATTAACATGATGAAGGTTGAAGAAGAAGATGATGAAATAGAAAAATTAATGGGATTAGAAGAACAAGAATTAGAACAAATTCAAAAAGATTTTAAAACTGCTACTATAATAACAGAAGATTTTGAAAATAGAACAGAATTAAATACTGGAATTGTAATACAAGAAAGAGGAGATACTACTACAAAGATGGAAATAGATTCTAAAAAAATAAGAACAGAAGAAGATTATAAAAAATCTAGAGAACAAAGAGAAGCAGAAATAAATACAGAAGAGTTATAACATTTAAAAAATGTAAAAGATGATAATATGGGTTTTGAAATGAATTTTAATACACCTAATCAACCAAGATTTACACCTAGTAAAACATGATTTATACCACCACCGATAGAACAATATGAAACAAGAAGTATACCTATGTTAGGAATATGGTTAGATTTAAACTGTATATTAGAACCTGAAAAAGCAATAGAATAATGGGCTAGAGCTCAAATAATAGTATTAATAGGAAGAAATTTAGATTTTCAATCAACAAATTTATTGATAGAATCAAGCTTTTTAGGAAATGTATTAAATTGGTCGAAAAGTCAAGATGAAACTTGGAGAGAAGCAGTAAGACATATGAATAAAAATGAATATAATAGTAAAAAAGAATATTTTGTAAAATCGGTAAAAAGATATGAATATATATTAAGAACTGAATTTTTATGAAGAAGTCATGCAATAGAAGAACAAACTACGAGTAATGAAGCTATAAGACATTTATATCAAATAGAAATATGTTCTTTAGAACTAAAATATTTAAATCAGTATATATGTGAATTTCAAAAATATTACTATGAAATAAAAGAAAGTCCAAATGATAAAAGAATAAAATATTTATCTATCTTTTATATAAAATTACCAAGATTATTAGGAGATGTAATAATAGATGATTATTATAAAACTTTTATAGACAATCTAGATATAATACCTTATGTTGATTCTTTAGGAAGAAGAATAGATTATTTAAGAAATTATTTATTAGAAAAATGCAAACAAGCCTGGAGAAATATGAAATGTTATAAACAAAATAAACTAATATTAAGATGTGGAGAATTTGAAAAGCCTCATAGATGGGGATGTAAAGATAGTGATAAAAGAATAAAAAGAAAATATAAGAAAAATAAACAGTATAAAAAACCAATGAGAAAGTATAATAAATATAGATATAGATTTTAAAAATATCCAAAGGAGAAATTTTATAGAAAATATAAACCAAGATAATATTTTAAGAAAGGAAAGAAAATAGATTATAGTAAAATACCAAGAAAATGTAAATGTTATAATTGTGGAAAAATAGGGCATATATCAACATAATGTAAATAACCTAAAGATAAGAAAACAATGAAAATTTTAGAACAAGCCCAAGAATATGAATTAGAACCTTTAGAATTTGATGAAGAAATTTATAGTGATATAGAAAATCTAGAAATATAAATTTATAATATAAAACTATTGAGTGATTTAGAATTAAGTGAAATTGAAGAAAAATTATTAGAGTCAGATATAAAATATTTAGAGAGTGATAATGGAGATGAATTAGGACTTTATATGATGAATAGACAAGAAGTAAATAAAATAATAGAAGATAAAGAATATGAAGATTACGAAGAATATAGAAATGTACAAGAAGGAACAGCTGAAAAAAGAATGACATTTAATGAAAAACAATATGCTAAGATAAAAGATATAAAATTAAACTTAAAACCAGATCAGATAACTAAAGAAAATTTTATGGAAAAAGTGGGTAAAATAATGAAATCAAAGAAAATATAAAAAGTCAATGTGCGATATTAGAAAAGAAACTTCCTATAGAATCATCATTAATAGAAGGAATGCTTAGAATACCATTAATAAGTAAAGGATTAATAGAGAATGAGATATTTAAATTACCATTTAAAGAAGAGGTAATAGAGATATATATTGCAGGAGTACAATTATTAGTAAAAATCTATTTTAGAGAAGGAATAGATTCACCTATAGAATTATTAATAACTGATGGAAGAATAAGTAGTAGTGTATAAGATAGTGTATTAGGAATATTAGCAGGAAATCTAATATATCAATATTAAAATTTACCTTGAATACAAACTTTGTAATATCAAGTAATGATGAACATATAGATTAATCAATATTGATTTACCATAAGTTAAATGGAATAAAATTATTAAGAGGAGCCAAAACTATAAGTATAACAGCTATGATAGGATTAGTATTTACTAATGAATATAAGATATTTAATAAGTCATCAGGAAGAATTAGTATAGAGAAACAATTTATGCCATTATTAAAAGAAATTAAAGTAAATCCTATAAATATAACATTGCCAGAACAATTAAAAATAGAATTGGATAGAACTATAAGTATAAATGAAACTAGAGAAAGAAGATTAGTATCTAATAATAATTTAGGTAATAGATCATTAAGAATAAATACTTTATTAGAACCTTTACAAATAAATATAAGTCCAAGAAAAAGTATATATATAAAAAGCAGTAATAGTAATAGATTAGCATAAATACCTTTAATAGATACTCCCATAAATACAAATTTAGTAGAAATAAAACAACAGATAGAAAATTTAGATATAACTCAAGAACAGGAAGGAAGTAAAATAATTATAGAAATAAAGAAAAATGGATTGTGGCAAGAAGTAATAACTTTAATAGATGAATTAAAAGAGAAAAGTACTATAGAAATAGGATATATAGATAATGATTATGAAGAAACTGATGAAGGTATTAAAACAAATATAATGGTGAGATTTAATAAAAGAGACATAATACAATTAACATTATGGGTAGAAGAAAGTGAGAATAAAATGTATAAGATAGTCTTAGGAAAAAACTTTTTAGACAAAGTAAAACCCTATAGAAACCAAAAAGACAGAATAATATTTAACATAAATCATCAAACAATTGTAATACCAAAGTTAAAATGATGTTAAACATAAAAAAAAAGGTTAAAATAATAAGAATAATATTAACAAACGAAGAAAATTATTACTATATAGATAAAGAAAGAATAGTAATCCCAAAATCAGATAAAAGTATGATGAATCATATAGTACATAATATAGATAAAGCTAATCAAGAAGAATATATTTCGAAGAATCTCAGAATTTTGTACAAGAATATAATAATGTAGTAAATAATATGATGAATAGAAATAACATAAAAAAGTATTGAAAGAAAAACTTGAATTATTCTCTAGAGTCTAGTTTTATGGATAGAATAATTATATCATTAAACAAAATGGTATTATTATAATTCTAAAAAAATATAAGAATGAAAATACCAACAACAGAAAAAGTAATTATAAGAAAAATAGTCCATCATATGAAACGAACAGATGAAGATGAAGAAACAGTGTTTTAGAAAGAATATATAATAAATATAACCAAGAGACATATTTAAGAGCATATAATAGGGTTAAGAAAAGAAGAAAATATAGAGATAATGTAAGAAAAGATCTTAAAAAACAACTAGAATTACTTTCAAGAGTATAATATGGATATGTTAAATATGAATATGATAAATAGAGATAGATTAATATTAAATGAGAGTGAATGGAAATATAAAAGAAAAGAATACATTACTATTATACCAAAAAATAATAAAAGTTTCATAAGATTAATACTGAAAAAGATAAAAAGAACTCATAAATGGGAAAATACAAGATTAGAATATATATTTTTTTAATCAACCACTATTATATGAAGAAGAATATGAAAGGGTGTTAGAAGAAAGAGAAGGAAGAAAAGATGTAAAGAAAATCTTGAAAAAAAGATTAGAAGTATTATCTAGGATATGAGGCCATTATACTACATTTTAGTGAAATTTAATTATAAAAAATATAGAGCTAGAAAATATCATGTTTTAGTGGACACAAGAGAAAATCTAACAGTAGCAAAATATAATGTTTTGCCACTAGAATTATGAAACAGAAAGAATAAAATGCTTAGAATGGAAAGTGCAGGTAAAGAAATTTATATGTTAGAATTAGAAGCTAAAGACATAAATGTGGAAATAAGAAATTATTAATTATTAATAAAAGAATTAAATCAGTATAATGAATCATCCTGTGATGTAATTTTAGGATTAGATTTCTTGGAACAATATTATCCTATACATATGATTAGTAAAGCTTTAATATTAACTACACCTTGTAAACATGAAGCATGGGAAATAAGAATAACTAGACCATATAGAAGAAAAGATGAAAAATTTCAGAAAAAGAATAATGATCATGAAGTTCAATTCTTACAGAATAATGATCTAGTAAAAATACAACATTTATAGGAACCTTACAAATTATAGAAGTTAAAACTATAGAACAAAGAATTATAGAAAATTATAGTGAAAACCCTCTAGTTCATTGGGAAAAATCTAAACCAATTGCAAAAATAGAATTAAAAGATTATAGTAAAGAGATTAATTATAAACATTATGCATGGACAGAAAATGATAAGAAAGAATTTATAATGCATTTAGAAGAAATGAAGAAATATAATTTAATAAAAGAAAGTAGGTCAGAATATTCATCACTAGCTATAATAGTATCTAAACATAGTGAAGAAAAAAGAGGAAAAACTAGAATGGTTATTAATTATCAAAAGTTAAATGAATTAGCAATAAGAAATAGATATCCTATACCTAAGATAGATCTATTATTTAAGGGAGAATTGCCCAAAAATACCTTGGAGACAAATTAATTGCTGATTGCTATCAAGTGTACAAGCGATCTTCCGTTTTGTGCAAACCATCTTCCGTATGTATAAAAATTTTCTATATAAATGTGCAAACAATCGTCCGTATGTATAAAAATCTTCTATATAAATGTGCAAACAATTTTCCGTTGTGTGCAAAATATCTGCCGTTATGTGCAACAGATCTTTCATGGTAGCAATCAGCAATTAATTTGCCTCCAAGATATTTTTGAGCAATTCTACCATTATTTAATCTAATAAAGGGAAAAACTATATTTAGTAAGTTCGATTGTAAATCAGGATTTTTTCAAGTAAAATTAGAAGAAGACAGTAGAAAATATACAGCCTTTAGTATATCGGAAGAATTATACGAATGGAATGTATTACCTATGGGATTTCATAATAGTCCTAGTATATTTCAAGAATATGTATAAAAAATGTTATTACCTATAAGAGATTTTGCTGTAATATATATAGATGATATATTAATATTTTCAAAGGATGAACAAGAACATGAAGAACACTTAGAAAAGTTTACAAGATTAATAGAAGAAAAAGGTTTAAACATATCACCCTCTAAAATGGAATTAAGAAGAGAAAAGATTAATTTCTTAGGACAGATCATATCAAAAAATGGAATAGAATTACAAGATCATATAAGTCAGAAGATATTTCATTTTAAAAAAATAATGAATAAAAAAGAATTACAATCATTTTTAGGATTAGTAAATCAAGCTAGAATTTATATGCCTAATTTATCAAAATTAACATAAAAAATATCTAAATTAGCAGGAGAAAAAACTACATGAAAATGGGATAATAATATAGAAAACATTATAGAAAATATAAAGATGTTATGTAAAGATTTGCCTAAATTAATTATACCTATAAAAGAAAATGTAAAATGGATAATTTATACTATGCCTCAGAAAATTATTGGAGAGCAGCCTTATATCATGAAAATAAAGATGGAATTGAAAAAATAACAAGATATACAAGTGGAAAATTTAATGAATCTCAGAGTAGATATCATTCTAACTGGAAAAAATTTTTAACAGTTGTAAAAGTTGTAGAAAAGTTGGAATTATTTATTGTAAATTCTATATTTATAATAAGAACAGATAATACTCAAGTAAACCATTGGTTATTAAGAGGAATAAAACAAAACAAGTTGAGTAATAAAATGCTAATTAAATGGCAAACAGATTTAGCATATTATGATTATGATGTAGAATATATTAAAGGAAAAAATAATTTAGTTGCTGATTATTTGAGCAAATGGAATCAGTAAATAGGTTTGGAAGGCATAGTCCTGTAAATCAAACAAATAAAGATGAAGAATCATCTCCAATGATAAACCGACTTGTAATGAAGATTAATATCCTTGAGATGAATATGAGTTTATTAAGTAGTCAAGTTAGTACTAGTATACAAGGGATAACTAGCTCTGCATCTAGTATTAATGATTCACTTAATGATATCTATATTCAACTTGAGAATCTCAAGATTAGTAAGACAGATGCTGTCAACCAAAGTGTAAGGACAGATGTCCAACAAAAGAATAATGAGACAAGTAAGGGCAAAGAAGCAATAATTGCTAGCCCAGTAACACTTGTAATAAAAGGGTCTTTCACCCTTGGTGAGTCATCTACTCACTCAACCCAATCTTTAATTGAGTCATTCGGACTTAACACTACCACACCTTTAACCCAAGAAAAAGGACTCACACCTTTTTCTCAGATTGTGGCTCAGGAAGAAAAAGAAAAAGAAAAAGAAAAGCCAAAAAGGAATAATCTGTACCAGCATCTAATAATCTCTTTGATCTCCCTCAGCAGTATAATTTCTATAAACTCATTGTGAAAAAATTGAACCAATTAGCCTTATTTCATATAAGGACATCAAATATGTTTCACATTATGCTTTTAACAAAGCCATCATATATCTAGGGACTCCTCCTAGTATTGTAAAAACCTTGTATCAATATGGTTTAATTCAGAGTATATATCCCTAAACAGCAATGAAGGAAATCTCTGAGTTGCCTCAAATTATTAGATCATTTGTAGGATATTATTTTAAAATTGTAACAAAACATCAGGTCTTTATAAGGTGTTACTTGACTGTAGCAGAGATTACTCCAGACAAGTTTTATATGCCTATAAACTTGATAAGATTAGGAACCACGAAGAAGCCATTGGAATATGAACCAAAAGTTAAAGAAGAAATTGAAGATGATGAAGATTTCCAATTCAGAGTATCAAATATAAGAGCACAGGATTATCATATAATATTCCAAGAAATGAATAGAGTCAAGCTAGCAGGAAAAGAAGAACAACCATGGGTATTCAGATCCAATAATATGACATGTGTATACTCTCTTGGAACTAAACCTCATAATGACAAGTAGTTTAACCTCTGGTATGATAAAATTAAGAAAATTCAGATGGTTAATACAGAAGAAACAGAGAAAAATATTTGTCTGATAATTGGAGATTATCCGAATCATGAATGTCGGCATGGTAAGGAGATAAGAGAAAGCGACAGTTGTAATACCTCGAATTGCGAGATTTGAGGCTAGAGAATAAGCCTGAAATAAGTGGACTGCTAAGCCCCAGTTTAGTAGGAGCCCAGATTTATTTCCTAATGATTCTTATATCTTTGGGGTATTAAAGAAAGTAAAATGGTGAATTTTTGAGAAAGTAATTATGTTTTTAGTGAAATCGCCTATGAGGTAGTGAGCTTGTCATGTGATTTTGTATGACCAAATGACGAGAAAAAATTATGCAATTTTACAGGATGAACGTAGACATCCTAAGCTTTAAGTTGATAGGTCATATGACTCAATTAGAGCTATATAAAAAAAGTTATGAATTTTTGAATTCAGCACAGAAAAACAGTGAAATTTCTGAAACAGTATGTAAAGATTGAAATTCAGGGAATATTATGATTCTAGCTAGCAAAAGTCTATATTTTTCCTTAAAACTAGACTCAATAAGGGTTCTATAAGCTTTGGAATCACTCAATTCTATTTTCCTATAATTAGTTATGATTTTTCAAATTTTGGGCAGAAATCTACCAGAAAATCTGAAAATGTCAAATTTTGGAATTATGACATCATCATAAGGCAAGATGACATAAGCATGGGATTAAAAGCAATTTCTACATCTTCATCATCCATTTCCCGATGCCATTTCAGGCAAGAAAACGTGAGAGAGAGCTTGGAGAAAATAGAGAGAAGGAAGAAGAAATCTCAAAAGGTAGGTCGATTTCTTCAGTGAATTCATACCTAATGTGTATAATCTGTCAACACCCGTTTCCATTTTGATATGCGCAGGGCAATAATGAACAAGTTCCATAGGCAAACAGAAAAGTACAGTTATACTGATAATAAGTATTTGTTTACAGACAGACATTAACAGAGCAAAATTCGCTAATAATTACAAATATATACAGAATATCCCAAAATATTCCAAGTACAGGCTAAATATAACCACCAACTGTGTCTCGAGAAACAAGCCCGTCAGTTTCCCGGAACTATGTCCTTGCCTTTTGAACCGCTGGCACCCGCTGAGACATTTGGATTAGAAAAAGGGGTGAGATTCCAAGGAATCTCAGTAGAAACATACGATCAATATATAAAATGCGAAAATTAAATATGCAATGCACCGTATCAAGTAAAATGAAAATTCATATCATCCGTGTGTGTACACAAAATTCAGGGCCAACAAACCCGTTGAAACCCCTGCATGTACCTCAGCCGAGTCCTTGACTACAGCTAGGTAAGACCAGTGTACCTCAGCTAGGTCCTAGACCACAGCTAGGTAATGTGCCTCCAGCACGTGTTCAGATCACAAAATACAGTAACACGCATCATACAAATAGTCACATAGTATATGAGAGATAGTAGTCCCTACCTTAACCTCTTTCTTGTCTCAAAGGGCCCGCCCCGTAAAACGTGTCAACTAAAGGCGTCCAACTCGGTCCTAAAACATCAAATATACAAGAAATAGGTCAAAACCTATCCAAGTATCATTTTAGACACTTCCATAGTGTTTCTTGTGGTTATATTAGCCTATGGTGAAAATTTACCAAAATGCCCCCGGGACCCCGGCCCCGCCGTACCCGGCCCGATGGCACGTTTTTCCAAATTTTTGACTAGGGCTATCCTGACATATTTTCGTCCAAGGAATCCATTTCCGGACTCAAAAATACCATATTCAATGTCAAATTACAAAATTGCCCTTGGCAACCCTACTTTTAGGGTTTTAGGGGCGTTCCCGTAATTATGCTTTCTCAGCCTTTTCTGAAAAAGTGCCCAACTGTAACCCCACCTATTTTCGCCCACTGAATCCAATGGAACCATAAAATCATTGAAAATCCAACTCTAAGGCCCTCAAACATCCCTGGCCGAAATAATTGTGTTCTCCGGGAAAAATCGGGGTTTTACGATTTCGGCTCCGTAAACACGTTCCTTTCTACTCCTAACCCCTTTATTAACAATCTAATTGAGTTATAACAACCATTTGAACTAAAATTGGGCAGCATAACCCTTAGATATACAACTTTCCAAAATTTAAAACCAATGGCAATCCGGCGAAATTTCACCGATTAAATTGCCCACAGCAGCCAGAATAGTTAATATACGAAGGTTTGGAAGTTACCTCAAGCTCCAACAAGCTTTTCCCAAAAATGGCAGCAAACCCTAACTTTTAAAACACCCAATTTGAGCTTTCCAAACCTTAAAGAACAAAGAGGAGTAGTTTAGAATCGGAGTTATACGCGTTAGGAGCGAAATCGCCGGAGAAATCGGCTTACCTTGTGATTTTTCTTCTATTTCTCTCTCTAAACTCTCTCAACCTTCTCTCTCTCTATTTCAGGTATTCTGTGCGTGAATGAGCTGAAGATGAAGATGCAACATATATTTTTTAATATATAACATTATGCTTTAATTGTTTAACATTTTTCCAAAATTCCAAAAATGAAGTTTTATGTACATAAACCTTATGTACATGTAACCATGCTCATTAAGCCCAACCAATATTTCCTTCTTTTTGCCACATGTAGGAGACACCTAAAGGTCCCTCCCTATGGTCTCAATTGGCTTCACAACTTGTTCCGGTTACGTATACACGTAAAGTCTCAATTTTGGTCAAAATTGCACTTTTTGCTCAAATTTTCCATAAATTCATATTAAATTGACCAAAATATTCTAAATATATTTTTAAACTTTATTTCCCTTAATTAATTGAAATTAAATTCAATTAATTGAAAAATAATTAATTTTGTGATATTTTGGCAAAATTACGATTTTGCCATTACCTTTCTAATCCAATTTCTTTTCTTATTTTTCTTTCACCAATTTTCATCTATTTTTGGACCAAATATTTTCTCTAATATTCCTTCACTTTTGGACCTTAATATTGGGCTTTTTAAATTACCCAAATTAATTCCATAATTATTTTTGCCCAATTTCCCATGAAATTGAACATTTATAAATTCATAAATTCCAAATTCATGAATATTCACCATTTTATTGAATTTCCCAAATAATTACAATATATTTGGTGAATATAAAATTTGGGGTGTTACAGTTCTCCCCCACTTAAATAAATTTCGTCCCCGAAATTTGCTACACCTGATCAGCCATAAATTCCGGGTAACGTTTCTTTACACTTTCTTCTGTTTCCCATGTAGCCTCTCTGGGCGATAACCCTTTCCAGACAATCTTGACGAATGGAATGCTCTTGTTTCTGAGATGCTTTTCTTGCCGATCGATGATTCGGTCAGGTGTGACTTCGTAAGTCAAATCGTCGCGCATTTCCACATCTTCATACTCTATTACGTGTTCTGGATCAGGTTGATACTTTTTCATTTGGGAAACATGAAAAACATCATGTAGCCTGCTCAGATTCGGTGGCAAAGCGATACGATATGCTACAGGCCCAATCTTCTCTAAGATCTCAAACGGACCAATGTATCTTGATTGTAGCTTCTTTGCTTTCAATGCCCTGCCAATACCCGTAACAGGTGATACTTTCATGAATACGTGGTTACCGACTTCAAATTCCAGAGGTTTTCGCCTCTTATCTGCATAACTTTTCTGTCGGCTCTGAGCAGCTAGCAATCTCTGCTTGATCAATTTTATCTGCTCCGTTGTCTGATCAACAAGATCTGGCCCTAGCAATTCCCTCTCAGACAACTCAGTCCAGCATATTGGCGATTGACACTTCCTCCCGTAGAGTGCCTCATATGGAGCCATTTGAATACTCGAATGATAACTATTGTTATAGGCGAACTCTGCTAATGGAAGGAATTTGTCCCAACTACCTTTGTAATCAAGTACACAAGCCCTTAACATATCCCCAAGAGTTTGAATCGTTCGCTCTGTCTGCCCATCAGTTTGAGGATGATATGCCGTACTGAATCGGAGCTTGGTGCCTAAAGCTTCATGAACCGCCTTCCAAAACTTGGAAGTGAATCGTGGATCTCGATCAGAGATGATGTTCTTCGGAATACCATGCAATCTCACAATCTCCTGAATGTAAATTTCTGCTAGTCTATCAGAAGAATAGTGAATGCTAATCGGTAGGAAGTGAGCTGTCTTCGTGAATCTATCAACTACCACCCATATAGCGTCATGGTTTCTAACTTTTGGCAATCCTGTCACGAAATCCATGGTAACGCTTTCCCACTTCCACTCAGGTATCGCAGGATTCGTCAAAAGCCCCGAGGGTCGCTGATGTTCAACTTTCACTTTCTGACATGTCAAGCAACGAGCAACGAACTCAGTCACCTCTCTTTTCATTCCCGGCCAATAGTATTGAGCCTTCAAGTCATGGTACATCTTTGTAGCTCCTGGATGCAGAGTATACTTACTCTTATGTGCCTCCTCCAGGATTTGTCGTTTCAGTTCTTGTTGCGGTGGAATATAAATCCGCTTCTTGTACCTGACTAGCCCGCTGGGAGACAAGTCGTAATCCTGAGTCTCGCCCCTATCAATCATACCTCTGATATACAACGCTTCATCATCATGTTGTTGGGCTTCTTCAATTACCGCCCTCAGATCATTGTATATTTGACTGACCCCACTGCCTAACAGAATTTGACTAGACAGATTTAGGTCTCTGAAATCCTCGAGCAGTTTCTGCTCATAAATCATTATGGCTGCCACCTGCACTGATTTCCGGCTTAATGCGTCAGCGACAACATTAGCCTTACCGGGATGATATTTGATTTCTAAATTGTAGTCCTTCAGCAACTCCATCCATCTGCGCTGTCTCATGTTGAGCTCTTTCTGATCATACAAATACTTCAAGCTCTTGTGGTCGCAGAACAACTCTACAGTCTCACCATAGAGATAGTGTCTCCAGATCTTCAAAGCAAACACAATTGCCGCTAACTCAAGATCGTGAGTGGGATAGTTCAATTCATGAGGTTTCAGCTGTCTGGATGCATATGCCACCACTCGGCCATGCTGCATCAACACGCATCCCAATCCCTGCCCACTGGCATCTGTATACACAACATACGTAAATTGTGGATCTGGGATCGTCAGCACTGGTGCTGTAGTTAACCTCTGCTTCAACTCTAGGAAGCTCTTCTCACAATTCTCATCCCAGACAAAATGTTGAGCTTTCCGCGTCAATTTTGTCAATGGTAAAGCAATTCTGGAGAAATTCGGAATAAATCTTCGATAGTAGCCAGCTAGACCCAGAAAACTGCGCACTTCAAATACAGTCTCTGGCCTCTTCCAGCTCAGTACTGCTTCCACTTTGCTAGGATCAACAGAGACCCCTTGCTGTGAGACAACGTGGCCCAGAAACTTTACCTCTGAAAGCCAGAATTCACACTTGCTCAGTTTGGCATAGAGTTGCCTATCTCGCAATATGTTCAACACCATTTTCAGATGATGCTCGTGTTCAGCTTGACTCCGTGAATACACTAGTATATCATCAATAAAGACTACAACGAACTGGTCCAGATACGGACGGAAGATTCGATTCATGTAGTCCATAAACACGGCAGGTGCATTGGTCAGCCCAAATGGCATCACAAGAAACTCGTAATGCCCATATCTGGTCCTGAAAGCAGTCTTCGATACATCTTCTGCTTTGACTTTCAACTGATGGTATCCCGATCGCAAATCGATCTTCGAGAATACACAGGAACCAGACAATTGATCGAGCAAATCATCAATTCTAGGGAGTGGATACTTGTTCTTGACGGTCACTTTGTTCAGCTCTCGATAATCGATACAGAGACGCAGGCTTCCGTCTTTCTTCTTTACAAAGAGCACTGGAGCACCCCAGGGTGATACGCTGGGTCGTATGAACCCTTTCTCAAGTAGCTCCTCAATCTGCTTTTTCAGCTCTGCCATTTCGCTTGGAGCCATACGGTATGGGGTTTTAGAAATTGGACCCGCTCCAGGCTTCAAATCAATCGAGAACTCCACTTCCCTATCTGGAGGTAGTCCACCGACATCCTCCGGAAAAACATCAGGGAATTCATTTGCCACAGGGATACTTTCTAAGGCTACACCAGCCTCTGATTGCATAGAGCAAAATACCATGTACCCTTGACATCCCTTCTGCAAATACCTCTCAACCTTAGCCGCAGATAAAAGGTTAAGAGTGATTTCAGTGTCAGCTTGTGGTTGTGGATTCAGATATAAGACTCTCTTCTGTTTACAATCCAACAACACACCATTTGCTGTTAGCCAGTCAATCCCTAAAATTACTTCCAACCCTTGCAGTGGCAAACAAATCAGATTTACAGTTGACTCATGCCCCTCAGCGTTTATCCCGCAATTCAAACAAACATCAGCCGTCACAATTCGTGTGCCCATAGGTGTAGATACAACCAAATCATATGGGGATTTATGCATATGTAAATTCAATCGTCTCACACAATCATATGCAATAAATGAATGGCTAGCACCAGAATCATACATAACATGTACTAGACTGCCATTGAGAGAAATCATACCTTGAATCAGCTCCGGAGATTTTCGAGCTTCTTCCTGTGTCAGTGTATAGACCCTTCCTGGAACCCTGGGTCTAGTCCCCTCCGGTTGCTGCTTCTGTGGACAATCTTTCGAAAAGTGCCCTGGCTTACCGCAGTTATAGCAAGTGAGTGGTTTGTTAGGATCCGTTCTAAACGGGGCTCCACTACACGTCTTGCCAGGATGAAATGGCTTGCGGCAATACCAACATGTTCCGCCTCTTGGGAAACCCTGGCCCCCACGGCCTCCAGCTTGATTCGGCCTCTTATTATTACCCCTAGAAGGTCCACCCTGTTCTTTTCTTTTCTGTGATGCACTTCCACTCCCAGAAGCACCTTTATTACCAGTCTGAGTTGCCAGGCTCGACATACGCTTCTCAATATATCGGCACTCTTCTACCGCTTTACTAAAATCAGTAAAGTGTTGGGAGATCAGTCTGTCCTTGAACTCAGGTCTCAGCCCCTCTATCATCATATCCGAATTCCACTCATCATTGTCATTCAGCTTGGCATATGACGAGTAGCGTGACAGTCGGATATACCGGGCCAGATAGTCGTCAAAACTCTCCCGGTCGTACTGCTTGATGCTGAGGAACTCTTTCTCTTTCTCTCTCTTGACAGTCGGAGGAAAATACTTCTTGTTAAATTCCTCTTGAAATAGTTCCCATGTGATAGGAACATTCTTCCCCTTCAGAATGAGGTCCATGCCTTTCCACCAGCTATCGGCATCACCTTCCAGCTTGTATATGGCTAACCGGGCTTTCATCTCATCTGGACATTGCAGCATATCAAAAATCTTTTCCAAACGAGCTAACCAGGTTTCTGCTTGTTGAGGATCAAACTTCCCCTTGAACATAGGTGGTTGTTGCTTACTGAATCTACTCAGCCAAGCTTGGATATCCACCTCAGGCTCTGGTGGTAAATCCTCTGGTTGGGGTTCCTCCGGTATTTCTTCATAATTTCCCCACATAAATTCATCCATGCGGTTCTCCAGGTGGTCCTGTCTCTGCTGTACTCCCTGGAGGTCAACTCTTATCTCATTCATTGTATTTTGCTGTTGTGCCAGCATATCTAGTATTTGCTGCTGAAATGGATCTGGTCCAGGAATCGGTATTTCCTCATGATTACCACGTCTTCCTCTTCCCCTACCTCGGCCTCGGCCTCTACCTCGGCCTCGGCCACCTTCTCCTTGTTGTATCGTTTCCATAGTTCACTCTACATGAACATAGAGAAGCATTACTTTTCATATATAAGAGCAAAGGGCATTTTCGTCATTATATAAAAGTCAGGGTACACAGATATGTCATACATAGTATACACAACTATTTACAGTAGCTACAGAGAAACAAAAACATCAGACAACCTATAAACTACTGTACATAACATATTGTTTCTTGTTACATTACATTTTCCTATCTGTACCCTCCTCAAAATACCGACTCTGGCTAAATCATTTCTGTCTGTCGGTTCCGCCTGTCTGCCCTTGTCTCATAATATGTACCGGTTAGCTCCGGTCACCCAAAATATACCACGTGGGTCCCACGTCAACCTAGATACATATATTTCGATACGAGGGTGTTCACGTGATTCAGGAACTCCCAAAAGTTCCTACTCGGACCTCTCTCTACAATGTCATTCTTCTGTCTGTTCCAGTACGCTGTATCTGGAAAGAAGCCCATAGTAGTATATGCCCAGACCTCATTCGTGAACCTAACTCCCATATCCTCCTGAAGCCTATACATCGTTACCACACCTACCAAGAACATAAGATACTGATGGCGGGGAGTGTTATGGTCCCGTACCGCTCGGATATATCGGCCCTGCAGATAGTGCCACAACTCGAGGTTCGGCTGCAGGTTATACAACACCTGCACTGGCTCTGCCCGAGACTCACGATCGCTCGACTCATCCTCGAGCATCTCCTCTAGATCATCATCAGGATCCCACTCTGGATCCTCCTCTGGATCCTCCTCAGAGTCCTCATCAGGATACTCGTCGGTCTCTCCTACCCGAGACTGCCCTGGAGAAGCCGGCCTGGGTTCAGGTCCAAATACAGGTAGCTGTGGTACACTCTTGCGTGCCGTCCGCCTCATACGAACGCCTCCAGGTCCAAAGTACTCGATGAAAAGCCTCCCGTCTGGTATCCGCTGTTCTGGAGGGCTTTGGTTGACGGACACCTCTGACCCCTCAAATGGTACACTTGAACTGGTCATCGGCTCCCTCGAACTACTCATGATGTCCTGTCGCCAGCAAACAAAACTATATCAGTATACCATTCTGATAATGCCAGAACCGCTTATTAGCTCTGATACCAAAAATGTCAACACCCGTTTCCATTTTGATATGCGCAGGGCAATAATGAACAAGTTCCATAGGCAAACAGAAAAGTACAGTTATACTGATAATAAGTATTTGTTTACAGACAGACATTAACAGAGCAAAATTCGCTAATAATTACAAATATATACAGAATATCCCAAAATATTCCAAGTACAGGCTAAATATAACCACCAACTGTGTCTCGAGAAACAAGCCCGTCAGTTTCCCGGAACTATGTCCTTGCCTTTTGAACCGCTGGCACCCGCTGAGACATTTGGATTAGAAAAAGGGGTGAGATTCCAAGGAATCTCAGTAGAAACATACGATCAATATATAAAATGCGAAAATTAAATATGCAATGCACCGTATCAAGTAAAATGAAAATTCATATCATCCGTGTGTGTACACAAAATTCAGGGCCAACAAACCCGTTGAAACCCCTGCATGTACCTCAGCCGAGTCCTTGACTACAGCTAGGTAAGACCAGTGTACCTCAGCTAGGTCCTAGACCACAGCTAGGTAATGTGCCTCCAGCACGTGTTCAGATCACAAAATACAGTAACACGCATCATACAAATAGTCACATAGTATATGAGAGATAGTAGTCCCTACCTTAACCTCTTTCTTGTCTCAAAGGGCCCGCCCCGTAAAACGTGTCAACTAAAGGCGTCCAACTCGGTCCTAAAACATCAAATATACAAGAAATAGGTCAAAACCTATCCAAGTATCATTTTAGACACTTCCATAGTGTTTCTTGTGGTTATATTAGCCTATGGTGAAAATTTACCAAAATGCCCCCGGGACCCCGGCCCCGCCGTACCCGGCCCGATGGCACGTTTTTCCAAATTTTTGACTAGGGCTATCCTGACATATTTTCGTCCAAGGAATCCATTTCCGGACTCAAAAATACCATATTCAATGTCAAATTATAAAATTGCCCTTGGCAACCCTACTTTTAGGGTTTTAGGGGCGTTCCCGTAATTATGCTTTCTCAGCCTTTTCTGAAAAAGTGCCCAACTGTAACCCCACCTATTTTCGCCCACTGAATCCAATGGAACCATAAAATCATTGAAAATCCAACTCTAAGGCCCTCAAACATCCCTGGCCGAAATAATTGTGTTCTCCGGGAAAAATCGGGGTTTTACGATTTCGGCTCCGTAAACACGTTCCTTTCTACTCCTAACCCCTTTATTAACAATCTAATTGAGTTATAACAACCATTTGAACTAAAATTGGGCAGCATAACCCTTAGATATACAACTTTCCAAAATTTAAAACCAATGGCAATCCGGCGAAATTTCACCGATTAAATTGCCCACAGCAGCCAGAATAGTTAATATACGAAGGTTTGGAAGTTACCTCAAGCTCCAACAAGCTTTTCCCAAAAATGGCAGCAAACCCTAACTTTTAAAACACCCAATTTGAGCTTTCCAAACCTTAAAGAACAAAGAGGAGTAGTTTAGAATCGGAGTTATACGCGTTAGGAGCGAAATCGCCGGAGAAATCGGCTTACCTTGTGATTTTTCTTCTATTTCTCTCTCTAAACTCTCTCAACCTTCTCTCTCTCTATTTCAGGTATTCTGTGCGTGAATGAGCTGAAGATGAAGATGCAACATATATTTTTTAATATATAACATTATGCTTTAATTGTTTAACATTTTTCCAAAATTCCAAAAATGAAGTTTTATGTACATAAACCTTATGTACATGTAACCATGCTCATTAAGCCCAACCAATATTTCCTTCTTTTTGCCACATGTAGGAGACACCTAAAGGTCCCTCCCTATGGTCTCAATTGGCTTCACAACTTGTTCCGGTTACGTATACACGTAAAGTCTCAATTTTGGTCAAAATTGCACTTTTTGCTCAAATTTTCCATAAATTCATATTAAATTGACCAAAATATTCTAAATATATTTTTAAACTTTATTTCCCTTAATTAATTGAAATTAAATTCAATTAATTGAAAAATAATTAATTTTGTGATATTTTGGCAAAATTACGATTTTGCCATTACCTTTCTAATCCAATTTCTTTTCTTATTTTTCTTTCACCAATTTTCATCTATTTTTGGACCAAATATTTTCTCTAATATTCCTTCACTTTTGGACCTTAATATTGGGCTTTTTAAATTACCCAAATTAATTCCATAATTATTTTTGCCCAATTTCCCATGAAATTGAACATTTATAAATTCATAAATTCCAAATTCATGAATATTCACCATTTTATTGAATTTCCCAAATAATTACAATATATTTGGTGAATATAAAATTTGGGGTGTTACATAATCCTTCTCTTAAGTTATTCCTCTATGTGAATTAAGGTCTTCAAGCAAAGAATTTCATTGTTCAAAGAGGCTAGGGTTCAGCCATAAGAAGGATAAGCCATAAGGAGCTTAAGGTAACCTCCGAAACTTCAATCTTTGATTGTTCTCGCTGCTGTGAGTAGGTTAATCGGTGAAATTCCAATTGATTTGCTTTTATTTCAAATTGGTAAAGGGGTTGGCCTAGGAGTTATGCTGCCAAAATTGATACTAAATGGTAGTTATAACCTAATGTAATAGTTGATAAAGAGGTTAGGAGTAGAAAGGAATACGTCTGCAGAGTCGAAATCGAAAAACCCCAATTTTCCCCAAAGAGTTGTGTAATTTTGGCCAAGCCTATAAATGAGCCTTAGAGTTGGATTTTTAGTGATTTGATGATTCCATTGAGTTCAAGAGGGAAAATTAGGTGGGGTTACAGTTAGGCACTTTTTCGAAAAAAAAGGCCGAAAAAGCATAATTACGAAAATGCCCTTAAAACCATTAAAATGGGGCTGCCAACGGCAATTTTGTAATTGACATTGAATTTGATAATTCTGAGTTCAGAAGTGGATTCCTTAAGCAAAAATATGTCAAAGTAGCCCATGTCAAAATTTCGGTAAAAGTATAGTCGGACCAGGTACGACATGGGGCCAGGCCGGGTCCCTGGGGGTATTTTAGTAAATTTTTTATAATAGACCATATAACCCTCAGAAACACTATGGAAGTGTCTAAATTGTATATTTAGAATTGTAGGACCAAGTTGTGAGCCCAGTCGTTGGCACACTTTAAGAGGCACACGTTTCGAGGCATAAAAGGGTTAAGATATGGAACTTACCTCTCCTGTATGTATATGATATTTGTGTTAGTGTGTTGATGCATGTTATTACTTTGCTTGATTACGTGAAACATATATGAATGATTTGAAGCTATGTTTCAATTTATGCTATGGCCATAAGTATATTGTTCGAAGCATTAAGCTTACAGATTTGTCATTGTGTGAGCATGAGTTATGTGATGCAAGCATGTCATACATTAAACATTTATCGTACATGCATATTGGTATTGTTTTCCTACTGAGATTCTCTCGAATTGCACCTTCCCCTACCAATAATTTAGACAGGGGAAGACAGAAGATATGCTGAAAACAATGCAGAGAACCATATGAGGGGATTGCAGTGGTGGAACGAAGACGAGAAATGTCTCTGTTTCACTGGGACAGATTTAGATACCCAAGTAGCCCTATGTGGCTACATTGATGGTAATGATCATGTATGAACCCCTATGGAGAATTTATGTAATCATGCACTTATTACCAGTATATTCATGTTATTCCTGTGTTGCCCACCGAACTGCATATCGTTTTCCACGAATACTCTAAAAAAAGGTTAAAATAAGGT
Source organism: Inga leiocalycina (assembly GCA_963242795.1). Lineage (NCBI taxonomy): Eukaryota > Viridiplantae > Streptophyta > Magnoliopsida > Fabales > Fabaceae > Inga > Inga leiocalycina. Next base: position 61,422,125 of record OY725321.1, read on the forward strand.
AAGGGCGTGACAATAGTAATCCAGATATTTCTCTGGACCCAAGCTTACTGTAAGATCGTCAACACAACTAGACAAGCAAAGATAGAAAAACGTGGAAGACAAAGTAAAGCAAATTCCCGACAGGATAAAAGGCTGAAGTCTGAGTCATGTAAGCAATAATGCAATTACCCTAGTCAAGGTAACAAGAGTCAGTTGTAACTCGAGTCATGTAACCTGAGTTATGCTCATAGGTCTATATAAATGCTTTGTAAGTTCTATTTGGAACACACCGAGAAATATGAATGCAAAAAGATTTTCTCTCATATTCTCAACTACTCTTAAAATTTTTTGAGCTTTGTAGTCAGTTCGAAGTTATTAGCCACTGCAACATCACATTTAATCAACTATTACTGAAGACAAATAAGGTATGAGTGGCTAAACTCTCTTTAGGGATCTAGGGGGAAATTTTATCAGGGATTCATGGGAATGATTCGGTAATTGAAACTACTGGGCAGTATGTAAAAAAAAAAGAGTCTAGAGAAATGAAGGAAAATGGAATGTTACGCCTCCTGTAGGAAACGAAGGCAGGCTGTGCTGATATAACCTGAAGGAGAAAGGTTAAGATCCAAATGGAGGATTCTCTGTAAATGGTTCTTGTATGAAAGAGGACAGGATTCCTTTCATGACCCGGGTTATAGCTGGTCAAAATCATTCTGGTTTTCTTTATTTACTCCTACTTTCTCTTATTAAATTATATTTCTTCATTTCTGCTAAATGCATTATAAATTCTTTCTTATCATTTTCTGTCCATGCATAAGGTTTACAATTAATGTCTTTACTATAATCTTTTAATTCTATTTTTGCCATGGAATGAAAAACTGGACCGGACCGGCCGGTTGGACCGGAAAACCGGCGAACTGGTCCTAGGTCCGGTCCGGTCCTCTGCCTGTGAGGGGAAGAGGGTTGACTCGGTCAAAACCGGTCGACCCGGTCGATTCTTGAGAAACTCGGCAAAACCGCCGAGTCAGGCGGTTTGGCCGAGTCACCTGACTGACATGAAAAAAAAATACAGAAACAGAACAGAGTTAGACGCGATCTCACTGAAATGATCAGATTCAGAATTTAAATCTGGAACCGGAGTGGCTCGACGGAAACCGGACGGCCGAAAAGAAGAAGAAAGTGACGAAACACAGAGCTCGAAAAAAATAGGAAAGAAGGAGAGAACAATGCATCCAAAGATTAGGAGGAAGAACTATGAAAAAACATAAAATAGAAAGAATAATAAAAACTTATCATCAAAAGTACTGTTGTGTTTTTGGCCGAAAGCTGAACAAAAGAAGCACACCGACAAGAGGAAATGTTGTGTAAACGAAGATGGCGAAGGTAGACTTGTTGATAGAGAGCAGAAGGATACAAGTAAAGAGAAGTAAAGAGATGTTGGACTAATGAAAGAGAAAACGAAAAGTTATATTTGAATATGACATTTACTTTTTGTGTTTTGGGAAGAGAGTCTGACAAGCCTTTTAATTTTTATTTTCATTTTTTGAATTAAAAAAATCAGATGAACGATCAAATCACATAGTTCCCTTGCAAGTTTCATTGTTACCAAGGCGGTGGAAGTGCTGAAAATATAATGAAAAAATTATTTAAAATGAAAGATCAAAGATCAAGATAGAAAGAAAAGTAGGTAAAAAAAGAATAAATTTTAAAAAAAGAACAATATAATGAAAAAATTATTTAAAATGATATAATAATTATAGAAAAGAAAATATCATTATATAAGTATGGCATCATAATTAATGCTAATAAATTTTAAATATTTTTTTCTAATGATCTTCATTTTTATTTATAGAAGTTTAAAAATATATTAATATATATATATATATTGTCACTAATAAATTATAATATTTTAATATGACCGGTCCGACCACCGGTCCGACCCCGGTTGACCCATTAACCCTTGAACTTGTACCGTGACCGGTTCATTACCCGGTCCGGTTTTTTGTCCCTTGATTTTTGCCATTGTTTTAGATTTTTCCTAGTGAACTAGAGGGTTTTCACTATAATTTTCTATAATTCTTTGTTCTATAGTTTTAACTTCTATATTTGTAAGGTTCCTAATAAATGTTGTATTTCTATTGGATCATTATTCGGTAAGAATTGAACTTCATGATCATTATTCTTTTTCTGAAATTTTTCATCTTTTCTTCTATATGGTCTAGTTATTCTTATTCCCCATACTTCATGTTTACAAGGTGTAGTTAATATTAAAACTTTACTAATCATATGTATAGGATAATATTATTCCAAGAAATCTAATCCTAAAATTACATCACAGGATGGTTCATTATACTGATTTAATTCTTTTATTAATAATTCATAACTTTCTATTTGCACATTTATGTCTTTATTAGCTTCTAATTCTAACATATGAATTTCTTTACTTGTACTTTCCATTCTAAGCATTTTATTCTTTCTTTTCCATAATTATGGTGGTAAAACATTATATTTTGCTACTGTAGGAAAAATATAACTAAAAGAGGAGATTAGACGTACCTGGACGAATCCATGTTCGGATCCAGGTCAAAGCTCCAATACTCCATACTTGTACCCACACAATTATTAGACTACTAGAGCCTAATTGTGATTTGCACAGCAGATCACCAGAACCAGAAAGATGGTAGGAGAGAAGGGAATTGCCAGAAAACTTAATGGCGGGGTGAGTTGCAATTGAGGAGGCACACCCTATTTATAGTGGTTTATGGAGGCCACTAATTAGGAAACGTGTGCACTCCTTCTCGCCCTCCAAGACAACAATTAATTGTCTCTCAATTAATTCCCTAATTATGGTGATTTGTTCATCTTTTAACAAATCCATAATTATTGTTGAAATATTCCCAAATCTGCATTTTATGCTGATTTTATTCTTATTTGATTAGGCTACTTATTTCGTAATCAAATAGTCCGGCCCATCAAGGGCGGACTTAGACCCAAAGTCCAACAGCTACTGTTAGATTTGCTCCTGTGTCTACTAAAGCATGATATTTTCTATCTCTATATTTTTTATAATTAAATTTCACTAAAATGTAGTATAATGGCCTCATATCATAGATAATATTTCTAATCTTTTTTTCAAGATTTTCTTTACATCTTTTCTTCCTTCTCTTTCTTATAACACCCTTTCATATTCTTCTTCATATAATAGTGGATGATTAAAAATATATATATTCTTATCTTCTATTTTCCCATTTATGAGTTCTTTTTATCTTTTTCAGTATGAATCTTATGAAGCTTTAATTATTTTTTGGTATAATAGTAATGTATTCTTTTCGTTTACATTTCCATTCATCCTCATTTAATATTAATCTATATCTATTTATCATATTCATATTTAACATATCCATATTATACTCTTGAAAGTAATTCTAGTTGTTTTTTAAGATCTTTTCTTACATTGCCTCTATAGTTTCTTCTTTTCTTAACCCTATTATATGCTCTTAAATATGTCTCTTGGTTATATTTATTATATATTCTTTCTAAAACACTGTTTCTTCATCTTCATCTGTTCGTTTCATATGATGGACTATTTTTCTTATAATTACTTTTTCTGTTGTTGGTATTTTCATTCTTATATTATTTTTAGAATTATAATAATACCATTTTGATTCATCATATAATGTTATTCTATCCATAAAACTAGACTCTAGATAATAATTCAAGTTTTTCTTTCAATACTTTTTTTATGTCATTTCTATTCATCATATTATTTACTACATTATTATATTCTTGTACAAAATTCTGAGATTCTTTGAAATATATTCTTCTTAACATCCTTTTTTCTTCTTGATTAGCTTTATCTATATTATGTACTATATGATTCATCATACTTTTATCAGATTTTGGGATTACTATTCTTTCTTCATCTATATAGTAATAATTTTCTTCGGTTGTTAATATTATTCTTATTATTTTAACCTTTTATTTTATTTTTAACATCATTTTAACTTTGGTATTACAATTGTTTGATTATTTATATTAAATATTATTCTGTCTTTTTGGTTTCTATAGGGTTTTACTTTGTTTAAAAAGTCTTTTCCTAAGACTATCTTATACATTTTATTCTCACTTTCTTCTACCCATAATGTTAATTGTATTATGTCTCTTTTATTAAATCTCACCATTATATTTGTTTTAATACCTTCATCAGTTTCTTCATAATCATTATCTATATATCCTATTTCTATAGTACTTTTCTCTTTTAATTCATCTATTAAAGTTATTACTTCTTGCCAGAATCCATTTTTCTTTATTTCTATAATTATTTTACTTCCTTCCTGTTCTTGAGTTATATCTAAATTTTCTATTTGTTGTTTTATTTCTACTAAATTTGTATTTATGGGAGTATCTATTAAAGGTATTTCTGCTAATCTATTACTATTACTGCTTCTTATATATATACTTTTTCTTGGACTTATATTTATTTGTAAAGGTTGTAATAAAGTATTTATTCTTAATGATCTATTACCTAAATTATTATTAGATACTAATCTTCTTTCTCTAGTTTCATTTATACTTATAGTTCTATCCAATTCTATTTTTAATTGTTCTGGCAATGTTATATTTATAGGATTTACTTTAATTTCTTTTAATAATGGCATAAATTGTTTTTCTATACTAATTCTTCATGATGACTTATTAAATATCTTATATTCATTAGTAAATATTAATCCTATCATAGCTGTTATACTTATAGTTTTGGCTCCTCTTAATAATTTTATTCCATTTAACTTATGGAAAAACAATATGGATTGATCTATATGTTCATCATTACTTGATATTGCAAAGTTTGTATTCAAGGTAAATTTTAATTTTTGATATATTAGATTTCCTGCTAATATTCCTAATATACTATCTTTTACACTACTAATTATTCTTCCATCAGTTATTAATAATTCTATAGGTGAATCTATTCCTTCTCTAAAATAGGCTTTTACTAATAATTGTACTTCTGCAATATATATCTCTGTTACCTCTTCTTTAAATGGTAATTTAGATATATCATTTTCTATCAATCCTTTACTTATTAATGATATTCTAAGGATTCTTTCTATTAAAGATGATTCTATAGGATGTTTCTTTTCTAATATGACACATTGACTTTTTATATTTTTCTTTGATTTCATTATTCTACCCACTTTTTCCATAAAATTTTCTTTAGTTATCTGATTTAGTTTTAAGTTTAATTTTATATCTTTTATCTTAGCATATTGTTTTTCATTAAATGTCATTCTTTTTTCAACTGTTCCTTCTTGTACATTTCTATATTCTTCGTAATATTCATATTCTTTATCTTATGTTATTTTATTTACTTCTTGACTATTCATCATATAAAGTCTTAATTCATATCCATTATCACTCTCTAAATATTCTATATCTGACTCTAATAATTCTTCTTCATTTCACTTAATTCTGAATCACTCAATAGTTTTATCTTATAAATTTCTATTTCTAGATTTTCTATATCACTATAAATTTCTTCATCAAATTCTAAAGGTTCTAATTCATATTCTTGGGCTTGTTCTAAAATTTTCATTGTTTTCTTATCTTTAGGTTATTTACATTATGTTGATATATGCCCTATTTTTCCACAATTATAACATTTACATTTTCTTGGTATTTTACTATAATCTATTTTCTTTCCTTTCTTAAAATATTATCTTGGTTTATATTTTCTATAAAATTTCTCCTTTGGATATTTTTAAAATCTATATCTATATTTATTATACTTTCTCATTGGTTTTTTATACTGTTTATTTTTCTTATATTTTCTTTTTATTCTTTTATCACTATCTTTACATCCCCATCTATGAGGCTTTTCAAATTCTCCACATCTTAATATTAGTTTATTTTGTTTATAACATTTCATATTTCTCCAGGCTTGTTTGCATTTTTCTAATAAATAATTTCTTAAATAATCTATTCTTCTTCCTAAAGAATCAACATAAGGTATTATATCTAGATTGTCTATAAAATTTTTATAATAATCATCTATTATTACATCTCCTAATAATCTTGGTAATTTTATATAAAACATAGATAAATATTTTATTCTTTTATCATTTGGACTTTCTTTTATTTCATAGTAATATTTTTGAAATTCACATATATACTGATTTAAATATTTGGTTCTAAAGAACATATTTCTATTTGATATAAATGTCTTATAGCTTCATTACTCATAGTTTGTTTTTCTATTGCATGACTTCTTCCTACAAATTCAGTTCTTAATATATATTCATATCTTTTTTACCAATTTTACATAATATTCTTTTTTACTATTATATTCATTTTTATTCATCCAAGTTTCACCTTGAATTTTCCACCAATTTAATACATTTCCTAAAAAGCTTGATTCTATTAATAAATTTGTTGATTGAAAATCTAAATTTTTTCCTATTAATGCTATTATTTGAGCTCTAGCCCATTCTTCTATTGTTTTTTAGGTTCTAATGTACAATTTAAATCTAACCATATTCCTGACATAGGTATACTTCTTGTTTCATATTGTTCTATCGGTGGTGGTATAAATCCTATTTTACTAAGTGTAAATCCTGGTTGATTAGGTGTATTAAACTTCATTTCAAAACCCATATTATCTTCTTTTACATTTTTTAAATGTTTTAACTCTTCTGCATTTATTTATGCTTTTCTCTGTTCTCTAGATTTTTTATAATCTTCTTCTATTCTTAATTTTTCAGAATCTGTTTCCATCTTTATACTAGTATCTCCTCTTTCTTGTATTACAATTCAAGTATTTAATTATGTTCTATTTTTAAAATCTCCTGTTATTATAGTAGCATTTTTAAAATATTTTTGAATTTTTTCTAATTCTTGTTCTTCTAATCCCATTAATTTTTCTATTTCATCATCTTCTTCTTCAACCTTTATCATATATATATATATATATATATGCAAAAATAAGACACCATAGCATTCCATACCAACTGGTTAGGCATCGCATGAATAAGGAGGTCTTGGGTTCGAACCATCTGGGGGCCAAGAGGAGTTGCATTTTCAGGAAATATGAAGTGGTGACAAGTGGTGGGAGCTAGGCATCGGTGATGAGGTGGTGGCCGCCGGAGCTGCCACGTGTCTCAAAATTTGCAAAAATTCCGTAATTCCATCAGAAATTAGTTTGTCATACTATTATTAGCTACGGAATGGAAATCCATTTTCGTCGTAAATCTGTGGTAAATTCTGTGGCAAATTTTGTTGGAAACTCTAAATTCTATGTCAAATTCCGTCAAAAATTCAGTGTTTTTGTTATAGTGCATTTGTATCAAGCCGAGTTGGACCATTGTTACAAGTGTAAGTGATCTATTAAATAGTGCAAATGTATACTATTATAATCAAGTAATACAGAAGTGAGTAGAGTATCGTTCTTATTAGGATTGATCACTAAGTACCAAAATGAGTAATTTTAATTCTATTTAGTTTATCGATAAATTGGTGATGGAAAGTACAAAATAGAAAATGATTAAATATGAGTGCAAATAATATGAAAAAAACTACAAGAATAAGTTCTAGGGGTCAGATTTCACTTAACAAATTTCGGATTGAATCACTTATATATTCTAGCCCAATTTACTCCATATGATTGATAGTCCAGTTTCCCTCATTTAATTACTAGCCTCTTCCAAGGTCAAGCAATTCTATAATTAATTGCTAATCCAATATATTCCTATATGAATTTAAGCCATTAATTATGCGTTAAGATTTATGGAACTCAGTAAGACTACATAACTCACATGAATATATTCCTATTTCATATGCAAGTTATGGTTTTAATTATAGGATCTACATACATGCATCTCCTGCCAGTCTCAACATGCATTTTGAAATCATTCAAAAGATGGCCAATCAATCGAAAGCATTAAGAATAATAATTAAAACCCAATCATGAAGGTAAAATTAAAGCTATATTTAATAAGTTAAGATTCAATCTATCATTAGTAATTTACATCATCACCCTAGGAAAATGGAAATTTAGCTCATGATGAAATTAAAAACAAAACCAAAATAAATTAACATTGCATAAAACTTGAATGAAAGCCTCATAAATACTGTATAAAACTTGAATATTAAATTCTAAAACATAAATATACAACAAAAAGATGCATGAAAAATGGAGAAATATAGCCGTTTATGTAGGAGGTAAAACCTTCCATGTATGTGGCATGTAAAAAGTAATACAATCCTAAGCCTTCCAAGATGAAGGCATACAAAAAAGTAATACAATGCATGAAATTAATTCTAAGATATAATACAATATCCTCCTCCTGTCAGAGAAGAACACCACACACACACACACTATCAAAGAAAGAACATTTTCATCTACATTTTTTTGTTCATTTCCGTTCTGCACCTCCATATTTATAGGCTAGATGAACAGTGCACAGATGATTTTTTTCATTCAGCTACAGTAACTCCACTACTACAGCACCACAATTTTTTATTCACTGCTACAATAGCCTATCCCCTACTGCTATAGTCCTGGTGGCTGCTACAGTGTTTCCGTCGCTACAGTGCTTTCCGTTCGCTACAATAGTCACTTCCGTCCGCTACAGTAACTATCTGCTACAGTATTTCCGTATTTTGATTTTTTTTAAAATACTATTTATTCCAAAAACATTATTTATTTATTTATCAATTACATCCAAATTTAATATATTAAACTCAAATATCATTCATAAAATCATCATATAAGGGAAAATAAATATGTAAATATTTTACTTATCAACCACTAGGGTGGCAAAGCTCTACCATCAAGTATTTAACACTGTTGTATTTCCAGAGCTCAAACTCGAGACCTCTAATTAAACTGGCACAACCCCTTACCAGTTGAACTAAGTGCTTAGTGGTTTTTTTGGTGAAGCCTTTGTTCCTACCCAAATATATCCAAAGTTTTTAGAATCAGATTGTAGGCAAAGGATGGTGCTCCACTTGTAATTACATATGCAATAAGATTACAAGAAGAATAAACACAAGATCCAGAACAGAATATCCCAACAATAAACCAATACCCATTACAATTTTTTTGCAATCAATAATTGAAGTCACAACGTATCCATTGTCAAAACAAAAAATAAAACACACTAATTTGGTTGAGCAATATTGTTTTCTTATAAATTAAATTTGAAACACAATTAATTAAATAGAGACTAGTGTGTGTGTGTGTGTGTGTGACACATGGTACTACGAAAAGAAGAACCGCCCATAACCACACCAAGTGCTTCCACAACAACCATTGGTGTGGGAAAAAGGGAAAAAAATTGTGTGTGGTCTTTACATTCTTCACTCATCACCATCATCAGGACCATATTACTACTTCATTACTTCATTTTTGGTCAAATCTATATTCCTACATAAACATACTCAAAGTTTTCTTATGGATAATAACAATAGGAAACACATAGTTTTTGATAATGTATCCTAGGCTTGATTGATGAGTGTAAGTGCTCCGTTGACTTGTTTGCTTAAACTTAAATTAGATGTTTTAACATCCTTAAGATAGACGCAGTCAACACAAAAGAACCAAATTCATAAGTCAATATCCAAATACAGTAGTAACGCATAAAATGGTTAAAAAAGACAAAGAAATAGCCTGAAGATAAACTAAGTTCAGATTATCAATTTAGAAAAACTCACATTTAAATACTGCATATAGTAAACATTATCACTTCATTTTACAAGAGACTACGTGCTCCACCAATAAAGATTGGTCCAGTGGGTAAGGAATGATCAAACCATTTTTTTATAACTTTTTTCATAATTAAATTGGGATTTTTAATGCATTTCTTGGGACATTATTGTACGATTAAGCAGTAATTTGAGTTAGGGACATTTGTATTGAATTAAGTGCAATTAGGGGCGAAATGGTATAATTTCTTAATTATTCTTGCAAATGATTTCTTGGACTTTTGATACTACCTTGTGCAAGATCTTGTGTTGTAGGTATTTTGGAGGAAAATTGGAGAATTTGGAAAACAACAATTCAGGTGAAAATTAATATTTTTGAGGACTAGTGAAAATTACAGAATGGCCCCAAACTTTTTGAAAACAAAAATCTGTTAAGAGAAAAGGGCCAGAGAAAATTACATAAAAGTACCCAGAGTTTTTGAAATTTACAGTTATTCCCAAAAAATTGGAAAACTTTCATTTAGGTCCCTGATCAAAACTTGCATTTTGACATAGGAATTAGGTCACTGTGCTTCTTCTTCCTCATGAATACATATACTTAGGTAAGACTTTTCAGTTCAATGAGCTCATTTTGAAGGTGAGGGAGAGAGAGTTCAATTGGAGGAGGAAAGGAAGCCATATCTCACCACCACCACCACCGCCGCCACTGCCACCAAGCCTCCCCGATCTAACTGCTGCCAGCGCCTTCTTCATCATGGGGAGAAGCTTCAATGAGTGAAAGAACCTAAAATTAGAGCTTGAACAGAGAAGAGGAAGGAGTGAGATGAGATCATCATTTTCACCATCGCCAGAAGTTTTTTCCCCCTCTCCACTATCATCTCCATCTCTTTCTCTCTCTATCATCGTCTCTCTATTCTCTTCCACCATGAGAGCACTGTTCAGGCCATCTCCATCGGTGTCATCTTATTCTACCATCTCTAACTTTGTTTTCCAACCTCAGTCCCTTTCTTCTAATCGATTTTCGGTGTTATTTGTGAGTTTGTGCTAGCTTCCAGCTATTTCTGGTGAGAGAGGGTGTAACACCATGATTTCAAAGCGTTGAAAAAAGTTCTGAACTTGTAACAAAGTCAAACCTAAGACCAGAAATAGTTTACAACCTATTCAGGATCCCAACTTCATTATAGGGTTCGATCCTGTAATTACATGGGTTTTCAAAAACTTTTCAAAACATTTTTGATATGTCTTGTTTTTGCTATTCAAATCTGTTTGGCTCATTCGATTCCATTCCCATTTGTCAATATCAGAGTGCTTACCAAGTTTATCAGTGAATAAACGAGTTAAGCTTGTTAACTAAAGGGTTCATAGTGCATCATCACCCAATTCTAGCTCATTTACCGAGTTTACAAACCAAAAATTTGGGTATTCGATTGGTATGTTTACTATTACTTAAAGTACTAGTCTTACAGTGTACTTATATATACATCATATACAGTTCCTCAAAAATGGATAACCAACAAAAGTCCTATTCCTTAATCTATGCTCTAGCCATCCTTAGTTTCCTGCTTGCCTCTTGAGCCGCTTGCCTTTGCTGTGGATTAGTCATTGGAAAGAGTGAGATTCGTATGAATCTCAATAGTAACAATATACTTATATGACATATAATTTCACAAAGCATTAAACAATCATCACATAATATCATTCATAACAGTTGTAACATTCTTGACATTCTTGACAATTGTAACATTCATAACATTCTTGACATTCTTGACAATCGTAACATTTATAACATTCTTGACATTCTTAACATTCGTTACAATTGATGATGTGATCATACATACAAAGTATTATACATGATATAAGAGAAAGAGTCACTACCTTCGTCTTTCTGGTCTTGTTCTTGCACTGATTTCTTGCACTCAGGTAGATATCAAATCCTATAATTAGAATTCAAGGACGACGAGTTATTACCTATTCCCATCCTTTAAAAACTTAAAATACTTGGGTTGGTTATCATTTGAGTCCTTTAAGTGGCTATTAGAAGCCCAAACAAAAGCTCAAGAGGGTTAGGGAGAGCTAGACCAATCACTGCCTTTCAAAAACACAATGCTAAAATTGGGTGTTAGCTGCGGCCAAGAAAATGTCAGTAGCTTTTGGGCCATAGCCAATAACCTTTGGCCGTGGCCAAGAAAAGACCAAAAGCTTTTTGGCTATAGCTAAGAAATGGACAGAAACTTTTTTCCTGCAGCCAAAATGCTTGGCCGCAGCCAGAAACTAGCTTCTTTCTTGACTGAACTTCTAAAATCCATAACTTCCAGCATACACATCCAAATAACACCTGTTTTATATTAATTTAAAGCTTGACATGTGTACTATTAGACAGGAAAATTTCACAAGTTTTGGACATCATTTACTTATTCAAAAAGATCATGCAAACCGACTACACTGCACAGAACCTTTATTGACAACATTTTAAGTTTTTCCTAATATGTTTCTAATGGTCCAAGATTTTCAACCGGGGCTATTCCCCGTGTAGTTTTTCTTGTAGAATTTATACAAAAAATTCCCACTTCTTTTATATGTCCTGTTTTAGGCATAATTTATACACAAAATCCAAACTTCCCATTCAAGCTTCAAACGAGTCTCATTGCTCAATACACACCATAAGACACCATTTGTATAATCAAAACACCATGCACTTCCAAATCCTAAGCTAATCAAAATTATAGAAAAATTACACAATCCAAAATTCTCAACCAATCATCACGATATATATATCAAAAGGTTGTTCTTACTCACCTCTAAGCATTTTTGCTATCGGTTCAGAAATCTGACAGTACTTTGTCTAGGAAAAGGTCACCAAACACCTCTAAATGAAATTTCAAAACCATAGGAATGAAGCTTATGACAAAGAGAAGAAGATTATAGAAGGGTTTTTCAGGTGAAAATGTCAATTTGGTAGCAATTTTTGAGATTGAACTCAAGAGAATCTACTATTCACTTATCTCTTTCCTCTTCCCTTCCTTAGCCGACTTTGGGAGCTTGGAGAGAGAGTAAGATGCGTTAAAAATGGTTCAACTTCAGCCCCTTCTAGCCACTTGACCAAAATTAAGAAGGGAGAGAGAGAGTTGAAAGTTTGACTTCATCTAATTACAACTTGCTTGATTCAAATTGTGCCAAGTGTCATAATCTTATGGTTCCACCAAAAGTAAGTAACTACTTAATTACTCTAACTAACTTAGTTAGCCAATCACCAATTTCTTCTTCCAAGAGGAGAGGAAATTGTTGACTAGTTGGCCAATAATTTCTTTCTTCCCTTTTTTCCCCTGACTGACAATTTTTACTGAATTGCCATTTGGTGTCTCATCTCCTTTCATTTTTTTCCTTTCCTTTCCATACACCACTCCCTCCCCTTTTATCCAACTTAGACTTTGTCACCATAAGTAAATTCAGATTCTAGGTTTGGGTAATTTGTACTGCTAATTCAAGTCATAATTCTCACTTTATTCCCCAAAATGTTTCACCAACATTCATTATATTCTCTTTTAGAGTAATTGAGCCCTTATACATATTTTGGGACATTACAATTCTCCCCTCTTACAATAAATTTCGTCCCCAAAATTTGCTATATATCTTGAGGCATAAACTCCAGATAACATCTCTTCATGTCCGCTCTCAGGTTGCTTTCCTTAGAGATAGTCCCTTCCAAACCATCTTCACAAATGGCATACTTCGGTGTCTAAGTCATCTTTCTTGTCGATCATTGATTCACTCTAGCTCCGTTGCATAAGTGAAATTATCTTGCATGCCGACATCTTCATATTCGATAATATGCGTAGGATCTATTTCAAAAACCATATCATGGGGCTATCAAATAAAACTAAGCTAAATGCATTATAGGGTAACTAACATAGGTCGATCTCTACGTGGAACCTATATTTGGTTCCTAAGTAATCTAGTATAAATAGAAAATTAACCAAAGAGTATGGGATGTGAGTTTCATCTATCTAATTAAACTAAAGAGCTACTTTTTTATGAGTTTTTCAATGTATAAATTGAGTGAGTGGGTGTAAATGCAAGGGATGAATGTCCTAGGTGATTGAGTCCACTAACCATCCTTGTCCAATTTTAATTTTGAGTTCTTCCCATAACTAAGCACAAGGACTAGTAAGAACCCTTACTAATCAATATTCCTAGCTTCTCAATTTAATTTAAACATAGACTTAATTGATCAATTAGGAATACCTTGAAGTATTTAGCTTATAATAGAATCATAAGAGATCCTCTCTACAACCAATTAATTCCTATAAACCTGGTAAACAATTGATTTCAAGATAATAGAGGAAAGCAATTGAATAACAAAAGAGTGCTATAGTGCAATCACAATCCATGAGTACAAATCTAACACAAATATCATCATCCAAGTTACATCAACTGATTAAATCCTCAGCCATATACACAAATCATAAAATCTAGCAACCTAGAATTATAATCTGCATATGCTTAGAGTAGAAGATGAAATTAAGATACAAAGAACTCCCCTAGTTGCTCAAGGACTTAGGTTAGCTTCATCATCACTATCGGACAAAAATATTTAGCCACACATAGTAGAAATTCCCACCAAAATGCAGCTAGAACTTCCTTGGGTCATGGAGATCATTCCAGATGGAAAAATGGATGAAAAATCGGTGAAAATCAGGAGGAATAGAAGAATTGATTATGCAGGAAAGATGGAACAAGTGCAAGAGGGAGCAAAATGAGATCCAGAAGTAAGAGCTAGTGCTCTTGGTACCAAGTCGTCAAAAAACGGAATGCAAACCAGCCCCTTCTGCTCCCTTGTGTGATCTGATTTGGTGAATATAAGACACAAGGCCTTGTTTGGAGATGGGCGAAAATTTGAGGGATCTTAAGGCCAAGAAACTCAAGCCACCAAACAATGAATAATTCCTTTCCAAGCATATTAAAATCAGAAAACTAGGAGACACAATCTGCACATGTTCTCTCTTTTAATTCCATCTTTGTCCTCTATTAAGCTTCAATGTACTATGTCATCACCTATATTTATGAGATGCACAAAGGTAATATCATATGTTCACAATTAATTAATAATGGGAATAAAAAATATTATTTATAATTGATAAGTAAAATATTTGCATATTTATTTTCCCTTATATGATGATTTTATGGATGATATTTGAACTTCATTTAATAAATTTGGGTGTAATTAATAAATAAATAATGATTTTGGCAAAAAAAATAGAATTTATTGAAAAATACTGAATTAGACCCTCTTTCAGTTTTCAAAAAATATCTGGAGCTCTAGATGTCGGATTGTGACATTCTTTATATGGATAAAACGCTAAGAAAGAGCTCTACAACTTTGATGTTGAGATCAAAATCCAGTTATATCTCCAAGGGTTTCGAATTTTGCTTGGAAGTTGAAAGCGGGAATCATCTACCATTCCACCAACCATTTCATCTACCTCTTCATCTTCCTTTTCACCTACTACTTCATCTACCACATTTCATCTACTACTTCATCTACCCTACTCCATTCTTCACTATATATAGCCACCCTCTCATTCACATTTCACACACCAATTCATATCCATTACTCTCATCTCTTCTCCACACATACCATTTCATTTCTATTACTCTCCTCTCTTCTCTACTTACACACCATTTCATTACTCTCATCTCTTCTCCACATACTCCATCATCTTAGAATTAGTTTTATGCATTGTATTACTTTTTGCATGCCTCCATCTTGGAAGGCTTAGGATTGTATTACTTTTTGTATGCCACCTATATGGAAGGTTTTACCTTCTAAAGGGACGGCTAGATTTTTACATTTTTCATGCATCTTTTGGTTGTATATTTATGTTTGAGAAATTAATATTCAAGTTTTATGCAGTATTTATGAGGATTTCATTCTAGTTTTATATAATGTCAATTTATTTTGGTTTTGTTTTTAATTTTATCATGTGCTAAATTTCCATTTTCCTAGGGTGATGATGTAGCTTACTAATGACGGATTGAATCTTAACTTATTAAATCTAGTTTGAATTTATCCTTCATGATTGAGTTTTAATTATTATTCTTAATGATTTTGATTGATTGACCATCTTTTGAATGATTTTAATGTGCATGTTAAGACTGGAAGCAGATGCATGTGTTACTACTACAGATGGAAGATATTACTACCCCAATATACGTCCCTTTTTTAAAAAGGGAGGTTAAAACATAGAGACGGTGGCATTTCTGTAAATAAAGTAGTTAAATCTTAACATTAGGCATCCCAAATTTGAATTGGGACGCCTAAAGTAGAGTTTAGACGTCCCAAATTTTATTTGGGATGCCTAAAGATTTCCACTGGCCCCAAAAAAGTAAATTAAAAAAATTTAACTTACTTTAGGCTTCCTAAATCCCATTTGGGATGCCTAAAGTCTTACTTTAGGAGTTCTAAAAACTTTAGGTGTCCCAAATTTTTTTTGGGACTCCAAAAGTCATGTCAGAAATTCTGACATGCGTGAAACTTTTCTTCCCTTTTCTTCATTCCCATGTCAGAAACCCATCCCTCCTTTTCCATCTTTCCCATCCCCCATGACTTCTCTTCCCTTTTTTCTTCATTTCCTTTTTTCTTTCACTCCCATGACTTCGTCTTTTCTACACCATGGGTAAGCTTTTCATTATTCCCTTTTTTCATTAAAATGTCCCATTTTTTTGGGATATATTTTCTTAAAACATACTACGCCCCCTACATTGACGTCCCCCAGTTTTTGGAAGTTAAAAGTACCAAAATAGGGACATTAAAACCCCTTTTTGTAGTAGTGTGTATAGATCATATAATTAAAACCATAACTTGCATATGAAATAGGAATATATTCATATAAGTTGTGCAGTCTTACTAAGTTCCATGAATCTTAATGCATAATTAATTGCTTAAATTCATATAGGAATATATTGAATTAGCAATTAATTATAGAATTGCTTGACCTTGGAAGAGGCTAGTAATTAAATTAGGGAAACTCGACTATCAATCATGTGGAATAAATTGGGCTAGAATAGATAAGTGATTCAATCCAAAATTTGTTAAGTGAAATCTAACCCCTAAAACTTTTTCTCATAGTTGTTTCATATCATTTGCATTCATATTTAATTATCGTTTATTTCGTACTTTCAATTATCAACTAATCGACCGACTAAATAGAGTTAAAATTACCTATTTTGGTACTTAGTGATCAATCCTCGTGGGAACGATACTCTACTAACTTCTGTATTACTAGATTACGACAGTGTACACTTGCACTATTAAATTAATCATCTACACTCGTAACAAGTTTTTGGCGCTGTTGCTGGGGATTGTAGTCATTAATATCAATACCAAGAAATTTTAATACTAATTTGGTCTTCATATTACATTTGTTTTTCTTCTTGGTGTCTTGTATTTCTTTTTAGGCTTTTGCTTAGTGTATGACCAGATTGAAGAATACTGAACTACAACCTCTTGATTTTGAGATCGAAAGAACTTGTCGAAGAAATCGAAGAGTTCGGAAGCAGTCTACTTCAATCCTAAGCAATCCAATGGCAAATCCGGGGGGAGAAACAACAGATACCAAAACACTCCGTGACTATGCAACACCAATAGTCATGGAGACAAACTCTGGAATCAGGAGACCACTAGTAGCAGCTAACAACTTTGAAATCAAGCCTGCAATCGTCCAGATGATCAAGTAAATCAGTTTGGTGGTTTATCAACAGAAGATCCTAATGCTCATATATCCAACTTCCTAGAAATCTACGACACATTCAAGCATAATGGTGTTACTGATGACACCATTAAAATTAGACTTTTCCCTTTCTTACTCAGGGATAAGGCTAAGAGTTGGTTACAATCGCTACCAGTGGGAAGCATAACAACATGGGAGATCATGGCCCACAAATTTTTGGAGAAATACTTTCCTTCAGCGAAAACTGCTAAATTGAGGAATGAAATTGCCTCATTCACCTAGCATGAACAAGAAAGCCTCTATGAAATATGGGAAAGATACAAGGAGTTGCTAAGGAGATGCCCTCATCATGGGTTACCAAATTGGTGGCAACTGCAAACTTTCGACAGTGGGATGACGCATATCTCCAGAATTCTTGTAAATACTGCAACTGGAGGATCTTTAATGGGAAAAAATATAGATGATGCTTACAATCTATTTGAGGAGATGGCAGCCAATGCATATCAATGGCCTTCTGAACGTAGCAATTCAAAGAAAGCACTTGGAGTATACGATCTGGATGTCCTTACAACTTTGTCTTCTCAAGTTGCATCTATATCCAAGCAAGTAGGATCATTGACAACCCAAGCAAATGTAATGAGCACTCCTATTGAAGCTTGTGATCAATGTGGAGGACCTCATGTGAGCACGCAATGTCAAGAAGGACACTCATTCATGCCAGAGCAAGCTCATTGCATTAGAAATCAAAGGAATGATCCATTCTCAAACACCTATAATCCAGGTTGGCGAAATCATCCACACTTTAGTTGGAGGAATAATCAAAATACATACAAGCCGCAAGGGAACTACCAGCAACAAGCTTTTCAACAACCAAATCTGTTAGAATCGGCTGATACCCAAGAGGGGGTGAATTGGGTGTAAGAGAAAAATCTTAAGAACTTTGAAAATCTTTTTACATCTTAGAGGAAGCAATAAATATGAAAGTAATGAATCATAAATCAACAGTTTATATATGCTGGAAATATAAGAGTTTAAGGAAGAAAGGGTAAAAACAGTGATTTATCCTGGTTCGGTCCAATCTGTGATGGCCTACGTCCAGTCCCCAGGCTCCTCCTGAGATTTTCAAATCCACTATCTTCTTGTTTAATCCAGGCACAAGAAAAGCCTTTACAACCTACAAGTTTAGCTGGGCACTTGCGAAGCCGTTTACAAATCTCTCACCAAGTTACTCCCCCTTACACACCGTAAGGTTACAACCAAGTTACTCTCCTTACACACCCCGTAAGGATACAATTTTGATGATGAAAGATTACAGTCAATCTTCTCTCTCAGAAGTGAATAGATGAATACTGAAGCACAATGAAAATAATCTCTATCTCAAATACACATGATATAGAAAATGGATAAGAACAGAGAGTAGTTGGGTTGGAGTAGATGATTCATGATCTTTGCATGTTTCTCGTTGGTGTTGCTCTTCGTTGAATATTCCCATATTTATAGATGAGTTGAGATAGCCGTTGGAAGCATTTCAACCTGTCCGTTAGAGTGGTTTAGCTTTGTTTGACTGTTCTTCGATTTTGACAACTAGCCATTGTGAACGTTGACGCTCCGCTTCCGTAAAGTCAGTTTTTCTCTCTTCACATCATCTCTTCATTGCATTCCTCGAGAAATACAATAAACACTAATACAATGAGGTGTAAGAATGATTAGAAGCAAAAAGAGTGAGTTTCATGATTAATCCCATGATTTTTGAAAGCTTCAGAATGTTGTTGGTATTTCTGGGAAGCATTACTCGAGTGGTCACTCGAGTAAGCCTTGGTCATTACTCGAGTAGTGCATGGAGTAAACAAATTTACAAACCTTGGAAATACCTGTTTACTCGAGTACTCACTCGAGTAAACGTTGGCAGGCTGAGAGCAACTAGAAGTGATTTCCTTGATTACTCGAGTGCTTACTCGAGTAACGTTGGCAGGCCGAGAGCAACTGCAAGTGATTATCCTGATTACTCGAGTACCTATTCGAGTAACGTTGGCAGGCCGAGAGCAACTGGAAGTGATTACCCTGATTACTCGAGTAGTCCCTCGAGTAAATTCCAAATAACTCGGTAAATTACTCAAGTAAGCCCTTCAAGTGAATTCTTTATTTTGATTTGAAACATGGCAAATTATATATCATTGGAAATCTCTTATCCTTTACATTCCAACGCAACAAGAATCAACTCCAAACTCGTTGTATACAGAAAGTTATGATCCAAAGAGTATCTACTGTTCTTAGACAATCTCTAAGATCACGAGCAGCAACTTCCAGATGACATTGCTATTAGAATATAACCTCAAATATGTCAAATTACCTATCCATGGAACGTTCTTTGAGTCTTCTTTCATATGGCACTAGTTTCGTCTCAATCCGATATGTATTTTGAGAGTTATGTCCAAAATACCGAAGCTGTCCTGGAATATGACGGTGATTCATGTGTCAACTTCAACAGATCATATCTCCTTCATCCGAACTTTTTTTATCGTGATCTTGGTGTCCATAGTTCGTGTTGGGAGTCGAGTTTCATATGCCACCGGTTTCAGATCAATCCTACATGTGGTTAGAGAGATAGACCTAAAATACCGAACTTCTATCTTGACGCACGAAAAATAGAGCATAATAAAAATGCAAATTACTCGAGTGGTTACTCGAGTGATCATGTCCATTACTCGAGTAAGAACTCGAGTAATGCCTTCCAAAATATGGCAAAGAGCCAAAACCCAAAGGAACACCTTAGGGAAGCTCCATAACTTCCATATAAGTTATCTTGGCTTTGAATTGACCCATTCCAACCTCCATATGATCAAAGAAACCTTCGGTATCACTTCTAATAGCTTGGATCTTAATATTCTCATGTGATCTTGCAAGTTCTTCTTTCTTTAATCTCTTTCTTCTTCTTTCTTCAATCTCTTTCATCTTGTTTTGCCACTTGTTGATCATTCTTCATAACCCAACTAGATATCTTATTGAATTGATGATCGTTCTTCATAAATCAACTACATATCTTCTTGAATATCTTCAATCTTCTTCTTTCTTTGTTTTGACCAATCTTTCTTCTTGATATTTCATTAGTTCTTGTAATGCCTTCTTTCTTCAATCCCTTGCCTCTTGATTTTCTTCTTGATGATCATTCTCTATATATGAGGCATTATAACATCAACCCACAATCAGGTTGATGGCTAATCTACAAGATATACAACATTAAGTATGGTAGTTAGTCAATGTAGAAGATAAGTATATTATACAAACTTTTTGCTCATATTTGACATCATCAAAACTATTCATATCTAATATTCTCCCCCTTTTTTATGATGGCAAATCCTTTAAGAAAAATATGTATAAGTTATAAAAGTAAATTAAAAAACAACATATTTTTCTTGCCTTTCTCTCCCCCTATTTGACATTAGCAAAAATTTTGAAGTATAAGGAAGGAATGCTTGTAGAGAAGTAAATACAAAATCAAATGAGAAATGTCATTCTCCCCATTAATCAAAATAAATGCATCAGGAAAACAAGTTTCTCTCCCCCGTTTTGAAAGTAGTTTCATTTATAATTTGATGCAAATAAAAAATAATTTTCATGAAAACAAATTTGAAATAATTTGGAGAGGTTTTCAAGAAAACATTCATAATCAAGTTTTGAAAATGATGATGCTATTCAAGGTTTTAAGGTTGTAACCCTGTATCCCTCGAGTAGTTACTCGAGTAATTCCACTCAACCATCACTCGAGTCCTCACCCGAGTGATGCAACTCAGAGAATTTTAATTAAGTAAGAATACAATATCTCACTTGAGTAATATCATAATCACTCGAGCCATAATCCTCTGAAGTCCGTTGATGCATTATTGGATACTCACTGTCTGATGATGTGATCAGTACTAAAAGATTCAGAATAAGGCCTTGAGATTCTGGTTGATCAAGTCACAGAGTTGTCTAATCTCGCCATTCACAGAGGTAATGAACTTAGTATCGTTTGTAGCAAGCTCTGTGTGATTGTTGAAGCTCTTCCCTCAAATAGCCCTAGACAGTGGACCAAAGAATGAAGGACTAGGGAGACCAGCTCTAGCAAAATATTGTATCTCATCTATTCTTGAAGTCTCAGCTCTCATCCTCTATGCCTCTTGTGTTAACTTGGAGTAAATGTGAATTACTTGAAGGTCTACTTGAAGTAATTGCATATTACTTGAAGTACTACTTGAAGTAATTACCAGCTACTTGAAGGTCTACTTGAAGTAATTGCAAATCACTTGGAGGTCTACTTGAAGTAATCTCATATTACTTGAAGTTCCAATCTTATGTAAACAATATTTGGAAGTTTTTGATATAGCACATAACTTCCTAACTTCACAACCTTGATATGTTTGAATGGTTGAACCAATGAAAGAGTCTCCAGGTGATCTAGCTCCTTAACCATAGTAGTCCTCACAAGGGGCTTATTTGGCTCTAGGTACCATATCTTGTTGGCCTTGAGGAAAAGAGATACCAAATGAGGGTATGTTATTGGAATATGCCTTGTAAAAGTATATATGCACCTCTTGTTCTTTGAAAGACATGATCTCTCCGACGTTCCTCTCCTTCTCACTAATAATATAGGCCATTGTGTGATAATCCTTTCATGAAGCGATTGAATTGGCCTTGCTCACCATAGCTCTAGTATAGATATATCATATAATTTTGTGAAAACATAGAGCTAGGATTGTAGTTGAGAATCCTCATAGGCTCACCAAGCTTGATGATTCTATACATCTCAGTATCTTCCTCTAAACATCTTTTGATCACCTTGGAATGATAAGGAAGGTGGGTAGGCAACAAAGATTCATATTGTCCATACTTGTTCTTGGCCTTGAGTTGCTTTGAGATGAATCTCATCTAGGTTCACTTAAGATATTTTCCTCTTCTTTCTCTTTCTCTGGCTGCATCACTAGCTACTTACTTGTGGTGTCACTTGAACAATACCATAGATTTTGCTTCTGCTCACATTGCAATACTGCCAGTCATGCCTTCTCTGTTAGCCTTTGATCTTTGTATCCAAAAGTGGAGCATTTTGATCAACTCCTGCAAAAGTATAAATAAATGCTCTTTGGTACCCAACTTTCTCTTGGGTCCATATAATATTAGACATTATAACTCTTATGCTCTTATATAATTGAATCATATTATATTTGAGCAAAGAGTATAATAATCAACAAAGACCAAAATATAATTTTACCCAATTAAATAAATTCAAGCAATTGAATCATAAAGGGTAGCGAACCAAGAATGATGATTTTCAAAGACCAATGACAATTTGTAAATACACTTTAAAAGATATGTCATTGATAAGATTTTCATGCAAGGCATGTAAGTCAGATCAAAGAGAGTTGAAAATCTATTTATAATGACCAACTGTTATGAAATGATAAATCATGAATGAAATCAAGTTTTTCAAGAATGATAATGAGATATGCAAATTGTTCAAACCTCAGATATAGTTTCTAATCATAACAATGCATTGTAAAACTCAAATTTTGAATATATGCAAAACTCATCTTTGAAATATGTTTATAATCAATGTTCAAGTTGAAAATGGTGGAAGTCAACAGTTTAAATATACATATACCAGAAAGCTTCCTTTTTAGAGAACAACTAAGATAACATGTTAGACATTGGAGTTTAACATATTTGAGAATTTTCCCAAGAGCAAAAGTCATATTGAAAATGAATTAGCCAAAAAAAAAATAGCTTCAAGGATGTATATAAACACAATGGCTTTGCTATTGACCAAGAGATAAACTTGACTCTTAGAGTTGTGTTTTGACGAATAGGGATATTCAACTCAAGAATTCAAATACATGACACTGTTTACTTAAAGATAGATTTTATCAATGGTGAATGTGTTTGAGCAATGAAATGAGTATAAGAATTTATGAGTGATGAAGCACATACTCATTAGTCCAGATGACTAGAGTACAAGAGTATCATCCAAGTAAGTTATTCCACAATAATGGTTAATGTATTAAGATTCAATACACTAATGAACATTCATAATATTTTGAATAACTTGGCCAATCAAAGATTTATGCATTAGGCACAAGGCTTTCACATATAGAATTATTTTCTAAGGAATATGCTTGAAACTCATATAGATAGTTAACTTGTTAGAAATAAGGTCTAACTTGTTAAAAAATAATGGTTGAGGAGTTCAAGCATTGGATAACACATTTAAGATCAATGATCAATATGTCAATGATGGGGAAATACTCTGGTGGAAAAATTTGAAGCATTTCTGATTTTCAGTATACATAAATATTAACTTTCAATTTTGAAACCGATTTAAATGCAAACAAGTTATGAATAATTTTCAAATAATGTGTATGCATTTTTTATAAACAAGATGAATTTGAAATCTAAGTACATTTTTTAAATGTGCATTTCAAAACTCAAATACATAGAAAGATTATTCACAATTTCACTTTCAGTCCATTTAGCAATCTAAAAACAATTTGAAACCCATAAATGATTGATTGCTAATGGTATGCAATAATGAGCAAATTATTCATTACCCAAATAAATAATTTATATAAGCATAATATCGGGTAATAATAAAGAAGACAATACCGTGCTCAAGTAATCTCGTAATTACTTGAGAAATTATCCTTTGGAGCTCATTTGTGCATAATTCCTTGACTTTTACCTTCCAATCTTCCACTTGGTGTTATCACTTGAACATTCACTCCTAGTTGTCACACAGTGATGATGATCACTTGATTGGTTACTTGAGTTATGCTTCATTGTGCATCTTTTCTTCCTTCATTGCTAGCTAGGCACTTGCAGTATTGCCTCAAGTAATGCATCCTTTTGTTTACATATTTAAGATGTAGCCTCAAGGTCCAACTTCACCAAGATTTGAGTGAAATCTTATGTAGTCATAATCTTGAGATGAAGCTCTTCCTTTCTTCTTCCTACAAAACCTTATAGATCTTTTTCTTCCTTTGTTATCCAATTTTACTTGGATCCACTCATGGTTACCTTATAGGAATCATAATTCACATGCTCTAAGAAAATAATTAATTTGATACAATTGAGCATAATGAATTAAATATGTCTTTATGCATAAGAGAAATATTTTCTTTTCAAATCATTATACATGCATAAAGAATTAACCTGTTGAGCATTACAATCCCTTTATAAATAAATCTATTAAATGGCTTTTTAAGGGATGTGAAAATATAATTTCAAAATCATTTGCAATGCTCATTCCTAAGATTCCAAAAAAAACTTAATAAATATTACAGATAATAGTATAGGAGGTTTTATCATTGTGTACCTTTGCCTTAGATATTTGCAGGATTGTTTTTGCTTACCCATTGCATCTTTCTATGATGTTGATACTTTGAATATATTGCTTTGGGTGCTGGCAATCATCTCTCAAAATACATAGACTCTAGGAGTCTTTTACTTGATGCTTGAGAGATCCTCCTTTTCTTGTTCTCCTCAAGATAGTTGAACGGTACTCTATGGTAATCCATTCTTGAGGTGGAACATACTCCTTTTCTCCATTGCCTTTCTTTATGATTAAACTTTGCAATTCCAGCAGTGGGTGATCCGAGAGTTCTCCTAATTGATGTAAATCTCCATTTAGGTGCATTAGGAACTCTTGGAATCTTCTTCATTTTCTCAGTACCCTTTTGTCCATTTTTTCTAGGATCAATCTGCACACATGAAACACCCTATGGACATTTTGGTACCCACTTTAATTTGGGTCCTTGAACGTTAGCATTTGAACTCACTTGCGTTTTAGGAATCCAAACAAATTTATTCCTTACATGTCTCTTCGGTACCCAAATATACTTATTTCTCACATGGAAATTTCTTCTAATATAGCAAGTGTGAGAAATATGACCGGATTTACCACAATAATTGCAAATTGTATCAAGATATGTATTATGGGATATCATGCAAGTATTATGTCAATCATGAGAGTAGAAATTCGAATGGATTTTATTTGAACATTCTTTCTTCCGAACAAACTTTCCAGCATATTTGAAAACATTTTTTCTTTTCTCAATAGAATCAACAATTGGTTGAGAAACAAACTTTTGTAGACTTTGAAAATCAGTTTTATGAAAATCACACAAAGAATTGGAACTTTTTACCTTAAGTTCATCTTGAGCTCCGGAGAGTGATTTTTCATGTTCGTCCATACTGAGCTCTTTTCGGGAATCCTCTTCTTGTTTATCCATGTTGATTGTATGGAATTGTTCTATGATTTTTCCATCTTCATCATCAACTTCCAATTGTTCATGCATAGTAGATGCATAGCGTGTAGTTTCACATGAACTGTCAACATTTTCAACTTCAACACAATTGTTAGAAGCATAAATAGAATCAAGAGTGTCCCAGATATGTTTAGCATTAGAACAAAATCTAATTTTCTTAAAATCATTTTCGGTTAAAGCACTATACAGAATTTTCATTGCTCTAATGTTCAACGAAAACATTTTCTTTTCACTTTCTGTCCAATCTTTTATTGGTTTGAAATCAAAAGCATTTGTAAAAATATTCCACATATCAAAATCATAAGCTTTTATAAAACTAGTCATTCTAGCTTTCCAAAACCAAAAATCAATATCTTTCAAAAGAGGTGGGATTGTATAATCAAAACCTTCTAAAAGTATTAAACACCCAAAATCAGCCATTGTAACTATTGAGATGGTTAAGTCTTTTAAACAAGAGCCCAAGCTCTGATACCAAATGTTAGAACCGGCCGACACCCAAGAGGGGGTGAATTGGGTGTAAGATAAAAATCTTAAGAACTTTGAAAATCTTTTTGCATCTTAGAGAAAGCAATAAATATGAAAGTAATGAATCATAAATCAACAGTTTATATATGCTAGAAATATAAGAGTTTAAGGAAGAAAGTATGCAAACTGTGATTTATCCTAGTTCGGTCCAATCTGTGATGGCCTACGTCCAGTCCCCAGGCTCCTCCTGAGATTTTCAAATCCACTATCTTCTTGTTTAATCCAGGCACAAGAAAAGCCTTTACAACCCACAAGTTTAGCTGGGCACTTGCGAAGCCGTTTACAAATCACTCACCAAGTTACTCCCCCTTACACACCGTAAGGTTACAACCGAGTTACTCTCCTTACATACCCCGTAAGGATACAATTTTGATGATAAAAGATTACAGTCAATCTTCTCTCTCTGAAGTGAATAGATGAATACTGAAGCACAATGAAAATAATCTCTCTCTCAAATACACATGATATAGAAAATGGATA
Source organism: Inga leiocalycina (assembly GCA_963242795.1). Taxonomy (NCBI): domain Eukaryota; kingdom Viridiplantae; phylum Streptophyta; class Magnoliopsida; order Fabales; family Fabaceae; genus Inga; species Inga leiocalycina. The sequence goes on from OY725321.1 coordinate 61,448,829, forward strand.
AGAACAGAGAGTAGTTGGGTTGGAGTAGATGATTCATGATCTTTGCATGTTTCTCGTTGGTGTTGCTCTTCGTTGAATGTTCCCATATTTATAGATGAGTTGAGATAGCTGTTAGAAGTATTTCAACATGTCCGTTAGAGTGGCTTAGCTTCGTTTGACTGTTCTTCGATTTTGAAAACTAGCCATTGTGAACGTTGGCGCTCCGCTTCCGTAAAGTCAGTTTTTCTCTCTTCACATCATCTCTTCATTGCATTCCTCGAGAAATACATTAAACACTAATACAATGAGGTGTAAGAATGATTAGAAGCAAGAAGAGTGAGTTTCATAATTAATCCCATGATTTTCGAAAGCTTCAGAATGTTGCTCGTATTTCTGTGAAGCATTACTCGAGTGGTCACTCGAGTAAGCCTTGGTCATTACTTAAGTAGTGCATGGAGTAAACAAATTTACAAACCTTGGAAATACCTGTTTACTCGAGTACTCACTCGAGTAACGTTGGCAGGCCGAGAGCAACTGGAAGTGATTTCCCTGATTACTCGAGTGCTTACTCGAGTAACGTTGGCAGGCCGAGAGCAATTGGAAGTGATTTCCCTGATTACTCGAGTGCTTACTCGAGTAACGTTGGCAGGCCGAGAGCAACTGGAAGTGATTTCCCGGATTACTCAAGTGCTTACTTGAGTAATGTTGGCAAGCCGAGAGCAACTGCAAGTGATTATCCTGATTACTCGAGTACCTATTCGAGTAATATTGGCAGGCCGAGAGCAACTGAAAGTGATTATCCTGATTACTCAAGTAGTCCCTCAAGTAAATTCCAAATAACTCGGCAGATTACTTGAGTAAGCCCTTCAAGTGAATTCTTGATTTTGATTTGAAACATGGAAAATTATATATCATTGTAAAGCTCTCATCATTTACCTTCCAACACAACAAGAATCAGCTCCAAACTTGTTGTGCACAGAAAGTTATGATCCAAAGAGTATCTACTGTTCTTAGACAATCTCTAAGATCACGAGCAGCAACTTCTAGATGACATAGCTATTAGAATATAACCTCAAATATGTCCAATTACCTATCCATGGAAAGATCATTGAGTCTTCTTTCATATGGCACTAGTTTCATCTCAATCCGATATGTTTTTTGAGAGTTATGTCCAAAATACCGAAGCTGTCCTGGAATATGACGGTGATTCATATGTCAATTTCAACAGATCATATCTTCCTCATCTGCACTTCTTTTAATGTGATCTTGGTGTCCATAGTTCATGCTGGGAGTCTAGTTTCATATGCCACCTATTTTAGATCAATCCGACGTGTTCATATGCCACCTGTTTTAGATCAATCTGAAGCATAAAAAATAGAGCATAATAAAAATGCAGATTACTCGAGTGGTTACTCGAGCGATCATGTCTATTACTCGAGTAACCACTCGAGTAATGCCTTCCAAAACATGGCAAAGAGCCAAAACCTAAAGGAACACCTTGGGAAAGCTCCATAACTTCCATATAAGTTATCTTGGTTTTGGATTGACCCATTCCAACCTCCATATGATCAAAGAAACCTTCGGTATCACTTCTAATAGCTTGGATCTTGATATTCTCATGTGATCTTGCAAGTTCTTCTTTCTTTAATCTCTTTCTTCTTCTTTCTTCAATCTCTTTCATCTTGTTTTGCTACTTGATGATCATTCTTCATAACCCAACTAGATATCTTCTTGAATTGATGATCGTTCTTCATAAACCAACTAGATATCTTCTTGAATATCTTCAATCTTCTTCTTTCTTTGTTTTGACCAATCTTTCTTCTTGATATTTCATTAGTTCTTGCAATGCCTTCTTACTTGAATCCCTTGCCTCTTGATTTTCTTCTTGATGATCATTCTCTATATATGAGGCATTATAACATCAACCCACAATCAGGTTGATGGCTAATCTACAAGATATACAACATTAAGTATAGTAGTTAATCAATGTAGAAGATAAGTATATTATACAAAATTTTTGCTCATATTTGACATCTATATTTGACATCATCAAAACTATTCATATCTAACAAAATCCACCACAACAGAAAGTAAATTTGGAGGATGCACTGGCTCAACTAACCATGAATACATCTCAATACGTGGCTAGGACTGATGCAACAATCCAAAATCAAGAAGCCTCAATAAAGAACTTAGAGATCCAGATGGGGCAGATTGCAAATATGCTAAATTTCAGGCAACCAGGAACTCTACCAAGTGACACCGAAAGAAACCCAAAAGAATATGTGAAGGAAGTTGCATTAAGAAGTGGTAAAGAATTGAAAGATCCTGTAATTAAGAAGAAGGATGACAGAGAAAAGAAAGAAAAAAGAGAAGAACAGAAGGAGGATCATGTGATACCAGGAAGAATCAGCTTTCCAGACAATCCTTCTCCATATGTACCACCAGTTCCATACCCTCGGAAGTGTGCAAAGGCAAAGCTAGACAAGCAGTTTGCAAAGTTTCTAGAGGTTTTCAAAAAGTTTCACATCAACATTCCTTTTGCAGACACTCTTGCCCAAATGCCCAGTTATGAAAAATTCATGAAGGACATTCTCACAAATAAGCGTAAGCTTGAAGAATTTGAAACAGTTGCACTTACTGAGGAGTGCAACGCTATTCTCCAAAAGAAATTACCTCCAAAGCTGAAAGATCCAGGAAGCTTCTACATACCTTGCACCATAGGTCAATGTCACTTTGAAAGAGTACTTTGTGATATTGGAGCAAGTGTAAACCTCATACCTCTATTTGTCTACAACAAACTTGGTCTTGGAGAGGTGAAGCCAACCACAATTTCATTACTTCTGGCTGACCGATCAATAAAATATCCAAGGGGTGTCTTAGAAGATGTTCTGGTGAAAGTGGACAAACTCATATTCCCAGCTGATTTCATAATACTCGACATGGAAGAAGACCAAGAAATTCCTATCATTCTTGGGAGGTCATTCCTAACAATTGGGAGAACGTTAATAGATATGAAACAAGAGAAGTTAACCTTGCGAGTTCAAGATAATCAAGTATCCTTCAGTATTTTCAAGGCTTTATCCTTTCCAGATGAAGGTGACACTTGCTACATAGTCAATACATTGACCAGCTGCACAAAAGACGTGGTGAACAAAATCTGCATGGATTAACTATTAGCAATGGGAATGGTAGATGTATCAAAATATACTAATCCAGAAGTCTTGGAGCAGATAAGGTACCTTGAAGCAAATTCCCTAATTTTTATCAAGAAACCATTTGAAGATTTGGGGGAAAGGCCGAGTAAGCCAATGCTATCAACAAGAAACCACCAGTACTGGAGTTGAAAGTACTGCTATCCCATTTGAAGTATGCTTATCTGGGAGGAAATTCAACACTACCAGTAATCGTCTCAGCGCTCTTACTCCTAAAGAAGAAGAAAAGTTAAGAGTTCTAAGGGAGTATAAAATAGCATTTGGATGGTCAATAGCTGATATAAGAGGGATTAGTCCTTCAATTTATATGCATAAGATCTTGATGGAGGACAACTACAAGCCATCAGTCGAGCACTAGAGAAGACTCAATCCAAACATGAAGGAGGTGGTGAGAAAGGAGGTAATAAAGTGGCTGGATGTTGGCATAATCTACCCAATCTCTGACAGTCAATGGGTAAGTCCAATTCAAGTTGTGCCAAAGAAAGGTGGAATGACAGTAGTGCCTAACGAGAAAAATGAACTGATTCCACAACAAATGGTGACTGGATGGAGAGTGTTCATCAACTATAGAAAGCTCAATAAAGCCACCAAAAAAGATTATTTCCATCTGCCATTTATAAACCAGATGCTTGACAGACTAGTAAGGAAAGCCTATTATTGTTTCCTAGACAGGTACACAGGATATAATCAAATTACAATTACACCAGAGGATCAAGAGAAAACAACTTTTACATGTCCATATGGTACATTTGCCTTCAGAAAGAAGCCATTTGGTTTATGTAATGCACTAGAGCCGGTAATTCGGGCCGAGCCCGTCGGGTCGGCCCGTTTAGGCTCGAGCCCGTCAAGGGCTGGGCCTATGATTTAGAGGCTGAAAATGGAAGCGGGCCTAAAAGGGCCAGCCCTGTAGGGCCGCAAGCCCTGTAGGGCCAGCCCTGAAGCCCTGCGGGCTGGCCCTTTTAGGCCCGTTTAATATTTTTTTAAAATAAATTAATAAATATAATATCATTATATCAAATTATCAATATGAGAGACACCTAAGTTCCTAATAGAGTATTAATAACAGGCAAACACTTATTAATTGGTTTGATTTATTTTATGTTCTACAATGTTTTATTCATTTAAACTTAAAAAAAAGGCTAATTTGGACATTAGATGATTATTTTAACTAAAAATTTATGAGTTTTAAAAATAATGTATACCAATTTAAAGCAAAATAATAAATAAATTGTAAAAATTTAAAAAAAAATTTTGAATTAAAATGAGTTTAAGCCCGTTTAGGCCCGAGCCCGTGAAGGGCCAGCCCTGAAGGGCCGCGGGCTTAAAAAATATGGTACTTTTCAGGAAACGGGCCTAAACGGGCCAGCCCGTTTAGGCCCGAGCCCGTGAAGGGCCGGCTCGTTTTCCCAGTTTTATAATGCACCAGCAACATTTCAAAGAAGTATGATGGCAATCTTCTCAGATATGGTGGAAGGTTCATTGAGGTATTCATGGATGATTTTTTAGTTTTTGGAGAATCATTTGATCATTGTCTTTCAAATTTGGCAAAAGTCTTGCAATGTTGTGTGGAGACAAACTTGGTTCTAAATTGGGAGAAATGCCATTTTATGGTGAAAGAAGGAATCGTGCTGGGTCACAAGGTATTTGATTGAGGCATTGAAGTGGACCAAGCTAAGATTGAAACAATTCAAAAGCTATTACCTCCTTCCTCAATCAAGGGCATTCAGAGTTTTTTGGGAAATGCTGGCTTCTATAGAAAATTCATCAAGGACTTCTCAAAAATCACAAAGCCACTTTGCATGCTATTGGAGAAAAACACTTCCTTTATGTTTAATAAGGAATGCTTATCAGCCTTCCAAACTCTAAAAGTGCCTTGACTTCTACACTAGTTATCATAGCTCCAGATTGGAATCTTCCATTCGAAATGATGTGCGATACAAGTGATTATGCAATTGGAGCTGTTTCAGGCCAAAGAAGAGACAAGATCTTTCATGTTATCTATTATGCTAGCAGAACACTCTCAGAAGCACAGCTGAATTATGCAACAACAGAAAAGAGGTCCTAGTAGTAGTGTTTGCATTCGACAAATTCAGAGCATACTTGATTGGGTCAAAGGTCATTGTCTGGACGGACCACTCAGCAATCAAATACCTGATTAAAAAAAGAGATGCTAAACCCAGACTGATTAGATGGGTGCTTCTACTACAAGAATTTGACTTAGAAATCAAAGACAAAAAAGGGACCAAGAATCTCATTGCAGATCATCTTTCTCGGTTAGAACCACCTGAATGAAAGAGAGAATTACCAATCCAGGAGAATTTCCCAGATGAGCAACTTTTTATAATGCAGTCACAACCTACTCCTTGGTATGCTAATTTTGTGAATTATTTGGCAAGTGGAGTAATGCCATATGAACTTTCTAAAGTGTAAAAGAAGAAGTTTCTGGCTTATGTAAGGCATTACTTTTAGGAGGATCCATTCTTATACAAACAATATCCAGATTGAATTATCAAGCAATGTGTTTCTGAAGAAGAAATAGACAACATCTTAAATCACTACCTTTTATCCCCATATGGTGGTCATTTTAGAGCAAATAGAACAGCTACTAAAGTCCTTCAATCAGGATTTTACTGGCCTACACTCTTCAAGGACGTTCAAAGAATTGTGGCAACCTGTGACAGATGTCAAGGAATGGGAAATATCTCGAGGAGACATGAAGCCCCTTTAATTAATATCTTAGAAGTTGAACTTTTTGATCTATGGGGGATCAATTTTATGGGGCCTTTTCCATCCTTATTTAGCAATAAGTTCATTTTAGTAGTTGTTGATTATGTCTCCAAGTGGGTTGAAGCAGCTACTTTTTCTACAAATGATTCTCGGGTGGTTGTGAAGTTTCTGAGGAAAAATATTTTTACAAGATTTGGAGTGCCTAAAGCTATTATTAGCAATAAAGGAAGGCATTTTTGTAATCAGCAGCTTCAGTCTGTGTTAGCTAAATATGGAGTGACTCATAAGGTTGCAACTCCATATCATCCACAAACTAATGGGCAGGTGGAATTCTCAAACAGAGAACTGAAGTTGATCTTAGAGAAGACAGTGAATTCCAACTGGAAGGACTGGGCTAAAAAGTTAGATGATGCACTCTGGGCTTATAGAATTACCTTCAAGACACCAATTGGTACATCCCTGTATCAATTGATCTACAGAAAAGCATGCCATCTTCCAGTAGAAATGGAGCACAAAGCATATTAGGCAGTAAAAGTATTAAATTTTGACTTAAAGGCAGCTGGTGAGAAAAGGCTTCTCCAACTCAATGAGCTTGAAGAATTCAGACAACAAGCTTATGAAAATGCCAAGTTATACAACGAGAAGACAAAAATGTGGCATGATGGAAGAATTTTGAGGAGAGAGTTCACACCGGGACAAAACATGCTTTTATAAAACTTAAGGTTAAAGCTCTTTCCAGGAAAGTTGAGATCAAGGTGGTCAGGTCCTTTTACTATGATTCAAGTATGGCCATATAGAACTGTGGAGATTCAAGATGGTGATCAAAAATTCAAAGTGAATAGGCAAAGGCTCAAAGAATACAATGAAGGTGCACTCAACACTTTAAAATCTGTCATCACGTTTGAAGAACCAATAGGTAAGTCCTCAATCTAGTAATTTTTTAAAAAAATAAAAAATAAAAAAAATAAAAAAATTTGGTTAGGTCTTTGTCTAGCTAAAGACTTTAAAGAAGGGTGGCTATTTGGGAGGCAACCCAAAACTTCTTTCGTACTCATTTCTTTCCTACTCTCTCAAACTTCTTTCTTACTCTCTCATTTTTCTTTCGTACTCACCAAAACACACTGCACTGGGTTGAGATTGTAGTTTTCACCAGTTTCATTTTAAGTTATCATGGAGGAACCTCTTGCAAAGCTTAAGAACAGGTTCCCTACTCTTCTCAAAGATGTGCTCAGGAAGATGTATAACAGTCGACTTGAAAGGCTGAAGATATTCAAGCGTTTAAGCCTTCCTATGGACATATGCTAGATCATTAAAGCTAAGGTATGTTTAGCAGGTGAGATTCATAAATCATTTGTTAAACCTTTTCCAGGAATGGGAAGAAGTTCTTACTCCAAAAAGAGAAGAGCTAAAAGGATGAATGTCTGCATAAATGTGCAAGGTGGAATTGTGATCAGCACTGTAGGAGTAAAGGTATGGTTTCTATAAATTGAGAAGATAAAATTAAATTTATAAATGATGAACTGAGTAAGAAGTCACTGGATGATATCATTCAAACTCTTGAGATGCATCCGAGTGGTGATGTTCATCATATTCTTCTTGATTTAGAAGACATATTCAACAGAGAAAAAGAGCACTATTATCTTGGGAATCTGACGTTAAAAGATCATGTTTGCCAGTTTATAAGAAAACTAGATGGGAAGCAAATCCTCGATTCATAGAAAGTGTTTAAGCTATTACTGGACATAAAACCAGAGGAAGATGTGAGCCGAAATCACAACTATTATACATAATCATGCTTTTGTCTAATCGTCTTATCTTTGGTGAAACTAATATGGGTAAGGATGTAAAGTTTATAATAGCAACAAACGAACTTAGAAGTGTATTAGCCATTACATCTATATGTATTTTTGGTGAAACTGATATGGGTAAGGATATAGAGATTATAATAGCAGCAAACGAACTTAGAAGTGCATTAGCGGCTAGAAAGATCAATTTTGTATACAGGGGAGGCATCCAGGGCCTAAAGGGAAGTGTGGCCATTTCTACATCTATGAATGGAAGCAAGGGTTTGAGTGTAAGGGTTGGAAGACCATATCTTCTCCTTGGGACAAGAGTTGCAGGTTTCAAGCTTGCCTGAACATTTGGGACAAATATTCTACCATGCTCAAACTTTTATTGCTCTACTCGGTGGTTTGGAGGCGTTGGATGGGATCTCTAGCATTGCATATTGGGCTAAGTTGAACTATAACAAAAAGCCATTAGGATTGTTAAATATTAATGGTTTTTATGATAATTTGTTATGTTTTTTTGATCATGCTGTGGAAACAGGATTCATACCCCAAGCGATTCGCCACTCCATAATTGCTGCACCAACTACTGATCATTTACTCGATCAACTGCAAACTTATAAACCTAAACGAGATATACTCGTCAAGTAAATAGGTGAGCAATCTTCAGATAGCAGTCAGAAGCAGAACCCAGATTCCATTCTTCGGTTGTAACTTTCCTTAATCTCTTGGTTTTACTTTATTATGTGTTTATGTAAAAAAAAAACTTTCTCTAAGCTCTAGAAGACATTGGGGATAATGTCTTATTTAGGTTGGGGGAGGAAAAAAAATTTTTAGTTAGTTAGTAAAACCATTAGATGCATGGGGTGTGAGAAAAAATGGCCGAGTAAGGAGTTATTCTTAACTCCTGAGACGCATTTTATTAGTTGCATGTTTTTTCCTTCCTAAAAAAAAGAGTAAAAGTGAAAAAAAAATCATCCTATTTAAGTGCTTTGTAATGATCTTAAGAAGTATATAAGTTTTGAGTATGGATCAATTGAATTTAGAGATTTCATAGCATGAATGAACAACTGATTGTTACAATTGGTGATGAATTTTGAGATTGAATAAGCTGAGTTTGAAAGCCCATAACCATGAACTTTAGAGCCTATAATCATTATTTCTCTTATGTGTGATATTCACCTATTAAATTGTCACCTAGAACTTGCTTTAAATCTGGTTGAGATTACATTTCACATGCACATCCAAAGTTGATAAAGGCATTCATTTTGTTTAGCCAGAACCAAATAGCCAACCTTGCAATTATACCGTTGATAAGCCCCTTTGAGCCTTATTGACTATTTCTTTGTTCTCAACCCATTGACATATGCTTTAATGATATATCAAGTGTTTTTACCTAATTCGGAAGATTAGCAAAGCATTAGAAATTTTTGTGAAATGGGCTTTTGACAAGTGTGGGGGTGTGTGTATCATCAACTTTAAAGTTGCAAGCAAAAAAATGAAAAATAAACAAAATTTTTAAGTATTCGAATTGTGGGTTGTTGTGATGAAATAGATTTATTCAGAAGCTGGCCCAATTTTTTTTGTTCTATTAATTTTTACATTTAGTCTTTCATATCACATTTTACATTCCTTTTACCTTAGCCCCATTATAACCCTTAATAAGTCCTTTTGATTTGAATTATGCATGTGAATTAGGTAGTGGAGATTGAAATTTTTAGCAAGCCTATGGTAGTGCAATTTTTTCGGTTGAATTTGAGTGAAACACTTACCCTTAAACACTTGAGAGATTGGGAGAATGAGTCACAACTACGAACTCGGATTATTCATTTTCAAATGAAATTGCCAGTTTATATTTTCGTTGATTCATGAAACTATATCTCTTTATTTTTCAATTGTATTCTTGCTTATGACTTGACACTTCTGATTTTGTTGGAAGCACTTAATGGTCACTCCTTGTCCGAGGACGTCCAAGAGCTAAGTGTGGGGGAATTTGATAAGTAAAATATTTGCATATTTATTTTCCCTTATATGATGATTTTATGGATGATATTTGAGCTCAATTTAATAAATTTAGGTGTAATTAATAAATAAATAATGATTTTGGCAAAAAATAGAATTTCTTGAAAAATACTGAATTAGACCCTCTTTCAGTTTTCAGGCAATATCTGGAGCTCTAGATGTCGGATTAGGACGTTCTTTATATGGATAAAAAGCTAAGAAAAAGCTCTATAACTTTAATGTTGAGACCAAAATCCAGTTCTATCTCCAAGGGTTTTGAATTTTGCTTGGAAGTTGAAAGCGGGAATCATCTACCATTCCACCAACCATTTCATCTACCTCTTCATCTTCCTTTTCACCTACTACTTCATCTACCACATTTCATCTACCACTTCATCTACCCTACTCCATTCTTCCCTATATATAGCCACCATCTCCTTCACATTTCACACACCAATTCATATCCATTACTCTCATCTCTACTCCACACATACCATTTCATTTCTATTACTCTCCTCTCTTCTCTACTTACACACCATTTCATTACTCTCATCTCTTCTCCACTTACTCCATCATCTTAGAATTAGTTTTATGCATTGTATTACTTTTTGTATGCCTCCATCTTGGAAGGCTAAGGATTGTATTACTTTATGTATGCCACCTACATGGAAGGTTTTGCCTCCTAAAGGGACAGCTAGATTTTTACATTTTTCATTCATCTTTTGGTTGTATATTTATGTTTGAGAAATTAATATTCAAGTTTTACGCAGTATTTATGAGGATTTCATTCTAGTTTTATATAATGTCAATTTATTTTGGTTATGTTTTTAATTTAATCATGTGCTAAATTTCCATTTTCCTAGGGTGATGACGTAGCTAACTAATGACGGATTGAATCTTAACTTATTAAATTTAGTTTGAATTTATCCTTCATGATTGAGTTTTAATTATTATTCTTAATGCTTTTGATTGATTGGTCATCTTTTGAATGATTTCAATATGCATGTTGAGACCAGAAAGAGATGCATGTGTATAGTGTAATATCCCAATTTTTTTGATTATGGACTAATCATGATTATTGTGGATAATTATGAATTTAATTGGAATTATTATATATTTTATGGCAATATTAATTAATATGTCATAATTAGTGAAAAATTGGAAGAATGGAATTTTTGGCCATGAGTTGGTAATTAAGGGAGAAATTAATTACTAACTAAGAGGAAAAATGAGAAGTGGGATTAAATGGCTAATGAAGGGATTAGATAAGCTAATTGGTGACTTATTTTGGGTGAGCCAATAGCATTATGACATGTGGCAAAGAGAGTATAGGAGAGAGTGCATGTGTGTGTAAGTCAAATGGGATAAAATAATAGTTTATCTCTCCTCTCTTCTCTCTTAATTCAGCTGGACATGGAGGGAGGGGTATCATCATCATTTTTCAATTCTCACACTCTATCTCTCCATCTCTCTCTCTCTCTCATTTTCTCATTCTTGGTTCGGCCATTGTTGCTCAAGAAGGAGGAAGAGCTTGTGATTAAGGTAATCAAATGGCCTCTTTTGCTCAAACTCACTTCATTAATGTTGATCCTTGGAGTGAGAGCTTCATTTTGATGGTATAGTGTGTCTATTTGGTGTTGATTTGTACCACACGAAATTTTGGAGGTTGGAGAATCAAGAAGTCTCTTTGGCAAAGTGAAAGAGGTAAGTAAGACTAATCTATCTATCTAAGTTTCATGCCAAATGAATAAGTTTAGAATTTCTGGGATTATTGCCCTATTTTCGAAAATATGGGTCATTGGGTAGTTTGGCATGATATAGTTGTGGAAATGGTATTTTGATATGAGTTTTGAATAGATTGATTGATTGGAGGTTGAAATGTTAAGTTTAGTGATTTTGGGAAAATTGATGATTTATGTTGATTCAAACCAAAGCATGATAATGGAGTAGGAGTTTGGTCATTTTAATGATTCCATTGAATTCCTTGGGTGTTTTTGTCTAAGAGTAGCTTTGGTTTGGTATTTGGGTTCATTTGCATCACTTGGTAAAAATTCTGGAAGTGCTGTCTTACCTTCTGCATTTCCTGGTTCTGATAGAATCACTCAAGTGATTCAGGACTCACTCGAGTGAGGGATGATTATCACTCGAGTAGGGATGAACAAAGCTCGAGTGATGTGCGTATCTTCTATTTCTCTTCAGTTATTCTCTTATGCTTTCTGGAAAATCCAAGAGTGCATAGTCTTACTCGTGAGTGAGGGATGAATATCACTCGAGTGAGCCTCCTTGTACTCGAGTTACTGGTGTATTTGGTACCAAGGACTTGCCTCTCGGGTTGTCACTCATGGGCATGGTGTGCCTTCTCACTCGCGGGTATGGGGTATCCGCTCGAGTGAGCTGTGTTGTGCTCGAGTGCAGTTAGCCATTTGGGCTACTGCCATTTCTCTTGTGCTCTCGGGTTCTCACTTTCTAGACTTCACTCTCAGGTGCTCGAGTGAGGCATTTGTCTTTCACTCGGGTGAGGTCTAGTGTGCTCGAGTGATCCTGTCTTTGAAAAACTTCTTTGTGCTCTCAGTTATGCACTCGCTGTCTCTCACTCTCTGGATCCCAAGTGCAGACCATACCATTACTCGAGTGATCCTGTCTCTGAAAAACTTCTTTGTGCTCTCGGGTATGCACTCGCTGTCTCTCACTCTGGTGCCTTAGTGCAGACCGTACTACCATTTCTCTTGTGCTCTCGGGTTCTCACTTTATGGACTTCACTCTCAGGTGCTCGAGTGAGGCATTTGGCTTTCACTCGGGTGAGGTCCAGTGTGCTCGAGTGATCCTGTCTTTGGAAAACTTCTTTGTGCTCTTGGGTATGCACTCACTGTCTCTCACTCTGGTGCCTAAGTGCAGCCGTACCATCACTCGAGTGAGGTTTCCGTCACTCGAGTATCCGTACAATCTCACTCGAGTGAGGCCATCTTCACTCGAGTACCTCAGTAGAAAATGTTAGTTTGTGTTTCCACAAAAGGGATCTTTGAGATAGTTCTCCATCCCTTTAGGAGCTTTATTAAGGGTGTTTAATGACTCTAAAAGAGCAATAATGATAACCAATTAAGTATTAAGAAGTCATTGAGAATTGAAATAGAGGATTGACTCTTCGTCCCTAATTATGAATATAGGATTTGACATTTGCCCTACTCGGGAGAGACCGGCGCTAGGACACCCAGGAAGGATCAAGGTAGTGACTATTCTCTCATGTTGTGTATGACACTTGGTATGCATATTTATCATTGTGAATGTGTTATCGGCCATAGGGCATTACAGCGCAAGCAGTTCAGCGTGAGCCGTCGTAGGGGGCAACGCTCATGATACCTACCCCGGCTGTTGTATCTACCGTTGTAAGTGCCGAGGCTGCGTGATGGAATCGTGGATTCCTGTTTGAGTATCTGGCCCGTGGGGCTATGCGTGTGAAATATTTTATATAAATCCTAGCTGTGGTGATATATGTGATATGTTCATATGGATATGCAATACAGCAAGCAATTCAGCGTGAGCCGTCGTAGGGGGCGTTGCCCATGATACCTACCCCGGCCGTTGCAACTGTTGTTGTGATTGTTGTGTGTTCTATGGATTATTACTTGTACATAGTGGATAGTATTTGTGTAATCCCCTAATTATGGATAACTCTTTAGGAAATTGTGCCTTGTAGACCCTTATTTGATTAATGGATCCCGAGTGCGTCGGGAAATTTTGCTATACTTTGATATGTATGAATGAAATCAACCTATATAGGTCATTTGTGTATTGAAATAGGAATATGAGACCGCTGTGAACAGGTTTTGTAAAAAAAATTTTGTAAACCCTGATTTTGGGATGTTTAATTTTCTATAAGTCCCAAATCATCTTATGGTCTCTAGTTTCACATAATTACATATTTATAAACTTAAATCTCAGCCTTAATCGTGAAGGGGGTTACATTTGTTGTATCAGAGCTGTAGTTCCTGGCAAGGTGAGGATTTGTTAGGATAGCTCCCTTAGTTGGCCTTAGTTCTTTAGCTTAAGGTAGCTTGATGATTGATAATTGTTGCTTGTATACACATGAGTATTTCTACTGTTTATGGATATATCTAAGTCTTATGGATTATGTGTATACATTTGCTTTGAAACTGACATGGTGAATCATTGTAGAGTTAAAGGACAACATGGTTCGCCTAAGAGTCAGGCAAGAAGATCCCGAGGTGGAGGAGTTGAATGACAATCCTCCTAATCCAATGCGAGAGATGATAGATCTCATACAAGAGCAAAGAGATATGATAGCTGAGCTGAAGGAAGAGCTCAGAGAGGAAAGAGCTGAACGGAATGAGGGAAGGGCCCAGTCAACTTATAAGGAAACTCAACCAGAGACTCATCATGAGGAGACAGCTGAGGGGTCCAATAGATTTCACGAATCCCCACCTCACACGGTACCTAATCAAGAGTCCATAGGGGTGCCGGTTCGTGAGGAGAGAGACTTGCAATATTGGGTCTCTAAGTTCTGCAAGCATCTACCTCCAGTGTTCAAAGGGAGGTTTGAGCCCCAAGTTACTGAGGACTGGTTGAATCATCTAGAGAAGATCTTTGAGGTCCTCGAGTGCTCTACGGAGGTAAAGGCGAAGCTAGCTGTGTATAAGCTAAAGGGGGATGTTGACCGATGGTGGCAGAATATCACCATGTCATTGAAGAGCCGGAATGTGCCATTAACTTGGGAGGTGTTCCAAGAAAAATTCAACGAGAAGTACTTCCCCAAGTCCGTGAGATTGGAAAACGAATATGAGTTTTTGGCTATCAGGCAGGGAGATACGGAGAGTTTTGATGAGTATCTTTCCCGTTTCGTCCGGCTATCTTGGTACTCTACACATCTCTGGGATAGAGATGATGAGGAGTGGAGCTCCGATATGCTTATCAGGGGCTTGAGGCGCGAACTGAAAAAGAGATTAGCCACTCACCTGTTTACTGACTTCAACAAGGCGGTGGAGCAGTGTAGGATTGTTGAGAACAATCTGAGAGATTTGTACCCAGCTAGGGTAAAGACAGTCGCAGTGAGCCTAGCAAGGCTAATACTTCCCAGAAGCGGAAGGGGCAAGGATCCTCATATGGGGGTGGTAGCAAGAAGCCCTGCCAACCTGGGGGTCGTAGTGACCATAGACCTCCAGCGAGACCAGTGTGTAATCAGTGTAGAAAGTACCATATGGGCAGAACTTTTACTGGGGAAGTGATTTGCTTCAACTGCAAGCAAGTGGGTTACATTTCTTCTAAGTGCCCACGACAGCCGACAGAGAAAAGACCCAAGAATCAGGATCGAGTATTCGCCATGACACACGAGGAGGCCCGGAAGTCGCCTGAATTGATTCAATGTAAAATTATTCTCGGTAATAATGAGTTAAATGCTTTGTTTGATTCGGGTGCAAGTCATTCATTCATAGCTTATGACTATGTAAAGCGCCTGGGATTGCATGTGCATAGACTACCATTTGATTTGGTTGTGTCGACGCCGATGGGTGTCAAGGTGTGACAGCCGAAGCCTGCTTAAATTGTGTGATAGTTGTTGAGGGTCGTGAGTCTACAGTTGATTTAATCTGTTTGCCACTTCAACAACTAGAAGTTATTCTGGGTTTTGATTGGTTACGAGCAAATAATGTGCTGCTTGATTATGGTAATAAGAGGATAGCTTACCGTAATGCACAGCGGGGAAACAATATGAATGCTAGTTTGAACTTTCTTGCAATGGCTAAAGCAGAAAGATATCTTGAGAAGGGATGCCAAGGGTATATGGTGTTCTTCTCTGTTCAGGGAGAGTCATGCGTAGATTTAGAGAGTATACCTGTGGTAAATGAATTCCCTGAGGTATTTCCTGAGGATCTTAACGGATTACCTCTGGAAAGGGAAGTGCAGTTCCCAATTGAGATTATACCTGGAGCTGGTTCAATATCTAAACCCCCATACCGTATGGCGCCTAACAAGATGGCGGAGTTGAAAAAGCAAATTGAAGAATTGCTTGAGAAAGGGTTCATCTGACCCAGTGTATCGTCGTGGGGAGCTCCAGTGTTGTTTGTGAAAAAGAAAGATGGGAGCTTGAGGCTTTGTATCGATTACAGAGAACTTAACAAAGTTACTCTCTCCCAAGAATTGATGACCTGTTAGATCAATTGTCTGGCTCGTGTGTATTCTCCAAAATTGATCTAAGGTCGGGATATCATCAGTTGCGTGTGAAGGTAGCGGATGTTCCGAAGACTGCTTTCAGAATGAGATACGGGCACTATGAGTTCCTTGTGATGCCCTTTGGGTTGACGAATGCACCAGCGGTATTCATGGACTATATGAACCGCGTCTTCTGACAGTATCTTGACCAGTTTGTGGTTGTTTTTATCGACGACATTCTGATATACTCTAAGAGTAGAGAAGGACATGAGCAACATCTGAGAATAGTGCTGAGAATCTTACGGGAAAAATAACTCTATGCCAAGCTAAGTAAGTGTGAGTTTTGGCTTACGGAATTGAAGTTCTTTGGCCATGTGATCTCACGAGATGGGGTATCGGTGGATCCCAGTAAGGTGGAAGCAGTACTTGATTGGAAGAGGCCAGAAACTGTTTCTGAAATTCGCAGCTTTCTGGGTCTTACTGGTTATTATTGGAGATTCATTCAGAACTTCTCACGTATTGCATTGCCGATGACCAAGCTCACAAGGAAGGATCAACCATTTTTGTGGGATGAACGTTGTAAGCGAAGTTTCACTGAGCTGAAGGAGAGATTGACTACAGCACTAGTGTTAATTATACCTGATCCCAGTGAGGCTTACGTCGTGTACAGTGATGCGAGTAAGTAGGGGTTAGAGTGTGTTCTGATGCAGCAGGGACGTGTAGTGGCCTATACCTCTTGACAGCTGAAACCGCATGAGATGAACTACCCCACTCATGATCTAGAGCTTGCGACAATAGTGTTTGCATTGAAAATTTGGCGTCATTACCTGTACGGTGTGACTGTGGAACTGTACTGCGACCACAAAAGTCTCAAATATCTGTATGATCAGAAAGAGTTGAATATGAGACAGCGTCGGTGAATGGAGTTGCCGAAAGATTACAACCTGGAAATCAAATATCATCCGGGTAAGGCTAATGTTGTAGCGGATGCTTTGAGTCGGAAGGCGGTGCTGGTGGCAACAATGATGATCCAGGAATGGAAACTGATAGAGGATTTTTGGGATTTAAATCTCTTGAAGGATATCTTATGTGCCAATTATGGTGTGGTCCAAGGGAAGAATGACCTGAGGACTAAAATTGAAGAGGCTCAGATGCATGATGAGCGAGCCCAGTCGATCTGAGCTATGATTGAACGAGGAGAGACTCGAGACTATAACTTGTCGCCTAGTGGGCTGGTGCGTTACCAAAAGAGAATCTATGTTCCAATGAAGGCCGACTTGAGGTTGAGAATTCTTGATGAGGCTCATAAGAGTCAGTATACTCTTCACCCCAGTATGACCAAGATGTATCACAACTTGAAGTCTATGTATTGGTGGCCAGGGTTGAAGAGTGATGTGACTAAGTACGTGGCGCGGTGTCTTACCGGTTAGAGGATGAAGATTGAACACCAGAGACCGCCAGGATTGCTTCAGAGTCTAGAGATTCTAAAGTGGAAGTGGGAGAGTGTGACCATGGATCTAGTAGTGGGCCTGCCCAGGATCAAGAATTATGATGCGATCTGGGTGATTGATGATCGACTCACAAAGTCTGTGCACTTCATACCTATCAACGCTAGCTATTCTCCTGATAGGCTGGCTGAGATATACATTAAAGAGATTGTGAGACTCCATGGTACATCGAAGAATATCATTTCCGATAGAGATCCTCAGTTTACTTCTAGATTCTGGAGGGCTCTGCACGAAGCCATGGGTACTCAGTTGAAGTTTAGCATGGCCTACCATCCTCAGACAGACAAACAGTCTGAGAGGACTATCCAGACTCTCGAAGATATGCTGAGAGCTTGTGTCCTTGACTTCAAAGGAAAATGGGACTACTATCTTCCATTGGCTGAGTTTACGTACAACAACAGTTACCATGCGAGCATTCAGATGGCTCCGTATGAGGCGCTATATGGGAGAAAGTGCTAGTCACCGTTGTGCTAGAATGAGTTGTCTGAGAGAAAACTGTATGGGCCTGATCTGGTTGACCAAACCGCTGATCAGATCTGAGTTATCAGAAAGAGGCTCCTTGGAGGTCAGAGTCGTCACAAGAGCTATACTGATAAGAGGAGTAGACCTCTTGAGTTTGAAGTGGGGGATCATGTTTTCTTGAGAGTATCTCAGGTCATAGGCATCGGGAGAGCAATCAAGCGGAAGAAGCTAAGTTCGAGATACATTGGTACATTTGAAATTTAGGCAAGAATCAGGCCAGTGGCATATCGGATAGTACTACCCCCGAGTTTGAGTAGACTGCATAATGTATTCCATGTCTCGCAACTCAAGAAGTACCAACCAGACCCTGAATATATCATTGAGTATGAAGATGTTGAATTGCAAGATAACTTCACTTATGCGGTAGGGCCGGAGCGTATCATCGATCGAGAAGAGCGGAGGCTCAGGTATCGAAGCTTACCGTTCATGAAGGTGGTCTAGAAGGGAATGTCTCCAAGGGAAGCAACTTGGGAGGTAGAAGCGGACATGAAGAAAAGATTTCCTGATTTTATGCCCCACGATGTGATCTCACGAAATTTATTGAACGGGGGGAGAATTGTAATATCCCAATTTTTTTGATTATGGACTAATCATGATTATTGTGGATAATTATGAATTTAATTGGAATTATTATATTTTTTTATGGCAATATTAATTAATATGTCATAATTAGTGAAAAATTGGAAGAATGGAATTTTTGGCCATGAGTTGGTAATTAAGGGAGAAATTAATTACTAACTAAGAAGAAAAATGAGAAGTGGGATTAAATGGATAATGGAGGGATTAGATAAGCTAATTGGCAACTTATTTTGGGTGAGCCAATAGCATTGTGACATGCAAAGAGAGTATGGGAGAGAGTACATGTGTGTGTAAGTCAAATGGGATAAAATAATAGTTTCTCTCTCCTCTCTTCTCTCTCAATTTGGCTAGACTTGGAGTGAGGGGTATCATCATCATTTTTCAACTCTCACACTCTATCTCTCCATCTCTCTCTCTCTCTCTCTCATTTTCTCATTCTTGGTTCGGCCATTGTTGCTCAAGAAGGAGGAAGAAGAGCTTATGATTAAGGTAATCAAATGGCCTCTTTTGCTCAAACTCACTTCATTAATGTTGATCCTTGGAGTGAGAGCTTCATTTTGATGTATATAGTGTGTCTATTTGGTGTTGATTTATGCCACACGAAATTTTGGAGGTTGGAGAATCAAGTCTCTTTGGCAAAGTGAAAGAGGTAAGTGAGACTAATCTATCTATCTAAGTTTAATGCCAAATGAATAAGTTTAGAATTTCTGGGATTATTGCCCTATTTTCGAAAATATGGGTCATTGGGTAGTTTGGCATGATATAGTTATGGAAATGGTATTTTGATATGAGTTTTGAATAGATAGATTGATTGGAGGTTGAAATGTTAAGTTTAGTGAATTTGGGAAAATTGATTATTTGTGTTGATTCAAACCAAAGCATGATAATGGAGTAGGAGTTTGGTCATTTTAATGATTCCATTGAATTCCTTGGGTGTTTTTGTCTGGGAGTAGCTTTGGTTTGGTATTTGGGTTCATTTGCATCACTTGGTAAAAATTCTAGAAGTGCTGTCTTACCTTCTGCGTTTCCTGGTTCTGATAGAATCACTCGAGTGATTCGAGATTCACTCGGGTGAGGGATGATGATTACTCGGGTAGGGATGAACAATACTCGAGTGTTGTGCGTATCTTCTATTTCTCTTCAGTTTTTCTGTTGTGCTTTCTGGAAAATCCAAGAGTGCATAGTCTTACTCGCGAGTGAGGGATGAATATCACTCGAGTGAGCCTCCTTGTACTCGAGTTACTGGTGTATTTGGTACCAAGGACTTGCCTCTCAGGTTGTCACTCATGGGCATGGTGCAAGAGTGTGCCTTCTTACTCGCGGGTATGGGGTATCCGCTTGAGTGAGCTGTGTTGTGCTTGAGTGCAGTGAGCAATTTGGGCTACTGCCATTTCTCCTGTGCTCTCGGGTTCTCACTTTCTAGACTTCACTCTCAGGTGCTCGAGTGAGGCATTTGGCATTCACTCGGGTGAGGTCTAGTGTGCTCGAGTGATCCTGTCTTGGAAAAACTTCTTTGTGCTCTCAGTTATACACTCGCTGTCTCTCACTCTCTAGATCCCAAGTGCAGACCGTACCATTACTCGAGTGAGGTTTCCTTCACTCGAGTATCCGTACAATCTCACTCGAGTGAGGCCATCTTCACTCGAGTACCTCAGTAGAAAATGTCAGTTTGTGTTTCCAAAAAGGGGATCTTTGGGATAGTTCTTCCAACCCTTTAGGAGTTTTGTTAGGGGTGTTTAATGACTCTAAAAGAGCAATAATGATAACCAATTAAGTATTAAGAAGTCATTGAGAATTGGAATAGAGGATTGACTCTTCGTCCCTAATTATGAATATAGGACTTGACATTTGCCCTACTCGGGAGAGACCGGCGCTAGGACACGCACGGAAGGATCAAGGTAGTGACTCTTCTCTCATGTTGTGTATGATACTTGGTATGCATGTTTATCATTGTGAATGTGTTATCGGCCATAGGGCATTACAGCGCGAGCAGTTCAGCGTGAGCCGTCGTAGGGGGGCAACGCTCATGATACCTACCCCGGCCGTTGTATCTGCCGTTGTAAGTGCCGAGGCTGCGTGATGGAATCGTGGATTCCTGTTTGAGTATCTAGCCCATGGGGCTGTGCGTATGAAATGTTTTATATAGATATTAGCTGTGGTGATATATATGATATGTTCATATAGATGTGCAATACAGCAAGCAGTTCAGCGTGAGCCATCGTAGGGGGCGATGCCCATGATAACTAGGCCGGCCGTTGCAACTGTTGTTGTGATTGCTGTGTGTTGTATGGATGATTTATTTTCATGCTTTGATGTTGTGCAGATTATAAGTGATTTGTTACTACAGGGATTCTTTAGAATCTCACTCTCCCAAAACATAAATTTTTAGACAGGGCTGATGTATCCAAGGGAAAGCGGGCGACGAAGAGTAGTTAGAGCTCCGAGCAAGGAGTTTTACTTTTGGAATATTTGGTTATCAATTTGTAATCATTTGGATACATTTTATTGGGACTTACTTGTACATAGTGGATAGTATTTGTGTAATCCCCTAATTATGGCTAACTCTTTAGGCAATTGTGCCTTGTATACCCTTATTTGATTAATAGATCCCGAGTGTGTTGGGAAATTTTGCTGTACTCTGATATGTATGAATGAAATCAACCTATATAGGCCATTTATGTATTGAAATGGGAATATGAGACTGTTGTGAACAGGTTTTGTAAAATTTTTTTTGTAAACCCTGATTTTGGGAAGTTTAATTTTCTATAAGTCCCAAATCATCATACGGTCTCTAATTTCACATAATTACATATTTATAAACTTAAATCTCGGCCTTAATTGTGAAGGGGGTTACATATAGATCATATAATTAAAACCATGACTTGCATATGAAATAAGAATATATTCATATAAGTTGTGTAGTTTTACTGGGTTTCATGAATCTTAATATATAATTAATTGCTTAAATTCATATAGGAATATATGGGATTGCAATTAATTATAGAATTTCTTGACCTTGGAAGAGGCTAATAATTAAATTAGGGGAACTCAACTATCAATCATGTGGAATAAATTGGGCTAGAATAGATAAGTGATTTAATCTGAAATTTGTTAAGTGAAATATGACCCCTAAGATTTTTTCTCAGTTGTTTCATATCATTTGCATTCATATTTAATTATCTTTTATTTCGTACTTTCAATCATCAACTAATCGACTGATTAAATAGAGTTAAAATTACCCATTTTGGTACTTAGTGATCAATCCTCGTGGGATTGATACTCTACTCACTTCTGTATTACTTGATTACGATAGTGTACACTTGCACTATTAAATTAATCATCTACACTCGTAACAATAATAAATCAATTTAGCCAATTTAATTCCCTAATTACCTTTGTACTCAAATCTTATATTAATACCTAATTATGCCTAAAAATAGTTAATCAAATCCAACAAAAGCCTAAGGTTAATTACTAAAAGATATATGAATATTTAGCTCTATCAATTGGTACTTCTTTAATTGTAAGACATTAAATAGGTTATGGAGTCTACTCAAGTTTGGGGGTAGGGCTATTCTGTACACCACGGGTCCAATTCTCGCAAGAATTTCAATTAGACTAATATAATGTGGGCTCAGCTTCTTTCTCTTGATTGCTTGACCTATTCTAGTGACCAGAGATACTCTCAAGAATACATGATCTCCAACTTCAAACTCTAGAGGTCTTCTCCTTTTGTTAGCGTAGCTTTTCTGTCTACTCTACATTACTAGGAGCCTCTTTCTAATAATTTTGATCTGCTCTATGGTCTAATCAAACATATCCGACCTATACAACCTTCTTTCAGACAACTCTGTCCACCACAGGGGTGATTGAAACTTTCTCCCATACAATGCCTCATACGAAGCCATCTGTATGCTCGTATGATAGCTATTATTGTAGGTAAATTTTGCAAGTGGAAGGAAGTGATCCCAATTCCCTTTAAAATCCAATACATATGCCCTTAACATGTCTTCCAGCATTTGTATAGTTCTTTCTGACTGCCCATCTGTCTGTGGATGATAGGCCATATTGAACCACAATTTTGTAACCAGAGCTTCATGTAGGGCTTTCCAAAACCTTGAAGTGAAATGAGGATCTCTGTCTGAAATAATGCTCTTCGTGTACCATGGAGCCTTATAATCTCTCTAATATATATCTCTGCCAGTTTTTCGGGAGAGTAGCTGGCATTGATCAATATAAAATGTCCTGACTTCATGAATCGATCAACAATCACATAAAGCGCATCATAGTTTCTGATTATGGGTAATGCTACTATAAGTTCTATGGTCATGCTTTCCTACTTCGATTCTAGAAAAGCAGGGCTCTAAAGTAATCCTAGCGGCCTTTGGTGTTCAATCTTTACTTTCTAACAGGTAAGGCACCGTGACACATACTTAGTCACATCACTCTTCAATCCTGGCCACCAGTACATAGACTTCAAACCGTGGTACATCTTGGTCATTCCTGGGTGAAGAGTATACTGACTCTTGTATGCACCATACAGGATTTTCTGCGTCAGGTTAGCCTTCAGTGGAACAGATTCTCTTTTTGTACCTAATTAGTCTACTAGGTAACAAATCAAACATGGTTCGGATGGACTACGCTCGTTCATCTTGCATTTGAGCCTCTTTAATCTCAGTCCTTAGATCACTTTCCCCTTAAATAATACCATATCTAGTATATAAGATTTGGTTCGATAAATTTAGATCCCTAAAATCTTCTATCAATTTCCCTTCTTGTATCATCATTACTGCCATTTGTACCACCTTTCAACTAAGTGTATCAGCGATGACATTAGCTTTACCTGGATGATACTTGATCTCCAGGTTGTAATCTTTCAGTAACTCCATCCACCTACACTGTCTCATATTTAATTCTTTCTTATCATACAATTACTTGAGACTCTTGTGTCACAGTACAGTTCTACCATCACACCATACATGTAGTGTTGACATACTTTTAATGCAAACACGACTCCCACAAGCTCTAAATCATGTAGGATAGTTCATCTCATGAGACTTCAGCTGTCAAGAGATATAGGCCACCACTCTGTCCTGCTGCATGAGGACACATCCTAATCCCTACTTACTAGCATCACTGTATACCACATACGTCAAGCTGGGATCAAGGATAATCAACACTAGTGCCATGGTCAACCTCTCCTTCAGCTCCGTGAAGCTCTTCTCACATCAGTCATACCACCTAAATGGTTGATCCTTTCGTGTGAGTTTGTCGTTGGCAAGGTGATCCTGGAGAAATTCTAAATGAACCTCTGGTAATAACCAGCAAGACCCAGAAAATTGTGTATCTCCACTATAGTTTCTAGCCTCTTCCAGTCCAATACTGCTTCCACTTTATTGGGATCTACTGAGACCCCTTCTTGTGATATGACATGGCCTAGAAATTTTACTTTCATAAGCTAAAACTCAAACTTGCTCAGTTTAGCATAGAGTTTCTTGTCTCACAAAATTCCCAGCACTGTTTTCAAGTAATGCTCATACTCTTCGTTACTCTTGGAGTATATCAAAATGTCGTTGATAAAAACTACCACGAATTGATCTAGATACTGACGAAAAGTACGATTCATGTAGTCCATGAATATGGCAGATGTATTAGTTAATCTGAAGGGCATTACCAGGTACTCATAGTGCCCATATCTAGTCCTAAAAGCAATCTTTAATACATCTTATGCTTTCACTCGTAGCTGATGATAACCCAACCTTATATCTATCTTTGAAAATACACAAGGATCGGATAGTTGAACTAGAAGGTCATCAATTCTCAAAAATGGACACTTGTTATTGACGGTTACCTTGTTCAGCTCTCTGTAATCTATGCATAGCATTAGGCTTCCGTCTTTCTTCTTAACAAATAATACTGGAGCTCCCCATGGCGAGACACTGGGTCAAATGAACCCTTTCTTAAGTAAATCTTCAATTTGCTGTTTTAGCTCCACCATCTCATTTGGAGTCATTCTATATAGGGCTTTGTATATAGATCCAACTTCAGGCATAATCTCGATTGCAAATTCCACTTCCCTTTCCGGAGGCAAACTATTAAGATCATCCAGAAATACTTCAGGAAATTCCCTTACCACGGGTCAAAACTTTCTCCCATCTTAGCCTGAACGGAAAAGAATACTATATACCCCTGGCACCCTTTCTTTAGTCATTTCTAAGCTTTAGCTATTGAGAATAAACTCAGACTGGCATTTACATTATCATCCTTCTACAGGTGTTGGATAAACTATCCTCTTATTTCTGCAATCCAACAACACATTGTTCTCTATTATCCAATCAAAAGCAAGAATAACTTCTAGTTGATGGAGTGGCAGACAAATCAAATCAACCGTAGACTCGTGTCCCTCAATGTTTATCACACAATTCAAATAAGAATCAATGGTCATAGTTTTGACACCCATTGGTGTAGACACAACCAAGTCAAATGCTAGTTTATGCACATGCAGTCCTAGGCGCTTGACACAGTCATAAGCAATAAAGGAATGACTAGTACCCAATCAAATAAAACTTGTAGGAAACTACCATAGAGAAGAATTTTACCTTGAATCAATTCGCGGGACCTCTGTGCTTCTTCATGTGTCACGATAAACACCCTACCCTGATTGTAACCCCCTCATCGTAATTACATTCGGTTTATGAAATTCAAGTAAAATAGAAACCAATAAAACAAAATCAACATTTATAATCCATCACCTTCAAGATGGGGTGTTCAGAAAACAGTTCAAAATATCACTAATCTGGTCTCACATTCACATTCGAATATAATTACTTGAGAAATCAAATCACATTGATACATATCAAAGTGCACAACTAAAATCTCAGCAAATCCCGGGTCATATATGTATATATATATATTGGGTGTATAGTTTCCCAAAATGGGGATTACATATCCAAAAATCAAATTTACATCCCATATACATATAGTAATCCCAAATCAAAACATATAACCAACCGTCCAAATTAAAACATCCCTATGAGACCCTAACAACTCCAGGTTGTTCGCTTCCCTTTTGAGCCACTAGCCCTGTTTGAAATGTTAATCATTAGAAAGAATGAGATTCAACAGAATCCCAGTAGTAAGAAATCACTTATACAATGCACAAACACATAGCATATATGATCATGTTAAGCAGCATCACAATGTATCATGGCTCATGCCACAAACGCCAGCACTCATGGCTGTAAATACTATGCGTCAGATTTTGCTGTGAATTCTATGCATCAGCTTTCGCTGTGATCTCAAAGTATCTCAATGCATGACAAACATACATACAACGCTTCATACATAGTATAAGAGAAAGAGTCACTACCTTGTTCTTTCCTAACGTTCCTCAGCACAGTAGGTTCACGAGGGCAGCAAATGTCAAATCCTATAAACCAAATTAGGGACACCTGTCAATTTCTTTTTCCAAGTTCTTAATTCCGTAGTACTTTAAGTTGGTTATCATTTAAACTCTTTAGGTGGCTATTATAGGCCTAAACATATGCCTAAAGGGTTAGGAGAAACTACCCTGAAGATCCCTTTTTCAGAAGAAGAACACTAATTTTAGGCTGACTCACTCGAGTGAAGAAGGCCTCACTCGAGTGTTACCCCCAAATCGCACTCGAGTCCCAGTGAGTGAGACACATAAAGTGTGTACCCCAAAACACCAACACCTCCTAGAGTGGATAGTGTACTCGAGCACTCTCTTGGGTACTTGAGTGATGACACCAAGTCACCCGAGTCCCAACCAGTGGGACGCAGGAAGTGACGACTCGAGAGCAACAAAGGCTCCAAGGCAATAAGTGCACTCGAGTACTAGCCCTATCACTCGAGTGACTTCCCAATGCTTGCGAGTGCCTACGCGCACTCTTGACACCATGCCTGCGAGTGCTAACCCGAGACGCACGCTCATAGTGCTACATGCACATGCACTCAAGTGATAACATATGTCACCTAAGGACGACGAGTATTGAATCCTATAATTAGAATTCAAGGACGACGAGTTATTACCTATTTCTATTCTTTAACAACTCAGAATACTTGGGTTGGTTATCATTTAAGTCATTTAAGTGGCTACTAGAAGCCCAAACAAATTCCTAAGAGGGTTAGGGAGGGCTAGACCAGTCATTGCCTTTCAAAAACACAAAATACTGAAATTGGGTGTTGGCCACGGCTAAAGAATTAGTTGGCTGAGGCCAACAAAAGGTCAGTAGCTTTTGGGCCACGGCCATGAACCTTTGGCCGTGGCCAAGAAATGGACAGAAACTTACTGGCCTGTTTCTTGGCTAAATTTCCAAAATCCATAACTTCCAGCACACACATCCAAATGACACTCATTTTATATCAATTTAAAGCTTGGCATGTGTACTATTAGACTAGAAAATTTCACAAGTTATGGACATCATTTACTTATTCAAAAACACCATGCAAACCGACTGCTATGCGTAGAAATTTTATTGACAACATTTCCAGTTTTTCCCAATATGTTTCCAATGGTCTAGAATTTCCAACCGAGGCTATTCCCCACACATGTTTTCGTGTAGAACACAATGAACACCTTAAAACAATCAAATTCCTACTACTTTTATATGTCTTATTTTGGGAAAAATCTATACACAAAATCCAAACTTCCTATTCAAGCCTCACACTAGTTTCATATGCTCAATACACACCACAAGACACCATTTGTACAATCAAAACACCATGCACTTCCAAACCCTAAGCTAATCGAAATTATAGCAAAATTTCACAATCCAAAATTCTCAACCAATCATCACGATATATATATATATATCAAAAGTTTGCTCTTACTTACCTCTACGCATTTCTGCTATCGGTTAAGAAATCTGACAATACTTCATTTGGCAAAAGGTCACCAAACACCTCTAAACAAAATTCTGGAACCATAGGAATAAAGCTTATGACAAGGAGAAGAAGATTATAGAAGGGTTTTTCAGGTGAAAACGTCAATTTGGTAGCATTTTTTGAGATTGAACTCAAGAGAATCTACTATTCACTTTTCTCTTTCCTCTCCCTTTCCTTAGCCAACTTTGAGAGCTTGGTGCAGAACGTAATTCAGAGTGCATAACATAATTCCCGGCAACCTCTGGGTGCATACCTTTACTAAAGGGTTCTAAGGGCACATTCACCCATTACAATTTCCCAAATAAGGGATTACGCAAAACCCTTTCCAATTACAAATACAAATATTCATCCGGACACATATACAGTTATCCCAACCACAATAATAACCAACTACCAAACTCAAATAACCAAAAGGAAATCCTCACCGCCCTTGAATACTTGCTCCATCTTCAATCCACTACCCTGTCTAAAATGTTGGTAGGGGAGGGTGAGATTCGAGAGAATCTCAGTAGGAAAATAATACCAATATGCATGTACGATAAATGTTTAATGCATGACATGCTTGAATTACATAACTCATGCTCACACAATGACAAATCTGTGAGCTCAATGCTTCGAACAATCTACTTATGGCCATAGCATAAATTGAAACATAGCTTCAAATCATTCATACATGCTTCACATAATCAAGAAAAGCAATAACATACATCAACACACTAACACAAATATCAAATACATGCATGAGAGGTAAGCTCCCTACCCATGTTCTGCTCCAGCACCAGCAACTCACAATCAGGGCGAACATCAAACCCTATAACTAAAGCAAGGACATAGGGTTATTCTCTATTCCAAATCCTTACTTTTATAATACTTAAAGTTGGTTATCATTCACAACCTTTAGGTGGCTACTCAAAGCCTAAACATATGCCTAAAGGGTTGGGAAACACTTGCTTAAAGACCATTTTTCAAAAGCTCAAAACACTATTTTTCACAGGGTTGGCCGAGGCTAGCCCCCCTTGGGCCGCGGTCAAAAGATGGTCAGTAACTCATAGGCCGCAGTCAATACTTTTAGGCCATGGCCAGAAATAGGTCAGAAGATTTTGGGTCACGGCCAACCCTCACGGGCCGCAGCCAACCACAGACCTATCCCCTGGCTCATTTTCTAAATGACCATAACCTGGTCCACAGAACTCAAAACAACTCAAATTTTATATCAATAGAAAGCTTGCAATGTGAACTACAAATTTGGAAAGTTTCACATTATTTCAACATCATTTGCTATGTCAAAATACCATACAAAGTTGGCCACTTGCACAGCATTTTACACTTGGCTAATTTCCAGATTTCACAGATTTTCCACTTTGGCTTCTAATGGTTCCATTTTCACACCAAACATCATTCCCATACAAATTTTCACAAGGAATCCATTGGAAACACCTAAATAACCAAATTCACATCACATTGACATGTTTCCACAAGATTCACAACATGTCAACACAATTCACAATACAAACTCAATATTGGAAAACTTTCCATCTCAGGTTCCCAAATCAATTCCAATGGCATCAAAACACAATATGACACCATTGTAACCACAATAAACAAACCAATTCATCCGTTTCACAAATATACCAAAATTAGGGCAAATTCCATAATTCATAAAACTTAACCAATAACTACAAAATTTAGGTAAAAATGCTTCAAATACTCACATATTCCTCTTCCCCAAGTTAATGCCTTGATTCAACAACCTTCTTAATTTCTTCAAGCTCTCAAGCACCTTCTTTTACAAATCTAAAACCATAGAGATAAAGCTCTCATCACTATAAACAATATTATAGAAGGATATTTGAGCATAAGAGGACATCAAACCAACCAAAATCTCACCTTTAACTTTCTCTTTCCTCACTCCTCTTGGACATCCATGGAGAATAGATTAAGATAAGAGGATAATGAAGATGGGCAGATTTTAGGCAAAAAGGCCCCCTTGGCGACCTTAATGGGGAGGAGAGAGGGAAGAGTTGACATTTTGACCAAGATCCTATGGTTCACATTGTGTCAAGCATCAAGATCTTGTTTCATCTTCCATGGTACATATGGACTCACACACATGGGATTCCACCCCTTTTAATCTCATAACAATCAATCTCAACTATTGATCTTTGAGTTACCAATAAGCTTCCTCTTCAATAACTGATCAATCGGTCGATAACTTTACCGTTTTGCCCCTGATTATGGCAATTCTCGCTAAATCACCACCAAACATATCATAGCTTTCCATTTAGCCACAATATGTGCCCTCCCTATATTTTAGGTTAATTTAGATGTTAATCCACAATTGAACTTAAATACAGGGTTTTGGCGCTGCTCACAACACATACAAATCATAATTCACATCATAATCTCCAAAAGGGTCCATTTATCACTAATCACATCCACTTTTAGAGTCATTAACCCTTAATCAAAATTTGGGATCCTACCAAATTGGGCATAGCAGTCCACTTATTTCAGGCTTATTCTCTAACCTCAAATCTCAAAATTTGGGGTATTACACTAATTGTCACAATCTTATAGTTCCACCAAAAGTAAGTAACTCCTTAGTTACTCTAACTAACTTAGTTAGCCATTTTGTCTTACCTTTTATTCTTTTAATTAATCACTAATTTCTTCTTCTAAGAGGAGAGGAAATTGCTAACTAATTGACTAATAATTTCTTTCTTCCCTTTTTGCCCCTAACTATGGCAATTTTTACTGAATTGCCATTTGGTGTCTCATCTCATTTCATTTTTTTTCCTTTCCTTTCTATACGTCATTCCCTCCCCTTTTATCCAAACTTAGACTTTGTCTCCATAATTAAATTCAGAGTCTGGGTTTGGGTAATTTCTACTGCTAATTCAAGTCATAATTCTCACTTTATTCCCCAAAGTGTTTCTCCAACATTCATTACATTCTCTTTTGGATTCATTGAGCCCTTATACATTTTTGGGACATTACAGAGGAGGGATAATAGTTTGAGAGCCCAAGCACCACGGACCAACTTCGATCTTGAAGTTCAAGCCACCTTCATCATTTGATCATCGCTAGGGACCTCCACCGCCACCACTACCATTACCGACGACGTTAAAAACCTCTCCAGCATACCTTCCTCCATTACAAGTGTGATAATGATAAGTTGCAGAGTTTTAAGAACAGTATTTAATATTTCAAACTGGGAAGATAGAGGCACCACCGTCACTTTCCTCACTCCACCACCATCGGATCTCCATTGAACAACCACTACTTCACCGGTGTCTACCTCTGTTCTCCATCTCTCTCTATATATCTCTACTAACTCTTAGAAATGAATAACATTCCATCACATTTTCTTCTCTTTTTACCTATTTTTGGGTCAAAATATGCATAGAAAGAAGTATATAGAAGAAAATGTGCATATCAAAGTATCAGGAAAAAATCAAAAAAATTCTTATTATATCCTATATAGTTTATGATTCAATTGGGAATCGATAAATCCTCCCTCTTTTGTCAAATGATATAAATAATCCTAGGCTTCATCTAAGATTTGAAGTCCAAGAATCATTTTTCATTTAGTAATTTTTAGCCTTAGAAATAGTTTTTCAAAGTTCTCTTTTCACATCAAAAGCATTTTTTGGCTCAATTTTATTGAATTCACTAAGCCTATTGCTTGATTAATTTGTTAAACAATTCCTTATAGGAACAATACTTCACCTATCACGTTATTACTTTGGGCAACTCGTGCACTTGCAGCGCGAACAAGTTTTTAGTACCATTACCAGGGATTGTTTTAAAAACTCCTTTGGTCAACATTAGGCTTGTGATAGTAAATTTCACTTGAAATTTTGGTTAGGTATACAAGTTTTCCTCTATTTTTTGTTGATTTTTGTTTTAGTTTGATACTTGCTTGCTTGTTTCTCTTGTAGGTACCATTTTAGTGTATGCAATACTTGCATCCGAATGGTTTGGTAGTGGTACTTGACGAAGTGCCTCGTATTGACAAGGAGACTAAATTTGCATTTGGAACTATGGCAGACAATGATATGATCAAGCTACTGTTAAGGACTCTCCTAGCCAAAATATGTGGGGTACTCAATCTTCATTCGTATGCCAGAAATGGAAGCACATACGTTTGTGATCAAGCCGGTTATGATAACAATGCTTCAAATGGATGGAATATTCCATAGTCTTTATAATGAAGATGCCAACAAATAATTGATGTACTTCTTAGAAGTGTGTGATTCTCTCAAGCAAAATGAAGTTCCCCAAGGTATTTTAAGGCATTGGTTATTCCCTCTTTCTCTGTAAGGCAAGGCTAGGGATTCGCTCAATAATCTCCCGAAAGGATCTATCAACTCTTGGGATGATCTTGAGAGATATTGAGACTAAGTTTAAAGCTCGATTCTTTTATAATGACAAATTTGTGGAAGCTATAGATGAATTTCTAAGCTTTAGACATCATCCAAATGAGCATCTTTATGCTGC
This sequence comes from Inga leiocalycina, assembly GCA_963242795.1. Classification (NCBI taxonomy): domain Eukaryota; kingdom Viridiplantae; phylum Streptophyta; class Magnoliopsida; order Fabales; family Fabaceae; genus Inga; species Inga leiocalycina. The sequence continues at coordinate 61,480,713 of OY725321.1, forward strand.
TTGGGAGAGATACAAGATGTTGATGAAGCAATGCCTTAATTATAGGGTGGACAAATGGGTTATAGTTCAAATTTTTTGTACTCACCTTAAACCTTAATCTAAGGCAATGGTTGATTCTATAACCAATAGAAGACACCAGAATGTTTCTGTTTATGAGATGATTAGGCTTTTGGATCAACTATCTACAAGCAATACTCAAGGCAATGATAGGAGGACTACCCAAGCCATACCTACTACAAGAGAAAACTCTTTACCATAAATTGCAACTATCTTATTAGCTTTAAATAAGTGTTTTGATGTGTTATAGTCTTAAATACAAAAGAGTAATTCTCAAGGTGTGCATTTTGTTCATGCCACACAAATTATGTGTGATCAATGCAATGATGTCTATATGGCCGACCATTGTCCTCTTTACATTGCGACTAAATCTATCGACTATATAGGCAAATTCCAACATCCTCAAGGCAATCTCTATTCACAAACCTACAATCATACATGGAGAGCTCATTCTAATTTCTCTTGGAGCCAAGGTAACATCTTGAATCCAACACACGCATCTCCATCAAGTACTAAGGCTATTCCTCTACCTGGCTTTCAAATGTCGTCAAGGCAAATTCCTAGTAAGGAAGAAGAATCTATAATGGACAAGATGCTAGCTCAAATTTTGACTAATATAGAATCTTTAAGGGCTAAAAATAATGCTACTTTCTCTCTCCATGAAATTGTTATTAAGAATCTTAAAGTGCAAATGGGGCAACTAGCATCACAAGTGAATGCAATGTCAAGAAAAAGTCTTCCTAGTAATACTATTCCCAATCCAAAACAGAATGGAAAAGAGGAATACAATGCCATTAATTTGAGAAGTGGCAAAGTACTACCGGATGTGTCTAGCTCGAATAAGCCTAGTCCAAAGCAAGATGATCAAGTGATTGTTAAAGTTGATGATGAAGAAATGGTTGAAGAAATTGTAGTGGAAGAGGATGACTCTAAGAAGAGAAAGCAAGCTAAAGAAAGTATGGATGATGTCATCAATGGCAAGAAGGTGGAAAAAGGAATGAAAGATGAGAAAAAGAGAAAGGCAATCAACCCCACTATCATGCCACCACTACATTTTCCTTAACGATTTAAGAAAAAAGAGAAAGATACTCAATTCAAAAAGTTTGTGGAATGTTCAAGCAACTTCATGTGAACATTCCTTTTTCTAAAGCTTTGGAGAGCATGCCTAAATATGCTCAATTCCTCAAAGATGTTTTTGTCTAAGAAGCGGTAATTCAATGAGTTTGAAATCGTGGCATTAACCAAATAGTGTAGTACGATTATTCAAACGAAGTTGCCGACTAAGCTTAAGGATTCAGGAATCTTCTAAATACCTTGTAACATTTGGACTAATTTCAATGGTAAAGCTCTTTGTGACTTGGGTGTAAGTATTAATTTGATGCCTCTTACTGTTTTCAACCAACTGGGTTTTGAAGACCCAAGGCCCACTACGATGGCCCTTCTTTTTGTGGACCGTAGTATTTCTAAACCTAAAGAATCATTGAAGATGTCCTAGTTAAAGTAGACAAGTTTATCTTACTTGTAGACTTTATTGTGCTTGATTATGAAGTTAACTAGAAAATTCCCCTCATCATTAGTCGTCTATTCTTAGCCACTATAAAGACTCTCATTAATGTAAATAAGGGTAAGATAACTTTGAGTATTGATGATGAGAAAGTGATATTCCGCATGCCAAAGCTTTAAGTTTCATGATGATTCAGCTCAATGTTCTTTTGTTGATATATTAGATTCAGTTATCCATCAATAATCATATGCCTCCATGATCAAAGACCTATTAGAGGCATTCTTGATTAGTGAGAAAAACTTTGAGGAATTTGATAAAGATACTGTTTAAGAGTTCTTTCGTTTGGAATCATTTCCTCATTCAAGACTGAAGACTTCTGAACCACTTGAGGCGTCTAATGTGTTAAGTACTCCATTGAAGCCTTCTATTGAAGTTCCTCTGGTTTTAGAGTTAAAGCCATTACCCCCTCATATCAAGTATTCCTATCTTGGGAATTATAACACTCTACCAGTGATTGTCTATTCTATCCTCTCTGATTTGCAAGAAGAGAAGCTACTGAGAGTTTTAAGAGAGCACAAGTATGCCATCGGGTGGGCTATTATCGATATCAAAGGAATAAGCCCTTCTATTTGCATGCACAAGATTCTATTGGAGGATGACCACAAAACCTCCATTGAGTATCAGAGGCGCTTAAATCCAATTATGAAGGAAATTCTCAAATGGCTTTCAGCTAAAATTATTTATCCCATCTCTGATAGTTCATGGGTGAGCCCAGTTAAATATGTCCTTAAGAAAGGTGGCATGCTGTAATGGCTAACCCAAAATGAACTAATTCCCACTCTTATGGTGACTGGATGGTGGGTGTGTATGGACTAGTAAAAACTTAACTCTGCTACAAGGAAGGATCACTTTTCGTTGCCATTCATTGACCAAATGCTTGACAAGCTAGCTGACTAGGAGTTCTTCTATTACCTCGATGGTATTCATTGACCAAATGCTTGACAAGCTAGCTGACTAGGAGTTCTTCTATTACCTCGATGGTTACTTAGGGCACAATCAGATTGCTATAACTCCGGAAGACCAAGAAAAGACCACTTTTACTTGTCTATATGGTACATTCGCATTCAGAATAATGCTATTTAGACTTTGCAATGCTTCACCCATATTTCAAAGGTGCATGATGTCCATTTTTACTTATATAATTGAAAAGACCATTGAAGTTTTTATGGACGATTTCTCTGTTTTTGGTCCACTTTTGATTCTTGCCTAGATAATTTGGATGCAATGCTCAAAAGGTGTGAAGAAACTAATTTGATTCTCAATTGGGAGAAATGTCACTTCATGGTGCAAGAAAGCATTTTATTCATCCACCGGCTGTCTAAGAAGGGTTTGGAAGTGGATAAAGCCAAAATTGTGAAGGGTGTTCGAAGCTTCCTTAGTCATGTTGGATTCTATAGAAGATTTATCATAGATATTTCAAAGATTGCCAAGCCACTTTCCAAGCTATTGGAGAAGGATGTAGAATTCAAGTTTGATGAGGATTGCTTACACGTTAGAGTTAAAGAAGCGTCTTATTTCTTCTCCTATCTTAATTGCTTAAACGTAAGGTCTATTTTCCATATCTGTTAATCTTTTCATAATTTACCTCGATTAATACTCCTTGAACCATAATCAAGTAAAAGAGAAATGGAGGGAGTTAAAGAAGATGATTATGGTGCTTTAGAAAAACAAAATCATATTAACCACCTTACCTAACTTCAATTCCTTTATCTAATTAAATTAGGTAAATATGTTTTATATTAACAACTAGAAAGTGCCATGTAAACAGTGCATCTTTCATTTTTTTTCTAAAAATTTTATATAATATATGCGGAAATAAGGGTACGTATTTTTGTATGTACATTTCAGATATTTCAGAAGCTACAACACTCAGTCTAATAATCCACCTTTCATGCCAAAGACTTGAAGAGACCATTATGTGCATTTTGTTAAATTTAAAGCATTATGAAAAATTATATTGAAGGATAACACATCCTCATGAAATTAAGGTTAGTTTAGTTTAAAGGTTGCATTTTTTTATGTAATGGGATTTTCTTTATTATTTTCAAATCAAAACCTAAATGAAATTTTAGAGATTATCTTTTTTTTGTCCTGAATAATATAAAATATGAAATAATCAATATAAATATTATGAGAAGTTCAGTACATGACCATAAATTCGACATTACATTATTTGATTTGATGGTATGAAATTGTTGAGTAGAAATAATGAAAAGAATATATATATATATATAATCTAAGTCCCTAGAAAATGCCGCCTAAACATTTTCTAAGAAATTTAAATAATATATTCTTAACAGAATTTATGTAACTTCTAAATTCAATAAAAAAAATTAGAAATTTCCAGTAAGTCTTATAATAATAAGATTACTAATCCTAACATTACTGTGCTTTGTGTCGACTACCAATGGAACAAATGCAAAATCCAGTTTCAAGTGTATCACTTTTTAAAGGGGCTTAAGGATGAGGTTTCTTCTGGTTTGAACTTCTAATGGGCTCTTGCAGCTCAAATTCTTCGTTATTTTTTAATGAAAAATAACAAATTAGCCTAAAAAAAGAAAGAATAAATCTGTGAACCATGTGCTGTGAAGTCGCTGTTCATTGGATTCTTCTGAGCTTCTCTTCATTCATTCAATGTATATGGAAAGAAACATTCATTGTCAGCCCAATAACATCAGGGCACCTCATGGTCCCACCTCTCAGGTGATCCTGTCTAGTCCATTGAGGTTCCCTAGTCCAAGATAGATCATGGGCTCGCGTCAGTTTAATGAAAAACTCCATTGAGGTTCCCTTGTCCAAAAGTGATAATTTGTTTGAGAAAATATTGGGACCAGTTTTTCTGCTCAATGAGTAGGGAGAGTTTGGCCCATTTGAGATGTTTATATTTAATTTTTTTTAACTAATAATTTTTAAATTAAAAATCATTTTTTTAAAAAACAAATATTAATTAAGAGATTATTTTTATTTTAGATTCTCTATCTATTAAAATATTTTTTTAAAAAAAATAAAAAAATTAAATCTAGATGACCCAAATGAACTGAGCTCTCAGGGAGGTTGGTTCAAAAAATATTGTGGGGGAGAAGTGGCTGCTAATGTAGGGATAAGAGATATAGTACTAGATGGTTCTATTCTTTCTTTATCTATTTAAGGGCGTTAGTTATATTTAGTGCTCTTGTAATTATTGTTATAAAAAAATCAAACTATATACTAGAAATCCTTGCATGAACTTAGTGCACTAGCTAATTTGTGCACTAACCAATGAAATTATAACACCTCAAATAATTTCCTCTTCTGTGCCAATGCAAGGCTACATGTCTTGCCTTTAAATCATGTTATTTAAATAATAAATTTCTCTGAAATCGGCACTTTTTCAGTATTACTTAAAGAATAAAGAAAGAGAGAGAAAGAGATGGTGATAGAGGGGCATTATTATAGACGGAGGGAGAGCATGGCTACTGAAAAGCGCTAGAGAAATTTATTATTTAAATAATACGATTTAAAAGCAAGACACATAGGCTTGACACATAGGATGACATTATTTAAAATGTTATAATTTCATTGGTCAGTGGATAAATTAGCTGGTGCACTAGGTTCATGTAAGCCATTTCTTACCATATATATACAAATACTAGTAATAATTAATTAAAACGGAAAGCAATAAAAATAGTAATTGAAACGTGTTTTCTTATGTAATATTTGAAGTATGAAACTTACGCCTGGAATGTTTATCACTCGTAAATTGTTAGATAAATATTATATTTGAAGGAAGGAAATAAAAATAGATAATAGTGAATTTATGTTTTAAAATAAGTATAAAATAAATTTATTTTTTATAAGAAAATAATTTCATTTTTTTGTCAAAAAAAATAATTTTATTTTTAATCCTATGGAAAATATCTCTTGCAATACTAATAAATAATTGTACAACTCTATATTTATCTGATTTTATATCAAGCGGTTATGGTAATCCGAATTTGTAGAGACAATTTTAGAGATTATCAATGTTTTTTCCACAACTTTGCAAAATTATTAAATTAGTGTAGCATTGTTTCAAATTTTCACATAACCAAGAAGTTTCATGACAACTTGGTTTACCTCTGTTTTTCCATTCCCAAAAAATAGAGTGTATTTGAACATCATTTTCAATGGGAATGGAACGTGCTATCTAAGGAATCTCATGGTGGAAGCTCATAAGAAGGACCTATAAACATACTAATCAGGCAAACATTAAATCTTAATCAATGATCAGTCAACATATTGAATAAATTGATGGAAGAATCATCTCAACAAGCTTTGGGCTCAAAAATAGTCTCCAAAATTCCATAACTTAAAAAGGTTAACAGCTTTGACATCAAGAAAATGGATATCGATATGCTTTTATCTATGAATTCTAAACCTGTGTGGAGATGCCTCTTCTTAATTTTCAATTTTGTTTCAATGTTCTGTTTTTTCCCTTTTCATAACATTACTTATTATTTTTTTGACGACATAAAACAAAAAACTAACAAAAGAAATAAAAAAACTACAAGCATAGTAGGCGATGCTATCCGGAGCAGAATATTTGCTTATAACAATATCTTTTATGAAAAATAAAATGTTACTGTTGCATTTTTGGATTGAACATTGTAGAATTTTTGTTATACAAATAGCTATCCATTAGTATAACAATTTTTATTTTATCTCTACACCTAAAATTGGCATGTATCAAATAAGATGAGGATTCTCCAAAATATGCATCTAATGCCTTCCATCAAATTTATAATTTGAGCTTTATTGCCACTATAAGCTCATGCCTATCAGTCTTGATATTTCACTATCTTCCTTCACCCTTCTAAACTTGTGAACAGGGGAATAGTGCTATGGTTCTGACAGAAAAAAAAATGGAGGGAGTTGGGATTATTTCTTCTTATTGGTATTTTCAACATCTTTTCCTTGGTTTATATCTCCATGGTTGATAGATGTTAATGCCTTCTACTTCTATTATGTTTTGATGGATTGGGTATTTAGGGATTTGATGTAACTTGTGACATTGTTACTCTACATGATTGGTAAAATTTGAATGCATGTATGGATGTTGTTTGGGAAAGGATTTATAGGCTATGGAGTTGTTCAATGAATATATTATAAAATGCCAATCAATTGTTTGTCGAAATTGTAACACCCCAAATTCTATTCACCAAATATATTGTAATTATTGGAAATAGTCAATGAAATGAAATAGTGAATTTTGGAGAATATAATTATGTTTTTGGTGAAATCGCCATGAGGTAGTGAGCTTATCATGTGATTTTGTATGATTAAATGATGAGCGAAAATTACAATATTTTACAGGATGAAAGTAGCCATCCTAAGTTTTAATTTGATAGGTCATATGAATCATTTGAAACTATATGCAAAAAGATATGAATTTTTGAAATTAGCCCAAACAAACTAAAAAGTTTCTGGAGCAGCATCCAAATATGGAATTTCTGAGAATTTTGTGCTTCTAAATGGCTAAAGTCTATATTTTTCCTTAAAACTAGACTCAATAAGGGTTTCATAGCCTTTAGAATCACTCCAATTCAATTTTTATAGAATTAGTTATGATTTTCAAAATTTTAAGCAGAAAATCTGCTAGAAATTACTAAAATCCAGAATTGTTGGAAATTAAATTAATAATTAAATATCATATACTATATGATATTAAATATCATCATCCTTCTTTCTCCAGCCCATTTCCACGTACGCAGCAGCTGAACTAGAGAGAGAAGTTTTGAGAGCTCTTAGAGAGAGAAGGAGAAGATATCTTGTACGGTAAGCCGATTTCTCCGACGATTTAGCTCCTAACGTATATAACTCCGACCCTAAGCTACTCTTCTTTGTTCTTTAAGGTTTGGAGGCTAAAAAATATGTTGTTTAAAAGTTAGGGTTTTAGCCATATTGGGGAAAAGCTAGTGGGAGCTTGAGGTAACTTCCAAACCTTCATATATTAACTATTCTGGCTGCTGTGGGCAATTTAATCGATGAAATTTCACTGGATTGCCATTGGTTTTAAATTTTGGAAATGTGAGTGCCTAAGGGTTATGCTGCCCAATTTTAGTTCAAATGGTAGTTATAACTCAATTAGATGGTTAATAAAGTGGTTAGAAGTATAAAGGAACGCGATTACGGAGCCGAAACCCAAAAACCCCAATATTTCCCGGGAAATTGAGAATTTTGGCCAAGGCTAGTTTGGAGGGGTTAGAGTTGGATTTTCAACGATTTGATGATTCCATTGAGTTCAGGATGGAAAATTAGGTGGGGTTAAAGTTAGTCACTTTTTCGGAAAAGGCTGAAAAAGCATAATTACAAAAACGCCCCTGAAACCCTTAAACTAGGGCTGCCAATGGCAATTTCATAATTTGACATTGAGTTTGATAATTCCGAGTCTGGAAATGGATTCCTTGGGCAAAAATATGTAAGAATAACCCATGTCAAAATTTCGGGAAAAGTACAGTCAGACCGGGTACGACGGGGCCGGGCCAAGCCCCCAGGGGCATTTTAGTAATTTTTTAATATAGACTCATATAACCCCCAGAAATACTATGGAAGTGTCTAAATGGTACCTTTAGAATTGTAGAACCGAGTTGAGAGCCTGAGTTGTTGGAACACAAATCGAGGAGACAAAATGGAGGTAGGGAACTTACCTCTCCTACATGTATTTGATATATGTGTTGGTGTATTGATGCATGTTATTGCTTTGCTTGATTATGTGAAACATATATGAATGATTGAAGCTCTGTTTCTATTTATATTGTGACCATAGTTTTGTTGCACGAAACATTGAGCATGCAGATATGTCATTGTGTTAGCATGAGTTTATGTAATGCAAGCATGTCATGCATTAAGCACTTATCTTGCATGCATATTGGTACTGTTTTTCTACTGAGATTCTTTCGAATCTCTCCCTTCCTTACCAACAATTTAGACAGGAGGAGATAGAAGATATACTGAGAACAAAGAAAAGAACCATACGAGAGGATTGCGATGGTGGAACGAAGACGGAAAGATGTCTCCGTTTCACTCGGACAGGTTTAGACACCCTGTTAGCCCTGTACGGCTACCTTGATTGTAAGTATTATGGACGAACCCCTATGGGCAATTTTTTTAACCATGCACATATTATCAATATATTTATGTTATTCCTGTGTTGCCCACCGAACCGCATATCGTTTTCTGCGAATACTCTAAAAAAGGTGAAATTAAAATAAGGGCTTGACAGAAATTGTCACCCTTTTATCTTATGTTAACCTTTTTCAGAGTATTTGTGGAAAACGATATGCGGTACGATGGGCAACACAGGAATAGTATAAATATACTGATAATATATGCATGATTACAGAAATTTCCTATAGGTGTTCGTGCATAATAATTACAAACCTTGTAGCCGCACAAGACTTTAGGGTATCTAAACCCGTTCTAGTGAAATGAGACATCTTTCCGTCTTCGTTCTACCACTGCATTCCTCCCGTATAGTTCTCTTTTATGCTTTCAATACACTTTTTGTTTTCACCTGTCTAATTTGTTGGTAGGGGAGGGTGAGATTCAGGAGAATCTAAGTAGGAAACATATACCAATATGCATGCAGGATAAGTGTTTAATACATGACATGCTTGCAATACATCAACTCATGCTAACATAATGACATATCTACGTGCTCAATGTTTCAAACAACATGCTTATGACCATAGCATAAATAAGAACAGAGCTTCAATCATTCACATATGTTTCACATAATCAAGCAAAGTAAATACATGCATCAATACACCAGCATAAATATCAAATACATGTAGGTGAGGTAAGTTCCCTACCTCCAGCCTTTTCTCCTCGATTTGCATGCCAGCAACTCAAGATCTCAACTCCATCCTATAATTCCAAATGTACCATTTAGACACTTCCATAGTGTTTCTGGGGGTTATATGAGTCTATTGTGAAAATTTATCAAAATGCCATCGGGACCCCGGCCCGGCCCCCGTACCCGATCCGACTGTACTTTTTCCAAAATTTTAACTGGGGCTATTCTAACATATTTTCACCCAAGGAATCCATTTCCAGACTTAAAATAACCAAATTCACTACCAACTTATGAAATTGTCATTGGCAGCCCCACTTTAAGGGTTTCAAGGGCGTTTTCGTAATTATGCTTTTTTGGGCTTTTTCGAAAAAGTGACCAACTGTAACCCTACTTAATTTTCCCTCCTGAACTCAATGGAATCATCAAAACATCAAAAATACAGCCCTAGCCCCTCTAAATAGCACTGGCTAAAACTTAAAATTCTTAGGAGAAAATTAGGGTTTTTGAATTCTGACCTCAAATCCTTGCTCCTTTCTACTCTTAACCACTTTATTAACTATTTAATTACATTAAAACTACCATTTAGACCCAATTTTGGCAGCATAACGCCTAGGGTTCAACATTTCCAATTTTTACAAATAGAGTCAAACCAACATAAATCCACCGATTAAACTATCCTCAATAACCAGAACAACCAAAGATTGAAGTGTAGGAAGTTACCTCAAGCTCCTTCTGGCTTTTTCCTCTTGTGGCTGAAAACCCTAGCTTCTTAAGCAATGAAATTTGCTTCAAGCAACCTTAAATAACATAGAAGAGAAGCTTAGGAGAAGGGTTATACACATCAAGTACGAATTCACCGAAGAAATCGACCTTCCTTGTGAGATTTTCCTCCTTCTCTCTCTAAATTCTCAAGATTTCTCTCTCCTTTTTCAGCCCAAAACTGACGTGAATGAGCATGGAAAGGATGAAGATAACTGTTTAAAATAGCCCATAATTTTCCTTTAATTTATTTCCCCATTTTCGGATTTTATAAAAATTCTAACAGATTTTCTGCCCAAATTTTGAAAAATCATAACTAATTCTAGAAAATCGAATTGGAGTGATTCCAAAGGCTATGGAACTCTTATTGAGTCTACTTTCAAGGAAAAATATATACTTTTTCTAGTTGAAAGTACAAAATTCTCAGAATTTTAATCTTTGCCTGTTGTTTCAAAAACTTTCCAGTTTTTCTGGGCTAATTTCAAAAATTTATAACTTTTTGTATATGGATCTAATTGAGTCATAGAGCTTATCAAATTAAAGCTTAGAACATTTAATTTCACTATGTAAAATTTCATAATTTATGGATATCATTTGATCATCCAAAATCACATAACAATCTCACTGCCTCGCGGAAAATTTCACCGAAAGCATAATCACTTTCTCCAAAATTCACCATTTTACTTTGTTTAACACCCCAAAGATATAAGAATCATTAGAAAATAAATTTAGGGCTCCTGCTAAACCAGAGCTTAGCAGTCCACTTATTTCAGGCTTATTCTCTAGCCTCTAATCCCAAAATTCAGGGTATTACAGAAATGCTTGAAAGAAAAGAGTTATAACTAAAGCTAGCACCTTGCAATGACTAATGTACCCTTGATTAGATTTCACTCTATGATGTTATTAGATTAAAATAAGAGATATTATTTTAAAAGCTCTGTTGGAATTGTTATTTAAGCGTTAAATGTTATGATCTTAAAAACTTAATTCCAGGAAATAACTCAGTGTATAAAACTTAATGATACTTAATAATAATTCTTAATACAGACATACATGAATCTCTCAACATAAGATAAAAGATAAGCTACAGAGCTAAGGAAATAAGAACACAAAACATAGAGGAAGGGATAGCCACAGAGTTGCAAAGGGAATCACATGATTTGTAGAAGGGAAGAAGACACAAGAGGAGGGAGAGTGAGTCACCATACCCTCTGTCCCATCTCTATTTATTTTCAACAACTTCATTAACGTAGTCCACTTCTTGTAGGCCCAACCATATAAACATATGGCCCAATAGCCCACTCTTCTTATGGTCCAAATCCCGTTCATGACATAAAATAAGACCTAAGTTAGAAATGTTATGAAATTATTGTGAATGCAAAAAGTGAGAATGCCTTGGAGGTGGAGGTGCATTATTGTTGAATATAATGGGGTGTTTCTTTACAAAGGAATTTATTTTAGGAAGAATTACAATTAGGTTCCGTCTAAGGGAAAAAATGAAAAATTGGTCTCTTGGGGTTGTTAATCACGCTCCTCGGGTTGTTAACGGGACCATGTTTTCATTTTTTCCCTTGGGCAGGACCTAATTATAATTCTCCCCTTATTTTATGATTGAGGAGTATTGTTAGTGAATTGACGCAAAGAAGTGAAATTATGAAGGTTGGTTGAGGTACTTAGGTAGCCAAAGGACAAACTCTTATTCAGAAGTCTGTTGTTATCACTATTATAAAATATAGATTTTACTATCCCAAAAAATATTCATTTTTTAAAAATGGAAGTAAAAAATAAAGATGATGGTATTTTTGTAATTCTATGTGACAATTTCAAAAGATTAGACCTCCCAATACCAAAAAGGAACGCCAAAAGTCCACCTTTGGCGTCCCTAAATAAATTAGGGACCCTAATTATGTATGCCCAACTTTCAAATTCATAACTCGATCTAGAGCCTCAAAATCAATTAGATCGAAAATCATTTTTTCTTAGTCATACCTAGCATGCACGCTACAAATCAATTTGTATAGCTTCTATTTTAACTTTCAAAATATTCAAACAATATCACCATATAATCTGGAAACTATTTTCAATTTCCCAATCACAAAACTTAAACCTTCAATAGCATAAGATCATATTCAAAAATCACCATATAACATTGTATATCACACCTATATGCCTTTAAACACCATTTATTTAACTCAGATAATTATTTATCATGGACAAACATCAAAACAACCAATATTCCTCAAGTTTTCCTAACATTATCAAATTAACTTCTTTGGGCAGCACCCACTTACAATAGAAATGTTTTGAAGTAATGATCAACACTTAAGTCGTCATCTTCATGCTTCTAAGAACTCTTTAAACTATCTGAGAATAACATATCAATTCAAAACATTAGCTTCGCTCACATCTTTACAACTCTTTTCACTAACATGGTTTAAAAACCTTTAAACATGAGCTTGCATGATTCATAGTCTAAGGCAATTAAGCTACAATATATTATCTTAATACTGCAGCTAATTGCATCTTTAATTGGCCCAACATAATCATCAACTAATTTTGCAAGCATAATACCCTCTATTCTAATACCTCAACATTTGGGCATTCCCAACATGTTTTCCAAACATGTTTTCTAATCATTTGGACATTCCTATACTTATTCTTATACCTCAAACTTTGAACATTTACAAACTTAAAAGCATTCTAACTTGAAAAATGTTTTGAACAGCTCCTCAATCAAAATTTTGAAAATTCTACAACTTAGCAATAATTATATTGGAATCCTTAAACACACCTTAATAACATAGAACATTTACTTACTAAGTTAAGCATAAACAATATAATACTTATACATCTTTAGCCATAAAATTTTAAGTTCATAGGCCTTGAACATCATACCTTTATGAACTCTAACCTTTAATTAAAGGTTTCTAATTTCCAAGTCACTGCTCTTTTCTAACATTTAATTCATTAGGAAAATCATCCTGTCAACCTTTTTTTATACTTCCTGCAAAAAATAGCTATCATTGCTACCATTATCACTACTATAGTTATATGACAAACAGATGAATAGGTCATACTAAGTGATTTAATTGAGGGCTCCAATTTACAACCTTAATCCTCAAAAGCATTCAATTTCTTTCTAATTTTCTGAAAAGTGTCACTAAATCTTGTCACTAATCAATTAATCAAAATATATATTTTTCATACAAGCAAAGTATTCTAACCTATTGTAAGAACGACTACTTTGATACTACTAAATGTGACACCCTAATTCTGTAGTTATTAGATCAGCTTTTATATAATGAATTTGAACCACTAAGTCAAGCTTCAATCGTGGGACAAATATACCTTTGAAAATGATTTAAAATCCTAACTAAAACACAGGGCTCCAACCTATAATTGAATGGCCTTTTTTGAAAACTTTAAAACTTAAAAAAATGGTTATATAGTGGTTCATAACTTCATCAAGACTCATCAATCCTTAGGTCCATTTATTATTATCAGAGTGCTTCTCTGCTTATATACTAGTATATTGATGATTAAACAATGATCCCTTAACATACGATTGCCCAATCCTAGTTCAATTATTGGGCTTGATATAATTACCATTTCATTATGTAAAATTGATCAACTAAGACCATCCTATACTACGCATGCCATGCTACCTTACTTCTACAACTACAGATACAAACTTCAGTATAATTATGTATATACATATATAAATACAAACCACATAGCCATATAAGGCTACAAAAATACCTAATTCTAATCAAAATTAGAATACAAATAACCAATATAAATTATTTCTTCTTCTCTACCTTCTTATTTCTTTGAAATCACTACTTGCTTGCCCATGAGCTGCTTGCCTTCTCTGTAGGTCATTTAAGGGAAAGGGCAAGATTCAACAGAATCTTAGTAGTAACAACAGTCAATTATAACATAATCAAGTTCACAAAGAATGCTAAACAAACCATCATATTACTAAGCATTCGGCAATCAAGATGCAACACACATCATTTACGTCTAGCTGGTGAAGAATCCAATCTAGGATTGTTGTAACACCCTAAAATTTATATTCACCAAAAGTATTATAATTATTTGATAAATTCAATAAAATGGTGAATATTCATGAATTTGGAATTTATGAATTTATAAATGTTCATATTCATGAGAAAATAGGAAAAATAATTATGGAATTAATTTGGGTAATTTAAAAAGCCCAATATTAAGGTTCAAAAATGGATAAATAATAGATAAAATATTTGGTCCAAAGGTTTATGGAAATTGGCCAAAGAAAAAAAAGGAAAAGAAATTGGATTAGAAAGGTAATGACAAAATCGTAATTTTGTCAAATTAACACAAACTTAATTATTTTCTGATTAATTGAAGTTAATTTCAATTAATTAAGGAAAATGAAAGGCACAAATATATTTAGAATATTTTGGTCAATTAAATATGAATTTATGGAAAATTTGAGCAAAAAGTGCAAATTTGACCAAAATTGAAACTTTACGTATATACGTAACCGGAACAAGTTGTGAAGCCAATTGAGACCAAAGGAGGGGACCCTTAGGTGTCTCCTACATGTAACAAAAAGATGAAAATATTAGATACATGTGGATTGAGCTTATGACACAATTGGATGAAGATAGAAATTTTTGCAAGAAAATCTAAATAATGGAACTTTTGGAAATTCCATAAATCATTAAAATAATCATATAATATGATAAAAGTTCATTTCCATCATCTTCCTCTAGCTCATTTTGTGCCCTAAAAGATCTGAACTAGAGAGAGAGAGAGCAAAATTTTATAGAGAGAAAAGGAGAAGGAAAAACTTGCAAATGTAAGTGATTTCTTCGGTAAATCAGTTCCTAATGCGTATAAATTTGTTCCTAAGCTATTCTTCTATGTAATTTAAGGTTTGGAAGCTCAATTTCTTGTGTTAAAGAGAGCTAGGGTTCAACCACTTTGAGAAAAGCTGGAAGGAAGTGAAAGGTAACCTCCAAACCTTCACATATTGCTTATTCTGCCTGTTGTGGGCAATTTAATCAGTGAAATTTTGCCTGATTGCCGTTAGTTTTAAATTTTAGAAATGGGTAGGCCTAAGGATTATGCTGCCCAATTTTGGTTCAAATGGTAGTTGTAACCTTATTAAAGAGTTAATAAAGTAGTTGGGAGTATAAAGAAACACGTCTGCGGAGCCGAAATTGAAAAATCCCAAATTTCCCCATAGTACATGAAGATTTTGGTTCGGGGCTATTAGAGGGTGTTAGAGTTGGATTTTTAATGATTTGATGATTTCATTGAGTTCGAGAGGGAAAATTAAGTGGGGTTACAATTGATCACTTTTTCAAAAAAGCATGAAAAAGCATAATTATGAAAACGCCCCTGTAACCCTGAAATAAGTGCTGCCAAGGGCAATTTTGTAATTTAACATTGAATTTGGCAATTTCGAGTCCATAAAAGTACAGCCGGACCTGGTACAGCCAGGCCGTGTCGGGGTCCTGGGGGCATTTGGGTAAATCTTCGCCATAAGCTAATATAACCACAATAAACATTATGGATAGGTTTTAACCTATTTCTTATACATTTAATGTTTTAGGACTGAATTGGATGCCTGTAGTTGGCACATTTGACGAAGTAGATCTTTTGAGACTAGGAAAAAGTTCAAGTAGGGACTACTATCTCTCATATACTATGTGACGATGTATGTTACTATATTTTGTGACTTGAACACATGCTGGAGGCACATTAGCTAGTTGTGGTCTAGGACCTAGCTGAGGTACACTAGTCTTATCTAGCTATAGTCAAGGACTCGACTAAGGTACACGTAGGGATTTCAACTAGACGGTTGGCCCTGAATTTTGTGTACATACATGAATGATATGATTTTCCTTTTACTTGATACGGTGCATTGCATATTTAATTTTTATATTTTATATGTTAATCGTATGTTTCTACTAAGATTTCCTGAAATCTCACCCCTTTTTCTAAAACAAAATGTCTTAGCTAGTGTCAGCGGATTGAAAGGAAAGGATGGAGATAAGGGAAACTGACGAGCACATTTCCCAAGGCGAGGACTGTGGTTATATATCCTGTAATGGGTTTATATTTTGGGATATTCTGGACATAATTGTAAATATTTTTGTATTCTGCCTTTCTGATGCCTGTTTGTGAACAAATACTTTTATCAGTATAACTGTACTTTTCTATTTTCCTATGAAACTTGTTCATTATTGCCCTGCGCATATCAAAATGGAAACAAGTATTGACAATTGCTGCTAGTGATAATAGTATTTTGATGGTATTTAACTTTGCTATAGGGGCAAATGTTTCATGGTAGTTGAAGAAGGCGTGTATGCTTTATGCCTTGGTAACCTCTTCAAAAATTAAGCCAAGGATAGCAATATAGGGTGCAATCTCGGATCGTCGCTTGAGGAGCCTTTTATTTTTGAGTTTTTTATCTAACAACTAAATTGTAATTAAACTAAAATGCTTTAAAACCTAATATTTTTTGGATTTTTGGAATAAAAGTGGAATGGAATGGAAATTGGTTTTGAAAGCGATGATAAAAATCTCCTAGAACAATAGATTTCATCTATTCTTTGTTTCAAAATATTTTTAGAAGTGTGCTAGTTTGACAAAAAAATGCCTAAAAGACCCTTTGAGCTAGCTTGAGTTAAGTGAATTAAATCTTTCACACCAGGTAAGACTTAATCCTTCTAATCAAAATTCAATACAAAACACTAGCAATTGCAAACAAAGTCCCTCAAAATACCAAAAATCAAACATCGTTATGTCTAGTATATTAATCAATGATTATTCCTAAACCTAGATAATAATCACTTCTTAAAACACTATTAGAAACCACTTTGTATGCAATTTATGAAATCAGCAAGTTTTCTAAACTATCAAACCCCATCAACTGATGAGTCTAGCACCAAAAGAGAGGAACCCCTACTTTAGAGATGCTATTAAGCGGTCTTAGTGTGTGATTGTGAATAAATTGATGCAGTTGGTTCCAATGCAATAAAAAATCAACCTAATATCCAAATAATACCATGCGAGAATAGAGAGAATCAAGAGAATTATAATGAAACATATATGTAACCATATATATTGATAAGCATAAAATTCAACATCACTAACCCAAATCACAAAATGATTCAAACAGTGATTAAACCAAATATATTAGTCTTAACTACAAATTATAATTCCTAAAACCAAAGAAATCATAAATATATAGTCAAGCTAATCTCTAAAACTAAAACAATCATTTGTGGCTCCAAACATCAAGACTCA
Source organism: Inga leiocalycina (assembly GCA_963242795.1). Classification (NCBI taxonomy): domain Eukaryota; kingdom Viridiplantae; phylum Streptophyta; class Magnoliopsida; order Fabales; family Fabaceae; genus Inga; species Inga leiocalycina. The sequence goes on from OY725321.1 coordinate 61,498,208, forward strand.
ATCCTTTGCTTTAGGAGAAAATAAGCTCAACCACTAGAACTCATAGACCTAAAATCAAGAGGCCAAGTTGTCCTCTTCAACAATATCACAGTCATCATAAAATTCACCAGAAAATAAGATTGAATAGAGGAAATCAAAGCCAATCAAAACATGATCACCAAAAAAGGAAGAAAGGAAAGTAACAGGGTTGGTAAAGCAGTGGTGGACAGTAGATGAAGACTCGATGGTCTGTTGTGCATCTGGCTTTTAAAGTCGAGCTTCTATGTCTAGTTCACGGCTCTGCTTCTAGGGTCTCCCTTCGCTGAAGCTGAACTTGGTAGTAGCGAAATGACGATGATGGACAAATGGAGAGCAAGGTGAAAGTGATGAGGGGCGGTGATGATCCCAGGGGCCTGATTCGGCCTCCATTGTGTCTTGGAAGATCCACCGATAATAATGGAGGAGTTGTGGTTGCCGGTGATGATGGAGATAATGGTGAAAGTCGCCAGCGACGGTAGTGAGCTTAAATGAAGGTGAATGAAGGTGATGAGAGCCAAGATCCCCCTTCTGTCGTGGCTCCCTCTATTCTTAAGATCCTCTCCAAAAATCACTCTGAATCAGACCTAATCCATTAAGCCAATATGTTGTAGTTTAATTGGGGACTACATTGAAATTTTGCAAATTCGTGGGATTAAACTGTCATTTTTGAAATTTGAAGCCCAAACTACCATTTTTCAGTTTTAATCCAATTTTTCAAGTACTTATAAGTGAAAAACAATTAAACCAATATCAAATCCTTTCAAGAATCAATGATTAAGAGTAATTATAATTATTTTGATAGTTTTTGCTTTTTTAGTCCTAATTAATGTATTTACTCTTAATATCTATTTATCACAAATAAGGCATTTTTTAGCTTAATTATTGTGACCAAATCCCTAAATAAAGTGTAAAAATATATAATAAAATTAGGGATTGTCAGTAGTCAATACCATTGGTTTGAAGGTATCCTTTTACCACTAGTCTTGCTTTATATTTATTGATTGTCCTCTCCAAATTGTATATCTTTGTCAACACCCAATTGCACCCCACGGCCCCTTTTCCAGGTGATAATTTTGTGAGTTTCCATGTTTGTTTTTATATAAGGCATCTAGCTCTTCTATAATTGCCTGTCTCTAATACAGGTCTTGAGTTGCTTCATTAATGTTGTTTGGCAACCTTTCATTACCAAGTTTAGTGACAAAACAATGTATGGATGGAGACAACTTGTCATATGATACAAAATGACTTAAAAGATGCTGAGTGCATAACCTTACCCCTTTTCTCCAAGCAATGGGCCATCCAAGATCCTCAGGAACTGAAGCCAGAGTTGAATCTTGATGCTACTCAGTACTAGTAGGAGTTTCAAATGAATTGCTCGTGCTTGTCTCATGTTCTACTCCAGTGTAATATATGCTAGGATTAGGATCAAAATTGGTTGTTTCCGCATCCTATATCACTATTTTGTTATTAGTATCTTGTTGGTGGTTTGGTTCAAGAGCTGGGATGAATTTACAGGCAACGGATTTGGCTGATTACCGGTACTAGTACTGACATGTATAGGGCTCAAAAACTTCTATTCGCTCTCATTCTCCCCCTAAATGGGTGTTTTCTAATAGAAGCTTTATGTTTCATTAAAAGTAACATCCATGGTAACAAAGAATTTGTGTATGATAAAAGAATAACACATGTACCCTTTTTTGGTGCTGGGGTAGCCCATAAAGATGCATTTGTAGGCTCGAGGGTCTAGTTTGCCATCTGACTCATTATGAACATAGGCCACACAACTGAAAACTCTTTCTGAAATATGGGTGATAAAGTGAGAATTGGGATATCTTTAGGATATAACCTGTATGGGTGTTTGAAAGTTTAATGTTTTGGATGGAAGTTGGTTAAACAAATGGGTAGCTGTGAGGATTGCTTCTCCCCAATAGAGTTTAGGGATATTTTCTATTATCATCAAAGTTCTTGTGACTTCTAACAAGTGGCAGTTTTTCCCTTCCCCAGTCTCGTTTTGTTTAGGAGAGTTGTATAGCTTGTTTGGTGAATGATGCCATATTGTTTAAGGTAGGCTTGGAGGGCAACATTGGTGTACTCGGTTCTATTATCAATATGCAAGACTTCGATGGATGTGTTGAACTGGTTTTGTATCATTTTGTGAAAATTGATGAATATTTAGTGTAGTTCAAATTTTTCTTTTAGGAGATATACCTAGGTTACCTGTGTGTGATCATCAATAACTGTGGCAAACCATTTGGTATGTGTTAAGTTTGGAACCCATGAAGACACCCAAAGATCATTGTGGATAATTGCAAAGGGTTGTAAAGATTGATGTGGATGTGATGGATAGGTATTTTTGGATGTTTGGATAATTTGCAAATTTCGCATGGAATGGAAATGAAACTTCTATCCATTAAATCAGGAAACATCTTTGACAAGTACTTTGGATTTGGATGGCCTAACTTATAGTGTCATAATAATAAATCCTTATTTCAAAATTTGAGACAAAGAACTAACTTGGCCTATACTTTCGGATGCCTTGTTCTTCCAGGATTAATCTTCCACACAATATCATCCCTCTAGTAACTTAGCGGTGCTAATTATCTTGCCCAACTTTAAGTTCTGAAATAAATATTGCGTGGTAGAGAAATTAACATGACATTGTTGAGTTAAGGTAATTTTGCTGACAGATATGAGGTTACATTACAAATCACGTGCATATAGCACGAATTGATAGGATATACCAATCCTGATAACTTTAATGAATTTTTCATCTATAACCTTAATAAACATAGGAGATTATGGATTTTTACTTCATGAAGCTATGATTTGTTACCAGTCATATGGTCGATAGCTCCTGAATCGACTGTCCACATATTTCTATTATATATATTTGTTTTAAGGGCTAGGATGGAATTACTTGTGTACGCCATATAATTACCAAAAGCCAAAAAGGTATCATTAGTATCATGCTTATCAAGTATGTTCCTGAGAAACTCTGCTTCTTCTTTGCTCAATCTGGCATCATGTTCTGTTTTAGAAAATGTGGAAACTGCAAGAGCTTTGTTGTCTAGTTTGCCTTTGCCTTTGCTGTTAGGTGGTTTCCCATGGAGTTTCTAATAGATGTCATTAGTATGACTCAGTTTTTAATAATGATCACATCATCTGTTGGACCTCTTACCTCTGAAATCACTTGATTGACTTCACTTTGAATATAATCCAGCTGTCTCCATAGGTATTTAGTTATGTTGTCTATGAGAAAAGATATTCTTTTGACTTTCTTCTTGTTTCATGATGAAAAGAACTTCCCTCATGCTTGGCAAGGTTCTTGACTTATTACTTGTGCATGGATGGCTTTATAAGAGGGCTGGAGTCCTAATAGGAATTCATAGACTCTTTTCTCTTCTTTGATTCTCAAGTAAAGGTGCACATCATTTGGACTACTCCACTCACATGCTGCTTCATATGTGTCTAAATGTTGCCATAAAACAAGGAGATTAGTCCAGTATTTGATGACTAAGAGATTACCTTGCTTGAGGTTGTCTAGCTTTATTTCAATCTCCAATACAACTGCTCGGTTTTTAATTGAGGCGAACATATCACGAGCTGCCTCCCATACTTCTTTTGCAATTTGGAACAGAGAAAAACTTGCGCTGATATATGTTATCATAAAATTCATGAACCAGTATTGAACCATGGAGTTTTCTACTTCCCATTCTTTATACTTAGGATCTATTGGTGGAGGCTTCAGTACAGTGCCGATCAAGTAGTCAAGTTTACTGTTTCTGGTGATGTACAAGCATACTCCATTAGCCTATTGAATGTAATTTTGACCATTCAATTTGTGAATGGTAATCACAACAAAATTTATGTCTTATGGTGTTTGGTAGTTCCTCTCAAAATTCCTGCTACTGTAGTGGCATTGTGCGATGCTGAGAAAAAGACATCATCCTTGCTAGGTGGGTATAGACCAATGTCGAATATAATCATGGCTCTGGTGCCAAGAACAATCTGGTGCTTGTAAAGTCTTATTTACTCAAGTAATGATAGACGGTACATATAGGTTAGTGTCTAGGTTAGTTGGTAACCCTAGAATCACTTGGATTGCATCCGCTAGAATCAAGGAAATAATTCAATACTTTGAGATTTAAATATACCAAGATTTTAGGATCTTTTGTCATCCACTAAACAAACCTAATTAATAATTTTATTATGGTGAAGTTGAGCCCAAGGCCCATAGCAGTACCGACATATACCAATGCCAAAAAATGCATATATTTTCTTGAATTTAGATAGAAATAAGTAGTCAAATCACTATAAAAAAAGATCAATAGTAGTCCCTAGGGATAAGCATGAACCAGACCAGGCTGGGTTTGACATCAACCCGAGGTCTGGTTTGGAGAGAACCTCAAGCTAGGCAAGATAGCTTGAGGTCCAATCTGGTCTATCACCAACCTGATGTCAGGTTGGACTAAACCTAGTTTGGTAGACTACCTGGACCCAAGAGTTGGATTTGATTATTTCCTCCTTGAGTGGAGAGATTTGTACCTATCAAGCACAATTTTTTTTGCCTTCAACCTATTAAGCACAATTAGGGCTATAAAAAATACCTATAATCATATAAAAATCATCATAAAACATTAAAACCCTATTATAAATTTATAAAAATTTCCAACACTATTCAACAAATATTCAAGTTACAATGAGAAGAGAAGGATTTGGAAATTTCAACAATCTACGTACAAAAATTAAATGCTATCATTTTTCTAGGGGAAGTGTCCATAATTAAAGAATTGAAGAAGTTAGAGAACATGGCCGAAGAAGTTGGGGATCACAAAGTTGAGAATTTGAAGAGGGAAAGATCTATGTAATGTCATAAATGCTTTAACCGACCTTACCTCCTTATGGATAGGAGCCATGGATGAGGATGAATTTCTAGAGTTGGACTTGGTAAGCAACCCACCCAAGAACCTTGAGCGACTTTGCTTAGGGTTAACTCTTCAAGATTGAAGTTGTCAAACTGTGTGAGAGTATGAGAAGGAGAGAGGGAGAAAGAGGCTCACCGCTAACGGACAGAGACGCACAGTGGCAGCCAAGCTAAGAGGAGGACCAAAGGAGCGACGCTATGAGGATGACCAAAGGCAGCGCATGAGGATTAAGGGTGTTGAATTAGGGCTTCTTTTTTAATTGGGTCACATGCGAGAGTGAGAAGTGAGAATAAAGTTAAAGTGCAACCACACAACTATTTTTTTAAAAAAAGGTAAATGACTCTGGCTAGACCAAACCAGACCATGTGGACTAAGAACCTAGTCCTAAACATGGTCTAGCCTAATTGATTGGTCTGATCCTTTTATGTTATGAGGCTATATTTTATCTGACTAGGCTAGACTGGTCCACATCGGGTCAAACCAAGTTACCTTGACCACCAGGTTTTTTGCTCATCTCTAGTTATCCCCTAGAAGATGGTACAAGGAATAGGAAAGAAAATTGCATGTTGTATAATTTCTTCCGTTTACATAATGAGTGACCACATTTTCATTATCATTGCATTATTTTGATTTTTGGTCGGTCAAAAAGAAAATTGTACATTTTTGTACTGGACGAGTTTGGTTTGACATGGAGTGTGACTTTGAAATAAGCCACATCGTCAAATGTTCCCCCTATATTCGTTCCATCTCAAATTTTGCTTTGCTCCTGCACGTCATATACAACAAATTAAATTAAATTTATTTTTTTACTATCCCCTCCAGTCCTTAATATATAAAACGTTTCTATAAAACACTGTAGAAGAATTATACTCAATCCACCATCAACGTAATATAGTACCAATTATATTTTATGACTTAATATATATATATATATTTATATATATATATATTAGAAAATTATAATTATTTTTATTTTGATGTTATATGATTTTCTAATTTTTCATCATAATGTGTGTCAACATTCAAGCCATGACTAGCATATGGGCAAAATGTTAAATGTTTTGGAAAGTCAATACATAATATGAACATGATTTGCTTTCATTAATGGATCAACTAACTAGATCGATGTGTGAGCCATGCCATTCACATCTCCCATGACAATATTTAGTTTTTCCCCCCAAAAAAAATGTTACAATTGTACTGTACATGATTATTTTGAAAAATCATTATACCATTGCAGTTTCAAATTTATGATTTTTTAAAACGCTATTTTTCCTGTCGACTTGTTATTTTCTATATGAAATATGAGTTAATGTGTATTTGAATTAACTTATTTTAAGTGATTTTGTTCTATATAAAGTAAATATGAGGTAGGTGTATTTTTTATTGTCAGAAAGCATAAAAGTTTTCTTAGAGTGTGTTTGGTTCAATAGATAGGAGAGTATGGGAGGTTCATTAAAGGTAGGGTACGATAGGGGAGGTTATGACTCATAACTTCTGAGCTTTATTTGGTTGAAGGAGAGGGAATGAAAGGTTTAGTTTCTTATTTGTTTCAAGAGGGTAGGTGAGAGCGGCTAATTATAAGTTGACTAATATGCCCTTATCTCTTTATTTATACAGTTTCCTTCTTCTTTTACCATTTTTACTTCAAAAATCAGAAGTCTCCGTATGATGATGAATTATCCATCCAGTTCCAAAGTCAATTCTTCAACATGTTAGTAATGACAATTTTTCATGTGGTCACCATGTTGTAATACAGAATTCAACTTGAAAACATGCCGGAAATGTCTTCAAAATTCCAAAAAAATATATGGGTCAGACCTTATTTCTTTGAGCTAGAGGGTCTCTCTACAAGACGAAAATGATTTAACCCCCTTAGAAGTTTGGCATATGAACAACCTTTCATTAGTCCATCCCTGTATAATAAAGATAACCATCCAAATGATGTCCAACCAAGTATGTAACCATTGTACAAGAATAAATTTTTTTTAGTGAACTTACTTTAAATGGAAGCCCTCGAATGTTAGTTTTCTGAAATTGTTTGTGGGTTTTCTCATCCTCTGCAACACCTGGAGCAAATTTGACACTGCTTGTGCAACAGGAAATTAGATTGGCCACAGTCTAGATGGAATTGAGCATAGATCCTCTTCTTATTCTCAATGATTGTCGGTCCAGTTACATGGATTCTTGCTTTGAGCTTGATTCTACTGGTGTGATTTTCTTAGTTGGGTGAATTTCCTCTATATTGCATTGGAATGTTTGCTTGTAGGTATTGAAGATACGATGCTCTTTCTTCTCCCAGATTGCTAGTTAATCATTGTCACCATCAATAACCAAAGTTGGCTAAATGGATTTTGGCGCATGAGCCAGAGATTTCAAGAAAGCTCTTATCTTGAGAAGAGGAAAAATAGAATTTTAAACATGAGGGGTAGGTAGGGAATATTAAAAAATAGGCAAGGATTTTTCAGTCAAAGTGTGACACAATATTTCTCATCCTTCTATAAAACCCCAAATTTGGAGGGTTGAGAGAGGAGGGGAGGGGAGCACCAAAGGCAAAGAAATTTTCCCACCCCTCACCTCTTTCCCAATAAACACTTTATACATTTCCAATCCTTCCCTCCTCTCCCCTCCAAAAACTCCCAACCAAACAAGGCCTTAAGCAACCAATGCCGCAAATAATGATCTTGTAGCCCAGGAAGAGGGAACATGAAAATAAGGCATATGTACTAGAATTTTGTTTTGGTTTGGTTTTGAAAATTTGAACAATACTTCAGCACTTATATCTACTTATATTTATGTTTTGAATTTTATTATTTTATTTTTATTCATAGAAAAAAAGTAGAAAGATAGTGAAGTTTTGTAAAAGGGACTGACACCTATAAGTTGGAAGGTCAGACTTCACAATCCAAGGTATTTTAGGGAAACATATTTTTCAAACCTGAACCTTTCAAGCTCAAGCCTATCAAGGGCTGGCCGGCTTATTTTCCCAACTCTACTATCCAATGAGGGTGGGGTGGCTCTATATTTTTTTAAATTGAAGGGTAATATTATAAAAACACTAACATTCTTAAATTTGTTTTTGGTATATTCGATTGATTTGTGATTTTACAAATTGAAATAATCTTTTTGAGTTTTTCAAATGATAAGGGAATTTATTTATTTAAAGTTTTCTCTTCTAATTGTTTGGTGTAGAGTTTTATTGCCCTTTATGGTCCTATCGGGCTTAATTCAGATGTATTTGGACCTCGTCCAATCATATAGTTTTAAATGGAGTTGGCTCTTATGTCATGGAAAATATCGCCATCAAGACCATCATCAATTAATGCAACATGACTATAGGGTTTCAAGTAAGCTCATCAAGCCAATCTGATTCCAAGGTTAAAGGGCATTTTTGTCTGGAAAGTTTTTTCAAAAGAGTGTGGAGTGCCTCAAAATTTTTCTTAGAGCAATGTCGCTCTGAAATTATAAAAAATGTAGCAATATTTGCTGTTCTAATAGATCCAAACAAACATCTGTTAGTTGAAGATAACACAATTTCTTCTATATATATACGTAGGGTCTTTATGGACGTACGTCCTTATGGGTGATTCAATTTAAGTCTTTACATTCAAAACAATATTTGTTGCCAGTAATTCTACTATGTGGCTTTAATTAACTAGGAATTGAATTGCTTTCCTATTCTCCCGTAGTTGGGCTTTTAAGTCTTCAAGCTCATGTTTGAAGAGGAAAATCTAAAAGTTTCCCAACATCCTTAAACGAATAGTATTTTTAATTTTTGATTGGAGAAGAAAATGTTCTCAACATCCTGGAAGTAAGACCTGCAGGAGTTAATAGTTATCTTGCTTGTTACAACTGACTATTGAGAGAAAGGCTCTTTGTCTTGAGTGTACTTCAATTCGAAGATTTAAACTAAGACTTGCAAGAACTGTATAAAGAGTTCTTCACCAAAGCACAAGTTGCTTTGGTGCTTCAAGGGATATTTGAGAATGGAGATTGAAAGCAATAAGCAAAGAAAGCATTTAATAAGCTTTGTGTATAATTAATTACAAAACTTTGGTAACAATAAAGGTTACAAAACAAGGCAAAGACTACTTAAACAGGTGCGTTAAGAATAGTATGAATGTAATTATCATTAGTTTTGCCCATAGAATAGAGCTTTTTCTTCTCTGAGAAGAGAGCTCATATAGGGAACTTTTTCTTTTCTTTCATTTACTTGGCAAAAGTGAATAAATAAGTTGGGAAAATCACTTGACAAGCCAACTGAAATACTCGTGATATTAGTGTGATCCATATTTAGCATAATATAGGTAAAACCAAAGCCAAAACCCTTGCAAATGAAAATAGAATGTGTTGACATGTAAGTATAGGACTGACTGATTTTAGGTCAATGACGTGTTAATTATATGCTTGTGATATTTTTTTCCCTGCTCGGGTCAAGCACTTAATGAGGCACCAGAGTTCTTCTTGCACTCTACTAGCCATATTCATGGAGAATTTGATCTTCCTATTTCTCATTCTCTTGTTTTTCTTGTTACAAATGCACCTGGCCTCTATTTATAGGTCCCAACCATTAAAGTCTAATTCTAGAGTCACAAAGAAATAAAGAAGACCATAATGGCATTAACCATGAGAAACTCCTCTGAAGCCATTCATTGTGGAAGTTTATGTAGCTTAGGACATTGAACATGAAGAATCCTAAGAGCTAGTGCTTATAGGCATATGATACTCATATAAAGTTTATAATAATCTTTCAATTAAAACATTTTATTTGCTTATTATGTATTCCACGTATTAGAGCTTGGCAAATCAACAAGGAACCTTTTCACTTCATTACCTTCTGCCTCCTCTCCATTTTTTTAATCTCCACCATTAGATTAATTTAGAAAGCTTGAAATTCAAATTTTTTTAAAAAAAATACAATATTCTAATAAAAGTATACAGATGTAAACTGTTTAGATTAAATTTTAAAAATTAATATTAATATATATTGTTATTTGATATAAAAATAATATTTTTATAAGATATTAAATTTTAACTATCCGAAGATAATTTAATAGTGGATATAAGAAGGGAAGAAGAAACATATAAGAAGTATTATGTCATCAGCAGATTGGAAATTTATTTGGAAGCTCTCCATCATTCCTTGAGTTCAGTATTTTATATGAAGAATTTTAAGCAAAGCTATAGCAACGAATGAGTCGCTGTGTAAAAGGAAGCGAGCTCCATCCCCATATTGCCCAGTTTGCGAGTTGGAAGTAGAAACCATTGAGCATCTTTTCTTCTTGTGCCCATGGGTCTTATTGCCATTACTCTCTTTAACTATTATTCTAACTTCTGATGCTCCAGAGATAAGTGAGGAATTTGTGGATGCTTTGCCTCCTGGTCATAGAATGGGTGTTGGATAGTTATTTTTCATCTTTCAGCCTTATGCTTTTGCTTTTGTCTTTTTTACGTTGCTTGATATCTGGACGCTAGTATGTACTTTTGGAATTTTATAGGTTGATAATAAATGCACCCTTCTAACAAAAAAAAAAGGTAAGAGAAGTAAAGAGATTCTCTTCCCAAACCAAATATCTTCCATTAATATTTTCATATATCTTTTAAAAATCATATATACAAAGGGAGAGTCTATTGAATGCACTATATCTTTAAAATTAATATTGGATAAATTGCTATATTTTTTCAAACATTAATTGTAAGTAACCAAATTATTTCCGGCAAAAAAAGAAACCAAATTATTATTATTATTATTATTATTATTATTATTATTTAAAAACAATGTACTAGAAATTGCTTAAGTTTAATATTTACATTTTTTGTTTTTTTTGAGAGGTTCGGACGGTCTATACAAGGTTTATGTAATATCCCAAATTCTGGGATCAGAGACTTGGGAGTAAGCCTGAATTAAGTGAACTTCTAAACCCCAGTTTAGTAGGTGCCCCAAATCTATTTCCTAATGTTTCTTATATCTTTGAGGTATTAAGAAAGTAAAATGGTGAATTTTGGAGAATATGATTATACTTCCAGTGAAATTTCCTATGAAGCAATGAGTTTGTCATCTGATTTTGTATGAACAAATGATGAGAAAAAAGATATGCAAAAATGTAAATCATTTGAAAGTAGACATCCTAAGCTTTAATTTAACTGATAGGTAATGTAAATCATTTGAAGCTATATGCAAAAAGATATGAATTTTTGAAATTAGTCTAGAACGTTTCTGGAACAGCATTTAAATATTTAAATTCTGGATTTTTGTGCTTCCATTTGGATAAAGTCTATATTTTTTTCTTGAAACTATACTCAATAAAGGTTCTATATCCTTTGGAATCACTCTAATTAGATTTTTCTAAAATTAGTTATGATTTTTCAAAATTTGGACAGAAAATATGCTAGAATTAATTAATCCAAATTTTGGAAAAATGGACAAATGTATAAAATACAATAAAATATATCATAAAAAGCCATCATCCTCTTCTTGCTCATCCATAATTGACGTGAACCAGGGCTGAATAGAGAGAGAGAGAGAGGAAAAAATCTCACAAGGTAAGCCGATTCCTTCGACGATTTAGCTCCTAACTCGTATAATTTCGACCCTAAGCAGCTACTCCTTGTTCCTTAAGGTTTTGAAACTCAAAATATGTTGTTGAGCACTTAGGGTTTCAGCCATGTTGAGGAAAAGCTAGTGGAAGCTTGAGATAACTTTCAAACTCTTGTATATTGACTATTTTGGCTGTTCTGGACAATTTAAGCGGTGAAATTTCGCCGGATTGTCTTTGTGTGTAAAAATGGAAAATGGGTTGTGAGGGTTGTTACGCTGCCCAAATTTATACTAAATGGTAGTTGTAATATTATAGAATAGTCAATAAAGTGGTTAGAAGTAGAAAGGAACACGTTTAAGGAACTGAAATCGCAAAACCCTGATTTTCCCCAGAGAACTTATATATTTCAGCCAGGGCTATAAATGGGCCTTAGATTTGGATTTTCAATGATTTGATGATTCTATCAATTTCAGGAGGGAAAATTAGGTGGGGTTATAGTTGGTCACTTTTTTGAAAAGCTCAAAAAAGCAAAATTACGAAAACACCCCTGAAACCCTTAAAGTAGGGCTACCAAAGGTAAATTTGTAATTTGATATTGAATTTGATAATTCTGAGTCTGAAAATAGATTTCTTGGGCAAAAATATGTCAGAATAGCCCATGTCAAAATTTCAAAAAAAGTACAGTCAGACCGGGTACGGCAAGGCCAGGGCGGGCCCTGGGGGCATTTTAGTAATTTTTCAATATAGACTCATATGACCCTGAGAAACACTATGGAAGTGTCTAAATGGTACATTTGGAATGTAGGACCGAGTGGAGAGCTGAGCTATGACACGTTTTACGAGACACGTAATTCGAGGCAAAAAAAGGCTTAAGGTAGGGAACTTACCTCTTTTGCATGTATATGATATTTGTGCTGGTGTAATGATGCATGTTATTGCTTTACTTTATTATGTGAAACATATATGAATGATTGAAGCTCTGTTTCTTTTTATGCTATGACTATAAGTATATTGTTGAAACATTGAGCAAGCAAACATGTTATTGTGTGAGCATGAGGTATATACTGTAAGCATATCATACATTAAACACTTATTTTACATGCATATTGGTATTGTTTTCCTACTGAAATTCTCTTGAATCTCACCATCCCCTACCAACAATTTAGACAGGTGAGTACGGAAAGTACCAGAGATCAACAAAGAGAACTACACGAGAAGATTGTAGTGGTGAAACAAAGATGGGAAGATGTCTGCATTTCACTAGGATTGGTTTAGATACCCTAAGCCTTGTGCGGCTATAAGGTTTGTAATTATTATGTTCGAACTCCTACGGGAAATTTTTGTAATCATGCACATATTACTAGTATATTTATGATATTCATGTGTTGCCCACCGAACCGCATACCATTTTCCGTAAATATTCCGCTACAAGTCAAAATAAGATAAGGGTGCGACAATTTAACACGTAATCTTTTTTTCTTCACTCTTCTCAACAAGGTTTTTCCTATAATCACATACATATTTGGGATTTTACAAGACTGATCCAAAACTACAAAGTAAACTCATATAACATTGGGTAATATTATTGTTGGCCTTTACATTTTGATCGAATTTTAATTTTAACCTCAACAACTTTAAATTGTAGTTTTTGGTTGTTGTAGGTTCCTAAGGACAACGTTAACTTTTAGTTAACATTATTAAGTATAAAGATAAAAATCAAAATTCATCAAAAGTACATGAAACAAAATCAAAACTCAAACCGAGTTTTTATAAGATTATAAAGAACAAAACTATAATTTGAAATTATAGAGATCAAAATTAAAATTCAATCAAACTATTAACATTTGTACATAACTCAGTTGAAACTTAACTCACAAAAAATTTAATATCTCTCAAAATACTAAAATACCCCTTATATTTAATTTCTTGCATCTGAGCTTTTTAACCTCTCCCCACACATTGTTCCATCATTGGTGGACATGTTTTTTAATCAGACGCTTGATGGACATGAGAGGGACTAAGAAGAAAAACAGAACATCTCCCGAAGCTTTCTAAACTTGTTGTTCATGCATAGTAGAAATCAAACTCCTCTCTTCCTTCTTAATTTTTAGTTGGGGTGTAACATCCAAAATTTGAGAAGAGCTTTGTCATACTTATTTGAGGTCCAGAGGTGTTATTTAGAAATTAAATATCCTTAAAAATAAATTATTTGATCAAAAACTTATTATCAGATAAGAATTTTAAAAAAGTTAGTTAAGGAAGAAAATCCATCTAAAATATTAAGGAATAATTTTTAGGAATTATTTAATCAGTTGAAGGATGAAATTCTAAACAAAGAAATTGGAAGGAGGGCAAAATTGTCAAATGGGCATATTTAACCCATCAGTTCACTTCTGCTCTTCAATATTTCCGTTCAGAAACGAGAGGGCGAGAGTAGAGTGAGCGATTGTGCCAGAAGAAGAGGAACCGGAGATCTCGTCGGAGAAAGGGAGAAGGAGAGGCCAAAATCCACATGCAAACCAATCTTTAATGTAAGGTAAGCCCCTTAAGCGTTTTCCCATCTTCAGATTTTTCAGTTGGGTTAGTTTGGGAGTGAGAGAAGTGGTCGAATCTGGTTCTGAAATGGGAAAAACCGCCGATTAAGGGTTCTGAGCGGTGGATAAAGGAGGATTAAAGCTTATAATCATTATGATTAGTGTTGCATGTGTTTTCTTGGCCTTGGTTTGTGATTTTTGAATCTGCCCTTCTTGTACAGAGGCAGTATGGTCGTTTCCTTTGATGAAAGTCTTACAAAAACATTGAAATGATGAAATAGATAGTCTTTATAGGATATATGTTTACATGTATGATGCTTCTAAACTTTAGGTTCGAATTTATGAAGCTGAAAACTGATTTGAACTAGCTGATTTATATTTCCAAGTGATGAATCGTAGTTGTCCAAGTTTAAATCACGTCTAGGGACTTTACAATGAAGTTTTGAACCTTATGATTGAAGCTTGAATTTTTAGAGTTTCTGTAGAGATACTAATGGAATGGTTTAAAGGATTAAGTGATGTTTCTTATTGCTGAATGCGTTGAAATTGAATATCCAAGGCTGAAAAATTATGGGAAGCTTATTGTTTCATGTTTTCAAATGAGGAACAATTATTTTAGATGATTCAATTAAGTAAAGAGACTTTAGCATGATGATTTAAAGGATGTTTTTGGAGCTGGAATTTTCCAGACTTAAGGAAGACACAGTGATAGATACAGAGGAAATAATTTACACACCCTCAGCCACATTCTTTATATGGTTGATAGAAGATGATTTTTGAAGTTTTACTTTGCTGTTTGGGTTTGAATGAAATCTGTTACAGCTGAAAGAAGAGAATAATGACCCAATTTTGTAATAATTGATTTAAGTCTGCTATTCCAATGCCTCCTAGAATAATTAATTGCCTAGCTATCTGAACTAGCTTTAAGGTTTTAAGATAATGTTACAAAGGAGTGTTGATAATATGTTAAATCAGCCAGATAAGATCGTTTATATGCTTATTTTGCTGTCTTATGTGGTCAGTTAAAACTGAAGCTTCAAAGGATTATTATGACGTGCTGATTCTACTTGGATCTAGAAATAGATATATGCATATGTATATATATAATAGCAGCTACAAAGGAATATTAGTGTGTGATATATAATCTGTACGAGTTTTTGCTGTCTTAAAGTTTCAAATTGAGGTTGGCATGATATTGTTAAAGCTGGAAATTTCTTGAGAGTTATAGAGGAGATAACATAATGTGATAAAGGGTAAATTTGGAGATTAGAAATTGAGTTAAAGGGAATTGTTTCATGTCTTTAAATATTATGTGCTTGGAGACATTATAACAAGTAACTCAAAATATTAAATAGTGTTTTTAGGATACTTGAATTAGGATAGGAAGTGTATTTGTTTTAGCTATATGGTAAGTTGTTATTGTGGCAAGGGAGCTGCTATAAAAACTGAAACTAAGATGCTCTCAATTGGAGGAAATACTTGCTGTTTCATGGTGTTAAGTGTCAAGTTTTGATATTGACAGCAAGATAAGTCAAGCATTAATTAATAGGCAAAGTTCATATTTGAGTGTGTATATATATGACTCAATGATTTGAATATTGTAGCTGAAATTTTATTATCATTTGCGGTGATAGATTGATTTGAATATAGGGGATTATATTCAAGTGTAATAAGCATAAGTAAGTACAAGTTAGAGTTGTGCAATATAATATATATTGATCCATGTGAAGTTGGGGGCTGATAAGTTGTATATTTTTAAGGCTGGAAACTGATTCTTAGATGTTGTTTGAGGATTCCACTTGCTAAACATTATTGTGGAAACTAGAAATTTTCAGGATATTAAGTGTGATGCGGTCAGAATTTTCTTAAGCAGCCTGGAAGCAAATAGAAATAGGTTATATAGGATTGGAGTGAAAGATGAAGATGAATGAAGTTGAATGTTAATAAGTGTGAATTGGGGCTTTGTAGGGAATATATATATGCATATGTGTAATTGTGTGTGTATGTGTATAAGTATTAAGTTGTGCAAATTAAGGAGTGGCAGGACATTCCAAATGTCCCTAAACAAAATATGAATACAAGTTTTTCAAGATGGCCAACCACTTTTAAATAAGGGTAGAGTTTGTAAAAATCTAGGATTTAAGAACAAACAGTCAAGTTATAAATTATAGATAGAATAAGTGTTAACCTACCCTTACACCTATGCCTAACTGATAGGTTTTGACATTTGCCCAAGCCCACCAAGAAATTATCAAAGAAAGAAACAAGGAGAAGGTAATACGGAAGAAAGAGCAACGGGTAGTAACTCTTTTCCTCTTATGTTATTGTGCATTGGTTTCCGTGTGTTTGTTTGTGCCATTTTGCTGTAGTTAAGCATGAGAGCATGTAAATTATCCTTGCATAGTTATTTGCCATGGCCATGTGCAGCAGATAGATCCGCAAAGCAGTTTTCTTCCTAGTATGTGCACTAGTTATTTATTTATTTTATCTAGTTGTAAAATGAATGTGCACCTATTATTTATACAGTTTATCTATCTATAAGAGATTAAGCACCAGTTAGTTATTCAGATCAGTTATCAGTAAGATATATGTGTACCAGTTAGCTTTTCAGCTTAGTTACTCGTAATGTCTTGTTCTCTATGGCTTGTTTTTACATGCCTAGTTATTAACCCTATACAATTTACATGATGAAAAGTAGTTGCTACTGAGAATTCCCCAAATCTCACCCCTTTCTTCCATGACATACAGCAAAGGCAAGTACTTCTAGGGGCTGGGCCATTGTGGTTGGTGAAGCGTGAAGAAGGTTAGAGTTAAGGGAGTTTAAAATAAGTATCTGGTTTAAGTGTTGGCTATTTGTTTAGGCATGATTCCTTTTAATATCAATTATATGTATGTATATATATGTTTTGGCATCTAAATACCCTCCATAAGGACGAGATCTAAGGCTATGATTGTCTAAAGGTAAGTGTCGTCTACGGTGTTGACAAAAGTATATTTATACATAGTCGATAGTAGAGGTTAAAGTATGCTTGAATAGTAGCTAATATGTTGAAAAGATCGGGCAACTACATGAATTATGCCCTAGGATATTTACATGCCAAACTTATAGGTTATATGATTTTATAAAGACGAATAGTGTCATGCTTTTTGTTAAGTAGCTATGAAGTTATTAAAATATGCTTGTGAAGGGTTAGTGAAATAGAAGAGAACCTGGGTCTTATTGGCTCTTATTTGGTTACTAAAAGGTTTTACCAGGAATTTAAACCACTAATTTTGGACTCGTTAAAAGTTGGTTAAGGATTTTAAGGTTTTTCAAAAGAACTCACTCTTTAGAAAACATTGTTAATAGATGTTTCTAGAATAAGGTATTACATGGGGTCATCAAATTCTTGTGTGTGGATTGTTGCTGCACCAGTAAGTGTTGCTAGTTAAAGCAGCAAATTCCCTTCGTTAATGTTTTTTCTTCAAATCTCTGGTTACTCAAGAAATCTCTTTTTCCAATACTACCACTGAATGGGCATCGATCTTAATATTTCTCTCTCTTCTTTTGCCATCCTAAACTTGTGAACAAGGGAAGAGTGTTGTGGGTTATGACCAAAAAATTGGAGGGAATAAGGACTCCTTATTGTTGGAAATAATAAGTGGATGTGTTATAAGGAATAAGTGTCACATTGCTCGGGATTGTGGGGGTCCAAGTAATAATTGATCTTGGACTATTAAACGGGTTAAGAGGAGTGAACTCGTATAATGATGGGCCACGTGGAAATCTGGGCAATTTCTCTTATGCGCGAGTTTAAAGTGGACTAAGTGTTTTTATGAGAGATCCCTTGAAACGTTTATGTTTATTTTTAAACTAAATGGTGTACTAATAAAATGTTTTTTACTAACATTTTTTGTGTGAAATATGCACATTAACTATTTTGTAGCTTTTATTTATTTTGATGCCATTCAGTGCTTGTTTTTTGAGAAATCTAGATGTGGGAAACCTTTATGTTTTTGGAAATTGATTCATTGATACTTAACTATTATAGGTTAATGGTTTTGAAACACGTTTATATCATCAGGCACTGTTTGAAAAATTTTACTGCATCCCAACGTTTTGAAACGGTTATATAATGGCTATTAAATGGTTTTATGGAGGTTTAATTGGCATTTACATGTTTTATTTAGCCACCCAACATCTCTCATTCTTTCTCCTATATAAGGAGATGTCTGCAAGAGGTCCACATATTTTTGCTCTTGAACTCTCAAGCACCTCTTTTCCTCCATTGGCTTATTCTTATACCTATTGAGTTCTATTATCTTCTGTAGTTCTGTTCACCCTATTTTCGTAGGAAGAGTTCGTTTAATCCTGAGGAGTGTCGTAACTTCTTTTGCCAGTAGATGTGGAATAGCTCTTAAGGAGAGTGTCCTATGGCACGATTCAAACTATACGATTATTGTGTTTTTGCAATTGTGTTTTTGCAGGTGCTGCCACCAACAATCTGTGTAGTGTAAGGTGTTGACGCCAACACTTATTAGTATTTTCCACATCTATCTTTTATTTATTTCACATCTACGACTACATGGTTGATGGATATTAATGCTTTCCACTTTTATCAAGTTTTGATGGATTGAGAATTTAGGGATTTCATGTAGCTAGTAGTTTTGTTACTCTAAGTGACTGGTAGAATTTGAATGCATGAATGGATGTTATTCGGGAAATGATTTATAGGCTATGGAGCTTGTACAATGAGTATATTATAAAATGCTGATCAATTGTTTGTTGAAATGAATGAAGGAATTGAGTTATAACTAAAGCTAACACGCCTTGCTTAGATTTCACTCTATGATGTCATTAAATTAAAATAAGAGATATTATTTTGAAAGCTTTGTTGAAATTGTTAGTTAAAAGTTAAATGTTATGATCTTAAAAACTTTAATTCCAGGAAATAACTCATTGCAATAAAACTGAACCATGTTGACAAAGAAGAAGAAGAAGAAGAAAAGAAACTGAATCATGTTTAATGATAATTCTCAATACAGACATGCTTGAATCTCTCAACATAGGATAAAAGAGAAGCTACAGAGCTAAGGAAATAAGAACATGAAACATAATTTGCGGAGGGAACCACATAATTTGTAGAAGGAAACAAACTCCACAGTCACCATGACCATGGCCAGAGGGAAGAAGAGACTGGAGAGGGGAGAGTGAGTCGCCAAAAAAAACCTAGCGCACTTCTTGTAGGCCCATCGAAATAAACATATGGCCTAATAGCCCCCTTTCTTGATATATTAAATAACAAGAATTAAGTAAGAAATGTTATGAAATTGTTGTGAATGCAAAAACTGAGAATGCCTTGGATGGTGGAGGTGCATTATTCTTGAATTGATTTGGGTGTTGTTTTTAGAAATGAAGTTATTTTGTGATTGATGATTATTGTTAGTGAATTGACACAAATATGTGAGTATATATGATTAGTGAAATTATGAAGGTTGGTTTAGGTACTTAGGTAGCCAAAAGGGAAATGAAAGTATAGGGACCTCATTCAAAACTGATGAAAACTATGAGGACTTGTAGATATATTTTTCTAAAAGGAAAAAAATGGAGAAATTCAAGACCAATATAATTGACTCAGAAAATTTCAAATACTTTATATATTATTACATATTATATAGAAGTCACTCAAATTTACAAAATTATTTAGTAAAAAAGTGAAAAAAATTAAAGGAACAGTAGCTAAAATTTGATTTAACAATTATTCAACTAGTGATGTCTCAAGCATTTTTCATAAACGAAGTCTTGATTTTTTTCAATGATACTACAACATCAATCATAGTAAGTCGTGCCTCTGGTAAGTCAATGGAGCAATTTAATGCTAACTCAAAAACTGATGACATATAAGGTAGTATATTATCAGTGTTTTGATTTTCTGTGTGTAGCAAATTGGCATCAATAATATTCATGATGGAATGTGCTGTGGAGTTGCTCACCCAATCTTTCAAACTTAATCCTTGAACAAACATCTCATCTGTTGGCTTCTTCCTTGTAAACATTTCCATTAGCAAAATCCCATAACTATACACATCTCCTTTGGCAGAAACAACTCCTTCCGATCCAAACTCTATATGTCATATTGAATGATTAGTATAGAAGTCATGATGTCAATAATGTAAGGTTTGTGGTTAAGCTTTCTTTTGTGTCATTAATTTAAATTTTTGCACATGAAGATGTCAAATATTGGCTTGAAATTGAATATAGAAATAAATTCAAAATATCATTATTAAACCTTTACCTGGTGCCATATAGCCAATTGTAGCTAAAGTGTTGGTATAAATTTCCAATTGTTTTTCACCAAACAATTTAGAAATACCAAAATCACTAAGATGAGCCACCATATCTTTGTCCAACAAAACATTGCTTGGTTTCACATCACAATGAACAAATATTGTAGAAGAACCATGATGAAGATACTCCAAAGCAGCTGCCACATCAATCATTATGTTCAACCTTTGCAAGATATCTAAACAATTGTTATGAGAGTACAACCATTTGTCAAGACTCCCATTTTCCATGAATTCCATTATTAGAGATTTGAAATGATCATTTGAGCAACTACTGATGATCTTAATGAGATTGCGATGGCGTAAATTGCACATGGCAGAACATTCAACATCAAAACTTCTTGATGATTGTTCCATGTCTAAGTTAAACACTTTGACAGTAACTATCTTTTCATTTGGAAGAACTGCTTTGTATATTGATCCAAAACTTCCAAAACCAATAAGATTACTCTCATCAAATCCATTTGTTCCTTGTAGAAGCTCATAGTATGATATCCTAGTTGGTGTATCCAAATTTATTAAATCCCCCTTTGTTGAATTATTATCATCGTCTCTCCTATTCTTGAGAAAGACAATGACTGAAACAATCAAAATGGCAACTATGATAGGCAATAAGCATTTTACCATCAGCATCACTTTATTTGATTCGTGCTTGTTTCCTTTCCTACATGGTTGGACTTGTAGTTGGGATTTCCCACAAAGATCTTTATTCATCATAAAAGATTGAGCAGTAAAATTTTGAAAAGGGCCACCATTTGGAATTTCTCCATGCAATAAATTGTAGGAAAGATTGATGTATTTAAGATGCAGTAATAACTCTAAGGACTTTGGAATCACGCCAGACAAAAAATTATGGGAAAGATTCAGGGACTCTATGCTTATCATGCCAATAAGTGATTCAGGAATAGGCCCTTGTAATTTGTTTTCAGCCAAAGATAGGGTTTGCAAAGTTTCCAAGCCACCCATAGCTGTTGGGATGCTTCCTGAAATTTGATTTCTTGACAAGTTCAATAGTATAATTGCCCTCAAGTTTGATACCTCTGGTGAAATTATTCCACTCAGGGCGTTGGAGGATATGTCTAACACCAAGATATCTTTGAGAGTCCATAGAGAAGAGGGTATATGAGAAACCAATTTGTTAGAGCTAAAATTCAACACTTGCAAAGAAGTATTCCCAAGACATTCTGGAACCACTCCTGAAAACATGTTGTTAGCAAGATACAACGCACTTAAACTTTTAAGTTGGCAAAGCTCATTTATAATGAAACCTTGCAATCTATTGTCGCTAAGACTTAACTGTTGAAGGCTATGTAATTTGTTAACTGTATCAGGAATCAACCCACTCAAATGGTTCTCATCCAAATCTAGTTCGATCAAGTTTGTTAAATTCCCAAGGACATTGGGTGTAGCTCCATTAAATTTATTCGATGACAAACGTAACAAAATGAGTTTGGAAGCATTTGATATGCTGATTGGAATTTGTCCAGTTAGTCCATTTGCCATCAGATCTAATGTCACCAAGTTGGGAAGGCCAATTCCTAAATATGAAGGGAGAACGCCAGAGAGGGAATTACCACTAAGTCTCAAGGTTGTCAATGTTGAAATGTTGAATATGTTGGAAGGAATAGGTCCTTTCAAATGATTAATGGCCAAGTCTCAGACATTAAGTTTATCAAGTTTGCCTATGCCTCTGGGAACAACACCTGGACGGAAAAAAAAATGTTGTTGGAAATCACGACTTTCATATACAAAGAATATAGACAAATAAACTTATTTCTATTATTTTTTGATGTCTTTGTAAATTTTAAAGCAAAAATGTTAGATAAATCATAAACTACCCGTGAGATGCCATGGCTATCGAAGATTTGTTTGAAAATGTAAAGTTTTTTATGTTGTAATTTTTGAATAACTATTTAATAGGAAACTAATACATTTGTAAACTAGAAAAGCTAGGGACAACCGACAAAAATTGATAAAAGAAAATTAATCACGAAAAGATGGCGGATAAAAGAAAAGAGTTTAATTTGATAGAACATCCAAATTTGTGTATAACAAGTGGCACATTACATAATTGATGTGGTACAGAGTACTTAAAATACTGTTTTCCAAGATTTAAATATCATGTGTGATCGTATCTTTCTGTCATTATAGTTTTACCAACAATTCATGATATCTTTCGATATTTTGGGATTGTAAATTAGTAGCTATATTTAAAAACTAAGATTAATGAAATGATGAAAAACAAAATCTCATTTTAAATTCATTTTCTATTAGAGAAAAATAGTTAAAAAAGAATAAAAAAGATATAATAAACTCATGCTTGTAAAGAGGTTTGCATCCAAATATACTTGATTAGCATCACGTGTTTGTAAAAAGTGAACAGAACTTATAAGAAGAAAAATAAAGCAGGCCATATTATTTCACACACACACACACACCAGAAAATGGGAAAGCAAATTTTTTCTAACCATCAAATGGCTTACCTCCTAGTAATTGCATTTGAGTCTGTATAGTTTGAGTATATAAACTTTGGGTTCTTTATGTACGGTTGAAGTGAGAAATTATATATATATATATATTTTACATTGGTGGTGTATTTTTCACAATAGATTATAACGATCGAGTCCAATGCAGACTTTCTCTTTCTTGTTGATTAATTCCCTATGAAAAAATATTAATTATAAAAGCTTTATTTAATTTCACATAGAGCTGAACATAGAACAGCTTCTCTTTGAACCCAACTAAATTAAAATGATGCACTTTAATTATTTGATTGACTATTGAAAATATCTTGTATTCTCATTCATTATTTGAGCTTAAATTTAGTTGAACAAGTGGTTTTAGTTGCATTTAAATTTTTGTTTTAATTTTTATAATATATTTTGTAATTGTTTTAATAAGTTTCTAATAAAGTTAAGAGGCCTAACTAGATAGGGAATGAGATTTGGTAGACTTGATTTTGGTTTTGATTATTTTAGCTATATTTAATTAGAATTCTCTCTCTTTTTTAACTTGTTTATTTGTTTGTTTTATGTTTACGTTACGTTTTGTTTTTACTAGCCAATTATTTTTTAGAATCAAATTGTGGCAAATTTTAAGAGTCGTAGGTAAGTTATGTGGCAGAAACACTTATCACCGTGTTAGTGAACATTCGCAATTCTTCTTTCCAATTCTCTTCTTCTTCTCTCAAACATCCGAACTTTTAAGTTTTGAATTAATAATTTATAGTGTTGAGGAGGCTTGAAGGAATTAATTAAGACCTCAAGAAAATAAATTTATTTTAAAAAACTTATTTTTAACTAAGAGAATTCTAAAAAATTAGAAAGAAATTAATATTAAATATATGAAGGCCAAAAGTAATGCAGGGAAATTTAAAAAATAATTTTAATAATTTAAATTTATTTATTTACATTTTTATGATTTAATATTATAATAATGCTTTTGTAAAATATTAAATTTCAAACTGTAAAAATAAAGAAGTGAAAGGAACATGTAGGTAAAAAAAATGGAGTGCTATAAAAAAAACGCAAGAGAGAAATAGAGGGCCACTCTTTCCTCCTCCTCAAAATCCTTGGGCCATATTTGATACTCTCTTCTATCCTAATTATAAGACAAAGTTGATTTTTTTAGAGAAATTAAGGAAGCTAATTAAATTACTTTAGAGTATTTATATTTTTATTTTTTTCTTCAAACTAATTAGTTAGACTAATAAATTAATATATAATCTAAGAATACATAACATATGATATGATTTAATAACTTATTTAGCTTCCTTAATTTCTCTAAAAAAAATCAACTTTGTCTTATAATTAGGACCGGAGCTAGTATAAAGCATGGGGTAAAGATTGGGATTCGATGAGTCGTATTATTTGATATGAAAGACTGGAGATAACCTTGTGGAGACCGGGAGTACATAAAACTTAGTACATGAAAGTGGTTTTTTCCTCCCAACCTATATTGGGTGAGCAGTGCTACGATTGAAAAATTTTTGGAAAGAGGAAGGAGTGAAGTGAAGAGAAGAGAAAAGAGAGAAGAGAGAGGAAGGAGCGGAAAGACCAAGAGATTAAGAAATGCTGAATGCAAGAGGATGAGAGATGACCGGATAAGAGGAAGGAAGCTCGAATACCTTCTGCAATTACATATTCCGGTTGAGGTGAGTTACCCAACTCCCTTTTCATCTTCAATATCTTCTATTGCTGTTGTTTAGGAATTGCTAAAAGATTAAATTCTTATTTTGAGTCGGAAAAGTGCCGATTAAAGGAGAAATTGCATACTGTGAGTGGGACATTCTATTTGATTTATTGTGGTGTACTAACTGCTGAAACCCATATTTCTTTATCTCAGAACACTAACTGTTGCCATTCGTTCTCCCAAGTTTTTTCACAGTCTTTGTTTTTCTTTGTTGTTTTCAGTTTTCTTTTTCCACCATTCCAGGATCGTTTTTCTCCTCCTATCTATTTTCTCACCTAATTGTGCCGGAACATCATGTAAATTGCAGGTGTCGGATATCAAGGAGAGGTGACCGTGGTGACAAGGAGGTGGTAGAGCTAGAGATTGGCGTTGCCCAAACCCTAGGTTTGAGATCTCGCGTTCTATTTTCTTTAGATACTTTATTGGAGAAGTCTTTTATTGCCTTGGATAATTGAAAAATGTGTATAGTATCCTGTGATTTATCTTGGGTTCTAAAAAAAATTGAGATTGGTGCTGGTGGTTGCAATGGAGGAGGAAGGGATAGCAGGGTCATGTGATGAACAGACGCATAGTTCGGATGATATGTTTGTGGTTATTTCATTTTAAGTCTTTCGCTCCTATCTGATGACCCTTATAATCTTCTATTATATTTGGTTCTTGTTAATGGGTTCAAAGGTGTTGTTTCCCTATGCATTTCGTTTCTGATTTTTTCTCAGGGGTCTTGTTTCCCTATGCATTTAGTTGCCATTTGGTACTTTGTCTGCCCCTTTAGCAGTCACGAGTGCTTTAGGGATGAACACGTCTAAGATATTTATCCATCTGAATCACTTTGTCAGCTTCTATTGTTGATTTTTAAATTGCTTGTTATAGGATGGAATATTTACAAGTGAACTTGTTAGCAAGTTGCTACTAGATGTTTTTAAAGTACTTTTTTGGTCATTCTTCTGATAGTGTCTTAAATTCCTCTCTAATGTTTCTCTTTTGAGAAGCTTTGATTAATTTTGAAGTTATTGTTTATTCATCTAAATTGAATTTTCAATGATGATAAATCCAAATGCTTGTTTCTCTAAGCATTTGCAGTGGCTGCCTTGGAGCTTTTGCCTTTGCCAGGCTTGAGAGCTAATGCTGCTCAAATCCTTCCTTGGATGTTCGAGAAACTTTTAACCAATTGTTGTTCTTGATCCTTTCATTTTGAACTAATTGGTACAGTTTTTTAATACTGTATTTTCTCAATTGTTCCTTTTCTCCTAATAGATTCCAATGTTTGCGATATATCCTTATTTTTTTATTGACTCCCCCAATTGGCTGAAACGTTTATGTTATGCAGTGTGCCTTTTTTGATCCATTGACAGTAATTGGCCAAAAATTGGCGAATTCGAAGGTATGTTTCTCAAAATTTTATCATCCAGTTCCCATAAATTCGTTTGTTGTTGCTTGTTTGTGTGGCAGATTACTTGTTAAAGTTTCTTAGTTTTCCTGACTGTAATAGTTAAGTGTCTTAGCTATATATAAACCAGGGTTAAAGTCATTTAAATGATGGTTGAATTGATGCTTAATGAACTGAATTGTTGAAGCTTGAAATTGAATTTTGAGTTGCTGTTTTAAGGTTTCTATGTGTTGAACAAATGCCTCAAAGCATCATAGCCTGGTTAAGGATCCCAAAGAGATGATTAAAGTCTATATATATGTTAGTTGCATGTTAGTTGCTGTATTTTTCTGATTGAGAACAAGTGCTGTCCAACTTTAAGGGTTATCAAGAAAACTGGAACATTTTCCAGATTAAGAGTGTGTGCTTATACGTGAGGTAATGAAGTTAAGGAAGACAAAAATCTTATTGTTCTTGCTGTGGTATTTATTGCTTTACATGCTGGAAATTTCATTAGGTATGATAAACATAAGTAAATACAAGTTAAGACTTGTACCCTCTCTCTCTCTCTCTCTATATACGTATGTATGTATTCACATGAGTTATTGTGGCTGCCATTGTTCAATTTTGGAGGCAAAAAAACTGATTGAAAGTCTATTGCTTAATGCCTCTAGATACGAAACAATTATTCTAGGGGTTAAGCCTTAGTTAGAGGCATTTAAATGTCGATTTAATCTATCTTTTAAATCTGGAAAATTTCTAGAATATAACATTAAGTCGTTTAGCATATGAGAAAGGTGTAAAATGATGGTGCTAATGTTCATATCAAGTTGGTCATTATTGAAAGAAAAATTTCAGATACTACTCGAGATATTTAAAAGCTAAAATGTGACATCCCGAATTTTGAATACTAGTTAAATTAGTTAAATTGGCAAAAAAGTATAATTATGGATGGATGCCAAAAAATTAGAGAAAAATATGAACAAATAGAAAAGAGATTTATGGGGCATAATTGAGGTATAGAGATATTATTTATAATCATAACACCTCAAAAAATGAATTATTGGCCAAAAGCCTATTTTCAGGTGAAGTTTTTGGGAAAGGAATGGGGAAAAAGTGTTAAAATTATTTAGTGGCCTAAAGAGGTTGAGGAAGCATTATAAAATATTATTTGTGGAGTTAGAAAAATTATGAAGAGGTTTAGCTCCCCAAAAGTGTCTTAAATAATTCTTAACATAATTTATGTGAATTAAAGGCTAATCATCCCGAAAATTCAAGGAAAAATAGTTAGAGGTAGATTTTTATGCTGTAAATTTCAGATGTGATATTTTATACTACGAAGAAGCTAACGGAGGCCAAAACGTTTTACAAAGTGCCCTAGATTAGTTATTGGAATTTATTTGGTAATTAAGTGCCAATAAAGAAGGGGTAAAATGGTAAATTCATTACCCCAAACCCAAAAAACAAATCTGGGCCAAGATTAAGCCCAAAGTATGTGGCCCAAACTGTGGTAAATCAGGTCAAGGGGATGAGATTCAGTTTTGAATGGCTTGGTCCAATAAAATGTTTCAAGATCAAAGCTTATGAGATAAGCTTTATATGTGTGGGACCAAGGAATAAAATAATTAATTTACCCTCACTAAAAACCTCTGCCTCTCAGCCTTTTCATTCATTTTTTCGATCTTCAATAGAAGATAGAGGGAGACAGTGGAGAGAAACCGAAAAGGGGACGAAGAAGAAGAAGTGAAAGGAGGGGGAGGTTTATCCAACATGCAAGTGACATTCTAGACCAAGGTAAGTGTCTAGAATCACATTATATCTTTATTTTCTTGATTTGATGGGTAGTTTGCAATATAATGATCAAAGAAAAATTGGTTCTAGTGAGAGAAAGTTGAGGAACAAGTAGAAAATCATAGCCCTAGCATATATTAAGATTTGTGTGGATGATATATGGTGTGGATTGTGGTTAAATGCAATTGCTGAAGTTTGAATTTTCTTGGAGCATATTTTGAATATGCAATTTCATATTGATAAGTGATACTGTCCGGAGTGTTTTTTAGGAGGGTAGAGAAATTCTAGGCCAAGGAAATTAAATGATATATAAGTTATTTAATTAAATGAAGAGTAATGTTTATTGGGTTGAACTTTTGAAGCTGAAATCTTAGTGAAGACTTGCTGTTTGCTACTTTAAGTGACAACAATTGTTTAAATGGTTAAAAATTTGTGTTTTAAGGGCTTGAATGATGATTAAATTAAGCTAATGTTTTTAAAACTGGAAAATTTCCAGACTTAAAATGGAGAGGCTATTCTATGTCATGAAGTACCTATATGAGTATAATGTTATGATTTGAGTGATGTTGTTGTGTTGTTCCCCTTTAGATTGAATTTTCAGAGGAAGAGTTTTTAGGAAACTCTCACTGTTTAGGGTGTTTTAATATGGAGCAAATCTCTCAACATGTAATCAATATCTTACACGTGTAAAGGCTTCTAAGTTAAGAATTGAAGAAATGAAATTAATTCATAATTTTTCTCTTCTCTCCCCTGTTTGGTCAGCATCCTTTTGGGCTTGTGATAGTTAATTTTTGCTCAATTTGAGCCCTCCTATGAACTTGGAATGGAAACTTGTATAGGGAAGTGTTAAGAATATAAGTTTAGAAACATTATTCTCTAAAGTAGAGATTTATGCATCTATTTGCTATGTCTTAGCCAAGGGAAACATTTTGAGATAAGGGCTAGAATTTAATAATTTCAAAATTAGAAAATGAAGAAGGAAGTTTATTAAGTTTGAAAGTTTGTGGTCAAATAAAAAAAAGGGCACTCACTGTTTTAGTGCCTTGAAGTGTGAAATAATAATTTAAACTTAAGAGACTGCATGTATAAAATCTGTAGTGGTCATTTTGAGGAAATTGGCAACAAGAGACCTACGTTCTATATAATGTTCTCCCTTGCCCTGTTTTGAAAAGATGTATTATCAAAGGAAAGAGTTTATTTGTGTTCTTTTTAATATGGCTCCAATAAACTGTGAAGGATAATGGCGTGTGATTAAGTTAAAGTTAAGAGACAAGAGTAAAGCAAAAGAGCTAAGTTAAAAAAATCAAAGTTTGGGGTCTTTGAGAAATTAAAGATTGCTTTTGCCATTAATATATATAAATGCACACACACACACACGTATATGTAGACACACATATACTTTTGTCCAAGATGACCAACCTCTTTTATAAAAAGGGTAAAGCTATGATTTAAGAAGAGTTAGTACAAGTTGTGAATAATACAAGTGTTAACCTACCCTTATACACATAAATGTTAGGCCTTGATATTTGCCCAAACCCTCTAAGGAATCAACAAGGAAAGAAATAAGGAGAAGGTAAAATGGAAGAAAGCACAAGAGGTAGTAACTTTTTTCATTTCATGTTATTCTGCGTTGGTTGCCACTATTTTTGGATATGAAATGATTTATTTATGAATTTTTGAAGTTTCAGAAAAGATTTATAATATCACATACCCAAACTTTTAGAAAAGTTTTAAATAGTTTGTCCTTATAAGGAAACTAATTGAGTCACATGTTGGTTTTTAAATGGCTAAACAATTTTGATAAGTAATTCTAGAATGAGGTGTGACACTGTCAATGCATAGTGTTAGTGAATCTCCTAAAAACACCCTTCGCATAAACATATTTGTTGTTTGTTTTTGTTTATTTACAATAATAATTTAGATTTGTTTTTTTTTTTCATATTTACTTGTCTTCTAATTACTTTTTAGAATCAATCACAATCAAATAACAAACAAATAAATAAACTACAAACAAAGGAAAATATAAATTAAATTTAACTAAAAATATTAAAACTAAAATAAGGCTTGCATCTACCTTTAATTTTCCTTTTTAATTATGGACCTCATCAAAAAATTGTTAAAAGTGTAGGTTTGGATTTAGATTTGGGTTTTTCATTTTCCCTTGATTTTTCACATAGATATAAATAATTTTTTTTTGTTTATTGTACATTTGGTAATTGTTAATTCCTACGTTTTAATTTTTTAAGAAAATATTAAGTATAATTTAAATTTTCAGTTAACCAACATAGAATTTTTACAAATTATACATATAATAAATAAGAAAAAACAACTCCAAACTTGTCTGTATTTTAATATTATTAAAATTATGTTAATATTAGGGGGATAAAAAAACATAAAATTAAAGTTATTAAGAGATAGATAATATCTTTCAAAAAAAAAAAAAGTATTGGCATAACACATGGTGGCCATTCTGTATGGTTTAAGGTTTTGATTTCATAGAATAGTATATAAGAATTTCCCTTATCTATGTTACAAATATATCATAAGGTTCCATTGGTTCTTGATCTTCACTTTATTTGTTGTTTCACATAAATGAAATGAAAAAAACCATAATTTAATTTTAGAGAAAAATATTTAAAAAGAAAACAAAACACACAAATAAAGTACATACCTGTAAATGAGTTACCACCCAAATATAATTCTTTTAAAGATGTGCAGTTGCTTATTGATTTTGGAATGCTTCCCTCTAATTGATTACCATCAACATCAAAGGCTTCAAGTAAAGGGAGTTGATGGCACATTTCTTCCGGCAAATTACCCTTTAAATGATTGCCGCCAACATTAACATAGGTCAAAGAGGGCATCTTCCAAAGGAATGAAGGAATTCCACCTATGCAAAAAACTTTGTTTGTTGGTATAGTAAGTCTAGGAATTTCCTTAATTCACACACAACTGTATAAGTAATACAAGGAATTTCGTTAATTAGAGGTTTAAAATTAAGAGACTATTATTTAACTTTTGTTGGAAATTAATTTAAAAGGGACTCTTCCAATATGATATCAATTACCAATTGGACATTAAAACTCTTTTAAAAAAGATATGCTAAAGAGAGATTATGGAATTAATTTCACCAATATAAAATGAACAACCAAGTTATTTATATTTTGCATTAAAGCTATTTATTATTCACAAGGCTCTAACTTTGAAATCTAGCTATGAATTCTTCATAGACTTAAAAGGTTAAAATTTTAGTTTTTATTTGAGAAATTTAAATACTTTTAGTTACACATTCTGGAGGAAATAAAGTATACATAAAAATAAGATTTTTGTTAAAGCATAAAATTAAGAGGTGTGTAGATTGAACGTACCTGTAAAAAAATTCCATGACAGATATAATTCTTCCAACAACGTCTCATTACTATTTGATGTTGGAAGACTACCATTCAAATTGTTCTTCGATAAACTTACAATTCTTAAAGAAGACATGATGAAGAGAGATGATGAAATTTCACCTATTTCGATTTACAAAGTGAATAAGATATATCAAAGTAAGCTAATAGTTAAAAGGCTTTAGCATTCATCTTTTACATTAAAAAAATAGATAAACCACATTATATGAACAAACAAACACACACACCGCGCACACATTTGGAAATTACTATGCCACGTCAAATATTGTTAGGTCATGAAATTATTTCAGACCGATTTTTTACAGGGCTCCATGTCATTTTTAATCACCCAAAATTATCTAATTTTTCTTTTTAAGATTTTTTTTTTACTATGAACGCAATTTGACAAGCTTCTTACATTTCTTTAAAATGAG
This sequence comes from Inga leiocalycina, assembly GCA_963242795.1. Taxonomy (NCBI): domain Eukaryota; kingdom Viridiplantae; phylum Streptophyta; class Magnoliopsida; order Fabales; family Fabaceae; genus Inga; species Inga leiocalycina. The sequence continues at coordinate 61,529,719 of OY725321.1, forward strand.
TGGAAAAAATGAAAAGCAAAATCTATTTTTAAGGTTATTTTTAACCGGATGGATTAAAACAAAAACATATAACGTATAATTAATGCAACCATATAATTAAAAGCCTTACCTTGCAAATTGTTGTCGTCAAGATATAGGAGTAAATAAAAAAATTTATTTTTCATGTTTTAAATATCAAGTGGCCCCATCAATTGATAATGCTATCTTTCTTTTATTTTGGGATTATAATCACAATCTGTATATAAGTACCATTTATGAATGAATTAAATGGGGAAAAAAAAGAAATGAAAAAAAAAATCTCATTTTAGTTTTACTGTGGTCGAGATAATTATATAAAAAGATTATAGAAAATCATAGAATAGCATCGATTCATGAATTTTTGTTATTTTTGTGATTGTAAATTGCTAGCTACAGTTAACCCCCATTGCTATTATATGTGTACAATATTAATGAAAGGGAAAAAAAATCTCATTTTAAATTTTTTTTTAACTATAGAAATATATTAAAAGAAAAGAAAAGAATGACGATAAAAAATACAATTGATTAACATAAACTAAAGTTGGCAAAAAAAAAAAAAAAGATTAACATCAACTGAAAAAAAATACTTGTAAAAAAGCCGAATGGACTTTAAAAGAAAAATAAAATGGGTCATAATATGTTTAATGTACAATTATAATATAAAATTGATAGGTAATATTAGCTCCAGTCTTTAATATAAGAGCTAGTTGACTGATTTGTGAAGATTAAGGAAACTAAATAAATTATTTAATTATTGTATATGTTACTTCATCTATCTAAATACTTATGTATATCATTATATTATATATCAGTCTATAAATCATGCAAATTAATATGGGGAAATAAATACATATAAATATTTCAAAATAATTTATTTAGCTTCCTTAATCTTCTTAATTAGTCAACTGGATTTTTTATTAAGAACCGGAGGTTGTAACTTTTTGTAATTGTACAGACTATGATACTATGTTTGGATGGAGAGAAAATAAGAGAGGAAAGAAAATTGGAGAGGAAAAAGAGAGGGAAAATAAGTTTTCCTTTGTTTGAATAGAAGAGAAAATGTGGAAGGAAAGAAAAATTGGGGAGAAAATGGGGTGGGTCCAAACAGTAGAGGTGATAACATTTTCTCTCCTCTCATTTTCATCCCTCCTATCTTTTCTTCTCATCCAAACGGGGGTAAAAGAAAAATAAAATACGTAATATCATTTTCATATAATTTACATATTTATATACTATATAAAAAATTTACACGTGTTCTACGTACTAATTCAAAAAACTTGAATATTTGGTTTATGCTTAATAATCCATGCATAAATATTAAAAAGGAAGAAATCAAATATATTCTAACCATCGAATTGCCTAACTTTTAATAATTATATAGCTAATGGGATAAGTGTTTTATGTGGTAATTGTTGAATAATTATTTAATAGGATTTGATAAATTTGTGAAATAAGAAAGAAATGATTAAAAATATTAAAAACATAAAATTAATCAAGGAAAGGAAGAGGAGAACTATAGAGTTGAAGATAATGAGAGAGCGATACAAGTTGCAAATACATGCATTCAAATACAGTCAAAAAGTGGGCACAGTAATTATATATGATGTGGAGCTTTTTATTGAACAGAGTATAAATGATATGGTGCAGAGCACCTAAAAAATTTTGTTTCCAAGTTTTAAATATCATGTGGTCCCATGAGCTCATGAACGAATATTATGAATGAATGAAATGGCCAAAAACAAAGACTTACAAACTCATTCCAAATTTAAAAATGACATCTCTCATGATTACATTAAAAATTTTCAAATAAAGAACAAGTGCTGCCTAACTTTGAGGATTTTCAAGAAAACTGGAACATTTTCCAGATTAAGAGTGTATGCTTATACGTGAGGTAATGAAGTTAAGGAAGACAAAAATCTTATTGTTCTTGCTGTGGTATATATTACTTTACATGCTGGAAATTTCATTGGGTATGATAAACTTAAGTAAATACTGGTTAAGACTTGTATGTATGTATTCACATGAGTTATTGTGGCTGTCATTGTTCAATTTTGGAGGCAAAAAAACTGATTGAAAATCTATTGCTTAATGCCTCTAGATACTAAACAATTATTCTAGGTGGTTAAGGCTTAGTCAGAGGCTTTTAAATGTCGATTTAGCCTATGTTTTAAATCTGGAAAATTTCTAGAATATAACATTAAGTGGTTCAGCATATGAGAAAGGTGCAAAATGATGGTGGTAATGTTCATATCAAGTCAGACATTATTGAAAGAAAAATTTCAGATGCTACTTGAGATATTTAAAAGCTAAAATGTCACATCTTGAATTTTGACTACTGGTTAAATTAGTTAAATTGGCCGAAAAGTATAATTATGGAATGATGTTAAAAAATTAGAGAAAAATATGAACAAATGGAAAATAGATTTATGGGGCATAATTGAGGTATAGAGATATTATTTATAATCATAACACCTCAAAACTGAATTATTGGCCAAAAGCCTATTTTCAGGTGAAGTTTTATGGAAAGGAATGGGGAAAAAATATTAAAATTATTTAGTGGCCTAAAGATGTTAAGGAAACATTATAAAATATTATTTTTTGGAGTTATAAAAATTATAAAGAGGTTTAGTTCTGCAAAAGTAGCCTAAATAATTTGTAACATAATTTTTCTAGAATTAAATGCTAATCATCCCGAAAATTCAAGGAAAAATAATTAAAGGTAGATTTTTATGCTGTAAATTTTAGATATGGTATTTTATATGATAAAGAAGCTAATGGAGGCCAAAACGTTTTACAAAGTGCCCCAGATTAATTTTTGGAATTTATTTGGTAATTAAGTACCAATAAAGGAGGGATACAATGGTAAATTCATTATCCCAAACCCAATAAACAAATTTGGACCAACATTAAGCCCAAAGTATGAAGCCCAAACCGTGGTAAATCAGGTCAAGGGGATGAGATTCAGTTTTGAATGGCTTGGTCCAATAAAATGTTTCAAGACCAAAGCTTTATGTGTGGGATGAAGGAATAAAATAATTAATTTACCCTTGCTAAAAACCTCTGCCTCTCAGCCTTCTCATTCATTTTTTCGATCTTCAATAGGAGGTAGAGGGAGACAGTGGAGAGAAACTGAAGAGGGGACGAAGAAGAAGAAGCGGAAGTAGCACGAGGTTTATCCAAATGCAAGTGACATTCTAGACCAAGGTAAGTGTCTAGAATCACATTATATGTTTATTTTCTTGATTTGATGAGTAGTTTGCAATATTACGATGAAAGAAAAATTGGTTCTATTGAGAGAAAGTTAAGGAACAAGTATAAAAATCATAGCCCTAGCATATATTAAGATTTGTGTGGAGGATATATGGTGTGGATTGTGGGTAAATGCAATTGCATGTTGAAGTTTGAATTTTCTTGGAGCATATTTTGAATATGCAATTTTCAGGTTGATAAGTGATGCTGTCCTGAGTGTTTTATAGGAGGCTGGAGAAATTCTAGGCCAAGGAAATTAAATGATATAATAGTGATTTAATTAAATGAAGAGTAATGCTTCTTGGGTTGAACTTTTGAAGCTGAAATCTTAGTGAAGACTTGCTGTTTGCTACTTTAAGTGACAACAACTGTTTTAATTGGTAAAAAATTTGTGTTATAAGTGCTTGAATGATGATTAAGCTAATGTTTTCAAAACTGAAAAATTTCCAGACTTAAAATGGAGAGGCTATTCTATGTCATGAAGTGCCTAGATGAGTATAATGGTATGATTTGTGTGCTGTTGTTGTGTTGCTCCCCTGCAGATTGAATTTTTTATGGTGTGTTAATATGGAGCAAATCTCTCAACCTGTAACCCATATTTTACACATGTGTAAAGGCTTCTAGGTTAAGATGAAGAAATGAAATTAATCCACAATTTTTCCCTTCTCTCCCCTGTTTGGTCAGCATCCTTTTGAGCTTGTGATAGTTAATTTTTGCTCAATTTGAGCCTTCCTATGAACTTGGAATGGAAACTTGTATAGGGAAGTGTTAAGAATATAAGTTTAGAAACATTATTCTCTAAAGTGGAGATTTATGCATCTATGTGCTATGTCTTAGCCAAGGGAAACAGTTGAGATAAGGGCTAGAATTTTATAATTTCAAAATTAGAAAATGAAGAAGGAAGCTTATTAAGTTCGAAAGTTTGTGGTCAAAGAAAAATAAGAGCACTCACTATTTTAGTGCCTTAAAGTGTGAAATAATGATTTAAACGTAAGAGACTGCATGTATAAAATCTGTAGTGGTCATTTTGAGGAAATTGGCAACAAGAGGCCTACGGTTTATATTATGTTCTTCCTTGCCCTGTTTTGAAAATATTTGTTATCAAAGGAAAGAGTTTATTTGTGTTCTATTTAATATGGCTCCAATAAACTATAAAGGATAATGGCGTGTGATTAAGTTAAAGTTAAGAGACAAGAGTAAAGCAAAAGAGCTATGTTAAAAAGTTAAAACTTGGGGTCTTTGAGAAATTAAAGATTGCTTTTGCATTAATATATATAAACACGCATGCACGCATATATGTAGACACACATATGCTTTTGTCCAAGATGACCAACCTGTAAAAAGTAGGGGTGCTCATCATTTTCCTGTCCTGACATTCCCGTCCCGATCCCGAACAAATCTTGGAGACGGGAAAAAATCGGAATCGTGAAAAATGAAGTCGGGATCGGGAATGGGATTTCCCGATCCCGACTTTTTCCTGATCCCGAAATAATATACATGTATGTTTTTTTTTGTCTATTCTAATTTCTAACTATTAACTAAAACAATCCCTTCCTCCTCATCGACACAACTCTTCTGACTCTGAGTTCTGTTTTAGAGTTCTGAGCCCTAAAATTTCCTTCCTCCTCTCTCTGCCTGAAAGTTGATGGACGTCCCATTCCCGGTCGGTGGTTGCTCATCGCCTCTCTGTCTGACGAACAATGGTCCTCGGACCGCTCATCGCTTCAAGCTCATCCCCTCCCTAATTTCTTCTCCCCTCCCGTCAATCTATTTTGTTTGAGGTTAAGGATACTAGAGCTAAGGTATCAAATTGCCATTGGGTTCTCTATTTTTCTTCATTGGTTTCGATTTTTATTGTTGACTTGAGTAGAAGCTGTTCTATATGCTAAAACTTGAAAGCCTGAAACATAATTTCTCTCAATTTCCTGTTGATTGTTCTTGTTGTAACTCTCTTAAATTATAATACTAGTTTCAGCCAAAAAGAAAATGGTTATCTGTTTGATTTCTCTCTTAAATTGTAACTCTCAGGTGTCGGAAAATCCGTTTAGTTTCTGAGTTATAGACTGTGGGATAAAAAGTGTAGGAAAAATGGGGTTATAAATGTTTCAGTTAGGGTTAAAGTTTCAGATTTCCGAACAATGTTGTACAGTGGTGAAGGGAGTACCAGTAGGTAATAGTGATGATTGCTCTGGGATTGTACGTGGAAATCTAGTATGGTTGAATAATTACCCAACAAGGCTTTGAACTTTGAATGTCTTGCTTTTGTTCTTCTCAACCAAAAAGGGTGGAAATCAAAAAAGGAAAAAAAAAACAAGACTAACGATTCATGTTTTTTTCTTCTTTGAGAATGAATATTATGTCGATTAGAAGAGAAAACATATATGTTGGTCCAAAATCCTGTTGAATGAATATTATGATGAGCATGTATTCATCAAAAGTTACTGCCGATTCACGGTGCAATGCGAAAACGTTCAAGTGGTTGAGGCCAAAGGATTATATTTTGGGCCTAATATGCCCAACAGCACATGAATAAACACCGGGTTAGTTCTTATTCTCCTCATCCTCTTCAGTCTTTCGTGTCTGATCTCTTTTTGGTAGAATTCTGTGGATGACCCCAATGTCTGAGAATTTGGGAAATTCCCGATCCCGAGTTCGGGAATGAGAAATTGTCGGGATCAGGAATTAAATTGCTTCTCGAACACTTTTCGGGATTGGGAATGAGATTTCCCAATCCCGAACACCTCTAGTAAAAAGGGTAAAGCTATGATTTAAGAAGAGTTAGTGACAAATCCCTATTTTATTATATATTTTTATACTTTAATTGGGAATTTTGTCATAGTTATTGAGCCTAAAATATCTTTCTTGAGATAAATTGAGATTAAGAGTAAAGCAAAAGAGCTATGTTAAAAAGTTAAAACTTGGGGTCTTTGAGAAATTAAAGATTGCTTTTGCATTAATATATATAAACACGCATGCACGCATATATGTAGACACACATATGCTTTTGTCCAAGATGACCAACCTGTAAAAAGTAGGGGTGCTCATCATTTTCCTGTCCTGACATTCCCGTCCCGATCCCGAACAAATCTTGGAGACGGGAAAAAATCGGAATCGTGAAAAATGAAGTCGGGATCGGGAATGGGATTTCCCGATCCCGACTTTTTCCTGATCCCGAAATAATATACATGTATGTTTTTTTTTGTCTATTCTAATTTCTAACTATTAACTAAAACAATCCCTTCCTCCTCATCGACACAACTCTTCTGACTCTGAGTTCTGTTTTAGAGTTCTGAGCCCTAAAATTTCCTTCCTCCTCTCTCTGCCTGAAAGTTGATGGACGTCCCATTCCCGGTCGGTGGTTGCTCATCGCCTCTCTGTCTGACGAACAATGGTCCTCGGACCGCTCATCGCTTCAAGCTCATCCCCTCCCTAATTTCTTCTCCCCTCCCGTCAATCTATTTTGTTTGAGGTTAAGGATACTAGAGCTAAGGTATCAAATTGCCATTGGGTTCTCTATTTTTCTTCATTGGTTTCGATTTTTATTGTTGACTTGAGTAGAAGCTGTTCTATATGCTAAAACTTGAAAGCCTGAAACATAATTTCTCTCAATTTCCTGTTGATTGTTCTTGTTGTAACTCTCTTAAATTATAATACTAGTTTCAGCCAAAAAGAAAATGGTTATCTGTTTGATTTCTCTCTTAAATTGTAACTCTCAGGTGTCGGAAAATCCGTTTAGTTTCTGAGTTATAGACTGTGGGATAAAAAGTGTAGGAAAAATGGGGTTATAAATGTTTCAGTTAGGGTTAAAGTTTCAGATTTCCGAACAATGTTGTACAGTGGTGAAGGGAGTACCAGTAGGTAATAGTGATGATTGCTCTGGGATTGTACGTGGAAATCTAGTATGGTTGAATAATTACCCAACAAGGCTTTGAACTTTGAATGTCTTGCTTTTGTTCTTCTCAACCAAAAAGGGTGGAAATCAAAAAAGGAAAAAAAAAACAAGACTAACGATTCATGTTTTTTTCTTCTTTGAGAATGAATATTATGTCGATTAGAAGAGAAAACATATATGTTGGTCCAAAATCCTGTTGAATGAATATTATGATGAGCATGTATTCATCAAAAGTTACTGCCGATTCACGGTGCAATGCGAAAACGTTCAAGTGGTTGAGGCCAAAGGATTATATTTTGGGCCTAATATGCCCAACAGCACATGAATAAACACCGGGTTAGTTCTTATTCTCCTCATCCTCTTCAGTCTTTCGTGTCTGATCTCTTTTTGGTAGAATTCTGTGGATGACCCCAATGTCTGAGAATTTGGGAAATTCCCGATCCCGAGTTCGGGAATGAGAAATTGTCGGGATCAGGAATTAAATTGCTTCTCGAACACTTTTCGGGATTGGGAATGAGATTTCCCAATCCCGAACACCTCTAGTAAAAAGGGTAAAGCTATGATTTAAGAAGAGTTAGTGACAAATCCCTATTTTATTATATATTTTTATACTTTAATTGGGAATTTTGTCATAGTTATTGAGCCTAAAATATCTTTCTTGAGATAAATTGAGATTAAGAGTAATATATTAAATTAGGACTAGAAAGGGCAAAATTGTCATAAAAATTTGTAATTATTCTTAATCATTTATTTTTGTAAAAATTTGATGTTGGGTTAATTATTTTTATTTTTAGGTACTTGAAAAATGGGATTAAAACTGAAAATGGCTGTTTGGGGCTCAAATTTACAAAATGTCAGTTTGATCCCACGAATTTTGAAAATGCCAATTTGGTCCACGAGTTCAACTGCTGCGTTTTGGTCAGTATACACTAGGTCAGATCTGAAATCAGCTGGATATTAAAAATCAGAAGGAGAGACGCGAAAAACACAGAACACAGCCGCAGCGCACACAGAGACCTTAGCTCGTCAATCCTCTTCCATCTCCACCTTCGGCCTTCTCCGTCGCCGGCGACCACCACTCCATCGTCACCACCACAGAAACTGTCGTGAACCAGAACAGAGCTCCGTAGTTTCAGAGCAGAACCGAGGCGCTGCAAGATTTCAAAGAAGACCATCGATTTCTCCACTTTCACACTCGCATTGTCACATCCCATTACCTTCTTCAATGCTGTCACGCTTCCTCTTCAGTCAACCAGGTTTCAGCATGCTTTCAGATTCTTTTGTTCTCTTCGTCCATTGTCATTTGCCACTCATCCATTTCCAACATTAATTTCAATTGTCTGGTGGTGTTTGATGGCTTTGATGATGCTTTCTGAGGCTGATTCCATGGATGTTTGTGGCTAAGCTTATCAATCCCTTGTAGCAAGAGGTAATGGTATGAGCTTGGAGCTTTAAAAGGGGAGTTTTTGCTATTTCAATTCTCTATTTCTATATTATATTTGTGAATCCTAGATCTTAGGATGAATTTTATAATGTTGAATTGATTTATTTCGATGTATTTAGAGATTTGTTATAGTTAGACACTTGACATTATGCTTAATTAGTTTAATTATCATTTCTTTGTGCTGGTTAGTCATTGAATTGATGATTTTGTTAACATTTTGTGCTAATTTCAAGGTGGCTTGGTTAGTGGATCAATGATGTCTTGTGTTTACATTGATTAATTGAATATGAATTTATCAATTATATTTAGCATTGGGCTTTGACATCATTAATCTTGATTTTTCATATGGGTGGCCATTGTTAAATTAAGATTAATGAGAAAATTAAGTGGTAATGCGAGGTGGCTTGGTTATTGGATTAAAAGCTAAATATGATTTTTAAGTTCATTTAATTGCTAGAGTGCTTAATCAAACTAATTTAGAGAAATTAATATGCAAGGTGGCTTGGTGTTAATCAATCTAAGTTAGGCTTAATCTAATGGGTGGCCCTTAGAGTTATTTTGGAAATAGCATGATTAATTCTCCCATAAACATTTGAAGTGAGGATTGCTTGCTTAATTGCTATGAGGGATTGCTTATTCCATTGTTTTCTTTCGTTTCATTAAATCCATTGTCATTCCATTTCATATTTTCAAGAAAAATCCCAAAAAGAATTAGTTTAGAACAATTTAATTCTTAATTGCAAAAAGTAGTTGGTAGTTAAAAAGACCAAATTTTTCCATTTTTAATCATTTCATGCCATTCATTGCACTTAGTTCCTAGGTAATTAATAAAAGGCACTTCGAGAGACGATGCGGGATTGCACCCTATATTGCAATTCTTGGTTTAATTGTTGAAGAGGTTACCAATGCATAAAAGCCGACAAAGCCTTATTTCTTCAGTTTGTACAAGTAGTGAGTAATAAAAGTGTTAACCTACCCTTATACATATAAATGTTAGGTCTTGATATTTGCCCAAACCCTCTAAGGAATCAACAAAGAAAGAAACAAGGAGAAGGTAAAATGGAAGAAAGCACAAGAGGTAGTACTCTTTTCCTCTCATGTTGTTGTGCATTGGTTGCCACATGTTTATTTGTTCCATTTTGTTGTAGTTAAACATGAGAGCATGTAAATTATCCTTACATAGATATTTACCATGGCCATGTGTGTTAATAGGTCGGCAGAGCAGTTATCTTCCTTGTGTATATGCACCAGTTACATATTCATTTTATCTATTTGTAAAATGAATGTGCACAAGTTATTTATTCAGTTTATCTATCTGTAAGTGATTGTGCGCTAGTTAGTTATTTAGTTCAGTTATCAATAAGATATATATGCACCAGTTAGCTATTCAGCTTAGTTGTTTGCAAGGTCTTGTTCTCGATGGCTTATTTTTACATGCATATTTATTAATCTTGTATGATTAATATGATGAAAAATAGTTGCTATTGAGATTTTCCCGAATCTCAACCTTCTTCCATGCTATACAGTAAGTGAAAGTACTTCTAAGGGTAAGAGAATAGTGGTTGGTCAAGATTGGAGGTTGGAGTTGAAGTACCTCGATAATTGTATTTTGTTTAAGTTTCTGACTTTATGATTAGCTATGATTACTTTTAATATTAAGGGTATGTATTTATATATGTATATATATTTTGGCATGTAAATAATACTGCATAAGGAGGTAGAAGGGGCTTATCAATGCCTAAGTTGAGTGCTATGCTATAAACATAACAAGAATGGATGAAGTAGGTAAGTTAGCTAGTTGCTATTTTATTTTGAGCTGCGAATTTCAGAGTAACACTTGACAGAGCAAACTTATGAATTGGACTATGGAAATTTGTGATATGGTAGTACACATTTTGAGGTTTAATACGAGTCCTAGATCATAACTTTTGGATTTGTGGCTTTATAGTTATGATTTTTCTAACATAACTAAGAAGGTAGGAAATCTGTTGCGAAAATGTTTTGTACAGATTTTATAAATGTGTGTTTCTGTTTGTATGAACAAAAATGAGCATAGGTCTTATTTTTCTTTCAAAGAGCATTTGAAGGGCTAAAAATAGAGTTTTGAATCACTAATTTTGAACATATATTGAATTAGTTACGATTTTCCAAAATTTTTAGGAAAATGCATTGTCTCCTAGTACCCAATATTAGAAAAAGACTTTAAAGTTATAAAGTTTTTAGTTTTATCAAGGGTACTCTTTGGGTCACATATGGTTCTTAAATGGCTAAACAAACTCTAATAAGTAACCCTTGAGTGAGGTACCTCAAAACAATTCTTAAAAGTAATAATTACATGTGGAATGGTAGAGGCTTAACCATGTGTGTGATTAAATAAATAGGCAATTGGAATATTCAAGTATAAGTTTGTGAACTTTATTTATATTCCCTATTTGAATAGCACCATTTAGACGAGAAATAGTTCAACTATTACATGAATGATACACATGTTAACTATCGTGCATGTACATACAAATGTCAGGATTGGATTTGTGCCCTGACTCCACCAAGAGGACATCAAGAAAGAAGTGCAAGCGTGAGAGAGCATGATATAGTTTTAATCATTAATTTCGTATATTATGTTTTGGTTGCATTGCAAGTTTGTTTGTGCTATTATTGCCGTAGTTAAGCATGAGAACATGTAAATTGCTTACTTTTGTTATTGTCAATGTGTAATAAAAGTTTCATTTATTCAGTTTTACAGTTATTCAGTTATTGTAAGGTATTGTTCTTTGTGGTTTATTTCTCATGCTCATTTATTTGCCATGCATTATATACTGAAATATGGTTATTGCTACTACAATTCCCCAATCTCACCCCTCTTTATGTATTTTTTTTTTGCACCCCTCTTTATTAACCATAGGAACAAGTACATCCTTGGGAAAGGAGAAGCTGTTGGAGGTTGGAAGCTTAGCTAAGGTGAATGGAAGAAAGCATGGCACACATGTTTTCTTACATTAATTTTGCATTAGTGTGACTTATTATAATTACTGTGGCATGTAAGCTTAAAGTTTGTTTTGGGTTGTATATAACTTCATAAGGAGTGGTGGTTGAGCTTTGATATCCACAATTATAAGCGATAACTAGTTTATATGCATGCTGAATTGTCAGTCTTGTGATTGACTTTATATAGGGTAAACATTTTATCTAAGTTATGAAATTTGGCATAAAAATAGTACACATCCTAAGCTTTAAATTAAGTATTAATTTGTAATTTTTAGGTGTGCAGGTAAAAAGATATGAATTTTCTAATTTGGGTCATAATTCCGCAATTTTTGCAGAAAATTCCTATGTACAGTCTGAATTTTAGGCAACTTCTGGACCCGGTGGGATGCTGTTGAGCCCATGTCTTAATTGTATCATAAAAAGCATTTTAAGAGCTAAAGATAGAGTTTTGAACCACTATTTTTGGATGTGAAATGATTTATTGATGAATTTTTGAAGTTTCAGAAAAATTTATTATATCACATACCCAAGCTTTTAGAAAAGTTTTAAATAGTTTGTCCTTATAAGAGTATTAATTGAGTCACATGTGATTCTTAAATGGCTAAACAATTTTGATAAGTGACTTTAGAATGAGGTGTGACATTCTCAATGTTTAGGGTCAAGTGAAGCTCCTAAAAGCACCCTTGGCATAAACATATTCGTTGTTTGTTTTTGTTCATTTACAATAATAATTTAGATTTTGCTTTTTTTTTCCCCATCTTTACCTGTCTTCTAATTACTTTTTAGAATTAATCAAAATCAAATAATAAACAAATAAATAAACTACAAACAAAGGAAAATATAAATTAAATTTAAATGAAATAATTAAAACTAAAATAAGGTTTGCAGCTGCCTTTAATATTTCTTTTTAATTTAGAGGGTCATTATGGTCTTTTAACAGAGAATTATTAAAATTGTAGGCCTGGATTTAATTTTTGATATTTCATTTTCCCTTGATTTTTTACACATATCTAAATAATTTTTTTTTTGTTTATTGTACAATTGTTAATTCCCACATTTAATTTTTTTAAAGAAAATATTAAATATTATTTAAATTTCAATTAAAAATATAGAATTATTACAAATTATACATATAAAAAATAAGAAAAAACAGCTCCAAACTTGTCCATATTATAATTATTTTTATATTAGGGGGATAGAAAAAACATAAAATTAAAGTTATCAAGAGATAGATAATATCTTTGGGGAAAAAAGAGCATTGGCATAACACATGGTAGCTATTCTGTAGGGTTTAAGGTTTTGATGTCATCGAATGGTATATAGGAATTTCACTTATCTATGTTACAAATATATCATGAGATTCCATTGGTTCTTGATCTTCGCTTTATTTGTTGTTTCACATAAATGAAATGAAAAAAAAGCCATAAGTTAATTTTAGAGAAAAATATTTAAAAAGAAAAGAAAACACATGAGTAAAGTACATACCTGTAAATGAGTTACCACCCAAATATAATCGTTTCAAAGATGTGCAGTTGTTTATTGATTTTGGAATGCTTCCCTCTAATTGATTATCATTAACATCAAAAACTTCAAGTAAAGGGAGTTGATGGCACATTTCTTTTGGTAAATTACCCTTTAAATGATTTATGCCAACATAAACATAGCTCAAAGAGGGCATCTTCCAAAGAAATGAAGGAATTCCACCTATGAAAAAAATACAGAATATTTGTTTGTTGGTATAGTCACAACAACTGTACAATTAATACATGGAATTTCGTTAATTAGAGGCTTAAAATTAACAGACTATTATTTAACTTTTGTTGAAAATTTATTTTTAAAAGGGACTCTTCCAATATAATATCAATTACCAATTGGACATTAAAACTCTATTAAAAAAGATATGCTAAAGAGAGATTATGGAATTAACTTCACCAATATAAAATGAACAACCAGGTTATTTATATTTTGCATTAAAGCTATTTATTATTCTCTAGGCTCTAACTTTGAAATCTGGCTATGAAATCTTCATAGACTTAAAAGGTTAAAATTGTAGTTTTTATTTAAGGAATTTAAATACTTTTAGTTACACATTCTAGAGGAAATATAGTATACATAAAAATAAGATTTTTGTTAAAGCATAAAATTAAGAGATGTGTAGATTGAACGTACCTGTAAAAAAATTCCATGACAGACCTAATTCTTCCAACAACGTCTCATTACCAATTGATGTTGGAAGACTACCATTCAAATTGTTCTTCACTAAACTTAAAATTCTTAAAGAAGAAATGTTGAAGAGAGATGATGGGATTTCACCTGTTTCAATTTACAAAGTGAACAAGATATATCAAAATAAGCTAATAGTTAAAAGGCTTTGGCATTCATCTTTAACATTAAAAGAATAGATAAACCACATTATATGAATAAACAAACACACACACCGCGCACACATTAGGACATTACTATGCCACATCAAATATTGATAGGTCATGAAATTATTTCAGGCCGATTTTTTACAAGGATCCATGTCAGTTTTAGTCACCCAAAATTATCTTATTGCTCTTTTTAAGATTTGTTTACTAGGAAAGCAATTTGACAAGCTTCTTACAGTTCTTTAAAACGATGAAAAAAAATGAAAAGCAAAATCTATTTTTAAGATTATTTTTCATTGGATAGATTAAGACAAAAACAAATAGCGTATAATTAATTCAATCATATAATCAAAAGCCTTACCGTGCAAATTGTTGTCGTCAAGATATAGGAGTAAATAAAAAAAAATTATTTTTCATGTTTTAAATCTCAAATGATAATCCTATCTTTCTTTTATTTTGAGATTATAATCACAATCTGTATATAAGTACCATTTATGAACGAACAATATATGAATGAATGAAATGGAAAAAAAAAAAGAAATGAAAAAAAAATTTCATTTTAGTTTTACTTTGGTGGACATAATTATATAAAAAGATTAAAGAAAATCATAGAATAGCATCGATTCATGAATTTTTTTTGTTTTTGTGATTGTAAATTGCTAGCTTCATTTAACCCCATTGCTAATATGTACAATATTAATGAAAGGAAAAAAAATTAAATATCATTTTAATTTTTTTTACTATAGAAAAATATTAAAAGAAAAGAATGACGATAAAAAATAATAGTATCATGCTTGTAAAGAGTTCGTTCAGCATCGAAATACAATTGATCAACATCAACTAAAGTTGGCCAAAAAAAAAAAAAAGATTAACATCAACTAAAAAGAACTTGTAAAAAAGCTTAATGGACTTTAAAAGAAAAATAAAATGGGTCATAATATTTTCATAATATGTTTAATGTACAATTGTAATATAAAATTGATAGGTAAAATTAGTTCCAATTCTTAATATAAAACACAGTTGACTGATTTGTGAATATTAAAGAAACTAAATAAATTATTTAATTATTGTATATGTTACTTGATCTATCTAAATACTTATGTATATCATTATATTACATATCAATCTATAAACCATGCAAATTAGTTTGGGGAAAATCAATAAATATAAATATTTCAAAGTAATTTATTTAGCTTCCTTAATCTCTATAAATTAGTCAACTGGATCTTATTTTAAGAATTGGAGGTAACCTTTGTAATCGTACAGGCTTTAATGCTATGTTTGGATAGGGAGAAAATGAGAGAGGAAAGAAACTTGGGGAGGAAAATGAAAGGGAAAATAAGTTTTCCCTTGGTTGGATAGAAGAGAAAATGTGAAAGGAAAGAAAGTGGGGAAGAAAATGGGGTGGGTCCAAACAATAGAGGTGATAACATTTTCTCTTATATTTTCTCTTCTTTCTATTTTCTCTCTTCCCATTTTCGTTCCTCCCATCTATTCTTCACATCCAAATGGGTTTAAAAGGAAAAAAAAAAGGTAATACCATTTTCATATAATTTACTATATATAGAAATATAGAAATAAATCCAAAATTTTATTATTAAACCATTACCTGGTGCCATATAGCCAATTGTAGCCAAAGTTTTGGTATAAATTTCTAGCTTCTTTTCACCAAACAATTTAGCAATACCAAAATCACTAAGATGAGCCACCATATCTTCGTCCAACAAAACATTGCTTGGTTTCACATCACAATGAACAACTAGTGTAGAAGAACCATGGTGAAGATATTCCAAAGCAGTTGCCACATCAATCATTATGTTCAACCTTTGCATGACATTTAAATAATAGTTATGAGAATACAACCATCTTTCAAGACTCCCATTTGCCTTGAATTCCATTATTAGTGATTTGAAATGATCATTTGAGCAACTACTGATGATCTTAATGAGATTGCGATGGCGTAAGTGGCACATGGCAGAACATTCAACATCAAAACTTATTGATGCTTCTTCCATGTCTAAGTTAAACACTTTGACAGCAACCATCTTTTCATTTGGAAGAATTGCTTTGTATACTGATCCAAAACTTCCAAAACCAACAAGATTACTCTCATCAAATCCATTTGTTCCCTGTAGAAGCTCATAATAGGATATCCTGGTTGGTGTTTCCAAATTTATTAAATCACTCTTTGTTGAATTATTATCATCGTCTCTCTTATTCTTGAGAAAGGCAATGGCTGAAACAATCAAAATGGCAACAATGATAGGCGGTAAGCATTTTATCATCAGCATCACTTTATTTGATATGTGCTTGTTTACTTTCCTACATGGTGGGACTTGTAGTTGGGATTTCCCACAAAGATCTTTATTCATCATAAAAGATTGAGCAGTAAAATTTTGAAAAGGGCCACCATTTGGAATTTCTCCATGCAATAAATTGTAGGAAAGATTGATGTATTTAAGATGGAGTAATGACTCTAAGGATTTTGGAATCACGCCAGACAAATTATTATGGGAAAGATCCAGGGACTCTATGCTTATCATGCCACTAAGCGTTTTAGGAATAGGCCCTTGTAATTTGTTTTCAGCCAAAGATAAGGTCTGCAAAGTTTGCAAGCTACCCATAGTTATAGGGATGCTTCCTGAAATTTGATTTCTTGACAAGTCCAATAGTGTAATTGCTCTCAAGTTTGATACATCTGGTGAAATTATTCCGCTCAGTGCATTGGAAGACATGTCTAAAACCATGATATCTTTGAGACTCCATAGAGAAGAGGGTATATGAGAAATCAATTTGTTAGAGCTAATATCCAACTTCCGCAAAGAAGTATTCCAAAGACATTTTGGAACCGCTCCTGACAACATGTTGTGAGCAAGATACAACTCACTCAAGCTTTTAAGTTGGCAAAGTTCGTTTATAATGAACCCTTGCAATCTGTTGTTGTCAAGATTTAAACTTTGAAGGTTATGTAATTTGTTAATTGTATCAAGAATAAAACCACTCAAACGATTTCCATCCAAATCTAGTTCCATCAAGTTTGTTAAATTTCCAAGCACATTGGGGGTGGCTCCATTAAATTTATTCCACGACAAAGCTAAGATAATGAGCTTAGAAGCATTTGATATACTGTTTGGAATGTGTCCAGTTAGGTCATTTTGGTCCAGTCGTAATATCTTCAAGTTGGGAAAGCCATTTCCTAAATATGATGGGAGAAGGCCAGAGAAGTAATTACCACCAACGTTCATGATTATCAATGTCGAAATGTTGAATATCTCGGAAGGAACATGTGTCCTTTCAAATGATTACCACTCAAATCTAAGATCTCAAGTTTCTCAAGTTTCCCAAAGCCTTTGGATACAAAACCTGGACAGAAAAAAGTTCATGGAAACCATGACTTTCATATACAAAAGAATATACACAAATAAATTTATTTTTATTATTTTCAAGTCTTTGTAAATTTTTTAAAGCAAATAAGTTAGAGAAATCATAAACTACAAGGATGCCATGGATATTGAAGATTTGCTTGAAAGTTAAAGTTTTTTATGTTGTAATTTTTGAAGAACTATTTAATAATACGAAACTAATAACTTTGTGAAATAGAAAAGAAACAACTGATAAAAATTGATAAAAGAAAACTTGTGTGGATAAAAGAAATCGATGTTGCGCTTTGTTATTGAACAGAGTATAAATGATATGGTACATAGTACTTAAAAAATTGTTTTCCAAACTCTAAATATCATGTGCTCCCGTCAACTCGTGATCCGATCATTTTGTCGTTTTAGTTTTACCATCAATTCAAGATTTGATCTTTTGGTATTTTAGGATTGTAAATTGGTAGCTATACTTAAAGCCCCACTATTTACAATATTAATGAACTAATGAAAAAAAAAATCTCATTTTAAATTTATTCTATTAAAGAAAATGACTAAAAAAACAAAGAAATGAATAAAAATAAGATATAATAATCTCATGCTTGTAAAGAGGTTTGCATCCAAATGTAATTTATTAGCATCTCAAGTTCTTGTAAAGTAAATGAAATTTGTCGAAAGTGTAAACCATAATTCAAATTTTGGTATTACAGTTGGATTTAATTGAGATTTTTCCTTGATCTTTTTATACATATCTAAATAATTTTTTTGTTTATTGTACATGTTTTAATTCCTACGTTATAATTCTTTTCAAAAAATTTTAAATTTAATTTTAGTTTCAATTTAACAATTTATACATATAAAAAATAAGGAAAAAAAACCCCCAAACTAGTCTATATTTTAATATTAATTAAGGGGAGAAAAACATAAAATTAAAGTTATTAAGATAAAGATAAAATCTTTAAAACAATTATTGGCATAGCACATTGGGGGGGATTCTGTATTGTTTGATGTTTTTTAAACGAATAATATATAAGAATTTCACTTTTCTCTCGTACAAATATCATGAGATTCGATCTGTTGATGATCTCGGCTTTATTTGTTATTTTGGGATTGTAATAGCCAGCTGTATATTAGCCCCCCATTATATCTATAAATAAACAATATGAATGAAATGATGAAAAATATAATTTCATTTTAGATGAAAAATATAATAATAATAATAATAATAATAATAATAATAATAATAATAATAATAATAGACACAATTACATGAGTAGTGCATACCTCTAAATGAGTTAATACCCAACTATAATCCTTCCAGAGATGTGACTTGTTATATAAAAATTTTAATAATGTGATTTGTATATAAGACGAAACAAATACTCTCTACTTTAAAAGCAAGACCAGAGATGTGACTTGTAAATAGTTTTATTTATAAGACACTTATAATATATTTTATCAGAATCAAAGATAACCTTAAATCTTATTAATTTTATTTTAAAATTTAATAAATTTTCAATTTTAGTCATATTTTATTTATACTATACCCCAAGAGTACAAAATCAACACAATAGGAGCTAAAAATAAATCATATTGTCGATTTGTTATATGAAAATTTTAATGATGTGATTAATAAATAATACTAAACAATTATGTTGCTCTCTACTTTAAAAATAGCACCAGAATAATACTTGAAAAATTTGTTTTAAAGCTTTAAATATATTGTGGTCCCATCAACCCTGATCCGATCGTTTTGTCATTTTAGTTTTATCATCAATTATGTTCATTCCCCCAAAAAAAAAAAATCAATTATGTTCATGATTACATCTTTTGATATTTTGGGATTGTAAATTAGTAGCAATATTTAAACCCCCACTGTGTTACATATATATATATATTACATTCGGGCCATTTTGTATTATATATATGTGTGTGTGTGTATATATATATAAAAATTACTAGCTGTATATGAATGAAATGATGAAAGACAATAATTTTAGAGGAATATAATAAAAAGAAAAGAAAACACAAGTAAAGTACATACCTGTAAATAAGTTACCACCCAAATATAATTGTTTTAAAGATGTGTAGTTACTTATTGATTTTGGAATGCTTCCCTCTAATTGATTACCATCAACATCAAAGCTTTCAAGTAAAGGGAGTTGATGGCACATTTCTTCTGGCAAATTACCCTTTAAATGATTTATGCCAACATAAACATGTCTCAAAGAGGGCATCTTCCAAAGGAATGAAGGAATTCCACCTATGAAAAAAATACAAAATATTTGTTTAAGTCTTGGAATTTCCTTAATTCACACACAACTGTAAAAGTAATACATGGAATTTCGTTAATTAGAGGCTTAAAATTAACAGACTATTATTTAACTTTTGTTGGAAATTAATTTAAAAGGGACTCTTCCAATATAATATCAATTACCAATTGGACATTAAAACTTTTTTAAAAAAAAGATATGCTAAAGAGAGATTATGGAATTAATCTCACCAATATAAAATGAACAACCAAGTTATTTATATTTTGTATTAAAGCTATTTATTATTCACAAGGCTCTAACTTTGAAATCTGGCTATGAATTCTTCATAGACTTAAAAGGCTAAAATTTTAGTTTTTATTTAAGGAATTTAAATACTTTTAGTTAAGAGATGTGTTGATTGAACGTATCAGTAAAAAAATTCCATGATAAATCTAATTCTTCCAACAATGTCTTGTTACCAATTGAAATGTTGAAGAGAGATGATGGAATTTCACCTGTTTCGATTTACAAAGTGAACAAGATATATCAAAGTAGGCTAATAGTTAAAAGGCTTTGGCATTCATCTTTCACATTAAAAAAAAAATAGATAAATCACATTATATGAACAAACAAACACACGCACCGTGCACACATTAGGAAATTACTATGCCACATCAAATATTGGTAGGTCATGAAATTCTTGTAGACCGATTTTTGACAGGGCTCCATGTCATTTTTTATCACCCAAAATTATCTTATTTCTCTGTTGAAGATTTTTTTACTATGAATGCAATTTGACAAGCTTCTTACAGTTCTTTAAAATGATGAAAAAAATGAAAAGCAAAATCTGTTTTTAAGATTACTTTTCATTGGATAGATTAAAACAAAAACACATAACGTATAATGAATTCAATCATATAATTAAAAGCCTTACCTTGCAAATTGTTGTCGTCAAGATATAGGAGCAAAGAAAAAAATTTATTTTTCATGTTTTAAATCTCAAGTGATAATCCTATCTTTCTTTTATTTTGAGATTATAATCACAATCTGTATATAAGTACCATTTATGAATGAGCAATATATGAATGAATGAAATGGAAAAAAAAGTTTTACTGTGGTGGAGATAATTATATAAAAGGATTATAGAAAACCATAGAATCTCATATTAGCCCCCCATTATGTACAATATTAATGAAAGGAAAAAAAAAATCTCATTTTAAATTTTTGTTACTATAGAAAAATATTAAAAGAAAAGAAAAGAATGACGATAAAAAATAATAGTATCATGATTGTAAAGAGTTCGTTCGCAATCGAAATACAATTGATTAACATCAACTAAAGTTGGCAAAAAAAAAGAAAAAAAGATTAACATAAACTAAAAAATAGGTAATACCATTTTCATATATATACTATATAAAAAAATTACACGTGTTTTACGTACTAGTTCAAAAAACTTGAATATTAGTTTTATGCTTAATAATCCATACATAAATATTAAAAAGGCAGAAATCAAATATATTCTAACCATCGAATTGCCTAACTTTTAATAATTATATAGCTAATGAGATAAGTGTTTTATGTTGTAATTGTAGAATAATTATTTAATAGGATTTTATAAATTTGTGAAATAAGAAAGAAATGATTAAAAATGTTAAAAAAAATAAAATTAATCAGAGAAAGGAAGAGGAAAAATATAGAGTTGAAGAGAACAAGAGAGCGATATAAGTTGCAAATACATGCATTCATATACAGTCAACAAGCGGGCACATTAATTATATATGATGTGGAGCTTTTTTATTGAACAAAGTATAAATGATATGGTGCAGAGCACCTAAAAAATTTTGTTTCCAAGTTTTAATATCATGTGGTCCCATCAGCTCATGAACGAACATTATGAATGAATGAAATGGCGAAAAATAAAGGCATACAAACTCATTCCAAATTGAAAAATGACATCTCTCATGATTACATTAAAAAGTTTCAAATAAAGATTAATTAGAGTGTTTGGTATTTTATATTTGTTTTCAATATTTCAAGTTTGTTTCTAAAGTTTGGGAAGCTAAAATAAATATGTAAATAAAAAGATTATTCAGATTTAAGAATATCAATTATCATATCCCTAAATATAAATAGCTGAATACAAATGATCACTCAGATAGAGATATCAATGATAAAAGTCATACTCTACCCTTTTAATCCAATATGACTCTAAGTAGTGTTGTATAGGGCCCTTTGATCAGGTTATTTTCCTTCAGGCTTCCTGCTTCTTTAATGATTCATAAAATATTACCATTTTATTCATATTTGCTTTAGGAAAGCATTACATTCCATATATTTAAAAGCAATATAGCAAAATCATTATTCATATACAAATACACATGAGATAAATTTATATTCTTTAGAAACACATGTAATTGATAACTACTCCTACAATCACGTTCATAATCATCTCTTAATTAAATTGTTAAAAACCACTTGATGTGAATTTAAAAATTATTTTAATGCACTTGCTTCCTTTTTTATGAATCCATCATTCGCCAAAAAACTAAAGTTCTAGTTTTTATAATAATAGAAAATCCTTGTGTGGAGGTGTAGAGCATAACTCTTCCCGATGTAAAAGTTTAAAGCAGTTCAGTGAGCAAGAAATATCAAATAAGCATAAATAATACATGAAAATCTTGCTAAAGTATACTGTAATATTAAGGGATGGATATATTGAGCATATTTGTATAGGAGTTGTATTGTAGATTTTAAGAGAAAAAAGGGAAAAAGGACAAAATAAGAGGCTATAAAGAAACTAGCAAACTTATATATAAGTATACAAAAATTGCCATACTAGAGAGTTACAAAGTTACCTAAAACACATTTGTTGGGAGAGTAATAGATAGGTGATTTATTCCAAGATATTGTAGACTGAACTATTAAATAATGATAATGGTATAGGAAGGTGGTTATTTTCAAGATACAATGTTTTTAGTTGTAAATGATTGGCATCTCATTTGAAATGTCTCCTTCAAATAGGTAGGAAAAAGAGAGTGATGTCTTTTTTTTCTTTTTTTTCTTTTTTGCTAACAAAAGAGAGTGATGTCAATAACAGTTTTTAAGTATAATAAATTTTTATGTACATGAGACAAATTTGTATTTTTTTAATAAAACAAAGTTGTATTTTTGAAAACACATATGGCACAACTTGCACATTTTTTAGAAATAATAACAAAAATATATTATAAATGATAAAGCACAGCTGCACTTGTTTTCAAAAAGGAATAGCCCATTTAATTCGGTTGGTCTAATAGCCATA
This sequence comes from Inga leiocalycina, assembly GCA_963242795.1. Taxonomy (NCBI): domain Eukaryota; kingdom Viridiplantae; phylum Streptophyta; class Magnoliopsida; order Fabales; family Fabaceae; genus Inga; species Inga leiocalycina. Next base: position 61,552,600 of record OY725321.1, read on the forward strand.
GAATAAATAACTTGGAGATTTTATTGGTTCATAATTTTGGATGGATTAATAGTGTTGAAGAACATATAATACTGGGTTCTTGTACAAGGCCCATTACGCTATTTTATGCTTTAGTTCAGTTTATTATTCTATAATTGGGATTAATATAGATTTATTATTGTTATCTTTCCAGATTTGGTTGATAAATTAATTCTGAGAAATTCCTATATTTCATATAAGGTGTATTCTTCTCATTCAAGAAATAAGAAGATTATGAGATCAATTAATTGTGATTAACTGGAAAAAAAAACTGACAAACACATTGGAATCCATTGGTCTTTGCTATTCATAATTTCTTTCAAAACTATCAGAAAAATTATTTTAGTTAACTACAAACTTTTTAAAAATATAAATTAATAATAAATAACCAAATTAAAATTAAATATTCCAAACACGTTTGTATGGATTACTCTTTTTGGAAAAAAAATCCAATTGAAAAATGAACATTATGACATCTCATTACGAATGAACATGAATGAATGAAATGGCGAAAAACAAAATCTCATTTTGTTTACAAACAAACACGTCATTTTATATTTCTCCAATCCCAAACTAAAGTCAAAGGCATGCAAAATCATTCCAAATTGAAAAATGACATCTCTCGTGATTACATGAAAAAATTTCAAATAAAGATTAATTCGAGTGTTTGGTATTTTATATTTGTTTTCAATATTTGAAATATTTTTATAAACTTTGGGAAGCTAAAATAAATATGCGAATAAAAAGATTATTCAAATTTAAGAATATCATATCCCTAAATATAAATATCTAAATACAAATGATCACTAAAATAAATATATCAATGGTAAAAGTCAAACTCCACCCTTTTAATCCAATCTGACTCTAAAGTAATGTTACATGAGGCCCTTTTGTGAGGTTGTTTTCCTTTGGGCTCCCTTTTATTCATATTCGCTTTAGGATTAAAAAAAAGCTCCGTGTTCTATGTCTTTAAAAATTAATATAGCAAAATCATTATTCACTAACGCCTTTACGAAAGACTGGAATAGAATTTATGACATTCATATAATTAAAACTTTTACCTTGCAAGTTGCTATTCGCAAGATGGAGGTACTGGAGTTTGGTCAAATTTCCAATGTCATTGGGTATGTTTCCTCTGTTGAATTTGTTATCACCCAATTGTAACTCTAATAATTCTTTGCATTGATGCCAAATGGAGGGTATTTCACCAGACAAATCATTTCCATCCACATAAAATACTTCAAGTTTAGGAAGCCCAAAGCACATATTTGTTGGAAGACTACCAGATAATTGATTTCTTCCAAGATCAATTTGTTGTAGTGCTGAATTGTTAAATAATGAAGATGGTATAGAACCAGACAGTTGATTTACTCCTAGAGACAATATCTTCAATTGTGAAAGATCACCAATTTCATTTGGGATGCCTCCTTCAAATATTAAGCAGGTGGGAAAGAAAATAATGTCAGTAACAATTTGTTACGTGTCACAAGTTATTAGGCACATGAGATAAATTAATATTCCACAAAAACACACATGACTTGCACATTTTTTAAGAAATGACATATATTAGTAAATGATAAAACGCAATAAAAGGTATAACCCCTTTAATTCGGGTGGGCTAATAACCATAGATTAAATCAACTCGTTGTGTTTGGTTGAGAACTTTTGATGGATTCAAGATGATTATATCCTAGAGACAAATTGAAATCCAATTGGCCCTTCCTTTTCATCATTCCTATCAAAACACATATTTCTTGGGAGACTCCTAGAAAAAATCTTTTTGTTTACTCTACACACTTTTTAAAAATAATAATTAGTAATAAATAATGAAATTAAAATATAATGTAGATTGTCCAAATAAAAAATGAACGTTTCGGACATGTTCATTGTAAGGATTATTCAATATGACAAAGGACAATAAAGTTTCTTATATCCATTTATCAAGTCCTCCAATCATATATCATCATGGATCATATTTTTAAAATAATATTATTTAATTATAAATCCACACGAAATAAATTGGACACAAATCCGTATGTGATTGGAAATCTTGATATAATGGACATAATGAACTTGAGCTAAGTTTTTTTCCTATGAAAAAACCCTTCAAAAAGTTTTTATTGACAGAATAATATACATTTATTTTCAAAGACCGATGATGAGCTTTTACATCCACTTAGACTAATTAATATTATTACAGTAATTTTTTTCCCATGGTGTGACTATATAATTTGTTTCAAATTTGTGATGATGAATGTTTTTCCCATTGAAAAAGAGTAGAGAAATTATGACAAAAATATAGAAGAAAATTCACAAAAATGCCAGAAATAAATAAATAAATAAATTGAGACAAACTCTTATTCCTCGAGGATAAGATCTTGCTAACCAAGTACACTAGTTTAGAATGAAGATTAATATAAATGTTGACAATAATCTAAAACAAACCTGACAAATTGTTGTAGGACATACTCAATAACTCGAGTGAAAATAAGTTGAAAATTGTTTGTGGAATGATTCCTGAAAGTTTGTTACCACTAAGTTGTAAAATCTTCAATCGCTCAAGTCTGCCCACCTCTAACGGAATAGCCCCTTCAATAAAATTATTATTCCAATCTAAGATCTCCAATATTGACAAATTGAATAGAGATAGTGGAATAACTCCATTAAGACTGTTATGTCGAAGATTTAGTTTCTGTAGTGAAGTTAAATATCCTATCCACACTGGAACTTGCCCATCAAAGTCATTGAAGCTCAAGTTGAATAGTTTCAATCTATGCAATCGAACCAACTCTTCTGTTGTTGTCACTGAGATCAAGTTCAACAAGGAATGAGAGATTTCCTAGTTGTGGAGATATGGAGCCCTTAAGAACCATGCCGCGAAGATTCAAGGAATAGACCCTTCTATGATGAGTATTGCATGTGACACCAATCCAATTGCATGGAGAAGAAGAGACAGACCAATGAGCTAAGAAATCATATGGATCTGAAGCGACAAAGGATTTAAGGGCAAGAAGTGCAGATTTATCAGTACTGATGTTTGTATCAGTCCAAGCTAAGGAGGCCATGAAGCAATGAAGTAATAGCAGCAAAACAAAGGAAGAACGCTTTCCCATGAGGAGCATAACAGACATATCCGAATTTCAAGTCTTGTGCATCGAGCAATTAACACACACGTCATTTTATACTTCTCCGGCTCGAAATCAAGTCAAGTCTTGCTAACAAAATGCGGGGTTGCAAAAGGACATCTTTTGTGAGAAGATTGGAGAAATTGAACTAAAACATTAATTAGCATGTCAGGCGTATTAAATTTGTTTTAACATATATTTTGAAGATATATATATATTGATTTATTTTGCTGCATTATTTTATTTATGGTCAATACACTGGTGGTTAATGAGAAGAAGCTTTGTCCCTTGATTTAATTACGTGTTGAACAATTTCACTTCTGGGACCACCTCTTCTTAGTATATTATTTCATTTATGGTTCAGTCTAGTAGGCAGTAAACAGTGCAAGAACATTTTTTAAATGAAGCTTGTGTGGATACAGTGCTCTTTCTATAATGCATTTCCTTTTTATTTTTATTTTTTAAATTTTGGGTGAGACAGTTATTCCTTTCTTATTTAATGGATTGTAACAAGTAACATCGGATATGTTTTATTGAAAGAGGGACCTTATAAGGTTTTGGGTTCCCCAATTCTAATAGCTAGTTTTTGGGTTGTGATTATTCCAAGGACTTATGCCCGTTACAATGATGCTGTCATTGAGAGACGACCAACCGAAGAGGGCTTCCTTGGCTCTCGAGAGGGTGCATTAACTCCAACAGCTAGCTTTTGGGGTGTAGTTTTCCCAAAGACTTGTGCCCAATACATCTAGTGGGTTATAAAAGAGTAACCCCATAGAACATTATTAGAATGCTTTGTTACCATGTATATATAAAATGCTTCTCTATAATTTACTTGCATTGAAATCTAAATTCAGCTGGCCAAAAAAAAAATCTAAATTGATGATCGACCCAAAACAAATCTAAATTAATGAAAGAAATCTTGGTTTTATGTTCTCACTCATTCTCATTACAAGTGGGTGCACTACAAAAAAATCAACTTTCAGCGACGACTTCCAGTGGCGACATTTAATGGCACTGAATGTATAATATGTTTAACTCGATCAATAATATGTTTAATTGTATAAGCTTGTAGTTTAATTTTATAAGCTTGTAGCTCATTCAAGGCACTGACTGTATAATTTAACTGAGCAGACACATTCTCAATATTTAAAAAAAAAAAAAATTCTATGGTGTTCAATTTCTTTAGCTACCACTTTGAGTTTGAGGACAATATTATCACTGTATTATTTAATTGGGAATATAAGAGGGAATTGAGAGGGAAGGACCTACAGTGAATGATATTTGTCGAGGAGAATCTTAAAAATTATAATTATTAAGGACCAAAAACCAAAATATAAACGTACAAATACTAAAGTGACCCTAATCAAACTCATATATGCTCTTAGATTAAATCTCAACTACTATTTAACAGTTACCAATTAGGTGACAAATGGGGAAATAATTATTTTTATCTTTTAATAAAACTCTAAATATAATCACGAATGAGGAAGGAAAACTGATTAGGCTTTTGGAGATGATATCTTGCCATGGCCGTGATTTTGAGTGACCTCTCAATGACCTTTTCTTTGAAATAATTAGTATAGAATAGTGCTGGTGTAAAACAGAACATGGAGCTTAGAAAATTTGATTGCGAACAATTAAGTCCATGTGACTAATTCTATATATATATATAGAAAGTGTTATATAAAAATTATCAAAATGGTGGTATAGATATACACGTAAATCTACTTTTGATTATGGGTATCGATATAGTCTCTAGCTAGAAAGAAGAAATGTATATAAAATAATTTTAAAAGGAAGTAAAGCATATCACATAATTAACATGAAAATAATTGTATGGGAAAATTAACATGAAAAAGAATTAAAAGCATTGCTGTGCATAATTGTTATGTCTAAAAGCGGAAGAGTTGCATAATATTAATGTCATATGATACATTCACTACATAATCAATCTATAATTTAAACATTTACTAAAAGGAAAAGAAGTAAGAATATGCACTTTTTGTGATAACCCTTTATATCCTATTATCAAGTGTCTGAGCAAGCAATTAATTTGGATTGAGGCTTTGTGATTGGTGCTTTTTACACTGTTTTTTTCCTCTTAAAGTTGCCTATAAGTAATCGTATTGTGTCTGACATAAAACATGGATCATTACGTAGAAATTTGTTTATATTATAAAAAATGGGGAATTTGCTACAATTGCCACAAGGAGCATGGAGAACACAATCAGAAAGAAAGCAAGGACTAATGGAGAGTCAAGTCTGGAGCTTTGGAGTGGGATCGAAGGAAAGCTGATAAAGCCAAATATCATCCATGCAATTGTATGCTTGACAAAGTTGCAAAGTAAAATTGCCGTGAAGACTAGATATTTCATATTTTTATTACTGAAAATATGTCTCATATAATTTAATTAAACTTGTCCAGAGAAATTAAATGAGTTAGCTTAAATTAATGTAATTAAGACTGGATTGTCCAATATTATTATTTGAGAAAAATTAATTTAGTATGTAACTGATGCCTTGCGAAAGATTTAAAATGAAAAATTATAGTATTCCCCCCAAGTGCAAATGAATATGATAAAAGAGAGACGAAAATTGAAAACAAAAAAAATAAGGACACAAATGGCTAGTCAGACTAAATTCGGCTAAGCATATATTGAGCTTAGGCACTCTTCATTTTCTTTAATTTTAATTATTTTCAGGCTCTGTTGTTATTCAAAAATGAAGGAACACTACTACAACGGCATCAACATTACTATTACAATTCCAACATAATGACTTATAATAAGTTGTCATCACAATCAAGTTGGCAAGCAACAACTTTAAAATAGATTTGAATGGTTAGATGTGCTCCACTAGTAGGTGCTATATATCAGAAAATTTGAGAAAATCAATATAAAATAAATGTGATAATATAGATTTTTTACCATGTATACAATATTATTATAAACAAACAGAGATAAAATCGTCTTTAATTTACTCAAAGATAAAAAAATGAAAAAATATATACATTTTAACTCGTGATGAGAACATGGTATGACCTATAAAATAAAATAAAATAACAAAATGAACAATTAATAATGAAAAAATATATATAATGATTAAAGGTATCCCCTAGAAGATAATCCTAAAACATAGGTAATCAAAATATACAAATGAGAAAAGCAATTGAACTAGATAACTCTCTTGTGTAGTTCATTGAGCTCAAGCACAAGTCTCCACTGCCAAAAGGCAAGCGAATCAGCCTCTCATTGTCGTAAAATAATCACAATAAGAACCCTGCCGGAATCTAGAAAATTCCAACCGGAAACTGGAGAAAATCACCGGAACATTTATGAACCCGCCGGAAAAGTCATTCTTTCACTGGAAAAATCAAGGAATCGCCGAAAATCTGGAATTAGAGCTCTTGTTCAATGGAGGTGGTGTTGTGTAGAAAGGGAAGACGAGGAGAGTCGAAGCTCTATGGAGGTGATGTTGTGGTGAAGACTCGAGGAATGGCTGGTCGGTAGAGACAGTAATTTCTGGTGACAAGAACAGAGGTGGTGTGGAGCAGGAGGAAGACCGACGGATGAGGAGACTTCCTTTGACGGTGGGGTAGTTCCTGATAAGTAAAATATTTGCATATTTATTTTCCCTTATATGATAATTTTATGGACGGTATTTGAGTTTAATATAATAAATTTGGGTGTGATTGATAAATAAATAATGTTTTTGGAATAAATAGTATTTAAAAAAATAAAAAAAAATGAAGTACTGTAGCAATAGGATCACTGTAGCGGGGACGAAGCACTGTAGAGTAGCCGGATACTGTAGCAGCCGCCAGATACTGTAGCTGTTGCCGACAATCACTGTAGCAGCCTCCAGATCACTGTAGCACCCGTCAGATCACTGTACCAGTATTGTAGTACGTGTTTTTTTTCCTATAAATAGAGATCAAGGCCAAGCTCAAAGGAGGAGGAGAGGAAGAGAAGCAGAGGTTTCTTTCTCTGACAGGGTGAGGTCCTTCTCTGACTGGGAGAGATCTTCCTCTAACATTTATGAGTTTATTGTATTAATTTTTAGATTTAATTTCATGCATTGCATGCCTCCATCTTGGAAGGCTTAGGATTGTATTACATTTTGCATGCCGCCTACATGGAAGGTTTTACCTCCTAAATGGACGGCTAGATTTCTCCATTTTTCATGCATCTTTTGGTTGCATATTTATATTTGTGAATTTAATATTCAAGTTTATGCAGTATTTTTAAGGATTTTATTCTAGTTTTATGTAATGTTAATTTATTTTTGTTTTTAATTTCATCATGTGCTAAACTTTCATTTTCCTAAGATGATAACGTAGCTTACTAATGATGGATTGAATCTTAACTTATTAAATCTAGTTTTAATTTCTCTTTCATGATTGAGTTTTAATTATTATTCTTAATGCTTTTGATTGACTGGCCATCTTTTGAATGATTTCAATATACATGTTGAGACCGGAAGGAGATGCATGTGTATCAATCCTATAATTAAAACCATGACTTGCATATGAAATAATAATATATTCATATGAGTTGTGTAGTCTTACTGAGTTCCATAAATCTTAATGCATAATTAATTGCTTAAATTCATATAGGAATATATTGGATTAACAATTAATTATATAATTGCTTGACCTTGGAAGAGGCTAGCAATTAAATTAGGAAAACTTGACTATCAATCATGTGGAATAAATTGGGCTAGAATAGATAAGTGATTCAATCCGTAATTTGTTAAGTGAAATATGACCCCTAGGACTTTTTCTCATATAATTGTTTTATATCATTTGCATTCATATTTAATCATCTTTTATTTTGTACTCTCAATCACCAACAAATCAATCAACTGAATAGAGTTAAAATTACTCATTTTGGTACTTAGTGATCAATCGTTGTGGGAACAATACTCTACTCACTTCTATATTTCTTGATTACGACAGTGTACACTTGCACTATTTAATACATAATCTACACTCGTATCAGTTCCCTCTCCTCTTAAGCTCTCGTTGATGCTCACTGTGATCTCCGCAATGCTCTGTGACATTCAGCTCTCAAAGCCCCTCTGAAAAAACTCGCCAAATATGAGGAATAGGGTGGTGGCTTTGGGCGTGGATGGTGGTGTGGTGGAGAGGAGAATCTCACCAGCGATAGTGAAGTTAAAGGTGTCGCCGGCAAGGAAGAAGAGAGGCGACAGTGAAAGAAACAATGGACGGAGCAAGGTTCCGCCCCGCTCACAGTATATATATCGTCCCTATCGTCTTTCAGCGTCCCACTTAAAGGTGACAGTTTTGACCAAAGGACTTGGTGCAAATTTTAAAAGTTCTTAAGGAGGGATTAAAGTGAGAGAAATGTTGGTGAGGCAAATTGTGGTTTCAAAAACTTTGGGTACTTTTCTGTAGTTTTCTTTGGTCCTTTTCTCCACATATTTGTAATTTACAGAAATTTTAGGGTACTTTTCTGTAGTTTTCCCTAGTTTTCAAAATAATTGATCCTAACCCTCCAAAATTTCCAATTTTCGTCCGAAACACGTATAATGTAAGATTAAGCATAAGATAGTATCAAAAGTTTAGAAATTGTTTGTATGAATAGTTAACAAATTATGACTATTTTGCCCTTAATTACACTTAATTCAACACAAATGTTCCTAACTCAAATTAATGCTTAAAATACAATAATGTCCCATGAAATATATTAAAAATCCTAAATTAATCATAAAAAATAAAATCATATAAAAATATGGTTCAAACACTTATACATACATATATGTTTGTGTATTAATATATCCTTATGAATATTTCATATTTGTAATATTATCATAAGAATGTGAGGTTTGAATTTTATTGTCGATATGAAAATCTTTTTAGTGGTTAATTTTTAAATACTTTTGTGAATATTCTTAAAGTTGTGAGATATATCTGGCCATAATGAGCACACTTTATCTCAACTAAACTTTGTTTAATGCATTTTATTGGGAGGAATATAACTAAATACGTTAGCAAACCTTGCAATGTTTTATTTTTCATTGAAGTTGTATGTTTCGTCATATTCTATAACTTGTTTGTATTTGGAGACCAAACAAATATAGCAAATTTGAATATATAAAATATAAGTTTTTTGTTATATTATATTGTTCATTTTAGTCATCCCCTTATGTAATATAAAACCTCAATTTGTTAACGTCTAGAGATTACCCCGACAAAAAAGTATAAGATAATATGATTATTCCATTGTTTAGCTCTGTTTTTCCATTCCAAAAAGCAGAATATATTTTAATGGGAATGGAGCATCATATCTAAAATTTCATGGTGCTGGCTCATCGAAAAAATACTAATCAATGAGCCAATCAGCATATAGAATAAATAGGAATTAGCACATCTAATAATTAGATCTATAATTAAAATAGGCCAATTAAAAAGGCTTCAACGTTCATTATTATGACACATCTAATTAATTTTGGTTAAAGATGAAAATAAAACGAAGTTGATGCAACAAAGAGAGAAGTATCATTACCACATGAAGGACCATATTTTCAATATCACTACAATAGAGTGAACCCATAAAGCACGTTTCGATAGATGGAGTGCTTGACACTCCATTTCACACGATCACAGCTTCTCTCTCTCTCACTCTCTCTCTCTCTCTCTCTCTCTCTCTCACACACACACACACACACACACACACACACACTCTCTCTCTCTCTCTCTCTCTCTCTCTCTCTCTATATATATATATATATATATATATATAATTATGTATATTTTATTTTGGTAATATTCCCTCCAATATTTAATGTAAGATCTAATTGTGGAGTTGATATTGGTCCTAAATGTAAAATCTATTTTCCATATTTGTCCATACCCATGTTGATGCTCATTTGACCATAATCAAATAAAAGAGAAATAGAGCAAATTGAGGAAGATGATTATGCTGTTTTTTTTAAAAAAAAATGTCATATTAACTATCTTAACTAACTTTCTTAATCTAATCAAATTAAGTAAATACGTCTTACATTAAGAACCGGGGGAGTACCCAATAAATAGTGCAGCTTTCATTTTTTTAACATATTTTATATATTGTATGTGGAAAAAAGGGTAAGTATTTTCATGCGTATATTTGAGAAGCCATTAGCCTCAGTCTAATAATCCACCTTTCACCCTAGAGACTTGAAGAGACCATTATGTGCAATTTGTTTTTCGACCTGTCATTATGTGCAATTTTTGAATTTGAAGGATTATACAAAATTTTATTGAAGGATATAACACATCCTAATGAAATCAAGGATAGTTAGTTTATACGAATATAGGTTGCACTTTTTTATGTAATGGAATTTTCATTATTATTTTCAAAGCAAAACCTGAATGAAATTTTAGACATTATCTATTTTTTCATGAATAATATAAAACATAAAATAATCAATATAAAAATAAGCTGGTCAAGAATGAAACCATTTCTCAGAATGCTTATCATGTCGACCAAACTTATCAAATTAAAATTGCAAGCCTTGTGCATCAAGCAATTAGCACACACGTCATTTTATACTTCTCTGTCAAGTCGTGCCAACAAAAGGCGAACATGCAAAGGGACATCTTCTGTGATCAGATTAAGAGAAATTCAACTAAATAAATTAATTAGCATGCCGATGGTGTTATTTGTTTTCACATATATTTGATGATATTTCTAATTAATTGTAAAACTTTCTATCTAATAACTTGTGCGTAAATAAAATCACAATCAATCATATGATACATGTGGATATAGATTCTAAGAAGTGTGCAAGACCTGGAGTTCTCCAATTATTGAATAGAAATTCATCAATCTACATTATAAAGTGACGATATAGATTCTCTACAATAAATAAAAATTTATTAATATAATTTAGGGTGATCCTTTTCTTTGTAGTAACATCAAGAGGATATAAACCAATGACAATTTCCTCCTATGTTACGTTGCTCTCAAGTGGCTGCTGTTGCAAGATAATATCATCCTTATCTATTCAAAGAACAATGTCATGAAGGATGTAAAAACATAGAAACTAATTTTCTTAGATTTAGATAAACTTGGCATAACCCTTGAAAACAAAAAGGAAAAAAAAAACTTAAAATGAACACTATTAATCATAAAAATTGTACCAAAAAAGAAGTTGATGTAAGAAAGGAAGAACTACAGTTCAGATAGATTTCATTATTTCATTCGCGGTTAAGTCTGGTAGCTAGGCTATAAATCAACCCTAGAAGCGCTAATATGTTTGTAAGAAGAATCTTTAGTAAATTCTGGCAGGCTTGACAAAATCTTATTAGATCTCAAAATATTTAGTAATATAATTAATCATAGTGTTTAACATTTTAACTAATATTTGTTTTGGAATATTATACTTGAATAAATTTTTTTAGACTGTTTTTCATAAAGTTGCTTACAAATATTCCTATTGTCTCTAACCTAGAACACGAATAATTACACTAAAGTTTTTTATATTGTAAAAACTGGGTCGTGGTCGTCATCATCATCATTACCACTATACCCTACAAAAAATATCAATTTACTATTACAATTCCAAAGTAACCACCACTTGTTATCACGTTCGTCTGAGTGAATTGCAAAGTAATTCCAAATTACAAATCGCTATACGTACATTTCTAAATATAATTAGTAGATTGACATAATTATAGTTTAGAACTGAAAGGCACAATCAATTTGGCAAGAAACAACTTCATAATGCCCCATGATGGACATGAATTGCTACTGCTAAAATTATGCTGCGCTAACCAACGAGGGTTGGGTCTAGCTGAAGGGGCTAGTCCCTCACAATGTGGTGAACTAAAGTTCAGATCTCTACTGGAAGATGTGTTAACATTTAATGCCTGACAGTACTTCAAAAATGATTTCCTTCAATATAAGAGGGTACCTATGCTTAACAAAGGAAAAAAACAAAACAATACAGCTCCACTAATGGGTGGCTATTGGACTGTGATTATCATTTAAAAAAACAAATAACATGCATTTGATTGATTGATACATTATTTTCTTCTTCTTCTTCTAAATATGGACTATGGAGGGTGGAACACGCAATTACTAACCAAGCCAGGACCAATGGAGTGTAATCGAAGCAGCGGATTTGACACTTGCCACGGGAAAACATCAACATTACTATTACAATTCCAACTTAATCACCAATAAACTGTTTGGAATATGCGTAGATTGAGTGGTAAGAAACAACTTTTAAATGCCCCATTATTTGATGGATTTGAATTGTTAGAAGTGCTCCACTAATAGGTGCTACATATGAGAGAATTTGAGAAACTCAATATAAAATAAAAGTGATAATATAGATATATTGTTTTTACCACATATGCAAGATTGTTAATAAAAAATATAGATAAAAAATACCCCCACTCATGTTGATCTCAAGTGGCTGATGTTGCAAGATAATATATCATCCTTATTTAAAGAACAATATCATGAAGGATTTCATTATTTCATTTGCGGTTAAGTCTGGTAGGCTACAAATCAACCCTAGAAGATATTATGTTTGCCAGAAGAATCTTTAGTAAATCCTGGCAGGCATGTCAAAATGTTATTAGATCTCAAACTATTTAGTAATATCATTAATCATAGTGTTTAACATTTTAACTTATATTTTTGTAACATATTATTCTTGAATTAATTCTTTTAGACTGTTTTTCTTAAAGTTGCCTACAAATATTCCTATTATCTCTAACATGGAACACGAATAATTACACTGAAATTTTTTTATATTGTAAAAAATGGGTCATCATCTTCATCGTCATCACCACTATACCATACACAAACCCTATCAATTTACTATTACAATTCCAAAGTAATCACCACTTGTTATCACGTTCGTCTGTGTGAATTGCACAGCAATTCCAAATTACTATTCTCTATACTTACATTTATAAATATAATTAGTAGATTGACATAATTATAGTGTAGACCTGAAAGTCACAACCAATTTGGCAAGAAACAACTTCATAAGGCCCCGTGATGGACATGAATTGCTACTGTTAAAAATACAGCTCCACTAACCAATGCTAGTTTCTCACAACGTGGTTAACTAAGATTCACATCCCCATTGAAAGAGGTGCTCACATTTAGTGCTTGATAATTCTACAAACAGAATTGTCTTCAATAAAAGAATTAGTATGCTTAGAAAAAAAAAAGTACAGGTCCACTAATGGGTGGCTATTGGACTGTGATTATCATTTTAAAAAACAAAATAATACGCATTTGATTGATTGATACATTATTTTCTTCTTCATCTAAATATGTGGACTAAGGATTGTGGAACACGCAATTACTAACGAAGCCAGGACCAATGGAGTGTAATCGAAGGAACGGATTTGACACTTACTACGGGAAACTAGTACAATTCCAACTTAATCACCAATAAATTGTCAGGAATATGCGTAGACTGAGTGGTAAGAAACAACTTTAAAATGCCCCATTATTTGATGGATTTGAATTGTTAGAAGTGCTCCACTAATAGGTGCTACATATGGGAGAATCTGAGAAAATCAAAATAAAATAAAAGTGATAAAGTAGATAATTTGTTTACCATATATGCAAGATTGTTAATAAAAACATATAGATAAAATTATCTTCAGTTTACTTTAAAAAAAAAAGACATACATTTAACTTGTGATGAGAAGATGGTCTGGCATATAAAACAAAACAAAACAAAACAAAGCGAGAAATTAAAAGAGCAAGAAAATTGTGTGATCTTTAATTTTTTTGGTTATCTCTGCATTATTTCATTGATGGTCAAGTCTGGTTGGCCAAAGACTATACCACCACAAGTGTTATCAAATGGTAGACCTAGAGAAGATGGTGCTTGACTTGGGAATTGTAAGTAGACCTAAAAGTCACAATCATCAAATTGACAAAAACTTGTGAAACTTTCCTTAAGAATAATGATGATAGGAAACACAAAGTCCAAAGGGTCTTCCTTTAGCATAGAGTTTTAACATGATCAAATAATTGACCTGGCTACCGAATGACTTATAATAAGATGTCATCACAATCAAGTTGGCAAGAAACAACTTTAAAATGGATTTGAACTGTTAGATGTGCTCCACTAGTAGGCGCTATATATAGGAGAATTTGAGAAAATCAATATAAAATAAAAGTGATCATATAGATATTTTTTACCATATATACAATATTATTATAAACAAATAGAGATAAAATCGCCTTAATTTCATCAAAGATAAAAAAGTGAAAAAATATATATACTTTAACTCATGATGAGAACATGGTTTGACCTATAAAAAAGATAAAATAAAATAAAATCACAAAATGAACAATTAATAATGAAAAATATATATAACGATTAAAGCTACTCTCTAGAAGAAGTTTTTTTTTTGGGCAAATACCGTCTAGTTTGCTTGGCCTAAGACTCTATATCCCCACAAGAATGTTATTAAAAAGTCACAATCAAATTGACAAAACACTTAATAAGAAAGTCTCCTTAATTCATAGGAACATGTAGTGCTTGACTTGAGAATAGACCTCAAAGTCATACTCCATTTCACATGGCATAGCGAATACATACATGTATGTGTGTGTGTATGTATATATCCTTATGCATATTTTATTTTTGTAATATTATTATTGGAATGTGAGGTTTGGATTTTATTGTGGATATGAAAATCATTTTAATGATTAATTTTTAAATACTTTTGTGAATATTCTTTGAGTTGTGAGATATATTCTGGTCATAAATAGCCCACATAATCTCAACTAAACCTTGTTTAATACAACTTTTTTTGTAGGATGATGTACACATAGGATTAAATTTGTAAACATTTTTCTTGATGAAAACTAAGACTTAAGAATGTGCTAACTTCATGAAATTCATGTCATTTCGGCACATTTACCTTTAATTTCTCACACTTTTTGGTGAATTCACAGATATTTTGGGATACATATGCGAAGAAATATGCCTAGTTAATATTTGGGATAAAAGGACATAATTCTTTGGTTTAATGTGAATATTTGATTATATTTCATCAACCTTTGGCTTTTATAGACTTTCTTGTGTTGATAGATAGCATTTGATCCACATATGGAGCTATTGGAAGCACAACTCAATGACTAAGAAGTTGGAGAGGAGTTTAGAAAGTCAATACACTATAGAAAAGCAAGAGGAGATGAAGAGAAGCTTTGGCCTAAGCCAAAACATCCTTTGGCCGCAGTCAGAAGACATCCAAAAACTTTTGGGTTGAGCCAAGGAACCCTCTGGCCATAGCCAAAAGATAGCAAAAAGGTGCTGGCCATAGCCAAGATCTCTCTTGGCCGCAGCCCAAGGTATGACAAAAGCTGTTTGGTCGCAGCCAAGGTCTCTTTGGTTGCAGCCAATGGCCATAACTGAGGCTATACGTTTTAAGGATAGAACAAATTTTAGGGCTTTAAAACACTAAATCCATGAGTCAGAGGAGGATTCATCACTTCTTAGGCACTTGGGAGGCTGCTTGGGAGCATTTCCAAGCTAGGAATTGGTGTTGTTCAAGGAGATTCAAGTCGAAATTGAAGATTTAAGGATATTCAAGCCCATTTCCCTTAGGTTTTGCTGACTCCTTTCCCTTTCTTCTCCATTTTCTGAAATGGCTATAGCTATTTTGTGTATTTGTGGCTCTTAGCTGAACATGAGTAGCTAAATTTTTCATTCTAGGATTATTTTGAAACTTTTGTATGGATTAAAACTTGAATCTTCCTCTCTTTTAGTATATAATGATATGTGTGTGTGTGTGTAGATTTTATCTTGTGCCTAATGTTTCTTTGTGATTGGCCATCTCTTGAATGATTTGTTTAATTAAATTAAGGTTGAGAAAGTTAATTTAATTGTAGAAATTAGGTAAAATTATGCTAGACTTGAAGTTGAGGGATTAAATGAATGGTGTGTTAGTAACATAGATATATAGTTACTAGCCTAGCATTGTCAAATTAAGTTTGTCGCTTAATGAATATTTTGGCTTAATTATAGCAAGAGATTGTACATGTTAATTAATGATAAAAATTGGTTTTAACTTGAAAAAGCTTAATTAAATGTTTTTGAATCTTATACTAACACATATATTCATTGAAAACACTATTGGAGAGGAAATTTATTAATTTTAATGAAGTACAAATGGTATAATAATCCTAGGCTTTGTCTAAGATTTGAAGTCCAAGAATCACTTTCATTTAGTAATTTTTAGGCTTAGAAATAATTTTTCAAAGTTCTCTTTTCACATCAAAAACATGTTTTGGCTCAACTTTATCGAATTCACCAAGTCTATTGATTGATTAATTTGTTAAACAAATCCTTGTGGGAACGATACTTGACTTATCACTTTATTACTTGGCGCTACCTGTGCACTTACGGCAAGAACAAGTTTTTGGTGCCATTGCCAGGGATTGTTTTAACAAATCCTTTGGTCAACCTTAGGCTTGTGATAGTAAATTTCGCTTGAGCTTTTAGTTAGGTATACAAGTTTTCCTCTATTTTCTTTATTAATTTTTGTTTTAGTTTGGTACTTGCTTGCTTGTTTCTCTTGTAGGTACCATTTTAGTGTATGCAACACTTGCATCCGGACGGTTTGGTAGTGATACTTGACGGAGTGCCTCGCATTGACGAGGAGACTAAATTGTATCTAGAACTATGGCAGGCAATGAATATGATCGAGCTACTATCAAGGACTTTACTAGTCGGAATATGCAGGGTACTTAATCTTGCATTCGGATGCCAAAAATGCACGCACATACTTTTGAGATCAAGCCGGTTATGACAACAATGCTTCAAATGTATGGAATGTTCCATAGTCTTTACAATAAAGATGCCAACAAACAATTAATGTATTTCTTAGAAGTGTGTGATTCTTTCAAGCAAAATAGAGTTCCCTAAGATGTTTTTAGGCTTTGGTTATTCCCGCTTTCTCTACAAGGGAAGGCTAGGGATTAGTTCAATAATCTCCTGGAAGGATCTATCAACTCTTGGGATGATCTTGAGGCTAAGTTTAGAGCTTGGTTCTTTTCTGATGACAAATTTGTGGAAGCTAGGGATGAATTTCTAAGCTTTAGACAACATCCAAATAAGCATCTTTATGTCGCTTGGGAAAGATACAAGATGTTGATAAAGCAATGCATTAATCATGGGGTGGACAAATGGGTTATATTTTAAATTTTTTGTACTTACCTTAATCGTCAATCTAAGGTAATGGTTGATTCTATGACCAATGGAAAACATCGGAATGTTCTTGTTAATGAGGTGATTAGGCTTTTGGATCAACTACCTACAAGCAATACTTAAGGCAATGATAGGAGGACTACCCAAGCCATACCTACTATAAGAGAAACCTCTTTACCACAAATTGCAACTATCTTATCAGCTTTGAATAAGTGTTTTGATGTGTTAGAATCTTAAATACAGGAGAGTAATTCTCAAGGTATGCATTATGTTCATGCCACACCAATTATGTGTGATCAATGCAATGATGTCTACATGCCCGATCATTGTCCTCTTTACATGGCGACTAAATCTATCAACTACATAGGCAAATTCCAATATCCTCAAGGCAATCCCTACTCACAAACCTACAATCATACTTGGAGAGCTTATCCTAATTTCTCTTGGAGTCAAGGTAACATCTTGAATCCAACACATGCATCTATATCAAGTACTACGCCTATTCCTCCACCTGGTTTTCAAATCCCATCAAGGAAAATTCCTATTATAGAAGAAGAATGTAAAATGGACAAGATGCTAGCTCTAATTTTGACTAATATAGAATCTTCAAGGGCTAAAAATAAGGCTACTTTCTCTCTCCATGAAATTGTTATTAAAAACCTTAAAGTGCAAATGGGGTAACTAGCATCACAAGTGAATGCTATGTCAAGAAAGAGTCTTCCTTGTGATACCACTCCCAATCCAAAACGGAATGGAAAAGAGGAATACAATGCCATTAATTTGAGAAGTGCCAAAGTACTATCAGATGTGCCTAGCTCGAATAAGCCTAGTCCAAAGCAATATGTTCAAGTAATTGTTAAAGTTGATGATGAAGAAATTGTAGTGGAAGAGGATGACTCTAAGAAGAGAAAGATGAGAAAAAGAGAAAGGCAATCACCCCCACTATCATGCCACCACTACCTTTTCCTCAAAGATTCAAGAAAAAAGAGGAAGATGATTAATTCAAAAAGTTTGTGAACATTTTCAAGGAACTTCATGTGAACATTCATTTTGTCGAAGCTTTAGAGAGAATGCCTAAATATGCTCAATTCCTCAAAGATGTTTTGTCCAAGAAGCAACAATTCAATGAGTTTGAAATTGTGGCATTAACCAAAGAGTGTAGTGTGATTATTCATAGAAAGTTGTAGACTAAGGTTAAGGATTCAGGAAGCTTCTACATACCCTGTAACATTTGGACTAATTTCAATGGTAAAACTCTTTATGACTTGGGTGCAAGTATTAATTTGATGCCTCTTACTATTTTCAACCAATTGTGTTTGGAAGAGCCAAGGCCTATTATGGTGACCCTTCTCTTTACGGGCCGTAGTATTTCTAAACCTAGAGGAATCATTGAAGATGTTCTAGTTAAAGTAGACAAGTTTATCTTACTAGAAAACTTTGTTGTGCTTGATTGTGAAGTTGACTAGAAAATTATCCTCATCCTTGGTCATTCATTCTTAGCCACTACAAGCACTCTAATTAATATACAAAACGGTGAGATCACTTTGAGTGTTGATGATGAGAAAGTGATATTCAATATGCCAAAAGCTTTGAAGTTTCATGATGATTCAGCTCAATGTTCTTTTATTGATATATTAGATTCAATTATCCCTCAAGAATCATATGCCTCCATGACCAAAGACCCATTAGAGGCATTCTTGATTGGTGAGAAAAACTTTGAAGAATTTGATGAAGATACTATTAAAGAGTTCTTTTTTTTGGAATCATTTCCTTATTCAAGACCGAGGACTTTTGAACTAGTTGAGATGTCTAATGCGTTAAGTACTCTATTGAAGCCTTCTATTGAAGTTCCTCTAGTTTTAGAGTTGAAGCCATTACCTCCTCATCTCGAGTATGCTTATCTTGAGAATTCTAACATTCTACCAGTGATTGTCTATTCCATCCTCTCTAATTTGCAAGAAGAGGAGCTACTAAGAGTTTTAAGAGAGCACAAGCATGCCATTGGGTGGACAATTACCGATATCAAGGGAATAAGCCCTTCTATTTGAATGCACAAGATTCTATTGAAGGATGACCATAAAACCTCCATTGAGTATCAGAGGTACCGGAATCCAATTATAAAGGAAGTGATCAAGAAGGCAATTCTCAAATGGCTTTCAATTGATATTAGGTATCCTATTTATGATAGTTCATGGGTGAGCCTAGTTCAATGTATCCCTAAGAAATGTGGCATGACTGTAGTGGCTAACACCCAAAATGAACTAATTCCCACTCTCACAGTGACTGGATGGTGGGTATGTATGAACTACCAAAAACTTAACTTTGCTACAAGGAAGGATCACTTTCCATTGCCATTCATTGATCAGATGCTTGACAAGCTATCTAGCCAAGTTTTCTTCTATTACCTCGATGGTTACTTAGTGTACAATTAGATTGCTATAACCCCGGAAGACCAAGAAAATACCACTTTTACTTGTCTCTATAGTATATTTGCATTCAAAATAATGCTATTTGGACTTTGCAATACTCTGGCCATATTTTAAGGGTTTGTTTGGTTGGAGGGGAGGGGAGGGGAGGGGATGAAAAATGAGCCCCTCCCCTTGTTTGGTATGAAAAGTAAGAGGGGAGGGGCCCCAAAAAAGGGGCTCCAAATCCCTCCCACTCCCTCAAATTGGCTCCCTCCAAATTGGGGGGTTTTGGAGGGAGCCAAAAATTTGAGACTATTTTACCCCCATAATCTTTTCATATTCTTAATTATACTCTATGAGTCTTCAATAAAAATATAACTTCTTTTATCATCTCCAGTGTTTCACGCTTGTGTGTGTTTTTTTCCAACCTTGTAGTTCAACCAAATCATGAGTATAAATATCTCCAGTGGAATGAATGGCGATTAAAATATAATTTTGGTGATGATATTTTCGCAGGTGAATTCGACCGTAAAATGTTATCCATAAATCTTTGTTTTTTTTACCAGAGTTATCCATAAATCCATAATACAAGTGTGAGCGCATGAAATCTTTTTTTTTTTTTGCAACTCCTCTGCATTGTTTTTCAATAGAAGGAATTTTTCATTTAATTTAATATGATAATTACTAGAATATTCATATAATAAGAAATTAAGTTGAGGGAAATTGAAAACTATTTCTATTTTATATCTTCATCTTTTTTTTATAAATTATATAATTCATATTGAGGTGTAAACTAATTTAAATAATTTATATAAGGAAAAATATATAAACTAATGTTTAAGGATAAAATGGTAAATTAAATATTATCTTCCCTCCCCTCCCCTCTTAAACCAAACAAAGGATCATTAAAAAGCCTTTCCCTTCCTCCCCCTCAAACCAAACCAAACAAGGTGATTCTCCCTCCTCCCATTCCATCCCCTCCCATCCATCCCCTCCCATCCCATCCCCTCCCTTTAAACCAAACAGGCCCTAAAGGTGCATGATATCCATTATGAGTGAAAAGACAATTGAAGTTTTTATCGATGATTTCTCTATATTTGGTCCACGTTTGATTCTTTCCTGGATAATTTGGATGCGATGCTTAAAAGGTGTGAAGAAACCAATTTGATTCTCAATTGGGAGAAATGTCACTTTTGTTAGATCCCATGTTTTAATGATAACAAAGATTGGAAATAAACTTACAAAAGGTTTGATAAATAGAAAAAATAGTTTTTGAACAAAGGAACAAAGTGCTTGGTGGCAAGGAAAGCCATCACTCGAGTGGGCACTCGAGTGATGAAGAAGAACAAGAAGTTATTGAACAGGAGAAAGCTTCACTGCCAGATTTCTAAAGTGATCACTCGAGTGATAATCCTTACCACTCGAGTGACTACTCGAGTAATGTGTGCTAAAAATTTCCAGAAGCTCTCTGCCAAGATTTATATGGTGTCACTCGAGGGACCACTCAAGTGATAACCAAAGGACCACTTAAGTGACCAGGTAAGGAGTGACCAGGTAAGAAGTGATCACGTAAGAAATGAAGTAGTGAAGTCTCTGCCAAGTTTTGAAAGGGATTACTCGAGTGACCACTCGAGTGATACCAATGCATCACTCAAGTAACTACTCGAGTGATCAAGTTAGAAATAATAACTTCTCTTTCTGCCATAATTTATAAGGGATCACTAGAGTGACCACTCGAGTGATAGCCCTAGTGATAAAGTTCATAATGTATGATTTTATCTATTGTTTATTGATTTGTTATCTATATGATTAATCTTTCATTATGTTAATATTTTGAGTATATTTGCAGAGAAACAATGAAGAGATCATGCGTTGAGAGAAAAGTCAAACGAAACATCCGAACGCTCACCTACCGCAACAGATAGTTTTCAAATTCGAAGAACGGTCAAACATAGCTACACGACTCTAACAGACAAGTTGAAATTGTTCCAACAGCTATCACAACTCATCTATAAATATGGGAACACTCAACATAGAACATATATTACTAAGAACATACATATATACATCGATCAACATATTCTTAGTGCTTTGTTTCTTATATTCATTCTTTATGCTTCAATGATTATATATTTGCTCTGTGAGAGAAATTTTCATTACAAACTCAATATCTGTTATTAAGACAACTTAAGGTTGTGGAATATTGATTTGAGGATTTGTTTACAGTGTGTAAGGAGGAGCGAGTGTCCAGTGAAGGAACTTGCTATGTACTGAGGTGCCAAGGACCCATTGAACTTGGAAGATATAGTAAAACTCTCAGAGAAGCTCTGAGATTGGACGTAGGTCAAAGTGGTTGTGGCTGAACTAGTATAAATCCCGGTGTATACTTCGGTGATATTTCTCCTAGCTCCTAATTGCTTTAAATTTCCAATCAATTTTTATATACGAAACAAATTTTCTGTGATCACCCAATTTACACCCTCTTGGATGAAACACTTGCACTAACAACTTCATGATGCAAGAAAGCATTGTATTTAGCCACCGGCAGTCCAAGAAGGGTTTGGAAGTAGATAAAGCCAAAATTGTTATCATCGAGCAATTGCTTCTACTTACTAGTATGAAGGGTATTTGAAGCTTCCTTGGCCATGCTGGGTTCTATAGGAGATTTATCATAGATTTTTCAAAGATTGCCAAGTCACTTTCCAAGCTATTGGAGAAGGATATGGAATTCAAGTTTGAAGAGGAATGCTTAAACGCTTTTGAAGAGTTAAAGAAGCATCTTATTTCTCTTCTTATCTTAGTAGCTCTGGATTGGGGTATACTATTCATTATCATGGCTAATGCTAGTAATTATGCAGTTGGCATTGTACTTAGGCAAAAGGCGGAAAAACAATTCCATCCCATTTACTATGCGAGCAAGACTTTTGAAGGATTCCAAGGCCAGACTAATTCAATGGGTGCTTCTACTTCATGAATTTGACTTGAACATCATTGATAGAAAAGGTATCAAAAATCAAGTAGCAGATTATCTTTCATAGTTGAGTAATGAAGCTCAACTTGATGTTTTTGATTTGATCCATAGGGCATTCTCGGATGACTAGTTATTCTTTGTTGATAACTCATCTTTGCCATAGTACGCCGACTTTGTCAACTATTTGGTTTGCGGAGTTATACCTCCGGATCTCAATTCTCACCAAAGTCACAAATTTTTACATGAGGTAAAAAAGTATTTTTAGGATGAACCTGTTATTCTCTGGAAATTATTGTATTTCATCACATTTTTCTCATATATTTGTGGTTTTAAACTAAAATTGTGCATAAGTTTTATATATATGAAGAAAAATGTGATGTGTTGAAAATACTTGAAAAAAGTGCAAATTTTGAGCTAAATGTATAGGGTTTTAGATTAAATTGAAGAATTGAAAAGCTCATAAAATCCTTCTCTTTGTAGGAGGATGATGACAAGAAATGGAAGCTTACATAGATCCTTGGAGGTGAAGAAAAGAAGAACAAAAGCCAAAAAGGAAGATCAAAGTAGCTTGAAGGTGTCTCCGGTTGCTTTTGCTATGCCATAGCGAAGCAAAAGCAAAAACACATAAAAAATAGGCCCTTCTGACTGCGTATGCTGTGGGTTCGCTATAGCGAAGCGAAAGCGAAAACACGTCAAAAATAGGCCCTTCTGACCGCGTACGCTGTGGGTTCGCTATAGCGAAGCGAAAGCAAAGTCGCGATACTGCAACTGTGAGTTTTGAAAAACTGATGCTTCAGCTGACTTTTTAACCTAATGGGGGCGCCGAATTGAAGGCATTCTGCACAAGGAAGAGCTCAAGAACCATAAGGAGGCTTCTTGGAGAGCTTGAGGAGGATTTTGGTACTTCTTGGAGGAGATTCTTGGAGAAATTCAAGATTTTTCTTCTCTTTTTCTGGTTTTCTTCTTTTCTCTTCCCATTTGCTGATATGGTTTTGATTTTTATGTTGAGTTGCTGGTTTGTATTGATTATGAGTGGCTAAAACTCTCATTTAGGATTACTTCTACTCATTGTATAGATTAAAACTACTATATTTTCTTGCCTTTGCTAGTTGTTGAGAATATATGCTGATTTATCTCCATGCTTAATTACTATCTTGTGCTTGATTACCACATGAGTAGTTTGGTTCAATTGAATGATGCTTAAGAGAGCTATTTTGGTTGTAGAACTTGAGAAAAATCATGCTAGACTTGAAGTTTAAGGATTAAATGGATGGTTTGTTGTTAGAATAGAGATATATCTAACAACCTAGCATAGTCTAATGAAGAATTGCTTTGGGAAAGATGATTTTCATTAATGATAGACAAGAGATTGAATATTGTTAATGAAAATTAAAAATCAATCTTGACTTGAGAGAGCTTGATTGATGATCTTAGAATCTTTGACTAGCATATGGACTCACACAACTAGCATAAGTGAATCAATTGCATAGTTTTATGAAATACAATAAGGAAGAAGTAATCCTAAGCCTTTAAACCTTGAAGTAGAATCAATTTTACAATCATCTTTATTTTACCTTATTGTTTTCAGCAAATTCTCTTAATTAACATACTCAATTCCAAATGATTCCATTCAACCTAATTAAACATATGGTTACATTAGTTAGCTCACTTTCGTCATAGTCCTCATAGGAACGATCTTTATTTATCACTTTATTACTTGCGACCCGTGCGCTTGCGGAAGCTAAACGGCGAACAGAAACATACTTATTTAAGAGGTGTTATGATCAACTCATTAGAAGATATATCCTGGAGAATGAACAAGAGTGCATTCTACATTACTGTCACTTGTTCAAATATGGTGGCCATTTTGGAGGAGTGAAAACTGCTGCAAAGGTATTTCAAAGTGGGTTTTATTTGCTCTCTCTATTCAAGGATGAATATGCCTGTGTTCTTCAATGTGATATATGCCAAAGAGTAAGGAACATATCCAAGAGGAATGAGATGCCATTGAATACCATGCTTGAAGTTAAACTTTTTGATGTTTTGGGAATTGACTTTATAGGCCCTTTCCTTAAGTCATTGAACAATGAGTATATCTTAGTTGAAGTTGACTATGTATCCAAATAGCTTGAGGCAAGGATGTTCTTGATCTCCTGATTGGAAATTTCTGCTTGGCATTGGTCTGAGGTTGGTAAGGCAATGATACCTTGTGCTTGACATCATATTTCTTCATTAAGGCTTGAAATTGGTGATTGCAAAAATGTGAACCACCATAACTAATAATTGCTTTAGGCATTCCAAGTTGGATGATGCTCTATGGGCATACCAAACAGCCTATAAAATGCCTATTGGTATGTCTCCATATTGCTTGGAGTTTGGAAAAACGTGCCACTTGTTGGTGTATAAAGCTTATTGGGCCATTAAAAAGCTAAATTTTGATCCTCGAGCTATGGGAGACAAGAGGCTACTTCAACTTAATAAGCTAGATGAATTATGTCTCAATGCTTATAAGAGTGCAAGGATTTACAAGGAGAAAACCAAGAGGGTTCATGACAACAAGATCATTCCCAAGAGTTTTAAACCTGGTCAAAAGGTTCTCCTTTGCAACTCCAAGTTGAGGTTATTTGGAAAAAGCTGAAGTTTCGATGGTCCGGTCCATTCACGGTGGTTTAACCATCCAAATTTGGTGATGTGGAGCTGGAAAATGAAAAGGGAGAGCAATTCAAGGCTAATGGTCAATGGTTAAAGCATTATTAGGAAGGAGATGTGGATAGGCTAGTGTCCACTATCTACTTATCTAATGAAGAGTGACCAACATGAAGAGTCGGGCTAAATACTATAAACTAAGCACTTCTTGGGAGGAAACCTAAGTTATTAACTTAATCTCTTTAATTTCTTTGATTTTGATGTGTTTTTGGTAGATTTATGTTTAGTCTTTTGTTTTTGTTTTTGTAGGTGAGAGAGGTACCCCAAATGAGTGAAAGGAAGAAGTAAGCTTGGTACAAAGGAAGGTTGGAGAACTTTGGTGCTTGATAAGCATTTTCAGGAAGTCCATCATTTCTTATGCTCTTACTGATTTTTATAGTAGATGGGCATAACCTGATTTGATGAAAATTATTGCCAATGAATTATCACTTCTTTCATCTTTGATCAAAGTGTGTTCATGGTTGTGAGATGAATTAAAGATTGACTTTTGCATTGCATTTTCATAATCTTATCAAATTTTATATGCAAAAATCAACTCATGAATTATGGGTGCAATTTGAACATGTGAAAGTGTGCTAAATTGCGTGATTTATTGATATTTTATGATTAAGTGTGATTCAAGATAAATTTGTGGTGAGATTGATTGAATTATGGTGTTATGTGCTGGGTTCATAAGCTAGAAAGTAGGTAAATCCTTCTTTGTGTGCTTCCACTTGTGTGCTGATATCTGAAGCTGGTCAGAGATTTTAGGCTGTAGCTAAAAAGAAGGTAGTAAGTTTTGTGCTACGGCCAAGCATCTTTTGGGTACATAATAAGTTTTGTGCCACGATCAAGACACTTTTAGTCATAGCCAAAAAAGGGGTCAGAGAGTTTTGTGCCATGGCTAGAGAGGAACAAAAGATTTTGTATTGCGACCAAGAAAGGAATATAAGCTATTATGCCACAGCCAAGTCAACTTTGGTCGCAGTGAAACACATGACAAAAGCTTTTGTACCGTGGCCAAGCCAAGTATAAACAAATATATATTCAATTTTCTACCTTAATCCTTCTTCTTTTTCTTCTTCTTCTTCTTTCTCTCTTTGTCTCACACTCTACCACTCGACACTCCCAATCTCTACTGCCCTAATCCAAATTTCCAATCACTCCTCCTCTTACGTACTCCCCTAAATTTAATCTCCATTGCCCTTGGCTAACATATCTGCCAACCCTACTTTACTCTCGATCTATTTCTACTTATCGTTGCCCTTATTTCATTACCTAATCGTAACCCCAACCATCACCACCACCTCTTCTGAGTATACTTTCAAGACCAGCGTCCTTTAATCTTCATCGACCCTACTTCACGTCTCTATCATCCTTCTTCCTAATTTTACTTCCTCTAATTATGACCCTTTGCCTTTGCACCTTTGTCAGTCTCTCTTCCTGTGCTCGCCTTCATCTACCCCTTTCTTTTCCTTTCATGGTGTGTCAACAGCCCAACAATTTCTGCCCCCTTCTTCCTCTGTTTCACTTCCTAAAAGGTATTGTTACCATTCTTGCTTGCATTGGTTTCAATTTGGTGAGAAGAGTATAGTTGGGAAGATAATGTTTAGAATATTGCATTATTGGTAGTTACTTTGTGGGAATTACTGAGGTTAAGCTTTCATCTGAAAATTGTTGCTGGTGTGCCCCTGTCAGTGAACCCATTTTCGGTTGTGTTAGTTTGCATTACCAATTGTGATTTTGGTGGTTGTTTTGAGGTGTTAGCTTTGAATAAGATTCAATTGTGTTGTCTTTAGTCAATTTCAGCTGCAATCCTTACATTTTGAAGTAGGCTCACCTATGAAAGTTTTACTGTAGTAGTCACTTGAATCTGAAATTGGACGTGTAAGATGTAAATTGGTGGGTGTTGGTTTAATTCAATGCTTAAGAGCAAAACTTTCTGAGTGTTAGTAAGTAAGCTTGAATAAATGGATGGTAAATAGACATAGAGTGTGCACTGCTTTGGTATATAATTGTTCTTGTCTTTGTGGTTGGACTTGACCTTTGGAGTTAGAATTAAACTTGATTGAGTTCAGGACAAGATAATTTGATGCTTAAATATTGTTTAAGTTTATGGTAATCTCTTTTTCTTTAGGTTAGAATTTTGTTTTGTCTTAGGATTTTTGTTTCTAGTTTTCTCTTAGGAGTTATTTGATTGCTTTTCCATGTGATTAATGTTTTTTTGTTGTAGTGGGCTGTATGTACTCTATTCCCTTGAAGGAGATATGCCTATCAAAAAGACTGCTACTAAGTCCTTAGGGCAACCATCCCCTAAAGCACTCATTGATGCCAAAAAGAAGATTGTTCTGAGGCCTCTTCTTCAAGAGCAAGAATTTCCATTTACTGTCTCCCATGAATTTTACACCATTGCAACTAGGACTTATCATTTGGGCAAGTTCATAGGAGCAAAAGGTGATAGAAATCTTCAAGTGGTTCATGAATTTTATGCTTAAGCCTATGTTCGAACTATTTGGAAGTTCCCTCTTCATGGCATTAACATTAATTTCACCATTAATGCCTTTTGATAGTATTTGAATATGCTACTAGTTGACGAGTGCAGATATAAATACTATCAGACCCATTAAGAAGAGATTCTTGAAGATGAGATTTCTTAGCTGCTAGATTTTGAAGGGAAAGTGTCTTGGCATTGCCCAGTGAGAAATAAAAAATACTTGAGTCAAGCATTGTTATCGGTTGAGGCTTGCATTTGGTTGCACTTTTTGAAAGATTATTTTTAGCCATCTTCCAACTAAAGCTACATAACTAAAGACCAGCCTTTTGTTATGTGTCTTCTCATGAAAAAGGAGTTGTTGGATATTGGATATTTAATTTTTTTTCATCTTTAAGGGAACATATTCATGATCACACTTGTGGTCTTATGCTTCCACACTTGATATCAGCTTTATGGACTTTACAAGGAGTGGGTGACACCTTGACTATGTTACATTTAAAGTTGTCCTTAAATTCCAATACAAAAGCATTAAGGCATATATGGGTGCCTAGGAGCCACAATCTCCACCGCCATTAGAGGATGTTGGCATGGATGATCAGGATGTATCACTTACACCTATTGAGCCAACTATGCAAGACTTGTTTCCATGTTGCACAACCTTACTGATACCGTTGAACAATACCTAATGGCTCTGCATGACCAAGATGCTACGTTGGCTAGGATAAAGACATTCATCGCTTAACAATCTCAGAGTACAACACCTGCTGAGACTGCGGATGATGATGCTGCTGATGGTGGATCTAAGTAAGAGGATGATATTGATCGTGATCATATTGATTTGTTTCATTCTATTTCTTTTTGCAAGGGGTGTCTTATATGTGTTTTTAGTATGACTTTTTATTAGGATCTTTTGTGTTTCCAATACTTTATGTTTGTGACTCCTTTTAGTCAAATTTCTTGTTCAAATTATTGGCTACTGTGATTGGCTTATTTTTGGGTATCATTGTGATTACTTTTTGGATATTTAAATCATTTGTGAATGATACAACTATTTGTCCTTTTGTTTCTTGTGAATATGGTAGATACATGCTTCAAAAGTATGTCAATTTTCCCTTGAGACCGTGAGGACACTGTCCATTTTAACTTTGGGGGTATTTTTTAATATTTTTCGTTGATTTGACAATGATTTCAAGTATGAAAATTTTGACTATTTCTTGTCCTTTGGTTTGAAAGCTATATCAGATTGATTAATTCTTTGTGATAGTGAATGTGTGATCCAATGATAGAAAGGATGCTTAGACTGTATGTTTTATAGGAAATGGTGGTTAATATTTTTGAATGCTTAATCTATGCTTTAAGGCTTGTTTCCTGACAATTTTTAGAATAAACACTATACACAAGAGTTGGGAATGATTTGAATGCTTTTGTTAGGGGATTTTGCAGCACTTTGGTGTGTATGTTCTTTCTTCGTTGAAGGACTTTAGAACCTACATTGGAATCTCTTGGAATGAGTTAATGATTTCACACATTTTTGAAAAATGATTTGGGCATTCTTTTAAATGCATTTGTGCCTTTCAAGCATACCAATGACAATCGCTCCATTTTCACCCAATTTGAGCCTTATGAAGAAAAACCATGTGAATTATCTTTTATAAATTACTGCTCAAACTTTTATATTTGATAGGAAATTTTTTTTTAATGTTTGTGCTTTGATGGATGTATTGTAGTGATAAATCATGTTGTTCTAGAATTTTTAAGTTAAGAAAGCACTATTAGAGTTAACTTTATTTTGGATGTTCTTGTTGAAGGACTTTATGGTAAATTAGGTTACATGCCTTTGTTTCAAACTATTAATTTCAAAATAATCTTTGGAATTATTCAACACTTTTGATTTATTTCATAAGATTTAAAAGAAATGATTAGGGCACTTTATAAAATGCAATTGAGCCTTTCAAGCTTACTTAATTGATTCTATTCCCTTTTGAACCCTTATTTTGAGCCTAATTGAAAAAAAAAAAAGAATTAAAGATTTTTTTTGTCAAAAACCTAACATCTACCTACCTTAGCCAATGTGAAAAACCATGATTCCCTTGCTTTGAGATAGATGATAATTGATTGGGTTGTGGAATGTGCTTATGTGTCAAGTTTTGATCAGAAAAAGGAGTGTAGAAAGTAAAAGAGTTCACAATATGTAGAAATCAAGCCAAAAAAATGTTAAACAATTTTTGCTGTGTTTAAAAAAAAATTGAAAATAAAAAAAATTACAATAAGGCTTGATATGGAAAAGATAAATTTGGTCAAAGTTTGGGGGAGCATGTTTAATGAGAAAAGGAAGAAACCCCTTGAGTGGTTATCATCTGTCTTGAGGTATTTGTTGATTATCCTTTACCTTTTCTTTTGAAACCTTAACCCTTGGCCCCATTACAAGTCGAAAAGTCCCTTTGATTTTTAAGTTAATTGGAGTGAATTAGAATAAAAGAAGAAGGATATCAAGTCCCATTGATTTTGAAATTGTGTGGAATGGTCTATTAGTGGAGAGAGAGAAGAATGTGGGCGTATGAAGGCCTGATATTGAGGTTGCTTTAGACATGTTGAAATGTTGCATTTGATCTTGATAACTACAGGAAAATTGTTATCTAACTCTCCTCACACACACCCTTTTTGGAAATTGCTAGGAAACCTATTTTAAATTGTGAACCTTGCATTCTTCTTTATTCCATTGTTTTCCTATTGAATATATCATCTTGAGAAATTGATGAGGAAATCATCATGCATGCATACTAAGTAGATGATTGATTAATCTAGCTCTTCCATCACTTAACTTGTTTTACTCAAGGACGAGCAAAAGTTCAAGTTTGGAGGTGTGTTAACCTCATCAAATTCATGTCATTTTGGCACATTTACCTTTAATTTCTCACACATTTAGGTGAATTCACATATATTTGGGGATACATATACAAAGGAAATGTGCCTAGTTAATATTTGGGATAAAAGGACATAATTCTTTAGTTAAATGTGAATATTTGGCTATACTTCATCAATATTTGGCTTTTATAGACTTTCTTATGTTGATATATTAGCATTTGATCGACATATAGAGCCATTAGAAGCACAATTTAATGAGTAAGAAGTTTAAGAGGAGCTTAGAAAGTCAATACACCATGAAAAAACAAGAGGAGATGAAGAGAAGCTTTGGCCTCAGCCAGTAGACATCTAGAAACTTTTGGGCTGCAGCCAAGGAACCCTTTGGCAATAGCCAGAAGATAGGTAAAAGGTACTTGGCCACTACCAAAGGTATATCAAAAGGTGTTAGGCCGTAGCCAAGGTCTCTCTGGCTGCAGCCAACGGCCATAACTGAGGTTGCCCAGGCAAAATATATTTGAAAAGTGAATAGAGATCGTACTGTACAAGTTTTGGAAAAAGTATTGAAAAGTTTAAAGTTTTAAATTGTTCTTGGTCTCTTATTTAATTATGACACTTGTTCAAACCATTTTTACGGCCTTTATAGTGCGGGGGTTACAACACATATATACCATGAGCTACTAAAAGAGAGGAGGATTCAAGTTTTAATCCATACAAATGTTTAGAATAATCCTAGCATGAAAAGTTTAGTTACTCATGTTTAGCAAAAAGCCACAAATACACAAAATAGCTACAACCATATCAGAAAAATAAAGAGAGTGAAAGGAATCAGCAAAACCCAACCACACTCAGGTTTCATCCATTCATAAAAGGGTTACGGGGCATATCCACCCCTTTCAGTTTCCCATACTGGGGATTACATACTACTATTCGAATTTACAACATCTACAATATATAGAATAATCCCAAAATATGATAACCACAACAAAACCAAAATTCCCAATTGGGATCACTAGCCACCCTTCGTCACTTGTTTCTCTTTTGACGTGCTTGCCCTGGCTATAGGTTAGTCAATGGAAAGAGTGAGATTTGAATGAATTTCAGTAATAACAATTCACTCATATAATATATAACAATATAGCATGTAAGCGAATTACAATACAACATTCATAGTAGCATTCAATAATGACTAATATCACAAATGTGACAAGCATGACAATCATCACAGCATTCAATACAACATTCACAGCAGTATTCAATCATAACAATAATCACATATGTGATATGCATGACAGTCATAACAGTCGTCACATACATCACAATGCATAATATTAGTGAAGTTCACAACAATTTGTGACAGTTGTTACATACACTTCCATGACATTCGTCATATTCAAAGTTGTGACATTTATCACCACTCAATTGTTACATTCAATAATATGCACAAATATACAATGCATTATATATGATATAAGAGAAAGAGTCACTACCTTGTTTTTTCCGTTCGTGTTCACGCACCGGCTTCCTATGTTCAGGGCAAGTGTCAAATCCTACAATCATAATTAGGGACAAGTTATTCCCTATTCAATTCTCAACTCCAAAACACTTGGGGTTCGTTATCATTTGAGATCTTCAGGTAGCTATGAGAAGCTCAAACAAAAGCCTAAAGGGTTGGGGAGAAGTATACCAAAGATCACCTTTTGAGAAGTAAAAAATGCTGACTTTTAGGGGTTGGCCCGGGCCAAGAAATTCTTTGGCTTGGGCCAAAAATAGGTTAGAGAGTTTTTGGTTGCAGCCAAGAGTCTTCTGGCTGCTGCCAAAAAGAGGTTAGAAGGTTTGTGGCTGCGGCCAAGGAAATTTTTGTTTCTTAGCTGAACTTCCAAAAATCATAACTAAATCTAGAAAAATAGAAATGGATTGATCCCAAGTCCTACTTAAAGATTTTTAAGTCTCTTTACAGGAAAAATATGAATCACTACCATTTACAACCACAAAAATACAGAATTCAAAAAATGTCCATACTGTTCTAGAATTAAGTCCAGTTTTAACCTCAAATTTTGGAAATACATAACTCTTAGCACATATATCAAAATGATTGCCATAATATATCAATTTAAAGCTTGCAATATCTACTACAAAGATGGAAAGTTTCATAGTGTTTTGACATTATTTGCTATTCCAAAACCCTATGCAAACCAGCTGCCCTGTATAGAATTTTCACTAACCAAAACTCACAATTTTTAAACCTAAGTTTCCAATGGTTCAAAATTCGCATCCAACACTACTCCCATACAATTTTCCACAAGGAATCCAATGGAAACATTAAAATAACCAAATTAACATTCCTTTCTCATGCTATGTTTTGGGGCTACAATTAACACAAAACCCCAAAACTCCAAACTTCACATTCAAGGTTCAATTAAATTCCATTTATCCAATTAAACCCCAATTCACAACACCATTTTAACCGTCAAAACATCACAACCTCTCAAAACCCCAATCCACACGAAAATGAGGGCAAAAATTCCAGAAATTAAAGTCTCAAGCAATGACCACAATATTCATATCAAAAGGTTGCTCTTACTCACCTTTATCACTTTCTCTTGTTCCTTGCTCCACCAACCTCTAGTTTTCTTGAGTTTTCAAATCACCACATCTTGAAAATCTAAAATCATACAATTGAAGTTCTCAACAAGAGGAATAATATTAAAGAGGATTTGAGCTATAGAAGCCATTTTTAAGGTCAAATCTCAAAGAAGGATTTGATTTACCTTGGTTTCTTTCTCTTTCTTCTTCCTTGTGATGGCCAAAATAGAGAGAGCAAGAGAGAGAGAGAGAGGATAAGATGATCAAATTTCCATTCTTGCCATACCTTTGATCGGAAATACAAGGAGAGAGGAAAGAAAAATGGATTAAAAATTGCTATTTGACTTTTCCAACTCCTCTCCCTTTATCCAAATCTTGCTACTTGTAAAAAATCCCATGGCTCACCATAAAGCATGTAACTACATAGTTACTCAAACTAATTCCATTAGCGATTTAGTCACACTTCTCATTTCTTTTGCTAGTAATTAATTTCTTCATCAGTTGCTGACTAATTGGCCGGTAGATTTTATTCTTCCCGTTTTGCCCCTAATTATGGCAAATTCACTTGAATTGCCATTTGACACATGATTTACCTTCTTTTCCTCCTTCCATGCGCCATTCCCCTTATATTTTAGTCCAATAATAACTTTGCCACAATTAAACTAAAACACAGGGTTTGCGCATTTTCTACTGCTAATTCGGTCATAACCCATACTTTATTTCCCGAAAGCATTCATCAAACATTCTTTCAGTCTCATATGAAGTCATTAGCCCTTATAAAGAATTTGGGGCATTACATGTGTTGATTTTATCTTGTTCCTAATGCTTCTTTGTGACTAGCCATCTCTTGGAATGATTTGTTCAATTAAATTAAGGTTGAGAAAGTTAATTTAATTGTAGAACTTAGGTAAAATTATGCTTGACTTGAAGTTTAGGGATTAAATGGATGGTTTGTTAGTAACATAGAGATATAGTTACTAGTTAGTATTGTCAAATTAATGTTGTAGCTTAATGAATTTTTTTGCTGAACTATAGCAAGAGATTGTGCATTTTAATTGAGGATATAAATTTGGTTTTGACTTGAGAAAGCTTAATCAAATGCTTTTGAATCTTAGACTAATACATATATTCATTGAAACACTATTGGAGAGGAAACTTATCAAGTTTTATGAAGTACAAAGGGGATAAATAATTATAGGCTTCGTCTAAGATTTGAAGTCCAATAATCATTTTTCATTTAGTAATTTTTAGCCCTAGAAATAGTATTTAAAAGTTCTCTTTTCACATCAAAAACATGTTTTGACTCAACTTTATCGAATTCATTAAGCCTATTACTTGATTAATTTGTTAAACAAATTATTGTGGGAACAATATTTGACTTATCACTTTATTACTTGGGGCAACCTGTGCACTTGCAGCTTGAATAGAATGGCAGATCAAATTTACAAAGTACACAAAAAAGGGAACCACCAATTTATATCTTAAGAATGGCAGGCTTGACTTGTGAAATATGTGGGGTGAGTTTTTTCTTTAAAAAAGTGAGATGTCCTCTTTCAAGAATATGGACTTTTGTCACTTTAAATTAAATTTTACACATCTAATTAAAATAGGAAAATTAAAAAGGCTTTAATGTTTATTATTATGACACATCTAACTAATTTTGGTTAAAGCTAAATATAAAAAGAAGTTGATGCAACAAAGAAAGAAGTATCATTATCACATGAAGGACCATATTTTCAATGTATATCACTACAATGTTGTATAAGCTATAAAGTGAAACCATAAAGCCCGTTAGTAATCGATGACATGAAATTTGGTCCCTATATGAACGAAGAATAATTTTACTTGGACCAAAATTTCATTTTCATTGCATTATTTCATTTATGATTAGTCTAGTAGGCATATATAAATATCAAAAGTCTACTAACTTTAATTGATTTTATATATTATATCAACCACCCAAATATTTGTAGATAGATTGAGTGCTTGACTTGGGAGTAGATCTCAAAGTCTCACTCCATTTCATGCAGCATAGCGCGCGCGCGCCCACACACACACACACATCATTATGTATATTTTATTTTGATAATACTCCCTTTCGTCCATAATGTATGACCTAATTGTGGAGTTAACTTTGGCTCTATACGTAAGGTCTATTGTTCCATATTTATCAATATTTTTCTAATTGACCTTTATTGATACTTCTTAAACCATAATCAAGTAAAAGAGAAATAGAGGGAGTTAAGGAAGATGATTAGGGTGTTTTAGAAAAAAAATCATATTAACCACCTTATCTAAAGGGAAAATTCCAAAAACATGCGCTGGAATATAGGAAAGGACAAATTAGAGCTACGAAATTCCAAAATCCCAAGTCAGTTCGGTGTTAATACAGTGGAGGAATATGGGATTATGAAATTTCTGCGGAAGGACGCATTTGCCCTTCAGCTCTCCCTATCTCTCAGCTCGGAATAACAACACGGGTCTCTTTATTAACGACACCGCATTTTACATTGACAACTCATCTTTCTTCTTTCACAACTTCGTATCTCAAATAAGATGTTATTAATGTAAAATATGGTGTTGTTAATAAAGAGAGATGTGTTATTCTTGGCCTTGAAACTTAAATTATGAAATTGTGAAACAAGAAAATCGAGTTGTTAATGTAGAATACGGTGTTGTTAATAAAGAGACCAGTGTTGATATTGTGAAACAAGAAAGTTGAATTGTTAATGTACAATATGGTGTTGTTAATAAAGAGACCAGTGTTGTTATTCCGAGTTGAGAGAGAGGGGGAGCAGAAGGGTAGATGCGTCTTTTTGTTGAAATTTCATAATCCCAGATTCCTCCACCGTACTGACATCGAACTGACTTGGGATTTTGGAATTTCGCAGTTCTGATTTGTCATTTTGCATATTCAATCATATTTTTCTGGAATTTTCCCTTATCTAAATTCAGTTTCTTTATCTAATTAAATTAGATAAATATGTTTTATATTAACAACTGGGAAGTGCCATGCAAACAGTGCATCTTTCTTTCTTTTTTCTACAAATTGTATATATTGTATGCGGAAAAAAGGGTAAGTATTTTTGTATGTACATTTTAGATATTTCAGAAGCTACAACACTCAGTCTAATAATCCACATTTTATGTCAGAGACTTGAAGAGACCATTATGCTCATTTTTTTTAAATTTAAAGCATTATGGAAAATTATATTGAAGGATAACACATCCTAATGAAATTAAGGTTAGTTTAGTTTATAAGATTGCATTTTTTTATGTAATGGAATTTTCATTATTATTTTTAAATCAAAACCTGAATGAAATTTTAGAGATTATCTTTTTTTTCCTGAATAATATAAAATATGAAATAATCAATATAAATATTATGAGAAGTTCAATACATGACCATAAATTCGACATTACATTATTTGATTTGATGGTATGAAAATGTTGAGTAGAAATAATGAAAAGAATATATATATATATATATATATATATATATATATATATATATATATATATATATATATATATATATAATCTAAGTCCCTAGAAAATGCCGCCTAAACATTTTCTAAGAATTTAAATAATATATTCTTAACAGAATTTATGGAACTTCTAAATTCAATAAAAAAATTAGAAATTTCCAGTAAGTCTTATAATAATAGGGAAAATCCCTTATAAAGCTGCCTAAAATAGAAAAATTATAAATCAGGTTGCTAAATTCAATAAATCCCTAATTAAGTTATTGACTCAATTTAGGATTTCAAAATATGGATTAAATGACTTTACTGCCCTCTCCACCTTCTTCTCTCCTATTAAAAGAGTTTCATTGCTTTGTAAATTATTTTTTTCAACAAGTATGTATATACACATATATAAACATTAACATATAATAAAATAAAATATGACTTGCTTGAATCAAAGAAATTTTTTGTGTTCTAGAAGGATTATCAAGAATAATTCAAGTGAAAAAAAAGGAAGACTCAACCCCAATATCATTTAAACTATTTTTATTGTAATATTAAGAATAAGAAATTTATTTTTGTATTGAATTTTTACAAAAAGAAAATCAAACTATGGTAATCGCAAGTCAAAAATATGACATGTGTGATTTATCAAACTATATATTAAAGAGTTCATTAACTACATATAATAAAAAAGAGTTTCATTAATAACATAAAAAAAGTGGTTCATCATTGTCAAAAAAAGCAACATATATATCACACAAGTTAAAATTGTGTGATTAATGTAGTTTGATTTTATTTTTCGTAGGGAAAAAAATAATTCAAGTTCTTCCAAAAATAAAATTTAATATTCACAATATTTAACTAAAAATCATTTAATTAATATTTAGGCTTATGCTTTTCTTTTTTACTTTTTAGCTTTAATTATTCTTAATGATTCTTTTAAAACACAAAAAGATCCTTTAATTTAAGTGAATTATTTATTATTATTATTATTATTATTATTATTATTATTATTATTATTATGTATTGGTGTTGATATATATATTTATTGAAAAACTAAGTTACAGAGCAATAAAATTCTTTTAAGAGGATAGAAGAGACTAGGAGAGGACAATAAAGTTATTTTATCCATATTTTGAAATTCTAAACTGGGTCAATAACTTAATTAGGGATTTATGAAGTTTAACAACTTGATTTTGAATTTTCCTATTTCAACCAACCATATATGAGATTTTCCCATAATAATAAGATTACTAATCCTAACATTACTGTGTTTTGTGTCTACTACCGATGGATCAAATGCAAAATCCAGTTTCAAGTGCATCACTTTTTAAATGGGCTTAAGGATGAGCGTTTTTCTGGTTTGAACTTATAATGGGCTCTTGCGTTTCAAACGCTTCGTTAAGTTTTTAATGATAAATAACAAATTAGCCCATGTGCTATGAAGTCGCTGTTCATTGGATTATGTTGAGCTTCTCTTCATATCGTCAATGGATATGTAAAGAAACATTCATTGTCAGCCCAATAACTTCTGGGCACCTCATGGGCCCACCTCTCAGGTGATACTGTCTAGTCCATTGGGGTTCCCTAGTCCAAGATAGATTATGGGCTCATATCAAATTAATGAAAAACTCCATTGAGATTCCCTAGTCCAAGAGTGATAACTTGTTTGAGAAAATATTGGGAATCACTTTACATGCTCGATGAGTAGGGAGACTTCGACCCATCTGGAATATTCATATTTAAATTTTTAACTAATAATTTTTAAATGAAAAAAATCATTTTTTTTAAATGTTAGTTAAAAGATTATTTTTATTTTAAATTTTATATACATTAAAATAATTTTTTTAAATCTGGACTATCCAGATTTCATGTGGATGGCTCAAATGGGCTGAGCTCTCAGGAAAACTGGTTCTAAAAATATTGTGGGTAGAAGTGGCTACTAATGTGGGGATAAGAGAGATAGTACTAGATTGTTATATTCTTTCTTTATTTATTTAAGGGCGTTAGTTATATTTAGTACTCTTGTAATTATTGTTATAAAAAAATCAAACTATATACTAGAAATTCTTGCATGAACTTAGTGCACTAGCTAATTTGTGCCCTGACTAATTTATGCAATGAAATTATAACACCTCCAATAATTTCCTCTTCTGTGCCAATGCAAGCTACATGTCTTGCCTTTAAATCATGTTATTGAAATAATAAATTTCTCTGAAATCGGCACTTTTTCTTCAGCATTACTTAAAGAATAAAGAAAGAAATGGTGATAGAGGGGAATTATTATAGACGGACGGAGTACATGGTTACTGAAAAGCGCTAGGGAAATTTATTATTTAAATAATACGATTTAAAAGTAAGACACATAGGCTTGACACATAGGATGAAATTATTTAAAATGTTATAATTTCATTGGTCAGTGCATAAATTAGCTAGTGCACTAGGTTCATGTAAGCCATTTCTTACCATATATATAAATACTAGTAATAATTAATTAAAATGGAAAGCAATAAAAATAGTAATTGAAACGTGTTTTCTTATGTAATATTTGAAATATGAAACTTACGCCTGGATTGTTTATCGCACATAAATTGTTAGATAAATATTATATTTGAAGGAAGGAAATAAAAATAGATAATGGTGAATTTATGTTTTAAAATAAATGTAAAATAAATTTATTTTTTATAAGAAAATAATTTCATTTTTTTTGTCAAAAAAATAATTTTATTTTTAATGCTATGGAAAATATCTCTTGCAATACTAATAAATAATTGCACAACTCTATATTTATATGATTTTATATCAGGTGGTTACGGTAATCCGAATGTGTAGAGACAATTTAACGTCTACCTCTCAGTGTGTTTTACACAACTTTGCAAAATTATTAAATTAGTGAAGCTTTGTTTCAAATTTTCACATAACCAAGAAGTTTCATGACAACTTGGTTTACCTCTGTTTTTCCATTCCTATAAAATAGAGTGTATTTGAACATTATTTTCAATGGGAATGGAACATCCTATCTAAAGAATCTCATGGTGGAAGCTCATAAGAAGGGCCTACCTATAAAAATACTAATCGGGCAAACATTAAATCTTAATTTGAGTAGTCAACAAGCTCTGGGCTCAAAAATAGTCTCCAAAATTCCATAACTTAAAAAGTTTAACAGCTTTGACGTTTAGAAAATGGATATCGATTTGCTTTTATCTATGAATTCTAAAGTTGTGTGGAGATGCCTCGTCTTAATTTTCAATTTTGTTTCAATGTTATGTTTTTTCCCCTTTCATAACATTACTTAATATTTTTTTTGACGACATAAAACAAAAAACCAACAAAAGAAAGAAAAAAACTACAAGCATAGTAGGCAATGCTACTATGAGAAGAATATTTGATTATAACAATATCTTTTATGAAAAATAGAACTTTACTGTTACATTTTTGGATTGAACATTGTCGCATTTTTGTTATGCAAATAGATGTCTATTAGCATAACAATTTTTATTTTATCTCTACGTCTAAAATTGGCATGTATCAAATAAGATGAGGATTCTCCAAAGTATGCATCTAATGCCTTCCATCAAATTTATAGTTTGAGCTTCATTGTCACTATAAACTCATGCCTATCAGTCTTGATATTTCACTACCTTCCTTCACATTCTAAACTTCTGAACAAGGGAATAGTGCTATGGTTCTGACAGAAAAAAGAAATGGAGGTAATTGGGATTCCTTCTTATTGGTATTTTCAACATCTTTTCTTTGCTTCATATCACCATGGTTGATAGATGTTAATGCCTTCTACTTCTATCATGTTTTGATGGATTGGGTATTTAGGGATTTGACGTAGCTTGTGACATTGTTACTCTAAGTGATTGGTGAAATTTGCATGCATGTATGGATGTTGTTTGGGAAAGGATTTATAGGCTATGGAGTTATTCAATGAATATACTATAAAATGCTGATCAATTGCTTGTCGAAATGCTTGAAAAAAGAGAGTTATAACTAAAGCTAACACCTTGCAATGATTAATGTACCCTTGATTATATTTCACTCTATGAAGTTATTAGATTAAAATAAGAGACATTATTTTAAAAGCTTTGTTGGAATTGTTAGTTAAGAGTCAAATGTCATGATCTTAAAAACTTAATTCCAAGAAATAACTCAATGCAATAAAAATTAACGATACTTAATGATAATTCTCAATACAGACATATTTGAATCTCTCAACATAAGATAAAAGAAAAGCTACAGAGCTAAGGAAATAAGAACACAAAACATAGAGGAAGGGATAGCCACAGAGTTGTGAAGGGAATCACATAATTTGTAGGAGGGAAGAAGACACAAGAGGAGGGGGAGTGAGTCACCAAACCGTCTGTCCCTTTTTCTTTTCTTTTCTTTTTTTGTTTTTTGCATCTCTATGTATTTTCAATATCTTCGTTAATGTAGTCCACTTCTTATAGGCCGAACCAAAAAAACATATGGCCCAATAGCCTACCCTTCTTATGGTCCAAATCCCGCTCATGACATCAAATACGAATTAAGTTAGAAATGCAATGAAATTGTTGTGAATGCAAAAAGTGAGAATGCCTTGGATGGTGGAGGTGCATTATTCTTGAATTGAATTGGATGTTGCTTTATAAAGAATTTATTCTATGATTGAGGAGTGTTGTTAGTGAATTGACGCAAATATGTGAGTATATATGATAAGTGAAATTATGAGGACTGGTTTAGGTACTTAGGTAGCTAAAAGACAAACTCTTATTCAAAAGTCTGATGTTAGCAAAAACCATGACACTTTGGTTCTTTAATTTTTTATCCCATTTCAATTTAGTCCATTAAATTTATAAAATACAGTCTTAATCCTTAATATTAACATTGTTTGTCTCATTTAGCGAAATATTGATTTAACAATTTTAAGTGATGATTGAGCAATTAAACACCGAAAAAACATACTTATATATATATATATATATTTTAATTCTTTAACATGTTTATATTTTTAGATAAAAATAAATCGTACAATCAAATAGGTGTGTGGTGCCAAAATTTTGAATTTTTAAATATGGAAAATAAAAAGATAATAGAGTCGCTACCAATTTTTTTGTTATTTTTTTGGTATCGAAAAAAAAAGAGAATAGAAAAGGTGTTAAAAAGATATTTCTTGAGGAATCAGAGGCCGCTCGCGCAACACTCCAACTGTGTTGAGGTCTTTTCCTTTTCTGGTCCGCCAAGCTTCTTCTTCTGCTGCTTCAAACGACGTCGTCTCGTGGGTGTGCGTGAGCCACCTTCATCCTCTTTCTTCAGCACACACCAACCTTGCCTCCTCCAACTCTGTTCTTCAGTGCTCTGTTTGTGTCGGTGTGTTCGAAAACTTCTCTCCTTCCTTGTTTCTGTGTAGCTGCCGTGTGTTTATTTCCTGGTGTTGTTATGTGGCCTGTGCGTGATGTAGGAGAGACGATGAAAGTTTAGACAAACTAAAGTTGAAGTTTTAGGTGCTTATTTGGATAGGAAATTTTGTTCTAATTGTTTTGGTTGTTGTAATAGGAAGATTGATTTAGGTTCTGTTTTATAGTGTTTGAACTGATTCTTGGTGATGAATTAAATTTGGAAAGGATAGTAATTCCTTTTTTCAATTAGAAAGCATAGTAATTCTATACATGGGTGTTTGGAAATTGTTAGACGAGATTTGAAGATTAAGAAGTTGATGAACTTGTTTGAATGTTGACGCAAACAAGGTGTTTTGTGAAAATGTGTAGAGGAGGAATTTGGTTGGATTAAGATTGGTCAACTCTATGTTGAAACTTAAAAGGGCATAGTATTGCTTGAATATATATATGCACACTCGTATAGCATAGTTATTGTTTAAATATATATATGCACACGGATATAGCATGGTGGTGAAGGTTAATAACTTTTGGGAAGCGGGAGGGTGATGGAGTATGTCGTATGTGATTGATCCAAATCGTCTTTTAGAATGACATTTAAATGGCTTGTACAAGTGTTATTTTATTTAAATGCAAGTTCTTGTAAGCGAATCTTGGGAACATCATCATTAATTTCTCTCATGATAATAGTGGATTAGATAGGTATTCCACTACTGCATTATAATTATGTTTCATGTCTTAGCCGTGATAAATACCTTTATGGACTTCCTAGTAAATAATTTTTGAACTTTTATAGGGTTTCTGACTATCTTTCTTTATTAAGCAATTAAGGATAGAAACTAAATCAAATATTAGGATTGGTGAGACTGTGCCTAGATGTGAAGAGCATGTTATTACAATCTACATCTCTTGTGATGAGACTAATGCTTTTGAGGATTGTTCATAGTAATTACCACTTAAAATGCCACTAATTTTTTATTCTTGAACAACTATATTTTGTACATCTCCGTGAACTGAAAGGCAATTTTAAACTAGTATTTGCTAGCTATACATGCATTATCCAAATTAATGTTGTTCTGTGCATTGCTAGGTAAGTTATTCTGTGTTATTTTATTTGTATGGTACTCACAAAAGTAGGTTATTTTATTTAAAATTTCTTAATAATAAGGCTTGTTATTAAATTTTATCAAAAACCAAGAACTTGATCGATTTGTTGAGGGGGTCAGTCACTTTAAAATTGACACTAGGTTTCTTTCCCTTTTGTGTATAGTTTCTAACAATGGTATCAAAAGGGTTAAAGGCCAATTTTGCTCTGAAAGTATTCACTGAGGGTCAATTTTGTCCTAGAAGTTTTTTAAGGGCCAATTTTATCCCAAAAGTGTCAAATTTGGAGCAATTTTACTCTGACCGTTATTCCAGTTAAATTTGACCGTTAGTTGATCAATTTTCAAGGCAAATTTTCTCACAAATGAAAATTTTCAAAGCAAATTTATACCTTAACAAAAATGATGTGAATGACACAATAAAATTGCCTTGGAAATTTTCACTTAGGCGCAAATTTATCCTGAAATTTGATCAACTAACAGTCAAACTTAAATGGAATAATGGTTAGAGCAAAATTGCTCTAAATTTGACACTTTCAAGACAAAATTGACACTTGTAGCCAATACTTTTTCAACTGCTACCTCCGTTTCAGCAATGCTTATCCAACTTTTAATTGGTTTTCTTCTATTTTTCTATTCCCAAAAACGGAGTACCACTCTGGTCCCTATTATAAGTCCCTTTTACCTAAATCCCACATACCAAGAAAAAGTAGTTAACCCAATGATTATAGGGTAAATTTCCAACTATACCCCCATTTATGAATGTGTACTTTTCAACTTTTTCTTCTTTATCTCTCTTTAAATTATTTCTTTGTGGGTACAATAAATAGGGGCAAAATTGTCATAAGCTCATTTATGTACTGAAAGTGGACTTATAAATAGGACCAAATTTTTTGATCAAAAAGGACTTATAATAGGGACCAGAGTGGTACATGCTAATTACTCATAAATTAATTTTCTATTTCCCAAAACAGAGTATATGCTAATTACTCATAAATTAAATCTTAATCCTCGAATCACTTTGGATTTATAAATAAACTCCAAAATTACATATAACTTAACAATATACTCTACTTTTGAGTCTACCAAACAAATCAAACCCATGGCAGAAACTATGAATTCCCCAAGATCAGTCACTAGAACAATATGTTTCCTGATTCAAAGACTTGTAAACAAGTGGTCCAAATTCTTACCTCTCAAATGATATTAGTACAAGCTACGCCTTCCATTTTGATATTTTAGTTCCTTGGCTTATTGAATTCAATTCCTACATTCAAAAAATCATTTGCTGTCATTAATTCTGTGATGTGGCTTTCGTAATAAATAGGATTAGAGGTTTATTCTTAGGTTTTCAA
Organism: Inga leiocalycina; assembly: GCA_963242795.1. Taxonomy (NCBI): domain Eukaryota; kingdom Viridiplantae; phylum Streptophyta; class Magnoliopsida; order Fabales; family Fabaceae; genus Inga; species Inga leiocalycina. The sequence continues at coordinate 61,597,254 of OY725321.1, forward strand.
ATAAAGGGTTAAGGTGCAAAAATATACTTATAAGTTTTATACTAAAAGTGTATCCAACATGATATATGTTTTATTGAAGGTATAAAAATACTCATAAATATTTAATACGGAAGTAAAAATATTAAGACTGTTATATAAAACATCACATCCTTACATATACATATGTAAAAATAGCGTCGGCCCCACAAAAAAAGTAGCGGAGTGAGGTTAAATCTAACGGTCCGGACATTTTTTTGCTCCAATTTTAATTGTTTATTTTTTTTATAGTAAAAGTTCATGATATTTTTATACCTTTAACTTTAAATAAATTTTAGGTAAATGAATTTTGCAATAAGAAATTTATGAGCTATTTTTCTTTGCAATAATATGAGAACAAGAGAAGTCGACGGGTGACGTGTCAGTACTCCTTCATTAAGTTCCACTGTATAATTCCACGTATACCAAGCAAGCTTCTTGTGTCACTCAATCACACGCTTTGGTGTTTTCACTTCTCTTCATTCTCTGACCCAAGCATGGTGGTCTCTTCAGAACCACACACCACCACCATTACCACATGGTGGTAATAGGTTTAGTTTTCAAATTTCACCCATAATTTGAAAGAAGTCTTGCAATTAGTCTTCCCCAAAGAGCATTGGGATTTAAAAGATTAATACTTTCTTTAGAAGATTGTAATTTTTATGTAGTTAATTTATTATCGTGTCATTTTGGTAACGAATGAAATGGCTGCAGATTGACTGGTAAATCGGCGGCGTTACGCGAGTAGTAAATTTTAGGTGAAGAAAAAATAAATAATTTCTACTTAAAATTTTTTTATGTGATCAATTAATTTGACCAATGAGGAGCAAAGACGTGGAAGAAGGCCACATCAAATCAGATCAGTTTATTTTCCACAATATCCTGGACAGGCTAACGAATCTCGTCCGTCAAAATCGAATACTTCTTTTTGTCAAAGAACTTGACCATCGAATCTCTCACTCTCACTCTCTCACCGAGTTGGCCGCACAAACCCTCTCATTTCCATAACCAAAATCTTCTCAAAATTAGAGAGAAAGAGGGTGCAGTGCACTCAGAGGGTGAACGAGAGCGAAATGGATTCGGATCAAAGGAAGCTTTTTATTGGTGGGATATCATGGGATACGACGGAGGATAAGCTCAAAGATCATTCCAGCAACTACGGTGATGTTCAAGCTCAAAGATTGAATTGTTTTATTGTTCTCCTGCAGTTGGGCTTTCAAATCATCAAGCTCAGGTTTGGGAGGATTGATCTTAATCTTACACGGGAATAGCGTCGTGAGCCTTTGATCAACTTTTGACAAATCATGTTTTGATGATTCGTGTTTGATATATAATCAATCGATTGTATGGGAACCAAGCATCCAAACTGGCCATAGAAACAAGTTTTATGCGCACATAGAAACGAGTTTGTGAAATATTTTTCTTGATGATAAGTGAGCAATACAAGTACGCAACAGCATTTGTAATCTTTTATATTTTGGGTTTAGGAAAATAAAATACTAAAGAACGAATCCATGAGTCTCCATATTTCAAGAAGAATCAAATGGATCTTCATTGATGCTCTGCGCTACCTTTATCAAATTAATTGCTCTCTTGACATGAAAAGAAAGATTTTAAGGATAAAACGAATCAGATTTTGCAGATATTAATGTTTGTTATTCGAATAGTTATTATGAAACACAATATTGATCAGGAAGAATAAATAAATGTCATGGTGTGACAGGATGCTCTCTCATCATTTTAATTAGAGAGGCATTATGATTTTTTTCAATATTCAGAAATATCTAATAAAGTCTTTTGGCCTGATTAGGGATTTGTTAAAAATGAAGGCTTCAATTTGGCAAATTTCGTGGAAAAAAAATTATTATATTTTAAATAAATTTTAAGTAAAAATAATATTATAATATTATTTATTAAGTAATTTTAATTAAAAATAAATTATTAGTTATTAATATGATATTATTAATTATTAATTAATGTTAATTAAAAAATATATTAAATTTCAAAAAATTGTTACAATGAAAGACTAAATTTTCGACGGAATTTACCACAAAATTCACAATTTTTGTTGGATTTACGACAGAAACAGTTTTTTGATGAAATCCATTCCCTCACTAATAGTTGTGTGGCAAATCAATTTTCAACGGAATTCCAGTTCCGTCACAAATTTTCCATGGAATTTCATTGGGAATTTGTGACTGTCTCTGTTTTTTTTATTTTTTAATTTTAAAATGCCACATGGATCTTCTTAGGAAAAGTCACGTATCACATCCAATAACCAGAGGCTGCCAAGTGTCAGCTCTGGTACTTGCTGACAAATCCCTATTTTATTATATATTTTGATATTTTATTAGGGGATTTTGTCATATTAATTAAGTGTAAAATGTCTTTTTTGTGATTAATTGTAATTAAATTTTTTTAAATGAAATTAAGGTTGAAAAAGAGCAAAAATGTCATATACTTTTATGATTTACTTTAATTGATTAATTTTTAGAATATAAGATATTATATTTTGGATTTATTTTAATTACAGATCATTTTGGGAAAAAATTACAAAACAGAACCCAGGAGTTATGGAAATTACAAGAAAATGAAGAAAGGACTCAGAGAAAACTATAGAAAAGACCCAAATTTTTTAAAAATCATGTTTGGACCCCTAAAAGTTTTCTAGTATCCGGTTTAGTCCCTCATGAAAGAGTTTTAACATTTTCATCCCTTGGTCAAAACGCACGTTTTGACCAAGGGTTAAATGAGAGACACACAAGCTGAGAGAATAGGGGGGACGGTGCAGACAGAAAAACCCTTCGCTGAGAGACCCGACAGGGTCAGCTGAGAATTGAATGGCAAAGAGCTGAGAGGAGGCGGACGTCGCGAGAAACGAAGGAAGAGCGGCGCAAGCTTCTCTTCATCATACACATCATCACCGCCCCTCTCTACTCCGTCCATCACCCTATCACCGCCGCCTCACCACCATTTCCTTCTTCCACCATCAAGTCGGAGCTCCAACGAGGAGGAGAGAGCAAGCAGACCTGTCGTGAATCAGAGTGACCCTCCTCTTTCCATCTTCCATTAACCACCGCCGGCAGCCTCCTCTGTTTCTAGCATCATCACAGCCTGGGCTTTCTCTTGTCCAGACCATGACGCCTCTGCCTTTCAACACAGCCATGACTCCCCTGTTCTGAGTTTAATTGCAGCCCCAAGTCAAATTGAATTAGTGCTAATTGGTAATTTAATTTGTGACTTAATGGCTGGATGTTGGTGGTCTTCAATGTCTGGAACTTTGAAGTTGCTTGGGGAAGTAATTCTCATGAGTGGCTAGGTAATTTTGTACTCTTGGAGATGAATTGGTGATGACTTGAGCTCACATAGGGGAGTTTATTTTATCTATAATTCATTATATTTATGATTTTTTAAGTTTAGGAATTCATTTATATAATGAGACTATGATTTTAATTATGATTTCTATGGATTGAGTTGTTGTGATTTGGAATTTGTAATGAGAATTTGTACTCATTAATATATATGGTTATATATATGTTTATCTATGATTCTATTGTTTTCTCTATTTAACATGATATTGTTAAATAATTTAATTGAATTGGAATTGTAGTTAAACCTAAATGCATTGCTTATTCCATAGTCACTCTCTAAGGGGTTTTAATAATGCTTAAATGAATTGGTTCATGAGTTTAAGTATTAGACTCAATGGTAATTGAGGTTTGATATATTACAAAACTTATAGAAACTCATTACATTAAGAGGGCTTAATAGCATTTCAAGGGTAGGGGTTCCTCTCTTGTGATGTTAGACTCATTGGTTAATGATGTTTGGAATATTAGAAGCTTAGTGTATTAACTCTCCAAATATTTTAATTGAGCAAGGATAACCATTGAAAACATTTCCAAAAGCATCTTCATCATTTGCATTCTTAACCCATCTCCATTCCACTTTTATTCTAAAAAAATCCAAAAATATCTATTTTAATTAAATTTAATTCATAGTTTTGAAAATCAATCAATCATGTTTTACCCTTGTCAAATTTACATTTTAATTATTTAGTTTATTAGGAATTAGTTTCATAATCGACTCCTCAAAGTGAAACGACTCGAATTGTGCACTATATTACATTAATTTGGTTTTTATTCTTGATAACCCCAAGGCGACTAAAGGGCTATTTCACCTGCCACACCATCGTTGGAGGCTGCCACATGTCCAAGCCTCATAGTGTGCCACGTGTCCCTTCCTCTAGCTGCCATGTGTCTCCTACTCACAGCCGCACGCGCCTCAACTAGTTGAGCCAAAGAAAACCTGCAAAATATTATATTACTGAATAAATATATATAATATATTATTGAAAACTAATAAAAAATTAAATAAAAATTTCAAATAATATTATATATTTATTATTATTTTTCAATATAAATTAATTTCAAATTAAAAAAATTTTAAATATTTAGTAAATCTTCTTATAAGTATATGAATTTGAATGCATAAATGGATGTTGTTTGGGAAATTGTTTATTTATAGGGAAATTTCCAAATAAATAATATTTGAACATCAAAAACCCCAAAACGTTTGTTAATACATGAAAATGATAAATAGATCTCAATGGACAATTCTGAAATTTTGAAATGTTGTGTTTTTACCAAAATGCCCCTCAATTTTTTTAAGAAAATAAGAAAGAACCCTCGCTGGCACCAAAGCTCCGCTGCCCTAGAGCTCTGGTTATAACTTAAGTAATGGGATTGACCATGTTAGTATAAAGATTGACTACTTGAGCTCTATAAACTCTATCCAGTGTCGTTAACAAGTTGAATAAAGGAATGACAACTCTAGTATAGTGATTGACAAATTAAATTGTACTTCCAAAGTGATTAATGGCTACACTTAAGTTGTCATTGCCTTTATTCAACTTATCAACGGTGCTTGATAGGGCTTTGATGAGAGCTTAAGTAGTCAATCTCATTGTTGAAGTTGTCACCGGAGCTCCGAACGCCGGTGATAACTTGAGTAATGGGATTGACTACTTGAGTATAGAAATTGACTACTTGAGCTCCATAAACCCTATCCGGTATCGTTAACAAGTTGGATAAAGGCAACGACAACTTGAGTATGGTGATTGACTACTTGAGCTCCATAAACCCTATCCGGTATCGTTAACTTGAGTTGGATAAACCCTAAAATTTTTGTGAATGCAAAAACAGAGAATGCCTTGAATGGTGAATGTGCATTATTCTTGAATTGAATTCAGAGATATTTTGGAAAGGAAGTTTTTTTATGATTAAGGAGAATTGTTAGGGAATTGAAGCAAATATGTCAGTATAAGATAGGTGAAATGATGAATTCTTATTCAAAAGTCTACTTGTGATGGGAAACAGTGCCACTATAGTACCTGTTATTTGGGCCAAAAAAAAAAAAACTTATCACATAAGTGAATGACACCTTACTCTAACGTCATATATATATATATATATATTATATATATATATATATATATGTTTAGGAGAAAGAAGAGAGAGAATGATTAGGAGAAAATCAAGGTAACTTTAACTGATTTCGTTTCCTTAATCCTTCTTTCTTGTTCTAGTGTTATGGTTTATTGGTGCAATTATCCTTAAAAAAGAACGTTATGACTCAATCTTTCTTGGACATTTGAAACCTCCATTGATGGCCTCTTCTGTAGTTGCTAATACTATGATTGATTAGGAAATTTTGTTCTAATTGTTTTGGTTGTTGTAATAGGAAGATTGATTTAGGTTCTGTTTTCTTGGGTTTGAACTGATTCTTGGAGATGAATTAAATTTGGAAAGGATGATAATTCCTTTTTTTAATTAGGAAAGCATAGTAATTCTCTACATGGGTGTTTGGAAACTGTTAGACAAGAGATTTAAAGATTAAGAAGTTGATGAACTTGTTTGAATGTTGATGCACACAAGGTGTTTGTGAAAATGTGCAGAGGAGAAATTTGGTTGGATTAAGATTGTTCAACTCTATGTTGAAGCTTAAAAGGGCATAGCATTGCTTTAATATATATATGCACACTCCTATAGCATAGTTATTGTTTGAATATATATATATATATATATATATATATATATATATATATATATATATATATATATATATATATGCACACATGTATAGCACGGTGGTAAAGGTTAATAACTCTTGGGAAGCGGAGGGCGCTGGAGTATGTGGTGTGTGATTGATCCAAGTCTTCTTTCAGAATGACATTTAAATGGCTCGTACAAGCGTTATTTTGTTTAAATGCAAGTTCTTGTAATTGAATAATGGAAACATCATCGTTAATTTCTCTCATGATAATAGTGGATTAGCTAGATAGGTATTCCAGTACTGCATTATAATTATGTTTTATGTCTTAGCCATGGTAAATACCTTTATGAACTTCCTTGTAAATAATTTTTGAACTTTTATAGGGTTTCTGATTATCTTTCTTTGTCAAGCAATTAAGGATAGGAACTAAATAAAATATTAGGATTGGTGGGACTTGCCTAGATGTGAAGAGCGTGTCATTACAATCTACATCTCTTGTGATGAGACTAATGTCAACACCCGTTTCCATTTTGATATGCCCAGGGCAATAATGAACAAGTTCCATAGGCAAACAGAAAAGTATAGTTATACTGATAATAAGTATTTGTTTACAGATAGTCATTAACAGAGCAGAAGTCGATAAAAATGACAAATATGTACAAAATGTCCCAAAACTATTTTACATACAGACTATATACAACCACTGTATTTATCTTGGGAAAGTGCCTGTCAGTTTCCCTTCTCTGCATCCTTGGCTTTCGAGCCACTGGCACCCGCTGAGACATTTTGATTAGAAAAAGGGGTGAGATTCCAAGGAATCTCAGTTGAAACATATGATCAACATATAAAATGCGAAAATTAAATATGCAATGCACCGTATCAAGTAAAATGAAAATTCATATCATCCGTGTGTGTACACAAAATTCAGGGCCAACTAACCCGTTGAAACTCCTGCATGTACCTCAGCCGAGTCCTTGACTACAGCTAGGTAAGACCAGTGTACCTCAGCTAGGTCCTAGACCACAGCTAGGTAATGTGCTTCCAGCACGTGTTCAGATAACAAAATACAGTAACACGCATCATACAAATAGTCACATAGTATATGAGAGATAGTAGTCCCTACCTTAACCTCTTTCCTGTCTCAAAGGGTCCGCCTTGTAAAACATGTCAACTATAGGCGTCCAATTCGGTCCTAAAACGTCAAACATACAAGAAATATGTCATAACCTATCCAAGTATCATTTTAGACACTTCCATAGTGTTTCTTGTGGTTATATTAGCCTATGGTGAAAATTTACCAAAATGCCCCCGGGACCCCAGCCCCGCCGTACCCGGCCTGATGGCACGTTTTTCCAAATTTTTGACTAGGGCTATCCTGATGTATTTTCGTCCAAGGAATCCATTTCTGGACTCAAAATTACCAAATTCAATGTCAAATTATGAAATTGCCCTTGGCAGCCCTACTTTTAGGGTTTTAGGGGCGTTTCCGTAATTATGCTTTCTCAGCCTTTTTTGAAAAAGTGCCCAACTGTAACCCCACCTATTTTCGCCCACTGAATCCAATGAAACCATAAAATCATTGAAAATCCAACTATAAGGCCCTCAAACATCCCTGGCCGAAATAATTGTTCTCCGGGAAAAATCGGGGTTTTACGATTTCGGCTCCGTAAACACATTCCTTTCTACTCTTAACCACTTTATTAACCATCTAATTGAGTTATAACAACCATTTAAACTAAAATTGGGCAGCATAACCCTTAGATACACACTTTTCTAAAATTTAAAACCAATGGCAATCTGGCGAAATTTCACCGATTAAATTGCCCACAGCAGCCATAATAGTTAATATACGAAGGTTTGGAAGTTACCTCAAGCTCCCACAAGCTTTTCCCAAAAATGGCTGAAAACCCTAACTTTTAGAACACCAAATTTGAGCTTTCCAAACCTTAAAGAACAAAGAGGAGTAGCTTAGAATCGGAGTTATATGCGTTAGGAGCGAAATCGTCGGAGAAATCGGCTTACCTTATGATTTTTCTTCTCTTTCTCTCTCTAAACTCTCTCAACGTCTCTCACACTATGTTCAGGTCTGTTTCTCATGGAATAGCAGCTGAATGAGAAAGATGAACTTATCTTCTAATATCTCATAATATTATAATAATTTGTTTAATTTTCCAAAATTGCTAAAATCCAATTTTATGTACATAACTTCCTACATTCACGTAACCATGCCATCATGTCCAACCAATATTTCCTTGTTTATGCCACATGTAGGAGACACCTAGGGGTCCCTCCCTATGGTCTCAATTGGCTTCACAACTTGTTTTGGTTACGTATACACGTAAAGTTTCAATTTTGGTCAAAATTGCACTTTTTGCTCAAATTTTCCATAAATTCATATTAAATTGACCAAAATATTCTAAATATATTTTTAACCTTTATTTTCCTGAATTAATTGAAATTAACTTCAATTAATTGGAAAATAATGTATTTTGTGCTATTTTGGCAAAATTACGATTTTGCCATTACCTTTCTAATCCAATTTCTTTTCTTATTTTTCTTTGGCCAATTTCCATCTATTTTTGGACCAAATATTTTCTATAATATTCCTTCATTTTTGGACCTTAATATTGGGCTTTTTAAATTACCCAAATTAATTCCATAATTATTTTTGCCCAATTTCCCATGAAATTGAACATTTATAAATTCATAAATTCTAAATTCATGAATATTCACCATTTTATTGAATTTCTCAAATAATTACAATATATTTGGTGAATATAAAATTTGGGGTGTTACAACTAATGCTTATAAGGATTGTTCACAGTAATTACCACTTAAATGCTACTCCCTTCATTCCTAAATATAAGACAGGGTTGACTTTTTTAGAGGGATTAAGGAGGTTAAATAAGTTATTTAATTATATCATATTCTTAGATTATATATAATTTTATTAGTCAAACTAATTAGTTTGGAGAAAAAAATAAAAATAAAAATACTCTAAAATAATTTAATTAGACAAAAAGTCAACTTTGTTTTATATTTAGGATAGCAAAGTTGTACTATTTTTTTATTCTTGAATAGTTATATTTCGTACATCTTTGTGAACTGAAAGGCAATTTTAAACAAGTATTTGCTAGCTATACTTGTATTATCCAAATTAATGTTGTTCTGTGCATTGCTATACACGTTATTCTACATTATTTTATTTGTATGGCACTCGCAAAAGTAAGTTATTTTCTTAAAATTTCTTAATAATAAGGATTGTTATTAAATTTTATCAAAAACCAAGAGCTAGTTTAAATGTCATGATGTGACTCGATGCTCTCTACTTATTTTAATTAGAGAGGCATTATGATTTTTAACAATATTAAAAAATATCTAATGAATCTATTTGGCCTGATTAGGGATTTGTAAGTGTAGGCTTTAATTTAGATTTAAGCATTTCAAATGGGTTTGAATGGAAATTTACTTTTGGATAAATAAGATTTTATTCAGAAGAAATTTCTTTAGTTTGGAAAAATTAGCCATGAAAAATTCTGTGAATATTCCGTGGCAAATTTCATGAAAAAAAAATTATATGTTTAATAAATTTTATATAAAAAATAATATTATAATATTATTAATTAATTAATTTTAATTAAAAATAAATTATTAGTTATTAATATTATATTATTATTTATTAAAATTATATTTATAATTTTATATTAAAAATAATATTTATAATTTTAAATTATTAGTCATTAATTAATCTTAATTAAAAATAAAATTCAATTTCAAAAAATTTCCACAATAAAACACTAAACTTCCAACAAAATTTGCCTAAAAAATTCACAATTTCTGACGGATTTGTGATGGAAACGGTTTTCTAATAGGGTCCATTCCCTCGCTAATAGATGCGTGGTAAATCAATTTTCGACGGAATTTCAATTTCATTGCAAATTTTCCACGAAATTCCGTTGGAAATTTGTGACTGTTGCTAATTGTTTTTATTTATTAATTTTAAAATGCCACGTGGATCTTTTCAAGAGAAGCCATGTATCACGTCCGTAGAAGACCACCTCATTGTTGGATCCTTCGCCGACAGCCACCACCTATCAGCTTCGGCACCCACATCCAACACCCGCCACTCCATCGTTGGCAGTAGCCACGTCTCCAAGCCTCGTAGTGCACCACTTGTCCCCTCCTCTCATTGCCACGTGTCTCCTACTCATACCTGTTCATACTTTAGGTAGTTGAGCCAAAGAGAACCTACAAAATATTATTACAAATATATATATATATATATAATATCATCATAAATAATAAATTATATATAAATATATATAATAAATTATTAAAAACTAATAATAAATTAAATAAAAATTTGAAATAATATTTATATATTTATTATAATTTTTCAATATAAATTAATTTCAAATTAAAAAATTTTTAAATATTTAGTATATCTTCTTATAAATATATATATGAATTTGAATGAATGGATGTTGTTTGGAAAATTGTTTGTTTATATATGGTAATTAATTTATTTATCTATGGAGCTTGTTTAATGAATATATTATAAATTGCTGATCAATTGTTTGATGAAATGCTTTAAAGAAAAAAGTTCTAACTAAAGCTAACACCTTGCTATGAGTAATGTAACCTTGATTAGATTTCACTCTATGGTGTTATTAAATTAAAACGAGATATCATTATAAAAGCTTTGTTGGAATAGTTATTTAAGAGTCAAATAACAAGAATCAAGTTAAAAATGTTATAAAATTTTTGTGAATGCAAAAACTGAGAATGCCTTGAATGGTGAATGTGCATTATTCTTGAATTGAATTCAGTGATATTTTGGAAAGGAAGTTTTTTTTTACGATTGAGGAGAATTGTTAGTGAATTGAAGCAAATATGTGAGTATAAGATAGGTGAAATGATGAAGGTTGGTTTAGATACTCAGGTAGCCACAAGGGTGAACTCTTATTCAAAAGTCTATTGTGATGGCAAACCGTGCCACTATAGTACTTATTATTTGGGCCAAAATAAAACTGATCAAGTAAGAAATGACACCTTTCTCTAACTTCATATATTTGTTTGTACCCACAAAAAACTTCATATATATATGTGAGGCCTTTTCGATTATATTCAAATTTGATGCTCAATTGAGTTTTCTTCGTAAGAAAGTTTTGTGATATTAGAGGCTCAGTGATAGGAGTTTCAATAAATTTAAAACATTATTATTTATTTTATATAATTTTACTTGTTATTTATTTTACATAATGATTTAAATATATGGAATCATTGCAAGAAAATTTGAAAATATTACTTATGAAGTCTTCATGTTAATTCCATACATGATTAGAGGTGTTTACATAGGGAAGCAATGAAACTATTATCACGAAGCTCTAAATTCTAATAGGGTATTTATAAATCCAATTGTTTTATCGACAAAAACTATGTTCAGACATTGATTCTTTTAATTGTAAATTTCAAAGAAAGGTAATTATAAATATGATATTGATGAGAATCCCATAAGGGATCTTCCTAATGGGCCGGATTTGTTTCATTTACACAAAGTTATATGGAATGAGGAGTATCAAAGATGCATTAAGCTAAATTTCTCTGTAAAAAAATTGAATTCAAAAGTTGAAATATTTTTATTGAATAGCAAAATAGGGGTAAAATGGTCATTTTAGAAGTCATTTTTTTATTAACTTTTTAAGACCTTGTCCCTCTTATTTTTCCTACAATTCGCAGGACACTGGGGAGGAGGAGAAAGAATGATTAGGAGAAAATGAAGGTAACTTTAACTGATTTCGTTTCCTTCATTCTTGTTCTAGTGTTATGGTTTCTTGGTGCAATCATCCTTAAAAAGGAACGTTATGACTCAATCTTTCTTGGACATTTGAAGCCTCCGTTGATGGTCTCTTCTGTAGTTGCTAATACTATATACGATACTACTTTTGTTTGATTCGAACCTAATAGCTACGTTTCTAATTATCTAAAAAGAAGAGGAGGAATAAAGAATTGCAATGGAATATGAAAAATCTCTCAACTTTTTCTATAGTGCTTAATTGCTTATTCCAATACATGGGGAGAGTATTCTTAAATGTCCAACTTGGTCGTATGATATCTAAATCTACATTGTAAAATAAACCATTTGGAAAATTTGACTTATAAATATCAGAAGGTATGACAGGAAAAAAATTATTTAATTTCTCGAACAAATTTAAGTGGATATTTCTCTAATATCAAGACGTTTAAAAAACATAAGTATAGGATAGAGGAGAGAAAGAAAAATGTAGGGCTCATTTTCATTAATCTTAAAATCCTTTTCTTCCAAAATTAAATCCCAACTGTATAAAGTTACTTTAAGAAAAGGAGAGGATTGATCAAGGTTCTTATAATTGAAAACCAAAATGTTAAAACAGAAAAATAAAATATGAAGAAATCCAAAACCACTATAATCAACTCAGAAAATTTCAAATGCATTATATATTATTACATCATATATAGAACCACTTAAATTTACAAGATTACTAGGTAAACAAATCACAAGGTTAAAGAAACAGTAGATAAAATTTGATTTAACATTTATCCAACTAATGGTGTCTCAAGCATTTTCCATAAACAAAGCCTTGATTTTTTTCAATGATACTACAACATCAATCATAGTAAGTCGTGCCTTTGGTAAGTCAATGGAGCAATTTAATGCTAACTCAAAAACTGATGACATATAAGGTAGTATATTTTCATTATTTTGATTTTCACTGTGTAGCAAATTGGCATCTATAATGTTCATGATCGAATGTGGTGTGGAGTTGCTTACCCAATCTTTCAAACTTAATCCTTGAACAAACATCTCATCTGTTGGCTTCTTCCTTGTAAACATTTCCATTAGCAAAATCCCATAACTATACACATCTCCTTTGGTGGAAACAACTCCTTCCGATCCAAACTCTATTTGTCATATTGAATGATTAGTATAGAAGTCATTTTGTCAATAATGTAAGTTTTGTGGTTAAGCTTTCATTTGTATCATTAATTTAAATTTTTGCACATGAAGATGTCAAATATTGGCTCGAAATTGAATATAGAAATAAATTCAAAATAACATTATTAAACCATTACCTGGTGCCATATAGCCAATTGTAGCCAAAGTGTTGGTATAAATTTCCAATTGTTTTTCACCAAACAATTTAGAAATACCAAAGTCACTAAGATGAGCCACCATATCTTTGTCAAATAAAACATTGCTTGGTTTCACATCACAATGAACAACTAGTGTAGAAGAACCATGATGAAGATACTCCAAAGCAACTGCCACATCAATCATTATGTTCAACCTTTGCAAGACATCTAAATAATTGTTATGAGAGTACAACCTTTTGTCAAGACTCCCGTTTTCCATGAATTCCATTATTAGAGATTTGAAATGATCATTTGAGCAAACATTGATGATTTTAATGAGATTGCGATGGCGTAAATGGCACATGGTAGAACATTAAACATCAAAACTTCTTGATGATTGTTCCATGTCTAAGTTAAACACTTTGACAGCAACTATCTTTTCATTTGGAAGAACTGCTTTGTACACTGATCCAAAACTTCCAGAACCAAGAAGATTACTCTCATCAAATTCATTTGTTCCTCGTAGAAGCTCATAATATGATATCCTGGTTGGTGTATCCAAATTTATTAAATCCCTCTTTGTTGAATTATCATCATCATCTCTCTTATTCTTTAAAAAGACAATGACTAAAACAATCAAAATGCCAACTATGATAGGCAATGAGCATTTTATTATCAGCATCACTTTATTTGATACATGCTTGTTTCCTTCCCTACATGGTTGGACTTGTAGTTGGGATCTCCCACAAAGATCTTTATTCATCATAAAAGATTGAGCAGTGAAATTTTGAAAAGGGCCACCATTTGGAATTTCTCCATGCAATAAATTGTAGGAAAGATTGATGTATTTAAGATAGAGTAATGACTCTAAGGACTTTGGAATCATGCCTGACAAATAATTATGGGAAAGATCCAGGGACTCCATGCTTATCATGCCACTTAGTGATTCAGGAATAGGCCCTTGTAATTTGTTTTCAGCCAAAGATAGGGTTTGCAAAGTTTGCAAGCCACCTATAGTTGCAGGGATACTTCCTGAAATTTGATTTCTTGACAAATTCAATAGTATAATTGCTTTCAAGTTTGATACCTCTTGTGAAATTATTCCACTCAGGGCATTGGAGGATATGTCTAAAACCAAGATATCTTTGAGACTCCATAGAGAAGAGGGTATATGAGAAACCAATTTGTTTGAGCTAAAATTCAACTCTCGCAAAGAAGTATTCCCGAGACATTCTGGAACCACTCCTGAAAACATGTTGTTTGCAAGATACAACTCACTTAGACTTTTAAGTTGGCAAAGTTCATTTATAATGAACCCTTGCAATCTATTGTTGCTAAGACTTAAAAGTTGAAGGCCATGTAATATCAGGAATCAACCCACTCAAATGGTTCTGACCCAAATTTAGTTCCATCAAGTTTGTTAAATTGCCAAGGACATTAGGTGTAGCTCCATTAAATTTATTCGATGACAAACGTAACGTAATGAGTTTAGAAGCATTTGATATGCTGTTTGGAATTCGTCCAGTTAGTCCATTTCCGTCCAGCTGTAATGTCTCCAAGTTCGGAAGGCCAAGTGCTAAATATGATGGGAGAACGCCAGAGAGGGAGTTAATACCAAGGCTCAAGGTTGTCAACGTTGAAATGTTGAATATGTTGGAAGGAATAGGTCCTTTCAAATAATTTTCAGTCAAGTCTAAGACATCAAGTTTGTCAAGTTTGCCTATGCCTTTGGGTACAAAACCTGGCCCCAAAAAAAAAAAAAAAAAAGTTGATGGAAACCATGACTTTCATATACAAAGAATACAGACAAATAAACTTATTTCTATTATTTTTTGATGTCTTTGTAAAATTTTAAAGCAAAAATGTTAGAGAAATCATAAGCTACCCGTGAGATGCCATGGTTATTGAAGATTTGTTTGAAAATGTAAAGTTTTTTATGTTGTAATTTTTGAATAACTATTTAATAGGAAACTAATAAATTTGTAAACCAGAAAAGCTAGGAACAGCAGACAAAAATTGATAAAAGAAAATTAAACAGGAAAAGATGGCGGATAAAAGAAAAGAGTTTAACTTGATAGAACATCCAAATGTGTGTATAACAAGTGGGCACATTATATAATTGATATGGTACAGAGTACTTAAACAAATGTTTTCCAAGATTTAAATATCATATGTGATCCTATCTTTCTGTCATTATAGTTTTACCATCAATTCATGATATCTTTCGATATTTTGGGATTGTAAATTAGTAGCTATATTTAAAAACTGTGAATAATGAAATGATGAAAAACAAAATCTCATTTTAAATTCATTTTCTATAAGAGAAAAATGATTAAAAAAAACAACGAAAAAGAATAAAAAAGATATAATAAACTCATGCTTGTAAAGAGGCCTGCATCCAAATATAATTGTAAAAAGTGAATGGAACTTATAAGAAGAAAAATAAAGCAGGTCATATTATTTGATATAATATATATAATACTCACACACGTATATATCAGAAAATGAGAGAGAAATTTTTTTTCTAACCATCAAATGCCTTACCTCCTACTAATTGCATTTGAGTTTGTATAGTTTATTTGAGTTTGTGTAGTTTGAGTATATAAAGTTTGGGTTCTTAATGCATGGTTGAAGTGAGAAATTATGCCCTTTGTTTTTTTTACTTTGGTGGTGTACTTTTCACAACAGATTGCAAAAAAAAAAAAAAAAAAAAACGATCGAATCCCCATGTTATACACACACTCACACACACGCACATAATGCATACTTTCTCTTTCCTGTTGATTAATTCCCTATGAAAAAAATTAATTATAAAAGCTTTATTTAATTTCACATAGAACTGAATATAGAACAGCTTCTCTTTGAACCCAAATAAATTAAAATATGCAATTTAATTATTTGACTAACTCTTGAAAATATCTTATATTCTCATTCATTATTCGAGCTTAAATTTAGATGAACAAGTGTTTTTAGTTGCATTTAAATTTTTTTTTTAATTTTTATAATATATTTTGTAATTGTTTTAGGGTTTAGGTATGGAATGACGTTTGGTGAACTTTATTTTGGTTTTGCTTATTGTTCCATGAAAGTAGAGTTGCTATAAAACCACCTCCTAGCCCCAGTCTGCATTGGGTGAATAGTGCTGGGATTGAAAGATTGGATTTGGCTTACCTTCGCTGCGCCTTAACATCCGCTGCGTCCACTGCGTCAAAACTACACCGTTTTGGTCTAGTTTTAGGTGTAAAATGATCAGCTGGTCTTTTCTTTTCTTTTTTTTTAAAATGGTATCCAGTATATTGAAGGATTTTTCTGAAAGCATCTAACATCTTAAAAATGTTTCAAGTAGCATACAGTATATTAAAATAATTTTTGGCGCTTTTAACCCCTTCAAATATTTTTTCAGTTGTACCCAGTGTCTTACCAAACTGAATATAATCTTACCCTTAACGTATTTTTTCAGCTCCAAAAATTACTTTAAAATATTGGGTGCTACTAGAAAAATATATTTAGAGTGGGTGGAAATTAATAAACCAATATCCTATGTTTTGGGTGCTAGTTACTATTGAGAAAAATACATTAAAAGTAAAATTGTAGTCAGTCTCCTAAGGCACTGGGTATAACTAAAAAAATATTTTAAGCAGTTAAAAGCACCAAAAATTATTTTAGAATACTTTATGCTACTTGAATATTTTAAAGTAATTTTTTGAGCTGAAAAAATACATTCAGGGTAAAATTACGTAAGACACTGGGTAAAACTGAAAAAATATTTGAAGGGGTTAAAAGTGCAAAAAATTATTTTAATATACTGTATGCTATTTGAAACATTTTTAAGATACTAGATGCTTCCAGAAAAATCCTTTAAAATAATGGATACCATTAAAAAAAAAAAGACCAGCTGATCATTTTGCACCCAAAACTACACCAAAACGGTGTAATTTTGACGCAGCGGATGTTAAGGCGCAGTGGAGGTAAGCCAAATCTGGCAAGCGGATGAGAGATCGCCGGATAAGAGGAAGGAAGCTCGAATACCTTATGCAATTACAGATTCCGGTCGTCAAGGTGAGTTACTCAACTCCCTTTTCATCTTCAATATCTTCTATTGCTGTTGTTTAGGAATTGCTAAAAGGTTAAATTCTGATTTTGAGTCAGGAAAGTACCAATTAAGGGAGAAATTGCAAACTGTGATTGGGACATTCTGTTTGATTTATTGTGGTGTACTAACTGCTGAAACCAAATAAAATTCCTGAATGCTGTAGATAATTGTTGATTGATGAAGAATTTAAGTTTGGGAGCCGAAAAACTGGTGTAAGTTTGCTGGCCATTGTTGCTTGATGAGAAAAAGAGAACCCTAGTTACTTAAAAAATGTTTAATGGTTCATAAATCAATGTTTTGGGGCTGACCGAAGTTTGACGGAATTTGAGTGAACAAATGCCACTGTTTTTCCAGAAGATTAATACTGGAAGTTTAATTTGATAAATGTAAAAGAGGTGCTATCATGTGGGTATGTCGTTTACAAATCAAAGATTTATGACGTTGTTGGTTTGCTGAAGCTAAAGAGGTGGTGTGTGTGTGTAGTATAGGAGTTGTTTGAACGCTATGGGATTCAATTTTTTGAATAAAAAATGATTAAAAACTTAGTGTTCTGAGATAAAGAAATAGGGAGCAAATGTCATAAATCATTTAATAACGCTTAGTTTATGTTCAAAAGGTTCTGTTTGGTGCCGCCTTGTAATAATTAAGTGTCTTAGCTATATATAAACCATGGTTAAAGACATTTAAATGACGGTTGAATTGATGCTTGAAATTGGATTATGATTTTCTGTTTTAAGGTTTCTACATGTTGAACAAATGCCCTAAAGCATCAAAGCCTGATTAAGGATCCCAAAGAGATGATTATAGTCAATATATATATTAGTTGCTGTATTTTTCTCATTAAGAGCAAGTGCTGTCCCACTTTAAGGATTTTCAAAAAGACTGAAACATTTTCCAGATTAAGAGTGTGTGCTTATACCTGAGGTAATGAAGTTAAGGAAGACAAAAATCTTATTGATGTGGTATATATTACTCCCTCCGGTCTTAATTATAAGACAAAGTTGACTTTTTTGGAGAAATTCAGGAAGCCAATTAAATTACTTTAGAGTGTTTATACTTTTAGCATCCTTGGATTATATATTAGTTTATTAGTCAAATTAATTAGTTTAGAGAAAAAAATAAAAATAAAAATACTCTAAAGTAATTTAATTGGCTTCCTTAATTTCTCGAAAAACTTCAATTTTGTCTTATAATTAGGACCGGAGGGAGTACTTTACATGCTGGAAATTTCATTAGGTATGATAAACTTAAGTAAATACAAGTTAAGACTTGTACCCGTATTCACATGAGTTATTGTGGCTGTCATTGTTCAATTTTGGAGGCGAAAAAAACTGATTGAAAGTTTATTGCTTAATGCCTCTAGATACTAAACAATTATTCTAGGAGGTTAAGCCTTAGTTAGAGGCATTTAAATGTCGATTCAGCCTATGTTTTAAATCTGGAAAATTTCTAGAATAGAACATTAAGTGGTTTAGCATATGAGAAAGGTGCAAAATGATGGTGCTAATATTCATATCAAGTTGGACATTATTGAAAGAAAAATTTTCAGATGCTACCCGAGATATTTAAAAGCTAAAATGTCACATCCTGAATTTTGACTACAGGTTAAACTAGTTAAGTTGACCAAAAAGTATAATTATGAAAAGATGCCAAAAAATTAGAGAAAAATATGAACAAATAGAAAAGAGATTTATGGGGCATAATTCAGGTATAGAGATATTATTTATAATCATAACACCTCAAAAATGAATTATTGGATAAAAAGCCTATTTTCAGGTGAAGTTTTATGGAAATGAAGGAAAAAGTATTAAAATTATCTTGTATTCCCATTCATTTTTCGATCTTCAATAGAAGATAGAGGGAGACAGTGGAGAGAAATCGAAAAGGGGACTGAGAAGAAGAAGTGGAAGGAGGAGGGGGTTTATCCAACATGGAAGTGACATTCTAGACCAAGGTAAGTGTCTAGAATCACATTATATCTTTATTTTCTTGATTTGATGAGTAGTTTGTAGTATTATGATGAAAGAAAAATTGGTTCTAGTGAGAGAAAATTGAGGAACAAGTAGAAAAATCATAGCCCTAGCATATATTAAGATTTGTGTGGACGATATATGGTGTGAATTGTTGTGAAATGCAATTGCATGTTGAAGTTTGAACTTTTTTGGAGCATATTTTGAATCTGCAATTTTCAGATTGATAAGTGATGCTGTCCCGAGTGTTTTATAGGAGGCTAGAGAAATTCTAGGCCAAGGAAATTAAATGATATATAAGTGATTTAATTAAATGAAGAGTAATGCCTATTGGGTTGAACTTTTGAAGCTGAAATCTTAGTGAAGACTTGCTGTTTGCTACTTTAAGTGACAACGACTGTTTTAAAAGGTTAAAAATTTGTGTTATAAGCGCTTGAATGATGATTAAGCTAATGTTTTTAAAACTGGAAAATTTCCAGACTTGAAATGGAGAGGCTATTCGATGTCATGAAGTACCTAGATGAGTATAATGGTATGATTCGAGTGATGTTGTTGTGTTGTTCCCCTGTAGATTGAATTTTTAGAGGAAGAGTTTTTAGGAAACTCTCATTGTTTAGGATGTTTTAATATGAAGCAAATTTCTTAACCTGTAATCCATATCTTACACATGTGTAAAGGCTTCTAAGTTAAGAATTGAACAAATGAAATTAATTCATAATTTTTCCCTTCTCTCCCCTGTTTGGTCAGCATCCTTTTGAGCTTGTGATAGTTAATTTTTGCTCAATTTGAGCCCTCCTATGAACTTGGAATGGAAACTTGTATAGGGAAGTGTTAAGAATATAAGTTTAAAAACATTATTCTCTAAAGTGGAGATTTATGCATGTATGTGCTATGTCTTAGCCAAGGGAAAAATTTGAGATAAGGGCTAGAATTTTATAATTTCAAAATTAGAAAATGAAGAAGGAAGTTTATTAAGTTCAAAAGTTTGTGGTTAAAGAAAAAAAAGGGCACTCACTATTTCAGTGCCTTAAAATGTGAAATAATGATTCAAACTTAAGAGACTACATGTATAAAATCTGTAGTGGTCATTTTGAGGAAATTGGCAACAAGAGGCCTACGTTTTATGTAATGTTCTCCCTTGCCCTGTTTTGAAAAGATGTATTATCAAAGGAAAGAGTTTGTTTGTGTTCTATTTAATATGGCTCCAATAAACCATAAAGGATAATGGCGTGTGATTAAGTTAAAGTTAAGAGACAAGAGCAAAGCGAAAGAGCTAAGTTAAAAAATTAAAGATTGCTTTTGCCATTAATATATATAAATACAAGCACACACACGTATATGTAGACATACATGCTTTTGTCCAAGATGACCAACCTCTTTTATAAAAAGGGTAAAGCTATGATTTAAGAAGAGTTAGTACTACAAGTTGTGAATAATACAAGTGTTAACCTACCCTTATACACATAAATGTTAGGTCTTGATATTTGCCCAAGCCCTCTATGGAATCAACAAAGAAATAAACAAGGAGAAGGTAAAATAGAAGAAAACACAAGAGGTAGTAACTCTTTTCCTCTCATGTTATTGTGCATTGATTGCTGCATGTTTATTTGTGCCATTTTGATGTAGTTAAACATAAGAGCATGTAAATTATCCTTGCATAGATATTTGCCATGGCCATGTGTGCAGATAGATCGGCAGGGTAGTTATCTGCCTAGTGTATATGCGCCAGTTATATATTCATTTTATCTATTTGTAAAATGAATGTGCATTAGTTATTTATTCAGTTTATCTATTTGCAAGTGATTGTGCATCAGATAGTTATTCAGTTCAGTTATCTGTTAACTTCATGAATGTTTGTTAGAATTTCACATTTCATCCTGTTTTACCTCACTTTGGGTGTATTAGTGAGCGTTCGAGAGTGTTAAAGTGATGAAATGTGTTTTTCTCATGCTATGCACAGCAGATTGCAAATGTGGAGGACATTATTCACTAACTGCTATGAATGCCTAACTCTGTTTGTGAGTCCTTTATGTGAATTGATATAGATACAGTCATAGTTGGCCCAGAGGAAGCCACATGCAGTGAGAAGGAGGCAAAGGAAGTTGAAGCAAACAACTATTCCAGGGGAAAGCAAGCTGGGAGGAGAACAGGGCAGAAAAGAGAAGATGAACTCTGGAAGGATCCTGGCCGCAGCCAAGATGACCCAAAGCAGCACAGAAAGGCATGGGCCGCGGCCAGCCATCTCATGAGCCACGGCCAAGAAGAACCAGCATCAACACAGAAAGTCATTGGCCGCGGCCAGCCATCTTATGGGCCGCGGCCAAGATAAACCAACAGGAGGTCAAATACTTGCTGGCCGCGGCCCAAAGATAAACAGAAGCTTGTTGGCTGCGGCCCATAGAGTGGCTGGCCGCGGCCAACCCCCGCAAATGAAGCTGTGCGTTCTGACATCTGAGGAGCTATAAAAAGCAAAACCCAGGGTTTGAGAAAGGGGATTCCCAATTAGGAAAAGACGGAGAAGGCGGCTAAACGTCCTAGAGCTTGGGGCTTACACTGAATCAAGGAGAATCAAGTGAGATTGAAGATTGGAAGAGATTTCATCTCCATTTATCTTGACCTTTCTGTATTCATTCTCTTTCTCCACTGTGATTCTGTCATGACTACATTGAACGCTATTATCTGTAATTCATTTTTGAACATGAGTAGCTAGTTTTTTCATTCTAGGATTGTTCCACACCTTTGTATGGATTAAACTTGAATCCTTCTTCCTTTTAGTAGCTAATGGTATATATGTGTTAATCCTTCCCTGTTTTTATTGATATTCATGATTTGCTAGCACTATGAATGATTTGTTCAATTAGATTAAGCTTGAGAGAGTTAATCTAATTGTAGAACTTGGGTAGAATTATGCTAGACTTGAAGTTTAAAAGAGTAAATGGATGGTTAGTTAATAACATAGAGATATAGTTATTAACCTAGCATTGCAAAGTTAACGAGGCTGTTTAATGATTATTTTCCTTTAAATACAGCAAGAGATTGTGTATTTTAATGGAGGATATAAGTTTGGTTATGACTCGAGAGAGCTTAATCAATGGTTATTAAACCTTAGACAGACATATATATATTCCATAAAAGTAATATTGAAAGGAAGGAGATTGAGTTTATGATATACAAAGGGATCGAACAATCCTAGGTTTACTCTAATTGATTGAATTCACAAGAATCATAGTTTTGTTTAGTAATTTTTAGTTGTTATCAACATATCTTTTGAATTTGTTTTTCTCACACTCAACATTTGGTTTCGGTTCAACTTAATCAAACACATCAAGCCCATTGTTTAACTAAATTGTTACTCAAATCCTCAAGGAAACGATCTCACTTATCACTGTATTACTTGAAGCGATCCGTGCACTTGCGGTGGCGAACAAGCTTTTGGCGCCGTTGCTAGGGATTGGTTTAACAAATTTTTTTTAGTTGACCTTAGGCTTGTGTTAGTAGATTTGCTTGGGTCTTTAGTTAGATTTATAATTTTTCTTTCACTGTTTTCTGCAGTAAATTTCACTTGTTTTAGCTTGATACTTGCTGGTTTTTGCCTTTTCGTAGGTATCAGCCCAGTTCATGCAACATCTGCAAGGGCACGAATTGATAGTGGTACTTGACGGGTTACCGTGCATTGAAGAAGAAACTGACTCAGCAGCAGAATCGGAGTTAGAGACAACTGAAACAGAACCTGAAACTGAGTCTGAAACTGAAACTGAGTCTGAAACTGAAACTGAGGCTGAAATAATGGCGGATGAATATGATAGAGCCACTGTCAATGACTTCGCCAGCCGGAACATGAGAGGAACTCAATCGTGCATCCGAATACCGGAGATGCAAGCACACACTTTCGAGATCAAACCGGTGATGATCACGATGTTACAAATGCATGGGTTGTACCATGGCCTTTATAATGAAGACGCCAACAAGCATTTGATGTATTTCCTGGAGGTGTGTGATTCCTTTAAGCAGAATGGTGTCCCCCAAGATGTACTGAGGTTGTGGCTATTCCCTCTTTCTCTACAAGGGAATGCTAGAGATTGGTTCAACAATCTCCCGGAAGGATCTATAACCTGTTGGGCTGATCTTGAAGCAAAATTTAGAGCTCTATTTTTCTCCGATGATAAGTCAGTGGAAGCAAGGGACGAGTTTCTAAGTTTTAGACAACAGCCAGATGAGCATTTGTATGCCATGTGGGAAAGGTACAAGATGTTAATGAAATAATGCCCTAATCACGGGGTGGACAAGTGGGTAGTGATCCAAATTTTTTGCACACGCTTGAATCCTTAATCTAAAGCAATGGTGGACTCTATGACTAATGGAGGTTATCGGAATATGCCTGTCAATGAGGTGTTTAGACTTTTGGATCAATTATCTGCAAACAACACCCAAGGCAATGATAGGAGAACCACCCCAGCCCTACTCAATACAAAAGAAAACTCTTTATCACAAATTGCCACCATTTTGTCTGCATTGAACAAACGTTTTGATGTCTTAGAGTCTCAAATACATAAGGGCAATACTCGTGGTGTGCATTCTGTTCAATCCACTCTGATTGTATGTGAGCAATGGAATGATGTCTACATGCCTGACAATTGCCCTCTCTACATGGGCACTGAATCTGTCAACTATATGGGCAAATTTCAACCTTCTCAAGGTAATCCATACTCACAAACTTACAACCGTGCTTGGAGAGCTCATCCCAACTTTTCTTGGAGTCAAGGTAACACCTTGAACCCTCCTCATGAGTCAACTTCTGGCACCAAGCCGGTCCCTCCACCAGGTTTTCCAATGCAATCAAGGCAAGCTCCTGTGAAAGAAGAAGAATCTAAGACGGACAAGATGTTGTCTCGTATCTTAACAGAAGTGGAATCTTCAAGAGGTGAGAGTAAGGCTACCTTTTCTCTTCATGAATCTGCTATTAAGAACCTTGAAGTTCAAGTGGGACAATTAGCAATACAAGTAAATGCCATGACTCGAAACGGTCTCTCAAGTGATACCATCCCTAATCCAAAGCGGGGTGGAAAAGAAGAATGTAAGGCCATTCATTTAAGAAGTGGTAAGGTGCTTTCGTACATGCCTAGCTCGAGCATAACGGGACCCAAGCAAGATGAGCAAGTGGAAATTCAAGTTTAAGATGAGGAAGTTATAAGTCCAGAAATTATGGTGGAAGATGAGGAAACTAAGAAGAGAAAGCAAACTGAGGGCGGATTGGATGATGTTAGAAAAAGTAAGAAGAGGGAATAAGAGCTGAACAATGAAAAGAAGAGCAAACCAACCACCTCCACTATCATGCCTCCTTTACCATTTCCTCAAAGATTCAGAAAGAAGGAGGAAGATGCACAATTCAAAAAGTTTGTGAATATGTTTAAGCAACTACATGTCAACATTCCTTTTGCTGAAGCTTTAGAGGGGATGCCTAAATATGCCAAGTTCCTAAAAGATGTGTTGTCCAAGTAGAGGCGAGTTAATGAATTTGAAATTGTGGCTTTAACTGAAGAATGTAGTGCTGTGATCCAAAGGAAGTTACCCACCAAGTTGAAAGATTCGGGGAGTTTCTATATTCCTTGCAATATTGGAACGAACTTTAATGGTAAGGCTCTATGCGACTTAGGTGCTAGCATCAATTTGATGCCCTTGGCTGTTTTTAACCAATTGGGGTTAGGAGAGCCAAGGCCTACCACAGTGACCCTTTTATTTGCTGATCGGAGTATTTCTAAACCTAGATGAATCATTGAAGATGTCTTAGTGAAAGTAGACAAGTTAATTTTCCCAGCAGATTTTGTGGTGCTTGATTGTGAGGTTGATTGGAAGATCCCACTCAGTTTAGGCCGTCCATTTTTAGCTACAGCAAGAACTCTGATTGATGTGGAGAACGGGGAAATCACTTTGAGGGTGGACGACGAAAAAGTTATCTTTAACATGCCGAAAGCTTTGAAGTTCCATGATGATTCAGCTCAATGTTCATCTGTGGATATATTGGACTCACTCGTTCCTCAAGAGTCATATGCTCCAATGATCAAGAACCCGTTAGAAGCATTTCTAATTGGGGAGAAGAGTTTGGATGAATTTGATGAAGAAGCTATTGCAAACCTTTTTCGTATGGAAGCATTCCCTCACTCAAGACAAAGGAATTTTGAGCCACTTGAGGTGGCTGAGTCATTGAGCACTCCTTTGAAGCCCTCTATTGAAGTTCCACTATCTCTTGAGTTGAAGCCTTTACCATCTCATCTTAAGTATGCTTACTTGGGAGATGACAACACTCTCCCAATGATTGTATCTTCCAATCTTTCGAATCTGCAAGAAGAGAAGCTCCTACAAGTTTTGAAAGAACACAAGCAGGCCATAGGTTGGACCATAGCGGATATTAAGGGAATCAGTCCTTCGATGTGTATGCACAAAATTTTGTTAGAAGATGATCATAAAACTTCTATTGAGCATTAAAGGCGATTGAATCCAATCATGAAAGAAGTGGTCAAGAAAGAAATCCTTAAATGGCTCTCCACTGGAATTGTGTACCCTATCTCTGATAGTTCATGGGTGAGCCCAGTCCAATGTGTCCCTAAGAAGGGTGGCATGACTGTAGTGGCTAACACCCAAAATGAACTAATTCCTACTCGCACGGTGACTGGTTGGCGGGTGTGTATGGATTATCAGAAGCTCAACGCAGCTACAAGAAAGGATCATTTTCCTTTGCCATTCATAGATCAAATGTTGGACAAATTAGCCGGTCAGGAATTCTTTTGTTTCCTTGATGGATATTCTGGTTATAACCAAATTGCCATAGCTCTAGAAGACCAAGAGAAGACTACCTTCACTTGTCCATATGGCACTTTTGCATTCAGAAGAATGCCATTTGGACTATGCAATGCACCGGCCACTTTTCAACGGTGCATGATGTCCATTTTTACTGATATGATTGAGAAGACTATTGAAGTATTCATGGACGATTTTTCTGTCTTTGGTCCATCTTTTGACTCGTGCTTGGAGAATTTAGATGCAGTGCTTAAACGATGTGAAGAGGCAAACTTAATTCTCAATTGGGAGAAATGTCACTTCATGGTATAAGAATGCATTGTACTTGGCCATAGAGTATCCAAGAATGGGTTGGAAGTAGATAGGGCTAAAATTGCTATTATTGAGCAATTACCACCACCTACTAATGTAAAGGGTATCCGAAGCTTTCTTGGACATGCCGGGTTCTACCGGAGGTTTATCAAGGATTTCTCAAAGATTGCCAAACCCCTTTCTAAGCTTTTGGAAAAAGATGTAGAATTCAAGTTTGATGATGAGTGTCTACATGCTTTTGAAGAATTAAAGAAGCGTCTCATTTCCGCTCCTATCTTAGTGGCTCCGGATTAGGTTTTACCTTTCATTATCATGGCTGATGCGAGTAAAACTCTTGATGGGGCCCAACTCAATTATACCACCATTGAAAAAGAGTTACTTGCCATAGTTTATGCATATGAGAAGTTTAGACCGTATATTGTGGGTACCAAGGTTACTGTTTACACTGATCATTCAGCTCTAAAGTACCTACTCACCAAGAAGGATTCTAAGGCTTGACTTATTCGCTGGGTACTCCTACTTCAAGAGCTTGACCTGAACATAATTGATAGAAAAGGTACAGAGAATCAAGTAGCTGACCACCTATCAAGGCTGAGCACCGAGCCTCAACTTGATGATTCTGACATGATCCAAGCATCATTTCCGGATGAACAACTGTTCTTTGTTGATCATTCATCTACACCATGGTTTGTCGATTTTGTAAATTATTTGGTTTGTGGAGTGCTACCTCCGGAGTTCAATCCTCATCAAAAGCGTAAGTTTTTGCATGAGGTGAAGAAGTACTTTTGGGATGAACCTTACTTATTTAAGCGATACCCCGACCAACTCATTCTAAGGTGTGTTCCAGAAAATGAATAAGAGTGCATTCTGCATTGTTGTCATTCGTCTGAGTATGGTGGTCATTTTGGAGGAGAGAAAACTGCTGCGAAAGTCATTCAGAGTGGGTTTTACTGGCCTTCTCTATTTAAAGATGCTTATGCCTTCGTCCTCCAATGTGATCGGTGCCAGAGAGTAGGGAACATATCTAGGAGGAATGAGATGCCACTGAATAGCATGCTAGAAGTTGAACTCTTTGATGTTTGGGGAATTGATTTCATGGGTCCGTTTCCTAAATTTTTTAACAATGAATACATTTTAGTTGGAGTGGACTATGTATCAAAATGGGTAGAAGCTATGGCATGTGTGACTAATGATGCCAAGACGGTACTGAAATTCCTCAAGAAGCACATTTTCACAAGGTTTGGCACACCAAGAGCAATTATCAGTGATGGCAGATCACATTTCTGCAATTATCAATTTCAAGCTTTGATGAAGAAATATGGTGTGAAGCATAAAGTAGCATTACCTTACCATCCCCAAATAAATGGCCAAGCTGAGATTTCCAACTAGGAAATCAAGAACATTCTTGAGAAGATGGTGAACACTACTAGGAAAGATTGGTCTTCCAAATTAGATGATGCTTTGTGGGCTTATCGAACGGCTTATAAAACGCCTATTGGTATGTCACCATATCAATTAGTGTTTGGAAAAGCATGTCATTTGCCTGTGGAATTGGAACATGGGGCCTTTTGGGCTATCAAGAAGCTAAATTTTGATCCGCGAGCTGTGGGAGAAAAGAGGCTACTTCAACTTAATGAGTTGGATGAGATCCACTTAAATGCGTATGAGAGTGCAAGGATTTACAAAGAGAAGACAAAGAGGGACCATGACAGCAAAATCATTCCTAAGAGCTTTGATCCTGGTCAAACTGTTCTTCTTTATAACTCCAAACTGAGGCTCTTCCCCGGAAAGCTTAAATCCCGTTGGTCTGGGCCATTCAAGGTGATTCAAGCATCAAAATATGGTGATGTAGAGCTGGAGAATGATAAGGGCGAGAGATTCAAGGCTATTGGTCAACGGTTGAAGCACTATTGGGGAGGAAATGTGGATAAGCTAGTATCCATCATCTACTTATCAAATGAAGAGTGACCAAAGTGGAAAGTCAGGCTAAGGACTATAAACTAAGCGCTTCTTGGGAGGCAACCCAAGTTCTGAACTTAATCTCTTTAGTTTCTTTGATTTTAGCATAAGTTAGTAGGTTTATGTTTGGTCTTTTACCTTTTGTAGGAAGAAAGGGATTTCAAATGGAAAGCTGTCGAGAATAAGAGGATTGCAAGGCAAGGGGTGGCATCGGAATGGGTCAGGCATATTCTAGGGAAGTTTTATGCATATTCCAGGGATTTCAACTCTTATGCATGTTTGTGTATTCTGATGCCTGTGTTATGATATGAGAGTTGAAATGAATGTTAGAGAAGCAATGTGCATTGTATTTGGCTTCACTCTGTTAAATTGTTGATCACACCTAGAAATATTTGCATTAGGAAGGCATCTTGATCATAGGAAATGTGTGGACTAAGGGTATTGATTGTGTGAGAGTCAATGTGAAAGTGTGGCACAGTTCTGGTATGCCTAATTTAGTGTTCAATGTTTCTGTGTACTGTGTGGTTACTGGTGATTCCAGTTTTGATATGAATATGTTGTCACTGATAAGGCTGGAAATTGTACTCTGGCCGCGGCCAAGAAGGTCTTGGGCCGCGGCCCAAAGGAGCTCAGAAGGTCATGGTCCGTGGCCAGTAATTGGTTGGCCGCGGCCAACCACATCCAGAAAGTTGTGGGCTGCGGCCAACACTGCCTGGGCCGCGGCCAGAGGTTACCAGAAAGAGCTCAAAAGGTTTTGGGCCGTGGCCAGCACATGTTGGGCCGCGGCCAATTGAATTCCAGATAGTTGTGGGACACGGCCAGCAAAGGTTGGGCCGCGGCCCAAGCGTGATGGCAGGGTTTTTAAAAAACCCTACCGCGCTCTTATATCTTCTCATTTCTCTCAACCCCAGCAGCCGCCTCCCCTAATTTCTTCCTCTCCCATAGTCGACCCACCTCCCTCATCCTTCCCCTGCAATTTTTCCCTCATTCTCTTGTTTCCCCTTCTTCCCCTCTTTGTTTTCCCTTGAATTCCATTATCCGTTGTCGCGTGTGGGTGCTGCACGTTGCTTCTCGTCTTTGCTGAAGAAGAGGCCCTAGGGCATTGCAAGAGTAGCGTTTCCATTTGATTCCTCCTCTAATCCCTCAACTTTCTCAACATCTGAGGTAAAACGGTCTCGATCTTGCTCTTTTACTCACACTTGAGGGTAGTTAGTTAAACTCTGATATGGGAAATTAGGTATAAGAGTGGAAAATCTGTTGAAATTGCTGGCTTTGAGGGCAATGTACATGATTTTTAGGGTTTTTCTGCCCTTTTTGACAGCAATTGCTGCCTTCAATTCATTTTGAATTGCTTTGTGTGCCATTGCCCTGTTTTTAGACACTTTGCCTCATTGCAAGTGATGCTCAAGGTCTCTATATCAATTGCATAAGCTGTCTAGTATAGGAATTGATGATCTGTCAAGTGATAAGCATTGCTGAGATTTATGCTTGAAGTGATTTGGGATGTGTTCTGGTTTGAATTGCAGGAGTATGAGTTCTTATGATTCTAAATTGTGCTGCATATGACTTTTGCCCTAAAATTGTTGAAAATTGGCTTATGATGCACTATAATCTGCCCCTGTGGCATGATTTTTGACTGCTGAAAATTCTCTGGTACAACTTAAAATGTAACGGGGTGTGGATCTTGATTGTTGGTACTAACTCTTGCCCTGCTCAACCAAATTTTAGACAATATGGTGGTGTTGCCTGATTTGATAGATATTTTACCTAGCGACTGATCAACCTATTTGGCATTCGTAGATGATAGTCCACTCTTATCATTATTTGCATAAGCTTGTGTAACGAGTAAATCTTTCTGCCCTAGTATATCTAGCATATTCTGCACCTGACTGGTTAATTTGAAAATTGTGGTGTGTAGCTAAGCGGTGAAACTGTTGGTTACAGGGTGAGTAATTATATGATCTGCTCTGGTATACACTGGTTTGTGGCTGGACTTGAGTTCTCTGTTTCGGGATGTCATGTTTTAATTGCACTTCAAAGGTTTCATGATTAATTTCAAAACTTGAATGACTGTGCAAGGTTGTGTTGTTCTTTTGATTGGCTAGTCTGTGCTGAGTGCATTAAAATTTTTTGCTGATTCTATAAATGGAGTTGTGCATCTCTGGTATTTGCTAATTGTGTTTTGCATGATCAAATCATTCAGCATGTGTTGGATTGTTGCACAATTTGACCAAGTTTTGAAATTTCTAGGCAGTTGATCTAAGTTGACAAGTTTTGCACTCTTTCCTTTTGAATGATCATGTGACCCTGGAGGTGAATCTTATGATTTTGAAAACCCTATTTATTGAATTTCAGAATTTACAAGGCTTTTCATACACTTTCAACTGTTCTTCAATCTGTGTTGTAGTAGTCCACTTTTGTTGCATGTTTTGAAATGACTCCGATGTGTGGATAAATTTTGCCAACATTATAGTAATCTAATTCCTTCTTCTGAGTTGATTAAGTGATGAAAGAGGTAGTGAGGAATAGGATGAAGCTTGAAATCCTACTGGACAGTTTTGCATCTAGTTAGGTCATAAGTTTGGGGGAGGTCATTATTGAACTTTCTGATTCTGGTGCACACGTTGAGTACCTGTTTGAGTCTTCATTTGTTTTTGGCTGTGTATTGTCTTCTCTCCTAGCTGTTATACCGGCCAAGCGTGTTGTTGATCGCACGGGTCTCAGGGCTATTGCTGAGGCCAAGGCCAAGATTATTACCAGGCCCTTGCTGCAAGAGCGGGAATTCCCGTTCAACGTCTCCTACGAGTTTTATGACCTCGCCACCCGCACTTACCGCTTGCAGAGGCTTATGGAGCCTAAGGTTGACGGGAACCTGCAGATTGTCCAGGAATTCTATGCCACTGCCAGTGTGCGACCCATCTGGCGATTTCCTCTGCGTGGAGTCGACGTTGATTGTACGCTAGAGAGTTTTAGGCAGTTCGTAGCACTCCCCGCTATTGATGAGTGCAAGTACAAGCAGCTATTGGACAGTGATGATGACATCCCTGAGGATGAAATCTCAGAGTTGCTAGTGTACAACCACACGGTGGCGTGACAGAGTCGCGGAGGGGCGCAGAAGTATTTGCCCCGTGCTCAGTTATCAGTCGAGGCTCGGGTATGGCTGCATTTCGGCAAGGACTACTTCTGGCCGTCATCGAATAGGAATCGCCTCACTAGAGACCAGGCTCTCCTGATCTACCTGCTTATGAAGAAGGAGCCTGTTGATCTTGGCGCACTGATTTATCAGACTCTTCATGACCATACCCGAGATCATTCGGTGGGTCTGATGCTTCCTCACCTCATTTCCTCCTTTTGCACCTCTGTGGGTGTTGCTGCTGTGGCCACTGATGTTCTGTTCAAGCCAATCAAGTTCAACTACTTGAGCATCAAGCCGAAGCCAGATGAGCACGTTCTAGCCTCCCAGCGTACAGCGAACGACCCTATCTTTCAACAGGGAGGACCGTCTCATCCACCTCATGACCTTCCATCTCCCCTGAAGCAGGGTGAACCATCCGGTGCCCCTTCCACTTCCGAGTCTGCCGTCACGTTAGATGTGATCTTTGTGGCCATTCAGTGCACTGAGGCTACTGCTGCCCAATGCCTCACTTATCTACAGGATCATGGTGTTCGCCTGACTAGGTTGGAGGAGTTATTTGTTGCTCACGTACCTGCTGTAGCTTAGGCTGATGATGATGATGGCGCGGATGTTGGTGCTACCGGTGGGGATGATGATGCTGATGGTGATGGCGCTGATGCAGCTGCCAGTGATGATGATGGCGAGGACTAGTTCTCAGTTAGTTGTTGCTACTAATCTTTACTGTTGCTTTCTATTTCCTTTTGATGTGGTTCATACTTTACTTTAGTACTATTGTTCAGTTGTTTTTCATATTGACTAACACCAGGATTTTGTTGGATATTGTCACTGTGATATCTATAGTTTGTTCACTATTTTACCTACGGATGGTTGTATGCTCTCGTTCATTGCAGGTGTTATTTGTGACACATTATGTCCTATGACAGTGGGGACACTGTCTCCCTCAAGTTTGGGGGTACTGGTCTATTCGCATGCATGTGTTTAAATATGTGTTGCACCCTGTTTTGAGTCAAAGACTGGATATTTATGATTGCTTGGTTCTCATCTTACACGAGGGTTGAGAATAATTCGAATGCTGTGTCAGGGGATTTTATAGCAAATTGACATGTATGAATTGTTCTCATTGAAAGACTTTTGAAATTGTATTTGAATTTCTGGGAAGAGATTAGCAGTTCACACACTTTGAGAGCATGAGTGACACTATCTTTGAGCTAAAATTTTTATGGAACTGTTGATGTTTTTTAGTGAATTGTATGGAAGTGGCTGGTTATGGCGCGTAGAGTTAGCATATGGATCAGTTAAGTTAATGTATTCGAAATAGGTTAAGGTTGAATTAATCTTGGGGGTTGTGCACAAGAGAGGAAAACTTCTGTTGGAAGGATTTTGAGCCTGAGTTTCATTCATTAGAGTGTTTGTGCCATTTATGCTAGTGTACCTCTAAAACTTGTTTAAATTCTTTTTCAAAATCACATATGCATGTGGATTAATGAAAATGATAGGGGCATTCATTTCTAAACCCATTGACCTAAACACAAACCTTTCACATTCACCCTTTGATTACCCCCTTTGAGCCATTCACTTTTTCAAAAATCTGTCATTTAACAAGTCATGCATGCTGTTGCCCTACAATTGAGTGCTACTTAGAAAAGTAGTGAATTAGCATTTGATCTACTCTTTGTTTCAATAAGTGCTTAGTTAGACAATTTACAAAAGAGAAGAAGGAATGAGTAAAAGAAAATCAAAAAAAAAAAAAGAGAAAGAAAGAAAGAAAGAAAAGAAAAGAAAAGAAAAGAAAGAGAGGTCATTATATACGCTTCCGCATGCACAACACTTGTTCCATTAGTCCTTCCCACTAAACCATTTCCAACATTACAACCTGGTAAAAAGCCCCCTTGATTCATAAATCTAGGTGTAAAAGTGGTGGAGAGAGTAGAATTTTTACAAGCATATGGCAGGACCTGCTATAAGTGGCACTGAGTGAAATTACCCCTACTTGTGAGAACTAAACACGTAAATCCGTGAGTGTTATTTTGTGCACATAACTTTGATTGATTGAGCTTTAGCCTAATTCCTTTGCATTGCCTCAAACTGAACTTTGTGTTAGCTCCAAGCGAGAACAATGAACAATTCCATGCAACCCTAAAGTTCCTGTGGCACTGAAGGTGTGTGAATTGAGTTGTAAGTAAAAGGAAAGAGAATGCAAAGGATTAAGTCTAGATATTGAGGCCGAATCATACATGTTGAAGTGTTGTTTCTAATCTTGATAAATGTAGGGCGATTGTTATTCAACTCTTGTCAATTACACACTCAGTTGAAAAATGTTGAGGAATTCATTTTTTTTTTAAAACTATGAACCAGGTGTGCATGTATATTTGGTGTCATGAGTAGTTTAAGAAAAGAGAAGGTCATGCATGAGCATTATTTTGGAGATGAACTTAACCTTACTTCTGGAAAATTGACTGAGTTTACTCGAGGACGAGCAAAATTTCAAGTTTGGGGGTGTGTTAACTTCATGAAAAGTTTGTTAGAATTTCACATTTCATCCTGTTTTAACTCACTTTGGGTGTATTAGTGAGCGTTCGAGAGTGTTAAAGTGATGAGATGTGTTTTTCTCATGCTATGCACAGCATATTGCAAATGTGGAGGACATTATTCACTAACTGCTATGAATGCCTAACTATGTTTGTGAGTTCTTTATGTGAATTGATACAGATATAGTCATAGCTGGCCCAGAGGAAGCCACATGCAGTGAGAAAGAGGCAAAGGAAGTTGAAGCAATCAACTATTCCAGGGGAAAGCAAGCAGGGAGGAGAACAAGGCAGAAAATAGAAGATGAACTCTGGAAGGATCCTGGCCGCGGCCAACCATCTAATGGGCCGCGGCCAAGATGACCCAAAGCAGCACAGAAAGGTATGGGCCGCGGCCAGCCATCTCATGAGCCGCGGCCAAGAAGAACCAACATCAGCACAGAAAGTCATTGGCCACGGCCAGCCATCTCATGGGCCGCTGCCAAGATAAACCAACAGGAGGTTAGATACTTACTGGCCGTGGCCAAGGACTCATGGGCCGCGGCCCAAAGATAAATAGAAGCTTGTTGGCCGCGGCCTACAGAGTAGCTGGCCGCGGCCAATGTAATACCCCGAATTTTAAGACTTGAGGCAAGAGAATAAGCCTGAGATTAGTGGACTGCTAAGCCCTGGTTTAGCAGGATCCCAAATTGTGATTAAGAGATAATGACTCCAAAAGTGGATGTGGGTAGTGATAAATAACCCTTTTGGAGAATCCGATGTGATTTGAGATTCGAATGTGATTCCTATGTGTTGAGATTCATACCCAAACCCTGTATTTGAGTTCAATTATGGATTAACATCTAAATTGAATGAAAATAAGGGGGAGGGCATATATATGGTGTAAATGAATGAGAAAATGATTTTGATGGTGATCCAAGAGAGATTACCATAATCAGGGGCAAAACGGTAAAGTTACCGACCAATTGATCGGTTACCGAAGAGGAAACTCATTGGTAACTTCAAGATTAATGGTTGAGATTGATTGGTGATAGACCAAAGGAGTGGAATCATGTGTATATGTGTGTATGTGAGCTCATGAAGATGGATCAAGATCATGACAAGTGGCAAGATGTGAACCCTTGGATCTTGGTCAACATTTCAAACTCTTCACTCTCTCTTTCATAGTCGGCCAACACATGAGAAAAAAGGGAAAAACTGATCTCTTTTTCATCTTCATCATCATCTCATCATTCTCTCTCTTGTTCTCCATTTTTGCTTAGCTCAAAGTGGAAAGAGAAAGAAGAAATTCAAGGTATGGTGCTCTAAATGGCCTCTAATGCTTAAACACCTTTCTTTAATGTTATTCATGGTGATGAGAGCTTCATTGCTATGGTTTTAGATTTGTGAAAGGAGGTGTTTGATAGCTTAAGGAAAAGTGGAAGGATGAAGGATCAAGAAATTGGTTTGGGAAAGAGGAAGAGGGTTGATATTTGCCCTGATCGTGGTTCGGTATTCATTCTGATTGTGAGCAGCTGGAGCTGGAGCTTATGTGGAAAGAGTGTAGGGAACATATCTCTTCTGCTTGTATTTGATATATGTGTTATTGTGTTGGTGCATGTCTCAGCTTTGCATAATTGTGTGTAATTTGAAGCTATGTTTCAATTTATGCTATGGCTATAGGTATATTGTTCGAAGCATTGAGCTTGCAAATTGTCATTGTGTTATCATGAGTTGTGTGATGCAAGCATGTCATGCATTAAACATCTATCGTACATGCATATTGATATTGTTTACCTACTGAGATTCTCCAGAATCTCACCCTCCCCTACTAACCTTTCAGACAGGGTAGTGGATCGAGGATGGAGTAAGTGATCAAGGGCGGCAAGGACTTCCTTCGGGTTGAAGATTCGATAGTTGGTTATCATAGTTGGGAGTATATAGATTTGGATGTGTATATAAGTATGTGGATGAGGATTTGCTATGTATTTGAGATGGATTTGTGTAATCCCCATATGAGGGCTTGTAATGGGCGAATGTGCCCTATAAAGCTTGAGTTAATATATGGAAACCGGGATTGCCGGGATTATTATATTGCGTATTCTGATATATTTAAATGTGATTTATCTTTGTGTAGTAATTGTATTCGGAATGTGAATATGAGACCAGGTTATGAATGATTTCGAAAGGTATTTATGAAAACCCCATCTGGTAGATGGGTTTGTAAAATGTTATTTGTTTCTTATTGGTCTCTATTTCATTTTAATTGCGTATTTCAAATATAATTACAGCAGGGGGTTACATGTTGGTATCAGAGCTGCAGTTCCTGGCAAGTAAAGGATTTGCTAGGATAATAGCAGTAGTTTCTGCCTTAAGTCATAGAGAATGTCTTTGTTTGTTTGTGGTATACACATTAAGGTCCCTGTTGTTTGTGGATAAATGATTTTAAGGGATGTGTGTATACATTATCTGTGATGTGGATGTGGTGAATCAGTATGGTTCACCTGAGAATCTGAGGTGTAAACTTAGAGGTGGAGGAAAATGATTTCCTAGATGTGTGATATTGAGGTTCTAGGTTGATCATGGCTCCAACCTAGACGTTGGGTGAGAAACACTAGGTGGTATGATGTTACATGTAGTGATATCATATTGAGTTTGTGTGTGTAAAGGCCTTGAGACCTAGGGGACCGGTGTGCCTTAGGCTGGTAAAGATATTTGGATTTGTGTTGGGGTTGATGCTCCGTGGAATTGAGGGAAGTGATTTCCCAGTTCAACTGAGGTTGAGGTTTACGAGATGAACTGTTATCCAAGGATCAGACTCAATAGTCAAGCTGGTCCTTAGGAGGTTGATATGCATATATGGTCTGTGGTACCAGGATGTGGTACTAGATTGGAATTGAAATGTGTATCAGGTATCCTGAGGTTGCTAGTATTAATCTAGCACAGGGAAAAGTGATTCTGTGAAGAATTTGAATTTGAAAGAGTTATCTACGAGGATTCGAAGTGGAGAAGGCAACCTACGGGGAGTTCTGATCGGAGAGGGCTACCTATGGTGGCGTCTGATCGGAGCGGCTATTTGTGTGTTTATCACCTGCGGCCCACTGCGGGTGTGTATGGCACACAGTGGGAGGATAGTGCCTTCGGGGCGGTGGAGATACGGGGGATATGTGGTCCTGGGTGAAATGTAAGTAACCCAGCTGCCTACCAGGCTCAGTGTAAGAGCCGGCCAGCGGAGCCTTGGT
The DNA here is from genome assembly GCA_963242795.1 of Inga leiocalycina. Lineage (NCBI taxonomy): Eukaryota > Viridiplantae > Streptophyta > Magnoliopsida > Fabales > Fabaceae > Inga > Inga leiocalycina. Next base: position 61,634,447 of record OY725321.1, read on the forward strand.
ACGTAGTTGACCAGGGGGTGGGCACTCTGAAGGGGTGTGACAATATAATTAAAAAAATTGTGACAACTGCCGTGACGACAAACCCTAGTGTCCAGCTGCCGTGACAATGAACCTTAGTGTGCACTCGCCATGACGTTGAATCGTAGAATGAGCTCTGGGAACGTTGGGAGTATGGGATCTCAACGAAGTGCTGGTTATGGCTATGAATGATTTGAGTTGAATCAGGCCAAGGTCTGGCACAGATGAATATATGTTGTGAATGTTGTCAGTTGTAGTGGGAGATTCCAATGGGACTCCTGTTAAATCAACTTGACATTGTTAAAGCACAAATGAGGAGATAGACCTCAGAGTGTGCAGCGGAAGCGTGATGAATGTGAGAAGTTTAAGAATTGTGTTGAGCAGAAGCTCGAATTTGCAGAAAGTGCAATGCGTTAGTGATGGCTTCGGGAAGTAAAACTTCAAAGTCCAGATTATTTTGTGAGAAAGGGGTCTTGGAGGATCTCAGTATGTGAAAAGAATTCGTGATGTTGAAGGTGAAGTTGTTAAGATACCTGGTTCTAGCTTGTTACGATTGTGTACTGTGAGTCCATCTCCCTGGTTGGGCCAGATCGGTTTGGTCTGCTGGGCTGCGCCTGGTAGGCATAGGCTCAGGATGTGACTGATATTTTTGAGTCTTTCACTTGCAGCCCATTGGGTGATTCCGATGGGAGGACCGTGCCTTCAGGGTGGTAGTTTACGGGGGATTGACTATTTGTGAAGGCCGACGGGCCAATTGCGAAAGCCGGATAGCTCTATGAGCTATAAGGCTATGTGTATGCACTGCCACACCAATAGTCCCTGAGTAGCTAACAACAGTTCGGGTAAAGACTGTGTGTCTTCTCGGCGGAGAAAGGGGATGAGGGTGGAGTGTGATGTGGAAGCCGAAAGGCTATGTGTGAGCACCGCTACGCCAATAGTCTCTGAGTAGCTAACAACGGTTCGGGTTAGACTGTGTGTCTTCCCAGTGGAGAAAGGGGATGAGGGTAGGGTGTGATTATGGATCTACTATTGTGAGCCTGAATGGCTATGTGTGTGCACTGCCACGTCAATAGTCCCTGAGTAGCTAACAACGGTTCGGGTAAAGATTGTGTGTCTTCCCGGCGGAGAAAGGGGATAGAGTGGAGTATGATTGTGAATTTGTGACACTTGTGAATAAGCTGGGACTGAGGTATTGTTGTGTAGTAGAGCAGAGCTAATTCAGCTGTTGGCTAATTCGACTACATGATCGGGGGTTCTTTATTCTGAGGGCACTACCCTGGCATGGCTAGCCTGGCTAGCCACCACGCTGGTTGCACCAGTGTTGACCCCAGGCCGAAAGGAGGTGCGTAAAATTAGAATCTGTGATGTGTGTGTTGTAAATGTGAACTGTGATTTGAATGCCAGAAGGGCAATGTGTATTTGTGAGACAACGGGAAGCTGTCATATTTGTGCAAGCGGCAGAAGCTGAGGTATTCTTGCAATGTGATATGTGTGCAAGTGGCGAAAGCTACGTATCATTGTGTATACAGTCGTGGGTGTTGTCGTCTTGTGACAATCATCACGCATCAATGTAAATCTGTCGTAGACATTGTGTAATACCCAAAAGTCCCGGATAGGTGAGGGTAACACCGTGAAACTTGATACGGCAATGTGATCTTGTTGTGAATACCCAAAAGTCCCAGTTACCACTAGTGGAGTTACTGATGGGTGTACGGGTAAGGGTAAAGCTGTGAAAGTAGATATATCGAGTTTGATGTATTGAGGTTGTGGTGTTTTGGGGTTACTCCCGGAAGGGGTAACTAGATTGAGTTAAGCAGAGTGATGGCCTATGCTGCCTAACTGCCGAGATCTTATGATATGGCTCATGATTTAGAGCCTCCAGATATTGAGATGCACTAGCCACTCATGGATTGGGGGCTTGCGACGATTGTGGTGATGTGATGATGGTTTTGTGGCAATCATATGTGGAGGCGATTGCATTTGTTGGCAAATGTATGGTGATTGGGTTTGTGTGGCAATCGTGAAATGGGCCGATTGCAGTGTGTGGCAACTGAGTTGCATTCATTGTTTGAGATTCTTGCGAGAATCGGATTTGTGGAATACCGTTTGGGTGGGTGGTCTAGAGGAGACCGTCCCAATAAGAAATGATTATAAAACGGAAGCTGTCGTAAAGAGACATCCGAGTTTGTGGTTTAAGTGGTATAACAAATTTCGAGGACGAAATTTATTGAACGGGGGGAGAAATGTAATACCCTGAATTTTAAGACTTGAGGCTAGAGAATAAGCCTGAGATTAGTGGATTGCTAAGCCCTGGTTTAGTAGGGGGAGACATGTAATACCCCGAATTTTAAGACTTGAGGCTAGAGAATAAGCCTAAGATTAGTGGACTGCTAAGCCCTGGTTTAGCAGGATCCCAAATTGTGATTAAGAGATAATGACTCCAAAAGTGGATGTGGGTAGTGATAAATAACCCTTTTGGAGAATCCGATGTGATTTGAGATTCGAATGTGATTCGTATGTGTTGAGATTCATACCCAAACCCTGTATTTGAGTTTAATTATGGATTAACATCTAAATTGAATGAAAATAAGGGGGATGGCGTATATATGGTGTAAATGAATGAGAAAATGATTTTGATGGTGATCCAAGAGAGATTTCTATAATCAGGGGCAAAACGGTAAAGTTACCGACCAATTGATCGGTTACCGAAGAGGAAACTCATTGGTAACTTCAAGATTAATGGTTGAGATTGATTTGTGATAGACCAAAGGAGTTGAATCATGTGTATATGTGTGTATGTGAGCTCATGAAGATGGATCAAGATCATGACAAGTGGCAAGATGTAAACCCTTGGATCTTGGTCAACATTTCAAACTCTTCCCTCTCTCTTTCATAGTCGGCCAACACATGAGAAAAAAGGGGAAAACTGATCTCTTCTTCATCTTCTTCATCATCTCATCATTCTCTCTCTTGTTCTCCATTTTCGCTTAGCTCAAAGTGGAAAGAGAAAGAAGAAATTCAAGGTATGGTGCTCTAAATGGCCTCTAATGCTTAAACACCTTTCTTTAATGTTATTCATGGTGATGAGAGCTTCATTGCTATAGTTTTAGATTTGTGAAAGGAGGTGTTTGATAGCTTGAGGAAAAGTGGAAAGATGAAGGATCAAGAAATTGGTTTGGGAAAGAGGAAGAGGGTTGATATTCGCCCTGATCGTGGTTCGGTATTCATTCTGATCGTGAGCAGCTGGAGCTGAAGCTTACATGGAAAGAGTGTAGGGAACATATCTCTTTTGCTTGTATTTGATATATGTGTTAGTGTGTTGGTGCATGTCTCAGCTTTGCATAATTGTGTGTAATTTGAAGCTATGTTTCAATTTATGCTATGGCCATAGGTATATTGTTCGAAGCATTGAGCTTGCAAATTGTCATTGTGTTATCATGAGTTGTGTGATACAAGCATGTCATGCATTAAACATCTATCGTACATACATATTGATATTGTTTACCTACTGAGATTCTCCAGAATCTCACCCTCCCCTACTAACCTTTCAGACAGGGTAGTGGATCGAGGATGGAGTAAGTGATCAAGGGTGGCAAGGACTTCCTTCGGGTTGAAGATTCGGTAGTTGGTTATCATAGTTGGGAGTATATAGATTTGGATGTGTATATAAGTATGTGGATGAGGATTTGCTATGTATTTGAGATGGATTTGTGTAATCCCCATATGAGGGCTTGTAATGGGCGAATGTGCCCTATAAAGCTTGAGTTAATATATGGAAACCGGGATTGCCGGGATTATTATATTATGTATTCTGATATATTTAAATGTGATTTATCTTTGTGTAGTAATTGTATTCGGAATGTGAATGTGAGACCAGGTTATGAATGATTTTGAAAGGTATTTATGAAAACCCCGTCTGGTAGATAGGTTTGTAAAATGTTATTTGTTTCTTATTGGTCTCTATTTCACTTTAATTGCGTATTTCGAATATAATTACGGCAGGGGGTTACAGCCAACCACCGCAAATGAAGCTGCGCTTTCTGACATCTGAGGATCTATAAAAAGCAAAACCCAGGGTTTGAGAAAGGGGATTCCCAATTAGGAAAAGACAGAGAAGGCGGCTAAACGTCCTGGAGCTTGGGGCTTACACTGAATCAAGGAGAATCAAGTGAGATTGAAGATTGGAAGAGATTTCATCTCCATTTATCTTGACCTTTCTGTATTCATTCTCTTTCTCTACTGTGATTCTGTCATGACTACATTGAACGCTGTTATCTGTAATTCGTTTTTGAACATGAGTAGCTAGTTTTTTCATTCTAGGATTGTTCCACACCTTTGTATGGATTAAACTTGAATCCTTCTTCCTTTTAGTAGCTAATGGTATATATGTGTTAATGCTTCCCTATTTTTTACTGATATTCATGATTTGCTAGCACTATAAATGATTTGTTCAATTAGATTAAGCTTGAGAGAGTTAATCTAATTGTAGAACTTGGGTAGAATTATGCTAGACTTGAAGTTTAAAAGAGTAAATGGATGGTTAGTTAATAACATAGAGATATAGTTATTAACCTAGCATTGCCTAGTTAAGGAGGCTGTTTAATGATTATTTTCCTTTAAATACAGCAAGAGATTGTGTATTTTAATGGAGGATATAAGTTTGGTTATGACTCGAGAGAGCTTAATCAATGGTTATTAAACCTTAGACAGACATATATATATTCCATAAAAGTAATATTGAAAGGAAGGAGATTGAGTTTATGATATACAAAGGGATCGAACAATCCTAGGTTTACTCTAATTGATTGAATTCACAAGAATCGTAGTTTTGTTTAGTAATTTTTAGTTGTTATCAACATATCTTTTGAATTTGTTTTTCTCACACTCAACATTTGGTTTCGGTTCAACTTAATCAAACACATCAAGTCCATTGTTTAACTAAATTGTTACTCAAATCCTCAAGGGAATGATCTCACTTATCACTGTATTACTTGGTGCGATCCGTGTACTTGCGGTGGCGAACATTATCGGTAAGATATATGTGTACCAGTTAACTATTCAGCTTAGTTATTCGCAAGGTCTTGTTCTCTATGGCTTATTTTTAAATGCATAGTTATTAACCTTGCATGATTAGTGTGATGAAAAGTAGTTGCTACTAAGATTTCCCCAAATCTCAACCTTCTTCCATGCTATACAGTAAGGGAAAGTACTTCTAAGGGCAAGGGCATAGTGGTTGATGTAGAGTGGAGGTTGGAGCTGAAGGACCTCGATAATTGTATTTTGTTCAAGTTTCTAACTTTATGATCTGCTATGATTACTTTTAATATTAAGGATATGTATGTATATATGTATATATATTTTGACATGTACATAATACTCCATAATGAGGTAGAAGTAAGTAAGTTATTGATAAAAGGGGCTTATCAATGCCTAAGGTGAGTGCTATGCTATAAACATAACAAGAATGGATGAAGTAGGTTAGCTAGCTAGTTGCTATTTTGTTTTGAGTTGTGAATTTTAGAGCAATGCTTGACATAGCAAACTTATGAATTAGACTATGGAAATTTGTGATATGGTAGTACACATTTTGAGGTTTAATACAAGTCCTAGATCATAATTTTTGATTTGTGGTTTAAGAGTTGTGATTTTTCTAACATAACTAAGAAGGAGGGAAATCTGTTATGAAAATGTTTTGTACATATTTTATAAATAGGTGTTTCTGTACCAAATGAAACAGAAATGAGCCTAGGTCTTATTTTTCTTTCAGAGAGCATTTGAAAAGCTAAAAATAGAGCTTTGAATCACTAATTTTGGAGATATATTGAATTAATTATGATTTTCCAAAATTTTTAGGAAAATTCATTGTGTCCTAGTATCCAATTTTAGAGAAAGTTTAAAGTTATAAAGTTTTTAGTTTTACCAAAAGAGTACTATTTGGGTCACATGTGGTTCTTAAATAGCTAAACAACTCTGATAAGTGACCCTAAAGTGAGGTACTACATAAAACAATTCTTAAAAGTAATAATTACATGTTGAATGGTAGAGGCTTAACCATGTGCGTGATTAAATAGGCAATTGGAATATTAAAGCATAAGTTTGTGAACTTTATTTATATTCCCTATTTGAACTGCACCATTTAGACGAGAAATAGTTCAACTATGACATGAATGATACACATGTTAACTATCTTGCATGTACATACAAATGTTAAGATTTGGTTTGTGCCCTAACTCCTCCAAGAGGACATCAAGAAAGAAGTGCAAGCGTGAGAGAGCATGATAAAAGTAGCTTTAATCATTAATTTTGTATATTATGTTTTGGTTGTATGTTGTTTGTGCCATTATTGCTGCAGTTAAACATGATAACATGTAAATTTCTTCCTTCTATTATTGTCATGGCCATGTGTAATAAAAGTTTCATTTATTCAGTTTTACAATTATTCAGTTATTGTAAGGTATTGTTTTTTGTGGTTTATTTCACATGCTCGGTTATTTACCATGCATTATATATTGAAATATGATTAGTGCTACTGAGATTCCCCAATCTCACCCCTCTCTGTGTATTAACCATAGGAACAAGTACATCCTTGGGAAAGGAGAAGCTGGTGAAAGCTTAGCTAAGGTGGATGGAAGAAAGCATGGCATGCATGTTTTGTTACATAAATTTTGCATTAGTGTGGCTTATTATAATTACTTTGGCATGTAAGCTTAAAGTTTGTTTTGGGTTGTACATAACTCCATAAGGAGTAGAGGGTGAGCTTTGATATCCAAAATTATAAGCGATAACTAGTTTACATTCATGCTGAAACGTCAGTCTAGTGATTGATTTTATACATGGTAAACATTTTATCTAAATCATGAAATTTGACATGAAAATAGTACACATACTAAGTTTTAAAACATAAGTTTTAATTTGTAATATTTAGATGTGCAGGTAAAAGGATATGAATTTTCTAAGTTGAGTCATAATTCTATAATTTTTGCAGAAAATTCCGATGTACAATGAGTTTTAGGCAAGTTCTAGATTCAATGAGATGCTATTGAGCCGGTGTCTTAATTATAAAAAGCATTTCAAGATATAGAGTTTTGAACCACTATCTTTGGATATGAAATGATTTATTTATGAATTTTTGAAGTTTAAGAAAATTTGATTATATCACGTATCCAAGTTTTTAGAAAAGTTCTAAATAATTCGTCCCTATAAGGGTACTAATTGAGTCACATGTTGGTTCTTAAATAACTAAACAATTTTGACAAGTAACTCTAGAATGAGATGTGACATTCTCAATGCATTGTGTTAGTGAATCTCCTAAAAGCACCCTTTGCATAAACATATTTATTGTTTGTTTATTTACAATAATAATTTAGATTTTCTTTTTTCATCTTTACCTGTCTACTAATTACTTTTTAGAATCAATCACAATAAAATAACAAACATAAATAAACTACAAACAAAGGAAAATATAAATAAAATTTAATTGAAAAAAAAAATTAAAACTAAAAATAAGGCTTGCATCTACCTTTAATTTTCTTTTTTAAATATAGAGGGGCATTATAGTCTTTTAACAATATTCAGAAAAGTCCTAATCAGAAAATTGTTAAAAATGTAGGTCTGGATTTAATTTTTGGTATTTCATTTTCCCTTGACTTTTTACACATATCTAAATAATTTTTTTTGGTTTATTGTACATTTGTTAATTCCCACGTTTTAATTTTTTAAGAAAATATTAAGTATAATTTAAATTTCAATTAAACAATATAAAATTGTTACAAATTATACATATAATAAATAAGAAAAAACAACTCCGAACATGTCTATATTTTAATATTAGGGGATAGAAAAAACATAAAATTAAAGTTATTAAGAGATAGATAATATCTTTTTTTTTTAAAAAAAACAATTGGCATAACCCATGGTGGCCATTCTGTGTGGTTTAAGGTTTTGATGTCATCGAATAGTATATAAGAATTTCCCTTATCTATGTTACAAATATATCATAAGGTTCCATTGATTCGTGATCTTCACTTTATTTGTTGTTTCGCATAAATGAAATGAAAAAAAAATTTAATTTTAGAGAAAAATATTTAAAAAGAAAGGAAAATACACAAGTAAAGTACATACCTGTAAATGAGTTAGCATCCAAATATAATTCTTTCAAAGATGTGCAGTTGCTTATTGATTTTGGAATGCCTCCCTCAAATTGATTACCATTAACATCAAAGACTTCAAGTAAAGGGAGTTGATTACCATTACCATTACAAATTGATTATTTTTTAATAAAAATTTATTTTTTTAAAAAAATATCAGTTAAAAGATTATCTTTATTTTAGATTCTATATCCATTAAAAAAAATTATAATTTAAACAATTTAGATTTCATCCGGACGATCCAAATAGGAGAAGCTCCCTCTAGTCATCCTTTAAATGGGTAGGGAAGCTCATTCCATGAGTTGGCTGCCTCACAGGTAATGCATGAAAAGATTCGAACATAATCACTATTTTCGTCCATAATTATATTATTATACATTTGATAAAGCTAGTTTTCGCCATTAAACTTTAACTCCCTTCAGATTTGGGAATTATTTTAATTCTTTTATGTCCAGTATTATTTTATAAGCTTTTTTGTATTGAAAATAAAAATTAGAGTAAAATATATTGACTATCCATCTGTTTTACCTAAATTACATAAACCTCCTTTCTATTTTGAAAATGTATATAAGCCTCCCTTAAATTTAAAATGTAAGTTACAAAAACCTCCCTTACATGTTTGATATTCGATTTATATCTACCCAACTGTTAGTTGACCGTTAAGATTAATTATTAAACACTTAATTTGATCAAAAGCCCCTTTTTCAACAAATAAATAAACATTTATATTTATCTAAAAATAATTTTTTATGCTAAAAAATAATTCTAATACATGTATGTTCAAAATTTCTAATATATTATATATTTTTTTAAAATTTTTATTATATTATAAAATTTTAAATTTTTATTATATTTATTGAAACTTATTTATTTAGTATTCTTTTAAATGACTAAAATTATACCTTTCAAATGAAAGGTAAAAAGAAAAAGAAAGAAATATGTTTTATTTACGATATATTATTAATAATATAAATTTGATACAGTACATGACTTATATTAATTTTAAAATTTAATTTTTAATACATTTTTTACACAAACATTTATAAACATGTTTATTTTAGTATGCATCTATTAATAGGATTAATCATATTTTTAATTAAGTTTTCTATGTTTACATTAAATAAATAAATTAAGTATTTATCTTAATATGAAAAAAATTTAACATATAACTATTTACAAAAGTAAAAGTTAAGTTAAGTAAAGGAAAAAGAAACTCTTAAATTACATACATATATGTGTATGTATATATCCTTATGCATATTTTATTTTTGTAATATTATTATAGGAAATGTGAGGTTTGGATTTTATTGTCGATATGAATATCGTTTTAATGGTTAATTTTTAAATAGTTTTGTGATTATTCTTTGACTTGTGAGATATATTCTGGTCATAAAGAGCCCACATAATCTCAGGTTCTCAGCTAATTAAACCTTGTTTAATACAACTATTAGGTAGGATGATGTACATATAGGATTAAATTTGTAAACATTTTTCTTGATGATAACTCAAAGCCTTGAGAATGCAGATCAAATTTACAAAGTACACAAAAAAGGGAATCACCAATTTATATCTTAAGAATGGCAGGCTTGACTTGTGAAATGAGTGGGATAAATTTTCTCTTTAAAAATGTGAGACGTCCTCTTTCAAGAATATGTGCTTCTGTTACTTTAAATAAAAATTGACACATCTAATTAAAATAGGCAAATTTTAAAGGCTGTAACGTTTATTATTATGACACATCTAATTAATTTTGGTTAAAGCTGAATATAAAAAGAAGTTGATGCAACAAAGAAAGACGTATCATTATCACATGACGGACCATATTTTCAATATATATCACTACAATGTTGTATAGGCCATAGAGTGAACCCATAAAGCACGTTAGTAATCGATGAGATGAAATTTGGTCCCTATTTGAACTAAGCATAATTTTACTTGGACCAAAATTTAATTTTTCATTGCATTATTTCATTTAGGGTCAGTCTAGTAGGCCATATATATTATATCAAAGTCGACAGACTAAAATGATTTGATATAAATATTTGTAGATAGATGGAGCGCTTGACTTGGGAGTAGATCTCATAGTCTGACTCCATTTCACACGACACAGCATATATGTGTGTGTGTGTATGCATCCTACATACATACATCATTATATATATATATTTTACTTTGATAATACTCCTTGTCGTCCTTCATGTAGGACCTAATTGTGGAATTGACTTTTGGTTCTAAATGTAAGGCCTATTTTTTATATTTGTCAATCTTTTCCTAATTTACCTCTATTGATGCTCCTTAAATCATAATCAAGTAAAAGAGAAATTGAGGTAGTTAAGGAAGATTATGAGGGTGTTTTAGGAAACAAAACATCATATTAACCACCTTAACTAACTTCAATTCTTTAATCTAATTAAATTAGGTAAATATATCTTACATTAACAATTGAGAGTACCATGTAAACAGTGCAGATTTCATTTTTTCTACAGATTTTATATATTGTATGCGGAAAAAAGGGTAAATATTTTTGTATGTATATTTTAAATATTTCAGAAGCCACAACACTCAGTCTAATAGTCCACCTTTCACGCCAGATACTTGAAGAGGCCACTATGTGCCTCTTTGAAATTTAAAGCATTAAGGAAAATTGTAGTGAAGGATAACACATCCAAATGAAATTAAGGTTAGTTTAGTTTATACGATTATAGGTTGCATTTCTTTATGTAATGGAATTTTCAATATTTTTTAAATCAAAACCTGAATGAAATTTTAGAGATTATCAATTTTAGAGTTTATACAAAGCATAATTTTATTTGGACCAAAATTTCATTTTCATTGCTTTATTTCATTTATGGTCAGTCTGGTAGGCCATATATATTATATCAAAAGTCTACAGACTTTAATTGATTTGATATATTATATCAAGTTATCAACCACCTAAATATTTGTAGATAGATGGAGTGCTTGACTTGGGAGTAGATCTTAAAGTCTCACTCCATTTCACACACACACACACACACACAGATCATTATGTATATTTTATTTTGGTAATACTCTCTCCCGTCCTTAATGTGAAGTTGACCTTTACCCTTAATGTAAGATTTAGTTTTTATATTTGTCAATCTTTTTCTAATTTACCTCTATCGATGCTCCTTGAACCATAATCAAGTAAAAGAGAAATGGAGAAAGTTAAAGAAGATGATTAGGGTGTTTTAGAAAAAAAAAAACATCATATTAACCACCTAACAACCTTCAATTCCTTAATCTAATTATCTAGGCAAAAAGAAAATTCTTAATCTAATTAAATTAGATAAATATATCTTACATTAACAACCTTGGAGTACCATGTAAAAAGTGCAGCTTTCATTTTTATATTTGAATTTTATATATTGTATGCGGGAAAAAGGGCAAGTATTTTTGTATGTATATTTCAGAAGACACAAAACTCAGTCTAATAATCCCTTTCACACCAGAGACTTAAAGAGACCATTATGTGCAGTTTTTAAACTTAAAAAATTATGGAAAATTATATTGAAAAATAACACATCCTAATGAAATTAAGGTTTGTTTAGTTTATACGAATATAGGTTGCATTTTTTTATGTATGGAATTTTCATAATTATTTTTAAATCAAAACCTGAATGAAATTATAGAGATTATCTATTTTCTACGTGAATAATATAAAATATGAAATAATCAACATAAAAATTTCGAGAAGTTCAGTAGATGACCATAAATTCGACATTACGTTACTTGATTGGATGGCATGAAAATGTTGAGTAGACATAATGAAAAGAATATATATATATATATATATTTATAATCTAAGTCCCTAGAAAATTAAAATTGAAGTATTCCCTCCAAGTCCAAATGAATACGATAAAAGAGAGACGTAAATTAAAAGGAAAAAAACTAAGGACACAAATGACGAACATATTACTAATGACTAATGATTGTTTCTTCATTTTTGAATAACAACAGAGTTTGAAAATAATTAAAATTAAAGAAAATGAAGAGTGCCTAAGCTTACTATGCTTAGCCCAATTTAGTATGACTAGATGAAGAAATCCCGATTTTGACACTACTACTGCGGCATCAACATTACTATTGCAATTCCAACATAATGACTTATAGTAAGTTGTCATCACAATCAAGTAGGAGAGAAGCAACTTTAAAATGGATCTGAATTGTTATATGTGCTCCACTAGTAGGTGCTATATATAGGAGAATTTGAGAAAATCAATATAAAATTAAAGTGATAGTATAGATCTTTTTACCATATATACAATATTATAATAAACAAATAGAGATAAAATTATCTTTAATTTACTCAAAGATAAAAAAAGTGAAAAAATATATACATTTTAATATGATAACATAGTCTGACCTATAAAAAAAAAATAACAAAATGAACAATTAATAATGAAAAAATATATATATGTAACCCTTAAAGTGACCCTCTAGAAGAAGTTGATGTGCAAGACGAGTAAGAAATTTGTGCGGTCTTTACTTTTTCTTTTTTTTATCATTACATTAATTCATTTTTGGTCAAGTCTGGTTGGCCTAAGATTCTATTACCCAACAAGAACGTTATTAAAAAGTCACAATCAAATTGACAAACACTTAGAGGCTCCCTAATTCTTAGGAAACTGTAGTGCTTGACTCGTGAGGAGACATCAAAGTCATCCTCCATTTCACACGGCACAGCTAATACATACATATATGTCTGTGTATTAATATATCCTTATGAATATTTCATATTTGTAATATTATCATAAGAATGTGAGGTTTAGATTTTATTGTCGATATGAAATTCTTTTTAGTGGTTAATTTTTAAATAATTTCATAGTTTTATTGTCAATTTTATCTGGTCATAACGAGCACACTTTATCTCAACCAAACTTTGTTTAATACATTTTATTGGGAGGATTATAACTAAAAACCTTAGCAAAACTTGCAATGTTTTATTTTTCATTGAAGTGTATGTTTCGTTATATAATAATAAATATAAGTTTTTTGTTATATAATATTGTTCATTTCAGTCATTATTCCCTTACATAATAGTATAAAAACTCAATTTGTTAACTTCTAGAGATTACCTCGTAAAAAACGTATAAGATGATACGATTATTTCATTGTTTAGCTCTGTTTCTTCTTGAGCAACGAGACATATATTGGCTACTTCTTCTTTATCACTTTCTCCGTCAGAGGAACTATCACCCCATATAGCAGATACAAAGGCCTTCTTTTTGTTGAAGAATTTTCCTTTTCTCTTTTCTTTGCTCTTTTGGTTCAGCTCTGGACATTCTGATTTGATATGTCCTGGTTTTTCACATTCGTAGCAGATGATATGATCTTTGTTGCTAGTTCCTCCTTTCTAAAAGTGTTTGAATCCTTGACCTTTCTTGTAGAACTTTCTGAATCATTTTATAATTAGGCCCATTTCATCATCATCAAAGTCCTCATCTTCATCTTGATTTTCTTCTTTTGCTTTTAGTGCTAAGCCTTTCTTCTTCTTGTCACCGATGTCATCTAGTTCCCGTTTGAACTTTAGTTTATTTTCATATTCAGAAAGACTTCCCAATAGAGAGGCAACTGATCTCATTGATTCTCCTTTTGCTTCTTCTATCGCAGTGACTTTGGCCTCCCACTCTTTAGAAAGAATATTCAAAATCTTTCGTACTTGGGTATGTTGATCATAGACTTTTCCAAGTGCTGCAAGTTGATTAACAAGATGAGTATATTTAAGTTCGAATTCAGATATTGATTCACCTGATTTCATTCAAAGTAGATCGAATTCAGTGACCAAGGTGTTGATCCGATTCTCCTTTATTCTCGAAGTTCCTTCATGAGCTATTTTCAGAGCTTCCCACATTTACTTTGCTGTTGGAAGTGTGCAAATTCTGAAGTATTCACTTTGACTCAAAGCACTTTGTATCATCAGAATTGCTTTACTGTTAAGAGTGATAAGTTTCTTGTCATTCTCATCATATTCCGCTGGCGACTTGGGAATTTTCTGAGAATCTACAATCTTTATAGGTTGATAGTTTCTACTCTCAATCACATCCCATAGCCCATATTCGGTAGCCATCACAAATACTCTAAACTTTGCTTTCCAGAAAGAAAAGTGTTCGCTACTGAAACCTGGAAGTCTTGTAATATCCCAAAATGTGCTCAAGGGCTAAATGTACAAAATAGATGATGGGATTAATGACAAAATTACCTCTAGAAATTTTGTTATAACTCTAGTTAAATTTCACATGCAAAATTGGCAACTGAATATCATATTGCAAGATGATATTTTACAAGATCATCTTCTTCTTCAAAAGGCCATGATTCACGTATGACAAGGGAAAACCAAGAGAAAAATACCTATTGACTATTAAATATGACATATGGAAGCAATTGGACCAAGTTATAAAAGATGAAGACTTGGTCAAAAATATCATGCTAAGTCATTTATCACTCTTTCTCTTCTTCATTTCGGTCAAGGAAATGTTAAGAGAGATAGAGTAAGCATTTAATCAATAAACTCCCTCACCTTTTTCTCATGTGGTGCGTTGGGACAAAGAAAGAAAGAAATTGGTCAAACAAATACCAAAAGGAAGAAGAAAATATAAGTCAAACAAACCCCTCCCTCTTTGTCAATAATTACGGCTAAGAAGAAACAAGAAGAGTGAATGAATTGAAGCAATTAACTCTTCATCAAATAGCTAAGGTAAAGTCGGCCAAGTGAGGAAGAGGTAGGAAAGAGAAAAAACAAACCACACATCTTGGAAATTATTATAGGATTTCACCAAGGAAGATATTATGTGGACCACATATTTTCCCCTCCTTTTTGTCCAACTTTTCGGTCAGGTTTTTAAGTGATAAGGGAAGGCAAAAACTGATTATTATTCACTCTCTCTCTCATTCTCTAAGTCGGCCAGCTGAAGTACGAAAAGAACAAGTGAAGAAACAAGTTTAAGGTAAGGGTTTCATCTTGGATTTTCACCTCTTTAAACTCATCTATGGCTCAAGAGTCCTTCACAAACTTTGTTCCTCTTGATGAGAGCTTCATTTCTATGGTTTTAGAATTTCAAGAGGAGGTGTTTTGTGCCATCATCCAAGAACAAAAGCTGAAAAACCAAAGAAAGGAGCTAAGGAGAAGCAAGAGGTGAGTATTAGCATCAATTTGAGCTATTGGTTGTGTTGGTTGAATGAGAATTTTGGCATGTGTAAATCTGCCCTGATTTTGCCTAAACAAGGGTTTGGGTAATTCATGATGTTTTAGTTATGTTATTGGTGGTTTATGATGATTGGAAACCATTTGACATAAGTTTGATGCTGAAATTAGAAGTTGGTAATTGTTGGAATTTATTCTGAATTTTCTGCCAAAACAGGACATGGAGAATGAGTGGGAATTTGTTAATTTTGATGTTACCATTGTGTTCTACACGAAAAATTATGTAGGAATAGCCCTAGGTTGTGAATTTTGGGTCATTGGAACTCAAAGTGTAAATTTGGGTTTTCAGCCTGAACAGAATTCCAGCGAGGTACTCTACTTGTATGGTGTTTTTGGATGACCAAATGATCTCTAAAAATTGTGAAACTTTCCAGTATTAAAGTTCACATTCCAAGCTTCAAAATGGACATATAATTTGTGTCATTTCGTTTTTTGAGCTGTGAGTTCTGGTTACCCAAAGTTTGATGTCGAAGCTGGATTTAATTCTGGAGCAGTGTGGGGTTTTGTGTAATTCTGGAATTGTGTGGTGATTTCCAGTAATGATTCATATTTTTCCTATGAAGAGGACTTCAATAGCTTTCCATAGGACTTGGGATCACCTAATTTCAATTTTTGTAGAATTAGTTATGATTTTTCAAAGTCTGGAGAAAATTCTGGCAGATTTGGTCTCTTATGCGAAAATTGAAAATGTAATGGCATAATGTAGTATTGTTGAACTTTGGGGTTAGGAATTGGTCTTTTAGGTTAATTGACCACTTTAACTCCTTAGTTGATTTGATTAAATGTCCCTAATGATAACCAACTTGAGTGTTTGAATTAAAGAATTGGATTAAGTAATAACATGTCGCCCGTAATTCTAATTATAGGATTTGACATTTGCCCTGCACGTGATAAACCAGTGCCAGTGCACAAGCGGAAAGAAAAAGGTAGTGACTCTTTCTCTTATTATGTGTATGATGCCTTGCATGTATGTCATTTCATTGAATATGCCGTGATGTAACATTGCTGTTGTGAAATGTCGTTGTTGTGCTGTTGTGAAACATGCTGTTGTGAAATATGCCGTTGTGAATGCAGCGAAAGCTGTTGTAGAAATGCCGTTGTGTTGTTGTTGTTATGATTTGCTTACATGCTTTGTGATTGTACATGTTATAAGTGAATTGTTACTACTGAGATTCTTTTGAATCTCATTCTTTCCAATAACTAACCTACAGCAAGGGCGAGCGGTTCAAAGGAAAAGCAAGTGACAAAGGGCGGTTAGAGCTCCTAGTTAGGAGTTTTAATTTTGGTAGTTGGTTGTCATATTTTGTTGGGGATTAGTTGCACATGTTGTATATATTGAATAGTGTTGTGTAATCCCCTGTATGGGAAACTAAGCGTTGTAAACCCTTTATTAAGTAACGAAACCTGAGCGTTGTCGGGAATTTTTTGTTGCATTCTGATATGTATAAATGAAACCGAACTGGTCAGACCAATTATATTCGAGATGTGAACGTGAGACTGCACTAAACAAGTTTTGGAAAAATTTTAAGTTAACCACTGGTCTCTATTTCAACTTAATGACGCATTCTCGAACTATAAATTTGGCTATTAAGGTAAGGGGTTACATTTTTGGTATCAGAGCTGTAGTTCCTGGCAAGGGTAGGATTTGCTAGGATAGTTACTATAGTTTGTTGCCTTAGTCATAAGAAAATGACTTTTGATTTTTTTTTGTGGTATACACATGAGTATGATAGCTGGTTGTCGATATATACAAGATTTAAGGACTATGTGTATACATTTGTTATGATACTGACATGGTGAATCATTGTAGAATTGAAAGACACAATGGTTCACCTGAGAAACAGAAGAGTAGAACCAGAAGTGGAGGTGGTGCTTAATGACAATCCACTAGACCCTATGCGGGAGATGATGGGGTTGATTCGTGATCAAAGAGATATGATAGCTGAGCTGAGAGAAGAGCTCAGAGAGGAAAGGGCAAAACGCAACGAAGACCGCGGCAAGTCTACTCACGAAGAGACCCAAGAAGAGACCCGCCATGAGGAAACCGCTGAAGGGTCCATTAGACCTCCAGAGTCACTTCCTCACATCGAACCAAACCCAGAGTTACATAGAGTACCAGCCCGTGACGGGAGAGATCTGCAATATTGGGTCTCCAAATTCTGCAAACATCTACCTCCGGTGTTTAAAGGCAGATTTGATCCTCAAGTAGCTGAAGACTGGTTGAATAGACTAGAGAAGATTTTTGAGGTTCTTGAATGCTCATCAGAGGTGAAAGCGCGGTTAGCGGTGTACAAGTTGGAAGGAGATGCAGACCGTTGGTGGCGGAATATCGCCCTAACACTTCAAAGCCGCAATATACCACTGACCTGGGAAGTGTTTCAACGACAGTTCAATGAGAAATATTTCCCCAAGTCAGTGAGGCTTGAGAAGGAAACTGAATTTCTAAATATCAAACAAGAAGACACGGAGACCTTTGATGAGTATCTGTCCCGTTTCGTCCGGTTGTCCCGATATTCCTCCTATCTTCGGAGTAAGGATGACGAAGAATGGAGTTCAGACATGCTTATTCGTGGTTTAAGACGAGAACTGAGAAAGAGATTGGCCACTCACTTGTTTACTGAGTTCAATAAAGCGGTTGAAGAATGCAGAATCACAGAAAACAATCTGAGAGTTTTGTACCCTGCCAAAGCTACCAACAACCGCAGTGAGCCTAGTAAAGGGAATACTTCCCAAAAGCGAAAGGGACAAGGGTTCTCAGCTAAGGATAGTGGTAAGAAGCCTTATCAATCTGAGGGTCGTGATAATCAGAAACCCCCAACAATATTGACATGCACTCGTTGTGGGAGGGCACATCCTGGCAGAACATGTACGGGGCAAGTAGTTTGTTATAACTGTAAACAGCCGGGACACATTGCTACTGAATGCAGACGTCCGCCGACAGAGCAAAGGCCTAGGAATCGGGCCAGGGTGTTCACCATGACACACGAGGAAGCCCGGAAGTCCCCCGACCTGATTCAAGGTAAAATCTTTATCAATGGTAGTTTACTGCAAGCTTTATTTGATTCGGGTGCAAGTCATTCCTTCATTGCCTATGACTGTGTGAAGCGCCTAGGGTTACATGTTCATAAACTGCCATTTGATTTGGTTGTGTCGACGCCGATGGGTGTCAAGGTTGTGACAGCTGAGGCTTGTTTGAACTGTGTAATAACTGTTGAGGGGCATGAGTCTACTGTTGATTTGATTTGTTTGCCGCTCTACCAATTAGAAGTCATATTGGGTTTTGATTGGTTGACGGCGAATAATGTATTGCTGGATTGTGGAAACAAGAAAATAGTGTATCCTAATTCCTATAAGGATGATAATGCGAATTCTAGTTTAAACTTCCTCTCAACAGCTAAAGCTGAGAAATATCTAGAGAAGGGGTGCCAGGGGTATATGGTATTCTTTTCCGTGCAGGGAGAGATAGAAGAAACTTTAGAAAGTATACCCGTGGTAAGAGAGTTTCCTGAGGTATTTCCGGACGATCTTAGCGGATTACCTCCGGAAAGGGAAGTGCAGTTTCCAATTGAAATTGTGCCTGGAGATGGTTCTATATCAAAAGCCCCATACCGAATGGCCCCAAATGAAATGGCGGAGCTAAAGAAGCAGATTGAAGACTTACTTGAAAAAGGGTTCATCCGACCCAGCGTTTCACCGTGGGGAGCTCCAGTATTGTTTGTTAAGAAGAAAGACGGGAGTCTAAGACTGTGTGTGGATTATAGAGAATTGAACAAGATAACCGTTAAGAACAAATATCCTCTCCCGAGAATCGATGACCTTCTAGATCAACTGTCTGGTTCTTGTGTATTTTCAAAGATTGATCTAAGGTCGGGTTATCATCAATTACGAGTGAAAGTAGAAGATGTACCGAAGACTGCCTTCAGAACTAGGTATGGGCATTATGAGTTTCTAGTAATGCCCTTTGGCCTAACTAATGCACCTGCTGTATTCATGGATTACATGAATCGTGTCTTTCGACAATACCTAGACCAATTTGTAGTGGTGTTTATCGATGACATTCTGATATACTCTAAGAGTAGGGAGGAGCACGAGCATCATTTGAGAATTGTGCTAGGGATATTGCTTGAAAAGCAGCTCTATGCCAAGTTGAGTAAGTGCGAGTTTTGGCTTCCAGAAGTAAAAATCTTGGGCCATGTTATCTCGCAAGAAGGGGTCTCGGTGGATCCCAGTAAAGTGGAAGCAGTACTTGACTGGAAGAGGCCAGAAACTGTTGCTGAGATACGCAGTTTTCTGGGTCTTGCTGGTTACTACCGGAGATTTATTCAAAATTTCTCCCGGATTTCCTTGCCGATGACCAAGCTCACGCGAAAAGATCAGCCGTTTAAGTGGGATGAATGTTGTGAAAACAGTTTTGTTGAGCTGAAGGAGAGGTTGACCACGGCACCGGTGTTGATTATACCCGATCCTAGCTTGACTTATGTTGTGTATAGTGATGCGAGTAAGCAAGGGTTGGGGTGTGTCCTTATGCAGCAGGGACGAGTGGTGGCCTACGACTCCCGACAGCTAAAGCCTCATGAAATGAACTATCCTACTCATGATCTGGAGCTTGCGGCAATTGTGTTTGCATTGAAAATATGGCGGCATTATCTGTATGGTGTGACGGTAGAACTGTACTGCGACCACAAGAGTCTCAAGTATTTGTACGATCAGAAAGAGTTGAATATGAGACAACGTCGGTGGATGGAGTTGCTGAAAGATTACAACCTAGAGATCAAGTATCATCCAGGTAAAGCTAATGTCGTCGCTGATGCTCTTAGTCGAAAGACGGTGCTAGTTGCAGCAATGATGATTAAAGAGGTGAAATTGATAGAAGATTTTCGGGACTTGAATTTGTCAAACCAAATTGTATGTGCTAACTATAATGTTTCCCAAGGGGAAAGTGATCTGAGGGTTGAGATTGAAGAAGCTCAGAGACAAGATGGCTGGATACAGCGGAATATGGCTAGAATTAAACGGGGAGAGGCTCAGGGCTATGATCTGTCACCTAGTGGACTAGTTCGCTATCAGAAGAGAATTTGTGTTCCACTTAAGGCGGAGTTGAGACAGAAGATTCTAGATGAGGCGCACAAGAGACCATATACTCTTCATCCTGGTATGACCAAAATGTATCATAATCTGAAGTCCATGTATTGGTGGCAGGGTTTGAAGAGTGATGTGACAAAGTATGTAGCGAGGTGTCTCACTTGCCAAAAGGTAAAGATTGAGCACCAACGACCGCCTGGTTTGCTTCAAAGTCCTGAGATTCCAGAATGGAAATGGGAAAGTGTGACCATGGACCTGGTGATGGGATTGCCCAGGATTAGGAATTATGATGCGATCTGGGTGATTGTGGACCGATTAACGAAGTCGGCACACTTCATACCGATAAATGCTGGTTACTCTCCGGACAAGCTAGCAGAGATTTATATCCGAGAGATTGTGAAACTCCATGGCATACCGAAGAACATCATTTCTGACCGTGATCCCCGATTCACTTCGAGATTTTGGAAGGCATTACATGAAGCATTGGGAACTCAATTGAGATTCAGCACGGCCTATCATCCTCAGACAGATGGTCAATCAGAAAGGACTATCCAGACACTAGAGGATATGTTGCGAGCTTGTGTTCTCGACTTCAAAGGGAATTGGGATCGCTTTCTTCCACTTGCTGAATTCGCTTACAACAATAGCTATCATGCGAGCATTCAGATGGCGCCGTATGAAGCGTTGTATGGGAGAAAGTGCCAATCACCCTTGTGTTGGAATGAGTTATCTGAGAGGAAGCTTTATGGGCCGGAGCTTGTTGATCAAACCTCAGCGCAGATTCAAATCATCCGTAAAAGGCTTCTTGCAGCACAAAATCGACAGAAAAGCTACGCTGACAAGAGGAGAAGGCCTCTAGAGTTTGAAGTGGGTGATCATGTTTTTTTGAGAGTATCACCAGTTACGGGCATCGGGAGAGCTATCAAGCGGAAGAAGCTGAGCCCGAGGTACATAGGTCCTTTTGAGATTCTTGCGAGGATCGGGCCTGTAGCCTATCGAGTAGCCCTACCCCCGAACTTGAGCAGGCTCCATGATGTGTTCCACGTTTCCCAACTGAAGAAATACCAACCGGATCCATCTCATATAGTTGAATATGAAGAAGTTGAATTACAAGACAACTTCACATATGCGGTAGAGCCAGAGCAGATCATTGATCGAGAAGAACGACGGCTCAGACACCGAAGCATTCCATTTGTGAAAGTGATCTGGAAGGGAATGACAGAAAGAGAAGCAACTTGGGAAGCGGAAGCAGATATGTGTAGACGTTAACCGGAGTTTTTGGCTCAAGTTGTGTAACAAATTTCGAGGACGAAATTTATTGTACGGGGGGAGAATTGTAATATCCCAAAATGTGCTCAAGGGCTAAATGTACAAAATAGATGATGGGATTAATGACAAAATTACCTCTAGAAATTTTGTTATAACTCTAGTTAAATTTCACATGCAAAATTGGCAACTGAATATCATATTGCAAGATGATATTTTACAAGATCATCTTCTTCTTCAAAAGGCCATGATTCACGTATGACAAGGGAAAACCAAGAGAAAAATACCTATTGACTATTAAATATGACATATGGAAGCAATTGGACCAAGTTATAAAAGATGAAGACTTGGTCAAAAATATCATGCTAAGTCATTTATCACTCTTTCTCTTCTTCATTTCGGTCAAGGAAATGTTAAGAGAGATAGAGTAAGCATTTAATCAATAAACTCCCTCACCTTTTTCTCATGTGGTGCGTTGGGACAAAGAAAGAAAGAAATTGGTCAAACAAATACCAAAAGGAAGAAGAAAATATAAGTCAAACAAACCCCTCCCTCTTTGTCAATAATTACGGCTAAGAAGAAACAAGAAGAGTGAATGAATTGAAGCAATTAACTCTTCATCAAATAGCTAAGGTAAAGTCGGCCAAGTGAGGAAGAGGTAGGAAAGAGAAAAAACAAACCACACATCTTGGAAATTATTATAGGATTTCACCAAGGAAGATATTATGTGGACCACATATTTTCCCCTCCTTTTTGTCCAACTTTTCGGTCAGGTTTTTAAGTGATAAGGGAAGGCAAAAACTGATTATTATTCACTCTCTCTCTCATTCTCTAAGTCAGCCAGCTGAAGTACGAAAAGAACAAGTGAAGAAACAAGTTTAAGGTAAGGGTTTCATCTTGGATTTTCACCTCTTTAACCTCATCTATGGCTCAAGAGTCCTTCATAAACTTTGTTCCTCTTGATGAGAGCTTCATTTCTATGGTTTTAGAATTTCAAGAGGAGGTGTTTTGTGCCATCATCCAAGAACAAAAGCTGAAAAACCAAAGAAAGGAGCTAAGGAGAAGCAAGAGGTGAGTATTAGCATCAATTTGAGCTATTGGTTGTGTTGGTTGAATGAGAATTTTGGCATGTGTAAATCTGCCCTGATTTTGCCTAAACAAGGGTTTGGGTAATTCATGATGTTTTAGTTATGTTATTGGTGGTTTATGATGATTGGAAACCATTTGACATAAGTTTGATGCTGAAATTAGAAGTTGGTAATTGTTGGAATTTATTCTGAATTTTCTGCCAAAACAGGACATGGAGAATGAGTGGGAATTTGTTAATTTTGATGTTACCATTGTGTTCTACACGAAAAATTATGTAGGAATAGCCCTAGGTTGTGAATTTTGGGTCATTGGAACTCAAAGTGTAAATTTGGGTTTTCAGCCTGAACAGAATTCCAGCGAGGTACTCTACTTGTATGGTGTTTTTGGATGACCAAATGATCTCTAAAAATTGTGAAACTTTCCAGTATTAAAGTTCACATTCCAAGCTTCAAAATGGACATATAATTTGTGTCATTTCGTTTTTTGAGCTGTGAGTTCTGGTTGCCCAAAGTTTGATGTCGAAGCTGGATTTAATTCTGGAGCAGTGTGGGGTTTTGTGTAATTCTGGAATTGTGTGGTGATTTCCAGTAATGATTCATATTTTTCCTATGAAGAGGACTTCAATAGCTTTCCATAGGACTTGGGATCACCTAATTTCAATTTTTGTAGAATTAGTTATGATTTTTCAAAGTCTGGAGAAAATTCTGGCAGATTTGGTCTCTTATGCGAAAATTGAAAATGTAATGGCATAATGTAGTATTGTTGAACTTTGGGGTTAGGAATTGGTCTTTTAGGTTAATTGACCACTTTAACTCCTTAGTTGATTTGATTAAATGTCCCTAATGATAACCAACTTGAGTGTTTGAATTAAAGAATTGGATTAAGTAATAACATGTCGCCCGTAATTCTAATTATAGGATTTGACATTTGCCCTGCACGTGATAAACCAGTGCCAGTGCACGAGCGGAAAGAAAAAGGTAGTGACTCTTTCTCTTATTATGTGTATGATGCCTTGCATGTATGTCATTTCATTGAATATGCCGTGATGTAACATTGCTGTTGTGAAATGTCGTTGTTGTGCTGTTGTGAAACATGCTGTTGTGAAATATGCCGTTGTGAATGCAGCGAAAGCTGTTGTAGAAATGCCGTTGTGTTGTTGTTGTTATGATTTGCTTACATGCTTTGTGATTGTACATGTTATAAGTGAATTGTTACTACTGAGATTCTTTTGAATCTCATTCTTTCCAATAACTAACCTACAGCAAGGGCGAGCGGTTCAAAGGAAAAGCAAGTGACAAAGGGCGGTTAGAGCTCCTAGTTAGGAGTTTTAATTTTGGTAGTTGGTTGTCATATTTTGTTGGGGATTAGTTGCACATGTTGTATATATTGAATAGTGTTGTGTAATCCCCTGTATGGGAAACTAAGCGTTGTAAACCCTTTATTAAGTAACGAAACCTGAGCGTTGTCGGGAATTTTTGGTTGCATTCTGATATGTATAAATGAAACCGAACTGGTTAGACCAATTATATTCGAGATGTGAACGTGAGACCGCACTAAACAAGTTTTGGAAAAATTTTAAGTTAACCACTGGTCTCTATTTCAACTTAATGACGCATTCTCGAACTATAAATTTGGCTATTAAGGTAGGGGGTTACAAGTCTAGTAATGGATGCTCCGTCGGGAAGAATTCCTTTACCCATGCTTGCCATTGGATCCTTCTTAGGTTGTTATATCTTAACAAGAAGACCTACGCTCTGATACCAAATGTTAGAGCAAGCGTTTCTCCTAAGAGGGGGTGAATTGGGTGATACTAAAATTTCGTTGCAAATATAAAAACTTGACGGTGAATATAATGCAGCAAAGAGTAAGGAGAAATATCACCGATGTGTACACCGAGAGTTATACTGGTTCAGCCATAACCACTTTGACCTACGTCCAGTCCTCAGAGTATCTCTGAGAGTTTCACTATAATTTCTAAGATTCAGTGGGTTCTTGGCACCTCGGTACAAGCAAGTTCCTTCACCTGGACACTCGCTCCCCCTTACAAGTTGTAATCAAATCCCAACTCAAGGCTCCACAACCTTAAGTTACCTCAATAACAAATATTGAGTTTGAATGAAATATCTCTCTTACAGAGTGAATAAGAATCACTGAAGTATAGAATTACAAGTATGTAAAAACAGAGTATTGAGCGTGAACTTGATAATGCGTTCGTGTGTGTGTTCTTGTTGTTTTTTCTCTATTTGGATGTTCCCATATATATAGATGTGTTGGTAATGACCGTTGGAACATTTTCTTCTCGCCCGTTAGAGTGTGCGTAGCCACTGTTGACTTTTCCAGTATTTGAAAAATATCCGTTTGCGGTAGGTGGCGGGAGGTAGCATTTGAACGTTGCATTTGACTTTCCTTATTTGGTAAGATCTCTTCATTGTTTATCTGTGAATATGCTAAGAATACTAATACAATGAAGGGTTAATCACATAGGAAACAAATCAATGAACGTTGGAATGATTTCTGAATTTCTGGACTTGGATACTCGAGTATTCATTAAGTTTACTCGAGTAATTACTCGAGTATCTTCGTGAGAGTAATGATAGATAGAAAGTTAATAAATGAACATCACATTACTCGAGTAGTGCATGGAGTGAACAAATTTACAAACCTTGGAAATACCTGTTTACTCGAGTACTTACTGGAATATAGTATAATTTTCTTCACAGGTTACTCGAGTGGCTACTTGAGTAATCTCTCAAATAAACTTCAGGTTACTCGATGCTTCACTCCATTAATGTTGGCAGGATTACAAGGCTGAGAGCACTTCAAGTTTGCTTACCTGTTTACTCGAGTACCGCCTCGAGTAAACATCTATTTTCTGCATAGCTTACTCGGGTAGATACTTCAAGTGCTTCGTATATAATTCTGCAGATTACTCAATTATTGACTTGAGTAATCTAGTTCAAGTCTTTGACATAGAATAATTTAATACCTGCATACTTGAATATTGCCTCGAGTGAAATGTGATAATAACATACAAGATTAATCAGGTATTACCTTCAAGTTTTGTTTACCACAGAGATTTACTCGAATTGCTCCTCGAGTAACATTGGCAGGATTGAAAATGCCAAGAGCAACATATTTCTTGAAGCAGGGGACTCGAGTACAGACTCGAGTAACGTTAAGAGGCCGAGAGCAACAGGAAGTGATTTCCTTGGTTACTCGAGTAACGTTGGTAGGCCGAGAGCAACTGCAAATGATTTACCTAGTTACTCGAGTACTTACTCGAGTAACATTGGCAGGTTACTTGAGGGTTGACTTTGGTTACTTCAAGTTTTTGTCTTATTACTCGAGTAACCCTTTAGAAATTTTGCCAGCGATGGAGTTTCTCAGCTTTTTCTCTTGGCCTTTCTTCATTACTCCAGTGCTTACTTCAAGTGATGATTTGCTCTGTTATTACTTTGTTCAAACTTATTTGTTTATCAAATCTTTTTCACATCCATTCTTTGTTATGATCAAAACATGTGAGATCTAACACTATTGTGTTTATAATGGAAAGTTGTGTAGGGTTCATGTTGGGTGTAAAGTGAGAAAAGCCTTAGAAAGTGAAATGATAAAAATAGCCTTAAAACCCACACATAGGGCCTGCCAGGGGTAAATTCATACTTGGAGCAGGAATTTAAGAAAACTGAGGTAAAAAATGGATTCTTTGGACAAAAATCTGTCAGAATAGCTTGGGTTGAAAATTTGGGAAAAGTGCAGTCGAACCGAGTATGGCGGGGCTGGCCCGGGTTCCTGAGGGCATTTTGGTAAATTTTCATAATGGACCCATATAACCACTATAAACACTATGGAAGTGTCTACATGATACATTTGGAATTGTAAGACCGAGTGGAGAGCCGAGCTGCGACATGTTTTACGAGGCGTACGTTTTAAAAAAAAAAGATTATGGTAGGGAACTTATCTCTCATGAGCGTATTTGATATTTTTGCTAGTGTATTGATGCATGTTATTGCTTTGCTTGATTATGTGATACATATATGTATGATTGAAGCTCTATTTCTATTTTTGCTATGGACATAAGTTTGTTGTTTGAAACATTAAGCACACAGATATGTCATAGTGTTAGTATCAGTTTATGTAATGCAAGCATGTCATGCATTAAGCAAGTATTTTACATGCATATTGGAACTATTTTCTACTGAGATTCTCTCGAATCTCACCCTCCACTACCAACAATTTAGACAAGAGAAGACAGAAGATATGCTGAGATAAAGAAGAGAACTTTATAAGAGGATTGCAGTGTTGGAATGAAGTGGGAAAGGTGTCTCCGTCTCACTGGGTCGGGTTTAGACACCCAAGTAGCCCTGCACAGCTACATTAATTGTAATTATCAAATATGAACCCCTATGGGGGAAATTTATGTAATCATGCACTTATTATTACTATATTTATGTTATTCTTTTGTTGTCCACCAAACTCACAAATCCCTATTTTACTATATATTTTCATATTTTATTTAGGGATTTTGTCATGATAATTAAGCTTAAAATGCCTTATTTGTGCTTAATTAAGATTAAGAGTAAATATATTAAATTAAGACTTAAAAGGGAAAAATTGTCAAAATAATTGTAATACTCTTAATCATTGATTTTTGAGAATATTTGATGTTGGTTTAATTGGTTTTTAACTATAAATGGCTTGAAAAATTGGATTAAGATTGAAAATCTCAGTTTGGGAAACAAATTTAAAAAATGACACTTTAGTCCATCAAATTTAGAAAATGATAGTTCAGTCCCATTTTAAAACACAACGTTTTACTCATTAGGACTAGGTCAAATCCTGAATTAAATGGGGAATTGAGTTGCAAAGAGCTTACGGCCGAACCAGAGAAGCTGAGAGCAAGGAGCGGAGAGCTTGAGAGTAGAGGGAGGGCCATCACCACCATCCACCTCTAGTTCCTCACCGTCACCGGCCCTCCCTCAAGCACCATAACCTTCCATTTCCGGTGACCATTCTCCACAGTTCATCACAGCCGCCAACAGAGCTGAGATTCAGGCTTCAGGAAGCAGTAGTAAGCTGGGATTCGCGTCACACCGCCGTCGTCATCATTTCAACACCATCATTGGCTCTTTCCCTCATGACCATCCTTCACCTCGCATCTACCACCATTGTCATCTGGCCACTGTCAAGTTCGAGATGCAGCGAAGGAATGGCAGAGAAGCAGAGTGCCATGAGTTTTGAGCTGTCGTTAGGGAGTTGAAGGAAGAGCTACCATCAATTAACCACCACACCACCTAATCCCTTTACTGACTGTCTTCAGTCAATTTAATCGCAAGCATATTTCATTTCTTCTATCTGGTTTCATACTGTCATAACCGTGGTTTCCCTGTTCTGTGGTTCCATTAGCAATTACTCATTTGCTTATATCCATTGTTAATCTATCAAGTTAATTGGTGGATTTTTATGGCTGGGCAATTAATTCAAACAATGATTATTCTACTTTTTGAGGCTGGTTTAATGGGTATTAGTGGCTAATTTCATAATCTCTTAGAAGCAATGATTGATGAAATTCATTGTTCTAGGAGGTTTTTTCATACATTTCAAAACCAATCTTTATTCCATTCCACTTTTATTCCAAAAATATGAAAATATTAGTTTTAAAGCATTTTAGTTTAATTGCAATTTAGTGGTTAGATAAAAAGCTAAAAAATCATTTTTAGCTTGTTTTATGCCAATATTTGATAGAGCTAAATATTTACATATCTTTTACTGATTAACCTTAGACTTTTGTGGGATTTGATTAATTATTTTGGGCATAATTAGATATTAATGTGAGATTTGAGTGCAAAGGTGATTTGAGAATTAAATTGGCTAAATTAATATATTTTAAATAATATTTGTTATTCCCATTATTAATTAATTGTGAACATATGATATTACCTTTGTACATCTCATAAATGTAGGTGATGACATGGTACATTGGAGCTTAATGGAGGGCAAAGATGGAATTAAAGGAGAGCATATGTGCAGATTTTATTCCTAATTTTCTAATTTTTATAGGCATGAGAAAAGAGTTAGGCAATGTTTGGAAGCTAATTTTGAGATCTAGAACTAACTCTTAAATTACCCACTTCATTTCCATTTGCCAAACATGCCCTTAAAGAATTTTAATTCATCCCCAATTTGAGAATCGTATGGAGGGATTGGAGGGTTGGCGGACTGGAAAAGAAAAATAGAACAGAAACTTTACTCTCTTCATCTCTGAAAATCTCACTTCTTCCATTTCACCATAATCATCAACTTCATCACCGATTCCTTGATTCCTCCTCACTACTCCATCGATCGCCTCCATCAAACCTCCATATCTTTTTCTCCAGCTCTGTCGCACATTCATCCATGCCCGACGAAGGTTCCAACTGCATCTTGGTTTGATTATCTGTCATGAGCGGCTAACTCTTTTGTCCGATGGTGATGGTGAAGTTAACCTGAGTCCTTGAGCAACTAGGGGAGTTCTTGTATCTTAATTTCATCTTCCACTCTATGTATATACAGATTATAATTCTAGGTTGCTAGAGTATGGATGAGGATTTAATTGGTCGATGTAATCTGGATGATGATTCTTGTGCTAGATTTGTACTCATGGATTGTAATTGGACTACAACACTCTTTTGTTATTCACTTGCTTTCCTCTATTCTCTTGAACTCAATTGTTTGCTAGGTTTCTAGAAATTAATTGGTGGTAGAGAGGATCTCTTAAGAATTTAGCAAGAGCTAAGTACTTAAGATACTCCTAACTAATAATTGAGTCTAAGTTTAGATATAATTGAGAAGTTAGAAGTATTGATTAGTAAGGGTTATTGCTAATCCTTGTGCTTAGTTAAGAGAAGAACTTAGAATTAAAATTGGACAAGGATGGTTAGTGGACTCATTCACCTAGGACATTCATATCTTGCATTTACACCCACCCACTCACTTTATACATTGAAAAATTCACAAACAAGTGGCTCTTAGTTTAATTAGATAGATGAAACTTACATTCCATACTCTTTGGTTAATTTGTTATTTACACTAGATTATTTAGGAACTAAATATAGGCTCAACATAAAGATTGACCTAGGTTAGTTGCCTTATATTGCATTTAGCTTAGTTTTATTTGATAGCCCCACGATATGGCTTTTCAAATTTATCACACTTAGTTTCTAGGTAATTAATAAAAGGCTCTTCGAGAGATGATCCGGGATTGCACCTTATACTGCAATCCTTGGTTTAACTTTGAAGAAGGTTACCAAGGCACAAAGCCGATAATGCCTATTCTTCAAGTGGCGCTGTTGCCGGGGAGCCAAGTAATTGGTTCCCTAGTAGCTAAGTGTCAATCTTTGAGTGATTAGTACCTTGAGCCTTTAGGTTGGTTTTTAGTTAGTTTAGGTAGTTTTGCATATTTTTCATAGCATATTGCATCTTTCCATAGAAAATTTTGAAAAAATTATCAACAAATATCTTGATTTTCTTTTGTTTTTGCATTTGCATTTTTAGGACTTAGAATTCATTAGGATTTAATTGATTGCAATTTGAATGGCTTGGTTTAATGAGGATCATAAGTTTCGGGTTTACATTAATCCTCCTATGCATTCTTGTTTAAGGAGTGATAGAACCTCAAGCTCTCAATTCGTGGATGAATCTTATGGCACTTGGAGACATGAATCATTTTCTGATCTTACATATTCTCAAAAGCTTGATTTGCTTCAACAAGAATTGGATTCCCTCCATGCAGACATAAATCAAAGAGGAGCATCTGAATCTCAATATCCTCAATATCTCCAAATACATTTGGAACAATCTTGTCCACAAACCTCCTATTTTGATCATAAACCACCTCAATCCCACTTCAACCATACTTCTTCACCCTACCCATTTCATCAAGAATCACCCACTCCACTCTATCAAGAACCATCATATCCATTTCATCTTCCCCCATTTCCCCTACTTCCATCCAATGTAGAACTCCCTATGAACCACCTTCTCCATCATTCTATGAACCTCCACCATAATCTCCTACCCTTCAACCTAGTGGATTGGATGACCTCTTCTCATCCCATAACATGGATTCACTTACAAGTGCATTGACAAGGAAGTGTGAAGCACTCCAAGAGCCATATCTTTAGTTACTCTTGCATCAAAGCACAATTGAAAGCTCTAGGGAGATAGAAGAGCAATTAGAATACATTGATGAATTTTTTAAGGCATATTATGCTCATATGCTATGGGTAAAGACAAGAGGTGAAGATGGAACCTCTTGGCCCCATGACCTACAAGAAGAGGCGCAAGGAGTCCAAGCTCAAAAGCCAAATGCCACTTCAAAAGTGGAAGCTTTCATACATCCAGTGCCTACTCCCACAAATGATGTTAGGATGAAGCAAGTGCATTTTCAATACCAGAGGAGCTACTTCCAAACAATGGTACTATTCCTTTTCTTCTTGAAGAGGTTGACCCTCATCTTACTACTATTCTTGATGTTGTGAGTGATAATGAGGTGGATAAAGAAATTGTGGTCAAATCCCCTCATATGCTTGATGTTGAAAATGGTCACTATGATATTTCTAATAGTAGTTGTGTATTTGATGATATTGCTTGCATTGTCAATATTTCTATGTGTGATGAACATGTTCTTTTACCTAGTTCTAGGAGTGATGAACACATTCAGCATGATATTGTGGAAATTGATGCATTATGCTTGGATGCTCAAATTATGGTAAAGTGTGAATATGATGATAGCTCAAATAATTGTCAAAATGATGATTGCTTACATGATTCTTCTTCTGTTTCAAGTGTTGGTAAGCATGAATTGGAATTTTTTTAATACTACTGAATAAGTTGAAGAACTTATTTTTCCCACTTCCCTACATTCTACTTTTGTTTGTTCATATGAGGGTGAACTGTCATGTGCTATTTGTGCGGATATTGATAATTGGCTTTCTTCTTCACATGACCTTGATTCTTCATCTAGTTTAATTGATAACATCAAAGTGCATGCTACACTTGTTACAAACCTTGAAAATTGTGAACCTTTGGATCCCTATGAATTGCATGATTTAGGTAGTTTAATAAGGAAAGATTCAATGATTTTGAATGACAAAATTGTAAATGAAAATTAATCTTTCCATTAGTTCTTTCTTGCGATTTGCCACTTGATACAGAAAATGAAAATACTTGTTTTGAAATTTTAGGTGGTGATAGCTTGATCAATTCTCATTCTTCTTCCACTTTTTTACCTCCTAACTCTTGTGATTGTAAAAGTGATGCAATGCACTCCAACACTAAGTTGGATTCCGCATTTTCCCCATTGCAAACACAAGAGGATTTTCAAAATATGACCACTTGTTCAGTTCCTACTGAAGGGAACCAAATTGATTTTTTTGGGTGTGATTCCTACTTGGAGAGTTTTAATCTTAATATGTGTGCACAATACTCTAAGTCTCTCCATGTTTATATCTTTTGATTCAATACTGCTTCTGGCTTGTCTTCTTTGCAGGTATACACTTGGAAGAGTCCTGCGCGGTACCAAGCTCCACCCTACATTCTCGGACCTCTTCCGATTGATCCTGAACAGCCTCCACCTAAGAAAATCAAGTAAAGAGAAGTATGCATTATGAAGACAATCATGTTTCTCATATTGGATGAGAACTTCTCTTTCAAGTGCCTTAAAAGATTCTAACAAAGGTTGTCTCTTTTCTCACTTGTTTTCTTCCTAATTTTTATGATTCATTGAGCTTAGTTGTTATATGAGGAAGATAAGTGTGGGGGAGAGACATAATCTAATAGTAAAAGGTAGAATTATTTTGTTATTCACCCCTTAGGCTTTGAGCTCTTGTCATTCCTTTGCCCTTAGGTTTTGCATTGAGGACAATGCAAGATTTAAGTGTGGGGGAGGGATTCGGATTTGAGTCTTGTGTGCTTTAGTGTGCCTAGTTGCAAAAATGTATCATTTTCAAAAAAAAAAAAATTCAAAAAATTTTTTGATCTAAACCACATTTTTGAATTTGTCACTCCTTGACTTGGAAATTTGTCTAAATACTTATGGAAATTGCATATGTTCTTCATTGATTTTTAACGAATTGATTGGTTATTGCTTAGAGTTAGCATTTGGATTAGTTGAGTTAATGCATTTTGATTAGGCTAATGTTCAATTAATCTTTGTGAATGTCAATTTGAGTAGAAAATCTTTGTTGGAAGGATTTTGAGCCTAATTTTCATTCACTAATATGTGTTTGCCACCTATTCTAGTGTATCTCTAAAAGTTGTTTAAATTCTTTTTAAAAATCACATTTGCATTTAGATTAATGAATATGATAGGGGCATTCATTTCATCACCCTTTATCCCAAACACAAACCCTATACACTAATCCATTGTGAACACCCTTTGAGCCATTCATATTTCAAAATTCATCATTTATTAACAAGCATCATGTATGCATTCCATTTGTATTAGATTGGCATCCAAATATCATTGAATTGCCATAAATATCATAGGTATGAAGAAATGCCATTTACATGCATTATAAAAAAAAAAAGAACTAGAAGGAAAAAAACAAAAAAGAAAAGAAAAGATAGAAAATGCATGAAAAAGAAGAAGAAAGAAAAAGAGAAAAGAAGAAATTAAAAAAAAAAAGGCATTTGTTTTGATTGGCAAGGAGATGTGATTATTTGAGCTTTAAATAAAAAAAATGTCATTGTACACATTTGTTCATACATAATACTTGTTGTTTCATTATCCCTTCCATAAGACTATTTCCATCATTACAACCCTTTTAAAAGTCCCATTGATTCATGAGTTTATGTGCTACATAGTGGTGGAGAAAGTAGATTTTTTTTTTTGATAGTAAATGATATTCTACAAACATATCAGAAGCTATCCTCCTCTACAAGCATATGGTAGGACCTAGTCTAAGTGGTGTTAAGCGAAATTTCAAATACTTGTGAGATGAGTTAAACACTTAAATCCTTAAGTGTTCTCTTGTGTACGTTTCTTTGATTAATTATGCATTAATTTAGTCCATTTGCATGACCCCAAGCTAAAACTTGTGCAAGCTTGATTTGTGATCATTGATTAATTCATTGACTCCAATATTGAGCATTTGAAATTTTCATTTGTATTTAGTTTTGAATTGATTAATGTTTTGCCCATGAGTGTAAAAGTATAAGTGTGGGCTAATTGACAAATCCCTATTTTACTAAATATTTTCATATTTTATTTAGGGATTTTGTCATGATAATTAAGCTTAAAATGTCTTATTTGTACTGAAGTGAGATTAAGAGTGAATATATTAAATTAGGACTTAAAAGGGAAAAATTGTCAAAATAATTGTAATACTCTTAATCATTGATTTTTGAGAATATTTGATGTTGGTTTAATTGGTTTTAAACTATAAATGGCTTGAAAAATTGGATTAAGATTGAAAATGTCAGTTTGGGAAGCAAATTTAAAAAATGACACTTTAGTCCATCAAATTTAGAAAATGATAGTTCAGTCCTATTTTAAAACATAGCGTTTTACTCATTAGGACTAGGTCAGATCCTGAATTAAATGGGGAATTAAGTTGCAGAGAGCTGATGGCCGAACCAGAGAAGCTGAGAGTAAGGAGCGGAGAGCTTAAGAGTAGAGGGAGCTCCATCACCACCATCCACCTCTAGTTCCTCACCGTCGCCGGCCCTCCCTCAAGCACCATAACCTTCCATTTCCGGTGACCATTCTCTATAGTTCATCACAGCCGCCAACAAAGCTGAGATTCGGGCTTCAGGGAGTAGTAGTAAGCTGGGATTCACGTCACACTGCCATCGTCATCATTTCAGCACCATCATTGGCTCTTTCCCTTATGACCATCCTTCACCTCGCATCCACCATCATCGTCATCTCGCCACTGTCAAGTTCGAGATGCAGCGAAGGAATGGCAGAGAAACAGAGTGCCATGAGTTTTGAGCTGTCATTAGGGAGTTGAAAGAAGAGCTACCATCAATTAACCACCACACCACCTAATCCCTTCACTGACTGTCTTCAGTCAATTTAATCGCAAGCATATTTCATTTCTTCTCTCTGGTTTCATACTGTCGTAACCGTGGTTTCCCTGTTCTGCAGTTCCATTAGCAATTACTCATTTGCTTATATCCATTGTTAATCTATCAAGTTAATTGGTGGATTTTTATGGCTGGGCAATTAATTCAGATAGTGATTATGCTACTTTTTAAGGCTGGTTCAATGGATATTAGTGGCTGATTTCATAATCTCTTAGAAGCAAGGATTGATGAAATTCATTGTTCTAGGAGATTTTATCATACATTTCAAAACCAATCTTTATTCCATTCCACTTTTATTCCAAAAATATGAAAATATTAGTTTTAAAGCATTTTAGTTTAATTGCAATTTAGTGGTTTGATAAAAAGCTAAAAAATCATTTTTAGCTTGTTTTATGCCAATCATCATACTTAGTTTCTAGGTAATTAATAATAGGCCCTTCGAGAGATGATCCGGGATTGCACCATATATTGCAATCCTTGGTTTAATTTTGAAGAAAGTTACCAAGGCACAAAGCCAACAACGTCTATTCTTCACGAACCATGTATTAATATTCCGCTGCAAGTCGAAATAAGTAAGGGTGTGACATTTAGTCACTCTTGTTGATTAAATTAATTGTTTAAATTATCATTAGGTTATTTGGTGCATATTTGTGTTTTAAGTGCACAAGATATTTGTGGTTGGCATACTTGTTTCCTGGGGAGTAGTCACAACATCCTCAATTTTGTTGCATGCACATTTATAATCACATATGACATTATAAAATATCAATTGTAATTAAATATATGGTCATAATTAATCTTTGCCCATAGATAGATAATTATAATTGCATATTTAATTAGGGTGAAATAGAATGTCATTGTATTTTCTAAGTAGCTCAGAGGTATTAGAAAATAAAAATGCCTTCTAGATTGATCAATTTGAGATAAATTCATGCTTTGCTAATGCCTTTACCTACAAATAGATCTTATTGATATGAATTTATAATTATATAATTTACATTGTGTCACATCTCAAACTTTGGGCCTAGAAGCTCAATAATAAGTTTGAATTAAGTAGACTTGTAAGCCTAATTGAGCCAAACATCGTAAGTATGTCATAAGAAAAATGATTAATTAAGATAAATATCAAAACAATTTAAGGGCCTACAAAATTGATAAAATAGTATGAAATGTTATTTTGAGAATTTTTAAAAATTATGAAGAGATTTAGTCCCCCAAAAATGGCCCAAGTGATTTTAAAGCCAATTTTAGAGAATTAAAGATTATTTTCTCAAAAATTCAAGAAAAATAGTTAGAATTAACTTTTAAAGTTGGAAATTTCAAAAAAATTATTTTATGGTATAAAGAAGCTAAATGAAGAAGAAAATCCTTATAAAGTATCAAGGATTAATTTTTAGAATTTATTTAATAATTCAGCATAGATAAAGAAGGGGTGAAATGGTAATTTCACCACCCCAAGCTCAAGAATGGGATTGAGCCATGGTTAAGCCCAATTTGTGGAGCCCAAGGCATGCCATCTGATAAAGAAAATAAGCATAAGATTTTTATTTAAAACAAGGCCCAATAGCTTATTGAGAAAAGCAAGCTTATGTGATAAGCCTTGTTGTAAGAGGTCCAAGGAATTTAAAAACAAACTCACTCTTCCTTCTCTTAAACCCCAAATGACTATATTGTTTTATTCTGCCCTTGTACAACAGAAACAGAGTGATAGAGTGTAGAGAGCTGTGAGAGAAGATGAAAAAGACCGAAGAGCTTGAAGGAGGTGCCATTTGGACATGCAAGTTTGATATCGGACCAAGGTAAGTCCCCAAACCATTACTCTATCCTCAGTTTGTCTATTTGATGGGTGATTTCAGAGTGATTGGGGGATGGAAAATCTGATTCTAGAGAGAGGAAATAAAAAACAGAAGATTTAAGCCGTGGAAATCACGCCTAGATGTTAG
Organism: Inga leiocalycina; assembly: GCA_963242795.1. NCBI lineage: Eukaryota > Viridiplantae > Streptophyta > Magnoliopsida > Fabales > Fabaceae > Inga > Inga leiocalycina. The sequence continues at coordinate 61,671,280 of OY725321.1, forward strand.
AATAGAGCTTGTGGTAGTAATTTCTACTTGTGCATGTTGAATATTGCTTTAAGGTGATGAGTTCAAATCTGTTATGATAGTCCAGAGGAATTTTGTTTGATTTGCTTATGGAAACCTCGTAGAAATGCTTAGATGCTAAGATAAACAAGTTATATAAGAGTTATGTGACTATATGATGTGTTTGAAGTTTATTGAAGCTGTATTTTGGGAAAGAAACTGAATAAAACCACTATTTTGATGCTCCCAAATGTTCAACAGGTGTTTCAAAGTAATAAGATACTAATAAAGGAAGTAAAATTGCTTAATAGATTTTGACATTAGTATTGCATGTTGATAGTACTGAGAATGAAAGTTTTTTTTTTTGAGATACAAAGGCAAGCAAAGCTTGAAAAGTTACAAGATCAAGGGCTAGACCCCAAAGATTATTCATGTGGCAGCAAACCACGTTCTAACGCAAAAAGACTGATACATTCCACCAGCGGCAAGCGTAATTCGGCATAACTCTAGGTGCTATAGTGAGCCGATCGTGCAAGGTAATCTGCACAGCGAGTATTCTCCCTATGTGTATGGAAAATCTTCAAGTCCCAGTCTGCATAGATAAGGGATTTGGTATCAAAGATGATGTCGTGCAAAGGGTGGTCAATCTCACAATGTGTTGACAGTAAGTGGACGGCCTGAAGTAAGTCAGTGAACAGTCTGATTTTCTTGAAACCCAACTGCTTACAAAGGTGGAGTCCTCGATGAATTGCGTGGATTTCTGCAGCAGTTGGGAAAGAGAGTCCTAACTTCAGTTGAAATCCACATACCTAGTTACCTTGGTGGTCGCGGATGACTCCTCTACAGGCTGATAGACCATCGCTAGCAGTCGAACCATCTACGTCAATTCTAATATAACCCTCTTCTAGGGGAAGCCAGTTAAGAAGACCTCTCTCCGGAACTTGAAAGATCTGGTGATGGAAGCATCCATTCTCCACCGTTTCCAAAAGGTGAAAGATGCATTTGTGAACAAGCCCCTTTGGTTTATCAGCTTTACCTTCAAATGCCTGACAGCACCGGTTCTTCCAAAGCAGCCAGCATGTGGTACTAAATACTTTTTGCCATGACCATCTAGCCATTCTCTTGTTTCTGGGGGAATGCTGTGAATTCCATGTGAGCCAATCCTGTAAATTACCAGAAGCAAACATAGTAGAATATAAATGGTTAGTTAAAGAAAACCACACTCTCTAGGCCTGCTCACAGTCTCTCAGAACATGAAGGATGGTTTCTTCACTCTCACACTGAAAGGGGCAAGTGTTTAGGGCACTCGGGTTGTATCTCGCTCTAATCTCATTTGTCGGGAGTTTCTCATGGAAAACCTTCGTAGGCAGATTGAAAGTAATTTTTGAATCCACATCCTCTACTATAAGAAGTACAGCATCGGGTTCTTTAAAATGAAAAAGATAAATGCTATGTTGAGTAAAGGGAGTTTTATGGAAAAATATGAGCTTATGTGTGTGGAATCCTCACAGCATGAATGAGATTCTTAAATTTGTAAATTTTCTTTTGATTAGACCCATGGCTACACAACTTATAATGAAAGGTATGGGGATGTTTATATGATTATGAAAGTAATTATAACGTAAGCAATAGGATGGTTGATGCTGGAGAATTTGTTATAATGTACTAAACTACACTTTTCCATATTAAACCAGTACCTTAGGCTCTTAAAGTTTGTCTTGAGAAGAGATACACACACTCATGTATATACATTATGATGTAATGATTTAAAGAATGTGAAGCTTTTAAAGTGTTGATAACCCACTGTTTTGGCACTTTTTCATATTTTTTCATATTAAATAATCATTTAGAGGCTTGTTGGATGCTTACAAGTGTAAAGTGCTAATAAACATGAAAGACACTTATATTTATGCTCAAGCATAAAGAGTGAAGTAGGGGCTGAGAAATTGATTTAAGGTTTTGTTCAATGTCTATAAATGTTAAGTAACTGTCCTATATAGTTATTTTATGCTTAGAGACATTGAAATGATGATGCTAGTATTGTTTATAAATCTGGAGAATTTTCATATTAGAAAATGAGGTATTTTTGAATGATAAGGAATGCTATAAGTTTTAAATTGATGACGTTAGTGAGGCTAAATGAAGAATTAAGGAAAAAGAAACATGTTGGAGAGCTAAATGAGAATTTGGGATTGGGAGAGATTTATTATGCAATGGTAATGTATCATAGGCTAATTAGGCTAAGTATTGATCTGCCCCTATGTGAATTATAGGATTTAATACCTGTGTTAGAACAAGACTGACAAATCCCTATGTTAATTATATATTTTTATATTTTAATTGGGGATTTTGTCATAATAATTGAGCCTAAAATGCCTTTCTTAAGATAAATTGAGTTAAGAGTAAATATATTAAATTAAGACTAAAAAGGGTAAAGTTGTCAAAATAATTGTAATACTCTTAATCATTAATTTTTGAGAGGATTGGATATTGGTTCAATTGTAAATACTTGAAAATTTTGGATTAAATTTGAAAATGGCAATTTGGGGCTTGAATTTCAGAAAGGACAATTTAGTACCTCAAATTTGGAAAATAACAATCTGGTCCCATCAAAACTCCAGCGTTTTGACATAACTCATTTAGGGCGAGTTTCATATTCATTTTGGAGAGAGCTTCATTCCACGATTTCAGAGATCGCAGCCGCAACACACTACCTTTAGACCTTCCTCCTTTGATCTTTGTCACCTTCGTCTTCCTCTCTCGTAGGCGAGTCTACCATCCTAGAGCTACAGCTGCCGCGAGTGGTGAGTTGGGGAGGAAGAGTTGAGAGCAAAGATTGGGAAGAGTGGAATGAAGGGAGTTGCCGCAAGGAAGAGTTTGATCTCACTTCAACCATCACCATTCACCTTCACCTTACCATCTTTTTGGGAACGTATTTCCCTTCTTCAATGACCTCCCAGAGTCCATATTCTGTTGCCATGACGAACACTTTGAATTTAACTTTCCAGAATGAGAAATGTTCTCCATTAAAGCCTGGAGGTCTGGTGATTGAGGCTCCGTCTGGAAGTATTCCCTCACCCATGCTTGCCATAGGATCCTTCTTAGGCTATTAAACCTGACAAAGAAGACTTGGCTCTGATACCAAATGTTAGCGCAAGCTTTTCACCCAAGAGGGGGGTGAATTGGGTGATAATAAAAATTTATGATAAGACAAATAAAACTGAAAACAATGGGTTCTTGGCACCTCGTACACAGTGATCTATTCCTCACTTTGAATACTCACTCCCCCTTACACCACGTAAATTGATGCCCAACTTAAGGTCCCACAACCTTAAGATATCTCTCAAAACAAGTGTATTAAATCAATGAATGTTCTCTCTTATAGAGTTGGTAATGTAAACACTGAAGCGTTTTAAAACATAAGAGTAAGAGCTCAGAAAATGAATATTCGTCAGTTCGGTAGTTCAGCGTCTTAACTCCCACTTTGAATGCCTTTGCTATTTGTAGTTGGAGAGATTTTGGTGACCGTTTGAGGCATTCTGTTTTTCCGTTACTCACTGAGCATTTATTGGAACATTCTTTATGTTATTTTGATATAGCCGTTGAGGAGAAGAGAATGCGTTGGTAGAGACTCAGAGTGCATTTAATGTCTCTGACACAGTATATCTGCTTTTCTTGGAATCCAGAAATCTGAAGTATCAATCTCCTGTAACTTGCTTTGAGAATGTTAATCATGAAATAAAAAAGATAATAAGCAAGATTAATGAAGATTAATGAAAGTATTCAATGATTCTGAGAAATTTAGATTTAGATATGATGCTCTGTTTTTCATGAATAACAAGTATTCGGATACTATTATGATTATCAGGATAGTTTAAGTCTTTTCAGATAACATACTATTCGAATACCTTTTTCTCTATTTGGATAATATTTGAAATTTTACACTGAGACTATTCGAATAGTTGAGATACCTATTTGAATAGTGATCTCTTAAATTCAAAAAGATTATCCTGATACATGAGTGACTATTCGAATACTTGCTTTTGAGTTTGACTGAAAAATTTTCTTTTAGCTTTCAATATTATTCGAATAGACTTCTTGCTATTCGAATAATTTCTCATCTCATTCTCATAGGCTTGATGTTGGCTTTGAAATGCTATTCGAATATTAATATCACTATTCGAATAGTATTCATATTATTCGAATAATATAATTTGAAAACTCTTTTAAGCAAACGACGATTATTCTGATAATGGCCATAGTATTCGAATAGTGACCATTCTTATTCGAATAGTCATATTATTATCCGAATAGTACATTTGATATTTACTTTGGAGAATATAAACCTTATTCGAATAATGTACCTGCTATTCGAATACTCTTTTTTTTTATCAGAAAAACTTTCAACTGATATACTAGATTATACTAATCGAATAGTCAGAGTATATACGAATAATATGACTATGTATCAGTGTATCTCTATTCGAATAACATATGCATTATCATGATAATTATTTGACTATTCGAATAGTCTGAGACTTATCAGAATAATAGCTAATAGAAACTGAGTTCCAGTATTCGAATAGTAGGTATACTATTCGAATACTTTCTTAGCGAAAAACTTGTGAATAAGAATGCAGAGACAAATTAAACTAGACTTAGGTTTGTTATCATCAAAACTCTGAATCTAACAGACCAAAAATAGAGAAATCGTCCATAAAAACTTCAATGGTCTTTTCACTCATAATGGACATTATGCACCTTTGAAATATGGCCGGAGTATTACAAAGTCCAAATAGCATTCTTCTGAATGTGAATATACCATAGGGACAAGTAAAAGTGGTATTTTCTTGGTCTTCCAGGGTTATGCAATCTAATTGTATCCTAAGTAACCATCAAGGTAACAGAAGAAAACCTGGCCAGCTAGCTTGTCAAGCATCTGATCAATAAATGGCAACAAAAAGTGATCCTTCTTATAGCAGAGTTAAGTTTTTGGTAGTTCATACACACCCACCATCCAGTTACCGTAAGAGTAGGAATTAGTTCATTTTGGGTGTTAGCCACTACAGTTATGCCACCTTTCTTAGGGACACATTGAACTGGGCTTACCCATGAACTATAAAAAATAGGATACATAATATTAGTTGAAAGCCATTTGAGAATTTTCTTCTTGATTACTTCCCTTATAATTGGATTTCGGCACCTCTGATACTCAGTGGAGGTTTTGTGGTCATCCTCTAATAGATTCTTGTGCATGCAAATAGAAGGGCTTATTCCCTTGATATCGGTAATAGTCTACCCAATGGCATGCTTGTGCTCTCTTAAAACTCTTAGTAGCTCTTCTTCTTGCAAATCAGGGAGGATATAATAGATAATCACTGGTAGAATGTTAGAATTCCTAAGATAAGCATACTTGAGATGAGGAGGTAATGGCTTCAACTCTAAAACCAGAGGAACTTCAATAGAAGGCTTCAATGGAGTACTTAATGCATCAGACACCTCAAGTGGTTCAAAAGTCCTCAATCTTGATTGAGGAAATGATTCCAAACGAAAGAACTCTTCAACAGTATCTTCATCAAATTCCTCAAAGTTTTACTCACCAATCAAGAATGCCTCTAATGGGTCTTGGTCATGGAGGCATATGATTCTTGAGGGATAACTGAATCTAATATATCAACAAAAGAACATTAAGCTGAATCATCAGGAAACTTCAAACTTTTGACATATTGAATATCACTTTTTCATCATCAACACTCAAAAGTGATCTCACCCTTCTTTACATTAATAAGAGTCCTTGTAGTGGCTAAGAATATATGACCAAGGATAAGGGTAATTTTCTAGTCAACTTCACAATTAAGCACAACAAAGTCTGCCGGTAAGATAAATTGTCTACTTTAACTAGGACATCTTCAATGATTCCTCTAGATTTAGAAATACTATGGTCCGTAAAGAGAAGGGTCACCGTAATGGGCCTTGGCTCTTCTAAACCCAATTGGTTGAAAACAGTAAGAGGCATCAAATTAATATTTACACCCAAGTCACAAAGAGCTTTACTATTGAAATTAGTCTAAATGTTACAGGGCATGTAGAAGCTTCCTGAATCCTTAAGCTTAGTCTGCAACTTTCTTTGAATAATCGCACTATACTCTTTGGTTAATGCCACAATTTCAAACTCATTTAATTGTCGCTTCTTGGACAAAACATCTTTAAGGAATTGAGCATATTTAGGCATTCTCTCCAAAGCTTCGACAAAAGGAATGTTCATATGAAGTTGCTTGAACATGTTCACAAACTTTTTGAATGAATCATCTTCCTCTTTTCTCTTGAATCTTTGAGATAAAAGGTAGTGGTGGCATGATAGGGGGTGATTGCTTTTCTCTTTTTCTCATCTTTCTCTTCTTAGAGTCATCCTCTTCCACTACAATTTCTTTGTCTACTTCTTCATCATCAACTTCAATAATTACTTGATGATATTGCTTTGGACTAGGCTTATTCGAGCTAGACATATCCGATAGTACTTTGGCACTTCTCAAATTAATGGCATTGTATTCCTCTTTTCCATTCCGTTTTGGATTGGGAATGGTATCACTAGGAAGACTCTTTCTTAACATAGCATTCACTTGTGATGCTAGTTACCCATTTGCACTTTAAGATTTTTAATAACAGTTTCCTGGAGAGAGAAAGTAGCCTTATTTTTAGCCCTTGAAGATTCTATATTAGTCAAAATTTGAGCTAGCATCATGTCCATTTTACATTCTTCTTCCTTAATAGGAATTTTCCTTGATGGCATTTGAAAGCCAGGTGGAGGAATAGGCTTAGTACTCGATATAAATACATGTGTTAGATGCAAGATGTTACCTTGACTCCAAGAGAAATTAGGATAAGCTCTCCAAGTATGATTGTAGGATTGTGAGTAGGGATTGCTTTGAGGATGTTGGAATTTGCCCATGTAGTTGACAGATTTAGTCTCCAAGTAAAGAGGACAATGGTCGGTCATGTAGACATCATTGCATTGATCACACATAATTGGTGTGGCATGAACAGAATGCATACTTTGAGAATTACTCTTTTGCATTTAAGATTCTAACACATCAAAACACTTATTCAAAGCTGATAAGATAATTGCAATTTATGGTGAAGAGTTTTCTCTTGTAGTAGGTATGGCTTGGGTAGTCCTCCTATCATTGCCTTGAGTATTGCTTGCAGATAGTTGATCCAAAAGCCTAAGCACCTCATTAACAGGAACATTCCGGTGTCTTCCATTAGTCATAGAATCAACCATTGCCTTAGATTGAGGATTAAGGCGAGTACAAAAAATTTCAACTATAACACATTTGTCTACCTCATGATTAAGGCATTGTTTCATCAACATCTTGTATCTCTCCTAAGTGACATAAAGATGCTAATTTGGATGTTGTCTAAAGCTTAGAAATTCATCCCTAACTTCCACAAATTTGTCATTAGAAAGGAACCAAGTTCTAAACTTAGCCTCAAGATCATCCCAAGAGTTGATAGATCCTTCTAGGAGATTATTGAACTAATCTTTAGCCTTCCCTTGTAGAGAAGAGGGAATAACCAAAGCCTTAAAACATCTTAAGGAACTCCATTTTGCTTGAAAGAATCACACACTTCTAAGAAGTACATCAATTGTTTGTTGGCATCTTCATTATAAAAACTATGGAACATTCCATGCATTTGAAGCATTTTTGTTATAACCGGCTTGATCTCAAAAGTATGTGCTTGCATTTCTGGCATGTGAATGCAAGATTAAGTACCCTGCATATTCCGGCTAGTAAAGTCCTTGATAGTAGCTCAATCATATTCATCGCTTGCCATAGTTCTAGATTCAATTTAGTCTCCTCGTCAGTGCGAGGCACTCTATCAAGTATCACTACCAAACCGTCCCGATACAAGTATTGTATACACTAAAATGGTACCAACAAGAAGAAAAAAAAGCAAGCAAGTACCAAACTAAAACAAAAATCAATAAAGAAAATAGAGGAAAACTTGTATACCTAACTAAAAGCTCAAGCAAAATTTACTATCACAAGCCTATGGTTGACCAAAGGATTTGTTAAAACAATCCTTGGAAATGGCACCAAAAACTTGTTCTCGCCGCAAGTGCACGGGTCTTGCCAAGTAATAAAGTGATAAGTCAAGTATCGTTCCCACAAGGATTTTTTTAACAAATTAATCAAGCAATAGATTTAGCGAATTCGATAAAGTTGAGCCAAAACATGTTTTTTATGTGAAATGAGAACTTTGAAAAACTATTTCTAAGGCTAAAAATTACTAAATGAAAATGATTCTTGGAATTCAAATCTTAGATGAAGCCTAGGATTATTATACCATTTGTACTTCATAAAACTTGATAAATTTCCTCCCCAATAGTGCTTTCAATGAATATATGTGTTAGTATAAGATTCAAAAGCATTTAATTAAGCTTTCTCAAGTCAAAACCAAATTTATATCCTTAATTAACATACACAATCTCTTGCTACAGTTAAGTGAAAATATTCATTAAGAGACAAACTTAATTTGACAATGCTAGACTAGTAACTATATCTCTATGTTACTAACAAATCATTCATTTAATCCCTCAACTTCAAGTCTAGCATAATTTTACCTAAGTTCTACAATTAAATTAACTTTCTCAACCTTAATTTAATTGAACAAATCATTCCAAGAGATGGCCAGTCACAAAGAAACATTAGGCACAAGATAAAATCAACACATATATATCATTAGATACTAAAAGAGAGGAGGATTCAAGTTTAAATCCATACAAAAGCTTCAAAATAATCCTAGAATGAGAATTTTAGCTGCTCATGTTCAACTCAGAGCCACAAATACACAAAATAGCTATAGCCATTTAAGAAAAATGGAGAAGAAAGGGAAAGGAATTAGCAAAACCCAAGGGAAATGAGCTTGAGTCTCCTTAAATCTTCAATTTCCACTTCAATCTCCTTGAACAACACAAATTCCTAGCTTGGAAATGCTCCCAAGCAGCCTCTCAAGTGCCTAAGAAGTGATGAATCCTCCTTTGACTCATGGATTTAGTGTTTTAAAGCCCTAAAATTTGTTCTATCCTCAAAATGCATAGCCTCAGTTATGGCCATTGGCTGCAACCAAAGAGACCTTGGTTGCGACCAAACACCTTTTGTCATACCTTTGGTTGCGGCCAAGAGAGATCTTGGCTATGGCCAAGCACCTTTTTGCTATCTTCAGGCTATGGCCAGAGGGTTCCTTGACTCAACCCAAAAGTTTCTGGATGTCTTCTGGCTATGGCCAAAGGATGTTTTGGCTGAGGCCAAAGGATGTTTTGGCTGAGGCCAAAGCTTCTCTTCATCTCCTCTTGCTTTTCTATGGTGTATTGACTTTCTAAACTCCTCTTCAACTTCTTAGTCATTGAGTTGTGCTTCCAATGGCTCCATATGTGGATCAAATGCTAGCCTATCAACACAAGAAAGTCTATAAAAGTCAAAGGTTGATGAAATATAGTCAAATATTCACATTAAACCAAAGAATTATGTCCTTTTATCCCAAATATTAACTAGGCATATTTCCTTTGCAGATGTATCCCCAAATATCTATGAATTCACCAAAATGTGTGAGAAATTAAAGGTAAATGTACCGCAATGACATGAATTTCATGAGGCTAACACATTCTTAAGGCTTTTAGTTATCATCAAGAAAAATGTTTACAAATTTAATCCTATGTGTACATCATCCTACCAAAACTTTTTATTAAACAAGGTTTAGTTGAGATTATGCGGGCTATATATGACCAGAATATATCTCACAACTCAGAGAATATTCACAAAAGTATTTAAAAATTAACCATTAAAATGATTTTCATATCCAGAATAAAATCCAAACCTCACATTCCTATAATAATATTACAAAAATAAAATATGCATAAGGATAAATACATACACACATATATGTATGTATTTGCTGTGCCATGTGAAATGGAGTATGACTTTGAGGTCTATTCACAAGTCAAGCACTACATGCTCCTATGAATTAAGGAGACTTTCTTATTAAGTGTTTTGTCAATTTGATTGTGACTTTTTAATAACATTCTTGTGGGGAGATAGAGTCTTAGGCCAAGCAGACTTGACCAAAAATTAAATAATGTGATGATAAACAAAAAAAAAAAAAAAAGACTACACAAATTTCTTGCTCTTTCATGCATCAACTTCTTCTAGTGGGAAGCTTTAATCCTTATATATTTTTTTCATTATTAATTGTTCATTTTGTGATTTTATTTTACTTTATAGGTCAAACCATGTTCTCATCACGAGTTAAAATGTATATATTTTTTCACTCTTTTATCTTTGATGAAATTAAATACGATTTTATCTCTATTTTTTTTATAATAATATTGTATATATGGTAAAAAAAATATCTATATTATCACTTTTATATTATATTGATTTTCTCAAATTTTCCGATATATAGCACCTACTACACTGGTACAAAATTTCCTTTTTAGACAGCCATATTTAGACCGGTTATAGCGGATAAGGTCTAAAAAATTTGACCGGTGGCAGTTTTGTAATTATATAGAACTTCTAAGACCGGTTCTCAAAAAAACCGGTCTTAAAAAAATTATTTAGACTGGTTATAAATAAAACTGGTCTAAAAATATCAAAATATTTAAAAAATTAAAAATTTTAAACTTTTAAGACCGGTTATTAGTAATAACCGGTCTTAAATATCAAACATTTAAGACCGGTTTTAATAAAAATCGGTCTTAAATATGAAAAATTTAAGTATTCGCAATCGATTTTTCACTGTAATCTCTTCTACTCATCTGTACGTTTGACTACCAAAAAAAAGGCCCTATTTATTTTTTTAAAAAAATATCACTTTTAAGACCGGTTGTTAAAATAACCGGTCTTAAAGTACTTTTAAGACCGGTTATTTTAACAACCGGTCTTAAAAGTCTTTAAAAAAAAGTTTTTAGACCGGTTTTTAAACAACTGATCTAACAAGTCTGGACTTTTTAGACCTGGTCTTCGAGAAACCGGTCTAAAAATGTTATTTTTCAAACTGGTTTCGTTAACCGGTCTAAAAATTAGCAGACTTTTAAGACCGGCTGTATCAAGACCGGATCTAAAACCGGTCTAAAATGTCGTTTTTAACCGGTCTTAAAAGTGATTTTTCCACTAGTACTAGTGGAGCACATCTAACAATTCAAATCCATTTTAAAGTTGTTGCTTGCCAACTTTATTGTGATGGCAACTTATTATAAGTCATTCGGTATCCAGGTCAATTATTTGATCATGTTAAAAATCTATGCTAAAGGAAGACCCTTTGGACTTTGTGTTTCTTATCATCATTATTCTTAAAGAAAGTTTCACAAGTTTTTGTCAATTTGATGATTGTGACTTTTAGGTCTACTAACCACTCCCAAGTCAAGCACCATCTTTGTCTAGGTCTACCATTTGATAACGCTCTTGTGGTGGTATAGTCTTAGGCCAACCAGACTTGACCATCAATGAAATAATGCAGTGATAACCAAAAAAATTAAAGGTCACACAATTTTCTTGCTCTTTTAATTTCTCGCTTTATTTTGTTTAGTTTTATTTTATATGCTAGACCATCTTCTCATCACAAGTTAAAATGTATGTTTTTTTTTAAAAAAAAAGTAAAATGAAGATAATTTTATCTGTATGTTTTTATTAACAATATAATCTTGCATATATGGTAAAAAAATTATCTACATTATCACTTTTTTTTTATTTTGATTTTCTCAGATTCTCCCATATGTAGCACCTATTAGTGGAGCACTTCTAACAATTCAAATCCGTCAAATAATGGGGTATGTCAAAGTTGTTTCTTGCCACTCAGTGTACACATATTCCTGACAATTTATTGGTGATTAAGTTGGAATTGTACTAGTAATGTTAATGTTTTCCCGTAGTAAGTGTCAAATCCGTTCCTTCGTTTACAGTCCATTGGTCCTGGCTTCGTTAGTAATTGCGTGTTCCGCACTCCTTAGTCCACATATTTAGATGAAGAAGAAAATAATGTATCAATCAATCAAATGCGTATTATTTTGTTTTTTAAAATGATAATCACAGTCCAATAGCCACCCATTAGTGGACCTGCACTTTTTTTTTTCCCCCTAAGCATATGTATTCTTCTATTGAAGACAATTCTGTTTGAGGCATTATCAGGCACTAAATGTGAGCACCTCTTCTTCCAACAGGGATGTGAACCTTAGTTAACCATGTTGTAAGAAACTAGCCTTTTTCGCTAGACCCAACCCTCATTGGTTAGTGGAGCTATACTTTTAACAGTAGCAATTCATGTCCACCACGGGGCATTATGAAGTTGTTTCTTGCCAAATTGGTTGTGACTTTCAGGTCTACACTATAATTATGTCAATCTACTAATTTTATTTAGAAATGTATGTATAGAGAATAGTAATTTGGAATTGCTGTGCAATGCACACAGACGAACGTGATAACAAGTGGTGATTAATTTTGGAATTGTAATAGTAAATTGATAAGGTTTGTGTATGGTATAGTGGTGATGATGATGATGATGATGATGACCCATTTTTTACAATATAAACAAATTTCAGTGCAATTATTCGTGTTCTATGTTAGAGATAATAGGAATATTTGTAGGCAACTTTAAGAAAAACAGTCTAAAAGAATTAATTCAAGTATAATATGCTACAAAAATATAAGTTAAAATGTTAAACACTATGATTAATGATATTACTAAATATTTTGAGATCTAATAACATTTTGACATGCCTGCCAGGATTTACTAAAGATTCTTCTCGCAAACATACTATCTTCTAGGGTTGATTTATAGCCTACCAAACTTAACCGCAAATTAAATAATGAAATCTATCTGAATTATAGTTCTTCCTTTTTTACATCATCTTCTTTTTTGGTACAATTTTTATGATTAATAGTGTTCAATTTTAAGTTTTTCCCTTTTTTTTTCAAGCTAAGGGTTATGCAAAGTCTATCTAAATTTAAGAAAATTAGTTTATATATAATGTTTTTACATCCTTCATGACATTGTCCTTTGAATAAGGATGATATATTATCTTGCAACAGCAGCCACTTGAGAGCAACATGAGTGGGGGTATTTTTTATCTATATTTTTTTATTAACAATCTGCATATGTGGTAAAAACAATATATCTATATTATCCAAGGTAATTAAACTCGGACCGGTCAGTGAACCGGTCGGGATACTAGGTCAAGGGTCAGTGAGTTAGAACGAAGTCAAACCAGAGCTAAACTGAGACCAAACCGGTGAGAAATGGAATATTTTAGGCTTATAGTATGAAATTCTAAAGGAAAATTTTTTTTTAAAAAAGATCTTAAAAAAATAAAAAACTTGACCCGGACCGGGTCACCGGACCGGACCGGTTTAGTGGCCGGGTCGCCGGTTTCTTGTCCGGTTCGGCTGGTCCGGTCCGGGTTAGATAACCTGTTAGTTGAGGTCACTCATAATCACGGCCATGGCAAAACAGCATCTCCAGAATCACGGCCATGGCAAAACAGCATCTCCAAAAGCCTAATCAGTTTTCCTTCCTTATTCGTGATTATATTTACTATTTTATTAAAAGATAAAAATAATTATTTCCCCATCTGTCACCTAAACGGTAGCTGTTAAATAGTAGTTGAGATTTCATCAAAGAGAATATATGAGTTGGATTAGGGCCAATTTAGTGTTTGTACTTTTATATTTTGGCATTTGGTCTTTGGTCCTTAATAATTACAATTTTTAAGATTCTCCTTGACAAATATCATTCAGTGTCGATCCTTCCCTCTAATATTCCCAATTAAATAATACAGTGATAATATTGTCCTCAAACTCAAAGTGGTAGCCGAAGAAATTGAAGACCATAGAATTTTTTCTTTTTAATATTGAGAATGTGTTCGCTCAGTTAAATTATACAGTCAGTGCTTTGAATGAGCTATAAGCTTATAAAATTAAACATATTATTGATCAAATTAACCACGCACATGTAATGAGAATGAGTGAGAACCCAAAACCAAGATTTCTTTCGCCAATTTAGATTTTTTTTTTTGGCCAGCGGAATTTAGATTTCAATGCCAGTAAATTATAGTGAAGCATTTTATTTATGCATGGTAGCAAAGCATTCCAATAATGTTCTGTGGGGTTACTCTTTATAGCCTACTAGATCCCACCATGAATAAAATAATACGATGAAAATGTGGTCCCAGAACCGGAATTGTTCAACTCGGGATGAAATTAAGTGACGAAGCTTCTTTTCATTAACATATATTTTGGGTTATTTCATCCACACAAGACTTGACCATAAATAAAATATATCTTCAAATATATTATATCTTTAAATATAATACAACGACTGACTTAATTTCGGATCGGAGAAGTATAAAACGACGTGTGCTTTAATTGCTGGATGCACAAGGCTTGAAATTTTGGCAAGTCTGATATGCTCCTCATGGGAAAACCTTCTTTCTTTGTTTTCCTGCTCTTACTTCATTGCTCTATGGTTTCCTTAGCTTGGACTGATACAAACATCAGTACTGATAAATCTGCACTTCTTACCCTTAAATCTCATATCACTTCAGATCCATACGATTTCTTAGCTGATTGGTCTGTCTCTTCTTCTTCATGCAATTGGACTGGTGTCACATGCAATACTCGTCAAGGAAGGGTCCATTCCTTGAATCTTGGCGGTATGGGTCTTAAGGGCACCATGTCTCCACAACTAGGAAATCTCTCATTCCTTGTTGAACTTGATCTTAGCGACAACAATTTTTATGGTCAAATACCAAAAGAGTTAGTTCAATTGCGTAGATTGAAACTATTTAACTTGAGCTACAATGACTTTCATGGGCAAATTCCAGCAGCGATAGGAGATTTATCTATGCTTGAGTACTTGAGTTTTCAAAATAACAATCTTAATGGATTTTTTCCACTATCTCTATTCAGTCTATCAAGGTTGGAGACTTTAGATCTGAAATTCAATTTCATTGAAGGAACCATTCCGTTAGATGTGGGCAGACTTGAGCGATTGAAGAATTTACAACTTAGCCATAACAAACTTTCAGGATTCATTCCCCAGACCATTTCCAACTTATCTTCGCTTGAGTTATTGAGTTTGTCTTATAACAGTTTGTCAGGTATGTTTTGGATTATTTTCAACATTTACATTCATCTTTGTTCTAAACTAGTGTGATTGGTTAGAAGGATCTTATCCTCGAGGAATATGAATTTGTCTCCATTGTTTTTTATTTGTTTATTTTTGGAACTTTTATGAATTTTCTTCTTTATTTTTTGTCATATTTTTCTACTCTTTTTCAAAGGAAAAAACATTCATCATATAAATTTGAAACAAATTATGTAGCCACACCATGGGAGAAAAATTACTGTTATAATATTAATTAGTCCAAGTGGATCTAAAGGCTCATCATCAGTCTTTGAAAATAAATGTTTATTATTCTGTCATTAAAAACTTTTTGAAGGGTTTTTCAAAGGAAAAAAACTTAGCTCAAGTTCATTATATCCATTATATCAAGTTCTCCAATCACACATGAACATGTGTTCTATTTATTTCATGTGGATTTAGAGTTAATTGATAATATTTTAAAAATATGATACATAGTCATGTGATTGGATGACTTACGATAATGGATATAAGAAATTTGTATTGTCCTTTTTCATATTGAATAAACCTTACAAACAACATGTCCCGAACGTTTAATTTTGATTTGGACAATCTACATTATATTTTAATTTCATTATTTGTTAGTAATTATTATTTTAAAAAAGTTTGTAGAGTCAACAAAAAGATTGTTTCCAGGAGCCCCCCAAGAAACATGTGTTTTGATAGGAATGATGAAAAGGAAGGGCCAATTGGATTTCATTTTGTCTCTTAGATTTAATCATATCAAAATTTCTCAACCAAACACAACCCGTTGATTTAATCTATGGTTATTAGCCCACCCGAATTAAAAGGGCTATACCTTTTATTGCGTTTTATCATTTACTAATATATGCGTCATTTCTTAAAAAATGTGCAAGAGTCTTATTACATGTGTTTCTATGGAATATTAATTTTTCTCATATATCTAATAACATGTGACACCTAACAAATGGTTACTGACATTATTTTCTTTCCCACCCCCTTAATTTTTGAAGGAGGCGTCCCAAATGAGATTGACGATCTTTCACAACTAAAGCTATTGTGTATATTATTCTGTCAATAAAAACATTTTGAAGGGTTTTTTCATAGGAAAAAAACTTAGCTCAAGTTCATTATATCCATTATATCAAGATTTCCAATCACACGTGGACATGTGTCCAATTTATTTCATGTGGATTTATAATTAAATAATAATATTTTAAAAATATGATACATGGTCATATGTGATTAGAGGACTTGACATAATGGATATAAGAAACTTGTATTGTCCCTTTTCATATTGAATAATCCTTACGAACATGTCCGAAATGTATAATTTTGATTTGGACAATCTACATTATATTTTAATTTCATTATTTATTAGTAATTATTATTTTTAAAAAGTGTGTAGAGTCAACAAAAAGATTTTTTTTCTAGGAGTCTCCCAAGAAATATGTGTTTTGATAGGAATGATGAAAAGGAAGGGTCAATTGGATTTCAATTTGTCTCTTAGATTTAATCATCTTGAATCCATCAAAATTTCTCAACCAAACCCAATCAGTTGATTTAATCTATGGTTATTAGCCCACCCGAATTAAAAGGGTTATACCTTTTATTGTGTTTTATTAAAAAATGTACGTGCAAGTCTTATTACACGTGTTTCTATAGAATATTAATTTATCTCCTGTACCTAATAACTTGTGACAAGTAACAAATTGTTATTGACATTAGTTTCTTTTCCACCGCTTAATATTTGAAGGAGGCAACCCAAATGAAATTGGTGATCTTTCACAACTGAAGATATTGTATCTTGGAGTAAATCAACTCTCTGGTTCTATACCATCTTCATTATTTAACAATTCAGTGCTACAAGATATTGATCTTAGTCAAAATCAATTATCTGGTAGTCTCCCAAAAAATGTGTGTTTCGGACTTCCAAAACTTGAATTATTTTATGTGAATGGAAATAATTTGTCTGGCGAAATACCCTCTATTTGGCATCAATGCAAAGAATTAGCAGAATTACATTTGGGTGATAACAAATTCAACGGAGGAAAAATGCCAAGTGAGATTAGAAATTTGACCAAACTCCAGCGCCTATCTCTTAAGAACAGCAACTTGCAAGGTAAGAATTTTAATTTTATAAGTGTCTTAAATTCTATTCCACTATTTGGTAAGGCATTAGTGAATAATGATTTTATTATATTACTTTTTAAAGATATAGAACACGGTGCTTTATTTTAAACCAAAGTGAATATGAATAAAATGGTAATATTTTCTGAATCATTAAAGAAAATAACCTGATAAAAGGGCCCCTTACAACACTACTTAGAGTCAGATTTGATTCAAAGGGTAGAGTATGACTTTTACCATTGATATATCTATCAGCGCAATCATTTGTATTTAGCTATTTATATTTAGGGATATGATATTTTTAAATCTGAATAATATTTTTATTCACATATTTAGTTTAGCTTCCCAAAGTTTAGGAAAAAACTTCAAATATTGAAAACAAATATAAAATACCAAACACTCGAATTAATCTTTATTTGAAATTTTTTAAAGTAATAACGAGAGAAGTCATTTTTCAATTTGGAAAGATTTTGCATGCCTTTGACTTTAGTTTGGGACTGGAGAAATATAAAATGACGTGTTTGTTTGTAAACAAAATGAGATTTTTTTTTTTCGCCATTTCATTCATTCATTCATAAGAGATTAATGAACAATGATTTTGCTAGATTACTTGTAATCCCAAAATGAATATGAATAAAATAGTATATTTTTCAGAATCTATGAGTTCGATGTGGCATAATAATTTTATAGATGAAAACATCTCCATGTGTGTGGATGGGTGGGTGTGTTAAGACTGCTTTTTTTTTTTAAAAAAAAATATATATCCTTTTTACCTTATGAAATAGAAATAAATTTGAAATGATATTTTTCTTCCCAAAATTTAGTTGGAATTTGTATATGTATAATTTTCACACCTGTGACCATAAGTTGCTTGAAAATTCTTCCAAAAAAAATGAAAAAAAAAATTAAACATTAAAAAAAGATGGGAGTCAATTGGAAAATAAACAACCTGATAAGTATGATGATAAAAAAGGACTAGTTGGGATTTCAATGTTTCTTTCTACCCTTTTATTTTTCATCCTTTCCTCTGTTTTCTATTCAGTGGCAAGTTTTTTTTTTTTTTTAAATTATCGACAATCTCACATGCAACATAAAAAAAATTCCTTGCATGGAAAATAATTTATATATATCATTTAGGGGCAGTGGCCTTTTTGAAATAATTTAAGGCAATAATTTAATCCTCTGACATGATTCAGGTTTAATAATCTAAGCAGCATTATTCAATTTCGAATTGAGTTTGAACGCGTTGAGTTTGATTTGGAATTGGACAACACTTGCAAATTTTAATCTTCATTTTTGGAAACGGATCTAAAGACTTATTATCAGTCCTTAAAATAAATGTTTATTATTATTTCTATATTGTTAAAAAAATTTTAAAGGATTTTTTTTCCAAAATTACTAAGCCATACAGACATGTTTGGAACATTTAATTTTAATTTGGTTATTTATTATTAGTTTATATTTTTTTAAAAATATTCTAGTTAACAAAACTAATTTTTCTGGGTGTCTTCCAACAAATATATGTGTTTTACCATGAATAGGCTATTTCTTTTTTACAACAAGCGCAGTTGTATTTTATCATTTATAATATATTTGTGTTATTATTTCTAAAAAATGTGCAAGTTGTGCCATATATGTTTACAAAAATACAAAATTTTTTTATTAAAAAAAATACAAATTTGTATCATGTATATAATAATTTATTATGGATAAAAGTTATTACTGATATTACTCTCTTTTTTCCACATATTTGAACGAGATATTTCAAATGAGATTGGCAAACGTTTACAACTAAAAACATTGTACTCCCTCCGGTCCTAAATATAGGACAAAATTTATAGTACAATTTGCACTACAAACTTTGTCCTATATTTAGGATCGGAGGTAGTATCTTGAATATAATTAACTTGTCGTTCATATACCTTTTTTGATATTTAATAGTTCAGTTTACAATAAATTAATGTTGGAATAAATATATCATCTAGTAGTCTCCCAACAAATGTGTGTTTTGAGTAACGTTGTAACTGTTTGGTGTGGCAATTTTTATGTACTACACTTTATATATAGTTTTGCTAGTTCTTTCTAGCCTCTTATTTTTCTTTTTTCCCCGTATTCTATCTACAATACAACTTCTTTACAAATATTCATTTATTATTTATGCTTATTTGATATTTCTTGCAAATTTTTTAACTAAAATGCTTTAAACTTCTACGTAAGGAAAAGTTATGCTCCTACAGCTCCATACAAGGCTTTTTTGTTATTATAAAAATTAAAAATTTAGTTTTTTTTGCCAATAATGAATTCATCATTTTGATTTTGAAGTTAGAGCATTGTCAATATTTAATTAATTTAATGTAAAATATAAATAATTTGATTGTTCAAAATTTTCCATAATCTCAATTCAGCATTCCTTCTTTAGAAAGGAATTTTAATGCATGTTGAATTGGTAATTGATTTAATCTATGACAATTGGCCCACCCAAATGAGATTGGTACGTAATCTTTCAGAACTAAAGATGTTCTACACCATCTTCATCATTTAAAAATTCAGTGTTGCAAGAGATTGATCTTGGAATAAATCATTATTATCTTCAACTCTATATTTTTTCTCTACCCTTTCCCTGATTAATTTTTTTTTCAATATTTTTAATCATTTCTTTCTTATTTCACAAATTTATAAAATCCTGTTGGATAATTATTCAACAATTACAACATAAAACATTTATCTCATTAGCTATATAACTATTAAAAGTTAGGTCATTTGATGTTTAGAATATATTTGATTTCTCCCTTTTAATAATTATGTATGGATTAATCAGCATAAAACAAATATTCAAATTTTTTTATATAGTATATATATGTAAATTATATGCAAATGATATCACCTACTAAAGTCTATAATGAATTCATAGCCAGATTTCAAAGTTAGAGCCTTGTGAATAATAAATAGCTTTAATGCAAAATATAAATAACTTGGTTGTTCATTTTATATTGGTGAAATTAGTTCCATAATCTCTCTTTAGCATATCTTTTTTAAAAGAGTTTTAATTTCCAATTGGTAATTGATATTATATTGGAAGAGTCCCTTTTAAATTAAGTTCCAACAAAAGTTAAATAATAGTC
The DNA here is from genome assembly GCA_963242795.1 of Inga leiocalycina. Lineage (NCBI taxonomy): Eukaryota > Viridiplantae > Streptophyta > Magnoliopsida > Fabales > Fabaceae > Inga > Inga leiocalycina. Next base: position 61,691,688 of record OY725321.1, read on the forward strand.
TATTAATTTTAAGCCTCTAATTAACGAAATTCCATGTATTACTTATACCATTGTGTGTGAATTAAGGAAATTCATAGACTTACTATTCCAACAAACAAAAATTCTGTATTTATTTCATAGGTGGAATTCCTTCATTCCATTAGAAGATGCCCTCTTTGAGCGATACCAACAAACAAAAAATTGTTACTGACAATATTTTCTTTCTCACCCTCTTAATATTTGAAGGAGGCATCCCAAATGAAATTGGTGATCTTTCACAACTGAAGATATTGTCTCTAGGAGTAAATCAACTCACTGGTTCTATACCATCTTCATTATTTAACAATTCACAGCTACAACGGATTGATCTTGGAAGAAATCAATTATCTGGTAGTCTTCTAACAAATGTGTGTTTTGGGCTTCCAAAACTTGAAGTATTTTATGTGGATGGAAATGATTTGTCTGGCAAAATACCATCCATTTGGCATCAATGCAAAGAATTAGTAGAGTTACAATTGGGTGATAACAAATTCAACGGAGGAAAAATACCAAGTGAACTTGGAAATTTGAGCAAACTCCAGTTGCTAGATCTTATGAACAGCAACTTGCATGGTAAGAGTTTTAATTATATATATCATTGTCTCAACTTCTATTCCATTATTTCATAAGACATTCCTGAATAATGGGTTTGCTATATTACTTTTAAAGACATAGAATGCAATGCTTTCTTTTAATCCTAAAGTGAATATAAATAAAATGTTATTATTTTCTCAGTCATTAAAGAAACAGGGAGCCCGAAGGAAAATAGCTTGATAAAAGGGCCCCATACAACACTACTTAGAGTCAGATTGGATTAAAAGGGTGGAGTATGACTTTTACCATTGATATTTCTATCTTAGTTATCATTTGTATTTGGCTATCTATATTTAGGGATATGATATTCGTAAATCTGAATAATCTTTTTATTCACATATTTATTTTAGCTTCCCAAAGTTTAGAAAAAAAACTTCAAATATTGAAAACAAATATAAAATACCAAACACTCGAATTAATCTTTATTTGAACTTTTTTAATGTAATCACAAGAGATGTCATTTTTCAATTTGGAATGATTTTGCATGCCTTGACTTTAGTTTGGGATTGGAGAAATATAAAATGACGTGTTTGTTTGTAAACAAAATGAGATTTTGTTTTTTCGCCATTTCATTCATTTATATTCATTCATAAGACATTAAATGAACAATGATTTTGCTAGATTACTTTTGAAGATATAGAACGCGATGCTTTCTTTTAATCCCAAAATGAATATGAATAAAATTGTATACTTTTCAGGATCTATGAGTTCGATGTGGCATAATAATTTTATAGATGAAAACATCTACATGTGTGGGGATGGGTGGGTGTATTGAGACTGCTTTTTAAATTTTTTTTTTCCTTTTTAGCTAATGAAATAGAAATAAAATTGAAATGAGATTTTGCTTCCCATAATTTAGTTGGAATTTGTATATATATAATTTTCACACATTTGACCATAAGTTGCTTGAAAATTCTTCCAAAAAAAAAAATATGTATAGTTAATCGTTAAAAAAAAAGTGGGAGCCGATTGGAAAATAAACAACCAGATAAGTAATTTCTTGCATGGAAAATAATTTATATACCGTTTAAGGGCAGTGGCTTTTTTGAAATAATTTAAGCGATGATTTATTGCTCTGAAATGATTCAGGATTAAGAATCTAAGCAGCAATATTATTCAATTTTGAATTGAGTTTGAACGCCTTGAGTTTGATTTGGAATTGGACAACATTTGCAAATTTTAATCTTCATTTTTTGGAAACGGATCTAAAGACTCATTATCAGTCCTTAAAATAAATGTTTATTATTATTTCTAAGTTGTTAAAAAATTTTTGAAGGATTTTTTCCAAAATTACTAATCCATGAAGACATGTTTGGAACATTTAATTTTAATTTTCTTATTTATTATTAATTTATATTTTTAAAAAGATTGTAGTTAACAAAATTAATTTTTCTGCGAACAAATATATGTGTTTTACCATGAATAGGCTATTTCTTTTTGAAAACAGGTGCAGTTGTATTTTATTATTTATAATATCTTTGTGTTATTATTTCTAAAAAATGTGCAAGTTGTGCCATATATGTTTTCAAAAATACAAATTTGTCTCATGTACATAATAATATATTATGCATAAAAATTGTTACTAACATTACTCTCTTTTTTCCACATATTTGAAGGAGATATTTCAAATGAGATTGGCAATTATTTACAACTAAAAGAATTGTATCTTGAAAATAATCAACCTGTCATTCATATATCTTTTTCGTTATTTAACAGTTCAGTTTACAATAAATTGATGTTGGAATAAATAATTCATCTAACGGTCTCCCAACAAATGTGTGTTTTGAGTAACGTTGTAACTGTTTAGTGTGACAATTTTTGTGTACTACACTTTATATATAATTGTGCTAGTTCTTTCTAGCCTCTTATTTTTCTGTTTTCCCTGTATTCTATCTACAATACAACTCCTTTACAAATATTTCATTTAGTATTTATGCTTATTTGATATTTAATTTCTTGCCCTTTTTTTAACTGAAAATGTTTTAATCTTGTATGTTAGGAAAAGTTACGCAGCTAGACCTCCATACAAGGCTTTTTTGTTATTATAAAAACTAAAAATTTAGGTTTTTGGCCAATGATGAATTCATCATATTGTTTTTGAAGTTGAAGCCTTGTCAATATTTAATTAATTTAATGCAAAATATAAATAATTTGATTGTTGAAAATTAATTCCATAATCTCAATTCAACATTTCTTCTTTAAAAAGGAGTTTTAATGCATGTCCAATTGGTAATTGATTTAATCTATGACAATTGGACCACCCGAATGAAATTGACAATCTTTCACAACTAAAAATATTGTATCTTGGAAGAAATCATCTTCCTGGTTCTATACCATCTTTATTATTTAACAATTCAGTGCTGCAAGAGATTGATCTTGGGATAAATCATTATTATCTTCAACTCTGTAGTTTTTTCTCTTCCTTTCCCTGTTTAATTTTCCTTTTTTGAATATTTTTAATCATTTTTTCTCTTTTCACAAATTTATAACATCCTGTTAGATAATTATTCAACAATTACAACATAAAATACTTATCTCATCAGCTATATGACTATTCAAAGTTAGGCAATTTGATGGTTAGAATATATTTGATTTCTCCCTTTGTAATATTTATGCATGGATTAATCAGCATAAAACAAATATTCAAGTTTTTTTATATAGTATATATATGTAAATTATATGCAAATATATCACCTATTTAACTCAATGATGAATTCATAGCCAGATTTCAAAGTTTGAGCCTTGTGAATAATAAATAGCTTTAATGCAAAATATAAATAACTGGGTTGTTCATTTCGTATTGTTGAAATTAATTCCATAATCTCTCTTTAGCATATCTTTTTTAAAAGAGTTTTAATGTCCAATTGGTAATTAATATTATATTGGAAGAATCCCTTTTAAATTGATTTCCAACAAAAGTTAAATTCATATAATGTTGTTTATCTCTTTTTTTTATTGTTAGAGATGAATGTCAAAGCCTTTTAACTATTAGCCTGCTTTGATATATCTTGTTGACTTAGTAAATCCAAACAGGTGAAATTCCATCATCTCTCTTCACCAATTCTTCTTTAAGAATTGTAATTTTAGCAGAGAACAGTTTGAATGGTAGTCTTCCAACATCAATTGGTAATGAGACGTTGTTGGAAGAATTAGGTCTGTCATGGAATTTTTTTACAGGTACGTTCAATCTACACATCTCTTAATTTTATGCTTTAACAAAAATCTTATTTTTATGTATACTATATTTCCTCCAGAATGTGTAACTAAAAGTATTTAAATTCATTAAATAATAACTAAAATTTTAGCCTTTTAAGTCTATGAAGAATTCATAGCCAGATTTCAAAGTTAGAACCTTGTAAATAATAAATACCTTTAATGCAAAAAATAAATAACTTGGATGTCCATTTTATATAGGTGAAATTAATTCCATAATGTAGAGTTTCGGTGCTTCACACAAGCACCCATACACCTGATTAGCCCCTCCGGGGGAATATATAAGATACCTCAACACATGTTTTTCGCCCAGCCTCTTGACTACAAGCAACCAGTGCGGTGCAACCCGCCTGACCATGTCAGGGTAAGAGCCAACGCTTCATCTCACTCTCACGTAGTGAGAACCCCCGATCATGGACTGATTAATCGCATTTTTAACATGCTCTGATACCAAAATTGTCATACCCTTATCTTATTTTGACTTGCAGCGGAATATTAATGTGTGGTTTGGTGGGCTAACACAGGAATAGTGTCACCCCCTTATCTTGTTTTCTCATTTTTCAAGGTATTTGAAGAAAACAATACATAGTTGGGTGGGCAACACAGGAATTCACCGTTTTGCCCCTGATTACGGTAATTCACATTGAATCACCACCGAACTCATTTTCTCATTTATTTACACCACCTTATGCACCCTCCCTATATTCTAAGTCCATTTAGAGGTTAATCCATAATTGAACTTAAATACAGGGTTTCGGCGCTGCTCACAACACATATGAATCACATTCGAATCCCAGATCACATCATATTCTCCAAAAGGGTTATTTATCACTAATCACATCTACTTTTGGAGTCATTAACCCTTAATCATAATTTGGGATCTTGCTAAACCGGGGCTTAGCACTCCACTTGTTTCAGGCTTATTTCCTAGCCTCAAGTCTCAAAATTCGGGGAATTACACATCATATTTCCAAAATTTAAAAACAAAGACAATCCGGCAAAATTTCACCGATTAAATTGTCCACAGTAGCCAAAACAATCAAAAATTGAAGTTTCGGAAGTTACCTCAAGCTCCTTCTGGCTTTTCCTTAATATGGCTGAAACCCTTTCTCTTCCAACAGAAGAAGTTGAGCTTCAAAAACCTTCAAATATATAGAAGAGTAGCTTAAGAACGGAGTTATACGCATTAGGTATGAATTTACCGAAGAAATCGACCTACCTCGCGAGTTTTCTCCTCTTTCTCTATAATTTCTCAAACTTTTTCTCTCTCCTTGGCTGCTATTTCACGTCAGGTATGAGCCCAAGAGTAAGAGGATGATGATATATTATTATATCATATTTTACTTTAATTTTCAATTACCCAAAAATGCTAAAAATGTAACTTTGTGTACATAACCTTTATGTACAAGTAATTGGGTCATGAAGCCCAATTGAATTCAACCAAGTCCTTCCCTCTCTTGGCCCATGTAAATGACATCTAGCAGGTCCTTCCATCAGCCCAAATCAATTTTTCATGTCCCTCATAATTTCAAAACTTGCCATCACATTATTTCTTCATTTTCGGATTTAATGACAATTCTGGCAAATTTTCTGCCCTAATTTTAAAAATCATAACTAAATTTGTAGACCTCATATCGGAGTGATTCCAAAGGCTATAGAACCCTTATTGAGTCTAGTTTCAAGGAAAAATATATACATTTTCCAATTGAAAGCACATCATTCCCAGATTTAATTTTTTTGAACGCTGCTCTAGAAACTTTTCAGTTTTTTTGGGAAAAGTTCAAAAATTCATAACTTATTTTTATATATCTCTAAATGATTCATATGACCTATCAAATTAAATATTAGGATGTATACTTTCACCGTGTAAAATTTCATAATTTTTACTCATCATTTTGTCATACAAAATCACATGACAAGCTCACTGCCTCGTAGGAAATTTCACTGGAAGCATAATCACACTCTCCAAAATTCACCATTTTATTTTCTTTGATACGCCAAAGATATAAGAAACATTAGGGAATAAATTTGGGACTCCTGCTAAACTGGAGCTTAGCAATCCACTTAATTCAGGCTTATTCCCAAGCCTCCGATCCCAAAATTCGGGGTATTACAAATAGCATAAATATACTGATAATATGTGCATGATTATAAAAATTCCCCATAGGGGGTTCATATATAATAATTACAAACCTTTTAGCCACATAGGGCTTTAGGGTATCTAAACCCATCCCAGTGAAATGGAGACATCTTCTCGTCTTTGTTCCACTACTGCAATCCTCTCGTATAGTTCTCTTCCCTACTTACACCTGTCTAATTTGTTGGTAGGGGAGGGTGAGATTCGAGAGAATCTCAGTAGGAAAATAGTACCAATATGCATACAAGAAAAGTGCTTAATGCATGACATGCTTGCATTACATAACTCATGCTCACACAATAACATATCTACGTGCTCAATGTTTCAAACAACATACCTATGGCCATAGCATAAATAGAAACAGAGCTTCAATCATTTATATATGTTTCACATAATCAAGCAAAACAATAACATGCATTAATACACCAGCACAAATATCAAATACACTCAAGAGAGGTAATTTCCCTACCTTAACCTTTTTCGTCTCGAATTGTGTGTCTCGTAAAACGTGTTGTAGCTCGGCTCTCCACTCGGTCCTACGCTTCCAAATGTACCATTTAGACACTTCCATAGTGTTTCTAAGGGTTATATGAGTCTATATTGAAAAATGACCAAAATGCTCCCGGACCCCCACTCGGCCCGCCATACCCAGTCTGACCGCACTTTTCCTGAAATTTTGACCTGGGCTATTCTGATATATTTTCGCCCAAGGAATCCATTTGTGACCTTGGTTTTCTCAAATTCTAGACCCAATGATGAATTTACCCCTGGCAGCCCTATGTGAGGGTTTTAAGGCTATTTTTGTCATTTCACTTTTTAGGGCTTTTCTCACTTCGCACCCAACATGAACCCTACACAATTTTTCATTCTAAACACAATAGAATCATCAAAAACACCAAAATTCAGTCCAAACATAGCCCAAAACAAATCTGGACGAAATTCCATAAAAATTGGAGAAAATGGAGTTTTATGATTTCAATCCATAAAACACTTTATCAACTTTAATCACTTGTTTAATCACTTAATTACACTTCCCACATAATTAATCCAAATTTGGGTAGCACGTCCCCTTAGGGTTTGTGTTCCCAAAATAAAAAACCAAGGAAAAAAAGTCACAAATCCACTGATTAAACCTACAACAACAACCACAACAACCAAGGATTGAAGGTTTTGAGGTTACCTTTGGCTTCTCTTCTTCTTTTCTCCTTGGCTGAAACTTCCACCTCCTCAAACTCTAAAGTTTTGCTTGCTAAACACATGGGTTCATGGAGAAAGGAAGCTTAGATGAAGGATTACACAAATTGGAAGCTAAATCACAAGAGATATCAAGCTTACCTTGTGAATTTCTTCGTCCTTCTCTCTATCTTCAAGAATACACTCACTTTCTTGTTCTCTTATGGTGGCTGACGGAAATGAAGGAAAGGGGAAGGGAAATGTTGATAAATATCTCCTATTTCCCTTATTTTATTATTAGAAGAAAATTACATTTTATGACATAAAGGTCTTTGACCTTATCTTGACCAAAGTGGTGTCATAAATTTCCATTGAAGTTGAACTAATATTTCCCCCCTTTTTGGTCCTCCCAATTCACGCATAATGGGTCCAAGCTAAAGCAATTGGCCTTTCTCCATAATTACAATTTTGTCATAACAATATTTATTCAATTTTCATATTTGCGGCAGATTTTTTGGTCAAACTTTGAAAAATCATAAATAAATTTGTAGACATCATTTCGGAGTGATTTCAAAGGATATAGAAGCCTTATTAAGTTTAGTTTTAAGGAAAAATATAGAACATTGCCAATTGGAACCACAAAAGTCCCAAAATTTAAATTTTTGAATGCTGTTCTAGAAACTTTTCAAGTTGTCTGGGCTAAATTCAAAAATGCATAACTTTTTGTATATAGCTTCAAATGATTTATATGACATATCAATTTAAATCTTACGATGCCTACTTTTATCATGTAAAATTTCATAATTTTTTTCTCATCATTCGGTCATACAAAATCACATGACAAGCCATTGTCTCGCAAGAAATTTCACTGGAAGCATAATCACATTCTCCAAAATTCACCATTTTATTTTCTTAATACCCCAAAGATATAAGAAACATTAGCGAATAGATTTGCTAAATCGGGGCTTAGCAATCCATTTCATTTAGGCTTATTCTCAAGCCTCTGATATCAAAATTCGGGGTATTACACATAATCTCTCTTTAGCAAATCTTTTTTAAAAGAGTTTAATTTCCAATTGGTAATTGATATTATATTGGAAGAGTCCCTTTTAAATTAATTTCCAACAAAAGTTAAATAATATACTTATAATTAACGAAATTCCATGTATTACTTATACAGTTGTGTGTGAATTAAGGAAATTCCTAGACTTACTATACCAACAAACAAATATTCTATATTTTTTTTTCATAGGTGGAATTCCTTCATTCCTTTGGAACATGCCTTCTTTGAGCCATGTTAACATTGGCATGAATCATTTAAAGGGTAATTTGCCAGAAGAAATGTGCCATCAACTCCCTTTACTTGAAGTCTTTGATGTTGATGATAATCAGTTAGAGGGAAGCATTCCAAAATCAATAAGCAATTGCACACATATGAAACAATTATATTTGGGTGCTAACTCATTTACAGGTATGGACTTTACTTGTGTATTTTCTTTTCTTTTTAATTATTTTTCTCTAAAATTAAACTATGGTTTTTTTTTTCGTTTCATTTATGTGAAACAACAAATAAAGTGAAGATCAAGAACTAATGAAACCTTATGATATATTTGTAACATAGATAAGTGAAATTCTTATATACTATTCCATGACATCAAAACCTTAAACCATACAGAATGGCCACCATGACTTATGCAAAAAATTTTTTTTTTCAAAGATATTATCTATCTCTTAATAACTTTAATTTTATGTTTTTTCTACCCCCGTAGTATTAAAATAATTATAATAATATTAAAATATAGACAAGTTTGGAGTTGTTTGTTCTTATGTATTATATGTATAATTTGTAACAATTCTACATTGTTTAATTGAAATTTAAATTATACTTAATATTTTCTTAAAAAATGAAAACTTGGGAATTAAAAAATGTACAATAAACAAAAAAACATATTTAGATATGTGCAAAAAATCAAGGGAAAAAATACCAAAAATTAAACCCGAACCTACACTTTTAACAATTTTCTGATGTGAACTTTTCTGAATATTGTTAATACCCCTCTATAATTAAAAAGGAAAATTAAAAGTAGATGCAAGTCTTATTTTTGTTTTAATTATTTCAGTTAAATTTAATTTATATTTTCCTTTGTTTGTAGTTTTTTTTGGTTATTTGATTGATTAATTCTGAAAAGTAATTAGAAGACAAATAAAGATGAAAGGAAAACAAAATCTAAATTATTATTGTAAATAAACAAACACAAACAACAAATATGTTTATGCGAAGGGTGTTTTTAAGAGATTCACTGAAAAAAAAATTGCTACTTCTCATTTTAGAGTTACTTCTCAAAATTGTTTAACCATTTAAAAACCACATGTGACTCAATTAGTACCTTTATAATGATGAACTATTTAAAAGTTTTCTAAAAGCTTGGTACGTGATATAATAAATTTTCCTGAAACTTCAAAAATTCATAAATAAATCATTTCATATCAAAAAATATTGGTTCAAAGCTTTTTTTTTTATGATAAAATTAAGATGCCGGCTTAATAGCATCTCATTGGGTCCAAAACTTGCCTAAAACTCATACTGTACATAGGAATTTTCTGCAAAAATTGCAGAATTATGACCCAACGTAGAAAATTCATGTCTTTTTATCTACACATCTAAAAATTATAAATTAATACTTATTTTAAAGCTTAGGATGTGTACTATTTTCATGCCAAATTTCATGATTTAGATAAAATGTTTTCCCTGTATAAAGTATATCACTAGACTGCCATTTCAACATGAATATAAACTAGTTATCACTTATAATTTTGGATATCAAAGTTCACCCATTACTCCTTATGGAGTTATGTACAACCCAAGGCAAACTTTAAGCTTACTTGCCAAAGTAATTATAATAAGCCACATCAATGCAAAGTTTGTCAACACCCGTTTCCATTTCGATATACACAAAGTAATAGAGACTAAATTCCACAGGTATACAAAAAAGTACAAATATATTGATAATAAGTATTTGTTTACAGACCAGAATCAACCATACAGAGTTTGGCAATAGTTACAAATTTGTACAGAATATCAAAAAGTATTCCAAACATAGACTGCATATAACCATGGTCTTCATCTCGGGAAACATGCTCGTTAGTTTTTCGCATCCTCATCCTTGCCTTTCGAGCTGCTACACCCGCTGAGATATTTTTATTTAGAAAAAGGAGTGAGATTCCAAAGAATCCCAGTAGAGGCATACTATCATTCATATAAAATGTGAAAAGTAGATATGATATGCACCATATATGCACTAATTAATGATCAATATAAAACATCATAGTCATGTATACATGAGTAGGGTTCCTGCCCCACTAATCGTACACCGATTGGATTCTTATCCAACCCCCAGGTCTAAGGTCACTTCCTGCACTAACTGCCTCTTCTAGCCAAATCATGTTGATTAATAAAAGCACAAACAATGGCAACCACACAATCATATGAACTATGGCATGATGTATGAAGGATAATGTCCCTACCTTAGCCTTTTTTTTTGTTTCAAAAGGTTGCCTCACAATACGTGCCAACCACAGGCGTCCAACTCGGTCCTAAAATATCAAATGTACAAGAATTAGAGACTCCCTTAGTGTTTATAGTGGTTATATTAGCCTATGGTGAAAATTTACCAAAATGCCAATGGGGCCCTGACCCGGCCGTACTCGTCTGACCGTACTTTTCCCAAAATTTTGGCATATTTTCACTCAAAAAATCCATTTCCGAACTTGGAATTATCAAATTCACTGTCAAAAAACAAAATTGCCCTTGACAGCCCCTTTTTCAGGGTTTCAGAGGTGTTTTTGTAATTATGCTTTTTCGGGCTTTTCCAAAAAAGTGAACAACTGTAAACCCACCTAATTTTCCCTCCTGAATGTAATGGAATCATCGGAATGTCAAAAATCCTACTCTAACTCCTAGATACAGACCTAGCCGAAACTTGGGTCTTTCCCGGGAAAAATTAGGGTTTTTGAATTTTGGCTTCGCAAACGTGTTCCTTTTCGCTCCTAATCACTATGTTAACTATTTAATTACGTTATAACTACCCTTTAGTACCAATTTTGGAAACATAACAGCCCCAACATCATATTTCCAAAATTTAGAAACAAAGACAATTCGACGAAATTTCACCGATTAAATTGTGCATAGCAGCCAGAACAATCAAAGATTGAAGTTTCAGAAGTTACCTCAAGCTCCCTCTGGCTTTTTCTAGTGTGGCTGAAACCTTAACTCTTTCAACAAGGGAAATTGAGCTTCACAAACCTTAAAATTCATAAAAGAGAAGCTTAAGCACGGAGTTATACGCATTAGGTACAAATTTACCAGAGAAATCCACCTACTTCACGAGATTTCTTTTCCTTCTCTCTCTAAATGCTGCCAACTCATCTCTCTCTATTTTAGCTGAAATGACATCGGTTTGGGTGGAGGAAGGAGATGGAAAAATGTTTTTATCATATATTTTATGTTATTTTATCCATTTGTTTAATTTCCCAAAAATTCCAAAAATCCACTTTATGTACATAAGTCCTTATGTATATGTAAACAGGCTCATTAAGCCCAACCAATATTTCGTTCTTCATGCTACATGTAAGAGACACCTAGGGGTCCTACTCTTTGGTCTCAATTGACTTCACAACTTGTTCAAGTTATGTATGCACATAAAGTCACAATTTTGGTCAAAATTGCACTCTTACTCAAGACCAAAATATTCTACATATATTTTCCCCCTTTATTTTCTTTAATTAATTGAAATTAACTTCAATTAATCGGAAAATAATTAATTTTATGCTAAATTGGTAAAATTACGATTTTTTCATTACATTTTCTATTTAATTATTTTCTTTCTTTTTATTTAGCCAATTTCCATTTATTTTTGGACCAAATAATTAATTTCATTTCTTCAATTCTTAACTTAGAAGCCTTTACACATGTAAGATATGGGTTACAGGTTGAGAGATTTGCTCCATATTAAAACACCCTAAACAGTGAGAGTTTCCTAAAACTCTTGCTCTAAAAATTCAATATACAGAGGAACAACACAACAATATCACCCAAATCATACCAATATATTCATCTAGGTACTTCATGACATAGAATCGCCTCTCCATTTTAAGTCAAGAAATTTTCTAGTTTTAAAAAATATTAGCTTAATCATCATTCAAGCACTTATAACACAAATTTTTAACCATTTAAAACAGTTATTTTCACTTAAAGTAGCAAACAACAAGTCTTCACTAAGATTTCTGTCATACCCTTCTCTTATATTGACTTGCAGCGGAATATTAATGCATGGTTCGGTGGGCACAATAGGAATAGCATAAATATACTAATATTAAGTACATGATTCTAGAAATTCCCCCTTATGGGTTGGTATATGATATTTACCACTAATGCAGTCGCACAGGTTACTAGGGTGTCTAAACCCATCCCAGCAAAACAGAGACATCTTCCCTTCTACAATCCTCTCGTGTAGTTCTGGTCTCTGATCTCTGCATACCTTATGTATTCATCTTTCTAAATTATTGGTAGGGGAGGGTGAGATTCGAGAGAATTTCAGTAGGAAAACAGTACCAATCTGCAGGCAGGATAAGTGCTTAATGCATGACATGCTTGCATTACATAAACTCATGCTAACACAATGACATATCTACGTATTTCAAACAACATACTTATGACTATAGCATAATTAGAAATAGAGCTTCAATCATTCATATATGTTTCACATAATCATGCAAAGTAGTAACATGTATCAATACACGAGCACAAATATCAAATACATGCAAGAGAGGTAAGTTCCCTACCTTAATCACCCTTCCCAGATCCTTGAGTAATGTGCCTCATAATGCGTGTCACTGACTAGCTCTTAACTTGGTCCTAAAATGTCAAATGTACAAGAATTAGGTTAAAACCCATTGATGTACCATTTTAGGCACTTCAATAGTGTTTATTGTGGTTATATTAGCTTATGGTAAAACTTTACCAAAATGCCCTTGGGACTCCGGCCCAACCCTAACGTACCCGGTTTGACTGTACTTTTTTTGAAATTTTGACATGGGCTATTCTAACATATTTTTGGCCAAAGAATTCATTTTCGGACTTGAAATTACCAAATTCATTGCAAAAGATAAAATTGCCCTTGGCAGCCTCACTTTAAGAATTTTAGGAGCGTTTTCGTAATTATGTTTTTTTAGGCTTTTTCGAAAAGTGACTAACTGCAACACCACCTAATTTTCCCTCCTGAACTCAATGGAACCATCAAATCATTGAAAATCCAACTCTAACCCCTAAATCTCAGCTTGGGCGAAACTATGGTATCCTTTAGGAAAAATTGGGGTTTTTCAATTCTAACTTCGCAAACGTATTCTTTTTTACTCCTAATCGCTTTATCAACTATTTCATTAGGCTACATCAACTATTTAATCCAAATTTTGGCAGCATAACACTTATAATACCACTTTGCCAAGTTTTGCAAACAAAGACAATCCGGCGAAATTTCACTGATTAAATTGTCTACAGCAACCAGAATAGTCAATATACGAAGGTTTGGGAATTACCTTTTGGTTCCTTCTAGCTTTTCTTAAGGTGGCCAAACAAACTCTAATTCCCAACACCAAAAATGAGCTTTTCAATCTTTAAGAACACAGAGGAATAGCTTAGGAGCGGAGTTATACGTGTTAGAAACCAATTTACCGAAGAAATCACTTACCTTTATAATTTTTTCTTCACTTTCTCTCTCTAGAATTTCACACTTTCTCTCTCTATATTCAGGTCTTCATGGCATCTGAAATGAGGAGGAAGAAGGAGAAAAAGTGTTTTTATAATACATCTTATCATATTTTAATCATATGTCCAACTTTCCAAAAAATTCCAAAAATGTGAAGATGTATGTACATAAAGCCCAATTGAACTTGTACATAATATTTCCCACTTTGATCAGCCCACTTTCACGTTCCACATCCCATATGAGAGGCCAAATGGGCTAATATGCATTCGTTTCAAAATTACATCATTTTCCATCACAAATTCTTCCCATTTTCGGATTTATGTAAATTCTAGCGAATTTTCTGCTCAAACTTTGAAAAATCATAACTAAATTTGTAGACATCGTTTCAGAGTAATTCCAAAGGCTATGAAACCGAAGTTGAGTCTAGTTTCAAGGAAAATATGGGCCTTAGCCAATTGGAAGCACAAAATTTCTAGAATTAAATTGTTTGGACACTACTCTAGAAACTTTTCAAACTTTCTAGGCTAAGTTCAAAAATTTATAACTCTTTGTATATAGCTTCAAATGATTTATATGACCTATCAATTTAAAGCTTAGGATGTCTACTTTCACCCTGTAAAATCTCATAATTTTTGGACATTATTTGATGATCCAAAATCCCAAGACAATCTTACTGCCTCACAAAGAATTTTCACTAACAACATAATTATATTCTTCAAAATTCCATTTCATTACATGCCACAAATGTTTACAAGGCATTTTGGGGAATAAAAGTTTAGGTGTTACAATTTTAGCTTCAAAAGTTCAACCCAATAAGCACTACTCTTCATTTAATTAAATCACTTATATATCGTTTAATTTCCTTGGCCTAGAATTTCTATAGCCTCCTAGAAAACACTCGGGATAGTGTCAACACCCGTTTCCATTTTAATATACACAGGGTGATAAAGACCAAATTCTACAAGCATACAAAAAAGTATAAATATAATGATAATAAGTATTTGTTTACAGACCGAAATCAACTGTATAGAGTTTGACAGTATTTACAAATTTGTACAGAACTATCCAAAAATTATCCAAAATAAGTCCATATATAATCACTAGCCCTATTCTCAGGATGCGCACCATCAATTTGCCATGTCTATCACTTTATCTTTGGATCCACTAGCTCCAGCTGGCACATTTATCATTTTTGAAAAACAATGAGATTCTGAGGAATGCCAGTAGCAACATAATATCGTTCATATAAAACGTGAAAAGTAGATATGATATGAACCATGTATACACCAATTAATGAACAATATAAAATATCATTGTCATGTATACATGAGTAGATCTCCTACCCGACTACTCGTACACCTGTTGGATTCTTACCCAACCCGTAGGTGTAAGTGTACTTTTGGCACTAACTGCCCCTTCTAGGCAAACCATGTTGATTAATGAACTATGGCATGATGTATGAAGGATAATGTCACTACCTTAAGTCTCTTTCACCTCGTTTTATGTGCCTCGTAAAGCGTGCCAAGCTTAAGCTCCCACTTCAGTCTTAAAATATCAAATGTATAAGAAATAGGTTAAAACCCATTCATGTACTATTTTAGACACTTCCATAGTGTTTATAGTAGTTATATTATCCTACTGTGAAAATTTACCAAAATGCCACCAGGGACCCGACCCCGCCGTACCCGGTCTGACAGTACTTTTCTTGAAATTTTGACATGGGCTATCCTAACATAATTTCACCCAAGGAATCCATTTCCAGACTTGGAATTACCAAATTCACTATCAAATGACAAAATGCCCTTGGCAGCCCCTATTTCAGGGTTTCAAGGGCATTTTTCGTAATTATGCTTTTTCGGGCCTCTCCAAAAAAAGATGACCAACAGTAATCCCACCTAATTTTCCCCCCCAAACTCAATGGAATCATCAAAATATCAAAAATGCAACTCTAACCCTTGGACCAGCCCTGGCCAAAATGCTCAATTTCCCAGAAAAAAATTGGGGTTTTCGAAATCCGACTCTATAGGCGTGCTCCTTTCGACTCCTAATCACTTGATTAACTATTTAATTATGTTATAACTACCATTTAGACCCAATTTTGGCAGCATAACGCCTAGGCCACCTCAATTCCCAAATTTAAAATTAAAGACAATCCAATGAAATTTCACCGATTAAATTGACCACAATAGTCATAACAATTGGAAGTTACCTTTCACTTCCTCTGGCTCTCCCTTAGTGTAGCCGAAAACCCTAGCTTCCCAACACCAAAATTTTAGCTTCCCAAACCTTGAATATCATAGAAGAGTAGCTTAGGAGAAGGATTATACATATTAGGTACGAGTTCATTGAAGAAATTGACCTACCTTATGAGTTTTTCTTCTCCTTCTCTCTCTAACTCAACACAACTCTCTCTCTTTCTTGAAAGCACAATGGCATCGGTTCATGCCTGAAGAAGGAAGGAAAAATGATTTTATATCATGCTTAAGTCATTTTACAATATGCTTATGTCATAATTTCTAATTTCCTAAAAATACCCAACTTTAGTTTTATGTACATATAAATGGCTTATAAAGCCTAATTAAAATCCAACTAATCCTTCCCTCTTGGTCCATCCATAATCATGTCTAAGGTCCTTCAATTAGCCCAAATGAATTTTCCATTCATCTCATAATTTTAAAAATTGCTATCACATTTTTATTCAAATTTTCTGATTGAATGGCAATTCTGGCAGATTTTCTGCCCTAACTTTGAAAAATCATAACTGAATTGGTAGACATGAAATTGGAGTGATCCAAAGGCTATAGAACCCTTATTGAGTATAGTTTCAAGGAAAAATATAGATTTTAGCCATCTAGAAGCCCAAAATTCTCAGAATTAAATTCTTTGGATGCTGTTACAGAAACTTTTCAGTTTTTCTAGGCTAAATTCAAAAATTCATAACAATTTGTATGTAGCTCTAAATGATTCATATGACAATCAAATTAAAGCTTAGGATGTCTACTTTCATTCTATAAATTCTCATAAATTTTTGTCATCATTTGGTCATCCAAAACCACATGACAAACTCATTATCTCGCAGGCGATTTCACTGGAATCACTATTCACCTTCCAATTTCCAATATTTAATTCCTATGGCCATGAATATTCATCATTTTATTAGATATCTTAAATCATTACGAGACAGTCTTGGTGAATAAAATTTGGGGTGTTACAGACAACATCACTTATCAATATGAAACTTGCATATTCAAAATATGTTCCAAAAAAATTCGAAGTTCAACATGCAATTGCATTTAACCACAATCCACACCATATATCATCCACAAAAATCTTAATATATGCTAGGGCAATGATTTTTCAACTTGTTCCTTAACTTTCTCTCACTAGAACCAGTTTTCTTTCATCATAATATTGCAAACTACTCATCAAATCAGGAAAATAATGATATAATGTGATTCTAGACACTTACCTTGGTGTAGAATTTCACTTGCATTTGGATAAACCTCCTCCTCCTCCCACTTCTTCTTATTCATCTCCTCTTCGGTTTCTCTCCACTGCCCCCTCTATCTTCTTTTGAAGATCAAAAAAAATGAATGAGAAGGCTGAAAGGCAGAGGATTTTAGTGAGGGTAAATTAATTATTTTATTCCTTGGTCCACACACATATAAAGCTTATCTCATAAGCTTTGATCTTGAAACATTTTGTTGGACTAAGCCATTCAAAACTGAATCTCATCCCCTTGCCCTGATTTACCATGGTTGAGGCCTCATACTTGGGCTTAATCCTGGCCCAAATTTGTTTTTTGGCTTTGGGGTGATGAATTTACCATTTTACCCCTTCTTTATTGGTACTTAATTACCAAATAAATTCCAAAAATTAATCTAGGGCACTTTGTAAAACTTTTTGGCCTCCATTTGGTTCTTTATCATATAAAATATCATATCTAAAATATACAACATAAAAATCTACCTCTAACTATTTTTCCTTGAATTTTCGGGATGATTAGCCTTTAATTCTCAGAAATTATGTTAAAAATGGTTTAGGATACTTTTGGGGAACTAAATCTCTTCATAATTATTCTAACTCCACAAAATAATATTTTATAATGTTTCCTCAACTTCTTTAGGCCACTAAATAATTTTAATGCTTTTCCCCCCTTCCTTTCCATAAAACTTCACCTGAAAATAGGCTTTTGGCCAATAATTCATTTTTGAGGTGTTATATAAATAATATCTCACTACCTCAATTATGCCCCCATAAATCTCTTTTCTATTTGTTAATATTTTTCTCTAATTTTTTGGCATCATTCTGTAATTATACTTTTTGGCCAATTAACTAATTTAACCTGTAGTCAAAATTCAAGATGTGACATTTTAGCTTTTAAATATCTCGGGTAGCATCTGAAATTTTTCTTTCAATAATGTCCAACTTGATATGAACATTAGCACCATCATTTTGCACCTTTCTCATATGCTAAACCACTTAATGTTATATTCTAGAAATTTTCCAGATTTAAAACATAGACTAAGTCAACATTTAAATGCCTCTAATTAACTAGGGTAATAAAAATATTTAAAAATAATATTTTTATGAAATATTAAATCTGAACCACTTAGATTCCAATCTAAAGGCTTAGATAAATAATGAAGGGAGAGAGAATGGGAAGAGAACGGTAAGAGTAGAGGATCGTAATCAATCCCCTCTAACTAAGGCTTAACCACCTAGAATAATTGTTTAGTATCTAGAGGCATTAAGCAATAGACTTTCAATCAGTAAGTACGTACGTACATAGAGGGTACAAGTCTTAACCTGTATTTACTTTAGTTTATCATACCTAATGAAATTTCCAGCATATAAAGTAATACATACCACAGCAAGAACAATAAGATTTTTGTCTTCCTTAACTTCATTACCTCACGTATAAGCACACACTCTTAATCTGGAAAATGTTTTAGTTTTCTTGAAAATCCTCAAAGTTGGACAGCACTTGTTCTTAATCAGAAAAATATAGCAACTAACATGCAACTAACATATATATTGACTTTAATCTTCTCTTTGGGATCCTTAATCAGGCTTTGATGCTTTGAGGCATTTGTTCAACACGTAGAAACCTTAAAATAGCAACTCATAAGTTCATCAAGCATCAATTCAACCATCATTTAAATGACTTTAACCATGGTTTATATATAGCTAAGACAATTATTACAATCAGGAAAACTAGGAAACTTTCACAAGTAATCTGCCACACAAATAAGCAACAACAAACAAATTTTTGGGAACTGGACAATAAAATTTTGAGAAACATACATTTGAATTCACCAATTTTTGGCGAATTACTATCAATAGATCAAAAAAGGCACACTACATAACATAAACGTTTCAGCCAATTGGGGGATTTGCAAGGCAATCAAAAAATAAGGAAATATTGCAAACATTGGAATCTCTTAAGAGAAAAGGAACAATTGAGAAAAATACAATATTAAAAAACTATACCAATCAGTTCAAAATGAAAGGATAAAAAACAACAATTGGTTAAAAGTTTCTCAAACATCCAAGGAAGGATTTGAGTAGCATTAGCTCTCAAGCTTGGCAAAGGCCAAAGCTCCAAGGCAGCCACTGCGAATGCTTAGAGGAACAAGCCTTTGGATTTATCATCATTGAAAATTCAATTTAGATGAATAAACTATAACTTCAAAATTAATCAAAGTTTCTCACAAGAGAAGCGTCAGAGAGGAATTTAAGACACTATCAGAAGAATGACCAAAAAAGCACTTTCCCCTTAGGAAACGGTGTAATTGGCACAGACGATCTAGTTAGACAGATTCAAATCTCAAAAATCTTCTATTAATTTCCCCTCTTGTATCATCATTGCTACCACAAGCACTGTCTTTCGACTAAGAGCATTCGCGACTATATTTGCTTTACCCGGATGATATTTGATATCCAGGTTGTAGTCCTTAAGCAGCTCCATCCAATGACTCTATCTCATATTCAATTCTTTTCGATCATGCAAATATTTTTCAGACTCTTATGGTCATAGTACAGTTCTAACGTCACACCATACAAATAATGTCGCCAAATTTTCAAAGTAAACACAATTGCCGCAAGCTCCAGATCATGGGTGTGATAGTTCATTTCATGAGGTTTGAGATGTCAAGAGGCATAGGCCACCATATGTCCCTGCTGCATAAGGACACACCTTAATCCCTACTTACTCGCATTACTATACACAACATAAGTCAAGCTGGGATTAGGTATAATCAACACAGGTGCCGTAGTCAATCTCTCCTTCTGCTCCATAAAGCAATTTTCACATTTTCCATTCCACACAAACGATTGATCCTTTCTCGTGAGTTTGGTCATCGGCAAAGTAATACTAGAGAAATTTTGGATGAATCTCCAGTAGTAATCAGCAAGACCCAAAAAACTGTGTACCTTAGCAACAGTTTCTAGCCTCTTCCAGTCCAGTACTGCTTCCACCTTATTGGGATCCACAGAGACCCCTTCTCACGAGATAACATGGCCTAAGAATTTTACTTCCGACAGCCAAAACTCACACTTACTCAACTTGGCATAGAGTTGCTTCTCACGTAATATGTTCAACACAATCCTCAAATGATGCTTATGTTCCTCCCTACTTTTGGAGTATATCAAAATATCATCAATGAACACAACCACGAATTGATCCAGATACTGTCGAAAGACACGGTTCATGTAATCCATAAATACCGCAGGTGCATTGGTTAGCCCAAATGGATCACCAAAAAGCAGTTTTCGGAACATCTTCCGCTTTCACACGTAGCTGATAATATCCTGACCTTAGATCAATCTTAAAAAATACACAAGAACCAGAAAATTGATCCAGAAGGCCCTCGATTCTTGGGAGAGGGTACTTGTTTTTTACAGTAATCTTATTCAATTCTCTGTAATCAATACACAAACGTAGACTCCTGTCTTTCTTTTTGACAAACAATACTAGAGCCCCTACTGCGACACGCTGGGTCGAATAAACCCTTTCTCAAGCAAGTCTTCAATCTGCTTCTTCAACTCCACCATTTCATTTGGGGCCATACGATATGGGGCTTTTGATATAGAACCAGCTCCAGGCACAATTTCAATCGGAAACTGAACTTCCCTTTCCGGAGGCAATCCACTTAGATCATCTTGAAATACCTCAGGGAATTCATTTACCATGGGTATACCACTCAAGGTTTCTCCAGTCTCTCCTTGGATAGAAAAGAACACCATATACCCCTGGAAACCCTTCTCTAAATACTTCTCAGCTTTGGCCGTCGAAAGGAAATTCTAACTGCCATTTACATTATCTACCCTTTGCGAAGCAGAATACACTATCCTCTTTCTCCCACAGTCAAGCAATACATTATTTGCCGTTAACCAATCAAAACCCAAAATGACTTCTAATTGATATAGCGGTAGACAAATCAAATCCAATGTTGACTCAAGCCCTTCCACAATTATAACACAGTTTAGACAGGTTTCAGCAGTCACAGCCTTGACACCCACTGGCCTCGACACAACTAGATCAAATGGCAACTTATGTACATGTATACCCAAGTGATTCACGCAATTATAAGCAATAAAAGAGTGACTCAGACCCAAATCAAACAACGCTTGCAACACATTACCATTAAGGAGGATTTTACCTTGGATGAGATCAGAGGACTTCCGAGCTTCCTCATGAGTCATAGCAAATACTCAACCCTGAGTCCTTGGCCTCTGTTCTGCTTGTGGCTACCGACAATCTCTTGAAAGATGCCTCTGTTGCTTACAATTAAAACAAATCATTTCGCCCCAACATGTTCTACCATAATGCGGCTTATTGCAATGGGGACATACCCATTCTGTTGAAGATTTCTGAGGCTCACGATCTCTGGGCTGGTAGGTCTTCTTACTAGTACCCCGGGATGAAGAGGATCCCTGGCTCTTCCACTTCTGGGAAGTAGTACCCTTACCATATTCACTGTGGTTACTGGTAGCCTCAGCCGGATATAGATCTCTTAGATTATTTTCAGTGATCCTGCATTCCTCCACCGCCTTATTAAACTCAGTGAATCGGTGGGTGGCTAATCTCTTTCTTAGTTCTCGCCTTAACCCACGTATCAACATAGCCGAACACCATTCCTCGTCATCTATTTTCTGTAGATAAGAGGAATACCAGGGCAAACGGATGAAACAAGACAGATAATCATCAAAAGTTTCTGCGTCCCCTTGCTTGATAGACAGGAACTCTATTTCTTTCTCCAACCGCACTGACTTGGGGAAGTATTTCTCATTGAATTGTTGTTCAAACAGCTCCCAGGTGAATGGCACATTGTGACTCTTCAATGTTAAGGCGATATTTCGCTACTAACGATCCGTATCACCTTCGAGCTTGTATACTGCCAATCGTGCTTTCACCTCATCCAGGCACTCAAGAACCTCAAAGATCTTTTCAAGCCGATTCAACCAATCCTCAGTTGCTTGAGGATCAAATCTCCCTCTAAACACTGGAGGCAGGTGTTTATAGAATTTTGAGACCCAATATTGCATATCTATTTCATCTCTAACTGGAACTCCATATAATTCCTAGTTTGGTCCAGCATGAGGAGGTGACTCAAGTGGCCGTGCTGTCCCTTCTGCAGTTTCTTCTCTATGGGTCCCCTCCTGGGTCTCGTCTTATGTGGACTGACCCCGGTCTTATTTTATTCTTTCCTCTCTCTATTCTGAGCTCTTCTCTTAGGTCAGTGATCTTGTCTCGCTCATCCTTTATTAAACCCATTAACTCTTGCATTGGATCTGGTGGATTGTCATTGACTACGTCTACCTCTAAGTCTACTTGTTTTACTCTAGGACGACCCTTTGTCTTTTTCATTCTACAAATCATTCATTACATCAACTTCATAGATAATGTATACACATAGTCCACAAGTCTCATATATATCCATAACACAGAACACATATGTGTATACACAACAAACCAATAGAATTCTTATACCATTATAGCCAAGACTAAGGGAACTATCCTAGCAAACTCTACCCTTTGCCAGGAACTATAGCTCTGATACCAAAAATGTAACCCCCTTCGTAAGTATGATTCAAAATACGTATTTAAAATGAAATAGAGACCAATAATAATCAAACTTATTTACTATCCCTTCCTTAAGGTAGGGTTTTCATAAATATTTTCAAAATTTCTGCCTTACCCTGGTCTCAGATTTCATAATCCGAACATAATCACCCTATGTAGTTGAATCACATTTAAACATGTTAGAGTATACGACAAAAATCCTGGCAACCCCTGGGTTTCGTACATAACCTGAAGGTTTATAAATTCCCATTGAGGGGATTACACAACCATAACCAAAATATTATTTACATCCCGAAACAATATACAATATTCCTATTCCAAAATAGATAACCAACAGTCCAACTTAATATCCCCTACAAAATCCTAGCTGCTCTTGGTCGTTCGTTTCTCCTTAGAGCCACTTGCCCTATCTAAAGGTTAGTCATAGGAAAGAATGAGATTCAAAAGAATCCCAGTAGTAAAAAATCACTCATATCACATGTAATCACAAAGCATGCAAGAAAATCATCAAGCAGCATCACAGCATAAAACACAGCACGCAGGCTGCCACATATGCACATAATCACATAATCTCATCCCCCGTATTCTACAGCCCCGAAGGCACGATCCTCCTACCATCAGCATCAATGGGCCGCGGGTGAAGGTTTCACAATAGCCTTTCGGCTTTCACATAGTCTCATCCCCTAGATTCCACAGCCCCAAAGGTACGATCCTCCCACCGTCAATAACGATGGGCTGCAAGTGATAGATGTAACCCCTCCGTAATTATATCCGAAATACACGATTAAAATGAAATAGAGACCAATTAATAATCAAAATTCATTTATATTCCCATCCTTAAGATAGGATTTTCACAAATTTCTTTAATAAACACTTTAACCTGGTTTCACATTCATATTTCGAATACAATTACTTCGTGAAGATAAAATACATTCATTTAAATATCAGAGTGCACAACAATAATCCCGGCAATCCCGGGTTCATACCTTCACTAAAGATTCATAGGGCACATATGCCCTTTACAATTTCTTAAATGGGGATTACACAATTCTTATTCTAAATACACATTTCCATCTATCATCTTAACATATACGTCCAAACATATACATTTATCCCAGCATATAACGATAATCAACTACCATATCCAAATGCCCATAAGGGATTCTCACCGCCCCTAGTCGCTTGCTCCTTCCTCGAGCCACTTGTCCTATCTAAAATGTTGGTAGGGGAGGGTGAGATTCTAAAGAATCCCAGTAGGAAACAAATACAAATATGCATGCAAGATAAGCGTTTAATGCATGACATGCTTGCATCACAATAACTCGTGCTCACATAATGACATATCCGCATGTTCAATGTTTCAACAACATACTCATGGCCATAGCATAAATAGAAACAGAGCTTCAATCATTCATATATGTTTCACATAATCAAGCAAAGCAATAACATGCATCAATGAACAAACACAAATATCAATACATGCAGGAGAGGTAAGTTCCCTACACTTATTCTTTCCACGTATGCTCCAGCATCGGCTACTCATGATCCGAGCGAATATTGAACCATAATCAGGGTGAATACCCAACCCTATAACCAAATCAAGGACATAGGATTATTCTCTTTTCCAAATTCTTATTTTCATAACACTTAAAGTTGGTTACCATTCATGACCTTTAGGTGGCTAATCAAAGCCTAAACACATGCCTAAAGGCTTGGGAAACACTTAAGCAAAGGTCGCCTTTTAAAAATCCAAAATGCTGATTTTTGGGGGTTGGCAGCGGCCAATGGATGCACAGAAAGTCTTGGGCCGTGGTTCATAACCTCTGGCCGCGACCAAGAAAATTCTGTTTCCTAACTGAATTTCCAAAAATCATAACTAATTCTAGAAAACTTGAAATGAGGTGATTCCAAAGCCAAATGAAAGATATTTAAGTCCTATTCATAGAAAAAATATGGACCATTACTGGAAATCACCATACAATCCCATAATTACACAAAACTCCACACTTCCCCAAAACAGAGTTATGTTTTCATTCCAAACTTTGGACAATCATAGCGCACAGCACAAAAAACGAAATGACACAAATTATATGTCCATTTTGAAGCTTGGGATGTGAAATTTAAGACTGGAAAGTTTCACAATTTTCTGAAATCATTTGGTCATTCAAAACGTCCACACAAATAAACTGCCCAGAACAGAGTTCCAATTTTCTACCAAAGTGTCCCATGGCTCCAAAATTAACAATCAAGCCTATTCCCACATAAATGTTCACAAGGAACACAATGGTAACCTCAAAATGACCAAAATCACAACCTATCAATATGCCCTGTTTTTGCACAACACACAAAACCAACACAAAAGATGCCAAACTTCACATTTAAGCTTCAATGCAATTCTATCAATTCAAAACACCAAACTAGGCACCATTTCCATAACAACAACATACCATACTCCCCAAGACCCTAAATCATGAAAATTAGGGCAAAAATTCCAGAAATTCAAGGCCCAACCAATGGCCACAAAATTTATATGAAATTGAAGCTTTCACTTACTTCAACAACTTTCCCAAACAAGTTCTTTGGTTCACCTAAGTCCACAATTTCATGAGAGCTCAAACACCACCAAATGAAAAATCTAAAACCATGAAAGTGAAGCTCTCAACTTAAGGAACAACTTTATAGAAGGGAGTTTTGGCATACAAGGTCAAGATCTCACCTTTCTTAAGCTTTCCTTCTTCCTCTTTGGTCTCCCATGGCAGCACGAATGGAAGAGAGAATGAGAGAGATGAAGAGAGTGGAAAGAGATGAAATGATGATGAAATGAACTACTCCCATCCCTCCCATACTTGTGACAGCCGCATAGAGAGGAAAGAGAGAAGAGAAACTCATTTAAAAATGTAGCATTTGACTTTTCTACTCCTTTCTCTTCATCCTCACCTTTTGCCACATGTCTCCACCTCATTGGCCCTCATAAAGCAAGTAACTAATTAGTTACTCTAACCACTTTATTAGCCATTTTAATTTCACATCTCATATCCTCTTAATTAGTAATTAATCTCTTCCATTAATAACTAATTTAGAGCCATTCTTTCAATTTTCCCAACAATTATGGCATATTAATTAAAATTGCCATACAACACGTAATTATTCCACTTTAACTCCATGATTATCCTCAATAACTATCATTAGCCTTTAATTGAAATTTGGGGTGTTACAATAGACCTTCAAACAATGATCAATCAAACATACCATGTATCACATATAGTATAAGAGAAAGAGTCACTACCTTGTTCTTTCCTGACGTGCTCCAACACAGACTATTCACAAACAGGGCAAATATCAAAGCCTATAAACCAAAATCAAAGACGATAGGTTATTCTCTTTTCCAAATTCTTATCTTTATTTCACTTAAAGTTGGTTATCATTTGAACTCTTTAGGTGGCTACTAGAAGCCTAGACATATGCCTAAAGGGTTGGGAACACTTGACCAAAGATCCCTTTTTCCGAAACTTAACATTGATTTTTTGATTTTTTTTTTGGACTTGGACACTCGAGTGATGATGGCCTCACTCGAGTGATATTGAGACTTGCACTTGAGCACAGAAGATTACTCGTACGAGTATTTGGCTGAGAGCACAAACTGAAACAAGAAATACTCACAACACTCGAGTACTGGGCCTAACACTCGAGTGATGGCCTTATGCTCACCCGAGTTCAACAGAGTGAAGCTTAGGAAGTGTTTACCCGAAAGCAACAGAATCCTAGACAGAAAAGCACACTCGAGAACCACCTCTGGCACTCGAGTGATAACTGATATCACTCACAGGTAAGAAAGTGCACTTTTGCTTCCTACCTAAACACTTAACCGAAATGCTAAAGGAAAAGGAAGAATATGACGTTGTACTCGAGTGAACCCCTAACTCACTCGAGTGAGGCTTATTAAAAGCCAAAACGCAGCTGCTGACAGAATTTTCCAAATTTCCCAAATCTGATTCCAATGGTTCTAAAACTCATACCAAAGTTCATTTCCATACAAAATTTCACAAGGAACCTATTTGTAACTCAAAACAACCAAATTCCCTTTCTAACAACAAGTTTGGGTTTTGACCTATTTTGCACCATAACCACCAAAATCTCCCAACTTCCCAATTCAATTCCAAACTAATCACAATGGCTTAATAACACATTATAACGCTAATTCCATCACAATACACTAGGCTATTCATCCATTCCAAAATGGCTCAAAATCCGGGCAAATCATAAATTATCCAAACTCAACCTATGATCACAACACTTAGATTAATAGAGAGCTCTTTCTTACCTCTTCCTTCTTCCCAAAGTGAGTTCCTTGATTTCTCAACTTTCAAATTCCTTCCAATACTAAAACACCACCTTTCAAAAATCTGAAATCATGGTACTGAAGCTCTTGTCATCATGAACAAGATTAAAGAAGAACACTTGAGCATTAGAAGGCATCTAGTAAGTCAAAATCTCACCTTTACACTTTCTCTTTCCTTCCTTGCTCAACGAAAAATGGAGAAATGGAGAGAGAAGATGAGGAAATGATGAAGATGCAGATTTTTCCCTTATTTCCTTGCTCAAAACTGACTTGGAGGGAGAGAGAGGAGAGAAAAAGAGTTTGAAAAGTTGACCTTAACCCCATGGGCCACATTATGCCACTTGTCAAGATCTTAGGTCTTATTACATGGGAACACATGAATTCAAAGCACATGATTCCACCCTATTAATCATTCAATCCTAACCATTAATCCTTAAATTACCAAGGAGTTTCCTTTTCTTTAACTGACCAATTGGTCAGCAATTTCCCATTTTGCCCCTGATTATCACAACATTTACTAAATCATCATCAAGCACATTTTATATCTCAATTTACATTCTATGCTTGATAAGTATTTAATTAACAATAATTACATCACTTATGAAGTCATTAACCCTTAATCCTAAATTGGGGCATTACAGAGCTTCCGTACTGAAAGATGACGGAGACTAAGACAGAGGTTGGAGTTGGATCTGTAATGGTGGAAGGAAGGAAACTGGAGAAAAATGGAAGGGTGGGAGAAAATTTCTATGCTTGTTTAAGTTTTGCAAGTGTTCTTTTGGATTTACACATTAAAAAAATTTAAAACTAAAATTCATCTATGGTAACACTTGCTTGACAAGCACTATAGTAGACAATTTTATAAAAATTTGTAATCCGAAGCAATCTCTACCTTATAGGATATTTTTTTTCTAAAATAAATATAAATGTTGTTGCGCAAGTTTAGCTAAGCGCTGCGATGGCCAACAAAAAAAAAGAGCTAAGCGCTGTAAAAGATATCCTTCTTTACGGCTATAGCGTTTTTTAGAAGAAGTGCTACAAATAGAGTGCTACAGAAGCCACATCTTAGAGTAGTGAGGCAGCACCGAACATACCCTTTTGAACATAAACTAAGCGTCATTAACTGATTTATGACATTTGTTCCCTATTTATTTATTTATCTCAGTACACTATGTTTTTCGTCATTTTTTATTTAAAAAATTGAATCCCGTAGCTTTCAACACAACTCGTGTATATATATACATACGCACACTTCTTTAGCTTCAGCAAACTAACAACATCATAAATCTTCAATTTGTAAATGACATACCCACATGATAGCACCTCTTTTACATTTATCAAATTGAACTTCCAGTATTAATTTTCTGAAAAAACAGTGGCATTTATTTACTCAAAGTCAAACTTCAACCAGCCCAAAACATTGATTTACGAACCATTAAACATTTTTCAAGTAACTGAGGTTCTCTTTTTCTTATCAAGGAACAATAACCAGCAAACTTACACCACTCTTTCGCCTCCCAAACTTAAATTCTTCATCAATCAACAATTATTTATTGCGATTAGGAATGTTATTTGATTTCAGCAGTTAGTACAACACAATAAATCAAACAGAATGCCCCAATCACAGTTTGTAGTTTCTCCTTTAA
The DNA here is from genome assembly GCA_963242795.1 of Inga leiocalycina. Taxonomy (NCBI): domain Eukaryota; kingdom Viridiplantae; phylum Streptophyta; class Magnoliopsida; order Fabales; family Fabaceae; genus Inga; species Inga leiocalycina. The sequence goes on from OY725321.1 coordinate 61,720,660, forward strand.
TTGGCACTTTCCTGACTCAAAATCAGAATTTAACCTTTTAGCAATTCCTAAACAACAGTAATAGAATATATTGAAGATGAAAAGGGAGTTGGGCAACTCACCTTGACTGGAATATGTAATTACAGAAGGTATTTGAGTTTCCTTTCTCTTATCCTGCCATCTCTCATCCTGCCATCTCTCATCCACTTGCCTTCAGAATTTCTTAATCTCTTGGTCTGTCCGCTCCTTCCTCTCTCTTCTCTCTTCTTTTCCCAATATAGGTTGGGGAGGTGCTTTTGCAGCAATCCTACTTTTATGATACTTCCTATCTAAGGTTATCCTTAGTCCCTTGTACCAAACAATACAATTGGGCCTAATCCCACTCCCTACCCCTAGTGCTCTGTATCAAAAAGGGCCTATGGATTCTAAGGAGGAGGAGGAGGAGAGAGTGGCTCTCTATTCCTTTTTTTTTTGGATTGTGGCTCTCCATTTCTCTTACCTACCTATTCCTTCCACTTCTTTATTTCTATAGTTTGAGATTTAATATCTTATACAAATATTATTATAATATTAAATAAAAAAATGTAAAAAAATAAATTTAAATTATTAACATTATTTTTAAAATTTTCCTTGATTACTTTTGGCCTTCATATATTTAATAATAATTCCTTTCTTAATTTTTCAGAATTCTCTTACCTAAAAATAAGTTTTTTTTGAATAAATGTATTTTCTTGAGGTCTTAATTAATTCCCTTCAAGCCTCCCCAACACTCTAGAAAATTATTAATTCAAAACTTAAAAGTTCGGATGTTAGAGAGAAGAAGAAGAGAATTGGAGAGAAGATTTGCGGATGTTCACTGATATAGTGCTAGGTGTTTCCGCCACATACCTTACCTAGGACTCTTAAAATTAGCCACAATTTGATTCTGAAAAGTAATTGGCAAGCAAAGATAAAATAAGAAAAACAAAACCTACACATAAAACAAACAAAGAAACAAGTTAAAAACAAAGAGAGAGTTCTAATTAAATAAAATAATCAAAACCAAAATCAAGTCTACCAAATCTCTTCCCTATCTAGTTAGGCCTCTTAACTTTATTAGAAACTTATTAAAACAATTACAAAATATATTATAAAAATTAAAACAAAAATTTAAATGCAACTAAAACCACTTGTTCAACTAAATTTAAGCTCGAATAATGAATGAGAATACAAGATATTTTCAAAAGTCAGTCAAATAATTAAATTGCATCATTTTTTTTAATTTGGGTTTAAAGAGAAGCTGTTCTATGCCCTGTTCTATGTGAAATTAAATAAAGTTTTTATAATTAATACCAAAGGCAGGTGGCTCAAGTGGTTTGGCACTTGAGTCCCTTCCACAAGGTCTCGAGTTCGAGACCAATGGATGAAGTCTTTGCTAGAGGGAGAGGTGAACACCCAAAGAAGGGTCTGACACGGCCTCAAATTCGGTCAAGTCGGTTGCTTGGGTTTACCTGGCCCAAAGAAGGCTAGGACCTAAAAAAGGCGTCGGACATCGGATGCTAAAAGCAAAAAAAAAAAAGCTTTTATAATTAATATTTTTTCATAGGGAATCAATCAACATGAAGGAGAAAGTATGCATTATATATATAACATGTGGGCTCGATCGTTATAATCTGTTGTGAAAAGTACACCACCAATGTAAAAAAAAAAAAAAGTACACATTTTCTCACTTCAACTTACATAAAGAACCCAAAGTTTATATACTCAAACTATACAGACTCAAATGCAATTACTAGGAGGTAAGCCATTTGAATGTTAGAAAAAATTTGCTTTCCCATTTTCTGATATATATATATAGACCTGCTTTATTTTTCTTCCCATAAGTTCCATTCACTTTATACAAACACTTGATGCTAATCAAGTATATTTGGATGCAAACCTCTTTACAAGCATGAGTTTATTATATCTTTTTTATTCTTTTTTGTTGTTTTTTAATTAGTTTTCTCTCATAGAAAATGAATTTAAAATGAGATTTTGTTTTTCATCATTTCATTAATCATAGTTTTTAAATATAGCTACTAATTTACAATCCCAAAATATCTGAAGATATCATGAATTGTTGGTAAAACTGTAATGACAGAAAGATAGGATCACACATGATATTTAAATCTTGGAAAACAATTTTTTAAGTGCTCTGTACCATATCAATTATGCCCTATTCAACACAAAAGCGCAACATCATATATAATGTGCCCACTTGTTATGCACACATTTGGATATTCTATCAAGTTAAACTCAATCTTTTCTTCTATCTGCCATCTTTTCCTGTTTAATTTTCTTTTAACAATTTTTGTTCGTTTTTCCTAGCTTTTCTGGTTTACAAATGTATTAGTTTCCTGTAAAATAGTTATTCAATAATTACAACACAAACAAATTTACATTTTCAAACAAATCTTCAATAACCATGGCATTTCACGGGTAATTTATGATTTCTCTAACATTTTTGCTTTAAAAATTTTACAAAGACTTCAAAAATTAATAGAAATAAGTCTATATGTATATATTCTTTGTATATGAAAGTCGTGGTTTTCATCAAATTTTCTTTTCTGTCCAGGTTTTGTACCCAAAGGCATAGGCAAACTTGATAAACTTAATGACTTAGACTTGACTAGTAATCATTTGAAAGGAACTATTCCTTCCAACATATTCAGCATTTCAACATTGACAACCTTGAGACTTTCTGGTAATTCCCTCTCTGGCGTTCTCCCTTCAAATTTAGGAATTGGCCTTCCCAACTTGGTGACATTAGAGCTGGAGGAAAATGGACTAACTGGACAACTTCCTAATAGCATATCAAATGCTTCCAAACTCATTACGTTAAGTTTGTCATCAAATAAATTTAATGGAGCTATACCCAATGTCCTTGGGAATTTAACAAACTTGATCGAACTAGATTTGGATGAGAACCATTTGAGTGGGTTGATTCCTGATACAGTTAACAAATTACATAGCCTTCAACATTTAAGTCTTAGTGACAATAGATTGCAAGGGTTCATTATAAATGAACTTTGCCAACTTAAAAGGTTAAGTGAGTTGTATCTTGCTAACAACATGTTTTCAGGAGTGGTTCCAGAATGTCTCGGGAATACTTCTTTGCAAGAGTTGAATTTTAGCTCTAACAAATTGGTTTCTCATATACCCTTTTCTCTATGGAGTCTCAAAGATATCTTGGTTTTAGACATATCCTCCAATGTCCTGACTGGAATAATTTCACCAGAGGTATCAAACTTGAGGGCAATTATACTATTGAATTTGTCAAAAAATCAAATTTCAGGAAGCATCCCAACAACTTTGAGTGGCTTGAAAACTTTGCAAACCCTATCTTTGGCAGAGAACAATTTACAAGGGCCTATTCCTGAATCGCTTAATGGCATGATAAGCATGGAGTCCCTAGATCTTTCCCATAATTATTTGTCTGGCGTGATTCCAAAGTCCTTAGAGTCATTACTTTATCTTAAATACATCAATCTTTCCTACAATTTATTGCATGGAGAAATTCCAAATGATGGCCCTTTTCAAAATTTTACTGCTCAATCTTTTATGATGAACATTGATCTTTGTGGGAAACCCCAACTACAAGTCCAACCATGTGGGAAAGGAAACAAGCACATATCAAATATAGTGATGCTAATGATAAAATGCTTATTACCTACTGTTGTTGCCATTTTGATTGTTTCAGCCATTGTGGTTCTAAAGAATAAGAGAGACAATGATAATAAATCAACAAAGATGGATTTAGTAGATTTGGATACACCAACCAGGATATCCTATTTTGAGCTTCTACGGGGAACAAATGGATTTGATGAGAGTAATCTTGTTGGATCTGGAAGCTTTGGATCAGTATACAAAGCACTTCTTCCAAATGAAAAGATAGTTGCTGTCAAAGTGTTTAACTTAGACATGGAAGAAGCATCAAGAAGTTTTGATGTTGAATGTTCTTCTGTGTGCCATTTACGTCATCGTAATCTTGTTAAGATCATCAGTAGTTGCTCAAATGATCATTTCAAATCTCTAATAATGGAATTCATGGCAAATGGGAGTCTAGATAGATGGTTGTACTCTCATAACTATTATTTAGATGTCTTGCAAAGGTTGAACATAATGATTGATGTGGCGGCTGCTTTGGAGTATCTGCACCACGGTTCTTCTACCCTAGTTGTTCATTGTGATGTGAAACCAAGCAATGTTTTGTTGGATGAAGATATGGTGGCTCATCTTAGTGATTTTGGTATTGCTAAAATGTTTGGTGAAAAGCATTTGGAAATTTATACCCAAACTTTGGCTACAATTGGCTATATGGCACCAGGTAATGGTTTAATAATAAAGTTTTGGATCTATTTCTATATTCTTTTGTTTGTTATGCTTTATAAAATGGCCCCTCCAGTCTTGAATAGATGACATATTTACCTAATTTGATTAAATTAAGGAAGTTAGTTAATTAACATGACATATATTTTCTAAAACACATTGGTTATCTTCCTTAATTCCATCCTTTCATCTCCTCCTTGATTATTATTGATGGAGCTTTAATAGGGGTAAATTAAAAAAAGATTGATAAAAATGAAAACTATGTCTTATATTTTGAACTAAGATCAACTCACTAAATTTGTCCTATATTAAAGACAAGAGGGAGTACAATTTTTTATTATTCAATTACTAGCAAATATTTGCCATCTTCATGAGTATATAGTTGAATTGATGCATGATACGAAAGAAAAGTTTAGCTACAAAATAACCTTATTGATATAATGACTTCTATACTAATCATTCAATATGGCATAGAGTTCGGATCGAAAGGAGTTGTTTCCGCCAAAGGAGATGTGTATAGTTATGGGATTTTGCTAATGGAGATGTTTACAAGGAAGAAGCCAACTGATGAAATGTTTGAACAAGGATTAAGTTTGAAAGATTGGGTGAGCAACTCCACACCACAGTTCATCAAGAATATTTTAGACGTCAATTTGCTCCACGGAGAAAATCAAAATACTGATAATATATTACCTTATATGTCATCAATTTTTGAGTTAGCATTAGATTGCTCAACTGACTTACCAGAGGCACGACTTACTATGATTGATGTTGTAGTATCATTGAAAAAAATCAAGGCAGTTTATGAAAAATGCTTGAGACACCACTAGTTGAATAATTGTGAAATCAAATTTTAGCTACTGTTTCTTTAACCTTGTGATTTTTTTCTCTAAGTAATCTTGTAAATTTGAGTGATTCTATATATGTTGTAATATTAGATAAAGTAAATTCAAGTTTGAAATTTTCTTAGTCAACTATATTGGTTTTGTATTTCTTCATGTTTTGTTTTTCTTTTTGGGAACATATATCTTCATGTCCTTATAGTTTTTATCAGTTTTGAATTAGGACCCTAAGTTTCCAATAGGGAAACTTGATTATGGTTTCCACAAGAAGAAGGCTTCCTTCCTAAGATTGCAAGAGTGTTGTGATGTTGATTGGGCAATGTATACTTCTGATAAAAGATTATGGTGGTCACTTAGAGCATCAATACCAAAATCATATAATACAAGTTATTTTTGCAAATTGCAACCAAGTTCTTATATTGCAACAATAATTCGTTCAATCCAATTGTACCACAAAAGGTGAGTATAGAGCCTTTGCTAATTCTAAGACATTTCTGTTGCAGTTCCCAATAGTTTAATCTTAATCTAACCCACACATTCCTTGAAATGTCCACTAATTCTGAAATATCTAATTATCAGGCATATTTCAACTTTTGGATTCATTATTTTTTTTTTGAGAAAATTAACTCAATGCATATTTTATGTTCCCCCATTCCATAAATTTGCATTTCCAAGGGCTACGATGGCTCAAAACAATACAAAACAACTCATAATAGCATTTATTGCTAACTCTCTTGTTTCTCGGCTATTAGTATGTTAGCTATTTTAAGTCTTCATAGTTATTCTAATTAACTTTTTAACTCCAATATTTTAAGAAATATCTTAGTCTCAACTTATTTTAGAAGTCATTCAACTCCCTATATTTCTGTACTTTATTGTCATCAGGTTAAATTTCCAAGTTCCTCTCCCCTTTATGCCTACTATCTAGGTCACAAATCCATAAACTAAAATGAAGTTAATAACATGGAATACTAGACATTGTGTGTTATTCACATTTTGCTGATGACTCAAAACAGTAACAACAAAAATCAGAACCATAGAATACAAGCTATACTTGCAAGTTGCAACCAAGTTTCATGTATTGTAACAACAATTTGTGATTCAAGTTCCAAGGGGCCCAATGAAATTAAATTTGAACAAAACCCTTTACAATGACCCTTTTTGTGACTCACAACCTGTACCGTTCCATATGTACAAGGACTTCTTTGAAATTTAGAAGTGAAAAACTTTAGAATCTCGAGTTATTTTCTTTCAATTAAACAGCTTTATTTACAATTAATCTATTAGACTTTACAACTCTATTATAGCAAAGTCGCAGTACGGGGCTATCAAATAAAAACTAAGTTAAATGCACTATAGGGCAACTAACCTAGGTCGATCTCTATGTGGAGCCTATATTTAGTTCATAAGAATCTAGTGTAAATAACAAATTAACCAAACGATGCAAGAGGATGGATTAACTAAACTAACTAAGATAGGTTAAACTACTTGTTTATGATTTTCTTAGGTTTAGATCGAATGGAAAATGGATGAAGTGAATCTCCTTGATGAATGACTTAGCTAATCTTCCTAGTTCCAATTGATTAAGTTGTGTTGCACCTAACTAGCCAAGGACTAGTGAAGACGCCTTCTCCTAATCAACACCACAAACTACCTAAATTCACCTAGACACCTAGGTTCCCCTAGTTCATTAACGATGTCTTAAGAGGCTAGATCATATTAGATTTACAAAGGTCCTTTTACTCTCAACCAGATCAAGAGCTTCAAGAGCATGAATAATCAACTACAATGAACAATAGGTCGACAAGGCAATCAATCACTCATTAAAGGCAAATCTAATACAAGTATCAATGTCCTGATTATACAGACAGTAATCCTCAACTATATATGTAACACCCCAAATTTTATATTCACCGAAGATATTGTAATTATTCGAGAAATTCAATGAAATGGTGAATATTTATGAATTTTAAACTTGTGAGTTTTAAAAATATTCATATTCATGAGATAATGGGCAAATTAATTCAAGAAAGGAAATTAGATTTCAATGGTAATAGCAAAGCCATAATTTTGGCAATTTAGCCCAAGATTAATTATTTTCCAATTAATTGAAGTTAATTTCAATTAATCAAGGAAAATAAAGGAAAATGTATAATTGGAATATTTTGATGGTATAAATCAAGAATTGTGAAATTATAAGGAATTATGCATAATTCATTTAATTGAATTATGGAAATATTGAAGCAATTTTCTTCCCTTTTTCTTTCAAATTTTCGCCTAGCACAAAGAAAATGGAGGGAAAAATGATCCTTGGGATTAAACATGCCAAGTGTCATTATCATATGAAAAGGGGATTAGTTTATAATTGATTAAGAAGAGCACATGTCTAATTGCATTAAAATAATGCTACATGAACATAGTAATCATGATAATGGTATACTACTTGAGTGCATGGTTGGATTAGTTGGAGAAAACTCATTTGGTTAGGGAGAGCATCAAGAGGGACGATTTTATGCTAACCAAAAGGGGGAGGAAACTAGTTCAATGCTAATGGAAGCCTAATGGAGCAATTATGACATAAATGTAAAGGAGGTGTGGATTGTGACAAGTGTCACCATAATATCCCTTGATAAAATCATGTGGTGTAGGATGAGGGGATATAAAGCACTCTTCCTTCTTCTTCCCTTGCTCATTTCGGCTAGCCAAGAAAGGAAGAGAGAGAGAGTGAGTTCAAGAGCTCACAAGTTCAAGAGAGAAGGAAGAAGAAAAAGCTCAAGGTAAAAAGTTGATCTCTTAGGCATTTCTCCTGTAATATTGCTTGGGGTCTCGAAGGCATTTTGGTAAATTTTCACCATAGACTAATATTACCACAAGAAACACTATGGAAGAGTCTAAAATGATACTTGGATAGGTTATGACCTATTTCTTATACATTTAATATTTTAGGACCGAGTTGGAAGCCGGAAGTGACACAGTTTACGAGGCACATTAGAAAGGGATTGATAAGCTTTAGGTAGGGACTACCATCCTTCATACACTATGTGAATAATTGTATGTATGTGTTACTGTATTTCGTGATATGATTGTGTGCTAGAGGCACAGTACCTAGTTGTGGTTCGGTGCCTAACAAAGGTATATTGGAAAATCCTAGCTGTGGTTCGATTGCGTGCTAGAGGCACAGTACCTAGTTGTGGTTCGGTGCCTAACAAAGGTATATCGGAAAATCCTAGCTGTGGTTCGGTGCTCAACAAAGGTATATTGGAAAATCCTAGTTGTTGTTCAGTGCCCAACCAAGGTATATTGAAAATCCTAGCTGTGGTCGATGACTCAGTTAAGGTACTTATATGTGAATTGAATTGAACTTTCATTTTTGCCTAATATGGTGCATTGCATATTTAATTTTCACATTTTATATGTCGATCGTATGTCTCTATTGGGATTCCTTGGAACCTCACCTTTTTTTCAAACAAATATCTTAGCGGGTGCCAGTAGGATAAAAGGCAAAGGCATAGACTCCTAGAAGTGATTGGCACGTGTCTCGAGGCAAGGTTGAAAACGGTAGATATAATTAGTCTATTCTAAAGATATTTTGGGAATCCTGTAATTATTGATATTTCAGCTATATTCTGTATTTTGTCGACAAACAACTTGGGATTGTAAGCAAATACCTTTATCAGTATAAATGTAATTTTTTGTATGCCCATGGAATTCCGTCTTTATTACTCTTCGATTATCGAAATGGAAACAGGTGTTGACATTTTTGGTATAAGAGCTAAAAAGCAGTTCTGTCATTATTAGAATTGTTTACTGATATGGTTTTGTTTGCATGGTGACAGGGCTACTCATAGATGGTCTGAGTATCGTGATTAGTAGTGATAGCGAGACGATGGTGAACTAGCGTGTACTGGACCGACGACCGATGATCGATTATTTTGGGTAAGGTGGTATGTGTATGAGATTCACCACACAGAAGAGCGTACCGAGGTTGCCTGTATACGGTATAGAGCTGAGACCAACATCCCCAGGAGTGACAAAGGTTGGGGAGACTGGAGATGCACCAGATGAGCACCCAGAGGAGTGGGATTCTAACTACGAACCAGAGGAGATTCTGTTGGATGAGCCTTGTGACTGCGAGTTACAAGCAGAGTTGGTACAGGTGTAGTACAATCTGAAGCCAGACTTGAAGTTGTCCTACCTTCTCATGGTCAAGTACTATAGGGCACTACAGGAGCATGATAACCTGAGAGGCCGGTATGTTGCATTCCTTGATAGTGTAGAGACATTGTATCGACTATAGATACCGTTGGGAGTTACAGTGACCGACGAGTGCTGGGTTCTTGCCACGATGTACTTCTTCCTAGACACAATATTTTGGAACAGACAGAAGAACCTCATCATCAAGCGAGGCTCGAAGGCAAACTTCTAGACTTTCTGGAAGCATATCAGAGGGTTAGTGTGGGACTTCATATATACCCAACTATGATGTTGGGCCCACGTGGTATATTTTGGTGACCGGAGCTAACCAGCACGTATTACGAGTTAAGGGCAGTCAGGCAGAACCAATAAACAAAGAAAGAGTTAGCTAGAGTCGGTAATTTTGGAAGGGTACAAAAAAAGTTAAGTGTGCTCGACTCGGGGTAGTATAGGATGGGTGATCTCTGGGAAGTTGAATAAACTTGATATTCTGGTTATGTAAAGGACAATATGTCATGTACATTAGTATGTAGGATATATGATGTTTCTGATTCTCTGTAACTACTGTAATTAGTTGTTATGTACTACGTATAACATATTTGTACCCTGAATTTTATGAAATTATAAAAATTCCCTTGCTCTTATATAAAGTGTGATTCTTCTCTATTGTTATGTAGTTTGAAACATAGAGATGGTTTAACCTGGTAGCCCTTATGGCAAGCCATGTGCAGGACATACTCATGTTACGATTGAGGGACGGCCTGATCAAGTACAACAGTGAATACTGGAAATATTAAAACAACAGCAACAAACTATAAATGAAATAAGGGTTGACCTCCAGGGAGTACAGTAAAGGCAAGATCATCTAGAGAATTGTCTGGATGAATTTGTGAGAGTTAATGATGAAGAGATACTGGAGGAACAACAACCAGAGGATATACCACCAGAGCCTGAGTTGGATATTCAAGTTTGGCTGAGCAGATTCAATAAACAACAGTCACCTATGTTCAAGGGGAAGTTTGATCCTCAACTAGCAGGAGACTGGTTGGCACATCTGGACAAGATTTTTAACATGTTGCAATGACCAGACGAGGTTAAAGCTCGGTTAGCTATTTACAAGTTGGAAAGTTATGCTGATCGTTGGTGGGAGGGCATAAATCTCACCTTGAGAGGAAGGAATGTTCCTATCATATGGTAATTATTCCAGGAGAAGTTCAAAGAGAAGTACTTTCCCCTAACTATCAAAAAAAGGAAAAAGAGTTCATATGTATTAAACAACAAAACCAGGAGACTTTGACAATTAGCCCTGTATATTTGACCGTCATGATATTCGTCATACCATAAACTGAATGATAATGAAGAGTAGAATGCGTATATGATGATTGAATGGCTGAGACCCGAATTCAAAGAAAAATTGATTTCTCAAAATTTTACCGAGTTTAGCAAAGCGGCAGAAGAGTGCCGATATATTAAGAAACGTATGTTGAGCTTGGCTACCAAAAACAACATTAAGGGTGCATATAGCAGTGGGAATTCTTCCCAAAAATGTAAGAATCAGGAAGTTCCCTTTAGGGGCAATGATAAAAAGCGATATCAGGTTGATAGCGGTAGCAAGTAGAGATCCTCTAGAAATAAGACGTGTTGGCGTTGTGGCCAGCCACATGGTGATGAACCATGCCCAATCAGGTTACGGATTTTCTACAACTGCAGAAAGCTGGGTCATTTTGCTAGAGATTTCCCACAACAACAACAAACTAAGGAGCTTAGCTCAAAAGCTTGAGGCAAAGAGGTGATTACTTATTAGAAGGCATAGGGGTCGCCTAAGATGACCCCTGATGCAATCTGAATTAATCAATATGTTTTACAAGTAGTATTGGTATTGGGACTCACCATATTTATTGTATTAGACTGTGTGATACATTTAGGGTTGAATGTATGTGAATAGCCGTATAATTTGATTTTGATCGCATCTATGGGTGTGAAAAATTGCCCTAATGTCTTGATTAGAGATATAAGTGGAGTATTTGAATAAAATTATTGACTAAAGTTAGATTGGCATGTGATAGACTTAGTATCGATGTTCTGATTAACTTAAGGAGTAGAGAAGAACGTGAGAAACACATATGGGTGGTACTGGGAGTTAAATGCAAGCTCTAACTTTCAGGGATTAACTTACTGAGTGGTTTGAGGGGATGTGATCTGTGTGGTCTACAATAACATAATCCATGTGGTCCAAATAAGGTGATCTGTGTGGTACTAACTGTGTGGTCTGTTGTATGGTGACCTGTGTGGTCTACTGTATGGAAACTTTTGTGATCTTTATGGGGTATAATCTATATGGTATGTAATCTTTTGTGTGGTATGTGATCTATGCGGTGTAAAATGATTGATAGGTGATCTGTGTGGGTTGTAGTGCAATATGTACGCAGATGGGAATGAGCCCTTATACGATAGCAGGGGAACTGTATATGTGGATTTTGGTTACATGCTTCGTGGATATCATATTGGCTATATTGAATAATAAGGGATGAAAAGACAGGTGATTGAGTTCATTGCTCATTTCTTGACATATCAGAAAGTGAAAGTTGAACATCAACGACCATCAGGGCTTTTGACAAACCCTGAAATTCCTGAATGGAAGTGGGAAAGCGTTACTATGGATTTCGTGATAGGATTGCCCAAGGTTAGAAAGTATGACGCTATATGGGTGATAGTTGACAGATTCAAAAAGACAGCTCACTCCCTATCGATTAGTATTCACTATTCTTCTGACAAACTAGCAGAGATCTACATTAAGGAAATTGTGAGATTACATGGTACTCTAAAGAATATTATCTCCAATCGAGATCCACGATTCACTTCCAAGTTTTGGAAGGCGGTATATGAATCTTTGGGTACCAAGCTCTGATTTAGCACAACATATCATCCTCAAACCGATGGGCAGACAAAACGAACAATTCAAACCCTTGAGGACATGCTAAGGGTGTGTTTGCTTGATTATAAAGGAAGTTGGGACAAATCCTTCCGTTGGCAGAGTTTGCCTACAATAATAGTTACCATTCAAGCATCCAGATGGCTCCATATAAGGCACTCTATGGGAGGAAGTGTCAATCACCAGTATGTTGGACTGAGTTGTCCGAGAGGAAATTGCTAAGGCCAAATCTTATTGGTGAGACAACAGAGTAGATAAAATTGATTAAGCAGAGGTTGCTAGCTGCTCAGAGCCAACAGAAAAGTTATGTAGATAAGAGGCAAAAACCTCTAGAATTTGAAGTCGGTAACACATATTTATGAAAGTATCACCTCTTATAGGTATCGATAGAGCATTGAAAGTAAAGAAGCTGCAACCAAGGTACATTGGTCCGTTCGAAATCTTGGAGAAGATTGGGCCAGTAGCGTACCGCATCGCTTTGCCACCGAATCTGAATAGGCTATATGATGTTTTCCATGTTTCTCAGTTGAAAAAGCATCAACCTGATCCAGAGCACGTAATAGAGTACAAAGATGTGGAAATACGTGAAGATTTGATGTACGAAGTCATGCATGACCGAATCATAGATCGATAAGAAAAGCAACTAAGAAACAAGAGTAATCTATTCATCAAGATCGTCTGGAAAGGGTTATCGCCCAAAGAGGCTACGTGGGAAACAGAGGAAAGTATGAAGAAGCATTACCCAGGATTTAGGAATGTATAAGTGTAGCAAATTTTGGGGACGAAATTTTAATTAAGTGGGGGAGAACTGTAACACCACAAATTTTATATTCACAGAATATATTGTAATTATTCGAGAAATTCAATGAAATGGTGAATATTTATGAATATGGAACTTGTGAGTTTTAGAAATATTCATATTCATGAGATAATGGGCAAATTAATTCAAGAAAGGAAATTAGATTTCAATGGTAATAGCAAAGCCATAATTTTGGCAATTTAGCCCAAGATTAATTATTTTCCAATTAATTGAAGTTAATTTCAATTAATCAAGGAAAATAAAGGAAAATGTATAATTGGAATATTTTGATGGAATAAATAAAGAATTGTGAAATTAGAAGGAATTATGCATAATTCATTTAATTGAATTATGGAAATATTGAAACAATTTTCTTCCCTTTTTCTTTCAAATTTTTGTCAAGCACAAAGAAAATGGAGGGAAAAATGATCCTTGGGGTTAAACATGCCAAGTGTCATTATCATATAAAGAGGGGATTAGTTTATAATTGATTAAGAAGAGCATATGTCTAATTGCATTAAAATAATGCTACATGGACATAGTAATCATGATTAATGATGATAATGGTACACTACTTGAGTGCATGGTTGGATTAGTTCGAGAAAACTCATTTGGTTAGGGAGAGCATCAAGGGGGATGGTCTTATGCTAACCAAAAGGGGGAGGAAACTAGTTCAATGCTATTGGAAGCCTAATGGAGCAATTATGACATAAATGTAAAGGAGGTGTGGATTGTGACAAGTGTCACCATAATATCCCTTGATAAAATCATGTTGTGTAGGATGAAGGGACATATTTTATGAAGCACTCTTCCTTCTTCTTCCCTTGCTCATTTCGGCCAGCCAAGAAAGGAAGAGAGAGAGTGAGTTCAAGAGCTCTCAAGTTCAAGAGAGAAGGAAGAAGAAGAAGCTCAAGATAAGAAGTTGATCTCTTAGGCATTTCTCCTGTAATATTGCTTGGAAACCTTCTCTAAACTCCTCTTCTTCATGGAATCCATGGTTTTGAAGACACATCTTGAGCTCAATGAGATAGAGGAGAGGACGCCTAGAGAGAGAAAGATCAAGAACTCAAGAGGTAACTTCACATAACTCAAATCCATACAAGTATGTTGTTATTGTTGAAGTGTACGGTTGGTTTTGGTGGTTTTTGTCAAGTTTGTAAATTTGGAAAAGTCCTAACCCTAAGGGGTTATGCTGCCCAAATTTCTTTAAATCATTATTAGAATGTGTTTAAATGAGTTAATAAGGGATTAGAAGAGAAAAAGTATAAGCTTTGGAAGCTAAAACACAAAAGAGCATTTTCCCTTTTTCTTGACCAATATTTCAGCCAAGACCAGATCTGGGGGAAGGAGCTGGATTTCATGAAATATATACTTCCAATGGATTCAGTAGGCCAAAATAGGTAGGGTTATAGTTGGTCACTTTTTCGGAAAAGGCCGAAAAAGCTTAATTACGAAAACGCCCCTAAAACCCTAAATCGGGGCTGTCAAGAGTATTTTCGTAATTTGACACTGAATTTAGTTATTTTGAGCCCACAAATGGATTTCTTAGGTGAAAATATATCAGGATAGCCCCAGTCAAAATTTTAGGAAAACGTGCCATCGGGCCGGGTATGGTGGGGCCGGCCGGGGTCCCGAGGGCATTTTGGTAAATTTTTACTGTAGGCTAATATAACCACAAGAAACACTATGGAAGAGTCTAAAATGATACTTGGTAGGTTATGACCTATTTCTTGTACTTTTAATATTTTAGGACCGAGTTGGAAGCTGGAAGCGACATGGTTTACGAGGCATATTAAAAAGGGATTGATAAGACTTGAGGTAGGCACTACCATCCTTCATACACTATATGAATAATTGTATGTATGTGTTACTGTATTTCGTGATATGATTGCGTGCTAGATACACAGTTCCTAGTTGTGGTTTGGTACCCAACAAAGGTATATTGGAAAATCCTAGCAGTGGTTTGGTGCCCAGCCAAGGTATATCGAAAATCCTAGTTATGGTCGATGACTCAATTGAGGTACTTATATGTGAATTAAATTGAACTTTCATTTTTTCCTAATATGGTGCATTGCATATTTAATTTTCACATTTTATATGTCGTTCGTATGTCTTTACTGGGATTCCTCAGAAACTCACCTTTTTTTTTAACAAATATCTCAGCAGGTGCCAATGGGACGAAAGGCAAAGGCGTAAATGCCGAGAAGTGATTGGCATGTGTCTCGAGGCAAGGTGAATTGGCCGAAGAAGAGCCAGAGGAGATAGAGAAAATGAAGTTTTAGAGTGGGAGTCCGATTGTTGCGATCTGATTGAATCTGATTATGAAGTTAGGAATTCCTTCAAATGGTTTAGGGACAAGTTTGGCAATTGGAAATGAAGAGGGTAATTTAAGGGTTAGTTCTAGATCTCAGAATCAGCTTCTAAACAGTGCCTAACTCCTTCTCCTATGCCTATTATCAGAAAATAAGGAAATAAAATAGGCACTTGCGCACTTCTTTAATTCCATCTTTGCCCTACATTAAGCTCTAATGTACCATGTCATCACCAACAGAAATGAGATACACAAAGGTAATATCATATATTCTCAATTAACGAATAATAGGAATAACAAATATTACTTAAAATGTATCAATTTAGCCAATTTAATTCGCAAATCACCTTTACACTCAAATCTCTTATTAATACTTAATTATGCTGAAAATATTCAATTAAGCCCACAAAATTCTAAGGTTAATTACTAAAAGATAAACAAATATTTAGTTCTTATTAGTACCCCCTTTGATATTTACTATTCATTTGCAACAAAACTTTTACTCGATTTTTTATTTCTTTTTTGTTTTGGTGCACTTCACAAATCCATCTACAATAACTCTCTTAATTTGGAAACCACGATTAGGTGAAGCCCATTACTAAAATATGATATTCAAAGATAAAAATCCAGCCAATGGGCAATCCTAAGCTAGAGTGGCTACAAGTTTGTTGAAAATAAGAACATGGCATAAATTCACACACACAATCACCCACTTTATGAAATTTACAAGAGAAAGAATAAGAGTATATTTGCAACTATGTATATTAATTTACTAGTCATTTGCAAGAATATTAACTGATTTTTTTTTGGAAATGAAACCAACCCATTTACAAGATTCTGTTTGAGATTAACAGCAATAAAATATCATATCTACAACCACCTCTTTGAAAATTTACAAATGTAAAAAATGTCTGAACTTAGTTTCTGTGAACAAGACAATTCCATTTATAAATACCCTATGAGGATTTACAAATTTATTATAATAAATTCATTGCTTGCATATGTAAACTCTTCTAATCATGTATGGAATCATAAATACTTTATTTTCACAAAAATTCACTCTACAATTGGATCAACATGAAGACTTCGAAGTAACATTTTCAAATTTTCTTGCAATGACTCCATACATCTAAATCATTATGTAAAATAACTAATAAGTAAAATTATATAAAATAAATAATAATGTTCTAAATTTACTAAAACTCTTATTATTAAGAAATTAATATCACAAAACTTTCTTATCAAGAAAACTCATATATGAGCATGAAATTTGAGGAGAATGGAAATGGTCTCACATACATGTGAAGTTAGAGTAATCAAGGTGTCATTCACTTACTTGATAAGTACTATAGTGGCATGGTTTGCCATCACAATATACTTTCGAATAAGAGTTTGTCTTTGTGGCTACCTAAGTACCTAAGCCTACCTTCATTATTTCACTTATCATACATACTCACATATATTTGCGTCAATTCATTAATGATACTCCTCAATCATAAAATAACTTCCTTTCTAAAACAACATGTTAATGAAGTTGTCGAAAATAAATAGAGATGGAACAAATGGTTTTTCCTCTTGTGTCAACACCCGTTTCCATTTATCGAAGAGTAATAAAGATGGAATTCCATGGGCATACAGAAGAGTACAATTATACTGATAAAAGTATTCATTTACAATCCCAACATCGTTCGTCAACAAAATACAGAATACAACAGAAGTTTCAATAATTACAGGATTTCCCAAAATATCTTAAACATAAACTAATTATAACCATCATCTTATCCTTGCCTCGAGACATGTGCCAATCACTTCTCTATATCTGCACCTTTGCCTTTTGACCCACTGGCACTCGCTAATATGTTTGTTAAAAAAAAGGTGAGATTCCAAGGAATCCCAGTAGAAACATTCTATCGTTCATAGAAAATGTGAAAAGTAAATATGATATGCACCAAGGTATGCACCAATTAATGAAAAATATAAACACACTATCATCATATATACAAGCACAGGGCCAAACCCACAATCTACACTAGTTGGTCTTTTACAACTCCTAGTGTAAGTGCACCTTGGCACTAAATGCCCCTCTATAGGCAAACCACGTTGATTAATAAAGCGCATTTACAAATAATGGCATCCACACAATCACATAACTATGGCATGATATATGAAGGATAATGTTCCTACCTCGAAGTTCTTTTAACCCCTTTTTAGTGTGCATTTTAAAACGTGTCACTTCCGGCTTCTAACTCGGTCGTAAATTATTAAATGTACAAGAAATAGGTCATAACCTATCCAAGTATCACTTTAGAATTTTCCATAATGTTTCTTGTGGTTATATTAGTCTATGGTGAAAACTTACCAAAATGCCCCCGGGACCCCGGCCCCGCCTCGCCGTATCCGACCCGATGGCACGTTTTCCCAAAATATTGACTAGGGCTATCCTGACATACTTTCACCCACGGAATCCATTTCCTAGCTCAAAATTATCAAATTCAATGTCAAATTACGAAAATACCCTTGACAGCCCCAATTTAGGGTTTTAGGGGCGTTTTCGTAATTATTCTTTTTCGACATTTTCTGACCAACTGTAACCCCACCTATTTTTTCCCATTGAATCCAATGAAACCATCTATTTCATGAAAATCCAACTCCTTCACCTAGATATGGTCTTGGCCGAAATATTGGTTAAAAGATGGAAAAATTGCTCTTTTGTGTTTTAGCTTCCAAAGCTTGTACTTTTTCACTTCTATTCCCTTATTAACTTATTTAAACACATTATAACCATGATTCAAAGAAATTTGGGCAGCATAACCCCTTAGGTTTAGGACTTTTTCAAATTTACAAACTTGACAAAAATCATAAAACCAACCATACACTTCAACAAGAACAACATACTTGTATGGATTTGAGTTTTGTGAAGTTACCTCTTGAGTTCCTAGATCTTCTCTTTCTAGGCGTCCTCTCCTCTCTCTCCTTGAGCTCAAGATGTGTCTTCAACACCATGGATTCCATAAAGATAAAGGTTCAGAGAAGATTTTCTAAGCAAGATTACAAGAAAAGGCATAAGAGATCACTACATACCTTAAGCTTTCTCTCCTTCACTCTAGAACTTCAAGACTCTTCAAGCTCTCTCTCTCTCTCTTTCTTCTTTCCTCTTGTGCTAGCCGAAATGTATGAAGGAAAGAGGAAGGAAGAGTCTTCATAAAATTTCTCCCTTCATTCTACACCATTTGATTTCATCAAGGGTTATTATTGTGACACTTATAACAATCCTCTCCTCCTTCAAGCTTATGTCATGATGCCTCCATTTAGCTTTGAACTAGTTTTTCTTCTCCTTTGATTAGCATAAAAACCGTCCCACCTCACATGTTGCACTAACCAAATTGCCTCTTCTAACTAAACCAACTTCACACTAAACCATGCACTCAAGTAGTGAAATGAGTTTTCTTCATCTAATCCAACCATGCACTCAACCATGCATTCAAGTAGTGTACACTTAACCTTGCACTCAAGTAGTGTACCATTATCATGCTCAATGACACTTGGCATCTTTAATTTCATTAATCAATTTCTAACACATTTTATTTTCAATTTTTGGAATAATGCCAATTTTGGCAGATTTTCTGCCCTAACTTTGAAAAATCATACTAATTTTGTAGACATCATTACGGAGTGATTCCAAAGGATATGGAACCCTTATTGAGTCTAGTTTCAAGGAAAAATATGGTTTTTAGCCAATTGGAAGCATATCATTCCCAAATTTCATTTCTTTGACCGCTGCTCTAGAGACTTTCTAGATTTTCTGGACTAAATTCAAAAATTCATAACTCTTTGTATATAGCTTCAATTGATTCATATGAACTATCAAATTAAAGCTTAGGATATCTACTTTCACCTTGTAAAATTTTATAATTTTTGCTCATCATTTGTTCTTCCAAAACCACATAACAAACTCACTACCTTACAAGCGATTTCACTAAAAACACTATTCACCTTTCAATTTTCAATATTTAATTCCTTTTGGCCTTAAATATTCACCATTTTATTTAATATGTAAAATAATCACAATATACTCTTGGTGAATAAAATTTGGGGTGTTACATCTTGTATCTTCTTTCCTCTGGCCATGGTCATAGTCATGTTTCGTGTTCTTATTTCCTTAGCTCTGTAGCTTCTCTTTTATCTTATGTTGAGAGATTCAAGCATGTTTGTGTTGAGAATTATCTTTAAGCAATGTTCAGTTTTATTGCATTAAGCTATTTCCTGGAATTAAATTTTTTAGATCATAACAATTGACTCTTAACTAAAATTCTGTCATATCCCAAATTTTGGGCCTAAAAGTTCAAGAATTGGCATGAATTAAATAGAATATTTGGTCTAGTTGAGCAAGAGTCTCTAAAGATAGAATAATTCTTAAGAACTGAAATAGTTGGCCTTCTTGAATAAATGGTAAACTTGTAATTAAAGATAGACAAAGGCCAAATAAAATAGTATACTGGTCAAGGTAACATTGTATATCTAGTGTCCCAAGTTTGGGCAAAAGTGAAATTTATGAAAATTATAGGTATGAAGGGGTAATTTTGGAAATTATTCCTAGAATCTCAGGAAAATTACCCTGAGACACATCAAGGAAGGGAATAATTAGCTGGGATATATTTGAGGCTTAATTGAGGTATAGATGGGAAAAATTACCTCAAAAAGGAATTATAAAGAATGATTAGAATTTTGTTGAATTGAAGGATAATTAGCCAAATTTAATTATGAAAAATATTAGGAGGCCTCAAATAAATGAGGGAAAATGTGGGCAATAATTATCCAATGGTTAGAGTGAATTAAGCATGGAACTTATTTCCAATTAGGTGAAGGAAAATACCCAATTCATTTATATAAAGTCAAATATTGTACAAACATGGATCCAAATTGAAGAAAGAATGGTGGTTTGGAGGAAGGAAAGCACTTGATGATTATTGTCATGTTACTTGTCCAAAATTTAACCACATATTCTATGCAATTAAAAAATAATTTGGGGTTCAAGGAAATTAAATTAAAGGCCCAATGGAAACCTAATCAATTTTGCTATATTCAAGGGCAAAAATGAGATTTAAAATTTGATCTTGGGGACAGTTTTGTGAAACAAAATGGATGGCCAAGATTTACCATCAAAAAGGAAAGGTAATGATGATCAAAGTACAAATTTGTCAAAGGAAGATTGGTAGAAAGTTCATGTATAAAAGTTGTTCTACTCCTCAAAAAGTTTAATTCTATGGTTTTAGATTTTTAAAGGGATGAGTTTGAAGTGACAAAAGTAGATGAAGAGGTGGAGAAAGTTGGAACAAATCAGTGGTTGGAGAAAAGGTAAGAAAGAGCTCTAGTTCATGAAATTTCATTAATTATTCCCATATATGTGATGCTGTCCAGATCTGGAAAATAATTTCAAAGAATTGGTTTGATGGTATTGAGTTAAGTTATAGCCTTAAAATCTTGATATATGATTGTTGTTGATGAAAGCTTGGTTTTCAAGAGATTATATAATTTTGGAAAGTCATTTACCAAAGGTAAAATGTTGCCAAATTTTATATAGAATTAGCTCTTGCTTAAATAAGGATTTAACTATAGATATATTGTTCTCAATCAAGCTTCAGCTTATTGGAAAATACTTGGAAACCAAGCTAAAGTCAAAATAGTAGTTTTGGAAAATTTAATGGTACTTCCGCCAAACGTAGTTCCTGAGAAAGCTTTAGAATTTTGAATTTCTCATGAAAAGTTTGAAGGGGAAATGGCCCAGCGAATAGCCATGGAAGCTAGTACTAAAAGGTGAAATTTTAGGTCAAAGGGCGTATGTAAAAGTAGTGTTTAGATTTTGTAGTTTCAAAGGTGCTGATTAATGAGCTCAGCAAGTAATGTATGATGTGTATTTGGGGCCATTGAACATTATGGAAGTGGAATTTGGGGTTTGGATAATGAAGCACAAATTATGAAATTCAAATAAAGCAAGAGAAGTTAAAGCTTAAAGGTAGCAAACTTTACCTTACTCTTATTTGCTTGGTTGTTGCTTGCATGAATTGACATATTTATATGCTTATTTGATTATGTGAAATCATGCATTTTTACTTGTGATTATGTTTGAAGCATGTCATAGGTCTATGTGATTACAAGTAATGCATGATATATAGTTTTAAACATGTCATTATATTATGAAGTTATTGATTAAGTTAAAAGCATGTGATAATCCCAATCTTTACCATGTATGTTTGAGTACTGGTGATAGTTTGTAACTGAGATTCTTTGAATCTCAAAAGAATCTCACCACACAATAACCAACCATGCTAGGTTATGTGCCTCCAAAAGAAGAGCAAGAGCAAATTGCAAAGGGTAAGTGGATGGAGAATGATCATTTCATGACAATGTTGTGTCATGAGTAATAAAATGCATAACAATTCCTATGAGTTATATAACTTTATTACGAGGTCTTGGCATGTATATTTGATATGTGATGAAGAATCACAAATGTTTGTATGCCCTAAGATGACCTTAAAGCTATGTTTTTATGAGACATGCCCTTGACTGTCTAGTTTTAACCTATTATCAGAGCATGATTAGGCTAGACTAATAAATTTATAATGTAAATGACTTCAAAAGTGTTAGATCCCAAGTTTTGATGATAACAAAAGACAATTGTGTGCAAATCATAGTTTTATAAATCTAAGGAATGTTTAAAAAGTTACCAAATGCATATGGCAAAGTTTTGTGGTGCCTGCTGTCAAATTTAACTGATGTACTTGAGCATAAGACTAGCACTCGAGCATAGAACTCTTTTATGCTCGAGCAGATGTGAGTGATAGCCAGAAAGTGTTTGCCCGAGAGCATGCTACTGTCAGTTTTACTGATTTACTCAAGCACTGGAGATAGCACTCGAGCAGAAGAGTCTTTCTCACTCGAGCATATGCGAGTGAGGGACTGCGAGTGCTTGGCCTAGAGCAATTCATGTTATCCTTCTCTGATGCACTCGAGCAGTAAGATCAATACTCGAGCATGAAGCTGCCTTGTACTTGAGCATTAGCGAGTGAGGGATTGCAAGTGCTTGGCCGAGAGTCATGAAGGTCAGAGAAGCACAAGTATGCTCGAGTGAGGCTTCATATGCCCGAGTGACACATCAGCACTCGCAAGTGAGAAATCTAACTCTCTCAATTTCTGATGCAAGTGCTGATCACAGGAGTATATTACATGAGAAAATCCTTCTCACTAGAGCAGGAGTATGTGTGCTCGAGTGAGGGCCCACATCTCCTGCGAGTGCAAAATCTAACTCTTGCTAAAATGGTATGCGAGTGCTGTCCAGAGAAGAGTCTCCTAGTGTAAAATACAAGGCCACTCGAGCAGAAAGAGTTGTGCTCGAGTGAGGCCCCACATCACTCGCAAGTGAGAAAATTATCTCTCTGAAATCCTATGCGAGGGCAAGTACAAAACTGAAGAACAAGGAGAAAAATAGCGAGTTCACTCGAGTGAGCCCATCCATGCTCGAGTGATACTCTGCCATAACACCAAATACACCAAGTCTCACAGCGTTCAATCCGAATATGTTTTAATGTTATTTTTTTATCTTATCATCACTTATTATTATTATTTAACATCATTTTGAATATTTTATAAGTGTGATACAGGAGGATGAACGTTGAAATAAACAGACATGAAGGAAGTCAAACAACGGCAGACAACATCACGACAAGCACATGCCTACTATAGTTAAAGTTTTCACACGTGCGCATGCCGTTTCACAATAACATGCCCCGCTCCACAATGATCGTTATTCAAACGGGCAAAAACTGAACATCTATAAATACAAATTTCCAGAGAGATCGAATATAACAAAAAAGCACAAGAATTCACAAGCATATACACGAGTCTCTATTATTCATATTTTCTCTGTATTCATATTGATCTTCAGTGTTTATTATACTTGCTCTGTAAGAGAGTCTATATACAGTTCAAATTCTATTTTCATTTCATCTCAAGGTATTGGGACCTTGAGGAGGTAGATATCCTTACGAGAGAAGCAGTTGAGAGAATTCCTAGTTAAACCTTCCACTCATAAGACTTATAAAATACAAGCAGTAGAGAACATTACTGCTCGTAAGACTTACAGTGGTGTAAGCAGGAGAGAATATTGCTGCTCATAAGACTTGTATGAGTAAGCAAGTGGGAAAGGTCATAGGTTGTTTTTCTGCACGTAAGACTTGTCATAAGGGGGAGAGAAATTTCTTCGTGTGAGAATATTTCTGCTCGTAGTCTGTTCGAGGACAATTGTTGTTTTGTGGCATTCTGAGAGCCCATTGAATCTTGGAAGAATAGTGAAAATCTCAGTAGGTCTTGATCTCTGAGGATTAGATGTAGGCTTGGTTTTTAGGCTGAACCAGTATAACTTTCTATGTTCCAATCTTCTCTACTCTACTCTGTCTACTACAATTTTCATATCACCACATCAAGCAAAAATTTATCACATCACCCAATTCACCCCCTCTTGGGTAAAGCCTGCCTCTTTCATTTGGTATCAGAGCAAGGTCTTCTCCGAAGAGTCTAACAGCTTGAGAAGGATCCGATAAATGGCAACAATGGGAGAAAACATTCTTCCAGACAGAGCTTCAATCACTAGACCTCCAGGTTTTACTGGAGAACATTTTTCGTTCTGGAAAGCTAATTTCAGAGTGTTCGTGATGGCTAATGAGTACGGTTTATGGAATGTAATACAAGATGGTGACTATGTTCTAATGAAGAAAATTAAAGATAGAGTTGCTAAGAAAAGCCCAAAGGAGTTTGACAAAAATGATAAAAGGTTAGTAACCTTAAATAGTAAAGCTATTTTAATGATACAGAGTGCTCTCAGTCAAATGGAATATTTTTGAATATGTACTCTACCAACTGCCAAAGAAATGTGGGATGCTCTTGAAATCGCTTATGAAGGAACATCCGGAATCAAAGAAAATAGAGTCAATACTCTAATTACAGAGTATAATCTATTTCGTATGAAACCTGGAGAAGGTATATCAGAATTTGAACTCAAGTATACTCATCTTGTTAATCAATTATCTGCACTTGGAAAATCTTTTGACCAAAATTCCCAGGTAAGAAAGATTCTTAATATTCTTACGAAAGAATGGGAAGCGAAGGTGACAGCCATCGAAGAAGCTAAAGGAGAGTCTATGAGATCCGTAGCTGCTCTCTTTGGTAGTCTTTCCGAGTATGAAAGAAAGTTGAGATTCAAAAAGGAACTAGAAGAATTCGATGATAAAAAGAAAAAGGGAGTTGCACTTAAGGCTATCAAGGAAGAAGAAGAGTCTTCCGAAAATAAAGATGTCCCTAATGATGATGAAATGGGAATGATCGTGAGAAAATTCAAGAGATTCTATAGAAGAGGTCAAAAGAACTTCAAAAATTATCAAGGTAGACCAAGCAAGAAAGAAAACAAAGAACAACAGATAGTATGCTATGAATGTGGAAAACCTGGACACATCAAATCTGAATGCTTCAGAAACAAAGACAAAAAGAAGCAGAAAAAGAAAGCATATATATCATCTATCTGGGGTGATAGTTCGTCAGATGAAGAAAGTGACAATGACGAAGTAGCAAATCTATGCTTGGTAGCCAAAGAAGAAGAATAAGATTCTGAGGTAAGTGATTCTGAACCTAATTATGATGAATTGTTATATGAATATAATGCATTACATACAAAATTCATCAAAGTAGCTAAAGAAATGGTTAGTTATAAGAAGAAAGTGAAAGAATTAGAAAATACTGTCATATCATCATGTGAAATATGTGAAGAGAAATATAAGAAAATAAGAGACTTAACGAAAATTGTTGAAAAATTTACTAAGGGAAGTGAAACTCTTAAAGTTATTCTAAATTCTCAGAAAGTTTCATTTGATAAATCTGGAATTGGATATAAGTTTGATCATGATAAAAATAGAGGAAATAAGAAGAATAGCAGTAGAACTTATCTTAAATATTTCAGGAATTCTGTACATACATCAAATCCTTTCGCATCATGTAGCTATTGTAATAGGAAAGGACATTATACTTCATCATGTTATTTTAAGAAAGGACAAGTTATTGGCACATACAAATGGGTTCCAAAAGGAACACATGCAAAACATACTAACCACAAAGGACCCAAGAAAATGTGGGTACCTAAAATTTGATCAATTTACTTTAGGTATGTCTCAAAGCATCACAAGCAAACAAATGGTATATTGATAGTGGATGTTCGAGACATATGACTGGTGACAAAAATAAGTTCACCATGCTGGAAACCAGAGAAGGAGGAAAGGTAACATTTGGAGGTAATCAATCTAGACGTATTGCTGGGATTGGTGAAGTGGGAAAATCCGATGGTGTTCAAATCAACAAAGTATACTATGTTGAAGGATTATGCCACAACCTCTTGAGTGTAAGTCAAAGCACTGACAAAGATAACTGGGTGATCTTTGACTCAAAAGAATGCTTGATAGTAAACAAGAAAGATCTGCCACTAAACAAAGTATCTATCAAGGCAAAGATCCGAGCTCAGAAGGACGGTAACTATTATACTATTGATTTAGATTCAAATTATTCTGAAAATTGTTTTCTTAGTAAATCAGAGGAAAGTTGGTTATGGCATAAGCGTTTGGCTCATGTCAATATGAATCAACTTGATAAATTGATTAGAAAAGATTTAGTTATTGGTCTTCCTAAACTTAAATTCAAAGATAATATGATTTGTGAAGCATGTCAAAAAGGCAAACAAACTAAATCTTCATTCAAAACAAAGTATGAGATTTCGACTTCTAAACCTTTACAATTACTTCATATGGATTTGGTAGGACCGGCAAGAGTAAAAAGTTTTGGAGGAAATCTATATACTTTAGTGATTGTCGATGATTTTACAAGATTTACATGGACTATATTTATTGCTTCAAAAGATGAAGCATTTGTTGAATTTATTACGTTTGCTAAAAAGGTCCAAAATGAGAAAGGTATTTCTATTGTTTCTATTAGGACAGACCATGGAGGAGAATTTGATAATCAACTATTTGAAGACTACTGCAACAACGAAGGAATAGATCATAACTTCTCTGCACCTAGAACACCCCAACAAAATGGAGTTGTAGAAAGAAAGAACAGAGTCCTTACAGAAATGGCGAGAGCAATACTTAATGAAAAAGAAATGTCACAAGTGTTCTGGGCAGATGCAATCAGTACTGCATGCTATATTTCAAATCGAGCATATATTCGCAAGTCACTTGGAAAGACGCCATATGAACTCTACAAGGGAAGAAAGCCAAATCTTGCTCATCTACACATCTTCGGATGTAAGTGCTTCATTCACAACAATGGTAAAGAGAACTTAGGTAAATTTGATTCAAAATCTGATAAAGGCTTATTTCTAGGATATTCTAATAGAAGTAAAGCTTATAAAGTTTTTAATAAAAGAACATGTACAATTGAAGAATCGATTCATGTTGTGTTTGAAGAACTTGATTCCCAGACAAAATATATTGATGAAGAAGAAATGGATTTGATAAAGAAAAACAAAGCTATTTTAAAACAAAATGATTTTGAAACAAATGACTTTCAAACTATAGAAGATGTCGATGATCATGATTAACCAAAAGCATGGAGACATATTAAAGATCATCCAATTGATCAAGTAATTGGAGATATTCACGAAGGTGTCAAAACTAGAAATAGAATCCTCAATGAGGTAACTTTCTCTGCTTTTATTTCTGAAATTGAACCTTCTAATGTAGAAGAAGCTTTATCTGACAATGATTGGGTGATTGCTATGCAAGAAGAATTAAACCAATTTCAAAGAAATCAAGTTTGGGATTTGGTTCCTAGACCCAAGGATCATACGGTTATAGGGACCAAATGGGTTTTCAAAAACAAACTTGATGAATCAACAATCATTGTGAGAAACAAAGCAAGATTGGTGGCCAAAGGCTGTAATCAAGAAGAAGGTATTGATTATAAGGAAACATATGCTCCAGTGGCAAGATTGGAAGCAATACGAGTACTCTTAGCCTTTGCTTTCATTAAAGGTTTTAAACTTTATCAAATGGATGTTAAAAGTGCCTTTCTGAATGGTTATATTATGGAGGAAGTATATGTAGAACAACCTCCTGGTTTTGAAGATAAAACAAAGCCTGATCATGTTTTCAAACTTAAGAAAGCTTTATATGGCACTAGTACAAAAAAGGTGATTTAGACCGGCACATTTAAACCGGTTGTAGTAAATGAGGTCTAAAAGAAATGCGCGGTGGCATTTACGTAATTATAAAGAATTTGGAAGACCGGTTATTGCAATAACCGATCTAAAAAATACAATTTAGACCGGTTGTACACTAACCGGTCTTAAAAAGATTAATTTTTAGACCGGTTATTATAATAACCGGTCTAAAAATTAATCTTTTTAAGACCGGTTACTAGAGAACCGGTCTTAAATGAAGCTTTTTAAGACCGGTTGTTAGAGAACCGGTCTTAAAAGTGGATTTTAAGACCGGTTGTTAGACAACCGGTCTTAAAAAGCTTCATTTAAGATCGGTTAAGCTACTTAACCGGTCTTAAAAACTTTCCCCAAATTGCGCGCCTTCTCCATTTCTGAAATCGATCGACTCCAGTCTCACTCTCGACACCATTAACCCCACCGTCAACCTGTCTCTCACCTCCCAAATCCGTCTTCCACTCCATCTCCACCGTCTTTTCCCTTCCATTCCACCATAACTCAAGCTCCCATCATCACCGACGCCCTCTTTCGCTATCCCTCCGCCTCCGTCAATCTCTTTCTGGGCCGACACCATCACAGATCTGGCTCTATTTCCAGCACCGCCAGCAACTGTCATCACAGCTTAGAAGCAGTTGGTAATCTCCCCTATTTTACTGTCTTCATGTCTTTAGCCACCTGTGCTTTCTAGTATGTTTGTGTGTTTCTTTTATGAGCTAAAGATCTTTGCCTTTCTCTATTTTGGGATGGGTTTGGCTAGGTTAGAGTTGCAATTATGGTTAGGATTCGCATATGCAGATGATGAATTAGGAGTTTTTCTATCTGCACGCTAAAGATCTAAAGTATGCACGTACCACGCGTTGACTCAATTTTTGTGATATGAATTCTGTAGCTAATTCAGTGTGATTAGTTTATGATTGCCAATTTGCCAATAAAGCATAGGATATGTCCAGATTATTAGTACTTAATCACCCTAGTTAATTCATCCAATTGAATTTTAAAATTATTTCATCATGATCCGTATTTGATTCATCACTAAGCTTATATATATTGAGCTCACAATCGTCGGAGTGCATTTGATTCAGGTTGTGCGTGTGCAAACGGAATTTGATTTCTTACGTGGAAGCGTGGAAAACAAATAGATTAGGAAGTGATGAGTAGTCATGCTTGGAGGATCCAAAAAATTTGACGTTTTAATTAAGCTAGTTGCAGATAACAATACAGTAGTGAATTCCTAATTGCTTAATTACCATTCTTTCAATACGTTTTAATTAGGCTAGTTGCAGATAACAATACATAGTAAATTCTTTCAACGCGTAATTACTTAATTACTATTCTTCAAGTTTTTGTGTTATTAACAAATATCAGGATGATCAATCTGCTCTCCATCATCATAGTCTTTCCCTATCTTTGTAGAACATATTAATGAATTTGGCCAAAACAAGAAAAGTTGTGCACGTAGTGTACATGTGTGCACTTATCAATTTGGAAAATCCAATTTGGCCTCTCAAGTACTGTGTAGGCACCTAAAGAAATATATTTTTGGCTTTCAATGGGAACAAGCTTTAGGTGTGAATATATATGTAACTAAGAAAAAAAATCCGCACATGTATTGAGGTTAATGATATATAGTATTAGCCTGTACTGTCTCCAATTCAATATTTTGAAACATTCTCTTGATAGCTTATAAATGCTTAGTTTCTTTGGAAATTCTACTCTGAATTGTGGAGAGGAATATTGGCATTTAGGCTTGAATTTCAAAGATGGCTTAAGGATTAGGAGCTAGAGAGTACTGATATTTGAATGTTCTAACAAGTTCTATAATATATAAGTCATTTTGTGGCCTTTTGTAACCTTGCTTTCAGCATAAAGACTTGGCTTGAAGAGTTGCATATTGTCATATGATTTGGCACAATGGTGAATGAGTGTTTGATCACTTTATTTTGCTTGATTCAAGTAAGTGAGCCATGAAATTCTTTGAATGATGTGGTACTAGCTTTACGGTTGAGCTTTGCAATCTATGTATGCTGTGGAATTATGTTCCTCGTGTGTGCTGAATTTTTGAAGTTTTCAATTTCCTTTGACATCCTGATGTGTAATTGGAAGAGAGATTTTTTTTTCCTTCTTTGATGTGCTCAAGAAACGGTGAAACTGGAAAACAGAGTTTGGTTGTTGCAGTACAGTTTTCTGCTGTTGAAATCCAGAAAGATAGGTAGAAAATTGAAGCATAGATATATATATATAATTTGCAGGCCATGAGAAGAACTCAGTGCTCGTTTGGCTAACGAGTCTGCCATACTATTGTCGTCTCTGTCAATATATTGGAACTCTACATTCCAGCTCCGTTCCAACATTGCTTTAATCTCTGTAAGCAGCTGCCATTTGTCATGCATATCTGGGATCTCATTTTGAAGTAGGTCGACAACCTCGTAGGAGTCGCACCTAATCAACACTTCTCTGAACCCCCCATCCCAAACTCTTTTCATGCCCATAAGGCAACCCCAAATTTCAGCACTCAGAGCATCACCAGTACTGAGCCTCGACATAAATCCCTCCACTTATAGTTCTTTTTGCTTTGTTTAACTAGTTACATTCTATTGGTTTCCAATGGTATTGCTTGGATATTATTAGTCGAAGGACCAAAGTCACCCTAAAAAATATATCCAGGGACAAACAATATAATAATGGATCTAGCGTGTGCAGGCGTTAGACATTAAAAGAATATATATCCAAGTCACTTTCTCTGACGAACACGCATTCTTTCCTTCCTCTTTCCACCTCCATTCCTCATTCCCTCACTCCTTCTCCATTCCACTTTCCCTCATTCCATTTTTTCCTCACACGCTACTCTAAATCATGATATTCTTTGTTTACTTCTAGTTACACAATGTACTTGGGTGTAATGATTGCATGCTCTCATCATTCTCCTACCTTTTCCAGGGAAAAAGTACAAAACAAAAAAATGGTGTTGGAATATATGGATCGTAGTTGGATACAAGCTAAACGGACGAGTGTTGAATATGATGTTGGGGTAAGGGTTTTTTAGACTTTGCAAAAAGAAATGCCGATGATGATAGTGGGATGTTTTATTGCCCTTGTGTAAAATGTTTGAATGAGAAGCGATTAAGTGCTGCAGATATATATACATATTTAATTTGTGAAGGGTTTTGTAAGACGTATGTAGTATGGGTATGGCATGGTGAACAATTAGAAATGCCAAGTGCATCTCAAAGGGGGAAGTGACTTGTGATGATAATGACACGGATATGGATGATCGGATAGAGGACATTATTCGTGATGTAGGAGAAGAGGCTTTTGAACAATCACATGTATATGGTAATATGTGCAGTGATGCTGAGAAGCCGTTGTACCCGGGATGTTAAAAATACCAATTGCTGAATGCTGTATTGAAATTGGTAAGCTTGAAAGCACGGCATGGATGGAGCGACAAGAGTTTTTCAGAAACGCTTGAGGCCTTTAAAGATATGCTTCCTGATGATAATGTGTTGCCTTGTCGATATTATGATGCTAAGAAAATACTGTGTCCACTAGGGATGAAGTATAAAAAGATCCATGCTTGCCCTAATGATTGCATATTGTATAGAAAAGATCATGAAGAGAAGGAGCAATGTCCGATATGTGAAACTCCGAGGTATATATCAAATAAGGGCCCTGCAAAAGTGTTGTGGTATCTTCCAATCATTCCAAGGTTCAAGCGCCTGTTTGCTAATGAAATTGATGCCAAAAATTTGAGATGGCACGCAGATGAGCGGATTTCTGATAGAAAGCTTCGGCATCCAGCTGATTCTTCTCAATGGCAGAAAATCGATCAATTATTTCCTAGCTTCGGTGAAGAACCTAGGAATCTCAGGCTTGGGCTTAGCACAGATGGTATGAATCCTTATGGTAGCCTAAGCAGTATACATAGTTCATGGCTTGTTCTGTTGGTAATTTACAACTAATCTCCTTTGTTATGTATGAAACGAAAGTACGTTATGTTGTCTATGTTGATTTCGGGACCAAAGCAACCTGGAAATGACATAGATGTTTACCTAGAACCCTTGATCGAAGACTTGAAAGAGTTGTGGGATAAAGGTGTCGATGTTTTGATGCGAACAAGAAGGAGACTTTTAATATGCGAGCAATGATCTTTTGTACTATAAATGACTTCCCTGCATATGGGAACTTGTCAGGATATAGCGTTAAAGGCCACAAAGCTTGTCCGATATGCGAAGAAGGCACATGCTACCATCAACTTCAACATGGAAGAAAGACAGTTTACCTTGGGCATAGGCGATTTCTAAGACGAAGCCACCCTTATCGTAGATTAAAAAAAGCTTTTTTCGGTGGCCAAGAGTTTAAAGATGATCCAGAGGTATTGACTGAGGAGAAAATTTATGAAAAGGTGAAAAATATCAATACTATGTTTGGTAAGTCATCAAAGAGTAGAAATGAGAAAAATATATGGAAAAAAAGGTCTGTCTTCTTCGATCTTCCATATTGGCGCAATCTTGACGTCGGACACTGTATTGATTTCATGCATGTGGAGAAGAACGTATGTGATAGTATTGTTGGGACACTGCTCAACATACAGGGAAGTTCTAAGGATGGCGTGAAGGCAAGATTAGACTTGCAAGAAATGGGAATACGAGAAGATTTACATCCAAGGCCATACGGTAATAGAACTTTTTGTCCTCCAGCTGCTCATACTTTGTCTAAGGTTGAGAAAAGAAGCTTTTGTGAGTGTTTACATGGCGCTAAAGTTCCCTCAGGGTATTGTTCAAATTTTAAAAAGCTTGTATCAATGAAAGACTTGAAGTTAATAGGGCTAAAGTCTCATGATTGTCACGTCTTAATGCAATAATTACTCCCAGTAGCTATTCGAGGCATTGCCGAATATGATCTTCAACACATATTGACTAGACTTTGTTTCTTCTTCAATGCCATTTGTTGTAAAGTCATTGACACGGAAAGATTGGAGGAATTGGAAAATGAAGGATACATGATCTTATGCCAGCTTGAGAAGCTTTTTCTTCCGTCCTTTTTTGATATCATGGTACACTTGGTTGTTCATCTAGTGAGGGAGATAAAGTTGTGTGGCCCTATCTATTTCCGGTGGATGTACCCGATCGAAAGAACTATGAAAATACTAAAAGGGTATGTGAAGAACCCCAATCGGCCTGAAGCATCTATTGTTCAAAAATATGTTTCTGAAGAAGCTATGGAATTTTGTCAACATTATTTGTCAAATGTACGACATATTGGCCTTCCTAAACGTCATGATCAAGAAGGGGGTAGACGCGGGGCAACAGTAAAGAGCATAGATGCTGATGAATTGCAACAAGTCCACCTGTACATCTTGAACAATGTTGATGAAGTTCAATATTACATGAATGCCCATAAAGAAATTGTACGGAAACAAAATAGTCGAATGAGCGAACAAAGGTTAATCAGGGAGCATAACAGAACTTTCGCACATTGGTTCAAACAAAAGGTTGACGGAGAAGAATGTGTTTCTGATACAATAAATTGGTTAGCACGTGGTCCTGAAGTTGATGTCATAAGTTGGACTTCATTTGTGATCAATGGTTATACCTTTTACACGAAGTCCCTAGATGATAAGAGCACCGTCCAGAACAGTGGTGTTGTATTAGTAGCTGAATCTATGCACTTCTCTAGTTCGAAAGATAAGAACCCTACATTGGCTGCCATACCTTATTATGGGGTGATTGAAGAGATTTGGGTGGTTGACTATGTTAAAATTAGATTTCCCATTTTCAAATGCAAGTGGGTTGATGTCAATAATGGTGTGAAGATTGATAGGTTATGATTTACATTAGTAGATCTGAATAGTAGAAGTTTTGGAGATGAACATTTCATTATGGCAGATCAGGCGCAACAAGTGTTCTATATCACTGATCAGGCAAATAAAATGTGGTCTGTAGCTCTCCAAGGAAAAAGGGTCATTGATATTGATGAGAAAAGTCACTCAAATTATGATCTTCTTGAGACTCCTTCTTTTTCCAGGGGTCTACCAGAACTGAATGAAGAAGATGAAGCAGATAATGCGCACGGCACAAGAAATGATCATCACGAGGGAATATGGGAGGATATCTCTTTATGATACTACTTTGACCTTAACTAACTAAAGTAATTATGATTATGATTATTATCTGAAGAATATGTTTAGTTATTTTATCGATATAGTCTTCACATGACATAGCTTAAGATTTATCTTTCTTTATTGTCGTTACAGGTAAATGACGGATCCCCAGCGTCCTAGTGTAGAGGATCAGCCACCTCCTCCACCTCTGAGTCAGCCACCTAGTGCTCAGGAGAGTCAGCCAGCTAGTGTTAACCAGGGTGAGCCTAGCAATGCTCCGAGCCAAGGTCATAGTGATCGCAGTAGCCAGTCTGTACGGAGGGGTAGACGTGCCACACGGTTGACAGATGTTTCCCTCAGTCGGAGTGCAGGCCAAAAGATACTGATTGAGTTTGATAGACATTGGAAACCAATCGGGCCTAATGCACAACGATATAGGAGTTTCGTCGGCCTCCTTGCACGTAACAAGCCGAGCATCTTGATGGAGGAGTGGAGAAATGTCGATCCAAAGGTGAAGCAGCATATTTGGGACACTATTCAGGTATACAATTCTCTTCTGTATGTAATTAATTATTATCAAATATCACTTCATTTGTCACTTACTCCTTCAATGCATGCATTTCAGCTCACTTACGACATTCCTCAGAGTGAGATCTTGTACAACAAGACGATGACGTATTGTTATGAGCGCTGGAGCAAGTTTAAGACAAGTCTGACCAACAATTACATTCATATTGAGGTGAAAGATGGTCAGCCTCGTCCTAATCCGTGCAGCACGTATACATTTCTTGATCAAGCGACTTGGCAAGAATTTGTTAGGCTTCAGACTACTCCTGAATCTTTGGTTAGTTGACTTATTTTTCATTTTATTTACTTAGCAATTATCTTAATTGTTTATAACACTTTCCTTTTATATCATTTCTTATTCGCAGGCAAAAAGGCAAAAAGCACAAGAGAGTGGTAGAAAGAATGATTGCCCTCATACAATGTCTCGTGGGGGTTATGCAAAGCCTAAAAGAGACTTGTTAGCTGCCAAACGGAAGAGATTGGAAGAAGCATCTCAATCCGATCCTTCTGTTCTTCTTTCTCCGCCATCTCCGATTCGTCGAGAAGAAAAATGGCAATTTGCCCACCCAAAGAGGAGTGGGACTTATACGAGTGAACAATCTCGTATAGTTGGTGAAAGAATTGTAAGTATATATCGTTTTTGTAATTAATTACATAAGAAACGTACATTATTACTTATGTTTGTTATTTTGTATTATGTTACAGGATGAACTTAGAAAACAACAAGCTGAGGGCTCTTTTAAGTCAGAGGGCAGGAATGACATCCTCACAGTTGCTACTGGCAAACACGAGCATCCAGGCCGTGTCAGGGGAGTTGGAGGAGGGGTAGGGATACGGGATTACTTTGGAGCCCCCGTACACCATTCCTCAAACATCGTGACTAGGGAGGAATTGGAGACTATGTTGGCCATTGCAAGAGCAGAAGCAAATGCCGAGGCTGAAGCATCTTTTGATGCACTATTAGAGACCTAGTTGAGCAAGATGAAAGAGGAAATGATAGTGTTTATGAGCTCAAGACAAGATACCAGTGCTCCCCAGCCACAATCGATTGATCCTAATAAGCAGAGCACTAAAGGTAGTTGTTGCAACATCGGGCAGCCATCATAGGGTCCTAACCCGCAAATTACTGAGCTTTGTGATCTTTTGGTCGAGGATCCTCTGAGACGGTTAGTTGCACGGGGTAGTGTGCATAACCTGGGATCAACTGTCCACCACCGACAAATGGAAGGTGATCAAGTCCGGGTGTCAGTTGACGAGGTGATTATTGTGGATGCACCTGTCCCTATCCCTTCTGATGAATTCAAGATCGTTAGCGATGTCTTGGGCACATTCATCTTGTGGCCAACAAACCTTGTTTCTGGTCGAGCCGAGGATAGTCCGATCAAAGCCCCACCAAGTCTGATCAAAGCCCCACCAAGTCCATCTCCCTTCACTCAGCAAGAAGTTTCACAGCCTCCATTGAATATCATGCAGTAAGTGATTCTGATGGCATATGATACATCCTTCAAAACAAGAGAGTGTCCTACGGATTCAGTTGTTGGACAGTCAGGAGTGACATGCTATCTTGAGAGGGATGATTTGATGTCCCTGGTAGCTCCTGGACAAAATCTTACGATTGGGATTGTCCAACTGTTCTTAATGTAAGTAGCTTCTGCAATTCAAAGTAAATATTTTAAAAGTTTCACCGTTTACCTGCATATTTATATGCTTGCGTTATTGTAGGTACATGCATCGTAGGTTGGTCTCCTCTGGCAAAAGCAAAAAATTTGGATTCTTATGCCCCCCATCACATCCAAGAGAAAGGGACCACTGCTGCTACTAGACATACATACTTGTCACAGAGGCTTAGTGAAACTGGAACCGAGTGTTTCTTGGCTCCATATGTGCATAGGTAAGAAACAAATTGATATTTTATAATTTATATAATGTTTTATGTTTGCTTAATATTCTTCTATGT
This sequence comes from Inga leiocalycina, assembly GCA_963242795.1. Taxonomy (NCBI): domain Eukaryota; kingdom Viridiplantae; phylum Streptophyta; class Magnoliopsida; order Fabales; family Fabaceae; genus Inga; species Inga leiocalycina. The sequence goes on from OY725321.1 coordinate 61,756,944, forward strand.
TTTTCAGTGATCATTGGCAGTTTCTTCTTCTATGCAAGAGTAGTTACACTGTCATCCTCTTTTGTTCCCTTCACTTCAAACCAGGGAATGATTTGAAAAAGACCATGAATTCGTTAGTTTTCTTGCATTCTTACCTTTTGTATGCAAAGTTTATGGAATTTGTGTAAAACCAATAACCTTTGTCATTGTGATGATCATAGGTCTATGCGGACATTCCTACACAGTGCTTGTGGTAAGCATGTTCGTGATTTAAAGGACCCTACATGGAGCATGCCAAAGGTTAGTACATATGGATTAACATTTGTTTAAAGAATGTAATAAGACATGCCTTTATATTTGTTTTAATGATATCATGTTTTTTCTCAGAGCCGTCGGCAACCAAAGGGGTCCAACTTATGTGGTTTTTATGTTTTGAGACACATTTACAATATTATCACTCTAGGCACGACTGATTTTACTCAAGAGGTAAATTTATATTTCAGAACTTTTGTTTTACTTTATTGTTTTTTAGTTTATAAGTCAATGTTTTGTCTGGTTTTGGTGTTACAGATGTTTGATCTTGCTGATCCCTTTCCTGAAGAAGATATTGATTTCATTCGCACATGTTGTGCTGAATTCATCCATGAGCTATTACAAAAATAGTGAGTTTTTGAATCCAAAGTTCATTGTACATTATTGTAAAAATGTACCCTATATTCATTTTCTCTCAAGCTTGCAGGTTACTAGGTGAATTTTGGGAGGCTAAGGGATGGAGTAATGTGGAGGTTCAGCCAACTATTCTAAGGGTGGCAGAGATTAACGAGCAACATACATGGAAACCACCAGAAGGTAATAGCATTAAAATTAATTCAGATTGTGCCTTTGTGGATATGGAGAATAGAGCTGCCATTGCCTTTGTGGTAAGGGACTCTAATGGTTGGTTATTAGGCAGAAGAGCATGAATTGTATATGCTAGTTCAGTCTTAATGGCAGAATGTTTAACATTCCTAGATGTGGGGCAGTATGTCCAGGATAACCAACTAGAAGATGTCTAATTTGAGTCTGACAATCAGGTGCTGATAAATTGCCTGGTCAAGAAGTCAAGTCTAAATGATTGGAGAAGCCTTCTTATCCTTGAGAACATTCAAAATTTAAGGAATCTAATAGGGAACCATTCTTGTGTATGGATTTTCAGGAAAGCGAACCTAATAGCTGACTGGGTTACTAGAGTTTCTTTGGGAGGGTCTTACCCATCGGATTGGGTTGAGTGGCCACCGGTGCAGCTACTAAATCTGCTAGAAAAGGATGCGAGGAGCATGACAAGAGAGCTGGACTGATTCGCATTTTGGGATATAATATTGCAGTTGTAGCGTTATGTTAAAGTACAGTAGTTTAATAGTAATGTTGTAATTTATGATAACGCTGGTCTGATGTTGTTCTAGTTATGGTATGAATGAATCAGGTTTTGTTTTACTGTTGTCATTTGGTTATCCTTACTGTCTAATTGCAAATGAATCATCAATATATGACTGTACTGCCTGGTGATTTTGAATTTTGATATTGAAATGAGTGATTGTTATGTATTGCTGTTTAAAATTGGAGCATTCTGTGCGTGTACATATAATAAAAGGGACGTTTTTTAAAAAAAATGAAGCTTTAAGACCGGTTGTAGTCACAACCGGTCTTAAAAAGTACTTTAAGACCGGTTGTGGGAACAACCGGTCTTAAAGATGAGACATTTAAGACCGGTTGCTCCCACAACCGGTCTTAAATGTCTCAGCTTTAAGACCGGTTATGGTACAACCAATCTTAAAGGTGATACATTTAAGACCGGTTGTGGGAGCAACCGGTCTTAAATGTCTCATATTTAAGACCGGTTGTTCCCACAACCGGTCTTAAATGTGGAGTTTTTAAACCGGTTGTGGGTACAACCGGTCTTAAAAGTTTGACTTTTAAGACCGGTTATAACAACCGGTCTAAAAAATAATAGACTTTTTAGACCGGCTGTATCAAGACCTAATACAGAACCGGTCTAAAAAGTCATTTTTAACCGGTCTTAAAAGTCATTTTTCTACTGGTGTGGTTTGAAACAAGCACCTAGAGCTTGGTATGAAAGGCTAAATAAGTTTCTTCTTGATCAAAATTTTGTCAGAGGAAAAGTAGATACCACTCTTTTCATCAAACATAACAAAGATGATATTCTAATTGTTCAAATTTATGTTGATGATATTATTTTCGGTGCTACTAACGAATCTATGTGTCAAGAATTTTCTAAGATTATGCAGGGAGAGTTTGAAATGTCCATGATGGGAGAATTGAACTTCTTTCTTGGACTTCAAATCAAACAAAAGAAGAATGGTATATTTGTGTCTCAAACAAAGTATTTGAAAGAGTTGTTGAAGAAGTATGGATTAGATAATGCTAATGGAGCTGATACTCCAATGAGTTCTACAACCTTGTTAGATGCTGATGTTAAAGGTCCCAGCTTCAACATTACTATGTATAGAGGAATGATTGGTTCATTACTCTATCTTACAGCAAGCAGGCCAGATATTCAGTTTAGCGTTAGAATGTGTGCGAGGTATCAATCCGCTCCTAAGGTATCGCATGCAGAGACAGTGAAAAGAATCTTCAAATATCTAGGAGACACTTCAAAACTTGGCTTATGGTATCCAAAAAGAGGAAACGAGTATTTGATGGCATATTCAAATTCAGATCATGGAGGATATAAAACTGACAGAAAGAGTACTAGTGGTCAATGTCAATTCCTTGGAGGCTCTCTGGTATCATGGTTCAGCAAAAAGCAGAACACAGTTTCATTATCCTCTACTGAAGCTGAATATATAGCTGTAACAAGTTGTTGTTCTCAAGTATTATGGTTGAAATAACAACTTCAAGATTTATGGATATATTTAAATGAGATTCCAATTTATTGTGACAATACTAGCACCATAAGCTTAGCCAAAAATCCTGTACAACATTCAAGGACCAAACACATAGACATTCAACATCACTTCATTCGAGATCACGTTTAAAAGAAGGATGTCAAAGTAGAATTCATACCAACTCATCTTCAACTTGCTGACAATTTCACAAAGCCAATAGCTAAAGATCAATTCCTATATATTCGAAGAGAATTGGGAATGGTTAATCCCAATGAGTTGTAAGTTTTTCTTGTTAATTATCTTAATTAATTGTGTTTTTTATGATAACCATACTGACTTTGGCATCGGAGTATTAAAAATTGTTTTGCAGGTATGTCACTCGTGTTAGATCTCATGTTTTGATGATAACAAACGAATGGTATGAAAAAGAATTGATTAATAAATAAGTTTGAACAAAGTAATGACAGGGATAAGCATCACTTGAAGTAAGCATTGGAGTAATGAGGAAAGACCAAGAGAAAATGCTGAGAAACTTGATCAGAAGCAGTTTTTTCAAAGGCATTACTCGAGTACGTACTCGAGTAATGAGACAAAACTTGAAGTAACCAGAGGCACCTTCCAGTAATCTGCCAACGTTACTCGAGTAAGTACTCGAGTAATAGTGGAAATATTTTCAAGTTGCTCTCGGCCTGCCAATGTTACTCGAGTAGCCACTCGAGTAACCAGGTAAATACTTGGAGTTGCTCTCGGCCTACCAACGTTACTCGAGTAGGTACTCGAGTAACCATATAAAAGTTTTCAAGTTCCTCTCGGCCTGCCAATGATACTCGAGTATGTACTCGAGTTACTCTGTTTCAGAAAATGTGTTACTCTTGGCGTTTAGTACTACTGCCAATGTTACTCGAGTAGCTACTCGAGTAACTCATGTGGTAAGCAAAAACTTGAAGGTAGTACTCCAATAACTTGATCTAATTTTATCTTACTTTCCTCGAGTCATTACTCTAGTATGCAACTATTTAATGTTTTATTCTAAGTGGATTACTCGAGTATGTAGTGTTATGTTTGAAGGAAAACCTCAAGTCATTACCCAGTAAGTTATGCCCAAAAAGTAAGTGTACTCGAGTATGTACTCGAGTAACAAGGTAATCAAACTTGAAGTGCTATCGGCCTTGAAATCCTGCCAACATTACTGGAGTAAAGCATCGAGTAACATAAGTTTATTTGAAGATTACTCGAGTTGGTACCCGAGTAACCTATGAAGTAAAGAGTTTATTACTCGAGTAGGTACCCGAGTAAACATGCATTTCCAAAGGGTTGATATTTTGTTTATTCTATGCACTACCCGAGTAATCTTATAGTTGTGTGTTGACTTGCAGTTCATCAAAGTTTTCAAAACAATACTCGAGTAAGTACTCGAGTAAACTTAAATGAATACTCGAGTAGCTACTCGAGTATGCAAGTCCAGAAGTTCAGATTTCATTCTAACGTTCATTGATTTGTTTCCTATATGATTAATCTTTCATTGTATTAGTATTCTTAGCATATCCACAGAGAAACAATGAGGAGATCTTACTAAATAAGGAAAGTCAAATGCAACGTTCAAATATCACCGACCGCCACCTACCGCAAACGCATGTCTTTCAAAAACTGGAAAAGTCAACAATGGCTGTGCACGCTCCAACGGGCATGAAGAAAAACGTTCCAACAATCATTACCAACACATCTATATATATGGGAACCTCTAAACAGAGAAGAACAACAAGAACACACACACGAACGTATCATCAAGTTCACTACTCTGTTTTACGTGATATTTGTAATTCTATGCTTCAGTGATTCTTATTCACTCTTTGAGAGAGATATTTCATTCAAACTCAATATTTGTTATTGAGGTAACTTAAGGTTGTGGAACCTTGAGTTGGGATTGGATTACAACTTGTAAGGGGGAGCGAGTATCCAGGTGAAGGAACTTGCTTGTACTGTGGTGCCAAGAACCCACTGAATCTTGGAAGTTATAGTGAAACTCTCAGAGAAGCTCTGAGGACTGGGCGTAGGTCAAAGTGGTTGTGGCCGAACCAGTATAACTCCCGGTGTACACTTCGGTGATATTTCTCCTTACTCTTTATTGCTTTATATTCACCGTAAAGTTTTTATATTTGCGACGAAATTTTAGTATCACCCAATTCACCCCCCTCTTGGGTGAAACGCTTGCTCTAACAACTCGAGCACAGAAAATGTCACTCGAGTGACAAGCTATGCTCACTCGAGCAAGTTAACTATGCTCGAGCACAGCACCATTAAAAATACTCTGTTTCTTAGCATGTAGAACAGGGGTTAACAGACGAGATAAAGATACCAAGAGACTATTGAAATGCAACAGTGAAAATTGAGCTTACTCGGGTAAGAAGGACCCTCACTCGAGCATGATATGAACATGCTTGAAGTGAAGAATGTGTACTCGAGTAGAAAGGAGGATTTTCTTTCAAGAGTCTACCAAATGCATGGTTACTCAAATGATTTTGGAGGATTTGAGTGCAAAGATAAAAAATATAGCAAGAAATCCATAAACCAGGTATGCTTTTACATGTTTTATCAAAATTATTTGTATGTCACTCGAGCACAGCATGAGCACACTCGAGCACAGTATGAATATCACTCGAGCACTAGGCTTACTGCTCGAGCACTGTCACTTATATCAGTTATGCGATAGCTCAGACCATCGCACTTCCTGCTCTCACTCGAGGTGTCTCATCACTCAAAGGTCACACCTCTTCATCTCCAACCATTTCTCATCAATCAAACGTATCCATTTGCTTCAAATCACCGTTACAACTCTTCAACCATCTTTAAAAGGTGAGATTTATCCTCTGTTTCTCTCATTCGGTGCCCTAAGCCTCTGCATTTTTCTTCTCTAATCTTAGAAAAACCTGAGAGTCTTGTTTCTTCCACTTTTGGTTACTAAAATGGCTAGAACCAAAATGCCTGCTATTTCTCAAAGATCTCACTCACCTTCTCCCACTCATTTTACTGCTAGTGCTTCTGCAACCCTGGTACCAACTCCTTCATCTCCTAAAATGTTTTCTTCATCTACACCTCCTCCTCCTAAACCCAAAACCAAAAAGAGAACTCTGGCCAAGAAACCTCATCCTAAGCCTCAAATAGCAAAGAAAGTTCAACCTCCTCAAAAGAAACTAAAGGGTGTGGTGTTCAAAGAACCTGTGATTACCTGGTCTCAATCCAAAGAGGTCCAAGGAAAAGGAAAGAAGAAGGAAACTGAGCAGCCACAACAATCCTCTTCTTCCTCCGATGACACATTCAACATGCAACTTCAGGAAGCAATGGAGAGGTCAAAATTTGAAAAGTTGGTTGGGAAAATTGCTTCTCAAGCTGGTGTTTCAAGTTCACATCATGGTGGGCAATCTAGTGCGGCTGCTTCAGGGGTACCGTCTGCCTCACAAGTTCTAAAGGATGATAACGCTACAAGTCCTCCTGAAGGTTTCAATATTGAGGAATTAAAGGCACTACCACATAAGGTATTTGATACTGAGTTTGCACATAGGCATTTCCGTCCTGTAGTTTATGTAGACTTAGAGTACTTGAAGACGAATTGTAATTTAGATTTATCTCCTTATCTTGTATTATATGCTTCCTGGCTGAACATTCATATTCCATATTCACCCTCTGTTGTGAAAACCTTTTACTGCAATATGAAAACCCATAACATTAAGTCTAGGGTTGGTGAATTGATTGAGGAAGCAGTATCCACTACTGTTAGGGGTCAATTCATTATGATATCTACTAAGATTATTAATGACTTCCTTGGTATGTTGTACCACCTCCAGATCCACCCACTTTCTCAGCCAATGAAGCCTTCCGGCTTTTGAGACCAAAAGACCCTGTAGGCCCCCTTATTTTTAAGCCTATTGACATGCCTGATTCTCACAGAGCCCTTCACTATATATATTCCCAGAGCATAGTTAACAAGTCCAAAAACTTTACCCATTTTGCTTAAAAGGATTATTACATGTTGGCCTCCTTCCTAGCCGGACAACAAAGGAATGTGGGGGAGATTATTTTCAATGAGATGAGAAGATTTAGATTTTCTTCATCAAAATCCGTGACCATACCATATCCTCAAATTGTATCTCTCATCCTTATGAAGAATAAGATATGGTACTTGGAAGGAACTGAGAGGGTGCTCATTCCAAGATTTGGCAAGACTCAGTTGACTCATATGAGTATCAATCTTCCAGTGAGTCGAACCAAGGCTACATCTCAAAGGGAAGCCACTCCATCCAGAGGTGATGAGGCTCAGTCATCTGCTCAAGGACAAGTTCCTCCTCCATCCTTCTTGAATGCTTCACTCTCCACTTATTTGACTGAAGTAATCAACTAAGCTGTGTCAGGCTTGAAGAAGGAGTTAGTAACTGAGTATGAGAAGTTGGTAGAAAAGATGGAGTTACAAGTCATAAAGTTGGTAGACAAGGCTAATACCAACTTTGACTTGATGTTCAAGACTCAGGATGACATGTAACAGAGGATAACTGATATGGAGATCTTCTTACATTCTCACTTTCCGACTGCATCTTCAGAAGTGCCACCTGAGACCACTCCTGCCTCAACCTCACCTCCTCATCCACAGACACATGTTCTCTTCACCGATCCAGACTCTAATTTTGATGTTACCTATGATCGGTCACCTTCACTACCGCCTTCAACCTCTGTTCCATAGCCTTCATCTCCACCCTTTGTACCAATCGATCCTTCCACTGCCATGGTGCCCTTTGCCCCCTCATCTGATATCACTTTTCCTCAGCCCCTTTCTGATGTTGACAAAACGGGGGAGAAGGATGTGTGATGGTTTTCTGAGCTATCATGGGATGTATTAGGTGTTTGGGTAGTTCTTTTTGTGTAATGGGGTAGGTTTATGATGATGTTATTGGGATTATGGTTGTATACGGGTTTTATGGGGAGTTTATGATTTATGCTAACCATTATATGTTTCTTAGTTTATCATTAATGGCTATTCTCATGTTATCAAGTTTTTCTGTTTAGTTTTGATTATTTCTGTGATACTATACTTATCTTGGTTATTAAGTGTTCAGTGGAAGTATTGCAGGGAACATATGTAGATAAGTGCAAAAAATCTGAACTCGAGTCTAAACCTTTGAGAAAATATGCATTTGGAAACATTGATGTTGTATTTTAAAAAATCTTTTCACTCTAATCAATATTTTTCTTAAAAACTCATCACAAAGGTTTTGTCATCATCAAAAAGGGGGAGAATGTTAGATCCCAATTTTTGATGGTAACAAAAGACAATTGTGTGCAAATCATAGTTTTATAAATCTAAGGAATGTTTAAAAAGTTACCAAATGCATATGGCAAAGTTCTGTGGTGCCTGCTGTCAAATTTAACTGATGTACTCGAGCATAAGACTAGCACTCGAGCATAGAACTCTTTTATGCTCGAGCAGATGCGAGTGATAGCCAGAAAGTGTTTGCTTGAGAGCATGTTACTATCATTTTTACTGATTCACTCGAGCACTGGAGATAGCACTTGAGCAAAAGAGTCTTCCTCACTCGAGCACATGCGAGTGAGGGACTGCGAGTGCTTGGCCGAGAGCAATTCATGTTATCCTTCTCTGATGCACTCGAGTAGTAAGATCAATACTCGAGCATGAAGTTACCTTGTACTCGAGCATTAGCGAGTGAGGGATTGGAAGTGCTTGGCCGAGAGTCATGAAGGTCAGAGAAGCACAAGTATGCTCGAGTGAGGCTTCATATGCCCAAGTGACACATCAGCACTTGCGAGTGAGAAATCTAACTCTCTCAATTTCTGATGCAAGTGCTGAACACAGGAGTATATTACATGAGAAAATCCTTCTCACTCGAGTAGGAGTATGTGTGCTTAAGTGAGGGCCCACATCACCTGCGAGTGCAAAATCTAACTCTTGCTAAAATGGTATGCGAGTGCTGTCCAGAGAAGAGTCTCCTAGTGTAAAATGCAAGGCCACTCGAGCAGAAAGAGTTGTGCTCGAGTGAGGCCCCACATCACTCGCAAGTGAGAAAATTATCTCTCTGAAATCCTATGCGAGTGCAAGTACAAAACTGAAGAACAAGGAGAAAAATAGCGAGTTCACTCGAGTGAGCCCATCCATGCTCGAGTGATACTCTGCCATAACACCAAATACACCAAGTCTCACAGCGTGCCATCTGAATATGTTTTAATGTTATTTATTTATCTTATCATCACTTATTATTATTATTTAACATCATTTTGAATGTTTTATAAGTGTGATACAGGAGGATGAACGTTGAAATAAACAAACATGAAGGAAGTCAAACAACGATAGACAACATCACGACAAGCACACGCCTACTACATTTAAAGTTTTCACACGTGCGCATGCTATTCCACAATAACATGGCCCGCTCCACAATGATCGTTATTCAAATGGGCAAAAACTGAACATCTATAAATACAAAGTTCTAGAGAGATTGAATATAACAAAAAAGCACAAGAATTCACAAGCATATACATGAGTCTCTATTATTCATATTTTCTCTGTATTCATATTGATCTTCAGTGTTTATTATACTTGCTCTGTAAGAGAGTCTATATACATTTCAAATTCTATTTTCATTTGATCTCAAGGTATTGGGACCTTGAGAGGGTAGATATCCTTACGAGAGAAGCAGTTCAGTGAATTCCTAGTTAAACCTTCCACTCATAAGACTTATAAAATACAAGCAGTAGAGAACGTTACTGCTCGTAAGACTTACAGTGGTGTAAGCAGGAGAGAACGTTGCTGCTTATAAGACTTGTATGAGTAAGCAAGTGGGAAAGGTCATAGGTTGTTTTTCTGCACGTAAAACTTGTCATAAGGGGGAGAGAAATTTCTTAGTGTGAGAATATTTCTGCTCGTAGTCCATTCGAGGACAATTGTTGTTTTGTGGCATTCTGAGAGCCCATTGAATCTTGGAAGAATAGTGAAAATCTCAGTAGGTCTTGATCTCTGAGGACTGGACGTAGGCCTGGTTTTTAGGCCGAACCAGTATAACTCTCTGTGTTCCAATCTTCTCTACTCTACTCTGTCTACTACAATTTTCATATCACCACATCAAGCAAAAATTTATCACATCACCTAATTCACCCCCCTCTTGGGTGAAGCCTGCCTCTTTCAAAGAGCTTTCAACGGAAGTTTAGAGAACCATCACATGAGTTTCTAGAATTAGTTATGAATTTTTAAAGTTGGACTAAAAATCTAATCATAAAAAATTATTTGTAACCTAGGGATAAGAATGTGAACTTTAATTAATGGGCTTCATTTGATGATTTTCCTAAACAATAGCCTTTTGTATGCGTAGTAAAGGTGTCAAAATGGTAGATATTACTAATTTCAACAAAGCTTTTAAAATAATATCTCTTGTTTTAATTTAATAACATCATAGAGTGAACTCTAATCAAGATTACATTAGTCATTGCAGGTGTTAGCTTTAGTTATAACTCTTTTCTTTCAAGAATTGTGATTAACACTTGATCAGTATTTTAGAATATATTCATTGAATAACTCCATAGCCTATAAATCCTTTCCCAAACAACATCCATGCATGCATTCAAATTTTACCAATCACTTAGAGTAACAGCCACAATCTACATGGAAATGTGAAATCCCTAAATTTCCAATCCATCAAAACATGAGAGAAGTAAAGAAAAGATGTTGAAAATACAATTAGGAAGCAGTCCAATTCCCTCCATATTTTTTCTGTCAGAACCATGGAACTATTCCCTTGTTCACAAGTTTAGAAGGGTGAAGGAAGACAGTGAAATATCAAGACTTATAGGCATGAACTTACAGTGGCAATGGAGGAAGAGATTTATTGAGTAACTTGTTATTTATAGAAGAAATCTGCTGCTACAAAATGCATAATCTATGCCTTGGTATATGTTGACGACATTCTAATTACTGGTTCCTCTACCTCTGCTGTTTTTGAATTAATTGATGCTTTAAGTTCAACTTTTCATGTCAAGGATTTGGGATTACTACAGTTTTTGTTACATGTTGAAGTTCATTTTGTTAATTCAAGCTTAATTCTTTCTCAATGTATATACATCCTTGATTTACTTGAGAAAGCATATATGTCTAGAGCTAGACCTATTTCTACACGTATGGCTGCCTCAACTCAGCTTTCTGATAACTCTACAAGTCCTGATTTTCAAGATCGTAGCTTTTATCATAGCATTGTTGGAAGCTTGCAGTATCTTAGCTTTACTCGCCAGATTTAGCATTTGCAGTTAATTGAGTGTGTAAGTACATGCACTGCGCTAAGGATTATCATTGGACTGCTGTCAAGAGAATTCTTCGTTATCTAAGAAGGTCATAATGTTATCCTACCGTAACAAAGACGATGTTTGAGTAAATTTTATATCTCATATGTTTGAGTACACACAAGAAAGAACATATCACGTGGAAACTTATATATCTATGATTATCTGATTATCACGCAAATCAACTAACTGGCCAAAACAGTGCTTGTCAACTTGAAATACTGAAATCTGATTTTTGTTATTACGTTTAATTAGGATACTCTAATGAATAGGAGTATAAGAGATACTCTTATTGCTAGAGAGGAATTCTTCCATATTCGTCCTGTAAGAAAGTATCATTGCTTAGTTGTTTCCAAGTGAAGCCAATCCATATGCTTAAATTTGTTAACATATGTGTTATTTATAGGTGTACAGTAGCATAACAGATTGTTGTGGTATTCCTCAACTAGCAAAGAAGTTAAACAAGGTAGGGTCTTTGACATCAAAAGCTCAAATTATATTGTAGTAAGCACATGTTGTGACGAATCATAGCATGTGCTTACTCATTTAGGAGAAACAAATCTCTTACGTTCTTTCTTTCTTGCTCTTTTAGGATCTTCAACTTTACATATGGATGAAATTTTTTTCCCTTGGTATTATTTAGTAATTTCCTTTCACCACAAAAATGTGGGAAAAATTTATACTCCTGATGAGCAGTGAAGGAACTTAGCGGATGGTAACATGAGCCTACAATCAAGAACTAGAAATATTTAACAACATAAGTAACATGAGGTTTCCTTCTTTAAATGAAATTAGAAGATATATCTACCTCAGGGCTGATGTACTGTTTGATAAGTTTGGACCTCTAAAACGCAGCATAAAAACCAAATAGTAAATGAAGAAATGTGGAGAGAAGCAGAGACCTTTGAAGACATACATTTGATGTCGTTTGTTGAATATTACAGCCTCATCACTTGGAAAACTTTAGCAATCTGCATATTTCTTGTAATGTCTTTTTATCTTGAAGAGCCATTCTTGCCTCTTATTGATTTCAAATCTTTTGTAACAGACAGAAGTTTTTTCAGCAAAGTATGTCATGAAGACAAACGACGATGAGTTTGTTCGTGTAGATGAAGTGCTGTCTTCTTTGAATAGTAAATGGCTTGCTTTTATGGACTCAAATTCATATTCCCGACCTCACCGAAGCACTGATATCAAAAAATTTTATTTCTCTGTTAGGTGTCATTCACTTACTTGATAAGTACTATAGTGGCACGGTTTGCCATCATAGTGGACTTTTTGAATAAGAGTTTACCGTTGTGGCTACCTTCTCACACTTGACCTTTTGTACTCCGGGCAAGAGTAAAACCAAAGATTTCAAAAAACAAAAACAAAAACAAAAAACAAAAAAGCAAATGCTCAATGTTTGTAATCATTCAAAAATGCAAATACATAAAGGTTGAATAACCACAATCCTTACATCTTATTCACTACTACAAAAACAGCCTTTTTATGACAGTTATTATCAAACATATAGGACGGCTCCAAACTATCATTTATATAGGCACTATATATTCTCTGTGTAGATAAATAACAGTTTCAAATCGTAATATATTAAAGACATATATAATGGTTCCTTGTTAATATCGTAATGTACTAACTCTAGTTTTTTATTATATGTAGTTATTTTTATTATTTGTTCATATTTATTTTTATTATTAATATTTATTATATAGGATATAATATAATCATTGATAACAATAAGATAATAATATTAAATAAAAAACTTATATTTATAGGATCAAAATTCAATACATTATAGATAAACCATATACAATTTAAAAGAAATTAATAACTTAAACACTCCCACAATAAAACATTATCTTATAATATTTTTAATTCTAAAAGAATCAATTAATAAAAAATTTCACAATATTCTCCCATGCCTTTGTTGTAGATTGTCCATAGATTATGTATTAGTGTGCTCAATAGTTCCTGTCACATATCCTTTAATTGCAAAAGAATAATATAAATATAAAAATAAGAATATATATGATAAAAATAAGCAAATATAAAAATTTAAACAGATATCACAATATAACTTTGAAAATCAGAATATAGTAAAAATTGACAAAAATAAAAACTTGAGAAAATCTTAGAACTTGATTCAACAAACCTGCATGATTTCAACTTACAGTTCACATGACTAAAGCTTAGGAACATGAAAAACTCAACAATAAAATATTCTGCATTTTACTTTATTGTTTTTTCCGTGTGTTCTACTTTCTCTTGCATTTTTTCTCCCTTTTAAACTTTACACCAATAGCCATCATTAGATTAGATATCATAATCCCAACTGGGCGATCTTGAACATCAACTAGCAAGCGCTCATTATAAAAAAAATAAAATGAAACTAAAAATGTTAGCTGGCAAAAAAATGAAAACTTACAAGAGCAAGAATAACAAGAGGAAGGAACTATAGAGTGAAGACCCATTCGTATATGCTTATTGTTGATATTATGATTTTACAACTTCCAAAGTTTCAACTTGCAACTGTAGTGTAGCAAACTAATTTAAGGATATGATATATTGACATATTAAATTCTATTCAAGCTTCAAGAAATGGAATGTAAAGAAAGAAAAGTAATATGATGAACTGAAAGGGGTATTTTCTTCATTGGTTTCCATTTGCATCATTCATATTATTAAAGTCTTGTCAATTAATCAGCATTTTGGATGATGTTTCAAAATTGAATTGGTTTTCTTGCAAGGTATACAGTACATGGGTTTGATCCTTTTTCCTTGATAATATTCTGCTGAGCTGCAGAATTTCTTATTATTTTCTGTTTTTAAGTTGTATATTTGGGATTTGACTGTAGGCTGAAACTTGGAGGGATGCAGGAGCGAACAAAGTTGCATAATTGCTTAATGTTCTTGATATAACACTTGTAGATCTCCCTGGGCACAACAAAGGTTCCTGTTGGTGACCAGCCTTCTGATATTGAAGCCCGAATTAGAACGATGATCATGTCGTGTATCAAAGCTCGTCCTACCTGTGCCATTCTGGCTGTCACGCCAGCAAATTCGGATTTGGCTAATTCAGATGCTCTTCAGATGGCTAGAGTTGCTGATCCTGATGGTGGGTTTTAGCTTCGATATGGTTAAAACTAAACTAATTTAATTTCACAACCCCATGATATATCCTTACCGATTATTCTTTCTGTTGCAGGTAGGAGAATAATAGGTGTAATCACAAATGTGCAGCATACTAATCCAACATTCATGGTTGCAAATGTTTTTTCAAATTTTGTTATACTCTTGTCGTGTTTTGACAAAGTTTGGAGCATATTTTATGGAATGTAGTTGGATATCCGACGTAAAACACTCACACATGAACTGATTTGATGCAAAATCTAGATCACAGGGAAGAATTGGAGGGGAAATGATAGAGCTGAGGGGGAAACAGAACAGAATAGGACTTGAGGGAGATGCAGAGCCAAGGGGCAGTAGAGAGATCACATCACTCAAATATAATTTTGTTCATCAAAGCTATCTCCATAAAATGGATGAAAGCTCCTATTTATAGGCTAATAAGGTGATGACAATTTGCAATCCACTAGTAACAAAAGTACTCACTTGTACAATAGACAACTTGCACCTTAACTTCCCATTTGGTTCTACCTTTTCTTTCCTATCAAGAAAATAATCAACTTGCTTGATAAAATATTCATAAAACATCAACTTGCAGCCTACTGACATAGAATTTGATAAAATATATACAAATCATGTAAATTTCCTTCCATAGAAGGTTTCTTCAAAATATCTCTGTCTTATATTCCATCAATATCATGGACAGAAGTACTGATGCCCAGAATTTGTTGCTTGGAAAAGTTATTCCCCTCCAACTTGGTTATATGGGTGTTGTTAACCGTAGTCAGGAGGTAATAATGTTATCCTATTATAACAAATATGGTGTTTGAGTAAATTTTATATTTCATACGTTTGAGCACACACAAGAAAGAACATATCACATGGAAACATATATACATGTGATTATCTCATTATCACGCTGGTCAACTATCTGGCCAAAACAGTGCTTGTCAACTTGAAATGCTGAAATCTGATTTATGTTATTTCATTTAATTAGGATACTCTTATGAATAGGAGTATAAGAGATGCTCTTGTTGCTGAAGAAGAATTCTTCTGCAGTCGTGTTATAAGAAAGAATCATTGCTTATTTGTTTTCAAGTGAAGCCAATTCATATGTTTACATTTTTCAACACGTGTTATTTATAGGTGTACAATAGTATATCAGATCGTAGTGGTATTCCTCAGCTAGCAAATAAGTTAAACAAGGTAGAGTCTTTGACATCAAAAGCTCAAATTATAATGTAGTAAGCACATGTTGTGACCAATCATAGCATGTTCTTACTTATTTAGGAGAAACGGTTCTCTTTCTTCCTTTCTTTCTTGCTCTGTTAGTGTAATACCCCGAATTTTGAGACTTGAGGCTAGAGAATAAGCCTGAGATAAGTGGACTGCTAAGCCCCGGTTTAGCTAAATCCCAAATTGTGATTAAGGGTTAATGACTCCAAAAGTGGATGTCATTAGTGATAAATGAACCCTTTTGGCAAATATGATGTGAACCGTGATTCGTATGCGTTGTGAACAACGCCGAAACCCTGTATTTGAGTTCAATTATGGATTAACATCTAAATTGGACAAAAATAAGGGGGAGGGCGTGTGTATGGTGAAATAGAATGAAAAGGAAGTGTTTGATGGCGATTCCAAGGGAATTGCCACAAATAGGGGCAAAACGGTAAAGTTACCGACCAATTGGTCAGTTACTGAAGAGGAAACTCATTGGTAACTTAAAGATCAATGGTTAGGATTGATTTGTGTGATAGATCAAAGGGTGGAATCCCATGTGCTTGTGTGCATGTGAGCTCATAGGAGATGTGGTGAGATTGAGACAAGTGGCAAAATGTGGACCTTTGGATTGGGTCAAGATGTCAAACTCTTCCCTCTCTCCTCTCTTCCCTTTTAGGTCGGTTAAGTGGCTAATTGGGAGCCAAAACTGATCTCATGCTCTCTCTCCTTCATTCTTCATGGCGCCATGCTTAAGGGAAGAAAGAGAAATCAAAAGGTGAGTTTTTGGTTGGCTTAATGTCCTCTAATGCTTAAACACCTTTCTATAAAGTTGTTCATAGTGATGAGAGCTTCATCTCTATGGTTTTAGATTCTTGATTGGAGGTGTTTGATGGCTTGGGGAAAGTTGGAAAGATGAAGAATCAAGGATTTGGCCTTGGGAAGAGGAAGAGGTGAGTATTTGAAGCCTTTTGATCTAAGTTTTGTGATTTGTGGATGAGTTTTGTGAATTGTGAATTTTGCCCTGATTTTGGTGGAATTGTGAAATGCATGAATTGTCATGTGTTTTGTGTTGGAAATGGTGTTTTGTTGTGTAATTTGGTCATTGGAATTGATTTGGGAACTTGAATTGGAAGAGTTGTAATGTTGAGTGAAATGTGATATTGTGTGACATGTTGCAATTCATTGTGAAACATGTCAATATAATGTGAATTTGGTTGATTTGGTATTTCCAATGGATTCCTTGTGAAATTTTGTGTGAGAATGATGTTTGATATGAAAATTGGACCATTGGAAGCCAATTGTCCAAATTTGGAAATCTGTCCATTGAATTTCTGTTCTGGGCAGTCTGTTTGTGTTGCCGTTTTGAATGGGCAAATGATGTTAGAAAATTCTGAAACTTTCCAGTCTTGAAGTTCATATCCCAAGCTTCAAAATGGACATATAAATGTGTCATTTCGTTTTGTGAACTGGGATTTATGTTTGCCTAAAATTTGAGGTCGAAACTGGATTCTGTTTTGGAGCAATGTTGGATTTTGTGTAAATCTGGATTTGTGTGGTGATTTCTGGTAATGAGCCATATTTTTCCTATGAAGAGGACTTAAAAATATTTCATTTGGCTTTGGGATTGCCTCATTTCGATTTTTGTGAAATTATTTATGAATTTCCTAAGTTGCCTTGGCTGCAGCTGAAAATCCTGGCTGTAGCGCAAAAGTTTCTGTACACGTTTTGCCCGCAGCCAGAAATTCTTGGCTGCTGCCAAAAACCTTCTGTGCGTGTTCTGGCTGCAGCCAGAGGATTCTTGGCTGCAGCCAACCCCCATTTTCAGTACTTGGTGATTTTGAAAGGTGATTTCCAATCTAGTATGTCCCAATCCTTTAAGCTTTCGTTTAGCTTATTTTAGCCACCTAAAGGGTGTGAATGGTAACTAACCTTAAGTGATATGGAAGTAAGGATTTGGAATTGAGATTGACCCTATGTCCTTGATTTGGTTACAGGGTTGGATATTTGCTCGGATCGCGAGTAGCCGACGCTAGAGCATATTTGGAAAGAATAAGTGTAGGGAACTTACCTCTCTTACATGCTTTGATATTTGTGTTTGTGTATTGATACATGTATTGCTTTGCTGGATTATGTGAAACATGTATGAATGATTGTAGCTCTGTTTCTAGTTATGCTATGGCCATGAGTATGTTGTTGAAACATTGAGCACGCAGATATGTCATTGTGTGAACATGAGTTATGTATTGCAAGCATGTCATGCATTAAACACATATCATACATGCATATAGGTATCTGTTTCCTACTGAGATTCTCTCAAATCTCACCCTCCCCTACCAACATTTTAGACAGGGTAGGTGGATCGAGGATGGAGCAAGCAACCAAGGGCGGCGAAGACTCCTTCGGGTTCTCGATTTGGTAGTTGGTTATCATTATGGTTGGGAATATGTATATTTGGATATTGTACATGTTTCGAATGTATATTTGGTTAATTGGGATAAGTATTTGGATATGTATTTGAGATGACTTTGTGTAATCCCCGTATGAGAACTTGTATATGGGCGTATTGCCCTTTCTAAACCCTTTTGTAAGGATGTGAACCCAGGATTGCCGTGATTATTATATTGTGCACTCTGATTTATATATTGAATGTGATTATTCGCATGAAGTGATTGTATTCGAAATGTGAATATGAGACTAGGTGAACTAGATTTCGAAAGTATTTGTGAAAATCCCGTCTGGTAGATGGGTTTGAATTTGTTATTTGATCATTATTGGTCTCTATTTCACTTTAATCACGTATTTCGGATATATTTACGGAAGGGGGTTACAGTTAGGATCTTCAAATTTACATATGGTTGAAAATTTTTTCCCTTGGTATTGTTTAGTAATTTCCTTTCACCACAAAAAATGTGGGAAAAATGGCATAGAGTTTCCTTGATCTCGAAATCTTACTTTAACAAGTCTTCTTTAGTGGTTAAGCTTTGGAACTTAGTTTCTGTGATTTCTATCATTCTTGGAAAAAAGGGGAAATGCAAATACAAATTAGGGTGCAAGTGAATACCCTTGTAACTGGTTTGACTACTTGATGACAGGATACTTTGGGTCATCGGGATTGGGTTCAGAAAGTTTGGAGAGATTATGCCCAATTTCTGAAATCTGGAGTTGCTTGCACTTTCTAGTTCCAGCATTGTCAACTGCTCATTTATTTGCAGATTCTTCCAGGGTTGAGAGCACATATAAGCAATGCATTGGTTGCTTTTGCAAAGGAGCTTGTGAACTATAGAGAAATCACTGAGTCCAAGGCATGTATTAGTATTTGGTTGTGTTGTGTCTTTCTGACTTGTATTTTTTTACTATATAAATATATTTCTTACAGGGGATGACATCTAAAACGTTGTCTACTTTTGCTGGCTATTTCACCTTATTCTGTTTTTTAGTTTTCTTTGTTTTTTCCTCCAAAAGACTGGTCAGGGTGCTCTTCTTCTGACTATTCTTTCAAAATACTGTGAAGGTACCTAACTGTTCCAACCTTCTGGATTCTTAGCTCCTTAACAACCTTTATGTCTCTGATATCCTATATTCCCACTAATACTCGCCTTCCTTTATAGCTTTTAACTGATATTCCACATATAATTGAATTTACAAGTTTGGTAAAGGTATTTCAGACTTTTTGCTGTTGAAACAGCATTCTCCTCCGTCGTAGAGGGAAAAAACGAGGACATGCCTACAACTGAGCTTTCAGGAGGAGCACGAATTCACTATATTTTTCAATCAATTTTCGTGAAGTGCCTAGAGGTATATACATTTGTATTTACATGAGAAGTTATCATATTTATATTGATGCTATGCCAAATCTGTATATATATAACTGAATTAATCCTGTCTTGATTTTGGTTTTCTTTGTATGTGTTGACAATAAAGAAAATCTTCTGCTTTAAATCTATAGATGGTCACGAAATTTGAAAGCTGGGCATAGGGTATTGGAAGTTATAGTTCGTTTTGCTTTGTTTCACATAGAGACTAAACTTAGACATCTAATCTTGCATTAAAACGTTTCTAAAATAATTGAATCTCTAGTATGTGGCTTCCTGCTATGGAATTTTACATATCAAAACCAAGTTGCTAATGTCTGAATCTGTGTTCACGTGTTTGCTATATTTGCTGATTGGAAAATAGACACCGAAGAGTATTATTATTATTATTATTATTATTATTTTGTTTAAAGAATGATTTGAAGCTTATCCTGAATTATTTAGCCATTTTATCAACAATAAAAAGGGAGCAATCTGATCGATATTTTTAGTGAAGGAAGAAAAGAAAATGGTTAAATGAACTAATGCAGTTGTTTATTTCATTCATGTGATTTAAGCACTGGTGACCTAATCTATTTAGGATCATAATAAATATTACTGACATCATTAGATGATTCGACATGCTCAATAGGTTAACAATGGGTTTTTTCCCTTTCTTACCATCGTATTTGCCTTATTTTGATCTCAAGAATGTTTTTCTTCATTTCATGTGGAATGATGGTCAGTTGAGTCTTTTGGTAACTCCACAATTTAATAGTATGGATATTATCGCTTTAGTGCTATGGCCATTCTTAATTGTATTAAGTATTGGATGTCACACACAGGGTTGCATTCCCCAAGGGTCAATAAGAGTAAACATTTGACGGTAATAAAAGGTAGAATACATTGCAGATGCTGTAACACAAAGGAATTAAATGCTTATTTGGAATTTTATGCGTGCCTATTGAATGTTTAACATACTATTGCTTTGTTATTGAAATATCCATTCTTCTAGCCCAAGACATATTCTTTCTTTTTTAATAAATTCTTTTCTTCAAAATCTGTCATATATATATACATATCATGCAAAAATGCATGTGGGACATGCCTAAAACCATTGAATTTTTCTGTTTTTTTAGCTTTAGGAATATGTTTAATTTTATATTATAACCTTTTTTCTTTTATAGCGCTATATAAACCTTTAACAATTAAAATGTTTTTTACTTATCAGATTTAATTAATTTATATTCTAAATTATGACACAATTTTGAAGCGTACGATACTCTTGAAAAAATTCTCTATCTTTTACTGCATTGAATTTGAACAAATCTCAAATTGGCTATTTCTTATTCAATGGAAAAGTTCAGCACATGAGCTAAATAAACTTGGGATAGGCTGTTACAGCTCAACACTCTCATCCCTTGGTTTCATTGAGCTTGATGTAATTAATTGGACCTTGCAGGAAGTTGATCCATGTGAGGATTTGACGGATGGTGATATTCG
This sequence comes from Inga leiocalycina, assembly GCA_963242795.1. Taxonomy (NCBI): domain Eukaryota; kingdom Viridiplantae; phylum Streptophyta; class Magnoliopsida; order Fabales; family Fabaceae; genus Inga; species Inga leiocalycina. The sequence continues at coordinate 61,777,783 of OY725321.1, forward strand.
ATCTGCCATACAAAACGCAACTGGTCCTAGATCAGCATTGTTTGTTCCTGATGTAGGTGTTCCCCAGTATTTTTTTTAATAAAACCTTTTGTGCTCAAATTATTCTCAATTCGTATATCAATTAAACGACTTCTGTTCCTTCTTGAGGATTTTTTTTTTATCTGTTTCCATGCAATTAGGTGCCATTTGAAGTTCTTGTGAGAAGACAAATAGCTCGGCTATTGGATCCAAGCCTTCAATGTGCTAGTTTTATATACGATGAATTAATAAAGGTAAGGATTAATGGCTTGCCATTTCTTCTACGCTTTACTTCACCATCCTATTGATATACTAGTATATATGTATTGTTTCTTCATATCAGCCTTTGCTGTATGGTGAATGAGCTGCAGCGGTTTCCTATCTTAAGAAAGCGCATTGATGAAGTCGTAGGGAACTTTCTGCGAGAAGGTCTTGAGCCCTCAGAGAATATGATTGAGCACATTATAGAAATGGAGGTATGTGGGATTCCAAATTCTTTGAGAGATAGAAGGGAATATCTACATATGCTTCATTGGTTCCACCTTCGCTGTCTACTGCTATAATAATGTCATTAGTGGCCAATCAATGATAGATATTCAAACTGCGGTAAATTTTCAATGACCATGCTTGCTTCTGCTATACAAACCGTTCCAACAAAGTGATTTATACCACAAATGGTGCTCCAAATGGAAACCACAGACATGCTGCTAGGCAGCTAGTTAGTGTCGATTTTTATGGTCAGTCTATCATTGCCAAACATTCAAATTCCTTTTACTAATTTAATTTTAAATTACACAAATTTGCAGATGGACTACATAAATACTTCCCACACAAATTTACATTCGAATAAGCCAAGGTCTAAACATGTTGTTTGACCATGAACATGAGTTAAGTCAGGGTTGCAAATAGTTGTTTGGCCTTAGACAATTTGTGCACAACACGAGTTAGCAACTTACTTGACATGGTGTATTTCATATTTATTTTCACATTTGATATGTCTGACAAGCATGTTACTACTGAGATTTGCCCAAATCTCATCCTTTTTCAACATTTAAAAACATTCCAGCAGAAGCTAGTGGCTCAAAAAGAAAGACAAGGGCTACCGATGCATAGAGTCCCAGTGTATACAGAGCTGTTGTAATTATCTATATTTGTACTTTTGTTTTCTTTTGAATGCTCTATACATGTGTGTATATTTTTCAAACTCTACGGGGATTTCTCCTGTATTGTAAACAAGCATCTAATTTCAGTATATTTCTGCTATTTTTGTATGCCTTACGAAACTGTGCACTTAATACTCTACGAATATTGAAATGTTAAGGGGTTTGACATGACCTGTGGCCGCCGGAGCTGTCAGGTGGTGGCCGCTGGTGAAGGGGCCAATGATGAGGTGGTCTTCTACGGACATGATACGTGGCTTCTCCTAAGAAGGTCCATGTGGCATTTTAAAATTTAAAAAAAAATTAGAGACGGTCAGAAATTTTTGATAAAATTCCGTGGAAAATTTGCAACAGAATTGAAAATTGATTTGCCATGCATCTAGCTATTAGTGAGGGACTGGATTCCATTGGAAAATCGTTTCCATCACAAATCCATCAGAAATTGTGAATTCCGTGGCAAATTCCATAAAAAAATTCAGTCTTTTATTGTGACAACTTTTTGAAATTTAATTTAATTTTTAATTAACATTATTTAATAATACCATATTAATAAATAATAATTTATTTTTAATTAAAATTAATTAATAAATAATATTATAATACTATTTTTATATAAAATTTATTAAAATATATATAATAAATTGTTTTCACAAAATTTGCCACACAAAAATTCCTTGGCTAATTACCCATGGAATTTTCTGTGGCTAATTTTGCCAAACTAAACAAATTTCATCTAACTAAACTCTTATTCATCTAAAAGGGAAAATCCCATTCAAATCCATTTAAAATGCTTAAATCTAAATTGAAGCCTTTACTTTTAACAAATCCCTAATCAAGCTAAAGCACTTCATTAGATATTTCTGAATATTGTAAAAAACCATAATGCCTCTCTAATTATAATGATGAGAGAGCATCCCGTCACATCATGACATTTATTTATTTTTCCTGATCAATATTGTGTTTCATAATAACCATTCAAATAACAAACATTAATATCTGCAAAATCTGATTCATTTTATCCTTAATATCTTTCTTTTCATGTCAAGAGAGCAATCGATTTGATAAAGGTAGCGCGGAGCATCAATGAAGATCCATTTGATTCTTCTTGAAATATGGAGACTGATGGATTCGTTCTTTAGCATTTTATTTTCCTAAACCCAAAATATAAAAGATTACAAATGTTGTTGCGTACTTGTATTGCCCACTTATCGTCAAGAAAAATATTTCACAAACTTGTTTCTATGTGCGCATAAACCTTGTTTCTAGGGCCAGTTTGGATGCTTGGTTCCCAGATAATCGATTGATTATATATCAAACACGAATCATCAGAAGATGATTTATCAAAAGTTGATAAAAGGCTCTCAACGCTATTCCCGTGTAAGATTAAGATGAATCCTCCCAAACATGAGCTTGATGATTTGAAAGCCCAACTGCAGGAGAACAATAAAACAATTCAATCTTTGAGCTTAAACATCACCGTAGTATCCCACGATACTACGGTGTCCTCCGTCGTATCCCACGATATCCCACCAATAAAAGGCTTCCCTTGATCCGAATCCATTTCGTTCTTGCTCACCCTCTGAGTGCACTCCACGTCTTTGCTCCTCATTGGTCAAATTAATTGATCACATAAAATTTTTAGTAGAAATTATTTATTTTTTCTTCACCTAAAATTTACTACTTGCGTAACGTTGCTGATTTACCAGTCAATCTGCAGCTGTTTTGTTCGTTACCAAAATGACACGATAATAAATTAACTGCATAAAAATTACAATCTTCTAAAGAAAGTATTAATCTTTTAAATCCCAATACTCTTTGGGGAAGACTAATTGCAAGACTTCTTTCAAATTATGGGTCAAAGTTGAAAACTAAACCTATTACCACCATGTGGTGGTGGTGGTGTGTGGTTCTGAATAGACCACCATGTTTGTGTCAGAGAATGAAGAGAAGTGCAAACACCAAAGCGTGTGATTGAGGGACGCATGAAGCTTGCTTGGTAAACGTGGAATTATATAGTGGAACTTCATGAAGTAGTACTATCACGAGACCCGTCCACTTCTCTTGTTCTCATATTATAATAAAGGAAAATAGCTCATAAATTTCTCATTGCAAAATTCATTTACCTAAAATTTATATAAAGTTAAGGTATAAAAATAGCATGGACTTTTATTATAAAAATAATAATAAACAATTAAAATTGGAGTAAAAAAATGTCCGGATGGTAAGATTTAACCTCGCTTTGTTACTTTTTTGGTGGGGCCGACAATATTTTTATATATACATATGTAAGGATGTTAGGTTATATCTAATGGTCCTAACATTTTTTACTTCCGTATTAAATGTTTATAGGTATTTTTGCACATCCAATAAAAAATATATGGTGCTGGATACACTTTTGGTAAAAAGCTTATTGGTATATTTTTGTACCTTAACCCTTTATTTGAAGACATCAGTATAAATCTATAGTCCTATTTATAACCAAAGCCACATCCCATAATCAATGGCAGCAAATGATTTTCTGAATGTAAGGCTTGAATTCAATAAGCTAAGGAACTAGAATAGCAACATGGAAGGCTTAGCTTGTACAAGTCTTTCTTTCAGGGAAACATATCGTCCTAGTGACTGATCTTGGGGAATCCACATTTCCTGCCATGGGTTTGATTTATTTGGTAGACTCAAAAGCAGAGTATATTGTTAAGTTATATGTAATTTTGGAGTTTATTTATAAACCCAAATGATACGCGGATTAAGATTTAATTTATGAGTAATTGGAATATACTCTGTTTTTTGGGAATAGAAAAATAGAAGTGAGCCAAAGTAAAAGGTGGATAAGCACTGCCTAAACAGAGGTAACAGTTGAAAAAGGATTGGCTACAAGTGCCTAACACAGAATGGTAAGAGTTATTAAAATTTTGACTTCTCCGTATCTATGTCAATTAATTATTTGATACCATTGTAAGAAACTATACAACGGGGAAAGAAACCTAGTGTCAATTTTAAAGTGACTGACTTGTCAATTAATTATTTGATACCATTGTAAGAAACTATACACCAAAGGGGAAAGAAACCTAGTGTCAATTTTAAAGTGGCTGACCTCCTCAACAAATCGATCAAGCTCTTGGTTTTTGATAAAATTTAATAACAAGCCTTATTATTAAGAAATTTTAAATAAAATAACTCACTTTTGTGAGTGCCATACAAATAAAATAATACAGAATAACATGTCTAGCAATGCACAGAATAACATTAATTTTGATAAAACATGTATAGCTAGCAAAATACTAGTTTAAATTTGCATTTCAGTTTACGGAGATGTACGAAATATAAATGTTCAAGAAAGAGAAAATTAGTAGCGTTTAAGTGGTAATTACTGTGAACAATCTTCAGAAGCATTAATCTCATCACAAGAGATGTAGATTGTAATAACAAGCTCTTCACATCCAGGCACAGTCTCACCAATCCTAATATTTGATTTAGTTTCTATCCTTAATTGCTTAACAGAGAAAGATAGTCAGAAACCCTATAAAAGTTCAAAAATTATTTTCAAGGAAGTTCATAAAGTTATTTACCATGGCTAAGATATGAAACATAATTATAATGCAGTACTGGAATACCTATTTAATCCACTGTTATCATGAGAGAAACTAACTATGATGTTCCCAAGAGTCGCTTACAAGAACTTGCTTTTAAACAAAATAACACTTGTACAGGCCATCTAAATGTCATTCTGAAAGAAGACTTGTATGTTGCATCAATTACACACGACATACTCCATCGCCCTCCGCTTTCCAAAAGTTATTAACCTTTACCACCATGCTATATGTGTGTGCATATATATATATTCAAACAATAACTAAGCCCTTTTAAGTTTCAACATACAGTTGAACAATCTTAATCCAACCAAATTCCTCCTCTACACATTTTCACTAACACCTTGTGTGCATCAACATTCAAACAAGTTCATCAACTTCTTAATCTTCAAATCTCTTGTCTAACGATTTCCAGACACCTATGTATAGAATTACTATTCTTTTCTAATTAAAAAAAAGGAATTACTATCCTTTCCAAATTTAATTCATCACCAAGAATCAGTACAAACCCAAGAAAACAGAACCTAAATCAATCTTCCTATGACAACAACCAAAACAATTAGAACAAAATTTCCTATCCAAATAAGCACCTAAAACTTCAACTTCAGTTTGTCTAAGCTTTCATCTTCTCTCCTACATCACGCACAGGCGACAGAACAACAGCAAGAAAAATAAACACACAGCAGCTGCACAAAAGCAAGGAAGGAGAGAAGTTTTCGAACATACCTACACAAATAGAGCACTGAAGAACAGAGTTGGAGGAGGCAAGGTTGGTGTTTTCTGAAGAAGATAAAGATGATGAAGTCGTTGGAAGCAGCAGAAGAAGAAGCTTGGCTGACCAGAAAAGGAGAAGACCTCAACACAGTTGGAGTGTTGCGCAGGCAGTCTTTGATTCCTCAAATAATGGACTGACGAGAAATATCTTCTTAACATGTTTTCTATGCATAACCACTAACCAGCTCTATGTTCTCTCTTTTTTTTTTTATTCCAAAAAACAATTGATAGTGACTCCATTATCATTTTACTTTCCATATTTAAAATTTCAAAATTTTGGCACCACATACCTATTTTATTTGTATTATTTATTTTTATTTAAAAATATAAACAATTTAAAGAATTAAAATATATATAAGTATGTTTTGTTAGTGTCTAATTGGTCAATCATCATTGAAAATTGTTAAATTAACATTTCGCTAAATGAGACAACAATGTTAACATTAATTATGATAACAAGAATGACGGCTAAGTTTTACCAAATGAAGAAAAATGCCCCAAGAATAATTATGAAAGGTTTTGGCGGAAGTTTAATTAATGTTTTTCCTAAGCCATAACAAGAATGAAAAAGCGTATGAATGCATAATAAGGGCATAAAAGTGAGGTGTTACATTTGTTGGTATCAGAGCATGTTAGGGTTACTCCATGATCGGGGGTTCTCATTGGATGAAACTAGTGGACGAAGTCTTAACTCTTACTCCGACATGACCAGATTGCATTAGTCTTCTTGGTTGCATGTCGTCGAGAGGCAGATGTGTAAAACATGCTGTTGAGATACCTTATGTTGTCCACCAGTTATGGGGCCGAGATCCACATTTTATTTGCCACTTGGCGCCATTTTGAATGACAACCACAAATATTTGTGGTTGGAAAATAGCCTAGTCCACCCTTGGTGGATTAGGCCCAAGCCCAATAGATTGGGGTTAAAGTATAAATAATATAAATGCTTGGGTGGATATATGTAATATTTCCCAAACCATTATGAGTCATATTGTTTTAATCAATAGAATAAGACTATACAAGTGGTTATGTTTCACCAAAACAATATGTCTCTCAATTGAAATGATATCTTATCTCTCTGGTGGAAGGACATGTTAGTAAAAGAGGAAGGGGTGCATAGAACCCTATAAATAGGCGTAAAGGGATTCAGTTGAAGGACATTGGAAATAACATACAGAAACTCTGTCAAACTGACTCCTTATTCCCTCTACTATATTAATCTCTTTTTCTTTTTGTAGTGGTGTATTTGCTGTGCGTCATAATCATTTCCGCAACTGTGATCCGATTAGCGTGGGTACAAGAGATAAACGGTCACACCCCAGGTACGTCCAATCATTCTTACATGGTATCAAAGCCTGGTTAGCCTGTATGAGATTATGATCTCCATATTATGATAATATGATGTGCATATTATTATTTTCAAATATCTATATATATATATATATATATATATAAATATTATCATGTTGCTTCCATTGTGAGTGTTTTTTGTTTTCTTTCGTGAGTTTGAAAAAAAGTATATTGGTGTTTGTGTGAGTATATATATCTTTCTTGATTTTTCCTGATCTCTGTGATTTGTAGGGGTCGGCATTTTTTATTCTTTCTTTAAATATAATCATATGCGAATAAAGAAAAAAATAAATAAATGAAACAGAGACAACTGCGGATTGCATGTACATCCATATATATATATAGTTTTGGTTCATGCTTATATAAATAATTTTCTCCAGTTCCTACTTATATGTTTGTAAAAGTAAATAATAAAAGCCTAGAACCATAAAACAAAAGAACTTAGAGAGAGAAAGCATGAAAAATGAAATTTTTTTAGCATTGGGTCATTTTAAAATTAGAGAATTAGGATTTGAAAATAATCTGATTGCGTAGATCTTGAAAAAACGATAAAAAATGACACCAAGAACGCCCAAAAAGGACGTCGGATGGAGGAGAAATGGAGGAGAGAAGTTTCGGGTCCAACCGACCCGACCCTTCTCTCATTCCAGGTCAGGTCTGACCTGGCGGGAGGTTGAAGATGACCTCCTGCCCCAAAACGACGTCGTTTCGGTATTTATTAAAAAAAACATTTTTGTTTGAAAGGTGCCAGGGCCGGATATATAAAAAAAAGGGATTTTTTTTCGAGCCTAAATATGTGAGGCCCAAACCCCAAAAAAATAAATTTTCTAAAACCCGAAACAACAAAAAAAAAAATTTTGGCAGAAAAGCCACGTGGTGCATGAGGCCACGTGGCATATTTTCTTGACACGTGGTGGACACATTCTGACAGTGCTCGGCTCGTGGAGGCTGATGATCCGGCGCGTGTCACCGGATTACTGATGGAAGATGGCGCGTGTTGTCCACGCGCCACTGTGTGCGTGTGTTTTTTTTTTATTTTTCCAGTTTTCTGACTTCTCGCATGCATGGGGGCACGTGCTTGGTCAGAATGAGACTCCATTTGTCCCTAAAAATCCCTAAATTCATGATCTTTAATATGATATGCTATATGAATATTTTAGAAGTCAATTGATATATATTTATGTTATTCTAAGTGCGTTTATTAATGTTTTAAAACATTTCGAAACTTCTAAAATTCATTTGTTAATTTCAATATTTTTCTGTTATATTTAAATATGTTATAAACATGTTTTCATATATCATAGAGTGAATATTGTCTTATTTATATTATAATAAAGCATGATTTAGTTGATTATTTATTATATTATTATATGTTTTTTGATAAGTGGGAGTTTTTAGGAGTTGTTAATCCTAAAAGTTAGAGTTGTAAAAGTACCTATATATAATTCTTGATAGAATTTTAGTGATGTTGCTAATATTTATGTGATGGGAGATACAAGCATATACTCATGATCATGAATTTAGTAGTATTACTATTTTTTCTAGTTAAGAATAATATAACCACATGACATTGTATACTATATTGTGCTATATATATATTCTTGATGATATGTTCAATAGTTTGATTCCCTTAGAGAGACATATTGAATGTGAAATATATTTGTTACAGAATTGAAAATGGCAACTAAGAATATCATAGCTGAGTTAAATAAAGGGGACAAATTAAATGGTGACAATTGGGATATCTGGCACCAAAAAGTCCAATATATTTTGGAGGAACAAGAGGCAATGGAACCTCTAACAACAGTTGTAGCACAACCTGCTGCTGGGAATACGGCCCAACACAAGAGGGACAGAGAAGTCTATGAGGCTTGGAAAAAGAAAAATAGCATTGCAAGAATTACATTACTGAGTACAATGGCAGATGACCTCATGTGTGAATATGAGAAAAATGAAATAGCGCAAGCAATATGGGCAGCGTTGAAAGATAGGTTTGGTGGTACATCCACCTCTAAGCTTAGACGATTAACTATTAAGTTTGATACGTATAAGCTTAGGCCAAATACTTCCATGAAACAACATTTGAGAGAGATGGCAAATATGATTAGAGAATTGAAGGAAGCTGGGCATATTGTGTCTGATGAACAACAAGTTCAGGTAGTGATAAGATCATTGCCATCTAGTTGGGTGCACATGAAGGTTAATCTAACTCATAATGAAAGCATTAAAAATTTTAATGATGTGGCTAAACACTTGGAACTTGAGGATGAGCGCTTGGAGGCATACAAGTCCTCTAGCCATGCCTACTACACAGAGGGTGCAGGTCCTTCTAATGCAAAACCTGATTTCAAAAAGGGGAATAAAATCCAAAAGAATGGAAAGAAGGACAAGACTAAATTTGTAAAAGGCAAAAAGGAATTCAAGAAGAAAGGAAAAAAGGGTGGGAAGAAGAAGAAAAATGACTTAAAGAAGGTCAAATGTTTTGCCTGCCAAAAAATGGGTCATTTCGCATTGGATTGCACCGAGAGAAACGAGAGTGAAAAGGTACCAGTGGATTATGTAAATTCACATATTTCCTATGTTTCTAGCACTGTTTTCCTAATAGAGAATATCTGTTTGGACTCAGGTTCAATAGACCACGTGACGAGGGATCGAGGATCCTATGTAGAATATCATCGGTTGCCTGACAAATGTAAGTGGCTTTATGTAGGCAACAATGCAAAGATTGAAGTTAAAGGCATTAGAACTTGCAAATTAACTTTGCGTAGTAGAAAGGCTTTGATCCTTCATGATATGCTTCATGCTCTTGACATCTGATGGAATTTAGTTATGTAAAATGTCTTATAAATTATGGTTTTAATGTAAACTTTCATGATAAAGTTGCAGACATATTTCATAATTTTGTATTTTATAGTTTAGCTTTCCTTGCAAAGAATTTCTTTGTAATGGATACTATTGATGATTATAATGTACATGATTGCTTTGCTACTTCCTCTGATTCAACTGTTGATATGGCTATTTGGCATGCTAGACTATGGCATATTAATCAAAATAAAATGATTAAACTATCAAAAGATGGTTTGCTAGGATCCATATCCAATATGGAAATGTCATTATGTGAAAGTTGTCTAGCAGGTAAGGCAACTAGAAAACCTTTTGGTAAGGGAACCAGATCAGACAACCATTGCAAATAATTCATTATGATATTTGTGGTCCTATGAGTGTGAGGGCAAGGCCTGGAGGTTGGTATTTTATCACTTTTATTAATGACTATTCACGATACAGTTATGTCTATTTGATCACACATAAGTATGAGACTCTTGAGTGCTTTAGACAATACGTAAATGAAGTTGAAAACCAAATGGACCATAAAGTTAAAGTATTACATACTTATCGAGGACGTGAATATTTGTCCGATCAATTTAAAGAGCTCTGTGAAGAAAAAGGGATAATTAGGCAGCTAACTATCCCTGGCATTCCACAATAGAATGGAGTTACTGAAAGAAGAAATAGAACGCTTCTAGACATGGTTAGGTCAATGATGGCACAAGAAAATCTATCAATTTCATATTGGGGTGATTCTTTAATGACTGCTACCTTCAAACTTAATCATGTGCCCTCAAAATTAATTACTTCAACACCTTATGAGTTATGGACAAAACGTAAGCTGGATCTTAGTATCCTTAGACCATGGGGGTCAGCTGCATACGTTCATGATAATTCTCATAAGTATGGAAAGTTAGGTCCTAGAGGAAAGAAGTGTATCTTTATAAGGTACTCTGAACAATCCAAAGGATACGTCTTCATAAGTGAAAATGAAAATGGAATAGTGACTGAAATTGAATCTAGAGATGTTACATGTCTAGAAAATGAATTCCCTAATAGGGGAGACATTGACCGCACTGTATCTCTTTATGAGACACAGGAACAAACAAGTATAGAGCATGTTGATATGCCTGAATCATCCCAAAATGTCGTTCTAAGTGGGAGCTTAGAAAGGTCAACGCAAAGACCCAGACAAAAGAAAAGACAAAGACAAGAAGCTCCTACAAGAAAGAGTAACAGGGAAAGTATACCTAAAAGATGCTTCCAAATAGAAAGTAAAGCACTTATTGTTACTCCTGATGGGGATGATGAACCACATTCGGTACTAGAAGCCTTATCGGGTCTTGCTAAAGATGAATGGAAAAAGGCAATGGATGAAGAAATGAACTCAATGAGAAAGAATCAAGTTTAGAAATTGGTTGACCTACCAAAAGGGCGCAAAGCCATTGGGAACAAGTAGATTCTCAAAATTAAAAGAAAGGTGGATGGGTCAATTAAAAAGTATAAGGCACGATTAGTTGCAAAGGGGTATACATAGCAAGAAGGTATAGATTATGAAGATACCTTCTTACCTGTGGTACGATTTAATTCTATAAGAATTATTCTAGCAATAGTAAACAGTTTCGACTTGGAATTACATCAAATGGATGTTAAAACTGCATTTCTAAACAGTGATCTAGATGAGGAAATCTATATGGAACAACCATTAGGTTTCATTGAAATAGGAAAAGAGAACAAAGTTTGTAAACTTAAAAGGTCTATTTATGGACTCAAGCAATCATCCAGACAGTGGTATTTGAGGTTTCATAAAGCAATCACTACTACAAAAAACCAAATCTGTGGCGCTTATAATTGCATTAGCTGTGGCGCTTGCGAAATGCCACCTATCTTAACGCTACTAAAAAAAGCTGTGGCGCTTGGAAGCGCCACAGCTATTTAATTTTTTTTTTTTAAATAGCCTCCTGTGGCGCCTGACCTACCAGGAGCCACAGGAGGCTACCTTCCTGTGGCGCCTGGTCAGCCAGGCGCCACAGGAGGGATGCCTCCTGTGGCGCCTGCCTGACCAGGCGCTACAGGAGGCATCCCTCCTGTGGCGCTTGGCAGCTCACATTTGCTCATCCTCGTCACTCAAGCTAGCGTCACCAACGTAAGAAGAAGATTGTTTCATTCTAGCTTGCTTTGTTTAAATTTTTTTAGTAATCTTTTAATTTACTTAATCAGTTGTTGATGTACTGTGTTCACATATCAAGTTCTTGTATTGTGATATTTTTTATGTTAGCTTTGGAGAGTATTAATGTAAGAACATTATTGTTGAGGAAATGACAATAAATATATTGTTGTGTAAGAAAATTATTGTTGGGGAACTTGAATTTTAAATGTGAAAATTATATATATATATATATATATAATAGGTTGAAATATAAAATAGAAAGATTGAAAATTTGAGATATGATAAACATGAAAGCAACTCATTATAAAATAAAGCTTCACAATCAGGAAGCAAAAAAAAGGGCCACAGGAAAGAAAAGAAAAAGAAAACGCAAAAAAAAAAAAAAAATGGGCAGCTGTGGCACTTCTTTAAAGAAGTGCCACAAAATATGTGCCACCTTTCAATCTTTTTGTAGTAGTGAATAACCTCTTATGATTTCCAAATGATTGAAGAGGAGCACTGTGTCTACATCAAACGGTTTGAGGGTAATTTTGTTATATTATCCTTATATGTAGATGATATACTATTGGCTGGAAATAATCTGAATTCGGTTATAGCTATTAAAGAATGGCTTTCATCGAATTTTGAAATGAAAGACATAGGTGAAGCAGAGTTTATACTTGGAGTTAAGATCCAAAGAGATCGTTCAAAAGGAATCCTATATCTTTCACAAGAAAATTACATTAAAAAGATTCTCGAACGATTCAACATGAGCAACTGCAATTCCTTAGATACCCTAGTGGCTTCTGGTGCAACGTTAAGCCATGAGATGCGTCCTAAAACTGAATCAGATCAAAAGAAATTGATGAAAGTTCCCTATGCTAGTGTTATTGGTAGTTTAATGTATGCAAAGATGTGTACAAGGCTAGATATCTGCTTTGCAGTAGGATTGGTAAGTAGGTTCCAATCCAACATAGGTAAGCGTCACTAGAAAGCAGTAAAAAGGATTATGAGATACTCAAAAGGCACATCTAACTATGCATTACGCTACGAAGGAAGTGATCTACGCCTAGTTGGATACTCCGATGTTGATTTAGGCGGAGATGAGGAAGAGTGAAGATCGACTTTAAGTTATACTTTCTTACTGAATAATGGCACCATATGTTGGAGTAGTAATAAGCAAACATGTATTGCTTTACATTCTATGGAAGCCGAGTTCGTAGCATGTACTGCAGCAGCACAAGAGGCTTTATATTTGAAGAGGTTTATTGAACATCTTGGATTTGGCAATAAGAGTACCAATCTAGTATTAATGCATTGTGATAACACTGCAGTCATAGTCTAAACTAAAGATCCCAAGTATCATAGTAAGACCAAGCATATAGACATTAAGTACAATTTTGTAAGAGATTATATAGCACAGAAAATTATTGCTGTACAACATATTTCGACCAAGAGTATGGTCATTGATCCCCTGACCAAACCAATTGCCAAGGAAACATTTGAAAAACATGTAAGGGCACCTGGCATACGTAAAAGGTAAAATTTTAGACTTTATGTATTACATTTATGATTGAAGTACTTATCATTATTAGTGTATATGTCTATGTGAAAGTATACAATGTCTAGTATGTCGTACAGTCTTGTGAGGTTGTCTCTTACACACGAGAAATTGTCTTTGACACTCAGGAGGGGTGTGCAAAGATACGACAATTGTGTTCACCAGTAAAGCGGCTAGAATGCTGATATGGTAGAGAAGAAATACAAACTATGTTGCCTTGACAACAGTGTAGCGTGTCAAGATGAGATCTATAAACATGAATATAAATATAGATCGAATCATAGACATCCACTTCCATGATGCCTGTAGCCAGATAACAAATTCTTCAATATTGAAGTCTGAGTAGAAAAGAAGAATTTGGGTTTAGATGCTGGGAGTGTCTAGACTCAAGTCTGTACAGTGTTAACAACAGAATGCAAAATGACATGCGTTCTTATGGTGTAAGAGTAACATTGCAGCATGCGATTCATACCGCATGTGCTAAAGAACAGCAAACGGGAAGCAAGAAAGAAAATCCATGCTTAATTGTTGTGTGAGTCCCAGGAAGTTTCTAATTCTTCCAATGATATCCTTTGACTTTGACAATATCATAGAGGTGTGCTTCAGCGTCTGCTACTTTAGCATATGTCCTACGATCATGATAGATGCGATCTATAGTATTATGTTAGGAAAGCGGCTGATGTATATTGAAGTGATATCTGGGTGAAAGGAAGATTACTTGAAATATACACAAATATGCTAGTGTCTAAGACATGTCCTTTATGGTATTATTTTTGATAATTTCATAAGTGTGGATACTATGCATACTAGAAAGGCAGTCTGAGTTTTATACTGACTCAAAAAGGGATTAGATTAACCATGTGAAAGTGTATATAAGTGAATCTAGGATATTTAAGGCACAATATTAAAATCAAGCTACACAATGAAGGTTGTCTTGTGCTGATCTCTATAAAAGAGATTTCTAGTACATACACCTAAATGCAGATGTCATGCTTATGCAGTCACGGCAAAGCACCTAATATGAAAGAAGGAAGAAAGAGAGACATATCTAATCCACCAAGTGTGAGTGGGAGATGTTGGAAAATAGCCTAGTCCACCCTTGGTGGATTAGGCCCAAGCCCAATAGATTGGGGTTAAAGTATAAATAATATAAATGCATGGATGGATATATGTAATATTTCGCAAACCATTATGAGTCATATTGTTTTAACTGATAGAATATGACTCTACAAGTGGTATTGTTTCACCGAAACAATATGTCTCTCAATTGAAATGATATATTGTCTCTCTGGTGGAAGGACATGTTAGTAGAAGAGAAGGGGTGCATAGAACCCTATAAATAGGCATAAAGGGATTCAGTTGAAGGACACTAGAAATAATATACAGAAACTCTGTCAAATTGACTCCTTATTCCCTCTACTATATTAATCTCTTCTTCTTCCTATGGTAGTGTATTTGCTGTGCGTCATAATCATTTCCGCAAATGTGATCCGATTAGCATGGGTACAAGAGATAAACGGTTGCACTCCAGGTACGCCCAATTATTCTTACAGGTCGTGTGGGGCCCTAGACAGTGTGCTTTAGCTCCTCAAGGTAGAGAACAAGTTTCCATATTATATGGGGGCTCAGTGTGTGCGATTAGACGGGTAAAATATGTCAGTACAGGTGTGTCTACATATGGGACCAACATGGCCTATATCTCTTCTCTTTCAAAAACGCAGGGTATAGGTAACTGCCCTAAAAATGCCATGTGCACACCTCTATTGACATATTTTACCCATCTAATCACATACACTGAGCCCCCATATAATATGGAGATTTGTTCTCTATCCTGAAGAGCTGAATCACACTATCTAGGGCCCCACATGGCCCACAAATATGTGTGTTTGTCATTCAAAATGGCGCCGAGTGGCCTTTTGCACCCTAAGGGTGCCACATGTACTCAAGTACATGTGTCGATCTATTTCTCTTACTAACTACAACTTCTGAGCCCTCGTATTATTGGGAGAACCAATCTCTACCCGGAAAGCTAAATCATACAATCCCAGAGAGTCTTTTTATCTCTCGAAATTTTTGGGACTCTTCGCAAACTAGGCTTAGTAATCTGCATAATATAGATTTATCCTCAATTTCCTAGGCCCAAACTTCGGGATATTACACTCATATTCCAATGCAATTTTTTATGCATCCTCTTTTTAGATAATTGCAAAAGTAGCTATTAGGTAGTATGAATTAAATAAAAGTGGAGGCTATTTTATGCATCCTAATATTAGCAACTACATAGGAGACCATTAATGGAGGCTTCAGATGACCACAAAAGAATGATTCATGACGGTCTTTTAAATGGATGAATTGCACCAATACACTATAACACTTGAACATGAAAGAAGGAAATCAATTAAAGTTACCTTTATTTTCTCCAAATAATTCTTCCTCTTCATTCTCCCTCCAAGAGTCACGTCCCTCAAGCTCTCTTCAACCCTGCAAGTGCCTGCTTGTTTTAACTTTTTAAAAGTGCTTTTACAGCAATCAAGAGAAGTATATAAGAGGAGTTTTGTCCCACCTTGTGAAAAAATGCTAGATAAAGCACTTTTTTGAGGTTGCCAAATGAGCGCCAAATGTCCTGTGAATTGCAAGAAAAATGGGGGGGGAGACTTTAAAAAGCTAATAAAAAAGGATGGTAGCACTTATTTCATAAAAATTGTTTCATCAAAGATGAGCTAAAACGTACCACATCAAGGTTAACTATTTCATGAGTAAAAAATTAGGAGATGATAAAATCGTCCCCAGTAAAGGACTTTATTTCAGTAAATTCCCTTGAATGAGGGAAATTTCATTTAAATCCCAAGGGGCTTAATGAAATTAAAATTTGAACAAAACCCTTTACAATGACCCTTTTGTGATTCACAACCTGTACCATTCCATATGTACAGCTACTTTTTTGAAATTTAAAAGTGAAAAAAAATTAGAATCTCAAGTTAGTTTCTTTCAATTGAACAGCTTTATTTACAACTAATCTATTAGGGGCTGTCTGATATAGCAAAGTTGCAGTATCCTTCAAAATTTACTATTCATTTGCAACAAAATATTTACTCGATTTTTTCATTCTTTTTTGTTTTGGTACACTGCACAAATTAATATACAAGAACTCTTTTAATTTCGAAATTACATTAAGGTGGAACCTATAACTGAAATATAATATTCACCAATTTCCAAACACTCCGAATTCAAAATATATACACACAATAACAGCCCTATCTCTCTTACAAAGCCCACGCACTCCTACTTGTCCTTACCTTAGCTCATTAGATGATGGCCCATTAATTACAGGTCCAGTACACCTATATCATATGTACCATCACACTATGAAATTCACAAGAGATAGAATGAGAAAATATTTGCAACTATCATGCAAGAGTTTGGACAGCCTTATGGAAGCTTAAAGTGCAGCCGAAGATCCGCTCCTTTATATGGAGAGTTTTGAACAAGGCCGTGGCTACTAAAGAAGCTCTTTACAGAAGGAAGTGCTCAACATATCCATTTTGCCCAACATGTGGAGAGGAGGTCGAAACAATAGAACATCTCCAATTCCTTTGTAACTGGGCTCGTGTTGCTTGGTTGGGATGCCCTTTGGGACTGTTGGTAGATCATTACAATTTGAAGAATGTGTTTTTCTGGCTACAGGAATTGTTACTATCTGATGCCTCTGATATGGATTTTAGTAGAGCCTATGCTGCTACCTTATGCTGGTACTTATGGAAATTAAGATGTAAGAAGGCTATTGAAGAAGAAATCCCTGACCCTACAACTGCTATTATTCTGGCAAGCCAGTGTATACGGAATTACCATGAAGCCCTTGCAAGCCCTCAGATCACAATTCCGAAGGCTACCAAGGCATCATCGGTGGAGGAAACCGTTGGAACCTGCTGTCAAATTAAATTGTGATGGGGCATACAGTGCAAAAAATGGAAGAGCAGGTATTGGTGTCATTTGCAGAGATGCAAGAGTGGTCTTTTTAAGAGGCTGGGCAGACAAGGTAATAGCAAATTCTGCTTTTAATGCTGAGCTTGAAGCAGTGAATAGAGCTATCCTGATGGCTCCACTATGGGAAGCAACGCCAATAATCATAGAATCAGATTGCAAAGTTCTCGTTGATGCACTAAATTCAAGGAAATTATATGCTTGTCCATGGCAATCTCCCGGTTTGCTACTTGACATTTTCGACATGATTGCTGATCGGAGTTCTATCTCACTCTATTTCACGCCACGTGAAGGTAATGTTGCTGCAGATTACTTGGCTGCTATGGCTTCAAAGGAGCTGTGACCTAATGGTCTGATCTTGGTATCATCTCCACCTCCTCTAGCCACTATCATACTTCGTGAAGCAAATGTCAGTGTATCTCGTCACTACTACAGAATTGAGATATAACCACCCCCAAAGACGTCCCAAATTGAAAATTGGGTGGTTAAAAAGGGAGGCGGTGGCATTTTCATAATTATATATGTGTAGGGGAAGCTTTAGGCGTCCCAAATTTGAATTTGGGACGTCTAAAGTGCTTCCTGGCGCGAAATATAAATTTCATAAATTTTTTTTAGCGCCAGGAGCTGGGTTTAGGCGTCCCAAATGGCATTTGGGACGCCTAAAGTCACCTTTAGGCGTCCTAAATACCATTTGGGACGCCTAAAGGCATCCCCTGCATGTCAGACAAGTGTCTGACATGCGGTCTTCTCATCTATCTATCACACCCTCTCCTCACATCCTCTCAACAACTTTACTCTTCTTCCTCCTCTCCCCACCCACACCGTCGGCCCTCCTGTGTATTTTTTTTCTTCAACTCCTCCCTCCTCACTTGTTCAAGCTCTCTCCTCCACCGTCGGCCCTAGCTTGTTGAACTCCTCCCTCCTCCCTTCTTCTTCTTCCTCTTTGTTTCTTCAACGGCTGCAACCTCACCTCCTCAACAATGGGTTTTGCTCTCTCCTCCATTGTTGTGCGTGGGTGGAGCTCCAACGTCTTCTCTACCTCTCAAACATAGTAGCTAGGGGGCGCCCTGATCAGGTTGGTTTATTTTCTTCATTTTTTTTTGTAACAGAATATGGTTTATTTTGTTTTTGAAAAATAAATTAAATGGTTGAGATTGTGCTTATTATATATTGCTTATATTGAGATAGTTGAGATTAGCCTGATGTGTTTGGTGTGGTTATATTGTTTAAATTGCATTTATTCGGGAATGGTTTATTTTCTTGTTTAAATATAAATTTAGTTGTGTATAATAGAAACAAGTCTTCTTAGTTCTCACCCGTTCCATTGTGTTAAATATGAGTAAAGTTTAAAAGTTACTCCCCTGTTTCAATTTGCCTCTCGTTAATTATTGAGTAAACTTTGTTCTTATAAGATAAAATGTTATATTAAATAGGGATGTAGTTAGAAAGGTTTTAAATTTAAAGGTAGATTTAATGAGATTTAAAGATTTCTTTGACTATTGTGGATCATGTTAAAAGTGACTTATAAGAACGATTAGAAGTAGAGTATTAAATTTTAAGACAAAGTTTTTGAACTTTTATTTATTTATTTGTTCAAGTGTAACATAATGAAAGTGGCTCATAAAAGTTTCTTCCAATCATTGATTAGTGTATGCCACATGAAACCAATACAATTCATAGTTGTTCATGAAACCGTTAAAACCTCTCATTAAAATCCTACCATGAATTTGGCGAAACCATTTGTTATCTTTAACCCCGTTTAATTTGAAACCTCATAATAAGCTCAATATGTTAACCCTGTTAATACAAAGCCGTTTCTACGGCTTTTCTAAAAGTATAATAGATCCCTGTTGTTCAGTTTTAGGGAAATCTAGCTTTTATAAGGCAATGGAGATTTATCCATACACACGTAATGGCACCACCCCATTTCATTGGTCTTGTTCCTGCACCATTAATTAGTATATATAATAAAATAAAATATGATTTATTTAAATTAAAGAAATTCTTGTATTAATTACACACAATTGTTTTGTTAATTGCAAATTCTGAAATTACGAAGAATAATTCAAGCCAAAACTTAAAAAGAAAACGATAACCCCAATATTCATTAAATGATTTTTATCTAAATATTTTCAATAAAACAATTTTATTTTTGGAAGAACTCAACTTAAAATTGTTTTGTTAATATGAAACTCGTTTTGTTTTTAATTCTTCCAAACCTCAAAAAAATTCTTTAATTTAATCTTATTGTATTTATTTTATTATACATTAATTTTATATACATATACTTATTAAAAAAAAAAAGTTACATAGCACTGAAACCCTTTTAATAGGAGAGATGAGGCTAGGAGGGGGCAATAAAGTTATTAAGCCCATATTTTAAAATCCTAAATTGGGTTGATAACTTAAATAGGAAATCCCATCATATGTCCTTGAGAATTGTACTAAACGTGTGAATGTTATTGGTAATGCCTTAGGTGGTAACAAAATGGATCATAGTTGGATGAATGCTTTGAGAACTAGCGAAGAATATGAGAAAGGGGTGGACGAATTTATTGAATTCGCTAAAAAGAATGCTCCTGCAAGAAATGGGAAGTATTTTTGTCCTTGTGTCAATTGTTTGAATGAGAGTAGACGGGATGTTGATGTCATAAAGGATCACCTACTTTGTGATGGAATAAATCTGCGATACACAAGGTGGATATGGCATGGTGAGGAAGTAACTGATTGTCCGTCACACAAGAAGGATGCTGTGGATGTCATAGATGAAGATAGAATGGAGAGAATGATTAACGATGTTGAGGCAGAATCCTTTGCGCAGTCGCAGGAGTATGATAGCCTGCGGAGTAATGCAGAGACACCATTGTACAGTGGTAGTAAGTACACGCGGCTGACAGGAACATTACATTTGGTTAACTTAAAGGCAACTTGTGGGTGGACCGATAGTAGTTTCACATTGCTACTTGAACTATTGTGTGATATGTTTCCGGAGGATAATGTACTTCTAAATCGTATGTGTGAGGCCAAGAAAATCCTGTCTACAATGGGTATGGAGTATAAGAAGATACATGCTTGCCCTAATGACTGCGTACTGTACAGAAATGAGTACGGATGTCTTAGTGAGTGTCCTAAGTGTAAAACTGCACGATACAAAGTGAAAAAAGATGGTGGTTGTGGTGATGTGACAAGTAAAAGGCAACCTTTAAAGGTTATGTGGTATCTTCCAATAATACCACGTTTTAAACGTTTGTTTGCGAGTGCAACAAAAGCGAAGAAGTTGAGATGGCACTCTGATGAGAGAATATCTGATGGGAAATATCTTCGGCACCCAGCTGACTCTCCACAATGGAAAAAAATAGATGAAATCTTCCCTCAATTTGGCAGCGAGCCGAGAAACCTACGGCTTGGGCTTTGTACACACGGCATCAATCCGTATAGAACTCTTACTAGCACACATAGTGCGTGGCCGGTTCTCCTTCTAATATACAACTTGTCTCCCTGGCTATGTATGAAACGTAAGTATATGATGCTATCTATGATGATTTCTGGACCAAAACAGCCAGGGAACGATATTGATGTCTATTTGGCGCCTTTGATTGAGGACTTGAAGAAGTTGTGGGAGGAAGGCGTAGATGTGTTTGATGCTTATAAGAAGGAGTCTTTCAAGCTACGAGCAATGATTTTCACAACGATAAACGACTTCCCTGCGTACGGAAACTTGTCAGGGTATAGCGTGAAGGGTCACAAAGCATGCCCAATATGTGAAGCAGACACACACTTCCAACAACTAAAGCATGGAAGAAAAACTGTCTACCTTGGCCACAGGAGGTTTCTTCATCGGTTCCACCCGTATCGTAGGCTAAGAAAGCGGTTTAACGGCTTACCGGAGCATGGAATGGCTCCAAAGTCACTAACCGGAGAGGAAGTCTACAGTCGAGTGGAACATATCCATGTCACTTTTGGTAAGAATCAGAGGGTTGCAGCTGAGAAGAACAGATGGAAGAAGAGATCCATTTTCTTTGATCTTCCATATTGGCGTTCGCTTGACGTGAGACACAGTATTGATGTGATGCATGTGGAGAAGATTGTTTGTGATAGCCTTATCAGTACGCTTTTGCACATACCA
The DNA here is from genome assembly GCA_963242795.1 of Inga leiocalycina. Classification (NCBI taxonomy): domain Eukaryota; kingdom Viridiplantae; phylum Streptophyta; class Magnoliopsida; order Fabales; family Fabaceae; genus Inga; species Inga leiocalycina. The sequence goes on from OY725321.1 coordinate 61,799,318, forward strand.
GGGAAGACTAAGGATGGGATTAATGCGAGATTAGACCTTGTCGATATGGGAATAAGAGAACGGTTACATCCACAACTAAGAGATGATGGTAGGAGGGCATACATGGAGCCAGCAGCGCATACACTATCAAAAGCAGAGAAAAGAAGTTTGTGTGGGTGTTTGCATGAAATGAAGGTGCTGTAAGGGTATTCCTCGAATGTGAGAAGATGTGTCTTAATGGACGATTTGAAGTTAGTGGGAATGAAGTCCCATGATTATCAAGTGTTGATGCAACAACTATTACTAGTAGCTATTAGAGGCATAATGAAAGATGAAGTATGAAACACAGTGACAAGATTGTGCGTTTTCTTCAATGCTATCTGTAACAAAGTCATTGACACTGAAAATTTGGATGAACTAGAAAATGAGGGTTACATTATTTTGTCACAACTAGAGATGCACTTTCCGCCTTCATTTTTTGATATAATGGTGCATTTGGTAGTTCATTTGGTGAGGGAGGTAAGGCTATGCGATCCAGTTTACCTGAGGTGGATGTACCCTTTTGAGCGATACATGAAGATCTTAAAAGGGTATTCTAAAAATCCTTATCGACCAGAAGCCTTAATAGTAGAAAGATATGTAGTTGAGGAGGCTATGGAGTTTTGCAAAGATTATATGTCAGGGAAGAAGGAACAATCTCGGCATGAAGAAGGGAGAAGCAAGGGAACACGAGGACTGAAAGTGAAAAATGTTCCTTGTGAAGAGGTGTTGCAAGCCCACTTGTATATCCTGAATAATACGGAAGAAGTTCAACCTTACATAAATGAACACAGAAACACTTTGAAGAACAAGAATCCAAGGAAGAATGACATGCAGATTGCTATTGAGCAAAACAAGACATTCATGCAGTGGTTCGAGGAAAAGGTTTTACACGAGATCGGTGTGTCTGAGACAATCGAGTGGCTAGCTTGGGGGCCTTCGTTTCAGGTCATTACTTGGACCGGTTATGATATAAATGGCTATTCCTTCTATACCAAAGAGCAAGATGACAAAAGTACCATGCAAAATAGTGGGGTCATGGTAGAAGCTGAATCTATGCACTTTTCCAGTTCGAGAGACAAAAACCCCATATTAGCGTCTATGGCCTATTATGGAGTTATAGAAGAAATATTGGAGATGACATACAACAAGTTCAAAGTTGCTTTATTTAAATGTAAGTGGGTTAGCAACAATGCCGTGGTAATAGATAAACAATTTGGATTTGTCTCAGTCGATCTTCGAAGAATTGGCTATAGAGACGAGCCCTTCATTTTAGCAAGCCTGGCGAAACAAGTGTTTTATGTCACCGATCCTGCCAGCAAAAATATGTCCATTGTCCTTAAAGTAAAAAACAGAAGTATGGTGATCCGACCTTCAACCTTGATGACACACCACCTTTCACAACAACTACACCTCGAACAAATGAAGTAGAATTGGTAGATGGTGACGAATATGCTGTAAGAAATGACCATAGTGAAGGACTATGGGAAACAATCTAGAGTAAGACCTTAATTTATAAACGAGAACTGTGTTTTTTCAGTTTTACTTCCCACTTACTATATACATGTGTTTTCATTGCAATTTACTTACGTTTCTGATTATGCTTTTTGTGTTAACAGGAATATGGACAACGTTAGTGATGACGAGAGGTGTAGAGATGACGAAAGCTCTAGCAATGACGAAAGGCCTAGAGTTGAACCCCATGCAAGGAGGGTTAGAGGCTGTACAAAGATGGGAGCATTGGTTGCACGTCATGAACATCAACAGGAGAGGCTGCATATAGACTTCGATGACAATCTGAATCCAGTTGGTCCTGAGGAAGACCACTTCATTACCTACATAGGGCTTTTGGCTCGAAGCAAAGTGTGCATTACCTACGATAATTGGAGATTGGTTCCCCCAAAAACGAAAGACATGATTTGGCAGCAACTTTTGGTATGTAAGTTTTGATGCATTGTAGCTTTGTTCTTATTGTTTCAAATATAATAATCTTATGTTTTACCTTGCAGCAAACATACGATGTCCCCGACACCACAGAGATGCATAAACACTGGATAGATGAGGTTCGTGTACGATGGAAAGGTTTCAAGAACAAGCTAACAAAGCATTACATTCGAGGGGCCCTTAGGGGTAACGATCCATGTGCACAGTATACATATTTATCTCCAGAGGACTGGAGGTTGTTTACGGCATCACGAGCAGATCCTGAGTTTTTGGTAAGATTTCTGTCATGATATAGAACTACTTATATCATTGATTTCATATACTTTATATCGTTGATTCATTTTTTGTTGTTTTTCATTCATAGAAATTAAGTGCAGCAAATGCCCAGAGGCAAGCAGAAAATAAATATCAACATTTCATGTCTTGCGGTGGATATCGGAAGCTTGAGCGGCAAATGATGGCAGAAGAGTTAAAGAAAATGAAGGAAGCAGCGGAATCTGATCCTAGCGTTGTTATCCAGCCACCGGCACCTCCTCCACGTCACAAAAAATGGAAAGCAGGGAGGATTAAGGCTGGGAAGTACATAAATCCGACTGTTGCTGAGGTTGCTGCGAGGATTGTAAGTAGTTATACCATAAGTACCTAATTTTTTACATGTCGCGAGTGGTTTCGATACATTTACGATAAACTGCATGCTACAGGATGACCTAGACGAGCAGAGTAGCCAAGGTTCATTCAATCCAAGTAGACGGATGGACATCTTGTCAACGGCTATTGGGAAGGCAGATGACCTTGGTCGTGTTCGAGGAGAGACAGGGGGAGTTAGTGCCGCGAGGTATTTTGGACTAGAGCCACATTATTCGTCACAGGCTGGACCTAGTAAGGACATTGTGGCCAAGATTCGAGAGGAGCTCGAACGGGAGATCGAGGTCAACCTTCGCGACAAGCTCCGACAAGAGCTGTTGCCAGAGCTTCAACTTGAAATGGCAAAGATGTTTGAAGCACAAAGGGCAAGGGACGAGGCTCGAACTCAGGAATCCCCGGCCTTCAATAGCACCAGAGGAAGTTACAACCCTCTAGAGCAACCACTTGGCCACCCTTCTCCCTCTACTTGGATGATCCACTGTTACGTGTTGTTGCTGATGCTCTCGTTCACACACGTGCTACCACCCACCATAATCAGCAAATTCCGGAGGATTTTCGTAGGGTGAATGTGACGAGTGTTAGAAAGGGGGAAGAAGGTACAGCCATCCCTGTTCTTGATCCAGAGGTTGGCACGTTAGGTCAAGGGATAAGATCTTTCATCCTTTGGCCTCGCAATCTTATTGGTTCAGACGCAACACCTCCAATGGTAGGAATTACCTTACTGTTACTGAAAATCTATTGGCATCCTAATAACAATTTGTTTTTTGATGTTCTAAAAGGATGACGAAGCTGCGAGCAAATGGCCCTACTTAGCACGGCTGCAACAGATCTACAAGGGCATTAAACAGATTGACTTGAAGATGCCTCCAGGGATTGTGGGCCAAGTGGAGTATCCCTACACGATTGACAATAAAGATCTCAAGCAGTTTATCAGGTTGGAGGAGATAGATGCAGGCTGGGTCAAATTTGCAGTCCGGTAAGTTTTTTTTCAATTTTCCCATAGAATTCATTTAGTGGTTTGTTGTTTTCATACATTCAAGAATTGATTCCTTATTTTAATTCTATTATAGCACCTTCCACGATCTCTGCGCAAACATGGAAAGAGGTAATTGGTATGGATTCTTATGTCCTGCGAATACGACAGGGGATACTTGTACTGTGGCGCATAGGACTCACTATGTCGGCTACGTAATGGCACAAAACAAACTTCGTTGTTATCTAGCACCCATTGTCCAACGGTTCGTATTTACATTTTGTCAATTTTAGAAGTTTACTAAATAATTGTCTTCTCACTCATCTAACTTCATTTTAATGTGTACATGTTGTTAAAGAAACCACTGGACTTTGTGTGTTATATATCCCCGCCGCAATGTAGTCTATTGGTTTGATCCCTTGAGTAACAAGCCAGACAGAGATACAAAATCCGTCTTCGACAAGTAAGTTATTCTGTTTGTATTTCATTGACAACAAAAATAAATGAATGGTTCTAATTTCTGTTTATTTTGCTTTTCATGATAGTGCTTGTCAAACATATAGAATCCTAGATGGGTCATGCGAGGGTGCAGTTGTTAAAAAGCCAAAGTGGTTTTATCCCATAGTAAGTACATTCGATCCTACCTAATTGTTTCATTGACGGTCCTTTTAGACATACCTTTATTGATTTTAACAACCAATTGCATCCCTTTGATTAAAAGTGCCCTCGGTAACCTGGCAACACTGAATGCGGATATTATGTTATACTTTATATGTATAACATAATTCAAAGTGGAATTACTAGCGATTTTGAAAAGGTAATCGCTTCTTCATTCTCAAATGATAATATTTTTGGTGTTCTAATCGAAATGTTAATTAATTCATTTGCTTGAGATTCATTTCATCAAAGCTTATTACTTTCTAATTTTCAGATTTTTGATAATGAAGATGCCTACCTACGTGAAGACCTTGATTTGATCAGAGATCTTTTGGCTGGACATCTTCTTCAACATATAGAGCAGTAAACTTGTTATTTTATATCAGTTTGTACTTGTGTGATGACAACGTTTTGACACTTTCTGGTTGTTTTTTGTTGATATATATAGTAGTAGGTTGTATGAAATGTTATTGTATGTATATATAGTAAATATTGTAGTGCTGGATGTCCTTACCAGTTTGTAACGGACAGTGTGGTTTATGAATCCATCTTCTATTCTGTTTCTACAGTTTCAATTCGTTGGGTAATATAGAATGTAAATTATGGTATAAAAAAAACCTAACTTTTAGACGTCCCAAATTAAGAATTGGGAGGTCTAAAGTCCCCCAGGGTGGGACTTTAGGCGTCCCAAATTAAGAATTGGGAGGTCTAAAGTCCCACCCTGGGGGACTTTAGGCGTCCCAAATTACAATTTGGGACGCCTAAAGTCCCCCAGCGTGGGACTTTAGGCGTCCCAAATTTTAATTTGGGACGCCTAAAGTCAGACTTTGGGCGTCCCTATTATTTGGGACGTCTTTTGTTTCAACTTACTACGCCCCCAGTATATACGTCCCCTCGTTTTGGGATGTTAAAGGTGCCAAATTTGGGAGGTTAAAGCCCCTTTTTGTAGTAGTGCGTAGTCAAGACCAGTGTGTTCTGGAGGAAGACACGGAAAGAGTTGGATAATGTTAGATAATGTTTTTCATTAGCTTATTGTCGTTGCTTTTGCTGGTTTGATGTATTTCCTTATTAAGACTTTTCTCCATTAATATGAATTATATTTCACGGGTCAAAAAAAAAATAAATTGCAACTATCTCCATTAAATTTACTATTCATTAGCAAGAAGATTAACTGGTTTTTTTTTCTGTAAATGAAACCAAACCATTTACAAGATCCCGTTTGAGATTCACAACAATATAATATCATATTCACAACCACCTCTTTGAAATTTACAAATGAAAAAATCAATATCTGAACTTAGTTTCTGTCAATAAGACAATTCCATTTATAAACACCCTATTAGGATTTTCAACTTCATGATAATAAATTCATTGCTTCCCTATGTAAACTCTTCTAATCATGCAAGGAATAAAAAATACTTCATTTTCACAAAAATTCATTTGACAATTGGATAATTGTAACATCCCAAATTTTGGGCCTAGAAATTGAAGAATAAATTTGAATTAAATAAACTATTAAACTAAGTGTAGTCAAATGTCTTAAGCATATCGTAAGGAAAATGCTTAATATAATTATTAAAATTATTTATGGGCATTGAAAATTGAAGAAACATTATAAAATTCAATTTTGGGGATTTAGAGAAATTATAAACATGTTTAATTCCCCCAAAAGTGACCTAAATGATTTTAAATTTGAATTTTAGGAATTAAACACTACTACAAAAAGGGGCTTTAACCTCCCAAATTTGGCACCTTTAACGTCCCAAAACGGGGGGACGTATATACTGGGGCGTAGTAAGTTGAAACAAAAGACGTCCCAAATGATAGGGACGCCCAAAGTCTAACTTTAGGCGTCCCAAATTACAATTTGGGACGCCTAAAGTCCCACGCTGGGGGGACTTTAGGCGTCCCAAATTGTAATTTGGGACGCCTAAAGTCCCCCAGGGTGGGACTTTAGACCTCCCAATTCTTAATTTGGGACGTCTAAAAGTTAGGTTTTTTTTTATACCATAATTTACATTCTGTATTACCCAACGAATTCAAACTGCAGAAACAGAATAGAAGATGGATTCATAAACCACACTGTCCGTTACAAACTGGTAAGGACATCCAGCACTACAATCTTTACTATATATACATACAATAACCTTTCATACAACCTACTACTATATATATCAACAAAAAACAACCAGAAAGTGTCAAAATGCTGTCATCACACAAGTACAGACTGATATAAAGTAAAAAGTTTACTGCTCTATATGTTGAAGAAGATGTCCAGCCAAAAGATCTCTGATCAAATCAAGGTCTTCACGTAGGTAGGCATCTTCATTATCAAAAATCTGAAAATTAGAAAGTAAGCTTTGATGAAATGAATCTCAAGCAAATGAATTAATTAGCATTTCGATTAGAACACCAAAAATATTATCATTTGAGAATGAAGAAGCGATTACCTTTTCAAAATCGCTAGTAATTCCACTTTGAGTTATGTTATACATATAAAGTATAACATAATATCCGCATTCAGTGTTGCCAGGTTGCCGAGGGCACTTTTAATCAAAGGGATGCAATTGGTTGTTAAAATCAATAAAGGTATGTCTAAAAGGATCGTCAATGAAAAAATTAGGTAGGATCGAATGTACTTACTATGGGATAAAACCACTTTGGCTTTTTAACAACTGTACCCTCGCGTGACCCACCTAGGATTCTATATGTTTGACAAACACTATCATGAAAAGCAAAATGAACAGTAATTAGAACCATTCATTTATTTTTGTTGTCAATGAAATACAAACAGAATAACTTACGTGTCGAAGACGGATTTTGTATCTCTGTCTGGCTTGTTACTCAAGGGATCAAACCAATAGACTACGTTGCGGCGGGGACATATAACACACAAAGTCCAGTGGTAACTTTAACAACATGTACACATTAAAATGAAGTTAGATGAGTGAGAAGACAATTATTTATTAAACTTCTTAAATTGACAAAATGTAAATACGAACCGTTGGACAATGTGTGCTAGATAACAACGAAGTTTGGTTTGTGCCATTGCATAGCCGACATAGTGAGTCCTATGCGCCACAGTACAAGTTTCCCCTGTCGTATTCGCAGGACATAAGAATCCATACCAATTACTTCTTTCCATGTTTGCGCAGAGATCGTGGAAGGTGCTATAATAGAATTAAAATAAGGAATCAATTCTTGAATGTATGAAAACAAAAAACCACTAAATGAATTCTATGGGAAAATTGAAAAAAAACTTACCGGACTGCAAATTTAACCCAGCCTGCATCTATCTTCTCCAACCTGATAAACTGCTTGAGATCTTTATTGTCAATCGTGTAAGGATACTCCACTTGGTCCACAATCTCTGGAGGCATCTTCAAGTCAATCTGTTTACTGCTCTTGTAGATCTGTTGCAGCCATGCTAAGTAGGGCCATTTGCTCGCAGCTTCGTCATCCTTTTAGAACATCAAAAAACAAATTGTTATTAGGATGCCAACAGATTTTCAGTAACAGTAAGGTAATTCCTACCATTGGAGGTGTTGCGTCTGAACCAATAAGATTAAGACGCCAAAGGATGAAAGATCCTATCGCTTGACCTAACGTGCCAAACTCTGGATCAGGAATAGGGATGGCTGTACCTTCTTCCCCCTTTCTAACACTCGTCACATTCACCCTACGAAAATCCTCCGGAATTTGCTGATTATGGTGGGTAGTAGCACGTGTGTGAACGAGAGCATCAGCAACAACACGCAACAGTGGATCATCCAAATAGAGGGTGCAAGGGTCTCCCGATACTGGAGTGGGAGAAGGGTCGCCAAGTGGTTGCTCCAGAGGGTTGTAACTTCCTCTGGTGCTATTGAAGGCCGGGGATTCCTGAGTTCTATGCTCGTCCCTTGCCCTTTATGCTTCAAACATCTTTGCCATTTCAAGTTGAAGCTCTGGCAACAGCTCTTGTCGGAGCTTGTCGCGAAGGTTGGCCTCGATCTCCCATTCGAGCTCCTCTCGAATCTTGGCCACAACGTCCTTACTAGGTCCAGCTTGTGACGAAAATGTGGGTCTCGTCCAAAATATCTCGCGGCACTAACTCCCCGTGTCTCTCCTCGAACACGACCAAGGTCATCTGCCTTCCCAATAGCCGTTGACAAGATGTCCATCCATCTACCAGGATTGAATGAACCTTGGCTACTCTGCTCGTCCAGGTCATCCTGTAGCATGCAGTTTATCGTAAATGTATCGAAACCACTCGCAACATGTAAAAAATTAGGTACTTATGGTATAACTACTTACAATCCTCGCAGCAACCTCAGCAACAGTCGGATTTATGTACTTCCCAGCCTTAATCCTCCCTGCTTTCCATTTTTTGTGACGTGGAGGAGGTTCCGGTGGCTGGATAACAACGCTAGGATCAGATTCCGCTGCTTCCTTCATTTTCTGTAACTCTTCTGCCATCATTTGCCGCTCAAGCTTCCGATATCCACCGCGAGACATGAAATGTTGATATTTATTTTCTGCTTGCCTCTGGGCATTTGCTGCACTTAATTTCTATGAATGAAAAACAACAAAAAATGAATCAACGATATAAAGTATATGAAAATTACAAGTTCTATATCATGATGACAGAAATCTTACCAAAAACTCAGGATCTGCTCGTGATGCCGCAAACAACCTCCAGTCCTCTGGAGATAAATATGTATACTGTGCATATGGATCCTTACCCCTAAGGGCCCCTCGAATGTAATGCGCTGTTAGCTTGTTCTTGAAACCTTTCCATCGTACACGAACCTCATCCATCCAGTGCCTATGCATCTCCGTGGTGTCTGGGACATCGTATGTTTGCTGCAAGGTAAAACATAAGATTATTATATTTGAAACAATAAGAACAAAGCTACAATGCATCAAAACTTACATACCAAAAGTTGCTGCCAAATCATGTCTTTCATTTTTGGGGGAACCAATCTCCAATTATCGTAGGTAATGCGCACTTTGCTTCGAGCCAAAAGGCCTACGTAGCTAATGAAGTGGTCTTCCTCAGGACCAACTGGATTCAGATTGTCATCGAAGTCTATATGCAGCCTCTCCTGTTGATGTTCATGACGTGCAACCAATGCTCCCATCTTTGTACAGCCTCTAACCCTCCTTCTTGTAGGGGGTTCAACTCTAGGCCTTTTGTCATTGCTAGAGCTTTTGTCATCTCTACGCCTCTCGTCATCACTAACGTTGTCCATATTCCTGTTAACACAAAAAGCATCATCAGAAACGTAAGTAAATTGCAATGAAAACGAAATATACTAAGCGGGAAGTAAAACAGAAAAAACACAGTTCTCGTTTATAAATTAAGGTCTTACTCTATATTGTTTCCCATAGTCCTTCACCATGGTCATTTCTTACAGCATATTCGTCATCAGCTACCAATTCTACTTCATTTGTTCGAGGTGTAGTTGTTGTGAAAGGTGGTGTGTCATCAAGGTTGAAGGTCGGATCACCATACTTCTGTTTTTTACTTTTAAGGACAATGGACATATTTTTGCTGGCAGGATCGGTGATATAAAACACTTGTTTCGCCTGGCTTGCTAAAATGAAGGGCTCGTCTCTATAGCCAACTCTCCGAAGATCGACTGAGACAAATCCAAATTGTTTATCTATTACCACGGCATTGTTGCTAACCCACTTACATTTAAATAAAGCAACTTTGAACTTGTTGTACGTCATCTCCCATATTTCTTCTATAACTCCATAATAGGCCATAGACGCTAATATGGGGTTTTTGTCTCTCGAACTGGAAAAGTGCATAGATTCAGCTTCTACCATGACCCCACTATTTTGCATGGTACTTTTGTCATCTTGCTCTTTGTATAGAAAGAATAGCCATTTATATCATAACCGGTCTAAGTAATGACCTGAAACGAAGGCCCCCAAGCTAGCCACTCGATTGTCTCGGACACACCGATCTCGTGCAAAACCTTTTCCTCGAACCACTGCATGAATGTCTTGTTTTGCTCAATAGCAATCTGCATGTCATTCTTCCTTGGATTCTTGTTCTTCAAAGTGTTTCTGTGTTCATTTATGTAAGGTTGAACTTCTTCCATATTATTCAAGAAATACAAGTGGCCTTGCAACACCTCTTCACGAGGAACATTCTTCACTTTCAGTTCTCGTGTTCCCTTGCTTCTCCCTTCTTCATGCCGAGATTGTTCCTTCTTCCCTGACATATAATCTTTGCAAAACTCCATAGCCTCCTCAACTACATATCTTTCTACTATTGAGGCTTCTGGTCGATAAGGATTTTTAGAATACCCTTTTAAGATCTTCATGTATCGCTCGAAAGGGTACATCCACCTCAGGTAAACTGGACCGCATAGCCTTACCTCCCTCACCAAATGAACTACCAAATGCACCATTATATCAAAAAATGAAGGTGGAAAGTGCATCTCTAGTTGTGACAAAATACTGTAACCCTCATTTTCTAGTTCATCCAACTTTTCAGTGTCAATGACTTTGTTACAGATAGCATTAAAGAAAACGCACAATCTTGTCACTGTGTTTCGTACTTCATCTTTCATTATGCCTCTAATAGCTATTGGTAATAGTTGTTGTATCAACACATGATAATCATGGGACTTCATTCCCACTAACTTCAAATCGTCCATTGAGACACATCTTCTCACATTCGAGGAATACCCTTGTGGCACCTTCATTTCATGCAAACACCCACACAAACTTCTTTTCTCTGCTTTTGATAGTGTATGCGCTGCTGGCTCCATGTATGCCCTCCTACCATCATCTCTTAGTTGTGGATGTAACCGTTCTCTTATTCCCATATCGACAAGGTCTAATCTCGCATTAATCCCATCCTTAGTCTTCCCTGGTATGTGCAAAAGCGTACTGATAAGGCTATCACAAACATTCTTCTCCACATGCATCACATCAATACTGTGTCTCACGTCAAGCGAACGCCAATATGGAAGATCAAAGAAAATGGATCTCTTCTTCCATATGTTCTTCTCACCCGTAACCCTCTGATTCTTACCAAAAGTGACATGGATACGTTCCACTCGACTGTAGACTTCCTCTCTGGTTAGTGACTTTAGAGCCATTCCATGCTCCGGTAAGCCGTTAAACCGCTTTCTTAGCCTACGATACGGGTGGAACCGATGAAGAAACCTCCTGTGGCCAAGGTAGACAGTTTTTCTTCCATGCTTTAGTTGTTGGAAGTGTGTGTCTGCTTCACATATTGGGCATGCTTTGTGACCCTTCACGCTGTACCCTGACAAGTTCCCGTACGCAGGGAAGTCGTTTATCATTGTGAAAATCATTGCACGTAGCTTGAAAGACTCCTTCTTATAAGCATCAAACACATCTACGCCTTCCTCCCACAACTTCTTCAAGTCCTCAATCAAAGGCGCCAAATAGACATCAATATCGTTCCCTGGCTGTTTTGGTCCAGAAATCATCATAGATAGCATCATATACTTACGTTTAATACATAGCCAGGGAGACAAGTTGTATATTAGAAGGAGAACCGGCCACGCACTATGTGTGCTAGTAAGAGTTCTATACGGATTGATGCCGTCTGTACAAAGCCCAAGCCGTAGGTTTCTCGGCTCGCTGCCAAATTGAGGAAACATTTCATCTAGTTTTTGCCATTGTGGAGAGTCAGCTGGGTGCCGAAGATATTTCCCATCAGATATTCTCTCATCAGAGTGCCATCTCAACTTCTTCGCTTTTGTTGCACTCGCAAACAAACGTTTAAAACGTGGTATTATTGGAAGATACCACATAACCTTTAAAGGTTGCCTTTTACTTGTCACATCACCACAACCACCTTCTTTTTCACTTTGTATCGTGCAGTTTTACACTTAGGACACTCACTAAGACCTCCGTACTTATTTCTGTACAGTACGCAGTCATTAGGGCAAGCATGTATCTTCTTATACTCCATACCCATTATAGACAGGATTTTCTTGGCCTCATACATACGATTTGGAAGTACATTATCCTCCGAAAACATATCACACAATAGTTCAAGTAGCAATGTGAAACTACTATCGGTCCACCCACAAGTTGCCTTTAAGTTAACCAAATGTAATGTTCCTGTCAGCCGCGTGTACTTACTACCACTGTACAATGGTGTCTCTGCATCACTCCGCAGGCTATCATACTCCTGCGACTGCGCAAAGGATTCTGCCTCAACATCGTTAATCATTCTCTCCATTCTATCTTCATCTATGACATCCACAGCATCCTTCTTGTGTGACGGACAATCAGTTACTTCCTCACCATGCCATATCCACCTTGTGTATCGCATATTTATTCCATCACAAAGTAGGTGATCCTTTATGACATCAACATCCCGTCTACTCTCATTCAAACAATTGACACAAGGACAAAAATACTTCCCATTTCTTGCAGGAGCATTCTTTTTAGCGAATTCAATAAATTCGTCCACCCCTTTCTCATATTCTTCACTAGTTCTCAAAGCATTCATCCAACTATGATCCATTTTGTTACCACCTAAGGCATTACCAATAACATTCACACGTTTAGTACAATTCTCAAGGACATATGATGGGATTGCCTATTTAAGTTATCAACCCAATTTAGGATTTTAAAATATGGGCTTAATAACTTTATTGCCCCCTCCTAGCCTCATCTCTCCTATTAAAAGGGTTTCAGTGCTATGTAACTTATTTTTTTAATAAGTATATGTATATAAAATTAATGTATAATAAAATAAATACAATAAGATTAAATTAAAGAATTTTTTTGAGGTTTGGAAGAATTAAAAACAAAACGAGTTTCATATTAACAAAACAATTTTAAGTTGAGTTCTTCCAAAAATAAAATTGTTTTATTGAAAATATTTAGATAAAAATCATTTAATGAATATTGGGGTTATGGTTTTCTTTTTAAGTTTTGGCTTGAATTATTCTTCATAATTCGTTTGGAATTAATACAAGAATTTCTTTAATTTAAATAAATCATATTTTATTTTATTATATATACTAATTAATGGTGCAGGAACAAGACTAATGAAATGGGGTGGTGCCACTATGTGTGTATGGATAAATCTCCATTGGCTTATAAAAGCTAGATTTCCCTAAAACTGAACAACAGGGATTTCTATTATACACAAGTAAATTTATATTTAAACAAGAAAATAAACCATTCCCGAATAAATGCAATTTAAGCAATATAACCACACCAAACACATCAGGCTAATATCAACTATCTCAATATAAGCAATATATAATAAACCAACCAGCCTAATATCAATATATAAACAAAAAAAAACGAAGAAAATAAACCAACCTACCTAATCAGGGAGGGCGCCCACTAGCTAGTATGTTGGAGAGGTAGAGAAGACGTTGGAGATCCATGGTGGTGTGCACAACAATGGAAGGACGGAGGTGGAGGAGAGAGCAAAAATCTACCCACTGTGGAGGAGGTGAAGTTGCAGCAGTGACGGTTGCGTGCGTTGAAGAAACAAAGAAACAAAGAGGAAGAAGAAGGGAGGAGGGAGGAGTTCAACAAGCAGGGCCGACGGTGGAGGAGAGAGCTTGAACAAGGGAGGAGGGAGGAGTTGAAGAAAAAATTAGAGCAGGGCCGATGGTGGGTGCGTGGGGAGGAGAGGAGGAAGAAGAGTAAAGTTGAGAAGATGTAAGGAGAGGAGGTGTGATAGATAGACGCATGTCAGACATGCGCAAGGGACGCCTTTAGGCATCCCAAGATGCCATTTGGGACGCCTAAAGTCACTAAAGGTGACTTTAGGCGTCCCAAATGGCATTTGGGACGCCTAAACCCAGATCCAGGTGCTAAAAAAAATTTATGAAATTTATATTTCGCGCCAGGAAGCACTTTAGACGTCCCAAATTCAAATTTGGGACGCCTAAAGGTTCCCCTACATATATATAATTACGAAAATGCCACCGCCTCCCTTTTTAACCACCCAATTTTTAATTTGGGACGTCTTTAGGGGTGGTTATATCTCAATTCTGTAGTAGTGAAAGGTCTATTATCCCAAAAAATTCAAGGAAAAATAATTAGAGGAAAATTTTTTAGGTGATATTATATATTGTAAAGAAGCTAATTAAGTTAGTAAATCTTGATATAATGTCCCAGGTTATTTTTTGGAAATTATTTGGGGATTTTGGTACCATGGATAAGGGTATAGTAGTAATTTCACTTCCCCTCAAAACTGGAATTGGGCATGTGCGGCATCAGGTCCAAAAGAGTAGAGACTCATATTTTAATTTGGTAAAAAAAAAAAAAAAGAAAGTGTAGTCTGAAGATTATGTAGTAAGCTTGCTTGTGGGACCAAGAGAGAATAAAATAACTTGTACCTTTCTCTCGATAACACCTCAGCAGGTTCCCCTCCCTCACCATTTGATCTTAAACACAGAAGAGAGAACGAGAGACTGAGATGAGAAGCCAGAAGACGCGACACCGAGGAGGAAGAAGTGGAAGAGAAGGTAGTCCAGACATGCAAACTTGGATTTAGAGTGAGTTAAGTACCTAGAACTCTATTCCAACTCCCTTTTTTCTCATTTTGCTGCATCTTCAATGAGAAATCAAAGGCTGACAATTCTAGTTGAAAAGGGATACATGATGGAACCGATTGTATATCACAATAAAGTGTTATGGGAGGGTAGAGGTTAATGGACTTATTTTATGGATTTCATGTTGAAGATAGCGTCTGTGACTTTGGGTTTATGCCTTGCTAATTTCTTTAAAATTAACTAAAAATTATAATATAGGATGCAATCTCAAATTGTTATATGATTGGCCTTTTATTAATTGCCTAACAACTAAATATGATGATTGGCATAAAAAAAAAGTAATCTTTTAATTACAAAACTACTTTTCACAAATGAAAATTTAATTGTTCTAAATTAATTCTTATTGGAATTTTTCTAGGAAATATGAAAGGGAAAATGATGATGGAATTAATGAAATGAGAAGGACGAGAAAATCAATAATGGAATCATTAATACTTCATAGAAATGACGCAAGCAATCTTGACTTTAAATTATGGAAGATTAATCATTTTAGCTTTAAACGACTCTAACGGCCACTCTTAGACTAGGCTTAACTTAAATTAATTAATACCAAACCACCTTACAAATTAATCTTTCTAAATTAAGTTGATTAAGCACTCTAACAATGAAATGAACTTAAAAATCATATTTAGCTTTTAGTCCAATAATCAAACCACCTCGCATTACCTTTTAATTTTTTCATTAATCTTAATTTAACAATAGAAAATCAAGATTAATAATGCCAAACACAATTAATAAATCTATATTCAATAAACCAATACAACCACATCATACCATTGATTAACTAATCAAGTCACATTGAAATTAGCATAAAATGTTCACAAAATCATCAATTCAATGACTAACCAGCACATAGGATTGATAATTAAGCTAATTAAACACAATGTCAAATTCCTAACAAAAGTTTAAGCTACATCCAATCGCTAAATACATTAAAATAAATCAATCCAATATTATAAAATTCATCCTAAAAACTAGTAATCACAAATAAAATATAAAAATACTAAGATAGGGAAAGGTAAGAGCAAATATTCCTCTCTTGAAGCTCTAGCTTGATGCCATTGCCTCTTACTATACTATAAAGAATGGAGAGAATTTCAACCACTCATTTCTTTGACAACAATCACAGCCCCTTCACAACCAAACCCAAATAATCAAAAGAAGAAAAAAACTGTGAAACTAAAATCACACAACACTCCCGGAAAATCACAACAACCACCGGAAAATTACAAAGATGAGCCAACGGTGCTCTGGAATGATGATGAAGGTCGACGGTAGTCAGAACGAAGAAACAAGAGATGGTGACAATGGCAAGGTGGTGGTGGTCTACACTCTACTCTGTCACCGCTGTGCTCTTTGTTATGGTGAAGGAGAGAGATGAAGATGGAATGGTTGAAGTAGGTCACTGGAATTTTTCCATTGCTCTACTTCTCGATCCCACTCTCATTTCGCCGCAGCGCTAAAGGTCTGTGATTTCTACGATTTCTCCGATCTAGTCCTCTGAAAGGTGCCAACGTGTATGAGGACAAAAGGGGCTGGCCCAAGGTGATAATGGTTAGTGTGGTGTTGAAGGTAGGGTCGAAGGAAGGTGAATGGTGGTGTGAAGGAAGAAGAAAGGCCGACGAAGGTGGTCTTCTCCAGAAATCTCGCTGCGGCATTTTTAGAGCTTCAACACACACGAAGAAGAAGGTCCTTAGGCTTTTTCACCATTCCGACCTAAACCCTTGTTCAAAACGTGCGTTTTGACCAAGGGACTAAAATTAAAGGTTTGAAAGTTTTAGGAGGAACTAAACTGCAAATGTAAAACTTTTTGTAGGTATAACATTGAGTTTCAAAACTTTTGAACTTTTTAAGTACTTTTCTCTAGTTTCTTTTTTCATTAATACGTAGTTCCAAACATTCTAGGTCCTTTTCTGTAATTTTACCCAAACTGATCTATAAAGAAAATAAAAAAAAATATAATACCTTAAATTTCAAAAATCAATCAATTAAGGCCAACAAGAAAATATATGACAAATTTACACTTTTCAACCTTAATTTCATACAAACACTTTTAATCACAATTAATTACAAAGAAGATATTGTAAACTTAATTATTATGACAAAAATCTTAAATAAAATATGAAAATATAAAATAAAAATAGGGATTTTTCACATTGTGGGAGATGCTAAGGAAAGAGGGCTGACCCAACCCTATGCCCCTGTTTTGATAAATAATGTGTTGGGTTCTTTGTAAAACAAAATGATGAGAGAAGCATGTACATATGTATATGCGTGAGTGAATTGATAGCATAATAGGATGGATTTTGAGGTTATAAATTATTCATCTATGCTGTTTGTTATCTCTGAATTGCTAGCCACCATTATAGATGGCTAAAATTATGTTTAGGATTATTGGAATGATGATCTGAACGCAACTATGAAAAGCTAGAAAATTCTGGATTATAAACATAAACTATTTGGAGAGGTTAAGAATTATCTAAAGCTGAAAGTATATAGTGGCTGACTGTTTGGTGTCTCTATATGTTTAGATAAGCACTTCACGTGTTTTAGTTATGTTTAAAGGTGTTTGCAATTTGTGGGGCTCAAGTTAGTGAGTCAAAAGTGACGAAAACACATATTTAACACCTGAACTTTTAGATGATAAATTTGTGATTATGGAAGTATATAAATACACACACATAGGTGGTTATGACAGAACTATTACAAGCTTAAACGCTAGTTGCTGTTTTGGAGTCCTTAAGCATAAAAAGAAAGAACATAATATAGTAATGGAAAATAATCGCTGATTGTATAGTCTGTATGCTTGATTTTTTTATAAGTTGTGGAAGCTGAAAATTGCAATAAATATTATTGTTGTTGCCTCTACATGCACTACAAAAAAAAGACTTTCGGCAGCGACAAAAGTCGCCGCTGAAAGTCTAAAAGTCGCCGCTAAAAGTCCTTCAGCGGCGACAAAAAGTCGCTGCCTATGCGACTGTCGCGAAAAGTATTCGTGAAAGTGTTAATTTTTTTAAAAATAAATTGAAAAATTATTTTTTTTAAAAAAAATTTGAATTTTCTTTTTAAAAATTTAATTTACAATTACAACATGTCTCCTCCCCGTGCTACCACGTGCCGCCTCCTCATAATTCCTCCAAGTGACTCTCCTCTAGTTCGAACCCGCGACCTCAAGGAGCCGATGCCTCCGTGCTCTGCCAGTTGCGCTGAAATGAACTTGTGTCATATTATTACATATTATTATATATATAATATTATCATATATATAAACATACATACATATAATTAATTAATTATATACATATAATTAATTATTAATTAAATATAATATCATTAAAAATAATGAAAAATTAAAAAAAACGAAAAAAATATTTATATATTTAAATTAAAAAATGTTTTAATTAAAATTACTTAATAAATAATAATTTAATATCATAAATATTATTTTTAATATAAAATTATAAATATAATATTAATAAGTAATAATATAATTTTAATAATTAATGTTGAATAGAATTATTTAATAATTAATATTTTAATTTTATAAATATTATTTTAATTTTATAAATATTATTTTTGAAAAATATTAATAAAAAAAATATGAAATTGACTTTCAGTGGCGACTTTAGTTTTCGCCGCTAAAAGTGAGTTTTATCAGCGACTTTTGATAGTCGCTGCTGAAAGTGTTTTAAAAAAAATAAAATTTTGGAAAATTTCAAACAAGACTTTCAGCAGCGACACTAAAGCAAGTCGCCGCTGAAAATGTTTTAAAAAATTTTTTTAAAATTTCAAATAAGAATTTTAGCGGCGACACTAAAGTCGCCACTGAAACACACTTTCGGCGACGACAACACAATGTCGCCGCTGAAAGTTAGACTTTGAGCGGCGACACTAAAGTTGCCACTGAAACACACTTTCGGCGACGACAACACAATGTCTCCGCTGAAAGTTAGACTTTTAGCGGCAACAAAAGTGTCACCGCTGAAAGTTACACCTTTAGCGGCAACAACATAATGTCGCCGCTGAAAGTCTCCTTTTCGGACAGAACGAATCTGTCTCGTGGGGGGGCGCCTGGGTTCCAACCAGGTCTTCAATCCAAATAGACAGTATTGGGTAACCAGCCTAATAATGACTATGGGACTGAAGTGAAGAATAACCATTCCATATCATGGCAACAATCAATAATGTACAGATTCTTGAGAGTGCCAAAACCGGAATGGGTGCTTCATGCGACACCGACCACACAACACAAACAACTATGCTGCTCACGCTGCAGTCAGGTTCGAACTGATATAGGTAAATCGGACCAAGAAGACCTATCTTACACCAAGAAGGAGTCGCTTAGGTTACGCAGTTCAGTTAGCACTCCTACATCTTCGTGCCCCCCGGTTTAAAGAGTCCTCTTTCCGGACGAGCTGAGATAGACGCTGTTTGGAATCCATGAATGAAAGAAAACCAACTACCCCTTGGCTTTGTCCCATTTGCACCTGCTCCGCTGCTTCAAGCGCACTTTGATATATCGCTTGCCTTCCAACATTTTCTCTTGCTCTGGTGCAATGCTGAGCCAAAGAATCAATATGCAATGCAGTGCTGGCGGGACTCAAGATATTGACTTGAACTCTTTTCGGTTAGCGTAATGAGCATGGTACTGGGACAGCCTCACTGGCTCCACTCTAGGTTGGTTGGAAGTAGGTTCGAATTCTTGCCTTAGTATACGTAGCTGGGATACTGCCCCTCCAAGGGCTTTCCCTATCAATAAGGCTTTTTGGTAGTTCGGTATACGGTGATGTCCCCTCCCAATGCCTTCCCTACCCTACCTTTTTCTTCCTTTCCTGTGACAACCACTTTTAGCCATCGCTAGGTCCTTGACTTTCTTCCTTCACTTGTATTTCATGAGTTTCTCCAGAGCTGATAATGAATATTTGCAAGAGAGGGACTTGCCTCTGATACTTGACTCAGTCGACACAGAGCGTATTTACTTTTCACCACATTCATTCCTTTAGCTTGATCTTCTTCTACCCCCTTATCTTATGCCAGTTAGCTCTTCCTTGTATCTCGAATACCTACTAAGTAGGGAAGAGAGAATAGGTTCAAAGGATTAGAAGAAGACCTTTCATTACAGAATGTAAGGATGTCAAGTCCGGTAAGGCATCCTTTCTAATAGCTGATTCCTCCTAAACAAGTAATAGAAGATAGAGAGAAACTAAAGGACCCCACTCTACCTAGCCTTTTCAGAAGCCCACCTATAAATGTAGATGCAACTACCATAGCCTATCATCCTGTACTCTAAATAACTAACTTGGTAGAAGCTTGCAACTGCATACAGTTATTATATTCATATATAGGCTAGAACGCTTTTTCTAGATTTAGTAGAAGTCTTGCGTTTTGTAAGAGTTGTCAAGGAACTGAGACTTACTTTTTTATGCTCTTTATCTCTATCTGAAATTGAAATAGAATAGATCTCTGACTTGACAGATCAAATAGAGATAAATGACTTCTTCCTTGCTTGACGAAGGAGGCCTTAACGAAAGGAATCTCAAACCAGCATCTATCCATTCTTCGTCCCTGTCCATTTCCTTGTTATAACTAACAAGTATCCTTTACGTCTCCAAACGTTAACATTTCAACTTTCAGCGGTGACATTATGTTGTTGCCGCTAAAGGTGTAACTTTCAGCAGTGACACTTTTGTCGCCGCCGAAAGTCTCATCCTACATCTATCTCCTCCAACTTAATGAACTGTTTAAGGTCTTCTTTATCAATTGTGAAGGGATACTCTAATTTCAAGCCCATAATCCTTGGAGGCATATACAAATCAATCTGGTGAATGCCTTTATTGATCTACTGAAGTAATGCTAGGAAGGGCCATTTTCCTGCTTCCTGCTTGTTCTTTTAGAACATAAAAAAACATATTGTTAGTAGGATGCCAACAGATCTCAAGTAAAAGTGAGGTAGTTCCTACCATTTGAGGTGTTGCCCTTAAGCCAATAAGATTTATAGGCCAAAGGATGAAAGATCCTCTCGCCTAACCTATCATAGCAGCCTCATTGTCAGGAATAAGGATGGTTGTACCTTCTTCCCCTTCTCAAACACACGTCACAGTTACCCTACATAAATGCTATAGAATTTGCTGATGATGGTAGGTGGTAGCTTGTGTGTGAACGAGAGCATCTGCAACTATATGCAGTAGTGGGGCATCCAAATAGAGGATGGAAGGTTCTCCCAGACCTGGAGTGGGAGAAGGGTCGCCATGCTTTTATTTTTTACTTTGAAGTACAATGAAAATTTTTTATTTACAGGATCTGTGACATAAAACACTTGTTTTGCCTGGCTTGCTAGAATAAAGGGCTCATCCTTGTAACCTACTCTTTGAAGATCAACTGAGAAAAATCCAAATTGTTGACATATTATCACAACATTATTGCTAATCCACTTACATTTGAATAAAGCAACTTTGAACTTGTTGTAAGTACTTTCCCATATTTCTTCTATCACTTTATAATAGGCCATGGATGCTAATATGGGGTTTTTGTCTTTCAAACTGGAAAAATGCATGGCTTCAGCTTCTACCATCACCCCACTATTTTGCATGGTACTTCTGTCATCTTGGTCTTTTGTGTAGAAAGAATACTCGTTTATATCATAACCGGTCTAAGTAATGATCTGACATGAAGGCCTCCAAGCTAGCCACTCTATTATCTCAGACACACCGGTCTCATGCAAAACCTTTTCCTCAAGCTACTCTATGGATGTCTTGCTTTGCTCAATAGCAATCTGCATGTCATTCTTCCTTGGATTCATGTTCTTCAATCTCTTTCTGTGTTCATCTATGTATGGTTGAGCTTCTTCCATGTTATTCAAGATATACAAGTATGCTTGCAATACCTCTTCACGAAGGACATTCTTCACTTTTAGTCCTCGTGTTCCTTTTTTTCTCCCCTCTTCATGCCAAGATTGTTCCTTCTTCCCTAATAGATAATCGATACTAAAGTCCATAGCCTCTTCAACTACATATCTTTCAACTGTTGAGGCTTCTGGTCGATAGGGATTTTTAGAATTACCTTTTAAGATCTTTATGTATAGCTCGAAAGGGTACATCCACGTCAAGTAAACTGGACCGTAGAGCCTTACCTGCCTTATCAAATAAACTATCAAATGAACCATTATATCAAAAAATGAAGGAAAAAAGTACATTTCTAATTGGGACAATATAATATAACCCTCAACTTCTATCCAACTTTTTAGCATTAATGACTTTGTTACAGATAGCATTAAAGAAAACACACAATCTTGTTACAGTGGTTCGAACTTTATCTTTCATAAAGCCTCTAATAGCTACTAGTAATAGTTGTTGCATCAACACATGATAATCATGGGACTTCATTCCCACTAACTTCAAATCATCTATTGACACACACCTTCTCACATTCAAAGAATACCCTTGTGGTTCCTTAATTTCATACAAACACCCACACAATCTTCTTTTCTCCACTTTGGATAGTGTATGTGCTAGTGGCTCCATGTATGCCCTCCTACCATCACCTCTTAGTTATGGATGTAACTGTTCTCTTATTCCCATATCAAGAAGGTCTAGTCTCACACTAATCCCATCCTTAGTCTTCCCTGGTATGTGCAAAAGCATACTAATAAGGCTATCATAAATGTTTTTCTCCACATGCATGATATCAATATTGTGTCTCACATCAAGACTACACCAATATAGAAGATCAAAGAAAATTAATCTCTTCTTCCATATGTTCTTCTCACCCACAAGCTTCTTATTGTTACTGAAGAAGACATTGATATGTTCCACCCGATTGTAAACTTCCTCTCTGGTTAATGCCTTCGGAGCCATTCTATGCTCTGGCAAGCTGTGTAAATACTTTCTTAACCTACGATACAGGTGGAACCTATTAAGGAACCTCCTGTGACCAAGGTAGACTATTTTTCTTCCATGCTTAAGTTGGTAGAAGTGAGTGTCTGCTTCACATATTAGACATGCTTTATGCCCCTTCACACTACACGCTGATAAGTTCCCGTATGCAGGGAAGTCATTTATCATTGTGAAAATTATTGCACGTAGCTTGAAGGGCTCCTTCTTATATACATCAAACACATCTATGACTTCCTCCCACAACTTCTTCAAGTCCTCAATCAAAGCTGCCAAGTAGACATCGATATCGTTCCTTGGCTGTTTTGGTCTAGAAATCAACATAGAAAGCATTACATACTTGCGTTTCATACAAGGCCAGGGAGGCAAGTTGTATTTACAAGGAGTAACGACCACGCACTATGTGTGCTATTAAGAGTTTCATACAGACTAATGCTGTAATACCCTGAATTTTGGGATTGGAGGCTAGAGAGTAAGCATGAAATAAGTAGACTGCTAAGCCCCGATTTAGCAGGAGCCCCAAATTTATTCCCTAATGATTCTTATATCTTTGGGGTATTAAAGAAAGTAAAATGGTGAATTTTGGAGAAAGTGATTATGCTTCCGGTGAAATTTTCCGCGAGGCAGACAGATTGTCATATGATTTTGGAAGACAAATGATATTCATAAATTATGAAATTTTACAGGGATAAATTAGACATCCTGAGCTTTCATTTGATAGGTAACTCAATTAGAGTTATATACAAAAAGTTATAAATTTTTGAAGTTAGCCCAGAAAAACTAGAAATTTTTTGGAATAACAAGTAAAGATTAATATTTTGGGACTTTTGTGCTTTCAACTAGCAAAAGTATATAGTTTTCCTTGAACGTTACTCAATAAGGGTTTCATAGCCTTTGGAATCACTCCAATTTGATTTTTCTAGAATTAGTTATGATTTTTCAAAGTTTGGACAAAAAATCTGTCAGAATTTTGTAAAAATCCGAAATTGTTGGAAATTTAGTAAATAATTAGAAAATAATATTATATCATATTAAAACATCATCCTCTTCCTCCATCAGCCAAAACCATGCAACACCATGGAGAAAGAGAGAGAGAGAGTTTTAGAGAGAGAAGAGGAAGAAAACTCACAAGATAGATTGATTTCTTCGGTGAATTCATACCTAACGCGTATAACTCTTCTCCTAAGCTCCTCTTCTATGTTATTTAAGGTGTTGGAAGCTTGTATTTTAGTGTGGAGAAGACTAAGGTTTCACTCATAAAAGGGAAAAGCAAGAGGGAGATTGACGTAACTTCCAAACACTTGTTTATTGACTATTCTGGCTGCTGTAGACAATTTAATCGATGAAATTTTGTTGAATTGTCTGTGTTTGTAATTTTTGGAGATGGATTTCCTTAGGGTTATGCTGCCAAAATTGGGTCCAAATGGTATTTGTAACCTAATGTAATAGTTAATAAAGTAGTTAGGAGTAGAAAGAAACACGTCTATGAAGTCAGAATCAGAAAACCCCAATTTTTCCCGAGGAACTAAGAATTTTGGCCAAGGCTAGTTTGGAGGGGTTAGAGTTGGATTTTCAATGATTTCATGGTTCCATTGAGTTAAGGAGGGAAAATTAAGGGGGGTTATAGTTGGTCACCTTTTCGGAAAAGTTCGAAAAAGCATAATTACGAAAATGCCCCTGAAACCCATAAAGTGAGGCTGCCAAGGGCAATTTTGTAATTTGACATTGAATTTGATAATTCTAAGTCTGGAGATGGATTCCTTGGGCCAAAAATATGTCAGAATAGCCCATGTTAGAATTCCGAGAAAAGTATAGTCAGACCAAGTATGGCAGGGCCGGGTCCACAGGGGTAACTTAGTAGTTTTTCAATATAAACTCATAACCCCCAGAAACACTATGGAAGTGTCTAAGTGGTACATTTGGAATTGTAGGACCGAGTTGAGAGTCTAAGGGATTGGCAAGCAAAATGAGGCACGTTGTTCGAGGATCAGGGAAGGGTGATTAAGGTAGGGAACTTACCTCTCCTATATGTATTTGATATTTGTGCTAGTGTATTAATGCATGTATTTGCTTTGCTTAATTATGTGAAACATATATGAATGATTGAAGCTCTTTTCCTATTTATGCTATGGCCATAAGTATGTTGTTTGAAACATTGAGCACGTAGATATGTCATTATGTTAGTATGAGTTGATGTATTGCAAGCTTATTATGCATTAAGCACTTATCCTGCATGCATATTGGTATCTGTTTCCTATTGAGATTTTCTTGAATCTTGCCCTCCCTTACCAACAAATTAGACAAGTGAAAACAAGACGAGTATTTAAAGCAGAGAAGAGAACTACACGAGAGGAATGCAGTAGTGGAATGAAGACGAAAAGATGTCTCTGTTTCACTAGAATGGGTTTAGATGCCCTAAAGCCCTATGCGGCTACAAGGTTTGTAATTATTATGCACGAACCCCTATGGGGAATTTTTGTAATCATGCATATATTATCAGTATATTTATGATATTCCTGGGTTTCCCATCGAACCGCATATCATTTTCCGCAAATACTATGATAAAGGTGAAATTAAAATAAGGGCATGACATTTTGGTATCAGAGCTTCAAGCAGTTCTGGAAGAGCCGAAAATAGTTCTGGAGGAGCCCGAAGTGGTTCTGACGTAGTGGCGGTTCTGGCAACAGGATAGTATATTGATAAGGTCTTAATTATATGGTAAAAGGAGATACGTATAGAATGGGTACTAGATAAATAAACTACCCCTCTTTTATGAATTAGCCCTGAAAGATTTGAGAATATCTGAAGTGCAGCAAGTAGTGCAATACCGGATTAAGGATAGTCTAAGGATATTATGAAACCTGGGAAGCATGTACAACTAAGGCTAAGGTACAGATACAGTATTTAGTCAGCCGGAGGTAGCTGGCATGAAGTTTGAGACAATGGTAGTCTTAAGGTACCAGTGATCGAGAGTAGATAGAGTCGTTATCTACATTTTGACACAGGTACACGAATGTTAAGTGTGCTTAACCCAGGGAAATGCCATGATGGGTGACCCCCTGGGAAGTTGTTGCACATGTTATGTCAAATTATGGAAAAAGAGTAAGAACTTGTTGTACAATAGTTTAGAGGCCGTATGTTGTTACAGGCTTTTGCTGACTATTGTAAGCACTTGTGATGTGTTGTTGTTGGGGTACCTGTGTACCCAAAACTCTATGAAATAGCAGATAAGCCCCTATGTTTATGTGGAATTTGCCACTTTCTTTTTTCATATAGTGAAATAGAAAGATGGTAAGGCTTAGAGGTATAGATGCTGGGCTGGGTCAAGAAGCTAGAACCTGACCCAATATAGTAAATTTTCGGCATGTTAGCAAAATATCAAACATGGATCAATGATCAAGGATCAGAATAATGAGCTGTAAGTGAGGCAGCAGAACACAGACCAGGGGAAGAATATAAATCCAATATTATCTAGGAAAGGCTAATGTAGTAACTTTATCCTTCATATACTATGTGAATGTTTATATGCTTTGAATATTCCATCTTCTGCAATATGTATGATACACAGTGCCTTCAGGTACACTGATGAATAATGCCTTCGGGCACATTGATGAACCATGCCTACAAGAAGTGCCTCCGGCTACACTGATAAATAATGCCTTCGGGCAGTGCCTACGGGTACATTGATTGGCCTCATATATACGATTTGGAAGTACATTATCATCTAGAAACATATCACTCAACAATTGAAGCAGCAATGTGAAACTACTATCGGTCTACCCATAAGTTGCTTTTAAGTTAACCAAATGTAATGTTTCTGTTAGCCGTGTGTATTTACTCCCAAGGTATAATGGTATCTCTGCATCACTCCACAGGCTGTCATATTCATGCGACTGCTCAAAGGATTCTACCTCAACATCGTGAATCTTTCTCTCCATTCTATCTTTATCTATGACATCCACAGCTTCCTTCTTGTGTGACGGATAATTAGTTACTTCCTCACCATGCCATATCCACCTTGTGTATCAAAGATTTATTCCATCACAAAGTAGGTGATCCCTTATAACTTCAGCATCATGTCTTCTCTCATTTAAACAATTGACACAAGGAAAAAATACATCCCATTTTTGGCTAGAGAATTCCTTCTAGCAAATTCAATAAACTCTTCAACCCCATTTTCATATTCTTCACTTGTTCTCAAAGTATTCATCCAACTATGATCCATTTTATTACCACCTAAGACATTCCTAATAATACTCTAGTTTAGAACAATTGTCAATAATGGGATTACCTTTTACTATTTTGTTTTTCAAAATTTTGGCAGTATTTTCCCTTAAAAGTGAGATATCCCAAAATAAAAATAACAAACCATATCAACTTAATTTAAACGAAACTCAGTAGGTCAATCTACAATTTTCAAAATACAAACAAAATAACTTTCAACACTAACATATACATTACAAGAGTTCCTAAACTCTAATCCTTAATAGATTTTAATTTATAATCACAATGAAAAAAGACTCATTCCATCTCATTCTTCTTATGGCATTAATAAGAAATACTCTATAATACCCAACTACATTAGCTCCCTTTCCTTATATATGTCAACTAGAACATAGTCTAACTCTATCCTATTTTTTTTGCCAATACTTTATCCTGTTTTAAATGCACCATCATATGGGAAAAATACACACACATATATAATTCCAAAAACACCATCCACAAATGACAGAAGGCACATTAATGTTGATAGAACAAAAGCACAACATTTTTACAAACCATGCAATATAAACACCATCAGTTTCTACATAATGTGGCGTCAGTTTAATTAGAAGATCCAAATATAGAAACTTCAATGAAATTAACAACTCAACACCACATTATTTTCTCTAAAGAAATTTCTTCACTTGTCTTATTAAACAATCTAATAAAAAATATATCAGAACTTCAAATTTGCCCTTAATTCTCAGAATCATTCTCATAACTGCTTGACCAACATTCTAGTTTCCCATATTTATCATCCAATCCTTGAATCAGTTAATGATTTCAAGTTAATGTTTTAACACAAGTTCAGTATGTAATACCACTATAGTCATTTTTATAAGTTCAATTTACGTAATGATCATATATTAAAGAAAGTTAGTTAGCTAACCTACAGCTGAAACTTTACAGGTAGACAACCCACAGTGGTAAGAGGGAGGATGACGGTGGCGAGAATGAGAGAAAATGGTGCAAACCCAGAGCAAAGGAGGCGATGAGAAGGTACGCTGTGGAGGAAATAGAGGGTAAGATGGAGGACCAAGAAGAGATAAGGTATAGACTTTTTGGAGAAAGAATTAAAGAAAAACAAGAAAGGGAGAGGAGACAATAGATGACAGAGAATGAAGATAGGAAGTGAAGATGGGAGAAGGTAGAGTTGATGGGATGAGGCAGAGTAGCCTTTAGGCATCCCCAGCCAAAATTGGGGGCGCCTTAAGCAAATTCTGACACACCCACATGCACTGGTCATGTCGACCTGTATATGTGATCAACCTTTAGACGTCCCCAGCTGGTATGGGGATGTCTACAGTTAACCTTTAGACATCCCCAGACTGATTGGGGACATCTAAAGTCATGCACTGGTCCTTTGACCAGTGCATGTGAACCATATTTAGGCATTCCCATCTAGTTTTTTTTAGCTTTTTGTGTTATTTTTGGGTCTAATTTAGGGAGCTTTAGACGTCCCCATTTTGACTGGGGATGTCTAAAGCCTGTGTTTAGGCATCCCCATTTTGATTGGGGACGTCTAAAACTCATCCCGCCACCTTTTGGTGTGAGATTCAATTATTTTAGATGCGCAAACCTTTCCAATTTTCACCTATAATTACACATATGCCACCAGCTATATTTTAGGTGTCCCTTTTTTAAAAAGTGACATCCTTTAGGGTAGTAATATGTATATTCCATAATAGTGTTGGCTCTTTCTTCTATTGTCCAGATTCGACTCCATCTTCTTCACATTCTCAAACCTTGCAAATGTAGAAGAAAGAGTAGTTGCCGTTCCCTTATCTGATTCAATCTTCGACAAGTTCTTTGTTGGATTCATGTTTCAAAATGCCAGAGGGAATGCTCCTTTGGCCTCGGGTATCTGCATCACTCTTGAGTAATAGAAGTGGGCTAAAAATAACCTAGGCCTAGTTGTGGTGTGTTGGGTTATAATAACCCTAAAGCCTTGTTCTACCTTAAGTGTCCTCTTCCTCTTTTCTACGCTGATTGCAGCTTCCATGATATCACACAGGATCATGACATTAAACAATTCCAACTCTGCCTCAAGCCTCTTTCTCCTTCTTCGTCGCTTATCATATCTCCAATGCTTTACCAGAGTCTTTTTGGTATCATATGTTGGCCTCATCTTTATAGTCACCTCTATTCTAGCAACATCTATTTGCTGGACTTTAAATTTGGGACTACTTGATGCTATATTGATAGCTTGCAAGTCTTCTAAAGTTTCAGGTTTCTTCTTTTCTTGTAGTTGTTCACCTCTCTTCATCTCCATATTTGATTCTCTTGCTAAAACATTAGTATGTTGGACACCTATGAAAATGTTTGGCTTCGCTTCTCTGGCGGAGAAGGCTTCAGTTTTCATCTTCTCTCTTTTGTTGTGACCAACAACTTCTTCAAATTTTTCCTCTATTAAAAAAGGCTATAACTTTAATTGTTGTTCAGCATCAAGTTTTATGTTTCCCTCTCTTTCTTCTTCATTCGGTTGCCTCTCCTTTCTCTCAACTGTTTCAGAATCATTATTGTCCAATAATTTTTTTGATGTCTCCTTTGCTTCAATGGGCATCTCCTCTTCATTTGCTTTTCCCAAGTCTGTAACTTTGTTTTGCTCAACTTGTGCCTCTGGTATCTTCTCCTTTTTTACTCTTCCATATCCAATGTTCTACAATGGTAATAGAATTTCATCTGGCATTTGAATTAGTTCTGTACAGCTGAGCATACTCAAGTCTCTATCCTCCATTCTTCCTTAGGACTCACTGCTCTGATACCAATTATAGGGACCAAGGTAGAACAGTAAAGAAACACTGAAATTGGATTACATGACAATATTCTTCCTCAGGAAGTTACAACAGTCGGTAGCTCATACTGAGTTCTTACAAACTAAAACACGCAGAAAGATAAATGATCAAGAAAGATGATGATCCTCGTCCACTCCCAATTTGACTTCGAGAGGTCAAAGCTCTCCACACCATACTCAATACAAAATAAGTCCTGCCTCCCCCAACTCACAGCACACTGCTATAAAATATAGATATTACTAACCTAAAGGACGTCCCTTTTGTAAAAAAGGAAGTTAAAAATAGAGGTGGTAGGATTTTTATAATTAAAGAGGGGGATTGTGTATCTTTAGGCATCCTAAATTTGAATTGGGATGCCTAAAGTCCATTAAGTTTTGAATTTTGCCTCCCTCCAGCCAAAATTTTGGACTTTCGATATCCCCAAGATGATTAGGGATGTCTAAAGTAGACTTTAGGCGTCCCCAGTCTAAAGTCAACTTTAGACTACCCCAGTCAGACTGGGGAAGCCCAAAGGCCTACACTAACGTCCCATCAATCAGCTCTACCATTCTCTAACTTTATTCTTTCTCTTGTTCAATGTGCTTTCTCTTCTTTATCCGAGTTTCCCTCTCTCTTTTTTCTCTTTGTTTCCATCTATTCCAATGACGCTCTTCTTGTTTTTTTGACGGAGCTGTAAGCTACCAAGGAAGGGATAAGTACGTTGTCGTTTCTCTCTCCCTCTCACAACTGTTGTCCAGCTGGTGCTACTGTGGGTTGTCTCCTTCTCTGTTGTCCACAGATTTGTCTCTCACTCTTACAACTTTGCTTTCTTTAACGCAAAAATGCTTGAAATCACTAAAGTTATGCTTTTCTTACAAAAAATGCTTGGAATCACCATCTCCCTATACACCGTGATAGATAGTTTCCTTGACAAAGTCGGCCACTATCCCTGTTGTTTCTATTATTAAGAATTTAAAAATAAAAAATGCCCTTTAGTTATTAAAAAAAAATTGAAGGTACAACCACATTGTTTGCACACTACACTGAGGTCCTGACATGGGAAATTTATATGCTGCATTTGTAATAATCTAATGGAGATAACGATGGTGAATTGATCATTGTTCTATGATTTATTGGAGACCTCTGATAAATCAGATTTAATTGGAGTATTATGAAATACCAATAAAATTGTTATTATGAATTCCATTGGACTTGCTTTTTAAATGTATAGAAGTGATGGATGTTTCCTTACCATGTAAGGACATTGTGGTTTATTATGAATTATTCGTCGATCTTATTTTTACAGTTTTAATTTGTTGGGTAGTAAAGAATATAAATAGTCATTTAAAAAAATAAAACTTTAGACGTCCCCATTTTGAAATGGGGATGTCTAAAGTCTTGACTTTAAGTGATGCACTCCGAAAGTATACGGGTCATACCAAATAATAAAGTGATAAGTAGAGTATCGTCCCACGAGGAATCAATCAATTAATTTTTAGGTATTAAAATCTCAATTTCTTTTAAGTCAAACGAATCTAGTTATAAGAAAATTAATTAACAAAAACTATCAATATCAAACGCAACCTAGAGTCACTAATCCCTTGCTAGCGCCCTAAATCTTAAATCCATTTAACTAGTTAATCTAAAATGTTAATTTTGTTAATATCGAGTATAAATAGCTATAAGTGCCTATCTGTTCACTAACAACCCTGTATAACTGTTATGTCTAACCTAATTACTTAAGAGGCAAGATAACTCAAACACACTCTTCAACAATTATATGGGGCTATTAGGTATATGTCTATCCTAATCACAAATTAAATCATAATTTAATCCCATATTACTTAATCTCATAGCCTAATTAAAATTCTCTTCGTCAAAGTAAATCCTAATGCTCAAATTCACATCTAATGGTGGCCAATCATCAAACGGATATATCAAAGCAAGATTAAGTAACCAAAATTAACATAAATCATAACTAATTAATCATGGAAATAAAATCTAATTCACTAGTGAGTTCATAGTTTTTCTAGGTCTAAAAGAAAATTTGCCACACATGGCTATAATAAAATCCATTAAATAAGGAAATTCAAATTCAAAGAATAAAGAGAAAGAAGAAAACAAGCAAGACTATCAAAAACTCCCTCTATTCCTCGCTATAGACACAGGTGGAAGGAGGCCAAGAAGTTGCCTGTCACTGCTTCCAATTCTCTGTTCTTTTCTTCTTGATCTTCGCTCGATCTTCGCTCCTTCTTGTTCTGCTGTGATGTCTCTGTGTCCACTACCCTCTTACCCCTTTTATAGATCTACCTCTTGTATTTGCGTGCATGTAGCTGGGCTATTATAACCAAATCTTATCTTATCCTTTTTCATTTTGGTACACATATATCATATTCTTTTTGGCACCTCCATGTACGAATCTTGCCAGAAGTTGCCTTTATCTTTGTGTGGACCCCACGTCCTTATCCATTTACACAACATCCATATATCATTTGATAGCTCACACATTGGATATATATTATCCCTTTTATTTATATATATAATATATAATTGCTTGCTGCCAGCTATTGCCTCTCCTTCATATGTCGTAGGCCCTGCATCTGATTCAATCAAAACCATACCTTGTGTTGTTTCGATATCTCACGCCCTGTGGTATGTATAATATCTTTTCATTTAGATATAATATAATTGCATGAGTTAACTTAATTGCAATTTTGATACTTTCTCATCTCTTTCATCATTTAATATCTCTTGCACAATAAAATAGGATATGAGTAGATTTTAAGTCAAAATTTATTTTTATCCTGGACTTAATTAAAAGATAGTAAATATATAGAAGATAATTAAATAGGTATAAAATACTAATAAGTTTAATCAAGTATGTCCTAAAATCTATAGCTATTCAATTAAAATATATATATTTATCATTAGGTGTCCCTTTTTTTACGGACGTTATTGCTATCTATTTTCTACATTGCTCACATAGACATCCCTATATTTTTAGACATTAAAAGGCCCAAAAAAAGAACGTAAGAAGTTTTTTTTGGTAGTAGTGGCAACAACTAAATAAGAGCCAAAATGTAACTTTAGCAGCACAATCCCCAACATAGCCCTCATAGCCCTTGCTTACAGCAACCCTATAGCAACTCTAACTCTTAGTATCTTTATCCAAGAGATAAAAACTTGTGGTCAAAGCCTTGTTTAGTTACAAGTGATTTTCCTCTTTCATATATCTTTGCTAATTTTCTCTTATAGGACTGACCAGTGATAGCAACTCTATCAGTAGTGAAACTTACTCTTATTTATTTTGTGCTTGTGACAAATCCCTATTTTATTATATATTTTCATATTTTATTTGGGGATTTTGTCATGATAATTGAGCTTAAAATATCTCTTTTGTGATTAATTGTGATTAAATGTGTTTAAATGAAATTAAGGTTGAAAAAGGGAAAAAATGTCATATATTTTATTATTTACCTTAATTGATTAATTTTTGGAATATAAGGTATTACATTTTGGGTTCATTTAATTGTAGATCAGTTTGCGAAGAATTGTAGAAAAGAACCCAGGATTTCTGAATACAAACTAAATGAAGCAAACACTTAGAGAAAATTTCAGAAAAGGACCCAAATGTTCTAAAAATCATGTCTAAACCCATAAAACTTTTCAAGTGTTCGATTTAGTCCTTCTTTAAAAACTTCTAAATTTTAATTTTAGTCCCTTGGTCAAAATGCATTTGACCAAGGGATCCGATTAATTAAAAAGGACTCGACTTGGTGCCCGTTTGGATTAACGGTAGAGAAGTGGCTTTTTTTTGCCATCTGACTTTTGGAAAAGTAAGGTAGGATAAAAGTCAAAATGTAAATGTGATTTATGTTTGGATTAGTGGTGGCAGAAGTGACTTTTTTTCTAACTTCGTGTTTGGATTAGCGGTGGCAGAAGTAACTTTTTTTCTAACATATTTGAATTAGAGTTTGAAAAGTCCGTTTAGTTGCAAAATGACTGAAAAGGGCATGGATGTTATTGAATACTACACACACACACATATTTATAAATTATTTGTGTATATTGAGATACTTGAAGTGAAAAAAGATAAATAAAATTTGGTTAAAAAACTTCAATTATTATTAAAAAAATAGACACTAAAGTACTTCACTAAAAAAGGATAAACTTATATTTATATTAGAATGCATAAATGAAGTGTATAATTATTGAATCATCTACCGCTAACAAGTTGGTCTCTGATTGTGTCACGAATATGATTCATTTATGTTGAAGATAATCTACAGATAGTTGATGTGGATGCTACATCAATTGGATCATTGTTAGTTTCACTACATATATTTCCTCATTCAGCTTCTTGAAAAGTCACATCTATTTGGGAATTTCTCCCGATATATCTCTCTTGCTCTGACTGACTGATCACATACTTGATGTGAGTTCCATCAATTGCTCCTATTGTATCTTGAAAAAATGGGTAATATCACCAATCATTGAATATTTTTGGGTGACAATGACGGAAATCAGGATCTAGTGGTTTGATAATTTATGTCGCTAGATTGACACAAGCATGTAAAACCATATGGAAGATCCTACTGACAGTTTCTCCTAAATGTTGAAACCGTTCCTATAGGATTCTATTTCCTTGTGTATGTCTAACTGTATATAAGAACATGGCAACCATTTGTTCAATTCCAATGTACTTAGTTTTCTGTAACCCATGTTCTACCAATTTAGAACACAAGAGAAAAAAGCCATGTTTTTCCACTCAAAAATTTTCATGACAAACGCCATCATGCCCTTCCAATACCTCTTGTACCCACTTTGCACCTATTTGCTTACTAGTTCTGCATGGCTCTTTACAAATGTAAGGCACGAGATATTGAGCCATCAAGGCGCCTACGTGTTTATATTCTCTTATCTCTTCATCTAATAGGGATATGAGTTGGGACCTTCTATCTGAACGAGACTATCGTACTTCCTCTATGCGCTCTGAATTTTCTTCACTGCTCAAACTTGCCATAGACGATGTAATCTTTGTTTTTGCTAAGATTGTATAAAATCAAATGCAATTAGAAAATGTGCAAGTACGACTAACATAACATACATAAGGTTAGGATATCGATATAAGTATACAATATAGCAGAAGTTAGTAACATTCATAACTGACATAAAATATAGGTGCGCCGTCTAATATAAGTATTGTCATAACATACATAAGGCCAAGATATCAATATAACTACACATGAACAAGTTTTCAGAAGTAACATAAAATGGAGTTCAGAGCTTCGGGGCAATCTGAAGATGCGAGTTGTTGTAAGCATGTTCCTGCAACCACTCTAGCAAGGCTTCTTTGTTTCCTTTCAATCCACCAAACATGTCGTGAGGCATCTGGTGCATCATCATATTACAACATCGATGGCTAAATTCCCTATCATTAACAACTTCTAGAATTGTAAGTAACTCAGCTACGAGTCACTCACTGGTTCGTCCCTGGTGGAGATCTTTTTTATTGCCTGTAATCTCTCCGTAGATGCATCAGCTATTCTACTAACCGCGTCTGCTATTACTTTGAAAGTTTGTGCTTTTTTCCTTTTTGATTTCTTGGACCCTTCAACCCTCTTCCTCTTCCTACTGTTTCCTAAACCACTAGGTGCACTAGGTGTAGTGTTCATTGTCAACGTTATTCCTTTGAAATCACTCGTCACTCCCATACTACCTCATGTAACAAGATCTTCAAGCTTCCTTACTATCTCTCGATCCTTCTTCTAGGTCCATTGTGGGTCGGTAGACATCATCTTCATCAAAACCCACTAACATCTGCTACTCAGAAGATGGTGTGAACATGTTACTTCCCAATGCCATAACATCCTTAAATATAGTCTCCAATTCTTTAGCATACTGGAGGCCTTTGTACCTATACTTTGCATACTCTGCATTTCCTGCATGGATATAATAATATGACAATATAATTAATAATAATAATAATAAAATGACAAAAAAATTCAGCCCTATATAATAATAATAATAATAATAAGAACAATAACAACAACAACAATAACAAATTTGCACCTGTATTTTACTCTCCCACCACTCGTCTTCTACAATAACCATATTCCTTGCTGAGTTAAAAAGCTATACCAGTCTCTCTTGATAATAACTTATCCCATGCCTTCCATCTTTCCTAAGGCTATTAAACCTATTTTTAAGTTGCTTCTTGTCATATGATCATCTTTATTTCTCATTAAATGCACACCTAATATTTTTCCACCCATCCTTCGTGAACGAAGATCCTTGATGTTCTTTCTTATAGATTTGATCAATGCATTCATGGATGAAAATCCCTATCGTACTTACATCCCATGTTGCTTTACATTTGTCCTTATTCACACTTGTATGTGAACTATACAGAAGTTAACACAAACATATATTGAATTATTTCATTGCTGGTCATTTATAATTAGTGGCACAATTAGTGTCTACCTTTCATAAACCATGCATGCATGTTGGACTTCTTTATTAAAGATTTATTCTCAAAAAGGGAAGGGTGTTTAATTTTTACCATTGTCATTTTCAAACAACGAAAATATCAAATTTGAACAACGTTGTGAAGGAGAAATATTTTCAAATATAAATTTTAAATACACCATTTCAGCATTAAAAAAATTTACAAAGCTGCCAGAACTAATAAGAAAACCCCAAAATAGGGCACTTTGTAGAGCAAGCATTCCAGCTTCAGAAATCCAGATATAAACATCCAAATAATGAAAATAGAGCCAAAAAATATTGTAAATAATCAAAACCAATACCAATAACAAGCTAGAAATAATGAACGTGCCTCTTTAATAGCACTACCCTTCCTAAAATAACAGTCATTGAAATGCCAAGACAAGAATGAATCCAAAAAGACTATGCATATTTTAAAATACAGATAGTTACAAGACATGAATCAAAACCGTTGGAAGACAAAACCATGCTGCCAACAACATGTGCTAATCATCATTACCTGTAATTAACTGAAGCTCAAAATGGTTGAATCAGATAGATTCCAAATAGCAGACAAAAGCTAACTCTTCGGCTACAGTGAACACGATGATCGCCGCTGGTGTCCACCGCTGGAGAGGGGAAGGGAAAACAGGGCAACCAGCTGCAACCAATCAGGGGAAAAAAAGAGTTCAACAGAGACTCGGGTCCTCAACTGAAAAAAAAAATAGAACATTACTCAGAAGCAGAATCAAGCTCCGGCAACCACAACTTTTTCGCCAACTACACAAGATCTGGCCACGACAATCAAGACACACACAAAATCTACATTGTACTTCAAAACAACAATGACTACATTTCAAGTTCATATTTCAGCCAGTGGTTTTCTGCACCAAACTAGAAGTAGCTAGAATATACACATACAAAATATGCGATATAGCATCGAAGGCATATAACAATAATTAAAACAACAAGCATTGACCTACTCTCTACAAAACACAAGTAACACCAGGCTAGCGGATTAATAAGATCATGAATTACAATTCCATACAGTTTCCTTAAAGCAGGCCAGAGAGTTAGAAACTATAAAAACTGAATCTTACCAACACGGAACAGAAAATCTTCACTGAATCATTGCAAGTGCTTGCGAGCTTTGTATCTGAGACTTATCGCAAGGTAGAAAAATACTGATGTCTATGCTTTTAACCTGACGCTAGCTGCCTATTCTGGGTGAAGATATGACAGAGACACAGTGAGGAGATGAAAGGATAAGAATCGGCCACCTGACACTATTCCAGCTTTTATAGAAGCTCCGACGACCTCAACTCTCTGTCCGAGGTCACGGATCTGGGCATCCTCATTCCTGATGGCACAGATCACCAAGAGACAAGCAGAGTTAAGCAACCAAGTTCACTACAACCAAGTGCCTTGGCCGACCACCATCAAATGTCGATGAGAAGCAAGCAACCTTTTATCAGAAGGAAACACTAAAACACCGAAGGCAAGCCATGAGCTCAGTGATGAGTGTAATGAAAAAACACAGATAGTTACTGCACACACTTGAACGGCTCTTCAGACACAGAGATTTGGATGGTGCTATGGCCCATGATGATTACGCTTAAACACAGAGATCTGGACGGAGCGCTTGGACATGCACCCGTGGAAGCTCAGAGTCAAATGAAAACTACAACTCAGAGATCGCCTTTTACATGCTTGAACAACAGTCTTTAGTTCATACAGTTTAGTAAGCAAAATATTAAATGCTTGTAACGGTCCTCTGTGGCATTTAATTATCCACCGTGATGGAAGAGAGAGATTAGGAGTGTAGTGGACTGAAAAGCTCTACAAATGAGCTGTAGAATAAAGCTACATTTGTGATAAAAGTGCAGTAGTCCCAAAAGCTTTACCAAATGGTAGAAAAGTGTCCACTGGGCTTTTTTGAATCAAAACGTGCGGTAATCCATGACAAACGCTATGCCAAACAGACCCTTGGTCTTCCTGCTAATCACACGGCCGGGGGGGATGCTGGGACAAGAACAAAAAGGGAGCTAAGAGCCAAGAGGGATCTGGGAGGTGTGCCGACAAAGAGCTAGAGTTTGGGAGCCGAAAAGCAAAGAGGCGGACTTTAGAGAGCTGGGATGAGTAGTCAAAAATACTATCCCCATCCTCATCATCATCTCTCCTCACCATCATCATCAATCCTGCACTATTGGTAGTCTCACACCTCCACCACCACATCTGAGCTGCAGCAAAAGGAAGAGAGAGTGAGTCGAACTAGCGGGTGGTGAGAATCTCAGAATCATAGAGCTATGTTACCACCACACCTTCATCCTTCCCTACTAGCATCTTCCTCTATTATAATTCATTTTAGCTATGGTTATCTCTGTTCAATTTTTTTTGGTTCAAATCCAGCCCCTAAATTCAATTTCTTAATGCTAATGGATCATTTTAATTTGTGATTTTATATGGCTGGGTGTTTGAATCAGAGGGTGACTATATTTCTTGAAGCTATTGTAATGAGTGGCTAGGCAATTTTGTGCTCTTAGAGATGAATTAGAGATGACTTGAGCTCACATGTACTTTAAAGGGGAGTTTAAATTATCCATCGCTCATTATATTTATGATTTCTTTGGTTTGAGCAAGGTCCTAAAAATTAGACCGGTCATTAAATCTGTTGAGGTAGTGGGTCAGACCGGGGGTTGACTCAGGGTCAGACCAGTAATAATTTTAAAAATATAATTAAATAAAATGGGTAAATATACTTATAATTTTATTTTAAACTTTAATATAAATAACATTTGAAAATGCCTTATGTGTCTTAATGGGAGAATTGCCTTTCAAAATTTATACTTCCTCCTAAGTCCTAATCTATTTTTTAAGTAGACTTCCCTTACTTTTCAATTTTTATTATATATTTATATGTGATCACTTTAGATTGATGGCTTTGCATAGGGATATGGAAATAAAATGACTACTAACTATGAAAAACTAATAAAAAGGATGAAATGGTCTATCCTACACTATGTAAACTAATGCTATCATTAATGCCTATTATTTTTAACTTTTTATCTTTCTTTCCTTCTTTACTTTTTTCACAGAAGCTACATCTTCTCATTTTTGAATTTTCACTCCAGTTGAAGTCCTAGCCAAACTCTTTCAATTTTAGTACTCCATGTCTCTCCAAGTCTCCCGTCGTTCTCACATCTGGCAACACTGCCACAACTGGAATGATTCCTTGTCCATCAAATCTTTCCATCACTAGCTACATCTCTTGAAAATATCGCCAAGTGCTAACCAAACTTTTATTTTTATCTCCTCCTCCTCTTCTACTTCTTTTTTCTTTTTCCCGGTAAGCATTCTTTGTTTTAATGGAGTTTCTAAAGTTGACACTGATGAAGCTGAAGTTCAGTCTGATGATAATCATGACGGCAAGGAAGAAGGCTTAAGTTTTCCTTTCAACATGTTTTTTTTTGTTTTTGAAGATTCAGGTATACAAAAATTATAACCGGCCAACCCACTAACTCGCATGAGTTAGCCGAGTTATTCACGATTCACGGCGAGTTATGCTGGGTCGTCCTGAGTCAAGAACGTCTTAGTTTGGAGGTTGATCAGACTGGTCAAGTGGTCAGGTCGCCGGTTTCCAGCCTAACCTGACCGGTCTGATCTGGGTTTTAATATACTGGGTTTAAGAATTCATTTATATATTGAGACTTTGAGTTTAGTTATGTTTTATTCTATGAATTGAGTTCTTGTGATTTTGGATTTGTAATGAGGATTTGTACTCATCTAAATATATGGTTATATATATGTTTTATCTATGATTCTATTGCTCTCTATCTATTTAATATGGTATTGTTGGATAGTTTGATTGAGTTGGAATTGTAGTTGAACCTAACTGCATTGCTTATTCCATTATTACTCTCTGAGGGATTTTAATAATGCTTAAATTAATGGGTTCATGAGTTAAAGCACTAGACTCAATGATAACTGAGGTTTGGTATTTTAGGAAACTTAAAGAAACTCATTATACTAAGAGGGATTAATAGCATTTCAAGGGTAAGGGTTCCTCTCTTATGATGCTAGACTCATTGGTTAATGAGGTTTGGAATATTAGAAGCTTAGTGTATTAATTATCCAAATATTTTAATTTAGTAAGGATAGCTATTAAAAACTGTTTCCAAGAGCATCTTCATCACTTACATTTCTAACCCATTTCCATTCCTCCTTATTTAAAAATCCCAAAAATATATTTTTTAATTGCATTTAATTCATAATTTTGAAAATCAATCAATCATGTTTTACCCTTGTTAAGTTTGCATTATAATTACTTAGTTTACTAGAAATTAGTTTCATAATCGGTTCCTTAGAGCGAAACGACCTAAGTTGTGCACTATATTGCATTAATTCGGCTTTATTCTTGATAACCCTAAGGCGACAAGAAAGGGGTTATTCCAGATTGGTTGATTGTATGTTTATTTGCCTTAGATGCATTTGAACATGTAATATCTTACTTGAGTTTATGCCACGGCCATGTGTATTTACTTGTAAGTTGTTGTTCTTATTTGGTTATTTATATGCCTGGTTAATTACCATTACACATTATCTATTGAGTTAATATTTTGCTACTGAGATTCCCTTGAATCTCACCTCTTTTCGCTCATATATGTCCCAATAGTTGGGGTCAGTACTCCTAATGGAGAAAATAAGCTAATGGAGGAAACCTGAAGGTGGAAGCTCTTGATAAGCTTGTTTTGATTACTTTGCTATTAAAGTTGATTTTGTTTAATGGCTATTGTATGAATTTACTTAAGATCTTCATATATATATTGGTATGTATCTATCCCCTACAAGGAATAGTATGAGAGCCAAGTAAAGGTCAAGGTAAGTAGTATATTAAAGTATAGCTAAAAAAGCATAAAGTAGGTAAGTTAGCTAGTTATTGTTTTATTGATGAGCCACGATTTTGGGAAAGACCTTTGTTAGCGCAAACATTTTACCCAGCTTATGAAATTTTGCAGTGTTATATACACATCTAGACCTTTGATATAAGTCTTATTTCATAATTTTTGAATATGTATAGGAAAAGATATGATTTTTCAAATATGACCTAGAAATCTGATATATGTTGTGTAAATCTCCCCCTGTCCAGATTTGATAAATGGGGATTTTTGGACCAAATGGAACAGAAACAAACCTATATGTTATTTTTCTATCTAAGAGCTTTCCAAGAGCTAAATTTTGAGCTTTGAACCACTACTTGTGGAGCTAAAATAACTTAGTTATGAATTTTCCAAGTTTCAAGAAACTTCTTTATCCCATGGTAATCCAATCTTTGAGAAAGAGTTTAAAGCTTTTAGCCTTTCTATGGGTACCTACTAGATAACATGTGGTTATTGAATGGCTAAACAGCTCTGATAAGTGACCCTAGAACAAGAACTTACAATTAACATGAAGACTTCGAAGTAACACTTTCAAATTTTCTTGACATGGCTCTATACATGTAAATCATTATGTAAAATATATAACAAATAAAATTATATGAAATAAATAATAATGTTCTAAATTTATTAAGACTCTTATCATTAAGCCATTAATATCACAAGACTTTCTTAGGAAGGAAATTCACACATGAGCTTCAAATATGAGGAGAATGTAAAAGGTCTAACATGTGAAGCTAGAGTAAGGTGTCATTCAATTACTCGATAAGTACTATAGTGGCACGGTTTGCCATCACAATAAACTTTTGAATAAGATTTTGTCCTTGTGGCTACCTAAGTACCTAAGCCAACCTTCATTATTTCACTTATCATATATACTTACTTATATTTGTGTCAATTCATTGACAATACTCCTCAATCATAAAATAACTTCCTTTGTAAAACAACATGGGCCTACAAGAAGTGGACTTTGTTAATGAAGTTGTTGAAAAT
This sequence comes from Inga leiocalycina, assembly GCA_963242795.1. Classification (NCBI taxonomy): domain Eukaryota; kingdom Viridiplantae; phylum Streptophyta; class Magnoliopsida; order Fabales; family Fabaceae; genus Inga; species Inga leiocalycina. Next base: position 61,841,456 of record OY725321.1, read on the forward strand.
AAATAGAGATGGAAAAAACTATCCCTCCTCTCGTGTCTTCTTTCCTTTGGCCATGGTCATGGTCATGATCATGTTTCATGTTCTTATTTCCTTATCTCTGTAGCTTCTCTTTTATCTTATGTTAAGAGGTTCAATCATGTTTGTATTCAGAATTGTCGTTAAGTATTTTTTAGTTTTGTTGCATCGAGATATTTCCTAGAATTAAATTTTTAAGATCATAACATTTGACTCTTAACTAAAATTCTGACAAAACTTTTAAAATAGTATCTCTTATTTTAATTAATAACATCATAGAGTGAACTCTTAAGGTTACATTAGTCACTACAAGGTGTTAGCTTTAGTTATAACTCTTCCTTCAATCATTGTGATCGATAAACACTAGATCAGTATTTTAAAATATATTCATTAAATTACTCCATATCCTATAAATCCTTTCCCAAACAACATCCATACATGCATTCAAATTTTACCAATACTTAGAGTAACAATGCCACAATCTACATGAAAATGTGAAATCCCGAAATTTCCAATCCATCAAACATAAGAGAAGTATAAAGCATTAACATTGATGAACCATGGAGATATGAAGCAAAGAAAAGATTTGCAAAATACCAATAAGAAGGAGTCTAGTTCCTTCTATTTTTTTCCTGCCAAAACCATAGAACTATTCCCCTGTTCACAAGTTTAGAAGGGTGAAGGAAGATACTAAAATATCAAGACTTATAAGCATGAACTTAGAGTGGTAATGGAGGAAGAGATTTATTAAATAACTTGTTATTTACAGAAGAAATTTGTTGCTACAAAATGCATAATCTATGTCTTGGTTTATGTTGACAACATTCTAATTACTAGTTCCTATACCTCTATTGTTTCTGAATTAGTTTATGCTTTAAGTTCAACTTTTCCTGTCAAGGATTTGGGATTACTACATTATTTTTTGAGTGTTGAAGTTTATTCTGTTAATTCAAGCTTAATTCTTCTCAACATAAATACATCCTTGATTTACTTGAGAAAGCAGATATGTCTAGAGCTAGGCCTGTTTCTACACTTATGGCTTCCTTAATACAGCTTTCTGATGTCTCTACAAGTCCTGATTTTCACAATCCCAGCTTCTATCATAGCATTGTTGGAAGCTTGTAGTATCTTAGCTTTACTTGCCATATTTAGCATTTGCTATTAATCAAGTCTGTTAGTATATGCACTGCCCTAACGATTCTCATTGGACTATTGTTAAGAGAGTTCTTCATTATCTAAAGGGGTAATAATGTTATCCTACTGTAATGAAGATGGTGTTTGAGTAAATTTTATACTTCATATGTTTGAGCACATAAAAGAAAAGACATATCACATGGAAACATATATACCAGAGATTATCTGATTATCACATTGGTCAACTATCTAGTCAAAACAGTGCTTGTCAACTTGAAATGCTGAAATCTGATTTATGTTATATCTTTTAATTAGGATACGCTTGTGAATAGGAGTATAAGATATGCTCTTGTTGCTGAAGAGGAATTCTTCTACAGTCATCCTGTAAGAAAGTATCATTACTTAGTTGTTTCCAAATGAAGCCAATTCATATGCTTAAATTTTTTAACATATGAGTGTTATTTATAGGTGTATAATAGCATAGCAGATCGTTATTGTATTCCTCAGCTAGAAAAGAAGTTAAACAAGGTAGGGTCTTTGACATCAAAAGCTCAAATTATATTGTAGTAAGCACATATGTTGACCAATCATAGCATGTGCTTACTCATTTAGAAGGAAACAGTTCTCTTACTTCCCTTCTTTCTTGCTCTATTAGGATCTTTAACTTTACATATCGATGAATGTTTTTTCCCTTAGTATTGTTTAGTAATTTCCTTTCACCACAAAAATGTGGAAAAAATTTATACTCCTGAAGAGCATTGATGGAACTTAGCTGATGGTAACATGAGCCTATAATCAAGAACAAGAAATATTTAACAACATAAGTAACATGAGGTTTCCTTCTTTAAATGAAATTAGAAGATATATCTGCCTCAGGGTTGATGTACCATTTGATAAGTTTGGACCTCTAAAACGCAGCATAAAAACCTAATAGTAATGAAGAACTGTGGAGAGAAGCAGAGACCTATGGAAACATACAATTGATGCTATTTGTTGATTATTATAGCCTCATCACTTGGAAAACTTTAGTAATATGCATATTTGGGGTTATTTTTTGTAATGTCTTTTTATCTTGATAAGCCATTCTTGCCTCTTTTTGACTTCAAATCTTTTTCAATAAATAGAAGTTATTTCAACAAAGTATGTCATGAAGACAGACAGTGATGCATTTGTTTATATACATGAAGTGCTTACTCCTTTAAATAGGGTGAACAAGCCTCATGGCTTGCTTTACGGAATCATAAATTTGGATTCCCAACCTCACCGAAGCACTGATAGTAAATGGTACATTAGCACATTTTGTTACAATTTAAATCGCCCTCCACGCCTATTTTTTCATCTACCTTCTCATCATTGGTTACAATTTTTCCTTTTTCATACCTGAGGCATCCCCCAAATTTCTCCGTTTCTCCATCTCTCCACTTCATTAAGTCGATCGTCAGTCATGGGTTCTCCATTTTCACCAATTCGCTTCAAACATCACCACTCTAGGTTTAATGGTGACATTTCTCATTGTTCTTTTTATGTTTTTTCATTGTTTTTCTATGTTGTTCTTCTTCATATATTATTTTCCATCACCTTATCTATTTTATAGTCCATGAATTTCTTTAATTATAATTTTTGGAGCTCTCAAGTCATCGATTTAAACAGATCAAAGTTTTTCAGAGGAGACATATCCTTTCCTTTGTTTCTTTCTACTCACTGATTTGTTCTGACAGTTAATGCAAATGGTGAGTCGTTGCCTGAGAGGTTGTTGACAAAGTAGATCCCCATACTTTATTTATTCTATGCTCTTTCTCTTTCTTTCTCTTCCAGAGGCATAGAATTTTAGTGATTTGGTTATATTTGATTGAATGTCATTTTAAGTTTCAAGTGGAATTGTCTCCTGTCGGTCTCCAAGCCTTCGAGCAAAAGGTATGAAATTTTAACCATTCATGTTTAGATGATGTGCAATTTGTTATGTTTTTCTCTTCAAATTTCTGAGATATGGCTACTATATGAGATGGACATTTATGGCCTTTTGGTTGCTTTTGGAAAGATGCACAGGATGAATATGGCGAATATGGCTTAATGTTTCTTCTAAATTTTTGTTCAATTGGTTATCATCTAAGTCGCCTCTAGCATCATCTTTAAGATGTGGAGGAGCTGCTTTATGATTTTTGGTATAAAGTATGATTGTGATATTGGATTTTTCTTGGAAAGTTTACACTTTACAGTCCTCTAATAGCACATACAACCTTTTTAACTATGTTCATGGTATTGTATAAAGCTATATTAGTAGCCGTATTAGTTCAAGTTTGAAGAACATGCTCTGTTGCACAGCAAGAGGATTCCTTGGCGACTTGTGTTTATGTTTGCTTTTTAAATTGAATTTCTTGGAGTGCTAAAAGTTTGATGGACTGTTGTGGTTAGCATTTTTTTGCCTCAGACATGTTTGTTTGAGCTTTGATTATACTAAAGATTTGCCCTTTTTTTTGCATGGTCAACTGTTGATGGTACATTTAGCCTATGTGGCTTTCATATAGGTCTTTAGCTTAATGTTATTGCTAGAAGTTGTACAAAATTTTGTATGCTACGTTAATAGCAGCACGTGTTAAAATCATTCCATCAAATTTTACTTAGTGTTTATAAATATTTTTACTCAAGATTATGCAAATTGCATAGGCTATATGGAAAAATCTCAGAGATGCAATTAAGTCCCAGAGGTAGGAACAGTAATAATCATAATGATTGAAGAACATAATCATCATAGATCAACAAAAAAAAAGCTTTGGCATGAAGGAATTACCAGCATTCATATTTCATATAATGATTTATGCAGTTCTTAGAACTTATTAGAGATGCAATCAAGTCCACAGGAACAAAAAAGAATTGATGCAATTGTAAAAGTAAGGTAAATCTTCGATTAATTTTAAGGTCATTAACATATGTTCTAATTCAATTTTGCTCATACATTTGATAATTTTTAGATCATTAATATATGTTCTAATTCACTTTTGCTCTATTTCCTTCCTGTAAATATATGTTGTAATTTTGACTTCTTCTATTTGAATTAAACTTATACAGTTTTGATATACCTTGCTGCATGTAGTTTGTGAATTTCACTGAAATAATGTCAAGGAATGTATGTTCATCCAGAAAGGAGACAAAATTTTCTCTCTAAGCTTTGATAGAGATACTTTCTCAGTACAAGGCAACCTTAGAGCTGAGATGAACGTGGGGAACAAAAACTATATGCCCTTACAAACTATTATGGTAGTGTGGGTAGTGGATAGTACACAAGACATAACAAGGTAAGCTGAGAACATTGTATAGATGACTAACAAAGATGAATTCAACTATTTCTTTATGTGAGGTGGAGCATTGAGGCTAATAATATGATTTTGTATAGAGATAGCAGATGGAACAGCGGATTTGACCAAAGCAGACTGTGCATTTCTATGCAAGAAGGACAAATAATATGGGGAAATTCAGACACTACGATTTAGACAAAAGAATGAGTGATAGAGAGAAGAGATAAGGAAGCATCAATCTTAGAGGGAGGAGTAAAAAAAATAGGGTGTTAGTGCTTTGTTGTTGTTAAAGTTTCTGCTGGATATGAAATAATTTAAACACAAAGATTAAAGTGGTAGTATTTTTTTATGAACAGTTAGAAAGATCTCATATAATATTAATATTGTAGAAATGATATATACATAAGGACTTATATACTCTCATATTCTGTTTATAAAGTTTTATTAACTATTTATATGACTAGAGGCATCCATATCTGATGGAGTAATTGCTTGAAATCAATAAATGAGGGAATAAGGTTTCATATTGGTTGTTAGGTTCTAGCAATCAAGTGCTTGTATCATTAAATGCAATTTCTCTGCTTGGCAGCTAAATGCCTCACTTTTGTATGTTGTTATGTGATGGACTTGCTTTATGTGGACTTGCTTTAATTTTTTTTATAAAAATTATAAATTCAATATTTACTAGATATAATAGGTCAAACTTTGTAGTGCGATGGCTATTCTTTTTCTTTGATTGAAAATCAAGTTAGTGCCAATTAAATGTAAAGTGTTGACTAATGATGGGATGACATCTCCTCAATGGTAAAACTAATTTCAATTTTTATTTTTCTTACATCGCCTTACAAAACAATGTGGAGCAGAAGCTTTGTTTGTATTATTATATTTTGTCTTCGAATCATTAAACTAAGCAATGGAGTAGAAATCAAATGAAGTCCATTATTGTTGGAGTGTCGATTTTTATTTTTTATTTTTTTTAGAGAATTACATTCAGGTCCCTCCCAAGAGAAAAAATGAACATTGGTCCCATGGAGTTTTTAACCGCGCCTCTTGAGTTGTCAATTCACGCTCTTGGAGTTGTCAACGGGATCAATTCTTCATTTTTTCACTTGGGCGGGACCTGAATGTAATTATCCTTTTTTCATGAAGGAATGTTGATTAAAGGCAACATTTTGATTATCGTAGTCACAAGCTTGTACGATCATTACATGATGTTTCTATTTCGGTTTCAGCTTTGCTGCTGAAGTATTTTTGCATCATTCTTTTGGGACCAAGTAACTTTGCATCCATTAAATGAATGACTCCAACGACAACATCACAAAATTAGCCCATTAAATTAATGACACCAACAACAATGCCGAACAACAACTACTACTATATGTTAGTACTATTAAAACAAATTTGCATCGTTTTCCTTTCATTTATAACTATTCAATTAACCACATGGAAAAATGATGTATATATACCTACCAATATTTAATCACATCCAATTTGCACCTTCTTTTCTTGTACAAGTTAATTCATCCTATAAAGTTTTAACACCATGATAAAAATCGCATTTGATCATTTTGTCTTAGTTGATGATTAATTTGACACTTTGTTTGGACTTTGACTAATATAAAGTATCTATTGATGAATTGCCATGGTGGTAATGATAATATTAATTCAAAAATGGTTTGTTTAAAAATGAACTACCATGACGCTAATTTGCTGTAAGAATGATTTCAAATCTTATAAGCTTGTGTTAGTTGTTATACAAAGTATAAACAATAATTATAAATTCTTTCAAACATTTGCTTATGCATGTTTACATTTTGTGCTTATTGTTTTGCCTTACCTTATTTTAACCTTTTTTAGAGTATTTGTGGAAAGCGATATGCAGTTCAGTGGGCAATACAGGAATAGCATAAATATACTGATAATATATGTATGATTATAAAAATTCCCCATAGGGGTTCGTACATGATAATTACCATTAATGTAGCCACATAGGGCTACTTGGATGTCTAAACCCATCCTAGTGAAACGGAGACTTCTTCCTGTCTTAGCTCTACCACTGCAACCCTCTCTCATGTAGTTCTCTTCTCTAATTTCTGCGTACCTACTGTATTCACCTGTCTAAATTGTTGGTAGGAGAGGGTGAGATTTGAGAGAATCTCAGTAGAAAACAATTACTATAATGCCTACAAGATATATGTTATGTGCATGACATGTTAGCTTTAACTAGATGCATGCCTCATAATGACATTTATGCATGCTCAATGTTTCATGTAACAAAACTATGGCCATAACAAAACAGAAACAGAGCTTCATTTATTCAAATATGCTTTACACAATCAAGTAAAGCAATCATATACTTCACTACACAAGCAAAGATATCAAATACATGCAAGTAAGGTAAGTCAACTACCTTGCATCCTTTTTGCTAAATAGAAATAGTTCCTCGATCTACATGCAAATAGCTAAGGACCCCGGCCCGGCCCTGCAGTACTCGGTCCGGCTGCACTTTTCTCGAAAGTCTAACCTAGGCTATCTAGACATATTTCCACCCAAGGAATCTATTTTCGGATTCGAAATTACAAAATTCACTGTCAAAAGACAAAATTGCCCTTGGCAGCCCCACTTTAGGGGTTTCAGGGGCGTTTTCATAATTATGTTTTTTCGGCCTTTTCTTAAAAAGTGCCAAACTGTAACTCCACCTAATTTTCCCTCTTGAATCCAATGGAATTATCAAATCATTAAAAAATTGAACTCTAAGGCCTCTAGAACTGGCTCAATTGTACAAATTCCCTAGGAAAAATTGGGGTTTTTGAAATCCAACTCAACAGACATGTTTATTTCTACTCTTAATGAATTTATTAACTATTTAATTATGTTATAACTACCATTTAGACTCATTTTTGGTAGCATAACGCTTAGGCCAACTCCTTTACCAAATTTGAAATCAAAGAAAATCAATAAGAATTTCACCGATTAAACTACTCATAACAGCATAAGGTTTTGGTCCTTGATGTGAATATTAAGTGTGTAAAACAAAAGCACCGGCAAGTTTTAAATCCAAGGATCAAGCGGCTGCAATTAAAGGGGGAGAAGCGGGAGATTTTTAAGAGAACTCTTTTGGAGGAGGGAGAGTGGGAGTTACAAGGAAGTGCAAATATCATGTGGGAGAATATTTCTAAAAAGGTCTAGAAGGTTGCTAAAGTAATTTTGGGGGAATCAAAAGGTTTTGGTCGGAAAGATAAGGAGACTTGGTGGTGGGATAAGACTGTTTAAGAGAAAGTCAATCGTAAGAAAGATTGTTTTAGAGCAATACAGTTGTGTAATAATGTCAACAATTCAGAAATGTATCATTTGGCTAAAAAGGAGACAAAGAAGGCAGTGAGTGAAGCTCGCAATAAAGCATATGAGGAGTTTTATAAGGAGTTAGGAACAAAGGTGGGAGAGCGTAAGATTTACAAGATTGCAAAGAACAAGGAGAGAAAATCAAGAGACTTGGACCAAGTGAGGTGTATAAAGGATGAAAAAGGCAAAGTTTTGGTTAATGATAGAGATATTAAGAATAGGTGGGAAGCCTACTTTTATAAGTTGTTCAATGATGGAGAGGGAGGACCTTGTGATTACGAAGATTTGACAAATTGAGAAGGTGATCTCAATTTGTCATTTTACCACAGGATTCGAGTTGGAAGATCTTAAGAAAATGGAAAATGGTAAAGCTATTGGGCCTGATCGGATTCCTATTGAAGTTTGGAAATGTTTGGGTTAAGAGGGTTTTTTGTGACTCACAAAATTATGTAATGAGATTTTATGATTTAAGAAAATGCCGGATGTGTAGAGGAAAAGTACTTTGATTCCTATTTTTAAGAATAAAAGGGATATTCGAAATTGTGCAAACTATAGAGGAATTAAGCTTATAAGACATACAATGAAATTATGGGAAAAGGTGATTGAACGTAGGTTGAGGTTGGAGACTGAAATTGCTGAAAACCAATTTGGATTCATGCCAGGAAGGTCTACAATAGAAGCAATTTATTTATTAAGGGGGTTTATGGAAAAGTATAGAAGCAAGGAAAGAGATTTGCATATGGTTTTCATTGATTTGGAAAAAGCATATGACCGTGTGCCAAGAGATATACTCTTGAAAGCCTTGGAAAAGAAAGGGGTGCGGTTTGCATATATCAAAGCCATTCAAGACATGTATGAGGGGGTTACAACTAATGTTAGAATGCCTGGAGGTATAACAAAGGACTTTCCTATAAGGATTGGCCTACATCAGGGATCAGCTTTGAGCCCCTATTTGTTTAACCTAGTTATATATGTTCTAACTGAGCCTATAAGAGAGGAGATCCCTAAATGTATGCTTTTTACGGATGATATAGTTCTGTTGGCTGAATCCAAGGAGGAAATTAATTCTAAACTTGAGATATGGAGACGGGCTTTAGAAGTGAAGAGTTTTTGTCTGAGTAGGAGCCAAACTGAATATATGCATTGTAAGTATGATAAGAGACGAGGTTGAAATGAAGTGGAAGTTAAATTGGGGGACAAGTCATTATGCAAGTCAAAAAATTTCGGTATTTGGGATCAATTATACAGCAAGATGGTGAAATTAATGGGGATGTCAATCACATAATTCAAGCTAGATGGTATAAATAGAGAAAAGCTACTGGAGTTCTTTGTTATCGCAAAGTACCTAATAAATTAAAAGAGAAGTTCTACCGCACTGCTATAAGACCAGTAATGCTTTATGGTAGTTAGTATTAGGCTTTAAAGGGATTACATGAGCATCAAATGGGGTGGCGAAGATGAGGATTTTTATATGGATGTGTAGTCATACAAGAAAAGATAATATTCATAATAATCATATACGTGAGTGACTTGGAGTGGCCTCTATTGAAGGGAAAATGGTAGAAAGTTGTTTGTAGTGGTTTGGACATATTCAACGAAGGCCGTTGAATGCACCGGTGAGGAGGGTTGATTAAGCCGTATAGAGTCTTGTAAAATGAGGTCGCGGTAGGCTGAAGCGAATGCTTAATGAGGTCATTGAGGGGGATCTTTTGATTAATAATATACCTAAAGATATAGTTTTCGACAGAGCATAATGGTGTCATGTGATTCATATAGCCAACCTTACCTAGTGGGATAAAGGCTTTGTTGTTGTTGTTGTTGTAAACTACTCATAGCAGCCAAAACAATCAAATATTGAAGTTTTGGAGGTGAACTTAAGCTCCTTTTGGCTTATCCTTCTGATGGCTGAACCCTAGCATCTTTGAACAATGAAATTCTTTGCTTCAAGACCTTAATTCACATAGAGGAATAGCTTAGGAGAAGGATTATACACATTATGTATGAATTCAGTGAAGAAATCGACCTACCTTGTGAGATTTCCCCTTCCTTCTCTCTATTTTTCTCCAAGCTCTTTCTCTCTCACCCTTTTTGGCTGAAAAAAGACTATGGGAAATGGAAGGGAAAGAGTGCTGGAAATGTTTTATAACATTAGGCTTATGTCATGGTATTGCTTGCTTCTGTCATATTTAGCAATTTCCAAAGATTCACTTTATGTACATAAACCCTTTTGTACATATAAATGGTTCACAAGCCCAATTAAATTCCAAATAATCTTCCCTTTTCTTGGCCAGCCATATTCACATATAGGGGCCCATTTTTGTGCCAAAATGGGCTAATTACAACTTATCTCATAATTACAAAGTTACGATCACAAATTTTCCATTTTCGGATTTGTTGGCAGATTTTCTGACCGAACTTTGAAAATTCACAACTAAATTTGTAAATATCATTTTGGAGTTTTTTTAGAGGCTATAAAACCCTTATTGAGTCTAATTTGAAGAAAAAATATAGCCTTTTACTAGCTGGAAGCATATCATTCCGAGATTTTCAATCTTTACATGTTGTTTCAAAAAAATAATCAATTTTGTTGGGAAAATTCAAAAATTTATAACATTTTGTATATAACTCTAATTGATTCATATAAACTATCAAATTAAAGCTTAGAATGTCTATTTTCTTCTTGTAAAATTTCATAATTGTTTCTCATCATTTAGTCTTCCAAAACCTCATGATAAGCTCACAGCCTTGCAGGAAATTTCACTGGAAGCATAATCACTTTCTTCAAAATTCATCATTTTATTTTCTTTAATGCCGCAACGATATAAGAAACACTAGAGAATAGATTTGGGACATCTGCTAAATTGAGGCTTAGCAATTCACTTAATTTAGGCTTATTCCCAAGGCTCTGATCCCAAAATTCGGGATATTACACTTATAATTTTTTTTGTTTGAATAAGTTAGAATGATTAATTATGAAAATTGAAGTCATCTCATTAAAATTTCAAATCAACTCCAAAAACTACGATTAAAATGAAACAAATAAATCTGAATGAAGAGATAACATCTACTTGTAATGTAAAAAAAGAAAGTCCTTATATTAGACAAACTGGATAATATATTAATGTTGTGATAGATTTTAATCATAACATATTAATCATAATATATTAACGTTGAATCCATGCCTTCTGCTCATGTACTTAGTATAAATTTATCGAAATAGAGTCATCACCCCATGCAACTCATGAGAGATTTTTCTCGTTTCATTTAAAGAAGGAAACCTCATGTTACTTATGTTGTTAAATATTTCTCTGTTAGGTGTCACTCACTTACTTGATAAGTACTATAGTATCACGGTTTGCCATCATAGTAGACTTTTGAATAAGAGTTTACCCTTGTGGCTATCCCCACACTTAGCCTTTTGTACCCAGGGCAAAAGTAAAACCAAAGCTTTCAAAAGAAAAAAAACACATGCTCAATGTTTTTAATCATCAAACCATCAAAAAATGCAAATCCAACAATAATAAATAATGGTTTTGAATTGTAATATATTAAAAGCATATATAACGGCCTTTTGTTAATAATCATAATGTACTGGCTTTATTTTTTTTATTATATATAGTTATTTTTATTATTTGTTCTTTTTTTTTTACTATTAATATTTATTATATAAGACACAATATAATCATTGACAATAACAGGATAATAATATTAAATAAAAAACTTATAATTATAGGATTCAAAATTCAATATACTATAGATAAACATCATACAATTTTTTAAAAATTATAACTTAAACACTCTCACAATAAAACATTGTCTTATAATATTTTGAATTCTAAAAGAAAATCAATTAATAAAAATTTCTACAATATTCTCAAATGTCTTTGTTGTAGATTGTCCATAGATTATATATCAGCGTGCTCAAGGAGTTGCCACCTTCACATATCCTTTAACTAACAAAGGATAATATAAATATAAAAGTAAGAATATATATGATAAAAATACGCAAGAATAAAAATTTAAACAAATCTCACAATATAACTTTGAAAATCAGAATATAGTAAAAATTGGCAAAAATAAAAACTTGAGAAACTTCGGAACCTCATTCAATAAACCTGATTTCAACCTATAGTTTGAGTTGCTAAGGTTTAGGAACGTAAGATGCTCAACAATAAAAAAAATTCAGCATTTTACTTCATCGTTTTTCCTTGCGCTCTACTTTCTCTTGTGTTTTTTCTTTCTTTTAATTTTCAAACCAACAACCATCATCAGATTGGATATCGTAATCCCAACCAGCGACCTTGAGCATTGACTAGGAAGTGCTCGTTAAAAAAAATTAAATGAATCTAAAAATGTTAATTGGAAAAAAAATTAAAATTGTAGTGTAGCAAACTAATTTAAGGATATGATACTGTTGGCATATGAAACTCTATCCATGCTTCAAGAAATGGAATGTAAAGAAAGAAAAGTAATCTGATGAACTGAAAGGTGGTCTTTTCCTTATTGGTTTCCATTTGCATCATTCATATTATTAAAGTCTTGTCAATTAATCACCATTTTGGAAGATTTTTCAAAATTGAATTGGTTTTCTTGTAAGGTATATAGTACATGAATTTAATCCTTTTTTCCTTGATAATATTCTACTAAGTTGCATAATGGCTTAATATTTTCTGTTTTTAAATTGTATACATTGGGATTTGACTATAGGCTGAAACTGAGAGGGATGCAGGAGGGAACAAAATTGCATAATTGCTTAATGTTCTTGATATAACACTTGTAGATCTCCCCGGCATACAAAGGTTCCCGTTGGTGACCACCCTTTTGTTAGATCTCATATGTTTTGATGATAACAAAGATTGGATCAATGATATGAAAGGATTTGATAACAAACAAATGGATCTTTGAACAAAGTGGCAAAGCATTACTTGAAGAAAGCACTGGAGGGATAATCAACTTTTGTGAAGGTTCACTCGAGTAGCCACTCTGGTAAGAGAAGCCATTACTCAAGTAGCCACTCGAGTAAGCAAGAAGAATTTCATCCAGTGATGCACTGCCAAAATTTGGAAGAAGTTACTCGAGGGAGTACTCGAGTAATCTGCAAAGTTATATAGACCATTACTCTAGTAACCACTTGACTAACTAGTGAGAAAATAGCATTACTCGAGGGACCACCCGAGTAATCTGCAGAATTATTTGAAGCATTACTCGAGTAACCACTCAAGTAACTAGAAAGCAAACTCTCGGCCAAGAATTTGATGCATTTACTTGAGGGTGTAATCGAGTAATCTGCCAGGTTATTTAAAAGCCACTTGAGGGACTACTCGAGTAAGGTGTGAAGAAAAATGAATCCCACTTAAGTAGCCACTAGAGTAACCAGATTACCACAGTGATCACCCGAGTAACCTGTGAAGGTAAAGACATGGCCACTCGAGTAGCTACTCGAGTAATTAATATTTTTAAGGTTTGTCATATATCACTCCAGGTCTTACGTGAGTGATATCTGATTTAAAATGTTGATTTGCTTACTGCCATATTTTTTATAGGTTTACTTGAGGGACCACTCGAGTAACATATATGATAACTCGAGTAACCACTCGAGTAAGGTAGTCCAGAAATTATGTTTTTGATTGAATGTTTATTAAATTGTTATCTATATGATTAACCCTTCATTGCATTAGTATCCTAAGTACATTTGCAGAGAAATAATGAAGAGATCATACAAAATGAGTAAAGTCAAATAAAGTATCTGAACGTTCACCTACCGCTACCTACCGTAAACGGATAGTTTTCAAATTCAAAGAATAGTCAACCATTGCTGCACGACTCTAACAGACAAGTTTGAATTGCTTTTATCAGACACTACAAATCATCTATATATATGGAGCATTCAAAGAGAAGAAAAGTAGAGACACGAACTGATATTACACTTATCAACACACTCTTAGTGCTTTTTTTTCATATACTCATTCATTTGTACTTCAGAGATTATATATTTGCTCTGTGAGAGAGTTTTTCATTACAAACTCAATATTTGTTATTGAGACAACTTAAGGTAGTGGAACCTTGAGTTAAGGATTTGATTACAACGTGTAAGGGGGAGAGAGTGTCCAGGTGAAGGAACTTGCTATGTACTGAGGTGCCAAGAACCCACTGAATCTTAGAGAATATAGTGAAACTCTCAGAGATGCTCTGAGGACTAGACGTAAGTCAAAGTGGTTGTAGCCGAACCAGTATAACTCCCGGTGTACACTTCGGTGATATTTCTCCTTGCTCTTAACTGCTTTTAATATTCCGTCAATTTCCTTATACGCAATGAAATTTTTGGGATCACCTAATTTACCCCCCTCTTGGGTTAAACGCTTGCAATAACATTTGGTATCAGAGCATAGGTCTTCTTGTTAAGGTTTAACAGCTTAAGAAGGATCCAATGGAAAGCATGGGTGAAGGCATTTTTCCCGACGGAGGTTCTATCACAAGACCTCTAGGTTTCAATGGTGAACACTTCTCATTCTGGAAAGCGAAGTTCAGAGACTTCGTAATGGCTACTGAATATGGGCTATGGGATGTGTTTGAGAGTGGAAACTACAAACCTGAGAAGATTGTAGATTCATAAAGAGTTTCCAAGACACCAGCAGAATATGATGAAAATGACAAGAAACTCATTACACTCAACAGCAAAGCAATTCTAATGATTCAAACTGCCTTGAGTCAAAATGAGTACTTCAGAATCTGTACTTTCCTAATAGCTAAAGAAATATGGGAAGCCTTTGAAATAGCTCATGAAGGAACTTTGGGAATAAAAGAAAACTGAATCAATACTCTGGTTACTGAGTTTGATTTACTTCGAATGAAATTAGGTGAGTCGATAGCTGAATTTGAACTTAGATATACTCACCTTATTAATCAACTTGCAGCACTTGGAAAAGTCTATAATCAACATACCCAAGTATGAAAGATTTTAAATATTCTTTCTAAAGACTGGAAGGCAAAGGTCACTGCAATTGAGGAAGTAAAAGGTGAATCAATGTGATCAGTTGCTTCTCTATTCGGAAGCCTTTCTGAATATGAAAGCAAATTAAAGTTCAAACGAGAACTAGATGATATTGGCGACAAGAAGAAAAGAGGTATAGCACTAAAAGCAAAAGAAGAAGAATAAGATGAAGATAAAGAGCTTGACGATGATGAAATGGGCCTAATCATAAAACAATTAAGAAAGTTTTATAAGAAGGGCCAAGGATTCAAAATCTTTTAGAAAGGAGAAACAAGCAATAAAGAACACATTATCTGCTATGAATGTGGAAAGCCAGGACATTTCAAATCAAAATGTCAAGAACTGATTCAGAAGAATAAAGAGAAGAGAAAAGGCAAATTCTACAACAAGAAGAAAGCCGTTGTATCTGCCATATGGGGAGATAGTTCTTCTAACGAAGAAAGTAATGAAGAGGAAGTAGCCAATATCTGTCTAGTTGCTTAAGAGGAAACAGAAGAAGAGGTAAATGATTCTGATCCTACCTATGATAAATTACTTTCTGAATATAATGCTTTACATTCTGAATTCATCAAAGTAGTTAAAGAACTAGTTGTTTTCAAAAAGAAAAACAAAGCTCTTGAAGTAGAGCTTAAAGAAAATTTTGAAAAGGATTGTGAAAATTGCACTTCTTTGAAAAAGAAAAACACTGATCTTACTAAATCTCTTGAAAAATTCACTAAAGGAAGTGAAATTCTAAATGTGATTTTTAAAGCTCAACGATTTGTGAATGATCGGTCTGGAATTAGATATGATCCAAAATCAGATAGAAGGAAATGAAGAAAGAAAGATGGAGGTAAATCATACTTGAATTATTTTCAGCATTCTGTGCATACATCAAATCCTTTTGCACATTGTAATTATTGTAATAGAAAAGGTCATTATACTTCATCATCATTCATAGGAAGAAAGGAAATATAGGAACCTACAAATGGGTACCTAAAGGTTCATATGTCCTGAAAAATTTTTGTACTAACCAAAAGGACCCAAAAAGATGTGGGTGCCTAAGATGTAATAGTATTTGATTGTAGATATATCTTAAAGCATTCAAAAATAACAAGTGGTACATAGACAGTAGATGCTTTAGACATATGATCGGTGATTTCGAAAGTTTTACCACATTATAGCCTAAGGAAGGTGGAAAGGTAAAATTTGGAGGAAATCAATCTGGAAAAATAGCAGGAATTGGTGAAATCAAAAATGACAAAGGAATACAAGTCAAAGATGTATATTATGTTGAAGGCTTGTGTCATAATTTGCTGAGTGTAAGTCAAAGTACAGATAAAGACAACTGGATAATATTTGATTCAGAAGAATGTCTGATTGTCATCAAGAAAGACTTACAACTTGATAAGAAAAATATCAAGGCAAAGCGCAGAGAAAAAAGGGAAGTTAATTGCTATACACTTGATACAAATAGAAATAATTCTGAAAAAAAATTTCTGAGTAATGCCGATAAAAGTTGGTTATGGCATAAGAGACTAGCTCATGTTAACATGCACCAACTAGGCAAACTACTCAAAAAGGATTTAGTTCTTGGTTTACCTTAAGCAAGTTTTAAAAATGATTTGATTTGTGATACATGTCCAAAGGGTAAACAAATTAAATCATCTTTCAAATCAAAAAATGCGATTACAACAAATCGACCACTTCAATTGATACATATGGATTTAGTTGGTCTAGCAAGAGTTAAAAGCCTTGGTGGCAACTTATATTCATTGGTCATTGTTGATGATTTCTCTAGATTTACATGGACTATTTTTCTGTCATCAAAGGATGAAACCTTTACATAATTCATTGTTTTTGCCAAGAAAGTGCAAAATGAGAAAGGTATGTCTATTGTAGGTATCAGGACAGATTATAGTGGAGAATTTGAAAATCAAGCCTTTGAATAATATTGTGATACTAATGGCATTGATCACAATTTCTCTGCTCCAAGGACACCACAACAAAACGGAGTCGTGGAACGTAAGAATAGAGTGCTCACTGAAATGGCTAGAGCAGTGCTAAATGAAAAGAACATGTCTTAAGTTTTTTGGGTCGATGCAATGAGCACAGCATGCTATATTTCAAATAGAGCCTACATTAGTACAAAACTTGGAAAGACACCATACGAGCTATACAAAGGAAGGAAGCCGAATCTGCTCATTTACACATCTTCGGTTGTAAGTGTTTCATTCATAATAATGGTAAATATAACTTAGGAAAATTTGATTCTAGAATAGATGAAGGAATTTTCCTAGGATATTCTAACCGAAGTAAAGCATATAGAATTTTCAATAAACGAACATGTGTTGTTGAAGAATCAATTCACGTTGTATTTGATAAATTTGAATCCTCTGACAAAACCATTGATGATGAGCAGGAAGTTATTTTAAATCAAGAAAATGATTAATCTATTTCTAAATCTCTTATTCCAGAAGTTGATCAAACCAAGGAAGAAGATCAGTCACTAGGTCAACCTAAAGCTTGGAAATATAATAGGAGTCATCCCCTAGATCAAGTCATAGGAGATGTGAATGAAGGGGTCAAAACTAGAAATATAATTTTCAATGAAGTAAGTTTTTCTGCATTCATTTCTGAGATTTAACCTTCTAACATTGACAAAGCATTATCAAACAATGATTGGGTTATAGCAATGCAAGAAGAACTAAACCAATTTGAAAGAAATCAAGTTTGGGATTTGGTACCACGACCTAAGGATCATCCGATCATTAGCACTAAATGGGTATTCAAGGACAAACTTGATGAATCCACAATAATTGTCAAAAATCAGGCAAGATTGGTGGCCAAAGGCTATAATCAGGAAGAAGGAATTGATTATGAGGAAACGTATGCTCCAGTGGCTAGATTGGAAGCTATACGAGTACTCTTAGCCTTTGCATGCATCAAAGGATTCAAACTCTATCAAATGGATGTAAAGAGTGCATTTCTAAATGGCTACATCATGGAAGAAGTATATGTAGAGCAACCTCCAGGTTTTGAAGATGTAACCTAACCTGACCATGTTTTCAAACTCAAAAAGGCTTTATATGGTTTAAAATAAGCTCCTAGAGCATAGTATAAAAGGCTCAATAAATTTCTTATTGATCAACGTTTTGTACGAGGAAAAGTTGATATAACACCTTTTACAAAATGAAAACGTGATGATATATTAATTGTACAAATATATGTTGATGATATAGTTTTCGGTGCTACTAACGAAACTATGTGTAAAGAATTTTCTGAGATAATATAGGGGGAGTTTAAGATGTCAATGATGGGAGAATTGAATTTCTTTCTTGTTTTGCAAATCAAACAAAGAAAGAATGGAATTTTCATATCTCAAACAAAATATTTGAAAGAGCTATTGAAGAAGTATGGATTGGAAGAAGCAAATGGAACAGACACACCTATGAGCTCAACCACATTGCTTGATGCGGATGTCAAGGGAAAAGATTACAACATCATAAAATATAGAGGAGTGATTGGATCATTACTCTATCTCACTGCAAGTAGGCCTGACATTCAATTCAGTCTGGGTATATGTGCAAGATATCAATCAGCACCAAAAGAGTCACATGCTGAAACCATTAAATGAATCTTCTGATATCTTGCTGACACGCCAGAATTAGGTCTTTGGTATCCTAAAGGAAGAAGTGAATATCTAATTGCATACATAGACTCTGATCATGGAGGAAACAAGATAGACAAAAAGAGTACAAGTGGACAAGGTCAGTTTCTTGGAGGCTCACTTGTATCATGGTTTAGCAAGAAACAAACTACAGTCTCTCTTTCATCAATGAAAGCTGAGTATGTTGCAGTATCAAGTTGTTGTACACAAGTAATATGGCTAAAGCAACAACTCTAGGATCTTGGTATTTATTTGAAGGAAACACCAATATACTGTGACAACACTAGCACGATAAGCTTGGTAAAGAATCCTGTTCAACATCCAGAACCAAGCATATTGATGTTAAACATCATTTCATCAGAGATCATGTCCAAAAGAAAGATGTCAAAGTGATATTCATTCCAACTCATCTTCAACTAGATGATATCTTCACAAAACCTCTTGTAAAAGATCAATTTGTATATATTAGATGAGAATTGGGAATGGTAAATCCTAATGAGTTATAAGTTATTTAGTGTTTACAAAATGTTAGATGATATTATTTGTTGATGTTTTGATGATTACTAACTTAAGCATCGGAGTTTCTAGCAATTTGTTTTGCAGGATCATAATATTCTGTTTTAGAGTATGAATAGCAGAGGTTAATAGAGGACAACATTACTGGAGTGACAACTTCAATAACATCAAGTAATAAGCATCATTGGAGTGACAACTTAAAGTAATGGATACATTACTCGAATATCCACTCGAGTAATGAACTTGGAAATGTGCCAGTGAAGCATTAATTTCAAATGAAACGGCACAACGGTTGAAAATGAACAATTAGAAGGTGAAGAGACAACTTACCCGAGGGAGGCCTCGAGTGATGTTCAATGTTACTCGAGTAAGGCCTCGAGTGAACCCGGGTGTAAATTTTAAATCATCTAATTTTCAGTTCAAATCTATTCTAAAGAGTCATCCAATGATCAAGGGAATAGACATGGATAATTACAATATTATTCATGCTAGGTACGCGCTCAAATTTGCTGTATTTTAAAATTTTTCATAAGATCACTCGAGTAGCTACTCGAGTAATGATGATGATCACTCGAGTAAGCCCTCGACTAATGTCGGGTTCTAGGTTATTTCTACTCGAAACTCGGTCATTTCACACAAAATCTCCTCGAGTGATTCTTCTGTGCTCTCACAAAAACTTTTCAAGGAATCTTTCTCTTCCTATATCTAAAGTTTTAAAAACGTCTCAGATAGTTCTGAATCGCTTCCCGAAACTTGCGACTTTCGTCCATGTTTTTCCTGAAACTTCTCATTCTCTAAAATCACAATGGTGAGGATAAAATCTCCCAACCTTAGTACTCCATCTGAATCTTTTGAGCCATATCAACCCTCTGATTCACATTCCTCTCCTCCTACTAAAAAGGGGAAAATTTCTCCCAAACCAAAATCCAAAGCCAAACCACAAACCAAGCCAAAGGTAAAAGGAGTTGTGATTAAGGAGCCCATTGCCATAAGAGCTCAATCCAAGAAGAGTTCACCTCCTAGAAAAGGAAAAACTACAAAAGAACCATCTCATCCTTCCTCTGATTCATCTGAGACACCAATGTTTTCTCCTAAGCCTCTGAAGAAGCCCAAGGTTGTGAAGAGCTTACCAAAGTCATGGTAGGCATGCTTGAGGAAGTTTTCCAGTCTAAGGAAACAAAGAAAGGGAAAACTTCAAAGCAAACTGAAGAGAAGGATGAAGAAATCACATTTTCTCCAAAGGGATTCAATGTGAAAAAGCTTGAGGAATCTCAGAAGTACCTAAGTCATTTTGCAAGAAGGAATGTATGCAAGATGCACAACATTGACTACAAGGTGCTTCAAGAGGTATTGAAATTGGATCTCAGTCCCTTCCTTGATTCCTATATACCCTAGTTATCTGTCAAGCTACCTTTCTGCTCCAAAGTAGTGAGACATTTTTATTGTAACCTCGAACCGATTAATGATCCCATTAATAAGTCTGTGGAAGAAGAGATGACTTATGAGGTTAGAGGTCAAAGAATTCTTATCTCACCCTCCCGAATCAATAACTGGTTAGGAATTGAAAATCCTCCTGATGATGATTACCTTAACCTTTCTTCAAATCAAATATTTTCTATTCTTAAACCTAGTGAGATTGTAGGACCTCTCAACTTCAATCCAAGTGATATGAGTGATTTCTATAGAGTCCTATGGTATATCTACTCTAGAGCCATGGTGGATAAATCCAACAACTTCACTCATTTCATTGAGAGGGATTTCAGAAAATTCGTCTCAGTGATCCTCAAAGAGTAGAAAGACTTGGGAGAGTATATCTTCAATAAGATCAAGAGGTATAAATATGAGGGAAAACCAACTACTTCAATGCCTTATCCTCAACTAATTTCCTTGTTTCTCAAGAAGAACAAGATCTGGTATTTGGAGAGCAAGGAACCAATTGAGAGCTTAGCACCAGTGAGAAGGAATCAAATTGGAAAGCTTAATATTGAGATTCCTTTGAAGACACCCCTAGAAGCAAGTCCCAAGGAAAGGAAGAAGACTGGCATAGCAACAAGCCGGATGGATGACACAATATCTTCTGCTCCAGCCAACACATCTTCTCCATCCTTCTTTAGTGACGCAATGCAAACGTTCTTAGAGAACATTCTAAGGAGCTTCCATATTGATATTGTGAATACCAATGCGGAGTTGGTTACCCATATGAATGAGAAGATGGGGCAACTTATGGAAAAGATGGACAAAAGGCATGAAAAGTTGCTTATGAACAACGTGCCCAGGGTGAGCTTCTGAGATCCATTATGGCTAGACTTGATGCTATGGCATCTGGATCCTCTATTCCTGGTCCTTTTGGTATTCCTGAGCCCATACCCTCTACTGAGCCTGGACCCTCTATACCTACTGAGCATAGACCCTCTGAGAGTAGACCGAGCAATATCTTATTCTCTATGCCAGACCTTGAAATATCTGAGCCAATCCACATCACTTCTGATAAACCACCTCAGCCTATTCATCCTGAGCCCATACCTACTCCCATTGCATCTCCTGCACGTACTGAGGAAGTACTTGAGTCTTCACCAGTTGCTACAGAAGAAGTAGAGATTACTTCTCTGGTTCCTTACCCGTCATCTCCTCCGGTGAATCCTCTAGATGATCTTCAGACACCGCCAGTGAACCTTCCAGAACTTGAATCATCATCTTCAGATCCTTCAAGTTCTGATAGTTCATATGAGTCATTATCTTTTCCTGTCACTCCCATCCCAGCTGCCAAGCCACCTACTCTTCCTCATGATTGATTCCACCTTTGTGTTGAAGACAAAATGGGGGAGAAGAAATTGAGTGATTTTGTGAAGAATGGCTGAGTCTCTATATTAGGATTTGGGTGTATGGGGTTTTAAGGTGCTTTGTTTCTTTTAGTTCTTGATCGATTTTAAGTTTAAGTTTATGTATTAAATTCTTCATTATGCAATTTGTTCCATTATGACATTTCATCGAAATTATATTGCATTTTTGGACTAATGTGTTTTTTATTGTGTATGCAAGGTAAATAAGTAAATATAAGAACAAAAACTTTGGAAAGATCTTTAATAAGAGTTGTCATGTTTAAATTGAACAAAAGATTTCATATGAAAAATATTTGAGAATCATATGTTTGAAAACTAAATTTTAAAAACTTTGTTCAAAATCACCAAGTTTTGTCATCATCAAAAAGGGGAGAATGTTAGATCTCATATGTTTTGATGATAACAAAGATTGGATCAATGATATGAAAGGATTTGATAACAAACAAATGGATCTTTGAACAAAGTGGCAAAGCATTAATTGAAGTAAGCACTGGAGGGATAACCAACTTTTGTGAAGGCTCACTCTAGTAGCCACTTGGGTAAGAGAAGCCATTACTCGAGTAGCCACTTGAGTAAGCAAGAAGAATTTCATCCAGTGATGCACTGCCAAAATTTGGAAGAAGTTACTCGAGGCCATACTCGAGTAATCTGCAAAGTCATATAGACCATTACTCGAGTAACCACATGAGTAACCAGTGAGAAAATAGCATTACTCGAGGGACCACCCGAGTAATCTGCAGAATTATTTGAAGCATTACTCGAGTAACTAGAAAGCAAACTCTCGGCCAAGAATTTGATGCATTTACTAGAGGGAGTAATCGAGTAATCTGCCGGGTTATTTGAAAGCCACTCGAGGGACCACTCGAGTAAGGTGTGAAGAAAAATGAATCCCACTAGAGTAGCCACACAAGTAACCAGATTACCACAGTGATCACCCGACTAACCTGTGAAGATAAAGACATGGCCACTCGAGTAGCCACTCGAGTAATTAAGTATTTTCAAGGTTTGTCATATATCACTCCAAGTCTTACCCGAGTGATATCTGATTTAAAATGTTGATTTGCTCACTACCATATTTTTGATAGGTTTACTCGAGGGGCCACTCGAGTAACAGATATGATCACTCGAGTAACCACTCGAGTAAGGTAGTCCAGAAATTATGTTTCTGATCAAATGTTTATTAAATTGTTATCTATATGATTAACCCTACATTGCATTAGTATCCTAAGTACATTTGTAGATAAATAATGAAGAGATCATACCACAAGAGAAAAGTCAAATAAAGTGTCTGAACGTTCACCTACCGCTACCTACCACAAATGGATTGTTTTCAAATTCAAAGAACAGTCAACCATTACTGCGTGACTCTAACGGACAAGTTTGAATTGCTTTTAATAGACACTACAAATCATCTATATATATGGAGCATTCAAAGAGAAGAAAAACAGAGACACGAACTGAGATTACACTGACCAACACACTCTTAGTGCTTTGTTTTCATATACTCATTCATTTGTACTTCAGAGATTATATATTTGCTCTGTGGGATAGTTTTTCATTACAAACTCAATATTTGTAATTGAGACAACTTAAGGTTGTGGAACCTTGAGTTAGGGATTTGATTACAACGTGTAAGGGGGAGCAAGTGTCCAGATGAAGAAACTTGCTGTGTACTAAGGTGCCAAGAACCCACTGAATCTGAAGAATATAGGGAAACTCTCATAGACACTTTGAGGACTAGACGTAGGTCAAAGTGGTTGTGGCCGAACCAGTATAACTCCCGGTGTACACTTCGGTGATATTTCTCCTTACTCTTAACTAGTTTTAATATTCCGTCAATTTCCTTATACGCAACGAAATTTTTGGGATCACCCAATTCACCCCCTCTTGGGTGAAATGCTTGCACTAACACCTTTTGATATTGAAGCTTGAATTAGAACAATGATCATGTGATGTATTAAAGCTCCTACCTATGTCATTCTAGTTGTCACGCCAATAAATTCAGATTTGTCTAATTCAGATGCTCTTCAAATGGCTAAAGTTGCTGATCCAAAGAGTGGGTTTTAGCTTCCTTATGGTTGAAACTAAACTAATTTAATTTTACAACCTCATGATATATCCTTACTAATTATTCTTTCTGTTGTAAGTAGTAGAACAATAGGTGTAATCACAAACGTGCTGCATACTATTCCAACATTCTATGTTGCAAATGTTTTTTCAAATTTTGTTATACTCTTATCGTGTTTGGACAAAGTTTGGATCATATTCTATGGAATGTAGTTGGATATCTGATGTAAAACACTCACATGAACTAATTTGATGCAAAACAAAGATGATTTATGAGAGAGAATATAGAAATAGAGAGAGGGGAGGGTAAAGATGTGTTGAAATAGGGAAGAATTGGAGGGGTAATAACAGAGCTGAAAGGGAAACAGAACATAGTCAATAGGTAATAATGTTTTCCTACAATAACAAAGACGGTGTTTGAGTAAATTTTATATTTCATATGTTTTAGTACACACAAGAATGGACATATCACATGGAAACACGTATAAATGTGAATATCTGATTATCGCGCAAGTGAACTATCTAGCCAAAACAATGCTTGTCAACTTGAAATATTGAAATCTGATTTATGTTATTTCATTTAATTAGGATACTGCTATGAATAGAAGTATAAGAGATGCTCTTGTCCCTAAAGAGGAATTCTTCCGCAGTCATCCTGTAAAAAAGTATCATTGCTTAGTTGTTTTCAAGTGAAGCCAATTCAAATGCTTAAATTTGTTAACACATGTGTTATTTATATCCTATAGGTGTACAATAGCATAGCAGATTGTTGTGGTATTCCTCAGCTAGCAAAGAAGTTAAACAAGGTAGAATCTTTGACATCAAATGATCAAATTATATTGTATTAAGCACATGTTGTGACCAATCATAACATGTGCTTACTGTTAGGTTACCAAATCTAATATACAAATTTAGGATGAAGAAGAAGGGAATAGAATACTCTGTTATAAAGAGAAAGAAAGCATCTCACTAACTCTCTACAAATAGCCTGATACTTTGTTATAAAGATAAAGCAAGCATCTCACTAACTCTCTAAGAATAGCCCAAGAGAATCTCCACACTTAATAAACTCTCTGAATATTTGATATTTTATTGAGTACACAAGAAGCCAGTTTATAGAAGTACAGAGAGATAAAATCTAATTTAAAATTCAAACTATTAAATTCAAATAATATCTAAAATAATATCTAAAATCTAGGAACTAAACCCTACTTCTGGATATTCCACTTATTTTGAAATATCTCAAATAATTAATAATAAAATAAAATCAAACTAATTTAATTAATGCACGAAACTTTAAACTCTATACTCTATCATTATCTCCTCCTTGTAAATTAGCCTTGATAAGTAAAATATTTGCATATTTATTTTCCCTTCTCTGATGATTTTATAGACGATATTTGTGTTTAATATAATAAATTTGGGTGTGATTGATAAATAAATAATGTTTTTGGAATAAATAGAATTTAAAAAAATAAAAAATATATATATATAAAAAATGAAAGTACTATAGCAACATGATCACTGTCGCAGTCTCCGGACACTATAGCAGACTGTAGCACACATTTTCCCCCTATAAATAGAGATCAATGCCAAGCTCAAAGGGAGGAGAGGAAGAGAAGCAGAGGTTTCCTTCTCTGACAGGGAGAGGTCCTTCTCTGGCCAGGAGAGATCTTTCTCTAACATTTCTGAGTTCTTTGTGTTGTTTTTTAGATTTAATTTCATGCCTCCATCTTGAAAGGCTTAGGATTGTATTACTTTTTGCATGCCTCCATCTTGGAAGGCTTAGGATTGTATTACATTTTGTATGCCGCCTACATGGAAGGTTTTACCTCCTAAATGGATGGCTAGAGTTCTTCATTTTTCATGCATCTTTTGGTTGTATATTTATGTTTGAGAATTTAATATTCAAGTTTATGCAGTATTTCTGAGGATTTCATTCTAGCTTTATATAATGTCAATTTATTTTGGTTTTGTTTTTAATTTCATCATGTGCTAAACTTTCATTTTCCTAGGGTGATGACGTAGCTTACTAATGACGGATTGAATCTTAACTTATTAAATCTAGTTTGAATTTCTCCTTCATGATTGAGTTTTAATTATTATTCTTAATGAATTGACTGGCCATCTTTTGAATGATTTCAATATGCATGTTGAGACCGAAAGGAGATACATGTGTGTAGACCCGATAATTAAAACCATGACTTACATATGAAATAAGAATATATTCATATGAGTTGTGTGGTCTTAATGAGTTCCATAAATCTTAATGCATAATTAATTGCTTAAATTCATATAGGAATATATTGGATTAGCAATTGATTATAGAATTGCTTGACCTTGAAAGAGGCTGGTAATTAAATTAGGGAAACTCGATAATCAATCATGTGGAATAAATTGGGCTAGAATAGATAAGTGATTCAATCTAGAATTTGTTAAATGAAATCTAATCCCTAGGGCTTTTTATCATATTTGCTTTCTTATCATCTACACTCATATTTAATTATTTTTCTTTTATTTTGTACTCTCAATCACCAACTAATCGATCGACTAAATAGAATTAAAATTACCCATTTTGGTACTTAGTACTCAATCCTCATGGGAATGATACTCCACTTACTTCTATATTACTTGATTATGATAGTGTACACTTGCACTATTTAATTGATCATCTGCACACATATTAAGCCTTGTCCTCAAGGCAAAACGAAAAAATTATCTTCCTTGTATGTCTGAAGCTTTAGGCAGCGATATTAGGAAGGCAATATAAGATGTATCAACAAATCTAAATGAGACTTCAAGAACAAGGGTGGGCCAAACAAGATGTAGCAAATAAGACACAAATCCGTCAAAGGAAAAAATGATCCATGGAGCCATAATCCATAAGAATCATATCATAAGGATGCAGCAAGGTTTCTTGAAGCTTCACCAGTGATTTAGACTTTCTTAGGATGTCATCAAAAGAAAGTTCAGCCTCATCACCCTTATCTCTATTTCAACTTCTTCAGTCAAAGGTGTAACGATCTTTGTGATCTCCATAAGTGAGAAGGACTCTGAACGACACTGCCCTGGGTGAATTTTCTTGCAACAACTGAAGTTGTCTTTCATTTTATGTCATTTGGGAGAAATGTGCTGGGTCATAAGGTATCTGATCGAGGCATTGAAGTGGACCGAGCTAAGACTGAAACAATTCAAAAGCTACCACCTCCTTCCTCAATCAAGGGCATTCGGAGTTTTTTGGGACATGCTGGTTTCTATAGAAGATTCATCAAGGACTTCTCAAATATCACAAAGCTACTTTGCATGATATTGGAGAAAAACACTCCCTTTGTGTTTAATAAGGAGTGCTTATCAGCCTTCCAAACTCTAAAAAGTGCCTTGACCACTGCACCAGTTATCATAGCTCCAGATTGGAATCTTCCATTTGAGATGATGTGCAATGCAAGTGATTATGCAGTTGGAGCTGTTTTAGGCCAAAGAAGAGACAAGATCTTTCATGCTATCTATTATGCTAGCAGAACACTCTCAGAAGCACAGCTGAATTATGCAACAACAGAAAAAGAACTCCTAGCAGTAGTGTTTGCATTTGACAAATTTAGAGCATACTTGATTAGGTTAAAGGTCATTGTCTGGACGGACCACTCAGCAATCAAATACCTGATTGAGAAGAAAGATGCTAAGCCCAGACTGATCAGATGGGTGCTTTTACTACAAGAATTTGACTTGGAGATCAAAGACAAAAAAGGGACCAAGAATCTCATTGTAGATCATCTTTCTCAGTTAGAACCAACTGAACGAAAGAGAAAATCACCCATCCAGGAGAATTTCTCAGATGAGCAACTTTTTATCATGCAGTCACAACTTACTCCATGGTATGCTAATTTTGTGAATTATTTGGCAAGCGGAGTAATGCCTTATGAACTTTCTAAAGTGCAACAGAAGAAGTTTCTGGCTGATGTAAGGCATTACTTTTGGGAGGATCCGTTCTTATACAAACAATGCCCAAATCGAATTATCAGACGATATGTTCTTGAAGAAGAAATGATTAGCATCTTAATTCACTGCCATTCATCCCCATATGGTGGTCATTTTGGAGCAAATAGAACAGCTACTAAAGTCCTTCAATCAGGATTTTACTGGCCTACACTCTTCAAGGATGCTCACAGAATTATGGCAACCTGTGACAGATGTCAAAGAACGGGAAATATCTCAAGGAGACATGAAGCCCCTTTAACCAACATCTTAGAAGTTGAACTTTTTGATGTATGGGGGATCGATTTTATGGGGCTTTTTCCATCTTCATTTAGCAACCAGTTCATTTTAGTAGTTGTTGACTATGTCTCCAAGTGGGTTGAAGCAGCTTCCTTTCCTACAAATAATTCTCGAGTTGTTGTGAAGTTCTTGAGGAAGAATATTTTTACAAGATTTGGAATGCCCAGAGCTATTATCAGTGATATAGGAAGGCATTTTTGCAATCAGTAGCTTCAGTCGGTATTGGCTAAATATGGAGTAACCCACAAGGTTGCAACTCCATATCATCCACAAACTAGTGGGCAGGTGGAAATATCAAACAGAGAACTAAAGTGGATCTTAGAGAAGACAGTGAATTCCAACCAGAAGGATTGGGCTCAAAAGTTAGATGATGCACTCTGGGCTTATAGAACTACCTTCAAGACACCAATTGGTACATCCCCGTATCAATTGGTCTATAGAAAAGCATGCCATCTTCCAGTAGAAATGGAGCATAAAGCATATTGGGCAATAAAAGCATTAAATTTTGACTTAAAGGTAGCTGGTGAGAAAAGGCTTCTCCAACTCAATGAGCTTGAGGAATTCAGACAACAAGCTTATGAAAATGCAAAGTTATACAAGGAGAAGACAAAAATGTGGCATGACAGAAGAATTTTGAGGAAAGAGTTTACACTGGGACAAAAGGTACTTGTATACAACTCAAGGTTAAAGCTTTTTCCAGGAAAGCTGAGATCAAGATGGTCAGGTCCTTTTACTGTGATTCAAGTATGGCCATATGGAACTATGGAGATTCAAGATGGTGATCGAAAATTCAAAGTGAATGGGCAAAGGCTCAAAGAATACAATGAAGGTGCACTCAACACTTTGAAATCTGTCATCACGTTTGAAGAACCAACAGGTAAGTCCTCAATCTAGTAATTTTTTTAAAAAGAAAAAAGAAAAAAATTGGTTTAATCTTTGTCTAGCTAAAGACGTTAAAGAAGGGCAGCTTTTTGGGAGGCAACCCAAAACTTCTTTCCTACTCACTCAATTTTCTTTCCTACTCACTTATTTCTTTCCACTCTCTCAAAGCTTCTTTCCTACTCTCTCATTTTTCTTTCCTACTCATCGAAACACATTGCACTGCATTGAGATTTTAGTTTTCATCATTTTTATTTTAAGTTACCATGGAGGAATCTCTTGCAAAGCTTAAGAACAGGTTCCCCACTCTTTCCAAAGATGTGCTCAGGAAGATCTATAATAGTCGACTTGAAAGGATTATGATATTCAATTGTTTGGGCCTTCCTGTAGATGTACATTGGATCATTGAAGCTAAGTTACGTTTAGCAGGTGAGATTCATAATTCATTTGTTAAACCTTTACCAGGAATGGGAAGAAGTTCTTACTCCAAAAAGAAAAGAGCTAAGAGAATGAATGTTTGCTATAAATGTGCAAGGTGGACATGTGATCAGCGGTGTAGGAGTAAAGGTATGGTTTCTGTAAATCGAGAAGATAAAATCAAATTTATAAAGGATGGACTGAGTAAGGAGTCATTGGATGATATTATTCAAACTCTTGAAACGCATCCAAGTGGTGATTTTCATTGTATTCTTCTCGATTTAGCAGACATATTCAACAGAGAAAAAGAGCGCTATTGTCTTGGGAATCTGATGTTAAAAGACCCTATTTGCCAGTTTATAAGAAAACTGGATGGGAAGCAAATCCTTGATTCATAGAAAGTGCTTAAGCCGTTTCTGGACGTAAAACCAGAGGAAGATGTGAGCCAAAATCACAACTATTGTACATAATCATGCTTGTGTTTAATTTGTTTTGTCTTTTTTGTAGCTTTTGTCTAATATTTCTTATCTTTTCGGCAGCCTTTGTCTACTCTACTGTATCTTTTGACTTTCTTTCCTCTTTTTGTTTAATTTCTTCACGCAGTGGCCCACCGGTCATTTGTGTCAGAAATTTTTTTCAAACTTCTTTGAAAAATGTGTGATTTTGTTGTCACTGTTTTAGTATTATATATATGTACTCTTTCATTTGTAAATATGCACACTTCCATTTGTAAATATGAACTCTTCCTCTTGTAAGCATACATGGTCCGAGAGAAACAAAGAGAAAAAGGGTATCACACAAAAATGTAGATTTACATCTATTTTCATTTTTGGTGAAACTAATTTAGGCAAGAAAGGAGAGTTTATAACAGCAGCAAATGAACTTGGAATTGCATTAGCTGCTAGAAAAATCAACTTTGTGTACGGGGGAGGCATCCAGGCCCTAAAGGGAAGTGTGGCCATTTATGCATCCATGAATGGAAGCAAGGGTTTAAGTGTAAGGGTGAAAGAGTTGCAAGATCATGCTTTTTCCTTAGGACAAGAGTTACAGGTTTTAAACTTGCCTGAACAGATGGGAGTAATGTTCTACCATGCTCAAGCTTTTATTGCTCTACCCAGTGGTTTGGAGACATTGGATGGCATTTCTAGTGTTGCATATTGGGCTAAGTTAAACTATCACAAAAAGCCATTAGGATTGTTAAATGTTAATGGTTTTTATGATAATCTGTTGTCTTTTCTTGATCATGCTGTGGAAACAGGATTCATACCCCAAGCGACTCACCACTCCATAATTGCTGCACCAACTGCTGATCAGTTGCTTGATCAAATGCAAACCTATGAACCTAAACCAGATCTACTAGTCAAGCAAATAGGTGGGCAATCTTCAGATAGCAGTCAGAAGCAGAACCCAGATACCACCCTTAGGTTGTAACTTTCCTTAATCTCTTGGTTTTACTTTATTGTGTGTTTATGTTAAAAAAAACACCTCCTATAAGCTCTAGAAGACATTGGGGACAATGTCTGATTTAGGTTGGGGGAGGAGAAAAAACAATTTTTTTTCTTTTGTTAGTTAGTAAAACCATTAGATGCATGGGGTGTGGAAAAAAATGGCAGAGTAAGGAGTTATTCTTAACTCCTGAGACGCATTTCATTAGTTGCATGATTTTTTTTATCTTTTTAAAAAAAAACACCTTTTTCAAGTGCTTTGTAATGATCTTAAGAAGTATATAAGTTTTAATTATGGATCAATTGAATTT
The DNA here is from genome assembly GCA_963242795.1 of Inga leiocalycina. Taxonomy (NCBI): domain Eukaryota; kingdom Viridiplantae; phylum Streptophyta; class Magnoliopsida; order Fabales; family Fabaceae; genus Inga; species Inga leiocalycina. The sequence goes on from OY725321.1 coordinate 61,872,627, forward strand.
AGAGATTTTATAGCATGACTGAACAACTGATTGTTGCAATTGGTGATGAATTTTGAGATTGAATGAACTGAGTTTAAAAATTCCTAGCCGTGAGCTTCTGAGCCTATAATGATTATTTCTCTTGTGTGTGATATTCACCTATTAAGTTGTCACTCTAGAACTTGCTTAAAATCTGGTTGACATTACATCTCACATGCACATTCAAAAATGATAAAGGCATTCATTTTCTTTAGACAGAGCTAAATAGCCAACCACTACTACAAAAAGATCAAAAGGTAGCACACATTTTGTGGCCCTTTTTTAAGAAGTGCCACAGCTGCCTTTTTTCTTTTTCATTTTCTACTTTATTTTAAATTTAGGTACCAACTGTGGCGCCTAATAGACCAGGCGCCACAGCTGATTAGACCAAATTGGCAGGCGCCACACTTGGACCAGCTGTGGCGCCTGGGATTACCAGGCGCCACAGCTGGTGTTTATAATAAAAAAAAAAATTTTGACCAACTGGCCACCACGTGACCAGCTGGTTGTGTATATATTAAAAAAAATTATAACCCATTGCGGCGCCTAAGAAACCAAGCGCCACAATAGGTTATATATTAAAAAAAATTTATTTTTTGACCAAAAATTAATCCCATAGCAAGTTGTATATTAAAAAAAAAATTTACCACCAGCTGTTGCGCCTGGGCAACCAGGCGCCACAGCTGGTTATATATTAAAAAAAAAGCAAATTTTTTTTGACCATTTTAGTGGATTACGTTATCCACTTCCCACCAATCACAATTCCCCCCCACCCCCACCCTTATCTTTTTTCCCCTTCCCGCGCAGTAGCCTCCCTCCTTCTCTTTTATTTTGACTCATCCCACTTTAATTATTCCCTGCTCTCTCACTTTCCCTTTTCATCTACACTACAACTTCTTGCAGTGGATGACCGTCGCCCCTCTCCCTCCATTTCCTTTCATCTTCATACTTAAAAACATACCCACACACGCACACGTCTTCATCATCGAATCTACTTCTTTGTTTTGTTCCAACTGTCATCCCCACTCCTGTCTCAATTGTTCCCTTTTCTTTGTACTGTCTTTCACTTTTAGTCCCAACCGCTCAAATTTCCTCCTCCTCCTCACTCAAGATTGCATCACCAACGGGCAACGTGGTCCCCCACTCCACTGTACTGATCAATTAAGCTTGTAAGTTCAACATGCTTCTTCTTCTTTTTTTTTAATTGTCATATAATTTTTTATTTCAAATTGATATCTATGTTCTAACCATAATACATAATGAATTTAAAAGTAAAGTTACATTATAAGAAAAAAAAAGTAAAGTAATCTCACTATAAGCTAACAAAACGGCATGCCATTTTTGAAAACGGATTAGGTTTGTGAATATTAAATAAATGAATGGAGTTACTAACCAAACTGTGGTGTACGTTCAGTGACATGGACTGAATTTTATTCTCCAAGTTTAGCTAAAAGAGTCGGGAAAGACGGTCTAATTGTGCCTAAAATAATATATTAAATATAAACTAATTTCATAAATGAATGAGTTGAACTATTGACTATGTCATCAAGTTGATAAATAATATATATATATATATATATATAAATCTACGTTGCAATTGAACACTAAAATATACATTATGGTTTTTTATGGATCAACGATATATTTATTCGACTTCTCTTATACACACAAACAATACCTGACTAGAAAATGCTTGTATTATTAAGATGATATTATGTTTTTATAGAGGCTGACGCTAATGATCCATGGTGATAGAAATTAATTAGTTCTTTGTTTTTATACATTATGGTTTTTTATGGAAGTATATTTTTTTTATAGAAATTTTTTTTAAAAAAAAATACCCTCCTGTGGCGCTTGTTGGAGGAAGTGCCACAGGAGGGGGTCTCCTGTGGCGCTTGTGTCATCAAGCGCCACAGGAGACCCCCCTCCTGTGGCACTTCCTCCAACAAGCGCAACAGGAGGGTATTTTTAAAAACAAAAATTAAATGATGTGGTGCTTCCAAGTGCCACAGCTTCTTTTAGTGGCGTCCAGATATGTGGCACTTCTCTAGCGCCACAGCTAATGTAATTTTAAGCACCACAGCTTTATTTTTTTGTAGTAGTGAACCTTGCAATTATACCGTTGATAAGCCCCTTTGAGCCTAATTGACTATTTCTTTGTTTTCAATCCATTAACATGTGTTTTAATGATATATCAAGTGCTTTTACCTTATTCGGAAGATTAGTGGAGCATTTGAAATTTTTGTGAGATGGGCTTTTGACAAAGTGTGGGGGTGTATCTATCATCAACTTTACAGTTGCAATTCAAAAAAAAAATAGAGAAAAAAGAAGAAAAAAATTATGAAAAAAAAGAAGAAGAAAAAAAATGTTAAGTGTTTGAATTGTGGGTTGTTGTGATGAGATAAATTTACAAGTAGCCCATTTTTCAATTGCTCTATTTCTTTAGCCTTTCATATCATTCCTTTACCTTAACCCCATTAAAACCCTTAATAAGTCCTTTTGATTTGAATTATGCATGTGAATTAGGTAGTGGATATTGAGATTTTTAGCAAGCCTATGGTAGTGCAATTTTTTCGGTTGAATTTGAGCGAAACACTTACCCTTGAACACTTGAGAGATTGAGAGAATGAGTTACAAGTATGAACTCAGTTTATTCATTTTCAATTAAAGTTACCAATTTATATTTTCGTTGATTCATTAATACTATGATATCTTTATTTTTCAATTGTGTTCTTACTTATGACCTGACGCTTCTGATTTTGTTGGAAGCACTTATTATTTACTTCTTGTCTGAGGATGTCCAAGAGTTAAGTGTGGCAGAATTTGATAAGTAAAATATTTACATATTTTTTCCCTTATATGATGCTTTTATGGATGATATTTACGTTTAATATAATAAATTTGGGTGTGATTGATAAATAAATACTGTTTTTGGAATAAACAGCGTTTAAAAAAAATAAAAAAAAATGAAGGCACTATAGCGGTCAACAGCACTATAGCAGCCGCCAGGGTACTGTAGAAGCTTCTAGAACACTGTAGCAGACGCCAGATCACTGTAGAAGCTTCCAGAACACTATAGCAGCTGCCAGAACACTGTAGCAGTACTGTAGCACACGTTTTTTCCCCTATAAATAGAGATCAAGGCCAAGCTCAAAGAGGAGAAGAAAGGAAGAGAATCAGAGGTCCTTCTCTGAAAATTAGAGGCCCTTCTCTGACAAGGAGAGATCCTTTCTCTGAAAGTTCTTAAAAAAGTGTGTTACTTTCAAGATTTAATTTCATACATTGTATCAATTCTTGCATGCCTCCATCTTGGAAGGCTTAGGATTTTATTACTTTTTGATTGCCTCCATCTTGGAAGGCTTAGGATTTTATTACATTTTGCATGCCTCCATCTTGGAAGGCTTAGGATTGTATCATATTTTGCATGCCGCCTACATGGAAGGTTTTACCTCCTAAATGGACGGCTAGATTTCTTCATCTTTCATTCATCTATTGGTTGTATATTTATGTTTGAGAATTTAATATTCAAGTTTATACAGTATTTCTGAGGATTTCATTCTACCTTTATATAATGTCAATTTATTTTGGTTTTGTTTTTAATTTCATCATGTGCTAAATTTTCATTTTCCTAGGGTGATGACGTAGCTTACTAATAACGGATTGAATCTTAACTTATTAAATCTAGTTTGAATTTCTCCTTTATGATTGAGTTTTAATTATTATTCTTAATGCTTTTGATTAACTGGCCATCTTTTGATTGATTTCAATATGCATGTTGAGACCGGAAGAAGATACATGTGTGTAAACCCTATATTTAAAACCATGACTTGCATATGAAATAGGAATATATTCATATGAGTTGTGTAGTCTTACTGAGTTCCATAAATCTTAATGCATAATTAATTGCTTAAATTCATATAGGAATATATTGGATTAGCAATTGATTATAGAATTGCTTGACCTTGGAAGAGGCTGGTAATTAAATTAGGGAAACTTGACTATCAATCATACGGAATAACTTGGGCTAGAATAGATAAGTGATTCAATGCGGAATTTGTTAAGTGAAATCTAATCCTTAGGACTTTTTCTCATATTTTCTTTCATATCATCTGCATTCATATTTAATTATGTTTCTTTTATTTTCTACTCTCAATCACCTAATTTGGTTAAATAGAGTTAAAATTACCTAATTTGGTACTTAGTGCTCAATCTTCGTGGGAACGATACTCTACTTACTTCTATATTACTTGATTACGACAGTGTACACTTGCACTATTTAATTGATCATCTGTACTCGTATCAGAGAACCTCCACACTTAATAAACTCTCTGAATATTCGATGCGTTATTGAGTAGGCAAGAAGCCAATTTATAGAAGTACAGAGAGATAAAATTGATAAGTAAAATATTTACATATTTATGTTTCCCTTATATGATGATTTTGTGGATGATATTTGAGCCCAATTTAATGAATTTGGGTGTAATTAATAGATAAATAATTATTTTGCATAATATAGAATTTCTTGAAAATATTAATCAGATCATTTTTCAGTTTTCAAGCAATATCTGGAGCTCTAGATGTTGGATTGGGACGTTCTTTATATGGATAAAAAGCTAAGAAAGAGCTCTACAACTTTTATGTTAAGGCCTAAACCCAGTTCTATCTCCAAGGGTTTCGAATTTTGCTTGGAAGTTGAAAGCGGGAATCATCTACTATTTCATGAACTCCATTTTATGTACCACTTCATCTTCTATTTCACCTACCATTTCACCTACCACTTCATCTACCACCTCATCTTCCTTTTTACCTACCACTTCATCTTTATTTTCACCTACTACTTCATCTACCATTTAACCTACTTTATTCTTCCCTATATAGCCATCCTCTTCTTCACATTTGAGACACACCATTTAATATCCATTGCTTTCCTTTTTTCTCTATATACACCATCTTGGAGTTAATTTTATGCATTGTATTTGCTTCTTGCATGCCTCCTACATGGAAGACTTAGGTAGTTATTCTTTATGGATGGTATAGGTTGCCACCTGCATGGAAGGTTTTACCTCCTAAAGGGACAGCTAAATTTTCTCCATTGTCATGGACCTAGTTGTTGTATATTTATGTTTTAGAATTTAATATTCAATTTTGATGCAATATTTATAAAGTTTTCAATTTATTTTGGTTTTTTTTAATTTCATCATGAGCTAAATTTCCATTTTCCTAGGGTTATGATGTAGCTTACTAATGATGGATTGAATATTAACTTATTAAATCTAGTTTAAATTTTTCCTTCATGATTGAGTTTTAATTATTATTCTTAATGCTTTTGATTGTTTGCCATCTTTTGAGTGATTTTAATATGCATGTTGAGACTGAAAGGAGATGCATGTGTGTAGATCCTATAATTAAAACCATGATTTGCATATGAAACAGGAATATATTCATACGAATTGTGTAGTCTTAATGAGTTCCATAAATCTTAATGTATGATTAATTGCTTGAATTCATATAGGAATATATTGGATTAGCAATTAATTATAGAATTTCTTGACCTTGGAAGAGGCTAGTAATTAAATTAGGGAAATTGGACTATTAATCATGTGGAATAATTTGGACTAGAATAGATAAGTGATTCAATCAAAAAGTTGTTAAGTGAAATATGACCCCTAGGGCTTTTTGTCAAAGTTACTTTCATATTATTTGCACTCATATTCAATCATTAATTTTTTATTTTGTACTCTCTATCACCAACTAATCGATCTACTAAATAGACTTAAAATTATTTATTTTGGTACTCAGTGATCAATCCTCGTGGGAACGATACTCTACTCACTTCTGTATTACTTGTTTACGACAATGTACACTTGCACTTTCTAATAGACCATTTACACTCGTAACAAGTTTTTGGGGCCGTTGCTGGGGAATTGTTGTCATTAATATGAATACCAAGTAATTTTAATACTAATTTTGTCTTTACGTTAAAATTTCAAAAAAAAATTAAAAATAAAAAAATAAAAAAAAAGATTATTCACAGCCTTCTTTTGGTTCAATCAGTGATAATTGTCATATCTTGATTCTTTTTTAGGAATGCATATGGATAGAATGAGACAAGAAAATATAAATGCTAGTTGGATTGAAAATTCTTCTCCTTATAATTGTCTTTCATGCGCTTATTGTGGTGAGTGTCATTCCTATGAGCATTGTCCATATAGCACTACCAGCCATTATATGAAAGATGATTTCACTATGAACCAAATTGTTTTGATCATTCCTTTTATCCTGGTGGAATTTTAGAGCAACAAGAGTCTTTGGATCCATATGTCAGGTATTGTCCTAATCCTCCTTTCTACTCTTATTCACATATTAAAGAACACACCCTTGAGTATAAGGAAAAGTCTGATTTAGAAAGATTATGTGAGGAGTTTATGGAATCAACAGAGAGATTTAGAGGAGAGCGAAAGGAACTTGCCACTAAAGTTGAGTCAAGTGTCCATAAAATTGGAGTATATGTGAATCAAATTGTTTTGTCACTTAAGACTCTGAGGCAAGATAATTCTTTAAGCAAGATGACCATTTCCTATGTTGATGATGATTATTGTGAGGAAGTTGAGGATGTGGAGTTGGATGAAACTTTAGCTCTTATGGAATGTGATAAGGAACTTAAAATCACTTTTAGAGAGAACAGTGGATGTCCAATTGCAGTTCTGGTTATAGAGCCTCATATTTGTGACCTTGATGTTGAGGTTAATGGAAAGATCCTAAGAGTTCTTGTTCATGTCTCTCTTATTAAAGTGTTGACTCTTACTGATGAGAGTCAAGTAGATTTTCTGGGATGTTCTAAATTTTTGAAAGCTCCTAAATCTGTTTTTAAATATATCCATGGTGTGCTTTATTTTAATTCAGTAAATAATTGTACTCGAAAATTGTCCATGATTGAGGAAGTACAATTAATTACCTTGAATGATCATTTCTTGTGTTTGAACCATTGTTTCTTGAAAAGAAATGAAGACAAGGTAATTATGGTGTTTGATTCTTTTAATTAGTAGTTTGTTTTGAGAAGTTGGGCTGAAGACTATAAATTTAGTACTACTAGGGATGCAACCTAAAGTTTGGTTTGATGTTTTGTTGTAATTTTGTAGGACTTCTTGTAGCCCCTGATGATGTATTCCACTTTAGTGGTTACAAGCAAGAACATTTAAAGGAGTATAATGATGGTGTACTCAACACTTTGACAACTGTCATCACATTTGATAAACTAGCAGGTAAGCCCTCCTTCTCGGAAAAAAAAATTAAAATAATTAAAAATTTTGGTTTGGTTTTATCTAGCTAAAGACGTTGAAGAAGGGCGGCTATTTAGGAGGCTACCCAAAACTTCTTTCCTTACTCACTCATTTTTTCTTTCTCACTCATTGAAACATACTGCACTACGTCAGAGATTTTAGTTTTCATCATTTTCATTACAAGTTAACAGGGAGGAATCTCTTGTAAAGCTTAAGAACAAGTTCCCTACTCTTCCCAAAGATGTGCTCAAGAAGATCTATAGCTATCAACTTGAAAGAATGAAGATATGCAAGCGTTTTGCCCTTCCTGAGGGCGTATGCTGGATTATTGAAGCTAAGGTATGTTGAGCAGGTGAGATTCATAAATCATTTATTAAACCTATTCCAGGAATAGAAAGAAGTTTTTACTCAAAAAAGAGAAGAGCTAAAAGAATGAATGTCTGCCATAAATGTGTAAGGTGGACATGTGATCAGTGCTGTAAGAGCAAAGGTATGGTTTCTATAAATCTAGAAGATAAAATTAAATGCATAAAAGATAGATTGAGTAAGGACTCATTGGATGATATCATTCAAACTCTTGAGATGCATCAGAGTGTGAGGTTCCTCATATTCTTCTTGATTTAGTGAACATATTCAATAAAGGAAAAGAGCGCTTTTGTCTTGGGAATTTGACATTAAAAGACCCTATTTGCTAGTTTACAAGAACACTGGATGGGAAGCAAATCCTCGATTCATAGAAATCATTTAAGCCGTTACTGGACGTAAAACCAGAGGAAGATATGAGTCAAAATCACAACTACTGTATATAATCATGCTTTTGTCTAATCACTCTTATCTTTTTAGTAGCTTTTGTTTAATCTGCCTTATCTCTTGAGCAGCTTTTGTCTAATCTATTTTTTTCTTTTCAGTAACTTTTGACTTTCTTTCCTCTTTTTGTTTAATTTCTTCACGCAAATTATGTCAGTCATTCATGTCAGAAATTTTTTAAACTTCTTTGAAAAATGCCTTATTTGCATGATCTTGTTGTCATTATTATAGTATTATATATATATGTACTCTTCTACTTGTAAATGTGCACTCTTCACTTGTAAATATGCATTCTTCTACTTGTGAATACAAATGGTCTGAGAAAAAAAAAAGAGAAAAGGGTATCACATAAAAGTGTAGATTTACATCTATATGCATTTTTGGTGAAACTGATTCGGGCAAGAATGGAGAGTTTGTAACTGTAGCAAAAGAACTAAGAATTGCATTAGCCGCCAGAAAGATCAACTTTGTATACGGGGAGGCATCCAGGGCCTAAGTGCAAGTGTGGCCATTTCTACATCCATGAATGGAAGTAAGGATTTAAGTGTAAGGGTGAAGGAGTTGGAAGATCACACCTTTTCCTTAGGACAAGAGTTACAAGTTTCAAGCTTGTTTGAAAGAATTGGACGAATGTTCTACCATGCTCAAGCTTTCATTGCTCTACCTGGTGGTTTGGAGACTTTGGATGGGATTTCTAGCGTTGTATATTAGGCTAAGTCAAACTTTCACAGGATTCAGGATTCATACCCCAAGTAACTCGTCATTCCATAATTTTTGCACCAACTACTGATCATCTGCTCGATCAACTACAAAACTATGAATTTAAACTAGATCTATTACTCAAGCAAATAGGTGGGCAATCTTCAGATAATAATTAGAAACAGAATCCAGATACCACTCTTTGATTGTAACTCTCCTTAATCTTTTGGTTTTACTTTTAGCATTTTGGTTTATTGTGTGTTTTATGTAAAAAAAAAAAATTAGTTAGTTTGTAAAAACCATTAGATGCATTTGGTGTGAAAAAAAAATGGCAGAGTAAAGAGTTATTCTTAACTCCTAAGAAGCATTTTATTAGTTACATTTTTGTTCTTTTCTAAAAAAAAGGAGTAAAAGTTAAAAAAAATTCAACTTATTCAAGTGCTTTGTAATGTTCTTAAGAAATATATAAGTTTTAAGTATGGATCAATTGAATTTAGAGATTTTATAGCATGAATGAACAACTGATTGTTGCAATTGATGATAAATTTTGAGATTGAATGAACTAAGTTTGAAAGCCCCTAACCATGAGCTTTTAAGCCTATAATGATTATTTCTCTTGTGTGTGATATTCACCTATTACGTTGTCACTCTAGAACTTACTTTAAATATGGTTTAAATTATATCTCACATGCACATTCAAAAATTATAAAGGCATTCATTTTCTTTAACCAGAGCCAAATAGCCAACCTTGCAATTATTATCGTTGATAAGCCCCTTTGAGCCTAATTGATTGTTTCTTTGTTCTCAACCCATTAACATGTGTTTTAATGATATATCAAGTGCTTTTACCTAATTCAAAAAATTAGCAGAGCATTTGAAATTTTTGTGAAATGGGCTTTTCACAAGTATGGGGGTGTATATATCATCAACTTTAGAGTTGCAAAATTATGCAAAAAAAAAATCCCTATACCCTAGAAGACATTGGGGACAATTTCTAATTTAAGTTGGGGGAGGAGTAGAAAACAAAGAAAAAAAAAGAAAGAAAGAAAAATGAAGAAATTTTTTTTTAGTATTGTGGGTTGTTGTGATGAAATAAATTTATTCATAAGTAGCCACTTTTTCAATTTTTCTATTCCTTTAGCCCTTCATATCATATTTTACATTTCGTTTACCTTAATCCTATTATAACCCTCAATAAGTCCTTTTGATTTGAATTATGCATGTGAATTAGGTAGTAGAGATTGAGATTTTTAGTAAGCCTATGGTAGTGCAATTTTTTTGTTGTTGAATTTGAGCGAAAAACTTACCCTTAAGCGCACTTGAGAGATTGAAAGAATGAGTTACAATTACAAACTCAATTCATTCATTTTCAAATAACATTACCAATTTATGTTTTAGTTGATTCATGAATACTATGACCTCTTTATTCTTCAATTGTGTTCTTACTTATGACTTACCACTTCTGATTTTGTTGGAAGCATTTATTGGTCACTCCTTGTCCGAGGATGTCCAAGAGCTAAGTGGGGGGGAATCTGAGAAGTAAAATATTTCCAAATTTATTTTCCCTTATATGATGATTTTGTGGATGATATTTGAGCCCAATTTAACGAATTTGAGTGTAATTTAAAAATAAATAATGATTTTGGAATAAAATAGAATTTCTTGAAAAATACTGATCAGATCCTTTTTCAGTTTTTAGACAACATATGGAGCTCTAGATGTTTGATTGCGACATTCTTTATATGGATAAAAAGCTAAGAAATAGTTCTACAACTTTTATGTTGAGACCAAAACCCATTTCTATCTCCAAGCGTTTCGAATTTTGCTTGGAAGTTGAAAGAGGGAATCATCTACCATTTCGCCAACTCCATTTCATCTACTACTTCATCTTCCATTTCACCTACCATTTCACCTATCACTTCATCTTCCTTTCACCTAACTACTTTATCTTCCTTTTCACCTACTACTTCATCTACCATTACACCTACTTCATTCTTCCCTATATATAGCCATCCTTTCCTTCACATTAGAGACACACCATTTCATATCCATTACTTTCCTCTCTTATCCACATACACCATCTTAGAGTTAATTTTATGCATGGTATTTGCTTCTTTCATGCCTCCTACATGGAAGGCTTTGGTAGTCCTTCTTTATAGATGGTATAGGTTGCCATCTACATGGAAGGTTTTACCTCCTAAAGGGACGTCTAGATTTTCTCCAATTTCATGCATCTAGTTGTTGTATGTTTATGTTTTAGAATTTAATATTCAAGTGTTATGTAATGTTTATGAAGTTTTCAATTTATTTTGATTTTGTTTTTAATTTCATCAGGAGCAAAATTTCCATTTTCACTACTACAAAACAGCAAAGCTGTGGCACTTATAATTGGATTAGCTGTGGCGCTAGAGAAGTGCCACATATCTGAACGCTACTACAAAAAGCTGTGGCGCTTCCATTTAATTTTTTTTAAAATACCCTCCTGTGGTGCTTCCATAATTGTAATAGTGCACTGGTTTAAATATTTTCTATATATATCCACAACAAAATGAAGAAAAGCAAACAACAAGAATGAGATAACTTTAAAATGATACAAGCAGATGATTAATTAACTAAAGTAGTACTAAAAATAGTTATACAATATATTGTGAATGAAATACAACAAATTCAACTTGAATACATGATATAACAATTGGCAAGAAATAACACAACAAAGACCAACTAGTGAATTAAATAGTATAGCTACTCAGAGATTTGCCTAAACACATAGTCACACCATTTCTCCATCACTTCATTAAGTTGATGGTCAGTCAAATTGTCACAATGTTGATCTTCATAATACTATATATATATGCAATCAGGAACAAATTAAAATCAATAAAACTTAATTATCAGGAACTAATTAAATTTAATTAAAACACAATATGAAGTGCAACTAAATTGCTTAACTTTTGAGGAATAAATGGCTGACATGCGTAATTACATAATTCATAAATTTCATGATGTAATACCCACAATCATTGTTATTGGGTTGGAAAGGGCACTACAAAATTATAATGAAATATTTAACTCTGTTTATGAATAAAAATTGTTTAGTAACAAAGTTTGGGTAAATTCATATATCAGTACCTGTATCTTCTTCCAAACATAGCTAAGGTGAGGGTCAGCAGCTTTGGAATAGGTTAAGGAGACAGAGGCCTGATATGCAGTTAATGCGCTAACAAAACAAATAGAAACTGATTACTGTTGGTTATACAATCACATATGCAAATATTTACACGTATGCACATACGCTTACCTATTGAACAATCGCAACATTCAGGACGGTTTTCTGAAAGACCTCCAATTAGAGGATTCACATAGTAAATGTAAGGGCTTAAAGGTTCTGCTGGATTGATAACTATCAATATACAATGTAGCCTACAGTATTTTAAAAAATGTGTTTCAACAATCATGTCATGATAAAAGTTAAACAATAAAAACAAAAATTATACCACGAATAACTTACCCCGCACTGTATGGCACTAAAAATAGCATAGTTGGTGTCGCTTTCTTTCTAAAGTAATCTTTTAGATCATTAAATTGTGCATATATATCTAATTTGCCCCCATACTAGCTAACGAGATAAGGGTTGACAAATACGAATTGGACCCTATCTGTATCCATTAAGATGTCATGGTACAAATGCCTGGTATAAAACAAACAGTGTCATGAAAAATAAAAAAATGGAACGAGAAATAATAATAACAGTGATAAATGATGATAGTAAAGTACCTAATCCAGATGTTAATAGCCGAAGCACTAACCCATTCACGATTACGTATGTCATGCAAGACATCACCATTAATAGGATCAACTAATCCTCTAACACTATACATATGTCTATCAAAATGTACTTCCAGTCCTCCTTTACGGATCAATTTTGGTGTAGTCGATACTAATTGATCACGATATGAGATCAGTCTTCTTTTGCTCTGTTAGCTAGCTGATGCTTTCGACTTAGGTTGTATTGATGAACACTTTGAAATCTTACCATAAAGTTGAATTTTTTTTTCTCTAGACTGTCCACCCTACGAAAATCAGAAAATTAAATTATAGTTTTAGATGGAAGTATGAAGGAAAAGTGCAGGGAATTGAAAATGAACGACCTTTTCATATGGCTCGATAAGACCTATTGGCCAAGCAACATAGCCACCTACAACATCTTTCACCATTATTTGCTCATCCTGAGATAGGATCTGTAAGAGCACATCTTCATTCGTGCAGGCGTCAACCCTTACTCGGAGTGTGTTGTCGGGCAACGGTGAATTGTGCAGTGTGTCCTTATCAGTATTGTAGGTAGCACGTACTGCAACTGCGTGCTTGGAAGCTTGATCAACATATAACTTGCATTGAAATTCGCCCTATGGAAAATAGAGTTAATATATTAAAGCTCACTGAATTATAATGTAACTTAAAGTTAAGTAGAGAAGAAATTAATTACCAAAGGAAAAGGGACTTTAGGCATGGAAGTGCAACTATCTCTAACACTTGGGCTATCATAGAGGGGAACATTTTGTGTTGGCCTACTCTGCACCAACTGTTCTATTTACGTTCTTAACAGCGCATTTTGTTCTTGCATCAAACGCATTTGTTCTAAGAATAGTTCTTTCCATTGTTTCTTGTAGTGCATTTGTTCATGAAGTTCTTACATTCGAGGCTTGAAACTAGTCATCTCCTCACACAGCTAGGAAATGTCACTTTTATTGGGGTGCTTCTGACGTCCGAAGTATGCTGATTGCATGACTGCAAAATCAGTACCCCAAACACGATCAACATACTTGGTTACTCCTAACGCTATGCTCAATAAATCGTCTTGACCAACGTAGCTCACCAATGCAAGATCCTCCTGTGTCATTAGTCACTATCACAAAAAGAATGACAACAATATTAGTTATTATAAATCAAATTCATTTAAGTAAAGCTAATTATTTATTGTACCCATAATCCAATACTTATACAATATTCGGCTACTCTTCTTGCTTCTTCACTACAAATTTCACCTTTCTTATTTGTGCAACTGGCTACCCACATATCATGTCGTGGCACCTATGTAATATCTGAACTTGATTCTTCTATCTGCACATCAAAGTTGGTTGAAGTTAAATGATATTCATACAATTTATCTATATATAAAATAATCATTAGTTCTTACAATTCTTTTTTCTAATTGTGCATATGAAACAGGTCCCTGTGTGTATTGGTATGTTTGCGTTAGCACAATTTTTCTCGCTCGACTCCTATATTAGATCAAAATGATTTATAACAATATATAAATGTTAATTACAAATATGTACATTACAAGTAATAGGGAAAGTCAAACATGTTATACTACCAAAAATTTCTGAGTTGTATGTGTTTTGCTTGTAACCCCCTCCGTAATTATATCCGAAATACGCAATTAAAATGAAATAGAGACCAATAATAATCAAATAACAATTACTAACCCATCACATGATGGGGTTTTCAAAAATACCTTTTGAAATCATTTATAAATTTGGTCTCATATTCACATTTCGAATACAATTACTACGCGAAGATAAATCACATTCATATAAATATCAGAGTGCACAACATAATCATCCTGGCAATCTTGGGTACATACCTTCGCTAAAGATATACAGGGCACAATTGCCCATTATAATTCTTTAAATGGGGATTACACAATCTCATCTCGAATGAGTCCTGCCGCTCCCTCCATGAGCCATTTGCCCTGTCTAAATTGTTGGTAAGGGAGGGTGAGATTCGAGAGAATCTCAGTAGGGAAACATTATCAATATGCAGGCAAGATAAGTGTTTAATGCATGACATGCTTGCATCACATAACTCATGCACACATACAATGACGAATCTATAAGCTAAATGCTTCGAACGTTACACATATGGCCATAGCATATATTGAAACATAGCTTCAAATCATTCATACATGTTCCACATAATCAAGCAAAGCAATAACATGCATCAACACATTAATACAGTTATCAGAGCATGCAGGAGAGATAAGTTCCCTACCTCCAGTCTTTTCCTCCTCGATTTACGTGCCAGCAACTCGGGGCTTCACATTCGATCCTACAATGTCAAATGTACCATTTAGACACCTCTATAGTGTTTCTGGGGGTTATATGAGGCTATATTGAAATTTACTAAAATGCCCCCGGGGGCCCGACCCGGCCCCACCGCACCCGGTCCGACTGTACTTTTTCCAAAATTTTGACATGGGCTATTCTAACATATGTTAGCCCAAGGTATCCATTTCCGGACTTAGAATTATCAAATTCAATGTAAATTACAAAATTACCCTTGACAGCCCCACTTTAAGGGTTTCAGGGGCGTTTTCGTAATTATGCTTTTTCGGCCTTTTCCGAAAAAGTGACCAACTGTAACCCCACCTAATTTTCGCTCCTGAACTCAATGGAACCATCAAATCATTGAAAATCCAACTCTAAGACCCATTTATAGCCAGAACCGAAATATACAAGTACTCCGGGGAAAATTGGGGTTTTTCGGTTTCAGCTCCGTAAACGCGTTCCTTTCTACTCCTAACCACTTTATTGACTATTTCATTAGGTTACAACTACCATTTAGTATCAATTTGGGCAGCATAACCCCTAGGGAAACCCATTTTCCATTTTTACAACCAATGGCAATCCGGCGAAATTTCACCGATTAAATTGCCCACAGCAGCCAGAATAGTCAATATACAAGAGTTTGGAAGTTACCTCAAGCTCCCACTAGCTTTTCCTTGACTTGAATGAAAACCCTAGGTGTTTTAACACCAAAAGAGGAGCTTCCAAACCTTAAAGAACATAAAGGAGTAGCTTAGGATCGGAGTTATACGCGTTAGGAGCTAGATCGTCGGAGAAATCGGCTTACCTTGCGAGTTCTCTTCTCCTTTTCTCCCAAAACCCTCTCAACCCTTTTTCTTTATTTCTGTTGCAGAATGGCGTCGGTTTGGAGGAAGGAAGATGAAGAAAAGGTGCTTTAATATTAGGATGATGTCATGTTTTATTATGCTGATGTCATAATTCCCAAAATTGGCATTTTCGGATTTTCTGGCAGATTTTCTGCCCAATCTTTGAAAACTCATAACTAATTCTAGAAAAATCGAAATGAGGTGATCCCAAAGCCAAATGAAAGGTATTTGAGTCCTCTTCATTGGAAAAATATGATCCATTACTAGAAATCACCACACGATTCCAGAATTACACAAATTTCATCACTGCCCCAAAACAGAGTCCATTTTCGACCTCAAACTTTGGACAGTCATATCTCCCAGTTCCCAAAACGAAATGGCACAAATTATATGTCTATTTTGAAGCTTGGGATGTGAAATTTAAGACTGGAAAGTGTCATAATTTTCTGACATCATTTGCCTAGTAAAAACGTCCACACGAGAAGACTGCCCAGACAGAATTCACACTGGACAGCATTTCCAATTTTTTGCAACCAATGTATCCAATCCAATTTAAATCAATTCCAATGATTAAATACCACAACATGACACCATTTCCATCACAATACCCCATTCAATTATTCCCTCTATTCTAAGTCAATTTGGATGTTAATCCTCAATTGAACTCAAATATAGGGTTTTGGCGTTGCTCATAACACAAGCGACTACAATCCACTTTATATTCTCTAAAAAGGTTGATTAATCACTAACCACGTCCACTTTTGTAGTCATTAACTCCTAATCACAATTTGGGATCTTGCTAAACCGGGGCTTAGCAATCCACTAACCTCAGGCTTATTCTCTAGCCTCGAGTCTCAAAATTCGGGGTGTTACATTGCTAAACTCATCCCACATTTCTTGAGTGATGATTCCTTCATACAATGTCGGTGGTATAGTAATGATAATCTCATTATCGTTCCTCAAGAAGAATTTAACAAGATTAGAGCGAAACTTTCTCATAAGTTTGCTGACTTTTCTTAGCACAAAGTTCTTCTGATGATCATCAATAATAAAAATGCTCTGTAATAATAAAAAAACATAATTTGTTACATTGAAATTAAGTGAAACAAAACAAACCGAATAATAAAGTAAGTAATGTGTTACCTATACTTCATCCCAGATTTCATCCTTATAATGTTGCTTCACTCGTCTCCAGTCTTGAATTGTAATAGGGACTCTATCTCGCACTGTAGTCCGAATCAAGTATTTAATAAGGTACTGTTCTCGTTGATTGGGTTTCCCTTTTCATTCCACTCCAGTTGTAACTTGATTCCCTTACTTCTCAATTTGATCAACCTCACCATAATGGTTCTGCCACGGGTTACCCTCTCTACAAATCTTTGTCTACCAATTTCCCTGGGAACATCATCAGTTTCATCATGTGGTGAGTCTATACTCCTGGAAGTGAAATAAACCAAAACAAAACATTAGTGCACAATGTCAACCATGCCAACGAAAGTAAAGTTTTTTGAAATATATAAAAACGTACGTACAAATAAACAAGTCAAGGCACTGATTATCTTTTCGTTTGTCTCATTTGATTTAAAATTTTATTCTCTAGAATTCATTTTGGATTGAGAATTGTGTTTCTCTTGACCCAAGCCCCCTCTTCATGATCATGTCTCATGTATACGGGTCTATTTCCATCTTCATCTTCATCTGTATCTATACTAATGTCTACTTACCATAAATTCTTAAAACGAAGGATCATCCTCATTGATATTCAAATATTCATTACTTGCAAAATCAACTTGTTCTTGATGATTCTTGTTGAATGGGAGTACAATAGACCAATTCTTCTTAGCAGGATTTGGAAAGAAAAACGCTTGTTCTGCTTATGCTGCTAAAATAAAAGGATCATCTTCATACCAAACTTTAGAAAGGTCCTCTTGAACAAAACCTAAGTCATCTATCTGCAGTCCACTATTGTTGTTAACCCAATTACATCTGAAGACAGGGACCCTGAACATAGAGTAATCTAACTTCCATATGTGTTCAATGACACCAATGACATTGAATCATAAATAGGGTGTATTTCTTTAGCACTGGAACTATGTCAAGAATCAGTAACAAGTGTTACCCCACTATTTTGCATCATGATGTTGTACCATGGTCTTGTGTACAGAATGTGTAACTGTTGATTACATAACCATTGTAAGATAACACATTTAAGCTCAGTCCCTTCGACAACCATTTAAATTTTTCAGAAACCGAATCAGGATTCCCCTCCATCTCAACATTAATGCGCTTTTTCAACCATTCTAAAAATTGTTTATTGTGTTTTTTTGTTAACAAATTTTCATTCCTATCACCATGTACCAATCGAAGTGCATCCATGTGTTCTTCAATATATGGTTCGACCTCATCAGTGTTATGTAGCACATACAAGTAGGCTTGCTCCCATTCAGTCGCTGATATCATTATTACATCCCTCCCACTTATTCCTTTCCCTGATCATCTCCACCATGACGGGACTTGGGGATCCCTACAGGGTCAACATTTGATAGAAAATCAGCACAGAAGTCACTTTCTTCTTCAACCATGTACCTTTCAGCAACACAACCCTCTGGGCGATATCTATTTTTCATATACCCTTTTAATATTTTCATGAATCACTCATTTGGGTACATTCATCTCAAGTATACTGGACTGCACAATTGAATCTCTTTGACCAAGTGTAGGGTTAGATGCACCATAATGTCAAAAAATGGTGGAAAATATATTTCAAGTTCACACTGAGTACAAGAAATTAGCTTTTGCAAATCTTGTAACTTAGTTGAATCTACCATTTTATTGCAAATCAAATTGAAAAACATGCAAAGTTTAGTGATAGTTTTTCTTAAATTTTTTGGTAAAATGGAACGTATACCAACTGGTAGGAAATTCTGCATGAGCATATGACAATCATGAGACTTGAGGTTCTTTAACTTCAACTCTTTCATAGATACAAGGTTCTTTATATTTGAAGAGTAGCCCTCGTGAACTTTAATTCCTTACAAAAACTCACAAAATAATTTCTTCTCTTTCCTTGATAGAGTGTATACCGCTGGTGGTAGATAAGTACGATGCCCTTACTCAATCGGTGCCAACTCTTCTCTAATTCCCAAGTTCACCAAATCCAACCTCGAATTGACACTATCCTTGTTTTTTCCTTTGGATATTGAGCAACGTGCCAATTAGACTATCATAGATATTGTTTTCTATATGCATCACATCAAGAAAATGTCTCACATATAAAGACTTCCAATATAGA
Organism: Inga leiocalycina; assembly: GCA_963242795.1. Lineage (NCBI taxonomy): Eukaryota > Viridiplantae > Streptophyta > Magnoliopsida > Fabales > Fabaceae > Inga > Inga leiocalycina. The sequence goes on from OY725321.1 coordinate 61,891,675, forward strand.
AGTTCAAAGAAAATGGACTTTTTCTTCAAACCACTTGTCTCGATTTGTTTTGCAAAAGGCTTGCCAAAATTGTTATCCAAGTCTTTTACCTTTGAATACACATGGGCACCAGTCAACATCTTCAGTGGGCTACCTTCTTCTAAGTCACCATTGAAAGGCTTTTTGCACTTCCTCCAACAATGTTGTGATGGTAAGAATATTCGATGTCCCATGTAAACATTTTTCTTACAATGATGAAGTCGCACTGAATGAGTGTCATCTTCATATATAAGGTATGTATCATATCCTTTGACGTTGTATCCCGACAAATTACCATAAGCAGGGAAATCATTAATTATGCCAAACAATATGGTTTTCAAAGTGAAACTTTCATCCCTATAACCATCATACACATCGACGCCTTCTTCCTAAAGCAAGTTCAAGTCATCAATTAAAGGAGCCAAGTATACATCTATATCATTCTCAGATTACCTTGGCCCATAAATTAATATGGACAATATCATAAACTTACGTTTCATGATCAAGTGTGGAAGAAGGTTATAAATCATCGATATCACTGGCCACATGCTATGTGTACTAATCTGAATACTGTGCAGATTAATTCCATCAGTTGACAGTGCAAGGTAATGGTTCCTTACTTCATCCGCAAAGTCAAGGTACTTATGATCAATTTTTTTCCATTAAGGAGCATCTGCAAGATGCCTAAGCTTCGTGTCTTTAATCCTTTCATCTGGATGCCATGTCAACTGTTTAGAAATTTCTACATTACTATATAGTCGCCTAAATCTTGAAATAATTGAAAAATATACCATAGGACCTTTAAAAGACTTTTTCCTTTCTTCTTCCTATATCGAGATGAGTTGCATTTAAGACACTTCTCCAATGTTGCAAACTGATTTTGAAATAATATGCAATCATTAGGACATGCATGTATCCTCTCATATCCCATACCATTTGTAGAGCAAAGAATTCACTTTGCCTCATATGTCTTGGTAGGAAGTACATTTTCTTGTCGAAGCATATCTTGCAATAGTTTAAGTCGTGTGGTGAAACCTAAATCACTCAATCCATAGCAAGCTTTAAAGTTGTACAACTTCAACACTGCTAGCAATCTTGTGTATTTAGTACTATTGGCATATAATGGTTTCTCTGCATCACCTTTCAACTTCTTAAATTCGTTAGGGCAGTTATGAAGAACCCCTTCAACCATATTTAACATTTCTTCAAGACCATCATCTTCATCAAACATGCTTTCATCAAATTCATTAGAAGCACCAGTCGTGGTATGCACCTGATCACTACATGCATCATTCGTCTCACCATGCTTGTCCATCGTGTATATGTTTGATCAATTCCATAACACACTAAATGATCTAGCAAATCAAGTGGACTAATCTGCTTTTCAAAACAACAAGATAAGCAAGGACACAAGATTTTGTCAGGATCTTTTGTATACTCGATTGCAAATGTAATAAACTCTTTCACCCCATATATATATTCCCTTGAACATCGATTAGATGACATCCATTTATGATCCATCTATACCTTCAATCTATTTTTAAAAATGTATGTGGTTAGTTGTATGACTATTTTACTAATTACTTTTATATTCTCTTACCAATTTTAAAATAAAATTGAAGCTTTCTAAGTCTTAAATTAAACCCTATATATGTTTTAATTGACAAATAATACAGCTCATAAGGAAAGAAATCATATTTCCCAACACATAGGAAAGCAAGCTTTGGCAATATGGAACACAAAAATTAATTTGTTGTATGTGTTGTTTCATGATACTATGAATCATAGGAAAGCAAACTAAATATTTTAATATGTTCTTTTTTTTATATATACCAACAAGCAAGAATATATATGTTTTGAAATCTCACATATACACATATATTTATTTTCCAATTAAATTATACAATGATATAATTTTGGCATCCTCATATTAATTATAATTATGTTTTATTTAAAAAATTACTTGTATTTTTTATTTTCTAAGTGTTAATTTTTTTCACGTAAAAACTACTTTAAGTTTTCTAAATTTAGTAAAAAGTCAAGGGGTTATTTACAACTGACCCAAAGTTAAGGGGTTTTATATAATTTCACCAAAAAAATTAAACTTCAAATACACATTCATTTAAGACATCTAACAATGATAAAATTTATTTAAAATAGAATTAGAGGATTTACAATTAAAATCATTATTATTGACATGCTAAAACTTGTTTAAAATAATTTTCCTTTCACTTGTGTCATTTCCTTCTAAAATATTATATATATATATATATAACATTTATTTTTTTCACATTTAAAATTCAATTTTAATAGTATTTTTTAAAGGTTATCAAATTCAATTATTTTTTATTATTTTGTTATAAATTATGCTGATCAACACTTTATAAAGAGCTAAAATAATATTCTTGCCATGCAATTATTCATATCATATTTGATATTATTTGATTAGATTCGCATATTGATGGGTGCTTTTAAACATGGTTTTCTTTTTTATTTGATCAAAGGTTTTCCCTCGAGGCTTAAAAAGTAAAGGGTTCTCAGCTCTCCCCATAAGTGTTTCTTGGGACATGAATTTATGTTCTTCTTTTTACGAAGGTAAGGCCCCTTACCACCTCAACAAAAAGTTTATTGGTTCAACATGATTTTCTTTTAATCAAGAGGCTTTATTAATTTCTCCACCTGATGAATATTTAAGGTACTTCAACCCTTAAGCCTTAACCTTACTTAAAAAGGACCAAATACCCTCCACTTGATCTAACCATCAGTAACACGTAATATTAAAATAATATCCACTTGCAGTTTTATAAACCTTTATCTAGAATTTTGTGTTTTTGGTTTAAGACAAGCTTTTACTTCCGGGAAACCTTCAAATAAGACTTTTAATATTGGCAAAATTTAAACGGAATAACATCTAGTTGCAGTTTTTTTAAAAATCCTTATTGTGACATTGTGTTTAGGTTATTCATTGAATGATTGTCATCCACCTAACAGCCCCCACTTGTCATTTAGTGAAAAGTAATAAAATAAAGCAACATACGCAAACCCGTGAAATTGATAATATCTCTTTCATATTAATAAAAAAAAGGGAAAATTATTACGGAAGTCTTGTAGGTTCCCTCAGTTGATCATATCCCTAAGTTTTGTTTCCTTTTTACGGGATCCTTAAACATTCTGCTGTTAGATCCCGTTAGTACCTGAAGCAATCTATAAATAAGTATTAACAATTTTATACTTTAGGACTTTAGGGTGGGGGTGGAGAGATTGCTTAGACTTGGGCTATGGTGGAAGCCAATAAAGAGACAGAAGGAGTAGTTTCAGACACTTTTAATTTAAATTTTTAACTCTATTAATGTTTATTCAACGGTTTTATAATTTAGGGAGTCATGGATCTAACAACAAAAAGTTTAAGGATCCAATAAAAAGGGGGAAAAAAGAAAAGTTCAGGACCTAATTCAAAATTGAGGAAAACTATCCAAATTAATTTTCAAAAAGAAAAAGGTTCCTATTTACCAAAGAACAAAAGATTCCCCTTTTACTTTTAAGAAAAAACAAGAACTCAGAACGCAACTCAAAACTTACTATGCTTATGAAGATGTTGATAGACTCCCCAACAATAATGTTCTTACATTAATACTCTCCAAAGCTAACATAAAAAATATCATAGTACAAGAACTTGATATGTGAACACAGTACATCAGCAACTAAGTAAATTAAAAGATTAATAAAAATGCAAGATAGTTGTTGGCCAAAAAAATAAAACAAAGCAAGCTATCATATAAAAGAACCTCAAAAAAATAAAAATTAAGAAAGCACAGACACTTACAAATTGATTAATTGACCAGCGCAGGGAGTGGGGGACCACATTGGTGACGTTAGCTTGAGTGAGGAGAATGAGGAAATGTGAGCTGTGGAGTAGAGTGGGGACCAACTAGAGTGGGGTTCAAAAGAGGAAGAAAGACAAATAGTAGGAAGAAAAGGGAACAACTAGGGACAGGAGTGGGGACGAACGACAGGGAACAAAAAGGGAAAAAGGGACCAAGAGAATTTGATGAAGAAGACATGTGTGTGTGTGTGCGCTGTGCAGAGAAATGGTGCTCTTTTAGAGGGGGGTGTCAGTTCGATGAAGAGGGAATAATAATGGAAAGAGGAAGGGAAATTGAAAGGATATTGAGTAAAGGTAAAGAGGGAAATCTGATTGGCGGGAAGTGGATTCTATATCCACTTTAGCCAATCGTGGCGCCACACTAGCCACCATGGCACTTGCCTTGGCAAGCGCCACAATAGCCACCACGTGGTGGCTAGTGTGGCGCTTGCCTACGCGGCATCAAGCCAGCTGTGGTGCTTGGCTGACCAAGGGCCACAACTGGTCCATTTTGGCTGATGTGGCGCTTGCAGAAGTAAGCACCATGTCAGCCACACACCAGCTATGGCACTTGGTCAGCCAAGCACCACAACTGGTGCCCAAAATTTTAAACACTAAAATAAATTAGAAAAAGTAAAAAACAAAGAAAGAAGTTGTGCACTTCTTTAAAGAAGGGCCACAAAATGGGCGCCACTTCTCAACCTTTTTGTAGCAGTGTTTCCTAGGGTGATGATGTAGCTTAGTAATGACAGATTGAATATTAATTTATTAAATCTAGTTTAAATTTTTCCTTCATGATTGAGTTTTAATTATTATTCTTAATGCTTTTGATTGATTGGTCATCTTTTGAATGATTTCAAAATGCATGATGAAACCGGAAGGAGATGCATGTGTAAATCCTATAATTAAAACTATGACTTGCATATGAAATAGGAATATATTCATACGAGTTGTGTAGTCTTAATGAGTTCCATAAATCTTAATGCATGATTAATTGCTTGAATTCATATAGGAATATATTGGATTTGCAATTAATTATAGAATTGCTTGACCTTAGAAGAGGCTAATAATTAAATTATAAAAAATTGATTATCAATCATGTGGAATAATTTGGACTAGAATAGATAAGTGATTCAATCCGAAATTTGTTAAGTGAAATCTGACCCCTGGGGCTTTTTCTCATAGTTGCTTTCATATTATTTGCACTCATATTTAGTCATTTTTTTTATTTTGTACTCTCCATCACCAACTAATTGATCGACTGAATATAATTAAAATTACCCATTTTGGTACTTATAGTGATCAATCCTCGTGGGAACGATACTCTACTTACTTCTGTATTACTTGTTTACGATAATGTATACTTGCACTTTCTAATATAGCATTTACACTTGTAACAAAAATCTAATTCAAAATTCAAACTATGAAATTCAAATAATATCTAAAATCTAGGAACTAAATTCTACTTGTGGATATTCCACTTATTCTGAAGTATCTAAAATAATATATAAAATCTAGGAACTAAATCCTACTTGTAGATATTCCACTTATTTTGAAATATCTAAAATAATTAATAATAAAATAAAATCAGAATAATTTAATTTATGCACAAAACTTTAAACTCAATACTCTATCACTTACTCTTTCAGAAGAAACAATTCTCTTACTTCCTTTCTTTCTTGCTTTGTTAGGATCTTCAACTTTACATATGGATGAAATTTTTTCCCGTTGGTATTGTTTGGTAATTTCCTTATACCACCAAAAAATGGGAAAAATTGCGAAGAGTTTCCTTGATCTCAAAACCCTACTTTAACAAGTCTTCTTTGGTGGCTAGGCTTGGGAACTTAGTTTCTGTGATTTCTATCATTCTTGGAAAAAAGGGGAATGCAACTACAAATTAAGGTGCAAGTGAATACCTTTGTATTTGGTTTGACTACTTGATGACAAGATACTTTGGGTCATTGGGATTGGGTTCAAAACGTTTGGAGAGGTTATGGCCAATTTCAGAAATCTAGAGTTGCTTACACTCTCTAGTTCCAGCTTTGTCACCTGCTCATTTATTTGCAGATTCTTGCACAACGTATCAAGGCAGTTCTTCCAGGGTTGAGAGCACATATAAGCAAAGCATTGGTTGCTTTTGCAAAGGAGCTTGTGAACTATGGAGAAATCACTGAATCCAAGGCATGTATTAGCATTTGGATGTGTCTTTCTGACTTGTACTTTTTTACTATATAAATATATTTCTTACGGTGGATGACATCTACAATGTTGTCTACTTTTGCTGGCTATTTCAACTTATTCTGTCGTACAGTTTTCTTTGTGTTTTCCTCCAAAAGACTAGTCAAGGGTGAAACAGAAATAAAGCAGAGCAACAATGACGTAAGGCATGACGGAAGAAATAGGGAAAGACAGCTAACAGCCGGAGGTTGGTCTAGAAGAAGAGTTGGTGAGACACACCAACGTTGAATACTAGATGTTTTTTTTCTTATTTTAATACATGTTTAGTAGTATAAATAGGGCCTAAAATCATTGTAAACACATTGAGAATTTGAATAAACACATTTGAGATTGGTTTCTATACCATTTTGGTACCAGAGCTGAGTTCCAGAGTGCCAGAGAGCGAAAGAGTGAGGAGTGGGTGAGAAACAAAAAACGTGAGAAAAAGGGGGTGTCGGATTTTCACTCTCGGAGCATTTTTTGAAGAAACTGACCTCACCATCGTGTTTAGAAGGCTGAAAAACCTAGGAATAACCTCTGTCACGACCGTGAAACACCTCTACAAGCCTCTACGGACGTTGCCGAAAAAGTCGCCAGAATTTCAGACAGTCGCCGGAGTTCAGAGGTTGAATATGAGGACGTCATCAACCACGTCATCCTGATCTGCTGCGTCAACGACAGGTCAGCCACTCGTTGACTGCCACGTGTCATAACTGCCACATCACCAATCCCAGTCAGCCCAACTTTCAGAAATTGCAATTTGACCCCTAAATTTGGTAAAAATTACAATTTTTGCCCCAAAAATTTATCAAAATTACATTTTGGCCCCAAATTTCTGTCAAAATTATATTTTGGACCCCAAAAATTTCTGAAATTGCATTTTGGCCCCATATATCTGCCAAAATTACATTTTGGACCCCAAAACTTTATAAAATTACATTTTAACCCCAGATTTTTGGCAAAATTACATTTCTATCCCTGAAAGTTAAGAAATTACCTTTCTACCCCAATTGTCCATACAATTTCCAGTTTTACCCCTTGCTTGCCATAAAAACCGATCCTATCCTTATACCTTTCCACTTTATACCTAACCTCACAATAACAATTCAAAAATGCCTCCAAGACGCAGAGACACACGCGAGATTGAGATGGACGAGATGAGACGCCGGATACAGGAATTGGAAACCACTATACAAACGCAGCAAGCCATGCTAGAATCTAACAGTGAATATCCAGAGGATGATTCAAATAACAATAGTTCGTCGTCCACTGACTACTGCCATCGTCCTCAACAACAGTCATTCCGCCTTAATGACATTAAGGTAGATATACCAGAACTTGAGGGAAGGCTTCAACCAAACGAATTTGTCGATTGGCTTCAAATCGTCGAACGAGTTTTTGAATATAAAGAAATTCCTGATGAGCAGAAAGTCAAAATTGTCGCCATCAAACTAAAGAAACATGCTTCCATATGGTGGGAAAATCTCAAGAAAAGGCGTGAAAGAGAAGGAAAAAGCAAGATACGAATGTGGGACAAGATGCAACGTGAACTCTTACATAAGTTTCTTCCCGAAAATTATTATCAAGATAATTTCCTACAATTACATAATCTCCGCCAAAAGGCTATGTCTGCGGAAGAATATACTCGAGAATTTGAGAAGCTCATGACGAAGTGTGATATCCAAGAGAGGGAGGAGCAAACAATAGTCCGTTATCTCGGAGGGTTGAATACTAACATTGCCCATCCAGTGCAGCTCCAACAATACTAGACTCTAGATGACGTCATTCGTCTAGCCATCCGTATTGAGAAACAGTTACCTAAAAGGTTTCCGTTTCAACTGTCTTCCTCCTCCAAAATTCCTTTTGATGAACATGAAGCACAAATGCATCAGCATAACTCTTCAAGCAAGCCTACACAAGTATATCAGTCTAACTCTTCAAGCAAGCCTCCACTAAAGGCTACCAAAGAATTTAGCTCCAAAGCACCTAAGTGCTTCAAATGCCAAGGGTTTGGTCATATCACTTCAGAATGTCTTACCCGCAGAGTTGTTACTATTATTGAAGGAGAAACTTCTACAGTATTTGAAGAAGAGGAGGAGCTTATGCCTGACAAAGAGACAGTCTTTGATGAAGAGCCAATTTTTGATGAAGAAGTCATTCCTCCTGATCAAGGTGAAATACTTGTGATTAGACGAAGCTTGCATACAGCCACAGTGAAAGAAGAGCCTTGGCTACGCCACAACATTTTTCATACTCGTTGCATCGCTTAAGGTAAAGTTTGTGATGTCATTATTGACAACGAAAGCTGTGAAAATGTAGTCTCTAACTACATGGTAGAAAAGTTACAACTACCAACTCACAACCATCCATACCCATACAAGCTCCAATGGTTCAATAAAGGAAGCGCGGTCAAAGTGTCAAAACGATGCCTTGTTACTTTTTCTATTGGAAAAAGGTATCACAATGAAGTTTGGTGTGATGTTGTTCCGATGGACGCTTGTCATATTCTTCTGGGAAGACCTTGGCAATATGATCGACGCGCTCTATACGACGGTTATGCAAACACATATTCCATCCATAAGCATGACATGAAGATTCAGCTTGAACCTTTGCCACCCGATAAACACATCAAAGTCAAAAATGAGTCCAAGTCGTTTTTACTCAAGCATAAGATTACGGATCTATCTCCATATCTTGATGATGATGTTGTTTCTAACTCGAGGATGAGTCTTGTCCAACCCCGGGAGAATGAAACAGAAATAAAGCAGAGCAACAATGATGTAAGGCATGACGGAAGAAACAGGGAAAGACGGCTAACAGCTGGAGGTTGGTCTAGAAGAAGAGTTAGTGAGACACACCAACGTTGAATACTGGATTTTTTTTCCTTATTTTAATACATGTTTAGTAGTATTAATAGGGCCTAAAATCATTGTAAACACATCAAGAATTTGAATAAACACATTTGAGATTGGTTTCTATACCAAGGGGGCTTTTCTTATGACTATTCTTTCAAAACACTGTGAAGGTACCAAACTATTCCTACCTTCGGGATTCTTAGCTCCTTAACAACCTTTATGTTTCTGATATCCTATATTCCCACTAATACTCCCCTTCCTTTATAGTTTTTAACTGATATTCCACATATAATTGAATTTACAAGTTTGGTAAAAGTATTTCAAACTTTTCACTGGTGGAACAGCATTCTCCTCCGTGGTAGAGGGAAAAAATGAGGACATGCCTACAATTGAGGTTTCAGGAGGAGCACGAACTCACTATATTTTTCAATCAATATTAGTGAAGTGCCTAGAGGTATATACATTTGTATTTACAGGAGAAGTTATCATATTTATATTGATTCTATGCCAAAATCTGTGTATATATAACTGATTTAATCCTTTCGTGATTATGTTTTACTTTTTATGTGTTGACAACATTATGGTAAAGAAAATCTTCTGCTTTAAATCTATAGATGGTCACCAAATTTGAAAGCTGGGTACACGTTATTGGAACTAATAGTTCTTTTTGCCGTGTATCACATCGACACTGAAGTTAGAGATCTAATCTTGCATTAAAATGTATTTGAAATAAACGAATCTTTAGTTTGTGGGTTCCCTGCTATGGAATTGCACATATGAAAACCAGCATCAACTCCCCTCTCCTAGCCAAGTTGCTAATGTCTGAATTTTTGTTCACGTGTTTGTTGAATTTGCATATTGGAAAATAGACATTAAACAATATTATTTTTTTTGTTTTGTTTCAAGAATGTTTGAAACTAATCCTGAATTCTTTAGCCATTTTATCAACAAATAAAATGGGAGCAATCTGATCCAAATTTTTAGAGAAGAAGGAAAAGAAAATGGTTAAATGAATTAATGCAGTTGTTTATTTCATTCATGTGATTTAAGCACTGGTGACCTAATCTATTTAGGATCATAATAAATATTAATGACATCATTAGATGATTTGACATGCTCATTAGGTTAACAATTGGAGTTTTCCCTTTCTTATTCCATGATATTTGCCTTATTTTGATCTCAAGAATGTTTTTCTTGATTTCATGTGGAATGATGGTCAGTTGAATCTTTTGGTAACCCCGCATTTTAGTAGTATGGATATTTTTGCTTTAGTGTTGTGGCCATTCTTAATTGTATTCAGTATGGATGTCACACACAAGCACTAGTACAGAAAAGGGTTTTTAGACCGGAACATTTAGACCGGTTACATCGGATAAGGTCTTAAAAATATGACCAGTGGCATTTTTGTAATTATGATGAAATATTAAGACCGGTTATAGTAACAACCGGTCTTAAAAATAATTTTAAGACCGGTTACAAAACAACCGGTCTTAAAATATATACAATAAAAAAATAAAAATATGTAATATATTTTCTAGACCGATTTTAAAAATAACCGGTCTAGAAAATATTATCTGAATTAAAGACAATCATAAAAATAAAATGTTTATTATTTTTAAGACCGGTTGTAAATAAGAACCGATCTTAAAAATTCAAAATTTTAGACCAGTTATTAATTAATAACCGGTCTTAAAAAGTTTCAATTTTTAAGACCGGTTATTAATTAATAACCGGTCTTAAATATATATTGTAAGACCGGTTTTAAAAAAGAACCGGTCTTAAATGTTATTTTTAAGACCGGTTTTAATTGACAACCGGTCTTAAAACTGACCTGAATTTCAAAACCCGCCTAAATTTAGCTCTGAAATTTCATTTCAAAACTCAAGCACATCAGCGAAACCCCTGCGTCTATTCGCGGCAGCTCCTCCTTTCCCCTTCTCTTCTATTTCCTTAACTTTACCGCCGTCAACGGAGATTTACTGTTGAATTCATTGTCGGAAAGCTATCGTCGTTTGTTCCCTCCGATTGGTTTCGTTCTCAACCTCATTTTTTTTGTCAGGTTTGTGTTTCCATTTCGTTTTTGGGTTTTTCATTGAAATTGTGAGATTACTTATCCTCCATTTTATTTGTTCGATTCCTGCAGCAAGTGGCCAAGGACTGTTCAAATCCAGAGGAATAAGAGGATCCTCAAGCAAAGGTTTAAGGTACGGTTGAATTATTCTAAAATTGAGGACGTGGGTTTATTTTGGTGGTTTTCCATTTGCATTATAGACTATAGTTTAAGCTTGTTACTTCTAGTGGACTTGGGTTAATTATTCCATTTGAAAGTGATGATTTTGAGAGTCGTAGTGATGATTTTGATCCTAGTACGTTGAAGACTATAGTTCAAGCTTGTTGCTTCTAGTGGTGTAGCTTCTGTTATATTGTTTTCTTTGGTTTAAGCTTGTTGCTTCTGTTATATTGATTTTGTAGCTTCTGGTTTCCTTCTTTTGATTCGGCCCTGTGATTTGAATTTAAAATCTTTACCTTGTGCATTGAAATTATTTGTTCATGTTTGCATAACTTGGAAATTGCTTTTGAACGATTCCTTTGTAGATAGTGCCGTGTTATAACAATAAGCACCGTGTAGCAAAATTGCCTTAAATAGTGTTCTTAAAGTGTTTTTAGACAATGAGTCGTCCTAGTGAGGGTACTCCCAATCCAACTAATCCAAATCAAAGCGAGCCTAGCAATGCTCCGAGTCAGGAACACAATGAGCCACATAACTGGCCTAGACGAAGGGGTAGGAGAGCCACCCGATTGAGAGACATTCCTCTCAATCGGAATACTGGGGGAAAGATTCTGATTGAGTTTGATAGATATTGGAAACCAATCGGGCCTAATGCCCAACGGTATAGGAGTTTTGTCGGCCTCCTAGCACGCAACAAGCCTAGCATCTTGATAGAGCAGTGGAAATGTCGATAGAGGTGTGAAGTGACATATTTAGGAAACTATCCAGCTCACTTACGACATTCCTGAGAGTGAAGTCTTGTATGACAAGACAATGACGTATTGTGATGAACGCTGGAGGAAGTTTAAGACAAATCTAGCCAACAATTATGTGCATATCGAGGTAGAAGAAGGTCAGCCTCTTCCTAATCCGTGCGATCAGTATTCTTTTATTGACGAACAGACTTGGCAAGAATTTAGACGGCTTCGGACTACTCCAGAAGCATTGGTGAGTTGTTGACTTATTTTGCAATTGATTTGCTTATGAATTATGAATTGTCTTTATTGATTTACAATGACTTAATTTTGATTTCTTATTCGCAGGAAAAAAGGAAAAAGGCTCAAGAGAGTGGTAGAAAGAATGATTGCCCCCATACAATGTCTCGTGGGGGGTATACGAAGGCCGAAAAAGACTTGTTGGTGGCCAAACGGAAGAGATTGGAAGAAGCAGCTCAATCCGATCCTTCTGTTCTTCTTTCTCCACCATCTCCGATACGTCGAGAAGAGAAGTGGTTGTTCGCTCGCCAAAAGAGGAGCGAGTCTTATACGAGTGAACAATCTCATGTAGTCGGTGAGAAAATTGTAAGTATTGTTGTTAACTTGTTGTTATTAATTATTTAGTAAACAAATTTCATTACTAACATTTGTCATCTGTCTTATAGGAGGAGCTTCAAAAAAAACAAGCCGAGGGATCGTTTAGGTCAGATGGGAGGAATGACATCCTGACCGTAGCTACAGGAAAACCTGAGCATCCCGGCCGTGTCAGGGGGATTGGATGAGGGGTAAGCATAAGGGATTATTTTGGAGCACCCTCACGCTGTTCCTCAAGTGGTATGGTGACTAGGGAGGAGATGGAGTGTATATTGGCCACTGTAAGGGCGGAAGCTAAGGCCGAGGCAAAAGCATCATTTGATGCACGATTTGAAGAAAGGTTCAACAAGATGAAGGAGGAATGGATGATCATGATGAGCACAAGAAAAGAAAATACCAGTACTCCCCAAGCTCATTCCCTAAACCCTAAACAGAGCACTAAAGGGAGTTGCATGGTCAGTCATCAGAGGGTCCCGGCGGCCAAATTGGTGAGCCTTGTGACTTGTTTGTAGAGGATCCTCTGAGACGATTGGTTGCACGGGGGAGCGTGCACAACTTGGGATCAACTGTCCACCACCAAGAAATAAAGGATGATCAAGTCAGAGTGGCAGTTGAAGAGGTGATCGTTGCAGATGCACCTCTCCCTATCCCTGTTGATGACTTCAAGGTTGTGAGCGATGTCATCAACTATTTCATCTTGTGGCCAAAGAACCTTGTTTCTGATCGAGCTGAGGAATCCCCGCCTCCACCTCCCTCCACTCAAGATGTTTCACGGCCTCCATTGAATGTCATGTAACAAGTGATTCTGATGGCATATGATATGCCCTTTGCAACAAGAAATTGGGCTACTAAGTCAGCTGTTGGCAAGTCAGGGGTACACTGCTATCTTGAGAAGGATGATTTAATGTCCCTGGTAGCTCCTCTACAACTGCTTACGATTTCAATTGTCTAGCTCTTTTTAATGTAAGTATCTTCTCAAATTGGAAGTTAATATTTTACAAATTACGCCGTTAAACTTTGATTTAATGTCCCTGCTTGAATTATTGTAGGTTGATGCATCATAGGTTGGTTGACTCTGGAAAAACCGATAAATTTGGACTCCTATGCCCAGTTCAACTCTACGACAAAGTGACCACTTCTTCTATCAGACACACATACTTATCGCACAGGCTTAGTGAAACCGCAATTGAGTGTTTCTTGGCTCCATATTTGCATGGGTAAGACAAATTTATATTTCATACTATACATAATATTTTATATTTGCTTAAAAGTTTTCCCTTTTTTCAGTGATCATTGGCAGTTGGCTATTTTGTGCAAGAGGAGTTATTCTGTCATCCTCTTATGCTCCCTCCACCTCAGCAAGCCAACTAGTGAATTGAAGAAAAGCTTGAACTCATAAGTTTTCTTGCATTATTAATTACCTTTCGTGTGCAAAATTTATGGAATTTGTGTAAAATAAGTAACCTTTGTGATTTTGATGGTATAGGGCTAAGCGGACATTCCAACACACTTGTGGTAGGCCTATGCATGAGGTAAAAGACCCTACATGGATCTTGCCAAAGGTTAGTTACATATTGGTTTGTTTTAAGAATGTATTCAATAATAGGTCATGCTTTAATTTTATACTTGTTTTAACGATATCATATTATTTTTCAAACCCGTAGGCAACCACCGGGGTCCAACTTGTGTGGGATGTATATTCTGAGGCACATGTATAATATTATTACCCTAGGCACGACAGAACTTACTGAAGAGGTAAATGTATATATATATTTCAAAAATTTTGTACTATTATTTTTTTTAAGTGAATTTAATGTTTTGCCTGGCTTTGGTGTTTCAGATGTTTGAACTTGCTGACCCTTTTCCAGAAGAAGATATTGAGCACATTCGTAAATGTTGTGCTGAATTCATTTATGAACTTTTACAACAATGAGTTCTTGTAAAACTGAGGAATTGTTTTCTGTATATTGATGAATTGACATGGTGGTTAATTGGGTGCAAATATTGTTGGTTGCATGATTTGACATGTTTGTTGGTTTTAAGATGATTTTTGTATATTTTGATGAATTCACTAGCTTGTTGGTTGCATGATATATATGACATGGTTGAATTCATTTATGCCTACTGAACATTGTAAGTGGAACTGGTAAGTGGAAGGATAAAGCAAAAGAAAATGGTAAGTGGAAAGTTAAAGCAAAAGGACATTGTAAGTGGAAGCAAACTGAACACCATATGGCACTTAACAAGTATGGCATTGCAGGTAGCAATTCAAGGATGCGTTCTGGTAAAAACCTAATTACACACATTTTAAAAAAACAAAATATAACACTTTTAAGACCGGTTATAAAAATAACCGGTCTTAAAATTAAAATTTTTAAAACCGGTTAGTTTTAGAATCGGTCTTAAAATTACTTTTAAGACCGGTTATTTTTAACAACCGGTCTTAAAAATTTCTCTAAAACCTCTTCCCCCAGAGGTTTTTTAAGACCGGTGCTCATGACAAACGGTCTTAAAATTGTTAGTTTTAGACCGGTTATTAATATAATCGGTCTTAAAAGTTAGACTTTTAAGACCGGTTTCAAAACCGGTCTTAAAAATGACATACTTTTAAGACCGGCTATATCAAGACTGGATCCAAAACCGGTCTAAAAAATCAATTTTAACCAGTCTAAAAACCCTTTTTTGTACTAGTGAGGATTGCATTCCGCAAGGGTCAATAAGTGTAAACATTGATGGTAATAAAAGGCAGAATACATTGCAGATGCTGTAACACAACAAAGGCGTTAAAGGCTTATTTGGAATTTTATGCCATACCTATCGAATGTTTGACATGATATTACTCTGTTCTCAAAATATCCATTCTTCTCACTCAAGACATATTATTTCTTTTTTAATAAATTCTTTTCTTCAAAATCTGTCATATATAACATGCAAAAATGCATGTAGGACATGCCTGAAACCATTGAATTTTCTGTTTCTTAGCTTTAGGAATATGTTTAATTTTATTATATAACCCTTTTCTTTTATAGCGCTACATAAACTTTTAACAAGTTTTTGACTTATCGTATTTAATTAATTTATACTCTAAAATATGACACAACTTTGAAGCGTAGGATACTCTTGAAAACCCTCTATCTTTTACTGCATTGAATTTGAACAAATCCCAAATTGGCTATTTCTTATTCAGTGGAAAAAGTCAGCACATGAGCTAAATAAACTTGGGAGAGGCTGTTACAGGTCAACACTCTCATCCCTTAGTTATTGCCCGGAAATTGGACCTGGCAGGAAGTTGATCCATCTGAGGATTTGACGGTTGGTGATATTTGAACTGCCATACAAAACACAACTGAAAATCCTCAGTACTTTTTTTGATAATCCTTTTGTGCTCAAATTATTCTCAATTCGTATCTCAATTAAATGCCTTCTGTTCCTTCTCTAGGATTTTGTTTTTTTATCCGTTTCCATGAAATCAGGTGCCATTTGAAGTTCTTGTGAGAAGACAAATAGCTCGGCTATTGGATCCAAGCCTGCAGTGTGCTAGGTTTATATACGATGAATTAATAAAGGTAAGGATTAATGGCTTGCCATTTCTTCTGCGCTTTACTTCACCATCCTATTAACATACTTGTATATATGTATTGTTTCTTCAGATCAGCCATTGTTGTATGGTGAATGAGCTGCAGCGGTTTCCTTACTTTAAGAAAGCGCATCGATGAAGTCATAGGGAACTTTCTGCGAGAAGGTCTTGAACCCTCAGAGAATATGATTGAGCACATTATAGAAATGGAGGTATGTGGGATTCCAAATTCTTTTAAAGATAGAAGGGAAGGTCTATATATGCTTCATTGGTTCCACCTTCTCTATCTACTCCTATAATCATGTCACTAGTGGCCAATCAATGATAGATATTCAAACTGCGGTAAAAGGAAACCACTGACATGCTGCTAGGCAGCTAGTTAGTGTCGATTTTTATGGTCAGTCTATCATTGCTAAACATTCATCTTCCTTTTACTAATTTAATTTTAAATTACACAAATTTGCAGATGGACTACATAAATACTTGTCACCCAAATTTTATTGGTGGAAGTAAGGCATTAGAGATTGCGATGCGACAGATGCAGTCTTCTAGGATTCCTCCCTCAGTTTCAAGACAAAGGGTATCCATGATTATATATCTTATCAAGTTTCATCCATATACGTCTATGTAGAGAATTATAGTTTGCTCTCACACCTTAACTTGTCTCTCCACCCTTGTTAATATCTGATAGGATCAGCCTTTGATAGTTCTCCAGGTATTTTTCGAAGGCAGGCTAATGGATTTGTGGCTGATCAGGGCATGAAATTGTCTGATTATTTGAGTGTTATCAATTAGAGTAGATAATTTCTATCCAAAAACAGTTTATTTCTTTAATCTATAGTTTGAAGGGTTCAAGATATTTAGAAGAGAATAAACTACATTTTACACTCTTGTGAATTGGCTAAAAATAACCGCCCCTGGGGTAAATAAGAGAAAAACATTTTAATCTTTCAAGCCTTTCATTAGTTCCTTATGATTTTTTTTAATTGCCCCCTATTCACTTCTAGTCCTAATAAAAATTGTCTAAGATGATTACCTATACCATTGATAAAGGTATGTTTTACTTACACCCTAAACAATTTCATAATCTTTGGAGCTCATTCTTTGGATTATGAGGACACTGGGAAACAAACACTATAGGCTTAATTTCAATAAGAGTCTCCAAACAGTATGAAACGCTAAAGGCGACAAGTGAAAGAAACTTTTAACAATGAAATTGTTCATTTTGTCTGATCTACCTTCCACCATGTTAGCTGGAGATGCTTTCTTTCTGTGTTCTTTTTCTCTTAGTTTCCTGTTTTCTGGAAAGGAAAAAAGAAATGAAGGGTGAAAACTTATTATTTAGGACAAATTTGCCCCTGGACATAGGTGTAACCTACCCTCTTTCAAGTTTATGAAGATTAACGAGAAAGTGGA
Organism: Inga leiocalycina; assembly: GCA_963242795.1. Taxonomy (NCBI): domain Eukaryota; kingdom Viridiplantae; phylum Streptophyta; class Magnoliopsida; order Fabales; family Fabaceae; genus Inga; species Inga leiocalycina. The sequence continues at coordinate 61,909,199 of OY725321.1, forward strand.
AGGTGCTAATTTTCTAGCAACAGATTTGCGGTCACCAGTCTCTTCCCGCCTTGAGGACAAGGCTTATTTCCAAGAGGGAGTAATGTTAGGATCCAACAGATGGATAACGGGTAGTTTCATGTATTAGTTATTTTATAAATGGGTGGTTTTATGCTGTAGTTATTTTATCTTATCTGTGTGTTAGCAGTTGTGTCTTTAGTTATTGTCAGTTTTTATTGTCAAGACTCTATAAATAGTTGTTTGTAGGTGTTTTATGAGATGAAGAAGTATTATACAGAAAGTTATCCTTCTTTTACTTAGAGTTTCACTTTCTGGCTCAAGTAAACCTAATTCCCTAATATTCAGCCCATATTCTATCAGAACTACTGAGGCAACTCAGTGATAACGCATTGAATAATACATTATAAACCACAGGTGGTTAGTTTGTTTTGTATCAAATCATGGGTTAAATTTTAATTTTCCCTCTCACTTAATTAGCATCCCGTAGTTATTACTTAAATTTCTTAAATTCTTACGAAACTAATTCTTCACAGGGGTTCGGTGATCCTGCATTGGATGTTGGAAGGGCTGCATCCTCTGGTAATCCTTTTTTACCATTTAAAGTTTAGGTATTCTGTTGATTGGTGATATGTGTTCATTCACACTTGTCATTTTTTGGTTATTCAAAAAATAAACTAATAATTTTTACCATTTAAACTAATTTTTGTGATGCTCTTTTTCTTTATCAGGAACCTCTGGTAAATCAAGTTGGGTTATTTCATCCATTTTTGGTGGTGATAGCCGTCTATGTCCGAGAGAGAGTACAGCAAGTATAAGACATAGTGAAACAGTTCACAATATGGAACAATCCTCTATGATCCATTTAAGAGAGGTATATCTATTAATTTGTTAATTGAATCAAATGTTTCTTGCATGTAAATTTGCCTAATGTGTTTGGGTCCATGTAGCCCCCTCCCAGGCTCCTATCTTAAGGTCATCTGAGAGCAATTCAGAGACAGAAATTATTGAGATTGCAGTCACGAAGTTGCTTTTGAGATCATACTATGACATCGTTCGAAGGAATGTTGAGGACTTCCTACCAAAAACAATTATGCACTTCTTGGTATTTCATATCCATCTGCTAAGCTTTGCAAACTTCGTGTTTATAAACTTAGGTACTGTTATGATAATGTAGATTGGTTGGTTGGATTCATATGATAGGGTGGTAAGGATCAGAGTAAGTAGCTAGTAATAACATGTAATAAATCTGATGGATATCATCTTATCCATGAAGCGTGGAAAATGGTAGCTGTATAGTAAACACATTTGAAAACCATTTGGTGATTCTTTTGTCATATTATCATAGCTGCCAGGTGGCATTCTTTCTGTGTGCTTAAAAATAAATGACTCCAACCGATATTTTCGTCCATGACGTATTTAGTTTGGATATGTAGTTTTTTTAAACCTTTTAAATATTGACTATATGCTTTATGTCCATTCTGTTGAAACTATTAAGGGTTTGTGTTCCTGAATTTTCAAAGCTATTCAAATCTGACAATGTTGAGCCATATGCAGGTAAATAATACCAAACGAAACATGCGCAATGTTTTTATTCAAAAGCTTTACAGGTGATCTCATGAGGTCTTGGATCCTTTTGTCTAGTATTATCTGAAGCTGGGTCTCGCTGACTGTGTTCTGTATGTTTCCATTCAGAGAGAGCCTGCTTGAAGAGATGCTGCAAGAACCTCATGAGCTAGCTGGGAAAAGAAGGCACTGTCAGGAGTTGCTCCAAATTTATCAACAGGCTTTTAATGTGGGTAATCAATAGTCTTGTTATCTTTAACCAAAAACAGAATCTAATTGTATTTACATACTGTTTTATGCCAAGCTAGGTTCTCCTCTAATTGAGATCGTTTCTTTGATGTTCTTTCGATAATCATGATACATGTTGCCTCTTGTTTGCTTGATTGAGTAATCTTAATCGTATTTCCACTCTGTTTTTGTTATTTGCATATTTTTAAGTCCACTAGCTTTCAACACAACAAAATTTGGAGTAATGAGATGTGGCTGGTGCCTGATGTCTGTATTTCCTCTTGGTAGGAGTTGAACGAACTGCATCTTGAAGCTGAAACAGTTGAAAGGGGTTACAGTCTCTGTGAACCAAATTGTCAGCCTATTAGTTGTCGAATGCCAACATCATCGGCGGATTCTGCTAGCAGTCCTAGAAGGTCTTCTCACTCTGGGAAGCTTTGACCGCCAGCAGGAAGAAGTTATTATTCTTGTTTCTACTTTAGTGTTAGAAGTTGCTTGCTACTTTTTCTTACAAAAGGTTCTCTCTTGTCCCATTCATATAGCATTGGTATTTTTTGCAAGGCTCGAAAAAGAATAAAGGGACCAGATTTTGTCCCATTGATAGGAAATAAGTTTTCAATAAATGATACGGCATGTATATTTCCGAACCTTCTTCTGATATGATATGATATTATTCATAGCATTTTTCCGAGGTTGAGTTCAGCTTTTAGCTGCTGTGATTGCCTTAAGGAAATGACAGTAGACAACATTGTCACTATTATGGCAGTAGTAATTTTTTGGTGGGGTATTCTCCTCAAAATCTTGGTAATTTACTTATAATTTTTTAGTTGTTCAGGGGTGAATGAAACAATTCAATACCCTTGATTTGTTAAAAGGCAAAGAGTTCAGGAACCAAATTTTTTCATAGTATCATATCTTTTAGTTGCCCTCCTTTGACCAATTCTTTGTTGGAGGAAACTTTTTGTTGGCGCCCTCAATTCATCTTTCAGGTCAACATTGACAATCACTTGCACTCAGAAGCAGTTTATCAAACTTCTACCAACCACATGCTTCTACTACTTTGATTTGGTGGGATTTTTCTCATTATTATTTCTTCTTAAAGGCATGTGTTACTGTTGTTTCTTCCTCATTTTTTTCCTAGTCTTTCGCTTAATGTTTTTATCATATATTTTCTATAACCCTGTAAAAGGGCAAAGAGCAGCTTTGTAAAAAGTTGGTAGATTTTTCAAGGAATGTACACAGAAATCAATATTTATTAGCTTAAATATACAAAAACTTTATATACTTTAGGTTAATTATATATAACCTCTGACGTTTTTTTTTTGGTAATACGACAAGGGCAATACCCAAACCTTTGACGTTTTAATTTTAACCTTTTTAATGTTTTAATCTTTAACATTAAACACCCAAAGTTAATGTTAGAATTAAAATGTTAAAAATGTTAGATATAAACTTTAAAACACTAAGTCAGGCAAAGAAAACATAAAAATTAAACACCATGGATTTATATGCATATGATCCAGAATTCTGGGGTTTCTTAGCAATTTAGCATTTTTTTTTAAAATATTTTTTCATATCTATTTTATATTAATGTTTTAAAAGTTGGACCGGAGTGGGTCATGATTCAAACGAATGGAATGGTCCAGTCATTCGGTTGAACTAGTGACATAATAATTAAATAAAAATAATATTATAGACATGTAATGATAATATAAATATAAAAAATAAATACTTGAATGTAATACATATAGATATGCTAGGTATACATTATTAATTAATAAAGATGAGATAAAAAATGCAAATCTATGAGATGAAATAGTAATTTTTAAAATAAAAAAATTTATAATCTTGGACAAATATTTTATAATTTAAAAATTAAAAAAAACAAATAATAATCAAACATGCATTTATAATTTATAATTATATAAAAATATGCATTCACCCTCAGTTTAAAATCTCTTTATTACTTAAGCATAATATCCACGTATCATGCTATCCAAAGCAAAATTTTCAAATTTTCATCTCTGGTGGCGCAAGTCTCTTAGCCTTAATGATATACATTCTCTGAAGCACTGACTTCTCCCATTTCCCCTGCTTTTCATCTTTTTGATGGGTCTGGACATGTCACTGTCAGTTTCAAAACTCAAATAAAAGTACTTATTTTCTTCTCTTAAAACTTCATCATTCCAACTCCTTCTCTTGTCTTTCACTCCTTCTACCAATCTGTGACTGCCCAATAGAAAAGAGAGAGTTCATCATCTCCATCATCTAAGCCTTCCCTTTCCTTCACTGAATCAAAACTAGAAGAGAAAAGAAGTTTTCAGTGGATAAAAATCTAGATCTAAAGCTAAAGTTTTCATTATATAAAAATCTAGATTTGAAGTTGATGAGTTGATCTTTGTAGGTTCTCCTCTTTCTAGATTATCTTCTTTCATCTTCGGTCATCTATGCTCTTTTGCATGTAGATGTCTCTGATTTTTTGGTCCAACTCCAGAGCTAGTCGGTTTTCTTTTACTTGTCCCGGCTTTCGGCTTTCAAATGATTTCTGGCTTAAAAGCCGACTCGTGGTGGTGGAACTCGGCTCAATTGCTAAGATGGTGCAAAGTATAAAAACAAGCTACTCTTACCTTCGGTCGATGGTCGGATCGACTCGACCATCCAATCCAGATTAAAATACATTGTTTTATACACTTACCTACTTGAGACCTTTACTGAAGCACTTTATCTGGGGTATTAGGGCTTTAAAAGAGAAGCATATAGGCCTAATCCATATACACCAGTAATATCTATACAACTTGCAATTCCCTATTTAGCTGCCCAATCTAAATACTCCTCTGATTCTAAATGTAAGACATAGTTTGAGGACAGATTTTGTTCCTAAATGTAAGACTTTTATTCATATTATCTCTCATTTATCGTTTCTTTCTCAAATTGATCTGCCTAACTTATAACCTCATATGTATAATATAATATTGCACAAAAATATTTTATAGAGATCATATCATATGTGTTATGATTAAATACTTTATTTACTTTCCTTAATTTGCCTAAATTAAATAAATAAGTTTTACATCAAGGGTACATGTACTATTTTCTTTAAAAAAAAAAAGAAGAAGAAGAATATGTTGTCAGTTGGTATAATATAGTGCCAAAGACACTAAATAAATAAAAAGGAAATAACAAAACTATGTAGCATGTTTTGGTCCTCCAGATCATAGGCTGGCCTCAAACAATTTATTATTGTTATTTTTAATGATTTTTTAAAAAAAAAACTTGGAAACCAATCCTCATTTCAAATAATAACTATTTTTTTTCCAACAAATGACTATCTAATAGATTAACATGACTCAAATTATTAGTTATATTAATAATTAATAGAGGTATAGATGCTGAGGGAGATGATGAAAAAGAAGCAGATGATTTTTTTTTTTTTTATCACTTAGACACATAAGCTTGAAAAATCACGGTCAGATTGTCCAGTCATCAAGCCCCATCAGCATAATAATTGACGGCGTTAGTGCCACATCATCGTATTTAACACCATTAAGCTAAGGTCTTTTTTAAACTATAGGGACTAATATTTTAGACAAAAAGAAACTTGAGAGATCAAAACTTATAGTCCAAAACTATAGGGATAAAAATCAAAATGAGAGTAAACTATAGGGACCAAACTATTGGGACCCTAATTAATAATTGTATGAAGGCCATGACTTCTTTTCTTCAGCCCAAAATCCAATCTAGATGAATCGATTTTTTAAATTTTTGAAAATAAAGGAAAATGTCCATTAAAAAAAAGGGAGAATGATAGAAAAATACCATTTGAATTTTAAAATCCTAAATTAGCCATCTGACAAATATTTACATTGTCAATCCCATTACTATTCTTGTCAACAGAATTTTGAAGTTCAAATGGTATTTATCTATCATTCTCAAAAAAAAAAAGGTGGAAATGAGCCATTTCATTTTACAACGGGACAGCATAATGGGAGCACATTCCATGCTCACTATAACAGCTAACGGGACTGATCGATTGAAATTCTTCCGAATTCAAAAGTCGTATCATCCACAATTCTGCAAACGGCCACATTAGGCTCCTGTTATCAAGAAAAGATAATTGTTCGGTTTGGATAAAACAAGGTAATGAAAAGAAAAATAAAAATATAAAATCTCCGAATTGAAAATACCCCTCTTTTATTGAGAGAGTTAGATAACACCGGAACGAGTAGTAACGTGATGGCATATAGATATTATTGTATCATTCTTTTTGTGATTTCTGCACGTGATTTGGATAGAGATTTAGTTTAAAGTTATTTGTCTGACCACTAAGCTGTTACAAGTCTTGATGGAAGTTATAAATAACATGGGCTGGGTTTTAAAGTAGTAATGTTAAAATACCATTACTTGCTCTAAGGGTTCTTTGACATGTGGTAGCTATTCCCAGATCATCATTATACCTCATCTTCTATTTAGAATTAGAAAAAACCCTGACTAATTCTCTTCTAATTTTAATTCTTTCTTATTCTTTACAGCTTTCAGGTTGTGAGATACTACATGTAGAATTGTTATGGTCAGAGGTATTTCGTCAAATCTTTCGCTACTTCCCCTTTCTTATAGAATTATGCAATATATTTGGGGTCATCATTATTAGATTATTCCAACAAACAAATCATTCATTCATCACCTTGATAACTAAAAATACAAAAACTAAGAAATCAAACAATTCCAACTTCATAAGCTAACAAAGCATTACCAGTGTTGCAATCACTGTTAAATTTTTACAAACTATGCTTGAGATTTCTCTATGGATCATTATCTCCAATCCCAATTCAATCGATTCTAAGCACAACAACTAGACACTTTAATAAAAATATCCTAATAAATGAAATCAGCTTCTTCTTGTCTTACTCTGTTTTTTTTTTTTTCTATAAGTTGAGGTAGGAAGTGACTCGACCTATAAGGAGAGAAAGAAGTTCCTCAATGAATTCAATTTCTTGTCGTCACTTAAATCTATTGCGTCACCATTTTTCATTAGCAATATTAACGGTGTTAGAAATATAGGATAAAAGTATACTTTATAAAGTTAAAAGGCTAAAAGTATACCTCATGTAAAACTTAATTAAAGGACTAAAAATATACTTTAGTCTTTAGTTTTATTTATAGGGAGAATGACAGAAAAATACTGTCAAAATATGCAAAAGACAAATAAAGGTGTTAAATTTCAATAATTATAAATTGACTGATTTAGGATGTTGACAAATGTGTGAAATTACATAAGTGCCCTTAATTTTTATTTTTCTTAAAATTCCCTAAAACTCCTTGCCGGTGGCAGGAGATCCGACGCTGGAGACCTGTCACTGGAGTTTTGGCGTCCTTCCTCTTCGACGGTCTAATATATGTTTTTGGAATTTCTCAAGCAAAAGTTGTTAATATAAATACTTGAGTTGTTAATAGTGATACTAAAGTTGTAGACGACAACCTTTTTTTTTTTTTGAATTTCTCACGCAAAAATTGTCAATATGGATACCTGAGTTGTTAATATTGATATTAAAATATATATTTTTTAAATTTCTCAAGCAAAGGTTGTCAATATGGATACCTGAGTTGTAAATATTGATACTAAAAATATATTAGGTTGCCGTTTATAACCTTAATATAGCTATTAACAACTCAAATATCTATTTTTCGGTTTACAACTTTAGTAGAGATATTAACAACTCAGGTATCTATATTGACAACTTTTGTCATATAAAAAAAAATATTAGACCGCCGGAGTTCCGGTGAAAGTTATTAGGAAATATTCAACAAATACCTAGTTTACAATTTTAGTATCACTATTAACAACACAAATATTGATGATTTTTATTTGAGAAATGCAAATATATATCTATATATATATATGATCGCCAAAGCTCATGAAAGTTATTAAGAAATATTCAATAAATAACACGTTTACGACATTAGTATCAATATTACCAACTCAAGTATCCATATTGACAACATTTTCTTGATAATATTTTTTAAAAAAGGCCACCAATTACAACTTTAGTTTCGCAATTAACAACTCAAGTATCTATAATAACAATTTTTGCTTAAAAAATTAAAAAAGAAACATATTAAGGTTGTTGGAGCTTCGGTCACCAATCGCCAGCCAAGGACACCAGAGCTCTGGGGTCATCGGAGCTGGAGTTCCCATGGCCACCAAAAGGTTTTAGGGATTTTTTTAAAAAAATAAAAAGTAAGGGCACTTATGTAATTACTGAAATTCACAACTCTTATTTATCTCTTACATGTTTTGACAATATTTTTCTGTCATTTTTCCTTTTTTATGAGTTATAGAGATATGATAATATGGGATAGATAGGAGGCTCAACCCACAACCTGTCCAAAAGTGTTGAATTTTTTCTATCTCAACCCTCCAACACGTAGCCAGCAGCAGGTTAGCTCTTTTTATATTTTTTATTTAATTATAATAAGATAGAATTTATTATTTTTTTGCCAGGAAAAAAATAGAAGTTATTGTTGTACCATAAAAATCTAAATTTATTTCTTTTTGCACTTAATTAAAATATAGCCTTGTTTTATGTTAGCGACTTGATTTCTCATTTTATTTATAATTTTTTTATTGATAGAATAATTAATTAAAATAGATTATATGTTTATAACTCTAAGTTTTAGAGCTAATTTAATTATAAAATATAAAAAAATTGAATTTAGTCTATAAAATTTTGTAATTTAATTTAATAATTAAAAAAAGAGGGGGGATTTGCAAGCCAACCTATCAAGTTTCAGCTCAATAAAACTCCCACCTTAGGATTCAAATACCGAATAATACTGCAATATAACAGCACGATCCAGGTTCTGTTCACTTTATGGAGCCAAAAACGAAAATAATTCCTAAGTAAACTAAGTATCAAAATTGACTCAAAAAATGGAGAAAATGGTTTGGTCTTTTATCTATGAAATACTACTTTTGCAAATAAAATGAAAATGGTCCTAAGTTACTTCCTTTTGGAGTTTTTCTTGAAAATATGAAATGGAATGATGATGGAGTTAATGAAATGAAAATTAACAAGCGATAACAATAAAATGATAATCCTCTAGCACAATGGTTCAAGCTATCCTTGCTTCAATTAATTTGTGAGTGTGCTAGTTTGACAAATTTGCCCAAATGACCCTTTGAGCTAGCTTGAATTAGGTGAATTAAATCTCCCACACTGGGCAAAACTCAATTCCTCTAACCGAAACCCAATTCAATTTCCTAGCCAATAAAGAATCAAATATTTGCATTTAACTTATAATCCAATAACCAAGCCACCTTGAATTATCACTAAATATTCACAATAATATCATTACATCACTGACCCAAAAAATATCAAGAGATTAAAGTTAATTATGGACCAATGCCAAATGCAAATTCAAAGATCCAGCAGCTACAACCAATCTTAGTCTCATTGATAATCATCTCAATACAGATCCAAACATCACAAAGCTTAGACTAAGACCTAGGAATCACTAAATAATGAAAGGATAAGAGATAGGAAGAACTGCAACTCCCCTTTGAAGCTCCAAGCTCAATCCATTTCCACTGTTCTAGAGGATTTGAGAATCAGCCATGATGCCTAACCATTAAAATCGAAGCCACCTCCTAACTCGAACAGCTAGACATGGAAAATGCGATGGAAGAAGGAGGTTTGATGAAAGGATGATAATGAATGATGATGAAAATAGATAAGACGATGAATGGGATGATGTGGAGAGAGCAATTGAAGTGAGGTTGAATGGTGAAGTGAAGGTGAGATGAACGGATGTCGTGAGAGGGCAGCGGCAACGGACAAAGTGGCTGACGATGGTGAGTGGGGTGGTGCGGCTAAGAGAGAGAGACGGTGAAGGGTAATAAAAGGTGATGAAGATGATGGTGGTGGATGCTTGAGCCTCTCCCCTCCCTTCATTTCTTGTTGAAAGTCCTTTAATCTGATTCTCCAACCCTGAAACTTTGTAGTACTAAAGTGTCAATTCTCAATTCGAGTCCCAAACTGCAATTTTCAATTTTAATCCAATGTTTCAAGAACCTACAATTAAAAACAATTAAACCAATATCAAATATTCTCAAAAAAATCAATGATTAAGAGTAATTACAATTTTTATGACAATTTTGCCCTTTGCAGTCCTAATTTAATGTATTTACTCTTAATCTCAATTTATCTCAGGAAAGGCATTTTAAGCTCAATAATTATGACAAAATCCCCAATTAAGTATAAAAACATATAATAAAAATAGTAATTTGTCACCCACCATGGGGCACACTTTTCAAACCCAACCTGCCATAACCCATAGTCGGTGTCGGAGCAGACCAACCCACAAAAGTAATATGCATAATATAAAAAACATAGGGTAAGGGATAAAAAAGAATTTTAAAATTGTAAAACTTTAAATCAGGTATTTCCCAAAAATAAAAATAAGTTGTGAATTATCTATCAAGTTTCATCATTCCCTTATCAATTTTTGGTAACAAATCTGATTTAGAATTTTGTAATTTTAAAGTTTTTTTTTTGGGAAAATCCCTAAAAAATACCATGAAAAGAGGTAAATCCCAAATCAATGTGCCGAAATTCCAAAATTCCAGTTCAATGTTATGCCAGTACAGACGTGGGACCCATGTCAGTGAAAAGACGAATTTGCCCTTCAACCCTCTCTCTCTCCACTTTAGAATAACAATACGTCCTCTTTATTAACAACCCCAGATTCTAGATTAACAACTCTAAATTCTTCTTTGACAAATAACAACTCTGCTTTATACTTTTATAATAACAACACCGGTCTCATTATTAACAACACTATATTCTATATTAACAACTCCCCTTTTTTGTTTCACAACTTCGTAATTTAAGTTTCAAGGCCAATAACAGCACCTCTTTCTTTATTAACTATAACACCCCAAAATTTATATTCACCAAAAATATTGTAAATATTTGGGAAATTCAATAAAATGGTGAATATTCATAAATTTGGAATTTATGAATTCAATAAATATTCATTTTCTTGAGAAATTGGACAAAACTAATTATGAAATTAATTTGGGTAATTTAAAAATCCCAATATTAAGGTCCAAAGTAGAGGAATACAAGAAAATAATATTTGGCCATATGATATTAGAAATTTTGGTCATATGATATTAGAAATTAAAGGTAAACAATGTTTTTGGTGAAGTTGCCTATACGGCAGTGAGTTGGTCATCTGGTTTTGGAAGATCAAATGATGAGAAAAAATTATGACATTTTACAGGATGGAAGTAGACATCCCAAGCCTTAATTTGATAGGTCATATAAATCATTTGAAGCAATATGTTAAAAGATATGAATTTTTGAAGTTATCTCAGAAAAATTGGAAAGTTTCTGGAGCAGCATCCAAAGATGGAATTTCTGGAAATTGTGTGCTTCCAAATGGCTAAAGGCTATATTTTTTTCTTGAAACTAGACTCAATAAGGGTTCCATAGCCTTTAGAATCACTCTAATTCGATTTTGCTAGAATTAGTTATGATTTTCCAAACTTTGACCAGAAAATCTACCAGAAATTTCTGAAATCCGAAATTGTTGGAAATTAAATTAATAATTAAATATAATATAATATAATATAATATATGATATTAAATATCATCTCCTTCCTTCCTCCAGCCCATTTTCGTGCCATTTCATATCTGAACTAGAGAGATAGTGTGTGTGAAATTCTAGAGAGAAAAAGAGGAGAAAAAGAGAAGAAAAGCTTGCAAAGGTAAGTGATTTCTTCGGTAAATCGGTTCCTAACGCGTATAACTCCAACTCTAAGCTACTCCTCTTTGTTCTTTAGGGTTCGTAGGCTCAAAAATCTGTTCTCTAAAGGTTAGGGTTTCAGCCATATTTGGGAAAGGCTTGTGGGAGCTTGAGGTAACTTCCAAACCTTCGTATATTAACTATTCTGGCTACTGTGGGCAATTTAATCAGTGAAATTTCGCCGGATTGCCATTGGTTTTAAATTTTGGAAATGGGTGTGCCTAAGGGTTATGCTGCCTAATTTTAGTTCAAATGGTTGGCATAACTCAATTAGATGGTTAATAAAGTAGTTGGGAGTAGAAAGGAATGCGTTTACGGAGCTGAAATCGCAAAACCCCGATTTTTTTCGGAGAATACCATAATTTTGCCCAGGATTGTTAGAGGGCATTAGAGTTGGATTTTCAATGATTTGATGGTTCCATTGGGTTCAGGAGGGAAAATTAGATGGGGTTACAGTTGGGCACTTTTTCGAAAAAGGTCGAGAAAGCATAGTTACAAAAACACCCCTAAAACCCTGAAAATCAGGACTGTCAAGGGTATTTTTATAATTTGACATTGAATTTGGTAATTTCGAATATGGAAATGGATTCCTTGGATAGAAATATGTCAGAATAGCCTAAATCAAAATTTCAAAAAAAGTGCAGCCGGGCCGGGTACGGCGAGGCCGGGCCGGGGTCCCAGAGGCATTTTGATAAATTTTCACCATAGGCTAATATAGCCACAATAAACACTATGGAAGTGTCTAAAATGATACATGGATAGGTTATAACCTATTTCTTGTACATTTGGTATTTTAGGACTGAGTTAGGAGCCTGGAGTTGGCACGTTCCACAATGCGAGCATCTCGAGGTTAAAAAAGGTTGAGGTAGGGACTACTATCTTTCATATACTATGTGATTAATTGTATGTTATATGTTACTGTATTTTGTGATATGAATGCGTGCTAGAGGCACAGTACCTGGTTGACGTTCGGTGCCCGGCCAAGGTATATCGAAAATGCTAGCTGTGGTCAATGACTCAGCTGAGATACATGTAGGGGTTCTAACTTGATGTTTGAACTTGAAACTTGTGTACACATATGAATCGAATTGAACTTTCATTTTACCTAATATAGTGCATTGCATATTTAATTTTCACATTTTATATATCGATAGTATGTTTCTACTGGGATTCTTTATAATCTCACCCCTTTTTCTAAACCAAACATATCAGTGGGTGCTAGTGGATCAAAAGGCAAGGACATAGATAAAGGAAAGTGATTGGCACGTGTCTCAAGGCGAAGTTAAAGTTTGTGGTTATAGATAGCTTATATTGTAAGTATTGTTGCCTTTTGTATCTTGACTTCGGACTATAAACAAATACTTTTATCAGTATATATGTACTTTTTCTATATGCCTGTGGAACTTGGTCTCTATTACTCTATGAATATCGAAATGGAAACGGGTGTTGACATTAACAACACCGTATTTTACATTAACAATACCATGTTTTGAGATACGAAGATGTGAAAGAATAAAGCAGAGTTGTTAATGTAGAATGATGTGTTGTTAATCAAGAGGGACGTGTTGTTATTCTGAAGTGGGGAGAGGGAGGGCTGAATGGAAAATTCATATTTTCGCTGAGATAGGGCCCACGTCCATATTGACACATCACTGAACTAGGATTTTGGAATTTCGGCGCACTTATTTGAGATTTACCTATTTTCATGGTATTTTTTTAGGGATTTTCCCCCTTTTTTCCTTTCTTTTTCCCAAAAACATATGTACATATTGACTTTGACGTGACCTCAACAAAATGTTTTAAAACACAAACTTCAGTATATTCTTCAATGTTTATACATGACTAATATGACTTTAGTTGTTGCATAAAAAATTGGAAAAATCCCACATAAAGACTATTAAAAATGGTAAAAGATAAAGAGGTGATTCCAATATTCATAATACTAGAAAGGTGTGAGTACCTCAGTTATCTTTTGAAATTTAAAAGAAATGGAAAAAATGTCCCTCAACGAGTTTCAAAAAAGGGAGAAAATGTGCGATATTTTCACAAGTGATCATTTTTAAATGGAGAGTTGTCATTTCCGTATAAGAAGTTATTTTGAAGTTATATGAATCATTTGAAGGTATATGTAAAAAGATATGAACTTTTGAAGTTAGCTTAGAAAAACTGAAAAGTTTTTGGAGCAGCATCCAAATATGAAATTAGTTAAAACTAGACTCAATAAGGGTTCCATAGCCTTTGGAATCACTCCAATTCAATATTTCTAGAATTAGTTATGATTTTCCAAATTTTGAGCATAAAATCTGCCAGAAATTGCTGAAATAAGAAATTGTTGGAAATTTAATTCATAATTAAATATCATATAATATATGATATTAGATATCATCATCCTTTTTTCTCCAAAACATTTTCACGCACACAGTAGCTGAACTAGAGAGAGAAGTGTTGAGAGTTCTTAGAGAGAGAAAGAGAAGAGATATTATACGGTAAGCCGATTTCTCCGACGATTTAGCTCCTAACACGTATAACTCCAACCCTAAGCTACTCTTCTTTGTTCTTTAAGGTTTGGAGACTCAAAAATCTATTGTTTAAAGGTTAGGATTTTAGCCATAATGGGGAAAAGCTAGTGGGAGCTTGAGGTAACTTCCAAACCTTCATATATTAACTATTTTGGCTGCTGTGGGCAATTTAATCGGTGAAATTTCGCCAGATTGCCATTGGTTTTAAATTTTGAAAATGTGTGTGCCTAATGGTTATTCTGCCCCATTTTAGTTCAAATGGTAGCTAAAACTCAATTAGATGGTTAATAAAGTGGTTAGGAGTAGAAAGGAACGCGTTTACGGAGCCGAAACCAAAAAACCCCAGTTTTTCCCGGGGAACTGAGAATTTCGGCCAAGGCTAGTTTGGAGGGGTTAGAGTTGGATTTTTGATAATTTCATGATTCCATTTAGTTCAGGAGGGGAAATTAGGTGGTGTTACAGTTTGTCATTTTTTTCAGAAAAGGCCGAAAAAGCATAATTACGAGAATGTCCCTAAAACCCTTAAAGTAGGGCTGCCAAAGGCAGTTTCAATATTTTGCAGTGAATTTGATAATTCCAAGTCTAGAAATGGATTCCTTGGGTAAAAATATGTGAGGATAGCCCTGGTTAGAATTTCGAGAAAACTACAGTCAGACCAGGCATGGCGGAGTGGGACCGAGTTGAGAGCCCGAGTTTCTAGCACGCAAATCGAGGAGAAAAGACTGGAGGTGTGAAACTTACCTTACTCTCATGTATTTCATATCTTTGCTTGTGTAGTGATGTATGTGATTGCTTTACTTGATTGGGTAGAGCATATTTGAATAAATGAAGCTCTATTTCTGTTTTCGCTGTGCCCATAGTTTTGATACATGAAACATTGAGAATGCAGAAATGTCATTATGGGGCATACATATAGATAAAGCTAACATGTCATACATATAACACCTATCATGCATGCATTATGGTATCTATTTTCTAATGAGATTCTCTTGAATCTCATCTTCCTATACCAATAATTTAGAAAGGAAGAGACAAAAGATATGCTGAGAACAAAGAAGAGAATTGTACGAGGAGATTGCAGTAGTAGAACGAAGAAGAAAAAATGTCTTCGTTTCACTATAATAGGTTTATTTTGTAATTACTATGCACGAATCCCTATGGGAAATTTCTGTAGTCATACATATATTATCAGTATATTTATGCTATTCCTGTGTTGCCCACCGAACCGCATATCATTTTTCGCAAATACTCTAATAAAGGTGAAAATGAGATAAAGACGTGACAACCTCCCCACTATGTGCAACCTGTGGCCAAATGCCAAAAACTATCAAACATTGCTTGCTTTTGTGTGATAGAGTTAAAAAAATATGGTTTGCATCTCCTCTTGCTCTGCATGTCCATGAATTCATTGTTTGTAGTTTTGAAAAATGGCTAACTGATATCTTGTGTGCTTTGAAAAATGATGAATATTAACAACTTCTTGTGGCATATATTTGCTGGTTTATGTAGAAATCCCAGTATTGTGCTATATTTGAAAACAAAAATTTGGACTGTGGATGGATTTTACAAAATGCATCTTTAACTCTTCATGAATTTTGGAGAGCGAGGGATTGGTTTAATGAGAATACTGTTTCTATTGTTCCTAAATATGCCCCACAATCATGGTCACCCCCATGTGCTCACTCCCTTAAACTAAATGTTGATGGTTCTTATGTTGCATCTTTAGGTAAAAGTATATGGGGTTATGTTATGTGAAATTCAAATAGGGAAGTGTTTGATCTATTCTGCCAAGCTGAGGCAATGCATTCTGCTGTCTTTAGATACAACAACCGCTCATTAGGACAGCTACAGGTGGAATCTGATTGTTTACCCCACAATCTATGTTTCTGATTTGGCTAATTTATTCCATTCTAATAGGAACTTTAAGTTAGTTTATGTTCCTAGATCTTGTAATTTGGTCACTGATTGTGTTATCAAAGCTGGTTGTAAAGGGATGTTGTTAGTGCAAGCGTTTCACCCAAGAGGGGGGGTGAATTGGGTGATCACAAAAAATTCGTACCATATATAAAAATTAACTAGAAATTTAAAGTAGTTAAGAGCTAGAAGAAATATCATCGAAGTATACATCGGGAGTTATACTGGTTCGGTCATAACCACTTTGACATATGTCTAGTCCTTAGAGCTTCTTTGAGAGTTTCACTATATCTTCCAGTATCAGTGGATTCTTGGCACCTTAGTACACAACAAATTCCTTAATTGAACACTTGCTCCCCGTTACACATTGTAATCAAATCCCCAACTCAAGATTCCACAATCTTTAGTTGTTTCAATAACAAATATTGAGTTTGTAATGAAAATCTCTCTCACAGAGCAAATATATAATCACTGAAGTAGAAAGAGTAAGTATAAGAAATAGAGCACTAAGAATATGTTGATCGATGTATGTTCGTGTGTTCTCAGTTGTATTTCTTCTCCATTGAATGTTCCCATATTTATAGATGTGTTGTGATGGCCATTGGAACCATTTCAATATGTCCGTTAGAGTCACGTATCTTTGTTTGACCGTTCTTCTAATTTGAAAACTATCCGTTGCGGTAGGTGAACATTCAGACGTTTCGTTTGACTTTTGTCTCAACGCACGATCTCTTCATTGTTTCTCTGCAAATATGCTCAGAATACTAACGCAATGAAAGATTAATCATATAGATAACAAATCAATAAACAACAGATTAAAATCATGCTTTCTAAACTTCATCACTTGAGTGATCCAAACTCATCACTCAAGTGATCTATTGAAAATCTTGGCAGAGAGTTAAGTCAACACTTTTGACTTGATCACTCGAGTAGTCACTCGACTGATTCAAAGGCAACACTTGAGTGATCATTCGAGTGCTCTCCTCAAAATATTGGTAGAGACTTCACTGGCTCATTTCTTACATAGTCACTCGAGTGATCCTTTGTCATTACTTGAGTGATCCCTCGAGTGACAGCATGCAATTCTTGGCAGAGAACTTCTAGAACTATTTGACACACATTACTTGAGTGATCACTTGAGTAATAAAGGATCATCACTAGAGTGCTCTCTTCAGAAATCTGCCAGTGATGCTTTCTCATATACTGTGACTTCTTATTCTTCTTCATCACTTGAGTACCTACTCGAGTAATGGCTTTCCCTGCCACCAAGCACTTTGTTCCTTTGTTCAAAAACTATTTTGTCTATTTATCAAAACCTTTGTAAATTCATTCCAATCTTTGTTATCATCAAAATATATGGGATCTAACAGATATGACCTTTTGGATGGGACTTTTGTCCTCCATCCCCTCTTTCTCTTCTTATTGCAAAAGACAAGGCTGACTGTCGGCAAGGGATTGGTTAATCCTTGCATTTCCCTTGGTAATGAAAAGCTTATTTGACCAAAAATAAAAATTTAAAAAACATCAAACGGTCCAAAGAAATCAAATATAAAGTAATTGCACAAATAGTGACGAAAAATGTCCTTTTTAACCCAATTTCCATGCAATCACTCTTTATCAAAAATTATCTACAAATTATGCAATAATAGCCCCAAATATATGTTAATTGTCCCCAAAATAGTATAAAAAGTAATTGTCCCCAACTAAGTGCTTTTGACTTTCAATTCATACTTTGTTTTTTATACGATGATATTCGGATGTTATATTTAAGAATTGTCTAATTCAGTTAGAATAATTTTCATCATTATTTTGTTTTTATTTAAAAAAATTTCTAACCATCAAACTTTATCTAAGAAGAATCAAAGTTTCTAAGAAAGTCATTGAGGCAATTTAAAGAAGAATATATGCTTGGAAAGCTAAGTTATTATCACAAGCAGCAAGGCTCTCTCTTATTCAATTTGTTCTGTCTGCAACTAATAGACATATCTTGTCTTACATTAAATTGCCTCAATATGTTTGTGATCGTATAGACTGTATATGTATAGATTCCTTTTGAGGCAGAAAAGGTGAAAAGAAATCAAATCATTTGCTTAAGAAAGATATGTTGTTCCTCACACTTAACAAGTGTTGGCTTGGCGTTAACATTCATACTTTTGAATCCCATACACTCCCTGAAAAATTCATATTTTAATTATATATTTTTATACTTTGATTGGAGAATTTGTCAATTCAAATGATCTTAAAATGCCTTTAATGTGAAAAATTGAAATTAAGAGCAAATACATTAAATTAGGACTAAACATGGTAAAATTATCAAAATAAGTTTAATTACTCTTAACCATAGATTTTTTTCTGAGAATATTTGATGTTGGTTAAATTGTTTTCAATTGAAAATACTTGAAAATTTGGATTAAATATGAAAATGGCAATTTGGGGTTTGAATTTCAGAAATGACATTTTGGTGCCATGAATTTAGAAAATGACAGATTAGTCCCATTGAAACACAGCGTTTTGATCAATATACACTAGGTCAGACTCGAACCAATTTAAGAGATGAAGGGAAATAGAGACAGAAGGAGAGATGCCGCGACTAAGATCAAGAGCTGAGAGCGAGGAGCTGAGAAAGGTGAGACGAGAGAGATCCAACGAGAAAGGGGAGGAGAAGACCACCATCGTCACCACCGGTATCTCCTCCTCTCCTCTACACAACCACCACTCCATTATCATAGTGCCACAGGTAGCTTAGAGCGCTGTGATTTGGAGCTTCAGACAACCAGCGGACGAGTTTGAAAGCAGAGAGTTTTGGCGACATTCCATTACACCACCATCTTCATCGCCTTCCCTTACTCTCGCCATTACAGATTCTCCCTCCTCACCACTAACGGTGGCTCCTTCCCTAATCACAATCACTGGCGAGCTCTATTTTTTTCATAGTGCCACCTCCCCTGCTCTCTTCCACTCTATTACCATTAGCTCACTTTCTCCAACACCGTTCCACCACCTTCATCTTCTTTCTTCGCAAATTCAAGTTTGGTGGTGACAGTACCAAGCTCAATGCGTGGCTGAGCCTTTCA
Source organism: Inga leiocalycina (assembly GCA_963242795.1). Classification (NCBI taxonomy): domain Eukaryota; kingdom Viridiplantae; phylum Streptophyta; class Magnoliopsida; order Fabales; family Fabaceae; genus Inga; species Inga leiocalycina. Next base: position 61,928,304 of record OY725321.1, read on the forward strand.
AACTCTTGAAGATGGAAGCTAAGAGCTTAAGTTCTAAGTACTATAAATGGGAGTTTTATGTTTTAATCCATTTGTTTAGCTTTGTAATTATGATTTTCTGTCTGAGGTTGTATTTATATTGCTAGACCTTTGTTACTTGGTTAAGTACTTTGTTTGGATTAATTAATTTGTGATTTGAATTAGTTGATGTTGAATTTTATGCTCATCAATATATGTAGTTGCATATATGTTTAAGTGTAATTCCATTGATTCAATATTGTCTTACATGGTATTGTTAGATATTGAATTGCATTGAACCAATTGCATTAATTAATTTAAATCACACACTAAGAGTGCTTAACAACATCTCTAGAGTAGGGATTCCTCTCTTTTGATGCTAAACTCATCGGTTGATGGGGTTTGGTATTTTACAAAACTTAGTGATTTCATAAATTATATTAAAAGTGGTTTTTAATAGTGTTTTAAGAAGTGATTATTTTCTAGGTTTAGGAATAATCATTGATTAATGCATTAGACTCAACGGTGTTTGAAATTTGGTATTTTGAGGGACTTTGGTTGCAATTGCTAGTGTCTTGTATTGAGTTTGGGTTAGAGGGGTTAAACCTTGTCCAGTATGGAAGTGTTTAATCAATCTAACTCAAGCTAGCTCAAAGGGTCTTTTGGGCTTTTTTGACTAATAGTAAATTGAACTCCCATTATCATTAGATGAACTATAATTGTCCTTGCAAGCCGTTTTCAACATATTCACTTCATCCATTTTATTTCATCTATCATTTTATATCCAAAAATACCAAAAATATTGTAGTGTAGGTATTTACATTTTCTTGCAACCTATTTGATATTTAAAAAGTTCAAAATCATTGTTAACTTATTTTATGCCAATCATCACACTTAGTTTCTAGGTTATTAATAAAAGGCTCTTCGAGAGACGATCCAAGATTACACTCTATATTACAATCCTTAGTTATTTTTGAAGAGGTTACCCAGGCACAAAAGCCGATAACGCCTTCTTCACTCCCTCTTTACTAATTATATTATTATTTGGTAGGGCATTAGACCATTACCCTTTAAATTATTTTAGTTAAAAGGTGTTTGGTAAATTGGAAACTTTTTCTTTCACTTATTTTATATATTAATATGTACGTTTAATCTGATTATAATTCTTTTGAACATCAAAACATTATTATTCAGTATAACTAAATAGCAAAACAATGAATCTGCTTATTGATAAATAGCAAAATCAAAGGGATAATGCCATTTGGGTCCTCAAAAAGATGGTTGTTAACACTTTAGTGCCCTAAATTGGAGAAATCTCAAGTAGAAAAAGAGGTAGTAATTCATGTCGATAATCCATGCTAAGCACTTGACATCAAAAGCATATACTTTAGATTCCACGTACTTTTCTTTATGTGAACGAAAACTTTTACGTTCACTTATATTTATTTTATATTTTTATATTTGACGAAAAATGTATTTATTTTTATATATAATCTTGTTGTGGAACATTTTCTTTAAAGTTTAAACATTTATGTTATAAAATATATACTTTTTTCAGTCCTAAACATATGAGTTAGATAACTAATTTATTAAGAGTATGAAAATTAGTTAAGTTAATTATTTAAAAAAAAATGTGTGTTGGTTTCCTTAGAGTAGTCCTTAATTAATATATGCAATCAATAACTAAAAAATGTATATTGAGGTTTTGCATTTAGGACTCAAACAAATCTACCTTCTAACTCTTACATTTAGAAATAGAGGGCTTAACATCGTAAAATGTTTTATAGTTGCATGGTTTGTTTTTCAATGATTTGATTATTACCACATAAAATGTTGGGTAAATTTGTTAAAATAACTATTAACTTATACTAAAAGTGTAAAAGTAATCATAATTTTTGTTGTTGTAAAAGTAATTATAAACATTATAAAAGAGGATAAAAGTGATACGTACATTAAAATTGGGTAACGTCCGATACTCAAATATGGTAAAGGTGCAAAAATAGTCATGACCTTTTACCTAATAAAGTGCACCAAACATCATATGTATTTCAGAAGTGCACCAAACACCATATGTATATCAAAATAGAGATAAAAGTACTAAAATACCCCCAACTAAAAAAATATATTTACATGGTAACTTAATTATAATTCCCTAATACTTAACATAAATAACTGTTGTATAAAAAATAAAACTTAAAATAAATTGAATTATTTATAAGCTCCTATTTAAAAGGTTGATAGAATAATTTTTTTGTCATAAATTAAAAGTTTCATTGAAAATACAATTTTAGTCTTGTATATTATATATGGAAAAAATTAGAAAAGTAACTAATATACACTCTGCTATTTAATGGAAATAAAATTAGTATAAAACTTTAAATACACATTTTCTAATTACTTCCACCCATAAACTTAAATATGTAACGGCACGACCAAGTATTCCACAATTCCCTATGGTGCCGGATGTCACACCCTTATCTTATATTAGCTTGCAGCGAACTATGAATGCATGGTTTAGTGGACAACACAGGAATAGTATAAATATACTGATAAAAAGTGCTCAATTACATAAATTCCCCATAGGAATTCGTACATAATAATTACCATCAATGTAGCCGCATATGGATACCAGGGTGTCTAAACCCATCTGAGTGAAACAGAGACATCTTCCTATCTTCATTCCACCACATCATTCTCCTCGTACGGTTCTTTTCTTTGTTCTCAACATATCTTCTATCTCCTCCAATCTAAATTATTGGTAGAGGAGGGTGAGATTCAAGAGAATCTCAGTAGAAAAACAGTACCAATATGCATGCAAGATAAGTGCTTAATGCATGACATGCTTGCATTACATAAACTCATGCTAACACAATGACATATTTGTGTGCTCCATGTTTCAAACAACATACTTATGGCCATAACAAAAACAAAGCTTCAATCATTATATATGTTTCACATAATCAATCAAAGCAATAACATGCATCAACACACCAACACAAATATCAAATACACGCAGGAGAGGTAAGTTCCCCACCTTAATCGCCCTTATTGATCATTAAAGAGGCTCCTTGATTTGCGTGCCAACAACTCGGCTCTCAACTCGGACCTACAATTCCAAATATACCATTTAGACACTTCCATAGTGCTTATGATAGTTATATGAGTCTTTCTTGAAAAATTACTAAAATACCCCTGGAGACCCGGCCCGGCCTAACCGTACCCGATCCGACTGTACCTTTCCCAAAATTCTAATTTGGGCTATCATGACATTTTTTTTTGTAAGGAATCCATTTCCGAACTCAGAATTAGCAAATTCATTGCCAAAAGATGAAATTGCCCTTGGCAACCCCACTTTAAAGGTTTCGGGGACATTTTCGTAATTATGCTTTTTTGGGCTTTTCTGAAAAAAGTGACCAACTGTAACACTACCTAATTTTCCCTCTTGAACATAATGGAATCATCAAATCATTAAAAATCCAACTCCTAGTGTAACCCCCTCCGTTATTATATCTAAAATACTCGATTAAAATGAAATAGAGACCAATAATAATCGAAACTCATTTAAAATCTCATCCTTGAGATAGGATTTTCAAAAATACCCTTTAAAATCTAATTAACTTGGTCTCATATTCACATTTTGAATACAATTACTACGCGAAGATAAATTACATTCATATAAATATCAGAGTGCACAATATAATCATCCCGGCAATCCCGAGTACATACCTTCGCTAAAGATACACAGGGCACAATTGCCCATTACAATTCTTCAAATGGGGATTACACAATTTTATCTCAAATTCATAACCATATATTCAACCGAATCATATACAGTTTTCACAACTCATTGATAACCAACTACCAACTTTCATCTCGAAGGAGTCCTAGCCACTCCCTCCATGAGCCACTTGCCCTGTCTAAATTATTGGTAGGGGAGGGTGAGATTCGAGAGAATCTCAGTAGGAAACAGATACCATAATGCATGCATGATAGATACTATGTGTATAACATGTTAGCTTTATCTAGATGCATGCCCCATAATGACATTTCTGCATGCTCAATGTTTCATGCAACAGAAGTATGGCCACAACAAAATAGAAACAGAGCTTCATTTATTCAAATATGCTCTACACAATCAAGTAAAGCAATCACATACATCACTACAAAGGCAAAGATATCAAATACATGCAAGTAAGGTAAGTCCCCTACCTCCAGTCTTTTCTCCTCGATTTGCGTGCCAGCAACTCGGGGCTTCACATTCGATCCTACAATGTCAAATGTACTATTTAGACACTTCCATAGTGTTTCTGGGGGTTATATGAGGCTATATTGAAATTTTACTAAAATACCCCCAGGGACCCGACCTGGCCCCGCCGTACCAGGTCCGGCTGTACTTTTCTTGAAATTTTGACATGGGCTATTCTGACATATTTTCGTCCAAGGAATCCATTTCCAGACTCGGAATTATCAAATTCAATGTCAGTTTACAAATTTACCCTTGGCAGCCCCACTTTAAGGGTTTCAGGGGCGTTTTCGTAATTATGTTTTTTCGGCCTTTTCCGAAAAAGTGACCTACTGTAACCCCACCTAATTTTCTCCCCTGAACTCAATAGAATCATCGAATCATTGAAAATCCATCTCTAACCCCTCCAAACTAGGCTTGGCCGAAATTCTCAATTCCCCAGGAAAATTGGGGTTTTTCGGTTTCGGCTCCGTAAATGCGTTCCTTTCTACTCCTAGCCACTTTATTGACTATTCCATTAGATTACAACTACCATTTAGTACATATTTTGGCAGCATAACACTACTAACACAACATTTCCAAATTTTACAAACAAAGACAATCCGGCGAAATTTCACCGATTAAATTGTCCACATCAGTTAGAATAGTCAATATACGAAGTTTAGGAAGTTACCTCTTCTTCCTTCTGGATTTTCCTTCTTGTGGCTGAAAACCCTAACTTAAAAACACCAAGATTGTGCTTCAAATACCTTACATAATATAGAAGAGAAGCTCAGGAGAAGGATTATACGCGTTAGGTACGAATTTACCGAAGAAATCGACCTACCTTGCGAGTTTTCTTCCTCTTCTCTCTCTAAAACTTCCTCTCTCTCTTTCTCCATGGTGCTGCACGGTTTTTGGCTGATGGAGGAAGAGGATGATGACTTTATAACATTTAGATTATGTCATCTTTAATTATGATGATGTCATAATTCCAAAATTGACATTTTCGGATGTTTTGGCAGATTTTCTGCCCAATCTTTGAAAAATCATAACTAATTCTAAAAAAATCAAAATGAGGTGATTCTAAAGCCAAATGAAAGGTATTTAAGTACTCGTTATAGGAAAAATATGGGCCATTACCCAAAAGTACCACAAAATTCCAGAATTACAAAAAACTCATCACTGTCCCAAAACAGAGTTCAGTTTCCATCCCAAACTTTGGACAGTCATATCTCCTAGCTTGCAAAACGAAATGTCACAAATTATATGTCCATTTTGAATCCTGAGATGTGATCTTTAAGACTGGAAAGTTTCAAAATTTTTAAACAACATTTGGTCATTCAAAAAGTTCACACAAACTGACTGCCCAGAATAGAGTTTCACTAGACAGAATTTCAGATTTTGCATCTTTGCTTCCAATGGTTCCATTTTCATACCAAACTTCATTCCCACATAAATTTTCACAAGGAATCCATTGGAAACACCAAATCAATCAAATTCACATCTCATTGGCATGTTTTCACAACAATCTCAACATGTCAACACAATTCACATTTCAAAACCTAACATTGCAACTTTTCCATTGCAAAGTTCCAAACCAATTTCAATGACATCAAAACACACTGACACCATTTCCAACACAATACCCCATTCAATTCTTCCCTCTATTCTAAGTCAATTTGGATGTTAATCCACAATTGAAATCAAATACAAGGTTTCAGGGCTGGTCACAACACACACGAATCATATTCGAGTGCCAAATCACATCATATTCTCCAAAAGGGTTATTTATCACTAACCACATCCACTTTTGGAGTCATTAAGCCTTAATCACAATTTGGGATCTTGCTAAACCGGGACTTAACAATCCACTAATTTCAGGCTTATTCTCTAAGCTCAAGTCTCGAAAGTCAGGGTATTACACCTAGGCCCCTAATTAGAGCTGGCTGAAACTTATAGGAACTCCGGGGAAAATTGGGTTTATTGAAATCCGACTCCACAAACATGTTCCTTTCTACTCCTAACCATTTTATTAACTATTTAATTACGTTATAACTACCATTTAGACTCAATTTTGGCAACATAACGCTTAAGCCAACTCCTTTACCAAATTTGAAATCCAAGCAAATCAATCAGAATTTCACCGATTAAACTATTCACAGCAGTCAAAACAATCGAAGATTGAAGTTCCAGAGGTTACCTTCAGCTCCCTCTGGCTCTCCCTTGATATGGCTGAACCCTAGCCTTCTCCACACTGAAATTCAAGCTTCCAACACCTTAAATCACATAGAAGATAACCTTAGTAGAAGAGTTATACGAGTTATGTACGAATTCACTGAAGAAATCAACCTACCTTGTGAGTTCTCTTATCCTTCTCTCTCTAAAATCTCTCAAGCTTTCTCTCTCTATTTTAAGAAAAAATACTACAGTTCTGGGCTGATAGAAGGAAGAGGATGATATTTTATAATATTTCCTCTTTTCCTTTAATTAATTTCCAAATTTCGGATGTTTACAAAATTCTGGCAGATTTTCTGCCCAAACTTTGAAAAATCATAACTAATTCTAGAAAAATCAAATTGAAGTGATTCCAAAAGCTATGGAACCCTTGTTGAGTCTAATATCAATGAGAAATATAAAATTTTACTAGTTGGAAGCACAAATTTCCCAGAATTTTAATCTTTGCCTGCTGTTCCAGAAACTTTCCAGTTTTTCTGGGCTAACTTCAAAAATTCATAACTTTTTGTATATAGCTCTAATTAAGTCATATGACCTATCAAATTAAAGCTTAGGATGTCTACTTTCATCCCAAAAAATCTCATAATTTTTTATCATCATTTATTTATATAAAATGACATGATAAACTTACTGCCTCATAGGCGATTTCACCAAAAACATTGTTTACCTTTAATTTCTAATATCCCATGACCAAAATTAACATTAGTATTGGCCAAATTATTATTTTCTTATATTCTTCTACTTTGGACCTCAATATTGGGATTTCTAGAAAACTCAAGAGTTAATCCATTTTTGTATGCAAATTTCTCATACTCTTTAATTCACCAAATTTCCCATACTCTTTAATTCACCATTTTATTCCTTTTAATACCTCAAAGATATAAGAAATGTTAGAAAATAAGTTCAAGACACCTGCTAAACTGGGGCTTAGCATTCCATTTAATTTAGGCTAATTCCAAAGCCTCCAGTCCCAAAATTCGGGATATTATATTTCTCCTCGTTCAATAAATTTCGTCCTCGAATTTTTAATGTCTATAACATTGGGGTTAATCCTATCTCATTGTGTAACTCATATTATACATACATATAGAGCGTGCACCACATATTAACTGCTATGTGTGGATGAACCACTTATCAACATTTATGTACTCAACTTGTTTTATTGTAATGGGTTATCCAACCCATTATTGTACTAATTGTCCATCAGGACGCTCAATACATTATTTTAGGCCTCATTGCCTTGTTGGAACACTGCCCCAATATACTTAGCCTTATAACGTATCTCATTCTATTATCACGTGCAGGCTCATAAGCCATGTAACACCATATTCATATTCCCATCACTAATCTTAGATGGTATTCAGCATTCATCATCTATTCTATACACAGTATGTAGCGTGCAATCAAACACAGGACCTACTGGTCATTTCCCATAGTGATTGGTTCCATAGGCCTCATAGCCTCTTCGGAACTTCACCCGGATTCACGCAATCACCTTTTGATTGTCACACCCCAGTCAAGCCCTCTGAGCAATTGGGGCACTCATACCCCAGTCCAACCTATTGGGCAATCGGGCATGTGACTCATGGCACTCCCAGTCCGGCCCACTCCGTGGGAGTCGGGAGCCCAAAGGATATCTACCTTTTTAAGTAACAGCCCAATCCTCACCCCACCTAATGAGGTCTATTGGGCTAGTGAGCCGGCCATGGTTTACTTCGTTAGGTTCCTCCTATGGTTAGAATCAGCGGACACCAAACGCTTGGTCACACTAGTATTACTACGTCGGCTACAACCTGGTATAGTTTGGATGTTTTGCCGGCGTTAAGACATACTCTAGACACACTGGTCCAATGTCATCGCACTAACAACAACTACAATGCCAACTACATAGGTCTTACAACCCAGGGACACCTCCCTATACAAACTTTCACATCGGGTCTTATTACCTCGAGCCTCTGATTGGTGCAATTCCTACCCAAATCATATTCTGCCAGCCTAAACACATACAATTATCATGCTGCCGCTGCACCACTATGATGTTTCACACTATCTAATACATTATAGGTGGGACTACACTCTCTGCCCAAACTTATCTTACTTCCTTAGTTGGATCCCACTAGACCTCCATAGTAACCCCTACTTTTTTCGTAATTCAGTACAGTTGGAAACCTTGAGTGCCAACCATTATTGCAAACATCATCATCTTATACACATGAGTAGGGCTCCTGTCCCACTAACAATATAAACATTATCGTCATGTGCCCCACTAACAATATAATCACCATAATCATGTACACATGAGTAGGGCTCCTACCCTACTAACAATATAATCATCATCATCATGTATACATGAATAGGGTTCTCACCCAACTATTCAAACACCAACAATATCAAACATCATCATCATGTATACATGAGTAGGGCTACTACCCCACTAACAATATAATCATCATCGTCATGTACACATGAGTAGGGCTCTCACCCCACTAATCGTATACCAACAATATCAAACATCATCGTCATGTACACATGAGTAGGGCTCTCACCCCACTAATCGTATACTAACAATATCAAACATCATCGTCATGTATACATGAGTACGGCTCCTACCCCACTAATAATTTAATCATCATTGTCATGTATACATAAGTAGGGCTGTCACCCTACTAATCATACTCCAACAATGTCAAACATCATCGCCATGTATACATGAGTAGGGCTCTCACCCTACTAATTGTACAATGGTTAGATTCTTACCCAACTCCTGGTGTAAGTGCCCTCAGGCACTAACTGCCCTTTCTAGGCAAACCATGTTGATTAATATAGCACATTTACAAATAATAGAGACCACACAATCATATGAACTATGGCATGATGTATAAAGGATAATGTTCCTACATACCTTTCATTACCACATTTTCCATCTGCCAATAGACTCTTAATATAGCAAGCAAATCAATTCGGTCTCTCGTTCATCAGAGAGCTATCATCTCGATCGATCCTTTAAGGGAATATTCTATTATTAAGATCTTTCCCTATGCTAGACTTAACAGCTAGCAGATTTTAAATATTTCTTTCTACAAGGATTCGTGTCTGTAAGAATCTTGTTCCTCAATCCCACGGATCATCATTGGCCCAACACAATACTGAATAAACTTACCAACCTAAGGACACAACGGTCCACTAGGTCTTAGGGCTTCTGGACTTATAAATAGAAATACAGCTTCAATTATTTATATATGTTTCACGTAATCAAGCAAAGTAATAACATGCATCAACACACCAACACAAATATCAAATACATGCAGGAGAGGTAAGTTCCCCACCTTAATCGCCCTTATTGATCATTAAATAGGCTCCTCGATTTGCATGCTAACAACTCAGCTCTCAACTCGGACCTACAATTCCAAATGTACCATTTAGACACCTCCATAGTGCTTCTGGTGGTTATATGAGTCTATCTTGAAAAATTACTAAAATACCCCTGGGGACCCGGCCTGGCCTAACCATACTCGGTCCGACTGTACTTTTCCCAAAATTCTAATTTGGGCTATCCTGACATATTTCTGCCCACGGAATCCACTTTAAGGGTTTCAGGGACATTTTCGTAATTATGCTTTTTCGGGCTTTTATGAAAAAGTGACCAACTGTAACCCCACCTAATTTTCCCTCCTGAACACAATAGAATCATCAAATCATTAAAAATCCAACTCCTAGGCCCCTAATTAGAGCTGGCTGAAACTTATAGGAACTCCGGGGGAAATTGGGGTTTTTGAAATCCGACTCCACAGACATGTTCCTTTCTACTCCTAACCACTTTATTAACTATTTAATTATGTTATAACTACCATTTAGACTCAGCTTTGGCAGCATAACTCTTAGGCCAACTCCTTTACCAAATTTGAAATCCAAGCAAATCAATCGGAATTTCACCGATTAAACTACTCACAGCAGTCAAAACAATCAAAGATTGAAGTTCCAAAGCTTACCTTCAGCTTCCTCTGGCTCTCCCTTGATATGGCTAAACCCTAGCCTTCTCCACACTGAAATTCAAGCTTCCAACACCTTAAATAACACAGAAGATAAGCTAAGTAGAAGAGTTATATGCGTTAGGTAAGAATTCACCGAAGAAATCGACCTACCTTGTGAGTTCTCTTCTCCTTCTCTCTCTAAAATCTCTCAAGTTTTCTCTCTCTATTTTCAGAAAAAATACGTCAATTCTAGGCTGATGGGAGGAAGAGGATGATATTTTATAATATTTCCTCTTTTCCTTTAATTAATTTCCAAATTTCGGATTTTTACAAAATTCTGGCAGATTTTCTGCCCAAACTTTGAAAAATCGTAACTAATTTTAGAAAAATCAAATTGAAGTGATTCCAAAGGTTATGGAACCTTTGTTGAGTCTAATATCAAGGAAAAATATAAAATTTTACTAGTTGGAAGCACAAATTTTCCAGAAGTTTAATCTTTGCCTGCTGTTCCAGAAACTTTCCAGTTTTTCTAGGCTAACTTCAAAAATTTATAATTTTTTGCATATAGCTCTAATTGAGTCATATGACCTATCAAATTAAATCTTAGGATGTCTACTTTCATCCTGTATAATCTCGTAATTTTTTCTCACCATTTGTTCGTACAAAATCACATGATAAGCTCACTGCCTCATAGGCTATTTCACCGAAAACATTGTTTACCTTTAATTTCTAATATCCCATGACCAAAATTAACATTAGTATTGGCCAAATATTATTTTCTTATATTCTTCTACTTTGGACCTCAATATTGGGATTTCTTGAAAACCCAAGAGTTAATTCCATTTTTGTATACAAATTTCCCATACTCTTTAACTCACCATTTTATTCCCTTTAATACCTCAAAAATATAAGTAATGTTAGGAAATAAGTTTAAGACACCTGCTAAATCAAGGCTTAGCAGTCCACTTAATTTAGGCTGATTCCAAAGCCTCAAGTCCCAAAATTCGGGATATTATACCGGACACAAGTACTCCACATTTCTCTGTGTCAGGATTTGTCCACCCCTCCGCCTCTCAAAGGCTTAGGGATTTTCCTCTCTAGGTACTCCACATTTTCCCAAAGAGTCGCCTCGCCAAAGATATTAGGCATGACCTGAGGGTCAAGTACAAGCCTTATGTGATCCTTGGTGGCCATTACAAAATATCTCTTCATACAAGAGCATAAATTGCCCGGATGAGTATTTTAAAAGCATATCAAATGTATCATGAAAAGATAAAAAATAAGTTGTTGCTGAATTATAATTAAATGGTAGCTAAGTTAATGTAAATAATCTTTGCATTATTGTTTTGGGATCCTTTGAGTGGCAAAATCATTATTTCACTAGCATGAAAACATGATTAGTTAATCCTGACTAACTATAAATAATTGAATTTATTTTTGAAGTTTTATTTTTTATATGAGTTATTTCTGTCAAGTATTAGGGATTTACAATCATTTTACCATGAACATGTATGTTTTTTTAGTTTGGAGTATTTTGGTACTTTCATCTTCATTTTAGATGTTTATGGGTACTTTTGCACCTCTAAAAACATCTGGTATTTGGTGTATTTTGGATAAAAGTTTATGACTATTTTTGTACCTTTACCATTTTTAAGTAAAAGATGTTACTCAATTCAAACGGACGTATCACTTTTGCCCTTTTTATAATATTTAAAATTACTTTTGCTCAAAAAATATTTATGGTTATTTTTGTACTTTTGGTATAAATTAATGCTTATTTTAGCATCTTAACCCTAAAATTTTTTACTATGTTTAAAAAATGGTGAAGAGTTTGCTCATTTTTCTTTAGGAGAATCCTATTTAAATCCATTTGAAATACCTAAATCTAGATTTATGCCTTTACTTTTGACAAATCCCCAATCAGCCAAGAGACCTCGTTAACCATTTCTGAATATTGTTAAAAGACTATAATACCCCTCTAATTAAAATGATGATGGAGCATCCCATCATATTTTGATTGGAAAAGAAAAAGAAAAAATGGTAAGAAGAACGAGGGCTTTTGAGTGGCAGTGCCAGAGAATCAAATAAGAGAAGAAATAGAGGGATCTCGGCCAACAAAAAAAAAATCAAAGGGCAAGTTCTGACAATTTCTCTTTAAATCTAATGTCTAGAGTACAGTTAGCGCCGCAAGATGAAATTATTGAAATTGTTTTACAGATTTGGGAAAATCGTCTTAAAAGCATCATAGAAATTTGATTTGATTATAATAATAAATAATGAAAGAAAATAATGAGGAGCACAGTGATTGATGAGTTAATGGGTTGTTGTATACTTGATGTTTTTTTATCGGCGGACGATATTCTAGTGAGTTACATCAATATTTGAGCATCAAATGACCCCAGGTTTTGAGGAATATATGGTTAGAAAAAAACTCAATCCCTATTTCATCGCGAGCTGGTATGAAGAACCACACCAAATAGGTAAGAGAATTATATTGAGGAGGGGATTAAGGGAGAGAATTGAGGTTAATAGATTACGTGATTAGCTCATCGGGAGAGAACTCAAGGAAAAACCTAAGACCTGAATAAATGTCCGATTTAGCTATGTTAGATGGTAAATTAGCCAGAGAAGTCTCAGGGTGGGGAGAGGAGAGGCGAGGAACCCACAAGATTGAGATTTGAGATGGAGATCTTAAAGAAAGAGAAGAGACAAAGAAAATTGTATAAGGACATATTGGTAAAATCAACAAATTCAGAAATTCCTAATGAGGCCTCTTGGTCTTCTTAGGGATTTGATAAAAGTACAAGCCTAAATCTGTATTTCAGTATTTCAAATTGATTTAAATGGGATTTTCCCTTTTTCTTTTTTTAGTTAGTATTGCTTGCTTTTCTTTTTCTTTTTCTTTTCTTTTTTTTTTGGTGCATCTAGTTTTTGCTGTTTATTACCTCAATTTTTTCCTCTTATTGTATAACAACATTGATTGATAGCAATTTAGCAGAACAAACATTACGATAAGCTTAGTAGGTACTTTCCTATCCTAGATTTTTTCTTGATATCTTTCTCTATTTCAATCACCCAATTATAACTTATATCACTTAGACGCAGACAAGACAAATCAAAATGAGATAAATTATAAAAAGGAAACATCTGGAAAGCAAAAAAGAAAAGTATGATATGTTTGGATTCACCTAAAAGGAATAAGCATCATGACCAAAGTTAATTAGGGGTATTGAAAGGAAATGGTTATCGGTCCTTTAATAAATTATTATTCAATTTCATCTTTTTCTTTTTTCTAAAGATGCCCATTAACTACAGAATCTCCCCACTTATTATGTGAACGAAAATGGTCTGCCATATAAAAGATGTCCCCTATAAATTTTGTGAACTTGAACTTCTCATTGCATAGAGCTTGCATCTTTGATCAGTCTAATATGCTAAGCATGCAAAATCTTCATTCCTTCTTATATTCTCACTTCATTGCTCCATAGCCTCCTTAGCTTGGAGTAAGACAAACATCCCTACTGACAAATATGCACGTATTGCTCTTAAAACATTAACCACTTCAGATCCACATAATGTTTTAGCTAATTGGTCTGTCTCTTCTTCTCCATGTAATTGGGTTGGTGTCACTTGCAATATTCTCAATGGAAGGGTTGATTCCTTGAATCTTTGTGATATGGGTCTCATCGGTGCCATATCTCCACGAGTGGGAAATCTCTAATTTCTTATTAAACTTGAACTTGGTAACAATAATTTTCATGGCCAAGTACTAGAAGAGTTAGCTTGATTGCATAGATTGAAACTATTGAACTTGAGCTACAATGACTTTTATGGACAAGTTCCAATATGGATAGGAGATTTATCTGTAATTGAGCACTTGAATCTTCAAAACAATAGTCTTAATGGAATTATTCCATATTCTCTTTTCAATTTGTCAAGGTTGGAAGTCTTAGATTGGAGTTCTAATTTAGTGGAAGGGAGCATTCCAGCTAAGATGGGAAGACTTGAGCATTTGAAGATTTTACAAAGGGAGCAAACAACCTTTCAGGAGTCATTCCCAGGACAATTTCTAACTTGTCTTCACTTGAACTATTAAATTTGTCTAATAACACTTTTTCAGGTATGTTTTGAATTATTTTTAATATCCATAGTTGTTTATGCTACTTCTAATATGCTGTTGATGATTTGGGTTTTGATGTTTCTCTATTGCTTTCTTCTATCTTGTCTTTTCCTACATTTTCTTTTCGATAGCTAGTTTTCTTTATTTATATATATTTAAAAAACTAATAGACAATCCATTCAAGTTTTCCAAAGAATCACACATTAAAAACACATCATATGAAAAATAAATGATTCTATGTTTCTTAGTCCAACTGAATTGGAAGCGACGTGGCTTTTTGAAAATAATTGTAGTTTTTTTTATCATCAGGAATGTATTAGTCTTATTTCCTCAAAACGATCAAGTTTTACAATATCATATAACATAAATGTCTCATGGACATGAACAAATTATTACTAATATACTCTTTAACTTTCCAATATTTCAAGGAGGCATTCCACATCAGACTGGTTATCTTCCTGGACTAAAGAAGTTGCACCTTGAACGAAATCTTCTTGTTGGTTCGGTACCATCCTCTTTATTTAATAGTTCAATGTTGCCAAACATTGCACTTGGAAAAAATTATTTATCTGGTAGCCTCCCGACAAATGTGTGTTTTGGGCTACCAAAACTTAAGACTTTTCATATGGAAGAGAATTATTTGCCTGGCGGAGTGCCCTCTATTTGGCATCAATGCAAAGAATTGACAGAGATAACATTATCCGATAACAAGTTCACTAGAGGGTACATACGAAGTGATATTGGAAATTTAACCAACCTCCAACTTTTATATCTTGCGAAAAATAACTTCTAAGGTACAAGTTTTATTTATTGTGTCAATCATTTGTTAATTGTTCCTCTTAAATTATATGTTGATTGCAATTCTTCATGTTTGATACGTCACTAATATATATTACAGATTTAATATTTTTATTTCTTTTAGAGTTTTTCAACTAAACCACTTTCAAAAACATGAAACGTGATAGGTTTCTCTCAAAACATGTAATTTTAGTGTCAATTAGCTTTGGATAACCATTGTCTAGTCTAAAATTGAATATGATGAATAAAATTATATATAATAGACTAAATCATACAAAACTCCCTTGACTTTTGAAACTAAAGAGCACTTAACTTTAGAAAGACAAACCCTTTTTGTTATTCATTCTGTTATGTTACTAATGGAGCATAATATGTTATTGACTAGATATTCCTTTAAACTTTATTTTTTTCTACATATAACTCTTCCTCAAATTTTGAGTTGCGTGTACATTATCCCTCAAATTTTAAGTTGTATGGAAGAAAGTCCATGTCATATTAGTGATTGAATAATAATATTATAATAAAATAACATAAATTAACAGTTAGAGAAAGATTTTCATGAGTGAAAATGTTAACGGAGGTTAATTCTAAGCTTTTTAAGGGTGGAAGGAAGTTATATCTATATACAACCCAAACTTCTGGGTTATGTGTAATTGAAGTTATTAAAGTGAAGAAAATCGATTCATAGGTATGGGCTGGATGCTTCGTCAAGAAAATAGACAATAATGCCAATTTTCTTCTTCTAATATTTAAAATAAAAAGGAATAATTTTTGTAAACATTATAAAAGTAGATTGTTTGTGTGCGTGTATGTGTGTGTGTGTGTTTTTTTTTTTTTGGGTTGAGGAAGGCCTAGCCCCTCTCTCATCACAAAAGCAGAGAATTGGGGCATAGTAATCTTCATTAACTTTCAATATTATAATAAATTTATAGTACAAAAAGTAAAATAGTATTATTCATTATTACTGTAAATTGGTGGTAAAACATTAGAAATAATAACTGTATTTATTCTCTATTAGAAATGCATATTTATTCCCTCTATCATACTCATATTACATTTTATTTTTTACCTCTCTAATTAGTATATGGAATGCAACTAATATGATTTCATAGTGTTGGATTTCGGGTCAAAGTCCGCCCTTGATGGGCTGGACTATTTGATTAGGATATAAGTAGCATAATCAAATAAGAATAAATCAGCATTAATTACAGATTGGGGAATAAGTCAGTATTAATTATGGGATTGTTAATTGAGGAAAAAATCATCATAATTAGGAAATTAATTGAGAATCAATTAATTTAATTACTTTCTTGTAGGGCAAGAAAGAGTCCACACGTTTCCTAATTAGTGGCCACCCTAAACCGCTATAAATAGGAGGTGCCTCCTTCAGTTATTCCTCACCCCGCCATTGAGCTTTTTGGCAATCTCTTCTCTCCTACCATCATTCTGGTTCTGGTGATCTGCTGTGCAAATCACACTTAAGCTCTAGTAGTCTAATAATTCTGTATGGAGCATTGGAGTGTTGACCCGGATCCGAATATGGATTCGCCCCAGTACGCCAGTCCTTTCTCTCCCTCTTATATTTTTTCCTACATTGGCATCAGAGCATGTTGATCCTGTGGTTGTGCTTTATTCTTTGTGAATAATTAAATGGATATAATTTGTTTATATCTCAATCACTATTTTTTTATTTCCGCTATGCTATCATATATATGAGTATATATGATGTTAATATATGATTGCATCCTCTTCTGTTCTCTTATTCGCGTATGAATATGATAATTTTTCATAAAATATATATTCCATTATATATTGCTCCTTATGTGAAAGTAAAAGAGTAGATGCTGTGTGAAGTTTCTTACTTATTTCACCATCTCTTAGCATGAAAATATATGCTGTTAATTCTTCCTTGGAGATGTTGTATGTATGCCCTATCTCTGATTATGCATATATGAATATCGTGCTGTTAATATACATTTGGGTTTTTGCATGAGTTCTTGACTCTTGTTCTTTGTATATTCATGTGAGACTGTCTCTCCCTGTACATGTCAAAGCTTCATTATTCTTCTTCTCCTCTCTTCTTCGATTTCTTAAAGTTGAGTTTTTGAAACCTATGTGGATTTAAAAAACAAAAAGACTTAACCCCTCAAAGGTTAGGAGAACTTTTGAGACACAGAGGGCACACATCCGGTTGGATTATGTAGCACCATCAACATCAAGAAAAAATGGGGTGTTCGAAACTAAGTGTTTTTGCCCAAAGTAAGGCTATAGATGTGTAGAACTCAAAGAGACGATTCCAACGATACTTAGAACGCGTCAAACAGAGTTTGGATGAGGGAGAGATGAAGGAAAGAAGTTGGCGGAACGTTAGTCACTTCCGCCAATTCACTCACGATTTGATCAATGAAACAGAGGTTTTCAGATCAAATAAATGCCATGGATTTGTAGTTCACTGAACTACGATTCCAACAACACCATGAACACAAAAAACGGAGCTAAAACGAGGGAGATATGGCTTCTCGAAGTTAGTGGGTTATGATGACCGGCTAGAGCTCCAACCGGGCCTGGCTGACACGGTAGGAGGTTGAAGACAATGATGTGGCAATCAATGCCACATCATCGGTCAACCCAACTCACGTGGCGCCAATCAGAGTGAGCCACATCAGCGCTCAACGACACGTCATCGCCACCTCATGCCACGTCAGCTTGGTCTCGGTCAAGCGTTGGCCGTTAACCAGTCAACAGTTAACCGGTGACTGGTTAAAGTCAACAGTCATCTGTTGACTATTGACCAAAAAAACCCCAGAAACTGACAGATGGCTTGTGGGGCCCATTGGGGCCTCTGTTTGACATGTGGCAAGCACAGTCGGAGAGAGGACGGCGCGTGGAGTCGTGTGAGCTGGCTCGTGTCACCAGCAAACGGCCACAGGGCAGCGTGTGTAAGTCACGCGCCTCTGTTGAGAGTGGCCAACGTTGGAATTTTCCAATTTGTCAGGATTTTTTGATTCAAACACCTTCTAGGGTAGCATGAGAGCATGTGGGACCTCCGATTGAGACATGGTTTGTTCCTAAAAATTCATAAATTCGAGAGCTTAAATTTAATATATAATTTACATATATTTGAAGCACGTTTGGATGTGATTTGAGTCAAAAAGGTGCTTGTATACACTTAGAGATTCATAAAAACGTTGAAATTGAGTCAATGTTGATTCTATTGTTTTTTGGGATAAGTTGGCTTACTTATTAAGAGTATTTCAGCTGCAACATAAGGTTAATACTGAAAGATTATTTAATAGTGAGGGGTTATTCAAATGAGTTTTTGAATATAAAATCCTATCCAACCTTAACTCAAACTCTTAGAGATAAAACCTGAAAATTGTAGCAACTTGAAATTATTCAATAATTATTGAATAATAATAAGTCATCCCATACTTCTAGCCACATTGATTCACTTGGATTGAAGCAATGACTTATAAAAGTCAACCCTTTATCACAAATGTTGTGACAAAGGACAAGACAGATAGAGATGTGAGAATCATCTCATCAAGTGGGAGGTATGCTGTAATGACATCAAAGTAAGTGAATGTAAACATGGCAAAGAGGTGCTGAACATTGTAGCTAAAAGCTACATGAGTTCATATGGTCAGAAGGGCCTATAAAAGGGAGAACCTAGTTAAGAGACAACTATATGAGATAAATTTTTTTTAATGTTCTTTTGCCATTGAATTTAATGATTAAATTCTTTGTTTTTTGGAATTGAATTAAGAATATTCTCTTCTTGTTTTCATAAACATTCATGTTGAATAGATGATATTATAGTATTATCTTCTTTGTATAACTATCTTTGATTGAGTGGGGATTTCTAGAATACGTCTAGAAATCCAAAGGGGGGAATGTGTTCAATGAAGACTATGGTTAAAAGGGTGATGAGCTAACTAGCATGATTGGGATGGGAGTCAACATAGTTGTCTCCTGAACATGAAACTAGTGAACTTAATATCCAATTATCCTTTGTCTTATTTGAACATATATGATTTGTATACCATAATCATGTTAGTGACCAATTATGACCAAGTCTATTGATTGAGCTTATGAAGACAAGCTCAATAGAGATGACTATGGAGTTAGAAACTCTCAAATCTATGAGATGTCAAGGACATCCTACCAACTAGTCTTCAGGATTTAGAGGCTGAAGCAATCGAATGATACAAAAAGTTTATGCTATCAA
Organism: Inga leiocalycina; assembly: GCA_963242795.1. Classification (NCBI taxonomy): domain Eukaryota; kingdom Viridiplantae; phylum Streptophyta; class Magnoliopsida; order Fabales; family Fabaceae; genus Inga; species Inga leiocalycina. The sequence continues at coordinate 61,947,878 of OY725321.1, forward strand.
GCATAAAAAGAACAATATTGCTCAAACTTATGATAGTACGAGCAATGTAACCTTATCCAAGCTGTGTGGATAGTGTTGGAAGATAGTGGAATAGGTGATCTTCTTCCATAAAGTTAAAACTAAGTTAAGTTTTAACATAGTGTGCTAAGTCATAACATGTCATTTAGGCAACACTTGAGGCAAATGTCAAACTAAGAAGTTGAGACAAACTAAATGCCAAGTTCTTTCTAACAAACAACATGTATATGTTATGATAAGATGTCTTTCAGTGAGTGGGAGGAAGCTATGTCTCCCAGTGAGTGGGAGTGAGCCACATATCTCAGTTAGTGGGAGTAAGCTATGTCTCTCAATAAGTGGGAGTAAGCCACATCTTCTAGTGAGTGGGCATATATGAAAGCAAATATTGCTCCTGATATGCATATTGTGACCTTCAGCAATGTGATTCGTCACATTGAACCTGAGTGTGAAAGACTGAAGGATCCAAGATCCATCAATCAAGCAAACTTAGCTAAAGAATAGAAGGATTCATCCTCTTAGCCTAAGGGCAAGAAACCTATGAGAAAAAAAAATTAATCTAGAGGAGGTCAATGGTTCCTACAAAGATGAAGGTTGCATTGAGAATCCTTTAAGGGTTGGAAAAATTAGCAGTCCACATGAGTTGTGGATGTTTCACAGAAGCATATGGCTTCATGTCAAATACAAAGTAATAAAGAAATAGAATCAAGAGATTGGAACTTGTATGTTAACTCTGCATAAATAAACCTCCCTGATTCACTCCATGCAATTGTAACTGACAGAATCACATCTTTGTTATCTCTTTAGTTAAGGATCGATGGGACTATGAATCTCAAATCCTTCATTGGATTTTAATGTTTCCCTTTAGGGATAAAAGATTCTATTTCTTGCTATATGTACACATTGATCAAAAGAAATGATCAAATTAGCAAAAGATTATTTGCTAAACAACGTGTGCTAAAGGGTTAATACCCTTATGAATAAATTGAGAACTTATTCTACATGGCAAAGAAACACTTTTGAGAAAATCCACTGCAATTGGCAAATTATGACATTAGTAAACCAATGAACATGAGGGCAAAACACAGAATTTCGTTAACGATGAGGATGTTTACTCAAAATATAGTAATGTTTACTTGATTTTTGGCAAGTGTGAAGCTATTAGATAATGGCTAAACTAGTCAAGAATCAATTAAACTAAAAGGATAAAACCTTTCAAACTAATAAGGGTTAAAGACACTCATGTGATTAGTTCAAGCTGCTTTGTGTACAAGAAAGGCATTGCTAGGAAACTATCAATACCTAGAACTATTCAACATAATAGAATTGTTGAAATAGAGAGATAGACCTCTCCTTGACATGGTTGAGTGGATAATGGCATAAGTGAGGCCATCAGCCATATGTTGGTATGTAAGCTCACAGCTATTATCTTCACACTTGATCAAATGCCCTTTATGTCAGTCATAACCTTACCCTGTGAATCACGGATAGGCCTTAGATTAGACCCAAGCTCGTTAAGACCATAAGGGTAAGCAACTTTATATCCATAATTCTTCCTATGAGTAAGGAAGATTGAGGTTAAGGTATACAAGGTATCTCTTTGTGAGATGACCTGAGAACTTGACAAGACATGTTTTTCATTAGTTATAATGATGGTGGCTTAGTGACTGCAAGAGAACCGAGGGACGCAACGTTCATAAAACCCAGATTTCTTAGCAAGAAATGAGCATTAATCATATTGAATCTCTTTAAGAGGCTCAAAAGTGACAAGGAATAACCAAGTGTTCCTAAGTTCACTTATCTGAGTGGGAGGATTGAGACCATTTTGACAACAAAAAAGGTAAGAGGTAAGTTACGAGAGAATTACCTTACTCATACATAGAAAAAGAATCCTATGAAATCCACCTCGGAGCAAATTGTCATCTAGCGAATGACTATAAGGGGATAGATTTCCTAATGGATTAAATGCTCTCTTCATCATTTAGAAGGAGATGGCAACTACCTATAAGTGTCTAAAAGACACTAGAAGGACCTGCTAAGAAGAATTGTAAAGTGTTATGCAGGAGGATATGGATTCTTTTTGGAACTAGCCAAGTATATGTTTTAGGCAATTTAAAGCCTAGCAAAGAGGTAATTGGGAACAAGTAGGTTCTCAAATCTATTGAGGGCATATAAAACCTAAAACACATAGTGGCTAAGGGGTACCATAATGGAAGGTTGTCCGTTGTGCATTTTAACTTTGAACTTTGGCTATGACAACAAGCTTATATCTTGAAGTTACATCAAGATGATGTAAAGACCGCTTTCCAATTTGGAATTTTGGAAATTGGATAATGAACTCTACATGAAGCAGCTTAAGGGCTTCGTAGAAACAATCATCCAAATAGTAGTATATGATTTTTTCATTAGGTGAAAGCCTCACCAACTTCTAGATAATCGAAGAATACTACACAAGTCCTAAACGGTCTAGTGATGATTCTTTGTGAAGTCATCCTTTGTCAAATGACAAGTGTAAAGGGAGTCAAAGGAATAAAGGATCAGAGAATCTTTATATTATGAGTTGAGAAAGCCATGGGTTGAACAAATATCTTGAATGACAAGGTAAACGAAGATTGCACAAGAAAGATACAATCTTTTCCACCTAAGACAAGTGTATCCTTAGACATCTTAGGATGTCAAACTGCAAACCCATGGACACCTCTGAAGTCTAGGACACAAACATAAAGAGGTTATATGTCCTATGAGGAATCCAACATAAAAAGGTGGATAGAGTCCCATGTGAGACTATGGTTGGTAATATGAATGTACACATTGGTGTACATAAGACCAAATGTTTTTGGTCAGACTTGGAAGCTGTTTTTTTGGTCCTGCTTTAAAATGGGTTATGAGAATAACCATGGATTAAGTTGTCAAGACAACAACTTTCCTTTGAAAGGATACTCCAATACAAGACCTAGGCAAATGGTGATGGAGTAAGGAAATATACAAAGTATTTTTTCCTATTATCCATGGAAATAGAACACAGGGTGTGTTCTGCCATCATTCAAAGTGCCATATGGCTAAAGTAATTCCTATGAGAGATTGGGAATGAATGGTGGATCGAAGGATCCAAACGATAGCATTTTATGATGAGAATTCTAAGTATCACAGCAAGGCAAAACATACTTTTTGATATATCTCTATAAGAGATATGCTTTCAAAGAGGGAAAGCGACAGTTCATTGACCTTCTACTAATGGAATGTTGGTAGATCCCCTTATTGAGCCCATAGCTTGATATTCATTGAGTTAATGAAAATCTTGGGGCGCAAATAAAATGTAAGGTCATGAACTTCTTTTATATGAAGATAAAAGAAATAGTATGTATGTTATGAGTAAATACATATAAGGTATACAAGTTTGTATGTCATACAGGTCAGAAGAGGTTGGTTCACTCACACGTACAACCATCTTCCCATGTTTTTACAGGGGCATGGGAGGGTAAGATGAGCAAATGATCACCATAAGATGGTTAAGAAGAACTTTTGTGTTTCAGTCGCCTCAATTAGACTGAGATGAGATTTATGTGTACATATACATATAAAATGGATCGAAGCATAATAACAGACCAGTAGCCATGCAAAGAACTCTTTCACAAGTGAGATTGTAAAAGAGATAAAAGAAAGTTCTGGTTCAAATGTTGAGTACATTTTGGAACTAATGTCTGTACAATAAATGAGAAAGAAATTGACATACAACACAAACTATTCACCATAGCATGCAAATCATACTGCATGTGCTTGAGAGTTAGACTGCAACATGGAATGTGGATGAAAGATCCCTAGTTCACTACAGTGTGAGTCCCAGGAAGGAAGAATTCTTCCACAATGCCCTTAAGACTTAGGCGGCATCATGAAAGCTTGGTTTGGTGACAGCTACTTTAACTGAAGCTCCATAATCACACTCGATTCGGTCAGACGAGTGAAAACTAGGAAAGCGAACAAGTCAAGATGGACTGATGTTTAGTCAAAAGGGAAGATTTACTCCTAGATACATAAGATGTGCTAGTGTCTGTGGTTAACCCCTTACTAGCTCTATGTGTAGCTTGTAAGTGTGAATACCACTACTACAGAATTAGGATATAACCACCCCCAAGGACATCCCAAATTTAAAATTGGGTGGTTAAAAAGGGAGGCGGTGGCATTTTCATAATTATATGTACGCAAGGAAACCTTTAGACGTCCCAAATTTGAATTTGGGACTTCTAAAGTGCTTCCAGGCGCGAAATATAAATTTTGTAAATTTTTTTTAGTGCCAAGAGCTAGGATTAGACGTCCCAAAATAATTTTGGGACGCCTAAACCCAGACTTTAGGCGTCCCAAGTCCATTTGGGACTCCTAAAGTTTGACTTTAGGCGTCCCAAAATCATTTGGGAAACCTAAACTAAGACTTTAGGCATCCCAAATACATTTGGGACGCCTAAAGTCCCAACTTTAGGCATCCCAAATGCCATTTAGGACGCCTAAAGGCGTCCCCTGGGCGCTTGTCAGACACTTGTCTGACATGCGTCTTCTCAATCCCATTCCCCCTCCTTACATGCGTTAATCTGTCCCATTCCCTCCCCCCTCCTTTTTTGACCCAACTTTACTCTTCTTCCTCCTCCCCCACCGTCGGCTCTTTCTTGTTCTTCAACTCCTCCCTTCTTCCTCTTTTGTTTCTTCAACTCCTCCCTCCTCCACCTTCCATTGAAGGACGCACGCAACCAGTCGACCCTTCTGCAACATCACCTCCTCCACAGTGTAGATTTTTGCTCTCCTCCACCTCCTTCCTTCCATTGTCATCCACACCACCGTGGTTCTTTGCTTTCTCCACCCTCCGGTGTACCTCCCCACCGTGCATACACCTCTGATCTCCAACGTCTTCTCTACCTCTCCAGCATACTAGTGGGTGCCCCCTTGATCAGCTTAGTTTATTTTCTTCTTGTTTTTTTTGTAACAGAATGGTATATTTTCTTTTTGAAATATAAATTTACTTGAGATGGTTGAGATTGTGATTATATATTGCTTATATTGAGATGGTTGAGATTAGCCTGGTGTGTTTGATGTGCTTATATTGCTTAAATTGCATGTATTCGGGAAATCCAGTGCAATGGTTTATTTTCTTGTTTAAATATAAATTTACTTGTGTATATTACCATTAATTAGTATATATAATAAAATAAAATATGATTTGTTTAAATTAAAGAAATTCTTGTATTCCAAACGAATTATGAAGAATAATTCAAGCTAAAACTAAAAAGAAAACTATAACCCCAATATTCATTAAATGATTTTTATCTAAATATTTTCAATAAAACAATTTTATTTTTGGAAGAACTCAACTTAAAATTGTTTTTTTAATATGAAACTCATTTTTTTAATTCTATTAAAGAAAATCTTTGATATATATAATATCACAGGAGTCAGACTTATTGTGATCAACAAAGTTTAATTTTCTTCTCATAAAAAAAATTCAGGTAGAAATTAAAATTTTGTATTATCAATATTCAACTAAAAATCATCTAATTGTAATTGGGGTTTTGCTTTCTTTCTTTCTTTTTCGTTTGGCTTGCATTATTCTAGAGTATCCTTCCAAACCATAAAAAATTCTTTAATTTAATCTTATTATATTTATTTTATTATACATTAATGTTTATATACATATACTTATTACAAAAATAAGTTACATAGCACTGAAATCCTTTTAAGAGGAGAGAGGAGACTAGGAGGGGCAATAAAATTATTAAGCCCATATTTTAAAATCCTAAATTGGGTTGATAACTTAATTAGGCAATCCCATCATATGTCGTTGACAATTGTACTAAACGTGTGAATGTTATTGGGAATGCCTTAGGTGGTAACAAAATGGATCATAGTTGGATGAATGCTTTGAGAACTAGTGAAGAATATGAGAAAGGGGTGGAAGAATTTATTGAATTCGCTAAAAAGAATGCTCCTGCAAAAAATGGGAAGTATTTTTGTCCTTGTGTCAATTGTTTGAATGAGAGTCGACGGGATGTTGATGTCATAAAGGATCATCTACTTTGTAATGGAATAAATCTGCGATACACAAGGTGGATATGGCATGGTGAGGAAGTAACGGATTGTCCGTTGCACAAGAAGGAAGATGTGGATATCATAGGTGAAGATAGAATGGAGAAAATGATTCACGATGTTGAGGCAGAATCCTTTGCACAGTCGCAGGAGTATGACAGCCTACGGAGTGATGCAGAGACACCATTGTACCGTGGGAGTAAGTACACGCGGCTGACGGGAACATTACATTTGGTTAACTTAAAGGCAACTTGTGGGTGGACCGATAGTAGTTTCACATTGCTGCTTGAACTATTGTGTGATATGTTTCCAGAGGATAATGTACTTCTAAATCGTATGTATGAGGCCAAGAAAATCCTGTCTACGATGGGTATGGAGTATAAAAAGATACATGCTTGCCCTAATGACTGCGTACTGTACAGAAATGAGTATGGAGGTCTTAGTGAGTGTCCTAAATGTAAAAATACACGATACAAAGTAAAAAAAGATGGTGGTTGTGGTGATGTGACAAGTAAAAGGCAACCTTTAAAGGTTATGTGGTATCTTCCAATAATACCACGTTTTAAATGTTTGTTTATGACTGCAACAAAAGCAAAGAAGTTGAGATGGCACTCTAATGAGAGAATATTTGATGGGAAATATCTTCGGCACCCAGCTGACTCTCCACAATGGCAAAAAATAGATGAAATGTTCCCTCAATTTGGCAGCGAACCGAGAAACCTTCGGCTTGGGCTTTGTACAGACGGCATCAATCCGTATGGAACTCTTACTAGCACACATAGTGCGTGGCCGGTTCTCCTTGTAATATACAACTTGCCTCCCTGGCTATGTATGAAATGTAAGTATATGATGCTATCTATGATGATTTCTGGACCCAAACAGCCAGGGAACGATATTGATGTCTATTTGGCGCCTTTGATTGAGGACTTGAAGAAGTTGTGGGAGGAAGGCATAGATGTGTTTGATGCTTATAAGAAGGAGTCTTTCAAGCTATGTGCAATGATTTTCACAATGATAAACAACTTCCTGCGTACGAAAACTTGTCAGGGTACAGCGTAAAGGGTCATAAAGCATGCCCAATATGTGAAGCAGACACACACTTCCAACGACTAAAGCATGGAAGAAAAACTGTCTACCTTGGCCACAGGACGTTTCTTCATCAGTTCCACCCGTATCGTAGGCTAAGAAAGCGTTTTAACGGCTTACCGAAGCATGGAATGGCTCCAAAGTCATTAACCGGAGAGGAAGTCTACAGTTGAGTTGAACGTATCAATGTCACTTTTGGTAAGAATCAGAGGGTTGCGGGTGAGAAGAACATATGGAAGAAGAGATCCATTTTCTTTGATCTTCCATATTGGCGTTCGCTTGATGTTAGACACAGTATTGATGTGATGCATGTGGAGAAGAATGTTTGTGATAGCCTTATCAGTACACTTTTGCATATACCAGGGAAGACTAAGAATGGGATTAGTGCGAGATTAGACCTTGTTGATATGGGAATAAGAGAACGATTACATCCACAACTAAGAGATGATGGTAGGAGGGCATACATGGAGCCAGTACCGCATACACTATCAAAAGCAGAGAAAAGAAGTTTGTGTGGGTTTTTGCATGAAATTAAGGTGCTGCAAGGGTATTCCTCGAATGTGAGAAGATGTGTCTCAATGGACGATTTGAAGTTAGTGGGAATGAAGTCCCATGATTATCATGTGTTTATGCAACAATTTGGGATGTCTAAAGTCCCACCTCGGGGGAGACTTTAGACGTCCCAAATGACAATTTGGGACGTCTAAAGTCTCACTTTAGACGTCCCTTTTATTTGGGACGTCTTTTCTTACAACATACTACGCCCCCAACATATACGTCCCCCCGTTTTGGGACGTTAAAGGTGCCAAATTTGGGACGTTATAGCCCCTTTTTGTAGTAGTGTACTATGTGCGTGTAAGGTAATATGAGTTAATCAACATATTAAGTCGAGAGGGATTAGATATGCCATGAGTAATATGTATGGGAGAATCTGGGGCATATGAGGCAATGAATATATAGCTTACGGTTATATATAAAGGGTGTCCTTGGATGCTGATCCAGTATGAGGGATTTATAGTATCACAAGCACCAAATCTTAAAAACGCCAAGTATGAAACAAAAAAGAGTAACGCATGCACGATGGGAGGCCCATCAAGTGCGAGTGGGAGATGTTGGACTTCGGGTCCAAGTCCGCCCTTGATGGACTGAACTATTTGATTAGGATATAAGTAGCCTAATAAAATAAGAATAAATCAGCATTAATTGCAGATTAGGGAATAAGTCAGTATTAATTATGGGATTGTTAATTGAGGAACAAATCACCATAATTAGGAAATTAATTGAGAATCAATTAATTTAATTACTGTCTTGGAGGGCAAGAAAGAGTGCACACATTTCCTAATTAGTGGCCACCCTAAACTGCTATAAATAGGAGGTGCCTCCTTCAGTTATTCCTCACCCCGCCATTGAGCATTCTAGCAATCTCTTCTCTCCTACCATCTTTCTAGTTCTGGTGATCTACTGTACAAATCACAATTAGACTCTAGCAGTCTAATATTTGTGTGGGCACAATTATGGAGCATTGGAGTTTTGACTCGAATCCGAACATGTATTCGCCCAGGTACGCCAGTACTCTCTCTCCCTCTTATATTTTTTCCTACACATAGTCTCCAATTTGATCATATAATTGTATCTCTTCAAATAAATGTTAAAGCCTTGTAATTATTAGCTTAGTTTAATGTAAAATATAAATGATACTTTTATTTACTATTAATTTTAAACAGGTGAAATTCTATCATCTCTCTTCAACATTTCTTCTTTGAGAGATATAAATTTATGGGGAAACAATTTGAATGGTACTCTTCCGATATTAATTGCCAATTGGACATTCTTGAAATCCTTAGAATTACACAGGTAATGTTAATGTCCCCTTCCCTTAATTTTATGCTTAAACATAATTTCATTACCCTCTTAGATCTTTAAATTTAGGAGTTAATAGCGTGGTGTGTGTTGGTCCTAAATATTTTCTCCCTAAAACCTTTCTATTGACAGCAAATATTAAAATGAATTTTTCATTAAGAGCGAGTACTTTCTCATACGAATTATTAGAATGAGTACTTTAAGAAAACAACCAAACATTTTTTTTTACAAATAACTAATTAAAATTAATCTTTATAAATTAGTTATCTTTATAGAGAAAATTGTTAGTGGAGGCGTTTCACCCAAGAGAGGGGGTGAATTGGGTGATAATAAAAATTTAAAAAAACAAATCAAAACTGGAAGTCGATAAGGAGAAAATTAAAAAGTTAGGAAGATTTCACCAAGGTGTACGCCAGGGGTTATACTGGTTCGGTCTAAATCACAATGACCTACGTCCAGTCCACAGACAAAGCTTGTGCTTTCACTATTCCTTCGAAGATTCAGTGGGTTCTTGGCACCTTGTACACAGCGATCTAATCCTCTCTTCGAATACTCGCCCCCCTACACAACGTAAGTAGGTACCCACCTTAAAGTCCCACAACTTTAAGGTATCTCTTAAAACAAGTGTATAGAATCAATAAATGTTCTCTCTCACAGAGTTGGTAATATAAACACTGAAGCGTATGATACAAAGAGGTAATAATAGCTCAGAAATGAATATTTGTCAGTTTTGTAGTTCAGCGTCTTGACTCCCACTTTGAATGCCTTTGCTATTTGTAGTTGGAAAGATCTTAATGATCGTTGGGGACATTCACTTTTCCCATTACTCACTGAGCATGACTCATAACATTCTTTATGTTATTTGGATATAGCCATTAGGGTGAAGAGAATGTGTTGGAAGAAAATCAGATTGCATTTAATGTCTCTGACACAGTATATCTGCTTTTCTTGGAATCCAGAAATCTGAAGTATCAATCTCCTGTAACTTGCTTTGAGAATGTTAATCATGAATAAAAATAATAATAAGCAAGATTAATGAAGATTAATGAAAGTACTCAATGATTCTGAGAAATTTAGATTTAGATATGATGCTCTGTTTTTCATGAAAAACAAGTATTCGAATACTATTATAATTATCAGGATAATTTAAGTCTTTTCATATAACATACTATTTGAATACCTTTTTCTCTATTTGGATAATATTTGAAATTTTACACAGAGATTATTCGAATAGTTGAGATACCTATTTGAATCATGATCTCTTAAACTCAAAAAGATTATCCTGATACATGAGTTACTATTCAAATACTTGCTTAGAGTTTGACTAAAACATTTTCTTTCAGCTTTCTATATTATTCGAATAGTTTTCTTGCTATTCGAATAATTTCTCATCTCAATCTCATAGTCTTGATGTTGGTTTTGAAATGCTATTTCGAATATTAATAACACTATTCGAATAGTGGCTTTACTATTTGAATAGTCTTCTTATTAATCGAATAATATAACTTGAAAATTCTTTTGAGCATACATTTATTATTCTGATAATGGTCATACTATTCGAATAATACATTTGATGTTCACTTTGAAAAGTATAAATCCTATTCGAATAATATACCGACTATTCGAATGCTTTCGTTTTGAAAAAACTTTCAACTGTTATAATAGATTATACTATTCGAATAGTCTGAGGGTTATCAAAATAAAAGCTTGATAGAAACTGAGTGTCAGTATTCGAATAGTAAGTATACTATTTGAATACTTTCTTAGTAAAAATCTTGATGATAAAAATGCAGAGACAAATTAAACTAGACTTAGGTTTGTTATCATCAAAACTCTGAATCTAACAAAAATGACAGAAAAATACCATTTAGATTATAAAAGCACCCAAAAGGTCTAGCAAATTAGCAAAAAGACAAATAGGTGATCTGGTAAGAATATGAGATTTTGAAGTTTAAATATTGACAACTTGAGTATAGATAATGACAACTTCAGAATATCAATTAGCAATTTGGGTATACACAGTGACAATTTAGAGAGCTCAAGTTGTCAATCTCTATACTCAAATTGTTAATTCTTATACTCAAACTTTCAACATCCAAACTTCAAAATCACATATTCCTTCTTAGATCACAAAATTGTCCTTTTGCTAATTTATATGGATGTGCGCGGACGCAATGCTTATTGTATATATTGCCTACATGAATATTTGTCGATCATTCTAGTCTTACTATTTCCAATAATGAAGAATTATTTTTTATTTTTTTTATAGGTAGAATTCCTCCATCTCTATTCAAAATGCCCTCTTTGAGAAAGCTTGTCCTTGACAACAACCTATTATACGGCAACATGCCAGAAGAGCTGCGCCATCAATCCATCCACTCACTACTACAAAAGGCACTTTCAACGACCGTTTTTATGCCCTTTAGACGACCGTTTTTAAGGGGACGTGTATGTGAGTGTCGTGGAAAGTTTTGAAATAGATGACCGTTTTAAAACGGTCGTTGTAAGAGAGTTACAACGACTGTTTTTGAAAAACCAGTCGTTGTATCTTGAGATACAACGACTGGTTTTTCAAAAACAGTCGTTGTATGTTGAGATACAACGACTAGTTTTAGAAAACCAGTCGTTGTATCCCTCTTTTTTTAAAAAAAAAATGTTGTTTGTTTTTCATCGGTTATATCTTCATAAAACTTTGTCTACCAATTATATAAATCAAATTGAGTTCCATTGGCCCATAATAGATTCAACTATATATATACACACAATTAATCACCAAGATTCCCAGAAAGATTTCTTTTTAATTGTAGAGGAAAAATCAAATTCATACATTAAACATATTATCATTAGCAATAACATATTCTCTATTAAATTGTGAAAGATAAAAGGAGGTAGGAGAACACGCTTTGAATAAGAAGGTAAAACAGAGAATACCTAAAAGGAAGAGGCAACAATATTTCGAAAGACAAGGCGAGGGATATGGAGAGAATCACAAACAGATACAGTTTCATTCATAGATTAAATTGAGAAAAATAATACCTTTTGCTTGTAAAGATCATTGTTGACAAGATCCCTAGTCATCTCCTCAAAGAAATCGACTCAAAAAACTAAAAGTTCACGCCTTTATCCGCACTCAAAAAACCAATGGAGGACGGCAAAGAGCAGAGAGCAAGGACGATGGTCGAAGAAGTCATCGGAGAGCAATGTGTGAGCAAGAGGCAAAGGGGAAGTCTGGGTCTGATAGGGAGGCGCAACACAATGTGAGCTCTTTATAGGATTGACGCGACACAATGTGAGCTGAACAGAGGCGAGAATGGTCTGATTTGGGGATTATATGGCATAGTTTCAACGACTGGTTTTGAAAACCAGTCGTTGAATCCCACTTACAACGACTGGTTTTGAAACCAGTCGTTGAATCCCACTTACAACGACTGGTTTTCAAAACCAGTCGTTGAATCTTTCTCCTATATTTACATCCATGCCACCGCGTTATTTTCTACTACTGTTTTTTCAAAACAGTCGTGAATTGGTGTCGTTGAATCATCTTTTTGTAGTAGTGACTTGACTTGAATTGTTGTCAGTTGTTTTGAATCAATTGGATGGAAATATTCCAAAACCATTAAGTAACTGCAAAACATTGAAAGAATTATATTTGGACACCAACTCATTTACAGGTATATATACTCTTCTCCATCACGTGTGTCTATATATATATATATATATATATAAGGGGGTGTGTGTGTTGATCTTCGTCAAATTAAGATATAATATTTTCATTCAAGAATGCTAATATGAAAGGAAACTTTTGTCAATATCAAAATTTAATTTTAAAATGCTTATACTTAACTTTAATCTTAAAATATTTTTAATAAATCAAATCAATCAAGTCATTGTATTTATAGGAATATATTTCTTATAATATGAAAACTTGAGAAATGGAATACTTGGGTTATACAGGTCATTTTATTCAATGTTTTCCAAAAATCACTTAATTGTATATTTGATCGACAAGTATCTCAGTTTCTACTCAAACAAATGGAGATCACAAAAGATATTTATATATTTATATCCTTAACACTTTTCTATACTTAAGTATGGATTGATTAGCATGACAAAAAACATGAAATTTATTAATTATAACTAATAACTGTAAATTCTTTTCTAATAATATGATTTTTTGAGTTTTTGTAAGATAAAGTACTTTATTAAGATATTCCACACTTAATTAGTAAGTTGTGTGTAAAAGATATTAACTGCTTTATGTTGTTTTTAAATCTATTATCTAATTAAAAAAGTTACTATCCATCATTTTGTGTGTGCAGGTTTAATATCCAAAGAAATAGGCAATCTTGTTAGGCTTGAGGGGTTAGATTTATCAATCAACCATTTCAGTGGAAATTTCCGTTCCAATATATTCAACATTTCATCACTGAAATATCTCTCCATAGGATGTAATTCTCTCCATGGCCTTCTCCCACCAAATTTAGGAATTGGCCTTCCCAATTTGGAGGAATTGATATTGTCCGGGAATGAATTAACTGGACATATTGCAGAAAGCATCTCAAATGCTTCTAAGTTCCTATGTTAGACATGGGGTTCGATAAATTTATTAGAGCTTGTTAACCTCATGAAATTCATGACAAATTGGCACATTTACCCTTAATTTCTCACATATTTTGGTGAATTAATGGATATGTGAAGATACAAATGTAAAGGAAATATGCCTAGTGAATATTTGGTATAAAAGGGCATAATTATTTGGTTAAGTGCAAAAATTTTGCTATAATTCATCAACCTTTGGTTTTATATACTTTCTTGTGTTGATAGGATAACATTTAAGCCACACATGGAGTTAGTGGAAGCACAACTCAATGACTAAGAAATGGGAAAGGAGTTTAGGAAGTCAATGCACTATGGAAAAGCAAGAAGAGATGAAGAGAATGCTTTGCTGTAGCCAAAACACTCCTTGGCTGTAGCTAGAAGACCTCCAGAAGCTTTTAGGCTACAGCCAAATAGACATAGTTGCTTGGCCGCAACCAAGAGAAGACAGAACTCACTTGGACGCAGCCAAGGTCTATCTTGGTTGCAGCCAACACCTGTAATCAAAGCTGTGCATTTTGATATCAGAACAAATTCTAGGGCTTTTAAACACTGGATCCACAAATGAGAGCATCATTCTTCACTTCTTGGGTATTTTGGAGGCGGCTGGGGAGCATTTCCAAGCTAAGGAGTGGTGTTCTTCAAGGAAAATCAAGTGGAGATTGAATATTCGAAGAGATTCAAGCTCATTTCCCTTGGTTTTACTGATTTCTTTCCCTTTCATCTCCATTTTACTGATATTACTGTAACTATTTTGTGTATTTGTGGCCATTTCTGAACATGAGTAGCTAAACTTTTCATTCTAAGATTATTTTGAACATTTGTAAGGATTAAGACTTGAATACTCCTCTCTTTTAGTAGCTAATAGTATATATGTGTTGATTTTATCTTTTAGTTAATCCTTCTAAGTGTTTAGCCATCATTTAGACTGATTTGTTTACTATGGTTTGACTTGAGAAAGAAAATCTAGGTGTAAAAGTTGGTTAAAATCATGCTAGGCTTGAAGTTTTGGGATTAAATGGATAGTTTGTTAGTATGGAAAATACACATCAAATTGCTACAAAATCTCCTAACAAAAGCATTCAAATCATTTCCAATTCTTGTGCATAGTGTTTATTCCGGAAATTGATAGGAAACAAGCCATAAAATATAAATCAAGCATTCAAAATATTAACCACAATTTCCTAGAAACATATAGTCTAAGCATCCTTTCTATCATTGGATCACACATTCACTACAAAAGATAATTAATCAATTTAACTCAACTTTCAAGCCAAAGGACGAGCAATAGTCAAAATTTTCAAAATTGAAATCCTTGTCAAACCAACAAAAAATAGTCAAAAATGCCCCAAAAGTTAAAATAGACAGTGTCCTCACTATCACAAGGGAAAACTAAGGGCTTTCTCTCATGCAATAATGCATCCAACAATAACAACAACGTTGCATGAGACGCACAAAGATCACCTGCACTTAAAGCATATATCAACCATATCCACAAGTACCAAAATGACAAGAAGTTGTTTCATTCACAAAAGAGTAACTATGCAGAAAGTAGTCAACAATTACAGCCATACATAATCCAGTTATGCAACACAAAAGGATAAGCCATGGCAGCCCACACTACTAGCAAGCAATTAATCACATGGAAAAGCAATCAGACAACTCTTAGGAGAAATCTAGAAACAAACTCCTAATAAAAACAAAGTTCTAACCTAAGGTAAGAGAGATTCCCCCAAACATAAAATCTTCCTAGCTAGCACCAAGCTGCCAACAGAATTCCATACCTAAGCCTAATAACCTCTTAGAGCATAATTTCCAAAATGATTCATCATATGTACGTGATCAAAAGAATGTCCAACAACAGGTTCATTATGTGAAATTTCCTCCCTATATTTTCAAAAATTTATTCAAGTTCAAAAGCTAGTCATGAAACTCATCGAGATTCCAAACATAGTTAGTATGTCCATTTACACATTAGTATGGAAATGGATACTCTAAACACTTCAAAAAAATTCATATTCAAGAATAACCAAGTTGTCAGAATTTATCCACAAGTTTCAGAATTCAGGGATATATATATATATATATATATTAGTTCTCATAATGACCAAGTATTAGACAAAACCATCTAGGAAATTAAAAAATCAAAAGGAAAAAGCTTGGAGATGACAGACGAAATATCTATAGAATCATCCAAATGTATGTCCATAAGGCAAGGCAATCAGTAACCATCCCAACTCAAGCTATTGATAGCTTTCACACATTCGTAGGCGAATCAGATCAAAGCAACAACACAGTGGCTATATTCACAGACAAACGATGCTAATCCTCAAATCACACCCAGAGTTCAACCTTAATGTCTTCAATTTGTCCACATCAAACACTTCTAATTTGGCAATCCTCAACATAATCTCAACTCTAGTTTAACTAAAACCCAAAAGGAACAACAAAGAAAAACAAGAGAGATACGAAAATTACCTTAGAAAAGAAGAAAAATATCAGAACTGAAACTGAGGTGAGCCAGGAAAATGAACACAGCAACATAGACACAAGAGAACAGGGTTCCACTAACCAAAGAGTAGAGACGATTGTGAATCAAACTCTATTTCAAGGCTTTGTCTTTCCAACGGGTAGAAAAATAGAGAATGGTGGATTTGGAGGCTATGGAGAGAAAAGGAAAGTGTTGGTAGTGGTGAACTGGTGATGAACAAGTCAAAGAGAGGTAAGTGCTGACATAGAGAACAAAGATGGAAGGAGATTGAAACAAGATCAATGTGTGGAAGAAGACGGTAGTGAAGATCGAGAGTGAGAAGTTGAGAACGAGAATGAGATGAGGGTTGATTAGACATAGGGAAAAGTGAGAGGGCGACGGTGACTGTAAAAAAGGGTCGATTTAAGGTGAGAGAGAAGGTTCTGTTGGAGATAGAACAATGAGGGAGAGGAAAGATGAGGTACGGAAGTGGAGAGGTGAAGAGGAGGTGGCCAGAGTGGAGATATAAGGAAATGGTGAAGGGGAATAACAATAGAGGATAAGAGGTGTGAGTGATGGTGATGGAGCTGCAAGTGAGTGGATCTGCGAGACAGAGAGAGGAAGAAAAAGGGTTAGGGCAAAAATGAGGTTTGAAAAAAAAATTATGTGTGTGGCTACAGCTAAGCTTGCCAAAATGAAAAATTATTCTCAGGTCTCATAGAATGAAGATAATAATAAAAAAATATTTTAGAAAAGTTAAATATCAGAAAAGTCCCTTTGTGATTATTTCCTAAATTCAAATGATAAAGTTGCCCTTAGTTCATCAGTTATTTGACAGTTGATAACTTCATCAGTCATTAACAACTTAATACGTCATTTTCACAACATGTTTTTATGTAATGAGTTAATTTCAAGTTTGGCAAGTCCCTACATTCACAACTGTCATTGCGTGTTATAACAACTACTTGAATGATTTTTTACACATTCTTTTTGTTGCCTAAATGAAATGACCTTTTCCAAAACTCTAAATATGACAACTGCATATGCTTTATTTAACAACTAGTTATGCTTGTGTTTATAATGTGTTTAGTATTTTTTACAATATATTTTTCTGGTCACAATGAAACTACCTTTTTAACAACTATTCACCATTACAAATTGCTTAGTTTAAAACTCGTTAAGCGTGTTTTTACAATATGTTGAGTCATTTTAACAACTCCGTTCTCATGTCTAAATGAAACTACGTTTTTATCTATCTCCAAGTTCAGTACTGAAAATTTCTCAATTTACAACTGGTTAAGCATATTTTTACAACATATTGAGTAATTTTTACAACTTATTTCTCATGTGTGAATGAAATTATCTTTGTTTACATCTCCAAGTTTAACACTGCAAGTTGCTCAGCTTACAACTTCTAATGTGTGCTTTTAAAACATCTTAAGTCATTTTTACAACTTTTTTTTATGCCTGACTTAAATGACAAATTTCAAAACTCCAATTTTTACTTCTACAAAAATTGTTTTTTTAACAACTGGTGATGCTTGCTTTTACAACATCATGAGTCATTTTTGCAACTGTTTCATGTTTGACTAAAATGACAAGTTGCACAACTCCAATATTCACAACTATGTGAGTTATTCTTGTAGGATCTGTCAAAATAAATGAATGGGTTTTTAACAACTTCTTCTACCTTGTTTTACAAGTGTACGAGTCATATTTACAATAGTATGAGTCATATTGCATTTCATCCTCTTCACCATTTAAAAACTTCCCCCACATGAAAGAAATAAAATAGATTCTTCCTTGAACTAGTTCCCATCTTTCATGACAATCTGCAACATAAACTTCATATTAACAACTGCCTCAGCAATATTAACAAGTACAAATGCACATATTAACAACACTTTTTTTAATATCATGTCAGTATTTTGTAATCAAAGAAACGACAGTCACATTCAATCATTCCCCCTAAAAACAAAGCTATCCCTTTGTTACATTGCCCAAAAAACAGAGCATTCTCTTTATTATATTGTCCAAAAATAGAGTACAGGTTCTCTATTAACAACGACAACTGCACAAATCAATAACACTTTTTTTCATATCAGCGTTTTCACAGCAAACAACCACTATCACATTCAACCATTCCTACTTAAATTAAAACACAGCACTCCTTTTGTAACCTTCCCCAAAAACATAGCACTATAACATTCACACAACCCAACCACAGTAAAACCCCAACTTCAATGGTCAAGATCATATTTTTAGCAAAATCTTAACATTACTTATCTATCTCCTACCACTTAGTCCACTATTGAGCCCAAGCTCTAACCTTTGGCTAACCCCTCAATCTCAATCTAGCCAACATACACACACAAAAAAAAAATCAGTTCGCTGTTCTACCTCTACCACATCACAATGGTGGCTTGGGCAGCGGAGGAACGATGAAGACTTGGGTAGCGGAGGAACGACGAACGAACGCACCAATGCTGAGACACGGAGGAGCGACGGATGACGTGGAAGTAAAGCAAAAGGAAGGAGGGAGAGAAATAATAGAGTGTTTTAAATTCTTGGAGGCATTTTTGTCTTTGACTTTGGTAAATAATCACTTTTCTGTGATTATTTACCAAAGTACTTTTCTGATTTTTTTACTTTTCCCAGGGACTTTTCTGTTATTATCTTTGTTTCTTGGGACCTGAGAGTTATTTTCCAAGCCCAAAACCTGCTGTCATAGTTTTGGCTGCAAAAGCTTCTGTCACCTACTTGGCTACAGTCAAAATATGCTTGGCTGCAGCCAAAAAAAACTTAATATAATCAATAAATTCTATAATATAAACAAATAATAATATTTTTTTGGAATAAAGCTTTGTTAACAACTAATATATTAGATAGAAAATTGGGAAAATGACAGAAAAATACCACTTAAACTTCAAAATTCTAAATTAGTCCTTTGACAAAGATTTGTGTTGTCAATCTCATTACTATTCTTGTCAATTCCATTACTCTTCTTGTCAGCGGGATTTTGAAGTTCAAATGGTATTTTTCTATTATTCTCCCTAGAAAATTTAATATCTTCTAAATTGTCTATTTTACTTAGAGTTTATTTTATACAAGATTATATAAATTAGGAAAAAATTTAATAATTTAAATGGGTCAATATATATCTATGTTAATAATTAAATGATATATTGATTATATGATTAAGTAGATGTTAGTTAAATTTAAAAAAGTGATTATTTTCGCTGTTGTAATTTTTGTAGAAAATAAAATTTAAATTACTTTTAAAATAGAATTTCTATTTTCTTGTTCTCTTGTAATTGATTATATATCAAACATGAATTTCCAGAAGATGATTTGTCAAAAGTTGATAAAAGGCTCACGACGCTATTCCGTTGTAAGATTAAGATCAATCTCAAAAAGGAGCTTGAAAACTTGAAAGCGGCCAACTACAGGAGAACAAGAAAACCATTCATTCTCAAGCCAACATCGCAGAATTAGTGGCAGCAAATGATGTTTTGAATGTAAGACTTGAACTAGAACATCAGAATGGAAGGCTTAGCCTGCACTAATATCATTTGACAGGTAAGAATTTGGACCACTTGTTTATAAGTCTCTGTTTCAGGGAGACTTACCGTTCTACTGACTGATCTTGGGGAATCCAAAGTTTTTGTCATGGTTTTGATTTATTTGGCAGACTCAAAAGTAGAGTATGTTATGTAATTTTGGAGTTTATTTATGAGGCCAAAGTAATACGTGGATTAAGATTTAATTTATGAGCAATTAGAATATACTCTGTTTTTTGGAATTGAAAAACAGAGGTAAACCAAGTAAAAGGTGGAAGCATTGCTGAAACTGAGGTAACAATTGAAAATAAATTGATTGGGCTGTATAGATGCAGACAACATAGTAATCTTCAAATCAGTATGTGGGTTTGTTATCATATAAGAGTTATTAAGATTTTAACCTTTTTGTATTCGTGTCAATTAATTATTTGACACCATTGTTAGAAACAATACACAAAAAAGGGGAAAGAAACCCACTGTCGATTCTAAATTAGCTGACTTCCTTAACAAATCAACCTCTTGGCTTTTGATAAAATATAATAACAAAGGTTATTATTAAGAAACTTTAAATAAAATAACCCGCTTTTACAAGTGCCATACAAATACAATAATACTATCTAGCAATGCACTAAACAAAATTAATTTGGATAATACATGTATACCTAGCAAATACTAGTTTAAAATTGCCTTTCCATTTACGAAGATGTACGAAATATAACTGTTCAAGAATAAAAAAAAGGGAAAATCACTCTTAGGTCCCAAGCAAGCAAGATATTATAAGAAAGGTCCCTGGTTACAACCATAAAAGCGTGTATTCACAACCTATTGAGTGTGTTTTACAACCTTTAGGGACTTTTCTAATAATATCTTGCTTGCTTGAGACCTAGGAGTGATTTTCCCAAAAAAATTGGGAAAATGACAATGAGGTCCCAGAGACCGAATAAAATACAAGTAAAATTTCTGCAAAAATAAATAACAACTTGTTGAGTCATATTTACAACATGAGTTGTAAAACACAATTAACTATAGTTATTTCTTTTCGCAGGGACTTTACTGATATTTTCTTTAGTCCCTGAGACCTTACTGTCATTCTCCCAAAAAATTAGTAGTATGTAATTGGCAATTGCTGTGAACAATCCTCAAAAGCATTAATCTCATCACAAGAGTTGTAGATTTTAATAACACGCTCTTCACATCCAGGCACATTCTCAGCAATCCTAACTTTTTATTTTGTTTCTATCCTTAATTCCTTAACATTGACCAAAGAAAGATAGTGAGAAACCCTATAAAGGTTCACAAATTATATACACGGAAGTTCATAAAGGTATTTACCATGGCTAAGACATGAAACGTAATTCTATTATGATGAGAGAAATTAACGATGATGTTGCCAAGACTTGCTTACAAGAACTTGCATTTAAACAAAATAACACTTGTACAGGCCATTTAAATGTCGTTTTAAGAGAAGACTTGGATCAATCACACACGACATACTCCATCACCTTCAGCTTCCGAAGAGTTATTGACCTTTGAAAAATATCAGTCCAAATAACAAATTCTGATTAAGTGAAGAATGTGAATGCAAAAATGCTTGCAACAGACAAAATACATGCTTCAAGATTCATTTAATAGCTCAACCTTCACCACCACATTATGTGTGTGTATTCAAACAATAACTATTCCCTTTTTAAGTTTCAACATACAGTTGAACAATTTTAATCCAACCAAGTTCCACCTTTACACATTTTCACAAACACATTGTGTGCATCAACATTCAAGCAAGTTCATCAAATCTCTTGTCCAACAATTTCGAAACACCCAAGTATGAAATTACTATGCTTTTCTTATTAAAAAAAAAGGAATTAATATCCTTTCCAAAGTCAATTCATCACCAAGAATCAGTTCAAATCCAAGAAAACAGAACCTAAGGCCATCTTCTTCTTATTACAACAAGCAAAACAATTAGAATTAAATTTCCTATATCCAAATACGATCTTTAAATTTCCTATTACACCCAGGCCACAGAACAACACCAGGAAAAAAAACGACTTAAAGCTCAAAACACACCCAAACACACGGCGGCTGGAAGAAGATCACCTCAACAAGTTGGAGTGTTGCGCGTGCACCTGGAAGAAGACCTACGGGAATAATGGACTGTGGAGAAATATATATCTGAAGGTATATTATTATTTTATTATATTATTCATTTATTTTATACATATTACATATGGTTAAAATCCCAGAAAAATACTTAGGTCCCAACTAAGGCCCCAAAGTCTTGTCTTAGGTCAAGTTTGATTTGAAAATAAATAAATATTTTCCTTTGATTTCCTTTTTTTTTTTTGGTTTTAGCTAATATTGCATTATATTGAAGTCCATATCAATTTTATATATTTAGCTTTGGATAAACTTTCTTACGAGTTATAAGTAGTTGATGCGAAGTTTCTAATACCTTTTCTATGCATATCCAGCTCCCAAATTCTGTTCTCTTTTTGTGGACCATGTTTTACGAAATGGTTTTCTAAAATTCTCCTTTTAAAATTTTTGGTAGCGACCCTGTTATCATTTTATTTTCCATATTTAAGAATTCAAAATTTTGGCACCTTTTTCTCCAAATCATATGCTCTTTCCTATAATCAATTTGACCCCTTTTCCTCTTAGGTTTCATACTGAATTTATCAAATATATGAGAGGTAGTGATATCAAATTTTCACATTTAACAACAAATCAAAATAATTTGACCCATTTTCCTCTTTCCCTGCCTTCTTTTTGCCTCAACAAATTTCGAAGCTTGGAATCATGGACGTTAAGTACAAGAGGTCAATGAGCCCAGTATTGTTTTTGAGTGAGAGTCATGTGTAGAAAGGAAAGGATGATGTGAGATTCAAGAGGTTGGGACTTGGGAGAGAGAGGTTTTTTTTTTTAAGTTGAGTGGTTTTAATGGTTAAGATTTCCCATGATAGATTTTTATTATAATAATATTATTTACATATTATTAAATCTCAACCATTAAAACTTGATCTAATGGTAGATACATTTAATGGAAAGTAAATGAAGAGAGAAATCAATGGAGACATGCCTCCCCGGATGACATGGGAGGTGGGTGTCTTCATTGATTTCCCTCTCCATTTACTCTACATTGAATGTATCTACCATTAGATCAACTTTCAATGGTTAGGATTTACCATGATAGATTTTTATTATAATGATATTCTTTACAAATTATTAAATCTCATCCATTGAAAGTTGATCTAATGGTAGATACATTCAATAGCAAGTAAATAGAGAGGGAAATCAATGGAGATACCCCTCTTCCAAATGACATAGTGATGTAGGAAGTAGTGGAGAAAACAAGGAGAGAAAGTCCAGAATGGTGACCGCAAGTAAGCGCGACTGAGATTGAAACAGAGATTAGTTGATTTAGATATGCAAAGTGGAAAATTCTAAAAAGCTGGTGGAGTATAGTTGCCATTATCGCTAGGGAATAATTGCCGCCATTGTTGATGGAGATGCCGTCACCTGAGAAGAAAATGGGGTGATGAAGCCATGAAGGGAGGGAAGGGAGTGGGATGTATCAAAGAGAGGAGAAAAGGGCAAGAAAAGAAATTGCAAAAACTAGTCATTTTTTTAATAGAGTGGGACCCACTGCAAAAAGATAATAGGTATTTTTGCACTGTTACCCTTATTTAATCATATATGTTTAGTAATTATCTATCTATCTATTGATTGTATAGAATGAGGGATGTTGAGAGCCCTCCTCTTACCATCTGACACAACCTCCTCGTGCTATGAATATCGTAACAACTAAAAGAATGATAAAAAATAAAATATGCTCAAAAAATAAAAAAAAGAGATAACTAAGAGATAGTTACAAATTACAAATTACAAGTACTCCACTTTTAACCTCCCATATTCTCCACCCAACTAAAATAAAGATAAAAAAAATAAAATATGCTAAAAAAATAAAGAGAAATAATCAGGAAATAGTTACAAATTACAAAATACTTTGAAATATTGATATTTAAAATAAAATATTTTAAAAATAAATATATTAAAAATAAAAAGATAATGAAAAGATCGTTTCAAATTATTTTTGAAATCTTATTCAGATTCCACTAATAATGATTTTTAAAAATTAAAAATTATTTTTATATTTCATAAAATATTTTTTGAGCTCATTCCTCTCACCCCCCAACTCTTCACCTCCCATGTTATCCGTCCCAATGCCATAAGCCTCCCCATATCCTCTGTCATGGAGTTGGTAACCACATCAAAGTTTTCTATAAAACTTTGCTTTTATTGCATGCATTGATCATCCATGATGCAAAGGTCAGTTTTAGAAATATTTGTTTACCTTATTGTTTTGCATGATCTTGCCCCGACTATGTTGTTAATATTAACTTCTCTTATATGTATCCTACTCATTTGGTTCGTAGTGTGATATAGGGTGTAACGTCACCACAAACATTTGATTGAAGGGAACACGTGTTGATGGGAATACGTGTGTGATTTCTAATTTCAATGTCAGTACGAATGCAAGGTACTTACAAAACCACTTATCACCCTTATAGACACTACTACACTGTGCAGCATGGTTTCAGATTTTATTTTATTTTTAAATCGGCCAGGAATATGTTTATACCCCTATTTTTTTAGAAGTTATCCGGCCAATTTAAAAATATAAAATCTAAATATTTCATAAATGACTTTATTTAAGATTTTATAGTTACAAAATGTTTATATATTTTTAATTTGGAATTCCCTCTTTTTCCTGCCTAGTTTTAGTTACCATATGAAATTTAACCATTTTAGGAGTATCATAACAACTTTATTATTTTTATAAATTATTTTAAAATCAATTCACTACTACAAAAAGTACTTTTAACATCACTAATTAACATCCATTTTTAAAAAACAAAAGTTAAAAAGGAGGCAATGACAT
The DNA here is from genome assembly GCA_963242795.1 of Inga leiocalycina. Taxonomy (NCBI): domain Eukaryota; kingdom Viridiplantae; phylum Streptophyta; class Magnoliopsida; order Fabales; family Fabaceae; genus Inga; species Inga leiocalycina. The sequence goes on from OY725321.1 coordinate 61,972,476, forward strand.
TTTTGAAATTTTGGCTTGTCTTTTAATGACAAAACAGTCATTGAAAGTGACACTTTAAACGACTGTTTTGAAAAACAGTCGTTGAAAATTATATACCATACCCAACCCAGATCTGTTTTAATCCCAATCGTATCTCCTCTCCTAGTCGCGCCTCTCCCTCTCAGATTCACCTCTGAGCCCTAGTCCAACCTCCAATCACATCATTTGGCCCCCTCTCTGACCCCAAACACGAGCTCCGGCCTATTCTCCTACCCAATCACGACCTTCACCCTCCTCTCTTCCAGCATTATCGTGAACCCTCTCCTCCTCAGCCTCACTCCGATAATCAGGAACATGCTTAGTCCATGCTCAAGAGTATGATGTGCATGGATCTTTAGCACTTCCAGTCTTTGAGCAAAGTAGCAACATTTGCTTGGGTGTTATTGAGGTTGTAATGATAGCCCAGAAGATTAAGTATTTCCCTGAGCTTGAGAGTGTTTGCAAAGCACTTGAGGTTTTTCTCCTTGCCTTTTTATATTTAATTTTGTTTGATTATCATTTTTGGAAGTTGAATGGCAATTATATTTGGGGTTTACTTCCTGAAACGAAAAGTTTGAAATTTTGTTTGAATGTAGCTTGTTGAACATTTTTTTCAAGAACTCAAGCTTTGATCTAAAACTCGAGTTCTCCAAGTATTGCAAGATTCTAAACAAGTCTCTGGATAAAACTCGTGGGAGTACAAATGCCAACTCGAGTTCATCTTAAGCCAACACTCGAGTTCTATCCCCAAAACTCAAGTTCTATCCGAAAACTCAAGTTCTGTACAAGATTTGCTTTTTTAAAAAACAAAAGAGGGTTATAATGACCTTTTTTGCGACTGTTTTTGTAAGTCTCTTATAACGACTGTTTTAAAATGGTTGTCTATTTTAAAATTTTTAACGACACTCATATACACGTCCCCCTAAAAATGGTTGTCTAAAGGGCATAAAAATGGACGTTAAAAGTCCCTTCTATAGTAATGATTGGAAATCTACCTATGATGCATCTATGTTGCTGTGATTTATTTGAATTAAAAATATTATATCTTTATATTTTCTAAAACTTGTTCCACACATTAGTTATCTTGATAAGCTGAGGAATTTTGATTATTATAATGTATTATATTATTTATTTATTATAAATCTTTTTAATTCTCCTTCCTTATGTAAGAAAGCTACAATTTTTTCAAATATATATACTTATATGTCAACATCCGTTTCCATTTTGATAATCGAAGAGTAATAAAGACGAAATTCCATGGGCATACAGAAAAATACATTTATATTGATAAAAGTATTCGTTTACAATCTCAATATCATTCGTCAATGAAATACAAAAATATAGCAGAACTTTCAATAATTATAGGATTTTCCCAAAATATCTTAAGAATAGACTAATTATAACCACCGACTTCGACCTTACCTCGAGACATGTGCCAATCACTTTTCTATGTCTGCACCTTTGCCTTTCGACCCACTGGGACCCGCTAATATGTTTGTTAAAAAAAGGGTGAGATTTCGAAGAATCCCCGTAAGGACATACGATCGACATATAAAATGTGAAAATTAAATATGTGATGCACCATATTAGGGAAAAATGAAAGTTCAATTCGATTCACATATAAGTACCTCAATTGAGTCATCGACCACAGTTAGGATTTTCGATATACCTTGGCTGGGCACCAAATCACAGCTAGGATTTTCCGATATACCTTTGTTGGCCACCGAATCACAACTAGGTGTTGTGCCTCTAGCACACAATCATATCACAAAATAAAGTAACACATACATACAATTATTCATATAGTGTATGAAGGATGATAGTTCCTACCTCAATAATGTGCGTCGTAAAATGTGTCACTTTCAGCTTCCAACTCGGTTCTAAAATATTAAATGTACAAGAAATAGGTCATAACTTATCCAAGTATCATTTTAGACTCTTCCATAGTATTTCTTGTGGTTATATTAGTCTATGATAAAAATTTACCAAAATGCCCCCGGGACCCCAGCCTGGCCCCGCCGTACCTGGTCAGATGGCACGTTTTCCCAAAATTTTGACTAGGGCTATCTTAATGTATTTTTGTCCAAAGAATCCATTTTCGAGCTCAAAATTACCAAATTCAGTGTCAAATTATGAAAATACCCTTGACAGCCCCGATTTAGGGTTTTAGTAGCCTTTTTGTAATTATGTTTTTTCAGCTTTTTCCGAAAAAGTGACCAACTGTAACCCCACGTATTTTTGCCTAATGAATCCAATGGAACCATCTGTTTCATGAAAATCCAATTCCTACCTCCCAGTTCTGGTCTTAGCCAAAACATGCTCAAGAAAAAAGGAAAATTGGGCTTTTGTGCTTTAGTTTCCAAAGCTTGTACTTTTATACTTCTAGTCCCTTATTAACTTATTTAAACACACTCTAGCCATGATTCAAAAAAATTTGGGCACCATAACCCCTTAGGGTTAGGTTTTTTCTAAATTTACAAACTTGACAAAAATCACAAAAACCAACCATACACTTCAACAAGAACAACATACTTGTATGGATTTGAGTTTTGTACAGTTACCTCTTGAGTTCTTGATCTTTCTCTCTCTAGGCGTCTACTCCTCTCTCTCCTTGAGCTAAAAATGTGCCTTCAAGATCATAGATTCCATGAAGAGGAGGAGTTTAGAGAAGGTTTCTTAAGCGAAATGACAAGAGAAACTTAAGAAATCAACTTCTTACATTGAACTTCTTCCAACTATGCCATTAGGCTTCCCATTAGATTTGAACTAATTTTTCCTCCTCTTGGTTGGCCTCAAAAACTGTCCCCCTGCTCTCCTAACCAAATGAGTTTTCCTCCAACTAATCCAAACTTACACTCAACTATGTGTTCAAGTAGTGAATTGAGTTTACTCCATCTAATCCCATCATACACTCAACCTTGCATTCAAGTAGTGTACCATTATCATCATTACTATATTCATGTAGCAATTAGACATGTGCTCTTGGAAATCAATTATAAGTTAATCTCCTCTTCATATGATAATGACACTTGGCATATTTAATTTCATTAATCAATCTCATTAATCAATCTTTTCCTTGTTAGGCGAAAATATGGAAGAAAAGGGAAATAAAATTGTTTCCACATTTTCATAATTCAATTAAATGAATTATGCATAACTCCTTCTAATTTCACAATTTTTGATTTATTCTTGATGGAATATTCCAATTATACATTTTCCTTTATTTTCCATAATTAATTGAAACCAACTTCAATTAATTGGAAAATAATTAATCTTTGGCTAAATTGGCAAAATTATGATTTTGCTATTACCTTTGTGATCTAATTCCTTTCTTGAATTAATTTGCCCATTTCCTCATAAATATAAATATTTCAAAACTCATAAGATCCAAATTTCATGAATATTCACCATTTTATTGAATTTATCAAATAATTACAATATATTTTTTGTGAATATAAAATTTGGGACGTTACATTATACATATACATACATATGTGTGTGTGTTTGTGTATAAAATATGAATGTAGCAGAAAATTTTTTCCACTTATTTAACTAAAGGTATTATCAAGCTACTTTGGGTGAATTTGTTTTATTTGTAGACATAATCAATAAATTTTAAAATTTTTATGAATAATGATCCGACTGAGTTAAAAAAAATAGAGAAAGTATATTTCAATGAAATCAATAAGGATTTGGATCTGAAATTTTTTTGGCCAACAATATGGATATGGAAATATGAAATTTTTAATTATAACTTTATAAAAAAAAACCAAAACCTCCTTACTAGCATAAATTTATTAACTTCCCACTTATTATTGGAATTTAGAATTTTACAAAAATTATTATATTATATAACTTCCTACCCATGATCAATTATTTCTCTTGAATTGATAGATCATGAATCAATAGAAAAATATGAAGTTTATAAATAAGTTTTTGATCCACGATATAACTATTTTAATGTATTCATCTAGAAATTAATATATATATATATATATATATATATATAATACAATACAATACTAGATCATGTCTAAGGAAAAATATAATAAATGGGAGATGCTATGGCGGGCTTAGCGTAGCCCGTTTCTAATATTTTTTTTTATATCTATTTGGGTGAAAAAAAAGGTTACCCAATAAAGGGATGTTATGAATTAGGTCTTTTTTTTTTTTTTACCATGACATTTTGGTCTCTTTTCAATTATTATAATTTCTTTTTTCTTTGTGCCAGCCCATTGTGCGGGCTCTAAAGTAGTTTATTGATAAAAATAAACTTTTACGAGTTTATAACCTGAATTTATATTTATGTCACAAATTGGCTTAAATTTGAAAACTTGCTCATTCATAATCAATTTTACAAAGTACACAAACAATAAAATCTACCCTATGGCTAATGCACATCATCTAATCCATTGCTTAAGTTGAGCACTTTTCTTGTTCTATTTTTTCGGGATATTTTTTGTGAGTTTCTAGCTCACAAAATGTGTAATGCTTCAAACTTCTGAACTTTTGGGAGATGCCTCTTCTTGAATTTCAATTATGTTTCAATGTCCTTTAATCTTTTTTTCTTTTGTAGCATTCATCACTATTTTGTTTTATACGACATAAAACAAGAAACCACAAAAAAGCAAAACGAAGGAAAAAACAAAAGAAGCAAAGTAGACCATGCTCTCGCAGAGCAGCATCTTTGATTCTAGCAACATTTTCATGAATAATAAAATGTTACTCTTGCATTTTTTGAGGGAAAACTAATTTGCAGGTCCTTATAGTTTACTTCAATTTTGAATGAGGTTCCTATAGTTTATTTTCTTTTAATTGATCCCTTATACTTTACTCCATTAACCTCATGCATTTCTGAGGGTTTAAGCCGTTATAACACTGTTAATTTTAATGAGTTGGAGGCTGACTCGGCAAACGGGTGGATTAATTCTTGTGCTACATGAATTATCAAGTGATCTGGAACCCAACAAGTCACAGTCACTTCAAATTCGAAAGAATGCACCATCACGCCCTTTAAGAATGATGGTGTTCCATTGTTAAAAGCTTTATGTAAAGTCTGATATAAGGTTTGAATTGTTGGAAGTGCTCCACTAAAGTGATATATCACATTCTTCCACCACCATTATTATCGCACAAGCCATAAATTTCATCTAAATCAAGCCATATATACTGTATATGTACAGTAGCTCCATATATATTTAATATTACAACAATATTTTTAATATAGTATTAAATCTCCACCTTTAAAAGCTCCTTCAATGGTGGAGAAATTAAGTGGAGAGATGGGTTAGTAGAAACGACCCTTTCCCTAAGCACTGAACATTAAAGGGCACATACGTGTACATAATCTTCTGACTTGGATTGTAGGCGCAAAGGATGATGGTGCTCCATTTGTAATTACATAAGCAATAAGATTACAAGAACAATAAACAGCATCCAAAACAGCATATCCCAACAATAAAACAATACCCATTACAATTTTTTTGCAATCAATAATTGAAGTCACAGAGTATCCATTGTCAAAATAAAAAATAAAACACACTGATTTGGTTGAGCAATATTGTTTTCTTACAAATTTGAAACACAATTAATTAAAAATAGACCAATATATATATGACACATGGTACTATGAAAAGAAGAACCACCAATTACCACACCTAGTGCTTCCACAACAACCATTGGTTTGAAAAAAGGAAGAAAATTGTGTGTGGTCTTTAATTTCTTCACTTATATATCACCATCATCAGGACCATATTACCACTTCACTATACTTCATTTTTTATCAAGTCTATATTCCTACATAAACATACTCAAAAGTCTTCTTATGAATAATAAGAATAGGAAACACAAACTTTTTGATAATGTATGCTAGGCTTGATCGATCAATGTAAGTGCTCCATTGACTTGTTTGCCTAAACTCAAAATTGATGTTGTAAAATCCATAAGACAGACACAGTCAGCACAAAAAGACAAAGAAATAGCTTGAAGATAAACTAGGTTCAGATTATCACTTTAGAAAAACTCATTCAAATACTTCATATAGTAAAAATTATCACTCCATTTTACAAGAGACTACATGCTCCACCAACAAAGATTGGTCCAGTGGGTAATATGTAAATACGTATGTAAGCACTTTTTGAGTTTGGAGGCAATGTCCTAGCATGGTGAACCCCCTGACAACCAACTCACCAAATTTTGTGTTTTTAATTTAAAAAAACAGAGAGACTACATGCTCCACCAACAAAGATTGGTCCAGTGGGTAATATGTAAATACATATGTAAGCACTTTTTGAGTTTGGAGGCAATGTCCTAGCATGGTGAACCCCCTTGATAACCAACTCACCAAATTTTGTGTTTTTAATTTAAAAAAACAGAGAGACTACATGCTCCACAATCAAATACAACAAATTAAACTAAAGAAATAATAACTAAAAATCTAATTCAACAATTATTCAATAACTAGTTGTGCCTCTAAAATGCATCTTACGCAAACATGACCTTGACTTTTCCAGTGACACCACCACGTCAGTCATCATAGGTCGTGCTTAGGTGAATCATTGCAACAATTTAATGCCACCTCATTCCATCTAGAACTTTGATGATGGAATGAGGTGGAGATTTGCTAACCCAATAACCCAATCCCTCAAACTCATTCCTTGAACATACATCGCATCTGTTGGCTTCTTTCTTGTAAGAGTTTCCATACGCAAAATGCCATAACCATATCCATTCCCTTTTATGGATACAGCTCCTTTTGATCCATACTATATACATCAGGTTGAATATATAGTTAAATAAAAGCTGTTATGTTAAAATAGGCTTCCGACATCAGTTCCCAAATGAACTGACATAGAAAACAGGAATATCCCAACACGAATCCCATAGATACAATCCCTGGTGCTTCTATGTCCATCCCTTCCTAATATAGCGTACAAGGCCCATAACAACTAAGGTAAATAGGTATTTTCTTCATCCACTAGCTGAAGACAACAAATATTTGTTAGAAACTGAATAATACTCCTTGGGTCCTTAATATAGGACATATTTGAGGAGTTAGTCTTAGTCCTAAGTATAAGACCAAGTTTTCATATTTGTCAATCTTTTTCTAATTTATCCCTATTGATGCACCCATAACAATAATCAAAGAGGAGAATGAAGGAGGAAATTAAGGAAGATGACTAACTTAACTAACTTAATCTCATCAAATTAAATAGATATGTCTTATATTATGGATCGGAGGGAGTATAAAATTTATATAGCGTTACAAACAAAATGGAATGTAGAAATAATAAAATATTATTGGATAATTACCTGGTGCCATGTAGCCAATTGTAGCTACATTTTTGGTATAAATTTCATCTTGTCCTTAATTCCCTTGACAGTTTGGTGATACCAAAATCACAAAGATGAGCCACCATATCTTCATCCAACAATATATTGCTCGGTTTTACATCACAATGAACAACTGGCTTAGATGAACCATGACGGAGATATTCTGATGCAGCTGCCACATCAATCAATATATTCAAACTTTGCAAGAAATCTAAACAGTTACTTTGAGAGTGCAGCCATCTATCAAGACTCCCATTTGACATGAACTCAATGATTATAGATTTAAAATGTGTTTTGAGCAACTGCTAATAATCTTAACAAGATTATGATGATGTAAATTGCATAGGGCATCACATTCAGTATCAAAACTCCTTAATGCTTGTTCCAAATCTAAGTTAAATACTTTTACAACAACGATTTTTTCATTTGAAAGAATTGAAGTCGATCACGAGGAATTGGACGAACGGCGAAACCACGAGCAATCTAGAAGAATTGAAATGAATGATCTGAGTCACGTCCGAGGACACTGTCCTATAGAGTTATTCCGCAACTGCCGGCAGAGAAGAAGCGGCACTCCCCAGGTTAAACAAATCCCTCTTGATTACATCAAAGCAACAGAACTAGCGGAAGGTAATGGTAATGACAGGCAGAAAATATTATGCAGAGGAGAACTAAGCACTCCATCTGTGTCCCTTTTATCTGTCACAACACAACCCGGACAATACATCCCTTGAGACCAGATAAGCAAGCCTGTACGGTGACAACGGAAAGAGTGTCCAATGAAGTGTCCGACTGGTGGCAACCTTTAGTCACAAAGGGTTATGAATTTTACACCCCAAAAAAAGCCCAACTAAATTATTATTTTTAGAAGAATAAAAATAATATTTCCGGAGAGTAAAATATTTTACAAAAAGTTCCAGTACCATGTATTTATTCACACGTAGGGAGGATTGCCATATTTCAACTATGTTTGCTTTCTAGTGGCCCGTTGTTATGTGCACGAGCCCACCACTCTTTTAGGTTTCTTTACAAACCTAAGATAGCATAGTGATATATATATATATGTATATATATATATATAGGTTAGTACTCTCTTATTCCCAAGTAATGTGGGACTAGCTTTTTTGGCACATCCACTCAATTACTCATATTTTACAACAAGAATTCCTTTGTATACTGATCCATAACTTCCAAAGCCAATAAGACTAGCCTCATCAAATCCATTTGTTCCTCACAAAAGCTCATAATAGGATATCCTAACTGGCGTCTCCACGTATATTAAATCCCTATTGGTTAGATCATTAACATCTTCTCTCTTATGCTTTAGAAAGACGATGCCTGAAACGACCAAACTGACAGGCATAATAGGCAGTGAGAATTTTATGAGCATCATCACTTTAGTTGATATGTGCTTGTTTCCTTTCCTACATGATTGGACTTGTAGATGGGACTTCCCACAAAGATCTTTATTCATCATAAAAGACTCAGCGGTAAAATTTTGAAAAGAGCCATTGTTTGGAATTTCTCCACACAATAAATTGTAGGAAAAATTAATATGTTTAAGATGGACTAGTATCTCTAAGGACTTTGGAATCACACCTGACAAATAATTTTGGGAGAGATCTAAGAACTCCAAGTTTATCATGCCTCCAAGCGATTCAAGAATAGGACCTTGTAATTTGTTGTGGGCCAAAGATAAGCTTAGCAAGGTTTGCAAGCCACCAATTGTTTTAGGGATACTTCCTAAAATTTGATTTCTGGGCACGTTCAATAAAGTAATAGCTCTCAAGTTTGATACCTCAAGTGGAATTATTCCACTAAATGCATTGGAGGATAAGTCTAAAACCAAGATATCTAAGAGGCTCCAAAGAGAAGAGGGTAGATGAGAAACCAATTTGTTAGAACTGAAATCCAACTTGCACAAAGAAGTATTCCCAAGGCACCTCTGAACCATTCCTGAAAACATGTTGTTGGCCAGATACAACTCACTTAAACTTTTGAGTTGTCAAAGTTCATTGATAATGGTCCCGTGCAATCTGTTTTTACTAAGACCCAGATATTGAAGGTGTCGTGATTTGTTAAATAAGCTAGGAATCAACCCCTCCAAATCATTCCCTTTCAAACGTATTGCAATCATGTTTGTTAAATTTCCAATTACATTGGGTATAACTCCAATAATTTATTGAACCCCATGTCTAACATAAAGAGCTTAGAAGCATTTGAGAAGCTTTCTGGAATATGTCCAGTTAACTCATTCCCGGACGATATCAATTCCTCCAAATTGGGAAGGCCAATTCCTAAAGTTGGTGGGAGAAGGCCATAGAGAGAATTACATCCTATGGAGAGATATTTCAATGATGAAATGTTGAATACATTCGAAGGAAAATTCCACTGAAACGGTTGATTGATAAATCTAACCCCTCAATTCTAACAAGATTGCCTATTTCTTTGGGTATTAAACCTGCACACACAAAATGATGGATAGTAACCTTTTTTTATTAGATAATAGATTTAAAAACAAGATAAAGTAGTTAATATCTTTTACACACAACATACTAACTAACTATGGAATATCTTAATAAAGTACTTTAACTTAAAAAAACTCAAAAATCATAATATTAGAAAAGAATTTATTGTTATTAGTTATAATTAATCAATTTCATGTTTTTTGCATGGTTATTAAAACCGGACCGGCCGGTTCGACCATGGGAACTTTTGAACTGGCCATCTAACCGATCCGGTCCAACCGGTTCAACATTTATTCTGATTTTCTTGATTTCAAAAATTCATATTTAATTCTACATATTTTCAAAAATTATAAATTAGGACTCTATGGAAAGCTTGAGATGTCTACTTTCTAATAAAACTAAGAATCACAAAAAAATATTATCATTTGATCCTAAAAAATTATCAAATTCCAAAACTATTTCAAAAAATATTATCGTTTAAGTTTACTTCCTCACTAGTTCACCCCCGGTTTGACTTCGAATTAATCCACTAACTCTTAACCCACTACCCAGACCGGTTCAGTGGCTGGTCTGTATTTAATAACCTTGGTTTTTTGTCATGCTAATCAATCCATACTTCAAGAATAGAAAAGTGTTCAAGACATAAATGTATAAATATCTTTTGTGATCTCCATTTGTTTGAGTAGAAACTGCAATATTTTTTATCAAATACACATTTTTCGGGAGGCTGCCAAATAAATAATTTTTTGACGGGTTGGTGGGTTGAGCCCAGCTGTCTAACCCGTATTACAATATCTCTATAACTCATAAACAGGGGAAAGTGATAAAAAAAAATAGTGTCAAAATATGTAAATGACAAATAAGGGTGGTAAATTTCAATAATTCTAAATTGACGGATTGAGAATTAAGAAATGTTGATAAATTTGTGAAATTATATAAGCGCCTTACTTTTTATTTATTTTAAAAGAATATCACTAAAACCCCTTGGAGGCTGCCAAAACTCCAGCACCGATGACCCCCGGTGGCGGCCAATCCCCAGAGCTGTAGTGTCCTTGCCGGTGATTGGCCGTCAAAGCTCCGACGTCAGTGACCGGTGACTGGAGCTCCCCGGCCACAAGGTCCAACAGCCTAATTTTTTTTTTTTTTATCAAGCAAAAAGTGTCAATATAGATACTTGAGTTATTAATAGTGATATTAAAGTTGTAAACGGTTGCCTAATATATTCTTTTTGAATTTCTCAACAAAAATTATCAATATGGATACTTAAGTTGGCAATAGTAATATTAAAGTTATAAACAGGGTATTTGTTAAATATTTCCAAATAACTTTCACCGGAGGTCTGGCAGCCTAATATTTTTTTTTTTTTTTGCATTTCTCATGAAAAACTAGTTAATATTGATACTTGAGTTGTTAATAACGATACTAAAGTTGTAAACGGGATATTTGTTAAATATTTCCTAATAACTTTTGCCAGAGCACCGGCACTCTTTTTTTTTTTTTTTCCTTTGAATTTTTTAGGCAAAAGTTGTCAATATAGATACCTGAGTTGTTAATATCGATACTAAAATTCTAAATGGGATATTTGTTAAAAATGACTTCTGAACCACGATTTTGGTGTTACTCAAACAATCGCACCACCAGAGATACAAATTTGAAAGTTTTGCTTTGGATAGCATGATACGTGGATATTATGCTCAAGTAATAAAGAGATTTAAACTAAGGGTGGATGCGTATTTTTATATAATTATAAATTATAAATTCATGTTTGATTATTATTTGTTATTTTTAATTTTTAATTTTTAAAATATTTGTCCAAGATTATAATTTTTTATTTTAAAACTTACTATTTCATCTCATTGATTTGCATTTTTTTATCTCGTCTTTATTAATTAATAATGTATACCTACCATATCTATATGTATTATATTCAGGTATATATTTTTTATATTTATATTATCATTACATGTATATAATATTATTTTTATTTAATTATTGTGCCACCAGTTCAACCAAACAACTAAACCATTCCAATCATTTGAATCATGACTTTCTGGTCCAACTTTTAAAAATTGGTATAAAATAGATATGAAAAAATATTTTTAAAAAATGCTAAAATGCTAAGAAATCCTAGAATTTTGGATCATATGCATATAACTCCATGGTGTTTAATTTTTATGTTTTCTTTGCCTGACCAAGTGTTTTGAAGTTTAAATCTAACTGTTTTAACGTTTTAATTCTAACATTAACTTTGGGTGTTTAATGTTAAAGATTAAAACATTAAATAGGTTAAAATTAAAACGCTAAAGGTTTGGGCATTGCCCCCATTGTATTACCCACCCAAAAAAACGTTAGATGTTATATGTAACTAGCCTAAAATTCATAAAGGTTTTGTAAGCTTGGGTTAAAGGTCATTTTTACCCCGGAAGGATTGGTTCAAAGGCAATTTTACTCCGAAAGTCTCATCTGGGGCAATTTCGCTTGGAAGTTTCGAATGTGGGGCAATTTCGCCCTGACGGTCATCTCAGTTAAATTTGACTGTTAGTTGACCAAATTTAGAGGCAAATATGCTCATAAGTTGAAACTTCTAGGGTAATTATGTCGTTATCTCATGGGCAAATTTGCTTTAAAAGTTTTCACTTTAGAGCAAATTTGCCTCTAAATTCTGTCAACTTAACTATAATAACAATCAAGGTGAAATTACCCCACATTTGAACAGTCCAAAGCAAAATTGCCCCAAATGAAACTTTCAGAGCAATATTGCCCCTAAGACAATACTTCCGGAACAAAAAAACCTTTAACCCTTTAAACTAATAAATATTGATTTCTATGTACATTCCTTGAAAAATCTGCCAACCTTTTATAAAGCTGCTCTTTGCCCTTTTACATGGTTATACAAAATAAATGATAAAAACATTAAGTAAAAAACTACGAAAAAATGGGGAAGAAACAACAGTAACACTGGTCTTTGAAAACACATAATAATGAGAAAATATTCCACCAAATCAGAAGCATGTGGTTGGTAAAAGTTTGATAAACTGCTTCCGAGTGAAAGTGATTGTCAATGTTGGCCTGAAAGATGAGTTGAGGGCGCCAACAAAATGTTTCCTCCAACAAAGAATTCAAGGGAGGGCAATTAAAAGATACGATGCCATGAAAAAATTAGTTCCTAAACTCCTTGCCCTTCAACAAATCAAGGGTATTGAATTGTTTCATTCACCCCTGAACAATCAAAAAACTACAAGTAAATTACCAAGATTTTGAGGAGAAAACCCCACCAAAAAATTACTACTACTATAATAATGACAATGCTGTCTGCTGTCGTCTCCTAAAGGTAATCACAGCAGCTGAAAACTGAACTCAACCTCGGAAAAATGCTATGAATAATATCAGAGCACATCAAAAGGTTCAGAAATATACATGCCATAACATTTATTGAAAACTAATTTCCTATCAATGGGCCAAAATCTGGTCCCCTTATTCTTTTTCTAGCCTTGCAAATAATACCAATGCTATATGAATGGGACAAGAGAGAGAATTTTGTAAGAAAAAGTAGCAAGCAACTTCTAACACTAAAGTAGAAAAAAGAATAACAACTTCCTGCTGGCCAGCTCAGGAAAAAATTCCTTCAGTAGAATACTTGGTTCAACAACCATGCTCAGCCAGCTCATAAATCAACCGCGGATTAATAACCCGACGGCATCACACTTCCATTGGAATCTGAATTAACATGGAGTGGCGGTTGAAGCTTCCCAGAGTAAGAAGACCTTCTAGGACTGCTAGCAGAATCCGCTGATGATGTTGGCATTCGACAAGTATTAGGCCGACAATTTGGTTCACAGAGACTGTAACCCCTTTCAATTGTTTCAGCTTCAAGAGGCAGTTCGTTCAACTCCTACCAAGAGGAAATACGGACATCAGGCACCAGCCACATTTCATTTCTCCAAATTTTGTTGTGTTGAAAGCTAGTGGACTTAAAAATATGCAAATAACAAAGACAGAATGGAAATACGATTAAGACTACTCAATCAAGAAAGCAAGAGGCACCATGTATCATGATCATCAAAAGAACATCAAAGAAACGATCTCAATTAGAGGAGAACCTAGCTTGGCATATAACAGAATGGAAATACTATTAGATTCTGTTTTTGGTTAAAAATAATAAGACTATTAATTACCCACATTAAAAGCCTGTTGATAAATTTGTAGCATTTCTCGACAGTGCCTTCTTTTCCCAACTACCTCATGAGGTTCTTGCAACATCTCTTCAAACAGGCTCTCTCTGAATGGAAACATACAGAACACAGTCAGCAAGACACAGCTTCAGATAATCCTTGAAAAAAATATATGAATTAGAGGGCCATGAGATCACCTGTAAAGCTTTTGAATAAAAACATTGTGCATACTTCGTTTGGTATTGTTTACCTGCATATGGCTCAACGTTGTCAGATTTGAATAGCTTTGAAAATTCAGGAACACAAACGCTTAATAGTTTCAACAGAATGGACATAAAGAATATAGTCAATATTTAAAAGGTTTAAAAAGCCAACATATCCAAACTAAATACGTCATGGACGAAAATATTGGTTGGAGTCATTTATTTTTAAGCACACAAAAAGAATGCCACCTGACAGCTATGATAATAAGACAAAAGAAGCACCAAATGGTTTTCAAATGTGTTTACCATACAGATACCATTTTCCACACTTCATGGATAAGATGATATCCATCAGATTTATTACATGTTATCACTAGCTACTTACTCTGATCCTTACCACCCTATCATATGAATCCAACCAACCAACCAACCAATCTACATTATCATAACAGTATCTAAGTTTATAAACACGAAATTTGCAAAGCTTAGCAGAAGGATATGAAATACCAAGAAGTGCATAATTGTTTTTGGTACGAAGTCCTCAACATTCCTTCTAACGATGTCATAATATGATCTCAAAAGCAACTTCGTGACTGCAATCTCAATAACTTCTGTCTCTGAATTGCTCTCAGATGACCTCAAGATAGGAGGGGGCTACATGGACCCAAGCACATTAGGCAAATTTACATGCAAGAAACATTTGATTCAATTAACAAATTAATAGATATACCTCTCTTAAATGGATCGTAGAGGATTGTTCTATATTGTGAACCGTTTCACTATGTCTTCTACTTGATGTATTCTCCCTCAGAGATAGACGGCTATCACCACCAAAAATGGATGAAATAACCCAACTTGATTTACCAAAGGTTCCTGATAAAGAAAAAGAGCATCACCAAAATTAGTTTAAATAGTAAAAATTATTAGATTATTTTTAATAACAAGTATGAATGAACACATATCACCAATCCACAGAATACTTAAACTTTAAATGGTAAAAAAGGATTACCAGAGGATGCAGCCCTTCCAACATCCAATGCAGGTTGACCACCAGGATGAACCTGTCAAGAATTAGTTTCGTAAGAATTTAAGTAATTTAAGTAATAACTACCGGACGCTAATTAAGTGAAAGGGAAAATTACAATTTAACCCATGATTTGATCAAACAAACTGACCACCTGTGGTTTATAATGTACCATTGAATGTGTTATCACTGAGTTGCCTCAGTAGTGCTGATAGAACTTGAGCTGAATATTAGGGAATTAGGTTTACTTGAGCCAGAATCGGAAACTCTAAGTAAGAGAAGGATAACTTTCTGTATAATACTTCTTCATCTCATAAAACACCTACAAACACCTATTTATACAGTCTTGACAATAAAAGCTGACAATAACCAAAGACACACAACTGCAAACACACAGATAAGATAAAATAACTACTGCATAAAACCACCCATTTAAAAAATAACTAATACATGAAACTATCCCTTATCAATGAAACTACCCCATATCCATCTGTTGGATCCTAACATTACTCCCCCTTGGAAATAAGCCTTGTCCTGAAGGCGGGAAGAGACTGGTCGTGGCAAATCTGTTGCTAGAAAATCAGCACATTCCACTTTCTCGGTAATCTCCATAAGCTTGAAAGAGGGTAGGTTACACCTACGTCCAGGGGTAAATTTGTCTAAAATAATTATGAAAGTGCTAAAATAATAAGTTTTCACCCTTCCTTTCTTTATTCCTTTCTAGAAAATAGGAGACTAAGAGAAAAAGCACATAGAAAGAAAGCATCTCCAGCTAACATAGTCGAAGGTAGATCAGAAAAAATGAACGACTTCATTGCTAAAAGTTTCTTTCACTTGTCGCTGTAAGCGTTTCCTAGTGTTTGGAGACTGTTATTGAAATGAAGCCTATAGTGTTTGTTTCCAAGTGTCCTCATAATCCAAAGAATGGGCTCCAAAGATTATGAAATTGTTTAGGGTGTAAGTAAAACATACCTTTATCAATGGAATAGGTAATCATCTTAGACAATTTTTATTAGGACTAGAAGTGGATAGGTGGCAATTAAAAAAAATCACAAGGAATTAATGAAACACTTGAGAGATTAAAATGTTTTTCTCTCATTTACCCCAGGGGCGGTTATTTTTAGCCAATTCACAACGAGTATAAAATGTAGTTTATGCTCTGCTAAATATCTTGAACCCTTCAAACTACAAATTATAGAAATAAACTGTTTATGGATGAAATTATCTACTCTAATTGATAACACACAAATAATCAGACAATTACATACCTGATCAGCCACAAATCCATTAGCTTGCCTTCGAAAAATACCTGGAGACCTATCAGAGGCTGATCCCCTATCAGTTTCCATGCCATCCTATCAGATATTAACAAGGGTGGAGAGACAAGTTAAGGTGTGAGAGTATATTATAATCCTCTACATAGACGTATATGGATGAAACTTGATGAGATATATAATCATGGATACCCTTTGCCTTGAAATTGAGGGAGGAATCCTAGAAGATTGCATCTGTCGCATTGCAATCTCTAATGCCTTACTTCCACCAATAAAATTTGGGTGAGAAGTATTTATGTAGTCCATCTGCAATTTTGTGTAATTTAAAATTAAATTTGCAAAAGGAAGTTGAATGTTTTGCAATGATAGACTGACCATAAAAATCGACACTAGCTAGCTACCTAGCAGCATGTCAGCGGTTTCCATTTAGGGCACCATTAGTGGCATAAATCACTTTGTTGGAAGGGTTTGTATAGCAGAAGCAAGCATGGTCATCGAAAATTTACCGCAGTTTGAATATCTATCATTGATTGGCCACTAATGACATGATTATAGGAGTAGATAGAGAAGGTGGAACCAATGAAGCATATATAGACCTTCCCTTCTATCTTTAAAAGAATTTGGAATCCCACATACCTCCATTTCTATAATGTGCTCAATCATATTCTCTGAGGGCTCAAGACCTTCTCGCAGAAAGTTCCCTATGACTTCATCGATGCGCTTTCTTAAGAAAGGAAACCGCTGCAGCTCATTCACCATACAGCAATGGCTGATCTGAAGAAACAATACATATATACGAGTATGTTAATAGGATGGTGAAGTAAAGCGCACAAGAAATGGCAAGCCATTAATCCTTACCTTTATTAATTCATCGTATATAAACCTAGCACATTGAAGGCTTGGATCCAATAGCCGAGCTATTTGTCTTCTCACAAGAACTTCAAATGGCACCTAATTGCATGGAAACAGATTAAAAAAAAAAAAAAAAAATCCTCAAGAAGGAACAAAAGTCATTTAATTGATATACGAATTGAGAATAATTTGAGCACAAAAGGTTTTATTAAAAAAAAAATACTGAGGAAATAGCAAAGGGGGAAAAACAGAAATCCAACAAACACCTACATCAGGAACAAACAATGCTGATCTAGGTCCAGTTGCGTTTTGTATGGCAGTTCGAATATCACCATCCGTCAAATCCTCACATGGATCAACTTCCTGCAAGGTCCATTTAATTACATCAAGCTCAAAGAAACAAGCATTATGTTTTTTATCTAATAGTAAAAGCTTTAATTCTGTTTTATCACATCCAATTTCCATGCAATAACTAAGGGATGAGAGTGTTGACCTGTAACAGCCTATCCCAAGTTTATTTAGCTCATGTGCTGACTTTTTTCCATTGAATAAGAAATAGCCAATCTGGGATTTGTTCAAATTCAATGCAGTAAAAGATAGAGAAATTTTTCAAGAGTATCCTAAGCTTCAAAATTGTGTCATAATTTAGAGTATAAATTAATTAAATCTAACAAGCAAAAAACATTTTAATTGTTAAAGGTTTATATAGCGCTATAAAAGGGTTATATAATAAAAATAAAAATATTCCTAAAGCTAAAAAAACAGAAAAATTCAACGGTTTCAGACATGTCCCACATGCATTTTTGCATGTTATATATGACAGATTTTGAAGAAAAGAATTTATTAAAAAAGAAAAAATATGTCTTGAGCGAGAAGAATGGATATTTTGAGAACAAAGCAATATTATGTCAAACATTCAATAGGCACAGCATAAAATTCCAAATAAGCATTTAATGCCTTTGCTGTGTTACAGCATCTGCAATATATTCTGCCTTTTATTACCCTCATTGTTTACTCTTATTGACCCTTGGGGAATGCAACCCTCTGTGTGACATCCATACTGAATACAATTAAGAATGGCCAAAGCACTAAAGCGAAAATATCACTACTAAAATGCGGAGTTACCAAAAGACTCAACTGACCATCATTCCACATGAAATGAAGAAAAACATTATTGAGATCAAAATAAGGCAAATACCATGGAATAAGAAAGGGAAAACTCCAATTGTTAACCTATTGAGCATGTCAAATCATCTAATGATGTCAATAATATTTATTATGATCCTAAATAGATTAGGTCACCAGTGCTTAAATCACATGAATGAAATAAACAACTGCATTAGTTCATTTAACCATTTTCTTTTCTTTCTTCACTAAAAATTTCGATCAGATTGCTGCCATTTTATTTGTTGATAAAATGTCCAAAGAATTCAGGATGAGTTTCAAAAGATTCTTTAAACAAAAAAAATTACATTATTTGGTGTCTATTTTCCAATCTGCAAATTCAACAAACAGGTGAACACAGATTCAGACATTAGTAACTTGGCTAGGAGAGGGGAGTTGATGCTGGTTTTGATATGTGAAATTCCATAGCAGGGAAGCCACAAACTAAAGATTCGATTATTTCAGAAATGTTTTAATGCAAGATTAGATCTTCTCTAAAGTCAGTGTCTATGTGAAACACAGCAAAAAGAACTATAAGCTCCAATACCCTGTACCCAGCTTTCAAATTTGGTGACCATCTATAGATTTAAAGCAAAAGATTTTCTTTACCATCATGTTGTCAACACACACAAAGTAAACCATAATCAAGAAAGGATTAATTTAGTTATATATACACAGATTTTGGCATAGCATCAACATAAATATGATAACTTCTCATGTAAATACAAATATATATACCTCTAGGCACTTCACGAATATTGATTGAAAAATATATTGAATTCGTGCTCCTCCTGAAAGCTCAGTTGTAGGCATGTCCTCGTTTTTTCCCTCTACCACAGAGGAGAATGCTGTTTCACCAGCGAAAAGTTTGAAATACTTTTACCAAAGTTGTAAATTCAATTATATGCGGAATATCAGTTAAAAACTATAAAGGAAGGGGATTATTAGTAGGAATATAGGATATCAGAGACATAAAGGTTGTTAAGGAGCTAAGAATCCAGAAGGTAGGAATAGTTAGGTACCTTCACAGTATTTTGAAAGAATAGTCAGAAGGAGAGCACCCTGACCAGCCTATTGGAGGAAAAAACAAAGAAAACTGTAAAACAGAATAAGGTGAGATAGCCAGCAAAAGTGGACAACATTGTAGATGTCATCCACTGTAACAAATATATTTATATAGTAAAAAAATACAAGTCAGAAAGACACATCCAAATACTATTACATGCCTTGGACTCAGTGATTTCTCCATAGTTTACAAGCTCCTTTGCAAAAGCAACCAATGCATTGCTTATATGTGCTCTCAACCCTGGAAGAACTGCCTTGATATGTTGTGCAAGAATCTGCAAATAAATGAGCAGGTGACAAAGCTGGAACTAGAAAGTGCAAGCAACTCTAGATTTCAGAAATTGGCCATAATCTCTTCAAACTTTCTGAACCCAATCCTGATAACCAAAAGGATCTTGTCATCAAGTAGTCAAACCAGATACAAGGGTATTCACTTGCACCCTAATTTGTATTTGCATTTCCCCTTTTTTTCCAAGAATGATAGAAATCACAGAAACTAAGTTCCAAAGCCTAGCCACTAAAGAAGACTTGTTAAACTAAGATTTTGAGAGCAAGAAAACTCTTTGCAATTTTTCCCACTTTTTTGTGGTGAAAGGAAATTAGTAAACAATACCAAGGAAAAAAAATTTTCATCCATATGTAAAGTTGAAGATCCTAACAGAGCAAGAAAGAAAGGAAGTAAGAGAACGGTTTCTTCTGAATGAATAAGCACATGCTATGATTGGTCACAACATGTGCTTACTACATTATAATTTGAGCTTTTGATGTCAAAGACTCTACCTTGTTTAACTTCTTTGCTAGCTGAGGAATACCACAACGATCTGCTATGCTATTGTATACCTATAAATAACATATATGTTAAAAAATTTAAGCATATGAATTGGCTTCACTTGAAAACAACTAAGCAATGATACTTTCTTACAGGACGACTGCGGAAGAATTCCTCTTCAGCAACAAGAGCATCTCTTATACTCCTATTCATAAGAATATCCTAATTAAATGAAATAACATAAATCAGATTTTTGACAAGCACTGTTTTGGCCAGATGGTTGACCTACATGATAATCAGATAATCACAGGTATATATGTTTCCATGTGATATGTCCTTTCTTGTGCGTACTCAAACATATGAAATATAAAATTTACTCAAATACGGTCTTTGTTATAGTAGGATAACATTATTACCTCCTGACTACGGTTAACAACACCCACATAACCCAGTTGGAGAGGAATAACTTTTCCAAGCAACAAATTCTGGGCATCAGTACCTCTGTCCATGATATCCAACTACATTCCACAGAATATGTTCCGAACTTTGTCAAAACACGACAAGAGGATAACAAAATTGAAAAAACATGTGCGAGAAAGAATGTTGGAATACTATGCTGCACCTTTGTGATTACACCTATTGTTCTACTACCTGCAACAGAAAGAATAATCAGTAAGGATATATCATGGGGTTGTGAAATTAAATTAGTTTAGTTTTAACCATATGGAAGCTAAACCCACCATCAGGATCAGCAACTCTAGCCATCTGAAGAGCATCTGAATTAGCCAAATCTGAATTTGCTGGAGTGACAGCCAGAATGACACAGGTAGGAGCTTTGATACATGACATGATCATTGTTCTGATTCGAGCTTCAATATCAGAAGGCTGGTCACCAACAGGAACCTTTGTTATGCCGGGGAGATCTACAAGTGTTATATCAAGAACATTAGGTGAAAAGATCTTTAGACAAATGTTCTTGTCTGAAACACCTTTGTTCCCTCCTGCATCCCTCTCAGTTTCAGCCTACAGTCAAATCCCAAATATACAATTTAAAAACAGAAAATATTAAGAAATTCTGCAGCTCAGCAGAATATTATCAAGGAAAAAGGATTAAACCCATGTAATGCATACCTTGCAAGAAAACCAATTCAACTTTGAAACATTATCCAAAATGGTGATTAATTGACAAGACTTTAATAATATGAATTATGCAAATGGAAGCCAATAAGGAAAATACCCCTTTCAGTTCATCAGATTACTTTTCTTTCTTTACATTCCATTTCTCGAAGCATGAATAGAGTTTAATATGTCAACGGTATCATATCCTTAAATTAGTTTGCTACACTACAGTTGCAAGTTGAGACTTTGGAAGTTGAAAAATCATAATATCAACAATAAGGATGTACGAATTACCTTGGGATTATCAAAATCAAAATGAGATAATCAAAAGGTAGAGGCACTCTCAAGGCAATAGCCGCCGCCGCCCTTACTAGCGCTCAATATTTCGCACTTATTTACCCTCACTAAAAACAGAAGCAATTTCCGCTTAAAAAATGAGACAACTCACAGATAACGACAAAAGCATCAAAGCACCTGAATTTCCCCGCGAATCTCAGAGAAATCGTAGAACTTCTTCCCGTTCAAGTGCAGAAACTCGCCATATTCCTCTTCGGTGCCATCAGGCTTGCTCTTCGTCTGCACGAGCTGCAGCAAGAGAGGCCTCCTGGTGCAAATATCATTTCCACGAGGCAAGAAGTCTCGACCGACAAGAGCCTCAAGGACGCTTGACTTGCCACTACTCTGACTGCCAACAACGGCCACCTGAGGGAGATTAATGGAGGATTGTTTTCCGACCCTGGCGAAGATATCTTGAAGCCGGTTGACCAAAGAGATGACGGAGGAGCCAAGAGGAGCCGCCGCAGATAACGATGGAGGCGGAGCCACAACAACGGGGTCGCCAGCCATGGCTGGAACAGAGGAGCCCTAGAGTTTTGGGAAGAGGAAGGAGAAGAGAATGAAGGACGGAGTGAATGAAGATGTGTGATTGGAGGTGGAAGGAGAGGAACTCACTGTGTGTGAGAGAACGAGAAATGAGAGAAGCTTGAGTATATATACGTTCGTATTCTCCAAGCTTGAGTGGCCCTGTAGTTTTAGAAAGTGTATATATATGTAGGTATGTGAATGCGTGCGGAAGGGGTAAGAACTAGCGGAAACCCCAACCAAATTGTTGATTCACCTAAATCAATTTTTATACACACAATAAAATAAAAGTATGAAAATCATTTTTTAATTTTATCAATAAAATGAAATAAACAACTACTCCCTCCGGTCATATTTATATTTTTTTCTCCAAACTAATTAATTTGACTAATAACCTAATATATAATCTAGGGAAAATCCCTCAAAAAGAACTTTTAAATTAATAAAAGACGCAGAGGTGTTTCAAAATTTAATATCCCAGATTAGTGAGAGTGCCTGAACTGGAATATTAGAATTCGAGACAAAATGACGTGCGTGACCCTGGAAGTTTTTAAATTGAAAAGCGTTGAGGGAGGCGTGATAATGGCGCTAAAACGCGTTAAGAAAAATATCATCTTCTCTGTCGTCATCGGTGCCATTGGTCGACCCTGGATCCGTGGCCTTGGATTGCTATAGTCCACGACATTTAATATTTTGTGTTTCTCTGAATTAAATCCTGTTCTCAAAAAATGAGAAGTACCAAAAGCTAAACAATATCAATAACTCCGATGCCATGAGTTGAGATAAACTAGAAAGAAAACAGAGTGAAATCTTGAGCACTCGTCATCTTCTTCTCGGTTGTCAACAACTCTGATGTCATCACCCCCAACAACTCGCCATCTTCTTCTTTTATAGGATTCTGTGTATATGCGCTAAAAAACAGGGATAAACAGAGAAGAGATTATGAAGAACACTCAAGTGATCATAAGAAGTAATGAATAAGTTTGGAAAATCACTCGAATTGTATGAGTCTTGACCCAATCACTTCCTGGGAAAATTTAGTAATGATCGCAACTACCGACCATCACCGCCAACGACTCGTCATCTTCTTCACAGTTATCATCGACATCTGCTTCATCATTGACACGATTCCCAACTCGACATTAGGCTTTACCAACACAACATTACATTTTCACAACATCCTATTGACTTTCACAACTCGAGTTTGCCATTCACAACTCGAGTTCATATCATCACTGGAGGGTAACCGGCGAGTGATTAGCTTATAGAATGCAGAACTCGAGTTGTGAATTGATAACTCGAGTTTCCCAACACAATCTTACATTTTCACGACATCCTGTTACACTTTCACAACTCAAGTTTGCCATTCACAACTCGAGTTCATATCATCACTGGAGGGTAACCGGCGAGTGATTAGCTTATAGGATGCAGAACTCGAGTTGTGTATTGATAACTCGAGTTTCCCAACACAATCTTACATTTTCACGACATCCTGTTACACTTTCACAACTCGAGTTTGCCATTCACAACTCGAGTTCATATAATCACTGGAGGGTAACCGGCGAGTGATTAGCTTATAGGATGCAGAACTCGAGTTGTGAATTGATAACTCGAGTTTCCCAACACAATCTTACATTTTCACGACATCCTGTTACACTTTCACAACTCGAGTTTGCCATTCACAACTCGAGTTCATATCATCACTGGAGGGTAACTGGCGAGTGATCAGGCTTATAGGATGCAGAACTCGAGTTGTGAATTGATAACTCGAGTTTCCCAACACAATCTTACATTTTCATGACATCCTGTTACACTTTCACAACTCGAGTTTGCCATTCACAACTCGAGTTCATATTATCACTGGAGGGTAACCGGCGAGTGATCAGGCTTATAGGATGCAGAACTCGAGTTGTCCATTGATAGCTCGAGTTTACCAACGCATTCTTACATTTTCACAACATCCTATTAGACTTTCACAACTCGAGTTTTCCATTTTCATAACATTGCAGGGTGATCATCCCACTTCTGGATATAAGACCATATTCAATAATTCAATTTTCTTCATAAAACAATTACTGAATAGAAAATTTACCAACCTTCCCATGTGAAGCTGAACAATTAAAGGTTATCATAATGAAGCTGAACCAACTTTCTTTGCTATTCTTTGTTAGCAAAGGTTATAATTTTTTTCCCATTAGGATTAGATTGTTCGACTGGTAGCTGTTGTTTCTTGTTGGACATTAATTGTTATGAGTTGACTGGTTGGCTAGAAGAGAATGCGCGAGCACACTCACACGGCTGAGTGATTGGATCATTTTGTTTTAGTTTCTTTAGAAGTGCATGCAAGATATATTGAATTGGTTTTTAAGATTTTCACTCTTAGTTAGTCTGTTAATCGATTTAGAGGAGAATGATGCAATCGGTTCATAAAACCTTGGGCGCCAATGCTGTACACTCATGCCTGTACATGCATCTGTCTGCAATAACTCTAGATGATTAGATTAAGATAATCGCATGTCAAACTCCTAAAGTTTTGAACCTACTTTGGGAGCCTAAACTCCTAAAGTTTCAAACATAGATTCTGTGAGAACCAACCATGCCACGCCGGATGCAGAAATTGCATATACGACACAGAAGTAAGCTGGTTGTACCACATAATGAATGAACCAGAAGGACCGAATGTTCAACCACAGGCGATTGAAGGAATTGACGCATGGGAGGAGGAAGAAATGAATGAGGCAGTCGACAATGATGAAGATGTTAATCCAGATGCTTAGATGACGGTAGTTCCCACGTTTTTTATTAATTCTCGTAACATGCAGTTCAGCAAAGAATTAACTTTAGAGTCAATGTTTCAAAGACTTCGTCCATGCGTTAGGTTTAACGTGCATATGGTTTTTCTTTTTTTTTTGCTACAGACTCCAAGTATCACGAATTACGTGTTGCTTTTTGCACATGACTTATGCACATTTAACAACAACAAACACACTCACTATCGGGTTACCCTCCGTGATGACGACAACTCGAGTTGGTAATCGGACAACTCGAGTGAGTTTCGTAAGTCATCCAAGAACGCCATCAAGTGACCTTCTACGCAACTCGAGTTGGGTGCCTCTTCTCACAATCACCATCGAGTTACCCTCCAGTGATGACGACAACTCGAGTTGGTAATCAGACAACTTGAGTGAGCTTCGTAAGTCATCCAAGAACGCCGTCGAGTAACCTTCTACGCAACTCGAGTTGGGTGCCTCTTCTCACAATCACCATCGGGTTACCCTCCAGTGATGACGACAACTCGAGTTCTAAAACGAACAACTCGAGTGAGCTTCGTAAGTCATCCAAGAATGCCGTCGAGTGACCTTCTACGCAACTCGAGTTGGGTGCCGCTTCTCACAATCACCATCGGGTTACCCTCCAGTGATGACAACAACTCGAGTTGGTAATCAGACAACTCGAGTGAGCTTCGTAAGTCATCCAAGAACGCCGTCGAGTGACCTTCTACGCAACTCGAGTTGGGTGCCTATTCTCACAATCACCATCGGGTTACCCTCCAGTGATGACGACAACTCGAGTGAGCTTCGTAAGTCATCCAAGAATGCCGTCGAGTGACCTTCTACGCAACTCGAGTTGGGTGCCGCTTCTCACAATTACCATCGGGTTACCCTCCAGTGATGACGACAACTCGAGTTCTAAAACGAACAACTCGAGTGAGCTTCATAAGTCATCCAAGAACGCCGTCGAGTGACCTTCTACATAACCACTTACCCAACTTCAACACCGAAGCTCAAATTCGAAGCCGTAAATTGGTGCCTCTGCAACTGTCCAATGCCTTTCACTACAACCTCTTCTCGCCTTCGCTCCTCCTCAAATCCACCCCAAATTCGCTGCACAATGTCGCTGCTACTATCCTCTCTCAACGCCATGGAACCACGCTCCACCAACGACAACGACGACACCGGAAGAAGATGAAGAGTCCCGACAGAGTTTTCGCGCAATTTCGCCCTTCTTATTTCCTCAACGTTTTTCAATTTTAAAACTTACAGGGTTACGCATGTCATTTTGTCTACAATTTCAATATCCCAGATCAGGTACTCGCACTTTTGAGGAAATATGTACTTTCGGAACACCTTTGCATCTTTTAGTAATTTAAAAGTTCTTTTTGAGGGATTTTCCCTATAATCTAAGAATATAAAAAATATAAATACTCTAAAGTAATTTAATTGGTTTCCTTAATTTCTTCAAAAAAGTCAACTTTATCTTATAATTAGGACCGGAGGGAGTATAAGACAAAGTTGACTTTTTTGGAGAAATTAAGGAAGCCAATTAAATTACTTTAGAGTATTTATATTTATATTTTTTTCTCCAAACTAATTAATTTGACTAATAAACTAATATATAATCTAAGAATATAAAAAATATAAATACTCTAAAATAATTTAATTGGTTTCCTTAATTTCTTCAAAAAAGTCAACTTTATCTTACAATTAGGACCAGAGGGAGTATTTAGCATTTACCATAACACTTTACTTTTTACTACAACATCAATTATTAATTATTTTTCTATTGAAAATTATATTATTATTTTCATACTACAAATTTATTTTAATGTTAATGTTATTAAAATTTAAGGCAAAAATATAACTTTTGGGCATTACAAGGAGTGGAGAAGGGCTAACAAACTGCCAATAATCTCGATTGTTTTGACTATACTCCTTTTTCTTATTTAATTTAGACTATTCATATTACATTTGAATAATTCCTATTGTTGGGTTCATTGTGATTTGTCCGGAACCGAACATGAAACATGTCATACGGGAACCGAAGTTTCTCCACAAGTTATATCCATGGCAACGCGACAAGAGCAATGTCTACGGCTATTCTCGTATAAGAGTTATGCTAGTGCAAGAAGACGGGATAATTAATTTATTTAATTTATAAATTAATATATAATCTAATATTTTTTTAGAAAAATATTTTTCATACGTTGTAATTATATAATTTAGGGATCATTAATCTGCATGTCATTATAGTTTTAATCAATTTTTAATTAGGTCTTTATAGTTTTTTTTTCTTTTTATTATGTCCTTATATTTTTACCTGTTTTTAATCAAGTCCTTGTAATTTTTTTCCTTTTTATCAAATCCTTATTGTTTCATTGAATTTTAAATTGGATCCTTGTAGGTTTTTTTTGGATTTTAATTTATTAATTTAATTGCAAGTTAAATCAATGAATAATATTAAAATATAATTTAAGAATAATAAATTTAAATTAATAATTAAATAATTTAAAAAATAATTAATTAGTAATCCTTAATTAACTAATTATAATTCAATTCAATTTTTAGAAAAAAATTATTATTATAATTCAGATTTTATAATTATAAAAATAAATAATATAAATATATGTTTAATTAAAAAATTATGAGTGATATTAAAAGTTAATTATAATAATAAATTTCTCTAAAAATAAAATAGAATTATAATTAATTAATTAATTAAGAATTAACAATTATTTATATTAATTATTTTTTTATTATATAATTATTATTTTAAATTTATTGTTCATAAATTATATTTTAATATTATTCATTTATTTAAATTTCAATAAATTAATAAATTAAAATTTAAAAAAAAACCTTCAAGGACCCAATTAAAAATCTAGTGAAACAATAAAGACATGATAAAAAGAAAACTAACTACAATGACCTAATTAAAAATAGGTGAAAGTATAAGGACTTGATAAAAAGAAAAAAAAATTATAAGGACATAATTAAAAATTGGTTGAAATTATAAAGACCTACAGATTAATTATCCCTATAATTTATTTAACTTCCTCAATCTACCAAAATTAAATAAATAGGTCTTATATTTAAGGATTAGTAAAGTAATAACCTTTGAAGTACATGCGTTTCATACTTTATAATCAGGGGAGGAATGAAGGAAAAAAAAATATTAATAATCACTGGAGAAATAATTTTATTTTACAAAAGCCTAATTGTTCAAGACCGCCCATCCATGTTCAAATATTGGTTTTATAAGTATCCTCGTGTTGAAAATAATTCTACTTAAGACACCATCATATACTAAATGTGAGCATCTCTCCCAACCAAGATTTAAATATTAGTTCGTCACGTAATGAGGGATTGGTCTCTTCCATTAAACCCAAGTCTAGTTATTCAAATTCCTTATATATAAATTAATTACAAATAATCATAATAACTACTTTTTAAAATTCTGCTAAATAGTGACACACTTAAACTCTTAACTCCATGCTTAAACTACATTCCATCCTTACCATTTGAGCTAACATCAACTCTTAGGTAGCTTTAATTTTAGCATATGTTAATTATTATCTCTTAGATTATGCTCTCTCCATCCCTAAATATAATACATTACGTTTTTCAGTCATTGTTCCTTTTTGTAATACATGGCTTAAAATGTCATGATATTTATCAATAAATTATTAGTTGAAGTGATAAGTGTAATACCCCGAATTTTGAAACTTGAGGCTAGAGAATAAGCCTGAGATAAGTGGACTGCTAAGCCCCGGTTTAGCAAGATCCTAAATTGTGATTAAGAGATAATGACTCCAAAAGTGGATGTGGTTAGTGATAAATAACCATTTTGGAGAATTCGATGTGATTTGAGTTCCGGATGTGATTCGTATGTGCTGTGAGCAGCGCCGAAACCCTGTATTTAAGTTCAATTATGGATTAACCTCTAAATTGACTTAAAATAGAGGGAGGGCGCATAATGTGGTGATATGGAAAGATATGAAGTGTTTGGTGGTGATCCAAGAGAGATTACCATAATCAGGGGCAAAACGATAAGTTACCGACCAATTAGTCAGTTACCGAAGAAGAAACTCATTGGTAACTTCAATATCAATGGTTAGGATTGATTTGTGTGATAGATCAAAGGGTGGAATCATGTGTGCAAGTGCCTATGTGAGCTCATGAAGATGGATCAAGATCATGACAAGTGGCAGCTTGTGAGCCTTAGATCTTGGTCAAATGTTCAAAGTGCTTTTTCTCTTCCCTCTCCTTTATTTTGGTCGGCCAACACATGAAGCAAATGGAAAAAAAGCTGATCACTCTTTTCATCATCTTCATCTCTCTCCAAAGCTTCCATTTTTGCCAAGCAAGGAAGGAAAGAGAAAGGAGAAAGCTCATGGTAAGTGCTCTATATGGTCCTCTATTGCTAAAACACCCTTCTATAATGTTGTTCATAGTGATGAGAGCTTCATCTCTATGGTTTTAAATTCTTGATTGGAGGTGTTTAATGGCTTGAGGAAATTTGGAAAGATGGAGAGTCAAAGAATTGGTTTGGGAAAGAGGAAGAAGTGAGTATTTGAAGACTTTTGATCTAAGTTTTGTGAGTTTTGGTTGAGCTTTGTGAATTTCGAATTTTTCCATAATTTTCTTGTGATTTTGGATTGGATGAATTGGGTTGTGTTTGATGTTGAAAATGGTGCCATGTTGTGGTATTTAATCATTGGAATTGGTTTGAATTGGATTGGACACAATGGTTGAAAAACTGGAAATTCTGTCCAGTGAGAATTCTGTTTGTGTTGCAGTTTTGAATGGGCAAATGATGTTGGAAAATTATGAAAATTTTCAGTCTTAAAGTTCACATCTCAAGCTTCAAAATGGATATAAATTTTGTGTCATTCCGCTTTGTGAGCTGGGAGTTTGAACTGACCAAAGTTTGGCATCCAAACTGGACCCTGTTTTGGCAAGTCTGTTCTGGACAGTCAGATGACGTGGACGTTTTGATTGGGCAAATGATGTTCGAAAATTATGAAACTTTACAGTATTAAAGTTCACATCTCAAGCTTCAAAATGGACATAAAGTCTGTGTCATTTCGCCTTTTGAGCTGGGAGTTTGAACTGACCAAAGTTTGGCATCCAAACTGGACTCTGTTTTGGCACAACGTTAGGTTTTTGGTAAATCTGGACTTTTGTGGTGATTTCTAGTAATGGCCAATATTTTTTCTAGAAATAGGACTTCAATAGATTTCATTTGGCTTTGGAATCACCTTATTTAGATTTTTCCTGTATTAGTTATGATTTTTGGAAGTTCAGCCAAGAAACTGGATTTTCTGGGCCGCAGCCAATCCCCATTTTCAGCATTTTGAGATTTTGAAAGGTGATTTCCAACCTAGTACGTCCCAATCCTTTAAGCTTTCGTTGTGCTTATTTTAGCCACCTAAAGGGTGTGAATGGTAACCAACTTTAAGTGATATAGAAGTAAGGATTTGGAATTGAGATTGATCCTATATCCTTGATTTGGTTTATAGGGTTCAGTATTCGTTTGGTTCGCGAGTAAGCGGAGCTGGAGCATACGTGGAAAGAAAAGGGTAGGGAACTTACCTCTCCTGCATGTATTGATATTTGTGTTTGTGTATTGATGCATGTTATTGCTTTGCTTGATTATGTGAAACATATATGAATGATTAAAGCTCTGTTCTATTTATGCTATGGCCATGAGTATGTTGTTGAAACATTGAGCATGCGAATATATCATTATGTGAACATGAGTTATTGTGATGCAAGCATGTCATGCATTAAACACTTATCTTGCATGCATATTGGTATCTGTTTCCTACTAGGATTCTCTAGAATCTCACCCTCCCCTACCAATATTTTAGACAGGTCAAGTGGCTCAAGGAAGGAGCAAGTGACTAGGGGCGGCGAGAATCCCTTTTGGGCATTTGTATTTGGTAGTTGGTTATCGTTATATGCTGGGATAATTGTATATGTTCGGATGATAATTGGGATGTATATTTGGATATTGTATTTGTATATTGGATGAGTATTGAGTATGCATGTATGGAGTTGAGATTTGTATAATCCCCGTTTGAGGAATTGTAAAGGGCGAATGTGCCCTATGAATTCTATGTAAAGGTATGAACCCGGGAGTTGCCGGGAAGTTATTGTTGTACACTCTGATATTTGTATAAATGTGATATTCCGCGTAATGTAATTGTATTCGAAATTGAATATGAGACCAGGTTAAAGTGATTTCGAAATGTATTTGTTAAAACCCTGTCGTGAAGATGGGATTTTAAATAAGTTTTATTTCCTATTGGTCTCTATTTCATTTTAATTGAGTATTTCAGATATAATTACGGCAGGGGGTTACAATAAGCTGCATCATATCTATAAAAAAAAGAATACAAGTTTGAATTTCAGGAAGTATATTTATTGGGAAAGACGAAAACCTTTTATAATCTAAATCTTGAAAAGTATTATACCTTTGACCAAATTAAAAAATGTCATGATATTTTAAAGCATACTTTCTTTTTCTTTTCTTTTCTTTTCTTTTTTATTACAAAGGGCACGGGCCAAATCCAAAAGGGGGGAGTGATCTAAGGGCCACCTAATGACCATCGCGCTACCAGACGCTGGTCTAAAGCATACTTTCTAAAATAACCCAATTTAATGAGTTTTTATGCATCCCTTAATAGATTATCTTTTTTCAAGAATACCCGTATTTAACTAAGAGCAGATTTGAAAAGAACAAATCAAAATCATATGAAGACAATCTATTTGGCCTACATTTTTTTTTCCAATAACTACTCACTTCGTCATGCCCTAATATAAGACTTAATTGATTTTTTTTAAAGAGATTAAAGAAGTTAAATAAATTACTTGATCATAGTTTATGTTGTGTATCAATTGGATTATATATAAGTTTATAAGTCAAGCAAATTAATTTGAAAGAAAAACAATAAATATAAATATTTTAAAGTAATTTATGTAGCCTAATTAATCTCTCCAAAAAAGTCATTCACATCTTATACTCCCTCCAGTCCTTAATATAAGACTCAGTTGACTTTTTTTTCCTCCCCTCCCCCTCCAATATTCTATTTCCCTCATAACAAACAGACCCTAAGTGGCAGTGAAATTGGGATGGTCTTGGAAGGCATTCAAAGATTTTTTGTCATAAAATGGCAAGTCTGTTTTGCCCCAACAGTGTCCGTGTCCTCAGTCCTCCATTGGTTGGTGATGCATATGAGACTCATGACCAACCAACATACAACACTTTGCAACCTTCCCAGTAACGGAGGCTGTCCAACATGTAACCTTTTGTTATTGATGTGTCATTCCAAGCTCTTTTCTTTGCAGTGTTAGTGGTTTTTTTAAGTCACAAGTATTATTCTATTAAAGGCAATTAGTTCGAAGCATTGTCATAGTGAGGATTTGAGCATTAGTTTGATACCTTGTTTCATTGGTTTTGTCCGGTTAGTTTTCATGTTGTTGTTTAATTATTTTTTTTGTCAGGTTATTCATTGGGCTCTTGCTATTTATCGGAATTTATTATGTAAAGGGGCCCAATAATTTGTATATCGTTTTGCTTAGATTTTTTCAATGAATTGTATTTTTTTTGGGGAAAAAAAAGATGTAACCAGGTGTGAAATCAATCTTATACTTGTCAAGGGTTTTAGATTAAGAACTATGTGAATTAAGAATATAGTAATAGTGTACAATGGGAATAAACTCTGTCTAAAACTTGATTAATTGATGCCAAAAGAATTTAAAAAAAAAAGCTTAAAAATCATGCGAACAAGTCATTATTCATATTCTTAAAAAATCAATATTTATACTCTTTTTTTAGAAAAAATTCGCAGTAAATCCCTCCTTACAAAAGTCAATACCCAAAGGTACCTATAAAGACATTATGCTCGTTTGAATTAGTAATTGGAATGCTTAAAAGCAGCTTTTCAATGGTGATTTACGGTAACAAGATAAGTATGTGAGAGGAGTTGTGTCTCGATTTACGTGAAAAGCAGCTTATAAGCAATCTGATCACTAAAACAATCAATCTTCAGTGGATACAACTCTTTAGCGGTGTGCAATCTTTTTGTATATCTGTACAAACAATTAAAAAAGAGTTACATACGAGGACATGTTGCATCCAAGTGCGCAAATTTCAAGTAGCTTTCCATAATAAATTGTCACTGAACATTTTCCCCCTTTTTTACATGAATTCATAGTCAATTTTTTTTAATTTGATATTTTACTATGACAAGAATATTTTCATCAAAAACAAAATAACAAACAGAACATCTTTTTATACTTTGAAGATTATAATTTTATGAAACACGAATGGTAGATTAAAAATCATGATCGCATGGCAACTCAATCTTTTCGTCTGAGAAGAATCAGTTAGGGGAAATTTAACTGGCATTTTTTCTTAGCATGTAACTAGCATATTTAAAACCATACAAACTACAAAGTTAAACCATAACCATTTCAATTTCGTTAATCAATCGTCAATCATTATCAACCAGTCACTATAAATGGTAAAATCAATAACAAATTGTTTTGTTCACGCGCCTCTGCCTGCACCATACAATTTTTTCGTAAAAGAAATCATGCAATGAACAAAAGTCATCTAACTGAATTTAAATATACCAAATACAATATTTACTTAACTATACATCTTACTCCTTCATATAGTAGACCTTGAAGAATTTTTGTCATAAAGAAAACATCAAAATATCATCAACAGTAACGGAAGAGAAAGAAGTTTATAGGCAAAAACAGAACTATTCACATTATAATAATTAAATCCGATACATATTGGGGGATATACAGAGACTCTCATGTAAGAAAACTGCAAGTATACAATCAGATTCCATGTCACTTCCAGAAATTGTCATATAAAACAGAAGCCATTTCTGGAAGAGCAAAGTTAGTCTGAACCAGCACCCCGTAGTCGTCGTTGAGAAAAACCCATGTCCATTGACAAGAAAAGGCCATCTTTTGACGGCGCATGACGATATCTCTGCCTCATAACCAGTAGGTCTTCAAGTTGGAATCATCAATGTCAATCTGTAAGTATTGTATTCATGAACTTGAATAGGTAACTTAAACATTAAGGTTTTAAACCCCAGCCAGACCATAAGACGCCTATTTTTTTTATAACCCTTTG
Organism: Inga leiocalycina; assembly: GCA_963242795.1. Taxonomy (NCBI): domain Eukaryota; kingdom Viridiplantae; phylum Streptophyta; class Magnoliopsida; order Fabales; family Fabaceae; genus Inga; species Inga leiocalycina. The sequence goes on from OY725321.1 coordinate 62,006,737, forward strand.
GCCCACCCAGTGTCCCGACGTATTTTTTTAGATCCTATTATCAGGTATCCAAGCCACTGACTAGTCTGAATCAAGTCTTTGTGACCAGATGCCTCTCCCAGTGTCTTTTTAAACAAGGTGGGATTTGAACACCATTCACCCACCTTGTGGTCTAGCTAGTCCACCACTAGACAAGTACTCTTGGATAAGACCCCTAAATCTAATCACAAACGAAAATGTCCAACAGAAAATAGACAATTTTTTTTGTCAAAACGGAAAACAGACACTGCATTGGGACAAAATATAGGTGTTTGGGACATGAATCAAACTTGACATGACTATGTTAATTATGTTTTTTTGCGTCCGTGCTTTGTAGATCACAAGTTAGTGAGTACCTGCTCATCAAAACCTGTAGGAATCTCAAAATCTGTTCCAGAAGCGTCAGCAAGATCTTCAAGAGTATCCTGCAATTCACAATCGCATCGTACATGAACTGTCAAACAATGTTCTGCGAGATATTAGACTTGGCCGATTTTTCTTTAGTAGGCCAAGCTTACCATAATGAAGCATTTAAGTATTTCAGTGAAGGTTTTTGCTACAAAAGTATACTTGACATGTTACATGAATAGGGGCAGTTGGTATGAGGGATTGGAGGGGAGGGGAGCAAGGAAAAATTTTTTTGAGTTGAATTAAAAAAAATTGGAAAGGTAGGGTTATAAAATTTTAATAAAGAGAAGACGTAAGACAAAAAGAGTAAAAAAAACTAATTAAAAACATTTAACCCTATTTCAATAGTTTTTAAAATATTTTCAAGTCTAACTCAAAAATCCCCAAACCCCCCCCCCCCCAAAAAAAAAACAAAAAACCCCTCATGCCAAACAGCCCTTAAAACTGGCTATTGGCTGATAAATTGACTTGGTCTGCCTAAAAATCTCATGCCAAACAGCCCTTAAAACTGGCTATTGGCTGATAATTTGACTTGGTCTGCCTAAAAATTGAAATGCTCCATGGTATACCATCTCACTTTTCATATCCGTGCCCCTCCTTTTTTTTCCCCCCTATTGATCTTTTGGACATTGAGATACCTCCTCATTTCTTCAGACGGAAAAATAAATAAGAATAATACCTGCTCATGCAGATTAACATCAAGGTTCTCCACTTGGATGGATAAATTGTCAGTAACTGCTTCAGCAGTTTCAAGTGTATACTGTAAATCAAAGAATTCATTTTAATGACAATGAAATAATGGTCAACATCAGATAATCATCTCATGCATTTAATCAAATAAAATAAAGTAATATTCTAACAAACACAAAATTCTTGGAACTATATGATAATAACCAAAGACAATAGATGAAATGATTATTCAACTGGATAAAACATGAAATAAACCTTTTAAAAAAAAAATCAATATTCATAGATGCATGATTTGTACCTCCACTTGCATATTAAGATTATACATAACTGCCACATGAATAACTGCACAAGTTCAGTCCCGCTCTATATGCACCTGTATAAGTGACTTGCACCCATGAGGTTATGCGTTCCTAATCTTTCATCATTCCTCTAAATTGTTACAAGTTCCTAAATTTATAGTAGGGGCAGCGATAAGTTATAATTTACAGAAACTGATTTCTACATGTTTATCTCCAAAGAATTTGAGCATGTTGCTCTTAAGTCTTAACAATTATGATTTTGATGATTTGATCGAATTGTTAGCTTTCACATGCTAACATTATCTAGTCAAGGAACAATAGCTTTTGGCCATCAAACATCAGAAAATAAGTCTGAATTTCTCACAATAGTCCGATCTAAAATCTACAATTATAACAGCTATAACAATTTGGGGGATAATAAAACAGTAAGAAAAATAAATAAATAAATAAATAAAATGATAATTCAGAATCAAGATAACCTGCTCATTAACCCTCTTGGGTGACTGTCCAGATTCCAACAGCTCGGGCTTTCTATCCTTGGGGCTTCCCTGTTACCCAGAAACAAAAGTTAAGGAACTCAAGACACAGCGGAGAGATACTCAGATCCAGAATAAGAGATCTGTTATGCAATTAGAAATAATTAAAACATAAAAAAGAATCAGCACCATCTAGAATGAAAATCCATGTGATGACAACTATCCATATCGTCACGGTTCTTTGTGCAAATGCCCCTATCAAATGTGATGGGAAATTTTGAAATATATATATTACAGCAATTTATTCTGTGACTTTATTTTGTTTCATTTATTAGGCTTTGAGCTATCTTAAGTTGCTTCCTTTATTATGCTTTGTCATTCTTCTTCCCTGTCTCCCTTTATCTCTCCATTTGACTCTCTTTCTTCTTCCCCCTTCCCCTTTAGCTTCCTTGTCCTACATCAACATGTTCACATGATTTTGTTGGGGACCATGCATGTCCTAAGGAAATAAAAACTACAACAAAATTTGAGCAATTATCATATTTAATTGTATAATATCAACAACTTAATGGATTCACTACAAAAAAAAGTCCCCATAAAACATACTTCCTCATTCTGCTCAGGACAAGAATTTTCTGGTTTGGTCATGGAAGGCTTCCTCTCAGCTGAAGTATCCTAAAAATAAAGCAAACATTATCAGACTTGGAATTGCCAGATGCAACGCTTCACATTAATGGTCTTTTTGGTATGAGGGATTTGGAGGGAAGGGGAGAGGAAGAAAAATTTTTATGAGTTGAATTTTAAAAATAGAAGAAGCAGGGTTACAAAATTTTAATGAAGAGGAGAAGTAAAATAAAAGAGTAAAAAAATCAATATAAAACTTTTAACCCCACTTCTCCTATTGTTTTAAAATCTAACTCAAAAAAATTTTTCCTCCACTTACTTTCCCTCCCCTCCCCTCATACCAAACAAGCCCTAAGAGTATACATATACAATGCAGATGGATAACCACAACTGTCTCTTCGTGAATATATGATATAAAAGAAAGCTGGCGCGCACAAGCACGAAATTAGAGATTGAACTCTGGTAAATCTTGTCCAACACCTAGAGCATATGGTTATAAATTAATAAGCTACAAAAAGGGGACTGGGGAGATGATTCAGCAGCACAAGTTGTGTGTAAGTGGGACTTATTACCAACAATGAGAATAAGTAGAAAAGAACAATAAATATCAAGAATGTCTACCAGTTCATTTTGTTCCAAAGAAGTGACCTTTCCTGTTTTGCTGAGATCTCTCAGAGTCCCCTTCAAAGGCATAAAAGAGGAAAATTGCATTACTTGCCATATATAGTGGATCCATTAAAAAGCACTTCAGAAAATCACTACACACTTCAACCATGGCACAACATATTATTCTTGTGGTTCACATGACCATGAAAATTCCTGGCTCCACCAATGGGTCAAAGTATAGAGAACCAAACAGAATTTTATCCCCTAAAATAATAATCAAAGGTTGAGACATGATCATACTACACCTATTCTGGAGAGCAGGGCATGCCGCAAACAAAGCTATGAGACAAAATTCAACATCGAGCTAAGAAAGTGATATTAACTGAACTACCTTATTGGCCCACATTAGCCCACAAGCATTGCAAAGAGATCTTGGACCAGCTGGTCCTCGCCGCATTGCTGGAGTCAACTTTTCACTAATTCCACAATGCTGACATTTACGTTCACTTGACAACATAGGTACAACAGAATAAAAACTATATTAACACATACATTTACCAGTTTAAGAAAAATAACTGTTGCATCTTTAAGTCTAAAACAAAAACAAAAACAAAAATCATAGCTTAAAACTTCCTATTAGGAAAAACAATCAAAGCTTAAAACCCACTTAGATTCTGAGCAAGCAACACCATTGCTGGAGTCCCAGTTTTCGGCAGCAGAACTGTCGCATTCCTTTGATGATGCAAACTGTCCATTCTTACGATGCATCCTATCAAATAATCAAATGCTATAAGTTTACTGAACAGTAGCCCCAATGAGCAGAGGACTATCAGTGTTAATGTCAATAATGAATAATTTCCCATACTTATTCGTAATGCAAGGATAGTGATATGCTGTATGCCATGTGTGCCAAAATACTCAGACACACGGCACTAATCATCCACATAACATATCAACTTGGACCACTTAAAACACTAGCTTACATGTGTGTGTGAGAGAGAGAGTACGTAAGACTGGGAGAGACTTATTCAATATTGAAATCAGCCAAACTGCCCATAGACTCCTCTTTCTAGGCCTGACTGTGGTTCACACAAAGCATGGACACATAAAAAAGGATCTGTTCACAGTGTTCATGTCCATGTAGTGTCCATGCCTATTGAAACTCATTTTACCTCTTAAGACTTCAACTGCACCAAGTTTTGACAAATTCAATTCAATGCGTAAGCTCACGTAACGCATAAATGTATTTCTTATGTATTTATGTCAAATTTTGTACAAGACTTGTTTGTAATCCATGAAAAGAAGTAGAAAATCGTAAATGCTAGCTGTTAGATATATTAAAACGTGTACATTTTCAAGCCACCCATGTGTTACATTAAACTAACAAATACTTGACTCAAAAGCACTCCTTTTCCTCCATCCAACAACTATCAAGCAGATTGAACAATAAACATTGTTAAAAGGTTAATACTATCCAAATAGCACGCAACATCACAATATACAACTACCTGCACCCTACCTCTGTGCAACTTCTTTACGGCAGCTGTACCTAATTTTTTTCTCAAAACATCTCTCTTTTCGCTTTTCACGAAACCTAACAAGGGATGCAAATCTCCGTGAAAGCTTTGAACCCCGGGAAGTATCATTAATTCCCTGGCACATTAGTATTAGAACATCTAATGATATGTTAAAAAAAACTAGTCACAAAATTTTTTTTAAAATAAAAAGAGTTGCTTTGACTGGAAATACCCTCATGTTCTGATAGTTCTGTTGCAGCAAGAGCTCAGTGCTGGGAGCACTACAGGGGCTGGGCATCTCAGACCCTCCCAACAATAACAATACAGCCTGTACCTGTAATTCAGATAACAGGGGATCATCAACCCCATAATATCCAATAAATTCTTGACTGTCAAATCAAGACATAGGAAAAGAATTATAAATCATAATTTGTTTTATAGAATAAAATCTAAAGATATAAATCAGATAACAGGGGATCATCAACCCAATAATATCCAATAAATTCTTAACTGTCAAATCAAGACATAGGAAAAGAATTATAAATCATAATTTGTTTTATAAAATAAAATCTACAGTTTCATATCCACCTTTTTTTCAGGTTACAAAAGGTCTATGGCTATGCATATGAGTAAATTCAAGATCAACAACCATTTGGAACCTAGACCCCATATAGGTCTTAAAAAGATCAAGTTAATCCCAAACCAATAACGGGATCATTCAGAAAAGGCCAAGAGATAACAGAATGAGTAAATTCCAGCCACCTACGCCACCCTCACCCCTCTCCTCCAATTCTTCAAACCCCCACACACCCTCCAACAGGGATTCACGAGGATGGAGGGCTGAAAATCTTATCACTTGCTAGTGAAAAACAGGTGTGACATCCTCTTCAGCCTCAGATAAAAAAAATGAAGAAGAAGCTTGTTCGCATTTCTGAGTTTTAATATACAATTCCTGCTCTACATGACTTGCCCATTGTCCTCCTTTCCATCTGATGCAGGTTTTTGTAAGCCTAATGAAACAAAAACACTTGGCAAACAGACACTATAACCGGTCAATTACCGAGGCATAAACTGATGAGGCTGTCTCTTCATAAAGATGCTTTCTAAAAGGAAGTTTTGGTTCAGCACTTGGCAGTTCATAACCCCAAAAAAAAAAGGGTAAAGAAAGTCGGGAAGACAAGAAAATGGCACCTGGCTATATCTACAAGAGTTACAATAAGTAGTTTTCTCATCAAAATTTAAAGATTTCTACATTTTTTTAAAAAAAAATGAGAGTAAAATAATTCAATGATTTCCTAACAATCAATTTGCGATAAGAACCTAAAGAAATCATAATAGAGGAAGTAAAGAAAGCAAACCTTTTCTGGCGTAACAGCTGGGAAAACATAGACCTCGCCTTCAAACGAAATGGTGAGTTCACTGGCTCGAGACTTGAAAGCACACCCATTCGTCCCAGAAAACCCAGAGCTCACTCGAGCTTCTTCAACCCCATCATTCACGTCATGACGACGTCCATTGACACATTGAGCATTCAATCCATCTTCGACACCATCCACCTGCATGGGAACCTGCACCAGTTGTAGTTCTCCGTCCTCGAAAGGCCGAACTTGCAGTGGCTGTGGATTCATAGTACCCATTTTCCCAAGAATCAATCACCTATATGATACACCCTCAGTGGAATTTTCTCGAGAAATAGGCTTGAGTTCTTCTTTTTCCAAAAAGTAATACGGAGATTGAAAAGTAGAATCACCAGAAATTCACTAGAAATTGAAGCTTTTCTTCCGGGTAACTAGCTAACCCTAGGAAGAGTGTGAGTGAAGGTATTCTATGAAGTGTGTACAGTGAAACGTATTATAGGAATACAATTTAAGATGACAGAATGGAAAAATATTGAAAGTTTTGGATTTTGTGATTTAGCTTTCCTGGGGAAGCCCCTTTGATGATGCAGCGCTAAATATAAATAGTGAAGGAATACTGAAACGAAAATAAGAAGAGTGAATTTGAAAATTCTGGAACAAATAGCCGAAACCAAAAAAAGAAAAAAAAAAGGGATAGAAAAAAAAAAGAGTGTGTTTAATTTGACGATTGGATAAGTGAATTATTTTTACTTAGACTTATAGAATCTTAAAATTGAAAAAAAGTTAAATTGGGTAAAATGATGAGTGTTTGGATTGACGATTGGATAAATAAGTTATGTAAAAGTGAATGATGTTTGGTTTGACTTTTTACATAAATGACTTTTGTATTATTTAAGAGAAAAAATTGTAAAAATTATGAAAAATGAAAAATTGAAGGGATAAATGTGAAAAAAAACCTCATTAGCAACTTAATTGCTAAATGGGACCTGGAAAGATATATACACACAGAGGGATTTTTTCACAATTTTCTCAAAAATTAACTTTGAAAATTTGGCAATGATACAATTTTAAATAAAATTATATCAAACTCTAATTTAAATTGGTACACTCCAAAAGTCCTTTCTATTGTGCACCTCAAACTAAAATTTTATAAGTTACTATATTAAACTCTAATTTAAATATTAAATCATAACTCATATTTTCACATGGCTCAAAATCTAACAAAATAAACTGATTAAAACCTCAATAATACCTCCAATAATCCAAATAAATTATTTAAACTAAATTTAATTGGTAAAAACACCATATATAAACTAATTTATGATATGTTTATAAAAAAAATGATTACAAAATCATAAAACAACTAAATAATAAATTTAAATTGATTAAAATTAATTATTCTCTATATTTCTACAGTCATATATTGATAAAACTCAAAATTTGTCTAAACTCTTATCCCAAAGTATTCTCCAATTAGCAGAAGATTACTATCCAAAGAAAGAGAAAATTATTTAGAAAATTTTTCATAAAAGAAGTTTTATGATTAGAAGTGATTTTGAGTACCTTATTAATCCTTAAAGATACTCAAAACAGAAATCATTGCTTCAGGCTTATTTTAAAAAGCCACACTTTGAGGCTTATTTAAAAGTAACTTAAAAACTATTGGTACAATGCCCAACCAAACACAAAAACATTTTTTTTTAAGTCAGTAGCTAATTTAAAGGGGCCATAAATAACTTAAATTACCTCCCATCACGGAAACAAACACACGCCTAATCTCTTGCAAGGTACTTCTTTCTACCTGGCTGGCTCCTCTAAGTTTTTGTAGATTTTTATGAAGAACTAATTATGATTAATTTTATGAAGAACTAATAATGTTTACTCTTGGACCAAAATTAATTATAATTTTAATATTAATTCTTCAATAAAAATAAATATAAAAATATTAACTTCAATTGATTTCAATTCTTAATTTTAACAATTAAAAATTCTATTTTTCTCTAATATTAAAAAGCAAAGTATCAATATCAATATATATATAAAATCTGTTCCTCGAAGCTGATCTTTTATACGGAATTAAATGTTTAGTAAATTTGAGTAATTAAGAATTAGGGAATTAAATGTTTATTATATTATGTTTTTATTTCAAATTAATGAGGACCCAAGTCTATGAGACTCAATCAAAACCTTGTTCACTCAATCCCCTTATATCACAATACTCTTTTACAGTCGCATGAGAGCATCCCACCTTTTTTTATACAAATCTCCAACTCCCAACTAAGAGCAAAAGAAAGCCACCTCTTCTCGATCTCTAACCTCATTTCTGTATTCTTCCTCCTTAGATCCAGCCACCTCATCTCAATCTATCAACGTTGATCTCATTTTCTATCTCTCTTTTCTTCTATATATCATCATTTTCCTCTTCCATTTTCCAAAGAAAACATAGGCAACCCCATTGGTACACCTGAGGAGATTACCATAATCTCATCACACAGCTTACCAATGAACCTGAGTGCCTGAGGAGGTTCTAAAAACCTCACACGACATAGATTAAAAGAACGAGATTCGAAAGATCAGAAGAGGAAAAAACACCGATATATAAAATGGAAGTATGATGACATTCAAGATCAAACATGGTAGAGGGAAGAGGACTCCATACCTGAGGCTCTATTGCAAATTATTTTTGTGTACAATGCTTATCTCTTGAATATACCATTCAAGCTTAGTCTGCTGAATATCCTCCAAAACTCATGCGACGGTCATGACATCAACAAAGGGTCAGGTATTGTGCATACTCAACAGATAATGGAGGCAATAATCAATGACAGAGTCAAGCATGTTTATGTCATACCAAGATACGAGAATGCACCATTTGGAAATTGTTTAAGGGAGAACAAAACACACACTCACACACACAACTCGAGCATGGTCAAATTTGAACAAGACTAAATAAATAAAACAAAACTAAGCAAAACGAGACAGAAACCAACATGCATCTAATGTCACTGTGAGATAAAAATAGCATGGTCGTGAACACTCTTCAATGTAATAAAAAGGAAGGTGTGTCTAGAGCTTTATATATATTTATATGCCTCTGTCTTATTGACATGGTCATTGGCATGGAAAAGCATCCAGCACACCCGGTGAAAGAGATAAAATGTGCCTTTACCACTTGTCTCCTTTTTTTCCTCCCAACAAGTTATATCTCCCCGTGCATTGCATGAGGGGTATTGTACCTGAAAGTGTTCATTTTGACAGTAGTATATACATAGGCATATAAAGTTAAGTAGTACGATTATTAAAATATGTTGATAGAATAAAAAACATGTGACATTGACCCTAAAAGTTAAATGGAATTATAATTTGATTATCATTGTAGAAAATATGTCCAAAATTGTTTTTGGAAATGAAATGAAGGGAAAAAATTAACACACGGCGAAATCAAAATATTAAAACTTGCGGGTCAAGGAAAAACTGAGAAAGCAACAACTATATTAAATTAAATGTCAAGAAATAAACTCATATTCATTGTCTTGTCGCCTAATAGGATCAAATTCCTTGGCGCAAAATAAAAAAATAAAAAAAAAAAGGGTCAAATTCAAATAAATTGTAAAACTTGGAAAAGAAAATTTTTTTTGAATTAAAATGAGTTTAAACCCGTTTATATCCGAGCCCGTGAAAGGTCAGTCTTGTAGGGCCGTAGGCTTCAAAAAAAATGGGATTTTTTAGGAAACAGGCTGGCCCGTTTAGGTCAGAGTCCATGAAGGGCCAGCCCGGTCCATATTACCGGCTCTAATTGAGGTAGTGATTCAAGGGTTAATAGGTCAAGCCGAGGTTAACTCGGGGTCAGATTGGCCATATTAAAATAACATAATTTAATTCAAAATAATAAAATTTAATATACTATATTTTATTTCATTAGTCATTTTATAGTTATGAAAATTAATTGGGTAAACCTTGAATATTATTTTAAGCATATTTTTAGAGTTTAATTAAATAGCAATAATGGAAAATAATTGTGTTTAAATGAATTAAATTTATTTTATTTCCTCCTTAGTAAATTTGAGTAATTAAGAATTAGGGAATTAAATGTTTGTTATTATGTTTTTTTTTTTTAAAATTAATGAGGGCCCAAGTCTATGAGACTCAATCAAAACCTTTTTCACTCAATCCCCTTATATCACAATACTCTTTTACAGTCGCATGAGAGCATCCCACCTTTTTTTTTATACAAATCTCCAACTCCCAACTAAGAGCAAAAGAAGGCCACCTCTTCTCGATCTCTAACCTCATTTCTGTATTCTTCCTCCTTAGATCCAGCCACCTCATCTCAATCTATCAACGTTGATCTCATTTTCTATCTCTCTTTTCTTCTATATATCATCATTTTCCTCTTCCATTTTCCAAAGAAAACATAGGCAACCCCATTGGTACACCTGAGGAGATTACCATAATCTCATCACACAGCTTACCAATGAACCTGAGTGCCTGAGGAGGTTCTAAAAACCTCACACGACATAGATTACAAGAACGAGATGCGAAAGATCAGAAGAGGAAAAAACACCGATATATAAAATGGAAGTATGATGACATTCAAGATCAAACATGGTAGAGAGAAGAGGACTCCATACCTGAGGCTCTATTGCAAATTATTTTTGTGTACAATGCTTATCTCTTGAATATACCATTCAAGCTTAGTCTGCTGAATATCCTCCAAAACTCATGCGACGGTCATGACATCAACAAAGGGTCAGGTATTATGCATACTCAACAGATCATGGAGGCAATAATCAATGACAAAAGAGTCAAGCATGTTTATGTCATACCAAGATACGAGAATGCACCATTTGGAAATTGTTTAAGGGAGAACAAAACACACACACACTCACACACACAACTCGAGCATGGTCAAAGTTGAACAAGACTAAATAAATAAAACAAAACTAAGCAAAACGAGACAGAAACCAACATGCATCTAATGTCACTGTGAGATAAAAATAGCATGGTCGTGAACACTCTTCAATGTAATAAAAAGGAAGGTGTGTCTAGAGCTTTATATATATTTATATGCCTCTGTCTTATTGACATGGTCATTGGCATGGAAAAGCATCCAGCACACCCGGTGAAAGAGATAAAATGTGCCTTTACCACTTGTCTCCTTTTTTTCCTCCCAACAAGTTATATCTCCCCGTGCATTGCACGAGGGGTATTGTACCTGAAAGTGTTCATTTTGACAGTAGTATATACATAGGCATATAAAGTTAAGTAGTACGATTATTAAAATATGTTGATAGAATAAAAAACATGTGACATTGACCCTAAAAGTTAAATGGAATTATAATTTGATTATCATTGTAGAAAATATGTCCAAAATTGTTTTTGGAAATGAAATGAAGGGAAAAAATTAACACACGGCGAAATCAAAATATTAAAACTTGCGGGTCAAGGAAAAACTGAGAAAGCAACAACTATATTAAATTAAATGTCAAGAAATAAACTCATATTCATTGTCTTGTCGCCTAATAGGATCAAATTCCTTGGCGCAAAATAAAAAAAAAAAAAGGGTCAAATTCAACCTCTGTTATATTTATTAAATGAAAGAAATAGAGTGTGTCATCATTGGCTGAAACCCAAAATGTCATACCCGATTGCACTCACAATTATTCTGTAAGGCAGCGATTCCGCGTGCACTTGCTCCAATTGTTTAATTCTATAATATCCCATTATTATTAATCAGGAGATTAATATTACTTGTGTCGGATTTCAGGCATATCCTAAGCGTTGTTTTTAACTCTTACGATACCCACGCGAACCAGATCACTCTCAGGACACCGGTTATATCACACAGCTAATACACAAAAAGGGAAGAGAGGAGAAGAGGTTCTGTAGAGAAATCTTTCTCTATATGAGTTTTTTATGTGCAATTCAGTTATTTACACACGTACGTAGTCAAAACAAACGTTCCCCCCAAAACATGTGGAGAAACTGTTTCCACCAGGTTTCAATTTTAAACCTTTGAAAAAAATTACCAATAAATACCCCACATTCATTTGGGTATTTTATTTGACCCCAAAAACTTAAAGCTTAATGGGTTTGGGCCTAATCCGCCAAGGGTGGACTAAGCCCAATTCTCAACAACTTAATTGTGATACTAATACTCCAATAATTACAATTTCCTTGTGTGGGTGATTTAAACAACATATGCAATTAATATTAATAATATTACATAAACTTCCTTTTCCATAAGTCTTAAACTTTCAGTTGATTATGATATTGCACACTGATTTTTCTTAGATCCCGAATGCATAATTTCATTCGGTGGTTATTATTACAAATGAATTTTGAAGCCTAATTTAATTAGTATTAAAGCCTCCCAAAATTACTATGGTATAATTTTTAATAGGGAAAATCTTAATTAAGTCCTTCCAAAATGTTGTAATCCAAATTGAGGCCTATGCTTTTAACAAATCTCTAATAAAGCTCATAAGCTTGGTTAGGATTTATGAATATTGTTAAAAGACTATAATGCCCCTTTATAGATAATAATTTTTTGTCAAGGTTGTAGTTCATAAAAAATAAAAAATTTTAACCCTAACGTTAGAATCCATATTTCATTGAAACATTGAGATTTCAATTTTTAGTGGACTTACAACAACATTGAAATGTAAGTTCTGACAATTTTTCTTCAACCTTTTTTTTTGGCCAATTTTTTTCTTCAACCCTATTGTTGCAGGATTTACATGGAGCATATATGAGATCATTGAAAAGTGTGCTCAACTATTCATAGATTTGGAGAGAGAGAAAAACGATTTGCCCATGACTTTACAAATTACAACTATTCGCAACGGTAGATAATAATCAGTAGGTTTAGTGAACCCAGAGTGAATGTCCTCATCAACAACATCAGATTCTTCTTAAGACAATTTAGCAATGTCACATGTGTCTAATCATTACTTTGATAGGGTTGGATCTTTTTTTTCCTTTTCACACTTGCAAGAGACAACTTTTAGACATTTTTCAGAACGAAGACATCGAACTCGAACTTAAACTCAGGACTGCCAGCATGGAGGAAGCCTAATTTTACTGTGAAGAGGAAGGGTTCTGTTAAACCAATTAGAATCGACGCGGGATACAGTCGGTGAAGTTGGTGTGGGGGAGAGTAAGAGTGAGCAGGGCATCGAGGAAGAGAATGGAGGGGGAGAGGAGATGGAGAGGCCCGGGACGGACCTGGCTTCCGTCCTTTTCCCTAAAAGAAAAGGACGGTTATTTTTTTTTTTGTGGGTCGTCGAATTGAGATCTTAACAATCTAAATTTAATATATTATAAAAATATTATTATTATATTAATATATTAAAAATATTAATATAAAAATATATTAAATCTGGATCATTGAAATCTCAATCCGATGACTCACAAAGAGAAAAAAACCGTCCTTTTATTTGAGGGAAAAGGATGGTTTCCGTCCCAACGTCGACGGATTTGAGAGGGAGTTTTTATTTAAGCAAAAAAAAAAACAAGAATAAGATGGAAAGAGAAGATACAAGAGAAAATAATATGACACATTGGTAAAATTAATTAAATCAAAAATTTTTAATGAGGTCTCTTGATCTCATTAAGGATTTGATAAAAATATAGATTTAAATTTAGATTTGGATATTTTAAATAGATTTAATGAGATTTTTTATTTTTAATATCCCGATTAGTATTAGTAGTATCATAATTTTAATTGTTTGTGTATTGATATCCCAATAACTAAGATTTCATGCAAATTGTCAACTACATATTTATATATATAATCTTACTATCATAATATATCCTGATTATAACAATTTTTTGACAGAATGTTTCGTATAATTGTATATGTGATGTATGGGGTTTAAATTTAAATGTAACAAAAAAATTCAAGGAGAAAAAATCTTTTATTTTTTTTAGTTATTACAATTCCATGAAATTTCATTTTCCGAATGAAACCACACAGGATTTTACGCGGCAAACAAATATTCCCCATTTGAATATGAAAAGAAGTAAATGGAATATTATTAGCTAGGATATTCAATTGGATATTGCTATATCATTAACCGTTAATCAAATATGAAATTAACTGTTAAGTTCAAATTTGCTCAAATTAATATAATTATTAATATAATTTATTGCACTAATAACCTAATAAATGGAGATACTGAAATTTATGGGCGGTAGAAAATTATTAGAGATCCCTCTGCAATCATGGAAGATTAAGTTTTTTTGGTATTTTTAGCCATTCTCGTATGTAAATATATATGTGGAGCTTTTATAGCCTCCAGGTATATATTATGTGATTATGATTTATGATTTGATGTCTATTTTCAAATTCAATTAATGATTTCATGTCTATTTTCAATTTTATTTTATTTTATTACTTTATCTTCAAACTCCAATAACAAAAATTGGGAATTGAATAGAAATAATATCCCAATAAATTTGAATAACTTGGATCCGAAAGGCATAATTTTAGTCCGCAGTTATTATTGAATAGGTTAAACTTTTTGGAGTGAAGAGAAATTGTCTATTCGAGGAAATAATTTGTAATGGTTTTTCAAAAACAGAAATTATTTTAATGTGTATTAACTGAATAAGTGTTAAAATAGATACACATGGATTAATTTAATGATGTGATTACACTACCCATTTATAACGAAATGGGTTTTAAGCGAGTATTATAAGATTTCATGTATAAAGTTGATTGATTGATGATTCTTGAATCTTTTCTCTCCCTTTTTTTGTCTTGCTTAAACCCTTGTGCTCTCTTGTTCATAGTCTTAAAGTAGGGTTTTTATCATAAATACACATTCTTTTTTGAATTTTTATTTATTTTTATTTTTTCTGTATTTTTTGTTAATAAAAATTTTCTAACTTGAAGCCCAATCACCATAAAGGAGAGATACTTTTAAATTTTCGTTTTTTGTTATGTTTTATATTTTTTCCACAAGCAATTTCCTAATTTAAACCTATAAACATGAATGAGAGATATTTTTGTATTTTTAAATTTCTATTTTGTTCTTCAACAATGACTTCACACTAAATTTCCTAATCAGAGCATCAATCAACATCAATGAGATGAATTATTTTAGAATTTGTTGCCATTTATTACAAACTTTAATTGCAAGACAATCACCAATAATGATGATTATTTTTCAAAAAAAAGGATCTATTTTGGTGTAACATAAATCAGTAAGCCCAACAAGATGATGTACAAGGCCCATATGCAGTCCAGATTGAAGAATTCACTTAAAATACCATGTGACAAGCATGTGCCTAGGAGGAGGATCATAAGTGACGTCTAAGACATTTCAAGAAGCATCTAGAAGGCATCTTTATGTATCAAATCTGATTTAATGAAAGCTATGTCTGGGAAGAAACCAAGTATTGTTGCAGAGTGGCCAGACGAGGGTGCACTGTCATCCTCTCCTCTATAATCTCCGTCGTATCGGTAGTCCTCAATCGCCGCTGTATCAGGTCTCAACAAGACGCAAGGTTTCTTTTGGCTAGGCTGGTGAATGACGGACAGAGATGGAGAGAGTTGGAGTTAGTAATGATGTGTAAAGAAATCCAAGTGTCATTAAGTCATTGGTGAACTGGAGAAATTGGTCTTATAGCACTGGACATAAGTTTTTTTCCATAAAATAATACAATGACATATTTTTAAAATTCCTTAAATCAGAAATTTTTAATGAAGCCTCTTGACCTCGTTAGGGATTTGATAAAAATATAGATCTAAATTTAGATTTGGATATCTTAAATAGATTTAAATGAGATTTTTTCTTTTTAATATCCCGATTAGTAGTATCATGATTTTAATTGTTTGTGTATTGATATCCCAATAACTAAAATTTCATGCAAATTGTCAACTACATATTTATATATATAATCTTACTATCACAATATATCCTGATTATAACAATTTTTTGACAGAATGTTTCGTATAATTGTATATGTGATGTATGGGGTTTAAATTTAAATGTAACAAAAAAATTCAAGGAGAAGAAAAATTCTCTCTCTTTTTTTTAGTTATTACAATTCCATGCAATTCCATTTTCCGAATGAAACCACACAGGATTTTACGCGGTAAACAAATATTCCCCATTTGAATATGAAAAGAGTACTGAAGTTCATGTAGAAAATGATTAGAGATCCCTCTACAATCATGGAAGATTTAAGTTTTTTTGGTATTTTTAGCCATTCTCATATGTGAATATATATGTGTAGCTTTTATAGCCTCCAGATATATATTATGCGATTATGATTTATGATTTGATGTCTATTTTCAAATTCAATTCATGATTTCATGTCTATTTTTAAATTTAATTTACTTTATTACCTTATCTTCAAACCTCAATTACAAAAATTGGGAATTGAATAGAAATAATATCCTAATAAATTTGAATAATTTGGATCCGAAAGACATAATTTTAGTCCGCAGTTATTATTGAATAGGTTAAACTTTTTGGAGTGAAGAGAAATTGTCTATTCGAGGAAATAATTTGTAATGGTTTTTCATAAACAGAAATTACTTTAACATGTATTAACCGAATAAATGTTAATATAGATACACATGAATTAATTTAAAGATGTGATTACACTGCCCATTTTTAGTGAAATGGGTTTTAAGCGGGTATTACAAGATTTCATGTATAAAGTTGATTGATTGATGATTCTTGTATCTTTTCTCTCCCTTTTTTTTTTTATATCTTGGTTCAACCTTATGCTCTCTTGTTTATAGTCTTAAAATAGGGTTTTCATCATAAATGTATATTCTTTTTTGTATTTTTATTTGTTTTATTTTGTTAATAAAAATTTTCTAACTTGAAACCCAATCACCATAAAGGAGAGATATTTTTAAAATTTTTTTTTGTTATGTTTTATATTTTTTCCACAAACAATTTCCTAATATAAATCTAAAAACATGAATGAGAGATATTTTTGTATTTTTTAATTTCTATTTTTTTCCTCAACAATGACTTCACACTAAATTTCCTAATCAGAGCATCAATCAACATCAATAAAATGAATTATTTTAAAATTTGTTACCATTTATTTACAAACTTCAATTGCAAGACAATCATCAATAATAATAATTATTTTTCAAATTTGAAATACAAACCAATTACCATCAATGCCATTTACTTGTCAATTTAGATGTTAATCATGAAGGAGGATTTTTTTCTTTTTACTTATTTTCATTTTGTTATTTTTTTTAGTGGGGCCCAGGAAAAATATGGTATTGACAAATCCAAACAGGCCCTCATTTTCTTATAGGAAAGAATCTGTCCGTCTCATTAATGGGAGATGCAATTTTTTTTTGGAGTGACGGTGCAATATTTGTTGATTGCTTTGTCCTTAAATACTGAGCCGAACCCACTCTCGCCCACCAGCCGTGACATTCGAATGTCTGTAAACAGGGACGAATAAGGCATCATGCTATGAAGACAAGGACGCGACTGGTTTTCTATCCTCGGAAATATGATTCATTACATTCTGCAGTTGCATCATCAGCTCATTGGTGCGATTCATTTTAACCTTTTTCTGCAGCAGCTTCAGCATCAATGAGTCAACTCTCTGGAAAATCGAAACAAGTATGTCAGAGATGAAGACATCAATTAACATCAGAATAAAACGGATAATCGATTTTTCAGACAGTTGACTCATTGATGCAGAAGTTGCTTCACAACAACGTTAAAATGAATCACGCCAATGATCTGATGATGCAACTGCAGAATGTAGTGAATCATATTTCCGAGGATACCAACATGCAGAAGTTGCTTGGAGTTAGTATGATGATAAGCTGGTTTTAGCTTCTTTTTTTTTTTTTTGAATCTCTCATCCTCCTATTATTCTCCAGTTTGTGTTGGTTTGAGATGAAGCCATATAGGAGAAAGTTGTTTTGCACTTTTTGCTGTTTGTTGGGATTCTATTCTGTTTCTTGATTGATTAAAGTAAAGAGCTTTCATGTTTTTACTGAACCCATGCATGGCTACTTCGGTGTTCACATATTCTCTCAATGCATTTTGACCTTTTGTCTTACTGAAATTCATATGTTTCTTTATTTTCTTTAGCTTTGGTATTCATAAATTCTTGATTATCTTCTTCTTTTTCCCTTTCTTTTTCGGACAATCTATTGAATGATCTATATCAACATACGTGGGGATAATAGACAAACTTTTTCTGATTCTTTTTGTTGTTTGCCAGTCCTTTATTAACTTGAATTTATATTCGTATATCAATGATTCTTATGATTTTCTTGTAATCTCTTATCAGGTGACGGGTAGTGGCAAATGTTTGATCATATATTTGTGACTAGCCAGAAATTCTTTAAACTATATTGCTGAAGACTTATTTCCCTTTTACTTGTGGATGTTTTCAATATTTTTATTTAATAAAGTGAAAATCTTTGTAACGATTAATGATGTCCCACCTTACAGTTGATTTTGTATAAACTTTGTGAGCAATTAATTTGTTTTAATTGCTTCAGCTACTAACTTCCTTTGGAGAATCACCTTTCCCCCCAGTCCATATTGCTCTCTTAAGATTTTGAATCAGAGCTTTAATAAATGGTAAAAGGCCAAGAGATTTGTCCAAGAAAAAAAAGGGCCAAGAGATAGAAATATGAACTGTGAATTCATTACTTGGAGAATATAGAATTAGTCATCAATATATTTGTTTTATCTTTTGCTTTTTATTTTCTGGATTGTCTCCTTTTACAGTACATGCAGTTATTATGATCTTAGATCGATGGAAATTTTGGCTTAGGCTGTGTTTGGTTTGAGGGGAGGGGAGAAATGAGAGGGTAGGTAAATTACCTTTTTGGATTAAAGGAATTCAAAATTTAAGCGGGAATCCAAAATTTTGAAAAGAATAAGAAAGTAAATTTTGAGTGGGAACCCAAAATTTTAAAAAATGAGAGGGTAAATTTTGGATTTCTTTTGTCCAAAATTTTGCCTTTTATTTTCTGAATTTCTTTTTTCCAAAATTGTGACAAAATGATGTTTTCGTTATTTATGTAGGACTTTTGGTAAAGAGTGTGTGCTGTGATTATCTGCCAAAGATTTCATGTCAAATTTGCAAAAAGACCGTTATTGTGTGGTGCTACGTAGTTCTACCCTCCTCGTTAAAACAATTGTTCTTAATAAAGACGTATTTTTTAAATTGGTTGATATAAGATCAAACCTAAACGGCTAAACCCAATTTAAAAAGTTAATTTCAATCGATCTAAAAGATTTTTTTTCGCGTAGTGATTTCATTAACGATTACACACTCTTTTTACCAAAATGTTTATAATTTTGTTATTGGTTTAACAAAATTTTGGTCCAAGGAACCGCTGTAGCACATTATCCATTAACTACTACATGATGGATATTCACTAAAACAAATTAACGATTACCCACTCTGTTCACCAAGTTCATAGTTCTGTTGCAAGTTCAACAAAATTCTAATGTAAAGAACTGATTACAACACATTAGCCTTTAACTACAATAAAATGACTATTGACTAAACAAAATAAACGGTTGCCTACTCTTTTTGCCAACAAATTTACAATTTTGTCACAAGTTTAACAAAGGTTGATGTAAGATTGGTTACATCATATTAGCCATTAACTGTAACGTAATGACTACTGATCATAATAGATTAGTTCGGGGAAAAAAAAAGATCATAATAGATTCGCAATTAACCACTCTTTTTGTTAAGGCCGGTTACAATTCTGTTATAAATTTAAGAAAGTTTTGGTATAAGAAATTGACTATAAGAAATTAGTTATTAACTACAATCTAATATAATCACTATTGACCATAACATATTAGCAATTACCCCATGACTTTATGGTATAAATGTCACGTCCTGAAAATTAAGGGGTGACCGGTACGGAATACAAGAAAACTCATATTCCACAAGTCTTAAAATATAAGTATAAATACTTGACATACTAAATATAATAGCATTTATAATACAATAATTAGTATAATAATTCTTCATCCACATATACCCTTTCTAGATCATGTATAAACATATTCCTTACAAATAAATAAAGCTTTTTTGTAGAAATTTCGACATATTCCCATCTGTAAGTTGAACTTGTAATTCCTACAATAACCTGATAGTACAATATATAAATCCCAAAATATCAAAAGAAGTTAGGAATCCTACTTATAGGATACGTGGAGCACTCTAATAAATCATATAAAAGTATAAATTAAACATTTATAGTAGTCTGTGTGATAAAGAAAGCAGTTATAGATGCCTTATCCAAGGAGAGCTTCAGGAGTCAATAGGAGAAGAAGATACACTTCTACCATCTGAGTGCAAAAATACTTTTCCAATAAATAACGTCCCCACGATAAAATACAAATATATGATAATAATAAACTAGCTTATTCATAACAGAATAGAGTAACTTGGCATCTAAATAAGAAAGGATTAATTATTCATCATGTAAACAATTAAACAATGAAGAGTATGAGAAGGTAAATACAGAATTAATTATTGTTATTTAATACAAAAATAGGTTCAAAGAACTTTTTATTTGAAAATTGATAATTTAATTAAAAAACAACTTTATTCTTAATTAGGACCTAGAGAGAACGATAACGGGCGTGGACACACACTCCACGAGGGTAAGTAACCAAACTGGCGTGGCTAAAAGCCACGAAGAACTGGCGTGAGTGATACTCACGAAAATCCTCCCTCCGTTCCACATGTGTTGACCGTCACACAGGGCTAGCACCTCCTAATCATCTTGCTAGCTGGGTGTGCCATGGCGCGCCAAGGGCTAACAGAACTGCCGTTAGCAACCAGTGTTCTGCTTCTAGTCCCTTGAAAACATTCTTTTTTTTTCCGGCATACATGGAAGTAAACTGTCTTATTATTCAAATCACTTCAGTACAACACAAATAAGTGTTTCCTTTGAGAAAATTTATCCTTTCCATGTATGTATACTAAGTTAAACTTGGGGAAAAACCAAACAAAAACAGATTCTCATTTCTTTTTTAAAAAAAAAAACTCAAGAAAAGTATTCATGAGAAAATAAAATAGATAAAAATGTTTAATGTAAAATTTAATTAAAAATACTATATCTGTATTTGAGTGGGACGTTATTTACTCACTAGACAGTCCAATAACTATAGCCTATTTTGTCTTATAATCTTCAAATATGATTCAACCTTAATCCCCTAACATACAAATAACATTCTTATTGTCAACCAATTATAACCTTATATCGATTAAATCTACAATAATTCTTAATCAGTAAAATTCCTCATAAAAGCCTTTCTTATCATTTTACAGCACTTAAACACAATTAAAAGCCTCACAAGTTATTTAAAACTATAATTCCAACAACCAATACATACATACATACATATATATATATATAAACACGCGCGCGCATATTCACTATGAATAGAACCATAATTTGTGTATATATATAGTTATAAAAGAATCGTATATGATTTTCCAAGTCTCAAAGTAGGAACTAAAAAGCTTATGATTATTCAAAACCATCTTCTACATTCTCATTTTATCACATAAATTCCTTTTCTCAGTCATTTCTTCAAACACTTTGTATGCATCCAACAAGTAACACAAATAAGTAACTTAATCCTAGAATTCACTCAAACTCCTTTCCTACACATTTTAACAAGCACCCTATATGCATCATCTTTCAAACAAGTTATTAAGCATATTAAACTACAATTTCAGCTATTTAAACTTTCAACCTCCTCATACCCCCACGCAAAAGCCATAAAACTACACCGCAAAATTATTGAATTGATTCAATACATATCCCCACACAGATGGCAGCACATAATCCAAGGGAAAGAAAAGGAGTTTTTTTTTTTGAAAACATGCCCCGCACAGTAGCTTTCATCGGTGCAGAGGAATCAAAAGAAAATGATGACTCCTCCAATATCGAACAGCAACAAAAACAAAATTACAGGAGGAGGAAGAAGGAGATGGAATTCTAGCGCACTCACACTACAGTGACGGAGAGAAAATCAGCTGCTTGAGCAAGGAGGAAGAGTTAGTCGGGCAACTTCTTGAAATTGTTCTCCTTTTGTAGTGGGAGCGTCGATGAGGAATGAGGGAGAGGATGAGCGAGCAGTGACTGAAATATGAAGAACAGGATGAAGACGACAGCAACAAGCCTTGGCACACCAATGGGGACAAAGTTGAGCGACAAGAGGAACGGCAATGCAAACGAGAGAAGAACACAAGCTTCTTGAATCTTCTTTCTCTGGTTTTTCTTGCTCAAGTCGGTAGAATTGGGGGAAAAATCTGATGCTTTGGTTTATTTGCCATCATAATCATTATTATTATTATTATTGTTGTTTTTATTGTTTGCTGTTTTTTTTATTTTTTTTAATTGGGCCTTTACATTCTCGCTTTGAGAAATTCGGTCCTCCGAATTTAAATATTTGATAGCTTTAATTAAATTTTAAAACGTTTTGAAAACCTACTTTTTGTTAATAGACGAGCATGTTTGTTTGGGCGTTACAATTATTTATAAGTTGGTTTTTACGTAAATTGAGACACAACTTCTTTCACATACTTACTTCGTATACCGTAAACCACTATTGAAAAGCTACTTATAAGCAATCAAATTGCTAAAACAAATATGTCGTGTTCGTTTGAGATAGCTTATTTTTTAATAATAAATGCTTATAATTTGTAATTCACGGTATACGAGGTAAGTATGTGAGAGAAATTTTGTCTCGACTTATGTAATAAGTGTTTATTTTTCAGAAATAAACTATTCCAAACACTTACTCAAAGGGAGGAAAAATGACTGCAAGAGAAGACTAAGGCAATCCAGCTTAAGGTGGTGAAGATAAATTAAAAAGAAAAATGGGTAAGTTCCAGGGTCAAATTGAAGACGCTCACACAGAGATTAAAGAAAAATTTTATAACACTAGCCTACCGTTTAAGTTCAATCAAGTGAGCCACTTACAAACATCAAAAAGCCTAGAAATATTCTATCTGTCCACTTCTAAATTCTGTAACAACATTTTAATGCTACGGAACGTATATAAAACAAGGAAGACATCTGATCAACTTAATGTTTGGCATGACTAGAATTGTAACATTTGAACCAAAAAAAAAAAAAAAGCGTATTGAGGAAAAAGAAGGAAAAAAAACAAACAAACAAATGCTTCTTTTGGAGGAAGAAAAAAATTGTTCAATTAATAAATATTTATTGCTGAACACCAAACTGGAAGAAAGATACTGGATAACGGCTCATTTAGGAAGCAATCCAAATAAATGTTCCCAGGCAGAATTTGAAATTTTCACTTTGGGAAACTCAAAGTAGGTTCTGTAACCCGGACCAGACCGGCCGGTCTGACCCGGAAACCGGCCGGTGGACCGGTCCGGTCCAAGTTACAATTTTTTTTAAAAAAAAAAATTTAAAATTTTTCCTTTAGAATTTCATACTATAAGTCTAAAATCTTCAATTTCTCACCGATTTGGTCCTGGTTTAGCTCCAGTTTAGCCCTGATCTGACCCATTGACCCTTAACCCAGTACTCCGACCGATTCAATACCTGATCCGGGTTTTAATACCTTGACTCAAACAAACAAGATTTTTGAATCAGAGCCAGTGCAAGCAGACAAAACCAAAGCCATCAATGACATAAGCAGAGAAGAATTTGACCATGACACAGAACATGATAAGGCGAAAAGCTACACTTGTTGGTACTCAGAAATCAAATATCAAAGCTCATGAAGAGGATACCTCTATTGACAACAACAACTTCGATCAGCATCCTAAAGTACTTGTAGATCAACATGCTTCCTTTGAAGTGATCCTAAAGAGTGTAGGGGAAAAAATGATAACTTCCCAAACAAACGAAACCAAAAGTCAGAGTGAAAGAAACTGATTTGGAATGCGGTGAAACTAGTTACAAGCACATAGGATATAACATCAGTGAAGCTTCATCTCATAACATTGAATTAGCAACCAAGAGCACAAGTAAGATGAAAGTATAGTAGAGTTTTTAACGGAAAATGAAGGACAGGGTACACTAAACTCATCAAAGAAGTGTATAAAGATCTAAGTTTAAGTCGATTACAAAGTAGTAAAGCTGAGATGAAATTACTTATCGAACTCATGGCTTGCTGGTGAGCATATTGGCTTCACTTTGCAATTCTTGGGTTCGATTCAGCATGATCAAAGCTGAAATGAAATGTACCAGAATCAAAAGTAATTATAATAGTATTATTTGTTTCACGTCATTTCATCCACCCCTAGGGGGCTAAGAATTGTTAAGGATGGTTTGATAGGTCATTCTAGGTAATTCCACTCCTTTCTTAAAAAAAAAAAAAAGGAAAAAATCTCCTAAACAATGGCTCAACCTTTTAATTTTATCAGAAAAAGAAGGGTAACATCTAAAAAAATACTATTAAAATATCAAAATCTCATATTAGAATTCAAATTTTAAAAATTCTAAATTAGTCTTTGCAACTTAAAAATATTGTAGAAAAGACATCATCACCCCTCACTTTTTAAAAAATGCGACCTAATCACCCCTCACCAGTGATCAGCCGCTAGAGCTCTAGTGACCTTGCCGACGACTGCCCATTGGAGCTTCGGTGCCGACAACCGGTCACCAAAGCTTCAGCGGCATAACCCGCTTCGCCCACTAGCCGTGACATTTGAATGTTTGTATTTTCTTCTCCATTTCATCTGAGAGATCGTTTGCTTGGAGTTAGTATGATGGGCTGGTTTTAGTCTTTTTTTTTAATCTTTCTCATCCTCCTATTCTCCTCCATTTTGTGTTGTTTTTAATCGATATCTCCATTTTGTGTGAGATGGAGCCATAGGAGAAAGTGGTTTTGCACTTTTTGCTATTTGTTGGGATCCTATTTTATTTTAACCTTTTGTCTTATTGAAATGCATATTTCTCTTTATTTTCTTTAGCTTTGGTATTTATAAATTCTTGACTATCTTCTTTTTCTCTTTTTCTTTCTTTTTCGGACAATCTATTGTATCTTCTATATCAACACATGTGAGGATAATAGATAGACTATTTCTAATTCTTTATATTTGTCTTGGTCCCTGCGTTAGTCCTTGCATACTCAAACCATTGTAGTTTAATTTTGCTTATCATGTTCATATTTATTGTTTGCCAGTAATCTAACTTGAATTTATATTCAGACATCCATGCATGATTCTTATGATTTCTTGTAATCTCTTATGCAGGTGACAGGTAGTGCCAAATGTTTGATCATATATTGTGCTTGGCTGACCATGTGTCTCACATGTTTGATCATATTTGTGGCTGGCCAGAAATTCTTTGAACTCTTTGGCTAAAGACTTGTTTCACTTTTACTTGCAGATGTTTTCAATGTTTTTATTTAAAAATAACTTGAGAACAACAAATCTGAGAGAGCTGAATGTCAGTAAGTGAAAATTTTTCTAATGATTAATGATGCCCCGTCTAATAGTTGATTTTGTATAACTCTGCGGCTGATTAATTTGTTTAAATTGCCTCAGCTATTAGCTTCCTTTGGAGAATCACCTTTCCTACCAGTCCATATTACTCTCTTAAGATTTTTGAATCAGAGCTTTGAGTGTATCAATCATGATGTTAGTCAGATTGTGGCTAGCATTTTCTGCTTCCAACTAAAGAAGGATAGAAATGGCTGGTAATATAATTGATTTCCCTCTTTTTTGGGGTGTTCAATCCTATAGTCTTTCTTTTACTGTGTTTTCTTACCACAAAAGTAAGGTGAAGGATAGGGTTTTAGTAGTTTTAACTTTTATAAATGGCAAAAAGCCAAGAGACAGAAATATGAACTATGAATTCATTACTAGGAGAATACAGAATTAGTCATCAATGTATTTGTTCTACTTTCTACTTTTTATTTTCTGGATTGTCTCCTGTTACAGTACATACACTTATTATGATCTTAGATAGAACTTTTGGCTCAATGTAATCATTATGTTTTTGTTATTTATGTAGGACTAATGGTGAAGAGTGTATGCTACCATTATCTGCCAAAGATTTCATGTCAAATTTGCAAAAAGACTGCTAATTAAATGCTGAAAATTGGTCAAGAGAGAGGAATTTTGGTGATAAGAATGCCCCACAAGCTGTTTTCAATGCTTTGGACAAAATGCTAAAGTACGCTTTAGAGCATCTGCAAAAGATGAGGTGAGCTTGAATAATATAAAATTTGAAGAATTTGAGAGATATTATCATATATACACCCATAGTAAACTTAAAACTAGTTTTTACTTACAATATTGCAGCACTATTTAGTTCTGCGCTACTTTCATCCCTTTATAGCATTATTTAAAAGTATAAATTTATATCAACGTTTTTGGGGAGTAGTTCCTGTAACCATTTCTATTCTCTTAAAGGTTTGCACCCATTACTTTCTTCTCTATGCTGTGCCTCCTTAATCCATGGAAGTGGGTGTGTTTTCTGACTACAATCTTGAATAACTACTGGCATGTATATACGCGTAACCTATTTTCTCTCAATGTGTATGAGTATTTAGAAGGAAGATATTATGATTTCCAAAATGAATGGCATGTTTGTTTCTTCTTACATGAAATTTTGCAGGAAAAGCATATCTTTGGCGAAGTTAGATCTTGCAGGATATACATGTAAATATTACTACATTGAATACACAGCCATCATTTAGAATGTTGTGCTTGGAAAGTAAATTGGGAGCAGCTTTATGGCGTCGGAGCAAAATGGTGCAGAAAGGATTTCTTTCTAATGTATTTACCCATAACCATCTGGTGAATGGGCTGTGTAAAATGGGTCTAATGGAGAAAGCAGACTGGCTTATTAAACAGATGTTAGAACTGGGCCCCTCTTTATTGCCTCTATAATAATTTAGATAAAGCTCTTTATTTGTTCTCCACCATGGTCCATGGTGGTATTCAGCCAAACAGGGTTACATGTAACATACTTGTACATGCATTGTGTGGGAAAGGTCTTTTGAAGGAAGCTAAGATGCTCTTTGAAAAAAATACTAAATGATGAAGATGGTGAAGGAATACCAGATTTCGTTACCTCTACTATATTTATGGATCATCATTTTATGAATGGAAAAGTAGATGTTGTTGCATATAATGTTCTTATTCATGGACTTTGTAGGAGTCAAAAAATGAATCTTGCATATGGGTATGCATGTGAAATGCTCAAGAAAGGTTTGCTTCCTCATGTTTTTGCTTACAATACTCTTATGAGTGCTCTTTGCAAGGAAGGCAAGATTAATGAAGCTTGCTCTCTTCTTGAGGTGTAGATTTTCGAGTGTACATGGAGTGTAGATTCGTACTCTTGAGATACCCATATGAACCGGGTCACGTCGGTGGACTCCAAGTATATTACACAGCAAAATGCACCGGAGGAAGGAAAGAAAAATACTCCTAAGAGTTTTTCAGTGTTATCTTTTTGGGAGGTTGTATTCTTTCTTATTTCCACACACACAGTATAAACCCACACAAAAAAACTGTTCCCACCAATTCTCTAGTGAAAAACTGTTCCCACTAATTTGTTTCAAATAAGTGGGGAATATTGCAAACAAATACCCCATAAAATTGGATATTATATTTTGGTCCCAAGGCCAATGAGTTTGGGCCTAATCCACTAAGGGTGGATCAAACCCATTTTTCCAATACGATGTTATGTCCAAAATGAGAGTTAGACCTGATATAATATCCTACAATATTATTATTTAGGGCCTTTGTTTGAAAGGTTCTGCTGTTAGAGCCAAACTGTTGCTTCAATTTATGTTGGATTATATAACTGTGCCCAAACCTTTAATATGGAACCTCTTAATTGACTGTTATGGAAGATGTGGAGGTCTTAGCAATGCGTTCTTCATGAAAGATCAGATACTGGCTCTTGGTGTTCAACCCAATGTATTTACTCATAATGTATTAATTAATGCACAAGTGAAGATTGGAAACTTCTATAATGCTTACTCTTTGAAGGAAGAGATGATTTTGAAAAGTGTCCGTCCTAATGTGGTTACTCACAATTTGTTGCTAGGTGCTGCTTGCAATTTAGGTAACCTTAGTTTTGCACTTTTATTACTTGATGAGATGCTCAAAATGAGATATGAGCCAGATTTGATTGCTTACATTGAACTAATTAGAGGACACTGCATGGGAGGTGACATAAAAGAGGCAGAAGAACTTTTTGCCAAACTACATAAATCTGGTTTATTGAGTGATCATGTTCCAGTTCAGATTCTTTTTAACAACTACTGCAAACTGGAAGAACCAGGCATAGCATTTAACTTTTATCCGGACTGGTTATCGAGTTGACAATGCTGTCATGCTTACTAAATCCTGCATTATGCCAATAGCTTTAGACACTGTGGAGTCACATTATGGAAAAGAAAGTGGCGCTGGATTGGAAGTCATTCTTTTTTTTTTTTTCTGGGATAGACTTCATTTATAATGTGCTTCTCAGGTTTTGGTTCTTATGAATGACAAATGCCTAGATACGTGTCTCTGCAAACTGCTTGTGCAACGTACTTCTACATTCTATGTTTCTGACTTCCTTGTGGGTTTCATCGTTGATCAAAAGTTTGAACCTAAAATTTCCTGCTAACTCACACCTAGTGGCTTAAGCACTCTGACATTAGATAAGCCATTTCTTGTTTCGGTGTGGAGTGACATTTTGGCCATTTTTGGAATGCTGCATTTTCCATGCTGGGAGTCGAAGTGTTTTCGTCTAAGTAGGAGCACAATTGAATATACGCATTGCAATTTTAATAAGAGATAAGTGAGAAGTGAAGTAGAAGTTAAATTAGAAGGGCAAGTCTTCTACAAGTGACAAGGTTTAGATATTTAGAATCAATTATACAACAAAATGATGAAATTGATGGAGATGCTAATCAAAGAATTCAAGTTGAATGGTATAAGTGGAGAAAAACTATTGGAGTTATTTGTGATAGGAAAGTACCTAATAAGATAAAAAGGGAGTTTTATCGCACTTCTATAAGACCAGCAATGCTATATGGTAGTGAATGTGGGGCTTTAAAGGGACAACATAAATATAGAGTGGTGGTAGTTGAGATGGATGTATGGCCATACAAGACAAGATAAGATTTGTAATGATCATATATGCGAATGAGTTGAAGTGGCACCTATTGAGGAGAAAATGGTAGAAAATCATTTGGACACCTTCAAAGAAGGCCATTGAGTGGTCCAGTGAGGAGGGTTGGTCAAGTAGTATTGAGTCCTTTCAAAAGATGTTGAGAAAGACCGAAGCAAACATTCAATGAGGTTATAGAGCGGGATCTTTTAGTTAATAATCTATCTAAGAATCTTGTTTTCGGTATAGCACAATAACGTTGTGCAATCCATGTAGCATACCCCACCTAGTGGGATAAGGCCTTGTTATTATTTGTTTGTTTGTTTTGTTGCATTTTCCACACTGATGCTGATGGTACCGGCAGATAAAAATCAGTTCAGAATTCATTATGCTGCTGCTCAGATTGGCTTTGGATCTTATTCTCCTTTTGAACATATTTATGAAAATCCAAGAACAGTGAACTGTAAATTCATCTGAGGGAAGGCACAACATGAAACCGGAGTTTCACATAATCTGTGGTGAGAATCTTATGCTTTTTGGCTGAGAAATTTCTTGGAATGAACTTACAAATGAATGGAAGAGTGCTAAAAGCTAACTGGTTTTATTTCCCAAGGGAATATGAACCAATTACACACAATGCACATTGCTGTGGTTTTTTTTCCAGCCACCGTGCATGTTGCAGTTATTGGTTATTTCTCTTGGGAATATGAATTAAGAATACAAATGATTGCTTATGAAAGCTTAAGGAGAAGATGGTTTCTGTTGATTGCTTGAACTTTTGCAGTTGCCTGTAAATTCTTCATTTGATCATAACTTTTCCTGCTGATGGCGGAAAAAAAAAACCTTGATTTTTCCTGCTGGCAGATGTCATTCTGTGTATTAACTGTAAGCTTTACTGAAGCATTTTAAACTGTTAGGCTTAGTCAGCAGATCAACGATTACATGAACCCAAATGAAGTAATCATTTATCTTAAAATTGGAATCTGTAAAACTTAACCCACATAGCGAACCCAGCTGAATGCTAATTTTCTGTATAAACCTGACCTCATATGATCAAACGCGAGATGGGGTTGCACATGTATTCTCAAAAATGATGATAGTCCATGCTAGACGCTTCATTTTTAAATTAGATTTCTAGTGTCTCTACCTTTGACTCTTGGGAATAATCCTAACCTTTTCATTATTATTTTATGAATCAGGAGGAAAGTTGGGAAAAAGTTTCACTTCTTTACGTGGAGGATGTCATTAAAAGTGCTGACAAATTATTATGCTCCATTGCCATCAAAATCTGGACTTTTGGAACAGGAATATGCTTCAAGAAAACTGGGAATTGTTCAATGGCTCGAATGCAACTTTGAGGTGAGTATGCTACTACCTCCGGTCCTAAATATAGGACAAAGTATGTAGTGCAAATTGCACTACAAACTTTGTCCTATATTTAGGACCGGAGGGAGTATATCATTTCTGTATTGTTGGCAATTATTGGATGATATGACTGACATGGCCTGCGTTTGTGGTTGATAAATAAATAAATAAAGGGAAAATTACATTCAGATTTTAGACAAGAGAAAAAATGAAAATATTCCTTTAAAATATTAAAATTACATTTAAATCTTGTGGGACATTTTTGCAATAAATTCAATCATAGACTTGCCAATGGATGCCCTTGAACTTGTCAATGAACACCTCTAGACTTGTCAATGACATGCCCATGTACTTGTTAGTGGAATTGGAATTTATTGCAAAAAAATTTCAAGGGACTTTTTGCAATTTTGAGATTTTAAAGGACCATTTTTTTTTTCTTTTATTTGGGACCTTAATGTAATTTTCCCATATACAAAAACGTAAGAATTTGGTAAATTTCTTTAGATGTTTGTCATAAGTAAAAACGCACCTGTGAAAAACATCTTTTAATCAAAAAATCTGATAATAATCACCTTAAACTTGTTTTTTTGTCCACAAATAAAATTCATATGTTGGTTTCATTTTTTGAATTTGAATATCTATGGGAATTTATTTGCAGCCACGTGGGGTCACGGCAAATTTAACTGTCAGCAGGGCTAAATATTTTCAGGTGGCTGACCATTCCATTGTTATTTGAAGACTTTGTGCTTTAAAACATTGTGAATGATCCGGGACCTGGCTTTAAAGACCCAGCAAGTACTGTTCTTTTTGGCTGAACAGTGCATTACATGAAGTCTAAGAAATCGGCTTACAAGAATCCGGATCACATTACCTGCTCAGCTCATGCATGAGCTTAGGAGCTCATCCCACAAAAAGGTGCCGTTTTGGTGTAAAATGGCATCATTTTGAGGGATGAACTTCTAAGCTCATAGATGTATTGAGCATGTAATGCAGACGGCAAAAAGCACATCAACCATAGCTTTTAAAAAATACATGAACCTTTAACATCTCATATGTTTCAAGATCTATGGCTAATAAACACACCTTAAACAGGTGAGAATGCTTCACCATTTGCTTTAATTTTAAAAATTCATAATTCATTTTGTTCCTAACTCGTATGTTTAAGTGACATACATACTTACATACATATATATATATATATATATATATATATATATATGTATATGCGCGCGCATGTCATGGTGAGAAAAAGATCTTCTAATGTACTTTCAGACGAATTTAGAAAGATATAGGAAGAGAAGCACATGCCCCATTGGCCATTTTAGTACCCGTGATGGAAATATAGAACAAAAGATGAATTGGAAAAAAAAAGGAAATTTTAGTCATTAGGCAATTATCGTTATGCTCACCTTAAAAAGAGTAGAACCAAATAAATACTATTGAGTAATAATTCCGAAAGCACAATGAACATTGTACAAAGCAAATTAAAATAAAACATATATAGATATGATCATATAAGAGAAAGACTGGGAGTAGTGTCTGTTGAAGAGAAAACTGTAAAAATTCATTTGAAGAGTTCGAACATATATAAAAAAAGGTTATTGTAGGTGTTGATTGGAATCGTAGATAAGATAGTATGAAGTCTTAAAAAGTAGAGGAAAATCAAAGAGAATGTTAAATAAAGTTATTGAACTAAACCTTTTAATTAATAATCTATTTAAAAATTTGATTGTTGATTAAGTACAATATTGTATGATCGATATAACAACAGCTATGTTTTGAAAACCAGATCGAACCTGCCGATTTGAGCAAGAAACCGGCCAACTAGTGGTCCGACCAGTCCGATCTTGTGGTTGACCCCTGGTTTGACCAAGTTTTGTACAGTTTTTACTGGTTTTTGGCCAGTTCAATAACTCTGAAATCTTTCGTTCCTCATTGGTCTAGTCCTAAGTTAGCCTCGGTTTGACTCCGATCTGATCCACTGACCCTTGACCTAGTGTCCTAGTCGGTTCAGTGACCGGTCCTGATTTCAGAACCTTGAGCAAAACCCCCCTAGCGGAATAAGGTTTGTTGATGAAGCAATAGGAACACCACCTAGTGGTATAATGTTTATTGATGAGGCAACAGGAACATAGCATGAAGAAAGTTACAATGGATTGATTTTTTACAACTCAGTATTTAATATTAGTATTAGACATTATCAAGTCTAATTTAATAATTCTCAAAAGCAAACGGGAATAATTCTCCTAAAAATGTATTCTGAATTGCAAATCGTTTAGGTCTAATTTGATGAGATTTAGACTCAGATCAGTTCAAAACATTAGAACTAAATAATGTTCATTCTACTTATTAAAGTGATACTCATGATTAGGTTGAAGCACTAGGACATCATGAAAATTTAGATTCCAAGCACACAAACACCCTTTATATAATCCCCAATTCCTCATGGAATGAAAATTGTTTAAACATTTGAACATGGTGCATGCATAAGAAATGATATTCAAGTCTCTTAAAACCTTCTCGTAATTAGCGAAATTGGAAAGACTTGTGAAGTGTGAACACAAAATTAAAAGGAAAAAATTATATTCAGATACCAAACAAGAGAAAATAAGAAAAAAATAGTCCTTTAAAATCTCAAAATTATATTCAAGTCCCGTGGAGTTTTTTTGCAATAAATTGCAATTCCACTAACAAATTTATAGACATCAGCTAACAAATCCATGAGCACATTATTAACACATCTAAGGGCATCTGCTGACAAGTCCATAGACACATTATTGACAAATCAAAGGGCATCCATTGAGAAGTTTATAAGCGTCTATTAGCAAGTCCATGAGTGTCCATTGATAAGTCTATAATTAAAATTTATTGCAAAAAATTCTTACGGGACTTAAAAGCAATTATGACATTTTAATAGACCATTTTTTCATATTTTCTCTTATCCAGACCTAAATGTAATTTTCCCAATTAAAAAAGAAATTGGAAAGACTTTACTGACATTAATTTCCAAAACACAATGCCAAAACAGGTAAAAACTCTAATTGGCATTGAACGAGGGCTTACTGTAAATGATGTTTATTCTAAAGAATATACCAGTATAATTGACATTTTAAGCTCCCAAACTAATCCTAAAGTATTACACTAATGCTTTGGGAGCGAGCAGCTTGATCTGAATTCATTTAACCAATGGCATGATACAAAAGGCACATCTATAAATATATTTCCATATTAATCTACATTTTCCTGTGAGAACCCAAAAGTGAAGAGACCCAAAAAACCCTAAACTAGGAAATGAACTGAGGTAATTTCTGTGGAACAAAAATAAACAATGGCCTATGGCTAAGGCTATAATATTAAGTCACGTCGATCCAGCGAGAATAAATGCTTGAAGAAGGCTCTGTGCTGCTTGGGTTTGGTCGGGTGTACCAGACATGACAATAGTTCTTTCTTTTGCTCCAGGACGGGGCTCGTAGACGGTAACTGTGGCGCCCGAGATCTGATTCAGAGGAATAGGGAATTTAACGAAAAGAAGCAGGACATTTTGAAGCTTATGCAACAATAAGCTGGAATAACAGTGCAGATTCACCTAATGCTGCATGCAATAGCCAATGTATGGTACTCGAGTTTTCATACGACCTTTTCCTTTATCAAATACTCCCTCCGTTCCTTATTATAATAAATATGTAGGAAATGTACTTTTTTCCCAAATGTGCCCTTATTTATAAGTACACAGAGTGAATGTAAAGGAAAAAGATAAGGAGGGAGTATTTAACAGGTAGTTATTTTGAGTTTCAAAATGCTTTCTAATATTGTTGTAGTACCTGTCTCAAACGGGTCAGATTGTTACCAGCTTCCCCATATACAGAGTCAAAAACATCATCAGCAACCACAATTTCCACAGTTGTACTAGTCACAATGGCAGCTTTGCTTCCACTGCAGACAAGAAGATGATGATAATAAGAAACAATCATTTGGCGCGCCTCATTTTATAACTCAAATGGTTTATTTTCACCACTCCATCAGAAACTGCGCTTTTGAAGGCTACAAAAGCCCAAGACCTCACTTCAAAGGCAGGGTTTCATATTAGACGTATTATCACAAAAAGATCAATGAGAAGATGAAATATCAGATGGCGGTCAAGTGTAATGGTATGCCCTCTGAGAAACATTTTATAACACAACAATTTCACTAGGGATGATTGAATGCCAATGGAACACAATTGGTATCAGAGGAGGCATCAAACAAAATACCACTTTTCTGGTATCTAAACAGCAGATTTGTGATTCTAAGAAGGCCTTTAATTTATAATATAAGAAAACATAGCTTTGCATCCAAAACCAAAACTAGCACATTGGTTTTCATATCACCAACCTGCCTAGTTCTAAGCCACAGTTAAGAGAACTCAATTTCCTGCCGACATCATCAACGCCTCTTGAAACCATCTGCAATCAAAATTTTTTATTTGATGAGGAAAAACTTGCAGAGCAAGATCAGTCAGCAGAGAGGAAGAAACATACTTGTGATGTCCATAACCCTGATGAAGGAGGACAATCTGAATTTCCAGGAAGTCCAGGATGATCTATGCTTTGAGAAAATGTATGCTTACTCTGATGTTGGCCTCCAAGAGGAGCAGAATCCCCTAGTCTCCCAAAGGGGCTGGTATCATGTAAAACGGTGGAGGTGCTCGTTGTTCCAGCAACATTTTGTGTACTGGCAAAAAGATTATCTCTTAGTCTACCAGTTGCATTATACAAAGCATCTTGAACATTTGAAAACACTCCTGATATCTGAGGGGAAAAAATATTAAAAATAAAAATTAATAACTACTTAAGCATCCATATGAAAGGATAAATATTTCATATCTTATAGGACATTTACGTCAAGGCAGTTGCTAAACTATAAGTGATAACCATATTGATCTTGCATGTCAAATTTGAAAGGAATTAACCCCAAAAAAAGTAGATATCCTGTCATGTTTGGAAGGAAATATTTTCTTTCTGTAATGTTCATTACCATGATATAAACGGGAAATCCAACAGAAGATTTTGGTAAACTCATTCTATGAACAGGTCTGAGTAGCATAAATATTTTCAATTTACAGTTTACACTAGTAAAAATGGACACCTTCTAGTGTGTGTGCCAGTGCGTGTTTACATGATTCTATATGTGTATGTATATCTATGAAATAGGATGAAAACACCCTCAAATCTAAATCAATGAAAAAACGTAAAAAATATATAATCAGACAAATAAGAATTCAGGTATATCTCAACCACAGCTCCAAGGTTACAGCATGACCTTGAAGATAACTGATTGTAGTCATTCCAAACTGGTTACTGCCATGACACAAAAATTGAATGTCTCAGCAGCGGCTATAACTGGTATGTGCTAGCACTTATACATGAATCTACTTTACAAGGATATTGATACAAAATCACCTCTATGCAGATAAGTTGCTAGAAGGGAGAAAACTTAAGGAAATCACAGGGAAATTAAAGGCCATGATAATAAAATAACTATCACTAAATCATGTCCTCATTTCCCCACTGCTGTAGATAGCCCTTGGTGGTTGAGGAATCCTTTGAAGAAATAGCACACCATGGTTGTAAGACACACAAAATGACATTAAAAAAATTCCTAAAAAACAGAGTATTCATCAGCATCTCTTTATTGGTCAAAGACACACACTCACCTGTACCACTTGATCATTCTCTAAAGCACATTTTGGAACTTGGTCAGTCCCAATTACTCTTATACTAGTCCCAGTTGCCTTCCGCATTTCAGAGACTATTGCTCCCCCTTTTCCTAACAAACAACCTACTTGGTTTGTTGGGACTAAGATTCGTGCAGTAACATGTGAACCCCTATTGGATCCTGGGTCTAACCCATTCTCCTTGCCAGCCTCGACAGACTTAGAGAAAACCAGGACAATAGCCTTCTGTGCTGGGGAATATCTTGTTTCAGGACCCTGTAAAAAAATGAAGTTATCAAAAAAAAAAATCAACAAGAAAAGTAACAATAATGACCCAAGAAGCGGAAGTAAAAGAAAACAATAAGACACAGCAAACCTCAGAAGCAGTAATTGTAACAACTCTTTCCTCACAATTAGCTACATAAGGACCAAACATTATAGAAGCCCCTGTCTCATTCTGAAGAGTTTTAACAACACTGCCACCCTTTCCAATCACACAGCCAACCCTATCACCGGGACAGAGAATTCTGAAGGTAACTTCCTGATGAAGTGCCTTTGAATCCAGGTTTGAGACCCTTTTAAAATCAGCCGACAATGAATGAAGCCCTGAGGAATAGCTGTTTGAGCTCTTGGAAGCAGCAGACAGTGGAGGGTTTCTCTGGAGAAGGCGATCTGCTTGCTGGTCAGCCAAAGGCTCATGTGGAATTACAACTGCAGATTCATAAGATCTGCTATCCATCATCTTTGTTCTATCAGCTGGAGTGCAATCTTGAAGACGATGAGAGACAGCAAGAAGTGCCATCTTAACAGATGACACATTTCCTTCAATCTGCCACAAGATCATGTGATCTTTAATAAGCATAAAAATAAAACCCTTTCAGATAACATAATTAAATCCCAGTTTCCATCTTCACATGCCCATTGAACAGTCAATCAAAAAATGTTGCCATTTCTAAGCCTCGTTTTAAATTCCAACTACTGCAAATCGATTAAGAATTTCTTACCGTAAAGGTTCTAATCAATGATAAAGAAGCCAGACTCAATTTTTAAGAAAATGTCAAGTGTGTCTTTTACTGTCGATAAACTATCCAATCAAAGAACAATGGTGGTTAGGTCAAATGGAAGAGACTTGATACCTCATAAATCAGATATACTTGGTTATTTGCAGGTAATTATCAATAACTTGGACAGTTTATGTCATATAAGATGTGGATTCTCAACAGAAAGTACTGGTGGCAGATTACTCTCTTCCTGTAGATTTTCCTCTTCTGGACAAATTGAACCCTTGTGGAAACAAAGGCTAAAACTTAACATTCCCAAGAACAAAAATTGAAATAAAATCAAGAATGCACACTCATCAGAGTGCAGCTGTCTTGTCGTTGCTGCTTGCTACAACGAATGCACTTATCTCGCCGTAAAATTTTAAAAATTTAAAGGCTAAATGCTAATTTCTTACCTCAATCGTTTCGTCCGAGGTCGCCAAACCTCGCACACAATTGCTCAAAGCCCTAATTTTGCACCCAGTGTCCTTCCTGATCTTCTCCACCACCTTCCCTCCTTTCCCAATAACCGACCCAACCTGTGGTGAACCCGCCAGTAGTCTGCAAGACACTACTCCGTCCCTCACTTCAGTGCCCCCAGTCTCTGCCGCAACATCGAGAACCCTCTCGAACACCTTCAAAAGAGCTTCTTGCGCCTTCGAAACCTCGATTGCCCCCCCGTTCCCGCTGCCGCCATTGCCGGCATATCCATTCCACTCAATCGGCTTCCCTAGGTGAACCTTGCTACTGATAGCAGACGGAGCAATTATGACGATAACCCTGTCCGGCGTATCGGGCGGAGCATCTTCCACTCGGATCTTCGCACCGGTGAGTTGCTGGAGGTTCTTGATGATGGCTCCGGACTTCCCAATGACGCCGCCGATACGAGAGGCGTGGCAGAGCATGCGGAAAGCGACATGACCCGGAGGGATACTCAGGGGTGGCGGCGGAGGCTTGGACTTGGAGCGGTTGGAGGATCCGTTTGTTGAGTATCGGTTCGGGTCGGCGGCCATTTGGATCGCAGTGTACAGCGTCGGGCGCTGCTTCTTCGCGGAGGAGAGGGAAAACTGAATCTGATATATTCATTCATATTTATATGCCCGTTCGTCTCTCCGTTGGTCGATTCATGCACAAAATAAATATCCTCATAAAATTATAAATTATAAATATACACAAATATTTTTAACGATTAAATCATAATAAATATTGTTATTAATTGTTTTTGTTTCTTCTCGCTGCTTTCTCTTTTGTTTCGCTCCCCATCTTGCAGAGATACAGAGGGAGGACAAATTACAAAGGGAGAGGCGCACTAAGAAAGTTCGAATGCTAAAATGCGCAGGTGTTATAGTTTTTGTTTTGTTTTTCCGTCGATATGTTTACCTAGCTTGAGTTATTTTGAACTCTTTGAGATGAGTCGTGTAACCAGCGCATCTATGTGAGTTATGGGGGAAAAAATGTAACAGTACTATATAGTAATTGAAGTAATTTAATATATTTTCAATCAATTACTAATATTCAGCAAAAAAACAAAAAAAAAAAAATCCCAATAGAGGTCATATCAAATTATCATCAATGAAAATTTTGATTTGATTTGGCTAATAAACAACAATCTATTCAATTAGTTTATTTATTCTCATCAATATTCATTTCATGCCATAAATATCCATAAATTTAGTTTGAGTTCTTTTTTTTTTTTTTAACTAGGAAGCTGGAATGCAAACGTAACAAAATATGATACAACAAAACAAAGCCTATCACCTAGCCTTCATCAACCAATTGGCAATTTGAGTTCTTTCACATGTCACAAGTTCACAACAG
The DNA here is from genome assembly GCA_963242795.1 of Inga leiocalycina. Classification (NCBI taxonomy): domain Eukaryota; kingdom Viridiplantae; phylum Streptophyta; class Magnoliopsida; order Fabales; family Fabaceae; genus Inga; species Inga leiocalycina. The sequence goes on from OY725321.1 coordinate 62,045,737, forward strand.
AGAGGGGTAAAGAAGTGTTTACATTTTCAATCACTTTCATATTTCATAGGACAAAAATCTTCTTAGGAAAAAATACAGAAAAATACTATTAAAACTAGTAAAAGATAAATAAGTATGTTGAATTTCAATAATTTTAAAAGGACTTATTTGAAATTTTGAAATGTTGTAAAATTTGAGAAATTACTCAATTACCCCTAGCTTTTTTTAATTACCTAATTACCTTATCACTAAAGCTCCAGTGACCTAGCTGGCAATTGGGGCCACAGGAGTTCTGGTGGCCTAATATATATTTTTTGAATTTCTCAAGTAAAAGTTGTTAATATAAATACTTGAGTTGTTAATAGTGATACTAAATTTGTAAACGGCGGTTTAATATATATTTGTTAATTTCTCAACCAAAAATCATTAATATTGATAATTGAGTTGCTAATAGCGATATTAAAGTTGTAAATAATGGCTTAATATATATATTTCTTATTTCTTAGGTAAAAGTCATCAATATTGATACTTGAATTTTTCATAGTGATACTAAAGTTGTAAATGAGGTATTTGTTAAATATTTTCTTATAATTTTCATAGAACTCCGGCAGCTCTTTTTTTTTTTTTTCAATTTCTCAAGTAAAACTTGTCAATATGGATACCTGAGTTGTTATAGTGATACTAAAGTTCTCAAATGGGATATTTGTCTCTGTTTACAACTTTAGTATCATTATTAACAACTCAGGTATTCATATTAACAACTTTTGCCTGAGAAATTCAAAAAAAAATATATTAGGCTGTCGTTTACAATTTTAGTATTTCTATTAACAACTCAAGTATCTATATTAACAACTTTTGTTTAAGAAATTAAAAATATATATATATATATATATATATATATATATATATATATATATATTGGGCCATCGGAGCTTCGGTGACTATCACTAGTTGCCAGCAAGGTCACTGGAGCTCTAGTGATGGCCGCCGTTGGCACCGGCGCTGGAGTTCCAGCGACCGGCAAGGGGCTGAGGGTTTTTTATTAAAAAGTACTAGGGTTAGTTTAGTAATATCTCAAATTTTGCAACATTTTAAAATTTCAAATCAATCTTTTTAGAATTATTAAAATTCAACATACCTATTTGTCTTTTATGAATTTTGTTGGTATTGTTATGTCTTTTTCCCTTTTTCTTAAATATTTACTTCATATAGTGCAAAATATGGAAAATCACATTAATGTCCCAACCAATAAAAATAATATCCAAAAAGTCTCATACCTTGTCATTGAGAAGTGAACGTGTTATCATTAACAAGTCATAAGATTTTTCAAATATTATTTTCTTTGGGTGGGATCTTGGTGTGATTTTCCCAAAAAAAAAAAATTCAAAATGAGACAATGGAATTTTTTTTTCATAATCATGCAACTTTTTCAAAGTGAGATAATGAGACGGGGATAATGAAAAATCTAATGGGATAATTAAATAAATATTCAACAACAACAATAATAACAACATAGCTATAATCCCACTGGATAGGTTGGATATATGGATCAAACGATGTCATTGAGTTTAATCAAAAACTAAATCTCAAGATAAATTGTTATATAAGATATCTCATTCAATAACCTCATTCGGTGTTTTCTTTAATCTTATTCTACCCCTTTTAACTTAGGTCTAAACAATTTGATCTACCCTTCTAACTAGCTCATCCAAAAGCCTTCTTTGTACATGTCCAAACCACTTCCAAGATTTTCTATCATTTTTTCTTTAATATGTGCCACTTCAACCCTTCCTCGTATGAGTTTATTATGAATTTTATCTTTTCTTGTATGATCATACATTTAATTCTTTTTTCTCCTCTCTCTCTCTCTTTTAACACTGTATTAATTATTTTTATATCTGAATAGCAGATGATGATATATGAATGCTAGATATTCACGTGTAATTCAGATCATAAAAATAAATCAATTTCCATATTTGTTACATACAATATCAATTATTAATTTTCATTCTATATAAAATTTGACTAGCAAATCAAGGTAATTAAAAGAAAGATATTTAAGAACTACTGTGAGAATCTCAAAATGATCTCGAAAAAGCTTGATTCTTATATATAAAAAATTTCAAGGACTATTCTGAGATTAAATTTAATAAAAAAATTGTTATAAAATCAAGAAAGTATAAGAGATTGAGATGAAGGAAATGAAGAAATACAAGAGAGAAATAGAGAGCAAGGAGGGAGTGATTCTTATTTCATTTCAAGCTTACAACATTTGGTACATGCTACTATTTATAGGTCACAAATTCTTAACTTCCATTACAAGAGTTACAACAAAAAAGTAAATCTACATAATGGTATAATATAAAGTCTTTGTAGGTTATTTACATTAATAATAGAAAACTTCCACTAAGCCATTCATGTCATAAGTTATATGGCTTTAAGTGTGGAATTCCAAAAAACTCATCTTGGAAGGTTGTCGACAACAGTTTTAGTAATAATATCACGTGATCAAATGAGGATCTTATATATAAATATGTTAGTAAAAAAAAAAAGGTGATTGGCCAACTGAAAAATAGGATAAGACGCGATAAAAAATGTTCTTTCAATATGTGAAATTTATGGACCTGCAGTACAAAACATTTGAAATATAAAGTTATTTGTGATATATGAATATTCATGTGAAAATAAAGATTTTCACAAGGTTTAATGATGATTATGATGAGGTACAACATTTGGTGGTGGATACAATAATTGTTGCATATATTATTAGTCTGGTAGTATATGCAAATGAAATAATACGTCTATTAAATATCATTATATATAGCATATGCCTATGGATAATGAATATTACATGAGAATTCTTGAAGGGTCAAAATGTTAAAAGCATGTCTAAGAAAAGTATTCAGTATATAAAATGTCACATAGATTAAAATGATTTGAGTATATATATAATTGATTGAAAGATATATTGAAAAATGAATAATTTTACATATCAAGTTATTGGAAACCTTAATGATTTCAAAATCATATATTTTTGCTATGATGATTGTTTGCAAAAATTTATTGAATTTAATGGTTTATAAGTATCACATATTAATGAATATTTACATCATGTTAATATTGTTGTTATTATGTTCTTTCTAGTAAAATCAAGATGCTGCAGCCTGCAGGTACACTATGGATGCTATGAAACTGAGATTTAGTGTAGTAGTTTTATAAAACTATTCTATAAGTACATTTTGTTTATAACAAATTGAACATGTGGATAGAAGATATATCATGATGATTTTCAGGATAATTTTCTTTTATTATTTCCACAATGCATAGAGGCAAGTGGAGAATATAATATTTAACATATCTAGAAGATATGGTAAATAATTATGTTTCAGCATATGATTTAATGACAATGCATTATGCATAGTTTAGATAAAAAAGACATCAATTGCTTGAAAAAAATCATTAATGACAGTTGTAATTGAGAAATCAGTATATTGTCTTGAAATATCACAATCTAATCAAAATGAGTGATGTTGCTATCAGGGAGAGTAAAGATCATGTTGTACTCTTTTCCTTAACCAAGGTTTTATCCCATTGGGTTTTCCTAGTAAGGTTTTAATGAGGCACAATATTTTTTTATGGACATCTAAGGGAGAGTGTTATAAATATTCCAATATTTATAACAAAAATGACTTAATTGCTCTCATATGGAAAAATCGGGGAAAAAACTCCCTCCGCTAGTGGCTGTTAGAGTTCGGCTCCTTCTGGTTTTCAAAGAGTTACTCCCCTCCAGGCTATCCTTTAATATAAGATATATTTGGAGAGCTAATCATTATTTTAAATATAAATCATATTTTTTATATTTATCAATTTTTTTTCCTAATTTACCCCTATTGATGATCTCTTAATAATAATTAAGGAAGATAGAGGATGAGAGAATTAAAGAAGATGACTAAAATGTTTTAAAAAATACAGTACATTTCATATTAACTAACTTAACTAACTTTTTCAATATAATTAAATTAAATAAATAAATTTTATATTAACAACCTGAGGGAGCATATCACTATTAGTCCCGCAATAATTCTAAATAATATAGTACAAAATATTATATAAACAACTATAACTCATTAATATATATATATATATATATATGTATGTATGTATGTATATATGAAACCACAAGTTCACAATTCAATTTCTAAAACTCTTCAATCACTACTTGTGCAGGATCAATTACTCTATTGAAATTCAGTGCTGGTTTGATTTTGTTCTTAAAAACAGTTTTTTTTTTATTTTTTTTAAACAAAAACTAAAAAATTTGTTTGGAAAACTATTTTCAATAAATTACCTTCTAAAAGAACAAAAAGTTGATTTTAAAAACTTAAAAACAAATTAGTTTTTTTTTGGAGACTATCTATATACTATCGTCATTATACTACCGGTGACAGCCATCTCCACATTACTGCCAAAGCCATCTGGACATTATTGCCAAAGATGGCCATCGATGTACCACTTCAAAAACAAGTTTTTCAAAACAATTGTCCAAACATTTTATTTTATTTTTTATAAATTTTTTAAAGCTTATTTTTAAAAACAAGTTTCTCAAACTATTTAGGAAATTTAAAAAAGAAAAGAAAAGAAAACAGAAACAAACATGCCCTGAACTTCTAGAATTTTAAGTATCGATGGATCAATAATCCATAACTAATTTATTTTAAGTAAGAAATAAAAACTTTAGTAATATAAAATTACAACTTAAATAGTAACAACTACTGTCTTGAAATTTAGCTTTTAGAATTAAGATTTGTCAAATCAATAATTACTTCATTTTTGGGAAATAATAACTCAAGTCCCCATTTAAAAATTTTATTTGGTAGAAGAAAGTACCCAATTCTTCTATCTAACCAATAATATGATCAAAAAGCGATCTTTCACCGATTTTTCTTATAAAATATAACATTAGGAGCAAGTTGCACAATTCACAGGCCATCGAAAACGCAACCATTTCTGAAACTTCATGTAACATATGAAATCCAAAATCTAGTTAGTTCTACAGGGGATCCACTCTGCATAAGTACCTACCCCACTGATAAAATTCTGCCGTCTTATCAGGCAACTCTTAACATGTCTATATGATTACTTATTTTGACATTATGGGAACATATGTAAAGGCATTAATGGGAACTGATCAAAATTCAATTGTAACCTGCGTATATTAAGCGAGCATATAATCTGAGGAAAATCTCACTCAGATCCCAAGGACTAAAAAATATATCAAAACAGTCGCAATGTTGATTTCTCTATAAAAAAAGTCCCCAAGGACCTCATAGATATAGATTCCAAATGTAAACTTATCTAATTGATACAGTGTATGTGATTATATTGATAAGTCATAAAATGGTCATTGACAAGTTCATATATGTTAACTAAAGCAGCTCCTGTTGACAAGTGTATGTGAATATATTAACAAGTCATAGAGTGACCATTGACAAGCCCATCTATTTTAACTAAACCAACTCATGTTGAAAAATGTATATCACTATATTGATAAGTAATAGAATGACCATTGACAATCTCATCTATGTTAACTAAATAAGCTTTTGTTGACAAGTGTATGTGATTATATTGACAAGTCATAGAATGATCATTGATAAGTCCATATACATCATTGACAAGCCTAGGGACTTTTTTCATAGAGGAATTTATACTAATACTTTTTTGATATTTTTTCTAGTCTTGGGAGCTGAGTGAGATTTTCCATATATTCTATATCTAAGAATAGAATCTGGTACTGGAAGATTTAAAAATATTTGGCAATGAAGAAACTAATACATTATGCCTTTTGTTCAGGTCTTTTACATATTCTTCCTTCAACCTACAATTAGTCAAAGCTCCAAAATCTAAGCTTATAATACCCGGGCCTGTCATACTTCAGTTAGAACCAAACAGGAAGAAGCCAAATTCCTTTTTTTTTTTAATGATAATTGGAAGGAAGCTGAGACAAAATTCTTCAAAAGCTGTACAGAGAATGAAAAATAAAAAATGCAGCCTGCATCATAGAAAACTGATGTTGGCTCGGATAAAACAGCTATTATAAGCTAATATAAGCAACAGATGTCTCAATTGGAAGATCCTGCAGGGGCCAATGATGTCCCAGTGGTCCACAATCAGCGATGACCTGAACTTTTCCAAAAAAAAAAAAAAAACAAGAAGCAGCTTTCAGAATCCTGCACTCATTATGATAATTCTGAAGAAATTCAAAACCAAAAAGAGTGACCAATTAAAAAAAATGAAGATTCATAGTTCATATGGAAAAAAAGTGGTTGAAGATTAGTCACCTCAGTGTCTTGTGCGGAAAACACACAAGTTTGATTTCATTATTTATATACATACGCTATCTGTATAAAAGTAAAAAATTTCCAATTACACCGGTTAAGACATTCAGAGCTAGAGCAAAAGTGTTCTCCAAGTAGTAGATCATTCATATTGGCATATTTCAGGAAAATGCCAGCTATAGGAAACATGGTTAACCAAAATCCAAGGTTTTACTTTCTACAAAAATTGGTAATGATGGTTAGGGATGTAGCCATATAGATATAGGATTTGCTATTAATCTGAAAAGACTCATTTTTCTTTTAGGATTATTCTTACACAAGAAAACTAGGAGTGGTGAGAATTTACCATCTTCATATTCACACCTTATGCAGAAGGAAAAGACTTAAACAGAGTCATTTTGTATAATATTTTCAGGATTAAGAAAGGTGGTCATCTTTCCTAAAGATGTCATCAGTTAATTTTTTCCCCCCACAAAGACCCCAAATTGAATTTCTAAACTTCTACTTCACATTTAATGATTCTTAAGTACTACTCCCAATTTAAAGAAGGGCATAATTGGAATAATGTAATTAATGCACTAGATAAAAGCTCTGTTTCTTATAATTTGGACCAAAGCGAGTATACTAAATTTCTCTTATATTCAAAGACCAGAGGTTGTATTTTTTCACAACTTAGCACCACAATTGATTCACAGAATGCTCCTTCACAATTAACATGTTTTTATTAATGACAAATACTAAAGAAGATTACATGAGTTTTGTCCATACGCAAAATTGCATAGCATTCCAAAACTAGACCAATTTCACTACAAGCCAGGCCAAGATTTTGATTGAGCAAATTGCAGAAACCTTTAAAGGATTTGTAATGCTCCTCCTAATCTTTATTATAAGGACTCATTAACTACTTTACATAAACTAAGGAAATTAGCCTAGTGTTGAAAGCATTTATAATTTTCAGAATTACCCAAAATCAAGTTAAAATATGCAAATTCTTTTCCCACCATATTTTCACCAAGTGAGAGGGATGAGTTGGGAATGAGTCTTAATGTTTCATTAAATTTTTTAAAGGTCTTATATTAAGGAAGATGAGAAGGGATCTTAAAAATAAGACTAAAGGGAGTGTTATAAATACATTGTTAAATGAAGTAAAGAACAAATACCCTATATATCACATACTTGAGCACAAACTCTGTTCATTTTTCTGATGTAATCCGTATATGCCCTAGCAGGTTGCAAAATACATAAAAATAACACTTCAGCAACAGCTAGGAAATAATTGGAACCTCAAAAATTGAAAAAACGAAGTCATTTTATGGCTAAAACTTCATTCATTATGCTAAGAATTTTGACAGTAGGAAAACATAACAAGTAATTGGTTAGTTGACAATTTTAGATGGGAGCTTGTATTTCATTCCATTTGATAGGTAATTGAAACGTCGGGATACCTTCAGGATTTTCTACATAATTCACTCAAGTTGATTTCATAATTTAGCAAGAAAATATCCTCTTAATATTCTTTGCGGACAATAGACTCCATAGAGGTATATGTTAGCTTGGCAAATCGAATCAGAACTTACCCAACAAAATCTGAAGAATTTGCAAATTTCTGAAATTATGTACAATGATACTCTAAGGTTGAAGCCTAAGCCGGTTGAAGAAGACCAAAAACTGATACTCGGGGGCCCAGTAGACAAATCCAACAACTGGACCTGCTTTAATGTACTGCAAAATCCACAGAAGGCTTCTTGCAATCAGTTCCATTGGCACAAAAAGAATACCAGAAAACACCAAACCACAGATATAATAATCAGGATAAACAATTGGACAAAACTGAAAGATGCAAACCTTCCCATCTAGGATCACTAGTTCACCATCAACCCATCGAGGATTCCGAAACCCTGGCTCGGCAAGCCTTCCTTGGCCTTTATACCGAGCAATCTGAGGCATCAATAAGATCAAAAGATGCTTCAGAAACGTGTCTCCTATATTACTTAATTACGGTCAACATAGAAAGGAAATTTTTAAGGGGAAAGAGGAAAGAGGGTTATGAAGGACCAAAGGAGAACAAAGAATGGGAAGTCCTGTAAAGAATAGAAGTTGTCATACCACACCAAACTCTTCTGGAATTATCCCTTTGTGAGGAAGTTGATACCTCTTCCCAATTTTTGCACGAAATGCTACCTAAGGATGACAAGTAACATGATCAATGAGAAGTATCAGACAGGCCACATAATGGGTGACTAACCCTGAAGTGAATGAAAACCCACAAAGCAACATAAAAGAAAAGGAGAATCAACTTATTCTTATCCTAGATTCAAAACACATTAATTTTCTTTAACCTAGTAATAAAGTTAAGCAAATGCACTTTTCAGCCATGAAGACGGCTCTGATAAATAGGCATAAGATAACCATAGTCAACTATATCATACATATGAGTTTAGTATTGCTGCGGCATGCAAGATGTACATAGAATAATTAATGGCCACAGAAAATACAAAAACTAGGAATGATGGCACTGATGCTCAGATAGCTGTTCTAACAAGATGCAAGCAACAATTACCCAACAACAGCTGTCAAAATTATCATTTATTTAAGCTACCCAACACATTGCTGGCATTGTGCCCCAAAAAACACTAAAGGCATCCCTCAGTGTCAAGTAGGAGATGCCATTTAGGTTCACCACAACAGATTAATCACATTTAATACTGAAAATTGGGCTGCAGAAAGAAATTTAAACTCAATTTTCAACGTTTCTTTTTTTAACACAGTTTTGTAAGAAGACAGATGAAAATGAGGAGAATAAGGAACGGTACTGAAGGGAAAAACAAACCCTAAAATGACAAAGTAAACTAGACAGAAAGTTAAACATGAAGTGAAGCAACCCGATCCCTTCGTATACCTAACGTTAACTCCCCCTTCAAAAAGCCCTGAGAACATAAAAGAAGCCACAAACATAATCACATATCAAAGGGCATGCTTTTTAACACATCCCAAAGGCAAAAAGACAGAGTACCCGAGAAATATAAGCATTCTGCTCCAAACGAATATTCCAAATCATAGTGTAAACTACACAATGCTATTTACAGTACATTTATTAGTTCTCTAACAGGTTGTGCTTGGACTTTCGGTTTGCTTGTAAATATTGTTTTTATTATTGTTGTTGTTGCTGCTGCAAGATCCAGCTTGGCCTTGCAAGACCCGATTGCAATAGAAAGCCATAGGCCATTTAAAACTTGACATCCAAGCTAAAGCTGAATAATATGAAAATTTTGGGCAATCAAAGTTATCCCTGCATTGGGATACTTAATAAGAATTGGGAAGGAAAAAATGAACAATTAGGTAAGATATATGTGCGTGTGTGTATTCCAAATATAAATTATAAAATAAGTCTATACACTTTGGATGAAAAATATGGAGTACAGATAATTATTACCTTTTTTACTATATGTTTCTTAGAATTTTCATATTCATTTTATTATTGTGAATGATTGTTTCTTTTTATTTTAAGCATATATCATTTAAAATATATTAATTTATTCATGACCGGCTCAACTACGGTTATATCACAATCTGACCATTGAACCGTAAATCAATGGCCAGTCTGGTTTTCTCAACATTGATTTAGAGCAGACCACCCTCTCGGAAGCTGGAAACAACATCAAATTTAAAAAATCCACCACAAAAGCAAAAGGGGGCAAGGGGATCTCCTTGTGCAACTCACTGTTGACCTCTAAAGCAAGATTTACGTTCACCATGAATAATCTCAGAACCAGCTGTAAGAGTCCAAATAAGACCATCCTCTCCAAAGCTCTAAACAACATCTGACTTCAAAAATCCACCACAATAGTCATAGAATCCACAGCTCCCTATCACATGATTTTCATGTTACAGTTTAACGACCAAGTCTTAATCCTTCCATCTCTTCATGTCAGACAAACACTTTTGCTGCTAAAGCAGCTTCAAAAATTTGTCTTCTGGGGAGCATTTTGATTTTCCGGGATTGCATCTGATGACACCTCAAATAAACTAGCTGATAAGATCTAAGAAATAACAAACTCCTACTCCTTAAATAACTTCTCTTACCTTATGCTACATTTCTCAACAAATACCATATCTGTGCATCATTTATATTCAACATGATCATTGAAAACTTAAGGTCAGCAAAAGAAGATGGAAGAAAAGGCCCTCCAAAATGACACTCTAGAGTCTATACCTTCTCATCCACAATTTCAAGCATAAACAATGATTATGGCAATAAAGGCTTCAAGCTGGCAGCATATTTCTCAGTGCAAAGCATACTAAATCCTTGTTATTAAAAAAACTACATCCTATAGATATGCAAAAGTTTCTTCTTATGCTTAAACCCCACTCCTAATTGGGTCATACATGTCAAAAACCAGTTTACTAAAAGCTCCTTGAGCTAGAAGGGTTACTGTAGATAAAGCACACATCTGCTGTACCTTGTGCTAAACATTGTGGGCCCTGAGATGGTTTTGTATCTTTTACAATATACAATAACAAGAAACCTATCCCACTAGATGGGGTTTGACTACATGAATCACACGATGTTATTGTGCTCTATTAACAATCAAACTTTCGGATAAAGAAATCATAACTTCACCAAATCATTTTCAAAGTTATATATATTTGTCCAGATCAACAAATCCAGGCCAAAAACATACAGCAATTATCATTTTCAGTTTCAAAAGACTAGATTGATAAAGTCAAACATATAAACGTCCAAAACAATACCTGGCCAGCTGGTACATAAGGATCCCCAGTTAATTTAAATGCTTCTACATACTCATAAAACTCAAGATCTGAAGGTTCCCTAACCCCACTGTCTTCTTGCCACTGACCAAATTTGCGTCTAAGTTGAATGACTTCTGAGGAGTAAAGACCATGTGCACCAATGTACAGACCTGATGAAAATAAAGTATTTGCTGATCACTATAAAGTATAAACCATAGATCCAAACTTAAAAGTCCAACAATGAACGACCAATATAAACTAAAACTGAAAATGACAAGTTCTGCAGAAAATTACCATTTAAAGGATCTGAAGAGGCTGGTATTTCAATACGGTTGAAAATAGTAGACCCAGATAATGGTTGGTGGTTCTGAGCTTGATTAAGAGTATGACTTATTAATTCTCCTACATCTTTCAGGACCTAAAAGAATAACGCAGAACATTATAGATAAGCAATATCAAGAAGAACCAGCTTCGTCAAAGAAATTCAATTTTGTAAAAGTATTTTCAACATAAAAAACTCAGTAGCTAAAATTCATCACTGAATATTCAGTACTGAATAATCAGTGCTAAATTCAATTTTATCAAAGATGCACTCAGTAAATAACATTTTGTCACAGTGAAAACGTGGACCTACCTTAGACGGCACCTTTCCCCTACCAATAAACTTAGCAAGATCAAACATAACATGATCAACAGGGCGTTGACCTTGAATCTTAGTTGATTTATCTGGTGAAGATTTCCCTTTGCCATGACCATCCCGCTGGTTGACTTCTTTTTCTACAGTGAATGAAAATAAACCACGTCCATTCTCCACCTTAGCGGGAACCCGAAGCAACTTTCGAGTAGATAAATTACTGGAAAGTTTCTGAGCAAGACCACCAATGACAAATTTAAATGCAATTTCATTCTGCTCCTCACGTCCAATGGTTTCAGGACCAGTATTAATTTCAATATCATCATCTCCCTCTTGGTCAGACTTAGCATCTTCGATTTCCAGACTTTCTGTTTCATTTTCCTTCTCTTCCTCATCCTCTTCCCCCTCCTCCTCCTCTTCATCTTCATCTTCCTCAATTATCTGTTCAATCACCTTAGATATTAGATCCTTGTCTACCTTCTCTGAAGGAGTCACGTTCAAAACCTTCACCTTTACACCAGGAATCATATCCTTCAAGACGTTCTGGAATCCAGGCATTCCCTCAGCTGGGTCTGAGCCATCATCCTTATCGTCACCACTCTCAGGATCTTCAGTACTCACAACAAATAGCTCACTTCTGCCTTCAGGTGGCTCCACAGAACTCAATCTCTCAGCAGTGTTTGATGTCTTAGAGGATGCTATTGGGGAGGTGTGGGCACCTCCTCCCCGCTTTAAGTAAACAGCCTGAAAAGCATCAACCATGAGGTTTATATAAAAATTGATCAAAATGCCCTTATTTGGAAATATAAAGTAGAAAACAAGCAAGAATCTGCCAAAACGTAAAGATGAGAATGCTAGCAAAGAGCTACATATGATATAACAGTATCAGTGTAAGTTGGCATGTATGAACAAACAAACAGGATTTGATCCCCTATTCCCTGAAGAAGGCAAGAACATTACGGTATCCTCTTGCTAGCACACAAATGAATGCACAGAATGCCATATAATACAATAGAACAATTCAGTAAGTAACTACCTATATCTGAATTCATAAATTATGACTCGGCAATAAGAAAACCAGATTGCATGAATTGGTAAGACGCAAGTATAGATTACGGTAACATTTAATAAAATAACTAAATTAAAAGGTGTGGATGAAGAAAAATTGTCTGTATGGAAGTTAAATTGCAAAACCACCAAACAGCAGGATAGCATGACTGTAGAAGCAAGAGCCAGATTGCTTGTTGCGGTTTAAAGCATAAAGGAATTTCTTTTAAAAATATTCACATAACTAGGAAATAGTGAGGAAAATACTAAAAGCATAAAGGAATAATATTCAATTAATAATTTTTTTTTAATTTTACATGCAGTTAATTAGTTTAACTACAATATGCATATGAAACCCCTAACAGTAAAAAATTCATTAAATCAGATGAATTTTGCTAAGAATATAATACATCATCACATAAAAACATGTATATTCACCTGAATGCTTGTTGCATTTACTGTAATATCTAAGCAAACAATGATATGGAAGTTAAGAAGTAGAGAATAGATACCTGCAACTTATATTCACCTTTCTTATTCACTGTAAGAAAAATTTCAAACAAAGGAACACCAGCAGCAGAAGTAGCAAGTTGCCTGGAAAAATATGGCCAAAAAAAATTCAAAACCAGAGGCCTCATAATTTAGCAGGATTGCCCAAAAAAAAAAAATCGACAGTTTGTTCAAAAAACCATCTTAATGTCCAACTGACCTCCAAGACAACCAAATCATTGATTACTTGGAACTATAAGAATGGCATTTTGAAGCTGCGTTCCAACCAAGGGAGAATGGACACCAACACAGACCAAGCAACATTACAAAATCTGAAGTGATCATATAAAATTGAAAGTGTCCTATCATGGCCAACATGAAGGCTAAACACAAGTTCAGAGACGAGAAGCTTATTTTTGAAATGCCTATCCTTTATAGGTTCCATTAATCAAAACAGATGGCACAAGGAACAAAAGTGAGGTGTATCTATAACATGAGAGAAAATGTAATTTACTTTTGTCAAATATTTTTTCTCATAGAAAGCCTGCATTTTCAATGACTACATTCAGTCATGGATGATGGATGATGACCGCACCTAGTTTCCAGCATAAATATTTCCTAAGTAGTCACCAACGCATGGTATGAAATAATTCATCAAAAATCTATCATTTAAAAAACAAATAACTAAAAACTGAAGTACTAATTGATTTTCACAATTCACATGGCTCATTCACCCATAATGCAATTGATAAAGTGGTAGCACTAGCATCTCCTTTTCCAAAAAGAAAATAGTTTTCTGTTTTCATGAATGGCAAAATTCCTAACGCATTATCACCAAGAGAAGGAAAATACCTAGGACTATAACTCCTTGCCACATATCTTCCATGCTCTGGAGTTACACGAATAATTAGACCATGTGGATCATTAGCATCCTTTGAAACGCCAGACCACCAGCCAACCTGAAAGCCAAAATATATTCTTAAGGTTGAAGTAAACCACCAACAGTTAATTCCAGAGAGCTAGAAATGAATTCCATATTTAACCAAATTACTGGAAAGTGACTGTTATTTTAAAACCAATAAAGTAATAAGAGAAACGCAGCCTAATCACAGGATGATAATCACGTCAAACGTGAACATAAATGAATTCCATATTCACTGCCCTCCTAAAATTAACTCCCATAACTGATTTGAGCTCTGGTAACATATCATAGACTAAACAACTCATAAAGACAAATAAATTAGGATATAAATTGCAGTGATCACATTGAAACTCCCAAGAAACAGGCAGTCCCTAATCCCTATTGGCTTTCATGGTCACAAGTTACAAGAAATTGCTGTAAAATAGGATGAAGAACAAATAACTATACCAGAAAAATTCAAGATGAAAGATACCCAAACTATTCCAACTTAAGTAATAGCAATTGAAGGACAGATGCTAGCATTACTCAGTTCACCCCATGAAATTGCATATTGACCAAAAGGTAAAAGTTATTCATGAAAATTTTCATGCAACACATTTTATGAGAACTCACAAGTCCAGCACCAGCTTTATCTCTTAGAAAAGCTGCATCAGTGTACCGTTCTTCCTCTATGGCTTTCTGGAAAAAAAATATTTAAAATAAAAATTCATAAAAGCTCGCGAGCAAGAAAACACGAAATTTTAAAAGCAACTAAAGAAATACTTCTTTTCTAAAAAGCATTGCATGTGTCCGAATTCTTACATTGAGATGAGATATCACTCTTCCAACACTGTCATTGGTAGCTGCAGCAGCAATTGCGACCTTAAGCCTAGCAGCATCTTCAAAATCCTCCATGCACACAGCACGGCTTAACTGAGACTGTGTAGAACAAAACAATTTTTGCATTAAAATGCCTCCAAAATGAAAGATCAGCCAGTGGGTCGCATCATTGCTAGTTTAGTTTAGTAGAGCTCCCAGCTATGAAGTTATGTTCTTATATGCAACACTATTTAGTCGCCCTTATAGCTCCATAAAAACTCCTTTCAGTCCAATAAAAAAAATACCATGATTACTACAATGTACCAATAATAATCACAACAACAATGCCATGAACATTTTTTAGTTTTTCACCAAAACTAAATTCTAATTCATCTTTATCCAGACATCTTGTATATGACATTTCATAAGCTATAGAAGAGAAAGGTTTCAAAGCTACATCATCTCAGAATGAGCAAGGAATATTAAGTACGCGACCTAATGCTACATTAAGAGCAGATAACAATCTAGTTTAATAGTATAAGCAGTAAACTAGAAGAGGAAATTCAAATCAATAGTAGTTTGTTTGATCTGGACATTCAAGAAAATTGTTACTTTCTGTCAACCACATCTTCAGAACCAACAAGTGATTTGCCACTAAAGCGACAAAAATTTCTCCAGACCTCAACGTGATTGTTGTTAAAATAATCACTTAGAAAATTATAATACTGTTGTCCTCCCTCTCACCTCTACTCTTCTTGTATAACCTTGTCTAATTAATCGAACTCGCAATTTTTAGCTAAATTACATCGCGTATAAAATCTTTCAAGTGTTTATAATAAATTATCATCAGATAAAGCCCTCAGGCTTTATTCCATTCTTCCGAATCGTAGAAACTATAAGTTGAGCTAACACTTGCTTAGGAACCACGAAGAAACAGAATAAAATGAACCACACATCACAATTTAATTACATGCCAAAATTAGCAATTCCAAATGCACCTTGAGAATTGAGACGAGACGCTCCTGCTCATCAATATCCTGAAAATGTTTGCGCCATCGATCCCAATCCCATTCTTCATCTTCGGGTTCACGATTCTCCTTTTCCGAGCCATCCTTCTCAGCCACAGTGGCACTGTTCCCCGCACCCAGAGCCTCATCCCGAAGAGAATTCACGTAAGAATCGAACCGCTTGATGGCATTTCTAACTAAATCCTGGAGCATCGAGTCCCATCCCCGGTTAACGGAGTCATCGGACGGTGACGGAGACCCAGAGGCCGGATTAACGCACCGACAAGGGGCAGTGGCATCAGCAGAAAGGGAGTGATGTGAATGCAAAGAGAAGGGGAGTGAAGAGAGTGATCTCAAAGGGAAAGAAGAAGAGAATTTGGGGCTTGGGAAGTGCAGATTGGGAGGTGCAGAAGGCGAAGATATGGAAGCCATGGACGCAGAATCTAAATCCCTGTATGTGGATTAGAGAGGGAATAAATTTGAAGAGAGAGAGATAAAAGCTCTCTGTGAAATAGAAACAGTTTGTGTCGTATATGCGAATATATGAGAAAGATTGTGTTTTGTGGATGTGAGGAGGAAGAAAGTGAGGCGTAGTCACCACTGGAAAACGAGAAAACGCTCATAAAACAACAAAACTTGAAACACTGAACATGAGGCTGTGAACCTGGCAGCAAAATTGGGAACGGAAGCAGAAAATCCAGCAACACATGGATAAGGATCGAACCCATCTTTTTTTCAGTTAAACTTTGGGAAAACTTTTTATTTTGGTTAAAGAGTTTTTCTTTCCTTTATTCTTGTAATTTAACATAACCATTTTTTGATCATAATTTAACATATGAAAAATCCCAATAAAATACATTTACAATATTAAAAGGACAAATCAATGACTCAAATATCACCATTTTCATATCAATCTTGAGTTATCAATTTAAAATTTCAGAATATTACTAATTTATTTATATGCCATTCTCTTTACTCTAACTGTCTTTCTTCTATCATTTATCAAATTTTATTGGAAAACATGCTTCAGCCTTTAAATCCCACATCCACCCATTCTCTCACCATCCTTCTTCTTTCCTCTCTTTCCCTCAATACCTTTTCTCTCTACCAAGAAGGGGCACAATAAGAAACCCTTTATTCTATTAATAATTTGTTATTAAAGGAGTTTCTATAGGGTGAATTGATAGTCATCTGTTCTTGCAATGTGAAATCATTATTACTCTTAAACAATATGGCGTCAATAGGTTAATATTGTTCACCAAATCTTGATTTGGGTATGGAATACACAGATCTCATCAGCGACTTTCTTTGGACAAGATATCAGATCACTGTGAAAAGTAACGGTAGCCCTTGGGGTAGTAGAGGGTTGACGAAGGGTGATGTTAGCGACAATGTCTGATTTTAAAACATAGAGGGTTGTGCTCTTGAGGCGAAAAAAGCGAGCAATTGCTTCAACAACATTCATACTGCCAAGAACTTCGAGGATGAAGGAACCAAGAGGGCAGCCTCTAAGGCGCATGACTACCTCAATGCTGGAGCCATTGGTGGTGAAGGAGGTTTCAACAAACATGGGCTTTTGTGGGTGGTTGGGGGTGGTGGAGGCGTTGCGAGTGTCATCTTCCTCAGAGGTTTGAGATTCATGAGAGAAGTGAAAGGGGTGGTGAGGGAAGGGATGGTGGTGAAGCTTGGAGAACATAATTGGAGGATTAGAGGCCTTAGCCAGTTGCCTCGCATATTTACCTTTCAGGGCTTATGGTTGCTTCTAAAATCTCTCTCTCTCTCTCTCTAAAAATCAAAGTTGTATGCAAGAAAGGGATCCAATCCCAAGAGGAATGATTTAGAATGGGGGATTTGGATAGAAATGAATGAATCTGAATAATATTAGAAAAAGCAAGTGAGTGAGAGATGAGGATTTAAGAGAGATCGTAGAGGAGAGAGTATGCAAGGTAGAGAAGGGTATCTGGGTAAAGTAACAATGTTTTGAAACCTCATATTGGTGGTTTTGGGCTAACGTGGGATTTGTGAAATTGGAATCATTAATGGGTCTTTTTTATATTTTAAAGATATTTTATTGGGATTTTCCCTTTAATATAACCATTTTAGATTTTATATTTTATAAATATTATTAAGAGAAGATGTTCATAACTCCATGGCCTTTATAGAATTTCATATCATAATCATATCCATGGCCTTGTAAATCTTTGTAGGGCCAAACTTTCTAGCTTGGGCACATAGATGAGGTAGTCCATGTAGGGGAGGCCCAATAGGGCATACCCAATGATTGCAGACCAAGGACACATTTGTTCGCACCTTCAGAATACCTTGTCAAAGGAGCTGACGTGATGCATTTGACTCGGAATAAAGGTACAACTCTGACCAATCCGGGCAGATCTAAAAAAGGCAGACCGACTTACCAGCAGAACTGAACAAGGCGGACCGACTTACCAAATCGCTCTACTATAAATAAGGGCAGCCAAATCAAGCAATAGGGGGATCAAGCCTCTTCATCTGCTCTCTCTCCAAGTGAAAATTTTCTTTCTCACTGCTTTGTATCACACTTTCTGAATAACAATTCATCTTTCTATTCTTTATCACTAAACTTGTAATCACTTTGTATTTTCTATTTCATATCATACTAAGATTCTACATTGTGGGTGACCCCTACAAAATCTTTAATACAAAATTTTGGTTCTACAATTTAGCGCCAACCGTAGGGGCCCGATAATGAATATAACGATTTCTTTTGTTGATTTTTAGGGGGAGATTATTCATTTTCATGCATTCTTGACCATCCACTATGACGGACTCACTTATCAACCTTCATAAGCGTCTTGGCAAACTAACCGTTTTGTTGTAGGACCAGACCCAACAAATTTCCACCCAGGATATATTGGCCGCAAAGCAGCAGCAATGCCTCCAATGCTTGGAAGAGGAAAAAAATGCTATGCGTCAAGACAATTCAAACTTGTGGGAGCAAATTACTTCACTATCCTCACAAATAACCCCTTCTTCTTGTCTTTTGAAGCGATTTCCGACCGCACTCATCTCACGTATGCAACTATTGGGGACTTCTGGCACGACAGACCAGCCTGGGTTGGTAGGTAACAACACTCTGATTGGAAATAATATTGATGAAGCTCATGATATAGGCACACTAACTACCCCAGTCATGCCTGGTGGCAAAGCAAAAAAAATGACAGACACTCCTACGACAAACAACATACTAGAGTCTGTGCGTCGAATGAGAGAGGATGGAAGTGGAGGTGTCAGGAATTAGAAGTGATGATACTCTGCCTACTCAGTGTACCATTGCCAATGAAGAAGAGCGCTCCCAACAATTTTGCTAACTCACCATTCACAGATGATATCGCCTTGGTCAAGATGCCAAAGAAGTTTACATTCCCCTATATACAACTTTATGACTGTTTAACAAACCCAGAAGAGCATATGCCACAATACTGACAAAGGATGCATACCATAGTAATACCACATGAGATGCGAGAAGCTTGTATGTGTAAAGGCTTTGGATCAAGTTTGCTTAGACCAGCGTTAAAGTGGTTCACCAACCTACCAACCAACTCAATCTAATCATTCATAAAGCTAAATGATTTATTCTATAGCCATTTTCCAACAGTCGAAAGCTAGAAAAGAAGCTAAACGACCTCTATAAAATCATTCAGGGAAAGTGAGAACCGTTACAAGATTATGTTGGCAGGTTAAACAGAGAAAAAATCAACATACGAAATTATGATGTCCAAACAGCAATTGTTGTGTTCCATAAAGGTTTGCTTCCTCACTTTGATCTATACAAAGAACTAATAAAATATATCTACCATACAATGGATGATGTATTGGCTCGAGCCTAGGCCTAAACCAAGTGGGAAGTAGACAAAGTTGGGACCCAATACATCTAATGAGGTACGATTTCTAAATCCTCACCTTATAAGTTTTTTTTTAAGATTTTACACACTTACTAACCTCATGGGCAAGACATGATGATACAACTTGTATGTATGACTGAGGTAAAGTGATCGATGCTCTGAGCTATGTGATCCAGTCATACTGGGTATTTTGATATTAAAATGCCCTACCATCAATGCATTCCATTGTGTAATAGGTTTTCTTTATATCACTTCAACTACATCGGTTGTTATTCAATTGAGGGAAAGAGACTGTACTATTGTATAATATATTGTATCTTACTTGGGAATAAGATTTTACGTTTGTCTTTCTTTTATAAGTCATTATCTTAATATAACAATGTCATTTTTTGGCTACCTTCCACCTAGCATACAAGACTGACCTCATAAGCTAAAAATCACACAACTGATGCATCATACAATTCACGAGCACTCTATACTGGCACTTCTAAACTTTAAGAACCCAACTTTAGGGGTATCCCGTGGTAGAACACAAATCGGGCCACGAAGATGTGACATACATACCAATTGATCAAAATTCTCATACTTGATCAAATATTACAACAACACTATAATATGTACTAACATACATAAAATTTCGAGCAAATCAAGTTATACATTGGCAATTTACATAATATGCGCGTTGATAAACACACCAGAGGTGTAGGACATATAAACCACATAACAAGGAAAATTCGTTTCGGGATGGTATGTTAAAATACAAATCTGACATCCCACAACCATTAAGTGAATAAATTATCACAAATCCATTAGTTTGGCAAAATACATCTAGAACATAAAGCGAAACCTGAGCTCAAAGAACCTAAAAGAAGTCGAATTAGAGTGGGTTCCAAAAAAGGCACATGCATCCCTTATTGATTTCCATCACTAGCACCAGCAATAGAATTGTCATCTTCTAACCTACCACCAAAAAGAATATGATAATCTACTATTGCTTGGTTGGGATCCCATTAGTCCGATGGACCCTCTTTAAACTCCTCATTAGCTGAACTCAAGTCTGAAATGTTGCTTCCACAGTAATATCTTTGAGTTGTTCCTTAAACTTGCTATTCTCAGTGTGTGAGATTGACCCTTGGATTAAGTAGATATTCTATAGCTAGGATGGCAGATCCACTCTCCAAGCCAATACTCCATTGGACTTGATGAGCGGGCAGACCTATTGTAGGGCCCATAGATGAGGTAGTCCACGTGGGGGAGCCCAGCAAGGCATAACAATGACCGCAGCCTAATGACACATTTGTTCGCACCTTCAGAATACATAGTCGAAGGAGTTGATGTGGTGCGTTTGACCTAGAATAAAGGCGCAACTCCCCCAATCCTTGTAGATCTAAAAAAGGTAGAACAACTTACCAGCAAATCCTAAAAAGGTAGAGTGACTAGCCAGCAGATCCAGAAAAGGTAGACCAACTTACCAGCAGATCCACAAAAGGCTGAGCGACTTGCTAGATCGCTCTGTTATAAATAGGGGTAGCTAAGTCAAGGGGCAAGGGGATCAAGCCTCTTCATCTACTCTCTCCAAGAGAAATTTTCCTTTCTCACTGCTTTGTATCATGCTTTTTGAATAACAATTCATCTTTTATTCTTTATCATTAAACTTGTAATCACTTTGTATTTTCTATTTTGTATCATACTAAGATTCTACCTTGTTGGTGACCCCTACAAAATCTTTAATACGGAATTTTAGTTCTACAATCTCAAATTGTCAAATGGATTGTTTTCTGATATTTATTCTTATAACCTTTAATAGTTTCCTATTGTATGGTAATGGAGATTTTTTTGGGCCAAAACAGTTCACTTTTATTAATCACAAAAAAATCAAGTACACAAGCAATAGCTGAAGCAAATTTTATTAATGTAGATTAATTATTTAAGAAATTGTAACTCTTGGATTGGGTTAGAGGCTTATAAATAGAGGTTTAATACAGATAATTTGATAAACATAAAATTTCTACATGAATAATAATTTTTTTTCGATTTTTTGTCTCTATATTTTTCTCTTACCGCTACAATGTTATTCATATTTTTTTTAAAAAAATTATCTCAAAAATATCATTTTAATTTGATTTTAATGTGATTTTGTAAAAGAAAGTTAATGAAAACATAAATCATAAGACAAAAAATATAGGAGCTAACTGTTATAAAAAAATATAAAAATTCACATTTTAGACCAAAAAAAAACATGAGGGACCAAAAAAACCTATGATTTGAAATCATAAAGATAAAAATTAGATTTAGAGCAAATTATAAAAAAAAATATTATATCAACTTGCTGTAAAAAACCATTGTATCAACCCTTTTTTTTGGTCGAAAATCAACCTTATAACTTATAATAAATTTTATATTGTGAAATAATATTAATTAGATAGATATGAATTTTATATATTACATAACATGTGATAAAGGAGCTACGCTATTCATTATTAGCGTGACCTTTCATAAAATTTATATGTATTTATATGCCCCACCCAACCCAATCTAAAACTCCTCCATTGGATATATGTGTCTAGATAAATAATAAATTTACATATAAACCGTAAAATAAATTATCCAAATCTTATATGATGTAAAGTACTAAAATATTACATTTGTTGGTTGATGTGTTAAGTAGCCTCATTCTCGTAAGGAGAAAAATACAAATTCAAATTCTGATAAGTACACTTATTGTGAGAGGCGAAAGCATTTTGTGATCAAGCTTTGAAAGAGATTACCCTTGATCAAATAAATAAAATAATATTTTAATGAAAAAATTACACAAAAAAATACTTTAGGATATTAGATGCTACTAAAAAAAAACTTTACCGCGATAGATGAACTACAAATTAGTTTAAAGGGATATCAAGTACCACTGAGTGTTGGACTTGGATGTAATCTAACCCAACAAGTATACTCCGTGAAACCTTGATTTATTAGTCATTTGATTTTTTTTCTTTTACAAATATTGAATCAGAGATTAAACAAATGTTGATAGAAATTTTAAAGAATCAAGAGGCGAATGAAGCCAAGCTTGCAAGAGTTTAGAAGTGTAAATGTATCAAGTAGCTACTCAGCTGAATATATTGTCTAAAAGAGGATTTCCTAGTGATAATATCCTTAACCTAGAAAGGGATGGTAATGAAGAATGCAAAGCCATACAATTGAGTAGTTGGAAGTACCTACCTAACATACATACCTAAACCAAGTGCTGTGAGTGAGGGTGTTAGTGATGGCATTGCTATTGATCAAGATGATAATGTAGAGGAAGAGATTGTAGTTGAAGGTGAGGGTAGTATGAAAAAAAAAAGTAAGATAAATAATTTGATGAGGTTACTAAATGGATGCTTTGTTAGTAAAATATATATATATGCTAAGGCTATGTTTGAGTTAGTGTTAGGGGCAGGGTTCTTGGACCCGGACCGGACCGGCCGGTCAGGCTCGGAACCTGCCGAACCGGTCAGTAGACCGGTCCGGTCTGGGTCCCAATTTTAAAAAAAAAAAAATTTTAATTTTTTCCTTTAGAATTTCATACTATAAGCCTAAAATCTTCAATTACTTATCGGTTTGGTCCCGCTTTAGCTCTGGTCTGGCCCCGGTTTGACCCACTAACCCTTAACCCAGTACCCCGACCGGTTCAATACTCGGTTCAGGTTTTAATACCTTGGTTAGGGGAGAGAAAATTTACAACGAGAGGAAAAAAAGCCTGTTTTTGGAATGTTTTACCTATTTTTCATTGTTTGGGTTCATATTTAGAAATAAGTCACTTTGACAAAAGAACGGGATAAGAGTAAAACACCTTATTATTGCTTTTAACTTTCAATGGGAGGGAGATGGGGAGAGGAAGGAAGAGAACCTTTTTTAAAAGAAAAGTGAGTCCAACTTACTTTTATAAAAAAAATGATAAAATTACTCTAATTTAAGTTTGTAATAGTCAATCCAAATGTAAATCATATTATAATATTTGACTTTTACCTCAACTTAAGTTTGCAAAAATCATATGAAATATAAGTCACTTTTCTCATTGCTAATCTAAACATACACTAATCTAGCATAGTCAAATTAAGGTTAATGTTTAATGGATATTTTTATTAACTAAAATAAGAGATTGCACCAATTAATTGAGAATATAAAATTTGGGTTTAACTTAAGAAAACTTAATCAAATGTTTTTAAATTTTAGACTAACTCATATTTATATTTAAACACTAATTGGTAAGTAATTAATTATGTTTTATGAAATACAATGATGAGAAATGATTCTAGGCTCCTCTTATCTTGAAGAAAAGTTTAATTTTAGTTTCAATTAAATTGTTTTCATTCATAATACACTTGAAAGCATAATTATAATAATTAACTCGTTTTTGTTTTAGTATACTTGCTGGAACTACCTGTAAGCTCGCGGGTAAGCTAGACAACAAAAATTCACCAAAGTCATAAATTTTATGGTTTATTCTTTGAAAAGTAATGGAGGGAGAAATGTGTTTAGTGTATGTAGTTTAAGTTGGAATTTATCACTCCTAAAAAATATTGAAGCACACAAAAAGAGAGGGCTGGCCTTTCATAAAATTTAAATCATTTCTGATTTTTTTTTTCAACAAAGAAATATCTCAGCTACACAATACATGAAGAGAAACAAGTGTTCTCTACAAATTTATTCTACCTTTCTTTTCCCTTTTTGTTCATGCAAGTCCAACATGCTTCATGCTTCTTCACTGTTCCATAGCAAGTGTCTCGCTTTCTTCCATTTTCCTTTGAACATTCATACAAAGACAGTCTGAGATAGTTACAAAGATTCTTATGCAACAAAAGATCACTGATGACATGAGGCTCAAGCTTTTGAAGTAAAATGGTTTCGACATAATATTGGAGCCTCTGTCACTCAAGAGATTGTGAGTTTAATCTGTATAACATTCTAAATATAACATGATATGACAAATGATAAGTGAGATACAGAAATTCTGCAAGCAAATTAATGCATGAAAAAAGAAACAGCGCTAAACAGATTGAGCTTTAAACAATCATTTTATGTAAAATAAAGATCTTCATTTAGGAAAATACCACTTTAGGTCCCAATACTTTAAACATTTTTTTGTTTTTTAGTTCCTATAGTTTATTTTTGTAGTTTCCCATATCTTCTATTGCCTGTCTGAAACATTAATCGTTCCCCCTTTTTGGAAAAATACTCAGAAGGAATACAAATTGGCCCAGAAGGTGTTAATTTTATTGAGGTTTTCTATGAGCTTCAAAGCTGTTTTGGAGCATTTCAAAAGAAAGCAGTGCTTTTTAAATATTTCAAAACATATAAGACTAGAAAAAGACCAGCGATATGGGTGTTGTGGTCCAAGATGTGTATTATGGAGTAAAATACAGGTATGATATCAAATATTTATATGATATGGGTACATCAACTAGCATGAACTCCCCCACGCAACATGAAAATAGATATCTTCATAACAAAGTATATGACCAAAAAATCGGAACGAAAGCAATCCTACTATCACATAACAAAAAACACATAAGTTGGAGGGCTTACTAATCAACTAAAGCCACAAAAATATTCATAGCCTTTTGCATGGAGTTTTTTTTTGGCTAGGCAAAGGCATCCTCCTGAAAACAATTCTGTTCGAGATATTGTCGGGTATTAAATGTGGGTACCCCTCCCAATGGGGATTCGAACATTGGTTTACCACACTGTAAGAAATTAACCCCTTCCGCTAGACCTAACTCCTGTTGGTTTTTGCATGGGGTTTTAATGACAAAGTTTAACTCTTACATGAAAGTGTTTCTATAATATAAAGATTTTTAAAATACCTTTGTTCATTCTGCATAAAAAAATGGCACAGATAAAAAGATCTTTGTAGACCTTTGTTCATTCAAGTTGAGCTTGAATTAGACAGGTAAAAAGCCATTCATTGGTGTTGAACAAATGAAGGAGTCATCCTTGTGGCGTCTTTAATATATGCATTTTAGCATTGCTTTTATTTCCTTGCGTTGCGCGGGGAGCAATAACTCATTTAATCTATGGTAGCCCTTTGCAGCATGCTTTCCTTTTTAGTATATTAAATAAGACAATTCAATATTGCTGCCCACTTTTACATGTCTGCTTTTCATTTTTTGTTGCCATGAACTTAACAAATGGGACCCTTAAATACTTCTACTATTACGTTTCTGCACCAAAGTGTCTTCATCAGATATCATGAACCAGGAAAGCATATACCAGTAACTTTTATAAAGTTGGAGGTCGCAAGTTAAGATGAAGACACATACTTTTCTTTTTTTCTTTTTTGGTGAACAAGACACATATTTTTCTACCATATCCTATTTTATCATTCTGTGACCCTAAGGATCTTTCTACTACAATAACACACAAAGCAGAAGGCAGAAAGATATTTTCTATTCTATCTCATATGGTGCTATCAAGCAACTAAAGATGCATAAAAACACAGGTAAATTTTTAAGTAGAAACACCTTACTTTAGTTAGCAAATAAGTTCCACCTATCCCTTTTGGCCTTTGTCATAAAATTTGGTAATAACCAAAATATGTGAATTGCAAGAGCACTCTCTGGCCAACCTCTCTTTGCAAAGGTTGAGAAAACCAAGTCCATGAGCTCTAAATTGTCTCAGAAAGGATTAGATGGAGTAAACTCAAATTCTGCAAGAAAGCAAACAAACATTTGCAGACAAGTGGTTATAAGTGTTTAATCAATAAAAACAATTTAAGTCACAAATACAAACAACTAGAAGGATCTAAAGGCACAAAAAAACCAATATCATTCCTCCAACCTTTCTCTCCTCTGTTAATAGTTTCTTATATTCATAATTTTTATTCCTTTCCAGTTTCCTTCCCTCTTATAAAGGGGAAAAAGAACTAATGAATCATTAACTGCACATCTCATAACTCATGAGAAGCATATGTATCACAAAATTATCCCCGCAAGAGGATATGCATCTAGAGTTATCAGATTGTTGGATGATAGGATTTAAAGTCGCTTTTGGGGTGTGAGATTTTTGTATTATTCTTTTTTTGGATATATGTATCAAACTGGCACTCACTTCTGAGTCCAAATTCTATTTTAAAGTGATTCAGTATTAAACTGTGCATAATTGCTTACATCTTGGCGTAATTAACCGTAGCCAATACATATTTGACTGTGTTAAAAAAGTCAACCCTTTGAGATTGATATAGATAATCTTTATTTTGTAATCATTTTGTTCATAATTAAGAGTTGGGTGTCATTCCCAAACATTTCGTATAAATTTTGATTTTTGATTGATGTTTTCACAAGCCTGTTGTCGTCTATAAGATATAGCACTTAGAAGATGATGCACGATGCATTCTGCTTTGTTCAGTGTTGAGCCTTCTACTATTATGTTTCTGCACCAAAATATCTTCATCAGACAGATATCATGAACTTTTATAAAGTTGGAGACCACAAGGTAAGATGAAGATATTTATTATTTTTTCTAAAGCTGGGTTGTCAAACAATTAGGTTCCTTTAGTTAAATGCCATGAAGTGTTATTTTATGATTCTGTGACCCTAAGAATCTTGTTCTCAGATGATCAGATGTAACAATTAGTGTTATGAGTCAACTTCACATTTGCCAATATAAATTCAAACCACACTTGCACATCTTCCTCGAATTTCAGAAAACAATTTCCCATCCCATGCATATATTTAGAGCACGTAAAACGGGTTGGGCCAGCCAGCCAAGGAGCAGGCTGCAAAGGCCCGTCCCATTCAGCCGACGGGCTATAGCTCGCTTAAATTTTTTTGCCTTATAAAATAAATCCAAATACCCTTATCGTCTTTCTTTTGATGTTGTGTTTAACTACCTCCTCATACTTTTTATTTGACACTTTTCTTTTCATATTATATTTATTTATTCTACCATTATTAAATTTAAAAGAGATGTGTTTATATGTTTTTGTGATGTAATTAGATTGAAAAAATTAAAATAATAATGAAATTAACTTCCTAATACAAATGTATAAAAGAAAAGAAGTATAATACGAGTGAATGAAAGAAAAAGAGAGTGAGACTTTTTTTAAAAAAGGAGTGAAATATTTTTTTTTTAAAAAAATTAATAGGCGGGCTCGCCAACCCACGAAGGGGCAGGCTGGTGTTTAGCCAACGGGCTGTGGCGGGCTAGCCCGAATTGCTAGCTATTTATATATTCTTCACACCAGGATAGCTTAACACACAGCCATAACCTTGGGATAATAAACTATTTGTTTTTTACAGAATGTGATTAATTTTTCTGGCAAGTTTCTGCATCATTTTTGCCTTTGACAATATATTATTAATCATCTTCTATCTTCTTATAGCAGCTGATGCTTTTGCTGGGTAGAATCACATTATTTCCTTTCTTTTATAAAGTATCTTATACCGAATACCAAATTTTTATATTCTAATACAGTGTGCACAATGAATCAAGCATGCTGATTTTGGCCATCATTCACTTTTTTTCAGGGGAAAAGGAAATTTTATTCCAGAATTACATATGTGTGTGTACAGCTGGGGTTAGTTTACATATGCAATTAAATAAGAATTGTGAAAGAGAGAATCATGAGAAAGAGGGTTACCTTGAAGAACATAAACAAATCTGTCTCAAACTCCCCACCGTCACCATCGCTTCCTCATCTCTGCTTCTACCTCGTCATGCCATCCTCATGGATGCTTCTCCGCCGGTACCATCGCCAGATCTGCCCACCGTCGTCTGCCTTCTACGGTAAGCTTGGGAAATGAAGGAAAAAAGAGGGCAAGGCGCAAGGTCAGGAGAGAGAGCAATGAATTTGGAGAGAGAGAGAGAGAGAGAGATGAATATATATATATATATATATAAATGAAAAGAGATATAAATGAAGAGAGAGAAAGGTGGATTTTAAATTTGAAATTTAAAATGAGGGAAGAGAGGGAGGGTAGGGAAGGCAGAGGAAATTTTTTGGGCCGAGCTTTTGGACACTGAACATTTGCCTTCGTGTAAGAGCCATTCAATGATCTGATAGCACCACTGCATAAATTTGTTGACAGAAAGACCAAGCTGGCACGGGAATGACCAAGGGGAGAATTCAAATTTTCATGGAGGCACATGCAAAATTTTATAAGCCAGTAGCTCGGAGCAGAGCCCAATGCTTTTTTTTGGGAAATCCAAGCCGGATCACTGTTATCTACAGTGATTTGTGTCCATTTGGCTTGGTGGAGAGATATTAGGTGATATATAGATGCTTCATAGATTAAAACTAGGAGTATGGTGAACATATGCTTTCTCACACCTCAAGCATAATGCAGATGACATCAATATGTTTTGTATGGTGATCCTATGCTGGTTTCTTTTATGTTTTACGATATAGGAGTATTGTTGAGTAAAATACACGTAGGATATCAAGTATGTACATGATATAGGTATATTCTCTTGATGGCTTGAAACGGTATCACCGTATTTGACATTGAAATGCACTATATACAGATGTTCCAGTGATCCGGCTTATTCAAAAACCAATTTAATTCTATATATCAAAGTGCAGGACCAGCATTAAATCATTGGTACAAACAATCAAAATAGTGCCCAATTTAACCAAAAAAAAATGATCTATATGCACAGCAAAATCGATTGTGTGCAGAATCTAACATTTCAGGCAATAAATTATAAATATGAAGAAACTAACCTTAATTGGCCACATTGGTTCACTGAGTTCACCAATGGTTGCAGAGAAGTTGAAAACAATCTCTGCACCATTCAAGCGGAAGGCTAACCAATTTAAAGCCAAGGCTACAGTAGGTGACCTTTGGGCCATAAAAGAAAGACTGGTTGCTTTTGGGTCCCTATGATATGCAGGACAATGAATGTCCAATTCCATGTCAGACATGACTGGGAAAGAAATCATCCACACAGATTTTGAAAGCTGAGAAACTCATTCTTGCTTGAGTATTTAATACTGCTACAATCTAGACAGGCTGAATTGGCACTGGCTATCTTGTGGCAAGGATGAAGATGAATTTCAGAATTGTCCATCATAATCGTTGTTTCACCAAAAATCTCCACATGAACAATCTCCATTCCTGAAATGGTGGAATCTGCTATTATCCCTCACAATGATTTCCCTCCCAACAATCTTTGCTATAAATTTGATCGCAGTATGGCAGTCCACACAAACCCGAATATTCTTAATTACACGGATGGTTGTGCCAGCAGGAGTGCTAATTATGCCATATGCTATGGCAAGTCTCTCACTGTGGGTATGTAACAAGAATCGTTTTTGATCCTCTTCCACATCATGGAGGACCTGATCAGTGTCAGCAACATAACCATCTTTCTCCATCTGCTCCAATAACACATTCAACGCCTCATTTATTTTGTCATAATCTGGATGGGATTCATCTCCGGCCATAAAACAATGCACATTGTTTCTAACCTCGATCCAGCTGGATGCTGGTGTCTTCTTCATTCCCTTAGTCCTCATTTGGATTCTTAATTTCACAGCATCTTTCCATCTGTGGGCAGCTGAGTATATGTTTGACATCAAAATATAAGCACCCATGTTTTCAGGATCGACAATTAGTAACTTTTCAACAACCTTTTCTGCTAATTCAACATGCTTATGAACTCTACAGGCAGCCAGCAACGTTGACCACACACTTCCTGTTGGGGGTGGTGCTTTCATGCCAGAAATGAAGTTATAGGCTTCCTCCAACTTTCCAGCTCTACCAAGCAGATCTGCAACAGCAGCATAATGCTCCAGGCCGGGAGCAATACCGAAATCCCAAGCCATGCAATTAAAATACTTCCACGCTTCATCTACCAATCCAGCATGACAACAGGCAGTTAAAACAGCCACAAACGACACATAGGTTGGTTCAACTCCATCTGCTAACATCTTCTCAAACAAGCTAACTGCATCGAGAGCATGGCCATGTAAAGCACATCCCATGATGATGGCAGTATATGACACAATGTCATGCGTCTCTATTTTGCCAAATATATGCTTGGCCATCTTAACGTTGCCACATTTAGCATACATATCCACCAGAGCACTTGCTATAAACTTGTTATCATCAAACCCTATTCTAATTATATATCCATGGAGTTGCTTTCCCAAACTCAAGGTTGTCAAGTAAGCGCAGGCTGGTATGATACTTGAGAAAGAAACAGGCATTGGTTTGACTTTTTCCTTCAACATTTGACGAAAGAAACATAGCCCTTGATCAAACTGACCATTCTGCACACACCCAGCAATTACAGAGTTCCATGAAATGGCATCTCGCTTTGGTAAGAGGTTAAAGACATGGCATGAATACTCCACTTGAGTACATTTGGCGTACATATCAATTAAGCTGCTTCCAATGAAAACATCAGCATCAAACCCATGTCTGATAGCATAGCTATGAATTTCTTTTCCTTTAATAATATCAGCATGCTCTGCGAAAATTGGAAGAATGCTTGACAATGTGAAGGTATCAGGCTGCAAGTTTGCATTTCCCATCTCCCTAACCATGGTTAATGCTTCTTCATACACCCCATTTTGTGCATGTCCTACAATAACAGTGTTCCAGGAAACAAGATCCTTTATTGGCATCATCTCAAAAACCTTTCTCACACTATCTATTTTCACAGTATCCATGCCTGCCATCACAACATTACTTTGTTTAGCATGATTCAAAAAATCAACATCAGTATCACCTTTTACATCATAATTGATACCAAGGAACTGTCCCTCATAATTGTTCTCTGATTTACATGAATGATTATGATTCAAGATCAAACTACCATCAGCTTCTCTCTCTGCATTGCCAGCAAAAAACTGCGTTGTTCCCTTCCCTTCTAATTCACCAGCAACTATTTCACCAATTGATCCAATACACCTAAATAAATAACTCTGGCGTTTAGCATTTCCCCTTTTTTCAGTAAATCGGTCAAGCATTTTCTTTGCAACAAGATCATTTTTACAAGACTTACCTAAACTCTGAAATTTTGAGTACATATTCATCAGTGCATTACCAGTGTATAAATCAAAATCCAGACCAAGACGGAGGATACACCCATGTACTGACTCACCCAACCTCAAGTCCTTCAGCAATACACATGCCTTAAGAACAGAAGGAAACACATGTTTATCTGGATTTATTCCCAATGCCCGCATCTCATTAAAGGATGCGAACGATTGAACAGAAAGGCCATGAAAAGTGTAGCATCTAATGATAGATTTCCAAGCTAAAGCTGGAGGAGACTGCAGGCTATCAAATACACGAACTGAATCATGTAAATGGTTCAAGTTTGAGTAGATTGAAAGCACAATGGAGTTGTCAGAGTGAAATGTTCCTTTAATCTTCAGAATTTGTGCATGAAATTGTTTTGCAAGATAAGTGGAAGTGATAGTATTTGGGTTTCTTAGAATAGTTCTTATCAGATTTTGAGATGACTCCATTGATACAGGATTATAAAGTAAACATGGTGGTAGTGTAATAATGAAATTGTTGATTCAAATAAGCAGCAGCATGAAACCAATTTGAGTGAAGGTTGAATAAGGTGCACTAGACGGCTTCAGTTTTCTGCTCAGTCGAGATGCAGCAAAATTTTTGGTGTCAACTTCAAAAGCGCAAGCTCAGGCAATTTGATATCCAGTGACTTATTCGGATGACGAAAGGTGTGTAATGATTATACACTGACCAGTATTCTTCTAAAATTGTATTCTACACCCAAGGCACAGAAACCACACGCTCAAATTCTCAAATTTAAACTTGTTCATGGTAATCATTACAACCAAACACTGTTTGATGGGTGTCTAATTCTTAAAACTGTTTAAGAACCAAACTGTTTTAGAAATTTCAGAACCATTAGTCATTCCCCTGGACCTAAAAAAATCAGCAATGCCGTGTGACCAATAAATTTCTAAAATTAGAGCCATCCTCCTCAATCACAAACAGACAAACACCAAGAAGCGGCAATAAACTGAGGTTCTCCTTCCCCGGACCAATATATATAGCAATCTTGCACCCAAAAAAAATTCAATGAAGCAGACGGAGAAGAACCTGAAGCTCTGGGAGATGAGGTCGGGAATAGAGACAATAATCGAGGCTTTTCTTCGTCGACGAGTTCCTCTTCATCTTTCTCAGCTAGTGCTGTGAGTGTGCGTCATCTGAGGTGAGATCTAAAGCTGAGCGCGGCTCCGATTGGGCTTCCGAGATGCGAGATGAGTGAGTAGCGGCCATGGTCTGATTGCTCAGTCAATGGTCCAGTCCAACAAAAGTTGGTCCAGACCAGTCTGCTTTTTTTTTTTAAAAAATTTGAATAAGAGTTTTCTTTTCCAGACTTTGAGCACTGTTTGGTATGTGGTATTAGAGGAGTTGGTATTTTACACAAATATTGACCATTTTGCAATGTTTTCCGTTTGGTATTGAGAGATTGAGAGTAACTTAGGATTCAGAATACCATGATCCACTCTTGATATTTGAATTTATATTCTCCCCCTTATGTGATGAGGACGCTTACCACATCAACTAACAGCTTGTTGATTATTGACAATTCTATTAAGATAAATATATGATAAATTGAGATAAACTATTTAGTATTAGTTGGCGTGTCTGTGGGGGGTATGCCCCACCCAACCCAATTTAAAACTCTTTTAGATCTACCTATAATAACTTTTAGTTTTAATGTATTTTGATTAAAAATTAAGGTATATATAGATATATAGATATAAATAGTTAGACAAAATATAGATGTAGGTCATATGTTGTTAAATAAGACATATATATATATATATAGAGAGAGAGAGAGAGAGAGAATAATAAACACATGTTCTAAAGATTACCAATGTTTTAATTCATACCCCATATACACATACTCTAAAGATTTTTTTTTTTCTGGAAAATTGGGAAAATGTCCCTCATTAAAAATATAATTAGAGATAAAGGCTTAAATCAAAGTTTGGATACCCTATATGTATAAACTTTGTAGAGTATAAGGCCCTTTTCATGAATTTGATACTCTTTTTGGCTTGACATACTCTAAAGAGTAAGAGGTCCTTTTTTTTTCCCCTAGCGACAAAAGGTACTCATATTTTATAATGCTCTTTCTTCCTTTTTTAAGCTTTTTCTACTATGAAAATGAGAAGGTATTTTAGGAGATCCATCTCATTCACATTGGCTAATTGAATTCAGTTCACCGAGCTAACCTAAATCATAAATTGTGTGGTAACCTTTGAAAACTATTGTATGTAGAAAAGTGCTTAGTTCAATTTAAATTTGGAATTCATAACTCCCTAACAATATTGAGACACCCAGAAGAGAGAGGGGTTGGCCATACAAAAAGAGAATCATTTGACTTTATTGAACAAAGAAATTGACATAAAACAAGGAAGAAGCGGAAGGAGGAGAGAAAGGAGAGAAGAAAGAACATAGGGAAAAAGAGGCCAAAAGACAAAATAATGGTAATTTAAGTTTCAATGTTCATTTTTTATTTTTGTATTTTTTTGGCTAAAGAATTCAATGTTCAAGTCTAGCCTGCCATAATTGAAATCTCTAGCACTACTTAAAGGAAACAACGACAACAACAATAATCTGAGTCTTAAAATAAAAAAAATAACAAAAAATCCAAATAACCTAGAAATAATAATAAATATGAAAACTAATCAGATGTTGCTGCATCATTTCCTTATTCCATACTGCCTTCGATCCTAATTATAGGATAACATTTGAAAGTTGATCTTGGTCCTAATTATAAGACAAAATTCTAATTTTTGCCAATTTCTTCCCAAAGTACCCCCTATTGATATTTTCTCAATAATAATTAGACACAATAATAATTTAATAAGAGTAGATTGGAAATTGTTGAAGGAGATTGACGACGCCAGATTGTGTGAGAGCTTGGAGAAGTCGTGTGTGAGGCAGAAGAGGTACAAGAAAAAACAGAAAATCAACATAATTGGATATCATTTTAAATGTTAAATAAGGAAATTTTAGGAAAATAAATATGATTAACTAATTTAACCACTATCCTTAATTTCTCCAAAGTTAGGTAAATATGTCCTATAATTAGAACCGGAGGAAGTATTTCACAATTTCTCCCCTGCTTGAAACTTGGCTCCTGATGAGTTAAAACATGCCAAAGGCTTTTCTTCCACTTTGCTTATTCCTTTTTCACATTTATACAGAGACAGTCTGAGATAGTTACAAAGACTTCTTATTCAACAAAGGATCACTGATGACTTGAGGCTCAGGAAATTTTAGGAAAATAAATATGATTAACTAATTTAACCACTATCCTTAATTTCTCCAAAGTTAGGTAAATATGTCCTATAATTAGGACCGGAGGAAGTATTTCACAATTTCTCCCCTGCTTGAAGAACTTGGCTCCTGATGAGTTAAAACATGCCAAAGGCTTTTCTTCCACTGTGCTTATTCCTTTTTCACATTTATACAGAGACAGTCTGAGATAGTTACAAAGACTTCTTATTCAACAAAGGATCACTGATGACTTGAGGCTCAAAGTCTGGTTTGACGTAGCGAGCAAGTAAGTCTGCGTAAAGATCATAACGAGCTGTCATTCTAAAAACCCACTTGTCTTTATACTGCCTGCATAAGTTGAGGTCCATGTCTGCAATTATCAAGCCATCCCGGTTACGCGAAAGGGATGGAGTGCATGAAGCATCTGGTGCAGAGAAATGACTGGATCCATAAAAGTGACCGAAATCGGCATGCGCGGGCTTTCCATCTCCAGAAGTAAAGGGGTTCGGGAATATCTCAGTGCCAACACGGTTAATCGAAGCAACAAAATAACTATTTGCTATCGCGGCATTACGAGCCTGAAAAGATCATAGCACACAGAAAGTACATAGGATGTTAAGATTTTATGATAAAAATCCTAATTACAACTCAGAATTGTTAACAACTCAAAGCTTTTTGAAGTAAAATGGTTTTGGCATAGTCTTAGAGTCTCTGTCACCCAGATACTGAGAGTTTAATCTGTATAACATGACGTGATAAACGAGATACAGAAATGTTCACAAAAAAATTAATACATGATAAAAGAAACAGCACAAAACAGATTGAGTGCGTGTTTGAGAAACCCCCAAACCATGGTTTCAGAAGCTCATTTCCGCAAGCCAAGAAAAAATTCTTCTCACATATTTACCTTGTAAATCATAAAAGCACTTCTAAAAAGCTAAAACGATAGGCACTGAGTTTTAAACAATCATTTTAGGTACAATTAACACAGTTTGGGCAAGCTCATGGTCCTTCTGCGAATTTTTCAAAATAAAGGGATCAATGTTTCAGATGGAGCAAATAAAAAGGATAAGAAATCATGAAAATAAACTACATGGACTAAAAACAAAACATGATTAAAGTACAGGGACCTGGAAAGGTATTTTCCCAACATAGAAACTAGAACCATAGCTTGAAACACAAACTAAATGTCGATCTTCATCTCCATTCATATAACTAAGATTTTCTATAAGCTTTTGTGCAGTTATGAAGCATTTCAAAAGAAACCAGAGCACTTTGAAATATTTCAAAACATATTGATTTGGTGTTTCTGTATTTGACATTGAAATACACTATATACAGATGTGCCACAAGCACAAAATATGGTTAGACCCAACCAAGTGAAGTGTGTTTATTCCTTTGCTATTTGACATTCAAAAACCAATTTAATTCTAAATAACAAAGTACAGGACCAGCATTAAATCATCGGTACAAAGTACAAACGATCAAAATAGTGCCCAAAGTAACCAAAAACAATGATCTATATGCACATCGAAATCGATTTTGTTTAGAAAGCTTAACATTCTTTCAGACAGTGAATTATGAATATGAAGTAACTAACCTCTATTGGCCACATAGGCTCGCTGAGTCCACCAACAGTTGCAGAAGGGTTGAAAACAATCTCTGCACCATTCAAGCCAAAGGCTAACCAATTTAAAGGATGGTGCCTACCGAAACATATATTAATAGCAATCTTCCCATATGCTGTTTCAAATACAGGGTGGCCAGTATTTCCTTCCATATAATATGTGCTCTCATTGAAATCCCCAACTCTTGGTATATGGTTCTGCTCAACGCCGCACATTTATCCATGTTTGAAAGTCAGGAACTCATAATATTTTGGGTAAATGTGCAAATTTGCTCAAGAAGTTTTCGCTGAGGAGTAATGTTATCTTGGAAGTTTTTTCAGGTTCAATGTCAACCTAGAAGTTTCAAAATATAGCAATGTTGCCCTATACCATTAAAAAACTAACATTGACCGTTAAAAAATTAGTGTTGACCCCTAACTTTTTAACAGGAAGGGGTAATATTGCTCCATTTTAATACCTCCGAAATAACATTGAATCCAAAAAAACTTCTAAGGTAATTTTGCTCCTCAACGAAAACTTTCAGAATAAATTTGTACCTTAACTCTAATATTTTGCAGAAATAAAAGCAAGAGGCTTATGTAGATTACCTTACGGTGCTTCCCAATTATATTTCCATGATTTCCAATAACAACAGCAGTATTCCAGATAACCTCTCCATGATTAATATCCCTCTCAAGGATCGGACTGACAATGACCATGTTATATTTTACTGCAAAACTTTTAAGGAACTGTGTTGATTCTCCATCAACCGGTTCGGCAAATTCACACCACGTCTTCTCTCGAGTACAGAATGCAAAAGGCATCATCCATGTTTCCTGCAGCAAAGGTATGTTAAACCATTGAAGACTTATCACATGTCATGGAGAAATCAATTGGTAAATGTTCATGCTCACGTATTAACCTACTTGCAAGCATAATATTTTGACTCCTGAAGCGCCAGCTGCATCGATAATTGGTCTTAGCTTTTCAAAGATAGCCCTCTTTTGATCCAAAAATGGAGCAGTCGTGGGAAGGGCAATAGAGTTCTGAATCAGACCAACCCTAACGATTCTAGGTTCTCTCAATAGTTCTTTGTCAGCATGAAATGAGAAAGCCTGAAAGAAATCAATAAGATCAGCAGAAGCAGAGTATAAAAGGACTAGGCTTAAGTATAATTTATATACATTTATTGGGACTCTCAAGTTATCAACAAAAGAAAAATGGCATCTCTAAAATTTTCTTTGAAAGACCCGATCATGTGATATTGAGTTGTGAAAAACTAAACGCTCATTAGGGAAAAAATACATTTAACATCAGAAGAAGAAAACAAAACGATTTAGTCAGCTGGAGGTCAAATCAATATATATAAGGAAACATAAGGTTTTATTCATATTTCATACTTGGAGGTCAAATCCATGTTCCAAAGAGAGAGCTGCAGCAGATTCAGGGAGAGTGAGAGTATTAAGTGCTTTTCCACAATTAAGCCCATGAAGGATGCGGCTAACTTCCTGCAATATTACTCTAAAACACCATCAGAAAGACATTATATCTATATATCATAAATTAATGAAGTAAGTTAATGATGAAAGGAATGATAAAAATCATCCTGCAGTTCAACAGATTTCAAAATTAAACAAGCAACATCATATATATTGCTTAAGACTTAAGAGTGCGTAAGGAATTTAATTTACAGGTGACAATCTCCACCAACTATTATACATCCTTGATATTCATTGCTACATTGACTAGAAAACAAGTGGAAAATGAATGCCAAAGAGAAATGCTCCACTGACTATCTCCATGTTTTAATATTAATAACCAATCAACTAAGTAGAAAGAGCTCATTCAAATAAGAAAAATATACCAACAGTGGCTGGAGAAAGAACTCAGCGTGCAAAACTAATGCAAGAGAGGAAGGAAATTCGGTTGCTGTGTGGGATTGCTAAACCAACACAACAAGTCTATAAGTACTGGAAAAAACCTTAATCTTGGCCAATAACCTATTAGCGTTACTAGGATCCTCTTTATCTCATGTTCTGTGATACAATCATAAAACTGAATCTTTTAGTAAGAAAGCAGACACTGACATTGCTTGTTAATGGTCATAGGAGCAACACAATCACCCAGAGAAATAGCAGACACTGATGCAGTAATAAATTTGTAATACCCCCGGTAAACCCAGTTGACTTTTTTTTAAAAAATTAAAGAAGCTAAACAAGTTAGCTTGAAGTATTTATATTTATCATTTTTTTCTAAACTAATTTGCCTTACTTAAATACGCAACATATGCTATAATTGAGAAATTTATTCATCTTCAACTATTGAGAACCGGGGGTAGTACCTTTTTAAAGTTCTGATCTTTGCCAAGGGCACAATATAAGTTATAGTTGTCTTAATTTGATGATAATTACTCACAAAGTCGTTATAATAGACTACCATCTACCACCTTTTTTCTCATAAGAAAAGGTGAGATAGTATTTGCAGAACCAAACCCAAAGCAAAAAGGCTAAAAACCTTTTTCATAATGTCAGCAGAAAATAAGCTGATCAGTATAACACCCAATCAAAACAAATGCATGAACCTGTCAACAACTTCCTTTTTTTCTTTATAGAAATAAATTTCGAAATCGTTAAAGCCTTGGATGGTCTAGGAATAGATCTACATCACAGAAACCACCTTTTGAAAAAATACAAGTTGACGCGAAACAGAATAATACTACCTGAAAGTGTTGGGGCTTGAGATTTTCTTTAAGAAGACGATGGAGGGAATCGAATCCACAAATAGACCCATCGCTTGAGGCCTTGAATTCTTCTTTGACTTCCCCGTTGTTGTTCTCCATGCTCAACCTGCGAAAATGTCCAACAGGGAAGGTGGAATCTTTTTGTGAATCTTCGAGCTCGCGTAAAGAAACCAACTGCTCCGATGTCGTATTTATAAAGTCATTTATAATATAGGGAAAAATGGAAAATCACACTG
Source organism: Inga leiocalycina (assembly GCA_963242795.1). Lineage (NCBI taxonomy): Eukaryota > Viridiplantae > Streptophyta > Magnoliopsida > Fabales > Fabaceae > Inga > Inga leiocalycina. The sequence continues at coordinate 62,085,421 of OY725321.1, forward strand.
GCGTCGCGGGAGAGGATTTTCTTCTTTTTCCTCAAATCGTTTTATTCTCAGTATCTGACGGACAGTTTAAATTTAATATTTTATAAAAATTATTATTATAATATTTTATAAATTAAAATTTATTTATTTTATCTGTATTACAATTATAACTCATGAGCTTTTAGATAGGATTTTAAGAATTGCAATTTATTTATTTATGTTTGTACTAATAATTTAGATAAACTTTTAAACCTAAACTATTTATTTTTTTAATCTAACCTTGTATATGAGAATATAAGGGGGAAAAAAAAAATAAAAAAATGATACAATGAGAGAAATCTAACCTAAATACCCTTAGTCCGTTATCTTTTTTCATTTGATGCTATGTTTAATTAATTCTTTATATTTTTTATTTAACACGTATTTTTATATTATATTTATTTATTCTACTATTATTAAATTTAAAATAGATATGCTTATATGTTTTTGTTATGTTATTAGATGAAAAAAAAGAAAGTAAGAGTGAAATTGGCTTTCTAATACAAATATATAAAATAAAAGAAGTGTGATGTGAGTGGGTAAAAAAAAAAGGAAGTGAGAATTAAAAACAAAAAGAAGTGAAAAAATAAAACATAATAATAAAAAAAATAGGCGGGCTGGTGGGCTATGTCAGCCCGCCAAGGGGTAGGCTGCGCCAGCACGCCTTGTCAAGCCAACAACCCACTTGTTGCGGGTTAGTCCGTTTTACCAATACTACTAAAAAGTCCCAAGGGACCAGAGGGAGAGATATTGCAAATATGCAATTACTTTTTTTTCTGCCGAAGCAAATATGCAATTACTATTTTGCCCTCATTGATAAAAAAGACCGAAGGAGAAAGAATCACCAATTTGTGCGATTCACTTCATGAGTGCCATTATTCTTGTAGAGCCACCTCTTCTCTTTGGTCTTTAAAAAAAAAAACTTGTCGGTGCTTCACCTTCATTGTTCACCATCCCACACTTGTTGAACTTTGTCGTTGGATATTGTCCACCATTGTCAACCCTACATATTGTTCTTCTACAAGCATTGAAGAAGGTACGAACAAACTCTTACCCTATATTTGGATGGAGAGAAAAATAGGGGAAAAGATTATTAGGCAGGAAAACTTCCAAAAATAGTAAAAAATTTTTTTACTATTTTGGGAATTTTTTTTTCATAATATTCCCTCCCCTCGTATTTTCTCTTCATTTTTCTCTCCATCCGAACATACAATAAGGTTCTATTTGCTCCCAAAACCTGGTGAGATTGATTTGTTCAATCTAGCTTTGAATTTAGATTTGAAATTTGGCTGGTATATTTGGGTTATTGATTTCTGCAGTTTCTAACTATTTATGTTGTACTCTCTCCTATCTTTAATATAAGAATATTTAAGGAATTAATCTTGTTCCTAAATATAAGACATTTTTTATATTTATCCGTCTTTTCCTAATTTACCCTTGTTAATGCTCCTCCAACCATTATCAAAAAGAAGAGAAAATGAGAGAATTAAGAAAAATAACTAAGGTATTTTAGAAAATATATGTCATATTAACTAACTTTTTTCATCTATAGGTAAATATATCTTATATTATGAAACAGAGAAACTATATATTTCAATATGCTACTCTCATCCTCCAGTCTGACTTAGCTAAATCTAGCATACTATTATGGTAATATGATGTGTGATATCATTGTTTGACTTGGACGTTGCACAACAAAAACCATGTAATCAAATTTCAGTGTCTGGGAGTGTTTCTTAACAAAGTACATTCATGCTTAATCAAGGAGCACTGTCAGGGAAATAAATATTCTTTGTTCTTTTTCATAAAAATAATGTTTTGCTACATATCCCAAAAAGAAAAAGAATAAGAAATATGACAATCCCAGTATGATTATGTACAGTAAAACTAAAAGCGACCTCAAACTATACAGTTTGCTGCAGCTACTACTTTTTATTCCTTTTGTTTCCAATTTACATGGGCAAACTAGTTATTGTATATTTAGAAACTCTATCACTCAAGTAAAAAATTTCCTGCTGTTATGAAAATCGGGAAAATATAAGAGATGAGGGAAGAGGGAGATGAAGAAGATGAGAGAAAGTTGGAGAGAAAGTAAGGAGGAGTTCTTATTCAGTTCATTGTTGTTTGGTACCAATACATTGTACATGACCTCTATTTATAGGCCTCTAACCATTGAATTCTATACATATGGTTACAAAGAAATAAAGATGAGCATAATGGTATTAATCGTAAGAAACTTCCATAAGCCATTCATTGGGGAAGTTATAAGGTTATATAGCATTGAACACATGGAATTCCAAGAGTGGGAAGTTATGGAGTGAAGGGCATATGAAAGGTCAAGAGTTGGATAGTTTATGGACATCCATATCATATAATATTCACAACACTCCCCCTTGGATGTTCATGAACAAATATTGTGCCTCATTAAAACCTTACTAGGAAAAACCCAATGGGACAAAAACCCAGTGAAGGAAAAAGAGTACACAATACATATTGAAGTTGCCTCATTAAAAACGTTACCAAGAAAACCCAGTGGGACAAAACCTTGGTTAAGGAAAAGAGTACAACATGAACTTTACTCCCCCTGATAGCAACATCACTTATTTTGATTAGATTGTCATATTTCAAGACAATATACTGATTTCTCAATTGCAACTACCATTAATGATTGTTTCAAGCAATTGATGTCATTTTTATCTAAACTATGCATAATGCATTGTCATCAAATCATATGCTGAAACATAATTATTTACCATATCTTCTGGATATGTTAAATATTATATTCTCCACTTGCCTCTATGCATTGTGGAAATAATAAAAGAAAAATATCCTAAAAATCACCATGATATATCTTCTATCCACATGTTCAATTTGTTATAAACAAAATGTACTTATAGAATAGTTTTATAAAACTACTACACTAAATCTCAGTTTCATAGCATCCATAGTGTATCTGCAGCATCTTGATTTTACCAGAAAGAACATAATAACAACAATATTAACATGATGTAAATATTCATAAATATGTGATACTTATAGACCATTAAATTCAATAAATTTTTGCAAACAATCATCATAGCAAAAATATATGATTTCCAATAACTTGATATGTAAAATTATTCATTTTTCAATATATCTTTCAATCAATTATATATATACTCAAATCATTTTAATCCATGTGATATTTTATATACTGAATACTTTTCTTAGACATACTTTCAACATTTTGACCCTTCAAGAATTCTCATATAATATTCATTATCCATAGGCATATGCTATATATAATGATATCTAATAGACGCATTATTTCATTTGCATATACTGCCAGACTAATAATATATGCAACAATTATTGTATCCACCACCAAATATTGTACCTCATTATAATCATCATTAAACCTTGTGAAAATCTTTATTTTCACATGAATATTCATATATCACAACTAATTTTATATTTCAAATATTTTGGACTACAGGTCCATATTTGGACTACAGGTCCATAAATTTCACATGCTGAAAGAACATTTTTCATTACGTCTTATCCCCTTCTTCAGTTGGCCAATCACCTTTTTTTTCTACCGACATATTTATGTATAAGATCCTCATTTGATCACGTGATATTATTACTAAAACTGTAGTCGACAACTTTATCTTTTCAGTTCCATTTTTCTTGTTATGACATAATTCATTGAGATCTCTTTATTACTTTCAGGTACCTGAACCTCTTTTGAGGGTTTTGTAAGTAGTTATGTATTGACCTCTTTTGGAGTGCCTGCCTCCTTAATATGATCATCCTGAACCTCTTTTGAGGGTTTTGTAAGTAGTTATGTATTGACCTCTTCTGGAGTGTCTGCCTCCTTAATATGATCATATTGATTATTTGCTTCTTTCTCTTTCTTTGTTTTTTTTTGGAACTAATTATTCTCTCATGCTTCAAACATGTCTCGCTTTCATTTATGCTTATTAGAGCATTTTCAGCTGGAATATGAGATTTAGTAATTCTCATTTAGGTCAGTAATTGCATCTGGCAGATTTTATGCAATATTTCATGAATGCAAAACCTAATGTTCTTGTTCATATTGCTATATTCGAGGATCTATACTTAATAGTAATAATGCATTCCTTTTTGTTTTCTTTTCCAGCTATTCAATTTCTCCCTCTCATATTAGGAAAACTTTGTCAAATGACAATCGACTAATCATGCAGTATAAGTCTCCTAAATCCATTTGTCTCCATTAGCAACATCCTTTTGTTTCAAACAAGAAGAAGGAGGTTCTTACCCAACATTTATCTCAATTTCCTCTAAATATCCATCTATGTGCATTGTGGTGGATCAATATGAATGCACATTCAAACTTTTTAAGATGGAATATACTTGACTCCTGACCAAAAGCCAATTTTATCGGGAGAATTTGGTTGGCTAGTATAAGTGCTGCAATATGTGAGATCAAATATGCCAACACTGAAACATAAATTTTGTTCTCATAAGTATTAGTCTAGCTATTTATGGAGGCTTCAATGAATGAATCGTATAATCTAGAAATTGCGCATAACATAATAATTTATTCAAATATTCTTGCAAACTTCAGGTTGCAAACTAATAGTAATATCACATGTAACCATCTTATAGATGCATCTGTCAAAATTATTGAACATTGATATGGTTTACATGATATTTGAATGGGCCCATACATGAGTTTATTTATTTCCAGAAATATAGAGATCCATTCCAAATCATAACTTGTGATACTCTCATAATCAAATTTCTTTGAGAACAAGCAGCACATGATAACTCTTGAATTATATAATATGTTGGCTATTTATGAAGAATCTTCTAGTTCTTCAATGGATGTCACACGTAATCTTTTATATATGACTCGAATGAATCAAACAAGTCATGCTAACAATATATTTGTTTGGATCAGTAAACTGCTGGTTTACTATGATATGTTGCTTAACCAACAACAAAACTTTTTAATTTCCATAAGTATTGATATAAAATGTCAATATGACATCCATTTTTCGGAGATCAATAGGTTTTGTGAGGAAGTATATGAGTAAAACTTTTTAACTCACACTTATATTCTAACAATCTCCCCCTCAAGTGTGAGTCATATAAATATACTTTCTTTATTTCTCTATTTCAAAGACAAATTTATATATAGCAAACTAATAATATATCTTTCATTTCAAAATTCAAGTACTTCATAACTCACAATTAATCATGGATTTCAGTTAATTAGGCTATCATTTAAACCCTGTAATAGAGTAAAATTCTAATGTAAATCTATGGGTTATAACTTTCCTTAATCAATTCTTCTTCTGCCCATAGAATTTAAGAAAAACTATATTAGTTCTTCAGGAACTATATCGACTTTGTTACATTTATGTTCTTCAGGAACTAACATATATTCTTACATTTTTATATAATTTTGCTACTTATTAATAATAATATGCTTCAATTTATCTCTTTTGATGCATGTTCAAAATATGAAATGTTTAGAATTTTTCACTACATAAAGAAAAATATGAGGAGATCTATAATCAAAATACATAAAAATCTTATTGCAATGAATTCTGATGTTTAGGGGCTTAAAATTAATTTGAGAGAAATGTAAAGACAAATGCATTATAATATAAAATAACAAATACTTATGATATACATAGTCTTCTTTCAAATATTCCTTACTGTTTGATCATCCATAAATTTGACTTGCACTATATATATAGTTCATGCACATTAAGAAAATGACTTTGTCTAACAAATCATAAACTATTCATAATGAATTTTCTCATTAAATTAAATAAGTTTTCGTTCTCTTTATTCAAATATGACATATGATTTTTTTTTCCTTTACAAATGTCACATAAAACTAATTTGATTCCAATATATATCATATTATATATTATATCATGATTAATGTATGAAACTTGCAAATATCATATAAAAATACTAAGGAGTAGAAGAAATGTTAATACAATGAATTGGGAAATGAGGCAATAAATTATCAATTCTAAAATAAGATACAAATTGAAGAGTATTGGTATGCCTTTCAATAATGAAAGTTTGGAACTAAGAAAAACTGCATATATATGTAAGGCAACATAATAGTGCTCAAGAAGAGAAAAGAGATGGAAGACAAGGCTAAAATGAAAAAATATGACTAATAATGAAAGAAAGTACCTTGATGTTGAGGTATATAAGTTGAATGTTTGTTGAGAAATCTTTGGTGCAACAGAGAAATACAAGTCCCAAGAAGAAAATAGAGGTGATAAACTCCATTGATGTATGAATAGTATTCACATACACAATATACTTAAAATTACAAATAAATTATACAATTACACATAAAGAAGGTAATTAAACAACTTAATTGTATAATTATATGAATAAATATTGAAAACCATTTTATATGGATTAACAATGAAATAGTTAGAATCCTAAATGGCTATAAAATCAAAATATCAATAATTACCAATAATTTTTAAATTTGTAAATAAATTGGCACTATACTGAAATTTTAAAATGATCAATCATTACCTTTTTATCTATTTGATTTCATATATCACTCATATTGATATCACAATGTTAAATGATAATTTCTCTCTCACAAATTAATCACAATCAATTTAAATTTAAACATAAAGAATCAAAATCATATAGCCTCCAAGGCTTACAATTATCATATAGCCTTTAGGGCTTACAATTATTTCTTTCGGCTATACAAGCTGATTATCTTTCTCCATAACTTATTGCTTTAAGCATCATAACTATTTTTGATATTTTTCACAATATTTCATGGTCTTTTTGGCTTCACAGCCATTTTGATATTTATTTTCAATAAATTAGTACATATTAGTCTATATGACTTCTGGTCATATTATACCATTTTTCTATCCATATGACTTCTAGTCATAGTATGATATTTGCTCATAATTTTGATCACCTTAGAAATGTTATTATTTCCATGATTGTAGTTCAATAGCTAAGACAAAGTATTCTCAGCTTTCAACTATCAATTCTACAAATGCAATGTGATCATGTTCATTTTCACTCTTACATATTTTCTTTACTTTTAATAGTATCATCAATTTCTCCAAATATTGGTCTTCAGGACCACAGCAAAAATCTTTGTTTAGTTTGATATTTGAACCTTTAGCCTTCAGGGCTTTGATATTTGTAACAATTAAATCATCAAAGTGCCAAAATTTTTCTTGTCAATCTTGCAGTTTAATGAAACCAATAGCGTTCTTTCTCATAAGAGATATTACAAAAGTGATGTGACTTTTGGTCATATGATGAAATTAAGAATATTATGGCTTCTGGCCTCTCGATAAAATCAAAATACTAGAAAATAAATTAAATAAATTCAAATTCATAATCAAAAATAAATAATAGATAAGCCCATGATCATATAGACCACATTATATGCTCATATATAATACTATTATATATTAATATAATATAATAAACAAGTGAAAATAAAAGATTGACATAATGATATAGCAATAATGTATTAATATAAATAAATGAAATGTAAATAAAATAACAATAAAACAAGATGAAATAAATGACATAAAATAAAGAAACAAACAATAATATATAACATAAAATGTAAATAAAATAAAGAAATGTTAAATAAGTGTAAATAAAATGAAATAACATAATAATAACATAAAATGTAAAGAAGACTAGAATATAAAATAAATAAATATAAATTTTGCATAATAAAAAATTAATGGAAAACGATAAATAAAAGTGAAAGGAAAGAAAACTTGTGAAGGATAATATAATCTCAAATCTTAGCCATGAAACCCGATGTATAAAACAATCGGTAAAAGAGTCTATTTAATTCCATATAATGGCTTAGATTATCTTAGATATATGTAAAAAATAACAATAGAATGGATAAAAATAGATAGCGTAAAAGAAAAATAATAAAAATAATATAGAACAATAGATTGATAATGTAGACTAGAAAGATAAAATAGCATAGAGAATAAACAATATAAAACAAAGTATGTAAATGAGAAAGTTAGAGAGTAGAAGAGATAGAAAACTAGACCATAGGTCTTCTGAGCGAATTCGTGCTGATAACGTGTTATGAAAATCGGGAAAATATAAGGGATGAGGGAAGAGGGAGATGAAGAAGATGAGAGAAAGTTGGAGAGAAAGTAAGGAGGAGTTCTTATTCAGTTCATTGTTGTTTGGTACCAATACATTGTACATGACCTCTATTTATAGGCCTCTAACCATTGAATTCTATACATATGGTTACAAAGAAATAAAGATGAGCATAATGGTATTAATCGTAAGAAACTCCCATAAGCCATTCATTGGGGAAGTTATAAGGTTATATAGCATTGAACACATGGAATTCCAAGAGTGGGAAGTTATAGAGTGAAGGGCATATGAAAGTTCAAGAGTTGGATAGTTTATGGACATCCATATCATATAATATTCACAACACCTGCAACTTTTTAATCATTATTCTTAATGTGATTCTCCCTAGAATCCACTCTTCTGGGGCAATTTGTAGCAGAATAGAAATTTTTTAGTGGTTAGTGGAAATTTTTTTGACCAATATAGAATTGTATATTTCATTTATTGTTGGATTGACTTTGTCTTATGTGTATAATATATATTAAATAGAGATAAATTTTAAAGTTAAAAATCTGTTGAGTTTTAAGGCATACTTAATTAATTTCGAGATTTTTCTGTGTGGTTGTGAAATATGCAAAAAGTGACATATAAATAAGACTAAAGGAGTAGCTTAGAAACATAAAATTTCATTAACATTATCTTAAAATTTAATAACTTTCTAAGTGTCTATTTATTATACCATTATGATTCTATTTATAAGTCTTCTTTAATTAATTCTCACATACCAAGTAGAATTAGTTAACTCATTAACTATGGGCTAAATTTCCAATTTCACCCTTTCCCTTTTTTATGATTGATTTCAAAAGTTGACATGAATAAATTCTTTTTGTTTGTTGTAATTAATATGGGTAAAAAAGTATAAAACATATTTACTATCCTAAAACTGAACTTATAAATAGGACCAACTTTTTTTGTTAAAAAGGACTTATAAATAGGATGGGAGTGGTAGTTTTTTAAAAGTGTTTTTACAATTTACGAAGTAAGTATGTGAGAAAAGTTTTGTCTCAACTTACAGAAAAAGACTTATGAAACCATGGTTTCATTGTTTCTCAAACATGCACTAACTTTAATGCTATTTAATACGGTTTCATTGTTTCTCAAACATGCACAAACTTTAATACTATTTAATACTCCCTCCAGTCCTAAATATAAGACAGAGTCGACTTCTTTAAAGAGATTAAGAAAGTTAATTAAATTACTTTAGAGTATTTATATTTTTATTTTTTTCTCCATACTAATTAATTTGACTAATAAATTGATATATAATCTAAGGATACACAATATATGATATGATTAAATAACTTATTTAGCTTCTTTAATCTCTCTAAAAAAAATTTAAATCTATCTTATATTTAACACCGAAATGATTACTCAATATAATACATTTTAGGTTGAGAGCACATACAGGGAACAACAATAAATAAATGAATAGAAAAATCTAATGGGTGGGAAAAAAAACTTTTCTCGTCCGTGATGTCAAAGGAGAATTGTATTTCTTTAGAATTTTTTTTGAAAAATAAAAAAAAAATATAAATTAAAATATTTTGAAGAATAAATGTATCAAAAATAAATAGAGATTATTTATTTAGATTATTTGGTAAAAAATTTGTAAAATACAAATATGTCAATTTCCAAAACTTTATCTTAAAAATTTTAATAACCTTTTAACTTTAATCCTATTTAATATTCTTTCCAATCCTTTTTATAATCAACAATCAGCTTGATTGTACAAAATGAACTTGCTATTAAAATTATTCAAAAACAATAAATATGTCAAATATATCTCTACTTATAAAAAGAGAATAAGAGAAAGAATAAAAATTTGAAAGAGAATAAATAATAAATAATTAAATAAAAAATAATTAGTGATTCATTAATATAAAAATATATATTTAATAGAAAAACAATAAAACTATAATTTTATAAACCATTTTTCATATTTTACAGGGTCTCCATTTAGACACTCTCTCCATTTTCCTCCATTTAAGATGATACGGCACCATTTCTCTCTCTCATCAATCAACTACTTGTCTTCCTCTGGAGTGATGCCATTTTGCTTCAAAGCAGGGGATGATGTCATGTATTAAAAATAACCCAAACAGATTCTCCTCAGCACTCACTGTATCAAGAGTGTTCAAGTCTTCATCACCGTCAGTCCTCGTGGTCATCTTCATCGTCACCACCATCGCCTAGATCTGCATTATCATCTAGAGAAGAGAGGAAAAGTTGGATTCTTCCATACCCAGTGACTTCTTATTCCTTAAAATGGCTTAACCCCCCCCCCCTTCCTTCATAAATTAAGCTCCAAAGACTCCATTTTCAGTCGATCTCATTCTCTAAAAGGAAATTTGATGCAGCCTTAGCACCTGGTACGGTGCTTCTTTCATGACCATTAAAAAGAAGCTTCTTTTCCTGAAGGTGCATTTGCATTAGATGTTTGATTTTGTAGAATTCAACTGAAAACGTCCTTCTTAGTTCTTAGCTGTCAGAGTGAGGTCTTCATTGCTTTTCGCTGAGCTTAAACTCTCACAATGGCGACAGTGAATGTTGGAGAATTTGTTTTCAGTTTTTTTTTTCAAAAAAAGATAACATCATCTCTTTGGTTTGCAGCAACATGGCGTCACTACAAAGGAGAGCAAGAAGTGGATTGCTGAGAGACACAAGACGATGCCGTATAATGCAAATGGAGAGAAATGGAGAGTGTCGACACCCTTGCCCGTTCTCTATAAACTAAGATAAAATTTTTCTTACATAATTATTTCATAAATTTTAAAATTATTTTTAAAAAATAAAAATATATCGGTAAAAGCCCCGCCCCAAAAAAAAAAAAGAAAACTATTTATAAATAATACGCGAGGGAATGTACATTTAAGGACAGTTATACAAGATATACAAAGTCCATTTAATTTAAATAACTTAATAAGGGAAAATTGAATCGTTTCTCGCTATCTGGGAATCACGGAAAAAGAATCTTTTAGAACCTTTGGGTGTGATTAATGATAACGACATGTGCGGCGCTGGTTTTGTAGCTAACCAACCGAATTTGGATCGTTGACTCATTCATGAAAAGGCAAAGCACAGACCCTTTTTGGTGAAAACAAAAATTAACATATATCTTCAGGTGGCCATTCTTTCAATGAGGCTGTTTGCAGGTTCCCTCGTCATTTGGTTGCTGAATTTTTTATTTTGAGAAAACCTTATAAAGTACTATTTGAAATTCTAAAAAGGGGGAGTTTAATATGTAAAATTCTAAATCCATAATTTGGGTTAAGCAAAACCAAACCCGAAACTAAACCGAACCGAATTCATTTCAGTTTTTTCAATTTGGTTTTAACAGTTTCATCTAATGCATTGAAAAAAATGTACGCCAAAAAAATTTGGGTTTTTTAATTTAATCATTGATTATACTACTACTTGTCAATATTTCTAAATGAGAGACTAAGAGTATCAATTTTTATACCTAAGAGTGTGGAAAATTGACTAACAATATTAATTATGTTATAAAAATAAATATATTTGAGATAAGAGAGCAAGAAATAATGGAAGGGAAAATTTAAGAGAGAAAGTAGTGAGTAATTCTCATTGAGTTTCTTGTGTGTGTTACAATGCTTGCACAAGGCCTATATTTATAGGCTTAGGAGTCTTGCACCAAAAGCCACCATTAATATAAAACTTGGAAAGCAAGTCTACTTGGAGAGCAAGTCTTGTTGGCTTGGAGAGGAAGTAGAATAGAGATAAGAAAGTATTAAATGTAATTAAGTAGGTATTTACTGGGATATGAGTTAATGAACATCCACATAATTAGTATTCATAACACTCTCCTTTGGATGTCTATTATAGATGTGCCTCATTAAAAACTTTAACTCAAAAAAATTTAGTGGGACAAAAACCTAACCAAAGAAAAGAGTACATCATTCATTGATATATTGTCTAATGTTGCCTCATTAAAGACCTTTCTAGAAAAACCTAGTGGGAAAGAACCTAGATAAGGAAAAAAAGTATAGCGTGTATCGAATCCTTGTCTTAACTACGTTAGTTGAGATATTTGAGTCTCTAAAGATTGATGTCATGGACAAGCTTTTCAAAGATTGTGCTTGGAAGTGATTTGGAGAATAAATCTACTAGATTTTCATTTAAATGGATTTGCTGGATATTTATTTCACCATCCTTTTGAAGGTCAAGAGTGAAGAAGAATTTTGGTGAAATATGCTTCGTTCTATCGCCCTTGATATATTCTTGTCTAAGTTAGGCAATTCATACATCATTATCCTCATATAGGACTATTAGGATCATTTGGCCTGAAGATAAACCATAAGTGGTTCGTATGTGATGTATTACTTAACTCAACCATGCATATTCTCGACTTGCTTCATGTGTCACTAGAATTTTTACATGGTTAGATGATGTGGGCTGATATAGTTTGTTTCATAAATCACCATGAAATAGCTGCACCTCTACATATAAACATATAGTCTATTTTTGATTTACCACTATGTGGATTAGTAAAAAATCCAACATCTACATAACCAATATATTCATGCTTTGATACATTTGAGTAGGATAACCCCATGTCCATAGTTCCCCTAAGATAATCAAAGAATGCGCTTCACTCCATTCCAATGTTTTTGTATTGGTAAAGAACTATGTCTTGCTAATAAGCTAACAACAAATGATATATTATGTCTTGTGTGATTAGTAAGATACATTAGTACTCCAATAGCATTAAGATAAGGTACTTCTGGACCAAGTAGTTCTTCATCACTTTCTTTACTAAACACTCGAGGTCCAAAAGGGTCTTTATCCATCTGGAAAGACCTTACAACTATTGAGGTGTATAATAGTTGTGACATATCTATGTAAAAATGATCTAAAACCTTTCTTGTGTAAGCTTTTTGATATACAAAGATTCCATTTTTTAGTATTCAATCTGTAATCCAACACATAATTTCTTATCAAGTCCTTTATTTCAAATTCTTTCTTTAAACAATTAATTGCATTTTGGAGCTCTTTAGGAGTTCCAATGATGTTAATATCATCAACATAAACAAAAATTATAGCAAACTCACTTCAAGATATTTTAATAAAGATGTATGGGCATTTTTGATCATTTTTGTATCCTTCTTTCAATAAATATTCACACCATACAAGGACTTATTTAATTTAATTGAGTATTGTTCTTGAGAACTTGCATTTAATGCTTCTGACATCTTGAGTTCTTCATGGACTTGTGCTTCTAGCACCTCGAGATCCTCATTATCATTCATGATATCAAATGCTATATTACAAGTAAAAATCTCGTCAACGTTGACTTTATTTTGGTCCCATTGGATTCTATGCTTAACATAGTTTATTGAGATCTCATTACTTTCAAACATTTTAGGTACATTAGTTTCTTTTGGGACTACGACATTCTCTTCTAAAGTTATCTCTTATAGAGATAATAACTCTTCAGAAGATGGCTCTTCTGGAGCTAATAACTCTTCAGGAGATCGCTTTTTTGAAGCTACTAACTTTTATTGATTATCCTATACTTTACCATCTATATTATTTGCTCCTTTTCTCTTTATATGATTTTTATCTTTAGAACCAATGGGCCTTCCATGCTTCAAGCGTGCTTTAGATTCACTCATAATAGGTTGTCCTTCAGGGACAATAATTCTAATATGAGCATTAGCAGCTGAGACTTCTGAATTTGTCACTTTTATTGGGTCAATAAATGTTTCTAGCATTTGATTAGCAAAATTTTGTCAATAAATTATCTTTCAAACTTTTAGTTCACATTGTTTTATACAAGGATCAAAATTTTATAAATTAATTATTTTGATAATTGAGTTTTATATTGGACTTGTGATTAAATGATTATGTTATGGACTTCGAGAAGTCCAAGGCCCCAAGGTTTTTTATTAATTATTGTTTGATTTGCGAAGCAATGAGAAGAATTTTATTATTCATGATAAATTTTAAATGACTAGTCTATTCTTTTCCATTATGGATAGATATTTGTAGTGATTTGAATCCTTTATTACTATAGTAATATTTTCAAATGGTTAATTGAACTTTTTTCTATTATGGTTAGCTTTTGAAAGATGAGTTGTAATTTTTTCATTATAATAAACCTGCGGTTTTATGTTTTCCCTTTTGTGCCATTATATTGTTCATTATCAAAAGGTTTGATTAAGTGTGTGGAGAATTGAGTTTTGAAGAATGGACTTTATATTTGATCCTTGACCAAAATTGTAGCTTTTAGACATCACCAATTAGGTCTGAAACTTGACAGATTGGGTAAAAAGAACAAAATAGAGGTGCTGTGACACAAACCAAAATAGAGGGAGTAGAGGATTTAGCTGAGAGATTCAGGCAGAGGAGGGAATCAGAGAGCTTCATTGTCAACCACCACCATCAATTTTCCCTCCTTTCCACCATCGCTTACCACCCTCCTTCGTTGCCAGAGACCTAAAAAAGAGAGGAATAGAGCTACTACGAACCAGAAAAACGAAACCTAACCTTCAGATCGAGAATTGGCCTTTAGACCACATTTTCACCTCCACCTTTACTCTTAATCATCATCAGCCACCATCACCACCCACCATCGACGTCATCCTCATTCCACTGTAATCTTCTTCATCTTGAAGCTTTAGCGAGATAAAGGAGGTGACATAGGAGAAGAAGGCCCAACATGTCTTTTCACTTTGGCTTACCTTCAAATTCACACCATCATCGCCATAGTCTTCATTTCCCATCACCACCATCACCTTCCAACTCCTCCTTCTCCTTCATTACTATCTCTTTCCATTGCTGACTCCTTCTCATCTTCCATTCATTAAACTCAATTTTTTTGTGGTATTTTTCATGGTTGTATGCTTGAATCTAAGTTTGGGTTTACTTCTTCAAGTCAATTCTATGAATTACAGCAACTATATAGTTTGATTTATGTTTTGGATTGAAATTGTGTGTTGGAGTTCCACGCACTTGATGAGATTAGTGTGTATTTTGGTTTTAATTTTGTGCATTTGACACTTTAAACTTAATTAGTAGTAATTTCTTGTATATTTACTTGGTTAAGCATATGCTTGGAGTTGCTAAGAATATATTATGTTTGTAATTCAAGGGTTCTTGGTTACTTGTGTCTTGCATGTTGTTAATTCCATTGGCTAGAGTTTTGAATTGGATTTCGATTAGAAGAATTAAGTCTTGTCCAGTGTGGGAGATTTAATTCACCTAACTCAAGCTAGCTCAAAGGGTATTTTGGTCAAATTTGTCAAACTAGCACACTCTCAAGAATATTTTGAAGCAAATGATAGATAAAATTCATTGATCTAGGAGGTTTTATTGTAATTTTGTAATCAAATTTCCATCTCATCCGTTCTATCAAAAAAATCCAAAAATATTTATTTTAAAGCAATTTAGTTTAATTGCAATATAGTTTATAAATAAAAAGCTCAAAACATTTTATTTGTTTCATGCCAATCATTATATTTAGTTGCTAAGTAATTAATAAAAAGATCCTTAAGAGATGATTCGGGATTGCATCTTATATTGCAATTCTTGTTTTTTTTTGAAGAAGTTACTAAGGTATAAGCCGACATGCTCCTTCAAGTTCTTAGGGTATTAGGGCCCCAAAGCAGATACTTTTGAAAATGAGACGCTGAGATGTTGTAATATTCTAATAAATTGTTATAATTATAATATATCATGACACAAATTATTATAATAATTTGATTTTAATGATCTGTCAAATTTTTTTAATTAGACATATTTAACAAAAGATATACTACCTTCAATTTTGAATATAAGAGTTAGTTGATTAATTTGGAGAAATTAATGAAGCTAAATAAATTACTTAATTTATAATATACGTTACCTGATCTCTCTAAAATATTTATATGTATCATTGATTATAGGGTTAAGATACAAAAATACTCATAAACTTTTTACCAAAGTGCGTTAAGCACTATATGTTTTTCAAAGGTGTAAAAATGCTTATAAACTCTTAAAATGGGTGCAAAATTACCATTTTTGCTAATGTTAGATAACTTCCGTTAAGTTTTGCCATAATTGATTCTTCATTTGACCAGTGGACACGTGGCCGGATGTGAAAATGTCATCTGCCAACTTCTTCCTTGACCTCAAGCCTACCTGTGAATGGTGAACTCTTTCAAAAGCCCAAACCTCTTGTAAACATCCACTGTATCGCCGTCGAAGTCTTCTTTCCCAATCGTTTAGCCAGGAAAGCCTTTATGTGCTTTGCCGGCAATGACAGAGGGAAGGGATTGAGAAATTCTCTCCAATGTCAAATTCGGACTTTGGTGCCCTCCAATCGTTACTAAAGATCTCTTAAAGAAGGGGGCTAGGATGGGGCTATAGAATGGAAAGAATGAAAACCATCATTGCTATGGATTGTTTCAACAAATTTATTTATCAAACCCTCTCTCTTCCTTTGTTCTTCTTCGAACCCTCCTTCCTCCAAATCAATTTCTTTCATGCTCAGTTTCTTGCACTGAACATTCATTGGTGCCTCTTCTTTAAGGTGGATGAAGGTGCTCCACCACAATGGTAGTTTGAAGTCGTGGGAATAAGATGACTCACTCACAAGACATCGTCATATTTTTGTCATCTTCAAGGTTGTCATTTCCATTGGTGATGGCATTGTCGTCGAAGTTTCAAAAATTTTGAAAAGGGTAACCAGAAATTGCAGATATCAAAATGTATAAAAATATGTTGTTTCTAAATTTAGTTTTTGTCTCTTTCATTCTCACTTTATTCTTTCTCTAATTTTTCTTGTTTCTAAAATCAAGAAGGTCCGAGGGTGTGAGGTGGAATTTTTTAGTGAAGATGGGAGGGGTGAGCCAAGGAGTGACAATTGGAGGAGGAGGGAAGGGGGAGGAGGCAGCTAATGAACAAATGGTAAATAATTTATTTTTGTTTTTTAAATAATAAAAGTGGGAATATGACACATAACAATGTAAGATTAAAAAAAGAATGAGATGTCATACTTACTGGTTGGAGCACAAATGACAAGGTGCTCCATGTGCGTCCAATAAATTTTCTTTGTTAGTAATGCCATGTGGGACCCACCTCAACATCCGCATCATAATTTTTGGTCAACCCTAATGTCTTTAATAGTCAACATAACCCTGCCTAACAAAAATGCTAAATTTTTTTCATATTTTTAAAGTTTATGGATATTTTTGTACCTCCGAAAAGCATATGGTGTTGGATACACTTTTAATAAAAGCTTATGTGTACTTTTACACCTTAATCCCTTGATTATATATTATTTTATAGGTTGGACAAATTAGTTTAGAGAAAAATGATAAATTCAAGGGATAAAATAAAAAAATGTATTATATTTAGAATTACAATTCACTTCAACTAGCTCTTATATTTAAGATGGATTGTGGTATTTATTATTTCTCTAAATGTTGAATTTCCCGAATTGTGAAACTTGTTAAAAGTAATAGAAAATGATGTGATTGAAATGGTAGATATTTTTATAAATGTTGTCATTTGCATTGCAAGTATATTCAGTTATTTAAAACATTACATTCTTATTCATATTACAATATATGTTTTTGCATTATAATAACAAAAATCTTTTGAGATCGAAGGTGAGGCCCAAAATATAAAAAAATTATTGGCCCCAAAAAATAGCCATCGGTGCTAGAGCTCTAGTGGTCTATTGGTCAGTGACTCTAACGAGGGTGGCTTTATATATATAGATATATATATATATATATATATATATATATATATATATATATATGAATTAAAGGGCAATTTTGTAAAAGCATTAACATTCCAAAATTTTTCTTTTTGATAAAAAAATTACTATTTTATATATTGAACTCAACTTTTTGGAATTTCAAATTTATGATATTTGATCCTTTTATAAAAAAATTCCTATTTGGTCATGAGATTTATATGGATTTGCAATTTTGTATATTGGACTCAACTTCATAGGGGTTGTCCTTTAATTTATTGTATTTTATATTAAATTATTAGATTTTAATATAATTTTTGTTAGCTTTTATTTATTATTTTTTGGGGCAATCAACAAAGAAAATAATATTCATTAAAAATTTGCTCTAAATTCCAAATAAAGGACTTACTTGCAAATAAGTCCGGCAAATTTGAAAAAATCTAGGGAAAATTTCAGTTAGCCCCCTCTGTAGTAAAATAATTTCAATCAACCCCTAAAACTTTCTGAAACTTCAAGACACCCCTCGGTTAAAATGAAATTAATTTTTGTAGATAAAAAGACCATGATGCTCTTATTTTATTTGTCTTATAAATTGTCTTATTTGTCTTGTAAATACCCATATTTGTCTTATGAATTTTCATATTTATTTTGTAAATGCAAAAAAGTTTTTAATTTCTTAGGTTCTTTTAAATCCTTGTATTTGTCTTGTAAATATTTTTATTTGTCTTGTAAATGCCTATATTTATCTTATGAATTTTCATATTTATCTTGTAAATAGAAAAAATGTTTTTAACTTCCCAGGTTCTTTTGAATCCCTTTATTTGTCTTGTAAATATCTTTATTTGTCTTATAAATGCCTATATTTATCTTATAAATTTCCATATTTCACTATTACAGAAAAGGGTTTTTAGACTGAAACATTTAGACCGGTTATATCGGATAAGGTCTTAAAAATATGACCGGTGGCATTTTTATAATTATGATGAAATATTAAAGACCGGTTATATTTAATAACCGGTCTTACAAATACTTTTAAGACCGGTTACAAAAAAATTGGTCTTAAAATATATACAATTAAAAAAAATAAAAATATGTAATATATTTTCTAGACTGGATTTAAAATAACCGGTTTAGAAAATATTATCTGAATTAAAGACAATCATAAAAATAAAATGTTTATTATTTTTAAGACCGGTTGTAAATAAGAACCGGTCTTAAAAATTCAAAATTTAAGACCGTTTATTAATTAATAACCCGTCTTAAAAAATTTCTTTTTAAGACCGGTCTTAACTATATATTTTAAGACCGGTTTTAAAATAGAACCGGTCTTAAATATTACTTTTAAGACCGGTTATAATTGACAAATGACAACCGGTCTTAAAACTGATCTAGATTTCAAAATCCGCCTAAATTTAGCTCTGAAATTTCATTTCAAGACTTAAGCACATCAGTGAAACCCCTGCGTCTGTTCGCGGCAGCTCCTCCTTTCCCCTTCTCTTCTCCGTCCTTAACTTCGCCGCCGTCAACGGAGATTTACTGTTGAATACATTGTCGGAAGGCTATCGTCGTTTGTTCCCTCCGATTGGTTTCGTTCTCAACCTCGTTTTTATTGTCAGGTTTGTGTTTCCATTTCGTTTTTGGGTTTTTCATTGAAATTGTGAGATTACTTATCCTCCATTTTCTTTGATCGATTCCTGCAGCAAGTGGCCAAGGACTGTTCAAATCCAGAGGAAGAAGAGGATCCTCAAGCAAAGGTTTAAGGTACGGTTTAATTATTCTGAAATTGTGGACGTGAGTTTATTTTGGTGGTTTTCCATTTGCATTACAGACTATAGTTTAAGCTTGTTACTTCTAGTGGACCTGGGTTAATTATTCCATTTGAAAGTGATGATTTTGAGAGTCGTAGTGATGATTTTGATCCTAGTATGTTGAAGACTATAGTTTAAGCTTGTTGCTTCTAGTGGTGTAGCTTCTGTTATATTGTTTTGTTTGGTTTAAGCTTGTTGCTTTTGTTATATTGATTTTGTAGCTTCTGGTTTCCTTCTTTTAATTCAGCCCTACAATTTGAATTTAAAATCTTTACCAATGTGAAAACTTGCTTTAGGGAATTGCTTTTGCAATTGCAATTAATCATTCCTCCTTCAACTTGTGCATTGCAATTATTTGTTCATGTTTGCATAATTTTGAAATTGCTTTTGAACGATGCCTTTGTAGATAGTGCCATGTTATAACTGTTAGATCTCATGTTTTGATGATAACAAAGAATATTATGAAAAAGATTTGATTAATAAATAAGGTTGAACAAAGTAAAAACAGGGAAAAGCATCACTTGAAGTTAGCATTGGAGTAATGAAGAAAGGCCAAGAGAAAAAGCTGAGAAACTTGATCAGAAGCAATTTTTCTAAGGCATTACTCGAGTACGTACTCGAGTAATGAGACAAAACTTGAAGTAACCAGAGGCACCTTCCAGTAACCTGCTAACGTTACTCGAGTAAGTACTCGAGTAATAGTGTAAATGTTTTCAAGTTGCTCTCAGCCTGCCAATGTTACTCGAGTAGCCCCTCGAGTAACCAGGTAAATACTTGGAGTTGCTCTCGGCCTACCAATGTTACTCGAGTAGGTACTCGAGTAACCATGTAAAAGTCTTCCAGTTGCTCTCGGCCTGCCAATGATACTCGAGTATGTACTCGAGTTACTCTGTTTCAGAAAATGTGTTGCTCTCGGCATTTTGTACCCTGCCAATGTTACTCGAGTAGCTACTCGAGTAACTCACTGAGGTAAGCAAAAACCTGAAGGTAGTACTCGAATAACTTGATCTAATTTTATCTCATTTTTCCTCGAGTCATTACTCTAGTATGCAAGTATTTAATGTTTTATTCTAAGTGGATTACTCGAGTATGTACTCGAGTATGCAGTGTTATGTTTGAAGGAAAACCTCAAGTCATTACCCGAGTAAGTTATACACAAAAAGTAAGTTTACTCGAGTATGTACTCGAGTAATAAGGTAATCAAACTTGAAGTGCTCTCGGCCTTGAAATCCTGCCAACATTACTGAAGTAAAGCATCGAGTAACCAAAAGTTTATTTGAAGGTTTACTCGAGTTGGTACCCGAGTAAACAACTATTTCCAAAGGTTTGAGATTTAGTTTATTCCATGCACTACCCGAGTGATCTTGTATTTGTTTATTGACTTGAAATTGATCAAAGTTTTCTCGATGATACTCGGGTAAGTACTCGAGTAAACTTTAAGGGATACTCGAGTAGCTACTCGAGTAAACAAATCCAGAAATTGAGAAATCATTCTAACGTTCATTATTTTGCTTCCTATATGATTAACCTTTCATTGTATTAGTATTCTTAGCTTATTTACAGATAAACAATGAAGAGATCTTTTCAAATAAGGGAAGTCAAATGTAACGTTCAAATGCCACCCACCGCCAACGGATATTTTTCAAAAACTGGAAAAGTCAATAGTGGCTGTGCACTCTCCAACGGACGAGAAGAAAATGTTCCAATTGTCATCACCAACATATCTATTTATATGGGAACATCCAAACAGAGAATAATACACAACAACAAGATCACACACAAACGTATCATCAAGTTCACTACTCTGTTTTACGTGATATTTGTAACTCTGTACTTCAGTGATTCTTATTCACTCTTGTGAGAGATATTTCATTCAAACTCAATATTTGTTATTGAGATAACTTAAGGTTGTGGAACCTTAAGTTGGGATTGGATTACAACTTGTAAGGGGGAGCGAGTGTCCAGGTGAAGGAACTTGCTTGTACTGAGGTGCAAGAACCCACTGAATCTTGGAAGTCATAGTGAAACTCTCAGAGAAGCTCTGAGGACTGGACGTAGGTCAAAGTGGTTGTGACCGAACCAGTATAACTCCCGGTGTACACTTCGGTGATATTTCTCCTTACTCCTTACTGTTTTAATTTCACTGTCAAATTTTATATTTGCAACGAAATTTTTAGTATCACCCAATTCACCCCCCTCTTGGGTGAAACGCTTGCTCTAACAATAACAATAAGCACCGTCTAGCAAAATTGCCTTAAATAGTGTTCTTAAAGTGTTTTTAGACAATGAGTCATCCTAGTGAGGGTACTCATGATCCAACTAATCCAAATCAAAGCGAGCCTAGCCATGCTCCGAGTCAGGAACATAATGAGCCACGTAACTGGCCTAGACGAAGGGGTAGGAGAGCCACCCGATTGAGAGACATTCCTCTTAATTGGAATATCGGGGAAAAGATTCTGATTAAGTTTGATAGATATTGGAAAGCAATTGAGCCTAATACCCAACGGTATAGGAGTTTTGTCGGCCTCCTAGCACACAACAAGCCTAGCATCTTGATAGAGCAATGGAGAAATGTCGATAGAGGTGTGGAGCGACATATTTGGGAAACTATCCAGCTCACTTACGACATTCCTGAGAGTGAAGTCTTATATGACAAGACAATGACGTATTGTGATGAACGCTGGAGGAAGTTTAAGACAAATCTAGCCAACAATTATGTGCATATCGAGGTGGAAGAAGGTCAGCCTCTTCCTAATCCGTGTGATCAATATTCTTTTATTGACGAACAGACTTGGCAAGAATTTAGACGGCTTCGAACTACTCCAGAAGAATTGGTGAGTTGACTTATTTTGCAATTGATATGCTTATGAATTATGAATTGCCTTTATTGATTTACAATGACTTAATTTTGATTTCTTATTCTCAGGAAAAAAGGAAAAAGGCACAAGAGAGTGGTAGAAAGAATGATTGCCCCCATACAATGTCTCGTGGGGGGTATGTGAAGGCCGAAAAAGACTTGTTGGTGGCCAAACGGAAAGACTTGTTGGTGGCCAAACGGAAGAGATTGGAAGAAGCAGCTCAATCCGATCCTTCTGTTCTTCTTGCTCCACCATCTCTGATACGTCGAGAAGAGAAGTGGTTGTTCGCTCACCAAAAGAGGAGCGGGTCTTATACGAGTGAACAATCTCGTGTAGTCGGTGAGAAAATTGTAAGTATTGTTGTTGACTTGTTGTTATTAATTATTTAGTAAACAAATTTTATTACTAACATTTGTCATCTGTGTCTTATAGGAGGAGCTTAAAAAAAAACAAGCCGAGGGATCGTTTAGGTCGGATGGGAGGAATGACATCCTGACCGTAGCTACAGGAAAACTTGAGTATCTCGGCTGTGTCAGGGGGATTGGAGGAGGGGTAGGCATAAGGGATTATTTTGGAGCACCCTCATGCTGTTCCTCCAGTGGTATGGTGACTAGGGAGGAGATGGAGTGTATATTGGCCACTGTGAGGGTGGAAGCTAGGGCCGAGGCAAAAGCATCATTTGATGCACGATTTAAAGAAAGGTTCAGCAAGATGAAGGAGGAATGGATGATCATGACGAGCATAAGACAAGTAGATACCAGTGCTCCCCAAGCTCATTCCCTAAACCCTAAATAGAGCACTAAAGGAAGTTGCATTGGTCAATCATCAGAGGGTCCTGGCGGCCAAATTGGTGAGCCTTGTGACTTGTTTGTGGAGGATCCTCTGAGACGATTGGTTGCATGGTGGAGTGTGCACAACTTGGGATCAACAGTCCACCACTAAGAAATAAAGGATGATCAAGTCAGAGTGGCAGTTGAAGAGGTGATCGTTGCAGATGCACCTCTCCCTATCCCTGTTGATGACTTCAAGGTTGTGGGCGATGTCATTAACTTTTTCATCTTGTGGCCAAAGAACCTTGTTTCTGATCGAGCTGAGGAATCCCCGCCGCCTTCGCCTCTGCCTCCCTCCACTCAAGATGTTTCACGGCCTCCATTGAATGTCATGCAGCAAGTGATTCTGATGGCATATGATACATCCTTTGCAACAAGAAATTGGGCTACTGAGTCAGCTGTTGGCAAGTCAGGGGCGCACTGCTATCTTGAGAGGGATGATTTAATGTCCCTGGTAGCTCCTCTACAACAGCTTACGATTTTGATTGTCCAGCTCTTTTTGATGTAAGTATCTTTTCAAATTGGAAGTTAATATTTTACAAATTATGCCGTTAAACTTTGATTTAATGTCCCTGCTTGAATTATTGTAGGTTGATGCATCGTAGGTTGGTTGACTCTGGAAAAACCGATAAATTTGGACTCCTATGCCTAGTTCAACTCTACGATAAAGGGACCACTTCTTCTATCAGACACACATACTTATCGCACAGGCTTAGTGAAACCTCAATTGAGTGTTTCTTGGCTCCATATTTGCATGGGTAAGACAAATTTATATTTCATACTATACATAATATTTTATATTTACTTAAAAGTTTTCCCTTTTTTTAGTGAACATTGGCAATTGGCTATTTTGTGCAAGATGAGTTATTCTATCATCCTCTTATGCTCCCTCCACCTCAGCAAGCCAACTAGTGAATTGAAGAAAAGCTTGAACTCGTAAGTTTTCTTACATTATTAATTACCTTTCGTGTGCAAAATTTATGGAATTTGTGTAAAATAAGTAACCTTTGTGATTTTGATGATATAGGGCTATGCGGACATTCCAACACACTGCTTGTGGTAGGCCTATGCGTGAGGTAAAAGACCTTACATGGATCTTGCCAAAGGTTAGTTACATATTGGTTTGTTTTAAGAATGTATTCAATAATAAGTCATGCTTTAATTTTATACTTGTTTTAACGATATCATATTATTTTTCAGACCCGTAGGCAACCACCGGGGTCCAACTTGTGTGGGATGTATATTCTGAGGCACATGTATAATATTATTACCCTAGGCACGACAGAACTTACTGAAGAGGTAAATGTGTGTGTGTGTATATATATATATATTTCAAAAATTTTGTACTATTATTTTTTTTAAGTGAATTTAATGTTTTGCCTAGCTTTGGTGTTTCAGATGTTTGAACTTGCTGACCCTTTTCCTGAAGAAGATATTGAGTACATTCGCAAATGTTGTGCTGAATTCATTTATGAACTTTTACAACAGTGAGTTTTTGTAAAACTGAGGAATTGTTTTGTGTATATTGATGAATTGACATGGTGGTTAATTGGGTGCAAATATTGTTGGTTGCATGATTTGACATGTTTGTTGGTTTTAAGATGATTTTTGTATATTTTGATGAATTCACTAGCTTGTTGGTTGCATGATATATATGACATGGTTGAATTCATTTATGCCTACTGAACATTGTAAGTGGAATTGGTAAGTGGAATGTTAAAGCAAAAGGAAATGGTAAGTGAAAAGTTAAAGCAAAAGGACATTGTAAGTGGAAGCAAACTGAACACCATATGACACTTAACAAGTATGGCATTGCAGGTAGCAATTCAAGGATGCGTTCTGGTAAAAACCTAATCACACACATTTAAAAAAAAACAAAATATAACACTTTTAAGACCGGTTATAAAAATAACCGGTCTTAAAAGTAATTTTAAGACCGATTGTTAAAAATAACCGGTCTTAAAAGTAATTTTAAGACCGGTTTTGTGTAGAACCGGTCTTAAAACTACTTTTAAGACCGGTTATTTTTAACAACCGGTCTTAAAAATTTCTCTAAAACACCTTCCCCTAGAGGTCTTTTAAGACTGGTGCTCATGACAACCAGTCTTAAAATTGTTACTTTTAAACCGGTTATTAATACAATCGGTCTTAAAAGTTAGACTTTTAAGACCGGTTTCGAAACCGGTCTTAAAAATGACATACTTTTAAGACCAGCTATATCAAGACCGGATCCAAAACCGGTCTAAAAAGTCGATTTTAATCGATCTAAAAAGCCATTTTTCTACTAGTGTTTGTCTTGTAAATAGCCAAAATATTTTTTATTCTCTAGTTTTCTTTCAAAACCCTTTATTTGCCTTGTAAATGCTCTTTTAAAAAAAATAATAAAAAAGGGCATCACTGTCTTTTCACCCACAAAAAAAATAATTTCATTTTGACCATTGGGTTGTAATGAAGTTTCAGAAAGTTTTGGGGTTTACTGAAATTAATTTGCTAGAAAGACCGTTCACTGAAATTTTTCCAAAAAATCTAATGAGAGTGTTTTGAAACATAGCTGTAATTTATCAGAAATTCAGGTTTAAATTACAATATTTCTATAGTAAACTAGTGTTAACCCCGTGCGTTGCACAAGAACGTGAATTTTGATTAATGGTACATTACAGGATTAATTTTTTTATGACTATAATGTATTTATTTGTATATCTATAAAACTAAATTTTCAGCTCAAAAATGCATAAAGGGTGATTGTAATCATGCTTATATATCACGTTTTGAGGGAACATTTTTTTGGAGAATTTATTACGCCTTGGTGTGCCAACAGAGTATTAATAAATTAATAAATGGAAGGCTATGTGGGGGATAAAATTTGATAAAGCAGAGGTAAAATGACTACAATTTTGATTTTTTTACTAAATATATCACTGAAAGAAACTTTCAACAAAAACATGAATCTTATATGATATTTTGAAAAATTTCTCTATAAACCACATTGGTTGTCTTCTTGGTGGGTTTATTGTCTAAATCAAGTATTAACATCTTGATGGCGTCCATATGATTATGTGTGATACATGTAATACTTTTATTTTTTATTTTTGTAATTCTAGCAAATTGTAAGACAACGAAGGTGGGCACATCCAGATATTCCGTTTTGTTCTCAAAGGCTTTGACTGCAACCTCCTCAAATAGTGATAGTTGACACGTACTTCACTGCACATGTTATCATATGATTATGATGATGATGAACTAACATGAAAATAGATATTAATAGCGTGAATTGATTAATGTTAAACCTAGAGAGTATGTTACTTATGAATTGCAATTGTGAAATCCAATTTCTTCATCGTGCTGAAGTCTCTCCTTAGATCAACTAAGTTCCCAAATGCTTGGAGGTAGCTCTTCACATCTGGATGAATTTGTCGTCTAGGTTAGAATAAAACGTTTTGAATAAAAAACCTGATAGAAATATACACTAACCAATTAGCTCTTCATGTGTGGCTTCACCGTTGATGATATTATTGACTGGGACAAAGTTGAATGTATGAAGAGGGATTTGGAACTCATGTTTTTCGAAAAAATGTGTTAGCGTGAAATGTAATCTTCCAACGGTGTGAGCATGTTTTGTAGTCAGCATTGTTGGCTAACACTTCAAAGTTCTCAAATCGGTACACCTCACCCTCTTTTAAATCCTCAATATACCTATGGATTTGTCCCCTCTAGACAATTAAACTCTCAATTCAATCACCCTGTTTGCAAATAGTTAGATGAAATATAAGCAACACATAATTTTCACTTAGTGAATTGGTGAATGTGAAGACTACATTAGATACTTACTTGTTTGTTGACTAATATCATACTAACTTTCTAGACATCAAATGGCGAGGCCTTCTTTGCCATTGTCCACTTCCTAAATACCCTAACAATAATGCTCCAGGTTTCCTTGCTATCATCAACGTCCTTGAGCAAAGCATGAGCAATGATTGCCATTGCTTGAGTTGATGTATATGAGGATGGAAGGTTTTTGATGAGATATATAATCATATGTGTGCTGAATATGATGAATTTTTGAACGTTTTTATAATGAATTGTCCAACATCATAATTTTAATTCTCAATTAAAGTGATCCGTCCCATTTTTTTAAGCGATTTAATACCCTTTGCTTATTATATTTTTTTAAGTAATGTTGATAACTTTGATTTATATTTTTTTTCCCTAGCCTTTAGGCTCCTTCAGGCAATTTGGGTGATTTTAGCCATAATATCCTTTCCTCAATTTATGTTTATGACCTCTTCCTTCCAAATTATTCATATTAGAGCAATTATTATTTGTCATATACTGAGAAATTATTATTTATTTGAAATTTGAATGCTGTGATTGTCTACCCCATACTCTATATCTATTAATGGGAAAAGGGTATTAGATGCAAGCAGTAGCAGAAAACAGTGCCATTTAAAAAAAATCACTCATTGCCATTAAAATAGTTAATTGGTCGTATCCCTCATTTTTAATACTTTTTTTCTTTTCTTATTTCATCAGTGTATTGTTATTTAGGTAATTTGGGTAGGATATTAGATGCAAGCAGAAAACATTGCCATTAAAAAAAGAAAATCACCCATTGCCATTAAAATAGTTAATTGGATGTATCCCTCACATTTAATACTTTTTTTCTTTTCTTATTTCATCAGCGTATTATTATTTAGGTAATTTGGGTGATTTTAGCCGTAATATCCTTTCCTCAATTTATGTTATGACCTCTTCCTTCTAAATTATTCCTTTTAGAGCAATTATTATTTGTGGTACTAAGAAATTATTATTTTTTTAAAATTTGAAAGGATATGCACAATTATTATTTGCCAATTATCATAAATGTGTTTCAATGTAATTAGGTTATTTGAAATTTGAAATGCTACTCCCAATTATTATTTGTCAATCATCATAAATGTTTTTCAATGTAATTAGGTTATTTGAAATTTGAAATGCTACTCCCAATTATTATTTGTCAATCATCATAAATGTTTTTCAATGTAATTAGGTTATTTGAAATTTGAAATGCTACTCCCAATTATTATTTGTCAATCATCATAAATGCGTTTCAATGTAATTAGGATTGTGATTATTCAACCCGGGTCAAATGTAATTGGGTTATCGAGCGGGTCACACGAGATTTAGAGTGTGAAGTTGATGATTGATTCATAAGAACCGGTTATAAACATAGATAAGCCGCGAAAAGAATGTCATTATGCCCTCGTATCTACAGAAAACCATCCAATATCCAATACTATATTGGATTTCAGCGAATCTAAATTTAAATAGAGTGAGTTGGGACGCTAACATATTGATAATTTATGATAATAATTCCTCAGCGTGGGTCCCAGTGGGAACTAGAGGAAGGATGTAGTGGAGTGGTGAAGGGAAGACAAAGGTATGGGCCCCCAGAGACTTCCAATCCTTTTTCATCTTTACAATCTGAATTAATAATCCCAGATGTACTAATGGGAGTTGATCCAAGTGATAAGTGATTTGGTTCTGCTTAAGTAAGGTCTCGAACCACTTAAGTAAGGTCTCGGGTTCGAGCCTTGTATATGCAGAAAATTCCCATTGGGAGACTCTCCCACCATAGCCAGGTACGCGATGCGGGTCGGATCCGGATGTAGTTGGGGCAAAGCTCCGGTGAACCGGGTGGGTAAAAAAAAAAAAAATCCCAGACGTGTTCTTGAATGGCCATTTCCCAATCCAAAGTGGGCCTATAGTGGATGACATGGATCTAGCCTAAATATCCGAAGTGGACATAGGGGTTCAAACCATTATGGGTTGGAATAATGAGCTAATGTTGATGAAGGGATGGAGTGGCCTTGGCGTTAATTTGATTCATGATAGACCTATGTTGATTAATATATTATTAATTTGATTAATAATCTTGTTTTCATTGCATTTTTATGACATTTATACTACTTAAGAATCAATAAAAAGTTCTTCAAAAAGAGGGAACGATTCTAGATTTACCTATACGTAATCCTTAATTAATTTTTTTTATTGTGGATCCCAAAGCTAACAAACAAAAGACCCTCATCAAATGGAAAAACATAAAAAATAAAAATGAATAAAAAAATTACATACAAGAAATTAATTAAAAACTTTTACAAATGGAGTTTCATGCTTTATTGAAAACTTGTTTATCTTCAACACTGAACAGAGAATTAGTAAGCTTGGATTTCAAAATTTCACTTTCATTGGAATCAAGCAGGTGGGGGTCTTTGAGCGACACCGCCAATTCATTCATCTCGCAATTGAAAATAATAGCAGGGAAAGTTGGCTTATGACAATTGTTTATGCAAGTCCTCCGATCACATCTTTGTTCATCGATTATTATGAGACGAGCTTACTCGACTAGGCAACAACATTCAGGGCCATGGCTTATTGGGTTGTGATTTTAATGGGACTATGGGCTTTTAATGTGCTTTCTCTAAAACCCTTCAAAATTTCACAACTTCTTAAGTGTTTATTTTTTGTTTTTTGTGATCATTAAATTGTACATAAAATGAGTAACATTTTGATATCTTATATGCATAAAATAGTGCAGTTTTGGATTTTTTTAACTATTTTTCAAAACAAACAAATAAATAACGCTTAATTTCAGAGTATTTTTTCTTTAAAAATTCATAAAAGATTTAAAGTTGCACCATGTTTTTTTCCTATAATATATCAAAATAACAATCATTTTATGTAAATTCTAATGATCGCAAGAAAAAACAAAAAATTTTGGGAGATTAAGACATCACAAGGGGCAATAGAGAAAGGTCACACTATTGGAATATGAGATAACATCGATCTTCTATCGAGATTTTTGTAACTGGTACGAGAATATAAATGTACTGGACTTGGGGCATGTGGGCCCTCTCTCTTTACATAGAAACGAGCAAGCATGGAGGCTAGTCTTGATCATTTAATGGCTAATGAACATTGGCTGCGATGTTTTCCCAATGCTAGAGTTTCACATCTTCCATTTTATAAGTCAGACCATCGGCCCTTGCTCCTATGTCTTCATGGCTGTGCAGAGATGTCAAGAGCACCGAGGCCATTTCGCTTTATCGCGTTGTGGGTGTTGCACGAGAACTTTAATGCTTTTTTAAAGGATAAATGTATTTGGAACAGGAATGTATTTGGGCACATTAAATCCAGGAAGAAGAAATTGATGAGTCATCTTGAAGGAGTGTCTTGTGCTATTTTTTTTGGACAAAAGTGTCTTGTGCTATTGGAAGAGGGAAAAATATAGAATACTTTGAGGAACTGCAAACTGAACTCTGGAAAGAGCTTGAGAGTGTTATCACTCAATAAGTTTTTTTGCGGGTTCGAAGATCGAGACTGGACCGGCATATTTTTGGCGATAGAAATACGAGACTTTTCCACTCGCATGCTAATGTTAAAAGGAAGAAGAACGAAATTGATGCTATTTTCCTTGAAAATGCAAATTGGTGTTATGACGTCTAAGTTATTAAAGAAGAAGCTACTACTTTCTTTTCGTCTCTCTTTAAAGAAGAGTTTGGCATTGGAGAAGAACTTCAAAGTAGTGTCTCCTATCCTTGTGTTGAACTAGCTACCTTAAGACTTTGTGTGAGTAAGGTCGATGAGAGAGAAGTAAAGCAGGCCATATTTGATATGGAGCCACTTAAATCTCTAGGACCGGATGGTTTGAATGCTCTATTCTACCAACATCAATGAAAGATGATGGGAGTGCGGTGGTTAGTTTTATAAAGTTCTTGGTTAGTAACTTGTATAATATTTATGAAACTAACAAAACTCTAATAGTATTATTCTTAAAAAAGATCCTCCTGAGACTTTCAAGGGCCTCAGATGTACAAGTCTTTATAATATTTATATATAAAGCAATTACTAAGATTATTGCATGTCGAATGAGGATGTTCATGCCGCATATCATCTCTTTGGATTAGTGCAGTTTTTTTTATAGACACATCTCTAATAATATTATTGTGGCCCAAGAAGTCATACATTCTATGTGAATGATGATAAGGAAGAAACGTTTTATAGCTATTAAATAAAATTGACCTTGAAAAGGCATAATAGAGTGAATTGGAGATTTCTATATGGTACACCCTTATCTTAATTTCACCTTTATTTTAGAGTATTTGCGGAAAACGATATGTAGTTCGGTGGGCAACACAAGAATAACATAAATATACTGATAATATGTGCATGATTACAGAAATTTCCCATAGGGGTTCGTACATAATAATTACCATTAATGTAGTCATATAGGGCTACTAAGGTGTTTAAACCCATCCCAGTGTTCCAATGAAACAGAGATATCTTGTCATCTTAGTTTTACCACTGCAATCCCCTCGTACGGTTCTCTTCTTTATTCTCAGCATATCTTCTGTCTTCTCCTGTCTAACTTGTTGGTAGGGGAGGGTGAGATTCGAGAGAATCTCAATAGGAAATAAATACCAATATGCATGCAAGATAAGTGCTTAATGCATGATGTGCTTACATTATATAAACTCATGCTAACACAATGATGTATCTGCGTGCTCAATGTTTCATGCAACAAAATTATGGCCACAACATAAACAGAAATAGAGTTTCAATCATTCATATATGTTTCACATAATTAAGTAAAGCAATAACATGTATCAATAAACTAGCACAAATATCAAATACATGTAGGAGAGGTAAGTTCCCTACCTTAACCTTTTTTGCTACTTGAAAACAGCTCCTCGATATGCGTGCCAACGACTCAGGTTCTCAAATAAGTTCTATAATGTCAAATGTACAATTTTAGGCACTTCCAATATGCTTTTAGTGCTATATGAGTCTACTGTGCAAATTTGCCAAAATGCCCCCGGGCCTAGGCCCAGCCTCGTCGTACCCAGTCCGACTATATTTTTCCTGAAATTTTGACTAGGGCGATTCTAACTTATTTTCACCCAAAGAATCCCTTTTTTACCTTGGTTTTTTTTTTTCAAATTCCAGCCCCAATTATGAATTTACTCCTGACATCCCCTATATGAGGGTTTTAAGGTTATTTTTGTCATTTCACTTTTTAGGGTTTTTCTCACTTTGCACCCAACATAAACCCAACATAATTTTCCATTCTAAACACAATGGAATAATGAAAAACATCAAAATCCAGCTCAAACACAGCCCAAAACAGATTTGGATGAAATTCCATAAAAATTGGCAAAAATGGAATTTCTTGATTTCAATCCATAAACCACATTCTTTACACCTCTAATCACTTAGTTAACTACTTAGCCTGTGTTTGGTATCACTTATTTTTAGATAATAAGTCCTTATTATGCAAGCCGAGATAAAACTCCTATCACATACTTACCTTGTATACCGTGAATCACAATTTATAAACACTTATTGCCTAAAAATAAGCTATTCCAAATGAGCACTTAATCACATTCTAAACATGATTAGACTAAATTTGGGCAATTTAACAACTAGGGTTTGAGCTTCCCAACTTTTACAAAATCCACAAAAACAACCACAAATTAAGCCAACAACAATAATAACCATAGTCACAACATCATATTAACCAAGAGGATCTAAGTTTTTGAGATTATATCTTAATTCTCAACTTTCACTCAAAATTTCGCCGTCTTCTTTCCCTCTCTCTTTTGAGTTTTCTTCTTGTTTTACATGACTTCAAGAAGTTTATGAAGATTAGAGAGTCTACAAAATATTAAAGGCAAAAACAAGTAATTACCACTACCACTTACCAAGTTCTTGCCTCTTGGTTCTTCCTCCTCCCTCTTTGTTCTTCATTCTCTCTCTCTCTCTCTCTTCTCTTGCTTATGCGTGAAATGGGAGAAGAAAATATGAAGACCAAGGCTTTAAAATATCTTCATATTCTTTAATTAATAAATGTTAATTTATTGGGTTTATGACTTAAACACATGTACTTGCACTTATCTTCTTATGCTTATCTTCTTATGACACTTTCTCTTTCCCCTTTTTCCATGATGCCCAATGTAAATATGAGAAACAGGAATGAGATGATGAGGCTTAATAATATCCCTCTCATTTTCCTTAATTATTATTATCCCAAAAATAGGATTTTTATGACACACTTTGTACTTGACTTTATCCTCTTATAATTAGTGTCATAAACTTCATTTGAAATTGAACTAACTCCTTCTCTTCCTTTAGCCCATAAAATGATGTCCAAGAGTCCTTTCCCAAATCAATTTGGGTTTCATTCCATTAGTCTAATCCTTATGTACAAGAAATATTATTTTATGCTTAATTAAGCATGTGCTCAACTTCAACAATTATAAATTAATCATTTGCCTTAAGATACTGACACTTGGCATGTTTATGAGCCAAATACTTATTTTCCCCTTTTATTTCCTTATTCTACAATTTACGCAATTACCAATACATTTTATTTTCCAATTTTTGGAATAGTTGGTTTTCTTGGCAGATTTTTTGTCCTAACTTTAAAAATTATAACTAAATTTGTAGACATCATTTTGGAGGGATTCCAAAGGCTATGGAACCCTTATTGAGTTTAGTTTCAAGGAAAAATATGGAATTTAGCCAGTTGGAAGCACATCATTCTTAGATTTAGTTTCTTTGACTGCTGCTCCAGAAAATAATCAATTTCATTGGGCAAAATTCAAAAATTCATAACTTTTTGTATATATCTTCAATTGATTCATATAACCTATCAAATTAAAGCTTGAGATGTCTACCTTTATGTTATAAAATTTCATAATTTTTGCTCATCATTTGTTCTTTCAAAACTACATGACAAACTCACTGCCTCCCAAGCGATTTCACTGAAAACACTGTTCACCTTTCAATTTTCAATATTTAATTCTTTTGGCCTTAAATATTCACCATTTTATTGAATATATATAATAATTATAATATATTCTTGGTGAATAAAATTTGAGGTGTTACACTATACAAGCGCCTCAAGGAATTAAATTTGTCTAATTAGCGTATTGAGTTTATCTCTTGCTATATCGATACATCCAGTCTCCAACTACTGTGGAATGGGTATAAGGCTGAATCTTTCTAGGCATCAAGGGGTGTGCGCCAAGGGGACCCTATCTTGCCATACCTGTTTATAATTTTCATGGAGAAATTAGCTCATTTGATTCAAAAGAAAATGGCTCAACAAGAGTGGAGGCCTATAAGACTCACTAAAACAGGGCCACCGATAACTCAGTTAGTCTTTGCTGATTATATAATTCTTTTGCTGGAGGCATCGACACGGTAGGCAGAATTGATCAAAGGATGCTTAAACTCCTTTTGCTATACTTTTGGGTTAAAGGTAAACACAACTAAGACTTATGTATTCTTTTCTACTAACATGAATCACACCAGGTGCAGCGAATTAAGCTCGTTGTTAGGCTTTTCCTCCACGGTGGATATTGGGAAATATCTTGGCGTGCCTTTGCATCATCAACAAGTTCGTAAAGATACCTTTCAAGGGGTTATTGACAAGGTGAAGACCAGATTATCTAAGTGAAAGGCATGTTTTATCTCTTTAGCTGGTAGATCGACTTTAATTTCATATGTGGCTTCAGCAATTCCAAACCTCATCCCTCCTGGCAGACACATGCAACGTGCTTCGTAAACATAACAAAAATTTCTCATGGGGGATAACAGAGGAGAGAGGGAAAACAAATCTCGTCTCCAAGGATGAAGTTTGAAAGCCAAAGAAGAGGGGTAATTTAGGTTTGAGGCATGCTAAATTACAAAACCACTCTCTTCTAATGAAGTTGGGTCAGAAGTTGGCTAAATGTAGAGATGATATCTGGGTCTGAGCAGCGTGAGACAAGTATTGGTGTGACAATGATCTTATGCCAAAATGTGACCCTAAAAGGACTGGCTTGATTGTCTGCGCAGGAATCGAGAAGATATGGAGCAAAGTAGAGGAAGGAATGGAACCCACCACTGACGGTGGGACCATGAGATGGAGATGGAACAGAATTGGCAACTTCTTATTTAAGTAGCATATGTGCTCCTTTTTGAGAATGATGACAGAACTGATAATAGATGGGATAAAATATGGAAAAATGAAGGTGCTGTAAAGGTGTCGTACACTTGCTTGGCTTGTTGCACGTAATTCAGCAAGATGGAAAAGGGGAATTTGTGAGGATGACTTATGCCTGACATGTAAAAGATAAGCTGAAGACATGGTACATGTTTTTCGTGACTGTGGCTACACAACTTCGAGAAAAACTGATTCACTCTTACAGGTGGAGGAGGTTTTGCACTCAACTTTATAGATTGGCCGTGGTGGAATATCAACTATAAGAGTGAAGATGAGGTGGACTGGGGACCTTTATTTATCATGATCCTTTGGTGGCTTTGGTGATGCCGCAACATGTTTGTCTTTTGAATAGAAGAAAGTGCAGAATGACTTTGTTGTTACAAATGCTAGAGGAATTACGGTAAGCATGCTGCAGGAGACATGTGATTGCTTGGCAGGGACTGCAATTCAGGGTGCTAAACGTGTACACTTGGCTGGGAGTTAGGAACCATAAGAGAATGAATGGTTCAAAATCAATGTTGATGGCGCCTACTCGGCCTTCATGAATTCCAATGCATGTGGAGGGCTAATCTGTAAAACATTTGGTGATTTCCTCAAAGGATTTATTCATCATATTAATGAAGGGGATACATTGACAGTAGAGTTTTGGGGTTGTTTACATGGCCTTGAGCTGTCTTAGAATTGAGGCTTTAGAAGAGTTATTTTAGAAATGAACTCTACCAACACAATTGCCCTTATCACTGAGCAGAGTGGAAGACAAGCATGCTGATAGTGGTATGATATGAGAAGTGACTGTTCTTCTGAATAGAGAATGGGTGGTGCGTTTAGCGTATGCTGGTTGGAGTTGTAATGAAGCCGTAGACTTCCTTGCAAAGGAAGGTCTCAATGCTCTTCACGGATTTCACCTGATTAGTTATGCACCAGAAGGACTGATTTGTATTCTCGAAAAAGGATTGTAAAACTGGGACCACTAGTGATAGGAATGTGAACTAAGGTGTCTTATATCTTCTATAAAAATATGACTCTAAGGAGAGACATTTTGGTCATGCGAAACCCCATCCTGGATTGATCAGTTTCTCGGACACTTGATTTTTTTAGTCGATAGTCCTTTAGGCCACCTCAGCATCCGCCCTCCCATCCAGCATATAAGTAATATTTCAGACGAATTCTTTGATTAATAATATAAATTACTTATATAGTAATTAATGTTCATTTACAAAATTTACCCTTGTATCTAATGTGTAAATGTGGTTCATTGTATTTTTTTTTTCACTGGTACAGAAAATACCTTTTATGGCAGTTATTTTCAATCATATATATGTGGGTGCTATATATACTCCACGTAGATAAATAATAGTTTCAAACCGTAATATATTAATGGTATATATAACGGTTATTTGTTAATAACCGTAATGTATTAACTTTATTTATTTTTAATTATATACAATTATTTTTATTATTTGTTCTTATTTATTTTTACAATTAATATTTATTATATAAGACACAATATAATAATTGATAATAACAGGATAATAATATTAAATAAAAAACTTATATTTATAGAATTAAAAATTCAGTACATTATAGGTAAACATCATACAATTTAAAAGAAATTAATAAGTTAAACACTCTCATAACAAAACATTATCTTATAATGTTTTGAATTCTAAAAGAAAATCAATTAATAAAAAATTCCACAATATTCTCCAATACTTTTGTTGTAGATTGTCCGTAGATCAGGTATCGGTATGCTTCAAGAGTTTTTGTCACATATCCTTTAACTTCAAAAGGATAATATAAATATAAAAATAAGAATATATATAATAAAAATAAGCAAATATACAAAACTTAAACAAATCTTGCAATATAATTTTGAAAATAAGAATATAATAAAAATTGGAAAATATAAAAACTTGACCAAATTTTGGAACAGGATTCAACAAACCTCATTTCAACCTAAAGTTTTGGGTGTTAAATTAATGTTTAAGAACGTGATATGCTCAACAATAAAAAATTCAACATTTTACCTCATCATTTTTCCATGTTCTCTGCTTTCTCTTGCTGTGTTTTCTCTTTTTTAATCTTCAAACCAACGGCCATCATCAGATTAGAGGTTGTAATCCTGACCAGCGACCTTGAATATCAACTAGCGAGCTCTTGTTATATAAAAAACTAGCATTAACTCCCCAACGCATTGCACAGGGAGCACTGGATTTCAAACATAAATAACACATTCAAAGATAATAATTCAACAATGCACTAATTGCTTTCATTACATCCCTAGTACATGGATCACATCCACACTTATAAACTCAAGTATGTAATTAGCAACATAAAGTTGATTAATCAAGTACAATAGCTTCAAATCAGCAACGTAACTCAAACTCCTAAATACCTCCTTGTAGACAACATTTTTTGTAGTCCTTCTCCTCTCTTGATCATTAGTAGGCATATATATCTTCAATCCATTCATACTTTTTACCCTAAATAGTGTAACATATAATTGACCATGTATAAATACAGGCCTTGTAAAAAAAATATTATATTTTTGGATATATATATAGATGTTGCATAATACAAATTACGTTAAATTACACAAAACTTCCTTGAAATATTCACCATGAACAAATAATCCTTTTAATCTTTAAAACTCAATAATAAATTCAATTGCAAACTTATATATTTTCTGTTATAGGATGTGAATTGTTTCTTAGCACTTTTGGATTCTTAGTTGTAGCCTTGCTTCCTTGTGAGGTCATTGCGTTTAAGCCTCTTAATGGCTTCATATAACTAAATGAATGGTTGGTTCTTCCTTCTTTGCTATTCGGTAAGACTTTATTTTTAACTAAAGATAGAATCAATGAAAGGCTGGGATGATGTACACATCATCTTTATTTTTAAAGAAAGAGGCATTCTTTTTTAAGGTTGTGGTGTAGTCAACTTTATAAGAGGGAGTAGCAAGCTAACCATAAACGTTTTTTTTTTTTGATCGGCAGCAAGCTAACCATAAACTTGTTACAAGAATTAATTATAATGAGACAAAATTAGCAGACACAAAAAGAGGTAGGTCCAGCTTTTTCATTGTACTGACAGACAAACCACAGAGACAAAACACACTATACATGGTTACATAAGTTGAAAAACATGAAAAGGAGAATGAGAAATCTTCCAAGCATCATGAGGAGCGTAGGAGACCAGACCATGATTTTGGAATCCAGTTATCTGTCCCAATGATCCACCACCGTTCTAAAGAAAGAATATTTGAACTATCAGTTTCAACAGCAAAACATTATCAAGTCCAAAAATATTATATTGCACTATAAGTTGACAGTTAAAGCTAATTAGTTAACTCTAATGCATTAGCATATCAAGACAATAAAACCAACCACTACTCTAATACATGAGCAAAATTAATGTCATAAAAAACAAAAATAAGATGCAACTGCAAGGCAAGGTTGTCAAGATTGGACTTATAGCCTCTTTGGGTTAACGGTTTGAGGGCTCAAATGTTATGTAAACACATAAAAGCAAGATGGGATGATTTTGACCTGTTTGGGATGGCTTTAAAATTTAAGCCTAGCCATCTCATAAGCTACGGTAGAGTGTAAGCCACTTTTAGTGGCTTTTGGCTTACACGATTGCTTCACGGTATGCAAAAGAGAGGGGAGAGAGGGTATAAAAACAAAAGAAAATGTGGTTGCATCACAGTAAGCAAAAGAAGAGAGGGGTATAAAAACAAAAGAAAAGAGAGGAGAGAGAAATTATATATGACATAGAGATTATTAAAGATGATAAATTTTTTCCTTCAAATTATATTATAGTCAATTGGGTTGTACATTAAGGACTAAAGGTAGTAATATATTTTTTATGCCAAAATTTATAATATACACACGTATTAAATATATCTATCAAGGTATTATCAAAATTTTCCCAATATGTTAATTATTTTCATATTTATTATAATGAAGTATTTTAGTAGTTTCAAAATTTTTCCAATAATAATTAAATATTTTAATTTTTTAATTATAATTATAATTTTTTTCTTAAAATTATCACAGTATCTACAAATAATATAAATGTATGGTTTAATAAGATTGATTTCCTTTTCAGTAATTTTTCATCTAAACTTACTTTTCAGATAATCATTCAAACAAGTTCCAGTTTAAAAAAAAAATCACTTTTACCACCACCAATCTAAATATAAATCACATTTATAATTTGACTTTATCTTATCTTAAATTTACAAAAGTCAGATTGAAAAAAACCACTTCTACCATTGCTAA
Source organism: Inga leiocalycina (assembly GCA_963242795.1). Taxonomy (NCBI): domain Eukaryota; kingdom Viridiplantae; phylum Streptophyta; class Magnoliopsida; order Fabales; family Fabaceae; genus Inga; species Inga leiocalycina. The sequence goes on from OY725321.1 coordinate 62,125,106, forward strand.
TACAAATACCCTTAATCATTAGACCATATGCTAAGATCTTGCCATGAGAAACCATGAGTCCTATGCAGGACAATTTTGTTCATTGGTCAGACAAGGATTAAACAATCATAGGATTGCACATCCTCTCCAATCCTGGAAAGGTTTTTGTTTGAGTAGAAGACACCACTCCCCCGGTCAAACACAATATTTTTCCATTTCCCAAGCCAGACTATTATGTTTTGGACACTCAAAGCAAAACGTAGAACCAGAGGTCTTTCCACTCCCCATAAATTCATCACACCAGCACTTTCTTCGATCCACACACACTGCATCACAAGCCTAGATCCATACCAACAGCCATCAAACCAGGTTCACCTGCTCAAGCCCATGAAATATTCGTTCTCTCTTGCTACAAAATCTTCCTCAAATTTTGTCACTTCTAGATTAGTTTTGTATAAGGCATCTATATCTTCATTGTGAAATTGGATTTCTAAGAATCCCTAATTCATTAATTTAATGAATTATCATGTTTATCCTGTATGTTGTGGCTTTTGGCACTTAAGAATTGTGCTGATATATGCGATATATTGGAACTCTGGAAACTTATGACCTTCATATAATGAACCTATATCCCAAGCGTTGCATAAAATTGAAGAAATTTTTTGCACTACTCATGACTCATAAATAGTGCATCATGATAGAATTTTTTGTATTATATATAGACAGATATATAGATTTTGGTTATGATAAGTATCATGCTTACCAATGAAATTAATTTATATGAAAATATATACATAAATTTTTAAAAACTAACATTTTGTTGAAGTTTATGATCCAGTACTACAATTTTGTCTCTTCAGCCCCTTGGCCAATCCTATGTAAGATGACAATCCTGGCAATCATGATACTAGTGGAATATGCAAGACAAAACAAATTGGTGGACTCATGTCTGCATAGATGAATGGGAAATATTTAATTTAAGCATCCACAACACAAACCTCAACCAAGAAATAAGCAAACAAGAAGCAACCAACAAAAGACATAACCTTTCTTACATGAATCAAAAGATGCCAGGTTAAATATAAAACAATAACAGATTTCTTACATGAATCCTGGCAATCATGATACTAGTGGAATATGCAAGACAAAACAAATTGGTGGACTCATGTCTGCATAGATGAATGGGAAATATTTAATTTAAGCATCCACAACACAAACCTCAACCAAGAAATAAGCAAACAAGAAGCAACCAACAAAAGACATAACCTTTCTTACATGAATCAAAAGATGCCAGGTTAAATATAAAACAATAGCAGATTTCAACACAAGGAATGAAAAGCCAGTCAAAAGCTGAAACAATATTTCACCAAAATGGCATTGGTTGAGAGAAGAGAAAGTCATTGTATAAAAGCAATGACTAAATGAGTGAAAGAGATTACTAAGTGGGGATCTTAAAATCAACAATGCATTGTTACATTGGGAAGCACAACACCATTTTGAATTATCAAAGAAAAGGCAGCAAGTCAAAACAGCATATCCACATGTGTGATAAATAATTTATAAGCTCAACAAATCCAATGTCCAACTACTTGTCAATACCAATTAACCCCCTTATGCCTCCATTTGAAGGTACTGAACTTGCAGTAGAACCTAAAAAAGGCAACAAATAGGTTATGTGAAGGTGAATATTTTCTCAAAGCACTTGATGATGCACCAACTCTTCTGCTCACTTTTCCATTAGACGCTGATCTCTGGACAAATATAAAGCAGTCAACGACATAAATGAGACACAAATGCACAGAAAATGCCAACCAAATAAGTTTATTTGAAACTTCCTAAGTTTGTTTAAGTGCAGAGATACCCGTGACCCCTTGGCAGCTCTTGTCTGACGCACAAAGTCCATCAATGGTGTAACTATATGAATGTCGTTTGCAGCACTTCCTAAAGAACATAGACCAAAAAAATGAACAAAAACAAACTGTCCGCCTCTTCAAATTATGCACACTCTTATTTTTATATCCATCAAACATATTTTGTATAAGTCAACTAACCAGACCGTTAAGCTTCGTGGAAGGAAGGGAAATAGAAGGTAACACTCTTGAAACATTTTTCAATAAGCTTATATATAATATCACATTCAATAGAAGATAATACTCACTACCATTTTGACCAAAGCTCGAACAAAATGTAGAATAGCGTGGTGAAGAAAAACGCGACCTCATACATTCAAAGAAAACAGAGACCACAAAGTCATACACCCGGCTTCCTCTTGACACAGATTGAATATCTGGGGAAAGCAAACAAAACTCTTGAACCAGTAGAGATAGCAGGCACAAGACGAAGAAGAAGAAGTAAAGGGCGAGAGAAAGAATATTTGAGTAATATTGAAAACTGAGAAAATAAGAATTGCATTAAATGATATCTGTACATTACAGATGTATATATGCAAGAGAGTCAAAGTACAACTGGCACCTACTAACTTACTTGTTAACTAAATCAGTTAGAAACTAACTTAATTTACAATTTGTGTATATAATCTGTTACCCCCCTCAAGTTGGAGAGTGTAAATCATGCAATCCCAGCTTGGTCAAAAGCTTGGTAAATGGGGCCGGATCCAATGGCTTGGTGAAGATGTCAAAAATCTGATTCTGTGTTCGAATAGGTAACAAATGGAGAATATTGGCTTTAAGCTTGTCCCGAATAATGTGACAATCTATTTCAGTATATTTGGTGTGCTCATAGAATGTTGGGTTGGTAGCAATGTGTCGAGCAGACTGATTATCACAATAGATAAGGGCTGGAGATTGATGCAAAACATACAGATCATGTAAGAGATACAATAACCACTGAATTTCACAAGATAAGGAAGCCAAGATGCGATATTCAGCCTCCAAAGATGAAGCAGAAACAGTGTTTTGCTTCTTGGCTTTCCATGAAATCAAGGAGTTACCTAAGAAGACATAATAACTAGTAACAGAACGACGAGTATCTAAACAACCAACCCAATCAGAGTCACTAAAGCCTTTAAGCTTTAAATCAGATGAAGAAGGAAACAAAAGGCCTATCGCTGGAGACGATTTTAAGTAACGAAGAACACGATGGGCAACTCACAGATGAACATAGTTGAACAACATAAGAAATATCCGGTCGAGTATTAGTCAAGTAAATAAGCCTACCAACAAGAGTGCGATATGTAGTCCCATCGGGTAGAAGATGACCAAGATCCTTAGTAAGCAGAGTGTTGCGATGCATAGGAGTCTTGAGAGGCTTGCCTGCTAAAAAACCAAAATCATTAAGAATGTCTAAAGTAAACTTCCGTTGATGTAAAGAAATCCCCTGCTTAAAATGTGCCACCTCAAGTCCAAGAAAAAACTTGAGATCACCAAGGTCTTTGATCTTAAAGGCAGTATCAAGAAGAGTTTTAACACGTTGGATTTAGATGAACAACATGAGATATAGCATAAGACCATTAGATTTTGGGCAAATTGCATTGGAATAGTAAGGACCTAGCCACATTAAGTATATGTTGATGTTTTCGCTCAACTATACAATTTTGTTGAGGAGTCTCTACACAAGAGGTTTGATGCAAAATGCCTTTAAAAGCAAAATAATCAGGCATGAGAAACTCAACTCCATTGTCAGACCTAATAATTTGAATGTGAGCATGAAATTGAGTTTCAGCAAGAGCAACAAAATTTTTAAGAGCCTGGCGAGTTTTATATTTGTTATGTAAAAGGAAAACCCATGTGTAGCGAGAACAATCATCACCTATGGTTAAAAAATATTTGTGACCATAAATAGAAGCAAGACTATATGGACCCCAAATATCAACATGTAACATGGAAAAAATTTTATTCGAGTGTGATTGAGTAACAGGAATTGGAAGGCGTTTTTGTTTAGCCAAATGACAAGAGTCACAGTGATCAAAGGACTTATTAGCAACAACATAGGGATGTAACTATTGTATACATTTAAACACAGAATGAGAAAGATGGCCTAACCTAAAATGCCACAAATTAAAAGAAGAAGCACATGATGAATCAGCTATAGTATCCACTGAAGAAGCCAAGCAGCGAGCAGATTTTTGATGAGGGAGAAAATAGAGTCCTTCTTGTTCTTTAGCTAAACCAATCATCTTCCATTGGGATAGATTCTTTAGGAAGCAAAAATTGGTCTGAAAAATCTCACAAAAAGGAAGAGAATGAGTTAATTAAGATATGGAAATAATATGAAATTGAAAATTGGGAATAAACAGAACATTACAAAGAACAAGAGATTCAGAAATTTGAACAGAACCAGAATGGTCTGCAACAACAGTAGAACCATTAGGAAAATTAACATCAATAGGTGGAATTAAAACCAGTGAGATAAAGAAAGAAGAAACAAAACATATGTGGTCAATAGCCCATGTATCTAAGATTCAGAAGTCGTTTATTGAGAAAGAAACAGTGTCACCTGATGTAACATTATTCACAACATGATTAGAAGCAGAAGAGGGTGATTCTTTTTGAACCAATTGTAGAAGTGTCTGATATTGCTCTGCCGTGAAACCAAGGTATGGCATCATTCCATGAGACTGTGAAGGTGGCACCAAAATAGAAGGAGTGTGATTCTCTTTTATTGTCTGTCATATGAAAAACATTGTTGACAAAAGAGGAATTACGGAACTTGAAGCCCGGAGGATAACCATGTTTCTTGTAGCAAGTCTCAATAGTATGTCTTGGCTTACCACAGTAAGTACAAAGTTTAGTATTACGCTCAGAGTTCTGAAAATTAGAAGGCCTTCTTGACTTAGCAAGGAGAACAGTAGTATTATTTGGAGACGGAATAATGCCCATTTCTCTTTCTTATTGAGAAACACGTGAGAAAACTTGATGAATCGATGGAAGAGGATCAATAATCATGATCTGTGATTTCACCATAGAATATATATCGCTTAGACCCTTTAAAAACTTAATCACATAATCTTGCTGTTGATTTTTATTCATTTTATCTAAGGCTGCACAAGAACAACGAACATTACAGCCGCAAATAGGAAGAGGACAAAGATTAAGCAATTCATCCCAAATTATCTTGAGTTTACTGTAGTACTCACTTATAGATAGATCTCCTTGCTTGAGTGAATATAGCTAGTCTTGTAAATCGGTGATTCGAAAAATGTCACACTGTGTAAATCTACTTCGAAGATCCTCCCAAATGTTCGAAGCTCGATCAATCCAAAGAATAGTCTGAGCTATAGTTGTAGAAATAGAACGCCTGAGCCATGCCATGACCATTGTATTACATATTTCCCAAAATGGAAACAGAGGATCGTTCGGTGAAGAAGGAGAAATTGATCAATCAACAAAGTGAAATTTATTCTTCGATTGTAAAGCCATCTTCATTGCCCTAGACCAAGAATGATAATTCGATCTAGACAAAATAGGTGAAACCAGAACTAACGATGGATTCTCATTAGGATGAATATAATAGGGATTTGAAGTATTCTGTAAAACATCAAAGACAGAAAGTGATGAAGACGACAAATCGGCCATGATCAAGAATGAAGAATCTGAATCTTAGAGCATGATATGCTCTGATACCGTGACACAGATTGAATATCTGGGGAAAGCAAACAAAACTCTCGAACCAGTAGAGAAAGCATGCACAAGATGAAGAAGAAGTAAAGGGCGAGAGAAAGAATATTTGAGTAATATTGAAATCTAAGAAAATAAGAATTGCATTAAATGATATCTGTACATTATAGATGTATATATGCAAGAGAGTCAAAGTACATATGGCACCTACTAACTTACTTGCTAACTAAATCAGTTAGAAACTAACTTCATTTACAATTTGTGTATATAATCTGTTACCTCTTTCTCCCTCTCTCTTTGCCCACATATAAAGAAAACAGAGACCTCATACAACATATATGATGCAAAAAGAGGAAAAGGGAAATCTAAATAAAATAAGATAAAGTTTTACAAGGTCTTCCCCACTTGCGATCCCTCATCTTTTCTCATCCACCTACACCTCAAAATGCAGAGGAACCCTTGTTGCGAAAATGGTAAAGCAGTACGGTGGGGATTTTATTAACTCATGGAAGGATTTGCAAGCTTGATCAAAGAAGGAGATAGCACCATTGATGAGACCCATGTGCACCCTCAAAGATTCAGGTCCAAAACATTACAAAAGTGGAGAAGAGGAGTTATCTTAGTTTCATATTAAAGCCGATAAACAACTTAGTTGAGGCATTGTGATATTGATAAGAGCGAGAAAAATACGTACTCAAGTCACAAACCAAGATAGGGGAGGCCTGAAGGCCAAAATAGTTCAAGACTCATGAAAGTAACTTAGCACAATTCCTCCAAACGGAAACCTCACAACCTCCCTCAAAATGGTCCTAACGCCTTCACATAGCTTCAGAACAAATGAAGATGTAACCAGCATTACCACCTACATATAGCGATCAAGCCTTCAAGAATTTGTAGAGCTAATGCAAGTCCAGCTATAACTGTGGGTTTTGAATCTGTTAACTGATAATTAAAAGCAAAGAAATAGGATGAAAGAAGAAGGAAACTGGATCCACTTGCCTTGGCTTCATTTGCTTTGCCCCTTCAATCGCAAGGACTGATGATAGGCGGTAAGTTTGGAGGACAACTAATACCAGAGTTTTGAGTTTAAATTTTGAAATTAAAAGATGAATAGCCAGAAGTGAGTAAAGGCAGGAGGTTTGAATTCAAATTTTCATTTTCATGAATTAAACGCAGATATTTGAAAGACCTAGTGGACCAGTGTGTCTTTAGGCTGGCAAATTTATTCAAAATTGTGTTAGGCTAGTAATGATCTGTGGAGATGAAAAACAAGATTCTTATTGACACGAATCCTTGCAGAACAGGATGTTGAAAATTTCCTAGCTGTTAAGTCTAGCATAGGGAAAGAATATGATAATAAAATGTTACCTTAAAGGATTTATTGAGGTTATTGTTCTCTAATGAAATGAGAGAAAGAATTAATTTGCCTGCTATTCCACTAACTTGAGGCTATATTAGGAGTCAATTGGTGGATAACAAAGAATCTACTGAAAGGTATAAGTAGAGAAGGGTTCCCAAGTAAATCGTAACCTAGGAATCAATCATTAAGTTTTGATTCCACAAAAATTTGAAATGGCTTAGAGTGACTTGAGTTGAAATAGGCCAATAACTGGCACAGAGGAATACATATTTCAAGTGTAGTCAAGTATTATAGGAGGTTCTTATGGGACTCCTATTAAATCATCCTGACATTATTAAAGCTCATATGAGGAGATAACCCTCAAAGTTGGCAGCTAAAGCATGATAAATTTATGTGTAATCTTTGGGCACCCATGATTGGTTTTGGGTAGTAAGACTCAATATGTATTCAGCAAAGATTGTGAACTGTACGTACTTAGGCTATAAGACATGATGCACTAGTAAGTCCTTAGGCCAGTATAATGTGATGTGTTTGAGAATTGTATCGAGCGGAGGCTCGAGGCGGTAAGACCCGATGTACAAGTTTGCATAGGACGGTGTTCCTAGGCTGTAAGACCTGTGCGTTTAGCACTGTGGTTGATGCCTAGTGCAATGACATTGGAACAGTGTGTCCTGGGTATGTCTTAAAGCTAATAGAACATTCAGACTGTACCAGGTTGTAGCCGAGGTAGTAAGTCCTGAGATGCCAATGGCATGGGGGTGATTCCCTGGGCAGTAAGACTAGTGTAACCAAGCACTTTGGTATAGCATGGGCGAGTAAGGTCCAATGCTTGTTATGCTTATTGCCTAATAAATCCCTAAGCACATGTGTGGTAGAGGCCCTCAGTGTGGAGGAGGGGACAATTCCTGCTTGGTGAGAGTCGTGTGTGGTGTTGCCCTTGAAAAGTTCCTAAGTCGGCCTGTGTGGTGTTGCCCTTGGCCATTACATAAAAATAGGCGATTGTGTGACTAGGGCGGAGTCTTGAAGAAGTTGTGAGGCCTACAGAACCAAGCGTTATGGGAATGGACCAGTGGGTCCTATGTTTGACTGCACACTACATACTGTGTACCAAATGAATGATGAATGTTGAATACTATCTGAGATCATTGATGAAAATATGATGATTGTGTTGCATACTCGATGAGCTTGCATATGAAAGAGATAGATTGAATATGATCATTATGTTGCACGGTTTGTGAGCCTGCACATGATAAAGGGATGGCTTGAGTGATAAGGATTAATCCCCAAGTTGTAGACGTTCAAATTTTGAGGATGAAATTTATTGAACGGGGGGAGAAATGTAATATCCCGAATTTTGAAATTGGAGGCAAGAGAATAAGTCTGAAAAAGTGGATTGATAAGCCCTAGTTTAGCAGGTGTCCCAAATCTATTCCCTAACATTTCTTATATCTTTGGGGTATTAAAAGGAATAAAATGGTGAATTAAAGGGTATGGAAAATTTGTATACAAAAATGGAATTTATTGAAGTTGCAAGTGCATGCTGTTTTATTGCTTCCAATGAGGCAGTGTTGTTATGTAATGCGTTTCATTAGTCAAACCAAGTACAAATGTAATGAAACTTATCAGGATGAAAGTAGACATCCTAAGCTTTAAATTGATAGGTAATTGGTAATTTTTGGACTTGTATACTAAAAGATATGGATTTTTGAAGTTAGACCCTGTTTCTGGAACCAATTCTATAATAGGTAAGGTTTAGCAAATTTCTGGGAATTTTGGGCTTCCAGTTGGCTAAAGGCTATATTTTTCTTGAAACTAGACTCAATAAGGGGTTCATAGCCTTTAGAATCACACCAATTGAGTTTCTACAAATAAAGTTATGATTTTTCAAAGTTTGGTCAGAAAATCTACAAAGATTGCCAACTATTGCGAATTTGGGGACTAAATTATAATTGTTAAAGTAGGAGCACATGCTTGATTAGATTAAAATATTATTAACTTGTACATATGATGAAGCCCAACTTGGTGTATGGAGGGGGTTTGGAGGCGTCATTTTGTGCTAACTAAAGGGGAAGAGAAATTAGTTGAATTTTGCTTGAAGTTATGACACTAATTGGAAGAGGATAAAGCCAAGAACACTTATGTCATAAAATCCTAATCTTTGGGATAATAATAATTAGGGGAAAATAGGGGATATTTTATGAAACACTTGCTTCATCTTTCTTATCCCATTTGCACGACCAAACAAGAGAGAGAGAGAGAGAGAGAGAGAGAGAGAGAAGGCTTAGGAAAATCTAAAGAGAAGGAGGAGAAATCTAAAGGTAAGCTTTGATGTACTTGGTGATTTAGCTTCTAAACTTGTGTAGTTCCCTCTCTAACTTCGTGATCTTCATGGAAATCATGGTGTAGCAAGCAAAAGCCCAAGGTTAAGGAGAGAGAGGGACGATGGTTTCGAGAGAGGAAGATGAAGAAACGAAGGTAACTTCAAGAACTTCAATCTTTCTGGTAGCATGTTGTTGTTATTGATGTTCTTGGCTTGGTTTGTGGTTAGTTAGTTGAATTTGTAAATTTGGGAAATGGAAACCCTAAGGGGTTATGCTGCCCAAATTTTCTCAAATCTTGTTTTTGTTTAAAGGTTAATCAAGGGGATTGGAGTGGAAAGGAACAAGTTTTTGAAGTTAAAACTTAAAAATCACATTTTTCTCTTTTCCCTCCCATGTTTTGGCCAGACCTGTTTAGAGGGGTAGGAGCTGGATTTTCATAAATCTGATGATTCCATGGTGTTCAGGAGGGAAAATTGTGTAGGGTTGATGTTGAACACTTTTTCAGAAAAGCCCTAGAAAGTGAAATTATGAAAATACCCCTAAAACCCTAAATAGGGGCTATCAAGGGTAAAACTGTCATTTGGCAGTGATTTTGAGAAAATCGAGGTCAAAAATGGATTCTACACATAAATACTATTTAAGAATAGCCCGGGTCAAAATTTTTGAAAAAGTACATTTGAACCGGGTAAAAAGGGGCTTGGATCGGGTCTTTAAGGGCATTTTGGTAATTTTTTTAATTTTGGACTAATATAATGAACAAAAACACTTTGGAAGAGTCTAAAGTGGTACATGAATGAGTGTTAACCTAATTCTTATACATTTATAATTTTAGATTCGGATTGATAGCTCGAGCCGTTGACATGAAATTCAAGAAACTGTTTTCTATTTCAAAAAGGGATACAAGGTAGTAACTCTATCCTTCATACACTATGCCAATATTTATATGTTTATGCATGCCATCTTTTGTGATATAATTAACGAACACAGTTTTGCCGAGGAGGGCAATTAGCGCGAGGAAGCACTTTACCTGATTGTTGAGCAAGATCCCAACCAAGGTTTACAGATAGTGGGGGATTGAGCCCCTAACTCATGTATACATGCTGTGGTATTGTTATTAATGTGTTGCATAACATGTAACATGTCATATATAATTTCACATTTTATTTGATTGACGGTATGTTACTACTGGGATTTTTTCGAATCTCACATTTTTTTTTCGAAATTAAAATATTCCAACAGAAGGTAGAGGCTTGAAGGGCAAAGATGTGAGTGCTAGCAGCTGAGAGGTCTGGTTTTGTTCAAGTGCTAGCATTGGTTATTTGCAGGCTTTATATTATTTTAAGGTCTGTAAATATTATATACAAGCCCTTATGGGGAATTCCTACAATGTAATCATGTACTATATATTAGTATTTTTATGCTATTTTTGTGTGCCCACCAAACTGCGACCAAGCACTTTGAAAAATTTGACATTAAGATAAGGGTGTGACAAAAGCCACAGTGCTTGGCGATCTCAATTTAGCACCCCAGCGCCTCTGCCCTATACAAGGTGCACTCATGGGCTTTTTGCCTCAAGCCTACCAGGCTCAAGATGCCCCGGGTTACTCCCGGTGCAACTTGTACTTCTAGGTCATACTGCCTAAGGACTAACTGTCTCGCACATGCACAAATGACAGAGAATACATACAAAGTAGCACATATGATATAAGGGATAGGGTACTACTTGAGTCCTTTTTTAGTTCCCTTGTTTGTCTAACAACTTGAATTCGGCTTGAGCTATTATTGATTCCTATAAATTTAAGTTAACAAGTAACTAGTTATTACTTGCATTACTATTGCCTTTTAATCATATTTTGCTGGTTATCTATCACAGCTTCAACAATTTCTGCACAGTACAGTTTCACAGTTCTAGAAAACTGGCAGATTTTCAGTCAATTTTGAAAATTCATAATTAATTCTAAAAAATTTGAAATTGATTGTTTCCAAAGCTATTACAGTTCTCTAAGTGTATTTTCATGGAAAAATACCTAAGGCTGGTCAATGTTATCACATTATTCCCATAAATTCGCCAAACTCCCTATTCCTAGGTTGCATTCTAGAAACAAAGCACAACTTTGAAAACTCATATCTTTTAATCTACTAGTCTAAAAATTATGTTCTACCCATCAAATTAAAGCTCTAAATATCAACTTTAAATTTTGAAAGTTTCATAATTTTTGGTCAAGGTTTAGTTTTCCAAACTTTCGCCACAACCAATCTGACTTCTAGAAACATAATTTGACAGTAACTAACTTCAAAAATTCATATCTCTTAATATACTAATCCAAATAACACATATTATATATCAAATTAAAGATTAGCATGTATAATTTTGTTTTGAAAAGTTTTATGGCCATTGGACAAGATTATATTATTCAAAAACATAACACAACCAACTATTAGAACCTAGACATCCAAAATTTCCCTTATTTCTGACTTAACTTTCAAAAATCATAACTTTCTCTCTAGGTATCCATTTGACACATTCTTGAATTTATTTTAAAGCTACGGATGTCAACTATTTCTCTGTAAAATTTCATAGTCATTGGATAAGATTTGTCTGGTCAAAAACTCAAACATGAAGCTGACTGGCTTCCAAAAATGTCAGTTTTGATAGTCTGAGTTTAAAAATCAAGAAATCATTCATTTTTACTCCAAATTGTACTCTTCTAGATTCTATCACCTACTACACATCCTAAACTTTCTAGACAAAAAGACCCAATCAAAAACTCCATCTACATCCTCCGTTTAAGCTTCTACAACTTTCCGAAAGATACTCTGTTTTCCGGCGAGCATAACAGGGTGAAGAAAACTAATATGGAACCATGAATTTATACTCTAAACCTGACAAATTTTAACTCTATACTCTCTTACACTTATGTCTTGAGGCTAATGATCCAATTTCAGAATTAAAGACACCAGAAATCCCACCCAAAATTGACATACAAACTCTGGTTTAAAACTTATCGGTTGACAGAAATTTTCCGGCGACTTTTCTCACTTCCAGCCACCCAAACAGCCCAAAAAATCAATCAAATCCAATGGGAAAACAAAGATAAATGTGTAGGAGACTCACCTATATCTGAATATGGAGTTGCATGTGTGATTTGTAGCCTCTTCTTCCTTCTGGTTCACCTCCCTTGCTCACGTCTCTCTCTCTCTCTCTCTCTCTCTATATATATATATTCTGTTTTCTCTATTTTTTTTTCTGTTTGTTGCTCTTGCTCTCTCTTCTCTGCCGACTTGAAGCAATGTAGAGTGAGGGAGTTTCTAAATTAATAGAGGACTAAGTATGATATTGGGTCAGGTGCATTCCAACTGGCAAGAGTGTGTGCGTTTAGTTTACATGAAGATGTATGTTTGAGTATGTGTATTAAACATGTGTCTAGTAATGATGAGAGCTATGTATTAAATGACAAGTGTGGTGTGTGTCGGTGTCTGGGTGTGTGTTTTTAGATATACATAGGTATATTTTTATCATATTAGTTACACACACTAGGCCCTAATTTTTCTCTTTTGTCTAATTTAATATTCTTCAAATTTCGTAGGTTCTATAATTTGACTTATTATCTAATTCTATCAATCAATTCTTAATAATTTTTAAGGATTCTCTTCTTATAATTAACTTCATAGAGTCTTAAAAATAATTTCTCAAAATTCCCAAGTCAAATTATGATCTCTAATTATTGTTCCTCGAATTTTTCGAGAAAATAGGCCTTTAATTCCTAAGATTAATCTCTAACACCATTTAAATTTTCTTTTAGGAAAATTTAACCTTTTACTAAATTTCGGGATATTACAAGAACAGTAACGTATTATTAAATAATTTGTTTTTAAGAATCTCACTTTATTATATTTAATATCTTTCAAACCCTGTCTTTGTCCAAATTTTAGAATATAATACATAACGGTTCTTGGTGAAGAACCGTAATGTATTATTAAAATACTTAATTATTCTTAAAGAAGACCCTTAATGTATTGTTAAATATTTTATTTTTAGATCCCGCCTTCTTATATTTGATGTTTTTCACAATCCCACCTTTATTTATATTAAAAAAATACTGAATGGCTCTTTGTGAAGAACCGTATGTATTGTAAATTTTTTTTAGGATCTTGCTTCCTTATAATATATATCTTTTAGAATCCTACTTTTATTTATATTAAAAAAAATACTTAATGGTTATTTATGAAAAACCATAATGTATTGTTAAATTATATTTTTCAGAATCATGCCCCCTTATATATGATATCTTTCAGAATCCTACCCTTATTTATATTAAATAAGTATCTAATGGTTATTTGTGAAAAGCCGTAATGTATTGTTAAATAATTTTTTTATTGTTAAGTATTCTTGAAGAACATATAACAGTTCATAGTGAAGAATTGTCAAATGTTATCAAATAATTTTTTTTCTCAAAATCTTGCATTCTTATATATGACGGTTATTATTTTTAACCGTTAAGTATGGTTAAAAAAAGATAAGTAATTAGGAATTATACTTTATGATTAATTATTATAATTGTTATATATTTGTTTTTACTATAAAGTTGTAAAGATAAATCGTTTGAAAGTGTTACATGATTGTTGCCTCATAAGAACTGTCATTTTTATTAGTAAATACATGACGGTTAATAATTACAACCGTTATATTTTTGTTTTCATGAATTTCACTTCTCAATATATAACAATACACATATGTAACCGTTAGGTTTTAGCATTATATATTCTTGCACAACCTCCGCCTTCACATGTATAACATTTATTTGCTGTAGCATTTATTTGCTAAGCGTTTATATGCGCGAATTTGTAGTAGTTTTCTCTCCTCAAAAACCTTATTTATTATGGGAAAATTTAGAAAATTTTTTTTTAACTTAAGATAGATTTAATGAGTTAACTGCTTTTCCTTATTTCTTTTTTTGCTGAGATTGCTTTTTCTTGATTCCATTTAAGTGATTGCAAGTGACATATATTGTGGATCAGATGGCATATATATTAAAAAAAATGAGTTGTAAGTTAGTTAATCACATACTCATTTGGTTCTATTTATAAGATAGAGAGAGAATGCTTATTTTGGTCCTATTTATAAGTCACATTATTAAATTTTTTATATGAATATGCAATTTTACCCTTTATGTGTATTATCTTGACTTTATTTCCATGAGGTATATTGTATATTAAATAGGAATAAAATTGAAAAGTTGTTAAATTTTAAGGCAAAGTTAATGAGTTTTAAAGTTTTTCATGAAATGTGTGAAATATGTTGGAAATGACTTATAAGTAGGATGATTATTAAAAAATTCTAACAATTTTCACTTTATCTTTATTAATTATAATAAATTCTAACATCATATTATTTTTTAAAAAAAATTTCAAACTAATGGTATATATGGAAAAAATAATTAATATAATAAATATCTTTCAACTTATATTTATTTAAAAAAATTTGTTTTGGAATGTTCTAATATTAACAACTTATAACGATAAGAGGGAGCAAGTGATATCAAAGAAGCAAACCAAATCACTCTGAAGTCTGAATTCAATTTCTTTAATATAAAAAGCCTCTTAACTCAATACAATATTTGGAGTTTTTTTAGCAGTGAATATTTGGTTTTTTAAAACATCAGCCATATTATCAAAATATAACATTAACACACAGATAAATGAAACAAAAAACAGGTGGTTGAGGTGGTAATTAGGGGTTTCACTCTGTAAAGGAGGAGAACACATTTTAAATCCCGAGAAGCACATTTGTTGAAAAATGTGAGAACTTGTTGTACTCTAACCCTGAGGGGGAAATCTTTGATCAATAAAAAAAACAGAGATAAACAGAACACTTACCACAAATCAAGCCTTCTAATAATGATAAGAGGGAGTATGTGATATCAAAGAAGCAAACCAAATCACTCTGAAGTGATGATAATTTATTTTTCAGGAAAAAATTAGACACTTTTCAATTTTTTTAATATAAAAAGGAACTTAACTCAATAAAAATTTGGGGTTTTTTAAGCAGTGAATATTTGGAGTTTTAAAACATCAACCATATATTATCAAAATATAACATTAACACGCAGGTAAACGGAGCACTTACCACAATTCATGCCTTCTATACTCCACAATAATCTCTAATATTTTGAAATTTAAACGCAGTTAGTAATATTGAATTACTACTATTTTATATTCTCTTGCAACTTTTCTTGAGTGAATAATTTTTTTTGGACACATCTATCATAGCCTTCAACATTGGAGGGACCACTCACGCACACAGGACAACACCATAGACCCCACACATGTAATATCCCAAAATGTGCTCAAGAGCTAAATGTACAAAATAGATGATGGGATTAATGACAAAATTACCTCTAGAAATTTTGTTATAACTTTAGTTAAATTTCACATGCAAAATTGGCAACTGAATATCATATTGCAAGATGATATTTTACAAGATCATCTTCTTCTTCAAAAGGCCATGATTCACGTATGACAAGGGGGAAAACCAAGAGAAAAATACCTATTGGCTATTAAATATGACATATGGAAGCAATTGGACCAAGTTATAAAAAGATGAGGACTTGGTCAACAATCTCATGCTAATTGGGGAATTAACTTTATTATTCAAGGAGATATTACCAAAGATCATCATCTCTTTTCCTAGGCTACAATTCGCATGACATGAGGGAAAGAGAATTATTATCATGTATACTTCATCTTTTCCATATGAAAAGTCAACAAAAGTGGCTAGGGATATAAGAGAAAAAGAGAGAAAGTAATATCCATATATTTCCTCATATTTCTCAAACTTTCCGTCCAAGAATTCTAAAGGCAAGAAAGATTAAATATGGACCACATAATTGCCTCTCCTTTTTACCCAACTTTTCGGCCAGATTTTTAAGTGATAAGGGAAAGGAAAATCTGATCATTTATCACTCTCTCTCTCCATCTTCAAGTCGGTTTGCTGCAGCTCCAGCGAAAGAGAAAGAAGAGCAAGGAAAAGGTGAGACTTTCCACCTCCTTAACCTCATCTATGGCTCAAGTGTCCTTCATAAACATTGTTCCTCTTGATGAGGGCTTCATTTCTATGGTTTTAGAATTTCAAGAGGAGGTGTTTTGTGCCATCATCCAAGAACAAAAGCTGAAAAACCAAAGAAAGGAGCTAAGGAGAAGCAAGAGGTGAGTATTAGCATCAATTTGAGCTATTGGTTGTGTTGGTTGAATGAGAATTTTGGCATGTGTAAATCTGCCCTGATTTTGCCTAAACAAGGGTTTGGGTAATTCATGATGTTTTAGTTATGTTATTGGTGGTTTATGATGATTGGAAACCATTTGACATAAGTTTGATGCTGAAATTAGAAGTTGGTAATTGTTGGAATTTATTCTGAATTTTCTGCCAAAACAGGACATGGAGAATGAGTGGGAATTTGTTGATTTTGATGTTACCATTGTGTTCTACACGAAAAATTATGTGGGAATAGCCCTAGGTTGTGAATTTTGGGTCATTGGAACTTAAAGTGTAAATTTGGGTTTTCAGCCTGAACAGGATTCCAGCGAGGTACTCTACTTGTGTGGTGTTTTTGGATAACCAAATGATCTCTAAAAATTATGAAACTTTCCAGTCTTAAAGTTCACATTCCAAGCTTCAAAATGGACATATACTTTGTGTCATTTCGTTTTTTGAGCTGTGAGTTCTGGTTGCCCAAAGTTTGATGTCGAAACTGGACTTAATTCTGGAGCAGTATGGGATTTTGTGTAATTCTGGAATTGTGTGGTGATTTCCAGTAATGATTCATATTTTTCCTATGAAGAGGACTTCAATAGCTTTCCATAGGACTTGGGATCACCTCATTTCAATTTTTGTAGAATTAGTTATGATTTTTCAAAGTCTGGAGAAAATTCTGGCAGATTTGGTCTCTTATGCGAAAATTGAAAATGTAATGGCATAATGTAGTATTGTTGAACTTTGGGGTTAGGAGTTGGTCTTTTAGGTTAATTGACCACTTTAACTCTTCAGTTGATTTGATTAAATGTCCCTAATGATAACCAACTTGAGTATTTGAATTAAAGAATTGGATTAAGTAATAACCTGTCGCCCGTAATTCTAATTATAGGATTTGACATTTGCCCTGCACGTGATAAACCAGTGCCAGTGCACGAGCGGAAAGAACAAGGTAGTGACTCTTTCTCTTATTATGTGTATGATGCCTTGCATGTATGTCATTTCATTGAATATGCCGTGATGTAACATTGCTGTTGTGAAATGTCGTTGTGTGCTGTTGTGAAACATGCTGTTGTGAAATATGCCGTTGTGAATGCAGCGAAAGCTGTTGTAGAAATGCCGTTGTGTTGTTGTTGTTATGATTTGCTTACATGTTTTGTGATTGTACATGTTATAAGTGAATTGTTACTACTGAGATTCTTTTGAATCTCATTCTTTCCAATGACTAACCTACAGCAAGGGCAAGCGGTTCAAAGGAAAAGCAAGTAATGAAGGGCGGTTAGAGCTTCTAGCTAGGAGTTTTAATTTTGATAGTTGGTTGTCATATTTTGTTGGGGATTAGTTGCACATGTTGTATATATTGAATAGTGTTGTGTAATCCCCTGTATGGGAAACTAAGCGTTGTAAACCCTTTATTACGTAACGAAACCTGAGCGTTGTTAGGAATTTTTGGTTGCACTCTGATATGTGTGAATGAAACCGAACTGGATAGACCAATTATATTCGAGATGTGAACGTGAGACCGTACTAAACAAGATTTAGAAAAGTTTTAAGTTAACCACTGGTCTCTATTTCAACTTAATGACGCATTCTCGAACTATAAATATGGTTATTAAGGTAGGGGGTTACAACACACACTTTCAAGTCTTCTTTTCCCATATTTGTTTGTTTGATTGCTCCTTTTGAATTATTAGAAGAAGACTATCTCAGGTCTACCGCAATAAATGCCACCAGGACTTCACCCACTAGCCAGTGCCCTGCCATTGTGTAATATTGTGCCATTATCAATATTGAAGGTGCTATTGTGGCCCGTATACCAATATGTTATCGTTATTGTCACCAGTACCACTACAATAATATCAACAGCTTCAGCACTAAATTCTCATGCAATCTAGTAGATCTGTCAATGTAATGCTATTTAGATCTTGTTGGTGACAGCACCTGTAGAAAA
This sequence comes from Inga leiocalycina, assembly GCA_963242795.1. Lineage (NCBI taxonomy): Eukaryota > Viridiplantae > Streptophyta > Magnoliopsida > Fabales > Fabaceae > Inga > Inga leiocalycina. The sequence continues at coordinate 62,143,542 of OY725321.1, forward strand.
TTGGCTGATTCGAATTGTGTCTAAGGATATTGTTGTTAAGAGCTATTCCACAATTACCAGCAAAAGAAGATGCGACACTCCTCAAGATAAAATGAATCCTTTCTACAAGAACAAAGTGAGTAGAATAAAGAAATTTAATAGAACATAGCAAGTAGAGAAAACTTTAGAGAAAGAAGAGAGGTGTTTGAAAACTCAAGAGTGAGGTATTAAAACTCCCACTGAAACACTTTATATAGCCCTCAAATTCTAAATGTTAGCGCCACTTAATTGTAATGAATTGGAGGTTTCTGAGCGTTAAAAGCTATTAAAAAGAATTAGAGAAAATCAGTCTAAAACATTTGGGAATTAAAGGCATTCAAAAACCATTAACATCCGCTTAGCATAGAACATGATTTAGGAAGTCGGTTTCTTACTTTTAAAACATACCTACGTTCAGTTTTGCTATTAAGACAAAGTGAAAATGTCATTTTTAGTAAGCTCATTTATTCTAAAAACTTAATTTTGCATTCCACAAAAATAGTCTAGTAAAATCCGCATTTTTAACTAGGGTCGCTCGATTTCAACTATGTTTGTCTCTAGTGCTCATTGTTGTATATGAGTGTATTCCTCCTCTAGGTCCATTTACTATCCTAAAATCACTTGTTACTTGGACCTTTACAATCCCAAACAAAGTAGCCTTGATCCTTGTGACTTACCCCCTCATTATTTTCAACAAATCATTTCACCAAAGTTATAAAGACTTCCTCTAATCCTATTTATAAGTTTCAAATAACTAAACTTTACCACTTTGGTCTTTTTTATAAGTCAATTTTGGAAAAAAAATTTGTTCTTATTATAAGTTCATTTAGAGAGCAATTAATGACAATGTTACAATTTTGCCCTCTATTATAAGTAATGAGAAAATGAATGAATTCATGTTGGAAAGAGAAAAAGATGAGAAAGAGAGGGTTGAGAATGCCATTAAAATATGAGGATAAAATTGAAAAAATGCATTAATTTAGGATATATTTAATGCGTTAACTAACTTTTCTGTGTAAGTAAGAGTTATGTGAAATGGACTTATAAAAAGAATAGGTGTGATACAATTTAACGGGCTAGTTAAAATTGGTTTAAATAATAAACATGTAAAAAGTATAACTTATTTTTTCAAAACATCCTTATTTATATGGCGAGGGTGAGGGAGAGAATAAGTAGAAAAAGTTATGATAAAAAATTAATGAAAAAATGAAATGAGAGAGACATACAATTAATCAAAGTTAAAATGAAAAAAATGCAATAAATGATCATACATGGCCAAAATAAAGCTTGTAAAAAGGATCAAAACCCTTAAAAAAATTGAAGCATATAAATAGAAGAAGAGAGAATATTAGTTATGGATGCCAAAAATTTATCACGCACATATTCAGCATGGTACATGTATGATATTTTTTCCTTCATTTAATTTTTCCCAACAGCACCCTAATTAATTTCATTAGTTTTATTAACTATCTTTTCTTAAACCTTTATACTAATAATAAATAACTAATTTTATTAATCTTTGTTAATTATTTAAGTATATACTCCCTCCACTCTTTAATATAGGACCTAACTAGGAAGTAGATGTTGGTACTAAATATAAGACATATTTCACATTTTAATCCATTTTTCTTAAATCAGCTTTATTGATATTCCCTCAACAATAATTAAGTAGGAAAGGGAGGGAGGGGATTAAGGAAGAAGATTACAATGTTTTGTCAAAAAACATATAATATTAACTAACTTAATTAACACCCTTAATATACTCAAATTAGTTAATTATTTCTTACATTAAAGATTAGAGGAGTATTATATTTGGGATGGGGTAGAGTGAAATAATTGGATGAATGACATTTGTGAACCATAACAACAAAACCTTATCTTGCTAGGTGGGGTTGGTTACATAGATCACATGATGCCATTGTGTTTTATAAAAAACCAAATCTTTAAATAGATTAATAAATAAAAGATTCCGCTCTATAACCTCATTGAGTGTCAGCTTCGGGATCCCTCTACCTCTTTTCAAAAAACTCTATACTACTTGGACAACCCTCATCATTGGCACATCCAATGGCCTTCTTTGAATATGTCTTAATTATCTCAAATGATTTCCTATCATTTTCTCCTCAAAAGATGCCACTCCAACTCATTCACATATATGATCATTACGAATCTTATGTTTTCTTGTGTGGTCACATATTGTTTTCAATATCCTTATCTCGACTACTCTTACTTTATGTTCATGTGTCTCTTTTAAGCCTAACACTCACTACCATATAAGCATTGCTAGTCTTGAAGAAGTGCGATAAAACTTCTCTTTCACCTCATTAGGTACTTTCCAAACACAAATAACTCTAGTAACCTTTCTCCATTTATAACACCCAACTTAAATTCTATAATTAACATTTCATCAATTTCACCATATTGTTCTATAATTGATCCCAAATATCTAAATTTTGCCACTTGTGGAATGACTTGATCTCCAATTTGATCTTCGCATCACTTCTAACTTATCTCTTATAAAATTAGCAATGCATATATTCTATCTTGCTCATACGCAGACAAAAACTCTTGACTCCAATCCTTCTCCATATCTCAAGTTTAGAATAATCTCCTCCATTGATTTAGCCAATAGAACTATAGCATGAGTAAAAATCATGCAATTAGGGATTTCTTCTTTGATAAGCTCAGTTAGAACGACTATCATTAGGTTAAACAAATAAGGGCTCAAAGATGATCCTTGATGTAAGCCAATCATTATAGAAGAGTCTTTTGTCTCACCTCCAGATGTTTTAACACTGAAGGTCACCTTCTTATACATGTCCTAAATGACTTTGATATGCAACACGTATCCCTTTTTTTTTTTCTCAAAGGATTTCCAAACTATGCCTCTTGGCACGTTGTAATATGCTTTTTTTCAAGTTAATGAAAACCACATGCAAATTTTTTTCCTTTATTTGATACTTTTCCATTATCCCCTTAATTAGTAAATAAAATGCTTCTGTTGTGGGGTAGAGTGAAATAATTGAGGGAATTACATTTGAGAAGTAGAGGAGTATTATATTTAGGATGGGATAGAGTGATTGGGGGGAAGACATTAGAACAAAAGTGAAAATTAATTTGAGATTTAACCTAATCAACCCATTCAAAACTCTTAATTGGATTGATTAAGAGACTAAGTCACCGGTTAATTAATTTGACGGACCAATTTAAATTAAATTCTAACACCATCATAATTATGTGAATTCGGAAGGAAACATTTAGACGTTGTTTTTGTCAATTGATTTAGACTTTCAGGTCCGCTCACACATGACAAGGAATCCTCCTTCGCCGACAATTCAAATTTGTTATCTTTGAATACAACAAGTGAATGAATTGCATCTTTCATTATCAAAGTTCTTTGGAAGCACTCCAAGCCACCATACTTGACCCTCAGATCAAATAATGGAGTTTATAATTACGGTCATCCACTGAATTTCTCTTATTGCAAGTGGAATTATTGTCATCATCCACCGAATTTCTCTTGTTGGGAAATTAAAATAGATATGATTGATATTTTTAACTTCAGTATTTATTATTTAGTATTAGATTATTCAGTCTAAACAGGTAACTAGTCCCGGAGCAGCCTGCTCAAGTGGACAACCTATTGGCTTATTATATTTCTTTAACAGGATTTTTTATATACAACTTGAAAGGACATGAACTGTTACTTTCACAGCTCCCACTTATCAATTGATGAATCATGCACGTGAATACTTACTTTTTGTCCCCTCCACATGTTAGGCTTGCCAAACTCTCCTAACTCAGTACAATATAATATATTTTCTCGTAGTGCCTGCGTGCTTATAGCTAGGCTTGATTTATATATATTTGGAGAAATATAAAATGATGTGTGTATGTGTGTGTGTGGGGATGCTCAATACTTGCAGCTTTTATTAGTTTGAAGTATGCTAAACATGAGAAAACCTTCTTCCTTTGTTTTCATCTTCTATATGCTAAACATGAGAAAACCTTCTTCTTCCTTTCTTTTCGTCTTCTTACTTCATTGCCTCACGACCACTGTAGTTTGGAGTGAGAATGATATCACCGCGCACAAATTTGGACTTCTTACTTTTAAATCCTTCGTCTCTTTGGATTCATACAATTTCTTAGCAAATTGGTCGGTCTCTTCTTCTCCATGCAATTGGGTTGGTGTCACCTGCAATGCTCGTCATGGAAGGGTCCGTTCCTTACATCTTAGTGGTATGAATCTCATTGGCATTATATCTCCACAACTAGGAAGTCTGTCATTTCTTGTTGAACTTGATCTGAGCAGCAACAATTTTCATGGTCAAATACCGAAGGAATTGGTTCGACTACATAGATTAAAGCTGCTTAACTTGAGCTACAATGATTTTCGTGGACAAGTTCCAACGTGGATAGGAGCTTTATCTACACTTCAACACCTGGATCTTTGCAATAATAGTTTTAATGGATTTATTCCACCATCTTTATCCAATTTATCGAGGTTGGAGACTTTGGATTGGAATTATAATTTCATTGAAGGGACCATTTCATATGAAATAGGAAATCTAAAGCACTTGAAGATCCTACGACTTTCATATAATAAGCTTTCTGGAGAAATTCCCCAAACAATTTCCAATTTATCTTCACTTGAAAGATTGAGTTTGTCTTATAACACTTTATCAGGTATTTTCTCTCTCTCTTTTTTTAATATAGATTTCACTAGGACAAACCAACTCATGATGCATAAAATTAAATTATATATGTGTGTGTGCGCATGCGCCCGCACGCATGTTATAAAGTCAATACTGACTCTTTTTTCCCTCTATTATTTGAAGGAGGCCTTCCAAGGGAGATTGGTAATCTTCGACAACTATGGTTAATATATCTTTCAAATAATCAACTTTCTAGCTCTATACCGACTTCTGTATTTAATAGTTCAATGTTACAGTACATTGAACTTAACAACAATAACTTCTCCGGTAGCCTCCCACTAAATGTATGTTTTCGGCTCCCAAAACTTGCAAGACTTTATGTAAGTAAAAATAATTTATCTGGTCAAATACCCTCAATTTGGCAACAATGCAAAGAATTGTCAGATTTAGATCTAAGCAATAACAGATTCGATGAAGGAAATTTTCCAAGTGATATTGGAAATTTGACCAACCTCGAATTCTTATATCTCAACAACAACAGCTTGCAAGGTAAGAGGTTTAATTATTCACATCTAAAGTTTTTGTCCAACTATGTTTAGTAAGTCATGAATTAGCATTACAAATTTAGTGGAAAATTGTATGAAATGAATAATATCTAGTTGGATTTCATTTAGAGACTTGGAACATGTGACGTCAGAAACAAGGTGAGTAATATCTAATTATTTATCTGCTCGTTTTAAATTTTAAACAGGTGAAATTCCATTGTCTCTTTTCAATATTTCTTCATTGAGACAAATAAATCTAGGTCGAAACAATCTACAAGGAAATATCCCAATATGAGCTGGCAATTGGGCGTTACTCGAAAGTTTAGATCTAAGTTACAACTCCTTTACAGGTATGCTCTATTATCCATATGATACTGAACATGGGCTTAATAAGCATGGTTTGGATTATTGTCATCGTAATAATGATTATAATTTTGCTCACTTTTAATTTTCCACAGGTGAAATTCCATCATCTCTCTTCAACATTTCTTCTTTAATAGTAGTGTCTATAACAAGCAACAAATTAGAAGGTAGACTACCATCATCCATCGGTAATTGCACGTTCCTGGAATATTTATATCTAGAAGAAAACTCATTAACAGGTATATGCTCAATCTACTCAGTCGTTAATTTTACTCTTTAACAAAATTCCATTTATCATATATAATATTTATGGGTACGGGTGAAAGCAAAGCTTGTCCTATATTGTCTCCTATATTCGATTATTAATAGTATAATATCAATGATCTCTTTGCTCACTAAATTTTAAACAGGGGAAATTCCATCATCTCTCTCCAGTATTTCTTCTTTAAGAGAAATATTTTTAACAAGAAACAGATTTAATGGTAGTCAACCTATGTCAATTGGCAATCAGACAATGCTGGAATATTTATATCTAGGTGACAACTCCTTTACGGGTATGGTCTATCTACTCATCCATCAATTTTATGCTTTAACAAAATTCTATTTATTATTTGCTAAACTTTTTCTTGGTGAAATTCATAAATTGTGTATTTTTCCAGGTGAAATTCCTGAAGAGATGTGCCATCAACTCCCTGTACTTGAAGTTTTTCAGGTTGTTAATAATCAATTAGGGGGCAACATTCCAAAATCAATAAGTAACTGTACATCTTTGCTAGCTCTATATTTGGGCATGAATTCATTTTCAGGTATGCTCCAATTGATACACACCCTTCTCTCTCCCTCCCTCCCTCCTCCCTCTCTGTATGATATGAGTTGTGTGCCTATAACTTTATCACATGTTTAGTGTTTTTATTCAAACATACTAATATATATATGAAAAGAAATTGTTGGAAGCTTTATACTTTAATGATATTTTCAAACACACACCCACACGCACTTAATATTTCCTTGCTATCCTACTTTTAATAAATTAAAAAACCAGGGCATGCTTTTCTAGTAGTGTTCTATATATATTATAACATTAAAATTTCAGACATGAATGGCACAGCATCTATTTGTAGTTTTGTACAATGTCCTCTAAAGATCACATGCTATGGAATCCTTGCCACAAAAAAGTTGTTATAGTTTTATATGTGAAACATAAGGAGTGATAAATAGATTTATGATGACCCACATGTAATTACTTGGTGGTAGCTAATTTCACACGTCTGAAATTTGTTTTCCCCACTTTCCTATATTTAAGTATGGAGACTTGTTAGTTTACCAAACATTTGAAAGGACTCGAAATTAATGATATATTTGGAGTTTTCTTGTAATTATATGGAGAAGTGAATTCAAATTTTTGAAACACATGTAAGTTACATAATTTGAAACACATGTAAGTCACACACACACAAAACATATTACTCCTGTTTTGTCAATTTTCACAATATTTGATCGTCCGTCAGTTCTTTTCTTTTTCTTTTTCTTTTCTTTTTTTGAGTTAATTATCCAACAACTTTTTGTTTCCAGGTTTTATACCCAAAGAGATAGGCAATTTTGATAAGCTTGAAGAGTTGGATTTCTCAGATAATAATTTTAGTGGACCCTTTCCTTCACATATCTTCAACATTTCAGCATTGACCTGGGTCTCCCTCTCACATAATTCATTCTCTAGCTTTCTCCCATCAAATTTGGGAATTGGCCTTCCCAACCTGAAGGAATTGAACTTGGGACAGAATCAGCTTATTGGACAAATTCCAAGCAGCATTTCAAATGCTTCTGAGCTCACTGTGTTAGATTTATCAGGGAATAAATTTAGTGGTAGTATACCCAATGTACTTGGGAATCTAACAAACTTGATGGCATTATATTTTGATGGCAATGCTTTGAATGGGTTGATTCCAAATACAATCAACAGACTGCAAAGCCTTCAACATTTAAGTCTTAGCAACAATAGATTACAAGGGCCCATCACAAATGAATTGTGCCAAATAAAAAGTTTGAGTGAGTTGTATCTAGCCAACAACATGTTTTCAGGAATGATTCCAAGCTGCCTCACAAATACTCCTTTACGGAAGTTGGATTTAAGCTCTAACAAATTGCTTTCTCATATACCCTCTTCTCTTTGGAGTCTCCAAGATATATTAATCTTAGATTTATCCTCCAATGCATTGAGTGGAAGAATTCCTCCTGAGGTATCAAACTTGAGAGCAATTATACTCTTGAACTTGTCAAGAAATCAAATTGTAGGAAACATCCCTACAGCCCTGGGTGGCTTGCAAACTTTGCTAAACCTATCTTTGGCTCATAACAAATTACAAGGGCCTATACCTGAATCACTTGGTGGCATGGTAAGCTTGGAGTCCTTGGATCTCTCTAAAAATTACTTGTCTGGTGTGATTCCGAAATCATTGGAGTCACTTGCCCATCTGAAATACATAAACCTTTCATACAATTTATTGCAAGGAGAAATTCCAAATGGTGGTTGTTTTGAAAATTTTTCAGCTGATTCTTTCATGATGAATGAAGGTCTTTGTGGGAAGCCTCAACTACTTGTTCAGCCATGTAGGAAAGGAAACAAGCATAACTCAAGTAAAGTTATGTTTTGATAAAATGCTTATTGCCTATCTCAGTTGCCCTTTTGGTTATTGTTCTATGCATAGTCTTTCTAAAGCATAAGAAAGGTCATGCTAATGATTCGACTAATAAGGATTTAATTAATTTTGAGACACCAATGAGGATATCTTATTATGAGCTTCTTCGTGGAACAAATGAATTTGATGAGAGTAATCTTCTTGGACGGGGAAGTTTTGGATCAGTCTACAAAGCAGTTCTTCCAAATGGAATAATTGTTGCTGTTAAAGTATTTAATTCAAGCGTAGAAGGAGCTTTGAATAGTTTTGAAACTGAATGTGCCGCTTTGTACAATGTACGTCATCGCAATCTCACTAAGATGATTAATGATTGCTCACATGGTGAATTTAAATCCATAATAATGGAATTCATGTCAAATGGGAGTCTTGACAAATGGTTGCACTCTAATAACTATCATTTGGATATCTTGCAAAGGTTGAATATAATGATTGATGTGGCCGCTGCTTTGGAGTATCTTCATCATGGTTCTCCTATACCAATTGTTCATTGTGACATAAAACCGAGCAACATATTGTTGGATGAAGATATGGTGGCTCACGTTAGTGATTTTGGTATTGCCAAATTGTTGGGTGAAAGACAGATGGAAATTTATACCAAGACTTTGGCTACAATAGGGTATATGGCACCAGGTATAATCATTTTATAACATGATATTAATTATTTAATTTCTTTTTTTTTTTACTTCATGTTTTATGAAATCTTATATCTTTATATTACCAACAAATATCTGCCCTTTTTTACAAGAGATTATCGGCACTTCTAAAATAAGAAAATCACAAACATACTTTTTGTTTTGTTTTTTGTCATGATGTTTTTTTCATTAATAGTTGAACTTGACACACAGAGTATGGATCAGAAGGAATAGTTTCTTTTAAAGGAGACGTATATAGTTATGGCATTTTGTTGATGGAAATTCTTACAAGAAAGAAACCAACAGATGAGATGTTTGTTCAAGGTCTGAGTTTGAAAGATTGGGTGAGCAAATCAACACCGCATTCCATCATTAATATTCTAGATGCCAACTTGTTGCCAAGAGATGATCAAAATATTGGCATCATATTGTCGCATATATCACCACTTCTTGCGTTGGCCTTAGATTGCTGTATTGATTTACCTGGAGCGCGAATTAATATGAAGGATGTGGTGGTAAAACTTAACAAAATCAAGACCTCTTTTATCAAAAATGTTAGTGGCACCACTAACTACTTGAATAATTGTTAAATCAAATTGTAATCAATGTTTCTTTTACTCTTTTTATTTTTATTTTTCTATGGAACTTGTAACCTTGAAATATAGAATGATGATTTTTTTTAAATATTGGCATATCACAAAATTAGTTACTTTTGCATCTGAATAATGAGAACTGATTGGGGAAAAGTTGAGGAAAAGCATCCTATTGAAAAATTTATTGATGATAAGGACCTAAATTAAAGTACTGATACTATATGAGCACAAAACTTATATAATACGGATAATCTATATATATAGAAATCTATTATGTTCTTATACTACTACAAAATATGGATTTAGTGGCGTCAATCTTATGACACTTCTTCAAACAAGCGCAAGAGGAGACTTCTTTTTTTTTTAAAAAAAATATATGTGACAGCTATGACGCTTCAGTAGAAAAGCGTCATAGTTGCTTATACACTACTACAGAATATAAATTTTATGTCCCTAAAGGACGTCCCTTTTTAAAAAAGCGAAGTAAAAAGCAAAGACGGTGGCAATTTTGTAATTATGGATGAGAACCGAATATCTTTAGACGTCCCCAATTTAAATAAGGACGTCTAAAGTGTGACTTTACAGACTTTAGACGTCCCTATATACATTGGGGATGTCTAAAGTTTAAATTTTTTTTTTAAAATTAGGGACACCCTTTGGCATCCCTTATATATTTGGCGTCCCTAATATTAGGGAAGCCAAAATGGCGTCCCTATATATATGAGGGATGCCAAAGGGTGTCCCTCTTTTTTTTTTTTTTAAATTTGACTTTATACTTCACCAATATATATAGGGACATCTAAAGTGTGGTTTTAAACGTCTCTATTTTAAATTGGGGACGTCTAAAGTAAAAAAAAAATAATTGGACAACTTTAGGCGTCCCTAAATTAAATTTGGGATGCTAAAAACAATTCAAATTTTTACTGTCAGTCTTTATTTGTCAGGTTTACTGTCAGTTTTATACTACTCTTACACTCATCTTTCTGTTCCCATCACTGCAAACACAAGAGTCACTGCGCCACGCTTTTTAACTCTTGCTTCTTCCTTTCTCTCTCTTTTTTTCACCTTGATCTAGATCTGTTATGCTTCCTTACCACTTTTATTATTTTATCTTCTTTCTCTTTTTTTTTGTGGGTTTCCCTTCCTTTTTATCTTCTAACTCGTGTTGTTATAGCTTGTAGATCGAGACTCTAAAACATACTTCATGGCCATGTTCCCGTTGAGAAAACGAGGTTCATCTCTCCCTGTTGCTCTTCTCTATTCATTATTATGAGAAAATGAATTTTAATAATAGAAGGAGATAAAGTTTTTGCAACTGATTCCTCTTGTTATTATCATCTTTTGCCTATGAGATTTCAGCTCTGGAGTTATTATTGTGTAGATTTTGGATTTGGAGTTCAGATACTAGATCTGTAATTTTATTGATGATGATATGTAATTTCTGATTTTAAATACTGTTTATTAGTCTAGATCTGTAATATAAATGATTTTTTTTAAAAAAAAAGCACTTTAGAAGTCCTCATTTTAAACTAGGGATGTCTAAAGTCTAGACTTTAGGCGTCTTTTTATTTACGGACGTTATTGTCATTTTTTACTACGTCGCTCACATAGACATCCCCTTGTTTTCAGACGTTAAAAGGCCTAAAAAAGGGACTTTAAAAATATTTTTTGTAATAGTGTTAATACACTGTATGGTGCTTGCCTGAGAAAGTGATGTACAAGGGGTTATTTTTTTTTTTAAAAAAAATGAATCCCTTTACTACTATTAAAAAAATGTGTGGCAACTATGGAATAATAGAAATTTCATAAGTGTCAAAGCTCCATTACTATGATGGATGCTTTCTTAAGAAAGTATGTCTATACTAAGAAACAAAAATTAAATTTAAGAATCGGTTTAGATATCAAAACCTAGAGATAAATTACCCTTATTAAAAAGTATTTTTATTTTTTTTAATAAAAGTCTTCGAACAGCGCTTCATTATAAAGCGCCGTCCAAGATGTGGCCTTGAATGGTGCTTGGTTTTCAAGTGCCATCCAAGGCGTTTCAAGGCACCTGATGCCTTGAAAATTCAAGGCACTCGTGGTGCGTTGATATTTCAAGGCCTTGGACGACGCTTGAAAACCGAGCGCCGTCCAAGGCTCAATTTTGGACAGCACTTGATAATCAAGTGCCGTCTAAGATTTTTTTTCTTTTAAAAATGGCCATCATTTTTTTAAAATTGAGAAGCTTTGGCGGTTCGAGAAAAAGCGCCGTAGCTTCTCCCACTTTGTACAAGGTGCCTTTTTTACTTTTAAATTGGCCATCATTTTTTTTAAATTAAGAAGCTTCAGCGTTTTGATAAAAAGCATTGTAGCGTCTCCCACCTTGTATGGCGCTTGTATTTAAAGCGCCATACAAAGTACTATTTAATTTCCAGAAACCTCCATTTTCGTTTTCATTTTCATCTTCCCGCTTTCTCTCTAGCTCCTTCATTTTCTAGAACTTTGTTGCTGTACAAAGCTTCCTCTCTCATGTATTTTTTTTATCTTGTCCGGGCCTCCTTAAGAAGCTCCCTAGCCTGTAAGTGTCACTATTGGAAAAATCACTTTTAAGACCGGTTAAAAAAGACATGTTAGACCAGTTCTGGATCTGGTCTTGATATAGCCAGTCTAAAAAGTCTGCTACTTTTTAGACCAGTTATGGAACCGGTCTTAAAAAAAAGTTTTAAGATCGGTTATTATAAAACTGGTCTAAAAATAAATATTTTTAGACTGGTTATTAGAGGAACCGGTCTAAAAGGTTAAAATTTTAGACCGGTTTTCTTAAAAACCTGTCTTAAAAGTTGAAAAATTAAGACCGGTTTTCTGCAAAATCGGTCTTAAAAGTAATACTTTTTAGACCGGTTTTCTCCAAAACCGGTCTTAAATGTACTTTTCAGACCGGTTTTTGGAGAGAACCGGTCTTAAAAGTTGATTTTTTTTAAAATTTTCGTTTAAAAGATATACCCAGCAAGCCATTTCCCTTGTTAAAACATCTCACTCAGCAAGCAGTAGTCAGTTCAACGACATTCAAATAAATCTTCTCTTACATATTATATAACTAACATCTTAATGACATGTGAGAGACTCAAAACTCGTTGGAACATATTAAAACTCAACTCCCTTGTGCTTAAACAGTGCTGGCCGAAACAGAAGCAAGGAAAACAACCATGAATAATAAACTCACAATCATAGACATAATCATAATGCAAGGAAATCATACAACCATGACAATGCTGTTTTGACCAAGTTCCTTATCTTTTCACTTACATACATACATCAAAGATTAAATTACATTAATGACAATGTTGTTATTCATTAGGGCCAAAATACTTTATACACACTCTTCTCAGGCTGATGATCACTAGCTGGCCTGGCTTCGGAGAATCTATACTAAGACGTACACCTCATATCCTTCATTTTCCTGTGACGACAAAAAAAAATAGTTAAATATATACACCAATAACAATATACATAATTCAAATATAGTTCATGATAATTATTTTAGCTAACTAACCTTCAATGTAGTTTTATAAAGGGATATCCTCCTATATCCCTTTATGATGATCATTTCTTGTGCCGTGTTCATCATCTTCTTCATCTTCTTCATTCAATTCTGGTAAACCCCTAGAAAAAGAAGGAGTCTCAAGCAGATCATTCATTGAATGACTTTCCTGATTAATATCAACGACCCTTTTTCCTTGAAGAGCTACAGACCACATTTTATTTGCCTGATCAGTAACATAGAACACTTGTTTCGCTTGATATGCCATAATAAAAGGTTCATCTCTAAAACTTCTATTCAAATCAACACATGTAAATCCCAACTGATCAATCATCACACCATTGTTGACATGAACCCACTTGCATTTGAAAATGGGTAGTTTAACTTTAACATAATCAACCACCCAAATCTCTTCAATCACCCCATAATAAGGTATTGCTGCCAATCTAGGATTCTTATCTTTTGAACTAGAGAAGTGCATAGATTCAACTACTAACATAACCCCACTGTTCTGGACGGTGCTCCCATTATCAAGGGACTTCGTGTAAAACGTATAACCATTGATCACAAATGAAGTCCAACTTATGACATCAGCCTCAGGACCACGTGTTAACCATTTAATTGTATCAGAAACACATTCTTCGCCGTCAACCTTTTGTTTGAACCAATGTGCAAAAGTTTTGTTATGCTCTCTAATTAACCTTTGTTCAGTCATTCGACTATTTCCTATCCGTACAATTTCTTTATAAGCATTAATGTAATCTTGAACTTCATCAACATTATTCAAGATGTACAAGTGGACTTGTTGCAATTCATTAGGATCCATACTCTTTACTGAAGCCCCGCGTCTACCGCCTTCTTCGTCATGACGTTTAGGAAGTCCAATATGTCCTACATTTGACAAGTAATCTTGACAAAACTCTATGGCTTCTTCAGAAATATATTTCTGAACAATAGATGCTTCAGGCCGGTTAGGGTTCTTCACATATCCTTTTAGGATTTTCATAATTCTTTCAATTGGGTACATCTATCGTAAATAGATAGGGTCACACAACTTGATCTCCCTGACTAGATGAACAATTAGATGTACCATGATGTCAAAAAAAGAAGGAAGAAAAAGCTTCTCAAGCTGGAACAAGATCAGATATCCTTCATTTTCCAGTTCATCCAATTTTTTTGTCTCAATGACTTTACTACAAATAGCATTTACTACAAAGAAAAAGTGATTTAGTAGCAGTTAAAAATGGGTATTAGTAGCAGTTCTAACCGCTACAAACAACATTAGTAGCGGTTACAAAAACCGCTACTAAATCGTATGTTGCAAGCGGTTTTGTAGCGGTTATATAAAACCGCTACTCACGGAAAATAACCGCTACATCCTTTGTAGCGGTTATAAAAAATCGCTACAACATCCCCATGAACATAATTTTTTTTCAGAGATATTTGTAGTGGTTAGTCTAACCGCTACAAATATAAAAAATTGAAATTTTGAAGGCGGGAAAAGAAAATGACATTTTTTTCAATTTTGTAGCGGTTAAGAAACCGCTACTAATTTTGAATGTTTATGAAATTTGTAGCGGTTATAAAACCGCTACTAATTTCATGAAATTCAAATTTAGCGCTAAAAAATTTTATTTGAGTTTAAAAAGGCACGTTTGTTAGTAGCGGTTTAATAACCGTTACAAATATTTAAATTTTTTTTAAAAATATACGATCATTTGTTTTTGTTCTTTTAATATTAAATTAATTAGTTTATTTTTTTATTAGTTTATCTAATTTAATTAGGTTATTATTCAATAGTTTAAATTATTAATAAATTAAAAGGAAAAATTTAATTTAATTGGATTAGTATAAAAGTTATATTAATAATATTATTACGAATACGTAGGTAATAAGGAATTATTATGTTGTCTAATATAATGTAATTGGGTATGAAAAATAGATGAAAATGAGATATAGCTCTGAAATATCTAGAAAAAAAAATGGTGAGAATAAATTTTATATAAAGGAAAGAAGTATTGTAAAAAAAATAAAAAAACTTGTTACCATATTTGATCGTATTATTCAGCTCCTCTGATCTACTCATACAAAAGAAGTTGTAAATGAGAGGAAATGAAAGAAAGGTAAGGTGAAAAGAAATTCGGGAGTGTTTGAAATGAGTTGTGCTAAGGGTATTTATAGAGATCCACGTATTATTTGTAGCGGTTAATGTATCCATTTTGTAGCGGTTTCTATTTAGTAGTGGTTATTTTTATTTTTGTAGCCGTTTTATAACCGCTACAAATATTATTTTATTTTATTTTTAAAATTTTTTTAAAAAATTTTTTCCAGTTTTTTTTAAAAGACAAAAGCATAATTTGAATTTGATCACTCATCGTCGCCATCCCTACAGAAATTATGTAGAAAAAGTATTGTTAGGGATGTATTATTAAATTTAAAAAATTTAATTTAAATGACGTGGACTTAAAAAAACTCACCGCAGTAGAGGTAAATTGTTATCGCCTTCAGGGAAGTAGTTTTCAAAATCGGCTGGCTGAAATGGCTCACTCTCGTAAGCGATGTTATTTCCTTCACCCATGTCGTAAAGGTCTCATGCCTTTAAATGAACGACCATGTGCCAATCCCTGTGCCTCTCGTCCTTGACATAATAAACCTGATGTGCCTCTGAAGCTAGAATATACGGCTCATCATCTTGAGAAATACCAGTATGAATCGGCCGTGAGAAATTGACTGATATGATCCTTAAGTCATTAGTTGTCAGTCCTCGAGAAGTAGTGGTATTTGCCCACAAACACTTGAACAGCGTCATGGTGAAACGGTCTTGATAATTAAGTTCGACCACATCAAGAAGCTTGCCATAGTAAGGGACGGCCCCGAACTGCATGTTGGTGTCACTGCTGCTCGCATAACTCCTTGTCCCAAATGTGCCATAAACACCCGAATTTTGAGTTTGCAATCCTTGATCCCGTGAAACCATGCAAAACTTAAAACCATTGACATTGTATGCTGTAAACTTTTTTGCATGATCAAGAGGGCCGATTGCGAGAGCTCTGAAATCTGGTGAGTGTGGGTTGTGGTCATTTAGTATTATACGCGCAAACCAGCTCGGGAATTCTCTATGGACCCTCCTATCAACTTCTGAGGATATCTGTGTACGGATCCTGAGTTGACGCTTAACATGACTTCTGAATTCCCTGTAATTAATAATGGAAAGGTGATAGTGAAATGAAAGTGAGAAATGTTACGAAAGATATAGATCGAATAACATGTGAGTGTACAATTCTTACCGAATGAAAGGTTCAACTTGAGTGCAATTAATCAAGACATGTCTATGTGCTTGCAACTTCTCAGTTGCCGTTAGTTTGAAGTTCTCAGTTGCTCCAACTGGTTTACCAACACGAGGGATAAATTCTCCTGATGTCGGCGCAGGCGCAGGTTCAAGACAATCGTCAACCCGAGGTGGGCGGTTGAAAGCAGTTTCAAGATCATCAAAGTACCTTGAGCAAAAATAAAGCACCTCATCCCCTATATAGCCTTCAGCTATAGAACCTTCTGGCCACGCCTTATTCCCTACGTAAGATTTTAATTTCCCAAGGAACCTACGAAATACAGAAGAGAAAATTGATATAAAATGCTGAAAAGGACGACTAGCAAACATTAAATACGGAGAATAAAGCACATATTTAAAATGAGTACCTCTCAATCGGATACATCCAACGATATTGTATTGGTCCAGCGAGCTTTGTTTCATGAACGAGGTGGACTGTAAGGTGAACCATCATAGTAAAAAAGGACGGGGGAAAGATCATTTCCAAATGACAAAGCATAAGAATGATTTTGGACTGCAGCTGATCATGCTCCTCACTGATCAAAACCTTATAACACAACTTTTGAAAGAAAGAACAAAGTTCCACCAAAATGATGGAAACATCAGGAGGAAGTGTATTCTTTATAGCTAAAGGGAGTAACTGCTGCATAAGAACATGTGAGTCATGACTCTTCAGGCCAGCAACCTTTCGAGCCTGCAAGTCAACACATCGAGAAATGTTGCTTGACTACCCATTAGGAACTTTTAATTTCTTTAACATTGCGAGGAAGACTTCCTTGTTCGGTTTTGTGAGGGTAAACTTTACTGGCTGAAATTTGTTATGCTCATCTGGCCAAGCGTCTTCACGAACTCCCAAGTCACGTAAATCTTTCCTTGCTTGAAGGTGATCTTTTGTCTTGCCGGGTTCATTAAGGAGTATATACAGCACATTGTCGCAAATATTCTTTTCAATGTGCATTACATCAAGATTGTGGCGAAGTAAATTAGATCTCCAATATGGAAGAGTGAATAAAATACTTATCTTCTTCCACTGCTGAGGCGCCGAAGTCCTGCGAGTCTTTTGGCGAGTTTCTGCTGAATCGTCGCTTTTTCCAAACTCGAAGTCAACATGCTCAAGCTGCTATAAGATATCTGTACCGGAAAAGTCTGAAGTGGTCCTCTTTTTTCTGGTTTACCATTAAAGCGATTCCATTGCAATATGAACTTATGCCTTCCATCGAGAAACCTCCGATGCCCTATAAAGCACCATTTTCGGCTGTGGGGAAGGTGCACTGCATCAGAGTCAAAATTGTAAGTTGGACATGCCGACCCAGTATGCACATTCTAACTAGATAATGTGCCAAGGCCATGAAAGTCACTAATCGTCCACATCAAGGCTGCACGCAAGTTGAACAAAGTGTTGCCGTAAGCGTCGTACGTCTCCAAGCCGACATTCCACAGGTCAAGCAATTCTGCAATAAGTGGTTGGAGATACACATCGATGTTATTACTCGGTGCCTTTTTGCCTGGAATGATCATAGACATAATGAAAGAGCTTTGTTTCATACACATCCAGGGGGAAGTTGTAGGGAACTAAGACTACCGGCCAAATACTGTAACTTGTGCTAATATTCTCGAAAGGATTGAAACCGTCGGTCGCCAACTCAAGCCGAACATTTCTGGGGTCAGTCGCGAAATCTGGAAAGTCATTGTCAAACATTTTCCAAGCATCTGCATCCCGCGGATGTCTTAATTTACCGTCTTCATTGTTATGAACAGCATGCCACCTCATGTGCTCCGCAGTTTTAGATGACATAAATAATCTTTGTAGGTGAGGTTTTAAAGGGAAGTACCTGAGAATCTTTACAGGTTTCTTCTTCTGCTTTTTCCCCTTCCGAATTGTCTTATACCTCGATGTGTGACATTTCTTACAAGTCTCCCTGCTAGAATCGTCTCCCCAATACAACATACAATCGTTTGGGCATGCATCAATCTTCTGATAGTTCAACCCCAACCTATTGATAATCTTCTTGGCCTCGTAGAACGTTGTGGCAATCTCAGCATCGGGGAATGCATCTTGTAATAATTCGAGCAACATCGACATTCCCTTATCTGTGATTCCACACAAGCACTTGATATGATACAATTTGATCAAGAAAGATAATTTAGAATATTTGTGACAACCTTGATATAAAGGACAATCTGATTCATCCATCAAGCTAAAAAAATCCTGAGCTGCTTCATTCCTCATAAAAATTGGCTCAGAACCATGCACTTCTTCATTGAAGTTGTCGCCTTGAAATCCAAATGCATCACGCACAGCATCATTCACAGGATCATCTTCATCTACTTGAACACCTACTTGAAAACTTTGAGGAAGAGCATCATCATATCTAATGCCGGCCTTCTCACCATGAATTGCCCAGAACATATAGTCCTCTGGGAAAGGCTTCACAAGCAAATGTTCCTTCACAATATTTTGTGCATGCCACTTCTTGAACTTGCATTTCCGACACGGACAGACGATCTTGCCGTTACAGCTGGCGTGAGTGAATGCGAAATCCAAGAAATTGTTTAATCCGTACAAATATTCTAGAGAATTGTGCGGCAACCTGATCCATGACTTATCCATAGCTACTAGTGAGAGAGAAGAAAGTATAGAGAAGAAGATGAGTGAATAGAGAGTGACGAATGCCAAGAACCTTATAATATGAAATTCCAACATTTAACATTTTGTAGCGGTTTAAAAACCGCTACACTAACCGCTACAATTTTAAAAAATTAGTAGCGGTTATATATATTAAACTGCTACTAATTTTCAAGCCATTGGAATTTTGCACACAGTGGTGGGAAATTCAAAATTTAAAAGTTGGGTATTAGTAGCGGTTCTATATATAAAACCGCTACTAATATTAAAGCCGTTGGACATCAAATGGAAAAATTATTTTTAATTTGTTGCGGTTATACAAAAAATAACCGCTACAAATGTGCACAAAGGCGGCAAATTTCAAAATTCAAATGTTGAGTATTTGTAGCGGTTTGTATTGTTAAATCGCTACAAATATTTTGTATATTTGTAGCGGTTTTTATTGTAGAACCACTACAACCTTATATGTTTGTAGCGGTTTTTATTTTGGAACTGCTACAATCATATATATTTGTAGCGGTTTTTATTATAAAACCGCTACAAATATATATATATGCTTTATTTTTTTTTGAAATATAAATAATATTGTTGCAATTAATTCACAAATTCAACAACGCGGTCTAATAATATAAATATAATTATGGAATAATAAGAATTTAAGTTCTGAAATACAAAATTATATATATTTATTTACAAATGTTTCAACAACAAATAAAAAAAAAGATGTCCTAAACTAAGTAGCTGGGGGCTAATCATCTGGTGCTCCCTCAAGTGCTGCTGGATTAGGCCGCTGGGCAGAGTGAACTGCACCATCATCATCAGCAGGAGGAGGAGAAGGAGTAGGCTGGACGACGTATCGAGGGACAGGGGGAACTTGTGGATGCTGCTCGTCTGGGAATAGGCGATTCCATGACCGCTCGAGCATGTTGTTCGCGATATCACGCCACTGCGTCTGCCGAGCGTAGATCAAATCAGCCTGCAGCTGCATCTGCTGGAGATGCAGTTGGTGCATCTACTGCTGCTGCTGCTGTGCCATCTGCTGTTCCAAATCTGACCGTAGCTGGTCAATAGACTCGTCCCTCGGACGTCTGACCCCTCTAGAGCTGCCAACCTCAGAGGCGGCACTCCTGCCATAGACCATGCTAGGTCTGGCTCCTATCCCCATCCCCCACACGAGTTTGGGGTGCTCAGCTTGACCCAGATCCGCCTTCAAAGGAGCCGTCGGGTCCACTGACCCTTGTGACTCCTCGGCCTGGGTCTGTCGCAGCTCAGCCTGCGATGCTGCATCCGCTCCTACCATTTTATGAAACAATTACTGATTAGCATTTTTCATTATTAAGTTGGTTTTATAAAAATTATAATAATAAAATTACTTACAATGGCTGCCTCTGCCTGCTAAGAGGTCGCAGTCCTGTCACGGTGTTTGTCCGTGATGGCGTACAACTACCCATAGTCCGTCTGACGGTTCTCCTGCTGTGCCTTCTTCTCCTAAAACAATTACAAAATTCAATTAGTATTATGAAATAACCAGCTAAAAGTCAGTGATATTTTGAAAACTTACCAGCTCGCTGTAGGTGACAGCAAAGGTCTTCGATCCTACTGTGTGGTGGATCGTCTGCTGCGCACGGATCCTGGTGTTCCTCTAAGAAAGGTCCTGAAAAAAAAATATTAAATGTATTAAAACAATAAAAAAAATTTAAAATTAATAAATTTCAAATTAAAAATAATTAAATTGAAATTATAATTTAATAATTAACAATTAGAAAATTATATATAAAGAATCTAATAAATACATTACCTGCCCCTCATGGCTCCTCCTGAACTGGACGAAACCCGCCCAGTTGTTCGGCGGCACGCCGTCCGGGACCCTCTCGATCAGCTGCTCCAGAGGCATTGTCCCGTCCTTATCCACCCTGCGGAAGAGATGGTTCCTCCTGTTCCTCCAGCCGTCACCCATCTTCATGAGGGTGTACCTCTTCCGGTTGGCCCGGACGGCAAACCGCAGGTGCAAAAAAATTATTTAAATATCAATAATTATAAAAATCCTATTAAAAAGTATTAATTAAATAGAAAAAATTACAAAAAATATTAAATAAATACTATTAATTACCTGAATCACCTCCTCAAAAGCCTGGCCCTTCGGCCCCCTCGGAACGTGCCTCCACGTCTTGAAATGAAGGGGGAACCGCATTCAATTTGCGCCCAGGTCGTTCAGGAAACGGCTAAACAGGTGACCCCCATTGTCAATGGGCTGGTCAGTGCCTTCATTCCACGGCACTATAACTTGCAGGGTCCGGTCCATGCTGTTCAGACCTGCCACGTTCAACCTCCTCGTCGACACGTTCCCCTGCTCATCTGCACAGTTTACTGCACGTTAGATAAATTGTAATTCAAATTTAACATTTCAAATTTAAATAAATAATTTATTAAATTAAAAAATTTATTTACCTTGCACCTGCACCTCAAACCCAGTAGACCACGAAGACGACCCTCATAGGTTGTTCTGCTCCCGAGCCTCCTCCTCATCAAGGAACTGCCCCATCTCCCTGAGCCCAATCGGGATCTCAAAGTCCTCCTCGTCGTAGTCCTTGACGCTGATATCTGCCCCCCAAACTCAGGCACCTTTGGTGTGGTCGTCTCCTGTGGTATCGTCTGCGGTGCCTGTGGTGGGGCTGACTCCTGTGGGGGGATGGGCTGAAATGCCGCGATCGCCCTGCCTCTACGCTGACCCCTGCTTGGCTGCTGCCACCCCACAAAATCGGTCTGGGGACCTCAGGGGCCTTCCCCTTATCCTCTCTTGAAGCCATATCAACTGTAAAAATTCAACAAAAAAAATATTTTAGTCACATTATTATGCAAAAATCTAATAAAAATAAAAATACATCTTATCTACGTACCTTAAGTGCAAATTCTGAGAAATACTGTAGCAAAAACTCCTTCACAAACGTCTGAACGCTCAAATCTAAGAGAAAACACTCAGAGAAACTTCAGGAAACAAAATGAGCAAACGAAAAAAAGGAGGGAGGCGGCCTTTAAATAGGCCAGAAATTTGTAGCGGTTATCCAAATAACCGCTACAAATCACCAAGGACGGTTCCAATTTGTAGCGGTTTTTTTAATAACCGCTACAAAGTACAAGAACCTTTGAAATTCTATAGCGGTTATGGTTCAGAACTGCTACAAACTTGGAGACTCTTGAAATTCTGTAGCGGTTATTGGGATATAACCGCTACAAATACATGACGTTTGGGATTTTGTAGTGGTTTTGTTGCTATAACCACTACAAATAACTGCTACACTGTTGGTGGGTCTTGGTCGTGCCAAGTGGCGGGAATATTGTAGCGGTTTTTATTTATTAACCGCTACAACTTAACCGCTACATGTTTTGGCAGGAATTTCACGCCAACTTTGTAGCGGTTTTTCCTATCTAACCGCTACAAAAAATGATGCTAATCTGTCACTCCACTTGGCGATTAGCTTGCCGCTACAAATTTGTAGCGGTTTAGCTTAAAACCGCTACAAATACTATAATTTGTAGCGGTTTGATGTAACCACTACAATGCCACCTCTACAGATTACCATATTTTTTGTAGTGATTGAAGAAGAAACAAAGTCTAGTCAAAATATGTTGAGATCATATTAGGTAATGCCTCAAATAGCTACTGGGAGCAGTTGTTGCATTAAGACATGATAGTCATGAGACTTTAGCCCCACTAACTTCAAGTCTTTCATCGACACAAGCTTCCTAACATTTGAAGAATACCATGAAGGAACTTTGATGCCATGTAAACACTGACAAAAGCTTCTTTTCTCATCCTTAGACAAAGTATGAGCAGTTGGAGGACAAACAGTTCTCTTACTATATGGCTTTGGATGCAAGTCTTCTCGTATCCCCATTTCCTACAAATCTAATCTTGCCTTCACGCCATCCTTAAACCTACCTTGTATGTTAAGCAGTGTCCCATCAATACTATCACAAACATTTTTCTCCACATGCATGAAATCAATACAGTGTCTCACATCAAGCTTCGGCAAATATGGAAGATTGAAGAAGACAGACCTCTTTTTCCATTTACTTTTCTCATTACTATTCTTTGTAGTCTTACAAAAGATAACATTCATATTTTTCACCTTTTCATAAACTTGCTCCCCAGTCAATGCCTTCGGAGCATCTTCAAACTCTTGTCCACCAAAAAAAGCTTTATTTAATCTGTGATACGGGTGGCCTTGTCTAAGAAATCTCCTATGGCCAAGATAAACTGTCTTTCTTCCATGTTGAAGTTGATGGTAGCATGTTCCTTCTTCACAAATCGGACATGCTTTATGGCCTTTAACACTATAGCCTGATAAGTTTCCATATGCAGGGAAGTCATTTATAGTACAAAAGATCATGGCTCACATTTTAAAAACCTCCTTCTTGTTCGCGTCAAAAACATCAACACCTTCATCCCACAACTCTTTCAAGTCTTCGATCAAGGGCTTCGGGTAAACAGCTATATCATTTCCGGGTTGTTTTTGGTCCTGAAATCAACATAGATAACATGATATACTTTCGTTTCATGCATAACAGAGGAGATAAGTTGTAAATTACCAATAGAACAGGCCATGGACTATGTATACTGCTTAGGCTACCAAAAGGATTCATGCCATCCATGCTATGCACAAGCCTAAGGTTCCTAGGCTCTTCACCAAAGGCAGGAAATAATTGATTGATTTTCTTCCATTGAGAAGAATCAGCCGGATGTCAAAGCTTTCCATCAGATATCCTCTCATCCACATGTCATCTCAAATTTCTTGCATCATTTTCATTAGCAAACAAGCGCTTGAACCTTGGTATGATTGGAAGGTACCACAATACTTTTGCAGGAGCGTTATTTGATTTGTACCTCGGGGTTTCACATATTGGACACTATTGTTCCTCTTCATGCTCTTTTCTATACAATATACAATCATTAGGGCATGCATGGATCTTTTTATACTTCATCCCTAGTGGACACAATATTTTCTTAGCATCATAGTATCGAGAAGGCAACACATTATCATCTGGAAGCATGTCCTTAAAAGCCTCAAGAATTTTTTAAAAACTCTTGTCACTCCATCCATGCCGCGCTTTCAAGCTTACCAATTTCAATACTGCTTTCAACAATTGATACTTTTTACACCTCGGGTACAACGGCGTCTCATCATCACTACACATATTATCATATGCATGTGATTGCTCAAAAGTCTCTTCTCCTACATCACGAATAATATCCTCTATCCGATCATCCGTATCCGTGTCATTATCATTAAAGTTCACTCCCCCCTGTTGAGATGAACTTGGCATTTCTAATTCTTCACCATGCCATACCCACACTATATAACTCTAACAAAATCCTTCACAAATTAAATGTGTATATATATCTGCAGTACTTAGTCACTTCTCATTCAAACATACTACACAAGGGCAATAAAACTTCCTACTACCATCATCGGCATTTCTACTAGTGAAGTTTAAAAAACCCCTCACCCCATTATCATATTCAACACTTGTTCGTTTAGCGTTTATCCAACTATGATCCATATATATCTCAACACTTTTAGCACCCTATATCCAACAACAAAAGGATAGACAAAAAAACAACAATAGAGTTTTAGATATTTCAACGAAATTAACAAGCACCATTTGAAACTAGGATTGTTTTAACAAACCAATAACACTGACAATAATCAAACAATCACACTAAATTAAAACAAAACATAGAGTGGTATTGATCCAAGCCAAATATCACAGGGATGTAATTAAAAGTCAGAGCATATATCTAACAAGAATGTGCATATTTAATTTTTTCCAGATTACGTTTATGTGCTCAAAGCAACAACAAGAACCATTTTTTCATAAAACATTATTAATTATTGAACAACGCACAACTAAATAACAGATCGAACACTAACCTGATTGAAGACCAAGGAGTGAGCTTCAACCTAAAGTCACGGTGGCGTTGACTGAGGTTAAAATGAAGTCCTGAAATTCACCGCATTGGCAAAGGGAAGTCAAGTTAGAGGAGAATGGTCACTGCGGAGATTAGAGGTGGCAGCTGAGAAGACTGACAATAATCAAAGAATAGCGATGACGAACACAGCAACGACAACGGTAATGACGGAAGAGAGTTGAGCAAATGAGGGACGGGACGCCATGGACGAGTTTAGAACAAGCACAGACAGAGCTCACAGAGAAATGGCAAAAAGAGAAGGGTTCATAGAGCGCGCGATCTGGGCGCGGGAGTAAAAATAAGGGCGAAAAATCTTACCTTTAAGACCAATTTTTATTAAAAACCAAACCGGTCTTAAAAGAGTGAAATTTCACATTTAAGACCGGTTTTTGTACAAGCCGGTCTTAAAATGTTAAAATTTTTTGAATTTAAAATGTTTTAACATTTAAGACCGATTTTAATATAAAACTGGTCTTAAATATTTTACTTTTAAGACCGGTTTATATGTAAACCGGTTTTAAATGTTAAAACATTTTAAATTCATAAAAATTTTAACATTTTAAGACCAGTTTTATTTATAACCGGTCTAAATAATTTTTTTAAGAACCGGTCTTAGAAGTTCAATATAATTACAAAACTGCTACCGCGTAAATTTTTAAGACCTTATCCACCAAAACCGGTCTAAATGTGGCGGTCTAAAAAGGGTTTTTTCCAGTAGTGTGTTTTCTTTTTTCAACATTTGATTCATATTTTCTTTTAGTCAAAATCTATCATGAATCTTATATGTATGCTCATAATTTTTTGTTTCAGGTATTTATAAATCTATCTTCTTGAACTTCTTATATATTGTAAGTTTTTTAATTTTTGAGCTCACAAATATAATAATACTTAGTTTAATCCTTCGTAGAAGTAACATATATGGCTCAAGTTTAAACAATTTAAATGTTGGAGTTCTTTTATACTTGATACATGAAGACGCAATATTGCAAAAGATATGTACTATGTTATTTCATTTTACTATGGATTGTATTATAAATTGTTGTGGATTGTGGATTTTGGATTATAAATGGAGGTTTCCATCAGGAAAATAAAATAATTATGATATTTTTTAACAAATAAAAGACTTCCTCACGCTTCTCCAGGAAAGTGCCGTAGAAAGTTATATTTTAAAAATAATAATAATTAAGCTATGACGCTTCCATATATTCAAGAAGCATCATAGCTTGTTTTAATGGGGCTGAAAGCTACGACGCTTCCCAAGTGTCATAGTATCCTTTAAATTAAGTGCTACAAATTGCGCTTTTTATAGTAGTGTTATCAATAAAATTTTTAATGGGGAAATTTTCCCATTTTTTCTAAACCTCTTTATCTATAGTAAATTGGGTACCATTAGTATGATAGATCTAAAGTACCGATGATACCCAATTTTTACATTTAAAAATGCTGGTATTAAAATTTTAAATGTTTTTTATTTGATGGGTAAAATTTTAAATGTTGATAAAACAATTTCAAATGTCAACATATTAAGTTTAATTTTTTATATAGGAATAATTGTTAAAAGATGATCATTTAAGATTAATAATATTAGCGTTAAAAAAAATAAAAAAGCACATATTTTAAAGTTAAGAGATCAAACAAAAATATTGTATAAAGTTGTTGGAGTACCAAATATGCATTTTTAAAAAATAAAAAAAACGGTATATATTAAGAGAAATAACTATCACTCTCTCTATTGGGTTGAAATTAAATGCTATCAAAATTGGTAAAAAATAAATAAGGATATTAAATTTCAATAACTTTAACGGGACTGATTTGAAATTATGAAATATTGCTAAATTTGAGAAATTACCTAATTATTTCTTTTTTTTTAATTAAAAAACCCTCAACCCCCTTACCAAACGAACGCCGGAGTTTTGGCGTCGACGACCAGTGACCGAAGTTCTAGCGGTCTAATATATTGTTTTTAAATTTCCCAAGTAAAAGTTGTTAATATAAATACTTGAGTTATTAATAATGATACTAAAGTTGTAAGCAACAACCTAATATATATTTTTTAATTTCTTAGGTAAAAGTTGTCAATATTGATACGTAAGTTGTTAATAGTAGTACTAAAATTGTAAATAGGGTATTTGTTGAATATTTCTGAATAACTTTCACTAGAGCTCAGGCGGCTAATTTTTTTTTTTTTGAATTTCTCAAGTAAAAGTTGTTAATATGGATATCTGAGTTGTTAATAGCAATACTAAAGTTGTAAATTCAACAAATATCCTGTTTATAACTTTATACGCTATTAACAACTTAAGTATCCATATTGATAACTTTTATCTAAGAAATTAAAAAAAACATATTAGGTCACCGTTTACAACTTTAGTATCTCTATTAACAACTTAAGTATCTATATTGACTTGAGAAATTCAAAAAAAAAAAAAAAAAGGCAGCTGGAGCTCCACTGATAGGTTGCAGGCAAGGTTATTGGAGATCCGGTGATTGTCGCCTCCACCAGTCACTGGTGCCGGAGCTTCAGCGGCAGTGATTGGTGGAGGCGGCAGTGACTGGCAAGGGGCTTGGGGATATTTTATTTTAAAAAACTAAGGATAGTTAGGTAATTTCTCAAATTTTACAATATTTCAAAATTATAAATAAGTCCCTTTGGAATTATTGAAATTCAATATAATATTTTTTATTAAAAAAATTCAACATACTTATTTATTTTTTACCAATTTTGATGGCATTTTTCTATCTTTTTCCCTATGTTCCAAGCATACAAAATTCCAAATTGAGAATATCAATCACTTTTGCCCTATTTTGATTTCTTGTACACTTTTGTTCCTTAATGTAAGATATATTTATGTTATTTGGAGTGATTAAAGAAATTAAATAAATTACTTAATTTTAAGATATGTGACTTAATCTCTCTAAAATAATTCTACATACATATTTCAATTTATAAGTTAGGTAAATTAATTTTAAAAAATAATATATATATATATATATATATATAAGAGATATAATGGAAAAATGTCTTACATTGAGGACCAAAATTCACCTTAAAACTACGTCTTATATTGCGAACATGTGAAGTATTTAGAATAGGCTTTTGTTCTAAAAAATAAAAAAAAATTGTCCGGAAATGTGTTTTGGTCGCGTGTTCTGAAATATTAAAAAAAAAGTTGTTTTGGAAAACAATTTCTTTTATAAATATTAGATTATGTGATGTTCGTAACCTCTCCCAAACTTTGACATTTTATATCCTACCCTTGATGCCTCTATGACTTTTCTAATGAATGATTTTTAGGAATATTTATACCATAACATATTAATTGTGCACTCATAAGTCATAGGTGAATTAATTTGGTATTTATTTCATGTACTCTCTTGAGATTGAAGGCCTATAAACAAAAGGCTATGTAATACACATTGGATACATCAAAGTGAATGAGAATGGCTTCTTCTTTCTCTCCAATTCTCTCTTATCCGTCTCTATCTCCCTCATCTCAATATGTTGTATTCTCCATATTTTCATAACATTTTTAATGTTTTGTCACCTTTTGTTTTACAAAATTAGAGAAGAGTACGAGATTGAAGATAGCGTGTCAACTTATGCTTTAGTGACTTCTTCAAAATTAAACCAAGGATTGCAATTTAGAATGCAATATCAGATCATCACTTGAGGAGCCTTTTATTAATTACCTAACAACTAAATGTGGTAATTGATATAAAACAAGTTAAAAAGGATTTGGAGCTTTTTATCTATCAACTAAGTTGCATTAAACTAAAATACTTTAAAAACTAATATTTTTGGATCTATGGAATAAAGTAGAGTGAGATGGAAATTGGTTTTGGAAAGTATGATAAAACCTTTTAGAACAATGAGTTTTATTTATCCTTGCTTTAAAAGATAATGTGAGTGTGCTAGTATGACAAAAGTGCCAAAAAAACTCTTTGAGCTAGCTTGAGTTAAGTGAATTAAATCCCCCTATCGGACAAGACTTAATTTCTCCAACCAAAACCCAATAAAAGCTCTAGCAATTGGAATTAATTAAATGCATTAACATAAGTAATCAAGAACCCTTAATATTTTTTATAACAACCTCAAGCGTAAGCTTTACCAAGTCAAATACAAGAAATTGCTACTAATGAAGTTTAAAATGTTAAATGCACAAGATCAAATCCAATTACATCTAATCTCCCAAATTATATGAAATATCAATGCAAAACATCAAACCATCATGCTAATTAAACCTAAATTCAGTCATTAAAATAAAAAGAGTAAAAAATTAGACAAACAATACTTTTCTTTAAAGTTCCAAACTCAAGAATGAACTCATTGAGGGAAGAGAGATTTAGCCATTGCAATTCATAGAAATCTCATCAAAGAGCAAATCCTCCTCCTTCAACAAAATCACAGCCATAGAAAATACCACGGGAAACAAGATTGAAACAGAGGAAGCCAAAGCTAATTAAAACAGAGGTGCCTTCAGGTGTGGGTTCGAAAGTTGCAGACTCTCTGATGGCACTGACATTGGCCGACAAAGAGAGGAATGAAGGTGGAGGTGTGCAGTAGGACGAACGTCGCCGGTGACAGAGGAGGAGAAGGTTCGCCGGTGAAGAGGAAGGGACGGTGGTGACGGTGATGTTGGTTCCGCGGCACTGTGAGTCTCTGGTTCTCGCTCTCCAAATTACGCTTAAGCTTCAAGTCTCTTGCTGGTCTTGGTTGCAGCGCCGCTTCTGTAATCTCTGATTTGGGACCTTGTCGGTGACAAAATAAGACGGTGAGGGTGAAGTAAAGGTCGCCGGCGAGGACAGAGGTGGACGGAGGTAGAGGGATCGAGCCAGAGTTGATGGTGAGGCTGTGATAGGGTCGACGTTCAGAGTCTCTCCGGCGTCATAGCCTCTCGTTTCAAGCTTGAAGTGCATCGGAGAAGCAGGTCTCGAGAGTCGGAGCTCCAATCTTAGCTTCCCAAAACTGACCAAAGCGTTTTGACCAAAGGGACCATTGCAAAATTCAAAAGTTTATGGAGGCACTAAACTGCAAACTTAAAAATGTTTGTGGGTTTGGATTCTTTTTTTGTAAGTTTTGATAGTCCCTTTCTTCATCAGTGTAGGGCTTCTAGAAATCCTGGGTTCTTTTTTGTAATTTTCTTCAAACTGATCTGCAAAGAAAATAAACCTAAAATATAATACCTTATATTCCAAAACTTAATCAATTAAGGTAAATCATAAAATATATGATATTTTTGCCATTTTTAAACCTTAATTTCATACAAACACCTTTAATCACAATTAATCACAAAATAGACTTTTTAAGTTCAATTATTATGATCAATACGCTAAATAAAATATGAAAATATAATAAAAATAGGAATTTGTCAGGGACACTGTATTCTTCTTATAGAAAATCATTCTTTCACCATTCACTTAACCATTTTAGATATGCTTTTCAAAATAATGATTCACACAATTTTTTTATTTATTTTCAAAGATTTTAAAAAAAATTATTCCTACACAATTATTCTAAGAAAAAAAAAATAAAGAATGCGGTAAACAACGTAGTGTCTACTATTTAATTTAATTTCTTTTCATCTCATTAATGCCCTATATGTACAAGTTTTGTAACTATTTTTTTTTTTGAGATACAAAGGCAAGCAAAGCTTGAAAAGATACAAGATCATGGGTAAGACCCCGAAGAGTGTTCATGTGGCTGTATACCACGTTCTAACACAAAAAGACTAATACATTCCACCGGCGGCGAACGTAGTTCTGAATAACTCTGGGCGTTGTAGTAAGCCGATCGTGCAAGGTAATCTGCACACCGAGTATTCTCCCTATGTGTATGGAAAATCTTCAAGTCCCAGTCTGCATAGATCAGGGATTTGGTATCAAGGATGGCGTCATGCAAAGGGTGATCTATCTCACAATGAGTTGACAGTAAGTGGACGGCTTGAAGTGAATCTGTGAACAGTCTGATTTTCTCAAAACCCAACTGTTTGCAAAGACGGAGCCCGCTATGGATCGCGTGGATTTCGGCAGCAGTTGGGTAAGAGTGACCTAACTTCTGTTGAAATCCATACACCCAATTACCCTGGTGGTCGCGGATGACTCCTCTACAGGCAGATAGACCATCGCTGGCGGTCGAACCATCAACGTCGATTCTAATATATCCCTCTTCCGGTGGAAGCCAGTTAAGGTGACCTCTCTCCGGAACTTGGAAGAGCTGGTGATGAAAGCGGCTAGCCTCTACCGATTCTGAGAGATGAAAAATGCATCTGTGAACAAGCTGTATTGGTTTATCTGCTTTACCCTCGAATGCCTGACAACATCGGTTTTTCCAGAGGAGCCAGCATGTTGTACTAAATACTTTCTGCCAAGTCCATCTAGCCATTCTCTTGTTTCCAAGGGAAAGCTGTGAGTTCCGTGTGAGCCAAGCCTGCAAATTACCAGAAGCAAACATAGTATAATATAAATGGTTAGTTAATGAAAACCAAACTCTCTGGGCCTGCTCACAGTCTCTCAGAACATGAAGGATGGTTTCTTCACTCTCACACTGAAAGGGGCAAGTGTTTAAGGCACTCGGGTTGTATCTCACTCTGATCTCATTTGTCGGGAGTTTCTCATGGAAAACCTGCCACATAAAGAGTTTAATTTTCTCAGGAACATCCCAGTGCCAGAGTTGCCGCCAGTGACGTTGGTAAGGAAGGGGCTGCTGATGGTAGATACACTCGTAGGCAGATTTCACGCTGAAGGTACCATCAGGAGCATTGCGCCAACAAAACAAGTCATCTACAGAACCCGAGGGAGGGGGGAGCATCGTGATTTTATCTACAACCCAGGTTGGAAGGAAAGCCTCCCATTTCGCCCTGTCCCAGAGACCGGCAGTAGAAGTGAAGAAGGACACCGGAGCTTCCATATCCACGAGATGCAAATTCTGATTTACAAAAAATATTAGCGGCTTTTCAAGAGGGGCCCAGTGATCCTGCCAAGCATGTGTGGTTCTTCCACTTCTCAGTTTCTTTCCAAGGCCATTTTGGAAATCCTCCCAAACCGCAACTATTCCACTTCATACGGCCGATTGGCTGCGCCACTTTTGCACATGAGGAATTGAGGATAGGCCACAGGAATATTTAGCACGAAGGCACTTGACCCACAAAGCTTCCTGGTTGGTGACAAGACTCCAACACAACTTCATGAGGAAAGCTTTGTTTTGGCAGCGCAAATCCTTAATCCCCAGACCACCCTCATGCTTGCTCCTTTTGAGGATGTCCCAAGCTACCAGATGCATTTTCCTGGAATCCTCATGCTGATTCCAGAAAAAATCTCTACTTAATTTCTCAATAGTTGAGAGGACACCTTTAGGAACCAAGGTTGATTGCATCTGATATTGAGGAATGGCGGTAAGGACCGACTTGATGAGGACCGTCCGGCCTGCCATACTCAGGAAATTGCCCTTTTAGTTGGACAGCTTTGATCTCACCTTTTGGAGAAGCGGGGCAAAGGTCATTTTGATCATACGTTTATGAAGGAGGGGAATACCCAAATACTTTCCAAGATCTGCCGTAAGCCCAACTCCCACAATTTGACTCATCTCAAGAGCTCTGTTGAAGTGGACATTCCTAGACACGAACATTTTTGACTTACTCAGATTAATCTTGTGGCCGGAGACCCTACAAAATAGATCCATAACATTTCTAATCTCCTCCATTTGATCAATTGACGCTTCACCAAAAAGAAGGAGATCATCGGCGAAAAAGAGATGGGAAATATGGGGCCCAGAGGAGCACATTTGAAGAGGCTTCCAGTTCCCAATATCCACTTCATGATGAATGAGCTGGCCAAGAAGCTCCATACAAAGAACAAAAAGGTATGGGCTCAGCGGATCACCCTGCCTCACTCCTCTTGAAGGAGTGAAGGGGAGCGACGGAATCCCATTCCAGATAGTGCTCATGGAGGCAGAGGAAACGCAGCTCATAATTAACTTGATAAAGTCCCCACGCAAACCAAGGCTTTGAAGGGTGAATTCCAAAAAACGCCAGTCTAACCTGTCGAAAGCCTTTTCCATGTCAACTTTAACAGCTATAAAGCCTTTCTTTCCTCTTTTATTCCTCATGGTATGAATAGCCTCCTGAGCAATGATGATATAATCCACACTTTGCCTCCCGGCTATGAAGCTGCACTGATTCTCCGCGACAAGATAGCCCATAACACCTTTGAAACGATTGGCAATAACCTTGCTGATAATTTTATAGCTCACGTTGCAAAGAGAGATGGGCCTAAAGTCTTTAAAGGAGACCGGATGATCAACCTTAGGAATAAGGACAATGTTAGTGTGGTTTATTGCTTTCACCTCATCCGGGTTATCGAAAATCCTAATGATTAAGTCGAAAATCTTTTGCCCAATAATATCCCACTGAGATTGGAAGAAGTGTGGATTCAAACCATCAGGACCCGGAGCTTTGAAAGCCCCCATCTCAAAACCCGCATTTTTAATCTCGACCGGGGTAACCCGCCTGTGAAGAAGATCAAGCTGAGGAGCACTCATGGGAGGGAAACGAGCCACCCAGGGGGAAAAAGGAGAGGAGACAATAACAGCCGAATATAGGTTACGGAAATGCTCAAGAGCCATATCTCTCAGACGGTTCTCATCGGAAACCCAGTTCCCATTATCGTCCTGAAGAGCCCTAATAGTGCCCCGCTTTCTCCTCGACACCACATTGGCGTGAAAGTATTTAGAATTTCTGTCCCCACCACTAAGCCATTTGCATCTAGATTTCTGAAACCAAATCAGCTCTTCTTGCATGGCCAATTTATGGTACATGTCCCAAAGCTTCTTTTCAATCCTGTGGAGACCATTTCGAGATCCCCCGTGGGGCCTGGCCCGGTCAATGCCTTCCAATCTACGAAGGATCTCTCTTCTTTTTAGCAACATTACCCACCAAGTTATCGTTCCAACTCAATGCATCAATGGCAAATTTGGATTTTCCGTGAAGCCAGTCCTTCCCCTGCCAAGCCTCTTTAACCACATTGCTGAAGCCATCTTCAATGCACCATGCAGCTTGGTAGAGGAACTTCCTTTCCCTGCTACGACCAGTTCCAAGCTTAGGGTCCGCCACAACAACCACACGGTGGTCAGACTTAAACCTAAGATGATGGAGGGATTTGGATTGGGGATTCCGGATATCCCACTCAAAATTGCAAAAAACCCAATCAAGTCTCTGTTTAACCCCAGTTTTCTCCCAAGTGAATCTATCACCCTCAAAAGGCACCTCAATGAGGTTACAACGGTTAATGCAGCTTTGAAAATCTGTCATAGAGCTATAGTTTGGATTAGCCCCACCTTTTTTATCACTTGGTGAAAGATAAGCATTGAAATCGCCCAAGACCAGCCAGGGGAGGGACACCGTTTGAGAGATGGCATGCAAAGTCGACCACATATCCCTTCTCTTAAGCACACTGGTATCCCCATAGACAAATGTCACAAACATCGGACTTGAATTATTTTGGTCATGGATTTTGCAATGAATCAATTGCGTACTAGAAGTAATATAATCAAGATGAACCTCCCAGTTATTCCAGAGCACCCATATGCCCCCAGATTAATCGATAGCTTCGATACGCAACCAGTCATTAAATCCCAGCCTTCTAACCACATTATCTGCTCTATTCCCACTAATTCTAGGTTCCACAAGACACATAACATTGATGCCATATTTATTAACCACATCTTTCAACATTATAGGAAAAGAGCTACCGCCCGCCCCACGACAATTCCAAGAAGAAATAATCATAAACACAAGCAAAAAATGGAAAGAGGCACAAAAGACTTACTTGTTTGGTGGCTTTTCTTCCATAAGAACAACAACCTCGAGCTGGGATACGGAGCGCAACTTGGACCCATGATCATGCAATTCCTGATTAGGACTTGAAGGAATAAGAGGAATGTGTACATTTTCAAAAAAATTGTTGCTTTCATGCAACTCAGACTCACTAGGGATCACCAACGAAATAGGGGTGGGCTCAACTTTTTGTTGGTCATAGTTAATTAGAGCTGTGGAGTGATTTAAATCACTAATATCGCTGGTGGGCTCAACTCTTTGGAGGTCAGAATTAAATGTAGCTGAGGAGTGATTTAAATCACTAATAGCGCTGGTGTGTGAAGTTCGGCCCACACCCTCAAGACCTTCACTTCTTCCAGCGTTCAGAATAGCGTCATCCTCCATGGGTCCATTCTTATGTTCGGCCCGCTTCTCCAAGCTGCCTCTAACCAAGTTGTGGGTCCTATTTTTGATTCCTTTCTTGGGCTTCAAATTGGGAGGAGGTAGAGGGGCATTTGGGCTCAGATTCGAAACCACATCCTTTCCTTCCCTGCTAGTTGAGGTGTTGGGCTTGTCAATTCCAACGTGTTTCTTTACTGTCCAAGTTTTTCTCCCTACGTGGACTCCCTTGCTTCTAGAATGTTGACTAAAGCTGTTTCTATTTCCTTTCCTAAGTGAGCCTTCGGCCATGGGAATTGCACCGGATCTGTGGTCTAGTTTATCAGCTCCCGTGACTACATTTGAAACTTGATGGGAAGTCGCGCCTTCAACATGTTCAGAATCCGATAGGACAGTAAATCTTGACTGGGACATACTGCCATAGACCATACCCTGAGCGGCGCCGGCGTGGATTTGATTCCCTACTCTGTTCCTACTCGCTGAGGTTCTCGGAGGGTGAGCTCTGGCAGGTTTGCGCACCAGCATCCAAGGACCGAAGATCTAATCCCTGGTCGGAGGGGGCTGCTCTGGTGGAATCTTCGAAGAGGAAGAAGGAATCTGGGAAGAGTTCAAATTCTGCATAGTCGCCTTAGCCTTCTCAGACGCTGAAGACCCCACTGCAGCCAAGCCATCTGGTTTAATAAAAAAATTACAGTGTTCTCTGCGGTGACCATATCTACCGCAAGCAAAGCAGATAAGTCCTAAGCCTTCATATTCAATGTTAAAAATGTTGGCTGCTGTGATGATTTTATAAACTAGTTTCTTCTGTAAATCTACTTCTACACAGAGTCTCGCAAATCGTCCTCTGTGAATGGTAGTATCCCTATCATCAGGATTTTCCATAGTGTTCATATCCACTTTGATCGTTTTGCCAATCATATTCCCCATTCTCCAAAGACATTCCTTGTTATAACAGAGGAGAGGAACATTTGGGATGCGGACCCAAGTGGCCACACGACCAAGGGGATTTTTGAGAGGATCAAAGAAAGGGGACCATCTCTGAACCAGAATGGAATGCTGGGCAACCGTCCAAGGACCACCAAAAACGATTTTCTTGTATAGCAGCTCACAGTTAGCTTGATCTCTGAATTTCACAATGTAGTAATTGTTTGGAAGATCAATTAAATCAAAGCTATTGGACTGCCAAATTTTGAACAGGTGTTCCTTTAGCCTGAAAAATTTACTTTAGCACCAAGAATGGTGATAACAAGAGAGGCATTCCAAGGCTTTGACCAACGGTTGAGTTCCTCTTGTGAGATATGCATAGATGGATATATATCCATGAGTAGCTTCATGTCTTTAGAAGGCTCTGGTAATTCCCAAGTTTGATTAAAGATATCTGGAAGCAGATTATTAGCCTCTGAGGAAGACTTACCCTGGCTAGCGCCATTTAGCTCTGATCCATGAATTCCCATGAGAGAGTCTTTGTATGAGGGGACATGGCATGGTTGGGTAGTGGAGTCAACCTTGATGCTCTCTTGGATATCTGATGAATTCCCCAAGGGATCAGCCCCTGTTGCAGGTACTGAGATGCCATTTTTAGAGAGCACACTCCTAGCAATAGCTGCCGGATCCTTATCACACGACACATCCTCGAGCGGCTTCTCCTGGACGCCGGGGATTTCCATGAGGAAGAAACACTTACTTGGCACGAGTTCCAGAAGAGAGGATTTTCAAAGAGAGAGAAAAAACTTCATACGATAGCCTTTTGTACGTTAGGGCTTTTTGTACGTTAGCCTTGGAGTTTACAATAAAAAATTAGCCAAGAATTGTGTACAGGCAAACATATGATCATTCTCTCTTCTTGAGGAGCCCTTTATTAAATCCTAAGTAATCTAAATGCCATCCAAATGTAATTAAAAAGGGGAAATTGGTTTTTTAGTTTTTCAAATTAATAACTAAAAGAGTAATGTAATTTAATTTAATGCTAAACTATTATTTTTAGTATTTTCTTTATAAAATGGGATGGATATGATGAAAGGAGTCTTGGTAGCAAAGTTCATGACTTTTCTAGCTTCTCAAAATAACTTGGGAGTTGATTTTTATCAAGTCAAATTGAAAACATCAAGTAATCGTATTGAATCCAATCTACCTAATTAATGACTAATCCTATGATCGTATTTATAGTTATCTCTTAGATAAATTATTAAAAACCACTTGATGTGCATTTGAAAATCATTTTAATGTACTTGCTTCCTTTTAAACGAGAGTGCAATCACACTCAATATGAATTAATTCAAATACACACCATAATAATCACATACAATGCATACTCTCATTAAAACATAAGGAAATATGTTCAATGCATAGTCTACGAGCATCGAAGCAAAAATCAACACAAGTGTTAACCAACAAGGACAAATGAACACTCATCCAAGTCTTATGAACATGTACCAATTACAAAATCAAGCCAACCAAATAACAATACATATAATGAGCTATTGGAAAAATAATAAACTCCCATTTGTAGCACATTGAAGCTCTAGCTATATTTTTCACCACCAAAAATCAAGCAAATTAGCTTCTCATTGCTTTAAAATAATCGAAGTTCAAAATCTCATTGGATAACTACAAAGAATAGATGGAGAATTTCTGAACTCGCCGAAAAACTGAGCTAGTCGAAGAACTATGGAAGAAGAGAGACTGAGGGTGGA
Source organism: Inga leiocalycina (assembly GCA_963242795.1). Lineage (NCBI taxonomy): Eukaryota > Viridiplantae > Streptophyta > Magnoliopsida > Fabales > Fabaceae > Inga > Inga leiocalycina. The sequence continues at coordinate 62,181,393 of OY725321.1, forward strand.
AGTGCCAATGGTTATGGAATGAGGTTAGTGGCTGGCCGAAGTCGTCCCTAGAACCAGAGAAGCATTCAATGGTGGTGTGGAGTTGGAGGTCTGACACTGGTAAAAGCAGAGGATGACTCTCTGGAACTATGTCTCTGACCTTCCTGAAGCTTAAAGCCCTTTGTTGGTGAAAGAAACTGACGGTGAGAGGAAGGAAAGAGGTCGATGATGATGAGAATGGTGAATCAGGTTCGAAGATTCAAGTCTCTTGCTTCAAGCTCTCTTCCACTACTCCTCTGGTTCTAGAAAGTCACCAGTGGGTGTGTAAGGATGGAGGGTGGAAGTCCTCAACGGTGGTGGCGGCTCTCCATCTCTTCTCTTCTCTTCTCAAGCTCCCTCCTTGGACGAAGAAGCTTTATGCTTCAAAAAAATTCACTTCTGTGGCACTGTGTTGTCCAAGGGAAGAAGAAAACATGATCTAATCTAAATGAGCCCAGGGACCAATCTGAAAACTTCAAAAGTTCATGGAGGAACTAAATTGAAAATTTTTGAAATGTGTATGGGCTGAACTGTAATTTCCAAAAACTCTGGGTACTTTCCTATAATTTTTTCTAGTGCTTTTTCTTCACAGATTTGTAATTTCCAGAATTACCCAGTCCTCAAAAATATTAATTCTAACCCTAATTAACAGTTTATAAAATCTCCAGTTTTCTTCTTAAACACTTATAATACAAGATTAAGAACAAGGTATCATCAAAAGTCCAAGAAATCATTTGTATGAATAATTAACAAATTATGACCATTTTTATCCTAATTACACTTAATTCAATACATATGTTCCTAACTTAAATTAGTGCTTAATCATGCAATAATGGACTATGAAATACATTAAATACCCCAAATTATTAAATCCCATGTTTTGATGATAACAAATGGTGTTACAAAAGATTTAATAATGAACAAAAGAGTTTTACACAAAGGAACAAAATTCTAAAGCATGCAGAACATCGCTCGAGTGAACACACGAGTGATGAAGAAGGAGAAGTAGTAATAGAACAAGAATGAAGTCTCTAGCTTAGTATGGAAGGGATCACTCGAGTGATCGAGATGAAAAATATCCAGAGAACTCTCAGCCAGATTTTGGGAGGTATCACTTGAGTGAGCACTCGAGTGATGACCAAGAATCACACGAGTGACCACTCGAGTGATGGGACAATAAATAGATAGTGACTCTTTGCCAAGATTTGAAAGGGATCACTCAAGTGATGTTCCAGAATCACTCGAGTGATGAATCCAGGAAAGTTGCTCTTCTTCTTTGCCACATTCTGGAAGGGATCACTTTTAATATTTCAAATTTTGATTAAGGGTTAATGACTTCAAAAGTAGATGTGATGAGAATTTGGTTGTTTTAGTGATTCCAATGGCTTCTTTATGAAAATTGGTGTGGGGAGGGTGTTTGTTGTGAAATTGGAACCATTGGGAACAATTGTGCAAAAGTTGGAAATTCTGTCCATTGAAACTCTGTACAGGGCAATCAGTTTGTATGGACGATTTGAATGGCCAAATGGTGTTTAACAATTATGAAACTTTTCAGTATTAAATTTCACATGCCAAGCTTCAAAATGGATATATAATTTGTGCCATTTCGATTTGTGAGCTAAGAGTTATGATTTTCCAAAGTTTGCGATTGAACTTGAATATGTTTTAGAGCAGTATGGACTTTTGTGCAATTCTGTACTTTTGCGGTTATGAACTGCATTGATCCATATTTTTCCAATAAAGAAAACTTAAATAGCTTTCTATTGGCTTTGGGATCACCCCATTTCTATTTTTCTATAATTATTTATAATTTTGCAAAGTTGGGCAGAAAAACTGCCAGAAAATCCAAAAATGGGAAAATTGGACAATTATGACATCATCAAGATATTAAATGACATCATCATTATATTATAAAGCAAATATTCATCTTCCTCATACCATTCCCAACGGTTTTGTTAAATACAAGAGAGAGAAAGAGTTTAGAGCTTTTAGAGACAGAAAGGGAAGAAAACTTGCAAGGTAGGTCGATTTCTTTGGTGAATTCATACCTAATGCATATGATACTGCTCCTAAGCTATTCTTCCATGTATTTTAAAGATTGTCAAGCACAAATTTGGTTATGGAAGGGCTTAGGGTATAGGTCAAGTTAAGAAGAGCTAGAAGGAAGCGAAAGGTAACTTCCAAACCTTCGTATATTGCTTGTTCTGGCTGTTGTGGACAATTTAATCAGTGAAATTTCGCCGGATTGTCTTTGATTTGAAATTTGGAAATTGAATTGGCCTAGGGGTTATGTTGCCAAAATTGAGTCCAAATGGAAGTTATAACCTAATCTAATAGTTAATAAAGTGGTTAGGAGTAGAAAGAAACACGTCTGCGAAGCCGAAACCGAAAAACCCCAATTTTTCTTGGGGAACTGAGAATTTTGACCATGGCTAGTTTTGAGGGGTTAGAGTTGGATTTTGAACATTCTGATGATTCCATTGTCTTTAGAAGGGAAAATTAAGTGGGGTTATAGTTGGTCACTTTTTCAGAAAAGCTCGAAAAAGCATAATTACGAAAACACCCCTGAAACCCTTAAAGCGGGGTTGTCAAGGGTATTTTTCTAATTTGACAATGAATTTGATAATTCCGAATCTGGAAATGTATTCTTTGGGTGAAAATATGTAAGAATGGCCCATGTCAAAATTTTAAGAAAAGTACAGTCGGACCGGGTTTTGTGGGGCCGGGACGGGTCAGGTCCCTAGGGGCATTTTAGTAAATTTTTTTGATAGACTCGTATAACCACCAGAAAAACTATGGAAGTGTCTAAACTAGTACATTTGACGTTTTAGGACCAAGTTGAAAGCCCGAGGGATTGGCACGCGAATCAAAGTACACGGTTCGAGGTGGAAAATGTTTAAGGTAGGGAACTTACCTCTCCTGCATGTATTTGATATTGGTGCTGGTGTATTGATGCATGTTATTGCTTTGCTTGATTATGTGAAACATATATGAATGATTGAAGCTCTATTTCTGTTTATACTGCGGCTATAGTTTTGTTGCACGAAACATTAAGCACACAGATATGTCATTGTGTGAACATGAGTTATGTAATGCAAGCATGTCATGCATTAATCACTTATCCTGCATGCATGTTGGTATTGTTTTCTTACTGAGATTCTCTTGAATCTCACCCTCCCCTACCAACAATTTAGACAGGAGAAGACAGAAGATATGCTGAGAACAAAGAAGAGAACCGTATGAGGGGATTGCAGTGGTAGAACTAAGACGAGAATATGTCTCTGTTTCATTGGAACATTAGGATGGGTTTAAACACCCTAGTAACCTTGGTGGCTACATTGATAGTAATTATTATGTACAAAACCCTATGGGGAATTTTTGTAATCATGCACATATTATCAGTATATTTATGCTATTCCTGTGTTGCCCACCGAACCACATATCATTTTCCGTGAATACTCAAGTAAGGGTGAAATTAAGATAAGGGTGTGACATCACTCGAGTGATAACCCTTCATCACTTGAGTGATATAGTCTAGATTACATGATAATCATTTGGAGTTTATTGATTTATTATCTATATGATTAACATTTCATTGTATTAGTATTCTAAGTATATTTTCAAGGAAAAATGAAGAGATCATGCCAGAGAAAGAAAAGTCACTTTATGAAAAACACAACATTTGTAACGCTCACCTGCTATAATGGCTATTTTTCAAATATGAAGAATGGTCAAAAGAAGCTGCGTAACTCTAACGGACATGTTGAAATGCTACCAACGGCTATCTCAACTCAACTATATATACGAAAGCATTCAATGAAGAAAAAAAGAACAACATACTGAGCTACCAATGATCAATTCACATTTTTCTCTGTTTTTCATTCATTCATATATTCTGTACTTTAGTGATTCAATATATACTTTGTAAGAGAGAGATTTTTATTACAAACTCAATATCTGTTATTGAGATAACTCAAGATTGTGGAATCTTGAGTTGGGGATTGGTTTACATTGTGTAAGGGGGAGCAAGTGTCTAGTGAAGGAACTTGTTGTATACTGAGGTGCTAAAAATCCACTGAATCTTGGAAGATATAGTGAAACTCCCAGAGGAACTCTGAGGACTGGATGTAGGTCAAAGTGGTTGTGACCGAACCAATATAACTCCCCGGTATACACTTCGGTGATATCTCTTCTAACTCTTAACTTTGATTTAATATAATCGATTATCACTTACAATTTTTAAAATATCTATGATCAGCCAATTCGCCCCCCTCTTGGGTGAACCACTTGCACTAACACAAATTAATCATGAAAAAATATATAAAAATATGGTTCAATCAATTCCCTCACACTTAGAACTTTGTACTACTAAACAAAGGTAATTTAGTACAATTTTCTAAGTTTCAATCACTAATGCACTTGAAAGATGAACAGTTCCATAATTAAAAAATGATGGATCAATCAATCAAATTCCTCAAGCAAACACTAGTCATAATCAAGCGATGCTAAGAAATTAGCTAGCTACACAATCCAACATTTTAGAATGAAGTACAAGAGAACTCTTAAGGGTATTAGTGTTTCACTTATCTTACCTCATCGGGATAATTTCACTCCAGTTCATTTAATCAACACCTTACTATAGGCTTGTAACAATTCTAAAATCTCCATTACTGATAGCAATGGATGCAATGAATCAAGAGGATTTAAAAGTTTTGTAATATTGGATGAAGACTAAATAGAATGAATTAATTGAAGAAAATGAATAGTTGATATTCACGTTAAAGTTAATGAGCAAGTTCATAGCATCTAAATAATTTGATAAACTTTTGTGATTCTTTTTCAAATTCATGAACAAAATGCCTTTCTCATATTTCTTTTGCTTCTTTTTATCTACAAAATACTTTTCTACTTTTTTTTATTCTTCTTTTCCAAACTATCTACATTTTTTTTCTTTTGAGTTACTTTCTTTCTCTTTTCCATATACATGGCATTTTAAGGAAAAAAAACACACACACACAGAGTTCAACTTTATATTAGGAAATCACTTTGATTTTATAATACTATGGGTAAATGACAACCATACAACATAGGAATGGCTCAAAGGGTAAGCAAAGGGTGATAAACATATGTTTGTGGTTGGGTGAAAAGTTTTAAAATTAATCCATCACACTAATGTAAATACCATTTCGAAAAAAAAGTTGAAACAAGCTCTAGAAAGTGAAAACTAAGTGAACATATACATATAAAGAGAATTCAAGGCCCAAATAATCTTCTAACAGGGTTTTTCTCCAATACTCCTTCTAATACAATCAATTGTATAGCAAGCTAACCACAAAACATCTACTTATCTATTCCAAGTGCTAACCTTACATACACAATCAATCAAAATATTGCAATCAATTATAATAATGCTCAACTCTTAAATGCACTAATGATGTAGAAACTTTTGCTTTCCTTTTTCTTTTCAAAACCTGGAGTAAGAAAAAATCCAATTGTGGGTTCATTTCTCTTCCCATTTACTTGTTAAGCAAAACATGGTTTTAAAAAGTTGCTAAAACACTAGATCTTATGAAAACTCAAATAATTTCCCATAAATCACACTTCCAGTGTGGCAAATGCTACCCTTTATCACTTAAGGCATCCATCAAAGCAAGTCAATCTTGAAAAATTTTTGAAAAAATTTCTAGTTTAAGGCATTTTCTCATTTAAAAACAACCCATTAATGAGATTCAAAAAATATTCCCCTCCCCCGTACTTAAACAACTCATTGTCCTCAACATTTGTAAAACCACTCTAAAGAGCATGATAAACAAGTTGAAATTCAAGGCACAATGGTAATTAAGAGGGTAGTGGAAAAAAATGCAAATCATACATAGGGGGTTCTTATTCTACGTACTAAACTATACTACTTCTATTTTTCCTTTCTACTGGATTGTGTCCCCCCACACTTATCTTCCTCATACAACAATTAGGCCTAAGTAAGTATGGAAATTAGGAAAAAAACAAGTGAAGAAAGAGACAACCTTTGTTAGAGTATTTTGAATCGCTTGAAGGAGAAGTTCTCATCTCCGATGAGAATCAAAGTTATATTTTGAAAATTTTCTTGTGTTAGCAAAGTGGAAGGTGTGGAATCCAACTTAGTGTTGGGGCATATCACATTATCATTACAATCACAAGAGATGGAAGGAAAAAGAGTGGAAAAAGGAAGAGAATTTTTCAAATCATTACCGCCCAAAACTTTTGAATTTTCAATAGAATTATTTTCTTTTTCTATATCGGAAGGCAAATCACAAGAAAGAATCTATGGAAAGATTAATTTTCATTTGCAAAATCATCAATCAAAACATTTGAATCTTCCCTCATTAAACTACCATGCAATTTATAGGAATCAAGAGAAAGATCTTTTTCTAGGCTATGGTCTTTCTGACTCACATCAACCATATTGGCATCCATAAAAGATTCAGCATTTTCGCATTTATCATGCTTACAATCATCAATAGTACAAGAGGGTGCATCATGATTAATGGTAGAATCAACCACTTCATTAAATGCTTTCTTTCAAAACTCAATAAGCAAGTGACATTTTTCATGATAACAGTCTATATATATTTGATATTTTGCACAAGAACATAAAAATATTTCATTCAATTTATCACAATCATCCCTAGTACTATGAAGAGAAGCACTTTCAACAGTTAAAGAATCATACAATGAAGTAAGAGCACACTCATCAACAAGTACAATCGAATCACTACTACTAGAGCCAATGGGTTGATCAATTGCATTTTCAAACATTTGAAGGGATCCAACAATGATTTCTTCATCTATCTCATCATTACTCAATTCATTAATTGCTTCACTAGTTAAAGTAGTATGAAAGTCTACTTTTATAAAGATATGATCCTTATCAAATGGTAGGGAAGAATCTTCAATGCTCTTTTGCACTTCACTTCTTGTGCTTGTACATAAGTAGGCATTGGAGGATTGGAATCTTCCAAGTGGCGTTTGGCTCTTGAGCTTGGACTCCTTGTTCCTCCTCCATGGGAGAGGAAAACTCCTCTAGAAGTGGAAAATGGATCTTCTTGACTTTCTTGGCTTGAGTAGTTGGCTCACATGTACACAATGAAGGATGAGTCTCTTATGAAGTATTGCACTTAGAGTGTCAGTGTAAACATGAGAGGAGGATTTTCTTGGAAAATTTTCTTCAACACTTACGATTACTGAGTGAGACACTCAATTTTCTTGTCCAATCTCTCATTCTCTTTCTCTTGTTCCATTCTTCTGATTATAGAGTCCATTTGTGATCGCCGCTCTTTGGTAAGGTCATCCATTTGAGTTTGAAGCTCTTAAATTACCTCACAGATAAAGGGTTCATGGCTTGGCACACTAGGTTGGAAAGGAGGCCCATTACATGGTTCAAATGATGGGTATAGAGACTCATGAGGTGGATGACATAGTTGGGAAGTGGGATGGAATGAAAGAGGAGGTTCATAATATGTCATGCGGTTGTATAGTGAAGGATTAGAATAAGGCTCATAATATGGGTTATATAGCGGTGGAGCTCATGGTATGATCTATAGGGTGGGTGTAGTGGGTGCTTAGATTGGAATGAATATTGTTGGTAAGGTTCATGGTATGGGAGGTGGAATGAACTATGGCATTCTCAACCAATTGGACTTCTATTTTGACTCCCTAATTTGACTTGAAGAAGCCACAATGTTTGTTGAATGGAATTGACGGATTGGGAGATAGTACCCTTCTTTTTGGTCAAATCCCCTACAAAAGAGTCAGATTGAAAGGGTGAATTTCCCTGACAATCCAGTCCTCTTTTTGGATTCTTCATTTGGGTTAAAATGAGGCCAATTGTTGTTGCCCTAATTGATATCCTTGAGAGATGTCATCATTCCTCCTGGTGTAATTGCCTATAAAAGAGTGAGATTTGAGAGATAAATCTTGATCACCAGTAAACCAAGCCATGAGAAATTCAAGGCAATAAATTCTCAATGAATCACAAGATTCCTATCTAACTATAAACTATAAAAACTAATAAAAAGAATATAAGCATAAAGGAAAGAGAAGTTTCAAAATGATAAAACATGCAAGTATGCTATTAATTAACTTGGAGATATAGTGAATTCAAATAAGTGAGCTCAAAATCATATCAAATTTAATGCAAACAACACCACACGGAAGCTAGCAAGTCAAGACAATGCAAATGAATCTTAAAAATTGGAAGAAATCAATGAAGAAAACTCAAAAACTAAACTAATGAAAAATCTAGAAAAATTCGAGAAAATAAAGAAAAAAATCGAAAAGTGGTTGAAACGATAGAATTTAGCTAAAATTGGACATACCCAATAGCAAAGCTATTGCACTTGCTTAGATTGGCCCAAACCATTAGAGAACCAAAACTCATAATTTTCTGGACAAAATTTGCAAAAGCTAACAGCAAGCAACAATAAGTCCAAATCACAAGATTTAACAAGTCCAAACCAGCAAGCAGCAATCGATCTATACACTCAAGCAAAACATATAGCACTTCAAATCAAGTTTCAAAAAGGTTTGGACAATCCAAATATGAAAAATCTCAGTTTATGGCAGCAAACAAAGATTTGCTTAACTTAAACTAATAACACCAGTAAGCAATCTCTGTTTAGATCCGGATATTGTACCAAACAACCATAACAATGCAGGTATTTTTCCAAAGATTAAGCACACAAGTGACTGAATTAACCCCAAAGCAGTGAAAGCAACAACTCGATAATTTCCTCACTGTGAAAGTAAAATGAATCTCACACAATGCCATTCACATACAATGTTCCAATATCAATATGCATGAGGGCAGCAAGTTCCAATTCCACAAATTTTATTCCGAATTTTCAATCTTAACACCTTAATGACAGTAAGGGAGTTCCACAAATCCCAAAATCCCAATCAGAATAACTGATAGCAAGCTGTGGAACACATGCTCATGACCACTTCAAACAATAGAACAAGGAATGCACATGTGAAAATAGCTGTAAAATTCACATTGACTGCAACAAACTTTATACAGGCGGTAAAGTGTACACAATTTCCAGAATAGTGTGCACAGGATGAAAGGAGATTCAATGCTCAATTTGTAGTGAAGATGTATAGTTTAGCGAAATGCAGAACCTCAGCCAAACACAGATATCTTACTCAAATGCACACTAAGATAATGGAATGAGCTCAAAACTACCACTGAAATTTGAATAGCATTGATAAATAGTAGTAGCAATATGCACTCAGATTTTGAAATGCACTAAAACACACAGTTAACAGCCAGTAACCTATCACTCCTTGAATTCCCGCTCTTTATGTAAAAATTATGAACTGAGATGAGGTGATTTTCAGATTTTTTTTTGTTCTTTTCAAAATGAATCTGATCAGTTTTTTTTTTCTTTTTCTGGAAATCAGCTGGCACAAGATCAAAATCACCTAATGAGCGTGCAAATTCCTAAGAATATCCAACGTAAGTCAGATTATAGAAGGAGCTTGTAGAAGAAAGAGCTATGCAGACGTGGTGCAGGTTTCAACAATGTAAATCAAATTCAAACTTGGAATTCTCTTATGCACAGGGAATACACTGGTAGCAGCAATTATAGTCCCAGAAATTCAGTTACTTCAGCAAATAATTGATCCAAACAATAGCAAATTCAGAATTATGGACTCAACACAGCTAAGCAAGATTTCAAAACACTCTTTCAAGTCAAGTAGTTCAGATTTTGTTCAAAGTACTTTAATTCAAAGTTTTACCACAGAAGCTGGTTTTTTTTTTAAATGTAGCAAGGGTCACACAATTCTGAAACAATAGCATTAAAAAAGAAAAAAACATTTGCTGCAAAATGACAACAATTGCACCTATATGGACTCAGATTATTTGCACAATTTCAGAGGTAAAACTAGTGCTAGAGTGACCAAAAGATTGAGAAATCAATTGTTTTCTGTTATGCAAAATCAAGACCAAGAAAATCAGCAAGGCACTAGACTTCGCAAGAAATTTTTACGGCATGCTTTAGTCCAAATGTACTTCTTGATACTTTCCTAGTGCATAACTTAATCACAGAAGAGAGTGAAAAAAACTAGAAAGTTCAACCAGCAACAACAGCAATGCGAAACATATGATAGCACTTTGACAGCAAGAAACCACTGATTTGCACAGCCTATTATTGGAAATTGTGCCCTAAGGGCCAATAATTGTACTTTGAATATTATTATTTTAATGAAATTTTTCCATTCTGTTATCATATTATTTGCATGTTAACTGTGATAATTGTATCCTTGGATAATTCATGAAGATTGTCCTAAAATGTTCCTGGTCGGTCATCTATGCGGGAGCAGAGATGAAACAAGACCAGTATGACTTTGATAAGATATGGAGATACGAATCAAAGTCTTAGGCACTTGTAAGAGTACAAGGTGCTGGACCGACCCACTATGAGAAAGCTACATGGATCAAGTCATAAGTTTTTTTCATGTATAACCACGTCACAATGCCCTTAGACCTGAGGTCATCATGGATTCCTACATGAGAGTTGCTAAGTTTTGAACTAGTCAAAAGTCACTTTTGACCGAGTGATGATAAAGGCTATGATCGGGCTTGGTGGTTTTTCATGCAGAGGAATATGAATGATCAAGATGGAATTTGTCCCTCACATTAGTAGAGAGATATTACTGGGCCCCTCGATGAGTGAGTCTGGGAAATGTATGGCCATACTACAATGGAAAGGAGTTTCCATTTCTATTGTCAGGCTACTCAAGAATTGAGAAAGTAATGGTCAGGAACAAGAGGATGACATTATCCATGCCTTATTCTTGATCGATATATTGTGTGACAAAAGGGACGTGACATGGTTGTATGACAGGTTGCATCGTGATAACGATCCTCATATGATTTGGGTAGTCGTAATGTCTTGCTAGAGACCGCTTGCGACTTTTGGGTTAGTATAGTTATTGGCCCACTACCAACTTCATATGGGCCTATAGGGTCGCACACAAGAATGACTCAACACGAGATAATGTTTAATTTAGGGTGGGCAAATTATATATATATATAATATAAAATTTGTTAATAATATTATATACATATATATTTTCGAAATACATATCTTATATATATAAATATATGTATATGTATATATATATTATATGATATTATTATATTTTGTTAGTTTTAAATTTAATACCAGCTAATCCCACGTAATGATCGAAAAGACTAAAGAGACAGAAAGGGAGAGAAGTAGAGACCGATCGGAATGGTTAATTTATTAGATGCAGAATGAATATGTATGCATACAAGAGATGAAGATTTAAGAACTGATATATTATTGAAGATTAAAACGATACAAACATGAAGAAAATTACAGGAAAAACAAGAAAACACACAAAGGTTTATCAACCTTAGAGGAGGAGGGGAGAGAGAATTGAGTCGTCAACACAACTTGGGGTCCCTAACAACTGAAGTGAGGTGCCATTTTATAGGCGTTCGAATTAGTTACTATACACTAATTTACTTTGGGTAAAATTACTTTAACCGAAGTAAAAAACATGTTACTCGGGTAAAAGTACTTTTACTTTTGGTTTTACTTAAAGTAAAAGGAAGTTACATCATTTTGTCTGCTAAAGTAAAGTAAAGATACAACTTTTACAAAAGCAGAGAATATTTTGAGTCAGCAAGCCTTGGACGGTTGTGTCGACAATTTTGCTTCGGAGTCAATCTTCGCCGAGGCTAATGATGTCATCATCTGATTCGTGTCCAAAGTATCGGGCCGGGTCTTCAGCATCTGATTCATCTGAGGATTGGGCCGATGGACTAGAATTTTGTTCTTGGGTTTGGAGAAGCCCAAGTATTTCATGCAGCTGTTCAGTTAAGGCCTGCTTGTCAGTTACCGAGGCTAAACATGCTGTAATTTTTGCCTTTTGGTTAAGGAACACGGCTGATTCGTGACCCTCTGCCATTAGGGATTTTTTATTTCTTCTGAACCACTTCTTGAGGTTTGTTTTTGACACATTGTTGATGTGAGAAAACTTTACCCACCATTTAACATAAGAGGTCCTTTGCAATATTGGGAATAATTTCTGGAACTTCGAAGGACCATATTTGTAGTTCCATTTGAAAACCTAGGCTAAACCAAATTTTGAAAAATAATGAAGATCTGCTGGAAAAGGATCTTCACTAAGATTGATCCGACTTTTGAAGTAGTCAAACCCAATTTTCGCTGTAGTTGGTAAAATTTCTTGGATAGGACCAAAATAGTCCCACCATTGGTTGAACCACAGTGGAAATTGGTATTTTATTTCCAAGTCATACGAGAACATAAAAAGCCAAGTATGACTAAAATTTGGGTTTTGGTACCAGAAGGTACACCACCATGCATCCAAATAATCCTAGTATGTGAAAACAATTGGATCCATATTTTTTATCAAAATTTTTTTTCTTTTGTTGAGGTCTTGACCCCAATCTTTTGGCGATAAAAACTTCCTGATTCTAAAAGTAGAATAACCATGAATGTCTTTATCATCAGGATGTTGCTTATCTACAAAATGTCTTATTTCTGTAGATTCTGTATCTACAAGAATAAGCTCATAAAATTTTTGTGTTTTTTCCAAAGATTTTGGAGTAAAATGAAATCCTTTCGGATAAATTTTTGCTGCCAATACAACAGGATTTTTGTCATGGAAACCTGGTTCTGTGTGGAAAAGGTTTAAGACCTTTTCTGGTTTTAACACAAAAGTGGTTTGTGTTGGCTGGGAATAGATGGCTAATTCTTTTAAGGTTGAACCAGCCTTTGAAATTGTTTGGGAAATTTTTTGGATTGCCAAAGTGAGGGACTCTGGATCCAGGGTAAATGGAGTTAGGGCTTTGGGTTGTTCCATTTCGGTAACATTAGCCCATGTTTTGGGTGGCAATTTGGCCAAATTTTGATTAGCTTGTAAGGCTAAAAGGGTTTCAATCGGAATTCCATAATAGGAAGGGTCCATTATGGTTCCAGCAGTTTTTGGGGAGGATTTTAGGATAGGTTTGGTCCCTGAAGGGGAACCCTTTTGATGAATCGAAGATCCTTGGGTCAATGACCCTTTTGACAATTTGATTGCAACCTTTAGTTGGGCTGCCTCTTCTTTTGCGATCCTTTCTGGATCTTCTTTTGCTTGGGCTTTGGCCCTTTGCTTCTTTTTCTTTTCTCGATCACTCATTTTGGTCACCTTATTTCACCTGCAAGAACTCTCTAGTTAGAAAGTCTGGTAGGGAATTTGAAGTACCTTTGATAAATTCAATTTCAAAATCAAAGACACTTAAAATTGCTTGCCATCGGGCAAAGATTTGTTTTGATGCAAGATTTTTGACATCTTTTTGCAAAACATCTTTTGTAGCTTTGCAATCAACTCTAATTAAAAACTTTTGATTTAGCAAATCACTTTGAAATTTGTTTATGCACAAAACAATTGCTAAAATTTCCTTTTTAATTGTGAAATAGTTTTGTTGAGCTCTATTCCAATATTTTTAAGTAAATGCAATGCAATGTTCTTTGCCATCAATTTTTTGTTTAAGAATACCACCATAACCTATGTCAGAGGCATCTATTTCAACAATTTTGAATGCTTGTGGATTTGGGAGATACAAGCATGGAAGATTTTTGACCAGGGATTTGATTTTGATAATCACATTAGTATGATCATCAGTCCATGGAGGAGGAGTTTTTGAAAGACGCTCATGGAGAGGCTTAATGATATTATTTAGGTCAGGAATGAAATCACCTACGTAATTCAAACAACCTAAGAATCTTTGAAGTTGAGTTTTGTCCAGAATCTGATCTGGAAATTTATCAGCGAACTGAATTGCTTGATCAATTGGAACAATAGTTCCTTGGTATATATGATGACTAAGAAACCAAATTTTTATCTAGAAGAGACTGATTTTGGTTTTAGAAACTACCAAGCTATTGAACTTAGCAACATCTGTAAAGATTTTGACGTGTTTAAAGTGTTGATCAATTGATTCTGAGAACACTAAAACATCATCAATGTAGACAATGATAAATTTTGTAAAAGGATTGAAAATTTCATTCATAACCTTTTGAAATTCTGAGGGTGCATTTTTAAACCTGAAAGGCATAACATGCCACTCATATTGCCTAAATGGGACTGTGAATGCAGTCTTATACCTATCTTTTTCTGTGATTTGGATTTGCCAAAAACCAGATTTCATATCAAATTTTGAAAATATTTTGGCCTGGTGAAGGCGATTTAGAAGATCTTTTTTGTTAGGTATTGGATACCTAATCCACTGAAGAGCTTGGTTGAGGGGTTTGTAATTGATTACAAGCCTTGGGGTTCCTCTTTCAATCTTAGAATTTTTGTTTACATAAAAGGCCGCACAAGACCATGGACTTTGACTCTTTCTGATTAAACCCTTTTCAAGTAAATTAGAAATTTCTTTTTGGCAATGTTCCAAGAGTTCTTGGTTCATTTGAATTGGACGAGCTTTTGTTGGGATTGCTCTTTCATTGAAATCCTTTTCATAAGGTAAATCAATTATGTGTTTCTTTCTTTCCCAAAAAGCATTTGGAAAATCAGAACAAATTGTGTCTTGAATGGTTTTCAAAACGTTTTGAATTTTTTGTTTTAGAAAAGGTTTATCCAATTGGTTTTCAATTGTTTTGTAAGAAACTTCTTCTTTTAAAAAATTTATTTGATTTTCCTTATACTCAATTTGATTTATAAATTTTGTATAAGGTGGATTAGCAAATTCAAAGAAAATCCTTTTACCTAAGACATCAATTTCAATTCCTTCATCATGCGTTAAGTATGGCATTAATCTACTGATGAAAGGAGACCCAAGAATTACATCTTGAGATAAAACTTTTGCTAGGATAAAAATTTCTTCTATTTTGACACCATTATTTTCAACTACTGCATTTGAAAGCTTGTAGCTGACATCTAATGGAGATTTGTTTGGTCCACAAAGATTTTCTATGGTTTTCTGAAAGAATTTTGTTGGAATTAGACCTTCCCTAATACAGCTTAGAGCTGCACCGGTATCCCACAAAGCTATTGTCTCTAATACAAAGGTATTAGCAACAATAATTTTGACTGGCACATGCCATTTTTGGATTAAAACTCTTGATATAATATTCAAGAAATTCTCAGAAGGTTTTTCATCATCTTGTGATGAGCTTTTGACTTCTTCGACTTTCTTTTCTTTATCAAGACTTTCTTCCTGAATTTGATTTAAAATAATAGAATGGAATTCCTGAGTATTCTTTAGGTTTCTTATCTCTTCTTTTAAATTGTTTATTTCATTCTGAAGGTCAGAAATTGAAACAGGTTTTGGATTAGACTGAAATCTTTTGATTATTTCAGAAAAATCATATCTCGTTTGTAAATTCTTTTGCAAATATTTTTGGTTTGGTTTTGAAGAAGAAGAAGAAGCGGTGCTTTCTCTTAGCTTATTGAAAAACTTAACCTTTTCTTCATTAGTCGGAAGAGAGTTAATAATTTCAAAAACTAAATCTTCTTCGATGACATTTATTCGTAAACTGCCTATCTTAGAATCAGTTAAGACTGATTCCTTGATTGGGTCATCAAGTACAGGATTTCCTGAACTCTCAGCAAACTTGTCAAGACAGTTTATTTGAAAATCATCTTTTTCAGATGAAGATGAAATATCATCAAGTTGAAGTTCATTAACTTCTTCTTCGGAAGATGATACCTCATTTTCTTCTTCAGAAGAGGTTTCTTCAATCAAAAGATTGTTTAATTGTTGAAGAGTTGATTCTTCAAGTTGTAGGGCATTAATTCTTTTATTAAGCCTACAATATCTAGCCATGTGGCCTTCTTTACCACATCAAAAACAAACAATTTTTCCTTTGGGAAGATCCATTGGAGGTTTTGATTTGAATTCATTTTTTAAATTTATGGGTTTGTTTGTTTTTGGTTTCTTCCAAGGTTTCCGATATTTTTTATAATATCTTTTAGCCTTGTATTCGTTGTTCCCATGCTAATGTTTGGGTTTTTTAGGCCCTTTACAAGTAGGAAAGCCAAATTGTTCACAGAAGGTTCCTAAATCCTTCCTATTTGATGCTTTTTCTTTGGCAAGTTGATTTTGGATTTTATCTTCTTGACAAATTTTTAAAGCAGTTTTTTGAACAATTGCAATTAACTGTCCATATGTTAAATTTTCGTAATGGATTTGACCATCACCAGTTTGGTTTCTGATTTTTTCTCTGATCTTATCTCCTAGAGACCTAGGAAGACCAGCAAGGAATTTTTCTTTCCAGATGAGATGATTTCCATCTTCTCTGGCCATAACTCTCAGAAGGAAGTTATCTCTATACCATCTGAAATTGGATAGAGTTTTACATTTTAAATTTGACAGGAGATCTGCAGATTTGTCCCTCCATAGTGCTAGATCACCAACAAAGTGAGCTATAATGTTAACTATAAGACAGTCAATTAACAACATCAGACATTGGTTCACCAATACTATCTCTGAGAACTATACCATCTTGAGTGGTTTTTATGGCTTGTAAAATTTGATTTTTTTGTTCATTTGTGAGATGGAAATCCCACCAACCTCTGAGTTGCCCAGTAAAGCCAGAGATTAATATATGAATAACGTCTTCCTCTTGAAAATTATTATATATTGTATAAGCATTACTGACCATAGTCATTTGTTGGCATATTTCCAAAATATTTGTTTCGGATTGTCCATCTATGTTCCAAACATAGATGTTGTTTGCATTGAATTATCGAAAAGCAGAATCCCTTTCTTCGAGCATTATATTCGAAGGAGTGGCTCTCGGATAATACAATTTTGTTGGATTTCTCCAACCTTCTTGTTTTATTTCATGAATTTTTGGACAATCTTCACTTTCGCTAGTTTGATTGCCTTTTACAACATTTATTGTCAATTTTGAAACCGTAGCCTTAGATTTAGGAGAAGGTGCATCTTGCACGGTTATCTTTTTCAATTCTCTCTCCCCTCCTCCTCTAAGGTTGATAAACCTTTGTGTGTTAATAACTAATATGATAGAGATATAGTATCTCATATTTAATTTATTAAGATAAATTAAATCTAGGGAGAATGACAAAAACATACCACTTGAACTTCAAAATCCCCAATTAGTCCTTTGACAAAGATTTGCGTTGTCAATCCCATTACTATTCTTGTCAATCCCATTACCATTCTTGTCAGCGGGATTTTGAAGTTCAAATGGTATTTTTCTGTCATTCTCCCTTAAATCTAATGGCTCTTTATTTGGATTAAATAAATAGGTTAAATTAAAACTGTTGGACAGATTTAATTTAAACTGAATTTATTTAATTAGCTCATCAAGATAATTAATTGTTGATTAATTTCAAAATTAATGATGATTAATTTTGAAATTTGAATATAACCATCATAGGTTATAAACTTGATAGAGCAGATATACTCATACGCGCATGAGAATTTAGAGCCGTAAGGAAAACCCTAAAAACATTAGAGGTGCTAGCACGCAGTCTCAGTTGGAGAGCATTCGTGTGGATACCGGTAGAGGGAGCGGACCTAACGTGTTGGCTCCTAGAGATCGTGAAAACCCTAAGTTGAAAAAGGTACGAGTTTCTTTCTAACCCGGTTTACACGCCGTTGATAGATCCTCAATTAGGATCGGTAAAATTTTTAAAATTCTTCCGCTGTACCTGCCGAGCCTAACACCTATATCTAGTAAATTCCAGTCAAATCTTAGCTTCCAATCAATCAATATAGTCCATCAAATTCAAGTTCTAGCAAGCAGTGTCAACAAGGCTCAGGCTTCCAAAAGTTTCAGATGCAATACCCTTCAAGTTTCTTAATTTTTAGCAGTAACTTTTGTATCAAGTGAGTAAGTAAATGTTGATTTAAGTCTCTAGACAGCAAAGGACACAACAAAATTCAGCAATTGATATGCTTCTCACAATGCGCAACAAGTTATACAAATATAAATTTGGCATTAAAGAGGATTAAATGATAGCAAATAGGTTCAACAACTGTTAACCCAAAGTGCAATATATTTCAATGACAGCAAGAAAGCATATTATGGTAGTGAATTATGGGCAATTTCAAGCACTATATTAGCACCTTTAATCAGCCATAAGCTTCTGAACAAAAATTTCAATATAAATTAGCAGTGTAAGCAATTATTGACAGTGAACTGAGGCTTCAATGACAAGGCTAATCACTCAAGAAATTCTTTTGTACGCTGAAAACAAAGTTGGAAGCCTACTTTTATAAGTTGTTCAATGATGGAGGGGGAGGGCCTTATGATTGAGAAGATTTGACAACTCGAGAAGGTGATCTCAATTTGTCATTTTGCCGCAGGATTCGAGTTGGCGAGGTTAGGAAAGCTCTTAAGAAAATGGAAAATGGTAAAGTTGTTCGGCCTGAAGGGATCCCTATTGAAGTTTGGAAATGTTTCGGTGAAGAGGGTGTTTTGTGGCTCACAAAATTATTTAATGAGATTTTACGATTCAAGAATATGCCGGATGAGTGGAGGAAAAGTACTTTGATTCCTATTTATAAGAATAAAGGGGATATTCAAAATTATGTAAACTATAGAGGAATTAAGCTTATGAGTCATACAATGAAATTATGGGAAAAGGTGATTGAACGTCGGTTGAGGTTGGAGACTGAAATTACTGAAAACCAATTTGGATTCATGCTAGGAAGGTCTACAACAGAAGTGATTTATTTAGTAAGGGGGTGTATGGAGAAGTATAGGAGCAAAGGAAGAGATTTGCATATGGTTTTCATTGATTTGGAAAAAGCATATGACCGTGTACCAAGAGATATACTATAGAAAGCCTTGGAAAAGAAGGGGGTGCGGTTTGCATATATCAAAGCCATTCAGGACATGTATGAGGGGGTTACAACCAATGTTAGAATGCTTGGAGGTGTAACAAAGGACTTTCCTATAAGGATTGGCCTACATCAGGGATCAGCTTTGAGCCCTTATTTGTTTAACCTTGTGGTAGATGTTCTAACTGAGCCTATAAGAGAGGAGATCCCTAAATGTATGCTTTTTGCGGATGATATAGTTCTGTTGGTTGAATCCAGGGAGGAAATTAATTCTAAACTTGAGATATGGAGACGGACTTTGGAAGTGAAGGGTTTTCGTCTGAGTAGGAGCAAAACTAAATATATGCATTGTAAGTATGATAAGAGACAAGATCGAAATGAAGTGGAAGTTAAATTGGGAGGGCAAGTCATTCCGCAAGTGACAAAATTTCAGTATTTGGGATCAATTATACAACAAGATGGTGAAATTGATGGGGATGTCGATCACAGAATTCAAGCTGGATGGTGTAAATGTAGAAAAGCTACTGGAGTTATTTGTGATCGGAAAGTACCTAATAAGGTAAAAGGGAAATTCTACCTCACTGCTATAAGACCAGTAATGCTTTATGGTAGTGAGTGGTGGGCTTTAAAGGGATTACATGAGCATAAAATGGGGGTGGCCGAGATGAGGATGTTGAGATGGATGTGTGGTCATACAAAAAAAGACAAGATTCGTAATAATCATATACGTGAACAAGTTGGAGTGGCCTCTATTGAAGGAAAAATGGTATAAGTCGTTTGAGGTGGTTTGGACATGTTCAACAAAGGCCGTTGAATGCACTGGTGAGGAGGGTGGATCAAGCCGTATGGAGTCCTGTAAAATGAGGTCATGGAAGGCCGAAGCGTACACTTAATGAAGTCATAGAGAGAGACCTTTTGATTAATAATATACCAACAAATATGGTTTTCGACAGAGCATAATGGCGTCGTGTGATCCATGTAACCGGCCCCACCTAGTAGGATAAAGGCTTTGTTGTTGTTGTTGTTGTTGCTGAAAACGAAGTTGGAGAAGTATGCTAGGCACAAGTAAGCTCCAAACAAGTCAAGAGTTGAGCACTCGTACATATTCACACTAGTGAGAATTTCATGAGCTCAAGATAACATGAACTTTCCACTAGAATTTCTCACAAAAAATTCATCAATGACAGTATAAGAATAGTGGCAGCAAGTAATTTTTACTCCGACGGCTCAATTTCAATGCAAATGCACTTGTAGTTTCAGTCAATGAACACTCAAAATAATACTGCAAGTTCCGTGCATAAAGCAGCAACAAAAATTATCTATAGCTGCAATGACTTTAACAACAGAATATTCGAAAAAAAAAGCACAAAGTTTCAAATGGTCCTTAATTTATTGACTCAACTAAAACACTAAAATTTTTGTTTGTTGTTTGCCAGAATATTTTTTTTGGGTTAAAGGCCATTTTTGCTCTGGAAGTATTCACTTCAGGCTAATTTTGCCCTGAAAGTATTTCGGCTAGCAATTTTGCTCCAGAAGTGTCAAATTTGGAGCAATTTTGCCTTTGCCGTTAGTTGACCATTAGTTGACCGTTAGTCGGGGCAAATTTGCTCATAAGTTAAAACTTCTAGGGCATTTTGTCATCTATGTCACTTCTGTTAAAGTGTAAATTTGCCTTAGAAGTTTTCTGTTAGAAGCAAGTTTGCCCCGACTAACGGTCAACTTACGGCAAGGGCAAAATTGCTTCCAGTTTGACACTTCTGAGGCAAAATTGCGCATCAAAATACTTCCGGGGCAAAATTGGCCCCAAGTGGATACTTCTGGGGCAAAAATGGCCTTTAACCTTTTTATTATATGTGCATACAAGACAAATTATCTGGAAACTATTAATTGAAACAAAACCAATAACAATTAACAAATGAAAAACTACCTAACAATGCAAAGTCTATAAGGCTCAATAACCCCAATCAAAAACAAAATTGGCACTTAGCTAACGAGGAAGTAAAAAATGACTCCCTAGTAACAATGCCATTTGATTAGGGTCTTTTGTATGTTAGCCTCATAATCCACAATAAAAAATTAACTAATAATTACGTATAAGCAAACTTATAATCGTTCTCTCTTCTCGAGGAGTCTTTTATTGAATCATAAATAATCTAAATGTTATGTAAATGCAATTAAAATAAGGGAAAATTGGTTTTGGATAAAAGAGTAATGTAAGTTAATTTAATACTAAACTATTATTTTTGGTATTTTCTTTATAAAATAGGATGGATATGAGGAAATGTGTCTTGGTAGGAAATTATGACTTTTCAAGCTTCCCAAAATAATTTGGGATTTAGTTTTCTTCAAGTTAAATTAAAAACCTCAAGCGATCACATTGTGTCCAATCTACCTAATTAATGACTAATCCTATAATCACATTCATATTCATCTCTTAGATAAATTGTTAAAAATTATTTGATGTGTTTAAAAAACATTTTAATACACTTGCTTCCGCTTAAATGGGAGCACAATCGCGACACTTAATACGAATTAATTAAAGTACATAATATAATAATCATATACAATGCATAATCTCATTAAAACATAAGTATTAACCCACAAAGACAAGTGAACACTCATCCAAGTCTTATAAGCATGTACCAAATACAAAATCAAGCAAAACAAATCATAATACAAATAATAATCTAATGAAAAACTAATAAACTCTTAACACATTGAAGCTCGAGTTATATTATTCACTACCAAGAATCAAGCAAATCAGCCTCTCATAGCTTTAAAATAATCAAAGTTTAGAATCTTGGCGGAAAACTGCAAAGAATCGCTAGAGAATTTTTGAACTCGCCAGAAAACTCATAGCTAGATGGAGAACTATTGAAGAAGAGAGACTGAGGGTGGAAGTGCCGATGGTTATGGAATGAGGTTAATGGCTGGTCGAATTCGTCCCTAAAACCAAGAAGTATTCAACGGTGGTGGAGTTGGAGGTTTGACTATGGTAAAAGCAGAGGAGGACTCGCTGGAACTGTGTCTCCGACCCTCCTGAAGCTTAAAGCTCCCTATTGGTGAGAGAAACTGATGGTGAGAGGAAGGAAAGAGGTCGATGATGATGGGAATGGTGAATCAGGTTTGAAGATTTAAGTCCCACACTTCAAGCTCTCTCCCGCCGCTTGTCTGGTTCCATAAAGTCACTGGTGGGTGTGTGAAGATGGAGGGTGGAAGTCCTCAACGGTGGTGGTGGCTCTCCGTCTCTTTCTTTCTCTTCTCAAGCTCCCTCCTTTGATGAAGAAGCTCTCTACTTCAAAAAAATTCAGTTCCACGGTGCTGTATTGTCAAAGAGAAGAAGAAAACGCGATCTGACCCAAATAAGCCTAGGGACCACTCTGAAACTTCAAAAGTTTGTGGAGGGACTAAGTGAACATTTTTGTAATATTTGTGTGGTTAAATTGTAATTGTAAAACCTTTTGGGTATTTTATGTCATTTTATCTGGCCCTTTTTCATTTGAATTAACCATATACACCCTCTGTTCCAAAGTACTGCCCCGCACATTTTTATGAAAGTTTAAAATTTGAATTGTCTTGGTTTTTTTTATAAGAGTCGGATAAAAAGTGTCTAAATATTTAATGAGTTTGTTTTTTATTTTTGTCTCTCATTAATTATATGTTTCGCATTAATTAAAAGGTTAATGTTACTCATATTTGTTCTATTTCTCTCTCTTACTTGCCCCCTAATAAATAGGGGCATACTTAAAAAAAAGTTTATTTTAAAAAATACATATTATTTTAACTAATTTTAATAATTTTCTTAAATCGTGCAATTAAGTTATCGATCTCTTATAAATAGGACCGTATGGGAAAGGGGTGTCTCCACTAACCCTTCTCTCCACTTTCTCTCTATTTAATGTCTCAATCATTTGATCATGTTTTAATTAATGAGATTTAATGCTATATAACAAATAGTATTATAACATTAAATATATAATTATAATATTATTACATTACATTAAATCTCACCCATTAAAACATGATTCAATGGTTAAGACATTAAGTGGAGAGGAAAGTTAGTTGAGAGACTCATTTCCTAAGACAGTAGGGAGTATAAGAAGAAGGCTTTTAGAATGAAATTTTGGTCTAAAATATAAGAGGTTGAAGGGGTAATAAATGATTGCTTTCCTCTTTAACTTTTGTAAGAGAGAGGGACGACATATAATAAAC
Organism: Inga leiocalycina; assembly: GCA_963242795.1. Classification (NCBI taxonomy): domain Eukaryota; kingdom Viridiplantae; phylum Streptophyta; class Magnoliopsida; order Fabales; family Fabaceae; genus Inga; species Inga leiocalycina. The sequence continues at coordinate 62,204,458 of OY725321.1, forward strand.
GCATATTTATAAATCACATCACTTAATAAGAGTAAAATAGGTAGGTAAATTTTATCAATTTAAGATAAATTAAATGACTTATTAACTAATATTTCTTAGTTCATGTGAATTAGTTATACCACTCATTGCCAAGTAATATGTCACTTGTACCCCATTCTAGCAAACAAAAAAAAAGTATTAAATGAATACATTTTTTCAGGTTTGCCCTTATTTAAAAATGGGTGCAATTTTCTCTCACATCCATTTATCTCTCTGCATTTGCACCCCCTCTCTCTCTTTTATTAATTCATTAATATAGTCAATAAGGATAAGATTGAAAAAACCTCATTTAATACCGTACAAGTGACTTATATTTGAATAAAGCTTTTTGGGTAAAAGTGACTTATAAACAGGCACTGAGTGGTATTTTGGACTGGAGGGAGAATATATATAATGAGAATGAGGGAGATGACAAAGATTACACTAATTACTCTCTCCTTTTTTTTGGGCCAACAAACTAATTACTCTCTCCTAACCTTCATATAAGACATATTTGGGAAGTTGATCTTGGTCTTTATATTTGTCAATCTTTTCCTAATTTGCCCTATTGTTGATCCCTTAGCAATAATCAAGGAGGTGACTGAATGAATAAATGAAGGGAGATGACTAAGTGTTTTAGAAAGTATATGTCATATTAACTAATTTAACTAACTTCCTTACACTACTACAGATTTGTCTATATATAACGCTCTATTATGTCCCATATTGGTTGAGGAGAGGAAAAAAAGACCCTTTATAAGGGCCTGGATACCTCCCCCTCTCAACGCGTTTTAAAGTTGAGGGGTGGTGGCATCCCTAAAGCGGACAATATGAGAGCTAGACGTTGGGATGTTACAAATGGTATTAGAGCCAGGCTCTGGTTGATGTGGGCCAATATGCCAGCAAGGATGTTGGGCCTAAAAGTGAGTGGAGTGTTATGTCTCTCACCAGTCGAGGAAGGGAACAAAAGACCCTTTATAAGGGCTTGGACACCTCTTCCTCTCGACTCGTTTTAAAGTCGTGGGGGGTAATGGGGTCCCTAACGCAGACAATATAGGCAGAGTTTCAGGGATCACATATATAACGGTTTTTTTAAAACAACCGTTAAGTATATAAGAACATATTTAATAGTTTTATACTCCAATCATTATATAATAGTTTGGTTTTTTTCTTAGATATGTTAAACACTAATTAAAATCATATAGCCGTCAGAGCTTATAATTATTATTTATTTTATTTGTTATCATCAAAACATTATGAGAGCTAACATTTCTCATTAATAATTTTTTTTTTAAAAAAATCATAGATGGGGATATCTACATTATGACATTAATGACTTGATTTGATGAATATATATATATATATTCAGTCATTCCCTCAATAACTTTCTCATTATGATGATTTAAAAAAAAATCATATTCCTTTACGGACTGGTTGTATGAGATATCTACATTATGACATAAATGACATGATTTTATGTGTCACAAATGTACATTGAATTAAAAAGTTTGGAACTTTTTTTTTACTTTCCCATTTTATTTCTGCCGACCAAAAAAATATATTGATTTTTCAATTGAATTAAAATGTTTCTTACCTTTGTCTATTTCTCTATGCTCTCTATACTGATGTATGGGAAACCCAGCTAAACTAAATTATGTTTGAGAAATTACTGATTAACTAAAATTTCTTTCAGAGAAGAGTTTGTTAGAAAAACAAATAGCATCAATAACTGCACATAAGCTGCAAAAATGGGGTTTCAAGAATAATTGTTATTAAGATTCCAAGAGGTTTAGACAAAGTATTACATAATCTAACAAATTTTAGTGCTTTGACTTTCAAAAAGAAAATAGTGATTTTTGTCAAAACAATTTTCTTAAACAGGAGAAAAATTCTCTAAAAATTAAGGTAAAGTACAAGCTAGATGGAGAAAAGAAGTTTCTCTACTCTAGAAAATAATTTAACAAAAATGTTACTCCGGAATTTTCTTAAAAAATCTGAGTTAAAAATATTTTCTTCAATTTCTTTTATAATATTAGTTACAGTATATTCATCCAGAATCTTATATTTCTATGCATGTCCTTTTCTTCTCATTCATCATTTTCTTTATATTTTAAACACTTGTAATTTGGGCAATTGTAGCAAAGGATCCTATGACTCACTATTTAATTAAAGAGTCATATTCATCTTACATATTGAGAATTATATTAATTCCTCTTGCACATCTTCTAGTCCAAAGAATAAAATGCAAACAACCATTAGATCAGAATATGCAAAGTTCTGGTTGAAGGCGCTTGGTTCTAGATCTAAGACGCTGTTCATCCGCTTCGTTGCTGCAGTTCTGGCGTTTTTTCATGCTTCGTCTTGTTTCAGTTTGGAGTCTCCGACGAGGTGCCGACGAGAACGGATCACCGTGTCTGTTTTCTGACTTCTGATTTCTGCTTCCAACTGTGAATTTAGTCTATCATTCTTGGTCAGATTTCTTTTTCCTTCTGTTTTCATAGTTGTTCTTTCTATTTTGGTATTCTGCTTGTGGAGTTGTAATGTTTTGAACCATAAATGGGGAAGAACGGTGAAAGAGAGAGTGGGGTGAGTGGCGGAGGGAAGGAGAATGATAGTAGGGGTGTTTGGACTCAGAATGGAAGTGGTGGGAAACCTCTAATTTTTAGTAGTAAGGCTGAGAAATTGGGAATAAGGAAGGAAGGAAAGGATGCTAGTTATGGAAACCAGAATCCGGGGACTCAATTCACGTACCAGGATAAATTGTTGAGTCTTGGAAACTCTGGATTTCTGGAAGTAAACATGTCAGCATGTGATGCTCTTAATGGCTGGAAAGATTATTTTGTGAAAATAAGTAGTAAAAAATCGACAAAGGATGTGGAGGATGAAGAGGAAGATCAATATGGTGTTAAAGCAGGCGGTAATTGGCAACAAAGAGGGAAATATCCAAAGTTGAAATTTACTAAGGAAGAGTATGAGGCTTTGTTCAAACCCTATATAAATTCTCTAATTGTTAAACTTTTGGGTAAGTTATTTAGAGTGGGTTTTATGAGGCAGAGAATGGAAAGAATGTGGAATCTTAAGAGTCCGATGAAAGTTACCCCTATGAGTAATGGTTATTTTATTGTTTCATTTTCTACAAGAGAGGATAGAGATTACGTTCTGTTGGAAGGACCTTGGATGATTGCTGACCATTATTTGATGGTACAACATTGGCGACCAAATTTTAATCCATGGAAAGAAAATCTCCAGAAGAAAATAGCAGCGTGGATTCAATTTCCAGATTTACCTACGGAACTTTATAGTGTTGAATCTTTAAGAAGGCTTCGAAACCTGGTGGCAAAAACTCTAAAAATTGATAGAACTACTGCTTTTTCAGAGAAAGGAGGTTTTGCTAGGATTTGTGTGGAGTTGGGTTTACAAAAACCTTTATTTCCTTTCTTTAACCATTTTGGTGAGGACAGGAAGATTGAGTATGAGGGATTACATCTTGTTTGTTTTCATTGTGGGCAGTATGGACATCATATAGGGATATGTCATATTAAAAATCCTGTTCAAATGAAGGAAAATGGGGAAACTCGTCCGGATAATGTGCCAAGAAAATCCTCTAATAAGGAGATAGATAATCTGAGGAAGAATGTCGAGGATACTGAGAAGAGCGAATTAAAGGGTGGCATTTTTAGGCCATAAATGTTGGTAAGGCGTGATATCAGTACAAATATTAATAAACTGGATTTGGTTGGATCAAGTTCTAATCCAGGAGGTCAAAAAGGGGATATAATTTAGAAGGGTCCTCAGAAGAAAAATGACCAGATTGGTGCAAAGGATAAAGGGCAGACAGTAGAAAGGAAGGACGTGAGTGATGGAGTGAATGAAGACAGGCATCAAATTGGTGTGGAAAGTAAAAAGACTAGTACAGAACAGAGGTGGGTCCAAGTGGGAGAAAAAAGACTGACTGGGATTAAGAGACGTGCACGAGAAAAAATGAACATGGTTAGAGGAAAAGCTCCAACGAAGGTTACGACAGAAGGGGGAGAGAGTAGGGACCAGGATGCAAGCAATGTTTTCTCACAAAATCCATTTTCTGTGTTGACAGACAAAGCTAGTGAAACTTTAAAGAATAGCAAAGAATCACAGGTTAATGGAACAAAAATTAAAAGCATGGAGATGGGAAAAGGGGAAACGATGTAGGCTAGTGAAATGGAAAAAGGAAACTATATCACATATAAAGGTATGGTCATTATGGATCAAGATAATGGTCTTTTTACAGTAACAATGTGTGTAGGTGGGATGGTTAGAAAAGATGAGGATGTTTTGATGGGGGATTCTACCCCAAAAAATGTTAATCTGTCTAAATGAATTTCCTTTTGTGGAATACACGGGGCACAGGAGCTCGCCTCTTTCCTAATCTTATTAGGGAAATGTCACTATTCTATAATGTGGATTTTATGGCTATTTTTGAAACTAGATGCAGTGAGAATAGAGCAATAGAGATTGCTAGTAAATTGGGGTTTCAATTTATGCAAATTATTGATGCAGAAGGTTTTAAAGGAGGGATTTGGTGTTTGTGGTATGAAAAAGTAGGAAGAGTTTATGTATTAGTGAAGCATCCACAGTTTGCGCATATGAGGATTTGTGGGTATGATAATAGAATATGAGAATTGACTCTTATTTATGCTAGCCCCAATTTAATGCAGACACGTACATTGTGGCAGGCATTATTCGAGTTCAGCGACCAGATTCTAATGCTACTTTGATGATAGATGAACGACGGTCTGTGGGTGAGAATAGGGGTCCTGATAAAGAGTTTATTAATTTTGTTGATGTAGCCACTCTAAATGATCTTGGATTTAATGAACCAGAATTCACATGGCATAGAATAGAATCACATAGTAGAATTGATCGTGTCCTTGGATCTAATGATTGGATGGAAATGTTTCCGGATGCAAGTGTAACTTGTTAGATCTCACATGTTTTGATTATAACAAAGATTGGTATGAAAATGATTTGATAAACACACAAGTTTGAACAAAGTAATAACCGGGCAAATAATCACTTGAAGTAAGTACTGGAGTAATGAAGAAAGGCCAAGAGAAAAAGCTGAGAAACTTCATAACTGGAAATATCTCTGAAGGGTTACTCGAGTAAGTACTCGAGTAATGAGACCAAAACTTGAAGTAACCAGAGTCAACCTTCAAGTAACCTGCCAACGTTACTCTAGGAGCTACTCGAGTAATCAGGTATAAGACTTGCAGTTGCTCTCGGCCTCCCACGTTACTTGAGTAGCTACTCGAGTAACCAGCTAAATCACTTGCAGTTGCTCTCAGCCTGCCAACGTTACTTGAGTACTTGAGTAACCAGGTAAAAGACTTCTAGTTGCTCTCGGCCTGCCAACATTACTTGAGTCCCCTGCTTTAAGAAATATGTTGCTCTCGGTATTTTCAATCCTGCCAATGTTACTCGAGGAGCTACTCGAGTAACTCACTGTGGTAAGCAAAACCTGAAGGTAATACTCGAATAACATGAAATGCTTTTATCACACTTCACTCAAGGCACTACTCAAGTATGCAGGTATTCAATTATTCTTTATCAAATATTTTAATGAGATTACTCGAGTCAGTAATCGAGTAATCTGTAGAGTTATTTACACAGCCCTTGAAGTATCTACCCGAGTAAGCTATGCAGAAAATTTATGCTTACTCGAGTAACAGGGTAAGCAAACTTGAAGTGCTCTCGGCCTTGAAATCCTGCCAACATTACTGGAGTAAAGCATCAAGTAATCTAAAGTTTATTTGAGAGATTACTCGAGTAACTACTCAAGTAACCTGTGAAGAAAAGAGTGCCATACCCGAGTAAGTACCTGAGTAAACAGGTATTTCCAATGTTTGTAAATTTGTTTACTTCATGCACTACTCGAGTTATGTGATGTTCATTCATTAACTTGCTATCATTACTCTCACGATGATACTCGAGTAAGTACTCGAGTAAACTTAATGAGTACTCGAGTAACTACTCGAGTATGCAAGTCCAGAACTTTAAGAATCATTTCAAAGTTCATTGATTTGTTTCCTATGTGATTAACCCTTCATTGTATTAGTATTCTTAGCATATCCGCAGATAAACAATGAAGAGATCTTACCAAATAAGGAAATTCAAATGCGACATTCAAACGCTACCTACCGCCACCTATCACAAACGGATATTTTTAAAATACTGGAAAAGTCAACAGTAGCTGCGCACACTCTAACGGGCAAGAAGAAAAATGTTCCAACAATCATTACCAACACATCTATATATATGGGTTCATCCAAACAGAGAAACAACAAGAACACACACACGAACGCATTATCAAGTTTAATACTCTGTTTTACATATACTTGTAATTCTGTACTTCAGTGATTCTTATTCACTCTGTGAGAGAGATATTTCATTCAAACTCAATATTTGTTATTGAGGTAACTTAAGGTTGTGGAACCTTGAGTTGGGATTGGATTACAACTTGTAAGGGGGAGCGAGTGTCCAGGTGAAGGAACTTGCTTGTACTGAGGTGCCAAGAACCCATTGAATCTTGGAAGTTATAGTGAAACTCTCAGAGATACTCTGAGGACTGGACGTAGGTTAAAGTGGTTGTGGCCGAACCAGTATAACTCCCGGTGTACACTTCGGTGAAATTTCTCCTTACTCTTTACTGCATTATATTCATTGTCAAGGTTTTATATTTACAACAAAATTTTAGTCTCACCCAATTCACCCCCTCTTGGGTGAAACACTTGCTCTAACATTTGGTATCAGAGTGTAGGTCTTCTTGTTAAGGTTTGACAACCTAAGAAGGATCCAATGGCAAGCATGGGTGAAGGAATTCTTCCCGACGGAGCATCCATTACTAGACCACCAGGTTTTAATGGCGAACACTTTTCTTTCTGGAAAGCAAAGTTCAGAGTATTCGTGATGGCTACCGAATATGGGCTATGGGATGTGATTGAATTGGAAACTATCAACCTACAAAGATTGTAGATTCTCAAAAAATTCCCAAGACGCCAGCAGAATATGATGAGAATGACAAGAAACTTATCACTCTCAATAGCAAGGCAATTCTGATGATACAAAGTGCTTTGAGTCAAAGTGAATACTTCAGAATTTGCACACTTCTAACAGCAAAGCAAATGTGGGAAGCTCTGGAAATAGCTTATAAAGGAACTTCAGGAATAAAGGAGAATCGGATCAACACTTTGGTCACTGAATTCGATCTACTTCGAATGAAATCAGGTGAATCAATATATGAATTTGAACTTAGATATACTCATCTTGTTAATCAACTTGCAGCACTTGGGAAAGTTTATGATCAACATACCCAAGTACGAAAGATTTTGAATATTCTTTCTATAGAATGGGAGGCCAAAGTCACTGCGATAGAAGAAGCAAAAGGAGAATCAATGAAATCAGTTGCTTCTCTATTTGGAAGTCTTTCTGAATATGAAAGTAAACTAAAGTTCAAACGGGAACTAGATTATATCGGTGACAAGAAGAAGAGAGGCCTAGCACTAAAAGCAAAAGAAGAAAATCAAGATGAGGATGAGGAGTTTGACGATGATGAAATGGGCCTAATCATAAAATGATTCAGAAAGTTCTACAAGAAAGGTCAAGGATTCAAACACTTTCAGAAAGGAGGAACTAGCAGCAAAGATCATATCATCTGCTATAAATATGGAAAACCAAGACATACCAAATCAGAATGTCCAGAACTGAACCAAAAGAGTGAAGAAAAGAGAAAAGGAAAATTCTTCAACAAAAAGAAGGCCTTTGTATCTGCTATATGGGGTGATAGTTCTTCTGACGAAGAAAGTGATGAAGAAGAAGTAGCCAATATATGTCTCGTTGCTCAAGAAGAAACAGAAGAAGAGGTAAATGATTCTGATCCTACCTATGATGAATTACTTTCTGAATATAATGCTTTACATTCTGAATTCATCAAAGTAGTTAAAGAATTAGTTGTTTTCAAAAAGAAAAACAAAGTTCTTGAAATTGAACTTAAAGAAAGTTCAGAGAAGGATTGTGAAAATTGTTCTTCTTTGAAAAAGAAAAATACTGATCTCACAAAAACTCTTGAAAAATTTACACAAGGAAGTGAGATGCTAAATGTTATTTTAAAAGCTCAACGATTTGTAAATGACCGATCTGGAATTGGATATGATCCAAAATCAGATAGAAGGAAAGGTAGAAAGAAAGCAGGAGGTAAGTCATATTTAAATTATTTCCAGCACTCTGTGCATACATCAAATCCTTTTGCATTTTGTATTTACTGTAAAAGAAAAGGTCATTATACCTCTTCATGTATTCATAAGAAGAAAGGAACAATAGGAACCTACAAATGGGTACCTAAAGGAACATATGTTTCAAAAATTTCCTGTACTAACCCAAAAGGACCCAAAAAGAAGTGGGTACCTAAGACTTAATCGTATTTAATTGCAGATATGTCTCAAAGCATCTAAAAACAACAAGTGGTACATAGACAATCGATGCTCTAGACATATGACCGGTGATTTCGAAAGTTTTACCAAATTGCAACCTAAAGAAGGTGGAGAGGTGAACTTTGGAGGAAATCAAACCGAAAGAATAGCAGGAATTGGTGAAATTAAAAATGACAAAGGCATACAAGTCAAAGATGTACACTATGTCGAAGGATTGTGCCATAACTTGCTGAGTGTGAGTCAAAGTGTAGACAAAAACAACTGGGTAATATTTGACTCAGAGGAATGTCTAATTATCAACAAGAATGACTTACTACTTGATAAGAAGAATATCAAGGCTAAGCTCAGAGCAAAAAGGGAAGGTAATTATTATACTCTAGATATTAGTAGAAATGAATCTGAAAATTGTTTTCTGAGTAATGCCGATGAAAGTTGGCTATGGCATAAGATATTGGCTCATGTCAATATGCATCAATTAGGCAAACTACTCAAAAAGGATTTAGTTCTTGGATTACCCAAAGTAAATTTAAAAAATGACTTGATTTGTGACGCATGTCAAAAGGGTAAACAAACTAAATCATCTTTCAAATTGAAAAATGAGATTTCAACAAATAGACCACTACAATTATTGCATATGGATTTAGTTGGCCCAGCAAGAGTAAAGAGTTTTGATGGCAACTTATATTCATTTGTCATTATTGATGATTTCTCCAGATTTACATAGGTTATTTTTCAATCGTCAAAAGATGAAACCTTTGAAGAATTTATTGTTTTTGCCAAGAAAGTGCAAAATGAGAAAGGTATGTCCATTGTAGTTATTAGGACCGATCATGGTGGAGAATTTGAAAATCAAGCCTTTGAAGAATATTGTGATACTAATGGCATTGATCACAATTTCTCTGCTCCAAGGATACCTCAACAAAATGGAGTCGTGGAACACAAGAATAGAGTGCTCACTGAAATGGCTAGAACAATGTTAAATGAAAAAAATGTGTCTCAAGTCTTCTGGGCTGATGCTATGAGTACAACATGCTATATTTCAAATAGAGCCTATATTAGAATAAAACTTGGAAAGACACCATACGAGCTGTACAAAGGAAGGAAGCCAAACATTGCTCATCTACACATCTTCGGTTGTAAGTGTTTCATACATAATAATGGTAAAGATAACTTATGAAAATTTGATTCTAAAACTGATGAAGGAATTTTCCTAGGATATTCTAACCAAAGTAAAGCATATAGAGTTTTCAATAAAAGAACATGTGTTGTTGAAGAATCAATTCATACTGTATTTGATGAATTTGAATCCTCTGACAAAACCATTGATGAAGAACAGGAAGTTGTTTTAAATCAAGAAAATGGTCAATCTATTTCTAAATCTCTTATTCCAGAAGTTGATGAAACCAAGGAAGAAGAGCAATCACTAGGACAACCTAGAGCCTGGAAATACAATAAAAGTCATCTCTTAGATCAAGTCATAGGAGATATGAATGAAGGGATCAAAACTAGAAATAGAATTTTCAATGAAGTAAGTTTTTCTGCATTCATTTCTGAGATTGAACCTTCTAACATTGATGAAGCCCTATCAGACAATGATTGGGTTATAGCAATACAAGAAGAACTAAATCAATTTGAAAGAAATCAAGTTTGGGATTTGGTACCCCGACCCAAGGATCATCCGATCATTGGCACTAAAAGGGTATTCAACAACAAACTCGATGAATCCATAATTATTGTCAGAAACAAGGCAAGATTGGTGGCCAAAGGCTATAATCAGGAAGAAGGAATTGATTATGAGGAAACGTATGCTCCAGTAGCTAGATTGGAAGCTATACGTGTACTCTTAGCCTTTGCATGCATCAAAGGATTCAAATTCTAGCAAATGAATATAAAGAGTGCATTTCTAAATGGTTACATCATGGAAGAAGTATACGTAGAACAACCTCCAGGTTTTGAAGATGTAACTAAACCTGACCATATTTTCAAACTCAAAAAGGCTTTATATGGTTTAAAACAAGCTCCTAGAGCATGGTACGAAAGGCTCAGTAAATTTCTTATTGATCAAGGTTTTGTACGAGGAGAAGTTGATACAACACTTTTTACAAAACGAAAACGTGATGATATTTTAATTGTTCAAATATATGTTGATGATATTGTTTTCGGTGCTACTAATGAATCTCTGTGTAAGGAATTTTCTGAGATAATGCAGGGAGAGTTTGAGATATCAATGATGGGAGAATTGAATTTCTTTCTCGGTTTTCAAATCAAACAAAGAAAGAATGGAATCTTCATATCTCAAACAAAGTACTTGAAAGAGTTATTGAAGAAGTATGGAATGGATGAAGCAAATGGAACGGACACACCTATGAGCTCAACTACGTTACTTGATGCTGATGTCAAAGGGAAAGACTACAACATCACAAAATACAGAGAAATGATTGGATCATTACTCTATCTCACGGTAAGTAGACCGGACATCCAATTCAGTGTTGGCATATGTGCAAGATATCAATTAGCACTAAAGGAATCACATGCTGAAACTGTCAAACGAATCTTTAGATACCTTGCTGACACACCAGAATTGGGTCTGTGGTATCCCAAAGGAAGAAGTGAATATCTAGTTGCATATTCAGATTCTGATCATGGAGGATACAAGACAGGCAGAAAGAGCACCAGCGGACAAGGACAATTTCTTAGAGGATCTCTTGTATCGTGGTTCAGCAAGAAACAAAATATAGTGTCTCTTTCATCAACAGAAGCTGAATATGTTGCAGTCTCAAGTTGTTGTGCACAAGTGACATGGTTAAAACAACAACTATAAGATCTTGGTATTTATCTCAAAGAAATACCAATCTATTGTGACAATACCAGTATGATAAGCTTGGCAAAGAATCCAGTTCAACATTCTAGAACCAAGCATATCGATGTTAGACATCACTTCATCAGAGATCATGTCCAAAAGAAAGATATGAAAGTGATATTCATTCCTACTCATCTTCAACTAGCTGACACTACACCAAACCTCTTGCAAAAGATCAATTTCTATACATTAGAAGAGAATTGGGAATGGTAAATCCCAATGAATTGTAAGTTATTTCAGTTTCTCATAATGTTAGATAAAGATATTTGATAATGTTTTGATGATTACTAATTTAAGCATCAGAGTATGTAGAAACTTGTTTTGCAGGAAGATTGAAACTCTGTTTTGAGAAATAAAAACAGAGGTTATCAGAGGACATCATTACTGGAGTGCCAACTTCAAGTAATGTCTAACAGTGCAGCATTACCCGAGGGACAACTTGAAGTAAAAGAGCACATTACTCGAGTAAGTACTCGAGTAATGGTCTTCCAAAACTGGAAGTAAAGTCTCAAGTCACTTGAAATTTAAATCAAACGGTTCATTTGGTGAGAAATGAACAGTCAAAAATAGAAAAGACAGGTTACCCGAGGGAAGCCTCGAGTAAACTTGACGATTACTCGAGTAAGGCCTCGAGTAACTGCAGGTCCAGATCATAAACTCGATGAGAATCAACTCAAATATGTTCTTAAACGGTTATCAAATGATCAAGGGAACATACATGGATAATTACAATATTATTCATGCCAGGTACACAATTTAAATAAATTATTTTAGAAATTTTCTATATGATCACTCGAGTAGGGACTCGAGTAAGCATGATATTTACTCGAGTAAGGCCTCGAGTAACGTCGGGTTCTAGGTCTTTATCTGTTACAAACTCGGTCATTTCCATAAAATCTCCTCGAGTAAATCACCCAGTCCTCTCACAGAAAGTTTTCACAATCTCTTCCTTACTTGATTTCGGTCAAAACCCATCAAATCTGAGCTCCAAAAACTTCCTTTTTTGTTCAGATTCTACTTGCCCTATATCGCGACTTTTTACTCTATTTTTCTGATATTTCAAGTTTCTCTAAATCAAAATGGTTAGAACCAAAAATCTTACTCCTACAGACTCTTCTAGATCTCCACAACTTACTGATCCTCTTTCTTCTCCTCCCAGAAAGAGATGAAAACTCACTCCTAGATCAAAAGCCAAAGTCCAACTGAAACCAAAGGAAAGAGGAGTTGTGATCAAAGAGCCAATGGTCACAAGGGCTCAATCAAAGAAGAGCACCTCTACTGGGAGAGGCAAAAGTGCCAAGTCTCCTTCTCCTCCACTTTCTGATTCCTCCACTCCTTCTTTCACACCAAAACCTTTCAAAAAGCCCAAGTATGGTGTAAATGTGGCTAAGGCAATGGCTAGAATTCTTGATCAACTAGAGAAGGGGCAATCATCCAAGAAGTCAGAATTGCCAGAAGAGGAGATCACTAAACATCCAAAGGGGTTCAATGTCAACAAACTGGAAGAATCTCAGAAGTATCTCACACAATTTTCAAGAAGAAAAGTCTACAAAACTCACTGTGTGGATCTCAAAGTACTTCAGGAGGTATTGAATATGATCTAAGTTCCTTTCTTGAACCTTTTATGCCTTGGCTATCAATTAGACTTCCTTTTTGCACAAAAGTAGTGACTCATTTTTACTGCAATTTAGAAATCCTAGATGAACCCAATAGGACTTCTACAGAGGAAGAAATGACCACTACTGTTAGAGGCCAGAAAATCCTTATCTCACCTTCTAGGATTAATGTTTGGTTAGGAATAGAAAACCCTCCAGATGACATCTACTCCAAGCTTGAACCAAACCAAATTTTCACTGTTCTTAGACCTGGTGAGCTTGTGGGTCCTCTTAACTTCAATCCTAGTGACATGTGTGATCATCACAGGGTTCTATGGTATATTTACTCTAGATCCCTTGTGAACAAGGCCAATAACTATACCCATTTCTCTGACCGGGACTATAGGTGGTTTGCTTCTTTACTCCTGAAGGAGCAAAAAGATCTGGGGGAATACATATTTTCTGAGATGAAGAGATACAGGATAGATGGGAAAGCCACTACTCCTATGCCATATCCTCAAATTATTTCGCTTATACTGAAGAAAAATAAGATATGGTACTTGAAGAGTAAAGAGCACATTGAGAGGGTTTCTCCAATTGGAAGAAACCATATTGGGAAGCTAAATATTGAAATTCCTCTCAAGGGTCCTTTGGAATATGGTTGTAAGAAGAAGAAGAAGATAGAAACTGAGACGAGTAAAATGGATGACACTCAGTCTTCTGCTCCAGCTGCCACTACCTCTTCACCCTCTTTCCTCAATGCCACACTTCAACACTTTATGGAAAATATGCTCAAGGGATTTCATATAGACATCGCCAACACCAATGCTGAGTTAATAACTCACATGAATGACAAGATGGCTGAGTTGGTTGAGAGGATGGATAAAAGACATGAGGAGTTGTTAGCTGAGCAACGTGCCCAGGGTGAGACCCTCAAGTTGATTCTGGCAAGATTGGACTCTATGGATCCTGGAGTTTCTGCTGGTCCATCATCATCTGCACTTGAGGCTTCTTTACCTCCAGAGAACATCCCCTCTGAGGTTCATCATACTGAGGTTGAGCTAACTATCCCTGAGATATCCTTTCCTAAACCTCCAGTTTCTAGTCTACTTGAACCAAGACCCTCTGCACTTAAATTCCCTATCATTCTTCATAGAGACATCCTATGCTCAGTGGATGATCTTGAAACCAATGAAACTATTCACATCACCATTGAGGATTCACCACCTAGAGTACAGCCACAAACCATACCTTCACCTATTCCTTCCCCCACTCATACAGAGGAAATCTCTCCCTTATCCTCTGATCATCATGCTCTAGGTGCCACTGAAGAGGTTGAGACCACCTCTATTATTGCATATCAGTCACCTCCAGTTCCTCCAAGAGATGACATTCATATCCCTCCACTAAATCTACCTGAATCAGAATCTTCCAGCTCCACTTCTGACTCTTCTAGTTCAGATGGCTTCTTAGTTCTTCTTGTCAAGCCCATATCTGTAGTCAATCCTTCTGATCCTCTACTTGATTGATGAAGACAAAAAGGAGGAGAAGAGCTTGAGTGATTTTGTGGAGTTTCTGAGTTTCTTTCATTTTGGGAATATGCATGTACATGGGATTTAGGGAGCTTTTCATACTTGTAATGCAACTCTAAGTTAAATGCAAGCATCTTTAAGTTTTAATTTCAATTTAAGTCCATTTAAGTTTTTGTTATAATACATTGTGGGACTAATGAGTTTGTTATGTATGCAAGGTGAATATGTTATGTTTTCAAAATTTTTCCAAAACACTTTGAATTAACACTTAATAAGTTTTTCAAAAAGGCTTTAAAAAATTACCATTGATTTAAAAAAAATTGTTTACTTGAGAACTCAATTTCAAAAATTTTGTTCAAAATCACCAAGTTTTGTCATCATCAAAAAGGGGCAGAATGTTAGATCTCACATGTTTTGATGATAACAAAGATTGGTATGAAAAAGATTTGATAAACAAACAAGTTTGAACAAAGTAATAACAGGGCAAATCATCACTTGAAGTAAGTACTGGAGTAATGAAGAAAGGCCAAGAGAAAAAGCTGAGAAACTTCATAACTAGCAATATCTCTAAAGGGTTACTCGAGTAAGTACTCGAGTAATGAGACCAAAACTTGAATTTACCAGAGTCAACCTTCAAGTAACCTGCCAACGTTACTCGAGGAACTACTCGAGTAATCAGGTATAAGACTTGCAGTTGCTCTCGGCCTGCCAACGTTACTCGAGTAGCTACTCGAGTAACCAGCTAAATCACTTGCAATTGCTCTCGGCCTGCCAACGTTACTCAAGTGAGTACTCGAGTAACCAGGTAAAAGACTTCCAGTTGCTCTCGGCCTGCCAACGTTACTCGAGTTTGTACTCGAGTCCCCTGCTTCAAGAAATATGTTGCTCTCGGCATTTTCAATCCTGCCAATGTTACTCGAGGAGCTACTCGAGTAACTCACTGTGGTAAGCAAAACCTGAAGGTAATACTCGAATCACATGAAATGCTTTTATCACACTTCACTCGAGGCACTACTCAAGTATGCAGGTATTCAATTATTCTTTATCAAATATTTTAATGAGATTACTCGAGTCAGTAATCGAGTAATCTGCAGAGTTATTTACACAGCCCTTGAATTATCTACCTGAGTAAGCTATGCAGAAAATTTATGTTTACTCGAGTAACAGGGTAAGCAAACTTGAAGTGCTCTCGGCCTTGAAATCCTGCAAATATTACTGGAGTAAAGCATCGAGTAATCTAAAGTTTATTTGAGAGATTACTCGAGTAACTACTCAAGTAACCTGTGAAGAAAAGAGTGCCATACCCGAGTAAACAGGTATTTCCAATGTTTGTAAATTTGTTTACTTCATGCACTACTCGAGTTATGTGATGTTCATTCATTAACTTGCTATCATTACTCTCACGATGATACTCGAGTAAGTACTCGAGTAAACTTAATGAATACTCGAGTAACTACTCGAGTATGCAAGTCCAGAACTTTAAAAATCATTTCAAAGTTCATTGATTTGTTTCCTATGTGATTAACCCTTCATTGTATTAGTATTCTTAGCATATCCGCAGATAAACAATGAAGAGATCTTACCAAATAAGGAAAGTCAAATGCGACGTTCAAACGCTACCTACCGCCACCTACCGCAAACGGATATTTTTAAAATACTGGAAAAGTCAACAGTAGCTGCGCACACTCTAACGGGCAAGAAGAAAAATGTTCCAACAATCATTACTAACACATCTATATATATGAGTTCATCCAAACAGAGAAACAACAAGAACACACACACGAACGCATTATCAAGTTTAATACTCTGTTTTACATATACTTGTAATTCTGTACTTCAGTGATTCTTATTCACTCTGTGAGAGAGATATTTCATTCAAACTCAATATTTGTTATTGAGGTAACTTAAGGTTGTGGAACCTTGAGTTGGGATTGGATTACAACTTGTAAGGGGGAGTGAGTGTCCAGGCAAAGGAACTTGCTTGTACTGAGGTGCCAAGAACCCATTGAATTTTGGAAGTTATAGTGAAACTCTCAGAGATACTCTGAGGACTAGATGTAGGTCAAAGTGGTTGTGGCCAAACCAGTATAACTCCCGGTGTACACTTCGGTGAAATTTCTCCTTACTCTTTACTGCATTATATTCATTGTCAAGGTTTTATATTTACAACAAAATTTTAGTCTCACCTAATTCACCCCCCTCTTGGGTGAAACGCTTGCTCTAACATAACTCACTTGCCTTGGTATAAATCAGATCATCCTCCTATTCTACTGCAATTGGAAGGGTTACGAATGACAAAGTAGAATAATAAACCGTTTCGGTTTATTGCAGCTTGGGTGTTGCATGATGAATTTGAAGAGTTTGTCAAGCAAAATTGGAGGAGAGATGAAGAATGGAAGGAGGCGATTACTATATTTACTGAAGATTGTAAAAGTTGGAACAATAAAGTGTTCGGTCAAACGGATAAGAGGAAACAATAGCTAATGAGACGTCTTAGTGGAATCACAAAGGCTGAGCAACATTATGGCCTGTCATTGGCACTCCAAAATCTTAAAATAACCTTGTGGGGCGAACTGGAGGGCGTTCTTTTACAAGAATCTTTATTGTGGGCACAAAAAGCTCGTACAGAATGGTCGGTGAATGGAGATAAAAATACAAAATTTTTCCATGCTTGAGCTAATGGAAGAAGAAAAAGAAATTTTGTTGGAGCTATTTGGAATAATGATGGAGAATGGGTATATGAAGCGCAGAAAATTAAAGAGATGGCTACTTCTTATTTTGCTTATTTGTTTACGGATGAAGGAATTCAGAGGAAGAAAATTAATTGTCGGACTTCATATCCAAAAATTGAAGATGATGATATTTATCTCCTAGGAAAGCAAATATAGGATGAAGAAGTAAAGGAGGCGATCTTTAATATGGGAGCGTTGAAAGCGCCGGGTCGGGATGGTTTTAATACTCTCTTTTACCAGAGTCAATGGAAACATGTTGATATGTCCATTTATAGATTTGTTAAAAAACTATGGGTGCATCCGGAAGAGATTGCTAATATCAACAATACTTTTCTAGTTCTTATACCTAAAAAGGAATCTCCTGAGGAGTTAAAGGATCTTCATCCAATTAGTTTATGTAATGTGATTTTCAAGGTCCTTACCAAGGTGATTACCAACCGGATTAGGGCAGTCCTTCCTAAAATTGTTAGCCCTAATCAATGCAATTTTGTTCCAGGCAGACACAACTCTGACAATATTATTGCAGCACAGGAGGTTGTTTACTCTATGAGAAATATGCATGGTAAAAGAGGGTACATGGCTATCAAGATTGATCTGGAGAAGGCTTATGACAGAGTTAACTGGAGTTTTTTGGAACAATGTTTAAATGATCTTTCATTTCCTTCTAATCTGGTCAGAATTATTCTTAATTGTGTTACGACACCATCAATGCAACTATTATGGAATGGAGAAAAAGCTTATATGTTTGAAACTTCCCATGGAGTTAGACAAGGGGACCCTTTATCTCTATATCTATTCGTGATTTGTATGGAAGGCTGGCGCACATGATTCAAGATAGGATGGAGACAAAAACATGGCTTCCATCAGGTTATGTAAGAATGGGCCACCTATTTCTCACTTATTTTTTGCTGATGATATTATATTGTTTGGCCAAGCTTCTGTTTTTCAGGCATATGAAATTAAGACTTGTCTTGAAGAATTCTGTGCAAGTTCAAGTTTAAAAGTCAATGCTACGAAGACTAGAGTTTTCTTCTTCAGGAATGTGAATCATAATAGACGCGCTGAACTAAGCAACATTTTGGGATTCCAAATGGTGGCAGATTTAGGTAAATATTTGGAAGTTCCTTTGCATCATAAAAGGGTGATGAAGGAGAGCTTCAGTGAAGTTGTAGATAAAGTGAAGAAGAGGTTATCTAGTTGGAAAGCAAATTCATTTTCTCTAGCTGGACGTGCTACTTTAGTAGGGTCTGTCACATTAGCTATTCCGTCTTATACAATGCAAAGAGGCTCACTTCCTATCAGCTCGTGTGATATGATTGATCGGAAGAATCAGAGTTTTTTGTGGTGCACAACGCAGGAAAAGCGGAAAAATCATTTGGTATCATGGGAGACGGTTTGTAATTCAAAAATTAATGGTGGTTTGGGGTTGAGACATATTAGAACCCAAAACCAAGCATTTATGGCCAAATTAGGATGGAATCTCATCAAGAAAAAAGATGATTTGTGGGTAAGAATTATTAGAAGAAAATATAAATGTGGAAATGATCTCATTCCTCAAATAGATCTGCAAAGGATAGGGTCAAATACATGGGCAGGGATCAAGGCAGCAGGGAGATTTGTGCTGGAGGCTACTGAAGTTGAGTAGGTAAGATAGAACGTCAGATGGAAGCACACAAGAAATGGGGGATTCTCGGTGAAATCCGCATATCAAGTGATTGCAAATGAACCGGTTAATCAGGAATTCTTATGGCAGAAGATATGGAAGCTGAATGTTATCCCTAGGTGTGAAACCTTTATGTGGCTCGTTGCTCACAATAAGCTCCTTACTAATGTGGAAAGATGTAGAAGAGGTATGACTGTTGATGATGTGTGTGGTTGGTGTAACAAAGCCCCAGAAATAGTGTTGCATGTGTTGCGGGACTGCATTGAAACCAAGCGCTTGTGGATGGAGATGATAACATTACCACGGGATCGCTCATTCTTTGATCTTAACCTAAAGGAATGGTTGACTATTAATGTTCAACGCCCAGATTGGGGTGACTGGTTTACAACGTTATGTTGGATATTCTGGAAAAGGAGAAATGAACGTTTATTTGAGCATAAGAATGAGAGCAATGAGAGCTTGAGAAATCATGCTCATGTAATTCTATCCAGCATGAAGAAGGCAAGTAAAAATTTAGCTGGAATCAACTTACAAGGCACAATAGTAACAGATAGGGGGCTACATGGATGGTGCAGATGAGGGATGGACTAAAGTAAATGTCGATGGAGCATTTGCAAGGCACATGGGTGCTGGGTGCGGTGGAGTTATTCAAGAGGCTAATGAGAAATTTATCATGGCCTTCATGCATAAATTGGAATTTGGGGATCATGTTACTGCTGAACTATGGGGTATTCTTCTGGGTTTGAAGACAACTTGGGATCAAGGGAAGCGTAGAGTGGTATTAGAATCGGATGCACAAGAAGTCCTTAATTTGATAAATAGTGGAAACTGCCAAAATCTTCCAGACGCTACTATCGTAGAAGAAATTCGTTTGATGGTGCAACGTGAATGGAGAATAGAATTGCAATTCGTTCCTAGAAATGCAAATCGGGTAGCTGACTATCTTGCAAAAGAGGCGTCATAAACTGTAACGGGGTTTCACCCAATCTTGTATTCAACATCGGAGTTAGCGGCTGTTTTGGAGCTGGATCAACGTACTCCTACTAATGTAGGTTGAGTTTTGAGATATTTCTCCTTTGTGTATAAAAAAAAAGAATATGCAAATATATTGCAAAAGGAAGCATCTACTAATTGATAGAAAAATTAAAGTGAGAGATTGACATTGGGGCCCCTAGATGTGGTTGTTAAGACTTTAGTCCCTAAATTGGAAAAATATCAATTCTAAATTGTGAAAAAAAAGAAGAAGCAATAATTGATGTTGGTAACCCATGCATATTGTTGAACAACATGAAAACAACATAAAGTCCATTAAAGTACTACACATTAAAGCACTTTTTATCACTTGTATCAACAAAAAAAAAGCACTTTTTATCACAGCATACTTTGGCTTTGACTTTCTATATATGAATGAAAACTTTTACTTTCACTTATGTTTATTATAAATTTTCATATCTTAAAAAAAGTATATATTTTCATATATATATATATATAATATGGTGGCCAACAGTCTCGTTAAAGTTTAAACATTTTTGTTATAAAATATATAAATTTAACGCAGTAAAAATTTTGATAGTTGCAGGCTTTCTTTTTTTCATGATTTGATTTATTACCATATAAAATTTATTACTATGTTTAAAATAATGTTGAAGAGTTTTCTCATTTTTATTTAAATATTTATTGTTGCATGTTTTATTTTTGGTGTATTTATTGTTTGCTGTTTACTTCTAGTTTTTGTGAGTGACTTGTGTGTTTTCAAAGGAATTTGGTGTTACTTATGTATTATGAAAAAAATAACGTATTGTACGATGAAATTATAAAATGAGTGAAAATTAAATAAAAAAACTTAAAGGAAAGCCTAGTTGTTAAGATTATAAATTCATAGGGTAATATTATTATGAGTAAAATACTCTAACTACCCTTCTGTTTTGCCTTAATTACACATACATTCCTTTTATTTTGGAAACCCATATAAACCTCCCTTAAAACTAAAATGTATATTATACAAATCTCCCTTATATTTTGAGATTCTATTTTCATTCACTCAAACCGTTAGTTGATCATTAAGTTTGACCTTTGAACTTTTTTTTACCAAAATGCCCCTCTTCACTATTAGAATTATTTAAACATACACACACACATATATATATAAGGGCTAATAAATATTTGTACAACCAAAAATTTATTCTAATAAATTTTCTAACTTTCTAATTTGTTAAAAAATTTATTAATCTTGATATTATAAATTAATTTTGACTTAAAATATATATTAAACACATATATTTTTATCAAATATAATAAACTATATAAGTTTGAGTTGTATGTGTCATTTAAGTTTATAATTTAATAATTTTTTCACAAATATTTATAAACACATTTGATCAAGAACATTTTTATTTAAAAGCTTGCTTGAATATTCAACGTTTGTGATATTTACAT
Organism: Inga leiocalycina; assembly: GCA_963242795.1. Lineage (NCBI taxonomy): Eukaryota > Viridiplantae > Streptophyta > Magnoliopsida > Fabales > Fabaceae > Inga > Inga leiocalycina. The sequence continues at coordinate 62,225,759 of OY725321.1, forward strand.
TAACCGATGCTAAAATCATTAATAAAAATAGAAATTAAGAAACAAATAAAAAACTCTTAAATTCTTTTAAAAAATTAGTCAAAATGTGCAAAACAAAATAAATACATCAGCCATATGAATGAATTTGAATGAAAATTTGATAAGGTTAAATTCTTTAAAATAATTCTAGTCAAAGAACATTTTTTTCAAAAAAATAAAAAAGACCACGATCAATGCCTTTTTCTGACACTTACAATGAATAATTATATATTCATATATATCATGCACAGTGAACAAGTTCTATGAGAAATAAAAGACTACAGAATATGCAAAATTCTTTGTTTAATGAATTTGAATGAAAATTTGATAAGCTTTGCATCTTTTTATTTCCATGATCTGTTGCAGTTGTCTTCTCCATAGCTATTCTTACGGCTCATGTTTTTTCTTCCGGAAGTCTACAAACTCTCAAGTAAAACTAGGGGTTTAGTATTAAGGGTAAAATAGTAAATAAATTTTTTTAATATAAAATTTAATTAAAAATATATTTTTGGAATCTTGTTAGAATATTCTTAACGGAGTTAACTATTTGGACTTAAGTATATGTTTTTAAAATAGAGGGGAAGTCTGTGTAATTAAGGTAAAATAGGAGGATAGTTAGAGTATTTTACTCTATTATTATTAGTCCTTAGACTCTTAGGGCTCATTTGGTTTGATCCCATTACATCATGTGGTGTAGTGTAATGCGATGCAATGGTAATGCAATGTAATATTAATTACAGGGGTAGTGTTTGGTTTGATTTTTAAGCAACGTGCAATGAGTTAATATTTTAACAATTATTTAAAATTAATATATTACACAAAGTCTATTTTACCCCTTAATATAATCTTTGTAGAAAAAATAGTTACAAGCCGGCGACGACGGGGATGGAGGAGGAGGAGGTAGTAGCGGTGGCAATGATGGGGGTGGCTGGGGAGGAAGAGGTGGTGGCGGCAGTGGATGACAGGGGTGGAGGAGGAGGTGGTGGCAGTGGCGGTGGGCGGGGGTGGCGGCGGAGGAGGAGGGCAGCAGGGGTGGCGGCAGCGGTGGGCAACGGGGGTGGAGGAGGTGGTGGCGGCGGTGGGCGGTGAGGGGTGGAAGAGGTGGTGGTGGGTGGTTGGCCGGTGGCTGAGGAGGAGGAGGTGGGGGTGGTGGCGATGGCGGGTGGAGGTGGCGGTGGTGGCGGTGGTGGCAGAGGAGGAGGTAGTGGTGGCGAGCCGGCGGCAAGGCCGGCGTGGTGGGGGTGGCGGTGGTGGGTGGAGGTGACAACGGTGGAGGAGGTAGTGGCGGCGGCAGAGGGTGGAGGTGACGGCGGTGGAAGAGGAAGAGGTTGTGGCGGTGGCAGTTGTGATGTGATGCAACAAGTGAAATAAAATAAGTAAAACAAAGACAAGGGAAACTAAAGGGTAAATTGGATTTTTTAGGCCATGCAATGGGATGGTAATGAGGATTCATAGGAGGGGAGCTATGAATGAGGATTACCAATTTTTTGGTAATCATCATTACCATGGTAAATCCTATTACCATGTTAAAGAGCAACCAAACACTCTTCTCTTGGTAATGCAATTATGATTACCATTGCAAACATGCAATGAGGTTGAACCAAATGGGCTCTTAGAGTTTGTTTTGGTCTCTATGATTTTATAACAACTTGATTTGAGTTAATAATATGGACAAAAACCAAAACTCATTAAAAGTATATAGACTCAAATGACCCCAATTTTTTGTTCTTATTATCCTTTCAATGCCAAACATTTACTATTGTATAGAAACATTGATGGCAATGTAGGAGAATATTATGTTAAACTTATCAACTTATATCAAATACACGTAAACAAGTAAAAATAAAATGACTTGAACTTGGAGGAAAAAAAAAAAAGAAATATCTGAAATGTCGAAAAGAAAAGTGTGATATGTTTGGATTCACCTAAAAGGAATAAACACCATCAAAGATAATGAGTAGGGGTATGGAAAGGAAATGGTTATTTGCCTCTTTACAAACTATTATGCTTTCTCTTTTCTTGTTTTACTTTTATTATTATATTGAATGACATGATGAAGATGCTCACAATTATTGATCTATAAAAGGAGTATTTTCTCCAAAAAATAATAATAATAATAAAAAGACGTGAAGCTTAACTGACGGGGGTTATTTCTAGATTAGAGGAATATAATTATAACTTTGTTTGATCATTTTTTTTTTTATCATCGAATATAAGATAACTTTTACTATTGCGTGATTTCAAAGAATGCCACTTCTGAGAGAGAAGATAATCTATGAAAATCATTTCAGTGTAAATTTGTTTCTTGGTTTTGATAATTTAAATATATACAAACACACACTGTCCATATGTATTTATTAAAAAGAATGGAAAGATTCTATGTCGAAGATCTCGATTTATAAGATTTTTATTTTCTTAAATTTCTTCTGAATAAATATTTCATTCATCCAAAATTCCAAACTGAATAAATCACTAGCATTAACAATATGTATATATTTATTACTGTTAACTTGTGTTTTAACAGTAAGTCGGTAACTCTAATAAAATTTGACTTGATTAATATATATCAAATTCGGAAAGTTACAAAATATAAAGAAAACGTTTGAAAATAAATAGAGAGGAAAATTATTTGATTTAAATAAAAAATAAAGTAAAACTGCAAGGGAAGCGATAAAAGTAAGCATATATTTATGGGTAGTTACAGCTAAGTTAACTAACTGTTCTCGAGTTAATTTAACAGAAAACTAAACATGTTTTTAAATGAGGTCATTAAATAATTTAAAAAATTTATGTTATATTAATATAATTAATATTATAATATTATACTATAAAAATACTATATATGCTTATAAGTTGCGCAGATATATCTACTTAAGAAAAAACAATTTTTAAAAAAACTCCTTGCCTTGGATAACTTGGAATGGAATCTTGAACAAAGAGAAGAAGAATCATATTATCAAAATTCAATATTTTTAAGAAAAATCTTGTTGCTATTGTCAATATTAATATAAAATTTTTTTACAAAAAAGTTAGACTACGTTAATTCATTTACAAAACATCTCACTACTACAAACAAGACCTTCTACGTCCCTAAAGGACGTCCCCTTTTTAAGTTAGGGACATCCAAAGTTAAATATTTGGCGGGTGGATAAGGCGCTGGATGAATTTGACCAAAAGTATAAAATTTCAACACTTTAGACGTCCCCAGTTTCTCTGGGGACGTCTAAAGTGGACTTTAGACGTCCCCAGAGAAATTGGGGACGTCTAAACACCCCAGAAACATCACCTCATTCACTGTACATGGCAGCTTTACCTTCTGTGCCAAAGCCATACCCGTTAATGTCCCCTGCTGCATTTGTTTTCTCTCTTCTCCCAAACCCGTGAGCTGCATTTCATTTCTGCTTCACTGAACAAATTCCAAAGCCATACCCGTGAGCGTCTCAGATTTGCACTTCCCTTGCTGCATTCGTTTTCTCTCTTCTCCCAAACCCATGAGCTGAGCTTCAGAACTCATTCACTGAGCAAAGGCGTACCTCCCCTCCCCTGCATTTGTCTTCCCTCTTCTCCCATTCCCGTGCCCGTGTGGGTCTTCCCATTTGCTGCAAATTCCATCATTCTCAGAATTATTCAGGTGCGTTTCTGGGTTTCCTAAAATCATGTGCATATGAGGCGTGAGTTGGATTATTATGTGAAGCAATTAAGAATTTACATTCTGCGTTTGTAGAATATTGTTGCTGCAATTGGATTCTGCATTTCTGGATTGTTGGTGTGTGCACTTGATTCTGCGTTCTGGGTTATATTGTTGCTGCATGCACTTGGATTCTGCACTTGGATTTTGAGAAAATCAGGTGCGTGGGTTAACAATGTAAATAATTATTGTTAATGTAAATATTTAATTAATTTGGTGAACATATGTTAATAATTATTGTTAATATTGTTAATGTAAATAATTATTCTGCGTTTGTAGAATATTGTTAATGTAAATAATTATTTTGGGGAACAGATGTTGTTATAATTAACAATGTTAGAATTGAATTAATGTTAGATTAATATGTCAAAGGTTATGTATGTTGGGGTGATTTATCATATTTGTTTAGACTTTTAAGAATCACTTGTGATCTAACGTAAGTGAACCCTTACAAAACCCTTACAAAATTGTTAAATTGTGTTTTTTTTTAAGTTTTAAAAATTTATAACTAATACTATATATTAAGTTTGCATAACTTGTCTTTTTTGCTTTTATACATATAGAGAAATTTTTTTGCAAACTTTTGAACAAAAAAATTGCGTTTAGGAAGTTTGGATTTTGATTTATGAATATTCTAAAAGTTGTTTGATTTGATATTGAAAGAATTGAGTTTGATTAGGATTTGGTTCTATCTTGTTAGAGTGTTAGTAGGTAGACATAGAATTTGGCTTTGATAATTAATTGTAGGAAGCCAAAGACTAGTGAGGAATTGAGGCTAAATTTTTATTTCTTTTAAGAAAGGGTATATTTATTGGCACTAATTAAAGTATTCGTCCTTTTGTTTGGGTTAGAAGAATTAATATTAGCTTCCTGCTTTTTACTCTTGTTTTACTGTTCTGAATTTTTATTTTACTCTTCTTAATTAGTTTAGTTTAGTTTAAATTAAGTTGAGATGGTTTGTTATTTTGATTTTGGGATGTGTTACTTTTAAGGGGAAATGCTGCCAAAATTTTGGAAAACAAAATAGTAAAAGGCAATTCCCAGTGTTGACAATGACTCTAAACTTGAGTGTGAATGGCATAGGTGGTAATAGAATGGATCATAGTTGGATGAATGCTTTGAGAACAAGTGAAGAATATGAGAATGGGGTTGAAGAGTTTATTGAATTTGCTAGAAGGAATGTTCCAGCCAAAAATGGGAAGTATTTTTGTCCCTGTGTCAATTGTTTAAATGAGAGAACACGGGATGTTGAAGTTATAAGGGATCACCTACTTTGTGATGGAATAAATCTTCGATACACAAGGTGGATATGGCATGGTGAGGAAGTAACTGATTGTCCGTCACACAAGAAGGAAGCTGTGGATGTCATAGATGAAGATAGAATGGAGAGAATGATTCATGATGTTGAGGTAGAATCCTTTGCGCAATCGCATGAATATGACAGCCTGCGGAGTGATGTAGAGACACCGTTGTACCCTGGGAGTAAGTACACACGGCTCACAGGAACATTACATTTGGTTAACTTAAAAGCAACTTGTGGGTGGACCGATAGTAGTTTCACATTGCTGCTTGAACTGTTGTGTGATATGTTTCCAGACAATAATGTACATCCAAATCGTATGTATGAGGCCAAGAAAATCCTATCGACAATGGGTATGGAGTATAAAAAGATACACGCTTGCCCTAATGACTGTGTACTGTACAGAAAGGAGTATGAAGGCCTGAGTGAGTGCCCTAAGTGTCAAACAGCACGATACAAAGTGAAGAAAGATGGTGGTTGTAGCGATGGGAAGACTAAAAGGCAACCTATAAAAGTTTTGTGGTATCTTCCAATAATACCGCGCTTTAAGCGTTTATTTGGCAATGCAAAAAAGGCGAAGAAGTTGAGATGGCATTCGGATGACAGAATATCCGACGGAAAATATCTTCGGCACCCGGCTGACTCTCCACTGTGGAAGAAAATAGATGAAATGTTCCCTGAATTTGGCAGCGAGTCGAGAAACCTTTGGCTTGGGCTCTGTACAGATGGCATCAATCCGTATGGAACTCTTAATAGCACACACAGTGCGTGGCCAGTACTCCTTGTAATATACAACTTGCCTCCCTGGTTTTGTATGAAATGCAAGTATGTGATGCTTTCTATGATGATTTCTGGACCAAAACAGCCAGGAAACGATATCGATGTCTACCTGGCGCCTTTGATTGAGGACTTGAAGAAGTTGTGGGAGGAAGGCGTAGATGTGTTTGATGCGTATAAGAATGAGTCAATCAAGCTACGTGCAATGCTGTTCACCACCATAAATGACTTCCCTGCCTAAGGAAACCTCTCAGGGTACAGTGTGAAGGGGCATAAAGCATGTCCGATCTGTGAAGCAGACACTCACTTCCACCAACTGAAACATGGAAGAAAAACGGTCTACCTAGGTCACAGGAGGTTCCTTCCTAGATTCCACCCGAATCGTAGGTTAAGAAAGCGTTTTAACGGCTTGCCGGAGCATGGAATGGCTCCAAAGGCATTAATCGGAGAGGAAGTTTACAGTCGGGTTGAACGTATCAATGTCTTACTCGGTAAGAATCATAAGACTTCGGGTGAGAAGAACATATGGAAGAAGAGATCAATTTTCTTTGATCTTCCATATTGGCGTAGTCTTGACGTGAGGCACAGTATTGATGTAATGCACGTGGAGAAAAACGTTTGTGATAGCCTTGTCAGTACACTTTTGCACATTCCAGGGAAGACCAAGGATGGGATTAATGCGAGACTAGACCTTGTTGATATGGGAATAAGAGAACGGTTACATCCACAGCTAAGAGATGATGGTAGGAGGGCATACATGGAGCCAGCAGCGCATACACTATCAAAAGTGGAGAAAAGAAGTTTGTGTGGGTGTTTGCATGAAATTAAGGTACCACAAGGATATTCTTCGAATGTGAGAAGGTGTGTGTCAATGGACGATTTGAAGTTAGTGGGAATGAAGTCCCATGATTATCATGTGTTGATGCAACAACTGTTACCAGTAGCTATTAGAGGGATTATGAAAGATGAAGTTCGAAACACTGTGACAAGATTGTGTGTTTTCTTTAATGCTATCTGTAACAAAGTCATTGACACTGAAAAGCTGGATGAACTGGAAGCTAAGGGTTATATCATATTGTCCCAATTAGAGATGCACTTTCCTCCTTCTTTTTTTGATATAATGGTCCATTTGATAGTTCATTTGGTAAGGGAGGTAAAGCTCTGCAGTCCAGTTTACCTGAGGTGGATGTACCCTTTCGAGCGATACATGAAGATCTTAAAAGGGTACTCTAAAAATCCCTATCGACCAGAAGCCTCAATAGTTGAAAGGTATGTTGTTGAAGAGGCTATGGACTTCTGCAGTGATTATCTATCAGGGAAGAAGGAACAATCTCGGCATGAAGAGGGGAGGAGCAAGGGAACACGAGGACTGAAAGTGAAGACTATGCCTCGTGAAGAGGTGTTGCAAGCACACCTTTATATCCTGAATAACATGGCAGAAGTGCAACCGTACATAGAGGAACACAGAAACAGATTGAAGAAAGAGAATCCGAGGAAGAATGACATGCAGATTACTATTGAGCAAAACAAGACATTCATTCAGTGGTTTGAGGAAAAGGTTTTGCATGAGTCCGGTGTGTCTGGGACAATAGAGTGGCTAGCCTGGGGGCCTTCGTTTCAGATCATTACTTGGAGCGGTTATGATATAAACGGGTATTCTTTCTACACAAAAGACCAAGATGACAGGAGTACCATGCAAAATAGTGGGGTGATGGTAGAAGCTGAATCCATGCACTTTTCTAGTTCGAAAGACAAAAACCCCATATTAGCATCCATGGCCTATTATGGAGTGATAGAAGAAATATGGGAAATCACTTACAACAAGTTTAAAGTTGCTTTATTCAAATGTAAGTGGGTTAGCAATAATGCTGTGGTAATAGATCAACAATTTGGATTTGTCTCAGTTGATCTTGAAAGAGTAGGTTATAGGGATGAGCCCTTCATTCTAGCAAGCCAGGCGAAACAAGTGTTCTATGTCACAGATCCCTCAAATAAGAAAATGTCCATTGTACTTCAGAGTAAAAAACAGAAGCATGGTGATCTGACCTTCAACCTTGACGACACACCACCTTTCACAATTAATCCACCTACAACAATTGAAGAAAGAGAATTGGTAGATGATGAAGAATATGCTGTGAGAAATGATCATGGTGAAGGAATATGGGAAACAATCTAGAGTAAGAGCTTAACTTAGAAAATAGTAATGTGTGCTGTTTGTTTTATTACGTCTCAGTTTATTCATTTACTTACAATTTATTCACCTATCTGACAATGATTTTTGTGCTTACAGGAATATGGACAACTCTGGTGACTCTTCAAGTGATAGGGACAATGAAATGAATAGGACTGAATGTGATGCGACACGTGAACCGGTTGCGAGACGAAGGGTTAGAGGCAGTACAAAAATGCCTGCATTGGTAGCACGTCATAACCATCAACAGGAGAGGTTGCATATTGACTTTGATCAAGATATGAAACCAATTGGTCCGGAGGAAGACCATTTCATTAGCTACGTAGGTTTTTTGGCTCGACGCAAAGTTCGCATTACCTATGCTAATTGGAAGTTGGTTCCACCAAAAACCAAAGATTTGATTTGGCAACAACTTTTGGTATATATAAGTTTCAATACATCTGCATTATATCTTTATTCCTATCGCTTCAAATATAATTAACGTATGTTTTTACCTTGCAGCAAACCTATGATATCCCTGACACCGCGGAGATGTACAAGGAGTGGATGACGGAGGTTCGTCTACGATGGAAAGATTTCAAGAATAGGCTCACACGAGATTACATTCGAGGGGACTTGAGGGGTAACGATCCATGTCATGAGTATCCATTTTTGTCTCCAGGGGACTGGAGGTTGTTTATGGCATCACGAGAAGATCCAAACTTTTTGGTAAGATTTCTGTAATCATAGTATTTTATTTGAATATAGTTGACATTTTTGATTCGGTGTTCGTTGTTTTCCTTTAAAAGGCATTAAGTGCAGCAAATGCAGAGAGGCAAGCAGCTAATAACTATCAACATTGCATGTCTCGTGGTGGTTATCGGAAGCTTCAGCGACAGATGATGGCAGAAGAGTTGGAGAAATTGAAGGAAGCAGCCACATCAGATCCTACCGTTGTGGTCCAGCCCCCACCACCTCCACCACGTCACAAAAAATGGAAAGCAGGGAGGCTTAAGGGTGGGAAGTACGTAAATCCGACTGTTGCTGAGGTTGCCGCAAGAATTGTAAGTAGTTAGAGCATAATTACAAACTTATTTTTTCATATTGGGAGTGCTTACGATAACTTTTATGCTGCAGGATGAACTGGAAGATCATAGTAGCCAAGGTTCGTTCACTCCAAGTGGACGGATGGACATCTTGTCAACGGCGATTGGGAAGCCAGATCACCCTGGTCATGTTCGAGGGGAGGCAGTGGGAGTTCGTGTCACGAAGTATTTTGGCCCAGCCTCACATCCTTATTCGTCACAAGCTGAACCTAGTAGGGAGCTTGTGGCCAAGATTCGTCAGGAAGTCTCACAAGAGCTTGAGGCCAACCTTCGCGACAAGCTCCAACAAGAGCTGTTGCCAGAGCTACGTCTTGAGCTGATGCCTGAGCTACGAGCTGAAATGCAGAAGATGTTTGACTTGCAGATGGCAACTACCGAGCGTAGAACCCATTCATCCCCGACCTTCCACAGCACCCAAGGAAGTTACAACCCGGCCGAGGAACCACTTGGCGACCCTTCTCCCCCTCCAGCGCAGGGAGAACCCGCCATCCTCTCTTTGGATGCCCCAGTGCTGCGTGTAGTTGCAGATGCTCTCGTTCACACACAAGCTACCACCCACCACCATCAGCAAATTCCACAGCATTTGCGTAGGGTGACTGTGACGTGTGTTCGAGAGGGGGAAGAAGGTACAGCTATCCCTATTCCTGATCACGAGGTTGCCATGATAGCTCAGGCGAGAGGATCTTTCATCCTTTGGCCTGTACATCTTATTGGCTTGTTACCACAAACACCTCCAATGGTATGGAACTACCTCACTTTTACTTGAGATGTGTTGACATCCTACTAACAGTATGTGTTTTTATGTTCTAAAAGAACGAGCAGGAAGCAGAGAAATGGCCCTTCTTAGCACGATTGCAGCATATCTATAAAGGCATTCGCCAGATTGATTTGTATATGCCTCCAGGGATTGTGGGCCAGAATACAGAGTATCACTTCACAATTGATAAACAAGATCTTAAACAGTTCATAAAGTTCGAGGAGCTAGATATTGGATGGGGCAAATTTGCAATCCTGTAAGTTTTTTATTTCCCATTTTTTGATTCATTTAGTTAAGTTGATTTTAACTAGCTAATACATTCATCATTTTAATTCTATTATAGCTCCTTCCGTCGTATATGCATTGACTCTCAGAAAGTTGATTTATATGGATTCTTGTCTCCTGCACATACGACAAGGGTTGAGAATACATTGAAACGAAGGACGAACTATGTGGGCTTTACATTGTCAGAGGACGAGTATAGTTGTTATCTAGCACCGATTGTTCAAGGGTACTCATTTTAATTTTGTGTATTTGAGATTTTTAGTAAATAATTGCCTTGCCATCTAACTTCATTTTAATCTGTATATGTTGTGATAGTTATCACTGGAGTTTGTGTGTTGTCTGTCCTCGGTCGCACGTTGTTTACTAGTTTGATTCCTTAAATAGAAGACCAGACAAAGAAACTAAAAGCGTCTTCAACCAGTAAGTTATTTTTTTGTATTTCATTGCTTCTTGATTCTTGACTTAATGAATTATTCTAATTTATGTTGATTTTCATTTTCATGATAGCGCATGCACAACGTATCGAGCGCTTGGCGGGCCACGCGAACGTAGAGGTGGCAAAGATCCAAGATGGTTGTTTCCAAAGGTACGTAGTTTCAAATCAAGTTCTTTTGATTGACGGTCGTTTTATATATGCCTTTATTGATTTTAACCATTTGCTTTTGATTTATAGTGCCCTCGACAACCTGGCGGCTGGGAATGTGGATATTATGTCTTGCTTTATATGTTTAACATCATTCAGATTGGCATTACGACAGATTTTGAACAAGTAATCGCTTCTTCATTCTCTGAGGATAATATTCTTGGTGTTGTGATTCAATGGGAATTCATTCACTTCATTCATTATTTCATCTAAGCTTATTTTCTAATTTACAGATTTTTGACAATGAAGATGCCTACTCATATGAAGACTTAAATATGATCAGAGACTTTATGGCTGGACATCTTCTTCAACGTGTACCAGAAGAGTAAAGTCTTTAGTAGTTTGTGTAGGATATACTTTTGTGGTAGTACATATAATTAGCGTTATTGTTGTTGGATATGGATTGGATTTTAGTCTTGGTTATTGTACAAACTGGGGACTTGGATATAGATTGCTGTGTAGTTTGTCTGGTTTGAAAGTTTGTGTGGCATGTAGTAGACTTGGATATAGATTGTTGTGTAGTTTGTGTGGTTTGAAAGTTTGTGTGGCATGTAGTAGCCTTGGGTTGATCACTGTGTTTGTTGTTGTTTTCATTCTGCTGAACTGCTGTTGTTTTACTCTGTTGTTGGAATTTTATTTCTGCAGTTTACATATTTTCCAGACAGTGCAATATGTATAAAAGGTCCATTTTTAAAAAAAAAAACTTTCAACGTCCTTAATAAAAAAGGGACGTGGATAGTACTGCTGGCGACACTTTAGACATCCCCAGGTTCAACTGGGGATGTCTAAGGTCCACCTTAGACGTCCCCAGAAGACTTGGGGACGTCTAAGGTGGACCTTAGACGTCCCCAGTTGAACCTGGGGACGTCTAAGGTGGACCTTAGACGTCCCTAGTGAACCTGGGGACGTCTAAGGTCCCACTTTAGACGTCCCCAGTGAACTGGGACGTCTTAAGTCTGCCTTCTACGTCCCCTATTTTACGGACGTTAATGACGTTTTTTTCTACGACCCTCACATAGACGTCCCTCTGTTTTCAGACGTTGAAAGGCCAAAAAAAGGGACGTTAAAACCCTTTTTTCTAGTAGTGTCTTTTGAAAGAAATGTATTTTCCTTATTACAAGTTACCAAGTGGAGTATCTATCTCTGATTCTATATGTAAGTTATAATTTTTGGGGTGGGACAATCCTTTTTATAAATTACAATTTTTACTTGTTTGAAAATTTAATCAACTTTTTGACTTTTTCCCATGATTAATTACATATCTCTCTCATATCTTTTTTCACTCATTTTCTCATATATTCACCTTCTCCATAAAATACTTATATAAAAAAAACATTTCTTACACATTTATTATCTTAAACCAAGTTAAATCAACTTTTTATCTGCATAATTTGGTTAATTATTTTCAAGATAACCCTATTTAAATTAAATATGACTTCTTGGATATAATACAAAAAGTTACTGATTTAACTACCTTTCTTTTGGTTTTGATGTTGTTAGAAGAGACTCGGTAGGAATATATACTTTTTTCTTTTGAGACTTGCAAGTGTATATATCACAGGATGCTAATTGAGATTTGGTACAATGATATGCTAAACATGGGAAAACTCCTTTCCTTTGCTTTCATTCTCTTCCTTCACTGCTTTATGGCCTCCCTAGCATGGAACAAGATGGATTCCACCATCGACAAATATGCACTTCTTTCTTTTAAATCATCTATTGTGGTGGATCCCTACAATCTCCTGGCTAACTGGTCTGTCTCTTCCTCTCCATGTGATTGGATTGGTGTTGGATGTGATACGCGCCATAGAAGGGTCCATTCCTTGAAGCTTAATGATGCAAGTCTTAAAGGCATTATATCTCCACAACTAGGAAATCTCTCTTTCCTTGTTGAACTTGATCTGAGTAACAACAACTTTCATGGTCAGATACCAAAAGATTTGGTACAATTGCGTAGATTGAAACGACTCAACTTGAGCTACAATGACTTTCATGGACAAATTCCAACAAGGATAGGAGATTTATCTATGCTTGAGCATTTGGGTTTTCAAAATAATAGTCTCAGTGGATTTATTCCAATATCTCTACTCAATCTATCAGAGTTGGAGATCTTGGATTGGAATTTTAACTTCATTCAGGGGATCATTCCACTTGACATAGGAAGTCTAAAACACCTAAAGATTTTACGACTTGCAGTGAACAAGCTTTCTGGAGCAATTCCACAAACAGTTTCCAACTTGTCTTCACTTGAATTATTGAGTTTGTCCTAAAACACTTTGTCAGGTATGTTTGTGAGAAATATGAGTTTGTCTAAATTGCTTTTATAATTTTTTTTAATATTTTCTTGCTTTTCTTATTTTTTTAGTATTTTTCTGATATTATTTTAAGAATAAAACAATTCATCATCCAATTTTTGAAATGTTTGGTAAAGTCATACCATGGGCAAAAATAATAAAGGTACAAAGTTCAAACCGATCTAATATGTTCATCATTAGCTTTTGGAAATAAATGTTTATTATTTTAATATGTTCAAATGGAATTGATTTTCCTCCTTCGCTCTTTCCATCCGCGTCCCTTTCACTACTCATCTCAATCTTTAGCTAGATTGAAATTTTTTAGTGGTTCAAATTTAAAAGTTTATAGAAATATTTTTTATTGTAGTTTTAAATTATTATGACTAAACCTTAGCGGTTTTTGAAATTTTTTCATTTACATGGTTGAGCAAAAGTAAATGGGAAGAGCAAAGGAGGGGAGCCAAATCCATTATTCTATTGTTAAAAAATTTTTTAAGATACTTTTTTTTGGTCAAAATACATATATTTAAAGAAAATTCTTCGTATGTTCAAACCCCAAGGAAAAAAAGATGCACACTCTTTACTTCTTTCTCTTTTACTGTTTTAGTATTTGAATTAAATTAATTCTTTATTATCTCTTTCAACATTGATACAATGATAAATGATAATTTTTACTATATATATATATTAATTATTTCAACAATGAACTTTATCATTTTGTCATGACAACTTAATTATTACTCTTGATTATCCTAATTGCGTATGCTGTAAAAGCAGGTGTTATTGACATATTGTTTGTCATTTAATATTTGAAGGACCCATTCCAAATGGTGATCTTCCACAGCTACAAACAATATATCTTTCAAATAATCGACTTTCAAGTTCTATACCAACCTCTATATTTAATAGTTCAGTGCGACAATACATTGCACTAAACAAAAATAATTTATCTAGGAGTCTGCTAATAAATTTGTGTTTTGGGCTTGCAAAACTTAAAAGATTATATGTCCAAAAAAATGATTTTTCTGGTGAGATACCCTCCATTTGGCATCAATGCAAGGAATTGGTAGATTTAGAATTGGGCGATAACATGTTCAACCCAGGAATCATTTCAAGTGACATTGGAAATTTGACAAGACTCCAAATCCTATATCTTGACAACAACAATTTGCAAGGTAAGAATCATTCCCCAAACAATTTCCAATATTCTCTAATTTTTAGCATATCTATATCTTCTAACAGAATCAGATTTTCATAATCAGTAGTAACTAAAATCAAGGTATTAGTTCATTCATGCATACTACATATACGCCAAATTTGCAAGAAGATATGTGAACTGATCAGGTCATAAACTGTTTATTCTTTTGCAGGTGAAATTCCTCAATCTATTTTCAACACACCTTCTTTGAGGGAGGTTCACCTTTCCTTTAACCATTTAAATGGTAATTTGCCAGATGAGATGTGCCATCAACTCCCATTACTTGAGCACTTTGCGGTTGTTAATAGTCATTTAGAGGGAAATATTCCAAAATCAATGTGTAATTGCACATCTTTGCTACGCTTGCATTTGGATTTCAACTCATTTTCAGGTATGCTCAAAAATGACCTTTTTTGTATGAGTTGTGTGCGCGCTTATAACTTTATCACATGTTTTTGGTACTTCCATTCAAATATGCGAGTATAAGACAAGAAATTATTGTAAGCTTTGAAATTTAATGATGTTTTCCTTAATAATTCCTATTGTAAGCTTATAACTTTATCACATGTTCAGTACTTTCATTCAAATATGCGAATATAAGACAAGAAATTATTGTAAGCTTTGAAATTTAATGATGTTTTCAAACACACTTTAAAATTCTTATTGATAGGATCCAGATAGGTTGAGAGAAACAAGGAGAAAAAAGTCTTCATTAAATATAAACGAATAGAATTTATATTTTTTTTTCAATGACTAAATTTATGGTGGCTAGGCTCTTTGTAGCCTAAAATTACATCAAAATAATCAAATAAAATCTAGAAATAATCTCTAAAATCTACTGGATCCTATCAACAATAATATGGATCCTTTGATTCATAAAATCTCTCATAAAATATTCAAAATAAACAAATTAAATAAACTAGATTCTAACTAACGTTGACTCAATAATAAAGTAATCCTAATTGAGATATTTATAAATCCTATGTCTTTATTATTTTTAACAGAAATACGCTAACAACTCTTGAAAACATGCTAATAAACATGAATTGCAAAATATTTACTTTATTTTTATTAAATGTTCTCTAAAGATCACATTTTATGGAATCCTTGGCCCTTTTCCAAAAAGTAGTTAGAGTTTTATGTGACACAATTGACCAATTATCTAGGAATAATTGACCAAAAAACAAAAAAGAGTTTTATGTTACACATAACAAAGGAATGATAAAGATATTTACGCAGACCCTCATACATGGATGAAATCAGCTTCCTCACTTTCCTATATTTACGTATGGACTTATTAATTAGCATAGAAAAAAAATTTAAAAGGACTCAAAACTAATAAAATATTAGGAGTTTTCTTGTAATATAGAGAAGTGAATTCAAAATTTTGAAACGTGCGTCTGTTTTACACGCACACTTACAAAACATATTACCTGTTTTGTCAATTTTCACTGCTTTATATAAAAGTTATCATGCATCCATCATTTTTTTGTTTTTTATTTTAATTACCCAACTGCTAGCTTTTTGTTTCAGGTCTTATACCCAAGGAGATAGGCAATCTTAATAAGCTTGAAGAGTTGGATTTCTTAGATAATAATTTCAATGGACCCTTTCCTTCGCATATATTCAACATTACCGCATTGACTTATGTGAACCCTCGTAATAATTTCCTCTCTAGCTTTCTCCCATCAAATTTAGGAATTGGCCTTCCCAACTTGGAGGCATTATATTTGGGACGGAATCAACTTATTGGAGAAATTCCAAACAGCATTTCAAACGCTTCAAATTTCATTCAGTTAGATTTATCAAGAAACAAATTTAGTGCACTTGGGAATCTAACAAACTTGATGGCATTATATTTTGAAGGGAATGATTTGAATGGGTTGATTCCAAATACAATTAGTAGAGTGCGAAGCCTTCAGCATTTAAGTCTTAGCCACAACAAATTGGATGGGTCCATTGTAAATGATTTGTGCCAAATCAAAATTTTGAGTGACGTGTATCTAGACAACAACATGTTTACAGGCATGATTCCAAGGTGCCTCACAAATACTTCTTTGAGGAAGTTGGATTTAAGCTCTAACAAATAGATTTCTCAAATATCCTATTCTCTTTGGAGTCTCCGAGATATCTTGATCCTAGACTTATCCTCCAATGCATTGACTGGAACAATTCCACGTGAGGTATCAAACTTTAGAACAATTATACTAATGAACTTGTCAAGAAATCAGATTTCAGGAAACATTCCAACAACCATGGGTGGCTTGTAGACACTTCAAAATCTATCTTTGGCTCATAACAACTTGCAAGGGCCTATTCCTAAATCATTTAGTGGCATGAAAAATATTGAGTTCTTGGATCTGTCCCAAAATAATTTGTCTGGGGTGATTCCTATGTCCTTAGAGTTACTTGTCCATTTGAAGTACATCAATCTTTCATACAATTTATTGCATGTAGAAATTCCAAACGATGGGCCTTTTCAGAATTTTACATATCAGTTTTTTATGATGAATGAAGATCTTTGTGGGATGCCCCAGCTAAAAGTCCATCCATGTGACAAAGCAAAGAAGCACCTCTCAACGAAAATGATGCTTGTGATAAAATGCTTATCGCCTATAATATTTGCAATCATTTTGGTTACTTCATGCTTGATGTTTCTTAAATTTAAGAAGGGTCATGTTAGTCACGAGATGAACAATAGAGACTTCTTAAATTTGGGTGCACCAATCAAGATATCCTATTATGATCTTTTGCAAGCAACAAATAAATTTGATGAGAGTAATTTTCTTGGCCTGGGAAGTTTTGTATCTGTTTACAAAGGACTTCTTTCAAATGGAAAGATAGTTGCTGTGAAAGTATTTCACTCAAACTTGGAAGAAGCATTTAGGAGTTTCGATAGTGAATGTGCTGCCATATGTAGTTTACGACATCGAAATCTCATAAAGATCATCAGCGGTTGCTCAAATGATGACTTTAAGTCTCTAATAATGGAATTCATGTCAAATGGGAGTCTTGTTAGATGGTTGTACACTCATAACTATCATTTAGATATGGAGCAAAGATTGAACATAATGATTGATGTGGCATTAGCGTTGGAGTATCTTCATCATGGTTCTTCTACACCAGTGGTCCATTGTGATGTAAAGCCGAGCAACGTATTATTAGATGAAAATATGGTGGCCCATTTGAGTGACTTTGGAATTGCCAAATTGTTAAGTGGCAGTCAATTAGAAGTTTATACCAAAACTTTGACTACAATTGGTTATATGGCACCAGGTGATAATTTTGTAACCATATTGAATTTTGTTTAATTTCTTTTTCTTATATTCATTTATACCCACACATATGTTCACAATACAAGCTTATATACGTACATGCTCATGCTAGAAGCAACTGATTTATTTGAATATTTAACTTAGAATTAAAATCTATATGCAGAGTATGGATCAAGAGGAGTTGTTTCAATAAAAGGAGATGTATATAATTTTGGTATTTTGCTTATGGAAATGTTTACAAGGAAGAAACCAACAGATGAAGTATTTGTTCAAGGTGTAACTTTAAAAGAATTTGTTAGAAAATCATTCAATCATCAATGTTCTAGATGCAAATTTGCTCCATGCAAGCAACCAAAACAATGATAATATATTATTACATATATCATCAGTTTTCGAGTTAGCCTTAAATTGTTGCACTGATGCACCGAAGGCAAGGCCTGATATGTCAGAGGTTGTGTTGTCACTGGGAAAAGAGAAGGCCATGGTGATGCAAAATATTCTAGAAACCACTCGTTGAATAATTGTGTTAAATCAAAGTTTAATCACTAGCTAGAATTTTTAACCCTTTGGATTGTTTTATTTTTGGAACAAGTCATAACACATTGTGTGTGTTTTGATTAGTGATGATAGAAGTGACTTCTTTAATTTGACTTTTGTAAACATAAAATAGGGTAAAAATCAAAATGTGTAATGTGATTTGAATTTGGATTGGTTTTTATGAAAATGTCAGTTTGACAAATTGTAACTTGTTTGGATAATTAATGAAAAAGCAAGTTTAGATGTCAAAAGGCTAAAAGGACACTGATTTAATTAAATAATACATAATTACATTAAATATATATATATATATATATATATATATATAAGAAAAATTATAGTATTGATATTCTGCATACAAATCAAGTTCTTCTCACCAATTAAATTTCTAATGGAGACTTTTCCTCATTTATCTCTAATTTATTATTTAATTTTTTTTTCTTTGAATACTTGTATGAACATAAAATTATTGGGTACTTTGGAATTATTTTATTTTTTCATTTAATTATTAATTTTTTTATTCAATTAATTATTGAATATTAAATAATTTTTATTATTTAATTTATTAATTAATCATATTGATTTGACCGTGTCTTTACGCCTTAAGGTCAAATGCAAAATATTTATAACCAAGAATTGCAGTATAATGCAACACTAAGCAAGGGGAAATGAGTTTTGGTTTTTGAAATTAATAATTAAAAGAAAGATGCAAATTAATTAAATGCTAAACTGTTGTTTTTGGTATTTTTCTTATAAAAATGGGATGAAAAAGATTGAATGGAATGGTACGGAGTGGAAAATATTAATAGAGAATGCTCTTGGTAATGAAGAAATGACAATCCTTACTCAAAAAGATTATGGGAGTTAATTGTCTCTAAATCTTAAAAGCAAAACCCCAAATGATTGCTCGGGTCTAGTGTTCTTAATTAATAGTTACTCTTGTGAACGCAGCTAGTAACTATCTCTTAAGGCACTATTACGAACCACTTAGAGTGGAATTAAAATGGATAACTATAATTTGTTTCCTCTTAATATGAATGCGATAACACGACACTCAATTGATACAATTCAATTATACAATCTAACAATAACACGTAGAAAACACAATTTTTATTGAATCAATAAGGATATATATATATAAATTCAACAAGCCACAAAAATCCAATCCAATCACAAATATTAAACCAACAGAGGCAATTAACATCAATCTTGGTTCTAGAATCATACACAATAATTCTTAAAATTAGGCAATTAAATATATAATTCTAGACTAATTGAATTAATGATAGAAAAGAACTCCCTCCCCTATGTAGTTCATTTGAGCTCAAGCAACTTCCTCTACCACCAAGAGTCCAGCCAATCAGCCTCTCATAATCTTAATTTCACCCATAACATATCTAAAACACACACCAGAGAATATAAAACAATAAATCAGAGACCAATTCACAGAGATTAAAGAGTGGGCTATCGGTCTTGTTGGGAAAAGGTGAAGGAATGTAATGCGAATAAGAATGTTGAAGGCAGAGAATGAGAATGGAGAAGGTGATAATGGTTGTTAAGGTGATGTTGAGAAGATGATGACGGTTGTGATGGTTCATGGCAGTGGAGGACCGTGGTGTAGCTTGATGGTGGTGTGGACGGAGAGATAGACGGTGGCATAGGCTTGATGGTGGTCTGAAAACAGGGGATGACAGTAGAGAGAGACGGTGGCCAGGTCTGTAATCTCCGGTGGTGTTTGGTTCCGGTGACAATCAAAGGACAAAGGTGGTGGTTCTGGTCTGTCTCTCTGGTTGCCGGCGGCGATGGCAGTGAGGGTGAGGAATGCCACCGGCGACAAGGAAGAAAGGAAGGGGATGATGGTCTTCGGCGTTGGTTCTCTCATTCGACTCCCTGTGTTGCGGCTGCCCTTTGTATATGATCTGCCTCTCAGCTCGTCTCTGGTCTCTCCTCCTTGTTCGGGTCTCAGCATATCCATATTGCATGTCCACCGGGTCCTCCATTTCTGTTCCCAGATCACTCTCATCCTTGAGCTGCGTCACCGCTTCTTGGGCTATCAGGTCTGTTTTTTTTATAATTTCTCAGCTCATTATTTTTATTTTAGTTTTGGGTCTGGTCTGCCCAATTCTCAATATCGGGCCTGACTTCTTTTTTAAGTTCCAGATTATGTTCAGCCCAGGAAAAAGCCAGCTTCGTTTTCTTTTTCTTTTTCTTTTTCTTGTCTTTCTTTCCACTTGGTCCAATAATTTAAACCTCTAAAATCTCAAATTTCTTTCTTGAGTATCTACAATGTAAAAATTAAGCACTAAATAATATCACAAGTACAAGAAAACATTTATATGAATAATTAATAAATTTATGACCATTTTACCCCTATTTACAATTAATTCAATATAAATGTCTCTAATTAAAAATAGTGCTTAATCATGCAATTATATTCTAGAAAATGCATTAAAAATCCCAAATTAACCTTGAAAAATCATATAAAATTATGGTTCAATCACATATATACATATTGATTTGTTTTTATTTTTATTCATTTATTTTTCATGCTTAAATTAAAATTTTGCAAAACTAGAAAAGGGCAAAAAAATACAAAGAAGAAGAAAGAAAGAACGTTGTACATGACCAAGGGTTTAAGTCAAAAGCATCATAAACCACTTATAGTTGTTTGGATTCGTTGGCTCTTGGTCCAATATGGAAGCTTAGTCCCCGGTCTTGCCAGATCATTGGGTTTGACCTGGTCTTGTCTGATTTTCTTGGGCTGTTTTTTTTTAAGTCCAGATCGCTGGGCTAACGGGATTATTGGGTTGGTTAGTATACTTTGATAAAAGCCCTCAGTCGTTGTGGAATATACAGATTTATTTGGGTCACCTTCATGAGGTTACGGAATATGATAAAAGACTAAGGAACGAAGAACCGGATCGGGCAATGAACCGGTCACAGCATAGGTTCAAGGGTTAATAAGTCAACTGGGGTCTAACCGGTAGTTGAACCTGTCGTAACCGGTCATATTAAAATATTATAATTTATTAGTAATAATATACATTAATATATTTTTAAACTTCTATAGATAAAAATAAAGATTTTTAGAAAAAAAAAAGCTTAAAATCTATTAGTATTAGTTATAATGCCTATAATTATGCAATTATATCTCATTTTCTATAATTATTATATCTTTTTAAATAGTTTTTTTCATTATTTTCTTCAGTTTTTTTAGATTTGTTCTTTCTTTGCATATTTTTCTCTTCATTTTGGTCTTCAACCTTCCATTTTCCCCTTAAAAGCACAAAATAAAAATTTAAAAAATAAAAAAAAACGAAACCGGTTCAACCGGTTCGACCACCGGTTTTACTGGTTCTGACCGGTCCAACCGGTTTCAGACCGGTTCGACCGGTTTAACGGTTTATCAGCAAATCAGACCGGACCATGGACCGGTTCCCGGTTCAACCGGTCGAACCGGCCGGTCCGGTCCGGTTTTTTGTTCCATGTAAAAGACCATCCCAAGATTTGAAACAGATTTATAGATGCAGATTTATTTGGGTCACCTTTGTAAGGTTATGGAATATGATGTTTTATTTTATTTATTGGTCAAAACATGTAATTCTTTTTTTTTTAACAGAAAAGATGTAATTCAAATGCCAGAATTACTTGTTTTTCAGCCTGTGTTGGGATTGGTTTATATGGCCCATGTCATTGTTAAAGCAAAATTATTTTTACATTACTTTAATCAAAATCATATTTTACTCATAACAAAAAAATTTTTACATGTTAATACAATCTTTAGTCTCTTAAATTTTCTCTCATTTTAGTTTTGATCTCTCAAATTTTATTCTGTTTAAAATATTGGTCTTTGTAATTTGATAAAACAATTGGATCATTTTGCCCTTCAAGGAACAAAAAACTTGAAGACCAAAGATTATATTAATCTAATTTTTAAACACATATGCTAAGCTGGTCAATGTAATTATGGTGTATTGAAGTTACTACATAAATGAATTTTCAGAATTTTAGTTACATTTTTTAAAAAAATTAGGTGATAACTATGTTTCAGTGGTGTTTTTTTTTTGGCCATCGTTTGCACGGTGATTATTTAATAGTTAATCGCATTCACATTCAGTTATTTTTACTTTTATATAAAAGAATTATATACTGTTTTTTCTACCTTTCCGATATTTATTTTTCTTTAAAAAAAAAAAAGGAAAGAAAGAAAATTGCAGAGCATGAGATCAGTGGCTGGGGCTCTAAACTGAAGTCTCAATATTAAATCACCACGTGTCACTTCCTGATTTGATATTCAACAGTGAAGAACACTCAAACCTTTCCGACGGAGAGCTCGAGAAAATGTGAGTTAGTTTTTGTTGGCAAATCGGAACTTAGCACTCCTTGCTTCATTTGAGAAAGCTCAAGAAAATGCCCAGAAACGGATTATTCTTTCTTCGTAACGTGTAGGTGCTTTAGTTTATTGACTTGTTTGGTTACCATCCTTTGCATCGCCATCAATATCCTCTCTACTGTGCGCTCATTCAAGAACGGATCTGATGTGTGTTACTTTTTCTTTCTCTCCATTTGTGCCATTTTATTTCCCTTGTGCGTGTTATATTCAATTTTGCTTTTGCTTCATCTTTTTTTTTTTTTTGCTGTTTATTTCTCCTTGTTTTGTGCAGGTTTTAGGTTTTCGATGGCATATTCCGGTGTTACGCTGTGTTGATAGCTTTTATTGTGGTTGTGGCCGAAACGTAATGGAGTTTCATAACTAAGTTCCGTCAGGTTCCTTTTCTGACTTTTCAGTTTAATTTGTCAGCTTCCTGACTTACCTTAATGTTGTTTCTAATGTCTAAGTAAATTTTACTATATTTTACAGGTTTTGGGATACTGAGCTGGCAGGGGTATGCTGCGTATTTTGTATGTCTCTGTTTTACTCAGATTTTCGGTTATTTTTTCCGAATATTTTATTCTTTTAATGAGCTTTTCTTCATTTTCTCTAACCATTGACATCTTAAATTGTAAACTACTCCTAACATATTGAGTTGGTGAATTCTGTTTGGTGTAATTATAGACTTATCTACCATCTATCAGCAAAACATAAAAGGCTAATTCATCCCACATTTCGATTTATGGAGTATAGGATATGAAAGGTTAAGTGTTGGAAGCTGTCATAGAAATCCACATATATAGTATAATATTTATAACTAAGTTTCAAGTATATTTAATTATATCTTCACTAAACTTCATCAGGGGTAAGAGAAATAATTGTGGGGGGAATAAATAAAATAAATTAAACTTATATCAAGAAATTTAAATAGAATTATGATATACCCTATTTGTGTTTCTTAATTTGTGTGTGTAAATTCTTAAATAAATAATAAAAAGAAACAGATCTTTACTGTGGCTATCGAGAAGTTGATAAACTGAATTGGGAAAAGAATGAAGTTTCTGTAATTGTGCAAGTTTTCTGAAGTTATGATTGAGAAAATATCTACCGTTGAACCAATTAACAGACTAAAATGCGCTGTGTCTTCTTGCTTCTCCCCCAATTTTTCTTGATTTCTGGACGGTATGCTCGTAAATTTGATACGACCTCCAGTGACTAAGAAAAGGACCACTCTAATTAAAAAAATTGAACTACAATAGATTTTCTATTAACCTTCGAAGGTAGTACTATATTGATGATTTGAAGACGGAAGAAAGAAAATATTTTCCGTGCATATTTTCTTTTATATTATTCTATTTTCTTAAATAGATAACTATACTCTCAAAATTCAATTCGTCACACAATAATTTATACAAGTATTTGGAAATAATAAAATTGGAGTAGAAGAGCAGAAGTGTATAATTTTATTCTGGAAA
Source organism: Inga leiocalycina (assembly GCA_963242795.1). NCBI lineage: Eukaryota > Viridiplantae > Streptophyta > Magnoliopsida > Fabales > Fabaceae > Inga > Inga leiocalycina. The sequence continues at coordinate 62,249,654 of OY725321.1, forward strand.
TTAAATCAAATCTAAAAGCTAAGGAAACTCATCATTGATTAATTTCAAGAAAAATATTAAATTTAAGGTAATTTAGGAATTCCATAAGCCTTTAAACACTATCCATAAGCTTACAAGTCTTCTCTGCTACTCCCTTCATCCCTATATATAATGTCATATTTTCTTAATGAGCTTGTCCCTTTTATAAGGTCTTACTTGTGTCAATCTACATAATAAATACATTTTTACGCACTTTTCTCTCAATTAATTTCATACATTGCATTAATTAAAATTTTGATTCATTCCCTTTATTCTCTCAAATCATCTTTTCGGATTTTGCTTCTCTCCTTGTGTTTTCCTGTCCGCACCCATCCTTTACCCCGCTTTATGACCATTAGATTAAGATCTAATGGTTTTATCCCATACATTCTCTTTCATCATTTTGTCATTTTTAAAAAATATATATTTACTGCGTATTTATTATTTTAAACTAATTTTAACTGTTATCTAAAACCCTACAATTTGGTTAAAAGAACCTAATGGAAGTATTATATAAATAATGTGCGTGTGTCAAATGGAATAATTGAAAGAGTACAAGTATACAAATAATAACATGTGAAGTTGGACTAGTATATGAACCAAGCAGAGGAGTGGGCACACGCATAATGATGAGCCACATGAAAATCTGGCAATTTCCCCTACGCAGTTAAACATGCATTGGACGCCTTTTATGGAACTATAAGAGTATTTTGAATAAAGGACACAGCTCGTCCCAACGAGATTTGCATAGCATTAGCAAGGAGTTCGAAGATCCACGAGATTGCGTGATAATTTAGTTGCTGAAGCCAACAGGACCTCTATAGAGGGATGGAGGGAGTAGCTTACAAGAAGTCTAGTGTACCAGTCTCCCAGACTTTACCAAGAGCTTGTGCTTCCATCTCAAGTTTTTTTCCATCAAATTTAGGAATTGGCCTTCCCAACCTGGAGCAATTGTTGTTGGGACGGAATCACGGAATCAACTTATTGGAGAAATTCCAAGCAGCATCTTAAGTGCTTCTAAGCTCACAACGTTAGATTTATCATGGAATAAATTTAGTGGAGATATACCCACTGCACTTGGGAATCTAATAAACCTAATGGCTTTGTATTTACATGGGAATGATCTGAATCGGTAGATTCCAAATACAATTATTAACAGATTGCAAAGCCTTCAATATTTGAGTCTTAGCAACAACATATTGCAAGGGCCTATCATAAATGAATTGTGCCAACTCACAAGCTTGTGTGAGTTATATCTATACAACATGTTTCCAGGAAAGATTCCAAGGTTCCTCATAAATACTTCTTTGTAGAATTTGGATTTAAGCTCTAACAAATTGATCTCTCAAATGCCCTCTTCTCTTTGGAGACTCCAAGATAGCTTGGTCCTAGACTTATTCTCTAATGCATTGAGTGGAACAATTCCATGTGAGGTATCAAACTTTAGAACAATTCTACTATTGAATTTTTCGAGAAATCAAATTTCAAGAACTATCCCAACAAACATGGGAGGCTTGCAAACACTGCAAGATCTATCTTTGGCTCATAACAAATTGCAAGGGCATATTCCTCAATCATTTGGTGACATGATAGATATTGAGTTCTTGGATCTGTCCCAAAATAATTTGACTGGGGTGATTCCAAAGTCCTTAGAATTACTTGTTGACAAATCCCTATTCTATTACATATTTTCATATTTTATTTGGACTTTTTGTTATAATAATTAAGCTTAAAATATCTCTTTTGTGATTAAAAGAGTTTGTATGAAATTACGGTTTAAAAGGGGTAAAATTGTCATATATTTATGATTTTCCTTAATTGATTAATTTTTGGAATATAAGGTGTTACTTTTTGGGTTTATTTTTTTTTTTTGAAGATCTGTTTGGTGAAAATTACAGAAAAGTACCCAAAATTTTAGGAAATTACAAATTAATGAAGAAAAGAATCAAAGAAAATCACAAAAAAAACCCAGAAGTTTTGAAAAATATAGTTAGACCCACAAAAATTGTCAAGTTTGCGGTTTAATCCCTATACACAACTTTTGAATCTTTCATTTTAGTCCCTTGGTCAAAACAAGGGATCCGATTAAATTGTCTGGCCTGAGCCGAATAGTGTCTCCTTCTTTTTTTTACTCTATGGAACAATGTCGTGACACCATAGCTTCATCCTTCTCATCGGCTTGACTTTGGACCTTCGCCTTCTTCTTTTCTCGCCACACTTTCCTCCGCCGTTTACTATCACTGCGCCTTCACTGCCACTGGCGGCCGTTGTCTTCTATAGCCTGTGGCAAGCTTCATTTTCCCTTCAACCAGTGTGGGTTCCTCTACTTCCAAGTTGAGCTTTTTCCGAATTCCATTCTCTTCATCTTTTGGTGGTGTTTTCTATGGCTGCAAATCTGAAGGAGGCTTTGCTTCTTGAAGATAATTCCATGAGTGGCTGAATTTCTCAACTCTTGAAGATGGAAGCTATGACTTGAGTTCTAAGTACTACAAAGGGAAGTTTTATGTTTTAATCCATTTGTTTAGCTTCGTAACTACGATTTTCAGTTTTGGAGATTGTATTTATATTGCTAGATCTTTGTTACTTAGTTAAGTACTTAGTTTGGATTAATTTGTGATTTGGATTAGTTGATGTTAAACTTTGTACTCATCAATATACGTGGTTATATATATATATATATTTAGTGTAATTCCATTGATTCTCTATTGTCTTGCATAGTATTGTTTTGATATTGAGTTAATTTTAGAGTTGCATTGAACTAATTGCATTAATTAATTTAAATCACACACTAAGAGTATTTAATAACATCTTTAGAGTAGGGGTTCCTCTCTTTTGATACTAGACTTATCGATTGATGAGGTTTGGTATTTTATAAAACTTAGTGATTTCATAAATTGCATACAAATTGTTTTTTAATAGTGTTTTAAGAGGTGATTTTTTTCTATGTTTAGGAATAATCATTGATTAATGTACTAGACTCAATGGTGTTTAAGGTTTGATATTTTGAGGGACTTTGATTGCAATTGGTAGCATTTTGTATTGAGTTTCAGTTAGAGGGGTTAGACCTGGCTCATTGTGAAAGTGTCTAATTAACATAACTCAAGCTAACTAAAATGGTCTTTTGGGCATTTTTGACTAAGCTAGCAAATTGAACTTTCATTATCATTATCTGAACTATGATTGCCTTTGCAATCCATTTTCAAGAGATTCACTTCATCCATTTCCATTCACATATCATTTTATATCAAAAAATACCAAAAACATTGTAATTTAGGACTTTTATTTTCATTGTATAATAGTTGTAGTCTCAAAAGATCAAAATTTTCCCTTTTTATTGTTTCATGTCAATCATATCACTTAGTTCCTAGGTAATTAATAAAAAAGCTCCTCAAGAGACAATTCGAGATTGCATTTTATATTGCAATCCTTAGTTTTTTTTTAAGAAGTTACCAAGGCATAAGCTAACACGCTATCTTCAAGTGGCATTGTTGCCGGGAGCCAAGTAATTGGTTTTCTAGTAACTAAGTGTCAATCTTTGATTGATTGGTACCTTAGGCCTTTAGGTTGCATTTTAGGTAGCTTAGGTAGTTTTGTATGTTTTCATAGCATGTTGCATTTTTCATAGAAAGTTTTGAAGAAATACAAACAAATATCTTGATTTTCCTTTGCTTTTGCATTTGCATTCTTGCATCTTTCTTGTTTAAACTTGATTTGTGGTTGGAAATTGTGCCATTCATTTGTAAATTTGTTGGAATTCTTTGCTAGAACTCACTTGCACATCACTTTGAAGCTTGCTAGAATTTTTTGAAAGTTTTCCATTGAAAATTATGAGCTTTAGTTTGCTAAACGTTTAGGACATTCTAAGCAAGACCAATAGCTAATCTATTGGGTGCAGTGAATTTTAGCCAAATTCCATCGTTTTGGCCACTTTTTGAATTTTTCTTTATTTTATGGAATTTTTCCAAACTTTTCATTAGGTTAGTTTTTGAGTTTTCTTCTTTGATTTTAGGATTCATTTGCATATATAGAAATTTTTAGGACTTAATTTGAATGGATTGGTTTAATGATAATGATGATTTTGTGTTTAGGTTCAAAATTAATCCTCCTATGCATTCCTTTTTAAGGGATGATGGAACCTCAAACTCATTTTTTGCATAAATCTTGTGGCATTTAGAGACATGAATCATCTTCTAATCCCTACTTGTGCCCTCAATGGCACATGCATTATTCATGATCATATGATTGTGTGACCCCTACTTGTGCCCTCACTGGCTGCATGCATTATTCAAGATCATATGACTGTATGACCCCTACTTGTGCCCTCACTGGCTGCATGCATTATTCAAGATCATATGACTGTATGACCCCTACTTGTGCCCTCACTGGCTACATGCATTATTCAGGATCATATAACTGTATGACCCCTATTTGTGCTCTGTTCCTATGTAGACAACTACCTGCCAAGAAATGTTTCTCTATCCCGACACAAATGAATGTCTGCCTAGAAATGTTTCTTTGTCCCAGTTGGGTTCCACACCACAACCAGGTTGTGTGTCTACAACTCTTGTCACAAAACATGGTATAAACGACATATAGATAATCACATAGTGTATGAAAGAGAAAGTCACTACATTGGCCTTTCCTGGATAATATTGGATTTCTAATCTTCCCCTGGTCTATGTTCTGCAGCACCTCTCACAGCTCACTGCTAATATGATTTATCACTATTTGTTATTCTATTAGCATGCCCAATATTTGCTGCATTCAGTCAAGTCTAGCTTCTTGGCCCTACCCAGAATCTGTACCACTTGGCCTTACTATCTTTGTGTTTCACTGCATGAAACAAGAAAGAGGTAAATTCCACATAAACACAAGGGCATATATGTCATTTCACAAAGTTTTGGGTATACAGGTACTCTTGAAATAACTTATCACAGACATTTATAGTTATCAGAGAAAGCCTACAACAACCTATAGCCTCTGAACTATTGCACATTATGTGCTTGTCCTTTTTCATAACATGACATAACATGTGCAACAATTTCCCAGGGGGTCACCCATCTTGGCATTTTCATGGATTGAGCATGCTTAACTTTGGCGTGATCATGCTAAAAAGCAAATAACTGCTCTATCAGCTCTTGACCACCGATACCCTGAGACTACCATTGTCTCAAACATCATGCCAGCTGCGTCCAACTGACTAAATACTATGTCTGTACCTTGACCTTGCTCGTACCCACTTCCTCGGTTTCAAAATAACCTTGGACCATCCTCAAATTAAAATCAAATATTACTAGCTCTTATAACATAAGTGGGGTAATTGATTCTGTGAGGCTACAGCCGTGGCGATGCTCATGCCTCTACTCGACCCTGTTGCATCAGAAGACATCCTAGTCCATGTCTACTTGAATTTGTGTAGACCATAAAGGTCAACCGTAGATTTGGGATTGTTAACACTGGTGCTATTGAGAGGTATTCGCTACCATTCTACCCTACTGCACTATAGCTCATCCAAATCTCTATTTACATATGTCACCATAGACCATATAGGTTGTGTGACTATTGACCACACTGTTTGTGTTATTGTACACCACACAATGTGTAATAATGTTGATCACATTAGTCACATTACTGTACACCACACAGGGTTTAATACTTATGACCACATTAGTCACCTCACTATACACTACACAGGGTCTAATACTGTTCATCAGACATACTATAACATTGTTGCTGGTGACATCCCTTCCTCCATTGTCGCTGGCGACCTCCTTCCTTCACACAATGCACCGTTGCTTTCTTCAACTCAAGTCAGAGCTACAGTCGTAGCCTCCATACCCTTCACCTTCGTTTTCTTCTCGCCATACTCTCTGCCATGGCTTTTCTCCATTTTTTCCCACTGTCAACCACCCATATCTCGTTCTTCATCATCCATTTGTCATTTAATCAGTGTTTATCCATGGCTGAACTATTGATGAAGAAGATAGCTTCTCCTTGCATGGCTGTGCATGGCTAAATTCCATTAATCCTTTGTAGCAGTGGCTATGACATGAGCTTGGAGCTTCATAGGGGAGTTTTTGCTCTTCCATTTCTCTATTTCTATATTGTATTTGTCAGTCCTAGCTTTTAGGATGAATTTTATAATGTTGGACTAATTTATTTTGATGTATTTGGATATTGGATGTGGCTTGAACCTTTGTTAGATACTTAAATTGTGTTTAATTAGCTTAGTTATCATTTCTTTGTGCTAGTTAGTTATTGAATTAATGAATTTGTGAACATTTTATGCTAATTTTAAGGTGGCTTGGTTAGTGGATCAATGGTGTATTGTGTTTACATTGGTTTATTGAATATAAATTTATTAATTGTGTTTAGCATTGGGTTTTAGCATCATTAATTTTGATTTTTCATATGGGTGGCCATTGTTAAATTAAGATTAATGAGAAAATCATGTAGTAATGTGAGGTGGCTCGGTTATTGAATTAAAAGCTAAATAAGATTTTTAAGTTCACTTAACTGATAGTGTTTAATCGATTTAATTTAGAGAAATTAATATGCAAGGTGGCTTGGTAATAATCAATCTAAGTTAGGCCTAATCTAAGGGGTAGCCCTTATAGGGTCTGTTGAAGCTAGCATGATTAATCTCCTATAATTATTTGATGCGAGGATTGCTTGCGCTATTGCTATGAGGAATTGCTCATTCCATTTGTTATCTCCTTGGTTCTCTTATTTCATTAATTCCTTCTTCATTCCATTTCCATCTTTATAAATTAAAATCCCAAAAAGAAGTAATCTAAGACCATTTTAATTCCATTTGCAAGAGTAGTTTTTCATAGATAAAGAACCAAACCATTTTCTCCATTTTTTTAAAATCAATTTTGATACTTAGTTTACTTAGGAATCATTTTCATTTTCGGCTCCATAAAGTGAACACGATGCGGATCATGCTGCTATATTGCAGTATTATTCGGTATTTGAATCTCCAAGGCGGCTAAAGGGGAGTTTTCAAATTGGCGCCGTTATCAGAGAGTCAAGAAATTGGTTCCTTGGTAAGTTAAGTGTCAAGTTACATTGACTGGGGTGTGTTTGCTAATAATTAGTGTTTAGGTAGTATAGTTTAAGTTGATTTTCCTTACCTTTGTTCTTGCATTGTGCCCTGAATCTGACTTGGATTACTACAAATCTAAGTGCAATATTGTTCTACAATTTGATTTGTTGAGAACGCTTGCTGCACATTGGTAATTTGACCGAGGAATCTTTTTGCAGTATATTTTTGGTCTAAGAAACTGAATTTACCACTTTGGTTTAGACTTGAGCAGCAAAATTCTGCTGTCTTGTTTATCACAATTGTGATTTGCAAGCTAAACTTTATTTCTGATTTAGTTTTATGAAAGAAAGATGAAGATTTTTCAAGCTTTTGAATTGGCCTCTTCTTGACTTTGGTAAATTTGATTGGTGTGAATTTGGTCCAACTAAGTGCAATTTATTTTGGATCTGTGATTAATTTGAGCTATTACTTTTGTGCTTGGTGTATAATGTGGACTCACAGAGCTTTGACATTGACATAATTCTTGTTATTTGACAAATCCCTATTTTATTATATATTTTCATATTTTATTTGGGGATTTTGTCATAATAATTTAGCTTAAAATGCCTTATTTGTGCTTAATTGAGATTAAGAGTAAATATATTAAATTGTAACTAAAAAAGGCAAAATTGTCAAAATAATTATAATTACTCTTAATCATTGATTTTTTCTGAAAATATTTGATGTTGGTTTAAATATATTTTAATTGAAAATCCTTGAAATTTTGGACTAAATCTGAAAATAGCAATTTGGTGTTTAAATTTGGAAAATGACACTTTAGTCTCTTGAATTTGAAGAATGACAGTTCATTACCAATTAAAACACATCGTTTTACTCCTAATGGACTAGGTTAGACGTGAAGGAGCTGTGAGCTAAAAGGGGAGCTGTGGGGAAAAATAAAAAGGAAAACAGAGATGCGAGATGATAGCCACAGACACACGCGAAGAACGAGAGAGCAGCGGCGAGCTTTGGTCTCCAACTCCACCCTCGTCTTCTTCTCCTCTCCTTGCCGGCGACTATAGCTACACCGTTGCCATCCATCTTCGTCGCCGGCGAGCTTCACAGTTTGAGAGACAGAGATCAGCCGTGAGTTTAGAGCTAAGAGGAGCTGAGAGTCGAGACGGGAAGGGAGCTACTGCAAGCAGATAGCTGATTCTCTTCTCCATTCCTTCATCTCTTCGGAAATCGCCTACCATCCCAATCATCTTGACCGTCGCTGGCAGCTATCCACCAACGTTCACCTACAGTTCTTCACCGCCGGCACCATCCCAACGTCGGCCTTCAATTCTCACCACCCCATTACCGCCGAAGCCTCCCACAGCAACCACCATCCTCGCCTCACCTTCTATTGGTCCAGGCCTAGCTTCCTCTGTTTCTGAACTCGTCCCAGCAGTGGCTTTCTCTGTTCTGATTTGTTGGGTTTAATTTCAGCCCTGTGCTTGATTGGTTTAGTGTTAATTGGTTAATTTAATCAGTGGTTTGCATGGCTGGAATTGTGACATTATTTGGTGGGCGGTTGTGATAATGGGCAGTGGCTGATTTCCCAATCCCTTGTAGTAGGAGGCAATGGCATTAACTTGGAACTTCAATAGGAGAGTTTTTGCTCTTCCATTTCTCTAATTCTACATTATAATTTTGATTCCTAGGTCTTAGGATGAATTTTATGATGTTGAATTGATTTATTTTGTTGTACTTGGAGAATTGGATGTGGCTTGCACCTTTGTTAGATACTTGATATTGTCCTTAATTAACTTAATTATCATTTTTTTTGTGCTAGTTAGTTATTGAATTGATGATTCTGTGAATATTTTGTGCTAATTTCAAGGTGGCTTGATTAGTGGATCAATGGTGTCTTGTTTTACATTAGTTAATTGAGTGTGAATTTATTAATTATATTTAGCATTGGGTTTTAACACCATTAATCTTGATTTTTCATATGGGTGACCATTGTTAAATTAAGATTAATGAGAAAATCAAGTAGTAATGTGAGGTGGCTTGGTTATTGGATCAAAAGCTAAATATGATGTTTAAGTTCATTTAATTGCTAGAGTGCCTAATCAACGTAATTTAGAGAGATTAATATGCAAGGTGGCTTGGTATTGATCAATTTATATTAGGCCTAGTATAAGGGGTGGCCCTTAGAGTCATTTTTAGAATTAGCATGATAAATCTCCCATAATCATTTTAAGTGAGGATTGCTTGCGCTATTGCTATAAGGGATTGCTTATTCCATTATTGATCTTCTTATTTCTTTCATTTCATTAGTTCCATCATCGTTCCATCTCATATTTTTAAGAAAAATTCCAAAAAGAAGTAATTTAGGACCATTTTAATTCTAGTTGTAAAAGTAGTTTTTCATAGATCAAAGACCAAACCATTTTCTCCATTTTTTAGTCAATTTTAATACTTAGTTTACTTATGAATCATCTCCGTTTTTGGCTCCATAAAGTGAACACGACCCAGATCGTGCTGCTATATTGCAGTATTATTCAGTATTTGAACCCAAGGCGACTAAATGGGAGTTTGAGGAAATTATTTGATGATTCAGTATTAATCTGCTGGTGCAACTGTGGAAATTATTTGTTGTCATTGAGGAAATTGGTTATTGATTTTGTGAGGATTGTAGATTTGATTTTCGGCTTGCAATTTTGGAATTTTGCTAAAAGTCTTCAAAACAAAACCTAGGATTTAATCCTAAAATTTTGGTTCTGAGTTTTGGAGTTTTTGTTAAACTTATTGCTGGTTTGAATTTTATGACAAGCTTGAACTGTCGGAAGACTCTTGCTAAATCTTGATAGAGAGTTACGTTGTGGTGCCAACCATATTTTAGCAAAGCTAATTCTCATCTGAACTATTCTATACTCTGCAAGTTGCAGGACAGTTTGAGCATCACTTTCATCTTAATTGAAATTGTTGATTGGTAGCTTCAAGCTGATTGAATTCTTGGTCTTGTTGTCTCTCTGTTGCAAGTTGTCTATCTGTTACTCTGTTGTGACAAGGAGTTTGGAGTTGAGAATCTGAATTTGTTTGTGTCTTGTGTTAATTGGTTGCTACAGCAATTGGAAAATAGTTTGTGCTTTGTTTGCTGGAAGTTTTTCTGAATTAAATCTGTTATTGGAAATTTGAAATTGTTTGGAACTTAGAAGTATTTTATTTTATAATTTGTATGGATAGGATTAGCATGACTATCATGAGTTTGGATATGGGTTGAAGTTTTGCTGCACTCATTGAGTGATTTGGAACTGATTTAGACTCATTAAACGTTTGCATTGAGAAATTGAGTTGGTTAGCTACTGTTTGTCATGCATCAAGATTGTTTTTGTTGTCAACAGTGGGTAATAAGTTGAATTACATCCATGTTTGACAAATTTCGCAATTTGAACCCAACATTGTGCTGTTTTTGAGCAAAACATTGAGTCTAATGTGTTGAGTGCATGAATATCACATTTTGTTGGTAAAAGTACTCTAAACTGAAATTGCTGCATTTTGTGTGCTGTCATATATCTCATCTGTGTTGGAGAAATTTTGTTGCTGCTAGGATTTGTAGTTTACGACAGTCATTGTGGTGAATTGTAATACTATTGTCAATATTTGCTCCTTTGCTTGCTTGAAGCTCGTACCACACATCTTGTGCCATTGAGTTTTGGATTGCTAGACTCAGTATCATTGGTTGCTGGGTTGTTAATAACTGTAATAAGCATTGCAGTCAAATATCACCTTTGTTGTCAAGTTCTGGCCCCTATTTCAACCCCATATTCACTTAGTCATTGCTGTGATTTCATGAAATTCATGCGCTGTAATTGTTTTATGCTTGCTGGAATTATGGGAAAATTATCTGGATTTGAACTAGACACTGCTATCTTGTGTAATTCCATCAATTTCTAGCAAACTCAATTGATTTTGTAGCTGGAACTAAATGTTACACACTTGAAAATTGATTAGAGTTTGGTTGAAATTCAGTCGCACCTTCACTCGAGCTTGCTGGAATTTTTTTTTTGAAAATTTTGCCCAGAAATTGATGAGCTTTGATTTCCTAAGGGCTTGTTTGTCTGATGGGAGCTGGGAAAATGGGCGGTGGGCAAATTTTTTTGAGTTGAATTTAAAAAAGTTAGAGAAGTGGGGTTAAAAATTTTTAATTAATTTTTCTTACTTTTTTATCTTATATATTCTCTTTATTAAAATTTTATTGCCCCACTTCTTCAATATTTTAAAATTCAACTCATAAAAATTTTCCCTCCCCTTCAAATCCCTCACACCAAACAGACCCTAAAGGTTTGGGCCATTTTAAGCAAGTTCAATAGCTTTGCTATTGGGTGTAGTAAATTTTAGCCAAATTTCATCATTTTGGGCAATGTTCAATTTTTTCTTTATTTTCTAGAATTTTTCCAGATTTTTCATTAGGTTAGTTTTTCAGTTTTCTTCTTTGATTTCTTCCAATTTTTAGGATTCATTTGCATCTTTAGGACTTTTTAGAACTTAGAATTCATTGGGATTTAATTGATTGCAATTTGAATGGCTTGGTTTAATGATAATTATGAGTTTAGGTTCAATACTAATCAATCTTTCTATGCTTTTTTTTTTTAAGGAATGATGGAACATCCAATCCAAGTGGTCCAAAAGACTTTTGATATGTATCCTTCTTCTCACTGACTTTTTGGTTCTGGGAATTAAGTTTATGGCCTACAAACGAAATCATGCAGTGTGATGAAGATGCACGTGGTCCTCGATGTGAGAAATTATGCAACACGCAAATTTCTTCTTCTCTTGCGTTCAGCATCTTTTATGGAGCAATTGTCCTTATTTAAAGTCTATCTAAATCTAAGTAAGTATATGTATCTTTAACATCGATTGGGATATTTTTCTTCAAGTAAACAAGATAATTAATATTATCTCTAGTGTTATTAATAAATTTTTACTTAATAGAAGAAAAATCTATATAATCACTACTGTTATTTTATATTGCTTTTCTTTTCATTTCTGCCCTTTGTTGAAGCACGAAACAGGGGGAAAAGCCCCATGAGGATTCATTTTTTGTACCTTTTTTTTTTGCGTCAAAACTGTATTTCAATAATAGGATCATGATGTCCATTATTTTTTAGGATAATAAATATATTAATTTTGGAAGTCGAATTAATATAAAAGCTAACTAGCTTAGGAACTCATTTTGAGACAACTATTAATTTGAGATATAGTTTAGGAAATCTTCGAAGCCCTTAAACACTAACTGTAAGTTTACAAGTCTTCTAGCTTACAAGAATAATCAAGCCTACCAGACTTTACCAAAAGCTTGGGCTTCCAAATTGCCTTAATAAGAAACAAATCATCCCCGCAAGATTCTTTATTTTTTTTGCCAACATCCCACTTAACGTTCTTTTGAGGTTATTCAAAAGCCTACTGTATTTTTTGTTTTTTTTAAAAAAAAAACCTACTGTACTTGACCAATAAAAGCCCTACTGTATTCGACAGTGAATTAAGAAGTCGGCAAAAAAAAAAAAAAAACAGTGAATTAACTTATACTGCCTTCCCACTGATAACTAATACTGCCTCTAGTCATAATATCAGAAGTCTTCTAGAAGGAAATTATGGTCTAAAATATAAGAGGTTGAGAGAGTAATTAAGTAGACAAAGTCAATAACTTAACCACTTCTTATTAGTTTAAATGAGTTGATTAGATGTGCTTTTGGAATAAGTACTAGGGGGAGTATATTTTTTGCAGTGATTCTTTAACTAGTATGATTTGGATATGGAGAAGTATAAATGTGTATTCCAGGATGCTCCCTACTTGCAGCCATAACTTATTTTCCAGTCTGATATGCTAAACATGGGAAGACTTGCTTCCTTGATTAAGCAGCTCTTATATTATATACAGGAGAAAGTGTTAGATAATATAAGTATAAACTTTTTTTACCGGAAATTTCCTTAATTGAAAATATATATTTTCTTATAGAAAATAGGACATTCACTAAAAATTGTTTATGATATTTTGTTAGAAAAATTAATCTCCTTCACTACTAGGATAATTGTATTCTTTTGATCTATTAAATGTTACAAACTATTATAAACTAAGAGTCTAGTTTAAACAAAATAAAATACAAGAACCAGATTTAAAATTAAGGTAAATTATAAGAACTTTCATGTTAATTTTTTCAATTTTATATGAGCTTAATTCAGTTTTTTTTATGAACACTGGATTGAGATATTAATATTGACAAATCCCTATTTTGTTATACATTTTTATATTTATTTGGGGGGGTTTTGTCATAATTATTGAGCTTAAAATACCTTTTTTGTGATTATTTGGGATTTAAGAGTAAATACATTGAATTAGAACTAAAGAAGCAAAATTGTCATAAAAATTGTAATTACCCTTTATCATTGATTTTTGAGAATATTTTGATGTTAGTTTAATTGTAGGTTGGAGAAAGTGGAAAATGTCAATTGAGGTTAGAATTAATATTTTTGAAGACTAGAAAAAAATTATAGAACATCCCCAGAATTTCTGGAAACTGCATATCAATGAAGAAAAGTATCACAGCAAACTACAGAAAACAACCCAAAGTTTTAGAAAGCTACAGTTTTTCCTAAAAGAGTTTTAAAGTTGACAGCTTAATCCCTCTACAAACTTTTGAATATTTGCAGTTTAATCCCTAGTCAAAACGTGCGTTTTGAGACTAGGTCAGATTTCAAATTCCATTCTCGACATAGCAGAGCTCAGCAGCGCCGCTCAAGAGCTTCGGACCCAGGAATCATTCCAAGTTACATTGGAAATTTGACAAAACTCCAAATCCTATATCTTGCCAATAGCAATTTGCAAGGTAAGAATCATTCCCCAAACAATTTCCAATTTTCTCTCTTGGTTTCCATGTTTCTTCTGTTCCAGTATTTTCTTTTGGATGACATCTTTCTTCCCAATATTGCAATCCTTTGTTTAATTTTGAAGAAGTTACTAAGGCATCTTTTAAATATTTAGGACTAAATCCAACTCTCACCTAATTCCTATATTAACAACCGGAGGTATTTACATTGAATCTTCGTCTGAAGACTTTGGAATTGATATCTTCATAAAAGAACAAAGTATCCCCGACAAACTTCAAATTAATGTTATTTTGGGGCTCAAAAGCTTATACTTGACCACAAATAAAGCAGTGAAAATGACGTCCCCAGAGTGATAACGAATAAATTAAGGAACACACAATGTTTTTGTCATTTTGTCACTGTCATTAGGTGTTGTCAGTTATTTTTCAATTAATACTACCTCCGGTCCTAAATATAGGACATAGTTTGTAATGCAAAATTGTACTACAAACTATGTCCTATATTTAGGATCGGAGGGAGTATTTTTTATCTGCATCACTCACAATTTTCATATCATATTTGCTTGCGGGTTGTATGGGATATCTACAATATGGCATTAATGACTTGATTTGGGCTTGGATGAGTCATATTCCCTTGTGTAAACAATACTCTTCTGGTTTTATTTATAGGGTAGTGAGAGAAGAGAATTTTAGTTCTATTTATAGGGTAGAGAGAATTTTTCCACATAAATGTACAATTTTACCCTTAATTTATTATAATATTGACTTTGCTCTTATGGATTATAATATATATTAAATAGGAGTAAAGTTGGAAAGTTGTTAAATTTTAAGGTAGAGTTAATGAAATTTAAGATTTTTCTTAGTTTGTGTACAATATGCATGCTAAAAGTGTCTTATAAATATGGTCAGAGAATATTCAACAATGAATTAACTAGCCGGCCAAAAACATAAAAAAAACATGAATTAACTAATATTAGATGAGTCACAGCGCGCTTTTGCCGCCCCTACTACTAACTACTAATAAATATATTACTCCCACTAGTTCCTATTAAAGAACACTTCTAATTAATTGTTATATACTAAGAAATTATCATTAAGTCATTTAATTTATCCTAAATTTTTCTAGCTTTTGCCCTTGTATTTTTTATTTTTCCAACTTTGAACCTCATTTATAACAAAGGTAAAATGGGAAAAAAGTAATTAATGAGGTTATTAGATACTTATATTTGGGACCAAAAATTGCTTCTAGAAGATGCCCTATAATGAAGACCAGAGGGAGTATGTAATTCATAATATTAAATATGAGTAAATCTGAAAGTTTATTTATTTATAGATAAAGTTAATAACTTAACCACATCTTATTATAGATTTAATAAGGTGATTAGAAGTGCTTTTGTAATAAAGACTAGGAGGAGAAGTATTAATGTGTATTCTAGGATGCTCCATACTTCGAGTTGCAATTGAATTGCTAGTCTGATATACTAAACATGGGAAAACTTGCTTCCTATCTTTTCATTCTCTTCCTTTTCTACTTTTTGGCTTCCCTGGCATGGAGCGAGATGGATTCCACCATTGATAAATCTGCCCTTCTTACTTTTAAATCATCTATTACTGTGGATCCTTACAATCTCTTGGCTAACTGGTCTGTCTCTTCATCTCCATGTGATTGGGTTGGTGTTGGATGTGATACTCGCCATAGAAGAGTCCATTCCTTGAAGCTTAATGATGAAGGTCTTAAAGGCATCATATCTCCACAATTAGGAAATCTCTCTTTTCTTGTTGAACTTGATTTGAGTAGCAACAACTTTCATGGTCAGATACCAAAAGAGTTGGTACAGTTGCGTAGATTGAAACGACTCAACTTGAGCTATAATGACTTTCATGGACAAGTTCCAACAAGGATAGGAGATTTATCTATGCTTGAGCATTTGGATTTTCGAAATAACAGTCTTAGTGGATTTATTCCAATATCTCTACTCAATCTGTCAAAGTTGGAGATCTTAGATTGGAATGTTAACTTCATTCAGGGGACCATTCCACTTGAGATAGGAAGTCTAAAACACTTGAAGATTTTACGACTTGGAGGGAACAAGCTTTCTGGAGCTATTCCACAAACAATTTCTAACTTGTCTTCACTTGAACTATTGAGTTTGGCTTATAACACTTTGTCTGGTATGTTTTTGAGAAATGTGAGCTTGTCTAAACTGTTTTTTTTTTATATATATTTGTATGCATTTCTTATTTTTTAAGTATTTTTTTGTTATTATCTTAAGAATAAAACAATTCATCATCCAATTTTTAAATGTTTAGTAAAGTCATACCATGGGCGGAAAAAATAAGGTACAAAGTTCAAACGGATCTAATATGTTCATCATTAGTGTTTGGAAATAATTGTTTATTGTTCTAATATGTTCAAATGGAATTGGCTTCCCTATTTTGCTCTGCTCATCCTCTTGCCGATGACTACTCTTCTCAATCATTAGATTGAAATTTTTTAGCGGTTCAAATTTAATATTTTATAAAAATAATTTTTTAAAATATTTTGTATTGTAGTTTTAAATTATTATGAATAAAACTTAGTGGTTTTTGAATTTTTCTATTTATTAATAATTTAATATTTTTTTATAATTTTATAAAAACATTAAATCTGAACCATTTAAATATCAA
This sequence comes from Inga leiocalycina, assembly GCA_963242795.1. Lineage (NCBI taxonomy): Eukaryota > Viridiplantae > Streptophyta > Magnoliopsida > Fabales > Fabaceae > Inga > Inga leiocalycina. Next base: position 62,266,241 of record OY725321.1, read on the forward strand.
TCTAAAGGTTAAGATTATTAATAGAGTAGAAGTAGATGGGGAGAGCACAAGAGGGGAGCCAAATCTATTATTCTGTTGTTAAAAAGTCTTGAATGTTTTTCTTGTCAAAATATATTTAAAGAAAATTCTTCCATATGTATGTTCAAACCCAAAGGGAAAAAAGGCGCACACTCTTTACTTCTCTCTCTCTTTTACAATTTTAGTATTTGAATTAAATTAATTCTTTATTTTCTCTTTCAACATTGTTACAATGACAAACGATAATTTTTACTATATATATTAATTATTTCAACAAAGAACTTTATCATTCTGTTATGACAACTTAATTATTAGTCTGGATTATACTTATTGTGCATCCTGTAAAAGTTGATGTTATTGACATATTGTTTGTCATTTAATATTGGAAGGAGCCATTCCAAATCAGATTGGTGATCTTCCACAGCTACAGATAATATATCTTTCAAATAATCAACTTTCAAGTTCTATACCAACCTCTATATTTTATAGTTCAGTGCGACAATACATTGAACTAAACAAAAATAATTTATCTGGGAGTCTGCCAATAAATTTGTGTTTTGGGCTTCCAAAACTTAAAAGATTCTATGTCCATGAAAATGATTTGTCTGGTGAGATCCCCTCTATTTGGCATCAATGCAAGGAATTGGAAGATTTAGCATTGGGCGATAACATGTTCAACCCAGGAATCATTCCAAGTGACATTGGAAATTTGGCAAACCTCCAAACTCTATATCTTGAAAACAGCAATTTGCAAGGTAAGAATCATTCCCCAAACAATTTCCAATTTTCTCTCTTAGTTTCCATGCTTCTTCTATTCCAGTACTTTCTTTTGGATGGCATCTTTCTTCCCCTTTTTTTCTTTAAAAAAAAAAGGATGAATCATCCAGCTTTCTCAATGAATCACATATCCAATAAAAACATGCCATGGGAATAATAGTTTGGTCTATGGATATTAGTCCAGCCATATTGGAAAGGTCATGGATTTTTTCAAAAGAATTATAGTTTTCTTTTAACATTTAAGGTATATTATAGCGTTAATTCTCAAAATAAGTCAGAAGATATATACCTACTGACATTGGAAATTTAACCAATCTTAAAAAATTATATCTCTGGAGCAACAACTTGGAAGGTATGAGTTCTAATTACATGTTGATTACAAATTTATTTTCTTGTTTATAGGTCATTAATTCTTAATACACATTAGTAATTCTATTTGAATCGATAAAAATATATTCGACTGGATTACATTTAAAAACATGGATCATGATGATTTCTTGTTAAAGCAAAGCATGTCATTCAAAGTGTCAATTAGCTGTTGGTTATAAATAGTTTAGTATAGAAATGAATATCAATAAAACAATATGAAATAAAAATACACTTATTTTTTATTATTTACTTTCTTCGATGTTTTCGCTCATTTAGATGTTAATTCTTGAAGTGCAAAAACAATATTCTACGGATATAATTATCAATATTGTTGGCCTCCTTCCCCCACTCTCTGTCAGTCTAACCATGCATCTATCACAGTATCATTATTACTATTATCATCTATCGGCAATTGCACGTTGCTCGAGTATTTGTATCATATATAATATTTGTGGGTAAGGTTGAAACCAAAACTTCTTGTTCTATATTATATCCAAAGCTTCTAATTGAAAATGAGTTTTTTGTGTATATATATAGTCAATAAAAAGCTTTCTTTCAAAAAAATGCATGCATGATTTTTTTTTTTAAAAAAGTCATTTGGATTATGAAGAGAAATTATAATAAAACATAGGCTTCATAAGCGAGGCATATGCTGGAATATTCAATTATATCTAGGTCACAACTCCTTTAATGGTATGATCAATCTACCCATCCATCAATTTTGATGCTTTCAAAAATTCCATTTATTATTTGCAAAACTGTTCAGTATATTAGTTTTTCATAATCAGTAGTAACTAAAATCAAGGCAGTTCATTCATGCATACTACATACGCCTAAGGCACACATACACCAAATTCTTTTGCAGGTGAAATTCCTCAATCTATTTTCAACATTCCTTCTTTGAGAGAGGTTGACCTTTCCTTTAACCATCTAAGTGGCAACTTGCCAGATGAGATGTGCCATCAACTCCCTCTACTTGAAGTCTTTGCGGTTGTTGATAATCATTTACAGGGAAATATTCCAAAATCAATGTGTAATTGCACATCTTTGCTACACTTGCTTTTGGGTAACAACTCGTTTTCAGGTATGCTAAAAAATTACCTTTCTATATGAGTTGTGTGCGTGCGCTTATAACTATATCACATGTTTAGTACTTTCATTCAAATATGCGAATATATGACAAGAAATTATTGCAAGCTTTGAAATGTAATGACGTTTTCAAACACACACACTTAATAACTCCTATTGATAGGATTTAGATACGTTGAGAGAATAAGGAAGAAAAAGGTTTTCTTAAATACAAACGAGTAAAATTGATATTTTTTTCAAAGACTACCCTTATGGTGGCTAGACTCTTTGCAGACTAAAATTACATTAAAATAATCAAATAAAATCTAGAAATAATCTCTAAAATGGACTGGATCCTGTCAACAATAATATGGATCCTTTGATTCGTAAAATCGATATCTCATAAAATATTCAAACTAAACAAATTAATTAAATAAACTATATCCTAACCAATATTGAATCCATAATAAACTAATCCTAATTGAGATATTTATAAATAATATTTATATTATTTTTAACAGAAAATAAACTAACAACTCTTTAACACATGCTAATAAACACGAATTGCAAAAATTTTACTTGTAGTTTTATTAAATGTTCTCTGAAGATCACATTTTATGGAATCCTTGCCCAAAAAGTAGTTAGATTTTTATATGACACATAAGAAAGCAATGATAAAGATATGTACGTGCGCAGACCCTCATGTAATTATAGGAAGTAACTAATTTCATACACGGCTTAAATTATTTCCTTCACTTTCCTTTATTATCCAGGTATGGACTTGCTAGGATAGAAACAAGTTTAAAAGGACCAGAAAGTAATAAAATATTAGAAGTTTCTTGTAATATAGAGAAGTGAATTCAAATTTTTGAAACGTACGTGTGTCTGTTTTACACATACACGTACATTATATAAAAGTTATCATGCATCCATCATTTTTTGTTTTTTAAGTTAATCACTCAACAGCTAGCTTTTTGTTTTCAGGTCTTATACCCAAGGAGATAGGCAATCTTCATAAGCTTGAAGTGTTGGATTTCTCAGATAATAATTTCAATGGACCCTTTCCTTTCCATATCTTCAACATTACGACATTGAGACGTGTCATCCTCTCATACAATTCACTCTCTAACTTTCTTCCATCAAATTTAGGAATTGGCCTTACCAAGTTGGAGAAATTGACGTTGGGACATAATCTACTTATTGGAGAGATTCCAAGCAGCATCTCAAATGCTTCTAAGCTCACTATGTTAGATTTATCGTGGAATAAATTTAGTGGAGATATACCCACTGCACTTGGGAATCTAACAAAGCTGATGGCATTATATCTTGAAGGGAACGATTTGAATGGGTTGATTCCAAATACAATTAATAGACTGCAATTCCTTCAACATTTAAGTCTTAGCTACAACAGATTGCAAGGGCCCATCGTAAGTGAATTGTGCCAAATCAAAAGTTTGAGTGAGTTGTATCTAGCCAACAACATTTTTTCAGGAATGATTCCAAAGTGCCTCACAAATGCTTCTTTGCAAAAGGTGGACCTAAGCTCTAACAAATTGATTTCTCATATACCCTATTCTCTTTGGAGTCTCCAAGATATCTTGATCCTAGACTTATCCTCCAATGCATTGAGTGGAACAATTCCACGTGAGGTATCAAACTTTAGAACAATTATACTATTGAACTTGTCAAGAAATCAAATTTCAGGTAAAATCCCAACAACCATGGGTGGCTTGCAAACATTGCAAAATCTATCTTTGGCTCATAACAAACTACAAGGACCTATTCCTGAATCATTTAGTGGCATGATAAATATTGAATTCTTGGATTTGTCCCAAAATAATTTGTCTGGGGTGATTCCAAATTCTTTAGAGTTACTTGCCCATATGAAGTACATTAATCTTTCATGCAATTTATTGTATGGAGAAATTCCAAACGGTGGGCCTTTTCAGAATTTTACATATGAATCTTTCATGATGAATGAAGATCTTTGTGGAAAGCCACAACTAAAAGTCCATCCATGCAAAAAAGCAAACAAGCACATCTCAACAAAAATGGTGCTTGTGATCAAATGCTTGTCGGCTATCATTTTTGCAATCATTTTGGTTGCTTCATGCCTAGTGTTCCTTAAATTTAAAAAGGGCCATGTTAGTCATGAGACAAACAATACAGACTTCTTAAATTTGGGTGCACCAATCAAGATATCCTATTATGATCTTTTGCAAGCAACAAATAATTTTGATGAGAGTAATTTTCTTGGCAAGGGAAGTTTTGGATCAGTTTACAAAGGAATTCTTTCAAGTGGAAAGATAGTTGCTGTGAAAGTATTTCACTCAAACTTGGAAGAAGCATTAAGGAGTTTCGATATTGAATGTTCTGCCATATGCAGTTTACGTCATCAAAATCTCATTAAGATCATCAGTAGTTGCTCAAATGATTATTTTAAATCTCTAATAATGGAATTCATGTCAAATGGGAGTCTTGATAGATGGTTGAACTCTCATAACTATCATTTAGATATGGTGCAAAGATTGAACATAATGATTGATGTGGCATCAGCGTTGGAGTATCTTCATCATGGTTCTCCTACACCAGTGGTCCATTGTGATGTAAAGCCGAGCAATGTTTTATTGGATGACAATATGGTGGCCCATTTGAGTGACTTTGGAATTGCCAAATTGTTAATTGATAGTCAATTCGAAATTTATACCGAAACTTTGGCTACAATTGGTTATATGGCACCAGGTAATAGCTTACTACTCATTAAAATTTATTTAACTTCTGTTACTTATATTCATTTATGCCTACACACATGCATGCACATGATTGAAGAAACTATAACTTATTCGACTATTTAATTCAGCACTCAAATTTATATGTAGAGTATGGATCAAGAGGAGCTGTTTCATTGAAAGGAGATGTATACAGTTTTGGTGTTTTGCTTATGGAAATGTTTACAAGGAAGAAACCAACAGATGAGATGTTTGTTCAAGGTCTAACTTTGAAAGAATTTGTTAGCAAATCAACACCAAATTCAATCATCGATATTATTGATGTCAATTTGATGCACACAAGCAACCAAAACACTGGTAATATATTATTGTATATTACATCATCAGTTTTCGAGTTGGCATTAAATTGTTGCACTGACGCACCTGAGGCAAGACCTAATATGTCAGAGGTTGTGGTGTCACTGGGAAAACACAAGGCCATGCTAACGCAAAATATTCAAGGAACCCCTTGTTGAATAATTGTGTTAAATCAAATTGTATTTGCGACAATCTTTAACCCTTTGGATGTTTTATTTTTGCAACTTGTCATATGGAGTGATGATGTCTCTTGTATTAATATATTATTATTTGGAATTTGAGAATTTTGAACTCACACATGGGTTTTGGTTGTCTTCAAGGTAGTTCTTAACTTTTATGTGTTACAGTCGTACATTGAATAATAGTAACATAGAGATAATGGCTTTTTTCCTTTCATGATAAGTGAATAAAGTTTAGAAAGTGATTGAGTTGAGGGAGATATACGTAAAAGATAATTGAAACATGGATGAGAAATAGAAATTGTTATAAAAAGGAGATATGGTCCAAAACAAAGCAATGGAATTAATCCACCATAGAACCCAAGTGAATCCCTTTATAACTCTTATACTACGTTCAATCCTTAATATAAAATTCAGTTGACTAATTTGAAAAGATTAAGGATGTTAAATAAATTATTTTAAAGTATTTTTATTTGTCATTTTTCTCCAAATTAATTTTCATGACTTATAAACTAATATATAATCTAATAATCTACAAAAGTAATTTAGCTACTTTATTCTCTCCAGAGTAATCGACTGTGTTGTATTGAAGATATAAGGTAGTATTTTTTTTTGGTTGCACACCCGGTTCACAAGAGCTTTGCCCCGACTACATCCGGATCCGACCCGCATCGTGCACCTAGCTATGGTGGGAGAGTCTCCCAATGGGAAGTTTTTGCATACACAAAGTTCGAACCCAAGACCTTACTTAAGCGGAACCAAGCCGCTTACCACTTGGACCAACTCCCATTGGTGACATAAGGTAGTATTAATTATTCAATGACTAGGTTAACATGATTATTGGGTTCATTGTGGACTCCAACAAATCCCATCTTGCATTGACGCAATTAGAGAAAATGGGCCATTACTAAGACCATCCAAAGCTTTAAAATAAATTTATAGTTACATATTGGGTTGCCTTTATAATGTTATGGAATATGATGTTTTATTTTTATTCTATTTTATTTTATTGGTCAAAACATGTAATTCAAATGCCAAAATTACTTGATTTTCAGCCTGTGTTGGGCTTGGTTTGTATGGCCCATGTCATTGTTAAACCAAAATTACTTTTATATTACTTTAATCAAAATCATGTTGTAAAAAAATATATAACAACTTTTACATGTTAATACAATCTTTAGTCCCTCTAATTTTTCCTCATTTGGGTTTTGGTTCTTCTAATATCAAATTATAGGTTTTGGACCCTATAATTTAATAAAAACTTGATCATTTTGCCCTTTTAGGGATCAATACCCATAGTTTGAACTTTGAAGCTTGAAGAACAAAGTTAATATTAACGCAAGTATAAACACATATGCTAAGCTCCTCAATGTAATTATGGTGCATTGAAGTTAATACAGAAAGGAATTTTTAGAATTCTAGTTATGTTGTTCTTAAAACTATAGGTGATAATGTATAAAAAAAAAAAACTATAGGTGATAACCATGTTTTAGTGGTGATTTTTTTGCCATCGTTTTCATTGGTGATTATTTAATAATTAATAACATTCACTCAATTATTTTTATTTTTATGTAAACGGATTATAAATTTAATTATTTACTGTTTTTTATCTACTTTTCCAAGGTTTATTTTTCTATTGAAAACAAAAAGAAAGAAAGAAAGAAAGCTGAATGGGATCTCAATATTTATAATAACCACATGTCAGTTCATGATTCGATGTTCAATGCCTTGAATGACAGGTGAAGAATTCTATCTGGGACAATCTAGCATGAAGAACTCTAAAACCATTTCGGACGGAAAGCTCGAGGAAATGTGAGTTCGTTTTGTTTGGCAAATAGTAAACAATTACCTTAAAGTTGTTTTTTACGTCTAAGTAAATTTTGCTATATTTTATAGGTTTTGGGATACTGGGCTGCCAGGGGTATGCTGCAGATTTTTTATATCTCTGTTTTACTGATGTTTTCGGTTATTTTTCCAATATTTTATTCTTTTACTGAGCTTTTCTTCATTTGCCTTCATCACTGACACCTTAAAAAGCAAAGCATAAATTGTAAGCTTATAAAAGTATTAAACATATTGAGTTGGTGAATTCTATCTGGTGTGATAGCAGACTTATTGTATTTATTAGCTTTGGCCACTGATAAATGTTAACATTAATGAGAGGTTTTTTTTTTTTTTTTGAATTCAGGAGAATTTTGTGAGACTCAGTACTGAATAAGAACTAGCTAGTTATGTTTTTTCCCTAGAGAAATGATGCATAGAGCCTGAAAATCAGACAAAACAATACAACAGAACAAAATAAAACAAAACAAGAAACCACAAAACAATCAACCACCCATATCTACCATCTATCAGTAAAACATAAAAGGCTGATTAGTCCTACAATATCCCTCTACCATTTCTAGTCTGAGTCTATTTTCATCTTTCAGGAATAATTCATAATTTCTGTGTCTTTCAATATATTTTTATCTCTTTAGATAAGCTCTCTTCTATCCTGAATAGGAGCTCATTGTGTTAATATCAAGACACACATACCTTGTCTGATTCCTGAAACATGGTTTTCTTTTTGCAATGTTGTAGTAATGACTAGGGCTTTCCCCAATTATCTTGGGCAGAGACAGGATCTTGTTCTTCTTCAGAATATATCAAGGCTTATTGCTTATCAAATTATGGAAGCCCTGATAATAATATGCTTCTCACAGTGTTAGAGGGAAACAGAGAGCTTACATAAGTATAGCTGGGATCTTTGGGAACTTTTGTCAAAACTTGCTAATGGAGTTGGCGGATACAACACCTCAGACATGAAAATGATCATCACAAACTAATTATGCATATTCCATTAGACAGTATATCAATTTTGTTGCCGCATGGACAATAAGGGATTATAGGTGCAGCGCTTACGAATTTTTAGACATCTTGTAATTTTTTGGCATCAAGATCATTTGAGTTTTACATTGTCTTTTCATAAACCATAGCTTAGAAATTCACATTCAACATTTAATCGACAGCACAAATTATATGCCTCAAACAATGGGAGGAAAGAGCTTACCATATGCATTTCCAATCTGACTTTGATTTTTGAAGCCAGCAGCAACAGAGATGCTGAGAATCATGAGGATCCAATTAATATCTGGAAATATATATCTGGCCAAGGAACATCTTCGATGTGTGCACAACTTTCACTCTTGAAAAACAACCATGTGCTAGGGCTTGCTTGATAATTGAAAGGTTGCAGTTATTGTGGCCTGGCTTGCAACTATAGCTGCCGCTGTTGCTGAAACAAATACTGGCCAATATATTCTATCTGCAGAACTAACGATAATCAACTTCAACATCTAACAAATGAACAGTTACTGCATGAAGAAATTAAGCAACATCATTCAAATTACAAAAATCTTTTAATTGTTCTGGTAACGATGGAGGTAGTCGAATCTCCAAGCTCTAGTTTTGAAGCTTCCTCACGGCGCCTCTGTTCTGGTATGAAGCTCTCTCAATTTGCCTCTGGTGTCTGATTCTGAGCTCTGGTTCCAATTCTCCTGCCACGGTCAAGTCTGTTTCTGGGGTGGGGGAAGAAAGTCGAAGGTCGCTGGATATTGCGGAGGAAGTTGACCGGTGAGAGTGAATGGTGGTGTTCTGCCGCGCTTCTATCTCCCTATGTTATCTATCGCTCTGAAACTGACAGAAAGGCGGCCTGTGGCGTTGAGGGAAGAAGACCGTCGGTGGCCTGTGGTGGTCAATGATGCCTCCAACGATAGAGGAAGAAGAAGGCGAAGGCGATGGAGGAGGTTGAAGATCTACAGGTGGTGAGCTCTGTCAATGGCCGCCGCTACTGTTTCATTAAGCACCGAAGAAGCAGCAGCATCGAGCCTCAGCCTAACCCTTGGTCAAAACGTGCGTTTTGACCAAGTGATTAAAATGCAAATTTTGAAAGTTTTTAGGAGGACTAAAACAGAATAGCAAAACTTTTGAGGGTATAACTTTAATTTGTAAACATTTTAGGCTTTTTTTTTTTTTTTTAATTGTCTCTGAATCCTTTCTTCATTAGCTTACAGTTTCCAAAACCAAAAAAATAATATTGATTTTCCAAGTGAATTAAAATGTTTCTTACCTTTGTCTGTATCTTTGTGCTCTATGCTGATGTATCGGAAATCCCCATATGTTTTTGGAAGTGAAACCCAGCTAAACGTACTAAATTATGTTTGAGTAATTACTGATTAACTAAAATTTCTTTTAAAGAAGAGTTTGTTTAAGAAACAAATAGCATCAATAACTGAACATAAGATGCAAAAATGGGGTTTGAAGAATAATTTTTATTAAGATTTCAAGAGGTTTAGACAAATTATTGCATAATTTAACAAATTTTAGAACTTTGATTTTCAACAAGAAAATAGTGATTTTTGTCAAAACAATTCTCTTAGAAAGGAGAAAAATTCTCTAAAAATTAAGGTAAAGTACAAGCTAGATGGAGAAAAGAAGTTTCTCTCCAAAATAATTTTAGAAAAATGATCCTCCCGAAATTTCTTAAAAAATATGAGCTGAAAATATTTTTCTTCAATGCCTTTTATAATATTAGTTACATTATATTCATCCCCAACTCAAGAATCTTCAATTTCTCTGTATGTCCTTTTCTACTCATTCTTCATTTTCTTTATATTTTAAACACTTGCAATTTGGGCAATTGTAGCAAAGGATCCTATGACTCACTATTTGATTAAAAAGTTATATTCATATTGAGAATTATATTAATCCCTCTTGCACATCTTCAAGTCTAAGAAAAACGCAAACAACCATTTGATTTGAGTCTGCAAATATATTACAAAACAAAGCATCTACTGATTGATAGAAAATTTAAAGTGAGATAATGACATTTGGGCGCCTAGTTGATGGTTGTAAAGACTTTATTCCCCTAAACTGGAAAAATATCAAATCTAAATTATAAAAAAGAAAATGCAATAATTGATGTTGGTAACCCGTTCATATTGTTATACAATATGAAAACAACATAAAGTCCATTAAAGTACCTTTTTTTCCCGATGAAATACCCATTAAAGTACTTTATCAACACGTTCAAGCACTCTTTATCAAAAGCATACTTTAGCTTCCACTTTTCTATATATAAATGAAAAATTTTACTTTCACTTTTGTTTATTATATATTTTCATATCTGAAAAAATGTATATATTTTCACATATGTAATATGGTGGCCGACAGTCTCGTCAAAGTTTAAACATTTTTTTATGAAATATATAACATTTAACGCAATAAAACTTTTGATAGTTGCAGGCTTTCTTTTTTCATGATTTGATTATTACCACATAAAATTTATTACTATGTTTAAAATGTAGAAGAGTTTGCTCATTTTTATTTAAATATTTATTGTTGCATGTTACATTTTTGGCGTATTTATTGTTTGCTGTTTACTGCTAGTTTTTGTGAGTGACTTATGTGTTTTCAAATGAATTTGGTTTTACTTATGTACCATGAAAAAAATAATGTATTGTACAATGAAATTATAAAATGAGTGAAAATTAAATAAAAACTTAAAGAAAAGCCTATTGAGTTGTTAAGATTATAAATTCATGGGTAATATCTTTATTGGTCCTTACAGTTTATGTTGGTCTCTATAGTTTTGTAACGACTTGATTTGAGTTAATGGTAGGATCAAAATCCAAATTCATTAAAGGTATATAGACTCGTCATTGATGACCCCAATTTTTTGGTTCTTATTGTCCTTTCAATGCCAAACATTTACTATTGTATAAAAATATTGATGCAATTTAAAAAAATATTATGTTAAGCTTGCTAGGTATTTTTCTGTTCCAAATCATTCTTCATATCTAATTTCTCCATTTCAATCACCCAGCTTACCAACTTATATCAAATGCATGCAAACAAGAAAAATAAAATGAGATTAAATATGGGGGAAAAAAGGAAATATCTGAAATGTCAAAAAGAAAAGTGTGATATGTTTGGATTCACTTAAAAGGAATAAACACCATCAAAGATGAGGAAGGGTATGCAAAGGAAATGGTTGTTAATTGGTCTCTTAACAAAGTATTATGCTCTTATCTTTTCTTGTTTTACTTTTAAGATTATATTGAATGACATTAGGGATGGAAATAGGCCAGGCCCTTAACAGGGGCCTACGGCCTAGCCTATATAAAGCCTAACCTAGCCTATTTAATAAATAGGGCAGGCTCAGGCATATTGTTAGGTCTATTTAGATAAAAAGGCCAGGCCTATTTTCATAAAGCCTAACCTATAGGCCTACAGGCCTGGCCTATTTAGCTTTTTTTAATGTATAATATTACATAAGTATATATAATATAATCTAAATAATTTTATAAATTATTTATAAATTTACTAACTTAACCTTAATTCTAAATTTCACATCCCGTCATCATTACACTCAACCTTTACTTTCACATAAATCATTCACTCTTGCCTTTCTTTTCTTTGATCGCTCGAGATGACAACACTAACTCACTTATTCTCCCCCAATTTGCACCCTCCACTGTGAAGGGTTATATATAAATTTAAAGGCATAGGCTTTAAAGGTTATTTAAAAGCCTAAATTATTTAAGTAGGCCTTTAAACAGGCTTTGGGCCTTGTCAAGCCTTTTGAAGGCCCAGGCTCAGGCCTAAAAAAAAAGCCTAAATACAGGCTCAGGCCCAGGCTCAGGCTTTGAATCTCTGTTGCAGGCCCAGGCCTATTTAGGTAAAGCCTAGCCTATTTCCACCCCTAAATGACATGAAGATGCTCACAATTATTGATAAATACAAAAAGTTATCTATAAAAGGAGTATTTTCTCAAAAAAAAAAAAAACAAAGAAAAGACGTGAAGCATAACTGGTAGGGGCTATTTCTAGATTAGAGGAATATAACTTTGTTTGATCATATTTTTAAATCGAAATAATTAAAATTAAATCCATCAATATTCATAATTTGTTATATTTTATAAAGAAATTTTCATAAAATTTATATATAAAACCACTTAGCATGATAAAATCGAAAAAAATTAACATGGGTTTAAAAGTGAGTTAACAAGTGTGTAAACTCGTGAGTTTAACTGAATTTACAACTAACACGATTTTACCTGCGATTCAACTTGATTTAATAAAGTAGAAATGTAAAAACAGTAAACTTAGATAATCACCTTGTAAGTTTGACAAGAATGTTAATTAGGGGAAATTAATCCGAAAGTCCCATTGTTTTAATCATATCCTTGTAGCTTTTTTACTGGCTCTTTACAATTTCTTAGATAAGCATTAGTTTTTTTTTTTGCCAGCTAGATAAGCATTAGTTTATATGTTCATAATCTGTTAATCATGAATCTTAATGTCAAAATTGTACCACCAATACGTTACCAAAATAGTGTGCCAACAATAAATAAAAGTAGTTAACTCTTCAAGTGATTTATATTATGGATCAAAAAAAAATTTTCCAAAAGATGCCCTATATTTCAGACTGAGAGAATATAAAAATAGATACCTTTGATATTGTTAGCCCTATAAACGAAATAAGTAATCCCACTGTCATGAAGTAGCGCGCGCGTTGGTTGCTTCTGCAGAAAGTTTAATTTTCTTTTTGTTGATACAAGGTTTAAACAATTTTTAGTGAGCCTTATTTATCGTGATTACTGTTAATGATTGAGGATATCCCTGATTTATGTGACATAAGAATATAAAACCCCTAATAATTATAGAATAAAAGAGATTATAATGTACTCCTAGAATCCTTAATGTATGGCATAATTTGGGAGTTGATATAAAAACTATTTTACAAATTTATCAAATTTATAAAAACTATGACTTAAGAGTTTGACAATTTTGCTATATAGTATTTCGTGAGACAATTATTAGATACTGTGTGTGTGTATCCCACACAAGCACCCAAACATTTAAGAGCCCAATCTAGCAATTTTATCACTCTAACTTATCACTTTCTCCAAACTAATTTACCTAATTTATAAATTGATTTGTAATAAAATATTACACATGAGTATTTTAAGAAAATCAAATCACATATATTATAATTGACTAATTTATTCATTTTATTGATTTGTCCAAGTATCTCCAAGGATGAAGATAAAATTATAATATAATATTGTTAAAAACTTAACCCAATTTTTGACCATTTAATTTAATATAATATTTTTTAAATTAAAAAAATAAAATATAATATAATATGAAATAAAAGATAAAATTATAATTCAATAGTTTATATTATAAAAATATAATATAAAATAAAACATCCACTTCCTGGGCGCACAATGTGGGGACTTTCATACTCTCTCCATTTCAATCCTTGCTGTGTTGCCTTCTTGCTGATGGAACGATGCCGCTTCGAACAAGCTTCTTCTTCTTCTTCTTATTATTGTTATTATTGTTATTATTGTTATTGTTCTTATTATTATTATTATTATTATTATTATTATTATTATTATTATTATTACTATTACTATTATTACTATTATTATTACCATTACTATTATTACTACTATTACTATTATTATTATTATTATTATTATTATTAGTATTATTACTATTAGTGTTATTACTATTATTACTATTATTATTATTATTATTACTATTACTATTACTATTATTACTATTACTATTAGTATTAGTATTACTATTATTATTATTACTATTACTATTATTATTACTATTACTATTATTACTATTACTATTATTACTATTATTACTATTATTACTATTATTATTATTATTACTATTATTACTATTAGTATTATTCCTATTATTACTATTATTACTATTATTATTATTATTATTATTATTATTACTATTAGTATTATTACTATTACTATTATTACTATTAGTACTATTATTACTATTATTACTATTATTACTATTAGTATTATTATTATTACTATTATTACTATTATTACTATTATTATTATTATTATTACTATTATTACTATTATTAGTATTATTATTATTACTATTATTATTACTATTATTATTATTATTATTATTACTATTATTATTATTATTATTACTATTATTATTATTATTATTATTATTATTATTACTATTATTATTATTATTATTATTATTATTATTATTATTATTATTATTATTATTATGGCATTTTTATTCTTGTTGATCAAATGGCGTCTACTCACAAGTCAGGCACGTCAATAATGGAGTAACTGTATATGATACCTCTTTTTGTAATGTATATGCCTTCTTCTCACTAACTTTTTTGTGTTGGGAGGTTTCTTATATGGCCTACAACACTTGACCACAAATGAAATAATAATGCAGTGGTGATAAAAGATGTGAGAAATTATGCAACACGCAATTTTCTTCTTTTCTTGCACCCACATCTTTATTTTTTATTTTTTGGCCAGCACACATCTTTATTTTATGGCACAATTTTATGGTTATTTCACTTATTTGTGTCGTCATTAATAAATTTTTTTATGGGGTGGACTGGGACCATGTTTAGACTTCCATGAGTCAAGTCTATCTAAATCTAAGCAAGTATATTTACTATTTTTCAAATATGTCTAATTATATCTCCACTAAATTTAATCGAGGAGTAAGAGAAATAATTATAGAGAAACTAAATAAAACAAATTACACATATATGAGGAAATAAATTTAGATAGAATTCCGATATGCTATTTGTATTTCATAATTTGCGTCTATAAAACCTTAAATAAAAAAAAGAAACAAATAATGAAAAAAATGAAATTAAAAAGACCAAAATCCTTGTTTTGTAATTAAAGTTTCTTACGTGGGAAATTTATATACAAGTATCTGGCCAAAAAAAAAAAATCCTGGAGTAGATGCAGAAGTTCGTATTTAATTTTATTATGCAATTCGAATCTAAAACGTAAGAATCTCGTCATCATTCAAGAAAATATAAAATATCAGATAATTTAGGAATTTTTCGAAGCCTTTAAACAGTATCCATAATTAAGATTGCAAGTCTTCTCCAGCTTACAAGAAGTCAAGAGCGTGCCAGACTTTACCAACAGCTTGTGCTTCCTATCATTATTCATAACTTCCTCCCGTACTTAATATGATACATATTTATATAATTTGATTATATTAAGAAAGTTATTTAATATGAAATATATTTTATAAAACACCCTAGTCATTTTCTTTAATTGGCCTTCCTCCTTGATTATTGTTGAGGGAGCCTCAATAGAGATGAATTAGGAAAAGTTTAACAAATATAAAAAATATGTCTTATATTTAAGACTAATATCAATTTTTCAAATATGTCTTATATTAATGACAGGAATTGGAGGGAGTACTTGAAAAGAATATATAATAAATTGAATAATCTTCGTTTGAAGAATTGGGATATCTTCATACAGGAACAAATTATCCCCAGCCCACAAGCTTCAAATTAAAGTTATTTTGAAGTTACTCATCAAAAGCCTACTGTAGTACTTGATTGAAACAAAGCAGTGATAATGTAGTCCTCAAAGTAATGACGAAGAAATTAATTACAGACCACACATCTTTTTTGTCATTTTGTCTTTCATTATGTATTGCCATTAATTTTTCAAATAACTTCATCACTCGCAATTTAGGGGAGGCTGGGGAAAAATCCCCCATTAAAAATTTTACCGGTATATTGGAGTAATACTCTATGTGTACAAAATTTATAGATTACCAATACTTTCAATGTATAAAACTTTATCAGGTCTTTCTCACTTATAAATTATTTTTAAAAAAATCATAGGTGCGGGATATCTACATTATGACATTAATGACTTGATTTGACAATGATTAATATATATATATATATATATATATATATATATATATATATATATTCGGTCATTCCCTCAATAACCTTCTCATTATGATGATTAAAAAAAAATCATATTCCTCTACGGGCAGGTTGCATGAGATATCCACATTATGACATAAACGACATGATTTTGTGTCACGAATGTGCATTGAATTTAAAAGTTCGAAAATTTTTATTTTTTTACTTTCCC
Organism: Inga leiocalycina; assembly: GCA_963242795.1. Lineage (NCBI taxonomy): Eukaryota > Viridiplantae > Streptophyta > Magnoliopsida > Fabales > Fabaceae > Inga > Inga leiocalycina. The sequence goes on from OY725321.1 coordinate 62,282,725, forward strand.
ATTTTATTTCTGCCGACCACCAAGTGAATTAAAATGTTTCTTACATTTGTTTGTACTCTATGCTCTCTATACTGATGCATTGGAAATCTCCTTATGTTTTTGGGAGTGAAACCCAGCTAAACTAAATTATGTTTGAGTAATCTCCTTATGTTTCGGTCTGTGTGTCGAACGAGCAAGCAGAAGAAGATGTAGTATGGAGAGACTAGACTGAACACATTAAAATGTTTTTCGGCAGAATTATAATTTTTAACAACTCTAGCCCCTTTATGTAATTTTCTTTTGCCATTTTTCTCATTGATTTACAATTTCCCAAAATATTGGGAATTTTCTATAACTTTCCCTAATCTTCAAAAATATTAATTCGACCCAATTGACATTTTCTACATTTTCCAATTTTCTTACAAAACACCTACTACAATATAAGATTAAGCACAAGGTGGTATCAAAAATCCAATAAATCATTTGCATGAATAATTAACAAATTATGAATATTTTACCCCTAATTATATTTAATTTAATACAAAAGTACCTAACTTAAATTAGTGCTTAATCATACAATAATAGCCTAAAAAACACATTAAATTCCCCAAATTAGTGATTAAAAAGTCTATAAAAATATGGTTCAATCAGTTTAAACAAAGTATTGCATAATCTAACAAATTTTAGTACTTTGATTTTCAACAAGAAAATAGTGATTTTTGTCAAAACAATTCTCTTATAAAGGAGAAACATTCTCTAAAAATTAAGGTAAAGTACAAGCTGGATGGAAAAAAGAAGCTTTCTCTCCAAAATAATTTTAGAAAAATGTTTCTCCTAAATTTTCTTAAAAAATCTGAGCTGAAAAGTCTAAAGGCTGCAGCATGCTTATTTTCAACATCCAATATATCCACAACACTCTTGCTTTAAAATATTTTTCTTCAATTTCTTTTATAACATTAGTTACATTATATTCATCCCCGACTCAATAATCTTCAATTTCTCTATATGTCCTCTTCTTCTCATTCTTTTAAACACTTGCAATTTGGGCAATTGTAGCAAGGGATCCTATGACTCACTATTTGATTAAAAAGTCATATTCATCTTACATATTGAGAATTATATTAATTCCTCTTGCACATCTTCTAGTCCAAGAATAAAGCACAAACAACCATTAGATCAGAGTATGCAAATATATTGCAAAACAAAGCATCTACTGATTGAAAGAAAAATTGAAGTGAGATAATGACATTTGGGCCCCCTAGATGATGGTTGTCTTTTTGTTTATTTTTTCTTTTTTGCCAACGATGGTTGTTAAGACTTTAGTCCCCTAAATTGGAAAAATATCAAATCCAAATTGTAAAAAAAATGCAATAATTGATGTTGGTAACCCGTTCATATTGTTGAACAATATGAAAACAACATAAAGTCCATTAAAGTACTTTATCATCACGTTGAAGCACTTTTTATCAAAAGCATACTTTAGCTTTCACTTTTCTATATATGAATGAAAACTTTTACTTTCACTTATGTTTATTATATATTTTCATATCTGAAAAAATGTATATATTTTCATATATGCAATATGGTGGCCGACAGTCTCGTTAAAGTTTAAACATTTTTTTTATGAAATATATAACATTTGACGCAGTAAAAAATGTTGAAGAGTTTGCTCATTTTTATTTAAATATTTATTGTTGCATGTTTTTTTTTGTGTGTATTTATTGTTTGCTGCTTACTTCTAGTTTTTGTGAGTGACTCGTGTGTTTTCAAAGGAATTTGGTCTTACTAATGTACCATGAAAAAAATAATGTATTGTACAATGAAATTATAAAATGAGTGAAAATTAAATAAAAAAAATTAAAGAAAAACCTATTGAGTTGTTAAGATTATAAATTCATGAGGTAATATTATTATTAGTCCTTAGAAGAATATAGACTCGTCATTGATAACCCCAATTTTTTTGTTCTTATTGTCCTTTCAATGCCAAACATTTACTATTGTATAGAAACATTGATGGCAATTTAGAAGAATATTATGTTAAGCTTACTAGGTATTTTGCTGCTCCAAATCATTCTTGATATCTAATTTCTTCATTTCAATCACCTAGCTTACCAACTTATATCACATACATGCAAACAAGACAAATAAAATGAGATGAACTGTGGGAAAAACAAAAGGAAATATCTGAAATGTCAAAAAGAAAAGTATGATATGTTTGGATTCACCTAAAAAGGAATAAACACCATCAAAGATGAGTAAGGGTATGGAAAGGAAATGGTTATTGGTCTCTTAACAAATTATTATGCTTTTATCATTTCTTGTTTTACTTTTATGATTGTTTTGAATGACATGAAGATGCTCACAATTATTGATCTATAAAAAAAAAATATCTATAAAAGGAGTATTTTCTCAAAAAATTTAAAAATAAAAAAACGTGACGCTTGACTGGTGGGGGTTATTTCTAGATTAGAGGAATATAAGTAGAACATTTATTGTTGCATGATTTCACAGAATGCCACTTCTGAGAGAGAAGATAATTTATGAAAATCATTTCAGCGTAATTTTGTTTCTTGGTTTTGATAATTTAAATACATACAAAAACACACTGTCCATATGTATTTATTAAAAAGAAGGGAAAGATTCTATGTCGAAGATCTCGACTTATAAGTTTTTTATTATCTTAAATTTCTTCTGAACAAATATTTCATTCATCCAATATTCCAACACTGAATAAATCACTAGCATAACAATATTTATATATTTATTAATGCTAACTTGTGTTTTAAAAGAAGTCGGTAACTCTGATAAAATTTGACTGGATTAATATATATCAAATTCGGAAAGTTACAAAATCATCTATTGCGGTGGATCCATACAATCTCTTATCTAACTGGTCAGTCTCTTCTTCCCCATGTGATTGGATTGGTGTTGGATGCAATACTCGCCATGGAAGGGTCCATTTCTTGAATCTTAGTGACACAGGCCTTAAAGGCATCTTATCTCCACAACTAGGAAATCTCTCTTTCCTTGTTGAACTTGATCTGAGTAGCAATTATTTTCATGGCCAGATACCAAAAGAGTTGGTACAATTGCGTGGATTGAAACGACTCAACTTGAGCTACAATGATTTTCATGGACAAGTTCCAACATGAATAGGGGATTTATCTGTGCTTGAGCATTTGAGTTTTCGAAATAACAGTCTTAATGGATTTATTCCAATATCTCTGCTCAATCTGTCAAAGTTGGAGATCTTGGATTGGAATGATAACTTCATTCAAGGGACCATTCCGCTTGAGATATGAAGTCTAAAGCACTTGAAGATTTTACGACTTGCAGGGAACAAGCTTTTTGGAGCTATACCACAAAAAATTTCCAACTTGTCTTCACTTGAATTATTGAGTTTGCCTTATAACACTTTGTCAGGTATGTTTTTGAGAAATATGGGCTTGTCTAAATTGGTTTTTTTTTATATTGTGTGCGTTTCTTTTTTTTAAAAAAATAACAGAAAAAGAACTTTGAAATTGCAAAATTCCAAATCAGGTATTTCCTAAAAAATGAGTTATGAATTGCTTATCAAGTTTCATCATTCCCTTATCAATTCTTGGTAATTAATCTAATTTGAGATTTTACAATTTCAAATTTCTTTTTCTATCTTTTTCCCTATTTTTTCCTGCATCTTTCTGGTATTATTTTACGAATAAAAGAATCCATCGTCCAATTTTTGAAACGGTTTGTAAAGTCATAACATGGGGAAAAAGAATAATGGTACAAAGTTCAAACGAATCTAAAAGGTTCATCATTAGTCTTTGAAAATAAATATTTATTATTCTGTTATTAAAAAGTTTTTGTGGGTTTTTCTTTTCTGAATAAGTAAGCCTTTTTTTTTGTACAACTTAAAATAAGTAGGCCTTACAAGTTACAAGCAACATATCTTTTTGGAACATTTAATTTTGATTTGGATAATCTGAACTATATATTAATTTATTATTTACTATTATTTTTTATTCTTTTAAAAACATGTAGTAACAAAATAACTTTTCTGGGAGTCTCCTATCAAATATGCGTTTTGAAAGAAATGATAAAAAGCAAGGGCGCCAATTCTCCTAGTTTTTTTCCTTTAACACAGTTAATTGAAGAAACTCATGTTCTTACTCCTTGAATGAGATGAACGCCACCTGCATGACATATAGAAGTTTGTCAGAATTAATTAATCCACTATATTCAGAAAGATAACAGTAATAAATATAAATATATATTAATCTAAATTACAAAATAATAAACTAAATTCGGGTATAAAACACGGTGTGAACCTTGTGGAATCGCACAATACACTCTACAACATTAAATCCATCCTTTTTTTTTTTTTTAACCTGCGCACATCCAAATTATTTATTCGATCGGTTTTAGTGAAGTCAAATTGAAAGGGTCAATCCTTTTTGAAAATAAGTGTAGTAGTGCGGTGCTTTATTATTTAGAATATATTTGTTTTATTTCTAAAAAAGTGCGCAAGTCTTACTATATGTATTTATCAAAATATTAGTTGTCTCATGTACATAATAAGTTTGTCAATTGCACCAATAATCTTATTTGGCATATGGATTTTGATCTTGAATTGTCCCTGTATAGGACTTATTCAGTTAGTAACAGATTTAATTTTTGAAAATAATTATATCTCTTAACATTGTCAGCTTAACTTTCTAACGATATATCTGATGCTTAAGTATATCTTTTCTTTATTTTTTTCAATAAAATGCCGACATTAATTGTAACATTAGACTGAGAAATGTCATACTGTAGATATCAATACAAAAATACATATACTTATAAAATTATTTCTTTATTATCTCTTTCAACATTGATACAATGATAAATGATAATTTTTACTATATATATTAATTATTTCAACAATGAACTTTATCATTTTGTTATGACAACTTACTTATTACTCTGGGTTATACTTATTCCGCATGTTATAAAAGTTGATGTTATTGACATATTGTTTGTCATTTAATTTTGAAGGAGCCCTTCCAAATCAGATTGGTGATCTTCCACAGCTACAAAGAATATATCTCGAAGCTAACCGACTTTCAAGCTCTATACCAACCTCCATATTTAATAGTTCAGTGCGACGAGACATTGACCTATCCAAAAATAATTTATCTGGAAGTCTGCCAATTAATTTGTGTTTTGGGCTTCCAAAACTTACATTATTCTATGTCCATAAAAATGATTTGTCTGGTGAGATACCCTCCATTTGGCATCCATGCAAGGAATTGGAAGATTTAGTATTGAGCGAGAACATGTTCAACCCAGGAATCATTCCAAGTGACATTGGAAATTTGACAAACCTCCAAACTCTACATCTTGTCAACAGCAATTTGCAAGGTAAGAATCATTCCCCAAACAATTTTCAATTTTTCTCTCTTGGTTTCCATGTTTCGTCTATTCCAGTATTTTCTTTTGCATGACATCTTTCTTTCTTTTTCTTATTTTTTTAAAAAAGGCGTATGAATCATCCAGCTTTCTCAATGAATCACATATCCAATAAAATCATGCCAGATTGGAAAGGTCACGGATTTTTACAAACGAATTATAGTTTTCTTTTAACATTTAAGGTATATTATAGCGTTAATTCTAAAAAATAAGTCAGAAGATATATACCAACTGACATTGGAAATTTAACCAACCTTCAAAAATTATATCTCTGGAGCAACAACTTGGAAGGTATGAGTTCTAATTACATGTTGATTGCAAATTTATTTTCTTGTTTATAGGTCATTAATTTTTAATACAAATTAGTAATTCTATTTGGATCGATAAAAATAGATTCGACTGGATTACATTTAAAAACAAGGATCTTGTTAAAGCAAAGCATGTCATTCAAAGTGTCAATTAGCCGTGGGTTATAAATAGTTTAGTCCAACCAGATTGGAAACGTCATGGATTTCTTAATTTTTTTTATATTGTGTGAGTTTCTTTGTTTTTTGTTTTTTGGGTAAAATGATAAAGAAAGAACCTTGAAATTGCAAAATTTCAAATCAGGTATTTCCTAAAAAATGAGTTATGAATTGCTTATCAAGTTTCGTCATTCCCTTATCAATTCATGCTAATTAATCTAATTTGAGATTTTACAATGTCAAATTTGTTTTTCTATCTTTTTTCCTGTATTTTTCTATTATTATTTTAAGAATAAAAGAATCCATCGTCCAATTTTTGAAACGGTTTGTAAAGTCATAACATGGGAAAAAAGAATAACGGTACAAAGCTCAAACGAATCTAAAAGGTTCATCATTAGTCTGTGAAAATAAATATTTATTATTCTGTTATTAAAATTTTTTTGTAGGTTTTTCTTTTCTGAATAAGTAAGCTTTTTTTTTTTTTTACAACTTAAAATAAGTAGGCCTTGCAAGTTACAAGCAACATATCTTTTTGGAACATTTAATTTTGATTTGGATAATCTGAATTATATATTAATTTATTATTTACTATTAATTTTTATTTTTTAAAAAAAAATTTAGTAACAAAAATAACTTTTCTGGGAGTCTCCTAGCAACTATGCGTTTTGAAAGAAATGATAATAAATAGCAAGGGCGCCAATTCTCCTAGTTTTTTCCTTTAACACTTTTAATTGAAGAAACTCATACTCTTACTCCTTGAATGAGATGAACGCCACTTGCATGACATATAGAAGATGTTATAAATATGTATTTCAAGGAACTATTCCAAATGAGATTGGTGATCTTTCATGAGTGAAGATGTTATATTTTCAAATATGGACACTCTACCTAAAGCTTGAAACCTTTTGGCTCAATCTGCTCATTCTGAATATTTGGGAATATTCAACTTATATCTAGGTCACAACTCCTTTAATGGTATGATCAATCTGCTCATCCGTCAATTTTTATGCTTTCAAAAATTCCATTTATTATTTGCAAAACTATTTGGTATATCTCCATTTATTAGTTTTTCATAATCAGTAGTAACTAAAATCAAGGTATTAGTTCATTCATGCATACTACATACGCCTAAGGCACACATACACCAAATTCTTTTGCAGGTGAAATTCCTCAATCTATTTTCAACATTCCTTCTTTGAGTGAGGTTGTCCTTTCCTCTAACCATCTAAGTGGCAACTTGCCAGATGAGATGTGCCATCAACTCCCTTTACTTGAGGACTTTAGGGTTGTTGATAATCATTTACAGGGAAATATTCCAAAATCAATGTGTAATTGCACATCTTTGCTAGGCTTGAATTTGGATATCAACTCATTTTCAGGTATGCTCAAAAATTACCTTTCTACATGAGTTGTGTACGCGCGCGCTTATAACTATATCACATGTTTAGTACTTTCATTCAAATATGCGAATATACGACAAGAAATTATTACAAGCTTTGAAATGTAATGATGTTTTCAAACACACACACTTAATAACTCCTATTGATAGGATTTAGATAGGTTGAGAGAATAAGGAAGAAAAAGTCTTTATTAAATACAAAAGAATAAAATTGATATTTTTTTCAAAGACTACCCTTATGGTGGCTAGACTCTTTGCAGACTAAAATTACATTAAAATAATCAAATAAAATCTAGAAATAATCCCTAAAATGTACTGGATCCTGTCAACAATAATATGGATCCTTTGATTCGTAAAATCGATATCTCATAAAATATTCAAACTAAACAAATTAATTAAATAAACTATATCCTAACCAATATTGACTCAATAATAAACTAATCCTAATTGAGATATTTATAAATAATATTTATATTATTTTTAACAGAAAATAAACTAACAACTCTTTAACACATGCTAATAAACTCGAATTGCAAAATATTTATTTGTAGTTTTATTAAATGTTCTCTGAAGATCACATTTTATGGAATCCTTGCCCAAAAAGTAGTTAGATTTTTATATGACACATAAGAAAGCAATGATAAAGATATTTACGTACGCAGACCCTCATGTAATTATAGGAAGTAACTAATTTCATACACGGCTTAAATTAGTTCCTTCACTTTCCTTTATTATCCAGGTATGGACTTGCTAGGATAGAAACAAGTTTAAAGGGACCAGAAAGTAATAAAATATTAGAAGTTTCTTGTAATATAGAGAAGTGGATTCAAATTTTTGAAACGTACGTGTATCTGTTTTACACACACAAGTGCAAAAACAGGCATATTACCTGTTTTGTCAATTTTCACTACTTTATATAAAAGTTATCATACATCCATCATTTTTTGTTTTTTATGTTAATTACCCAACAGCTAGCTTTTTGTTTCAGGTCTTATACCCAAGGAGATAGGCAATCTTGATAAACTTGAAATCTTGGATTTCTCAAGTAATAATTTCAATGGACCCTTTCCTTCACATATTTTCAACATTACGGCATTGAGGCTCGTCAACCTTGATGAAAATTTCCTCTCTGGCTTTCTCCCATCAAATTTAGGAATTGGCCTTCCCAACCTAAAGCTATTGTCCTTGGGAGGGAATCAACTTATTGGAAAAATTCCAAGCAGCATCTCAAATGCTTCTAAGCTCACTTTCTTAGAATTATCAGAGAATAAATTTAGTGGAGATATACCCACTGCACTTGGGAATCTAACAAAGCTGATGGCATTATATCTTGAAGGGAAACGATTTGAATGGGTTGATTCCAAATACAATTAATAGACTGCAAAGCCTTCAACATTTAAGTCTTAGCTACAACAGATTGCAAGGGTCCATCAGAAGTGAATTGTGCCAAATCAAAAGTTTGAGTGAGTTGTATCTAGGAAACAACATGTTTTCAGGAATGATTCCAAGTTGCCTCACAAATACTTCTTTGCGGAAGTCGGATTTAAGCTCTAACAAATTGATTTCTCATATACCCTCTTCCCTTTGGAGTCTCCAAGATATCTTGATACTAAACTTATCCTCCAATGCATTGAGTGGAACAATTCCACGTGAGGTATCAAACTTTAGAACAATTATACTATTGAACTTTTCAAGAAATCAAATTTCAGGAAACATCCCAACAACCATGGGTGGCTTGCAAACATTACAAAAGCTATCTTTGGCTCATAACAAACTACAAGGACCAATTCCTGAATCATTTAGTGGCATGATAGATATTGAGTTCTTGGATTTGTCCCAAAATAATTTTTCTGGGGTGATTCCAAAGTCTTTAGAGTTACTTGTCCATATGAAGTACATTAATCTTTCATACAATTTATTGCATGGAGAAATTCCAAACGGTGGGCCTTTTCAGAATTTTACATATGAATCTTTTATGATGAATGAAGATCTTTGTGGAAAGCCCCAACTAAAAGTCCATCCATGCAAAAAAGCAAACAAGCACATCTCAACAAAAATGGTGCTTGTGATCAAATACTTGTCGGCTATCATTTTTGCAATCATTTTGGTTGCTTCATGCTTAGTGTTCCTTAAATTTAAGAAGGGCCATGTTAGTCATGAGACGAACAATAGAGACTTCTTAAATTTGGGTGCACCAATCAAGATATCCTATTATGATCTTTTGCAAGCCACAAACAATTTTGATGAGAGTAATTTTCTTGGCAAGGGAAGTTTTGGATCAGTTTGCAAAGGAATTATTTCAAGTGGAAAGATAGCTGCTGTGAAAGTATTTCACTCAAACTTGGAAGAAGCATTGATGAGTTTCGATATTGAATGTGCTTCCATATGCAGTTTGCGTCATCGAAATCTCATTAAGATCATCAGTAGTTGCTCAAATGATTATTTTAAATCTCTAATAATGGAATTCATGTCAAATGGGAGTCTTGACAGATGGTTGTACTCTCATAACTATCATTTAAATATGGTACAAAGATTGAACATAATGATTGATGTGGCATCCACGTTGGAGTATCTTCATCATGGTTCTTCTACACCAGTGATCCATTGTGATGTAAAGCCAAGCTATGTTTTATTGGATGAAAATATGGTGGCCCATTTGAGTGACTTTGGAATTGCCAAATTGTTAAGTGACAGTCAGTCCAAAATTTATACCAAAACTTTGGCTACAATTGGTTATATGGCACCAGGTAATAGTTTAATACTCATTAAAATTTATTTAATTTATGTCACTTATATTCATTTATACCTACACACATGCATGCACATGATAGAAGAAACTATAAGTTATTCGACTATTTAATTCAGCACTCAAATTTATATGTAGAGTATGGATCAAGAGGAGCTGTTTCATTGAAAGGAGATGTATACAGTTTCGGTGTTTTGCTTATGGAAATGTTTACAAGGAAGAAACCAACAGATGAGATGTTTGTTCAAGGTCTAACTTTGAAAGAATATGTTAGCAAATCAACACCAAATTCGATCATCGATATTATTATTATTTTTTTTTTGAAATACAAAGGCAAGCAAAGCTTGAGGTTTACACAAGAGATGCTAGGAAATATGCATCGAACATTGACCCGGTAGCATACCACCACACTCTAACACAAAAAGCGCATTGCATTCTACTGGCGAAGTGTCCAACACTGAGAACAGATGATTGCTCCTCTGAGCCCTTCGTGCTAGGTGATCAGCACATCTGACGCTCTCCCGATAAGCATGCAGGATCTCTAGGTCCCAATCCAAGAGGATAAGGGATCTAGTGTCTAATATGATATCATACAGAGGATGAGCCGTCCCACAGTCAATCGATAATAGATGAATAGCCTGAAGAGAATCGGTATACAGCCTGATTTTGTTCAAACCCATCTGCTTACACATTTGGAGACCGCTATGTATTGCATGGATTTCCGCAGCAGTCGATGTATTATGCCCCAACTTCTGTTGATCATCGATATTATTGATGTCAATTTGATGCAGACAAGCAACCAAAACACTGGTAATATATTATTGTATATTACATCATCAGTTTTTGAGTTGGCATTAAATTGTTGCATTGATGCACCTGAGGCAAGACCCAATATGTCAGAGGTTGTGGTGTCACTGGGAAAACACAAGGCCATGCTAATGCAAAATATTCAAGGGACCCCTTGTTGAATAATTGTGTTAAATCAAATTGTATTGGCTACTCTTAAACCCTTTGGATGGTTTTATTTTTTCGACTTGTCATATGGAGTGATGATGTCTCCTGTATTAATATATTATCTGTAATACCCCGAATTTTGGGATTGGAGACTTAGGAATAAGCCTAAATTTAGCGGACTGCTAAGCCCCGATTTAGCAGGTGTCTCAAATATATTCCCTAATATTTCTTATATCTTTGGGGTATTAAGTAAAATGGTGAATTTTGGAGAATATGATTATGCTTATAGTGAAATTTTCTGTGAGGTAGTGAGTTTGTTATCTGATTTTGCATGACCGAATGATGTTTAAAAATTATGAAATTTTACAAGGCCAAAGTAGTCATCCTGAGCTTTAATTTGATAGGTCATATGAATCATTTGAAGCTATATGCAAAAAAAATATGAATTTTTGAAGTTAGCCCAGAAAAACTGAAAAGTTTCTAGAGAAGCAGTCAAAGAAATAAAATCTGGGAATGATGTGCTATAAACTGGCTAAAGTCCATATTTTTTTTCTTGAAACTAGACTCAATAAGGGTTCCATAGCCTTTGGAATCACTTCAATTCGATTTTTCTAGAATTAGTTATGATTTTTCAAATTTTGGACAGAAAATCTGCCAGAATTTTGTAAAAATCCGAAAATTGGGAAATTGATAAATAATTAAATTATGACATAAGATATTAGAATAAAACTTCATCTTCCTCCTTTAGCTCTCATTTCTGGCGTGAAACAGGTCCAAGAGAGAGGAAGAGCAAAACATTTTAGAGAGACAGAAGGGGAGGAAAAAGCTTACAAAGATAAGTGATTTCTTCGGTAAATCGGTTCTTAATGCATATATCTCCGACCCTAAGCTATTCTTCTATCTATTTAAGGGTTGTGAAGCTCAAATATCTTGTTCAAGGACCTAGGGTTTCAGCCAAGAAGAGAAAAACCTAGTGGGAGCTTGAGATAATGTCCAAACCTTTGTATATTGCTTGTTCTGGCTGCTGTGGTCAATTTAATCGATGAAATTTCGCCGGATTGCCGTTGGTATTAAATTTTGAAAATTGAGTTGCCTAAGGGTTATGCTACCCAATTTTGGTTCAAATGGTAGTTATAACCTAATGTAATAGTTAACAAAGTAGTTAGAAGTAAAAAAGAACACGTTTGCAGAGTTAGAATTGAAAAACCCCAATTTTCCCAAGAGTATTCCATAATTTTGGCCAGGGCTAGATCTAAGGGTTAGAGTTGGATTTTCAATTATTTGATAATTCCATTGAGTTCAGGAGGGAAAATTAGGTGGGGTTACAGTTGGTCACTTTTTCGGAAAAGCCCAAAAAAGCATAATTACGAAAACGCCCATGAAACCCTTAAAGTAGGGCTGGCAAGGGCAATTTCGTCTTTTGACAGTGAATTTGGTAATTCCAAGTTTCGGAAATGGATTCCTTAGATAGAAATATGTCAGAATAGCCCATGTCAAAATTTTAGAAAAAGTGCAATCGGACCAGGTACTGCAAGGCTGAGCCGGGTCCCCGGGGGCATTTTGGTCATTTTTCAACATAGACTCATATAACCCCCAGAAACACTATGGAGGTGTCTAAATGGTACATTTGGAATTGTAGGATCGAATATGGAGCCCAAACTGTTGGCACGCTTTACGAGGCACACGTTGCAAGGCTAAAAAGGGTCAAGGTAGGGGACTTACTTTACTTGCATGTATTTGATATCTTTGCTTTTGTAATGATGTATGTGATAGCCTTACTTGATTGTGTAGAGCATATATGAACAAATGAAGCTCTGTTTCTGTTTTGCTGTGGCCATAGTTTTGTTGCATGAAACATTGAGCATGCAGAAATGTCATTATGGAGCATACATCTAGTTAAAGCTAACATGTCATACACATAGCATATATCATGCATGCATTATGGTATCTGTTTCCCACTGAGATTCTCTCAAATCTCACCCTCCCCTACCAACAATTTAGACAGGCGAATATAGAAGGTACGTGGAAATCAGAGAAGAGAAATGCACGAGAGAGGGTTGCACTGGTGGAGCAAAGACAGGAAGAAGTTTCCGTTTCACTGGGATGGGTTTAGACACCCTAGTAGCCCTGTGTGGGCTACCTTAATTGTTAGTATCATGTACGAACCCCTATGGGGAATTTTAGTAATCATGCACATAATATCAGTATATTTATGTTATTCCTGTGTTGCCTACCGAACCGCATATTGTTTTTCCCGAATACTCTGGTAAAGGTGAAATTAAAATAAGGGCGTGACATTATCATTTGAAATTTGAGCATTTTGGACTCACATATGGGTTTTGGTTGTCTTCAAGGTAGTTCTTAACTTTTATGTGTTACAGATGTACATTGAATAATAGTAACATAGAGATAATGGCTTTTTTTCTTTCATGATAAGTGAATAAAGTTTAGAAAGTGATTGAGTTGAGGGATATATACGTAAAAGATAATTGAAATGTGGAGGAGAAATAGAAATTATTATAAAAAGAAGATATGGTCGAAAAAAAGCAATGAAATTAATCCGCCTGAGAATCAAAGTGAATCCCCGTATAACTCTTATACTACATCTCGTTCTTAATATAAGACTCAGTTGACTAATTTGGGGAGATTAATGATGTTAAATAAATTATTTTAAAGTATTTGTATTTTTCATTGTTTCTCCAAACTACTTTTCTTGACTTATAAACTAATATATAATCTAATGATCCACATAAATAATTTAGCTTCTTTATTCTCTTCAGAGTAGTTAACTGGATTGTATTGAAAACATAAGGTAGTATTAATTATTCAATGACTGGATTAACATGATTATTGGGTTCATTGTGGACTCCAACAAATCCCATCTTGCATTGACGCAACTAGAGAAAATGGGCCAATACTAAGACTATCCAAAGCTTTGAAATAAATTTATAGATAGAGATTGGGTTGCCTTTATAATGTTATGGAATATGATGTTTTACTTTTATACTATTTTATTTTATTGGTCAAAACATGTAATTCAAATGCCAAAATTACTTGGTTTTCAGCCTGTGTTGGGCTTGGTTTGTATGGCCCATGTCATTGTTAAACCAAAATTACTTTTATATTACTTTAATCAAAATCATGTTTTAAAAAAATATATATCAAAATTTTAAATGTTAATACAATCTTTAGTCCCTCTAAATTTCTCTCATTTTGGTTTTGGTTCTTCTAATATCAAATTATAGGTTTTGAACCCTCAAATTTCATTCTAAATTAGACCCTATAATTTAATAAAAACTTGATCATTTTGCCCTTTAAGGAATCAATACCCATAGTTTGAACTTTGAAACTTCAAGAACAAAGATTATATTAACCCAAGTTTTAAACACATATCTAAGCTCCTCAATGTAATTATGGTGCATTGAAGTTAATACAAAAAAGAATTTTTAGAATTCTAGTTACATTGTTCTTAAAACTATAGGTGATAACTATGTTTTTTTAGTGGTGATTTTTTTGCCATCGTTTTCATTGGTGATTATTTAATAATTAATAACATTCAAGTAAGTATATGCTTCTTTAACATCGATAGGGATATTTTTCTTCAAGTAAGTAAGATAATTAATATTATCTCTAAATGTTATTAATAAATTTTTATTTAATACTATAAAAATCTATATAATCACTACTGTTATTTTATATTGTGTTATTTTATACTGTTATTTTACTGATGACGAAGAAATTAATTATGGAACACACAACTTTTTTGTCATTTTGTCACTGTCATTATGTGTTGCCAGTTATTTTTCAATTAATATCTTTTTATCTGCATCACTCACAATTTTCATATCATATTCGCTTATGGGTTGTATGTGATATCAACAATATAGCATTAATGACTTGATTTGGGCTCGGATGAGTCATATCCCCTTGTGTAAACAATACTTCTCTAATTCTATTTATAAGGTAATGGGAAGAGAAAATTTTTAGTCCTATTTATAGGGTAGAGAGAAATTTTTCATATAAATATATAATTTTACCCTTAATTTATTGTTATATTAACTTTTTTCTCATAGATTATAATATATATTAAATAGGGGTAAAGTTAGAAAGTTGTTGAATTTTAAGGGAGAGTTAATAAAATTTAAGATTTTTTTTTGTCTGTGTAAATATGCTCGAAGTATCTTATAAATATGATCAGAGAGTAATCAACAATGAATTAACTAGCCGGCAAAAAATATAAAAAAAAAACATGAATAAACTAATATTAGATGAGTCACAGTCAACGCCTTCCTCCCTGCTATAAATATATTACTCCCTCTAGTTCCTATTAAAGAACACTACTATTTAATTCTTATATACTAAGAAATTATCATTAAGTTATTTAATTTGTCGTAAATGTTTCTAACTTTTTCCTCCTGTAATATTTATTTTTCCAACTTTAAACCTCAATTATAACAAAGGTAAAATGGAAAAAAAATTAATTAATGAGGTTATTAGTTACTTATATTTGGGACCAAAAATTGCTTTTAGAAGATGCCCTATAATAAGGACCAGGGGGAATATGTAATTCATTATATTAAATATGAGTAAATTTGAAAGTTTTTTTTTAGATAAAGTTAATAACTTAACCACATCTTATTATATTTTTAATAAGGTGATTAGAAGAGCTTTTATAATAAAAACTAGGAGGAGAAGTATAAATGAGTATTCTAGGATGCTCCATAATACTTGCAGCAGCGATTGAATTGCTAGTCTGATATACTAAACATGGGAGGACTTTCTTCCTTTCTTTTCATTCTCTTCCTTTGCTACTTTATGGCCTCCCTAGCATGGAGCGAGATGGATTCCACCATTGACAAATCTGCCCTTCTTGCTTTCAAATCATCTATTGCAGTGGATCCATACAATCTCTTATCTAATTGGTCAGTCTCTTCTTCCCCATGTGATTGGGTTGGTGTTGGATGCAATACTCACCATGGAAGGATCTGTTCCTTGAATCTTAGTGACAGAGGCCTTAAAGGCATCGTATCTCCACAACTGGGAAATATCTCTTTCCTTGTTGAACTTGATTTGAGTAGCAATTATTTTCATGGCCAGATACCAAAAGAGTTGGTACAGTTGCGCAGATTGAAACGACTCAACTTGAGCTACAATGATTTTCATGGACAAGTTCCAACAAGGATAGGAGAACTATCTATGCTTAAGCATTTGGGTTTTCGAAATAACAATCTTAATGGATTTATTCCAATATCTCTGCTCAATCTATCAAAGTTGGAGATCTTGGATTGGAGAGTTAACTTCATTCAAGGGACTATTCCGCTTGAGATTGGAAGTCTAAAGCACTTGAAGGTTTTAGGACTTGCAACGAACAAGCTTTCTAGAGCTATACCACAAACAATTTCTAACTTGTCTTCACTTGAATTATTGAATTTGTCTTATAACACTTTGTCAGGTATGTTTTTGAGAAATATGAGCTTGTTTAAATTGTTTTTTTTTTTTGTAATTTGTTTTAATATTTTGTGCTTTTCTTTTCTCTTTTTTTTTTTGGGAAAATGATAGAAAAAGAACTTTGAAATTGCAAAATTCAAAATCAGGTATTTCCTAAAAAAATGAGTTATGAATTGCTTATCAAGTTTCGTCATTCCCTTATCAATTATTGGTAATTAATCTAATTTGAGATTTTACAATGTCAGATTTCTTTTTCTATCTTTTTCCCTATTTTTTCCTGCATTGTTATGTTATTATTTTAAGAATAAAAGAATCCATCGTCCAATTTTTGAAACGGTTTGTAAAGTCATAACATGGGAAAAAAGAATAATGGTACAAAGTTCAAACGAATCTAAAAGGTTCATCATTAGTCTTTGAAAATAAATATTTATTATTCTGTTATTAAAAAGTTTTGTAGGTTTTTCTTTTCTGAATAAGTAAGCTTTTTTTTTTTTTGTACAACTTAAAATAAGTAGGCCTTACAGGTTACAAGCAACATATCTTTTTGGAACATTTAATTTTGATTTGGATAATCTGAGTTATATATTAATTTTTATTTTTTTTAAAAATTTAGTAACAACATAACATTTCTGGGAGTCTCCTAACAAATATGCGTTTTGAAAGAAATGATAAAAAGCAAGGGCGCCAATTCTCCTAGTTTTTTCCTTTAACACAGTTAATTGAAGAAACTCATACTTTTACTCCTTGAATGAGATGAACGCCACTTGCATGACACATAAAATTTTGTCAGAATTAATTAATCCACTATATTCAGAAAGATAATAAACTAGTGCGGAAGTCTTACTATATGTATTTATCAAAATATTAATTGTCTCATGTACATAATACCTTTATCAATTGCACCAATAATCTTATTTGGTATGGATATTGATCTTGAATTGTCCCTATATAGGACTTATTTAGCTAGTAATAGATTTAATTTTTGAAAATAATTATATTTGTTAACATTGTCAGCTTAACTTTCTAACGATATATCTGATGCTTAAGTATATGTTTTCTTTATTTTTTTTTTCAATAAAATGCCGACATAAATTGTAACATTAGACTGAGAAATGTCATACTGTAGACATCAATACAAAAATACATATACTTAAAGAAAATAATTCTTCCATATGTATGTTCAAACCCCAAGGAAGAAAAGGTGCACACTCTTTACTCCGCTCTCTTTCACAGTTTTAGTATTTTTATTATATTATTTCTTATTATCTCTTTCAACATTGATAGTTTGATACAGTGATAAATGATAATTTTTAATATTTATATTAATTATTTCAACAATGAACTTTATCATTTTGTTATGACAACTTCCTTATTACTCTGGATTATACTTATTGCGCATGCTATAAAAGTTGATGTTATTGACATATTGTTTGTCATTTAATTTTGAAGGAGCCATTCCAAATCAGATTGGTGATCTTCCACAACTACATACAATATATCTCCGAGATAACCAACTTTCAAGTTCTATACCAACCTCCATATTTAATAGTTCAGTGGGACAAATCATTGATCTAGCCATAAATAATTTATCTGGAAGTCTGCCAATAAATTTGTGTTTTGGGCTTCCCAAACTTAAATTATTCTATGTCCATGAAAATGATTTGTCTGGTGAGATACCCTCCATTTGGCACCACCAATGCAAGGAATTGGAAGATTTATCATTGGGCGATAACATGTTCAACCCAGGAATTATTCCAAGTGATATTGGAAATTTGACAAACCTCCAAACTCTATATCTTGCCAACAGCAATTTGCAAGGTAAGAATCATTCCCCAAACAATTTTCAATTTTCTCTCTTGGTTTCCATGTTTCGTCTATTCCAATATTTTCTTTTGGATGACATCTTTCTTTTTTTAAAAAAAATAAAAAAGACGTACGAATCATCCAACTTTCTGAATGAATCACATATCCAATAAAAACATGCCATGGGAATAATAGTTTGGTCTATGGATATTAGTCCAGCCAGATTGGAAAGGTCATGGATTTTTTCAAAAGAATTATAGTTTTATTTTAACATTTAACGTATATTATGGCGTTAAGTCTCAAAATAAGTGAGAAGATATATACCAAGTGACATTATAAATTTATCCAATCTTCAAAAATTATCTATCTGGAGCAACAACTTGGAAGGTATGAGTTCTAATTACATGTTGATTGCAAATTTATTTTCTTGTTTATAGGTCATTAATTCTTAATACAAATCAGTAATTCTATTTGGATCGATAAAAATATATTCGACTGGATTACATTTAGAAACACGGATCATGATGATTTCTTGTTAAAGCAAAGCATGTCATTCAAAGTGTCAATTAGCTGTGGGTTATAAATAGTTTAGTCCAACCAGTTTGGAAACGTCATGGATTTTTTTAAATTTTTTTATATTGCGTGCGTTTCTTCTTCTTGTTTTTTTTTTTTTGGGAAAATGACAAAAAAGAACCTGGAAATTACAAAATTTCAAATCAGGTTTTTTCCTAAAAAATGAGTTATGAATTGCTTATCAAGTTTCATCATTTCCTTATCAATTCTTGGTAATTAATCTAATTTGAGATTTTACAATGTCAAATTTGTTTTTCAATCTTTTTCCCTATTTTTTCCTGTATTTTTCTGTTATTACTTTAAGAATAAAAGAATCCATCGTCCAATTTTTGAAACGGTTTGTAAAGTCATAACTTGGGAAAAAAGAATAATGGTACAAAGTTCAAACGAATCTAAAAGGTTCATCATTAGTCTTTGAAAATAAATATTTATTATACTGTTATTAAAAGTTTTTGTAGGTTTTTCTTTTCTGAATAAGTAAGCTTCTTTTTTTTGTACAACTTAAAATAAGTACGCCTTACAAGTTACAAGCAACATATCATTTTGGGACATTTAATTTTGATTTGGATAATCTGAGTTATATATCAATTTATTATTTACTATTAATTTTTATTTTTTTTTAAAAATAGTAACGAAATAACTTTTCTGGGAGTCTCCTAACAAATATGCGTTTTGAAAGAAATCATAAAAAGCAAGGGCGCCAATTCACCTAGTTTTTTGCTTTAACACAGTTAATTGAAGAAACTCATACTCTTACTCGTTGATTGAGACGAACGCCACTTGCAAGATATATAGAAGTTTGTCAGAATTAATTAATCCACTATATTCAGAAAAGATAACAGTAATAAATATAAATGTAAATTAATCTAAATTAATCCACTCTTGATGTTATTAACATATTGTTTGTCGTTTAATTTTGAAGGAGCCATTCCAAATCAGATCGGTGATCTTCCACAGCTACATACGATATATCTCGGAGATAACCGACTTTCAAGTTCTATACCAACCTCCATAATTAATAGCTCAGTGCGACAAAATATTGACCTAGGCAACAATAATTTATCTGGGAGTCTGCCAATAAATTTTTGTTTTGGGCTTCCAAAACTTAAATTATTCTATGTCTTTAAAAATGATTTGTCTAGTGAGATACCCTCCATTTGGCATCAATGCAAGGAATTGGAAGATTTAAATTTGGGCTATAACATGTTCAACCCAGGAATCATTCCAAGTGACATTGGAAATTTGACAAATCTCCAAACTCTATATCTTAGCAACAGCAATTTGCAAGGTAAGAATCATTCCCCAAACAATTTCCAATTTTCTCTCTTGGTTTTGATGTTTCGTCTATTCCAGTATTTTCTTGTGGATGACATCTTTCTTCTCCTTTTTTTTCAAAAAAAAAAAAACGACGTTCGAATCATCCAGCTTTCTCAATGAATCACATATCCAATAAACACACGCCATGGGAATAGTAGTTTGGTCTACGGATATTAGCCCAGTCAGATTGGAAGGGTCATGGATTTTTTTAAAAGAATTATAGTTTTATTTTAACATTTAAAATATATTATAGCATTAATTCTCAAAATAAGTCAGAAGATTATTGTTTTGGAAGTGCATTGGTTATATAAATGTATTTCAAAGAACTATTCCAAATGAGATTGGTGATCTTTCATGTGTGAAGATGTTATATTTGCAAATATTGACACTCTACCTAAAGCTTGAAACCTTTTGGCTTTAAAATGCAAAGAACTGAGATTTAACATTAGGTAATAACCGATGATACATACCAATTGAGATTGAAAATTTAACCAAATTTTCAATTATACAGCATTGATATGTTAATTGTTTGTGTTTAATTATATGTTGATTGCAAATTTATATTCATGTTTATATGTGATTAATTTGTAATACAAATAAGTAATTCTATTTAGATAAAAAAAAATATTCTACGGAGATAATTATCAACATCGGTGGCCTCCTTCCTCACTCTCTGTCTGTCTAACCATGTATCTATCACAGTATCATTTTTACTTTTATCATCAAAAGGCAATTGCCCGTTGCTCGAGTATTTGTATCATATATAATTGAAAATAAGTTTTCTGTGTATATATAGTCAATAACAAGTTTTCTTTCAAAAAAAAATGCATGCATGCTTTTTTTAAAAACAGAAAACTCATTTGGATTATTAAGAGAATTAATAATAAAACATAGGCTTAATAAGCGAGGCATATGCTGGAATATTCAATATATATCTAGGTCACCACTCCTTTAATGGTATGATCAATCTACTCATCCATCAATTTTTATGCTTTCAAAAATTTCATTTATTATTTGCAAAACTGTTCTCCATTTATTAGTTTTTCATAATCAGTAGTAACTAAAATCAAGGTATTAGTTCATTCATGCATACTACATACGCCTAAGGCAGACATACACCAAATTCTTTTGCAGGTGAAATTTCCCAAATTTATTTTCAACATTCCTTCTTTGAGAAAGGTTCGCCTTTCCTTTAACCATTTAAATGGCAACTTGCCAGATGAGATGTGCCATCAACTCCCTTTACTTGAAGTCTTTGCGGTTGTTGATAATCACTTATAGGGAAATATTCCAAAATCAATGTGTAATTGCACATCATTGCTGATCTTGTATTTGGACATCAACTCGTTTTCAGGTATGCTTAAAAATTACCTTTCTACATGAGTTGTGTACGCGCGCGCTTATAACTATATCACATGTTTCGTACTTTCATTCAAATATGCGAATATACGACAAGAAATTATTGCAAGCTTTGAAATGTAATGATGTTTTCAAACACACACACACTTAATAATTCCTATTGATAGGATTCAGATATGTTGAGAGAATAAGGAGGAAAAAGTCTTTATTAAATACAAAAGAATAAAATTGATACTTTTTTGTTCTAACACTAACCTTATGATGGCTAGACTCTTTGTAGACTAAAATTACATTAAAATAATCAAATAAAGTCTAGAAATAATCTCTAAAATCTACTGGGTCCTATCAACAATAATATGGATCCTTTGATTCATAAAATCGATATCTCATAAAATATTCAAACTAAACAAATTAATTAAATAAAGTATATCCTAGTCAATATTGACTCAATAATAAACTGATCCTAATTGAGATATTTATAAATAATATTTGTATTATTAAATAAACTAACAACTCTTTAAGACATGCTAATAGACATGAATTGCACAGTATTTATTTGTAGTTTTATTAAACGTTCTCTGAAGATCACATTTTATGGAATCCTTGCCCAAAAAGTAGTTAGAGTTTTATAAGACACATAAGAAATGAATGATAAAGATATTTACGTACGCAGACCCTCATGTATAATTATAGGAAGTAACTAATTTCATACATGGTTTAAATTAGTTCCCTCACTTTCCTGTATTATCCAGGTATGGACTTGCTAGGATAGAAACACATTTAAAAGGACCCGAAAGTAATAAAATATTAGGAGTTTCTTGTAATATAGAGAAGTGAATTCAAATTTGTGAAACGTACGTGTGTCTGTTTTACACATACACGTACATTATATAAAAGTTATCATGCATCCATCATTTTTTGTTTTTTAAGTTAATCACTCAACAGCTAGCTTTTTGTTTTCAGGTCTTATACCCAAGGAGATAGGCAATCTTGATAAGCTTGAAGAGTTGGATTTCTCAGATAATAATTTCAATGGACCCTTTCCTTCCCATATATTCAACATTACGGCATTGAGGCGCGTCTTCCTTAATAATAATTTCCTCTCTAGCTTTCTCCCATCAAATTTAGGAATTGGCCTTCCCAACCTGAAAGAATTACACTTGGGAACGAATCAACTTATTGGAAAAATTCCAAACATCATCTCAAATGCTTCCAAGCTCACTATGTTAGATTTGTCATGGAATAAATTTAGTGGAGATATACCCACTGCACTTGGGAATCTAACAAACCTGGTGGCATTATATCTTGAAGGGAACGATTTGAATGGGTTGATTCCAAATACAATTAATAGACTGCAAAGCCTTCAACATTTAAGTTTTAGCTACAACAGATTGCAAGGGTCCATCAGAAGTGAATTGTGCCAAATCAAAAGTTTGAGTGAGTTGTATCTAGGAAACAACATGTTTTCAGGAATGATTCCAAGTTGCCTCACAAATACTTCTTTGCGGAAGTTGGATTTAAGCTCTAACAAATTGATTTCTCATATACCCTCTTCCCTTTGGAGTCTCCAAGATATCTTGATCCTAGACTTATCCTCCAACGAATTGAGTGGAAAAATTCCACCCGAGGTACCAAACTTTAGAGCAATTATGCTATTGAACTTGTCAAGAAATCAAATTTCTGGTAAAATCCCAACAACCATGGGTGGCTTGCAAACATTACAAAATCTATCTTTGGCTCATAACAAACTACAAGGACCTATTCCTGAATCATTTAGTGGCATGATAAATATTGAGTTATTGGATTTGTCCCAAAATAATTTGTCTGGGGTGATTCCAAAATCTTTATAGTTACTTGTCCATATGAAGTACATTAATCTTTCATTCAATTTATTGTATGGAGAAATTCCAAACGGTGGGCCTTTTCAGAATTTTACATATGAATCTTTTATGATGAATGAAGATCTTTGTGGAAAGCCGCAACTAAAAGTCCATCCATGCAAAAAAGCAAACAAGCACATCTCAACAAAAATGGTGCTTGTGATCAAATGCTTGTCGGCTATCATTTTTGCAATCATTTTCGTTGCTTCATGCCTAGTGTTCCTTAAATTTAAGAAGGGCCATGTTAATCATGAGACGAACAATACAGACTTCTTAAATTTGGGTGCACCAATCAAGATATCCTATTATGATCTTTTGCAAGCAACAAATAATTTTGATGAGAGTAATTTTCTTGGCAAGGGAAGTTTTGGATCAGTTTACAAAGGAATTCTTTCAAGTGGAAAGATAGTTGCTGTGAAAGTATTTCACTCAAACTTGGAAGAAGCATTGAGGAGTTTCGATATTGAATGTGCTGCCATATGCAGTTTACGTCATCAAAATCTCATTAAAATCATCAGTAGTTGCTCAAATGATGATTTTAAATCTCTAATAATGGAATTCATGTCAAATGGGAGTCTTGACAGATGGTTGGAGTCTCATAACTATCATTTAGATATGGTGCAAAGATTGAACATAATGATTGATTTGGCATCAGCGTTGGAGTATCTTCATCATGGTTCTTCTACACCAGTGGTCCATTGTGATGTAAAGCCGAGCAATGTTTTATTGGATGACAATATGGTGGCCCATTTGAGTGACTTTGGAATTGCCAAATTGTTAATTGACAGTCAATTCGAAATTTATACCGAAACTTTGGCTACAATTGGTTATATGGCACCAGGTAATAGTTTAATACTCATATTAAAATTTATTTAACTTCTGTTACTTATATTCATTTATGCCTACACACATGCATGCACATGATTGAAGAAACTATAACTTATTCGACTATTTAATTCAGCACTCAAATTTATATGTAGAGTATGGATCAAGAGGAGCTGTTTCATTGAAAGGAGATGTATACAGTTTTGGTGTTTTGCTTATGGAAATGTTTACAAGGAAGAAACCAACCAATGAGATGTTTGTTCAAGATCTAACTTTGAAAGAATTTGTTAGCAAATCAACACCAAATTCAATCATCGATATTATTGATGTCAATTTGATGCACACAAGCAACCAAAACACTGGTAATATATTATTGTATATTACATCATCAGTTTTTGAGTTGGCATTAAATTGTTGCACTGACACACCTGAGGCAAGACCTAATATGTCAGAGGTTGTGGTGTCACTGGGAAAACACAAGGCCATGCTAATGCAAAATATTCAAGGAACCCCTTGTTGAATAATTGTGTTAAATCAAATTGTATTTGCAACAATCTTTAACCCTTTGGATGTTTAATTTTTGCAACTTGTCATATGGAGTGATGACGTCTCCTGTATTAATATATTATTATTTGGAATTTGAGAATTTTGGACTCACATATGGGTTTTGGTTGTCTACACGGTAGTTCTTAACTTTTATGTGTTACAGTCGTACATTGAATAATAGTAACATAGTGATAATGGTTTTTTCCTTTCATGATAAGTGAATAAAGTGTAGAAAGTGATTGAGTTGAGGGAGATATATGTAAAAGATAATTGAAACGTGGATGAGAAATAGAAATTGTTATTAAAAGGAGATATGGTCCAAAAACAGCAATGAAATTAATCGACCAGAGAACCCAAGTGAATCCCTTTATAACTCTTATACTTTCAGTCCTTAATATAAGATTTAGTTGACTAATTTGGAAAGATTAAGGATTTTAAATAAATTATTTTAAAGTATTTTTATTTGTCATTTTTTCTCCAAATTAATTTTCATGACTTATAAACTAATATATAATCTAATAATCTACATAAGTAATTTAGCTACTTTATTCTCTCTAGAGTAGTCGACTGGGTTGTATTGAGGACATAAGGTGGTATTAATTATTCAATGACTAGGTTAACATGATTATTGGGTTCATTGTGGACTCCAACAAATCCCATCTTGCATTGAGGCAATTAGAGAAAATGGGCCATTACTAAGACCATCCAAAGCTTTAAAATAAATTTATAGATACAGATTGGGTTGCCTTTATAATGTTATGGAATATGATGTTTTATTTTTATTCTATTTTATTTTATTGGTCAAAACATGTAATTCAAATGCCAAAATTACTTGATTTTCAGCCTGTGTTGGGCTTGGTTTGTATGGCCCATGTCATTGTTAAACCAAAATTAGTTTTATATTACTTTAATCAAAATCATGTTTTAAAAAAATATATAACAAATTTTACATGTTAATACAATCTTTAGTCCCTCTAATTTTTCCTCATTTGGGTTTTGGTTCTTCTAATATCAAATTATAGGTTTTGGACCCTCAAATTTTATTTTGTAAATTGGACCCTATATTTTAATAAAAACTTGATCATTTTTCCCTTTTAGGAATGAATAACCATAGTTTGAATTTTGAAGCTTGAAGAACAAAGTTTATATTAACGCAAGTATAAACACATATGCTAAGCTCCTCGATGTAATTATGGTGCATTGAAGTTAATACAAAAAGGAATTTTTAGAATTCTAGTTACGTTGTTCTTAAAACTATAGGTGATAATGTATCAAAAAAAAAAACTATCGGTGATAACCATGTTTTAGTGGTGATTTTTTTGCCATCGTTTTCATTGGTGATTATTTAATAATTAATAACATTCACTCAATTATTTTTATATTTATTTTTATGTAAATGGATTATAAATTTAATTATTTACTGTCTTTTATCTACTTTTCCAAGGTTTATTTTTCTATTGAAAACAAAAAGAAAGAAAGAAAGAAAGCTGAATGGGATCTCAATATTTATAATAACCACATGTCAGTTCATGATTCGGTGTTCAATGCCTTGAATGACAGGTGAAGAATTCTATGTGGGACTATCTAGAATGAAGAACTCTAAAACCATTATGGATGGAAAGCTCGAGGAAATGTGAGTTAGTTTTGTTTGGCGAATAGTAAACAATTACCTTAAAGTTGATTTTTACATCTAAGTAAATTTTGCTATATTTTATAGGTTTTGGGATACTGGGCTGCCAGGGGTATGCTGCAGATTTTTTATATCTCTGTTTTACTGATGTTTTCGGTTATTTTTCCAATATTTTATTCTTTTACTGAGCTTTTCTTCATTTGCCTTCATCACTGACACCTTAAAAAGCAAAGCATAAATTGTAAGCATATAAAAGTATTAAACATATTGAGTTGGTGAATTCTATCTGGTGTGATAGCAAACTGATTGTATTTATTAGCTTTTGCCACTGATGAATGTTAACATTAATGAGAGGTTTTTTTTTTAATTCTGGAGAATTTTGTGAGACTTTGTACTGAATAAGAACTAGCTAGTTATGTTTTTTTCCTAGAGAAATGATGCATAGAGCCTGAAAATCAGACAAAACAATACAACAGAACAAAATAAAACAAAACAAGAAACCACAAAACAATCAGCCACTCGTATCTACCATCTATCAGTAAAACATAAAAGGCCAATTTGTCTCACAATATCCTTCTACCATTTTAAGTCTTTGAGTCTATTTTCATCTTTCAGGAATAATCCACAATTTCTGTGTCTTTCAGTATATTTTCATCTCTTTAGATAAGCTCTCTTCTATCCTGAATAGAAGCTCATTGTGTTAATATCAAGACACGCATACCTTGTCTGATTCCTAAAACATGGTTTTCTTTTTGCAGTGTTGTAGTAATGACTAGGGCTTTCCCCAATTATCTTGGGCAGAGAAAGGATCTTGTTCTTCTTCAGAATATATCAAGGCTTATTGCTTATCAAATTATGGAAGCCCTGATAATAATATGCTTCTCACAGTGTTAGAGGGAAACAGATAGCTTACATAAGTATAGCTGGGATCTTTGGGAACTTTTGTCAAAACTTGCAAATGGAGTTGGCGGATACAACACCTCAGACATGAAATTGATCATCACAAACTAATTATGCATATTTCATTAGACAGTATATCAATTTTGTTGTCGCATGGACAATAAGGGATTATAGGTGCAGCGCTTACGAATTTTTAGACATCTTGTAATTTTTTGGCATCAAGATCATTTGAGTTTTACATTGTCTTTTCATAAACCATGAGCTTAGAAATTCACATTCAACATTTAATCGACAGCACAAATTATATGCCTCAAACAATGGGAGGAAAGAGCTTACCATATGCATTTCCAATCTGACTTTGATTTTTGAAGCCAGCAGCAACAGAGATGCTGAGAATCATGAGGATCCAATTAATATCTGGAAATATATATCTGGCCAAGGAACATCTTCAATGTGTGCACAACTTTCACTCTTGGAAAACAATCATGTGCTAGGGCTTGCTTGATAATTGAAAGGTTGCAGTTATTGTGGCCTGGCTTGCAACTATAGGTGCCGCTTTTGCTACAACAAATACTGGCCAATATATTCTATCTGCAGAACTAAGGATAATCAACTTCAACATCTAACAAATGAACAGTTACTGCATGAAGAAATTAAGCTACATCATTCAAATTACAAAAATCTTTTAATTGTTCTGGTAACGATGGAGGTAGTCGAATCTCCAAGCTCTAATTTTGAAGCTTCCTCACGGCGCCTCTGTTCTAGTATGAAGCTCTCTCAATTTGCCTCTGGTGTCTGATTCTGAGCTCTGGTTCCAATTCTCCTACCACGGTCAAGTCTGTTTCTGGGGTGGGGGAAGAAAGTCGAAGGTCGCTGGATATTGCCGAGGAAGGTGACCGGTGAGAGTGAATGGTGGTGTTCTGCCGCGCTTCTATCTCCCTATGTTATCTATCGCTCTGAAAGCGACAGAAAGGCAGCCTGTAGCGTTGAGGGAAGAAGATCGTCAGTGGCCTGTGGTGGTCAATGATGCCTCCAACGAGAGAGGAAGAAGAAGGCGAAGGCGATGGAGGAGGTTGAAGATCTACGGGTGGTGAGCTCTATCAATGGCCGCCGTTACTGTTTCATTAAGCACCGAAGAAGTAGCAGCATCGAGCCTTAGCCTGACCCTTGGTCAAAACGGGCGTTTTGACCAAGTGACTAAAATGCAAATTTTGAAAGTTTTTAGGAGGACTAAAACAGAATAGCAAAAACTTTTGTGGGTATAACTTTAATATGTAAACATTTTAGGCTTTTTTTTTTAATTGTCTCTGAATCCTTTCTTCATTAGTTTACCGTTTCCAAAAATTCTGCGTTTTTCCTGTAATTTTTCCCAAACTGATATGCAATGAAAATAAATCTAAAATGTAATACCTTATATTCCAAAACTAATCAATTAAGGTAAGTCATAAAATATATGATATTGTTTCCCATTTTCAACCTTAATTTCTTATAAACACCTTTAATCACAAAAGAGGCATTTTAAGCTCAATTCTTATAACAAAAACTTCAAATAAAATATGAAAATATATAATAAAAATAGATATTTGTCATATATACATTATGATATGATTTTATATTT
Organism: Inga leiocalycina; assembly: GCA_963242795.1. Taxonomy (NCBI): domain Eukaryota; kingdom Viridiplantae; phylum Streptophyta; class Magnoliopsida; order Fabales; family Fabaceae; genus Inga; species Inga leiocalycina. Next base: position 62,311,599 of record OY725321.1, read on the forward strand.
TTATGTGTGACGAATGTACATTGAATTAAAAAATTCAGAAATTGTTTATTTTTACTTTCCCATGTTACTTATGCGGACCAAAAAAATAATATTGATTTTCCAAGTGAATTAAAATGTTTCTTACCTTTTTCTGTTTCTTTGTGCTCTATACTGATGTATTGGAAATCCCCATATGTTTTTTGAAGTGAAACCCAGCTAAACGTCCTAAATTATGTTTGAGTAATTACTGATTAACTAAAATTTCTTTACGAGAAGAGTTTGTTTGAGAAACAAATAGCATCAATAACTGCACATAAGATGCAAAAATGGGGTTTGAAGAATAATTCTTATTAAGATTTCAACAGGTTTAGACAAAGTATTGCATAATTCAACAAATTTTAGTACTTTGATTTTCAACCAGAAAATAGTGATTTTTGTCAAAACGATTCTCTTAAAAAGGAGAAAAATCCTCGAAAAATTAAGGTAAAGTACAAGCTAGATGAAGAAAAGAAGTTTCTCTCCAAAATAATTTTAGAAAAATGATCCTCCGGAATTTTCTTAACAAACTGACCTAAAAATATTTTTCTTCAATTTCCTTTATAATATTAGTTACATTATATTCATCCCTGAAAAAAAAAATGCAATAATTGATGTTGGTAACCCGTTCCTATTGTTTTTTTTTTTTTTTGTCAAAACCCGTTCCTATTGTTGAACAATATGAAAACAACATAAAGTCCATTGAAGTACTTTATCAACACGTTAAAGCACTTTTTATCAAAAGCATACTTTTTTTTTGTTCAATGTATCAAAGAATGCTTTAGCTTTCACTTTTCTATATATGAATGAAAACTTTCACTTTCACTTATGTTTATTATATATTTTCATATCTGAAAAAATGTATATATTTTCATATATGTAATATGGTGGCCGATAGTGTTGTTAAAGTTTAAACATTTTTTATTATGAAATATATAACATTTAACGCAGTAAAAAATGTTGAAGAGTTTGCTCATTTTTATTTAAATATTTATTGTTGCGTTTTTTTCTTTTTTGTGTGTATTTATTGTTTGCTATTTACTTCTACTTTTTTGTGAGTGACTTATGTGTTTTCAAAGGAATTTGGTCTTACTTATGTACCCTGAAAAATATAATGTATTGTACAATGAAATTATAAAATTAGTGAACATTAAATAAAAATTAAAGAAAAGCCTATTGAGTTATTGAGTTGTTAAGATTATAAATTCACTAGGTAATATTATTATTGGTCCTTAGAGTTTATTTTGGTCTCTGTGGTTTTATAACGATTTGATTTGAATTAATAATACGAATCAAAACCAAAACTCGTTAAAAGTATATAAGCTCGTCATTAATGACCCTATTTTTTTGTTCTTATTGTCCTTTCAATGCCAAACATTTACTATTGTATAGAAACACTGTTGGCAATTGTTGGACTTTAGGTCCAAGTCCGCCCTTGATTAGGCAATTGTTGGACTTTGGGTCTAGGTCCGCCCATGATTCTTAGGGTGGTGTATATGGAGAAAATCTGTTTGGGAGGGTCGCCTCCATCTTGGGCCCAACAGTACCCGAGGGATTACCCATCAAGCTCGCTCCGGTGGATACCATGCATAGCAAAAAAAAAAAAGAAAAGAAAAGAAACAAACCAGCATTAATTATGCATTTGTTAATTGAGAAATAAGTAATTGTATATTAGAAAATTAATCAAGATTTAATTTCCTAATTATTACTTAGAGGACGAGTAGGAGTGCACATAATTTCCTAATTAGTGGTCTCCCTAGACCTCTATAAATAGGATGTGCTTCTTTTAGTTGAACCTGACCTCTACCATTGAGCTATCTGATAATCTCTCTTCTTTCCTACCATCTTTCTTGTTCTGGTAATATGCTGTGTTATAGCATATTAATGGGCTTCTTCTTGTTTGCATGTTTGTATCCCTTAAATTTTCTTGTTAAATTGCATGATCAAGCCTAAACAGAAAAGACTATGGGTCATGATTTCTGTTTTTGCTGTTTCATACAATAAGGTTGTCCATTCTGTGTAGAAAGTGAATTTTGCTTTGTTAGTTGGACACTTGACAGTTAATAGTTAATGGTAACATACACATACACAATTCTGTTTTTGACTGTCATGTTCTGCCTTTTTAATTAAACTAGATTTCACTTCCACGTGATGCACAGGAAGATTAAAATTATTAGTGGCTCATCATTGTTCATTTTTTATAATGATAAAAATAATTTTAAAAAATTCGGTAAGATAAAAATGCTTACTACATGGTAGATACTTGGCAGACCTTTTAGCTTCAGATAGTTATTTTATGTGCAAATCACAACTTGCTATCTTCTGGTAAAGAAAGATCTCAATCACAATGTGAAAAGCAAAGGATGAAAGATTGATATGGCACGTGAAAAATTGCAACCATGTGAGAATGTGTCTGTATGGTTACACCAATATATAGCTACCATTCCTGAGGAGTCTTTGGTGATTATTTACTATTAAATTTTGTAGTTATGAAATAATGTTTATTTTACATACAGAATCTACGTTGCCATTTATAAATGGAATTATTATATATTTCTTTCTCACAATTAACGTACAGATTTATCCCAAAAGTTTTCACTCAAGCAAATTCGCCCCTTATTGTTAAAATGGTTGATGTTAATAAGCAACATCAATTTTTTAATTATCAATATTATTTTTCTAATGGGGTTGGGTAACATTGTTATGTTTTGAAATTTCCAAGATGATTATTAACCCAAAAAAGCTTTTGAAACATCGTTGCTACGGAGGAAAAATATTTGGAACAAATTTACGTATTAAAACTTCTTTAATTACATATATATTGATAGCGATAACTAGAATAAGTTGCATGCATTTCTACAAAAATTCTAGATGAGTTATCATATTTATGGGTTTTAAATAATGGATATGTTATCACTTTTAAATGTATAGTGAAAATCGATGGTACTATTTTTTAAAGGAAAAATAATTTTATTGTTAACTAAATAAAATGATACATAAAAAAGACTCGACAAGTAACAAACTAACCTACCGGGGTAAGAAACTGTGCAAGCCCAAAACATAAAGTAACAAACCAATAACATGAAAAAAGTAACAAACATAAAAACAACTATAAGAGAACCAAAGCCGCGAAGCTTAAACACGAAAAATGATCGGAACAATACATACACCAGTTTTTCCTTCATCAAAAAAATAAAATAAAATAAACTCTCAATATTTATAATATAGCGTTTGAATCCTTCAATTGAGCGATGTTAACTATTTGATCGTGATATAAGAGTAACAAAAATAATTGATAATTAATTTAACGCCCTCTGTTTTTTTTTTAATGATAAAATTGTAACTTGCCTCTCAATATCATTGAATCACAATCTAATTGAAAGTTCAATTGAGTGGAATGATTTCGTTTTTGATCATTGATCAGTACTCAAAACTAATTTGATGGACGACACAAACGCTAGGAAGCCCAACCAAGAGCAAAGACCCAAAGCCATTTTCAAAATTTCCATACATCTTGCTTTTGAAACCTTACTTCAGCACTCTCTCAGTCTCTCTCTTCAAGATCCATCAATGCCTCTTCCGAAAGGTAAGTTCCATTCAATGTTTGTAAGAAAACCGTTGCTCTATAGATTTCTCATCCTAACTAACCATTCACTTTTTCATATTAACATCTTCTTGCTCCTTTTTCCTCCTCCTATTCAGTTGTTGAGAAACTTGTTTAAATTTTAAAGCTGTCACATCCCATGCTTGCGTGTCATTTTTTAGGCAAGGTCCTAATCTGAATTTGTCTAATCTTTTCCGTTTCTGAATCCTTTCGCTAGTACAACACAATACAACTATCATGCGGATTCAAGTCAAAATTTGATATGGATTCTTTCAGATTTCAAGCCGTATCTGATTGAATCATTTGGTACCTTTCTTGAATTCAAGTTTTGGCATGTAAGTTAACAATGAATACATAAGAAAAAAAGCATAAAATTAGACATTGGATCTCAATTTTGGTAGTTATGAAGGCTTACCTTATTTCTCCCTTGTCTAAGGTTTTAGGTATATTACGCGTGCAACTAAGTTTTGAACTTTTGATGATATTTCAAGCATTACAATATTTTGGCTCTGAAAACATTGTTTGACATATAACATTTCTTGAGCTTATTTAGGGCAATTTTAAGTAAATCCATATTCTGGCTAATTTTACACAGCAGAAAAGGAATGAGGGTGCTTATTTTAGAAAGAGCTTCTCCTCCTCCATATATATGTGTGTGTGATCTTTGTTTGACAAAATTCTTGTCTGTTCTGTGATTTGAAGAAGCAACACATTGGCCTCCCCCGATTTACTTTATTTAGATAAGATCATATCCCCTAAAATATATTGATTGCTAATTTAGCATTAACTCACCATAAGATTCAAGGTACCAGCCCCTTTGATTTTGATGCTTCTCTTTTGATGATATTCCCCCCTCTTTTGGTGGCTGTGATGTCTAGCAAACAGTTCATAAATTCTATTGTGCAAGTCATCACCTTTTCTATATTATCAGGGGAGATATCCACATTCCAAGGAGGCAAATGGATACCGTGTACAGAGAATTAGATGACCTCAAACTAGAGGTGGAGAAGCTTAAGGAAGAATGTCGAGTTAAAACAGAACTTGTTGAATGCTTGAAGAATGCCCGCAATGAGGATTATCTAAAATTTCTAGAGATTATGCAGCAGACAGAGAAACAGGCCCCCGAACTGCATCTTAAGTCTGAGGAGATATGCAAACTGAGGAATGATAATGAAGATATAAAGTCTAATTGGCTTGAAAAAGAAGATCATATCAAGCATTTGATTTCAGAGAAAAAGAAGGTAGAAGCTAATTTCGCTGAGAGATTATCAAAATTGGAAGACGTAAATAGAGGGCTGGTGTTGGCTTAGATGAACTGAGAGTTAAAAACAGTGAGCTGGAGCAGAATGCATTTGCCAACAATAATGAAATTTCGGACCTCAGAACACTTCTATCGGCTTCACAGAAGAAGTATCTTGAAGCACAAGAGAAAACCTGGGAAGCTAACATGTTGGGACACACATATGATTTTATAATGAAGCTGGAGGAGGAAAATAGAAATATGCATGATAAAATGAAATGGAAAATTGAATAGTTTAGACATCTTGAAGAAGCTCACGAAAAACTTCAAAGCCAGTTCCAATCTAAGGAATAGTGGGAGAAGGAGAAATCTGCACTCCTTGAAGAGATCACTTCCCTACATATTAGTTTAGATTCTCAAACAAGAACTCTGGAAGCAGTACAATCCTGTTTAGAGATGTGCAACCATGCATTAGCTCACCAAGAAAGCAAAAGGAAACTCCTCAAGGCTGAATATCTGAATTAAAGTCACGGTTTGAGGATGTTTTTACCCAATGTGAAGAAGAAAAGTAAAAAATTCAGAGCTTGACCATTCAAAGGAATGAAGAAATAGTAGAGCTAAGAAATTCCCTAGGAGAATAAGAGACACTAGTGAGAGAAATGGGACTTAAAATTGTTCGGCTTGAACAAGAGAATCAGGAATTAGGAGATTTACTTAAAGAACTAAGGGAAGCTCAAATCCAAAAATGCTAGGGCAAATTCTTTTATTCCAAAGCTCTGTAACAAGCTTAAGTGGTTGGAAGAGGCACACAAAGACAGTGCCTCAACTATGAAGTCTGGAGAATGTCAATGGGGTTCTCAAGTTGAAAAGATGGAAGAAGATATTAGGACCTACAGGTCTTCATTGACCAGTAAAGAACAAGAAATAAATGATCTTCTGATGGAACTGGGAAATTGTCATTGCGCAATTGAAGAACATTCTTTGGGGCTCTTGATCTTTAAATCAGAACTTGTAAAGGCTTACACCAAATTATTTAGTGCAGAAGCAAATAAAGCTGTTCAGATCACAGCAAAGAAGATATGACTCCTCTCTCTGCTATGCCATTGGGAGAGAAAGAGGTTAAGGAAGAGCTTGAAGAAATCATCAGAAGATCAACTTGTCTTGAAAGGGAAACTTTTGCAAATGGAGAACACCCTAGAATACGAAAGACGTGTTGCTCTTGAAGTACAAGAGAAGCTAGAGCTTGAATTAGCCAATAAAAATAATGAGATCACTCAATTAGGATGTGAATTAGAAAAGTGGAAGTCTAATGCTGAAACTCTTAAAGCCTTCTCTGAAGAAACTAAAGGAAAATGTCAAAAGATGGAGAGTTCTCTTTTTCAAAGTTGAGAGTAAGCAAGCTCTGAAGGATGAAAATGAACGCCTTATCCGCATTGCCAAGGAGCAGGAGAGGAAAGCTGAGAACTTCAGAAGCAGATTGCTTTGTTATAATTGTACAATACAAGTAAATTGAAGGAATCAGAAACATCTATTAAAGAGGAGAAAGACCAAATTATAAAGCACTTGAAGGGACTAGCCATGTCATGGGAGCAAGATTTGATGTGCGCGTTGTCTTTGGCTTCCTCCTCAGATTAGGTGGAAAAGTGGGTTGAGGTTGCTGTGCTTACTGAGGCCTTAAAAGATGCAGAAAATCTGATTAAGCTTGAGATTGAAGAAAAGAACTTGAGAATTACGAAATCAAAACTGGAAGTTAACAATTTGCTTGAGAAGTTAGCTTATAATGAAGAATCAATCTTGCATTTGAAACAAGAATCAGAGCAGCATCAAGCCTCATTCGAGAAAAAGAAGTTGGAAGCTGAAGATCTAACAAAAAAAATAGAGGTCCATGGAAAGCATAATTAGAGATCTTGAATTTGAGAAAGGAACTTTGCTCCAAGACATCACAAATTTATTAGCCAAAAAGGAGGGTATGTTGGCACATATTGAAGACATGCGTGAAGAGATTGGGAAGTTATCTGTTGGGCATCAGCTGTTGATGAAGACCCTTGACGATATATTGGATACTTCAGTAGATGGAGATTATTGGTCAACGGATCTTGTTGACTTTGACAAGCTACATGTTCTACTGCAAATAGTGCAAATGGTACTTTTTCTGTCATGACTAAGAAACAAGAAGCAAATTTTGATGAGCGAGCTCCATTGAGAGAGGTTAACAATTTGTACATGTAGATTAGAGAAGAATTCTGAACTCAAGCTTAAGAAAAGCGGTAAAGGTAAATAAATAAATATTCTTATTTCGGATTTAATGCTCTTACCATTAGCTTGTGTTAGAGTCTTAATATACATGATATACACTTGCTTTCGAAAGCTAGATTTTGAAGAATCTTCAGTATCAAGAGAAGTTCAGACTTCGCAAAGTCAATATTGTTAAATAGAAAGCAAAACTCAGAATAACATTTTATTCTTCAACTTTATTCCATAAGTTGTTCATCAAAGTTTATTTTTTCCCATAGTCTTATCAAAAACAAAAGAGCCATGAACATGAAATTTTTTAGCCATGTGATAGTAGTGACCTGAACATATATAGACAGAAGTTCCTAGGCCATATATAGATATTCTTAACTCTAAGCCTAAAGCTGAATTAGTTACCCTACCGGAAAAAAGAAAAGTGGGTTGGTCAACCTAAAACTATAGCCATGTGACTTGACTTGATGCATCCCTATAATCTCCTGAAACAAGGGAGAATTGTTTTGAAGTCCCAAGGAAGGAATGTAATCACCAAAAAGTCCTAATAATAAGTTAGTAGTATGAATCTGGTGTCATTTGCTGCACCGAAACTTGTGATTACATGTTGTTTACTAGTTGAAACACTTTTTGGTAATTACATTCTTTCTCGAGGGCCTTAATAATTCTACCCTGAATTAATCTTCTGTCTGAAGTTGTTATGATATTGTTGAAGAGCAAATCAATTAGTAAAACCACCGGTGTTGTTAATATTTCTGTCAGTTTCATACAGTTTTGCCCTTTTTGTTCCACTTGATAAATCATCTAAGATTTTATTTTATTTTACTTTGGGAACATGCAGGATTTGCTCGTGTCTCAAGCAAGCTAAACCCCTGTATTTTAATTCTCTTGGCAACTCCAAGAATCAGCACTAAATGTTAAATATGGAGGATTGAAAGATAAACTAAGTGAACTCAACTTATGCTTATTTCTGTAACTCCAACATGATTTACAGAAGATTAGTTTAGTGATCAAGTTTGATCTGCAGATTTGTATGAGTGAGCCATTTCCATTTGATTATCTTCATATGTGAATGGGAAAACACAAAATAGGTAGGAATTAGTGTTGTTCTAAATATAGTTTACATAGAAGTATCAAATAGTCACTGTTTGCTGGTTTGTAATGTGTTTTTGTGATTACGTTCATCACAATTCTAAAGAAAGGCTCGCAGATGGGTAGATGACAACCTAATACCAAACCGTGCTCTCAGTGATGAGATTAGACAAACGCACAACATAATGCGTGATAGAATTATAATATTTGATTTCATGTTAAGAAATGCTAACTATTGTTTATTTTTAGCCAGCCATTGTAATCAAATGAATATTGAATCTGTCATTATGAATATTTCTCTTTATTCTGGAAAGAAAAAAAAAAGGGACCACTCCTCCCATTTTAGATAGTAATCAAATTTTAACCCCCTTTGTTAAACTTATAATACAACCAACTTCCATTTATTTACTAATTTGTTGATCGTGGATGTTACAAGTTAGATCATATACTTCACTTTCGGGTTCTCTGTTTTATTATTAATAATACAAAACGCCTGAATTTGAAGGTTTGACGTTCTATATGTGTAACAATTCAGTACCGATCATGATGTTTTTGGACTTGAGAAGCTTGCATTCTTATACGTAATTGACGCTTCATTCATCAACAGTAGGCATATGTAGTTGCAGTATACCACCTCTTCCAATCCTAAATATAAAAGATAGTTTATAAGTGAATTTTGATCATGAATATAAAACTTTTTTTTATATCTATTATTTTTCTCCCAATTAATTTACATGGTTTATAAATAGATATATAATAATGAAATAATATATATAAATATTTCAAAAACTTCATGTAACATTCATTATAATTAAGAAAATTATTTAGTTTCATTAATTTTCCCAAATTAGTCAACTTTCATTTTTTTTGTTGACCTATGATATCCATTGCTGGTAGCAGTAATTAATTCCCTCCCACCGTAGACTTCCCCGGGGTTTTAATACTGGCTATGAGATCCTCTCTATATACATCATCACCAGGTATGAAACCCCTAATTAAATACTTAAGTAACACAGCTAAGTCACAAATATGACCAAATGTAAGATGTGTGTGGGTGTTAGTTAAAAACAATATGGGTGTTGGCTCAACAAGGTGGGTTGGGGGAGCACGTGTTAATGCATATTATACCCAGACTCCTTTTTCTTATTTCTTTTCCTTTGGCCCCCCACCATTCAAAACTGTTTTGGGGAATTACTTCAAGGTCTCATACGGTATTGGCTACCATCCTTGGCTCTTATCATTCTCTTTCCCTCCATTACTCGGATCAATTTTTAGATTGAAATTTAAGTGATTCAAATTTAATGTTTTACAAAAATATTCTTTTAAAATATTTTTTATCATTATCTTAAATTATCATAACTAAAATTTAACAGTTTTTCAATTTATTTATTTATTTTTAATAAGTTGATATTTTACTCATATTTTTATAAAACATTAAATCTGAACCTTTCAAATTTCAATCTAAAGGCAAAGATGAGAAGAGGAGGGGAACAGAATTGCAAGAGAAAAGGACGGTAGCCAATCTCATCCCACACAACCTGAAAATCATCAAAATTATTATGGAGTCTCATGGATCTTAATTATAAATAAGTTTTAGTGTACATTTATCAAAGTAACTTTGTTTAAAAAAAAAAAAAAAGAAACGAAAAGAAACTTCCCCAATAGTAGAAAACATAAAATTAAGGGTCACATTCAAGCTAGCATGTTGATTAAACCAGCAGAAAGCAAGCGAATCATGGAACAAGACCTCAACTTCAATCCAAGCCAAAACATAGATGCTGCACCGAATTACAGTAATAAATTACCCTTGTGGAATAGCTGCACCGAAAGATAACAGTAATAAATATAAATATAAATTAATCTAAATTACAAAATAATAAACTAAATTGGGGTATAAAACACGGTGTGAAACCTTGTGGAATAGCACAATACACTCTCCAACATTAAATCCATCCAAATTTCTCATCGAAGCACATAACCTTTTTTTTTTTAACCTGCGCACATCCAAATTATTTATTCGATCGTTATTAGTGAAGTCAAATTGAAACGGTCGTTCCTTTCTAAAAATAAGTGCGCAAGTCTTACTATATGTATTTATCAAAATATTACTTGTCTCATGTACATAATACCTTTATCAAATGCACCGATAATCTTATTTGGCGTATGGATTTTGATCTTGAATTGTCCCTATATAGGACTTATTTAGTTAGTAATAGATTTAATTTTTGAAAATAATTATATTTCTTAATATTGTCAGCTTAACTTTCTAACGATATATCTTATGCTTAAGTATATCTTTTCTTTATTTTTTTTCAATAAAATGCCGACATAAATTGTAACATTAGAATGAGAAATTTCAAACTGTAGACATCAATACAAAAATACATATACTTAAAGAAAATTCTTCCATATGTATGTTCAAACCCCAAGGAAGAAAAGGTGCACACTCTTTACTCCTCTCTCTTTCTCAGTTTTAGTATTTTTATTAAATTATATCTTTAGTATCTCTTTCAACATTGATACAATGATAAATGATAATTTTTGCTTTATATATTAATTATTTCTACAATGAACTTTATCATTTTGTTATGACAACTTGCTTATTACTTTGGATTATACTTATTGCGCATGTGATAAAAGTTGATGTTATTGACATATTGTTTGTCATTTAATTTTGAAGGAGCCATTCCAAATCAGATTGGTGATCTTCCACAGCTACAGAAAATATATCTCAGAGCTAACCGACTTTCAAGTTCTATACTAGCCTCCATATTTAATAGTTCAGTGCGACAATACATTGATCTAGGCAGAAATAATTTATCTGGAAGTCTACCAATAAATTTGTGTTTCAGGCTTCCAAAACTTAAATTATTCTATGTCCATGAAAATGATTTGTCTGGTGAGATACCCTCTGTTTGGCATCAATGCAAGGAATTGGAAGATTTAGCATTGGACGTTAACATGTTCAACCCAGGAATCATTCCAAGTGACATTGGAAATTTGACAAACCTCCAAACTCTATATCTTGCCAACAGCAACTTGCAAGGTAAGAATCATTCCCCAAACAATTTCCAATTTTCTATATTGGTTTCCATGTTTCGTCTATTCCAATATTTTCTTTTGGATGACATCTTTCTTTTATTTAGAAAAAACAAAGACGTACGAATCATCCAGCTTTCTCAATGAATCACATATCCAATAAAAACATGCCATGGGAATAATAGTTTGGTCTATGGATATTAGTCCAGCCAGATTGGAAAGGTCATGGATTTTTTCAAAAGAATTATAGTTCTCTTTTAACATTTAAGGTATATTATAGCGTTAATTCTCAAAATAAGTCAAAAGATATATACCAACTGACATTGGAAATTTAACCAATATTAAAAAATTATATCTCTGGAGCAACAACTTGGAAGGTATGAGTTATAATTACATGTTGATTGCAAATTTATTTTCTTGTTTATAGGTCATTAATTCTTAATACACATTAGTAATTCTATTTGAATCGATAAAAATATATTCGACTGGATTACATTTAAAAACACGGATCATGATGATTTCTTGTTAAAGCAAAGCATGTCATTCAAAGTGTCAATTAGCTGTGGGTTATAAATAGTTTAGTGTAGAAATGAATATCAATAAAACAATATGAAATAAAAATACACTTATTTTTTATTATTTACTTTCTTATATGTTTTCGCTCATTTAGATGTTAATTCTTGAAGTGCAAAAACAATATTCTACGGATATAATTATCAACATTGGTGGCCTCCTTTCCCCACTCTCTGTCAGTCTAACCATGCATCTATCACAGTATCATTATTACTATTATCATCAATCGGCAATTGCACGTTGCTCGAGTATTTGTATCATATATAATATTTGTGGGTAAGGTTGAAAACCAAAACTTCTTGTTCTATATTATATCCAAAACTTCTAATTGAAAATGAGTTTTTTGTGTATATATATAGTCAATTTTTAAAAAAAGTCATTTGGATTATTAAGAGAAATTATAATAAAACATTGGCTTGATAAGCGAGGCATATGCTGGAATATTCAATTATATCTAGGTCACAACTCCTTTAATGGTATGATCAATCTACCCATCCATCAATTTTTATGCTTTCAAAAATTCCATTTATTATTTGCAAAACTGTTCAGTATATTAGTTTTTCATAATCAGTAGTAACACATACACCAAATTCTTTTGCAGGTGAAATTCCTCAATCTATTTTCAACATTCCTTCTTTGAGAGATGTTAGACTTTCCTTTAACCATCTAAGTGGCAACTTGCCAGATGAGATGTATATTTTGATAATCATTTACAGGGAAATATTCCAAAATCAATGTGTAATTGCACATCTTTGCTGATCTTGTATTTGGACATCAACTCGTTTTCAGGTATGCTTAAAAATTACCTTTCTACATGAGTTGTGCGCGCGCTTATAACTATATCACATGTTTAGGACTTTCATTCAAATATGCGAATATACGACAAGAAATTATTGCATGCTTTGAAATGTAATGATGTTTTCAAACAAACACACTTAATAATTCCTATTGATAGGATTCAGATAGGTTGAGAGAATAAGGAGGAAAAAGTCTTTGTGAAATACAAAAGAATAAAATTGATATTTTTTTTCAAAGACTACCCTTATGGTGGCTAGACTCTTTGCAGACTAAAATTACATTAAAATAATCAAATAAAATATAGAAATAATCTCTAAAATGTATTGGATCCTGTCAACAATAATATGGATCCTTTGATTCGTAAAATCGATATCTCATAAAATATTCAAACTAAACAAATTAATTAAATAAACTATATCCTAACCAATATTGACTCAATAATAAACTAATCCTAATTGAGATATTTAGACACTAACCAAATTAATTTATTTGTAGTTTTATTAAATGTTCTCTGAAGATCACATTTTATGGAATCCTTGCCCAAAAAGTAGTTAGATTTTTATATGACACATAAGAAAGCAATGATAAAGATATTTACGTACGCAGACCCTCATGTAATTATAGGAAGTAACTAATTTCATACACGGCTTAAATTAGTTCCTTCACTTTCCTTTATTATCCAGGTATGGACTTGCTAGGATAGAAACAAGTTTAAAAGGACCAGAAAGTAATAAAATATTAGAAGTTTCTTGTAATATAGAGAAGTGAATTCAAATTTTTGAAACGTACGTGTGTCTGTTTTACACATACACGTACATTATATAAAAGTTATCATGCATCCATCATTTTTTGTTTTTTAAGTTAATCACCCAACAGCTAGCCTTTTGTTTTCAGGTCTTATACCCAAGGAGATAGGCAATCTTCATAAGCTTGAAGTGTTGGATTTCTCAGATAATAATTTCAATGGACCCTTTCCTTCCCATTATAATTTCCTCTCTAGCTTTCTCCCATCAAATTCAGGAATTGGCCTTCCCAACCTGAAAGAATTATACTTGAGAGCGAATCAACTTATTGGAAAAATTCCAAACAGCATCTCAAATGCTTCCAAGCTCACTATGTTAGATTTATCAGGGAATAAATTTAGTGGAGATATACCCACTGCACTTGGGAATCTAACAAAGCTTATGGCATTATATCTTGAAGGGAACGATTTTAATGGGTTGATTCCAAATACAATTAATAGACTGCAAAGCCTTCAACATTTAAGTCTTAGCTACAACAGATTGCAAGGGTCCATCAGAAGTGAATTGTGCCAAATCAAAAGTTTGAGTGAGTTGTATCTAGAAAACAACATGTTTTCAGGAATGATTCCAAGTTTCCTCACAAATACTTCTTTGCAGAAGTTGGATTTAAGCTCTAACAAATTGATTTCTCATGTACCCTCTTCTCTTTGGAGTCTCCAAGACATTTTAATCCTAGACTTATCCTCCAATGCATTGAGTGGAACAATTCCACGTGAGGTATCAAACTTTAGAACAATTATGATACTGAACTTGACAAGAAAGCAAATTTCAGGAAACATCCCAACAACCATGGGTGGCTTGCAAACATACCAAAATAATTTGTCTGGGGTGATTCCAAAGTCTTTAGAGTTACTTGTCCATATGAAGTACATTAATCTTTCATACAATTTATTGTATGGAGAAATTCCAAACGGTGGGCCTTTTCAGAATTTTACATATGAATCTTTTATGATGAATGAAGATCTTTGTGGAAAGCCGCAACTAAAAGTCCATCCATGCAAAAAAGAAAACAAGCACATCTCAACAAAAATGGTGCTTGTGACCAAATGCTTGTCGGCTATCGTTTTTGCAATCATTTTGGTTGCTTCATTCCTAGTGTTCCTTAAATTTTAGAAGGGCCATGTTAGTCATGAGACAAACAATACATACTTCTTAAATTTGGGTGCACCAATCAAGATATCCTATTATGATCTTTTGCAAGCAACAAATAATTTTGATGAGAGTAATTTTCTTGGCAAGGGAAGTTTTGGATCAGTTTACAAAGGAATTCTTTCAAGTGGAAAGATAATTGCTGTGAAAGTATTTCACTCAAACTTGGAAGAAGCAATAAGGAGTTTCGATATTGAATGTGCTGCGATATGCAGTTTACATCATCAAAATCTCGTCAAGATCATCAGTAGTTGCTCAAATGATGATTTTAAAACTCAAATAATGGAATTCATGTCAAAGGGGAGTCTTGATAGATGGTTGTACTCTCATAACTATCATTTAGATATTGTGCAAAGATTGAACGTAATCATTGATGTGGCATCAGCATTGGAGTATCTTCATCATGGTTCTTCTACACCAGTGGTCCATTGTGATGTAAAACCGAGCAATGTTTTATTGGATGAAAATATGGTGGCCCATTTGAGTGACTTTGGAATTGCCAAATTGTTAAGTGACAATCAATCTGAAATTTATACCAAAACTTTGGCTACAATTGGTTATATGGCCCCAGGTAATAGTTTAATAATCATATTAAAATTTATTTAATTTTTGTTACTTATATTCATTTATACCAACACACATACATGCACATGATAGAAGAAACTATAAGTTATTCGACTATTTAATTCAACACTCAAATTTATATGTAGAGTATGGATCAAGAGGAGTTGTTTCATTGAAAGGAGATGTATACAGTTTTGGTATTTTGCTTATGGAAATGTTTACAAGGAAGAAATCAACAGATGGGATGTTTGTTCAAGGTCTAACTTTGAAAGAATTTGTTAGCAAATCAACACCAAATTCAATCATCGATATTATTGATGTCAATTTGATGCACACAAGCAACCAAAACACTGGTAATATATCATTGTATATTACATCATCAGTTTTTAAGTTGGCATTAAATTGTTGCACTGACGCACCTGAGGCAAGACCTAATATGTCAGAGGTTGTGGTGTCACTGGGAAAACACAAGGCCATGCTAATACAAAATATTCAAGGGACCCCTTGTTGAATAATTGTGTTAAATCAAATTGCATTTGCTACAATCTATAACCCTTTGGATTGTTTTATTTTTTTTCAACTTGTCATATGGAGTGATGATGTCTCCTGTATTAATATATTATTATTTGAAATTTGAGCATTTTGGACTCACATATGGGTTTTGGTTGTCTGCAAGGTAGTTTTTAACTTTTATGTGTTACAGATGTACATTGAATAATAGTAACATAGAGATAATGGCTTTTTTTATTTCATGATAAGTGAATAAAGTTTAGAAATTGATTGACTTGAGGAAGATATACTTAAAAGATCATTGAAATGTGGAGGAGAAATAGAAATTGTTATAAAAAGAAGATATGGTAAAAAAAAAAGAAATGAAATTAATCCACCAAAGAACCAAAGTGAATCCCTTTATAACTCTTATACTACATCGGGTCTTTAATATAAGACTTAGTTGACTAATTTGAAGAGATTAAGGATATTAAATAAATTATTTTAAAGTATTTATATTTTTCATTTTTCCTCTAAACTAATTTGCTTGATTTATAAATAATATATAATCTAATGATCCACCTAAATAATTTAGCTACTTTATTCTCTCGAGAACAGTGGACTAGGTTGTATTGAGGACATAAGGTGGTGTTAATTATTCAATGACTGGGTTAACATGATTATTGGGTTCATTGTGGACTCCAACAAATCCCATCTTGCATTGACCCAATTACAGAAAATGGACCAATACTAAGACCATCCAAAGCTTTGAAATAAGTTTATAGATACAGATTGGGTTGCCATTATAATGTAATGGAATATGATGTTTTATTTTTATTCTATTTTATTTTATTGGTCAAAACATGTAATTCAAATGCCAAAATTACTTGGTTTTCAACCTGTGTTGGGCTTGGGTTTATGGCCAATGTCATTGTTAAACCAAAATTACTTTAATCAAAATCATGTTTTAAAAAAAATATATAACAAACTTTTACATCTTAATACAATCTTTAGTTCCTCTAATTTTCTCTTATTTTGGTTTTAGTTCTTCTAATATCAAATTATAGGTTTTGGACCGTCAAATTTTACTCTGTAAATTGGACCCTACAATTTAATAAAAACTTGATCATTTTGCCCTCTAAGGAATCAATACCCATACTTTGAACTTTGAAGCTTGAAGAACAAAGATTATATTAACCCAAGTCTTAAACATATATGCTAAGCTCCTCAATGTAATTATGGTGCATTTAAGTTAATACAAAAAAGAATTTTTAGAATTCTTGTTACATTGTTCTTAAAACTATAGGTGATAACTATGTTTTAGTGGTGATTTTTTTTCCCATCGTTTTCATTGGTGATTATTTAATACTAGTAATTAATAACATTCACTCAATTTTTTTTATTTTTTTTAAGTAAAAGCATTATAAATTTAATTATTTATTGTTTTTTATCTACTTTTCCAAGATTTATTTTTCTATTGAAAATTAAAAAAAAGAAAGAAAGAAAGAAAGAAAGAAAGGTGAATGGAATCTCAATATTTATAATAACCACGTGTTAGTTCCTGATTCAGGTTCAATGCCTTGAATGGCAGGTGAAGAATTCCATCTAGGACAATCTAGCATCAAGAAAATGTTAGTTTTGTTTGGTGAATGGTAAGCCATTACCTTAATGTTGTTTCTAACGTCTAAGTAAATTTTGCTATATTTTACAAACTGGGTTGGCAGGGGTATGCTGCAGATTTTTTATGCCTTTGTTTTACTGATGTTTTCAGTTATTTTTCCAATACTTTATTCTTTTAGTGAGATTTTCTCCATTTGCCTTCATCATTGACACCTTAAAATCCGACGTATAAATTGTAAGCTTATAAAAGTATTAAACGTGTTGAGTTGGTGAATTCTATCCGGTGTGATGGCAGATTTATTGTATTTATTAGCTTTGGCCACTGATGAATGTTAATATTAATGAGAGATATTGTTTTTTTTTTTTTGAATTCTGGAGAATTTTGTGAGACTCAGTACTGAATAAGTACTGGCTAGTTATGTTTTTTTCCTAAAGAAATGATGCTTAGAACCTAAAAATCAGACAAAACAGTACAATAGAACAAAACAAAACAAAACAAGAAACCACAAAACAATCAGCCACCCGTATCTACCATCTATTAGTAAAACATAAAAGGCCAATTTATCTCACAATATCCTTCTACCATTTTTAGTTTGAGTCTATTTTCATCTTTCAGAAATAATTCACAATTTCCTTGTCTTTCAGTATATTTTCATCTCTTTAGATAAGCACTCTTTTCTCCTGAATAGGAGCTCATTGTGTTAATATTAAGACACACATACCTTGTCTGGTTCCTAAAACATGGTTTTCTTTTTGCAGTGTTATAATAATGACTAGGGCTTTCCCCAATTATCTAGGGGAGAGAAAGGATCTTGTTTTTGTTCAGAATATATCGAGTCTTATTGCTTATCAAATTATGCAAGCCCTAATAATAATATGCTTTGCTTGCTAATGGAGTTGGCGGATACAACACCTTGGACATGAAATTGATCATCACAAATTAATTATGCATATTCCATCAGACAATATATCAATTTTGTTGTCGTATGGACAATAAGGGATTATAGGTGCAGCGCTTACGAATTTTTAGACATCTTGTAATTTTTTGGCATCAAGATCATTTGAGTTTTACATTGTCTTTTCATAAACCATGAGCTTAGAAATTCACATTCAACATTTAATCGACAGCACAAAATATATGCCTCAAACAATGGGAGAAAAGAGTTTACCAATTGCATTTCCAATCTGACTTTGATTTTTGAAACCAGCAGTAACAGAGATGCTGAGAAATCTGGCCAAGGAACATCTTCGATGTGTACACAACTTTCACTCTTGGAAAATGACCATGTGCTAGGGCTTGCTTGATAATTGAAAGGTTGCAGTTATTGTGGCCTGGCTTGCAACTATAGCTGCCGCTATTGTTACAACAAATACTGGCCAATATATTCTATCTGCAGAACTAACGATAATCAACTTCAACATCTAACAAATGAACAGAAACTGCATGAAGAAATTAAGCAGCATGATTCAAATTACAAAAATCTTTTAATTGTTCTGGTAACGATGGAGGTAGTCGAATCTCCAATCTCTGGTTCTGAAGCTTCTTTGCGGCGCCTCTGTTCTGGTATGAAGCTCTCTCAATTTGCCTCTGGTGTCTGATTCTGAGCTCTGGTTCCAATTCTCCTGCTATGGTGAAGCTCTATTTCTGGTGTGGGGGAAGAAAGTCGAAGGTCACCGGAGATTGAGGGGGAAAGTAATCAATGAGAGTGAATGGTGGTGTTTTGCCGCACTTCTATCTCCCTGTGTTCTCTGTCTCTCCGGCAGTGACAGAAAGGCGCCCTGTGGTGTTGAGGGAAGAAGACCGCCGGTGGCCTGTGGTGGTGAATGATACCTC
This sequence comes from Inga leiocalycina, assembly GCA_963242795.1. Lineage (NCBI taxonomy): Eukaryota > Viridiplantae > Streptophyta > Magnoliopsida > Fabales > Fabaceae > Inga > Inga leiocalycina. Next base: position 62,330,663 of record OY725321.1, read on the forward strand.
CGGCGAGAGAGGAAGAAGAAGGCGAAGGTGATGGAGGAGGTTGAAGATCTGCAGGTGGTGAGCCCTGTCAATGGCCGCCGCTACTGTTTCATTAAGCACCGAAGAAGCAGCAGCATTGAGCCTCGACCTAACCCTTGGTCAAAACGTGCGTTTTCACCAAGGGACTGCATTAAAAATTTTGAAAGTTTTTAGGAGGACTAACATAGAACAGCGAAACCTTTTGTGGGTACAAAGTTAATTTGCAAACATTTTAGGCCCAGTTTTTGTAATTGTCTCTGAATCTTTCTTCATTAGTTCGCAGTTTCTAGAAATTCTAGGTTCTTTCCTGTATTTTTCCCAAACTAATATGCAATAAAAATAAACCCAAAATGTAATATCTTGTATTCTAAAATTAATCAATTAAGGTAAATCATAAAATATATGAGATTTTTCAACCTTAATTTCTTATAAACACCTTTAATTACAATTAATTATAAAAGAGGTATTTTAAGCTCAATTCTTATGACAAAAACCCTGAATAAAATATGAAAATATATAATAAAAATAGAGATTTATCATATACATTATAACATGATTTTATGGGTAACGAATGTACATTGAATTAAAATTTCGGAAATTGTTTATTTTTACTTTCCCATTTTATTTCTACCTACCAAAAAAATAATATTGATTTTCCAAATGAATTAAAATGTTTCTTACCATTGTCTGTTTTTTTATGCTCTACACTGATGTATTGGAAATCTCCTTATGTTTTTTGGAGTAAAACCCGGCTAAACATACTAAATTATGTTTGATTAAAAAGTCATATACATTTTACATATTGAGAATTATATTAATTCCTCTTGCACATATTCTAGTCCAGAATAAAACGCAAACAACTATTCGATCAGAGTATGCAAATATATTGCAAAACAAAGCATCTACTGATTAACAGAAAACTTAAAGTGAGAGAATGACATTTGGGCTCCTTAGATGATGATTGTTAAGACTTTAGTCCCCTAAATTGGAAAAATATCAAATCTAAAAATTAAGGTAAAGTACAAGCTAGATGGAGAAAAGAGGTTTCTCTCCAAAATAATTTCAATAAAATGATCCTCCCGAATTTTCTTAAAAAATCTGAGCTAAAACTATTTTTCTTCAATTTCTTTTATAATATTAGGTATTTTTTCAATATTTTATTCTTTTAATGAGCTTTTCTAATGAGATATTGTTTTTCTTTTTTTGTTTTCTTTTTTGAATTCTGGAGAATTTTTTAAAACTCAATACTAAATAAGAGCTAGCTAGTTATGTTTTTTTGCTATGATGCTTAGAGCCTAAAAATAAGACAAAACAGTACAACAGACCAAAATAAAACAAAACATGAAACCACAAAACAATATAATCAGTCACCCATTGAAGAAGGCATGTGTGCTTTGTGCCTTGCTAGCCTCTTCAAAAATTAAACCAAGAATTGCAATATATGGTGTAATTCCAAATCGTCTCTCGGGGAGCCTTTTATTAATTATCTAGAAACTAAATGTGATGATTGGCATAAAATAAGTTAAAAAATGATTTTGAGCTTTTTATGTAACCACTAAATTGAAATTAAACTAAAATGCTTTAAAAACTAATATTTTTGGATTTTTGGAATAAAAGTGGAATGGAATGGAAATTGGTTTTGAAATGTATGATAAAAGCCTCTTAGAACAATGGATTTCATCTATCTTTTGCTTCAAAATATTTTTAGGAGTGTGATAGTTTGACAAAAAATGCCCAAAAGACCCCTTGAGGTAGCTTGAATTAGATGAATTAATTCTTCTACATCAGGTAGAAATAATCCCTCTAACCGAAACTCAATACAAACACTAGCAATTGCAATCAAAATCCCTCAAAATACCAAACCTTAAACACTGTTGAGTCTAGTGTATTAATCAGTGATTATTCCTAGACCTAGAAAATAATCACATTTTAAAACACTATTAGAAACCATTTTGTATGCAATTTTTGAAATCATTAAGTTTTCTAAAATATCAAATCCTATCAACCGATGAGTCTAACACCAAAAGATAGGAACACCTACTCTAGAGATGCTATTAATCACTCTTAGTGTGTGATTGTGAATTAATTGATGCAATTGGTTCCAAAGTAATCCAAAATAAATTCAATATCTAAATAATATCATGCAAGATAATAGAGAATCAAGAAAATTACAATAAAATATATATATAACTATATATATTGATAAGCACAAAATTCAACATCAACTAATCAAAATCACAAATAGGTTTAAACAAAGATTAAACCAAATATATTAGTCTTAACTATAAATTACAATTCCTAAAACCAAGAAAATCATAAATATACAATAAAGCTAATAACCAAAACTAAAACTCCTCTTTGTAGCTCTAAACATCAAGACTCAATCCTTTGCTCTAGGAGAAAATAAGCTCAACCACTAGAACCCATAGACCCAAAATCAAGAGGCAAAATCGTCCTCTTCAACAATATCATAGCCATCAGAAAATTCACCGGAAAACAAGATTGAACAGAGGAAATCAAAGGCAATTAAAACAAGGTCACTGGGAAAGGAAGAAAGGAAAGTAACGGGGTTGGTGAAGCAATGGTGGACGGTAGATGAAGACTCGATGGTCCGCTGTGCATCTAGCTTTCAAGCTCTGTTTGGTTTAACAGAGGAGAGAGGATGGGAGGGATTTTCATATTACTTCGTTTGGATTAATCGGAAGGGAGGGGAGGGGAGGAATTTTAATGTTATCTTGTTTGGTTGGGGAGGGAAAATATTTTTATTTAGACAATTTTACCCTCATTTAATCTTGTTTTTTCATACATAGTGATTGAACCATATTTTTATATGAATTTTCAATGATTAATTTGGGATTTTAATGTATTTTCTGGGACATTATTACATTATTAAACATTAATTTTGGTTAGGGACAATTGTTTTGAATTAATGGTAATTAAGGGTAAAATGGTCACAATTTATTAATTATTTTTATATAATTGTCCCTTGAACTTTTGATGCTACCTTGTGCCTAATTTTGCATTGTAGGTGTTAAAGAAGAAATTGAGGATTTTGGAGGTTCAAGTTAATTATTTAGAGGGAATTGGGCTAATGTTGAAATTGGTAGCTGAAAGCCTGAAATAGAGGGAGCCCAAAGCCCAAAACACAAGCTGTTTGACTAAGGAATTTGGGCCCATGTCAGATTTTTGAATAGGCTGGAAAATAAGAAAAGAAGGATGAAGCCCAGACCCAATACGTTCACTCCAGGCCCAATATTAAAAAAACAAAACAAAACAAACAGAAGCAAGGTGGGCTGCTGAAGGAACAAAAATGGAGAGACAAGCCCAAATGACAAGAAAAAGAGACAGAAACGCAGCTGGGCCCAGGCATGAAGAAAGAACACAGGAGAGGAGATCTGAGATTTGGGAAATGGAGGATCCGAATCAGCTGCTGGATATGGAATATGGACATACCAGACCCGACACGGATACAGAGCTGAAGGTTTTATTCAGACGGGGTGCGCCGCTGGGAAGAGAGGACTGATCTGAAGAGGAAGAAAATGAGAAGGGAGAGGGGAGCTTCGGACCTGGACATGCTAGCATCTCCTTCATCCTCTCCATTTCCAGCATGCTCAAAAACAGAAAGGAACCAGAGAGTGTGAGAGACACAGACCCGAAGAGAAAAAAAACGAGAAGGGAGAGGGTGAGTGAGTGGCGGCTGGTTTTGGGGCTGCGTGAATACAGAACAGAGAGGTAGCTGGTGAGAATGGAGTGAGTGCGCCGTTGGTCTGTAGATAGGGACACAGACCCGAGAACCATTAGGGAGTGAACAGCGTAGCTGGTCTTGAGAAAAAAAAAAAGCTGAGAACAGATAGTGGGTGGCGGCTGCAAGTCTGGCGCTGATTGAAGAATGAGAACTGGAAAGAATCCGAGAGTCTGAGAGCTGAATGTGAGGAGGGAGTTGAGCATCGCTGGGAAATACACGGACCTGAAAAAAACCAGAAAGTGTGAGACCTCCATCCCTTGTTACACAGCAACCATCGATCTCTCAGCCCCAAAGCCATCAACCACCGTCCCTGCACCTTTGTTCTCAGCATTCAAACAACATCATTCCACCACCAAATTCACCCTCATCCACATTCCCTTCACATACTGCCTCTCCCATGTTCCAATAGAAGCCATTCCTTTTCTTTTAATATTGTGTATTCATTAATATCTTCATGGAATTTTGGTGTCTTGAGGAGGTTGTGGCTGTTGCTAGATTCATGAGAGGCTAATTCCATTGAGTCTTGGTGGTAGAGGAGGTGGCTAGAGCTTCAAGGTTCTACAAGGGGAGTTCACTATTTTCCACTAGCTCAATTTTATACATTATGTCTTGTGGATTAATTTTACATTGATATATATATATATATATATATATTTTGGAGACTTAGATGAGTGATAATTTGTCTAAGATGGATTATCTTGTATTGAATTTGGTATTGATGTATTTGAATTTTATTGAATTTATTTTCCTATTGGATTAATGAAGTTATGCATTCTATGTGATATTTAGATTGTGTGATGGATTTAATTTAATTTGAATGTCACGATTGTTCTTTTAATTAAGAGGAACCAAGTGCATTAATTCATTTTCAATACATATCAAGTGGATTTTTAACAATTTGCCTAAGAGGTGACTAAGAATGCGATTGTAGGACTAGTCATTTATTAGGTAGATTGAACCTAATGCAATTGCTTAGGGTTTTTAATTTGATTTAATGCAAAAGTAACTCCCAATTAATTTTAAAGAAGCTAGGAAAGCCACCAAATTTGCCACGAAGGTTCATTTTATCATATAATCCCTTTTTAACCCAAATCATTTCTTTATCTTTTTTTCAAAATATCAAAAAAATTAGAATTAGCTTTATTTTCATAAATTTTAATTTCTAGAAAACCAATTTCAAAAACCTTTTTTTTCTAACCATGTTTATAACACTTAGTTTTTCCTAGGGTAGTCAAAATAAATGGCTCCTTGATAAGAGAACGATCCCGAGTTGTTTACACTATATTGCATTTAATTCGTGGTAATTTGTGATTTGACCCCGAGGCGGCTAAGGTTGTGTCAAATCACATAGTAGAATGTTTAATAAAATATAATTATTAAGATTAAATAAATATAATCATAATTAAAATTTTAAAATATAGATAATATTAATTTTAATAAAACTAGAGTAATTATAAATATTATAATAATGAGGGAGGGATAGTTTGGGAATAATAGAAATAAGTAGAGATATAATGGTTTTCACACGATAAAATATCACCCTTCCCCTCCAAATCCCTCCAATTTGGGAAGGAAGGGTTTTGAGGGGAAGGGAGTGGAAATTTCAAAAAATTTCCCTTTCTCTCCTTAAATTTTGTTGTTGCCAAACAACGAGAGGGGAGCAAAGCCCCTCCCCTCCCCTCCACTCAAACCAAACAAACCCTCAAAGTTGAGCTTCTATGTCTGGTTCACGGCTCTGCTTCTCAGGTCTCCCTTTGCTGAAGCTAAACTTGGCAGTGGCGGAATGACGATGATGGACAGAATGGAGAGGAAAGTGAAAGTGTTGAGGGGTGGTGATGATCCCAAGTGCCTAATTCAGCCTCCTCTGTGTCTCGAAAGCTCCATCGGTGATAATGGAGGAGTTATGGTCGCTGGCGACAATCGAGATGACGGTGAATGTTGTCGGTGACGGTGGTGAGCTCAAATGAAGGTGATGAGAGCCAAGATCCCCCTTGTCGCGACACTCTCTGTTCTTAAGATCCTCCCTAAAACTCACTCTCAATTAGTGTAATATCCTGGATTTTAATCAAGGATTAATAACTTCAAGAGATGTAATTAATGATAAATAAGTATTTTTGAAGTATATGTTGTGCAATGTGAAATGAAGGCAATTATTCATAATTTAATGAGTATTGTACTAATCAGGGGTAAAACGGTAAATTTACCAACCGTCTGGTTAGCTATTGATGAGAAAACCCCTTATTAATTAAGATCAACGGTTGAGATTGGAAGATCAAGGGGTGGAATCTTGTGTGAATGAGTTTTGATGCACTCATAGGAGGAAGGATGAGATGGTGACAAGTGTCCAAATGAGAACCATTGGATGGGTCAACAATTTCAAACTCTTCCTCTCTCCCTCTCAAGTCGGCTGTGTGTGTGTGTGTGCATTGATCAATGAGCCATTGATCAATATCTCTTATCTCTCTCCATTCTCTCCATTTTCGCTGCACAAGCTAAGGAAAGAGAAAGAGAAAAAGCTTAAGTTTTGGTAAGTAGAGATCTCTAAATGCTTTTATACCCTTCATTAAAGTTGATCAAGAGGTTGAGAGCTTGACTTCTATGATTTCAGAATTTCCATTGGTGGTGTTAGATTGAGGGATAAATCTGAAAATTGGTGGAATCAAGGTGTTGATTTCAGCAAGTTTAAGAGGTAGGTGTATGATGAACTTTGGTGTGAATGTTATGGTGTTTGCTTAATCAATGAAAATTCTGGAAATTGACCTAATTATGTGTTAGATCAAGCGTTTCACCCAAGAGGGGGGTGAATTGGGTGATACTGAAGTTTCTTTCGAAAATATAAAACTTTGACAAAAGAATTAAAACAGTAATGAGTAAGGAGAAATATCACCGAAGTGTACACCGGGAGTTATACTGGTTCGGTCACAACCACTTTGACCTACGTCCAGTCCTCAGAGCTTCTCTGAGAGTTTCACTATAGCTTCCAAGATTTAGTGGGTTCTTGGCACCTCAGTACAAGCAAGTTCCTTACACCTGGACACTCGCTCCCCCTTACAGGTTGTAATCCAATCCCAACTCAAGATTCCACAACCTTAAGTTATCTCAATAACAAATATTGAGTTTGAATGAAATAACTCTCTTACAGAGTAAATGATAATCACTGAAGCATAGAAATACAATTTCAACGTGAAAACAGAGCAATAAACTTAATGATACATTCGTATGTGAGTTCTTGTGTTTTCTTGTGTTTTTCTTTGTTCGGATGTTCCCATATATATAGATACATTGGTAATGATTTCTGGAACATATTTCTTCATGTCCGTTGGAGCGTGCGCAGCCATAATTGACTTTTCTAGTTTTTGAAAAACAAACGTTGCGGTAGGTGACGGTCGGTGACATTTGAGCATTGCTTTTGACTTTCCTTATTTGGTGAGATCTCTTCACTGTTTTCCTGTTGAAAAACTAAGTATACTAATATAATGAAAAGTTAATTAAATAGGAAACAGAATAATGACCGTTGGAATGATTTCAAACTTTCTGGATTATCTTACTCGAGTAGCTCCTCGAGTAATCCTTGAAGTTTACTCGAGTATCATCGTGAAATCATTGTTCAACTGCAAGTTAATGAATAAATATAAGATTACTCGGGTAGTGCATGGAGTAAACTAAATTTCATACCTTTGGGAATAGTTATTTACTCGGGTAGCTACTCCAGTAATGCTTTTGCAATTTCGTAGGTTACTCGGGTAACACCTCGAGTAATTCATTAAAAACCTTTTGATTACTCGATGCTCTACTCCAATAATGTTGGCAGGATTTCAAGGCCGAGAGCAAATACCTTGTTACTCGAGTAGTGACTCGAGTAATGACTTCATTTTTGCATAAGTTACTCGGGTAGCTCCTCGAGTAACTAAGACTTTTAAGCAAGATTTACTCTGGTAATGACTTGAAGTTGACTTTGAAAAATTTGTGCATACTGGGGTACTTACTCGAGGAATCCACTTAAAATAAACCATGAAAAAAACTTGGATACTGGAGTAAGTACTCGAGGAAGATGAAATAAAGAAAGATCAAGTCACTCGGGTACCAACCTCAAGTTTTCACTTACCTTAGATTGTTACTCGAGTAGCTCCTCGAGTAACATTGGCAGTAGTACAAAGTGCCGAGAGTTACAACTTTTCACACACAGAGGTACTCGAGTAGCTCCTCGAGTATCATGAAAAACTTGAAGGGAACTGGAAGTTTCTGACCTGGTTACTCGAGTAGCTCCTCGAGTAACATTAGCAGTGGTACAAATTGCCGAGAGGTTCATATTTTCACAAACACTGGTACTCGAGTAGCTCCTCGAGTATCATGGGGAAAACTTGAAGGCAACTGGAAGTTTTCACTGGTTACTCGAGTCCTTCCTCGAGTAACATTGGCAGGCCGAGAGCAACCTTAAAATTTTACCTGGTTACTTGAGTAGCTCCTCGAGTAATGGTGGCAGGTAACTGGAAGTTTTGCTTGGTTACTTCAAGTTTTGGCTCATTACTCGAGTAGCGCCTCGAGTAATGCCTTAGAAATTGTACTTTTGATCAAGTTCCTCAGCATTTTCTCTTGGCCAATCTTCACTACTTCCATGCTTACCTCAAGTAAAGCTTATTCCTGTAATTACTTAGTTCAAACTTGATTATTAAATATTTCCTTTTCAAACCATTCTTTTGTTATCATCAAAACATGAGATCTAACATTCTCCCCCTTTTTGATGATGACAAAACTTGGTGATTTTGAACATGGTTTTTCAAATTGGATTCTTAATTAATTATTTCTTATTAAGGTTGATTATACCTTGCATACATAACAACTTCATTAGTTCAAACATGTATTATAATTCAAAACTTAAATGATATCAAATGAAGTCATAATTTAAACACACTTGCATTAAACTTTAAGAACTTCAAATTACAAGAAAAGTTCAGGAAAAACAGGAAATCTAATAACAAAATGCACCCTAGAACCCATATACAACCAAACATCCCAAAATAAGCTAAGACAAATCCACAAAATCACTCTCAAGCTCTTCTCCCCCTTTTTGGCTTCATCAATCAAGTGGAGGACTAGGAGGCTTGGCCATGGAAATGGGTGTTACAGGAAAGACCATAGAATCATTTGAGTCTAAAGAGTCAAATGAACTAGAGGGTACAGGATCAGGCAGATGAAGTGGAGGGATATAGATGTCATCACCGGGAAGAGAAGGTTGAAAGACAACCATAGTAGAGGTTTCTCCTTCCGGGGTGGTCTGAGTCTCAGGTGAAATCTCAACCTCAGGTATATGCTGTTCAGGTGATGAAGAGGGAGATATCTCCTCAGTATGAGTAGGAGAGGGGATTGGTTTAGAGGTGGTTTCAGGATGTGGCTTTTGAGGTGAATCATCGATGATAATATGTGTGGTTTCGTGGGTATCAGGATCATCCATTGTAAATAAGATATCTTTCCCTTGGGGCTCAAGTGGATCAGAAACCAGAGGGGTAGATGGTTCAGCCTCAGGAACAGGAGTATCAGTAGGAGGTTTCTCTGGAGGAGGTGGTGGTGCAGATGAGGATGGACCGGCAGAAGGTCCGGGACCCAATAAGTCCAAGCGTGCCAGTATCAGTCTCAAGGTCTCTCCCTGGGCACGTTGCTCTGCAAGTAACTCCTCATGTCTCCTATCCATTATCTCAACCAACTCCTCATGCCTTTTGTCTATTCTCTCAACCAACTCTCCCATCTTGAAGTTGGTATTGGTAATCAGCTCAGCATTTGTATTGGCTATGTCCACATGGAAGCCTTTGAGTATGTTCTCCATGAAGTGCTGGAGAGTGGCATTCAAGAAGGATGGTGAGGATGTGGTAGCGGCTGGAGCCGATGACTGAGTGTCATCCATCCTACTGGTCTCTGTCTCAGGAGCCTTTCTCTTCTTCTTGGACCCAGACTCCAGTGGGCCTTTAAGAGGGATGTCGATGTTCAGTTTACCAATCTGGTTCCTCCCCACTGGGGTCACCCTTTCAATTGGCTCCTTACTATCCAAGTACCATATTTTGTTCTCTTTCAGGATAAGAGACACAATTTGGGGATATGGCATTGGAGTAGTACCTTTCCCATCCACCTTATACCTCTTCATTTCCAAAAATATGTACTCTCCCAGATCTTTTTGCTCTTTCAAGAGGAGTGAAGCAAACCATCTATAGTCCCTATCCGAGAAATGGGTATAGTTGTTGGCTTTGTTTACTAGGGACCTAGAGTAAATGTACCAAAGGACCCTATGGTGATCACACATGTCACTCGGTTTAAAGTTTAGGGGGCCAACTAACTCACCGGGCTTTAGAATAGTGAAAATTTGATTTGGCTCAAGCTCGAAATAGATATCATCCAGGGGATTCTCAATTCCTAACCATAGATTGATCCTAGAGGGAGATATAAGAATTTTTTGACCTCTCACTGTGGTGGTCATCTCTTCCTCAACTGAGGTTCGGTTAGGCTCATCAGTGATTTCTAGGTTACAGTAAAAATGGGTGATTACCTTTGTGCAAAAAGGCAATCTGATAGACAACCAAGGCATAAATGGATCAAGATAAGAACTAAGATCAAACTTTACTACCTCTTGAAGTAGCTTCAGATCAACGTAGTGTGTTTTACACACTTTCCTTCTGGAGAACTGTGTCAGGTACTTGGGAGACTCCACCAGTTTCCCCATATTGAATCCTTTGGGAGGGGTAGTGATCTCTGCCTCTGGAATCTTGGATTTCTTGGATGATTGACCCTTCTCCAATTGGTCAATTATCCCAGCCATTGCATCAGCCACCTTCTTATCATATTTTGGCTTCTTTGGAGGTTTTGGAGTAAAAGAGGGTGTGGATGAGTCTGAGTGAGAGGGTGAGGGAGTTTTAACACCTTTGCTTCTTCCAGTGGATGTGCTCTTTTTAGACTGAGCCCTAGTCACAACAGGCTCTTTGATCACCACACCTTTGGTTTTGGGTTGTGGTTGAGGTTTAAGAGGGGTTTTGGCTTTTGGTCTAGGGATTAATTTTCTTCTCTTTGTTGGAGGAGGAGAAAGAAGATCAGGGTTTTGTTGTGAATCAGAGGAATCAGTGAAGTTGAGATTCTTGGTTCTAACCATTTTGAATCACAGAAAAGTCAGAAATCTCAGAAAACAGGGTAACTATCGCGAGAATAGGGCAGACAGATTTTGAACAAAATAGGAAGTTTTTGGACTTGAAATCAGTTGGGTTTTGACGGAAATGAGGCAAGGAATCGATTGGGAAAAGTTTTTGAAAGGGTGTATAGTGATTTACTCGAGGAGATTTTGTGGAAATGACCAAGTTTGCGCAAGATAAAGACCTAAATCCCGACTTTACTCGAGGCCTTACTCGAGTAATGTTCAAGTTTACTCGAGGCCTTCCTCGAGTGTTCATACAGAAAAATTCAAAAATAATTCATTTGAATTGCGTACCTGGCATGAATAATATAGTAATTATCCATGGATGTTCCCTCGATCATTCATAATCCATTTGGGTCAGTTTTGTGTCATTTTTCAACATTTTGAGAATCTGAGCTCCGACTTTACTCGAGGCCTTCCTCGAGTAAGCTTCAAGTTTACTCGAGGCCTTCCTCGAGTAAATAGCTTCTCAATTTCTGACTCTTCATTTCCTTGAAATCTGAACCGTTATATTTGAAAATCAAGTAACTTGATCCGTTACTTCCAGTTTTAGGGGCCATTACTCGAGTACATACTCGAGTAAAGTGCTTCTTTACTTCAAGTTGCTCCTCGGGTATTGCTTTTCTGTCACACATTACTTCAAGTTGGTACTCCAGTAAATGTGTCCTCTGATCACCTCTGTTTTTGTTTCTCAAAACAGAGTTTCAACCTTCCTGCAAAACACATTTCATTCCCAATTCTCTTCTAATGAATAGAAATTGATTTTTTGCAAGAGGTTTTGTGAAAATATCAGCTAGTTGAAGATGAGTAGGAATGAATATGACTTTCACATCTTTCTTTTGGACATGATCTCTGATGAAGTGATGTCTGACATCGATATGCTTGGTTCTAGAGTGTTGAACTGGATTCTTTGCCAAACTTATCGTACTAGTATTGTCATAATAGATTGGTATTTCTTTGAGATAAATACCAAGGTCTTGCAGTTGTTGTTTTAACCATATCACTTGTGCACAACAACTTGAGACTGCAACGTATTCTGCTTCTGTTGACGAAAGAGACACTGTATTTTGTTTCTTGCTGAACCATGATACAAGAGATCCTCCAAGAAATTGTCCTTGTCCACTGGTGCTCTTTCTATCTGTCTTGTATCCTCCATGATCAGAATCTGAATAAGCAACTAAATATTCACTTCTTCCTTTAGGATACCACAGACCCAATTCTGGTGTGTCAGCAAGGTATCTAAAGATTCGTTTGACCGTTTCAGCATGTGATTCCTTTGGCGCCGATTGATATCTTGCACATATGCCAACACTAAATTGGATGTCTGGTCTGCTTGCCGTGAGATAGAGTAATGATCCAATCATTCCTCTATATTTGGTGATATTGTAGTCTTTCCCTTTGACATCAGCATCAAGCAACGTTGTTGAGCTCATAGGTGTGTCTGAGCCGTTTGCTTCATCCATTCCATACTTCTTCAATAACTCTTTTAAATACTTTGTTTGAGATATGAAGATTCCATTCTTTCTTTGTTTGATTTGCAAACCAAGAAAGAAATTCAATTCTCCCATCATTGACATCTCAAATTCTCCCTGCATAATCTCAGAAAATTCCTTACATAGAGATTCATTAGTAGCACCGAAAACAATATCATCAACATATATTTGAACAATTAAAATATCATCACGTTTTCGATTTATAAATAATGTTGTATCAACTTTTCCCCGTACAAAACCTTGATCGATGAGAAACTTACTAAGCCTTTCATACCAGGCTCTAGGAGCTTGTTTTAAACCATACAAAGCCTTTTTAAGTTTGAAAACATGGTCCGGTTTAGTGACATCTTCAAATCCTGGAGGTTGTTCTACATACACTTCTTCCATGATGTAACCATTTAGGAAAGCACTCTTAACATCCATTTGATAGAGTTTGAATCCTTTGATGCATGCAAAGGCTAAGAGTACACGTATAGCTTCCAATCTAGCCACTGGAGCATACGTTTCCTCATAATCAATTCCTTCTTCCTGATTATAGCCTTTGGCCACCAATCTTGCCTTGTTTCTGACAATAATTGTAGATTCATCGAGTTTGTTTTTGAATACCCATTTAGTACCAATGATCGTATGATCTTTGGGTCGGGGCACCAAATCCCAAACTTGATTCCTTTCAAATTGATTTAGTTCTTCTTGCATTGCTATGACCCAATCATTGTCTGATAGAGCTTCATCAATGTTAGAAGGTTCAATCTCAGAGATGAATGCAGAAAAACTTACTTCATTGAAAACTCTATTTCTGGTTTTGATCCCTTCATTCACATCTCCTATGACTTGATCTAAGGGATGACTTCTATTGTATTTCCAAGCTTTAGGTTGACCTAGAGATTGCTCTTCTTCCTTGGTTTCATCAACTTCTGGAATAAGAGACTTAGAAATAGATTGACCATTTTCTTGATTTAAAACAACTTCCTATTCTTCATCAATGGTTTTGTCAGAGGATTCAAATTCATCAAACACAATATGAATTGATTCTTCAATAACACATGTTCTTTTATTGAAAACTCTATATGCTTTACTTCGGTTAGAATATCCTAAGAAAATTCCTTCATCAGTTTTAGAATCAAATTTTCCTAAGTTATCTTTACCATTATTATGAATGAAACACTTACAACCGAAGATGTGTAGATGAGCAATGTTTGGCTTTCTTCCTTTGTACAGCTCGTATGGTGTCTTTCCAAGTTTGGTTCTGATATAGGCTCTATTTGATATATAGCATGCTGTACTCATAGCATCAGCCCAGAATACTTGGGACACATTCTTTTCGTTTAACATTGCTCTGGCCATTTCAGTGAGCACTCTATTCTTTCGTTCCACGACTCCATTTTGTTGAGGTGTTCTTGGAGCAGAGAAATTGTGATCAATACCATTAGTATCACAATATTCTTCAAAAGCTTGATTTTCGAATTCTCCACCATGATCAGTCCTAATACCTGCAATGGACATACCTTTCTCATTTTGCACTTTCTTGGCAAAAACAATAAATTCTTCAAATATTTCATCTTTTGATGATAGAAAAATAACCCATGTAAATCTAGAAAAGTCATCAACAATGACCAATGTATATAGATTGCCACCAAGACTCTTTACTCTTGCTGGGCCAACTAAATCCATATGCAATAGTTGTAATGGTCTATTTGTTGAAATCTCATTTTTCAATTTGAAAGATGATTTAGTTTGTTTACCCTTTTGACATGCGTCACAAATCAAATCGTTTTTGAAGTTTACTTTGGGTAATCCAAGAACTAAATCCTTTTTGAGTAATTTGCCTAGTTGATGCATGTTGACATGAGCCAATCTTTTATGCCATAGCCAACTTTCATCGGCATTACTCAGAAAACAATTTTCAGATTCATTTCTACTAATATCTAGAGTATAGCAATTACCTTCCCTTTTTGCTCTGAGCTTAGCCTTGATATTCTTCTTATCAAGCTGTAAGTCATTCTTGTTGATGATTAAACATTCTTCTGAGTCAAATATCACCCAGTTGTTTTTATCTGCACTTTGACTTACGCTCAGCAAATTGTGACACAAGCCTTCAACATAATATACATCTTTGACTTGTATTCCTTTGTCATTTTTGATTTCACCAATTCCTGCTATCCTTCCAGATTGATTTCCTCCAAATTTTACCTTTCCACCTTCTTTAGATTGTAATGTGGTAAAACTTTTGAAATCTCCGGTCATATGTCTAGAGCATCCACTATCTATGTACCACTTGCTATTTTTGGATGCTTTGAGACATACCTGCAATCAATTGTCTAAGTCTTAGGTACCCACATCTTTTTGGGTCCTTTAGGGTTAGTACAAATGATTTTCTGAATATATGAACCTTTAGGTACCCATTTGTAGGTTCCTATGGTTCCTTTCTTCTTATGAATGCATGAAGATGTATGGTGTCCTTTTCTATTACAGTAATTACAAAATGCAAAAGGATTTGATGTATGCACAGAATGTTGAAAATAATTCAAATATGTCTTACCTCCTGCTTTCTTTCTTCCTTTTCTTTTATCTAATTTTGGATCATATCCAATTCCAGAACGATCATTTACAAATCGTTGGGCTTTTAAAATAACATTTAGCATCTCACTTCCTTGTGTAAATTTTTCAAGAGTTTTTGTGAGATCAATGTTTTTCTTTTTCAAAGATAAACAATTTTCACAATCCTTTCCCTTAAATTCAGTTTCATGAACTTTGTTTTTCTTTTTAATAACAATCAGTTCTTTAACAATTTTGATGAATTCAGAATGTAAAGCATTATACTCAGAAAGTAATTCATCATAGGTAGGTTCAGTATCATTTACCTCTTCTTCTGTTTCTTCTTGAGCAACAAGACATATATTAGCTACTTCTTCCTCATCACTTTCTTCATCTGAGGAGCTATCACCCCATATAGCAGATACAAAGGCTTTCTTTTTGTTGAAGAATTTACCTTTTCTCTTTTCTTTGCTCTTTTGGCTCAAGTCTGGACATTCTGACTTGATATGTCCTGGTTTCCCACATTCATAGCAAATGATATGATCTTTGCTACTATTTCCTCCTTTCTGAAAATGTTTGAATCCTTGACCTTTCTTGTAGAACTTTCTGAATCGTTTTATGATTAGACCCATTTCGTCATCATCAAACTCCTCATCTTCATCTTGATTTTCTTCTTTCGCTTTTAGTGCTAGACCTTTCTTTCTTTTGTCACCAATGTCATCTAGTTCCCTTTTGAACTTTAATTTGCTTTCATATTCAGAAAGACTTCCAAATAGAGAGGCAACTGATCTCATTGATTCTCCTTTTACCTCTTCTATCGCAGTGACTTTGGCCTCCCACTCTTTAGAAAGAATATTCAAGATCTTTCGTACTTGGGTATTTTGATCATAGACTTTACCAAGTGCTGCAAGTTGATTAACAAGATGAGTATATCTAAGTTCGAATTCAGAAATTGACTCACCTGATTTCATTCGAAGTAGATCGAATTCAGTGATCAAGGTGTTGATTCGATTCTCCTTTATTCCCGAAGTTCCTTCATGAGCTATTTCCAGAGCTTCCCACATTTCCTTTGCCGTTGGAAGTGTGCAAATTCTGAAGTATTCATTTTGACTTAAAGAACTTTGTAGCATCAGAATTGCCTTGCTGTTGAGAGTGACAAGTTTCTTGTCATTCTCATCATATTCCGCTGGTGTCTTTGGAATTTTCTGAGAATCTACAGTTTTTGTAGGTTGATTGTTTCCACTCTCAATTACATCCCATAGCCCATATTCAGTAGCCATCACGAACACTCTGAATTTTGCTTTCCAGAAAGAAAAGTGTTCTCCATTGAAACCGGGAGGTCTAGTGATGGATGCTCCGTCGGGAAGAATTCCTTCACCCATACTTGCCATTGGATCCTTCTTAGGTTGTTAAACCTTAACAAGAAGACCTGGCTCTGATACCAAATGTTAGATCAAGCGTTTCACCCAAGAGGGGGGTGAATTGGGTGATACTGAAATTTCTTTCGAAAATATAAAACTTTGACAAAAGAATTAAAACAGTAATGAGTAAGGAGAAATATCACCGAAGTGTACACCGGGAGTTATACTGGTTCGGTCACAACCACTTTGACCTACGTCCAGTCCTCAGAGCTTCTCTGAGAGTTTCACTATAGCTTCCAAGATTCAGTGGGTTCTTGGCACCTCAGTACAAGCAAGTTCCTTACACCTGGACACTCGCTCCCCCTTACAGGTTGTAATCCAATCCCAACTCAAGGTTCCACAACCTTAAGTTATCTCAATAACAAATATTGAGTTTGAATGAAATAACTCTCTTACAGAGTAAATGATAATCACTGAAGCATAGAAATACAATTTCAACGTGAAAACAGAGCAATGAACTTAATGATACATTCGTATGTGAGTTCTTGTGTTTTCTTGTGTTTTTCTTTGTTCGGATGTTCCCATATATATAGATACATTGGTAATGATTTCTGGAACATATTTCTTCATGTCCGTTGGAGCGTGCGCAGCCATAATTGACTTTTCTAGTGTTTGAAAAACAAACGTTGCGGTAGGTGACGGTCGGTGACATTTGAGCATTGCTTTTGACTTTCCTTATTTGGTGAGATCTCTTCACTGTTTTCCTGTTGAAAAACTAAGTATACTAATATAATGAAAAGTTAATTAAATAGGAAACAGAATAATGACCGTTGGAATGATTTCAAACTTTCTGGATTATCTTACTCGAGTAGCTCCTCGAGTAATTCTTGAAGTTTACTCGAGTAGCTCCTCGAGTATCATCGTGAAATCATTGTTCAACTGCAAGTTAATGAATAAATATAAGATTACTCGGGTAGTGCATGGAGTAAACTAAATTTCATACCTTTGGGAATAGTTATTTACTCGGGTAGCTACTCCAGTAATGCTTTTGCAATTTCGTAGGTTACTCGGGTAACACCTCGAGTAATTCATTAAAAACCTTTTGATTACTCGATGCTCTACTCCAATAATGTTGGCAGGATTTCAAGGCCGAGAGCAAATACCTTGTTACTCGAGTAGTGACTCGAGTAATGACTTCATTTTTGCATAAGTTACTCGGGTAGCTCCTCGAGTAACTAAGACTTTTAAGCAAGATTTACTCTGGTAATGACTTGAAGTTGACTTTGAAAAATTTGTGCATACTGGGGTACTTACTCGAGGAATCCACTTAAAATAAACCATGAAAAAAACTTGGATACTGGAGTAAGTACTCGAGGAAGATGAAATAAAGAAAGATCAAGTCACTCGGGTACCAACCTCAAGTTTTCACTTACCTTAGACTGTTACTCGAGTAGCTCCTCGAGTAACATTGGCAGTAGTACAAAGTGCCGAGAGTTACAACTTTTCACACACAGAGGTACTCGAGTAGCTCCTCGAGTATCATGAAAAACTTGAAGGGAACTAGAAGTTTCTGACCTGGTTACTCGAGTAGCTCCTCGAGTAACATTAGCAGTGGTACAAATTGCCGAGAGGTTCATATTTTCACAAACACTGGTACTCGAGTAGCTCCTCGAGTATCATGGGGAAAACTTGAAGGCAACTGGAAGTTTTCACTGGTTACTCGAGTCCTTCCTCGAGTAACATTGGCAGGCCGAGAGCAACCTTAAAATTTTACCTGGTTACTCGAGTAGCTCCTCGAGTAATGGTGGCAGGTAACTGGAAGTTTTGCTTGGTTACTTCAAGTTTTGGCTCATTACTCGAGTAGCGCCTCGAGTAATGCCTTAGAAATTGTACTTTTGATCAAGTTCCTCAGCATTTTCTCTTGGCCAATCTTCACTACTTCCATGCTTACCTCAAGTAAAGCTTATTCCTGTAATTACTTAGTTCAAACTTGATTATTAAATATTTCCTTTTCAAACCATTCTTTTGTTATCATCAAAACATGAGATCTAACATTATAATGTTAAGTGAAGGGTAGATTTTGGTGAGAGTGTCACTGTTCATTTGGTCAGTTTTGACACTTGGGAGTGATTAGAATTGGATTTGAAGTTGAATAAGGGGAAGTGTTAGAATGAGATTTTGAGTGATTTGATGATCTAGAGAGAGAGTGTATGGAATGGGTTGAAATTGGGTTGTTTTTGGTTGCCAATGGATTCCTTGTGTTGAAATAAGTGAGAATGAGCTTTGACACAAGTTTAAGAACCATTGGAGTTCATTTGGTGAATTCTGGAAATCATATCAGTTGCTACGTTTTGGGTATCTGATAGGATTTCTCGAGTGAGGGAAGAACTCACTCGAGCACATGATGAACGTGCTCGAGTGAGCATGTTTGTGCTCGAGTGAGGGTGCATGAGATCACTGGGGGTGAGCGTCTCGGGTGATCACTCGTGGGTGGATTGACAAGAGTGAGAATGGCACTCGCAAGCATTGAGGGATCACTCGAGCACTGGAGTTGTGCTCGAGTGCGTTTGAGGCTTGGAAGAAAGGGTCACTCTCGGGTTGTCACTCGCAGGGTCTCACTTCCGTGGTGCTCGAGTGCTGGCGAGGTCTCTGCTCGAGCACAGCTTTTGTGCTCGAGTGAGAGTGTAGGTTTGTCGCGGGGGTTGCTCTCGGGCAAGCACCTCCTGTGTCTCACTCGCATGTGCTCGAGTGAAATCGGGGGGTCATGCTCGAGTGAGCCTTCCGTGCTCGAGTGAAAAGGGGGGGTCATGCTCGAGCACGGCCTTCTGTGCTCGAGTGAAGGGACCAAAAATCAGTGTTTAGTTTTCTAAAGGGGGATCTTTGGGGATAATTATTCCAACCCTTTAGGCATATGGTTAGGCATTTAATGGCCATCTAAAGAGTCCAAATGAATACCAACTTAGAGTGTTATTGAATTAAGAACTTGGAAAAGGAAATTAACCAAATGTCCCTATCTTGATTATAGGATTTGACATCTGTTATCCTCGTGATCCCACTGTGCCAGCAACCATCAGGAAAGGATCAGGTAGTGACTTTTCTTTCGTACCATATGTGATGCATTGTATGTGTGTATTATCATTGATGTGTGATAAGTTCGTATGTTGCGACTTATGTGGATATGTGTAAGCACCGTCAGTCCAATAGTCCCTGAGTAGCTAATAACGGTTCGGGTGAGGGTTGTGAGCCTTCCCGGCGGAGAAAGGGGATGAGGATGAGGTGTGACTATGTGACATGAGGCCGATAGGCTGATTGTGAGCCGAAGGGCTATTTGTGAGGCCGACGGGCCATTTGTGGAAGCCGGATAGCTATGTGAGCTATAAGGCTATGTTTATGCACTGCCATGCCAACAGTCCCTGAGTAGCTAACAACGGTTCGGGCTAGGACGGTGTGCCTTTCCGGCAGAGAAAGGGGATGAGGGTGGAGTGTGAATGTGCTGCTGTATGATGATTTGCTTACATGCTGTGTGCTTATATGTGGTATAAATGTTTAGTTACTACTGGGATTCTTTTGAATCTCATTCTTTCCTTTGAACTAACCTTTCAGACAGGGCGAGTGGCTCTAAGGAGAAGCTAGCGACCAGGAGCGGTTAGAGCTTTCTAGGGACATTAGTATGGTTTTGTTGGTTATTCATTTTGGATAGTGATTACTGTATAACATTTTGGAGTTGTAAACAGTTGAAATACTTGGTTTCGTAATCCCCTAATCAGGAATTGAAACTCTTTGAATGTATAGATGAACACGGGGGTTGCCGGGGTTTAAATTACGAACTCTGATATATATGAATGTAAGTTAACTGCACAGGTGATTATATTCGATAATGGAAAGCCAGACCGGGATAGGAAAGAAGTTTTGAAAAATTCGTTAAATTCCTACTGTTTGGTAGGTGATTTAATAAGTTTTGAACTATCCAACGGTCTCAAACCCCTTTGTATAATGCATTATCGAATCCTAATTACATTAATTAAGGCAGGGGGTTACATTTTGGTATCAGAACAGTAGTTCCTGGCAAGGGTAGAGGTTGCTAGGATAGATCCCTTAGTTGGTTTAGGGATAGAAGATTATCTGTGGATGATCGTTGTGTGCACATGTATGTTTTATCAATGTGGATATATACGAGTTTTGTGACTATATGTGCATACTGTCTCTGCTGAATTAATGGGGTAAGTTGTTTGTAGAATGAAGAAAACTAGAGGACGCCCCAAAATTCCGCGTGTAGACCCTGTGGTGGAGGTTGATAATGAAAATCCACCAGATCCAATGCACGAATTAATGGGATTAATCAAAGATCAGCGGGATATGATAACTGAGCTGAGAGAAGAGCTCAGAGCAAAGAAGGCAAAGAACAAGGAAGTTCCGGTTCAGTCTACTCTGGAAGAAACTCAAGCAGAGACTCGTTATAAAGATACTGCGGAGGGGTCAGCACAACCATTAGAGTCTACACCTCGTGTTATTTCGAATCAAGAATCACACGGGATGCTGCTCAGAGAGGAAAGAGACCTGCAGTTTTGGGTCACTAGATTCTGCAAGCATCTGCCTCCGGTGTTCAGAGGGAGGTTTGACCCTCAAGCAGCCGAAGATTGGATGAACAGACTGGAGAAAATATTCGAGGTGCTTAATTGCCCGGACGAGGTGAAGCCATGGTTGGCGGTCTACAAACTCGAGGGTGATGTGGATCGTTGGTGGCGGAATATCGCCCTAACACTGAAGAGCAGAAATGTGCCACTGACTTGGGAATTGTTCCAGCAAGAATTTAATGAGAAATATTTCCCTAAATCAGTTCGGCTTGAAAAGGAGACAGAATTTGTTCGATTGGCTCGATACTCCTCTTACCTTCGGTTCAAGGATGATGAAGAATAGAGTTCAGATATGCTTATTCGTGGTCTGAGGCGAGAATTGAGGAAGCGTCTAGCTACTCACCAATTTACCAAGTTCAACAAGGCGGTTGAACAATGCAGGATTACAGAGAACAACTTGAGAGACTTGTATCCTGCCAGAGCTACTAGCCACCGCAATGAACCTAGTAAGGGTGCTATCTCTCAGAAGCGGAAAGGCCAGGGATCTTCTTCATATAGGGGCAGTGATAAGAAGCCCTATCAACCTAAAGGTCGTGAGCCTCAGAGATTTGTGACCAAGGAGAAATGTCACCGTTGTAATAAATCACACTATGGTAAAAACTGTCAGGGAGAGATAGTTTGTTTCAACTACAAGCAGTCAGGACATTTTGCTAAAGATTGTCCGTGACCAAGAGCCGAGCAGAGGCCAAAGACTCAGGGCCGAGTGTTCGCTATGACCCATGAAGAGGCCCGTAGATCTCCTGAGTTGATACAAGGTAAAATTTCTCTAAATGGTTATTTGCTGCAAGCATTGTTCGACTCGGGTGCCAGTCATTCCTTTATTGCGTATGATTGTGTGAAACGCCTGGGTATGCATGTGCATAAATTACCATTCGATCTGGTAGTGTCAACTCCGATGGGTGTTAAAGCCTTGACCACAGAAGTTTGTTTGAATTGTGTCATAACTGTGGAAGGGCATCAGTCTACTGTAGACTTGATTTGTTTGCCGCTTTACCAGTTGGAAGTTATCTTGGGTTTTGATTGGTTAACGGCAAATAATGTATTGCTTGATTGCGGGAACAAAAGGGTAGTATATCCTGTTTCTCAGAGGGCTGAAGTTGTAGGTGCTAGTATGAATTTCCTTTCTACGGCTAAAGCTGAGAAATACATCGAGAAGGGTTGCCAAGGGTATATGGTGTTTTTCTCTATACAAAGGGAAACCGATGAAACTTTGAGTAATATACCCGTGGTGAATGAATTCCCTAAGGTGTTTCCGGACGATCTGAGTGGATTACCTCCAGAAAGGGAAGTTCAATTTCCAATTGATATCATGCCTAGAGTTGGTTCTATTTCGAAGGCCCCATATCGTATGGCCCCGAATGAAATGGTGGAGTTAAAGAAACAGATAGAAGATCTGCTTGAAAAAGGGTTCATTAGACCCAGTGTGTCGCCTTGGGGAGCTCCAGTATTGTTTGTAAAGAAGAAAGATGGAAGCCTACGGTTGTGTATCGATTATAGGGAATTGAACAAGGTTACTATTAAGAACAAGTACCCTCTTCCCTGAATCGATGACCTTTTAGATCAACTCTCTGGTTCTTGTGTGTTTTCAAAGATTGATCTAAGGTCAGGGTATCATCAGCTGCGAGTGAAAGCGGAAGATATTCCAAAAACTGCTTTCAGAACTCGGTATGGTCATTATGAGTTTCTGGTGATGCCATTTGGGCTAACCAACGCACCTGCGGTTTTCATGGACTACATGAACCGTATCTTTCGACAATACCTGGATCAGTTTGTTGTTGTGTTTATTGATGACATTCTGATATATTCCAAGAGTATGGAGGAGCATGAGCATCATCTGAGAGTTGTATTGAATATTTTGCGTGAGAAGAAACTATATGCCAAGTTGAGCAAGTGTGAGTTTTGGCTATCGGAAGTGAGATTCCTAGGCCATGTTATCTCGCAAGAAGGGGTTTCTGTGGATCCCAGTAAAGTGGAAGCAGTACTAGACTGGAAGAGGCCAGAATCTGTGGCAGAGGTACGCAGTTTTCTGGGTCTTGCCTGGTACTATCGGAGATTCATCCAGAATTTCTCCCATATTGCATTACCAATGACCAAGCTTACGAGAAAGGATCAGCCGTTTGTGTGGGACGAGAAGTGTGAAAACTGCTTTGTGGAGCTGAAGGAGAGGTTGACGTCGGCACCTGTATTGATTTTACCCGATCCCAGGGTGACATATGTTGTGTACTCTGATGCCAGTGGGCAGGGATTAGGGTGTGTCCTTATGCAGCAGGGACGTGTGGTGGCCTACGCCTCTCGACAGCTCAGACCTCATGAATTGAACTATCCCACTCATGATCTGGAGCTTGTGGCCATTGTGTTTGCTTTGAAGATTTGGCGTCATTACCTGTATGGTGTGACTGTGGAACTGTACTGCGACCACAAGAGTCTTAAATATCTGTATGATCAAAAAGAGCTGAATATGAGACAGCGTCGCTGGATGGAATTGCTTAAGGACTACGACCTGGAGATAAAATATCATCCGGGTCAAGCCAATGTAGTCGCTGATGCTCTTAGTCAGAAGACCGTACTCGTTGCAGCTATGATGATACGAGAGAAGAAGTTGATTGAAGATTTCCGTGATTTGAATCTGACGAACCAGATCGTCTGTGCCAATTATACTGTTTCTCAAGAAGAAAACGATCTAAGAGCTGAGATTGAAGAAGCTCAGAGGCAAGACGACTGGATACAATATAATTTGACTCGAATTGAGTAGGGAGAAATTCCAGGCTATGATTTATCGCCTCGTGGATTAGTTCGTTATCAGAAGAGAGTCTGTATTCCACTTAAGGCGGAGTTGAGACAGAAGATTCTGGATGAGGCACACAAGAGCGGATATACTCTCCATCCTGGTATGACCAAGATGTATCATAACCTGAAATCGGTGTATTGGTGGCCGGGTATGAAGAGTGATGTGACCAAATACGTGGCGAGATGCCTTACTTGTCAGAAAGTGAAGATTGAGCACCAAAGACCACCTGGTTTACTCCAGAGTCCCGAGATTCCGGAATGAAAATGGGAAAGTGTGACCATGGACCTTGTTGTGGGATTGCCCAAGATCAGGAATTATGATGCGATCTGGGTAATTGTGGATCGGTTAACGAAGTCGGCGCACTTCATACCAATCAATGCTGGTTATTCTCCTGATAAACTAGCAGAAATTTATGTTAGTGAGATCGTGAAACTCCATGGTGTTCCGAAAAACATCATTTCTGATCGAGATCCTCGATTTACTTCGAGATTCTGGAAAGCGCTACATAAAGCTTTAGGAACTCAATTGAGGTTCAGTAAGGCTTATCATCCGCAAACGGATGGACAGTCAGAGAGGACAATCCAAACGCTGGAAGATATGTTGCGAGCTTGTGTTCTTGACTTTAAAGGAAGTTGGGATCGCTTTCCTCCACTTGCGGAATTCGCCTACAACAATAGCTATCATGCGAGCATTCAGATGGCTCCGTATGAAGCGTTGTACGGAAGAAGATGTCAATCGCCTTTATGCTGGAACGAGCTATCCGAAAGGAAACTTTATGGACCAGATTTGGTTGATCAAACCTCAGCATAGATTCGGATTATTCGAAAGTGATTGTTTGCAGCGCAGAGTCGACAGAAAAGCTACGCTGACAAGAGAAGACGGCCTCTAGAGTTTGAGGTTGGAGATCATATTTTCTTAAGAGTATCTCCTGTCACCCGTGTTGGGCGAGCGATCAAGAGAAAGAAGCTAAGCCCAAGATACGTAGGTCCTTTTGAAATCCTTGAGAGGATTGGGCCTGTTGCTTATCGAGTAGCTCTACCTCCGAGCTTGAGCAGACTCCATGACGTATTCCACGTTTCTCAATTGAAGAAGTACCAACCGGATCCATCTCACATCATTGAGTATGAGAATGTTGAGCTTCAAGACAATTTCACATATGCAGTGGAACCAGAGCAGGTCATTGACCGAGAGGAGCGACGGCTCAGACACAGGAGCATTCCATATGTAAAGGTAATTTGGAAGGGAATGACACAAAGAGAGGCAACTTGGGAAGCGGAGGAAGATATGCGAAGGCGATATCCGGAGTTTATGGCTCAAGTTGTATAGCAATTTCGAGGACGAAATTAAATTTTCGGGGGGAGAATTGTAATATCCTGGATTTTAATCAAGGATTAATAACTTCAAGAGATGTAATTAATGATAAATAAGTATTTTTGAAGTATATGTTGTGCAATGTGAAATGAAGGCAATTATTCATAATTTAATGAGTATTGTACTAATCAGGGGTAAAACGGTAAATTTACCAACCGTCTGGTTAGCTATTGATGAGAAAACCCCTTATTAATTAAGATCAACGGTTGAGATTGGAAGATCAAGGGGTGGAATCTTGTGTGAATGAGTTTTGATGCACTCATAGGAGGAAGGATGAGATGGTGACAAGTGTCCAAATGAGAACCATTGGATGGGTCAACAATTTCAAACTCTCCCTCTCTCCCTCTCAAGTCGGCTATGTGTGTGTGTGTGCATTGATCAATGAGCCATTGATCAATATCTCTTATCTCTCTCCATTCTCTCCATTTTCGCTGCACAAGCTAAGGAAAGAGAAAGAGAAAAAGCTTAAGTTTTGGTAAGTAGAGATCTCTAAATGCTTTTATACCCTTCATTAAAGTTGATCAAGAGGTTGAGAGCTTGACTTCTATGATTTCAGAATTTCCATTGGTGGTGTTAGATTGAGGGATAAATCTGAAAATTGGTGGAATCAAGGTGTTGATTTCAGCAAGTTTAAGAGGTAGGTGTATGATGAACTTTGGTGTGAATGTTATGGTGTTTGCTTAATCAATGAAAATTCTGGAAATTTGACCTAATTATGATGTTAAGTGAAGGGTAGATTTTGGTGAGAGTGTCACTATTCATTTGGTCAGTTTTGACACTTGGGAGTGATTAGAATTGGATTTGAAGTTGAATAAGGGGAAGTGTTAGAATGAGATTTTGAGTGATTTGATGATCTAGAGAGAGAGTGTATGGAATGGGTTGAAATTGGGTTGTTTTTGGTTGCCAATGGATTCCTTGTGTTGAAATAAGTGAGAATGAGCTTTGACACAAGTTTAAGAACCATTGGAGTTCATTTGGTGAATTCTGGAAATCATATCAGTTGCTGCGTTTTGGGTATCTGATAGGATTTCTCGAGTGAGGGAAGAACTCACTCGAGCACAGGATGAACGTGCTCGAGTGAGCATGTTTGTGCTCGAGTGAGGGTGCATGAGATCACTGGGGGTGAGCGTCTCGGGTGATCACTCGTGGGTGGATTGACAAGAGTGAGAATGGCACTCGCGAGCATTGAGGGATCACTCGAGCACTGGAGTTGTGCTCGAGTGCGTTTGAGGCTTGGAAGAAAGGGTCACTCTCGGGTTGTCACTCGCAGGGTCTCACTTCCGTGGTGCTCGAGTGCTGGCGAGGTCTCTGCTCGAGCACAGCTTTTGTGCTCGAGTGAGAGTGTAGGTTTGTCGCGGGGGTTGCTCTCGGGCAAGCACCTCCTGTGTCTCACTCGCATGTGCTCGAGTGAAATCGGGGGGTCATGCTCGAGTGAGCCTTCCGTGCTCGAGTGAAAAGGGGGGGTCATGCTCGAGCACGGCCTTCTGTGCTCGAGTGAAGGGACCAAAAATCAATGTTTAGTTTTCTAAAGGGGGATCTTTGGGGATAATTATTCCAACCCTTTAGGCATATGTTTAGGCATTTAATGGCCATCTAAAGAGTCCAAATGAATACCAACTTAGAGTGTTATTGAATTAAGAACTTGGAAAAGGAAATTAACCAAATGTCCCTATCTTGATTATAGGATTTGACATCTGTTATCCTCGTGAGCCCACTATGCCAGCAACCATTAGGAAAGGATCAGGTAGTGACTTTTCTTTCGTACCATATGTGATGCATTGTATGTGTGTATTATCATTGATGTGTGATAAGTTCGTATGTTGCGACTTATGTGGATATGTGTAAGCACCGTCAGTCCAATAATCCCTGAGTAGCTAACAACGGTTCGGGTGAGGGTTGTGAGCCTTCCCGGCGGAGAAAGGGGATGAGGATGAGGTGTGACTATGTGACATGAGGCCGATAGGCTGATTGTGAGCCAAAGGGCTATTTGTGAGGCCGACGGGCCATTTGTGGAAGCCGGATAGCTATGTGAGCTATAAGGCTATGTTTATGTACTGCCATGCCAACAGTCCCTGAGTAGCTAACAACGGTTCGGGCTAGGACGGTGTGCCTTCCCGGCGGAGAAAGGGGATGAGGGTGGAGTGTGAATGTGCTGCTGTATGATGATTTGCTTACATGCTGTGTGCTTATATGTGGTATAAATGTTTAGTTACTACTGGGATTCTTTTGAATCTCATTCTTTCCTTTGAACTAACCTTTCAGACAGGGCGAGTGGCTCTAAGGAGAAGCGAGCGACCAGGAGCGGTTAGAGATTTCTAGGGACATTAGTATGGTTTTGTTGGTTATTCATTTTGGATAGTGATTACTGTATAACATTTTGGAGTTGTAAACAGTTGAAATACTTGGTTTCGTAATCCCCTAATCAGGAATTGAAACTCTTTGAATGTATAGATGAACCCGGGGGTTGCCGGGGTTTAAATTACGAACTCTGATTCCTGTTTGCATGTCTGTATTCCCTATTGTCTGTCATTCCTATTCATATGAGATTCCATCCTGGTAAACATCTTGTGCATAATGATGCTGATGAACTAGAGACTAAAATGCTCTTAAATTTTCTTGCCACATTGCATTCAAGCCTACACTAAAAATTGATGTATTTGATCACTTTGCAATGTCTCTTGGAATTTTCTTAATGTTCAGATGCGTAAATAGTTGGTTACATAATCATGCTGCATTTTGAAAACGCAAAACCGTAGAGATGGTAAACCTGCATTTTTGGCCTGTTAAATTATTATTCTAGTTTGTCATTGCAATAATCTCTTTCCTTGCTTTTGGATTGTTGTTCTTTTCAAGTTTGTTCTATAAGCTTGGCGATTTGAACTGCATCCACAGGCAAAAACTACGGGTCAAGATTTCTGTTTTTGCTGTTTCATACAATGAGGTTGTCCATTCTGTGTAGAAAGTGAATTTTGTTCTGTTAGTTGGGCACTTGACGGTAAATAGTTAAAGGTAACATGCACATACAAAATTCTGTTTTTGACTGTCATGTTATGCTTTCTTAATTAAACTAGATTTCACTTTCACGTGGTGCACAGGAAGATTAAAATTATCAGTGGCTCATCATTGTTAACAATCAACCCATTTTTCATAATGATAAAAATAATTAAAAGAAATTCTGTAAGATAAAAATGCCTACTACATGGTACATGCTTGGTAGACCTTTTAGCTTCAGATAGTTAATTTATGAGCAAATCACAACTCACTATCTTTTGGTAAAGAAAGATCTCAATCACAATGTGAAAAGCAAAGGATGAAAACTTGATGTGGCATGCAAAAAATTGCAACCATGGGAAAATGTGTGTGTATGGTTACACCAATATAGCTTCCTCTGCTGAGTAGTCTTAGGTGATTATTTACTATTAAATTTTCTACTCAAGAAATAATGCTAATTTTACTTACAAAATCCATGTTGCCATTTATAAATGGAATTATTATATATTTTTTCTTAGAGTTAAGGTGCAGATTTATCCCAAAAGATTTCACTCAAGCAAATTTGACTTTTATTGTTAAAAATGTTAATGTTAATTAGCAACATCAATTTTTTAATTATCAATATTATTTTTCTAATGGGCATTCTTATGTTTTGAAACTTCCAGGATAATAATTAGCCCAAAAAAGCTTTTGAAACATCATTGAGACCAAGCAAAAATTTTTGAAACAAATTTACATATTAAATCTTCTTTATTATGTATATATTGATAGTGATAACCAGACTAAGTTGCATACATTTCTATAAAAATTCTAGATGAGTTATCATATTTATGGGTTTTAAATAATGGATTTGTTATCACTTTTAAATGTATAGTGAAAAATGATGGTACTATTTTTTGAAGGAACAACAATTTTATTATTAACTAAATAAAATAATACATAAAAAAGACTCAACAAGTAACAAATTAACCTACCCGGCCGGGTAAGCAACTGTGCAAGCCCAAAACATAAAGTAACAATCCAATTACATGAAAAAGCGACAAACATATGAAAACAACTATAAGGGAAAACCAAAACCGTGAAGCTTAAACACAAAAAATGATGGGAATAATACATACACTCAATTTTTACTTCATCAAAACCGTGAGTTTTCAAAGGAATTTTGTCTTACTAATGTACCATGAAAAAAATAATGTATTGTACAATGAAATTATAAAATGAGTGAAAATTAAACAAAAAAAAAATTAAAGAAAAGCCTATTGAGTTGTTAAGATTATAAATTCACGAGGTAATATTATTATTAGTCCTTAGAGTTTATTTTGGTCTCTATAGTTTTATAACGACTTGATTTGAATTAATAGTATGGACTAAAACCAAAACTTGTTAAAAGTATATAGACTCGTCATTAATGACCCTATTTTTTGTTCTTATTCTCATACCATCCTTCTTTCTTTGTTCTAGTGATCTACTGTGTTAAGAACAATGTTTTGGAACTCGGGTCGGACTCGGGAACCGGACCGAACCTGTTCACCAATTTTTTTTAATTTTTTTTAAATTTATTTTTTAATATTTTCCTTAGAATTTCATATTAATAAGCCTAAAAGATTCAATTTCTCACCAGTTTAACTCCAGTCTGACCCGCTAACCCTTGAACTAGAATCCCGACCGATCCAGTGATCGGTCCAGGTTTTAGAACCTTAGTTATGACATATTAATGGGCTGCTTCCTGTTTGCATATTTGTATCCCTTATTGTCTGTCATTCCTATACATATGAGATCCTAGTAAACATCTTGTGCATAGTGATGCTGAAATGCTCTTAAATTTTCTTGTCACATTGCATTCAAGCCTACACAGAAAAAACTGTGCGTCATGATTTCTATTTTTGTTGTTTCATGCAATAAGGTTGTCCATTCTGCGTAGAAAGTGAAATTTGTTCTGTTAGTTAGTTAAAGGTAACATACACATACACAATTCTGTTCTTGACTGTCATGTTTTGCTTTCTTAATTAAACTAGATTTCACTTTCACGTGATGCACAGGAAGATTAAAATTATCAGTGGCTCATCATTGTTAACAATCAACCCATTTTTAATAATGATAAAAATAATTTTAAGAAATTATGTAAGACAAAAATGCTTACTACATGGGACATGTGATTTGACTGTGTCTTTATGCCTTGGGGTCAAATGCAAAATATTTTTAATCCAAGAATTGTAGTACAATACAACATTGGGGTCGTCTCACTTGAGGAGTCTTTTATTGAACTACCTAAGTAAACTAATTATCATGCAATATGCAATAAAAAAAAAAGGGGAAAACAATTTTTGGTTTTTCAAATTAATAATTAAAAGAAGGATGCAAATTAATTAAATGCTAACTATTGTTTTTGGTCTTTTTATAAAAATGGAGAATGAGTGAATGGAATGGTATGAAGTGGAAAATATGAATGATGAATGCTCTTGGTAATGAAGAAGTGACAATCCTTGCTCAAAAAGATTATGGGAGCTAGTTTTCTCTAAGTCTTGAAATATCAAACCCCAAACGATCGCTCGGGTCTAGTGTTCTTAATTAATAGTCACTCCTGCGAACGCAACTAGTAACTATCTCTTAAGGCACTATTAGGAGCCACTTAGAGTGCAATTAAAATGAATAAATGCAGCCAGCTTCCTCTTGATATGAATGCGATAACATGACACTCTAATAATCCAAGTTAATTATATTATCTAACAATAAGACGTAGATAACACAATTCCATCGAATCAATAAGGAAATATATATATATATATATAAATTCAACAAGCCACAAAAATCCAATCTAATTGCAAATATCAAACCAACAGAGACAATTAACATCAATCTCAGTTCCAGAATCATATACAATAATTCCTAAAACTAGGCAATTTAAATACATGATTCTAGACTAATAGAATGATAACAAAACTCCCCTTTGTAGTCCAATAAGCTCAAGAAACTCTTCATCACCAAGAATCAAGAATTAGCCACTGCTAAACATCAAGCTTCACCAAACAGTTCCCCAATTTCAGACATGCCAATCAGCTATGAAAGGGATTAATTAGTATTGAACATAGGGAAGTTGGTTCTAAATTTAATATTCCCACAGAGCAAGAACAGAGAAGCCACGGCCGAGACTGAGTAAAGCCAGAGAATGGAAAATGAAATCTGCTCCTTTGCTCTCTCTTAACTATAGCTGAGCTTAGCAGTGGGTGAATGATGATGATAATGGATTAAAAACAGAACACGGTGGTGAAGAAGGTGAATGAAGGTGATGGGACCAAGCTCATGAAGAAGATGCAGTTTCGATGATGATGAACTCTAGTTCGCAAGCTTTGATTCTGTCTCACAGGCCTCTCAGCTCGCATCTCCCTCCTTCAGCCGTGTCTGGTGCAGTGTGGTGGTCTATCGGAGATGGAGGAAGGAAGCTCGCCGGTGACCGTGGTGGGGAAGATAGTTGCCGGCGAGGAAGGAAGAAGATGATGATGAGATGATATTCGATGCTGATCTGCGATGATGGTGATTCTCCATGCTCTCCAATGTGGCACCTCACCACTGTATATCACTTTGTCTTGTGTCTTCAATTCAGGTTGCTACATGTCCACTTTGCATATCCATCGGGTCAGTGGGTATCGGATCTTCAATTGGGCCTGGGCTGCGTATCTCACCTTGCTTCTGTTCTATTTTTTTTCCAGCTGATATCCGTCTGGGCTTCAGCTAATTGGGCCTATTCTGTTCCTTTTTTTTTCTTTTCTTTCTTTTCACTTGGCCTAATTCACCTCAAAATAATTAATTTGAACATCTTAAATCCTCAATTTCCTTCTTTAATACCTACAAAGCAAAATTAAGCACAAGGTAATATCAAAAGTTCAAGGGACAACAAAAAATTTAATAATTAATGAATTTTGACCATTTTGCCCCTAATTCCCATTAATTCAAAATAATTGTCCCTAACCAAAATTTATGTTTAATAATGCACTAATGTCCCAGAAAATACATTAAAATCCCAAATTAATCATGGAAAATTCATATAGAAATATGGTTCAATCAATTCCCCCACACTTAGACCTTTGTACTCCTGAACAAAGGCAATTAAACATAATTTTCTAAATTCCTATCATTAATACAATTGAAATTTGAGCAAATTCATAATTGAAAGCAATGGATCTATTAATCAAGTTTCTCAAGTCAACACTAGACATAGTCAAACAATGCAAAGAAATTAGTTAACCACACAACCCAAAAATATTAGAATGAAGCATAAGAGAACTCTTAAGAAATTAGTGTCTAACTCACCTTACCTTATTGGGATAACTTCACTCTAGCTCACTTAATCAACACCTTACCTTAGGCTTGTAACAACTCTAATATCTCCACTACTAATAGCAATTAATGCAATGAATCAAGAGGACTTTAAAGGCTTGTAACGATGGATGAAGGCTAAATGGAGTGGATTAATTAAAAAAAGGAAATAGTTATATGCAAGTCAAAGGAAATGAACAAGTTCATAGCACCTAAATAACTTGATAACCTTTTGCTAATTTTTTTTTTAAAATCATGAACAATTGCCTTCTTCCTATTTCTTTTGCTTTTCTCTTTTTTTTCTTTCTTTTTTTTAAAATTTCTTTTCTTTTCTTCTCTTTCTTTCTTTCTTCTTTTTTTTAATACTAACTTTTTTTTTTAATTCAAAATTTGTTTTCAACTATATATATATTTTTATATACATGCCATTTCAATATACACATTGTTCAACTTTCTATTGACAAACCACTTTGATTTTGGAATACTATGAACACTATAAATAATGACATGCATACAACATAGGAATGGCTCAAAGAGGTAAACAAATGGTGATGAATGAGGGCTTTTGTTTGGGTTGAAAGGGTTTAAAATGAATGCCTCTTTCATTTCCATCACACTAATGCAAATGCTGTTTTGAAAAAGAGTTGAAAGAAGTTCTAGAAGATGAATAACTAAGTGAACATGCAAACATAGAAAGAATTCAAGGCTCAATTAACCTTCCAATAATGTTTCTCTCTAATGCTTACTCCAATACAATCAATTGCATAGCAAACTAAGCACAACACATTTTCTCAACTATTCCAAGTGCTAACTTTACTAAAAACAATCAATTAAAATATTTCAATCAATTAACAAAAATGCTCAACTCCCAAAAATATTAATGAAGTAGAAACTTCTTTTTTTTTTTTCAAAACCAAAAGTAAGCAAAAATCTAATTGTGGGTTCATTTCTCTTCCCATTCACTTGAAAAGCAAATCATGGTTTCAAAAAGTTGCCAAAACACTAGATCTCATGAAAGTTCAAAGAATTTCTCACAAATCACATTTCCAAAGTGACAAATGCGACTCTTTACCACTTAGGACATGTATCAAAGCAAGTCATTCTTGAAAAATTTTTGAAAAATTTTCTAGTTTAAGGCATTATCATTTAAAAACAACCAAATAATGGGATTGAAATGTATTTCCCTCCCCCACACTTAATCAACACATTGTCCTCAATGTGTAAAGCAACTCTAAAGAAAATGCTTAGCAAGTTGAAATTCAAGGCACAATGGTAATTAAGTAGGGTAGTGGCCACAAATGCAAACCATACAAAGGGGATTCTTATTAATCCTACTAAACTAAGCGACTTCTACCTTTTACTACTAGATTGTGTCCCTCCCCCACACTTATCTTCCTCATACAACAATTAAACCCAAAGAAACATAGGAATTAGGAAGAAAACAAGTGAGGAAAGAGACAACCTGTGTTAGAGAATATTCAGTCGCTTGAAGGAGAAGTTCTCATCCTCGATGAGAATCATGCATTTGACTTGGAAAACAACTTCTCCCGTATTGGACTTCCTTGGTGGAGGTGGCTCAGGATCGATCGAAAGAGGTCCAAGGATGTACGGTGGATGTTGGTTCCTCTGATGTCCTTTCCAAGAATACGCCTACAAAGGATTCAAGCAAACAGCAGTGTCCCATCCGAAAATAGAAACATAGAGAGATTTCAAGTGAATTAAAGGCATATTAAGTTCCAAACTCTCCAAGTAACTATCACATCCAAGAAAATCAACGATACTCCCATCAGTAGGAGACAAACAGTTAAATTCTCTTGTGTTTGCAAAGTGGAAGGTGCGGAATCCAACTTAGTGTTGGGGTACACCACATCATCATTGCAATCATAAGAAATGGAAGGGAAAAGAGTGGAAGAAAGAAGAGAATTGTTCAAATGATTACCACCTAAAGCTTTTGAAGTTTCAAAAGAATCATTTTCCTTTTCTATGTCAAGTGGTAAATCACAAGAAAGAATCATATGGAAAGAATCATTTTCATTTGTAATATTATCAATCAAAACAGTTGAAACTTCCCTTATGAAACTAGCATGTAAATCATTGGAATCAAGAGAAATATAATTTCTTAGGCTATTGTCTTTCTCATTCACAACAACCACAGTGGCATCCACACAAGTTTCAACATTCTCACAATTGTCATGCTTGCAATCATCAATAGTACAAGGAGGTGCATCAAGATCAATAGTAGAATCAACCACTTCATTAAATGCTTTCTTTTGAAACTCAACAAGCAAGTGGTATTTTTCATGATAACAATCTACACAAATATGATCTTCCACACAAGAACATGAAAATGTATCATCCAATATATCACAATCATCCCTAGTACTATGAAGAGAAGCATTTTCAACAGTTAAAACATCACACAAAGAAGTAGGAACAAGATCATCAACAACTACAATTGAATCACTACTACTTGAACTAAGAGGTTGAGCAATTACATTTTCAAACATTTGAGGGGATTCAACAATGATTTCCTTATCCACCTCATCATCACTCAAATCATGAATTGCTTCACTAGTTAAAGTAGTAGGAGAGTCAACTTCGATAAGGATAGGATCATT
Organism: Inga leiocalycina; assembly: GCA_963242795.1. Lineage (NCBI taxonomy): Eukaryota > Viridiplantae > Streptophyta > Magnoliopsida > Fabales > Fabaceae > Inga > Inga leiocalycina. The sequence continues at coordinate 62,365,702 of OY725321.1, forward strand.
ACCAAATGGTAGGGGAGACTCTTCAATGCTCTTTTGAACTTTCTCTACTTCTTGTGCTTGTGTGGGAATAGGCACCAAAGGATTGGAATCTTCCACTTGTGAAGTGTCATGTCGGTTTTGCTCTTCGGTTTCCCCATCATCATTGCCATTATAGGACCATGGAGCTCCTTCTTCTCCTTCAGTCTTTATCCATAGTATATGGTCAACAAAGGCTTTGATGAAGCTTTCAATGTCCTCCATTTCCTTTTCCATTTCCTCAGAGAGTCCAAGAGCATCCTTGAGCATGAATAATTCTAGATGCCGAACCTTTAGTTGGTCATACCTTCTTCGCAGGGAAAGGGTTTGGGCATCCATATATGGCAATGTGAGAAATGCATCAAGTCTAGAAGCTTGAGGAGTAGGGGGTTGAGGGGAATGTTCGTGGCATGGTGGAGAGGGTGGTTCATATGGAAAGATATGTGGTGGATGAGTCTCTGGAGGAGTATAGAACTGAGAAACCTTTTATGCTTCCTCCAACTCCTCATCGCCTTCTTTTAGATGCTCCACTTCATGTGTATGTAAGAACATGGAGGGAGGATTTGCTTGGGGATTCTTCAACACTTGTGCTTGCTGAGTGAGACGCTCAAGTTCCTTTTCCAATCTCTCACTCTCTTTCTCTTGTTGTTCCAATCTTCTGAGAAGAAAGTCCATTTGTGATTGCCGCTCTTTGGTATGATCATCCATTTGAGCTTGAAACTCTTGAATCACTTCCATTTGATAAGAAAAGGTGTCCTTGTTTGACTGCTCTTCATTAATAGTCTGAGTGATATGGTTTTGAAGCTCTTGAATGACATCACCAATGGTTGGTTCTTGGTGTGGCTCAAATGGTTGGGAATGAGGTCTATAAGATTGTGGAAATTGTGGGTAGAGAGGCTCATGAGGTGGATGGTATAGTTGGAAAGTGGATGGAATGAAGGAGAAGGGTCATGATATGGCATGCGGTTATATGATGGAGGATTAGAATGCGGCTCGTAATATGGTTTATATGGTGGCAGAGATGGCTCGTAGTATGATCTATAGGGTAGGTGCGTAGGTGGGGTAGGCAATGAGATTGGAATGAAGGTTGTTGGTAGGGTTCATGGTGTGAAGGGTAGAATGGACTATGACATTTTTCACCAATTGGACTATCTTGACATCCCAAATTAGCTTGAAGAAGCTGCAATGTTTGTTGAATAGCATGGATGCTTTCAGAGATGGACTCTTTGCTTTCAATCAAATCTGTTACAGAAGAGTGAGAGTAAACAGATAAACCTTGATTACCATTAAACCAAGCCATGAAAATTCAATCACAATACAATCCCAATGAATCACAAAGAGTATTATATAACTATAAACAATGAAAACTAAGAGAGAAAAAAAAATCTACAAAAATACAAATGCAAATGAAAAAAGGGAAAAAAGGATTTCAAAATGACAAAAGATGCAAGTATGCTATGAATCAACTTGGAGACATGGTGAATTCATACAAATGAGCTCAAAATCATATCAAATTGAATGCAATAACACCACACAGAAGCTACCAAGTCAAATCAAGGCAAGAAATGCAATGAATGCTATGCAAGCTACCTAAATGCAAAAATCCTAAACTATATGCAAAGAAATAACCAAAAATGCAAAACTAACAAGCTTAACCCGAGAAACCCCTTGTCAAAAGTGAATTTGACAATTAGATTACCTAGGGAGCCAATTACTTAGCTCCCCGGCAACGGCGCCATTGATTTGACCGTGTCTTTATGCCTTGGGGTCAAATGCAAAATATTTTTAATCCAAGAATTGCAGTACAATACAACACTGGGGTCGTCTCACTTGAGGAGCCTTTTATTGAACTACCTAAGTAAACTAATTATCATGCAATATGCAATAAAAAAAAACAAAGGAAAAACAATTTTTGGTTTTTCAAATTAATAATTAAAAGAAGGATGCAAATTAATTAAATGCTAACTATTGTTTTTGGTCTTTTTATAAAAATGGAGAATGAGTGAATGGAATGGTATGAAGTGGAAAATATGAATGATGAATGCTCTTGGTAATGAAGAAGTGACAATCCTTGCTCAAAAAGATTATGGGAGCTAGTTTTCTGTAAGTCTTGAAATATCAAACCCCAAACGATCGCTCGGGTCTAGTGTTCTTAATTAATAGTTACTCTTGCAAACGCAGCTAGTAACTATCTCTTAAGGCACTATTAGGAGCCACTTAGAGTGCAATTAAAATGAATAAATGCAGCCAGCTTCCTCTTGATATGAATGCAGCCAGCTTCTTCTTGATATGAATGCAAGAACACGGTGGTGAAGAAGGTGAATGAAGGTGATGGGACCAAGCTCATGAAGAAGATGCAGTTTCGATGATGATAAACTCTGGTTCTCAAGCTCTGATTCTGTCTCACAGGCCTCTCAGCTCGCAGCTCCCTCCTTCAGCCGTGTCTGGTGCAGTGTGGTGGTTTATCGGAGATGGAGGAAGGAAGCTTGCCGGTGACCGTGGTGGGGTAGATAGTCGCCGGCGAGGAAGGAAGAAGATGATGATGAGATGATATGCGATGCTGATCTGCGATGATGGTGATTCTCCATGCTCTCCAATGCGGCACCTCACCACTGTATATCACTCTGTCTTGTGTCTTCAATTCGGGTTGCTGCATGTCCACTTTGCATATCCATCGGGTCAGTGGGTATCGGATCTTCAATTGGGCCTGGGCTGCGTATCTCACCTTGCTTCTATTCTATTTTTTTTCCAGCTGATATCCGTCTGGGCTTCAGCTAATTGGGCCTATTCTGTTCCTTTTTTTTTTCTTTTCTTTCTTTCCACTTGGCCCAATTCACCTCAAAATAATTAATTTGAACATCCAAATCCTCAATTTCCTTCTTTAATACCTACAAAGCAAAATTAAGCACAAGGTAACATCAAAAGTTCAAGGGACAACAAAAAATTTAATAATTAATGAATTTTGACCATTTTGCCCCTAATTCCCATTAATTCAAAATAATTGTCCCTAACCAAAATTAATGCTTAATAATGCAATAATGTCCCAGAAAATACATTAAACTCCCAAATTAATCATGGAAAATTCATATAAAAATATGGTTCAATCAACATGCTTGGCAGGCCTTTTAGCTTCAGATAGTTAATTTTTGAGCAAATCACAACTCGCTATCTTTTGGTAAAGAAAGATCAATCACAGTGCGAAAAGCAAAGGATGAAAACTTGACATGGCATGGGAAAAATTGCAACCACGGCATAATGTGTTTGTATGGTTACACCAATATAGCTACCTCTGCTGAGGAGTCATTGGTTATTATTTACTATTAAATTTTGTAGTATGAAATAATGTTAATTTTACATACAGAATGTACATTGCCATTTATAAATGAAATTATTATATATTTCTTTCTTAGAGTTAAGGTGCAGATTTATCCTAAAAGTTTTCGCTCAAGCAAATTTTACCTTTATTATTAAAAATGTTAATAAGCAACGTTAAGTTTTTAATGATCAATATTATTTTTTTAATGGAGTATGTTAATATTGCTATATTTTGAAACTTTCAGAATGATAATTAGCCCAAAAAAACATGTGAAACATCATTGCTACCAACCAAAAATTTTTTAAACAAATTTACACATTAAACCCTATTTACTCTTTATTATGTATATATTGATAGTGATAACTAGAATAAGTTGCATGCATTTCTATAAAAATCCTAAATGAGTTATCATATTTATGGGTTTTAAAAAATGGATTTGTTATCACTTTTAAATGTATTGTGTAAAATGATGGTACTATTTTTTGAAGGAAAAACAATGTTATCATTAACTAAATAAAATGATCCATAAAAAAGACTCGACAAGTAACAAACTAACCTACCCGGGTAAGCAACTGTGCAAGCCCAAAAAATAAAGTAACAAACCAATAACATGAAAAAAGCAACAAACATAAAAACAACTACAAGAGAGAACCAAAACCGTGAAGCTTAAACACGAAAAATGATGGTAATAACACACACACCAATTTTTACTTCATCAAATAATAATAATAATAATAATAATAATAATAATAATAATAAACGCTCAACATTTATAATTTAGGGTTTGAATCCTTCAATTGAGCGATGTTAACTATTTGATCGCAATATAATACTAACACAAATAGTTGATAATTAATTTAAAGTCCTCTATTTATTTTTTTAAAAAAGAAAAAGGAAAACTGTAACTTGCCTCTCAATATCATTGGATCACAATCTAATTGAAAGTTGTTTTGGATTCAATCTAATTGAAAGTTCAATTGAGTGGATGATTTCATTTTTTATCACTGATCAGTAATTCAGTACTCAAAACTTTTGATAGACGAAACAAACACTGAGAAACCCCCAACCAAGAGCAAAGGCCAAAAGCCATTTTCAAATTTTCCATACATCTCAGCTCTCGCTTTCCACTTTCGAAACCTTGCTTCAACACTCTCTCTCAGTCTCTCTCTTCAAGATCCATCAATGCCTCTTCGAAAGGAAAGTTCCATTCAATGTCTGTAAGAAAACTGTCGCTCTATAGATTTCTCAACCTAACTAACCATTCACATTTTCAAATTAACATCTTCTTGCTCCTTTTTCCTCCTCATGTTCAGTTGTTGAGAAACTTGTTCAAATTTTAAACCTGTCACATCCCTCGCTTGCTTGTCATTTTTTAGGTAAGATCCTAATTTGAATTTGGCTAATCCTTTCTGTTTCTGAATCCTTTCATTTTTAATCCGCTGGTCAAAGAATCAAAAAAGAAGGGCTTCACAGTACAACTATCATGCGGATTCAAGTCAAAATCTGATATGGACTCTTTCAGATTTCAAGTCGTATCTGACTGAATCATTTGGTACCTTTCTTATATTCAAGTTTTGTCATGTAATTTAACAATAAATACGTAAAAAATTAAAATTAGATATTGGATCTCAATTTTGGAAGATAGTTATGAAGGCTTCCCCTATTTCTCCCTTGTTTAAGGTTTTAGGTATATTATGCGTGCAACTGAGTTTTGAACTTTTGATGACATTTCAAGCATCGCAATATTTTGGCTCTGTAAATGTCGTTTGACATATAACATTTCTTGACCTTATTCAGGGCAATTTAAGCAAATCTATGTTCTAGCTAATTTTACACAGCAGAAAAGGAATGTCATTTCCTAGGGTGCTTAAAATTTAGAAAGGGTTTCTCTTGCTCCATATATATGTGTATGATCTTTGTTTGACAAAATTCTGGTCTGTTTTATGATTTGAAGAAGCAACACCTTGGCCTCCACCGATTTACTTTCTTTAGATAAGATCATATCCCCTAAAATATATTGATTGCTAGTTTAGTATTAACTCACCATATGATTCAAGGTACCAACCACTTTGATTTTTATGCATCTCTTTTGATGATATTTCCCCCTCTCTTGGTGGCCGTGACATCTAGCATATGAAATAGTTCATATATTCTATTGTACTATTCATCACCTTTTCTATATTATCAAGGAAGACATCCACATTCCAAGGAGGCAATTGGATACTATTTACAGAGAATTAGATTACCTCAAAGTAGAGGTGGAGAAGCTTAAAGAAGAATGTTGAGTTAAAACAGAAATTGTTGAGAGCTTGAAGAATGCCCGCAATGAAGAATCTCTGAAAGTTCAAGAGATTACGCAGCAGACAGAGAAACAGGCCCAAAAACTTCATCTTAAGTCTGAGGAGATATGCGAACTAAGGAATGCCAATGAAGATATAAAGTCTAATTGGCTTGAAGAAGAAGATCATATCAAACATTATATTTGATTTCAGAGAAAAAGAAGATGGAAGTTAATTTCACTGAGAGATTATCAAAATTGGAAGAAGTAAATAGAGAGCTAGTGTTGGCATTAGATGAATTGAAAGTTAAAAACAGTGAGCTGCAGCAGAATGCATGTGCCAACAATAAGGAAATTTTAGGCCTCAGAACACTTCTATCTACTACAGAGACGAAGTATCTTGAAGCACAAGAGAAAACTCGGGAAACTAACATGTTGGGATAGAGAGATGATTTTACAATGAAACTGGAGGAAGAAAATAGAAACATGCATGATAAAATGAAATGGAAAATTGAACAGTTTAGACATCCTGAAGAAGCTCACAAAAAACTTCCAAGCGAGTTCCAATCTGATAAGGAACAGTGGGAGAAGGAGAAATCTGCACTCCTTGAAGAGATAACTTCCCTACAGATTAGTTTAGATTCTCAAACAAGAACTCTCGAAGCAATACAATCCCGTTTAGAGATGTGCAACCATGCATTAGCTCACCAAGAAAGCAAGAGGAAACTCCTCGAGGTTGAAATATCTGAATTCAAGTCATGGTTTGAGTATGTTTTTACCCAGTGTGAAGAAGAAAAGTCAAAGATTCAGAGCTTAACCATTCAGAGGAATGATGAAATAGCAGAGCTAAGAAATTCACTGGGAGATAAAGAGACACTAATGAGAGAAATTGAACTTAAAATTGTTCAGCTTGAACAAGAGAATCAGGAATTAGGAGATTCACTTAAAGAACTAAGGGAAGCTCAAATCCAAAATGCTGGAGCAAATTCTTTTCTACCAAAGCTCTGTAACAAGCTAAGATGGTTTGGAAGAGGCACACAAAGACTGTGCCTCAACTATGAAGTCTAGAGAATGTCAATGGGGTTCTCAAGTTGAAAAGATGGAAGAAGATATTAGGACCTACAAGTCTTTATTGACCAGTAAAGAACAAGAAGTAAAGGATCTTCTTATGAAACGAGAAAATTGTCATTGCGCAATTGAAGAACATTCTTTGGGGCTCTTGATCTTTAAATCAGAACTCATAGAGGCTTATACCAAATTATTTAATGTAGAAATAGATAAAGTTGTTCATATCAAAGCAAAAGAAGATATGACTCTTCTCTCTATTGTGCCATTAGGAGAGAAAGGGCTTGAGCTATATAAAAATAAAGGCTTGAGGAATCATCAGAAGGTCTACTTGTCTTGAAAGGGAAACTTTGGCAAATGGGGAACACCCTAAAATATGAAAGAAGTGTTGCTCTTGAAGCGCAAGAGAAGCTAGAGCTTGAATTAGCCAATAAAAATAATGAGATCACTCAATTAGGATGTGAAGCCGAAGAGTGGAAGTCTAATTTTGAAACTCTCAAAGCCTGTTTTGAAGAGATTCAAGGCAAATGTCAAAAGATGGAGAGTTCCCTTATTTCAAAGGTTGATAATGAGCAAGCCCTAAAGGATGAAAATGAAAGCCTTATCCGCATTGCGAAGGATCAGGAGAAGAAAGCCGAGGAACTTCAAAAGTAGATTGCTTTGTTAGAATTGTAATATACAAGTAAATTGAAGGAAGCAGAAACATCTATTAAAGAGGAGAAAGACCAAATTATAAAGCACTTGAAGGAACTAGGCACGTTATTGGAGCAAGATTTAACGTGTGTGCTGTCTTTGGCTTCCTCAGAGCAGGTGGAAAAGCGGGCTGAGGTTGCTGTGCTTACTGGGGCCTTAAAAGATGCAGAAAATCTGATTAAGCTTAGGATTGAAGAAAAGAACTTGAGAATAACGAAATCAAAACTGGAAGTTAACAATTTGCTTGAGAAGTTAGCTTATAAGGAAGAATCAATCTTGCATTTGAAATAAGAATTAGAGCAGCATCAACCCTCATTTGAGAAAACGAAGTTGGAAACTGAAGATCTAATAGAAAAACAGAGGTCCATGGAAAGCAGAATTAGAGAGCTTGAGTTTGAGAAAGGAACTTTGCTCCAAGACATCATGAAGTTATTAAACGAAAAGGAGGGTATGTTGGCACATATTGAAGACATGTGTGAAAAGATTGAAGAGTTATCAGGTGGGGATCATCCATTGATGAAGACTCTTGACGATATATTGGATACTTCTGTAGATGGAGATGATTGGTCAACAGATCTTGTTGACTTTGACAAGCTACATGTTTCTGCTGCAAATAGTTCAAATGGTACTTTTTCAGTCACGACTAAGAAACAAGAAGCAAATTTTGATGAGCGAGCTCCACTGAGAGAGTTTAAGAATTTGCACATGTAGATCAGAGAAGAATTCTAAACTCAAGCTAAAGAAATGCAGTAGTAAAGGTAAATAAATAAATATTCTTATTTCGGATTTAATGCTCTTACCGTTGTTTTGTATTAGAGTCTTGATATATGCGATATACACTTACTTTCAAAAGCTAGATTTTGAAGAATCTTTAGTATCAGGAGAAGTTCAGGCTTAGCAAAGTTAATATTGTTAAATGGTAAACAAAACTCAGAATAACGTTTAATTCTTCAACTTTATTCCATAAGTTGTTCATCAAAGCTTCTTTACCTATAGTCTTATCAAAAACAAAAGAACCATGAACATGAAATTTTGTAGACATGTGATACAAGTGACCAGAACATATATAGACAAAAGTCTTAGTCCATATATAAATGTTCTTAATTCTAAACCTAAAGCTGGATTAGCTACCCTGCAGGAAAAAAGAAAAGTGGGTTGGTCAACCTAAAGTTGTAGCCATTTGACTTAACTTGATGCATCCCTATAATCTCCTGAACCAAGGGAGAATCACTTTGAAGTCCGAAGGAAGAAATGTAATCACCAAAAAGTTTCAATAACAAGTGAGTAGCATGAACCTGTTATCATTTGCTTCTCTGAAACTTGTCATTGCATGTTGTTCATTAGTTGAAATGCTTTTTGGTAACTACATTCTTTCTCTAGGGCCTTCAAGTAATTCTGCCCTGAATTAATTGTCTCATCACTCCTGTCTGAAGTTGTTGTGATTTTGTTGAAGAGCAAATCAATTAGTAAAACCACTAGTATTGTTAATATTTCTGTTAGTTTCATACAGTGCTGCACTTTTTGTTCCGCTTGACAAGTGATTTTAGATTTTTTTTTTCAGATTTTGGGAACATGCAGGATTTGCTTGTGTCTTAAGCAAGATAAACCACTGTATTTTAATTCTCTTGGGAAGTCCAAGAATTAGCACTAACGGTTAGATATGGAGGATTGAAAGATAAACTAAGTGAACTCAACTGATGCTTATTTTTGTAGCTAAGTGAACTCAACTGATGCTTATTTCTGTAGCTCCCACATGATTTATAGAAAAGATTAGTTTAGTGATCAAGTTTGATCCTTAGATTTGTATGAGTGAGCCATTTCCATTTGGTTATCTTGATACATAGGTAGGAAGTAGTGTTGTTCTAAATATAATTTACATAGAAGTATCAAATGATCACTATTTGCTGCTTTGTAATGTGTTTCTGTGATTACGTTCATCACAATTCTAAAGAAAGGCTCGCAGATGGGTAGATGACAACCTAATACCAAATCATGCTCTCAGTGATGGGATTAGACAAATACACAACTTTATAATGCGTGATTGTATTATAATATTTGATTTCCTGTTAGGAAATGCTAACTATTGTTATTTTTTAGCCAGCCATAATCAAATGAATATTGAATTTGTCATTATGAATATTTCCCTTTATTAAAAAAAAACACCACTGCTCCCGTTTCCATTAGTAATCAAATTTTAACCCTTTCTGTTAAACTTACATTACAACCAACTTTCATTTATGCACTAATTTGTTGATTGTGGATGTTACAAGTTGGATCATATACCTCACTTTCGGGTTCTCTTTTTTATTATTTATAATAAAAAACACCTGAATCTGAAGGTTTGACATTTCTCTATGTCTAACAATTTAATGTCCTGCTATTTTTGGATTTGAGAAGCTTGCATTCTAATACGTAACTGACCCTTCACTCATCAACAGTAGGCATATGTAGTTGCAATATACTACCTCCTCCAATCTTAAATATCAAGGACAGTTTATAAGTGAATTTTGATTAAGAATATAAAAATCTTAATATAATTTATCTCTATTATTTTTCTCCCAACTAATTTATTTGGCTTATAAATAATATATAATAATATAATAATACACAAATATTTCAAAAACTTCATGTAACATATGCTATAATTAAGAAAATTATTTAATTTTCTTAATCTCTCCACCGCCTGTAGTAGTGATTAATCCCCTCGCACTGTAGACTTCCCAAAGGGATTTTAGTGCTGACCACAAGACGCTCTCTATATACACATCGCCAGGGATTAAACCCCTAATTAGATACTTTAGGAACACAGGAAAGCCGCAAATGTGACCAATGGTAGGATGTGTGTGCGTGTTAGTTAAAAACAGTTTGGGTGTTGACCCAACAAGGTGGGTTGGGGGAGAGTGGGTTAATGCATATTATAGACAGGCTCCTTGTTCTTGTTTCTTTTCCTTTGGGCCCTCACCATTTAAAACTCTTTTGGGGAATTTCTTCAAGGTCCCGCACACCGTGAAAATCATCAAAATTATTATGGAGTCTCATGGATCTTAATTTAAGTTTTAGTGTACATTTATCAAAGTAACTTTATTTTAAAAAAAAGGAAAAGAAACTTCCCCAATAGTGGAAAACATAAAATTAAGAGTCACATTCAAGCTAGCATCTAGATTAAACCAGCATAAAGCAAAGCAAGCCAATCATGGAACAAGACCTCAACTTCAATCCAAGCCAAAACATAGATGCTGCCACCATGCTGAATCAAACTAAGAAAACTTCTGATATGGATATCAAACTCAGAAAGGCATCTCCATACACTAATAATATTCAAGCATTCAGATCTTACCTTCTTGAATGAAAAAAGGCATCATAATTCAAGAACTTCAAAACTCTGAGAAGACATCTATTCACCAACTGGAACCTTTCAATCTAAATTGAATGGATTTTCAAACACACTCACTCAGTAAGAGCTCACAAGGCAGCTAGCAGCTAGCAGCTGGCATCATCTAATCCTCCAGTCCATACCTTAAACTCGAGTTGGCTTTTCTCAAAAATAAATAAATAAAAAGGATGAGAATGGCAGAGAGAAATACCAGTAAACCCAGCCCCCACTTACCCAACAACAGCTTGAAGAGTCCAATATAAGAACTGACCGCAAATGATAACAGAGGTGATGGTGTATGAGAATGCCAACGACATGGACACCTCCATAGATTATATGAAATACTTGAGCTTATCAATTACTAAGTTTTCTACACAGAAGTTCCACTGGATACCTGTTCACATGCATTATCGTTGGAAATATCTTGCTCATGCTTTGATAATTGATGATTCAGAATTTTACATTTAAATTTGTGATCCAGAATAGTCCAAGTATTACCTGTTTTATGAGAGCAATTAACACAATATATCTGATAACCTGTTTTAAACAAAATCTAGATAAATTTCAACTGAGTATTCCATTCCATCCATCACTGTTGGATGTATCTGCTTTCTTAGAGTACTTCATCCATTTCTGCTTGTTCTTCTCTGATGCATTCCGGTTTTGAGAAAATCTTGTAAGCCCCTCTCCCAACGCTCCTAGATTTACCCCATTTCCAACCAAAATGCTTGTTACTCCCATTTTTGAGACCTGAAATTGGCATTTCCAGCTATTAAACATGTAATATATATGCTTAGTACTCTTTCCGCTTGGATAGCAAATATTGCACAAAAATGAAAAATGAAGGAAGTCTTTTTACTGCTTGGATGTTCCTGTTCTCGTCATCAAAGAATAGCATAGAATTAAATGGAACCCCAGTCCTTGAATGAATTCTTTGAAAATGGTCTGTTTTGTGTGTCCAACTCGAAAATATTTCCTGAACAATAAAAGGAAAAGACAAATTAAAATTGATAAGACACAGATATGTGATTACAACCATTACATATTCCATTTTGTTAAGAAAACAATTTTTTATTTTTCCCCCTTCTTTTTGGGTGTTTAGACGTATACTCTAGAAGGTTAGGGGAGACAAAAAGACCTGCAACCACAACCTTTAGAATTTATTTTTTTTCCAGCTTAGCGCTAACCTCCTACAGCAAAAGCCAGTGATCAACTCTGTTTTTTTCTCAGGGCATCAAATATGACGATATATCAACGAACAGAACAAGGAAAAGAAAGATTAAAGTATGATTCAAAGAACAAACCTGAGCAGAAAACATTGACTTGATGCTCAATTTATCAAGAAATGTTCTGGCTATATCAGCAGTTGGTGATCTAGAAGCAATGGCTACATCAATCCCTTTGTCTTTGAGTGCACATAGGATTCCTTTGGCTTGAGGGTACAAAGATGGCATTTCACGCTTGGATCGGCACTCGCTGAAATTTGGCTTGGCATAAGTGACTAAATTATAAATTAACATTTGAAAACTTTTGCAGGAGAACCATCTTGAGTTCTACTGATCTGGAAGTTCATTTTTATGCATTCTAGATGACATAACTAATGGCTTGGCTTTAAATTGTCAGCCTTTGTGGTTTGTTAGGGTGAACCCTTAACCTCTTTTTTTTTTTTTTAAGTACTAAGGCAAGCAAAGCTTGAAGTTTACAAAGGAGATGCTAGGAAATATGCATCAAAACATTGACCCGGTAGTATCCCACCACACTCTAACACAAAAAGCGCATTGCAATCTGCTGGCGAAGTGTTGAACACCGAGAACACATGATTGCTCCTCTGAATGTGAACCCTTAACCTCTACATGATACATTTTGTACAAAGTTGATGAGAATAAAAAATTTAGATGTTTAAAAGATGAGAAACTCAAAATGCTCTCAAGCTATTTCTGGGGAAAACAAACAAACAAACCAAATTGTCCAAAATATAGTTTTGAAGGATACATTCTTATTTTTAAATGTCAACTTAGCCTCAACAACTTTTTTCGGCTCAAGAAAAAAAAGTATCTCACTTCAGACATTGTACAACAGTATGAGGTATAAATGAAACAACGAAATCTTGATCAATTATCAATATGACGATTTATGTTAAAACTAGATGAGACACCATAAATTATTTTAGTTATATAAGAAGAAGCCTCAAGGCCACATCAAAATGATTACCCGTAGATAATCCAAGAATAAAATTTTATTGGATAATGGATTCTGTCACCAGGCAAAGTTGAGCTTGGTTCAGTGGCCACAGACACAAAATTAGGACAGAGAAACCATTAGGCATCCAATGAATATGGCAGTTCAACTCGGTTTGCAAGGAAATTCAATCATATTATGTGATGACGTAATGGAAAATAATCCACATAAGCCTGTCCTATTAGTTCATATAAGAACTAAAAAACTAAACTAAAACTCCTCAATCTACATCATTGATGAAGCATTTTTCCTGGAAGTACCACACAGAAGTTTCTCTCTAAAACGAAAATCTATATCCCAGGACGAAAAACAAAAAACAAAACAAAACAAAACAGAAAAGTAACACTAGATTCAACCAAACAAAAATAAGAAAAAAGAAAAAAAGGAAATGAAAAAACAAAAATGGCCGGTTTTGAGTACAAATTCAGAGCACTTTGGAGAGACCAAATAAATCAATGGCAATGAAGAGATAAATGATATTTTAAACGAAGCCAGGTTAATTTTAGAGAAAGAAAAGAAAGGAGAGAAAAGGGAGTAGTACCAGTAGAAAGGCCATAGGGTGTAAAAGAGGTCGAAAACGACAAGTTGTGGGAGAACTTGAAAGACTTCGATTATCTGAAGTGCCTCTGCCTTCACCTTCTCGTCTCCCATATCTCCGCCTCTGCAAACCTCAGGGATTGAATTCCGGTGGTCGTCGCATGAACTTTGATGCAATATTCAACGTATTAATATATATATATATATATGGAAAATCTCATTCAGTCCCAAGAACCACCAGAAAAAATAGAAGTCTCGCTCGCTCTAGATTCCTCTATCAAAAACTCTATGTGAACTGCAGTGATATAGATTTCAAAGACATAAATGGGCTTATAAATTACTGTTCTAAGTCTTGTTAATATAGCTACACACACTTGTCAATTAGAGCTGGTTTAGTTAACATAGATGGGCTTGTCAATGACCATTTTATATGTGTGTTTGAAACAGTGATTGTAAAAGTGGCTTTTTTCAATATTACATTTTACAATCTTACTTTTGGGTAAAAGTCAGATTGTGTAATATGATTTATGTTTGGGTTAGTGGTTGTAAAAGTGACTTTTGTAGAAGTAGAACTTGTTTGGATTGACTTTAGCATAAATGGCTTTTTGTGATATTGGTAAGAGAGAGTTAGAGCCGGGAATCAGGGCTGGCCCTTGACGGGCCAGGGCCTAACAGGGCCGGCCCTAAAGGGCTATGGGTCAGGAAAATTGCAGTTTTTCAAAGTCCGGCCCGAGAGCATCAGGGTCAGGGCCAGCCTGCAGGTCTGGGAAGTCCTTTTCACAATATTTAACTATTTTTCTTGCGTATTTTCCCCAGAGAGATATAATTAGTAAATAACAGCGATTAAAGTTCTAATTTAATACATAAATGTTGTCAACATTAAGGTTTAAATAACATGTTTCTTGAAACAAACAAACACAGTTACTAATGTATAATCAAAAGTAAAATCATGTCCATAAATAACTCACACAAAGGCCAAAGTATGAGAAGGCAAGAAGCTAAATACTCTAACCTCTAAACAACACGAGTATGACAACTATCATTTTCACCTTCTTCGCCACTATCATCAATTTCAAGGACATTTGATTGTGTTTCAATTTGAGCAGTAGGTTCAAGTAGTCAAATAATCACAACCTCCATAAAAAATCATACTCCATCAGGAAGAATAGTATATAATATGATTTTATTTTAATAGGTAGAACAATATACTCTAAAATCATAATATGATTCAATTAGACAAAACAATATACTCAAAAATCATACTCTATACAATAAGAGGACAGAGTGACATATAGATTCAATAAGGCAATTCAAAAATGTAACATGGTTCCTTTCCAAGCAAAAAAAAATAAAAAATAAACGGGCTTAAAGGGCTAGCCCGAGGCCCTCCAAGGCTGACCCTTTTAAGCCCGAGGCCCTACAGAGCCGGCCCTTTTAGGCCCGACTTCCTTTTGAAGCTACAATTTGCAAGCCCGGCCCTTGAAGGGCCAGGGCCTAAGAGGGCCAGCCCGACGGGCTCGGCCCGTTTTCCCGGCTCTAGAGAGAGTAGTGGGAAAATATTTAAAAAATCAAGTAAATATTTAAAAATTACTTTAAAATATTAGGTGCTACTGGAAAAATATTTTAGAATGGGTGGAAATCAATAAATCAGTCTTCTAAGTTTTGGATGCTCTTTACTACTAAAAAAAATATACTAAAGGTAAAATTGCAATCAGTCTCCTAAGACTAGGTACAACTGAAAAAATATATTAAAGGGTTAAAAGCACCAAAAAATATTTTAAAGTAATTTTTGGAGCTAAAAAAATACATTAAGGATAAAATTGCAATCAATCTGATAACACACTGGGTACAACTGGAAAAATATTTTAAGAGGTTAAAAGCACTAAAAATTATTTTATGATATTGCATGCTACTTAAAAAACATTTTAAGATAGTAGATAAGTATAGAAAAATACTTCATAATATTAGACACCATTTTCTTTTTTTTTAAAAAACGTTTAGCATAATTGGTGTGAGAGATATGAGAGTGTTTTTTTTAGATGGGACAACATTTTTGTCCCAGTAATTTCTCTGTCCAATTTTCATCAGAAGCCAATCGTGGCATAAGCCCCAAATCTTTCTTATGGTAAAAGCAAGATCAAATTGCATAAGTCATTTTCCTCAACAACTATCCCAAACACTCAAAAAATTATCACTTGTGCCAATCGGGCTTTTTGGGAACCAATCGTGCGATTGGGCACCCCAAATTGAATGCCAAACACTCATTATGACTTATCAATATAGTCACATACACTTGTCAATGAGAGTTGCTTTAGTTAAACATATATGAGCTTGTTAATAGTCACTCTATGACTTGTCAATATAATCACATACAATTGTTAATAAGGTAAGTTCACATTTGAAATCTTTATCATTGCAGTCCCTAGAAATTTTTTTCATAGAGTAATCTACACTGGTACTTTTTTTATATTATTTTATGGTCTTGATACCTAAATGAGATTTTCCCATATATATTAATTATGGATAAACAGTCTAAATCCCCACTCAAATTTGAAATTTCATGCAAAAAAGCCTTGAGTTTTTAAATTTTATAAAAAATTAATCTTTTTATCCCTATGGTTTTCAAGAGGTGCAACTATTGATTAGAACTTTTTTATCTTTAGCCTTGGGTCCACAATAAAAAATTAACTAAGGATTGCCTATAGGCAAATTTAGGATCGTTCTTTTTTCTCGATGAGCCTTTTATTGATTCCTAAGTAATCTAAATACCAAAAAATGTAATGGAAATAAGGAAAAATTGGTTTTGGGTTTTGTTTGAAAGTAGGTAAGTACAAAACTCAATTAAAATACTAAAGCTACTATTTTTTTGTCTTTTCAAATAATGAATGGACTGGAATATGAATGAAAAGAATTCTTTTGAAAAGTTGATTCAATAGCTATCCTTGCTCCATAAATGATATAGGAGTTAGAAACCCATCAAGTCTTAATTAAAAACCCAAGTAATCACATTGGATCAAACACTCATAATGAATAGCTACTCCTAAGATCGTATTCATGACTATTACTTTGGAACATTATTCAAGAACAACTCAGATATGTAGAATGGATTGAATTAATGCAAATATTTCCTCCAATATAAATGCATAATTGCTACACTCAAATTAACCCAAATCAACTACACAAACCAGTAACCACATAGCAAGCATAGTCTTATTAAATATAAATGAAAACATCCAATCACAATAATCTAAGTCCAAACACAATATAAGCAATTTTAGCTCAACAATATGGAGTCCAAATAACTCTCAACAAAATCCTACTGAAACTACCTTAAAACATAGTTATGAATTACAATAACAATAGAAAATTCATAAAGAAATTAAGAAAAAACTCCCTATTGAAACTCTTAAACTCAAGCCAAGTCCCCAATCCTCAAGAGTTGAAAGCTTAGTCACTCATTGGAGCTTCAGCAACAGTGACATCAACTTGTTTGGAGCTCTGAAAGTCCATGGAAATTGAGCTCACTCGAAAATCAAAGAACTCCCTGAAAAATCACAAAGCTCCCCGAGAAGTTACAAACATCATTGGAAATCACAAAGAACTGCCCAAGGAGGAAGGTGTGGTGTTAGAGTGAGGAAGGGATGGTGGTGACGATAGTAGGATAGTATTGGTATGTCAGCGCTTTTCTCTGGCGATAATGACAGCAGACTTGAGTGGTATAGTCAAGAGAATCAATGGTGAAGGTCCTCTCTCTAGTTCTCCATTGCGCTTCAAAGTTTCAGCCTTTTCAACTGGATCATTATTCGAAGATGATAGTGGGAGGACGCTGCAACTCCGATAGTGGTCCTAAGGTGAGAGATGATGATTATGGTGGTGGTCGATAGCTCTGAGCTTCCCAGATCTAAGCTCTGTCAGTTCGTGGTGCTTTAATGGTAGAGAAGACATTGGTGGTGGTGAGGAAGGAAGTCCTTGACGGTGGTGGTGGATCTTGTCTCTTTCCGTCACCTCTCAAATTTGTTTTAACCAGCAACTACAATAAAAAAGTTTAAAAGTTCATGGAGGGACTAAATGTAACTTTTAAAATTTTTGTCGGGAATAGCTGTAATTTAAAAAAATTATAGGCCTTTTTCTGTTATTTTCTCTAAGCCCTTTCTTCATTTTTTGTTGTTTCTAGAAATTCTGGGTCTTTTTCTGTAATTTTTCCTAAACTAATCTGCATAGAAAATAAACCCAAAATGTAGTACCTTATATTCCAAAAACAATCAATTAAGGTAAATCATGAAATATATGACATTTTTGCCCCCTTTTAACCTTCATTTCATACAAACAACTTTAATCACAATTAATCATAATTAATGCAATTTATGTCCAAAAATAGTGATAAAATCCCTAAATACACCATGAAATAGCTAATCAAAATATGATTCAAGCAACTGTCTCTATTCTTTGACTAAGTGCACTCCCTATATTTTGACTCGGTTATAACTTAGGGTCTGTTCGGGAACATGTTTGGGTGGTAAAAAAGCCCAGTTGCTTTGCTTGGCACCCATTTGGATTTACAGTGGCTCCCATTGAGCTTTACAAAAAAATCACTTCTATGAGAAGCTAATGAAAGGAGCTTCTTCCTCAGGTGAAAGCTGCTTCTATGATTGTGGGAGCATTTATTACTGACATTCAAACTCCTCTCTCCTCTCAGCTCCTCCCATCCTCCCAAAACCATATTATAGACCCACCCAACTATCTATATGCCTACTTTAAAATATAGGATTGCACTTTGTTTGTAAAATATTTTTATATTTGCTTTTATATGCCTACTTTCAATTTATCATATTATAGACCCACCCGACTATCTATACAAAAATATATTATTTAACTTTTAGTGTATTTTTTTTAATAATAATTTAACTCTTTTGATTTTATCACATTTTATTTATATATTTTCACTTCAATTATCACAATATATACAATTAATATATGTGTGTGTGTGTGTAGTATTCAATCAGATTCATGTCATTTCTAGTCATTTTCCATCTAAACGAGTTTTTCAAACACTAATCCAAATAGGTTTAAGGTTAGAAAAAAAGTCACTTCTGCCACTGCCAATCCAAACGCAAATCATATCTACAATCTGGCTTTTTTTCTATCTAACTTTTCCAAAAGCCCATCTGCAAAAAAAACTCCTTTTCCACCGCTAATCCAAACAGGCACTTAGTCCCTATAAAATAAAGGTCAATGACTGAATTATAAAATAATTAAAACTATAAAAACTAAATTGACAACTTGCTTGTAAATAGACAAAAACATCCTATTTTTCTGAAATTTGTATGAAGGACAGGTAAAAGGAAAGTTTTATCGCACTACTATAAGACTAACAATACTATATGATAGTAAGTGTTGGCCTTTAAAGGGACAACATAAACATAAAATAAAGGTAGCCAAGATGAGGTTGTTGAGTTGGATGTGTGGTCATACAAGAAAAGACAAAATTTGTAATACTCATATACATGAATGTGTTGGAGTTGCTTCTATTAAAGGAAAAATGGTAAAAAGTTATTTGAGGTGGTTTGGACATATGCAACGAAGGCCATTGAGTGCTCTGGTGAGGAGGTTTGATCAAACAGTATAAAGTCTTATAAAATGAGATCGAGGAAGGCCGAAGCGAATGCTCATTGAGGTCATAGAGAGAGATCTTTTGGTTAATAATATATCTAAAGATATGATTTTTGACAGAGCATAATGACATCGTGTGATCCATATAGCCAATCCCACCTAGTGGGTGGGATAAAGGCTTTGTTGTTGTCGTATTTGTTGTATGAACAGCAGGTACATCTTTGAATTAGAAATTATGCTTTATTTGACAAAAAAAAATGGATAACAATAAAATAAACTGAACAAAAAGGAAACTATTCCAACATTGCACAAAAAGTGTTTTTTAAATCAAAAGGTAAGATTTTCACCCAAAAAAAAAATCAAAAGGTAGGATTTACCAAAAGATGGTGCTAGACCATGTTGAGAAATGATGTGACATGAGAGATAAGAGAGAAGAATTACAGAGATGATTCCAGAAGTGGTTTGATGAAATATGCAATTTCATTAGAATATCATATAATTGATAATTACCTTTCCAGTGATCTTCCTGTACAGTGCAAGCACATCTTTTACCGTGGACTCAAAGTGCGTAGTGGGGTCATAGCTCTACAAGTAATGAAATGTCAGTCAGTAAAACTGATTTTTTTTAGATAAAATGAAAAAGTCTCCTCAGGTGGAATAAGAAAGATGGTAAAATCTCACATCCCTTATGATGGAAATAAACCAAAGACAATCATAACCCTACTCATTTGAAAATATGAAGTAGCTGCAGGTCTATACTAAAAGTAAAAAAGGATATCTGGTTGTGCAGAGACTTGAACCATTTAACTCCAAAGCTAAATTTTTTTAATCAAAGTGATCTTTAACATGGTATCCTGGTCCCACAAATCAAGCAGGCACATTTGTACTGGTATGGTATGCCATTTCTATACACACACACATGTTAGATATGATTAGTTTTGATGATGTCAAATATAAATGAGCAAAAGTTTGCATAATATATCAAAGAAAGAAGATATCTTGACTGAGTTATGGAGAATTATTATCAAGAGGAAAATTAAGAAGAAAGATATTGAAGAAAGAAGAACATGGAAGATCTGCCAAGAATATCAAGATTCAAGTTATTAGAAGTAATTTTAAAGATTTCAGAAATTTGAGGCACTGTTTGGCACTGTAGCAGTTGGCACTATTTGGCTCTGTAGCTGCGTCACTGTTGCAATCACTCGAGTGAGGCACTATAGCATGCAGATACTATAGCATGCAAATCACTGTAGTGCTCGAGGTGCAGAATGAAAGTGCAAAATCATTGTAGCAAGTGTGGCACTATAGCACTCGAGTGAAGCAAGAACACACTCGAGTGTTAGAGCACTATGTTCTACTCTGTTTTACATTCAGCCTGACAAAGGTCCGGTATTTTGGCCATATCTCTCAAACTACACGTCGGATTGACCCGAAACTGGTGGCATATGAAAGAAGACTCACAACACGAAACAAAATACACCAAGATCATATTTAAAGAAGCTCAGATGAAGAAGATATGATCCGTGGAACTTGACAGTGAAATCACCGTCATTTTTCAAGATAGGTTTGGTATTTTGAATATAACTCACAAACAACACATCGGATCGAGACGAGACTAGTGCCATATGAAACTAGACTCAAAGGGCTTTCCATGGATAGGTAATTTTCCTAATTTGAAGTTATATTCTAGGAGCTATGTCTTCTGGAAGTTGACGCTTGTGCAATCTAGTGCGATAGACACTCTTTTGAACATAACTTGCAGAATACAAGGAGTTTGGAGCTGATTCTTTTTGTATTGGAATGCATATGGCAAGAGCTTTCTTATGATACATCATTAGAGTCAAATAAATAAATTTTTTCTAACGTGGCCCCACATCACTCACGAGAGTGTTGTCTAGAAGTGGCTGAAGTGTGGAGAAATTTAGCAACACTCGAGCATTGAACAATACACTCGAGTGAGGATCAGATTTGCACTCGAGTCATGCAAGTGTTGACATGAAAGTGTTAACCTGAGAAGAAGCATGTACATGAAAACAAGGAGTGCACTCGAGTGAGAGATGTTGCACTCAAGTGGTGTCCAGAATTGCAGTCGAGTCCTGTGAGTGAAGAGCAGCAAGTGTTTGCCCGAGAGGAAGCCAGAACGTGAAAATATCAAATGCACTCGAGTGAGCCATACTGCACTCGAGTGAGAACTTGGTAGAATCCAAAAACGAAATTGAGCCTCACAGCAATCAACTCAAACATGGTTAAATGTTATTTATTCATTATGTTTTCACTTGTTAATATACAAAAACGTTAACTAACATATATTTCAAGTGAGAAACAGGAGGTTAAACATTTGGATTGCATCTTCAAGAACGGAGGTCACGTATGGCAAATATCATCACTCAACGTGATGAGCCCAGAAATCAGAAATTCATCTTTTAACCAATGATCCAACATACCCATGACTAATACTTCATCATATTAGTGATTAAGCATTTTGCAGTATGAAACAGGAAATTTAACGATGAGATTACAAATTCAAATGAAAGAGTCAATTGTAGCCGGTTACATCATTACACATCGAATATTGGCTACCTACCACGACAAAAGATTGACCCACCATAAACAAATGTCTGAAAGACAAACGCTCCATAACTTGATGTACAGCTTATAATGAAATATCCCGCTTCTCAATGGGACGCTATGCGCTGCAACGGAAATCTTATAGTAGCTAGTTTTTCAAATGCGCTCAACGGTCAAAATGAAGTAATGGGACTCCAACAGACGAATGCTCACAATGGTTATGATCTTCATCAACTATAAATAAGAGAGCACTGAAAGTTGATGGGAGATAGAGAAAACAGAGCAACAACACCAACATACGAATATCATGAGTCATCCATTTCTACCCAAACACTCTCTATTCTTATCTATATTCTATATCATGTATATGTGAGAGTGCTATTTGTATTGTACTTCAATGAGCATTATATCCACTCTGTGAGAGAGTCTATAAACACTTTCATCTGTATTTTTGAATTGATCTCAAGGTAGAGGGACCTTGAGAGGGTTGATTTCCTTACGGGGGAAGCTGTAGAGAAAATTGCCAGTAAGACATTCTGCTCGTAAGACTTACAAGGTGTAAGCAGTAGAGAATGTTGCTGCTCATAAGACTTACAGGGGTGTAAGCAGTAGAGAACATTGCTGCTCATAAGACTTGCACGAGTAAGCAGGAGAGGAAGATATTCGGGATTGCTCTACTCGTAAGACTTGCCGTAAGGGAGAGTATTTCAATGAGAGATTTGTAAAAGGTTTCACAAGTACCCGGCTAAACTTGTGGGATTGTAAAGGCTTTTCTTGTGGCCGGATTAAACAAGAAGATAGTGAATTTGAAAATCTCAGGAGGAGCCTGGGGACTAGACGTAGGTCATCACAGATTGGACCGAACCAGGATAAATCACAGTTTGCATATTCTCTTCCCTAAGCTCTTATATTTCCAGCATATATTATTTAATCTAACTGTTAATTTATGATTCATTACCTTCATACTTATTGCTTTTACTAAGATGCAAAAAGATTTTCAAAGTTCTTAAGCTTTTATCTTACAACCAATTCACCCCCCTCTTGGGTGTCAGCCAGTTCTAACAACACACACACCCCAATTCTAGTTTCCTTTCACAAGTGATAAGGAAAAGAAAGCAAGTGAAAAAAATAAAATAAAATAATTCAAAGAGATTCTACTTATAGTAGAGATGAAGCAACCATCCGCTTCGCAATCATTCTCAGGTTCATATCTGTCATAAGTGTCATAGAATATCTCATCTACAGGTCCAAACAGATCAATTCCGGGCTTCAATTCCACCTTAGGTTGGTCAGTCTCTGCTTCTGCTGAGACAAAAGCAATATATTTTCCTTGTGCTGCGACGTTATGAGAATAAGAACAGCAAGAAAGATACCTGCAGTTACCATGGACACCAAGAATCAGTTCCATAAAAGTTGGAATCATAAATTTACAACTAAAAGTTCATTATTCTACTCACATCAACTTTGAGATTTGTCATTCATAAGAAATTGAGAACATAATGCATCCCTATTCACATTTTTATTTAAGATTTGTCATTCATAAGAAATTGAGAACATAATGCATCCCCATTCACATTTTAATTTTAGTAGTCTCACTGTCCCACTACTTCCCCTCATTGTCATCCTTTGGAGTTGGAGACAAGTCCTTTATTACTTCATACCTAAGAAGGTCATTGTTTATGCTTTCATAATTTGTGATTTCCAAAAGAAGAAATCAATGAAGGCTAGGGTTTGTCCTTACATATCTGATTTGTGACCAAGTAGTTTTTGCGGCAGAATGACTTGAGCTGAGTGAGAATCATTGGTATTTGGAATAGGATGACTCATAATACATATAGCATGCGCAACTTTTCCGACCTTTTTGAGCTATCAATCAATAAAATATTTGCAGGTGAAGATTAAACTCATTATCAGATATCAAGATTAATTATGTTACTTTCTCGTTTAAACCATGAAAACTTTCTTTTCTAATCACTAAAATATGAGAGAAGCTAATAATCTAAATACTGTTAAGAAATCTAACTGGGTACCTTATCAGGTAGATATGAGGGATCACACACAACTTTCCTGCATCTGGCTGTTTCCCCTTCAGATGTTACACCGATGGCTTTCCCACTATCATCAAACTCAACCTACTCAGTAGAAAATAAACAGTGAAAAACTTGAAACAGAAAATAAAAATATATTAGAAAAAGAAAAAAATAGGACATAAAGAACTTGGGAGGACAAAATGAACTTTAAGGGCTTGTTTGGTATAACGGGAGGGGAGGGGATTAAAAGTGAGCAGAGGGAAAAAATTTTTGAGTTGAATTTTAAAAAATTCGAAGAAGTGAGGTTAAAAGTTTTTAATTTATTTTTTACTCTTTCATCTCCAATCTTCTCTTTACTAAAATTTTGTAACCCCCCCTTCTCCAATCTTTTTAAATTCAACTCATAAGAATTTTTACTCCCCTCCAAATCCCTCATACCAAACAGACCCTAAATCAGTTGCAAATGATAAGCCTGAGAAGAAATATCATTATAATTCAATTTAATTTCTTAATACTAGTGATTCATCATTATGAATTTAAGCAAACAATTAATTATGATTATGAATTTGGGTATCAAATTCAAATGCTGTATAGATGGAAACCTAAAATTTTTGCATTGCTTCATAAGTTTTAGAAGTCAAATGGGTTAAGGATATATAAACTATATATTGACACAAGAATTGTCACCACTTGTGTGTCAGAGAATCAAAGAGAGCAAGAGAGATAATAGGAAAATTCTTAATGCAATTTGCTTCATTAGTTCATTATTCAATGAAAAAAAAGAGTGTCCAACAGAAGCAACCAAGTTAGAATGAGGGAATAAGTTATGACAAAGAAGTAGTTGGAGTTAGAAAAATATGAACCATGAAAACTTTTGTGACTTATGGGCTAATTACCTTCCTTAGGACATATGAGGAAGACACTTTGAAAGTAAACCAGATAAAGTCAATACTTTTCTTTTCTTTTTTTCCCTCAATCATAAAACCCTTATAAACCAAAATGGCTTTTATAGTAGAAAAGCATCAAGACGCAAGCTTTCACCACTTCTAGTAATTCAAACTATCTTCCAGAATAATGAAGCATGATAATAGACTTGCCTTGCATTCTAGTTGGTTGAGCATGTAAGTTCCACCATATACTGCACTTAAACGTGCAAATTCCTGTTCACCATCAAAGAGATGAATGTTAGCTCCAGATGTATAAGAACTTAAAAGGATAGAGAGCAAAGAAAACTTGAGGCAATTCTCCCAGTCCATATAATGGATATATGTAAGGTGAGCCTCCTCTGAAAACGTGCCACGGACTCTGCATAAAACTAGATAAAATTGGAAGTAGTATTACTAGCTTATGTAGGTTCAAAGTAATTCTAACTACATAAACATCAATAGAATCAACCAAAAGGTATGAGTCAGAAGATCTCATGAAGAAAAGATAGAGGAAGCCTGAGGAATCAAGGTAATAACATTGGGTATATCCAACATTCATGGAATAAACTGGTCCACAAGAATATGTGAATGCATAGAAAGAAACAAAAGGATAATAATAAACTCACAATATTCTTCATAGTATCACAAGATAGAAAGAGAAAACATTATATGCCAATGACTATATGGTCCATAAACTTGTGCTAAGGATATACATAAAGAATGATATAATGACCATTTTTTTATGTTGAATTGTAGAAAAAGGAGAAGGCCTTTAATAAAGTATTATCTAAGTCTTCTTTTGTCAATGTTATCATACTCTATACATAAAATGTTGGGAATTCAGCTTTGGTACATGATTTTTTCACTTTCATTTCCAGGATGCTCCAATGGTGCTGAGAAAAGTTTCATCATTAGCGTCTAGTGAGGACGACAACAAAAAAATAATACCTTTGATAGAGAACAGGCTATTAGACTAGGTTCATCTAATGGGCATAGCACTAAAAAAAACACTGAATTTACGACAGAATTTGGGACAAAATTAGAGTTTCCGACGGAATTTGCAATGGAATTTCCGACGGAATTGATTTTTGATGGAATGGATTCCGTCGGCAATAATAGTGTCACAAACAAATTTCCAACGGAAATTTCCGACAGAATTTATTTCTGTCGGAATTTCCGATGGAAATCAATTCCATCACAAATTCCAATGGAATTCAATTCCGTCGGAAATTCTCTCACAATTTCTGACGGAATATTCCGTTGGAAATTCCCTCGCAACTTCCAACGGAATTCATTTCCATCGGAAATTCCATTGCAAATTTTTTTTGAAAAAAATTTTAAAAATCCATATGGCAACTCCGACAACTGCCCACTCATCGCCGACAGTGGAGCGTGGCAGCTCTGGCGGCGTCCACCTTGTCGCCGGCCCCCAGTCCCTCCACCACGTGTCGCAACCTCCCTCCACCACGTGTCGCAACCTCATATTTCCTAGAAATGCAACTCAACTTGCCCCTCCTTTGGTTCGAACCCACGACCTCGTCCATAAGCGCGCGATGCCTTACCGGATGAGATCGACTGCTTTGGCGTTCTATTATTACAGACAATTATATATATTATCATATGAGTATATTTCTTTTCAATTTCTAAAATTAAATTTTTATTAACATTAATTAATAACTAGTAAATAATTATTAACTAATATTTTATTTACTAATATTAATTAATAACTAATAAATTTTATTTTTTATATGACTATTTTTCCCCTACAAGGACTAAAACCTATTATTGACACTACTACAAAAAGGTAAAGCTGTGGCGCTTATAATTGCATTAACTGTGGCGCTAGAGAAGTGTCACATATCTGGACGCCACTAAAAAAAGTTGTGGCGCTTGGAAGCGCCACAACATTTAAAATTTTTTTTAAAAAAAATACCCTCCTGTGGCGCTTGTTTGAGGAAGCGCCACAGGAGGGAGGCCTCCTATGGCACTTCCTCAAACAAGCGCCACAGGAGGGTCCTTTTTTTTCTTTCTTCTTCTTCTTCTTCTTTTTTTTTTCCTGTGGCCCTTTTTTATGCTTCCTGATTGTGAAGCTTTATATAAAATGAGTGGCTTTCATATTTATCATCTCCACAAATTGTCAATCTTTCTATTTTATATTTCAACATATTATATATATATATATATATATATATATAATTTTCACATTTAAAATTCAAGTTCCCCAACAATAATGTTCTTATATTAATACTCTCCAAAGCTAATATAAAAAAATATCACAATACAAGAACTTGATATGTGAACACAATATATCAACAACTAATTAAGTAAATTAAAAGATTACTAAAAAATGCAAGCTTGTCGGCAAAAAAAAATTAAACAAAGCAAAAAAGGCAAACGAAACAAGCTAGGTTTTCACTCTTTCCTATTAAATTAGGAACAAAAAGGCAAACGTTATGTTACGGTTTATCTTGACTAAAAAAAAAATTTAAACAAAGCAAGCTAGAATGAAATAGTCTTCTTCTTACAAATCTATTAATTGACCAGCACAGGGAGTGGGAGACCACGTTGGTGATGCTAGCTTGAGTGACGAGTGAGCGTTTGAGTGTGTTTTTTAGTGTGAAGATGATAGGAAATGGAGGGAGGGGCTGACGGATCTACTAAGAAGATGAGAAAGGGAAAGTAATTTAATGGATGAGAGAGTAGTTGAATAATTAAAGTGGAGTAGTAGTCAAAAAGAGAAGGAATGGGGGATGTACACGGAACTACTACGCAGGAAATGAAATAATTAAGAGATATACATTATCCATTTGAAATTTTTCCTTTTTTTTTATAAAAATAGGCAAGTGTGTCGCCTAACTAATTAGGCGCCACACATTGCCTCATCAGCTGTGGCGCCTAGGCATTAGGCGCCACAGCTGATATATATATCATGTGTGGCGCCTAATGCCTAGGCGCCACACATGATATATGATGCAGCTGTGGCGCCTGGTGGGTCAGGCGCCACAGCTGCTTGTGTGGCGCCAAGTAGGCAGGCGCCACATTAGGCATCCCCAATTGTGGCCCCTAACCTATTAGGCGCCACAGCTGGTACCAAAAAAAAATTATACAGGTTACAAATAAAAAAAGGGAAGTTGTGGCACTTGTTTAAAGACGTGCCACAAAATGTGCGCCACCTTTTATCTTTTTTGTAGTAGTGTGAAAATTAAAAATATTTTAGAAATTAGAAAATAATAATAAAAATTAAATTAAAAATATTAATTAAAAATAATAAATTTTATAAAAATAAATTAAATTTTAAAATATTAAATAACTAAAAAAATAATTTTTAAATTTTTCCACGAATTTCCGACGGAATTCCATGGCAAAAGTTAGAATTTATGACAGAATATTTTTCGTGGCTAGGAAAAAATTCTGTCGGAAATTCCGTCTGAAAATTTTCGACGGTTTTCTGATGGAATATTCTGTCGAAAATTTCATGTTTTTTTGTAGTGTAGTTGTATTCATGGTCATCCATTAACAAACAATGAAGAAAAGCCTTGAAATTCCTAGAATTTTTGGTGGTTCCAGGATCTATATTATATTTTGTACTGCAACATTAAGGGGCCTCCACATGGTCAAGGTCCAAGATCACTAAAAAGACCTAGCTGTGGAGAGGGACAGTCATGAGGCTGAACAAGATCACGTCCAGACATGAGGGATGTGGGGATCTTGGAAAATATTTAATATAGAAAGATTGATTGATACCATGTTTTAAATGTCTATGATTTATATGCTATTCAATTTTTATGTTTTGATCCTATTCTGGATAAGAGTGCACAATTTTGAGTGATTGCCTTTGAATTTTCTTGATATATAGGCGACATAGAATAATGAATCTAATTGAGGAATTTCTTCTGCATCATAACACCAAATAAGCATTGGAAGATAATTTGTATTGCTTATACCTTTACTCTTTCTACGAAGTCATTGGCTGGCTAATCCAAGTAGCTATCATCCCTATGAACTGCAATGCATGACCAATAAAATCAATTGTACCATCTTCTAACCCATATTTCCTGCATTTTGAAGAACCATTCAGAATTCTAAACATGACTTGAATCAAAGAATTACACTCTATTCAAATAATTTCTAAATGAAAAAAATATTACCGCCTTCAACACCAAAGAGACCTAAAACAACAGCCAACTACCCTAATGTTAAATTTGCCAAACATTCAGTGAAATGAAAATGCAAAAACTGTAAATCTAATGTTTGCATTTATATAATATTTTCTTTGTTTGATTGGTCCTGTATCATTCTATTCTTCTGTAATGACTGATAAATTAAGAGAAAATTTTCAGTTCATGAAGAAATGAACATTTCCAAATCTAGTAAATGGTGCAACATCTTGTTTAGAGTTCTTTTAATGATAAAACTTTGTCATTGTTTTAAGTTGATGTGCATAGTCCAATGCTTACGAAAGAAGGCCAAAATAAGTGAAGAAAAACACTTTTCTAACTAGGGTATTTTGAATTTGAAAGAAAAGAAATGGAAGTGTATGCATAAGAAATCAGCTGCCTTGCTGTCACTTGGCTCAAATCTAGCCCTTCATGAGATTTTGGATCGCTCTCTTCATAGTCTTGTACATAAATGAAGAACTTTTGAGCACGGCGCTTCTCAAACAATCCCATCAATGGTGATTTCAGTGCTTCAACATCTGTGGCTGGGACTTTGTAAATCTAGAAGGTAAAGTATTCTGTCATAAGATTTTACTCTGAAATTCAGGAGATTCGAAGAAATGTAATATTTCCAATATGGAAAGTAAAAAAACATGCATATTGGTCTAGAAAACGAGTAGATAATGAATAATATACATACCTTTCCCTTATTATACTCAAAACTGCCATCTACAGCTTTAAAATTCAAATGTTTTGTAACATCAGTGTGGATTAGCACACGAACCAAAAGTCCATTGGCCATCATGAACTACAAAAAGCAGATAAAATATGATTCATATTATAGCAGAATGAATCTAAAAGAAAAAAGAAAAATCATTTAGAAACATGGAAATTGATACCTTAGGCATCATATCAACATTATACTCTTTATATGCGCCCAGATGCTCAGTTGGGTTGTCATCTCCTCTGAACCGCTTCCATAACTACAAAACAGAAAAAAGAAAAGATGGAAAGAGACAAACAACATGGGACAAGAACCTGCTTAAGATTAAGTGATGTAGACTCTCCTCCATAGTAATCATTTCTGTGCACATGCAATACCTATTTCAAGTGGATGGAGTTAAAGGTGGTCATACAAATCATCGAAATTAATTGCAAGGGCATTTTACGAAAATAACAGCAATTCAACATCTGTTTATAATCTTCTAGGCCACATCATAGCATTAGAAACATCAGCTATCCCTCTAAGAATTAATTTTAGAAACATGGTTGAAAAGGGAGTTATGGTTGAAACTTGAAAGTGGATAGCCAAAAATAGAGAAGGTAGAAAATGAGGATTGAAAACGATTTTATGATAGCTAGATTAAATGATGATTGAAAATTTAAATAAAATACCTTTTCATGCTGTGATGAATAAAAAGTGAAAATTCAATGATGATCATTTTTGTTTTACTATACATGCACAACACCTCACTTGGATCCCATTAATTTCTTAAAAAATTTGACAATATCAATTTTTATATGAGAAAGACATAATTATATTTGTAACTAATTTACATTGTGAAATCCTCATCAATCTGAACGAATCTTGCACACAATGAGTCAATAAGGTCACCGTAAGAATTTTCAAGAATCCTAAACCCCAAATTCCACCAAATGGAACCTGTCAATTTGATAACGACGAGTGTACGTAAACCTACTTGAACAATGAAACAAGAGTCCCACAAACATTATATCTATATCTCTACAAAAATCGTCAGAGGAACACCAAAACTTCCCAGCCATCTCCATTTTTATGACCTATCTCGTACCAATTAAATGCGTAATCCAGCAAAAATAAAAGTTAACAGCTTCAAATGAAGAACGAAAGTGAAAGAATAGAAGAATCACTGACTTTGAGGCCATCAACAGAGAGAAGGCCACTGAGGATGCATTCCTTGAGCCCTGTACCGAGGACGATCACATCATACTCTTCTTTTTGGGACCCTAATTGAATATTGGATTTTTATATTTTAAATGTTTCGTGTTGAAATCGTTAACTGCCTCCATAAATAAATAACTAAATTAGCCGCATATTACTCTTTTTTGTATTGCCATGTGTATTGGGTTGCTGCGCACATCAGTCCATGCCTGTTGTACTCTTGTTGTGCGACATCTGGCATTCTTCTCCAAAAGAACGCCATTTACACCACCAGTTGTGCACTTCGGCAGAGGTATGCTTTCCTTCAATCCAAAGTATTCTTTCTGAGTTGTTCTGATTTGATTATTTTTCATCTCAGTCTATCGAGAAGAGGCCGCTGCCACCACGTTGTTCTTTTCGTCTTTCATATTTTGTCTGGTTGCTACTGCTCTCTGTTATTTTTGACGTAGCAAGTGAATATATTCTACAGTTCCAGCATCATATGATTGAGAGGCTTCAAATGTCATTTTATATGTTTGTTAATATGTGAAAGTATGAAATAGAAAGTATCTTGCAGGACAAAGGAGATTGGGTCTAGTTGAAGGGGCTAGTCCTTTACAATGTGACAAACCAATATTCAAATTTTTATTGGGTAAGGTGTCCACATTTAGTGTCCAACAGTGCTTTGAATGAGATTGCCTCCAACCAAAGGATACCTATACTTAACAAAAGAGAAAGAAAGTATCTTGCAAGAGGCTTTGAGAGTTGCCTCTTTTTGGGCTCCTCATGGTTTAATTTTATGCTGATGACATGGTGTAATTCATCTTCAATTCTTGGGTAAAAGATGGAATACTTTGAAGAGATAAGTGGAAAAAAGAACTTTTGTTTAGTGTTTCATAGTTTTATTGTTTGGTTTAATTCTCTTTTGCGTCGGCATTATTTTTTTTTGCTTTATCCAAAAAAAAAAAAAATGAATTTTCGCTTGGTTCTTTATTCTGACATATGGAGTGTAGATTGTTAATAATATTACCATGTGGTTCAGGTGGACCTTGGTGTTACACTGAGTGAGTGTTTTGGGAAACACCCAAACCGTAGTTTCAGAAGTTATTTTCTACAAGTCGAGATAAAACTCCTCTCACATACTTACCTCATAAATCGTAAAAGCTATTCTCAAAAACTAATCCAAACACACACTGAGTGAGGTATAGAATCAGTATGCTTGTGAAATTTATTTAAAGTGTCTATTTGGGGTCTTTGTTTTCTTACTTTTATTATGTTATTTAACCGTTAATTGATTCGTTATAAATGTTTTTACAAAGATTACATATTAAAACTGCCACAAAAATTGCCTAGATCATGCGCTTAAATTGCCACAAGTCAGATAAATTACCTTATTTAAAAATCCTTTGTGGTTTATCTCTGTTCTGCGATTATTTTAGATTTTTATGTATTCTTTTAAATGTAAAAATAAAATATTCAAAAAAGAAAAAATTAACAAACCCGTTATCCGTAACTTCTGCAGTCATAAGAAGGCCAAAAAAAAAAAAACTTCTACAGTCATAATGCATTATTATTTATTTGAATTTAAAATATAATGTTCAAAAATATTTTTTTTCTATTCAGGTTTATATTTTAGCATAAGGTGTGAAAGATGTCTATTTCTCTATTGGTTGACTTATTTCAAATTCACTTAAAATTTTATAGTATCTTATTTTTGATATTTTGAAATAAAACTTTTTTAAAAAATTTAAATAATTTATGCATTTAAAATATTATTATAAATATTTAAATCCCTTACCGTTATTTCTTTCTTTAGAGTTATCTCAAGTTTTTATGTATTATTTTAAATATAAAATATAAAAGATTCAGAAGCCTATACAGGAACAGGGGCACACTACTGCAGAAGGGACTTTTAACGACCGTTTTTAGAGGGACGTGTATGTGAGTGTCGTGGAAAATTTCAAAATTGACGACCGTTTGAAAACAGTCGTTGTAAGTCCAGGATACAACGACTGTTTTTGAAAAACAGTCGTTGTATCTCCTTTTTTTTTTAAATATTTTTTGCTTTTCTACCCTTCAGCATTGAAAAACTATCAATCTGAAGACATTTATATTTTGTTTGAATTTGGGAAACACTCAAATGAAAATATCATGTCCCTCACAAAACAACAGCACTATCAATGGGGTTTTATAACAAATAGGGTAGCCCTTGAATCAAATTGATTTTAGTAGCAGTGTAAAACATGAAAAAAAATTAAAAGCTCAACATGGTCAATAAGAAGTTTGTAAAACAGCCTTTCATTTTGCTCCTAAAAGAAATATAAAAGCTCAAGCTTAGACTACAATTCCAACCAAACAAACAGCTTATGAAACATTCTACAACTGAACTTTTTCATTGAAGGAATTATTTGAAGTTTAAAAATAGAAGGGAAAAGGAATTCCCTATCTATATGCTTTCCAATGTAGTTTCCTTCTTCCTTAAATCACTGCAAGAGATGTTATAGAACTCAGCAAGTTAAGCCAAAGCCTGTGAATTGCTTTCACAAACCTTCCACAATGATGCAACCTCTCCTCTGTAGACAGTGCCCCAATCGTCACACGAGTCCAAAAAGTCAAGCAGCTTCAAATAGCTCTTCGAACACCACCAGGAAGAGCGACAATGGCAGTCTTATCAAATGAGTTGTTTCTCACTACAGCATCCACTAGTCCATGTTTCCTTGTGGAGAAACACTTGAAAAAGTAAAATCAGACTAAAATCTATGAAATTTGGCCTATAGATATGGACAAGACTTAAACTCTGTCTTTTGTCAAGGCATAAATCAATTTTTAAATGATAGCAGAATCTGTTTTCCTGTTGTGAAAGAGAAGCAGCAAGTTGGGAACTTCTCTAAAGCAAAGATCAAAAGCAAAAATATATTTTTCTTCAAAAATACCCTCACTTTTAAAACATCACACAACATTATACTGTTTCTAGAAATATCATTTTCTTAGTAATTCGACATTAAAAAGTACTTTTTTGTAAGATTAGCCAAGCATTTGTGGTATTGCTAGAGGTGTTTATATGAATACCTTTTCTATTATGGCACTTTTTGAGAAGGACAAAACAATGAAAAATTTGCTTTTGCCCCTTTTCATCAGATCAAGACCTTTCAACCAAATACACATTACCCTAATCCAGAAGCTACCACGCACTTGTCTAGATTATATCTAAATTCATATAAAAGGAGTCATATAATAGGAATTTACCAAAATGAATCGATATGAGACCTAGCAACAGAGACACTCCACAACGTAACAAAGTAGTCCTCTATAGCTCTATCTTTGCCATATAAGTCCTGAATGCCATCGCCTACTATGGGTTTGCCATTGACGTCGACCACCATAGAGTCGTCGCTGATTTTATGATGCAACGTGTGAGCAAGAGGTAGAAGGGAAGTCTAGGTCAAACGGCCGGGAGGCATGACATAATGTGAACTCTTCACAGGCGCAGTGCTACATAGTGTGAGCTTTACAAAGGCGGGAATGGTCTGATTTAGGGATTTTATAACAATGTTTCAACGATTGGTTTTCAAAAATAGTCGTTGAATCTTTAAGATTCAACGACTGGTTTCAAAAACCAGTCGTTGTAAGTAGGATTCAACGACTGGTTTTGAAACCAGTCGTTGAATCCTACTTACAACGACTGGTTTTCAAAACCAGTCGTTGAATCCTACTGCCATATTTACAGTTGTGCCACCGCGTTATTTTCTACTACTGTTTTTCCAAAACGGTCGTTAATTGGTGTCGTTAAATCATCGTTTTGTAGTAGTGGCAGTTCATAAATAATATATAGGGAAAATCCCATATAAAGCTAGTTGAAATATTAAAGTCCTAAATAAGGACTTCAAACTTGACAAATCTTTGATAAGGATATGGGCTCAAAATAGGATTTCAAAATGTAGATAAAATGACCCTAATACCCTCCCTCATCAATATCTTGCTAGCTCCTGCCCTCCTCCTCCTCCTCCTCCTCCTCTATTTTTTCTTGTTCGATTGAAGAAGCATCATTTTCTTGTTCGAAATTTGGTCTTTACCAATCACCTGCTTCAGAGCGTGTGTTCCCCCAATGGTGAGTCCTATATGTGGAGAGCATTAAATGAAATGTAGATGGTTCCTGTGTTGATGGCGGAGATATTTCAGAGTATGGCAGTATTCAGCTTGGGACCTTCTTATGACGGGTTGGAGTGAGGAGCACCCCGAAGTCGCACTTCTTCCCATTTTCAGACTTGGTTGGACAGAGACTGTGAGGTGTAGAAAGGATGCCAACTGTGCTGCAGATTTTCTACCTAAGACATTGCAGAAAGCGCTGTGTTCTTTAGTACTCCTCCAGATTTTCTTGAGCCGTATATCGATTTGATCTGGCCATTTTGATGGTGTTGTTTTCTGTTTCTTATTTCCATTGAAAAAAATGACGATAAAAAACAACATTAGCCAAAGTTCAAAGCAAAAACAAAAAGAAATGCAAAGTTACAACAAACCGGAAAATGAAAAAGGAAAAGAAATTCATAAAGCTAAGGCCATATGGAATATTAACCCATCTCCTCATGAGCAAAATCTGCAAGTAATTGTCTGTGCCTTGTTTATAATTGAATTTTTTATTCATGTTCGTTTGAAGAATTAAACAATTCATTTTATATCCAGGAGGATGTTTGAATTCTTCTGAAACTTTCATCAAAACTTTCTTCTTTCTTTCCTAAATCAATCTTGTTGCTACAAGTACCCTGAATACACAAAGAAGGACGATATCAGATATTGAAGTTAAACTTGGGTTTGGTTAGATAGAAGTATATGATTATTAGAGGTTTATTGGGTAGCCATTTTAGCCATCAATAAGTCAGGGGTATGGAGGTAATCTGATCCAATTTATAAATCCAAGTTTAGGTCATATAACCTTATTAATGATTTATTAAGTTTAGTGACCCAAATTAAAATTTAGATATTTTAAATGACTTTTAAAGGGATCCTCCCTAATATTTACGTTGCATCATTCTTATTTTAATTATAATAATCTTTTCAGAAAATGTAACAAATATAATGACCAAAAACTAAAATTTTGTTGGTAGTTAATTTGGATAATTATTGCTATCAAAGGTATTGATCGGGAAAATCAGTGTTCAAACAGGAAAATTTTCAATTCCTTAAAAAGTTGTGAGATATTTTAGATTTGAGATTTGAGAGTATTTTATTTTATGTATTTCAATTTTAATATATTGAATTATTTTAAATTTTATAAAAATTTTATTTATTTATTAATTAATTTAATTATTTGAATTTATTTTTGATTTAGATATCGAATATATAAATATATAAATATATATATATATATATTAATTTTTAACTTTACTCTTTTTCTCCCTTATCTTAAGTTTTTATGTATTATTTAAATTTAAAATTTAAAAGCTAAGCAAATTTGCAAGCTCCTAATCCATTATGAATTATTTTCATTCAATTTATTGATTTTATTTTTAAAATTTTTTATTTTGCATTTTAGATTTTGAAGTAAGTTATTTAGTCTTTTTAACATGTGTGGAAAGGTACCCATAGGAAAACAAATTTGATACAATAATAAATGAAGGGAAAAATTGTACATTCATATGAAAATTTCTCTCTATGCCTTTTAATAGAATAAAAAAAGATTTCTCTCTTTACCCTATAAATAGGTTGAGTGTAAATGTTGCAGGGAAATCTAGTATATATTACACATACGTCTTTGGTTCTATTTATAGGGTAAAGAGAAGAAATTTGTTTATCGTATTTAAAAGGCACTGATAGAAATTTTCATATGAATGTTCAATTTTACCCTTTATTTATCCTTGTATCGAATTTGTTCTTTTGGGATATAATGTATATTATATAAGGGTAAAATTGAAAAGTTATTCAATTTTATGGAAGAGTTAATAAACTTTAAGGTTTTTCTTGGTGTCACCATTGACCTCTCTGTTCATTTACTCTCTGTTTAATGTCTCAACCGTTAAATCAACTTTTAATGGTTAAAATTTAATGATAGATTTTTATTATAATTGAAATTATAATAATATTTTTATATGTATCATTAAATGGAGAGTAAATGAAGAGAGATGTCAATGGAGACATCCCTCTCCCCATATTATCCCACGTATTATGCCACATGAGCATAATCAAATCCTCAAGCTTGAATCACAAGTTAAACAAAATAAACACTGCAAAGAATGACCAACATCACCACCGGCATCACTATTATATTGTTGACAGCCACCTAAACCCACTGAATCAAATCAAAACAGATTATCAAAACCAGAAATCCTAAGCCACCCAGTACTTGCTAGAAAAACCAAACAAGAAATGAAGATGAAAAAAATATGGATGGAAGTTCAAGAACTATCAAAGATGGGGAAAGGTGAAACGATTAAGATGACAAAAGCCGCAATGGCAAAACCAGAAACATATCAACAAATCCATGAATTCATGAACAAAATTTAGATGAACGACAGTGCTTTAATGGACTAAGATCTATACATTTAAAAGAAAATAGACCAATATCAAAATCAAGAGAAATGGAATGTTGTGAAAAAGGTCTTATGTAACAGTGAGTGTCTTGTAAAGCAAGGGCGGTCTTCAAATAGTGATGTCCAACGGGTCTCACAAAGCTTACCTAACAAAATCAAGACATCGTTTATTAAAAAAAATTAAAAATTAAAAAGTTTAGAGACACCACTAACTATTTGAGTAAATGTTAA
This sequence comes from Inga leiocalycina, assembly GCA_963242795.1. Taxonomy (NCBI): domain Eukaryota; kingdom Viridiplantae; phylum Streptophyta; class Magnoliopsida; order Fabales; family Fabaceae; genus Inga; species Inga leiocalycina. The sequence continues at coordinate 62,403,163 of OY725321.1, forward strand.
ATCACATTGTAATTATTGTTTCTTTTACTCTTTTTTCCCGTTTTATTTTTATGTGAAACTTTTAACCTCAAAAAATGGAATGATGACATACGATTTTGTATTATATTTTATAATGCATTTAAAATTTGAATACTGGCATATTGCAAATTAAGGTCCTATTGGATTTGAACAATAAGAACATTAAATCCTTATCTCTACTCTTGCTCCCAACCTGCCGCAAAACGATGGCAGCTTACCACGGACTTCATTAGTTTGGTCACTTGTAATGTGCAAACTTACTGCTTGCCATTATATCACCAAAAAAAAAAAAAAACTGTTATAAATAAATAAATTGTTTTCAGTATTGGGTTATTGGGCTTAGGCCTATATGCTTTAGTTCCAGGTCTCTATATATACATAGACTAATGTAACACTGTGTGATGGTTGATGTTTGTCAACATCCGTTTACATTTCGATATTCGTAGAGTAATAATGGCATAGTTCCACAGGCATACAGAAATAGTACAAACATACTGATATTAAGTTCCAGCTTACATACAGGAGTCTTCCCCGCAGGGTTTGATAATTTTACAAATTTTGTCCAAAATATCCAACATATTAAAATTAAACTAATATAACCACATAACTCTGATCTTAGGACCTGCACATCTTAATTGCCCATGTCTTCCACTTTGCCTTTGGAGCCACTGGTTCCTGCTGGAACATTTATTATTTATGAAAAAGGGTGAGATTCCAAGGAATTTCAGTAGTAACACATAATCCATCATATAAAATGCGAAAATTAAATATGTAATGCACCATATAATGTAAATGAAAATTCATACTATAACATGTGTGTACACAATACTCAGGGCCAAATGACTGTTTGGATCCCCTACATGTCCGTGTACCTCAGCTGAGTCCCATACCACAACTAGGTAATGTGCCCAAGGCACATGTTCATATCACAGAATATAGCAACATATAGCATATCAACATTCACATAGTATATGAGAGATAGAGTTACTACCTTCTGTCCCTTTTTGCTACACAAGAATAGTTCCTCAAACTATGTGCCAACGGCTCAGGCGATTAATTCAGTCTTAAAATTCCAAATGTACAAGAATTAGGTTAAAACCTATTCATGTACCCCTTCAGAGATTCCCATAATATTTTTTTGTGGTTATATTAGTCTATACTGAAAATTTACCAAAATGCCCCTGGGACCCGGTCCCTGCCCCACTGTACCCGGTCCGACTATACTTTTTCAGAAATTTTGACCCAGGCTCTTCTAACATATTTTCATCCAAGGAATCCATTTTTAACCTCAGTTTTTACAAAATCACTGCCAAACAACAGTTTCACAATTTTCCAGAAATTGACATATTTTCAGTCAACTTTGAAAATTCATAACTAATTGTAAAAAATTCCAAATTGACTGATTCCAAAGCCTAAATGAAGGTCTTTAAATGTACTTTCATGGAAAAATATCCAAATATGATTACTGACTACATATATTACCCAGAAATTCGGCCAACTATTACTGTTCCAGATGGCATTTCAGAAATAAAGCTCAACTTCAAAAATCCATATCTTTTAATCTACTAGTCCAAAAATTATGTTCTACCCATCAATTTAAAGGTCTAAATGTCTTCCTTAAATCTGGAAAGTTTCATAATTTTTTATTAAAGTTTAGTTTTCCAAAATTTCGCCACAACCAATCTAACTTTCAGAAATATAATCTGTCAGCAACTAAACTTCAAAAATTCATAACTAACTCTACAAAAATCGAAATGGAGTGTTCTAAAATTCTATGGAAAGCTATTTAAGTGTAGTTTCATGAAAAAATATCAAAAAATACTAGATGTTATCTAATCGTTCCCAGAATTTTCGAAAACCATAACTGTCAGGCTTGAACGTCCAGAATGATCTCTGTTACTGACTTAACTTTCAAAAATCATAACTCTCGCTAAAGATATCAAAATAATTATTTCTTGGAGTCATTGGAAAGCTATGAATGTCTAATATATTACTGTAAAATTTCATAATTATTCACTAAGGTTTTCCTAGTCAAAACGCAACATAAATCTGACTGGCTCCCAAAAACGTCAGTTTTGACAGTCTAACTTCAAAAATCAAGAACTCTTCCATTTTCATTCCAAATTGTACTTTTCTTGATTCTATCATCAACTACACATCCTAAAATATCTATATAAAAAGACCCATTCGAAAATTCCATCTATAGCCTCTGTTTAAGATTTTACAAGTTTCAGGTATGTACTCTGTTTTTCGGACAGCAAAACAGAATTGAGAAAACTAGCATGTATACATGAATTTGTACTCTAAACCTCACGAATTTTAACTCTATACTCTCCGACACATATATCCTGAGGTTAATGATCGAATTTCATAACCAAAGAACTCCAAAATTCACCCCAAAATCGTCACACAATCACTGGTTTAACAACTTTTCGGTGGCAGAAACTTTCCGGCGAATTTTCTCTTATTCTAGCCACAAAACCACCACAGAAACCACTCAAATCCAACGTGAAAATAAGGATAAATATGTAGGAGACTCACCTAAATATATTTATGATGTTGGATGTGGAATTTGGAGCTTCTTCTTCCTTCCTCAATTGCACCGATCACTCTTGCTCTCTTGACTCTCTCTTTATTCTCTCTTTCTCTATTCTGTTTTCTTTCTTTCTTTCACTCTCTCTTTGACCAGCTACTTGGTCGAATGAAGAGCTGAGGGAATATTTAATTAAATGGCTGAGTGGGTGCAAGTGTGAATCATATTTCCGGATAAAAGTGTGGTGAGGTGTTGAGAGTGCTTGTCCGTGAATGTGTGTGTCGGTCAAAAGGGTGTGCAAACAAAAGAAAATGGAGTGATTAATGTTAGTGTGTTTGTGTCGGCAGTTTTTTTTTAGACAAAGTGTCGGCAGCTTTTAATATATATATATATATAGGTATATTTTTATCCTATTAATTACACACAGTAGGCTCTAATTTTTCTCTTTGTCTAATTTAAGATTCCTTAAATTTTGTAGGTTCCATAATTTGACTTATTATCAAATTCCCATTTAAAATTTATTTTTAGAAAATTTTAACCTTCATTAAATTTGGGATATTACATTTCTTCCCCCGTAAAATAAATTTCGTCCCCGAAATTTGTTACAAATTCATAGCCATAAACTCTGGGTAATACTTTCTCATATATGCGTCTGTTTCTCATGTGGCCTCTCTAGGAGATAACCCTTTCCATACAACTTTTACAAATGAGATGCTCTTGCTTCTGAGCTTCTTCTCCTGCCAATCGATGATTCGGTCAGGTGTGACTTCATAAGTCAAATCGTCCCGCATTTCCACGTCTTCATATTCAATTACTTGCTCTGGATCCGGTTGATACTTTTCTAATTGGGAAACATGAAAAACATCGTGCAACCTGCTCAAATTCGGTGGCAAAGCAATGCGGTACCATTGATTTGACCGTGTCTTTACGCCTTGGGGTAAAATGCAAAATATTTTTAAACCAAGAATTGCAGTACAATGCAACACTCGGGTCGTCTCACTTGAGGAGCCTTTATTGAACTACCTAAGTAAACTAATTATCATGCAAATGTAATTAAAACAAGGGGAAAAACGGTTTTTTTGGATTTTTCAACTTAATAATTAAAAGAAGGAAGCAAATTAATTAAAATCCCTAAACTACTATTTTTTTTCTTTTCTATGAAAATGATGAAGGAGTGAATGGAAAGGAATTTGGAATTGGAATATGAATGATGAAATGAATCTTGGTGGCAAATTTGGTGGCTTTCCTAGCTTCTTTAGAATATTTTGGGAGTTATTTTTACATCAAGTCTAATTAAAACCCTAAGCAATCGCATTAGGTCCAATCTATCTAATTAATGACTAGTCCTACAATCGCATTCTTAGTCACCTCTTAAGCAAATTGTTAAAAAGCCACTTGATGTGTATTGAAAATGGATTAATGCACTTGGTTCCTCTTAAATGAAAGCACAATCGCGACATTCAAAATTAAATTAAATCCATCACACAATCTAGATATCACATAGAATGTATAACTTCATTAATCTAATAGGAAAATGAGTAAAATAAAATTCAAATATATCAATACCAAATTCAACACAAGATATTCACCAACATAGACAAATTATCACTCATCTAAGTCTCAAGACATACATATCCCAATACAAATTAATTCACAAAGACATAATGTATACATTGAGCAAATGGAAAACAATAAACTCCCCTCGTAAAAACTTGAAACTCTAGCCACTTTGTTTGCCACCAAAAATCAAGGAATCAGCCTCTCATGATTGCAATTGAAATATCTTCAAAACAACATCAGAACTTCATGGAAAATTTAGAGACTAAATCATAGAGTAGAGGAAGTGGTGCTGTCGGTGGTTAAGGAAGGAAGAAGGTAGGGACACGGTGGTTCTCAGCTCTCCTTCAAACCTTTGGAATCTCAGTTCCAAAACGAAGAAGAAGGAGCTCCGTTCACAGTGGACATTGCAACGTCGCTGGGCTTCGCGTGCCTCTGTTCTGCAGTCCGTGTCTCAGCTCCACGGCGCTCAACTCTGGTCTGGTTTAAGCACGTCGCCGGAGGCAATGGTGGAGAGGAGAAGCTGCGCCGCCGGCAACACAAGAAGGGGAAGGGAAGAAGAAGGTCCAGGTGATGCGATGATCCTCGATGATCAAGCTCTCCCGCTGTGCGGCGCTCTGTATCTTTTTATTATCACACGCTCAGCTCCTGCATAAACCTTCCCGGATCCTCAGCTGCATCTCGGGTCTTCATGTCCGAATAGCCATATCCAAATGCTATGTCCAATGGGTCATCCATTTCTGTTTCTTTTTTTTTTCACTGTCGAGTCCCCACTGTTTCTGTTTCATTTTTATTTTTTTTTCAGTTGGGCTCTTTCCTTTCTTTTCTTGGGCCTCCAGATTTTAGCTTGCCTCTATATTTTTTTTAATTTGTCTTTCTTTTCAATTGGCCCAATAATTTGAACTTCCAAAAATCCTTAATTTCCTTCTTTGATACCTATAATGCAAAATTAAGCACAAGGTAGCATCAAAAGTTCAAGGGACAATTGTATAAAAATAATTAATAAATTGTAGTGACCATTTTACCCCTAATTACCATTAATTCAAAACAATTATCCCTAACCAAAATTAATGCTTAATAATGCAATAATGTTCCAGGAAATATATTAAAATCCCAAATTAATCCTGAAAAATTCATATAAAAATATGGTTTAATCAGGTACGCTACTGGCCCAATCCTCGCCAAGATCTCAAATGGTCCAATGTACCTCGGTTGCAACTTCTTTACTCTTAGTGCTCTGCCAATACCTGTAACTAGTGAAACTTTCATAAACACATGGTCATCGACTTCAAATTCTAGAGGTTTTCGCCTCTTATCTGCAAACTTTTCTGTCGGCTCTGAGCAGCTAGCAACCTTTGCTTAATCAACTTTATCTGCTCCGTTGTCTGATCAACAAGATCTGGCCCAAACAATTCCCTCTCTGACAACTCAGTCCAGCATATTGGTGATTGACACTTCCTCCCATAGAGTGCCTCATATGGAGCCATTTGTATGCTCGAATGATAGCTGTTGTTGTAGGCAAACTCTGCCAATGGAAGGAATTTGTCCCAACTACCTTTAAAATCAAGAGTGCATGCTCTCAACATTTCCTCAAGCGTCTGTATTGTTCGCTCTGTCTGCCCATCTGTTTGAGGATGATATGCTGTGCTGAATCTCAATTTAGTACCCAAAGCCTCGTGAACTGCCTTCCAAAACTTGGAAGTAAATCGAGGATCATGATCTGAAATAATGTTCTTTGGAGTACCATGTAATCTTACAATCTCCTTGATGTAAATCTCCGCCAATTTGTCAGGGGAATAGTGGATGCTGATAGGTAGGAAGTGGGCTGTTTTTGTAAATCTATCAACTATCACCCAAATTGCATCATGATTTCTAACCTTAGGTAACCCCGTCACGAAATCCATGGTAATGCTTTCCCACTTCCACTCAGGAATCTCCGGGTTTTGTAGAAGTCCTGATGGTCGTTGATGATCAACTTTCACTTTTTGACACGTCAGACAACGAGCGACGAACTCAGTCACCTCCCTTTTCATTCCTGGCCAATAGTATTGAGCCTTCATGTCATGGTACATCTTTGTAGCCCCTGGATGTAGAGTATACCTGCTCTTATGTGCCTCTTCCAGGATTTGTCGTTTCAGTTCCGGTTGTGGTGGAACATAAATTCGCTTCTTGTACCTGACTAGTCCACTGGGTGACAAGTCATAATCGTGAGTTTTGCCCTTATCAATCATACCTCTGATAAATAATGCTTCCTCATCATACAGTTGGGCTTCTTCAATCGCTGCCCTCAGATCATTGTATACTTGGCTAACAGTACTGCCTAACAGAATCTGACTAGACAGATTTAGATCTCTAAAATCCTCAATCAGTTTCTGCTCATAGATCATCATGGCTGCCACCTGCATTGATTTACGACTCAATGCGTCAGCAACAACATTGGCCTTTCCAGGATGATATTTGATTTCAAGATTGTAATCTTTTAACAATTCCATCCACCTGCGCTGTCTCATATTGAGCTCTTTATGATCATACAGGTATTTCAAACTCTTGTGGTCGCAGTATAATTCTACAGTCGCACCATAGAGATAGTGTCTCCAGATTTTTAGAGCAAATACAATTGCCGCCAACTCAAGATCGTGAGTGGGATAGTTTAGTTCGTGAGGTTTCAGCTGACGAGATGCATATGCCACCACTTGGCCATGCTGCATCAACACACATCCCAATCCATGCCCACTGGCATCTGTATACACAATATACATAAACTGTGGATCTGGGATCGTCAGTACTGGGGCTGATGTTAACCTCAGCTTCAATTCAAGGAAGCTCTTTTCACAATTGTCATCCCACACAAAACGTTGAGTTTTCCGCGTCAACTTTGTCAAAGGCAAAGCTATTCTAGAGAAATTCTGTATAAACCTTCTGTAATACCTGGCAAGACCCAGAAAACTGCGTATTTCAAATACAGTCTCTGGCCTCTTCCAGTTTAATACTGCTTCCACTTTACTAGGATCAACAGAAACCCCTTGTTGAGAGACTACGTGGCCCAGAAACTTTACCTCTGAAAGCCAGAATTCACACTTGCTCAACTTAGCATAGAATTGCCTATCCCGCAATATGTTCAACACAGTTCTCAGATGCTGCTCATGTTCGACTGTACTCCGCGAGTATACTAGAATATCATCAATGAAGACTACTACGAACTGGTCCAGATACGGACGAAAGATTCGATTCATGTAATCCATGAACACGGCAGGTGCATTGGTCAGCCCAAATGGCATCACAAGAAACTCGTAATGACCATATCTAGTTCTAAAGCAGTTTTTGACACATCCTCTGCTTCGACTTTCAATTGGTGGTATCCCGATCGCAAATCGATCTTTGAGAATACACAGGAACCAGACAATTGATCAAGCAGATCATCGATTCTAGGGAGTGGATATTTGTTCTTGACGGTCACCTTATTTAATTCTCGGTAATCTATACAGAGACGTAGGCTTCCGTCTTTCTTTTTGACAAAGAGCACTGGAGCACCCCATGGTGAAACACTAGGCCGAATGAATCCTTTTTCAAGTAGCTCTTCAATCTGCTTTTTCAGCTCTACCATTTCGCTTGGAGCCATTCGGTATGGGGCTTTAGATATTGGACCTGCTCCAGGCTTAAGATCAATAGAAAATTCCACTTCCCTATCTGGAGGTAATCCACCGATATCCTCCGGAAACACATCAGGAAACTCGTTTGCTACAGTAATACTTTCTAAAGGTACTCCGGCCTCTGATTGTATAGAGAAGAATACCATGTATCCTTGACAACCTCTTTGTAAATATCTCTCAGCTTCAGCAACCGAAAGAAAGTTAAGGTTGGTTACTATACTGGCTTGAAATTGAGAATTAGGGTATATAACCCTCTTCTCTTTACAATCCAGCAATACACCATTCGCTGTCAGCCAGTCAATCCCAATAATCACCTCTAACCCTTGTAGGGGCAAACAAATTAGATCTATAGTTGATTCATGACCCTCGGCATTTACCACACAATTTAGACACACATCAGCTGTGACAATCTTAGTACCCATGGGCATCGATACAATCAAATCATACGGAAATTGATGCATTTTCAAACTTAACCGCCTCACACAGTCATATGCAATAAATGAGTGGCTAGCGCCCGAATCATACATAACATGCACTAGATTGCCATTAAGAGAAATTGTACCTTGAATCAGCTCTGAAGACTTCTTAGCTTCATCTTGAGTCAACGTGTAGACCCTGCTTGAAACCTTAGGCCTTGCCTCATCCAAATGACGCTTCTGTGGACAATCTCTAGAAATATGCCCCGGCTTACCGCATATAAAACAAGTAGGAGGTCTGTTAGGATCTGTATTCAATGGGGCTCCACTGCAAGTTTTGCCTGGATGGAAAGGTTTACGGCAATGCCAACATGTTCTGTTTCCAGAGAATCCCTGGTTCCCACGGCCTCCAGTCTGATTAGGCCTTTTGTTACCACCCCTAGAAGGTCCACCTTGATCTTTTCGCTTCTGTGATGAACCGCCACTACCATAAACACCCTTGTTACTGTCTCTAATAGCCAAACTCGACATACGTTTATCGATGTAGCAGCATTCTTCCGCTGCTTTGCTGAATTCGGTAAAATGTTGAGAAATCAATTTTTCTTTGAATTCGTGTATTAACCCTTCAATCATCATATCTGCATTCCATTCTTCATTATCGTGCAGTTTATGGTATGACGAGTATCGTGACAGTCAAATGTACCGGGCTACATAATCGTCAAAGCTCTCCTGGTCTTGTTGTTTAATACACAGAAATTCTGTTTCTTTTTCTCTTCTGACAGTTGGGGGAAAGTATTTCTCGTTGAACTTTTCCTGGAATAATTCCCATGTGATAGAAATATTCCTTCCCCTCAAGATGAGATCTCACTACTACAAAAAAGTAAAGCTGTGGCGCTTATAATTGCATTAACTATGGCGCTAGAGAAGTGCCACACATCTAGACACCACTAAAAAAAGCTGTGGCGCTTGGAAGCGCCACAACATTAAAAAAAAATTTTTTTTAAAAAATACCCTCCTGTGGCGCTTGTTTGAGGAAGTGCCACAGGAGGGGGGCCTCTTGTGGCGCTTGCTCCAGCAAGCGCCACAGCAGGAGGGCCTACTGTGGCGCTTGCTTGAGCAAGCGCCACAGGAGCCCCCCTCCTGTGGCGCTTGCTCAAGCAAGCGCCACAGTAGGGTTTTTTTTTTTTTTTCTCTTCTTCTTCTTCTTTTTTTTCCTGTGGCCCTTTTTTATGCTTCCTGATTATGAAGCTTTATATAAAATGAGTGGCTTTCGTGTTTATCATCTTCACAAATTGTCAATCTTTCTATTTTATATTTCAACCTATTATATATATATATATAATTTTCACATTAAAAATTCAAGTTCCCCAACAATAATGTTCTTACATTAATACTCTCCAAAGCTAACATAAAAAATATCACAATACAAGAACTTGATATGTGAACACAGAACATCAACAACTAATTAAGTAAATTAAAAGATTACTAAAACACGCAAGCTTGTCGGCAAAAAAATTTAAACAAAGCAAAAAGGCAAACGAAACAAGCTAGGTTTTCAGTCTTTCCTATTAAATTAGGAACAAAAAGGCAAACTTTATATTACAGTTTATCTTGACTAAAAAAAAAATTTAAACAAAGCAAGCTAGAATGAAATAGTCTTCTTCTTACAAATCTATTAATTGACCAGCGCAAGGAGTGGGAGACCACGTTGGTGATGCTAGCTTGAGTGACGAGTGAGCGTGTGGGTGTGTTTTTTAGTGTGAAGATGATAGGAAATGGAGGGAGGGGGCCGACGGATCCACTAAGAAGATGAGAAAGAGAAAGTAGTTTAATGGAGAAAAGAGTAGTTAAATAATTAAAGTGGAGTAGTAGTCAAAAAGAGAAGGAATGGGGGGCGGACACAGGACCACTACGCGGGAAATGAAATAATTAAGAGATACACTATCCATTTGAATTTTTTTTTTTTTTAAAAAAAGGGGCAAGTGTGGCGCCTAAATAATTAGGCGCCACACATTGCCCCCATTTCAGCTGTGGCGCCTAAGCATTAGGCGCCACAGCTGAAATGGGGGCAATGTGTGGCGCCTATTTATTTAGGCGCCACACATGCTCAGTTTTTTAAAAAAAAAAAAAAAATTAATGCTGCAGCTGTGGCGCTTGGTGGGTTAGGCGCCACAGCTGCTTTCCTGCCCCCAAGTGTGGCGCCTGCATAGATAGGCGCCACACTAGGCCTCCTCAATTGTGACACTTAATCTATTAGGCGCCACAGCTGGTACCCAAAATTTTAAAAAAAAATTATAGAGGTAAAAAAAAAACAAAGAGAAGCTGTGGCACTTGTTTAAAGAAGTGCCACAAAATGTGCGCCACCTTTTATCCTTTTTGTAGTAGTGTCTATGCCCTTCCACCAACGATCAGCATCGCCTTCCAACTTGTAAATGGCTAGCCGAGCTTTCATCTCGTCTGGGCATTGCAACATGTCAAAAATTTTATCCAGACGTGCCAACCATTCTTCAGCCAATTGTGGATCAAACTTTCCTCGGAACATAGGTGGCTGTTGTTTACTAAACCTGCTCAGCCAGGTTTGAATGTCTACTTCCGGCTCTGGTGGTATATCGTTTAGTTGAGGTTCCACTAGTACTTCTTTACCATTACCCCTCATGTATTCGTCCATGCGATTCTCCAGACGGTCTTACCTTTGTTGTACTTTCTGCAGCACTTATCTAATTCCATCCATAGTAGCTTGCTGTTGTGCTAACATATCAAGAATTTGCTGCTGAAATGGATCTGGTCTGGCCCTCGGGTTTTCTTCATCGTTACCATGCTGACCCCAGTTCTGCCACTTCCTCGACCTTGGCCTCTACCTCTTTGTCCACCTCTTAGTATCACCATCTTTAAGTTTCACTATACAATTTCACATAGTCATATATCAGTATACTATTTTGATAATGCCAGAACCGCATGCTCTGATACCAAAAATGTCAACACCCGTTTACATTTCGATATTCGTAGAGTAATAATGGCATAGTTCCACAGGCATACAGAAATAGCACAAACATACTGATATTAAGTTCCAGCTTACATACAGGAGTCTTCCCCGCAGGGTTTGATAATTTTACAAATTTTGTCCAAAATATCCAACATATTAAAATTAAACTAATATAACCAAATAACTCTGATCTTAGGACCTGCACATCTTAATTGCCCGTGTCTTCCACTTTGCCTTTGGAGCCACTGGTTCCCGCTAGAACATTTATTATTTATGAAAAAGGGTGAGATTCCAAGGAATCTCAGTAGTAACACATAATCCATCATATAAAATGCGAAAATTAAATATGTAATGCACCATATAATGTAAATGAAAATTCATACTATAACATGTGTGTACACAATACTCAGGGCCAAATGACTGTTTGGATCCCCTACATATCTATGTACCTCAGCTGAGTCCCATACCACATCTAGGTAATATGCCCAAGGCACGTGTTCATATCACAGAATATAGCAACATATAGCATATCAACATTCACATAGTGTATGAGAGATAGAGTTACTACCTTCTGTCCCTTTTTGCTACACAAGAATAGTTCCTCGAACTATGTGCCAACGGCTCAAGCGATTACTTCGGTCCTAAAATTCCAAATGTACAAGAATTAGGTTAAAACCTATTCATGTACCCCTTCAGAGATTCCCATGATATTTTTTTGTGGTTATATTAGTCTATAATGAAAATTTACCAAAATGCCCCTGGGACCCGGTCCCGGCCCCACTGTACCCGGTCCGACTATACTTTTTCAGAAATTTTGACCCAGGCTCTTCTAACATATTTTCATCCAAGGAATCCATTTTTAACCTCAGTTTTTACAAAATCACTGCCAAACAACAGTTTCACAATTTTTCAGAAATTGACATATTTTCAGTCAACTTTGAAAATTCATAACTAATTGTAGAAAATTTCAAATTGACTGATTCCAAAGCCTAAATGAAGGTCTTTAAATGTACTTTCATGGAAAAATATCCAAATATGATTACTGACTACATATATTACCCAGAAATTCGGCCAACTATTACTGTTCCAGATGGCATTTCAGAAACAAAGCTCAACTTCAAAAATCCATATCTTTTAATCTACTAGTCCAAAAATTATGTTCTACCCATCAATTTAAAGGTCTAAATGTCTTCCTTCAATCTGGAAAGTTTCATAATTTTTTGTTAAAGTTTAGTTTTCCAAAATTTCGCCACAACCAATCTAACTTTCAGAAATATAATCTGTCAGCAACTAAACTTCAAAAATTCATAACTAACTCTACAAAAATCGAAATGGAGTGTTCTAAAATTCTATGGAAAGCTATTTAAGTGTAGTTTCATGAAAAAATATCAAAAACTACTAGATGTTATCTAATCGTTCCCAGAATTTTCGAAAACCATAACTGTCAGGCTTGAACGTCCAGAATGATCTCTGTTCCTGACTTAACTTTCAAAAATCATAACTCTCGCTAAAGTTATCAAAATAATTATTTCTTGGAGTCATTGGAAAGCTATGAATGTCTAATATATTACTGTAAAATTTCATAATTATTCTCTAAGGTTTTCCTAGTCAAAACGCAACATAAATCTGACTGGCTCCCAAAAACGTCAGTTTTGACAGTCTAACTTCAAAAATCAAGAACTCATCCATTTGCATTCCAAATTGTACTTTTCTTGATTCTATCATCAACTACACATCCTAAACTATCTATATAAAAAGACCCATTCGAAAATTCCATCTATAGCCTCTGTTTAAGATTTTACAAGTTTCAGGTATGTACTCTGTTTTTCGGACAGCAAAACAGAATTGAGAAAACTAGCACGTATACATGAATTTGTACTCTAAACCTCACGAATTTTAACTCTATACTCTCCGACACATATATCCTGAGGTTAATGATCGAATTTCATAACCAAAGAACTCCAAAATTCACCCCAAAATCGTCACACAATCACTGGTTTAACAACTTTTCGGTGGCAGAAACTTTCCGACGAATTTTCTCTTATTCTAGCCACAAAACCACCACAGAAACCACTCAAATCCAACGTGAAAATAAGGATAAATGTGTAGGAGACTCACCTAAATATATTTATGATGTTGGATGTGGAATTTGGAGCTTCTTCTTCCTTCCTCGATTGCACCGATCACTCTTGCTCTCTTGACTCTCTCTTTATTCTCTCTTTCTCTATTCCGTTTTCTTTCTTTCTTTCACTCTCTCTTTGACCAGCTACTTGGTCGAATGAAGAGCTGAGGGAATATTTAATTAAATGGCTGAGTGGGTGCAAGTGTGAATCATATTTCCGGATAAAAGTGTGGTGAGGTGTTGAGAGTGCTTGTCCGTGAATGTGTGTGTCGGTCAAAAGGGTGTGCAAACAAAAGAAAATGGAGTGATTAATGTTAGTGTGTTTGTGTCGGCAGTTTTTTTTTTAGACAAAGTGTCGGCAGCTTTTAATATATATATATATAGGTATATTTTTATCCTATTAATTACACACACTAGGCTCTAATTTTTCTCTTTGTCTAATTTAAGATTCCTTAAATTTTTTAGATTCCATAATTTGACTTATTATCAAATTCCCATTTAAAATTTATTTTTAGAAAATTTTAACCTTCATTAAATTTGGGATATTACAATGTTATTCTAGTTAATATATAAATGTGTGTATTATTCAGTGTTATTTTTTGGGATTTTAGTTTAACATGGTATCAGAGATGGTTGCAATTTTAACCCTGTCTTTCATTTTTTGATCTTGCTTCTGGGTTGCCAAGATCCTAATCCAGTTGGTGGTTGTAGTGTTTGAAATTTGAAAAACAAAGAGTTGCCACCAAAATTTTAAAAAATGATAATTTTGGAAACCTTTTTAAAAATGGAAACTGGTCTGCAAAAACTATTTAGGATTCGGGAGTTGATTGTATATAGGGAAGGTGTTAGGCACCCCATAATACCCATTCATAAGGATAGTTACCCTAAGTTAATTATTTAAAAATAAATATGGCTTTTAATCTTATGATAATTACCCAAATAAAAAAGAATATTTACAAAAATAAATGAAATGAAAACTAAAGAAAAAATGAGCATTTATTTATAAAAATAAAATAAGGAAAAATATATTTATTTACGAAGTTGGACTTGACTTAGAATGAAAACCTAAGGTCTACGTACCTTTTAGAGGGATCAAAGCTAACGTAGTTTGGGGGTAGAAATGTGTGTCACTTTGTTGGTGTTTTTTTTAGAAAAAATGGTCATTTAATTTATTTGAGAAAATTATTTTTCGTTTGGTTTTTTTTTTTAAGTTTTTTTAAAAAACCCTTTTCCTTATTTTATCATATGAAACCAAATTTGCTTATTTTAAGAAAAGAACGTGTTTTTTATTTTGAAACTTTTTATTTGTAAAAATAAAAGTTCATTAAGCCAACAAGGAATTGTATTTTTCACCTATGATTCAAGAGTCTAAAATGGTAAGAAAATCAATAAAGACAAAGTAAGAACATGTACCTCTGGCGCTTTGAACCTTGCTACAAAAGAGACAAAGTGAGGAAACCACATGGATAGAACAACACAATCGCACACAATTCATCCATACCAACAATAATACCTATAATATGAAAGAGGCCAACACATACCATTCATCCTGACATTTGTAAGCCACTTGATCCATTATATTTGGCAAACCCAACATATATCAAAGTCATGGTGCATGGTTCACGCACATGTGAATCACGATGATGAAAGCATAAAGATGTGGTGATGAACAGCCAAAAGCATAAAGATGAAGGCATGGTGAATCATAAGAGATGCAATCAAGGAGTCAAGTAATAACATGAAGAAAAAATAAATTACGTATTCATTCCCTGACGCAAAAAAAAAAATAATACAAGCAGAAGTTTGATTGCAAGAGACATAACGTGAGAGGGTATATGGACACAATCATTTGTCAGTAGAGAAAAACCCCATGTTTTAGAAGAATTATGTAAACGAATAATAGCTCTCAACCTTGCCTTCTTTCTCTCAGGAATTCTTCTCAAATTCTTATGTGTCTTCCTTCAACCCTTACACTCCTATTTATAGTCTCAAGGTAGAGTTTTCTTCACAAATAGGGTGTTCGCCGGTTCTTGAAGCTTTGATTAGATCAATTAGATTTTGTTTGCATGAAGCCTCACTTTATTGAATCCTTCTCTTCGTTTTTTTCACCGAGACCTCGTCAGAATGGATTTTGGTTGCTGAAATCCCGATCCAGTTGGTAACTCTCGAAGATTAAATGGATTTTGTTTCTCGCGAAGCATCATGTTCTTGAATTTGTGTGCGCCACTCTCTTGAATCCCTCTTGCCGTTTTCATCGAGTTCTTGTCAGAATGGATTCTGGTCACTGAAATCCTGATATAGTTGGTAATTCTTGAAGATTCAATGAACTTTGTTTCTCGTGAAGCCTCACATTCTTGAATCTATGCATCACCGTCTACGTCGAATCCCTTGTCAGAATGTCTTTTCGTCCCTATCTCGTGGTTCTTGGCGGTGATCTAGCGGTTTGCTTTCTTGCTTTGATTTCTTACAATCAGGTTCTCACCGACATTCTCCTATGGCGATATGATGATTCTCTATCTTGATTCTGTGGGAGATTCATGCCGTCCTCCTTTCTGGTGATTTTATCTCTTAGTTCAAGGTTTCAAGCTACATGAACTCCACGTTGCCGACCGTCTAATCCCAGGTCTATCTTTGACAATTCATCTTTTTCATTTAAAACGAGTGATTCTACTAAGAAATCCCCTCCAATTGGTTAATTTCAATCATCCTCTCCATCTCCACCCTGCTAATACACAAGCCACCACGTTGGTTCACCAAGTTCTCACTGGGGCTGAAAACTACTCAACTTGGAGCAGGGCTATGAAGATGGCTCTTCATGCTAAGAACAAGCTCAGCTTCATTTAGGGGACTTGCAAATGTGAGCAGTAGGATGACAAATTGAGGGACCTATGGGGCCACTACAATTCGGTCGTATTATCTTGGCTGATCAATTCTTTGACAAGGGAATTGCATCTAGTATAGTCTTCTCTCTTAATTCTCACCTTGTTTGGCTGGACCTCAAGGAGAGGTTTGATACAACTGATGGTGCAAAAATTTACTCCATGCACTGTGCTATAAATTCATTGGTTCAGGGGAATACTTCAGTCTCTGTTTATTTCACCAAATAAAGGAATTATGGGATGAATATTCTACTCTTGTCACAATACCTAATAGTAGCTGCAGTTCTGTTGTCAAATATTCTAAGGTTGTACAAGAGCAGCGCTTGTTTTAGTTTCTTATGGGTTTGAATGATAACTTCCAAAGCACAAGAAGCCAAATTCTTCTTATGAACCCTCTTCCTTCAGCTGACCAAGCATATTCCATGGTAATTTAAGAAGAAACATAGCGTCAAATAACCACTAACCCATCTAGATTTTCACAAGACTCTTCAACTATGGACACTAATTCAATTAGAGGTGGTAGAGGACGTGGACGAGAGAGGAGGAGAGGACGGTCAGTGGATATTTTCTCTTATTGTAATAAAAGGGATCACCGTCGTGATAATTGCTATCAGCTAATTGGGTTCCCAAATAGTTCTACATCTCAAAGATAGAAGAAACCAGAGGATGATAAAGGGAGTTAGAACATTCAAACAATTGAACACATTCCTCCTAAGGTCTCTAGTGCAAATGCCAGTTCCCCTCAGGCCCCCTTTTTCACCCAAGAACAATATAATCACATTTTGGAGCTGTTGAAGCGGGACTCAGATCCTAAAGAGGTTGCGGTTAGTGTACAAGCAATAGCACCAGGTTTGCATGCTAATGTCTTCACTCATGATTGGATTTTAGATTCCTGTGCTAGTTGTCATATAATAAGTAGTTTAAGTTAATTAGATAAATCACAACCTTACCTAGGACCATCCAAGTGGGTAAGAGTACCAAACGGTCAAAGAATTAGAGTCGCTAACACCAGTGAAATAAAATTAACCAATCACATTATATTGCGTGATGTTTTGTATGCAAAAGAATTCTGCTACAATCTGATTTCTATTGCTAAATTGACTATGGATTGTTCTTGTGTGGCTTCCTTTTTCCCTCGTTCATTTTCACTCCAAATTGTATTTTTTCTTGATTCTATCATCAACTACACATCCTAAACTATCTATACAAAAAGACCCATTCGAAAAATCCATCTATAGCCTCTGTTTAAACTTCTGCAAGTTTTAGGTATGTACTCTGTTTTTCAGACAGCAAAATAGGGTGAAAAAAACTAATATGTAACCATGAATTTATACTCTAAACCTCACGAATTTTAACTCTATACTCTCCTACACATATGTCCTCAGGTTAATGATCAAATTTCAGAACCAAAAAACCCAAAATGGTCACACAATCACTGGTTTAACAACTTTTCAGAGATAGAATTTTCCGACAAATTTTCTCTTGTTCAAGCCTCAAAACCACCACAACAACAACCTCAAATCCACTCAAACCAAATGGTATAAGCAAGCTAAAGATGTAAGAGACTCACCTACACAAGAATTTGGTGTTGCATGTATGATTTGGAGCTTCCTTCTTCCTCTTCTCCAACGCCTCTCTCTTCTTGGCTCTCTCTTTCTCAATTCTGTCTTTTTCGTCTAAGGCTCTCTCTCCCTCTGTTTTGTTTTCAGCTGCTGTCGATAATTAAGAACTGAGGTGCTAAGTGTTTGATTAAATATAAGGTGTGGGTTTATGTGGTTGGAAGGGAATGAAGTGGGGTGTCGTTTTTTTTTCCTCCTACGTGAAGTGTGTGTGTTTGTGAATGGAGCATGCAATTGTAATAATGAATGCAAGGTAGTGGCTGTCGGTGTGCTCTTATAGAATGCCAAGTGTGATGTGTGTGTCGGTGTCTGGGTGTGTGTTTTTATACATATATAGGTATATTTTTATCCTATTAATTACACACACTAGGTCCTAATTTTTTTCTTTGTCTAATTTAAGATTCCTTAAATTTCGTAGATTCCATAATTTGACTTATTATCTAATTATTGTTCCTCAAATTTTTTTTGGGAAAATAGGCCTTTTTTTAGATTTTGGGATATTACAGATGAAGATTAAACTCATTATCAGATATCGAGATTAATTATGTTACTTTCTCGTTTAAACGATGAAAACTTACTTTCCTAATCACTAAAACAAGAGAGAAGGTAATAATATAAATACTTTTAAGAAATCTAACTGAGTACCTTATCAGGTAGATATGAGGGATCACACATAACTTTCTTGCATTTGGCTGTTTCCCCTTCAGATGTCACACCGATGGATTTCCCACTATCATCAAACTCAACATGCTCAGTAGAAAATAAACAGTGAAAAAGTTGAAACAGAAAATAAAAAAAATATTAGAAAAAGAAAAAAAAAGGACATAAAGAACTTGGGAAGACAAAATGAACTTTAAGGGCTTGTTTGGTATAAGGGGAGGAGAGGGGAGTGAAAGTAAGCAGAGGGAAAAAAAATTTTGAGTTGAATTTTAAAATAAATCAGAGAAGTGGGGTTAAAAGTTTTTAATTTATTTTTTACTCTTTCATCTTACATCTTCTCTTTACTAAAATTTTGTAACCCCACTTCTCCAATCTTCTTAAATTCAATTCATAAGAATTTTTACACCCCTCCAAATCCCTCATACCAAACAGACCCTAATTTAGTTGCAAATGACAAGCCAGAGAAGAAATATCCTTACAATTCAATTTAATTTCTTAATACTAGTGATTCATCATTATGAATTTAAGCAGACAATTCATTATCATTATGAATTTGGGTATCAAATTCAAATGCTCTATAGATGGAAACCTAAAATTTTTGCAGTGCTTTATAAGTTTTAGAAATCAAATAGGTTAAGGATATATAAACTATATATTGACACAAGAATGTCACCATTTGTGTGTCAGAGAATCAGAGAGAGCAAGAGAGATAATAGGAAACTTCTTAATGCAATTTGTTTTGATTAGTTCATTATTCAATAAAACACAAGAATGTACTTGTTTTGTCCAGCATAAGAAATCAAGTTAGAATGAGGGAATAAGTTATGACAAAGAAGTAGTGGGGATTAGAAAAATACGGACCCTGAAAACTTTTGAAACTTATGGGCTAACTACATTCCTTAGGACATATGAGGAAAACACTTTGAAAGCAAACCAGATAAAGTCTTTAATCCTTTTCTTTTCTTTTCCTTTTTCCATCATAAAACCCTTATAAACCAAAAGGGTTTTTACAGTAGAAAAGCATCAAGACACAAGCTTTCACCACTTCCAGTAATTCAAACTATCTTCCAGAATACTGAAGCATGATAATGGACTTGCCTTGCATTCTGGTTTGTTGAGCATGTAAGTTCCGCCATATACTGCACTTATACGTGCAAATGCCTGTTCGCCATCAAAGAGATGAATGTTAGCTCCAGATGTATAATAACTTAAAAGGATAGAGAGCAAGGAAAACCTGAGGCAATTCTCCCAATCCATATAATGGATATATGTAAGGTGAGCCTCCCTGAAAACTCTGCATAAAGCTAGATAAAATTGAAAGTAGTATTACTAGCTTATGTAGGTTACCAAGTAATTCTAACTACATAAACATCACTAGAATCGGCTAAAAGGTATGAGTCAGAAGATCTCATGAAGAAAAGATAGAGGAAGCCTGGGGAATCAAGGTAATAACATTTGGTATATCCGACATTCATGGAATAAATTGGTCCACAAGAATATGTCAGTGCATAGAAAGAAACAAAATTATAATAATAAACTCACAATATTCTTCGTAGTATCACAAGATAGAAAGAGAGAACATTATATGCCAAATGACTATATGTCCATAACCTTGTGCTAAGGATAATTATACAGGTTGTGTGTAAATGTTGCAGGGAAACTTATTATATATTACACATACTTCTTTGGTCCTATTTATAAGGTAAAGAGAGAAGAAATTTTTTTAGAGAGATTGACAGTAAGGTCCCAAGGACCAAACAAAATAACAGTAAGGCCCCTCTAAAAAAAATAACAACTCGTTAAGCGTGTTTTTATAACATGTTGAATCATTTTTTCATGCTTTCACTTTTCACAGGGACCTTAATGTTATTTTGTTTGGTCTTTGGGACCTTACTATCATTCTCCCATTTTTTTATCCTATTTAAAAGACAAAGATAAATTTTCATATGAATGTATAATTTTACCCTTCATTAATTTTTGTATTTAATTTGTTCTCCTAGGATATAATTGATAAATCCATAATTTCATTATATATATATTTACACTTTATTTGGATATTTTGTCATATTATTATAGCTTAAAATGCTTTAATTGTGATAAATAGACATTAAGAGTAAAGTCATTCAATTAGGATTAAAATGGGTAAATTTGTCAAAATAATTGTAATTACTCTTAATCATTTATTCTTGAGAGGATTTGATATTGGTTTAATTTTTCCTAATTGTAGGTGCTTGAAAAAATTGGATTAAAATTAAAAATGGCAGTTTTGGGCTCGAATTCAAAAATGATAGTTTAATCTCATGAATTTGCAAAATGACGGTTTGGTCCAGGCCAGAAACTACAGCATTTTTGTCTGTTTATTAGGTCTGATTCAGGGCAGCAACTCGAAATATGCAGAGCCAGAGCAGCCTTGCATCTTCCTCCTTCACCTTGGTCTTCAATCACCTTCACCATCTACTTTCACCACCGTCGCCTGCAACGTCCCTTCCTCCATTGTTGCCGGCAACCTCCTTCCTTCACACATTGCACCGTTGCTTTCTTCAACTCAAGACAGAGCTACAGGCGCAGCCTCCATAACCTTCACCTTCATTTTCTTCTCGCCATACTCACTGCCGTGGCTTTTCTCCATTTTTCCCCACCATCAACCACCCATATCTCGTTCGTCATCATCCATTTGTCATTTAATCAGTGTTTATCAATGGCGGAACTGTTGATGAAGAAGACAGCTTCCCCTTGCATGGCTGTTCTTACCTAAATTCCATTAATCCTTTGTAGCATTGGCTATGGTATGAGCTTGGAGCTTCAATAGAGAGTTTTTGCTCTTCAATCCCTCTATTTCTATGTTGCATTTGTGAGTCCTAGGTGTTTTCAAAGAATTTTATAATGTTGGACTGATTTATTTTGATATATTTGGATATTGGATATGACTTGAACCTTGATTAGATATTTGACGTTGTGTTTAATTAATTTAGTTATCATTTCTTTGTGTTGGTTTGTCGTTGAATTAATGAATTTGTGAATATTTTGTATTAATTTTAAGGTGATTTGATTAGTGGATCAATGATGTCGTGTGTTTTCATTGATTTATTAAATATGAATTTATTAATTGTGTTTAGCATTGGGTTTTAGCATAATTAATCTAGATTTTTCATATGGGTGGCCATTGATAAATTAAGATTAATGAGAAAATCATATGATAATGCGAAGCTCGGTTATTGAATTAAAAGCTAAATACGATTTTTAAGTTCACTTAATTGCTAGTGTTTAATCGATTTAATTTAAAGAAATTATTATGCAAGGTGATTTGGTATTAATTCCTATAATTATTTGATATGAGAATTGCTTGTGTTATTGCTATGAGGGATTGCTCATTCCATTGTCGATCTCCTTGATTCTCTTATTTCATTAATTCCTTCTTCATTCCATTTCCATCTTTATAAATTAAAATCCCAAAAAGAAGTAATCTAGGACCATTTTAATTCCATTTGCAAGAGTAGTTTTTCATAGATAAAAGACCAAAACATTTTCTCCATTTTTTTAAAATCAATTTTGATACTTAGTTTATTTAAGAATCATTTTCATTTTCGGCTCCATAAAGTGAACACGACCCGGATCAGGCTGCTATATTGCAGTATTATTTAGTATTTGAATCCCGAAGGCGACTAAAGGGGAGTTTTCAAATTGGCGCCGTTGCCAGGGAGCCAAGAAATTGGTTCCTTGGTAAGTTAAGCGTCAAGTTACATTGAATGGGGAGTGTTTGCTAATAATTAGTGTTTTGGTAATATAGTTTAGGTTGATTCTCAGATTATACTAGTTTCCATACCTTTGTTCTTGCATTGTGCCCTGAATCTGACTTGGATTACTAGAAATCTAAGTATATGGTTCTGCAATTTGACTTGTTGAGAACGCTTGCTGCACATTGGTAATTTGACTGAGGAATCTTTTTGCAGCATATTCTTGGTCTAAGAAACTGAATTGACGACTTTGGTTGAGACTTGAGCATCGAAATTCTGCTGTCTTTTTTATCACAACTGTGATTTGCAAGCTAAACTTTATTTCAGATTTATTTTTATAAAAGAAAGATGAAGAATTCTCAAGCTTTTGAATTGACCTCTTCTTGACTTTGCTAAATTTGATTGGGGAGAATTTGGTCCAACTAAGTGCAATTTATTTTGGATCTGTGATTAATCTGAGCTATTACTCTTGTGCTTGGTGTATAATGTGGACTAACAGAGCTTTGAAGTTGACATAATTCTTGTTATTAATCTGCTGCTGCAACTGTGGAAATTATTTGTTGTCATTGAGGAAATTGGTTATTGATTTTGTGAGGATTGCAGATCTGATTTTCAACTTGAAATATTGGAATTTTGCTAAAAGTTTTCAAAAGAAAACCTAGGATTTAATCCTAAAATTTTGGTTCTGAGTTTTGGAGTTTTGGTGATACTTATTGCTGGTTTGAATTTTATGACAAGCTTGAACTCTTGCTAAATCTTGATGGAGAGTTAAGTTGTGGTGCCAACCATATTTTAGCAAAGCTAATTCTCATCTGAACTGTTCTATACCCTGCAAGTTGTGGGACGGTTCGAGCATCATTTTCATCTTAATTGAAATTGTTGATTGATAGCTTCAAGCTGATTGAATTCCTGGTCCTGTTATCTCTCTGTTGCAAGTTGTCTATCTGTTACTCTACTGTGACAAGGAGTTTGGAGTTGAGCATTTAAATTTGTTTTTGTCTTGTGTTAATTATTTTCTGCAGAAATTGGAAAATAGTTTGTGCTTTGTTTGCTGGAAGCTTTTCTGAATTAAATCTGTTATTGGAAATTTGAAATTGTTTGGAACTTGGAAGTATTTGATTTTATAACTTGTATGGATAGGATTAGCATGACTGATGAGTTTGGATATGGGTTGAAGTTTTGCTACACTCACTGAGTGATTTGGAACTGATTTAGACTCATTAAACTTTCTGCATTGAGAAATTGAGTTGGTTAGCTGCTGTTTGTTCTGCATCAAGATTGTTTTTGCTGTCAACAGTGGATAATAAGTTGAATTGCATCCATGTTTCACAAATTTCACAATCTGAACCCAGCATTGTGCTGTTTTTGAGCGAAATATTGAGTCTAATGTGTTAAGTGCATGAATATCACACTCTGTTGGTAAAAAGTACTCTAAACTGAAATTGCTGCAATTTGTGTGCTGTCATATATCTCACCTGTGTTGGAGAAATTTTGTTGCTGCAGGGATATTTAGTTGACTACTGTCATTGTGGTGAATTGTGATACTATTGTCAATATTTGCTCCTTTGCTTGCTTGAAGCTCGCACCACACATCTTGCGCCATTGAGTTTGGATGGCTAGACTCAGTATCATTGGTTGCTGGGTTGTTAATAACTGTAATAAGCATTGTAGTCAAATTTCACCTTTGTTGTCAAGTTCTGGCCCTATTTCAACCCCATATTCACTTAGTCATTGCTGGGATTTCATGAAATTCATGCGCTGTAATTGGTTTTATGCTTGCTGGAATTATGGGAAAATTATCTGGATTTGAACTGGACACTCCTATCTTGTGTAATTCCATCAATTTCTAGCAAACTCAATTGATTTTGTAGCTGGAACTAAATGTTACACACTAAAAAATTGATTAGAGTTTGGTTGAAATTCAGTTGCACCTTCACTTGAGCTTGCTGGAATTTTTTTTTGCAAATTTTGCCCAGAAATTGATGAGCTTTGGTTTCCTAAAGGTTTGGGCCATTCTAAGCAAGTTCATAATAGTTTTGCTATTGAAAAATCCCTATTTTGTTATACATTTTCATATTTATTTGGGGGTTCTGTCATAATTATTGAGCTTAAAATGCCTTTTTTTGTGATTTTTTGGGATTTAAGAATAAATACATTGAATTAGAACCAAAAAGGCAAATTTGTCATAAAAATTGTAATTACTCTTCATCATTGATTTTTGAGAATATTTTGATGTTAGCTTAATTGTAGGTGTTTTGGAAGAAAATTGGAGTATGTGGAAAATGTCAATTTGGGTCAGAATTAATATTTTTGAAGATTAGAAAAAATTACAGAACACCCCAGAATTTCTGGAAACTGCATATCAACGAAGAACGGTATCACAGTAAACTACATAAACGAACCCAAAGTTTTAGAAAGCTACAGTTTTGCCTAAAAGAGTTTCAAAGTTGACAGCTTAATCACTCCACAAACTTTTGAATTTTTGCAGTTTAATCCCTGGTCAAAACGTGTGTTTTGAGACTAGGTCAGATTTCAAATTCCATTCTCGACATATCAGAGCTCAGGAGCACCACGCAAGAGCTTCGGACCTGGGAATCATTCCAATTTACGTTGGAAATTTGACAAAACTCCAAATCCTATATCTTGCCAATAGCAAGGAGCACCACGCAAGAGCTTCGGACCTGGGAATCATTCCAATTTACGTTGGAAATTTGACAAAACTCCAAATCCTATATCTTGCCAATAGCAATTTGCAAGGTAAGAATCATTCCCCAAACAATTTCCAATTTTCTCTCTTGGTTTCCATGTTTCTTCTATTCCTGTATTTTCTTTTGGATGACATCTTTTTTCCCTATATTGCAATTCTTTGTTTAATTTTGAAGAATTTATTAAGGCATCTTTCAAATATTTAGGATTAAATCCAACTCTCACCTAATTCCTATATTAACAACCGGAGGTATTTACATTGAATCTTCGTCTGAAAACTTTGGAATTGACATCTTCGTAAAAAAACAAAATATCCCCGACAAACTTCAAATTAACGTTATGCTGGGGCTCAAAAGCTTATACTTGACTACAAATAAAGCTGTGAAAATGACGTCCCCAAAGTAATGACGAATAAATTAAGGAACACACAATGTGTTGCTCATTTTGCCATTGTCATTAGGTGTTGTCAGTTATTTTTCAATTAATATCTTTTTATCTGCATCACTCACAATTTTCATATCATGTTTACTTACGGGTTGTATGAGATATCCACAATATGGCATTAATGACTTGATTTGGGCTTGGATGAGTCATATTCCCTTGCAGAAACAATACTCTTCTGGTTTTATTTATAGGGTAGTGAGAGAATAAAATTTTAGTTCTATTTATAGGGTAGAGAGAATTTTTTCACATAAATGTATAATTTTACACTTAATTTATTAATATATTGACTTTGCTCTAATGGATTATAATATATATTAAATAGGAGTAAAGTTGGAAAGTTATTAAATTTTAAGGCAGAGTTAATGAAATTTAAGGTTTTTCTTAGTTTTTGTACAATATACATGCTGAAAGTGTCTTATAAATATGATCAAAGAGTATTCAACAATGAATTAACTAGCCGGCCAAAAACATAAAAAAAAAAATGAATTAAATAATATTAGATGAGTCACAACACGCTTTTGCCGCCCCCACTGCTAACTACTAATAAATATATTACTCCCACTAGTTCCTATTAAAGAACACTTCTAATTAATTCTTATATACTAAGAAATTATCATTAAGTCATTTAATTTATCCTAAATTTTTTAGCTTTTGCCCTTGTATTTTTTATTTTTCCAACTTTGAACCTCATTTATAACAAAGGTAAAATGGGGGAAAAAGTAATTAATGAGGTTATTGATACTTATATTCAGGACCAAAAATTGCTTCTAGAAGATGCCCTATAATGAAGACCAGAGGGAGTATGTAATTCATAATATTAAATATGAGTAAATCTAAAAATTTATTTATTTTTAGATAAAGTTAATAACTTAACCACATCTTATTATAGTTTTAATAAGGGTGATTAGAAGTGCTATTATAATAAAGACTGGGAGGAGAAGTATAAATGTGTATTCTTGGATGCTACATACTTTAACGTTATATTGGGGCTCAAAAGCTTATACTTGACTACAAATAAAGCAGTGAAAATGACATCCCCAAAGTGATAACGAAGAAATTAAGGAAAACACAACGTTTTTGTCATTTTGTCACTGTCATGAGGTGTTGTCAGTTATTTTTCAATTAATATATTTTTATCTGCATCACTCTCAATTTTCATATCATATTTGCTTGCTTACGGGTTGTATGAGACATCTACAATATGACATTAATGACTTGATTTGGGCTTGGATGAGTCATATTCCCCTGCGTAAACAATACTCTTCTGGTTTTATTTATAGGGTAGTGAGAGAAGAAAATTTTAGTTCTATTTATAGGGTAGAGAGAATTTTTTCACATAAATGTACAATTTTACCTTTAATTTATTATTATATTGATTTAGCTCTTATGAATTATAATATATATATTAAATAGGGGTAATTTGGAAAGTTATTAAATTTTAAGATAGAGTTAATGAAATTTAAGGTTTTTCTTAATCTATGTATAATATACATGTTGAAAATGTCTTATAAATATGGTAAGAGAGTATTCAATAATGAATTAACTAGCCGGCCAAAAACATAAAAGAACATGAATTAACTAATATTATATGAGTATTAGATGAGTCACAACGCGCTTTTGACTTCCCCACTGCTAACTACTAATAAATATATTACTCCCACTAGTTCCTATTAAAGAACACTTCTAATTTTTTTTTTTTTTTTGCCATCGAACACTTCTAATTATTAATTCTTATATACTAAGAAACTATCATTTAGTCATTTAATTCATCCTAAATATTTCTAGCTTTTGCCCTTGTATTTTTTATTTTTCAAACTTTGAACCTCATTTATAACAAAGGTAAAATGGGGAAAAAAAGTAATTAATGAGGTTATTAGATACTTATATTTGGGACCAAAAATTGCTTCTAGAAGATTCCCTATAATGAAGACCAGAGGGAGTATGTAATTCATGTTGATTACAAATTTATTTTCTTGTTTATATAGGCCATTAATTCCTAATACACATTAGTAATTCTATTTGGATCGATAAAAATATATTCGACTGGATTACATTTAAAAACATGGATCATGATGATTTCTTGTTCAAGCAAAGCATGTCATTCAAAGTGTCAATTAGCTGTGGGTTATAAATACTAGTTTAGTGTAGAAATGAATATCAATAAAACAATATGAAATAAAAATACACTTATTTTTAATTATTTACTTTCTTAGATGTTTTCGCTCATTATCAACATCGGTGGCCTCCTTCCCCCACTATCTGTCTGCATCATTATTACTATTATCATCAATCGGCAATTGCACGTTGCTCAAGTATTTGTATCACATATAATAGTTGTGGGTAAGGTTGAAACCAAAACTACTTGTTCTATATTATATCCAAAAATTCTAATTGAAAATTATTTTTTGTGTGTATATATATAGTCAATAAAAAGTTTTCTTTCAAAAAAATGCATGCATGATTTTTTTTTTTTAAAAAAAGTCATTTGGATTATTAAGAGAAATTATAATAAAACATAGGCTTGATAAGCGTGGCATATGCTGGAATATTCAATTTAAATCTAGGTCACAACTCCTTTAATGGTATGATCAATCTACTCATCCATCAATTTTTATGCTTTCAAAAATTCCATTTATTATTTGCAAAACTGTTCAGTATATCTCCATTTATTAGTTTTTCATAATCAGTAGTAACTAAAATCAAGGTATTAGTTCATTCATGCATACTACATACGCCTAAGGCGCACATACACCAATTTCTTTTGCAGGTGAAATTCCTCAATCTATTTTCAACATTCCTTCTTTGAGAGTGGTTTCCCTTTCCTTTAACCATCTAAGTGGCAACTTGCCAGATGAGATGTGCCATCAACTCCCTTTACTTGAGTAGTACTTTTCAGCTGTTAATAATCATTTACGGGGAAATATTCCAAAATCAATGTGTAATTGCACATCTTTGCAAGTTTTGTATTTGGGTATCAACTCTTTTTCAGGTATGCTCAAAAATTACCCTTCTACATGAGTTGTGGGCGCGCTTATAACTATATCACATGTTTAGTACTTTCATTCAAATATGCGAATATATGACAAGAAATTATTGCAAGCTTTGAAATGTAATGATGTTTTCAAACACACACACTTAATAACTCCTATTGATAGGATTTAGATAGGTTGAGAGAATACGGAAGAAAAAGTCTTTATTAAATACAAAAGAATAAAATTGATATTTTTTTCAAAGACTACCCTCATGGTGGCTAGACTCTTTGAAGACTAAAATTACATTAAAATAATCAAATAAAATCTAGAAATAATCTCTAAAATGTACTGGATCCTGTCAACAGTAATATGGATCCTTTGATTCGTAAAATCGATATCTCATAAAATATTCAAACTAAACAAATTAATTAAATAAACTATATCATAACCAATATTGACTCCATAATAAACTAATCCTATTTGAGATATTTATAAATAATATTTATATTAGTTTTAACAGAAAATAAACTAACAACTCTTTAACACATGCTAATAAACACGAATTGCAAAATATTTATTTGTAGTTTTATTAAATGTTCTCTGAAGATCACATTTTATGGAATCCTTGCCCAAAAAGTAGTTAGATTTTTATATGACACATAAGAAAGCACTGGTAATATATTATTGTATATTACATCATTAGTTTTTGAGTTGGCATTAAATTGTTGCACTGCTACGCCTGAGGCAAGACCTAATATGTCAGAGGTTGTGGTGTCACTGGGAAAACACAAGGCCATGCTGATGCAAAATATTCAAGGGACCCCTTGTTGAATAATTGTGTTAAATCAAATTGCATTTGCTACAATCTATAACCCTTTGGATTGTTTTATTTTTTTCAACTTGTCATATGGAGTGATGATGTCTCCTGTATTAATATATTATTATTTGAAATTTGAGCATTTTGGACTCACATATGGGTTTTGGTTGTCTGCAAGGTAGTTTTTAACTTTTATGTGTTACAGATGTACATTGAATAATAGTAACATAGAGATAATGGCTTTTTTTATTTCATGATAAGTGAATAAAGTTTAGAAAGTGATTGACTTGAGGAAGATATACGTAAAAGATCATTGAAACGTGGAGGAGAAATAGAAATTGTTATAAAAAGAAGATATGGTCGAAAAAAAGCAATGAAATTAATCCACCAGAGAACCAAAGTGAATCCCTTTATAACTCTTATACTACATGGGGTCTTTAATATAAGACTTAGTTGACTAATTTGAAGAATTAAGGATATTAAATAAATTATTTTAAAGTATTTATATTTTTCATTTTTCCTTCAAACTAATTTGCTTGACTTATAAATAATATATAATCTAATGATCCACCTAAATAATTTAGCTACTTTATTCTCTCCAGAGCAGTGGACTGGGTTGTATTGAGGACATAAGGTGGTGTTAATTATTCAATGACTGGGTTAACATGATTATTGGGTTCATTGTGGACTCCAACTAAACTAAAATGGTTTAAAAACTAATATTTTTGGATTTTTGGAATAAAAGTGGATTGGAATGGAAATTGGTTTTGAAATGTATGATAAAAGCCTCTTAGAACAATGGATTTAATCTATCTTTTGCTTCAAAATATTTTTAGGAGTGTGATAGTTTGACAAAAAATGCCCAAAAGACCCTTTGAGGTAGCTTGAATTAGGTGAATTAATTCTTCCACATCAGGTAGAAATAATCCCTCTAACCAAAACTCAATACAAAACACTAACAATTGCAACCAAAATCCCTCAAAATACCAATCTTTAAACACTGTTGAGTTTAGTGTATAAATCAATGATTATTCCTAGACCTAGAAAATAATCACTTTTTAAAACACTATTAGAAACCATTTTGCATGCAATTTTTGAAATCATTAAGTTCTCTAAAATATCAAATCCTATCAACCAATGAGTCTAACACCAAAAGATAGGAACACCTACTCTAGAGATGCTATTAATCACTCTTAGTGTGTGATTGTGAATTAATTGATGCAATTGGTTCCAAAGTAATCCAAAATCAATTCAATATCTAAATAATATCATGCAAGTTAATAGAGAATCAAGAAAATTACAATAAAACATATATATAACTATAAATATTGATAAGCACAAAATTCAACATCAACTAATCAAAATCACAAATAGGTTTAAATAAAGATTAAACCAAATATATTAGTCTTAACTACAAATTACAATTTCTAAAACCAAGAAAATCATAAATATACAGTAAAGCTAATAACCAAAACTAAAACTCCTCTTTGTAGCTCCAAACATCAAGACTCAATCCTTTGCTCTAGGAGAAAATAAGCTCAACCACTAGAACCCATAGACCCAAAATCAAGAGGCAAAATCATCCTCTTCAACAATATCATAGCCATCAGAAAATTCATCGGAAAACAAGATTGAACAGAGGAAATCAAAGGCAATTAAAACAAGGTCACTGGGAAAGGAAGAAAGGAAAGTAACGGGGGTTGGTGAAGCAGTGGTGGACGGTAGATGAAGACTCGATGGTCCGCTATGCATCTAGCTTTCAAGCTTTGTTTGGTTCAACAGAGGAGAGAGGATGGGAGGGATTTTCATATTACCTCGTTTGGATTAATCGGAAGGGAGGGGAGGGGAGGGGAGGAATTTTAATGTTATCTTGTTTGGTTGAGGAGGGGAGGGGAGGGAAAATATTTTTATTTGGACAATTTTACCCTAATTTAATCTTGTTTTTTCATGCATAGTGGTTGAACCATATTTTTATATGAATTTTCAATGATTAATTTGGGATTTTAATGTATTTTCTGAGACATTATTGCATTATTAAGCATTAATTTTAGTTAGGGACAATTGTTTTGAATTAATGGTAATTAGGGGTAAAATGGTCATAATTTATTAATTATTTTTATACAATTGTCCCTTGAACTTTTGATGCTACCTTGTACTTAATTTTGCATTGTAGGTGTTAAAGAAGAAATTGATATCAAAAAAAAAAAAAAAAGAAGAAATTGAGGATTTTGGAGGTTCAAATTAATTATTTAGAGGGAATTGGGCTAATGTTGAAATTGGTAGCTGAAAGCCTGAAATAGAGGGAGCCCAAAGCCCAAAACACAAGCTGTTTGTCCAAGGAATTTGGGCCCATGTCAGATTTTTGAATAGGCTGGAAAATAAGAAAAGAAGGTTGAAGCCCAGACCCAATACGTTCACTCCAGGCCCAATATAAAAAAAACAAAACAAAACAAACAGAAACAAGGTGAGCTGCTGAAGGAAAAAAAATGGAGAGACAAGCCCAAAAGACAAGGAAAAGAGACAGAAACGCAGCTGGGCCCCAGCATGAAGAAAGAACACAGGAGAGGAGATCTGAGATTTGGGAAATGGAGGATCCGAATCAGCTGGTGGATATGGTATATGGACATACCAGACCCGAAACGGATACAGAGCTGAAGGTTTTATTCAGACGGGGTGCGCCGATGGGAAGAGAGGACTGATCTGAAGAGGAAAAAAAATGAGAAGGTAGAGGGGAGCTTCGGACCTGGACATGCTAGCATCTCCTTCATCCTCTCCGTTTCCAGCAAGCTCAAAAACAGAAAGGAACCAGAGAGTGTGAGAGACACAGACCCGAAGAGAAAAAAAACGAGAAGGGAGAGGATGAGTGAGTGGCGGTTGGTTTTGGGGCGGCGTGAATACAGAACATAGAGGTAGCTGGTGAGAATGGAGTGAGTGCGCCGTTGGTCTGTAGATAGGGACACAGACCCGAGAACCATTAGGGAGTGAACAGCGCAGCTGGTCTTGAAGAAAAAAAAGCTGAGAACAGATAGTGGGTGGCGGCTGCAAGTCTGGCGCTGATTGAATTTGGTATTGATGCATTTGAATTTTATTGGATTTATTTTCCTATTGGATTAATGAAGTTATGCATTCTATGTGATATTTAGATTGTGTGATGGATTTAATTTAATTTGAATGTCACGATTGTTCTTTCAATTAAGAGGAACCAAGTGCATTAATCCATTTTCAATACATATCAAGTGGGTTTTTAACAATTTGTTTAAAAGGTGACTAAGAATGCGATTGTAGAACTAGTCATTTATTAGGTAGATTGGACCTAATGCGATTGCTTATGGTTTTTAATTTGACTTAATGCAAAAGTAACTCCCATTAATTTTAAAGAAGCTAGGAAAGCCACCAAATTGGCCACCAAGGTTCATTTTATCATATAATCCCTTTTTAACCCAAATCATTTCTTTATCTTTTTTTCAAAATATCAAAAAAATTAGAATTAGCTTTATTTTCATAAATTCTAATATCTAGAAAACCAATTTCAAAAACCCTTTTTTTTAACTAAGTTTATAACACTTAGTTTTTTCTAGGGTAGTCAAAATAAATGGATCCTTGATAAGAGAACGATCATAAGTTGTTTACACTATATTGCATTTAATTCGTGGTAATTTGTGATTTGACTCCGAGGCGGCAAAAGTTGTGTCAAATCACATAGTAAAATGTTTAATAAAATATAATTATTAAGATTAAATAAGTATAATCATAATTAAAATTTTAAAATATAGATAATATTAATTTTAATAAAAATAGAGTAATTATAAATATTATAATAATGAGGGAGGGGCAGTTTGGGAATAATAGAAATACGTAGAAGTATAATGGTCTTCACACGATAAAATATCACCCTTCCCCTCCAAATCCCTCCAATTTGGGGAGGAAGGGTTTTGAGGGGAAGGGAGTGGAAATTTCAAAAAAATTCCCTTTCTCTCCTTAAATTTTGTTGTTGCCAAACAACGGGAGGGGAGCAAAATCCCTCCCCTCCCCTCCACTCAAACCAAACAAACCCTCAAAGTTGAGCTTCTATGTCTGGTTCACGGCTCTGCTTCTCAGGTCTCCCTTCGCTGAAGCTAAACTTGGCAGTGGCGGAATGACAATGATGGACGGAATGGAGAGGAAGGTGAAAGTGATGAGGGGTGGTGATGATCCCAAGTGCCTAATTCAGCCTCCTCTGTGTCTCGAAAGCTCCACCGGTGATAATGGAAGAGTTATGGTTGCTGGCGACAATCGAGATGTCGGTGAATGTTGTCGGTGACGGTGGTGAGCTCAAATGAAGGTGATGAGAGCCAAGATCCCCCCGTCGCAGCACTCTCTGTTCTTATGATCCTCCCTAAAACTCACTCTCAATTAGACCTAATCCATTAAACCAATACGCTGTTGTTTAATTGGGGACTAAATTGAAATTTTGTAAATTCAGGGGATTAAACTGTCATTTCTAAAATTTGAAGCCGAAACTGCCATTTCTGAAATTTGAAGCCCAAACTGCCACTTTCAGTTTTAATCCAATTTTTCAAGTACTTACAAGTGAAAACAATTAAACTAATATCAAATCCTTTCAATAATCAAAGATTAAGTATAATTATAATTATTTTGACGATTTTTCCCTTTTAAGTCATAATTAATGTATTTACTCTTAATATCTATTTATCACATGTAAGTCATTTTTTAGATCAATTATTGTGACAGAATTCCCAAATAAAGTGTAAAAATATATAATAAAATCAGGGATTTGTCACCCGTATCTACCATCTCTCAGCAAAACATAAATGGCTAATTAGTCCCACAATATCCTTTTATCATTTATAGTCTTTGAGTCTATTTTCATCTTTAAGGAATAATTCACAATTTCTGTGTCTTTCAGTGTATTTTCATTTCTTTAGAGAAGCTCTCTTTTCTCCTAAATAGAAGCTCATTATGTTAATATCAAGACACACATGCCTTGTCTGGTTCCTAAAACATGGTTTTCTTTTTGCAGTGTTGCAGTAATGACTAGGGCTTTCCCCAATTATCTTGGGGAGAGAAAAGATCTTGTTCTTCTTCAAAATATATCATGCTATTTGCTTCGGGCTTGTGGCATAGTTTATGTTGTCTCGGTAAGACTTTTACAGAAAGCTGACTATCAGATCAAGAGTGTGTGCATGGGTTTTGATTCCTTCTGTGTGGCACATTCTTTGTTGGTACCTTCCAATGAAAATGGTTTATATTATACTTAACAGTTTATTTTTACTCGCACACTATATTGATAAAATTATAGACTAATTGTTTAATTTGGCAAAACCAAAACTAGTTCATGTTATCTTGTTAAAAGACTTTCTAACCTTGCTTACTTTGTAATACTAATTCAAGGGGATCCTATGCATTGGTTTTCTGAAACACACTCGCCAGTAGCAGGAAATCACAAGAGAGCAAGCAATAAAGGATCTAGAGGTAGGCTATTAACTTGAAATGTTATGACATATTAATGGGCTGATTCTTGTTTGCATGTCTGTATTCCCTATTGTTTGTCATTCCTATTCATATGAGATCCCATCCTGGTAAACATCTTGTGCATAGTGATGCTGATGAACTAGAGACTAAAATGCTCTTAAATTTTCTTGCCACATTGCATTCAAGCCTACACAGAAAATTTGATGTATTTGATCACTTTGCATTGTCTCTTGGAATTTTCTTAATGTTCGGATGCGTAAATAGTTGGTTACATAATCATGCTGCATTTTGAAAATGCAAAACCGTAGAGATGGTAAACCTGCATTTTTGGCCTGTTAAATTATTATTCTAGTCTGTCATTGCAAGAATCTCTTTCCTTGCTTTTGGATTGTTGTTCTTTTCAAGTTTGTTCTGTAAGCTTGGCGATTTGAACTGCATCCACAGGCAAAAACTACGGGTCATGATTCCTGTTTTTGCTGTTTCATACAATGAGGTTGTCCATTCCGTGTAGAAAGTGAATTTTGTTCTGTTAGTTGGGCACTTGACGGTAAATAGTTAAAGGTAACATGCACATACACAATTCTGTTTTTTACTGTCATGTTATGCTTTCTTAATTAAACTAGAGTTCACTTTCACGTGGTGCGCAGGAAGATTAAAATTATCAGTGGCTCGTCATTGTTAACAATCAACTCATTTTTCAAAATGATAAAAATAATTAAAAGAAATTCTGTAAGATAAAAATGCCTACTACATGGTACATGCTTGGCAGACCTTTTAGCTTCAGATAGTTAATTTATAAGCAAATCACAACTCAATATCTTTTGGTAAAGAAAGATCTCAATCACAATGTGAAAAGCAAAGGATGAAAACTTGATGTGGCATGCAAAAAATTGCAACCATGGGAAAATGTGTGTGTATGGTTACACCAATATTGCTTCCTCTGCTGAGTAGTCTTAGGTGATTATTTACTATTAAATTTTATAGTCAAGAAATAATGCTAATTTTACATACAAAATCCATGTTGCCATTTATAAATGGAATTATTATATGAAGCAGCACAATCCTGTTTAGAGATGTGCAACCATGCATTAGCTCACCAAGAAAGCAAGAGGAAACTCCTCAAGGCTGAATATCTGAATTCAAGTCACAGTTTGAGGATGTTTTTACCCAATGTGAAGAAGAAAAGTCAAAGATTCAGAGCTTGACCATTCAAAGGAATGAAGAAATAGTAGAGCTAAGAAATTCCCTAGGAGAAAAAGAGACACTAGTGAGAGAAATGGGACTTAAAATTGTTCGGGTTGAACAAGAAAATAAGAAATTAGGAGATTCACTTAAAGAACTAAGGGAAGCTCAAATCCAAAATGCTAGGGCAAATTCTTTTATTCCAAAGCTCTGTAACAAGCTTAAGCGGTTGGAAGAGGCACACAAAGACAGTGCCTCAACTATGAAGTCTGGAGAATGTCAATGGGGTTATCAAGTTGAAAAGATGGAAGAAGATATTAGGACCTACAAGTCTTCATTGACCAGTAAAGAACAAGACATAAATGATCTTCTGATGGAACTGGAAAGTTGTCATTGCGCAATTGAAGAACATTCTTTGGGGCTCTTGATCTTTAAATCAGAACTTGTAAAGGCTTACACCAAATTATTTAGTGCAGAAACAAATAAAGTTGTTCAGATCACAGCAAAGAAGATATGACTCTTCTCTCTGCTGTGCCATTGGGAGAGAAAGAGGTTAAGGAAGAGCTTGAAGAAATCATCAGAAGATCAACTTGTCTTGAAAGGGAAACTTTTGCAAATGGAGAACACCCTAGAATGTGAAAGACGTGTTGCTCTTGAAGTACAAGAGAAGCTAGAGCTTGAATTAGCCAATAAAAATAATGAGATCACTCAATTAAGATGTGAATTAGAAAAGTGGAAGTCTAATGGTGAAACTCTCAAAGCCTTCTTTGAAGAAACTAAAGGAAAATGTCAAAAGATGGAGAGTTCTCTTTTTCAAAGTTGAAAGTAAGCAAGCTCTGAAGGATGAAAATGAAAACCTTATCCGCATTGCCAAGGAGCAGGAGAGGAAAGCGGAGGAACTTCAGAAGCAGATTGCTTTGTTATAATTGTACAATACAAGTAAATTGAAGGAATCAAAAACATCTATTAAAGAGGAGAAAGACCAAATTATAAAGCACTTGAAGGGACTAGCCATGTCATGGGAGCAAGATTTGATGTGCGCGTTGTCTTTGGCTTCCTCCTCAGATTAGGTGGAAAAGTGGGTTGAGGTTGCTGTGCTTACTGGGGCCTTAAAAGATGCAGAAAATATGATTAAGCTTGAGATTGAAGAAAAGAACTTGAGAATTACGAAATCAAAACTGGAAGTTAACAATTTGCTTGAAAAGTTAGCTTATAATGAAGAATCAATCTTGCATTTGAAACAAGAATCAGAGCAATATCATGCCTCATTCGAGAAAAAGAAGTTGGAAGCTGAAGATCTAACAAAAAAACAGAGGTCCATGGAAAGCATAATTAGAGATCTTGAATTTGGGAAAGGAACTTTGCTCCAAGACATCAGAAATTTATTAGCCAAAATGAAGGGTATGTTGGCACATATTGAAGACATGTGTGAAGAGAATGGGGAGTTATCTGGTGGATATCAGCTGTTGATGAAGACCCTTGACGATATATTGGATACTTCAGTAGATGGAGATTATTGGTCAACGGATCTTGTTGACTTTGACAAGCTACATGTTTCTACTGCAAATAGTGCAAATGGTACTTTTTGTGTCACGACTAAGAAACAAGAAGCAAATTTTGATGAGCGAGCTCCATTGAGAGAGGTTAACAATTTGTACATGTAGATTAGAGAAGAATTCTGAACTCAAGCTTAAGAAAAGCGGTAAAGGAAAATAAATAAATGTTCTTATTTCGGATTTAATGCTTTTACCATTGGCTTGTGTTAGAGTCTTAATATACGTGATATTTTCGAAAGCTAGATTTTGAAGAATCTTCAGTATCAGGAGAAGTTCAGACTTATCAAAGTCAATATTGTTGAATAGAAAGCAAAACTCAGAATAACATTTTATTCTTCAACTTTATTCCATAAGTTGTTCATCAAAGTTTTTTTTTTCCCATAGTCTTATCAAAAACAAAAGAGCCATGAACATGAAATTTTGTAGCCATGTGATAGTAGTGACCTGAACATATATAGAGAGAAGTTCCTAGGCCATATATAGATTTTTAATTCTAAGCCTAAAGCTGAATTAGTTACCCTACCGGAAAAAAGAAAAGTGGGTTGGTCAACCTAAAGCTATAGCCATGTGACTTGATTTGATGCATCCCTATAATCTGCTGAATCAAGGGAGAATCATTTTGAAGTCCCAAGGAAGGAATGTAATCACCAAAAAGTCCTAATAATAAGTTAGTAGTATGAATCTGGTGTCATTTGCTGCACCGAAACTTGTTATTACATGTTGTTTACTAGTTGAAACACTTTTTGGTAATTACATTCTTTCTCGAGGGCCTTAATAATTCTACCCTGAATTAATTTTCTGTTTGAAGTTGTTATGATATTGTTGAAGAGAAAATCAATTAGTAAAACCACCGGTGTTGTTAATATTTTTGTCAGTTTCATACAGTTTTTCCCTTTTTGTTCCATTTGATAAATCATCTAAGATTTTATTTTATTTTATTTTGGGAACATGCAGGATTGGCTCGTGTCTCAAGCAAGCTAAACCCCTGTATTTTAATTCTCTTGGGAACTCCAAGAATCAGCACTCAATGTTAAATATGGAGGATTGAAAGATAAACTAAGTGAACTCAACTTATGCTTATTTCTGTAGCTCCAACATGATTTACAGAAGATTAGTTTAGTGATCAAGTTTGATTTGCAGATTTGTAGGAGTGAGCCATTTCCATTTGATTATCTTGATATGTGAATGGGAAAACACGAAATAGGTAGGAATTAGTGTTGTTCTAAATATAGTTTACATAGAAGTATCAAATAGTCACTGTTTGCTGGTTTGTAATGTGTTTTTGTGATTACGTTCATCACAATTCTAAAGAAAGGCTCGCAGATGGGTAGATGACAACCTAATACCAAATCGTGCTCTCAGAAATGAGATTAGACAAACACACAACTTTATAATGCGTGATAGAATTATAATATTTGATTTCATGTTAAGAAATGCTACCTATTGTTTATTTTTAGCCAGCCATTGTAATCAAATGAATATTGAATCTGTCATTATGAATATTTCTCTTTATTCTGGAAAGAAAAAAAAAGGGACCACTCCTCCCATTTCAGTTAGTAATCAAATTTTAATTTAACCCCCTTTGTTAAACTTATAATACAACCAACTTCCATTTATTTACTAATTTGTTGATCGTGGATGTTACAAGTTAGATCATATACTTCACTTTCGGGTTCTCTGTTTTATTATTAATAATACAAAACGCCTAAATTTGAAGGTTTGACGTTCTATATGTCTAACAATTCAGTAGCGATCCTGATGTTTTTGGACTTGAGAAGCTTGCATTCTGATACATAATTGACGCTTCATTCATCAACAGTAGGCATATGTAGTTGCAGTATACCACCTCTTCCAATCCTAAATATAAAAGATAGTTTATAAGTGAATTTTGATCATGAATATAAAACTTTTTTTTTTATATTTATTATTTTTCTCCCAATTAATTTACTTGGTTTATAAATAGATATATAATAATGAAATAATATATATAAGTATTTCAAAAACTTCATGTAACATTCGTTATAATTAAGAAAATTATTTAGTTTTATTAATTTTCCCAAATTAGTGAACTTTCATTTTTTTTGTTGACCCAGGATATCCATTGCTGGTAGTAGTAATTAATTCCCTCCCACGGTAGACTTCCCTGGGGTTTTAATACTAGCCATGAGATCCTCTCTATATACATCATCACCAAGTATCAAACCCCTAATTAAATACTTAAGTAACACAGCTAAGTTACAAATATGACCAAATGTAAGATGTGTGTGGGTGTTAGTTAAAAACAATATGGGTGTTGGCCCAACAAGGTGGGTTGGGTGAGCACGTGTTAATGCATATTTTACCTAGACTCCTTTTTCTTATTTCTTTTCCTTTGGCCCCCCACCATTCAAAACTCTTTTGGGGAATTACTTCAAGGTCTCATATGGTATTGGCTACCACCCTCTACTCTTATCATTCTCTTTCCCTCCATTACTCGTATCAATTTTTAGATTGAAATTTAAGTGATTAAAATTTAATGTTTTACAAAAATATTCTTTTAAAATATTTTTATCGTTATCTTAAATTATCATAACTAAAATTTAATAGTTTTTCAATTTATTTATTTATTTTTAATAAGTTGATATGTTATTCATATTTTTATAAAACATTAAATCTGAACATTTCAAATTTCAATCTAAAGGCAGAGATGAGAAGAGGAGGGGAAAAGATTTGCAAGAGAAAAGGACGGTAGCCAATCTCGTCCCACACACCCTGAAAATCATCAAAATTATTATGGAGTCTCATGGATCTTAATTATAAATAAGTTTTAGTGTACATTTATCAAAGTAACCTTATTTAAAAAAAAAAAGAAACGAAAAGAAACTTCCCCAATAGTAGAAAACATAAAATTAAGAGTCACATCAAGCTAGCATCTTGATTAAACCAGCAGAAAGCAAGCGAATCATGGAACAAGACCTCAACTTCAATCCAAGCCAAAACATAGATGCTGCCACCTTGATTAATCAAACTAAGAAAACTTCTGATATGGATATCAGAAAACTTCTAATACTAATAATGTTCAAGCATTCAGACATTACCTTCTTGAATGAAAACAGGCATCATAATTCAAGAACTTCAACTCTCTGAGAAGACATCTATTCACCAACTAGAACCTTTCAATCCAAATTGAACGGATTTTCAAACACAGTCACTCACTAAGAGCTCACAGGGCAGCTGGCATCATCTAATCCAGTTGGCTTTTCTCAAAAAGAAATAAATAAATAATTAAATAAAAAGGATGAGAATGGCAAAGAGAAATACCGGTAAACCCAGCCCCCCACTTACCCAACACCAACTTGAAGCGTCCAATATAAGAACTGACTGCAACTGATAACAGAGGTGATGGTGTATGA
This sequence comes from Inga leiocalycina, assembly GCA_963242795.1. NCBI lineage: Eukaryota > Viridiplantae > Streptophyta > Magnoliopsida > Fabales > Fabaceae > Inga > Inga leiocalycina. Next base: position 62,443,875 of record OY725321.1, read on the forward strand.
GAATGCCAACGACATGGACACACCTCCATAGACTATATGAAATACTTGAGCTCATCAATTACAAAGTTTTCTACACAGAAGTTCCACTGGATACCTATTCACATGCATTCTTGTTGGAAATATCTAGCTCATGCTTTGATAATTCATGATTCAGAATTTTACATTTAAATTTGTGATCCAGAATAGTCCATGTATTACCTATTTTATGGGAGCAATTAACACAATATATTTGATAAACTGTTTTAAACAAAATCTAGATAAATTTCAAATGAGTATTCAAGTTCATCCATCACTGTTGAATGTATCTGCTTTCTTAGAGTACTTCATCCATTTCTGCTTGTTCGTCTCTGATGCATTCCGGTTTTGAGAAAATCTTGTAAGCCCCTCTCTCAATGCTCCTAGATTTACCCCATTTCCAACCAAAATGCTTGTTACTCCCATTTTTGAGACTTGAAATTGGCATTTCCCGCTAATAAACATGTAAAATATATGCATAGTACTCTTTCCACCCAAAGAAGATGAGCAAATAGCAATTCTACAATGTAACCATTACTGGACACATTGGAAACGTGATAGCAAATATTGCACAAAAATGAAAAATGAAGTTTTTTTACCGCTTGGATGTTCCTGTTCTCGTCATCAAAGAATAGCATAGAATTAAATGGAACCCCAGTCCTTGAATGAATTCTTTGAAAATGGTCTGTTTTGCGTGTCCATCTCAAAAATATTTCCTGAACAATAGAAGGAAACGACAAATGAAAATTGACAAGACACAGATATGTGATTACAACCATTTACAGCTTCCATTTTGTTCAGGAAACAATTTTTTATTTCCCCCCTTCTTTTTGGGTGTTTACACATATACTCGAGAAGGTTAGGGGAGACAAAAAGACCTGCATCCACAACCTTTAGAATTTTTTTTTGCAGCTTAGCACTAATCTCCTACCGCAGAAGCCACTGCTCAACTCTATTTTTCTCTCAGGGCATCAAATATGATGATATATCCTCGAACAGAACAAGGAAAAGAAAGACTAGAGTATGATTCAATGAACAAACCTGAGCAGAAAACATTGACTTGATGCTCAATTTATCAAGAAATGTTCTGGCTATATCAGCAGTTGGTGATCTAGAAGCAATGGCAACATCAATCCCTTTGTCTTTGAGTGTATATAGGATTCCTTTGGCATGAGGGTACAAAGATGGCATTTCACACTTGGATCGGCACTCGCTGAAATTTGGCTTGGCATAAGTGACTAGATTATAAATTAACATTTGAAAACTTTTGCAGGAGAACCATCTTGAGTTATACTGATCTGGAAGTTCATTTTTGCGGTTTCTAGATGACATAATTAATGGCTTGGCTTTAAATTGTCAGCCTTTGTGGTTTGTTAGGTTCAACCCTTAACCTCTACATGATACATTTTGTACAAAGTTGATGAGAATAAAATGTAAATGTTTAAAAGATGAGAAACTCAAAATGCTCTCAAGCTATTTCTGGGGAAAACAAGCAAACAAACCAAGTTGTCCAAAATATAGTTTTGAAGGAAACATTCTGATTTTCAAATGTCAACTTAGCCTCAACAACTTTTTTCGGCTCAAGAAAAAAATGTATCTCACTTCAGACATTGTACAACCGTATGAGGTATAAATGAAACAACGAAATCTTAATCAATTATCAATATGACTATTTATGTTAAAACTAGATGGGACACCATAAATTATTTGAGTTATATGAAAAGAAGCCTCAAGGCCACATCAAAATGATTACCGGTAGATAATCCAAGAATAAAATTTCATTGGATAATGGATTCTGTCACCAGGCAAAGTTGAGCTTGGTTCAGTGGCCACAGACACAAAATTAAGACAGAGAAACCATTAGGCATCCAACGAATATGACAGTTCAACTCGGTTTGCAAGGAAATTCAATCATATTATGTGATGAAGTAATGGCAAATAATCCACATAAGCCTGTCCTCTTAGTTCAAACAAGAACTAAAAAACAAAACTAAAACTCCTCAATTTACGTCATTGATGAAGCATTTTTCCTGGAAGTACCACACAGAAGTTTCTCTCTAAAACGAAAATCTATATCCTAGGACTAAACAAAAACAAAAAAGAAAAGTAATACTAGATTCAACCAAACAAGAAAAAAGGAAAAAAGGAAAAGAAAAAACAAAAGTGGCCGGTTTTGAGTACAAATTCAGAGCAATATGGAGAGACCAAATAAATCAATGGCAATGAGAGATAAATTATATTTTAAATGAAGGTAGGTTGATTTTAGACAAAAGAAGAGAAAAGGGAATAGTACCAGTAGAAAGGCCAAAGGGTGTAATCGAGGTCGAAAGTGACAAGTCGTGGGAGAACTTGAAAGACTCTGATTATCTGAAGTGCCTCCACCTCCACCTTCTCGTCTCCCATCTCTCCGCCTCTCCCAACCCGAGGGATTGAATTCCGATGGTTGTCGCACGAGCTTCAATGCAATATCCAAGATATTAATAGATATATATATATATATGGAAAATCTTATAGACTCCTCTGTCAAAAATTTAAATTTCATATCTTATTGATACAGATGGGCTTATCAATTACCACTTTAAGACTTGTCAATTGGAATTGTTTTAGTTAACATAGATGGGGTTGTCACTGGCCACTCTCGTGTTTGGAATAACGATTATGCAAAAGTGACTTTTTTCAATATGACTTTTTATAATCTTGCTTTTAGATAATATGTAATATGATTTATGTTTAGATTTGGTGGTTATATAAGTGACTTTTACAAAAGTAGAATTTGTTTGGAATGGCTTTAGCATAAGTGGCTTTTATGATAATGGTAAGAGTGAGTGACTGGAAAAATATTTAAAAAATCAAGTAAATATTTAATAATTACTTTAAAATATTAGGTTCTACTGGAAAAATATTTTAAAGTGGGTGGAAATTAATAAATCAGTATTCTAAGTTTTGGGTGCTCTTTTCTAGTAAGAAAATACATTAAAGGTAAAATTGTAGTCAGTCTCCTAAGATTGGGTACAATTGAAAAAATATTTTAAAGGGTTAAAAGCACAAAAAAAAATATTTTTTTTGATGGTTTATGCAATGAACCATTTTTGGCCTTCGGTGCACCCACCTTCCAGGTATCCGGTGTTAACCTGAAGGCCAACGCTAGATTTACCGACATGGGCCCCTGACAACCGACTAGTCCTAGCGCCCCTAATCTGATAGGCCCGACAGGAATTCACCTCTTTGAGGCGCCCCAGGGGAGAGAGCTCCAAATGGAAATTCTTTACACCTTCTGTTTCCTGGGATCGAACCCAGGAACGGATTGGTGTGGCGCAAATGCCTACCCATCTGCGCCAACTTCCGTTGGTACAAAAAAAAATATTTTAAAGTAATTTTTGGAATTGAAAACGTACATTAAGGATAAAATTGTAATAAGTCTGATAACACATTGGGTATAACTGGAAAAATATTTTAAGGGGTTAAAAGCACTAAAAATTATTTTATGATACTGCATGCTACTTAAAAAATATTTTAAGATACTAGATAAGTCCAGAAATATATTTCATAATATTAGACACCATTTTCTTAAAAAAAAAAAAGTTCAGCGTAATTGGTGTGAGAGATATGAGAGTGTTTTTTTTAGGTGGGACAACATTTATGTCCCAGTAATTTCTCTGTCAGATGTTCATCAGAAGCCAATCGTTGTTTAAGCCCCAAATCTAGCTTATGGTAAAAGCAAGATCAAATAGCATAAGTTATTTTCATCATCAACTATCCCAAACACTTGAAAAAAATATCATTTATCCCAAACACTTGAAAAAAATATCATTTGTGCCAATTGGAGTTTTTGGGACCCAATTGTTCGATTGGGGCCCCCCAAACAGAATGCCAAACACTTACTATGACTTGTCAATATAGTTACATACACTTGTCAATGAGAATTATTTTAGTTAACATATATGAGCTTGTCAATAGTCACTATATGACTTATCAATATAGTCACATACAATTGTTAATGAAGTAAGTTTACATTTGAAATCTATATCACTGCAGTCCCTAGAGAATTTTTATAGAAGAATCTACACTAGTACGTTTTTTTTTAATATTTTTTGTGGCCTTGGTACCTAAGTGAGATTTTTCCCATATATATTAATTATGGATAGACAGTCTAAGTCCCCACTCAAATTTCATGCAAAAAATCCTTGAGTTTTCAAATTCAATGGAAATTTAATCTTTTTGTCCCTGTGGTTTTCATTAGTTGCAACTATTGATTAGGACTTTTTTATCTTTAGCCTTGGGTTCACAATAAAAAACTAACTAAGGATTGCGTATAGATAAACTTAGGATCGTTCTCTTTTCTCGATGAGCCTTTTATTAATTCCTAAGTAATTTAAAAATCAAAAAATGTAATGGAAATAAGGGAAAATTGGTTTTGGGTTTTGTTTGAAAGTAGGTAAGGACAAAATTTAATTAAAATCCTAAAGCTACTATTTGTTTTTGTCTTTTCAAATAATGAATGGAATGGAATATGAATGAAATGAATTCTCTTGAGAAGTTGGTTCAATGGCTATCCTTGCTCCATAAATGATATGTGAGTTAGAAACACATCAAGTCTTAATTAAAAATCTAAGTAATCACATTGGGTCTAACACTAATAATCAATAACAACTCCTAGGATGGCATTCATAACTATTACTTGGTAACATTGTTCAAGAACAACTTGATATGTAAAATTGATTGAATTAATGCAAATATTTCCTCCAATATAAATGCACAATTGCGACATTCAAATTAGCCCAAATCAGCTATACAAACTAGTAACCACATAGCAAGCATAGTCTCATTAAATTAATAGGAAATACATAAATGAAAATCATCCAATTACAATTATCCAAATCCAAACACAATACAATCAATCTTAGCTCAATAATGTGGAGTCCTAATAACTCACAACAAAATACTACTAAAAATACCTTAAAACATAGTTATGAATTACAATAACAATAGAAAATTCATAAAGAAATTTTTTTAAAAAAAACTTCCCATTGAAAATCTTGAACTTAAACTAAGTCCCCAATCCTCAATAGTCGATAGTTTAGTCACTCATTGGAGTTTCAGCGATAGTGACAGAAACTTGTTTGGAGCTCTGAAAATCCATGGAAATTGAGCTCACACGGAAATCACAGAACTCCCCGAAAAATCACAAAGCTCCCCGGGAAGTTACAAACATCATCAGAAATCACAAAGAACTGCCAAAGGAGGAAGGTGTGTGTTAAAGTGAGGAAGGGATCGTGGTGATGGCGGTAGGAAGGTGCTGGTATGTTGGCACTTTTCTCCAGCGGTAATGACAGCGGACTTGAGTGGTACAGTGAAGAGAATCAATAGTGAAGGTCCTCTCTCTAGTTCTCCATTGAGCTTCAAAGTCTCGGCCTTCTCCACTAGGTGCTTATTCGAAGATGACAGTGGGAGGACGCTGCAACTCCGACAGTGGTCCTAAGGCGAGAGAGATGATGACAATGATGGGGGTCGACGGCTTTGAGCTTCCCAGATCTGAGCTCTCTCAGATCGTGGCGCTTTAATGGTGGAGAAGACGCTGGTGGTGGTGAGGAAGGAAGTCCTCAACGGCGGCGGCGGTTGCTCTCTGTCTCTTTCCATCACCTCTCAAGTTTGTTTTGACCGGGGACTACACTAAAAAAATCTAGAAGTTCATGGAGACATTAAGTTATAACTTTTAAAATTTGTGGGACTAACTGTAATTTTCAAAATTATTGGCCTTTTCTGTAATTTTCTCTAGATCCTTTCTTCATGGATTTGTAGTTTCGAGAAATTCTGGGTATTTTTCTATAATTTTTTCTAAACTAATTTGCATAGAAAATAAACTCGAAATGTAGTACCTTATATTCTAAAAATAATCAATTAAGGTAAATCATGAAATATATGACATTTTTGCCCTTTATAATCTTCATTTCATACAAACAACATTAATCACAATTAATCATAATTAATGCAATATATGTCCAAAAATAGCGATAAAATCCACAAATACACCATGAAATAACTAATCAAAATATGGTTCAATCAACTGTCTCTATTCTTTGATTAAAACTTAGTCCCTATAAAAAAAAGGTCAATGACTAAATTATAAAATGATTAAAACTATAAATACTAAGTTATAGTTGGTGTACCATCTTTAAGATTGGTGTTCTGAGTCAAAAGTAGATAAAAAATTCAGATGTTTTACTCAACTTGCCTTGCCACCAAGGAAAAACAATTCAGGAGCTCAAAGAATGTCAATGATGAGGAAGAATGCACACATCCTAACTACTTACTGTGCTTTTTCAATCATTAACTATAAAAAGCTCCTTCTTTTATTTAAAAATAGGGATAATTTCAGTTAGCCCCTAGAAGAAATTTTATTTCAATCAACTCAAAAAATTTTGAATTTTCACTGCACCCTTAGAGTCAAAATGAAATTAAGCTTTGTCTTTAAAAAGACAATGATGCCATTGTTTTTTTTAATCCCCTTATTTATCTTATAATTGCTTTTATTTGTTTTGTGAATGCTCTTATTTGTCTTATGAATTCTTTTATTTATCTTGTGAACGGCTAAAATGTTCTTACTGACTCTCTAATTTCTTTTGAATCCCTTTATCTATCATGTAAATACATTTATCTTACTTGTGAATGCTTTTATTTGTCTTGTAAATGCTCTTATAAAAAAATAAAGTAACGACTTCATTGTCTTTTCACCTATTAAACTTAATTTCATTTGGTTCAAAAGGTGCAATGAAATTTCAAAATTTTTTAGGGATTGACTGAAATAAAATTGCTTCTAGGTTGACTGAAATTTTCCATTAAAACAATGTAAAATTTTTCGTGTAATAAAAATTGTTTGCAGAACATTTAAACAGGTAACTCCAAGCTGGGTAGTTATCCTCTACTTCAATCACATGAAAAGGTCCATTCAAATATCTTATCATCTCAAACTTACAGGTTTTAGGCTACAGATCCAGGTATGCAACATCTGTTATTTCCATGGTCTCGTTACCCAACATTAGCTATATGTTTTTTTCTATTAATTTTAGCCGATAGTAAATATAACATTGTCATACCAACAAATAATTGGTCAGAATGGTAAATGGTCATGCCCTCTCTAAGGACGAGAACACAAATTTAAATCATATGAAGTGCACTTGTTAGTAGAGGAGATAACCCATAGATAACATACTCTCTCTCCCTGAACTTGGATTAGTCAATTGCTCGAATATCTGGCCTATGTTGAAGAAGGCCAAGTTAAAAAAATAGGCCTAATACCAAACAATAATTACATTTGCCATTTAAAAAGTTACGTTTGGTTTCAGGCCCTTTTCCATTCCATTATTTGTACCAAATATGGCCTTCATGCTTAAGTGCCATGTCAAATGAGTCGAATCGTTATTAGAGTACTATAAGGGAATTAATTAACACTCACGCCTCCGTTTTTGGCTCCAAACTCCAGCCAAATTGTAAATAGACCATAAATAATTTTGGGTTAAAGTACAATTTTGTTCTGAAAGTTTTCATTAAGGAGCAATGTTATCCCGAAAGTTTTTTTTAGGTTCATGTTACCCCAAAAGTGTTAAAATGGAGTAATATTGCCCATTTTATTTAAAAATTTAATTGTCAACATCATTTTTTTAACAATAAATGTTAGTTTTTTAATAGAATAGGGTAACATTATTAAGATTTGAAATATCCGGGGTGACATTGAACTTAAAAAAATTTCTGGGGCTACATTGCCCATTATCGAAAAACTTCAATTTACAACTTGACCCAATAATGTTTCTTCAAAGCAAAGCACTCAACAATGCCATTATGGTTATTTAATTAAAATCATATGGTTCCGTTGATTAATTCCATCTTTGCAACTTCAACGGGATGTAGTGCATGCATGCAATTTGTGTACTTAGATTAGGAAACCAGATAGGCGTAATCATTACTACTAAGTTGAGGTTCTTGCATCACCTATGTAAAAGAATGAATAACAAATATGGGGCCTAAAATGGCCCTTGAGTAAAAAGCATGATCAGTATATGAGTTATTCACTTTCCACTAGAATATCTAAGAAAGAATCATGAAAGAAATATTGAAAATGAGGTTTCCTTTTTTGTAAACTTAGGCAAGAGAATTTGAACATTTTATTCAGCGGCAGCACTTGCAGCGATCAAATCCACAGAAAGATCAACATCCTGAAACAAACAATAAAGATTGTTAATAAATAATTTGTATCAAATTTTTCCGAGAAGGATAAAATACTATAGCATATCATGGTATGTGAAGGGTTATTAATTATTAGAAAAAGGATCTAAATTGACAACATGCTTGTAAATAGACAGAAAATATGCTATTTTTCCGAAATTTGTATGAACAGAAGGTAAAAGGAAAGTTTAATTGTACTGTTATATGATAGTAAGTGTTGGCCTTTAAAGGGAAAACATTAACATAAAATGGGGGTAGCCAAGATAAGGATGTTGAGATGGATGTGTGGTCATACAAGAAAAGACAAAATTCATAATACTCATATACGTGAACGAGTTAGAGTGGCCTCTATTGAAGGAAAAATGGTAGAAAGTTGTTTGAGGTGGTTTGGACATGTTCAATGAAGGCCATTGAGTGCTCTGGTGAGGAGGGATGATCAAACAGTATAGAGTCCTATAAAATAAGGTCGAGGAAGGCCAAAGCGAACGCTCATTAAGGTCATAGAGAGGGATCTTTTGGTTAATAATATATCTAAAGATATGGTTTTCGACAGAGTACAATGGCGTCGTGTGATCCATGTAGCTTACCCCACCAAATGGGATAAAAGCTTTATTGTTGTTGTTGTATTTGTTGTATGAACTGCAGGTACATCTTTGAATTAGAAATTATGCTTTATTTGCCAAAAAAATGGATAACAGTAAAATAAATAGAACAAAAAGGAAACTATTCCAACATTGCACAAAAAGTGTTTTTTAAATCAAAAGGTAACATTTACCAAAAGATGGTGCTAGACCATGTTGAGAAAGTTTGTGATATGAGAGATAAGAGAGAAGAATTACAGAGATGATTCCAGAAGTGGTTTGATGAAATATGCAATTTCATTAGAATATCATATAATTGATAATTACCTTTCCAGTGATCTTCCTGTACAGAGCAAGCACATCTTTCACCGTGGACTCAAAGTGCGTAGTGGGGTCATAGCTCTACAAGTAATAAAATGTCAGTCAGTAAAACTGATTTTTTTAGATAAAATGAAAAAGTCTCCTCAGGTGGAATAAGAAAGATGGTAAAATCTCACATCCCTTTTGAAGGAAATAAACCAAAGACAAACATAACCCTACTCATTTGAAAATATCAAGTAGCTGCAGGTCTATACTAAAAGTAAAAAAGGATATCTGGTTGTGTAGAGACTTGAACCATTTAACTCCAAAGCTAAATTTTTTTTAATCAAACTAGTCTTTAACATGGTATCCCAGTCCCACAAATCAAGCAAGCACATTTGTAATGGTATGGTATGCCATTTCTATATATATATACATACCCCAATTCTAATTTCCTTTCACAAGGGATAAGGAAAAGAAAGCAAGTAAACAAAATAAAATAAAATAATTCAAAGAGATTATACGTACAGTAGACATGAAGCAACCATCGGCTTCGCAATCATTCTCAAGTTCATATCTGTCATAAGTGTCATAGAATATCTCATCTATAGGTCCAAGCAGATCAATACCGGGCTTCAATTCTACCTCAGGTTGGTCAGTCTCCGCTTTTGCCGAGACAAAAGCAATATATTTTCCTTGTGCTGCAACGTTATGAGAATAAGAACAGCAAAAAAAGATACCTGCAGTTACCATGCACACCAAGAATCAGTTCCTTAAAAGTTGGAATCACAAATTTACAACTAAAAGTTCATTATTCTACTCACATCAACTTTAAGATTTGTCATTCATAAGACATTGAGAACATAATGCATCCCCATTCACATCTACTTCCCCTCATTGTCATTCTTTGGAGTTAGAGACAAGTCCTTTATTACTTCATACCTAAGAAGGTCATTGTTTGTGCTTTCATCATTTGTGATGTGCAAAATAAGAAATCAATGAAGGCTAGGGTTTTCCTTACATATCTGATTTGTGGCCAAGTTGTTTTTGCGGCAGAATCTCCTGAGCTGAGTGAGAATCATTGGTATTTGGAATAGGATGGCTCATAATACATATAGCACGTGCAACTTTTCCAACCTTTTTGACCTTTCGATCAATAAAATATTTGTAGGTGAAGATTAAACTCATTATAAGATATTGAGATTAATTATGTTACTTTCTCATTTAAAACATGTAACCTTGCTTTTCTAATCACTAAAACATGAGAGAAGCTAATAATCTAAATACTCTTAGAAATCTAACTGGGTACCTTATCAGGTAGGTATGAGGGATCACACACAACTTTCCTACATCTGCCTGTTTCCCCTTCAGATGTCACACTGATGGCTTTCCCACTATCATCAAACTCAACCTACTAAGTAGAAAATAAACAGTGAAAAACTTGAAACATAAAGTGAAAATATATTAGAAAAAGAAAAAAAAAATAGGACATAAAGAACTTGGGAAGACAAAATGAACTTTAAGGGCTTGTTTGGTATGAGGGGAGTGGAGGGGAGTGAAAGTGAGCAGAGGGAAAAAATTTTTGAGTTGAATTTTAAACACATCGGAGAAGTGAGGTTAAATGTTTTTAATTTACTTTTACTTTTTCATCTCACATCTTCTCTTTACTAAAATTTTGTAGCCCCCCCTTCTCCAATGTTTTTAAATTCAACTCCTAAGAATTTTTGCTCCCCTCTAAATCCCTCATACTAAACAGACCCTAAATCAGTCGCAAATGATAAGCCACAGAAGAAATATCCTTACAATTCAATTTAATTTCCTAATACTAGTGATTCATCATTATGAATTTAAGTAGACAACTCATTATTATTATGAATTTGGGTATCAGATTCAAATGCTCTATAGATGGAAACCTAAAATTTTTGCATTGCTTTTATATGTTTTAGAAGTCAAATAGGTTAAGGATATATAAACTATATATTGACACAAGAATGTCACCATTTGTGTGTCAGAGAATCAGAGAGAGCAAGAGAGATAACAGGAAAATTCTTAATGCAATTTACTTCATTAGTTCATTATTCAATGAAAAAAAAGAATGTCCTTGTTTTGTCCAGCAGAAGAAACCAGGTTAAAATGAGGGAACAAGTAATGACAAAGAAGTAGTGGAAGTTAGAAAAATACGAACCATGAAAACTTTTGTGACTTATGGGCTAATTACCTTCATTAGGACATATGAGGAAAACCCTTTGAAAGTAAACTAGATAAAGTCTTTAATCCTTTTCTTTTCTTTTTTTATTCCCAATCATAAAACCCTTATAAACCAAAAGGACTTTTATAGTAGAAAAGCATCAAGACGCAAGCTTTCATCACTTCTAGTAATTCAAACTATCTTCCAGAATACTGAAACATGATAATGGACTTGCCTTGCATTCTGGTTTGTTGATCATGTAAGTTCCGCCATATATTGCACTTTGTTAGATATGAATAGTTTTGATGATGTCAAATATAGATGTTAAATATGAGCAAAAAGTTTGTATGATATAATTATCTCCTACGTTCACTAACTACCATATTTAATATGAAATATCTTGTAGAGCAAAGAGAGAAGATATCAAGTTGGGTTGAAAAGATTCATGTGATTTAATATTGTGGATTATTCGAATAGTCAAATTATTATTTGAATAGGAAAACTTGTTTTCAGTTAAGATATATTCGAATAACTCTCAATTTATCCGAATAAACAAAGTACTATTCGAATAATGAATATGCTATTCGAATAGAGGAGAATTGTTAACAGTTGATAGTATTCGGATAAGCACATTAGTATTCGAATAGTATGCTTTCTGAAAATAATTCAAGTGAAAACGTATTCGAATAGTCAAGGCATTATCCGAATAGTCATTGTGATTTCAAACTCAGTTTCTAAATATGGTATTCGGATAGTAGGATAACTATTCGAATAGTAAGGGCACTATTCGAATAGTATGATGATTATCCAAATAAGCTTTTGATGAATTTCAACATCTAATACCACAAGACTATCAGGATAGTAAAGTTACTATCAGAATAGTAAGATTACTATCAGGATAGTAAGGAGACTATCAGAATAATATTTGACATATTTCAAAGGTGACTATCAGGATAGTAATTGAACTATCAGAATAGTCTCAGTGCAAAAATTCAAATATTAATCGAATAGTAATTGAACTATCAGAATAGTCCATAACTGAAAAAGAGTGATTTTATTCGAATAGTTAAAAGTTTATCATGATAATACATGTGTTATTCGAATAGCTAAAAGGTTATCATGATAATGCTATTCGAATAGTCAAACAATTATCATGATAATGCATATGTTATTAGAATAACGCAGTAGACTCTGTTTCTTTCAGCATGGGTGATGTTCAGTATTTTAGCCATATCTCCCAAACCACAACTCGGATTGAAGTGAAACCAATGGCATATGAAACTAGACTCACAACACGAACTATGGACACCAAGATGACATTCAAAGGAGTTCAGATGAGAGAGATATAAGCTTCGAAAGTTGATACATGAATCAGCGTCATATTCCTGGACAGTTTTGGTATTTTTGACATAACTCTCGAAACACATATCGGATTGAGACGAAACCGGTGCCATATGAAAGAAAACTCAAAGAGCTTTCCATGGATAGGTCATTTCACATATTTGAGGTTATATTCTAATAGCTATGCCATCTGGAAGTTGCTGCTCGTGATTTCAGAGATTGTCTAAGAACAGTAGATACTCTTTGGATCATAACTTTCTGTACACAACGAGTTTGGAGCTGATTCTTGTTACATTGGAATGTGAATAATGAGGGCTTTCCGATGATATATAATTTGCCATGTTTCGAATCAAAATCAAGAATTCACTTGAAGGCTATTCGAATAAGGGTTCGGCTATTCGAATATTAAAGTTCCTTATGAGAGAATATTATTCGAATACAAATGACACTATTCAAATAATATCATTTGTTTTACAAAGCAACTATTCAAATAAGGAATTCACTATTCGAATACACTTCAAGTTCCAAAAGTTTATTCGGATAGAGAATAAAGTATTCGAATAAATATTACTCATTATCAAAGAAGGCTATTCGAATACAACAGATGTTATCCGAATAACTGATTTCCCAGAAAACAGAACAACGTCCGAAGATTCTGGAAATCAATGGAATGATCATATAACTCATTCTTCTTGCTTCTAATCACTCTAACACTTCATTGTATTAGTATTTAATATATCTCTCCAGGAATATAATGAAGATATGATGTGAAGAGTCAAAAGATGAAATTATGGAAGCGGAGCGTCAACGTTATAACGGCTAGTTTTTCAAATTGAAGAAGCCACACTCCAACGGATATATTGAAATGCTCAAACGGTCGTCAACCTTCATCAACTATAAATAGAAGAGCATTCAGAGTTCAGAACAACCAACGAGAACACTACAAGATCATGAATCATCTACTCCAATCCAACTTCTCTCTATTCTTATCTATTTTCTATATCATGTATATTTGAGAGAGATTTTTTGTATTGTACTTCAATGTTCATCATATCCACTCTGTGAGAGAGTTTGTAAACCCTTTCAATTGTATTTCTGAATTGATCTCAAGGTAGAGGGACCTTGAGTGGGTTGATTTCCTTACGGGTAAGTATAGAGAGAATCGCCGGTAAAACTTTCTATTCGTAAGACTTACAAGGTGCAAGCAGTAGAGAACGTTGCTGCTCGTAAGACTTACAGTGGTGTAAGCAGAAGAGAACGTTGCTGCTTGTTAGACTTGCATAGGTAAGGAGGAGGGAAAGGTCTTGGGATTGCTCTGCTCGTAAGACATGTTGTAAGGGGGAGTATCTTGGTGAGAACTTTGTAAAGGCTTTTCTTGTGCCTGGATTAAACAAGAAAATAGTGGATTTGAAAATCTCAGGAGGAGCCTGGGGACTGGACGTAGGACATCACAGATTGGACCGAACCAGGATAAATCACAGTTTGCATACTCTCTTCCTTAAACTCTTATATTTCCAGCATATATTAACTGTTGATTTATGATTCATTATTTTCATATTTATTGCTTCCTCTAAGATGCAAAAAGATTTTCAAAGTTCGTAATATTTTTATCTTACACCCAATTCACCCCCCTCTTGGGTGTCAGCCGGTTCTACCACACTTAAACTTGCAAATACCTGTTCACCATCAAAGAGAAGAATGTTAACTCCAGATGTATAATAACTTAAAAGGATAGAGATCATGGAAAACCTTAGGCAATTCTGATCTCCCAATCCATATAATGGATATATCTAAGGCGAGCCTTCCTGAAAGCATGCCAGGGACTCTGCATAAAGCTAGATAAAATTGAAAGTAGTATTACTAGCTTATGTAGGTTACCAAGTAATTCTTAATACATAAACAGCAATAGAATCAACTAAAAGGTATGAGTCAGAAGATCTCATGAAGAAAAGATAGAGGAAGCCTGAGGAATCAAGGTAATAACATTGGGTATATCCAATATTAATGGAATAAACTGGTCCACGTGAATATGTCAATGCATAGAAAGAAACAAACGGATAATAATAAACTCACAATATTCTTCATAGTATCGCAAGATAGAAAGAGAAAACATTATATGCCAAATGACTATAGGGTCCATAACCTTGCGCTAAGGATATACATAAAGAATGATATAATGACCATTTTTTATGTTGAATTGTAGAAAAAGGAGAAAGCCTTCAATGAAGTATTATTGGAATCTTCTTTTGTCAATGTTATCATACTCTATACATAAAATGTTGGGAATTCAGCTTTGGTACATGATTTTTTCACTTTCATTTTCAGGATGCTTCAGTGTTGTTGAGAAAATTTCATCATTAGCGTCTAGTGAGGACGACAACAAAAAAATAATACCTTTAACAGAGAACAGACTATTAGGCTAGGTTCATCTAATGGGCATAGTTATATTATATTTTGTACTGCAACATTACGGGGCCTCCACAAGGTCAAGGTCCAAGATCACTAAAAAAAACTAGCTGTGAAGAGGGGCAGTCATGAACCTGAACAAGATTACGTCCACAAATGAGGGATGTGGGGATCTTGGAAAATATTTAATATAGAAAGATTGATTGATACCGTGTTTTATTAATACAAATGTCTATGATTTATATGTTGTTCATTTTTTATGTTTTGATCCTACTTTGGATAAGAGTGCACAATTTTGAATGATTGCCTTTGAATTTTCTTGATATATAGGCGGCATAGAATAATGAATCTAATTGAGGAATTTCTTCTGCATCATAACACCCATCAAGCATTTGAAGCTAATTTGTATTTCATATACCTTTACTCTTTCTACGAAGTCATTGGCTGGCTGATCCAAGTAGCTATCATCCCTATGAAGTGACAATGCATGACCAATAAAATCAATTGTATCATCTTCCAACCCATATTTCCTGCATTTTTAAGAACCATTCAAAATTCTAAACGTAACCCCCTACCTTAATAGCCACATTTATAGTTCAAGAATGCGTCATTAAGTTGAAATAGAGACCAACGGTTAATTTAAAACTTTTCCAGAACCTGTTTAGTGCGGTCTCACGTTCACATTTCGAATATAATTGGCCTGCGCAGTTCGGTTTCAATCATGTATATCAAAGTGCAACAAAAAATTCCTAACAACGCTTGGGTTTCGTTTACTTAATAAAGGGTTTACAGGGCACATTGCCCATTTACAGTTTCCCAAAAAGGGGATTACTCAACACTATTCAATATATACAGCACATGCAACTAATCCCCAACGAAATATGACAACCAACTACCAAAATTAAAACTCCTAGCTAGGAGCTCTAACCGCCCTTCATCACTTGCTTTTCCTTTAAACCACTTGCCCTTGGTGTAGGTTAGTCATTGGAAAGAATGAGATTCAAAAGAATCCCAGTAGTAACAATTCACTTATAACATGTACAATCACAAAGCATGTAAGCACATCACAACAACAACACAACGGCATTTCTACAATAGCTTTCGCTGCATTCACAACCGCATATTTCACAACAGCATGTTTCACAACAACACAACAACGGCATTTTACAACGACAGTGTTACATCACGGCATATTCAATGACATGCAATACATGCAAGGCATCATACATAGAATAAGAGAAAGAGTCACTACCTTGTTCTTTCCGCTTGTGCACTGGTACTAGTTTATCACGTGCAGGGCAAATGTCAAATCCTATAATTAGAATTTCAATGACAGGTTATTACTTAATCCAATTCTTTAATTCAAACACTCAAGTTGGTTATCATTAGGGACATTTAATCAAATCAAATAAGGAGTTAAAATGGACAATTAACCTAAAAAACCAATTCCTAACCTCAAAGTTCAACAATCCTACAATATGTCATTACATCTTCAATTTTCGCATCAGGGACCAAATCTGCCAGAATTTTCTCTAGATTTTGAAAAATCATAACTAATTCTAAAAAAATCGAAATGAGGTGATCCCAAGTCCTATGGAAAGATATTGAAGTCCTCTTAATAGGAAAAATATGAATCATTACCGTAAATCACCACAAAATTCCAGAATTACCCAAAATCTCACACTGCTCCAGAATTAAGTCCAGTTCGACATCAAACTTTGGGCAACCAGAACTCCCAGCTAAAAACACGAAATGACTCAAATTATATGTCCATTTTGAAGCTTGGAGTGTGAAATTTAAGAATGAAAAGTTTCAGAATTTTCACAGATCATTTGGTTATCCAAAAACACCATACGAATAAGGTACCTCACTAGAATTCTGTTCAGGCTGAAAACCCAGATTTACATTTTAAGTTTCAATGACCCAAAATTCACAACCCAGAGCTATTCCCACATAAATTTTCGTTTAGAACACAATGGTAACATCAAAATTAACAAATTCCCACTCATTCTCTATGTCCTGTTTTGGCAGAAAAATCAAAATAAATTCCAACAATTACCAACTTCCAATTTCAGCATCAAACTTATGTCAAATGGTTTCCAATCATCATAAACCACCAATAACACAACCAACCATCATGAATTACCCAAACCCTTGTTTGGCCAAAATCTGGGCAGATTTACACATGCCAAAATACTCATTCAACCAACACAACCAATAGCTCAAATTGATGCTAATACTCACCTCTTGCTTCTCCTTAAGTTCTTTATTTGATTCTTCAGCTTTTGTTCTTGCAAGGTGGCTGGAAACTCCTCTTCTTCAAAAACAAAAACCATAGAAATGAAGCTAAGGAAGAGAGGAACAAGTTTCATGAAGGACACTTGAGCCATAGATGAGGTTAAGAAGGTGAAAATCAAGGTAGAAAGTCTCACCTTCAATGGCTTCTTCTTGCCTTTGGTGTTGCAGCTGCTGGACCGACTTAAAGATGGAGAGAGAGGGTGATAAATCAGATTTTTCCTTTCCCTTATCACTTAAAGTCCATCCGAAATATGGGACTTGAAAGGAAAAATGATCTATTAAAATTATCACACTTCCAAATCCTCAAAATAATATATTTTAATAGCTTTAACATATACCAAATAAATTGATATCATCATCTTTTCTCTTTCCATATACTTGGCCGAAAATTGCTTCTTGTTTTAACTAAAAAAAATCTTTGAATTATCCTATCTTCCTCCTCCACATATTTTATTTAGAGTTGCAATATTTGACCATAAGACTTTTTCCATCACCTTTTCTCTTCCTTCATTTTAACTTGACCGAAACTACACCTTAAAGAGGCTATATACATTTGATTCAATTCCCTCTTCCATTTCCTTCATGTTGGCCGAAATTATTGACTAAGAGGAAGAATTGTTTTCTTAATGCTCTTCCTTTCTCTTTTGTGACTTGGACGTCCCAACATAAATAAAGAGAAATGAATGGATTTGACCAAGTCTTGCCTTTTTGCATGTGTGTGTGGCATGTTGACTAAACCTCCTCTCCTTCTTCTGAATTTGGACGTTAATAAGAGGCCTTGGATGAATTAAATGGCTTATTGATTAAGCCATTTCCACCTTCTTAAAATATATTATTAATTACAATTTATCACATATACTTTGACTTTTCAACTCTTCATTTACTTGACTACAAATGTTCCAAGCTTTTGAGTACATTTTGGGGCATTACACTAAACACGACTTGAATCAAAGAATTACCCTGTATTCAAATAACTTCTAAATGAAAATAATATTATCGCCTTCAACACCAAAGAGAGCCAAAACAACAGGCAACTACTCCAATGTTAAATTTGCCAAACATTCATTGAAATGAAAATGTAAAAACTGTTGAAGGGGACCTGTTGAAGGGGACCGATTCACTTGGGAAAAGTCGGGGGTTAAGGAGAGACTTGATTGGGCTTTTTGCAATTTTGACTGGGAAATCCACAACCCTCACTCTAAATCTTTCCACCGACTCAGGTTTAAGTCGGATCATCGGGTTGTTGTTGTTGCTGACGAACAATATAGTGCTTGTAGCAACAGGGCAAGGAAATTCCGTTACCAAGCTGCATGGTGCATTGAGGATGGGTTCAGTGATGTGGTTAAAGAAGCCTGGCAGGGGAGGGATTGGCTTCTTGGCAAATCCCAATTTACCAAAGACGCTGTGATTTGGAATGATAATGTGGTGGGGAACGTGGCAAAAAAGAAGAGGGAAATCCTCCGTAGATTGGAAGGTATTGACCGTGCCAGGATAAGAGAAGGATCCCAAAATGGTCTCTACAAGATTGAAAAGAAGCTTTAGGATCTCTACCAAAAAATTGCTCTTCAGGAAGAGCTGATCTGGTTCCAGAAGTCTAGATGCAAGTGGCTCAGTGGGGGCGATAGAAATACAAAATATTTCCATGCCAATGTGGTGTCTAGGAGAAATTGGGGCAACATTGGGACTCTTCAAGATGACGATGGTAACTGGGTCTCCGATGGGAACCGTTTGTGTGTCATGGCTGGTGAGCATTTCCAAAAGTTGTATTCGGCTGAGAATCCCTCCCCTCCCTTCTCCACCTGGATGGCTCGTTTCCCATCTCTGGATAATCATCAACTCGACCTTCTTCACAGACAAGTCACCTCGGTGGAAATCAAGAATGCGGCTTTTGAGATGGGTGCTTTCAAAGCACCAGGGCCTGACGGTTTAAATCCCCATTTCTTCCAGACTCAGTGGAATTCGATTGGACAGAAAATTTGTGATCTGGTTATCAGGATTTTCAATTTCCCTGACGAGGTGAAAGCTATCAATCATACTAACATTGTCCTCATTCCCAAGGTTGACCATCCGGTCTCCTTCAAAGATTTTAGATCCATCTCTCTCTGCAATGTTAGCTACAAAATTGTCAGCAAGGTGATTGCCAATCGTTTCAAAGGTGTCATGGACTACCTCGTCACTGAGAACCAATGCAGTTTTATCTCCGGGAGACAAGGTGTCGACAATATCATCATTGCTCAAGAGGCTATTCATACCATGAGGAACAAAAGGGGGAAAAAAGGCTTTCTAGCGGTGAAAGTTGACATGGAGAAAGCTTTTGACAGGCTGGATTGGCGTTTCTTAGAATTCACCCTTCATAGCCTTGGTTTACGTGCAGACTTCGTTAAGTTGATTATGAGCTGTGTTTCCTCTGCCTCCATGAGCATCAACTGGAATGGGATTTCATCGGATCCTTTCATCCCTTCTAGAGGTGTGAGGCAGGGTGATCCCCTGAGCCCTTATCTTTTTGTCTTATGTATGGAGCTTCTTGGCCAACTTATTCACCATGAGGTAGATTTGGGGAATTGGAGACCCCTTCATTTGAGTGCTTCTGGGCCCCATATTTCTCATCTTTTCTTTGCCGACGACCTCCTTCTTTTTGGTGAGGCCTCAATTCGCCAGATGGAGGAGATTAGAAATGTTATGGATATGTTTTGTAGGGTTTCCGGGCACAGGATTAATCTGAGAAAGTCTAAAATGTTTGTGTCCAAGAATGTTCATTTTAATAGAGCACTTGAGATGAGCCAAATTGTGGGGGTTGGGCTCACTGCTGACCTTGGGAAATATTTGGGCGTTCCGCTTCTCCATAAACGCATGGTCAAGATGACCTTTGCCCCGCTTCTTCAAAAGGTAAGATCTAAGTTGTCCAGCTGGAAGGGCAAATATCTGAGTATCGCAGGCCGGACGGTGCTTATCAAGTCGGTTCTTTCAGCCATTCCTCAGTATCAGATGCAATCTACCTTGGTTCCGATAGGTGTCCTTTCTGAAATTGAGAAATTAAGCAGGGACTTTTTTTGGAATCAGCATGACGAATCCAGGAAAATGCATCTGATTGCTTGGGATGTTCTTAAAAGAAGGAAGCATGAAGGAGGACTTGGAATTAAAGATCTTCGATGCCAGAACAAAGCTTTACTCATGAAATTGTGTTGGAGCCTGGTCACAAAACCAGATGCTTTGTGGGTGAAATGTCTTCGCGCCAAATACTCCTGTGGCTTATCCTCGGTCCCTCATGTGCAAAAGTGGCGTAGTCAATCGGCCGTGTGGAGTGGAATTGTAACGGTCTGGGAAGATTTCCAAAGAGGTCTAGGCAAGAAGCTCAGAAGTGGTAGAAACACATACGCCTGGCAGGACTACTGGTCCCCTCTGGATAAACCTCTGAATCATTTTGTGAATAGGAATTTTCATCTTCTAGATATGGAAGCCCCTGTTTGCTCCTTCACCTCCCCATCTGGGCAGTGGGACAGGGCGCATTGGGAGGCTTTTCTTCCTAATTGGGTGGTTGATAAAATCATGTTGCTTCCCCCTCCTACGGGTACTGTTGATGACTTTATGTGTTGGCGCAATTCTCCTGATGGTAATTTCAGTGTGAAATCTGCCTACGATGCTATTTATCACCAACAATCCCCAGCTCATTGCTCTTCCTGGCGGCATCTTTGGCACTGGGGTGTTCCTGAAAGAGTCAAGCACTTTATGTGGCAAGTTTTCCATGAGAGGTTACCGACAAATCAGACCAGAGCGAGATTTAATCCGAGTGCTTTAAACACTTGTCCCTTCCAGTGTGAGAGTGAGGAATCCATCATTCATGTTCTAAGAGACTGTGAGCAAGCCCAGAGAGTTTGGTTTTCTTTAACTAACCATTTATATTCTACTATGTTTGCTTCTGGAAATTTGCACGATTGGCTAAATTGGAACCTTCAGCATTCCCCAGGAAACAAAAGAGTGGCGAGATGGTCTTGGCAACAAGTCTTCAGTACCACATGCTGGCTCCTCTGGAAGAATCGGTGCTGTCAGGCATTTGAAGGTAAAGCTGTTCAGCCAAAGGAGCTGGTTCATAAATGCATCTTTCATCTATCGGAAGGTGTGGAGATGGGTCGCTTTCACCACCAGATCTTCCAAACTCCGGTGAGAGGTCTACTCAACTGGCTTCCTCCAGATGAGGGTTACATTAGAATCGATGTCGATGGTTCAACTGCTAGTGATGGTCAATCAACCTGTGGAGGAGTCATCCGTGACCACCAAGGCAACTGGATTTGTGGTTTTCAGCAGAAGCTAGGTATCTCTGCCCCAACTGCTGCGGAAATCCATGCAATCCATCGTGGTCTACAGCTTTGTAAACAGTTAGGTTTCAAGAAAATCAAACTGTTCAGCGATTCACTTCAGGCCATTCACTTATTGTCAACTCAATGTGGGAATGATCATCCATTACACGACGTCATCTTCGATACCAATTCCCTTATCTATGCAGATTGGGATTTGAAGATTTCCCATGCACATAGGGAAAATACTCGCTGTGTGGACTTCCTTGCACGATCGGCTCACTATAGCCATCTGACCTATACAGAACTAGGATCACCCCCTGCGGAATGTGTCCGTCTTTTTGTGTTAGAACGTGGCTCGCAGCCACCTGAGCAATCTTTGGGGTCCAGCCCTTGATTTTGTAATTCCATCAAGCTTTGCTTGCCTTTGTATCACAAAAAAAAAAGAAAATGTAAAAACTGTAAATCTAATGTTTGCATTTATATAATATGTTCTTTGTTTGGTTGGTCCTGTATCATTCTATTCTTCTGTAATGACTGATAAATTTAAGAGAAAATTTTCAGTTCATGAAGAAATGAACATTTCCAAATCTAGTAAATGGTGCAACATCTTGTTGAGAGTTTTGTTAATGATAAAACGTTGTCATTGTTTTAATTTGATGAGCATAGTCCAATAATGTTTACCAAAGAAGGAAAAAATAAGTGAAGAAAAACGCTTTTCTAACTAGGGCATTTTGAATTTGAAGGAAAAGAAATGGAAGTGTATGCATACGAAATCAGCTGCCTTGCTGTCACTTGGCTCAAATCTAGCCCTTCACGAGATTTTGGATCACTCTCTTCATAGTCTTGTACATAAATGAAGAACTTTCGAGCACGGCGCTTCTCAAACAATCCTATCAATGGTGACTTCAGCGCTTCAAAATCAATGACCAACTAGATAAATCCTATGCTTCTAAATAAATAAACATCATGGGATGAGAACCTGCTTAAGATTAAGTGATGTAGTCTCTCCTCCATAGTAATCATTTCTGTCCATATGCAATACCTATTTCAAGTGGATGGAGCTAAAGGTGATCATACAAATCACCAAAACTAATTGCAAGGGCATTTTAGGGAAATAATAGCAATTCAACATCTGTTTATAATCTTCTAGGTCACATCATATCATTAGAATCATCATCTATCCCTCTAAGAAATAATTTTAGAAAAATGGTTGAAATGTGAGTTATGGTTGAAACTTGAAAGTGGATAGCCAAAAATAGAGAAGGTAGAAAATGAGGATTGAAAACAATTATATGATAGCTAGATTAAATTATGATTGAAAATTTAAATAAAATACCTTTTCATGCTGTGGTGAATAAAAAGGGAAAATTCAATTATGATCATTTTTGTTTTGCTATACATGCACAACACCTCACTTGGATCCCATTAATTTCTTAAAAAATCTGACAATATCGATTTTTATAAGAGAAAGACACATTATGTTTGGAACTCATTTACACTGTGAAATCCTCATCAATCTGAACGAATCTTCCACACAATGAGTCAATATGGTCTCCGTAAGAATTTTCAAGAATCCTAAACCCCAAATTCCACAAATGTAACCTCTCAATTTGATAACAACGAGTGTACGTAAACCTACTTGAACAATGAACCAAGAGTCCCACATACATTATATCTATATGTCTACAAAAATCGTCAGAGGAACATTAAAACTTCCCAGCCATCTCCATTTTTATGACCTATCTCCTAAATGCTCAATCCAGCAAAAAAATAAAATTTAACAGCTTCAAATGAAGAACGAAAGTGAAAGAATAGAAGAATCACTGACTTTGAGTTCATCAACAGAGAGAAGGCCACTGAGGATGCATTCCTTGAGCCCTGTACCGAGGACGATCACATCATACTCTTCTTTTCGGCCCAGTGGAATGACAATAATACAGGCGCGATCCTCACTCTGGATGAGTTGGTATCTATGCCTCCACAGCCATCCACGTCATTAGGGACCCTAATTAAATATTGGATTTTTATATTTTAAATTTTTTTTCATGTTTAAACCGTTAACTGCCTCCATAAATAAATAACTAAATTAGCCGCACGTTACTCCTTTTTGTATTGCCATGTGTATTGGGTTGTCGCGCACATTACTCCTTTCCCTATGAGCATCAGTTGCATCATACACCAGGCTTAGCAAAAAAAGAAAGTATCTGGCAGGACCAAAGGGGTTAGGTCTAGTTGAAGGAGCTAATTCTTCACAATATGACGAACCAAGGTTCGAATTCCTGTTGGGTGAAGTGCCTACATTTAGTGCCTGACAGTACCTCAAATGGGATTACATCCAATCGGAGGATACCTATGCTTTGTGAAAAAAGAAATTATCTTGCAGGAGGCTTTGAGAGTTGCCTCTTTTTGGGCTCCTCATGGTTTAATTTTATGCTGATGACTTGGTGTAATTCATCTTCGATTCTTGGGGAAAAGATGGAATACTTTGAAGAGATAAGTGAAAAAAAGAATTTTTGTTTGGTGTTTCACAGTTTATTGCTTGCTGTAATTCTCTTTTGCGTCGGTATTTTTTACTTTATTCCAAAAAAAAAAAAAAAGAATTTTTGCTTGGTTCTTTATTCTGACATATAGAGTTTAGATTGTTAATAATATTACCATGTGGTTCGGGTGGACATAGGTGTTACACTGAGTCAGACCCTCCTTATCCATGATAAATGGATTGAGACTATAATATACACACGCGTTCTTCTTTTGATCAGTATGCCCCGCAGTATAGAATCAGTATATGCTTGTGAAATTTATTCAAAGTGCCTATTTGGGGTCTTTGTTTAGCTACTTTTATTATGTTATTTAACGGTTAATTGATTGGTTATAAATGTTTTTACAAAGATTACATATTAAAACTGCTACAAATATTGCGGAGATCATCCGCTTAAATTGCCACAAGTCAGATAAATTACCTTACTAAAAATCCTTCGTGGTTATCTCTGTTCTGGGATTATTTTAGATTTTTATGTATTATTTTAAATGTAAAAATAAAATATTCAAAAACATAAAAATTAGCAAACCCTTAAGCCGTAACTTCTGCAGTCATAAGAAGGCCAAAAAAAAAAAAAACTTCTGCAGTCATAATGCATTATTATTTATTTGAATTTAAAATATAATGTTCAAAAATATTTTTTTTCCATTCAGGTTTTTATTTTAGCATAAGGTGTGAAAGATGCTATTTCTCTATTGGTGGACTTATTTCAAATCCAGTTAAAATTTTATAGTACCTTATTTTTGGTATTTTGAATAAAAAATTTTAAAATCAATTTAAATAATTTTATGCATTTAAAATATTATTATAAATATTTAAATCCAGTACGGTTAATTCTTTCTTTAGAGTTATCTCAAATTTTTATGTATTATTTTAAATATAAAAATTAAAATGTTCTGAAAATAAAAGATTCAGAAGCCTGTCCAGGAACAGGGGCAGTTCATAAATAATATATAACGTTGCATCATTGTTATTTTAATTATAATAATATTTGCGGAAAATGTAACAAATAAAATGACCAAAAACTAAAATTTTGTTGGTAGTTAATTTGTGTAATTATTGCTATTAAAGATATTGATCGGGAAAATTTTCAATTCCTTAAAAAGATGTGTGAGATATTTTAGATTTGAGAGTATTTTATTTTTTTGTATTTCAATTTTAATATATTGAATTATATCAAAATTTATACAAACGTTATTTATTTATTTGAATTTATTTTTGATTTAGATATCGAATATATATATATATTAATTTTTAATTTTACACTTTTTCTCCCTTATCTTAAATTTTTATTTATTATTAAAATTTAAAATTTAAAAGCTCAGCAAATTTGCAAGGTCCTAATCCATGATGAGTTATTTTCATTCAATTTATTGATTTTATTATTTTTTAAATTTATTTTTTATTTTGCACTTTAGATTTTGAAGTAAGTTTGTTAATCTTTTTAACAGGTGTGGAAAGGTACCTAGGAGAAAAAATTCGATATAATAATAAATGAAAGGTAAAATTATACATTCATATGAAAATTTCTCTTTGTGCCTTTTAAATAGGATAAAAAAATTTCTTCTCTCTTGTCCCTATTATAAATAGGCTGTGTGTAAATGTTGCAAGGAAATTTATTATATCTTACACATACTTCTCTAGTCCTATTTATAGGGTAAAAAGAGAAAAAAAAATTTATCCTATTTAAAAAGCACATAGAGAAATTTTAATATGACTGTAAAATTTTACCCTTCATTTATTATTATATTGAAATTGTTCTCCTAGGATATAATATATATTAAATAAGGGTAAAATTGAGAATCTATTCAATTTTACGGAAGAGTTAATAAATTTTGGGATTTTTCTTGGGCTATGTAAAACTTAATGAAAGTGTCTTATAAATAGAATCAGGGGAGTAAGGGTTAAGGTTCAATTTTGCTCTTTGAAAGTTTTCACATAAAAGTTGTAAGCATATGGAGTTGCATGTTTTAGATTTAAGGTCCCCCTGTGAGTGTTAAAAATTGAGTAATATGGCAAACCCATATTGTTAACAGTTAGTTGGGTCATAGGACTGATGTGGCTCTACCACGTAGGAAATTATACTACGTATATTATCCCACCTATTATGCCACATGAGCATAATCAAATCCTCAAGCTTGAATCACAAGTTAAACAAAATAAACACAGCAAAGAATGACAAACATCACCACCGGCGTCACTTTTATATTGTTGACAGCCACCTAAACCCAGTAAATCAAATCAAAACAGATTATCAAGACTGGAAATCCTGAGCCACCCATTACTAGCTAGAAAAACCAAACAAGAAAGGAAGAAGAAAAAAGATGGATGGAAGTCCAAGAACTATCAAAGATGAGGAAAGGTGGAACGATTAAGATGACAAAAGCGGCAATGGCAAAACCAAAAACATATCAACAAATCCATGAATTCATGAACAGAATTTAGATGAACGACAATGCTTTAATGAAATAAGATTTATAATTTTAAAAGAAAATAGACCAAAATCAAAATCAAGAGAAATGGACTGTTGTGAAGGGTCTTATGTAACAGTGAGTGTCTTGTAAAGCAAGAGGAGTCTTCAAATAGTGGTGTCCGACTGGTCTCACAAAGCTTCACGTTGCACAATTCAAAATTATTTTTTCATCAGCATTTTGACAAATTATTCTTTCAAAATAATTCCTAGCAGATAATTTTAGGATCTAAACAATTTAGAACCATTATTTTTTAAATTCCAATATATTTTTATATTAAATAAGTGACAACCTATTTGTACCCTTGCATTGCACGCGGTCAATACTAGTTACTTGACAAAATCAAGACCTCGTGTATAAAAAAAGTTAGAGCCACCAGTAACTATTTGAGTAAATGTTAAATCAAATTGTAATTATCGTTTCTTTTACTCTTTTTTTCCTTTTTATTTTATGTGGAACTTTTAACCTCGAAAAATGGAGTGCTGACATACGATTTTGTATTATATTTTATAATGCATTTAAATTTTGAATATTGGCATATTGCAAGTTCAGTTATTATTGGATTTGAATAATGAGAACATTAAATCCTTATCTCTACTCTTTATCTATTGTGAATTGGGAACCAATAGTATTATAGATCTATAGTACCAATGGTGCCCCATTTTAACATTTTTAATATATATATATATTATTTATTTATTTTTGTATAGGGACAAGGGGAATATATGACATGTTTTCCTTGTTCGTTCATCTTGTTCCCAAAATTTCGCAAAAAGATGGCAGCTTACCACGGACTTCATTAGTTTGGTCTGATTAGTGGACACTTGTAATGTTCAAAGTTACTGCTTCCCTTCATATCACCAAAAAAAAAAAAAAAACAAACAAACAAACGAAGTTTCAAATTTTTTTTTAATTATTGTTGCTTCGTCCGGGATTTTTATCCCTAGTTCATTTTTCAAATATGAAAATAGAAAAACTAATTTTAAACAGGCTAAAAATTTACAAATGAAATATTATATATTCATATATTCCAAAAAAAAAAAACAGAGTACGTCATATGAATATAATTGCTTTTAAAAAATAAATAAATACAACAACAACAACAAAGCCTTAATCCCACTAGGTGGGGTCGGCTACATGGATCGCACGACGCCATTATGCTCTGTCGAAAACCATATCTTTGGGTATATTATTAATCAAAAGGTCTCTCTCTATTACCTCATTAAGCATTTGCTTCGGCCTTCCGCGACCTCATTTTATAGGACTCCATACGGCTTGATCAACCCTCCTCACTGGTGCATTCAACGTCCTTCGTTGAACATGTCCAAACCACCTCAAACGACTTTCTACCATTTTTCCTTCAATAGAGGCCACTCCAACTCATTCACGTATTTGATTATTACGAATCTTATCTTTTCTTGTATGACCACACATCCATCTCAACATCCTCATTTCAGCCACCCCCATTTTATGCTCATGTAATCCCTTTAAAGCCCAACACTCACTACCATATAGCATTGCTGGTCTTATAGCAGTGCAGTAAAACTTCCCTTTTACTTTATTAGGTACCTTCCGATCACAAATAACTCCAGTAGCTTTCTCCATTTATACCATCCAGCTTGAATTTTGTGATTGACATCTCCATCCAGCTCCCAAACCTGCAGCAAAAAGACGGCAGCTTACCATGGACTTCATTAGTTTGGTCTGATTAGTGGATACTTGTAATGTTCAAACTTACTGCTTGCCTTTGTATCACAAAACAAACAAACAAACAAAGTTTCGATTTTTTTTTAATTCTTGTTGCTTCGTACGCGATTATTATCCCTAGTTCATTTTTAAAATATGAAAATAGAAAAACTAATTTTAAACAGGCTAAAAATTTACAAATGGAATATTATATATTCATATATTCCAAAAAAATGAAGTAAGTCATATGAATATCTTGAAATTTTTAAGCAAAAAAAAAAATTCTCATCTTCAAACCCATTTTTTCTAAGCGGTAAAATTGCCCATCAAATCCAATTGGTGTCATCCTGAATTATGGTCATCCACTAAATTTTCCAAATCATGAGCAATATTGAACGCGTCTTCTACTTAAAGGGCAATGTATCCACACAAGCTTTTTCCCACTAACGTTCTTCACAGGGCATATCTATCACTTACCCCCTCAATTACTCCTCGCCTTTGGCTATGGAGTTCTTTGACTATCTCTCCCTCATCCTTGCTCTCTCTTGTGTGCTGCATTTGCCGTACCATTTGTATCTATATACAATTCTTTCAAGTGGAAAAATAGTCACTTTCAAAGTTTTTAACTTGGGAGAAGCTTTAAGGAGTTTTTATGTTGAATGAGATACCCTATACAATTTACGTCATCAAAATCTTATGAAGATCATTATTTGTTGCTCAAATAGTGATTTTAAACCTGTAATAATGGAATTTATGCTAAATGGATGTCTTGATAGATGGTTGTACTCCGACAACGATTGTTTAGACATCTTGCTAAAGACGAATATGATGATCGATATGGTATCTGCATTGGAGTATCTTCATCATGGTCCTTTGCATATGATTCATTATGTTTTATTTTATTATTTTATTAACACACTCACATACGCACTTATATGCGCACATCTTATAATAAAAAGTTAAGGTTTTTTTCAGCTCTTTGAAGTATTTTCCTAGATACTTCAGTGCCTTAAAGTAATTTTTTTTATTCATCTAGCACCCTAAAGTAATTTATAAGTGGGTCCAGCACCTTAAAGTAACATAGTTATGGTTCATCCAGCACTCAAAAGTATGTTTTTTATGTGCATTCAACACCCTAAAATGTTTTATAGTGCAATTTTATCATTAACAATCACTACAAAAGAAATAACTTTCAGCGACCACTTTCAGTGGCGACTTCAAAAGTGGCCGCTGAAAGTGTGACTTTCAGCGGAGACTATTCAAAGTAGCCGTTAAAAGTCAATTTCAGTTTTTTTTTAAATTTTTTAAAAAAATAATATTTATAAAATTAAAATATAATTATTAAATAATTCTATTTAACCTTAATTATTAAAATTATATTATAATTTATTAATATTATATTTAATATTTTTACTAAAATAATATTAAATCATTATTTATTATGTAATTTTAATTAAAAAAACTGTTTAATTTAAATATATAAATATTTTTTTTTGTTTTATTAAATTTTTTTTATTTTTAATAATATTATATTTAATTAATAACTAATTATATGTATATAATTAATTAATTATATGTATGTATGTTTATATATATGATAATATTATATATATAATAATATGTAATAAGATGACACAGGTTCATTTCGGCACAAGTGGTAAAGACTCGCGCACGAAGGCGTCACTTGGAGGAATTATGAGGTGATGACACGTGGCAGCCAGGGAGGGGGACACATGAAACTCTGAGGAGCAAACACGTGGCATTTGTAAATTAAATTTGTTAAAAAATTCCAAATTTTTTTTAAAAAAATAATTTTTAAATTTTTTTTTTAAAAAAATTGAAACTTTCAATGGCGACAAAAGCAACACAAAGGTCGCTGCTGAAAGCCACCTTCAATGGTGACAAAAGTCGCCGCTGAAACTATACTTTCGCAACAGCGGCGACAAAAAACCTTTCAGCGGTGACTTTTGTCAAAGTCGCAGCCGAAAGTCTTTCTTTTGGTAGTGAATATAATGTGATGGACACACCTAAAAATTTACTTAAGGGTAGCAGAAGAACACAAAATATTTTAGGTGCTGCATGCAAATGAAAAAATATTTTATGGTGGTGGGAACTACAATACTTCCTTGCAATATCATTCATCTATTCCATTAAGGTTGTTTAACCTCGTGTACACTTGCTACAACGAGACCGTCAATTATCAAGCCCACACTCTCATCAAGAAATTCTTCGGGAAATTGAAATAACTTTGATGGATCTTCTAAAATTTTTCGGATGGTTGTTCAAAAAAGAAAATCATATTTGAGAAGATTGAAACGTGAGATTTAACTCTTGATGAGTTCGAGTTCTGAAGGTGAAAACTCAAGTGGTCAATCAACTAAATGAATATTGGGTTATTCTTGGCTTTTTACCCCATTAAAAAAAACAATTTTACATAATAAAAAATACGAAAACATATTAAAAGTCATTTTAGTTTTTTTGTTTGGAACAGATTCCTATTTTTTTATAAAACGTTTTTTAAAAACTAATTATCAAACAATTTGGAAAATATTAACATGAAATTTTTACGCTAATATATGCTTGCTTTAAATCATGGAGAAAGAAAATATTTTTCAAAATTCTTTTTTTGGGTGAAGATCTTTATTAAATTCTTAAGACGACATGTTTAGATAAAAATATCTTCAAATTTTTAAGCAAAAAAATATCTCGCCTTCATACCCATTTTTTTCTCCCCACTAAAATTGACCATCAAATCAAATTCGTGTCATACAGAATTATGGCCATACCCTAGAATTTCCAAATCATGAGCAATATTGAACGCATCTTCTACGTAATGGGCAATGTATCCACACAAGCTTTTTCCCACTAACGTACTTCTGGGGGCATATCTATCACTACTTAAACCCCCTCAATTCTCCCTCTCCCTTTGGCTATTGAGTTCTTTGACTATCTCTCCCTCTCCCTTTCTCTCTCTTGCGTGGTGCATTTGTCGGACCATTTGGATCTGTATAGAATTCTTTCAAGTGGAAACATAGTGACTTTGAAAGTTTTTAACCAAAAAAAAAAAAAAAAACAAAGTTTCCAATTTTTTTAATTATTGTTGGTTCGTCCAGGATTATTATCCCTAGTTCATTTTTCAAATATGAAAATAGAAAAAATAATTTTAAACAAGCTAAAACTTTACAAATGGAATATTATATATTCATATATTCCAAAAAAAAAACGGAGTAAGTCATATGAATATAATTGCTTTTAAAAAATAAATAAATGAATAAGTATATTTTGTATGGGTCTTGCATCATTTGTTTATGACTTTTTTCATTTGTATCGCTATATTTTTGTCTGAATTCATCATTTACGTTGATTTTTGTGAAGGCACTTTCATTCTCATAATTTTTTTAGGTACCAAAATTAACCTATTAATAATTGAATGTTAAACTCTTGTAAAATAAGATGATAGACTCCGAATCAGTATATCAATGACATTGCAAATTGCAACTAAATGTTAAAATAGCATGAAATTATTACGCTAATTTATGCTTGCTTTAAATCATGGAGAAAGAAGATATTTGTTTAACTTACTTGGTGAAGATCTTTATTAAATTCTTAGGACATATGTTTAGATAAAAACATCTTGAAATAGTTAAGAAAAAAAATATCTCATCTTCATACCCATTTTTTCTGCGCGCTAAAATTGACCATCAAATCAAATTAGTGTCATCCTGAATTATGGTTATCCACTAAATTTTCCAAATCATGAGCAATACTGAACGCGTCTTCTACTTAAAGGGCAATGTATCGAAACAAGATTTTTCCTACTAACGTTCTTCTCGGGGCATATCTATCACTTACCCCCTCAATTACTCCTCGCCTTTGGCTATAGAGTTCGTTGACTATCTCTTCCTCTCCCTCTCTCTGTTGTCCTGCGTTTGTCCTACCATTTAGATCTATATACAATTCTTTCAAGTGGAAAAATAGCCACTTTGAAAGTTTTTAACTTGGACTTTGAAGAAGCTTTAAAGAGTTCTGATGTTGATTGTGCTATCCTATACAATTTACGTCATCAAAATCTTATTAAGATCATTATTTGTTGCTCAAATAGTGATTTTAAACCTCTAATAATAGTGATTTATTGTTTAGACATCTTGCAAAGGTTCTATATGATGACCAATGTGACATCTACATTGGAGTATCTTCATCATGGTTCTTTGCTAGTGATTCATTGTGTTTTATTTTATTATTTTATTAACACACTCACATACACATTCATTTGCGCACATCTTATATAATAAAGAGCCAGGGTATTTTTCAGCTCTTTGATGTATTTTTCTAGATACTTCAGTATCTTTAAAGTATTTTTTTATTCATTTTGCACCCTAAAGTAATTTATAGGTGGATCCAGCACCCTAAAGTAATGTGGTTTATCCACCACTCAAGTATTTTTTCAGGTGCATTCAACATCCTAAAGCATTTTATAATGCAATTTTATTCTTGACAATTTGATGTGATAGATACAACTGAAAAATTACTTAAGGTGAGTTCGATGAGTTCGAGTTCTCAAGGTGAGAACTCAAGTGCTCAATCAACTATATAAATATTGGGTTATTCTCAGCTTTTTGCCCGATTTTAAATAACAAAAAACGATTTTATATAATAAAAAATAAGAAAATATATTAAAAGTCATTTTAGTTTATTTTATTTTTTTAGAACAGATTCCTTTTGGTTTATAAAACAATTTGTTAAGAACTAATTATCAAACAAGCTTTTTTATTTTTTTATTTTAAAAACATTGTTTTGGAAATAGGAAATTAAACAATAAGGACTATGTTTTCGTTAAATGTTTAAACGACAAATACAATACATCTAACAAACTGATTATTTTCTTCCAGTTGCATTTTCTAATCATATCGATCAAATAAGGGCCTATTCACAAGTCAAGCATGCCAATATTTAACCCACAATTTGGGGTATCAGATATGGAACATCTAATCCAAGTGGAATCCAAAAGATTTTTGATATGTATCCTTCTTCTCACTACGTTTATGGCCGACAACACTTGGCCACAAAATGATATAATGCAGTGTGATGATGAAGATGCATGTGGTCCTCTATGTGAGAAATTATGCAACACGCAATTTTCTTCCTCTCTTGCGTTCAACATCTTTTATGGAGCAATTTTATGGTTATTTGTGTCCTTATTTAAAGTCTATCTAAATCAAAGTAAGTATATGTTTCTTTAACATCGATAGGGATATTTTTCTTCAAGTAAGATAATTAATATTATCTCTAAATGTTATTAATAAATTTTTATTTAATATTAGAAAAAGTGTTATAATC
Organism: Inga leiocalycina; assembly: GCA_963242795.1. NCBI lineage: Eukaryota > Viridiplantae > Streptophyta > Magnoliopsida > Fabales > Fabaceae > Inga > Inga leiocalycina. Next base: position 62,477,552 of record OY725321.1, read on the forward strand.
ACTACTGTTATTTTATATTGTGTTATTTTATACTGTTATTTTACTGATAACGAAGAAATTAATTAAGGAACACACAACGGTTTTGTCATTTTGTCACTGTCATTATGTGTTTCCAGTTATTTTTCAATTAATATCTTTTTATTTCCATCACTCATAATTTTCATATTATATTCGCTTACGGTTTGTATGTGATATCAACAATATGGCATTAATGACTTTATTTGGGCTTAGATGAGTCATATTCCCTTGCGCAAACAATACTTCTCTAATTTTATTTATAAGGTGAAGAGAGAAGATAATTTTTAGTCCTATTTATAGGGTAGAGAGAAATTTTTCATATAAACATATAATTTTACCCTTAATTTATTATTATATTGACTTTGTTCTCATGGATTATAATATATATTAAATAGGGGTAAAATTAGAAAGTTGTTGAATTTCAAGGCAGAGTTAATAAAATTTAAGATTTTTCTTTGTCTATGTAAAATATGCTCTAAGTATCTTATAAATATGATCGGAGAGTATTCAACAATGAATTAACTAGTCGGCAAAAAATATAAAAGAAACATGAATTAACTAAAATTAGATGAGTCACAGTCAACGCCCTTTTGCCTTCCCCCTGCTATAAATATATTACTCCCTCTAGTTCCCATTAAAGAACACTACTATTTAATTCTTATATACTAAGAAATTATCATTAAGTCATTTAATTTGTCGTAAATGTTTCTAACGTTTGCCCTCTGTAATTTTTATTCTTATATACTAAGAAATCATCATTAAGTCATTTAATTTGTTGTAAATTTTTCTAACTTTTGCACTCTGTAATTTTTATTTTTCCAACTTTGAACCTCAATTATAACAAAGGTAAAATGGGGAAAAAAGTAATTAATGAGGTTATTAGTTACTTATATTTGGGACCAAAAATTGCTTTTAGAAAATATCCTATAATAAGGACCAGAGGGAGTATGTAATTCATTATATTAAATATGAGTAAATTTGAAAGTTTATTTATTTTTACATAAAGTTAATAACTTAACCACATCTTATTATATTTTCAATAAGATGATTAGAAGTGCTTTTATAATAAAAACTAGGAGGAGAAGTATAAATGTGTATTCTAGGATGCTCTATAATACTTGCACCTGTGATTGAATTGCTAGTCTGATATACTAAACATGGGAAGACTTGCTTCCTTTCTTTTCATTCTCTTCCTTTGCTACTTTATGGCCTCCTTAACATGGAGCGATATGGATTCCACCATCGAAAAATCTGCCCTTCTTGCTTTCAAATCATCTATTGCGGCGGATCCATACAATCTCTTATCTAACTGGTCAGTCTCTTCTTCCCCATGTGATTGGGTTGGTGTTGGATGCAATACTCGCCATGGAAGGGTCCGTTTCTTGAATCTTAGTGACATAGGCCTTAAAGGCATCTTATCTCCACAACTAGGAAATCTCTCTTTCCTTGTTGAACTTGATCTGAGTAGCAATTATTTTCATGGCCAGATACCAAAAGAGTTGGTACAATTGCGTAGATTGAAACGACTCAACTTGAGCTACAATTATTTTCATGGACAAGTTCCAACATGGATAGGAGATTTATTTGTGCTTGAGCATTTGAGTTTTCGAAATAATAGTCTTAATGGATTTATTCCAATATCTCTGCTCAATCTGTCAAAGTTGGAGATCTTGGATTGGAATTCTAACTTCATTCAAGGGACCATTCCGCTTGAGATAGGAAGTCTAAAGCACTTGAAGAATTTACGACTTGCAAGGAACAAGCTTTCTGGAGCGATACCACAAACAATTTCCAACTTGTCTTCACTTGAATTATTGAGTTTGTCTTATAACACTTTGTCAGGTACGTTTTTGAGAAATATGAGCTACTCTAAATTGGTTTTTTTATATTGTGTGCGTTTCTTTTCTTTTTTTTTTTTTGGGAAAATGACAAAAAAAAGCCTTGAAATTGCAAAATTCCAAATCAGGTATTTCTTAAAAAATGAGTTATGAATTACTTATCAAGTTTCGTCATTTCATTATTAATTATTGGTAATTAATCTAATTTGAGATTTTACAATCTCAAATTTCTTTTTCTATCTTTTTTTCCTGCATTTTTCTGTTATTATTTCAAGAACAAAAGAATCCATCGTCCAATTTTTGAAACGGTTTGTAAAGTCATAACATGGGAAAAAAGAATAACGGTACAAAGTTCAAACGAATCTAAAAGGTTCATCATTAGTCTTTGAAAATAAATATTTATTATTCTGTTATTAAAAAGTTTTGTAGGTTTTTCTTTTATGAATAAGTAAGCCTTTTTTGTTTTATACAACTTAAAATAATTTTGTCAGAATTGATTAATCCACTATATTCAGAAAGATAACAGTAATAAATATAAATATAAATTAATCTAAATTATAAAATAATAAACTAAATTGGGGTATAAAACACGGTGTGAAACCTTGTGGAATAGCACAGTACACTCTCCAACAATAAATCCATCCAAATTTCTCATCGAAGCACATATCCTTTTTTTTTTTTTAACCTGCTCACATCCAAATTATTTATTCGATCGTTATTAGTGAAGTCAAATTGAAAGGGTCATTCCTTTTTAAAAATAAGTGTAGTAGTGCGGTGCTTTATTATTTAGGATATATTTGTTTTATTTCTAGAAAAGTGCGCAAGTCTTACTATATGTATTTATCAAAATATTACTTGTCTCATGTACATAATACCTTTATCAATTGCACCAATAATCTTATTTGGCGTATGGATTTTGATCTTAAATTGTCCCTATATAGGACTTATTTATCTAGTAATAGATTTAATTTTTGAAAATAATTATATTTCTTAACATTGTCAGCTTAACTTTCAAACGATATATCTGATGCTTAAGTATATCTTTTCTTTATTTTTTTCAATAAAATGCCGACATAAATTGTAACATTAGACTGAGAAATTTCATACTCTAGACATCAATAGAAAAATACATATGCTTAAAGAAAATTCTTCCATATGTATGCTCAAATCCCAAGGAGGAAAAGCTGCACACTCTTTACTCCTCGCCCTTTCACAGTTATAGTATTTTTATTAAATTATTTCTTTATTATCTCTTTCAACATTGATACAATGATAAATGATAATTTTTACTATATATATTAATTATTTCAACAATGAACTTTATCATTTTGTTATGACAACTTACTTATTACTCTGGATTATACTTATTGCGCATGTTATAAAACTTGATCTTATTGACATATTGTTTGTCATTTAATTTTGAAGGAGCCATTCCAAATCAGATTGGTGATCTTCCACATCTACAGACAATACATCTCAGAGCTAACCGACTTTCAAGTTCTATACCAACCTCCATATTTAATAGTTCAGTGCGACGAGGCATTGACCTAGACACAAATAATTTATTTGGAAGTCTACCAATAAATTTGTGTTTTGGTATTCCAAAACTTACATTATTCAATGTCCATGAAAATGATTTGTTTGGTGAGATACCCTCCATTTGGCATCAATGCAAGGAATTGGAAGATTTAGATTTGGGCAATAACATGTTCAACCCAGGAATCATTCCAAGTGACATTGGAAATTTAACCAATCTTCAAAAATTATATCTCTGGAGCAACAACTTGGAAGGTATGAGTTCTAATTACATGTTGATTGCAAATTTATTTTCTTGTTTATAGGTCATTAATTCTTAATACACATTAGTAATTCTATTTGGATCAATAAAAATATATTCGACTGGATTACATTTAAAAACACGGATCATGATGATTTCTTGTTAAAGCAAAGCATGTCATTCAAAGTGTCAATTGGCTGTGGGTTATAAATAGTTTAGTGTAGAAATGAATATCAATAAAACAATATGAAATAAAAATACACTTATTTTTTATTATTTACTTTCTTAGATGTTTTCGCTCAATTAGATGTTAATTCTTGAAGTGCAAAAAACAAAATATATATTCTACGGAGATAATTATCAACATCAGTGGCCTCCTTCCCCTACTCTCTGTCTGTCTAACCATGTTTCTATCATAGTATCATTATTGCTGTTATCATCAATCGGCAATTGCACGTTGCTTGAGTATTTGTAGCATATATAATATTTGTGGGTAAGGGTGAAACCAAAACTACTTGTTCTATATTATATCCAAAACTTTCAATTGAAAATAAGTTTTTTGTGTATATATATAGTCAATAATAAGTTCTCTTTCAAAAAAAAATGCATGCATGATTTTTTTTTTTTTTTAAAAAAAGTCATTTGGATTATTAAGAGAATTTGTAATAAAACATAGGCTAAATAAGCGAGGCATATGCTGGAATATTCCATTTATATCTAGGTCACAACTCCTTTAATGGTATGATCAATCTGCTCGTTCATCAATTTTTATGCTTTCAAAAATTCCATTTATTATTTGCAAAACTGTTCAGTATATCTCCATTTATTAGTTTTTCATAATCCGTAGTAACACATACACCAAATTCTTTTGCAGGTGAAATTCCTCAATCTATTTTCAACATTCCTTCTTTGAGAGCGGTTTACCTTTCCCTTAACCATCTAAGTGGCAACTTGCCAGATGAGATGTGCCATCAACTCCCTCTACTTGAAGTCTTAGCGGTTGCTGATAATCATTTACAGGGAAATATTCCAAAATCAATGTGTAATTGCACATCTTTGCGAGACTTGTATTTGGATTTCAACTCGTTTCAAGGTATTATCAAAATTTACCTTTCTCTATGAGTTTTGTGTTCGCGCTTATAACTATATCACATGTTTAGTACTTTCATTCAAATATGCGAATATATGACAAGAAATTATTGCAAGCTTTGAAATGTAATGATGTTTTCAAACACACAGCCTTAATAATTCCTATTGATAGGATTCATATAGGTTGAGAGAATAAGGAGGAAAAAGTCTCTATTAAAAACAAAAGAATAAAATTGATTTTTTTTTTCAAAGACCAACCTTATGGTGGCTAGACTCTTTGCAGACTAAAATTACATTAAAATAATCAATAAAATCTCGAAATAATCTCTAAAATGTACTGGATCCTGTCAACAATAATATGGGTGGCTTGAAAACACTGCAAATTCTATCTTTGGCTCATAACAAACTACAAGGACCTATTCCTGAATCATTTAGTGGCATGATAGATATTGAGCTCTTGGATTTGTCCCAAAATAATTTGTTTGGGCCGATTCCAAAATCTTTAGAGTTACTTGCCCATATGAAGTACATTAATCTTTCATACAATTTATTGTATGGAGAAATTCCAAATGGTGGGCCTTTTCACAATTTTACATATGAATCTTTTATGATGAATGAAGATCTTTGTGGAAAGCCCCGACTAAAAGTCCATCCATGCAAAAAGTGAAACAAGCACATCTCAACAAAAATGGTGCTTGTGATCAAATGCTTGTCGGCTATCATTTTTGCAATCATTTTGGTTGCTTCATGCCTAGTGTTCCTTAAATTTAAGAAGGGTCATGTTAGTCATGAGATGAACAATAGAGACTTCTTAAATTTGGGAGCACCAATCAGGATATCCTATTATGATCTTTTGCAAGCAACAAATAATTTTGATGAGAGTAATTTTCTTGGCAAGGGAAGTTTTGGATCAGTTTACAAAGGAATTCTTTCAAGTGGAAAGATAGTGGCTGTGAAAGTATTTCACTCAAACTTGGAAGAAGCAATGAGGAGTTTCGATGTTGAATGTGCTGCCATATGCAGTTTACGTCATCAAAATCTCATTAAGATCATCAGTAGTTGCTCAAATGATGATTTTAAATCTCTAATAATGGAATTCATGTCAAATGGGAGTCTTGATAGATGGTTGTACTCTCATAACTATCATTTAGATATGGTGCAAAGATTGAACATAATGATTGATGTGGCATCAGCGTTGGAGTATCTTCATCATGGTTCTTCTACACTAGTGGTCCATTGTGATGTAAAGCCGAGCAATGTTTTATTGGATGAAAATATGATGGCCCATTTGAGTGACTTTGGAATTGCCAAATTGTTAATTGACAGTCAATTCGAAATTTATACCGAAACTTTGGCTACAATTGGTTATATGGCACCAGGTAATAGTTTAATACTCATATTAAAATTTTTTAAATTTCTGTTACTTATATTCATTTATACCTACACACATGCATGCACATGATTGAAGAAACTATAACTTATTCGACTATTTAATTCAGCACTCAAATTTATATGTAGAGTATGGATCAAGAGGAGCTGTTTCATTGAAAGGAGATGTATACAGTTTTGGTGTTTTGCTTATGGAAATGTTTACAAGGAAGAAACCAACAGATGAGATGTTTGTTCAAGGTCTAACTTTGAAAGAATTTGTTAGCAAATCAACACCAAATTCAATCATCGATATTATTGATGTCAATTTGATGCACACAAGCAACCAAAACACTGATAATATATTATTGTATATTATATCATTAGTTTTTGAGTTGGCATTAAATTGTTGCACTGACACACCTGCGGCAAGACCTAATATGTCAGAGGTTGTGGTGTCACTGGGAAAACACAAGGCCATGCTAATGCAAAATATTCAAGGAACCCCTTGTTGAATAATTGTGTTAAATCATATTGTATTTGCAACAATCTTTAACCCTTTGGATGTTTTATTTTTGCAACTTGTCATATGGAGTGATGACGTCTTCTCCTGTATTAATATATTATTATTTGGAATTTGAGAATTTTGGACCCATATGGGTTTTGGTTGTCTTCAAGGTAGTTCTTAACTTTTATGTGTTACAATCGTACATTGAATAATAGTAACATAGAGATAATGGCCTTTTTCCTTTCATGATAAGTGAATAAAGTTTAGAAAGTGATTGAGTTGAGGGAGATATACGTAAAAGATAATTGAAACGTGGATGAGAAATAGAAATTGTTATAAAAAGGAGATATGGTCCAAAAAAAGCAATGAAATTAATCCACCAGAGAACCCAAGTGTATCCCTTTATAACTCTTATACTACGTTCAGTCCTTAATATAAGATTCAGTTGACTAATTTGGAAAGATTAAGTATGTTAAATAAATTATTTTAAAGTATTTTTATTTGTCATTTTTTCTCCAAAATAATTTTCATGACTTATAAACTAATATATAATCTAATAATCTACATAAGTAATTTAGCTACTTTATTCTCTCCAGAGTAGTCGACTGGGTTGTATTGAGGACATAAGGTAGTATTAATTATTCAATGACTAGGTTAACATGATTATTGGGTTCATTGTGGACTCCAACAAATCCCATATTGCATTGACGCAATTAGAGAAAATGGGCCATTACTAAGACCATCCAAAGCTTTAAAATAAATTTATAGATACATATTGGGTTGCCTTTGTAATGTTATGGAATATGATGTTTTATTTTTATTCTATTTTATTTTATTGGTCAAAACATGTAATTCAAATGCCAAAATTACTTGATTTTCAGCCTGTGTTGGGCTTGGCTTGTATGGCCCATGTCATTGTTAAACCAAAATTACTTTTATATTACTTTAATCAAAATCATGTTTTGAAAAAATATATAACAAATTTTACATGTTAATACAATCTTTAGTCCCTCTAATTTTTCCTCATTTGGGTTTTGGTTCTTCTAATATCAAATTATAGGTTTTGGACCCTCAAATTTTATTTTGTAAATTGGACCCTATAATTTAATAAAAACTTGATCATTTTGCCCTTTTAGGGATCAATACCCATAGTTTGAACTTTGAAGCTTGAAGAACAAAGTTAATTTTAACGCAAGTATAAACACATATGCTAAGCTCCTCAATGTAATTATGGTGCATTGAAGTTAATACAAAAAGGAATTTTTAGAATTCTAGTTACGTTGTTCTTAAAACTATAGGTGATAATGTATCCAAAAAAAAAAAAACTATAGGTGATAACCATGTTTTAGTGGTGATTTTTTTGCCATCGTTTTCATTGGTGATTATTTAATAATCAATAACATTCACTCAATTATTTTTATTTTATTTTTATGTAAACGGATTATAAATTTAATTATTTACTGTTTTTTATCTACTTTTCCAAGGTTTATTTTTCTATTGAAAACAGAAAGAAAGAAAGCTGAATGGGATCTCAATATTTATAATAACCACATGTCAGTTCATGATTCAGTGTTCAATGCCTTGAATGACAGGTGAAGAATTCTATCTGGGACAATCTAGCATGAAGAACTCAAACCATTTCGGACGGAAAGCTCGAGGAAATGTGAGTTCATTTTGTTTGGCAAATAGTAAACAATTACCTTAAAGTTGTTCTTTATGTCTAAGTAAATTTTGCTATATTTTATAGGTTTTGGGATACTGGGCTGCCAGGGGTATGCTGCAGATTTTTTATATCTCTGTTTTATTGATGTTTTCGGTTATTTTTCCAATATTTTATTCTTTTACTGAGCTTTTCTTCATTTGCCTTCATCATTGACACCTTAAAAAGCAAAGCATAAATTGTAAGCTTATAAAAGTATTAAACATATTGAGTTGGTGAATTCTATCTGGTGTGATAGCAGACTTATTGTATTTATTAGCTTTGGCCACTAATGAATGTTAACATTAATGAGAGGTTTTCTTTTTTTTGAATTTTGGAGAATTTTGTGAGACTCAGTACTGAATAAGAACTAACTAGTTATGTTTTTTCCCTAGAGAAATGATGCATAGAGCCTGAAAATCAGACAAAACAATACAACAGAATAAAAGAAAACAAAACAAGAAACCACAAAACAATCAACCACCCATATCTACCATCTATCAGTAAAACATAAAAGGCTGATTAGTCCTACAATATCCCTCTACCATTTCTAGTCTGAGTCTGTTTTCATCTTTCAGGAATAATTCACAATTTCTGTGTCTTTCAATATATTTTTATCTCTTTAGATAAGCTCTCTTCTATCCTAAATAGGAGCTCATTGTGTTAATATCAAGACACACATACCTTGTCTGATTCCTGAAACATGGTTTTCTTTTTGCAGTGTTGTAGTAATGACTAGGGCTTTCCCCAATTATCTTGGGCAGAGACAGGATCTTGTTCTTCTTTAGAATATATCAAGGCTTATTGCTTATCAAATTATGGAAGCCCTGATAATAATATGCTTCTCACAGTGTTAGAGGGAAACAGAGAGCTTACATAAGTATAGCTGGGAACTTTGGGAACTTTTGTCAAAACTTGCTAATGGAGTTGGCGGATACAACACCTCAGACATGAAATTGATCATCACAAACAAATTATGCATATTCCATTAGACAGTATATCAATTTTGTTGTCACATGGACAATAAGGGATTATAGGTGCAGCGCTTACGAATTTTTAGACATCTTGTAATTTTTTGGCATCAAGATCATTTGAGTTTTACATTGTCTTTTCATAAACCATGAGCTTAGAAATTCACATTCAACATTTAATCGACAGCACAAATTATATGCCTCAAACAATGGGAGGAAAGAGCTTACCATATGCATTTCCAATCTGACTTTGATTTTTGAAACCAGTAGTAACAGAGATGCTGAGAATCATGAGGATCCAATTAATATCTAGAAATATATATCTGGCCAAGGAACATCTTCGATGTGTTCACAACTTTCACTCTTGGAAAACAACCATGTGCTAGGGCTTGCTTGATAATTGAAAGGTTGCAGTTATTGTGGCCTGGCTTGCAACTATAGCTGCTGCTGTTGCTACAAAAAATACTGGCCAATATATTCTATCTGCAGAACAAAGGATAATCAACTTCAACATCTAACAAATGAACAGTTACTGCATGAAGAAATTAAGCAACATCATTCAAATTACAAAAATCTTTTAATTGTTCTGGTAACGATGGAGGTAGTCGAATCTCCAAGCTCTAGTTTTGAAGCTTCCTCACGGCGCCTCTGTTCTGGTATGAAGCTCTCTCAATTTGCCTCTGGTGTCTGATTCTGAGCTCTGGTTCCAATTCTCCTGCCACGGTCAAGTCTGTTTCTGGGGGTGGAGGAAGAAAGTCGAAGGTCGCTGGATATTGCGGAGGAAGGTGACCGGTGAGAGTGAATGGTGGTGTTCTGCCGCGCTTCTATCTCCCTATGTTATCTATCGCTCTGAAACCGACAGAAAGGCGGCCTGTGGCTTTGAGGGAAGAAGACCGTCGGTGGCCTGTGGTGGTCAATGATGCCTCCAACGAGAGAGGAAGAAGAAGGCGAAGGCGATGGAGGAGGTTGAAGATCTACAGGTGGTGAGCTCTGTCAATGGCCGCCGCTACTGTTTCATTAAGCACCGAAGAAGCAGCAGCATCAAGCCTCAGCCTAACCCTTGGTCAAAACGTGCGTTTTGACCAAGTGACTAAAATGCAAATTTTGAAAGTTTTTAGGAGGACTAAAACAGAATAGCAAAACTTTTGAGGGTATAACTTTAATTTGTAAACATTTTAGGCTTTTTTTTTTAATTGTCTCTGAATCCTTTCTTCATTAGTTTACAGTTTCCGAAAATTCTGCGTTTTTCCTGTAATTTTTCCCAAACTGATATGCAATGAAAATAAATCCAAAATGTAATATCTTATATTCCAAAATTAATCAATTAAGGTAAGTCATAAAATATATGATATTGTTTCCCTTTTTTAACCTTAATTTCTTATAAACACTTTTAATTACAAAAGAGACATTTTAAGCTCAATTCTTATGACAAAAACTTCAAATAAAATATGAAAATATATAATAAAAATAGATATTTGTCATATATACATTATGACATGATTTTATAATTTTATGTGTGACGAATGCACATTGAATTAAAAATTCAGAAATTGTTTAGAGTGGGTGGAAATCAATAAATCAGTATTCTAAGTTTTGAATGCTCTTTACTACTAAAAAAAAAAATATTAAAGGTTAAATTGTAGTCAGTCTCCTAAGACTGGATACAACTGAAAAAATATTTTAAAGAGTTAAAAGCACCAAAAAATATTTTAAAGTAATTTTTGGAGCTAAAAAAATACATTAAGGATAAAATTGCAATCAGTCTGATAACACACTGGGTACAACTGGAAAAATATTTTAAGTAGGTAAAAGCATTAAAAATTATTTTATAATACTGCATGCTACTTAAAAAACATTTTAAGATAGTAGATAAGTCCAGAAAAATACTTCGTAATATTAGACACCATTTTCTTAAAAAAGGTTCAACACAATTGGTGTGAGAGATATGAGAGTGTTTTTTTTAGGTGGGAAAACATTTATGAGAGTGTTTGGTACCACGTTTTAGGGGCAATAAGCCCGTTTTTTCCAGGAAAAAACCCAAATTAGTTGGGTTTATTTTTTTTTATGTTTGGTTCAACTTTTTCAATTTGTATCACGAGTAAAATAAGTTACTTATTAAATAAGCTCCTCATTGCAATTTTTCTATTAAGTCACTTATTATGTAAGTCGAGATAAAACTCCTCTCACATACTTACCTCGTATACCATAAATCACGATTTATAAGCACTTATTGTCCAAAAATAAATAGCTCATCCAAATATAAATCATATTACAAAAGCTGACTTTTTTATTAAGTCATTTTTAATAAGTCAGAATCATAATAAGTCATTTTTTCTACTTCTATCCCAAACACACACTATGTCCCAATAATTTCTCTGTCCAATTTTCATTAGAAGCCAATCGTGGCATAAGTCCCAAATCTGGCTTATGGTAAAAGCAAGATCAAATTGCATAAGTCATTTTCATCAACAACTATCCCAAACACTGAAAAAATTATCACTTGTGCCAATCGGGCTTTTTGGGACCAAATTGTGCGATTGGGCCCCCAAACTGAATGACAAACACTCATTATGACTTATTAATATAGTTACATACACTTGTCAACGATAGTTACTTTAATTAAACATATATGAGCTTGTTAATAGTCACTCTATGACTTGTCAATATAATCACATACAATTGTTAATAAGGTAAGTTCACATTTGAAATCTATATTATTGCAATCCCTAGAGAATTTTTGACAAAAGAATCTACACTAGTACATTTTTTTTTTTATGGTCTTGGTACTTAAATGAGATTTTCCCATATATATTAATTATGGATAAACAGTCTAAATCCCCACTCAAATTTGAAATTTCATGCAAAAAAGCCTTGAGTTTTCAAATTTTATGGAAAATTAATCTTTTTGTCCCTATGGTTTTCAAGAGGTGCAACTATTGATTAGAACTTTTTTATCTTTAGCCTTGGGTCCACAATAAAAAATTAACTAAGGATTGCGTATAGGCAAATTTAGGATCGTTCTCTTTTCATGATGAGCCTTTTATTAATTCCTAAGTAATCTAAATATCAAAAAATGTAATGGAAATAAGGAAAAATTGGTTTTGGGTTTTGTTCGAAAGTAGGCAAGTACAAAACTCAATTAAAATCCTAAAGCTACTATTTTTTTGTCTTTTCAAATAATGAATGGAATGGAATATGGATGAGATGAATTCTCTTGAAAAGTTGGTTCAATAGCTATCCTTGCTCCATAAATGATATGGGAGTTAGAAACCCATCAAGTTTTAATTAAAAACCCAAGTAATCACATTGGATCTAACACTCATAATCAATAGCTATTCCTAAGATTGCATTCATAATTATTAATTTGGAACATTATTCAAGAACAACTCAGATATGTAAAATGGATTGAATTTATGCAAATATTTTCTCCAATATAAATGCACAATTGCGACACTCAAATTAACCCAAATCAACTATACAAACTAGTAACCATATAGCAAGCATAGTCTTATTAAATATAAATGAAAATCATCCAATCACAATAATTTAAATCCAAACACAATATAAGCAATCGTAGCTCAATAATATGGAGTCCAAATAACTCACAACAAAATCCTACTGAAACTACCTTAAAACATAGTTATGAATTACAATTACAATAGAAAATTCATAAAGAAATTAAGAAAAAACTCCCCATTGAAACTCTTAAACTCAAGCCAAGTCCCCAATTCTAAAGATTTGAAAGCTTATTCACTTATCGGAGCTTCAGCAATAGTGACATCAACTTGTTTGGAGCTCTGTAAATCCATGGAAATTGAGCTCACCTGAAAAATCACAGAACTCCCCGAAATATCACAAAGCTCCCCAGAAAGTTACAAACATCACCGGAAATCACAAAGAACTACCCAAGGAGGAAAGTATAGTGTTAGAGTGAGGAAGGGATGGTGGTGACGGTAGTAGGATGGTACTGGTATGTCAGCGCTTTTCTCCAGTGGTAATGACAACGGACTTGAGTGGCACAGTCAAGAAAATCAATGGTGAAGGTCCTCTCTCTAGTTCTCCATTGAGCTTCAAAGTCTCAGCCTTCTCCACCAGGTCATTATTCGAAGATGACAGTGGGAGGACGCTGCAACTCCGACAGTGGTCCTAAGTCGAGAGATGATGATTATGATGGTGGTCGACAGCTCTAAACTTCCCAAATCTGACCTCTATTAGTTCGTGGTGCTTTAATGGCAGAGAGGACACTGTTGGTGGTGAGGAAGGAAGTCGTCGACGGTGGTGGTGTATCTCTGTCTCTTTCCATCACCTCTCAAGTTCGTTTTGACCAGGGACTACACTAAAAAAGTTTAAAAGTCCATGGAGGGACTAAATGTAACTTTTAAAATTTTTGTGGTGAGTAACTGTAATCTTAAAAAATATAGGCCTTTTTCTGTAATTTTCTCTAGGCCCTTTCTTCATGGATTTGTAGTTTCTAGAAATTCTGGGTCTTTTTTTGTAATTTTTCCTAAACTAATATGCATAGAATATAAACCCAAAATGTAGTACCTTATATTCCAAAAAAAAAATCAATTAAGGTAAATCATGAAATATATGACATTTCTGCCCCCTTTTAACCTTCATTTCATACAAACAACTTTAATCACAATTAATCATAATTAATGCAATTTATGTCCAGAAATAGTGATAAAATCCCCAAATACACCATGAAAGAGCTAATCAAAATATGGTTTAAACAAATGTCTCTATTCTTTGACTAAGTGCAACTCACTCCCTATATTTTGACTCAATTATAACTTAGGGTCTATTCGGGAACACGTTTAGGTGGTACAAAAGCCTAGTTGAGGCCAAAAGCCCAGTTGCTTTGCTTGGCACCCATTTGGGTTTACGGTGGCTCCCATTGAGCTTTACAAAAAAAACTCACTTCTATAAGAAGCTGATGAAAGGAGCTTCTTCCTCAGGTGAAAGTTGCTTCTGTGATTGTGGGAGCATTTATTACTGACATTCAAACTCCTCTCTCCTCTCAGCTCCTCCCATCCTCCCAAAACCATATTATAGACCCACCCAACTACCTATATGCCTACTTTAAAATATAGGATTTCACTTTGTAAAATATTTTTATATTTGCTTTGACATGCCTACTTTCAATTTATCATATTATAGACCCACTCAACTATCTATAAAAATATATATTATTTAAATTTTAGTGTATTTTTCTTTTTTTAATAATAATTTAACTTTTTTATTTTATCACATTTTATTTATATTTTTTCACTTCAATTATCACAATATATACAATTAATATGTGCGTGTGTGTAGTATTTAATAAGATTCATGTCCTTTTCAGTCATTTTCAGTCTAAATGGGTTTTTCAAACACTAATCCAAGCAGGTTTAAGGTTAGAAAAAAAGTCACTTTTGCCATCGTCAATCCAAACGCAAATCACATCTATAATATGACTTTTTTTCTATATGACTTTTCCAAAAGCCCATCTACAAAAAAAAAAAAGCTCCTTCTCCACTAATTCAAACATGCACTTAGTCCCTATAAAATAAAGGTCAATGATTGAATTATAAAATAATTAAAACTATAAAGACTGATTTGTAGTTGGTGTACCATGTTTAAGATTGGTGTTCTGAGTCAAAAGCAGATAAAAAATTCAGATGTTTTACTCAACTTGCCTTCCCACAAAGGAAAAACAATTCAGGAGCTCAAAGAATGTCAATGATGAGGAAGAATGCATACATCCTGACTACTCACTGTGCCTTTTCAATCATTAACTATAAAAAGCTCCTTCTTTTGTTTAAAAATTGGGATAATTTCAGTCAGCCCCAAGAAGAAATTTTATTTCAATCAACTCAAAAAATTTTGAATTTTCACTGCACCCTTAGAGTCAAAATGAAATTAAGCTTTGTCTTTGTAAAGACAATGATGCCATTGTTTTATTTTTTTTAATCTCCTATAAATGCTTTTATCTGCTTTGTGAATGCTCTTATTTGTCTTATGAATTCCTTTATTTACGTGTGAATGGCCAAAATGTTTTTCTTGACTCCCTAATTTCTTTCGAATCCTTTTATTTGTCCTGTAAATGCATTTATCTTACATGCGAATACCTTTATTTGTCTTGTAAATGCTCTTATAAAAATATAAAGTACCGACTTCATTGTCTTTTCACCTATATAACTTAATTTCATTTTGGCCCAAAAGGTGCAATGAAATTTCAAATTTTTTTAGGGATTGATTGAAATAAAATTGCTTCCATGAGGTTGACTAAAATTTTCCCGTTAAAAAAAGTGAAAGTTTCCATGTAATAAAAATTGTTTGCAAGACATTGAAACAGGTAACTCCAAGCTGGGTAGTTATCCTCCACTTCAATCACATGAAAACGTCCATTCAAGTATCCTATCATCTCAAACTTAAAGGTCTTAGGCTACAGATCCAGGTATGCAATGTCTGTTATTTCCATGGTCTCATTACCTAACATTAGCTATAAGCTTTTTTTCTATAAATTTTAGCCAATAGTTAATATAACATTTGTCATACCAACAAATGATTGGTCAAGATGGTCAATGGTCATGCCCACTTTAAGGATAAGAACACAAATTTAAATCATATGAAGTGCACATGTTAGTAGAGGAGATAACCCGCTAAACGACATACTCTCTCCCTGAACTCGAATTAGTCAATTGCTCAAATATCTGGCCTATGTTGAAGAAGGCCAAGTTAAAAAAATGCCTAATACCAAAAATAATTACATTTGCCATTTAAAAAGTTACTTTTCATTTCAGGCCCTTTTCCATTCCATTATGTGTACCAAATAAGGCCTTCATGCTTAAGTGTCATGTCAAATGAGTCGAATCTTTATTAGAGTACGATAAGGGAAATTAATTAACACTCACGCCTCTATTATGGCCTCCAAACTCCAGCCAAACTATGAATAGACCATAAATAATTTCTGGTTAAAGTACATATTTGCTCCGAAAATTTTTGTTAAGGAGTAATATTATCTCAAAAGTTTTTTTAGGTTCAATGTTACCCCATAAGTGTTAAAATGGAGTAAATATTACCCATTTTATTTAAAAATTTAATTGTCAACATCATTTTTTTAACAATCAACATCATTTTTTTAATGATCAACGTTTGTTTTTTAATGGAATAAGGTAACATTATTACAATTTGAAACATTTCGGGGTGACATTGAACTTAAATAAACTTCTAGGGCAAAATTGCTCATTATCAAAAAACTTCCGAGTCAGATTTACAACTTAACCCAATAATTTTTCTTCAAAGTGAAGCACTCAACAATGACATTATGGTTATTTAATTAAAATCATATGGTTCGGCTGATTTATTCCATCTTTGCAACTTCTATGGGATGTAGTGCATGCATGCAATTTGTGTACTTAGATTAGGAAACCAGATAGGCATAATCATTACTACTAAGTTGTGGTTCTTGCATCACCTAAGTAAAAGAATGAATAATAAATATGGGGCATAAAATGGCCCTTGAGTAAAAAGAATGATCAGTATATGAGTTATTCACTTTCCACTAGAATATCTAAGAAAGAATCGTGAAAAAAATATTGAAAATGAAGTTTCCTTTTTTGTAAACTTAGGCAAGTGTATTTGAACATTTTATTCAGCGGCAGCACTTGCAGCACTCAAATCCACAGAAAGATCAACATCCTGAAACAAACAATAGAGATTGTTAATAAATAATTTGTATCAAATTTTTCCAAGAAGGATAAAATACTATAGCATATCATGGTATGTGAAGGGTTATTAATTATTAGAAAAAGGATATAAATTGACAACTTGCTTGTAAATAGACAGAAACATGCTATTTTTCTGAAATTTGTATGAACAGCAAGTAAAAAGAAAGTTTTATTGCACCGCTATAAGACCAGCAATGCTATATGATAGTAAGTGTTGGCCTTTAAAGGTACAACATAAACATAAAATGGGGGTAGCCAAGATGAGGATATTGAGATGAATGTGTGGTCATACAAGAAAAGACAAGATTCGTAATATTTATATACACGAATGAGTTGGAGTGGCTTCTATTGAAGGAAAAATGGTAAAAAGTTGTTTGAGGTGGTTTGGACATGTTCAACGAAGGCCATTGAGTGTTCCGGTGAGGAGGGCTGATCAAACAGTATGGAGTCTTATAAAATGAGGTCGAGGAAGGCCGAAACAAACGCTCATTGAGGTCATAGAGAGGGATCTTTTGGTTAATAATATATCTAGAGATATGGTTTTCGATAGAGCACAATGGCAACATGTGATCCATGTAGCCGACCCCATCTAGTGGGATAAAGGCTTTGTTGTTGTCGTATTTGTTGTATGAACAACATGTATATCTTTGAATCAGAAATTATGCTTTATTTGCCAAAAAAAATGGATAACAATAAAATAAACAGAACAAAAAGGAAAGTATTCCAACATTGCACAAAAAGTGTTTTTGAAATCAAAAGGTAAGATTCCAGGACAAAAAAAAAAATCAAAAGGTAAGATTTACCAAAGATGGTGCTAGACCATGTTGAGAAATGATGTGATATGAGAGATAAGATAGAAGCATTACAGAGATGATTCCAGAAGTGGTTTGATGAAATATGCAATTTCATTAGAATATCATATAATTGATAATTACCTTTCCAGTGATCTTACTGTACAGTGCAAGCACATCTTTTACCATGGACTCAAAGTGCGTAGTGGGGTCATAGCTCTACAAGTAATAAAATGTCAGTCAGTAAAACTGATTTTTTCAAATAAAATGAAAAAGTCTCCTCAGGTGGAATAAGAAAGATGGTAAAATCTCACATCCCTTATGACGGAAATAAACCAAAGACAAACATAACCCTGCTCATTTGAAAAAATGTAGTAGCTGCAAGTCTATACTAAAAGTAAAAATGGATATCTGGTTGTGCAGAGACTTGAACCATTTAACTCCAATGCTAAATTTTTTTTAATCAAAGTGATCTTTAACAAGGTATCCCGGTCCCACAAATCAAGCAGGCACATTTGTAATGGTATGGTATGCCATTTCTATACACACACACACACACACACATAGACACCTCAATTCTAGTTTCCTTCCACAAGTGATGAGGAAAAGAAAGCAAGTGAAAAAAATAAAATAAAATAATTCAAAGAGATTCTACTTATAGTAGAGATGAAGCAACCATCAGCTTCGCAATCATTCTCAGGTTCATATCTGTCATAAGGGTCATAGAATATCCCATCTACAGGTCCAAGGAGATCAATTCTGGGCTTCAATTCCACCTCAGGTTGGTCAGTCTCTGCTTCTGCTGAGACAAAAGGAATATATTTTCTTTGTGCTGTGACGTTATGAGAATAAGAACAGCAAAAAAGATACCTGCAGTTACCATGGACACCAAGAATCAGTTCCTTAAAAGTTGGAATCATAAATTTACAACTAAAAGTTCATTATTCTACTCACATCAACTTTGAGATTTGTCATTCATAAGAAATTGAGAACATAATGCATCCCCATTCACATTTTAATTTAAGATATGTCATACATAAGAAATTGAGAACATAATGCATCCCCAATCACATTTTAATTTTAGTAGTCTCAATGTCCCACTACTTCCCCTCATTGTCATCCTTTGGAGTTAAAGACAAGTCCTTTTTTACTTCATACCTAAGAAGGTCATTGTTTATGCTTTCATCATTTGTGATTTCCAAAAGAAGAAATCAATGAAGGCTAGGGTTTGTCCTTACATATCTGATTTGTGACCAAGTTGTTTTTGTGGCAGAATGACCTAAGCTGAGTGAGAATCATTGGTATTTGGAATAGGATGACTCATAATACATATAGCACGTGTACCTTTTCAGACCTTATTGACCTATCAATCAATAAAATATTTGCAGGTAAAGATTAAACTCATTATCAGATATCGAGATTAATTATGTTACTTTCTCGTTTAAACCATGAGAACTTGCTTTTCTAATCACTAAAACATGAGAGAAGCTAATAATATAAATACTCTTAAGAAATCTAACTAGGTACCTTATCAGGTAGATATGAGGGATCACACAACTTTCCTGCATCTGGCTATTTCCCCTTCAGATGTCACACCGATGGCTTTCCCACTATCATCAAACTCAACCTACTCAGTAGAAAATAAACAGTGAAGAACTTGAAACAAAAAATAAAAATATATTAGAAAAAGAAAAAAAAAGGACATAAAGAACTTAGGAAGACAAAATGAACTTTAAAGGCTTGTTTGGTATGAGGGGAGGGGAGGGGAGTGAAAGTGAGTAGAGGGCAAAATTTTTGAGTTGAAGTTTAAAAAAAATCAGAGAAGTGGGGTTAAATGTTTTTAATTTATTTTTTACTCTTTCGTCTCACATCTTCTCTTTACTAAAATTTTGTAACCCCCCTTCTCCAATCTTTTTAAATTCAACTCATAAGAATTTTTACTCCCCTCCAAATCCCTCATACCAAAGAGACCCTAAATCAGTTGCAAATGATAAGCCTAAGAAGAAATATCCTTACAATTCAATTTAATTTCTTAATACTAGTGATTCATCATTATGAATTTAAGCAGACAATTCATTATCATTATGAATTTGGGTATCAAATTCAAATGCTGTATAAATGGAAACCTAAAATTTTTGCATTGCTTTATAAGTTTTAGAAGTCAAATGGGTTAAGGATATATAAACTATATATTGACACAAGAATGTCACCACTTGTGTGTCAGAGAATCAAAGAGAGCAAGAGAGATAATAGGAAAATTCTTAATGCAATTTGCTTCATTAGTTCATTATTCAATGACTAAAAGAGTGTCCAACAGAAGCAACCAAGTTAGAATGAGGGAATAAGTTATGACAAAGAAGTAGTTGGAGTTAGAAAAATACGAACCATGAAAACTTTTGTGACTTATGGGCTAATTACCTTCCTTAGGACATATGAGGAAAACTCTTTGAAAGTAAATAAACCAGATAAAGTCTTTAATCCTTTTCTTTTCTTTTTTTCCCCAAATCATAAAACCCTTATAAACCAAAAGGGTTTTTATAGTAGAAAAGCATCAAGATGCAAGCTTTCACCACTTCTAGTAATTCAAACTATCTTTCAGAATACTGAAGCATGATAATGGACTTGCCTTGCATTCTGGTTTGTTGAGCATGTAAGTTCCACCATATACCGCACTTAAACGTGCAAATGCCTGTTCGCCATCAAAGAGATGAATGTTAGCTCCAGATGTATAATAACTTAAAAGGATAGAGAGCAAGGAAAACCTGAGGCAATTCTCCCAGTCCATATAATGGATATATGTAAGGTGAGCCTCCTTGAAAACATGGCAGGGACTCTGCATAAAACTAGATAAAATTGGAAGTAGTATTACTAGCTTATGTAGGTTACAAAGTAATTCTAACTACATAAACATCAATAGAATCAACCGAAAGGTATGAGTAAGAAGATCTCATGAAGAAAAGATAGAGGAAGCCTGAGGAATCAAGGTTAGAGGTATATCTAACATTCATGGAATAAACTGGTCCACAAGAATATGTCAGTGCATAGAAAGAAACAAAAGGATAATAATAAACTCACAATATTCTTCATAGTATCACAACATAGAGAGAGAAAACCTTATATGCCAAATGACTATATGGTCCATAACCTTGTGCTAAGTATATACACAAAGAATGATATAATGACCATTTTTAATGTTGAATTGTAGAAAAAGGAGAAAGCCTTTAGTGAAGTATTATCTAAATCTTCTTGATTTGACACAACCTTAGCCGTCTTGGGGTCAAATCACAAATTACCACGAATTAAATGCAATATAGTGCAAATAACTCGGGATCATTCTATTATCAAGTAGCCATTTATTTTAATTTCCCTAGGTAAAACTAAGTGCTATAAACATGGTTAGAAAAAGGGGGGTTTTTGAAATTGGTTTTCTAGAAATTAAAATTTATGAAACTAAAGTGAATTCTAATATTTTTTGTATTTTGGGAAAAAAGATAAAGAAATGATTTGGATTAAAAAGGGATTATATAATAAAATGAACCTTGGTGGCAAATTTGGTGGCTTTCCTAGCTTCTTTAAAATATTTTGGGAGTTACTTTTACATCAAGTCAAATATAAAAAAAAACCCTAAGCAATCGCATTAGGTCCAATCAATCTAATTAATGACTAATCCTACAATCACATTCATAGTCATCTCTTAGATTAATTGTTAAAACCCACTTGATGTGTGTTGAAAATTTTCTTAATACACTTGCTTCCTCTTAATTGAAAGCACGATCGCGACATTCAAATTAAATTATATCCATCACACAATCTAGATATCACATAGAATACATAACTTCATTAATCCAAAAACAAAATAAATTCAATAAAATCCAAGTGCACTAATATCAAATTCAACACAAGATAATCCATCATAGATAAATAATCACTCATCTAAATCTTAAAAATACACATGTATCAATGCAAAATTAATCCAAAACAGAACATTGTGCATAAATTGAACTAATGGAAATTATTGAACTACCCTTTGTAGCACATTGGAGCTCTAGTCACCTCCTTTGCCACCAAGACTCAAACAATTCAGCCACTCATCGCATGAACAGTAACCATAGCTTCATCTAAACACCAAAAACCCATGGAAATTGAAGGACCGAATCTAGTGAAAGCTGAAAATGGGTCTGTCGGGTTTGGTGAGAGCAGGAATGAAGATGGGAAAATCTGAAATATGAACAATGATAGAAACAGATGATGTAACGGTGGTTGTGTTAGGACAGAGAGACGGTGGTCTGAGAAGGACGGTGGTTGTGGTGTTTGAAGGAAAATGGTGGCGGTGTGACGTTGGTGTGGTTGTGGGCCAGGTGGTGACGGAGTGATGGTGAGGAAAGGAGATGGCAGTGGTGATCGACTTCAGCCTTGGAAACTAACGGCGTTGCTTCTGTGTCCAGTCTCTCCTCTGCCGCCTCTCAGCTCTGTTTTTCTTCTCAGTCGGATCTTCCCTCTGCTGCCTCTCAGCTCACACTCCCCAGCACGGTGTTGAAGCTCTCACCGTCGCCGGCAATGGTGATCAATGGAGGTGGTGTTGTTGAAGACGGTAACGGTAATGGTGGACCTTAAAGAGATCAAGCTCAAGGTTTCTCTCTCTTCCCAAAACATCTCAGCTTTCGGATCTCAGCTCACGGCGCCTGTGTTCTGCTTTTCAGCTCTCAACGGAGCTCACTCCACGGTGAGGGTTAAGCGGGGTCGCCGGCGACCTTACACGAAGATTGAAGGTGATGCGATGAAGGTTCCCAGTCCCCCTCGCGCCGCGCTCTCACTCTATATCTCTCTTTCTGAGCTCGTGTGTCACTCTTTTAGATTTCTGAAACAGTAACCTAATCCCGGTCAAAATTAAATGAGATTGTTAAAACTTTTGATTTGGGGAGTAAATTGATACGTATTGAAATATTTTGGTGCCCGACTGTAATTTCCTGAATATTTGGGTACTTTTCTGTGATATTAACTGGCTTTTTCTTCATTGCTTGTAATTTTCACAAAAATCTGGGGCCCCTTTCTGTGATTTTTCCCAATCTTCAAAATATTAATTTGACCTCCAAAATCTCAAATTTTCTTCCAAACCGCCTATAATACAATATTAAATACCATGTAACATCAAAAGTTCAAGGGACAATTTGTACAAAAATAATTAATAAATTATGACAATTTTGCCTCTAATTGCAATTAATTCAAAACAATTGTCCCTAACTCAAATTAGTGCTTAATAATGCAATAATATCCCAAGAAATACATTAAAATCCCAAATTAATCATGAAAAATTCACATAAAAATATGGTTCAATCACTTCTTTTGTCAATGTTATCATATTCTATACATAAAATGTTGGGAATTCAGCTTTGGTACATGATTTTTTCACTTCCATTTTCAGGATGCTCCAGTGTTGCTGAGAAAAGTTTCATCATTAGCGTCTAGTGAGGACGACAACAAAAAAATAATGCCTTTAACAGAGAACAATTATTAGACTAGGTTCATCTAATGGGCATAGTATATTCATGGTCATCCAATAACATACAACGAAGAAAAGCATTGAAATTCCTAGAATTTTTAGCGGTTCCAGGATTTATATTGTATTTTGTGCTGCAACATTAAGGGGCCTCCACAAGGTCTAGCCCCAAGATCACTAAAAAGAACTAGCTGTGGAGAGGGACAGTCATGAACCTGAACAAGATCACGTCCACAAATGAGGGATGTGGGGATCTTGGAAAATATTTAATATAGAAAGATAGATTGATAACGTGTTTTATTAATCCCAATGTCTATGATTTATATGCTATTCATTTTTTATGTTTTGATCCTACTCTCGATAAGAGTGCACAATTTTGAGTGATTGCCTTTGAATTTTCTTGATATATAGGCGGCATAGAATAATGAATCCAATTGAGGAATTTCTTCTGCATCATAACACCAAACAAGCATTGGAAGATAATTTGTATTGCTTATACCTTTACTCTTTCTACGAAGTCATTGGCTAGCTAATCCAAGTAGCTATCATCCCCATGAAGTGCCAATGCATGACCAATAAAATCAATTGTATCATCTTCCAACCCATATTTCCTGCATTTTGAAGAGCCATTCAAAATTCTAAACATGACTTGAATCAAAGAATTACACTGTATTCAAATAATTTCTAAATGAAAAAAAATATTATCTCCTTCAACACCAAAGAGAGCCAAAACAACAGCCAACTACCCTAATGTTAAAGTTGCCAAACATTCAGTGAAATGAAAATGCAAAACCTGTAAATCTAATGTTTGCATTTATATAATATTTTCTTTGTTTGGTTGGTCCTGTATCATTCTATTCTTCTGTAATGACTGTTAAATTAAGAGAAAAATTTCAGTTCATGAAGAAATGAACATTTCCAAATCTATTAAATGGTGCAACATCTTGTTTAGAGTTCTTTTAATGATAAAACTTTGTCATTGTTTTAAGTTGATGAGCATAGTCCAATGCTTACCACCAAAGAAGGACAAAATAAGTGAAGAAAAACACTTTTTTAACAAGGGTATTTTGAATTTGAAGGAAATGAAATGAAGTGTATGCAGAAGAAATCAGCTGCCTTGCTGTCACTTGGCTCAAATCTAGCCCTTCATGAGATTTTGGATCACTCTCTTCACAGTCTTGTACATAAATGAAGAACTTTCGAGCACGGCGCTTCTCAAACAATCCCATCAATGGTGACTTCAGAACTTCAACATCTGTGGCTTGGACTTTGTAAATCTAGAAGGTAAAGTATTCTGTCATAAGATTTTACTCTGAAATTCAGGAGGTTCGAAGAAATGTAATATTTCCAATATGAAAAGTAAAAAGCATGCATATTAGTCTAGAAAACGAGTTAGATAATGAATAATATACATACATTTCCCTTATTATACACAAAACTGCCATCTACAGCTTTAAAATTCAAATGTTTTATAACATCAGTGTGGATTAGCACATGAACCAAAAGTCCATTGGCCATCATGAACTACAAAAAGCAGATAAAATATGGTTCATATTATAGCAGAATGAATCTAAAAGAAAAAAAAATCATTTAGAAGCATGGAAATTGATACCTTAGTCATCTCCTCTGAACCGCTTCCATAACTACATAACAGAAAAAGAAAAGATGGAAAGAGAGAAAGAAGAAGAAAAAATCGATGAGCCGAAAATAGAAAAGGTAGAAAAAGAGGATTGAAAACAACTATATGATAGCTAGATTAAATGATGATTGAAAATTTATTTTACCATACATGCCTAACACTTCACTTGGATCCCATTAATGTCTTAAAAAATTTGACAATAACAATTTTTATATGAGATATTTGTAACTCATTTACATTGTCAAATCCTCATCAATCTAAACGAATCTTGCACACAATGAGTCAATATGGCCTCCGTAAGAATTTTCAAGAATCCTAAACCCCAAATTCCACCAAATGGAACCTCTCAATTTGATAACAACGAGTGTACGTAAACCTACTTGAACAATGAACCAAGAGTCCCACAAACATTATATCTATATGTCTACAAAAATCGTCAGAGGAACACTAAAACTTCCCAGCCATCTCCATTTTTATGACCTATCTCGTACCAATTAAATGCGTAATCCAGCAAAAATAAAAATTAACAGCTTCAAATGAAGAACGAAAGTGAAAGAATAGAAGAATCACTGACTTTGAGGCCATCAACAGAGAGAAGGGCACTGAGGATGCATTCCTTGAGCCCTGTACTGAGGACGATCACATCATACTCTTCTTTTTGGCCTAGTGGAATGACAATAATACAGGCGCAATCTTCACTCTGGATGTGGTGATCTATGGCTCCACAGCCATTCATGTCATTAGCGACCCTATTAAATATTGGATTTTTATATTTTAAATGTTTTTTCGTGTTTGAATCGTTAACTTCCTCCATAAATAAATAACTAAATTAGCCGCATATTACACTTTTTTGTATTGCCATGTGTATTGGGTTGCTGCGCACATCACTCCCTGCCTGTTGTACTCTTGTTGTGCGACATCTGGCATTCTTCTCCAAAAGAACGCCATTTACACCACCAGTTGTGCACTTCGGCAGAGGTATGCTTTCCTTCAATCCAAAGTTATTCTTTCTGAGTTGTTCTGATTTGATTATTTTTCATCTCAGTCTATCGAGAAGAGGCCGCTGCCACCACGTCGTTCTTTTAGTCTTTCATATTTTGTCTGGCCACTGCTCTCTGTTATTTTTGACGTAGCAAGTGAATATATTCTACAGTTCCAGCATCATATGATTGAGAGGCTTCAAATGTCATTTTATATGTTTGTTAATATGTGAAAATATGAAATAGAAAGTATCTTGCAGAACAAAGGGGATTGGGTCTAGTCGAAGGGCTAGTCCTTTACAATATGACAAACCAATATTCAAATTTTTACTGGGTAAGGTGCCCACATTTAGTGTCCAACAGTGTCTTGAATGGGATTACCTCCAATTAAAGGATAACTATGCTTAGCAAAAAAAAAAAAAACAGAGAGAAAGAGAAAGTATCGTACAGGAGGCTTTGATAGTTGCCTCTTTTTGGGCTCCCCATGGTTTAATTTTATGCTGATGACTTGGTGTAATTCATCTTCAATTCTTGGGTAAAAGATGAAATACTTTGAAGAGATAAGTGGAAAAAATAATTTTTGTTTAGTGTTTCATAGTTTTATTGTTTGGTTTAATTCTCTTTTGCGTCGGCATTTTTTTTTTGCTTTATCAGTATGCTTGTGAAATTTATTCAAAGTGTCTATTTGGGGTCTCTGTTTACTTACTTTTATTATGTTATTTAACCGTTAATTGATTCGTTATAAATGTTTTTACAAATATTACATATTAAAACTGCCACAAAAATTGCCTAGATCATGCGCTTAAATTGCCACAAGTCAGATAAATTACCTTATTTTAAAATCCTTTGTGGTTTATCTCTGTTCTGCGATTATTTTAAATTTTTGTGTATTATTTTAAATGTAAAAATAAAATATTCAAAAAATAAAAAATTAACAAATCCGTCAGCCGTAACTTCTGCAGTCATAAGAAGGCCCAAAAAAAAATCTACAGTCATAATGCATTATTATTTATTTGAATTTAAAATATAATGTTCAAAAATATTTTTTTCCTATTCAGGTTTTTATTTTAGAGTAAGGTGTGAAAGATGTCTATTTGTCTATTGGTGGACTTATTTCAAATTCAGTTAAAATTTTATAGTATCTTATTTTGATATTTTGAAATAAAAATTTTAAAACAAATTTAAATAATTTATGCATTTAAAATATTATTATAAATATTTAAATCCCTTACCGTTATTTCTTTCTTCAGAGTTATCTCAAATTTTTATGTATTATTTTAAATATAAAATATAAAAGATTCAGAAGCCTGTACAGGAATAAGGGCAGTTGAGCAGTTCATAAATAATATATAACGTCGCATCATTCTTATTTTAAGTATAATAATCTTTTCGTAAAATGTAACAAATAGAATGACCAAAAACTAAAATTTTGTTGGTAGTTAATTAACAGGAAAATCTTCAATTCCTTAAAAAGTTGTGAGATATTTTAGATATGAGATTTGAGAGTATTTTATTTTATGTATTTCATTTTTAATATATTGAATTATTTTAAATTTTATAAAAATTTTATTTATTTATTTATTAATTAATTTAATTATTTGAATTTATTTTTGATTTAGATATCGAATATATATATGTATATATTAATTTTTAACTTTACACTTTTTCTCCCTTGTCTTAACTTTTTATGTATTATTTAAATTTAAAATTTAAAAGCTCAGCAAATTTGCAAGCTCCTAATCCATGATGAATTATTTTCATTCAATTTATTGATTTTATTTTTTACATTTTTTATTTTGCATTTTAGATTTTGAAGTAAGTTTTTTAATCTTTTTAACATGTGTGGAAAGGTACCCATAGGAAAACAAATTTGATACAATAATAATAAATGAAGGAAATACATTCATATGAAAATATCTCTCTATGCTTTTTAATAGAATAAAAAAATATTTCTCTCTTTACCCTATAAATACGTTGAGCGTAAATGTTGCAGGGAAATTTAGTATATATTACACATACTTCTTTGGTTCTATTTATAGGGTAAAGAGAAGAAATTTTTTTATCGTATTTAAAAGGCACTGATAGAAATTTTCATATGAATGTACAATCTTACACTTTATTTATTATTGTATCGAATTTGCTCTTCTGGGATATAATGTATTATATATAAGGGTAAAGTTGAAAAGTTATTCAATTTTATGGAAGAGTTAATAAGTTTTGAGGTTTTTCTTGGGTGTCTCCATTGACCTCCTTCTTCATTTACTCTCTGTTTAATGTCTCAACCGTTGGATTAACTTTTAATGATTGAGATTTAATGATAAATTTTTATTATAATTGAAATTCTAATAATATTTTTATATGTATCATTAAATGGAGAATAAATAAAGAGAGATGTCAATTGAGACATCCCTCTCCCCATATTATCCCACGTATTATGCCACATGAGCATAATCAAATCCTCAAGCTTGAATCAATACAAAAAAACATGGAATTTCCAATAGAATTTGCGACAAAATTGAATTCCATAGGAAAACCGTCTAAAATTCTATCGGAAATTCTAACTTTTTCCATGGAATTTCCAACTAAAAATTCTGTTGAAAATTTCTTACAGAATTTCCGGCGAAAATTTCCGTCGAAAATTGTGAGAGAATTTCTGACGGAATTTATTCCGTCTCAATTTCTTATGGAATTCATTTCTGTCAAAAACTCCACGAGAGAATTTTCGACAGAATTCACTTCTGTCGAAAAATTCCCTCGCAATTTCTGATGGAATTCCATTCTATCGGAAATTCCGTGGAAAAATTTAAAAATTATTTTTTAACTATTTAATATTTTAAAATTTAATTTAATTTTAAAAAATTATTTTTATAAAATTTATTATTTTTAATTTAATTTTTACTATTATTTTCTAATTTCTAAAATATTTTTAATTTTCAATCATAGGTTTTGGTCCTTGTAGGGGCAAAATAGTCATATAAAAAATAAAATTTATTAGTTATTAATTAATATTAGTAAATAAAATATTAGTTAATAACTATTTATTAGTTATTAATTAATGTTAATAAAAATTTAATTTTAGAAATTAAAAAAAAATATACTCATATGATTATTTATATAATTGTGTGTAATAATAAAATACCAAAGCAGTCGAGGTCATCCGGTAAGGCATCGCGCGCGTACGAACGAGGTCGTGGGTTCGGATCAAAGGAGGAGCAAGTTGAGTTGCATTTCTAGGAAATATGGGGTTGTGACACGTGGCGAAAGGAGATTGTGGTTGATGTGCTTGAGGGAGGTTGCAACATGTGGTGGATTTGGGGGCCAGCGACAAGGTGGACGCGGCTAGCTAGAGCTACCATGCACTGCCACCGGCGATGAGGGGGTGGTTGCCGGAGTTGCCACATGGATTTTTAAAAAATTTTTTAAAAAAATTTGCGACGGAAATGAATTCTGTCAGAAGTTGTAAGGGAATTTTCAACGGAATTGAATTCCATCGAAAGTTGAGAGGGAATTTTCCGACGGAATATTCTGTCGGAAACTCTAATTCCGTCGCAAATTCAGTGTTTCTTTGTAGTGAATCACAAGTTAAACAAAATAAACACCGCAAAGAATGACAAACATCACCACCGGCATCACTATTATATTGTTGATAGCCACCTAAACCCACTGAATCAAATCAAAACCAGAAATCCTAAGCCACCCATTACTAGCTAGAAAAACCAAACAAGAAATGAAGATGAAAAAAAGATAGATGGAAGTCCAAGAACTATCAAGGATGGGGAAAGGTGAAACGATTAAGATGACAAAAGCCGCAATGGCAAAACCAGAAACATATCAACAAATCCATGAATTCATGAACAAAATTTAGATGAACGACAATGCTTTAATGGACTAAGATCTATACATTTAAAAGAAAATAGACCAATATCAAAATCAAGAGAAATGGAATGTTGCGAAAGGTCTTATGTAACAGTGAGTGTCTTGTAAAGCAAGAGCGGTCTTCAAATAGTGATGTCCAACGGGTCTCACAAGGCTTACTTAACAAAATGAAGACCTCGTTTATAAAAAAAATTAAAAAAGTTAGAGACACCACTAACTATTTGAGTAAATGTTAAATCACATTGTAATTATTGTTTCTTTTACTCTTTTTCCCCTTTTATTTTTATGTGGAACTTTTAACCTAAAAAAATGGAATGATGACATACGATTTTACATGGGAGAATTGCCCAAAAATATCTTTGGGGCAAATTAATTGTTGATTGCTACCAAACATGCAAGCAATCTTCAATTTTGTGTAAATCATCTTCTGTATTTGCAAAAATCTTCCATATAAATGTGTAAACAATCTTTCGTTATGTGCAACAGATATTCTTTGATAGCATTCAGCAATTAATTTGCCAAAAAGGTATTTATCAGCAATTCTCCCATTTTGTATTATTTTTTATAAAGCATTTAAAATTTGAATATTGACATATTGCAAATTGAGTTCCTATTGGATTTGAATAATGAGAACATTTTTTTTCCAGGTCAAAAAAAATGTTCTCATTATTCAAATCCAATGAGAACATTAAATCCTTATCTCTACTCTTGCTCCCAACCTGCCGCAAAATGATGGCAGCTTACCACGGACTTCATTAGTTTGGTCTGATTTAGTGGACACTTGTGTGCAAACTTACTGCTTGCCTTTATAATTTGTATCACAAAAAAAAAAACAAACAAACAAACAAACAAACTGTTGTAAATAAATAAATTGTTTTCAGTATTGATGGGTTATTGGGCTTAGGCCTATACGCTTTAGTTCCAGATCTCTATATATATATATATGGACTAATATAACACTGTGTGATGGTTGATGTTATTCTGGTTAATGAATAAATGTGTGTATTATTCAGTGTTATTTTTTGGATTTTTAGTTTAACATGGTATCAGATAGGGTTGCAATTTCAGCCCTGTCTTTCATTTTCGGATCTTGCTTCCGGGTTGCCAAGATCCTAATCTAGTTGGTGGTTGTGGTGTCTGAAATTTATAAAACAAGGAGCCGCCACCAAAATTTTAGAAAAGGATAATTTTGGAAACCTTTTTAAAAATGAAAACTGGTTTGTAAAAACTATTTAGGGTTCGGGAGTCGATTGTGTATGTGGAAGGGTTTAGGCACCCTACAACACCCATTCACAAGAATGGTTACCCCAACTTAATTATTTAAAAATAAATATGGCCTTTAATCTTATGATAATTACCCAAATAAAAAAGAATATTTACAAAAATAAATGAAATGAAAACTAAAGAAAAAATGAACATTTATTTATATAAATAAAATAAGAAAAAATATATTTATTTACAAAGTTGGATTTGACCTAGGATGAAAACCTAGGGCCTACGTACCTTTTAGAGGGATCAAAGCCCACATAGTTCGGGGGTAGAAATGCATATCACTTTGTTAGTGTTCTTTTAGAAAAAATGTTTATTTAATTTATTTGAGAAAAATATTTTTTGTTTGGTTTGTGTTTTTTAATTTTTTTTTAAAAATCCCTTCTCCTTATTTTATCATATGAAACCAAATTTGCTTATTTTAAGAAAAGAACATTTTTTTTATTTTGAAACTTTTTATTTGTAAAAATAAAAGTTTATTAAGCCAACAAGGAATTGTATTTTTCACGTATGATTCAAAAGAGTCTAAATGGTAAGAAAATCAATAAAGATAAAGTAAGAGCATGTACCTCCGGCACTTTGAACCTTGCTACAAAAGAGATAAAGTGACGAAACCACATCGATAAAACAACACAATCACACACAATTCATCCATACCAACAATAATACCTAGAATATGAAAGAGACCGACACATATCATTCATCCTGACATTTGTAAGCCACCTGATCCATTATATTTGGCAAACCCAACATATATCAAAGTCATGGTGCATGGTTCACGCACATGTGAATCACGATGAGGTAATCATAAATTTGTGGTGATAAACAACCAAAAGCATAAAGATGAAGGCATGGTGATGTTGGAAATTATGCCCAAAGGGCCAATCATTATACTTTGAACATTATTAATTTAATGAAATTTGTCCATTCTGTTATCATATTATTTGCATGTTAACTGTAATAATTGTATCCTTGGATAATTCATAAAGATTGTCCTAAAATGTCCCTGGTCGGTCATCTATGCGGGAGCAGAGATTAAACAAGATCAGTATGACTTTGATAAGATATGGAGATACGAATCAAAGTCTTAGGCACTTGTAAGAGTACAAGGTGCTGGACCGACCCACTATGAGAAAGCTACATGGATCAAGTCAAAAGCTTTTCTCATGTATAACCATGTCACAATGCCCTTTGACCTGAGGTCATAATGGATTCCTACATGAGAGTTGCTAAGCTTTGAACTAGTCAAAAGTCACCTTTGACCGTGTGATGATAAAGGCTACAATCGGGCTTGGTGGTTTTTCATGCAGAGGAATATGAATGATCAAGATGGAATTTGTCCCTCATATTAGTAGAGAGATATTACTGGGCCCCTCGATAAGTCAGTCTGAGAAATGTATGGCTATATTACAATGGAAAAAAGTTTTCATTTCTATTGTCAAACTACTCAGGAATCGAGAAAGTAATAGTCAGGAATAAGAGGATGACATTATCCATGCCTCATCCTTGACCGATATATCGGTGACAAAAGGGACGTGGCATGGTTGTAGTGCATCGTGTTAACGATCCTCATATGAATTGGGTAGTCGTGATGTCTTGCTAGAGGCCGTTTGCGACTTGTGGGTTAATACAATTATTGGCCCACTGCCAACTTCATATGGGCCTACAGGGTCGCACACAAAAATGTATTTTCAATTATTGGCCCACTGCCAACTTCATATGGCCCACTGTCATTGTTTTAATTTTTTTTTGTATTTTCTATCAATAAAACTTCTTAACTTGATCTAATCACAATCAATGAGAGATTTTTTTTATTTTCGTTTTTAATTCTTTTTATTTTTACCATGCATAATTTTCTAATTTAAACTTATCAACATAAATGAGAGATTTTTTCTTATTTTGTATTTTCATTTTTTATTTATTTTCTTATATTTTTCCTACAAGTAACTTCCTAATTTCAACCTATGAATGGGAGATACTTTTTTATATTTTTTTATTTTCCTTTAATGAATGACAATGCCAATTTGGACACTAATCATCATCAATGAGAGGATTTTTTTTAAATTTCATTTTTATTTTTATTTTCTTTTAATGGTGATTGACAATTTGAACACCGATCATCATCAATGGGAGGATTTTTTTTATTTTGTTTATTTATTTATTTTTTAATTTTCCCTTTAATGATGATTGCCAATTTAGACATCAATCATCATCAATGAGAGGATTTTTTATTATTTTTTTAATTTTTGAGTGAGGCCCGGATAAAATAGGGTGTTCACCAGTTCTTGAAGCTTTGATTAGATCAATCAAATTTGGTTTGCACAAAGCCTTTATTGAATTCTTCTCTTCGTTTTTTTCACCGGGACCCTGAAGAATAGATTCTGGTTGCTAGAATCCTAATCCAGTTGGTAACTCTTGAAGATTAAATGGATTTTGTTTCTCGTGAATCATCATGTTCTTAAATCTGTGTGCGCTACTCACTTGAATCCTTCTTGCCGTTTTCACCGAGTTCTTGTCAGAATGGATTCTAGTCGCTAAAATCCTGATATAGTTGGAAATTCTTGAAGATTCAATGAACTTTGTTTTTTGTGAAGCCTCACGTTCTTGAATCTATGCGCCGCCGTCTACGTCGAATCCCTTGTCAGAATGTCTTTATGTCCTTGTCTCGTGGTTCTCGGTGGTGATCTAGCGGTTTGCTTTCTTGCTTTGATTTCTTACAATCAGGTTCTCGCCAACATTCTCCTACGGCGATATGATGATTCTCTATCTTGATTCTATTGGAGATTCACACCGTCCTCCTTTCCGGTGATTTTCCTTCTTAGTTCAAGGTTTCAAGCTACACAACACTCCACATTGCCAACTGTCTAATCCCAGGCCTATCTTTGACAATTCATCTTTGTCATTCAAAATGAGTGATTCTACTGAAAATCCCCTCTAATTGGTTAATTTCAATCATCCTCTCTATCTCTACCCTACTAATACACACGCTACCACATTGGTTCACCAAGTTCCCACTGGGGTTGAAAACTACTCAACCTAGAGTAGGGCTATGAAGCTGGCTCTTCATGCTAAGAACAAGCTCGACATCATTCAGGGGACTTGCAAATGTGAGCAATTCGGTCGTGTTATGTTGACTGATCAATTCTGTTGATAAGGGAATTGCATCCGGTATAGTCTTCTCTCTTAATTCCCACCTTGTCTAGCTGGACCTCAAGGAGAGGTTTGATAAAACTGATGATGTGAAAATTTACTCCATGCACTGTGCTATAAATTCATTGGTTCAAGGGCATACTTCAGTCTTTGTCTATTACACCAAACTAAAGGAATTATGGGATGAATATTCTACTCTTGTCCCAAGACCTAATTGTAGCTGCAGTTCTGCTGTCAAATACTCTACAGTTGTATAAGAGCAGCGCTTGTTTGAGTTTCTCATGGGTTTGAATGAGAACTTCCAAAGCACAAGAAGCCAAATTCTTCTTATGAACCCTCTTCCTTCAGCTGACCAGGCATATTCCATGGTAATTCAAGAAGAAACATAGCGTCAAATAACCACTAACCCATCTAGATTTTCACAAGACTCTTCGATTATGGCCACTAATTTAGTTAGAGGTAGTAGAGGACATGGGCCAGAGAGGGGAAGAGGACGGTTAGTGGATATTTGCTCTTATTGCAATAGAAGGGGTCACCGTCGTGATAATTGCTATCAGCTAATTGGGTTCCCAAATAGTTCTACATCTCAAAGATAGAAGAAACCAGAGGATGATAAAGGGAGTTAGAACATTCAGACCATTGAACACATTCCTCTTAAGGTCTCTAGTGCAAATGCCAGTTCCTGTCAGGCCCCCTTTTTCACCCAAGAACAATATAATCACATTTTGGAGCTGTTGAAGCAGGACTCAGATCCTAAAGAGGTTGCAGTTAGTGTACAAGCAACGGTACCAGGTTTGCATGCTAATGTCTTTACTCATGATTGGATTTTAGATTCCAATGCTAGTGGTCATATAATAAGTAGTTTAAGTCAATTAGATAAATCACAACCTTACCTAGGACCATCCAAGTGGGTAAGAGTCCCAAACGGTCAAAGAATTAGAGTCACTCACACTAGTGAAATAAAATTAACCAATCACATTATATTACGTGACATTTTGTATGCAAAAGAATTCTTCTACAATATGATTTCTGTTGCTAAATTGACTATGGAATGTTCTTGTGTGGCTTCCTTTTTCCCTCATTCATATTCACTCCAAATTGTATTTTTCTTGATTCTATCATCAACTACACATCCTAAACTATCTATACAAAAAGACCCATTAAAAAAATCCATCTATAGCCTCTGTTTAAACTTCTGCAAGTTTCAGGTATGTACTCTATTTTTTGAATAGCAAAACAGGGTGAAAAAGACTAATATGTAACCATGAATTTATGCTCTAAACCTTAGGAATTTTAACTCTATACTCTCCTACACATATGTCATGAGGTTAATGATCAAATTTCAGAACCAAAGAACCCCAAAATTCGCCCCAAAATGGTCACACAATCATTGGTTTAACAACTTTTCGGTGACAAAATTTTCCGACAAATTTTCTCTTGTTCAAGCCTCAAAACCACCACAACAACAACTTCAAATCCACTCAAACCAAACTTTATAAGCAAGCTAAAGATGTAAGAGACTCACCTACACAAGAATATTGTGTTGCATGTTTGATTTGGAGCTTCATTCTTCCTCTTCTCCAACGCCTCTCTCTTCTTGGCTCTCTCTTTCTTAATTCTATTTTTTTTCCTCTAAGGCTCTCCCCCCCTCTGTTTTGATTTCACTTGCTGTTGAGGTGCTAAGTGTTTGATTAAATATAAGGTGTGGGGTTATGTTTTTGGAAGAGAATGAAGTGAGGTGCTGTTTTTTTTTTCTCCTACGTGAAGTGTGTGTGTTTGTGAATGGATCATGAAATTGTAATAATGAATGCAAGGTAGTGTCTATACGTGTGCTCTTATAGAATGCCAAGTGTGATGTGTGTGTCAGTGTCCGAGTGTGTGTGTTCTTATACATATATAGGTATATTTTTATCCTATTAATTAGACACAATAAGTCCTAATTTTTCTCTTTGTCTAAGTTAAAATTCCTTAAATTTCGTAGGTTCCATAATTTGACTTATTATTTAACTATTGTTCCTCAAAATTTTTTTCGGGAAAATAGGTCTTTTATTAGATTTTGGAATATTACAGGTGAAGATTAAACTCATTATCAGATATCAAGATTAATTATGTTACTTTCTGGCTTAAACGATGAAAACTTGCTTTTCTAATCACTAAAACATGAGAGATCAGCTAATAATCTAAATATTGTTAAGAAATCTAACTGGGTACCTTATCAGGTAGATATGAGGGATATGCTAGTCAAAAGAAATAGTTGATATGCTAGTCAAAGGTAATGATCAAGTTCATAGCATCTAACTTACTTGAAAATCTCTTGCGAATTCTTTTCAAAATTCATGAAGAAATGCCTTCTTGGTATTTCTTTTACTTTTCTTCTTTTTCAATTCATTTTTTTTGAAACCTATTCTTTTTTTTTTCATTTCAATTCTTTTCTTCTTCTTCTTTTCAACTATTTATTTTTTTATGTACATGGCATTTCAATATACACATTGTTCACTTTCTATGGGCAAATCATTTTGATTTTAGAGTACTATGAAACTATGATCAAATGACATGGCATGCATACAACAAATGAATGGCTCAAAGGGGTAAGCAAATGGTGATGAATGTAGGATTGTGTTTGGGTGAAAGGGTTTAGAATTGAATGCCTCTTTCATTTCCATCATACTAATGCAAATGTAATTTTGAAAAAGAGTGGAAATAAGTTCTAGAAGGTGAAGAACTAAGTGGACATGCACACATAGAAAGAATTCAAGGCTCAATTAATCTTCCAACAAGGTTTCTCTCTAATATCAATTGCATAGGAAGCTAACCACAATGCATTTACTTCACTATTCTTAATGCTAACCTTATAAACATAATCAATCAAAACATTGCAATCAATTATAAGAATGCTCAACTCTTAAAAGCACTAATGATATAGAAACTTTTGATTTCTTAAAAACAAGGAGTAAGCCAAAAATCTAATTGTGGGTTCATTTCTCTTCCCATTCACTTGAAAAGAACAAAAATGTGGTTTCTTCCTTTGCTCTTATACTTTTCCATACACCCCCTTAATAAATAAATTGCTTCTATTGTAGACCTTCCTGGCATGAATCCAAATTGGTTTTCAGTAATTTCAGTTTCCAACCTCAACCTGCGTTCAATCACCTTTTCCCATAATTTCATTGTATGACTCATAAGCTTAATTCCTCTATAGTTTGCACAATTTTGAATATCCCCTTTATTCTTATAAATAGGAATCAAAGTACTTTTCCTCCACTCATCTGGCATTTTCTTGAATCGTAAAATCTTGTTAAATAATTTTATGAGCCACAAAACACCCTCTTCACCCAAGCATTTCCAAACTTCAATAGGAATCCCATCAGGCCCAACAGCTTTGCCATTTTCCATTTTCTTAAGAGCTTCCCTAACCTCTCCAACTCGAATCTTGCTGTAAAATGACAAATTGAGATCACATTCTCGAGTTGTCAAATCTTTGCAATCACAAGGCCCTCCCCCTCCATCATTGAACAACTTATAAACGTAGGCTTCCCACCTATTCTTAATATCTCCATCAGTAATCAAAATTTTGCCTTCTTCATCTTTTATACACCTCACTTGGTCCAAGTCTCTCAATTTTCTCTCACTGTTCTTTGCAATCTTGTAAATCTTACGCTCTCCCACCTTTGTTCCTAACTCCTTATAAAACTCCTCATATGCTTTATTACGAGCTTCACTCACTGCCTTCTTAGTCTCCTTTTTAGCCAAATGATACATTTCCCAATTGTCAACATTATTACACAAGTGTATTGCTCTAAAACAATCTTTCTTATGCTTGACTTTCTCTTGAACAGTCTCATCCCACCACCAAGTCTCCTTATCTTGCCGACCAAAACCTTTTGATTCTCCCAAAATTACTTTAGCAACCTTCTGGACCTTTTTAGACATATTCTCCCACATGATATTAGCACTTCCTTATTACTCCCACTCGCCCTCCTCCAAAAGGGTTCTCTTAAAAATCTCCCGCTTCTCCCCCTTTAACTGCCACCACCTGACCCTTGGATTTAAAACTTGCCAATGCTTTTGTTTTTATTTTACACACTTAATATTCACATCAAGGACCAAAACCCTACGATGTGTTGTTACACCATCCCTAGGGATCACTTTGCAGTTAGTACAAAATCTTCTATAAGAGTTCCTTACCAAAAAGAAGTCAATCTGTGTCTTGGTAGCTCTACTCTTATATGTTATTAAATGCTCCTCTCTCATCTTAAAGCAAGTGTTGACAATCTTGAGGTTATATGCGAGGGAGAAATTAATAATAGATTGACCTTCACTATTGAGCACTCCAAATCCAAAACCCCCATGAGCCCTTGCATGAGGTCCTGCCTCCTTACCGATATGTCCATTAAGATCTCCTCCAATAAAAATCTTTTCGGTTAGTGGGATACTCTAAATTAGCCCCTCCAAATCTTCCCAGAACTTTTCCTTAAGATGTACTTCTACCCCTACTTGAGGTACATAAGCACTGATAATGTTTATAGTATCCTTCCCAACAATCATTTTTAAGGAAATGATTATGTCCTCAACCCTTTTAACTTCTACCACATTCTTTCTCCATTCATTATCAGTGATGATACCAACACCATTCCTTCCATTGACCTTTCCTGTATACCAAAGCTTAAAACCATTAATTTCCAGAGACCTTTCTCCTGCCCATTTAGTTTCTTGAAGGCACAAGATATCAATCTTTCGATCATTCATTACGCCCACCACCTCCAGAGATTTGGCATTCAGAGTCCCAACGTTCCAAGTGCCAAATCTGATCTTGCTCTCATGAACTAGCTTCTTTAGCATCCTCTATTCAGAAGAGAGCAGTAGCCCTTGCTCATTTAACACTATACCCAGGTGATGATGCAACGGCCCTTGCTCACTTATCACTGTACTCGAGACATACAGCGCGTTACTTACAGGCAACGACCTAGCTTTAGCACAATTTTTTTGTTGATCCATGTTCATAAGAGGTTAGACGAGGTTTTACGTTGGCTGTCTGGGCCTAACACAACCCTCCTCCATTACTCGGGCTTAGGACCGGCTATAAACATAGGCAGAGTTAGGGGAGTAAAAGTAAGTAGAGGACAAACTTTTTTTGAGTTGAATTTTAAAAAAATTGGAGAAGTGGGGTTAAACGTTTTTAATTTATTTTTTACTCTTTCATCTTACATCTTCTCTTTACTAAAATTTTGTAATTCAACTCATAAGAATTTTTACTCCCCTCCAAATTTGGGCCCTCCCAGAATATCCTATTATGAACTTCTGCAAGGAACAAATAGATTCAATGAGAGTAATCTTCTTGGCAAAGGAAGTTTTGGATCTGTATACCAGGCAATTCTTTCAAGTGGAAAAATAGTCGCTTTGAAAGTTTTTAACTTGGACTTGGAAGAATCATTAAGGAGTTTTGATGTTGAATGTGCTACCCTGCACAATTTACGCCATCGCAATCTTATTAAGATCATTAGTAGTTGCTCAAATAATGATTTTAAATCTCTAATAATTGAGTTTATGCCAAATGGAAGCCTTGATAGATGGTTGTACTCCTACAACTATTGTTTAGACATCTTGCAAAGGTTGAATATAATGATCGATGTGGCATCTGCATTAGAGTATCTTCATCATGGTTCTTCTTCTTCAGTGGTTCATTGTGATGTAAAGCCAAGCAATGTTTTGTTAGATGAAGATATGGTAGCCCATCTTAGTGATTTTGGAATTGCCAAATTGTTAGGCCTTGGACAATCAGAAATTTATACCAAAACTTTAGCTACATTTGGTTATATGGCACCAGGTGATGGTTCAATATCCTTACTATTAATTTTCTCACTTTCTTTTATACATTCATACATAAAACAAGTTCCCACACTCATCGTACACTTACATCCAATAAGAAACTAGCATTAATCAGCAAATTTACTAACGAAGTTTTAAGGGAAGAGCGTATGACACAATTATGTTTTAAATGGGGCAAAAATACACATAAGGTTTTAAAAGTGGAGCATCCAGCACAAAACCATTAAATTATAAGAGAAGAAAACCACTAATGGCGTTATGTTAAATTTAACAGTTTTGTGCTGGATGCTCCACTTTTAAAACCTTATGTGTATTTTTGCCTCCTTTAAAACATAATTGTGTTAGGTGCTCATTCCTTAAAACTTCGTTGGTAAATTTACTCCTTAACCCAAGAAACTATATTTAGTTACTCGATTACTAATTAATATATATTTTGTTCACATTGCATGATTGATATTAATGATAAATAGTTACAATGCTTTTAACCACAAGTATTATTTTTTGTTTTGACATAATTGTCGTTTTAATTGGAATTCAAATTGGCATGCAGAGTATGGATCAAAAGGGGCGGTTTCTGTGAAAGGAGATGTATATAGTTTTGGTATTTTACTTATGGAACTTCTTACCAGGAAGAAGCCGGCGGATGAGATGTTTGGTCAAGGTCTGAGTTTAAAAGATTGGGTTCGTGAATCAACACCACACTCAATTATCAATATTTTAGATGACAATTTGCTGCACAGAGACAATCAAAATATTGGTAACATATTACCACATATTTCATCAATGTTTGAATTGGCCTTAAGCTGTTGCACTGATATACCTGAGGCACGGCTTGATATTACGGATATTGTGGCATCACTGAAAAACATAAGGTCATCATCATGCAAAATGTTGGAGGCACCAACCAGAAGGTGAATGACTATTAAAATCAAATTTTAGTTAATTTCTATTTCCTTAATCCTTTGGCTTGTTTTATTTGTGGAACATCTTGTAAAGTAAAGTGATGCTATTTGAGATTTCTGATATTGATTAATTATTTGGGCTTTGGATATCTTCATTTTTTTTAAATTTTTTATTTGCATCAAAACTATATTTAAATGAAAAGATCATGGTGTCCTTTTTTTTTCAAAGGCTATATCGATTGGGAATTTGTTTTTCCACCTTCAAAAATTTTACTACTGCAAAACATTTAATTAAGAATAAATGGTTTAATTAATGAAACGAAGTGTGCCAAAATTTTTCCTTTCCTCATCTGTCCTCTGCGTATGTTTTGTAAACCTCAAACTTTTGTCTATTCGAAACTCTGATCAAATATTTGATTAAGTAAAAAAATGTTAGTAATTTTATTTTTCACTTTAAAAAAATCATTTTTGATATGTTATCATTCAAAAATAATGAAAGAATCTAAATTTGAATCACTTGAGCCCACTGGAGGTTAAAACAATAGGAACAAACTGACTCGATATGAGAGTAATTTTTCTTGGCAAGCAACAAAATAAATAGCAATTACTCGATGGGAATAACTTTCTTGGTAAGGAATGTTTTGCATATGCCCAAAAGCAATTCTTCCGTGTGGAAGAAAATTTTTAACTTAGACTTGGACGAAACCTAAAGTGAAGTTTTGATAGATGGTTGTACTCCCATGACAACTATTTAATTTAGATAGTGTTAAGATTGAACATTATGATTGATGTGGCATTAGTGTTGGAGTATCTTCATCACGGTTTTTCTTCACTGATGGTTCTTTGTAATGTAAAGCCAAGCAATATGCTAACCAAGGTTGGTTTAGCTGATAAGGAGTTAATATATAAGCTATGCGGTTGTGAGTTCAAATCTTACCGCCGATTTACAGAGCTTGTTAGTGGGTTATATATAAATATGTTTCTAAGTGCTATTTGAGCTTGGATGCACGTCATGACCCTGATGATCCTTCAAAACCCAACTCACCAAAACTTTTTCTTTGCAAAAAAAATCTGAGCAACTTTTTGTTAGATGAAAACATGGCACCCATCTTGGTTATTTTGGAATCACCAAATTATGTTACGACCTTCGGTAATCAGAAATTTAATTATACCAAAAGTTTGGCTACGTTTGTTTATATTACACCTGGTGATGATTTAGTTATCATATTATATTTTATTTAATTGCTTTTCTTATGTTGTTTTATACATTCGCCCATCCTTTAAGGAACTATAATTAATAAAATTAATTACTTGATTACTAAAGAATATATATTACGCTCACCAGACTTGATGACCATATATCCTTTAAGACCTTCTTTCTAATCCCTCTCCCCATCCAATTTTCCTTTGTACGTGCCAAATATAGCCTTAAGACTTCGGCTATGTGGAGTTACTTTAAACCTTACCAGACTTGACCACGATTGAACCCCAAAGCCATAAGAGAAGAAATAAAAGACCTGCAAATTTAAGGACCCATCAACTCCTTGTATGTTTTTTATTTTTTGGTTGGCCCCGTTCCACATGGATCAAATTCCAAGCAAGCTTTTTCTCACTTACTTTTGGGGTCCACTAGCCCACCAGACTTGAACATGAATGAAATTGGATTTTATATCCTGTGTGGTGTATGTAGACATTAAACAATTATTTAGTTCCAGAGAATGGAGGCAAAGAAATATTTTAAAGAGGTAATTTTTTTTTGGGTGGGGGATAAGTGAGATAATAAAATTTTAATAAGAAAAATGAATGAGAGAAAAAGAGTAAGAAAAATCAATTAAAAACTTGCATGAATATTAAAAATTTAAAACATTTATTCTATTTTATAGTTTGTTTGTTTTATATTGTATAAATAAATTTTGTTTTACTTTAAGATTTTCTATTCTGCGCATATTAATAATATAAATGAAAATTTATTTTTTACTATCACAAATTATTTTGGAATTTGTCATCCCATGCATGCATAAAAAAAATATAAAGAACATTTTGTTATTTCAAGATATGTGATCCCACATATCTTATAATTTAATCAATGTGTTTTTATTTAGAATTTATTACTCTATCCATATAAATAATCACTTGTTTTATTTTAAAAGATATGAGTTTCAGTTTTACTCTTTACATGAGGTCAATTCACAAGTCATGCCTGCCTCTCTACATTTTGGACATGACTGTGAAAAGCAACCAAGTACATCCAAAATTCCAAAAAAATCTTTTTCTCACTTTCTTTTGGGGTCCTTCAGCCACAAGACTTGAACAAATCAACTCATAGGTTATTGTATTTTAACTTGTCGAACCACAAATGACGTGATAAACAAGGTTCATAAAAGAATTTTTCTTGTTTTTAGTACAACTGCTTGAGCCACCTTTTAAACTCCCAGACTCACGTTATTGATTTTTTTTTTTCAAACATCATACGACTCAACTTAATAAATTAACTTGACTAAATTATAATTCATACCGCAAAATGACAAAAAAATGGTCTCCAGCTGTACGGAGAGTTTGGAAGGAACAGTGAAACATTTACAGCCTGATCGATACTTACCGTTTTGGTGCTTTTACCACTATAGTGAGATTTTTACACACAGGTCGAATGGTCCACGTTCAAAATTTTCAACCGATGATTTTTAATAAAATCATTTTTTAAAAAAAAATTGTTAGCAAAGGGATTTTTTTTATTTTAAATTCTACCAAATTAAAATAAAATTTTTTAAAAAAATAAAATTTCAAAAAACTACATTTAGATGGTTCAGATCACTTAGTGATGATGAGAACCTAAACTAAATCCTTTTAACAGTAATTTTCAACAC
Organism: Inga leiocalycina; assembly: GCA_963242795.1. Taxonomy (NCBI): domain Eukaryota; kingdom Viridiplantae; phylum Streptophyta; class Magnoliopsida; order Fabales; family Fabaceae; genus Inga; species Inga leiocalycina. The sequence continues at coordinate 62,521,326 of OY725321.1, forward strand.
TGTTGGTTTTCATTCAACAGTTTTAACCTTCAAAGACTAAATCATATAGAGGTGTAAAGTTAAAGTGTAGCACAATTTGTGCTCATCATTTTGATTAGTGTGCTTATCACCAATATGAGTTGTTTTGATTTATTTTGGCGGTCCAGATTTAATTTAATTTTATATTTTACATAATTTTTTATTTTAATAATCTTATACGCTGGTTTACCCTATGAGTGAACATAATATTCATACAAGCTTTTATAGTTTTTCTCACCAACGTTGTTTTGGGGTTACTCAATAGTCTGCTAGAGGTTATTCATGGGTAAAATGTGGTTTCTATGTTTTCTTTACCAGCTGGTAAATGTGTTTTTTTACTTTTTTAGGTTTATACCTACTAAAGGTCAATATATATATACACGTACTCCTCTGATCCTATTTATAAGTACTTTTTAACTAAACCTTACATATCAAAAAGAGGTAGTTAACTCAATGACTATGGGGTAAATTTTCATTTATGCCCTCATTTATGAATGAGTAATTTTCAACTTTTTCTTCTCTATCTATCTTCAAATTATTTCTTCATTGGTACAATAAATAGGGGCAAAATTGTCACAATATCATTTACTACACTGAAACTAGACTTATAAATAGGACCAATTTTTTTTGGTAAAAAAGGACTTATAAATAAGATCAGAGTGGTATTAACAAATATTTTGTTTTTATTTTTACACTTGATAGAGTCAAATAACGGTTTAGACTATTTTCTTATTTTATTTCATACCAACAGTAAAATTTGTTCCCCATAAAGTTATAAACAAAGGCAAAGAAGTACGGGCATGTTTGAATTGGTGTTTGAGAAGCACGTTCATACAAGCTGAAATAAAATTCCTTTCACATACTTACCTTGTATATCATAAATCATGTTGTAAAAATAAATTCTACCGTTAATCCAAACAGGCACGTACAATTAACCAAGCAAACCAAGCGAAACAACGTTTCATTGTAAGGTGGCAGCTTGCCACGGACTTCGTTGGTTTGGTCTTATTAGTGGACATTTGTATTCTCCAAGATTAATGCTTGCCTTTATATCAACAAACAAAAAACAGAGTTTCGATTTTTTTTAATTATTGTTGCTTCATCCTAGATTATTATCTCGAGTTCATTTTTTCAAATATGAAAATAGCAAAACTAATTTCAAACAGGTTAAAAGTGAAATTACAAATGGAATATTATATATTCATTTATTTGAAAAACGGAGTAAGTCAATTGTATATAATTGCTTTTAAAAAATAAATAAAGGGTAAAATACTTCAACCACCTTTCTGTTTCACCTTAATTATACAACCCTCCCTTCTATTTGGAAAACCTACACTTTCCAAACAGTTAGCTTCAATAGGAATATTCTAAAAAGAATCTAAAATTATATTTTTTTATTAAAATTTATATAAAATTAAATTTTATTTTTTAATTTACCCTTAATACTAAATTCCAAATTTTAATTAACAACCTATAAATATCTCATACTTTTAAAAATTCGAGTAAGTTTTTTAAATTTTAGTAGAAAATATATGAAATTATAAATTAAATGACTTATACAATCTTTCAAACCTACATAGTTTATTATATTTGATAGAAAACTGTGTTTGATATGTATTTTTAATCATTTAAGAAACTGAAAAATAAATAAATTTCAATATATTTGGTAAATAATTAAAACTGTAAATTTTATAATCTAAAAATGAATAAACTTTCAACATATTAGGAAGTTAAAAAGTTTATTAGAAAGTGAAAAACTCTATTTTAATTCTAATAGATTTTTTAACTATCAATGAGGGTTGAGTCTAGCAGAAGGGCTAGCATCTCGAATAGGATTACCTCTAATAGGAGGATACCTGTGATTAGCAAAGAAAAAAATAGATTTTTTAAGTTTCTTGTAAGAAAAATATAACTTAAAAGGAGATTAAGCGTACCTGGATGAATCCATGTTCGGATCCGGGTCAAAACTCCAATACTCCATACTTGTGCCCACACAATTATTAGACTACTAGAGCCTAATTGTGATTTGCACAGCAGATCACCAGAACCAGAAAGATGGTAGGAGAGAAGGGAATTGCCAGAAAACTCAATGACGGGGTGAATTGCAATTGAGGAGGCACACCCTATTTATAGTGGTTTATGGAGGCCACTAATTAGGAAACGTGTGCACACCTTCTTGCCCTCCAAGACAACAATTAATTGATTCTCAATTAATTCCCTAATTATGGAGATTTGTTCCTTAATTAACAAATCCATAATTATTACTGAATTATTCCCCAATCTGCATTTTATGCTGATTTTATTCTTATTTGATTAGGCTACTTATTTCCTAATCAAATAGTCCGGCCCATCAAGGGTGGACTTGGACCCAAAGTCCAACATCTCCCACTCGCACTTGATGGGCCTCCCATCCTGTGTGCATTACTCTTTCTTGTTTCATACTTGGCGTCTGCCGTGAGTGCATGGGCAAAAACGTCTTTAAGATTTTGGTGCTTGTGATACTAGAAATCCTTCATATCGGATCAGCATCCAAGGACACCCTTTATATATAACCGTAAGCTATATATTCATTGCCTCATATGCCCCAGATTCTCCCATACACATTTCTCATGGCATATCTAATCCCTCTCGAGTTAATATGTTGATTAACTCAGATTGCCTTCTACGCACATAGTATCCGCACTTACTAGCTACACATAGAGCTAGTAAGGGGTTGACCACAGATACTAGTACATCTTATGTATCTAGGAGTAAATCTTCCTTTTTGACTAAACATCAGTCCATCTTGACTTGGTCGCTTTCCTAATTTTCACTCGTCTGACCGAATTGAGTGTGATCATAGAGCTTCAGCTAAAGTAGCTGTCACCAAACCAAGCTTTCATGATGCCGCCTAAGTCTTAAGGGCATCGTGGAAGTATTCATCCTTCCTGGGACTCACACTGTAGTGAACTAGGGATCTTTCACCTACAACCCGTGTTGCAGTTTAACTCTTAAGCACATGCAGTATGAATTGCATGCTACAGTGAATGGTTTGAGGTGTACGCCGATTTCTTTTCTTTCACCGTACAAACGTTAGTTCCAAAATGTACTCAACATTCGAACCAGAACTTTCTTTTTCACAATATCTCTTTTACAATCTTGTTTGTAAAAAAGAGTTCTTTGCCTGGCTACAGGTCTATATTCATGCTTCAATCCATTTTCTGTGTATATGCACACATGTGGATCTCATCTCAGTCTAACTGAGGCGACTCAAACGCAAAGATTCTTCTCAACCATCTCATGGTGATCATTTGATCGTCTTACCTTCCCATGCCCCTGTAAAACATGGGAAGACGGTTGTTCGTGTGAGTGAACCAACCTCTTTTGACCTGTACGACCTACAAAATTGTATACCTTTATGTATTTACTCATAACATACATACCATTTCTTTTATCTTCATATAAAAGAAGTTCACGACCTTATATTTTGTTTGCGCCCCAAGATTTTCACTAATTCAATCAATGAATATCAAGCTACGGGCTCAGTAAGGGGATCTACCAACGTTTCGTTAGCAGAAGGTCATTGAACTGTCGCTTTCCCTCTTTGAAAGCATATCTCTCATAGAGATATATCAAAGGTATGTTTCGCCTTACTGTGATACTTAGGATCCTCATCATAAGATGATATCGTTTGGATCCTTCTATCCACTATTCATTTCCAATCACTCATGGGAACTTCTCTAGCCATATGGCACCTTGAATGATGGTAGAACACGCATTGTATTCTATTTTCATGGATAACAAAAATACATCATATTTTTCTTTACTCCATTTCCTAGGCCTTGTATTGGAGTATCCTTTTAAAGGAAAAGTTGTTGTCTTGACAACTTAATCCATGGTTATTCTATTTCACAGCAAGACTAAAAATAGCTTCCAAGTCCAACCAAAAAACATTTGGTCTTATATACACCAATGTGTACATTCATATTACCAACTATAGTCTCACATGGGACTCTATCCACCTTTCTTATGCTGGATTCCTCATAGGACATGTAACCTCTTTAGGTTTATGCCCCTGACTTCAGGGGTGTCCATAGGTTTGTAGTTTGACATCCTAAGATGTCTAGGGAGTACAATTGTACATGTCTTAGGTGGAAAAGACTGTATCTTTCTTGTGCAACTCCGTTTATCTTGTCAATCAAGATATTTGTTCAACCCATGACTTTCTCAACTCAAAATTTAAGGATTCTATGATCCTTTAATCCTTTGACTCCCTTGACACTTGTTTCATATGTCATTTGACAAAGGATGACTTCACAAAGAATCATCATTAGACCGTTTGGGACTTATGTAGTGTTCGTCGATTATTTCGAAGTTGGTAAGGCTTTCACCTTGTGAAAAACCTCATATACTACTATTTGGGTGATTGTTTCTATGAAGCCCTTAAGCTGCTTCATGCAGAGTTCATCATCCAATTTCCAAAATTCCAAATTGGAAGGTGGTCTTTACATCATCTTGATGCAATTTTCAAGACTAAGCTTGTTGTCATAGCCAAAGTTAAGAGTTAAAACGCATAATGGACAACCTTCCATTGTATTACCCCTTAGCCACTAAGTGTTTTAGGTTCTACATGCCCCCAACAGATTTGAGAATGCACTTGTTCCCAATCGCCTCTTGGCTAGGTGACAAATTACCCAAACACGTATTTGGTTTAAAAAGAATCCAAATCCTCCTACATGACACTTTGCAATTCATCTTAACAGGTCCTTATAGTGTCTTTCAGACACTTATAGGTAGTTATCATCACCTTCTTAATGATGAAGAGAGCATTCAATCCATTAGGGAATCTATCCCTTATAGTCATTCGCTAGATAACAATTTGCTCTGAGGTGGATTTCATAGGATTCTTTTCCTATGTATGAGTGAGGTAATTCTCTCGTAACTTACCTCTTACCTCTTTCAATGTGAAAATGGTCTCAATCTTCCCACTCGGATCAGTGAAACTTAGGAACACTTGGTTATATCTTGTCACTTGTGAACCTCTTAAAGAGATTTATTGTGATTAATACTCATTTCCTGCTAGGAAATCTGGGTTTTATGAACGTTGTGTCCCACGGTTTTCTCTCAGTCACTGAACCGCTATCATTTTCACTAATGAAGACGTGTCATGTCAAATTCTCATGTCATCTCACAAAGAGATACCTTATATACCTTGGCCCTAATCTTCCTTACTTATAGGAAGAATTATGAATATAAAGTTGATGACCCTTATGGTCTTAACGAGCTTGGCCCTGGTCTAAGGCCCATCCACGATTCATAGGGTAAAGTCATGACTGACATAGAGGGCATTTGGTTAAGTGTGAATATAATAGTTGTGAGTTTACGTACCAACATATGGCTGATAGCCTCATTGATGCCATTATGTTCACAACCAAATCAAAGGAGAGGTCTATCTCTCCATTTCAACAACTTTATTATGTTGAAGGGTTCTAGGTATTGATAGTTTTCTAACAATGCCATTTTTTAACACAAAGCAGCTTGAACTAATCACATGGGTGTCTTTAACCCTTGTTAGTTCAAAAGGTATTGTCCTTTTAGTTTAACTGATTCCTGACTAGATCAGCCATTATCTAACAGCTTCACACTTGCTAAAAGTCAAGTCAACATTACTATATTTCGAGTAAATGTCTACAACGTTAACGAAACACCAAGCTCTTTGTGTTTTGCCCTCACGTTCATTGGTTCACTAACGTCATAATTTGCCAATTGCAGTGGATATTCTCAAAAAATGTTTCTTTGTCTTTCTTGCCAGATAGAATAAGTTTTCAACTTATTCATAAGGGTATTAACCCTATAGCACATGTTGTTTAGCAAATACTCTTTTGCTAGTTTGATCATTCCCTTTGATCAAGGTGTACATATGGCAAGAAATGGAATCTTTTATCCCTAGACAAGAAACATCAAAATCCAACAAATGATTTAAGAATCATAGTCCCATCGATTCTTAACTAAAGAGATAGCAAAGATGTGATTCTGTGAGTTGCAATTGTATGGAGTGAATCAGGGTGGCTTATCTATGCAGAGTTAACGTGCAAGTTCCAATCCCTTGATTCTATCTCTTTGTTGCTTTGCATTTGACATGAAGCCATATGCTTCTCTGAAATATCCACAACTCATGTGGATCGCTACTTTTTTAACCCTTAAGGATTATGAATGTAGCTTTTCATCTTTGTAGAAACCATTTAACCTCCTCTAGATCAAGTTTACCTCATAGGTTTTTTGCCCTCAGGCTTAGAGGATGAATCCTCCCACTCTTTAGCTAAGTTCGTCTGACTGATGGATCTTGAATCCTTCAGTCTTTCACACTCAAGTTCAATGTGGTGAATTACATTGCAGAAGGTTACAATATGCATATCAGAGGCAATCTTTACTTTCGAATACGCCCAATCACTGGAAGACGTGGCTCACTCCCACTCATTGGGAGACATAGCTTCCTCCCACTCACTGGGAGATGTCTTATCACAACGTACACTTGTTGTTTGTTAGAAAGAACTTGGCATTTAGTTTGTCTCAACTTCTTAGTTTTACATCTTCCTCAAGTGTTGCCTAAACAACATGTTAGGACTTAGTACACTATGTTAAAACTTAACTTAGTTTTAACTTTATGGAAGAAGATCACCTATTCCACTATCTTCCAACACTATCCAAATGGTTTGGATAAGGTTACATTGCTCGTACCATCATAAGTTTGAGCAATGTTGTTCTTTCTATGCTTGATAGCATAAACCTTTTGTATCCTTTAGTTGCTTCAGCCTCTAAATGTTGAAGACAAGTTGGTAGGATGTCCTTGACATCTCATTCTTCTTGAATGAAAGAGATTTGAGAGTTTCTAACTCCATAGATATCTCTATTTGAGCTTGCCTTTATATGCTCAGTCAAATAGACTTGGTCATAATTGGTCACTCAGACGATTATGGTATACAAATCTTATTTGTTCAGACAAGACAAAGGATAATTAGATAATAAGTTCACTAGTTTCATATTCAGGAGACAACTATGTTGACTCCTATCCCAATCATGCTAGTTGGCTCATCACCCTTTTAACCAAAATCTTTATTGAACTCATTCCCCTTTTGGATTTCTAGACACATTCCAGAAACCTCCCACTCAATCAAAGAACAGTTATATTAACAAGATAATAACACAATATCATCTAACTAGCATGAATGTTCAAGAAAACAAGAAGAGAATATACTGAATTCAATTCTAAAATCTAACAGAGAATTTAATCTTAAATTCAATGGAAAAACAAGAACATTCAAAAATTTAAGCCTCATATTGTTGTCTCTTAACAGATTCTCCCTCTCATAGGTCCTTCTGACCATATCAATTGATGTAGCGTCTAGCTACAATGTCCAGCTCCTCTTTGCCATGTTTACATCCACTTACTTGGATATAATTACAGCATACCTCCCACTTGATGAGATGATTCTAACATCTCTATCTATCTTATCCTTTGTCACAACATTTGGGATAAAGGATTGACTTTTAGAAGTCATTGCTTCAATCCAAGTGGATCAATGTGGTTAGAAACATTGGAAGACTTATTATTATTCAATAATTATTGAACAATTTTAAGTTGCTGCAATTTTTCAGGTTTTTATCTCTTTGAGTCAAGGTTGGATAGGATTTTATATTCAAAAACTCATTTGAATAATCCCTTACTTTTAAAGAATCTTTCAGCATTTAACCTTATGTTGCAACTGAAAAAACTCATAAAAAAATAAGCCAACCTATCCCAAAAAACAATAGAACCAACATTGATTCAATTCCCATATTTTTGGGACCCTCTAAATGCACATAAGCACCTTTTTGACTCAAATTACACCCAAACTTGCTTCAAATATATGCAAATTATATATCAAATTGAAGCTCTCGAATTTAGAGATTTTTAGGAACCAACCACATCTCAATTGGAGGTTCCACACGTCGTAACGCGCCCCTAGAAGGTCTCTGGATCAAAAAATCCTGAAAAATTGGAAAATTCCAGCGTTGGCCACTGTTGGTGGTGGCGTGTGACGTACACGCGCCGCCTTGCTGCCGCCTGCTGGTGACACATATAGGCCCAAATGACTCCACGCACCGTCCTCTCTCCGACGGTGCTTGCCACATGCCAAACGAGGTCCCAGTGGGCCCCACGCGCCACTTGTCAATTTTTTTTTGTCAGTGCTGACCTTTGACTGGTTAACATTGACCGGTCAACCTTGACCCGTCATTGCTGACGTGTCAATGACTGGCACTGACGTGTCTCGGTCGGCGTGGCTGGTCAACTAATGACGTGGCCTCGTTGACCGACGCTGACGTGGCGCTGGACGATGACATGATGACCTCTTATTGGTGCCACGTGGCATTGGTTGACTGATGATATGGCGTTGACTACCACGTCATTGTCTTCAACCTCCAGCCGGGTCAACCCGATTTGGTTGGAGCTCCGACGGTGATCGCGACCCGCCAACTTCGAGAGGCCATATATCTCTCGTTTTAGCTCCGTTTTTCGCATTCTTGGTGTCGTTGGAATCGTAGTTCAGCGAACTTCAAATCCATCTCATTTATTTGATAAGAAAACCTCTATTTCATTTATCAAATCATGAGTGAAGTGGCAGCGGCGACTAACGACCCGCCAACTTCTTTCCTTTGTTTCTCCCTCATCCGGACTCCGTTTGATGTGTTCTAAGCATCGTTGGAATCATCTCTTCGAGATCAACACATCCATATCCTTACTTTAGGCAAAAACATCGAGTTTCAAACACCCAATTTTTCTCGACGTTGTCGGCCCGACGTAATTCAACCGGATGTGTGTCTCTGTATTTCAAAGGCTCTTCTAACCTTTGAGGGGTCAAGTCTTTTCCATTTTTAGTTCCACATAGGTTCCAAAAACACCCAACTTGAAAGAGATCAAAGAAGTGAAGAGAAGATGAAGGAATTGCGCCATACAATATATATATATGCGCATATGTATATAATAGTCAGAGGAGCAGAGAATCTTCGACTAGCACGCATTCAACATATATTCATAACACCTAGCAAAGTATATCATGTCTAGAGCTTTAAAATATGCAGAAGCAATATATGTGTATATATATTCACATTTTTGGTTACATACAGACATGCATATATATACATATGGAGGTAGAGACATAAAGCATTGTATGAAACAAATATATATATATATACATGCGTGAGGCTTTCAAAAGAACGAACTAACTGGGAGTATCATTTTCTTTTGGTTCATGTGTATAACAATATGAGAACAAGGCTTTAGGAAAACAGTGCTAGAAACATAGGAAACAAGTGAATTTAAACAATCCACTAGTACCTTTTCACTCTCATTTCGCTCAGTGCAATCCCGTGCAAAATGACCCATCTTTTGGCAAGCAAAGCATTTGACCTTCTTTAAGTCAGTTTTCTTCTTCTTCCCGCCCTTTTTTCCTTTCTTCTTGAATTCCTTTTTTCCTTTTACAAATTTATTCTTGTCCTTCTTTCCATTCTTTTGGAATTTATTCCCCTTCTTGAAATCGGGTTTTGTATTAGATGGACCTACACCCTCTGTGTAGTAGGCATGGCCAGAGGACTTGTATGCCTCCAAGCGCTAGTCCTCAAGTTCCAAGTGTTTACCCACATCATTAAAATTTTTAATGCCTTTATTATGGGTTAGATTAACCTTCATGTGTTCCCAACTAGATGGCAATGATCTTATCACTGCCTGAACTTGTTGTTCATCGAACACAGTATGCCCAGCTTCCTTCAATTCTCTAATCCTATTTGCCATCTCTCTTAGATGTTGTTTCATGGAAGTATTTGGCCTAAGCTTATACGTATCAAACTTAATAGTTAATCGTCTAAGCTTAAAGGTGGATGTACCACCAAACCTGTCTTTCAACGTTGCCCATATGGCTTGCGCTGTTTCATTTTTCTCATATTCACACATGAGGTCATATGCCATTGTACTCAGCAATGTAATTCTTGCAATGCTATTTTTTTTTCAAAGCCTCATAGACCTCTTGGTCTCTCCTGTGTTGGGCCTTATTCCCAGCAGTAGCCTGTGCTACAACTGTTGTTAGAGGTTCCATTGCATCTTATTCCTCCAAAATATATTGGACTTTACGATGCCAAATATCCCAATTGTCACCATTTAATTTGTCCCCTTTATTTAACTCAGCGATGATGTTCTTAGTTGCCATTTTCAATTCTAGAACAAATATATTCCATATTCAATTTGTCTCTCTAAAGGAATTAAACTATTGAACATATCATCAACAATATATAGCACAACACAGTATACAATGTCATGTACTTATATTATTCTTAACCAAAAAATAATAATAATACTACTAAATTCATGATCAGGAGTATACGTCTGTATCTCCCATCACAAAAATATTAGCAACATTACCAAAATTCTGTCAAGAATTATATATATGTACTTTAACAACTCAAACTTTTAGGACTAACAACTCCTAAAAGCTCCTACTTGTCAAAAACATATAATAATATAATGAATTATCAACTAAATCATGCTTCATTATAATATAAATAAGACAATATTCACTCTATAATATATGAAAGAATGTTTATAACACATTTAAATATAACAGAAAAATATTGAAATCAACAAATCACTTTTAGAAGTTTTAAAACATTCATAAACACACTTAGACACTACTACAGAATATACATTTTACGTCCCTAAAAAACGTCCCTTTTTAAAAAAGGGATGTAAAAAATAAAGACGGTGGCATTTTTGTAATTATGGGTGAGAACTGAAAGCTTTAGACGTCCCCAATTCAAATAGGGACGTCTAAAATGTGACTTTACAGACTTTAGACGTCCCTATTTGAATTAGGGACGTCTAAAATTTTTTTAAAAAAAATTTTTTACTTTAGACGTCCCCAAAATGGCGTCCCTAAAATATATATGTTAGGGACGCCATTTTGGCGTCCCTAACATATATATATACATATATGTTACAGGGACGCCCTTTGGCGTCCCCATATATATGAGGGACGCCAAAGGGTGTCCCTCATTAAAAAAAAATTTTAAAAACACTTTAGACGTCCCCAATATATATAGGGACGTCTAAAGTGTAACTTTACATACTTTAGACGTCCTTAATTGAATTGGGGACGTCTAAAGTAAAAAAAAGAGGATAATTTTAGGCGTCCCTAAATTAAATTGGGGACGTAAAAAACAATTCAAATTTTTTCTGACAGTCTTTATTTGTCAGCTTTATATTAGTTTTACATTCATCTTTCTCTTCCCATCGTTGTAAACATAAGAAGAGCCACTACCACTACACATTTTAACTATTGCTTCTTCTTCTTTATATGCCCTTTTTACTCTTGTTTCTTCCTTTCTCTCTTTTTTTTTCACCGCCAGATCTGCTATGCTTTCTTACCATCTTTTGTATTTTATCTTCTTTCTCTTCTTTCTTTGAGTTTCCCTTCTATTTTATCTTCTAACTTGTGTTGTTATGGCTTGTAGATCAGAACTCTGAAACATGCTTCAAGACCACGTTCCCGCTGAGAGAACGAGGTTCATCTCTCTGTTTTTTTTCACCGCCAAATCTGCTATGCTTTCTTACCATCTTTTGTATTTTATCTTCTTTCTCTTTTTTCTTTGAGTTTCTCTTCTATTTTATCTTCTAGCTTGTGTTGTTATGGCTTGTAGATCAGAACTCTGAAACATGCTTCAAGACCACGTTCCCGCTGAGAAAACGAGGTTCATCTCTCCCTGTCGATCTTCTCTATTCATTATTATGAGAAAATAAATTTCAATAATAGAAGGAGATAAGTTTTTTGTAACTAATTCCTCTTATTATTTTCATCTTCTGCCTATAAGATTTCAGCTTTGGAGTTATTATTGTGTAGATTTTGGATTTCAGATACTAGATCTGTAATTTCATTGACGATGATATATGATTTCTGGTTTTAAATTCTATTTAGTCCAGATCTGTAGTATAAACGAAGTTTTTTTTTAAAAAAACCACTTTAGACATCCCCACTTTAAAGTGGGGACTTCTAAAGTGGACTTTAGAAGTCCCCACTTTAAAGTGGGGACGTCTAAAGTCTCTCAGTGGCACTTTAGACGTCCCCAATTGAAAGTGGGGACGTCTAAAGTCCAGATTTTAGACGTCCTTTTTTATCTATCGACGTTATTGCCATTTTTTACTACGTCACTCACATGGACGTCCCCTTATTTTCAGATGTTAAAAGGCCTAAAAAAGGGACGTTAAAAATGTTTTTGTAGTAGTGAGAATATCATAAACATATATTAATTAGCATCAAAACTAATCAAATAGCATATCATATTAAAGATCATGAATTTAGGAATTTTTAGGAACAAACGGCGTCTCATTCTGATCTGGCACGCGCCCCCACAAGCCAAAAGAAGACAAAAAATGAAGAAAATAAAAAAAACCATAGAAGCACACATGGACACTACACGCGCCACCATCCGAAAGGAATCCGGCAACACGCATCGAATCATCAGTCTCCATGCGTCGAGAGCTGTCGGATGGTGTCCACCACGTGTCAAAATAATATGCCACGTGGCCTCACGCGCCACATTGGGCCTGGACTGAAACCTTTTTGTTTGGATGGTGTCCACCACGTGGCCAAAAAAAATGTTTTTTTATCGGGCTTAAGAATTTTTTTTTGTTCGGCCCTCACACATTGGGCCTGGACTGAAACCTTTTTTTTTTGCGGCCCAAACACCTTCAAATAAAAAAAAAAATTTGAACACAGAACGAAACGACAATGTTTTTGGAAACTGGAGGTTGTCTTCAGCCTCTAGCCTAGTCGACCCGGACCCGGTTGCAGGGCTGGGTCGGGTCCATCGACCCGGAAACTTCTCTCCTCCGTATCTCCTTCGTCCGACGTCCGTTTTGGGCGTTCTTGGTGTTGTTTTCAATCTATTTTTTGAGATCTACACAATGGGACTAATTTCAAATCCTAATTCTCTGATCATAAAATGACCCAATAAGAAAAACAATTTCATTTTTCATGCTTTTTCTCTCTAAGTTCTTTTGTTTTATGGTTCTAGGCTTCTAGAGTTTACATTTAAAATATATAAGTTGGAACTGGAGAAAACTATATATATATAAGCATGAACCAAAACTATATATATGTATATATGTATGTACATGCGATTGGATCTCTGTTTCCCTTTTTTTTTCTTTACACGCACATGAATATATCTAGAGAAAGAAAAAATGTTAACCACCACAATCACAGAGATCAGGAAAAAATAAAGAACCATATATACTCACACAAACACCAATATATTTTCTTTCAAACTCACGAAAGAAAACAAAAAACACTTACATACAACGGAAGCAACATGATAATATATATATGGATATTTGAAAATAATAATATGCACATCATATTATTAGAATATGGAGATCATAATTTCCTACAAGCCAACCTGGCTCTGATACCATGTAAGAAAAATTGGGCGTACCTGGAGTGCGACCGTTTATCTCTTATACCCATGCTAATCGTATCACAGTAGCGGAAGCAATTATGACGCACAACAAATACACCACGATAGGAAGAAGAAGAGATAAATATAGTAGAGGGAATGGGGAGTCAGTTTGACTAAGTTTCTGTATGTTATTTCAAATGTCTTCTCAATTGAATCCCTTTACGCCTATTTATAGGATTCTAAGTACCCCTTCCTCTTCTACTAACATGTCCTTCCATTAGAGAGAGAAGATATCCTTTCGATTGAGAGATATATTGTTTCAGTGAAACAATACCACTTGTAGAGTCATATTGCATCGGATAAACAATATGACTCATAACATTTTGGAAAATATTATATATATCGACCCAAGCATTTATGTTATTTATACTTTGACGCCAATCCTACTAGGCTTGGGCCCAATCCACCAAGGGTGTGGACTAGGCTATTTTCGAACAATGGTTGTTAAGACTTTATTCCCCTAAATTGGAAAAATATCAAATCTAAATTGTAAAAAAAAAGCAATAATTGATGTTGGTAACCCGTTCATATTGTTGAACAATATGAAAACAACATAAAGTCCATTAAAGTACTTTTTTTCTCCCCGATGAAATGCCCATTAAAGTACTTTATCAACACGGTATATATGAATGAAAACTTTTTACTTTTTTTTTTTTTCAAAATGAAAACTTTTCCTTTCACTTATGTTTATTATATATTTTCATATATGAAAAAATGGGTATATTGTCACATATGTAATATGGTGGCCGACAGTCTCGTCAAAGTTTAAACATTCTTTTTTTTCTAAGAAATATATGACATTTAACGCAGTAAAACTTTTGATAGTTGCAGGCTTTCCTTTTTCATGATTTGATTATTACCACATAAAATTTATTACTATGTTTAAAAAATGTTGAAGAGTTTGCTCATTGTTATTTATATTTATCGTTGCATGTTATATTTTTGGCTATTTATTGTTTGCTGTTTACTTCTAGCTTTTGTGAGTGACTTATGTGTTTCCAAAAAAATTTGGTGTTACTTATGTACCATGAAAAAAATAATGTATTGTACAATGAAATTATAAAATGAGTGAAAATTAAATATAAAATTAAAGAAAAGCTTATTGAGTTGTTAATATTATAAATTCACAGGGTAATATCATTATTGGTCCTTACAATTTATTTTTTACTTTACGATTTTATATCAATTTGATTTGAGTTAATGGTACGGACCAAAATCCAAATTCATTAAAAGTATATAGACTCGTCATTGATGCCCCAATTTTTTTGTTCTTATTGTCCTTTCAAGGCCAAACATTTACTATTGTATAGAAACATTGATGCAATTTAAAAGAATATTATGTTAAGCTTATTTAGTTATTTGCTGCTGCAAATCATTCTTGATACCTAATTTCTCCATTTCAATCACCCAGCTTACCAACTTATATCAAATACATGCAAACAAGACAAATAAAATGAGATGAACTATGGGGAAAAAAAGCAAATATCTGAAATGTCAAAAAGAAAGGTGTGATATGTTTGGATTCACCAAAAAGGAATAAACACCATCAAAGATGAGTAAGGGTATGGAAAGGAAATGGTTATTGGTCTCTTAACAAATTATTTTGCTTTTATCTTTTCTTGTTTTACTTTTATGATTATATTGGACGGCATGAAGATGCTCACAATTATTGATCTATAAAAAAAATATCTATAAAAGGAGTATTTTCTCAAAAAATTCAAAAAATTAAAAGACGTGAAGCTTGACTGGTGGGGCTTATTTCTAGATTAGAGGAATATAAGTATAACTTTCACAGAATGCCACTTCTGAGAGAGAAGATAAATTATGAAAATCATTTCAGCGTAATTTTGTTTCTTGGTTTTGATAATTTAAATACATACAAACACACACTGTCCATATGTATTTATTAAAAAGAAGGGAAAGATTTTATGTCGAAGACCTCGATTTATAAGTTTTTTATTATCTTAAATTTCTTCTGAATAAATATTTCATTCATCCAGTATTCCAAACTAAATAAATCACTAGCATTAACAATATTTATATATTTATTAATGCTAACTTGTGTTTTAACAGAAGTCGGTAACTCTGATAAAATTTGGCTGGATTAATATATATCAAATTCGGAAATTTACAAAATATAAAGAAAACATTTGAAATAAATAGAGAGGAAAATTATTTGATTTAAATAAAAAGTAAATTAAAACATCAAGGGAAGAGATAAAAGTAAGCAGATATATTCATGGGTAGGTACAGCTAACTAACTATTCTCGAATTAATTTAACAGAAAACTAAACATGTTTCCAAATGAGGTCATTAAATAATTTAATAAATTTATGTTATATTAATATAATTAATATTATAATATTATACTAAAAAAATGCTATATATACTTATAAGTTACGAAGATAAATCAACTCAAGGAATTTTTTTTAAAAAAAACTCCTTGTCTTGGATAACTTGGAATGGAATCTTGAACAAAGAGACAAAGAATCATAAATTATGTTATCAAAATTCAATCTTCTTAAGAAAAATCTTGTTGCTCTTGTCAATATCAATATTAATATATAATTTTTTAACAAAAAACTTAGACTACTTTAATTCATTTATAAAACAGCTTTTGAAAGAAATATATATTTCTTATTACAAGTCACCGAGTGGAGTATTAGTTACTATCTCTGATTCTATATGTAAGTTATCATTTTTCGGGTGGGACAATCCTTTTTATAAATTACAATTTCTACTTGTCTGAAAATTCAATTAACTTTTTCACTTTAACCCACAATTAATTACATGTCTCTCTCATATCTTTTTTCGCTCATTTTCTCACATATTGATCTTCTCCATAAATACATATATAGAAAAGCATTTCTTACATATTTATTATCTTAAACCAAGTTTAATCAGCTTTTTATCTACATAATTTGGTTAGTTATTTTCAATATGACCCTATTTAAATTTGTAGGACAAAAATATTAACTAAAAGGAGATTAGGCGTACCTGGACGAATCCATGTTCGGATCCAGGTCAAAGCTCCAATACTCCATACTTGTGCCCACACAATTATTAGACTACTAGAGCCTAATTGTGATTTGCACAGCAGATCACCAGAACCAGAAAGATGGTAGGAGAGAAGGGAATTGCCAGAAAACTCAATGGCGGGGTGAATTGCAATTGAGGAGGCACACCCTATTTATAGTGGTTTATGGAGGCCACTAATTAGGAAACATGTGCACTCCTTCTTGCCCTCCAAGACAGCAATTAATTGTCTCTCAATTAATTCCCTAATTATGGTGATTTGTTCCTCTTTTAACAAATCCATAATTATTGTTGAAATATTCCCAAATCAGCATTTTATGCTGATTTTATTCTTATTTGATTAGGCTACTTATTTCCTAATCAAATAGTCCGGCCCATTAAGGGCGAACTTGGACCCAAAGTCCAACATCTCCCACTCGCACTTGATGGGCCTCCCATTGTGCGTGCGTTACTCTTTCTTGTTTCATACTTGGCATCTACCGTGACTGCGTGGTCAAAAACGTCTTTAAGATTTGGTGCTTGTGATACTAGAAATCCTTTATATCGGATCAGCATCCAAGGACACCCTTTATATATAACCGTAAGCTATATGTTCATTGCCTCATATGCCCTAAATTCTCCCATACATATTACTCAAGGCATATCTAATCCCTCTTGAGTTAATATGTTGATTAACTCAGATTGCCTCCTACGCACATAGTATCCGCACTTACTAGCTACACACAGCTAGTAAGGGGTCGACCACAGATACTAGCACATCTTATGTATCTAGGAGTAAATCTTGCTTTTTGACTAATCATCACTCCATTTTGACTTGGTCGCTTTCCTAGTTTTCACTCGTCTAACCGAATCGAGTGTGATCATGGAGCTTCAGCTAAAGTAGCTGTCACCAAACCAAGCTTTCAAGATGTCGCCTAAGTCTTAAGTGCATCATGGAAGGATTCTTCCTTCCTGGGACTCACACTGTGGTGAACTAGGGATCTTTCACCCATATCCCGTGTTGCAGTTTAACTCTCAAGCACATGCAGTATGAATTGCATGCTACGGTGAATGATTTGAGGTGTACGTCGATTTCTTTATCTTTCACCGTACAGACATTAGTTCCAAAATATACTCAACATTCGAACCAGAACTTCCTTTTTCACAATATCTCTTTTACAATCTCATTTATGAAAAAGGGTTCTTTGCCTGGCTATAGGTCTATATTCATGCTTCGATCCATTTTCTGTGTATATGAACACATGTAGATCTCATCTCAGTCTAACTGAGGCGACTCAAATGCAAAGATTCTTCTCAACCATCTCATGGTGATCATTTGCTCGTCTTACCTTCCCATGCCCCTACAAAACATGGGAAGACGGTTGTTTGTGTGAGTGAACCAACCTCTTTTGACCTGTACGACATACAAAACTGTATACCTTTATGTATTTACTCATAACATACATACCATTTCTTTCATCTTTATATAAAAGAAGTTCACAACCTTATATTTTATTTGCACCCCTAGATTTTCACTAACTCAATGAAAAACAAGCTATGGGCTCATTAAGGGGATCTACCAACATTCTGTCAGTAGAAGGTCATTGAACTGTTACTTTCCCTCTTTGAGAGCATATCTCTCATAAAGATATATCAAAAAGTATGTTTCGCCTTGCTGTGATACTTAAGATCCTCATCATAAGATGTTATCGCTTGGATCCTTCTATCCACCATTCATTCCCAATCTCTCATAGGAATTACTTTAGCCATATGGCACTTTGAATGATGGCAGAACACGTCCTGCGTTCTATTTCCATGGATAACAGGAAAAAATACATTGTATATTTCCTTACTCCATCACCATTTGCCTAGGTCTTGTATTGGAGTATCCTTTCAAAAAGGAAAGTTGTTGTCTTGACAACTTAATCCATGGTTATTCTCATAACCCATTTCACAGTAGGACCAAAAAGCAACTTCCAAGTCTGACCAAAAAACATTTGGTTTTATGTACACCAATGTGCACATTCATATTACCAACTATAGTCTCACATGGGACTCTATCCACCTTTCTTATGTTGGATTCCTCATAGGACATGTAACCTCTTTAGGTTTATGCCCTTGACTTCAGGGGTGTCCATGGGTTTGCAGTTTGACATCCTAAGATGTCTAAGGACTACACTTGTACATGTCTTAGGTGGAAAAGATTGTATCTTTCTTGTGAAATCCCCGTTTATCTTGTCATTCAAGATATTTGTTCAACCCATGACTTTCTTAACTCAGAATTTAAGGATTCTCTGATCCTTTATTCCTTTGACTCCCTTGACACTTGTTTCATATGTCATTTGACAAAGGATGACTTCACAAAGAATCATCATTAGACCGTTTGGGACTTATGTAGTGTTCTTCGATTATTTCGAAGTTGGTGAGGCTTTCACCATGTGAAAAACCTCAAATACTACTATTTGGGTGATTGTTTCTACGAAGCTCTTAAGCTGCTTCATGTAGAGTTCATCATCCAATTTCCAAAATCCCAAATTGGAAGGTCATCTTGATGCAATATCAAGACTAAGCTTGTTGTCATAGCCAAAGTTCAGAGTTAAAACACACAATGGACAACCTTCCATTGTATTACCCCTTAGCCACTAAGTGTTTTAGGTTTTACATGCCCCCAACAGATTTGAGAATCTACTTGTTCCCAATCGCCTCTTGGCTAGGTGACAAATTACCCAAACACGTATTTAGCTTAAAAAGAATCCAAATCCTCCTGCATGACACTTTGCAATTCATCTTAGCAGGTCCTTCTAGTGTCTTTTAGACACTTATAGGTAGTTATCATCACCTTCTAAATGATGAAGAGAGCATTCAATCCATTAGGGAATCTATCCCTTATAGTCATTCGCTAGATGACAATTTGCTCCGAGGTGGATTTCATAGGATTCTTTTCCTCTGTATGAGTGAGGTAATTCTCTCGTAACTTACCTCTTACCTCTTTCGTTATGAAAATGGTCTCAATCCTCCCACTCAGATCAATGAACTTAAGAACACTTGATTATTCCTTGTCACTTGTGAACCTCTTAAAGAGATTTATTATGATTAATGCTCATTTCCTGCTAGGAAATCTGGGTTTTATGAATGTTGTGTCCCACGATTTTCTCTCAGTCACTGAACCGCCATCATTTTCACTAATGAAGACGTGTCATGTCAAATTCTGATGTCATCTCACAAAGAGATTCTTTGTATACCTTGACCCCAATCTTCCTTACTTATAGGAAGGATTATGAATATCAAGTTGATGACCCTGATGGTCTTAACGAGCTCGGCCCTAGTCTAAGGCCCATCCACGATTCATAGGGTAAGGTCGTGACTGACATAGAGGGCATTTGGTTAAGTGTGAATATAATAGTTGTGAGTCTACCTACCAACATATGGCTGGTAGCCTCATTGATGCCATTATGTTCATAACCAAAACAAGGAGAGGTCTATCTCTCCATTTCAACAACTCTATTATGTTGAAGGGTTCTAGGTATTGATAGTTGTCTATCAATGCCTTTCTTGTAAACAAAGCAGCTTGAACTAATCACTTGGGTGTCTTTAACCCTTGTTAGTTCAAAAAGGGTCTTATCCCTTTAGTTTAACTGATTCCTGACTAGTTCAGCCATTATCTAATAGCTTCACACTTGCCAAAATCAAGTAAACATTATTGTATTTCGAGTAAACGTCCACAACGTCAACGAAACACCAAGCTGTTTGTGTTTTTCCCTCACAATCATTGGTTTACTAACGTCATAATTTGCCAATTGCAGTGGATATTCTCAAAAAAATGTTTCTTTGTCTTTCTTGCCAGGTAGAATAAGTTTTCAACTTATTTATAAGGGTATTAACCCTTTAACACACGTTGTTTAGCAAATGCTCTTTTGCTAGTTTGATCATTCCCTTTGATCAAGGTGTACATGTGGCAAGAAATAGAATCTTTTATCCCTAGAAAAGAAACATCAAAATCCAACAAAGGATCTGAGAATCGTAATCCCATCGATCCTTAACTGAAGAGATAGCAAAGATGTGATTATGTCAGTTGTAATTGCATGGAGTGAATCAGGGTGGTTTATCTATGCAAAGTTAACGTGCAAGTTCCAATCCCTTGATTCTATCTCTTTATTGCTTTGCATTTGACATGAAGCCATATGCTTCTGTGAAACATCCATAACTCATGTGGATTGCTACTTTTACAACCCTTAAAGGTTTATCAATGTAGCATTTCATCTTTTGCAGAAACCATTGACCTCTTCTAGATCAAGTTTTCCTCATAGGTTCCTTGCCCTTAGGCATGAAGGATGAATCCTCCCACTCTTTAGCTAAGTTCGTTTGACTGATGGATCTTGAATCCTTTAGTCTTTTACATTCAAGTTTAATGTGGTGAATCACATTGCTGAAGGTTACAATATGCATATTAGAGGCAATCTTTACTTTCGTATACGCCCACTCAATAGAAGACATGGCTCATTCCCACTCACTGGGAGGCATAGCTTCCTCCCACTCACTAGGAGATGTCTTATCACAACATACACTTGTTGTTTGTTAGAAAGAACTTGGCATTTAGTTTGTCTCAACTTCTTAGTTTGACATTTGCCCCAAGTGTTGCCTAAACGACATGTTAGGACTTAGCACACTGTGTTAAAACTTATCTTAGTTTTAACTTTATGGAAGAAGATCACCTATTTCACTATCTTCCAACACTATCCACAAGGCTTGGATAGGGTTACATTGCTCACTCCAACATAAGTTTAAGCAATGTTGTTCTTTCTATACTTGATAGCAGAAACCTTTTGTATCCTTTAGTTGCTTCAGCCTCTAACTGCTAAAGACTAGTTGGTAGAATGTCCCTGACATCTCATTCTTCTTGAATGAAAAGAGATTTGAGAGTTTTTAGCTCCACAGATATCTCTATTGAGCTTGTCGTTAAAAGCTCAGTCAAATAGACTTGGTTATAATTGGTCACTTAGACGATTATGGTATACAAATCTTATTTGTTCAAATAAGACAAAGGATAATTAGATAATAAGTTCACTAGTTTCATGTTTAGGAGACAAATATGTTGACTCCCATCCCAATCATACTAGTTAGCTCATCACCATTTTAATCACAGTCTTCATTGAACACTTTCCCCTTTGGATTTCTAGACGCATTCCAAAAAACTCCCACTCAATCAAAGAACAATTATATTAACAAGATAATAACACAATATCATCTAACTAGCATGAATGTTCAAGAAAATAAGAAGAGAATATACTGAATTCAATTCTAAAAACAAACAGAGAATTTAATCTTAAATTCAATGGAAAAACAAGAACATTCAAAAATTTAAGCTTCATATTGTTGTCTCTTAACAGATTCTCCTTCTCATAGGCCCTTATGACCATATTAACTCATGTAGCTTCTAGCTACAATGTCCAGCTCCTCTTTGCCATGTTTACATCCACTCATTTGGATGTATTTGCAGTATACCTCCCACTTGATGAGATGATTCTAACATCTATATCTGTCTTGTCCTTTGTCACAACATATGTTATAAAAGATTGACTTTTAGAAGTCATTGCTTCAACATTTGGGAAGACTTATTATTATTCAATAATTATCGAATAATTTTAAGTTGCTGCAATTTTTTAGGTTTTATCTCTAAGAGTTTGAGTCAAGGTTGGATAGGATTTTATATTCAAAAACTCATTTAAATAATCCCTTACTTTTAAAGAATCTTTCAGTATTTAACCTTATGCTGCAACTGAAAAAACTCTTAAAAAAAAAAGGCCAACCTATCCCAAAAAATAATAGAACCAACATTGATTCAATTCCAACATTTTTGGGACCCTCTAAATGCACATAAGCACCTTTTTGACTCAAATTACACCCAAACTTGCTTCAAATATATGCAAATTATATATCAAATTGAAGCTCTCAAATTTAGGGATTTTTAAGAACCAACCACGTCTCAATTGAAAGTCCCATGCACTCTCATGCGCCCCTAGAAGGTGCCTGGATGGAAAAATCCTGAAAAATTGGAAAATTCCAGCATTGGCCACTTTCGGCAGTGGCACGTGATGTACATGCGCTGCCTTACGGCCTTCCGCCGGCGACACGCGCCGGCTCCCAAGACTCCATGCGCCGCCCTCTCTCCGACGGTGCTTGGCACGTGTCAAACAGAGACCCCAGTGGGCCCTACGCGCCATACGTCTTTTTTTTGTCAACAGTCAACGAATGACTATTGACCGTTGACCAGTCAACGTTGACTGGTCAGCCTTGACCCGTCACCGCTGACATGGCGCTGATGTGTTTCAGTCAATGTGGCTGGTCAACGGATGACGTGGCCTCGTTGACCGATGCTGACGTAGCATTTGACGCCGATGTGGCGACCGTTCATTGGTTGACCGATGACGTGGCGTTGACTGCCATGTCATCGTCTTCAACCTCCAGCCGGGTCAACCCGACCCGGTTGGAGCTCCGACGGGTCATCACGAACCGCCAACTTCGGGAGGCCATATCTCCCTCGTTTTAGCTCCGTTTTTCGCGTTCTTGGTGTCATTGGAATCGTAGTTCAGCGAACTACAAATCCATGGCATTTATTTGATCTTAAAACCTCTATTTCATTGATCAAATCACTAGTGAAGTTGCAGCAGTGACTAATAACCCGCGAACTTCTTTCCTTTGTTTCTCCCTCATCCGGACTCCATTTGACGTGTTCTAAGCATCATTGGAATCGTCTCTTCGAGATCTACACATTCATGTCCTTACTTTGGGCAAAAACACCGAGTTTCAAACACCCAATTTTTCTCGACGTCGTCAGTGCGACGTAATTCAATCGGATGTGTGTCTCTGTGTATCTCAAAAGCTTTCCTAGCCTTTGAGGGTTAAAGGCTCTTGTTTTCTGTTCCACATAGGTCCCAAAAAACTCACCTTTAATATGAACGAAGAGGAAACGAAGCATAGAAAGGAAAATAAAACGGTGCCATGAAAAATATGTATAGAGGAGCACGCACGTTTCACATGTCGCATATGCATATAAACAGAAGCAAGTATGCAGATTCATCCATGGAACTATAAAGGCACAGGTATATCATTCTATACGTACACTCAGATGCAAAAGCTTTGAAGCATATAGTAACAACATTTTTCATTTATGAAATTCATCAACAAATGATAAAATCATATGATCATATGAGAGAGAAAAAATGCTCGAGACAGCATAAAGAATATCATCATATGATAGCACAGCAGAAAAAATCATCTCATATTGGCACTCAAAATAAATCATACCCAGAATTATGATTTTGCGTAGCGGAAAAATAATAAGCATGATGACATTAAAAAATTATTCACATAGAATATTCACAGCCACAGGATCAACACGCTCTAATGCCAATGTAGGAAAAATATAATATTAACTAAAAGGAGATTAGACGTACCTGGACGAATCCATGTTCGGATTTGGGTCAAAGCTCCAATACTCCATACTTGTGCCCACACAATTATTAGACTACTAGAGCCTAATTGTGATTTGCACAGCAGATCACCAGAACCAAAAAGATGGTAGGAGAGAAGGGAATTGCCAGAAAACTCAATGGCGGGGTGAATTGCAATTGAGGAGGCACACCCTATTTATAGTGGTTTATGGAGGCCACTAATTAGGAAACGTGTGCACTCCTTCTTGCCCTCCAAGACAGCAATTAATTGTCTCTCAATTAATTCCCTAATTATGGTGATTTGCTCCTCTTTTAACAAATCCATAATTATTGCTGAAATATTCCCAAATCAACATTTTATGCTGATTTTATTCTTATTTGATTAGGCTACTTATTTCCTAATCAAATAGTCCGGCCCATCAAGGGTGGACCTTGACCCAAAGTCCAACAAAATTAAATATGACTTATTGGATATAATACATTTATTAAATATGGGTAAATTTTAAAGTTTTTTTTTAATTTTTAGACAGAGTTACTGATTTAACAACCTTTCGTTGGTTTTTATGAAGTTGCTAGAAGTGACTCGGTAGGAATAGTTTTTTCTTTTGAGACATATAAATGTGTATATTACAGTATGATAATTGACTTTTACTGCACTAATATGCTAAACATGGGAAAACTCCTTTCCTTTGTTTTCATTATCTTACTTCACTGCTTTATGGCCTCCCTAGCATGGAGCAAGATGAATTCCACCATCGACAAATCTGCACTTCTTGCTTTTAAATCATCTATTTCTGTGGATCCTTACAATCTCTTGGCTAACTAGTCTATTTCTTCCTCTCCATGTGATTTGGATGGTGTTGGATGCAATACTCGCCATAGAAGGGTCCATTCCTTGAAGCTTAATGACGCAAGCCTTAAAGGCATCATATCTCCAAGACTAGGAAATCTCTCTTTCCTTGTTGAACTTGATTTGAGCAGCAACAACTTTCATGGTCAGATACCAAAAGAGTTGATACAGTTGCATAGATTGAAACAAATCAATTTGAGCTACAATGACTTTCATGGACAAGTTCCAACAAGGATAGGAGATTTATCTATGCTTGAGGATTTGGGTTTTCGAAATAACAGTCTTAGTGGATTTATTCCAATATCTCTACTCAATCTGTCAAAGTTGGAGATCTTGGATTGGAATAATAACTTCGTTCAAGGGACCATTCCACTTGAGATAGGAAGTCTAAAACATTTGAAGATTTTACGGCTTGCGAGGAACAAGCTTTCTGGAGCTATTCCACAAACAATTTCCGACTTGTCTTCACTTGAGTTAGTGAGTTTGTCTTATAACACTTTGTCAGGTATGTTTTCGAGAAATATGAGCTTGTCTAAATATTTTTTTAATATATTTTATTCTAGTTCTAAATTATTATGACTAAAACTTAGCGGTTTTTGAATTTTTTTATTTATTAATAATTTAATATTTTATTAGTAATTTTATAAAACATTAAATCTGAACCATTCAAATATCAATCTAAAAGTTAAGATAAATAGTGGAGTAGAAGTAGATGAGAAGACCACAGGAGGGGTGCCAAATCTATTATTCTGTTGTTAAAAAGTTTTTGACGGTACTTTTTCTTGTCAAAATACATATATTTAAAGAAAATTCTTCCATATGTATGTTCAAACCCCAAGGATAAAAAAAAGTGCACACTATTTACTTCTCTCTCTTTCACAGTTCTAGTATTTGAATTAAATTAATTTTTATTATGTCTTTCAACATTGATACAATGATAAATGATAACTTTACTAAATATATTAATTATTTCAACAATGAACTTTATTTATGACAACTTAATTGTTACTTATTGCTCATGCTGTAAAAGATGATGTTATTGACATATTGTTTGTCATTTAATATTTGAAGGAGTCATTCCAAATCAAATAGGTGATCTTCCATGGCTACAAATAATATATCTCGGAAGTAATCAACTTTCAAGGTCTATATTTAATAGTTCAATGCAACAAAAAATTGAACTAGAATACAATAATTTGTCCGGTGAGATACCCTCCATTTGGCATCAATACAAGGAATTGGTAGATTTATCATTGGGATTTAACATGTTCAACCCAGGAATCATTCCAAGTGAGATTGGAAATTTGACAAACCTCCAAATTCTAGATCTTGCCAACAGCAATTTGCAAGGTAAGAAGAATCATTTGCCAAACAATTTCCAATTTTCTCTCTTGGTTTCCATGGTTCTTCTATTCCAGTATTTTCTTTTGGATGACATCTTTCTTCTCCTTTTTTTTCTTTAAAAAAAAAAAAGACGTACGAATCATCTATCTACTTTCTCAATGAATCACATATCCAATAAAAACATGCCATGGGAATAATAGTTTGGTCTATGGATATTAGTCCAGCCAGATTGGAAAGGTCATGGATTTTTGAAATTAATTATAGTTTTATTTTAACATTTAAAGTATATTATAGTGATAATTCTCAAAATAAGTCAGAAGATTATTGTCTCAAAGTACGTTGATTATATTAACGTATTTCAAGGAACTATTCCAAATGAGATTGGTGATCTTTCATGACTGAAGATGTTATATTTGCAAATATTGACAGTCTACCTAAAGCTTGAAGCCTTTTAACTTTAAAATGCAAAGAACTGAGATTTAGCATTAGGTAAAAACAGATTTAACATACGATACAGCATTGATATGTTAATTGTTTGTGTTTAATTATATGTTGATTGTAAATTTATATTCATGTTTATATGTGATTAATTTGTAATACAAATAAGTAATTCTATTTAGATAAACAATATATTTGACTGGATTACATTTAAAAATACGGATCATGTTGATTTCTTGTTAAACCGAAGCATATTATTCAAAGTGTCAATTAGCCGTCGGTTATAAATAGTTTAGTGTAGAAATGAATATCAATAGAACAATATGAAATAAAAATACATTTATTTTTTATTATTTACTTTCTTTGATGTTTTTCACTCATTTAGATGTTAATTCTTGAAGTGCAAAAATAATATTCTAGGGAGATAACTATCAACATCGGTGGGCTCCTTCCCTCACTCTTTGTCTGTCTAACCATGTATCTATCACACTATCATTTTTACTATTATCATCAATCGGCAATTGCACGTTGCTCAAGTATTTGTATCATATATAATATTTGTGGGTAAGGGAGAAACCAAAACTTCTTGTTCCATATTATATCCAAAACTTCTAGTTGAAGATAAGTTTTTTGTGTGTATATAGTCAATAATAAGTTTTCTTCAAAAAAATGCATGCATCATTTTTTTATATAAAAAAAAAAAGTCATTTGGATTATTAAGAGAATTTATAATAAAACATAGGCTTAATAAGCGAGGCATATGCTGGAATATTCAATTTATATCTAGGTCACAACTCATTTAATTGTATTATCAATCTACTCATCCATCAATTTTTATGCTTTCAAAAATTCCATTTATTATTTGCAAAACTGTTCAGTATATCTCCATTTATTAGTTTTTCATAATCAGTAATAACTAAAATCAAGGTATTAGTTCATTCATGCATACTACATATGCGTAAGGCACACATACACCAAATTCTTTTGCAGGTGAAATTCCTCAATCTATTTTCAACATTCCTTCTTTGAGAGAGGTTTACCTTTCCTTTAACCATCTAATTAGTGGCATCTTGCTAGATGAGATGTGCCATCAACTCACGTTACTTGAGTACTTTGAGGTTGTTGATAATCATTTGCAGGGAAACATTCCAAAATCAATCAGTAATTGCACATCTTTGCTAGGCCTGTATTTGGGTATCAACTCATTTTCAGGTATGCTAAAAAATAATTACCTTTCTCCATGAGTTGTGTGTGCGCGCTTATAACTATATCACATGTTTAGTACTTTCATTCAAATATGTGAATATACGACAAGAAATTATTGCAAGCCTTGAAATGTAATGATGCTTTCAAACACACACACTTAATAATTCCTATTGATAGGATTCAGATATGTTGAGAGAATAAGGAGGAAAAAGTCTTTACTAAATACAAAAGAATAAAATTGATATTTTTTTTCAAACACTAACCTTATGGTGGCTATACTCTTTGTAGACTAAAATTACATTAAAATAATCAAATAAAATCTAGAAATAATCTCTAAAATCTACTGGATCCTATCAACAATAATATGGATCCTTTGATTCATAAAATCGATATATCATAAAATGTTCAAACTAAACAAATTAATTAAATAAAGTATATCCTAACCAATATTGACTCAATAATAAACTAATCCTAATTGAGATATTTATATTATTTTTAACAGAAAATAAACTAACAACTCTTTAAGACATGCTAATAAACATGAATTGCAAAATATTTATTTGTAGTTTTATTAAATGTTCTCTGAAGATCACATTTTATGAAATCCTTGGCCAAAAAGTAGTTAGAATTTTATATGGCACATAAGAAAGGAATGATAAAGATATTTACGTACGCAGATCCTCATGTAATTATAGGAGGTAACTAATTTCACACATGGCTGAAATTAGTTCCTTCACTTTCCTGTATTATCCAGGTATGGGCTTGCTAGCATAGAAACAAATTTAAAAGGACCCGAAATTAATAAAATATTAGGAGTTTCTTGTAATATAGAGAAGTGGATTCAAATTTTTGAAACGTACGTGTGTCTGTTTTACACACGTACAAAATAGGCATATTACCTGTTTTGTCAATTTTCACTAATTCATATAAAATTTATCATCCATCCATCATTTTTTTTTATTTTTAAATTAATCACCCAACAGCTAGCTTTTGTTTCCAGGTTTTATACCCAAGGAGATAGGCAATCTTGATAAGCTTGAAGAGCTGGACTTATATGATAATAATTTCAATGGACCCATTCCTTCCCATATATTCAACTTTTCTGCATTGACTCGGCTCTCTCTTGCGAATAATTTATTCTCTAGCTTTCTCCCGTCAAATATAGGAATTGGCCTTCCCAACCTGAAGCAATTGAGGTTAGGACAAAATCAACTTATTGGACAAATACCAAACAGCATCTCAAATGTTTCTAAACTCACTTTTAGATTTATCTGGGAATAAATTAAGTGGAGTCATACCCAATGTAGTTGGCAATCTAACAAACTTGATGGCATTATATTTTGATGGGAATTAATTGAATTGGTTGATTCCAAATACAGTTAACAGATTGCAGATCCTTCAACATTTAAGTCTTAGCAACAATAGATTGCAAGGTTCCAGTATAAATGAATTGTGCCAAATCAAAAGTTTGAGTGAGCTGTATCTAGACAATAACATGTTTTCAGGAATGATTCCAAACTGCCTCACAAATACTTCTTTGGGGAAGTTGGATTTAAGCTCTAACAAACTGATTTCTCATATACCCTCTTCTCTTTGGAGTCTCCAAGACATTTTAATCCTAGACTTATCCTCCAATGCATTGAGTGGAACAACTCCACGTGAGGTATAAAAATGTAGAACAATTATGCTATTGAACTTGTCAAGAAATCAAATTTCAGGAAACATCCCAACAACCCTGGGTGGCTTGCAAACATTGCAAAGTCTATCTTTCGCTCATAACAACTTGCAAGGACCTATTCCTGAATCATTTGGTGGCATGATAAATATTGAGTTCTTGATGTGTCCCAAAATAATTTGTCTGGGGTGATTCCAAAGTCTTTAGAGTTACTTGTCCATATGAAGTACATTAATCTTTCATACAATTTATTGTATGGAGAAATTCCAAACGGTGGGCCTTTTCAGAATTTTACATATGAATCTTTTATGATGAATGAAGACCTTTGTGGAAAGCCCCAACTAAAAGTCCATCCATGCAAAAAAGAAAACAAGCATATCCCAACAAAAATGGTGCTTGTGATCAAATGCTTGTCAGCGGTCATTTTTGCAATCATTTGGGTTGCTTCATGCCTAGTGTTCCTTAAATTTAAGAAGGGCCATGTTAGTCATGAGAAGAACAATAGAGACTTCTTAAATTTGGGTGCACCAATCAAGATATCCTATTATGATATTTTGCAAGCAACAAATGATTTTGATGAGAGTAATTTTCTTGGCACGAGAAGTTTTGGTTCAGTTTACAAAGGAATTCTTTCAAGTGGAAAGATAGCTGCTGTGAAAGTATTTCACTCAAACTTGGAAGAAGCATTGAGTAGTTTCGATATTGAATGTGCTGCCATATGCAGTTTGCGTCATTGAAATCTCATTAAGATCATCGGTAGTTGCTCAAATGATGGTTTTAAATATCTAATAAAGGAATTCATGTCATATGGGAGTCTTGATAGATGGTTGTACTCTCATAGCTATCATTTAGATATGGTGCAAAGATTGAACATAATGATTGATGTGGCATTAGCGTTGGAGTATCTTCATCATGGTTGTTCTACACCAGTGGTCCATTGTGATGTAAAGCCGTGCAATGTTTTATTGGATGAAAATATGGTGGCCCATTTGAGTGACTTTGGAATTGCCAATTTGTTAATTGACAGTCAATTTGAAATTTATACCGAAACTTTGGCTACAATTGGTTATATGGCACCAGGTAATAGTTTAATACTCATTAAAATTTATTTAATTTTTAATTTTTAGTTATATTCATTTATACCTACACACATGCGAGCACACGATCAAAGAAATTATAACTTATTCGACTATTTAATTCAGCACACAAATTTATATGTAGAGTATGGATCAAGAGGAGACGTTTCATTGAAAGGAGATGTATACAGTTTTGGTGTTTTGCTTATGGAAATGTTTACAAGGAAGAAACCAACAAGATGTTTGTTCAAGGTCTAACTTTGAAAGAATTTGTTAGCAAATCAACACCAAATTCAATCATCGATATTATTGATATCAATTTGATGCACACAAGCAACCAAAACACTGGTAATATATTATTGTATATTATATCACCAGTTTTTGAGTTGGCATTAAATTGTTGCAATGACACACCTGAGGCAAGACCTAATATGTCAGAGGTTGTGGTGTCACTGGGAAAACACAAGGCCATGCTAATGCAAAATATTCAAGGAACCCCTTGTTGAATAATTGTGTTAAATCGAATTGTATTTGCTACCATCTTTAACCCTTTGGATTGTTTTATTTTTGCAACTTGTCATGTGGAGTAATGATGTCCCTTGTATTAATATATTATTATTTGAAATTTGAGAATTTTGGACTCACGTATGGGTTTTGGTTGTCTTCAAAGTAGTTCAATTCTTAACTTTTATGTGTTACAGATGTACATTGAATAATAGTACACATAAAGATAATGGCTCTTTTTTCTTTCATGATAAGTGAATAAAGTTTAGAAAGTGATTGAGTTGAGGGAGATATATGTAAAAGATAATTGAAACGTGGAGGAGAAATAGAAATTGTTATAAAAAGAAGATATGGTCAAAAAAAAAAAGCAATGAAATTAATCCTCTTGAGAACCAAAGTCAATCCCTGTATGACTCTTATACTATATCTGGTTCTTAATATAAGACTCAGTTGACTAATTTGGAGAGATTAAGGATGTTAAATTTTAAAGTATTTTTATTTTTCATTTTTTCTTCAAATTAATTTTCTTGACTTATAAATTAATATATAATTTAATGATCCACAAAAGTAATATAGCTTCTTTATTCTCTACAGAGTAGTCAACTGGGTTGTATTGAGGACATAAGGTAGTATTAATTATTCATCGACTGGATTAACATGATTATTGGGTATTTGGGTTCATTGCGGACTCCAACAAATCCCATCTTGCATGCAATTAGAGAAAATGGGCCAATACTAAGACTATCCAAAGCTTTGAAATAAATTTATAGATACAGATTGGGTTGCCTTTATAATGTTATGGAATATGATGTTTTATTTTTATTCTATTTTATTTTATTGGTCAAAACATGTAATTCAAATGCCAAAATTACTTGGTTTTCAGCCTGTGTTGGGCTTGGTTTGTATGGCCCATGTCATTGTTAAAACAAAATTACTGTTATATTACTTTAATCAAAATCATGCTTTAAAAAAATATATAACAAACTTTTACATGTTAATACAATCTTTAGTCCCTCTAAATTTCTCTCATTTTGGTTTTGGTTCTTCTAATATCAAATTATAGATTTTGAACCCTCAAATTTCATTCTATAAATTAGACCCTATAATTTAATAAAAACTTGATCATTTTGCCCTTTAAGGAATCAATACCCATAGTTTGAACTTTAAATTTGAGGAACAAAGATTATATTAACCCAAGTTTTAAACACATATCTAAGCTCCTCAATGTAATTATGGTGCATTGAAGTTAATACAAAAAAGAATTTTTAGAACTCTAGTTACATTGTTTTTAAAACTATAGGTGATAACCATGTTTTAGTGGTGATTTTTTTGCCATCATTTTCATTGATGATTATTTAATAATTAATAGCATTCACTCAATTATTTTTATTTTTATTTTTATGCAAAAGGATTATAAATTTAATTATTTACTGTTTTTTATCTACTTTTCCAAGATTTATTTTCCTATTGAAAACAAAAAGAAATAAAGAAAGAAAGATGAATGGGATCTCAATATTTATAATAGTTCCTGATTCGGTGTTCAATGCCTTGAATAGCAGGTGAAGAACTCTGTCTGGGACAACCTAGCATGAAGAACTCTGAAACCATTTCAAACGGAAAGCTTGAGAAAATGTGAGTTAGTTTTGGTTGGCGAATACGAGACCGTTACCTTAATGTTGTTTCTAACGTCTAAGTAAATTTTGCTATATTAAACAGGTTTTGGGATACTGGGCCAGCAAGGGTGTGCTGCAAATTTTGTATGTCTCTGTTTTACTAATGTTTTCGGTTATTTCTCCAATAGTTTAGTCTTTTAATGAGCTTTTCTTGATTTGCCTTCATCACTGACACCTTAAACAGCAACATATGAATTGTAAGCATATAAAAGTTTTAAACATGTTGAGTTGGTGACTTCTATCTAGTGTGATGGTAGACTTATTGTATTTATTAGCTTTTGCCACTGATGAATGTTAATATTAATGAGAGATATTGTTTTTCTTTTGTTTGAATTCTGGAGAATTTTGTGAGACTCAGGATTGAATGAGAACTAGCTAGTTATATTTTTTACAAGAGAAGTGATGCTTAGAGCCTAAAAATCAGACAAAACAGTACAACAAAACAAAATAAAACAAAACAAAACAATCAGCCATTTCTACCATCTATCAATAAAACATAAAAGGCTAATTAGTCCAACAATATCCCTCTACCATTTCTAGTCTTTGAGTCTATTTTTATCTTTCAGGAATAATTCACAATTTCTGTGTCTATATTTTCATCTCTTTAAATAAGCTCTCTTTTCTCCTAAATAGGAGGTCACTATGTTAATATCAAGACACATATACCTTGTTTGTTTCAGAATCATGGTTTTCTTTTTGCAGTGCTGCAGTGATGACCAGGGCTTTCCCCGATTATCTTGGGTAGAGAAAGGATCTTGTTCTTCTTCAGAATATATTGAGGCTTATTGCTTATCAGATTATGCAAGCCCTAACAATAATATGCTTCTCACAATGTTAGAGGGATCTTTGGGAACTTCTGTCAAAACTTGCTAATGGAGTTGGCGGATACAACACCTCGGACATGAAATTGATCATCACAAGTTAATTATGCATATCCCATCAGATAAAATTTCTTTGTTGTCGCATGGATAGTAAGAGATTCAAGGAAAATGTCAAAAGATGGAGAGTTCCCTTATTTCAAAGGTTGAGAATGAGCTAGCCCTAAAGGATGAAAATGGCAGCCTTATCCGCATTGCCAAGGAGCAAGAGAACAAAGCCGAGGAATTTCAGAAGCAGATTGCTTTGTTAGATTTTTACAATACAAGTAAATTGAAGGAAGCATAAACATCTATTAAAGCGGAGAAAGACCAAATTATAAAGCACTTGAAGGAACTAGCCATGTCATTGGAGCAAGATTTGATGTGTGCGCTGTCTTTGGCTTCCTCAGAACAGGTGGAAAAGTGGGTTGAGGCTGCTGTGCTTACTGGAGCCTTAAAAGATGCAAAAAATCTGATTCGGCTTAAGATTGAAGAAAAGAACTTGAGAATAACGAAATCAAAATTGGAAGTTAACAATTTTCTTGAGAAGTTAGCTTGCAAGGAAGAATCAATCTTGCATTTGAAACAAGAATCAGAGCAGCATCAAGCCTCATTCAAGAAAAAGAAGTTGGAAGCTTAAGATCTAACAGAAAAACAGTGGTCCATGGAAAGCATAATTAGGGAGCTTGAGTTTGAGAAAGGGACTTTGCTCCAAGACATCACGAAGTTATTCAACAAAAAGGAGGGTATGTTGGCACATATTAAAGACGTGTGAAAAGATTGAGGAGTTATCTGGTGGGGATCAACTATTGATGAAGACTCTTGACGATATATTGTATACTTTTGTACATGGAGATGACTTGTCAACGGATGTTGTTAACTTTGGCAAGTTACATGTTTCTGCTCCAAATAGTGCAAATGCTACTTTTTCTGTCACAACTAAGAAACAAGAAGCAAATTTGAAGAGCGAGCTCCACTGATAGAGGTTAACAATATGCACATGTAGATCAGAGAAGAATTCTGAACTAAAGCTGAAGAAATGCAGCAAAGGTAAATTAATAAATATTCTTATTTCGGATTTAATGTTGTTACCGTTGGCTTGTATTAGAGTTTTGATATACGTGATATACACTTGCTTTTTTTTGGTTCAAAAGATATACACTTGCTTTCAAAAGCTAGATTTTGAAGAATCTTTAGTATCAGGAGAAGTTCAGGCTTAGCAAAGTCAATATTGTTAAATGGTAAACAAAACTTAGAATAACATTTTATTCTTCAACTTTATTCCATAAGTTGTTCATCAAAGCTTCTTTACCCATATTCTTATCAAAAACAAAAGAGCCATGAACATGAAATTTTGTAGCCATGTGATACAATTGACCTGAACATATATAGATAGATGTTCCTAATCCATATATAAATGTTCTTAATTCTAAACCTAAAGCTGGATTAGTTACCCTGCTAGAAAAAAGAAAAGTGGGTTGGTCAACCTAAAGCTATAGCCATTTGACTTGACTTGATGCATCCCTATAATCTCCTGAACCAAGCGAGAATCACTTTGAACTCCGAAGGAAGAAATGTTATCACCAAAAAGTCCCAATAACAAGTGAGTAGTATGAACATGTTATCATTTGCTGCTCCGAAACTTGTCACTGCATGTTGTTCACTAGTTGAAACACTTGTTGGTAACTACATTCTTTCTCTAAGGCCATAAAATAATTCTACCCTGAATTAATTGTCTCATCACTCCTGGTTGAAGTTGTTGTGATTTTGTTGAAGAGCAAATCAATTAGTAAAACCACTGGTATTGTTAATATTTTTGTTAGTTTCATACAATGCTTCACTTTTTGTTCCGCTTGACAAGTGATCCAAGATTTTTTTTTCCAAATTTTGGGAACATGCAGGTTTTGCTCGTGTCTCAAGCAAACTAAACCACTACATTTTAATTCTCGTGAGAAATCCAAGAATCATCACTAACTGTTAGATTTTGAGGATTGAAAGATAAACCAAGAGAACTCAACTGATGCTTATTTCTGTAGCTCCCACATGATTTATAGAAAAGATTAGTTATCAAGTTTGATCCGCAGATTTGTATGGGTGAGCCATTTCCATTTCATTATCTTGATGCGTGAATGGGAAAACACAAAATAGGTAGGAAATAGTGTTGTTCTAAACATAGTTTAAATGGAAGTATCAAATAGTCACTGTTTGCTGGTTTGTAATGTGTTTCTGTGATTACGTTCATCACAATTCTTAAAAAAGGCTCACAGATGGGTAGATGACAACCGAATACCAAATCATGCTCTCAGCGTTGGGACTTGACAAATACCCAACTTTATAATGCGTGATTGTATTATAATATTCTTTTTCATGTTACGAAATGCTAACGAATGTTATTTTTTAGCCAGCCATTGTAATAAAATGAATATTGAATATGTCATTATGAATATTTCCCTTTATTCCGGGTTAAAAAAAACACCACTGCTCCCATTTCATTTAGTAATCAAATTTTAACCCCGTCTGTTAAACTTATATTACAACCAACTTTTATTTATGTAATAATTTGTTGATCGTGGCTGTTACAAGTTGGATCATATACTTCACTTTCGGGTTCTCTTTTTTATTATTAATAGTAAAAAAGGCCTGAATTTGAAGGTTTGACATTTCTATATGTCTAACAATTCAATACAAATCCTGATGTTTTTGGATTTGAGAAGCTTGCGTTCTGACATGTAACTGACCCTTCACTCATCAACAGTAAGCATACGTAGTTGCAATATCCTACCTCCTCCAATCTTAAATATAAAGGATAGTTTATAAGGGAATTTTGATCAAGAATATAAAACTTTTTTATTTTATTTTATCTCTTTATCATTTTTCTCTCAACTAATTTACTTGACTTATAAATTAATATATAATAATATAATAATACACATAAATATTTCAAAAACTTCTTGTAACATGCTATAATTAAGAAAATTATTTTGTTTTCTTAATCTCTCCAAATCAGTCAGCTTTCATTTTTTTGTAGGCTCAGGGTATCCACCGTCGGTAGTAGTGATTAATCCCCCCGCTGTAACACCCGTGTTTTGAATGCATATAGATGGCATAAGTGTAGTAATATCTTTAAAAAGGAGACCGGTAATCTTTTGTAAACAGCAGAAGTCCCAACTTCAAGCAGAGTGTGGAGCTGTACTTGAATGGGTTTTCAAAAATCTTTTCAAAACTCATTTTCAGATTAGGTCTCATATTATTTTTTAAGCCATCCGTTTCAGGTTCATTTTTTCATATCAGAGTGTTTACTAATAAGTTCTCTGCTAAAACTCAAGCTACTATGTTTAATTAACGGCCCTAGGTGGACGACTGTCCACTACTGGTACGAATGTCGATGCGCGTTAGCTTATATACAGACGCTTACATACATGTCAGTACGAGACTGACCACACTTAAATACAAATTACATACAATCTCCAAAATATATAACTAATAGAAAACTAAATTCCAAGTCATTTGCTTCATTCGCCCGTGTTTACCTTCTTGCCAGAGGAACTACTTGCCCGAGCTGAAAATTTGTTTTGGAAAAATAGGGTGAGATTCAATGAATCTCAGTAGTAACAGATATCACTCATATAAAATGCACATATATCATGCCATGTCAACCAAAGTTACAGTACAATCAACATATTCAACATTCAAAGATAAATTCACAATATGCAGAAAGCATAAAGTTACCAATTCAAGGACAACCGTCCCTTGCCACAGCACTGGGAAATTCTACTGGGCCTTAGCCCTTCTCATCTGAATGTTTTAAATTGACAATGGTACAAACATGCATATAACATATCACATAGTACGTGAGGGATAAGTTACTACCTGACAATTTTTCCAAATCTTGATCTTGATTGACGTGCTTTGAACGTCCTGGGCAAGTGTCAAGTCCTATAAATTATAATTTACGGGCAATGAGTTTTTCTTAATCCAACTCTTCATAAATTATTCTCTTATGTTGGTTACCATTAGGGTCACTACATTAGGCCCAAAATGAAGCTAATGAGCTCAAGATACTCCAAATGCTTAACTTAACTCTTAAATGTCCAATTTTATTACAAAAACTCTTTGCTTTGAATTTTCGCACAATTACCAAAAGCTGGCAGATTTTTCACTGAACTTTGAAAAATCATAACTAATTCTAGAAAAATCGAATTGAGGTGATCCAAAATTCTATATAACCCTTATTAAGTCTATTTTAAGGGAAAAATACTTGCAGTAGCTGAAAGACCACTCACACTTCCCAGTTTTTCTTTTTCTCCCAGCTGCCAGAAAATCTGACCAGTTTTAATGGTCTACTTCAAAAATTCATAACTCCTAGTATACTTATCGAAATCCTTCATAATACCTATCCAATTAAAGGTCTATAAGTATACTTTAATTCTGGAAAATCTCATAGCCAACTAATGAAGTTTGGACAGTGAAAGTTTCGCCACAACAAAACTGCCAGACAAAAACGCACACTGGCAACTTTGTTGCACAAGTAGACTTAATTTCCAATTTTTGATTCTTTAAACCAGTCTGTCAAAAATTATAACCAGAGCCTATTCCCACACAATTTTTCGTGTAGAATCCAATGGAAAGCTCAAAAATACCAAAATAAAATTATTTCTACCAGATTTAGCCCCCAACCGAAATCTGCCTCCCAAAACAACAAAAATTCCACTTTGTGATTTTAACAACCAACAAGTCTAATACTTCTCCAAACATCATATATCACCTTATATATATGATTAAAACATCTTCCTTCTTCAAAAACACCCCTTGAATGAAATACATGGGTGGTTGAAGAGCTAAGAAAAGCTCAATGAAATCACAAAGTATTCGGTTCAAAAGAAAGCCTATGCTTACCTCTTCGCGTTTCTACAAGTGGTTCGGTATTCCGGCGGCACTCTGGTAGACTAATTGGCACAAAACACTTCATATGAGAAATCTAAGACTATAGAATTGAAGCTTATAGTGAGTAGAGGAAGTTTCCTGAAGGACTTACCATACAATAACGGTGATTCAGGGTTGAAATCGGCTCCGGTAGTCAAGAAAACTCACTATTCACTCCTCCTTCTCTCTTCTTGTGTTCTTAAGCTTAAGAAATCTGATTTCCCTTTCTCTTTCCAGGGTTGCACGAAATTTTGCCATTTAATTAGGCATGCATGGTTGTGATTTAATCACATAAATTGATCTCATCTCATCTTGCCACGTGTCACAAATTTAAGGCTTAAGAGTGCCACGTGTCATGCAACCATCTGTCTTCCACTATTCTCTTTCTTCTGTGGGTCATAAATGCTCAGGGGTAGGGAAGGCCTGACAATTTCCCCGGACGCCTGGGTTCGGTGCTCGACTTGAAAAGTAAGCGACCCAGCCGGAGACCGGTGAATTCCCCAGACTCAGACGCTAGATGGCGTACTCCGGAGATGACAACACAAAAGGCTTAAAGTGGGTGTAATAATGTGTAATGATGAGGGACACATGTCACCCCCTCATTTGGCCAACACAAAAACATGTTTTTACTTTGTAATAATTTCGTGACAGTTGTCATTTCCTTATTTGGCCAACATGAAAGATGTGTCATCTTGAGTCATAATGAGCTGTCATTACATAGTTTATTGAAGTTCTTTTTAATAAAGTTGCTCCATCGGTGCATTACCCGGAATTCCACGTAGGACCCACGTGGGACCATGGTACACATATCAAGGCACATCACGAAATGCCCGAATTCCTTCGATCTCGCAACTAACGCCCCTTAACCCTGCAGCCACTGACGAATTTTGCTCCGACTTCTTACACTTGTATTTTTACAATATTGACTTCTCGATTTCTGTAAATGACACAGTTGATATCTGGGAATTCTGAAAGTAACTCTACCTTTAATTGTAAATACCGATACTTATTTTATTCTACTATTTCCATATTTACACGTTTTTAGTATTGCAAAATTATTTATATTACAATTCTTCCCCCGTACAAGAAATTTGGTCCCCGAAATTTGTTACACGTCCAAAGACATAAATTCCGGGTAACGTTTCTTCATATCCTCTTCCATTTCCCATGTTTCTTCTCTTGGAGAAAAACCTTTCCAGACCACTTTCACGAATAGTATACTTCGATTTCTAAGTTGTTTCTCTTGTCGGTCAATGATTTGCTCTGGCACTACTTCATAGGTATTATTCTCTCGTACTTCAATTTCTTCATACTAGATCACGTGCTCAGGGTCTGGTTGGTACTTCTTTAATTGAGAGATGTGAAATACATCATGTAGTCTGCTCAGGTTTGGGGGTAAAGCTATTTTGTATGCCACTGGTCCAATTCTCGTAAGAATTTCAAAAGGACCAATATATCGTGGGCTTAGCTTCTTTCTCTTTATCGCTCTACCGATTCCAGTAACTGGAGATACTTTCAGGAATACATGTTCTCCAACTTCAAATTCTAGAGGTCTTCTTCTTTTGTCAGCGTAGCATTTCTGTCTGCTCTGTGCTGCAAGGAGCCTCTTTCTGATAGTTTTAATTTGTTCTGAAGTCTGATCAATCAGATCTGGCCCATACAATTTTCTCTCTGATAATTCTGTCCAGCAGAGAGGTGACTGGCATTTCCTTCCATAGAGTGCTTCATATGGAGCCATTTGAATGCTCGTATGATAGCTATTGTTGTAGGCGAATTTGGCAA
Source organism: Inga leiocalycina (assembly GCA_963242795.1). Taxonomy (NCBI): domain Eukaryota; kingdom Viridiplantae; phylum Streptophyta; class Magnoliopsida; order Fabales; family Fabaceae; genus Inga; species Inga leiocalycina. The sequence goes on from OY725321.1 coordinate 62,561,662, forward strand.
GTGGAAGGAAACAATCCCAATTCCCCTTGAAATCTATAACACATGCTCGCAGCATATCTTCTAGTGTCTGTATAGTCCTCTCTGACTACCCATCTGTTTGTGGATGATAAGCTGTACTAAATTTCAACTTCGTACCTAATGCTTCGTGTAGAGCTTTCCAGAATCGAGATGTGAAGCAAGGATCTCTATCAGAGATAATACTCTTTGGTGTACCATGCAATCGGATTATCTCCTTTATATAAATTTCTGCTAGCTTCTCAGGAAAATAACCAGCAATGATAGGTAGGAAATGAGCTGACTTTCTAAATCGGTCAACAATTACCCATATTGCATCATAGTTTCTGATCCTAGGTAATCCTACCACCAAATCCATGGTAACACTCTCCCACTTCCACTCTAGAATTTTGGGGCTTTGCAGAAGTCCTGATGGTCGTTGATGTTCAATTTTTACCTTTTGACAGGTAAGACATCGTGCAACATACTTGATTACATCACTTTTTAGTCCTGGCCACCAGTATTCTGATTTCAAGTTATGGTACATCTTGATTGCTCTTGGATGAAAAGTATATTTACTCTTATGTGCCTCATCCAGAATTTTTCGCCTTAGGTCAGCCTTTGGTGGAACATATACTTGCTTCTGGTATCTGACTAACCCACTGGGCGAAAGATCATAGTTTGGATTTTCACCTATTCTGATCATTTCTTGAATAGATGTGGCCTCCTCATCTTCCTTCTAGGCTTCTTCTATTTTTGCCCTCAGACCACTTTCCTCTTGACTAACATTGAAGTTAGCAATAACTACTTCATTTGGTACATTCATGTTTAGGAATACTTGATTTGACAGATTCAGATTCCTGAATTCCTCTAGTAATTTATGTTCTCGTACCATCATAACTGCCACCTGCATCGCCTTCCTACTAAGAGCATCGGCAACAACATTCGCTTTCCCTGGATGATATTTAATCTCCAGGTTATAGTCTTTCAACAACTCCATCCATCTCCGCTGCCGCATATTAAGTTCTTTCTGATCGTGTAAGTATTTGAGACTTTTGTGATCGCAGTATAATTTTATAGCGGTACCATACAGATAATGCCGCCATATCTTCAAAGCAAACACGATTGCTGCAAGTTCCAAATCATGAGTGGGGTAATTCAATTCATTAGTCTTCAGCTGTCGAGAGGCATACACCACTACTCTACCTTGTTGCATAAGGACACATCCCAATCCCTGTTTACTAGCATCGCTATACACCACGAAGGTTTCACTGGGATCTAGGATAATCAATACTGGAGTAGTTGTCAATCTCTCCTTCAGCTGTATGAAGCTTTTTTCACATCGTTCATCCCACACAAATGATTGGTTCTTTCTTGTGAGCTTTGTCAATGGTAAGGCAATTCTGGAAAAATTCTGTATGAACCTGCGATAGTAATCGGTAAGACCCAGAAAACTGCGTATTTCTGTAACAGTTTCTGGCCTTTTCCAGTTTAACACTGCTTCTACTTTATTAGGATCGACAGAGACCCCTTCTTTTGAAATCACATGTCCCAAAAATTTGACTTCTGACAGCCAAAATTCACATTTACTGAGTTTGGCAAAGAGTTGTTTTTCCTTCAAAATGCTCAGCACGATCCTCAGATGCTCCACATGCTCTTCTCTATTTTTTGAATAAATCAGGATGTCATCAATGAAGACTACCACAAACTGATCCAAGTGCTTACAAAAGATCCGGTTCATGTGGTCCATAAACATGGCAGGTGCATTAGTCAGGCCAAATGGCATCAATAAAAATTCATAGTTGCCATATCTGGTCCTGAAAGCTGTTTTTGATATATCTTCAGCCTTTACTCGCAGCTGATGATAACCTGATCTCAGGTCAATCTTCGATTATGCACTAGATCCAGACAATTGATCAAGGAGATCGTCAATTCGGGGAAGTGGATATTTATTCTTTACAGTCACCTTGTTCAACTCTCTATAGTCAATGCATAGCCTTAGGCTTCCATCCTTCTTTCTGACAAACAATACTGGTGCTCCCCATAGTGAAACACTGGGTCGGATGAATCCTTTCTCCTGAAGTTCTTCAATTTGCTTCTTTAGTTCCATCATTTCATTTGGTGCCATTCTATAAGGTGCTTTGGATACAGATCCAGCTCCTGGTGCGATTTCAATGTTGAACTCTACTTCTCTTTCTGGAGGCAACCCAGTAATATTTTATGGGAAGACCTCAGGGAATTCATTCACGACAGGTACATTTTCAAGAGTTAAATTTGTCTCTGCCTGAACAGAGAAAAATACTATGTACCCTTGATGCCCTTTCCCTAGGCATTTTTTAGCTTCAGCCATAAAGAAAAGGTTAAGGTTTGGACTAGCATCAAATTTTGTTTGCGGTTCTGGAAATACTACCCTCTTATTACCACAATCCAGTAACACATTGTTTGCCGTCAACCAGTTTAGACCCAATATGACTTACAGTTGTTGGAGTGGCAAACAAATTAGATCTATTACAGATTCATACCTCTCAACATCTATAGCACAACTTAGACATACATCAGCAGTCACAGTTTTGACACCCATAGGTATTGATACAATTAAGTCATATGGCAATTTATAGATGCTTAGTCACAATCGTTTAGCACAATCATATGAAATGAAAGAATGACTAGCACCCGAGTCAAACAATGCGTGCAAAATATTACCATGGAGGAGGATAGTACCTTGGATCATCTCTGGTGACCGTTTATGGCAATGTCATTTTTTTGTTTGGTCTCAACCAGGAAAGATCCATATAAACCAATTATCCGAGCATTCATTTGACTTTTTGGGCTATTTTTCAAATGTGGGCCTCCTCATGCGTCATGGCAAAAACTCTACCCTGGTTCTGTGACCTAGGCTCAGCTGCTCGCTGTGGACAATCTTTAATAAAGTGTCCAGGCTTTTTACAAGCATGACAAATCAGTTGCCCTTCACAAGATCTACCCGGGTGTGTCTTACGGCAACGAGGACATGGTTGTTGTGTTTGAGGACCTTGATAGCCTTTCTTCTCAGATTAAAAGGGTTTTTTGTTATTTCCCTTAGAAAAGAATCCTTGCCCCTTTCGTTTTTGAGAAGTATTCCCCTGACTAGATCCACCTTGGTTATTCACAGTTTTGGTCAAATGCACCCTGCTCAAGTTACCCTCTATCAGCCGGCATACTTCTACTACTTTGTTGAATTTAGTAAATTGTTGGGCAACTAGCTTCTCCTCCATTTCTGGCTTTAGTCCTCCAATCAACATATCGGAGCTCCATTCCTCATCATCTTTAAATTGCAAATAAGAGGAGTAACGGGATAACCGAGTGAATCGGGACAGGTACTCATCGAAAGTCTCAATATCACCTTGTCGTATATTCAGGAATTCTTTATCCTTTGTGAGCCTCACGAACCTCGGGAAGAATTTCTCATTGAACTCATGTTGGAATAACTCCCAGGTCAATGGAATGTTTCGTGCATTCAGTATTATTTTTGTATTTCTCTACCAACGGTCAGCGTCTCCCTCCAATTTATATATAGCCATTCTAGCTTTCATCTTTGTAGGACACTCCAGCACCTCAAATATTTTCTCCAATCGTGTTATCCATTCCTCAGCAGCTTGTGGATCAAATTTTCCCTTGAATGCCGGAGGCTGGTACTTAATGAATTTAGGCATCCAGTATTGGAGGTCTTCTTCTTCTTCTGGGGCTGGAACAATAGGAATCCCCTGATTAGATTCAAGTGTATGAGATCGTTCACCATTCTCAAATGACTCCTCCTCTGAATCCACCTTAGTGTCTTCATTTACCTCAGTATCCTTAGGTGGTGCCTCATCTTCCTTATGCTTTTCCTTTAATTCCCGCATTTCCTCACGTAATTCTTGCATCATAGTTTGCTGTTGTGCCAATATTCCAAGAAACTTGCTGCATAGAGTCTGGTGGGTTTCTGACTTCCTCAACTTCTGGCACTGCAGGTCTTTTCTTTGGTCTACCCTTCACCATTATTTCTTTTCACTATCACCAAAGAAAATTTGCACCATTAATAAGACACTTATCATATATATATACACCCCTTAAGCTTCAAATACTATTGTACAATAGGATATATACATATGATAATATTAAAGGGTCATATTTACAACTAAAGCAACTAAAGCAGCTTAATATATACAAAAGTAGCCTTTTATGTGCTACCATAACCAGTCCAGCTGGCCCTACCATTACCAGTCCATGTTTTGCACCACATATAATTCCATGTGATCCAGAAAAGTCTCAAACTCGAAAGGACCCCAAAATACGATCTCATTCTTCTTTTTGATCCAAGTAGTAAAATCGGGAAGGTAGGCTAGTGTGGTTTGGATCCAAATTTCATCAGTTAACACTAACCCAAGCTCGGCCCTTCTCCCATATAGGTTCCTTACTTGCCAGAAAAATACTATATATAGAATCATGGAGGAAATAAATTCATCGTACCGTAGCAAGTATAATTCCTTAAAGCATTCCCACAGCTTATGGTCTGGGTGTGGGTCAAAGAATAACTGAGTCACCGGGGCTCTAGACTCAGTATCAGAATTGGCACCCTGAAAATTCTCATCATTCTCAGGATCACTAGTATTGCCTATAGATGGCTCTATGCCAGGACTAGCCTGCCTAGCCTTTATTGTTATTGTCGTATGATTGGGAACTCTTTTCCTTGCCGTACGCCGCACTCTTCATCCATTCCCTCCACTATGCTCCCCTTTATTAATGACTACATAAAGTTTACCCTCTGGTATACGATGCTCTGGAGGAGGCTGGTTAATAGACGAGGGTGAACTACTTCTTTGTCTTTTCCTATTAGACATGGTTCCTATCATAAAGCAACTAACCAAGGGTTAGAATTTATGAATTATACTAACATAAGCAGAGAACTTTATCCTAGGCCAAGAACTTATGCTCTGATCCCATAAAATGTAACACCTGTGTTTTGAAAGCATATAGATGGCATAATTGTAGTAATATCTTTAAAAAGGAGACCGGTAATCTTTTGTAAACAGCAGAAGTCCCAACTTCAAGCAGAGTGTGGAGCTGTACTTGAATGGGTTTTCAAAAATCTTTTCAAAATCATTTTCAGATTAGGTCTCATATTATTTTATGATTTATTTTAAGCCATCTGTTTCAGGTTCATTTTTTCATATCAGAGTGTTTACTAATAAGTTCTCTACTAAAACCCAAGCTATTATGTTTAATTAACGCCCCTAGGTGGACGGCTGTCCACTACTGGTACGAATGTCGATGCGCGTTCGCTTATATACAGACGCTTACATACATGTCAGTACGAGACTGACCACACTTAAATACAAATTACATACAATCTCCAAAATATATAACTAATAGAAAACTAAATTCTAAGTCCTTTGCTTCATTCGCCCGTGTTTACCTTCTTGCCAGAGGAACTACTTGCCCGAGCTGAAAATTTGTTTTGGAAAAATAGGGTGAGATTCAATGAATCTCAGTAGTAACAGATATCACTCATATAAAATGCACATATATCATGCCATGTCAACCAAAGTTACAGTACAATCAACATATTCAACATTCAAAGATAAATTCACAATATGCAGAAAGCATAAAGTTACCAATTCAAGGACAACCATCCCTTGCCACAGCGCTGGGAAATTCTATTGGGCCTTAGCCCTTCTCATCTGAATGTTTTAAATTCACAATGGTACAAACATGCATATAACATATCACATAGTAGTGAGGGATAAGTTACTACCTGACAATTTTTCCAAATCTTGATCTTGATTGACGTGCTTTGAACGTCCTGGGCAAGTGTCAAGTCCTATAAATTATAATTTACGGGCAATGAGTTTTTCTTAATCCAACTCTTCATAAATTATTCTCTTATGTTGGTTACCATTAGGGTCACTACATTAGGCCCAAAATGAAGCTAATGAGCTCAAGATACTCCAAATGCTTAACTTAACTCTTAAATGTCCAATTTTATTACAAAAACTCTTTGCTTTGAATTTTCGCACAATTACCAAAAGCTGGCAGATTTTTCACTGAACTTTGAAAAATCATAACTAATTCTAGAAAAATCGAATTGAGGTGATCCAAAATTCTATATAACCCTTATTAAGTCTATTTTAAGGGAAAAATACTTGCAGTAGCTGAAAGACCACTCACACTTCCCAGTTTTTCTTTTTCTCCCAGCTGCCAGAAAATCTGACCAGTTTTAATGGTCTACTTCAAAAATTCATAACTCCTAGTATACTTATCGAAATCCTTCATAATACCTATCCAATTAAAGGTCTATAAGTATACTTTAATTCTGGAAAATCTCATAGCCAACTAATGAAGTTTGGACAGTGAAAGTTTCGCCACAACAAAACTGCCAGACAAAAACGCACACTGGCAACTTTGTTGCACAAGTAGACATAATTTCCAATTTTTGATTCTTTAAACCAGTCTGTCAAAAATTATAACTAGAGCCTATTCCCACACATTTTTTCGTGTAGAATCCAATGGAAAGCTCAAAAATACCAAAATAAAATTATTTCTACCAGATTTAGCCCCCAACCGAAATCTGCCTCCCAAAACAACAAAAATTCCACTTTGTGATTTTAACAACCAACAAGTCTAATACTTCTCCAAACATCATATATCACCTTATATATATGATTAAAACATCTTCCTTCTTCAAAAACACCCCTTGAATGAAATACATGGGTGGTTGAAGAGCTAAGAAAAGCTCAATGAAATCACAAAGTATTTGGTTCAAAAGAAAGCCTATGCTTACCTCTTCGCGTTTCTACAAGTGGTTCGGTATTCCGGTGGCACTCTGGTAGACTAATTGGCACAAAACACCTCAGATGAGAAATCTAAGACTATAGAATTGAAGCTTATAGTGAGTAGAGGAAGTTTCCTGAAGGACTTACCATACAATAACGGTGATTCAGGGTTGAAATAGGCAACGGTAGTCGAGAAAACTCACTATTCACTCCTCCTTCTCTCTTCTTGTGTTCTTAAGCTTAAGAAATCTGATTTCCCTTTCTCTTTCCATGGTTGCACGAAATTTTTCCATTTAATTAGGCATGGATGGTTGTGATTTAATCACATAAAATGATCTCATCTCATCTTGCCACATGTCACAAATTTAAGGCTTAAGAGTGCCACTTGTCATGCAACCATTTGTCTTCCACTTTTCTCTTTCTTCTGTGGGTCATAAATGCTCAGGGGTAGGGAAGGCCTGACAATTTCCCTGGACGCCTGGGTTCGGTGCTCGACTCGAAAAGTAAGCGACCCGGCCGGAGACCGGTGAATTCCCCAGACTCAGACGCTAGATGGCGTACTCCGGAGATGACAACACAAAAGGCTTAAAGTGGGTGTAATAATGTGTAATGATGAGGGACACATGTCACCCCCCATTTGGCCAACACAAAAACGTGTTTTTACTTTGTAATAATTTAGGGACAGTTGTCATTTCGTTATTTGGCCAACATGAAAGATGTGTCATCATAAGTCATAATGAGCTGTCATTACATACTTTACTGAAGTTCTTTTTAATAAAGTTGCTCCATCGGTGCATTACCCGGAATTCCACGTAGGACCCACGTGGGACCATGATACGTATACCAAGGCACATCACGAAATGCCCGAATTCCTTCGATCTCGCAACTAACGCCCCTGAACCCTGCAGCCACCGACGAATTTTGCTCTGACTTCTTACACTTGTATTTTTACAATATTGACTTCTCGATTTCTGTAAATGACACAATGGATATCTGGGAATTTTGAAAGTAACTCTACCTTTAATTGTAAATACCAATACTTATTTTATTCTACTATTTCCATATTTACACGTTTTTAGTATTACAAAATTTAGTATATTACAATGCTCAATGGTAGTGGGGATTGTCATGAGGCGCTACTTATCCCCAGGTAGTGGCTTCGATCCCTGTGAATGCGGAAAATCTCGCTTGGGGAACGAGGAACTCTTGTGAGTCCACCTCTTACGGGGTCCATGTGTGGCCTGGCTGGAAGTGGGGTGTGACACCCGCACTATTAACTTCCTGAAGGGGCTTTACTGCTGACAATAAGACCCTCTCTATACACATGATCAGGGATCAAACCCCTAATTAGATACTTAAGGAACACAGGAAAGTCACAAATGTGACTGAAGGTAGGATGTGTGTAGGTGTTAGTTAAAAATAGTATAGGTGTTGGCCCAACAAGGTGGGTTGGGGGAGCGCAAGTTAATGCATATTATAGACGGACTCCTTGTTCTTGTTTCTTTTCCTTTAGGCCCTTACCATTCAAAACTCTTTTGGGGAATTTCTTCAAGGTCCCACCCACCGTGAAAATCATCAAAATTATTATGGAGTCTCATGGATCTTAATTATAAATAAGTTTTATTGTACATTACCAAAGTTGTTATAAAAGTATATGTGATAAGAGAGAAGATTGATAGAATTTCTAGAGAGAAGTTCTCATTCAGTTCAACTGAAACAATCGATTACGAGCCTTTATATAGAGTCAGAAATCTAACCCTGGTTGCATGACCATGGTTATATTTAACCCTGGTTACATGACCACTTTATATCTTCTTTATGTCCTTGTATTCTTTTGCTTTTGCTTTGTGTCAAGTCTTCTTTTCTTCTTTATATCAAGTTGACTGGAAGAGTAATATGAGTCAATGGACATCCACATATTTAATATTCATAACCCTCCCCCTTGGATGTCCATTATGAATATGCCTCATTAAAAACTTTAATTAGTAAAAACCCAATGGGATATAAAAATAGCCAAAGAAAATAGTACATCATTTATTGATACACTGTCGAGTGTTGTCTCATTAAAAACCTTTCTAGGAAAACCCAGTGGGACAAAACCTAGATAAGGAAAAAAGAGTACAGCATGTATTGACTCCCCTTCTTGATAATATCAGTTGAAATCTTTGAATCTTCGAAGACCAATATCGTGAATAAGTTTTTCAAAGATTGTACCTGGGAGTGACTTGGTGAATAAATCTGCTAGATTTTCACTTGAACTGATTTGATGGATATCTATTTCACCATCCTTTTGAAAGTCACGAGTGAAGAAGAATTTTGGTGAAATATGCTTTGTTCTATCGCCCTTGATATAGCCTTCTTTAAGTTGAGCGATACATGCAGCATTATCCTCATATAGGTTTGTTGGGATCATTTTGCTGAAAGATAAATGACAAGTTGTATGTATATGATGTATCACTGACCTCAACCACATACATTCTCGACTTGCTTCATGTATTGCTAGAATTTCTGCATGATTAGATGATATGGCTAATATAGTTTGTTTCATAGATCGCCATGAAATAGCTGCACCTCCACATGTAAATAGATAGCCCGTTTGTGATTTACCATAATGTAGATCAGACAAAAATCCGACATCTACATAACCAACCAGTTCATGTTTGGATACATTTGAGTAGTATAACCCCATGTTTGTAGTACCTTTGAGATAATGAAGAATGTGCTTTATTCCATTCCAATGCCTTCGTGTTGGTGAAGAACTATATCTTGCTAATAAATTAACAGCAAATGATATATCAGGACATGTGTGATTAGCAAGATACATTATTGCTCCAATAGCACTAAGATATGGTACTTCTGGACCAAGTAGTTCTTCATCACCTTCTTCACTAATTTCTCAGGGTCGGAATGGGTCTTTATCTACCTTCAAAGATCATACAACCATTGGGGTACATAATGGATGGATTTATCCATGTAAAATCGCTCTAGGACCTTCTTCACATAAGTTTCTTGATATACAAAGATCCCTTTCTTGAAGTACTCAATCTGTAGTCTAAGACAGAATTTTGTTATTCTCAAGTCCTTCATTTCAAATTCTTTCTTCAAACAATTAATTGCCTTTTGAAGCTCTTCAGGAGTTCCAATGATGTTGATATCATCAACATAAACAACAATTATAGCAAACTCACTATTAGATCTTTTCATAAAGATGCATGGGCATATCTGATCATTTTTGTATCCTTCTTTCAACAAATATTTATTAAGACGATTATACCACATGCGCCCTGATTGCTTCAGGCCATATAGGGACTTATTTAACTTAACTGAGTATTGTTCTCAGGAACTTGAATTGGATGCTTCTGGCTTCTTAAGTCCTTTAGGGACTTTCATATAAATATCATTGTCAAGTGATCCATAAAAATAGGCAGTCACAACATCCATTAGATGTAAATCAAGTTCTGGATCTACTGCTAGACTAATTAAATAACAAAAAGTATTCGCATCCACTACTGGTGAATACGTTTCTTCAAAATCAATGGCAGGTCTTTATGTAAAACGTTGGGCTACATGACGTGCCGTATATCTAGTTATTTTTCCCTTTTCATTTCTTTTTCGTACAAAGACTCATTTGCATCCAACTGGTTTTACATCTTTAGGTGTAAGGACTACAGGTCCAAATACGTTTCGTTTAGCCAATTATTTTAGTTCTGCATATGGCTCGAAAGGGAAGCCACCAACCAGGAGTGGTTAGGGCTTTAGGGACATTTTATATTTTGGATGTTGGTTATTTAGTTGGCTTTTGGGATTGCTGCAGGTATATGAGATGTATATAACAATTTTGGATATGTAATCCCCATTTTGGGAAACCTTTAAACCCATTCTATATATATAAGTAAGCAGGGGCTGCCGGGATTTTGGTTACACAGTTTGATATTTATTAAGTGATATAACTGCACAGGTAATTGTATTCAAAAGTAAATGTGAGACCCACAAATTTCCATTTTTAAACATTTTGTTTGGACACCCAATCTCTTGGAGATGAGTGATTTTAATTGCATTTTTGTCTTATTGGTCTTTATTTCACTTAAATTTCATAATACAGATATAATTACCTTGAGGGGTTTACATTTTTGGTATCAGAGCTGCAGTTCCTGGCAAGGGTAGAGTTTGCTAGGATAGCTCCCATAGTGTGGTCTTAGTGATAAGAAATCATCTGTGAATAATCGTTATATACATATATCTATTCTGGTTATGTGGATATATGTTCTTTGTGAAATTGTGTGTATACCATAATTCTTGGATTAATGGGGTGATTTCTTTATAGAATGAAAAGAACATCAAAAGGTCTCCCCAGAATACAACAAGTAGATCCCGAGGTAGAGGTTGTCAATGAGAATTCACCGGACCCATTACAAGAAATGATGGAGTTGATTCGGGATCAGCGTAATATAATTGCTGAGCTTAGAGAAGAGCTTAGAGCTGAGAAAGCAAAGAATAACGAAGGCTCTACTCAGGAGGAAACTCAAGAGGAGACTCAAGAGAGGATGCATAGAGAAGAAACGGCTGAAGGGTCGGCGCGACCACTTGATCACCACCTCGTGCTAGACCAAATCCTGAATCATATGAAGTTCTAGCTAGAGAGGAAAGAGATCTTCAGTTTTGCGTCTTTAGATTCTGTAAGCACCTACCTCCGGCATTTAAAGGGAAATTTGATCCTCAGGTGGCTGAAGACTAGCTGAACCGTCTTGAGAAAATCTTTGAGGTCTTAGAGTGTCCCTCAGAGGTGACAGCCCGGCTAGCAGTGTACAAGCTTGAAGGAGATGCAAACCGCTGGTGGAAGAATATTGCTCTATCTTTGAGAAGTAAAAGCATACCATTGACCTGGGAAGTATTCCGGCAACATTTTAATGAGAAATATTTTCCTAAGTCAGTGAGGCTTGAGAAGGGGACTGAGTTCTTGAACATCAAGCAAGGGGACATGGAGTCGTTTGATGAGTACCTGTCCCGTTTCGTCCATTTATCTTGGTATTCATCATATTTACGGAAGATGGATGACGAGGAGTTGAGTTCAGACTTGCTTATACGGGGTTTGAGGCTTGATATGAGAAAGAGAATAGCCACCCATCAGTTTTCTGAGTTCAAAAAGTCAGTTGAGGAATGTCGGATTAAAGAGAGTAATATGAGAGAGTTGTATCCAGCTAAGACTGTTGGTGGTCATAGTGAGCCCAGTAAGGGCAATACTTCTCAAAAGTGAAAGGGCTCAAGATCATCCTCTTCATTTAGAGGTGGTAGTAAGAAGCCTTATTAGTCTGAGAATCGAGATCAGTAGAGAGCTCCTTTTGTATGGACATATCTACGGTGTAATAAGCCACATCATGGAAAGACTTGCGATGGTCGGGTGATTTGTTTTAAATGCAAGCAAGTTGGGCATACATCTGTTGAGTATGGACAGCTACAACCAGAGCAAAGACCGAGGACTCAGGGCCGAGTATTTGCTATGACTCATGAGGAAGCCCGGAAATTCCCAGAGCTGATATAAGGTACAGTTCTTCTTAATGGATATATGTTACAAGCATTGTTTGACTCGGGTGCAAGTCACTCCTTTATTGCATATGATTGTGTGAAGCGCCTAGGTATGAATGTGTATAAGTTACCATTCGATTTGATTATGTTAGCACCGATGGGTGTGAAGGCTGTAACTACAGAAGCCTGTTTAAATTGTGTTATGACCGTTGAAGGTCATAAATCGGTGGTAGATATGATTTGTTTACCGCTCTGCCAATTGGAAGTCATTTTGGGTTTTGATTGGTTGAGAGCGAATAATGTGTTATTAGACTGTGGGAACAAGAGGATAGTGTATCCTATTTCTCATAACATTAAGGACAAGAATGTCGACCTAAATTTCCTTTCAACAGCTAAGGTTGAGAAATATTTGCAAAAGGGTTGTCAGGGGTATATGGTTTTCTTTTCTGTACAAGGAGAAACCAGTGAGTCTTTGAGTAGTATACCCGTAGTGAATGAATTCCCTGAGGTATTTCCGGATGACCTAAGTGGGTTGCCTCCTGAAAGGGAAGTTCAATTTTTGATTGAAATTGTGCCTGGAGCTGGATCTACATCCAAAGCCCCATATTATATGGCCATAAATGAAATGGCAGAACTAGAGAAACAAATTGAAGATTTGCTTGAGAAAGGGTTCATTAGACCCAGTGTGTCACCTTAGGGAGCTCCAGTTTTGTTTATGAAAAAGAAAGATGGGAGTCTTCGTTTATGTATCGACCATAAAGAGTTGAATAAAATTACCGTCAAGAATAAGTACCCTCTCCCCAGAATTGATGACCTGTTAGATCAACTATCCGGTTCATGTGTGTTTTTGAAAATTGATCTAAGGTCGAGGTATCAATAGCTGCGAGTGAAAGCAGAAGATATTTTGAAGACTGCTTTTCTGATTAGGTATGGTCATTATGAATTCTTAGTGATGCCATTTGGGCTAACTAATACGCCTGTGGTTTTCATGGATTACATGAACCGTGTTTTCCGACCATACCTAGATCAATTCGTTGTGGTATTCATAGATGATATTCTGATATACTTTAAGAGTATAGAAGAGCATGAGCATCATTTGAGAATTGTGTTGAATACATTGCGTAAGAAGCAGCTCTATGCCAAGTTGAGTAAGTGCAAGTTTTGGCTATCAGATGTGAAATTCTTAGCCTATGTTATCTCACAAGAAGGGGTTTCTGTGGATCCCAGTAAAGTGGAAGCAGTACTAGACTGGAAAAGGCCAGAAATTGTTGCATAGGTACTCAGTTTTCTGGATCTTGCTGGCTATTATTGGAGATTCATTTATAATTTCTCCCGTATTGCCTTGTCGATGACCAAGCTCACAAGAAAAGATCATCCATTTGTGTGGGATGAACTTTGTGAAAATTGCTTTGTGGAGCTGAAACAGAGGTTGACTATGGCACCTATATTGATTTTACCTGATCCTATTTTGACATACGTTGTGTATAGTGATGCCAGTGGGCAGGGATTAGGGTGTCTCCTTATGAAGCAGGGACATGTGGTGGCATACACCTCTTGACACCTCAAACCTCATGAATTGAACTATCCCACTCATGATCTGGAGCTTGCGGCCATTGTGTTTGCATTGAAGTTTTGGTGTCATTACTTGTACGGTGTAACTGTAGAACTATACTACGACCACAAGAGTCTCAAGTATCAGTATGACCAGAACGAATTGAATATGAGACAACAACGCTGGATGGAGTTGTTTAAGGATTACAACTTGGAAATCAAATATCATCTGGGTAAGGTAAATGTAGTCGCTGATGCTCTTAGTCGAAAGACTGTGTTTGTGGTAGCTATAATGATACAAGAGGGGAAGTTGATTGCTGATTTTCAAAATATTAATTTATCGAACCAGATGATCTGTACCAACTATACTATTTCCCAAGGGGAAAGCAACTTGAGAGCTGAAATTAAAGAGCCTCAAAGGCAAGATGGTTGGATATAGCGTAATCTAGCTAGAATTGAGCGGGGAGAAGCTCAGGGTTACGATTTGTCGCCAGTGGACTAGTTCGTTATCAGAAAAGGATTTGTTTTCCACTCAAGGCAGAATTAAGACAGAAGATCTTGGATGAGGTGCATAAAAGCCGGTATACTCTTGACCCTTGTATGACCAAGTTGTATCATAATTTGAAATCTGTGTATTGGTGGCTGGGAATGAAGAGTGATGAGACGAAACATGTGGCGAGGTGTCTCACATGCCAGAAGGTAAAGATTGAGCACCAGAAACCGCCTGGTTTGTTGCAAAGTCCTGAAATTCCAGAATGGAAATGGAAAAGTGTGACCATGGACCTTATTGTGGGATTGCCTTGGATCAGGAATTATGATGCAATCTGGGTCATTATGGACCAGTTAACAAAGTCGGCGCACTTCTTACCAATCAATGCTTGTTACTCTCCAGACAAGCTAGCAGAGATTTATATTCGTGAGATTGTGAAGCTCCATGACATACCAAAGAATATCATCTCCGATTGTGATCCCTATTTCACCTTAAGATTCTGGAGGGCATTGCATGTGGCACTGGGTACTCAGTTAAGATTCAGTACAGTATTTCATCCTTAGACAGACGGACAGTTAGAGAGGATTATTTAAACCCTAAAGGATATGTTGAGGGCATGTGTCCTCGACTTTAAAGGGAGTTGGGATTGTTTTCTTCCTCTTGCGGAGTTTGCCTACAACAATAGCTATCATGCGAGCATTCAGATGGTGCCGTATGAAGTGTTGTATGGAAGAAGATGCCAATCGCCATTGTGTTAGAATGAGTTTTCCGAGAGGAAGCTCTATGGGCCGGATCTTGTTGATCAAACCACAGCCCATATTTGAATCATTCGTAAGAGGCTTCTGACAGGTCAAAGTTGGCAAAAAAGTTATGCTGACAAGAGGATAAGACTTCTAGAGTTTGAGGTTGGTGACCATGTGTTTCTAAGAATATCTCATGTCACCGGTTTTGGGCGAGCTATCAAGCGAAAGAAATTAAGCTTAAGGTATATAGGTCCTTTTTAAATCCTTGGAAGGATTGGGCCTGTTGCTTATTGAGTAGCCCTACCCCCGAATTTGAGCAAAATTCATGATGTGTTCCATGTTTCCCAACTGAAGAAGTACCAACTGGATCCGTCTCACATCATTGAGTATGAGGAAGTGGAGTTGTAAGATAACTTCACATATGCGGTGGAGCCAGAACAAATTATTGATCGAGAAGAACGATGGCTCAGACACTGAAGTATTCCTTATGTGAAAGTGATCTAGAAGGGAACGTCACAGAGAGAGAAGCAACCTGGGAAGCGGAAGAGGATATTTGAAGGCAATATCTGGAGTTCTTTGACAAATTTTGAGGGCGTAATTTATTTGACGGGGGGAGAATTGTAATGACCCAATTTGGGATAAGGGCTAATGACTATTATATTGATTGTAATTAGTATAATTAAACACTTGTGTAGAAATGTGATGTAAATTTAATAAAAGTGTATTTGGTGATTAAAAATCAAGGGTGGAGATTTGTTGCATATAGGTCGGAATCCGATGTATTAAGCTTATGTGAGCTCATAGAGGGAGTGAGTAGATGGTGACATGTGGCATAATGTGAATCATTGGATGTGGCATAAGGGACAAAACATCACTTTTCTCTCTCTTCTCTCTCCTATTCGGTTGAGGGGGAGTATGGGCAAGGGAAAGCACTTCATCATCATCAGCCTATTCATCTCTTATATTCTCTCTCTTCCTTCTTCTCCATGTTCGGTGACCTTAAAGAAGGAAAGAAGAAAAGAAAAGCTTGATCTTTGGTGAGTATTGATCATCCTAAGCTCAAATCCTCTTCACTAATTGTGTTCATAGTGTTAAGAGCTTCATTGTAGTGAATTCAGAATCTTGAAAGGTGTGGATTTGGGTGTTGGACAAAATTGAAAATTGGAGAATCTGGATTCTAGATTTGGAAAGGTGAAGAGGTAGGCATTTGATGCTTTTTGATATATATGTTATGATTTTTGGATAAGTTTGAGAAATTCTGGAAATTTGCCCTAATTTATGGTCATTTTGGAATATGTGAATTTCATAGTGATTGATGTTTGGAATAGTTCATTGTGAGGTTCTTTGAGTATTTGATATAGTTTTCGAGTTTGGAATTAAGTTGATTGAAATTGGGTATTGAATGCCATAGAGACCCAAGGGCATAGATTGTGTTTGAAAGGGTATTTGGGTGTTTTTGAGGTTACCAATGGGTTTCCTTCACCACGAGTGATGTTGGTGATCACTCGAGTAACCATGAGATTGCTCAAGTGATGGCGTGTGTTCAAAAGTTAGGGTGGCTCTTGGGTTGTCACTCGCTGGTTAAGGTTCAAGAGTGTGTTCCGACACTCGCAAGTGAAACCTTCTCACCCGAGCACTGGGGGTATGCTCGAGTGAGCTTGTCCCTCTGATGTTGCATGTGTTCTCGGTTTGTCACTCTTTGTATTGCACTTTCAGGGGCTCAAGTGGAGTTAGAGTCATCACCCGAGTGCAAAGCCATATGCTCGAGTAATGTGAGCACTTTCTGGCCGAAGTAGCTGCTTACTGTCAAACACTCACGAGTGAGAGCCATTCTCACTCGAGCACGTGTCTTTCATCACTCAAGTGAGGTCATCTTCACTCGAGTGAACCAGCCAAAAATCACTGTTTTGCCTTTCAAAAAAGGGGTCTTCATGGTAGTTTCTCCTAACCCTTTAGGCCTATGTTTAAGCCTTTATTAACCACCTAAAGAGTCCTAAATGATAACCAACTTAGAGTATTATAGAATAAGTGTTTGGAAAAGAGATTGATGGTTGTCCCTACTTCGGTATAGGATTTGATATCTGTTAGACGTGTGAGACCACTGTGCCAAATAATGTCAGGAAAGATTTAGGTGTGACTACTCTCTTATACTTTGTGTAAATGTATTGTATGTTTGCCTATCATGCATTGTGTGCTGGAGCTTTGTGCCTTGTGGAGCTTTGTACCTTATGGAGCTTTGTGCGTTATGGAGCTTTGTGCCATGTGATACGTTGTGCTTTGAGATACTTTGTGCTTTGTGATGCTGCTGTATAGTGATTACCGCGTAAGCGGGCATTGTGATTATAGCTAAAGCTAGCATAGTGATTATCGCGAAAGCGGGCATAGTGTTTGCAGTGAAAGCTGTCATTGTGATTACGGCGTAAGCGGGCATAGTGCATTGTGATACAGCCGTGAGTGCTGTTGTCTGTGGCGCGAGCCATAGATCATTGTGTTGCTGATGGTGCTGGTGAACATGATACGTTACATGCCTTGTGTTTATATATTGTATGAGTGATTTCTTACTACTAGGATTCTTTAGAATCTCACTCTTTCTAAATGACTAACATTTCAGATAGGGCACGTGGCTCGAAAGCGAAGCGGCCAACCAGGAGTGGTTAGGGCTTTAGGGACATTTTGTATTTTGGATGTTGGTTATTTAGTTGGCTTTTGGGATTACTGCAGGTATATGAGATGTATATAACAATTTTGGATATGTAATCCCTATTTTGGGAAACCTTTAAACCCATTATATATATAGTAACCCGGGGTTGCCGGAATTTTGGTTACGCACCCTGATATTTATTAAGTGATATAACTGCACAGGTAATTGTATTCGAAAGTAAATGTGAGATCCACGAATTTCCATTTTTAAACGTTTTGTTTGGACACCCCTCTCTTGGAGATGAGTGATTATAATTGCATTTTTGTCTTATTGGTCTCAATTTCATTTAAATTTCATAATCCGGATATAATTACCGTGAGGGGGTCACAGCTGTCCTAACACTTCACAATTGGGTTACACTCTTTCCACACCATCAAACTATTTAAATACTGATTATATGATTGTGAAGTCTACTACTAACCCTAATGAGTTCGATAAAGGCTTTGTTTATGTTAATCTGGTAGGAGTTAGTAGAGCTGAGAAGACTTCCAAGAAGGAGTTGTCCAATTTTTTCAAGGAGCTGTGTGCCTTGAATGCTAAACATGGACTATTGAGGGTGCCTTATGCTATCAACTCTGTCCAATCTCAACCTCCAACTGAGAGGATTAATAAAGCAAAGGTTGTTGCTACTATGGACATGGAGAAAGTAGAAAGTGAAGGGGAAGTAGTGGAGCCCATTCCTCCAAAACTCCGATTCAAGAAGATGCATAGGCCTCAACTTCCAATGACTACTGCATCACAAGTTGTTTCGGCATACCTCCAAATCTTTGATGAAAGCTATAAAGATCCCTTCTTAATAGATGTTAAAGAGACCCAATTTCAAGTTGGTGACATGGTCATTAGCTTATCTTCTACATATACAACACCAGGTGATTAACAACAAATACATTTTGTTGGACCAATCGAGATTCACTCCCTCTGTCACCATGGGAATGTCATATTAAAGGATGATCAAGGCAACTATTTCCAAGCAAAGAAACAGCGCCTTCACCTTTTGAAGGGGAGCTATAAGCCTTCATAAAACTCAGGTTGCTTCTTCCCTTTTCTTGTCTTACCTACCATGCTAGTGATTACTTGTGTTGTGTTGTTAGGCATGTGTTTTTATAGGATAAGTGTGGGGGAAGAGGCCATTCTAGTAGAACAGGTAGTTCTTAGGATCTTGATAATAGATTTAGGATAATAAATCCCCATTGCATGTGTCTCTTGCCTATATCTTCACTTGTGCTTGCTTGTTTAGTCATGTATTGAGGACAATGCAAGAATTAAGTGTGGAGGGAGGCATTACACTAGTTAAAATGTTTTGGTTCATGAAATTTGAGAAAAATTGAAAATTTTTGAACTTGGGAATTGGTTTTATGAAGTGCTTAAAGGAACCCTATTTTCACTTTCCTAATGCAACTCCTTGGCATGTTTTTATGAAAATTTAAATGCATGATGATTGTGAAAATCAAGTATTTCCAAATATGATTGCATTAAGCTTGAGTAATCCCTTTGCTTGATTCAATTGAGTGAATGGAGTATCTTTAGTGCAATTTTATTAATTTGGATACCTAGCTTGATTTTAGGAAGTTGATATGATAGAGAAAAGCCTTGTTGGAAGATTCTTGAGCCTTGATTCTATTTTCTCATCATGTGTGTGTATTTACCTATTCTCTAGTTAATCTCTAGAATTTGTCTAGGTTCTTTTTTAAAGCTACATTAATGCCTTGGATTTGTAGATTAATACGGGCATTCATTTCTAAATCCACTGATCCAAACACAAACCATTCATCATTCACCTTTGATTATCCACTTGATCCATTCACTTTCGTTTCTATTTCATTATACAAATGCTATGTTTGCATCTTTTATCATGTTCTTCCCAGAACTATTGAGAAAAAAAAGTACTATTGTATATGTGAAAAGAAAACTACCATATGAATATTCAAAAGAAAGAAAATCGAAAGAAAAAAGAAATATAAAGAAAAAAGAAAGAAAAGAAAAGAAAAAAATGTGAATAGTGAAAATAAAGAGAAGAAAAAGAGAAAATTCAAAGAAAGAAAGAAACAAATAAGGCATTGTGACAAAATATTTGAATTACGTTTGGTTGAATGGTGCTAAGTGATCTAACAATTTATTTGGTACAAGCATAGTGTTTTGTTAGATTTTCCATTTCATTTAGCTTTTTTCAACAATACAACCCTAAAAAGTCCCCTTGACTATGGATTCATGGCACATTAGTGGTAGAGATAGTAGATCCTTTACAAGCCTATGGTAGATGCTAGAATAGGTGAATTGAGTGAAATTTCTTATGATTTGAGAGATGAGAGAAACAATCATTCCCTTGATAGCTCTATCATGTCTATCTTTCTTGGTTTTATTATGCATTCAAGTTGGTTTGCTTTCATTAAAAATTTTCATGAGCTTTTAATTGATTTGGGATTATGGTTATTCAATCTTAATGTAATTGTATTCTTAAATTACTTGATGATTACAGCATTAAGCATATTTTTGAAAATATTGGTTTAATTTTTCCTAGGAGTGCAAAAGGCTAAGTGTGGGGGAATTGACAAATCCCTATTTTATTATATATTTTCATATTTTATTTGGAGATTTTTGTCATAATAAATGAGCATAAAAGATCTCTTTTATAATTAATTGTGATTAAAGGAGTTTATAGCAAATTAAGGTTGAAAAAGGGCAAAAATGTCATATATCCTATGATTTACCTTAATTGACTAATTTTCGGAATATAAGGTATTATATTTTAGGTTTATTTTAATTGCAGATCAGTTTGGAATAAATTACAGAAAAGAACCCAAGATTTCTAAAAATTACAAGAAAAATGAAGAAAGGTCTCAGAGCAAACTACAGAAACGACCCAAATGTTTTAAAATTCATGTCTTGACCTAGAAAAGTTTTCAAGTGTTCATGTTAGTCCCTCTTGATAGGTTTTCAATTGCTTCATTTTAGTCCCTTGGTTAAAACGTGCGTTTTGACCAAGGGTTATTGGGAAGACACGGACGGGAGCTAAAGGGAATAGAGGGTGATACAGAGACATGAGCTGAGAGTTGAGGGGAACACCGCTAGTTGGGTTCATCGCATCTCATCACCGGCATTACCTCTAACGTCACCGGCGACCTTCACTCCCTTCCTCCATTCTTTCCGTCGCCGGTGAGGTTCAAATTCAAAGAACCAGAAATAGAGAGAGGGTCGCGACTGTTGTTGAGTTGCGAGAGGAAGAGGAACGTGGATCTTCACCACAATTCTGTCTGTCGTCCTTGTCTCTCACTCCAACACCACCACCACCGTTGTTTCTTCACCGCCGGAAACACCACCAACGTTTCCATCGCTCCACTATCACCATCCACCGCTATGACCATTGTTTCACCTTCATTATAGTATCGTTCGACCATTATTCCACCACCATTGTTGCTCCTCCACTGCTCACCATCACTCCATCACCACCTAGCCCACAACCACAACCAAACCACCGTCACCATCTTCCTGCTTCACCACCAGCAATGTCCTCCCTTTGTTTTAAACTATTCCAGACCACTTCCTCTGATCAAGCCGTGGCTTGCTCTGTTCTATTTCTGGAATTATTTTAGCCTTCAATTTCATTATTTGTAGCTAATTGGTTAATTGATTCAATGTGCTCCATGGCTGTGATTGTGAAATTGTTTGGTGAAACTGTGATGACAAACTGCAATAGCTGATTTCCTTAGCTCTTGGAGATGAATTGGAGATGGCTTGAGCTTACATGTGCTTCAAAGGGGAGTTTATTTTATCTATAAATCATTATATTTGTGATTTCTTAGGTTTAGGAATTCATTTATGTAATGAGACTATGATTTTAGTTATGATTTCTATGGATTGAGTTGTTGTGATTTGGAATTTGTAATGAGGATTTGTACTCATCACTATATATAGTTATATATATGTTTATCTATGATTCTATTATTTCTCTCTATTTAACATGGTATTGTTGGACAGTTTGATTGAATTGGAATTGTAGTTAAACCTAAATGCATTGTTTATTCCATAGTCACTCTCTAAGGGGTTTTAATAACGCTTAAATGAATGGGTTCATAAGTTTAAGCATTAGACTCAATGGTAATTGAGGTTTGGTATATTAGAAAACTTAGAGAAACTTATTACAATAAGGGAGATTAATAGCATTTCAAGGGTAGGGTTCCTCTCTTGTGATGCTACACTCATTGATTAATAAGATTTGGTATATTAGAAGATTAGTGTATTAACTCCCCAAATATCTTAATTGAGTAAGGATAGCCATTGAAAACTATTTCTAAGAGCATCTTTATCACTTGCATTTTCTAATCCATTCCATTCCACTTTTATTCCAAAAAATCAAAAAATATTAGTTTTTAATGCATTTTAGTTTACTTGCAATTCAGTTAGATAGAATGCTCAAAAATCATTTTTAACTTGTTTTATGCCAATTATCACACTTAGTTTCTAGGTAATTAATAAAAGGTTCTTCGAAAGACGATCCGGGTTTGCACTCTATATTGCAATCCTTGGTTATTTTTGAAGAGGTTAACAAGGCAGAAAGCCGACAACGCCTATTCTTCATCATGGAAATAAGGAAAAATTGGTTTTGGGTTTTGTTTGAAAGTAGGTAATTACAAAACTCAATTAAAATACTAAAGCTACTATTTTTTTTGTCTTTTGAAATAATGAATGGAATGGAATATGAATGAAATGAATTCTTTTGAGAAGTTGGTTCATTAGCTATCCTTGCTCAATAAATGATATATGAGTTAGAAACCCATCAAGTCTTAATTAAAAACCCAGGTAATCACATTGGATCTAACACTCATAATCAATAGCTACTCCTAAGATCGCATTCATAACTATTACTTTGGAATATTATTCAAGAACAATTCATATATGTAAAATGGATTGAATTAATGCAAATATTTCCTCTAATTTAAATGAACAATTGCGACACTCAAATTAACCCAAATCAACTATACAAACTAGTAACCACATAGCAAGCATAGTCTTATTAAATATAAATGAAAATCATCCAATCACAATAATCTAAATCCAAACACAATATAAGCAACCCTAGCTCAACAATATGGAGTCCAAATAACTCACAACAAAATCCTACTAAAACTACCTTAAAACATAGTTATGAATTACAATAACAACAGAAATTCATAAAGAAATTAAGAAAAAACTCCCCATTGAAACTCTTAAACTCAAGCCAAGTCCCGAATCCTCAAGAGTTGAAAGCTTAGTCACACATTGGAGCTTCAGCAACAATGACATCAACTTGTTTGGAGCTCTGAAAATCCATGGAAATTGAGCTCACCCAAAAATCACAGAAATCCTTGAAAAATTACAATGCTCCCCAGGAAGTTACAAACATCACTGAAAACCACAAAGAACTACCCAAGGAGGAAGGTGTGGTGTTAGAGTGAGGAAGGGATGGTGGTGACAGTAGTAGGATGGTACTGGTATATCAGTGCTTTTTTCCGACAGTAATGACTGCAGACTTGAGTGGTACAGTCAAGAGAATCAATGGTGAAAGTCCTTTATCTAGTTCTCCATTGAGCTTCGAAGTCTCAGACTTCTCCACTAGGTCATTATTCAAAGATGACAGTGGGAGGACGCTGCAACTCCGATAATGGTCTTAAGGCGAGAGATGATGATTATGATGGTGATCGACAGCTCTGAGCTTCCCAGATCTGAGCTCTCTCAGTTCGTGGTGCTTTAATGGCAGAGAAGATACTGGTAGTGGTGAGGAAGGAAGTCCTCAACGGTGGTGGTGGATCTCTGTCTCTTTCCGTCACCTCTCAAGTTCATTTTGACTAGGGACTGCACTAAAAAAGTTTAAAAGTTCATGGAGGGACAAAATGTAACTTTTAAATTTTTTTTGGGGAGTGACTGTAATTTCAAAAAATTATAGGCCTTTTTCTTTAATTTTCTCTAGGCCCTTTCTTCATGGATTTGTAGTTTCTAGAAATTCTGGGTCCTTTTCTGTAATTTTTCCTAAACTAATTGCATAGAAATAAACCCAAAATGTAGTACCTTATATTCCAAAAAAATCAATTAAGGTAAATCATGAAATATATGACATTTTTGCCCTCTTTTAACCTTCATTTCATACAAACAAATTTAATCACAATTAATCATAATTAATGCAATTTATGTTCAAAAATAGTGATAAAATCCCCAAATACACCATGAAATAGCTAATCAAAATATGGTTCAAGCAACTGTCTCTATTCTTTGACTAAGTACTACTCACTCCCTATATTTTGACTCGGTTATAACTTAGGGTCTGTTCGGGAACACATTTGGGTAGTAAAAAAGCCTAGTTGCTTTGCTTGGCACCCATTTGGGTTTACGGTGGCTCCCATTAAGCTTTACAAAAAAAAGTCACTTCTATAAGAAGCTGATAAAAGGAGCTTCTTCCTCAGGTGAAAGCTTCTTTTATGATAGTGGGAGCATTTGTTACTGACATTCAAACTCCTCTCTCCTCTCAGCTCCTCCCATCCTCCCGAAACCATATTATAGACCCACTCAACTATCTATATGCCTACTTTAAAATATATGATTGCACTATATTTGTAAAATATTTTTATATTTGCTTTAATATGCCTACTTTCAATTTATCATATTATAGACCACTATCTATAAAAATATATATTATTTAAATTTTAGTGTATTTTTATTTTTTTAATAATAATTTAACTTTTTTTATTTTATCACATTTTATTTGTATTTTTTCACTTCAATTATCACAATATATACAATTAATATGTGTGTGTGTGTGTAGTATTCAATAAGATTCATATCCTTTTCAGTCATTTTCCATCTAAACGGATTTTTCAAACACTAATCCAAACAGGTTTAAGATTAGAAAAAAAATCACTTTTACCACCGCCAATCCAAATGCAAATCACATCTACAATCTGACTTTTTTTCTATCTTACTTTTCCAAAAGCCCATCTGTAAAAAAACCTCCTTCTCCACCGCTAATCCAAATAGGCACTTAGTCCCTATAAAATAAAGGTCAATGATTGAATTATAAAATAATTAAAACTATAAAGCTTGATTTGTAGTTGGTGTACCATCTTTAAGATTGGTGTTATGAGTCAAAAGCAGATAAAAAATTCAGTTGTTTTACTCAACTTGCCTTCCCACAAAGGAAAAACAATTCAAGAGCTCGAAGAATGTCAATGATGAGAAAGAATGCACACATCCTGACTACTCAATGTGCCTTTTCAATCATTAACTATAAAAAGCTCCTTCTTTTGTTTAAATATTGGGATAATTTCAATCAGCCCATGGAAGAAATTTTATTTCAATCAACTCAAAAAATTTTAAATTTTCACTGTACCCTTAAAGTCAAAATGAAATTAAGCTTTGTCTTTCAAAAGGCAATGATGCCCTTGTTTTATTTTTTTAATCCCCTATAAATGCTTTTATTTGCTTTGTGAATACTCTTATTTGTCTTATGAATTCCTTTATTTATCTTGTGGATAGCCAAAATGTTCTTGTTGACTCCCTAATTTCTTTTGAATCCTTTTATCTTTCCTATAAATGCATTTATCTTTCTTGTGAATACCTTTATTTGTCTTGTAAATGCTTGTATAAAAAAATAAAGTACTGACTTCATTGTCTTTTCTCCTATAAAACTTAATTTCATTTTGGTCCAAAAGGTGTAGTGAAATTTAAAATTTTTTAGGGATTGACTGAAATAAAATTGCTTCCATGAGGTTGACTGAAATTTTCCCTTAAAAAAAGTAAAATTTTCCATGTAATAAAAATTGTTTCCAGGACAATGAAACAGGTAACTCCAAGCTGGGTAGTTATCCTCTACTTCAATCACATGAAAATGTCCATTCAAGTATCCTGTCATCTCAAACTTAAAGGACTTAGGCTACAGATCCAGGTATGCAACGTCTGTTATTTCCATGGTCACATTACCTAACATTAGCTATAAGCTTTTTTCTATAAATTGTAGCCAATATAAATATAACATTTGTCATACCAACAAATGATTGGACGGGATGGTAAATGGTCAGCCCTCTTTAAGGATGAGAATACAAATTTAAATCATATGAAGCGCACTTGTCAGTAGAGGAGATAACCCACTAGACGACATACTCTCCCCCTGAACTTGGATTAGTCAATTGCTCGAATATCAGGCCTATGTAGAAGAAGACCAAGTTAAAAAAACGCCTAATACCAAAAATAATTACATTTTCCATTTAAAAAGTTACTTTTCATTTCAGGCCCTTTTCCATTCCATTGTGTGTACCAAATATGGCCTTCATGTTGAAGTGTCATGTCAAACGAATTGAATCTTTATTAGAGTACAATAAGGGAAATTAATTAACACTCACTGCACGCCTCTATTTTGGCCTCCAAACTCCAGCCAAACTGTGAATAGACCATAAATAATTTTGCGTTAAAGTACATATTTGCTCTGAAAATTTTCGTTAAGGAGTATTGTTATCTCAAAAGGTTTTTTAGGTTCAATGTTACCCAAAAAGTGTTAAAATGGAGTAAATATTACCCATTTTATTTAAAAATTTAATTGTCAACATCATTTTTTTAACAATCAACATCATTTTTTTAATGATCAATGTTAGTTTTTTAACAGAATAGGGTAACATTATTACAATTTGAAACTTTTCGGGGTGACATTGAACTTAAATAAATTTATAGGGCAACATTGCTCATTATCAAAAAACTTCCAAGGCAGATTTACAACTTAACCTAATACTTTTTCTTCAAAGTGAAGCACTCAACAATGCCATTACGGTTATTTAATTAAAATCATATGGTTCGGCTGATTTATTCCATGTTTGCAACTTCTACGAGATGTAGTGCATGCATGCAAATTTTGTAATTAGATTAGGAAACCAGATAGGCATAATCATTACTACTAAGTTGTGGTTCTTGCATCACCTAAGTAGAAAAATGAATGACAAATGTGGGGCATAAAATGGCCATTGAGTAAAAAGAATAATCAATATATGAGTTATTCACTTTCCACTAGAATATCTAAGAAAAAATCGTGAAAACAATATTGAAAATGAAGTTTCCTTTTTTGTAAACTTAGGCAAGTTTATTTGAACATTTTATCCAGCGGCAGCACTTGCAAAACTCAAATCCACGAAAAGATCAACATCCTGAAACAAACAATAAAGATTGTTAATAAATAATTTGTATCAAATTTTTTCGAGAAGGATAAAATACTATAGCAGATCATGGTATGTGAAGGGTTATTAATTATTAGAAAATGGATCTAAATTGACAACTTACTTGTAAATAGACAGAAACATGCTATTTTTCCCAAATTTAAATGAAAAGCAAGTAAAAGGAAAGTTTTATCGCACTGCTATAAGACCAGCAATGCTATATCATAGTAAGTGTTGGCCTTTAAAGGGACAACATAAACATAAAATGAGGGTAGCCAAGATGAGGATGCTGAGATAGATGTGTGGTCATACAAGAAAAGACAAGATTTGTAATACTCATATACATGAACAAGTAAGAGTAGCTTCTATTGAAGGAAAAATGGTAAAAAGTTGATTAAGATGGACTGTACATATTCAACGAAGGCCATTGAGTGCTCTGGTGAGGAGGGTTGATAAAACAGTATGGAGTCTTATAAAATGAGGTCTAGGAAGGCTGAAGTAAATGCTTAGTGTTTGTTTGGAACAGCGATTGGAAAAATAGAGTTTGTCCATTTTGCTTTTGGTAATCTTGTTTTTGGTAAAAGCCTGATTGTGTAATGTGATTAATGTTTGGATTGGCGATTGAAAAAATGGAGTTTGTCAATTTAGCTTTTACAACCTTGTTTGGATTGGCTTAAGCATAAGTGATTTTAGAGAGAATAGTAAGAAATAAATTAAATTTGAAATTGAAAAAAAATTATAAAAGTTAAAGTTGGGAAAATTAGAATTTAAAATTAACACAATTTGTCCAAGAAATATTACATAACAAATTGTATCACATGTCTCATACAATGTGGTCTCTAATTGAGTCATGCAACTGATTCATTTGAATGGAAGATCGCCTACCATAATTTGACGTGGAAGGCTATTCATCTACGCTATTATTATCTACATCGACGATATTCCTAGCTTCACCCTGGCGAAACACCATGTCTTGAACATCATTTCTCCTAATAAAATTATGTAGGACCATTGTTGCACAAACAATGCGTACTTGTGTCTGGTAGCTATATTTACGCATGTTTTGTAACAAAAAAAAATCGATTCTTCCATACTCCGAAACTCCTTTCTATAGTTGACCTCAAACTAGAATGATAAAAATTAAATGTCTCGTTAGCATTTCTAAAGCCAGGTTGGCGGCTAAATTTTGGCATATGATAATGCTCACACCTATAGGGACCAAGGTAACCAAGTTGTGTCGGATAGCCAGCATCAACCAAATAATATTTTCCTAATAAATGTTGAATTCAATTCAAACTGTTAGATAAATATAAGTGTGGCATGTCGTGAAAGTAATTGGCGGGAAGGTGACTAAAAAATACCTGCAGGTAGATGAGGGAAGGTCATAGTTGGATTTGAAACAGCCTGTTTAAACACACGAGCATCATGTTCAGTACCTTCCCAGCCAGCCAACACGGACGTAAAGCACATATCCTAATCACATACAGCCATTACATTCTGCGTTGGATATCCCTTTCTACCGATATATTTTTCCCGATTGCCACCAGTGATCACACACCTAATGTGCGTTCCATCTATTGCTCCAATAGCATCTTTAAAGTATGGATAATAATGAGGATCATTTTTTATCTTTGGGTGGCATACAGTGAATTCGGGATCACTCTGTTTGATATTTTCCCAAGCTAGATTGATTCAAGCATCTAATACCTTGTACAGAAGTCTACTTACCGTTTCCCTTGAATGTTGAAAGAGTTCGTATACCACCCTATTGCCTATCCCATGGCTAACGTCGATCAAAACCATGGCAACCATGTCCTCGATCCCAACGTTCACTGAATTCTGTAAGCCATGTTTAACCAATTTATGACACAAGCTGTAAAAGACATGTTTTTCCACTCTAAACATGTCATGACAGCGTGAACCATGGGTTGCTAATACCTCTTGCACCCATAAACGACCAGTGCATGCACTTGTTTTGCGGGGTTCTTTGCACATGAAAGGCACCTAATATTCACAGATCAAAGCGGTCATTCGTTTATACTCATCACATTCCCTGTTTATAAGAGATATAAGTCGAGACTGGTCATCTTCCTCCACCATATCAGGTAAGTGTTGATTGTTCGAATTTGCCATTGATTATGGACCATGTGAGTATGATTAAAAATTCAATTATGAGTAATGGAAGAAATAAAATACTCAATAAGGACTGAAAGGCATACAGTAAACAGATTCAAGTGATAATGGCATAAAATAGCTTTCATAAAGCATATTGTCATGAAGTCACATAGTGTCATGAAGTCACAAATGTAACCCCCCCTTCTGTAATTATATCCGAAAGACTCAATTAAAATGAAATAGAGACCAATAACTATTAAATAACATTTACAAACATCTACCAGATGGTGTTTTCATAAATAACTTTCGAAATCTAATTAACCTGGTCTCATATTCAATTTCGAATACAATTACATCACACGGAATATCACATTTATACAAAAATCAAAGAGTACAACAATATCATCCCGGCAACTTCCGGGTTCATACCTTTACATAGAATTCATAGGGCACATTCGCCCTTTACAATGCCTCAAACGGGGATTACACAAGTCTCATCTCCATACATAATCAAATATACTTCCATATATTCACATCCAAATCCAAATACGAATATCCAAATATACATCCCAACTATGATAACCAACTACCAATAGTCCTCGTCGCCTTTGCCTGTTTGCTCCAACCTCGATCCACCTACCCTGTCTAAAATGTTGGTAGGGGAGGGTGAGATTCAAGAGAATCTCAGTAGGAAACAAATACCTATATGCATGTATGATATGTGTTTAATGCATGATGTAATATCCTGGATTGTAATCAAGGATTAATAACTTCAAATGATGTGATTAATGTTAATTGAGCACTTTTGAAGTATATATCGTGCATTGTGCTAATCAGGGGTAAAACGGTAAATTTACCGACTGACTGGTTAGATACCATTGAGAACACTCCTTAGTAATCAAGATTAATGGCTAAGATTGAAAGATCAAGAGGTGGAATCTTGGGCATGTGAATCTATGTGAAATCATGGAAGGGAGAAGGAGATGGTGCCAAGTGTCAAACTAAGGACCCTTGGATTGAAGTCAAATATTCAAACCATTTTTCTCTTTCTTCTCTCCTCCTATACGGTTTATGTGTGTATGTGTGAGGAAAAGTGATCATCTTCATCAATATCTCTCATCTCTCTCTATTCTCTCCATTTTCGCTGAAGTTGAGCAAGAAAGAGAAAGAAGAAGGCTTAAAGAAAGAATTTTGGTTGGTGAAGTTTGAGACCTTGTGGAAATTTGGAAGTTGGAGAAGTGAAGAATTGGCTTTAGGAAGAAGAAGAGGTAAGAATTAGAAGCATTTTGGTATAGTTGTTGTAATCATTGGTTGGGTCTTGAGAATTTTGGAATTTGCCCTGATTTGTGGTCAATTTCGAAAAGCATGATTTGGTTAGTGTTTAGTGTGGAAATTAGTGTCATAGAGTGTCTTTGTGTATTTGGAATTGGCTTGGAATTTTGGGTTGGAATGGATTGCAATGTGTGTGTTGATTGGAGAGGTTAAGGTGACATGTGGTGATTGTGGTAGAACATGCTCATGGATAATGAATATGGTCATTTTGATGGCTCCAATGTGTTCCTTGAGCCAAATTGTGTGAAGATAGTATGTGATTTGAAATTAGGGACCATTGGAAACCAATTGGTAAAATCTAGAGAATCTGTCCAATGTAAGTCTGTTCTGGGCAGTCAGATGGTGTGGACGTTTTGACTGGGCAAATGATGTTGTAAAATTATGAAACTTTCCAGTATTAAAGTTCACATCTCAAGCTTCAAAATGGACATAAATTTTGTGTCATTTCGATTTTTGAGCTGTGAGTTTGAACTCTCCAAAGTTTGGCATCAAAACTGGACCCTGTTTTGGTACAATGTTAGGTTTTTGGTAAATCTGGACTTTTGTGGTGATTTCTAGGTATGGCCAATATTTTTCCTTGAAAGAGGACTTGAATAGCTTTCATTTGGCTTTGGAATCACCCCATTTCGATTTTTCCTGAATTAGTTATGATTTTTGGAAGTTCAGCCAGAAACTAGATTTTCTTGGGCCGCGGCCCGTGGAGTTTGGGCCGCAGCCCAAATGTTTCTGCGCACTTCTGGACAGCTTTGGGCCGCAGCCCAAGGATTCTGGGCCGCAGCCCAAATGTTTCTGGGCATCCTTGGGCCGCAGCCCACGGATTTTGGGCCGCGGCCCAACCCCAAAAATTTGTGTTTTGCACTTTTGAAAGGTGGTTTTGGGTATAGTCTTTCCCAACCTTTTGGGTATATGTTTAGGCCTCTAATAGCCACCTAAAGAGTCTAAATGACAACCAACTTAAGTACTACAGAATTAAGAACTTGGAAAAGAGATTGATTTATGTCCCTAATTTGGTTTATAGGATTCGAGATTTGCCGTCCTCGTGAGCCCACTGAGCCAGCAAACGTCAGGAAGGAACGAGGTAGTGACTTTTCTTTTGTACCATATATGATGCATTGTATGTGTGTTATATCGTTGATTTGTAATGAATTCGTATGCTGCGACATCTGTGGATTTGTGTTAGCACTGTCA
This sequence comes from Inga leiocalycina, assembly GCA_963242795.1. Classification (NCBI taxonomy): domain Eukaryota; kingdom Viridiplantae; phylum Streptophyta; class Magnoliopsida; order Fabales; family Fabaceae; genus Inga; species Inga leiocalycina. The sequence goes on from OY725321.1 coordinate 62,593,257, forward strand.
TTCCAATAGTCCCTGAGTAGCTAACAACGGTTCGGGTTAGGACGGTGTGCCTTCCCGGCGGAGAAAGGGGATGAGGATGAGGTGTGATATATGTGATTATGTGAGCCGAAAGGCTATTTGTGGCGGCCGACGGGCCATTTGTGAAAGCCGAATAGCTGTATGGGCTATAAGGCTATATGTATGCACTGCCACGCCAATAGTCCCTGAGTAGCTAACAACGGTTCGGGTTAGGACGGTGTGCCTTCCCGGCGGAGAAAGGGGATGAGGGTGGAGTGTGATTTGTGCTGGTGTATGATGATTTGCTTACATGCTGTGTACTTATATGTGGTATAAATGTTTTGTTACTACTGGGATTCTCTTGAATCTCATTCTTTCCTTTGAACTAACCTTTCAGACAGGGCGAGTGGCTCTAAGGAGAAGCGAGCTACCCGGAGCGGTTAGAGCTTCCTAGGGACATTTGTATGGTTTTGTTGGTCATTCATAGGGATTACTGTATAATATTTTGAGATGTGAATAGCTTGAAACTTGGTTTGTAATCCCCTACTGGGAATTTGAAACTCTATGTAAATATAGATGAACCCGGGGGTTGCCGGGGTTTAAATTATAGACTCTGATATATGTGAATGTAAATTAACTGCACAGGTGATTATATTCGATAATTGAAATCGAGACCCGGATAGGAAAGAAGTTTTGAAAATTTTGTAAGGTCCTACTGCTTGGTAGGTAATTTAACAAGTTTTGAACTATCCAACGGTCTCAAACCCCTTTTTATTATGCGTTATCGAATATAAATTACGTTAATTACGGCAGGGGGTTAAACATGACATGCTTCCAATACATAACTCATGCTCACACAATGACATATCTGCGTGCTCAATGTTTCAACAACATGCTTATGGCCATAGCAAAACTAGAAACAGAGCTACAATCGTTCATACATGTTTCACATAATCAAACAAAGCAATACATGCATTAATACACAAACACAAATATCAAAGCATGCAAGAGAGGTAAGTTCCCTACCCTTGTTCTTTCCACGTATGCTCTAGCACCGGCTACTCACGATCCAAGCGAATATCCAACCCTATAACCAAATCAAGGACATAGGGTTATTCTCTATTCCAAATCTTTGCTTTCATATCACTTAAGGTTGGTTACCATTCACACCCTTTAGGTGGCTAAAATAAGCTCAACGAAAGCTTAAAGGATTGGGACGTACTAGGTTGGAAATCACCTTTCAAAATCTCAAAATGCTGAAAATGGGGGTTGGTTGCAGCCAGAACACGCACAGAAGGTTTTTGGCTGCAGCCAAGAATTTCTGGCTGCGGCCAAAACGTGCACAGAAACTTTTGAGCTGCAGCCAAGATTTTCTGTTGCAGCCAAGGCAACTTCGAAAATTCATAACTAATTCTAGAAGAATTGAAATGAGGTAATTCTAAAGCCAAATAAAAGCTATTTAAGTCCTATTCATAGGAAAAATATGAGCCATTACTGGAAATCACTACAAAAATACAGAATTCCCCAAAATCCACAACTGCTCCAGAATCAAACCCAGTTTCGACCTCAAACTGTGGGCAAACATAAATCCCAGTTCAAAAAACGAAATGACACAATTTATATGTCCATTTTGAAGCTTGGGATGTGACCTTCAAGACTGGAAAGTTTCAGAATTTTCTGACATCATTTGCCCATTAAAAACGGCAGCACAAGAAGACTGTCCAGAACAGAGTTTCAAAAGACAGAATTCCAAATTTGCACAATTGGCTTCCAATGGTCCAATTTTCATATCAAACATCATTCTCACACAAAATTTCACAAGGAATCCATTGGAAATACCAAATCAACCAAATTCACATCACATTGACATGTTTTACCAATAATCGTAACATGTTATCACAAAACTACAACACAAACACACATTGCCATTCTTTTCATTCCAAGTTCTCAAACCAATTCCAATGACACCAAAACACATTATGGCATCAATTTAACCACAATTCACCGCTCAAATCATCCAATTACTTGCCATACAAAAATACCACAAAATCAGGGCAAAATTCACAAATCACAATACTTAACCAAAAGTCAGAAAACTTAGATTAAAAGGCTTCAAATACTCACCTCTTCCTCTTTCCCAAATCAATTCCTTGATTCTTCATACTTCCAATTTTCCTCAAGCTATCAAACACCACCAATCAAGAATCTAAAACCATAGAGATGAAGCTCTCATCACTATGAACAACATTATAGAAGGGTGTTTTAGCAATAGAGGACCATATAGAACACTTACCATGAGCTTTCTCCTTTCTATTTCCTTCCTTGCTTGGCGAAAATGGAGGATTTGGAGAGAGATGAAGATGATGAAGAGAGTGATCAGTTTTTGGGCCTCTAAAACCGACCTAAAGAGAGGGAGAGGAGAGAGGAAAGAGCTTTGACATGTTGACTCAATCCCATGGCTCAAAAGATGCCAAGTGTCAAGATCTTATCACACCTCCATGAGTTCACATAAGCTCAAACACATGGAATTCCACCCTTTGATATATTGCACAAATCAATCTCAACCATTGATCTTGAAGTTACCAATGAGTTTCCTCTTCGGTAACTGACCAATCGGTCAGTCACTTTACCGTTTTGCCCCTGATTATGGCAATTCCCATTGAATCACCACCAAACACTTCATATCTTTCCATATCACCACATTATGCGCCATCCCTCTATTTAAGTCAATTTAGGTGTTAATCAATAATTGAACTTAAATACAGGGTTTCGGAACTGCACATAATACATACGAATCACATCCGAATCTCAAATCACATCGGATTCTCCAAAAGAGTTCATTTATCACTAATGACATTTACTTTTGGAGTCATTAGCCCTTAATCACAATTTGGGATCTTGCTAAACTGGGGCTTAGCAATCCACTAATCTCAGGCTTATTCTCTAGCCTCAAGTCTCAAAATTTGGGGTATTACAACAAACATAATAAAACATTGTTTAGGTACATCCAGGAGCCATAAATCTTATAGCGCAACCACAGAACCACGAAATCCATGTTCTGTTGACAGATTGACACAAACGTTTCCTGGTTTGTCTTATCCTGTACTTGGTCGATACAGCGGTGACAAAAGTCCTCATCATGTATGAGTTCATCAATGGCAAGCAGCTGAGTTAGATTAGCATTGACACTAACTTCTTTAATAGCATCTAATGTTGCCGCTCTATCCTTGGATGCATTTGCCATATCATTAACTGCATCCGCGATCTATCTTGAAGCTGGCCCTTTCTGCTTCTTTCTCTGTCCAGACCCCTCACCCACCTTTCTCTTACCCCAACTTCCTGACGCAGTACCTACAGTTGATGGAGTACTTGTTGTTAGACCAATGCTAGCAAGCTCATCAGTCACTCCAGTACTAGGCACGGGGTTAGTACCGAACATATCATCTTCGCTATCCCCTGACCCTTCTTCTTCATGCATTGTTGGTCTGTACACATCCTCATTCTCAGCATCTTCTGTCTGTGTCTATGGATTTACGAAAGCCGGTGCAAAAACATCCTCGCCGGACACCATAGCATCCTTGAATATAATCCTTAATTCATCTTCAAAATTCAGGCTTGTGTTTCTAAACTTTCTGTATGCTGAATTCTCCTGCAAGCACACAAGCAACAAAAAACTAATTAATTAAACAAAATGATATTCTCGAGTGAAAAACAGTTAATTGTATAAGTTGCTAAACAACATTTTTTTACCTGTATTTTCCGCTGGCACTACTCTTTTGATGCGAGGACTTTACTTGTAGGATCTCTACTCACACCGGTCTCTTTGATTAAGGATTCCCATGCCTTGAAATCTTTCCTAAGGATATCAAACTTATTCTTCAAATGTGCCCTTGTATATTCTTTTGTATATTCTTTCCCAGTCTTCTCATTAAATGTACCGATGATACCCTTCCATCCATCCTTTGTAAAATGCAACCCCTGGCGTTCTTTTTTGTAAATTTGCTCTAGGCAGGTGTACACAAAAGTCTCCGTTGTTGCTTCATCCCAAACAGCTTTATCCATATTTCTATGCCACTATTTCAACAATACTTGCACCTCAACAAAACAAATTAAAAAACAACCATTCCAGAAATGTACAAATTTAGCATTACACACACACAAGAATAAATGCATGATTTCATTGATTGAATTAATATGAAGGCTAAAACACAACGTCAGTGAATAAGAATTAATATGAACGCCAGAGAGGAAACTAATTCATAGGGTTAGATATTCTTCATCACTCCAAACTCACCAAGCATTTTCACTAAATGAATTCAGCATGAAATTGTAGAAATGTATAATTCATTTCATCAAATCAATACCAAAAAAAAAGGAACAAATCATTGAAAGCAAGACTCAAGCCTTTTTCATTAAATGTGTGTGTATATATTCACTTTCATTTATACAGAGAGAATCTAAATTATTTGATGGACATTTGCGGAATAATGATCTAAAGTAGTACTGAGAGCCATCAAATTTTCGCAGGACCAGAAAAAATCAATTGCTCTTCACTCATTTCCACACACATCATTAATTAATGCAAAAAAACAAATACTAACACGCTAAGCAATTCAATTTGGCAATCTCTTTCACAAGTCATCGATTTTCTGAAGCTAAGCAGATGAATGAGAGTTATGAATGTCCAAGTTATATGTTATAAAAAATGTCTAATTTGCAAACAATGTGTGTGCGTGTGTAAAATGCAAATGAGGCCACAACAAAGCAGAGGAAGCCAGAGCCATCGATATTCTCAAGTCTCTCTACCATTAAGCAAGGCAAAATACTGCATTTCGATTAGGCATGCTGATTATATAATGCCACATTACAACAATAATTCAAAATAAATCAGAATGTTATCTTGGGTCAAAAAATTAATTTCCTGAAACCAGAAGCAAAGATCAATAATGTTGGTGCTCATTCTCAACCCACAGAAAAGTCTTATTTGTTGTTTTTAACAACAAAAAATACCATCACAGCCAATAAAACAGAGATCGCAAACAATATGTGTTCGTGTGTAAAATGCAAACGAGGCCACAACAAAGCAGAGGAAGCCAGAGCCATCGATATTCTCAAGTTTCTCTACCATTAAGCAAGGCAAAATACTGCATTTCGGTTAGGCACGCTGATTATATAATGCCACATTACAACAATAATTCAAAATAAATCAGAATGTTATCCTGGGTCAAATAATTAATTTCCCGAAACCAGAAGCAAAGATCAATAATGTTGGTGCTCATTCTCAACCCACAGAAACGTCTTATTTGTTGTTTTTAACAACAAAAAATACCATCGCAGCCAAGAAAACAGAGATCGTAAACAATGTGTGTGCATGTGTAAAATGGAAACGAGGCCATAGCAATCAGCAGAAGCCAGAGCCATCGATATTCTCAAGTCTCTCTACCATTAAGCAAGGAAAATACTGCATTTCGGTTAGGCACGCTGATTATATAATGCCACATTACAACAATAATTCAAAATAAATCAGAATGTTATCCTAGGTTAAAAAATTAATTTCCCGAAACCAGAAGCAAAGACCAATAATGTTGGTGTTCATTCTTAACCCACAGGAACTTCTCATTTGCTGTTTTTTAACAACAAAAAATACCATCACAGCCAAGAAAACAGAGATCGCAAACAATGTGTATGCGTGTGTAAAATGCAAATGAGGCCACAGCAAAGCAGAGGAAGCCAGAGCAATCGATATTCTCAATCCTCTCTACCATTAAGCAAGACAAAGATCGCATTTCGATTAGGCACGCTGATTATATAATGCCACATTACAACAATACTCCAAAATAAATCAGAATCATTATCCTGGGCCAGAAAATTAACTAACCGAAACTAGAATCAAAGATGAAAAATGTTGGTGCTAATTCTCAATGGATTGAAACGTCTATTTTGCTATTTATTTAAAAAAAATGCTATCACAGCGTACAGATCACAGATTGCAAACAATGTGTGTGCGTTACACCCAAACCAGGCCAGAGCAAAGCAGACGATGAACAGCCACAAAGCACCCGAGACCAACCATAATAAATCTTTAATGGATGAAGTAAAACCTTACCTCCAAAAGGGAAATACTGCCAGAGACCAGATCCACAGTGAGAGAGAAAGTGAACGGTGACGGCGGCACCAAACCAAGCATCATCGGACTTGCTGTCAAAGATGACAGATCAAAAATGATAAAGGACAGATCGAACGTAGGACAGCTCGAGGTTGACTCCGAGGGAGGGAACGGACGGAACGGCACTCACACCGCAAGACAGCAGACCGAACGATGGAGGAGGAGAACAAAAACGAAGAAGAGATGTGAGGAGTGTAAGGAGGTGATAGGGAAAGAGACAAAAGAATAAAATGTTGGTGAGAGAAGTTGAAACATCATTATTACCTAACGGTAATAATAAAAGCTCGCTCTGACCGGATGGAAAAGCTCCATATGTGAGCTTAAGGCAAACGCTGGTTTTTAAATCACAAACTCAATCATTAATTGGTCTCACTAAACACGTTTTTTTTTCTCAATTGGCTATCAACTTTTGGGTCACTTGCTGAGCTTATAGGGGACCAAACGCCCCTACCAAACACACACTTATTGAGGTCATAGAGAGGGATCTTTTGGTTAATAATATATCTAAAGATATGATTTTTGATAGAGCACAATGACATCGTGTGATCCATATAGCCGACCCCACCTAATAGGATAAAGGCTTTGTTGTTGTCGTATTTATTGTATGAACAGCAAGTACATCTTTGAATCAGAAATTATGCTTTATTTGCCAAAAAAATGGATAACAGTAAAATAAACAGAACAAAAAGGAAACTATTCCAACATTGCACAAAAAGTGTTTTTTAATTCAAAAGGTAAGATTTTCACCCAAAAAAAATCAAAAGGTAGGATTTACCAAAAGATGGTGCTAAACCATGTTGAGAAATGATGTGACAAGAGAGATAAGAGAGAAGAATTACAGAGATGATTCCAGAAGTGGTTTGATGACATATGCAATTTCATTAGAATATCATATAATTGATAATTACCTTTCCAGTGATCTTCCTGTACAGTGCAAGCACATCTTTTACCGTGGACTCAAAGTGCGTAGTTGGGTCAAAGCTCTTCAAGTAATGAAATGTCAGTTAGTAAAACTGATTTTTTCAAATAAAATGAAAAAGTCTCCTCAAGTGGAATAAGAAAGATGGTAAAATCTCACATCCCTTATGACGGAAATAAGGCAAGGACAAACATAACCCTACTCATTTGAAAATATGAAGTAGCTGTAGGTCTATAATAAAAGTAAAAAAAGGATATCTGGTTGTGTAGTAACTTGAACCATTTAACTCCAAAGCTAAATTTTTTTTAATCAAAGTGATCCTTAACATGGTATCCTGGTCCCACAAATCAAACAGGCACATTTATAATGGTATGGTATTCCATTTCTACACACACACACACACCCCCCAATTCTAGTTTCCTTTCATAAGTGATAAGGAAAAGAAAGCAAGTGAAAAAAATAAAATAAAATAATTCAAAGAGATTCTACTTATAGTAGAGATGAAGCAACCATCAGCTTCACAATCATTCTCAGGTTCATATCTGTCATAAGTGTCATAGAATATCTCATCTACAGGTCCCAGCAAATCAATTCTGAGCTTCAATTCCACCTCAGGTTGGTCAGTCTCTGCTTCTACTGAGATAAAAGCAATATATTTTCCTTGTGCTGCGACGTTGTGAGAATAAGAACATCAAAAAAGATACCTACAGTTACCATGGACACCAAGAATCAGTTCCTTAAAAGTTGGGATCATAAATTTACAACTAAAAGTTCATTATTCTACTCACATCAACTTTGAGATTTGTCATTCATAAGAAATTGAGAACATAATGCATCCCCATTCGCATTTTAATTTAAGATTTATCATTTATAAGAAATTGAGAACATAATGCATCCCTATTCACAATTTAATTTTAGTAGTCTCACTGTCTCACTACTATTAACCTCATGAATTTCTTGTCAGAAGTTCATATTTCCTTTTATTTCTTCCTCATTTTGGTGTACTAATAGGCATTTGGGAGTGCTGGAGTAAAGGAAATTTGTTTAATACATACTAGGCACAAGAAGAGTATAAATGTGGGGGAAATAAGTGAATATCTATTATAATTATCAAACTATGAGCTTTTATGAGTTCTTTGTGTTGAAAGGATAAAAATACAGTCACAGCTGGAGCCAGAGAAAGCCAAATTCATTGAAAAGAAGGTGAAATAGAGTTGAAGCTATCAATTGTGCTAGGGAAATGCAAGAAGGGATGAGAACAGATCTTGGTAAGAGACAAATTTGCACTTCATGGTTTCTAGTCGCGGCCAACCCATTCATTGGCTGCGGGAACATACGGTCAGAAACATACTGGCCGCGGCCAAGGATCCTTTGGGCAGTGGCCAACAATTGGTCAGTAACTTACTGGCCACGACCAACACATTCATTGGCCGCGGCCAATGCCCGATACAGCTGCTATGCGTTTTGACATTTAGGGCATATAAATGCTGAAACCAGAAACTAAAAGAGGTGTCTCCTGATCTAAAAATAGCTAGAAAGGCAGCAGTGATACTCCTCTGAGCCTGGGTGTGCTATAAAGCAAGGGAAATCAAGTGGAGATTGAAGATTTACAGAGATTCAAGCTACTTTTCCTTGGTTTTACTAATTTTTTTGCCTTTCATCTTTATTTTATTAATATGGCAGTTCATGCTCTGTATCTTTGTATTCATTTCTTGAATATGAGTAGCTAAACTTTTATTCTGGGATTGTATATGAACCTTTGTATGGATTAAACTTGATTCCTTTTCTCTTTAAGTATCTAATGGCATATATATGTTGATTTTACCTTGTTTTCACTGCTATTAGTGACTGACCATCACTATGGATCATTTGTTCAGTTAAGTTAAGCTTGATAAAGTTAACTTAATTGTACAACTTTGGTAAAATTATGCTAGACTTGAAGTTTAGGGACTAAATGAATGGTTCGTTAGTAACATATAGATATAGTTACTAGCCTAGCATTGTCACATTAAGGTTAGTGCCTAATGAATATTTACTAGCCTAGCAAGAAGGTGGAACAAGAGATGAATGATGAGAAGATGAGAAAGTCAACCACCTCCACAATCTTGCCACCACCACCTTTCCCTCAATGATTGAAGAAGAAAGAAGAAGATACTCAATTTAAAAATTTTGTGAACTTGTTCAAGCAACTCCATGTGAACATTCCTTTTGCTAAAGCTTTGGAGAGCATGCCTAAATATGCTAAATTCCTCAAGGACGTCTTGTCTAAGAAGTGGCGATTCAATAAGTTTGAAATCATGGCATTGACTGAAGAGTGTAGTATGGTTATTCAATGAAAGTTACCTACTAAGCTTAAGGATCTGGGAAGCTTCTATATTCCTTGCAATATTTGGACTAACTTCAATGGTAAGGCTCTATGCGACTTGGGTGCTAGTATTAACTTGATGCCTCTAGCTGTTTTCAACTAATTAGGATTGGGAGAGCCAAGGCCCACTACAGTGACCCTTCTCTTTGTGGATCGGAGTATCTCTAAACCTAGAGGAATCATTGAAGAAGTCCTAGTTAAAGTGGCAAGTTCATCTTTCCAGCAGACTTCGTTGTGCTTGATTGTGAAGTTGATTGGAAAATCCCTCTCTTTCTTGGCTATCCATTCTTAGCCACAACAAGGACTCTCATTGATGTGGAAAAGGGTGATATCACTTTGAGGGTTGATGATGAAAAAGTGATATTCAATATGCTAAAAGATTTAAAGTTTTATGATGATTCAGCCCAATGCTCTTTTATTGATATATTAGATTCAATCATTCCTCAAGAATCATATACTTCCATGATCAAATACCCTTTAGAAGCATTCTTAATTGGTGAGAAGAGTTTGGAGGAGTTTTATGAGGAAGCTATTGAAAATCTCTTCCGTATGAAAGTATTTCCTTACTCAAGCCTTTGAGCCACTTGAAGTGTCTAATGCTTTGAGTACCCCTTTGAAGCCTTCTATTGAAGTTCCTCTGGTTCTAGAATTGAAGCCTCTACCTTCTCATCTCAAGTATGCTTACTTGGGGAATTCTAATACTTTACCAGTTATTGTCTCCTCCGTTCTCTTTGATTTGCAAGAAGAGAAGCTCCCATGAGTCTTGAGAGAGCACAAGTGTGCCATTGGGTGGACGATAGCTTATATCAAGGGGATAAGCCCTTTTATTTATATGCACAAGATTCTATTAGAGGATGATCATAAAACTTCCATTGAGAAGCATATGCTTCCATGATCAAATACCCTGTAGAAGCATTCTTAATTGGTAAGAAGAGATTGGAGGAGTTTGATGAGGAAGCTATTGAAAATCTCTTCCGTATGGAAGCATTTCCTTACTCAAGACTTTGAGCCACTTAAAGTGTCTGATGCTTTGAGTACCCCTTTGAAGCCTTCTATTAAAGTTCCTCTAGTTTTAGAATTGAAGCCTCTACCTTCTCATCTCAAGTATGCTTACTTGGGGAATTCTAATACTTTACCAGTTATTGTCTCCTCCATTCTCTCTGATTTGCAAGAAGAGAAGCTCCTACGAGTCTTAAAAGAGCAGAAGTGTGCCATTGTGTGGATTATAGTTGATATCAAGGGGAAAAGCCCTTCTATTTGTATGCATAAGATTCTATTAGAGGATGATCACAAAACTTCAATTGAGTATCAGAGGCGATTGAATCCAATTATCAAAGAAGTGGTCAAGAAGGAAATTCAAAAATGGCTCTCAGCTAGAATTGTATACCCCATCTCTGATAGTTAATGGGTGAGCCCAGTCCAATGTGTCCCTAAAAAGGGTGGCATGACTGTAGTGGCTAACACCCAAAATGAACTGATTCCCACTCGCACGGTGACTGGATGGCGGGTGTGTATGGATTATCGGAAGCTTAACACTGCTACAAGGAAAGACCACTTTCCTTTGCCCTTCATTGATCAGATGTTGGACAAGCTAGTGGGCCAATAGTTCTTTTGTTTTCTCGATGGTTATTCTAAGTACAATCAAATTGCCATAGCCCCAGAAGACCAAGAGAAGACGATTTTTACTTGTCCCTATGGCACATTCACCTTTAGAAGAATGCCTTTTGGACTATGCAATACGCCAACCACCTTTCAAAGGTGCATGATGTCCATTTTGTTTGATATGATTGAGAAGACTATTGAAGTATTTATAGACGATTTCTCTGTTTTTTATCCATCTTTTGATTCTTGCTTGGAGAATATGGATGCGGTGCTTAAATGATGTGAAGAGACTAATTTGATTCTCAATTGGGTGAAATGTCACTTCATGGTGCAAGAAGGCATTGTACTTGGTTATAGGGTATCCAAGAAAGGTTTGGAAGTGGATAAAGCCAAAATTGCTATCCTTAAGGAATTGCCTCCGCCTACTAATATGAAAGTTGTCTGTAGCTTCCTTAGTCATGCTGGGTTTTACCGGAGATTTATCAAATATTTTTCTAAAATTTCCAATCAGTTTCCAAATTATTGGAGAAGGATGTGGAATTTAAGTTTAATAATGAGTGCTTACAAGCCTTTGAGGAGTTAAAGAAGCATCTCATTTCAGCTCCTATCTTAGTAGCTCCAGATTGGGGTTTACCTTTCATCATCATGGCCGATGCTAGCGATTATGCTGTCAGTGTTGTTCTTGGACAAAAGGCAGAGAAACTCTTTCACCCTATTTACTATGCTAGCAAGACTCTTGGTTGTGCCCAACTTAATTACACCACCACTAAGAAGGAGTTACTTGCTATAGTCTATGCTTATGAAAAGTTTCGACCTTACATTGTGGGTACTAAGGTCAATATCTACACCGATCATTTAGCTCTAAAGTACTTACTTACGAAGAAGGATTCCAAGGCCAGACTAATTCGATGGGTGCTTATCTTTAGGAGTTTGACTTGAACATCATTAAAAGAAAAGGCACCAAGAATCAGGTGGTGGATCATCTCTCAAGTTTGAGTACCGAGACTCAACTTGATAATTCTAATATGATCCATGCATCATTCCCGGATGAGCAGCTGTTCTTTGTAGATAATTCATCTATACCATGGTTTGCTGACTTTGTAAACTACTTAGTTTGTGGAGTTTTACCTCCAGATTTCAATTCCTATCATAAGAGTAAGTTTTTACATGAGGTAAAGAAGTACTTTTGGGATGAGCACTACTCATGAATTTATTGTCAGAAGTGCACATTTCCTTTTATTTCTTCCACATTTTGGTGTACTAATGGGCATTTGGGAGTGCTGAAGTAAAGGAAATGTGTTTAATACATATTGGGCACAAGAAGATTATAAATGCGGGGAAAATATATGAATATCTGTTATGATTATCAAACTATGAGCTTTTATGAGTTCATTATGTTGAAAGGATAAAAATGCAGTCACAGCTGGAGCCAGAGAAAGCCAAATTCATTGAAAAGAAGGTGAAATGGAGTTGAAGCCATCAATCGTGCTAGGGAAATGCAAGAAGGGATGAGAACAGATCTTGGCAAGAGACAAATTTGCACTTCAGGGTTTCTGGCCACAGCCAACACATTCACTGGTTGCAACCAACATGAGGTCAGAAACATACTGGCCGCGGCCAAGGATCCTTTGGGCTGCGGCCAATAATTGGTCAGTAACTTACTGGCCGCGGCCAATGTTAGATCAAGTGTTTCACCCAAGAGGGGGGGTGAATTGGGTGATACTGAAATTTCTTTCGAAAATATAAAACTTTGACAAAAGAATTAAAACAGTAATGAGTAAGGAGAAATATCATCGAAGTGTACACCGGGAGTTATACTGGTTCGGTCACAACCACTTTGACTTACGTCTAGTCCTCAGAGCTTCTCTGAGAGTTTCACTATAGCTTCCAAGATTCAGTGGGTTCTTGGCACCTCAGTACAAGCAAGTTCCTTACACCTGGACACTCGCTCCCCCTTACAGGTTGTAATCCAATCCCAACTCAAGGTTCCACAACCTTAAGTTATCTCAATAACAAATATTGAGTTTGAATGAAATAACTCTCTTACAGAGTAAATAATAATCACTGAAGCATAGAAATACAATTTCAACGTGAAAACAGAGCAATGAACTTAATGATACGTTCGTATGTGAGTTCTTGTGTTTTCTTGTATATTTCTTTGTTCAAATGTTCCTATATATATAGATACGTTGGTAATGATTTCTGGAACATATTTCTTCATGTCCGTTGGAGCGTGCGCAGCCATAATTGACTTTTCTAGTTTTTGAAAAACAAACGTTGCGGTAGGTGACGGTCGGTGACATTTGATCATTGCTTTTGACTTTCCTTATTTGGTAAGATCTCTTCACTGTTTTCCTGTTGAAAAACTAAGTACACTAATATAATGAAAAGTTAATCAAATAGGAAACAGAATAATGACCGTTGGAATGATTTCAAACTTTCTGGATTAGCTTACTCGAGTAGCTCCTCGAGTAACCCTTGAAGTTTACTCGAGTAGCTCCTCGAGTAACATCGTGAAATCATTGTTCAACTGCAAGTCAATGAATAAATATAAGATTACTCGGGTAGTGCATGGAGTAAACTAAATTTCATACCTTTGGGAATAGTTATTTACTCGGGTAGGTACTCCAGTAATGCTTTGGCAACTTCATAGATTACTCGGGTAACACCTCGAGTAATTCATTAAAAACCTTTTGATTACTCGACGCTCTACTCCAATAATGTTGGCAGGATTTCAAGGCCGAGAGCAAATACCTTGTTACTCGTGTAGAGACTCGAGTAATGCATTCATTTTTGCATAGGTTACTAGGGTAGCACCTCGAGTAACTAAGATTTGTAAGCATGATTTACCCTGGTAATGACTTGAAGTTTACTTTGAAAAATTTATGCATACTGGGGTACTTACTCGAGGAATCCACTTAAAATAAACCATGAAAAAAAACTTGTATACTAGCATAAGTACTTGAGGAAGATTAAATAGAGAGATATCAAGTTATTCGGGTACCAACCTCAAGTTTTCCATTCCCTTAGTGCATTACTCGAGTATCTCCTCGAGTAACATTGGCAGTGGTACAAAATGCCGAGAGTTGCATTTTTTCAGAACAGAGTTACTCGAGTAGCTCCTCGAGTATCATGGAAAACTTGAAGGGAACTGGAAGTTTCTGACCTGGTTACTCGAGTAGCTCCTCGAGTAACATTAGCAGTGGTACAAAATGCCGAGAGGTTCATATTTTCACAAACACTGGTACTCGAGTAGCTCCTCGAGTATCATTGGGAAAACTTGAAGGCAACTGGAAGTTTTCACCTGGTTACTCGAGTCCCTCCTCGAGTAACATTAGCAGGCCGAGAGCAACCTTAAAATTTTACCTGGTTACTCGAGTAGCTCCTCGAGTAATGGTGGCAGGTAACTGGAAGTTTTGCTTGGTTACTTCAAGTTTTGGCTCATTACTCGAGTAGCGCCTCGAGTAATGCCTTAGAAATTATACTTCTGATCAAGTTCCTCAGCATTTTCTCTTGGCCAATCTTCACTACTTCCATGCTTACCTCAAGTAAAGCTTATTCTTGTCATTACTTAGTTCAAACTTGATTATTAAACATTTCCTTTTCAAACCATTCTTTTGTTATCATCAAAACATGAGATCTAACAGCCAACACATTCACTGGCCGCGACTAAGTATCTTCTGGCCATGACTAATGCCCGATACAGCTGCTATGCGTTTTGACATTCAGGGCGTACAAATGCTAAAACCAAAGACTGCAAGAGGTGGCTTCTGATCCGAAAATACCTAGAGAAGCGGCTGTGACACTCCTATGAGCCTATGTATGCCATAAAGCAAGGGAAATCAAGTGGAGATTGAAGATTTGCAAAGACTCGAGCTGGTTTTCCTTGATTTTACTGATTTCTTTGCCTTTCTTCTTCATTTTGTTGATATGGCAGTTCATGCTCTGTATCTTTGTATTCATTTCTTGAATATGAGCAGCTAAACTTTTATTCTGGGATTGTTTATGAACCTTTGTATGGATTAAACTTGATTCCTTTTCTCTTTAAGTATCTAATGGCATATATATGTTGATTTTACCTTATTTTCACTGCTATTAGTGACTGGCCATCACTGTGGATTATTTATTCAGTTAAGTTAAGCTTGAGAGAGTTAACTTAATTGTAGAACTTTGGTAAAATTATGCTAGACTTGAAGTTTAGGAACAAAATGGATGGTTTGTTAGTAACATAGAGATATAGTTACTAGCCTAGCATTGTCACATCAAGGTTGGAGCTTAATGAATATTTTCTCTTAACGGTAGCAAGATATTGTACATGTTAATGGAAGAAACAGAGTTGGTTATGACTTAAGAGAGCTTAATCAAATGCTTGTGAACCTTAGACTAACATATATATATCCCATGGAAAGACTCTTGGAGATGAAATAAATCAAGTTTATGAAATAAAAAGGGGATGAACAATCCTAGGTTTATTACAACTGTTGAAATCACAAGGATCAGGTTTTTGTTCAGTAATTCTTAGTTTTTACAAAAATATCTTTTGAAACTTCTTTGTCTACACCAACATGTTTTGGCTCAACTTAATCGAATTCACCAAGCCTATTGCTTGACTAAATTGTTACTCAAATCCTCGAGGGAACGATCTTACTTATCACTTTATTACTTGGCGCAACCCGTGCACTTGCGGTGGCGAACAACTACTTCCCCTCATTGTCATCCTTTGGAGTTAGAGACAAGTCCTTTATTACTTCATACCTAAGAAGGTCATTGTTTATGCTTTTATCATTTATGATTTCCAAAAGAAGAAATCAATGAAGGCTAAGGTTTGTCTTTACATACCTGATTTGTGACCAAGTTGTTTTTGCGGTAGAATGACTTGAGTTGAGTGAGAATCATTGGTATTTGGAATAGGATGACTCATAATACATATTGCACGTGAAACTTTTCCGACCTATCACTCAATAAAATATGTGTAGGTGAAGATTAAACTCATTATCAGATATTGAGATTAATTATGTTACTTTCTCGTTTAAACCATGAAAAATTTCTTTTCCAATCACTAAAACATGAGAGAAGCTAATAATCTAAATACTCTTTAATCCTTTTCTTTTCTTTTTTTCCCCAATCATAAAATCCTTATAAACCAAAAGGGCTTTTATAGTAAAGAAGCATCAAGATGCAAGCTTTCACCACTTATAGTAATTCAACCTATCTTCCAGAATACTGAAGCATGATAATGAACTTGCCTTGCATTATGGTTTGTTGAGCATGTAAGTTCCACCATATACTACACTTAAACGTGCAAATGCCTGTTCACCATCAAAGAGATGAATGTTAGCTCCCTATGTATAATAACTTAAAAGGATAGAGAGCAAGGAAAACCTGAGGCAATTCTCCCAGTCCATATAATGGATATATGTAAGAAGAGCCTCCTTGAAAACGTGCCAGGGACTCTGCATAAAACTAGATAAAATTGGAAGTAGTATTACTAGCTCATGTAGGTTTACAAAGTAATTCTAACTATATAAACATCAATAGAATCAACCAAAAGGTATGAGTCAGAAGATCTTATGAAGAAAAGATAGAGGAAGCATGAGGAATCAAGGTAATAACATTGGGAATATCCAACATTTATGGAATAAACTGGTCCACAAGAATATGTCAGTGCTTAGAAAGAAACAAAAGGATAATAATAAACTCACAATATTCTTCATATATAGTATCAAAACATAGAAAGAGAAAACATTATATGCCAAATGACTATATAGTCCATAACCTTGTGCTAAGGATATACATAAAGAATGATATAATGACCATTTTTTATGTTTTAACTATAGAAAAAGGAGAAAGCCTTTAATGAAGTATTATCTTAATCTTCTTTTGTCAATGTTATGATACTCTATACATAAAATGTTGGGAATTCAGCTTTGGTACATGATTTTTTCACTTTCAATTTTAGGATGCTCCAGTGTTGCTGAGAAAAGTTTTAGAATTAGCATATAGTGAGGACGACAACAAAAAAATAATACCTTTAACAGAGAACAAACTATTAGACTAGGTTCATCTAATGGGCATAGCACTACAAGAAAACACTGAATTTGCGATGGAATTTAGGACGGAATTAGAGTTTCCGATAGAATTTACGACGGAATTTTTGACAGAATTGATTTCCAACGGAATGGATTCCGTTGGCAATAATAGTGTCACAAAAAAATTTCCGACGGAATTTATTTCCGTTAGAATTTCTGACGGAATTCAATTCCATCGCAAATTCTCTCGAATTTCCAACGGAATATTCCGTTAGAAATTCCCTCGCAACTTCCAATATAATTCATTTCCGTTGGAAATTCGATCGCAAAATTTTTTTAAAAAAAATTTAAAAATTCACATGACAATTCCGACAACCGCCCCCTCATCGCCAGCGGTGCGTGGCAGCTTCGGCGGTGTCTACCTTGTCGTCGGGACCCAGATCCGCCACATGTCGCAACCTCATATTTCCTAAAAATACAACTCAACTTGCCCCTCCTTTGGTTCGAACCCACGACCTCGTCCATACTCGTGTGATGCCTTACCAGATGAGCTATATATATATATAGCTTTGGCGTTCTGTTATTACACACAATTATATATATAATCATATGAGTATATTTTTTTAAATTTCTAAAATTAAATTTTTATTAAAATTAATTAATAACTAATAAATAATTATTAACTAATATTTTATTTACAAATATTAATTAATAACTAATAAATTTTATTTTTTATATGACTATTTTGCCCCTACAAGGACCAAAACCTTTGATTGAAAATTAAAAATATTTTAGAAATTAGAAAAAAATAATAAAAATTAAATTAAAAATATTAATTAAAAATAATAAATTTTATAAAAATATTTTTTTAAAATTAAATTAAATTTTAAAATATTAAATAATTAAAAATTAATTTTTAAATTTTTCCACTGAAATTACGACGGAATTGAATTCCTTCGGAAATTCCCTCGTAATTTCCTACAGAATCAAATTTCGTTGGAAATAAATTCCCTTGTAATTTCTGATGGAATCAAATTTCGTTGGAAAATCCGTGGCAAAAGTCAGAATTTCCGATCTAATATTTTCTGTGGGGAAAATTTCCGTCGGAAAATTTGTGACGGTTTTCCGACGGAATTCAATTCCGTTAGAAATTCCATGTTGTTTTGTAGTGTAGTTATATTCATGGTCATCCTTTAACAGACAAAGAAGAAAAGCCTTGAAATTCCTAGAATTTTTTGTGGTTCCAGGATTTATATTATATTTTGTACTGCAACATTAAGGGGCCTCCACAAGGTCAAGGTCCAAGATCACTAAAAAAACTAGCTGTGGAGAGGGATAGTCATGAACCTGAACAAGATCACGTCCATACATGAGGGATGTGGGGGTCTTGGAAAATATTTAATATAGAAAGATTGATTGATACCGTGTTTTATTAATCCAAATGTCTATGATTTATATGCTATTCATTTTTTATGTTTTGATCCTACTCTGGATAAGAGTGCACAATTTTGAGTGATTGCCTTTTAATTTTCTTGATATATAGGCGGCATAGAATAATGAACCAAATTGAGGAATTCTTCTGCATCATAATACCAAACAAGCATTGGAAGATAATTTGTATTGCGTATACCTTTACTCTTTCTACGAAGTCATTGGCTGGCTAATCCAAGTAGCTATCATCCCTATGAAGTGCTAATGCATGACCAATAAAATCAATTGTATCATCTTCCAACCCATATTTCCTGCATTTTGAAGAACCATTCAAAATTCTAAACATGACTTGAATCAAAGAATTACACTGTATTCAAATAATTTCTAAATGAAAAAAATATTATCACCTTCAACACAAAAGAGAGCCAAAACAACAGCCAACTACCCTAATATTAAATTTGCCAAACAATCAGTGAAATGAAAACGCAAAAACTGTAAATCTATTGTTTGCATTTATATAATATTTTCTTTGTTTGGTTGGTACTGTATCATTCTATTCTTCTGTAATGACTGATAAATTAAGAGAAAATTTTCTGTTCATGAAGAAATGAACATTTCCAAATCTAGTAAATGGTGCAACATCTTGTTTAGAGTTCTTTTAATGATAAAACTGTGTCATTGCTTTAAGTTGATGTGCATAGTCCAATGCTTACCAAAGAAGGCCAAAATAAGTGGAGAAAAACACTTTTCTAACTAGGGTATTTTGACTTTGAAAGAAAAGAAATGGAAGTGTATGCATACGAAATCAGCCGCCTTACTGTCACTTGGCTCAAATCTAGCCCTTCATGAGATTTTGGATCACTCTCTTCATAGTCTTGTACATAAATGAAGAACTTTCGAGCACGGTGCTTCTCAAACAATCCCATCAATGGTGATTTCAGTGCTTCAACATCTGTGGCTGGGACTTTGTAAATCTAGAAGGTAAAGTATTCTGTCATAAGATTTTACTCTGAAATTAGGAGATTCGAAGAAATATAATATTTCCAATATGGAAAGTAAAAAAACATGCATATTGGTCTAGAAAACGAGTAGATAATGAATAATATACATACCTTTCCCTTATTATACACAAAACTGCCATCTACAGCTTTAAAATTCAAATGTTTTGTAATATCAGTGTGGATTAGCACACGAACCAAAAGTCCATTGGCCATCATGAACTACAAAAAGCAGATAAAATATGATTCACATTATAGCAGAATGAATCTAAAAGAAAAAAGAAAAATCATTTAGAAGCATGGAAATTGATACCTTAGGCATCATATCAACATTATACTCTTTATATGCGCCCAGATGCTCAGTTGGGTTGTCATCTCCTCTGAACCGCTTCCATAACTACAAAACAGCAAAAAGAAAAGATGGAAAGAGACAAACACCATGGGACAAGAACCTGCTTAAGATTAAGTGATGTAGACTCTCCTCCATAGTAATCATTTCTGTGCACATGCAATACCTATTTCAAGTGGATGGAGTTAAAGGTGATCATACAAATCACCGAAACTAATTGCAAGGGCATTTTATGAAAATAACAGCAATTCAACATCTGTTTATAATCTTCTAGGCCACATCATAGCATTAGAAACATCAGCTATCCCTCTAAAAATTAATTTTAGAAACATGGTTGAAAAGGGAGTTATGGTTGAAACTTGAAAGTGGATAGCCAAAAATAGAGAAGGTAGAAAATGAGGATTGAAAACGATTTTATGATAGCTAGATTAAATGATGATTGAAAATTTAAATAAAATACCTTTTCATGCTGTGGTGAATAAAAAGTGCAAATTCAATGATGATCATTTTTGTTTTACTATACATGCACAACACCTCACTTGGATCCCATTAATTTCTTAAAAAATTTGACAACATCAATTTTTATATGAGAAAGACATAATAATATTTGTAACTAATTTACATTGTGAAATCCTCATCAATCTGAACGAATCTTGCACACAATGAGTCAATAAGGTCTCCGTAAGAATTTTCAAGAATCCTAAACCCCAAATTGCACCGAATGGAACCTGTCAATTTGATAACAACGAGTGTACGTAAACCTACTTGAACAATGAAACAAGAGTCCCGCAAACATTATATCTATATCTCTACAAAAATCGTCAGAGGAACACCAAAACTTCCCAGCCATCTCAATTTTTATGACCTATCTTGTACCAATTAAATGCGTAATCCAGCAAAAATAAAAATTAACAGCTTCAAATGAAGAACGAAAGTGAAAGAATAGAAGAATCACTGACTTTGAGGCCATCAACAGTGAGAAGGCCACAGAGGATGCATTCCTTGAGCCCTGTACCGAGGACGATCACATCATACTCTTCTTTTTGGCCCAGTGGAATGACAATAATACAGGCGCGATCCTCACTTTGGATGCGGTGGTATCTATGGTTCCACAGCCATTCACGTCATTAGGGACCCTAATTAAATATTGGATTTTTATATTTTAAATGTTTTGTGTTGAAATCGTTAACTGCCTCCATAAATAAATAACTAAATTAGCCGCATATTACTCTTTTTTGTATTGCCATGAGTATTGGGTTGGTGCGCACATCACTCCATGCCTGTTGTACTCTTGTTGTGCGACATCTGGCATTCTTCTCCAAAAGAACGCCGTTTACACCACCAGTTGTGCACTTCGGCAGAGGTATGCTTTCCTTCAATCCAAAGTTATTCTTTCTGAGTTGTTCTGATTTGATTATTTTTCATCTCAGTCTATCGAGAAGAGGCCACTGCAACCACGTCGTTCTTTTCGTCTTTCATATTTTGTCTGGTAGCTACTGCTCTCTGTTATTTTTGACGTAGCAAGTGAATATATTCTTCCAGCATCATATGATTGAGAGGCTTCAAATATCATTTTATATGTTTGTTAATATGTGAAAGTATGAAATAGAAAGTATCTTGCAGGACAGGGGATTGGGTCTAGTCGAAGGGGCTAGTCCTTTATAATATGATAAACCAATATTCAAATTTTTATTGGATAAGGTGCCCACATTTAGTGTCCAACAATGCCTTGAATGGGATTGCCTCCAATCAAAGGATACATATGCTTAGAAAAAAAAAACAGAAAGTATCTTGCAGGAGGCTTTGAGAGTTGCCTCTTTTTGGGCTCCTCATGGTTTAATTTTATGCTGATGACTTTGTGTAATTCATCTTCAATTCTTGGGTAAAAGATGGAATACTTTGAAGAGATAAGTGGAAAAAAGAATTTTTGTTTAGTGTTTCATAGTTTTATTGTTTGGTTTAATTCTCTTTTGCGTCGGCATTTTTTTTTTTACTTTATTAAAAAAAAAAAGAATTTTCGCTTGGTTCTTTAGTCTGACATATGGAGAGTAGATTGTTAATAATATTACCATGTGGTTCAGGTGGACACTGGTGTTACACTGAGTGAGGTATAGAATCAGTATGCTTGTGAAATTTATTCAAAGTGTCTATTTGGGGTCTTTGTTTACTTACTTTTATTATGTTATTTAACCGTTAATTGATTCGTTATAAATGTTTTTACAAAGATTACATTGCCACAAATATTGCCGAGATCATGCGTTTAAATTGCCACAAGTCAGATAAATTACCTTATTTTAAAATCCTTTGTGGTTTCTCTCTGTTCTGCGATTATTTTAGATTTTTATGTATTATTTTAAATGTAAAAATAAAATATTCAAAAAATTAAAAATTAACAAACCCGTTAGCCGTAACTTCTGCAGTCATAAGAAGGCGAAAAAAAAAATTCTACAGTCATAATGCATTATTATTTATTTGAATTTAAAATATAATGTTCAAAAATATTTTTTTTCTATTCAGGTTTTTATTTTAGCATAAGGTGTGAAAGATGTCTATTTCTCTATTGGTGGACTTATTTCAAATCCACTTAAAATTTTATAGTATCTTATTTTTGATATTTTGAAATAAAACTTTTAAGACAAATTTAAATAATTTATGCATTTAAAATATTATTATAAATATTTAAACCCCTTACTGTTATTTCTTTCTTTAGAGTTATCTCAAGTTTTTATGTATTATTTTAAATATAAAATATAAAAGATTCAGAAGCTTGTACAGGGACAGGGGCAGTTCATAAATAATATATAGGGAAAATCCCATATAAAGCTAGTTGAAATATTAAAGTCCTAAATAAGGACTTCAAACTTAACAAATCTTTGATAAGGATATTGGCCCAAAATAGGATTTCAAAATGTAGGTAAAATGACCCTAATACCCTCCCTCATCAATCTCTTGTTCGATTGAAGAAGCATCATTTTCTTGTTCGAAATTTGATCTTTACCAATCGCCTGCTTAAGAGCGTGTGTTCCCCCAATGGCGAGTCCTGTATGTGGAGAGCATCAAATGAAATGTAGATGGTTGCTGTGTTGATGGCGGAGATATATCAGAGTACGGCAGTATTCAGCTTGGGACCTTCTTATGATGGGTTGGAGCGAGGAGCACCCCGAAGGCGCACTTCTTCCCATTTTCGGACGCCAACTGTGCTGCAGATTTTCTAGCTAAGACATTGCAGAAAGCACTGTGTTCTTTAGTACTCCACCAGATTTTCTTGAGCTGTATATCAATTTGATCTGGCCATTTTGATGGTGTTGTTTTCTATTTCTTATTTCCATTGAAAAAAATGACGATAAAAAACAAAAGTAGCCAAAGTTCAAAGCAAAAACAAAAAGAAATGCAAAGTTACAACAAACTGAAAAATGAAAAAGGAAAAGAAATTCATAAAGCTAAGGCCATTTGGAATATTAACCCATCTCCTCATGAGCGAAATCTGCAAGTAATTGTCTGTGCCTTGTTTATAATTGAATTTTTTATTCGTGTTCATTTGAAGAATAAAACAATTCATTTTATATCCAGGAGGATGTTTGAATTCTTCTGAAACTTTCATCAAAACTTTCTTCTTTCTTTCCTAAATCAATCTTGTTGCTACAAGTACCCTGAATAAACAAAGAAGGATGATATCAGATATTGAAGTTAAACTTGGGTTTAGTTAGATAGCAGTATATGATTATTAGAGGTTTATTGGGTAGCCATTTTAGCCATTAATAAGTCAGGGGTATGGAGGTAATCTGATCCAATTTCTAAATCCAAGTTTAGGTCATATAACCTTATTAATGATTTATTAAGTTTAGTGACCCAAATTAGAATTTAGATATTTTAAATGACTTTTAAAGGGATTCTCCCTAATATATAACGTTGCATCATTCTTATTTTAATTATAATAATCTTTTCGAAAAATGTAATAAATATAATGACCACAAACTAAAATTTTGTTGGTAGTTAATTTGGATAATTTTTGCTATCAAAGGTATTGATCGGGAAAATCAGTGTTCAAACAGGAAAATTTTCAATTCCTTAAAAAGTTGTGAGATATTTTAGATTTGAGATTTGAGAGTATTTTATTTTATGTATATCAATTTTAATATATTGAATTATTTTAAATTTTATAAAACTGTTATTTATTTATTAATTAATTTAATTATTTGAATTTATTTTTGATTTAGATATCAAATATATATATATATATATTAATTTTTAACTTTACTCTTTGTCTCCCTTATCTTAACTTTTTATGTATTATTTAAATTTAAAATTTAAAAGCTAAGCAAATTTGCAAGCTCCTAATCCATGATGAATTATTTTCATTCAATTTATTGAATTTATTTTTAAAATTTTTAATTTTGCATTTTAGATTTTGAAGTAAGTTTTTTAATCTTTTTAACATGTGTGGAAAGGTACCCATAGGAAAACAAATTTGATACAATAATAAATGAAGGGAAAAATTGTACATTCGTATGAAAATTTCTCTCTATGCCTTTTAATAGAATAAAAAAATATTTCTCTCTTTACCCTATAAATAGGTTGAGTGTAAATGTTGCAGGGAAATTTAGTATATATTACACATACTTCTTTGGTTCTATTTATAGGGTAAAGAGAAGAAATGTTTTTATCGTATTTAAAAGGCATTGATAGAAATTTTCATATGAATGTACAATTTTACCCTTTATTTATTATTGTATCGAAATTGTTCTTCTGGGATATAATGTATACTATATAAGGGTAAAGTTAAAAAGTTATTCAATTTTATGGAAGAGTTAATAAATTTTGAGGTTTTTCTTGGGTATCTTCATTGACCTCCCTCTTCATTTACTCTACGTTTAATGTCTCAACTATTAGATCAACTTTTAATGATTGCGATTTTATGATAGATTTTTATTATAATTGAAGTTATAATAATATTTTTATATGTATCATTAAATGGAGAGTAAATGAAGAGAGATGTCAATGGAGACATCCCTCTCACCATATTATCCCACGTATTATGCCACATGAGCATAACCAAATCCTCAAGCTTGAATCACAAGTTAAACAAAATAAACACCGCAAAGAATGACAAACATCACCACCAGCATCACTATTATATTGTTGACAACCACCTAAACCCACTGAATCAAATCTAAACAGATTATTAAAACCAGAAATCCTAAGCCACCCATTACTAGCTAGAAAAACCAAACAAGAAATGAAGACGAAAAAAAGATGGATGGAAGTCCAAGAACTATCAAAGATGGGGAAAGGTGAAACGATTAAGAGGACAAAAGCCGCAATGGCAAAACCAGAAACATATCAACAAATCCATGAATTTATGAGCAAAATTTAGATGAACGACAATGCTTTAATGGACTAAGATCTATACATTTAAAAGGAAATAGGCCACTATCAAAATCAAGAGAAATGGAATGTTGTGATAGGTCTTATGTAACAGTGAGTGTCTTGTAAAGCAAGAGCGGTCTTCAAATAGTGATGTCCGACGGGTCTCACAAAGCTTACTTAACAAAATCAAGACCTCGTTTATAAAAACCAAATTAAAAAAGTTAGAGACACCACTGACTATTTGAGTAAATGTTAAATCACATTGTAATTATTGTTTCTTTTACTCTTTTTCCCCTTTTATTTTTATGTGGAAATTTTAACCTCAAAAAATGGAATGATGACAGACGATTTTGTATTATATTTTACAATGCATCTAAAATTTGAATATTGGCATATTGCAAATTGAGTTCCTATTGGATTTGAATAATGGGAACATTAAATCCTTATCTCTACTCTTGCTCCCAACCTGCCGAAAAACGATGGCAGCTTACCACGGACTTCATTAGTTTGGTCTTATTAGTGGACACGTGTAATGTGCAAACTTACTGCTTGCCTTTATATAACCAAAAACGAAAAAACAAACAAATTAAACTGTTGTAAATAAATAAATTGTTTTCAGTATTGGGTTATTGGGCTTAGGCCTATACGCTTTAGTTCCAGGTCTCTATATATATATGGACTAATGTAACACTGAGTCATGGTTGATGTTATTCTGGTTAATGAATAAATGTGTGTATTATTCAGTGTGATTTTTTGGGTTTTTATTTTAACATGGTATCAGAGAGGGTTGCAATTTTAGCCCTGTCTTTCATTTTTGGATCTTGCTTTTGGGTTGCCAAGATCCTAATCCAGTTGGTGGTTGTAGTGCCCAAAATTTGAAAAATAAGGAGTTGCTACCAAAATTTTAGAAAAGGAGAATTTTGGAAACATTTAATAAACTGGAAACTGGTCTGTAAAAACTATTTAGGGTTCGGGAGACGATTGTGTATGGGGAAGGTGTTAGGTACCCCACAACACCTATTCATAAGAATGGTTACCCTAAGTTAATTATTTAAAAATAAATATGGCATTTAATCTTCTGATAATTAACCAAATAAAAAGGAATATTTACAAAAATAAATGAAATGAAAACTAAAGAAAAAATGAACATTTATTTACGAAGTTGGACTTGACCTAGGATGAAAACCTAGGGCCTACGTACCCTTTAGAGGGATCAAAGCCTACGTAGTTCGGGGGTAGAAATGCATGTCACTTTGTTGGTGTCCTTTTTTTAGAAAAAATGTTCATTTAATTTATTTAAGAAAAATATTTTTTGTTTGGTTTGTGTTTTTTTAATTTTTTTAAAAAGGCCTTTTCCTTATTTTATCATATGAAACCAAATTAACTTATTTTAAGAAAAGAACATTTTTTTTTATTTTGAAACTTTTTATTTGTAAAAATAAATGTTCATTAAGACAACAAGGAACTGTATTTTTCACCTATGATTCAAAAGAGTCTAAAATGGTAAGAAAATCAATAAAGAAAAAGTAAGAGCATGTACCTTGGCGCTTTGAACCTTGCTACAAAAAAGACAAAGTCAGGAAACCACATGGATAGAACAACACAATCACACACAATTCATCCATACCAACAATAATACCTAGAATATGAAAGAGGTCAACAAATACCATTCATCCTGACATTTGTAAGCCACCTGATCCATTATATTTGGCAAACCCAACATATATCAAAGTCATGGTGCATGGTTCATGCACATGTGAATCACAACGAGTTAAGCATAAAGATGTGGTGATGAACAGCCAAAAGCATAAAGATAAAGGCATGGTGAATCATAAGAGATGCAATCAAGGAGTCAAGTAATAAGATGAAGAAAAAATAAATTACGTACTCATTCCCTAACACAAAAAATAATAATAATAATAATACAAGCAGAAGTTTGATTGCAAGAGACATAACGTGAGAGGGTATATGGACGCAATCATGTGTCAGTAGAGAAAACCCCATGTTTTAGAAGAATTATGTAAAAGAATAATAGCTCTCAACCTTGCCTTCTTTCTCTCAGGAATTCTTCTCAAATTCTTGTGCATCTTGCTTCAACCCTTCACTCCAATTTATAGTCTCAAGGGAGTGTTTTCTTCATAAATGCTCCTTTTTATTGTTTTCATTTTTGAATATTTTTTGTATTTTATGTTAAAAATTACCATCAATAGAGATTTTTTTTTTATTTATTTTTTATTTTTTTTGGTATTTTCTGTCAATAAAACTTCTTAACTTAACCTAACACAATCAATGATAGATTTTTTTTTTTCATTTTCGTTTTTATTTATTTTCTTATATTTTCCCTACTAGCAGCTTCCTAATTTAAACCTATGAATGGGAGATACTTTTTTATATATTTTTTTTTATTTTCCTTTAATGAATGACAATGTCAATTTGGACACTAATCATCATCAATGAGAGGATTTTTTTTAATTTTTATTTTCATTTTTATTTTTTTTCCTTTTAATAATGATTGCCAATTTGGACACCGATCATCATCAATGGAAGGAATTTCTTTTATTTTTTCTTTTTTATTAGTTTTTAAATTTTTGAGTGAGGCCCGGACAAAATAAAGTGTTCACCGGTTCTTGAAGCTTCGATTAGATCGATCAGATTTTGTTTGCATGAAGCCTCACTTTTTTGAATCCTTCTCTTCATTTTGTTCACTGAGACCTCGTCAAAATGGATTTTGGTTGCTGAAATCCCGATCTAGTTGGTAACTCTTGAAGATTAAATGGATTTTGTTTCTCGTGAAGCATCAAGTTCTTGAATCTATGTGCGCCACTCTCTTGAATCCTTCTTGCCATTTTCACTGAGTTCTTATCAGAATGGATTCTGGTCACTGAAATCCTGATATAGTTGATAATTCTTGAAGATTCAATGATCGTTGTTTTTCATGAAGCCTCAAGTTCTTGAATCTATGCATCGCTGTCTACATCAAATCCCTTGTCGGAATGTCCTTCCGTCCTTGTCTCGTGGTTCTTGGCAGTGATCTAGTGGTTCGCTTTCTTGCTTTGATTTCTTACAATTAGGTTCTCGCCGACATTCTCCAATGGCATTCTGATGATTCTCTATCTTGATTTGTGGGAGATTCACATCGTCCTCCTTTTTGGTGATTTTCCCTCTCAGTTCAAGGTTTCAAGCTACATGAAACTCCATGCTGCCGACCATCTAATCCCACGTCTATCTTCGACAAGTCATCTTTCTCATTCAAAATGAGTGATTCTACTAAATATCCCCTCCACTCAGTTAATTTCAATCATCCTCCTTATATCTACCTTGCTGATACACAAGCCACCATGTTGGTTCACCAAGTTCTCACTGGGGTTGGAAACTACTCAACATGGGGCAAGGCTATAAAGTTGGCTCTTCATGCCAAGAACAAGCTCGGCTTCATTCAGGGGACTTGCAAACGTGAGCAGTAGGATGACAAATTGAGGGACCTCTGGGAACGCTATAATTCAGTTGTGTTATCTTGGCTGATCAATTCTATTGACAAGGGAATTGCATCTAGTATAGTCTTCTCTCTTAATTCCCACCTTGTTTGGCTGGACCTCAAGGACAGGTTTGATAAAACTGATGGTGTGAAAATTTACTCCATGTACTATGCTATAAATTCATTGGTTCAGGGGAATACTTCAGTCTCTGTCTATTACACCAAACTAAAGGAATTATGGGATGAATATTCTACTCTTGTCCCAATACCTAATTTTAGCTGCAGTTCTGCCATCAAATACTCTAAGGTTGAACAGGAGCAACGCTTGTTTCAGTTTCTTATGGGTTTGAATGATAACTTCCAAAGCACAAGAAGCCAAATTCTTCTTATGAACCCTCTTCCTTCAGCTGACCAGGCATATTCCATGGTAATTTAAGAAGAAACACAGTGTCAAATAACCACTAACCCATCTAGATTTTCACAAGACTCTTTGATTATGGCCACTAATTCAATTAGAGCTGACAGAGGACATGGATGAGAGAGGGGAAGAGGACGGTCAGTGGATATTTGCTCTTATTGCAATAGAAGGGGTCAAATAACCACTAACCCATCTAGATTTTCACAAGACTCTTTGATTATGGCCACTAATTCAATTAGAGGTGATAGAGGACATGGACGAGAGAGGGGAAGAGGACGGTCAGTGGATATTTGCTCTTATTGCAATAGAAGGGGTCACCATCGTGATAATCGCTATCAGCTGATTGGGTTCCCAAATAGTTCTGCATCTCAAAGTTAGAAGAAACCAAAGGATGATAAAGGGAATTAGAACATTCAGACCATTGAACACATTCCTCCTAAGGTCTCTAGTGCAAATACCAGTTCCTCTCAGGCCCCCTTTTTCACCCAAGAACAATATAATCACATTTTGGAGCTATTGAATCGGGACTTGGATCCTAAAGAGGTTGCAGTCAGCTTACAAGCAACGGCATCAAGTTTGCATGCTAATGTCTTTACTCATGATTGGATTTTAGATTCCGGTGCTAGTTGTCATATAATAAGTAGTTTAAGTCAATTAGATACATCACAACCTTACCTAGGACCATCCAAGTGGGTAAGAGTCCCAAACAATTAAAGAATTAGAGTCACTCACACCAGTGAAATAAAATTAACCAATCACATTATATTGCGTGACATTTTGTATGTAAAAGATTTCTGCTACAATCTCATTCATTTTCACTCCAAATTGTATTTTTCTTGATTCTATCATCAACTACACATCCTAAACTATCTATACAAAAAGACCCATTAGAAAAATCCATCTATAGCCCCTATTTAAACTTCTACAAGTTTCAAGTATATACTCTGTTTTTCGGACAGCAAAACAGGGTGAAAAAAACTAATATGTAACCATGAATTTATACTCTAAACCTCACGAATTTTAACTCTATATACTCTCCTACACATATGTCCTAGGGTTAGTAATCAAATTTCAGAACCAAAGAACCCCAAAATTTGCCCCAAAATGGTCACACAATCATTGGTTTAACAACTTTTCGGTGACATAATTTTCTGACAAAGTTTCTCTTGTTCAAGCCTCAAAACCACTACAACAACAACCTCAAATCCACCCAAACCAAATGGTATAAGAAAGCTAAAGATGTAAGAGACTCACCTACACGAGAATATGGTGTCGCATGTATGATTTGGAGCTTCCTACTTCCTCTTCTCCAACGCCTCTCTCTTTCTCAATTCTGTTTTTTTTCCTCTAAGGCTCTCTCTCCCTCTGTTTTGTTTTCAGCTGCTGTCGATAATTAAGAACTGAGGTGCTAAGTGTTTGATTAAATATAAGGTGTGGGGTTATGTGGATGGAAGAGAATGAAGTGTGGTGTTGTGTTTTTTTACCTCCTAAGTGAAGTGTGGTGTTTGTGAATGGATAATGCAATTGTAATAATGAATGCAAGGTAGTGGCTGTCGGTGTGCTCTTATAGAATACCAAGTGTGATGTGTGTGTCGGTGTCTGGGTATGTGTGTCTTTATATATGTATAGGTATATTTTTATCCTATTAATTACACACACTAGGTCCTAATTTTTATCTTTGTCTAATTTAAGATTCCTTAAATTTTGTAGGTTCCATAATTTGACTTATTATCTAATTATTGTTCCTCAAATTTTTTTTTTGGGAAAATAGGCCTTTTATTAGATTTTGGGATATTACAAGTGAAGATTAAACTCATTATCAGATATCGAGATTAATTATGTTACTTTCACGTTTAGTTTAAACGATGAAAACTTGCTTTTCTAATCAATAAAACATGAGAGAAGCTAATAATCTAAATACTTTTAAGAAATCTAACTAGGTACCTTATCAGGTAGATATGAGGGAAAACACAAAAATTTTTTGCATTTGGCTATTTCCCCTTCAGATGTCACACCGATGGCTTTGCCACTATCATCAAACTCAACCTGCTCAGTAGGAAATAAACTGTGAAAAAGTTGAAATAGAAAATAAAAAATATTAGAAAAAGAAAAAAAAATAGGACATAAAGAACTTGGGAAGACAAAATGAACTTTAAGGGCTTGTTTGGTATGAGGGGAGGGGAGGGGAGTGAAAGTGAGAAGAGGGAAAAAATTTTTGAGTTGAATTTTAAGAAAATCGGAGAAGTGGGGTTAAAAGTTTTTAATTTATTTTTTACTCTTTCATCTTACATCTTCTCTTTACTAAAATTTTGTAACCCCACTTCTCCAATCTTTTCAAATTCAATTCATACAAATTTTTACTCCCCTCCAAATCCCTCATACCAAACATACCCTAATTTAGTTGCAAATGACAAGCTAGAGAAGAAATATCCTTACAATTCAATTTAATTTCTTAATACTAGTGATCCATCATTATGAATTTAAGCAGACAATTCATTATCATTATGAATTTGGGTATCAGATTCAAATGCTCTATAGATGGAAACCTAAAATTTTTGTAGTGCTTTATAAGTTTTAGAAGTCAAATAGGTTAAGGATATATAAACTATATATTGACACAAGAATGTCACCATTTGTGTGTCAGAGAATCAGAGAGAGCAAGAGAGATAACAGGAAAATTATTAATGCAATTTGCTTCATTAGTTCATTATTCAACAAAACACAAGAATGTCTTTGTTTTGTCCAACAGAAGAAATCAAGTTAGAATGAGGGAATAAGTTATGACAAAGAAGTAGTGGGAATTAGAAAAATACGGACCCTGAAAACTTTTGAAACTTATGGGCAAACTACATTCCTTAGGACATATGAGGAAAACACTTTGAAAGTAAACCAGATAAGGTCTTTAATCCTTTTCTTTTCTTTTCTTTTTTTCCCCCATCATAAAACCCTTATATACCAAAAGGGCTTTTACAGTAGAAAAGCATCAAGACACAAGCTTTCACCACTTCTAGTAATTCAAACTATCTTCTAGAATACTAAAGCATAATAATGGACTTGCCTTGCATTCTGGTTTGTTGAGCATGTAAGTTCTGCCATATACTGCACTTAAACGTGCAAATGCCTGTTCGCCATCAAAGAGATGAATGTTAGCTCCAGATGTATAATAACTTGAAAGGATAGAGAGCAAGGAAAACCTTAGGCAATTCTCCCAGACCATATAATGGATATATGTAAGGTGAGCCTCTTTGAAAACGTGCCAGGGACTCTGCATAAAGCTAAGATAAAATTAAAAGTAGTATTACTAGCTTATGTAGGTTACCAAGTAATTCTAACTACATAAACATCAATAGAATCAGCTGAAAGGTATGGGTCAGAAGATCTCATGAAGAAAAGATAGGGGAAGCTTGAGGAATCAAGGTAATAACATTTGGTATATCCTACATTCATGGAATAAACTAGTCCACAAGAATATGTCAGTGCATAGAAAGAAACAAAAGTATAATAATAAACTCACAATACTCTTCGTAGTATCACAAGATAGAAAGAGAGAACATTATATGCCAAATGACTATATGTCCATAACCTTGTGCTAAGGATAATTATACAGGTTGTGTGTAAATGTCGAAGGGAAATTTATTATATATTACACATATTTCTTTGGTCCTATTTATATGGTAGAGATAGAAGAAATTTTTTTAGAGAGACTGACAGTAAGGTCCCAAGGACCAAACAAAATAATAGTAAGGTCCCTGCAAAAAGAAATAACAACTCGTTAAGCGTGTTTTTACAACATGATGAGTCATTTTTTCATGCTTTCACCTTTCATAGGGACCTTAATGTTATTTTGTTTGGTCTTTGAGACTTTACTGTCATTCTCCCATTTTTTTATACTATTTAAAAGACATGGAGTTCATATGAATGTACAATTTTACCCTTCATTTATTTTTGTATTTAATTTATTCTCCTAGGATATAATTGATAAATCCATAATTTTATTATATATTTTCACACTTTATTTGGGGATTTTGTCATATTACTAGAGCTTAAAATGCTTTAATTGTGATAAATAGATATTAAGAGTAAATTCATTAAATTAGGATTAAAAAGGGTAAAATTGTCAAAATAATTGTAATTACTCTTAATCATTGATTATTGAGAGGATTTGATATTGGTTTAATTGTTCCTAATTGTAGGTGCTTGAAAAAATTGGATTAAAATTACAAATGGCAGTTTTGGGCTCAAATTCAGAAATGACAGTTTAACATGAATTTGCAAAATGACGGTTTGGTCCATGCCAGAAACTACAGCGTTTTTATCTGTTTATTATGTCTGATTCAGGGGAGCAACTCGAAATATGCAGAGCCAGAGTAGCAGCGCATCTTCCTCCTTCACCTTGGTCTTCAATCACCTTCACCATCTACTTTCACCACCGTCACCGGCGACCTCCTTCCTTCACACATTGCACCGTTGCTTTCTTCAACACAAGACAGAGCTACAGGCGCAGCCTCCATAACCTTCACCTTCGTTTTCTTCTCGCCATACTCACTGCCGTGGCTTTTCTCCATTTTTCCCCACTATCAACCACCCATATCTCGTTGGTCATCATCCATTTGTCATTTAATCAGTGTTTATCAATGGCGGAACTATTGATGAAGAAGATAGCTTCTCCTTGCATGGCTGTTCTTAGCTAAATTCCATTCATCCTTTGTTGCAGTGGCTATGGTATGAGCTTAGAGCTTCAATAGGGAGTTTTTTCTCTTCCATCCCTCTATTTCTACATTGTAATTGTGAGTCCTAGGTGTTAAGGTGAATTTTATAATGTTGGACTGATTTATTTTGATATATTTGGAGATTGGATACGGCTTGAACCTTTATTAGATACTTGACATTATGTTTAATTAACTTAGTTATCATTTCTTTGTACTGGTTAGTCATTGAATTAATGAATTTGTGAACATTTTGTGCTAATTTTAAGGTGGCTTGGTTAGTGAATCTATGATGTCTTGTGTTTCTATTGGTTTATTAAATATGAATTTATTAATTGTGTTTAGCTTTGGGTTTTAGCATCATTAATCTTGATTTTTCATATGGGTGGCCATTGATAAATTAAGATTAATGAGAAAATCATGTGGTAATGTGAAGCTCGGTTATTGAATTAAAAGCTAAATACGATTTTTAAGTTTACTTAATTGCTAGTGTTTAATCGATTTAATTTAGAGAAATTAATATGCAAGGTGGCTTGGTATTAATCAATCTAAGTTAGACTTAGTCTAAGGGGTAGCCCTTAGAGTCTTTTGAAGCTAGAATGATTAATCTCCTATAATTATTTGATGTGAGGATTGCTTGCGTTATTACTATGAGGGATTACTCATTCCGTTGTTGATGTCCTTGATTCTCTTATTTCATTAATTCCTTCTTCATTCCATTTCCATCTTTATAAATTAAAATCCCAAAAAGAAGTAATCTAAGACCATTTTAATTCCATTTGCAAGAGTAGTTTTTCATAGATAAAAGACCAAACCATTTTCTCCATTTTTTTAAAATCAATTTTGATACTTAGTTTACTTAGGAATCATTTTCATTTTCGGCTCCATAAATTGAACACGACCCAGATCGTGCTGCTATATTGCAGTATTATTTAGTATTTGAATCCCCAAGGCGACTAAAGAGGAGTTTCGAATTGGGATCCGGCTACGGTCCTCTTCCTTCCCATCCACTTACGCTCCTCTTCTCAATCTGGACCGTTGGAAGGAAGAGGACCGTAGCCGGATCCTTCAAATTGGCGTCGTCGTTGCCAGGGAGCCAAGAAATTGGTTCCTTGGTAAGTTAAGTGTCAAGTTACATTGACTGGGGTGTGTTTACTAATAATTAGTGTTTAGGTAGTATAGTTTAGGTTGATTGTCAAATTATACTGGTTTTCATACCTTTGTTCTTGCATTGTGCCCTGAATCTGACTTGGATTACTAGAAATCTAAGCGCAATATGGTTCTGCAATTTGACTTGTTGAGAACGCTTGCTGCACATTGGTAATTTGACTGAGGAATCTTTTTGCAGCATATTCTTGGTCTAAGAACCTGAATTGACCTCTTAGGTTGAGACTTGAGCATCGAAATTCTGCTGTCTTTTTTATCACAACTGTGATTTGCAAGCTAAACTTTATTTCAGATTTAGTTTTATAAAAGAAAGATGAGGATTTCTCAAGCTTTTGAATTGACCTCTTCTTGACTTTGCTAAATTTGATTGGTGTGAGTTTGGTCCAACTAAGTGCAATTTATTTTGGATCTGTGATTAATCTGAGCTATTACTCTTGTGCTTGGTGTATAATGTGGACTAACAGAGCTTTGAAGTTGAGATAATTCTTGTTATTAATCTGCTGCTGCAACTGTGGAAATTATTTGTTGTCATTGAGGAAATTGGTTATTGATTTTGTGAGGATTGTAGATCTGATTTTCAACTTGAAATTTTGGAATTTTGCTAAAATTTTTCAAAACAAAACCTAGGATTTAATCCTAAAATTTTGGTTCGAGTTTTGGAGGTTTTGTGATACTTATTGCTGGTTTGAATTTTATGACAAGCTTGAACTCTTGCTAAATCGTGATGGAGAGTTAAGTTGTGGTGCCAACCATATCTTAGCAAAGCTAATTCTCATCTGAATTGTTCTATACCCTGCAAGTTCGAGCATCATTTTCATCTTAATTGAAATTGTTGATTGATAGCTTCAAGCTGATTGAATTCCTGGTCTTGTTGTCTCTCTGTTGCAAGTTGTCTATCTGTTACTCTGCTATGACAAGGAGTTTGGAGTTGAGAATCTAAATTTGTTTGTGTCTTCTGTTAATTATTTGCTACAGAAATTGGAAAATAGTTTGTGCTTTGTTTGCTGGAAGTTTTTTTGAATTAAATCTGTTATTGGAAATTTGAAATTGTTTGGAACTTGGAAGTATTTGATTTTATAACGTGTATGGATAGGATTAGCATGACTATCATGAGTTTGGATATGGGTTGAAGTTTTGCTACACTCACTGAGTGATTTGGAACTGATTTAGACTCATTAAACGTTCTGCATTGAGAAATTGAGTTGGTTAGCTGCTGTTTGTCCTGCATCAAAATTGTTTTTGCTGTCTGTAACCCCCTCAGTAATTATATCCGAAATACACGATTAAAATGAAATAGAGACCAATAATAATCAAATAACATTTACTAACCCATCACATGATGGGGTTTTCAAAAATACCTTTTGAAATCATTTATAAACTTGGTCTCATTTTCACATTTCGAATACAATTACTACGCGAAGATAAATCACATTCATATAAATATCAGAGTGCCCAACATAATCATCCCGGCAATCTCGGGTACATACCTTCGCTAAAGATATACAGGGCATAATTGCCCATTACAATTCTTCAAATGGGGATTACACAATCTTATCTCGAATGAGTCCTGCCGCTCCCTCCACGAGCCACTTGCCCTGTCTAAATTGTTGGTAAGGGAGGGTGAGATTCGAGAGAATCTCAGTAGGGAAACATTATCAATATGCAGGCAAGATAAGTGTTTAATGCATGACATGCTTGCATCACATAACTCATGCACACATACAATGACAAATCTATAAGCTCAATGCTTCGAACGATACACATATGGCCATAGCATATATTGAAACATAGCTTCAAATCATTCATACATGTTCCACATAATCAAGCAAATCAATAACATGCATCAACATATTAATACAGTTATCAGAGCATGCAGGAGAGATAAGTTCCCTACCTCCAATCTTTTCTCCTCGATTTGCATGCCAGCAACTCGGGGCTTCACATTCGATCCTACAATGTCAAATGTACTATTTAGACACTTCCATAGTGTTTCTGGGGGTTATATGAAGCTATATTGAAAAATTACTAAAATACCCCCGGGGACCCGGCCCGGCCCCGCCATACCCGGTCCGGCTGTACTTTTCTTGAAATTTTGACATGGGCTATTCTAACTTATTTTTGCCCAAGGAATCCATTTCCGGACTCGGAATTATCAAATTCAATTTCAATTTACAAATTTACCCTTGACAGCCCCACTTTAAGGGTTTCAAGGGCGTTTTCGTAATTATGCTTTTTCGGCCTTTTCCGAAAAAGTGCCCAACTGTAACCCCACCTATTTTCGCCCACTGAATCCAATGGAATCATCAAATCATTGAAAATCCAACTCTAAGACCGATTTACAATGCTGGCCAAAATATATAGGTTTTAAGGGGAAAATTGGGGTTTTTCGGTTTCAGCTCCGTAAACGCGTTCCTTTCTACTCCTAACCGCTTCATTGACTATTCCATTAGGTTACAACTACCATTTAGTATCAATTTGGGCAGCATAACCCCTAGGGAAACCCATTTTCCATTTTTACAACCAATGGCAATCCGGCGAAATTTCACCGATTAAATTGCCCACAGCAGCCAGAATAGTCAATATACAAGAGTTTGGAAGTTACCTCAAGCTCCCAATAGCTTTTCCTTGACTTGAATGAAAACCCTAGGTGTTTTAACACCAAAAGAGGAGCTTCCAAACCTTAAAGAACATAAAGGAGTAGCTTAGGATCGGAGTTATACACGTTAGGAGCTAGATCGTCGGAGAAATCGGCTTACCTAGCGAGTTCTCTTCTCCTTTTCTCCCAAAACCCTCTCAACTCCTTTTCTTTACTTTGGTTGCAGAATGGCGTCGGAATGCTGAAGGAGAAAGATGAATAAAAAGTGTTTTAACATTAGGATGATGTCATGTTTTATTATGCTGATGTCATAAATCCCATTTTCGGATTTTATGACAGTTTTTCTGCCCAAACTTTGAAAAATCATAACTAATTCTAGAAAATTCGAAATGAGGTGATTCCAAAGCCAAATGAAAGCTATTTAAGTCCTCTTTATAGGAAAAATATTTACCAATACTAGAAATCACCACACAATTCCAGAATTACACAAATTTCATCACTGCCCCAAAACAGAGTCCATTTTCGACCTCAAACTTTGGACAGTCATATCTCTCAGTTCCCAACATGAAATGTCCATTTTGAAGCTTGAGATATGAACTATAAGACTGGAAAGTTTCATAATTTTTAGACACCATTTGGTCATTCAAAACGTTCACACAAACTGACAGCCCAGAATAGAGTTTCACTGGACAGCATTTCCAGTTTTGCAACCAATGTGTCCAATCCAATTTAAAACAATTCCAATGATTAAATACCACAACATGACACCATTTCCATCACAATACACCATTCAATTCTTCCCTCTATTCTAAGTCAATTTGGATGTTAATCCACAATTGAACTCAAATACAGGGTTTTGGCGTTGCTCATAACACAAGCGACTACAATCCTCTTTATATTCTCTAAAAGGGTTCATTAATCACTAACCACGTCCACTTTTGTAGTCATTAACCCCTAATCACAATTTGGGATCTTGCTAAACCAGGGCTTAGCAATCCACTAATCTCAGGCTTATTCTCTATCCTTGGGTCTCAAAATTTGGGGTATTACACTGTCAACAGTGGGTAATAAGTTGAATTGCATCCATGTTTCACAAATTTCGCAATCTGAACCCGGCATTGTGCTGTTTTTGAGCGAAATATTGAGTCTAATTTGTTGAGTGCATGAATATCACACTTTGTTGGTAAAAGTACTCTAAACTGAAATTGCTGCATTTTGTGTGCTGTCATATATCTCACCTGTGTTGGAGAAATTTTGGTGCTGCTGGCATATTTAGTTTACTACTGTCATTGTGGTGAATTGTGATACTATTGTCAATATTTGCTCCTTTGCTTACTTGAAAATTGATTAGAGTTTGGTTGAAATTCAGTTGAACCTTCACTTGAGCTTGCTGGAATTTTTTTTGAAAAATTTGCCCAGAAATTGATATTGATGAGCTTTGGTTTTCTAAAGGTTTGGGCCATTCTAAGCAAGTTCAATAGCTTTGCTATTGGGTGTAGTAAGTTTTAGCCAAATTCCATCATTTTGGGCACTTTTCAATTTTTTCTTTATTTTCTCGAATTTTTCCAAATTTTTCATTAGCTTAGTTTTTCAGTTTTCTTCTTTGATTTCTTCTAATTTTTAGGATTCATTTGCATCTTTAGGACTTAGAATTCATTGGGATTTAATTGATTGCAATTTGAATGGTTTAGTTTAATGATAATTATGAGTTTAGGTTCAATACTAATCTTTCTATGCATTCTTTCTTAAGGAATGATGGAACACCTAGCTCTCAATCTTTGGATGAATCTTGTGGCACTAGGAGACATGAAGCACTTTCTAATCTCACATATTCTCAAGAGTTAGTTAATTTGGACTTATAAATAGAACCAGAATGGTAAAAGAGAAGTCAAGCCAATCAGACTTTACTCAAATTTTCAAATAACTTTCGTCTGGGGTTATTCAAAAGCCTATTGTCCTCAAAATGATAATGTGGTTCTCAAAGTGATGACAAAGATATTAATTAAGTGACACACAACCTTTTTATCATTTTGTCACTGTCATTATTTGTTGCTAATTATTTTTCAATTAATATCTTTTTATCTGCATCACTCACAATTTTCATATCATATTTGTTTACGGGTTGTATGAGATATCTACAATATGGCATTAATGACTTGATTTGGGCTTGGATGAGTTATATTCCCTTGCGTAAACAATACTTAGTTGATAGTTAACAAGCTCAAATCCTTTTTATTATTTCATATCAATCATTGCACTTAGTTTCTAGGTGAGTAATAAAAAGTTCCTCAAGAGACGATATGGGATTACATCCTATATTGCAATCATTGGTTTAATTTTGAAAAAGTTATTATAGCATAAGCCGATACGCTCCTTCAAATATTTAGGACTAAATACAACTCTCACATAATTTTTATACTAACAACTGAAGGTATTTACATTGAATCTTTGTCTGAAGACTTTGGAATTGATATCTTCGCAAAAGAACACAGTATCCCCACAAACTTCAAATTAACGT
The DNA here is from genome assembly GCA_963242795.1 of Inga leiocalycina. NCBI lineage: Eukaryota > Viridiplantae > Streptophyta > Magnoliopsida > Fabales > Fabaceae > Inga > Inga leiocalycina. The sequence goes on from OY725321.1 coordinate 62,633,360, forward strand.
TATTTTGGGCTTACTCAAAAGCTTATCCTTGACTACAAATAAAGCAGTGAAAATGACGTCCCCAAAGTGATAACGAAGAAATTAATTAAGGAACATACAATGTTTTTGTCATTTTATCATTGTCATTGTAATTATGGGTTGTCAGTTATTTTTCAATTAATATCTTTTCATCTGCATCACTCACAATTTTCATATCATATTCACTTACGGGTTATATGAGATATCTACAATATGGCATTAATGACTTGATTTGGGCTTGGATGAGTCATTCCCTAGGGTAAACAGTACTCCTTTAGTTCTATTTATAGAGTAGTGACAAAAGCAAAATTTTTAATCCTATTTATAGGGTAGAGAGAAATTTTTCACATAAATGTACAATTTTACCCTTAATTTATTATTGTATTGATTTTATTCTCATATATTATAATATATATTAAATAGGGGTAAAGTTGGAAAGTTATTAAATTTCAAGGCAAAGCTAATGAAGTTTAAGGTTTTTTTTTATGTGTGTGAAATATGCTGAAAGTATCTTATAAATATAATCAGAGAGTATTCAACAATGAAGTAACTTGTCAGCACACAAAAAAAAAACAATGAATTAACCATATTAGATGAGTCACATTCACTGTGCTTTTGCTTTCCCACTGCTAACTACTAATAAATATATTACTCCCTCTAGTTCCTATTAAAGAATACTTCTAATTAATTCTTATTTACTAAGAAAAGATCATTAAGTCATTTAATTTGTCATAATTTTTTCAAACTTCTGCCCTCTGTATTTTTTTTTTCCAATTTTGAATCTCCTCTAAAGCAAAGGTAAAATGGGAAAAAATGTAATTAATGAGATTATTGGTTACTTATATTTGGGACCAAAAATTGGTTTTAGAAGATACTCCGTCCGGTCCTAATTATAAGACAAAGTTGACTTTTTTTGGAGAAATTAAGGAAGCTAATTAAATTACTTTAGAGTATTTATATTTTTTTTTCAAACTAATTAGTTTAACTAATAAATTAATATATAATCTAAGAATACACAATATATGATATGATTAAGTAACTTACTTAGCTTCCTTAATTTCTCCAAAAAAAGTCAACTTTGTCTTATAATTAGGACCGAAGGTAATATCTTATAATAAGGACCAAAGGGATTATGTAATTCATAATATTAAATATGAGTAAATTTGAAAATTTATTTATTTTTAGATAAATCATATTTGAGAAGACTAAGAGACGTGAGATTCAAGCTTTGATGAGCTCGAGTTCCAAAGGTGAGAGCTTAAGTTGTCAAGTAGTTAAATGAATATTGGGTCATTATTCACTTTTTGCTTGATTTTAAATTACAAAAAAGGATTTTACAAAATAAAAAAAGTAAGAAAACATAGTCATTCTAGATTTTTTATTTTTCAGAACAGATTCCTATTTCTTTATTAAAAATGTAATTAAAAAATAATTATCAAACAATTTTTTTATCTTTTTATTTTTAAAAACAAAAAATTTTTTTGGAAATAGGAAATTAAACAATAAAGCCTATGTTTTCGTTAAATCTTGAGAGTTAAGATTAAATATCTTTAAAATATATTTTAAAAAACAAAAACAATATACCCAACAAGCTAATTATTTTTTTCTAGTTGCATTTTTTAAGCTTAACGATCAAATGGGGGCCTACTCACAAGTCAAGCACGCCAATATTTAATCTATAAATTGGGGTATCAGTATCAGATATAAAACATCCAATGCAAGTGGTCCAAAAAACTTTTGATATGTATCCTTCTTTTCACTGACTTTTTGGTTTTGCGAATTAAGTCAAGCACGCCAATATTGAAGTTTTATGGCCTACAAACTTAAATTATGTTTGATAATGCAGTGTAATGAAGGTGCATGTGGTCCTCGACGTGAGAAATTATGCATCACGCAATTTTCTTCTTCTCTTGCGTTCAACATCTTTTATGGAGCAATTTTATGGTTATTTGTGTCCTTATTTAAAGTCTATCTAAATCTAAATAAGTATATGTTTCTTTAACATCGATAGGGATATTTTTCTTCAAGAAAGTAAGATAATTAATATTATCTCTAAATGTTATTAATAAATTTTTATTTAATACTAGAAAAATCTATATAATCACTACTGTTATTTTATATTGTGTTATTTTATACTGTTATTTTACTGATAACGAAGAAATTAATTAAGGAACATACAACGTTTTTGTCATTTTGTCATTGTCATTATGTGTTGCCAGTTATTTTTCAATTAATATCTGTTTATCTGCATCACTTACAATTTTCATATCATATTCGCTTACGGGTTGTATGTGATATCAACAATATGGCATTAATTTGGATGAGTCATATTCCCTTGTGTAAACAATACTTCTCTAATTCTATTTATAAGGTAGTGAGAAAAGAAAATTTTTAGTCCTATTTATATGGTAGAGAGAAATTTTTCATATAAATATATAATTTTACTCTTAATTAATTATTATATTAACTTTGTTCTCATGGATTATAATATATATTAAATAGGGGTAAAGTTAGAATGTTGTTGAATTTTAAGGCGGAGTTAATAAAATTTAATATTTTTCTTCGTCTGAGTAAAATATGAGTGAAGTATCTTATAAATATGATATGAGAGTATTCAACAATAAATTAACTAGTCAGCAAAAAATATAAAAAAAAACATGAATAAACTAATATTAGATGAGTCACAGTCGACGTCCTTTTGCCTTCCCCCCTGCTATAAATATATTACTCCCTTTAGTTCCTATTAAAGAACACTGCTATTTAATTCTTATATACTAAGAAATTATCATTAAGTCATTTAATTTGTTGTAAATGTTTCTAACTTTTGCCCTCTATAATTTTTATTTTTCCAACTTTGAACCTCAATTATAACAAGGGTAAAATGGAAAAAAAAAGTAATTAATGAGGTTATTAGTTACTTATATTTGGGACCAAAAATTGCGTTTAGAAAATGCCCTATAATAAGGAACGGAGGGAGTATGTAATTCATTATCTTAAATATGAGTAAATTTGAAATTTTCTTTATTTATAGATAAAGTTAATAACTTAACCACCTGTTATTGTATTTTTAATAAGGTGATTAGAAGTGCTTTTATAATAAAAACCAGGAGGAGAAGTATAAATGTGTATTTTAGGATTCTCCATAATACTTGCAGCTGTGATTGAATTGCTAGTCTGATATACTAAACATGGGAAGACTTGCTCCCTTTCATTTCATTCTCTTCCTTTGCTACTTTATGGCCTCCCTAGCATCGAGCGAGATGGATTCCACCATCGACAAATCTGCCCTTCTTGCTTTCAAATCATCTATTACGGTGGATCCTTACAATCTCTTATCTAACTGGTCAGTATCTTCTTCTCCATGTGATTGGGTTGGTGTTGGATGCAATACTCGCCACGGAAGGGTCCGTTCCTTGAATCTTAGTGACACAGGCCTTAAAGGCATCATATGTCCACAACTAGGAAATCTCTCTTTCCTTGTTGAACTTGATCCGAGTAGCAATTATTTTCATGGCCAAATACCAAAAGAGTTGGTACAATTGCGTAGATTGAAACTACTCAACTTGAGCTACAAAGATTTTCATGGACAAGTTCCAACATGGATAGGAGATTTATCGGTGCTTGAGCATTTGGGTTTTCGAAATAATAGTCTTAATGGATTTATTCCAATATCTCTGCTCAATCTGTCAAAGTTGGAGATCTTGGATTGGAATGATAACTTCATTCAAGGGACCATTCTGCTTGAGATAGGAAGTCTAAAGCACTTGAAGATTTTACGACTTGCAGGGAACAAGCTTTCTGGAGCTATACCACAAACAATTTCCAACTTGTCTTCACTTGAATTATTGAGTTTGTCTTATAACACTTTGTCAGGTATGTTTTTGAGAAATATGAGCTTGTCTAAATTGTTTTTTTAAAATTTTTTTTATATTGTGTACGTTTTTTTTTGGGGGGAAAATGATAGAAAAAGAACCTTAAAATTGCAAAATTCTAAATCAGGTATTTCCTAAAAAATGAGTTATGAATTGCTTATCAAGTTTCATCATTCCCTTATCAATTCTTGGTAATTAATCTAATTTGAGATTTTACAATGTCAAATTTCTTTTTCTATCTTTTTCCCTATTTTTTCCTGCTTTTTTCTGTTATTATTTTAAGAATAAAAGAATCCATCGTCCAATTTTTGAAACGGTTTGTAAAGTCATAACATGTGAAAAAAGAATAATGGTACAAAGTTCAAACGAATCTAAAAGGTTCATCATTAGTCTTTGAAAATAAACATTTATTATTCTGTTATTAAAAATTTTTTGTAGGTTTTTCTTTTCTGAATAAGTAAGCGCTTTTTTTTTGTACAACTTCAAATAAGTAGGCCTTACAAGTTACAAACAACATATCTTTATGGAACATTTAATTTTGATTTGGATAATCTGAGTTATATCTCAATTTATTATTTGCTATTAATTTTTATTTTTTTAAAAAAATTTAGTAACAAAATAACTTTTCTGGGAGTCTCCTAACAAATATGCGTTTTGAAAGAAATGATAAAAAGCAAGGACGACAATTCTCCTAGTTTTGTCCTTTAACACAGTTAATTGAAGAAACTCATACTCTTACTCCTTGAATGAGATGAAAGCCACTTGCATGACATATAGAAGTTTGTCAGAATTAATTAATCCACTATATTCAGAAAGATAACAGTGATAAATATAAATATAAATTAATCTAAATTACAAAATAATAAACTAAATTGGGGTACAAAACACGGTGTTAAACCTTGTGGAATAGCACAATACGCTCTCCAACATTAAATCCATCCAAATTTCTCATCGAAGCACATTTCCAATTTTTTTTTAAACCTGCGCACATCCAAATTATTTATTCGATCGTTATTACTGAAGTCAAATTGAAAGGGTCATTCCTTTTTAAAAATAAGTGTAGTAGTGCGGTGCTTAATTATTTATAATATATTTGTTTTATTTCTAGAAAAGTGCGCAAGTTTTACTATTGTATTTATCAAATGCATCAATAATCTTATTTGGCGTATGGATTTTGATCTTGAATTGTCCCTATACAGGACTTATTTAGTTAGTATTAGATTTAATTTTTGAAAATAATTATATTTCTTAATATTGTCAGCCTAACTTCCTAACGATATATCTTATGCTTAAGTATATCTTTTCTTTATTTTTTTCAATAAAATGCCGACATAAATTGTAACATTAGAATGAGAAATTTCAAACTGTAGACATCAATACAAAAATACATATACTTAAAGAAAATTCTTCCTTATGTATGTTCAAACCCCAAGGAAGAAAAGGTGCACACTCTTTACTCCTCTCTCTTTCACAGTTTTAGTATTTTTATTAAATTATTTCTTTATTATCTCTTTCAACATTGATACAATGATAAATGATAATTTTTACCATATATATTGATTATTTCAACAATGAACTTTATCATTTTGTTATAACAACTTACTTATTACTCTGTATTATACTTATTGCACATGCTGTAAAAGTTGATGTTATTGACATATTGTTTGTCATTTAATATTTGAAGGAGCCATTCCAAATCAGATAGGTGATCTTCCACAGCTACAGAAAATATATCTTTCAAAAAATCAACTTTCAAGTTCTATACCAACCTCTATATTTAATAGTTCAGTGCGACAAGAAATTGAACTATCCGAACATAATTTGTCTGGTGAGATACCTTCCATTTGGCATCAATGCAAGGAATTGATAGATTTAGCATTGGGGGAAAACATGTTCAACCCAGGAATTATTCCAAGTGACATTGGAAATTTGACAAAACTCCAAGTCATGTATCTTGACAACAGCAATTTGAAAGGTAAGAATCATTCCCCAAACAATTTCCAATTTTCTCTCTTGGTTTCCTTGTTATTTTTGTCTATTCCAGTATTTTCTTTTGGATGACATCTTTCTTTCATTTTTTTTTTTAAAAAAGATGTACGAATCATTTCCAATTTTCTCTCTTGGTTTCCTTGTTATTTTTGTCTATTCCAGTATTTCTTTTGGATGACATCTTTCTTTCATTTTTTTTTTAAAAAGGATGTACGAATCATCTAGCTTTCTTAACGAATCACATATCCAATAAAAACATGCCATGGGAATAATAGTTTGGTCTATGGATATTAGTCCAACCAAATTGGAATGGTCATGGTTTTTTCAAAAGAATTTTAGTTTTATTATAACATTTAAGGTATATTATAGCGTTAATTCTCAAAATAAGTCAGAAGATATATACCAAGTGACATTCAAAATTTAACCAATCTTCAAAAATTATATCTCTGGAGCAACAACTTGGAAGGTATGAGTTCTAAATACATGTTGATTGCAAATTTATGTTCTTGTTTATAGGTCATTAATTTCTAATACACATGAGTAATTCGATTTGGATCGATAAAAATATATTCGACTGGATTACATTTAAAAACACGGATCAAGATGATTTCTTGTTAAAGCAAAGCATGTCATTCAAAGTGTCAATTAGCTGTGGGTTATAAATAGTTTAGTCCAACCAGATTGGAAACGTCATGGATTTTTTGATTTTTTTATTTTTTGTGCGTTTCATTTCTTTTCTTTTTTTTTTGGGAAAATGACAGAAAAAAAAACTTTGAAACTGCAAAATTCCAAATCAGGTATTTCTTAAAAAACGAGTTATGAATTGCCTATTAAGTTTCGTAATTCCCTTATCAATTCTTGGTAATTAATCTAATTTGAGATTTTTAAATTTCAAATTTCTTTTTCTATCTTTTTCCCTATTTTTTCCTTCATTTTTCTGTTATTATTTTAAGAATAAAAGAATCCATCGTCCAATTTTTGAAACGGTTTGTAAAGTCATAACATGTGAAAAAAGAATAATTGTACAAAGTTCAAACGAATCTAAAAGGTTCATCATTAGTCTTTGAAAATTTTTTATTTATTATTCTGATATTAAAAATTTTTTGTAGGTTTTTCATTTCTGAATAAGCTTTTTTTTTATACAACTTAAAATAAGTAGGCCTTACAGGTTACAAGCAACATATCTTTTTGGAACATTTAATTTTGATTTGGATAATCTGAATTATATATTAATTTATTTTTTACTATTAATTTTTATTTTCTAAAAAAATTAGTAACGAAATAACTTTTCTGGGAGCCTCTAACAAATATGCGTTTTGAAAGAAATGATAAAAAGCAAGGGCGCCAATTCTCCTAGTTTTTTCCTTTAACACAGTTAATTGAAGAAACTCATACTCTTACTCCTTGAAATAACTTTCCTTGATGAACGCCACTTGCATGACATATAGAAGATGTTATAAATATGTAGTTCAAGGAACTATTCCAAATGAGATTGGTGATCTTTCATGAGTGAAGATGTTATATTTTCAAATATTGACACTCTACCTAAAGCTTGAAACCTTTTGGCTTTCAAATATTCACGTTGCTCAAGTATTTGTATCACATATAATAGTAGTGGGTAAGGGTGAAACCAAAACTACTTGTTCTATATTATATCCAAAAATTCTAATTGAAAATAAGTTTTCTGTACATATATATAGTCAATAATAAGTTTTCTTTCAAAAAATGCATGCATGATTTTTTTTTTTAAAAAAAATAGTCATTTGGATTATTAAGATAATTTATAATAAAGCATAGGTTTAATAAGCACGGCATATGCTGGAATATTCAATTTATATCTAGGTCACCGCTCCTTTAATGGTATGATCAATCTACTCATCCATCAATTTTTTTGCTTTCAAAAATTTCTTTTTTTATTATTTGCAAAAATGTTCAGTATATCTCCATTTTTTAGTTTTTCATAATCAGTAGTAACTAAAATCAAGGTATTAGTTCATTCATGCATACTACATACGCCTAAGGCACACATACACGAAATTATTTTGCAGGTGAAATTCCTCAATCTATTTTCAACATTCCTTCTTTGAGAGTGGTTTCCCTTTCCTTTAACCATCTAAGTGGCAACTTGCCAGATGCGATGTGCCATCAACTCCCTTTACTTGAAGTCTTTGGGGTTGTTAGTAATCATTTATAGGGAAATATTCCAAAATCAATGTGTAATTGCACATCTTTGCTACGCTTGAATTTGGATTTCAACTCGTTTTCAGGTATGCTTAAAAATTACCTTTCTGCATGAGTTTTGTGTGCGCGCTTATAACGATATCACATGTTTAGTACTTTCATTCAAATCTGTGAATATACGACAAGAAATTATTGCAAGCCTTGAAATGTAATGATGTTTTCAAACACACACACTTAATAACTCCTATTGATAGGATTCAGAAGGTTGAGAGAATGCACCAATAAAAACAAAAATAAATATAGGGAAATTCTTTCTGCTGAACAGTGCTGACCTCTCTATGGTTGTCCCCGGCGCCAGTGTCATGTCGCCGGAGGAAGTTCTATGTGCAAAGGACCCTGTTGAGATAGCTAGAAGTGTGCTTTCCAAAAATGGTCTCTCAGTGCCTGTCGGAAGGGCTGTCGGAGGGGCTGTCTCTGTTGGGAAAAAATATGTGACTTCAGAGAGCTCCGATTTGCCTCCTCCACCCAAAACAGGGCAGGTCTTCTCTTACAAGGACTCACTAATGGGCTTTCAAGGAACCGATTTTAATGGTGTATCCAAAGAGAACTCCTGTTCTGAGGAAAATCTGCTTCCTAATCTCCTGAACCTTTCTTGGGAGTTACCCGAACCATCCGATGATCTGAAGATGCTCATGGATTTATACCCATCCGTGAATATCTCCCCAGAGGAATTCAATTGCTGGGCTAGGCCTTGGAATGCCTCGCTCATCATCACTATCCTGGGAACCAAAGTTAGCTTTTTTAAGCTAAAAGAGCATCTGCAAAAGATTTGGCAATCCAATGGATTTGAGTTAATTGATCTCCCCAACAACTACTATGTTGTTAAATTCAGAGATCAAGAAAGCTGGGATCATCTATACAGAAAAATCCTATTTGGTGGTCCTTGGACGGTTTTCCAGCACTCTATTCTGGTGCAAAGGTGGTCTCCATTTTTTGACCCATTCAAAAATCCACTCGGTCGTGTTGCCACTTGGGTGCGCATCCCTAATGTCCCTCTCCTCTTCTATAATAAGGAATGTCTATGGAGATTAGGAGACATGATTGAGAAAACTATCAAGGTAGATATGAATTCCATTGCTAATCCAGAGGACTCTGGTACTACCGTTCGCAAGGGACATTTTGCGAGGCTCTGTGTCGAAGTGGATTTACAGAAGAAGCTTGTTCCTAGAATCATCTCAGTGTCTACGCTTTTTAACATTGAATATGAGGGTTTGGGACTTATCTGTTTTGCCTGTGGTAGATATGGTCACCGCAGGGATTCGTGCAAGCTTGTTATTAATCCTGTAGCAATGGCTCCTGTGGTGAACCCATCTTCTGCGTCTGATGATCCTCCACCGTCGTTCCCAAGCTCATCCCAGTCTTCTCTCTCTCCACCGAAGGTGCCATCAGAAAATCCATCTCCGGCTAGTGACCAGCAATTTGGTCCTTGGATGCTGGTGCGCCGTAGTGCTAGAGCACGGCGTCCGAGAATCTCTGAGAATGGAAACAGGTTAAACAGAGTAGGTGGGCAGTCGCAGTCCAGCTATGCTCAAGGTAAGGTCGCCTACCCTCCTCAGTCCAGGTTCGCCTCCCTCTCGGGCTCAGAAATTGATGCGGACGCGTTTTCCCACCCAGTTTCAAATTCAATATTGGCTCAGGATTTCTCAAAGCAAGGTATCCCTGCTTCATCTGCGTCTGGTGTGAGGCTTGGAAGCGATAATAAGAAGTCATTCCTTGGTCAAAGGGATAGAAGAAGAGGGGTCCATGTGGGAAATTTGAAATGGGCTGTTAGGAAGAATTCGGGCTTCATCTCGTCTAGCTCATCTCGTGGTGCTAAGGAGATGAATGTGGGCCCATCGGTGACCCAATTTAACCCTCCAATCCTTCCTGATCCAAAGAAGGGAACAAAGTTTTGAACCCACCTTTTAGTTAAAGGTAGTCTTCACAATAATGGGCCCAAGTCTCAAGCTGCTTCCTCTAAGCCACGGCCCACTTGCGCAGAAGGTAGTGTGGACCTATTTGATCAAATGGGTTCCATTAATTCTTTAACCCACGTTCCCCCTCCTGTTTCTTTCTTGCACCGTGAGGATCTTTCCCCAAACACGTTGTCACAGCCTTCTGCAACAAAGAAGCAAATGGAGTCTTCCATTGTCGCCAAGATTAATGAAACCTCTTTTACTGAGGCCGAGAAGCTAGTGGATATTACTTTGATAGAGAACATGAACTTGGATTTGATTCCCATTAGACATTCCAATCCAATTCGGGTCCAGCAAGATCATGGCGCTGTGGTGAGTCCTGGGGCAGACAAGAGACACGTGGAATCTTCATTTGGGTCTGAGGAAAACATTAACCACGTGGAGGCTTCCATTGTGACTGTGAATAATGAAGTCACTTCATCTGAGGCCGTGAAGCTTGTGGGTTCTTCTTCTCTTGAGAGCATGAACTTGGCTTGCATTCCCCTAAGTCATTCCAATCCTAATCAGGTTCAGCTTGATCATGGCTGCGAGATGCGATCTGTCTCCCAACTCGAGGTTGTTGTGCTCATGGACGATAATGCTCCTGACAAGTAAGTGCTTGTTTTTCCTTCTTTCCTTTATTAGTGTCTATGATTATTTCGTCTTGGAATTGTCGCGGGGCGGGTGGTAACTCGTTTCCAAGAATATTGAAAGATGTTGTAAATAAATATGGCATCAATGTTATGTGTCTTGTGCAACCCAGAATTAGTGGTAATAGAGCAGAGAAGGTCGTTAGAAAACTGGGGTTTAATGACTGGTTGCGTATCGAAGCTTCTGGCTTCGCTAGGGGTATTTGGGTACTTTGGAATAGCTGGGAGATCCATCTTGAATATATTGCTTCAAGTACCCAATTGATTCACTGCAAGGTTTGGGATAAAAATAATATGAATCCTATGTTTGTGACTTTTGTCTATGGGGATACCAGTGCTTTAAAGAGAAGGGATCTGTGGTTGGCTATGCATTCTATTTATCAATCGGTGTCTTTACCCTGGCTGGTCCTAGGGGACTTCAACACTTTCCTTTCCTCGGGTGATAAGGAAGGTGGTGCTAGTCCTAATCATAGCTCTATGATGGATTTTCAATCTTGCATTAACCTCTGCAATCTCATCGAGGTGCCTGTTGAAGGGGACCGATTCACTTGGGAAAAGTCTGGGGTTAAGGAGAGACTTGATTGGGCTTTTTGCAATTTTGACTGGGAGATCCACAACCCTCAATCTAAATCTTTCCACCGCCTTAGGTTTAAATCGGATCATCGGGTTGTTGTTGTGGCTGACAAACAATATAGTGCTTGCAACAACAGGGCAAGGAAATTCTGTTACCAAGCTGCTTGGTGCATTGAGGATGGGTTCAGTGATGTGGTGAAAGAAGCCTGGCAGGGGAGGGATTGGCTTCTTGGAAAATCCCAATTTACCAAAGACGCTGTGATTTGGAATGATAATGTGGTGGGGAACGTGGCAAAAAAGAAGCGGGAAATCCTCCATAGATTGGAGGGTATTGACCGTGCCAGGATAAGAGAAGGATCCCAAAATGGTCTCCACAAGATTGAAAAGAAGCTTTGGGATCTTTACCAAAAAATTGCTCTTCAGGAAGAACTGATCTGGTTCCAGAAGTCTAGATGCAAGTGGCTTAGTGGGGGCGATAGAAATACAAAATATTTCCATGCCAATGTGGTGTCTAGGAGAAATCGGGGCAACATTGGGGCTCTTCAAGATGACGATGGTAATTGGGTCTCCGACGGGAACCGTTTGTGTGTCATGGCTGGTGAGCATTTCCAAAAGTTGTATTCAGCTGAGAATCCCTCCCCTCCCTTCTCCCCCTGGATGGCTCGTTTCCCATCTCTGGATAATCATCAACTCGACCTTCTTCACAGACAAGTCACCTCAGTGGAAACCAAGAATGCGGCTTTTGAGATGGGCGCTTTTAAAGCACCAGGGCCTGACGGCTTAAATCCCCATTTCTTCCAGACTCAGTGGAATTCGATTGGGCAGAAAATTTGTGATCTGGTTATCAGGATTTTCGATTTCCCTGACGAGGTGAAAGCTATCAATCATACTAATATTGTCCTTATTCCCAAGGTTGACCATCCGGTCTCCTTCAAAGATTTTAGACCCATCTCTCTCTGCAATGTTAGCTACAAAATTGTCAGCAAGGTGATTGCCAATCGTTTCAAAAGTGTCATGGACTACCTCGTCGCTGAAAACCAATGCAGTTTTATCTCCGGGAGACAAGGTGTGGACAATATCATCATTGCTCAAGAGGCTATTCATACCATGAGGAACAAAAGGGGGAAAAAAGGCTTTCTAGCGGTGAAAGTTGACATGGAGAAAGCTTTTGACAGGCTGGATTGGCGTTTCTTAGAATTCACCCTTCATAGCCTTGGTTTACGTGCAGACTTCGTTAAGTTGATTATGAGTTGTGTTTCCTCTGCCTCCATGAGCATCAACTGGAATGGGATTCCATCGGATCCCTTCATCCCTTCTAGAGGTGTGAGGCAGGGTGATCCCCTGAGCCCTTATCTTTTTGTCTTATGTATGGAGCTCCTTGGCCAACTTATTCACCATGAGGTAGATTTGGGGAATTGGAGACCCCTTCAATTGAGTGCATCTGGGCCCCGTATTTCTCATCTTTTCTTTGCCGACGACCTCCTTCTTTTTGGTGAGGCCTCAATTGGCCAGATGGAGGAAATTAGAAATGTTATGGATTTGTTTTGTAGGGTTTCTGGACACAGGATTAATCTGAGTAAATCTAAAATGTTTGTGTCCAAGAATGTTCATTTTAATAGAGCACTTAAGATGAGCCAAATTGTGGGGGTTGGGCTCACTGCTAACCTTGGGAAATATTTGGGCGTTCCGCTTCTCCATAAACGCATGGTCAAGATGACCTTTGCCCCGCTTCTTCAAAAGGTAAGATCTAAGTTGTCCAGCTGGAAGGGCAAATATCTGAGTATGGCAGGCCGGACGGTGCTTATCAAGTTGGTTCTTTCAGCCATTCCTCAGTATCAGATGCAATCTACCTTGGTTCCGATTGGTGTCCTTTCTGAAATTGAGAAATTAAGCAGGGATTTTTTTTGGAATCAGCACGACGAATCCAGGAAAATGCATCTGATTGCTTGGGATGTTATTAAAAGAAGGAAGCATGAAGGAGGACTTGGAATTAAAGATCTTCGTTGCCAGAACAAAGCTTTACTCATGAAATTGTGTTGGAGCCTGGTCACAAAACCGGATGCTTTGTGGGTGAAATGTCTTCGCACCAAATACTCCTGTGGCTTATCCTCGATCCCTCATGTGCAAAAGTGGCGTAGTCAATCAGCCGTATGGAGTGGAATTGTAACGGTCTGGGAAGATTTCCAAAGAGGTCTAGGCAAGAAGCTCATAAGTGGTAGAAACTCATATGCCTGGCATGACTGCTGGTCCCCTCTGGATAAACCTCTGATTCATTTTGTGGATAGGAATTTTCACCTTCTAGATATGGAAGCCCCTGTTTGCTCCTTCACCTCCCCATCTGGGCAGTGGGACAGGGCGCATTGGGAGGCTTTTCTTCCTAATTGGGTGGTTGATAAAATCATGCTGCTCCCCCCTCCTATGGGTACTGTTGATGACTCTGTGTGTTGGCGCAATTCTCCTGATGGTAATTTCAGTGTGAAATCTGCCTACGATGCTATTTATCACCAACAATCCCCAGCTCATTGCTCTTCCTGGCGGCATCTTTGGCACTGGGGCGTTCCTGAAAGAGTTAAGCACTTTATGTGGCAAGTTTTCCATGAGAGGTTGCCGACTAATCAGATCAGAGCGAGATTTAATCCGAATGCTTTAAACACTTGTCCCTTCCAGTGTGAGAGTGAGGAATCCATCATACATGTTCTGAGAGACTGTGAGCAAGCCCAAAGAGTTTGGTTTTCTTTAACTAACAATTTATATTCTACTATGTTTGCTTCTGGTAATTTGCAGGAGTGGCTAAATTGGAACCTTCAGCATTCCCCTGGAAACAAAAGAGTGGCAAGATGGTCTTGGCAACAAGTCTTCAGTACCACATGCTGGCTCCTCTGGAAGAACCGGTGCTGTCAGGCATTTGAAGGTAAAGCTGTTCAGCCAAAGGAGCTGGTTCATAAATGCATCTTTCATCTATCAGAAGGTGTGGAGATGGGTCGCTTCCACCACCAGATATTCCAAACTCCGGTGAGAGGTCTACTCAACTGGCTTCCCCCAGAGGAGGGTTACATTAGAATCGATGTCGATGGTTCAACTGCTAGTGATGGTCAATCAACCTGTGGAGGAGTCATCCGTGATCACCAAGGCAACTGGATTTGTGGTTTTCAGCAGAAGCTAGGTATCTCTACCCCAACTGCTGCGGAAATCCATGCAATCCATCATGGTCTACAGCTTTGTAAACAGTTAGGTTTCAGGAAAATCAAACTGTTCAACGATTCACTTCAGGCCATTCACTTATTGTCAACTCATTGTGGGAATGATCATCCATTACACGACGTCATCTTTGATACCAATTCCCTTATCTATACAGATTGGGATTTGAAGATTTCCCATGCACATAGGGAAAATACTCGCTGTGCGGACTTCCTTGCACGATCGGCTCACTATAGCCATCAGAACTATACAGAACTAGGATCACCCCCTGCGGAATGTGTCCGTCTTTTTGTGTTAGAATGTGGCTCGCAGCCACCTGAGCAATCTTTGGGGTCCAGCCCTTGATTATGTAATTCCATCAAGCTTTGCTTGCCTTTGTATCACAAAAAAAAAAAGAAGGTTGAGAGAATAAGGAGGAAAAATTCTTTATTACATACAAAAGAATAAAATTAATATTTTTTTTCAAACATTAACCTTATGGTGGCTAGACTCTTTGTAGACTAAAATTACATTAAAATAATCAAATAAAATCTAGAAATAATCTCTAAAATTTACTGGATCCTATCAACAATAATATGGGTCCTTTGATACATAAAATCGATATATCATTAAATGTTCAAACTAAACAAATTAATTAAATAAAGTATATCCTAACCAATATTGACTCAATAATAAACTAATCCTAATTGAGATATTTATAAATGATATTTATATTATTTTTAACAGAAAATAAACTAACAACTCTTTAAGACATGCTAATAAACATGAATTGCAAAATATTTATTTGTAGTTTTATTAAATGTGATCTGAAGATCACATTTTATGAAATCCTTGCCCAAAAAGTAGTTAGAATTTTATATGACACATAAGAAAGGAATGATAAAGATATTTACGTACGCAGATCCTCATGTAACTAATTTCACACATGGCTGAAATTAGTTCCTTCACTTTCCTGTATTATCCAGGTATGGACTTACTAGCATAGAAACAAATTTAAAAGGACCCGAAATTAATAAAATATTAGGAGTTTCTTGTAATATAGAGGAGTGGATTCAAATTTTTGAAATGTACGTGTGTCTGTTTTACACACACGTACAAAACAGGCATATTACCTGTTTTGTCAATTTTCACTGCTTCATATAAAATTTATCATGCATCCATCATTTTTTTTTTTTAAGTTAATCACCCAACAGCTAGCTTTTTGTTTCCAGGTTTTATACCCAAGGAGATAGGCAATCTTGATAAGCTTGAAGAGTTGGACTTATATGATAATAATTTCAATGGACCCATTCCTTCCCATGTATTCAACTTTTCTGCATTGACTCTGCTCTCCCTTGGGAATAACTTCTTCTCTAGCTTTCTCCCGTCAAATATAGGAATTGGCCTTCCCAACCTGAAGCAATTGAGGTTTGGACAAAATCAACTTATTGGACAAATACCAAACAGCATCTCAAATGTTTCTAAACTCACTTTCTTAGATTTATCTGGGAATAAATTCAGTGGAGTCATACCCAATGTAGTTGGCAATCTAACAAACTTGATGGCATTATATTTTGATGGGAATTATTTGAATTGGTTGATTCCAAATACAGTTAACAGATTGCAGAGCCTTCAACATTTAAGTCTTAGCAACAATAGATTGCAAGGTTCCATCATAAATGAATTGTGCCAAATCAAAAGTTTGAGTGAGCTGTATCTAGACAATAACATGTTTTCAGGAATGATTCCAAACTGCCTCACAAATACTTCTTTGCGGAAGTTGGACTTAAGCTCTAACAAATTGATTTCTCATATACCCTCTTCTCTTTGGAGTAACCAAGACATTTTAATCCTAGACTTATCCTCCAATGCATTGAGTGGAACAATTCCACGTGAGATATCAAACTTTAGAACAATTAAGCGATTGAACTTGTCAAGAAATCAAATTTCAGGAAACATCCCAACAACCATGGGTGGCTTGCAAACATTGCAAAATCTATCTTTGGCTCATAACAACTTGCAAGGACCTATTCCTGAATCATTTGGTGGCATGATAAATATTGAGTTCTTGGATGTGTCCCAAAATAATTTGTCTGGGGTGATTCCAAAGTCTTTAGAGTTACTTGTCCATATGAAGTACATTAATCTTTCATACAATTTATTGTATGGAGAAATTCCAAATGGTGGGCCTTTTCAGAATTTTACATATGAATCTTTTATGATGAATGAAGATCTTTGTGGAAAGCCCCGACTAAAAGTCCATCCATGCAAAAAAGGAAACAAGCACATCTCAACAAAAATGGTGCTTGTGACCAAATGCTTGTCGGCTATCATTTTTACAATCATTTTGGTTACTTCATGCCTAGGGTTCATTAAATTTAAGAAGGGCTATGTTAGTCATGAGACGAACAATAGAGACTTCTTAAATTTGGGTGCACCAATCAAGATATCCTATTATGATCTTTTGCAAGCAACAAATAATTTTGATGAGAGTAATTTTCTTGGCAAGGGAAGTTTTAGATCAATTTACAAAGGAATTCTTTCAAGTGGAAAGATAGCAGCTGTGAAAGTATTTCACTCAAACTTGGAAGAAGCCTTAAGGAGTTTCGATATTGAATGTACTACCATATGCAGTTTACGTCATCGAAATCTCGTTAAGATCATCAGTAGTTGCTCAAATGATGATTTTAAATCTCTAATAATGGAATTCATGTCAAATGGGAGTCTTGATAGATGGTTGTACTCTCATAACTATCATTTAGATATGGTGCAAAGATTGAACATAATGATTGATGTGGCATCAGCGTTGGAGTATCTTCATCATAGTTCTTCTACACCAGTGGTCCATTGTGATGTAAAGCCGAGCAATGTTTTATTGGATGAAAATATGGTGGCCCATTTGAGTGACTTTGGAATTGCCAAATTGTTAAGTGACAGTCAATATGAAATTTATACCAAAACTTTGGCTACAATTGGTTATATGGCACCAGGTAATAATTTAATACTTATATTAAAATTTATTTAATTTCTGTTAGTTATATTCATTTATACCTACACACATGCATGCACATGATCGAAGAAACTATAAGTTATTTGACTATTTAATTCAGCACTCAAATTCATATGTAGAGTATGGATCAAGAGGAGCTGTTTCATTGAAAGGAGATGTATACAGTTTCGGTGTTTTGCTTATGGAAATGTTTACAAGGAAGAAAACAACAGATGAGATGTTTGCTCAAGGTCTAACTTTGAAAGAATTTGTTAGCAAATCAACACCAAATTCAATCATCGATATTATTGATGTCAATTTGATGCACACAAGCAACCAAAACACTGGTAATATATTATTGTATATTATATCATCAGTTTTTGAGTTGGCATTAAATTGTTGCACGGACGCACCTGAGGCAAGACCTAATATGTCAGAGGTTGTAGTGTCACTTGGAAAACACAAGGCCATGCTAATGCAACATATTCAAGGAACCCCTTGTTGAATAATTGTGTTAAATCAAATTGTATTTGCTACAATCTTTAACCCTTTGGATTGTTTTAATTTTGGCAACTTGTCATATGGAGTGATGATGTCTCCTGTATTAATATATTATTATTTGAAATTTGAGAATTTTGGACTCACATATGGGTTTTGGTTGTCTTCAAGGTAGTTCTTAACTTTTATGTGTTACAGATGTACATTGAATAATAGTAACATAGAGATAATGGCTTTTTTTTTATTTCATGATAAGTGAATAACGTTTAGAAAGTGATTGAGTTGAGGGAGATATACGTAAAAGATAATTGAAACGTGGAGGAGAAATAGAAATAGTTATAAAAAGAAGATATGGTTGAAAAAAAGCAATGAAATTAATCCACCTGAGAATCAAAGTGAATCCCTTTATAACTCTTATATTTGGTTCTTAATATAAGACTCGGTTGAGTAAGTTGGAAAGATTAAGGATGTTAAATAAATTATTTTAAAGTATTTGTATTTTTCATTTTCCCTCCAAACTACTTTTCTTGACTTATAAATTAATATATAATATAATAATTCATATAAGCAATTTAGCTTTTTCATCCTCTCCAGAGTAGTCAACTTGGTTGTATTGAGGATATAAGGCAGTATTAATTATTCAATGACTGTGTTAACATGATTATTGGGTTCATTGGGACTCCAACAAATCCCATCTTGTATTGACCCAATTAGAGAAAATGGGCCAATACTAAGACTATCCAAAGCTTTGAAATAAATTTATAGGTACAGATTGGGTTGCCTTTATAATGTTATGAAATATGATGTTTTATTTTTATTCTATTTTATTTTATTGGTCAAAAAATGTAATTCAAATGCCAAAATTACTTGGTTTTCAGCCTGTGTTGGGTTTAGTTTTTTTGGCCGATGTCATTGTTAAACCAAATTTACTTTTATATTACTTTAATCAAAATAATGTTTAAAAAAAATATAAAACAAACTTTTACATGTTAAAACAATCTTTAATCCCTCTAATTTTCTCTCAGTTTGGTTTTGGTTCTTCTAATATCAAATTATAAGTTTTGGACCCTCAAATTTCCTTCTGTAAATTGGACCCTATAATTTAATAAAAACATGATCATTTTGCCCTTTAAAGAATCAATACCCATAATTTGAACTTTGAAACTTGAAGAACAAAGTTTATATTAACCAAGTTTTGATCACATGCTAAGCTCCTGAATGTAATTATGGTTTATTGAAGTTAATACAAAAAAGAATTTTTAGAATTATAGTTACATTGTTCTTAAAACTATAGGTGATAACTATGTTCTAGTTGTGATTTGTTTGCCATCGTTTTCATTGGTGATTATTTAATAATTAATAAGATTCATTCAATTATCTTTATTTTTATTTTTATTTTTATTTTTATGTAAAAGGATTATAAATTTAATTATGTACTGTTTTTATCTACTTTTCCAATATTTATTTTTCTATCGAAAACAAAAAGAAAGAAAGAGAGAAAGCTAAATGGGATCTCAATATTTATAATAACCATGTGTCAATTCCTGATTCGTTGTTCAATGCCTTGAATGGCAGGTGAAGAATTCCATCTGGGACAATCTAACATGAAGAACTTTGAAAATGTTTCGGACAGAAAACTCGATAAAATGTGAGTTAGTTTTGTTTGGCGAATAGGAAACCATTACCTTAATGTTGTTTCTAACATCGACGTAAATTTTTCTACTTTTTTTAGGTTTTGGGATACTGGGTTAACAGGGGTACGCTGCAGAATTTATGTCTCTGTTTTACTGATGTTTATTTTTCCAATATTTTATTCTTTTAATGAGCTTTTCTTAATTTGCCTTCATCACCGACACCTTAAAAAGCAATATATGAATTGTAAGCTTATAAAAGTATTAAACATGTTGAGTTGGTGAATTATGTCTGGTGTGATGGCACACTTATTGTATTTATTAGCTTTGACCACTAATGAATGTTAATATTAATGAGAGATTTTTTTTTAATTCTAGAGAATTTTGTAAGACTCAGTATTAAATAAAAAATAGCTAGTTATGTTTTTTTGCTAGAGAAATGATGCCTAGAGCCTAAAAATAAGACAAAACAGTACAACAAAATAAAATAAAATAAAACAAGAAACCACAAAAACAATTAACCACCCGTATCTACCATCTATCAGCAAAACATGAAAGGTTAATTAGTCCCACAACATCTCTCTACCATTTCTTGTCTTTTGAGTCTATTTTCATCTTTCAGAAGTAATTCTCAATTTCTATGTCTTTCAGTATATTTTTATCTCTTTAGATAAGCTCTCTTTTCTTCTGAATAAGAGCTCATTGTGTTAATATCAAGACACATATACCTTGTCTGGTTCCTAAAACATGGTTTTCTTTTTGTAGTGTTACAATAATGACTAGGGCTTATTGCTCATCAGACTATGCAAGCCCTGATAATAATATGCTTCTCATAATGTTAGAGGGAAGATAGCTTACATAAGTATAGCTGGGATCTTTGGGAACTTTTGTCAAAACTTGCTAATGGAGTTGGCGGATACAATACCTCGGACATGAAATTGATCATCACAAATTAATTATGCATATTCCATCAGACATAATATCAATTTTGTTGTCGCATGAACAGTAAGAGATTATAGGTGCATTGCTTACGAATTTTTTGGCATCAAGATCATTGAGTTTTACATTGTCTTTTCAAAAACCATGAGCTTAGAAATTCACATTCAACATTTAATCGACAGCACAAAATATATGCTTCAAACAATGGGAGGAAAAAGCTTACCATATGCATTTCCAATCTGACTTTGATTTTTGAAGCCAACAGTAACAGAGATGCAGAGAATCATGAGGATCCAATTAATATTTGGAATATATATCTGGCCAAGGAATATCTTCGATGTGTGCACAACTTTCACTCTTGGAAAACAACCATGTGCTAGGGCTTGCTTGATAATTAAAAAGGTTGCAGTTATTGTGGCCTGGCATGCAACTATGGCCGCCGCTGTTGCTAAAACAAATACTAGCCAACATATTCTATCTGCAAAACTAAGGGATGATGGTATGGTATTTGAATGAGGAAGGGAAGGTGGTAGGAGCAGAAGAGGACTCGCCGGAAATGGACAGTGTCACCGGAATTCGCAACTGTCGCTGGAATCTGGAAATTTGTTGCCGGCGGTGGTGAGGAAAGTTGAGGTGATGGTAATGGTGTGGGAAGCTAGTGAGAATCGGTGAAGAACTCTCAAGAAGATCCCGATCTTCCTCCCTCTGCTGCGCGTAACGCTCTCTGGTTCTTTTAAAATTGACAGTGGTGGTGCTGCCAACGGTGTGAGGACGGAGGAATGGTGAGAGCTAGGTGGTTCGGTGCTGTGAATACAGAAGTGATGGCTGCGGTGGTTGGGTCTTCTTCTCTTCCCCCTCTCTTCGCTCTCAAGCTCTCCGACTCTCCCTCAGCTCTCACTCTGTATTGGGTTTCTCTTCTCTCAAGTTCCAGATCTGCCTGCGACGTGTACCGACCCTCAGCTCTAGCTCTTGGTGTGTGTGGGTCGCCGGCTGCAATGGTGAACAAGAGAAGCTTATGCCACCGACGACACAAGAAGATGAAGGTGATCCTATGAAAATGGTTCTGTGGCGCCACACTCTGTCTTCGTGTTTTCAGATCTGTTTTGTCTGATGAAGAAGAAGCCACACAGTAACCTAGGTGCTGGTCAAAACGCAAGCTTGGACCAGGGACCTCTGTGAAAATGAAAAAGCTTTTGACGAGGGACTAAAGTACAAATATTTGAAATATTGGAATGGCTGTATCATAATTTCTGAAATTATGGGTACTTCTATGTAATTTGCTCTGGCCCTTTTCCTTCACTTGCTTTGTAATTTCACAAAATATGGGGACCCTTTCTACAGTTTTCCCCAATCCTTAAAATATTAATTTTGACCCTTCTGAATTTCAAATTTCTTCTTATGCACCTATAATGCAAGATTAAGCAAAATGTAGCATCAAAAGTCCAAGAAACAATTGTATGAATAATTAACAAATTTATGACCATTTTGCCCCTAATTACAATTAATTCAATACAATTTTTCCTAATTAACCCTTGGTCAAAAAGTGTGTTTTAACCAAGGGATTGAAGTGAAAGTGTTGAAAGTTTTTAGGCAGAGCTGAAATGTAATAGTGAAAACTTTTGTGGGCATAACTTTAATTTTGAAAACTTTTAGACCCATTTTTTGTAATTTTCTCTTAATACTTTATGCATTAGTCCGCAGTTTCAATTATGGGTTCTTTCTTGTAATATTTTCCAAACTGATATGCAATGAAAATAAACCCAAAATGTAATTCCTTATATTCCAAAATTAATCAATTAAGGTAAGTCATAAAATATATGATATTCCAATAAAAATGGTTTATCTTATACTTAATAGTTTATTTTTATACAAACACTATATTGAGAAAATTATAGACAAATTGTTTGATTCGGCAAAACCAAAACTGGTTCATGTTATCTTATTAAGTTAAAGGACTTTCTAACCTTGCTTACTTTATAATGCTAATTCAAGGGGATACTATGTATTGGTTTTCTGAAACACACCCATCAGCAGCAGGAAATCACAAGAGACCAAGCAATCAAGGATCTAGAGGTAGGCTATTAACTTGTTGTGTTATGACATATTAATAGATTGATTCCTGTTTACATGTCTGTATCCCTTATTGTCTATCATTCCCATACATATGAGATCCTAGTAAACATCTTGCAGATAGTGACGTTGATGAACTAGAGACTAGAATGCTCTTAAATTTTCTTGAACATTGCATTCAAGCCTACACAGAAAATTGATGTATTTGATCACTCTACATTGTCTCTTGGAATTTTCTTAATGCCGGGATGCGTAAATAGCTGGTTACATAATCATGCTGCATTTAGAAAAAGCAAAACCGTAAAGATGGTAGACCTGCATTTTTTGCCTGTTAAATTATTATTCTAATATGTCATTGCAAGAATCGATCTCTTTCCTGGTTTTTGGATTGTTCTTTTCAAGTTCAATGTCAATGGCGGAAAATAGGCACAAAGATCAATGTTATAGAATGGTTTCTAGTCTTATGTGCCCAGATAGAATTTAGGCATTTTATTTATCTGCTCCCATTTTAATCTCCATTTCATAAAAGCATTGCTCTTGTTATGAGTTTTACATGCTTCTATTGCCACTTAACAGGAATTGCAACGGAGTAAAGAGGAGCTTGAACAACTGCTTCTCCCTGAAAGTGTTTGAAACTTTTCAAACGAATGGTGACCAACTAACTCATTACTTAGCTTAAAGATATAGCCACTGGGAAATGCCTGAATTTTGGTTGCTGATTTGGTGTTCTATACAAGGTTGTCTGTACATTCTTTGTAGCAGCTGAAGTTTGTTCTATAAGTTTGGCGATTTGAACCGCATCCACGGGCAAAAACTATGGGTCATGATTTTCTGTTTTTGCTGTTTCATGCAATGAGGTTGTCCATCCAGTGTAGAAAGTGAATTTTGTTCTGTTAGTTGCGCACTTGACGGTAAATACTTAAAGGTAACATACACATACACAATTCTGTTTTTGACTGCCATGTTCTGCTTTCTTAATTAAACTAGATTTCACTTTCACGTGGTGCACGGGAAGATTAAAATTATTAGTGGCTCATCATTGTAAACAATCAACCCATTTTTCATAATGAAAAAAGTAATTAAAAGAAATTCTGTAAGATAAAAATGCTTACTACATGGTACATGCTTGGCAGACCTTTTAGCTTCAGATAGTTAATTTATGAGCAAATCACAACTCGCTATCTTTTGGTAAAGAAAGATCAATCACAGTGCGAAAAGCAAAGGATGAAAACTTGATATGGCATGTGAAAAATTGCAACCACGGGAGAATGTGTCCATGGTTACACCAATATAGCTACCTCTGCTTAGGAGTCTTTGGTGATTATTTACTATTAAATTTTGTAATGTGAAATAATGTTAATTTTACATATATAATCTACGTTGTCACTTATAAATGGAATTATTATATATTTCTTTCTTAGAGTTAAGGTGCAGATTTATCCCAAAAATTTTTGCTCAAGCAAATTTTATCCTTATTATTAAAAATGTTAATAAGCAACATCAATTTTTTAATGATCAATATTATTTTTTTAAAGGAGTAGGCTAATATTGTTATATTTTGAAACTTTAAGAATGATAATTAGCCAAAAAAAACATTTGAAACATCATTGCTACCGAGTAAAATTTTTTGAAGCAAATTTACACATTGGACCTTCTTTACTCTTTATTATGTATATATTGATAGTGATAACTAGAATAAGTTGCATGCATTTATATAAAAATTATAGATGAGTTATCATATTTATGGGTTTTAAATAATGGATTTGTTATCACTTTTAAATTTATAGTGTAAAATGATGGTACTATTTTTTGAAGGAAAATCAATTTTATTATTAACTAAATAAAATGATACATGAAAAAAACTCGACAAGTAACAAACTAATCTACCCGGGTAAGCAACTGTGCAAGCCCAAAACATGAAGTAACAAACCAATAACATGAAAAAAGCAATAAACATACAGACAACTATAACAGAGAACCAAAACCGTGAAGCTTAAACACGATAAATGATGGTAATAATACATACACCAATTTTTACTTCATAAAAAAAATAATAATAAACACTAAATATTTATAATTTAGGGTTTGAATTCTTCAATTGAGCGATGTTAACTATTTGATCGCGATATAATACTAACAAAAATAGTTGATAATTAATTTAAAGTCCTCTATTTATTTTTTTAAAAAGAAAAAAGAAAATTGTAACTTGTCTCTCAATATCATTGGATCACAATCTAATTGAAAGTTGTTTTGGATTCAATCTAATTGAAAGTTCAATTGAGTGGATGATTTCGTTTTTGATCACTAATCAATAGTTCAGTACTTAGAATTTTTTATGGACAAAACAAACGCTGAGAAACCCAACCAAGAGTAAAGGCCCAAAGCCATTTTCAAATTTTCCATACATCTCAGCTCCCACTTCCTGCTTTTAAAACCTTGCTTCAACACTCTCTCTAAGTGTGTGTTTGGAACAGCGATAGGAAAAATGGAGTTTCTCAATTTAGTTTTTTGGTAATTTTATTTTTGATAAAAGCCCAATTGTGTAATGTGATTTATGTTTGGAACAGCAATTGTATAAATGACTTTTGCAAAAGTAAAACTTGTTTGGATTGACTTAAGCATAAGTGACTTTTGTGATAATAGTAAGAGAGAGTGGGTGGAAAAAAATATTTTAAAGGGTTAACAACACCAAAAAATAGTTTAAAATAAATTTTGGAACTGAAAAAGTACATTAAGGATAAAATTGCAATCAGTCTGATAACATACTGGGTATAGTTGAAAAAATAGTTTAAGGGTTAAAAGCACCAAAAAATAGTTGAAATTAATTGTTGTAGCCGAAAAAGTACATTAAGGATAAAATTGCAATCATTCTGATAGCACACTGGACACAACTGGAAAAATATTTTAATCATTCTCACTCTCCCAAAACGCTAAATCAGTAAAAGCTCCAATGTTGAGCTTATGATATAAGCTATTTTGGTAATCACAAGCTCAATTGGCAATTGGGGACTCCAAACACTCTTTTTTTCCCTAATTGCCAATCGAGCTTGTCCTTCCAATTGAGCGTTTGGGTCCCCCCAAACACACTCTAAGTCTCTCTCTTCAAGATCCATCAATGCCTCTTCAAAAGGTAAGTTCCATTCAATGTCTATAAGAAAACCGATGCTCTATAGATTGTTCATCCCAACTAACCGTTTAGATTTTCATATTATCGTCTTCTTGCTCCTTTTTCCTCCTCATGTTCAGTTGTTGAGAAACTTGTTCAAATTTTAAACTTGTCACATTCCTCACTTGCTTGTCAATTTTTAGGTAAGATCCTAATCTGAATTTGGCTAATCTTTTCCGTTTCTGAATCCTCTCATTTTTAATCTGTTGATCAAAGAAACAAAAAAGAAGGGCTTCAGCATAGTACAGCTATCATGCGGATTCAAGTCAAAATCTGATTGGACTCTTTCAGATTTCAAGTCGTATCTGACTGAATGATTTAGTACCTTTCTTGTATTCAAGTTTCGGCATGTAATTTAACAATAAATACGTAAAAAAAAAAAAGATATTGGATCTCAATTTTGGAAGATAGTTATGAAGGCTTACCCTATTTCTCCCTTGTTTAAGGTTTTAGGTATATTATGCATGCAACTGAGCTTTGAACTTTTAATGATATTTCAAGCATCACAATATTTTGGCTCTATTAATGTTGTTTGACATATAACATTTCTTGAGCTTATTCTGGCAATTTTAAGCAAATCCATATTCTGTCTAATTTTACACGGCAGAAAAGGAATGTCATTTCCTAGGGTGCTTAAAATTTACAAAGGATTTCTCTTGCTCCATATATATGTGTATGATCTTTGTTTCACAAAATTCTGGTCTGTTCTGTGATTTGGAGAAGCAACACCTTGGCCTCCACCGATTTACTTTCTTTAGATAAGATCATATCTCCTAAAATATATTGATTGCTAATTTAGTATTAACTCACCATATGATTCAAGGTACCAGCCACTTTGATTTTTATGCATCCCTTTTGATGATATTTCCCCCTCTCTTGGTGACCGTGACATCTAGAATATGAAACAGTTCATATAATCTATTATACTATTCATCACCTTTTCTATATTATCAAGGAAGACATCCACACTCCAAGGAGGCAAATGGATACCGTTTACAGAGAATTAGATGACCTCAAAGTAGAGGTGGAGAAGCTTAAGGAAGAATGTTGAGTTAAAACAGAAATTGTTGAGAGTTTGAAGAATGCCCGCAATGAAGAATCTCTGAAATTTCAAGAGATTATGCAGCAAACAGAGAAACAGGCCCACAAACTTCATCTTAAGTCTGAGGAGATATGCGAACTGAGGAATGCCAATGAAGATATAAAGTCTAGTAGGCTTGAAGAAGAAGATCATATCAAGCATTATATTTGATCTCAGAGAAAAAGAAGATGGAAGCTAATTTCACTGAGAGACTATCAAAATCGGAAGAAGTAAATAGAGATCTAGTGATGGCCTTAGATGAACTGAAAGTTAAAAACAGTGAGTTGAAGCAGAATGCATGTGCCAACAATAAGGAAATTTCAGGCCTTAGAACACTTCTATCTGCTACAGAGAAGAACTATCTTGAAGCCCAAGAGAAAACTCGGGAAGCTAACATGTTGGAACAGAGAGATGATTTTATAATGAAACTGGAGGAAGAAAATAGAAACATGCGCGATAAAATGAAATGGAAAATTGAACAGTTTAGTCATCTTGAAGAAGCTCACAAAAAACTTCAAAGCCAATTCCAATCTGATAAGGAACATGGGAGAAGGAGAAATCTGCACTCCTTGAAGAGATAACTTACCTACGGACTAGTTTAGATTCTCAAACAAGAACTCTAGAAGCAGTAAAATCCTGTTTAGAGATGTGCAACCATATATTAGCTCACCAAGAAAGCAAGAGGAAACTTCTCGAGGCTGAAATATCTGAATTCAAGTCACGGTTTGAGGATGTTTTTACCCAGTATGAAGAAGAAAAGTCAAAGATTCAGAGCTTGACCATTCAGAGGAATGATGAAATAGCAGAGCTAAATAATTATGAAATTCCCTGGGAGTAAATCCAAAATGCTGGAGCAAATTCTTTTCTACCAAACCTCCGTAACAAGCTAAGGCGGTTGGAAGAGGCACACAAAAACTGTGCCTGAACTATGAAGTCTAAAGAATGTCAATGACGCTCTCAAGTTGAAAAGATGGAAGAAGATATTAGGACCTACAAGTCTTGATTGACCAGTAAAGAACAAGAAATAAAGGATCCTCTTATGGAACTAGAAAATTTTCATTGCGCAATTGAAGAACATTCTTTGGGGCTCTTGATCTTTAAATCAGAACTCATAGAAGCTTATACCAAATTATTTAGTGCAGAAACAGATAAAGCTATTCAGATCAAAGCAAAAGAAGATATGACTCTTCTCTATTTTGTGCCATTAGGAGAGAAAGTTCTTGAGCTATATAAAAAAGGCTTGAGGAATCATCAAAAGGTCTACTTGTCTTGAAAAGGAAACTTTTACAAATGAAGAACACCCTAAAATATGAAAGATGTGTTGCTCTAGAGCTGCTAGAGCTTGAGTTAGCCAATAAAAATAATGAGATCACTCAATTAGGATGTGAAGTCGAAGAGTGGAAGTCTAATGTTGAAACTCTCAAAGCCTGCCCTGAAGAGATTCAAGGCAAATGTCAAAAGATGGAGAGTTCCCTTATTTCAAAGGTTGAGAATGAGCAAGCCCTAAAGGATGAAAATGAAAGCCTTATCCACATTGCCAAGGAGCAGAAGAAGAAAGCCGAGGAACTTCAGAAGCAGATTGCTTTGTTAGAATTGTACAATACAAGTAAATTGAAGGAAGAGAAACATCTATTAAAGAGGAGAAAGACCAGATTATAAAGCACTTGAAGGAACTAGGCACGTCATTGGAGCAATATTCGATGTGTGCACTGTCTTTGGCTACCTCAGAATAGGTGGAAAAGTGGGTTGAGGTTGCCGTGCTTAATGGGGCCTTAAAAGATGCAAAAAACCTGATTAAGCTTAAGATTGAAGAAAAGAACTTGAGAATAACGAAATCAAAACTGGAAGTTAACAATTGGCTTGAGAAGTTAGCTTACAAGGAAGAATCAATCTTGCATTTGAAACAAGAATCAGAGCAGCATCAAGCCTCATTCAAGAAAAAGAAGTTGGAAGCTGAAGATCTAACAGAAAAACAGTGTCCATGGAAAGCATAATTTGAGAGCTTGAGTTTGAGAAAGGAACTTTGCTCCAAGACATATCGAAATTATTAAACGAAAAGGAGGGTATGTTGGCACATATTGAAGACATGTGTGAAAAGATTGAGGAGTTATATTGATGAAGACTCTTGACGATATATTGTATACTTCTGTAGATGGAGATGATTGGTCAATGGATCTTGTTAACTTTGACAAGTTACATGTTTCTGCTGCAAATAGTGCAAATGGCACTTTTTCTGTCACAACTAAGAAACAAGAAGAAAATTTTGATGAACGAGCTCCATTGAGAGTGGTTAACAATATGCACATGTAGATCAGAGAAGAATTTGAACTCAGCCTGAAGAAATGCAGTAAAGGTAAATAAATAAATATTCTTATTTCGGAATTAATGCTCTTATCATTGGCTTGTATTAGAGTCTTGATATACATGATATACACTTGCTTTCAAAAGCTAGATTTTGAAGAATCTTTAGTATCAGGAGAAGTTCAGGCTTAACAAAGTTAATATTGTTTAATGGTAAACAAAACTCAGAATAACATTTTATTCTTCAACTTTATTCCATAAGTTGTTCATCAAAGCTTCTTTACCCATAGTCTTATCAAAAACAAAAGAGCCATGAACATGAAATTTTGTAGCCATGTGATACAAGTGACCTGAACATATATAGACAGAAGTTCCTAGTCCATATATAAATGTTCTTAATTTTAAACCTAAAGCTGGATTAGTTACCCTACCGGAAAAAAGAAAAGTGGGTTGGTCAACCTAAAGCTGTAGCCATGTGACTTGACTTGATGCATCCCTATAATCTCATGAACCAAGGGAGAAGCACTTTGAAGTCCGAAGGAAGAAATGTAATCACCAAAAAGTCCCAATAACAAGTGAGTAGCATGAATCTGTTATCATTTGCTACTCTAAAGTTTGTCATTGCATGTTGTTCACTAGTTGAAACACTTTTTGGTAACTACATTCTTTCTCCGGGGACTTAAAATAATTATGCCCTGAATTAATTGTCTCATCACTCCTGTCTGAAGTTGTTATGATTTTGTTGAAGAGCAAATCAATTAGTAAAACCACTGGTATTGTTAATATTTTTGTTATTTTCATACAGTGCTGTACTTTTTGTTCCACTTGAAAAGTGATCCAAGATTTTTTTTTCCTTCAAATTTTGGGAACGTGCAAGATTTGCTCGTGTCTCAAGCAAGCTAAACCACTGTATTTTAATTCTCTTGGGAAATCCAAGAATCAGCACTGACTGTTAGATATGGAGGATTGAAAGATCAACTAAGTTACTCTACTATGTTTGCTTCTGGTAATTTGCAGGATTGGCTTAATTGGAACCTTCAGCATTCCCCAGGAAACAAAAGAGTGGCTAGATGGTCATGGCAACAAGTCTTCAGTACCACATGCTGGCTCCTCTGGAAGAACCGGTGCTGTCAGGCATTTGAAGGTAAAGCTGCTAAGCCAGAGGAGCTGGTTCATAAATGCATCTTTCATCTCTCGGAAGGTGTGGAGATGGGTCGTTTTCATCACCAGATCTTCCAAGCTCCGGTGAGAGGTCTACTCAACTGGCTTCCCCTAGAGGAGGGTTACATTAGAATCGATGTTGATGGTTCAACTGCTAGTGATGGTCAATCAACCTGTGGAGGAGTCATTCGCGATCACCAAGGCAACTGGATTTGTGGATTTCAGCAGAAGCTAGGTATCTCTGTCCCAATTGCTGCGGAAATCCATGCAATCCATCATGGTCTACAGCTTTGTAAACAGTTAGGTTTCAAGAAAATCAAACTGTTCAGTGATTCACTTCAGGCCATTCACTTATTGTCAACTCAATGTGGGAATGATCATCCATTGCACGACGTCATCTTCGATACCAATTCCCTTATCTATGCAGATTGGGACTTGAAGATTTCCCATGCACATAGGGAAAATACTTGCTGTGCGGACTTCCTTGCACGATCGGCTCACTATAGCCACCAGATTTATACAGAACTAGGATCACCCCCAGCGGAATGTGTCCGTCTTTTTGTGTTAGAACGTGGCTTGCAGCCACTTGAGCAATCTTTGGGATCCAGCCCTTGATTTTGTAATTCCATCAAGCTTTGCTTGCCTTTGTATCTCAAAAAAAAAAAAAAGAAAGATAAACTAAGTGAACTCCACTGATGCTTATTTCTGTAGCTCCCACATGATTTATAGAAAAGATTAGTTTAGTGACCACAGATGACAACCTAATACCAAATCATGCTCTCACTGATGGGATTAGACAAATACACAACTTTATAATGCGTGATTGTATTATAATATTCGATTTCATGTTATGAAATGCTTACTATTGTTATTTTTTAGCTAGCTGTTGTAATCAAATGAATATTGAATCTGTCATTATGAATATTTCCCTTTATTAAAAAAAACACCACTGCTCCCATTTCAGTTAGTATTCAAATTTTAACCCCGTCTGTTAAACTTATATTACAAACAACTTTCATTTATGTACTAATTTGTTGATCGTGGATGTTACAAGTTGGATCATATACTTCACTTTTAGGTTCTCTTTTTTATTATTAATAATAAAAAACGCCTGAATTAGAAGGTTTGACATTTCTATATGTCTAACAATTCAATGCCAATCCTGATGCTTTTGGATTTGAAAAGCTTGCATTCTGACACGTAACTGACCCTTCACTAGTCAACAGTAGGCATATGTAGTTGCAATATACTACCTCCTCCAATCTTAAATATAAAGGATAGTTTATAAGTGAATTTTGATCAAGAATATAAAACTTTTTTATTTTATTTTATCTCTTTATCATTTTTCTCCCAACTAATTTACGTCGCTTATAAATATATAATAATATAATAATACATATAAATATTTCAAGAACTTCATATAACATGCTATAATTAAGAAAATTATTTAGTTTTCTTAATCTCTCCAAATTAGTCAACTTTCATTTTTTTGTGGGCCTAGGGTATCCACCGCCGGCAGTAATGATTAATCCTCTCGCATTGTAGACTTCCCGAAGGGGTATTAGTGCTGACCATGAGACCCCTCTCTATACACATCGCTAGCGATCAAACCCCTAATTAGATACTTAAGGAACACAGGAAAGTCGCAAATGTGACTGAAGGTAGGATGTGTGTGGGTGTTAGTTAAAAACAGTACAGGTGTTGGCCCAACAAGGTGGGTTGGGGGAGCGCGGGTTAATGCATATTATAGATAGATTTCTACTCCTTTGGGCCCTCACCATTCAAAACCCTTTTGGGGAATTTCTTTAGGGTCCCACACACCGTGAAAATCATCAACATTATTATAAAGCCTCATGAATCTTAATTATAAATAAGTTTTAGTGCACAGTTATCAAAGTAACTTTATTTAAATAAAAAAGGAAAAGAAACTTCCCCAGTAGTGGAAAACATAAAATTAAGAGTCACATTCAAGCTAGCATCTAGATTAAACTAGCATAAAGCAAAGCAAGCCAATTATGGAACAAGACCTCAACTTCAATCCAAGCCAAAATATAGATGCTGCCACCATGCTCAATCAAACTAAGAAAACTTCTGATATGGATATCAAACTTAGAAAGGCATCTCCATGCACTAATAATGTTCAAGCATTCAGATCTTACCTTCTTGAATGAAAAAAGGCATCATAATTCAAGAACTTCAAAACTCTGAGAAGACATCTATTCACCAACTGGAACCTTTCAATCCAAATTGAACGGATTTTCAAACACACTCACTCAGCAAGTGCTCACAAGGCAGCTAGCAGCTGGCATCATCTAATCCTCCAGTCCATACCCTAAACTCCAGTTGGCTTTTCACAAAAATAAATAAATAAAAAGGATGAGAATGGCGGAGAGAAATACCAGTAAACCCAGCCCCACTTACCCAACAACAGCTTGAAGCATCCAATATAAGAACTGACCGCAACTGATAACAGAGGTGATGGTGTATGAGAATGCCAACGACATGGACACACCTCCATAGATTATATGAAATACTTGAGCTCATCAATTACTAAGTTTTCTACACAGAAATTCAACTGGATACCTGTTCACATGAGTTGTCGTTGAAAATATCTAGCTCATGCTTTGATAATTGATGATTCAGAATTTTACATTTAAATTTGTGTTCCAGAATAGTCCAAGTATCACCTGTTTTATGGGAGAAAATAACACAATATATTTGATAAACTGTTTTAAACAAAATCTAGATAAATTTCAACTGAGTATTCAAGTTCATCCATCACTGTTGAATGTATCTGCTTTCTTAGAGTACTTCATCCATTTCTGCTTGTTCTTCTCTGATGCATTCCGGTTTTGAGAAAATTTTGTAAGCCCCTCCCTCAATGCTCCTAGATTTACCCAATTTCCAACCAAAATGCTTGTTACTCCCATTTTTGAGACCTGAAATTGGCATTTCCCGCTAATAAACATGTAATATATATGCATAGTACTCTTTCCACCCAAAGAAGATGAGCAAATAGCAATTCTACAATGTAACCATTATTGGACACATTGGAAACGTGATAGCAAATATTGCACAAAAAGGAAAAATGAAGGAAGTCTTTTTACCGCTTGGATGTTCCTATTCTCGTCATCAAAGAATAGCATAGAATTAAATGGAACCCCAGTCCTTGAATGAATTCTTTGAAAATGGTCTGTTTTATGTGTCCAACTTGAAAATATTTCCTGAACAATAGAAGGAAAAGACAAATTAAAATTGATAAGACACATATGAAATTACAACCATTTACAGATTCCATTTTGTTCAGGAAACAATTTTTTATTTTCCCCCTTCTTTTTGGGTGTATAGACTTATACTCTAGAAGGTTAGGGGAGACAAAAAGACCTGCAACCACAACCTTTAGAAATTTTTTTGTTCCAGCTTAGCACTAATCTCCTACCACAGAAGCCAGTGCTCAACTCTATTTTTTTTCTCAGGGCATCAAATATGATGATATATCAACGAACAGAACAAGGAAAAGAAATATTAGAGTATGATTCAATGAACACACCTGAGCAGAAAACATTGACTTGATGCTCAATTCATCAAGAAATGTTCTGGCTATATCAGCAGTTGGTGATCTAGAAGCAATGGCAACATCAATCCCTTTGTCTTTGAGTGCATATAGGATTCCTTTGGTATGAGGGTACAAAGATGGCATTTCACGCTTGGATCGGCACTCGCTGAAATTTGGCTTGGCATAAGTGACTAATTTATAAATTAACATTTGAAAACTTTTGCAGGAGAACCATCTTGAGTTATACTGACCTGGAATTTCATTTTTACGCATTCTAGATGACATAATTAATGGCTTGGCTTTAAATTGTCAGCCTTTGTGGTTTGTTAGGGTCAACCCTTAACCTCTTCATGATACATTTTGTACAAAGTTGATGATAATAAAAAAATTAGATGTTTAAAAGACGAGAAACTCAAAATGCTCTCAAGCTATTTCTGGGGAAAACAAACAAACAAACCAAATTGTCCAAAATATAGTTTTGAAGGAAACATTCTGATTTTCAAATGTCAACTTAGCCTCAACAACTTTTTTCTGCTCAAGAAAAAAAAGTATCTCACTTCAGACATTGTACAACCGTATGAGTTATAAATGAAACAACGAAATCTTGATCAATTATCAATATGACTATTTATGTTAAAACTAGATGAGACACCATAATACTAGATTCAACCAAACAAGGAAAAAAGGAAAAGAAAAAACAAAAATGGCCGGTTTTGAGTACAAATTCAGAGCAATTAGGAGAGACCAAATAAATCAATGGCAATGAAGAGATAAATTATATTTTAATCAAAGCTAGGTTGATTTTAGAGAAAGAAAAGAAAGAAGAGAAAAGGGAAGAGTACCAGTAGAAAGGCCAGAGGGTATAATCGAGGTCGAAAATGACAAGTCGGGGGAGAACATGAAAGACTCCGATTATCTGAAGTGCCTCCACCTTCACCTTCTTGTCTCCCATCTCTCTACCTCTGCCAACCTGAGGGATTGAATTCCGATGGTCGTCGCACGAGCTGCGATGCAATATTCAAGATATTAATAGATATATATTTATATGGAAAATCTTATTCAGTCCCAATGGCAAGAAATGGACGGCAGTGCTATAGATTTCAAATGGTTTATCTTATTGATATAGATGGGCTTATTATTATCACTCTAAAACTTGTCAATATATCCATACACATTTGTCAATGGGAGCTGATTTAGTTAATATAGATGGGCTTGTCAATAGACACTCTATGTGTGTGTTTGGAACAATGATTATAAAAGTGACTTTTTTCAATATTACTTTTTACAATCTTGTTTGTGGGTAAAAGTCATATCGTGTAATATGATTTTTGTTTGGATTTAGCGGTTGTATAAATGACTTTTGCAAAAGTAGAACTTGTTTGGATTGACTTTAGCATAAGTGGCTTTTGTGATAATGATAAGAGTGAGTGAGTGGAAAAATATTTAAAAATCCAAGTAAATATTTAATAATTACTTTAAAATATTAGGTGCTACTGAAAAAATATTTTAGAGTGGGTGGAAATCAATAAATCAGTATTCTAAGTTTTGGTTGTTCTTTACTACTAAAAAAAATACATTAAAGGTAAAATTGTAGTCAGTCTCCTAAGATTGGGTACAACTGAAAAAATATTTTAAAGGGTTAAAAGCACAAAAAAATATTCTAAAGTAATTTTTGGAGCTGAAAAAGGACATTAAGGATAAAATTGTAATCAGTCTGATAGCATACTGGGTGTAACTGGAAATATATTTGAAGGGGTTAAAAGTACTAAAAATTATTTTATGATACTGCATGCTACTTAAAAAATATTTTAAGATACTAGATAAGTCCAGAAATATACTTCATAATATTAGACACCATTTTCTTAAAAAAAAAAAGTTCAGCATAATTGGTGTGAGAGATATGAGAGTGTTTTTTTTTAGGTGGGATAACATTTATGTCCCAGTAATTTCTGTGTCAAATTTTCATCAGAAGACAATCGTGGCACAAGCCCCAAATCTGGCGTATGGTAAAAAGCAAGATCAAATTGCATAAGTCATTTTCATCAACAACTATCCCAAACACTCGAAAAAATATCATTTGTGCCAATCGGAGTTTTTGGGACCCAATCGTGTGATTGGGCCCCCCAAACTAAATGCCAAACACTCACTATGACTTATCAATATAGTTACATACACTTGTCAATGAGAGTTGCTTTAGTTAACATATATGAGCTTGTCAATAGTTACTATATGACTTGTCAACATAGTCATATACAATTGCTAATAACGTAAGTTCACATTTGAAATCTATATCACCGCAGTCCCTAGAGAATTTTTTAATAGAAAAATCTACACTAGTATGTTTTTTTTTTAATATTTTTTATGGTCTTGGTACCTAAGTGAGATTTTCCCAAATATATTAATTACGGATAAACAGTCTAAGTCCCCACTCAAATTTCATGCAAACAATCCTTGAGTTTTCAAATTCAATGGAAATTTAATATTTTTGTCCCTATGGTTTTCATTTGGTGCAACTATTGATTAGGACTTTTTTATCTTTAGTCTTGGGTTCACAATAAAAAACTAACTAAGGATTGCGTATAGACAAACTTATGATCGTTCTCTTTTCTCGATGAGCCTTTTATTAATTCCTAAGTAATTTAAATATCAAAAAATGTAATGGAAATAAGGGAAAATTGGTTTTGGGTTTTGTTTGAAAGTAGGAAAGTACAAAACTTAATTAAAATCCTAAAACTACTATTTTTTTTTTTCCTTTTCAAATAATGAATGGAATGGAATATGAATGAAATGAATGCTCTTGAGAAGTTGGTTCAATGGCTATCCTTGCTCTATAAATGATATGGGAGTTAGAAACACATCAAGTATTAATTAAAAACCTAAGTAATCACATTGGGTCTAACACTCATAATCAATAGCAACTCCCAAGATCACATTCATAACTATTACTTAGTAACATTATTCAAGAACAACTTGATATGTAAAATGGATTGAATTAATGCAAATATTTCCTCCAATATAAATGCACAATCACGACACTTAAATTAACCCAAATCAGCTATACAAACTAGGAACCACATAGCAAGCATAGTCTCATTAAATTAATAGAAAATACATAAATGAAAATAATCTAATTACAATAATCCAAATCCAAACACAATATAAGCAATCTTAGCTCAACAATATGGAGTCCAAATAACTCACAACAAAATACTGCTAAAAGTACCTTAAAACATAGTTATGAATTACAATAACAATAGAAAATTCATAAAGAAATTTAAAAAAAAAACTTCCCATTGAAACCCTTGAACTTAAACTAAGTCCCCAATCCTCAACAATCAAAAGTTCAGTCACTCATTGGAGCTTCAACGACAGTGACAACAACTTGTTTGGAGTTCCGAAAATCCATGGAAATTGAGCTGATCACCTGGAAATCACATAACTCCCCGAAAAATCATAAAGCTCCCCGGGAAGTTACAAACATCGCCGGAAATCACAAAAAACTGCCAAAGGAGGAAGGTGTGGTGTTAGAGTGAGGAAGGGTTGGTGGTGATGGTGGTAGGACGGTGCTAGTATGTTAGCACTATTCTCCGGCGGTAATGACAGCGGACTTGAGTGGTACAGTGAAGAGAATCAATGGTGAAGGTCATCTCTCTGGTTCACCATTGAGCTTCGAAGTCTCAGCCTTCTCCACCAGGTGTTCATTCGGAGATGACAGTGGGAGGACGCAGCAACTCCCATAGTAGTCCTAAGGCGAGAGAGATGATGACAATGATGGTGGTCGACGGCTTTGAGCTTCCCAGATTTGAGCTCTCTCAGTTCATGGCGCTTTAATGGTGGAGAAGACTCTGGCGGTGGTGAGGAAGGAAGTCCTTGGTGGCGGTGGCGGCTTTCCGTCTCTTTACGTCACCTCTCAAGTTCGTTTTGACCAGGGACTATACTGAAAAAATTTAGAAGTTCATGTAGGGACTAAGTTGTAGCTTTTAAAATTTTTGTGGGGCTTTTCAAAATTATAGGCCTTTTCTATAATTTTATCTAGACCCTTTCTTTATGGATTTGTAGTTTCCAAAAATTCTGGGTATTTTTCTGTAATTTTTTCTAAACTAATCTGCATAATTAATGCAATTTTTGCCCCTTTATAATCTTCATTTTATACAAAAAACTTTAATCACAATTAATCATAATTAATGCAATTTATGTCCAAAACTAGTGATAAAATACACCATGAAATAACTAATCAAAATATGGTTCAATCAACTATCTCTATTCTTTGACTAAGTGCAACTTACTCCTTATACTTTGACTCGGTTGTAACTTAGTCCCTATAAAATTAAGGTCAATGACTAAATTATAAAATGATTAAAACTATAAAAAATAAGTTGCAATCGGTGTACCATCTTTAAGATTGGTGTTGGAGTCAAAAGCAGATAAAAAATTCAAATGTTTTACTCAACTTGCCTTCCCACAAAGGAAAAACAATTCAGGAGCTCAAAGAATGTCAATGATGGGGAAGAAAGCACACATCCTGACTACTTACTGTGCTTTTTCCATCATTAACTATAAATAGCTCCTTCTTTTGTTTAAAAAGAGGGATAATTTCAGTCAACCCCTAGAAGAAATTTTATTTCAATCAACTCAAAAAATTTTGAATTTTCACTACACCCCTTAGAGTCAAAATGAAATTAAGCTTTGTCTTTGAAAAGACAATGATGCCATTGTTTTTTTTTTAGTCCCCTTATTTATCTTATAATTGTTTTTATTTGTTTTGTAAATGCTCTTATTTATCTTATGAATTCCTTTATTTATCTTGTGAATGGCCAAAATGTTCTTGTTGACTCTCTAATTTCTTTTGAATCCCTTTATCTGTCATGTAAATGCATTTATCTTACTTGTGAATGCCTTTATTTGTCTTACAAATACTCTTATAAAAAAAATAAAGTTATGACTTCATTGTCTTTTCACCTATAAAACTTAATTTCATTTTGGTCCAAAAGGTGCAGTGAAATTTCAAAATTTTTTAGGGATTGACTGAAATAAAATTGTTTCCATGAGGTTGATTAAATTTTCCCTTAAAAAATGTAAAATTTTACATGTAATAAAAATTGTTTGCAGAACACTGAAACATGTAACTCCAAGCTGGGTAGTTATCCTCTACTTCAATCACATGGAAAGGTCCATTCAAATATCCTATCATCTCAAACTTAAGGGTCTTAGGCTACAAATCCAGGTATGCAACATCTGTTATTTCCATGGTCTAGTTACCTAACATTAGCTATACGCTTTTTTCTATTAATTTTAGCCGATAGTAAATATAACATTTGTCATACCAACAAACGATCGGTCGGAATGGTAAATGGTCATGCCCTCTTTAAGGATGAGAACCCAAATTTAAATCATATGAAGCGTACTTGTTAGTAGAGAAGATAACTTGTTAAACGGCATACTCTCTCTCCCTGAACTTGGATTAGTCAATTGCTCAAATATCTGGCCTATGTTGAAGAAGGCCAAGTTAAAAAAATAGGCCTAATACCAAAAAATAATTACACTTGCCATTTAAAAAGTTAATTTTCATTTCAGGCCCTTTTCCATTCCATTATGTGTACCAAATAAGGCCTTCATGCTTAAGTGCCATGTCAAATGAGTCGAATCTTTATTAGAGTATAATAAGGGAAATTAATTAACACTCACGCCTCTGTTTTTGGCTCCAAACTCCAGCCAAACTGTAAATAGACCATAAATAATTTTCAGTTAAAGTACAAATTTACTCTGAAAGTTTTCACTAAGGAGCAATGTTATCCCGAAAGTTTTTTTAGGTTCAATGTTAGCCCAGAAGTGTTAAAATCGAGCAATATTGCCCATTTTATTTAAAAATTTATTTGTCAACATCATTGTTTTAACAATCAACGTTAGTTTTTTAATGGAATATGGCAACATTATTAAGATTTGAAACATCCGGGGTGACATTGAACTTTAAAAAAATTTCTAGGGCTACATTGCTCGTTATCAAAAAATTTCCAGGGTAGATTTACAACTTAATCCAATAATTTTTCTTCAAAGCGAAGCACTCAACAATGTCATTATGGTTATTTAATTAAAATCATATGGTTCGGTTGATTTATGCCATCTTTGCAACTTCAACGGGATGTAGTGCATGCTTGCAATTTTTGTACTTAGATCAGGAAACCAGATAGGCGTAATCATTACTACTAAGTCGAGGTTCTTGCATCACCTAAGTAAAAGAATGAATAACAAATATGGGGCATAAAATGGCCGTTGAGTAAAAAGAATGATCAGTATATGAGTTATTCACTTTCCACTAGAATATCTAAGAAAGAATCACGAAAAAAATATTGAAAATGAAGCTTCCTTTTTTGTAAACTTAGGCAAGAGTATTTGAACATTTTATTCCACGACAGCACTTGCAGCACTCAAATCCACAGAAAGATCAACATTCTGAAACAAACAATAAAGATTGTTAATAAATAATTTGTATCAAATTTTTCCGAGAAGGATAAAATACTATAGCATATCATGG
Source organism: Inga leiocalycina (assembly GCA_963242795.1). NCBI lineage: Eukaryota > Viridiplantae > Streptophyta > Magnoliopsida > Fabales > Fabaceae > Inga > Inga leiocalycina. The sequence goes on from OY725321.1 coordinate 62,673,738, forward strand.
TATGTGAAGGGTTATTAATTATTAGAAAAAGGATCTAAATTGACAACTTGCTTGTAAATAGACAGAAACATGCTATTTTTCCAAAATTTGTCTGAACAGCAGGTAAAAGGAAAGTTTAATCGCACTGTTATATGATAGTAAGTGTTGGCCTTTAAAGGGACAACATAAACATAAAATGAGGTAGTCAAGATGAGGATGTTGAGATGGATGTGTGGTCATACCAGAAAAGACAAGATTCATAATACTCGTATACGTGAATGAGTTGGAGTGGCTTCCATTGAAAGAAAAATGGTAAAAAAGTTGTTTGAAGTGGTTTGGACATGTTTAATGAAGGCCATTGAGTGCTCCGGTGAGGAGGGTTGATCAAACAGTATGGAGTCCTATAAAATGAAGTCGAGGAAGGCCAAAGAGAATGCTCATTGAGGTCATAGAGAGGGATCTTTTGGTCAATAATATATCTAAAGATATGGTTTTTGACAGAGCACAATGACGTCGTGTGATCCATGTAGCCAACCCCACCTAATGGGATAAAAGCTTTGTTGTTGTTGTATTTGTTGTATGAGCAGTAGGTACATCTTTGAATCAGAAATTATGCTTTATTTGCCAAAAAAAAAAGGATAACAGTAAAATAAACAGAACAAAAAGGAAACTGTTCCAACATTACACAAAAAGTGTTTTTTAAATCAAAAGGTAAGGTTTACCAAAAGATGGTGCTAGACCATGTTGAGAAATGATGTGATATGAGAGATAAGAGAGAAGAATTACAGAGATGATTCCAGAAGTGGTTTGATGAAATATGCAATTTCATTAGAATATCATATATTGATAATTACCTTTCCAGTGATCTTCCTGTACAGTGCAAGCACATCTTTTACCGTGGACTCAAAGTGCGTAGTGGGGTCATAGCTCTACAAATAATAAAATGTCAGTCAGTAAAACTGATTTTTTTAGATAAAATGAAAAAGTCTCCTCAAGTGGAATAAGAAAGATGGTAAAATCTCACATCCCTTATGACGCAAATAAACCAAAGACAAACATAACCCTACTCATTTGAAAATATGAAGTACCTGCAGGTCTATACTAAAAGTAAAAAAGGATATCTGGTTGTGCAAAGACTTGAACCATTTAACTCCAAAGCTAAAATTTTTTAATCAAAGTGGTCTTTAACATGGTATCCCGGTCCAACAAATTAAGCAGGCACATTTGTAATGGTATGGTATGCCATTTCTATATATATATACACAAACCCCAATTCTAGTTTCCTTTCACAAGGGATAAGGAAAAGAAAGCAAGTGAAAAAAATAAAATAAAATAATTCGAAGAGATTAAACTTACAGTAGAGATGAAGCAACCATCGGCTTCGTAATCATTCTCAGGTTCATATCTGTCATAAGTGTCATAGAATATCTCATCTACATGTCCAAGCAGATCAATTCCAGGCTTCAATTCCACCTTAGGTTGGTCAGTCTCTGCTTCTGCCGAGACAAAAGCAATATATTTTCCTTGTGCTGCGACGTTATGAGAAAAAGAATAGCAAAAAAGATACCTGCAGTTACTATGGACACCAAGAATCAGTTCCTTAAAAGTTGGAATCATAAATTTACAACTAAAAGTTCATTATTCTACTCACATCAACTTTAAGATTTGTCATTCATAAGAAATTGAGAACATGATGCATCCCCATTCACATTTTAATTTAAGATTTGTCATTAATAAGAAATTGAGAACATAATGCATCCCTATTCACATTTTAATTTTAGTAGTCTCACTGTCACACTACTTTCCCTCATTGTCATTATTTGAAGTTAGACAAGTCCTTTATTACTTCATAGCTAAGAAGGTCATTGTTTATGCTTTCATCATTTGTGATTTGCGAAATAAGAAATCAATGAAGGCTAGGGTTTGTCCTTACATATTTGATTTGTGACCAAGTTGTTTTTGAGGCAGAATGACTTGAGCTGAGTGAGAATCATTGGTATTTGGAATAGGATGACTCAATATATATGGCACGTGCAACTTTTCCTACCCTTTTGACCTAGCTATCAATAAAATATTTACAGGTAAAGATTAAACTCATTATCAGATGTCAAGATTGATTATGTTACTTTCTCGTTTAAACCATGAAAACTTGCTTTTCTAATAACTAAAATATGAGAGAAGCTAATAATCTAAATACTCTTAAGAAATCTAACTGGGTACCTTATTAGGTAGATATGAGGGATCACACAACTTTCTTGCATTTGGCTGTTTCCCCTTCAAATGTCACACTGATGGCTTTCCCACTACCATCAAACTCAACCGCTCAGTAGAAAATAAACAGTGAAAAACTTGAAACAAAAAATAAAAAATAATAGAAAAAGAAAAGAAAAATAGGACATAAAGAACTTGGAAAGACAAAATGAACTCTAAGGGCTTATTTGGTATGAGGGGAGGAGAGGGGAATGAAAGTGATCAGAGAGAAAATTTTTTTGAGTTGAATTTTAAAAAAAAAACGGAGAAGTGGGGTTAGAAGTTTTTAATTTATTTTTTACTCTTTCATCTTACATCATCTTCTCTTTACTAAAATTTTGTAACCTCACTTCTCCAATATTTTCAAATTCAACTCATAAGAATTTTTACTCCCCTCCAAATCCCTCATACCAAACAGACCCTAAATTAGTAGCAAATGACAAGCTAGAGAAGAAATATCCTTACAGTTCAATTTAATTTATTAATACTAGTGATTTATCATTATGAATTTAAGCAGACAATTCATTATCATTATGAATTTGGGTGTTAGATTCAAATGCTCTATAGATGGAAACCTAAAATTTTTGCATTGCTTTATAAGTTTTAGAAGTCAGATTGGTTAAGGATATATAAACTATATATTTGCACAAGAATGTCACCATTTGTGTGTCAGAGAATCAGAGAGAGTAAGAGAGATAATAGGAAAATTCTTAATGCAATTTGCTTCATTAGTTCATTATTCAATAAAACACAAGAATGTCCTTGTTTTGTCCAACAGAAGAAACCAAGTTAGAATGAGGGAATAATTTATGACAAAGAAGTGGTGGGAGTTAGAAAAATACGAACCATGAAAACCTTTGTGACTTATGGGCCAATTACCTTCCTTAGGACATATGAGGAAAACACTTTGAAAGTAAACCAGATAAAGTCTCTAATCCTTTTCTTTTCTTTTCTTTTTTCCACATCATAAAACCCTTATAAACCAAAAGGGCTTTTATAGTAGAAAAACATCAAGACGCAAGCTTTCACCACTTCTAGTAATTCAAACTATCTTCCAGAATACTGAAGCATGATAATGGACTTGCCTTGCGTTCTGGTTTGTTGAGCATGTAAGTTCCATCATATACCGCACTTAAACATGCAAATGCCTGTTCGCCATCAAAGAGATGGATGTTAGCTCCAGATGTATAATAACTTAAAAGGATAGAGAGCAAGGAAAACCTGAGGCAATTCGCCCAATCCATATAATGGATATACGTAAGGTAAGCCTCCTTGAAAATGTGCTAGGGACTCTGCATAAAGCTAGATAAAATTGAAAGCAGTATTACTAGCTTATGTAGGTTACCAAGTAATTCTAACTAAATAAACATCAATAGAATCAACCGAAAGGTATGAGTCAGAAGATCTCATGAAGAAAAGATAGGGGAAGCTTGAGGAATCAAGGTAATAACATTGGGTATATCCAACATTCATGGAATAAACTAGTCCATAAGAATATGTCAATGCACAGAAAGAAACAAAAGGATAATAATAAACTCACAATATTCTTCACAGTATCACATGATAGAAAGAGAAAACATTATATGCCAAATGACTATATGGTCCATAACCTTGTGCTAAGGATATACATAAAGAATGATATAATGACCATTTTTTATGTTGAATTGTAGAAAAAGGAGAAAGCCTTTAATGAAGTATTATCTGAATCTTCTTTTGTCAATGTTATCATGCTCTACACATAAAATGTTGGGAATTCAGCTTTGGTACATGATTTTTTCACTTTCATTTTCAGGATGATCTAGTGTTGCTGAGAAAAGTTTCATCATTAGCGTCTAGTGAGGACGACAAAAAAAAAAAAAGAATACCTTTAACAGAGAATAGACTATTAGACTAGGTTCATCTAATGGGCATAGTTATTTTCTTGGTCATCCATTAACAGACAATGAAGAAAAGCCTTGAAATTCCTAGAATTTTTAGTGGTTCCAGGATTTATATTATATTTTGTACTGCAACATTAAGGGGCCTCCACGAGGTCAAGGTCAAGGTCCAAGATCACTAAAAAAACCTAGCTGTGGAGAGGGGCAGTCATGAACCTGAACAAGATTACGTCCACACATGAGGGATGTGGGGATCTTGGAAAATATTTAGTATAAAAAGATTGATTGATACTGTGTTTTATTAATCCAAATGTATTTGATTTATATGCTATTCATTTTTGATGTTTTGATCCTACTCTGGATAAGGGTGCACAATTTTGAGTGATTGCCTTTGAATTTTCTTGATATATAGGCGGCATAGAATAATGAATGTAATTGAGGAATTTCTTCTGCATCATAACACGAAACAAGCATTGGAAGATAATTTGTATTGATTATGCCTTTACTCTCTCTACGAAGTCATTGGCTGGCTGATCCAAGTAGCTATCATCCCTATGAAGTGCCAATGCATGACCAATAAAATCAATTGTATCATCTTCCAACCCATATTTCCAGCATTTTGAAAAACCATTCAAAATTCTAAACATGACTTGAATCAAAGAATCACCCTATATTCAAATAATTTCTAAATGAAAAAATATTATCGCCTTCAACACCAAAGAGAGCCAAAACAACAGCCAACTACCCTAATGTTAAATTTGCCAAACATTCAGTGAAATGAAAATGCAAAAACTGTACGTAAATCTAATGTTTGCATTTATATAATATTTTCTTTGTTTGGTTGGTCCTGTATCATTTTAATGATAAAACTGTGTCATTGTTTTAAGTTGATGTGCATAGTCCAATGCTTACCAAAGAAGGCCAAAATAAGTGAAGAAAAACACTTTTCTAACTAGGGTATTTTGAATTTGAAAGAAAAGAAATGGAAGTGTATGCATACAAAATCAGCTGCCTTGTTGTCACTTGGCTCAAATCTAGCCCTTCATGAGATTTTGGATCACTCTCTTCACAGTGTTGTACATAAATGAAGAACTTTCGAGCACGGCGCTTCTCAAACAATCCCATCAATGGTGACTTCAGAACTTCAACATCTGTGGCTTGGACTTTGTAAATCTAGAAGGTAAAATATTCTGTCATAAGATTTTACTCTGAAATTCAGGAGGTTCAAAGAAATGTAATATTTCCAATATGAAGAGTAAAAAGCATGCATATTAGTCTAGAGAACGAGTCAGATAATGAATAATACACACACCTTTCCCTTATTTTACACAAAACTGCCATCTACAGCTTTAAAATTCAAATGTTTTGTAACATCAGTGTGGATTAGCACACGAACCAAATGTCCATTGGCCATCATGAACTACAAAAAACAGATAAAATATGGTTTATATTATAGCATAATGAATCTAAAAGGAAAAAAAAAATCATTTAGAAGCATGGAAATTGATACCTTAGTCATCTCCTCTGAACACTTTCCATAACTACGTAACAGAATAAAGAGGAAAGAGAGAAGGAAGAAAAAAAAATCGATGAGCCGAAAATAGAAAAGGTAGAAAATGAGGATTGAAAACAACTATATGATAGCTAGATTAAATGATGATTGAAAATTTATTTTACCATACATGCCTAACACTTCACTTGGATCCCATTAATGTCTTAAAAAATTTGACAATAACAATTTTTATATGAGATATTTGTAACTCATTTACATTGTCAAATCCTCATCAATCTAAACGAATCTTGCACACAATGAGTCAATATGGTCTCCGTAAGAATTTTCAACAATCTTAAACCCCAAATTCCACCAAATGGAACCTCTCAATTTGATAACAACGAGTGTACGTAAACCTACTTGAACAATGAACCAAGAGTCCCACATACATTATATCTATATCTCTACAAAAATCGTCAGAGGAACATTAAAACTTCCCAACCATCTCCATTTTTATGACCCATCTCCTACCAATTAAATGCGTAATGCAGCAAAAAATAAAATTTAACAGCTTCAAATGAAGAACGAAAGTGAAAGAATGGAAGAATCGCTGACTTTGAGGCCATCAACAGAGAGAAGGCCACTGAGGATGCATTCCTTGAGCCCTGTACCGAGGACGATCACATCATACTCTTCTTTATGGCCCAGCGGAATAACAATAATACAGGCGCGATCCTCACTCTGGATGCGGTGGTATCTATGGCTCCACGGCCATTCACGTCATTAGGGACCCTGATTAAATATTGGATTTTTATATTTTAAATGTTTCGTGTTCAAATCGTTAACTGCCTCCATAAATAAATAACTAAATTAGCCGCATATCACTCTCTTTTGTATTGCCATGTGTATTGGGTTGCTGCGCACATCAGTCCATGCCTGTTGTACTCTTGTTGTGCGACATCTGGCATTCTTCTCCAAAAGAACGCCATTTACACCACCAGTTGTGCACTTCGGCAGAGGTATGCTTTCCTTCAATCCAAAGTTATTCTTTCTGAGTTGCTCTGATTTGATTATTTTTCATCTCAGTCTATCGAGAAGAGGCCGCTGCCACCACGTCGTTCTTTTCGTCTTTCATATTTTGTCTGGTTGCTACCACTCTCTGTTATTTTTGACGTAGCAAGTGAATATATTCTACAGTTCCAGCATCATATGATTGAGAGGCTTCAAATGTCATTTTATATGTTTGTTAATATGTGAAAGTATGAAATGGAAAGTATCTTGCAGGACAAAGGAGATTGGGTCTAGTTGAAGGGGCTAGTCCTTTACAATGTGACAAACCAATATTCAAATTTTTACTGGGTAAGGTGCCTACATGTAGTATCCAACAATGCCTTGAATGGGATTACCTCCAATCAAAAGATACCTCTTAATTTTATGAGAGAGTATCTTGCAGGAAGCTTTGAGAGTTGCCTCTTTTTGGGCTCCTCATGGTTTAATTTTATGCTGATGACTTGGTGTAATTCATCTTAGATTCTTGGGGAAAAGATGAAATACTTTGAACAAATAAGTGGAAAAAAGAATTTTTGTTTAGTGTTTCATAGTTTTATTGTTTGGTTTAATTCTCTTTTGCGTCGGCATTTTCTTTTTACTATATTCAAAAAAGAAAAGAATTTTCGCTTGGTTCTTTATTCTGACATATGGAGTGTAGATTGTTAATAATATTACCATGTGGTTCAGGTGGACACTGGTGTTACACTGAGTGAGGTATAGAATCAGTATGCTTGTGAAATTTATTCAAAGTGTCTATTTGGCGTCTTTGTTTAGTTACTTTTATTATGTTATTTAACCGTTAATTGATTCTTTATAAATGTTTTTACAAAGATTACATTGCCGCAAAAATTGCCGAGATCATGCGTTTAAATTGCCACAAGTAAGATAAATTACCTTATTTTAAAATCCTTTTTGGTTATCTCTGTTCTGCGATTATTTTAGATTTTTATGTATTATTTTAAATGTATAAATAAAATATTCAAAAATTAAAAAATTAACAAACCCGTTAGCCGTAACTTCTGCAATCATAAGAAGGCCAAAAAAAAAAAACTTCTACAGTCATAATGCATTATTATTTATTTGAATTTAAAATATCATGTTCAAAAATATTTTTTTTCTATTCAGGTTTTTATTTTAGCATAAGGTGTGAAAGATGTCTATTTCTCTATTGGTGGACTTATTTCAAATCCAGTTAAAAGTTTATAGTATCTTATTTTCGATATTTTGAAATAAAAATTTTAAAAAAATTTAAATAATTTATGCATTTAAAATATTATTATAAATATTTAAATTCCTTACCGTTATTTCTTTCTTTAGTGTTATCTCAAATTTTTATGTATTATTTTAAATATAAAATATAAAAGATTCAGAAGCCTGTACAGGAACAGAGGCAGTTCATAAATAATATATGACGTTGCATCATTCTTATTTTAATTATAATAATCTTTTCGGAAAATGTAACAAATAGAATGACCAAAAACTAAAATTTTGTTGGCAGTTAATTTGGATAATTATTGCTATCAATGGTATTGATCGGGAAAATCAGTGTTCAAACAGGAAAATTTTCAATTCCTTAAAAAGTTGTGAGATATTTTAGATTTGAGAGTATTTTATTTTATGTATTTCAATTTTAATATATTGAATTATTTTAAATTTTATAAACATTTTATTAATTAATTAATTTAATGATTTGAATTTATTTTTGATTTAGATATCGAATATATATATATATATTAATTTTTAACTTTACTCTTTTTCTCCCTTTCTTAACTTTTTATGTTTTATTTAAATTTAAAATTTAAAAGCTCAGCAAATTTGCAAGCTCCTAATCCATGATGCATTATTTTCATTCAATTTATTGATTTTATTTTTAAAATTTTTTATTTGCATTTTAGATTTTGAAGTAAGTTTTTTAATCTTTTTAACATGTGTGGAAAGGTACCCAGGAAAACAAATTTGATACAATAATAATAAATGAAGGGAAAAAGTATACATTCATATGAAAATTTCTCTCTATGCCTTTTAATAGAATAAAAAAATATTTCTCTCTTTACCCTATAAATAGGTTGAGTGTAAATGTTGCAGGGAAATTTAGTATATATTACACATACTTCTTTGGTTCTATTTATAGGGTAAAGAGAAGAAATTTTTTTATCATATTTAAAAGGGACAGATATAAATTTTCATATGAATGTACAATTTTCACCTTTATTTATTATTGTATCAAATTTGTTCTCCTGGGATATAATGTATATTATATAAGGGTAAAGTTGAAAAGTTAATAAATTTTGAGGTTTTTCTTGGGTGTCTTCATTGACCTCCCTCTTCATTTACTCTTTGTTTAATGTCTCAGCCGTTAAATCAACTTTTAATAGTTAAAATTTAATGATATATTTTAATTATAATTGAAATTATAATAATATTTTTATATGTATCATTAAATGGAGAGTAAATGAAGAGAGATGTCAATGGAGACATCCCTCTCCCCATATTATCCCACGTATTATGCCACATGAGCATAATCAAATCCTCAAGCTTGAATCACAAGTTAAACAAAATAAACACTGCAAAGAATGACAAACATCACCACCGGCATCACTATTATATTGTTGACAGCCACCTAAACCCACTGAATCAAATCAAAACAGATTATCAAAACCAGAAATCCTAAGCCTCCCAGTACTAGCTAGAAAAACCAAACAAGAAATGAAGATGAGAAAAAGATGGATGGAAGTCCAAGAACTATCAAAGATGGGGAAAGGTGAAACGATTAAGATGACAAAAGCCGAAATGGCAAAACCGGAAACATATCAACAAATCCATGAATTCATGAACAAAATTTAGATGAACGACAATGCTTTAATGGACTACGATCTATACATTTAAAAGAAAATAGACCAATATCAAAATAAAGAGAAATGGAATGTTGCGAAAGGTCAGTGAGTGTCTTGTAAAGCAAGAGCGGTCTTCAAATAGTGATGTCCAACGGGTCTCACAAAGCTTACTTAAAAAAATCAAGACCTCAATTATAAAAAAAAAAATTAAAAAAGTTAGAGACACCACTAACTATTTGAGTAAATGTTAAATCACATTGTAATTATTATTTCTTTTACTCTTTTTTCCCTTTTATTTTTATGTGGAACTTTTAACCTCAAAAAATGGAATGATGACGTACAATTTTGTAGATCTGATTTTCAAATTGAAATTTTGGAATTTTGCTAAAAGTTTTCAAAACAAAACCTAGGATTTAATCCTAAAATTTTGGTTCTGAGTTTTGGAGTTTTTGTGATACTTATTGCTGGTTTGAATTTTATGACAAGCTTGAACTCGTGCTAAATCTTGATGGAGAGTAAAGTTGTGGTGCCAACCGTATTTTAGCAAAGCTAATTCTAATCTGAATTGTTCTATGCCCTGCAAGTTGCAGGACGGTTCAAGCATCATTTTCATCTTAATTGAAATTGTTGATTGATAGCTTCAAGCTGATTGAATTCCCAGTCTTGTTGTATCTCTGTTGCCAGTTGTCTATCTGTTACTCTGCTGTGGCAAGGAGTTTGGAGTTGAGAATTTGCATTTGTTTGTGTCTTCTGTTAATTATTTGCTACAGAAATTGGAAAATAGTTTGTGCTTTGCTTGCTGGAATTTTTTCTGAATTAAATCTGTTATTGCAAATTTGAAATTGTTTGGAACTTGGAAGTATTTAATTTTATAACGTGTATGGATAAGATTAGCATGACTATCATGAGTTTGGATATGGGTTGAAGTTTTGCTACACTCACTGAGTGATTTGGAACTGATTTATACTCATTAAATGTTCTGCATTGAGAAATTGAGTTGGTTAGCTGCTGTTTGTCCTACATCAAGATTGTTTTTGCTATCAACAGTGGGTAATAAGTTGAATTGCATCCATGTTTCACAAATTTCACAATCTGAACCTGACATTGTGCTGTTTTTGAGCAAAATATTGAGTCTAATGTGTTGAGTGCATGAATATCACACTTTGTTGGTAAAAGCACTCTAAAATGAAATTGGTGCATTTTGTGTGCTGTCATATATCTCACCTGTGTTGGAGAAATTTTGGTGCTGCTGGGATATTTAGTTTACTACTGTCATTGTGGTGAATTGTGACACTATTGTCAATATTTGCTCCTTTGCTTGCTTGAAGCTCGTACCACACATCTTGTGCCATTGAGTTTTGAATTGCTAGACTCACATTGGTTGCTGGTTTGTTGATAACTGTAATAAGCATTGCAATCAAATTTCACCTTTGTTGTCAAGTTCTGGCCCTATTTCAACACCATATTCACTTAGGTCTGTTTTTTATGAGGGATTTGGAGGGGAAGGGATGGGAGAGAAAATTTTTATGAGCTGGATTTAAGAAAATTAGAGAAGTGGGGTTACAGAATTTTAGTATAGAGAATATGTAAGATAAAAGAGTGAAAAAACTTAATTAAAAACTTTATATCCCACTTCTCTCTTTTTTTAAATTCAACTTAAAAAAATTTTCCCTCCGCCCACGTTTCCTCACCTCCCCTCATATCAAACAAGCCCGTCATTGCTGGGATTTCATGAAATTCATGCACTGTAATTGGTTTTATGCTTGCTGGAATTATCGGGAAATTATCTGGATTTTAACTACACACTCCTATCTTGCATAATTCTATCAATTTCTAACAAACTCAATTGATTTTGTAGCAGAAACAAAATGTTACACACTTGAAAATTGATTAGAGTTTGGTTGAAATTCAGTTGAACCTTCACTTGAGCTTGCTGGAATTTTTTTTTGAAAATTTTGCCCAGAAATTGATATTAATGAGCTTTGGTTTTCTAAAGGTTTGGGTCATTCTAAGCAAGTTCAATAGCTTTGCTATTGGGTGTAGTAAGTTATGTTAGTTCAAGCGTTTCACCTAAGAGGAGGGTGAATTGGGTGATTCCAAATATTTCGTCGCATATAAGGAAATCTACGGAATATTAAACAAATTAAGAGCAAGGAGAAATATCACTATAGTGTACACCGAGAGTTATACTGGTTTGGCCACAACCACTTTGACCTACGTCCAGTCCTCAGAGCGTCTCTGAGAGTTTTCACTATATTCTTCAAGATTCAGTGGGTTCTTGGTACATCAGTACACAGCAAGTTCCTACACCTGGACACTCGCTCCCCCTTACACGTTGCAATCAAATCCCCTACTCAAGGTTCCACTACCTTAAGTTGTCTCAATAACAAATATTGAGTTTGTAATGAAAAACTCTCTCACAGAGCAAATAGATATTCACTAAAGTACAAATGAATGAGTATAAGAAAACAAAGCACTAAGTGTATTGATCAATGTGTGATCTCTTTTCGTATCTCCTTGTTTTCTTCTCTTTGAATGCTCCATATATATAGATGAGTTGTAGTGTCCATTGGAAGCAATTTCAAACTTGTCCGTTAGAGTCGCGCAGCAACGATTGACTATTCTTCATATTTGAACACTATCCGTTGGAGGTAGGTAGCGTTAGGTGAACGTTCGGACTTTTATTTAACTTCTCAAATCTGTCATACTCTTTCATTGTTCCTCTGCAAATGTACTTAGAATACTAATACAGTGAAGAGTTAATCATATAGATAACAAATCAAGAGATATTCGACCAAAATATAATTTCTGGACTGCCTTACTTGAGTGGCTACTCGAGTGGTCCCTCGAGTAAACATGTCAAAAATATGGCAGTAAGCAAATCAACATCTTGCATCAAGAATTACTCGAGTAAGACATGGAGTGATATATTACAAACCTTGAAAATACTTGATTACTCGAGTGGCTACTCAAGTGGCCATGTCTTTACCTTCATTGGTTACTCGGGTGATCACTGTGGTAAGCTGCTTACTCAAGTGCCTACTCGAGTGGGCTTCATATTTCTTCACACCTTACTTGAGTGATCCCTCGAGTGTCTTTCAAATAGCCCGGCAGATTACTCGATTACTCCCTTGAGTAATGAGATCAAATTCTTGGCAGAGAGTTTTACTATTTGGTTACCCGAGTGGCACTTCATATAACTCTGTAGATTACTCGGGTTGTCCCTCAAGTAATGCTATTTTCTCATTAGTTACTCGAGTAGCTACTCGAGTGATGGGCTGCATTTCTTGGCCAATAGTCACTGGAAGATTTTGGACCTAGTTACTCGAGTGGCTACTCGAGTGATGCCTGTGAAAATCTGGTTACTCGAGTGGCTACTTGAGTAATGGTCTATATAACTTTACATAATACCCGAGTGGTCCCTCGAGTAATGTCGTTCAAAATTTAGCAGTGCCTCACTGGATGAAATTTTGCTTGCTTACTCGAGTAACTACTCGAGTAATGGCTTCTATTACTCGAGTGGTTACTCGAGTAACCCTTCTTGATTACTTCCAGTGCTGACTCCAAGTGATGTTGATTACTTCCAGTGCTGGCTCCAAGTGATGCTATGCTACTTTGTTGAAATCCATTTGTTTGTTATCAAATCCTTTCATATTATTTATCCAATCTTTGTTACCATCAAAACATATGGGATCTAACATTCTCCCCCTTTTTGATGATGACAAAACTTGGTGATTTTGAACAAAGTTTTTAAAGTTGAGTTTTCAAACATATACTTCTCAAATTCTTTTCGTATGAAATCATTTGTTGAATTTAACCTTGAAAACTCTTTGAAATAACTTATTAGAGATCTTTTCAAAGTTTTGTTCTTATGATTAATTGTTCACCTTGCAAACATAATCAAAAACTTATTAGTCCCAAAATGCAATATAATTTCAATGAAATGTCATAAAGGAACACATTGCAAAATGAGGAATTCAAATACATAATCAAACTTTAAACTTAAAATTGTTCAAGAACAAAAAGAAACAAAGCACCCTAAAACCCCCATACACCCAAATCCCAATCTATAGACTCAGCCATTCTTCACAAAATCACTTCAAGTTCTTCTCCCCCTTTTTGTCTTCATCAGAAAGGTGGAATCAATCATGAGGAGGAGTAGATGGCTTGGCGGCTGAAATGGGATTGACAGGAAAAACCAATGACTCATATGAATTATCTAAACTAGAAGAGTATGAGGATGATGGTTCAGGGTCAGGAAGATGCACCGGAGGTGTCTGAAGATCCTCTGGAGGATTTATTGGAAGCAGAGAAGTAATTTCTACTTCCTCTGTACCAACAGGTGAAGTAACTAGAACCTCCTCAGTGTGAGTAGGTGAGGCAACTGGGGTAGGTACTGACTCAGGTTGGACAGGCTGAGCTGGCTGAGCTGGATTATCAGTGGTGACATGAACCAACTGAAGTGTTTCTGGGTCAGGCAAGGAAAACAAAAGGTTCCTGGAGATAGTGATAGGTAATGTAGGAGGAGGAATAGAAGAAAGACCAGCCTCAAAAAGCTTAGGCTCAAAAGATATTGGCTGAGAAGGTCCAGGTTGAGAAGTTGAGACAAGCTCAGGAGGTCTCAAATCAGAATGTGGTGCCTTAAATGGTCTCGGTTCTGAAGGTGACTCAGGCTCAAGCTCAGGCATGAAAGAAGGTTGAGAGGTACTAGAGGTAGAGGGGCCAGATACCATAGCATCAAGTCGAGCTATAATCAACCTCAGAAGCTTACCCTGGGCATGTTGTTATGCTAACAACTCTTCATGCCTCTTATCCATCCTTTCCACCAGTTGACCCATCTTGTCATTCATGTGAGTGATCAATTCGGCATTAGTATTTGCAATGTCGATATGAAATCCCTTTAGCATATTCTCCATGAAATGTTGAAGTGTGGCATTGAGGAATGAAGATGAGGATGTAGTGCTAGCTGGAGCAGAAGACTGTGTGTCATCCATTCTACTTGTTTCAGTCTCAGTCTTCTTTTTTTTCTTCTTAGGGGCTGACTCCAGAGGACCCTTGAGAGGTATTCCAATATTTAGTTTCCCAATTTGGTTCCTCCCAACAGGAGTTATCCTCTCAATTGGTTCCTTACTCTCCAGATACCAAATCTTGTTTTTCTTCAGAATCAAAGATATGAGCTGAGGATATGGCATAGGAGTGGATGGCTTCCCTTCAGTCTTGTATTTTTGCATCTCCGCAAAAATATATTCTCCCAAGTGACTGCAAAGATATGAGCTGAGGATATACCGGAGCATCACCGTCACTGCACCATTCCTCCGTCCTTCCTCTGTTCTCTAGTGACCTTCATCATCTCCAAACCCGGCGAAATTCTCAGACCAGAAGACACAGCAGCGTCGGCGTCCTGGGAGCTGAGGCGAGAGCTGAGAGGAGAGCACCGCAGAGGCCGATTCTGAGCTTGGGATCCTTCCCTCTTCCTTTCATCGACTACCATCATTAACCACCAGAGGAGAGGCCGAGTTTCAGGGATGAAGTTGCAGAGATAGCTCCAAGGAGACCGCCGTCTCTTTGTTCTTCTCCTTCCACCGGAATTCAACACCACCGTCATCTCCACCTCTATCAGCCACCACCTCTGTTTCCACTATTCCATTCCCTTCTTCATTTGCTCTGTTTCTTCACCATTTCAGCACCACCGTTACTCCATTGTGACTGCTAGCTTACTCCTCTGTCTTCACTTCAATTTCTATGGATTTTACAAGTTTTGAATATGATGTCATTTCTGTTGGAGATGAGTAGCTGATTTTATTTGCTTCTTTGTGATGATGATTTGTGCTTGAGCTTAATGGATTACAAAGGGATTTTTTTTTTATCATTCCATTAGTCTAGAATTATATATTTAAATTGCCTAGCTTTAGGAATTATTGTATATGATCTAGAATTGATATTGATGTTAATTATCTTTGTTGATTTGATATTTATAGTTGATATTGGATTTTGAAGTGTGAAAATTATATATGTTTGAATTTCTTTGTGGTTGCAATGAGATTATGTTAATTAGCATGTTATTGTCTAATTAATGTGATTGATTTGTACCTTTGATGTAACCCCCTGCCGTAATTATATCCGAAATACGCAATTAAAGTGAAATAGAGACCAATAATAAACAAATAACAAATTTACAAACCCATCTACCAGACGGGGTTTTCATAAATGCCTTTCAAAATCATTGATAACTTGGTCTCACAGTCACATTCCGAATACAATTACTACGCGGAATATCACATTCATGGGAAATCAGAGTACACAATATAATCCCGGCAATCCCGGGTTTCATACATTAACTCAAAGCCTTATAGGGCATATTCGCCCCTACAAGCCCTCATATGGGGATCACACAAATTCTCATATCAAATACATACTTGAATATACATTCCAACCTACACAATTATATATCCAAATATACTTAATCCCAATCATGCATTGATAACCACCTATCACAAGATTACAACCCGAACGAGTCCCGTCGCCTTTGATTGATTACTCCATCCTCGATCCACCTACCCTGTCTAAATTGTTGGTAGGGGAGGGTGAGATTCGAGAGAATCTCAGTAGGATAACAATATCAAAATGCATGTATGATAGATGTTTAATGCATGACATGCTTGCATCACACAACTCATGATAACACAATGACAATTTGCAAGCTCAATGCTTCGAACAATATACCTATGGCCATAGCATAAATTGAAACATAGCTTCAAATTACACATAATTATGCAAAGCTAAGACATGCACCAACACACTAACACATATATCAAATACAAGCAGAAGAGATATGTTCCCTACCTTAACCCTTTTCCGCCTCGAAACGCGTGCCTCGATCTACGTGCAAACAGCTCGGGGCTCCATATTTGATCCTACAATGTCAAATGTACTATTTAGACACTTCCATAGTGTTTCTGGGGGTCATATGATTCTATCTTGAAAATTTACCAAAATGCCCCCGGGACCCCGGCCCGGCCCCGCCGTACCCAGTCCGGCTGTACTTTTCTCGAAATTTTGACATGGGCTATTCTGACATATTTTCGCCCAAGGAATCCATTTCCGGACTCGGAATTATCAAATTCAATGTCATATTACGAAATTGCCCTTGGCAGCCCTACTTTTAGGGTTTTAGGGGCGTTTCCGTAATTATGCTTTCTCGGCCTTTTCCGAAAAAGTGCCCAACTGTAACCCCACCTATTTTCGCCCACTGAATCCAATGGAATCATCAAATCATTGAAAATCCAACTCTAAGACCCATTTACAATGCTGGCCGAAATATATGGGTTTTAAGGGGAAAATTGGGGTTTTTCGGTTTCGGCTCCGTAAACGCGTTCCTTTCTACTCCTAACCACTTTATTGACTATTCCATTAGGTTACAACTACCATTTAGTATCAATTTGGGCAGCATAACCCCTAGGGAAACCCATTTTCCATTTTTACAACCAATGGCAATCCGGCGAAATTTCACCGATTAAATTGCCCACAGCAGCCAGAATAGTCAATATACAAGAGTTTGGAAGTTACCTCAAGCTCCCAATAGCTTTTACTCAATATGGCTGAACCCTAGCCCCTTTTAAACCATGAAATTCTTTGCTTCAAAACCTTAATTCACATAGAAGAATAGCTTAGGAGAAAGATTATACACGTTAGGTACGAATTCACCGAAGAAATCGACCTACCTTGTGAGATTTCTCCTTCCTTCTCTCTATTTTCTCCAAGCTCTCTCTCACGTCTCTTTTTCTGCAATGGGGTCGTGAAATGGCTGATGAAGATGGTGGAAATGCTTTTAATTCCATGCTGACATCATCTTTTAATGAGATGATGTCATAATTCCCATAATTGGCATTTTCGGATTTTCTGGCAGATTTTCTGCCCAAACTTTGAAAAATCATAACTAATTCTAGAAAAATCGAAATGAGGTGATCCCAAAGCCAAATGAAAGGTATTTAAGTCCTCTTCATTGGAAAAATATGATCCATTACTAGAAATCACCACACAATTCCAGAATTACACAAATGTCATCACTGCCCCAAAACAGAGTCCATTTTCGACCTCAAACTTTGGACAGTCATATCTCCTAGTTCCCAACATGAAATGGCACAAATTATATGTCCATTTTGAAGCTTGGAATGTGAGCTTCAAGACTGAAAAGTTTCATAATTTTCTGACATCATTTGCCTTGTCAAAACATCCACACGAGAAGACTGCCCAGACAGAATTCACACTGGACAACATTTCTAGTTTTGCAACCAATGTGTCCAATCCAATTTAAATCAATTCCAATGATTAAATACCACAACATGACACCATTTCCATCACAATACCTCATTCAATTATTCCCTCTATTCTAAGTCAATTTGGATATTAATCCACAATTGAACTCAAATACAGGGTTTTGGCGTTGCTCATAACACAAGTGACTACAATCCACTTTTCTCTAAAAGGGTTCATTAATCACTAACCACGTCCACTTTTGTAGTCATTAACCCCCAATCACAATTTGGGATCTTGCTAAACCAGGGCTTAGCAATCCACTAATCTTAGGCTTATTCTCTAGCCTCGAGTCTCGAAATTCGGGGTGTTACATTTCTCCCCCCGTTCAATAAATTTCGTCCTCGAAATTTGTCGAACCACTTAATCCACAAACTACGGATGCTTCTTCACGACAGCTTCCGTTTCACAATTCATGTCACATTGGATGGTCTCCTCTAGATCACCCACACACAACTGATAATCCACAAATCCAATTCTCGCAAGAATCTCAAACAATGAATGCAACTCAGTTGCCACAAATTGCAATCGGCCCATTTCACGATTGCCGCACAAACATAATCACCACATGGTGTCAAACAAATACAATCGCCTCCAAGCACGATTGCCACAAAATCATCATCACATAATCACAATCATCGCAAGCCCCCCAATTCATGAGTGGCTAGTGCATCTCGATGTCCGGAGGCACTAACTCATGAGCCATATCATAAGATCTTGGCGGTTGGGCAGCATAGGCCACCACTCTACTCAACTCAATCTAGTTACCCCTTCCGGAAGTAACCCCACAACCTCAATACACCAAACAACAGCCTCAGCTGTATACACCAACATTTAGCTTCTGCTATATCCACTTTCACAGCTTTACCCTCACCCGTACACCCACCAGTAACTCCACTAGTGGTAACCGGGACTTTTGGTATCAACCACAATCGCATTAAGTCACTCCGGAATCTCAATCTCTTCTATCCGAAGCACCCTACCATAATGGCCCACCTAGAGTCTCAATCTCTTCTATCCAGGCGACTTTTATTGTCACACCCACCCCGGTTTTACCCCCTCTAGGGATGCCCCGTGCCGGTGGTGCCCACCCCGGTTTTACCCCCTACTGGGGATGCCCCGCGACGGTGGCTGGGTTACTCACCTTTCACCCAGGACTCACAAGAAAATCCACTTCCTTATCAAACGTACATTGCAGATTCTAATTTTACGCACCGCCTTTTGGCCTTGGGTCAACACCAGTGCAACCAACGTGGTGGCTAGCCAGGCTGGCCATGCCAGGGTAGTGCCCTCAGAATAGAGAACCCCCGATCATGTAGTCGAATTAGCCATAAGCTGAATCAGTTCTGCTCTATTACACAACTATACCTCAGTCCCAGCTTATTCACAACTGTCACAAATTCACAATCACACTCCACTCTCATCCCCTTTCTCCGCCGGGAAGACACACAGTCTTTACCCGAACCGTTGCTAGCTACTCAGGGACTATCGACGTGGCAGTGCACACACATAGCCATTCAGGCTCACAATAGCAGATCCATAATCACACCCTACCCTCATCCCCTTTCTCCGCCGGGAAGACACACAGTCTAACCCGAACCGTTGCTAGCTACTCAGGGACTATTGGCGTAGCGGTGCTCACACACAGCCTTTCGGCTTCCACATTACACTCCACCCTCATCCCCTTTCTCCGCCGGGAAGACACACAGTCTTTACCTGAACTGTTGTTAGCTACTCAGGGACTATTGGCGTGGCAGTGCATATACATAGCCTCGCGGCTCACAAATAGTCAATCCCCCGTAACTACCGCCCCAGCGGAACGGTCCTTCGCCATAGGATTCACCCCATGCGGCCGCAGGTGAGAGACTCACAAATATCAGTCACATCTTGAGCCTATGCCTACCAGGCGCAGCCCACCAGACCAAACCGATCCGGCCCAACCGGGGAGATGGACTCACCGTACACAATCGTAACAAGCTGGAACCAGGCATATTAACAACTTCACCTTCAACATTGTGAATTCTTTTCACGTACTGGGATCCTTCAAGGCCCCTTTTCACAATACAACTTGACCCCGAAGTTTTACCTCTTGAAGCCATCACTAACGCATTGCACTTTTTGCAAATTCGAGCTTCTGCTCAACACAATTCTCAAACATCACATTCACCACGCTTCCGCTGCACACTCTGAGGTCTTTATCCTCATCTGTGCCTTCACAATGTCAGGGTGACTCAATAGGAGTCCCATAGGAATCTCCTACTACGCCTGTCCACACACATAATCTGTGCCAGACCTTGGCTCAACTCAACTTGAATCATCCAAAGCCACAACCAGCACTTCGTTGAGATCCCATACTCCCAACATTCCCAAAGCTCTATTCTACGATTCAACGTCACGGCTGTTGCTCTCCACGATTCGTTATCACGGCAGCTGCACACTAGGGTTTGTCGTCATGGAGGCTTTCACAAATATAGTCACACCCCGGTTTTACCCCCCTCAAGGGATGCCCCGCGCCGGTGCCCACCCCGCTCACGTACATGGGGCTGCCAGGTGGCTGAGCTGGCTGGTCTCACCCCTCATAGGCTAACCCACCACCCAGGACTCACACATATCCCCCGTATTTCCACCGCCCCGAAGGCACGGTCCTCCCACTGTGTGCCATACATACCCCCAGTGGGCCGCAGGTGATAAATTCACAAACAGCCGCTCCAGTCAGACGTCACCGTAGGTAGCCCTCTCCGATCAAAACTCCCCGTAGGTTGCCTTTTCCGCTCCGAATCCTCGTAGGTAACTCTTTCAAATTCAAACTCTCTGTAGAATCACTTTTCCCTGTGCTAGATTAACACTAGCAACCTCAGGATACCTGATACACATTTCAATTCCAATCTAATACCACATCTTGGTACCACAGACCATATAGGTCATATCAACCTCCTAAGGACCAGCTTGACTATTGAGTCTGATCCTTGAATCACAATTCATCTTTCAAACCTTCAACCTCAGTTGAACCGGGAAATCACTTCCCTCCAATCCACGGAGCATCATCCACTTCAGCATAAACCCAAATATCTCTGCCAGCCTAAGGCACCTAAGCCCCCTAGGTCTTAAGGCCTTTAAACATACAAGCTCAGTATGACATCACTACATGTAACATCATACCACCTAGGGTTTCTCACCCAATATCTAGGTTAGACATAACACCTAGAAGCTCAATATCACATTCCTGGGAAATCATTTTCCTCCACCTCTGAGCTTACACCTCAGATTCTCAGGTGAACCACACTGATTCACCACATCCACAACACAATTAATGTATACACATGGCCCTTCAACTCACATATCCAAAAATAGCAGGGACCTTAATGTGTATACCACAACAAGCAAAGTCATCTCCTATGACTTAAGGTAGCAACTACTGCCATTATCCTAGCAAATTCCCATGTTTGCCAGGAACTGCAGCTCTGATACCAAAATGTAACCCCCTGCCGTAATTATATCCGAAATACGCAATTAAAGTGAAATAGAGACCAATAATAAACAAATAACAAATTTACAAACCCATCTACCAGACGGGGTTTTCATAAATGCCTTTCAAAATCATTGATAACTTGGTCTCACAGTCACATTCCGAATACAATTACTACGCGGAATATCACATTCATGGGAAATCAGAGTACACAATATAATCCCGGCAATCCCGGGTTCCATACATTAACTCAAAGCCTTATAGGGCATATTCGCCCCTACAAGCCCTCATATGGGGATCACACAAATTCTCATATCAAATACATACTTGAATATACATTCCAACCTACACAATTATATATCCAAATATACTTAATCCCAATCATGCATTGATAACCACCTATCACAAGATTACAACCCGAACGAGTCCCGTCGCCTTTGATTGATTACTCCATCCTCGATCCACCTACCCTGTCTAAATTGTTGGTAGGGGAGGGTGAGATTCGAGAGAATCTCAGTAGGATAACAATATCAAAATGCATGTATGATAGATGTTTAATGCATGACATGCTTGCATCACACAACTCATGATAACACAATGACAATTTGCAAGCTCAATGCTTCGAACAATATACCTATGGCCATAGCATAAATTGAAACATAGCTTCAAATTACACATAATTATGCAAAGCTAAGACATGCACCAACACACTAACACATATATCAAATACAAGCAGAAGAGATATGTTCCCTACCTTAACCCTTTTCCGCCTCGAAACGCGTGCCTCGATCTACGTGCAAACAGCTCGGGGCTCCATATTTGATCCTACAATGTCAAATGTACTATTTAGACACTTCCATAGTGTTTCTGGGGGTCATATGATTCTATCTTGAAAATTTACCAAAATGCCCCCGGGACCCCGGCCCGGCCCCGCCGTACCCAGTCCGGCTGTACTTTTCTCGAAATTTTGACATGGGCTATTCTGACATATTTTCGCCCAAGGAATCCATTTCCGGACTCGGAATTATCAAATTCAATGTCATATTACGAAATTGCCCTTGGCAGCCCTACTTTTAGGGTTTTAGGGGCGTTTCCGTAATTATGCTTTCTCGGCCTTTTCCGAAAAAGTGCCCAACTGTAACCCCACCTATTTTCGTCCACTGAATCCAATGGAATCATCAAATCATTGAAAATCCAACTCTAAGACCCATTTACAATGCTGGCCGAAATATATGGGTTTTAAGGGGAAAATTGGGGTTTTTCGGTTTCGGCTCCGTAAACGCGTTCCTTTCTACTCCTAACCACTTTATTGACTATTCCATTAGGTTACAACTACCATTTAGTATCAATTTGGGCAGCATAACCCCTAGGGAAACCCATTTTCCATTTTTACAACCAATGGCAATCCGGCGAAATTTCACCGATTAAATTGCCCACAGCAGCCAGAATAGTCAATATACAAGAGTTTGGAAGTTACCTCAAGCTCCCAATAGCTTTTACTCAATATGGCTGAACCCTAGCCCCTTTTAAACCATGAAATTCTTTGCTTCAAAACCTTAATTCACATAGAAGAATAGCTTAGGAGAAAGATTATACACGTTAGGTACGAATTCACCGAAGAAATCGACCTACCTTGTGAGATTTCTCCTTCCTTCTCTCTATTTTCTCCAAGCTCTCTCTCACGTCTCTTTTTCTGCAATGGGGTCGTGAAATGGCTGATGAAGATGGTGGAAATGCTTTTAATTCCATGCTGACATCATCTTTTAATGAGATGATGTCATAATTCCCATAATTGGCATTTTCGGATTTTCTGGCAGATTTTCTGCCCAAACTTTGAAAAATCATAACTAATTCTAGAAAAATCGAAATGAGGTGATCCCAAAGCCAAATGAAAGGTATTTAAGTCCTCTTCATTGGAAAAATATGATCCATTACTAGAAATCACCACACAATTCCAGAATTACACAAATGTCATCACTGCCCCAAAACAGAGTCCATTTTCGACCTCAAACTTTGGACAGTCATATCTCCTAGTTCCCAACATGAAATGGCACAAATTATATGTCCATTTTGAAGCTTGGAATGTGAGCTTCAAGACTGAAAAGTTTCATAATTTTCTGACATCATTTGCCTTGTCAAAACATCCACACGAGAAGACTGCCCAGACAGAATTCACACTGGACAACATTTCTAGTTTTGCAACCAATGTGTCCAATCCAATTTAAATCAATTCCAATGATTAAATACCACAACATGACACCATTTCCATCACAATACCTCATTCAATTATTCCCTCTATTCTAAGTCAATTTGGATATTAATCCACAATTGAACTCAAATACAGGGTTTTGGCGTTGCTCATAACACAAGTGACTACAATCCACTTTTCTCTAAAAGGGTTCATTAATCACTAACCACGTCCACTTTTGTAGTCATTAACCCCCAATCACAATTTGGGATCTTGCTAAACCAGGGCTTAGCAATCCACTAATCTTAGGCTTATTCTCTAGCCTCGAGTCTCGAAATTCGGGGTGTTACATTTGAGGGGTTGTTTAGATTCCAAAAAGACCCATGTTGCATTATTCCAATTTCAATTACACATTAAGTGATTTTTAACAATATCTCAAGAGATAGTAGTTAGCTATGTTTGTAGGAGCAACTATTAATTGGGATTATTGAACTCAAGTGTTATTTTAAGGTTGTTCTTAAGGCTTAATAAATTTTTAACTCCCATAACGTATGGTGTTGACTACTCCGAAACTTTCTCCCCTGTGGCCAAGTTGTCCTCTGTTCGTTTGTTTATCTCTATGGCAGCTACCCATGGTTGGGATCTTCATCAACTGGATGTTAAGAATGCTTTTTTAAACGGTGATCTTCTTGAGGAAGTCTATATGGAGCAACCGCCTGGCTTTGTTGCTCAGGGGGAGCATGGCAAGGTATGCCACCTTCAGAAATCTCTATATGGTTTGAAACAGAGCCCTCGTGCTCGGTTCGACAGATTTAGTTCTGTGGATAAGAAGTTTGGTCTGACATAAATGTGATTATTCTGTGTTTTATCAACAAACGGACGCTGGCATGATTCTCCTAGTGGTCTATGTCGATGACATTGTTATTACAGGTAGTGATACGTCAGGGATCTCATCACTCAAGGCCTTTCTTAATTCTCATTTCCAAACAAAGGATTTGGGTCCGTTAAAGTACTTTCTTGGGATGGAAGTTATGAGAAGCAAGAAAGGCATTCTCCTAACCCAACGAAAGTATGTCCTTGAACTACTGAAAGAAACTGGGAAAATTGGGGCAACACCTAGTAGCTGTCCCATGATTCTGAATCCCTTTTTGGACATTGATGATAGTGTGCCATTTGATGAACTACCCGAGGATGTAAGAAAAAGGATTGATCCTGAGAAGATTAAACCGTTTGCCTACCCTGAGCGGTACCGAAGGCTGATTGGAAAATTAAACTATCTCATGGTAACTCGCCCTGATGTCACCTTTCCTGTCAGTAGACTTAGTCAATTCATGGTAGCACCAACTGTTGCTCAGTGGGAAGCTTTGGAACATGTCCTGCGTTATTTGAAGGGGTCCCCCGGTCGTGGTATACTCTATACGAGTCATGGTTATACAAAGATTGAGTGTTTTTGTGATGCAGATCATACGGGGTCAAAGACGACTAGGAGGTCCACTACAGGCTATTGCGTTCTTGTTGGTGGAAACTTGGTATCTTGGAGGAGCAAGAAGCAGGACGTAGTGGCCAAGTCTAGTACGGAGGCCGAGTATCGAGCCATGTCTCAATCCGTACAGGAGATTGTGTGGATTCACCAGTTAATGAAGGAGGTTGGTCTTGCCACGTCATTACTTGCGAAGTTGTGGTGTGATAATAAGGCTGCCCTACATATAGCCTCCAACTCCGTGTTCCATGAACGCACGAAACACATTGAGATTGATTGCCATTTTGTACGTGACAAGATCAAAGAGAACTTCATTTCTACAGGACATGTACCGTCTAGTGATCAATTGGGTGATTTTTTAACTAAGGCCTTGGATGGCACACGGGTTGACTATCTTTGTAACAAGTTGGGCTTGATTAACATCTATGCTCCAACTTGAGGGGGAGTGTTAGGAGACAATATCCCACTTAATCAGGGATTGTTAGTATCCCACTTAATCAGGGATTGTGATTAGTATCTCTCACCAAAATGTGTTATAATGAGTCATTAATGCTGAGGCTCCTACTTTGTATATAAATACCTAGTGTATACATGAATAATACACAACTTTCAATATTCTGATTACAAGTGTGGTTTAGCACACGAACCAAAAGTCCATTGGACATCATGAACTACAAAAAGCAGATAAAATATGATTCATATTATAGCAGAATGAATCTAAAAGAAAAAAGAAAAATCATGTAGAAGCATGGAAATTGATACCTTAGGCATGATATCAACATTATACTCTTTATATGCGCCTAGATGCTCAGTTGGGTTGTCATCTCCTCTGAACCGCTTCCATAACTACAAAACAGAAAAAAGAAAAGATGGAAAGAGACAAACACCATGGGACAAGAACCTGCTTAAGATTAAGTGATGTAGACTCTCCTCCATAGTAATCATTTCTGTGCACATGCAATACCTATTTCAAGTGGATGGAGTTAAAGGTGATCATACAAATCACCGAAACTAATTGCAAGGGCATTTAACGAAAATAACAGCAATTCAACATCTGTTTATAATCTTCTAGGCCACATCATAGCATTAGAAACATCAGCTATCCCTCTAAGAATTAATTTTAGAAACATGGTTGAAAAGGGAGTTATGGTTGAAACTTGAAAGTGGATAGTAAAAAATAGAGAACGTAGAAAATGAGGATTGAAAACGATTTTATGATAGCTAGATTAAATGATGATTGAAAATTTAAATAAAATACCTTTTCATGCTGTGGTGAATAAAAAGTGAAAATTCAATGATGATCATTTTTGTTTTACTATACATGCCCAACACCTCACTTGGATCCCATTAATTTCTTAAAAAATTTGACAATATCAATTTTTATATGAGAAAGACATAAGTATATTTGTAACTAATTTACATTGTGAAATCCTCATCAATCTGAACGACTCGTGCACACAATGAGTCAATAAGGTCTCCGTAAGAATTTTCAAGAATCCTAAACCCCAAATTCCACCAAATGGAACCTCTCAATTTGATAACAACGAGTGTACGTAAACCTACTTGAACAATGAACCAAGAGTCCCACAAACATTATATCTATATGTCTACAAAAATCGTCAGAGGAACACTAAAACTTCCCAGCCATCTCCATTTTTATGACCTATCTCATACCAATTAAATGCGTAATCCAGCAAAAATGAAAATTAACAGCTTCAAATGAAGAACGAAAGTGAAAGAATAGAAGAATCACTGACTTTGAGGCCATCAACAGTGAGAAGGCCACTGAGGATGCATTCCTTGAGCCCTGTACCGAGGACGATCACATCATACTCTTCTTTTTGGCCCAGTGGAATAAAAATAATACAGGCGCAATTAAATATTGGATTTTTATATTTTAAATGTTTCGTGTTGAAATCGTTAACTGCCTCCATAAATAAATAACTAAATTAGCCGCATATTACTCTCTTTTGTATTGGGTTGCTGCGCACATCAGTCCATGCCTGTTGTACTCTTGTTGTGCGAAATCTGGCATTCTTCTCCAAAAGAACGCCATTTACACCCCCAGTTGTCTGGTTGCTACTGCTCTCTGTTATTTTTGACGTAGAAAGTGAATATATTCTACAGTTCCAGCATCATATGATTGAGAGGCTTCAAATTTCATTTTACATGTTTGTTAATATGTGAAAGCATGAAATAGAAAGTATCTTGCAGGATAAAGGGGATTGGGTCTAGTCGAAGAGGCTAGTTCTTTACAATGTGATAAACAAATATGCAAATTTTTATTGGGTAAGGTACCCACATTTAGTGTCCAACGGTGCCTTGGATAGGATTGCCTCCAATCAAAGGATACCTATACTTAGGAAAAAAAAAAAAAACAAAGAAAGTATCTTGCAGGAGGCTTTGAGTGTTGCCTCTTTTTTGGCTCCTCAAGGTTTAATTTTACGCTGATGACTTGGTGTAATTCATCTTCAATTCTTGGGTAAAAGATGGAATACTTTGAAGAGATAAGTGGAAAAAATAATTTTTGTTTAGTGTTTCATAGTTTTATTGTTTGGTTTAATTCTCTTTTGCGTCGGCTTTTTTTTCTTTTCAAAAAAAAAAAAAAAGAATTATCGCTTGGTTCTTTATTCTGACATATGGAGTGTAGATTGTTAATAATACTACCATGTGGTTCAGGTGGACACTGGTGTTACACTGAGTGAGGTATAGAATCAGTATGCTTGTGAAATTTTTTCAAAGTGTCTATTTGGGGTCTCTGTTTACTTACTTTTATTATGTTATTTAACCGTTAATTGATTTGTTATAAATGTTTTTACAAAGATTACATATTAAAACTGCCACAAAAATTGCCTAGATCATGCGCTTAAATTGCCACAAGTCAGATAAATTACCTTATTTTAAAATCCTTTGTGGTTTATCTCTGTTCTGCGATTATTTTAGATTTTTATGTATTATTTTAAATGTAAAAATAAAATATTCAAAAAATAAAACATTAACAAACCCTTTAGCCGTAACTTCTGCAGTATAAGAAGGCCAAAAAAAAAAAAAACTTCTACAGTCATAATGCATTATTATATATTTGAATTTAAAATATAATGTTCAAAAATATTTTTTTCTATTCAGGTTTTCTTTATTTTTTATTTTAGCATAAGGTGTGAAAGATGTCTATTTCTCTATTGGTGGACTTATTTCAAATCCAGTTAAAATTTTATAGTATCTTATTTTTGATATTTTGAAATAAAAGTTTTAAAACAAATTTAAATAATTTATGCATTTATAAATATTTAAATCCCTTACCGTTATTTCTTTCTTTAGAGTTATCACAAATTTTTATGTATTATTTTAAATATAAAATATAAAAGATTCAGAAGCCTGTGCAGGAACAGGGGCAGTTCATAAATAATCTATAACGTTGCATCATTCTTATTTTAATTATAATAATATTTTCGGAAAACGTAACAAATGAAATGACTAAAAGCTAAAATTTTGTTGGTAGTTAATTTGGATAATTATTGCTATCAAACGTATTGATCGGGAAAATCAGTGTTCAAACAGGAAAATTTTCAATTCCTTAAAAAGTTGTGAGATATTTTATATATTTTTTATTTGAGATTTGAGAGTATTTTATTTTATGTATTTCAATTTTAATATATTGAATTATTTTAAATTTTATAAAAATTTTATTTATTAATTAATTAATTTAATTATTTGAATTTATTTTTGATTTAGATATCAAATATATATATATATATATAATTTTTAACTTTACTCTTTTTCTCCCTTATCTTAAATTTTTATTTATTATTTAAATTTAAAATTTAAAAGCTCAGCAAATTTGCAAGCTCCTAATCCATGATGAATTATTTTCATTCAATTTATTGATTTTTTTTAATTTTATATTTTGCATTTTAGATTTTGAAGCAAGTTTTTTAATCTTTTTACCATGTGTGGAAAGGTACCCAGGAAAAAAAATTTGATACAATAATATTAAATGAAGGGAAAAATTATACATTCATATGAAAATTTCTCTCTATGCCTTTTAATAGAATAAAAAAATATTTCTCTCTTTACCCTATAAATAGGTTGAGTGTAAATGTTGCAGGGAAATTTAGTATATATTACACATACTTCTTTGGTTCTAAATATAGGGTAAAGAGAAGAATTTTTTTTTTATCATATTTAAATGGCACTGATAGAAATTTTCATATGAATGTACAATTTTACCCTTTATTTATTATTGTATCGAATTTGTTCTTCTGGGATATAATGTATATTATATAAGGGTAAAGTTAAAAAGTTATTCAATTTTATGGAAGAGTTAATAAATTTTGAGGTTTTTCTTGGGTGTCTCCATTGACCTCCCTCTTCATTTACTCTCTGTTTAATGTCTCAACCGTTAGATCAACTTTTAATGATTGAGATTTAATGGTAGATTTTTATTATAATTGAAATTATAATAATATTTTTATATGTATCATTAAATGGAGAGTAAATGAAGAGAGATGTCAGTGGAGACATCCCTCTCCCCATATTATCCCACGTATTATGCCACATGAGCATAATCAAACCCTCAAGCTTGAATCACAAGTTAAACAAATTGTTGACAGCCACCTAAACCCACTGAATCAAATCAAAACAGATTATCAAAACCAGAAATCCTAAGCCACCCATTACTAGCTAGAAAAACCAAACAAGAAATGAAGATGAAAGAAAGATGGATGGAAGTCCAAGAACTATCAAAGATGGGGAAAGGTTAAATGATTAAAATGACAAAAGCCGCAATGGCAAAACCAGAAACATATCAACAAATCCATGAATTCATGAACAAAATTTAGATGAACGACAATGCTTTAATGGACTAAGATCTATACATTTAAAAGAAAATAAACCACTATCAAAATCAAGAGAAATGGAATGTTGTGGAAGGTCTTATGTAACAGTGAGTGTCTCGTAAAGCAAGAGCGGTTTTCAAATAGTGATGTCCAACGGGTCTCACAAAGCTTACCTAACAAAATCAAGACCTCGTTTATAAAAAAAAAAAAAAATTAAAAAGGTTAGAGACACCACTAACTATTTGAGTAAATGTTAAATCACATTGTAATTATTGTTTCTTTCACTCTTTTTCCCCCTTTTATTTTTATGTGAAACTTTTAACCTCAAAAAATGGAATGATGACATATGATTTTGTATTATATTTTATAATGCATTTAAAATTTGAATACTGCCATATTGCAAATTCAGTTCCTATTGGATTTGAATAATAAGAACATTAAATCCTTATCTCTACTCTTGCTCCCAACCTGCCGCAAAACGATGGCAGCTTACCACGGACTTCATTAGTTTGGCCTGATTAGAGGACAGTTGTAATGTGCAAACTTACTGCTTGCCTTTATATCACCAAAAAAAAAAACAAACAAACAAACTGTTATAAATAAATAAATTGTTTTCAGTATTGGGTTATTGGGCTTAGGCCTATACGCTTTAGTTCCAGGTCTCTATATATACATAGACTAATGTAACACTGTGTGATGGTTGATGTTATTCTGGTTAATGAATAAATGGGTGCATTATTCAGTGTTATTTTTTGGGTTTTTAGTTTGTATAAGAGATGGTTGCAATTTTAACCCTGTCTTTCATTTTTGGATCTTGCTTCTGGGTTGCCAAGATCCTAATCCAGTTGGTGGTTGTAGTGTTCGAAATTTGAAAAACAAAGAGTTGCCACCAAAATTTTAAAAAATGATAATTTTGGAAACATTTTTAAAAATGGAAACTGGTCTGCAAAAACTATTTAGGATTCGGGAGTCGATTGTGTATAGGGAAGGTGTTAGACACCCCATAACATCCATTCATAAGGATGGTTACCCTAAGTTAATTATTTAAAAATAAATATGGCCTTTAATCTTATGATAATTACCCAAATAAAAAAGAATATTTACAAACTAAATGAAATGAAAACTAAAGAAAAAAAATGAACATTTATTTATAAAAAGAAAATAAGAAAAAATATATTTATTTATGAAGTTGGACTTGACTTAGAATGAAAACCTAAGACCTACGTACCTTTTCGAGGGATCAAAGCCAACGTAGTTTGGGGGTAGAAATGCGTGTCACTTTGTTGGTGTTTTTTTAGAAAAAATGGTCATTTAATTTATTTGAGAAAAATATTTTTTTTTTGGTTTGTGTTTTTTTTAAGTTTTTTTAAAAAGGCCTTTTCCTTATTTTATCATATCAAACCAAATTTGCTTATTTTAAGAAAGGAACATTTTTTTTTATTTTGAAACTTTTTATTTGTAAAAATAAAAGTTCATTAAGCCAACAAGGAATTGTATTTTTCACCTATTATTCAAGAGTCTAAAATGGTAAGAAAATCAATAAAGACAAAGTAAGAGCATGTACCTCTGGCGCTTTGAACCTTGCTACAAAAGAGACAAAGTGAGAAATCATCCGAAGACTGGAAGGGATTGCTCGTGCCAGGAGTAAAAAGGGTGGGCCTAATGGTCTCTTCAAGATTGAAAAGCAGCTCTGGGACATGTATCAAAAAATCGCTTTACAAGAGGAATTGATTTGATTCCAGAAATCAAGATGTAAGTGGATTAGTGGTGGAGACAGAAACACGAAATTCTTTCATGCAAGTGTATCTGCAAAGAGGAAAAGAAGTAGAATAGAGGCTCTGTAAGATGATAATGGAAACTGGGTGTCAGATGAGTCTCTTTTAAGAGGCATGGCTCTTGACTATTCTCAGAATCTCTTCTCGGCCAAGAACACATCTCCTTTCTATCCTTGGCCGGCAAGATTCCCGCCTCTAGATGAGCTTCAATTAGACCTTCTGCAAAGACTTGTATCCCCTAGTGAGATAAAAAATGCTGCCTTTGAGATGGAAGCGTTTAAAGCTCCAGGCCCGGATGGTTTGAATCCCCATTTCTTCCATACCCAGTGGAACCTTATTGGGCAAAAGATTTGCGATCTGGTGATCAGGATCTTTGAGAACCCGGAGCTCATTCAGGACATTAATCATACGAACATCACTCTTATCCCCAAGATTGATCATCCCTCATCTTTAAAGGACTTCAGGCCTATCTTGTTATGCAATGTGAGCTACAAAATTGTCAGTAAAGTTATTGCAAACCGCTTCAAAAGTGTCATGAACCACCTGATTGTAGAAAACCAATGTAGCTTTATCGCAGGAAGACAGGGGGTGGATAATATCATTATTGCCCAGGAGGCAATTCACTCTATGAGAAACAGGAGAGGTAATAAGGGATACATTGCAGTGAAAGTAGATACGGAAAAGGCTTTTGACAGACTTGACTGGCGTTTTCTTGAATTCACTCTTCACAGCTTGGGTTTGGGTGCTAGCTTTGTTAAGCTGATTATGTCCTGTGTTTCATCCACTTCCATGAGCATTATTTGGAATGGCATAGCTTCCGACCGCTTCCATCCCTCTAGGGGGTGAGACAGGGTGATCCTCTGAGTTCATATCTGTTCGTCCTTTGTATGGAACTGCTCAGCCAACTAATTAACCAAGAAGTGGAATTGGGGAACTGGCATCCTCTAAAATTGAGCTCCTCTGGTCCTAATATATCCCATCTTTTCTTTGTTGACGATCTTGTTCTTTTAGGTGAGGCTTCAAATGAGCAGATGGTGGAGATTCGTAATGTCATGGTTCTTTTTTGTTGAGTTTCTGGTCATAGGATTAATCTGAACAAGTCTAAGATGTTCATTTCTAGAAATATCCACTTCAACAGGGCTTACGAGATGAGCCAGATTGTAGGAGTTAGATTGACTACGGACCTTGGGAAATACTTGGGTGTTCCTCTCCTGCACAAACGGATGGTTAAGAGGACTTTTGCTCCGCTACTTCTGAAGGTAAGATTGAAATTGGAAAATTAGAAAGGTAAATACCTGAGTATGGCAGGCCGGTCGACTCTCATCAAGTCGGTCCTATCGGCAATACCTCAATTGATGCAATCAACTCTTGTTCCGAAAAGGGTGTTATCAACTATTGAAAAACTCAATCGAGACTTCTTTTGGAAGCATCATGAGGACTCCAAAAAATTGCATTTGCTTTCTTGGGACGTTTTAAAATGAAGAAAGTGTGAAGGCGGATTGGGGATAAAAGACTTACACTGCCAAAATAAAGCTTTTCTCATGAAGCTGTGCTGGTGTCTAATCAAAAAACCGGATGCCTTTTGGGTGAAATGTTTACGAGCTAAATACTCATGTGGTTCGATTACGGATCCCCTTGTCCAGAGGAGGCGGAATCAGTCAGCTGTTTGGAGTGGAATTGTGGCTGTCTGGGATGACTTTAAAAGAGGCCTTGGCAAATGTCTGAGAAGCGGTCGGAATACGTTAGCCTAAAAGAGTGCTGGTCCCTTGTGGACAAACCACTAGAATTCCATATTGATAATAACATGCACTTAGTTGATATGAATGCCAATGTGCGCTCTTTTATGACTCAATCGAGACATTGGGATAGAGCAAAATGGGAATCCTATTAGATCTCTCATGTTTTGATGATAACAAAGGATGGTATGAAAAAGATTTGATAAACAAATAAGTTTGAACAAAGTAATAATAGGGAAAAATCATCACTTGAAGTAAGCATTGGAGTAATGAAGAAATGCTAAGAGAAAAAGCTGAGAAACTTCATCACTGACAAAGTTTTTAAAGGGTTACTCGAGTAAGTACTCGAGTAATGAGACAGAAACTTGAAGTAACCAGATTCACCTTCAATTAACCTGCCAACGTTACCCGAGTAAGCACTCGAGTAATAAGGTATATGACTTCAAGTTGCTCTCGACCTGCCAACGTTACTCGAGTAACTAGGTAAATCACTTGGAGTTGCTCTACTCGGCCTGCCAATGTTACTCGAGTAAGGACTCGAGTAACCATGTAAAAGACCTCCAGTTACTCTCGGCCTGCCAACGATACTCGAGTATGTACTCAAGTCCCCTGCTTCAAGAAATATGTTGCTCTCGACATTTTCAATCCTGCCAATGTTACTCGAGGAGCTACTCGAGTAACTCACTGTGGTAAGCAAAACCTGAAGGTAATACTCGAATAACATGATATGCTTTTATTACACTTCACTCATGGCATTACTCAAGTATGCAAGTATTCAATTACTTATTTTAACTGGATTACTCAAGTAAGTAATCGAGTAATATGCAGAGTTATTTAGAAGAGAACTTCAAGTCACTACTCGAGTAAGCTATACAGAAAATTTATGTTTGCTCGAGTACTTGTAATCAAACTTGAAGTGCTCTCGGCCTTGAGATCCTGCCAACATTACTGGAGTAAAGCATCGAGTAACCTAAAGTTTATTTGAAAGATTACTCGAGTTGGTACTCGAGTAACCTATAAAGAAAAGTGTGCCATACCCGAGTAAGTACCCGAGTTAACAGGTATTTCCAAAGGTTTGTAAATTTGTTTACTCCATGACCTACCCGAGTAATGTAATGTTCATTTATTAACTTGCAGTTTATTATTACTCTCACGATGATACATGAGTAAGTACTCGAGTAAACTTAATGAGTTACTCGAGTATGCAAGTTCAGAATTTGAGAATTCATTCCAACGTTCATTGATTTGTTTCCTAAGTGATTAACCCTTCATTGTATTAGTATTCTTAGCATATCCACAGATAAACAATGAAGAGATCTTACCAAATAAGGAAAGTCAAATGCAACGTTCAAATGCTACCTACTGCCACCTACCGCAAACGGATATTTTTCAAATACTGGAAAAGTCAACAGTGGCTGCGCACACTCTAACGGGCATGAAGAAAAATGTTCCAACGGTCACTACCAACACATCTATATATATGGGAACATCCAAATAGAGAAGATAGAACAAGAACACACAAACGAACGCATTATCAAGTTCACTACTCTATTTTACATAATACTTGTAATTCTATGCTTCAGTGATTCTTATTCACTCTGTGAGAGAGATATTTCATTCAAACTCAATATTTGTTATTGAGTAACTTAAGGTTGTGGAACCTTGAGTTGGGATTGGATTACAACTTGTAAGGGGGAGCGAGTGTCCAGGCGAAGGAACTTGCTTGTATTGAGGTGCCAAGAACCCACTGAATCTTGGAAGTTATAGTGAAACTCTCAGAGAAGCTCTGAGGACTAGACGTATGTCAAAGTGGTTGTGGCCGAACCAGTATAACTCCCGGTGTACACTTCGGTGATATTTCTCCTTACTCTTTACTGCTTTATATTCACCGTCAAGTTTTATATTTGCAACGAAATTTTAGTATCACCCAATTCACCCCCGCTCTTGGGTGAAACGCTTGCTCTAACATTTGGTATCAGAGCGTAGGTTTTCTTGTTAAGGTATAACAACCTAAGAAGGATCCAATGGCAAGCATGGGTGAAGGAATTCTTTCCGACGGAGCATCCATCACTAGACATCCCGGTTGCAGTGGAGAACACTTTTCTTTCTGGAAAGCAAAATTCAGAGTGTTCGTGATGGCTACCGAATATGGGCTATGGGATGTGATCGAGAGTGGAAACTATCAACCTTCAAAGATTGTAGACTCTCAGAAAATTCCCAATACGCCAACGGAATATGATGAGAATGACAAGAAACTTATCACTCTCAACAGCAAAGCAATTCTGATGATACAAAGTGTTTTGAGTCAAAGTGAATACTTCAAAATTTGCACACTTCCAACAGCAAAGCAAATATGGGAAGCTCTAGAAATAGCTCATGAAGGAACTTCGGGAATAAAGGAGAATCGGATCAACACATTGGTCACTGAATTCGATTTACTTCGAATGAAATCAAGTGAATCAATATCTAAATTTGAACTTAGATATACTCATCTTGTTAATCAACTTGCAGCACTTGGGAAAGTTTATGATCAACATACCCAAGTATGAAAGATTTTGAATATTCTTTCTAAAGAGTGGGAGGCCAAAGTCACTGCGATAGAAGAAGCAAAAGGAGAATCAATGAGATCAGTTGCTTCTCTATTTGAAAGTCTTTCTGAATATGAAAGTAAACTAAAGTTCAAACGGGAACTAGATGACATCGGTGACAAGAAAAAGAAAGGCCTAGCACTAAAAGCAAAAGAAGAAAATCAAGATGAGGATGAGGAGTTTGACGATGATGAAATGGGCCTAATCATAAAACGATTCAGAAAGTTCTACAAGAAAGGTCAAGGATTCAAATACTTTCAGAAAGGAGGAACTAGTAGCAATGATCATATCATTTGCTATGAATGTGGAAAACCAGGACATATCAAATCAGAATGCCCAGAGCTGAACCAAAAGAGCAAAGAAAAGAGAAAAGGCAAATTCTTCAACAAAAAGAAGGCCTTTGTATCTGCTATATGGGGTGATAGTTCCTCTGACGAAGAAAGTGATGAAGAAGAAATAGCCAATATATGCCTTGTTGCTCAAGAAGAAACAGAAGAAGAGGTAAATGATTCTGATCCTACCTATGATGAATTACTTTCTGAATATAATGCTTTACATTCTGAATTCATCAAAGTAGTTAAAGAATTAGTTATTTTCAAAAAGAAAAACAAGGCTCTTGAAATTGAACTTAAAGAAAGTTCAGAAAAGGATTGTGAAAATTGTTCTTCTTTGAAAAAGAAAAACACTGATCTCACAAAAACTCTTGAAAAATTTACACAAGGAAGTGAGATGCTAAATGTTATTTTAAAAGCTCAACGATTTGTAAATGACCGATCTGGAATTGGATATGATCCAAAATCAGATAGAAGGAAAGGTAGAAAGAAGGCAGGAGGTAAATCATATTTAAATTATTTCCAGCATTCTGTGCATACATCAAATCCTTTTGCATTTTGTAATTACTGTAATAGAAAAGGACATTATACTTCTTCATGCATTCATAAGAAGAAAGGAACGATAGGAACCTACAAATGGGTACCTAAAGGATCATATGTTTCAAAAATTTCCCATGCTAACCCAAAAGGACCCAAAAAGAAGTGGGTACCTAAGAATTAATCGTATTTGATTGCAAATGTGTCTCAAGGCATCTAAAAACAACAAATGGTACATAGACAGTGGATGCTCTAGACATATGACCGGTGATTTCGAAAGTTTTACCAAATTGCAACCTAAAGAAGGTGGAAAGGTAAAATTTGGAGGAAATCAAACTGGAAGGATAGCAGGAATTGGTGAAATCAAAAATCACAAAGGCATACAAGTCAAAGACGTATATTATGTCAAAGGATTGTGCCACAACTTGCTGAGTGTAAGTCAAAGCACAGACAAAAACAACTGGGTAATATTTGACTCAGAGGAATGTTTAATTATCAACAAGAATGACTTACTACTTGATAAGAAGAATATCAAGGCTAAGCTCAGAGCAAAAAGGGAAGGTAATTGTTATACTCTAGATATTAGTAGAAATGAATCTGAAAATTGTTTTCTGAGTAATGCTGATGAAAGTTGGCTATGACATAAGAGATTGGCTCATGTCAATATGCATCAATTAGGCAAACTACTCAAAAAGGATTTAGTTCTTGGATTACCCAAAGTAAATTTCAAAAATAACTTGATTTGTGACACATGTCAAAAGGGTAAACAAACTAAATCATCTTTCAAATTGAAAAATGAGATTTCAACAAATAGACCGCTACAATTATTGCATATGGATTTAGTTGGCCCAGCAAGAGTAAAGAGTCTTGGTGGCAACTTATATTCATTGGTCATTGTTGATGATTTCTCCAGATTTACATGGGTTATTTTTCTATCATCAAAAGATAAAACCTTTGAAGAATTTATTGTTTTTGCCAAGAAAGTGCAAAATGAGAAAGGTATGTCCATTACAGGTATTAGGACCGATCATGGTGGAGAATTTGAAAATCAAGCCTTTGAAGAATATTGTGATACTAATGGCATTGATCACAATTTCTCTGCTCCAAAGACACCTCAACAAAATGGAGTTGTGGAATATAAGAATAGAGTGCTCATTGAAATGGCTAGAGCAATGTTAAATGAAAAGAACGTGTCTCAAGTTTTCTGGGCTGATGCTATGAGTACAGCATGCTACATTTCAAATAGAGCCTATATCATAACAAAACTTGGAAAGACACCATACGAGCTGTACAAAGGAAGGAAGCCAAACATTGCTCATCTACACATCTTCGGTTGTAAGTGTTTCATTCATAATAATGGTAAAGAAAACTTAGGAAAATTTGATTCTAAAACTGATGAAAGAATTTTCCTAGGGTATTCTAACCGAAGTAAAGCATATAGAGTTTTCAATAAAAGAACATGTGTTGTTGAAGAATCAATTCATATTGTATTTGATGAATTTGACTCCTCTGACAAAACCATTGATGAAGAACAGGAAGTTGTTTTAAATCAAGAAAATGGTCAATCTATTTCTAAATCTCTTGTTCCTGAAGTTGATAAAACCAAGGAAGAAGAGCAATCACTAGGACAACCTAGAGCCTGGAAATACAATAAAAGTCATCCCTTAGATCAAGTCATATGAGATATGAATGAAGGGATCAAAACTAGAAATAGAATTTTCAATGAAGTAAGTTTTTCTGCATTCATTTCTGAGATTGAACCTTTTAACATTGATGAAGCCCTATCAGACAATGATTGGGTTATAGCAATGCAAGAAGAAATAAATCAATTTGAAAGAAATCAAGTTTGGGACATTGATGAAGCCCTATCAGGCAATGGCTGGTATTCTTGACCAACTTGAGAAGGGGCAATCATCCAAGAAGTCAGAATTGCCAGAAGAGGAGATAACCAAACCTCCAAAGGGGTTTAATGTCAACAAGCTAGAGGAGTCTCAGAAGTACCTCACACAATTTTCAAGAAGAAAAGTCCGCAAGACTCACTATGTGGACCTCAAAGTACTTCAGGAGGTATTGAAGTATAATCTTAGTCCCTTTCTGGAACCTTTTATGCCTTGGCTATCTGTTAAGCTTCCTTTTTGCACAAAAGTAGTCACCCACTTTTATTGCAATCTTGAAATTCTTGATGAACCAAATAGAACTTCTACAGAGGAAGACATGACTACTACTGTTAGAGGCCAGAAAATACTTATCTTACCTTCTAGGATTAATGTTTGGTTAGGAATAGAGAACCCTCCAGATGACATCTACTCCAAACTTGAACCAAACCAAATCTTCTCTGTTCTTAGACCTGGTGAGCTTGTGGGTCCTCTGAACTTTAAACCTAGTGACATGTGCGATCATCACAGGGTTCTATGGTATATTTACTCTAGATCCCTTGTGAACAAGGCAAATAATTATACCCACTTTTCTGATCGGGACTATAGATGGTTTGCTTCCTCACTCCTGAAGGAACAAAAGGATTTGGGGGAATATATATTTTCTGAGATGAAGAGGTACAAGATTGATGGAAAAGCCACAACTCCAATGCCATATCCTCATATTGTTTCGCTTATCCTGAAGGAAACTAAGATATGGTACTTGGAGAGTAAAGTACACATTGAAAGAGTTACTCCAGTTGGGAGAAATCAAATTGGGAAGCTCAACATTGAAATTCCTCTCAAAGGTCCTCTGGAGTCTGGGTCTAAGAAGAAGAAGAAGACGGAGACTGAGACGAGTAAAATGGATGACACTCAGTCTTCGGCTCCAGCTGCCACTACCTCTTCACCCTCTTTCCTCAATGCCACACTTCAACACTTCATTGAAAATATGCTCAAGGGATTTCATGTAGACATCGCCAACACCAACACTGAGTTGATAACTCACATGAATGGCAAGATTGCTGAGTTGGTTGAGAGAATGGATAAGAGGCACGAAGAGTTGTTAGCTGAGTAATGTGCCTAGGGTGAGACCTTGAAATTGATTCTGGCAAGATTGGACTCTTTGGGTCCTGGACCTTCTGCTGGTCCATCATCTGCACCTAAGGCATTTCCATCTCCAGAGAATATGCCACCACCTCCAGAGAACATCCCATCTGACCTTTATCATACTGAGGTTGAGCCAATTATCCCTGAACCTCCAGTCTCTAGTCCACTTGCACTAAGACCCAGAGATATCCTTTGATCAGTGGACAATCCTGAAACTAATGAGACTATTCATATTATTATTGAGGATTCACCGCCCAGAGCTCAGCCCCAACCCCAACCCACTCCTACACCTATACCATCTCCTACTCATACAGAGGAAATCTCACCCTCATCCTCTAGTCATCATTCTGCAGATGACACAGAAAAGGTTGAAACCACCACTATGATTGTCTATCAACCCCCTCCTATTCCTCCTAGAGATGACATTCATATCCCTCCACTAAATCTTCCTGAACCAGAATCTTCCAGTTCCTCATCTTTTGATTCTTCTGGTTCAGATAGTCCTTTGGTTCTTCCTGTGAAACCTATTTCTATGGTCAAGCCTTCTAGTCCTCCACTTGATTGATGAAGACAAAAAGGGGGAGAAGAGCTTGAGTGTAATTTTGTGGGGTTTCTGAGTTTCTTTTTCATTTTGGGTATATGGGTGTACATGGGATTTAGGGAGCTTTTCAACTTATAAATTTTTCATCTTGTAATGTAATTTTAATTTTAATGCAAGCTTCCTTAAGTTATGATTTCATTTCAAGTCCATTTAAGCTTTTAAATTATAATACATTGTAGGACTAATGAGTTTATTATGTATGCAAGGTGAATATGTTATGATTTCAACATTTTCCAAAACACTTTGAATTCAAACTTAACAAGGTTTTCAAAATTATCATTGAATTCAAGAAGTGTTTATTTGAGAACTTAATTTCAAAAATCTTGTTCAAAATCACCAAGTTTTGTCATCATCAAAAAGGGGGAGAATGTTAGATCTCTCATGTTTTGATGATAACAAAGGATGGTATGAAAAAGATTTGATAAACAAATAAGTTTGAACAAAGTAATAATAGGGAAAAATCATCACTTGAAGTAAGCATTGGAGTAATGAAGAAATGCTAAGAGAAAAAGCTGAGAAACTTCATCACTGACAAAGTTTTTAAAGGGTTACTCGAGTAAGTACTCGAGTAATGAGACAGAAACTTGAAGTAACCAGATTCACCTTCAATTAACCTGCCAACGTTACCCGAGTAAGCACTCGAGTAATAAGGTATATGACTTCAAGTTGCTCTCGACCTGCCAACGTTACTCGAGTAACTAGGTAAATCACTTGGAGTTGCTCTACTCGGCCTGCCAATGTTACTCGAGTAAGGACTCGAGTAACCATGTAAAAGACCTCCAGTTACTCTCGGCCTGCCAATGATACTCGAGTATGTACTCAAGTCCCCTGCTTCAAGAAATATGTTGCTCTCGACATTTTCAATCCTGCCAATGTTACTCGAGGAGCTACTCGAGTAACTCACTGTGGTAAGCAAAACCTGAAGGTAATACTCGAATAACATGATATGCTTTTATCACACTTCACTCAAGGCACTACTCAAGTATACAGGTATTCAATTACTTATTTTAACTGGATTACTCGAGTAAGTAATCGAGTAATATGCAGAGTTATTTAGAAGAGAACTTCAAGTCACTACCCGAGTAAGCTATACAGAAAATTTATGTTTACTCGAGTAAGTACTCGAGTAACAAGGTAATCAAACTTGAAGTGCCCTTGGCCTTGAAATCCTGCCAATATTACTGGAGTAGAGCATCGAGTAACCTAAAGTTTATTTGAAAGATTACTCGAGTTGGTATTCGAGTAACCTATGAAGAAAAGTGGGCCATACCCGAGTAAGTACCCGAGTAAACAGGTATTTCCAAAGGTTTATAAATTTGTTTACTCCATGCACTACCCGAGTAATGTAATGTTCATTTAGTAACTTGCAATTTATTATTACTCTCACGATGATACTCGAGTAAGTACTCGAGTAAACTTAATGAATATTCGAGTAACTACTCGAGTATGCAAGTTCAGAATTTGAGAATTCATTCCAACGTTCATTGATTTGTTTCCTATGTGATTAACCCTTCATTGTATTAATATTCTTAGCATATCCACAGATAAACAATGAAGAGATCTTACCAAATAAGGAAAGACAAATGCAACGTTCAAATGCTACCTACAAGCTTTGCTTGCCTTTGTAACAAAAAAAAAACAGAGACAAAGTGAGGAAACCACATGGATAGAACAACACAATCGCACACAATTCATCCATACCAACAATATTACCTAGAATATGAAAGAGGCCAACACATACCGTTCATCCTGACATTTGTAAGCCACCTGATCCATTATATTTGGCAAACCCAACATATAACAAAGTCATGGTGCATGGTTCACGCACATGTGAATCACGATGATGAAAGCATAAAGATGTGGTGATGAACAGCCAAAAGCATAAATATGAAGGCATGGTGAATCATAAGAGATGCAATCAAGGAGTCAAGTAATAACATGAAGAAAAAATAAATTACGTATTCATTCCCTGATGCAAAAAAAAATAATACAAGCAGAAGTTTGATTGCAAGAGACATAACCTGAGAGGGTATATGGACACAATCATTTGTCAGTAGGGAAAAACCCCATGTTTTAGAAGAATTATGTAAAAGAATAATAGCTCTCAACCTTGCCTTCTTTCTCTCAGGAATTCTTCTCAAATTCTTATGTGTCTTCCTTCAACCCTTGCACTCCTATTTATAGTCTTAAGGTAGAGTTTTCTTCATAAATAGGGTGTTCGCCGGTTCTTGAAGCTTCGATTAGATCGATTAGATTTTGTTTGCATGAAGCCTCACTTTATTGAATCCTTCTCTTCATTTTTTTCACTGAGACCTCGTCAGAATGGATTTTTGTTGCTAAAATCCCGATCTAGTTGGTAACTCTCGAAGATTAAATGGATTTTGTTTCTCGTGAAGCATCATGTTCTTGAATCTGTGTGCGCCACTCTCTTGAATCCCTCTTGCCGTTTTCATCGAGTTCTTGTCAAAATGGATTCTGGTCACTGAAATCCTGATATAGTTGATAATTCTTGAAGATTCAATGAACTTTGTTTCTCGTGAAGCCTCACGTTCTTGAATCTATCCATCGCTGTCTATGTCGAATCCCTTGTCAGAATGTCTTTCCGTCCCTATCTCGTGGTTCTTGGCGGTGATCTAGCGGTTTACTTTCTTGCTTTGATTTCTTACAATCAGGTTCTCACCGACATTCTCCTATGGTGATCTGATGATTCTCTATCTTGATTCTATGGGAGATTCACGCCGTCCTCCTTTCTGGTGATGTTACCTCTTAGTTCAAGGTTTCAAGCTACATGAGCTCCACGTTGCCGACCATCTAATCCCAGGTCTATCTTCGACAATTCATCTTTCTCATTCAAAACGAGTGATTCTACTAAAAATCCCCTCCAATTGGTTAATTTCAATCATCCTCTCCATCTCCACCCTGCTAATACACAAGCCACCACATTGGTTCACCAAGTTCTCACTGGGGCTGAAAACTACTCAACTTGGAGCAGGGCTATGAAGATGGATCTTCATGCTAAAAACAAGCTCAGCTTCATTCAGGGGACTTGCAAATGTGAGCAGTAGGATGAAAAATTGAGGGACCTCTAGGGCCGCTATAATTCGGTCGTGTTATCTTGGCTGATCAAGTATGTTGACAAGGGAATTGCATCTAGTATAGTCTTCTCTCTTAATTCCCACCTTGTCTGGCTGGACCTCAAGGAGAGGTTTGATAAAACTGATGGTGCGAAAATTTACTCCATGCACTGTGCTATAAATTCATTGGTTCAGGGGAATACTTCAGTCTCTGTCTATTTCACCAAATAAAGGAATTATAGGATGAATATTCTACTCTTGTCACAATACCTAATTGTAGCTGTAGTTCTGCTGTCAAATACTCTAAGGTTGTACAAGAGTAGCGCTTGTTTCAGTTTCTTATGGGTTTGAATGATAACTTCCAAAGCACAAGAAGCCAAATTCTTCTTATGAACCCTCTTCCTTCAGCTGACCAAGCATATTCCATGGTAATTTAAGAATAAACATAGCGCCAAATAACCACTAACCCATCTAGATTTTCACAAGACTCTTCGATTATGGCCACTAATTCAATTAGAGGTGGTAGAGGACATGGACAAGAGAGGGGGAGAGGATGATCAGTGGATATTTGCTCTTATTGCAATAAAAGGGATCACCATCGTGATAATTGCTATCAGCTGATTGGGTTCCCAAATAGTTTTGCATCTCAAAGATAGAAGAAACCAGAGGATGATAAAGGGAGTTAGAACATCCAAACAATTGAACACATTCCTCCTAAGGTCTCTAGTGCAAATGCCAGTTCCCCTCAGGCCCCATTTTTCACCCAAGAACAATATAATCACATTTTGGAGCTGTTGAAGCAGGGCTCGGATCCTAAAGAGGTTGCGGTCAGTGTACAAGCAATAGCACCAGGTTTGCATGCTAATGTCTTCACTCATGATTGGATTTTAGATTCCTGTGCTAGTTGTCATATAATAAGTAGTTTAAGTCAATTAGATAAATCACAACCTTACCTAGGACCATCCAAGTGGGTAAGAGTCCCAAACGGTCAAAGAATTAGAGTCACTCACACCAGTGAAATAAAATTAACCAATCACATTATATTGCGTGATGTTTTGTATGCAAAAGAATTCTGCTACAATTTGATTT
Organism: Inga leiocalycina; assembly: GCA_963242795.1. Classification (NCBI taxonomy): domain Eukaryota; kingdom Viridiplantae; phylum Streptophyta; class Magnoliopsida; order Fabales; family Fabaceae; genus Inga; species Inga leiocalycina. Next base: position 62,718,257 of record OY725321.1, read on the forward strand.
CTATTGCTAAATTGACTATGGATTGTTCTTGTGTGGCTTCCTTTTTCCCTCGTTCATTTTCACTCCAAATTGTATTTTTCTTGATTCTATCATCAACTACACATCCTAAACTATCTATACAAAAATACCCATTTGAAAAATCCATTATAGCCTATGTTTAAACTTCTGCAAGTTTCAGGTATGTACTCTATTTTTCGGACAGCAAAATAGGGTGAAAAAAACTAATATGTAACCATGAATTTATACTCTAAACCTCATGAATTTTAACTCTATACTCTCCTACACATATGTCCTCAAGTTAATGATCAAATTTCAGAACCAAAGAACCCCAAAATGGTCACACAATCACTAGTTTAACAACTTTTTGGGGATAGAATTTTCCGACAAATTTTCTCTTGTTCAAGCCTCAAAACCACCACAACAACAACCTCAAATCCACTCAAACCAAATGGTATAAGCAAGCTAAGGATGTAAGAGACTCACCTACACAAGAATTTGGTGTTGCATGTATGATTTGGAGCTTCCTTCTTCCTCTTCTCCAGCGCCTCTCTCTTCTTGGCTCTCTCTTTCTCAATTCTGTCTTTTTTCGTCTAAGGCTCTCTCCCCCTCTGTTTTGTTTTTAGCTGCTGTCAATAATTAAGAACTGAGATGCTAAGTGTTTGATTAAATATAAGGTGTGGGGTTATGTGGTTGGAAGGGAATGAAGTGGGGTGTTGTTTTTTTTCCTCCTACGTGAAGTGTGTGTGTTTGTGAATGGAGCATGCAATTGTAATAATGAATGCAAGGTAGTGGCTGTCGGTGTGCTCTTATAGAATGCCAAGTTTGATGTGTGTGTCGGTGTCTGGGTGTGTGTTTTTATACATATGTAGGTATATTTTTATCCTATTAATTACACACACTAGGTCCTAATTTTTTTCTTTGTCTAATTTAAGATTCCTTAAATTTCGTAGATTCCATAATTTGACTTATTATCTAATTATTGTTCCTCAAATTTTTTTCGGGAAAATAGGCCTTTTATTAGATTTTGGGATATTACAGGTGAAGATTAAACTCATTATCAGATATCGAGATTAATTATGTTACTTTCTCGTTTAAACGATGAAAACTTGCTTTTCTAATCACTAAAACATGAGAGAAGCTAATAATATAAATACTTTTAAGAAATCTAACTGAGTACCTTATCAGGTAGATATGAGGGATCACACATAACTTTCTTGCATTTTGCTGTTTCCCCTTCAAATGTCACACCGATGGATTTCCCACTATCGTCAAACTCAACATGCTCAGTAGAAAATAAACAGTGAAAAAGTTGAAACAGAAAATAAAAAAATATTAGAAAAAGAAAAAAAAAGGGACATAAAGAACTTGGGAAGACAAAATGAACTTTAAGGGCTTGTTTGGTATAAGGGGAGGAGAGGGGAGTGAAAGTAGGCAGAGGGAAAAAATTTTTGAGTTGAATTTTAAAAAAATTGGAGAAGTGGGGTTAAAAGTTTTTAATTTATTTTTTACTCGTTCATATTACATCTTCTCTTTACTGAAATTTTGTAACCCCACTTCTCCAATCTTCTTAAATTCAATTCATAAGAATTTTTACTCCCCTCCAAATCCCTCATACCAAACAGACCCTAATTTAGTTGCAAATGACAAGCCAAAGAAGAAATATCCTTACAATTCAATTAAATTTCTTAATACTAGTGATTCATCATTATGAATTTAAGCAGAAAATTCATTATCATTATGAATTTGGGTATCAAAATCAAATGCTCTATAGATGGAAACCTAAAATTTTTGCAGTGTTTTATAAGTTTTAGAAATCAAATAGGTTAAGGATATATAAACTATATATTGACACAAGAATGTCACCACTTGTGTGTCAGAGAATCAGAGAGAGCAAGAGATATAAAAGGAAACTTCTTAATGCAATTGTTTCATTAGTTCATTATTCAATAAAACACAAGAATGTACTTGTTTTGTCCAGCATAAGAAATCAAGTTAGAATGAGGGAATAAGTTATGACAAAGAAGTAGTGGGAATTAGAAAAATACGGACCCTGAAAACTTTTGAAACTTATGGGCTAACTACATTCCTTAGGACATATGAGGAAAACACTTTGAAAGTAAACCAGATAAAGTCTTTAATCCGTTTCTTTTCTTTTTTCCATCATAAAACCCTTATAAACCAAAAGGGCTTTTACAGTAGAAAAGCATCAAGACACAAGCTTTCACCACTTCTAGTAATTCAAACTATCTTCCAGAATACTGAAGCATGATAATGGACTTGCCTTGCATTCTGGTTTGTTGAGCATGTAAGTTCCACCATATACTGTACTTAAACGTGCAAATGCCTGTTCGCTATCAAAGAGATGAATGTTAGCTCCAGATGTATAATAACTTAAAAGGATAGAGAGCAAGGAAAACCTGAGGCAATTCTCCCAGACCATATAATGGATATATGTAAGGTGAGCCTCCCTAAAAACTCTGCATAAAGCTAGATAAAATTGAAATTAGTATTACTAGCTTATGTAGGTTACCAAGTAATTCTAACTACATAAACATCAATAGAATCAGCTGAAAGGTATGAATCAGAAGATCTCATGAAGAAAAGATAGAGGAAGCCTGAGGAATCAAGGTAATAACATTTGGTATATCCGACATTCATGGAATAAACTGGTGCACAAGAATATGTCAGTGCATAGAAAGAAACAAAATTATAATAATAAACTCACAATATTCTTTGTAGTATCACAAGATAGAAAGAGAGAACATTATATGCCAAATGACTATATGTCCATAACCTTGTGCTAAGGATAATTATACAGGTTGTGTGTAAATGTTGCAGGGAAATTTATTATATATTACACATACTTCTTTTGTCCTATTTATAAGGTAAAGAGAGAAGAAATTTTTTTAGAGAGATTGACAGTAAGGTCCCAAGGACCAAACAAAATAACAGTAAGGTCCCTCTAAAAAAAAATAACAACTCGTTAAGCGTGTTTTTACAACATGTTGAATCATTTTTTCATGCTTTCACTTTTCACAGGGACCTTAATGTTATTTTGTTTGGTCTTTGGGACCTTACTGTCATTCTCCCATTTTTTTATCCTATTTAAAAGACAGATATAAATTTTCATATGAATGTACAATTTTACCCTTCATTTATTTTTGTATTTAATTTGTTCTCCTAGGATATAATTGATAAATCCATAATTTCATTATATATATATTTACACTTTATTTGGAGATTTTGTCATATTATTAGAGCTTAAAATGCTTTAATTGCGATAAATAGTCATTAAGAGTAAATTCATTAAATTAGGATTAAAAAGGGTAAATTTGTCAAAATAATTGTAATTACTCATAATCATTGATTCTTGAGAGGATTTGATATTGGTTTAATTGTTCCTAATTGTATGTGCTTGAAAAAATTGGATTAAAATTAAAAATGGCAGTTTTGGGCTCGAATTAAAAAATGATAGTTTTATCTCATGAATTTGCAAAATGACGGTTTGGTCCAGGCCAGAAACTACAGCGTTTTTGTGTGTTTATTAGGTCTGATTCAGGGCAGCAACTCAAAATATGCAGAGCCAGAGCAGCCGTGCATCTTCCTCCTTCACCTTGGTCTTCAATCACCTTCACCATCTACTTTCACCACCGTCGCCGGCAACGTCCCTTCCTCCATTGTCGCCGGCGACCTCCTTCCTTCACACATTGCACCGTTGCTTTCTTCAACTCAAGACAGAGCTACAGGCGCAGCCTCCATAACCTTCACCTTCGTTTTCTTCTCGCCATACTCACTGTCGTGGCTTTTCTCCATTTTTCCCCACTATCAATGACCCATATGTCGTTCGTCATCATCCATTTGTCATTTAATCAGTGTTTATCAATGGCGGAATAGTTGATGAAGAAGACAGCTTCTCCTTGCATGGCTGTTCTTACCTTAATTCCATTAATCCTTTGTAGCATTGGCTATGGTATGAGCTTGGAGCTTCAATAGAGAGTTTTTGCTCTTCAATCCCTCTATTTCTACGTTGTATTTGTGAGTCCTAGGTGTTTTTAAAGAATTTTATAATGTTGGACTGATTTATTTTGATATATTTGGATATTGGATATGACTTGAACCTTTATTAGATATTTGACATTGTGTTTAATTAGTTTAGTTATCATTTCTTTGTGTTGGTTTGTCGTTGAATTAATGAATTTGTGAACATTTTGTATTAATTTTAAGGTGATTTGATTAGTGGATCAATGATGTCTTGTGTTTTCATTGATTTATTAAATATGAATTTATTAATTGTGTTTAGCATTGGGTTTTAGCATAATTAATCTTGATTTTTCATATGGGTGGCCATTGATAAATTAAGATTAATGAGAAAATCATATGATAATGTGAGGCTCGGTTATTGAATTAAAAGCTAAATACAATTTTTAAGTTCACTTAATTGTTAGTGTTTAATCGATTTAATTTAAAGAAATTAATATGCAAGGTGATTTGGTATTAATTCCTATAATTATTTGATATGAGAATTGCTTGCATTATTGCTATGAGGGATTGCTCATTCCATTGTCGATCTCCTTGATTCTCTTATTTCATTAATTCCTTCTTCATTCCATTTCCATCTTTATAAATTAAAATCCCAAAAAGAAGTAATCTAGGACCATTTTAATTCCATTTGCAAGAGTAGGTTTTCATAGATAAAAGACCAAAACATTTTCTCCATTTTTTTAAAATCAATTTTAATACTTAGTTTACTTAGGAATCATTTTCATTTTCGGCTCCATAAAGTGAACACGACCCGGATCGTGCTGCTATATTTCAGTATTATTTAGTATTTGAATCCCCAAGGCGACTAAAGGGGAGTTTTCAAATTGGCGCCATTGCCAGGGAGCCAAGAAATTGGTTCCTTGGTAAGTTAAGTGTCAAGTTACATTGAATAGGGAGTGTTTGCTAATAATTAGTGTTTTGGTAGTATAGTTTAGGTTGATTCTCAGATTATACTAGTTTCCATACCTTTGTTCTTGCATTGTGTCCTGAATCTGACTTGGATTACTAGAAATCTAAGTGCAATTTGGTTCTGCAATTTTTCTTGTTGAGAACGCTTGCTGCACATTGGTAATTTGACTGAGGAATCTTTTTGCAGCATATTCTTGGTCTAAGAAACTGAATTGACGACTTTGGTTGAGACTTGAGCATCGAAATTCTGCTGTCTTTTTTATCACAACTGTGATTTGCAAGCTAAACTTTATTTCAGATTTAGTTTTATAAAAGAAAGATGAAGATTTCTCAAGCTTTTGAATTGACCTCTTCTTGACTTTGCTAAATTTGATTGGTGTGAATTTGGTCCAACTAAGTGCAATTTATTTTGGATCTGTGATTAATCTGAGCTATTACTCATGTGCTTGGTGTATAATGTGGACTAACGGAGCTTTGAAGTTGACATAATTCTTGTTATTAATCTGCTGCTGCAACTGTGGAAATTATTTGTTGTCATTGAGGAAATGGGTTATTGATTTGGTGAGGATTGCAGATCTGATTTTCAACTTGAAATTTTGGAATTTTGCTAAAATTTTTCAAAACAAAACCTAGGATTTAATCCTAAAATTTTGGTTCTGAGTTTTGGAGTTTTGGTGATACTTATTGCTGGTTTGAATTTTATGAAAAGCTTGAACTCTTGCTAAATCTTGATGGAGAGTTAAGTTGTGGTGCCAACCATATTTTAGCAAAGCTAATTATCATCTGAACTGTTCTATACCCTGCAAGTTGCGGGACGGTTCGAGCATCATTTTCATCTTAATTGAAATTGTTGATTGATAGCTTCAAGCTGATTGAATTCCTGGTCCTGTTATCTCTCTGTTGTAAGTTGTCTATCAGTTACTCTGCTGTGACAAGGAGTTTGGAGTTGAGAATTTAAATTTGTTTGTGTCTTGTGTTAATTATTTGCTGCAGAAATTGGAAAATAGTTTGTGCTTTGTTTGCTGGAAGTTTTTCTGAATTAAATCTGTTATTGGAAATTTGAAATTGTTTGGAACTTGGAAGTATTTGATTTTATAACTTGTATGGATAGGATTAGCATGACTGATGAGTTTGGATATGGGTTGAAGTTTTGCTACACTCACTGAGTGATTTGGAACTGATTTAGACTCATTAAACGTTCTGCATTGAGAAATTGAGTTGGTTAGCTGCTGTTTGTCCTGCATCAAGATTGATTTTGCTGTCAACAGTGGGTAATAAGTTGAATTGCATCCATGTTTCACAAATTTTGCAATATGAACCCGGCATTGTGCTGTTTTTGAGTGAAATATTGAGTCTAATTAATGTGTTAAGTGCATGAATATCACACTTTGTTGGTAAAAAGTACTCTAAACTGAAAGTGCTGCATTTTGTGTGCTGTCATATATCTCACCTGTGTTGGAGAAATTTTGTTGCTGCAGGGATATTTAGTTGACTACTGTCATTGTGGTGAATTGTGATACTATTGTCAATATTTGCTCCTTTGCTTGCTTGAAGCTCGCACCACACATCTTGCGCCATTGAGTTTGGATGGCTAGACTCAGTCAGTATCATTGGTTGCTGGGTTGTTAATAACTGTAATAAGCATTGCAGTCAAATTTCACCTTTGTTGTCAAGTTCTGGCCCTATTTCAACCCCATATTCACTTAGTCATTGCTGGGATTTCATGAAATTCATGCGCTGTAATTGGTTTTATGCTTGCTGGAATTATGGGAAAATTATCTGGATTTGAACTAGACACTCCTATCTTGTGTAATTCCATCAATTTCTAGCAAACTCAATTGATTTTGTAGCTGGAACTAAATGTTACACACTTGAAAATTGATTAGAGTTTGGTTGAAATTTAGTTGCACCTTTACTTGAGCTTGCTGGAATTTTTTTTTGACAATTTTGCCTAGAATTTGATGAGCTTTGGTTTCCTAAAGGTTTGGGCCATTCTAAGTAAGTTCATAATAGTTTTGCTATTGACAAATCCTTATTTTGTTATACATTTTCATATTTATTTGGGGGGTTCTGTCATAATTATTGAGCTTAAAATGCCTTTTTTTGTGATTTTTTGGGATTTAAGAATAAATACATTGAATTAGAACCAAAAAGGCAAATTTGTCATAAAAATTGTAATTACTCTTCATCATTGATTTTTGAGAATATTTTGACGTTAGCTTAATTGTAGGTGTTTTGGAAGAAAATTGGAGAATGTGGAAAATGTCAATTTGGGTTAGAATTAATATTTTTGAAGATTAGAAAAAATTACAGAACACCCCAGAATTTCTGGAAACTGCATATCAACGAAGAACGGTATCACAGCAAACTACATAAACGAACCCAAAGTTTTAGAGAGCTACAGTTTTGCCTAAAAGAGTTTTAAAGTTGACAGCTTAATCACTCCACAAACTTTTGAATATTTGCAGTTTAATCCCTGGTCAAAACATGTGTTTTGAGACTAGGTCAGATTTCAAATTCCATTCTCGACATATCAGGTCTCAGGAGCTCCACGCAAGAGCTTTGGACCTGGGAATCATTCCAATTTACGTTGGAAATTTGACAAAACTCCAAATCCTATATCTTGCCAATAGCAATTTGCAAGGTAAGAATCATTCCCCAAACAATTTCCAATTTTCTCTCTTGGTTTCCATGTTTCTTCTATTCCAGTATTTTCTTTTGGATGACATCTTTTTTCCCTTTATTGCAATTCTTTGTTTAATTTTGAAGAATTTATTAAGGCATCTTTCAAATATTTAGGATTAAATCCAACTCTCACCTAATTCCTATATTAACAACCGGAGGTATTTACATTGAATCTTCGTCTGAAGACTTCGGAATTGATATCTTCGTAAAAAAACAAAGTATCCCCGACAAACTTCAAATTAACGTTATGCTGGGGCTCAAAAGCTTATACTTGACTACAAATAAAGCTGTGAAAATGACGTCCCCAAAGTGATAACGAATAAATTAAGGAACACACAATGTGTTGGTCATTTTGCCATTGTCATTAGGTGTTGTCAGTTATTTTTCAATTGATATCTTTTTATCTGCATCACTCACAATTTTCATATCATATTTACTTATGGGTTGTATGAGATATCCATAATATGTCATTAATGACTTGATTTGGGCTTGGATGAGTCATATTCCCTTGCAGAAACAATACTCTTCTGGTTTTATTTATAGGGTAGTGAGAGAATAAAATTTTAGTTCTATTTATTGGGTAGAGAGAATTTTTTCACATAAATGTATAATTTTACACTTAATTTATTAATATATTGACTTTTCTCTAATGGATTATAATATATATTAAATAGGAGTAAAGTTGGAAAGTTATTAAATTTTAAGGCAGAGTTAATGAAATTTAAGTTTTTCTTAGCTTTTGTACAATATGCATGCTGAAAAGTGTCTTATAAATATGATCAAAGAGTATTCTACAATGAATTAACTAGCCGGCCAAAAACATAAAAAAAAATGAATTAACTAATATTAGATGAGTCACAACACGCTTTTGCCGCCCCCACTGCTAACTACTAATAAGTATATTACTCCCACTAGTTCCTATTAAAGAACACTTCTAATTAATTCTTATATACTAAGAAATTATCATTAAGTCATTTAATTTATCCTAAATTTTTTAGCTTTTGCCCTTGTATTTTTTATTTTTCCAACTTTGAACCTCATTTATAACAAAGGTAAAATGGGGGAAAAAAGTAATTAATGAGGTTATTAGATACTTATATTTGGGGCCAAAAAATTGCTTCTAGAAGATGCCCTATAATGAAGACCAGAGGGAGTATGTAATTCATAATATTAAATATGAGTAAATCTAAAAATTTATTTATTTTTAGATAAAGTTAATAACTTAACCACATCTTATTATAGTTTTAATAAGGGTGATTAGAAGTGCTATTATAATAAAGACTGGGAGGAGAAGTATAAATGTGTATTCTAGGATGCTACATACTTTAACGTTATATTGGGGCTCAAAAGCTTATACTTGACTACAAATAAAGCAGTGAAAATGACGTCCCCAAAGTGATAACGAAGAAATTAAGGAAAACACAACGTTTTTGTCATTTTGTCACTGTCATGAGGTGTTGTCAGTTATTTTTCAATTAATATCTTTTTATCTGCATCACTCAAATTTTCATATCATATTTGCTTGCTTACGGGTTGTATGAGACATCTACAATATGACATTAATGACTTGATTTGGGCTTGGATGAGTCATATTCCCTTGCGTAAACAATACTCTTCTGGTTTTATTTATAGGGTAGTGAGAGAAGAAAATTTTAGTTCTATTTATAGGGTAGAGAGAATTTTTTCACATAAATGTACAATTTTACCTTTAATTTATTATTATATTGACTTTGCTCTTATAAATTATAATATATATTAAATAGGGGTAATTTGGAAAGTTATTAAATTTTAAGGTGGAGTTAATGAAATTTAAGGTTTTTCTTAATCTGTGTACAATATATATGTTGAAAATGTCTTATAAATATGGTAAGAGAGTATTCAATAATGAATTAACTAGCCGGCCAAAAACATAAAAGAACATGAATTAACTAATATTAGATGAGTATTAGATGAGTCACAACGCGCTTTTGACTTCCCCACTGCTAACTACTAATAAATATATTACTCCCACTAGTTCCTATTAAAGAACACTTCTAATTATTATTATTATTTTTTTGCCATCGAACACTTCTAATTATTAATTCTTATATACTAAGAAATTATCATTTAGTCATTTAATTCATCCTAAATTTTTCTAGCTTTTGCCCTTGTATTTTTCATTTTTCAAACTTTGAACCTCATTTATAACAAAGGTAAAATGGGGAAAAAAAGTAATTAATGAGGTTATTAGATACTTATATTTGGGACCAAAAATTGCTTCTAGAAGATTCCCTATAATGAAGACTAGAGGGAGTATGTAATTCATAATATTAAATATGGGTAAATCTGAAAGTTTATTTATTTATGGATAAAGTTAAAAACTTAACCACATCTTATTATAGTTTTAATAAGGTGATTAGAAGGGCTTTTATATAAAGTCTAGGAGAAGTATACATGTGTATTCTAGGATGCTCCATACTTGGAGTTGCAATTGAATTGCTAGTCTGATATACTAAACGTGGGAAAACTTGCTTCCTATCTTTTCATTCTCTTCCTTTGCTACTTTCTGGCCTCCCTAGCTTGGAGCGAAATGGATTTCATCATCGACAAATCTGCCCTTCTTGCTTTTAAATCATCTATTACTATGGATCCTTACCATCTCTTGGCTAACTGGTCTATCTCATCGTCTCCATGTGATTGGGTTGGTGTTGGATGAGATACTCGCCATAGAAGGGTCCATTCCTTGAAGCTTAATGATGAAGGTCTTAAAGGCATCATATCTCCACAATTAGGAAATCTCTCTTTTCTTGTTGAACTTGATTTGAGCAGCAACAACTTTCATGGTCAGATACCAAAAGAGTTGGTACAGTTGCGTAGATTGAAACGACTCAACTTGAGCTACAATGACTTTCATGGACAAGTTCCAACAAGGATAGGAGATTTATCTATGCTTGAGCATTTGAGTTTTCAAAATAATAGTCTTAGTGGATTTATTCCAATGTCTCTACTCAATTTAACAAAGTTGGAGATCTTAAATTGGAATGCTAACTTCATTCAGGGGACCATTCCACTTGAGATAGGAAGTCTAAAACACTTGAAGATTTTACGACTTGCAATGAACAAGCTTTCTGGAGCTATTCCACAAACAATTTCCAACTTGTCTTCACTTGAATTATTGAGTTTGGCTTATAACATTTTGTCTGGTATGTTTTTGAGAAATATGAGTTTGTCTAAACTGTTTTTTTTAAAGTTTTTTATATTTGTATGTATTCCTTATTTTTTAAGTATTTTTTTGTTATTATCTTAAGAATAAAACAATTCATCAGCCAGTTTTTAAATGTTTAGTAAAGTCATACCATGGGCAGAAAAAATAAAGTACAAAGTTCAAACGGATCTAATATGTTCATCATTAGTGTTTGGAAATAAATGTTTATTGTTCTAATATGTTCAAATGGAATTGGCTTCCCTTTTTTGCTCTACTCATCCTCTTCCCCTTCACTACTCTTCTCAATCATTATATTGAAATTTTTCAGCGGTTCAAATTTAATATTTTATAAATATAATTTTTTAAAATATTTTGTATTGTAGTTTTAAATTATTATGAATAAAACTTAGTGGTTTTTGAATTTTTCTATTTATTAATAATTTAATATTTTATTATAATTTTATAAAAACATTAAATCTGAATCATTCAAATATCAATCTAAAGGTTAAGATTATTAGTAGAGTAGAAGTAGATGGGGAGAGCACAAGAGGGGAGCCAAATCTATTATTCTGTTGTTAAAAAGTTTTGAATGTTTTTCTTGTCAAAATACATATATTTAAAGAAAATTCTTCCATATGTATGTTCAAACCCAAAGGGAAAAAAGGCGCACACTCTTTACTTCTCTCTCTCTTTTACAATTTTAGTATTTGAATTAAATTAATTCTTTATTTTCTCTTTCAACATTGTTACAATGACAAACGATAATTTTTACTATATATATTAATTATTTGATGAACAAAGAAGTTTATCATTCTGTTATGACAACTTAATTATTATTCTGGATTATATTTATTGTGCATCCTGTAAAAGTTGATGTTATTGACATATTGTTTGTCATTTAATTTTTGAAGGGGCCATTCCAAATCAGATAGGTGATCTTCCATAGCTACAGATAATATATCTTTCAAATAATCAACTTTCAAGTTCTATACCAACCTCTATATTTAATAGTTCAGTGCGACAATACATTGAACTAAATAAAAATAATTTATCTGGGAGTCTGCCAATAAATTTGTGTTTTGGGCTTCCAAAATTTAAAAGATTCTATATCCATGAAAATGATTTGTCTGGTGAGATACCCTCTATTTGGCATCAATGCAAGGAATTGGAAGATTTAGAATTGGGCAATAACATGTTCAACCCAGGAATCATTCCAAGTGACGTTGGAAATTTGACAAACCTCCAAACTCTATATCTTGCCAACAGCAATTTGCAAGGTAAGAATCATTCCCCAAACAATTTTCGATTTTCTCTCTTGATTTCCATGTTTTGTCTATTCCAGTATTTTCTTTTGGATGACATCTTTCTTTTTTTTAAACCAAAAAAAAAAAAAAAGACGTGCGAATCATCCAGCTTTCTCAATGAATCACATATCCAATAAAATCATGCCATGGGAATAATAGTTTGGTCTATGGATATTAGTCCAGCCAGATTGGAAAGGTCATGGATTTTTTTCAAAAGAATTATAGTTTTCTTTTAACATTTAAGGTATATTATAGCGTTAATTCTCAAAATAAGTCAGAAGATATATACCAAGTGACATTGGAAATTTAACCAATCTTCAAAAATTATATCTCTGGAGCAACAAGGTAAGAGTTCTAATTACATGTTGATAGCAAGTTTATTTTCTTGTTTATAGGTCATTAATTCTTAATACACATTAGTAATTCTATTTGGATCAATAAAAATATATTCAACTGGATTACATTTAAAAACGCGGATCATGATGATTTCTTGTTAAAGCAAAGCATGTCATTCAAAGTGTCAATTAGCTGTGGGTTTTAAATAGTTTATTGTAGAAATGAATATCAATAAAACAATATGAAATAAAAATACACTTATTTTTTATTATTTACTTTCTTAGATGTTTTCGCTCATTTAGATGTTAATTCTTGAATTGCAAAAAATATATATATATATATATTCTATGGAGATAATTATCAACTATCACAGTATAATTATTACTATTATCATCAATCGGCAATTGCACGTTGCTCAAGTATTTGTATCATATATAATATTTGTGGGTAAGGGTGAAACCAAAACTACTTGTTCTATATTATATCCAAAACTTCTAATTGAAAATAAGTTTTCTGTATATATATAGTCAATAATAAGTTTTCTTTCTAACAAATGCATGCATGATTTTTTTTTAAAAAAAAAAAAGTCATTTGGACTATTAAGAGAATTTATAATAAAACATAGGCTTAATAAGTGAGGCATATGCTGGAATATTCAATTTATATCTAGGTCACAACTCCTTTAATGGTATGATCAATCTACTAATCCATCAATTTTTATGCTTTCAAAAATTCCATTTATTATTTGCTAAACTGTTCAGTATAGCTCCATTTATTAGTTTTTCGTAATCAGTAGTAACTAAAATCAAGGTATTAGTTAATTCATGCATACTACTTACACCTAAGGCACACATACACCAATTTCTTTTGCAGGTGAAATTCCTCAATCTATTTTCAACATTCCTTCTCTGAGAGGGGTTTACCTTTCCCATAACCATCTAAGTGGCAACTTGCCGGATGAGATGTGCCATCAACTCCCTTTACTTGAAGTCTTTACGGTTACTAGTAATCATTTACAGGGAAATATTCCAAAATCAATGTGTAATTGCACATCTTTGCAAGGCTTGTATTTGGGTATCAACTCGTTTTCAGGTATGCTCAAAAATTACCTTTCTACATGAGTTGTGTACGCGCGGGCTTATAACTATATCACATGTTTAGTACTAGAAATTATTGCAAGCTTTGAAATATAATGATCTTTTCAAACACACACACTTAATAATTCCTCTTGATAGGATTCAGATAGGTTGAGAGAATAAGGAGGAAAAAGTCTTTATTAGATACAAAAGAATAAAATTGATACTGTTTTTTTCTAACACTAACCTTATGATGGCTAGACTCTTTGTAGACTAAAATTACATTAAAATAATCAAATAAAATCTAGAAATAATCTCTCAAATCTGCTGGATCCTATCAACAATAATATTGATCATTTGATTCATAAAATCGATATCTCATAAAATATTCAAACTAAACATATTAATTAAATAGACTATATCCTAACCAATATTGACTCAATAATAAACTAATCCTAATTGAGATATTTATAAATAATATTTATATTATTTTTAACAGAAAATAAACTAACAACTCATTAACACATGCTAATAAACACGAATTGCAAAATATTTATTTGTAGTTTTATTAAATGTTCTCTGAAGATCACATTTTATGGAATCCTTGCCCAAAAAGTAGTTAGATTTTTATATGACACATAAGAAAGCAATGATAAAGATATTTACGTACGCAGACCCTCATGTAATTATAGGAAGTAACTAATTTCATACACGGCTTAAATTAGTTCCTTCACTTTCCTGTATTATCCAGGTATGGACTTGCTAGGATAGAAACAAGTTTAAAAGGACCAGAAAGTAATAAAATATTAGAAGTTTCTTGTAATATAGAGAAGTGAATTCAAATTTTTGAAACGTACGTGTGTCTATTTTACCCCTACACGTACATTATATAAATTTGGGTGCACCAATCAAGATATCCTATTATGATCTTTTGCAAGCAACAAATAATTTTGATGAGAGTAATTTTCTGGGCAAGGGAAGTTTTGGATCAGTTTACAAAGGAATTCTTTCAAGTGGAAAGATAGCTGCTGTGAATTCACTCAAACTTGGAAGAAACCTTAAGGAGTTTCGATATTGAATGTGCTGCCATATGCAGTTTACGTCATCGAAATCTCGTTAAGATCATCAATAGTTGATCAAATGATGATTTAAATCTCTAATAATGGAATTCATGTCAAATGGGAGTCTTGATAGATGGTTGTACTCTCATAACTATCATTTAGATATGGTGCAAAGAATGAACATAATGATTGATGTGGCATCAGTGTTGGAGTATCTTCATCATTGTTCTTCTACACCAGTGGTCCATTGTGATGTAAAGCCGAGCAATGTTTTATTGGATGAAAATATGGTGGCCCATTTGAGTGACTTTGGAATTGCCAAATTGTTAAGTGATAGTCAATCCGAAATTTATACCAAAACTTTGGCTACAATTGGTTATATGGCACCAGGTAATAATTTAATACTCATTAAAATTTATTTAATTTCTATTACTTATATTCATTTATACCTACACACATGCATGCACATGATCGAAGAAACTATAACTTATTCGACTATTTAATTCAGCACTCAAATTTATATGTAGAGTATGGATCAAGAGGAGCTGTTTCATTGAAAGGAGATGTATACAGTTTTGGTGTTTTCCTTATGGAAATGTTTACAAGGAAGAAACCAACATATGAGATGTTTGTTCAAGGTCTAACTTTGAAAGAATTTGTTAGCAAATCAACACCAAATTCAATCATCGATATTATTGATGTCAATTTGATGCACACAAGCAACCAAAACACTGGTAATATATTACTCTATATTATATCATCATTTTTTGAGTTGGCATTAAATTGTTTCACTGACGCACCTGAGGCAAGACCTAATATGTCAGAGTTTGTGGTGTCACTAGGAAAACACAAGACCATGCTAATGCAACATATTCAAGGAAACCCTTGTTTAATAATTGTGTTAAATCAAATTGTATTTGCTACAATCTTTAGCCCTTTGGATTGTTTTAATTTTGGCAACTTGTCATATGGAGTGATGATGTCTCCTATATTAATATATTATTATTTGAAATTTGAGAATTTTGGACTCACATATGGGTTTTGGTTGTCTTCAAGGTAGTTCATAACTTTTATGTGTTACAGATGTACATTGAATAATAGTAACATAGAGATAATGGCTTTTTTTATTTCATGATAAGTGAATAAAGTTTAGAAAGTGATTGAGTTGAGGAAGATATACATAAAAGATAATTGAAACGAGGAGGGGAAATATAAATTGTTATAAAAAGAAGATATGGTTGAAAAAAAGCAATGAAATTAATCCACCTGAGAACCAAAGTGAATCCCTTTATAACTCTTATATTCGGTTCTTAAAATAAGACTCAGTTGACTAAGTTGAAAAGATTAAGGATGTTAAATAAATTATTTTAAAGTATTTGTATTTTTCATTTTTTCTCTAAACTACTTTTCTTGACTTATAAATTAATATATAATATAATGATCCACATAAACAATTTAGCTTCTTTATCCTCTCCAAAGTAGTCAACTGGGTTGTATTGAGGATATAAGGCAGTATTAATTATTCAATGACTGGGTTAATATGATTATTGGGTTCATTGGGACTCTAACAAATCCCATCTTGTATTGACCCAATTAGAGAAAATGGGCCAATACTAAGACTATCCAAAGCTTTGAAATAAATTTATAGGTACAGATTGGGTTGCCTTTATAATGTTATGGAATATGATGTTTTATTTTTATTCTATTTTATTTTATTGGTCAAAAAATGTTATTCAAATGCCAAAATTACTTGGTTTTCAGCCTGTGTTGGGCTTCGTTTTTTTGGCCCATGTCATTATTAAACCAAAGTTACTTTTATATCACTTTAATCAAAATCATGTTTAAAAAAAATATAAAACAAACTTTTACATGTTAAAACAATCTTTAGTCCCTCTAATTTTCTCTCATTTTGGTTTTGGTTCTTCTAATATCAAATTATAGGTTTTGGACCCTCAAATTTCATTCTATAAATTGGACCCTATGATTTAATAAAAACTTGATCATTTTGCCCTTTAAAGAATCAATACCCATAATTTGAACTTTGAAACTTGAAGAACAAAGATTATATTAACCATGTTTTAAACACATATGCTAAGCTCCTCAATGTAATTATGGTGCATTGTGGTTAATACAAAACAGAATTTTTAGAATTCTAGTTACATTGTTCTTAAAACTATAGGTGATAACTATGTTCTAGTTGTGATTTGTTTGCCATCGTTTTCATTGGTGATTATTTAATAATTAATAAGATTCATTCAGTTATCTTTATTTTCAAGTAAAAGGATTATAAATTTAATTATTTACTGTTTTTATCTACTTTTCCAATATTTATTTTTCTATTGAAAACAAAAAAAAAAAAGAAAGAAAGAGAGAAAGCTAAATGGGATCTCAATATTTATAATAACCACGTGTCAGTTCCTGATTCACTGTTCAATGCCTTGAATGGCAAGTGAAGAATTCCGTCTAGGACAATCTAACATGAAAAACTCTGAAACTGTTTCGGATGGAAAACTCGATAAAATGTGAGTTAGTTTTGTTTGGCAAATGGGAAACTGTTACCTTAATGTTGTTTCTAATATCTATGTAAATTTTGCTACATTTTATAGGTTTTGGGATACTGAGCTGGCAGGGGTACGTTGCAGATTTTATATGTCTCTGTTTTACTGATTTTTGGGTTATTTTTCCAATATTTTATTCTTTTAATGAGCTTTTCTTCATTTGCCTTCATCACTGACACCTTAAAAAGTAATATATGAATTGTAAGCTTATAAAAGTATTGAACATGTTGAGTTGGTGAATTATATCTGGTGTGATAGTAGACTTATTGTATTTATTAGCCTTGACCACTGATGAGTGTCAATATTAATGAGAGATTTTTTTTTTTGAATTCTGGAGAATTTTGTAAGACTCAGTATTGAATAAGAACTAGCTAGTTATATTTTTTTGCTAGAGAAATGAAGCCTAGAGCATAAAAATCAGACAAAATAGTACAACAGAACAAAATAAAACAAAACAAGAAACCACAAAACAATTAGCCACCCGTATCTACCATCTACAACAAAACATGAAAGGTTAATTAGTCCCACAATATCTCTCTACCATTTCTAGTCTTTTGAGTCTATTTTCATCTTTCAGAAATAATTCTCAATTTCTGTGTCTTTCAGTATATTTTCATCTCATTAGATAAGCTCTCTTTTCTTCTGAATAGGAGCTCAATGTGTTAATATCAAGACACACATACCTTGTATGGTTCCTAAAACATGGTTTTCTTTTTGCAGTGTTGCAATAATGACTAGGGCTTATTGCTTATCAGATTATGCAAGCCCTCATAATAATATGCTTCTTACAATGTTAGAGGGAAGATAGCTTACATAAGTATAGCTGGGATCTTTGGGAACTATTGTCAAAACTTGCTAATGGTGTTGGCGGATACAACACCTCGGACATGAAATTGATCATCACAAATTAATTATGCATATTCCATCAGACAGAATATAAGTTTTGTTGTCGCATGGACAGTAAGAGATTATAAGTGCAATGCTTACGAATTTTTAGACATCTTGTAATTTTTTGGCATCAAGATCATTTGAGTTTTACATTGTTTTTTCATAAACCATGAGCTTAGAAATTCACATTCAACATTTAATTGACAGCACAAAATATATGCTTCAAACAATGGGAGGAAAAAGCTTACCATATGCATTTCCAATCGGACTTTGATTTTGGAAGCCAGCAGTAACAGAGATGCAGAGAATCATGAGGATCCAATTAATATCTGATATATATATCTGGCCAAGGAACATCTTCGATGTGTGCAACACTTTCACTCTTGAAAAACAACCATGTGCTAGGGCTTGCTTGATAATTGAAAAGGTTGCAGTTATTATGGCCTGGCTTGCAACTATAGCTGCCGCTGTTGCTACAACAAATACCAGCCAACATATTCTATCTGCAGAACTGAGGGATGATGGTATGGTATTTGAGTGAGGAAGGGAAAGTGGTAGGAGCAGAAGAGGACTCGCCGGAAATGGACAGTGTCACCGGAATCAGCAACTGTCGCCGGAATCTGGAAATTTGTTGCCAGTGGTGGTGAGGAAAGTTGAGGTGATGGTAATGGTGTTCGAAGCTGGTGAGAATCGGTGAATAACTCTCAAGAAGATCCCGATCTTCCTCCCTCTGCTGCGCTTAACGCTCTCTGGTTCTTTTAAAGTTGACAGTGGTGGTGCTGCCGACGGTGTAAGGACGGCGGAACGGTGAGAGCTAGGTGGTTCGGTGCTGTGAATACAGAAGTGATGGCTATAGTAGTTGGGTCATCTTCTCTCCCCCCTCTCTTCGTTCTCAAGCTCTCCGACTCTCCCTTAGCTCTCACTCTGTATCGGGTCTCTCTTCTCTCAAGTTCCAAATCTGCCTGCGACGCCTACTGACCCTCATCTCCAGCTCTTGGTGTGTGTGGGTCGCCAACGGCAATGGTGAACAAGAGAAGCTTGTGTCGCTGGCGACACAAGAAGATGAAGGTGATCCAATGAAAATGGGTCTCACTCTGCGGCGCCACACTCTGTCTTCGCGTTTTCATATCTATTTTGTCTGATGAAGAAGAAGCCACACAGTAACCTAGGTTCTTGTCAAAACACAAGTTTTGACGAGGGAACTATTTGAAAACGAAAAAGGTTTTGAGGAGGGACTGAAGTGCAAATATTTGAAATGCTGGCAGGGTATCATAATTTCTGAAATTGTGGGTACTTTTATGTAATTTTCTCTAGTCCTTTTTCTTCACTTACTTTGTAATTTCACAAAATCTGGGGCCCCTTTCTGTAGCTTCCTCAATTCTTAAAATATTAATTTTGACCCTTTTCAATTTCAAATTTTCTTCTTAAGCACCTACAGTACAAGATTAAGCAAAATGTAGCATCAAAAGTCTAAGAAACAATTGTATGAATAATTAACAAATTTATGACCATTTTGACCCTAATTACAATTAATTCAATACAATTGTCCCTAATTAAAATTAGTGCTTAATCATGCAATATTATCTTGGAAAATTCATTAAAAATCCCAATTTAGTTATGAAAAATCATATAAAAATATGGTGCAATAAGCTGTTGCTACAACAAATACTAGCCAACATATTCTATCTGCAGAACTAAGAATAATCAACTTCAATATCTAACAAATGAACAATTACTGCACAAAGAAATTAAGCAGCATCGTTCAAATTACAAAATTCTTTTAATTGTTTTGGTAACGATATAGGTAGTCGAATCTCCAAGCTCTGGTTCTGAAGCTTCCTCACGGCGCCTTTGTTCTGGTATGAAGCTCTCTCAATTTGCGACCCAAACTCCTCTCCTCGCTGCTAAAAAATAACGACAGTGATAGTGGGTGAATTATGAAGGTGGCAATGATGATGGCAGAGCTCGTTTGCCTCTGGTGTCCGATTCTGAGCTCTGGTTCCAACTCTCCTGCCACGGTCAAGCTCTATTTTTAGTGTGGGGGAAGAAAGTCGATGTTCGTCGGAGATTGTGGAGGAAGGTGACCGGTGAGAGTGAATGGTGGTGTTCTACCGCACTTCTGTCTTCCTGTGTTCTCTATAGCTCTGACAGGGACAAAAGGCGGCCTGTGGTGTTAAGGGAAGAAGACTGTAGGCGGCCTGTGGTGGTGAATGATGCCGCTGGCAAGAGAGGAAGAAGAAGGCGAAGGTGATGGAGGTGGTGAGCTGTGTCAATGGCCACTGCGACTGTTTCATTAAGTGCCCCAAGAAGAAGAGGCATCGAGCCTCGACATAACCGTTGGTCAAAAAGTGCGTTTTGACCAAGGGACTGAAGTGAAAATGTTGAAAGATTTTAGGCAGAGTTGAAATGGAATAGTGAAAACTTTTGTGGGCATAACTTTAATTTTCAAAACTTTTAAACCCCCTTTCTGTAATTTTCTCTGAATACTTTCTGCATTAGTCCACAGTTTCCAAAAATTATGGGTTCTTTCTTGTAATATTTTCCAAACTGATATGCAATGAAAATAAACCCAAAATGTAATACCTTATATTCCAAAATTAATCAATTAAGGTAAGTCATAAAATATATGATATTCCAATAAAAATGGTTTATATTATACTTAAAATGAATGCATAAAAAAAAGCATAAAATTAGATATTGGATCTCAACTTTGGAAGATAGTTATGAAAGCTTACCCTATTTTTCCCTTGTTTAAGGTTTTAGGTATATTATGCATGTAACTGAGTTTTATTTCAATCATCACAATATTTTGGCTTTGTAAAACGTCGTTTTACATATAACATTTCTTGAGCTTATTTAGGGCAATTTTTAGCAAATCCATATATTCTGGTTAATTTTACACAGCAGAAAAGGAATGTCATTTCCTAGAGTGCTTAATTTAGAAAGGGTTTCTCTTGCTCCATATATATGTGTGTGTGATCTTTGTTTGATAAAATTATGATATGTTCTGTGATTTGAAGAAGCAACACCTTGGCCTCCACTGATTTACTTTCTTTAGTTAAGATCATACCCCTAAAATATATTGATTGCTAATTTAGTTTAACTCACCATAAGATTCAAGGTACCAGCCACTTTGATTTTAATGCGTCTCTTTTGATGATATTTTCCCCTCTTTTGGTGGCCGTGACATCTAGCATATGAAACAGTTCATATATTCTATTGTCCTATTCATCACCTTTTCTATATTATCAGGGAAGACATCCTCATTACAAGGAGGCAAATGGATACCATCTATAGAGAATTAGGTGACCTCAAAGTAAAGGTGGAGAAGCTTAAGGAAGAATGTCGAGTTAAAATAGAACTTGTTGAGAGCTTGAAGAATGCCCGCAATGAAGAATCTCTGAAATTTCAAGAGATTATGCGGTAGACAGAGAAACAGGCCCACAAACTGCTTCTTAAGTCTGAGGAGATATGCAAACTGAGGAATGATAATGAAGATATAAAGTCTAATTGGCTTGAAAAAAAAGATCATATCAAGCATTTGATTCCGAAGAAAAATAAGAAAGAAGCTAATTTCGCAGAGATATTATCAAAATTGGAAGAAGTAAATAGAGAGCTGGTGTTGGCTTTAGATGAACTGAAAGTTAAAAACAATGAGCTGGAGCATAATGCATAAGCCAACAATAATGAAATTTTGAGCCTCAGAATATTGCTATCAGCTACAGA
The DNA here is from genome assembly GCA_963242795.1 of Inga leiocalycina. Lineage (NCBI taxonomy): Eukaryota > Viridiplantae > Streptophyta > Magnoliopsida > Fabales > Fabaceae > Inga > Inga leiocalycina. The sequence goes on from OY725321.1 coordinate 62,740,025, forward strand.
GAAGAAGTTTCTTGAAGCTCAAGAGAAAACCTGGGAAGCTAACAAGTTGAGACACAGAGATGATTTATAATGAAACTGGAGGAAGAAAATAGAAATATGCATGATAGAATGAAATGGAAAATTGAAGAGTTTAGATATCTTGAAGAAGCTCATGAAAAACTTCAAAGCCAGTTTCAATCTGACAAGGAATAGTGGGAGAAGGAGAAAAGTGCACTTCTTGAAGAGATCACTTCCCTACCGATTAGTTTAGATTCTCAGACAAGAACCCTAGAAGCAGTACAATCCCATTTAAAGATGTGCAACCATGCATTAGCTCACCAAGAAAGCAAGAGGAAACTCCTTGAGGCTGAAATATCAAAATTCAAGTCATGGTTTGAGGGTATTTTTACCCATTGAGAAGAAGAAAAGTCAAAGATTAAGAGCTTGACCTTTAAGAGGAATGAAGAAATAGCAGAGCTAAGAAATTCTCTGGGAGAAAAAAAAGACACTAGAGAGAGAAATGGAACTTAAAATTGTTCAGCTTGAACAAGAGAATTAGGAATTATGAGATTCACTTAAAGAACTAAGGGAAGCTCAAATCCAAAATGTTGGGGCAAATTCTTTTCTACGAAAGCTCCGTAACAAGCTAAGGCGGTTAGAAGAGGCACACAAAGACTGTGCCTCAACTATGAAGTCTAGAGAGTATCAATGGGGTTCTCAAATCGAAAAGATGGAAGAAGATATTAGGACCTAGAACTCTTCATTGACCAGTAAAGAACAAGAAATAAAGGATCTTCTGATAGAACTGGAAAATTGTCATTGAGCAATGTGCAATTGAAGAACATTCTTTAGGGCTCTTGATCTTTAAATCAGAACTCATAGAGTCTTACACCAAATTATTTAGTGCAGAAACAGATAAAGCTGTTCAAATCAAAGCAAGAAAATATATGAATCTTCTCTCTGTTGTGCAATTAGGAGAGAAAGAGCTTGAGCTATATAAAGAAAGGCTTAAGGAATCATCAGAAGGAGAACTTGTCTTGAAAGGGCAACTTCTACAAATGGAGAGTGAGCAAGCTCTGAAGGATGAAAATGAAAGCCTTATCTGCATTGCCAAGGAGTAGGAGAGGAAAGCCGAGGAATGTCAGAAGCATATTGCTTTATTAGAATTGTACAATACAAATAAATTGAAGGAAGCAAAAACATCTATTAAAGAGAAGAAAGACCAAATTATAAAGCACTTGAAGGAACTAGATATGTCATTGGAGCAAGATTTGATGTGTGCATTGTCTTTGGCTTCCACAGAATAGGTGGAAAAGTGGGTTGAGGTTGCCGTGCTTGCTGGGGCCTTAAAAGATGCAGAAAATCTGATTAAGCTTGAGATTGAAGAAAAGAACTTGAGAATAACAAAATCAAAACGGGAAGTTAACAATTTTCTTGAGAAGTTAGCTTATAAGGAAGAATCATTCTTGCATTTGAAACAAGAATTAGAGCAGCATCAAGCCTCATTTGAGAAAAAGAAGTTGGAGCTGAAGATCTAACAGAAAAACTAAAACAGAGGTACATGGAAAGCATAATTAGAGAGAAAGAAACTTTGCTCCAAGACATCACGAAGTTATTAAATGAAAAGGAGGGTATGTTGGCACATATTGAAGACATGTGTGAAAAGATTGGGGAATTATCTCGTGGGTATCAGCTGTCGATGAAGACTCTTGACGATATATTGGATACTTCTGTAGATGGAGATGATTGGTCAATGGGTCTTGTTAACTTTGACAAGCTACATGTTTCTGCTGCAAATAGTGCAAATGGTATTTTTTCTGTCACGACTAAGAAACAAGAACAAATTTTGATGAGCGAGCTCCACTAAGAGAGTTAACAATTTGCACATGCAGATCATAGAAGAATTCTGAACTCAAGCTGGAGAAATGCAGTAACGGTAAATAAATAAATATTTTTATTTCAGATTTAATGCTCTTATCCTTGGTTTGTGTTAGTTTTGATATACGTGATATACACTTACTTTCAAAAGTTAGATTTTGAAGAATCTTTAGTATCAAGAGGAGTTTCGACTTAGCAAAGTCAATATTGTTAAATGGTAAACAAAACTCAGAATAATATTTTATTCTTCAACTTTATTCCATAAGTTGTTCATCAAAGATTCTTCACCCATAGTTGTATCAAAAACAAAAGAGCCATGAACATGAAATTTTGTAGCCATGTGATAAAAGTGACCTGAACATAAATAGATAGAAGTTCCTAGGCCATATATAAATGTTCTTAATTCTAACCTAAAGCTGGATTAGTTATCCTGCCTGAAAAAAGAAAAGTGGGTTGGTCAACCTAAAGCTGGAGCAATGAGACTTGACTTGATGCATCTCTTTAATCTCCTAAACTAAGGGAGAATCGCTTTGAAGTCTCAAAGAATGAATGTAATCACCAACAAGTCCCAATAATAAGTAAGTAGCATGAATCTACTGTCATTTGTTACGCCAAAACTTGTCATTGCATGTTGTTTACTAGTTGAAACACTTCTTGGTAATTACATTCTTTCTCTAGGGCCTTATAATAATTCTGCCCTGAATTAATTGTCTTATCACTTCTGTCTGAAGTTGTTGTGATTTTGTTGAAGAGCAAATCAATTAGTAAAACCACTGGTATTGTTAATATTTCTGTTAGTTTTCATACAGTGCTGCACTTTTTGTTCCTCTTGGGAAGTCATCTAAGATTGTTTTTTGAATTTTGGGAACATGCAGGATTAGCTCGTGCCTCAAGCAAGCTAAACCGCTGTATTTTAATTCTCTTGGGAACTCCAAGAATTAGCACTAACTGTTAGATATGGAGGATTGAAAGATAAACTAAGTGAACTTAAATGATGCTTCTTTCTATAGCTCCCACATGATTTACAGAAGATTAGTTTAGCGATCAAGTTTCTTCTCCTGATTTGTATGAGTGAGCCATTTCCATTTTGATTATCTTGATACGTGAATGGGAAAACACGAAATAGGTAGGAATTAGTGTTGTTCTAAATATAGTTTACATAGAAGTATCAAATAGTCACTGTTTGCTAGTTTGTAATGTGTTCCTATGATCACGTTCATCACAGTTCTAAAGAAAGGCTCACAGATGACAACCTAATACGAAATCATGCTCTCATTGATGGGATTAGACAAATACACAACTTTCTAATGCATGATTGTATTATAATATTCGACTTCATGTTAAGAGATGCTAACTGTTGTGATTTTTAACCTGCTATTGTAATCAAATGAATATTGAACCTGTCATTTAAAATATTTCCCTTTATTCCAAAAAAAAAAGACATATAATATAAGGATACACAGTTTATAATATAATTAAGTAACTTATTTAGCTTCTTTAATCTCTTTAAAAAAGTCAATTTTATCTTATATTTAAGACCGAAGAGAGTACTATTAATTAAAAAAAGCTGAATTTGAAGGTTTGATGACATTTCTATATGTCTAGCAATTCAATACTGATCCTGATGTGTTTGAACTTGAGAAGCTTGCATTCTGATAGGGAATTGACGCTCCATTCATCAACAGTAAGCACATGTAGTTGCAATACACTACCTTGGATAAGAGCTGATAATATGGGTCAGATCATCGGGTTCGGACTAACCCGCCAATGGGTTGAGACCATATGGATTCGGCCTATTTATCCAACCCAAGCCATGACCTACCCCACCAACCCTTATTATTTTTCTTTTTTAAAAAAAAAAAAATTATACTGCATTTTTCAAACTTTTTTTTGAAACATTATATAGAAAACTTTTTTTCTACAAACCTAAACTATAAAAAAATAAAAAATACATTACAAAATTATAAAGTGATAATAAAACATCCAATTCAAAGTTTCAAATATTATAAATTAAACATTCATCACAAGTCCATATATTACAAAATAAACATAAATCCAAAAACCATCCTTAACATTAAATACAATCAATAATTAGTTGATATTAATGGTATTAGGTTACATAATACACTAATAGCCCGTTTGGTTTGATTATATGAGAGAGGATTACACGTAATCCTGATGCACTAGAGTGATTACAGTGTTTAGTTGCACTTATGTAATGTAAACAAGATTACATTTTGTAATCCTGATTACATCATTTGATGTAGTCAGGATTACACTGCTAGGACTGATGAATGAGAATGCAGTTATCCTGTAATCAAGTGAAAATGACACCATTGCCATTATAATTTTTTAAATAGACCAAAGTACCCACCCATAAATGTTGTTAGATATTAAATAATTTTAATGATCACCATTAAATATTTAAAAATAATTAATAATGTAGAAATTTAAGAAATATTCCCCATTAAAAAATTTAAAAAATTATATTCCACCTTTAAAAAATATTAAAATATATCTTTAAATAATATTTCCATCATTAAATATTAAAAAAATTAACATGAATCCAACCTATACATATAATATTTTCACCATTAAATATTAAAAAATTATCATGAACCCAATGTGTACATTACACAGAATTCAAAAAAATTATCATGTACCCAATGTGTATATTATTATATGTGAAGACAGGGGTAATTTTATCCCTTACTATATTATTCCCATACATTCTCATTTTCGATGTAATCAAACTAAATATTTTTATGCATATGCATAATTTTTTCCTAATGATGAACCAAACAAATTATGTAATCATCATTATATTATATTATATTATATTCTTTTACATTACCTCCAATTCCATGAACCAAACGGGCACTAAGAGAAGTCACATATTTTTTTAAAAAAAATAAAATAAATAAAAATGGTCTAACCCGTCACGGCTTGGGCCAATATAGGTTCGGGCAAAAAAGAACCACATCAAAACGGACCAATTTTTGCAGAACTCAAACCGCCCATTTTTCCGAGTTGGGCGGGTTCAGCCAACGGTTAAAACCCATATTACTAGCTCTACCTTAGATGCTAGATGTAAGTGAAGTGAATAAACAGTAAGCACATTTGAACATTAACCATTCATTACACTAGCTTAGAAGTGAATTTTGATCCTAAATATAAGACATTTTTTTCATTTTATCTCTTGTATTTATAATTTTTTAAAGCTAATTTGTGTTACTTATAAACTAATATCTAATATAATACAAGTAATACACATAAATATTTTAAAGACACCATATAACGTATGCTATAATCAAAAAATTTATTTAGTTTTTTCAATATCCTCCACATTAGTCAGTTAACTTTGATATTTAGAAGTAGAGCCGTAGAGGTATTATGTGTAAGGGTATGAGTTAGAAATGATCTGGGTGTTGGCCCAAGAAGGTGGGTTGGGGGAGCGCCTATTAATGCATATTATTGCTGCTCCTTTTTCTTGTTTCTTATCGTTTGGGCCCTCACCATTCAAAACTTGAAGGGAAATTACTCTGACGTCTGAGCCAATAAAGATTAGTCCAATTAGTAAGAGGATTGACTCATAACCATAAGGTTATGGGTTCAAATCCCTCCAATGTAAGGGCCTTATTGGTTACAATCTCTAAGTATTTCTATAAACACTCTTAGAGCCTAAAAGTATATCCTAGCCTTAGTGAATCCCCAAAACCCAACTCACTTACAGAGTATATGAAGTTTGAAGTTCAAGTGACATTTTCTTATCTTTTTCCTGAAAATAAAATTAAGAGTCACAATTCAAGCTAGCATCTAGATTGAACCAACAGAAAGCAAGTTGATTAATCAAACTACAGTAAAAATGAATGTCCACACACCATCAGACACTATCAGAACAGAAAATCTTCAATCCTCAACAAACTAAAAAAGCTTCTGTTATGGATATCAAACTTAGAAATCAGCCCCTAATGTCCAAGCATTCAAATCTTACCTTCTTGAATGAAAACATGCATCATAATTCAAGAACTTCAACTCTCTGAGAAGATATCTACTCATGAACTGGAGCCTTTCAATCCTGCAGCTCTGCATAAGGCTTGTTTGCCAACACAATGTCAATGTGATTTTTTGTTTTACCAGACAAACTTACCCTCACATTATCTTAGATGGAATCACATTTTCATCAAATTGAACGGTTTTTCAAAAACGCATCAGTAAAAGATCATAGGGCAGCTGACATCATCTAATCCTCCATGCCACACCTTAAACTAAAGTTGGCTTTTTTCCGGTATAAATAAATAATAAAAAGGATGAAGTGGCAAAGAGAAACACCAGTAAACTCAGCCTCCACTTACCCAACAACTTGAAGCATCCAATATAAGAACTGACTATATGAAAATAGAGGTGATGGTGTATGAGAATACCAACGACATGGACACACCTCCATAGATTATATGAAATACTTGAGCCCATCAATTACTAAGTTTTCTACACAGAAGTTCCATTGGATACCTGTTCACATTCACTATTGTTGGAAATATCTAGCTCATTCTTTGATAATTGATGATTCCATTCACATAAGATTTACATTTAAATTTGTAATCAATTATAGTCCAAGTATTCCCTACTTTATGGGATTATTTGACACAATATATTTGATAAACTAACAATGTTTTATATAAAATCTAGATCTATGTCCATTGAATATTCAGTTTCATTCATCATTGTTGGATGTATCTGCTTTCTTAGAGTACTTCATCCATTTCCGCTTTTTTTTTTTTTCCAGTTTAGCAATAATCTCCTACTGCGGAAGCCAGTGCTCGAGTCATTTTTTTTCTTGGTGCGTCAAAGATGATATATCAAAACAGAACTAGGAAAAGAAAGATTAGAAAATGATTCAATGAACAAACCTGAACAACAAACATTGACTTGATGCTCAATTTATCAAGAAATGTTCTTTCTATATTAGCAGTTGGTGATCTAGAAGCAATGGCAACATCAATCCCTTTGTCTTTGAGTGCATATAGGATTCCTTTGGCATGAGGGTGTAAAGATGGCATTTCACGCTTGGATTGACACTCACTGAAATTTGGCTTGGTGTAAGTGATAACTCCCCATTTTTAATATATTTGAGGCACATTTTGATATAATTGGGGAATTATCAATGCTAATTTTTTAAAGTGAATTTCTTGAGATTTTATAAGATATCAATTGGATACATCATTTGTGGGATTTGAATTAAAATAGAAGTTTTCAAGTTTAGGAAAGGGATAATAATAAGAAAATAATAATTGAAATTAAAAAAATAATAAAATAATTTTAGTTCATATTATTAGTATTAGTATTTTTTTTTCATTTTATTTTCTAACGTCTATTCTAGTCTTCCAGATTTGCTTTTGAAGAATAGGAAAATATTTGAATGGAGTTAAAAGAGTACAATACGACAGCGTTTTTTGGCTGAAGGAAGGAGATGAAATGTTGACCTAAGGGAGCTACGGGTTTTTTTGGGGGGGGGGGGCACAGAGGAGGCGCAGCAAAAAGAACAGAGTATTGGAGGATTCATCAATCATCATCTTCGAATGGGAAAAAGCGGAGAGACAGAGCAGCCGACTTGAAGCGGAACAGATGATTGCGGAGGCGATCATCATCATCGCGAGCTGAGTGAAGAGGAGAGCTGAGTGAACAGGGGGAGGCGATTTAGTAGCAGCCGGTATTGCACTGTGGAGCCGTCGTGAAGATCGCAGAATCAGAGTGAGCGAGAGAAATCCAGAGGCAGCGATTGGGAGGAGAAACAGCGAATTTAAAGACATAGCAGAGGCAGTAGCTGTGACGCAAAATAGAAAGAAGACTATTGTAGTGCTGTGATATCTTTCCCTTCTCCTTTTCCTTATGGGTTTGAATTCTGAAATTGCAATTGACAACTTGCTTGTAAATAGACAGAAACATGCCATTTTTCCGAAATGCGTATGTACAGCAGGTACATCTTTAAATCAGAAATTATGCTTTATTTGCCAAAAAAAAAAAGAATAATAGTAAAATAAACAGAACAAAAAGGAACCATTCCAACATTGCACAAAAAGTGTTTTTTAAATCGAAAGGTAAGATTTACCAAAAGATGGTGCTAGACCATATTGAGAAATAATGTGATATGAGAGATAAGAGGGAAGAATTACAGAGATGATTCCAGAAGTGATTTGATGAAATATGCAATTTCATTAGAATATCATACATTGATAATTATCTTTCCAGTGATCTTCCTGTACAGTGCAAGCACATCTTTTACCAGGGACTCAAAGTGCGTAGTGGTGTCATAGCTCTACAAGTAATAAAATGTCAGTAAGTAAAAATGATTTTTTCAAATAAAATGAAAAAGTCCCCTCAGGTGGAATAAGAAAGATGGTCAAATCTCACATCCCTTGTGACGGAAATAAACCGACAAAGATAACCCTACTCATTTGAAAATATGAAGTAGCTGCAGGTCTATACTAAAAGTAAACAAGGATATTTGGTTGTGTAGAGACTTGAACCATTTAACTCCAAAGCTACAGTTTTTTTAATCAAAGTGGTCTTTAACATGGTATCCCAGTCCCACAAATCAAGCAGGCACATTTGTAATGGTATGGTATGCCATTTCTATTTCCTTTCACAAGGGATAAGGAAAAGAAAGCAAGCGAAAAAAATAAAATAAAATAATTCAAAGAGATTATACTTACAGTAGAGATGAAACAACCATCGGCTTCGCAATCATTCTCAGGTTCATATCTGTCATAAGTGTCATAGGATATCTCATCTATAGGTCCAAGCAGATCAATACCGGGCTGCAATGCCACCTCATGTTGGTCAGTCTCTGGTTCTGCCGGGACAAAAGCAATATATTTTCCTTGTGCTGCAACATTATGAGAATAAGAAGAGCAAAAATAATACCTGCATTTACCATGGACACCAAGAATCAGTTCCTTAAAAGTTGGAATCATAAATTTACAACTAAAAGTTCATTATTCTACTCACATCAACTTTAAGATTTGTCATTCATAAGAAATTGAGAACATAATGCATCCCCATTCACATTTTAATTTACGATTTGTCATTCATAAAAATTTGAAAACGTAATGCATCCCCATTCTCATTTTAATTTTAGTAGTCTCACTGTCCCAGTACTTCCCCTCATAGTCATTCTTTGGAGTTAGAGACAAGTCCTTTATTACTTCATACCTAAGAAGGTCATTGTTTATGCTTTCATCATTTGTGATTTGCAAAATAAGAAATCAATATAATGAAGGCTACGGTTTGTCCTTACATATCTAATATGTGACCAAGTTGTTTTTGCGGCAGAATTGACCTGAGCTGAGTGAGAATCATTGGTATTTGGAATAGGATGACTTATAATACATATAGCATGTGCAACTTTTCCGACCTTTTTGACCTATCAGTCAATAAAATATTTACAAGTGAAGATTAAACTCATTATCAGATATCGAGATTAATTATGTTACTATCTTGTTTAAACCATGAAAACTTGCTTTTCTAATCAGTAAAACATGACAGAAGCTAATAGTCTAAATACTCTTAAGAAATCTAATTGGGTACCTTATCAGGTAGATATGAGGGATCACACACAACTTTCTTGCATTTGGTTGTTTCCCCTTCTGATGTCACTCCGATGGCTTTCCCATTATCATCAAACTAAACCTAGTCAGTAGAAAATAAACAGTGAAAAACTTGAAATCAAAAATAAGAAATATTAGAAAAAGAAAAGAAAATAGGACATAAATAACTTGGGAAGACAAGATGAACTTTAAGGGCTTGTTTGGTATGACGGGAGGGGAGGGGAGTGAAAGTGAGTAGAGGGGAAAAAATTTTGAGTTGAATTTTTAAAAAATTGGAGAAGTGAGGATAAAAGTTTTTTATTTATTTTTTACTCTTTCATCTCACATCTTCTCTTTACTAAAATTTTGTAACCCCACTTCTCCAATCTTTTTAAATTCAATTCATAAGAATTTCTACTCCCCTCCAAATCCCTCATACCAGGCAGACCCTAAATTAGTCTCAAATGATAAGCCAAAGAAGAAATATCCTTACAATTCAATTTAATTTCTTAATACTAGTGATTCATCATTACAAATTTAAGCAGACAATTCATTATCATTTTGAATTTGGGTATCAGATTCAAATGCTCTATAGATGGAAAGCTAAAATTTTTGCATTGCTTTATAAGTTTTAGAAGTCAAATAGGTTAAGGATATATAAACTATATATTGACACAAGAATGTCACCATTTGTGTGTCAGAGAATCTGAGAGAGCAACAGAGATAATAGGAAAATTCTTAATTCAATTTGCTTCATTAGTTCATTATGCAATGAAAAAAAAAGAATGCCCAACAGAAGCAACCAAGTTAGAATGAGGGAATAAGTTATGACAAAGAAGTAGTTGGAGTTAGAAAAATACAAACCATAAAAACTTTTGTGATTTATGGGCTAATTACCTTCCTTAGGACATATGAGGAAAATACTTTGAAAGTAAACCAGATAAAGTCTTTAATCCTTTTCTTTTCTTTATTTTCCACAATCATAAAACCCTTATAAACCAAAAGGGCTTTTACAGTAGAAAAGCATCAAGACGCAAGCTTTCACCACTTCTAGAAATTCAAACTATCTTCTAGAATACTGAAGCATGATAATGGATTTGTCTTGTATTCTGGTTTGTTGAGCATGTAAGTTCCGCCATATACTGCACTTAAACGTGCAAATGCTTGTTCACCATCAAAGAGATGAATGTTAGCTCCATATGTATAATAACTTAAAAGGATAGAGATCAAGGAAAACCTGAGGCAATTCTCCCAGTCTATATAATGGATATATGTAAGGTGAGCCTCCTTGAAAACGTGCCAGGGACTCCACATAAAGCTAGATAAAATTGGAAGTAGTATTACTAGCTTATGTAGGTTACAAAGTAGTTCTAACTACATAAACATCAATAGAATCAACCGAAAGGTATGAGTCAGAAGATCTCATGAAGAAAAGATAGAGGAAGCCTGAGGAATCAAGGTAATAACATTGGGTATATCCAACATTAATGGAATAAACTGGCTCACAAGAATATGTCAGTGCATAGAAAGAAACAAATTGATAATAATAAATTCACAATATTCTTCATAGTATCACAAGATAGAAAGAGAAAACATTATATGCCAAATGACTATATGGTCCATAACTTTGTTCTAAGGTTATACATAAAGAATGATATAATTAGCACTTTTTATGTCGAATTGTAGAAAAAGGAGAAAGCCTTTAATGAAGTATTATCTGAATCTTCTTTGGTCCATGTTATCATACTCAATACATAAAATGTTGGGAATTCAGCTTTGGTACATGATTTTTTCACTTTCATTTTCAAGATGCTCCAGTGTTGCTAAGAGAAGTTTCATCATTAGCGTCTAGTGAGGACGACAACAAAAAAAATAATACCTTTAACAAAGAACAAAGTAACAAACTATTAGACTAGGTTCATTAGGTTCATCTAATGGGCATAGTTATATTCATGGTCATCCATTAACAGACAATGAAGAAAAGCCTTGAAATTCCTATAATTTTTAGTGGTTCCAGGATTTATATTATATTTTGTACTGCAACATTAAGGGGCCTCCACAAGGTCAAGGTCCAAGATCACTAAAAAACTAGCTGTGGAGAGGGACAGTCATGAACCTGAACAAGATCATGTCCACACATGAGGGATGTGGGGATCTTGGAAAATATTTAATATAGAAAGATTGATTGACACCGTGTTTTATTAATCCAAATGTCTATGATTTATATGCTATTCATTTTTTATGTTTTGATCCTACTCTGGATAAGAGTGCACAATTTTGAGTGATTGCCTTTAAATTTTCTTGATATATAGGCGGCATAGAATAATTAATCTAATTTAGGAATTTCTTCTGCATCATAACAATATTTAGAAGATAATTTGTATTGCTTATACCTTTACTCTTTCTACGAAGTCATTGGCTGGCTAATCCAAGTAGCTATCATCCCTATGAAGTGCCAATGCATGACCAATAAAATCAATTGTATCATCTTCCAACCCATATTTCGTGCATTTTGAAGAACCATTCAAAATTCTAAACATGTCTTGAATCAAAAAATTACACTTTATTCAAATAATTTCTAAATGAAAAAAATATTATCGCCTTCAACACCAAAGAGAGCCAAAACAACAGCCAACTACCCTAATGTTAAATTTGCCAAACATTCAGTGAAATGAAAATGCAAAAACTGTAAATCTAATGTTTGCATTTATATAATATTTTCTTTGTTTGGTTGGTACCAAAGAGAGCCAAAACAACAGCCAACTACCCTAATGTTAAATTTGCCAAATATTCAGTGAAATGAAAATGCAAAAACTGTAAATCTAATGTTTGCATTTATATAACATTTTCTTTGTTTGGTTGGTCCTGTATCATTCTATTCTTCTGTAATGGCTGATAAATTAAGAGAAAAATTTCAGTTCATGAAGAAATGAACATTTCCAAATCTAGTAAATGGTGCAACATCTTGGTGAGAGCTCTTTTATTGATAAAACTTTGTCATTGTTTTAAGTTGATGTGCATAGTCCAATGCTTACCAAAGAAGGCCAAAATAAGTGAAGAAAAACACTTTTCTAACTAGGTTATTTTGAATTTGAAAGAAAAGAAATGGAAGTGTATGCATACGAAATCAACTCCCTTGCCGTCACTTGGCTCAAATCTAGCCCTTCATGAGATTTTGGATCACTCTCTTCATAGACTTGTACATAAATGAAGAACTTTCGAGCACGACGCTTCTCAAACAATACCATCAACGGTGACTTCAGCGCTTCAACATCCGTGGCTGGGACTTTGTAAATCTAGAAGGTAAAGTATTCTGTCATAAGATTTTACTCTGAAATTCAGGAGGTTCGAAGAAATGTAATATTTCCAGTATGGAAAGTAAAAAACATGCATATTAGTCTAGAAAACGAGTTAGATAATGAATAATATACATACCTTTCCCTTATTATACACAAAACTGCCATCTACAGCTTTTAAATTCAAATGTTTTGTAACATCAGTGTGGATTAGCACACGAACAAAAAGTCCATTGGCCATCATGAACTACAAAAAGCAGATAAAATATCATTCATATTATAGCAGAATGAATCTAAAAGAAAATAAAAAAATCATTTAGAAGCATGGAAATTGATACCTTAGGCATCATATCAACATTATACTCTTTATATGCGCCCAGATGCTTAGGTAGCTGGTCATCTCCTCTGAACCGCTTCCATAACTACAAAACAGAAAAAAGAAAAGATGGAAAGAGAGAAGGAAGGAAAAAAATATCGATGAGCAACTAGATAAATCCTATGCTTCTAAATAAATAAACATCATGGGACAACAACCTGCTTCAGATTAAGTGATGTAGACTCTCCTCCATACACTATTGGAAAAATCACTTTTAAGACCGGTTAAAAAAGACATTTTAGACCGGTTCTTGATCCGGTCTTGATACAGCCGGTCTAAAAAGTCTGCTACTTTTTAGACCAGTTATTATAAAATCGGTCTAAAAATAAATATTTTTAGACTGGTTATCAAAGGAACGAGTCTAACAGGTTCAAATTTTAGACCGGTTTTCTAAAAAGCGGGTCTAAAAAGTTGAAATTTTAAGACCGGTTTTATACAAAACCGGTCTTAAAAGTATTACTTTTTAGACCGGTTCTCTCCAGAACCGGTCATAAATGTACTTTTCAGACCGGTTTTGGAGAGAACCGGTCTTAAAAGTTGAATTGTTCTTTTAAATTTTTGTTTAAAAGATATACCCAGCAAGCCATTTCCCTTGTTAAAACATTTCACTCAGCAAGCAGCAGCCAGTTCAATGACTTTCAAATAAATTTTCTTCTCTTTCAGATTATATAGCTAACATCTTAATGACATGTGAGAGACTTAAAACTCATTGGAACATATTAAAACTCAACTCCCTTATGCTTAAACAGTGCTGGCTGAAACAGAAGCAAGGAAAACAACCATGAATAATAAACTCACAATCATAGATAGAATCATAATGCAAGGAAATCATACAACCATGACAATGCTGTTTTGACCAAATTCCTTATCTTTTCACTTACATACATCCATCAAAGATTAAATTACATTAATGACAATGCTACTATTCATTAGGGCCAAAATACTTTATACACACTCTTCTTAGGCTGATGATCACTAGCGAGCCTGGCTTCGGAAAATCTACACTAAGACGTACACCTCATATCCTTCATTTTCCTATGACGACAACAAAAAATTAGTTATATATATACACCAATAACAATATACATAATTCAAATATAGTTCATGATAATTATTTTAGCTAACTAAACTTCAATCTAGTTTTATAAAGGGATATCCTCCCATATCCCTTCATGATGATCATTTCTTGTGACGTGTTCATTGTCTGCTTCATCTTCTTCGTTCAATTCTGGTAAACCCCTAGAAAAAGAAGGAGTCTCAAGCAGATCATTCATTGAATGACTATCCTGATTAATATCAACGACCCTTTTTCCTTGGGGAGCTATAGACCACATTTTATTTGCTTGATCAGTAACATAGAACACTTGTTTCGCTTGATATGCCATAATAAAAGGTTCATCTCTAAAACTTCTACTATTCAAATCAACCAATGTAAATCCTAACTGATCAATCATCACACCATTGTTGACATCAACCCACTTGCATTTAAAAATGGGAAGTTTAACTTTAACATAATCAACCACCGAAATCTCTTCAATCACCCCATAATAAGGTATTGTTGCCAATCTAGGATTCTTATCTTTTGAACTAGAGAAGTGCATAGATTCAGCCACTAACATAACCCCACTATTCTGGACAGTGCTCCTATCAGCAAGGGCCTTCATGTAAAACGTATATCCATTGATCACAAATAAAGTCCAACTTATGACATCAGCCTCAGGACCACGTGCTAACCATTTAATTGTATCAGAAACACACTCTTCGCCATCAACCTTTTGTTTGAACCAATGTGCAAAAATTTTCTTATGCTCCCTAATTAACCTTTGTTCAATCATTCGACTATTTACTTTCCATACAATTTCTTTATGAGCATTAATGTAATATTGAACTTCATCAACATTATTCAAAATGTACAAGTGGACTTGTTGCAATTCATCAAGATCCATACTCTTTACTGAAGCCCCGCGTCTACCGCCTTCTTCGTCATGACGTTCAGGAAGTCCAATGTGTCCTACATTTGACAAGTAATCTTGACAAAACTCCATGGCTTCTTCAGAAATATATTTCTGAACAATAGATACTTTAGGCCAATTAGGGTTCTTCACATACCCTTTTAGGATTTTCATAGTTCTTTCAATTGGGTACATCCATCGTAAATAGATAGGGCCACACAACTTGATCTCCCTGACTAGATGAACAATTAGATGTACCATGATGTCAAAAAAAGATGGAAGAAAAAGCTTCTCAAGATGGCACAAGATCATATATCCTTTATTTTCCAGTTCATCCAATTTTTCTGTCTCAATGACTTTACTACAAATAGCATTGAAGAAGAAACAACGTCTAGTTAAAATATGTTGAAGATCATATTCGGCAATGCCTTGAATAGCTATTGGCAGCAGTTGTTGCATTAAGATATGACAATCATGAGACTTTAGCCCCACTAACTTCAAGTCCTTCATCGACACAAGCTTCCTAACATTTGAAGAATACCCTGAAGGAACTTTGATGCCATGTAAACAGTCACAAAAGCTTCTTTTCTCATCCTTAGACAAAGTATGAGCAGCTGGAGGATAAAAAGTTCTCTTACCATATGGCTTTGGATGCAAGTCTTCTCGTATCCCTATTTCTTGCAAATCTAATATTGCCTTTACGTCATCCTTAGAACTACCTTGTATATTAAGCAATGTCCCAACAATACTATCACAAACGTTTTTCTCCACATGCATGAAATTAATACAGTGTCTCACATCAAGCTTCGACCAATATGGAAGATTGAAGAAGACAGACCTCTTTTTCCATTTACTTTTCTCATTACTATTTCGTTGTAGTCTTACCAAAGATAATATTCATATTTTTCACATTTTCATAAACCTGCTCCCCAGTCAATGCCTTCGGAGCATTCTCAAACCCTTGACCACCAAAAAAAGCTTTCTTTAATCTGCGATACGGGTGGCCTCATCTAAGAAATCTCTTATGGCCAAGATAAACTATCTTTCTTCTATGTTGAAGTTGATGGTAGCATGTTCCTTCTTCACAAATTGGACATGCTTTATGGCCTTTAACACTATAGCATGACAAGTTTCCATATGCAGGGAAGTCATTTATAGTACAAAAGATCATGGCTCGCATTTTAAAAACCTCCTTCTTGTTCGCGTAAAAAACATCAACACCTTCATCCCACAACTCTTTCAAGTCTTCGATCAAGGGTTCCAGGTAAACATCTATGTCATTTCTGGGTTGTTTTGGTCCTAAAATCAACATAGATAACATGATGTACTTTCGTTTCATGCATAACAGAGGAGATAAGTTGTAAATTACCAACAGAACAGGCCATGAACTATATATATTGCTCAGGCTACCAAAAGGATTCATGCCATCCGTGCTAAGCCTAAGCCTAAGGTTCCTAGGCTCTTCACCGAAGGCAGGAAATAATTGATCGATTTTCTTCCATTGAGAAGAATCAGCTGGATGTCAAAGCTTTCCATCAGATATCCTCTCATCCACATGCCATCTCAAATTTCTTGCATCGTTTTCATTAGCAAACAAGCGCTTGAACCTTGGTATGATTGGAAGGTACCACAATACTTTTGCAGGAGCGTTATTTGATATGTACCTCAGGGTTTCACATATTGGAAACAGTTGTTCCTCTTCATGCTCTTTTCTATACAATATACAATCATTAGGGCATACATGGATCTTTTTATACTTCATCCCTAGTGGACACAATATTTTCTTAGCATCATAGTATCGAGAAGGCAACACATTATCATCTGGAAGCATATCCTTAAAAGCCTCAAGAGTTTCTAAAAAACTCTTGTCTCTCCATCCATGCCGTACTTTCAAGCTTACCAATTTCAATACTACTTTCAACAATTGGTACTTTTTACACCCCGGGTACAACAGCGTCTCAGCATCACTACACATATTACCATATGCATGTGATTGCTCAAAATTCTCTTCTCTTATATCACGAATAATATCCTCTATCCGATCATCCGTATCCCTGTCATTATCATCTAAGTTCACTCCCCCTATTGAGATGAACTTGGCATTTCTAGTTCTTCACCATGCCGTACCCACACTGTATAACTCTTACAAAATTCTTCACAAATTAAATGTGTATATATATCTGCAGTACTTAGTTGCTTCTCATTCAAACATACTACACAAGGGCAATAAAACTTCCCACTACCATCATCGGCATTTCTACTAGCGAAGTCTAAAAAATCCCTCAACCCATTATTATATTCAACACTCATTCGTTAAGCGTTTATCCAACTATGATCCATATATATCTCAACACTTCTAGCACCCTATATCCAACAACAAAATGATAGACAAAAAAACAACAACAATAGAGTTTTAGATATTTCAATGAAATTAACAGGCACCATTTGAAACTAGTATTGTTTTAACAAACCAATAATACTGACAATAATCAAACAACCGCACTAAATTAAAACAGAACATAGTGGTATTAATCCAAGCCAAATATCACAGGGATGTAATTAAAAGTTAGAGCATATATCTAACAAGAATGTGCAGATTTAATTTTTTTTCAGATTACATTTAAGTGCTCAAAGCAACAACAAAAACCATTTTTTTCATAGAATATTATTAATTATTGAACAACGTACAACTAAATAACAGATCAAACACTAACCTGATTGAAGACCAAGGAGTGAGCTTCAACCCAAAGTCACGGTGGTGTTGACTGAGGTTAAAATGAAGTCCTCAAATTCACGGCACTAATAAAGGGAAGTCAAGTCAGAGGAGAATGGTCACTGCAGAGAATAGAGGTGGCGACGGAGAAGACTGATGATAATCAAAGAACAGAGACGACGAACACAGCAACGATAGCGGTAATGACGGAGGAGAGTTGAGCAAATGAGGGACGGGACGCCTTGGACGAGTTCAGAACAAGCACGGACAGAGCTCAAAGAGAAATGGCAAAAAGAGAAGAAAGGGTTTATAGAGCACGCAATCTGGGCGCAGGAGTAAAAATACGGGCAAAAAATCTTACCTTTAAGATCGGTTTTTATTAAAAACCGGTCTTAAAAGGTTAAAATTTTTATGAATTTAAAATGTTTTAACATTTAAGACCAGTTTACATAAAAACCGGTCTTAAAAGTAAAAAATTTAAGACCGGTTTTAGCATAAAACATTTTAAATTCATAAAAATTTTAACATTTTAAGATCGGTTTTATTTATAACCGGTCTAAATAAATTTTTTAAGACCGGTTTTTTAAGAACCGGTCTTAGAAGTTCAATATAATTACAAAACTGCCACTGTGCAAATTTTTAAGACCTTATCCGCCAAAACCGGTCTAAATGTGGCAGTCTTAAAAGGGTTTTTTTCCAGTAGTGATAGTAATCATTTATGTCAATATGCAATACCTATTTCAAGTAGATGGAGTTAGAGGTGATCATACAAATCATCGAAACTATTGCAAGGGCATTTTAGGGAAATAATAGCAATTAAACATCTGTTTATAATATTCTAGGTCACATCATATCATTAGAAACATCGGCTATCCTTCTAAGAAATAATTTTAAAAATATGGTTGAAAAGGGAGTTATGGTCGAAACTTGAAAGTGGATAGCTGAAAATAGAAGAGGTAGAAAATGAGGATTAAATACAACTACTCCCTCCGGTCCTATTTATAAGCAACTTTCTCTCTCATGGGGTTGGTCCCTTTTATAAGCAACTTTCACTTTTTATCTGAAAATGTAAGCTTCTTTTTCCTATTTTACCCTTATTAAATACTAATTCTTTCTCATATATTATACTCAATATCTCTCATACTTTTTATCTATTATCTCTCCTATACTCTTTTCATAAATAGGGGCATATATGGAAAAAACATGGCATTTTTGACACATTTATTACTTTTAACTATCAATTTGTTTTGCGCAATCAAAGAAAAAGTTGCTTATACATAGGACCGGAGGGAGTATATGATAGTGAGGAATTCTTACATATTCCAGAATCATCATCTCATCTGTACTCTTAATAATTAAAATACAACAACTCATCTTATTTTAATTTCACATGGCTGATGAGTCATCTAAAGAAATTTAAATTTTATGATTTTGACAAATAACAACTCAAGGGAGAGAATTACTTTTTTTGTTTTTCTAAATTATCAAGTTTATGTTTTTAAAATAATAAAATTTGAATTTCTCCAAATGACTCATCAACCATGTGGGATTAAAATGAGATGGTTTGTTGCATTTTAATTAGTTAGATGAGATGTACAGATGAGGTGGCGCTCCTGGAGTATGTAAGTATTTTTCTATGATAGCTAGATTAAATGATGATTGAAAATTTAAATAAAATACCTTTTTATGCTGTGGTGAATAAAAAGTGAAAATTCAATGCAAGAAGCCTAGATAGATGATCATTTTTATTTTACTATACATGCCTAACACCTCACTTGGATCCCATTAATTTCTCAAAAAATTTGACAACATCAATTTTTATATGAGAAAGACATATTATATTTGTAACTCATTTACATTGTGAAATTCTCATCAATCTGAACGAATCTTGCACACAATGAGTCAATATGGCCTCCGAAAAAATTTTCAAGAATCCTAAACCCCAAATTCCACCAAATGGAACCTCTCAATTTGATAACAACGAGTGTACGTAAACCTACTTGAACAATGAACCAAGAGTCTCACATACATTATATCTATATGTCTACAAAAATCATCAGAGGAACACTAAAACTTCCCAGCCATCTCAATTTTTATGACCTATCTCGTACCAATTAAATGCGTGATCCCGCAAAAATAAAAATTAACAGCTTCAAATGAAGAACGAAAGTGAAAGAATAGAAGAATCACATCATACTCTTCTTTTTGGCCCAGTGGAATAACAATAATACAGGCGCGATCCTCACTCTGGATGCGGTGGTATATATGGTTCCACAGCCATTCACGTCATTAGGGACCCTAATTAAATATTGGATTTTTATATTTTAAATGTTTCGTGTTGAAATCGTTAACTGCCACCATAAATAAATAACTAAATTAGCCTCATATTACTCTTTTTTGTATTGCCATGTGTATTGGGTTGCTGGGCACATCACTCCCTGCCTGTTGTACTCTTGTTGTGCGACATCTGGCATTCTTCTCCAAAAGAACGCCATTTACACCTGGAAGGACGGCACCACCATTTGTGCACTTCTGCAGAGTTATGCTTTCCTTCCATCCAAAGTTATTCTTTCTGAGTTGTTCTGATTTGATTATTTTTCATCTCAGTCTATCGAGAAGAGGCCGTTGCCACCACGTCGTTCTTTTCTTCTTTCATATTTTGTCTGGTTGCTACTGCTCTCTGTTATTTTTGACGTAGCAAGTGAATATATTCTACAGTTCCAGCATCATATGATTGAGAGGCTTCAAATGTCATTTTATATGTTTGTTAATATGTGAAAGCATGAAATAGAAAGTATCTTGCAGGACAAAGGGGATTGGGTCTAGTCGAAGGGGCTAGTTCTTTACAATGTGACAAACAACTATTCAAATTTTTACTGGGTAAGGTACCCACATTTAGTGTCCAACAGTACCTTGAATGGGATTGCCTCCAATCAAAGGATATCTATGCTTAGCAAAAAAAAAAAAAAAAACAGAAAGTATCTTGCAGGAGGCTTTGAGTGTTGCCTCTTTTTGGGCTCCTCATGGTTTAATTTTATGCTGATGACTTGGTGTAATTCATCTTCAATTCTTGGGTAAAAGATGGAATACTTTGAAGAGATAAGTGGAAAAAAGAATTTTTGTTTATTGTTTCATAGTTTTATTGTTTGTTTTAATTCTCTTTTGCGTCGGCATTTTTTTTTCTTTATTCAAAAAAAAAAAAAAGAATTTTTGCTTGGTTCTTTATTCTGACATATGGAGTGTAGATTGTTAATAATATTACCATGTGGTTCAGGTGGACACTGGTGTTACACTGAGTGAGGTATAGAATCAGTATGCTTGTGAAATTTATTCAAAGTGTCTATTTGTGGTTTTTGTTTACTTACTTTTATTATGTTATTTAACCGTTAATTGATTCGTTATAAATGTTTTTACAAAGAATACATATTAAAACTGCCACAAAAATGGCCTAGATCATGCGCTTAAATTGCCACAAGTTAGATAAATTACCTTATTTTAAAATCATTTGTGGTTTATCTCTGTTCTGCGATTATTTTAGATTTTCATGTATTATTTTAAATGTAAAAATAAAATATTCAAAAAATAAAAAATCAACAAACCCGTTAGCCGTAACTTCTGCAGTCATAAGAAGGCCAAAAAAAAAAAAACTTCTACAGTCATAATGCATTATTATATATTTGAATTTAAAATATAATGTTCAAAAATATTTTTTTTCTATTCAGGTTTTTATTTTAGCATAAGGTGTGAAAGCTGTCTATTTCTCTATTGGTGGACTTATTTCAAATCCAGTTAAAATTTTATAGTATCTTATTTTTGATATTTTGAAATAAAAATTTTAAAACAAATTTAAATAATTTATGCATTTAAGATATTACTATAAATATTTAAATCCCTTACCGTTATTTCTTTCTTTAATCCCTGGTCATAACGCGCGTTTTGAGACTAGGTCAGATTTCAAATTCCATTCTCAACATATCAGAGCTCAGGAGCACCGAGCAAGAGCTTCGGACCTGGGAATTATTCCAATTTACATTGGAAATCTGACAAAACTCCAAATCCTATATCTTGCCAATAGCAATTTGCAAGGTAAGAATCATTCCCCAAACAATTTCCAATTTTCTCTCTTGGTTTCCATGTTTCTTCTATTCCGGTATTTTCTTTTGGATCTCATCTTTCTTCCTTATATTGCAATTCTTTGTTTAATTTTGAAGAAGTTGCCAAGGCATGCTTCAAATATTTAGAACTAAAGCCAACTCTCACCTAATTCCTATATTAACAACTGGAGGTATTTACATTGAATCTTTGTCTGAAGACTTTGGAATTGATATCTTCGTAAAAGAACAAAGTATACCCACAAACTTCAAATTAACGTTATTTTGGGGCTCAAAAGCTTATACTTGACTACAAATAAAGCAGTGAAAATGACGTCCCTAAAGTGATAAGGAAGAAATTAAGGAACACAACGTTTTTGTCATTTTGTCACTGTCATTAGGTGTTGTCAGTTATTTTTTGATTAATATCTTTTTATCTGCATCACTCACAATTTTCATACTTTATCGGTCCTAATTATAAGATAAAATTGAATTTTTTGGAGAAATTAAGGAAGCTAATTAAACTACTTTAGAGTATTTATATTTTTATTTCTTTCTCCAAACTAATTAGTTTGACTAATAAACTAATATATAATCTAAGGATACATAACATATGATATGATTAAGTAACTTATTTAGCTTTCTTAATCTCTCCAAAAAAGCCAATATTGTCTTATACTTAGGACCGGAGGTAGTATCATATTCGCTAACGGGCCCGTATGAGATATCTACAATATGGCATTAATGGCTTGATTTGGACTTGAATGAGTCATATTCCCTTGCGCAAACAATACTCTTCTGGTTTTATTTATAGAGTAGTGAGAGAAGAAAATTTTAGTTCTATTTATAGGGTAGAGAGAATTTTTTCACATAAATGTACAATTTTACCCTTAATTTATTATTATATTGACTTTGCTCTTATGGATTATAATATATATTAAACAGGGGTAAAGTTGGAAAGTTATTAAATTTTAAGGCAGAGTTAATGAAGTTTAAGGTTTTTCTTAGTCTGTGTACAATATACATGTTGAAAGCATCTTATAAATATGGTCAGAGAGTATTCAACAATGACTAGCCGGCCAAAAACAAAAAAAAAACATGAATTAACTAATATTAGATAGTCACAACGCGCTTTTGCCGCTTTTGCCTTCCCCACTGCTAACTACTAATAAATATATTACTCCCACTAGTTCCTATTAAAGAACACTTCTAATTAATTCTTATATACTAGGAAATTATCATTAAGTCATTAAATTTATCCTAAATTTTTCTAGCTTTTGCCCTTGTATTTTTTATTTTTCCAACTTTGAACCTCATTTATAACAAAGGTAAAATGGGGAAAAATGTAATTAATGAGGTTATTAGATACTTATATTTGGGACCAAAAATTGCTTCTAGAAGATGCCCTATAATGAAGACCAGAGGGAGTATGTAATTCATAATATTAAATATGAGCAAATCTGAAAGTTTATTTATTTTTAGATAAAGTTAATAACTTAACCGCATCTTATTATAGTTTTAATAAGGTGATTAGAAGTGCTTTTATAATAAAGACTAGGAAGAGAAGTATAAATGTGTATTCTAGGATGCTCCATACCTGGAGCTGCAATTGAATTGCTAGTCTGATATACTAAACATGGTAAAACTTGCTTCCTATCTTTTCATTCTCTTCCTTTGCTACTTTATGGCCTCCCTAGCATGGAGCGAGATGGATTCCACCATCAACAAATCTGCCCTTCTTGCTTTTAAATCATCTATTACTGTGGATCCTTACAATATCTTAGCTAACTGGTCTGTCTCTTCGTCTCTATGTGATTGGGTTGGTGTTGGATGTGATACTCACCATAGAAGAGTCCATTCCTTGAAGCTTAATGATGAAGGTCTTAAAGGCATCATACCTCCACAACTTGGAAATCTCTCTTTTCTTGTTGAACTTGATTTGAGCAGCAACAACTTTCATGGTCAGATACCGAAAGAGTTGGTACAGTTGCGTAGATTGAAACGGCTCAACTTGAGCTACAATGACTTTCATGGACAAGTTCCAACAAGGATAGGAGATTTATCTATGCTTGAGCATTTGAGTTTTCAAAATAATCATCTTAGTGGATTTATTCCAATATCTCTACTCAATTTGACAAAGTTGGAAATCTTAAATTGGAATGTTAACTTCATTCAAGGGACCATTCCACTTGAGATAGGAAGTATAAAACACTTGAAGATTTTACGACTTGGAGTGAACAAGCTTTCTGGAGCTATTCCACAAACAATTTCAAACTTGTCTTCACTTGAATTATTGAGTTTGGCTTATAACACTTTGTCTGGTATGTTTTTGAAAAATATGAGCTTGTCTAAAGTGTTTTTTTTTTATACTTGCATGCATTTCTTACTTTTTAACTATCTTTTTGTCATTATCTTAAGAATAAAAGAATTCATCATCCCATTTTTAAATGTTTAGTAAAGTCATACCATGGGCAGAAAAAATAAGGTGCAAAGTTCAAACGGATCTAATATGTTCATCATTAGTGTTTGGAAATAAATGTTTATTGTTCTAATATGTTCAACTAGAATTGGCTTCCCTTTTTTGTTCTGCTCATCCTCTTCCCCTTCATTACTTTTCTAAATCATTAGATTGAAATTTTTTAGTGGTTCAGATTTAATATTTTATAAAAATAATTTTTTAAAATATTTTTTATTGTAGTTTTAAATTATTATGATGAATAAAACTTAGTGGTTTTTGAATTTTTATATTTATTAATAATTTAATATTTTATTATAATTTTATAAAACATTAAATCTGAACCATTCAAATATCAATCTAAAGGTTAAGATTATTAGTAGAGTAGAAGTAGATGGGAAGAGCACAAGAGGGGAGCCAAATCCATTATTCTGTTGTTAAAAGTTTTTGAAGGTTTTTCTTGTCAAAATACATATATTTAAAGAAAATTCTTCCATATGTATGTTCAAACCCAAAGGTAAAAAAGGTGCACACTCTTTACTTCTCTCTCTCTTTTACAATTTTAGTATTTGAATTAAATTAATTCTTTATTTTCTCTTTCAACATTGTTACTGTGACAAACAATAATTTTTACTATATATATTAATTATTTCAATAAAGAACTTTATTATTTTGTTATGGCAACTTAATTATTACTTTGGATTATACTTATTGTGCATGCTATAAAAGTTGATGTAATTGACATATTGTTTGACATTTAATATTTGAAGGAGCCATTCCACATCAGATAGGTGATCTACAACGGCTACAGATAATATATCTTTCAGATAATCAACTTTCAAGTTCTATACCAACCTCTATATTTAATAGTTCAGTGTGACAAGAAATTCAACTGCTTAAAAATAATTTGTCTGGTGACATACCCTCCATTTGGCATCAATTCAAGGAATTGGTAGTTTTAGAGTTGGGCTATATCATGTTCAACCCAGGAATCATTCCAAGTGACCTTGGAAATTTGACAAACCTCCAAATTATAAGTCTTGACAACAGCAATTTGCAAGGTAAGAATCATTCCCCAAACAATTTCCAATTTTCTCTCTTGGTTTCGATGTTTCTTCCATTCCAGTTTTTTTTTTTTGGATGACATCTTCTCCTTTCCTTTTCTTTTCTTTTCTTTTTTTTTTAAAAAAGACTTACGAATCATCCAGCTTTCTCAATGAATCACATATCCAATAAAAACACGCCATGGGAATAATAGTTTGGTCTATGAATATTAGTCCAACTAGATTGGAAAGGTCATGGATTTTTTAAAATAATTATAGTTTTATTTTAACATTTAAAGTATATTATAGCGTTAATTCTCAACATAAGTCAGAAGATTATTGTCTCAAAGTGCATTGATTATATAAACGTATTTCAAGCTAAGGAACTATTCCAAATGAGATTGGTGATCTTACGTGAGTGAAGATGTTATATTTGCAAATATTGACATTCTACCTAAAGCTTGAAACCTTTTGGCTTTGAAATGCAAAGAACTGAGACTTAGCATTAGGTAAAAGCAGATTTAACATATGATACAGCATTGATATGTTAATTGTTTGTGTTTAATTATATGTTGATTGCAAATTTATATTCATGTTTATATGTGATTAATTTGTAATACAAATAAGTAATTCTATTTAGATAAACAATATATTCGACTGGATTACATTTAAAAATACGGATCATGTTGATATCTTGTTAAACCGAAGCATATTATTCAAAGTGTCAATTAGCTGTCGGTTATAAATAGTTCAGTGTAGAAATGAATATCAATAAAACAATATAAACAAAAAATACACTTATTTTTTATTATTTAATTTCTTTTATGTTTTTCACTCATTTAGATGTTAATTCTTGAAGAGCAAAAATAATATTCTAGGGAGATAATTATCAACATCGGTGGCCTCCTTCCCTCACTCTCTGTCTGTCTAACCATGTATCTATCACGGTATCATTATTACTATTATCTTCAATCGGCAATTGCACGTTGCTCAATTATTTGTATCATATGTAATATTTGTGGGTAAGGGTGAAACCAAAACTACTTGTTCTATATTATATCCAAAACTTCTACTTGAAAATAAGTTTTTTGTGTCTATATATAGTCAATAATAAGTTTTCTTTCTAACAAATGCATGCATGATTTTTTTTTTTTTAAAAAAGTCATTTGGATTATTAAGAGAATTTATAATAAAACATAGGCTTAATAAGCGACGCATATGCTGGAATATTCAATTTATATCTAGGTCACAACTCCTTTAATGGTATGATCAATCTACTCATCCATCAATTTTTATGCTTTCAAAAATTCCACTTATTATTTTCAAAACTGTTCGGTATATCTCCATTTATTAGTTTTTCATAATCAGTAGTAACTAAAATTAAGGTATTAGTTCATTCATGCATACTACATACGCCTAAGGCACTCATACACCGAATTCTTTTGCAGGTGAAATTCCTCAATCTATTTTCAACATTCCTTCTTTGAGAGAGGTTTACCTTTCCTTTAACCATCTAAGTGGCCACTTGCCAGATGAGATCTGCCATCAACTCCCTTTACTTGAGTACTTTTCGGCTGTTGATAATCATTTACAGGGAAATATTCCAAAATCAATGTGTAATTGCACATCTTTGCTAGGCCTGTATTTGGGTATCAACTCGTTTTTAGGTATGCACAAAAATTCCCTTTCTGCACGAGTTGTGTGTGCGTGCTTATAACTATATCACATGTTTAGTACTTTCATTCAAATATGTGAATATACGACAAGAAATTATTGCAAGCTTTGAAATGTAACGATGCTTTCAAACACACACACTTAATAATTCCTATTGATAGGATTCAGATAGGTTGAGAGAATAAGGAGGAAAAAGCCTTTATTACATGCTAAGGAATAAAATTGATATTTTTTTCAAACACTAACCTTATGGTGGCTAGACTCTTTGTAGACTAAAATTACATTAAAATAATCAAATAAAATCTAGAAATAATCTCTAAAATCTACTGGATCCTATCAACAATAATATGGATTCTTTGATTCATAAAACGGATATATCATAAAATATTCAAACTAAACAAATTAATTAAATAAAGTATATCCTAGCCAATATGGACTCAATAATAAACTAATCCTAATTGAGATCTTTATAAATAATATTTATATTATTTTTAACAGAAAATAAACTAACAACTCTTTAACACATGCAAATAAACACGAATTTGCAAAATATTTATTTGTAGTTTTATTAAATGTTCTCTGAAGATCACATTTTATGGAATCCTTGCCCAAAAAGTAGTTAAAGTTTTATATGACACGTAAGAAAGCAATGGTAAAGATATTTACGTACGCAGACCCTCATGTAATTATAGGAAGTAACTATTTTCATACATGGCTTAAATTTTTGTCCAAAAAAAAAAAAACATGGCTTAAATTAGTTCCTTCACTTTCCTGTATTATCCAGGTATGGACTTGCTAGGATAGAAACAAATTTAAAAGGACCCGAAAGTAATAAAATATTAGGATTTTCTTGTAATATAGAGAAGTGAATTCAAATTTTTGAAACGTACGTGTGTCTGTTTTACACATACACGTACATTATATAAGTTATCATGCATCCATCATTTTTGTTTTTTAAGTTAATCACCCAACAGCTAGCTTTTTGTTTTCAGGTCTTATACCCAAGGAGATAGGCAATATTGATAAGCTTGAAGAGTTGGCTTTCTCAGATAATAATTTCAATGGACCCTTTCCTTCCCATATATTCAACATTACGGTATTGAGGCGCGTCGTCCTTAATGATAATTTCCTCTCTAGCTTTCTCCCATCAAATTCAGGAATTGGCCTTCCCAACCTGAAAGAATTACACTTGGGAGCGAATCAACTTATTGGAAAAATTCCAACCAGCATCTCAAATGCTTCCAACCTCACTCTTTTAGATTTATCATGGAATAAATTTAGTTTAGATATACCCACTGCACTTGGGAATCTAACAAACCTGGTGGCATTATATCTTGAAGGGAACGATTTGAATGGGTTGATTCCAAATACAATTCATAGACTGGAAAGCCTTCAACATTTAAGTCTTAGCTACAATAGACTGCAAGGGCCCATCGTAAATGAATTGTGCCAAATCAAAAGTTTGAGTGAGTTGTATCTAGACAATAACAACATTTTTTCGGGAATGATTCCAAAGTGCCTCACAAATGCTTCTTTGCAAAAGGTGGACCTAAGCTCTAACAAATTGATTTCTCATATACCCTATTCTCTTTGGAGTCTCCAAGATATCTTGATCCTAGACTTATCCTCCAACGCATTGAGTGGAACAATTCCACATGAGGTATCAAACTTTAGAACAATTATACTATTGAACTTGTCAAGAAATCAAATTTCAGGAAACATCCCAACAACCATGGGTGGCTTGCAAACACTGCAAAATCTCTCTTTGGCTCATAACAATCTACAAGGACCTATTCCTGAATCATTTAGTGGCATGATAGATATTGAGTTCTTGGATTTGTCCCAAAATAATTTGTCTGGGGTGATTCCAAAGTCTTTAGAATTACTTGTCCATATGAATTACATTAATCTTTCATACAATTTATTGCATGGAGAAATACCAAACGGTGGGCCGTTTCAGAATTTTACATATGAATCTTTTATGATGAATGAAGATCTTTGTGGAAAGCCGCAACTAAAAGTCCATCCATGCAAAAAAGCAAGCAAGCACATCTCAACAAAAATGGTGCTTGTGATCAAAGGCTTGTCGGCTGTCGTTTTTGCAATCATTTTGGTTGCTTCATGCCTAGTGTTCCTTAAATTTAACAAGGGCCATGTTAGTCATGAGATGAACAATACAGACTTCTTAAATTTGGGTGCACCAATCAAGATATCCTATTATGATCTTTTGCAAGCAACAAATAATTTTGATGAGAGTAATTTTCTTGGCAAGGGAAGTTTTGGATCAGTTTGCAAAGGAATTCTTTCCAGTGGAAAGATAGTTGCTGTGAAAGTATTTCACTCAAACTTGGAAGAAGCATTAAGGAGTTTCGATATTGAATGTGCTTCCATATGCAGTTTACGTCATCGAAATCTCATTAAGATCATCAGTAGTTGCTCAAATGATGATTTTAAATCTCTAATAATGGAATTCATGTCAAATGGGAGTCTTGATAGATGGTTGTACTCTCATAACTATCATTTAGATATGGTGCAAAGAATGAACATAATGATTGATGTGGCATCAGCGTTGGAGTATCTTCATCATGGTTCTTCTACACCAGTGGTCCATTGTGATGTAAAGCCGAGCAATGTTTTATTGGATGAAAATATGGTGGCCCATTTGAGTGACTTTGGAATTGCCAAATTGTTAAGTGTCAGTCAATTTGAAATTTATACCGAAACTTTGGCTACAATTGGTTATATGGCACCAGGTAATAGTTTAATGCTCATATTAAAATTTTTTTAACTTCTGTTACTTATATTCATTTATACCTACACACATGCATGCACATGATCGAAGAAACTAGAACTTATTTGACTATTTAATTCAGCACTCAAATTTATATGTAGAGTATGGATCAAGAGGAGCGGTTTCAATGAAAGGAGACGTATATAGTTTTGGTGTTTTGCTTATGGAAATGTTTACAAGGAAGAAACCAACAGATGAGATGTTTGTTCAAGGTCTAACTTTGAAAGAATTTGTTAGCAAATCAACACCAAATTCAATCATCGATATTATTGATGACAATTTGATGCACACAAGCAACCAAAACACTGGTACTATATTATTGTATATTATATCATCAGTTTTTAAGTTGGCATTAAATTGTTGCACTGACGCACCTGCGGCAAGACCTAATATGTCAGAGGTTGTGGTGTCAATGGGAAAACAAAAGGCCATGCTAATGCAACATATTCAAGGAACCCCTTGTTGAATAATTCTGTTAAATCAAATTGCATTTGCTACAATCTATAACCCTTTGGATTGTTTTATTTTTTCAACTTGTCATATGGAGTGATGATGTCTCCAGTATTAATATATTATTATTTGAAATTTGAGCATTTTGGACTCACATATGGGTTTTGGTTGTCTGCAAGGTAGTTTTTAACTTTTATGTATTACAGATGTACATTGAATAATAGTAACATAGAGATAATGGCTTTTTTTATTTCATGATAAGTGAATAAAGTTTAGAAAGCGATTGACTTGAGGGAGATATACGTAAAAGATAATTGAAACGTGGAGGAGAAATAGAAATTGTTATAAAAAGAAGATATGGTCGAAAAAAAAAGCAATGAAATTAATCCACTTGAGAACCAAAGTGAATCCCTTTTATAACTCTTATACTACATCAGGTCTTTAATATAAGACTCAATTGACTAATTTGAAGAGACTAAAGATATTACATAAATTATTTTAAAGTATTTGTATTTTTCATTTTTTCTCTAAACTAATTTGCTTGACTTATAAACGAATATATAATCTAATGATCCACATAAATAATTTAGCTACTATATTCTCTCCAGAGCAGTGGACTGGGTTGTATTGAGGACATAAGGTGGTGTTAATTATTCAATGACTGGGTTAACATGATTATTGGGTTCATTGTGGACTCCAACAAATCCCATCTTGCATTGACCCAATTACAAAAAATGGACCAATACTAAGACCATCCAAAGCTTTGAAATAAGTTTATAGATACAGATTGGGTTGCCATTATAATGTAATGGAATATGCTGTTTTATTTTTATTCTATTTTATTTTATTGGTCAAAACATGTCATTCAAATGCCAAAATTACTTGGTTTTCAGCCTGTGTTGGGCTTGGGTTTATGGCCAATGTCATTGTTAAACCAAAATTACGTTTATATTACTTTAATCAAAATCATGTTTTAAAAAAATATATAACAAACTTTTACATCTTAATACAATCTTTAGTTCCTCTAATTTTCTCTTATTTTGGTTTTGGTTCTTCTAATATCAAATTATAGGTTTTGGACCATCAAATTTCACTCTGTAAATTGGACCCTATAATTTAATAAAAACTTGATCATTTTGTCCTCTAAGGAATCATTACCCATACTTTGAACTTTGAAGCTTGAAGAACAAAGATTATATTAACCCAAATCTTAAACATATATGCTAAGCTCCTCAATGTAATTATGGTGCATTTAAGTTAATACAAAAAAGAATTTTTAGAATTCTAGTTACATTGTTCTTAAAACTATAGGTGATAACTATGTTTTAGTGGTGATTTTTTTTCCATCGTTTTCATTGGTGATTATTTAA
The DNA here is from genome assembly GCA_963242795.1 of Inga leiocalycina. Lineage (NCBI taxonomy): Eukaryota > Viridiplantae > Streptophyta > Magnoliopsida > Fabales > Fabaceae > Inga > Inga leiocalycina. Next base: position 62,771,679 of record OY725321.1, read on the forward strand.
TACTAGTAATTAATAACATTCACTCAATTTTTTTTTTATTGTTTTAATGTAAAAGCATTATAAATTTAATTATTTTTTTATCTACTTTTTGAAGATTTATTTTTCTATTGAAAATGAAAAGAAAGAAAGAAAGAGAGCTGAATGGGATCTCAATATTTATAATAAACAAGTGTCAGTTCATGATTCGGGTTCAATGCCTTGAATGGCAGGTGAAGAATTCCATCTAGGACAATCTAGCATGAAGAACTCTAAAACCATTTCGGACGGAAAGCTCGAGAAAATGTTAGTCTTGTTTGGTGAATAGTAAGCCGTTACCTTAATGTTGTTTCTAACGTCTAAGTAAATTTTGCTATATTTTACAGACTGGGCAGGCAGGGGTATGCTGCAGATTTTTTATGTCTTTGTTTATTGATGTTTTTAGTTATTTTTCCAATATTTTATTCTTTTAACGAGTTTTTCTTCATTTGCCTTCATCACCAACGGCTTAAAATCTGACGTATAAATTTTAAGCTTATAAAAGTATTAAACATGTTGAGTTGGTGAATTCTATTTGGTATGATGGCAGGCTTATTGTATTTATTAGCTTTGGCCACTGATGAATGTTAATATTAATGAGATATATTGTTTTTTTTTTTAATTCTGGAGAATTTTGTGAGACTCAGTACTGAATAAAAACTAGTTAGTTATGGTTTTTCCCTAGAGAAATGATGCTTAGAACCTAAAGACAAAACAGTACAATAGAACAAAACAAAACAAGAAACCACAAAACATTCAGCCACCCTTATGTACCATATATTAGTAAAACACAATAGGCCAATTAGTCTTACAATATCCTTCTACCATTTCTAGTCTTTGAGTCTATTTTCATCTTTCAAAAATAATTCACAATTTCTCTGTCTTTCAGTATATTTTCATCTCTTTAGATAAGCTCTCTTTTCTCCTAAATAGGAGCTCATTGTGTTAATATCAAGACACACATACCTTGTCTGGTTCCTAAAACATGGTTTTCTTTTTGCAGTGTTACAATAATGACTAGGGCTTTCCCCGATCATCTAGGGGAGAGAAAGGATCTTGTTTTTGTTCAGAATATATCGAGTTTTATTGCTTATCAGATTATGCAAGCCCTGATAATAATATGCTTCTCACAATTTTAGAGGGAAACATATAGCTTACATAAGTATAGCTGGGATCTTTGGGAACTTTTGTCAAAACTTGCTAATGGAGTTGGCGGATACAACACCTTGGACATGAAGTTGATCATCACAAATTAATTATGCATATTCCATCAGACAGTATATCAATTTTCTTGTCGCATGGACAATAAGGGATTATAGGTGTAGCGCTTACGAATTTAGACTTCTTGAAATTTTTTGGCATCAAGATCATTTGAGTTTTATACTGTCTTTTCATAAGCCATGAGGTTAGAAATTCACATTTAACATTTAATAGACAGCACAAAATATATGCTTCAAACAATGTGAGGAAAAAGCTTACCATATGCATTTCCAATCTGACTTTGATTTTTGAAGCCAGCAGTAACAGAGATGCAGAGAATCATGAGGATCCAATTAATATCTGGAATATATATCTGGCCAAGGAACATCTTCAATGTGTGCACAACTTTCACTCTTGGAAAACAACCATGTGCTAGGGCTTGCTTGATAATTGAAAGGTTGCAGTTATTGTGGCTTGGCTTGCAACTATAGCTGCTGCTGTTGTTACAACAAATATTGGCCAATATATTCTATCTGCGGAACTAAGGATAATCAACTTCAACATCTAACAAATGAACAGTTACTGCATGAAGAAATTAAGCAGCATCATTCAAATTACAAAAATCTTTTAATTGTTCTGGTAACGATGGAGGTAGTCGAATCTCCAACCTCTGGTTTTGAAGCTTCTTCGCGGCGCCTCTGTTCTGGTATGAAGCTCTCTCAATTTGCCTTTGATGTCTGATTCTGAGCTCTGGTTCCAATTCTCCTGCAATGGTCAAGCTCTATTTCTGGTGTGGGGGAAGAAAGTCAAAGGTCGCCAGAGATTATGGAGGAAGGTGACCGGTGAGAGTGAATGGTGGTGTTCTGCCACACTTCTGTCTCCCTGTGTTCTCTGTCGCTCTGGCAGTGATGAAAAGGTGGCCTGTGGTGTTGAGGGAAGAAGACCGCCGGCGGCCTGTGGTGGTGAATGATACCACCGGCGAGAGAGGAAGAAGAAAGCGAAGGTGATGGAGGAGGTTGAAGATCTGCAGGTGGTGAGCCCTGTCAGTGGCTGCCGCTACTGTTTCATTAAGCACCGAAGAAGCAGCAGCATTGAGCCTCGACCTAACCCTTGGTCAAAACATGCGTTTTGACCAATGGACTGCATTGAAAATTTTGAAAGTTTTTAGGAGGACTAACATAGAATAACGAAATATTTTGTGGGTACAAAGTTAATTTGCAAACATTTTAGGCCCAGTTTTTGTAATTGTCACTGAATCTTTCTTCATCAGTTCGCAGTTTCCAGAAATTCTAGGTTCTTTTCTGTATTTTTCCCAAACTAATATGTAATGAAAATAAATCCAAAATGTAATATCTTGTATTCCAAAATTAATCAATTAAGGTAAATCATAAAATATATGATATTTTTGGGATTTTTCAACCTTAATTTCTTATAAACACATTTAATCACAATTAATTACAAAAGAGGTATTTTAAGCTCAATTCTTATGACAAAAACCCCAAATAAAATATGAAAATATATAATAAAAATAGAGATTTATCATATACATTATGACATGATTTAATGTGTCACGAATGTACATTGAATTAAAAGTTCAGAAATTGTTTATTCTTACTTTCCCATTTTATTTCTGCCTACCAAAAAAATAATATTGATTTTCCAAATGAATTAAAATGTTTCTTACCATTGTCTGTTTCTTTATGCTCTATATTGATGTTTTGGAAATCTCCTTATGTTTTTGGGAGTAAACCCAGCTAAACATACTAAATTATGTTTGATTAAAAAGTCATATTCATTTTACATATTGAGAATTATATTAATTCCTGTTGCACATATTCTAATCCAGAATAAAACGCAAACAACCATTAGATCAAAGTATGGAATGTCACCACTGAGAACAGGAGAGGGCATACGATTAATAAGGAAGCAGGCGGTGGACACAGCATCAGCCCAAAAGGTTTTAGGAACATGCATTTGAAACATTAGAGCGCGGGCGACACCCAGTAACTGTCCCATGATTCCTAATCCCTTTTTGGACATTGATGATAGTGTGTCGTTTGATGAACTACCCGAGGATGTGAGAAAAAGGATTGATCCTGAGAAGATTAAACCGTTTGCCTACCCTGAGCGGTACCGAAGGCTGATTGGAAAATTAAATTACCTCACGGTAACTCGCCCTTATGTAACCTTTCCTGTTAGTAGACTTAGTCAATTCATGGTAGCACCGACCGTTGCTCAGTGGGAAGCTTTGGAACATGTCCTGCATTATTTGAAGGGGTCCACTGGTCGTGGTATACTCTATACGAATCATGGTCATACAAAGATTGAGTGTTTCTGTGATGCAGATCATGCGGGGTCAAAGACGACTAGGAGGTCTACTACAGGCTATTGCGTTCTTGTTGGTAAAACCCAGCTAAACATACTAAATTATGTTTGATTAAAAAGTCATATTCATTTTACATATTGAGAATTATATTAATTCCTGTTGCACATATTCTAATCCAAAATAAAACGCAAACAACCATTAGATCAGAGTATGCAAATATATTGCAAAACAATGCATCTACTGATTGACAGAAAACTTAAAGTGAGAGAATGACATTTGGGCCCCTTAGATGATGATTGTTAAGACTTTAGTCCCCTAAATTGGAAAAATATCAAATCTAAAAATTAAGGTAAAGTACAAGCTAGATGGAGAAAAGAAGTTTCTCTCCAAAATAATTTCAATAAAATGATCCTCCCGAATTTTCTTAAAAAATCTGAGCTAAAAATATTTTTCTTCAATTTCTTTTATAATATTAGGTATTTTTCAATATTTTATTCTTTTAATGAGCCGTTCTTCTTTTGCCTTCATCACTTACACCTTAAAAATCAGCGTATAAATTGTAAGCTTATAAAAGTATTAAACATGTTGAGTTGGTGAATTCTATATGGTGTGATGGCAAACTTATTATATTTATTAACTTTGGCCACTGATGAATGCTAATATTAATGAGGGATATTGTTTTTCGTTTTTTGTTTTCTTTTTTGAATTTTGGATAATTTTTTAAAACTCAATACTAAATAAGAGCTAGCTAGTTATGTTTTTTTTCTATGATGCTTAGAGCCTAAAAAAAAGACAAAACAGTAAAACAGACCAAAATAAAACAAAACAAGAAACCACAAAACAATATAATCAGTCACCCGTTGAAGAAGGCATGTGTGCTTTGTGCCTTACTAGCCTCTTCAAAAATTAAACCAAGAATTGTAATATAGGGTGTAATTCTGAATCGTCTCTCAGGGAGCCTTTTATTAATCACCTAGAAACTAAGTGTGATGATTGGCATAAAACAAGTTAAAAAATGATTTTGAGCTTTTTATCTAACAACTAAATTGCAATTAAACTAAAATGCTTTAAAAACTAATATTTTTGGATTTTTGGAATAAAAGTGGAATGGAATGGAAATTGGTTTTGAAACGTATGATAAAAGCCTCTTAGAACAATGAATTTCATCTATCATTTGCTTCAAAATATTTTTAGGAGTGTGATAGTTTGACAAAAAATGCCCAAAAGACCCCTTGAGGTAGCTTGAATTAGGTGAATTAATTCCTCCACATTGGGTAGAAATAATCCCTCTAACCGAAACTCAATACAAAACACTAGCAATTGCAACTAAAATCCCTCAAAATACCAAACCTTAAACACTATTGAGTCTAGTGTATTAATCAATGATTATTCCTAGACCTAGAAAATAATCACTTTTTAAAACACTATTAGAAACCACTTTGTATGCAATTTTTGAAATCATTAAGTTCTCTAAAATATCAAATCCTATCAACCGATGAGTCTAACACCAAAAGAGAGGAACACCTACTCTAGAGATGCTATTAATCACTCTTAGTGTGTGATTGTGAATTTATTGATGCAATTGGTTCCAAAGTAATCCAAAATCAACTAAATATCTAAATAATACCATGCAAGATAATAGAGAATCAAGAAAATTACAATAAAACATATATATAACTATATATATTGATAAGCACAAAATTCAATATCAACTAATCAAAATAACAAATTGGTTTAAACAAAGATTAAACCAAATATATTAGTCTTAACTACAAATTATAATTCCTAAAACCAAGAAAATCATAAATATACAGTAAAAGCTAATAACCAAAACTAAAACTCCTCTTTGTAGCTCCAAACATCAAGACTCAATCCTTTGCTCTAGGAGAAAATAAGCTCAACCAATAGAACCCATAGACCCAAAATCAAGAGGCAAAATCGTCCTCTTCAACAATATCATAGCCATCAGAAAATTCACCGGAAAACAAGATTGAATAGAGGAAATCAAAGCCAATCAAAACAAGGTCACTGGGAAAGGAAGAAAGGAAAGTAACGAGGTTGGTGAAGCAGTGGTGAACCGTAGATGAAGACTCAATGGTCCTCTGTGCATCTAGCTTTCAAACTCTGTTTGGTTCAACGGAGGAGAGAGGATGGGAGGGATTTTCATATTACCTCGTTTGGATTAATCGGAAGGGAGGGGAGGGGAGGAATTTTAATGTTATCTTGTTTGGTTGATGGGGGGAGGGGAGGGAAAATATATTTATTTGGACAATTTTACCCTCATTTAATCTTGTTTTTTCATACATAGTATAATGTTTAATAAAATATAATTATTAAGATTAAATAAATATAATCATAATTAAAATTTTAAAATATAGATAATATTAATTTTAATAAAAATAGAGTAATTATAAATATTATAATAATGAGGGAGGGACAGTTTGAGAATAATAGAAATAAGTAGAGGTATAATGGTCTTCACACGATAAAATATCACTCTTCCCCTCCAAATCCCCCAATTTGGGGAGGAAGGGTTTTGAAGGGAAGGGAGTGGAAATTTCAAAAAATTTCCCTTTCCCTCCTTAAATTTTGTTGTTTCCAAACGAGAGGGGAGCAAAATCCCTCCCCTCCCCTCCACTCAAACCAAACAGAGCCTCAAAGTCAAGCTTCTATGCCTGGTTCACGGCTTTGCTTCTTAGGTCTCCCTTCGTTGAAGCTAAACTTGGCAGTGGCGGAATGACGATGATGGATGGAATAGAGAGGAAGGTGAAAGTGATGAGGGGTGGTGATGATCCCAAGTGCCTAATTCAGCCTCCTCTGTGTCTCGAAAGCTCCACTGGTGATAATGGAGGAGTTGTGGTCGCCGGCGACAATCAAGACGACGATGAATGTTGTCGGCGATGGTGGTGAGCCCAAATAAACGTGATGAGAGCCACCTTTCGCGGCACTCTCTCTTCTTAAGATCCTCCCCAAAACTCACTCTGAATTAGACCTATTCCATTAAACCAATACACTGGAGTTTAATTGGGGGACTAAACTGAAATTTTGCAAATTCAGGTGATTAAACTGTCATTTCTAAAATTTGAAGCCGAAACTGCCATTTCTGAAATTTGAAGCCCAAACTACCATTTTCAGTTTTAATTCAATTTTTCAAGTACTTACAAGTGAAAACAATTAAACCAATATCAAATCCTTTCAAGAATAAAAGATTAAGTATAATTATAATTATTTTGATGATTTTTCCCTTTTTGGTCATAATTAATGTATTTACTCTTAATATCTATTTATCAGAAGTAAGGCATTTTTTAGATCAATTATTGTGACAAAATTCCTAAATAAAGTTTAAAAATATATAATAAAATCAGGGATTTGTCACCCATATCTACCATCTCTCAGCAAAACATAAATAGCTAATTAGTCCCACAATATCCCTTTATCATTTCTAGTCTTTGAGTCTATTTTCATCTTCCAGGAATAATTTGTTAGATCTCTCATGTTTTGATGATAACAAAGAATGGTATGAAAAAGATTTGATAAATAAATAAGTTTGAACAAAGTAATAACAGGGCAAATCATCACTTGAAGTAAGCATTGGAGTAATGAAGAAAGGCCAAGACAAAAAGCTGAGAAACTTCATCACTGGCAAATTTTCTAAAGGGTTACTCGAGTAAGTACTCGAGTAATGAGACTGAAACTTGAAGTAACCAGAGTCGACCTTCAAGTAACCTGCCAACGTTACTCGAGTAAGCACTCGAGTAATAAGGTAAATGACTTCCAGTTGCTCTCAGCCTACCAACGTTACTTGAGTAGCTACTCGAGTAACCAGGTAAATCACTTGGAGTTGCTTTCGGCCTGCCAATGTTACTCGAGTAAGTACTCGACTAACCATGTAAAAGACTTTCAGTTACTCTCGGCCTGCCAACGTTACTCGAGTCTGTACTCGAGTCCCCTGCTTCAAGAAATATGTTGCTCTAGGCATTTTCAATCCTACCAATGTTACTTGAGGAGCTACTCGAGTAACCTACTGTGGTAAGCAAAACTTGAAGGTAAAACTCGATTAACTTGATATGCTTTTATCTCACTCCACTTGAGTCACTACTTAAGTATGCAGGTATTCAATTATTCTTTGCCAAATATTTTAACTAGATTACTTGAGTCAGTAATCGAGTAATCTGCAAAGTTATTTACACAGCACTTGAAGTATCTACCTGAGTAAGCTATGCAGAAAATTGATGTTTACTCGAGTACAAGGTAATCAAACTTGAAGTGCTCTCGACCTTGTAATCCTGCCAACATTACTGGAGTGAAGCTTCGAGTAACCTAAAGTTCATTTGGGAGATTACTCGAGTTGCTACTCGAGTAACCTATGAAGTTAAGTGTGCCATACCCGGGTAAGTACCCGAGTAAACAGGTATTTCCAAGGTTTGTAAATTTGTTTACTTCATGCACTACTCGAGTTATGTGATGTTCATTCATTAACTCGCTATCATTACTCTCACGATGATACTCGAGTAAGTAAACTTAATGAATACTCGAGTAACTACTTGAGTATGCAAGTCCAGAAATTCAGAAATCATTCCAACGTTCATTGATTTGTTTCCTATGTGATTAACCCTTCATTGTAGTAGTATTCTTAGCATATTCACAGATAAACAATGAAGAGATCTTACCAAATAAGGAAAGTCAAATGCAACGTTCAAATGCTACCTACAGCCACCTACCGCAAACGGATATTTTTCAAATATTGGAAAAGTCAACAGTGGCTGCGCACACTCTAACGGGCGAGAAGAAAATGTTCCAACAGTCACTACCAACACATCTATATATATGGGAACATCCAAACAGAGAAAACAACAAGAACACACACACGAACGCATTATTAAGTTCACTACTCTATTTTACATATACTTGTAATTCTGTACTTTAGTGATTCTTATTCACTCTGTGAGAGAGATATTTCATTCAAACTCAATATTTGTTATTGAGGTAACTTAAGGTTGTGGAACCTTGAGTTGGGATTGGATTACAACTTGTAAGGGGGAGCGAGTGTCCAGGTGAAGGAACTTGCTTGTACTGAGGTGCCAAGAACCCACTAAATCTTGGAAGTTATAGTGAAACTCTCAAAGATATTCTGAGGACTGGATGTAGGTCAAAGTGGTTGTGACCGAACCAGTATAACTCCCGGTGTACACTTCGGTGATATTTCTCCTTACTCTTTACTGCATTATATTCATCATCAAGTTTTCATATTTACAATGAAATTTTTAGTATCACCCAATTCACCCCCCTCTTGGGTGAAACGCTTGCTCTAACATAATTCACAATTTCTGTATCTTTCAGTATATTTTCATTTCTTTAGAGAAGCTCTCTTCTCTCCTAAATAGGAGCTCATTATGTTAATATCAAGATACACATGCCTTGTCTAGTTCCTAAAACATGGTTTTCTTTTTTGCAGTGTTGCAGTAATGACTAGGGCTTTCCTCAATTATCTTGGGGAGGGAAAAGATCTTGTTCTTCTTCAAAATATATCATGCTATTTGCTTCGTGCTTGTGGCATAGTTTATGTTGTCTTGGTAAGACTTTTACAGACAGCAAACTTGATTTGACTGTGTCTTTACGCCTTGGGGTCAAATGCAAAATATTTTTAATCCAAGAATTGCAGTATAATGCAACACTCGGGTCGTCTCACTTGAGGAGCCTTTATTGAACTACCTAAGTAAACTAATTATCATGCAAATGCAATTAAACAAGGGGAAAATGACTTTTGGATTTTTGAAATTAATAATTAAAAGAAAGATGCAATTGAATTAATAGCTAATCTAGTATTTTTAGTATTTTTCTTATGAAAATGGAGAATGAATAACAGTGAATGGTATGGTATGGAGTGGAAAATATCAATAAAGAATGCTCTTGGTAATGAAGAAGTGACAATCATTGCTTAAAAAGATTATGGGAGTTAAGAATTCATTAAGTCTTAAGAACAACCTCAAGATAACACTTGAGTCCAATATTCCCAATTAATAGTAGCTCCTACAAACATTGATAACTACTACCTCTTGAGATATTGTTAAAAACCACTTAATGTGCAATTGAAATTTGAATAATGCAACATGAGTCTTCTTGAATTTGAGTGCTAAACAGCCCCTCAAGGATACAAATCAACCACATTAACTAGACAATAACACGCTAATTAATATAATCTCATTGCAACCACGAAGAAATTCAAGCATATATAATCTTCAAATTGCAAAATTCAATCTCAACTACAATTATCAAACCAAAAGAGACAATTAACATTAATCCCAATTCCAGAATCACATATATAAAGATTCCTAAAACTAGGCAATTCAAATATATATAATTTTAGACTAATGGAATGATAACAAAACTCCCCTTTGTAGTCCATTAAGCTCGGCACAAATCCCCACTACCAAGAACCAAGAAATTTAGCTTCTCATGAATTTAACAGTAGCCACAATTTCCTCAAAATGCCAAAGTTCCATGGAAATATGAGTGAATAACCAAATTAATGGTTAAAGGATGTGGTTAGGTCAGAAAATGGGACAGACAGTAGATGATGGTGGTGGTGTTTCAATGGTGACGAAATGGTTAAGAGGTGGAAAGCTATGATGATGAAGATGGTGTTAAATGGTGGTGACTGAGAACAGGGGAAAAACGGAAAGTCGACGATGGCTCGATGGTGTTGAGGAACTGTGATACTGGCGGTGAATAAGCAGTGTTGGTGATCGGAGTTCTGCCTCTGAAGCTGTCACGTTCAGCTCCTTCGCTGTCAGCTTATTTCCACGTCCACCGCCCCCACTCTGTCTCAGGTCTGTGTCTCCAACGATGAAACTCTCAACTCTGGTCTGGTTTAACACGTCGCCGGTGCCAATGGAGGAGAAGAGAAGCTGCGCCGCCGGCGACACAAGAATGGGAAAGGAGAAAGAAGAAGATGATTCGCTGATCTGCGATGGTCTTCTAACTGCGGCGCTGTGCTCTCTCTTTTCAAATATCACTCTCGGTTCCTTCCATGTGCAGCAGCATATCCATCGGGTCTAGTGGGTTTATGTTTCATTATTTTTTTTTTCAGAAAAAGCCCAAACTGCAAACTATGTCCCTGGTCAAAACGCAAGTTTTGACCAGGGACTTAAATGAAACTTTTAAAATGTTCTTCAGGAGGGACTACACTGAACTTTTGAAACCTTCCGGGAAAAGCTATAATTTTGAATCTTGTGGGTACTCTTCTATAATTTGTTCACCGACCCCTTTCTTCACAGATTTGAGGTTTTCCGAATTTATGGGGCCTTTTCTGGAGTTTTCTTCAATCTTCAAAAATATTAATTTTGACCCAATTGCATTCTTTCAAAAATCTCAAAATTTGTTCCTTCACACCTACAATGCAAATTTAAGCACAAGTAGCATCAAAAGTCTAAGAAAAACATTTGTACAAATAAATTAACAATTTATGACTATTTTATCCTTAATTACACTTAATTCAATACAAATGTCTCCAACTCAAATTGATGCTCAATAATGCAATATTATCCCATAAAATCCATTAAAAATCCCAATTTAATTATGAAATATTACATAAAAATATGGTTCAATCAAGACTATCAGATCAAGAGTGTGTGCATGGGTTTTGATTCCTTCTGCTTGGCACATTCTTTGTTGGTACCTTCCAATGAAAATGGTTTATATTATACTTAACAGTTTATTTTTACTCACACACTATATTGATAAAATTATAGACTAATTGTTTAATTTGGCAAAACCAAAACTAGTTCATGTTATCTTGTTAAAAGACTTTCTAACTTTGCTTACTTTGTAATACTAATTCAAGGGGATCGTATGCATTGGTTTTCTGAAACGCACCCGCCAGCAGCAGGAAATCACAAGAGAGAAAGCAATCAAGGATCTAGAGGTAGGCTATTAACTTGAAATGTTATGACATATTAATGGGTTGATTCCTGTTTGCATGTCTGTATTCCCTATTGTCTGTCATTCCTATTCATATGAGATCCCATCCTGGTAAACATCTTGTGCATAGTGATGCTGATGAACTAGAGACTAGAATGCTCTTAAATTTTCTTGCCACATTGCATTCAAGCCTACACAGAAAATTGATGTATTTGATCACTTTGCATTGTCTTTTGGAATTTTCTTAATGTTCAGATGCGTAAATAATTGGTCACATAATCTTGCTGCATTTTGAAAACGCAAAACCGTAGAGATGGTAGACCTGCATTTTTGGCTTGTTAAATTATTATTCTAGTCTGTCATTGCAAGAATCTCTTTCCTTGCTTTTGGATTGTTGTTCTTTTCAAGTTTGTTCTGTAAGCTTGGCGATTTGAACTGCATCCACGGGCAAAAAATACGAGTCATGATTTCTGTTTTTGCTGTTTCATACAATGAGGTTGTCCATTCTGTGTAGAAAGTGAATTTTGTTCTGTTAGTTGGGCACTTGACGGTAAATAGTTAAAGGTAACATGCACATACACAATTCTGTTTTTGACTGTCATGTTATGCTTTCTTAATTAAACTAGATTTCACTTTCACGTGGTGCATAGGAAGATTAAAATTATCAGTGGCTCATCATTGTTAACAATCAACCCATTTTTCATAATGATAAAAATAATTAAAAGAATTTCTGTACGATAAAAATGCCTACTACATGGTACATGCTTGGCAGACCTTTTAGCTTCAGATAGTTAATTTATGAGCAAATCACAACTCACTATATTTTGGTAAAGAAATATCTCAATCACAATACGAAAAAGCAAAGGATGAAAACTTGATGTGGCATGCAAAAAATTGCAACCATGGGAAAATGTGTGTATGGTTACACCAATATAGCTTCCTCTGCTGAGTAGTTTTAGGTAATTATTTACTATTAAATTTTCTAGTCAAGAAATAATGCTAATTTTACATACAGAATCCATGTTGCCATTTATAAATGGAATTATTATATATTTTTTCTTAGAGTTAAGGTGCAAATTTATCCCAAAAGGTTTCACTCAAGCAAAGTTGACTTTTATTGTTAAAAATGTTAATGTTAATAAGCAACATCAATTTTTTAATAATCAATATTATTTTTCTAATGGGCATTGTTATGTTTTGAAACTTCTAGGATAATAGTTAGCCCAAAAAAGCTTTTGAAACATCATTGAGACCAAGCAAAAATTTTTGAAACAAATTTACATATTAAATCTTCTTTATTATGTATATATTGATAGTGATAACTAGACTAAGTTGCATGCATTTCTATAAAAATTCTAGATGAGTTATCATATTTATGGGTTTTAAATAATGGATTTGTTATCACTTTTAAATGTATAGTGAAAAATGATGGTACTATTTTTTGAAGGAAAAACAATTTTATTATTAACTAAATAAAATAATACATAAAAAAGACTCAACAAGTAACAAATTAACCTACCCGGCCGGGTAAGCAACTGTGCAAGCCCAAAACATAAAGTAACAATCCAATTACATGAAAAAAGCGACAAACATATAAAAACAACTATAAGGGAAAACCAAAACCGTGAAGCTTAAACACGAAAAATGATGGGAATAATACATACACGCAATTTTTACTTCATCAAAACCGTGAGTGACTTATGTGTTTTCAAAGGAATTTGGTCTTACTAATGTACCATGAAAAAAAATAATGTATTGTACAATGAAATTATAAAATGAGTGAAAATTAAATAAAAAAATTAAAGAAAAGCCTATTGAGTTGTTAAGATTATAAATTCATGAGGTAATATTATTATTAGTCCTTAGAGTTTATTTTGGTCTCTATAGTTTTATAACGACTTGATTTGAATTAATAGTACGGACCAAAACCAAAACTCATTAAAAGTATATAGACTCGTCATTAATGACCCTATTTTTTTGTTCTTATTGTCCTTTCAATGCCAAACATTTACTATTGTATAGAAACATTGTTGGCAATTGTTGGACTTTAGATCCTGGTCCGTCCTTGATAGACCGGACTATTTGATTAGGAAACAAGTAGTCTTATCAAATAAAAAACAAATCAGCATTAATTATACATTTGTTAATTGAGAAATAAGTGTATATTAGAAAATTAATCAAGAATTAATTTTCTGATTATTACTTAAAGGGCAAGTAGGAGTGCACATAACTTCCTAATTAGTGATCTCCCTAAGCCTTTATAAATAGGATGTGCCTCTCTCAGTTAAACCTATCCCCACCATTGAGATATTTGTGATTCTCTTTTTTCTCGTACCATCTTTCTTTCTTTGTTATAGTGATCTATTGTGTTATGACCAATGTTTTGGAACTTGTGCCGGACTCGGGAACCGGTTCGGTCTGGTGACCTAACCGATTCACCAATTTTTTTTATTTTTTTTAAAATTGATTTTTTAATATTTGTCCTTAGAATTTCATATTAATAAGCCTAAAATATTCAATTTCTCACCAGTTTAACTCCGGTCTGACCCACTAACCCTTGACCCAGTATCCCGACCAATCCAATGATCGGTCTAGGTTTCAGAACCTTGGTTATGACATATTAATGGGCTGCTTCCTGTTTGCATGTTTGTATCCCTTATTGTCTGTCATTCCTATACATATGAGATCCTAGTGAACATCTTGCGCATAGTGATGCTGAAATGCTCTTAAATTTTCTTGTAACATTGCATTCAAGCCTACACAGAAAAAACTATGCGTCATGATTTCTATTTTTGCTGTTTCATGCAATAAGGTTGTCCATTCTGCGTAGAAAGTGAAATTTGTTCTGTTAGTTAGTTAAAGGTAACATACACATACACAATTCTGTTCTTGACTGTCATGTTCTGCTTTCTTAATTAAACTAGATTTCACTTTCACGTGATGCCCAGGAAGATTAAAATTATTAGTGGCTCATCATTGTTAACAATCAACCCATTTTTAATAATGATAAAAATAATTTTAAAAAATTCTGTAAGACAAAAATGCTTACTACATGGTACATGCTTGGCAGGCCTTTTAGCTTCAAATAGTTAATTTTTGAGCAAATCACAACTCGCTATCTTTTGGTAAAGAAAGATCAATCACAGTGCGAAAAGCCAAGGATGAAAACTTAACATGGCATGTGAAAAATTGCAGCCATGGGAGAATGTGTCTGTATGGTTACACCAATATAACTACCTCTGCTGAGGAGTCTTTGCTGATTATTTACTATTAAATTTTGTAATATGAAATAATGTTAATTTTACATACAGAATCTACATTGCCATTTATAAATGGAATTCTTATATATATTTTTCTTAGAGTTAAGGTGCAGATTTATCCTAAAAGTTTTCGCTCAAGCAAATTTTACCTTTATTATTAAAATTGTTAATAAGCAACGTTAATTTTTTAATGATCAATATTATTTTTTTAATGCAGTAGGTTAATATTGCTATATTTTGAAACTTTCAGAATGATAATTAGCCCAAAAAAACATGTGAAACATCATTGCTACCAAGCAAAAAATTTTGAAACAAATTTACACATTAAGCCCTATTTACTCTTTATTATGTATATATTGATAGTGATAACTAGAATAAGTTGTATGCATTTCTATAAAAATTCTAAATGAGTTATCATATTTACGGGTTTTAAATAATGGATTTGTTATCGATCACTTTTAAATATATAGTGTAAAATGGTGGTACTATTTTTTGAAGGAAAAACAATGTTATCATTAACTAAATAAAATGATCCATAAAAAAGACTCGACAAGTAACAAACTAACCTACCCGGGTAAGCAACTGTGCAAGCCCAAAATATATCTTTAAAGTAACAAACCAATAACATGAAAAAAGCAACAAACATAAAAACACCTACAAGAGAGAACCAAAACCGTGAAGCTTAAACACGAAAAATGATGGTAATAATACATACACTAATTTTTTTTTTACCAGTAATACATACACCAATTTTTACTTCATCAAATAATAAGAATAATAATAATAATAAACGCTCAACATTTATAATTTAGGGTTTGAATCCTTCAATTGAGCGATGTTAACTATTTGATCGCGATATAATACTAACACAAATAGTTGATAATTAATTTAAAGTCCTCTATTTATTTTTTGTAAAAAGAAAAAAGAAAACTGTAACTTGCCTCTCAATGTCATTGGATCACATTCTAATTGAAAGTTGTTTTGGATTCAATCTAATTGAAAGTTTAATTGAGTGGATGATTTCGTTTTTTATCACTGATCAGTAATTCAGTACTCAGAACTTTTGATAGACGAAACAAACACTGAGAAACCCCTAACCAAGAGCAAAGGCCAAAAGCCATTTTCAAATTTTCCATACATCTCAGCTCTCGCTTTCCACTTTCGAAACCTTGCTTCAACACTCTCTCTGAGTCTCTCTCTTCAAGATCTATCAATGCCTCTTCGAAAGGTAAGTTCCATTCAATGTCTGTAAGAAAACCATCGCTCTATAGATTTCTCATCCTAACTAACCATTCACATTTTCAAATTAACATCTTCTTGCTCCTTTTTCCTCCTCATTTTCAGTTGTTGAGAAACTTGTTCAAATTTTAAACCTGTCACATCCCTCGCTTGCTTGTCATTTTTTAGGTAAGATCCTAATTTGAATTTGGCTAATCCTTTCTGTTTCTGAATCCTTTCATTTTTAATCCGCTGATCAAAGAAACAAAAAAGAAGGGCTTCACAGTGCAACTATCATACGGATTCGAGTCAAAATCTGATATGGACTCTTTCAGATTTCAAGTCGTATCTGACTGAATCATTTAGTACCTTTCTTATATTCAAGTTTTGTCATGTAATTTAACAATAAATACGTAAAAAATTAAAATTAGATATTGGATCTCAATTTTGAAAGATAGTTATGAAGGCTTCCCCTATTTCTCCCTTGTTTAAGGTTTTAGGTATATTATGCGTGCAACTGAGTTTTGAACTTTTGAGGACATTTTAAGCATCGCAATATTTTGGCTCTATAAACGTCATTTGACATATAACATTTCTTGACCTTATTCAAGGAAATTTTAAGCAAATCTATATTCTGGCTAATTTTACACGGCAGAAAAGGAATGTAATTTCCTAGGGTGCTTAAAATTTAGAAAGGGTTTCTCTTGCTCCATATATATGTGTATGATCTTTATTTGAAAAAATTCTGGTCTGTTCTGAGATTTGAAGAAGCAACACCTTGGCCTCCACCGATTTACTTTCTTTAGATAAGATCATATCCCCTAAAATATATTGATTGCTAATTTAGTATTAACTCTCCATTTGATTCAAGGTACCAACCACTTTGATTTTTATGCATCTCTTTTGATGATATTTCCCCCTCTCTTGGTGGCCGTGACATCTAGCATATGAAACAGTTCATATAATCTATTGTACTATTCATCACCTTTTCTATATTATCAAGGAAGACATCCACATTCCAAGGAGGCAATTGGATACCGTTTACAGAGAATTAGATGACCTCAAAGTAGAGGTGGAGAAGCTTAAGGAAGAATGTTGAGTTAAAACAGAAATTGTTGAGAGCTTGAAGAATGCCCGCAATGAAGAATCTCTGAAATTTCAAGAGCTTATGCAGCAGACAGAGAAACAGGCCCACAAACTTCATCTTAAGTCTGAGGAGATATGCGAACTAAGGAATGCCAATGAAGATATAAAGTCTAATTGGCTTGAAGAAGAAGATCATATCAAACATTATATTTGATTTCAGAGAAAAAGAAGATGGAAGTTAATTTCACTGAGAGATTATCAAAATTGGAAGAAGTAAATAGAGAGCTAGTGTTGGCTTTAGATGAACTGAAAGTTAAAAACAGTGAGCTGGAGCAGAATGCATGTGCCAACAATAAGGAAATTTCAGGCCTCAGAACACTTCTATCTACTACAGAGAAGAAGTATCTTGAAGCACAAGAGAAAACTCGGGAAACTAACATGTTGGGACAGAGAGATGATTTTACAATGAAACTGGAGGAAGAAAATAGAAACAGGCGTGATAAAATGAAATGGAAAATTGAACAGTTTAGACATCCTGAAGAAGCTCACAAAAAACTTCCAAGCGAGTTCCAATCTGATAAGGAACAGTGGGAGAAGGAGAGATCTGCACTCCTTGAAGAGATAACTTCCTTACAGACTAGTTTAGATTCTCAAACAAGAACTCTAGAAGCAGTACAATCTCATTTAGAGATGTGCAACCATGCATTAGCTCACCAAGAAAGCAATAGGAAACTCCTCGAGGTTGAAATATCTAAATTCAAGTCATGGTTTGAGGATGTTTTTACCCAGTGTGAAGAAGAAAAGTCAAAGATTCAGAGCTTAACCATTCAGAGGAATGATGAAATAGCAGAGTTAAGAAATTCCCTGGGAGTAAAAGAGACACTAATGAGAGAAATTGAACTTAAAATTGTTCAGCTTGAACAAGAGAATCAGGAATTAGGAGATTCACTTAAAGAACTAAGGGAAGCTCAAATCCAAAATGCTAGAGCAAATTCTTTTCTACCAAAGCTCTGTAACAAGCTAAGGTGGTTGGAAGAGGCACACAAAGACTGTGCCTCAACTATGAAGTCTAGAGAATGTCAATGGGGTTCTCAAGTTGAAAAGAACAAGAAGTAAAGGATCTTCTTATGAAACTAGAAAATTGTCATTGCACAATTGAAGAACATTCTTTGGGGCTCTTGATCTTTAAATCAGAACTCATAGAGGCTTATACCAAATTATTTAATGTAGAAATAGATAAAGTGGTTCAGATCAAAGCAAAAGAAGATATGACTCTTCTCTCTATTGTGCCATTAGGAGAGAAAGAGCTTGAGCTATATAAAAATAAAGGCTTGAGGAATCATCAGAAGGTCTACTTGTCTTGAAAGATGCAGAAAATCTGATTAAGCTAAAGATTGAAGAAAAGAACTTGAGAATAACAAAATCAAAACTTGAAGTTAACAATTTGCTTGAGAAGTTAGCTAACAAGGAAGAATCAATCTTGCATTTGAAACAAGAATCAGAGCAGCATCAAGCCTCATTCAGAAAAAGAAGTTGGAAACTGAACATCTAATAGAAAAACAGAGGTCCATGGAAAGCAGAATTAGAGAGCTTGAGTTTGAGAAAGGAACTTAGCTTCAAGACATCATGAAGTTATTAAACGAAAAGGAGGGTATGTTGGCACATATTGAAGGCATGTGTGAAAAGATTGAAGAGTTATCTGGTGGGGATCAGCTATTGATGAAGCCTCTTGATGATATATTGGATACTTCGGTAGATGGAGATGACTGGTCAACAGATCTTGTTGACTTTGACAAGCTACATGTTTCTGCTGCAAATAGTTCAAATGGTACTTTTTCAGTCATGACTAAGAAACAAGAAGCAAATTTTGATGAGCGAGCTCCACCGAGAGAGTTTAAGAATTTGCACATGTAGATCAGAGAAGAATTCTGAACTCAACCTAAGGAAATGCAGTAAAGGTAAATAAATAAATATTCTCATTTCAGATTTAATGCTCTTACCGTTGTCTTGTATTAGAGTCGTTTTATATGTGATATACACTTACTTTCAAAAGCTAGATTTTGAAGAATCTTTAGTATCATGAGAAGTTCAGGCTTAGCAAACTTAATATTGTTAAATGGAAACAAAACTGAAAATAATGTTTAATTCTTCAACTTTATTCCATAAGTTGTTCATCAAAGCTTCTTTACCCATAGTCTTATCAAAAACAAAAGAGCCATGAATATGAAATTTTGTTGCCATGTGATACAAGTGACCTGAACATATATAGACAAAAGTTCCTAGTCCATATATAAATGTTCTTAATTCTAAACCTAAAGCTGGATTAGTTACCCTACAAGGAAAAAAGAAAAATGGGTCGGTCAACCTAAAGTTGTAGCCATTTGACTTAACTTGATGCATCCCTATAATCTCCTGAACCAAGGGAGAATCACTTTGTAGTCCGAAGGAAGAAATGTAATCACCAAAAAGTTCCAATAACAAGTGAGTAGCATGAACCTATTATCATTTGCTGCTCTGAAACTTGTCATTGCATATTGTTCACTAGTTCAAACACTTTTTGGTAACTACATTCTTTCTCTGGGGCCTTCAAATAATTCTTACCTGAATTAAATGTCTCATCACTTCTGTCTGAAGTTGTTGTTATTTTGTTGAAGAGCAAATCAATTAGTAAAACCACTAGTATTGTTAATATTTCTGTTAATTTCATACAGTGCTGTACTTTTTGTTCCGCTTGACAAGTGATTTTAGATTTTTTTTTTCTTTCAGATTTTGGGAACATGCAGGATCTGCTCGTCTCAAGCAAGCTAAACCATTGAATTTTAATTCTCTTGGGAAGTCGAAGAATCAGCACTAACTGTTAGATATGGAGGATTGAAAGATAAACTAAGTGAACTCAACTGATGCTTATTTTTGTAGCTAAGTGAACTCAACTGATGCTTATTTCTGTAGCTCCCACATGATTTATAGAAAAGATTAGTTTAGTGATCAAGTTTGATCCTTAGATTTGTATGAGTGAGCCATTTCCATTTGGTTATCTTGATACATGAATGGGAAAACACGAAATAGGTAGAAAGTAGTGTTGTTCTAAATATAATTTACATAGAAGTATCAAATAGTCACTATTTGCTGGTTTGTAACGTGTTTCTGTGATTACGTTCATCACAATTCTAAAGAAAGGCTCGCAGATGGGTAGATGATAACCTAATACCAAATCATGCTCTATGTGATGGGATTAGACAAATACACAACTTTATAATGCGTGATTGTATTATAATATTCGATTTCATGTTAAGAAATGCTAACTATTGTTATTTTTTAGCCAGCCGTTGTAATCAAATGAATATTGAATGTGCCATTATGAATATTTCCCTTTATTAAAAAAAACACCACTGCACCCATTTCAGTTAGTAATCAAATTTTAACCCTTTCTGTTAAACTTACATTACAACCAACTTTCATTTATGTACTAATTTGTTGATTGTGGATGTTACAAGTTGGATTATATACTTCACTTTCGGGTTCTCTTTTTTATGATTTATAATAAAAAACACCTGAATTTGAAGGTTTGACATTTCTATATGTCTAACAATTCAATACCGATCCTGATGTTTTTGGATTTGAGAAGCTTGCCTTTTGATACGTAACTAACCCTTCACTCATCAACAGTAGGCATATGTAGTTGCAATTTACTACCTCCAATCTGAAATATAAAGGATAGTTTACAAGTGAATTTTGATCAAGAATATAAAAATTTTAATATAATTTATCTCTTTATCATTTTTCTCCCAACTAATTTATTTGGCTTATAAATTAATATATAATAATATAATAATACACAAATATTTCAAAAACTTCATGTAACATATGCTATAATTAAGAAAATTATTTAATTTTCTTAATCTCTCCAAATTAGTCAACTTTCATTTTTTTGTAGGCCTGGGGTATCCACCGCCGGTAGTTGTGATTAATCCCCTCACACTGTAGACTTTCCAAAGGGGTTTTAGTGTTGACCATGAGACCCTCTCTATCCACATCGCCAGGGATCAAACCCCTAATAAGATACTTTGGGAACACAGGAAAGCCGCAAATGTGACCGATGGTAGGATGTGTGTGTGTGTTAGTTAAAAACAGTTTGGGTGTTGGCCCAACAAGGTGGGTTGGGGGAGAGTGGGCTAATGCATATTATAGACAGGTTCCTTGTTCTTGTTTCTTTTCCTTTGGGCCCTCACCATTTAAAACTCTTTTGGGGAATTTCTTCAAGGTCCCGCACACCGTGAAAATCATTAAAATTATTATGGAGTCTCATGGATCTTAATTTAAGTTGTAGTGTACATTTATCCAAGTAACTTTATTTTAAAAAAAAAAGGAAAAGAAACTTCCCCAACAGTGGAAACATAAAATTAAGAGTCACATTCAAGCTAGCATCTAGATTAAACCAGCAAAAGCAAAGCAAGCCAATCATGGAACAAGACCTCAACTTCAATCCAAGCCAAAACATAGATGCTGCCACCATGATTAATCAAACTAAGAAAACTTCTGATATGGATATCAAACTCAGAAAGGCATCTCCATACACTAATAATGTTCAAGCATTCAGATCTTACCTTCTTGAATGAAAAAAGGCATCATAATTCAAGAACTTCAAAACTCTGAGAAGACATATATTCACCAACTGGAGCTTTTCAATCCAAATTCAACGGATTTTCAAACACACTCACTCAGTAAGTGCTCACAAGGCAGCTAGCAGCTGGCATCATCTAATCCTCCAGTCCATACCTTAAACTCCAGTTGGCTTTTCTCAAAAATAAATAAAAAAATAAAAAGGATGAGAATGGCAAAGATAAATACCAGTAAACCCAGCCCCACTTACCCAACAACAGTTTGAAGTGTCCAATATAAGAACTGACCGCAACTAATAACAGAGGTGATGGTGTATGAGAATGCCAACGAGATGGCCACACCTCCATAGATTATATGAAATACTTGAGCTCATCAATTACTAAGTTTTCTACACAGAAGTTCCACTGGATACCTGTTCACATGCATATCGTTGGAAATATCCAGCTCATGCTTTGATAATTGATGGTTCAGAATTTTACATTTAAATTTGTGATCCAGAATAGTCCAAGTATTACCTGTTTTATGGAAGCAATTAACACAATATATCTGATAACCTGTTTTAAACAAAATCTAGATAAATTTCAACTGAGTATTCAAGTTCATCCATCATTGTTGGATGTATCTGCTTTCTTAGAGTACTTCATCCATTTCTGCTTGTTCTTCTCTGATGCATTCGGGTTTTGAGAAAATCTTGTAAGCCCCTCTCTCAATGCTCCTAGATTTACCCCATTTCCAACCAAAATGCTTGTTACTCCCATTTTTGAGACCTGAAATTGGCATTTCCCGCTAATAAACATGTAATATATATGCATAGTACTCTTTCCACCCAAAGAAGATGAGCAAATAGCAATTCTACGATGTAACCATTACTGGACACATTGGAAACGTGATAGCAAATATTGCACAAAAAGGAAAAATGAAGGAAGTCTTTTTACCGCTTGGATGTTCCTGTTCTCGTCATCAAAGAATAGCATAGAATTAAATGGAACCCCAGTCCTTGAATGAATTCTTTGAAAATGGTCTGTTTTGTGTGTCCAACTCGAAAATATTTCCTGAACAACAGAAGGAAAAGACAAATTAAAATTGATAAGACACAGATATGTGATTACAACCATTTACAGATTCCATTTTGTTCAAGAAACAATTTTTTATTTTCCCCCTTCTTTTGTTTAGACATATACTCTAGAAGGTTCGGGGAGACAAAAAGACCTACAACCACAACCTTTAGAATTTTATTTTTTTCCAACTTAGCACTAATCTCCTACCGCAGAAGCCAGTGCTCAACTCTATTTTTTTCTCAGGGTATCAAATATGATGATATATCAACGAACAGAACAAGGAAAAGAAAGATTAAAGTATGATTCAAAGAACAAACCTGAGCAGAAAACATTGACTTGATGCTCAATTTATCAAGAAATGTTCTGGCTATATCAGCAGTTGGTGATCTAGAAGCAATGGCAACACCAATCCCTTTGTCTTTGAGTGCATCTAGGATTCCTTTGGCATGAGGGTACAAAGATGGCATTTCACGTTTGGATCGGCACTCACTGAAATTTGGCTTGGCATAAGTGACTAAATTATAAATTAACATTTGAAAACTTTTGCAGGAGAACCATCTTGAGTTATACTGATCTGGAAGTTCATTTTTGCACATTCTAGATGACATAATTAATGGCTTGGCTTTAAATTGTCAGCCTTTGTGGTTTGTTAGGTTCAACCCTTAACCTCTACATGATACATTTTGTACAAAGTTGATGAGAATAAAAATGTAAATGTTTAAAAGATGAGAAACTCAAAATGCTCTCAAGCTATTTCTGGGGAAAACAAGCAAACAAACCAAGTTGTCCAAAATATAGTTTTGAAGGAAACATTCTGATTTTCAAATGTCAACTTAGCCTCAACAACTTCTTTAGGCTCAAGAAAAAAAAGTATCTCACTTCAGACATTGTACAACCGTATGAGGTATAAATGAAACAACGAAATCTTGATCAATTATCAATATGACTATTTATGTTAAAACTAGATGAGACACCATAAATTATTTGAGTTATATAAAAAGAAGCCTCAAGGCCACATCAAAATGATTACCCGTAGATAATCCAAGAATAAAATTTTATTGTATAATGGATTCTGTCACCAGGCAAAGTTGAGCTTGGTTCAGTGGCCACAGACACAAAATTAAGACAGAGAAACCATTAGGCATCCATCGAATATGACAGTTCAACTCGGTTTGCAAGGAAATTCAATCATATTATGTGATGAAGTAATGGCAAATAATCCACTTAAGCCTGTCCTCTTAGTTCATATAAGAACTAAAAAACTAAACTAAAACTCCTCAATCTACATCATTGATGAAGCATTTTTCCTGGAAGTACCAAACAGAAGTTTCTCTCTAAAACGAAAATCTATATCCCAGGACCAAAAAGAAAGAAGAAAAGTAATACTAGATTCAACCAAACAAGGAAAAACGGAAAAGAAAAAACAAAAATGGCCAGTTTTGAGTTCAAATTCAGAGCAATTTGGAGAGACCAAATAAATCAATGGCAATGAAGAGATAAATTATATTTTAAACGAAGATAGGTTGATTTTAGAGAAAGAAAAGAAAGAAGAGAAAAGGGAGGAGTACCAGTAGAAAGGCTAGAGGGTGTAATCGAGGTCGAAAACGACAAGTCGTGGGAGAACTTGAAAGACTTCGATTATCTGAAGTGCCTCCGCCTCCGCCTTCTCGTCTCCCATCTCTCCGCCTCTGCCAACCTGTGGGATTGAATTCCGATGGTCGTCGCACGAGCTTCGATTCAATATTCAAGATATTAATATATATATATGGAAAATCTCATTCAGTCCCAACGACAAGAAAAAATAAAAATCCCCGTTTCTCTTTAAAAAAACTCTCTAAAATATATTTCAAATGTCATATCTTATTGATATATATTGGTTTATCAATTATCACTTTAAGACTTATCAATATAGTCATACATACTTATCAATTGGAGCTGATTTAGTTAATATAGATAGGCTTATTAATAGTCACTCTATGTGTGAGTTTGGAGCAACAATTGCAAAAGTGACTTTTTTCAATATGACTTTTTACAATCTTATTTTTGGATAAACGTCAAATTATATAATATGATTTATGCTTAGACTGGCGATTATATAAGTGACTTTTACAAAAGTTGAATTTGTTTGGATTGACTTTAACATAAGTGGCTTTTGAGATAATGATAAGAGAGAATGAGTGGAAAAATATTTTAAAAAATCAAGTAAATATTTAATAATTACTTTATAATACTAGGTGCTACTGAAAAAATATTTTAGAATAGGTGAAAATCAATAAATCAGTATTTTAAGTTTTGGGTGCTCATTACTACTAAAAAAAATACATTAAAGGTAAAATTATAGTCAGTCTCCTAAGACTGATACAACTGAAAAAATATTTTAAAGAGTTAAAAGCACCAAAAATATTTGAAAGTAGTTTTTGGAGCTGAAAAAGTATATTAAGGATAAAATTACAATCAGTCTGATAACACACTGAGCATAACTGAAAAAATATTTTAAGGGGTTAAAAGCACTAAAATTTATTTTATGATACTGCATGGTACTTAAAAACATTTTAAAATACTAGATAAGTCTAGAAATATACTTCATAATATTAGACACCATTTTCTTAAAAAAAAAAAAAGTTCAGCATAATTGGTATGAGATATGAGTGGTTTTTTTAGGTGGGACAACATTTATGTCCTAGTAATTTCTCTATCCAATTTTCATCAAAAGCCAATCATGGCATAAGCCCCAAATCTAGCTTATGGTAAAAGCAAGATCGAATTGCACAAGTCATTTTCATCAACAACTATCCCAAACATTCGAAAAAATATCATTTGTGCCAATCGGGCTTTTTGAAACCCAATCATGCGAATAGGCCCCCCAAACTGAATGTCAAACACTCACTGTGACTTATCAATATAGTTACATACACTTATCAACAAGAGTTGCTTTAGTTAACATATATGAGCTTGTCAATAGTCACTCAATGACTTATCAATATAGTCACATACAATTGTTAACAAGGTTAGTTCACATTTAAAATATATATCTCCGCAGTCCCTAAAAAATTTTTTGATAAAGAAATCTATACTAGTACCTTTTTTTTATATTTTTTATGGTCTTGGTATCTAAGTGAGATTTTCCCATATATATTAAGTATGGATAAACAGTCCAAGTCCCCACTCAAATTTCATGCAAAAAAGCCTTGAGTTTTCAAATTCAATGGAAAATTAATTTTTTTGTCCCTATGCTTTTCATTAGGTGCAACTATTGATTAGGACTTTTTATCTTTAGCCTTTGGTCCATAATAAAAACTAACTAAAGATTGCGTATAAGTAAATTTAAGATCGTTCTTTTTTCTTGATGAGCCTTTTATTAATTCCTAAGTAATCTAAATACCAATAAATGTATTGGAAATAAGGGAAAATTGGTTTGGGTTTGTTTGAAAGTAGGTAAGTACAAAACTTAATTAAAATCCTCAAGCTACTATTTTTTTGTCTTTTCAAATAATGAATGTAATGGAATATGAATGAAATGAATTCTTTTGAAAAGTTAGTTCAATGGCTATCCTTGCTCCATAAATGATATGGGAGTTAGAAGTACATTAAGTCTTAATTAAAAATATAAGTAATCACATTGGGTCTAACACTCATAAGCAATAGCAACTCCTAGGATCACATTCATAACTATTACTTAGGAGCTTTATTCAAGAACAACTTGATATATAAAATGGAATGAATTAATGCAAATATTTCCTCTAATATAAATGCACAATCGCGACACTCAAATTAACTCAAATCAACTACACAAACTAGTAACCACATAGCAAGCATAGTCTCATTCAATTAATAGGAAATATATAAATGAAAATAATCCAATTACAATAATCCAAATTCAAACACCATATAAACAATCTTAACGCAACAATATGGAGTTCAAATAACTCACAACAAAATCCTACTAAATGTATCTTAAAAAAATAGTTATGAATTACAATAACAATAGAAAATTTATAAATAAATTAAAAAAAACTCCCTGTTAAAACTCTTTAACTCAAACCAAGTCCCCAATATTTAAGAGTTGAAAGTTTAGTCACTCATTGAAGCTTCAGCAAGCGACAGTGATAGCAACTTGTTTGGAGCTCTAAAAATCCACGGAAATTGAGCTCCCCTGGAAATCACAGAACTCCTCGAAAAATCGCAAAGCTCCCCAGGAAGTTACAAACATCGCCAGAAATCACAAAGAACTGCCAAAGGAGGAAGGTGTGGTGTTAAAGTGAGGAAGGGATGGTGGTAGGACGGGGTTGGTATGTCAGTGCTTTTCTCCGGCGGTAATGACAGCGGGGTTAAGTGGTACAATGAAGAGAATCAATAGTGAAGGTCCTCTCTCTAGTTCTCCATTGAGCTTCAAAGTCTCAGCCTTCTCCACCAGGTGCTTATTCGAAGATGACAGTGGGAGGACGCTGCAACTCCGATAGTGGTCCTAAGGCGAGAGAGATGATGACAATGATGGTGGTTGACGACTTTGAGCTTCCTAGATCTGAGCTCTCTTAGTTCGTGGCTCTTTAATGGTGGAGAAAACACTGGTGGTGGTGAGGAAGGAAGTCCTTGATGGTGGTAGAGGTGGCGGCGGCTCTCCGTCTCTTTCCTTCACCTCTCAAGTTCATTTTGACTAGGGACTACACTGAAAAAATTTAGAAGTTCATGGAGGGACTAAAGTGTAACTTTTAAACTTTTTGTGGGGCAATTGTAATTTTCAAAATTATAGGCCTTGTCTGTAATTTTCTTTAGACCCTTTCTTCATGGATTTGTAGTTTCGAGAAATTCTGATTTTTGAGTATTTTTCTGTAATTTGTCCTAAACTAATCTGCATAGAAAATAAACCCGAAATGTAGTACCTTATATTCTAAAAATAATCAATTAAGGTAAATCATGGAATATATGACATTCTTGGCCCCTTTTTAATCTTCATTTCATACAAACACCTTTAATCACAATTAACCATAATTAATGCAATTTATGTCCAAAATAGTGATAAAATCCCCAAAAACACCATGAAATAAGTAATCAAAATATGGTTCAATCAACTGTGTTTATTTTTTGACTAAGTGCAACTTACTACCTATACTTTGACTCAGATGTAACTTAGTCCCTATAAAATAAAAGTCAATGACCAAATTATAAAATGATTAAAACTATAAGGACTGAGTTGTAGTTGGTATACCATCTTTTAATATTGGTGTTCTGAGTCAAAAGCAGATAAAAAATTTAGATGTTTTACTCAACTTGCCTTCCCACAAAGGGAAAACAATTCAGGAGCTCAAAGAATGTCAATGATGAGGAAGAATGCACACATCCTAACTACTCAATGTGCTTTTTCAATCATTAACTATAAAAAGCTCCTTCTTTTGTTTAAAAATAGGGATAATTTCAGTCAGCCCTTAGAAGAAATTTTATTTCAATCAACTCAAAAAATTTTGAATTTTCACTGCGCCCTTAGGGTTAAAATGAAATTAAGCTTTGTCTTTTAAAAAACAATGATGCCATTGTTTTATTTTTTTAATCTCCTTAGTTATCTTATAAATGCTTTTATTTATTTTGTGAATGCTCTTATTTGTCTTATGAATTCCTTTATCTATCTTGTGAATAGCCAAAATGTTCTTGTTGACTCTCTAATTTCTTTTGAATCCCTTTATCTGTCCTGTAAATGCATTTATCTTACTTGTCAATGCATTTATTTGTCTTGTAAACGCTTTTATAAAAAAATAAAGTAACGACTTCATTATCTTTTCACCTATAAAACTTAATTATATTTTGGTCCAAAAGGTGCAATGAAATTTCAAAATTTTTTAGGGATTGACTGAAATAAAATTGCTTCCATGAGGCTGACTAAAATTGTCCCTTTAAAAAATGTCAAATTTTCCATGTAATAAAAATTGTTTGCAGAACATTGAAATAGGTAACTCCAAGCTGGGTAGGTATCCTCTACTTCAATCACATGAAAAGGTCCATTCAAATAACCTATCATCTCAAACTTAAAGGTCTTAGGCTACAAATCCAGGTTCGCAACATCTGTTATTTCCATGGTCTCGTTACCTAACATTAGCTTTTCTATTAATTTTAGCCGATAGTAAATATAAAATTTGTCATACCAACAAATGATTGGTCGGGATGATAAATGGTCATGTCCTTTTTAAGGATGAGAACACAAATTTAAATCATATGAAATGCAATTCTTAGTAGAGGAGATAATCCGTTAGATGACATATTATCTCCCCCTGAACTGGGATTAGTCAATTGCTCAAATATCTAGCCTATGTTGAAGAAGGCCACGTTAAAAAAATAGGCCTAATACCAAAAAATAATTACATTTGCCATTTAAGAAGTTGCTTTTCATTTTAGGCCCTTTTCCATTCAATTATGCTTGTTTGAGATAGCTTATTTTTGACTTATAAGTGCTTATAAATCATGATTTATGATATACGAGGTAAGTATGTGAGAAAAGTTTTATCTCGACTTAAGTAATAAGGACTTATTACCAAAACAATAAGTGATGCCAAATGCAAGCTATATGTACCAAATAAGGCCTTCATGCTTAAGTGCCATGCCAAATGAGTCAAATCTTTATTAGAGTACAATAAGGGAAATTAATTAACACTCACACCTCTGTTCTTGGCTCCAAACTCCAGCCAAACTGTAAATAGACCACAAATAATTTTGGGTTAAAACACAAATTTGCTCTGAAAGTTTTTACTAAGGAGTAATGTTATCCCGAAAGTTTTTTTAGGTTTAATGTTACCCCAGAAGCGTTAAAATGGAGCAATATTGTCCATTTTATTTAAAAATTTAATTGCCAACATCATTTTTTTAACAATCAACATTAGTGTTTTAACGTAATAGGGTAACATTATTAAGATTTGAAACTTCTGGGGCAACATTGAACTTAAAAAAAAATTTTAGGACAACATTACTCATTGTCAAAACACTTCCAGGACAGATTTACAACTTAACCCAATAATTTTTCTTCAAAGCGAAGCACTCAACAATGTCATTATGGTTATTTAATTAAAATAATAGGGTTCGGTTGATTTATTCCATCTTTGCAGCTTCAACGGGATGTAGTGCATGCATGCAATTTTTGTACTTAGATTAGGAAACCAGATAGGCATAATCATTACTACTAAGTTGAGGTTCTTGCATCACCTAAGTAATAGAATTAGGGGTGGAAATAGGCTAGGCTAGGCTAGGCTTTGCCTAAATAGGCCTAGGCCTGTAACAAAGATTCAAAGCCTGAGCCTGTATGTAGGCTATTTTTTAGGCCTGAGCCTGGGCCTTCAGAAGGCCTGACAAGGCCAGAAGCCTGTTTAAAAGCCTACTTAAAATGTAGGACTTTAAATAGCCTTTAAAGGCTATGCCGCCAAATTCATATCTAACCCTTCGTGCTTATATACAATCCTACATTATGTCTTAAAAGCCTAACATCTATTCTTATCGTAATATTAAGGTTTAGTAAGGAAAAGAAAATAATGTCTACTGACAACACTTGTCCGAGCAAATAGGAATAAGAAAAACTGATCGTCTGTTGACTAATGAGATATATGTTTTAAAATCGATTAAGCATAACAAATAACATGTAAAACTAGACTTTTACCTATTTTACTCTTTGCACGTAAATTGGGACAAACTCCCATTGTTAAGATTATAATATTTTATTTGACACTAAAATAAACTTATAACAATTTTTATGCTTTAGTGGAGGAGGCACAAATTAGGGGAGAGAAAGTGAGTTAGTATTGTTATCTCGAGCAATCAAAGAGAAGAGATGTAGAGATGAATGATTTATGCGAAAACAAGGGTTGAGTATAATAACGATAAAATATGAAACTTAGAATTAAGATTAAGTTGGTAAATTTATAAAATTATTTAGATGATATTATATATACTTATATAATAATATAATTTTTTAAAAAAAAATTTAAATAGGCCAGGCCTGTAGGCTTGTAGGCTAGGCCTTATAAAAATAGGCCTGGCCTGTTTATCTAAATAGGCCTAGCAATATGCCTGAGCCTGAGCCTAGCCTATTTACTAAATAGGCTAGGCTAGGCTTTATGTAGGCTAGGCTGTAGGCCCCTGTTAGGGGCCTGGCCTATTTTCATCCCTAAATAGAATGAATAACAAATATGGGGCGGCATAAAATGGCCCTTGAGTAAAAAGAATAATCAGTATATGAGTTATTCACTTTCCACTAGAATATCTAAGAAAGAATCATGAAAATAATATTGAAAATGAAGTTTCCTTTTTTGTAAACTTAGGCAAGAGTATTTGAACATTTTATTCAGCGGCAGCACTTGCAGCACTCAAATCCACAGAAAGATCAACATCCTGAAACAAACAATAAAGATTGTTAATAAATTTGTATCAAGTTTTTCTGAGAAGGATAAAATACTATAGCATACCATGGTATGTGAAGGGTTATTAATTATTAGAAAAAGGATCTAAATTGACAACTTGCTTGTAAATAGACAGAAACATGCTATTTTATCGAAATTTGTATGAACAGCAGGTAAAAGGAAAGTTTAATCGCACAGCTATATGATAGTAAGTGTTGGCCTTTAAAGGGACAACGTAAACATAAAATGAGGGTAGCCAAGATGAGGATGTTGAGATGGATGTGTGGTCACACAAGAAAATACAAGATTCGTAATACTCATATACACGAACGAGTTGGAGTGGTCTCTATTGAAGGAAAAATGGTAGAAAATTGTTTTAGGTGGTTTGGACATGTTCAACGAAGGCCATTGAGTGCTCCAGTGAGGAGGGTTGATCAAACTGTATGGAGTGCTATAAAATGAGATCGAGAAAGGCCGAAGCGAACGCTCATTGAGATCATAGAGAGGGATCTTTTAGTTAATGATATATCTAAAGATATGGTTTTTGACAGAGCATAATGGCGTTGTGTGATCCATGTAGCCGACCCCACCTAATGGGATAAAAGCTTCATTGTTGTTGTATTTGTCGTAGGAACAGCAGGTACATCTTTGAATCAGAAATTATGCTTTATTTGCCAAAAAAATGGATAACAGTAAAATAAACAGAACAAAAAGGAAAATATTCCAACATTGCACAAAAAGTGTTTTTTAAATCAAAAGGTAAGATTTACCAAAAGATGGTGCTAGACCATGTTGAGAAATGATGTGATATGAGAGATAAGAGAGAAGAATTACAGAGATGATTCCAGAGGTGGTTTGATGAAATATGCAATTTCATTAGAATATCATATAATTGATAATTACCTTTCCAGTGATCTTTCTGTACAGTGCAAGCACATCTTTTACAGTGGACTCAAAGTGCGTAGTGGGGTCATAGCTCTACAAGTAATAAAATGTCAGTCAGAAAAACTGATTTTTTTAGATAAAATGAAAAAGTCTCCTCAGGTGGAATAAGAAAGATGGTAAAATCTCACATCCCTTATGACGGAAATAAACCAAAAACAAACATAACCCTACTCATTTGAAAATATGAAGTAGCTGCAGGTTTATACTAAAAGTAAAAAAGGATATCTGGTTGTGCAGAGACTTGAACCATTTAACTCCAAAGGTTAAATTTTTTTAATCAAAGTGGTCTTTAACATGGTATCCCGGTCCCACAAATCAAGCAGGCACATTTGTAATGGTATGGTATGCCATTTCTATATATATATACACACCGCAATTCTAGTTTCCTTTCACAAGGGATAAGGAAAAGAAAGCAAGTGAAAAAAATAAAATAAAATAATTCAAAGAGATTATACTTACAGTAGAGATGAAGCAACCATCGGCTTCGCAATCATTCTCAGGTTCATATCTGTCATAAGTGTCATAGAATATCTCATCTACAGGTCCAAGAAGATCAATTCCGGGCTTCAATTCCACCTCAGGTTGGTCAGTCTCTGCTTCTGCCGAGACAAAAGCAATATATTTTCCTTGTGCTGCGATGTTATGAGAATAAGAACAGCAAAAAAGATACCTGCAGTTACCAAGGACACCAAGAATCAGTTCCTTAAAAGTTGGAATCATAAATTTACAACTAAAAGTTCATTATTCTACTAACATCAACTTTAAGATTTGTCATTCATAAGAAATTGAGAACATGATGCATCCCCATTCACATTTTAATTTAAGATTTGTCATTCATAAGATATTGAGAACATAATGCATCCCCATTCACATTTTAGTTTTAGTAGTCTCACTGTCCCACTACTTTCCCTCATTGTCATTCTTTGAAGTTAGAGACAAGTCCTTTATTACTTCATACCTAAGATGGTCATTGTTTATGCTTTCATCATTTGTGATTTGCGAAATAAGAAATCAATGAAGGCTAGGGTTTGTCCTTACATATCTGATTTGTGACCAAGTTGTTTTTGCGGCAGAATGACTTGAGCTGAGTGAGAATCATTGGTATTTGGAATAGGATGACTCATAATACATATAGCACGTGCAACTTTTCCGACCTTTTTGACCTAGCCGTCAATAAAATATTTACAGGTAAAGATTAACTCATTATCAGATGTCAAGATTGATTATGTTACTTTCTCGTTTAAACCATGAAAACTTGCTTTACTAATCACTAAAACATGAGAGAAGCTAATAATCTAAATACTCTTAAGAAATCTAACTGGGTACCTTATTAGGTAGATATGAGGGATCACACACAACTTTCTTGCATTTGGCTGTTTCCCCTTCAGATGTCACACCGATGGCTTTCCCACTATCATCAAATTCAACCTGCTCAGTAGAAAATAAACAGTGAAAAACTTGAAAAAGAAAATAAAAAATATTAGAAAAAGAAAAAAAAAAATAGGACATAAAGAACTTGGGAAGACAAAATGAACTTTAAGGGCTTGTTTGGTATGAGGGGAGGGGATGGGAGGTGAGCGGAGGGAAAAAATTTTTGAGTTGAATTTTAAAAAAATCGGAGAAGTGGGGTTAGAAGTCTTTAATTTATTTTTTACTCTTTCATCTTATATCTTCTCTTTACTAAAATTTGTCACCCCACTTCTCCAATATTTTTAAATTCAACTCGAGAGAATTTTTACCCCCTCCAAATCCTTCATACCAAACAGACCCTAAATTAGTTGCAAATGACAAGCTAGAGAAGAAATATCCTTGCAATTCAATTTAATTTCTTAATACTAGTGATTTATCATTATGAATTTAAGCAGACAATTCGTTATCATTATGAATTTGGGTATTAGATTCAAATGCTCTATAGATGGAAACCTAAAATTTTTGCATTGCTTTATAAGTTTTAGATGTCAAATAGGTTAAGGATATATAAACTATATATTGACACAAGAATGTCACCATTTGTGTGTCATAGAATCAGAGAGGGCAAGAGAGATAATAGGAAAATTCTTAATGCAATTTGCTTCGTTAGTTCATTATTCAATAAAACAGAAGAATGTCCTTGTTTTGTCCAGCAGAAGAAACCAAGTTAGAATGAGGGAATAAGTTATGACAAAGAAGTAGTGGGAGTTAGAAAAATACGAACCATGAAAACTTTTGTGACTTATGGGCTAATTACATTCCTTAGGACATATGAGGAAAACACTTTAAAAGTAAACCAGATAAAGTCTCGAATCCTTTTCTTTTCTTTTCTTTTTTCCCCATCATAAAACCCTTATAAACCAAAAGGGCTTTTATAGTAGAAAAGCATCAAGACGCAAGCTTTCACCACTTCTAGTAATTCAAACTATCTTCCAGAATACTGAAGCATGATAATGGACTTGCCTTGCATTCTGGTTTGTTGACCATGTAAGTTCCGCCATATACTGCACTTAAACGTGCAAATGCCTGTTCGCCATCAAAGAGATGAATGTTAGCTCCAGATGTATAATAACTTAAAAGGATAGAGAGCAAGGAAAACCTGAGGCAATTCTCCCAGTCCATATAATGGATATATGTAAGGTGAGCCTCCTTGAAAACGTGCCAGGGACTCTGCATAAAGCTAGATAAAATTGAAAGTAGTATTACTAGCTTATGTAGGTTACCAAGTAATTCTAACTACATAAACATCAATAGAATTAACCGAAAGGTATGAGTCAGAAGATCTCATGAAGAAAAGATAGAGGATGCCTGAGGAATCAAGGTAATAACATTGGAATAAATTGGTCCACAAGAATATGTCAGTGCATAGAAAGAAACAAAAGGATAATAATAAACTCACAATTTTCTTCATAGTATCACAAGATAGAAAGAGAAAACATTATATGCCACATGACTATATGGTCTATAGCCTTGTGCTAAGGATATACATAAAGAATGATATAATGACCATTTTTTATGTTGAATTGTAGAAAAAGGAGAAAGCATTTAGTGAAGTATTATCTGAATCTTCTTTTGTCAATGTTATCATACTCTACACATAAAATGTTGGGAATTCATCTTTGGTACATGATTTTTTCACTTTCATTTTCAGGATGCTCCAGTGTTGCTGAGAAAAGTTTCATCGTTAGCGTCTAGTGAGGACGACAACAAAAAGAATAATACCTTTAACAGAGAACAGACTATTAGACTAGGTTCATCTAATGGGTATAGTTATATTCATGGTCATCCATTAACAGACAATGAAGAAAAGCATTGAAATTCCTAGAATTTTTAGTGATTCTAGGTTTTATATTATATTTTGTACTGCAACATTAAGGGGCCTCCACAAGGTCAAGGTCAAGGTCCAAGATCACTAAAAAAACCTAGCTGTGGAGAGGGACAGTCATGAACCTGAACAAGATTACGTCCACACATGAGGGATGTGGGGATCTTGGAAAATATTTAACATAGAAAGATTGATGGATACCATGTTTTATTAATCCAAATGTCTTTGATTCATATGCTATTCATTTT
This sequence comes from Inga leiocalycina, assembly GCA_963242795.1. NCBI lineage: Eukaryota > Viridiplantae > Streptophyta > Magnoliopsida > Fabales > Fabaceae > Inga > Inga leiocalycina. The sequence goes on from OY725321.1 coordinate 62,807,242, forward strand.
TTATGTTTTGATCCTACTCTGGATAAGGGTGCACAATTTTGAGTAATTGCCTTTGAATTTTCTTGATATATAGGCAGCATAGAATAATGAATGTAATTGAGGAATTTCTTCTGCATCATAACACCAAACAAGCATTGGAAGATAATTTGTATTGCTTATACCTTTACTCTTTCTACGAAGTCATTGGCTGGCTGATCCAAGTAGCTATCATCCCTATGAAGTGCCAGTGCATGACCAATAAAATCAATTGTATCATCTTCCAACCCATATTTCCTGCATTTTGAAGAACCATTCAAAATGCTAAACATGACTTGAATCAAAGAATTACCCTGTATTCAAATAATTTATAAATGAAAAAAATATTATCGCCTTCAAAACCAAAGAGAGCCAAAACAACAGCCAACTACTCTAATGTTAAATTTGCCAAACATTCAGTGAAAAGAAAATGCAAAAACTGTAAATCTAATGTTTGCATTTATATAATATTTTCTTTGTTTGGTTGGTCCTGTATCATTCTATTCTTCTGTAATGACTGATAAATTAAGAGAAAATTTTCAGTCCATGAAGAAATGAACATTTCCAAATCTAGTAAATGGTGCAACATCTTGTGGAAAGTTCTTTTAATGATAAAACTTTGTCATTGTTTTAAGTTGATGTGCATAGTCCAATGCTTACCAAAGAAGGCCAAAATAAGTGAAGAAAAACACTTTTCTAACTAGGGTATTTTGAATTTGAAAGAAAAGAAATGGAAGTCTATGCATACGAAATCAGCTGCCTAGCTGTCACTTGGCTCAAATCTAGCCCTTCATGAGATTTTGGATCACTCTCTTCATAGTCTTGTACATAAATGAAGAACTTTCAAGCACGGCGCTTCTCAAACAATCCCATCAATGGTGATTTTAGTGCTTCAACATCTGTGGCTGGGACTTTGTAAATCTAGAAGGTAAAGTATTCTGTCGTAAGATTTTACTCCGAAATTCAGGAGGTTCGAAGAAATGTAATATATTTCCAATATGGAAAGTAAAAAACATGCATATTAGTCTAGAAAACGAGTTAGATAATGAATAATATACATACCTTTCCCTTATTATACACAAAACTGCCATCTACAGCTTTAAAATTCAAATGTTTTGTAACATTAGTGTGGATTAGCACACGAACCAAAAGTCCATTGGCCATCATGAACTACAAAAAGCAGATAAAATATGATTCATATTATGGCAGAATGAATCTAAAAGGAAAAAAAAAATCATTTAGAAGCATGGAAATTGATACCTTAGGCATCATATCAACATTATACTCTTTATATGCGCCCAGATGCTCAGGTGGCTGGTCATCTCCTCTGAACCGCTTCCATAACTACAAAATAGAAAATAGAAAATAGAAAAGATGGAAAGAGACAAAGAAGGAAAAAAATCGATGAGAAACTAGATAAATCCTATGCTTCTAAATAAATAAACATCATGGGACAAGAACCTGCTTAAGATTAAGTGATGTAGACTCTCCTCCATAGTAATCATTTCTGTCCATATGCAATACCTATTTCAAGTGGATGGAGTCAAAGGTGATCACACAAATCACCGAAACTAATTGCAAGGGCATTTTAGGGAAATAATAGCAATTCAACATCTGTTTATAATCTTCTAGGCCACAACATTTCATTAGAAACATCAGCTATCCCTCCAAGGAATAATTTTAGAAATATGGTTGAAAAGGGAGTTATGGTTGAAACTTGAAAGTGGATAGCCAAAAATAGAGAAGGTAGAAAATGACGATTGAAAACGATTATATGATAGCTAGATTAAATGATGACTGAAAATTTAAATAAAATACCTTTTCATGCTGTGGTGAATAAAAAGTGAAAATTCAATTATGATCATTTTTGTTTTACCATACATGCACAGCACCTCACTTGGATCCCATTAATTTCTTAAAAAATTTGACAACATCAATTTTTATAAGAGAAATACACATAATGTTTGGAACTCATTTACACTCTGAAATCCTCATCAATCTGAAGTTCTGAACGAATCTTGCATACAATGAGTCAATATGGTCTCCGTAAGAATTTTCAAGAATCCTAAACCCCAAATTCCACCAAATGGAACCTCTCAATTTGATAACAACGAGTGTACGTAAACCTACTTGAATAATGAACCAAGAGTCCCACAAACATTATATCTATATGTCTACAAAAATCGTCAGAGGAACACTAAAACTTCCCAGCCATCTCCATTTTTATGACCTATCTCGTACCAATTAAATGTGTAATCCAGCAAAAATAAAAATTAACAGCTTCAAATGAAGAACGAAAGTGAAAGAATAGAAGAATCACTGACTTTGAGGCCATCAACAGTGAGAAGGCCACTGAGGATGCATCCCTTGAGCCCTGTACCGAGGACGATCACATCATACTCTTCTTTTTGGCCCAGTGGAATAAAAATAATGCAGGCGCAATCCTCAATCTGGATGCGGTGGTATCTATGGCTCCACAGCCATTCACGTCATTAGGGACCCTAATTAAATATTGGATTTTTATATTTTAAATGTTTCGTGTTGAAATCGTTAACTGCCTCCATAAATAAATAACTAAATTAGCCGCATATTACTCTCTTTTGTATTGCCATGTGTATTGGGTTGCTGCGCACATCAGTCCATGCCTGTTGTACTCTTGTTTGTTAATATGTGAAAGCATAAAATAGAAAGTATCTTGCAGGATAAAGGGGATTGGGTCTAGTCAAAGAGGCTAGTTCTTTACAATGTGATAAACAAATATTCAAATTTTTACTGGGTAAGGTACCCACATTTAGTGTCCAACAGTGCCTTGGATGTGATTGCCTCCAATCAAAGGATACCTATACTTAGAAAAAAAAACACAAAGAAAGTATCTTGCAGGAGGCTTTGAGTGTTGCCTCTTTTTGGGCTCCTCATGGTTTAATTTTACGCTGATGATTTGGTGTAATTCATCTTCAATTCTTGGGTAAAAGATGGAATACTTTGAAGAGATAAGTGGAAAAAATAATTTTTGTTTAGTGTTTCATAGTTTTATTGTTTGGTTTAATTCTCTTTTGCGTCGGCTTTTTTTTTTCAAAAAAAAAAAAAAAGAATTTTCGCTTGGTTCTTTATTCTGACATATGGAGTGTAGATTGTTAATAATATTACCATGTGGTTCAGGTGGACACTGGTGTTACAGAGTGAGGTATAGAATCAGTATGCTTGTGAAATTTATTCAAAGTGTCTATTTGGGGTCTCTGTTTACTTACTTTTATTATGTTATTTAACCGTTAATTTATTTGTTATAAATGTTTTTACAAAGATTACATATTAAAACTGCCACAAAAATTGCCTAGATCATGCGCCTAAATTGCCACAAGTCAGATAAATTACCTTATTTTAAAATCCTTTGTGGTTTATCTCTGTTCTGCGATTATTTTAGATTTTTATGTATTATTTTAAATGTAAAAATAAAATATTCAAAAAATAAAAAATTAACAAACCCTTTAGCCGTAACTTCTGCAGTATAAGAAGGCCAAAAAAAAAACTTCTACAGTCATAATGCATTATTATATATTTGAATTTAAAATATAATGTTCAAAAATATTTTTTTCTATTCAGGTTTTTTTTATTTTTTATTTTAGCATAAGGTGTGAAAAATGTCTATTTCTCTATTGGTGGACTTATTTCAAATCCAGTTAAAATTTTATAGTATCTTATTTTGGATATTTTGAAATAAAAATTTAAATAATTTATGCATTTAAAATATTATTATAAATATTTAAATCCCTTACCGTTATTTCTTTCTTTAGAGTTATCACAAATTTTTATGTATTATTTTAAATATAAAATATAAAAGATTCAGAAGCCTGTACAGGAACAGGGGCAGTTCATAAATAATATATAACGTTACATCATTCTTATTTTAATTATAATAATCTTTTCGGAAAATGTAACAAATAAAATGACCAAAAACTAAAATTTTGTTGGTCGTTAATTTGGATAATTATTGCTATCAAAGGTATTGATCGGGAAAATCAGTGTTCAAACAGGAAAATTTTGCAATTCCTTAAAAAGTTGTGAGATATTTTAGATTTGAGATTTGAGAGTATTTTATTTTATGTATTTCAATTTTAATATATTGAATTATTTTAAATTTTATAAAAATTTTATTAATTAATTAATTAATTTAATTATTTGAATTCATTTTTGATTTAGATATCAAATATATATATATATATATATATATATTAATTTTTAACTTTACTCTTTTTCTCCCTTATCTTAACATTTTATGTATTATTTAAATTTAAAATTTAAAAGCTCAGCAAATTTGCAAGCTACTAATCCATGATGAATTATTTTCATTCAATTTATTGATTTTTTTTAATTTTAGATTTTGAAGTAAGTTTTTTTAATCTTTTTAACATGTGTGGAAAGGTACCCAGGAAAACAAATTTGATACAATAATAATAAATGAATGGAAAAATTTTACATTCATATGAAAATTTCTCTCTATGCCTTTTAATAGAAAAAAAAAATATTTCTCTCTTTACCCTATAAATAGGTTGAGTGTAAATGTTGCAGGGAAATTTAGTATATATTACACATCTTTGGTTCTATTTATAGGGTAAAGAGATGAAAATTTTTTACCATATTTAAAAGGCACTGATAGAAATTTTCATATGAATGTACAATTTTCCCTTTATTTATTATTGTATCGAATTTGTTCTTCTAGGATATAATGTATATTATATAAGGGTAAAGTTAAAAAGTTATTCAATTTTATGGAAGTGTTAATAAATTTTGAGGTTTTTCTTGGGTATCTCCATTGACCTCCCTCTTCATTTGCTCTCTGTTTAATGTCTCAACCGTTAGATCAACTTTTAATGATTGAGATTTAATGATAGATTTTTATTATAATTGAAATTATAATAATATTTTTATATGTATCATTAAATGGAGAGTAAACGAAGAGAGATGTCAATGGAGACATCCCTCTCCCCATATTTTCCCACGTATTATGCCACATGAGCATAATCAAACCCTCAAGCTTGAATCACAAGTTAAACAATTTGTTGACAGCCACCTAAACCCACTGAATCAAATCAAAACAGATTATCAAAACCAGAAATCCTAAGCCACCCATTACTAGCTAGAAAAACCAAACAAGAAAAGATGAAAAAAAGATGGATGGAAGTCCAAGAACTATCAAAGATGGGGAAAGGTGAAACGATTAAGATGACAAAAGCCGCAATGGCAAAACCAGAAACATATCAACAAATCCATGAATTCATGAACAAAATTTAGATGAACGACAATGCTTTAATGGAATAAGATCTATACATTTAAAAGAAAATAGAACAATATCAAAATCAAGAGAAATGGAATGTTGTGAAAGGTCTTATGTAACAGTGAGTGTCTTGTAAAGCAAGAGCAGTCTTCAAATAGTGATGTCCAACGGGTCTCACAAAGCTTACCTAACAAAATCAAGGCCTCGTTTATTAAAAAAAAAAATTAAAAAGGTTAGAGACACCACTAACTATTTGAGTAAATGTTCAATCACATTGTAATTATTGTTTTTTTTACTCTTTTTCCCCCTTTTATTTTTATGTGGAACTTTTAACCTCAAAAAATGGAATGATGACATACGATTTTGTATTATATTTTATAATGCATTTAAAATTTGAATACTGGCATATTGCAAATTGAGTTCCTATTGGATTTGAATAATAAGAACATTAAATCCTTATCTCTACTCTTGCTCCCAACCTGCCGCAAAACGATGGCAGCTTACCACGGACTTCATTAGTTTGGCCTGATTAGAGGACAGTTGTAATGTGCAAACTTACTGCTTGCCTTTATGTCACCAAACAAACAAACAAACTCTTATAAATAAATAAATTGTTTTCAGTATTGGGTTATTGGGCTTAGGCCTATACGTTTTAGTTCCAGGTCTCTATATATACATAGACTAATGTAACACTGTGATGGTTGATATTATTCCGGTTAATGAATAAATGTGTGTATTATTCAGTGTTATTTTTTGGGTTTTTAGTTTAACATGGTATCAGAGATGGTTGCAATTTTAACCCTATCTTTCATTTTTTGATCTTGCTTCTGGGTTGCCAAGATCCTAATCTAGTTGGTGGTTGTAGTGTTCGAAATTTGAAAAACAAAGAGCTGCCACCAAAATTTTAAAAAATGATAATTTTGGAAACCTTTTTAAAAATGGAAACTGATCTGCAAAAACTATTTAGGATTCAGGAGCCGATTATGTATAGGGAAGGTGTTAGGCACCCCATAACACCCATTCATAAGGATGGGTACCCTAAGTTAATTATTTAAAAATAAATATGGCCTTTAATCTTATGATAATTACCCAGATAAAAAAGAATATTTACAAAAATAAATGAAATGAAAACTAAATAAAAAAATGAACATTTATTTATAAAAATAAAATAAGGAAAAATATATTTATTTACGAAGTTGGACTTGACCTAGAATGAAAACCTAAGGCCTATGTACCTTTTAAAGGGATCAAAGTCAACGTAGTTTGGGGGTAGAAATGCGTGTCACTTTGTTGGTGTTTTTTTAGAAAAAAATGGTCATTTAATTTATTTGAGAAAAATATTTTTTGTTTGGTTTGTGTTTTTTTTAAGTTTTTTTAAAAAGGCCTTTTCCTTATTTTATCATATGAAACCAAATTTGCTTATTTTAATAAAAGAACATTTTTTTATTTTGAAACTTTTTATTTGTTAAAATAAAAGTTCGTTAAGCCAACAAGGAATTGTATTTTTCACCTATGATTCAAGAGTCTAAAATGGTAAGAAAATCAATAAAGACAAAGTAAGAGCATGTACCTCTGGTGCTTTGAACCTTGCTACAAAAGAGACAAAGTGAGGAAACCACATGGATAGAACAACACAATTGCACACAATTCATCCATACCAACAATAATACCTAGAATATGAAAGAGGCCAACACATACCATTCATCCTGACATTTGTAAGCCACCTGATCCATTATATTTGGCAAACCCAACATATATCAAAGTCATGGTGCATGGTTCACGCACATGTGAATCACGATGATGAAAGCATAAAGATGTGGTGATGAACAGCCAAAAGCATAAAGATGAAGGCATGGTGAATCATAAGAGATGCAATCAAGGAGTCAAGTAATAACATGAAGAAAAAATAAATTACGTATTCATTCCCTGACGCAAAAAAAATAAATAATACAAGCAGAAGTTTGATTGCAAGAGACATAACGTGAGAGGGTATATGGACACAATCATTTGTCAGTAGAGAAAAACCCCATGTTTTAGAAGAATTATGTAAAAGAATAATAGCTCTCAACCTTGCCTTCTTTCTCTTAGGAATTCTTCTCAAATTCTTGTGTGTGTTCCTTCAACCCTTGCACTCCTATTTATAGTCTCAAGGTAGAGTTTTCTTCATAAATAGGGTGTTCGCCGGTTCTTGAAGCTTCGATTAGATCGATTAGATTTTGTTTGCACGAAGCCTCACTTTATTGAATCCTTCTCTTTGTTTTTTTCACGAGACCTTGTCAGAATGGATTTTGGTTGCTGAAATCCCGATCCAGTTGGTAACTCTCGAAGATTAAATGGATTTTGTTTCTCGTGAAGCATCATGTTCTTGAATCTGTGTGTGCCACTCTCTTGAATCCCTCTTGCCGTTTTCATCGAGTTCTTGTCAGAATGGATTCTGGTGGCTGAAATCCTGATATAGTTGGTAATTCTTGAAGATTCAATGAACTTTGTTTCTCGTGAAGCCTCACGTTCTTGAATCTATGCATCGCTGTCTACGTCGAATCCCTTGTCAGAATGTCTTTCCGTCCCTATCTCGTGGTTCTTGGCGGTGATCTAGCGGTTTGCTTTCTTGCTTTGATTTCTTACAATTAGGTTCTCACCAACATTCTCCTATGGCGATCTGATGATTCTCTATCTTGATTCTGTGGGAGATTCACGCCGTCCTCCTTTCTGGTGATTTTACCTCTTAGTTCAAGGTTTCAAGCTACATGAACTCCACGTTGCCGACCGTCTAATCCCAGGTCTATCTTCGACAATTCATCTTTCTCATTCAAAATGAGTGATTCTACTGAAAATCCCCTCCAATTGGTTAATTTCAATCATCCTCTCCATCTCCACCCTGCTAATGCACAAGCCACCACGTTGGTTCACCAAGTTCTCACTGGGGCTGAAAACTACTCAACTTGGAGCTGGGCTATGAAGATGGCTCTTCATGCTAAGAACAAGCTCAGCTTCATTCAGGGGACTTGCAAATGTGAGTAGTAGGATGACAAATTGAGGGACCTCTGGGGCCGCTACAATTCGGTCGTGTTATCTTGGCTGATCAATTCTGTTGACAAGGGAATTGCATCTAATATAGTCTTCTCTCTTAATTCCCACCTTGTCTGGCTGGACCTCAAGGAGAGGTTTGATAAAACTGATGGTGCGAAAATTTACTCCATGCACTGTGCTATAAATTCATTGGCTCAGGGGAATACTTCAGTCTCTGTCTATTTCACCAAATAAAGGAATTATGGGATGAATATTCTACTCTTGTCACAATACCTAGTTGTAGGTGCAGTTCTGCTATCAAATACTCTAAGGTTGTACAAGAGCAGCGCTTGTTTCAATTTCTTATGGGTTTGAATGATAACTTCCAAAGCACAAGAAGCCAAATTCTTCTTATGAACGCTCTTCCTTCAGCTGACCAAGCATATTCCATAGTAATTTAAGAAGAAACATAGCGTCAAATAACCACTAACCCATATAGATTTTCATAAGACTCTTCGATTATGGCCACTAATTCAATTAGAGGTGGTAGAGGACGTGGACGAGAGAGGGGGAGAGGACGGTCAGTGGATATTTGCTCTTATTGCAATAAAAGGGATCACCGTAGTGATAATTGCTATCAGCTGATTGGGTTCCCAAATAGTTCTGCATCTCAAAGATAGAAGAAACTAGAGGATGATAAAGGGAGTTAGAACATTCAAACAATTGAACACATTCCTCCTAAGGTCTCTAGTGCAAATGCCAGTTCCCCTCAGGCCCCCTTTTTCACCCAAGAACAATATAATCACATTTTGGAGCTGTCGAAGCGGGCCTTGGATCCTAAAGAGGTTGCGGTCAGTGTACAAGCGATAGCACCGGGTTTGCATGCTAATGTCATCACTCATGATTGGATTTTAGATTCCTGTGCTAGTTGTCATATAATAAGTAGTTTAAGTCAATTAGATAAATCACAACCTTACCTAGGACCATCCAAGTGGATAAGAGTCCCAAACGGTCAAAGAATTAGAGTCACTCACACCAGTGAAATAAACTTAACCAATCACATTATATTGCGTGATGTTTTGTATGCAAAAGAATTCTGCTACAATCTAATTTCTATTGTTAAATTGACTATGGATTGTTCTTGCGTGGCTTCCTTTTTCCCTCGTTCATTTTCACTCCAAATTGTATTTTTCTTGATTCTACCATCAACTACACATCCTAAACTATCTATACAAAAAGACCCATTCGAAAAATCCATCTATAGCCTCTGTTTAAACTTCTGCAAGTTTCAGGTATGTACTCTGTTTTTCGGACAGCAAAATAGGGTGAAAAAACTAATATGTAACCATGAGTTTATACTCTAAACCTCACGAATTTTAACTCTATACTCTCCTACACATATGTCCTCAGGTAAATGATCAAATTTCAAAACCAAAGAACCCCAAAATGGTCACACAATCACTAGTTTAACAACTTTTCGGAGATAGAATTTTCCGACAAATTTTCTCTTGTTCAAGCCTCAAAACCACCACAACAACAACCTCAAATCCACTCAAACCAAATGGTATAAGCAAGCTAAAGATGTAAGAGACTCACCTACACAAGAATTTGGTGTTGCATGTATGATTTGGAGCTTCCTTCTTCCTCTTCTCCAACGCCTCTCTCTTCTTGGCTCTCTCTTTCTCAATTCTGTCTTTTTTCGTCTAAGGCTCTCTCTCCCTCTGTTTTGTTTTCAGCTGCTGTCGATAATTAAGAACTGAGGTGCTAAGTGTTTGATTAAATATAAGGTGTGGGGTTATGTGGTTGGAAGGGAATGAAGTGGGGTGTTGTTATGTTTTTCCTCCTACGTGAAGTGTGTGTGTTTGTGAATGGAGCATGCAATTGTAATAATGAATGCAAGGTAGTGGCTGTCGGTGTGCTCTTATAGAATGCCAAGTGTGATGTGTGTCTCGGTGTCTGGGTGTGTGTTTTTATAAATATATAGGTAAATTTTTATCCTATTAATTACACACACTAGGTCTTAATTTTTTTCTTTGTCTAATTTAAGATTCCTTAAATTTCGTAGATTCCATAATTTGACTTATTATCTAATTATTGTTCCTCAAATTTTTTTCTGGAAAATAGGCCATTTATTAGATTTTGGGATATTACAGGTGAAGATTAAACTCATTATCAGATATCGAGATTAATTATGTTACTTTCTCGTTTAAACAATGAAAACTTGCTTTTCTAATCACTAAAACATGAGAGAAGCTAATAATATAAATACTTTTAAGAAATTTAACTGAGTACCTTATCAGGTAGATATGAGGGATCACACATAACTTTCTTGCATTTGGCTGTTTCCCCTTCAGATGTCACACCGATGGATTTCCCACTATCATCAAACTCAACATGCTCAGTAGAAAAAAAACAGTGAAAAAGTTGAAAAAGAAAATAAAAAAATATTAGAAAAAGAAAAAAAAATAGGACATAAAGAACTTGGGAAGACAAAATGAACTTTAAGGGCTTGTTTGGTATAAGGGGAGGAGAGGGAGTGAAAGTAAGCAGAGGGAAAAAAATTTTGAGTTGAATTTTAAAAAAATCGGAGAAATTTTAAAAAAATCGGAGAAGTGGGGTTAAAATTTTTTAATTTATTTTTTACTCTTTCATCTTACATCTTCTCTTTACTAAAATTTTGTAACCCCACTTCTCCAATCTTCTTAAATTCAATTCATAAGAATTTTTACTCCCCTCCAAATCCCTCATACCAAACAGACGCTAATTTAGTTGCAAATGACAAGCCAGAGAAGAAATATCCTTACAATTCAATTTAATTTCTTAATACTATTGATTCATCATTATGAATTTAAACAGATGATTCATTATCATTATGAATTTGGGTATCAAATTCAAATGCTCTATAGATCGAAACCTAAAATTTTTGCTTTATAAGTTTTAGAAATCAAATAGGTTAAGGATATATAAACTATATATTGACACAAGAATGTCACCATTTGTGTGTCAGAGAATCAGAGAGAGCAAGAGAGATAATAGGAAACTTCTTAATGCAATTTGTTTCATTAGTTCATTATTCAATAAAACACAAGAATGTACTTGTTTTGTCCAGCATAAGAAATCAAGTTAGAATGAGGGAATAAGTTATGACAAAGAAGTAGTGGGAATTAGAAAAATACGGACCCTGAAAACTTTTGAAACTTATGGGCTAACTACATTCCTTAGGACATATGAGGAAAACACTTTAAAAGTAAACCAGATAAAGTCTTTAATCCTTTTCTTTTCTTTTCTTTTTTCCATCCTAAAACCCTTATAAACCAAAAGGGCTTTTACAGTAGAAAAGCATCAAGACACAAGCTTTCACCACTTCCAGTAATTCAAACTATCTTCCAGAATACTGAAGCATGATAATGGACTTGCCTTGCATTCTGGTTTGTTGAGCAAGTAAGTTCCGCCATATACCGCACTTAAATGTGCAAATGCCTGTTCGCCATCAAAGAGATGAATGTTAGCTCCAGATGTATAATAAATTAAAAGGATAGAGAGCAAGGAAAACCTGAGGCAATTCTCCCAGTCCATATAATGGATATATGTAAGGTGAGCCTCCCTGAAAACTCTGCATAAAGCTAGATAAAATTGAAAGTAGTATTACTAGCTTATGTAGGTTACCAAGTAAATCTAACTACATAAACATCAATAGAATCAGCTGAATGGTATGAGTCAAAAGATCTCATGAAGAAAAGATAGAGGAAGCCTAAGGAATCAAGGTAATAACATTTGGTATATCCGACATTCATGGAATAAACTGGTCCACAAGAATATGTCAGTGCATAGAAAGAAACAAAATTATAATAATAAACTCACAATATTCTTCGTAGTATCGCAAGATAGAAAGAGAGAACATTATATGCCAAATGACTATATGTCCATAACCTTGTGCTAAGGATAATTATACAGGTTGTGTGTAAATGTTGCAAGGAAATTTATTATATATTACACATACTTCTTTGGTCCTATTTATAAGGTAAGGAGAGAAGAAATTTTTTTAGAGAGATTGACAGTAAGGTCCCAAGGACCAAACAAAATAACAGTAAGGCCCCTCTAAAAAAAATAACAACTCGTTAAGCGTGTTTTTACAACATGTTGAATCATTTTTTCATGCTTTCACTTTTCACAGGGACCTTAATGTTATTTTGTTTAGTCTTTGGGACCTTACTGTCATTCTCCCATTTTTTTATCCTATTTAAAAGACAGAGATAAATTTTCATATGAATGTACAATTTTACCCTTCATTTATTTTTGTATTTAACTTGTTCTCCTAGGATATAATTGATAAATCCATAATTTCATTATATATATATTTACACTTTATTTGGAGATTTTGTCATATTATTAGAGCTTAAAATGCTTTAATTGTGATAAATAGATATTAAGAGTAAATTCATTAAATTAGGATTAAAAAGGGTAAATTTGTCAAAATAATTGTAATTACTTTTAATCATTGATTCTTGAGAGGATTTGATATTGGTTTAATTGTTCCTAATTGTAGGTGCTTGAAAAAATTGGATTAAAATTAAAAATGGCAGTTTTGGGCTCGAATTCAAAAATGATAGTTTAATCTCATCAATTTGCAAAATGACGGTTTGGTCCAGGCCAGAAACTACAGTGTTTTTGTTTGTTTATTAGGTCTGATTCAGGGCAGCAACTCAAAATATGCAGAGCCAGAGTAGCCGTGCATCTTCCTCCTTCACCTTGGTCTTCAATCACCTTCACCATCTACTTTCACCACCGTCACCGGCGACGTCCCTTCCTCCATTGTCGTCGGCAACCTCCTTCCTTCACACATTGCACCGTTGCTTTCTTCAACTCAAGACAGAGCTACAGGCGCAGCCTCCATAACCTTCACCTTCGTTTTCTTCTCGCCATACTCACTGCCGTGGCTTTTCTCCATTTTTCCCCACTATCAACCACCCATATCTCGTTCGTCATCATCCATTTGTCATTTAATCAGTGTTTATCAATGGCGGAACTGTTGATGAAGAAGACAGCTTCTCCTTGCATGGCTGTTCTTACCTAGATTCCATTAATCCTTTGTAGCATTGGCTATGGTATGAGCTTGGAGCTTCAATAAAGAGTTTTTGCTCTTCAATCCCTCTATTTCTACGTTGTATTTGTGAGTCCTAGGTGTTTTTAAAGAATTTTATAATGTTGGACTGATTTATTTTGATATATTTGGATATTGGATATGACTTGAACCTTTATTAGATATTTGACATTGTGTTTAATTAGTTTAGTTATCATTTCTTTGTGTTGGTTTGTCGTTGAATTAATGAATTTGTGAACATTTTGTATTAATTTTAAGGTGATTTGATTAGTAGATCAATGATGTCTTGTGTTTTCATTGATTTACTAAATATGAATTTATTAATTGTGTTTAGCATTGGGTTTTAGCATAATTCATCTTGATTTTTCATATGGGTGGCCATTGATAAATTAAGATTAATGAGAAAATCATATGATAATGCAAGGCTCGGTTATTGAATTAAAAGCTAAATACGATTTTTAAGTTCACTTAATTGCTAGTGTTTAATCGATTTAATTTAAAGAAATTAATATGCAAGGTGATTTGGTATTAATTCCTATAATTATTTGATATGAGAATTGCTTGCGTTATTGCTATGAGGGAATGCTCATTCCATTGTCGATCTCCTTGATTCTCTTATTTCATTAATTCCTTCTTCATTCCATTTCCATCTTTATAAATTAAAATCCCAAAAAGAAGTAATCTAGGACCATTTTAATTCCATTTGCAAGAGTAGTTTTTCATAGATAAAAGACCAAAACATTTTCTCCATTTTTTTAAAATAAATTTTAATACTTAGTTTACTTAGGAATCATTTTCATTTTCGGCTCCATAAAGTGAACACGGCCCGGATCGTGCTGCTATATTGCAGTATTATTTAGTATTTTAATCCCCAAGGCGACTAAAGGGGAGTTTTCAAATTGGCGCCGTTGCCAGGGAGCCAAGAAATTGGTTCCTTGGTAAGTTAAGTGTCAAGTTACATTGAATGGGGAGTGTTTGCTAATAATTAGTGTTTTGGTTCCATACCTTTGTTCTTGCATTGTGCCCTGAATCTGACTTGGATTACTAGAAATCTAAGTGCAATATGGTTCTGCAATTTGACTTGTTGAGAACGCTTGCTGCACATTGGTAATTTGACTGAGGAATCTTTTTGCAGCATATTCTTGGTCTAAGAAACTGAATTGACGACTTTGGTTGAGACTTGAGCATCGAAATTCTGCTGTCTTTTTTATCACAACTGTGATTTGCAAGCTAAACTTTATTTCAGATTTAGTTTTATAAAAGAAAGATGAAGATTTCTCAAGCTTTTGAATTGACCTCTTCTTGACTTTGCTAAATTTGATTGGTGTGAATTTGGTCCAACTAAGTGCAATTTATTTTGGATCTGTGATTAATCTGAGCTATTACTCTTGTGCTTGGTGTATAATGTGGACTAACAGGGCTTTGAAGTTGACATAATTCTTGTTATTAATCTGCTGCTGCAACTGTGGAAATTATTTGTTGTCATTGAGGAAATTCGTTATTGATTTTGTGAGGATTGCAGATCTGATTTTCAACTTGAAATTTTGGAATTTTGCTAAAAGTTTTCAAAACAAAAACTAGGATTTAATCCTAAAATTTTGGTTCTGAGTTTTGGAGTTTTGGTGATACTTATTGCTGGTTTGAATTTTATGACAAGCTTGAACTCTTGCTAAATCTTGATGGAGAGTTAAGTTGTGGTGCCAACCATATTTTAGCAAAGCTAATTCTCATCTGAACTGTTCTATACCCTGCAAGTTGTGGGACGGTTCGAGTATCATTTTCATCTTAATTGAAATTGTTGATTGATAGCTTCAAGCTGACTGAATTCATGGTCCTGTTATCTCTCTGTTGCAAGTTGTCTATCTGTTACTCTGATGTCACAAGGAGTTTGGAGTTGAGAATTTAAATTTGTTTGTGTCTTGTGTTAATTATTTGCTGCAGAAATTGGAAAATAGTTTGTGCTTTGTTTGCTGGAAGTTTTTCTGAATTAAATCTGTTATTGGAAATTTGAAATTGTTTGGAACTTAGAAGTATTTGATTTTATAACTTGTATGGATAGGATTAGCATGACTGATGAGTTTGGATATGGGTTGAAGTTTTGCTACACTCACTGAGTGATTTGGAACTGATTTAGACTCATTAAACGTTCTGCATTGAGAAATTGAGTTGTTTAGCTGCTGTTTGTCCTGCATCAAGATTGTTTTTTCTGTCAACAGTGGGTAATAAGTGGAATTGCATCCATGTTTCACAAATTTCGCAATCTGAACCCGGCATTGTGCTGTTTTTGAGCGAAATATTGAGTCTAATGTGTTAAGTGCATGAATATCACACTTTGTTGGTAAAAAGTACTCTAAACTGAAATTGCTGCATTTTGTGTGCTGTCATATATCTCACCTGTGTTGGAGAAATTTTGTTGCTGCAGGGATATTTAGTTGACTACTGTCATTGTGGTGAATTGTGATACTATTGTCAATATTTGCTCCTTTGCTTGCTTGAAGCTCGCACCACACATCTTGCGCCATTGAGTTTGGATGGCTAGACTCAATATCATTGTTTGCTGGGTTGTTAATAACTGTAACAAGCGTTGCATTCAAATTTCACCTTCGTTGTCAAGTTCTGGCCCTATTTCAACCCCATATTCACTTAGTCATTGCTGGGATTTCATGAAATTCATGCGTTGTAATTGATTTTATGCTTGCTGGAATTATGGGAAAATTATCTAGATTTGAACTAGACACTCCTATCTTGTGTAATTCCATCAATTTCTAGCAAACTCAATTGATTTTGTAGCTGGAACTAAATGTTACACACTTGAAAATTGATTAGAGTTTGGTTGAAATTCAGTTGCACCTTCACTTGAGCTTGCTGGAATTTTTTTTTTGAAAATTTTGCCCAGAATTTGATGAGCTTTAGTTTCCTAAAGGTTTGGGTCATTCTAAGCAAGTTCATAATAGTTTTGCTATTGACAAATCCCTATTTTGTTATACATTTTCATATTTATTTGGGGGGTTCTGTCATAATTATTGAGCTTAAAATGCCTTTTTTTTGTGATTTTTTGGGATATAAGAATAAATACATTGAATTAGAACCAAAAAGGCAAATTTGTCATAAAAATTGTAATTACTCTTCATCATTGATTTTTGAGAATTTTTTTTTTTTTTTTTTGATACAATGGCAAGCAAAGCTTGAAAGTGACAGAATCTATAGGCTAGACCCTACAGAATGGTTTTGTGATAAAGAACCACAATCCAAAGCAAAAAGGTGAATGCATTCCAATGGTGGAAGCCCTAATTCGACGTAGTCTTGTGGAAGCCTACGTGCAGTTCCTGCAAGGTAGTCTGCGATTTTTGAGAATATTTTGATGTTACTTAATTGTAGGTGTTTTGGAAGAAAATTGGAGAATGTGGAAAATGTCAATTTGGGTCAGAATTAATATTTTTGAAGATTAGAAAAAATTACAGAATACCCGAGAATTTCTGGAAACTGCATATCAACGAAGAACGGTATCACAGCAAACTACATAAACGAACCCAAAGTTTTAGAAAGCTACAGTTTTGCCTAAAAGAGTTTTAAAGTTGACAGCTTAATCACTCCACAAACTTTTGAATATTTGCAGTTTAATCCCAGGTCAAAACGTGTGTTTTGAGACTAGGTCAGATTTCAAATTTCATTCTCGACATATCAGGGCTCAGGAGCACCACGCAAGAGCTTCGGACCTGGGAATCATTCCAATTTACGTTGGAAATTTGACAAAACTCCAAATCCTATATCTTGCCAATAGCAATTTGCAAGGTAAGAATCATTCCCCAAACAATTTCCAATTTTCTATCTTGGTTTCCATGTCTTCTATTCCAGTATTTTCTTTTGGATGACATCTTTTTTCCCTATATTGCAATTCTTTGTTTAATTTTGAAGAATTTATTAAGGCATCTTTCAAATATTTAGGATTAAATCCAACTCTCACCTAATTCCTATATTAACAACCGGAGGTATTTACATTGAATCTTCGTCTGAAGACTTTGGAATTGATATCTTCGTAAAAAAACAAAGTATCCCCGACAAACTTCAAATTAACTTTATGCTGGGGCCCAAAAGCTTATACTTGACTACAAATAAAGCTGTGAAAATGACGTCCCCAAAGTGATAACGAATAAATTAAGGAACAAACAATGTGTTGGTCATTTTGCCATTGTCATTAGTTGTTGTCAGTTATTTTTCAAGTAATATCTTTTTATCTGCATCACTCACAATTTTCATATCATATTTACTTACGGGTTGTATGAGATATCCACAATATGGCATTAATGACTTGATTTGGGCTTGGATGAGTCATATTACCTTGCAGAAACAATACTCTTCTGGTTTTATTTATAGGGTAGTGAGAGAATAAAATTTTAGTTCTATTTATAGGGTAGAGAGAATTTTTTCACATAAATGTATAATTTTACACTTAATTTATTAATATATTGACTTTGCTCTAATGGATTATAATATATAATAAATAGGAGTAAAGTTGGAAAGTTATTAAATTTTAAGGCAGCGTTAATGAAATTTAAGGTTTTTCTTAGTTTTTGTACAATATGCATGCTGAAAGTGTCTTATAAATATGATCAAAGAGTATTCAACAATGAATTAACTAGCCGGCCAAAAACATAAAAAAAAAATGAATTAACTAATATTAGATGAGTCACAACACGCTTTTGCCGCCCCCACTGCTAACTACTAATAAGTATATTACTCCCACTAGTTCCTATTAAAGAACACTTCTAATTAATTCTTATATACTAAGAAATTATCATTAAGTCATTTAATTGATCGTAAATTTTTTAGCTTTTTCCCTTGTATTTTTTATTTTTCCAACTTTGAACCTCATTTATAACAAAGGTAAAATGGGGAAAAAAAAGTAATTAATGAGGTTATTAGATACTTATATTTGGGACCAAAAATTGCTTCTAGAAGATGCCCTATAATGAAGACCAGAGGGAGTATGTAATTCATAATATTAAATATGAGTAAATCTAAAAATTTATTTATTTTTAGATAAAGTTAATAACTTAACCACATCTTATTATAGTTTTAATAAGGGTGATTAGAAGTGCTATTATAATAAAGACTGGGATTAGAATTTTGGGTCGTGTAGGGACTCCTCATTTCGATCCTTTTCTCAATCCTTTGGGTCGTGTAGCCACTTGGATTAGAATTCCCCACATCCCTCTGTTATGCTATAATAAGGAATGCTTATGGAGGCTGGGTGACTTGGTGGGGAAAACATTAAAACTTGATATGAACAATATTAAGAACCCAGAGGAGGAGGAGGCTATGGTTCATAGGGGTCGATTTGCAAGGCTTTGTGTGGAAGTTGACTTGCAAAAAAAACTTGTGCCCAGGGTCATCTCTGCCTCAGGCATGTTCAACATTGAATATGAGGGATTAGGCTTGATTTGTTTCTCTTGTGGAAAATATGGGCATAGGAAAGATCAATGTCAAGCTAAAAAGGTGGAAGTTGCTGGATGTGTTGAGGTGCCTCCGAACAGTGATTCTTCAGTGACGGTGGCTCCTGTTCAAATTGCACCGTCCTCTTCAAAGGTCCCTCCGTCCAGTGATAATCAGTATGGCCCTTGGATGATTGCTCGGAATTCTTCTAAATCGCGAATCTCAAAGAATCGAGACTTGGGCAGTGCTAACAAGGCCAGAGCAGGAGTAGAGCGTCATTCTGATTCTGCAGATGGTAGGGGTATGGGCAATGTTACTCAATCGAGATTTGCGTGTCTGGCAGAGGAGGACGTGGATGATGATGTGGTTCCTGGGGATAATTTGAATTTGGAGCAGATTGGGAAGAAGGTCCAGCTGGGCGATGTTGCGCATCAGATGACAAGTGATCCTAAGCTTGTTGCTGCTGCGCATAAGAAGGAATTAATGGGCCATAAAAAGGAAAATAAAGGATTTCATGTGGGTTTAAAGAGGTGGGCTGAGGTGAGGAAGCCCAAGTTTGGAATAGCTTCTTCTTCAAATGGGAAGAAAGTGATGAGCAATCATGTGGGCCTGGAGACTAACGGACTGAAGAGTCTTGGCAAAAATAAATCCACTAGTTCAAATAGGACCCACAAAGTCATTAAAGGCTGCATGCAAAACGTTGATTCTCTCCAACTTTCGGCTGTTAGTGGACCCTCACGTTTGGATCTATTGTCCAATAAACCAGCCTCCTTTAAGGTCCGTGACCTTATTCCTTCACAAGAGGAGAGTCAACCGAAGAAATGCCATGGGGTCCTAACCATTACTTCCCATCCTGAACAGCCGAGTTTGGCTTCATCCCAACCTGATAATGTTGTTGCTTGTGGGGAAGCCGAGGAGTCTGCTTCAAAAACTCACTCTGTGTCAAACTTAGAAGTGGTGGTTTTGATGGAAGAGAAACCTCCTGACGAGTAAGTTTCCTCTTCTTCCCGCTTCGCCATTGTTTTATCTTTTATGATTATTTCTGCTTGGAATTGTCGTGGGGCGGGTGGTCGCACTTTCCCACGTGTGTTAAAGGACGTCGTTCATAAATATGGCATTAGTGTCATGTGTTTAATTGAGCCTAGGATTAGTGGTAATAGAGCTGATAGGGTTGTTAAAATGTTGGGTTTTAATGATTGGTTGAGAATTGAGGCAACGGGTTTTGCCGGAGGCATATGGGTTCTTTGGAATAATTGGGATTTCAGTCTTGAGTATATTTATTCTAATACCCAACTTCTTCACTGTAAGATTTTGTCTAGGAATAGCCTCAATCCTTCATTTGTGACTTTTGTGTATGGGGATACTAGCATTCTTAAGAGGAGAGAGCTGTGGGATTCATTGCATGTTATTAAGCAATCGGTCAATGCGTCTTGGCTGGTTCTGGGGGATTTCAATGCTTTCATTAATCCTAGTGATAAAGAGGGCGGGGTAGTCCCTACCTCTAGATCTATGATGGATTTTCAAAATTGTATTGATTGCTGTAATCTTATCGAGGTCCCGGTGGTGGGTGATAAGTTTACTTGGGAAAAATCCGGTGTGAGGGAAAGGCTGGACTGGGTGTTTTGCAATTTTGAATGGGATATTCTTAATCCTAACACTAAGGCCTTCCATAACCTTAAGTTTAAATCTGACCACCGGGTGATTGTGGTTGCGGATAGTAACAATGAGAGTGGCTGTAAAAGGGGCAGAAAATTTTCATACCAGGCAGCGTGGAGCATTGAAGATGGTTTTAGTGATGTGGTCAGCAAAGCATGGCAGGGGAGAAACTGGACGCAAGGTCAGGAACAATTCTCAAAGGAAGCCTTGGAGTGGAACTCTAAAGTTGTGGGGAACGTAACCAGAAGGAAGAGAGACATCATCCGTAGGCTTGAAGGGATTGATCGAGCCAGAAGCATTAGGACTGGGCCTAATGGTCTTTTCAGGATTGAAAAGTGGCTTTGGGCCTCGTATCAGAAAATCGCATTACAAGAGGAATTGATTTGGTTTCAAAAGTCAAGGTGTAAATGGATCAACAATGGTGATAGAAACACGAAATTTTTTCATGCTTGTGCATCTGCAAAGAGGAAAAGAAACAGAATTGAGGCTCTGCAAGATGCTTTTGGGAACTGGGTGTCCGACGAGTCTATGTTAAGAAGTATGGCTCTGGATTACTTCAAAAACCTCTTTTCGGCGAACAACCAGTCTCCTTTTTCTCCTTGGCCGGCTAGATTCCCACCCCTCAATGATTTTCAATTGGACTCTTTGCAGCAAAGGGTTACTCCTACGGAGATTAAGAATGCCGCTTTTGAGATGGGTGCGTTTAAAGCTCCAGGTCCGGATGGTTTAAACCCCCACTTCTTTCATACCCAATGGAATCACATTGGACATAAGATTTGTGATCTAGTCACCACGATTTTTGATAATCCGGAGGTCATTCAAGATATTAATCATACGAATATCACTCTCATCCCTAAGATTGACCATCCCTTGTCTTTAAAAGACTTCAGGCCTATCTCGTTATGTAATGTGAGCTACAAAATTGTCAGCAAAGTTATCGCTAATCGTTTCAAAGGAGTCATGAACCACCTTATCGCTGAAAACCAATGTAGTTTCATTGCAGGAAGACAGGGGGTGGATAATATCATTATTGCCCAGGAAGCAATTCACACTATGAGAAATAAGCGAGGCAACAAAGGCTTTGTCGCAGTAAAAGTTGACATGGAGAAGGCGTTTGATAGGCTTGACTGGCACTTTCTTGAGTTCACTCTCCATAGCTTGGGTCTTGGTGCTAGCTTTGTCAAGCTAATTATGTCCTGTGTATCTTCAACTTCTTTAAGCATTATTTGGAACGGCATCGCTTCTGAGCGCTTTCGCCCATCTAGAGGTGTGAGACAAGGTGATCCCCTAAGTCCTTATTTGTTCGTCCTTTGTATGGAACTTCTCGGGCAACTTATTCACCATGAAGTGGAGATGGGAAAATGGTACCCTCTCAAATTGAGCTCCGCTGGTCCTAATATTTCCCACCTCTTCTTTGCTGATGATCTGATCCTCTTTGGTGAGGCTTCAACTGAGCAGATGATGGAATTTCGAAATGTCATGGCTCTATTTTGTCAAGTTTCTGGTCACAAGATTAACCTGAACAAATCCAAGATGTTTGTTTCAAAAAATGTTCATTTCAACAGGGCTTATGAGATGAGCCAAATTGTGGGTGTTGGTTTGACTGCAGACCTTGTCAAATATTTGGGTGTTCCCCTCTTACACAAAAGGATGGTTAAGAGGACCTTTTTTCCGCTCGTGCAGAAGGTAAAACTAAAATTGGCAAGCTGGAAAGGTAAATTCCTTAGTATGGCGGGCCGGTCGACTCTCATTAAATCGGTCCTCTCAACAATCCCCCAATACCAGATGCAATCTACCCTTGTCCCGAAAGGTGTCCTCCTAACCATTGAAAAGCTAAGTCGTGATTTCTTCTGGAATCATCATGAAGACTCCAAAAAATTGCATCTACTCTCCTGGGATGTGCTAAAGCAAAGAAAGTGCGAAGGCGGCTTGGGGTTTAAAGACTTACACTGTCAAAATAAAGCCTTCCTCATGAAGTTATGCTGGGGTCTTATTAAGAAACCGGATGCTTACTGGGTGAAATGTCTACGTGCTAAATACGCATGTGGTGAGCTCACTGATCCTCTTGTCCGGAAGAAGCGAAACCAATCGGCAGTTTGGAGTGGCATTGTGACTGTTTGGGACGACTTTAAAAGAGGCCTTGGCAAATGCTTGAGAAGTGGTCATAGTACGCTTGCCTGGAAAGAGCGCTGGTCGCTGGTGGACAATCCTTTGGAACTTCATATTGATCATAACATTCACTTGGTTGATGAAAATGCCACCGTGCGATCTTTCGTTACTCAATCGGGTCACTGGGATAGAGCTAAATGGGAATCTTACCTTCCTACATGGGTGGTGGATAAAATAATGATGATGCCCCCGCCTTCGGGCACTGAAGAGGATGTGGCTTGTTGGAGGAATGCTCCAGATGGGACCTTCAGCGTTAAATCGGCCTATGACGCTATATATCATCAGCATGGTTCCAGAAACCGATCTCACTGGCAGGCTTTATGGCATCAGGGAATTCCTGAACGTGTCAAAATCTTTCTGTGGCAGGTTCACTATGAAAGGCTTCCTTCTAATGAGTTAAGAGCGAGACACAATCCGAGCGTCCTAAACACCTGCCCTTTTCAGTGTGATAGTGTGGAGAGTATACTTCATATTTTGAGAGATTGTGAGCAAGCTCAGAGAGTGTGGTCAGCTTTAACTAACCCCCTATATTATAGTATGTTTTTCTCTGGTAACTTGCAGGACTGGCTCAGTTGGAATGCACAGCACTCACCCGGAAACAATAGGATGGCGAGATGGTCTTGGCAAAAAGTATTCAGTTCAACATGCTGGCTACTATGGAAGAACCGGTGCCGTCAAGCCTTTGAAGGGACATCGGACAGCCCCAAGCAGATAGCCCACAGATGTATGTACCATCTCTCGGAAGGTGTGGAGAACGGCAGGTGGCGGCATCAGATATTTCAGGTTCCAGAACGAGGAGCACTCCACTGGTACCCCCCAGATCCGGGAATTCACCGTATAGATGTTGACGGATCAGTAAGGAGAGAAGGCCAAGCTGCATGTGGAGGTGTTATTCGAGATCATCGTGGTGTCTGGATACGTGGATTTCAACAGAAGCTTGGATATACTTTCCCAGCTGCTGCAGAAATCCATGCAATCCGTCGGGGTCTACTACTATGTAAGCAGTTGGGGCTCAAGAAAATCAAGTTGTTCACGGACTCACTACAGGCAATTCATCTTCTTTCCAATCGTTGTGATGCTGATCATCCGTTGTATGAGGTTATTTTAGATACCACGTCACTCATATATTGTGACTGGGAGGTAGAAATTTCCCACACTCATAGGGAAAGTATTAGATGTGCAGATTTTCTGGCAGGAGAAGCACATAGGATTACGCATGAATACAAGGAACTGGGGACTTCCCCTACTGAATGTATTCCGCTTTTTGCTTTGGATCGTGGGTTGATACCTCATGATCACTCTGTAGGAACTAGCCTATAGACTTACCCCTTTCAAGCTCTGCTTGCCTTTGTAACCAAAAAATAAAAAAATAAATAAAGACTGGGAGGAGAAGTATAAATGTGTATTCTAGGATGCTACATACTTTAACGTTATATTGGGGCTCAAAAGCTTATACTTGACTACAAATAAAGCAGTGAAAATGACGTCCCCAAAGTGATAACGAAGAAATTAAGGAAAACACAACGTTTTTGTCATTTTGTCACTGTCATGAGGTGTTGTCAGTTATTTTTCAATTAATATCTTTTTATCTGCATCACTCACAATTTTCATATCATATTTGCTTGCTTACGGGTTGTATGAGACATCTACAATATGATATTAATGACTTGATTTGGGCTTGGATGAGCCATATTCCCTTCCGTAACCAATACTCTTCTGGTTTTATTTATAGGGTAGTGAGAGAAGAAAATTTTAGTTCTATTTATTGGGTAGAGAGAATTTTTTTCACATAAATGTACAATTTTACCTTTAATTTATTATTATATTGACTTTGCTCTTATGAATTATAATATATATTAAATAGGGATAATTTGGAAAGTTATTAAATTTTAAGGTAGAGTTAATGAAATTTAAGGTTTTTCTTAATATGTGTACAATATACATGTTGAAAATGTCTTATAAATATGGTAAGAGAGTATTCTATAATGAATTAACTAGCCGGCCAAAAACATAAAAGAACATGAATTAACTAATATTAGATGAGTCACAACGCGCTTTTGACTTCCCCACTGCTAACTACTAATAAATATATTACTTCCACTAGTTCCTATTAAAGAACACTTCTAATTTTTTTTTTTTTTGGCCATCGAACACTTCTAATTATTAATTCTTATATACTAAGAAATTATCATTTAGTCATTTAATTCATCCTAAATTTTTCTAGCTTTTGCCCTTGTATTTTTCATTTTTCAAACTTTGAACCTCATTTATAACAAAGGTAAAATGGGGAAAAAAAGTAATTAATGAGGTTATTAGATACTTATATTTGGGATCAAAAATTGCTTCTAGAAGATTCCCTATAATGAAGACCAGAGGGAGTATGTAATTCATAATATTAAATTTGAGTAAATCAGAAAGTTTATTTATTTTTAGATAAAGTTAATAACTTAACCACATCTTATTATAGTTTTAATAAGGTGATTAGAAGGGCTTTTATATAAAGTCTAGGAGAAGTATACATGTGTATTCTAGGATGCTCCATACTTGGAGTTGCAATTGAATTGCTAGTCTGATATACTAAACATGGGAAAACTTGCTTCCTATCTTTTCATTTTCTTCCTATGCTACTTTCTGGCCTCCCTAGCTTGGAGCGAAAGGGATTTCATCATCGACAAATCTGCCCTTCTTGCTTTTAAATCATCTATTACTATGGATCTTTACGATCTCTTGGCTAACTGGTCTATCTCTTCGTCTCCATGTGATTGGGTTGGTGTTGGATGTGATACTCGCCATAGAAGGGTCCATTCCTTGAAGCTTAATGATGAAGGTCTTAAAGGCATCATATCTCCACAATTAGGAAATCTCTCTTTTCTTGTTGAACTTGATTTGAGCAGCAACAACTTTCATGGTCAGATACCAAAAGAGTTGGTACAGTTGCGTAGATTGAAACGACTCAACTTGAGCTACAATGACTTTCATGGACAAGTTCCAACAAGAATAGGAGATTTATCTATGCTTGAGCATTTGAGTTTTCAAAATAATAGTCTTAGTGGATTTATTCCGATATCTCTACTCAATTTGACAAAGTTGGAGATCTTAAATTGGAATGCTAACTTCATTCAGGGGACCATTCCACTTGAGATAGGAAGTCTAAAACACTTGAAGATTTTACGACTTGGAGTGAACAAGCTTCCTGGAGCTATTCCACAAACAATTTCCAACTTGTCTTCACTTGAATTATTGAGTTTGGCTTATAACACTTTGTCTTGTATGTTTTAGAGAAATATGAGCTTGTCTAAACTGTTTTTTTTTAAATTTTTTTATATTTGTATGCATTTCTTATTTTAAGTATTTTTTTGTTATTATCTTAAAAATAAAACAATTCATCAGCCAATTTTTAAATGTTTAGTAAAGTCATACCATGGGCAGAAAAAATAAGGTACAAAGTTCAAACGGATCTAATATGTTCATCATTAATATTTGGAAATAAATGTTTATTGTTCTGATATGTTCAAATGGAATTGGCTTCCCTTTTTTGCTCTGCTCATCCTCTTCCCCTTCACTACTCTTCTCAATCATTAGATTGAAATTTTTTAGCGGTTCAAATTTAATATTTTATAAAAATAATTTTTTAAAATATTTTGTATTGTAGTTTTAAATTATTATGAATAAAACTTAGTGGTTTTTGAATTTTTCTATTTATTAATAATTTGATATTTTATTATAATTTTATAAAAACATTAAATCTGAACCATTCAAATATCAATCTAAAAGTTAAGATTATTAGTAGAGTAGAAGTAGATGGGGAGAGCACAAGAGGGGAGCCAAATCTATTATTATTTTGTTAAAAAGTTTTGAATGTTTTTCTTGTCAAAATACATATATTTAAAGAAAATTCTTCCATATGTATGTTCAAACCCAAAGGGAAAAAAGGCGCACACTCTTTACTTCTCTCTCTCTTTTACAATTTTAGTATTTGAATTAAATTAATTCTTTATTTTCTCTTTCAACATTGTTACAATGACAAACGATAATTTTTACTATATATATTAATTATTTGATCAACAAAGAACTTTATCATTCTGTTATGACAACTTAATTATTATTCTGGATTATACTTATTGTGCATCCTGTAAAAGTTGATGTTATTGACATATAATTTGTCATTTAATATTTGAAGGAGCCATTCCAAATCAGATAGGTGATCTTCCACAGCTACAGATAATATATCTTTCAAATAATCAACTTTCAAGTTCTATACCAACCTCTATATTTAATAGTTCAGTGCGACAATACATTGAACTAAATAAAAATAATTTATCTAGGAGTCTGCCAATAAATTTGTGTTTTGGGCTTCCAAAATTTAAAAGATTCTATATCCATGAAAACGATTTGTCTGGTGAG
Source organism: Inga leiocalycina (assembly GCA_963242795.1). Lineage (NCBI taxonomy): Eukaryota > Viridiplantae > Streptophyta > Magnoliopsida > Fabales > Fabaceae > Inga > Inga leiocalycina. The sequence continues at coordinate 62,834,301 of OY725321.1, forward strand.
ATACCCTCTATTTGGCATCAATGCAAGGAATTGGAAGATTTAGAATTGGGCAATAACATGTTCAACCCAGGAATCATTCCAAGTGACATTGGAAATTTGACAAACCTCCAAACTCTATATCTTGCCAACAGCAATTTGCAAGGTAAGAATCATTCCCCAAACAATTTTCAATTTTCTCTCTTGATTTCCATGTTTTGTCTATTCCAGTATTTTCTTTTGGATGACATCTTTCTTTTTTTTTAAACAAAAAAAAAAAAAAGACGTACGAATCATCCAGCTTTCTCAATGAATCACATATCCAATAAAATCATGCCATGGGAATAATAGTTTGGTCTATGGATATTAGTCCAGCCAGATTGGAAAGGTCATGGATTTTTTTCAAAAGAATTATAGTTTTCTTTTAACATTTAAGGTATATTATAGCGTTAATTCTCAAAATAAGTCAGAAGATATATACCAAGTGACATTGGAAATTTAACCAATCTTCAAAAAATTATATCTCTGGAGCAACAACTTGGAAGGTAAGAGTTCTAATTACATGTTGATTGCAAGTTTATTTTCTTGTTTATAGGTCATTAATTGTTAATACACATTAGTAATTCTATTTGGATCAATAAAAATATATTCGACTGGATTACATTTAAAAACGCGGATCATGATGATTTCTTGTTAAAGCAAAGCATGTCATTCAAAGTGTCAATTAGCTGTGGGTTTTAAATAGTTTAGTGTAGAAATGAATATCAATAAAACAATATGAAATAAAAATACACTTATTTTTTATTATTTACTTTCTTAGATGTTTTCGCTCATTTAGATGTTAATTCTTGAAGTGCAAAAAAAAAATTCTACGGAGATAATTATCAACTATCACAGTATCATTATTACTATTATCATCAATCGGCAATTGCACGTTGCTCAAGTATTTGTATCATATATAATATTTGTGGGTAAGGGTGAAACCAAAACTACTTGTTCTATATTATATCCAAAACTTCTAATTGAAAATAAGTTTTCTGTATATATATAGTCAATAATAAGTTTTCTTTCAAAAAATGCATGCATGATTTTTTTTTTTTTTTTAAAAAGGTCATTTGGATTATTAAGAGAATTTATAATAAAACATAGGCTTAATATGTAACCCCCTACCTTAATAACCATATTTATAGTTCGAGAATGCGTCATTAAGTTGAAATAGAGACCAGTGGTTAACTTAAAATGTTTCCAAAACTTGTTTAGTGCGGTCTCACGTTCACATCTCGAATATAATTGGTCTGACCAGTTCGGTTTCATTTATACATATCAGAGTGCAACCAAAAATTCCCGACAACGCTCAGGTTTCATTACTTAATAAAGGGTTTACAACGCTTAGTTTCCCATACAGGGGATTACACAACACTATTCAATATATACAACATGTGCAACTAATCCCCAACAAAATATGACAACCAAATATCAAAATTAAAACTCCTAGCTAGAAGCTCTAACCGCCCTTCATTACTTGCTTTTCCTTTGAACCGCTTGCCCTTGCTGTAGGTTAGTCATTGGAAAGAATGAGATTCAAAAGAATCTCAGTAGTAACAATTCACTTATAACATGTACAATCACAAAGCATGTAAGCAAATCATAACAACAACAACACAACGGCATTTCTACAACAGCTTTCGCTACATTCACAACGGCATATTTCACAACAGCATGTTTCACAACAGCACAACAACGACATTTCACAACAGCAATGTTACATCACGGCATATTCAATGAAATGACATACATGCAAGGCATCATACACATAATAAGAGAAAGACCTTGTTCTTTCCGCTCGTGCACTGGCACTGGTTTATCACGTGCAGGGCAAATGTCAAATCCTATAATTAGAATTACGGGTGACAGGTTATTACTTAATCCAATTCTTTAATTCAAATACTCAAGTTGGTTATCATTAGGGACATTTAATCAAATCAACTAAAGAGTTAAAGTGGTCAATTAACCTAAAAGACCAATTCCTAACCCCAAAGTTCAACAATACTACATTATGCCATTACATTTTCAATTTTCGCATAAGAGACCAAATCTGCCAGAATTTTCTCCAGACTTTGAAAAATCATAACTAATTCTACAAAAATTGAAATGAGGTGATCCCAAGTCCTATGGAAAGCTATTGAAGTCCTCTTCATAGGAAAAATATGAATCATTACTGGAAATCACCACACAATTCCAGAATTACACAAAATCCCACACTGCTCCAGAATTAAGTCCAGTTTCGACATCAAACTTTGGGCAACCAGAACTCACAGCTCAAAAAACGAAATGACACAAAGTATATGTCCATTTTGAAGCTTGGAATGTGAACTTTAAGACTGGAAAGTTTCATAATTTTTAGAGATCAGTTGGTTATCCAAAAACACCACACAAGTAGAGTACCTCGCTGGAATCCTGTTCAGGCTGAAAACCCAAATTTACACTTTAAGTTCCAATGACCCAAAATTCACAACCTAGGGCTATTCCCACATAATTTTTCGTGTAGAACACAATGGTAACATCAAAATTAACAAATTCCCACTCATTCTCCATGTCCTGTTTTGGCAGAAAAATCAAAATAAATCCCGACAATTACCAACTTCTAATTTCAGCATCAAACTTATGTCAAATGGTTTCCAATCATCATAAACCACCAATAACATAACCAAAACATCATGAATTACCCAAACCCTTGTTTAGCCAAAATCAGGGCAGATTTACACATGCCAAAATACTCATCCAACCAACACAACCAATAGCTCAAATTGATGCTAATACTCACCTCTTGCTTCTCCTTAAGTTCTTTCTTTGGTTTTTCAGCTTTTGTTCTTGGATGATGGCACAAAACACCTCCTCTTGAAATTCTAAAACCATAGAAATGAAGCCCTCATCAAGAAGAACAATGTTTATGAAGGACACTTGAGCCATAGATGAGGTTAAGGAGGTGAAAATCAAGGTGGAAAGTCTCACCTTTTCCTTGCTCTTCTTTCTCTTTCGTTGGAGCTGCAGCAAACCGACTTGAAGATGGAGAGAGAGAGTGATAAATGATCAGATTTTCCTTTCCCTTATCACTTAAAAATCTGGCCGAAAAGTTGGGTAAAAAGGAGAGGCAAATATGTGGTCCATATTTGTTCTTTCTTGCTAAAATCCTATGGTAATTTCTATTGTATAATTGATCCAATTTGGTCAACCTTTCTCTTTCCTACCCCTTCCTCACTTGGCCGACTAGAAATGAATGAATAAGAGGATGAGACAATTCAATTAATCAATCCTTCTCTCCTTTCTTATAACATAGCCGAAATAATTGACTTGAGGGGAGGGAGTTGTGTCAACAAGTCTTCTTCCTTTCTCTTGATATACTTTTGACCAACTACCTTCTTTCTTTGTCCCAACGTACCACATGAGCACAAGGTGAGGGATTATTTGATGCAATTCTCTCTCTTTCTCTTCTTGGCTTCTTGACCGACTCCAAGCATAAAGGTGAGGATATTGATTAGCTTCTCTCTCTCTCTTCCTTATGATTTGAACGTCCAACATGCATAAGGTCAAGGAAATATATTGATTAAATCCTAGCCACTTTTGTTGACTTTTCATATGGAAAAGATGAAGTATATGATATTCATTCTCTTTCCCTCATGTCATGCGTGAATCATGGCCTTTTGAAGAAGAAGATGATCTTGTAAAATATCATCTTGCAATATAATATTTAGTTGCCAATTTTGCATGTGAAATTTAACTAAAGTCATAACAAAATTTCTAGAGGTAATTTTGTCATTAATCCCATCATCTATTCTGTACATTTAGCCATTGAGTACATTTTGGGATATTACATAATAAGTGAGGCATATGCTGGAATATTCAATTTATATCTAGGTCACAACTCCTTTAATGGTATGATCAATCTACTAATCCATCAATTTTTATGCTTTCAAAAATTCCATTTATTATTTGCAAAACTGTTCAGTATATCTCCATTTATTAGTTTTTCGTAATCAGTAGTAACTAAAATCAAGGTACTAGTTAATTCATGAATACTACATACATCTAAGGCACACATACACCAAATTCTTTTGTAGGTGAAATTCCTCAATCTATTTTCAACATTCCTTCTTTGAGAGAGATTGCCCTTTCCTCTAACCATCTAAGTGGCAACTTGCCGGATGAGATGTGCCATCAACTCCCTTTACTTGAAGTCTTTGCAGTTGTTGATAATCATTTAGAGGGAAATATTCCAAAATCAATGTGTAATTGCACATCTTTGCTGATCTTGTATTTGGACATCAACTCGTTTTCAGGTATGCTTAAAAATTACCTTTCTACATGAGTTGTGCGCGCGCTTATAACTATATCACATGTTTAGTACTTTCATTCAAATATGCGAATATACAACAAGAAATTATTGCAAGCTTTGAAATGTAATGATGTTTTCAAACACACACACTTAATAACTCCTATTGATAGGATTTAGATAGGTTGAGAAAATAAGGAAGAAAAAGTCTTTATTAAATACAAAAGAATAAAATTGATATTTCTTTCAAAGACCACCCTTATGGTGGCTAGACTCTTTGCAGACTAAAATTACATTAAAATAATCAAATAAAATCTAGAAATAATCTCTAAAATGTACTGGATCCTGTCAACAATAATATGGATCCTTTGATTCGTAAAATCGATATCTCATAAAATATTCAAACTAAACAAATTAATTAAATAAACTATATCCTAACCAATATTGACTCAATAATAAACTAATCCTAATTGAGATATTTATAAATAATATTTATATTATTTTTAACAGAAAATAAATTAACAACTCTTTAACACATGCTAATAAACACGAATTGCAAAATATTTATTTGTAGTTTTATTAAATGTTCTCTGAAGATCACATTTTATGGAATCCTTGCCCAAAAAGTAGTTAGATTTTTATATGACACATAAGAAAGCAATGATAAAGATATTTACGTACGCAGACCCTCATGTAATTATAGGAAGTAACTAATTTCATACACGGCTTAAATTAGTTCCTTCACTTTCCTTTATTATCCAGGTATGGACTTGCTAGGATAGAAACAAGTTTAAAAGGACCAGAAAGTAATAAAATATTAGAAGTTTCTTGTAATATAGAGAAGTGAATTCAAATTTTTGAAACGTACGTGTGTCTGTTTTACCCATACACGTACATTATATAAAAGTTATCATGCATCCATCATTTTTTGTTTTTTAAGTTAATCACCCAACTGCTAGCTTTTTGTTTTCAGGTCTTATACCCAAAGAGATAGGCAATCTTGATAAGCTTGAAGAGTTGGATTTCGGATATAATAATTTCAGTGGACCCTTTCCTTCCCATATCTTCAACATAACGACATTGAGACGTGTCTCCCTCTCAGGAAATTCCCTCTCAAGCTTTCTGCCATCAAATTTAGGAATTGGCCTTCCCAACCTGAAACAATTACACTTGGGAACGAATCAACTTATTGGAAAAATTCCAACCAGCATCTCAAATGCTTCCAAGCTCACTCTGTTAGATTTATCATGGAATAAATTTAGTGGAGATATACCCACTGCACTTGGGAATCTAACAAACTTGATGGCATTATATCTTGAAGGGAACGATTTGAATGGGTTGATTCCAAATACAAATAATAGACTGCAAAGCCTTCAACATTTAAGTCTTAGCTACAACAGATTGCAAGGGTCCATCAGAAGTGAATTGTGCCAAATCAAATGTTTGAGTGAGTTGTATCTAGGAAACAACATGTTTTCAGGAATGATTCCAAGTTGCCTCACAAATACTTCTTTGCGGAAGTTGGATTTAAGCTCTAACAAATTGATTTCTCATGTACCCTCTTCCCTTTGGAGTCTCCAAGATATCTTGATCCTAGACTTATCCTCCAACGAATTGAGTGGAAAAATTCCACCCGAGGTACCAAACTTTAGAGCAATTATGCTATTGAACTTGTCAAGAAATCAAATTTCTGGTAAAATCCCAACAACCATGGGTGGCTTGCAAACATTACAAAATCTATCTTTGGCTCATAACAAACTACAAGGACCTATTCCTGAATCATTTAGTGGCATGATAAATATTGAGTTCTTGGATTTGTCCCAAAATAATTTGTCTTGTGTGATTCCAAAATCTTTAGAGTTACTTGTCCATATGAAGTACATTAATCTTTCATGCAATTTATTGTATGGAGAAATTCCAAACGGTGGGCCTTTTCAGAATTTTACATATGAATCTTTTATGATTAATGAAGATATTTGTGGAAAGCCGCAACTAAAAGTCCATCCATGCAAAAAAGCAAACAAGCACATCTCAACAATGGTGCTTGTGATCAAATGCTTGTCGGCTATCTTTTTGCAATCATTTTGGTTGCTTCATTCCTAGTGTTCCTTAAATTTAAGAAGGGCCATGTTAGTCATGAGACAAACAATACATACTTCTTAAATTTGGGTGCACCAATCAAGATATCCTATTATGATCTTTTGCAAGCAACAAATAATTTTGATGAGAGTAATTTTCTTGGCAAGGGAAGTTTTGGATCAGTTTACAAAGGAATTCTTTCAAGTGGAAAGATAGTTGCTGTGAAAGTATTTCACTCAAACTTGGAAGAAGCATTAAGGAGTTTCGATATTGAATGTGCTGTGATATGCAGTTTACATCATTGAAATCTCGTCAAGATCATCAGTAGTTGCTCAAATGATGATTTTAAATCTCTAATAATGGAATTCATGTCAAAGGGGAGTCTTGATAGATGGTTGTACTCTCATAACTATCATTTAGATATGGTGCAAAGATTGAACGTAATCATTGATGTGGCATCAGCGTTGGAGTATCTTCATCATGGTTCTTCTACACCAGTGGTCCATTGTGATGTAAAGCCGAGCAATGTTTTATTGGATGAAAATATGGTGGCCCATTTGAGTGACTTTGGAATTGCCAAATTGTTAATTGACAGTCAATTTGAAATTTATACCGAAACTTTGGCTACAATTGGTTATATGGCACCACGTAATAGTTTAATACTCATATTAAAATTTATTTAACTTCTGTTACTTATATTCATTTATGCCTACACACATGCATGCACATGATTGAAGAAACTATAACTTATTCGACTATTTAATTCAGCACTCAAATTTATATGTAGAGTATGGATCAAGAGGAGCTGTTTCATTGAAAGGAGATGTATACAGTTTTGGTGTTTTGCTTATGGAAATGTTTACAAGGAAGAAACCAACAGATGAGATGTTTGTTCAAGGTCTAAGTTTGAAAGAATTTGTTTGCAAATCAACACCAAATTCAATCATCGATATTATTGATGTCAATTTGATGCACACAAGCAACCAAAACACTGGTAATATATTATTGTATATTACATCATCAGTTTTTGAGTTGGCATTAAATTGTTGCACTGCTGCACTTGAGGCAAGACCTAATATGTCAGAGGTTGTGGTGTCACTGGGAAAACACAAGGCCATGCTGATGCAAAATATTCAAGGGACCCCTTGTTGAATAATTGTGTTAAATCAAATTGCATTTGCTACAATCTATAACCCTTTGGATTGTTTTATTTTTTTCAACTTGTCATATGGAGTGATGATGTCTCCTGTATTAATATATTATTATTTGAAATTTGAGCATTTTGGACTCACATATGGGTTTTGGTTGTCTGCAAGGTAGTTTTGAACTTTTATGTGTTACGGATGTCCATTGAATAATAGTAACATAGAGATAATGGCTTTTTTTATTTCATGATAAGTGAATAAAGTTTAAAAAAGTGATTGACTTGAGGGAGATATACGTAAAAGATAATTGAAACGTGGAGGAGAAATAGAAATTGTTATAAAAAGAAGATATGGTCGAAAAAAAGCAATGAAATTAATCCACCAGAGAACCAAAGTGAATCCCTTTATAACTCTTATACTACATCAGGTCTTTAATATAAGACTCAGTTGACTAATTTGAAAAGATTAAGGATATTAAATAAATTATTTTAAAGTATTTATATTTTTCATTTTTCCTCCAAACTAATTTGCTTGACTTATAAATAATATATAATCTAATGATCCACCTAAATAATTTAGCTACTTTATTCTCTCCAGACCAGTGGACTGGGTTGTATTGAGGACATAAGGTGGTGTTAATTATTCAATGACTGGGTTAACATGATTATTGGGTTCATTGTGGACTCCAACAAATCCCATCTTGCATTGACCCAATTACAGAAAATGGACCAATACTAAGACCATCCAAAGCTTTGAAATAAGTTTATAGATACAGATTGGGTTGCCATTATAATGTAATGGAATATGATGTTTTATTTTTATTCGATTTTATTTTATTGGTCAAAACATGTAATTCAAATGCCAAAATTACTTGGTTTTCAACCTGTGTTGGGCTTGGGTTTATGGCCAATGTCATTGTTAAACCAAAATTACTTTTATATTACTTTAATCAAAATCATGTTTTAAAAAAAATATATAACAAACTTTTACATCTTAATACAATCTTTAGTTCCTCTAATTTTCTCTTATTTTGGTTTTAGTTCTTCTAATATCAAATTATAGGTTTTGGACCCTCAAATTTTACTCTGTAAATTGGACCCTACAATTTAATAAAAACTTGATCATTTTGCCCTCTAAGGAATCAATACCCATACTTTGAACTTTGAAGCTTGAAGAACAAAGATTATATTAACCCAAGTCTTAAACATATATGCTAAGCTCCTCAATGTAATTATGGTGCATTTAAGTTAATACAAAAAAGAATTTTTAGAATTCTAGTTACATTGTTCTTAAAACTATAGGTGATAACTATGTTTTAGTGGTGATTTTTTTTCCATCGTTTTCATTGGTGATTATTTAATACTAGTAATTAATAACATTCACTCAATTATTTTTTTTTTATGTAAAAGCACTATAAATTTAATTATTATTTTTATCTACTTTTCCAAGATTTATTTTTCTATTGAAAATGAAAAGAAAGAAAGAAAGCTGAATGGGATCTCAATATTTATAATAACCACATGTCAGTTCCTGATTCAGGTTCAATGCCTTGAATGGCAGGTGAAGAGTCCCATCTAGTACAATCTAGCATGAAGAAAATGTTAGTTTTGTTTGGCGAATGGTAAGCCCTTACCTTAATGTTGTTTCTAACATCTAAGTAAATTTTGCTATATTTTACAAACTGGGCTAGTAGGGGTATGCTGCATATTTTTTATGTCTTTGTTTTACTGATGTTTTTAGTTATTTTTCCAACACTTTATTCTTTTAGTGAGCTTTTCTTCATTTGCCTTCATCACTGACACCTTAAAATTCGACGTATAAATTGTAAGCTTATAAAAGTATTAAACGTGTTGAGTTGGTAAATTCTATCTGGTGTGATGGCAGACTTATTGTATTTATTAGCTTTGGCCACTGATGAATGTTAATATTAATGAGAGATATTGTTTTGTTTTTTGTTTTTTTTTTGAATTCTGGAGAATTTTGTGAAACTCAGTACTGAATAAGTACTAGCTAGTTATGTTTTTTTCCTAAAGAAATGATGCTTAGAACCTAAAAATCAGACAAAATAGTACAATAGAACAAAACAAAACAAAACAAGAAACCACAAAACAATCAGCCACCCGTATCTACCATCTATTAGTAAAACATAAAAGGCCAATTTGTCTCACAATATCCTTCTACCATTTTTAGTCTGAGTCTATTTTCATCTTTCAGAAATAACTCACAATTTCCCTGTCTTTCAATATATTTTCATCTCTTTAGATAAGCTCTCTTTTCTCCTGAATAGGAGCTCATTGTGTTAATATCATGACACACATACCTTGTCTGGTTCCTAAAACATGGTTTTCTTTTTGCAATGTTATAATAATGACTAGGGCTTTCCCCAATTATCTAGGGGAAAGAAAGGATCTTGTTTTTGTTTAGATATATCGAGTCTTATTGCTTATCAGATTATGCAAGCCCTAATAATAATATGCTTCGCTTGCTAATGGAGTTGGCGGATACAACACCTTGGACATGAAATTGATCATCACAAATTAATTATGCATATTCCATCAGACAGTATATCAATTTTGTTGTCGTATGGACAATAAGGGATTATAGGTGTAGCGCTTACGAATTTTTAGACATCTTGTAATTTTTTTGGCATCAAGATCATTTGAGTTTTACATTGTCTTTTCATAAACCATGAGCTTAGAAATTCACATTCAACATTTAATCGACAGCACAAAATATATGCCTCAAACAATGGGAGGAAAGAGCTTACCATATGCATTTCCAATCTGACTTTGATTTTTGAACCCAGCAGTAACAGAGATGCTGAGAAATCTGGCCAAGGAACATCTTCAATGTGTGCACAACTTTTACTCTTGGAAAACAACCATGTGCTAGGGCTTGCTTGATACTCCCTCCGGTCCTAATTATAAGATAAAGTTGACTTTTTTGAAGAAATTAAGGAAACCAATTAAATTACTTTAGAGTGTTTATATTTTTAGTATCCTTAGATTATATATTAGTTTATTAGTCAAATTAATTAGTTTGGAGAAAAAAATAAAAATAAAAATACTTTAAAGTAATTTAATTGACTTCCTTAATTTCTCCAAAAAAGTCAACTTTATCTTATAATTAGGACCAGAGGGAGTAATGTAATTGAAAGGTTGCAGTTATTGTGGCCTGGCTTGCAACTATAGCTGCCGCTATTGTTACAACAAATACTGGCCAATATATTCTATCTGCAGAACTAACGATAATCAACTTCAACATCTAACAAATGAACAGAAACTGCATGAAGAAATTAAGTAGCAAGATTCAAATTACAAAAATCTTTTAATTGTTTTGGTAACAATGGAGGTAGTCGAATCTCCAAGCTCTGGTTCTGAAGCTTCTTTGCGGCGCCTCTGTTCTGGTATGAAGCTCTCTCAATTTGCCTCTAGTGTATGATTCTGAGCTCTGGTTCCAATTCTCCTGCTATGGTGAAGCTCTATTTCTGGTGTAGGGGAAGAAAGTCGAAGGTCACCGGAGATTGTGGAGGAAGGTGATCAGTGAGAGTAAATGGTGGTCTTTTGCCGCACTTCTATCTCCCTGTGTTCTCTGTCGCTCCGGCAGCGACAGAAAGGCAGCTTGTGGTGTTGAGGGAAGAAGACCACCGGTGGCCTGTGGTGGTGATTGATAACTCCGGCGAGAGAGGAAGAAGAAGGCGAAGGTGATGGAGGAGGTTGAAGATCTGCAGGTGGTGAGCCCTGTCAATGGCCGCTGCTACTGTTTCATTAAGCACCGATGAAGCAGCAGCATTGAGCCTCGACCTAAACCTTGGTCAAAATGTGCGTTTTCACCAAGGGACTGCATTTAAAATTTTGAAAGCTTTTAGGAGGACTAACATAGAATAGTGAAACATTTTTGTGGGTATAAAGTTAATTTGCAAACATTTTAGGCCCAGTTTTTGTAATTGTCTTTGAATCTTTCTTCATTAGTTCGCAGTTTCTAGAAATTCTAGGTTCTTTCCTGTATTTTTCCCAAACTAATATGCAATGAAAATAAACCCAAAATGTAATATCTTGTATTCCAAAATGTAATATCTTTCCTGTATTTTGTGTGCTTTGTGCCTTGCTAGCCTCTTCAAAAATTAAACCAAGAATTGCAATATAGGGCGTAATTCCAAATCGTCTCTCGGTGAGCCTTTTATTAATTACCTAGAAACTAAGTGTGATGATTGGCATAAAACAAGTTAAAAAATGATTTTGAGCTTTTTATGTAACAACTAAATTGCAATTAAACTAAAATGCTTTAAAAACTAATATTTTTGGATTTTTGGAATAAAAGTGGAATGGAATGGAAATTGGTTTTGAAATGTATGATAAAAGCCTCTTAGAACAATGGATTTCATCTATCTTTTGCTTCAAAATATTTTTAGGAGTGTGATAGTTTGACAAAAAATGCCCAAAAGACCCCTTGAGGTAGCTTGAATTAGGTGAATTAATTCTTCCACATCGGGTAGAAATAATCCCTCTAACTGAAACTCAATACAAAACACTAGCAATTGCAACCAAAATCCCTCAAAATACCAAACTTTAAACACTGTTGAGTCTAGTGTATTAATCAATGATTATTCCTAGACCTAGAAAATAATTACTTTTTAAAACACTATTAGAAACCACTTTGTATGAAATTTTTTAAATCATTAAGTTCTCTAAAATATCAAATCCTATCAACCGATGAGTCTAACACCAAAAGATAGGAACACCTACTCTAGAGATGCTATTAATCACTCTTAGTGTGTGATTGTGAATTAATTGATTCAATTGGTTCCAAAGTAATCCAAAATTAACTCAATATCTAAATAATACCATGCAAGATAATAGAGAATCAAGAAAATTACAATAAAATATATATATATAACTATATATATTGATAAGCATAAAATTCTACATCAACTAATCAAAATCGCAAATTGGTTTAAACAAAGATTAAACCAAATATATTAGTCTTAACTACAAATTACAATTCCTAAAACCAAGAAAATCATAAATATACAGTAAAGCTAATAACCAAAACTAAAACTCCTCTTTGTAGCTCCAAACATCAAGACTCAATCCTTTGCTCTAGGAGAAAATAAGCTCAACCACTAGAACCCATAGACCCAAAATCAAGAGGCAGAATCATCCTCTTCAACAATATCATAGCCATTAGAAAATTCACCGGAAAACAAGATTGAACAGAGGAAATCAAAGCCAATTAAAACAAGGTCACTGGGAAAGGAAGAAAGGAAAGTAACGGGGTTGGTGAAGTAGTGGTGGACGGTAGATGAAGACTTGATGGTCCGCTGTGCATCTAGCTTTCAAGCTCTGTTTGGTTCAACAGAGGAGAGAGGATGGGAGGGATTTTTATATTACCTCGTTGGATTAATCGGAAGGGAGGGGAGGGGAGGAATTTTAATGTTATCTTGTTTGGTTGAGGAGGGGAGGGGAGGGAAAATATTTTTATTTGGACAATTTCACCCTCATTTAATCTTGTTTTTTCATACATAGTGATTAAACCATACTTTTATATGAATTTTCCATGATTAATTTGGGATTTTAATGTATTTTTTGGGACATTATTGCATTATTAAGCATTAATTTTGGTTAGGGACAATTGTTTTGAATTAATGGTAATTAGGGATAAAATGGTCACAATTTATTAATTATTTTTATACAGTTGTCTCTTGAACTTTTGATGCTACCTTGTGCTTAATTTTGCATTGTAGGTGTTAAAGAAGAAATTGAGGATTTTGGAGGTTCAAATTAATTATTTAGAGGGAATTGGACTAATGTTGAAATTGGTAGCTGAAAGCCTGAAATAGAGGGAGCCCAAAGCCCAAAACACAAGCTGTTTGGGCAAGAAATTTGGGCCCATGCCAGATTTTTGAATAGGCTGGAAAATAAGAAAAGAAGGATGAAGCCCAGACCCAATACATTCACGTCAGGCCCAATATAAAAAAAAACAAAACAAACAGAAGCAAGATGGGCTGCTGAAGAAAAAAAATGGAGAGACAAGCCCAAAAGACAAGGAAAAGAAACAGAAACTCAACTGGGCCCAGGCATGAAGAAAGAACACAGGAGAGGAGATCTGAGATTTGGGAAATGGAGGATCCGAATCAGCTGCTGGATATGGAATATGGACATACCAGACCGGACACGGATACAGAGCTGAAGGTTTTATTCAGACGGGGTGCGCCGCTGGGAAGAGAGGACTGATCTGAAGAGGAAAAAAAATGAGAAGGGAGAGGGGAGCTTTGGACCTGGACATGCTAGCATCTCCTTCATCCTCTCCATTTCCAGCAAGCTCAAAAACAGAAAGGAACCAGAGTGTGTGAGAGACACAGACCCGAAGAGAAAAAAAACGAGAAGGGAGAGGGTGAGTGAGTGGCGGCTGGTTTTGGGGCGGCGTGGATACAGAACAGAGAGGTAGCTGGTGAGAATGGAGTGAGTGAGCCGTTGGTCTGTAGATAGGGACACAGACCCGAGAACCATTAGGGAGTGAACAGCGCAGCTGGTCTTGAGAAAAAAAAAGCTGAGAACAGATAGTGGGTGGCGGCTGCAAGTCTGGCGCTGATTGAAGAATGAGAACTGGAAAGAATCCGAGAGTCTGAGAGCTGAATGTGAGGAGGGAGTTGAGCATCGCTGGGAAATACTCGGACCTGAAAAAAACCAGAAAGCGTGAGACCTCCATCCCTTGTTACACAGCAACCATCGATCTCTCAGCCCCAAAGCCATCAACCACCGTCCCTGCACCTTTGTTCTCAGCATTCAAACAACATCATTCCACCACCAAATTCACCCTCATCCACATTCCCTTCACATACTGCCTCTCCCATGTTCCAATAGAAACCATTCCTTTTCTTTTAATATTGTGTATTCATTAATATCTTCATGGAATTTTGGTGTCTTGAGGAGGTTGTGGCTGTTGCTAGATTCATGAGAGGCTAATTCCATTGAGTCTTGGTGTTAGAGGAGGTGGCTAGAGCTTTAAGGTTCTACAAGGGGAGTTCACTATTTTCCACTAGCTCAATTTTATACATTATGTCTTGTGGATTAATTTTACATTGATATATATATATATATATATTGGAGACTTAGATGAGTGATAATTTGTCTAAGATGGATTATCTTGTATTGAATTTGGTATTGTTGCATTTGAATTTTATTGGATTTATTTTCCTATTGGATTAATGAAGTTATGCGTTCTATGTGATATTTAGATTATGTGATGGATTTAATTTAATTTGAATGTTACGATTGCTCTTTCAATTAAGAGGAACCAAGTGCATTAATCCATTTTCAATACACATCAAGTGGGTTTTTAACAATTTGCCTAAGAGGTGACTAAGAATGCGATTGTAGGATTAGTCATTTATTAGGTAGATTAGGCCTAATGTGATTGCTTAGGGTTTTTAATTTGACTTAATGCAAAAGTAACTCCCAATTAATTTTAAAGAAGCTAGGAAAGCCACCAAATTTGCCACCAAGGTTCATTTTATCATATAATCCCTTTTTAACCCAAATCATTTCTTTATCTTTTTTTCAAAATATCAAAAAAATTAGAATTAGCATTATTTTCATAAATTTTAATATCTAGAAAACTAATTTCAAAAACCCTTTTTGTCTAACCATGTTTATAACACTTAGTTTTCCATAGGGTAGTCAAAATAAATGGCTCCTTAATAAGAGAACGATCCTGAGTTGTTTACACTATATTGCATTTAATTCATGGTAATTTGTGATTTGACCCCGAGGCGGCTAAGGTTGTGTCAAATCACATAGTAGAATGTTTAATAAAATATAATTATTAAGATTAAATAAATATAATCATAATTAAAATTTTAAAATATAGATAATATTAATTTTAATAAAAATAAAGTAATTATAAATATTATAATAATGAGGGAGGGACAGTTTGGGAATAATAGAAATAAGTAGAGGTATAATGGTCTTCACACGATAAAATATCACCCTTCCCCTCCAAATCCCTCCAATTGGGGAGGAAGGGTTTTGAGGGGAAGGGAGTGGAAATTTCAAAAAATTTCCCTCTCTCCTTAAATTTTGTTGTTGCCAAGCAACGGGAGGGGAGCAAAATCCCTCCCCTCCCCTCCACTCAAACCAAACAAACCCTCAAAGTTGAGCTTCTATGTCTGGTTCACGGCTCTGCTTCTCAGGTCTCCCTTTGTTGAAGCTAAACTTGGCAGTGGCGAAATGACGATGATGGACGGAATGGAGAGGAAGGTGAAAGTGATGAGGGGTGGTGATGATCCCAAGTGCCTAATTCAGCCTCCTCTGTGTCTCGAAAGCTCTACTGGTGATAATGGAGGAGTTATGGTCGCTGGCGACAATCGAGATGACGGTGAATGTTGTTGGCGACGGTGGTGAGCTCAAATGAAGGTGATGAGAGCCAAGATCCCCCCTATCGCGGCACTCTCTGTTCTTAAGATCCTCCCTAAAACTCACTCTCAATTAGACCTAATCCATTAAACCAATACGCTGTAGTTTAATTGGGGACTAAATTGAAATTTTGCAAATTCGGTGGATTAAAATGTCATTTCTAAAATTTGAAGCCCAAACTGCCATTTCTGAAATTTGAAGCCCAAACTGCCATTTTCAGTTTTAATCCAATTTTTCAAGTACTTACAAATGAAAACAATTAAACCAGTATCAAATTCTTTCAAAAATCAAAGATTAAGTATAATTATAATTATTTTGACGATTTTTCCCTTTTTAGTCATAATTAATGTATTTACTCTTAATATCTATTTATCACAAGTAAGGCATTTTTGAGATCAATTATTGTGACAAAATTCCCAAATAAAGTGTAAAAATATATAATAAAATCAGGGATTTGTCACCCGTATCTACCATCTCTCAGCGCGCAAAACATAAATGGCTAATTAGTCCCACAATATCCTTTTATCATTTCTAGTCTTTGAGTCTATTTTCATCTTTAAGGAATATTTCAAAATTTCTGTGTCTTTCAGTATATTTTCATTTCCTTAGAGAAGCTCTCTTTTCTCCTAAATAGGAGCTCATTATGTTAATATCAAGACACACATGCCTTGTCTGGTTCCTAAAACATGGTTTTCTTTTTGCAGTGTTGCAGTAATGACTAGGGCTTTCCCTAATTATCTTGGGGAGAGAAAAGATCTTGTTCTTCTTCAAAATATATCATGCTATTTGCTTCGTGATTGTGGCATAGTTTATGTTGTCTCGGTAAGACTTTTACAGACAGCAGACTATCAGATCAAGAGTGTGTGCATGGGTTTTGATTCCTTCTGCATGGCACATTCTTTGTTGGTACCTTCCAATGAAAATGGTTTATATTATACTTAACAGTTTATTTTTACTCACACACTATATTGATAAAATTATAGACTCATTGTTTAATTTGGCAAAACCAAAACTAGTTCATGTTATCTTGTTAAAAGACTTTCTAACCTTGCTTACTTTGTAATACTAATTCAAGGGGATCCTATGCATTGGTTTTCTGAAACGCACCCGCCAGCAGCAGGAAATCACAAGAGAGCAAGCAATCAAGGATCTAGAGGTAGGCTATTAATTTGAAATGTTATGACATATTAATGGGTTGATTCCTATTTGCATGTCTGTATTCCCTATTGTCTGTCATTCCTATTCATATGAGATCTCATCCTGGTAAACATCTTGTGCATAGTGATGCTGATGAACTAGAGACTAGAATGCTCTTAAATTTTCTTGCCACATTGCATTCAAGCCTACACAGAAAATTGATGTATTTGATCACTTTGCATTGTCTTTTGGAATTTTCTTAATGTTCAGATGCGTAAATAGTTGGTCACATAATCTTGCTGCATTTTGAAAACGCAAAACCGTAGAGATGGTATACCTGCATTTTTGGCCTGTTAAATTATTATTCTAGTCTGTCATTGCAAGAATCTCTTTCCTTGATTTTGGATTGTTGTTCTTTTCAAGTTTGTTCTGTAAGCTTGGCGATTTGAACTGCATCCACAGGCAAAGACTACGGGTCATGATTTCTGTTTTTGCTGTTTCATACAATGAGGTTGTCCATTCTGTGTAGAAAGTGAATTTTGTTCTGTTAGTTGGGCACTTGACGGTAAATAGTCAAAGGTAACATGCACATACACAATTATGTTTTTGACTGTCATGTTATGCTTTCTTAATTAAACTAGATTTCACTTTCACGTGGTGCACAGGAAGATTAAAATTATCAGTGGCTCATCATTGTTAACAATCAACCCATTTTTCATAATGATAAAAATAATTAAAAGAAATTCTGTAAGATAAAAATGCCTACTACATGGTACATGCTTGGCAGACCTTTTAGCTTCAGATAGTTAATTTATGAGCTAATCACAACTCACTATCTTTTGGTAAAGAAAGATCTCAATCACAATGTGAAAAGCAAAGGATGAAAACTTGATGTGGCATGCAAAAAATTGCAACCATGAGAAAATGTGTGTGTATGGTTACACCAATATAGCTTCCTCTGTTGAGTAGTCTTAGGTGATTATTTACTATTAAATTGTCAAGTCAAGAAATAATGTTAATTTTACATACAAAATCCATGTTGCCATTTATAAATGGAATTATTATATATGTTTTCTTAGAGTTAAGGTGCAGATTTATTCCAAAAGGTTTCACTCAAGCAAATTTGACTTTTATTGTTAAAAATGTTAATGTTAATAAGCAACATCAATTTTTTAATTATCAATATTATTTTTCTAATGGGCATTGTTATGTTTTGAAAGGAATGATGGGAATAATACATACACTCAATTTTTACTTCATCAAAACCGTGAGTTTTCAAAGGAATTTGGTCTTACTAATGTACCATGAAAAAAATAATGTATTGTACAATGAAATTATAAAATGAGTGAAAATTAAACAAAAAAAATTAAAGAAAAGCCTATTGAGTTGTTAAGATTATAAATTCACGAGGTAATATTATTATTAGTCCTTAGAGTTTATTTTGGTCTCTATAGTTTTATAACGACTTGATTTGAATTAATAGTACAGACTAAAACCAAAACTCGTTAAAAGTATATAGACTCGTCATTAATGACCCTATTTTTTTGTTCTTATTGTCCTTTCAATGTCAAACATTTACTACTGTATAGAAACATTGTTGGCAATTGTTGGACTTTAGATCTTGGTCCGTCCTTGATAGACCGGACTATTTGATTAGGAAACAAGTAGTCTTATCAAATAAAAAACAAATCAGCATTAATTATACATTTGTTAATTGAGAAATAAGTAAGTTTATATTAGAAAATTAATCAAGAATTAATTTTCTGATTATTACTTAAAGGGCAAGTAGGAGTGCACATAAATTCCTAATTAGTGATCTCCCTAAGCCTTTATAAATACGATGTGCCTCTCTCAGTTAAACCTATCCCCGCCATTGAGATATTTGTAATTCTCTCCTTTCTCGTACCATCTTTCTTTCTTTGTTCTAGTGATCTACTGTGTTAAGACCAATGTTTTGGAACTCGGGCCGGACTCGGGAACCGGACCGAATCAGTTCACCAATTTTTTTTAAATTTTTTAAAATTGATTTTTTAATATTTTTCCTTAGAATTTCATATTAATAAACCTAAAATATTTAATTTCTCACTAGTGTAACTCTAGTCTGACCAACTAACCCTTGACCCAATATCCCGACCGATCCAGTGATCGGTCCAGGTTTCAGAACCTTAGTTATGACATTAATGGGCTGCTTCCTGTTTGCATGTTTGTATCCCTTATTGTCTGTCATTCCTATACATATGAGATCCTAGTAAACATCTTGCGCATAGTGATGCTGAAATGCTCTTAAATTTTCTTGTCACATTGCATTCAAGCCTACACAGAAAAAACTATGCATCATGATTTCTATTTTTGTTGTTTCATGCAATGAGGTTGTCCATTCTGCGTAGAAAGTGAAATTTGTTCTGTTAGTTAGTTAAAGGTAACATACACATACACAATTTTGTTCTTGACTGTCATGTTCTGCTTTCTTAATTAAACTAGATTTCACTTTCACGTGATGCACAGGAAGATTAAAACTATTAATGGCTCATCATTGTTAACAATCAACCCTTTTTTAATAATGATAAAAATAATTTTAAAAAATTCTGTAAGACAAAAATGCTTACTACATGGGACATGCTTGGCAGGCCTTTTAGCTTCAGATAATTAATTTTTGAGCAAATCACAACTCGCTATCTTTTGGTAAAGAAAGATCAATCACAGTGGAATGGGAAACATTGCAGCCACGGGAGAATGTGTCTGTATGGTTACACCAATATAGCTACCTCTGCTGAGGAGTCTTTGGTGATTATTTACTATTAAATTTTGTAGTATGAAATAATGTTAATTTTACATACAGAATCTACGTTGCCATTTATAAATGGAATTATTATATATTTCTTTCTTAGAGTTAAGGTGCAGATTTATCCTAAAAGTTTTTGCTCAAGCAAATTTTACCTTTATTATTAAAAATGTTAATAAGCAACGTTAATTTTTTTAACTATCAATATTATTTTTTTAATGGAGCATGTTAATATTGCTATATTTTGAAACTTTCAGAATGATAATTAGCCTAAAAAAACATGTGAAACATCATTGCTACCAAGCAAAAATTTTTGAAACAAATGTACACATTAAACCCTATTTACTCTTTATTATGTATATATTGATAGTGATAACTAGAATAAGTTGCATGCATTTCTATAAAAATTCTAAATGAGTTATCATATTTATGGGTTTTAAATAATGGATTTGTTATCACTTTTAAATGTATAGTGTAAAATGATGGTAGTATTTTTTGAAGGAAAAACAATGTTATCATTAACTAAATAAAATGATCCATAAAAAAGACTCGACAAGTAACAAACTAACCTACCCGGGTAAGCAACTGTGCAAGCCCAAAATATAAAGTAACAAACCAATAACATGAAAAAAGCAACAAACATAAAAACAACTACAAGAGAGAACCAAAACCGTGAAGCTTAAACACGAAAAATGATGGTAATAATACATACACCAATTTTTACTTCATCAAATAATAATAATAATAATAATAATAATAATAAAACGCTAACATTTATAATTTAGGGTTTGAATCCTTCAATTGAGCGATGTTAACTATTTGATCGCGATATATACTAACACAAATAGTTGATAATTAATTGAAAGTCCTCTATTTATTTTTTTTGGAAAGAAAAAAGAAAACTGTAACTTGCCTCTCAATATCATTGGATCACAATCTAATTGAAAGTTTTTTTGGATTCAATCTAATTGAAAGTTCAATTGAGTGGATGATTTCATTTTTTATCACTGATCAGTACTCAACTTTTGATAGACGAAACAAATACTGAGAAACCCCCAACCAAGAGCAAAGGCCAAAAGCCATTTTCAAATTTTCCATACATCCCAGCTCTCGCTTTCCACTTTCGAAACATTGCTTCAACACTCTCTCGCAGTCTCTCTCTTCAAGATCCATCAATGCCTCTTCGAAAGGTAAGTTCCATTCAATGTCTGTAAGAAAACCGTCGCTCTATAGATTTCTCATCCTAACTAACCATTCACATTTTCAAATTAACATCTTCTTGCTCCTTTTTCCTCCTCATGTTCAGTTGTTGAGAAACTTGTTCAAATTTTAAACCTGTCACATCCCTCGCTTGCTTGTCATTTTTTAGGTAAGATCCTAATTTGAATTTGGCTGATCCTTTCTGTTTCTGAATCCTTTCATTTTTAATCCGCTGATCAAAGAAACAAAAAAGAAGGGCTTCACAGTACAACTATCATGCGGATTCAAGTCAAAATCTGATATGGACTCTTTCAGATTTCAAGTCGTATCTGACTGAATCATTTGGTACCTTTCTTATATTCAAGTTTTGTCATGTAATTTAACAATAAATACGTAAAAAATTAAAATTAGATATTGGATCTCAATTTTGGAAGATAGTTATGAAGGCTTCCCCTATTTCTCCCTTGTTTAAGGTTTTAGGTATATTTTGCGTGAACTAAGTTTTGAACTTTTGATGACATTTCAAGCATCGCAATATTTTGGCTCTGTAAACGTCATTTGACATATAACATTTCTTGACCTTATTCAGGGCAATTTTAAGCAAATCTATGTTCTGGCTAATTTTACACAGCAGAAAAGGAATGTCATTTCCTAGGGTGCTTAAAATTTAGAAAGGGTTTCTCTTGCTCCATATATATGTGTATGGTTTTGTTTGACAAAATTCTGGTCTGTTCTGTGATTTGAAGAAGCAACACCTTGGCCTCCACCGATTTACTTTCTTTAGATAAGATCATATCCCCTAAAATATATTGATTGCTAATTTAGTATTAACTCACCATATGATTCAAGGTACCAACCACTTTGATTTTTATGCATCTCTTTTGATGATATTTCCCCCTCTCTTGGTGGCCGTGACATCTAGCATATGAAACAGTTCATATATTATATTGTACTATTAATCACCTTTTCTATATTATCAAGGAAGACATCCACATTCCAAGGAGGCAATTGGATACTGCTTATAGAGAATTAGATTACCTCATAGTAGAGGTGGAGAAGCTTAAGGAAGAATGTTGAGTTAAAACAGAAATTGTTGAGAGCTTGAAGAATGCCCGCAATGAAGAATCTCTGAAAGTTCAAGAGATTATGCAGCAGACAGAGAAACAGGCCCACAAACTTCATCTTAAGTCTGAGGAGATATGCGAACTAAGGAATGCCAATGAAGATATAAAGTCTAATTGGCTTGAAGAAGAAGATCATGTCAAGCATTATATTTGATTTCAGAGAAAAAGAAGATGGAAGTTAATTTCACTGAGAGATTATCAAAATTGGAAGAAGTAAACAGAGAGCTAGTGTTGGCTTTAGATGAACTGAAAGTTAAAAACAGTGAGCTGCAGCAGAATGCATGTCCCAACAATAAGGAAATTTCAGGCCTCAGAACACTTCTATCTACTACAGAGAAGAAGTATCTTGAAGCACAAGAGAAAACTCGGGAAACTAACATGTTGGGATAGAGAGATGATTTTACAATGAAACTAGAGGAAGAAAATAGAAACATGCATGATAAAATGAAATGGAAAATTGAACAGTTGAGACATCCTGAAGAAGCTCACAAAAAACTTCCAAGCGAGTTCCAATCTGATAAGGAACAATGGGAGAAGGAGAAATCTGCACTCCTTGAAGAGATAACTTCCCTACAAATTAGTTTAGATTCTCAAACAAGAACTCTAGAAGCAGTACAATCCCGTTTAGAGATGTGCAACCATGCATTAGCTCACCAAGAAAGCAAGAGGAAACTCCTCAAGGTTGAAATATTTGAATCAAGTCATGGTTTGAGGATGTTTTTACCCAGTGTGAAGAAGAAAAGTCAAAGATTCAGAGCTTAACCATTCAGAGGAATGATGAAATAGCAGAGCTAATAAATTCACTGGGAGTTAAAGAGACACTAATGAGAGAAATTGAACTTAAAATTGTTCAGCTTGAACAAGAGAATCAGGAATTAGGAGATTCACTTAAAGAACTAAGGGAAGCTCAAATCCAAAATGCTGGAGCAAATTCTTTTCTACCAAAGCTCTGTAACAAGCTAAGATGGTTGGAAGAGGCACACAAAGACTGTGCCTCAACTATGAAGTCTAGAGAATGTCAATGGGGTTCTCAAGTTGAAAAGATGGAAGAAGATATTAGGACCTACAAGTCTTCATTGACCAGTAAAGAACAAGAAGTAAAGGATCTTCTTATGAAACTAGAAAATTGTCATTGCGCAATTGAAGAACATTCTTTGGGGCTCTTGATCTTTAAATCAGAACTCATAGAGGCTTATACCAAATTATTTAATGCAGAAATAGATAAAGTTGTTCAGATCAAAGCAAAAGAAGATATGACTCTTCTCTCTATTGTGCCATTAGGAGAGAAAGGGCTTGAGGTATATAAAAATAAAGGCTTGAGGAATCATCAGAAGGTCTACTTGTCTTGAAAGGGAAACTTTGGCAAATGGGAAACACCCTAAAATATGAAAGAAGTGTTGCTCTTGAAGCGCAGGAGAAGCTAGAGCTTGAATTAGCCAATAAAAATAATGAGATCACTCAATTAGGATGTGAAGTCGAAGAGTGGAAGTCTAATGTTGAAACTCTCAAAGCCTGTTTTGAAGAGATTCAAGGCAAATGTCAAAAGATGGAGAGTTCCCTTATTTCAAAGGTTGATAATGAGCAAGCCATAAAGGATGAAAATGAAAGCCTTATCCGCATTGCCAAGGATCAGGAGAAGAAAGCCGAGGAACTTCAAAAGCAGATTGCTTTGTTAGAATTGTAATATACAAGTAAATTGAAGGAAGCAGAAACATCTATTAAAGAGGAGAAAGACCAAATTATAAAGCACTTGAAGGAACTAGGCACGTCATTGGAGCAAGATTTGACGTGTGTGTTGTCTTTGGCTTCCTCAGAGCAGGTGGAAAAGTGGGTTGAGGTTGCTGTACTTACTGGGGCCTTAAAAGATGCAGAAAATCTGATTAAGCTTAAGATTGAAGAAAAGAACTTGAGAATAACGAAATCAAAACTGGAAATTAACAATTTGCTTCAGAAGTTAGCTTACAAGGAAGAATCAATCTTGCATTTGAAACAAGAATCAGAGCAGCATCAACCCTCATTCGAGAAAACGAAGTTGGAAACTGATGATCTAATAGAAAAATAGAGGTCCATGGAAAGCAGAATTAGCGAGCTTGAGTTTGAGAAAGGAACTTTGCTCCAAGACATCATGAAGTTATTAAACAAAAAAGAGGGTATGTTGGCACATATTGAAGACATGTGTGAAAAGATTGAAGAGTTATCAGGTGGGGATCAGCTATTGATGAAGACTCTTGACGATATATTTGATACTTTTGTAGATGGAGATGATTGGTCAACAGATCTTGTTGACTTTGACAAGCTACATGTTTCTGCTGTAAATAGTTCAAATGGTACTTTTTCAGTCACGACTAAGAAACAAGAAGCAAATTTTGATGAGCGAGCTCCACTGAGAGAGTTTAAGAATTTGCACATGTAGATCAGAGAAGAATTCTGAACTCAAGCTAAAGAAATGCAGTAGTAAAGGTAAATAAATAAATATTCTTATTTCGGATTTAATGCTCTTACCGTTGTCTTGTATTAGAGTCTTGATATATGCGATATACACTTACTTTCAAAAGCTAGATTTTGAAGAATCTTTAGTATCAGGAGAAGTTCAGGCTTGGCAAAGTTAATATTGTTAAATGGTAAACAAAACTCAGAATAACATTTAATTCTTCAACTTTATTCCATAAGTTGTTCATCAAAGCTTCTTTACCTATAGTCTTATCAAAAACAAAAGAGCCATGAACATGAAATTTTGTAGACATGTGATACAAGTGGCCTGAACATATATAGACAAAAGTCTTAGTCCATATATAAATGTTCTTAATTCTAAACCTAAAGCTGGATTAGTTACCCTGCAGGAAAAAAGAAAAGTGGGTCGGTCAACCTAAAGTTGTAGCCATTTGACTTGACTTGATGCATCCCTATAATCTCCTGAACCAAGGGAGAATCACTTTGAAGTCCGAAGGAAGAAATGTAATCACCAAAAAGTTTCAATAACAAGTGAGTAGCATGAACCTGTTATCATTTGCTGCTCTGAAACTTGTCATTGCATGTTGTTCACTAGTTGAAACGCTTTTTGGTAACTACATTCTTTCTCTAGGGCCTTCAAATAATTCTGCCCTGAATTAATCATCTCATCACTCCTATCTGAAGTTGTTGTGATTTTGTTGAAGAGCAAATCAATTAGTAAAACCACTAGTATTGTTAATATTTCTGTTAGTTTCATACAGTGCTGCACTTTTTGTTCTGCTTGACAAGTGATTTTAGATTTTTTTTTTTTTCAGATTTTGGGAACATGCAGGATTTGCTTGTGTCTCAAGCAAGCTAAACCACTATATTTTAATTCTCTTGGGAAGTCCAAGAATCAGCACTAACTGTTAGATATGGAGGATTGAAAGATAAACTAAGTGAACTCAACTGATGCTTATTTTTGTAGCTAAGTGAACTCAACTGATGCTTATTTCTGTAGCTCCCACATGATTTATAGAAAAGATTAGTTTAGTGATCAAGTTTGATCCTTAGATTTGTATGAGTGAGCCATTTCCATTTGGTTATCTTGATACATAGGTAGGAAGTAGTGTTGTTCTAAATATAGTTTACATAGAAGTATCAAATGGTCACTATTTGCTGCTTTGTAATGTGTTTCTGTGATTACGTTCATCACAATTCTAAAGAAAGGCTCGCAGATGGGTAGATGACAACCTAATACCAAATCATACTCGTAGTGATGGGATTAGACAAACACACAACTTTATAATGCGTGATTGTATTATAATATTCGATTTCCTGTTAGGAAATGCTAACTATTGTTATTTTTTAGCCAGCCATTATAATCAAATGAATATTGAATCTGTCATTATGAATATTTCCCTTTATTAAAAAAAAAAACACCACTGCTCCTGTTTCAGTTAGTAATCAAATTTTAACCCTTTCTATTAAACTTACATTACAACCAACTTTCATTTATGCACTAATTTGTTGATTGTGGATGTTACAAGTTGGATCATATACTTCACTTTCGGGTTCTCTTTTTTATTATTTATAATAAAAAACACCTGAATTTGAAGGTTTGACATTTCTCTATGTCTAACAATTCAATATCCTGCTGTTTTTGGATTTGAGAAGCTTGCATTCTAATACGTAACTTACCCTTCACTCATCAACAGTAGGCATATGTAGTTGCAATATACTACCTCCTCCAATCTTAAATATAAAGGATAGTTTATAAGTGAATTTTGATTAAGAATATAAAAATTTTAATATAATTTATCTCTATCATTTTGCTCCCAACTAATTTATTTGGCTTATAAATTAATATATAATAATATAATAATACACAAATATTTCAAAAACTTCGTGTAACATATGCTATAATTAAGAAAATTATTTAATTTTCTTAATCACTCCAAATTAGTCAGCTTTCATTTTTTTGTAGGCCTAGGCTATCCACCACTGGTAGTAGTGATTAATCCCCTCGCACTGTAGACTTCCCAAAGGGGTTTTAGTGCTGACCATAAGACCTTCTCTATACACATCACCAAGGATCAAACCCCTAATTAGATACTTCAGGAACACAGGAAAGCCGCAAATGTGACCAATGGTAGGATGTGTGTGCGTGTTAGTTAAAAAAAGTTTGGGTGTTGGCCCAACAAGGTGGGTTGGGGGAGAGTGGGTTAATGCATATTATAGAGAGGCTCCTTGTTCTTGTTTCTTTTCCTTTGGGCCCTCACCATTTAAAACTCTTTTGGGGAATTTCTTCAAGGTCCCGCACACCGTGAAAATCATCAAAATTATTATGGAGTCTCATGGATCTTAATTTAAGTTGTAGTGTACATTTATCCAAGTAACTTTATTTTAAAAAAAAAAAAGCAAAAGAAACTTCCTCAATAGTGGAAAACATAAAATTAAGAGTCACATTCAAGCTAGCATCTAGATTAAACCAGCAAAAGCAAAGCAAGCCAATCATGGAACAAGACCTCAACTTCAATCCAAGCCAAAACATAGATGCTGCCACCATGATTAATCAAACTAAGAAAACTTCTGATATGGATATCAAACTCAGAAAGGCATCTCCATACACTAATAATGTTCAAGCATTCAGATCTTACCTTCTTGAATGAAAAAAGGCATCATAATTCAAGAACTTCAAAACTCTGAGAAGACATCTATTCACCAACTGGAACCTTTCAATCCAAATTGAATGGATTTTCAAACACACTCACTCAGTAAGAGCTCACAAGGCAGCTAGCAGCTGGCATCATCTAATCCTCCGATCCATACCTTAAACTCCAGTTGGCTTTTCTCAAAAATAACTAAATAAATAAAAAGGATGAGAATGGCAGAGAGAAATACCAGTAAACCCAGCCCCCACTTACCCAACAACAGCTTGAAGCGTCCAATTTAAGAACTGACCGCAACTGATGACAGAGGTGATGGTGTATGAGAATGCCAACGACATGGACACACCTCCATAGATTATATGACATACTTGAGCTCATCAATTACTAAGCTTTCTACACATAAGATCCACTGGATACCTGTTCACATGCATTATCGTTGGAAATATCTAGCTCATGCTTTGATAATTGATGATTCAGAATTTTACATTTAAATTTGTGATCCAGAATAGTCCAAATATTACCTGTTTTATGGGAGCAATTAACACAATATATCTGATAACATGTTTTAAACAAAATCTAGATAAATTTCAACTGAGTATTCAAATCCATCCATCACTGTTGGATGTATCTGCTTTCTTAGAGTACTTCATCCATTTCTGCTTGTTCTTCTTTGATGCATTCCGGTTTTGAGAAAATCTTGTAAGCCCCTCTCTCAACGCTCCTAGATTTACCCCATTTCCAACCAAAATGCTTGTTACTCCCATTTATGAGACCTGAAATTGGCATTTCCAACTATTAAACATGTAATATATATGCATAGTACTCTTTCCGCTTGGATAGCAAATATTGCACAAAAATGAAAAATGAAGGAAGTCTTTTTACTGCTTGGATGTTCCTGTTCTCGTCATCAAAGAATAGCATAGAATTAAATGGAACCCCAGTACTTGAATGAATTCTTTGAAAATCATCTGTTTTGTGTGTCCAACTCGAAAATATTTCCTGAACAATAGAAGGAAAAGACAAATTAAAATTGATAAGACACAGATATGTGATTACAACCGTTACAGATTCCATTTTGTTCAGAAAACAATTTTTTTATTTCCCCCCCTTCTTTTTGGGTGTTTAGACGTATACTCTAGAAGGTTAGGGGAGACAAAAAGACCTGCAACCACAACCTTTAGAATTTTATTTTTTTTCCAGCCTAGCGCTAATCTCCTACAGCAGAAGCCAGTGCTCAACTCTGTTTTTTTCTCAGGGCATCAAATATGACGATATATCAACGAACAGAACAAGGAAAAGAAAGATTAAAGTATGATTCAAAGAACAAACCTGAGCAGAAAACATTGACTTGATGCTCAATTTATCAAGAAATGTTCTGGCTATATCAGCAGTTGGTGATCTAGAAGCAATGGCTACATCAATCCCTTTGTCTTTGAGTGCACATAGGATTCCTTTGGCTTTAGGGTACATTTCACGCTTGGATCGGCACTCGCTGAAATTTGGCTTGGCATAAGTGACTAAATTATAAATTAACATTTGAAAACTTTTGCAGGAGAACCACCTTGAGTTATACTGATCTGGAAGTTCATTTTTACGCATTCTAGATGACATAATTAATGGCTTGCCTTTAAATTGTCAGCCTTTGTGGTTTGTTAGGGTCAACCCTTAACCTCTTCATGATACATTTTGTACAAATTTGATGAGAATAAAAAAATTAAATGTTTAAAAGACGAGAAACTCAAAATGCTCTCAAGCTATTTCTGGGGAAAACAAACAAACAAACCAAATTGTCCAAAACATAGTTTTGAAGGATACATTCTGATTTTCAAATGTCAACTTAGCCTCAACAACTTTTTTCGGCTCAAGAAAAAAAAGCATCTCACTTCAGACATTGTACAACCGTATGAGGTATAAATGAAACAACGAAATCTTGATCAATTATCAATATGACGATTTTATGTTAAACTTAGATGAGACACCATAAATTATTTGAGTTATATAAGAAGAAGCCTCAAGGCCACATCAAAATGATTACCCGTAGATAATCCAAGAATAAAATTTTATTGGATAATGTATTCTGTCACCAGGCAAAGTTGAGCATGGTTTAGTGGCCACAGACACAAAATTAGGACAGACAAACCATTAGGCATCCAACGAATATGGCAGTTCAACTCGGTTTGCAAGGAAATTCAATCATATTATGTGATGACGTAATGGCAAATAATCCACAAAAGCCTGTCCTCTTAGTTCATATAAGAAATAAAAAACTAAACTAAAACTCCTCAATCTACATCATTGATGAAGCATTTTTCCTGGAAGTACCACACAGAAGTTTCTCTCTAAAACGAAAATCTATATCCCAGGACAAACAAAAAAAAAACAAAACAGAAAAGCAACACTAGATTCAACCAGTCAAAAAAAAAAGGAAAGAAAAAAAGGAAATGAAAAAACAAAAATGGCCGGTTTTGAGTACAAATTCAGAGCCCTTTGGAGAGACCAAATAAATCAATGGCAATGAAGAGATAAATGATATTTTAAACGAAGCTAGGTTGATTTTAGAGAAAGAAAAGAGAGAAGAGAAAAGGGAGGAGTACAAGTAGAAAGGCCAGAGGGTGTAAAAGAGGCCGAAAACGACAAGTCGTGGGAACTTTAAAGACTCCGATTATCTAAAGTGCCTCCGCCTTCACCTTCTCATCTCCCATATCTCCGCCTCTGCCAACCTCAGGGATTGAATTCTGATGGTTGTCGCATGAGCTTTGATGCAATATTCAAGGTATTAATATATATATATATGGAAAATCTCATTCAGTCCCAAGAACCACCGGAAAAAATAGAAGTCTCGCTCTAGATTCCTCTATCAAAAACTCTCAGTGAACTGCAGTGATATAAATTTCAAAGTCATAAATGGGCTTGTAAATTACTGCTCTAGGTCTTGTTAATATAGCTACACACAATTGTCAATTGGAGTTAGTTTAGTTAACATAGATGGGCTTGTCAATGGTCACTTTACAGCCATTATAAAAGTGGTTTTTTTCAATATTACGTTTTACAATCTTACTTTTGGGTAAAAATCAGATTGTGTAATGTAATTTATGTTTAGGTTGGTGGTTGTATAAGTAACTTTTGTAAAAGTAAAACTTATTTGGATTAGCTTTAACATAAATGGCTTTTTGTGGTAATGGTAATAGAGAGTAGTGGAAAAATATTTAAAAAATCAAGTAAATATTTAAAAATTACTTGCTACTGGTAAAATATTTTAGAGTGGGTGGAAATCAATAAATCAGTATTCTAAGTTTTGGATGCTCTTTACTACTAAAAAAATATATTAAAGGTAAAATTGCAGTCAGTCTCCTAAGACTGGGTATAACTGAAAAAATATTTTAAAGGGTTAAAAGCACCAAAAAATATTTTAAAATAATTTTTGGAGCTAAACAAATACATTAAGGATAAAATTGCAATCAGTCTGATAACACACTGGTATAACTAGAAAAATATTTTAAGAGGTTAAAAGCACTAAAAATTATTTTATAATACTTCATGCTACTTAAAAAACAATTTAAGATAGTAGATAAGTCCAAAAAAATACTTCATAATATTATACACCATTTTCTTTAAAAAAAAAAAGTTCAGCATAATTGGTGTGAGAGATATGAGAGTGCTATTTTTTAGGTGGGACAACATTTATGTCCTAGTAATTTCTTTATCCAATTTTCATGAGAAGCCAATCGTGGCATAAGCCCCAAATCTGGCTTAAGGTAAAAGCAAGATCAAATTGCATAAGTCATTTTCCTCAACAACTATCCCAAACACTCAAAAAATTATCACTTGTGCCAATTGGGCTTTTTAGGACCCAATCGTGCGATTCGGCCCCCCAAATTGAATGCCAAACACTCATTATGACTTATCAATATAGTCACATATACTTGTCAATGAGAGTTGCTTTAGTTAAACATATATAAGCTTGTTAATAGTCACTCTATGACTTATCAATATAATCACATACAATTGTTAATAAAGTAAGTTCACATTTGAAATCTATATCATTGCAGTCCCTACAGAATTTTTTGATAGAAGAATCTACACTAGTACTTTTTTTAATATTTTTTTATGGTCTTGGTACCTAAATGAGATTTTCCCCTATATATTAATTATGGATAAACAGTCTAAATCCCCACTCAAATTTGAAATTTCATGCAAAAAAGACTTGAGTTTTCAAATTTTATGGAAAATTATTCTTTTTGTCCCTATGGTTTTCAAGAGGTGCAACTATTGATTAGAACTTTTTTATCTTTAGCCTCGGGTCCACAATAAAAAATTAACCTTCTCATTACGTATAGGCAAATTTAGGATCGTTCTCTTTTCTCGATGAGCCTTTTATTAATTCCTAATTAATCTAAATACCAAAAAATGTAATATGAAAAATTTCTATTTTATTATATATTTTCATATTTTATTTGGGGATTTTGTCATAATAAATAATTATAAAAGATCTCTTTTATAATTAATTGTGATTAAATGAGTTTATAAGGTTGAAAACGGGGAAAAATATCATATATTCTATGATTTATATTAATTGATTAATTTTTGGAATATAAGGTATCATATTTTGGGTTTATTTTAATTGCAGATCAGTTTGGAAAAAATTGCAAAAAAGAACCCAGGATTTCTGAAAATTACAAGAAAAATGAAGAGAGGTCTCAGAGCAAACTACAGAAAGGACCCAAATGTTTTAAAACTCATGTCTTGACCCAGAAAAGTTTTCAAGTGTTCATGTTAGTCCCTCCTGGAAGGTTTTCAATTGCTTCATTTTAGTCAGGGTTATTAGGATGACACAGGAGCTGAAGGGAATAGAGGGTGATACAGAGACATGAGCCGAGAGTTGAGGAGAGCACTGCTAGCTGGGTTCATTGCATCTCATCACCGTCATTACCTCTAACCTCACCGGTGACCTTCACTCTCTTCCTCCATTCTTTCCGTCGTCGATGAGGTTCAGATTCGGAGAACTAGAAACAGGGAGAGGGCCGTGATTGTTGCTGAGCTTCGGGAGGAAGAGGAAGGCCGTGGATCTTCGCCACAGTTTTGTCTGTCATCCTGTCTCTCACTCCAACACCACCACCACCAATGTTTCTTCACCGCCAGAAACACCACCAACGTTTCCATCGCTACATTATCACCTTCCACCAACATCGTTGCTCCTCCACTCCTCACCATCACTCCGTCACCACCTGGCCCACAACCACAACCACACCACCGTCACCATCTTCCTACTTCACCGCCAGTAGTGTCCTCCTTCTATTTTAAACCATTCCAGACCACTTCCTCTGTTCAAGCCGTGGCTTGCTTTGTTCTGTTTCTGGAATTATTTTAGCCTTCAATTTCATTTTTTATAGCTAATTGGTTAATTGATTCAATGCGCTCCATGGCTGTGATTGTGAAATTGTTTAGTGAAACTGTGATGACAAACTGTAATAGCTGATTTCCTTAGCTCTTGGAGATGAATTGGAGATAATTTGAGCTCACATGTGCTTCAAAAAGGAGTTTATTTTATCTATAGCTCATTATATTTGTGATTTCTTAGGTTTAGGAATTCATTTATGTGATGAGACTATGATTTCAGTTATGATTTCTATTGATTGAGTTGTTGTCGTTTGGAATTTGTAATGAGGATTTGTGCTCATCAATGTATATGTTTATCTATGATTCTATTGTTTCTCTCTATTTAACATGGTATTGTTGGATAGTTTGATTGAATTGGATTTGTAGTTGAACATAAATGCATTGTTTATTCCATAGTCACTCTCTGAGGGGTTTTAATAATGCTTAAATGAATGGGTTCATGAGTTTAAGCATTAGACTCAATGGTAATTGAGGTTTGGTATATTAGAAAACTTAGAGAAACTCATTACACTAAGGGAGATTAATAGCATTTCAAGGGTAGGGGTTCCTCTTTTGTGATGCTAGACTCATTGATTAATAAGGTTTGGTATATTAGAAGCTTAGTGTATTAACTCCCCAAATATCTTAATTGAGTAAGGATAGCCATTGAAAACCATTTCCAAGAGCATATTTATCACTTACATTTCTAATCCATTCCATTCCACTTTTATTCCAAAAAAATCCAAAAATATTAGTTTTTAAACCTTTTTAGTTTACTTGCAATTTAGTTAGATAGAAAGCTCAAAAATCATTTTTAATTTGTTTTATGCCAATTATCACACTTAGTTTCTAGGTAATTAATAAAAGGCTCTTCGAGAGATGAACCGGGTTTGCACTCTATATTACAATCTTTGGTTACTTTTGAAGAGGTTACCAAGGTAGAAAGCCGACAACGCCTATTCTTCAAGTAGCGCTGTTGCCGGGGAGCCAAGTAATTGGTTCCCTAGTAGCTAAGTGTCAATCTTTGATTGATTGATACCTTAAGCCTTTAGGATTTTTCTATTTTAGTATTTTCATACTTAGTTATAGTTTAGGTTGCATTTTAGTTGGTTTATGTTGTTTTGCATGTTTTTCATAGCATGTTACATCTTTCTTAGTAAATTTTGAAGAAATTCCAATAAATATCTTGATTTTCTTTTATTTTTGCATGTGTATTTGCATTCTTGCATTTCTTTTAATTGATTTTGCTTGCTTTGTACTTTGTTGATGTAAAGTGGTGTCCTTACATTTGAATTGATTGTGGATAACTTTCTTTTGATGCTATTTAGGTGCATGATTCCAATTTCCAAGTTACAATATTGATGATATAGTTCTCTATGTGAATAGTGAGCATTTTGACAATACAATTGCCAATTTTCTTCTTGTCCATACACATTATACATACTCACACACACTTGCACTCATTCCATTTCGTATATTTTCCTTTAATTTGTGTGCAAGACAATTTTGGCACTACCATTGACTTTTGCATTGATCTAAGTGATTGTGTTTTTCAAGGTGCAAATATGGACGGTGATGGTAATGATGGACCAAGGAGAAGAATCATAAGGGATGTCACAAGATCTTACGTGACTTATGATCCTTTCAGTGTTGCAAGCCCTAACTTTGAGATCAATTTTGAGCTTAAGGGACATTTGCTTACTTCACTACCACGTTTCCATGGACTTGAAAAGGAAAACGCTTACAACCATGTCAAAGCTTTACACTTAGCTTGCTCTAATATGAAGCCTATTGGTGCTCGTTTAGATGATTTGTTGTTCAAGGCATTCTATTTCACTCTGGAAGGGAAGGCCAAAGATTGCTACTTGATGGTACCAAGAAATGTTAATGATGCTCTTCATTCTTGAGCTAATTTGAAGAAAGCTTTCTTGGACAAATAATTTTATGATGCAAGGATTGCAGACCTTAAAATGGAGATCTATTCTGTCAAACAAGGTACTTTAGATTCATTTTACAAATATTGGAGCTGATTTCAAGAGCTTATAGATTAGTGCCTGCACCATCAAATTGGTGATGAACAGTTGATTAAGTAATTTCATGATGGTCTTCTCCCTAATAAGAAGAGTATTCTAGATGCCGTAGCTGGAGGTTCTTTAGAAGATTGCACTGCTGCAGAGGCATGAGCTCAAATTCAAACAAGAGCTAGAAACACTCAACACTACAATGTGAGAGAGCTAATAGGAGTCTATGATCTTGGTTCCAACAAGAGAATGGACTTACTTGAGTCTAAGATGGGCATAGTCACTTCCCAACTTTCTTTCATTGCATCTGAGTTCCAGAATCTGAGTGTTCAACAATTACTCCTCCTCCTCATTCACAAGCTCTTGTGTTATCTAGTTGTGGTAGTTGTGGTTCTGTGATGCACATTACAAGTTTATGTCCTAACCGCCATGAGGAAGTTAATGCTATGTATCAAGGGAAACCAAACTCTAAGTGGGATCCTAATTCCAATACCTACAATGAAGGTTGGAAAACTCATCAAAACTTCTGGTGGCGTAATGATGAACCTACTCCTTACAACGCTTCTACTTCTCAAGCTTTGCTAACTCAACCTTATGTTCTAAACAATAATGACTGCATCTCACAACATCTCAAGTGTATCCAATCTATGCATGATGATATGAACAAGAAAGATGCTAGAACTGAAGAAAGATTTGCAAGTTTGGAACATAAGATGAAGCAATGGGAGACTAAGTCCGCTAACTAGAATTCCTTTATCACTCAACTTTCAAATGGCATTAATGACAAGCAAGCTCAGTCTAGTGGTGCTATGCCTTCTAATACAGTCATCAATCCTTAATCTCTTAATGCTTTGACCTTAAGAAGTGGGAAAACGGTTGGGTTTAAGGACTATGATGATGATAAGGAAGTGGATGAGGAAATCATAGTAGATCCACCTCTAAAAAATGAAAAGGCTCCTGATATGACTCCCAAACCAATAATGACTTATCAGAGGCGTAAGACAATGGCACAATCAAAATCTTTGTCAGTTCCTCAACCCTCTCAATTGCAAGAAAATGATAAGTCTTCTCAAATTTCTAAAGAGCAAGCTCCTCATTCTGAGAGCAAGCAAGAGAAGAAACTCTTGGAGAAGATTTCAAAGACGCAAGATCAAAAGCAAAAGGGAGAGGTGATTGTACAAGAAGATGAAAGAGCAAATAAGTCATCCAACTATGAGCTTCCACTCAAAGGTAATGAGGTAAACATTCATGATCTTCCTTTTCCTCATTCTTACTTAGCTAGTCAAAGAAAGGCTAAGGAGAAACAAGATAATGACTTGCTTGATATGTTTAGCAAGATTGAAGTGAATGTGCCATTGCTTAACTTGATTAAGAAATTTCTAAGTATGCCAAATTTCTTAAGGAGTTATGCACACATAAGAGGAAGTTTCAACCAAACAAGATAGTACAATTGTCCTCTAGTGTGTTTGCTTTGTTTAAGCCACAACTTCCCGTTAAGTGTCAGGATCCTATTTCATTTACCATTCCATGTACCATAAGAAAGACTACAATCCCTAAAGCTTTGCTTGACCTAAGAGCTGCAATTAATATGATGCCTAAATCTCTATATAGAGACCTAGGGGTGAAGACCTTGAAACCTACCTTTATGATGCTACAACTAGCAGATCAAACCATAAGGTGTCCTGATGGCATCTTAGAAGACATTTTAGTTTAAGTTGAAGATCTAGTCTTTCCTACAGGTTTTATGTGCTAGATATACCTAATGCCCACAGGGATGGAGATTTAATCTTAGGTATACCCTTCCTTAGAACTGCAAAAACTGATATTAGTTTGTAAAGGGGTTCTATGACAATATCTATCGGGGATAGGTCTGTGAATTTCAACATGTTTGAGCAAATCAAGCAACCACACACTAGTACAAAATTCCCTTTTTAGACCGCCATATTTAGACCGGTTATAGCGGATAAGGTCTAAAAAATTTGACTGGTGGCAGTTTTGTAATTATATAGAACTTCTAAGACCGGTTCGCAAAAAAACCGGTCTTAAAAAAATGATTTAGACCGGTTATAAATAAAACCGGTCTTAAAATATCAAAATATTTAAAAAAATTAAAAATTTTAAACTTTTAAGACCGGTTATTTATAATAACCGGTCTTAAATATCAAACATTAAAAGTCCAGACTTTTTAAAAACTGGTATAAAAATTTTTTTCAAGACTTTTAAGACTGGTTCTTAAAATAACCAGTCTTAAAAGTCATACTTTTTAGACCGGTTCTTATAATAACCGGTCTAAAAAGTACTTTTAAGACCGGTTATTCTAAGAACCAGTTTTAAAAGTACTTTTAAGATGGTTATTCTAATAACCGGTCTAAAAAGTGATATTTTAAAAAAAATATGGAATTTTTTTAAATATGAAAATTTTTTTTAAAAAAAATTTCACCCTTTTAAGACCGGTTTTATTTATAACCGGTCTAAAATATCGACCCTAAATTTTTGAATCTCCTCTTTGTCGCGCCTAATTTTCGCTCTCTTAATCTGAAACCTCTCTTCTTGGTGCGATTAGGCGCGACAAAGAGGAGATTCAAAAATTTAGGGTCAAGACAATATGATGATAAGAAGGAGAGACAATCTGAAATCTCTCTTCTTGGTTCAGACTCAGCATTTTAGAAAAGGTTGAAGAAGAGAACATCAACCTTGTGTTGTTGTGAAGGAAGCATCTTTTCGTCTTTTTAGTTTTAGTATACTGTAAGTGATGATAAGAAGGAGGAGGTTCCTGAAGTTAGTATTCTTCTTTCCCTCTTTAATTATTTATGATTTTACAACGTTGTTCTGCTTTATGTTTCATTTAATTAGCTATGCAAGGATTTTTTTTGTTATGGTCTATAAGTTGGCACATTTCATGTTTCTACTCTCTGGCAACCCCATTCATATGTTACCACGATTACCTGATACTTCAGTTGGTTCAAAAAGCACTCCCTTCTGAGGCCTTATTTGTTGAGTGACAGATTGCCCCATTTGATCCTACTAAGAAGAAGAAGAAGAAGAAAGTTGCAATTATAGATCCTGCTGATGATTTAGTTGACAACTTGGCTGAGAAGATAGAAAACTTGTCTGGTAGCTAATTTAAACCAAAAGATATTTTTATTATTGTTGCTGATGTTATCATTTGAGGTATCTCTAACTGTGCATATGCATGGTTCATTCTCATTTTTGTAGTTTTGGATGGGGCTGAGACTCCATTTGCTGGTTTAAAGAAGAAGAAGAAGAAGAAGACAGTAAGTCATTCAGTATTTATGTAGAATATTTTTGCACACAATCTCTGCCAAAGCCATTGGAATATATAATTATATGGGGGCAATATGACGCTTGTTTTTTGATTGAAGGTTGAAACTCGTAACTTTACTAATGAGGGTGGAGATGCTGCTGAAGATTTAGATGGTAAGAAGTTGTATTATTTATTGATGTGCGATAAAATGAACTCAATGACTGTATGTGTGTTATACTCTTGAT
This sequence comes from Inga leiocalycina, assembly GCA_963242795.1. Taxonomy (NCBI): domain Eukaryota; kingdom Viridiplantae; phylum Streptophyta; class Magnoliopsida; order Fabales; family Fabaceae; genus Inga; species Inga leiocalycina. Next base: position 62,872,497 of record OY725321.1, read on the forward strand.
GTCAAGTGAAATTAGCTGAATAAGTGATGAGCATCTAATAAATTTTGAACTCATTACATTGAATAAATCTAAGATAAGTTGCTCTTATCTCAGAGATATGGATTGGTAGAAAAGTTGAGTGAATATGATAAAAAGATGATTCTTTCTCTTTTTTTTCTTTGTTTTGTTCTGTTTCTCATTGCCCTTTGTTCAGAGTCTAGAGTGAAAAGGGTGATACAGGTATAGCACAAAAAAAAATCCACATTTATTTTTTTAAAAAAAAAAATCACTTTTTAGACCGGTTCTGAGAAAAACCGGTCTTAAAAGTACTTTTAAGACCGGTTATTATCTAAGAACCGGTCTTAAAAGTCTTGAAAAAAAAAATTTATACCGGTTTTTAAAAAGTCTGGACTTTTTAGACCTGGTCTTCAAACAAACGGTCTAAAAAAGTGATTTTTAAGACCTGCTGCTTGACCGGTCTAAAAAATAACAGACTTTTTAGACCGGCTGTATCAAGACCGGATCCAAAACCGGTCTAAAAAGTCATTTTTAAATGGTCTAAAAAGTCATTTTTCCACCGGTGATATGAAGATTATTCTATGTGTTATGTTAATTTTGTTTATAAGAATGATGGTGATAATGCCATGCACACCTCACTCATTAATTTCACTAACACTTCTTTTCTCCCTCTTTCACATGGTGTTGATGTAAGCTGTTGTAATGACCCAATTTGGGATAAGGGCTAATGACTATGATGTTGACTGTAATTAGTATAATTAAACACTTGTGTAGAAATGTGATGCAAATTTAATATAAGTGTATTTGGTGATTAAAGATCAAGGGTGGAGATCTGTTGCATATGGGTCAGAATCCGGTGTATTAAGCTTATGTGAGCTCATAGAGGGAGTGAGTAGATGGTGACATGTGGCATACTGTGAATCATTGGATGTGGCATAAGGGACAAAACATCACTTTTCTCTCTCTTCTCTCTCCTATTCGGTTGAGGGGGAGTATGGGCAAGGGAAAGCATTTCATCGTCATCATCCTATCCATCTCTCATATTCTCTCTCTTCCTTCCTCTCCATTTTCGGTGACCTTAAAGAAGGAAAGAAGAAAAGAAAAGCTTGATCTTTGGTGAGTATTGACCCTCCTAAGCTCAAATCCTCTTCACTAATTGTGTTCATAGTGTTAAGAGCTTCATTGTGGTGATTTCAGAATCTTGTAAGGTGTAGATTTAGGTGTTGGACGAAATTGAAAATTGGAGAATCAGGATTCTCAATTTGGCAAAGTGAAGTGGTAGGCATTTGATGCTTTTTGATATATATGTTATGATTTTTGGATAGGTTTGAGAAATTCTGGAAGTTTTCCCTAATTTATGGTCATTTTGGAATATGTGAATTTCATAGTGATTGATGTTTGGATTAGTTCATTGTGAGGTTCTTTGAGTATTTGATATAGTTTTGAAGTTTGGAATTAAGTTGATTGAAATTGGGTATTTAATGTCATAGAGACCCAAGGGCATAGATTGTGTTTGAAAGGGTATTTGGGTGTTTTAGAGGTTACCAATGGGTTCCCTAAGTCATTTTGAGTGGTAATAAGCTTTGTGTGGAGTTTGGGAACCATTGGGTTAAGTTTGGTAAATTTGGGAATTTTCTGCCAGTTACTGCGATCTGGCAATCTGATAGCCTCACTCGAGTGAGGGAGGAACTTACTCGAGTGCTGCTTGTGTTTTTCCTTTATGCGTTGTGTTTTGTATGGGTTCTCATGAAGAGGGCTCGAGTGCATTTGCTTCACCACGAGTAATGTTGGTGATCACTCGAGAGAGCATGAGATTGCTCGAGTGATGGCGTGTGTTCAAAAGTTAGGGTGGCTCTCAAGTTGTCACTCGCTGGTTGAGGTTCAAGAGTGTGTTCCGACACTCTCAAGTGAAACCTTCTCACCCGAGCATTGGGGATACGCTCAAGTGAACTTGTCCCTCTGATGTTGCATGTGTTCTCGGGTTGTCACTCTTTGTGTTGCACTTTCGGGGGCTCAAATGGAGTTAGAGTCATCACCCGAGTGCAAGGCCTTATGCTCGAGTGATGTGAGCACTTTCTGGCTGAAGTAGCTGCTCACTGTCAAACACTCGCAAGTGAGAGCCATTCTCACTTGAGCACGAGTCTTTCATTACTCGAGTGAGTTCAACTTCACTCGAGTGAGCCAGCCAAAAATCACTGTTTTGCCTTTCGAAAAAGGGGTTTTCATGGTAGTTTCTCCCAACCCTTTAGGCCTATGTTTAGGCCTCTATTAGCCACCTAAAGAGTCCTAAATGACAACCAATTTAGAGTATTATAGAATAAGTGTTTGGAAAAGAGATTGATGGTTGTCCCTACTTTGGTATAGGATTTGATATCTGTCAGACGCATGAGCTCACTGTGCCAAAGAACGTCAGGAAAGATTCAGGTGTGACTCCTCTCTTATAGTTTGTGTAAATGTATTGTATGTTTGCCTATCATGCATTGTGTGCTAGAGCTTTGTGCCTTGTGATACGTTGTGCTTTGAGGTACTTTGTGCTTTGTGATGCTGTTGTATAGTGATTACCGTGTAAGCGGGCATTATGATTATAACGAAAGCTGGCATAGTGATTACCGCGAAAGGGGGCATAGTGTTTGCAGTGAAAGCTGTCATTGTGATTACCGCGCAAGCGGGAATAGTGCATTGTGATACAGCCATGAGTGCTGTCATCTGTGGCGTGAGCCATAGGTCATTGTGTTGCTAATGATGCTGGTGAACATGATACGTTACATGCCTTGTGTTTATATATTGTATGAGTGATTTATTACTACTGGGATTCTTTAGAATCTCACTCTTTCCAAATGACTAACATTTCAGATAGGGCATATGGCTCGAAAGGGAAGCGGCCAACCAAGAGTGGTTAGGGCTTTAGGGACATTTTGTATTTTGGATATTGGTTATTTAGTTGGCTTTTGGGATTATTGCAGGTATATGAGATGTATATAACAATTTTGGATATGTAATCCCTATTTTGGGAAACCTTTAAACCCATTATATATATATAAGTAACCCGGGGTTGCAATGATTTTGGTTACGCACTCTGATATTTATTAAGTGATATAACATCATAGGTAATTGTATTCGAAAGTAAATGTGAGACCCACGAATTTTTGTTTTTAAACGTTTTGTTTGGACACCCCATCTCTTGGAGATGAGTGATTATAATTGCATTTTTGTCTTATTGGTCTCTATTTCACTTAAATTTCATAATCCGGATATAATTACCGTGAGGGGGTTACAACTGTCCTAACACTTCACAATTGGGTTACACTCTTTCCACACCATCAAACTGTTTAAATACTGATTATGTGATTGTGAAGTCTACTACTAACCCCAATGAGTTCGAGAAAGGCTTTGTTTATGTTAATCTTGTAGGAGTTAGTAGAGTTGAGAAGGCTTCCAAGAATGAGTTGTCCAATTTTTTCAAGGAGCTGTGTGCCTTGAATGCTAAACATGGACTATTGAGGGTGCCTTATGCTATCAACTATGTCCAATCTCAACCTCCAACTGAGATGATTAATGAAGCAAAGGTTGTTGCTACTATGGACATGGAGAAAGTAGAAAGTGAAAGGGAAGTAGCGGAGCCCATTCCTCTAAAACTCTAATTCAGGAAGATGCATAGGCATCAACTTCCAATCACTACTGCATCACAAGTTGTTTCGGCATACCTCCAAATCTTTGATGAAAGCTATAAAGATCCCTTTCTAATAGATGTTAAAGAGACCCAATTTCAAGTTGGTGACAATGTCATTAGCCTATCTTCTACATATACAACACCAGGTGATGAACAACAAATACATTTTGTTGGACTAATTGAGATTCACTCCCTCTGTCACCATAGGAATGTCATATTAAAGGATGCTCAAGGCAACTATTTCCAAGCAAAGAAAGAGCGCCTTCACCTTTTGAAGGGGAGCTATAAGCCTCCATAAAACTCAGGTTGCTTCTTTCCTTTTCTTGTCTTACCTACTATGCTAGTGATTACTTGTGTTATGTTGTTAGGCATGTGTTTTTGTAGGATAAGTGTGGGGGAAGTGGCCATTCTAGTAGAAAAGGTAGTTCTTAGGATCTTGATAATAGATTTAGGATAATAAATCCCTATTGCATGTGTCTCTTGCCTATATCTTCACTTGTGCTTGCTTGTTTAGTCATGCATTGAGGACAATGCAAGAATTAAGTGTGGGGGAGGCATTACACTAGTCAAAATGTTTTGGTTTATGAAATTTGAGAAAAATTGAAAATTTTTGAACTTGGGAATTGGTTTTATGAAGTGCTTAAAGGACCCCTATTTTCACTTCCCTAATGCAACTCCTTGGCATGTTTTTATGAAAATTTAAATGCATGATGATTGTGAAAATCAAGTGTTAAGCTTGAGTAATCCCTTTGCTTGATTCAATTGAGTGAATGGAGTATCTTTAGTGCAATTTTATTAATTTGGATACCTAGCATGATTTTAGGAAGTTGATATGATAGAGAAAAGCCTTGTTGGAAGATTCTTGAGCCTTGATTCTATTTTCTCATCATGTGTGTGTATTTACCTATTCTCTAGTTAATCTCTAGAATTTGTCTAGGTTCTTTTTCAAAGCTACATTAATGCCTTGGATTTGTAGATTGATAGGGGCATTCATTTCTAAATCCACTGATCCAAACACAAACCATTCATCATTTACCTTTGATTATCCACTTGAGCCATTCACTTTCGCTTCTATTTCATTATACAAATGCTATGTTTGCATCTTTTATCATGTCCTTCCTAGAACTATTGAGAAAAAAAGTACTATTGTATATGTGAAAAGAAAAGTGCCATATAAATATTCAAAAGAAAGAATATCAAAAGAAAAAAGAAATAGAAAGAAAAAAGAAAGAAAAGAAAAGAAAAAAATGTGAATAGTGAAAATAAAGAGGAGAAAAAGAGAAAATTCAAAGAAAGAAAGAAACAAATAAGGCATTGTGACAAAATATTTGAATTACGTTTGGTTGAATGGTGCTAAGTGATCTAACAATTTATTTGGTACAAGCATAGTGTTTTGTTAGATTTTCCATTTCATTTAGCATTTTTCAACAATACAACCCTAAAAAGTCCCCTTGACTATGGATTCATGCCACACTAGTGGTAGAGATAGTAGATCCTTTACAAGCCTATGGTAGATGCTAGAATAGGTGAATTGAGTGAAATTTCTTATGATTTGAGAGATGAGAGAAACACTCATTCCCTTGATAGCTCTATCATGTCTATCTTTCTTGGTTTTATTATGCATTCAAGTTGGTTTGCTTGCATTAAAAATTTTCATGAGCTTTTAATTGATTTGGGATTATGGTTATTCAATCTTAATGTAATTGTATTCTTAAATTACTTGATGATTACAGCATTAAGCATATTTTTGAAAATATTGGTTTCATTTTTCCCAGGAGTGCAAAAGGCTAAGTGTGGGGGAATAGACAAATCCCTATTTTAATATATATTTTCATATTTTATTTGGAGAAGTTTCTCATAATAAATGAGCATAAAAGATCTCTTTTATAATTAATTGTGATTAAAGGAGTTTTTAGGAAATTAAGGTTGAAAAAGGGTAAAAATGTCATATATCCTATGATTTACCTTAATTGACTAATTTTCGGAATATAAGGTATTACATTTTGGGTTTATTTTAATTACAGATCAGTTTGGAACAAATTGCAGAAAAGAACTCAGGATTTCTAAAAATTATAAGAAAAATGAAGAAAGGTCTCAGAGCAAACTACAGAAAGGACCCAAATGTTTTAAAACTCATGTCTTGACCTAGAAAAGTTTTCAAGTGTTCATGTTAGTCCCTCCTGAAAGGTTTTCAATTGCTTCATTTTAGTCCCTTGGTCAAAACGTGCGTTTTGACCAAGGGTTATTGGGAAGACACGGACAGGAGCTAAAGGGAATAGAGGGTGATACAGAGACATGAGCTGAAAGTTGAGGGGAGCACTGCTAGCTGGGTTCATCACATCCCATCACTGGCATTACCTCTAACCTCACCGGCGACCTTCACTTCCTTCCTCCATTCTTTCTGTCGCCGGTGAGGTTCAGATTCAAAAAACCAGAAATAGAGAAAGGGCCGCGATTGTTGCTGAGCTGTAGGAGGAAGAGGAACGTGGATCTTCACCACAATTCTATCTGTCGTCCTTGTCTCTCACTCCAACACCACTACCACCGTTGTTTCTTCACCGCCGGAAACACCACCAACGTTTCCATCGTTCTACTATCACCTTCCACCACTATGACCATTATTTCACCTTCATTATAGTGTCGTTCGACCATTATTCCACCACCATCATTGCTCCTTCACTCCTCACCATCACTCCGTCACCACCTAGCCCACAACTACAACCAGACCACCGTCACTATCTTCTTGCTTCACCACCAGTAATGTCCTCCCTCTGTTTTAAACCATTCCAGACCACTTCCTCTGATCAAGCCGTGGCTTACTTTGTTCTATTTCTGGAATTATTTTAGCCTTCAATTTCATTATTTGTAGCTAATTGGTTAATTGATTCAATGCGCTCCATGGCTATGATTGTGAAATTGTTTGGTGAAACTGTGATGACAAACTGCAATAACTGATTTCCTTAGCTCTTGGAGATGAATTGGAGATGGCTTGAGCTCACATGTGCTTCAAAGGGGAGTTTATTTTATCTATACCTCATTATATTTGTGATTTCTTAGGTTTAGGAATTCATTTATGTAATGAGACTATGATTTTAGTTATGATTTCTATGGATTGAGTTGTTGTGATTTGGAATTTGTAATGAAGATTTGTACTCATCACTATATATAGTTATATATATGTTTATCTATGATTCTATTGTTTCTCTCTATTTAACATGGTATTGTTGGATAGTTTGATTGAATTGGAATTGTAGTTAAACCTAAATGCATTGTTTATTCCATAGTTACTCTCTAAGGGGTTTTAATAACGCTTAAATGAATGGGTTCATGAGTTTAAGCATTAGACTCAATGGTAATTGAGGTTTGGTATATTAGAAAACTTAGAGAAACTCATTACACTACGGGAGATTAATAGCATTTCAAGGGTAGGAGTTCCTCTCTTGTGATGCTAAACTCATTGATTAATAAGATTTGGTATATTAGAAGATTAGTGTATTAACTCCCCAAATATCTTAATTGAGTAAGGATAGCCATTGAAAACCATTCCAAGAGCATCTTTATCAATTGCATTTCTAATCCATTCCATTCCACTTTTATTCCAAAAAATCCAAAAATATTAGTTTTTAAAGCATTTTAGTTTACTTGCAATTTAGTTAGATAGAAAGCTCAAAAATCATTTTTATCTTGTTTTATGCCAATTATCACACTTAGTTTATAGGTAATTAATAAATGGCTCTTCGAGAGACGATCCGGGTTTGCACTCTATATTGCAATCCTTGGTTATTTTTGAAGAGGTTACCAAGGCAGAAAGCCGACAACGCCTATTCTTCATAATGGAAATAAGGAAAAATTGGTTTTGGGTTTTGTTTGAAAGTAGGTAAGTACAAAACTCAATTAAAATACTAAAGCTACTATTTTTTGTCTTTTCAAGTAATGAATGGAATGGAATATGAATGAAATGAATTCTTTTGAGAAGTTGGTTCAATAGCTATCCTTTCTCCATAAATGATATAGGAGTTAGAAACCCATCAAGTCTTAATTAAAAACCCAAGAAATCACATTGGATCTAACACTCATAATCAATAGCTACTCCTAAGATCGCATTCATAACTATTACTTTGGAATATTATTCAAGAACAACTCATATATGTAAAATGGATTGAATTAATGCAAATATTTCCTCCAATATAAATGCACAATTGCGACACTCAAATTAACCCAAATCAATTATACAAACTAGTAACCACATAGCAAGCATAGTCTTATTAAATATAAATGAAAATCATCCAATCACAATAATCTAAATCCAAACACAATATAAGCAATCTTAGCTCAACAATATAGAGTCCAAATAACTCACAACAAAATCCTACTAAAACTACCTTAAAACATAGTTATGAATTACAATAACAATAGAAAATTCATAAAGAAATTAAGAAAAACCTTCCCATTGAAACTCTTAAACTAAAGCCAAGTCCCCAATCCTCAAGAGTTGAAAGCTTAGTCACTCATTGGAGCTTCAGCAACAATGACATCAACTTGTTTGGAGCTCTGAAAATCCATGGAAATTGAGCTCACCCAAAAATCACAGAAATCCCTGAAAAATCACAATGCTCCCCGGGAAGTAACAAACATCGCCAGAACTCACAAAGAACTGCCCAAGGAGGAAGGTGTGGTGTTAGAGTGAGGAAGGGATGGTGGTAACGGTAGTAGGATGGTACTGGTATGTCAATGCTTTTCTCCGACAGTAATGACTACAGACTTGAGTGGTACAGTCAAGAGAATCAATGGTGAAGGTCCTCTATCTAGTTCTCCATTGAGCTTTGAAGTCTCAGCCTTCTCCACCAGGTCATTATTCAAAGATGACAGTGGGAGGACGCTACAACTTCGATAGTGGTCCTAAGGCGAGAGATGATGATTATGATGGTGGTCGATGTAATATTCCAAAAAGTGATTAAGGGCTAATGACTTTAAAAGTGGATGTAATTATTGTTGAATAAACACTTTTGGAGAATGTGTGATGGGAATTTGGTAGTTTTAGTGATTCCAATGGTTTCCTTGTGAAAAATTGTGTGGGAATAGGTTTGATTGTTAATTTTGGAGCCATTGGACACATTGGTTGAAAATTTGAAAAAACTGTTAAGTATAATTCTGTGCAGGACAGTCGGTTTGTATGGACATTTTGAATGGGAAAATGATGTCTAAAAATTCTGAAACTTTCCATTCTTAAAGTTCACATGTCAAGCTTCAAAATGGACATATAATCTGTGTTATTTCAGTTTGTGAGCTAAGAGTTATGAATTCTTGAAGTTTGTCCAGCGAAATTAATTATTTTCTGGAACAGCAAGCAAAGATTAAAATTCTGGGAGTTTTGTGATTCCATCTAGCAAAAGTCTATATCTTTCCATAAAATTAGACTCAATAATGGTTATATAGGCTTTGGAATCACTCCAATTCGATTTTTTTAGAATTAGTTATGATTTATCAAAGTTCGGTCAGAAAATCTGCCAACAAATCCGAAAATGGAAAATTTGTGATGGTAACTTTGTAATTATGGGATAATTTGTGATCAGCCCATTTTGCCACAAAATTGGGCCCCTAGACGTGGATATGACTGACCAAGAAGAGGAAAGAGTGGTTGGAATTTAATTGGGCTTGTGAACCATATATATGTACAAAAAGGATTTGTGTACATAAAGTGGATTTTTAGAAATTTCTAAATATGACATAAGCAAGCAATACCATGACATGAGCCTAATGTTATAAAACAATTACAACAACTTTTCCCTTCCATTTCCCGTCGTCTTTTCCAGCAACACAAAAGTGAGAGAGAGATTGGAGAAAAATAGAGAGAAGGAAGGAGAAATCTCACAAGGTAGGTCGATTTCTTTAGTGAATTCATACCTAACATGTATAATCCTTCTCCTAAGCTATTCCTCTATGTGAATTGAAGTTTTGAAGCAAAGAATTTCATGGTTCAAAGAGGCTAGGGTTCATCCAACTAGGGTTTATCCCTAAGGTCGATCATCCGACTTCCCTGAAGGATTTTAGACCTATATCCCTTTGCAATGTTAGCTACAAAATTGTCAGCAAAATTATTGCTAACCACTTTAAGAGAGTCATGAATCATCTGGTTGCTGAAAACCAATGTAGCTTTATTGCAGGAAGACAGGGTGTGGATAATATCATTATTGCCCAGGAGGCAATCCATTCCATGCGTTATAAGAGAGGTAAGAGGGTTATATTGCCGTGAAGGTTGATATGGAAAAGGCTTTTGACCGTCTTGACTGGCGATTTCTCGAATTCACTCTTAATAGCCTGGGTCCGGGTTCTGATTTTGTTAAGCTGATTATGTCCTGTGTTTCGTCCCCTTCCATGAGCATTATCTGGAATGGAATTGCCTCCAAGAGCTTCCGACCTTCTAGAGGGGTGAGACAAGGTGATCCTTTGAGTCCTTATTTGTTCGTCTTGTGTATGGAAATGCTCGGCCAACTTATCCACCATGAAGTTAACTTGGGAAATTGGCTTCCTATTAAATTGAGCCCTAATGGCCCTAAGCTTTCCCACCTCTTCTTCGCGGATGATCTTGTCCTTTTCGGTGAGGCTTCTAACGAGCAGATGACTGTGATTAGAGATGTCATGACTCTTTTCTGCCAAGTCTCTGGCCACAAGATTAATCTGAATAAATCTAAAATGTTCGTATCTAAAAATGTTCATTTTAACAAGGCTTACGAATTAAGTCAATCTGTTGGGATCGGTTTGACTGCGGATCTTGGGAAATACTTGGGAGTCCCCCTCCTGCACAAGAGGATGGTTAAGAGGACGTTTGCTCTTCTTCTCCAAAAGGTGAAATTGAAATTGGCTAACTGGAAGGGTAAACACCTAAGTATGGCAGGTAGATCGACTCTCATCAAGTCTTTCCTTTCTGCGATACCTCAATACCAGATGCAATCAACTCTTATTCTGAAAGGGGTGTTAGCTATGATTGAAAAGCTCAGCCGTGACTTCTTTTGGAACCAACATGAGGAATCCAAGAAGCTACACCTGCTTTCATGGGACGTTCTTAAAAGACGTAAGTGTGAGGTGGATTGGGTATAAAAGACTTGCACTGTCAAAATAAAGCTTTTCTCATGAAATTATGCTGGGGTCTTATCAAGAAACCGGATGCCTTTTGGGTGAAACGCTTAAGAGCGAAATATGCATGTGGATCTGCTGTTGTTCCACATGTTCAGAGGTGGCGTAACCAATCGGTAGTTTGGTGTGGGGTGGTGATTGTCTGGGACGATTTCTTAAGAGGCCTTGGTAAATGCCTGAGAAGTGGCCAAAATACGCTTGCTTGGCAAGATCGCTGGGCCTCTGTGGATAAACCTCTAAAATACTTTATCGTCAAAAACAGCCACCTTGTTGATTTGAGTGCTAATGTTTGCTCCTTTAGGACTCAATCGGGGCATTGGGATAGAGCTAAATGGGAATCCTTCCTTCCAAATTGGGTGGTGGATAAAATTTTGTTGATTCCTCCTCCTTCGGGCTTTGATGAGGATACTATCTGTTGGCGAAATGCTCCTGATGGGAACTTTAGTGTAAAATCAGCTTACGACGCAATCTTTCATCGGAACATTCATAGCCAACATGGTCTCTGGCAGTCTCTATGGCGTTGGGGTATTCCTGAACGTGTCAAATTCTTCCTCTGGCAAGTATTCCATGATAGGCTTCCCACTAATGAGATCAGAGCGAGACACAATCTGGGAGCCTTAAGCACTTGTCCTTTTCAGTGTGATAGTGTGGAGAGCATCCTTCATATCTTGAGAGATTGTGAGCAAGCTCAGAGAGTGTGGTCAGCTTTAACTAACCCCCTATATTATAGTATGTTTTTCTCTGGTAATTTGCAGGATTGGCTCAATTGGAACTTACAGCACTCACCAGGAAACAACAAGATGGCTAGATGGCCTTAGCAAAATGTCTTCAGTACTGCATGTTGGATGCTATGGAAAAATCGTTGTAGCCAAGCTTTTGAAGGGTCATCAGACAGCCCGAAAGAGATTGTTCACAGATGCATTTATCATCTCTCAGAAGGTGTGCAGAACGGTAAGTTCTGGCATCAGATATTCCAAGTCCCAGAACGAGGAGTGCTGCACTGGCAACCTCCTGATCTGGGCATTCATCGCTTAGATGTTGATGGTTCAGTTCTCATGACGGCCAGGCTGCTTATGGAGGTGTTATTTGTGATCATCAGGGTAATTGGATACGTGGATTTCAACAGAAGTTAGGACATACTTTCCCAACTGTTGCTGAAATCCATGCAATCTGATGTGGCCTCTTGCTATGTAAACGGTTGGGGCTAAAGAAAATCAGGATTTTCACGGACTCACTTCAGGCAGTCCATCTATTATCCACTCATTTTGACTTGGACCATCCACTGTACGACGTGATCTTGGCAACCAGATCTCTTATTTATAGTGGTTGGGAGGTAGAAATTTCCCACGCTCACAGGGAAAGCCTCTGTTGTGCGGATTACCTTGCTAGATTGGCTCACACGATTCCGCAGGATCATGAGGAACTTGGGATTTCCCCAATTGAATGTTTTCATTTCTTTGCTTTGGACTGTGGTTTATTAGACCATGATCATCCTGTAGGACATAGCCTATAGTGGATGTCACCTTCAAGCTTTGCTTGCCTTTGTATCAAAAAAAAAAAAAAGAGGCTAGGGTTCAGCCAAATTTGGGAAAAACTAGTGGGAGCTTGAGGTAACTTGCAAACTTTCATATATTGCTTATTCTGGTTGCTGTGGGCAATTTAATCGGTGAAATTTCGCAGGATTGCCATTAGTTTTAAAGTTTGGAAATGATATGGCCTAGGGGTTATGCTGCCCAAATTGGGTCTTAATGTTAGTTGTAACCTAATGTAATGGTTAATAAAGTGGTTAGGAGTAGAAAGGAACGCGTTTACGGAGCCGAAATCGTAAAACCTCGATTTTCTCCGGAGAGCTCATAAATTTTGGCCAGCTCTAGCAATGGGTCTTAGAGTTGGATTTTCAATGATTTTATGGTTCCATTGAGTTCAGGAGCGAAAGTTAGGTAGGGTTACAGTTGGCCACTTTTTCTGAAAAGGCTAAAAAAGCATAATTACGAAAACGCCCCTAAAACCCTCGAAGTAGGGCTGCCAAGGGTAAATTTGTAATTTTGCATTGAATTTGATAATTCTGAGTCCAGAAATGGATTGCTTGGGTGGAAATATGTTAGGATAGCCCAAATTAGAATTTCAGGAAAAGTGCAACCGGACCGGGTACGGCGGGCCCGGGTCGGGTCCCTGGGGGCATTTTTGTCAATTTTCATTGTAGACTCATATAACCCCAAGAAACACTGTGGAAGTGTCTAAATGGTGCATTTGGAATTGTAGGATTCGATATTTACCCTGTTGGTGATCCACCTGCGCTAGAGCACAATTGGAAAGAACAAGGTAGTGACTCTTTCTCTTATACTGCGTGTGAAACATTGTATGTATGTTTGTCATGCATTAAGAATACTTTGTGAATACATTGTGATGCTTTGAGTTTGCAGTGCAAGCTGACGCATAGTGATGCTTTGTGATACATAGAGATCGCAGCAAAAGCTGACGCATAGAGATTACAACCATAAGTGCTGTCGTTTATGGCAAAAGCCATGATACATTGTGATGCTGGTTAACATGATCATATATTCTATGTGTTTATACACTGTATAAGTGATTTGTTACTACAGAGATTCTTTTGAATCTCATTCTTTCCATTGACTAACATTTTAGACAGGGCAAGTGGCTTCAAGGAGAAACGAACCACCAGGAATGGTTAGGATCTTGTAGAGATGTGTTGTTAGGTTGTTGGTTATCTATTTTGGACTTGGGATTACTGTTTATTTTTGAAATGTAGATATTACGTTGATGTTGGTCATGTAATCCCCTAGTTGGAACTTACAACCCTTAGTTTATACATGTATGAAACCCGGGAGTTGCTGGGAATTTGGCTATGCACTCTGATATGTATGAATGTGATTGAACGGCATAGAGTAATTAGATTTGGAAGATGAATCTGAGACCATGTTGAACAAATTTTAGGAAAGAGATTTAAGAAAAATGTATCCGCCGGTCTCTAATTCCTTTAAATTACGCATTTTCGAATCTTAATTACGATTATCAAGGTAGGGGATTACAGTCGACAGCTCTGAGCTTCCCAGATCTGAGCTCTCTCAATTCGTGGTGCTTTAATGGCAGAGAAGATGCTGGTACTGGTGAGGAAGGAAGTCCTCGACGGTGGTGGTGGATCTCTGTCTCTTTCCGTCACCTCTCAAGTTCGTTTTGACCAGGGACTACACTAAAATAGTTTAAAAGTTCATTGAGGGACTAAATGTAAATTTTAAAATTTTTTTGGGGACTAACTGTAATTTCAAAAAATTATAGGCCTTTTTCTTTAATTTTCTCTAGGCCTTTTCTTCATGGATTTGTAGTTTCTAGAAATTCTAGGTCCTTTTCTGTAATTTTTCCTAAACTAATTGCATAGAAATAAACCCAAAATGTAGTACCTTATATTCCAAAAATAATCAATTAAGGTAAATCATGAAATATATGACATTTTTGCCCTCTTTTAACCTTCATTTCATACAAACAAATTTAATCACAATTAATCATAATTAATGCAATTTATGTTCAAAAATAGTGATAAAATCCCCAAATATACCATGAAATAGCTAATCAAAATATGGTTCAAGCAACTGTCTCTATTCTATGACTAAGTGCTACTCACTCCCTATATTTTGACTCGGTTATAATTCAGGGTCTGTTCGGGAACACATTTGGGTGGTAAAAAAGCCTAGTTGCTTTGCTTGGCACCTATTTGGGTTTACGGTAGCTCCCATTGAGCTTTACAAAAAAAAGTCGCTTCTATAAGAAGCTGATGAAAGGAGCTTCTTCCTCAGGTGAAAGCTACTTCTGTGATTATGGGAGCATTTATTATTGACATTCAAATCCTCTCTCCTCTCAGCTCCTCCCATCCTCCCAAAACCATATTATAGACCCGCCCAACCATCTATATGCCTACTTTAAAATATAGGATTGCACAATGTTTGTAAAATATTTTTATATTTGCTTTAATATGCCTACTTTCAATTTATCATATTATAGACCACTATCTATAAAAATATATACTATTTAACTTTTAGTTTATTTTTCTTTTTTTAATAATAATTTAACTTTTTTGATTTTATCACATTTTATTTATACTTTTTCACTTCAATTATCACAATATATGCAATTAATGTGTGTGTGTGTGTGTGTAGTATTCAATAAGATTCATATCCTTTTCAGTCATTTTCCATCTAAACGGATTTTCCAAACACTAATCCAAATAGGTTTAAGGTTAGAAAAAAAAATCACTTCTACCACCGCCAATCCAAATGCAAATCACATCTACAATCTGACTTTTTTTCTATCTAACTTTTCCAAAAGCCCATCTGCAAAAAAGGCTCCTTCTCCACCGCTAATCCAAATAGGCACTTAGTCCCTATAAAATAAAGGTCAATGATTGAATTATAAAATAATTAAAACTATAAAGACTGATTTGTAGTTGGTGTACCATCTTTAAGATTGGTGTTCTGAGTCAAAAGCAGATAAAAAATTCAGATGTTTTACTCAACTTGCCTTCCCACAAAGGAAAAACAATTCAGGAGCTCGAAGAATGTCAATGATGAGAAAGAATGCACACATCTTGACTACTCAATGTGCCTTTTCAATCATTAACTATAAAAAGCTCCTTCTTTTGTTTAAATATTGGGATAATTTCAATAAGCCCCGGGAAGAAATTTTATTTCAATCAACTCAAAAAATTTTGAATTTTCACTGTACCCTTAAAGTCAAAATGAAATTAAGCTTTGTCTTTCAAAAGGCAATGATGCCCTTGTTTTTTTTAAATCCCCTATAACTGCTTTTATTTGCTTTGTGAATGCTATTATTTGTCTTATGAATTCCTTTATTTATCTTGTGAATAGCCAAAATGTTATTGTTGACTCCCTAATTTCTTTTGAATCCTTTTATCTTTCCTGTAAATGCATTTATCTTTCTTGTGAATACCTTTATTTGTCTTGTAAATGCTTGTATAAAAAAATAAAGTATTGACTTCATTGTCTTTTCACCTATAAAACTTAATTCCATTTTGATCCAAAAGGTGTAGTGAAATTTCAAATTTTTTTAGGGAATGACTGAAATAAAATTGCTTCCATAAGGTTGACTGAAATTTTCCCTTAAAAAAAAGTAAAATTTTCCATGTAATAAAAATTGTTTGCAGGACAATAAAACAGGTAACTCCAAGCTAGGTAGTTATCCTCTACTTCAATCACATGAAAAAGTCCATTCAAGTATCATATCATCTCAAACTTAAAGGTCTTAGGCTACAGATCCAGGTATGCAACGTTTGTTATTTCCATGGTCACATTACCTAACATTAGCTATAAGCTTTTTTCTATAAATTTTAGCCAATAGTAAATATAACATTTGTCATACCAACAAATGATTGGTCGGGATGGTAAATGGTCAGCCCTCTTTAAGGATGAGAATACAAATTTAAATCATATGAAGCGCACTTGTCAGTAGAGGAGATAACCCACTAGACGACATACTCTCCCCCTGAACTCGGATTAGTCAATTTCTCAAATATCAGGCCGATGTAGAAGAAGGCCAAGTTAAAAAAAACGCCTAATACCAAAAATAATTACATTTTCCATTTAAAAAATTACTTTTCATTTCAGGCCCTTTACCATTCCATTATGTGTACGAAATATGGCCTTCATGCTGAAGTGTCATGTCAAATGAGTCGAATCTTTATTAGAGTACAATAAGGGAAACTAATTAACACTTACTGCACGCCTCTATTTTGGCCTCCAAACTCCAGCCAAACTGTGAATAGACCATAAATAAGTTTAGGTTAAAGTACATATTTGCTCTGAAAATTTTTATTAAGGAGTAATGTTATCTCAAAAGTTTTTTTAGGTTCAATGTTACCCAAAAAGTGTTAAAATGGAGTAAATATTACCTATTTTATTTAAAAATTTAATTGTCAACATCATTTTTTTAACAATCAACATCATTTTTTTAACGATCAACATTAGTTTTTTAATGGAATAGGGTAACATTATTACGATTTGCAACTTTTCAGGGTGACATTGAACTTAAATAAATTTATAGGGCAACATTGCTCATTGTCAAAAACCTTCCAAGGCAGATTTACAACTTAACCCAATACTTTTTCTTTAAAGTAAAGCACTCAACAATGCCATTATGGTTATTTAATTAAAATCATATGGTTCGGCTGATTTATTCCATCTTTGCAACTTCTACGAGATGTAGTGCATGCATACAATTTTTGTACTTAGATTAGGAAACCATATAGGCATAATCATTACTACTAAGTTGTGGTTCTTGCATCACCTAAGTAAAAGAATGAATGACAAATGTGGGGCATAAAATGGCCCTTGAGTAAAAAGAATGATCAGTATATGAGTTATTGACTTTCCACTAGAATATCTAAGAAAGAATCGTGAAAAAAATATTGAAAATGAAGTTTCCTATTTTGTAAACTTAGGCAAGTGTATTTGAACATTTTATCCAGCGGCGGTACTTGCAGCACTCAAATCCACAAAAAGATCAGCATCCTGAAACAAACAATAAAGATTGTTAATAAATAATTTGTATCAAATTTTTCCGAGAAGGATAAAATACTATAGCATATCATGGTATGTGAAGGGTTATTAATTATTAGAAAATGGATCTAAATTGACAACTTGCTTGTAAATAGACAGAAACATGCTATTTTTCCCAAATTTGTATGAAAAGCAGGTAAAAGGGAAGTTTTATCGCACTGCTATAAGACCATCAATGCTATATCATACTAAGTGTTGGCCTTTAAAGGGACAACATAAACATAAAATGAGGGTAGCCAAGATGATGATGCTGAGATGGATGTGTGGTCATACAAGAAAAGACAAGATTTGTAATACTCATATACATGAACGAGTAAGAGTAGCTTCTATTGAAGGAAAAATGGTAAAAAGTTGTTTAAGATGGTTTGGACATATTCAACGAAGGCCATTGAGTGCTCTGGTGAGAAGGGTTGATCAAACAGTATGGAGTCTTATAAAATGAGGTTGAGGAAGGCCAAAGTAAATGCTTATTGAGGTCATAGAGAGGGATCTTTTGGTTAATAATATATCTAAAGAAATGATTTTTGATAGAGCACAATGACATCGTATGATCCATGTAGCCGATCCCACCTAATAGGATAAAGGCTTTGTTGTTGTCGTATTTGTTGTATGAACAGCAGGTACATCTTTGAATCAGAAATTATGCTTTATTTGCCAAAAAAAATGGATAACAGTAAAATAAACAAAACAAAAAGGAAACTATTCCAACATTGCACAAAAAGTGTTTTTTAAATCAAAAGGTAAGATTTTCACCTAAAAAAAATCAAAAGGTAGGATTTACCAAAAGATGGTGCTAGACCATGTTGAGAAATGATGTGACATGAGAGATAAGAGAGAAGAATTACAGAGATGATTCCAGAAGTGGTTTGATGACAGATGCAATTTCATTAGAATATCATATAATTGATAACTACCTTTCCACTGATCTTCCGGTACAGTGCAAGCACATCTTTTACCGTGGACTCAAAGTGCGTAGTGGGGTCAAAGCTCTTCAAGTAATGAAATGTCAGTTAGTAAAACTGATTTTTTCAAATAAAATGAAAAAGTCTCCTCAAGTGGAATAAGAAAGATGGAAAAATCTCACATCCCTTATGACGGAAATAAGCCAAGGACAAACATAACCCTACTCATTTGAAAATATGAAGTAGCTGCAGGTCTATAATAAAAGTAATAAAAAAAGGATATCTGGTTGTGCAGTGACTTGAACCATTTAACTCCAAAGCTAAATTTTTTTTAATCAAAGTGATCCTTAACATGGTATCCTGGTCCCACAAATCAAACAGGCACATTTGTAATGGTATGGTATTCCATTTCTACACACACACACACACACCCCAATTCTAGTTTCCTTTCACAAGTGATAAGGAAAAGAAAGCAAGTGAAAAAAATAAAATAAAATAATTCAAAGAGATTCTACTTATAGCAGAGATGAAGCAACCATCAGCTTTGCAATCATTCTCAAGTTCATATATGTCATAAGTGTCAGAATATCTCATCTACAGGTCCAAGCAGATCAATTCTGAGCTTCAATTCCACCTCAGGTTGGTCAGTCTCTGCTTCTGCTGAGATAAAAGCAATATATTTTCCTTACGCTACGACGTTATGAGAATAAGAACAGCAAAAAAGATACATGCAGTTACCATGGACACCAAGAATTAGTTCCTTAAAAGTTGGAATCATAAATTTACAACTAAAAGTTCATTATTCTACTCACATCAACTTTGAGATTTGTCATTCATAAGAAATTGAGAACATAATGCATCCCCATTTGCATTTTAATTCAAGATTTGTCATTCATAAGAAATTGAGAACATAATGCATCCCCATTCACATTTTAATTTTAGTAGTCTCACTGTCTCACTACTATTAACCTCATGAAATTCTTGTTAGAAATGCACATTTCCTTTTATTTCTTCCACTTTTTGGTGTACTAATGGGCATTTGGGAGTGCTAAAGTAAAGGAAATTTGTTTAATACATATTGGGCACAAGAAGAGTATAAATATAGGGGGAAATATGTGAATATCTATTATAATTATCAAACTATGAGCTTTTATGAGTTCTTTGTGTTGAAAGGATAAAAATACAGTCATAGCTGGAGCCAGAGAAAGCCAAATTCATTGAAAAGAAGGTGAAGTAGAGTTGAAGCTATCAATTGTGCTAGGGAAATGCAAGAAGGGATGAGAATAGATCTTGGTAAGAGACAAATTTTCACTTCATGGTTTCTGCCACGGCCAACCCATTCACTGGCTGCGGGCAACATAAGGTCAAAAACATACTGGCCGTGGCCAAGGATCCTTTGGGCTGTGGCCAACAATCGGCCAGTAACTTACTGGCCGCGACCAACACATTCACTGGTCGCGGCTAATGCCCGATACAGCTGTTATGTGTTTTGACATTTAGGGCGTATAAATGCTGAAACTAGAAACTAAAAGATGTGTCTCCTGATCTGAAAATACCTAGAAAGGCAGCAGTGATACTCCTCTGAGCCTGTGTGTGCTATAAAGCAAGGGAAATCAAGTGGAGATTGAAGATTTACAGAGATTCAAGCTGCTTTTCCTTGGTTTTACTGATTTCTTTGCCATTCTTCTTTATTTTGCTGATATGGCAATTCATGCTCTGTATCTTTGTATTCATTTCTTGAATATGAGCAACTAAACTTTTATTCATGGATTGTTTATAAACCTTTGTATGGATTAAACTTGTTTCCTTTTCTCTTTAAGTATCTAATGGCATATATATGTTGATTTTACCTTGTTTTCACTGCTATTAGTGACTGGCCATCACTATGGATGTTTTGTTCAGTTAAGTTAAGCTTGAGAGAGTTAACTTAATTGTAGAACTTTGGTAAAATTAGGCTAGACTTGAAGTTTAGGGACTAAATGGATGGTTTGTTAGTAACATAGAGATATGGTTACTAGCCTAGCATTGTCACATTAAGGTTGGTGCCTAATGAATATTTACTCTTAACGGTAACAAGAGATTGTACATGTTAATGGAAGATACATAGTTGGTTATGACTTGAGAAAGCTTAATCAAATGCTTGTGAACCTTAGACTAATATATATATCCCATGGAAAGACTCTTTGAGAGGAAATAAATCAAGTTTATGAAATACAAAGGGGATGAACAATCCTAGGTTTATTACAACTGTTGAAATCACAAGGATCGGGTTTTTGTTCAGTAATTCTTTGTTTTTACAAAAATATCTTTTGAAACTTCTTTGTCTACACCAACAACATGTTTTGGCTCAACTTAATCAAATTCTCCAAGCCTATTGCTTGACTAATTTGTTACTCAAATCCTCGAGGGAATGATCTTACTTATCACTTTATTACTTGGAGCGACCCATGCACTTGCAGTGGCAAACAAGTTTTTGGTGTCGTTGCTGGGGATTGGTTTAACAAATCCTTTTGTCGACCTTAGGTTTGTGATAGTAGATTTCGCTTGAGTTCTTAGTTAGGTTTACAATTTTCTTTCCTTCTTTTCTTTGTTAATTTTATTTTAGTTTGATACTTGCTGGCTTGTGCCTCTTGTAGGTACCATCTTGGTACATGCAACACTTGCACCTGGACGGATTGATTGTGGTACTTGATGGATTACCTCACATAGAAGAAGAAACTGAGTCAGAAGAGACTGAATCTGAGTCTAAATCTGAAAAAATGGTGGATGATGAATATGATAGGGCTAGCGTCAATGACTTCACTAGCCAGAATATGCGGGGTACTCAATCTTGCATTCGGATGCCGGAGATGCAAGCACACAATTTTGAGATCAAGCTGGTCATGATTACAATACTTCAAATGCATGGGTTGTACCATGGCCTCTACAATGAAGATGCCAATAAGCACTTGATACACTTCTTGGAGGTGTGTGACTCTTTCAAGCAAAATAGAGTGCCCCAAGATTTGTTGTGGCTAAGGCTATTCCCTCTCTATCTACAAGGGAAGGCTAGAGATTGGTTCAACAATCTTCTAGAAGGATCCATAACTTCTTAGGATGATCTTGAGGCTAAGTTTAGAGCTCAATTCTTCTTTGATGATAAATCTATGGAAGATAGGGATGAGTTTCTAAGCTTTAGATAACAGCCAAATGAGCATCTTTATGCCAGTTGGGAGAGATACAAAATGTTAATAAAGCAATGCCCTAATCACGGGGTAGACAAGTGGGTAGTAATCTAAATCTTCTGTACTCGCCTTAATCCTTAATATAAGGTAATGGTTGACTCTATGTCTAATAGAGGGTACCAGAATGTTCCTGTAAATGAGGTGTTTAGGCTCTTGGATCAACTGTCTGCCAACAACACTCAAGGCAATGATAGAAGGATTACTCAAGTCTTACCTACTACAAAAGAAGACTCTTCATCACAAATTGCAATAATCTTATCCACTTTGAACAAGCATTTTGATGTGCTGGAGTCTCAAATGCAAAAGAGCACTTCTCATGGCGTGGATTCTAGTCGTGCCAGTCCTATAGTATGTGATCAATGCAATGACATCCATATTCCTGACTACTGCCCTCTTTACATGGCTTCAGAATCTATCAACTACATGGGCAAGTTTCAACCTTCTCAAGGGAACCTGTATTCACAAACTTACAATTATGCTTGGAGAGCTTATCCTAACTTCTCTTGGAGCCAAGGAAACACTTTGAATCCACCACATGAGTCTACTTCAGGAACAAAGCATGTTCCTCCACCGGGTTTCAAATGCAATAAAGGCAAATTCCTATTAAGGAAGAAGAGCTAAAATGGACAAGATCTAGCTCAAATATTGTCCAACATAGAATCTTCACAAGCTAAAAACAAGGCCACTTTCTCTCTTCATGAAATGGCGATTAAGAATCTTGAAGTGCAAGTGGGGCAACTAGCATCACAAATGAATGCCATGTCAAGACGGCCTCCCCCTAATGACACCATTCCTAATCTAAAAAGGGATGGAAAAGAGGAATGCAAAGCCATTAACTTGAGAAGTGGCAAAGTGATACCGGATGTGCCTAGCTCAAGTAGGACTAGCTCAAAGAAAGATGAGCAAATGGATATTGAGGTTGATGATGAAGTAGCTGTGAATCATGAAAGTGTTTTGGAAGAGGATGAAATTAGGAAGAGAAAGCAAACTAAAGAAAGTTTGGATGATGTTGTCAAGAGCAAGAAGGTGGAACAAGAGATGAATGATGAGAAGAAGAGAAAGTCAACCACCTCCACTATCATGCCACCACTACCTTTCCCTCAATGATTCAAGAAGAAAGAAGAAGATGGTCAATTTAAGATATTTGTGAACTTGTTCAAGCAACTCTATGTGAACATTCCTTTTGCTGAAGCTTTAGAGAGCATGCTTAAATATGCTAAATTCCTCAAGGATGTCTTGTCTAAGAAGAGGTGATTCAATGAGTTTTAAACTGTGGCATTGACTAAAGAGTGTAGTGTGGTTATTCAACGAAAGTTGCCTACTAAGCTCAAGGATCCGGGAAGCTTCTATATTCCTTGCAATATTTGGACTAACTTCAATGGTAAGGCTCTATGCGACTTGGGTGCTAGTATTAACTTGATGCCTCTAGATGTTTTCAACCAATTAGGATTGGGAAAGCCAAGGCTCACTACAGTGACCCTTCTCTTTGTGGATCGGAGTATCTCTAAACCTAGAGGAATCATTGAAGACGTCCTAGTTAAAGTGGACAAGTTCATCTTTCCAGTGGACTTCGTTGTGCTTGATTGTGAAGTTGATTGGAAAATCCCTCTCATTCTTGGCTATCCATTCTTAGCCACAACAAGGACTCTCATTGATGTGGAACAGGGTGAGATCACTTTGAAGGTTGATGATGAAAAAGTATATTGAATATGCTAAAAGATTTAAAGTTTTATGATAATTCAGCCCAATGCTCTTTTGTTAATATATTAGATTCAATCATCACACAAGAATCATATGCTTCCATGATCAAAGACCCTTTAGAAGCATTCTTAATTGGTAAGAAGAGCTTGGAGGAGTTTGGTGAGGAAGCTATTGAAAATCTCCTCCGTATGAAAGTATTTACTCACTCAAGACATTGAGCCACTTGAAGTGTCTAATGCTTTGAGTACCCCTTTGAAGTCTTCTATTGAAGTTCCTCTGGTTCTAAAATTAAAGCCTCTACCTTCTCATCTCAAGTATGCTTACTTGGGGAATTCTAATACTTTACCAGTTATTGTCTCCTCCATTCTCTCTAATTTATAAGAAGAGAAGCTCCTACGAGTCTTGAGAGAGCACAAGTGTGCCATTGGGTGGACGATAGCTTATATCAAGGGGATAAGCCCTTCTATTTATATGCACAAGATTCTATTAGATGATGATCATAAAACTTCCATTGAGAAGCATATGCTTCCATGATCAAAGACCCTTTAAAAGCATTCTTAATTGGTGAGAAGAGATTAAAGGAGTTTGATGAGGAAGCTATTGAAAATCTCTTCCGTATGGAAGCATTTCCTCACTCAAGACTTTGAGCCACTTGAAGTGTATGATGCTTTGAGTACCCGTTTGAAGCCTTCTATTAAAGTTCCTCCAGTTCTAGAATTGAAGCCTCTACCTTCTCATCTCAAGTATGCTTACTTGGGGAATTCTAATACTTTATCGGTTATTGTCTCCTCTGTTCTCTCTGATTTGTAAGAAGAGAAGCTCCTACGAGTCTTGAGAGAGCACAAGTATGCCATTGTGTGGATTATAGCTGATATCAAGGGGATAAGCCCTTATATTTGTATGCACAAGATTCTATTAGAGGATGATCATAAAACTTCAATTGAGTATCAGAGGTGATTGAATCCAATTATGAAAGAAGTGGTCAATAAGGAAATTCAAAAATGGCTCTCAGCTAGAATTGTATACCCTATCTCTGTTAGTTAATGGGTGAGCCCAGTCCAATGTGTCCCTAAAAAGGGTGGCATGACTGTAGTGGCTAACACCCAAAATGAATTGATTCCCACTTGCACGGTGACTGGATGGCAGGTGTGTATGGATTATCGGAAGCTTAACACTGCTACAAGGAAAGATCACTTTCCTTTGCCCTTCATTGATCAGATGTTGGACAAGCTAGTGGGCCAAGAGTTCTTTTGTTTTCTTGATGGTTATTCTGGGTACAATCAAATTGCCATAGCCCCAGAAGACTAAGAGAAGATGATTTTTACTTGTCCCTATGGCATATTCGCCTTTAGAATGCCTTTTGGACTATGCAATACGCCGACCACCTTTCAAAGGTGCATGATATCCATTTTTACTGATATGATTGAGAAGACTATTGAAGTATTTATAGATGATTTCTCTATTTTTTATCCATCTTTTGATTCTTGCTTGAAGAATATGGATGTGGTGCTTAAATGATGTGAAGAGACTAATTTGATTCTCAATTGGGAGAAATGTCACTTCATGGAGCAAGAAGGCATTGTACTTGGTCATAGGGTATCCAAGAAGGGTTTGGAAGTGGATAAAGCCAAAATTGCTGTCATTGAGCAATTGCCTCCGCCTACTAATATGAAAGGTGTCTGTAGCTTCCTTGGTGATACTGGGTTTTACTGGAGATTTATCAAAGATTTTTCTAAAATTTCCAAGCCACTTTCCAAATTATTGAAGAAGGATGTGGAATTTAAGTTTGATAATGAGTGGCTTACAAGCCTTTGAGGAGTTAAAGAAGCATCTCATTTTAGCTCCGATCTTAGTAGCTCCTAATTGGGTTTTACCTTTCATCATCATGGCCGATGCTAGCGATTATGCTGTCAGTGCTATTCTTGGACAAAAGGCAGAGAAACTCTTTCACCCCATTTACTATGCTAGCAAGACTCTTGGTTGTGCCCAACTTAATTACACCACCACTGAGAAGGAGTTACTTGCTATAGTCTATGCTTATGAAAAGTTTTGACCTTACATTGTGGGTACTAAGGTCAATATCTACACCGATAATTTAGACCTAAAGTACTTACTTATAAAGAAGGATTCCAAGGCCAGACTAATTCAATGGGTGCTTCTACTTTAGGAGTTTGACTTGAACATCATTGATAGAAAAGGCACCAAGAATCAGGTGCCGGATCATCTTTCAAGTTTGAGTACCGAGACTCAACTTGATAATTCTAATATGATCCATGTATCATTTCCGGATGAGCAGCTGTTCTTTGTAGATAATTCATCTATAACATGGTTTGCTGACTTTGTAAACTACTTAGTTAGTGGAGTTTTACCTCCAGATTTCAATTCTTATCAAAAGCGTAAGTTTTTACATGAGGTAAAGAAGTACTTTCAAGATGAGCACTACTTATTCAAGAGGTGCCCCGACCAACTCATTCGAAGTTGTGTCCAAGAAAATGAACAAGAGTGTATTCTGCATTATTGCCATTCTTCTGAATATGGAGGCCATTTTTTAGGAGAGAAAACAACTGTGAAGGTTATTAAAAGTGGGTTTTATTGGCCTTCTCTATTCAAAGAAGCATATGCATTTGTTCTTTAATGTGATAGGTGCCAAAGAGTGGGGAACATATCTAGAAGGAATGAGATGCTATTGAATAGCATGCTCAAAGTTGAACTCTTTGATGTTTTGGGGATTGACTTCATGGGTCCATTCCTTAACTCATTCAACAATGAATATATATTGGTTGGAGTTGATTATGTCTCCAAATGGGTTGAAGCTACTGCATGTGTGACTAATGATGCCAAGACCATGTTGAAATTCCTTAAAAAGCACATTTTCACAAGATTTGGAACACCAAGAGTGATTATTAGTAATGGTGGTTCACATTTTTGCAATCACCAATTTCAAGCCTTGATGAAGAAATATGGTGTCAAGCACAGGGTAGCATTGCCCTACTACCCTCAAACAAATGGCCAAGCGGAAATTTCCAATCGGGAGATTAAGAACATCCTTGAAAAGATGGTTAATACTACTAGGAAGGATTGGTCTTTCAAGTTGGATGATACTCTATGGGCCTACCGAACGGCCTACAAAATGCCGATTGGTATGTTTCCATATCGCCTGGTGTTTGGGAAAGCATGCCACTTGCTGGTAGAATTGGAGCATGGGGCTTATTGGGCAATCAAAAAGCTGAATTTTGATCCTCAAGCTGTGGGAGATAAGAGGTTACTTCAACTTAATGAGTTGGATGAATTTCACCTCAATGCCTATAAGAATGAAAGGCTTTATAAGGAGAAGACCAAGCAGGATCATGACCACAACATAGTTCCTAAAAGTTTTGAAACTAGTCAAAGGGTTCTCCTTTATAATTCCAAGATGAGGTTATTTTTGGGAAAGCTGAAATCTCGATGGTTCGGTCCATTTAAGGTGGTTCAAGCATCCAAATTCGGTGATGTGGAGGTGGAAAATGAGAAGGGAGAGTGATTCAAAGTTAACGGTCAGCAGTTGAAGCATTATTGGGGAGGAGAGGTGGATAGGCTGGTATCCATTTTTTACTTATCTAATGAAAAGTGACCAACATGAAGAGTCAGGCTAAAGACTATAAACTAAGCGCTTCTTGGGAGGTAACCCAAGTTCTTAACTTAATCTCGTTAGTTTCTTTGATTTTGGTATATTTTTTTGTAGATTTATGTTTGGTCTTTTACTTTTGTAGTAAGGAGAGGAACCCCAAATAGAGAAAAGAAAAGAGCAAGGGGATACAAAGGAATGGTAGTGATTGCTAGTATTGGAGAGGCATGTTCCAGGAAAGTTCCTCAACTTCCCAAGATTTAATTAAGTCTAATATTAGATGAGTATGACTTGATTTGATGACCATTACTCACTTCTCTAATCTCTAATGAAAGTGTACTCATGGTTGAAGTAGGAATTAGAGATATACTATTGCATTGACTTTATTGAATCTTGTCATTTTTATGCAAAGCGAATTCTGAATGATGGATGCATTTTGATCATGAGAAAGTGGGCTCAGATGTTTGGTCTATTGATGGTTATTGATTGTGTGTGACTCAAGAGGAAGTTATGGTGAAAGTGATTCAGTTTTGGTATTATGTGTTGAGGATCATAGGGTAGAAAGCATAGTATATTTTCTGTGTATTCATGTTGCAAGATTGATATCTGATGGAGCTGGGAGGAAAATACTAGCAGCGGCCAAGGGATATGTTGGCCGCGGCCCAAGAATGCACAAAAAGTCTTGGGCATAGGCCCAAGCTCGACAGCACAGCATTATAACCATATTTCTTTTCTCTCATTCCTCATTTCTCTCCCTCAGAGCCACCGCCTCCTCCTTCTCTTCATCTCTCAGTTTCGATTTTGCCTTCCCGTGACTTCTCTCCCATTTTTCCCTAAATCTTTGACCTCTATTTCATTTTCCCTCCATTCCATCTCTCCCTTCTTCTGTGCTGTCTTATTTTCCACCTCAGATCTGCACATCGTCTTCTACTTTTCTACAACCTAATAAGGCATCGAACGTGACCCATTGTTCTCTGATTTTTCATTTATTCCATTGATTTTTCAACCATTTAAGGTAATGGAGTCTCAT
Source organism: Inga leiocalycina (assembly GCA_963242795.1). Lineage (NCBI taxonomy): Eukaryota > Viridiplantae > Streptophyta > Magnoliopsida > Fabales > Fabaceae > Inga > Inga leiocalycina. Next base: position 62,900,346 of record OY725321.1, read on the forward strand.
CCTCATTCTTTTACTTTGCATTGTTAGTAGTTTAATGCAGTTTGGATTTGGGGATCTAGGTGTAGGTGTGAATAATGCTATAGCCGTTTTGAGACTAATGTATATTCTGGTAGCATTTTTCTTTCCTTATACTTCAATCTACTTCATTATTGTGCTCCACATTGTGATTTGTCCAAGGTAATTAAACTCATATCGGTCGGGGTACTGGGTGAAGGGTTAGTGGGTCAGACCGGAGTCAAATCGGAGGCAAACAGGTGAGAAATGGAATATTTTAGGCTTATAGTATGAAATTCTAAAGAAAACATTTTAAAAAAATAAAAAAAATTTGACCCAAATCGGTTTAGTGCTCGGGTAACTGGTTTCTGGTCTGGTTCGGCCGATCTTGTCCGGTCCGGGTCAGATAACCTGGGATTTGTCAAACTATTATGCACATAAATATGATATTCCACATTGTTCCTCTATGTTTTTAGCCACAAATCATTTTCATCAATCTTCCAAGGGATAGAATGTTATTTTATGCATAGGTTTGAACAGTGCAGATTGGTTTAGCGATTGGCATTATTTTGTTATTTCACACTATTTCAAAATGCTGGTTGTGCATCATATTTCCAAACAAAGTTTCAATTCCTTCATTTATCATTATAATGCACTTCCTTTTGGACAAAAAGCAGTTTTTCAAAGAAATGGGAATAGGATCTAGGCTGGAATTGTAAATGTTGCTTTGGTATTTGCTAGAGGTCTTTGGCACATTATTGACGTCTCTATGCAGTGAGGATAGGAGTTAGGCTGGAACTTTATTTGAAGGTCTGGTGCTAATAAGACACTAAGTTTGGTGGAAATTTCTCTTTTGTTTTCATTTCTTTCATAGTGTGTAAAATTTTTTTTCTTTTTCTAATTTGCTGATAAGCTTTTATTTCATTCTTTGGTGTCAATCTTTGGTCCTGCTTGTCTGCATTTGGGTTTATCATCTATCTATTTTTCTCTAGCTACCATGCATGCCAAGCATGTCGCTGACCGAGTAGGCCCTAGGGCCATTGCTGAGGCAAAACCCAAGATCATCAAGAGGCCCTTGTTGTAAGAACGCGAATTCCCTTTCACTGTCTCCTATGATTTCATGAGCTAGCTATCTGGACATATCACTTGAATAAGCTCATGGACCCCAAGACAGATGGAAATCTTCAAATTGTCCATGATTTTTATGCCAATGCCTGTGTGTGGCCTGTTTGGCGATTTCCCCTTCAGGGTATCGACATCAACTTCACTTTTTCGCATTTCAGGCAATTTTCATCACCCCAGCAGTCAAGGAATGCAGATACCAGCAGCATTTAGACAATGCATATGACATCCCTGAGGATGCTATTTCTGAATTGTTAGTTTTTGACGGAGAGGTGGCTTGGCAAAGTAGAGGTGGGACTCAGAAATATTTACCCCACGCTCGGTTATCGGTTGAAGCTTGAGTTTGGTTGTACTTTGGCAAGGATTATTTCTGGCCTTTATCCAACCGAAATTGCCTCACTAAGGACCAAGCCCTCCTCATTTACCTTCTGATGAACAAGGAACTAGTCGATCTAGGTCTGTGATTTACAAGTCTCAGAGAGACCACCTTTATGATCATACTGGTGGCCTGATGTTGCCCTACCTTATCTCTGCTTTTTGTTCCTCTGTGGGTGTCCCAGCCTTAGCCACAGATGTCTTGTTCAAACCAATCAAGAAATTTCAATATCAGAGCATCAAGCCAAGGGCACATGAACATATTCTACCAGCCTAACGATCAGCTACTGCTCCTGTATTTGAACATGGTAGACCCTCTCAGTCTTATTCGGAACATGGTGAACCATCAGGTGTCCCTTCCTCCTCTCAGCCTCCTGCAACCTTGGATGTGATCCTAGACACCATCCAGCGCACTAAGGCCACTACTGACCAATGCCTCTCACATCTGCAAGACCATGGAGCTCGATTGACCCGATTAGAGGAGTTATTGGCTGCACATGCTCCTGGTGCTGCTCATGCTGGTGATGATGATGATGGGGAGGATGAGGATGATGATGATGTGGATACTAGTGATAATGGTGGTGAGGATTAATATTGCTTTTCTTTGTTGTTAGGATTTTCTTTTTGTTATTGTTGCTTTGGTTGTTGTTCATACTATGATCAATGGATATTATTGGCATTTTTCTTGTTAATGGCTAATTCTGGCTTTCACTTAATGTTGTTCCTCTCACACATACCTGTCATTATTCTGCCTATGGATTGTTGTCTTATCTATTCCATTACAGGCAATATGTGTGCACTTTGTGCCTCATGATAGTGCGGACACTATCTGTCTCAAGTTTGGGGGTATTTGATACATGTTTTTTATCGTTGACAAGAATTTCAAATTTTGCAAAATGTGTCTTGTGCCCTGTCCTGTGAGTCAAAATTTGAGTTAGATTTGATTAATTATATCTAAAGTGGAATACGTGATTCAATGATAGAAATTGATACTTGGATTTATTATTGTTTTCCAGGAAAACAATAATAAATATTCATGAATGCTTGGTTCATATTTTAAAACTTAATTCCTAATGCTCTCCAGAATAAACATTATGCACAAGGGTTGGAAATAATCTGAATGCTTTTGTCAAGAGATTTTATAGCAAATTGACGTGTATGAGCTTTTCTCATTGAAGGTCTTTTGAATTTGTATTTGAATTTCTTGAAATGAATTAACATTTCACACACTTTTAGAACATGTTTTGCACTCTCTTTGAGCTAAAAAAATTATGGGAATTTCTTATGCTCTTGGTTGATTTTTAAGGAATTAATTTGTCATTGCTCTTAGAGTTAGCATTTGGATTAGTTGAGTTAATACATTTTGATTAGACTAATGTTCAGTTAATCTTTGTCAATGTGCATCTGAGAAGAAAACCTTTGTTGGAAGAATTTCGAGCCTAATTTTCATTCATTAATGTGTGTTTGCCACCTATTCTAGTATACCTCTAAAACTTGTTTAAATTCTTTTTCAAAATCACATTTGCAGTTAGATTAATGAATATGATTTGGGCATTCATTTCTAAACCCATTTACCTAAACATAAACCCTATATACTACTCCATTGTTAACCCCATTGAGCCATTCACATTTCAAAATATATCATTTAACAATAAGTACTATGTATGCTTCCCATTTGCATTAGATTGGCACTTAAATATGATTGAATTGTCATGAATATTGTTGGTTGGAATAAATGCCAGTTTCATGCATTGTATATATATATATAAAAGCATGACTAAAAACAAGAGAGAGAGAGAGAGAGCAAATACAAAAAAAAGAGAGTATATGCCACTGTATACATTTGTGTGTGCATAATACTTGTTTCATTATCCTTTCCATGAGACCATTTCCATCAGTACAACCCTTTTTAAAAAATTCCCCTTAATTCATAAGTCTAGGTGCTACAAAGTGGTGGAAAGAGTAGAGTTTCTACAAGCATATGGTAGGATCTAGTCTAGGTGGTACTGAGTGAAATTTCCTATACTTGTGAGAGTTAAACACTTAAATCCTTGAGTGTTTTCTTGTGTACATTTCTTTGATTAATTGTGCATTAATCTAGTCCATCTATATTACCTCATGCTAAAACTTGTGCTAGTTTCATTAGTGATAAAGATTAATCCAATAAAAATTTGGAGTACAAGGAAGCAACTTGAGATAAGTTTGGGGGAGGAGATGAGTTGCATGAAAAATATTCTCATTTATCTCAAGAACTTTGAATTCTCTGTTTTCCTATTCTTTTAATGAGATTAACCTTTGACTACATTACAAGCCCCTAAAGTCCCATTGATTTTAAAATTGTGTGGAATGATTTATAAGTGAATAGAAAGGAGAATGCAGAAGGATTAAGTTCGGATATTGAGGTTGTTTATACATGTTGAAGTGTTGTATTTGATCTTAACAACTATAGGAAGATTGTTATTCAACTCTCATCACACACACACATTCTGAAAAATGTTGGGAAGTTCGTCCTTAAATTGTGAACCAGGCATCCCTTTATATTTTGTTGTTTTTCCTATTGAGCATTACATCATGAGTAGCCAATAAAGAAAATTATCATGCATAAGCACTCCGTCTGGGATTAATTAATCTAGCTCTTGTTACTTAACTGGTTTTACTCGAGGACGAGCAAAAGTTTAAGTTTAGGGGTGTGTTAACCTCATGAATTTATTGTTAGAAGTGTACATTTCCTTTTATTTCTTCCACATTTTGGTGTATTAATGGGCATTTGGGAGTGCTGAAGTAAAGGAAATGTGTTTAATACATATTGGGCATAAGAAGATTATAAATGTGGGGAAAATATGTGAATATCAGTTATGATTATCAAACTATGAGCTTTTATGAGTTCTTTATGTTGAAAGGGTAAAAAAGTAGTCACAGCTGGAGCCAGAGAAAGCCAAATTCATTGAAAAGGTGAAATGGAGTTGAAGCCATCAATCGTGCGAGGGAAATGCAAGAAGGGATGAGAACAGATCTTGGTAAGAGACAAATTTGCACTTCAGGGTTTCTGGCCGCAGCCAACACATTCACTGGCTGTGGCCAACATGAGGTCAGAAACATACTGGCCATGGCCAACGATCCTTTGGGCTGCGGCCAACAATTGGTCGGTAACTTACTGGCCGCGCCAACATATTCATTGGCCGCGCCCAAGTATTTTTTGGCCACGACCAACGCTTGATACAGCTGCTATGCATTTTGACATTCAGGGCGTATAAATGCTAAAACCAAAGACTGAAAGTGGTGGCTCCTGATCCGAAAATACCTAGAGAAGTGGCTGTGACACTCCTCTGAGCCTATGTATGCCATAAAGCAAGGGAAATCAAGTGGAGATTGAAGATTTGTAGAGATTTGAGCTTGTTTTCCTTGATTTTACTGATTTTTTTGCCTTTCTTCTTCATTTTGCTGATATGCCAGTTCATGCTCTGTATCTTTGTATTCATTTCTTGAATATGAGCAGCTAAACTTTTATTCTGGGATTGTTTATGAACCTTTGTATGGATTATACTTGATTCCTTTTCTCTTTAAGTATCTAATGGCATATATATGTTGATTTTACCTTGTTTTCACTGCTATTAGTGACTGGCCTTCATTGTGGATTATTTATTCAGTTAAGTTAAGCTTGAGAGAGTTAACTTAATTGTAGAACTTTGGTAAAATTATGCTAGACTTGAAGTTTAGGAACAAAATGGATGGTTTGTTAGTAACATAGAGATATAGTTACTAGCCTAGCATTGTCACATTAAGGTTGGTGCCTAATGAATATTTTCTCTTAACGGTAGCAAGAGATTGTACATGTTAATGGAAGAAACAGAGTTGGTTATGACTTAAGAGAGCTTAATCAAATGCTTGTGAACCTTAGACTAACATATATATATCCCATGGAAAGACTTTTGGAGAGGAAATAAATCAAGTTTATGAAATAAAAAGGGGATGAACAATCCTAGGTTTATTACAACTGTTGAAATCACAAGGATCAGGTTTTTGTTCAGTAATTCTTAGTTTTTACAAAAATATCTTTTGATACTTCTTTATCTACACCAACAACATGTTTTGGCTCAACTTAATCGAATTCACCAAGCCTATTACTTGACTAATTTGTTACTCAAATCCTCAAGGGAACAATCTTACTTATCACTTTATTACTTGGCGCGACCCGTGCACTTGCGGTGGCGAACAACTACTTCCCCTCATTGTCATCCTTTGGAGTTAGAGACAAGTCCTTTATTACTTCATACCTAAGAAGGTCATTGTTTATGCTTTTATCATTTATGATTTCCAAAAGAAGAGATCAATAAAGGCTAGGGTTTGTCCTTACATATCTGATTTGTGACCAAGTTGTTTTTGCGACAGAATGACCTGAGTTGAGTGAGAATCATTGGTATTTGGAAAAGGATGACTCATAATACATATTGCACGTGAAACTTTTCCGACCTTTTTGACCTATCACTCAATAAAATATTTGTAGGTGACGATTAAACTCATTATCAAATATCGAGATTAATTATGTTACTTTCTCGTTTAAACCATGGAAAATTTCTTTTCCAATCACTAAAACATGAGAGAAGCTAATAATCTAAATACTCTTAAGAAATGTAACTAGGTACCTTATCAGGTAGATATGAGGGATCACACACAACTTTCCTGCATCTGGCTATTTCCCCTTCAGATGTCACATCGATGGCTTTCCTACTATCATCAAACTCAACCTACTCAGTAGAAAATAAACAGTGAAAAACTTGAAACAGAAAATAAAAATATATTAGAAAAAGAAAAAAAAATAGGACATAAAGAACTTGGGAAGACAAAATGAACTTTAAGGGCTTGTTTGGTGTGAGGGGAGGGGAGGGGAGTGAGAGTAAGCAGAGGGAAAAAAATTTTGAGTTGAATTTTAAAAAAATCGGAGAAGTGGGGTTAAAAGTTTTTAATTTATTTTTTACTCTTTCATCTCCAATCTTCTCTTTACTAAAATTTTATAACCCCCCTTCTCCAATCTTTTTAAATTCAACTCATAAGAATTTTTACTCCCCTCTAAATCCCTCATACCAAATAGACCCTAAATCAGTAGCAAATGATAAGCCTGAGAAGAAATATCCTTACAATTCAATTTAATTTCTTAATACTAGTGATTCATCATTATGAATTTAAGTAGACAATTCATTATCATTATGAATTTGGGTATCAAATTCAAATTAATGTTGTATAGATGGAAACCAAAAATCTTTGCATTGCTTTATAAGTTTTAGAAGTCAAATGGGTTAAGGATATATAAACTATATATTGTCACAAGAATGTCACCACTTGTGTGTCAGAGAATCAAAGAGAGCAAGAGAGATAATAGGAACATTCTTAATGCAATTTGCTCCATTAGTTCATTATTCAATGGAAAAAAAGAGTGTCCAACAGAAGCAACCAAGTTAGAATGAGGGAATAAGTTATGACAAAGAAGTAGTTGGAGTTAGAAAAATATGAACCATGAAAACTTTTGTGACTTATGGGCTAATTACCTTCCTTAGGACATATGAGGAAAACACTTTGAAAGTAAACCAGATAAAGTCTTTAATCCTTTTCTTTTCCTTTTTTCCCCAATCATAAAATCCTTATAAACCAAAAGGGCTTTTATAGTAGAGAAGCATCAAGATGCAAGCTTTCACCACTGCTAGTAATTCAACCTATCTTCCAGAATACTGAAGCATGATAATGGACTTCCCTTGCATTATGGTTTGTTGAGCATGTAAGTTCCACCATATACTGCACTTAAACGTGCAAACGCCTCTTCACCATCAAAGAGATGAATGTTAGCTCCATATGTATAATAACTTAAACGGATAGAGAGCAAGGAAAACCTGAGGCAATTCTCCCAGTCCATATAATGGATATGTGTAAGGTGAGCCTCCTTGAAAACGTGCCAGGGACTCTGCATAAAACTAGATAAAATTGGAAGTAGTATTACTAGCTCATGTAGGTTTACAAAGTAATTCTAACTACATAAACATCAATAGAATCAACCAAAAGGTATGAGTCAGAAGATCTCATGAAGAAAAGATAGAGGAAGCATGAGGAATCAAGGTAATAACATTGGGAATATCCAACATTCATTGAATAAACTGGTCCACAAGAATATGTCAGTGCATAGAAAGAAACAAAAGGATAATAATAAACTCACAATATTCTTCATAGTATCAAAACATAGAAAGAGAAAACATTATATGCCAAATGACTATATAGTCCATAACCTTGTGCTAAGGATATACATAAAGAATGATATAATGACCATTTTTTATGTTTGAATTGTAGAAAAAGGAGAAAGCCTTTAATGAAGTATTCTTAATCTTCTTTTGTCAATGTTATGATACTCTATACATAAAATGTTAGGAATGCATCTTTGGTATATGATTTTTTCACTTTCATTTTCAGGATGCTCCAGTGTTGCTGAGAATAGTTTAAGCATTGGCATCTAGTGAGGACGATAACAAAAAAATAATACCTTTAACGGAGAACAAACTATTAGACTAGGTTCATCTAATGGGCATAGCACTACAAGAAAATACTGAATTTGCGATGGAATTTGGGACGAAATTAGTGTTTTCGATAGAATTTACGACGGAATTTTTGACGGAATTGATTTCCGATGGAATGGATTCTGTCGGCAATAATAGTGTCACAAACAAATTTCTGATTATTTCCGTTAGAATTTCTGACGGAATTCAATTCCATCGCAAATTCTCTCGCAATTTCCAACGGAATACTCCGTTAGAAATTCCCTCGCAACATCCAACATAATTCATTTTCGTCGAAAATTCCATCGCAACCTGTCGCAACCTCCTTTTGCCATATGTCGCAACCTCATATTTCCTAAAAATGCAACTCAACTTGCCCCTCCTTTAGTTCGAACCCACGACCTCGTCCATACGCGTGTGATGCCTTACCGGATGAGCTATATATATATAGCTTTGGCATTCTATTATTACACACAATTATATATATAATCATATGAGTATATTTTTTTTAAATTTCTAAAATTAAATTTTTATTAACATTAATTAATAACTAATAAATAATTATTAACTAATATTTTATTTACAAATATTAATTAATAACTAATAAATTTTATTTTTATATGACTATTTTGCCCCTACAAGGACCAAAACCTATGATTGAAAATTAAAAATATTTTAGAAATTAGAAAACAATAATAAAAATTAAATTAAAAATAATAAATTTTATAAAAATAATTTTTTTAAATTAAATTAAATTTTAAAATATTGAATAATTAAAAAATAATTTTTAAATTTTTCCACGGAATTCAATTCCGTCAGAAATTACGACGGAATTGAATTCCGTCGGAAATTCCCTCATAATTTCTGACGGAATCAAATTTCATTAGAAATTCTGTGGCAAAAGTCAGAATTTCCGATCTAATATTTTCTGTGGGGAAAAAATCCGTCGGAAAATTTGCGACGGTTTTCCGACGGAATTCAATTCCGTCGAAATTCCATGTTGTTTTGTAGTGTAGTTATATCCATGGTCATCCATTAACAGACAATGAAGAAAAGCCTTGAAATTCCTAGAATTTTTTGTGCTTCCAGGATTTATATTATATTTTGTGCTGCAACATTAAGGGGCCTCCACAAGGTCAAGGTCCAAGATCACTAAAAAAACTAGCTATGGAGAGGGATAGTCATGAACCTGAACAAGATCACGTCCACACATGAGGGATGTGGGGGTCTTGGAAAATATTTAATATAGAAAGATTGATTGATACCGTGTTTTATTAATCCAAATGTCTATGGTTTATATGATATTCATTTTTATGTTTTGATCCTACACTGGATAAGAGTGCACAATTTTGAGTGATTGCCTTTTAATTTTCTTGATATATAGGCAGCATAGAATAATGAACCTAATTGAAGAATTTCTTCTGCATCATAACACCAAACAAGCATTGGAAGATAATTTGTATTGCGTATACCTTTACTCTTTCTACGAAGTCATTGGCTGGCTAATCCAAGTAGCTATCATCCCTATGAAGTGCCAATGCATGACCAATAAAATCAATTGTATCATCTTCCAACCCATATTTCCTGCATTTTGAAGAACCATTCAAAATTCTAAACATGACTTGAATCAAAGAATTACACTGTATTCAAATAATTTCTAAATGAAAAAAATATTATCGCGTCCAACACCAAAGAGAGCCAAAACAACAGCCAACTACCCTAATGTTAAATTTGCCAAACAATTAGTGAAATGAAAACGCAAAAACTGTAAATCTATTGTTTGCATTTATATAATATTTTCTTTGTTTGGTTGGTCCTGTATCATTCTATTCTTCTGTAATGACTGATAAATTAAGAGAAAATTTTCTGTTCATGAAGAAATGAACATTTCCAAATCTAGTAAATGGTGCAACATCTTGTTTAGAGTTCTTTAATGATAAAACTGTGTCATTGCTTTAAGTTGATGTGCATAGTCCAATGCTTACCAAAGAAGGCCAAAATAAGTGAAGAAAAACACTTTTCTAACTAGGGTATTTTGAATTTGAAAGAAAACAAATGGAAGTGTATGCATACGAAATCAGCCGCCTTACTGTCACTTGGCTCAAATCTAGCCCTTCATGAGATTTTGGATCACTCTCTTCATAGTCTTGTACATAAATGAAGAACTTTCGAGCACGTCGCTTCTCAAACAATCCCATCAATGGTGATTTCAGTGCTTCAACATCTGTGGCTGGGACTTTGTAAATCTAGAAGGTAAAGTATTCTGTCATAAGATTTTACTCTGAAATTCAGGAGATTCAAAGAAATGTAATATTTCCAATATGGAAAGTAAAAAAAACATGCATATTGGTCTAGAAAACGAGTAGATAATGAATAATATACATACCTTTCCCTTATTATACACAAAACTGCCATCTACAGCTTTAAAATTCAAATGTTTTGTAACATCAGTGTGGATTAGCACACGAACCAAAAGTCCATTAGCCATCATGAACTACAAAAAGCAGATAAAATATGATTCATATTATAGCAGAATGAATCTAAAAGAAAAAAGAAAAATCATTTAGAAGCATGGAAATTGATACATTGGGCATCATATCAACATTAAACTCTTTATATGCGCCCAAATGCTCAGTTGGGTTGTCATCTCCTCTAAACCGCTTCCATAACTACAAAACAGAAAAAAGAAAAGATGGAAAGAGACAAACAAACACCATGGGACAAGAACCTGCTTAAGACTAAGTGATGCAGACTCTCCTCCATAGTAATCATTTATGTGCACATGCAATACCTATTTCAAGTGGATGGAGTTAAAGGTGATCATACAAATCACTGAAACTAATTGATAATCATACGAAAAATAACAACAATTCAACATCTGTTTATAATCTTCTAGGCCACATCATAGCATTAGAAACATCAGCTATCCCTCTAAAAATTCATTTTAGAAACATGGTTGAAAAGGGAGTTATGGTTGAAACTTGAAAGTAGAAAATGAGGATTGAAAACGATTTTATGATAGCTAGATTTAAATAAAATACCTTTTCATGCTGTGGTGAATAAAAAGTGAAAATTCAATGATGATCATTTTTGTTTTACTATACATGCACAACACCTCACTTGGATCCCATTAATTTCTTAAAAAAATTGACAATATCAATTTTTATGAGAAAGACATAATAATATTTGTAACTAATTTTCATTGTGAAATCCTCATCAATCTGAACGAATCTTGCACACAATGAGTCAATAAGGTCTCCGTAAGAATTTTCAAAAATCCTAAACCCCAAATTCCACCAAATAGAACCTCTCAATTTGATAACAACGAGTGTACGTAAAATCGTCAGAGGAACACTAAAACTTCCCAGCCATCTCCATTTTTATGACCTATCTCGTACCAATTAAATGTGTAATCCAGCAAAAATAAAAATTAACAGCTTCAAATGAAGAACGAAAGTGAAAGAATAGAAGAATCACTGACTTTGAGGCCATCAACAGTGAGAAGGCCACTGAGGATGCATTCCTTGAGCCCTGTACTGAGGACGATCACATCATACTCTTATTTTTGGCCCAGTGGAATAAAAATAATACAGGCGCAATCGTCACTCTGGATGCGGTGGCACTAGTAGAAAAATGACTTTTTAGACCGATTCTGTATTAGGTCTTGATACAGTAGGTCTAAAAAGTTTGTTATTTTTTAGATCGGTTGTTATAACAGGTCTTAAAAGTCATACTTTTAAGATCGGTTGTGCCCACAATCGGTCTTAAAGGGCAGACATTTAAGACCGGTTGTGGGAACAACCGGTCTTAAAGGTACAATCAGTCTTAAATGTCTGACCTTTAAGACCGGTTGTTCCCACAACCGGTCTTAAAGTACTTTTTATGACCGGTTGTACAACCGGTCTTAAAGCTTCATTTTTTTTAAAAAAATGTCCCTTTTATTATATGTACACGCACAGAATGCTCCAATTTTAACAGCAGTACATAACAATCACTGATTTCAATTTCAAAATTCAAAAGCAGCAGTCTATAGCAGCAACAAATTAATGTTCATACAAGCCAATACAGTCATACATTGATGATTCATTTGCAATTAGACAGTAAGGATGACCAAATGACAGCAGTAAAACAAAAGCTTCTTCTTTTGAAGTTGATTGTACCTTCCCTAGTCCCCAGTGTCCCTTTGGTTGCCTACACCAAACATGAAGTTTCTGGGAAAAGAACCAAGCAAAGAAATGAACATGCCATAAAAAACGTGTAAATAATTTTAAGAATTAGAGAATGAAATAGAGCAAACATGCAAGAACCAACAAAAGCAAAATGACATTAACCTTTCTTCCACCTAATTTTACTTTGAGATTTTCACTTTCACAATTATCAATTTTGAATAGAATTATCAAGATAAATATACAAGTGATAATTCTCAATCAGATAATTGTGATCAGCCAGATTCTAAGTTTGCTGAACCATGTTCATGAGATCATTGCTTCAGCTGACACTGACCTCAATTCCTTTTTGCTTCAAATAGCCCTTGGCGTCAATTATGTCCTGTACAAAAACCTAAATAATCAAGCATTCTGTATTAATTAAGGCATTAAATTGAGTATCATTTTCCTGAATCTTATATACATGAACATTTAACAGGTTTAAGTTTAAGCAACTGTATGATTCATCAACAATCCTATTCTAGGAGCAATATCTTGCCACAATTAACCCATCATATAGATACAAAAGCACCAGAACACAGCCATCACAATTCAACAAGAGTAAACTAGGGATATAATTGATCTACAAGTCCCTACTGATTCACCTGATTATTAATCAGGCCCTTGTAGTTTTCCCCCTTTTTACATGGTCCTTATAGTTTCACCTATTTTTAATTATGTCCATGTAATTTTTTCTTTCTTTTTTTCAGCTCTTTATAACATCACCTGATTTTTAATGAAGTCTCATTAGTTTTTTCTTCATTGGTCGTTCATGAATAAAAAACGATCCATGGGCCAGAACTAATTGTCTTCATTGGTCGTTCATGAATAAAAAACGATCTCATTAGTTTTTTGATTGACATGTTTTAGTCTTTTAACAACTAAATTGTCTTTCAACTGATCGCTTTCGTTTAATCACCATAAGATTTATGCAAAGCTACCAGAACTAATTGTTTGAGACAACTAAATGTGAGAGTTAACTACTAACAAGTAGCAACAACTTCTAAAATTATTCATAAACTGGGTCGTAGCAAGATCATAATCATAATGCATCTTTTTTCGAGTCTCCAGTTACCTTTTTGACGAAATAAGTAACGTTGTTAGCAATACATATGAGAACAATAATGTACAATGTAACGTTGGATTCAAAAACTCACTATTTTTGTAATAGCTCATGGATGAATTCAGCACAACATGTGTGAATGAAATCAATATCTTCTTCAGGAAAGGGATCAGCAAGATCAAACATCTGTAACACCAAAACCAGACAAAACATTGACTTAGTAACTTAAAAACAATAAAGTAAAACAAAAGTTCTGAAATATAAATTTACCTCTTGAGTAAAATCAGTCGTGCCTAGAGTGATAATATTGTAAATGTGTCTCAAAATATAAAAACCACATAAGTTGGACCCCTTTGGTTGCCTACGGCTCTGAGAAAAAACATGATATCATTAAAACAAATATAAAGGCATGTCTTATTACATTCTTTAAACAAATCCATATGTACTAACCTTTGGCATGATCCATGTAGGGTCCTTTAAGTCACAAACTGCTTACCAAAAGCACTATGTAGGAATGTCCACATAGCCCTATGATCATCACAATGACAAAGGTTATTGGTTTTACACAAATTCCATAAACTTTGCATACAAAAGGTAATAATGCAAGAAAACTAACGAATTCATGGTCTTTTTCAAATCATTCCCTGGTTTGAAGTGGAGGGAACATAAGAGGATGACAGTGTAACTACTCTTGCATAGAAGAAGCAACTGCCAATAATCATTGAAAAAACAGAAGAATATTAAGCAAACATAAAACATTATATAAATTATAAAATATCAGTTTGTTTCTTACCTATGCACATATGGAGCCAAGAAACACTCAGTTCCAGTTTCACTAAGCCTCTCTGACAAGTATCTATGTCTACTAGCAGCAGTGGTCCCTTTCTTTTAGATGTAATGGGGGCATAAGAATCCAAATTTTTTGCTTTTGCCAGAGGAGGCCAACCTACAATGCATGTACCTACAATAATGCAAGCACATAAATAAAAGATAAACGGTGAAACTTTTAAAATATTTACTTTGAATTGTAGAAGCTACTTACATTAAGAACAGTTGGACAATCCCAATCGTAAGATTTTGTCCAGCAACTACCAGGGACATCAAATCATCCCTCTCAAGATAGCATGTCACTCCTGACTGTCCAACAACTGAATCCGTAGGCCACTCTCTTGTTTTGAAGGATGTATCATATGCCATCAGAATCACTCGTTGCATGATATTCAATGGAGGCTGTGAAACTTCTTGCCGAGTGAAGGGAGCTAGACTTGGTGGGGCTTTGATCGGACTTTCCTCGGCTCGACCAGAAACAAGGTTCGTTGGCCACAAGATGAACGTGCCCAAGACATTGCTAACGATCTTGAATTCATCAGAAGGGACAGGGACAAGTGCATCTGCAATAATCACCTCGTCAACTGACACTCGGACTTGATCACCTTCCATTTTTTGGTGGTGGACAGTTGATCCCAAGTTATGCACACTACCCCGTGCAACTAACCGTCTCAGAGGATCCTCGACAAAAAGATCACAAAGCTCAGTAATTTCCGGGTTAGGACCCTCTGATGACTGCCCGATGTTGCAACAACTACCTTTAGTGCTTTGCTTATTAGGATCAATCGATTGTGGCTGGGGAGCACTGGTATCTAAGCCCTGCTCGTGATCTACAACAAGCCTTTCATCAATCAACACACACACACACACACATATTTGCATATGTATACTTCCATCCATCAATAAATATATATATATATATATCATTGCGAAAAATCATTATACTATTAGGGAAATATCGCAAGGGACAAGTTTAAATAGGAAAATGAAAGCTAAGCCCTTAACTTGCTTACCAGTTTTGGCTTTAGTTGTTTTCTTAGAAACACTTTTTGAGCTTGTTTCTTCTTCTCTTCTGCCTTCAATTTGGTGAGACTAGGCCTGTATATAATCACTGTCCGACCAATTTGACCAACGGTCACTGAACCCGTTGCTTCTTCCCGCTGCTTCACCACATCATCTAGCTCTCCCGGACAAGTCCGGTGTATTTTGATCTGCATACATGCCATTCAAATGCCAGTACAGATCAAAAGGATCCAGTTGTTTTAACTTCATCTCAGAATCATTGGGCTAAGGAAAACAGAGAGGAAACGTAACATGAAGAATAACATCATAAGTCTCATTAATGGAAAACGCCTACCGAACATAATTTGAATGGTAACCATTTATATACAACCAAAGGGTGTCGTATTAATCTTTAATTTAAAATGAATAAATTAAAAAATATTTAAAATAAACCCAAACGAATGATTTAAACATTTTAACATTAACAATTCATCTTTTAAAATATTAAAATATTATATAATTACAAGTTAAATTTTAAACATGTATTTTGTTACAATTTAAACTCATTATCCAGTTACCATTTTAAATCAATGAAACTGATTGGTAACCTTAAAAAATCAAACATATAATGTAGTCAATATGATGCAAATATCAAAAACAGGTCAAACAAATGGATCTTTGAAGTTACAAGCTTACAAAAAATAATAAATTAATGATTTAAAAGCGTTCTTAAAAGGTTTTTTCAAGATATGCATGGCCAGAAAACTTGAGACAAGGTCAAAGGTAATTGTTGGGAATATATTTACACAGAGAAAGAAACATTCATAATTGTATTAAATTTAAATTTTGTTAGGTTCATTTGAGTGTAACTCAACCAAAAATGTTTCTTTGAAATTATACATAATTCAACTCGACACCTCATATTTAAGCAGACAGGCTTTTCTACTAACACCAACACCTGTTGGTGCATACTTGGTACACTGGCAGCAATTTTTTTTTTTTTTGCATCTTTAAAAATTAAAGCATGATAATATGATATATTGGAAATGTTCCCTTATTTTTGTTAGCATTGGTACAAAGCCCCGTTGTTGTTTACTTTTAAGCTCTTTAAATAAAAATAAAAATATAACCCACAGCAACTTTTATAACTCAACACCACATTATTGACTAGTTAAGAAAAATTCCTACCCGTGTCACTGTTATATTGAAAAACCTGACAGGAAACACTTCAAAAATGTGCTTGAGTTCATTCCTTTCAATTTCAACCTTCATGAAATTAGAGAAAACCATTGCACTAGCAATTTCAAATTGAAAGTTAAGGTATGGCGCTCAAACACAGTGACATACTCCCATGAACTGATAGGAAGCTCAAGAAAAGATATTAAATAGTTATACGTTAACAAAAATCTGCAATTGTTTCATACATATATTGACATCCCGAAGCCTCAGCTGGTAAAGATTTAACTTGTCCAAGATCCGAAGGTGTAATAATTTCAAGCAAAGGCACGCTCAGCAACACATCTACTGCTATCAACAAGCCAATTCACAACATAAAAGCTCGCATACCAGATTGGTATATGATATTTTTAACATAAAAATAAGAAAACCCCTTTCAAAAGCAAACCAGTTAGACAAGCAATACACAAAACGGGATGAGGGGAAAAAAGAAAGTCCAACAGAAGCAAACTAGATATGAACTTGAAGCTTAACTTACAGACAATCGCAAACCTCATGGACATGAAACCTCGTCAGAATGGATTTTGGTTGCTGAAATCCCAATCTAATTGGTAACTCTTGAAGATTAAATGGATTTTGTTTCTCGTGAAGCATCAAGTTCTTAAATCTATGTGCACCACTCTCTTGAATCCTTCTTGCCATTTTCACCGAGTTCTTGTCAGAATGGATTTTGGTCGCTGAAATCTTGATATAGTTGGTAATTCTTGAAGATTCAATGAACTTTTTTTTTTCATGAAGCCTCACGTTCTTGAATCTATGCGTCGCCATCTACGTCGAATCCCTTGTCAGAATGTCTTTCCGTCCCTGTCTCGTGGTTCTTGGTAGTGATCTAGCGGTTCGCTTTCTTGCTTTGATTTCTTACAATTAGGTTCTTGCCGACATTCTCTTATGGCGATCTGATGATTCCCTATCTTGATTTTGTGGGAGATTCACGTTGTCTTCCTTCCTGGTGATTTCCCTCTTAATTCAAGGTTTCAAGCTACATGACACTCCATGTTGTTGACTATCTAATCCCAGTTCTATCTTCGACAATTCATCTTTCTCATTCAAAATGAGTGAGTCTACTAAAAATCCCCTCCAATCAGTTAATTTCAATCATCCTCTCTATCTCCACCCTGCTGATACACAAGCCACCACGTTGGTTCACCAAGTTCTCACTGGGGCTAGAAACTACTCAACCTGGGGCAAGGCTATGAAGCTAGCTCTTCATGCCAAGAACAAGCTCGGCTTTATTCAGGGGACTTGCAAAAGTGAGCAGCAGGATGACAAGTTGAGGGACCTCTGGGACCGCTACAATTTAGTTGTGTTATCTTGGCTGATCAATTCTGTTGACAAGGGAATTGCATCTAGTATAGTCTTCTTGCTTAATTCCCACCTTGTCTGGCTGAACCTCAAGGAGAGGTTCGATAAAACTGATGGTGCGAAAATTTACTCCATGCACTATGCTATAAATTCATTGGTTCAGGGGAATACTTTAGTCTCTGTCTATTACACCAAACTAAAGGAATTATGGGATGGATATTCTACTCTTGTCCCAAGACCTTATGTAGCTACAGTTCTACTGTCAAATACTCTAAGGTTGTACAAGTGCAGCGCTTGTTTCAGTTTCTTATGGGTTTGAATGATAACTTCCAAAAAATAAGAAGCCAAATTCTTCTTATGAACCCTCTTCCTTCAGCTTATCAAGCATATTCCATGGTAATTTAAGAAGAAACACAATGTCAAATAACCACTAACCCATCTAGATTTTCACAAGATTCTTCGATTATGGCCACTAATTCAGTTAGAGGTGATAGAGGACATGGACGAGAGAGGGGAAGAGGATGGCCAGTGCATATTTGCTCTTATTGCAATAGAATGGGTCACCGTCATGATAATTGCTATCAGCTGATTGGGTTCCCAAATAGTTCTGCATCTCAAAGATAGAAGAAACCAGAGGATGATAAAGGGAGTTAGGACATTCAGACCATTGAACACATTCCTCCTAAGGTCTCTAGTGCAAATGCCAGTTCCTCTCAGGCCCCCTTTTTCACCCAAGAAAAATATAATCACATTTTGGAGCTGTTGAAGCGGGACTTGGATCCTAAAGATGTTGCAGTCAGCGTACAAGCAACAGCACCAGGTTTGCATGCTAATGTCTTTACTCATGATTGGATTTTAGATTCCAGCACTAGTTGTCATATAATAAGTAGTTTAAGTCAATTAGATACATCACAACCTTACCTAGGACCATCCAAGTGGGTAAGAGTCCCAAACGGTCAAAGAATTAGAGTCACTCACACCAGTGAAATAAAATTAACCAATCACATTATATTGTGTGACGTTTTGTATGCAAAAGAATTCTGCTACAATCTAATTTCTGTTGCTAAATTGACTATGGATTGTTCTTGTGTGGCTTCCTTTTTCCCTCATTCATTTTCACTCCAAATTGTATTTTTCTTGATTCTATCATCAACTACACATCCTAAACTATCTATACAAAAAGACCCATTCGAAACATATGTCTATAGGCCTTGTTTAAATTTCTGCAAGTTTCAGGTATGTACTCTGTTTTTTGGACAGCAAAACAGGGTGAAAAAAACTAATATGTAACCATGAATTTATTCTCTAAATCTCATGAATTTTAACTCTATATACTCTCCTACACATATGTCCTGAGGTTAATGATCAAATTTCAGAAACAAAGAACCCCAAAATTTGCCCCAAAATAGTCACACAATCACTAGTTTAACAACTTTTTGGTGACAGAATTTTCCAAAAAATTTTCTCTTGTTCAAGCCTCAAAACCATCACAACAACAACCTCAAATCCACTCAAACCAAATGGTATAAGCAAGCTAAAGATGTAAGAGACTCACCTACACAAGAACATGGTGTTGCATGTATGATTTGGAGCTTCCTACTTTCTCTTCTCCAACGCCTATCTCTTCTTGGCTCTCTCTTTCTCAATTCTGTTTTTTTTCCTCTAAGGCTCTCTCCCCCTCTGTTTTGTTTTCAGCTGCTGACGATAATTAAGAACTGAGGTGCTAAGTGTTTGATTAAATATATAAGGTGTGGGGTAATGTGGTTGGAAGTTAATGAAGTGAGGTGTTGTTTTTTTTCCCTCCAATGTGAAGTGTGTGTGTTTGTGAATGGATAATGCAATTGTAATAATGAATGCAAGGTAGTGGCTGTCGGTGTGCTCTTATAGAATGCCAAGTGTGATGTGTGTGCCGGTGTCTGGGTGTGTGTGTTTTTATACATATATAGGTATATTTTTATCCTATTAATTACACACACTAGGTCCTAATTTTTCTCTGTCTAATTTAAGATTCCTTAAATTTCATAGGTTCCATAATTTGACTTATTATCTAATTATTGTTCCTTAAATTTTTTTTTCGGTAAAATAGGCCTTTTATTAGATTTTGGGATATTACAAGTGAATATTAAACTCATTATCAGATATCGAGATTAATTATGTTGCTTTCTTGTTTAAACGATGAAAACTTGCCTTTCTACTCACTAAAACATGAGAGAAGCTAATAATCTAAATACTTTTAAGAAATCTAACTGGGTACCTTATCAGGTAGATATGAGGGATCACACACAACTTTCTTGCATTTGGATGTTTCCGCTTCATGTAACACCCCGAATTTCGAGATTTGAGGCTAGAGAATAAGCCTGAGATTAGTGGATTGCTAAGCCCCGGTTTAGCAAGAACCCAAATTGTGATTGGGGGTTAATGACTACAAAAGTGGACGTGGTTAGTGATTAATGAACCCTTTTAGAGAAAAGTGGATTGTAGTCACTTGTGTTATGAGCAACGCCAAAACCCTGTATTTGAGTTCAATTGTGGATTAATATCCAAATTGACTTAGAATAGAGGGAATAATTGAATGAGGTATTGTGATGGAAATGGTGTCATGTTGTGGTATTTAATCATTGGAATTGATTTAAATTGGATTGGACACATTGGTTGCAAAACTAGAAATGTTGTCCAGTGTGAATTCTGTCTGGGCAGTCTTCTCGTGTGGATGTTTTGACAAGGCAAATGATGTCAGAAAATTATGAAACTTTCCAGTCTTGAAGTTCACATCCCAAGCTTCAAAATGGACATATAATTTGTGCCATTTCATGTTGGGAACTAGGAGATATGACTGTCCAAAGTTTGAGGTCGAAAATGGACTCTGTTTTGGGGCAGTGATGAAATTTGTGTAATTCTGGAATTTTGTGGTGATTCCTAGTAATGGATCATATTTTTCCAATGAAGAGTACTTCAATACCTTTCATTTGGCTTTGGGATCACCTCATTTTGATTTTTCTAGAATTAGTTATGATTTTTCAAAGATTGGGCAGAAAATCTGCCAGAAAATCCGAAAATGGGAATTATGACATCATCTCATTAAAAGATGATGTCAGCATGGATTATTAATCAAATTGCTCATCTTCTTCAGCTCATTTCTGTCGTGAGTTGCAGCTGAAAAGAGAGAGAGACGTTTGGGAGCTCTTAGAGAGAGAAAGAGGAGAAATCTCACAAGGTAACCCGATTTCTCCGACGATCTAGCTCCTAACGCGTATAACCTTGCTTCTAAGCTTCTCTTTCATGTTCTTTAAGGTATTGGAAGCTCAATTTTCATGGTTTAAAAGGGGCTAGGGTTCAGCCATATGGAGTAAAAGCTATTGGGAGCTTGAGGTAACTTCCAAACTCTTGTATATTGACTATTCTGGCTGCTGTGGGCAATTTAATCAGTGAAATTTCGCCGGATTGCCATTGGTTGTAAAAATGGAAAATGGGTTTCCCTAGGGGTTATGCTGCCCAAATTGATACTAAATGGTAGTTGTAACCTAATGGAATAGTCAATAAAGTGGTTAGGAGTAGAAAGGAACGTGTTTACGGAGCCGAAACCGAAAAACCCTGATTTTCCCTAGAAAACCCATATATTTCGGTCTGGGCTATAAATGGGTCTTAGAGTTGGATTTTCAATGATTTGATGATTCCATTGAGTTCAGGAGGGAAAATTAGGTGGGGTTACAGTTGGGCACTTTTTCGGAAAAGGCCGAGAAAGCATAATTACGGAAACGCCCCTAAAACCCTAAAAGTAGGGCTGCCAAGGGCAATTTCGTAATATGACATTGAATTTGATAATTCCGATTCCGGAAATGGATTCCTTGGGCGAAAATATGTCAGAATAGCCCATGTCAAAATTTCGGGAAAAGTACAGCCGGACCGGGTACGGCGGGGCCGGGGTCCTGGGGGCATTTTGGTAAATTTTCAAGATAGAATCATTTAACCCCCAGAAACACTATGGAAGTGTCTAAATAGTACATTTGACATTGTAGGATCGAATGTGAAGCCCCGAGTTGCTGGCACGTAAATCGAGGAGAAAAGACTGGAGGTAGGGAACATATCTCTTCTGCTTGTATTTGATATATGTGTTAGTGTGTTGGTGCATGTCTTAGCTTTGCATAATTATGCGTAATTTGAAGCTATGTTTCAATTTATGCTATGGCCATAGGTATATTGTTCGAAGCATTGAGCTTGCAAATTGTCATTGTGTTATCATGAGTTGTGTGATGCAAGCATGTCATGCATTAAACATCTATCATACATGCATTTTGATATTGTTATCCTACTGAGATTCTCTCGAATCTCACCCTCCCCTACCAACAATTTAGACAGGGTAGGTGGATCGAGGATGGAGTAATCAATCAAAGGCGACAGGACTCGTTCGGGTTGTAATCTTGTGATAGGTGGTTATCAATGAATGATTGGGATTAAGTATATTTGGATATATAATTGTGTAGGTTGGAATGTATATTCGGGTATGTATTTGATATGAGAATTTGTGTAATCCCCATATGAGGGCTTGTAGGGGCGAATGTGCCCTATAAGGCTTTGAGTTAATGTATGGAACCCGGGATTGCCGGGATTATATTGTGTACTCTGATTTCCCATGAATGTGATATTCCGCGTAGTAATTGTATTCGGAATGTGACTGTGAGACCAAGTTATCAATGATTTTGAAAGGCATTTATGAAAACCCCGTCTGGTAGATGGGTTTGCAATTTGTTATTTGTTTATTATTGGTCTCTATTTCACTTTAATTGCGTATTTCGGATATAATTACGGCAGGGGGTTACACTTCAAATGTCACACCGATGACTTTCCCACTATCATCAAACTCAACCTGCTCAGTAGGAAATAAACAGTGAAAAAGTTGAAACAGAAAATAAAAAATATTAGAAAAAGAAAAAAAATAGGACATAAAGAACTTGGGAAGACAAAGTGAACTTTAAGGGCTTGTTTGGTATGAGGGGAGGGGAGGGGCACTACTACAAAAAAGCGATATAATGACGCTTATTTTAAAAAATACTTTGGCGTTTAAGAAACGCCAAAGCTTTTGACGCCATTAAAAATACCTATGGCACTTTTCAATTTACAAAAATGCCATACATTACCTTATCAAATTAAATAAATAAATAAATTACATATGGCATTTTATGTAACAATCGCCAAAGGAAGAGGTGCCCTCCTTTGGCGCTTAAAAATCTAGTGCCAAAAGAGGGTGGGAACCTAACTTTGGCGTTTATATGATAAACGCCAAAGGAGGAGGAGTTCCTTTGGCGTTTATCATATAAACTCTAAAGGAGGGTTCTTTTTTGGCTTTTTTTTAATAATTTTTAAAATTTTTTTTTTTGCTTTTTTTTAATAATTTGTTTAAATTTTTTTTTTCTGTACGATGTAATGCAAAAATAAATGTCTGATGATCATATATAAATTTTAGCAAATACATAATCATATATTTCGTCTAGTAGGCCAATTACAATACAAAACAATGTTAGTAATTTTTTTTGAATTATTTTCTTTTCTTGATAAAACAAGCAAATTACAATGCGATAGTAAAAAATGTAAAACAGTAACTACAATGATTTGTTTTACAATAAAATCACTACAATATTATTATATTTGTAAGCTTAAAAATTAAAAAAACTAATAATGTATAGGAAGTTTAAGCTGACAAAGTTGAAACTTCAAATCAATACCTGAAAAATAAAAATTATAAGCAAACATATAAGAGTCATTATAGATCTTAACCAAAAAGAAAAAAAAAACATGGATCAAATGTTTAAAAAACAATACTTACAAGCTAGGGATCTCCTACTTTTCTACTTGTTGCCATCAAAGAAAGGAAGGAGTGGAGATAACGAATAAGAAAAGTTAGTAGACCAATAAAGTGAGAGAGCAATGGATTGAAGTTATGGGAAATGATAAGCAGGAGAGCGATAATGGCGAGATGACAATAGCAGGGTGTTTAAATTTTGTAAACAAGGGAAGCTTTGACGCTTCATAAAAGAGTGCCATTGCTGAAACTTCAAATAAGTACTAAAAAGCTGGTGGACTAATGGAGTAGGGGAGCAATGGATCGGAATTTATGAGAAATGGGAAGCAGGAGGACGATAATGGCGGGATGTTTAAATTTTATAAGACAATAATGGTGGGATGATAATGGCTGGGTGTTTAAAAACATGGATCAAATTTTTTTTAAAAAAAAATACATAGGAAGCTTTGGCGCTTCCTTAGGAAGCGCCAAAGCTTCCTATTATAATTTTTTTTTTTTGTCTTTTGGAATGTGGCCTTTTAAAAAAAAAAGAAATTAAAAATATATAGTAAGAAGCGCCAAAGCTTCCTATTATAATATATATATAAATATATATTTTTTGAATTTTTTCTTTTGGAATGTGGTCTTTTTAAAATTTTTTTAAAAAAAATACATAGGAAGCTTTTGATAGTAGTGAGTCTTATTCATAATTTTGTCCTCATTAATTCTCTTTATTCTCCTGCAACTACTTCCAAAATTGTACGTATATTTTAAAATTATATAGAAATGAGGAAAAAATTGTATATAATTTTGTTAAAACAAATGTTATAACAAGTTAAAATTGTTAAAACAAATAAAATATAGAAATACTTTAAAAATGATATATTTACAACTCACACTTTTATATTTACAAGTTAAATTTAACAATTTATGTCTACACGTACAAGTCGAATTTGTATGTTTACAAGTTAAATTTGTAAAAACATTACATTTTTTTGGATCTTTATGGTTTAATTTTTTTACCTGACACTTATGAGTAATTTTCCCTACAAAATAGTAATCATATTATTTATTCTATAATAATAAGAATTATTATAGAATAAATAATATATTAAGAAAAGCTAAACACATTAAATTGATTTTGATGGGAAACATGTACTCTTAAGTATTAGTTTCCTTTACTATGTCATATATGAAACCAGCGTGGATCAAATTTTTTTAAAAAAACATATATATAGGAAGCTTTGGCGCTTCCTTAGGAAGCGCCAAAGCTTCCTATTATTTTTTTATTTTTTATTTTTTTGAAAACATAAGAAGCTTTGGCGCTTCCACATAAAACGCCAAAGCTTCTTACTGGTTTTTTTTTTTAAAACAAATTGAAGACATTGTTTGGCGATTGTACATGAAAGCGTCATATAAGGTTAACGTCTACTATGATGCTTATAATTGTAAGCGCCAAAGCATCAAAATAATTTTAAATAAATAATTATCTTTGGCGCTTTTTTAAAAAGTGTCATAAAAGCTGCACCACTAAACCCCTTTTTTGTAGTAGTGGGGAGTGAAAGTGAGAAGAGGGAAAATTTTTTTGAGTTAAATTTAAAACAAAATCAGAGAAGTGGGGTTAAAAGTTTTTAATTTATTTTTTACTCTTTCATCTTGCATTTTCTCTTTACTAAAATTCTGTAACCCCACTTCTCCAATCTTTTTAAATTCAATTCATACGAATTTTTACTCCCCTCCAAATCCCTGATACCAAACAGACCCTAATTTAGTTGCAAATGACAAGCCAGAGAAGAAATATCCTTACAACTCAATTTAATTTCTTAATACTATTGATTCATCATTATGAATTTAAGCAGACAATTCATTATCATTATGAATTTGGGTATCAAATACTGCACTTAAACGTGCAAATGCCTGTTCGCCATCAAAGAGATGAATGTTAGCTCCATATGTAATATAATAACTTAAAAGGATAGAGAGCAAGGAAAACCTGAGGCAATTCTCCTAGTCCATATAATGGATATATGTAAGGTGAGCCTCCTTGAAAACATGCGGGGGACTCTGCATAAAGCTAGATAAAATTGAAAGTAGTATTACTAGCTTATGCAAGTTACCAAGTAATTCTAACTACTTAAACATCAATAAAATCAGCTGAAAGATATGGGTCAGAATATCTCATGAAGAAAAGATAGGGGAAGCTTGAGGAATCAAGGTAATAATATTTGGTATATCCTACATTCATGGAATAAACTGATCCACAAGAATATGTCAGTGCATAGAAAGAAACAAAAGTATAATAATAAACTCACAATATTCTTTATAGTATCACAAGATAGAAAGAGAGAACATTATATGCCAAATGTATATGTCCATAACCTTGTGCTAAGGATAATTATACAGGTTGAGTGTAAATGTTGCAGAGAAATTTATTATATATTACACATACTTCTTTGGTCCTATTTATAAGGTAAAGAGAGAAGAAATTTTTTTAGAGAGACCGACAGTAAGGTCCCAAGGACCAAACAAAATAATAGTAAGATCCCTGCAAAAAGAAATAACAACTCGTTAAGCGTGTTTTTACAACATGTTGAGTCATTTTTTCATGCTTTCACTTTTCGCAGGGACCTTAATGTTATTTTGTTTGGTCTTTGGGACCTTACTATAATTCTCCCATTTTTTTTATCCTATTTAAAAAACATAGAGATAAATTTTCATATGAATGTATAATTTTACCCTTCATTTATTTTTGTATTTAATTTGTTCTCCTAGGATATAATTGATAAATTCATAATTTTATTATATATTTTTACACTTTATTTAGGGATTTGGTCATATTACTAGAGCTTAAAATGCTTTAATTGTGATAAATAGATATTGAGAGTAAATTCATTAAATTAGGATTAAAAAGGGTAAAATTGTTAAAATAATTGTAATTACTCTTAATCATTTATTCTTGAGAGGATTTGATATTGGTTTAATTGTTCCTAATTGTAGGTGCTTGAAAAAACTGGATTAAAATTAAAAATGGCAGTTTTGGGCTCGAATTCAGAAATGACAGTTTAATCCCATGAATTTGCAAAATGATGGTTTGGTCCATGCCAGAAACTACAGCGTTTTTGTCTGTTTATTAGGTCTGATTCAGGGGAGCAACTCGAAATATGCAAGGAGCCAGAGATGCAGCGCATCTTCCTCCTTCACCTTGGTCTTCAATCACCTTCACCATCTACTTTCACCACCGTCGCCAGTGACGTCCCTTCCTCCATTGTCGCCGGCGACCTCCTTCCTTCACACATTGCACCGTTGCTTTCTTCAACTCAAGATAGAGCTACAGGCGGAGCCTTCATAACCTTCACCTTCGTTTTCTTCTTGCCATACTCACTGCCGTGGCTTTTCTCCATTTTTCCCCACTATCAACCACCCATATCTCGTTCGTCATCATCCATTTGTCATTTAATCAGTGTTTATCAATGGCGGAACTGTTGATGAAGAAGATAGCTTCTCCTTGCATGGTTGTTCTTAGCTAAATTCCATTAATCCTTTGTAGTAGTGGCTATGGTATGAGCTTGGAGCTTCAATAGGGAGTTTTTGCTCTTCCATCCCTCTATTTCTACATTGTATTTGTAAGTCCTAGGTGTTAAGGTGAATTTTATAATGTTGGACTGATTTATTTTGATGCATTTGGAGATTGGATATGGCTTGAACCTTTATTAGATACTTGAAATTGTATTTAATTAGCTTAGTTATTATTTTTATTGTGCTGGTTAGTCATTGAATTAATGAATTTGTGAACATTTTGTGCTAATTTTAAGGTGGCTTGGTTAGTGGATCAATGATGTCTTGTGTTTTCATTGGTTTAGTAAATATGAATTTATTAATTGTGTTTAGCGTTGGGTTTTAGCATCATTAATCTTGATTTTTCATATGGGTGGCCATTGATAAATTAAGATTAATGAGAAAATCATGTGGTAATGCGAGGCTTGGTTATTGAATTAAAAGCTAGATACGATTTTTAAGTTCACTTAATTGCTAGTGTTTAATCGATTTAATTTAGAGAAATTAATATGCAAGAAGACTTGGTATTAATCAATCTAAGCTAGGCTTAGTCTAAGGGGTAACCCTTAGGGTGTGTTTGGTTTGAGGGGAGGGTAGGGGGGTAACCCTTAGGGTGTGTTTGGTTTGAGGGGAGGGGAGGGGAGGGAGGGGAAATTATCATTTTGGACAAAAGAAACCCAAAATTTACCCTCTCATTTTTTTAAATTTTGGTTTCCCGCCCAATATTTACTTTCTCATTCTTTTTAAATTTTGGGTTCCCGCCCAAAATTTAAATTCCTTCAACCCAAAAAAGTAATTTACCCACCATCTCATTTCCTCCCACCCCTCCCCTCCCCTCAAACCAAACACACCCTTAGAGTTTTTTTAAGCTATCATGATTAATCTCCTATAATTATTTGATGTGAGGATTGCTTGCGTTATTGCTATGAGGGATTGCTCATTCAATTGTTGATCTCCTTGATTCTCTTATTTAATTAATTCCTTCTTCATTCCATTTCCATCTTTATAAATTAAAATCCCAACAAGAAGTAATCTAGGACCATTTTAATTCCATTTGCAAGAGTAGTTTTTCATAGATAAAAGACCAAACCATTTTCTCCATTTTTTTAAAAATCAGTTTTGATACCTAGTTTACTTAGGAATCATTTTCATTTTCGGCTCCATAAAGTGAATACGACCCGGATCGTGCTGCTATATTGTAGTATTTTTTAGTATTTGAATCCCCAAGGTGACTAAAGAGGAGTTTCAAATTGGCGCCGTTGTTAGGGAGCCAAGAAATTAGTTCCTTGGTAAGTTAAGTGTCAAGTTACATTGACTGGGGTGTGTTTGCTAATAATTAGTGTTTAGGTAGTATAGTTTAGGTTGATTCTCAGATTATACTAGTTTCCATACCTTTGTTCTTGCATTGTGCCCTGAATCTGACTCGGATTACTAGAAATCTAAGTGCTATATGGTTCTGCAATTTGACTTGTTGAGAACGCTTGCTGCACATTGGTAATTTGACTGAGGAATCTTTTTGCAGCATATTCTTGGTCTAAGAAACTGAATTGACCACTTTGGTTGAGACTTGAGCATCGAAATTCTGCTGTCTTTTTTATCACAACTGTGATTTGCAAGCTAAACTTTATTTCAGATTTAGTTTTATAAAAGAAAGATAAACATTTCTCTAGCTTTTGAATTGACCTCTTCTTGACTTTGCTAAATTTGATGGGTGTGAGTTTGGTCCAACTAAGTGCAATTTATTTTGGATCTGTGATTAATATGAGCTATTACTCTTGTGCTTGGTGTATAATTTGGACTAACAAAGCTTTGAAGTTGACATAATTCTTGTTATTAATCTGCTGCTGCAACTGTGGAAATTATTTGTTGTCATTGAGGAAATTGGTTATTGATTTTGTGAGGATTGTAGATCTGATTTTCAACTTGAAATTGTGGAATTTTCCTAAAAGTTTTAAACACAAAACCTAGGATTTAATCCTAAAATTTTGGCTCTGAGTTTGGGAGTTTTTGTGATACTTATTTCTGGTTTGAATTTTATGACAAGCTTGAACTCTTGCTAAATCTTGATGGAGAGTTAAGTTGTGGTGCCAACCATATTTTAGCAAAGCTAATTCTCATCTGAATTGTTCTATACCCTGCAAGTTGCGGGATGGTTCGAGCATCATTTTCATCTTAATTGAAATTGTTGATTGATAGCTTCAAGCTGATTGAATTCCCGGTCTTGTTGTCTCTCTGTTGCAAGTTGTCTATCTGTTACTCAGCTGTGACAAGGAGTTTGGAGTTGAGAATCTAAATTTGTTTGTGTCTTGTGTTAATTATTTGCTACAGAAATTGGAAAATAGTTTGTGCTTTGCTTGCTGGAAGTTTTTCTGAATTAAATCTGTTATTGGAAATTTGAAATTGTTTGGAACTTGGAAGTATTTGATTTTATAACGTGTATGGATAGGATTAGCATGACTATCATGAGTTTGGATATGGGTTGAAGTTTTTTGCTACACTCACTGAGTGATTTGGAACTGATTTAGACTCACTAAACGGTCTACATTGAGAAATTGAGTTGGTTAGCTGCTGTTTGTCCTGCATCAAGATTGTTTTTGCTGTCAACAGTGGGTAATAAGTTGAATTGCATCCATGTTTCACAAATTTCACAATCTGAACCCGGCATTGTGCTGTTTTTTAGCGAAATATTGAGTCTAATGTGTTGAGTGTATGAATATCACACTTTGTTGGTAAAAGCACTCTAAACTGAAATTGCTGCATTTTGTGTGCTGTCATATATCTCACCTGTGTTGGAGAAGTTTTGGTGCTGCTGGGATATTTAGTTTACTACTGTCATTGTGGTGAATTGTGATACTATTGTCAATATTTGCTCCTTTGCTTGCTTGAAGCTCGTACCACACATCTTATGCCATTGAGTTTTGAATTGCTAGACTCACATTGGTTGCTGGTTTGTTAATAACTGTAATAAGCATTGCAATCAAATTTCACTTTTGTTGTCAAGTTCTGGCCCTATTTCAACCCCATATTCACTTAGGTATGTTTGATATGAGGGATTTGGAGGGGAAGGGAGGGGAGAGAAAAATTTTATGAGCTGGATTTAAGAAAATCAGAGAAGTGGGGTTACAAAATTTTAGTATAGAGAATATGTAAGATAAAAGAGTGAGAAAACTTAATTAAAAACTTTATACCCCACTTCTCTCATTTTTTTAAATTCAACTTAAAAAAATTTTCCCTCTGCCCACTTTCCTTCACCTCCCCTCATACCAAACAAGCCCTTAATCATTGCTGGGATTTCATGAAATTCATGCACTGTAATTGATTTTATGCTTGCTGGAATTATCGGAAAATTATCTGGATTTGAACTAGACACTCCTATCTTGCGTAATTCCATCAATTTCTAGCAAACTCAATTGATTTTGTAGCTGGAAAAAAATGTTACACACTTGAAAATTGATTAGAGTTTGGTTGAAATTCAGTTGAACCTTCACTTGAGCTTGCTGGAATTTTTTTTGAACATTTTGCCCAAAAATTGATATTGATGAGCTTTGGTTTTCTAAAGGTTTGGGCCATTCTAAGCAAGTTCAATAGCTTTGCTATTGGGCGTAGTAAGTTTTAGCCAAATTCCATCATTTTGGGCACTTTTCAATTTTTTCTTTATTTTCTAGAATTTTTCCAAATTTTTCATTAGGTTAGTTTTTCAGTTTTCTTTTTTGATTTCTTCTAATTTTTAGGATTCATTTGCATCTTTAGGACTTAAAATTCATTGGGATTGAATTGATTGCAATTTGAATGGCTTGGTTTAATGATAATTATGAGTTTAGGTTCAATACTAATCTTTCTATGCATTCTTTCTTAAGGAATGATGGAACACCTATCTCTCAATCTTTGGATGAATCTTGTGGCACTAGGAGATATGAAGCACTTTCTAATCTCACATATTCTCAAGAGTTAGTTAATTTAGACTTATAAATAAAACCAAAATAGTAAAAGAGAAGTCAAGCCAACCAGAGACTTTACTCAAATTTTCCAATAACGTTTGTTTGGGGTTATTCAAAAGCCTCTTGTCCTCAAAATGATAATGTGGTCCTCAAAGTGATAACAAAGGTATTAAGGGACACACAACCTTTTTATCATTTTGTCACTGTCGTCATGTATTGTCAGTTATTTTTCAATTAATATCTTTTTATCTGCATCACTCACAATTTTCATATCATATTCGCTTACAGGTTGTATGAGATATCTACAATATGGCATTAATGACTTGATTTGGGCTTGGATGAGTCATATTCCCTTGCATAAACAATACTTAGTTGATAGTTAAAAAGCTCAAATCCTTTTTATTATTACATATCAATCATTGTACTTAGTTTATAGGTGAGTAATAAAAGGTTCCTCAAGAGACGATATGGAATTACATCCTATATTGCAATCATTGGTTTAATTTTAAAAAAGTTATTAAGGCATAAGCCGATACGCTCCTTCAAATATTTAAGACTAAATACAACTCTCACATAATTTTTATACTAACAACCGAAGGTATTTACATTGAATCTTCGTCTGAAGACTTTGGAATTGATATCTTCGCAAAAGAACAAAGTATCCCCACAAACTTCAAATTAACGTTATTTTGGGTTTACTCAAAAGCTTATCCCTGACTACAAATAAAGCAGTGAAAATGACGTCCCCAAAGTGATAACGAAGAAATTAATTAAGGAACACACAACGTTTTTGTCATTTTATCATTGTCATTGTCATTATGCGTTGCCAGTTATTTTTCAATTAATATCTTTTTATCTGCATCACTCACAATTTTCATATCATATTCGCTTACGGGTTATATGAGATATCTACAATATAGCAATAATGACTTGATTTGGGCTTGGATGAGTCATTCCCTAGGGTAAACAGTACTCCTCTTGTTCTTTTTATTATAGAGTAGTGACAAAAGGAAATTTTTAATCCTATTTATAGGGTAGAGAGAAATTTTTCATGTAAATGTACAATTTTACTCTTAATTTATTATTGTATTGATTTTATTCTCATATATTATAATGTATATTAAATAGGGGTAAAGTTAGAAAGTTGTTAAATTCCAAGGCAAAGCTACTAAAGATTAAGGTTTTTTTTTTTTTATGTGTGTGAAATATGCTGAAAGTATCTTATAAATATAATCAGAGAGTATTCAACAATGAATTAACTAGTCAGCAAAAAAAAACAATGAATTAACGATATTAGATGAGTCACATTCACTGCGCTTTTGCTTTCCCACTGCTAACTACTAATAAATATATTACTCCCTCTAGTTCCTATTAAAGAATACTTCTAATTAATTCTTATATACTAAGAAAAGATCATTAAGTAATTTAATTTGTCATAATTTTTTCTAACTTCTGCCCTCCGTATTTTTTTTTTCCCAAATTTGAATCTCCTCTATAGCAAAGGTAAAATGGGAAAAAATGTAATTAAAGAGATTATTGCTTACTTATATTGGGGACCAAAAATTGGTTCTAGAAGATACCCTGCTATAATAAGGACCAAAGGGAGTACGTAATTCATAATATTAAATATGAGTAAATTTGAAAGTTTATTTATATTTAGATAAATCATACTTGAGAAGACTAAGAGACATGAGATTCAAGCTTTGATAAGCTCGAGCTCCAAAGATGAGAGCTTAAGTCGTCAAGTAGTTAAATGAATATTGGGTCATTCTTCACTTTTTGCTTGATTTTAAATAAACAAAAAAGGATTTCACAAAATAAAAAATAAGAAAACATAGTAATTCTAGATTTTTTATTTTTCAGAACAGATTCCTATTTTTTTATTAAACATTTAATTAAAAACTAATCATCAAACAATTTTTTCAAAAAAATTTGGAAATAGGAAATTAAACAATAAGGCCTATGTTTTCGTTAAATTTTGAGAGTTAAGATTAAATATCTTTAAAATATATTTTAAAAAACAAAAACAACATACCCAACAAGCTAATTATTTTTTTCTAGTTGCGTTTTTTAAGCTTAACGTTCAAATGGGGGCCTACTCACAAGTCAAGCACGCCAATATTTAATCTACAAATTGGGGTATCAGTATTAGATATAAAACATCCAAGACTCCAAGTGGTCCAAAAGACTTTTTGGTTTTGGGAATTAAGTTTATGGCCTACTAATGTGATAACGCTGTGTGATGAAGATGCATGTGGTCCTCGATGTGAGAAATTATGCAACACGCAATTTTCTTCTTCTCTTTCGTTCAACATCTTTTATGGAGCAATTTTATGGTTATTTTTGTCCTTATTTAAAGTCTATCTAAATCAAAGTAAGTATATGTTTCTTTAACATCGATAGGGATATTTTTCTTCAAGTAAATAAGATAATTAATATTATCTCTAAATGTTATTAATAAATTTTTATTTAATACTAGAAAAATCTATATAATCACTACTGTTATTTTATACTGTGTTATTTTATACTGTTATTTTACTGATGACGAAGAAATTAATTCAGGAACACACAACGTTGTTGTCATTTTGTCATTATCATTATGTGTTGCCATTTATTTTTCAATTAATATCTTTTTATCTGCATCACGCACAATTTTCATATCATATTCGCTTATGGGTTGTATGTGATATCAACAATATAGCATTAATGACTTGATTTGGGCTTGGATGAGTCATATTCCCTTGCGTAAACAATAGTTCTCTAATTCTATTTATAAGGTAGTGGGAAAAGAAAAGTTTTACTCCTATTTATAGGGTAGAGAGAAATTTTACATCTAAATATATAATTTTACCCCTAATTTATTGTTATATTAACTTTGTTCTCATGGATTATAATATATATTAAATAGGGGTAAAGTTAGAAAGTTGTTGAATTTTAAGGCAGAGTTAATAAAATTTAAGATTTTTCTTTGTCTGTGTAAATATGCTCGAAGTATCTTATAAATATGATCAGAGAGTAATCAACAATGAATTAACTAGTCGGCAAAAAATATATAAAAAAAAAACATGAATAAACTAATATTAGATGAGTCACAGTCAACGCCTTCTCCCCTGCTATAAATATATTACTCCCTCTAGTTCCTATTAAAGAACACTGCTATTTAATTCTTATATACTAAGAAATTATCATTAAGTTATTTAATTTGTCGTAAATGTTTCTAACTTTTTCCCCCTGTAATATTTATTTTTCCAACTTTGAACCTCACTTATAACAAAGGTAAAATGGGAAAAAAATTAATTAATGAGGTTATTAGTTACTTATATTTGGGACCAAAAAATTGTTTTTAGAAGATGCTTTATAATAAGGACCAGGGGGAATATGTAATTCATTATATTAAATATGAGTAAATTTGAAAGTTTATTTTTTTAGATAAAGTTAATAACTTAACCACATCTTATTATATTTTTAATAAGGTGATTAGAAGTGCTTTTATAATAAAAACTAGGAGGAGAAGTATAAATGTGTATTCTAGGATGCTCCATAATACTTGCAGCTGCGATTGAATTGCTAATCGGATATACTAAACATGGGAAGACTTGCTTCCTTTCTTTTCATTCTCTTCCTTTGCTACTTTATGGCCTCCCTAGCATGGAGCGAGATGGATTCCACCATCGACAAATCTGCCCTTCTTGCTTTCAAATCATCTATTGCAGTGGATCCATACAATCTCTTATCTAATTGGTCAGTCTCTTCTTCCCCATGTGATTGGGTTGGTGTTGGATGCAATACTCACCATGGAAGGGTCCGTTCCTTGAATCTTAGTGACAGAGGCCTTAAAGGCATCGTATCTCCACAACTGGGAAATCTCTCTTTCCTTGTTGAACTTGATCTGAGTAGCAATTATTTTCATGGCCAGATACCAAAAGAGTTGGTACAGTTGCGCAGATTGAAACGACTCAACTTGAGCTACAATGATTTTCATGGACAAGTTCCAACAAGGATAGGAGAACTATCTATGCTTGAGCATTTGGGTTTTCGAAATAACAGTCTTAATGGATTTATTCCAATATCTCTGCTCAATCTGTCAAAGTTGGAGATATTGGATTGGAGAGTTAACTTCATTCAAGGGACTATTCCGCTTGAGATTGGAAGTCTAAAGCACTTGAAGGTTTTAGGACTTGCAGTGAACAAGCTTTCTGGAGCTATACCACAAACAATTTCTAACTTGTCTTCACTTGAATTATTGAGCTTGTCTTATAACACTTTGTCAGGTATGTTTTTGAGAAATATGAGCTTGTTTAATTTTTTTTTTTGTAATTTTTTCTTATATTTTGTGCTTTTCTTTTCTCTTTTTTTTTTGGAAAATGATAGAAAAAGAACTTTGAAATTGCAAAATTCCAAATCAGGTATTTCCTAAAAAACGAGTTATGAATTGCTTATCAAGTTTTGTCATTCCCTTATCAATTCTTGGTAATTAATCTAATTTGAGATTTTACAATTTCAAATTTCTTTTTCTATCTTTTTCCCTATTTCTTCCTGCATTTTTCTGTTATTATTTTAAGAATAAAAGAATCCATCGTCCAATTTTTGAAACGGTTTGTAAAGTCATAACATGGGAAAAAAAAAATAATGGTACAAAGTTCAAACGAATCTAACAGGTTCATCATTAGTCTTTGAAAATAAATATTTATTATTGTGTTATTAAAAAGTTTTTGTAGGTTGTTCTTTTCTGAATAAGTAAGCTTTTTTTTTTTTTTATACAACTTAAAATAAGTAGGCCTTACAAGTTACAAGCAACATATCTTTTTGGAACATATTTGTTTTATTTCTAAAAAGTTGCTCAAGTTTTACTACACGTATTTATCAAAATATTACTTGTCTGATGTACATAATACCTTTATCAATTGCACCAATAATCCTATTTGGCGTATGGATTTTGATCTTGAATTGTCCCTATATAGGACTTATTTAGCTAGTAATAGATTTAATTTTTGAAAATAATTATATTTCTTAACATTGTCAGCTTAACTTTCAGACGATATATCTGATGCTTAAGTATATCTTTTCTTTATTTTTTTCAATAAAATGCCGACATAAATTGTAACATTAGACTGAGAAATTTCATACTGTAGACATCAATAGAAAAATACATATGCTTAAAGAAAATTCTTCCATATGTATGTTCAAATCCCAAGGAAGAAAAGGTGCACACTCTTTACTCCTCGCTCTTTCACAGTTTTAGTATTTTTATTAAATTATTTCTTTATTATCTCTTTCAACATTGATACAATGATAAATGATAATTTTTACTATATATATTAATTATTTCAACAATGAACTTTATCATTTTGTTATGACAACTTACTTATTACTCTGGATTATACTTATTGCGTGTGTTATAAAAGTTGATATTATTGACATATTGTTTGTCATTTAATTTTGAAGGAGCCATTCCAAATCAGATTGGTGATCTTCCACATCTACAGAAAATATATCTCGGAGCTAACCGACTTTCAAGTTCTATACCAACCTCCATATTTAATAGTTCAGTGCGACGAGACATTGACCTAGGCAAAAATAATTTATTTGGAAGTCTGCCAATAAATTTGTGTTTTGGGCTTCCAAAACTTACATTATTCTGTGTCCATGAAAATGATTTGTCTGGTGAGATACCCTCCATTTGGCATCAATGCAAGGAATTGGAAGATTTAGATTTGGGCGATAACATGTTCAACCCAGGAATCATTCCAAGTGACATTGGAAATTTAACCAATCTTCAAAAATTATATCTCTGGAGCAACAACTTGGAAGGTATGAGTTCTAATTACATGTTGATTGCAAATTTATTTTCTTGTTTATAGGTCATTAATTCTTAATACACATTAGTAATTCTATTTGAATCGATAAAAATATATTCTACTGGATTACATTTAAAAACACGGATCATGATGATTTCTTGTTAAAGCAAAGCATGTCATTCAAAGTGTCAATTAGCTGTGGGTTATAAATAGTTTAGTCCAACCAGATTGTAAACGTCATGGATTTCTTAATTTTTTTTATATTGTGTGAGTTTCTTTTTTTTTTTTTTTGGGAAAATGATAAAGAAAGAACCTTGAAATTGCAAAATTCGAAATCAGGCATTTCTTAAAAAATGAATTATGAATTGCTTATCAAGTTTCGTCATTCCCTTATCAATTCTTACTAATTAATCTAATTTAAGATTTTACAATGTCAAATTTGATTTTCTATCTTTTTCCCTATTTTTTCCTGTATTTTTCTGTTATTATTTTAAGAATAAAAGAATCCATCGTCCAATTTTTGAAACGGTTTGTAAAGTCATAACATGGGAAAAAAGAATAATGGTACAAAGTTCAAACGAATCTAAAAGGTTCATCATTAGTCTTTGAAAATAAATATTTATTATTCTGTTATTAAAAAGTTTTTGTTGGTTTTTTTTTTCTGAATAAGTATGCTTTTTTTTTTTTTTTGCACAACTTGAAATAAGTAGGCCTTACAAGTTACAAGCACATATCTTTTTGGAACATTTAATTTTGATTTGGATAATCTGAGTTATATATTAATTTATTATTTTCTATTAATTTTTATTTTTTAAAAACATTTAGTAACAAAATAACATTTCTGGGAGTCTCCTAACAAATATGCGTTTTGAAAGAAATGATAAAAAGCAAGGGCGCCAATTCTCCTAGTTTTTTCCTTTAACACAGTTAATTGAAGAAACTCACACTCTTACTCCTTGAATGAGATGAACGCCACTTGCATGACATATAGAAGATGTTATAAATATGTATTTCAAGGAACTATTCCAAATGAGATTGGTGATCTTTCATGAGTGAAGATGTTATATTTTCAAATATTGACACTCTACCTAAAGCTTGAAATCTTTTGGCTTTAAAATGCAAAGAACTGATATTTAGTATTAGGTAAAAACAGATTTAACAGATGATACATACCAAGCGAGATTGGAAATTTAACCAAATTTTCAATTATACAGCATTGATATGTTAATTGTTTGTGTTTAATTATATGTTGATTGCAAATTTATGTTCATGTTTATATGTGATTAATTTGTAATACAAATAAGTAATTCTATTTAGATAAACAATATATTTAACTGGATTACATTTAAAAATACTGATCATGATGATTTCTTGTTAAAGCAAAGCATATCATTCAAAGTGTCAATTAGCTGTGGGTTATAAATAGTTTAGTGTAGAAATGAATATCAATAAGACAATATGAAATAAAAATACACTTATTTTTTATTATTTACTTTCTTTGATGTTTTTTGTAACCCCCTCCGTAATTATATCCGAAATACGCGATTAAAATGAAATAGAGACCAATAATAATCAAATAACATTTACTAACCCATCACATGACGGGGTTTTCACGAATACTTTTTGAAATCATTTATAAACTTGGTCTCATATTCACATTTCGAATACAATTACTATGCGAAGATAAATCACATTCATATAAATATCAGAGTGCACAACTTAATCATTCCGGCAATCTCGGGTACATACCTTCGCTAAAGATATACAGGGCACAATTGCCCATTACAATTCTTCAAATGGGGATTACACAATCTCATCTCGGAGGAGTCCTAGCCGCTCCCTCCACGAGCCACTTGCCCTGTCTAAATTGTTGGTAGGGGAGAGTGAGATTCAAGAGAATCTCAGTAGGAAACAGATACCATAATGCATGCATGTAGATGCTAGGTGTATGACATGTTAGCTTTATATAGATGCATACCCCATAATGATATTTCTGCATGCTCAATGTTTCATACAACAAGACTATGGCCACAGCGAAAACAGAAACAGAGCTTCATTTATTCAAATATGATCTACACAATCAAGTAAAGCAATCACATACATCACTACACAAGCAAAGATATCGAATACATGCAAGTAAGGTAAGTCCCCTACCTCCAGTCTTTTCTCCTCGATTTGCGTGCCAGCAACTCGGGGCTTCACATTCGGTCCTACAATGTCAAATGTACCATTTAGACACTTCCATAGTGTTTCTAGGGGTTATATGAGGCTATATTGAAAATTTACTAAAATACCCCCGGGGACCCAGCCCGGCCCCGCCGTACCCGGTCCGGCTGTACTTTTCTTGAAATTTTGACATGGGCTATTCTAACATATTTTCGCCCAAGGAATCTATTTCCGGACTCGGAATTATCAAATTCAATGTCAAATTACGAAATTGCCCTTGGCAGCCCTACTTTTAGGGTTTTAGGGGCGTTTCCGTAATTATGCTTTCTCGGCCTTTTCCGAAAAAGTGCCCAACTGTAACCCCACCTAATTTTCCCTCCTGAATCCAATGGAACCATCAAATCATTGAAAATCCAACTCTAAGGCCCATTTATAGTGCTGGCCGAAATATATGGGAATTTAAGGGAAAATTGGGGTTTTTCGGTTTCGGCTCCGTAAACGCGTTCCTTTCTACTCCTAACCACTTTATTGACTATTCCATTAGGTTACAACTACCATTTAGTACCAATTTGGGCAGCATAACAGCCCCACATACCCATTTCCAAAAATTAAAACCAATGGCAATCCGGCGAAATTTCACCGATTAAATTGCCCACAGCAGCTAGAATAGTCAATATACAAGAGTTTGGAAGTTACCTCAAGCTCCCACTAGCTTTTCTCAAAGATGGCTGAAAACCCTAACTTTCAAAACACCAAATTTGAGCTTTCCAAACCTTAAAGAATAAAGAGGAGTAGTTTAGAGTCGGAGTTATACGCGCTAGGAGCGAAATCGTCGGAGAAATCGGCTTACCTTGTGATTTTTCTTCTCTTTCTCTCTCTAAACTCTCTCAACTTTCTCACACTATGTTCAGGTGCTGTGCGTGAATGAGCAGCTGAAGATGATGAGAAGATGTTTTAATTCCATGCTTATGTCATCTTGCCTTTTGATGATGTCATAATTCCCAAAATTGGCATTTTCGGATTTTCTGGCAGATTTTCTGCCCAAACTTTGAAAAATCATAACTAATTCTAGAGAAATCGAAATGAGGTGATCCCAAAGCCAAATGAAATGTATTTAAGTCCTCTTCATTGGAAAAATATTTACCAATACTAGAAATCACCACAAAATTCCAGAATTACACAAATGTCATCACTGCCCCAAAACAGAGTCCATTTTCGACCTCAAACTTTGGACAGTCATATCTCCTAGTTACCAACATGATATGGCACAAATTATATGTCCATTTTGAAGCTTTGGATGTGAACTTTAAGACTGGAAAGTTGCATAATTTTCTGACATCATTTGCCTATTAAAAACGTTCACACGAGAAGACTGCTCAGACAGAATTCACACTGGACAACATTTCTAGTTTTGCAACCAATGTGTCCAATCCAATTTAAATCAATTCCAATGATTAAATACCACAACATGACACCATTTCCATCACAATACCCCATTCAATTATTCCCTCTATTCTAAGTCAATTTGGATGTTAATCCACAATTGAACTCAAATACAGGGTTTTGACGTTGCTCATAACACAAGTGACTACAATCCACTTTATATTCTCTAAAAAGGTTCATTAATCACTAACCACGTCCACTTTTATAGTCATTAACTCCTAATCACAATTTGGGATCTTGCTAAACCGGGGCTTAGCAATCCACTAATCTCAGGCTTATTCTCTAGCCTCGAGTCTCAAAATTCGGGGTGTTACATTTTTCACTCACTTAGATGCTAATTCTTGAAGTGCGAAAAAATATTCTAGGGAGAAAATTATCAACATCGGTGGCCTCCTTCCCTCACTCTCTATCTGTCTAACCATTTATCTATCACAGTATCATTATTACTATTATCATCAATCGGCAATCGCACGTTGCTCAAGTACTTGTATCATATATAATATTTGTGAGTAAGGATGAAACCAAAACTATTTTTTCTATATTATATCCAAAATTTCTAATTGAAAATAAGTTTTTTGTGTGTATATATAGTCAATATTAAGTTTTCTTTCAAAAAAATGTATGCGTGATTTTTTTTAAGAAAACGAGTCATTTGGATTATTAAGAGAATTTATAAGAAAACATAGGCTTAATAAGCGAGGCATATGCTGGAATATTCAACTTATATGCTCATCCGTCAATTTTTATGCTTTCAAAAATTCCATTTATTATTTGCAAAACTGTTTGGTATATCTCCATTTATTAGTTGTTCATAATCAGTAGTAACTAAAATCAAGGTAGTTCATTCATGCATACTACATACGCCTAAGGCACACATACGCCAAATTCTTTTGCAGGTGAAATTCCTCAATCTATTTTCAACATTCCTTCTTTGAGAGAGGTTATCCTTTCCCTTAACCATCTAAATGGCAACTTGCCAGATGAGATGTGCCATCAACTCCCTTTACTTGAGGACTTTAGGGTTGTTGATAATCATTTACAGGGAAATATTCCAAAATCAATGTGTAATTGCACATCTTTGCTGATCTTGTATTTGGATGGAAACTCGTTTTCAGGTATGCACAAAAATTACCTTTCTACATGAGTTGTGCGCGTGCGCTTATAACTATATCACATGTTTAGCACTTTCATTCAAATATGCGAATATACGACAAGAAATTATTGCAAGCTTTTAAATGTAATGATGTTTTCAAACAAACACACTTAATAATTCCTATTGATAGGATTCAGATAGGTTGAGAGAATAAGGAGGAAAAAGTCTTTATTAAACACAAAAGAATAAAATTGATATTTTATATTTCAAAGACTAACCTTATGGTGGCTAGACTCTTTGTAGACTAAAATTACATTAAAATAATCAAATAAAGTCTAGAAATAATCTCTAAAATCTAGTGGGTCCTATCAACAATAATATGGATCCTTTGAATCATAAAATCGATATCTCATAAAATATTCAAACTAAACAAATTAATTAAATAAAGTATATCCTAGTCAATATTGACTCAATAATAAACTAATCCTAATTGAGATATTTATAAATGATATTTATATTATTTTTAACCGAAAATAAACTAACAACTCTTTAAGACATGCTAATAAACATGAATTGCAAAATATTTATTTGTAGTTTTATTAAATGTTCTCTGAAGATCACATTATATGGAATCCTTGTCCAAAAAGTAGTTAAAGTTTTACATGACACATAAGAAAGCAATGACAAATATATTTACGCACGCAGACCCTCATGTAATTATAGGAAGTAACTAATTTCATACACGGCTTAAATTAGTTCCTTCACTTTCCTGTATTATCCAGGTATGGACTTGCTAGGATAGAAACAAATTTAAAAGGACCCGAAATTAATAAAATATTAGAAGTTTCTTGTAATATAGAGAAGTGAATTCAAATTTTTGAAACGCACGTGTGTCTGTTTTACACACGAACAAAACAGGCATATTACCTATTTTGTCAATTTTCACTACTTTATATAAAAGTTATCATGCATCCATCATTTTTTTTATTTTTAAGTTAATCACTCAACTGCTAGCGTTTTTGTTTTCAGGTCTTATACCCAAGGAGTTAGGCAATCTTGATAAGCTTCAAGAGTTGGATTCCTCACATAATAATTTCAATGGACCCTTTCCTTCCCATATCTTCAACATTACGACGTTGAGATATGTCTCCCTCTTCGGAAATTCCCTCTCAAGCTTTCTGCCATCAAATATAGGAACTGGCCTTCCCAACATAAAGTTCTTGTCCTTGGGAGGGAATCAACTTATTGGAAAAATTCCAAACAGCATCTCAAATGCTTCCAAGCTCACTCTGTTAAATTTATTAGGGAATAAATTTAGTGGAGATATACCCACTGCACTTGGGAATCTAACAAACCTGATGGCATTAGATTTATCAGGGAACGATTTGAGTGGGTTGATTCCAAATACAATTAATAAACTGCAAAGGCTTCAATTTTTGGATCTTAGCTACAACAAATTGCAAGGGCCCATCATAAATAAATTGTGCCGAATCAAAATTTTGAGTGAGCTGTATCTAGACAATAACATGTTTTCAGGAATGATTCCAAACTGCTTCACAAATACTTCTTTGCGGAATTTGTATTTAAGCTCTAACAAATTGATTTCTCATATACCCTCTTCCCTTTGGAGTCTCCAAGATATCTTAACCCTAGACTTATCCTCCAATGCATTGAGTGGAACAATTCCATTTGAGGCATCAAACTTTAGAGCAATTATACTATTAAACTTGTCAAGAAATCAAATTTCAGGTAAAATCCCAACAACCATGGGTGGCTTGAAAACATTGCAAAATCTATCTTTGGCTCATAACAAACTACAAGGACCTATTCCTGAATCATTTAGTGGCATGATAGAAATTCAGTTCTTGGATTTGTCCCAAAATAATTTGTCTGGGGTGATTCCAAAATCTTTGGAGTTACTTGCCCGAATGAAGTACATTAATCTTTCATACAATTTATTATATGGAGAAATTCCAAACGGTGGGCCTTTCCAAAATCTTACATATGAATCTTTTATGATGAATGATGATCTTTGTGGAAAGCCCCAACTAAAAGTCCATCCATGCAAAAAAGGAAACAAGCACATCTCAACAAAAATGGTGCTTGTGATCAAATGCTTGTCGGCTATCATTTTTGCAATCATCTTGGTTGCTTCATGCCTGGTGTTCCTTAAATTTAAGAAGGGTCATATTAGGCATGAGACGAACAATAAAGACTTCTTAAATTTGGGTGCACCAATCAAGATATCCTATTATGATCTTTTGCAAGCAACAAATAAGTTTGATGAGAGTAATTTTCTTGGCAAGGGAAGTTTTGGATCAGTTTACAAAGGAATTCTTTCAAGTGGAAACATAGTTGCGGTGAAAGTATTTCACTCAAACTTGGAAGAAGCGTTGAGGAGTTTCGATATTGAATGTGCTGCCATATGCAGTTTGCGTCATCGAAATCTCATTAAGATCATCAGTAGTTGCTCAAATGATGATTTTAAATCTCTAATAATGGAATTCATGTCAAATGGGAGTCTTGATAGGTGGTTGTACTCTCATAACTATCATTTAGATATATTGCAAAGATTGAACATAATGATTGATGTGGCATCAGCGTTGGAGTATCTTCATCATAGTTCTTCTACACCAGTGGTCCATTGTGATGTAAAGCCGAGCAATGTGTTATTGGATGAAAATATGGTGGCCCATTTGAGCGACTTTGGAATTGCCAAATTGTTAAGCAACAGTCAATCCGAAATTTATACCAAAACTTTGGCTACAATTGGTTATATGGCACCAGGTAATAGTTTAATACTCATATTAAAATTTATTTAATTTTTGTTATATATATTCATATGTACCTACACACATGCATGCACATGATCAAAGAAACTAAAATTTATTCGACTATTTAATTCAGCACTCAAATTTATATGTAGAGTATGGATCAAGAGGAGCTGTTTCATTGAAAGGAGATGTATATAGTTTCGGTGTTTTGCTTATGGAAATGTTTACAAGGAAGAAACCAACAGATGAGATGTTTGTTCAAGGTCTAACTTTGAAAGAATTTGTTAGCAATTCAACACCACATTCAATCATCGATATTATTGATGTCAATTTGATGCACACAAGCAACCAAAATACTGGTAATATATTATTGTATATTATATCATCAGTTTTTGAGTTGGCATTAAATTGTTGCACTGATGCACCTGAGGCAAGACCTAATATGTCAAAGGTTGTGGTGTCACTGGGAAAACACAAGGCCATGCTAATGCAAAATATTCAAGGAACCCCTTGTTGAATAATTGTGTTAAATCAAATTGTATTTGCTACAATCTTTAACCCTTTGGATGCTTTATTTTTGCAACTTGTCATATGGAGTG
Source organism: Inga leiocalycina (assembly GCA_963242795.1). NCBI lineage: Eukaryota > Viridiplantae > Streptophyta > Magnoliopsida > Fabales > Fabaceae > Inga > Inga leiocalycina. The sequence goes on from OY725321.1 coordinate 62,945,151, forward strand.
ATGACGTCTCTTGTATTAATATATTATTATTTGGAATTTGAGAATTTTGGACTCACATATGGGTTTTGGTTGTCTTCAAGGTAGTTCTTAACTTTATGTGTTACAGATGTACATTCAATAATAGTAACATAGAGATAATGGCTTTTTTTATTTCATGATAAGTGAATAAAGTTTAGAGAGTGATTGAGTTGAGGGAGATATACGTAAAAGATAATTGAAACGTGGAGGAGAAATAGAAATTGTTATAAAAAGAAGATATGGTTGAAAAAAAGCAATGAAATTAATCCACCTGAGAACCAAAGTGAATTCCTTTATAACTCTTATATCCGGTTCTTAATATAAGACTCAGTTGACTAAGTTAGAAAAATTAAGGATATTAAATATATTATTTTAAAGTATTTGTATTTTTCATTTTTTCCCCAAACTATTTTTCTTGACTTATAAATTAATATATAATATAATGATTCGTATAAGTAATTTAGCTTCTTTATCCTCTCTAGAGTAGTCAACTGGGTTGTATTGAGGATATAAGACAGTACTAATTATTCAATGACTAGGTTAACATAATTATTGGTTTCACTGGGACTCCAACAAATACCATCTTGTATTGACCCAATTAGAGAAAATGGGCATACTAAGACTATCCAAAGCTTTGAAATAAATTTATAGGTACAGATTGGGTTGCCTTTATAATATTATGGAATATGGTGTTTTTATTTTTATTCTATTTTATTTTATTGGTCAAAAAATGTAGTTCAAATGCCAAAATTAATTGGTTTTCAGCTTGTGTTGGGCTTCGTTTTCTTGGCCCATGTCATTGTTAAACCAAAGTTACTTGTATATTACTTTAACCAAAATCATGTTTAAAAAAATTATAAAACAAACTTTTACATGTTAAAACAATCTTTAGTCCCTATAATTTTCTCTCATTTTGGTTTTGGTTCTTCTAACATCAAATTATAGGTTTCAAACCCTCAAATTTCATTCTGTAAATTAGACCCTACAATTTAATAAAAACTTGATCATTTTGCCCTTTAAAGAATCAATACCCATAATTTGAACTTTGAAGCTTGAAGAACAAAGATTATATTAACCAAGTTTTAAACACATATGCTAAGCTCCTCAATGTAATTATGGTGCATTTAAGTTAATACAAAAAAGAATTTTTAGAATTCTAGTTACATTGTTCTTAAAACTATAGGTGATAACGATGTTCTAGTTGTGATTTTTTTGCCATCGTTTTCATTGGTGATTATTTACTAATTAATAAGATTCATTCAATTATATTTATTTTTATTTTTATTTTTATTTTTATTTTTATTTTTATGTAAAAGGATTATAAATTTAATTATTTACTGTTTTTATCTACTTTTCAAATATTTGTTTTTCTATTGAAAACAAAAAAAAAAAAGAAAGAAAGAAAGCTAAATGGCCTCTCAATATTTATAATAACCATGTGTCAGTTCCTAATTCGGTGTTCAATGCCTTGAATGGCAGGTGAAGAATTCCGTCTGGGACAATCTAACATGAAGAACTTTGAAACTATTTTGGATGGAAAACTCGATAAAATGACAGGTTATCTAACCCGAACCAGAAACCAGCGACCCGCCCACTAAAATATTCCATTTCTCACCGGTTTAGTCCCGATTTAGCTCCGGTCTGACCCACTGACCCTTGACTTAGTACGCCGACCAGTTTACTGACCAGTTTGGGTATAATTACCTTGATAAAATGTGAGTTAGTTTTGTTTGGCGAATAGGAAACCATTACCTTGTTTCTAACATCTACGTAAATTTTGCTACATTTTATAGGTTTTGGGATACTAGGCTGGCAGGGGTACGCTGCAAATTTTATATGTCTCTATTTTACTGATTTTTTGGTTATTTTTCCAATATTTTATTCTTTTAATGAGCTTTTCTTCATTTGCTTTCATCACTAACACCTTAAAAAGCAATATATGAATTGTAAGCTTATAAAAGTATTAAACATGTTGAGTTGGTGAATTATATATGGTGTGATGGCAGACTTATAGTATTTATTAGCTTTGACCATTGATGAATGTTAATATTAATGAGAGATTTTTTTTAATTATGGAGAATTTTGTAAGACTCGGTATTGAATAAGAACTAGCTAGTTTGATCCAAAAAAAAAAAAGAACTAGCTAGTTTGATCAAAAAAAAAAAAGAACTAGCTAGTTATGTTTTTTTGCTAGAGAAATGATGCCTAGAGCCTAAAAATCAGACAAAACAGTACAATGGAACAAAATAAAACAAAACAAGAAACCCCAAAACAATTAGCCACCCGTCTCTACCATCTATCAGCAAGACATGAAGGGTTAATTAGTCCCATAATATCTCTCTACCATTTCTAGTCTTTTGAGTCTATTTTCATCTTTCAAAAATAATTCTCAATTTCTGTGTCTTTCAGTATATTTTCATCTCTTTAGATAAACTCCCTTTTCTTCTGAATTGGAGCTCATTGTGTTAATATCAAGACACACATACCTGGTTCCTAAAACATGGTTTTCTTTTTGCAGTATTACAATAATGACTAGGGCTTATTGCTTATCAGATTATGCAAGCCCTGATAGTAATATGCTTCTCACAATGTTAGAGGGAAGATAGCTTACATAACTATAGCTGGGAACTTTTGTCAAAACTTGCTAATGGAGTTGGCGGATACAACACCTCGGACATGAAATTGATCATCACAAATTAATTATGCATATTCCATCAAACAGAATATCAATTTTGTTGTCGCATGGACAGTAAGAGATTATAGGTGCAGTGCTTACGAATTTTTAGACATCTTGTCATTTTTTCGCATAAAGATCATTGAGTTTTACATTGTCTTTTCATAAACCATGAGTTTAGAAATTCACACTCAACATTTAATCGACAGCACAAAATATATGCTTCAAACAATGGGAGGAAAAAGCATACCATATGCATTTCCAATCTGACTTTGATTTTTGAAGCCAGCAGTAACAGAGATGCAGAGAATCATGAGGATCCAATTAATATCTGATATATATATATATATATATATATATCTGGCCAAGGAACATCTTTGATGTGTGCACAACTTTCACTCTTGAAAAACAACCATGTGCTAGGGCTTGCTTGATAATTGAAAAGGTTGCGGTTATTGTGGCCTGGCTTGCAACTATAGCCGCCGCTGTTGCTACAACAAATACTAGCCAACATATTCTATCTGCAGAACTAAGGGATGATGGTATGGTATTTGAGTGAGGAAGGGAAGGTGGTAGGAGCAGAAGAGGACTCACCGAAAATGGACAGTGTCACCGGAATCCGCAACTGTCGCCGGAATCTGGAAATTTGTTGCGGCGGTGGTAAGGAAAGTTGAGGTGATGGTAATGGTGTGGGAAGCTGGTGAGAATCGGTGAAGAACTCTAAAGAAGATCCCAATCTTCCTCCCTCCGCTAAGCGTAACGCTCTCTGGTTCTTTTAAAGTTGACAGTGGTGGTGGTGCCGATGGTGTGAGGATGAAAGAACGGTGAGAGCTAGGTGGTTCGGTGCTGTGAATACAGAAGTGATGGCTGCGGTGGTTGGGTCGCCTTCTCTCCCCCCCTCTCTTCGTTCTCAAGCTCTCCGACTCTCCCTCAGCTCTCACTCTGTATTGGGTCTCTCTTCTCTCAAGTTCCAGATCTGCCTGCGACGCCTACCGACCCTCAGCTCCAGCTCTTGGTGTGTGTGGGTCGCCGGCTGCAATGGTGAACAAGAGAAGCTTATGCCGCCGGCGACACAAGAAGATGAAGGTGATCCAATGAAAATGGGTCTCACTCTGCGGCGCCACACTCTGTCTTCGCGTTGAAGAAGAAGCCACACAGTAACCTAGGTCCTGGTCAAAAAGCAAGTTTTGACCAGGGACCTATGTGAAAGCGAAAAAGGTTTTAAGGAGGGACTGAAGTGCAAATATTTGAAATATTGGCTGGGCTGTATAGTAATTTCTGAAATTATGGGTACTTTTATGTAATTTGTTCTGGCCCTTTTCCTTCATTTACTTTGTAATTTCACAAAATATGGGGCCCCTTTCTGCAGTTTTCCCCAATCCTTAAAATAATAATTTTGACCCTTCTGAATTTCAAATTTTCTTCTTATGCACCTACAATGCAAGATTAAGCAAAATGTAGCATCAAAAGTCCAAGAAATAATTGTATGAATAATTAACAAATTTATGACCATTTTGCCCCTAATTACAATTGATTCAATACAATTTTTCCTAATTAACCCTTGGTCAAAAAGTGTGTTTTAACCAAGGGATTGAAGTGAAAGTGTTGAAAGTTTTTAGGCAGAGCTGAAATGGAATAGTTAAAACTTTTGTGGGCATAACTTTAATTTTGAAAACTTTTAGACCCCTTTTTTGTAATTTTCTCTGAATACTTTATGCATTAGTCCGCAATTTCAGTTATGGGCTCTTTCTTGTAATATTTTCCAAACTGATATGCAATGAAAATAAACCCAAAATGTAATACCTTATATTCCAAAATTAATCAATTAAGGTAAGTCATAAAATATATGATATTCCAATAAAAATGGTTTATCTTATACTTAACAGTTTATTTTTATACAAACACTATATTGAGAAAATTATAGACAAATTGTTTGATTCGGCAAAACCAAAACTGGTTCATGTTATCTTGTTAAAGGACTTTCTAACCTTGCTTACTTTATAATGCTAATTCAAGGGGATACTATGTATTGGTTTTTTGAAACGCATCCATCAGCAACAGGAAATCACAAGAGAGCAAGCTGTGTTATGACATATTAATAGACTGATTCCTGTTTACACGTCTGTATCCCTTATTGTCTATCATTCCCATACATATGAGATCCTAGTAAACATATTGCACATAGTGACGCTAGAGACTAGAATGCTCTTAAATTTTCTTGTACATTGCATTCAAGCCTAGACAGAAAATTGATGTATTTGATCACTCTACATTGTCTCTTGGAATTTTCTTAATGCTGGGATGCATAAATAGCTGGTTACATAATCATGCTGCATTTTGAAAAAGCAAAACCGTAAAGATGGTAGACCTGCATTTTTTGCCTGTTAAATTATTATTCGAATATGTCATTGCAAGAATCGATCTCTTTCCTTGTTTTTGGATTGTTGTTCTTTTCAAGTCCATTGTCAATGGCGGAAATTAGGCAAAAAGATCAATGCTATGGACTGGTTCTAGTCTTATGTGCCCAGATAGAATTTGGGCATTTTATTTATCTGCTCCCATTTTAATCTCCATTTCATAAAAGCATTGCTCTTGTTATGAGTTTTACATGCTTCTATCGCCACTTAACAAGAATTGCAACGGCGTAAAGAGGAGCTGGAACAACTGCTTCTCCCTGAAAGTGTTTGAAACTTTTCAAACGAACGGTGACCAACTAACTCATTACTTAGCTTAAAGATATAGCCACTGGGAAATGCCTAAATTTTGGTTGCTGATTTTCTGTTCTATACAAGGTTGTCTGTTCATTCTTTGTAGCAGCTGAAGTTTGTTCTGTAAGTTTGGCGATTTGAACTGCATCCACGGGCAAAAACTATGGGTCATGATTTTCTGTTTTTGCTGTTTCATGCAATGAGGTTGTCCATCCTGTGTAGAAAGTGAATTTTGTTCTGTTAGTTGGGCACTTGACGGTAAATACTTAAAGGTAACATACACATACACAATTCTATTTTTGACTGCCATGTTCTGCTTTCTTAATTAAACTAGATTTCACTTTCATGTGGTGTACGGGAAGATTAAAATTATTAGTGGCTCATCATCGTTAACAATCAACCCATTTTTCATAATGATAAAAATAATTAAAAGAAATTATGTAAGATAAAAATGCTTACTACATGGTACATGCTTGGCAGACCTTTTAGCTTCAGATAGTTAATTTATGAGCAAATCACAACTCGCTATCTTTTGGTAAAGAAAGATCAATCACAGTGCGAAAAGCAAAGGATGAAAACTTGATATGGCATGTGAAAAATTGCAACCACGGGAGAATGTGTCCATGGTTACATGAATATAGCTACCTCTGACGAGGAGTCTTTGGAGATTATTTACTATTAAATTTTGTAATATGAAATAATGTTAATTTTACATATATAATCTACGTTGTCACTTATAAATGGAATTATTATATATTTCTTTCTTAGAGTTAAGGTGCAAATTTATCCCAAAAATTTTTGCTTAAGCAAATTTTATCCTTATTATTAAAAATGTTAATAAGCAACGTCAATTTTTTAATGATCAATATTCTTTTTTTAATAGAGTAGGCTAATATTGTTATGTTTTGAAACTTTCAGAATGATAATTAGCCAAAAAAAAAACATGTGAAACATCATTTTTTAAGCAAATTTACACATTGAACCTTCTTTACTCTTTATTATGTATATATTGATAGTGATAACTAGAATAAGTTGCATGCATTTCTATAAAAATTCTAGATGAGTTATCATATTTATGGGCTTTAAATAATGGATTTGTTATCAATTTTAAATGTATAGTGTAAAATGATGGTACTATTTTTTGAAGGAAAATCAATTTTATTATTAACTAAATAAAATGTTACATAAAAAAGACTCGGCAAGTAAGAAACTAATCTACCTGGATAAGCAACTGTGCAAGCCCAAAACATGAAGTAACAAACCAATAACATGAAAAAAGCAATAAACATACAAACAACTAAAACAAAATTGGAAGAAGAAGATCATATCAAGCATTATATTTGATTTCAGAGAAAAAGAAGATGGAAGTTAATTTCACTGAGAGATTATCAAAATTGGAAGAAGTAAATAGAGAGCTAGTGTTGGCTTTAGATGAACTGAAAGTTAAAAACAGTGAGCTGGAGCAGAATGCATGTGCCAACAATAAGGAAATTTCAGGCCTCAGAACACTTCTATCTGCTACAGAGAAGAAGTATCTTGAAGCACAAGAGAAAACTTGGGAAACTAACATGTTGGGACAGAGAGATAATTTTACAATGAAACTGGAGGAAGAAAATAGAAACAGGCATGATAAAATGAAATGGAAAATTGAACAGTTTAGACATCCTGAAGAAGCTCACAAAAAACTTCCAAGCGAGTTCCAATCTGATAAGGAACAGTGGGAGAAGGAGAAATCTGCACTCCTTGAAGAGATAACTTCCCTACAGACTAGTTTAGATTCTCAAACAAGAACTCTAGAAGCAGTACAATCTCGTTTAGAGATGTGCAACCATGCATTAGCTCACCAAGAAAGCAAGAGGAAACTCCTCAAGGTTGAAATATCTGAATTCAAGTCATGGTTTGAGGATGTTTTTACCCAGTGTGAAGAAGAAAAGTCAAAGATTCAGAGCTTAACCATTCAGAGGAATGATGAAATAGCAGAGCTAAGAAATTCCCTAGGAGTAAAACAGACACTAATGAGAGAAATTGAACTTAAAATTGTTCAGCTTGAACAAGAGAATCAAGAATTAGGAGATTCACTTAAAGAACTAAGGGAAGCTCAAATCCAAAATGCTGGAGCAAATTCTTTTCTTCCAAAGCTCTGTAACAAGCTAAGGCCGTTGGAAGAGGCACACAAAGACTGCGCCTCAACTATGAAGTCTAGAGAATGTCAATGGGGTTCTCAAGTTGAAAAGATGGAAGACGATATTAGGACCTACAAGTCTTCATTGACCAGTAAAGAACAAGAAGTAAAGGATCTTCTTATGAAACTAGAAAATTGTCATTGCGCAATTGAAGAACATTCCTTGGGGCTCTTGATCTTTAAATTAGAACTCATAGAGGCTTATACCAAATTATTTAATGCAGGAATAGATAAAGTTGTTCAGATCAAAGCAAAAGAAGATATGACTCTTCTCTCTATTGTGCCATTAGGAGAGAAAGCGCTTGAGCTATATAAAAATAAAGGCTTGAGTAATCATCAGAAGGACTACTTGTCTTGAAAGGGCAACTTTTGCAAATGGGGAACACTCTAAAATATGAAAGAAGTGTTGCTTTTGAAGCGCTAGAGAAGCTAGAGCTTGAATTAGCCAATAAAAATAACGAGATCACTCAATTAGGATGTGAAGTCCAAAAGTGGAAGTCTAATGTTGAAACTCTCAAAGCCTGCCCTGAAGAGATTCAAGGCAAAAGTCAAAAGATGGAGAGTTCCCTTATTTCAAAGGTTGAGCATGAGCAAGCCCTAACGGATGAAAATGAAAGCCTTATCCGCATTGTCAAGGATTAGGAGAAGAAAGCCAAGGAACTTCAAAAGCATATTGCTTTGTTAGAATTGTAATATACAAGTAAATTGAAGGAAGCAGAAACATCTATTAAAGAGGAGAAAGACCAAATTATAAAGCACTTGAAGCAACTAGGCAAGTCATTGGAGCAAGATTTGACGTGTGCGCTGTCTTTGGCTTCCTTAGAGCAGGTGGAAAAGTGGGTTGAGGTTGCTGTGCTTACTGGGGCCTTAAAAGATGCAGAAAATCTGATTAAGCTTAAGATTGAAGAAAAGAACTTGAGAATAACAAAATCAAAACTAGAAGTTAACAATTTGCTTCAGAAGTTAGCTTACAAGGAAGAATCAATCTTGCATTTGAAACAAGAATCAGAGCAGCATCAAGCCTCATTCAGAAAAAGAAGTTGGAAACTGAAGATCTAATAGAAAAACAGAGGTCCATGGAAAGCAGAATTAGAGAGCTTGAGTTTGAGAAAGGAACTTAGCTCCAAGACATCATGAAGTTATTAAACGAAAAGGAGGGTATGTTGGCACATATTGAAGACATGTGTGAAAAGATTGAAGAGTTATCTGGTGGGGATCAGCTATTGATGAAGACTCTTGATGATATATTGGATACTTCTGTAGATGGAGATGATTGGTCAAAAAATCTTGTTGACTTTGACGAGCTACATGTTTCTGCTGCAAATAGTTCAAATGGTACTTTTTCAGTCACGACTAAGAAACAAGAAGCAAATTTTGATGAGCAAGCTCCACTGAGAGAGTTTAAGAATTTGCACATGTAGATCAGAGAAGAATTCTGAACTCAAGCTAAAGAAATGCAATAAAGGTAAATAAATAAATATTCTTATTTCAGATTTAATGCTCTTACCGTTGTCTTGTATTAGAGTCTTGATATATGCGATATACACTTACTTTCAAAAGCTAGATTTTGAAGAATCTTTAGTATCAGGAGAAGTTCAGGCTTAGCAAACTTAATATTGTTAAATGGTAAACAAAACTCAGAATAATGTTTAATTCTTCAACTTTATTCCATAAGTTGTTCATCAAAGCTTCTTTACCCATAGTCTTATCAAAAACAAAAGAGCCATGAGCATAAAATTTTGTAGCCATGTGATACAAGTGACCTGAACATGTATAGACAAAAGTTCCTAGTCCATATATAAATGTTCTTAATTCTAAACCTAAAGCTGGATTAGTTACCCTGCAGGAAAAAAGAAAAGTGAGTCGGTCAACCTAAAGTTGTAGCCATTTGACTTGACTTGATGCATCCCTATAATCTCCTGAACCAAGGGAGAATCACTTTGTAGTCCGAAGGAAGAAATGTAATCACCAAAAAGTTCCAATAACAAGTGAGTAGTATGAACATGTTATCATTTGCTGCTCTGAAACTTGTCATTGCATGTTGTTCACTAGTTGAAACACTTTTTGGTAACTACATTCTTTCTCCGGGGCCTTCAAATAATTCTTCCCTGAATTAATTGTCTCATCACTTCTATCTAAAGTTGTTGTGATTTTGTTGATGAGCAAATCAATTAGTAAAACCACTAGTATTGTTAATATTTCTGTTAGTTTCATACAGTGCTGTACTTTTTGTTCTGCTTGACAAGTGATTTTAGATTTTTTTTTTCCAGATTTTGGCAACATGCAGGATTTGCTCGTCTCAAGCAAGCTAAACCACTGTATTTTAATTCTCTTGGGAAGTCCAAGAATCAGCACTAACTGTTAGATATGGAGGACTGAAAGATAAACTAAGTGAACTCAACTGATGCTTATTTTTGTAGCTAAGTGAACTCAACTGATGCTTATTTCTATAGCTCCCACATGATTTATAGAAAAGATTAGTTTAGTGATCAAGTTTGATCCTTAGATTTGTATGAGTGAGCCATTTCCATTTGGTTATCTTGATACATGAATGGGAAAACACGAAATAGGTAGGAAGTAGTGTTGTTCTAAATATAGTTTACATAGAAGTATCAAATAGTCACTATTTGCTGGTTTGTAACGTGTTTCTGTGATTACGTTCATCACAATTCTAAAGAAAGGCTCGCAGATGGGTAGATGATAACCTAATACCAAATCATGCTCTATGTGATGGGATTAGACAAATACACAACTTTATAATGCGTGATTGTATTATAATATTCGATTTCATGTTAAGAAATGCGAACTATTGTTATTTTTTAGCCAGCCGTTGTAATCAAATGAATATTGAATCTGTCATTATGAATATTTCCCTTTATTAAAAAAAAAACACCACTGCTCCCATTTCAGTTAGTAATCAAATTTTAACCCTTTCTGTTAAACTTACATTACAACCAACTTTCATTTATGTACTAATTTGTTGATTGTGGATGTTACAAGTTGGATTATATACTTCACTTTCGGGTTCTCTTTTTTATTATTTGTAATAAAAAACACCTGAATTTGAAGGTTTGACATTTCTATATGTCTAACAATTCAATACCGATCCTGATGTTTTTGGATTTGAGAAGCTTGCATTCTGATACATAACTAACCCTTCACTCATCAACAGTAGGCATATGTAGTTGCAATATACTACCTCCTCCAATCTGAAATATAAAGGATAGTTTATAAGTGAATTTTGATCAAGAATATAAAAATTTTAATATAATTTATCTCTTTATCATTTTTCTCCCAACTAATTTATTTGGCTTATAAATTAATATATAATAATATAATAATACACAAATATTTCAAAAACTTCATGTAACATATGCTATAATTAAGAAAATTATTTAATTTTCTTAATCTCTCCAAATTAGTCAGCTTTCATTTTTTTTGTAGGCCTAGGGTATCTACCACCGGTAGTAGTGATTAATCCCCTCGCACTGTAGACTTTCCAAAGGGGTTTTAGTGTTGACCATGAGACCCTCTCTATCCACATCGCCAGGGATCAAACCCCTAATTAGATACTTCAGGAAAACAGGAAAGCTGCAAATGTGACCGATGGTAGGATGTGTGTTAGTTAAGAACAGTTTGGGTGTTGGCCCAACAAGGTGGGTTGGGGGAGAGTGGGTTAATGCATATTATAGACAGGCTCCTTGTTCTTGTTTCTTTTTCTTTGGGCCCTCACCATTTAAAACTCTTTTGGGAAATTTCTTCAAGGTCCCGCACACCGTGAAAATCATCAAAATTATTATGGAGTCTCATGGATCTTAATTTAAGTTTTAGTGTACATTTATCCAAGTAACTTTATTTAAAAAAAACAAAAAGGAAAAGAAACTTCCCCAATAGTGGAAACCATAAAATTAAGAGTCACATTCAAGCTAGCATCTAGATTAAACCAGCAAAAGCAAAGCAAGCCAATCATGGAACAAGACCTCAACTTCAATCCAAGCCAAAACATAGATGCTGCCACCATGCTTAATCAAACTAAGAAAACTTCTGATATGGATATCAAACTCAGAAAGGCATCTCCATACACTAATAATGTTCAAGCATTCTGTTCTTACCTTCTTGAATGAAAAAAGCCATCATAATTCAAGAACTTCAAAACTCTGAGAAGACATCTATTCTCCAACTGGAACCTTTCAATCCAAATTGAACGGATTTTCAAACACACTCACTCAGTAAGTGCTCACAAGGCAGCTAGCAGCTGGCATCATCTAATCCTCCAGGCCATACCTTAAACTCCAGTTGGCTTTTCTCAAAAATAAATAAATAAAAAGGATGAGAATGGCAGAGAGAAATACCAGTAAACCCAGCCCCCACTTACCCAACAACAGCTTGAAGCATCCAATATAAGAACTGACCGCAACTGATAACAGAGGTGATGGTGCATGAGAATGCGAATGACATGGACACACCTCCATAGATTATATGAAATACTTGAGCTCATCAATTGCTAAGCTTTCTACACAGAAGTTCCAATGGATACCTGTTCACATGCATTATCGTTGGAAATATCTAGCTCATGCTTTGATAAATGATGACTCAGAATTTTACATTTAAATTTGTGATCCAGAATAGTCCAAGTATTACCTGTTTTATGGGAGCAATTAACACAATATATCTGATAACCTGTTTTAAACAAAATCTAGATAAATTTCAACTGAGTATTCAAGTCCATCCATCACTGTTGGATGTATCTGCTTTCTTAGAGTACTTCATCCATTTTTGCTTGTTCTTCTCTGATGCATTCCGGTTTTGAGAAAATCTTGTAAGCCCCTCTCTCAATGCTCCTAGATTTACCCCATTTCCAACCAAAATGCTTGTTACTCCCATTTTTGAGACCTGAAATTGGCATTTCCAGCTATTAAACATGTAATATATATGCATAGTACTCTTTCCACCCAAAGAAGATGAGCAACTAGCAATTCTACAATGTAACCATTACAGGACACATTGGAAACGTGATAGAAAATATTGCACAAAAATGAAAAATGAAGGAAGTCTTTTTACCGCTTGGATGTTCCTATTCTTTTTTTTTTTTTTTTTGGTTACAAAGGCAAGCAAAGCTTGGATGTTCCTATTCTCATCATCAAAGAATAGCATAGAATTAAATGGGATCCCATTCCTTGAATGAATTCTTTGAAAATGGTCTGTTTTGTGTGTCAACTCGAAAATATTTCCTGAACAATAGAAGGAAATGACAAATTAAAATTGACAAGACACAGATATGTGATTACAACCATTACAGATTCCATTTTGTTTAGGAAACAATTTTTTATTTCCCCCCTTCTTTTTGGGTGTTTAGACGTATACTCTAGAAGGTTAGGGGAGACAAAAAGACTTGCAACCACAACCTTTAGAATTTTTTTTTCCAGCTTAGCGCTAATCTCCTACAGCAGAAGCCAGTGCTCAACTCTGTTTTTTTCTCAGGGCATCAAATATGATGATATGATTCAAAGAACAAACCTGAGTAGAAAACATTGACTTGATGCTCAATTTATCAAGAAATGTTCTGGCTATATCAGCAGTTGGTGATCTAGAAGCAATGTCAACACCAATCCCTTTGTCTTCGAGTGCACATAGGATTCCTTTGGCTTGAGGGTACCAAGATGGCATTCCACTCTTGGATCAGCACTCGCTGAAATTTGGCTTGGCATAAGTGATTAAATTATAAATTAACATTTGAAAACTTTTGCAGGAGAACCATCTTGAGTTATACTGATCTGGAAGTTCATTTTTACTCATTCTAGATGACATAATTAATGGCTTGGCTTTAAATTGTCAGCCTTTGTGGTTTGTTAGGGTCAACCCTTAACCTCTACATGATACATTTTGTACAAAGTTGATGAGAATAAAAAATTTAAATGTTTAAAAGATGAGAAACTCAAAATGCTCTCAAGCTATTTCTGAGGAAAACAAACAAAAAACCAAATTGTCCAAAATATAGTTTTGAAGGATACATTCTGATTTTCAAATGTCAACTTAGCCTCAACAACTTTTTTCGGCTCAAGAAAAAAAAGTATCTCACTTAAGACATTGTACAACCGTAAGAGGTATAAATTAAACAACGAAATCTTGATCAATTATCAATATGAGTATTTATGTTAAAACTAGATGAGACACCATAAATTATTTGAGTTTTATAAAAAGAAGCCTCAAGGCCACATCAAAATGATTACCCGTAGATAATCCAAGAATAAAATTTTACTGGATAATGGATTCTGTCACCAGGCAAAGTTGAGCTTGGTTCAGTGGCCACAGAACAAAATTAGGACAGAGAAACCATTAGGCATCCAACGAATTTGACAGTTCAACTCGGTTTGCAAGGAAATTCAATCATATTATGTGATGAAGTAATGGCAAATAATCCACATAAGCCTGTCCTCTTATTTCATACAAGAACTAAAAAACTAAACTAAAACTCCTCAATCTACATCATTGATGAAGCATTTTTCCTGGAAGTGCCACACTGAAGTTTCTCTCTAAAACGAAAATCTATATCCCAGGACAAAAACAAAAACAAAAAAGAAAAGTAATACTAGATTCAACCAAACAAGAAAAAAGGAAAAGAAAAAACAAAAATGGCCAGTTTTGAGTACAAATTCAGAGCAATTTGGAGAGATCAAATAAATCAATGGCAATGAAGAGATAAACTATATTTTAAACGAAGCTAGGTAGATTTTAGAGAAAGAAAAGAAAGAAGAGAAAAGGGAGGAGTACCAGTAGAAAGGCCAGAGGGTGTAATCAAGGTCGAAATCGACAAGTCGTGGGAGAACTTGAAGAAAGACTTCGATTATTATAATATTTTTATAATATATTAAATCTGGACCATTGAGATCTTAATCTAACGGTCCAGATTGAGAAAAGAACCATAAACGGATGGAAGGAAAAGGATGGTAGCCAGATCCATTTGAAGAGTGCCTCTGCCTTCACCTTCTCGTCTCCCATCTCTCTACCTCTACCAACCTGAGGGATTGAATTCCGATAGTCGTCACACGAGCTTCGATGCAATATTCAAGATATCAATATATATATATGGAAAATCTTATTCAATCCCAACGGCAAGAAAAAATAAAACTCCCCGTAATATAGTTTCCTCTGTCAAAAATTATTTGAGGATGGCGGTGATATAGATTTCAAACGTCATATCTTATTGACATAGTGTCTATTTGGGATAGTTTATTTTTAGATAATAAATATTTATAAATCGTGATTTTATGATATACGAGGTAAAAATATTAGAGGAGTTTTATCTCAACTTACAATAAGTGCTTATTTAGCCCCAATATGCAATACCAAACACACACAAATGAGCTTATCAATTACCACTCTAAGACTTGTCAATATAGCCACGCACACTTGTCAATTGGAGCTGGTTTAGTTAACATAGATGGGCTTGCCAATTGCCACTCTATGGATTGCAAAAGTGACCTTTTTCAATATGACTTTTTACAATCTTGCTTTTGGATAAAAGTCAGATTGTTTAATATGATCTATGCTTGAATTTGGTGATTGTATAAGTGACTTTAGCAAAAGTAGAACTTGTTTGAATTGGTTTTAGCATAAGTGGCTTTTGTGATAATGGTAAAAGTGAGTCAATGGAAAAATATTTAAAAAATCAAGTAAATATTAAATAATTACTTTAAAATATTAGGTGCTACTGGAAAAATATTTTAGAGTGGGTGGAAATCAATAAATCAGTATTCTAAGTTTTGGGTGCTCTTTACTACTAAAAAGAATACATTAAAGGTAAAATTGTAGTAAGTCTCCTAAGATTGGGTACAACTGAAAATATATTTTAAAAGATTAAAAGCACCAAAAAAACATTTTATCGTAATTTTTGGAGCTGAAAAAGTATATTAAGGATAAAATTGTAATCAGTCTGATAACACACTGGATATAACTGGAAAAATATTTTAAGGGGTTAAAAGTGCTAAAAATTATTTTATGATACTGCATGCTACTTAAAAAACATTTTAAGATACTAGATAAGTTCAGAAATATACTTCATAATATTAGACACCATTTTCTTAGAAAAAAAAAAGTTCAGCATAATTGGTGTGAGAGATATGAGAGTGTTTTTTTTAGGTGGGACAACATTTATGTCCCATTAATTTCTCTGTCCAATTTTCATCAGAAGCCAATCATGGCATAAGCCCCAAATCTGGCTTATGGTAAAAGCAATATCAAATCGCATAAATCATTTTCATCAACAACTTTCCCAAACATTCGAAAAAAATATCATTTGTGCCAATCGGGGTTTTTGGGACCCAATCGTCTGATTGGGCCCCCCAAACTGAATGTCATATACTCACTATGACTTATCAATATAGTTACATACACTTGTCAATGATGGTTGTTTTAGTTAATATATATGAGCTTACCAATAGTCACTATATGACTTGTCAATATAGTCACATACAATTGTTAATAAGGTAAGTTTACATTTGAAATCTATATCACCACAGTCCCTAGAGAAATTTTTGATAAAAGAATCTACACTAGTACATTTTTTTTTTATATTTTTTATGGTCTGGGTAGCTAAGTGAGATTTTCCCATATATATTAAGTATGGATAAACAGTCTAAGTCCCCACTCAAATTTCTTGCAAAAAAATCCTTGAGTTTTCAAATTCAATGGAAAATTAATCATTTTGTCCCTATGGTTTTCATTAGATGCAACTATTGATTAGGACTTTTTTATCTTTAGCCTTGGGTCCACAATAAAAAACAAACTAAGGATTGCGTATAAATAAACTTAGAATCGTTCTCTTTTCTCTATGAGCCTTTTATTAATTCCTAAGTAATTTAAAGGGTTAAGGTGCAAATTTACCAATGAAGTTTTGTCCAAGGAGCATCTGGCACAAATATCTTTTATAAGGGGCAAAAATACCAATGAACAATTAAAAAGGGGCATCCACCACAAAAACCGTTAATCCGTACTAACGGTATTAAATTATAAGAGAAGAAAACCCCTAACGGCGTTAGTACGGATTTAACGGTTTTTGTGGTGGATGCCCTTTTTAATTGTTCATTAGTATTTTTGCCCCTTCTAAAAGATATTTATGCCATACGCTCCTCGGGCAAAACTTCATTGGTAAATTTGCACCTTAACCCTAATTTAAATATCAAAAAATGTAATGGAAATAAGGGAAAATTGGTTTTGGGTTTTGTTTGAAAGTAGGTAATTACAAAACTTAATTAAAATCCTGAAGCTACTATTTTTTTTTTGGTCTTTTCAAATAATGAATAGAATGGAATATGAATGAAATGAATTCTCTTGAGAAGTTGGTTCAATGGCTATCCTTTCTCCATAAATGATATGGGAGTTAGAAACACATCAAGTCTTAATTAAAAACCTAAGTAATCACATTGGGTCTAACACTCATAATCAATAGCAACTTATTATAGGATCGCATTCATAACTATTACTTAGTAACATTATTCAAGAACAACTTGATATGTAAAATGGATTGAATTAATGCAAATATTTCCTCCAATATAAATGCACAATCGCGACACTTAAATTAACCCAAATCAGCTATACAAACTAGTAACCACATAGCAAGCATAGTCTCATTAAATTAATAGGAAATACATAAATGAAAATCATCCAATTACAATAATCCAAATCCAAACACAATATAAGCAATCTTAGCTCAATAATATGGAGTCCAAATAACTCACAATAAAATACTACTAAAAGTACCTTAAAACATAGTTATGAATTACAATAACAATAGAAAATTCATAAAGAAATTTTAAAAAAAAAACTTCCCATTGAAACTCTTGAACTTAAACTAAGTCCCCAATCCTCAATAGTCGAAAGTTTAGTCATTCATTGGAGCTTCAGCGACAGTGACAGCAACTTGTTTGGAGCTCTGAAAAGCCATGGAAATTGAGCTCACCCGGAAATCACAGAACTCCCTAAAAAATCACAAAGCTCCCCAGGAAGTTACAAACATCGCCGGAAATCACAAAGAACTGCCAAAGGAGGAAGGTATGGTGTTAGAGTGAGGAAGGGATGGTGGTGATAGTTGTAAGATGGTGTTGGTATGTCAATGCTTTTCTCCGGCAGTAATGACAACGGACTTGAGTGGTCCAGTGAAGAGAATCAATGGTGAAGGTCCTCTCTCTAGTTCTCCATTGAGCTACAAAGTCTCGGCCTTCTCCACTAGGTGCTTATTCGAAGATGACAGTGGGAGGACGCTACAACTCCGATAGTGGTCCTAAGGCGAGAGAGATGATGACAATGATGGTGGTCGACGGCTTTGAGCTTCCTAGATCTGAGCTCTCTCAATTCGTGGGGCTTTAATGGTGGAGAAGACGCTGGTGGTGGTGAGGAAGGAATTCCTCAGTAATGGTGATGGTGGTGGAGGCACTCTGTCTCTTTCCGTCACCTCTCAAGTTCGTTTTGACCAGGGACTACACTAAAAATATTTAGAAGTTCATGGAGGGACTAAGTTGTAACATTTAAAATTTTTGTGGGGCTAACTGTAATTTTCAAAATTATAGGCCTTTTCTTTAACTTTCTCTAGACCATTTCTTCATGGATTTGTAGTTTCCAAAAATTCTGGGTATATTTCTGTAATTTTTTTCTAAACTAATTTGCATAGAAAATAAACCCGAAATGTAGTACCTTATATTCTAAAAATAATGAATTAAGGTAAATCATGAAATATATGACATTTTTTCCCCATTTTAATCTTCATTTCATACGAACAATTTTAATCTCAATTAATCATAATTAATGCAATTTATGTCCAAAAATAGTGATAAAATCCCCAAATACACCATGAAATAACTAATCAAAATATGGTTCAATCAACTGTCACTATTCTTGGACTAAATGCAACTCACTCCCTATACTTTGACTCGGTTGTAACTTAGTCCCTATAAAATAAAGGTCAATGACCGAATTATAAAATGATTAAAACTATAAGGACTGAGTTGCAGTTGGTGTACCATCTTTAAGATTGGTGTTCTGAGTCAAAAGCGGATAAAAAATTCAGATGTTTTACTCAACTTGCCTTCCCACAAAGGAAAAACAATGCAAGAGCTCAAAGAATGTCAATGATGAGGAAGAATGACACATCCTAACTACTCACTGTGCTTTTTCAAACATTAACTATAAAAAGCTCCTTCTTATGTTTTGAAAATAGGGATAATTTCAGTCAGCCCCTAGAAGAAATTTTATTTCAATCAACTCAAAAAATTTTGAACTTTCACTGCACCCATTGAGTGAAAATGAAATTAAGCTTTGTCTTTGAAAAGACAATGATGCCATTGTTTTATTTTTTTAATCCCCTTATTTATCTTATAAATGCTTTTATTTGTTTTGTGAATGCTCTTATTTGTCTTATGAATTCCTTTATTTATCTTGTGAATGGCCAAAATGTTCTTGTTGACTCTCTAATTTCTTTTGAATCCCTTTATCTGTCCTGTAAACGCATTTATCTTACTTGTGAATGCATTTATTTGTCTTATAAATGCTCTTATAAAAAAATAAAGTAACGACTTCATTGTCTTTTCACATATAAAACTTAATTTCATTTTGGTTCAAAAGGTGCAGTGAAATTTCAAAATTTTTTAGGGATTAATTAAAATAAAATTGCTTCCATGAGGTTGACTGAAATTTTCCCTTAAAAAAATGTAAAATTTTCCATGTAATAAAAACTGTTTGCAGAACATTGAAACAAGTAACTCCAAGCTGGATAGTTATCCTCTACTTCAATCACATGAAAAGGTCCATTCAAATATCCTATCATCTCAAACTTAAAGGTCTTGGGCTACAGATCCAGGTAAGCAACATATGTTATTTCCATGGTCTCGTTACCTAACATTAACTATATGCTTTTATCTATTAATTTTAGCCTATAGTAAATATAACATTTGTCATACCAACAAATGATTGGTCGGGATGGTAAATGGTCATGCCCTCTCTAAGGATGAGAACACAAATTTAAATCATATGAAGCGCACTTGTTAGTAGAGGATATCACCCATTAGACAACATACTCTCTCTCTCTCTTTGAACTTGGATTAGTCAATTGCTTGAATATTTGGATTATGTTGAAGAAGGCCACGTTAAAAAAATAGGCTTAATACCAAAAAATAATTACATTTGCCATTTAAAATGTTACTTTTCATTTCAGACCCTTTTCCATTCCATTACGTGTACCAAATAAGGCCTTCATGCTTAAGTGCCATGTCAAATGAGTGGAATCTTTATTAGAGTACAATAAGGGAAATTAATTAACACTCACGCCTCTGTTTTTGGCTCCAAACTCCAGCCAAACTGTAAATATACAATAAATAATTTTGTGTTAAATTACAAATTTGCTCTGAAAGTTTTCACTAAGGAGCAATGTTATCCCGAAAGTTTTTTTAGGTTCAATGTTACCCCAGAAGTGTTAAAATAGAGCAATATTGCCCATTTTATTTAAAAATGTAATTGTCAACATCATTTTTTTAATGATCAACGTTAGTTTTTTAACGGAATAGGATAACATTATTTAAAGATTTAAAACTTCCGATGTGACATTGAACTTTCTAAGGCAACATTGTTCATTATCAAAAAACTTCCGGGGCAGATTTACAACTTAACCCAATAATTTTTCTTCAAAGCGAACCACTCAACAATGCCATTATGGTTATTTAATTAAAATCATATGGTTCGGTTGATTTATTCCATCTTTGCAGCTTCAACGGGATGTAGTGCATGCATGCAATTTTTGTACTTAGATTAGGAAACCAAATAGGCATAATCATTACTACTAAGTTGAGGTTCTTGCATCACCTAAGTAAAAGAATGAATAACAAATATGGGGCATAAAATGGCGCTTGAGTAAAAAGAATGATCAATATATGAGTTATTCACTTTCCACTAGAATATCTAAGAAAGAATTATTAAAAAAATATTGAGAATGAATTTTCCTTTTTTGTAAAATTTGGCAAGAGTATTTGAACATTTTATTTAGCGGCAGCACTTGCAGCACTCAAATCCACAGAAAGATCAACATCCTGAAACAAACAATAAAGATTGTTAATAAATAATTTGTATCAAATTTTTCCGAGAAGGATAAAATACTATAGCATATCATGGTATGTGTAACCCCCTTACGTAATTTTATTTGAAATACGCGATTAAAATGAAATAGAGACCAATAAGAAACAAAACTCATTTAAAATCCCATCCTCACGATAGGGTTTTCACAAATACCTTTCGAAATCTAATTTACTTGGTCTCATATTCAATTTCAAATACAATTACATCATGTGGAATATCACATTTATACAAATATTAGAGAGCACAACATAATTCTGGCAATCCCGGGTTCCATACATTATTCAAAGCCTTACAGGGCACAAACGCCCTTTATAAATTCTCATACGGGGATTACACAAATCTATCTCAAATATCCAATGCATAATACTCCCCACTATGATAACCAACTACCAACTAATGACAGTCCGAAGGAGTCCTCATCGCCCTGGGATGCTTGCCCATCCTTGATCCACCTACCCTGTTTGCATAGTTAGTAGGGAAGGGTGAGATTCGATATGCATGCAAGATAAGTGTTTAATGCATGACATGCTTGCAATACATAACTCATGCTCACACAATGACATATCTTCGTGCTCAATGTTTCAACAACATACTCATGGCCATAGCATAAATGGAAACAGAGCTACAATCATTCATATGTGTTTCACATAATCAAACAAAGCAATATATGCATCAATACACCAACAAAAATATCATATACATACAGAAGAGGTAAGTTCCCTACCCTTGTCCTTCCCATGTATGCTCCAGCTCCGCTTACTTGCGATCAGAACGAATACCGAACCATGGCTAGGGCGAATATCAACCCTATAACCAAGGAACAAAAAATTGGACCGGTCAATAAACCGGTCACGGAATAGGTTCAAGGGTTAATGGTTCAACCGGAGTCGAATCGGTGATCAAACCGGTGGTCGAACCGTTCATAATAAAATATTACAATTTATTAGTAACAATATATATATATATATATGTTCTTAAACTTTTATAGATAAAATCAATTGATTATATTAGATTTGATTACTTGAATCATATAAAATTAATTGACTAAAATATTATATATTATATGTATATAATATATAATATTTTTTATTTTATTCTTTTTATTTTTAAAATTTTTGTAGCCTTGAAATTAAAATTTGTTCTTATAATTTAGTAAAATATTATAGATTGTATGTATATCGGTCTAAATTTATGGTTTTCTTTCTTTTTCATCTTTTTTTTGAACCGGATATCTCATTTTTCAAAAAAAAAAGGAGCAAACCGGTTGAACCAGTGATCCACCGGTTTTGACCGATTTGATCAGTTTTGGATCGGTTCGATCGGTTTCCACTGGTTCGACCTTCCCCGTCTCTGAAACAGCAAACCGGACTGGACTGAGGACCGGTTCACTCGTTTTCTGGTTGGACCGACCGGTCCGGTCCGGTCCTTCACACCATGCCTATAACCAAAGCAAGGACATAGGGTTATTCTCTATTCCAAAACCTTACTTGCATATCACTTAAAGTTGGTTATCATTCACAACCTTTAGATGGCTAATCAAAGCCTAAACACATGCCTAAAGGCTTGGGAAAACACTTGACCAAAGACCATCTTCGAAAGTCCAAAATGTCATTCTTGGGGGTTGGCCTTGGCCCAAAAATCCACTGGCCGTGCCCAAAAACAAGTCAAAAACATTTGGGCCATGGCCAAGAAAATCCTAATTTTTGGCTGAATTTTCAAAAATCATAACTAATTCTAGAAAAATCGAAATGAAGTGATTCCAAAGCCAAATGAAAGCTATTTAAGTCCTCTTTATAGGAAAAATATGGACCATTGCTAGAAATCACCACAAAATTCCACAATTATCCAAAACTCAACACTACCCCAAAACAGAATCTTGTTTCCATCCTAAACTTTAGACAATCATATATCCTAGTACACAAAAGACACAAATTATGTGTCCATTTTGAAGCTTGGAATGTTTACTTTAAGACTGGAAATTTTCATAATTTTTAGATACCATTTGTTTATTCAAAACTTCCATGCAAACTGACTACCCATAATAGAGTTCACACTTGACAGATTTCCAATTTTCTATCAAAGTGTCCAATGACTCCAAAATAAATAAACAAACCTATTCCCATATAATTTTCCACAAGGAACACAATGGCAACCTCAAAATGACCAAAATCACAACCTATCAACATGCCCTGTTTTTACCAATACACAAATCCAACACAAAGGTGCCAAACTTTACATTTAAACTTCAATTCAATTCTATCAACTCAAAACACTAAACAAGGCGCCATTTCCATGACAACAACATACCATACTCCCCATGACCCTAAATCATGAAAATTTGGGCAAATTTTCCAGAATTTCAAGGCCCAACCAATGGCCATAAAACTTATATGAAAATGAAGTTTTAACTCACCTCAACAACTTTCCCAAAGAGGTTCCTTGGTTCTCCAATCTCTAGATTTCCTTGTGTGCTCAAAACACCACCAATGGAAAATCTAAAACCATGAAAGTGAAGTGTTAGATCTCATGTTTTGATGATAACAAAGAATATTATGAAAAAGATTTGGTTAATAAATAATTTTGAACAAAGTAATAACAGGGAAAATCATCACTTGAAGTAAGCATTGGAGTAATGAAGAAAGGCCAAGAGAAAAAACTAAGAAACTTGATTAGAAGCAAGTTTTCTAAGGCATTACTCGAGTAAGTACTCGAGTAATGAGACAGAAACTTAAAGTAACCAGAGACACCTTCAAGTAACCTGCCAACAATACTCGAGTAATAGTGTAAATGTTTTCAAGTTGCTCTCAGCCTCCCAATGTTACTCGAGTAGATACTCGAGTAACCGTGTAAAAACACTTCCAGTTGCTCTCAGCCTGCCAACGATACTCGAGTATGTACTCGAGTCCCTTGTTTCAAGAAATCTGTTGCTCTCGGCATTTTCAACCCTGCCAACGTTACTCGAGGAGCTACTCGAGTAACTCACTGTGGTAAGCAAAAATCTTAAAGTAGTACTTGAATAACTTGATCTGGTTTTTATCACATTTCACTCGAGGCACTACTCAAGTATGCAATATGGAATGACTTATTTAAAGTGGATTACTTGAGTAAGTACTCGAGTATCCAGAGTTATTTTTGAAGAAAAACCTCAAGTCATTACCCAAGTAAGCTATGCAGAAAATTTATGTTTACTCGAGTATGTACTCGAGTAACAACGTAATCAAACTTGAAGTGCTCTCGGCCTTGAAATCCTGCCAACATTACTGGAGTAAAGCATCGAGTAACCTAAAGTTTATTTGAAGGTTTACTCGAGTTGGTATCCGAGTAACCTATCAAGTAAAGAGTACAATACTCGAGTAGGTACCCGAGTAAACAAGTATTTCCAAAGGTTTGAGATTTTGTTTATTCCATGCACTACCTGAGTAAATAAATTATTTTAGAGATTTTCTGTATGATCACTCGAGTAAGGACTCGAGTAACCATGAACTTTACTCGAGTAAGGCCTCGAATAATGTCAGATTTTTTGTCTTTATCTGTCATAAACTCGGTCATTTCCACAAAATCTCCTCAAGTAAATCACTCTACTCTCTCACAAAAATTTTTCACAATCACTTTCTTACTTCATTTCCGACAAAACCCATTGTTTTTCAACTCCAAAAACCTCCTATTCTGCTCAGATTCAGCCTGCCCTAAACTCACGACTGTCACTCTATTTTTTTTCTGAGTTTTCAAAACCTTTATTTGATTCAGAATGGTTAAAACCAAAAACCTCACTCCCACAGATTCTTCTGAATCACAACAACACCCTGATCCTCTTTCTTCTCCTCCCAGAAAGAGAAGAAAACTTACTCCAAGATCCAAAGCCAAAATCCAACCCAATCCTCAACCTCAACCGAAACCAAAAGGGGTTGTTATCAAAGAGCCAGTAGTTACAAGGGCTCAATCCAAAAAGAGCACCTCTACTGGGAGAGGCAAAAGTGCCAAATCTCCTTCTCATCTACCCTCTGATTCCTTAACTCCCTCTTTCACACCAAAGCCTCACAAAAAGCCCAAATATGATAAGAATGTGGCTAAGGCAATGGTTAGCATTCTAGATCAAATGGAGAAGGGGCAGTCTTCAAAGAAATCTAAACTGCCAGAAGAGAAGATCACCAAACCTCCAAAGGGGTTCAATGTCAACAAACTGGAGGAGTCCCCAAAGTACCTCACTCAATTCTCCAGGAGAAAAGTGTGCAAGACACACCATGTGGACCTCAAGTTACTTCAGGAGGTATTGAAGCATGATCTTAGTTCATTTCTAGAACCTTTTATGCCCTGGCTCTCCATTAGACTTCCTTTTTGCACAAAAGTGGTCACACATTTTTATTGCAATCTTGAGATCCTAGATGAACCGAATAGGACCTCATCTGAGGAAGAGATGACTACCACTGTGAGAGGCCAAAAGATTCTCATCTCAGCCTCTAGAATAAACTTGTGGTTAGGAATAGAAATCCCCCCAGATGACATTTACTCCGAACTAGACTCAAACCAAATATTCTCTGTCCTTAAACCTGGTGAGCTTGTTGGCCCTTTAAATTTCAAACCAAGTGATATGTGTGATCATCACAGGGTTCTATGGTACATCTACTCTAGATCCCTTGTGAACAAGGCCAACAACTATACCCACTTCTCTGATAGGGACTATAGATGGTTTGCTTCCTTACTCCTGAAGGAACAAAAAGATTTAGGAGAGTATATCTTTTCTGAGATGAAGAGATACAGAGTAGATGGGAAAGCTACCACACCGATGGCATATCCTCAGATTGTTTCTCTCATTCTGAAGGAGAATAAGATATGGTATCTAGAGAGCAAAGAACACATTGAGAGGATTACTCCGGTTGGGAGAAATCAGATTGACAAGATCAACATTGACATTCCTCTCAAGGGCCCTCTAGAATCTGGGTCAAAGAAGAAGAAGAAAACCGAGACTGAGACTAGCAAGATGGATAACACTCAGTCGTCAGCTCCAGCTGCCACTACATCATCACCCTCCTTCCTCTATGCCACACTCCAGCACTTCATGGAAAATATGCTGAGAGGATTCCATGTGGACATTGCTAACACAAATGCTGAGTTGATAACTCACATGAATGGAAAGATGGCGGAGTTGGTAGAGAAGATGGATAAAAGGCATGAGGAGTTGCTAGCTGAGCAATGTTCCCAGGGTGACACTACTACAAAAAAGTAAAGCTGTGGCTCTTATAATTGCATTAACTGTGGCGCTAGAGAAGTGCCACATATCTGGACGTCACTAAAAAAAGCTGTGGCGCTTGGAAGCACCACAACATTTAAAATTTTTTTTAAAAAAAAATACCCTCCTGTGGCGCTTGGTGGAGGAAGTGCCACAGGAGGGGGGCCTCCTGTGGCGCTTGCTCCAGCAAGCGCCACAGCAGGGGGGCCTATTGTGGCGCTTGCTCAAGCAAGCGCCACAGTAGGGTCGCTTTTTTTTTTTCTTTCTTCTTCTTCTTCTTCTTTTTTTTTCCTGTGGCCCTTTTTTATGCTTCCTGATTGTGAAGCTTTATATAAAATGAGTGGCTTTCGTGTTTATCATCTCCACAAATTATCAATCTTTCTATTTTATATTTCAACTTATTATATATATATATATAATTTTCACATTTAAAATTCAAGTTCCCCAACAATAATGTTCTTACATTAATACTCTCCAAAGCTAACATAAAAAATATCACAATACAAGAACTTGATATGTGAACACAGTACATCAACAACTAATTAAGTAAATTAAAAGATTACTAAAAAACGCAAGCTTGTCGGCAACAAAATTTAAACAAAGCAAAAAGGCAAACAAAACAAGCTAGGTTTTCAGTCTTTCCTATTAAATTAGGAACAAAAAAGCAAACTTTATATTACGGTTTATCTTGACTAAAAAAAAAATTTAAACAAAGCAAGCTAGAATGAAATAGTTTTCTTCTTACGAATCTATTAATTGACCAGCGCAAG
This sequence comes from Inga leiocalycina, assembly GCA_963242795.1. Lineage (NCBI taxonomy): Eukaryota > Viridiplantae > Streptophyta > Magnoliopsida > Fabales > Fabaceae > Inga > Inga leiocalycina. The sequence goes on from OY725321.1 coordinate 62,971,849, forward strand.
GAGTGGGAGACCACGTTGGTGATGCTAGCTTGAGTGACGAGTGAGCGTGTGGGTGTGTTTTTTAGTATGAAGATGATAGGAAATGGAGGGAGGGAGCCGACGGATCCACTAAGAAGATGAGAAAGGGAAAGTAGTTTAATGGAGGAGAGAGTAGTTAAATAATTAAAGTGGAGTAGTAGTCAAAAAGAGAAGGAATGGGGGGCGGACACAGGACCATTACGCGGGAAATGAAATAATTAAGAGATACACTATCCATTTGAATTTTTTTTTTTTAAAAAAAGGGGCAAGTGTGGCGCCTAAATAATTAGGCGCCACACATTGCCTCAAATCAGCTGTGGCGCCTAATGCTGCAGCATTATTATTTTTTTTAAAAAAAAAACTAGGCATGTGTGGCGCCTATTTATTTAGGTGCCACACATGCCTAGTTTTTTTTAAAACAAAAATAATAATAATGCTGCAGTTGTGGCGCTTGGTGGGTTAGGCGCCACAGCTACTTTTCTGGCCCCAAGTGTGGCGCCTGCATAGGTAGGCGCCACACTAGGTCTCCTTAATTGTGACACTTAATCTATTAGGCGCCACAGCTGGTACCCAAAATTTAAAAAAAAAATTAAAGAGGTAAAAAAAAAAGAGAAGCTGTGGCACTTGTTTAAAGAAGTGCCACAAAATGTGCGCCACCTTTTATCCTTTTTGTAGTAGTATGAGACATTAAGATTGATTCTGGCCCAACTGGATTCTTTGGGTCTCGGACCTTCTGCCGGTCCATCATCTTCTGCACATGACACTTCTTCATCTCCAAAGCATATACCATCCCCAGAGCATACACCAGCACCTCCTGAGAACATTCCTTCTGATATTCATCATTCTGAGGTTAAGCCACCTATCCCTCCAGTCTCTAGTCCACCTGAGCCACAACCCAAAGATATCTTATACTCAATGGATAACCCCAAAACAAATGAGACCATCCATATCATCATTGATGATTCACCTCCCAAACCTCAGCCTGAACCCGCTCCTAAACCTATTCCATCTCCTACCCATACAGAGGAAATCTCTCCTTCCTCATCTTCTGATCATCATACTCCATAGGTAGAGACCACCACTATGATCGTCTACCAGTCTTCTCTTATTCCTCCCAGAGATGACATCCATATCCCTCCACTTAATCTTCCTAAACTAGAATCCTCTAGCTCTTTTTATTCTTCTGGTTCAGATGCTTCTTTGGTTCTTCCAGTGAAGCCTATCTCCATGGTCAAGCCTCCTAGTCCTCTACTTGATTGATGAAGACAAAAAGGGGGAGAAGAGCTTGAGTGTAATTTTGTGGAGTGTCTGAGTCTCTTTTTGGGTATATGGGTGTATATGGGTTTTAGGGAGCTTTGGAACTTTTCATCTTGTAATTCCTTAAGATTAATGCAAGTTTAAGTTACGATTTCATTTCAAGTCCATTTAAGTTTTAAATTATGATACATTGTTGGACTAATGAAGTTTATTATGTATACAAGGTGAATATGTTATAATTTCAATCTTTTTCAAAACATTTTGAATATAAACTTAACAAGGTTTTCAAAGTGTTTATTTGATAACTTACTTTCAAAAATTTTGTTCAAAATCACCAAGTTTTGTCATCATCAAAAAGGGGGAGAATGTTAGATCTCATGTTTTGATGATAACAAAGAATATTATGAAAAAAGATTTGGTTAATAAATAAGTTTGAACAAAGTAATAATAGGGAAAATCATCACTTGAAGTAAGCATTGGAGTAATGAAGAAAGAGGCCAAGAGAAAAAGCTGAGAAACTTGATCAGAAGCAAGTTTTCTAAGGCATTACTCGAGTAAGTACTCGAGTAATGAGACAGAAACTTGAAGTAACCAGAGACACCTTCAAGTAACCTGCCAACAATACTCGAGTAAGTACTCGAGTAATAGTGTAAATGTTTTCAAGTTGCTCTCGGCCTGCCAACGTTACTCGAGTAGCTACTCGAGTAACCATCTAAAAAGACTTCCAGTTGCTCTCAGCCGGCCAACTATACTCGAGTATGTACTCGAGTCCCCTGTTTCAAGAAATGTGTTGCTCTCGGCATTTTCAACCCTGCCAATGTTACTCAAGGAGCTACTCGAGTAACTCACTGTGGTAAGCAAAAATCTTAAGGTAGTACTCGAATAACTTGATCTGGTTTTTATCACATTTCACTCGAGGCACTACTCAAGTATGCAGGTATGGAATGACTTATTTAAAGTGGATTACTCGAGTAAGTACTTGAGTATCCAGAGTTATTTTTGAAGAAAAACCTCAAGTCATTACCCGAGTAAGCTATGCAGAAAATTTATGTTTACTCGAGTATGTACTCGAGTAACAAGGTAATCAAACTTGAAGTGCTCTCGGCCTTGAAATCCTACCAACATTACTGGAGTAAAGCATCGAGTAACCTAAAGTTTATTTGAAGGTTTACTCTAGTTGGTATCCGAGTAACCTATCAAGTAAAGAATACAATACTCGAGTAGCTACCCGAGTAAACAAGTATTTCCAAAGGTTTGAGATTTTGTTTATTCCATGCACTACCTGAGTAATGTTATATTTGTTTGTTGACTTGCAGTTCATCAAAGTTTTCCCGATGATACTCGAGTAAGTACTCGAGTAAACTTTAATGAATACTCGAGTAGCTACTCGAGTATGTAAACCCAGAAATTCAGAAATCATTCCAACGTTCATTGTTCTGTTTCCTATCTGATTAACCTTTCATTGTATTAGTATTCTTAGCATATTTGTAGATAAACAATGAAGAGATCTTACCAAATAAGGAAAGTCAAATGTAACGTTCAAACTACACCTACCGACACCTACCGCAAACGTATGTCTTTCAAATACTAGAAAAGACAATAGTGGTTGCGCACGCTCCAACGGGCATGAAGAAATATGGATAAAGTTGAAAAGTTATTCAATTTTATGAAAAAGTTAATAAATTTTGAGGTTTTTCTTGGTGAAAATGTCTTATAAATACAATAAGGGGAGTAAGGGTTAAGTTTCAATTTTGCTCTTTGATTGGCTTCGCAAAAAAGTTGTAAGCATATGGAGTAGCATATTTTAGATTTAAGGTCGCCCTGTGAGTGTCAAAAATTGAGTAATATAGCAAACCTATTATAAAAGTATAAATGATAAGAGAGCAAGAGAGGATTTCAAGAGAGAAGGTTGATAGAATTTCGAGAGAGAAGTTCTACTTCAGTTCATTTGAAATAATCGATTACAAGCCTTTATATAGAATCAAGAATCTAACCCTGGTTGCATGACTATGATTACTTTATTAACCCTAGTTACACAACTATTGTTACTTTATATCTTCTTTATGTCCTTATCTTCTTTTGCTTTTACTTTATGTCAAGTCGACTTGAAGAGTAAGTTGGTCTAGATATGAGTCAATGGACATCCACATCTTTAATATTCGTAACACTCCCTATTGGATATCCATTATGAATGTGCCTCATTAAAAACTTTAACTAGGAAAAACCCAGTAGGATAAAAACCTAGCCAAAGAAAAGAGTATATCATTCATTGATACACCACCAAGTGCTGCCTCATTAAAAACCTTTCTAGGAAAACCCAGTGAGACAAAACCTAGATAAGGGAAAAAGAGTACAGCGTGTATCGACTCCCCCTCTTGACAACATCAGTTGAGATCTTTGAGTTTCCGAAGACCAATGTCATGAACAAGATTTTCAAAGATTGTACTTGGAAGTGACTTGGTGAATAAATCTGCTAGATTTTTACTTGAACTGGTTTGCTGGATATCTATTTCACCATCCTTTTGAAGGTCACGAGTGAAGATGAATTTTGGTGAAATATGCTTTGTTTTATCGCCCTTGATATAGCCTTCTTTAAGTTGAGCGATACATGCAACATTATCCTCATATAGGATTGTTGGGATCATTTTTCCGGAAGATAAATGACAAGTTGTACGAATATGATGTATCATTGACCTCAACCACACACATTCTTGACTTGCTTCATGTGTTGCTAGAATTTCTGCATGGTTAGATGATGTGGCTGATATAGTCTGTTTCATAGATCGCAATGAAATAGCTACATCTCCACATGTAAATAGATAGCCCGTTTGTGATTTACCATCATGTGGATCAGACAAAAAATCCAGCATCTGCATAACCAACCGGTTCATGCTTGGATACATTTGAGTAGTATAACCCTATGTCTATAGTACCTCTGACATAATGAAGAATGTGCTTTATTCCATTCCATTGCCTTCATGTTGGTGAAGAACTATATCTTGCTAATAAATTAAGAGCAAATGATATATCAGGACGTGTGTGATTAACAAGATACATTAGTGCTCCAATAGCACTAAGATATGGTACTTCTGGACCAAGTAGTTCTTCATCACCTTCTTTACTAATTTCTCAGGGTCAGAATGGGTCTTTATCCACCTTCGAAGACCTTACAACCATTGGAGTACATAATGGACGTGATTTATCCATGTAAAATCGCTCTAAGACCTTCTTGGTATAAGTTTCTTGCAATACAAAGATCCTTTTCTTGAGGTATTCAATCTGTAATCCAAGATAGAATTTGTTCTTCCCAAGTCCTTCATTTCAAATTCTTTCTTCAAACAATTAATTGCTTTTTGAAGCTCTTCAGGAGTTCCAATGATGTTGATATCATCAACATAAACAGCAATTATAGCAAACTCACTTTTAGATCTTTTCATAAAGATGCATGGGCATATCAGATCATTTTTGTATCCTTCTTTCAACAGATATTCATTAAGACGATTATACCACATACGCCCTGATTGCTTCAAGCCATATAGGAACTTATATAAATTAACTGAGTATTATTCTCGAGAACTTGAATTGGATGCTTTTGGCATCTTAAGTCCTTCAGGGACTTTCATATAAATATCATTGTCAAGTGAACCATATAAATAAGCAGTCACAATATCCATTAGATGTAAATCAATTCCTTCATTTACTGCTAGACTAATTAAATAACGAAAAGGAGTCGCATCCACTACTGGTGAATACGTTTCTTCAAAATGAATGCTAGGTCTTTGTGTAAAATCTTGGGCTACAAGACGTGCCTTATATCTTGTTACTTCGCCCTTTTCATTTCTCTTTCGTACAAAAGCCCATTTGCATCCAACTGGTTTTGCATCTTCAGTTGTAAGGACTACAGGTCCAAATACTTTCCGTTTAGCCAATGATTTTAGTTCTGCATTAATGGCATCTTTCTAGAGGGGCCAATCTTTTCTATGTTGGCTCTCACTAATGAATTTTGGCTCATGATCCTCATTATCATTCATTACATCATATGCTACATGATAAGTGAAGATGTCGTCAATGTTGACTTCATTTCGATCCCATCGAATTCCATTCATAACATAATTTATTGAGATCTCATTATTTTCACATATCTCAGGTACCTGGGTTTCTTCTGAGACTATAACATTCTCTTCTGGAGATATCTCTTATGGAGATAATAACTCTTCAGGAGATGGCTCTTCTAGAGCTACTAATTTTTCTTTATTATCCTCAACTTGACCATCTATATTCTTTACTCCTTTTCTTTTTCGAGGATTTTTATCTTTAGAACTGATGGGCCTACCACACTTTAGGCATGCTTTAGATTCATTCATAGCAGGTTTTCCTTCAGAGACATCAATTTTGATAGGAGCATTAGCAGCTGGGATATGTGACTTTGTCACTTTCTTTGGGTCAGTAAATGCTTCTGGCATTTGATTAGCTAAATTCTGTAAATGAATTATCTTTTGAACTTCTAGTTCACACTGTTTTGTATGAGGATCAAAATGAGCCAATGATAATTCATTCCAACTAATTTCTTTACCCCGCTGTTTGTTTTCTCCCCCTAATGTTGGGAAAAGTGATTCATCAAAATGACAATCGGCAAATCGTGCCCTAAATAAATCTCCTATAGATGGTTTTAAACATTTTATAATTGATGGAGATTCATACCCAACATATATTTCCATCCTTCTTTATGGTGCATTGTGGTGGTGCTACAGGCACATATACCACACACCCAAAAGTTCTTATATGGGAAATATTAGGTTCCTGACTAAAAACCATTTGTAAGGGGGAAACCTTTAGGTAACTTGTTGGCCTAATGCGAATTAACATTGCTGCATGTAAAGTGGCATAGCCCCAAGAAGAAATTGGGAGATTAGATTTCATAAGTAAATGTCTTGTAATTAGTTGCGACCTTTTAACCAATGATTCTGCAAGTCCATTTTGCATATAAACATAAGCTACAGGATGTTCAACATCAATTCCAAGGGACATACAGTATTCGTTAAAAGCTTATGAAGTAAATTCACCAGTATTATCAATAGGTATTCTCTTGATAGGATAATCAGGGTATTGTGCTCTTAATCTAATCAATTGATAAAGTAATCTCACAAACGCCAGGTTGTGAGAAGATAATAAGCAAACATAGACCATTGAGTTGATGCATCAATTAAAACCATATAGTACCTAAATGGTCCACATGATGGGTGTATTGGTCCACAAATATCTCCCTGTATCTGTTCTAGAAATGTGAGAGACTCACTTTCTACTTTGCTTAGTAACGGGCGAATAATTAACTTTCCCTTGGAACATGCAGCACAAGAGAAATCATGAGATTGTGGTATTTGTTTACACTTCAGGGTATGCCCACATGAATTCTCAATTATTTGTCGCATCATGATTGAACCAGGATGGCCTAACCGGTCATGCCAAACATTAAATTCATTAGTAAACTTCTGGTTTACATTAGCAAATTGCTGGTTTCCATAGGCAGACTTCTGGTCTGCATTGATGAACTTCTAGTTCTCAATAGTATGTGTTTCAATTGTGCTTTTACATGTGTAATACAAGCCCGAAAAAAAAATAGGAAAACTTTCTAATATGCATTTTCTACCAGCAACTATATTTGTGATGACAAGATATTCCTGATTATATTTAGTTATTGTTTCTAAATGATATCCATTTCTGCGAATATCTTAAAAACTCAATAAGTTTCTTTTAGACTTGGTAGAATAAAATTTATTATCAATGCATAATTTTGTTTTTTAGGTAACAAAACATTAGCTCTTCTGGAGCCTTCAATTAAATTTATACTACCAGATATAGTCTGAACATTGGCTTCTTGTATTACCAAGGAAGAAAAATATTTATCATGTTTGAGTATGGTGTGAGTTGTTGCACTATCAACGAGAGATAAATCTTCAGGATTGATACCAATAAGATTCATTCTTCATTAAAAGAAACATAAAGCATAATTAAGATTAATACATATGATAGAAGCAGCTTTAAATACAATAAAACATGACATTTCAAATTAAAAACTCTGTAACATCCAAATATGTATTATCCATATTGCCACACTCAATTTTCTGCCTAATCAACATGATTTATTTCAACTTTTGATCCTTTACCATTATTTTTAATTGATTCTTGGTAAAGATCAACTAGGTGCATTGGTGTACGACAGGTATGAGACCAATGGCCCTTGCCACCACATCGATAACATGGATTATAGCATATTTATTATGCCTACTGCTTTCCCCGTTTTGGTTCTTATCAGTCTTTTCCCACTTCTGGTAGGAATTTCAACCACCATGATATCGACCACGACCACAGCCACACCCACGGCTGTAGCCATGCCCACATCCATGTCCATGTCCACATCCACAACCACGGCCACAACCACAATTAAATTCATTTGTTAGTGCATTCACTTTAGGGAATGGAGTTGAGCCTGTTGAATGGGATTCATGGTTTTTTAATAAAAGCTCATTATTTTGTTCAGCCACAAGGAGACAAGAAATTAATTCAACATATTTCTTGAAACCTTTTTCACGATATTGCTGCTACAGGAGTAAATTGGATGCATGAAATGTGGAGAATGTATTTTCTAGCATATCATCATCAGTAACATTTTCTCCACATAATTTCAGTTTAGAAGTAATCCTGAATATAACTGAGTTATATTTGCTTATAGATTTAAAATCTTGCAGGCGCAAATTTATCCAGTGATAATTAGCTTTTGGAAGAATGACCATCTTCAGGTGAGCATACCTTTCTTTCAAATTGTTCCAAAGAACAAGTTGGTCTATTACTGTCAAATATTCAATTTTTAAATCCTCATAGAAATGGTGGCGAAGAAAAATCATGGATTTGGCTTTGTCTTGGTTGGATGCATGATTCCCTTCTTTGATTGTGTCTTCTAGACCTTTGGCATCCAAGTGAATTTCCACATCCAACTTCCAAGATAAATGAATTTTCCCAGTAATATCAAGAACCACAATTTCAAGTTTTGCTAAGTTTGCCATGGTTCAAACTAATTAAAGAAATAAATAAAAATAATTAAAACATGCAAAATAATAACTATAAATTCATAAAGACAATAAATAATTCATAATGTAAGATAAGAAAATTAAAACTTGTATGGCTTCAGGCCAATTAATCTCAAAATGAGAAATTAAACTATTATCTTCAGGATAAATGAAAGTTGTACATGACTTCTAGCCATATAATAAGATGGAAAGATGAAAATGCATATAGCTTCTGGCAATATAATAGGAAATCAAATAGATATGGCTTTTGGCCATAATAATAATAATAATAATAATAATAATAATAATATAAAAGAACTTGTAAATAATATATAAATGATATAAAAATAATAACGATCTCCAATCTTAGCTATGGAACTCGATGTTATATAACAATCGGTAGAAATATCTCTCTAATTCCATATAGTGGCTCAGATTATCCTAGATCTATCAAATAAAATAAGATAAATGAAAGCTTCAAAGAAACAATAAGAAGATCATACCTTCGTTAGAGTTTTGTGCTAATAATGTGTTATAAAAGTATAAATGATAAGAGAGCAAGAGAGAATTTCAAGAGAGAAGGTTGATAGAATTTTTAGAGAGAAGTTCTCCTTCAGTTCAATTGAAACAATCAATTACAAGCCTTTATATAGAATCAGGAATCTAACCCTGGTTACATGACTATGATTACTTTATTAACCCTGTTACACAACTATTGTTACTTTATATCTTTTTAATGACCTTATCTTCTTTTGCTTTTACTTTATGTCAAGTCGACTTGAAGAGTAAGTTGGTCTAGATATGAGTCGATGGATATCCACATCTTTAATATTCATAACAAAACCCATATTGTTAACAGTTAGTTGGGTCTTAGGGCAGATGTGGCTCTACCATATAGGAAATAATACTACATATTATCCCACCTATTATGCCACATGAGCATAATGAAATCTTCAAGCTTGAATCACAAGTTAAACAAAATAAACATCACAAAGAATTACAAACATCACCACTGGCGTCACTATTATATCGTTGACAACCACCTAAACCCAGTAAATCAAATCAAAACAGATTATCAAAACTAGAAATCCAGAGCCACCCATTACCAGCTAGAAAAACCAAACAAGAAATGAAGATGAAAAAAGATGGATGGAGTCCAAAAACTATCAAAGACGAGGAAAAGTGAAATGCTTAAGATGAAAAAAGCGGCAATGGCAAAACCAAAAACATATAAACAATTCCATGAATTCATGAACAAAAATTTAGATGAATGACAATGCTTTAATGGAATAAGATCTATAAATATATTAGATGATTGAGAATTACAATGTCCAAAAGCATGGAAATTTCAAAAGGATTGAGTTGATCTAAGAGGTCTGGCACCTAACTTACAAAAGAGCAGCATAAATATGACATACAAAGCATGCCCAATACACAAAAAGAATCCCAATACAATCAAATGTTAACCAGACTACAAAATGTGCCAGCTATGGCATAAAGAAATCCACTGAACATACAAGTTACCCATAATAATATTGTTCTAGGCCTCAACAAACTTTATCATACTAAATATCAGTAATAATATTGTTCTAGGCCTAAACAAGTTCCATGCCTTGCTCCAATTAGCATATATATGTTGAGCACAAAGTTTGTGCTATGCATCAATCAAAACGTTGCTCATAGCTTGCAATAGGCACTGTTATCATTCAAATAGGTAGTCAATAACTAAGTTTTGATAGCTTTCAACAATTTACTAAACTTTTTTTGTAAATTACAACCTTTTGCATGTCAGACATGATAGTCACATCTCTACCAAGTCCTTAGTCCAAAGATTTCCTAAGAAGAAACCATTCCTAGTACAAACCATTTTCTTTCTGAACCAAGCCAAATGCCAATGGATACAATGAACCATTGGCATCTACTCCAACTACGGTCAGCAAGATACCCTTTGTTTGACCCTTCAAAAATGTCCCGTCAACACCAATCAGTGGCCTGCATCCAACTTTCCACCCAACCTACAAAATGGTTTGAAACACAAAATTAAGTATAGGCACTCATTTGAACAAAACAATAACCGCATGTATGAAACATTACATTAAAAGCATTACAACAAACATACATCCTTTTGAACACCCGAACATCTTGCTCCATAGCCTCAATGGTTAAATCAACATGTACATCAGAACCTGGGTTTGATATCCTTAGTTCATAGCAATAAGCCTCTAACTTAGCGAATTCATCCTTGTAGCTACCTTCCATTTCTTGCATAATTTTTCTCTTTGCATGTGTGCATTTGTAAATACTCATATTGACCTTCAAATCATGTTCCACTTCCTTTTTCATGTCACTGATCCTAAATCTGGACAACTCTTGAACTTTATCCTTGTATTCTTGGGATAGCCATTGCACTGATGCTCTCATATTCTTGTACCCCTGAGCACAACTATGCTCTACATTAACAGTCTTTACCTCCAATCCTACTTGCTGCCCAACAGTTGAAGCATAAACAAAAAATGGGCACCCTCCTCACACACAACTTTCATCAAACTTTGATCACTCTTGGCCACTCTAGGATTAATGACCTTCACAATTGCATACCTATCTATGGCTCTTTTCAACTCGTCCTTATCCTCAAACATCATGCCTACCATCAAGATAGGATCTGATCCACCTTCCCCTCTCATTTCTTCTGGACTTCCATCATTGTCTTGGTCCTCCTCCTCCTCAGCCTTACTTCCTCCACTTTCTACAAATTCATAATCTAGCACAACACTCTCATTGGTGTCTGAGCTTCCACTCTCAGCAAAATAGTCCTCATCATCTTCATCACCATCACAAATTACACTAACAACCTCCTTTCCCCTTCTCTACCCTGTAGCTCTTAAACTATCTACAAAGGACTTATTTCCCACCTTACTTATCCCCTTTGATTTGCGAACCCCAACATTTCTAACGTTCTCAACAAACCTCGCCTGCCTCTGCTTGATGGTTTCCCTAGTACTTTTGGATCTCAAATTGAGCTTCCCCTTTCTCTTTGATGCCATTAACTATGCGACATATATAAAGCACAAATCAAACAAGGGCTTAGTTGTCATTTCATTGTACAAAGAACAAAAAAAGTATTCTCAAGACCACTTCAAAGCTTACCTCTATATGTCCTTTTCGTCTTGTCATTTTCTCTCCAACTCCGAATTAGAATCTCACCACATGCATCGCACCTTTAGGCCTTCCATATCTGCACATTCGTTTGTAACTCTAATTAAAATTTCTCAGTCTTCCCTCACACACACGGAAGATCAATTTGTAACCCTAATCCCAATAACAACTCTTTCCATAGTCCTGCCTTTTGCTTTACTTATGTTCCTCATTTACGCTTCCGCCTTTTCACCTTTTGCATAGCACAGGTCATCACTATCAAACATCCACATATATGCCATCTTATGACACGTGTCACACAAACAGTCAAAAGTTACATTTTGATGATCAACGTTCAGCAACTTCATGGAATTGGCATTATTGCTCCACTTTTTAAGGTTCGTTGGCACTTTTGAATCCAAAAAATGTTTACTATGCTAGTAGCTCTTCAGGGAAATGTTTATGGGTAGAATTGCACCTCCGTCCTATATTTTATAATGCATTTAAATTTTGAATATTGGCATATTGCAAATTGAGTTACTATTGGATTTGAATAATGAGAACATTAAATCCTTATCTCCGCTCTTTATCTACTGTAAATTGGGAACCAATTGTATTGTAGATCTACAGTACCAATGGTGCCCAACTTTGATACTTTTAATATATATATATATATTTGTATAGGGACAAGGGGAATATATGACATGTTTTCCTTGTTCGTTCATCTTGCTCCCAAACTTGCGCAAAAAGATGGCAGCTTACCACGGACTTCATTAGTTTGGTCTGATTAGTGGACACTTGTAAGGTTCAAAGTCACTGCTTCCCTTCATATCACCAAAAAAAAAAAAAAACAAACAAACGAAGTTACGAATTCTTTTTAATTATTGTTGCTTCGTCTGGGCGTCCGGGATTATTATCCCTGGTTCATTTTTCAAATATGAAAATAGAAAAAATAATTTTAAACAGGCTAAAATTTTACAAATGAAATATTATATATTCAAGTATTCCAAAAAAAAGGGAGTAAGTCATATGAATATAATTGCTTTTAAAAAATAAATAAATGAATAAGTATATTTTGTATGGGTCTTGCATCATTTGTTTATGCCTTTTTTCATTTGTATCGCTATATTTTTGTCTGAATTCATCATTTACGTTGATTTTGTGAAGGCACTTTCAATCTCATAATTTTTTAGGTACCAAAATTACCCTATTAATAACTGAACGTTAAACTCTTTTAAAATAAGATGATAGACTCCGAGTACGTATATCAATGACATTGCAAATTGCCATTAAATGTTAAATTAACATGAAATTATTACGCTAATTTATGCTCGCTTTAAATCATGGATAAAGAAAATATTTTTAAAATTCTGTTTTTTTTTTTGGGTGAAGATCTTTATTAAATTCGTAGGACATATGTTTTGATAAAAATATCTTGAAATTTTTAAGCCGCCATAAACACTACGGAAGTGTCTAAATGGTACATGTGGAATTGTAAGACCAAGTCGAGAGCTGAGTTGTGACACACTATACGAGGCATGTAATTCGAGGGGGAAAAGGTTTAAGGTAGGGAACTTACTTCTCCTGCATGTATTTGATATTTATGCTAGTGTATTGATGCATGTTATTGCTTTGCTTGATTATGTGAAACATATATGAATGGTTGAAGCTCTATTTTTATTTATGCTATGGTCATAAGTATGTTGTATGAAATATTGAGCACGCAGATATGTCATTGTGTGAGCATGAGTTATGTAATGCAAGCATGTCATGCATTAAGCACTTATCTTGCATGCATATTGGTACTTTTTTTCTACTAAGATTTTCTTGAATCTCACCCTCCCCTACCAACAATTTAGATAGGAGGAGACAGAAGATATGCTGAGAACAAAGAAGAGAACCGTACAAGGGGATTGAAGTGGTGGAACGATGATGGAAAGATGTCTCTGTTTCATTAGGATGGGTTTAGATACCCTAGATCCCTACGCGGGTACATTAATTGTAATTATCATGTACGAACTCCTATGGGGAATTTCTATAATCATGCATATATTATCAGTATATTTATGTTATTCCTGTATTGCCCAATGAACCACGATCATTTTCCGTGAATACTCTAGTAAAGGTGAAATTAAAATAACGGTATGACATGCGCACTTGCTACAACGAGATCGTCAATTATCAAGCCCACACTCTCATCAAGAAATTCTTCTGGAAATTGAAATAACTTTGATAGATCCTCTAAAATTTTTTGGATGGTTGTTCACAAAAAAGTCATATTTGAGAAGATTGAGACGTGAGATTTAACTCTTGGTGAGTTCGAGTTCTCAAGGTGAGAACTCAAGTGGTCAATCAACTAAATGAATATTGGGTTATTCTCAGCTTTTTACCGCATTTAAAAAAAAACAATTTTACATAATAAAAAATAAGAAAACATATCAAAAGTCATTTTAGTTTTTTTTTTTGGAACAGATTCCTATTTTTTTTTATAAAACGTTTATAAAAAACTAATTATCAAACAATTTCGAAAATATTAACATGAAATTATTACGGTAATATAAGCTTGCTTTAAATCATGGAGAAAGAAAATATTGTTCAAAATTCTTTTTTTTTTTTTTTGGGTTTAGATTTTGATTAAATTCTTAAGACGACATGTTTAGATAAAAATATCTTGAAATTTTAAAGCTAAAGAATATCTCGCCTTCATTCCCATTTTTTTCTACCCACTAAAATTGACCATCAAATCAAATTGGTGTCATACTGAATTATGGCCATCCCCTAAATTTTCCAAATCATAAGCAATATTGAACACGTCTTCTACGTAAAGGGCAATGTATCCACACAAGCTTTTTCCCACTGACGTACTTCTGGGGGCATATCTATCAGTACTTACCTCCTCAATTACTCCTCGCCTTTCGCTATGGAGTTCTTCGACTATCTCTCCCTCTCTCTTTCTCTCTCTTGTGTGGTGCATTTGTCGTACCATTTGGATATATACAATTCTTTCAAGTGGAAAAATAGTCACAATGAAAGTTTTTAACTTGGACTTGGAAGAACCTTTAAGGAGTTTTGATGTTGAATATGATACCCTACAGGATTTACTTCATCAAAATCTTATGTAGATCATTATTTGTTGCTCAAATAGTGATTTTAAACCTGTAATAATGGAATTTATGCTAAATTGATGAATATGATGATCGATATGGCATCTGCATTGGAGTATCTTCATCATGGTCCTTTGCCTGTGATTCATTATGTTTTATTTTATTATTTTATTAACACACTCGCATACACACTTACACGCGCACATCTTATAATAAAGAGTTAAGGTTTTTTTCAGCTCTTTGAAGTATTTTCCTAGATACTTCAGTATCTTAAAGTATTTTGTTTATTCATCTAGCACCCTAAAGTAATTTATAGGTGGGTCCAGCACCTTAAAGTAACATTGTAACATCCCAAATTTTATTCACCAAGAATATATTGTAATTATTATATATATTCAATGAAATGGTGAATATTTAAGGCCAAAGGGATTAAATATTGAAAATTGAAAGTTGAATAGTATTTTCAGTGAAATCGCCTGTGAGGTAGGGAGTTTGTCATGTGGTTTTGGAAGATCAAATGATGATAAAAAATTATGAACTTTTACAGAATGGAAGTAGACATCCTAAGCTTTAATTTGATAGGTCATTTGACTCAATTGAAGCTATGTACAAAAATATATGAATTTTTGAAGTTTGCCAAGAAAAATTGACTAATTTCTGGAGCAGCGGTCAAAGATTGAAAATCTGGGAATGATATGATCCCAGTCAGTAAAATTCCATATTTTTCCTTGAAACTATACTCAATAAGGGATCCATAGGCTTTGGAATCGCATTAAAATGATGTCTACAAAATTAGTTATGATTTTTCAAAACTTAAGGCAGAAAATCTGCCATAATTGGCATTATTCCGAAAATTTAAGAAATAAAGTAATCTTCCTTTTTCTCTAAATTATTTAAGAAATTAAGGGATGAAGGAGGTGAAGACAAGTGTCAAAATCCAATGAGACCAAGTGTCAACACCACATGAAAGATGGAGATAATTGTTGTGTCATAAGTCCTTACTTATGTCATAAGGTTAGGTAGCCAATTTTTGTACCAATTGACTTGAGTAAATGGAAGGAACACTTGATTTAGTTGGAGCATAAGAGGGAGCACGTTTTTGGCCAACCAAGGAAGAAGGAAATGATAATCAAGGTTGAGTGCACACAAAAGGGAAGTATGGTGCAAGAATGGAGGCAAGTATGGTGGTTGGCATGTGTCACTATAACAACCTTAGATGAGATCAATGGTTGGGAATCAAGGGAGCATTTTTATGAAGGCTTTCTCTTCCCTTCCCTTCATGCATTTTCGTTCAACATAGAGAGGGAGAGAGTTTGGAGAAACTTTGAAGAGTTAGAGGGAAGAGGAAGAAGGAATCTTAAGGTGAGAGTTCATTCTTAAGCTTTCATTGTAACATTTCCCCTTGATCCTTCTCTAAACCATGTTTCTTCATGAATCTATGATCTTGAAGACACCATTCTTAGCTCAAGAAGTGAGAGAGGAGATGCCTAGAGAAAGAGGATTCAAGATCTCAAGAGGTAACCTCACAAACCTTAGATCTAAACTAGTATGGTGTTGTTGTTGAGGTTTGTGTTTGGTTTTGGTGACTTTTGTCAAGTTTGTAAATTTGGAAAGCTATAACCCTAAGGGGTTATGCTGCCCAAATTTCTTTGAATCATGATTAAGAAGTGTTTATTTGAGTTAATAAAGGATTAGAAGTGGAAAAGTACAAGTTTTAGAAGCTAAAACACAAAACTCCATTTTTCCAATTTTTTACCAATATTTCGGCCAGCACAGATCTGAGGGAAGGAGTTGGATTTTCATCAAATAAATGGTTCCATTGGATTCAGTGGAAAAAAATAGGTGGGGTTACAGTTGTTCCCTTTTTCGGTAGAGACCGAAAAACATAATTACGAAAACGCCCCTGAAATCCCTAAACCGGGGCTATCAAGGGTATTTTCGTAATTTGACACTGAATTTGGTGATTTCGAGCCTGGAAATGGATTCCTTGGATGAAAATATGTCAGAATAGACTTAGTTAAAATTTTGGGAAAACGTGCCATCGGCCGGGTACGATGGGGCCGAGCCGGGGTCCCAGGGGCATTTTGGTAAAATTTCACCATAGACTAATATGACCACCAGAAACACTATGGAAGTGTCTAAACCGTACATTTGACGTTATAGGACAGAGTAGAGAGCCCGAGGGATTGGCACGCAAATCGAGGCATGTTATTTGAAGATCAGGGAAGGGTGATTAAGGTAGGGAACTTACCTCTCCTGCATGCATTTGATATTTGTGCTGGTGTATTAATGTATGTTATTGCTTTGCCTAATGATGTGAAACATATATGAATAATTGAAGCTCTATTTCTGTTTATGCTATGGCCATACGTATGTTGATTGAAATATTGAGCACGCAGATATGTCATTATGTGAGCATGAATTATGTAATGCGAGCATGTCATGCATTAAGCACTTATCTTGGATGCATATTGGTATTACTTTCCTACTGAGATTCCCCAGAATCTCACCCTCCCCTACCAACAATTTAGACAGGAAAAGATAGAACGTATGTTGAGAATAATAAAGAGAATCGTACGAAGGGGATTGCGGTGGTGGAGCGAAGACGAGAAGATGTCTCCGTTCATTAAGACGTGTTAAGACACCCATATAGCGCTATGAGGCTACGTTAATTGTAATTATCAAGTATGAACCCGTATAGGAAATTTTCGTAATCGCACACATAATATCAGTATATCTATGTTATTCCTGTGTTGCTCGTTGAACTGTGTATCGTTTCCACAAATACTCTGAAAAAGGTGAAAATAAAATGAGGGTGTGACAAACATGGTTCTGCTTCATCCACCACTCAAAAGTATTTTTTTAGTTGCATTCAACACCCTAAAGTATTTTATAATACAATTTTATCGTTAACAATATAATGTGATGGACACACCTAAAAAATTACTTAGGGGTAGCGGATGAACACAAAATATTTTAGGTGCTGCATGCATGTGAAAAAATATTTTATGGTGGTGGATGAAGTACAATACTTCCTTGCAATATCATTGATCTATTCCATTAAGGTTGTTTAACCTCGTGCACACTTGCTACAACGAGACAGTCAATTATCAAGCTCACACTCTCATCAAGAAATTCTTAGGGAAATTGAAATAACTTTGATGGATCTTCTAAATTTTTTGGATGGTTGTTCAAAAAAAAAATCATATTTGAGAAGATTGAAAGGTGATATTTAACTCTTGATGAGTTCGAGTTCTCAAGGTGAGAACTCAAGTGGTCAATCAACTAAATGAATATTGGGTTATTCTGGGCTTTTCACCCCATTTAAAAAAAATGCAATTTTACATAATAAAAAATAAGAAAACATATTAAAAGTCATTTTAGTTTTGTTTTTGGAACAGATTCCTATTTTTTATAAAACGTTTATTAAAAACTAATTATCAAACAATTTAGAAAATAATAACATGAAATTACTACGCTAATATATGCTTGCTTTAAATCATGGAGAAAGAAAATATTTTTCAAAATTCTTTTTTTGGGTGAAGATCTTTATTAAATTCTTAAGAAGACATGTTTACATAAAAATATCATTTTAAGCAAAAAAATATCTCGCCTTCATACCCATTTTTTTCTCCCTTTCTCTCTCTTGTGTGGTGCATTTGTCATACTATTTCGATCTGTATACAAAAAAAATAGTCACTTTGAAAGTTTTTAACAAAAAAAACCAAAAACAAAAGAACGAAGTTTCCATTTTTTTTTAATTATTGTTGCTTCGTCCTGGATTATTATCCCTAGGTATTTTTTCAATATGAAAATAGAAAAACTAATTTTAAACAGGCTAAAATTTTACAAATGTAATATTATATATTCATATATTCCAAAAAAAAAAACGGAGTAAGTCATATGAATATAATTGCTTTTAAAAAAATAAATAAATGAATAAGTTTGTGTTGGTCTTGCTTCATTTGTTTATGCATTTTTCATTGGTATCGCTATATTTTTGTCTGAAATCATCATTTACGTTGATTTTGTGAAGGCACTTTCAATCTCATAACTTTTTTAGGTACCAAAATTACCCTATTAATAATTGAATGTTAAACTCTTGTAAAATAAGATGATAGACTCCGAGTCAGTATATCAATGACATTGCAAATTGCAACTAAATGTTAAATTAGCATGAAATTATTACGCTAATTTATGCTTGCTTTAAATCATGGAGAAAGAAAATATTTGTTTAAATTCTTTTTTAGGGTGAAGATCTTTATTAAATTCGTAGGACATATGTTTTGATAAAAATATCTTGAAATTGTTAACCAAAAAAATATCTCATCTTCATACCCATTTTTTCTACGCGATAGAATTGACCATCAAATCAAATTGGTGTCATCCTGAATTATGGTCATCCACTAAATTTTCCAAATCATGAGCAATGTTGAACGCGTCTTCTCCTTAAAGGCCAATATATACACACAAGCTTTTTCTCACTAACGTTCTTCTCGGGGCATATCTATCACTTACCCCCTCAATTACTCCTCGCCTTTGGCAATGGAGTTTTTTGACTATCTCTCCCTCTCCCTTTCTGTCTCTTGTGTGGTGCATTTGTCGTACCATTTGGATATATACAATTCTTTCAAGTGGAAAAATAGTCACTTTGAAAGTTTTAAACTTGGACTTTGAAGAAGCTTTAAAGAGTTCTGATGTTGAATGTGCTATCCTATACAATTTACGTCATCAAAATCTTATTGAGATCATTATTTGTTGCTCAAATAGTGATTTTAAACCTCTAATAAATGAATTTATGCTAAATGGAAGTCTTGATAGATGGTTGTACTTCTACAACTATTGTTTAGACATCTTGCAAAGGTTCTATATGATGATCAATGTGACATCTGCATTGGAGTATCTTCATCATGGTTCTTTTCTAGTGATTCATTGTGTTTTATTTTATTATTTTATTAACACACTCACATACACATTCATTTGCGCACATCTTATATAATAAAGAGCCAGGGTATTTTTCAGCTCTTTGAAGTATTTTTCTAGATACTTCAATATCTTTAAAGTATTTTTTTTATTCATTTTGCACCCTAAAGTAATTTATAGGTGGATCCAGCATCCTAAAGTAATGTGGTTTATCCACCTCTCAAAAGTATTTTTTCAGGTGCATTCAACATCCTAAAGCATTTTATAGTGCAATTTTATCCTTGACAATTTGATGTGATGGATACAACTGAAAAGTTACTTAAGGTGAGTTCGATGAGTTCGAGTTCTCAAGGTGAGAACTCAAGTGCTCAATCAACTAAATAAATATTGGGTTATTTATTAGCTTTTTGCCCGATTTTAAATAACAAAAAACGATTTTATATAATAAAAAATAAGAAAATATATTAAAAGTCATTTTAGTTTGTTTTATTTTTTTAGAATAGATTCCTATTTGTTTATAAAACAATTTGTTAAAAACTAATTATCAAACAAGCTTTTTTATTTTTTTATTTTAAAAACATTGTTTTGGAAATAGGAAATCAAACAATAAGGACTATGTTTTCGTTAAATGTTTAAACGACAAATACAATACATCTAACAAACTGATTATTTTCTTCCAGTTGCATTTTCTAATCATATCGATCAAATAAGGGCCTACTCACAAGTCAAGCATGCCAATATTTAACCCACAAATTGGGGTATCAGATATGAAACATCTAATCCAAGTGGAATCCAAAAGATTTTTTATATGTATCCTTCTTCTCACTACGTTTATGGCCGACAACACTTGGCCACAAAATGAAATAATGCAGTGTGATGATAAAGATGCATGTGGTCCTCTATGTGAGAAATTATGCAACACGCAATTTTCTTCCTCTCTTGCGTTCAACATCTTTTATGGAGCAATTTTATGGTTATTTGTGTCCTTATTTAAAGTCTATCTAAATCAAAGTAAGTATATGTTTCTTTAACATCGATAGGGATATTTTTCTTCAAGTAAGATAATTAATATTATCTCTAAATGTTATTAATAAATTTTTATTTAATATTAGAAAAATCTATATAATCACTACTGTTATATTACATTGTGTTAGTTTATATTGTTATTTTACTGATAACGAAGAAATTAATTAAGGAACACACAACGGTTTTGTCATTTTGTCACTGTCATTATGTGTTGCCAGTTATTTTTCAATTAATATCTTTTTATTTCCATCACTCATAATTTTCATATTATATTCGTTTACGGGTTGTATGTGATATCAACAATATGGCATTAATGACTTGATTTGGGCTTGGATGAGTCATATTCCCTTGCGCAAACAATACTTCTCTAATTCTATTTATAAGGTGAAGAGAGAAGAAAATTTTTAGTCCTATTTATAGGGTAGAGAGAAATTTTTCATATAAACATATAATTTTACCCTTAATTTATTATTGTATTGACTCTGTTCTCATGGATTATAATATATATTAAATAGGGGTAAAATTAGAAAGTTGTTGAATTTCAAAGCAGAGTTAATAAAATTTAAGGTTTTTCTTTGTCTATGTAAAATATGCTCTAAGTATCTTATAAATATGATCGGAGAGTATTCAACAATGAATTAACTAGTCGGCAAAAAATATAAAAGAAACATGAATTAACTAAAATTAGATGAGTCACAGTCAACGCCCTTTTGCCTTCCCCCTGCTATAAATATATTACTCCCTCTAGTTCCCATTAAAGAACACTACTATTTAATTCTTATATACTAAGAAATTATCATTAAGTCATTTAATTTGTCGTAAATGTTTCTAACGTTTGCCCTCTGTAATTTTTATTCTTATATACTAAGAAATCATCATTAAGTCATTTAATTTGTTGTAAAGTTTTCTAACTTTTGCCCTCTGTAATTTTTATTTTTCCAACTTTGAACCTCAATTATAACAAAGGTAAAATGGGGGGAAAAAAAGTAATTAATGAGGTTATTAGTTACTTATATTTGGGACCAACAATTGCTTTTAGAAAATGTCCTATAATAAGGACCAGAGGGAGTATGTAATTCATTATATTAAATATGAGTAAATTTGAAAGTTTATTTATTTTTACATAAAGTTAATAACTTAGCCACGTCTTATTATATTTTCAATAAGGTGATTAGAAGTGCTTTTATAATAAAAACTAGGAGAAGAAGTATAAATGTGTATTCTAGGATGCTCCATAATACTTGCACCTGTGATTGAATTGCTAGTCTGATATACTAAACATGGGAAGACTTGCTTCCTTTCTTTTCATTCTCTTCCTTTGCTACTTTATGGCCTCCTTAACATGGAGCGAGATGGATTCCACCATCAACAAATCTGCCCTTCTTGCTTTCAAATCATCTATTGCGGTGGATCCATACAATCTCTTATCTAGCTGGTCAGTCTCTCCTTCCCCATGTGATTGGGTTGGTGTTGGATGCAATACTCACCATGGAAGGGTCCGTTTCTTGAATCTTAGTGACACAGGCCTTAAAGGCATTATCTCCACAACTAGGAAATCTCTCTTTCCTTGTTGAACTTGATCTGAGTAGCAATTATTTTCATGGCCAGATACCAAAAGAGTTGGTACAATTGCGTAGATTGAAACGACTCAACTTGAGCTACAATGATTTTCGTGGACAAGTTCCAACATGGATAGGAGATTTATCTGTGCTTGAGCATTTGAGTTTTCGAAATAACAGTCTTAATGGATTAATTCTAATATCTCTGCTCAATCTGTCAAAGTTGGAGATCTTGGATTGGAATTTTAACTTCATTCAAGGGACCATTCCGCTTGAGATAGGAAGTCTAAAGCACTTGAAGATTTTACGACGACTTGCAGGGAACAAGATTTCTGGAATTATACCACAAACAATTTCCAACTTGTCTTCACTTGAATTATTGAGTTTGTTTTATAACATTTTGTCAGGTATGTTTTTGGGAAATAAGATTGTTTTTTTAAAATTTTTTTTTATATTGTGTGCACTTCTTTTTTTTTCTTTGGAAAATGACAGAAAAAGAACTTTGAAATTGCAAAATTCCAAATCAGGTATTTCCTAAAAAATGAGTTATGAATTACTTATCAAGTTTTGTCATTCCCTTATCAATTCTTGGTAATTAATCTAATTTGAGATTTTACAATTCAAATTTCTTTTTCTATCTTTTTACCTATTTTTTCCTGCTCTTTTCTGTTATTATTTTAAGAATAAAAGAATCCATCGTCCAATGTTTTAAACGGTTTATAAAGTCATTACATGGGAAAAAGGAATAATGGTACAAAGTTCAAACGAATCTAAAAGGTTCATCATTAGTCTTGGAAAATAAATATTTATTATTCTGTTATTAAAAATTTTTTGTAGGTTTTTCTTTTCTGAATAAGTAAGCTCTTTTTTTTTTTTTTGTACAACTTAAAATAAGTAGGCCTTACAAGTTACAAGCAACATATCTTTTTGGAACATTTATTTTTCATTTGGATAATCTGAATTATATATTAATATATTATTCACTATTAATTTTTATTTTTTAAAAAATTATTAACAAAAATAACTTTTCTGGGAGTCTCCTAACAAATATGCGTTTTGAAAGAAATGATAAAAAGCAAGGGCGCCAATTCTCCTTGTTTTTTTTCTTCAACACAGTTTATTGAAGAAACTCGTCCTCTTACTCCTTGAATGAGATGAACGCCACTTGCATGGCATATAGAAGTTTGTCAGAATTAATTAATCCACTATATTAAGAAAGATAAAAGTAATAAATATAAATATAAATTAATCTAAATTAAAAAAATAATAAACTAAATTGGGTTATAAAACACGGTGTGAAACCTTGAGGGATAGCACAATACACTCCCACATTAAATCCATCCAAATTTCTCATCGAAGCACATATCCTTTTTTTTTTTTAACCTGCGCACAACGAAATTATTTATTCGATCATTATTAGTGAAGTCAAATTGAAAGGGTCATTCCTTTTTAAAAATAAGTGTAGTAGTGCGGTGCTTTATTTTTAGAATATATTTGTTTTATTTCTAAAAAAGTGCGCAAGTCTTGCTATATATATGTATTTATCAAAATATTACTTGTCTCATGTACATAAAACCTTTATCAATTGCACCAATAATCTTATTTGGCTTATGGATTTTGATCTTGAATTGTCCCTATATAGGACTTATTTTTTTAGTAAGAGATTTAATTTTTGAAAATAATTATATTTCTTAACATTGTAAGCTTAACTTTCTAACGATATATCTTATGCTTAAGTGTATCTTTTCTTTATTTTTTTCAATAAAATGCCGACATAAATTGTAACATTAGGTGAGAAATGTCATACTGTAGAAATCAATACGAAAATACATATACTTAAAGAAAATTCTTCCATATGTATGTTCAAACCCCAAGGAAGAAAAGGTGCACACTCTTTACTCCTCTCTCTTTCTCAGTTTTAGTATTTTTATTAAATTATTTCTTTAGTATCTCTTTCAACATTGATACAATGATAAATGATAATTTTTGCTATATAAATTAATTATTTCTACAATGAACTCTATCATTTTGTTATGACAACTTACTTATTACTCTGGATTATACTTATTCCGCATGTTATAAAAGTTGATGTTATTGACATATTGTTTGTCATTTAATTTTGAAGGAGCCATTCCAAATCAGAATGGTGATCTTCCACAGCTACAAAAAATATATCTCAGAGCTAACCAACTTTCAAGTTCTATACCAACCTCCATATTTAATAGTTTAGTGCGACAATACATTGATCTAGCCAGAAATAATTTATGTGGAAGTTTGCCAATAAATTTGTGTTTTGGGCTTCCAAAACTTAAATTATTCAATCTCCATGAAAATGATTTGTCTGGTGAGATACCCTCTGTTTGGCATCAATGCAAGGAATTGGAAGATTTAGAATTGGGCGATAACATGTTCAACCCAGGAATCATTCCAAGTGACATTGGAAATTTGACAAACCTCCAAACTCTATATCTTACCAACAGCAATTTGCAAGGTAAGAATCATTCCCCAAACAATTTTCAATTTTCTCTCTTGGTTTCCATGTTTCGTCTATTCCAGTATTTTCTTTTGGATGACATCTTTCTTTTTTTAAAAAAAAAAAAAAGACGTACGAATCATCCAGCTTTCTCAATGAATCACATATCCAATAAAAACATGCCATGGGAATAATAGTTTGGTCTATGGATATTAGTCGAACCAGATTGGAAAGGTCATGGATTTCTTCAAAAGAATTATAGTTTTATTTTAACAGTTAAGGTATATTATAGCGTTAATTTTCAAAATAAGTCAGATGATATATACCAAGTGACATTGGAAATTTAACCAATCTTCAAAAATTATATCTCTGGAGCAACAACATGGAAGGTATGAGTTCTAATTACATGTTGATTGCAAATTTATTTTCTTGTTTATAGGTCATTAATTCCTAATACACATTGGTAATTCTATTTGGATCGATAAAAATATATTCGACTGGATTACATTTAAAAACACGGATCATGATGATTTCTTGTCAAGGCAAAGCATGTCATTCAAAGTGTCAATTAGCTGCGGGTTTTAAATAGTTTAGTGTACAAATGAATATCAATAAAACAATATGAAATAAAAATACACTTATTTTTTTATTATTTACTTTCTTAGATGTTAATTCTTGAAGTGCAAAAAAAAAATATTCTACGGAGATAATTATCAACTATCACAGTATCATTATTACTATTATCATCAATCGGCAATTGCACGTTGCTCAAGTATTTGTATCATATATAATATTTGTGGGTAAGGGTGAAACCAAAACTACTTGTTCTATATTATATCCAAAACTTCTAATTGAAAATAATTTTTCTATATATATATAGTCAATAATAAGTTTTCTTTCAAAAATTGCATGCATGATTTTTGTTTAAAAAAAAAGTCATTTGGATTATTAAAAGAATTTATAATAAAACATAGGCTTAATAAGCGAGGCATATGCTGGAATATTCAATTTATATCCAGGTCACGACTCCTTTAATGGTATGATCAATCTACTCATCCATCAATTTTTATGCTTTCAAAAGTTCCATTTAGTATTTGCAAAATTGTTCATTATATCTCCATTTTTTAGTTTTTCATGATCAAGGTATTAGTTCATTCATGCATACTACATACGCCTAAGGCACACATACACCAAATTCTTTTCCAGGTGAAATTCCAAAATCAATGTGTAATTGCACATCTTTGCGATTCTTGTATTTGGATTACAACTCATTTTCAGGTATGCTCAAGTTGTGTGTGAGCTCTTATAACTATATCACATGTTTAGTGCTTTCATTCAAATATGCGAATATACGACAAGAAATGATTGCAAGCTTTGAAATGTAATGATGTTTTAAAACACACACACTTAATAATTCCTATTGATATGATTCAGATAGCTTGCTTGGCAAAAAAAAAAAAAAAAAGGAGATTCAGATAGGTTGAGAGAATAAGGAGGAAACAATCTTTATCAAATACAAAAGAATAAAATTGATTTTTTTTTTCAAAGACTAACCTTAAGGTGGCTAGACTCTTTGTAGACTAAAATTACATAAAAATAACCAAATAAAATCTAGAAATAATCTCTATAATCTACTGGATCCTATCAACAATAGTATGGATCCTTTGATTCATAAAATCAATATCTCATAAAATATTCAAACTAAACAAATTAATTAAATAAAGTATATCCTAGTTAATATTGACTCAATAATAAACTGATCCTAATTGTGATATTTATAAATAATATTTATATTATTAAATAATCTAACAACTCTTTAAGACATGCTAATAAACATGAATTGCACAATATTTATTTGTAGTTTTATTAAATGTTTTCTGAAGATCACATTTTATGGAATCCTTGCCCAAAAAGTAGTTAGTTTTATATGACACATAAGAAAGGGATGATAAAGATATTTACGTACGCAGACCCTCATGTAATTATAGGAGGTAACTAATTTCATACATGGCTGAAATTATTTCCTTTACTTTCCTGTATTATCCAGATATGGACTTGCTAGCATAGAAACAAATTTAAAAGGACCCGAAATTAATAAAATATTAGGAGTTTCTTGTAATATAGAGAAGTGAATTCAAACTTTTGAAACGTACGTGTGTCTGTTTCACACACACACACACGTACAAAACAGGCATATTACCGGCTTTGTCAATTTTCACTACTTTATATAAAAGTTATCATGCATCCATCATTTTTCGTTTTTTAATTTAATCACCCAACAGCTAGCTTTTTGTTTTTAGGTCTTATACCCAAGGAGATAGGCAATCTTGATAAGCTTGAAAAGTTGGATTTCACAAGTAATAATTTCAATGGGCCCTTTCCTTCCCATATATTCAGCATTACGGCATTGAGGCGCGTCAACCTTGATCAAAATTTCCTCTCTGGCTTTCTCCCATCAAATTTAGGAATTGGCCTTCCCAACTTGGAGGAATTGGGGTTGGGATATAATCCGCTTATTGGAGAAATTCCAAGCAGCATCTCAAATGCTTCGAAGCTTACTATGTTAGAATTATCATGGAATAAATTTACTGGAGATATACCCACTGCACTTGGGAATCTAACAAACCTGATTGAATTAGATCTTTCAGGGAACAATTTGAGTGGGTTGATTCCAAATACAAATAATAGACTGCAAAGCCTTCAACTTTTGAGTCTTAGCTACAACAAATTGCAAGGACCCATCATAAATAAATTGTGCCAAATCAAAAGTTTGAGAGAGCTGTATCTAGACAATAACATGTTTTCAGGAATGATTCCAAGTTGCCTCACAAATACTTCTTTGCGGAAGTTGGATTTAAGCTCTAACAAATTGATTTCTCATATACCCTCTTCCCTTTGGAGTCTCCAAGATATCTTGATCCTAGACTTATCCTCCAATGAATTGAGTGGAACAATTCCACCCGAGGTATCAAACTTTAGAACAATTATGCTATTGAACTTGTCAGGAAATCAAATCTCTGGTAAAATCCCAACAACCATGGGTGGCTTGCAAACATTGCAAAATCTATCTTTGGCTCATAACAATCTACAAGGACCTATTCCTGAATCATTTAGTGGCATGATAGATATTGAGTTCTTGGATTTGTCCCAAAATAATTTGTCTGGGGTTATTCCAAAATCTTTAGAGTTACTAGTCCATATGAAGTACATTAATTTTTCATACAATTTATTGTATGGAGAAATTCCAAATGGTGGCCCTTTTCAGAATTTTACATATGAATCTTTTATGATGAATGAAGATCTTTGTTGAAAGCCGCAACTAAAAGTCCATCCATGCAAAAAAGCAAACAAGCACATCTCAACAAAAATGGTGCTTGTGATCAAATGCTTGTCGGCTATCATTTTTGCAATCATTTTGGTTGCTTCATGCCTAGTGTTCCTTAAATTTAAGAAGGGCCATGTTAGTCATGAGAAGAACAATACAGACTTCTTAAATTTGGGTGCACCAATCAAGATATCCTATTATGATCTTTTGCAAGCAACAAATAATTTTGATTAGAGTAATTTCCTTGGCAAGGGAAGTTTTGGATCAGTTTACAAAGGAATTCTTTCAAGTGGAAAGATAGTTGTTGTGAAAGTATTTCACTCAAACTTGGAAGAAGCATTAAGGAGTTTTGATATTGAATGTGCTGCCATATGCAGTTTACATCATCGAAATCTCATTAAGATCATCAGTAGTTGCTCAAATGATGATTTTAAATCTCTAATAATGGAATTCATGTCAAATGGGAGTCTTGATAGATGGTTGTACTCTCATAACTATCATTTAGATATGGTGCAAAGATTGAACATAATGATTGATGTGGCATCAGCGTTGGAGTATCTTCATCATGGTTCTTCTACACCAGTGGTCCATTGTGATGTGAAGCCGAGCAATGTTTTATTGGATGAAAATATGGTGGCCCATTTGAGTGACTTTGGAATTGCCAAATTGTTAATTGACAGTCAATTTGAAATTTATACCGAAGCTTTAGCTACAATTGGTTATATGGCACCAGGTAATAGTTTAATACTCATATAAAAATTTATTTAACTTATGTTACTTATATTCATTCATGCCTACACACATGCATGCACATGATCCAAGAAACTATAACTTATTCGACTAGTTAATTCAGCACTCAAATTTATATGTAGAGTATGGATCAAGAGGAGCTGTTTCATTGAAAGGAGATGTATACAGTTTTGGTGTTTTGCTTATGGAAATGTTTACAAGGAAGAAACCAACAGATGAGATGTTTGTTCAAGGTCTAACTTTGAAAGAATTTGTTAGCAAATCAACACCAAATTCAATCATCGATATTGTTGATGTCAATTTGATGCACACAAGCAACCAAAACACTGGTAATATATTATTGTATATTATATCATCAGTTTTTGAGTTGGCATTAAATTGTTGCACTGATGCACCTGAGGCAAGACCTAATATGTCAGAGGTTGTGGTGTCACTGGGAAAACACAAGGCCATGCTAATTCAACATATTCAAGGAACCCCTTGTTGAATGATTTTGTTAAATCAAATTGTATTTGCTACAATCTTTAACCCTTTGGATTGTTTTAATTTTGGCAACTTGTCATATGGAGTGATGATGTCTCCTGTATTAATATATTATTATTTGAAATTTGAGAATTTTGGACTCACATATGGGTTTTGGTTGTCTTCAAGGTAGTTCTTAACTTTTATGTGTTACAGATGTACATTGAATAATAGTAACATAGAGATAATGGCTTTTTTTTTATTTCATGATAAGTGAATAAAGTTTAGAAAGTGATTGAGTTGAGGGAGATATACATAAAATATCATTGAAAAGTGGAGGAGAAATAGAAATTGTTATAAAAAGAAGATATGGTTGAATAAAAGCAATGAAATTAATCCACCTGAGACCCAAAGTGAATCCCTTTATAATTCTTATATTTGGTTTTTAATATAAGACTCAGTTGACTAAGTTGAAAAGATTAAGGATGTTAAATATATTAATTTAAAGTATTTGTATTTTTCATTTTTTCCCCAAACTACTTTTCTTGACTTATAAATTAATATATAATATAATGATCCACATAAGTAATTTAGCTTCTTTATTCTCTCTAGAATAGTCAACTGGGTTGTATTGAGGATATAAGGCAGTATTAATTATTCAATTACTGGGTTAACATAATTATTGGGTTCATTGGGACTCCAACAAATCCCATCTTGTATTGACCCAATTACAGAAAATGGGCCAATACTAAAACTATCCAAAGCTTTGAAATAAATTTATAGGTACTCATTGGGTTGCCTTTTTAATATTATGGAATATTGATTTGACCGTGTCTTTACGCCTTGGGGTCAAATACAAAATATTTTTAATCCAAGAATTGCAGTACAATGCAACACTCGGGTCGTCTCACTTGAGGAGCCTTTATTGAACTACCTAAGTAAACTAATTATCATGCAAATGCAATTACAACAAGGGGAAAATGATTTTTGGATTTTTGAAATTACTAATTAAAAGAAAATGCAATTGTTAATTAAAAGCTAATCTAATATTTTTGGTATTTTTCTTATAAAAATGGAGAATGAGTAAAAGTGAATGGAATGGTATATGGAATTGGAAATATAAATGATGAAATGAATCTTTGTGACAAATTTGGTGGCTTTCCTAGCTTCTTTAAAATATATTAGGAGTTATTTTTGCATCAAGTCAAATTAAAAACCCTAAGCAATCGCATTAGGTCCAATCAACCTAATTAATGACTAGTCTTACAATCGCATTCTTAGTCACCTCTTAAGCAAATTGTTAAAAACCCACTTGATGTGTATTGAAAATGGATTAATACACTTGGTTCCTCTTAATTGAAAGCACAATCGCGACATTCAAAATTAAATTAAATCCATCACACAATCTAGATATCACATAGAATGTATAACTTCATTAATCTAATAGGAAAATGAGTAAAATAAAATTCAAATGTACCAATACCAAATTCAACACAAGATATTCACCAATATAGACAAATTATCACTCATCTAAGTCTCAAGACATACATATTCCAATACAAATTAATTCACAAAGACATAACGTATAAATTGAGCAGATGGAAAACAATAAACTCCCCTTGTAGAACCTTGAAGCTCTAGCGACCTCCTCTGTGCCACCAAGACTCAAAGAACTCTAGCCACACATCGCATGAACAGTAACCATAGCTTCATGGTGAAGTTAGAACAGAGGAAGGAAGGAACAGCGGAGACTATGGTGACGGCGATGTTGATGAGTGGTGGAGGATGACGGTGGTGAACATGGAGCAGGAGATGGAGGTCTGGTGCAGTGACGGTGAACAGAGAAGGAGACGGCAGTGATTAGGAAAGGAGAGAAGCTCCCGGCTGTAGTGACTGAAGAAGACGCCGGCGTTGTTGGAGGTGTGAGAACAGGGGAATAGTGGTGACGGTGGTGGATCTGATTCCCTCTCCTCTCAAGCTCTCTCTCAAACTCTGGTCCGACTCCCTACCGCGGTACTCACTCTGTTTCAAAACTCCCAGCTCGCTCTCTGCTATTGCCTCCCAGCTCCGAGCTCCCTCGCCGGCGACGGAAAGAATGGAGTCAAGAATGAATGTCGCCGGCGAGGTTAGAAGCAAGAATGAATATGATGAGCGATGATCTGCGATGGTCCAAGATGATGATACCCTCCTGTGCGGCGCTGTTCCTCTGCATATAAACCCAGCTCCTCACTTCCATGTCGGGTCGCTGCATATCCGGATTTCCATATCCATCGGGTCTGTGCATTGCGTTGAACTTTATTATCCAGCAAAGGCCCAAACTGCAACCTATGGCCCAGGGACTAAAGTGAAAAGTTACAAAGGTTTTTGGAGGGATTTCAGTGAAAGGTTTTGAAATATTTTGGAGGTTCAATTAAAATTTCCAGAGCTCATAAGTCCTTTTCTGTGGTTTTTCTTAGGCCCTTTTCTTTACTATTTTGTAAATTTCAGAAATTGTAGGGCCTTTTCTGTAGTTTTTTTCCTCAATCTTCAAAATATTAATTTATCCTCCAAAATTTCCAATTTTCTTCCAAACCACCTGAAATGTAAGATTAAGCACAATTGTAGCATCAAAAGTTCAAGGGACAATTGTATAAAAATAATTAATAAATTGTGAACATTTTACCCCTAATTACAATTAATTCAAAACAAATGTCCCTAATTAAAATTTATGCTTAATCATGCAATAATGTCTTAGAAAATACATTAAAAATCCCAAATTAATCATGAAATATTATATAAAAATATGGTTCAATCAATTCCCCCACACTTAGACCTTTGTACTCCTGAACAAAGGCAATGAAGTACAATTTTCTAAATTTCAATCATTAATGCAATTGAAATTTGAGCAATTTCATAATTAGAAAGCAATTGATCAATTAATCAAATTCCTCAAGCCAACATTAGTCATAGTCAAACGATGCAAAGAGATTAGCTAACCATACAATCCAAAATATTAAAATGAAGCACAAGAGACTCTCAAGGTATTAAAGTTTAACTCATCTCACCTCATTGGGATAATTTCACTCAATTCACTTAATCAACACCTTACCATAGGCTTGTAACAACTCTAATATCTCCACAACTTATAGCAATAATATAATGAATCAAGAGGACTTAAAGGGCTTGTAATGATGGATGAAGGCTAAATGGAATGAATTAATAGAAGAAGGGATTATTGATATGCAAGTCAAAGTTAAAGATCAAGTTCATATCAACTAAATGGCTAAACAACCTCTTGCCAATTTTTTTTTTTTTTTCAAGTTCAAGAACCAATGCCTTCTTTGTATTTCTTTTGCTTTTCTTTCTTTATTCACATCACTTTTTTATTATTTTTGTTTTCAATACTTTCTCTTTCTTTCTTTTTTCTTTTCTTTTCTTTTTTTTCAATTCTCTTCTACTTCTCTTCTACTTCTCTTTTCTTCTTTTTTTTTTTCTTTTTTTCTATATACATGGCATTTCAATATATACATTGTTCAACTTCTATTGGCAAATCATTTTGATTTTAGAGTACTATGAACACTGAATAAAATGACATGCATACAACATAGAAATGGCTTAAAGGGGTAAGCAAATGGTGATGAATGTAGGATTGTGTTTGGGTGAAAGGGTTTAGAATTGAATGCCTCTTTCATTTCCATTATACTAATGCAAATGTAATTTTGAAAAAGAGTGGAAACAAGTTCTAGAAGATGAAGAACTAAGTGAACATGCACACATAGAAAGAATTCAAGGCTCAATTAACCTTCCAACAAGGTTTCTCTCTAATGCTCACTCCAATATAATCAATTGCATAGGAAGCTAACCACACTACCTTTACTTCACAATTCCTAATGCTAACCTTACAAACATAATCAATCAAAACATTGCAATCAATTATAAGAATGCTCAACTCTTAAAAGCACTAATGATATAGAAACTTTTTATTTCTTAAAAACAAGGAGTAAGTAAAAAATCTAATTGTGGGTTCATTTCTCTTCCCATTCACTTGAAAAGAACAAAAATGTGGTTTCAAAAAGTTGCCAAAACACTAGAACATATGAAAGCTCAAAAAATTTCTTACAAATCACATTCCAAAGTGGTAAATGCGACCCTTTACCACTTTAACATGCATCAAAGTAAGTCATTCTTCAAAAAATTTTTGAAAAATTTTCTAGTTTAAGGCATTTCTCATTTATAAACAACCAATTAATGGGATTCAAAATATATTCCCCTCCCCCACACTTAATCAACACATTATCCTCAATGTGTAAAACAACTCTAAAGAGAATGCTTAGCAAGTGAAAATTCTAGGCACAATGGTAATTAAGTAGGATAGTGGCCACAAATGCAAAGCATACAAAGGGAATTCTTATTATACCTATTAAACTAAGTGACTTCTACCTTTTTCTACTGGTTTGTATCCCTCCCCCACACTTATCTTCCTCATACAACAAGTAAGCTCAAAGAATCATAGGATTTAAGAAGAAAACAAGTGAGGAAAGAGACAACTTGTGTTAGAGAATCTTCAGTCGCTTGAAGGAGAAGTTATCATCCCTGATGAGAATCATGCATTTGTCATTAAAAATAACTTCTCCCGCATTGGATTTCCTTGGTGGAGGTGGCTCAGGATCAATCGGAAGAGGTCCAAGGATGTATGGTGGATGTTGGCTCCTCTGATGACCCTTCCAAGAATGTGCCTGCACAATTGTCAAGAAAAGAGCAGTATTCCATCCAAAAATAGAAAAATGGAGAGATTTCAAGTGAAGTAAAGGCATGTTAAGTTCCAAATTCTCCAAGTAACTATCACATCCAAGGAAATCAATGACACTCCTATCAGTAGGAGTAAGACAACCGGTCAATTTTGGAAAATCCTCTTGTTTTTGCAAAGTGGAAGGTGCGGAATCCAACTTAGTGTTGGGGTACACCACATCATCATTGCAATTACAAGAGGTGGAAGGCAAAAGAGTGGAAGAAGAAAGAGAATTGTTCAGATCATTACCACCTAAAACTTTTGAAGTTTCAAAAGAATCATTTTCCTTTTCTATATCAGGTGGCAAATCACAAGAAAGAATCATATGGAAAGAATCAATTTCATTTAGAAAATCATCAATTAAAGCATTTGATTCGTTCCGTATGAAACTAACATGTAATTCATTGGATTTAACAAAAAGATCTTTGTCTAGGCTATGGTCTTTATCACTCACATCAACCACAGTGGCATTCATACAAGATTCCACATGTTCACAAGTGTTATGCTTACAATCATCAATAGTACAAGAGGATGTATTATGATTAATGGTAGAATCAACCGCTTTGCTTAATGCTTTCTTTCGAAACTCAACAAGCAAGTGGCATTTTGCATTATAACAGTCTACACAAATTTGATGCACCGCACAAGAACATGAAAATGTATAATCCAATATATCACAATCATCCCTAGTACTATGAAGAGAAGCATTTTCAATAGTTAAAGCATCACACAAAGAAGTAGGAACAAGATCATCAACAACTACAATTGAATCACTACTACTTGAACTAAGAGGTTGAACAATTACATTTTCAAATATTTGAGGGGATTCAACAATGATTTCTTCATCCACATCATCATCACTCAAATCATGAATTGCTTTACTAGTTAAAGTAGTAGGAGAGTCTACTTCTATAAGAATAGGATCATTACCAAATAGTAGGTGAGACTCTTCAATGTTCTTTTGAACTTGCTCTACTTCTTGTGCTTGTGTGGAAATAGGCACCAAAGGATTGGAATCTTCCACTTGTGAAGTGTCATGTCGGTTGTGCTCTTCGGTTTCCCCATCATCATATGCATTATAGGACCATAGAGCTCCTTCTTCTCCTTCAGTCTTTATCCATAGTATATGGTCAATAAAGGCTTTGATGAAGCTTTCAATGTCCTCCATTTCCTTTTCCATTTCCTCAGAGAGTCCAAGAGCATCCTTGAGCATGAATAATTCTAGATGCCGAACCTTTAGTTGGTCATACCTTCTTCGTAGGGAAAGGGTTTGGGCATCCATATATGGCAATGTGAGAAATGCATCAAGTCTAGAAGCTTGAGGAGTAGGGGGTTGAGGGGAATGTTCGTGGCATGGTGGAGAGGGTGGTTCATAGGGAAAGATATGTGGTGGATGAGTCTCTGGAGGAGTATGGAATTGAGAAGCCTTTTGTGCTTCCTCCAACTCTTCATCGCCTTCTTTTAGATACTCCACTTCATGTGTATGTAAGAACATGGAAGGAGGATTTGCTTGGGGATTCTTCAACACTTGTGCTTGCTGAATGAGACGCTCAAGTTCCTTTTCCAATCTCTCACTCTCTTTCTCTTGTTGTTCCAATCTTCTGAGAAGAAAGTCCATTTGTGATTGCCGCTCTTTGGTATGATCATCCATTTGAGTTTGAAACTCTTGAATCACTTCCATTTGATGAGCAAAGGTGTCCGAGCAAAGGTTTGAGATTTTGTTTATTCCATGCACTACCTGAGTAATGTTATATTTGTTTGTTGACTTGCAGTTCATCAAAGTTTTCCCGATGATACTCGAGTAAGTACTCGAGTAAACTTTAATGAATACTCGAGTAGCTACTCGAGTATATAAACCCAGAAATTCAGAAATCATTCCAACGTTCATTGTTCTGTTTCCTATCTGATTAACCTTTCATTGTATTAGTATTCTTAGCATATTTGTAGATAAACAATGAAGAGATCTTACCAAATAAGGAAAGTCAAATGTAACGTTCAAACTACACCTACCGACACCTACCGCAAACGTATGTCTTTCAAATACTAGAAAAGACAATAGTGGCTGCGCACGCTCCAACGGGCATGAAGAAATATGGATAAAGTTGAAAAGTTATTCAATTTTATGAAAAAGTTAATAAATTTTGAGGTTTTTCTTGGTGAAAATGTCTTATAAATACAATAAGGGGAGTAAGGGTTAAGTTTCAATTTTGCTCTTTGAATGGCTTCGCAAAAAAGTTGTAAGCATATGGAGTAGCATATTTTAGATTTAAGGTCGCCCTGTGAGTGTCAAAAATTGAGTAATATAGCAAACCTATTATAAAAGTATAAATGATAAGAGAGCAAGAGAGGATTTCAAGAGAGAAGGTTGATAGAATTTCGAGAGAGAAGTTCTACTTCAGTTCATTTGAAATAATCGATTACAAGCCTTTATATAGAATCAAGAATCTAACCCTGGTTGCATGACTATGATTACTTTATTAACCCTAGTTACACAACTATTGTTACTTTATATCTTCTTTATGTCCTTGTCTTCTTTTGCTTTTACTTTATGTCAAGTCGACTTGAAGAGTAAGTTGGTCTAGATATGAGTCAATGGACATCCACATCTTTAATATTCGTAACACTCCCTATTGGATATCCATTATGAATGTGCCTCATTAAAAACTTTAACTAGGAAAAACCCAGTAGGATAAAAACCTAGCCAAAGAAAAGAGTATATCATTCATTGATACACCACCAAGTGCTGCCTCATTAAAAACCTTTCTAGGAAAACCCAGTGAGACAAAACCTAGATAAGGGAAAAAGAGTACAGCGTGTATCGACTCCCCCTCTTGACAACATCAGTTGAGATCTTTGAGTTTCCGAAGACCAATGTCATGAACAAGATTTTCAAAGATTGTACTTGGAAGTGACTTGGTGAATAAATCTGCTAGATTTTTACTTGAACTGGTTTGCTGGATATCTATTTCACCATCCTTTTGAAGGTCACGAGTGAAGATGAATTTTGGTGAAATATGCTTTGTTTTATCGCCCTTGATATAGCCTTCTTTAAGTTGAGCGATACATGCAACATTATCCTCATATAGGATTGTTGGGATCATTTTTCCGGAAGATAAATGACAAGTTGTACGAATATGATGTATCATTGACCTCAACCACACACATTCTTGACTTGCTTCATGTGTTGCTAGAATTTCTGCATGGTTAGATGATGTGGCTGATATAGTCTGTTTCATAGATCGCAATGAAATAGCTACATCTCCACATGTAAATAGATAGCCCGTTTGTGATTTACCATCATGTGGATCAGACAAAAAATCCAGCATCTGCATAACCAACCGGTTCATGCTTGGATACATTTGAGTAGTATAACCCTATGTCTATAGTACCTCTGACATAATGAAGAATGTGCTTTATTCCATTCCATTGCCTTCATGTTGGTGAAGAACTATATCTTGCTAATAAATTAAGAGCAAATGATATATCAGGACGTGTGTGATTAACAAGATACATTAGTGCTCCAATAGCACTAAGATATGGTACTTCTGGACCAAGTAGTTCTTCATCACCTTCTTTACTAATTTCTCAGGGTCAGAATGGGTCTTTATCCACCTTCGAAGACCTTACAACCATTGGAGTACATAATGGACGTGATTTATCCATGTAAAATCGCTCTAAGACCTTCTTGGTATAAGTTTCTTGCAATACAAAGATCCTTTTCTTGAGGTATTCAATCTGTAATCCAAGATAGAATTTGTTCTTCCCAAGTCCTTCATTTCAAATTCTTTCTTCAAACAATTAATTGCTTTTTGAAGCTCTTCAGGAGTTCCAATGATGTTGATATCATCAACATAAACAGCAATTATAGCAAACTCACTTTTAGATCTTTTCATAAAGATGCATGGGCATATCAGATCATTTTTGTATCCTTCTTTCAACAGATATTCATTAAGACGATTATACCACATGCGCCCTGATTGCTTCAAGCCATATAGGAACTTATATAAATTAACTGAGTATTATTCTCGAGAACTTGAATTGGATGCTTTTGGCATCTTAAGTCCTTCAGGGACTTTCATATAAATATCATTGTCAAGTGAACCATATAAATAAGCAGTCACAATATCCATTAGATGTAAATCAATTCCTTCATTTACTGCTAGACTAATTAAATAACGAAAAGGAGTCGCATCCACTACTGGTGAATACGTTTCTTCAAAATGAATGCTAGGTCTTTGTGTAAAATCTTGGGCTACAAGACGTGCCTTATATCTTGTTACTTCGCCCTTTTCATTTCTCTTTCGTACAAAAGCCCATTTGCATCCAACTGGTTTTGCATCTTCAGTTGTAAGGACTACAGGTCCAAATACTTTCCGTTTAGCCAATGATTTTAGTTTTGCATTAATGGCATCTTTCTAGAGGGGCCAATCTTTTCTATGTTGGCTCTCACTAATGAATTTTGGCTCATGATCCTCATTATCATTCATTACATCATATGCTACATGATAAGTGAAGATGTCGTCAATGTTGACTTCATTTCGATCCCATCGAATTCCATTCATAACATAATTTATTGAGATCTCATTATTTTCACATATCTCAGGTACCTGGGTTTCTTCTGAGACTATAACATTCTCTTCTGGAGATATCTCTTATGGAGATAATAACTCTTCAGGAGATGGCTCTTCTAGAGCTACTAATTTTTCTTTATTATCCTCAACTTGACCATCTATATTCTTTACTCCTTTTCTTTTTCGAGGATTTTTATCTTTAGAACTGATGGGCCTACCACACTTTAGGCATGCTTTAGATTCATTCATAGCAGGTTTTCCTTCAGAGACATCAATTTTGATAGGAGCATTAGCAGCTGGGATATGTGACTTTGTCACTTTCTTTGGGTCAGTAAATGCTTCTGGCATTTGATTAGCTAAATTCTGTAAATGAATTATCTTTTGAACTTCCAGTTCACACTGTTTTGTATGAGGATCAAAATGAGCCAATGATAATTCATTCCAACTAATTTCTTTACCCCGCTGTTTGTTTTCTCCCCCTAATATTGGGAAAAGTGATTCATCAAAATGACAATCGGCAAATCGTGCCCTAAATAAATCTCCTATAGATGGTTTTAAACATTTTATAATTGATGGAGATTCATACCCAACATATATTTCCATCCTTCTTTATGGTGCATTGTGGTGGTGCTACAGGCACATATACCACACACCCAAAAGTTCTTATATGGGAAATATTAGGTTCCTGACTAAAAACCATTTGTAAGGGGGAAACCTTTAGGTAACTTGTTGGCCTAATGCGAATTAACATTGCTGCATGTAAAGTGGCATAGCCCCAAGAAGAAATTGGGAGATTAGATTTCATAAGTAAATGTCTTGTAATTAGTTGCGACCTTTTAACCAATGATTCTGCAAGTCCATTTTGCATATAAACATAAGCTACAGGATGTTCAACATCAATTCCAAGGGACATACAGTATTCGTTAAAAGCTTATGAAGTAAATTCACCAGTATTATCAATAGGTATTCTCTTGATAGGATAATCAGGGTATTGTGCTCTTAATCTAATCAATTGATAAAGTAATCTCACAAACGCCAGGTTGTGAGAAGATAATAAGCAAACATAGACCATTGAGTTGATGCATCAATTAAAACCATATAGTACCTAAATGGTCCACATGATGGGTGTATTGGTCCACAAATATCTCCCTGTATCTGTTCTAGAAATGTGAGAGACTCACTCTCTACTTTGCTTAGTAACGGGCGAATAATTAACTTTCCCTTGGAACATGCAGCACAAGAGAAATCATGAGATTGTGGTATTTGTTTACACTTCAGGGTATGCCCACATGAATTCTCAATTATTTGTCGCATCATGATTGAACCAGGATGGCCTAACCGGTCATGCCAAACATTAAATTCATTAGTAAACTTCTGGTTTACATTAGCAAATTGCTGGTTTCCATAGGCAGACTTCTGGTCTGCATTGATGAACTTCTAGTTCTCAATAGTATGTGTTTCAATTGTGCTTTTACATGTGTAATACAAGCCCGAAAAAAAAATAGGAAAACTTTCTAATATGCATTTTCTACCAGCAACTATATTTGTGATGACAAGATATTCCTGATTATATTTAGTTATTGTTTCTAAATGATATCCATTTCTGCGAATATCTTAAAAACTCAATAAGTTTCTTTTAGACTTGGTAGAATAAAATTTATTATCAATGCATAATTTTGTTTTTTAGGTAACAAAACATTAGCTCTTCTGGAGCCTTCAATTAAATTTATACTACCAGATATAGTCTGAACATTGGCTTCTTGTATTACCAAGGAAGAAAAATATTTATCATGTTTGAGTATGGTGTGAGTTGTTGCACTATCAACGAGAGATAAATCTTCAGGATTGATACCAATAAGATTCATTCTTCATTAAAAGAAACATAAAGCATAATTAAGATTAATACATATGATAGAAGCAGCTTTAAATACAATAAAACATGACATTTCAAATTAAAAACTCTGTAACATCCAAATATGTATTATCCATATTGCCACACTCAATTTTCTGCCTAATCAACATGATTTATTTCAACTTTTGATCCTTTACCATTATTTTTAATTGATTCTTGGTAAAGATCAACTAGGTGCATTGGTGTACGACAGGTATGAGACCAATGGCCCTTGCCACCACATCGATAACATGGATTATAGCATATTTATTATGCCTACTGCTTTCCCCGTTTTGGTTCTTATCAGTCTTTTCCCACTTCTGGTAGGAATTTCAACCACCATGATATCGACCACGACCACAGCCACACCCACGGCTGTAGCCATGCCCACATCCATGTCCATGTCCACATCCACAACCACGGCCACAACCACAATTAAATTCATTTGTTAGTGCATTCACTTTAGGGAATGGAGTTGAGCCTGTTGAATGGGATTCATGGTTTTTTAATAAAAGCTCATTATTTTGTTCAGCCACAAGGAGACAAGAAATTAATTCAACATATTTCTTGAAACCTTTTTCACGATATTGCTGCTACAGGAGTAAATTGGATGCATGAAATGTGGAGAATGTATTTTCTAGCATATCATCATCAGTAACATTTTCTCCACATAATTTCAGTTTAGAAGTAATCCTGAATATAACTGAGTTATATTTGCTTATAGATTTAAAATCTTGCAGGCGCAAATTTATCCAGTGATAATTAGCTTTTGGAAGAATGACCATCTTCAGGTGAGCATACCTTTCTTTCAAATTGTTCCAAAGAACAAGTTGGTCTATTACTGTCAAATATTTAATTTTTAAATCCTCATAGAAATGGTGGCGAAGAAAAATCATGGATTTGGCTTTGTCTTGGTTGGATGCATGATTCCCTTCTTTGATTGTGTCTTCTAGACCTTTGGCATCCAAGTGAATTTCCACATCCAACTTCCAAGATAAATGAATTTTCCCAGTAATATCAAGAACCACAATTTCAAGTTTTGCTAAGTTTGCCATGGTTCAAACTAATTAAAGAAATAAATAAAAATAATTAAAACATGCAAAATAATAACTATAAATTCATAAAGACAATAAATAATTCATAATGTAAGATAAGAAAATTAAAACTTGTATGGCTTCAGGCCAATTAATCTCAAAATGAGAAATTAAACTATTATCTTCAGGATAAATGAAAGTTGTACATGACTTCTAGCCATATAATAAGATGGAAAGATGAAAATGCATATAGCTTCTGGCAATATAATAGGAAATCAAATAGATATGGCTTTTGGCCATAATAATAATAATAATAATAATAATAATATAAAAGAACTTGTAAATAATATATAAATGATATAAAAATAATAACGATCTCCAATCTTAGCTATGGAACTCGATGTTATATAACAATCGGTAGAAATATCTCTCTAATTCCATATAGTGGCTCAGATTATCCTAGATCTATCAAATAAAATAAGATAAATGAAAGCTTCAAAGAAACAATAAGAAGATCATATCTTCGTTAGAGTTTTGTGCTAATAATGTGTTATAAAAGTATAAATGATAAGAGAGCAAGAGAGAATTTCAAGAGAGAAGGTTGATAGAATTTTTAGAGAGAAGTTCTCCTTCAGTTCAATTGAAACAATCAATTACAAGCCTTTATATAGAATCAGGAATCTAACCCTGGTTACATGACTATGATTACTTTATTAACCCTGTTACACAACTATTGTTACTTTATATCTTTTTAATGACCTTATCTTCTTTTGCTTTTACTTTATGTCAAGTCGACTTGAAGAGTAAGTTGGTCTAGATATGAGTCGATGGATATCCACATCTTTAATATTCATAACAAAACCCATATTGTTAACAGTTAGTTGGGTCTTAGGGCAGATGTGGCTCTACCATATAGGAAATAATACTACATATTATCCCACCTATTATGCCACATGAGCATAATGAAATCTTCAAGCTTGAATCACAAGTTAAACAAAATAAACATCACAAAGAATTACAAACATCACCACTGGCGTCACTATTATATCGTTGACAACCACCTAAACCCAGTAAATCAAATCAAAACAGATTATCAAAACTAGAAATCCAGAGCCACCCATTACCAGCTAGAAAAACCAAACAAGAAATGAAGATGAAAAAAGATGGATGGAGTCCAAAAACTATCAAAGACGAGGAAAAGTGAAATGCTTAAGATGAAAAAAGCGGCAATGGCAAAACCAAAAACATATAAACAATTCCATGAATTCATGAACAAAAATTTAGATGAATGACAATGCTTTAATGGAATAAGATCTATAAATATATTAGATGATTGAGAATTACAATGTCCAAAAGCATGGAAATTTCAAAAGGATTGAGTTGATCTAAGAGGTCTGGCACCTAACTTACAAAAGAGCAGCATAAATATGACATACAAAGCATGCCCAATACACAAAAAGAATCCCAATACAATCAAATGTTAACCAGACTACAAAATGTGCCAGCTATGGCATAAAGAAATCCACTGAACATACAAGTTACCCATAATAATATTGTTCTAGGCCTCAACAAACTTTATCATACTAAATATCAGTAATAATATTGTTCTAGGCCTAAACAAGTTCCATGCCTTGCTCCAATTAGCATATATATGTTGAGCACAAAGTTTGTGCTATGCATCAATCAAAACGTTGCTCATAGCTTGCAATAGGCACTGTTATCATTCAAATAGGTAGTCAATAACTAAGTTTTGATAGCTTTCAACAATTTACTAAACTTTTTTTGTAAATTACAACCTTTTGCATGTCAGACATGATAGTCACATCTCTACCAAGTCCTTAGTCCAAAGATTTCCTAAGAAGAAACCATTCCTAGTACAAACCATTTTCTTTCTGAACCAAGCCAAATGCCAATGGATACAATGAACCATTGGCATCTACTCCAACTACGGTCAGCAAGATACCCTTTGTTTGACCCTTCAAAAATGTCCCGTCAACACCAATCAGTGGCCTGCATCCAACTTTCCACCCAACCTACAAAATGGTTTGAAACACAAAATTAAGTATAGGCACTCATTTGAACAAAACAATAACCGCATGTATGAAACATTACATTAAAAGCATTACAACAAACATACATCCTTTTGAACACCCGAACATCTTGCTCCATAGCCTCAATGGTTAAATCAACATGTACATCAGAACCTGGGTTTGATATCCTTAGTTCATAGCAATAAGCCTCTAACTTAGCGAATTCATCCTTGTAGCTACCTTCCATTTCTTGCATAATTTTTCTCTTTGCATGTGTGCATTTGTAAATACTCATATTGACCTTCAAATCATGTTCCACTTCCTTTTTCATGTCACTGATCCTAAATCTGGACAACTCTTGAACTTTATCCTTGTATTCTTGGGATAGCCATTGCACTGATGCTCTCATATTCTTGTACCCCTGAGCACAACTATGCTCTACATTAACAGTCTTTACCTCCAATCCTACTTGCTGCCCAACAGTTGAAGCATAAACAAAAAATGGGCACCCTCCTCACACACAACTTTCATCAAACTTTGATCACTCTTGGCCACTCTAGGATTAATGACCTTCACAATTGCATACCTATCTATGGCTCTTTTCAACTCGTCCTTATCCTCAAACATCATGCCTACCATCAAGATAGGATCTGATCCACCTTCCCCTCTCATTTCTTCTGGACTTCCATCATTGTCTTGGTCCTCCTCCTCCTCAGCCTTACTTCCTCCACTTTCTACAAATTCATAATCTAGCACAACACTCTCATTGGTGTCTGAGCTTCCACTCTCAGCAAAATAGTCCTCATCATCTTCATCACCATCACAAATTACACTAACAACCTCCTTTCCCCTTCTCTACCCTGTAGCTCTTAAACTATCTACAAAGGACTTATTTCCCACCTTACTTATCCCCTTTGATTTGCGAACCCCAACATTTCTAACGTTCTCAACAAACCTCGCCTGCCTCTGCTTGATGGTTTCCCTAGTACTTTTGGATCTCAAATTGAGCTTCCCCTTTCTCTTTGATGCCATTAACTATGCGACATATATAAAGCACAAATCAAACAAGGGCTTAGTTGTCATT
Organism: Inga leiocalycina; assembly: GCA_963242795.1. Classification (NCBI taxonomy): domain Eukaryota; kingdom Viridiplantae; phylum Streptophyta; class Magnoliopsida; order Fabales; family Fabaceae; genus Inga; species Inga leiocalycina. The sequence goes on from OY725321.1 coordinate 63,016,323, forward strand.
TCATTGTACAAAGAACAAAAAAAGTATTCTCAAGACCACTTCAAAGCTTACCTCTATATGTCCTTTTCGTCTTGTCATTTTCTCTCCAACTCCGAATTAGAATCTCACCACATGCATCGCACCTTTAGGCCTTCCATATCTGCACATTCGTTTGTAACTCTAATTAAAATTTCTCAGTCTTCCCTCACACACACGGAAGATCAATTTGTAACCCTAATCCCAATAACAACTCTTTCCATAGTCCTGCCTTTTGCTTTACTTATGTTCCTCATTTACGCTTCCGCCTTTTCACCTTTTGCATAGCACAGGTCATCACTATCAAACATCCACATATATGCCATCTTATGACACGTGTCACACAAACAGTCAAAAGTTACATTTTGATGATCAACGTTCAGCAACTTCATGGAATTGGCATTATTGCTCCACTTTTTAAGGTTCGTTGGCACTTTTGAATCCAAAAAATGTTTACTATGCTAGTAGCTCTTCAGGGAAATGTTTATGGGTAGAATTGCACCTCCGTCCTATATTTTATAATGCATTTAAATTTTGAATATTGGCATATTGCAAATTGAGTTACTATTGGATTTGAATAATGAGAACATTAAATCCTTATCTCCGCTCTTTATCTACTGTAAATTGGGAACCAATTGTATTGTAGATCTACAGTACCAATGGTGCCCAACTTTGATACTTTTAATATATATATATATATTTGTATAGGGACAAGGGGAATATATGACATGTTTTCCTTGTTCGTTCATCTTGCTCCCAAACTTGCGCAAAAAGATGGCAGCTTACCACGGACTTCATTAGTTTGGTCTGATTAGTGGACACTTGTAAGGTTCAAAGTCACTGCTTCCCTTCATATCACCAAAAAAAAAAAAAAACAAACAAACGAAGTTACGAATTCTTTTTAATTATTGTTGCTTCGTCTGGGCGTCCGGGATTATTATCCCTGGTTCATTTTTCAAATATGAAAATAGAAAAAATAATTTTAAACAGGCTAAAATTTTACAAATGAAATATTATATATTCAAGTATTCCAAAAAAAAGGGAGTAAGTCATATGAATATAATTGCTTTTAAAAAATAAATAAATGAATAAGTATATTTTGTATGGGTCTTGCATCATTTGTTTATGCCTTTTTTCATTTGTATCGCTATATTTTTGTCTGAATTCATCATTTACGTTGATTTTGTGAAGGCACTTTCAATCTCATAATTTTTTAGGTACCAAAATTACCCTATTAATAACTGAACGTTAAACTCTTTTAAAATAAGATGATAGACTCCGAGTACGTATATCAATGACATTGCAAATTGCCATTAAATGTTAAATTAACATGAAATTATTACGCTAATTTATGCTCGCTTTAAATCATGGATAAAGAAAATATTTTTAAAATTCTGTTTTTTTTTTTGGGTGAAGATCTTTATTAAATTCGTAGGACATATGTTTTGATAAAAATATCTTGAAATTTTTAAGCCGCCATAAACACTACGGAAGTGTCTAAATGGTACATGTGGAATTGTAAGACCAAGTCGAGAGCTGAGTTGTGACACACTATACGAGGCATGTAATTCGAGGGGGAAAAGGTTTAAGGTAGGGAACTTACTTCTCCTGCATGTATTTGATATTTATGCTAGTGTATTGATGCATGTTATTGCTTTGCTTGATTATGTGAAACATATATGAATGGTTGAAGCTCTATTTTTATTTATGCTATGGTCATAAGTATGTTGTATGAAATATTGAGCACGCAGATATGTCATTGTGTGAGCATGAGTTATGTAATGCAAGCATGTCATGCATTAAGCACTTATCTTGCATGCATATTGGTACTTTTTTTCTACTAAGATTTTCTTGAATCTCACCCTCCCCTACCAACAATTTAGATAGGAGGAGACAGAAGATATGCTGAGAACAAAGAAGAGAACCGTACAAGGGGATTGAAGTGGTGGAACGATGATGGAAAGATGTCTCTGTTTCATTAGGATGGGTTTAGATACCCTAGATCCCTACGCGGGTACATTAATTGTAATTATCATGTACGAACTCCTATGGGGAATTTCTATAATCATGCATATATTATCAGTATATTTATGTTATTCCTGTATTGCCCAATGAACCACGATCATTTTCCGTGAATACTCTAGTAAAGGTGAAATTAAAATAACGGTATGACATGCGCACTTGCTACAACGAGATCGTCAATTATCAAGCCCACACTCTCATCAAGAAATTCTTCTGGAAATTGAAATAACTTTGATAGATCCTCTAAAATTTTTTGGATGGTTGTTCACAAAAAAGTCATATTTGAGAAGATTGAGACGTGAGATTTAACTCTTGGTGAGTTCGAGTTCTCAAGGTGAGAACTCAAGTGGTCAATCAACTAAATGAATATTGGGTTATTCTCAGCTTTTTACCGCATTTAAAAAAAAACAATTTTACATAATAAAAAATAAGAAAACATATCAAAAGTCATTTTAGTTTTTTTTTTTGGAACAGATTCCTATTTTTTTTTATAAAACGTTTATAAAAAACTAATTATCAAACAATTTCGAAAATATTAACATGAAATTATTACGGTAATATAAGCTTGCTTTAAATCATGGAGAAAGAAAATATTGTTCAAAATTCTTTTTTTTTTTTTTTGGGTTTAGATTTTGATTAAATTCTTAAGACGACATGTTTAGATAAAAATATCTTGAAATTTTAAAGCTAAAGAATATCTCGCCTTCATTCCCATTTTTTTCTACCCACTAAAATTGACCATCAAATCAAATTGGTGTCATACTGAATTATGGCCATCCCCTAAATTTTCCAAATCATAAGCAATATTGAACACGTCTTCTACGTAAAGGGCAATGTATCCACACAAGCTTTTTCCCACTGACGTACTTCTGGGGGCATATCTATCAGTACTTACCTCCTCAATTACTCCTCGCCTTTCGCTATGGAGTTCTTCGACTATCTCTCCCTCTCTCTTTCTCTCTCTTGTGTGGTGCATTTGTCGTACCATTTGGATATATACAATTCTTTCAAGTGGAAAAATAGTCACAATGAAAGTTTTTAACTTGGACTTGGAAGAACCTTTAAGGAGTTTTGATGTTGAATATGATACCCTACAGGATTTACTTCATCAAAATCTTATGTAGATCATTATTTGTTGCTCAAATAGTGATTTTAAACCTGTAATAATGGAATTTATGCTAAATTGATGAATATGATGATCGATATGGCATCTGCATTGGAGTATCTTCATCATGGTCCTTTGCCTGTGATTCATTATGTTTTATTTTATTATTTTATTAACACACTCGCATACACACTTACACGCGCACATCTTATAATAAAGAGTTAAGGTTTTTTTCAGCTCTTTGAAGTATTTTCCTAGATACTTCAGTATCTTAAAGTATTTTGTTTATTCATCTAGCACCCTAAAGTAATTTATAGGTGGGTCCAGCACCTTAAAGTAACATTGTAACATCCCAAATTTTATTCACCAAGAATATATTGTAATTATTATATATATTCAATGAAATGGTGAATATTTAAGGCCAAAGGGATTAAATATTGAAAATTGAAAGTTGAATAGTATTTTCAGTGAAATCGCCTGTGAGGTAGGGAGTTTGTCATGTGGTTTTGGAAGATCAAATGATGATAAAAAATTATGAACTTTTACAGAATGGAAGTAGACATCCTAAGCTTTAATTTGATAGGTCATTTGACTCAATTGAAGCTATGTACAAAAATATATGAATTTTTGAAGTTTGCCAAGAAAAATTGACTAATTTCTGGAGCAGCGGTCAAAGATTGAAAATCTGGGAATGATATGATCCCAGTCAGTAAAATTCCATATTTTTCCTTGAAACTATACTCAATAAGGGATCCATAGGCTTTGGAATCGCATTAAAATGATGTCTACAAAATTAGTTATGATTTTTCAAAACTTAAGGCAGAAAATCTGCCATAATTGGCATTATTCCGAAAATTTAAGAAATAAAGTAATCTTCCTTTTTCTCTAAATTATTTAAGAAATTAAGGGATGAAGGAGGTGAAGACAAGTGTCAAAATCCAATGAGACCAAGTGTCAACACCACATGAAAGATGGAGATAATTGTTGTGTCATAAGTCCTTACTTATGTCATAAGGTTAGGTAGCCAATTTTTGTACCAATTGACTTGAGTAAATGGAAGGAACACTTGATTTAGTTGGAGCATAAGAGGGAGCACGTTTTTGGCCAACCAAGGAAGAAGGAAATGATAATCAAGGTTGAGTGCACACAAAAGGGAAGTATGGTGCAAGCATGGAGGCAAGTATGGTGGTTGGCATGTGTCACTATAACAACCTTAGATGAGATCAATGGTTGGGAATCAAGGGAGCATTTTTATGAAGGCTTTCTCTTCCCTTCCCTTCATGCATTTTCGTTCAACATAGAGAGGGAGAGAGTTTGGAGAAACTTTGAAGAGTTAGAGGGAAGAGGAAGAAGGAATCTTAAGGTGAGAGTTCATTCTTAAGCTTTCATTGTAACATTTCCCCTTGATCCTTCTCTAAACCATGTTTCTTCATGAATCTATGATCTTGAAGACACCATTCTTAGCTCAAGAAGTGAGAGAGATGCCTAGAGAAAGAGGATTCAAGATCTCAAGAGGTAACCTCACAAACCTTAGATCTAAACTAGTATGGTGTTGTTGTTGAGGTTTGTGTTTGGTTTTGGTGACTTTTGTCAAGTTTGTAAATTTGGAAAGCTATAACCCTAAGGGGTTATGCTGCCCAAATTTCTTTGAATCATGATTAAGAAGTGTTTATTTGAGTTAATAAAGGATTAGAAGTGGAAAAGTACAAGTTTTAGAAGCTAAAACACAAAACTCCATTTTTCCAATTTTTTACCAATATTTCGGCCAGCACAGATCTGAGGGAAGGAGTTGGATTTTCATGAAATAAATGGTTCCATTGGATTCAGTGGAAAAAAATAGGTGGGGTTACAGTTGTTCCCTTTTTCGGTAGAGACCGAAAAACATAATTACGAAAACGCCCCTGAAATCCCTAAACCGGGGCTATCAAGGGTATTTTCGTAATTTGACACTGAATTTGGTGATTTCGAGCCTGGAAATGGATTCCTTGGATGAAAATATGTCAGAATAGACTTAGTTAAAATTTTGGGAAAACGTGCCATCGGCCGGGTACGATGGGGCCGAGCCGGGGTCCCAGGGGCATTTTGGTAAAATTTCATCATAGACTAATATGACCACCAGAAACACTATGGAAGTGTCTAAACCGTACATTTGACGTTATAGGACAGAGTAGAGAGCCCGAGGGATTGGCACGCAAATCGAGGCATGTTATTTGAAGATCAGGGAAGGGTGATTAAGGTAGGGAACTTACCTCTCCTGCATGCATTTGATATTTGTGCTGGTGTATTAATGTATGTTATTGCTTTGCCTAATGATGTGAAACATATATGAATAATTGAAGCTCTATTTCTGTTTATGCTATGGCCATACGTATGTTGATTGAAATATTGAGCACGCAGATATGTCATTATGTGAGCATGAATTATGTAATGCGAGCATGTCATGCATTAAGCACTTATCTTGGATGCATATTGGTATTACTTTCCTACTGAGATTCCCCAGAATCTCACCCTCCCCTACCAACAATTTAGACAGGAAAAGATAGAACGTATGTTGAGAATAATAAAGAGAATCGTACGAAGGGGATTGCGGTGGTGGAGCGAAGACGAGAAGATGTCTCCGTTCATTAAGACGTGTTAAGACACCCATATAGCGCTATGAGGCTACGTTAATTGTAATTATCAAGTATGAACCCGTATAGGAAATTTTCGTAATCGCACACATAATATCAGTATATCTATGTTATTCCTGTGTTGCTCGTTGAACTGTGTATCGTTTCCACAAATACTCTGAAAAAGGTGAAAATAAAATGAGGGTGTGACAAACATGGTTCTGCTTCATCCACCACTCAAAAGTATTTTTTTAGTTGCATTCAACACCCTAAAGTATTTTATAATACAATTTTATCGTTAACAATATAATGTGATGGACACACCTAAAAAATTACTTAGGGGTAGCGGATGAACACAAAATATTTTAGGTGCTGCATGCATGTGAAAAAATATTTTATGGTGGTGGATGAAGTACAATACTTCCTTGCAATATCATTGATCTATTCCATTAAGGTTGTTTAACCTCGTGCACACTTGCTACAACGAGACAGTCAATTATCAAGCTCACACTCTCATCAAGAAATTCTTAGGGAAATTGAAATAACTTTGATGGATCTTCTAAATTTTTTGGATGGTTGTTCAAAAAAAAAATCATATTTGAGAAGATTGAAAGGTGATATTTAACTCTTGATGAGTTCGAGTTCTCAAGGTGAGAACTCAAGTGGTCAATCAACTAAATGAATATTGGGTTATTCTGGGCTTTTCACCCCATTTAAAAAAAATGCAATTTTACATAATAAAAAATAAGAAAACATATTAAAAGTCATTTTAGTTTTGTTTTTGGAACAGATTCCTATTTTTTATAAAACGTTTATTAAAAACTAATTATCAAACAATTTAGAAAATAATAACATGAAATTACTACGCTAATATATGCTTGCTTTAAATCATGGAGAAAGAAAATATTTTTCAAAATTCTTTTTTTGGGTGAAGATCTTTATTAAATTCTTAAGAAGACATGTTTACATAAAAATATCATTTTAAGCAAAAAAATATCTCGCCTTCATACCCATTTTTTTCTCCCTTTCTCTCTCTTGTGTGGTGCATTTGTCATACTATTTCGATCTGTATACAAAAAAAATAGTCACTTTGAAAGTTTTTAACAAAAAAAACCAAAAACAAAAGAACGAAGTTTCCATTTTTTTTTAATTATTGTTGCTTCGTCCTGGATTATTATCCCTAGGTATTTTTTCAATATGAAAATAGAAAAACTAATTTTAAACAGGCTAAAATTTTACAAATGTAATATTATATATTCATATATTCCAAAAAAAAAAACGGAGTAAGTCATATGAATATAATTGCTTTTAAAAAAATAAATAAATGAATAAGTTTGTGTTGGTCTTGCTTCATTTGTTTATGCATTTTTCATTGGTATCGCTATATTTTTGTCTGAAATCATCATTTACGTTGATTTTGTGAAGGCACTTTCAATCTCATAACTTTTTTAGGTACCAAAATTACCCTATTAATAATTGAATGTTAAACTCTTGTAAAATAAGATGATAGACTCCGAGTCAGTATATCAATGACATTGCAAATTGCAACTAAATGTTAAATTAGCATGAAATTATTACGCTAATTTATGCTTGCTTTAAATCATGGAGAAAGAAAATATTTGTTTAAATTCTTTTTTAGGGTGAAGATCTTTATTAAATTCGTAGGACATATGTTTTGATAAAAATATCTTGAAATTGTTAACCAAAAAAATATCTCATCTTCATACCCATTTTTTCTACGCGATAGAATTGACCATCAAATCAAATTGGTGTCATCCTGAATTATGGTCATCCACTAAATTTTCCAAATCATGAGCAATGTTGAACGCGTCTTCTCCTTAAAGGCCAATATATACACACAAGCTTTTTCTCACTAACGTTCTTCTCGGGGCATATCTATCACTTACCCCCTCAATTACTCCTCGCCTTTGGCAATGGAGTTTTTTGACTATCTCTCCCTCTCCCTTTCTGTCTCTTGTGTGGTGCATTTGTCGTACCATTTGGATATATACAATTCTTTCAAGTGGAAAAATAGTCACTTTGAAAGTTTTAAACTTGGACTTTGAAGAAGCTTTAAAGAGTTCTGATGTTGAATGTGCTATCCTATACAATTTACGTCATCAAAATCTTATTGAGATCATTATTTGTTGCTCAAATAGTGATTTTAAACCTCTAATAAATGAATTTATGCTAAATGGAAGTCTTGATAGATGGTTGTACTTCTACAACTATTGTTTAGACATCTTGCAAAGGTTCTATATGATGATCAATGTGACATCTGCATTGGAGTATCTTCATCATGGTTCTTTTCTAGTGATTCATTGTGTTTTATTTTATTATTTTATTAACACACTCACATACACATTCATTTGCGCACATCTTATATAATAAAGAGCCAGGGTATTTTTCAGCTCTTTGAAGTATTTTTCTAGATACTTCAATATCTTTAAAGTATTTTTTTTATTCATTTTGCACCCTAAAGTAATTTATAGGTGGATCCAGCATCCTAAAGTAATGTGGTTTATCCACCTCTCAAAAGTATTTTTTCAGGTGCATTCAACATCCTAAAGCATTTTATAGTGCAATTTTATCCTTGACAATTTGATGTGATGGATACAACTGAAAAGTTACTTAAGGTGAGTTCGATGAGTTCGAGTTCTCAAGGTGAGAACTCAAGTGCTCAATCAACTAAATAAATATTGGGTTATTTATTAGCTTTTTGCCCGATTTTAAATAACAAAAAACGATTTTATATAATAAAAAATAAGAAAATATATTAAAAGTCATTTTAGTTTGTTTTATTTTTTTAGAATAGATTCCTATTTGTTTATAAAACAATTTGTTAAAAACTAATTATCAAACAAGCTTTTTTATTTTTTTATTTTAAAAACATTGTTTTGGAAATAGGAAATCAAACAATAAGGACTATATTTTCGTTAAATGTTTAAACGACAAATACAATACATCTAACAAACTGATTATTTTCTTCCAGTTGCATTTTCTAATCATATCGATCAAATAAGGGCCTACTCACAAGTCAAGCATGCCAATATTTAACCCACAAATTGGGGTATCAGATATGAAACATCTAATCCAAGTGGAATCCAAAAGATTTTTTATATGTATCCTTCTTCTCACTACGTTTATGGCCGACAACACTTGGCCACAAAATGAAATAATGCAGTGTGATGATAAAGATGCATGTGGTCCTCTATGTGAGAAATTATGCAACACGCAATTTTCTTCCTCTCTTGCGTTCAACATCTTTTATGGAGCAATTTTATGGTTATTTGTGTCCTTATTTAAAGTCTATCTAAATCAAAGTAAGTATATGTTTCTTTAACATCGATAGGGATATTTTTCTTCAAGTAAGATAATTAATATTATCTCTAAATGTTATTAATAAATTTTTATTTAATATTAGAAAAATCTATATAATCACTACTGTTATATTACATTGTGTTAGTTTATATTGTTATTTTACTGATAACGAAGAAATTAATTAAGGAACACACAACGGTTTTGTCATTTTGTCACTGTCATTATGTGTTGCCAGTTATTTTTCAATTAATATCTTTTTATTTCCATCACTCATAATTTTCATATTATATTCGTTTACGGGTTGTATGTGATATCAACAATATGGCATTAATGACTTGATTTGGGCTTGGATGAGTCATATTCCCTTGCGCAAACAATACTTCTCTAATTCTATTTATAAGGTGAAGAGAGAAGAAAATTTTTAGTCCTATTTATAGGGTAGAGAGAAATTTTTCATATAAACATATAATTTTACCCTTAATTTATTATTGTATTGACTCTGTTCTCATGGATTATAATATATATTAAATAGGGGTAAAATTAGAAAGTTGTTGAATTTCAAAGCAGAGTTAATAAAATTTAAGGTTTTTCTTTGTCTATGTAAAATATGCTCTAAGTATCTTATAAATATGATCGGAGAGTATTCAACAATGAATTAACTAGTCGGCAAAAAATATAAAAGAAACATGAATTAACTAAAATTAGATGAGTCACAGTCAACGCCCTTTTGCCTTCCCCCTGCTATAAATATATTACTCCCTCTAGTTCCCATTAAAGAACACTACTATTTAATTCTTATATACTAAGAAATTATCATTAAGTCATTTAATTTGTCGTAAATGTTTCTAACGTTTGCCCTCTGTAATTTTTATTCTTATATACTAAGAAATCATCATTAAGTCATTTAATTTGTTGTAAAGTTTTCTAACTTTTGCCCTCTGTAATTTTTATTTTTCCAACTTTGAACCTCAATTATAACAAAGGTAAAATGGGGGGAAAAAAGTAATTAATGAGGTTATTAGTTACTTATATTTGGGACCAACAATTGCTTTTAGAAAATGTCCTATAATAAGGACCAGAGGGAGTATGTAATTCATTATATTAAATATGAGTAAATTTGAAAGTTTATTTATTTTTACATAAAGTTAATAACTTAGCCACGTCTTATTATATTTTCAATAAGGTGATTAGAAGTGCTTTTATAATAAAAACTAGGAGAAGAAGTATAAATGTGTATTCTAGGATGCTCCATAATACTTGCACCTGTGATTGAATTGCTAGTCTGATATACTAAACATGGGAAGACTTGCTTCCTTTCTTTTCATTCTCTTCCTTTGCTACTTTATGGCCTCCTTAACATGGAGCGAGATGGATTCCACCATCAACAAATCTGCCCTTCTTGCTTTCAAATCATCTATTGCGGTGGATCCATACAATCTCTTATCTAGCTGGTCAGTCTCTCCTTCCCCATGTGATTGGGTTGGTGTTGGATGCAATACTCACCATGGAAGGGTCCGTTTCTTGAATCTTAGTGACACAGGCCTTAAAGGCATTATCTCCACAACTAGGAAATCTCTCTTTCCTTGTTGAACTTGATCTGAGTAGCAATTATTTTCATGGCCAGATACCAAAAGAGTTGGTACAATTGCGTAGATTGAAACGACTCAACTTGAGCTACAATGATTTTCGTGGACAAGTTCCAACATGGATAGGAGATTTATCTGTGCTTGAGCATTTGAGTTTTCGAAATAACAGTCTTAATGGATTAATTCTAATATCTTTGCTCAATCTGTCAAAGTTGGAGATCTTGGATTGGAATTTTAACTTCATTCAAGGGACCATTCCGCTTGAGATAGGAAGTCTAAAGCACTTGAAGATTTTACGACGACTTGCAGGGAACAAGATTTCTGGAATTATACCACAAACAATTTCCAACTTGTCTTCACTTGAATTATTGAGTTTGTTTTATAACATTTTGTCAGGTATGTTTTTGGGAAATAAGATTGTTTTTTTAAAATTTTTTTTTATATTGTGTGCACTTCTTTTTTTTTCTTTGGAAAATGACAGAAAAAGAACTTTGAAATTGCAAAATTCCAAATCAGGTATTTCCTAAAAAATGAGTTATGAATTACTTATCAAGTTTTGTCATTCCCTTATCAATTCTTGGTAATTAATCTAATTTGAGATTTTACAATTCAAATTTCTTTTTCTATCTTTTTACCTATTTTTTCCTGCTCTTTTCTGTTATTATTTTAAGAATAAAAGAATCCATCGTCCAATGTTTTAAACGGTTTATAAAGTCATTACATGGGAAAAAGGAATAATGGTACAAAGTTCAAACGAATCTAAAAGGTTCATCATTAGTCTTGGAAAATAAATATTTATTATTCTGTTATTAAAAATTTTTTGTAGGTTTTTCTTTTCTGAATAAGTAAGCTCTTTTTTTTTTTTTTGTACAACTTAAAATAAGTAGGCCTTACAAGTTACAAGCAACATATCTTTTTGGAACATTTATTTTTCATTTGGATAATCTGAATTATATATTAATATATTATTCACTATTAATTTTTATTTTTTAAAAAATTATTAACAAAAATAACTTTTCTGGGAGTCTCCTAACAAATATGCGTTTTGAAAGAAATGATAAAAAGCAAGGGCGCCAATTCTCCTTGTTTTTTTTCTTCAACACAGTTTATTGAAGAAACTCGTCCTCTTACTCCTTGAATGAGATGAACGCCACTTGCATGGCATATAGAAGTTTGTCAGAATTAATTAATCCACTATATTAAGAAAGATAAAAGTAATAAATATAAATATAAATTAATCTAAATTAAAAAAATAATAAACTAAATTGGGTTATAAAACACGGTGTGAAACCTTGAGGGATAGCACAATACACTCCCACATTAAATCCATCCAAATTTCTCATCGAAGCACATATCCTTTTTTTTTTTTAACCTGCGCACAACGAAATTATTTATTCGATCATTATTAGTGAAGTCAAATTGAAAGGGTCATTCCTTTTTAAAAATAAGTGTAGTAGTGCGGTGCTTTATTTTTAGAATATATTTGTTTTATTTCTAAAAAAGTGCGCAAGTCTTGCTATATATATGTATTTATCAAAATATTACTTGTCTCATGTACATAAAACCTTTATCAATTGCACCAATAATCTTATTTGGCTTATGGATTTTGATCTTGAATTGTCCCTATATAGGACTTATTTTTTTAGTAAGAGATTTAATTTTTGAAAATAATTATATTTCTTAACATTGTAAGCTTAACTTTCTAACGATATATCTTATGCTTAAGTGTATCTTTTCTTTATTTTTTTCAATAAAATGCCGACATAAATTGTAACATTAGGTGAGAAATGTCATACTGTAGAAATCAATACGAAAATACATATACTTAAAGAAAATTCTTCCATATGTATGTTCAAACCCCAAGGAAGAAAAGGTGCACACTCTTTACTCCTCTCTCTTTCTCAGTTTTAGTATTTTTATTAAATTATTTCTTTAGTATCTCTTTCAACATTGATACAATGATAAATGATAATTTTTGCTATATAAATTAATTATTTCTACAATGAACTCTATCATTTTGTTATGACAACTTACTTATTACTCTGGATTATACTTATTCCGCATGTTATAAAAGTTGATGTTATTGACATATTGTTTGTCATTTAATTTTGAAGGAGCCATTCCAAATCAGAATGGTGATCTTCCACAGCTACAAAAAATATATCTCAGAGCTAACCAACTTTCAAGTTCTATACCAACCTCCATATTTAATAGTTTAGTGCGACAATACATTGATCTAGCCAGAAATAATTTATGTGGAAGTTTGCCAATAAATTTGTGTTTTGGGCTTCCAAAACTTAAATTATTCAATCTCCATGAAAATGATTTGTCTGGTGAGATACCCTCTGTTTGGCATCAATGCAAGGAATTGGAAGATTTAGAATTGGGCGATAACATGTTCAACCCAGGAATCATTCCAAGTGACATTGGAAATTTGACAAACCTCCAAACTCTATATCTTACCAACAGCAATTTGCAAGGTAAGAATCATTCCCCAAACAATTTTCAATTTTCTCTCTTGGTTTCCATGTTTCGTCTATTCCAGTATTTTCTTTTGGATGACATCTTTCTTTTTTAAAAAAAAAAAAAAAGACGTACGAATCATCCAGCTTTCTCAATGAATCACATATCCAATAAAAACATGCCATGGGAATAATAGTTTGGTCTATGGATATTAGTCGAACCAGATTGGAAAGGTCATGGATTTCTTCAAAAGAATTATAGTTTTATTTTAACAGTTAAGGTATATTATAGCGTTAATTTTCAAAATAAGTCAGATGATATATACCAAGTGACATTGGAAATTTAACCAATCTTCAAAAATTATATCTCTGGAGCAACAACATGGAAGGTATGAGTTCTAATTACATGTTGATTGCAAATTTATTTTCTTGTTTATAGGTCATTAATTCCTAATACACATTGGTAATTCTATTTGGATCGATAAAAATATATTCGACTGGATTACATTTAAAAACACGGATCATGATGATTTCTTGTCAAGGCAAAGCATGTCATTCAAAGTGTCAATTAGCTGCGGGTTTTAAATAGTTTAGTGTACAAATGAATATCAATAAAACAATATGAAATAAAAATACACTTATTTTTTTATTATTTACTTTCTTAGATGTTAATTCTTGAAGTGCAAAAAAAAAATATTCTACGGAGATAATTATCAACTATCACAGTATCATTATTACTATTATCATCAATCGGCAATTGCACGTTGCTCAAGTATTTGTATCATATATAATATTTGTGGGTAAGGGTGAAACCAAAACTACTTGTTCTATATTATATCCAAAACTTCTAATTGAAAATAAGTTTTCTATATATATATAGTCAATAATAAGTTTTCTTTCAAAAATTGCATGCATGATTTTTGTTTAAAAAAAAAGTCATTTGGATTATTAAAAGAATTTATAATAAAACATAGGCTTAATAAGCGAGGCATATGCTGGAATATTCAATTTATATCCAGGTCACGACTCCTTTAATGGTATGATCAATCTACTCATCCATCAATTTTTATGCTTTCAAAAGTTCCATTTAGTATTTGCAAAATTGTTCATTATATCTCCATTTTTTAGTTTTTCATGATCAAGGTATTAGTTCATTCATGCATACTACATACGCCTAAGGCACACATACACCAAATTCTTTTCCAGGTGAAATTCCAAAATCAATGTGTAATTGCACATCTTTGCGATTCTTGTATTTGGATTACAACTCATTTTCAGGTATGCTCAAGTTGTGTGTGAGCTCTTATAACTATATCACATGTTTAGTGCTTTCATTCAAATATGCGAATATACGACAAGAAATGATTGCAAGCTTTGAAATGTAATGATGTTTTAAAACACACACACTTAATAATTCCTATTGATATGATTCAGATAGCTTGCTTGGCAAAAAAAAAAAAAAAAAGGAGATTCAGATAGGTTGAGAGAATAAGGAGGAAACAATCTTTATCAAATACAAAAGAATAAAATTGATTTTTTTTTTCAAAGACTAACCTTAAGGTGGCTAGACTCTTTGTAGACTAAAATTACATAAAAATAACCAAATAAAATCTAGAAATAATCTCTATAATCTACTGGATCCTATCAACAATAGTATGGATCCTTTGATTCATAAAATCAATATCTCATAAAATATTCAAACTAAACAAATTAATTAAATAAAGTATATCCTAGTTAATATTGACTCAATAATAAACTGATCCTAATTGTGATATTTATAAATAATATTTATATTATTAAATAATCTAACAACTCTTTAAGACATGCTAATAAACATGAATTGCACAATATTTATTTGTAGTTTTATTAAATGTTTTCTGAAGATCACATTTTATGGAATCCTTGCCCAAAAAGTAGTTAGTTTTATATGACACATAAGAAAGGGATGATAAAGATATTTACGTACGCAGACCCTCATGTAATTATAGGAGGTAACTAATTTCATACATGGCTGAAATTATTTCCTTTACTTTCCTGTATTATCCAGATATGGACTTGCTAGCATAGAAACAAATTTAAAAGGACCCGAAATTAATAAAATATTAGGAGTTTCTTGTAATATAGAGAAGTGAATTCAAACTTTTGAAACGTACGTGTGTCTGTTTCACACACACACACACGTACAAAACAGGCATATTACCGGCTTTGTCAATTTTCACTACTTTATATAAAAGTTATCATGCATCCATCATTTTTCGTTTTTTAATTTAATCACCCAACAGCTAGCTTTTTGTTTTTAGGTCTTATACCCAAGGAGATAGGCAATCTTGATAAGCTTGAAAAGTTGGATTTCACAAGTAATAATTTCAATGGGCCCTTTCCTTCCCATATATTCAGCATTACGGCATTGAGGCGCGTCAACCTTGATCAAAATTTCCTCTCTGGCTTTCTCCCATCAAATTTAGGAATTGGCCTTCCCAACTTGGAGGAATTGGGGTTGGGATATAATCCGCTTATTGGAGAAATTCCAAGCAGCATCTCAAATGCTTCGAAGCTTACTATGTTAGAATTATCATGGAATAAATTTACTGGAGATATACCCACTGCACTTGGGAATCTAACAAACCTGATTGAATTAGATCTTTCAGGGAACAATTTGAGTGGGTTGATTCCAAATACAAATAATAGACTGCAAAGCCTTCAACTTTTGAGTCTTAGCTACAACAAATTGCAAGGACCCATCATAAATAAATTGTGCCAAATCAAAAGTTTGAGAGAGCTGTATCTAGACAATAACATGTTTTCAGGAATGATTCCAAGTTGCCTCACAAATACTTCTTTGCGGAAGTTGGATTTAAGCTCTAACAAATTGATTTCTCATATACCCTCTTCCCTTTGGAGTCTCCAAGATATCTTGATCCTAGACTTATCCTCCAATGAATTGAGTGGAACAATTCCACCCGAGGTATCAAACTTTAGAACAATTATGCTATTGAACTTGTCAGGAAATCAAATCTCTGGTAAAATCCCAACAACCATGGGTGGCTTGCAAACATTGCAAAATCTATCTTTGGCTCATAACAATCTACAAGGACCTATTCCTGAATCATTTAGTGGCATGATAGATATTGAGTTCTTGGATTTGTCCCAAAATAATTTGTCTGGGGTTATTCCAAAATCTTTAGAGTTACTAGTCCATATGAAGTACATTAATTTTTCATACAATTTATTGTATGGAGAAATTCCAAATGGTGGCCCTTTTCAGAATTTTACATATGAATCTTTTATGATGAATGAAGATCTTTGTTGAAAGCCGCAACTAAAAGTCCATCCATGCAAAAAAGCAAACAAGCACATCTCAACAAAAATGGTGCTTGTGATCAAATGCTTGTCGGCTATCATTTTTGCAATCATTTTGGTTGCTTCATGCCTAGTGTTCCTTAAATTTAAGAAGGGCCATGTTAGTCATGAGAAGAACAATACAGACTTCTTAAATTTGGGTGCACCAATCAAGATATCCTATTATGATCTTTTGCAAGCAACAAATAATTTTGATTAGAGTAATTTCCTTGGCAAGGGAAGTTTTGGATCAGTTTACAAAGGAATTCTTTCAAGTGGAAAGATAGTTGTTGTGAAAGTATTTCACTCAAACTTGGAAGAAGCATTAAGGAGTTTTGATATTGAATGTGCTGCCATATGCAGTTTACATCATCGAAATCTCATTAAGATCATCAGTAGTTGCTCAAATGATGATTTTAAATCTCTAATAATGGAATTCATGTCAAATGGGAGTCTTGATAGATGGTTGTACTCTCATAACTATCATTTAGATATGGTGCAAAGATTGAACATAATGATTGATGTGGCATCAGCGTTGGAGTATCTTCATCATGGTTCTTCTACACCAGTGGTCCATTGTGATGTGAAGCCGAGCAATGTTTTATTGGATGAAAATATGGTGGCCCATTTGAGTGACTTTGGAATTGCCAAATTGTTAATTGACAGTCAATTTGAAATTTATACCGAAGCTTTAGCTACAATTGGTTATATGGCACCAGGTAATAGTTTAATACTCATATAAAAATTTATTTAACTTATGTTACTTATATTCATTCATGCCTACACACATGCATGCACATGATCCAAGAAACTATAACTTATTCGACTAGTTAATTCAGCACTCAAATTTATATGTAGAGTATGGATCAAGAGGAGCTGTTTCATTGAAAGGAGATGTATACAGTTTTGGTGTTTTGCTTATGGAAATGTTTACAAGGAAGAAACCAACAGATGAGATGTTTGTTCAAGGTCTAACTTTGAAAGAATTTGTTAGCAAATCAACACCAAATTCAATCATCGATATTGTTGATGTCAATTTGATGCACACAAGCAACCAAAACACTGGTAATATATTATTGTATATTATATCATCAGTTTTTGAGTTGGCATTAAATTGTTGCACTGATGCACCTGAGGCAAGACCTAATATGTCAGAGGTTGTGGTGTCACTGGGAAAACACAAGGCCATGCTAATTCAACATATTCAAGGAACCCCTTGTTGAATGATTTTGTTAAATCAAATTGTATTTGCTACAATCTTTAACCCTTTGGATTGTTTTAATTTTGGCAACTTGTCATATGGAGTGATGATGTCTCCTGTATTAATATATTATTATTTGAAATTTGAGAATTTTGGACTCACATATGGGTTTTGGTTGTCTTCAAGGTAGTTCTTAACTTTTATGTGTTACAGATGTACATTGAATAATAGTAACATAGAGATAATGGCTTTTTTTTTATTTCATGATAAGTGAATAAAGTTTAGAAAGTGATTGAGTTGAGGGAGATATACATAAAATATCATTGAAAAGTGGAGGAGAAATAGAAATTGTTATAAAAAGAAGATATGGTTGAATAAAAGCAATGAAATTAATCCACCTGAGACCCAAAGTGAATCCCTTTATAATTCTTATATTTGGTTTTTAATATAAGACTCAGTTGACTAAGTTGAAAAGATTAAGGATGTTAAATATATTAATTTAAAGTATTTGTATTTTTCATTTTTTCCCCAAACTACTTTTCTTGACTTATAAATTAATATATAATATAATGATCCACATAAGTAATTTAGCTTCTTTATTCTCTCTAGAATAGTCAACTGGGTTGTATTGAGGATATAAGGCAGTATTAATTATTCAATTACTGGGTTAACATAATTATTGGGTTCATTGGGACTCCAACAAATCCCATCTTGTATTGACCCAATTACAGAAAATGGGCCAATACTAAAACTATCCAAAGCTTTGAAATAAATTTATAGGTACTCATTGGGTTGCCTTTTTAATATTATGGAATATTGATTTGACCGTGTCTTTACGCCTTGGGGTCAAATACAAAATATTTTTAATCCAAGAATTGCAGTACAATGCAACACTCGGGTCGTCTCACTTGAGGAGCCTTTATTGAACTACCTAAGTAAACTAATTATCATGCAAATGCAATTACAACAAGGGGAAAATGATTTTTGGATTTTTGAAATTACTAATTAAAAGAAAATGCAATTGTTAATTAAAAGCTAATCTAATATTTTTGGTATTTTTCTTATAAAAATGGAGAATGAGTAAAAGTGAATGGAATGGTATATGGAATTGGAAATATAAATGATGAAATGAATCTTTGTGACAAATTTGGTGGCTTTCCTAGCTTCTTTAAAATATATTAGGAGTTATTTTTGCATCAAGTCAAATTAAAAACCCTAAGCAATCGCATTAGGTCCAATCAACCTAATTAATGACTAGTCTTACAATCGCATTCTTAGTCACCTCTTAAGCAAATTGTTAAAAACCCACTTGATGTGTATTGAAAATGGATTAATACACTTGGTTCCTCTTAATTGAAAGCACAATCGCGACATTCAAAATTAAATTAAATCCATCACACAATCTAGATATCACATAGAATGTATAACTTCATTAATCTAATAGGAAAATGAGTAGAATAAAATTCAAATGTACCAATACCAAATTCAACACAAGATATTCACCAACATAGACAAATTATCACTCATCTAAGTCTCAAGACATACATATTCCAATACAAATTAATTCACAAAGACATAACATATAAATTGAGCATATAGAAAACAATAAACTCCCCTTGTAGAACCTTGAAGCTCTAGCGACCTCCTCTGTGCCACCAAGACTCAAAGAACTCTAGCCACACATCGCATGAACAGTAACCATAGCTTCATGGTGAAGTTAGAACAGAGGAAGGAAGGAACAGCGGAGACTATGGTGACGGCGATGTTGATGAGTGGTGGAGGATGACGGTGGTGAACATGGAGCAGGAGATGGAGGTCTGGTGCAGTGACGGTGAACAGAGAAGGAGACGGCAGTGATTAGGAAAGGAGAGAAGCTCCCGGCTGTAGTGACTGAAGAAGACGCCGGCGTTGTTGGAGGTGTGAGAACAGGGGAATAGTGGTGACGGTGGTGGATCTGATTCCCTCTCCTCTCAAGCTCTCTCTCAAACTCTGGTCCGACTCCCTACCGCGGTACTCACTCTGTTTCAAAACTCCCAGCTCGCTCTCTGCTATTGCCTCCCAGCTCCGAGCTCCCTCGCCGGCGACGGAAAGAATGGAGTCAAGAATGAATGTCGCCGGCGAGGTTAGAAGCAAGAATGAATATGATGAGCGATGATCTGCGATGGTCCAAGATGATGATACCCTCCTGTGCGGCGCTGTTCCTCTGCATATAAACCCAGCTCCTCACTTCCATGTCGGGTCGCTGCATATCCGGATTTCCATATCCATCGGGTCTGTGCATTGCGTTGAACTTTATTATCCAGCAAAGGCCCAAACTGCAACCTATGGCCCAGGGACTAAAGTGAAAAGTTACAAAGGTTTTTGGAGGGATTTCAGTGAAAGGTTTTGAAATATTTTGGAGGTTCAATTAAAATTTCCAGAGCTCATAAGTCCTTTTCTGTGGTTTTTCTTAGGCCCTTTTCTTTACTATTTTGTAAATTTCAGAAATTGTAGGGCCTTTTCTGTAGTTTTTTTCCTCAATCTTCAAAATATTAATTTATCCTCCAAAATTTCCAATTTTCTTCCAAACCACCTGAAATGTAAGATTAAGCACAATTGTAGCATCAAAAGTTCAAGGGACAATTGTATAAAAATAATTAATAAATTGTGAACATTTTACCCCTAATTACAATTAATTCAAAACAAATGTCCCTAATTAAAATTTATGCTTAATCATGCAATAATGTCTTAGAAAATACATTAAAAATCCCAAATTAATCATGAAATATTATATAAAAATATGGTTCAATCAATTCCCCCACACTTAGACCTTTGTACTCCTGAACAAAGGCAATGAAGTACAATTTTCTAAATTTCAATCATTAATGCAATTGAAATTTGAGCAATTTCATAATTAGAAAGCAATTGATCAATTAATCAAATTCCTCAAGCCAACATTAGTCATAGTCAAACGATGCAAAGAGATTAGCTAACCATACAATCCAAAATATTAAAATGAAGCACAAGAGACTCTCAAGGTATTAAAGTTTAACTCATCTCACCTCATTGGGATAATTTCACTCAATTCACTTAATCAACACCTTACCATAGGCTTGTAACAACTCTAATATCTCCACAACTTATAGCAATAATATAATGAATCAAGAGGACTTAAAGGGCTTGTAATGATGGATGAAGGCTAAATGGAATGAATTAATAGAAGAAGGGATTATTGATATGCAAGTCAAAGTTAAAGATCAAGTTCATATCAACTAAATGGCTAAACAACCTCTTGCCAATTTTTTTTTTTTTTTCAAGTTCAAGAACCAATGCCTTCTTTGTATTTCTTTTGCTTTTCTTTCTTTATTCACATCACTTTTTTATTATTTTTGTTTTCAATACTTTCTCTTTCTTTCTTTTTTCTTTTCTTTTCTTTTTTTTCAATTCTCTTCTACTTCTCTTCTACTTCTCTTTTCTTCTTTTTTTTTTTCTTTTTTTCTATATACATGGCATTTCAATATATACATTGTTCAACTTCTATTGGCAAATCATTTTGATTTTAGAGTACTATGAACACTGAATAAAATGACATGCATACAACATAGAAATGGCTTAAAGGGGTAAGCAAATGGTGATGAATGTAGGATTGTGTTTGGGTGAAAGGGTTTAGAATTGAATGCCTCTTTCATTTCCATTATACTAATGCAAATGTAATTTTGAAAAAGAGTGGAAACAAGTTCTAGAAGATGAAGAACTAAGTGAACATGCACACATAGAAAGAATTCAAGGCTCAATTAACCTTCCAACAAGGTTTCTCTCTAATGCTCACTCCAATATAATCAATTGCATAGGAAGCTAACCACACTACCTTTACTTCACAATTCCTAATGCTAACCTTACAAACATAATCAATCAAAACATTGCAATCAATTATAAGAATGCTCAACTCTTAAAAGCACTAATGATATAGAAACTTTTTATTTCTTAAAAACAAGGAGTAAGTAAAAAATCTAATTGTGGGTTCATTTCTCTTCCCATTCACTTGAAAAGAACAAAAATGTGGTTTCAAAAAGTTGCCAAAACACTAGAACATATGAAAGCTCAAAAAATTTCTTACAAATCACATTCCAAAGTGGTAAATGCGACCCTTTACCACTTTAACATGCATCAAAGTAAGTCATTCTTCAAAAAATTTTTGAAAAATTTTCTAGTTTAAGGCATTTCTCATTTATAAACAACCAATTAATGGGATTCAAAATATATTCCCCTCCCCCACACTTAATCAACACATTATCCTCAATGTGTAAAACAACTCTAAAGAGAATGCTTAGCAAGTGAAAATTCTAGGCACAATGGTAATTAAGTAGGATAGTGGCCACAAATGCAAAGCATACAAAGGGAATTCTTATTATACCTATTAAACTAAGTGACTTCTACCTTTTTCTACTGGTTTGTATCCCTCCCCCACACTTATCTTCCTCATACAACAAGTAAGCTCAAAGAATCATAGGATTTAAGAAGAAAACAAGTGAGGAAAGAGACAACTTGTGTTAGAGAATCTTCAGTCGCTTGAAGGAGAAGTTATCATCCCTGATGAGAATCATGCATTTGTCATTAAAAATAACTTCTCCCGCATTGGATTTCCTTGGTGGAGGTGGCTCAGGATCAATCGGAAGAGGTCCAAGGATGTATGGTGGATGTTGGCTCCTCTGATGACCCTTCCAAGAATGTGCCTGCACAATTGTCAAGAAAAGAGCAGTATTCCATCCAAAAATAGAAAAATGGAGAGATTTCAAGTGAAGTAAAGGCATGTTAAGTTCCAAATTCTCCAAGTAACTATCACATCCAAGGAAATCAATGACACTCCTATCAGTAGGAGTAAGACAACCGGTCAATTTTGGAAAATCCTCTTGTTTTTGCAAAGTGGAAGGTGCGGAATCCAACTTAGTGTTGGGGTACACCACATCATCATTGCAATTACAAGAGGTGGAAGGCAAAAGAGTGGAAGAAGAAAGAGAATTGTTCAGATCATTACCACCTAAAACTTTTGAAGTTTCAAAAGAATCATTTTCCTTTTCTATATCAGGTGGCAAAT
Source organism: Inga leiocalycina (assembly GCA_963242795.1). Classification (NCBI taxonomy): domain Eukaryota; kingdom Viridiplantae; phylum Streptophyta; class Magnoliopsida; order Fabales; family Fabaceae; genus Inga; species Inga leiocalycina. The sequence goes on from OY725321.1 coordinate 63,039,057, forward strand.
CACAAGAAAGAATCATATGGAAAGAATCAATTTCATTTAGAAAATCATCAATTAAAGCATTTGATTCGTTCCGTATGAAACTAACATGTAATTCATTGGATTTAACAAAAAGATCTTTGTCTAGGCTATGGTCTTTATCACTCACATCAACCACAGTGGCATTCATACAAGATTCCACATGTTCACAAGTGTTATGCTTACAATCATCAATAGTACAAGAGGATGTATTATGATTAATGGTAGAATCAACCGCTTTGCTTAATGCTTTCTTTCGAAACTCAACAAGCAAGTGGCATTTTGCATTATAACAGTCTACACAAATTTGATGCACCGCACAAGAACATGAAAATGTATAATCCAATATATCACAATCATCCCTAGTACTATGAAGAGAAGCATTTTCAATAGTTAAAGCATCACACAAAGAAGTAGGAACAAGATCATCAACAACTACAATTGAATCACTACTACTTGAACTAAGAGGTTGAACAATTACATTTTCAAATATTTGAGGGGATTCAACAATGATTTCTTCATCCACATCATCATCACTCAAATCATGAATTGCTTTACTAGTTAAAGTAGTAGAAGAGTCTACTTCTATAAGAATAGGATCATTACCAAATAGTAGGTGAGACTCTTCAATGTTCTTTTGAACTTGCTCTACTTCTTGTGCTTGTGTGGAAATAGGCACCAAAGGATTGGAATCTTCCACTTGTGAAGTGTCATGTCGGTTGTGCTCTTCGGTTTCCCCATCATCATATGCATTATAGGACCATAGAGCTCCTTCTTCTCCTTCAGTCTTTATCCATAGTATATGGTCAATAAAGGCTTTGATGAAGCTTTCAATGTCCTCCATTTCCTTTTCCATTTCCTCAGAGAGTCCAAGAGCATCCTTGAGCATGAATAATTCTAGATGCCGAACCTTTAGTTGGTCATACCTTCTTCGTAGGGAAAGGGTTTGGGCATCCATATATGGCAATGTGAGAAATGCATCAAGTCTAGAAGCTTGAGGAGTAGGGGGTTGAGGGGAATGTTCGTGGCATGGTGGAGAGGGTGGTTCATAGGGAAAGATATGTGGTGGATGAGTCTCTGGAGGAGTATGGAATTGAGAAGCCTTTTGTGCTTCCTCCAACTCTTCATCGCCTTCTTTTAGATACTCCACTTCATGTGTATGTAAGAACATGGAAGGAGGATTTGCTTGGGGATTCTTCAACACTTGTGCTTGCTGAATGAGACGCTCAAGTTCCTTTTCCAATCTCTCACTCTCTTTCTCTTGTTGTTCCAATCTTCTGAGAAGAAAGTTCATTTGTGATTGCCGCTCTTTGGTATGATCATCCATTTGAGTTTGAAACTCTTGAATCACTTCCATTTGATGAGCAAAGGTGTCCTTGTTTGAATGCTCTTCATTGATGGTCTGAGTGATATGGTTTTGAAGCTCTTGAATGACGTCACCAATGGTCGGTTCTTGCTGTGGCACACATGGTTGGGAATGAGGTCCATAAGATTGTGGAAATGGTGGGTAGAGAGGCTTATGAGATGGATGGTATAGTTGGAAAGTGGAATGGAATGAAGGAGAAGGGTCATGATATGGCATGCGGTTATATGATGGAGGATTAGAATGTGGCTCATAATATGGGTTATATGGTGGAGGAGAAGGTTCATGGTATGATCTATAGGGTGGGTGTAGTGGGTAATGAGGTTGAAATGAAGGTTGTTGGTAGGGTTCATGGTATGAAGAGTGGAATGGACCTTGGCATTCTTGACCAATTGGACTATCTTGACATCCCAAATTAGCTTGAAGAAGCTGTAATGTTTGTTGAATAGCATGGATGCTTTCAGATATGGACTCTTTCCTTTCAGTCGAATCTGCTACAGAAGAGTGAGATTGAAAAGGTAAACCTTGATTACCATTAAACCAAGCCATGAAAATTCAATCACAATAAATTCCAATGAATCACAAGAGGATTATCTAACTATAAACTATGAAAAACTAAGAAAAAGAATCGAAGAAAATACAAATGCAAATGAAAGAAAAGGGAAAACAAAAATTTTAAGATGACAAAAGATGCAATATGCTTTGAATTAACTTGGAGACATGGTGAATTCAAACAAATAAGCTCAAAATCATATGAAATTGAATGTAACAACACCACACAGAAGCTACCAAGTCAAAACAATGTAGGAATGCAATGAATGCTATGCAAACTACCTAAATGCAAAATTCATAAACTATATGCAAAGAAAAATAAAAAATGCAAATCTAATAAGCTTCACTCAAGAAACCCCCTTGTCAAAAGTGAATTTGACAATTAGATTACCTAGGGAGCCAATTACTTAGCTCCCCGGCAACGGCGCCATTGATTTGACCGTGTCTTTACGCCTTGGGGTCAAATGCAAAATATTTTTAATTCAAGAATTGCAGTACAATGCAACACTTGGGTCGTCTCACTTGAGGAGCCTTTATTGAACTACCTAAGTAAACTAATTATCATGCAAATGCAATTACAACAAGGGTAAAATGATTTTTGGATTTTTGAAATTACTAATTAAAAGAAAATGCAATTGTTAATTAAAAGATAATCTAATATTTTTGGTATTTTTCTTATAAAAATGGAGAATGAGTAAAAGTGAATGGAATGGTATTTGGAATTGGAAATATAAATGATGAAATGAATCTTGGTGACAAATTTGGTGGCTTTCCTAGCTTCTTTAAAATATATTAGGAGTTATTTTTGCATCAAGTCAAATTAAAAACCCTAAGCAATCGCATTAGGTCCAATCAACCTAATTAATGACTAGTCTTACAATCGCATTCTTAGTCACCTCTTAAGCAAATTGTTAAAAACCCACTTGATGTGTATTGAAAATGGATTAATACACTTGGTTCCTCTTAATTGAAAGCACAATCGCGACATTCAAAATTAAATTAAATCCATCACACAATCTAGATATCACATAGAATGTATAACTTCATTAATCTAATAGGAAAATGAGTAGAATAAAATTCAAATGTACCAATACCAAATTCAACACAAGATATTCACCAACATAGACAAATTATCACTCATCTAAGTCTCAAGACATACATATTCCAATACAAATTAATTCACAAAGACATAACATATAAATTGAGCATATAGAAAACAATAAACTCCCCTTGTAGAACCTTGAAGCTCTAGCGACCTCCTCTGTGCCACCAAGACTCAAAGAACTCTAGCCACACATCGCATGAACAGTAACCATAGCTTCATGGTGAAGTTAGAACAGAGGAAGGAAGGAACAGCGGAGACTATGGTGACGGCGATGTTGATGAGTGGTGGAGGATGACGGTGGTGAACATGGAGCAGGAGATGGAGGTCTGGTGCAGTGACGGTGAACAGAGAAGGAGACGGCAGTGATTAGGAAAGGAGAGAAGCTCCCGGCTGTAGTGACTGAAGAAGACGCCGGCGTTGTTGGAGGTGTGAGAACAGGGGAATAGTGGTGACGGTGGTGGATCTGATTCCCTCTCCTCTCAAGCTCTCTCTCAAACTCTGGTCCGACTCCCTACCGCGGTACTCACTCTGTTTCAAAACTCCCAGCTCGCTCTCTGCTATTGCCTCCCAGCTCCGAGCTCCCTCGCCGGCGACGGAAAGAATGGAGTCAAGAATGAATGTCGCCGGCGAGGTTAGAAGCAAGAATGAATATGATGAGCGATGATCTGCGATGGTCCAAGATGATGATACCCTCCTGTGCGGCGCTGTTCCTCTGCATATAAACCCAGCTCCTCACTTCCATGTCGGGTCGCTGCATATCCGGATTTCCATATCCATCGGGTCTGTGCATTGCGTTGAACTTTATTATCCAGCAAAGGCCCAAACTGCAACCTATGGCCCAGGGACTAAAGTGAAAAGTTGCAAAGGATTTTGGAGGGATTTCAGTGAAAGGTTTTGAAATATTTTGGAGGTTCAATTAAAATTTCCAGAGCTCATAAGTCCTTTTCTGTGGTTTTTCTTAGGCCCTTTTCTTTACTATTTTGTAAATTTCAGAAATTGTAGGGCCTTTTCTGTAGTTTTTTTCCTCAATCTTCAAAATATTAATTTATCCTCCAAAATTTCCAATTTTCTTCCAAATCACCTGAAATGTAAGATTAAGCACAATTGTAGCATCAAAAGTTCAAGGGACAATTGTATAAAAATAATTAATAAATTGTGAACATTTTACCCCTAATTACAATTAATTCAAAACAAATGTCTCTAATTAAAATTTATGCTTAATCATGCAATAATGTCTTAGAAAATACATTAAAAATCCCAAATTAATCATGAAATATTATATAAAAATATGGTTCAATCAATGATGTTTTATTTTTATTCTATTTTATTTTATTGGTCAAAAAATGTAATTCAAATGCCAAAATAACTTGGTTTTTAGCTTGTGTTGGCCTTTGTTTTTTTGGCCCATGTCATTGTTAAACCAAAGTTACTTTTATATTACTTTAATCAAAATCATGTTTAAAAAAAATATAAAACAAACTTTTACATGTTCAAACAATCTTTAGTCCCTCTAATTTTCTCTCATTTTGGTTTCGATTCTTCTAATATCAAATTATAGGTTTTTGACCCTCAAATTTTATTATGTAAATTGGACCCTACAATTTAATAAAAACTTGATTATTTTGCCCTTTAAAGAATCAATACCCATAATTTGCACTTTGAAACTTGAAGAACAAAGATTATATTAACCATGTTTTAAACACATATGCTAAGCTCCTCAATGTAATTATGGTGCATTGAAGTTAATACAAAAAAGAATTTTTAGAATTCTAGTTACATTGTTCTTAAAACTATAGGTGATAATTATGTTCTAGTTGTGATTTTTTTGCCATCGTTTTCATTGGTGATTATTTAATAATTAATAAGATTCATTCAATTATCTTTATTTTTTTATTTTTATGTAAAAGGATTATAAATTTAATTATTTATTGTTTTTATCTACCTTTCCAATATTTATTTTTCTATTGAAAACAAAAAGAAAGAAAGAAAGCTAAATGGGATCTCAATATTTATAATAACCATGTGTCAGTTCCTGATTCGGTGTTCAATGCCTTGAATGGCAGGTGAAGAATTCCATCTGGGACAATCTAACATGAAGAACTCTAAGACTATTTCGGATGGAAAACTCGATAAAATGTGAGTTAGTTTTGTTTGGCGAATAGGAAACCATTACCTTAATGTTGTTTCTAACATCTACGTAAATTTTGCTGCATTTTATAGGTTTTGGGATACTGGGCTGGCAGGGCTACGTTGCAGATTTTATGTCTCTATTTACTGATATTTTCGGTTATTTTTCCAATATTTTATTCTTTTAATGAGCTTTTCTTCATTTGCCTTCATCACTGACACCTTAAAAAGCAATATATGAATTGTAAGCTTATAAACGTTAAACATGTTGAGTTGGTGAATTATATCTAGTGTGATGGCACACGTATTGTATTTGTTAGCTTTGACCACTAATGAATGTAAACATTAATGAGAGATTTTTTTTTTTTGAATTCTGGAGAATTTTGTAAGACTTAGTATTGAATAAGAACTAGCTAGTTATGTTTTTTTGCTAGAGAAATGATGCCTAGAGCCTAAAAATCAGACAAAATAGTACAGAAAAACAAAACAAAACAAAACAAGAAACCATGAAACAATTAGCCACCCGTATCTACCATCTATCAGCAAAATATGAAAGGTTAATTAGTCCCACAATATCTCTCTACCATTTCTAGTCTTTTGAGTCTATTTTCATCTTTCAGAAATAATTCTCAATTTCTGTGTCTTTCAGTATATTTTCATCTCTTTGGATAAGCTCTTTTTTCTTTTGAATAGGAGCTCATTGTGTTAATATCAAGACACGCATACCTTGTCTGGTTCCTGAAACATGGTTTTCTTTTTGTAGTGTTGCAATAATGACTAGGGCTTATTGCTTATCGGATTATGCAAGCCCTGATAATAATATGCTTTTCACAATGTTAGAGGGAAGATAGCTTACATAGGTATAGCTAGGATCTTTGGAAACTTTTGTCAAAACTTGCTAATGGAGTTGGCGGATACAACACCTCGGACATGAAATTGATCATCACAAATTAATTATTCATATTCCATCAGACAGAATATCAATTTTGTTGTCGCATGGACAGTAAGAGATTATAGGTGCAGTGCTTACAAATTTTTAGACATCTTGTAATTTTTTGGCATCAAGATCATTTGAGTTTTACATTGTCTTTGCATAAATGACACAACCTTAGCCGCCTCGGAGTCAAATCACAATTTACCACGAATTAAATGCAGTATAACGCAAACAACTCGGGATCGTTCTCTTATCAAGGAGCCTTTTATTTTGATTCCCTAGGAAAAACTAAGTGCTATAAACATGGTTATTAAAAAAGGGGTTTTTGACATTGGTTTTCTCTAAATCAAAATTCATGAAACATAAAGCTATTTCTAATCTTTTTGGTATTTTTGAACATAATGAGAAATGTCAAATTGAAAGTGAAAATTTGTATAATGGATGCTCTTGGTGATGAAGAAAGTGGCAATCCTTGCTAAACAAATCATGGGAGTTCAAATTTCACTAAGTCTCAAAAACAACCTCAAGATAACACTTGAGTCCAATATTCCCAATTGATAGTAGCTCCTACAAACATAGCTAACTACTACCTCTTGAGATATTGTTTAAACCTACTTAATGTGCAATTAAAATTGGACTGATGCAAATTGTTCTTCTTAATTAGAATGTTCTAACGAACCATTCAAGAGCTAAAATCAACTATGATTACCAATCAATAACATGATAGCAAGCATAATTTCATCAAGCACATCAAAGATATATATCACAATGAACATCAAAATACATCATCCAATTGAAACTACAATGATCAATCCACATGGATACATAACAGCAATCCAAGTCTTAAAACCACACAATGATTAACCTAAACAAGGAAATCAAATATATAGTCTAAGCATAAGATTGAATCAAAGAACTCCCCTATGTAAGCTCAATTGCTCAAGCCACAATTCCTCAACACCAAGAAGCAAAAAGATCAGCCTCTTATGGCTTCAAAAATCATTTGAATAAATTACAGAACTGAAATCTCCATGGAAACTGATAAGGGCCAGAAGTAAGTCTCGGCTATGGTGAAGATAGAGGTGAAGAAGAAAATGAGAATTGTGAAGGCAGTGGCTATCGGTTCAGACACAAAGAGATGAAAAATCTGGGATTTGAAGAACTGCGGTTGTGTGTTCAATGATGATGGTTAGTGGAACAGTTTGACAGAGAGACGACGGTAAGAGAAGAAATGGGAGGGGTCGGTGATACTGTGAAAGAAAACAGAGGTGGTGGTAAGTTGAGGAGCAGGACAGTGCTGTGACGGCGGTGGTGCTGGGCGAAGCTTGGCGAAGGTAGTGAATAAAACTGGGAGATGCGGTGCTGGTATGACGGTAGTGGTGCTGCTAACAGTGGTTCAGGTGCCTCAGAATCCCAGCTCAACCCCCTCCTTCAGCTCTCGGTCCTGCCCAGATCTCCATGTTCAAGCTCTCAGCTCTGGGTACTTGTACTGCAATCAGATCTCAAGTTCGCTGGAAATGGAGGACCGATGGTTGAGGTGTGGTTTTCTGCCTCTTCTCCATCTCCCTCAAGCTTTCTTTGAGTTCTCATTTCTCTCCCATGTCCGCCGCTCCCCCCTCTCAACCCTCAGCTTGTGTCTTTTTGCCCTCCCTCCATCCGGGTCTCAGGTCTCTGTTTTGCTGAAGAAGAATAGGGAATAGTAACCCTGGTCAGAACGCAAGTTTTGACTAAGGACTTTAGTGAAAAGAACAAAAACCTCTTTGGAGGGACTAAACTAAAACATTCGAAATGTTTTGGAGCTGTACTAGAATTTTCAAAGAGTTTGGGTATTTTCTTGTAATTTGCGTGGCCCCTTTTCTTCACAAATTTGTAATTTCCATAATTTATGGGGCCCATTTCTGTGATTTTCCCAAATCATTTAAATATTAATTCTGACCTCCAAAATATACAATTTTCTTCCAAAACACCTGAAATGTAAGATTAAGCACGATTGTAGCATCAAAAGTTCAAGGGATCATTTGTATGAATAATTAAACAATTATGACTATTTTGCCCCTATTTACAATTAATTCAAAATAATTGTCCCTAACTAAAATTAGTGCTTAATCAGGCAATAATGTCCCAGGAATTGCATTAAAATCCCAATTTGACTCTTAAAATCATATAGAAAATATGGTTTAATCAATAAACCATGAGCTTAGAAATTCACAATCAACATTTAATCGACAGCACAAAATATATGCTTCAAACAATGGAGGAAAAAGCTTACCATATGCATTTCCAATCTGACTTTGATTTTTGAAGCCAGCAGTAACAGAGATGCAAAGAATCATGAGGATCCAATTAATATCTGATATATATGTATCTGGCCAAGGAACATATTCGATGTGTGCACAACTTTCACTCTTGGAAAACAAACATGTGCTAGGGCATGGTTGATAATTGAAAAGGTTGTAGTTATTGTGGCCTGGCTTGCAACTATAGCTACTGCTGTTGCTACAACAAATACTAGCCAACATATTCTATTTGCAGAACTAAGGGATGATGGTATGGTATTTGAGTGAGGAAGGCAAGGTGGTAGGAACAGAAGAGGACTCGCGGGAAATGGACAGTGTCACCGGAATCCGCAACTGTCGCTGGAATCTAGAAATTTGTTGCCGGCGGTGGTGAGGAAAGTTAAGGTGATGGTAATGGTGTGGGAAGCTGGTAAGAATCGGTGAAGAACTCTCAAGAAGACCCTGATCTTCCTCCCTCCGTTGCGCTTAACGCTCTCTGGTTCTTTTAAAGTTGATAGTGGTGGTGCTGCTGACAGTGTGAGGATGGAGGAACGGTGAGATCTAGGTGGTTTGGTGCTGTGAATACAGAAGTGATGGCTGCGATGGTTGGGTCGTCTTCTCTCCTCCTCTCTTCTCTCTCAAGCTCTCCAAATCTCCCTCAACTCGCACTCTGTATCGGGTCTCTCTTCTCTCAAGTTCCAGATCTACTTGCGACGCCTACCAACCCTCAGCTCTAGCTCTAGGTGTGTGTGGGTCACCGACGGTAATGGTGAACAAGAGAAGCTTGTGCCGCCAGCTACACAAGAAGATGAAGGTTATCTAATGAAGATGGGTCTCACTCTGCGGCGCCACCTCTGTCTTCGCATTTTCAGATCTATTTTGTCTGATGAAGAAGAAGCCACACAATAACCTAAGTTCGGGTGAAAACATAAGTTTTGACCAGGTACCTATTTGGAAACGAAAAAGGTTTTGAGAAGGGACTAAAGTTCAAATATTTGAAATGTTGGCACTGCCGATCATAATTTCTAAAATTATGGGTACTTTTATGTATTTTCTCTGGCCCTTTTCCTTCACTTACTTTGTAATTTCAAAAAATCTATGGCCCCTTTCTGCAGTTTTCCCCAATCCTTAAAATATTAATTTTGACCCTTCTGAATTTCAAATTTTCTTCTTAACCACCTAAAATGCAAAATTAAGCAAAATGTAGCATCAAAAGTCCAAGAAACAATTGTATGAATAATTAAGAAATTTATGACCATTTTTCCCCTAATTACAATTAATTCAATAAAATTGTCCCTAATTAAAATTAGTGCTTAATCATACAATATTGTCCTAAAAATTCATTAAAATCCCAATTTAGTTATAAAAAGTCATATAAAAATATGGTGCAATCAGTTGTTGCTACAACAAATACTAGCCAACATATTCTATTTGCAGAACTAAGGATAATCAACTTTAACATCTAACAAATGAACAATTACTGCATGAAGAAATTAAGTAGCATCGTTCAAATTAGAAAATTCTTTTAATTGTTCTGGTAATGATGGAGGTAGTTGAATCTCCAAGCTCTGGTTCTAAAGCTTCCTCATGGCGCCTCTATTATGGTATAAAGCTCTCTCAATTTGCGACAGAAACTCCTCTCCTCACTACTGAAAAATAACGATGGTGATGGTGGGCGAATTATGAAGGTGGCGATGATGATAGTGGATCTCGTTTGCCTCTGGCGTCTAATCTGAGCTCTGGTTCCAACTCTCCTGCCACGGTCAAGCTCTGTTTCTGGTGTGGGGGAAGAAAGTCGAATGTTGCCAGAGATTGTGGAGGAAGGTGACCAGTGAGAGTGAATGGTGGTGTTCTGCCATACTTTTGTCTTTCTGTGTTCTCTATACTCTGGCAGGGACAAAAGACGGCCTGTGGTGTTGAGGGAAGAAGACTACTAGCGGCTTGTGGTGGTGAATGATGCCGCTGGCGAGAGAGGAAGAAGAAGGGGAAGGTGATGGAGGTGGTGAGCTGTGTCAATGGCCACCACTATTGTTTCATTAAGTCCACTAAGAAGAAGCGGCATTAAGCCTCGGCATAACCCTTAGTCAAAAAGTGCGTTTTGACTAAGGTACGGAAGTGAAAATGTTGAAAGCTTTTAGGCGGAGCTGAAATGGCATAGTGAAAACTTTTATGGGATAACTTTAATTTTGAAAACTTTTAGACCCCTTTTTTGTAATTTTCTCTGAATATTTCGGCATTAGTCCGCAGTTTTCAGAAATTATGGGTTCTTTCTTGTAATATTTCTTGGTCTGAGGATGATAGGCAGTACTGAATCTCAACTGAGTACCCAGTGCCTCATGCAATGCTTTCCAAAATCTTGAAGTAAATCGGGGATCACGATCGGAAATAATATTCTTCGATATGCCATGGAGTTTCACAATCTCACGAATATAAATCTCTGCTAGCTTGTCCGGAGAGTAACTAGCATTGATCGGTAGGAAGTACGCTGACTTTGTTAACTGGTCCACAATAACCCAGATCGCATCATAATTCCTGATCTTAGGCAATCCCACAACAAGATCCATGGTCACACTTTCCCATTTCCATTTCGGAATCTCAGGACTCTGAAGTAAACCCGGTGGTCTCTGGTGCTCGATCTTTACCTTCTGACAAGTGAGACACCTTGCTACATATTTGGTCGCATCACTCTTCAAACCTGGCCACCAATATACAGATTTCAGATTATGGTACATTTTGGTCATACCAGGATAAAGAGTATATCAACTCTTGTGCGCCTCATCCAGAATCTTCTGCCTCAACTCCTCCTTAAGTGGAACGCAGACTCTTTTCTAATAGCGAACCAATCCACGAGCCGATAGGTCATAGCCCGGAACTTCTCCCCGTTCGATTCGAGTCAAATTGCGTTGTATCCAGTCATCTTGCCTCTGAGCTTCTTCAATCTCAGCTCTAAGATCACTTTCCTCTTGGGAAACAGTGTAGTCGGCACAGATGATCTGGTTTGTCAAATTCAAATCACAAAAATCTTCAATTAATTTCTTCTCTTGTATCATCATAGCTGCAACGAGCACGGTCTTTCGACTAAGAGCATCAGCGACTATATTTGCCTTACTCGGATGATATTTAATTTCCAGGTTGTAGTCTTTAAGCAATTCCATCCAACGAAACTGTCTCATATTCAGTTCTTTCTGATCATACAAATACTTGAGACTCTTGTGGCCGCAGTACAGTTCTACCGTCACACCATACAAATAATGCCTACAAATTTTCAAGGCAAAAACAATAGCACAAGCTCCAGATCATGAGTGGGATAGTTCAATTCATGAGGTCTGAGCTGTCGAGAGGCGTAGGCCACCACACGTCCTTGCTGCATAAGGACACACCCTAATCCCTGCCCACTGGCATCAGAATACACAACATACGTCAAACTGGGATCGGGTAAAATTAACACAGGTGTCGTAGTTAACCTCTCCTTCAGCTCCACAAAACAATTTTCACATTTCTCATCCCACACAAACGGCTAATCCTTTCTCGTGAGCTTGGTCATCGGCAATGCAATGTGGGAGAAATTCTGAATGAATCTCCGGTAATAACCAGCAAGACCCAGAAAACTGCGTATCTCAGCAACAGTTTCTGGCCTCTTCCAGTCCAGTACTGCTTCCACTTTACTAGGATCTACAGAGACCCCTTCTTGCTAGATAATATGGCCTAGGAATCTTACTTCTGATAGCCAAAACTCGCACTTACTCAGTTTGGCATAGAGTTGCTTTTCACGCAATATATTCAATACGATTCTCAGATGATGCTCATGCTCCTCCCTACTCTTGGAGTATATCAGAATGTCATCGATAAACACAACAACAAACTGATCCAAATATTGTCGAAAAATACGGTTCATGTAATCCATGAAAACCGCAGGCGCATTAGTTAACCCAAATGGCATCACTAAAAATTCATAATGACCATACCTAGTCCGGAAAGCAGTTTTCGGAACATCTTCCGCTTTCACTCGCAACTGATGATACCCCGACCTTAGATCAATCTTTGAAAATACATACGAACCAGATAGTTGATCTAACAGGTCATCAATTCTACGGAGAGGGTACTTGTTCTTGATGGTAATCTTATTCAACTCTCTATAGTCGATACACAAACGAAGACTCCCGTCTTTCTTTTTCACAAACAAAACTGGAACACCCCAAGGTGACACACTGGGTCTAATAAACCCTTTCTCAAGCAAATCTTCAATCTGCTACTTCAGTTCAGCCATTTCATTTGGAGCCATACGATATGAGGCTTTAGATATAGAACCTACTCCAGGCACAATATCAATCGGAAACTGAACCTCCCTCTCAGGAGGTAATCCACTTAAATTATCAGGAAAGACCTCAGGGAATTCATTCACTATGGGTATACTACTTAAAGTTTCAATGGTTTCTCCTTGAACAGAAAAGAAAACCATATACCCCTGACAACCTTTTTGCAAATATTTTTCAGCTTTAGCTGTAGAAAGGAAATTCAAACTAGCAACTGGATTCTCAACACTATGAGTAGTCGGATATACTATCCTCTTGTTCCCACAATCTAATAACACATTGTTAGCTCTCAACCAATCAAAACCCAAAATGACTTCCAATTGGCAGAGCGGCAAACAAATCAAATCTACTACAGATTCATGACCCTCCACAGTTACAACACAGCTTAGACAAGTTTCTGTAGTCACAGCCTTAACACCCATTGGTGTTGACACAATCAAATCGAATGGCAACTTATGCACATTCATTCCCAGACGCTTCACACAAGCATAAGCAATAAAGGAGTGACTTGCACCCGAATCAAATAACGCTTGAAACACAATGCCATGGATAAGGACTTTACCTTGTATCAGCTCTGGGGATTTCCGGGCCTCTTCGTGAGTCATAGCAAATACTCGGCCCTGAGTCCTCCGTCTCTGCTCTGGTCGTGGCTGTCCACACTCAACAGATGTATGCCCCACTTGCTTACAATTGAAGCAAATCACCCGACCATCACAAGTCTTGCCATGATATGGCTTATTGCAACGAGGACATGTCCATACACTAGGAGCTCTCTACTGATCACGACTCCTAGACTGATAAGGCTTCTTACTACCCCCTCTATATGAAGAGGATGATCCTGAGCCCTTCCGCTTCTGAGAAGCACTGCCCTTACTAGGCTCACTATGACCACCACCAGCCTTAGCCGGATACAACTCTCTAAGATTGCTCTCAGTGATCCAACATTCTTCAACGGCCTTGTTGAACTTGGAAAACTGATGGGTGGCGAGTCTCTTTCTCATATCACGCCTTAAACCCCGAATTAACATGTCTGAGCTCAACTCCTCATCATCCATTTTCTGAAGATAAGAGGAATATCGGGATAGGCGGGTAAATCAGGACAAATATTCATTGAAAGACTCTGCGTCCCCTTGCTTGATATTCAGAAACTCGGTTTCCTTCTCAAGCCTCACTGACTTGGGAAAATATTTCTCGTTGAAGTATTGTTGGAACACCTCCCAGGTCAATGGCTCATTCTTAATCCTCAAGGACAACGCAATGTTATGCCACCAGCGGTCTGCATCACCCTCAAGCTTGTACACCGCCAACTTGGCTTTCACTTCGGAGGGACACACTAAGACCTCAAAAATCCTCTCAAGAGGATGTAGCCAATCTTCAGCCTCCTGAGGATCAAACTTCCCCTTAAATGTCGGAGGTAGTTGCTTACAGAATCTGGAGACCCAAAACTCAAGGTCTCATTCCTCCCTGACTGGCACTCCATGGGATTCTTGGTTCGGAATCACATGAGGAGGGGATTCAAGTGGTCGTGCTGACCCTTCAGCAGTCTCTTCCCAGGTTTGCTCTCGAGTTTCCTCATGAGTAGACTGACCCCGGCCCTCATTGTTCTTGGCCTTTTCAGCTCTGAGCTCTTCTCTAAGCTCCGCTATCATATCTCGTTGGTCTGGTGGATTGTCACTAACCACTTCCACCTCAGGGTCTACTCGCTGTCCACTGGGACGACCCCTTGTCTTTTTCATTCTATAAATCATTTACTAGGTCAGCTCCACAGATAATGTATACACATTGTTCACAAATCTCATATATATCCCTAACACAGAGCACATATATGTATACAACAATCATTCACAGATGATCTATTATCACTAAGACCACACTATGGGAGCTATCCTAGCAAACTCTACCCTTGCCAGGAACTACTGCTCTGATACCAAAAATGTAACCCCCTCACGGTAATCACATCCGAATTTTGAAATTTAAGTGAAATAGAGACCAATAAAATGAAATCAACAATTTATAATCCCTCAACTCGGGATGAGGTAGTTCAAAATCAATTCAAAATGTAATAATTCCGGGTCTCACATTCACGTGCGGATATAACTACTTAAGAAATCAAATCACATAAGAAATATTAGAGTGCGGAAACTAAAATCCCGGCAAACCCTGGGTTACTCTATATATCGAATGGATTTACTATTTTCCAAATGGGGATTACAAATCAAAAATTCACTATGAACAATTTATATACAGTAATCCCAAATCTACAATAGATAACCAACAATCCCAAAATCTTGAATGTCCCTAAGAGATCCTAACCACTCCAGGTTGGTCGCTTCTCCTTCGAGCCACTTGCCCTATCTGAGAAGGTTAGTCATATGGAAAGAGTGAGATTCTAAAGAATCCCAGTAGCAACAAGTCACTCATACAATATATAAACATAAAGCATGCTTGTTCATCATGTTCAGCAGCTTCACAATGATCTCTGGCTCACGCCACATACGACAGCACTCACGGCTGTAATCAAAATGCACTACGCCCACTTTCACGGTGAACACTATGCCAGCTTTTCGCTGTAATCACTATGCACAACTCCCGCTTTCGCGGTGAACACTATGTAGCAACAACACGAAGCACAAAGCACCACAAAGCATCTCAAAGCACAATGTATCACTAAACTCTACAAGATATCTCAATGCACAAGGTATCACAAAGCAGTAGCAGCAGCATCCACATAATGAATGACAGAAAAACATACAATACATTTACACAAAGTATAAGAGAGGAGGCGCTACCTGAATCTTTCCTGACAATCTTTGGCACAATGGGCTCACGCGTTCGGCAGATATCAAATCCTATACCAAATTAGGGACAATTGATCAATCTCTCTTCCAATTACTTATTTCCATAATACACTAAGTTAGTTATCATTTAGAACTCCTAAGAGGCCACAAATGCCTCTAATAAAAGCCCTAAAAGGTTGGGAAACAATAGGTTGAAGGTCACTTTTCGAAA
Source organism: Inga leiocalycina (assembly GCA_963242795.1). Taxonomy (NCBI): domain Eukaryota; kingdom Viridiplantae; phylum Streptophyta; class Magnoliopsida; order Fabales; family Fabaceae; genus Inga; species Inga leiocalycina. The sequence goes on from OY725321.1 coordinate 63,054,751, forward strand.
ACACAAAGTGCTGGAACATAGGGGTTGGCCTCGGCCAGCCCTTCCTTGGGCCGCAGCCAAAATATGGTCAGAAGGCCGCTGGCCGCGGCCAACCATTCATGGGCCGCGGCCAAGCAATTTCCTGATTCTTGATTGAACTTCGAAAAACCATAACTAATTGTAGAAAAATCGAAACGGAGTGATTCCAAAACCAAATGAAAGGTATTTAAGCCCTCTTCCTAGGAAAAATATGGTTCATAACTGGAAATCACTACAAAAATACAGAATTACCCAAAACTCAACATTACTCCAAAACAGAGTTCTGTTTCCATCCCAAACTTTGGACAATCATATCTCCTAGAATACTAAACAAAATGACACAAAATATATGTTCATTTTGAAGCTTGGGATGTGAAATTTAAGACTGGAAATTTTCATAATTTTCCGACACCATTTAGTCATTCAAAACGTTCGTGTAAACTGATTGCCTAGAACAGAGCTCACACAAGACATATTTCCAACTTTCTACCAAAGTGTTCAATGACTCTAAAATCAATAACCAAGCTTATTCCCATACAATTTTCCATAAGGAACACAATGGCAACCTCTAAAACATCCCAAAACCAATCTAACCACAATCAAACACTATGGTCTCTATGATTCACACAATGTCCAAATTCCAATCAACACAATTCCAAACTTCAAAACTATCTCCAATACTCAAATATCATCATAATGAACCATTTCCAACATCAAACACAATGAAACTCATATATTCAAAAATGGACATAAGCTAGGGCAATTTTCCAGATTTTCATAAACTTATCCAAAAATCACAAATAATATATCAAAATGCTCAAAATGCCTACCTCTTCACTTTGCCAAATTCAGAATCTTGATTCTCACACTTTCATATTTCTCCAACTCACAAATCAACACCTTTCAAGATTCTACAACCACCACAATGTAGCTCTCAATGAGATACACAACTTTAGAGAAGAGGTTTTGAGCAAAGGAGCAGCATTACTTACTCAAAAATCAAGGCTTTTTCTTCTCTATCCAAGCTTGCTTTAGCGAAAAAATGGAGGAAGAAAGAGAGAGAAAATGAGTGAGAGAGATGATGAGATGAAATGATGATGAAGAAGCTTTTCTTTCCTTGCCCATTCCTCTTGGCCGAATAGGAGAGAGAGAATGAGGGAAAAAGAGAAATTTTGTCCTCTAGTGGCTCATCCAACAATCTCCACAATGCCACATGTCACCATCTCCTCCCTTCCACTATGAGCTCACATAGACACAATGCATAGGATTCCGACCCATCAATAATGAATCTCAACCCTTGATCTCAAATACCACACACATTTACACCAAATTCACATCATATTTCTCTCAAAATATTTAATTACACAAATTATAATCAATCTCAATGCCATTAGCCCTTAATCACAAATTGGGATATTACACCCTCCTCTTCAAAAACTATGGCTAAAGCAAAAGTTTCCAAAATAAGTGAACTATGTGAAACAAATTGTCGAGTGGATTGATTGAAGGTGAGGCTGAGGAATTAATTGGGAGATCCCACAAGCATGGGCTCAAAAGCAGCTTCGAAGTCCAGTCATCAAAGTAATGGGCAAGGATCTCAAATGCCATCGCTAGAGAAGTTGGATGAAGGTGGAAGAAATCGCACAATGACCGACTGAGATGAAGAGGGATAGCGTGGGAATATTAAAAAATTTCATAGGCAAAATAGTCTTATCATGCTAAAAAATTACCCCTCCCTTGCAAACCCCCCAATTTTTTGTTTGGGGAGACTATTTTGAGGGGAGGGAGGAGAAAATTTCAAAACATTTCCCCTCCCCTCCTAAGTTTTTTGTGTTGCCAATTAAGGGGAGGGGAGTAAAATCCCTCCCCTCCCCTCAAACCAAACAGGCCTTTAATGTACTATAAAAGGGAGTTCATTAGTTTTTCATTTACTTATTTCATGTATTATGTTCTATTTGGTTTGATTTTATAACTGGTACATGTTTGTGAGACTTAGATGAATGATTATTTGCCTATAATGGATTAATCTTGTGTTGAAATTTGTTGTTAATGCATTTGGATTTTGTATTGAATACATTTTCTCTTGAATTAATGAAGTTATGCATTCTATATTATTAGTGTGTGATAAATTTATTTCAAATTGAGTGTCACAATAGTGCTCTCATCAAAGAGGAAGCAAGTGCATTAAAATAATTTTCAAACACACATCAAGTGGTTTTTAACAATATATCAAATAGATAACTATGAATGCAATTGTAGGAGTAGTCATTAATTAGGAAGATTAGACCTAATGTGATTGTTTAAGGTTTTTAATTTGACTTGACGCAAAATTTACTCCCACAATATTTCAAGAAGCTAGGAAAGCCACAAACTTTGCTTCCAAGGCCCATTTTATCATATCATGCTTTTTAATCCAAAGCATTTGTTTATTGTTTTCAAAAAATACCAAAAAGATTAGAAATAGCTTTAATTTCATGCATTTTAATTTAGAGAAAACCATTTTTAAAACACTCTTTCTAACAATGTTTTTAGCACTTAGTATAACCTAAGGAATTCAAAATAAAAGAATCCTTGATAAGAGAATGATCTCGAGTTGTTTGAAATATATTGTGTTTTAATTTATGATAAAAATTAGTGATTTAACCCTAAGGTAGCTAAGGTTGTGTCCAACCAATCACCTATATATATAATGATGTTTCTATTTTTTTTCCTATAAGAATAATGAAGTTGATTATGCTATTTTCATTTTGAACATGTGGTTATTGTCAAAAAATTAAATGTTATATTACAATAATTAATTATTAAAGCTACACGTCGAGAGATAATCATCCAACTCCTCATATCAATAAAATGACTTAAAATGTTCACCAAAAAAATTAAGGGCCTGTTTGATTACCTATTTTCAGAACAGTTTTTTTTTTTTTTTTAGGAAAGAAAAACCTATTTGATAATTTGTTTTGGCCCAACTATTTTTAAAAACAAAAAACAACAACTTGTTTTTAAAAACAGAAAATAGAAAACAATTTTAAGTTGTTTCTTGTTTTTCATTTTTTGTTTTCGGTTTTTCTTTTAGCCTTTCACCCCGACACTCTCAACGTTTGTCGTCGCGCTTACCGTCCATCGTGGTTTCTCAGTCTTCACTTTTCGGCTTCTCCGTCTCTCGCCTTGCCTCTTTTAGCACCGTCATTCTCAGGTTTGTTTTCCCTTTTCTCATTTTTCAGTTGACCTAAGTTAATCGCAATTGGCCCTCCTTCTTACTTCTATAACTTTCAAGATTTTCATGTGCGTCTTCTAAACATACTCACATCTGTCGAGATTGCGTGCTCCTCTCATCTATTTGTTTAAACATTAATCATTCCCCCAAAATTTCATTCCACCCCATATGGCTCACTAGGGCTGTTAGCTTGCTAGCATCCAATATATATGTTTGGCATGTGTTTCGTATAGAGAGTATTTCAGTAGTGCCAAACATCTCAAACATTGAAACAACAATATTCTGTGCTTTGATAAATAATAGAATAATACAGTGATAATATTGTCCTCAAACTCAAAGTGGTAGCTGAAGAAATTGAAGACCGTACCATAGAATTTTTTTTTTCTAATATTGAGAATGTGTCTGCTTAGTTAAATTATACAGTCAGTGCCTTGAATAAACAACAAGCTTAAAAAATTAAACATATTATTGATCAAATTAACCACACAAGTGTAATGAGAATGAGTGAAAACACGAAACCAAGATTTCTTTCGTCAATTTAGATTTGTTTTGTGTCGATCATCAATTTAGAATTTTTTTTTTTTTTTTTTTGGCTAGCAGAATTTAGATTTCAATGCCAGTAAATTATGGAGAAGCATTTTATATATGCATGGTAGCAAAGGATTCCAATAATGTTCTGTGGGGTTACTCTTTGTAGCCTACTAGAGCCCACCATAAATAAAATAATACGATGAAAATGTGGTCCCAGAACTAGAATTGTTCAATACGTGATTGAATTAAGTGACGAAGTTTCTTTTCATTAACATATATTTTGGGTTATTTCATACCCACAAGACTTGACCATAAATAAATTATATCTTCAAATATAATATAATGACTGACTTAATTTCGGACCGGAGAAGTATAAATCGACGTGCGCTTTAATCGCTGGATGCACAAGTTTTGAAATTTTGTTAAGTCTGATATGCTCCTCATGGGAAAACCATCTTTCTTTGTTTTCCTGGTCTTACTCCATTGCTCTATGGTTTCCTTAGCTTGGACTAATACAAACATCAGTACTGATAAATCTGCACTTCTTGGCCTTCAAATCTTATATCACTTCAGATCCATACGGTTTCTTAGCTAATTGGTCTGTCTCTTCTCCATGCAATTGGACTGGTATCACATGCAATACTCGTCATGGAAGGGTCCGCTCCTTAAATCTTGGCAGCACGGGTCTCAAGGGCACCATATCTTCACAACTGGGAAATCTCTCATTCCTTGTTGAACTTGATCTCAGTGACAACAATTTTATGGTCAAATACCAAAAGAGTTAGTTCAATTGCGTAGATTGAAACTATTCAACTTGAGCTACAATGACTTTCATGGGCAAATTCCAGCAGAGATAATAGATTTATCTATGCTTGAGTACATGAGTTTTCGAAATAACAGTCATAATAGATTTATTCCACTATCTCTATTCAATCTATCAAGGTTGGAGACTTTAGATTAGAATTTTAATTTCTTTGAAGGGGTCATTCCACTTGATGTGGGCAAACTTGAGCAACTAAAGATTTTACTACTTAGTGTTAACAAACTTTCAGGAATCATTCCCTGGACCATTTCCAACTTATCTTCACTCAAAATATTGGGTTTGGCTTATAATAGTTTGTCAGGTATGGTTTGGATTATTGTCAATATATATATTTGACTTTGTTCTAAACTAATATATTTGGTTAGCAGGATCTTATCCTCAAGGAATACGATTTTTTCTAAATTGGGTTTTATTTATTTATTTTTGATACTTTTATGAATTTTCTTCTTTATTTTTGTCACAATTTTTCTACTCTTTTTCAAAGGAAAAAACATCCATCGTCAAAATTTTGGAACAAATTATGTAATCACACCATGGGAGAAAAATTACTGTTATAATATTAATTAGTCCAAGTGAATCTAAAGGCTCATCTATCATCAGTCTTTGAAAATAAATGTTTATTATTCTATCATTAAAAACTTTTTGAAGGGTTTTTCATAGGAAAAAAACTTAGCTCAAGTTCATTATATCCATTATGTCAAGTTCTTCAATCGCACATGGACATGTGTCTTATTTATTTTTATTTCTTGTGGATTTATAATTAGTTGATAATATTTAAAAAATATAATACATGGTCATATGTGATTGGATGACTTAAGAAACTTGTATTATCCTTTTTCATGTTGAATAAACTTTACAACCAACATGTTCCGAACGTTTCATTTTGATTTGGACAATCTCCATTATATTTTAATTTCATTATTTGTTAGTAATTATTATTTTAGGAAAGTTTGTAGTGTCAACAAAAAGATTTTTTCTAGGAGTCTCCCAGGAAACGTGTGTTTTGATAGGAATGATGAAAAGGAAGGGCCAATTGGATTTCAATTGGTCTAATCCTTGGTTATTAGCCCACCCGAATTAAAAGGGTTATACCTTTTATTGCATTTTATCATTTACTAATATACGTGTCATTTCTCAAAAAATGTGCAAGTCTTATTACATATGATTCTGTAGAATATTAATTTATCTCATGTACGTAACAACTTGTGACACGTAACAAATTGTTACTAACATTATTTTCTTTCCCACCCCCTTAATATTTAGGAGGCATCCCAAATGAAATTGGTGATCTTTTACAACTGAAGATATTGTATCTTGGAGCAAATCAACTCACTAGTTCTATACCATCTTCATTATTTAACAATTCAGCACTGCAATGTATTCAACTTAACATAAATCAATTATTTGGTAGTCTCCCAAAAAATGTGTGTTTTAGGCTTCCAAAACTGAAATTATTTTATGTGAATGAAAATGAATTGTCTAGTGAAATACCCTCCATTTGACATCAATAATGCAAAGAATTGGTAGAGTTACAATTGGAAGATAACAAATTCAAGAGAGGAAATATACCAAGTGACCTTGGAAATATGGCCAACCTCCAGCGCTTGTATCTTGGGAACAGCAACCTGCAAGGTAAGAGTTTTAATTATATCAATGTCAAAAATTCTATTCTAGTATTTCGTAAGGCATTAGTGAATAATGATTTTACTATATTAATTTTTAAAGGCATATAACGTAGTGCTTTCTTTTAATCCCAAAGTGAATATAAGTAAAAGGGAGCCTGAAGGGAAATAACCTGATAAAAGGGTCCCATGTAATACTACTCAGAGTCAGATTGGATTAAAAGGGTTAAGTATGACTTTTACTATTGATATCTCTATCTTAGTGATTATTTGTATTTAACTATTTATATTTAGGGATATGATATTTTTAAATCTGAATAATCTTTTTATTTGCATATTTATTGTAGCTTCCCAAAGTTTAGAAAAAAACTTCAAATATTGAAAACAAATATAAAATACTAAACACTCGAATTAATCTTTATTTGAAATTTTTTAATGTAATCACGAGAGATGTCATTTTTCAATTTGGAATGATTTTGCATGCCTTTGACTTTAGTACGGGATTGGAGAAATATAAAATGACGTGTTTGTTTGTAAACAAAATGAAATTTTGTTCCCCCCCCCCCCCCATTTCATTCATTCATATTCATTCATGACGAGATGTCATAATGTTCATTTTTCAATTGGATTTTTTTTCTAAGAATAGCAATCCATACAAACATGTTTGGAATATTTAATTTTAATTTGGTTATTTATTATTAATTTATATTTTTAAAAATTTTGTAGTTTACAAAAATAATTTTTCTGATAGTTTTGAAAGAAATTATGAATAGCAAAGGCCAATGGATTTTGATGTGTCTGCTAGTTTTTTTTTCAATTAATCACAATTAATTAAACTCTGATTAAACCATATTTTTATATAATTTTTTCATGATTAATTTGAGATTTTAATGTATTTCCTGGGATATTAATGTATTATAAAGCATTAATTTTAGTTAGGGACAATTGTTTTGAATTAATGGCAATTAGGGGCAAAATGGTCAAAATTTATTAATTATTTTTTATACAATTGTTCCTTGAACTTTTGAAGCTACTTGAGCTTAAACTTGCATTGTAGGTGTGAAGGAAGAAATTTTGAGATCTAGAGGGTCTGAATTAATATTTTGAAACTTGGATAAAATTACAGAAAAGGGCCCAAAAATCCTTAAAAATTACAAAGAGTGAAGGAAAAGGGCCAGAGAAAATCACAGAAAAAACCGAAAATTTTCAGAAAATTCTGATTGAGCCTCAAAAAAGTTCAAAAGGATTCACTTTAGTCCCTAATGAAAGGTTTTAAACCTTTCATCTAACTCCCTGGTCAAAACTGGCGTTTTGACCAGGGAATTAGGTCACTGTTTCGGTCAGCAGCAGAGGGGAAAAACAGATCCGAAAGAAAACAGAGGGGACCCGACACTGGAAGGGAAATGAGAGGAAGCTAAGTTCTGGGCAGGGGGCGCCGCAAGAGATCGAGAGAGAGCTGAGAGTTGGAGGGAGCCTGTGAGTGGAGGTTGGGAGCGAAGAGAGCTTGAACATAGAGTGACGAGCTTCACCGTCTCTCGTCCTAACTACCACACTGCAATTCAGAACAGAGGGAAGCCGCGGCAGACTGGAAATGAAGAGAATCGAGAGGGAACAGATCCAAGAGAGTTGAGAGGTTGGAGAGGCGGCGGAACTGAACTAGGGAGAGAGCTGAAGTCCCACCGCCGGTAGCTCCTCGCCACCACGCGGCAACACAGATCCGGTGGCCCCCCTTCCGTTGTCTTTTCTCTCTATACCACCACTGTCACCACCAGCGTTCCCTCTCTTCACCGTGATTTCCTCCTGGTCTCTCACCGTCGGTTTTGCCTCTCACTCTAAGACCACAAGTACCACTGCCATCTCCTTCACCACTCTCACTCTCTCTCTCTCTCTCTCCTTCTCCTTTTTACAATTTATTTAAGAGGTGATTATGAATATGATTGTAAGACTAATTATTTATTAAGTAGATTGGATCTAATGCAATTGTTTAGAATTTTTTTAATTGGACTTGATGTAAAAATAACTCCCAAAATATTTTAAAGAAGTTAGAAAAGCTTTCAAATTTGCCACCAAGGTTCATTTTATTATATAATCCTTTTTTAATCCAAATCATTTCTTTATCTTTTTCCCAAAATACAAAAAAAAAATATTAGAATTAGCTTTATTTTCATAAATGTTAATTTCTAGAAAACCAATTTCAAAAAACTTTTTTTTTTTTAACCATGTTTATAGCACTTAGTTTTATCTAGGGAAATCAAAATAAATGACTCTTTGATAAGAGAACGATCTTGAGTTGTTTGCACTATATTACATTTAATTCGTGATAAATTGTGATTGATCATGAGACGGCTAAGATTTTATCAAATAAAATCATAATCTTCTTATTTCTTGAATGAGAAGAATACCGCTTATATGAAATATAGGAATTTCTCAGAATTAATTAATCAACCAAATCTGGAAAGATAACAATAATAAATCTATATTAATCCAAATTATAGAATAATAAACTGAACTAAAGCGTAAAATAGTGTAATGGGCCTTGCACAAGAAATGGGCTATGCCATCCAAATTATTTATTCTATGGATATTAGATCAACCCAATTAAATAGGCTATTCCTTTTTTAAAACAAGTGCAGCTGTGTTTTATCATTTATATATTTTTGTCATTATTTCTAAAATATGTGCAAGTTGTGCCATGTGTGTTTTCAAAAATACAATTTTGTTTTATTAACAAAAATGCAAATTTGTCGCATGTACATAAAAATTCATTATACATAAAAATTGTTACTGACATCACTCTCTTTTTCCCACCTATTTGAAGGAGACATTTCAAATGAGATTGCCAATCTTTTACAACTATAAACATTGTATCTTTTACAAAAAAAAAAAACATAACAACATTGTATCTTGAAAACAATCACCTTCCTATACCATTATCATTATTTTACAATTCAGTCTACAATAAATTCATCTTGGAATAAATCATTTATCTAGTAGTCCCCCAACAAATATATGTTTTAGGTAATTTTGTAACTCTCTGGTGTGGCAATTTTTGTGTACTTGCTAGTTTCTTTCTAACCTCTTATTTTCCCTTTTTTTCTCTTAATATCTACAATAAAACTCCTGTACAAATATGCTCAATAACTTTTCATGTATTATTTATGTTTATTTGATATTTCTTGCTAACTGAAACTGCTTTAAACTTTTATACAAGGAAAAGTTACACTACTACACCTCCATTCAAGGATTTTCTATTATTATAAAAACTAGAACTTTAGTTTTTAGGCCAACAATGGATTCATAAAAAAAGAAGCAATTGCATTAAAATAATTTTCAAACACACATCATGTGGTTTTTAACAATTTATGCAAAAGATGACTATGAATGTGATTATAGGAGTAGTTATCAATTTCATGGGTTTCTAAAGAATATAAATTTATCTCATGTGTATTTGTATATGAATAATGATTTTGTTATATTACTTTTAAATACATGGAATGCAATGCATTCTTTTAATCCCAAAGTGAATATCAATAAAATGATAATATTTTCTGAATCATTAAAGAAACAGGGAGCCCAAAGGAAAATAACCAGATCAAAGGGCCCCATACAACACTACTTAGAGTCAGATTGGATTAAAAGGATGGAGTATGACTTTTACCATTAATATATTTATCTGAGTGATCATTTGTATTTAGCTATTTATATTTAGGGATATGATAATTAATATTCTTCAATCTGAATAATCTTTTTATTTTCATATTTATTTTAGCTTCCCAAACTTTAGAAAAAAAATTCAAATATTGAAAAGAAATATAAAATACCAAACACTCTAATTAATCTTTGTTTGAAAATTTTTAATGTAATCATGAGAGATGTCATTTTTCAATTTGGAATGAGCTTGCATGCCTTTGTTTTTCGCCAGTTCTTTCATTCATAATGTTCGTTCATGAGTTCGTGGGACCACATGATATTTAAAACTTGGAAACAAAATTTTGTACGTACTGTGCACCATATCATTTATACTTTGTTCAATAAAAAGCTCCACATCATATATAATTACTGTGCCCACTTGTTGACTGTATATGAATGCACGTATTTGTAACTTATATCGCTCTCTTATTATCTTCAACTCTATATTTCTCCTCTTCCTGTCCCTGATTAATTTTATTTTTTTAATATTTTTAATCATTTCTTTCTTATTTCATAAATTTATAAAATCCTATTAAATAATTATTCAACAATTACAACATAAAACACTTATCTCATTAGCTATATAATTATTAACAGTTGGGCAATTCGATGGTGAGAATATATTTGATTTCTGACTTTTTAATATTTATGCATGGATTATTAAGCATAACACAAATATTCAAGTTTTTTTAATTAGTACGTAAAACACGTGTAATTGTTTTATATAGTATATGTATGTAAATTATATGAAATTGATATTACCTATTTTATTTTTCTTTTACCCGCTTTTGGATGAGAAGAAAAGATGGGAGGAATGAAAATGGGAGGAGAGAAAATAGAAAGAAGAGAAAACATAAGAGAAAATGTTATCACTTCTATTGTTTAGACCCACCCCATTTTCTCCCCCACTTTATTTCCTTTCACATTTTCTCTTCTATCCAAACATGGATAATATAATATAATATTTATATTTATTGGTTTTCCCCAAACTAATTTGTGTGATTTATAGACTGATATATGATATAATGACATACATAAGTATTTAGATAGATCAAGTAACATATACAATAATTAAATCATTTATTTAGTTTCATTTATCTCCGCAAATCAGTCAATTGGATCTTATATTAAGTATTAGAGTTAATTTTAGCTATCAATTTTTTATTATAATTGTACATTAAACATATTATGAAAATATTATGACCCATTTTATTTTTCTTTTAAAGTCTATTCAGCTTTTTTACAACTTTTTTTTTTAGTTGATGTTAATCTTTTTTTCTTCCAACTTTAGTTGATGTTAATCAATTGGATTTCGATGCCGAACGAACTCTTTACAAGCATGATACTATTATTTTTTATCGTCATTCTTTTCTTTTCTTTTAAAGGGAAATTTTAGTAAGGGACTTCTATAACAATTTAATGTCAAATAGCCCCTAATAAATTCTGAAACATCACTGTAGGGCAAAATAAAATTAATTTTTATGGTGAAATGACATGATTACCCCTACTCAGTTTTTTTTTAAAAAAATAGTCAGGATTTTCTCGCCATATCATCTATCAGAAATCTAAACCATATTATATATTTTTATCCTTATATATGGTTGTACTTATATATAGTTAATTAGTTATTTTTCAAATAATGAATTATATGGCAATATCACTTGAGAGATAACATAATTTATTTGATAAAAAATTAATTTTATATTTTAAAATACCTTCGGAATTTTTTATAGATCAATATTATCTCCTAATTAAATAAAGAAATTATATATAAATTTAATTTTTTAGGGAAAAAAGAATAATTTCAGTTCAATTAACCAAGTTATATTAATTAATTAATTCATAGGGAATCATCGTAAACTTCAATCAAAATTAAATAACAGATAATTAATTTTTAGATATTGCTTGTCCCTTCATAGTCTTTACCACTTCTGGGTTCTACTTTATGAATTTTTATATTTTAAAATAGTTTTCGGAATAAGATAAATTTATTAAAACTTGAAGTGCAAGACACTTGCAAATGAGTAGTTGTTAAGAAATTAATTTATTTTGTTCATAAAGCTATCTCACTTATTCATAGAACTATTCGACTTGCTCATGATGTACAAGGCATTTACAAAATTTGATCTTCTTAAGAAACTAATTTATCTTGTTAATAAAAATATTTCACTTATTTATAGGGCTATTTCACTTGTTCATGATATTTAAACACTTGTTTATTATGTTGTAAAGTAGGTAGGGATATAAGATAATTACATATATTTTTCTTACTTACATTAGTGATAAAGGCCTTTGCTAGCCCAGTGGTGATGCTACTCTTCGGGTACTAAGAGGGGGTGGTTTTAATCCCCCACATGGCACCTTTAATTTCTTGGACATTTATTGACGGGTGGGTTCACTACAAAAAAAATCACTTTCAACGGCGACATTTGGCGGCGACTTTTAATGTCGCCGCTTAAGGTGTCACTTTCAGCGGCGACTATTAAAAGTCGCCGCTGAAAGTGAGTTTCAGCGGCGACTTTAGTGTCGCTATTTAAAGTGTTGTTTGAAATTTCAAAAAAAAAATTTTTAAAACACTTTCAGTGGCGACTATTAAAAGTCGCCGCTGAAAGTGAGTTTCAGCGGCGACTTTAGTGTCACCGCTGAAAGTCTTTTTTGAGAATTAAAAAAAAAAAATTTTAAAACACTTTCAGCGGCGACTATTAAAAGTCGCCGCTGAAAGTCTTTTTCGAATGTTTAAAAAAAAAATTTTTTAAAACACTTTCAGCGGCGACTATTAAAAGTCGCCGTTGAAAGTGAGTTTCAGCGGCGACTTTAGTGTCGCCGCTGAAAGTCTTTTTCATATTTTTTTTATTAATATTTTTTAAAAATAATATTTATAAAATTAAAATAATATTTATAAAATTTAACTATTAATTACTAAATAATTCTATTTAACCTTAATTATTAAAATTATATTATTATTTATTAATATTATATTTATAATTTTATATTAAAAATAATATTTATGATATTAAATTATTATTTATTAAGTAATTTTAATTAAAAAAATTTTAAATTTAAATATATAAATATTTTTTTCGTTTTTATTTTATTTTTCATTACTTTTAATAATATTATATTTAATTAATAATTAATTAATTATATGTATGTATGTTTATATATATGATAATATTATATATATAATAAAATGTAATAATATGACATAGGTTCATTTTGGCGCAACTGGTAGAGACTCGCGCGCAAAGGCATCGGCTCTGTGAGGTCGCGGGTTCGAACTGGAGGAGAGTCACTTGGAGGAATTATGAGGAGGCGACACGTGGCAGCACGGGGAGGCGACACGTGGTAGCATGGGGGAGGAGACACGTGGCAATTGTAAATTAAATTTTTTAAAAAAAATTCGATTTTTTTTAATAAAAAATTTAATTTTTTGAATTTTTTTTAAAAAAAAATTAACACTTTCAGCGGCGACAAAAGTCGCCACTGAAAGTCATCTTCAACGGCGACTTTTGTCGCCGCTGAAACTATACCTTCAGCGGCGACACAAATGTCGCCGCTAAAAGTCACCTTTAGCGGCGACAAAAATTGTCGCCGCTAAAACTTTCAGCAACAGTTGCATAGGCGGCGACTTTTTGTTGCCGCTGAAAGTCTTTTTTTTTGTAGTGGTTCCAACCCCCACTTGCCCCCTTTGCTAGACATTTACTTTCTAGACCACAATGCCTGGCTAGCCGCCGGTGGCCAAAAAATGCTGACCAATTTTTTTTTTTAAAAAAAATGGCCAGAAGCAATCATGTCATTTCACCATAAAAATTAATTTCATTTTGTCCTCAAGGTCCTACAATGATGTTTCATAATTTGTTGGGGGCTATTTGACGTTAAATTGCTATAGCCCTTGCTAAAATTTTCATAATGCCAGTCTTGGGGTGCTAAGAGGTTGGCTTCGATCCCGCTTGGCCCTTTGCTGGACATTTATTGAGGGAGTGGGTTCAAACTCCCACTTGGCCCCTTTGCTAGGCATTTTCCTCTCTTTCATTTCACCACCTTCATCGTTTTCTTTTCCTTTCTTTGAGCACCTTAGCATCACCATCTCTTTATCTCCATCACCTAGCATCATCCTTACCGTCATATTTTTCATTGACAACTACCACCACCATTAACTATCATTGATTATAACCACCGCCAGTCACTTCCTCTTCATTTTCATCACCACACCATCGCTCTTAGCTTCGCCCTCAACTCCTCTACCCATACCTCCACCGTTCGCTTACCCACTCTCACTCAACCACCCTTCACCGTTGCTCAACCTCCTTCGGCACTCACACCCAGCCTCCTTGCCAAGAATACAAAATATTCAAAATATTTAATCCAAGAATTGCACAATGCAATACTCGGGTCGTCTATCTTCTCGAGGAGCATTTTATTAAATCCTTAAGTAATCTAAATGTCATACAAATTCAATCACAAATTGACGAACCAGCAACTCTTCCTTACTGCTTTCAGTTCTTTATCTTCGGTTCAGGTCCTCTGGTTCTCTAGTTTAGGTGATGCTGCCAGAAACTGCAACAAGCTCGTCGGAGTTGGGGCCGGAAAACAGAGGAGAGGAAGAAGAGGACAGCAATGCTTGGTAGTTGACAAAATGGAGACATGAGGACGGAGGAGTGGTGTGAGAAAGAGAGAGACGGCGGCCGGCCACCAGTGGCCTGAAAATGCTGACCTTTTTTTTAAAAAAAAATGGGCAGGGGCAATCATGTCATTTCACTATAAAAATTAATTTCATTTTGCCCTCAAAGTCCCACAATGATGTTTCATAATTTGTTGGGGGCTATTTGACGTTAAATTGCTACAGAGATCCCTTGCTAAGATTTTCCCTTATGGGGACCTTAATTATAAACAAGTTTTAGTATACATTTATCAAAATAACTACTTTCTTTTTTAAAAAAAAAATTGTTCCCCAATAGTGGAAAAAATAAGGGGAAAAAAATAAGAAAAGACCAACTAAAACTTCAAAATTCTAAATAAGTCTTGTTACTTATAAGAGTATAGGTATTTACTACACTTAAGTAGCAATTGACAACTTATTTTAGTAAGAAATTACTGATTTAGGATTTTAAAGTTCAAGTGGCATTTTCTTATCTTTTTCCAAAAATAAAATTAAGAGTCACATTCAAGCTAGCATCTAGATTGCACCAACAGAAAGCAAGCGAAGCATCGAACAAGACCCCAACTTCAATCCAAACCAATCATTGATCAAACTACAGTAAAGATGAATGTCCACCATCAGATTTGACGGTGTCTTTAAGTCTTAAGGTCAAATATATAATATTCAATTCAAGAATTATAGTATAGTATAAAACTAGGGTCGTCTCACTTTTCGAGGAGCCTAGCTTTTATTGAATCCTAGATAATCTAATTATCATGCAAATTAAATAAAACATGGGGAATTGTATTTTTTTTAAAAAAAACATTAATAACTAAAAGAAAATGCAATTTAATTAACTACATAAAAAAATACCACCCAATTAAATCATAAGTATATATATAAATCCCACAAACACAAAATTAATCACACAAATTTAATTCACATATTATACAAACAATAATCAATTTTCAAGTAAGATATTTAAATAACAAAACAAGCCAAAATAACTCCCCTGTTGTTCACGTGCATGAAGTTGATGATGTCAGCATGCATATTGATTATGTCATCATGCATGGATTTGTAGAAGACACACAAATGGTTTCACGCTGGAAGAGAAATGAGAACATGATGCATGGTGAATGCTACGGTGGCTTCGGCGTGGTTTGAAGATTTGGCAGCTCCCCTGTTCTAAGTTCAGCGCAGCTCTACGATTTTGTGAGGAAAAGAGGTCACCGGAACTGGGGAAGGGGGGCCGGAAAACTCGCCAGAAAATGCACAACTTCACCGGAGTATTGCAAACTCAGCTGGAAACTGAAACAAGCTCGTCATGCATGTGTTCTGGATCAACTCTCCCGTTACTACCTCTTCTCCTTTGAAACTCAATAGCGGTGGTAGGAGTGCAACTCCGGCTGTAAAGCCAATGACACTCTGAGAGCACAAGACCGACGGTGATAGCTCGTAGTTCGATGGTGATGATGCTGAAACTCACTCTCAACGCACAGGGTAAAAGAAGGTATGGTGTTTGAAGGTGAAAAGGGAAAGACCGACGGTGAAGGTTACCGGAAGTGGGGGTCGGAGATGGAAGGTCCGACGAGGCAGAGGAGGGTGACGGTGAAGATGGTGGTTGACTGCACTGTGACTGGTAGTAGTCTCAAGGTGATGGTGCAGTGAAGATGATGATGGTGATTGAAAATAAAGAGGACAGTGATGACGATAGTAAAAGAAGGAACGGAAGGAAAAAAAATGATGAACTTGGTGAAATGAAGGAGAGGAAAATGCCGAGGGTTGTTAAGGTGAATGGTGGTGGTGAAGAGAAGAGGTCGGTGGTGATAGTGATGACGTCTTTCTTACTTCAACTCCCCATTTTGTAGTACCTCGGCAAGAAAAAATGAAAGAAAACTGAATGGAAGAAGGTAGCCGGATGATGGATTGGTGTCTCCAGCGACTATGGTGAGGAGGAGAGTGTCACCGGCGCCAAGGAAAGAAGAAGAAGAAGGTCTTCTGATGAGATGTATGAAGGTGCTGTGAACTTGGTTTTTTAAAGGAGAAAAAGAAATGAAAGTGATGATGGCGATAAGATGCCTTGTCTCCCACTTATGTCCATTGTGTCTCTGCTTTCGGTTCTCCATGATAAAAAAAATATGTTGCTCTTTGGTCCAGTGCTGTCGGTTGGAAGAAGAAGAAGCTTGGTGCTTTTAAACGTGGTGCATGGAAAAGCCGATGGATCCTTTTCTGTAATTTTGCTCTGGCTCTTTTCTATAATTTCCCCCTGTCCTCAAAATATTAATTCTGAATCTCAAAATTGTCAATTTCTTCCCAAAACACTTGAAATGAAAAATTAAGCACAACATAGCATCAAAAACCCAAGAAATCTTTGTATGAATAATTAATAAATTATGATCATTTTGCCCTTATTTACACTAAATTCAATACAAATGTCTTTTACTCAAATCAGTACTTAATAATACAATAATGCCTCAGAAAATACATGAAAATCCTAATTCAGTTATGAAATATCATATAAAAATATGGTTCAATCAGATACTCTCAGAACAGAAAATCTACAATCCTCATCAAACTAAAAACAAACATCTGTTATGGATGTCAAACTCAGAAATCAGCCCCTACCCGACAGAAAGCACTACTACAGAATTGAGATATAACCACCCCCAAGGACGTCCCAAATTGAAAATTGGGTGGTTAAAAAGGGAGGCGGTGGCATTTTCGTAATTATATATATGCAGGGGAACCTTTAGGCGTCCCAAATTTGAATTTGGGACGTCTAAAGTGCTTCCAGGCACGAAATATAAATTTTGTAAATTTTTTTTAGCGTCATAAGCTGGGATTAGACGTCCCAAAATAATTTTGGGACGCCTAAAGTTGGGACTTTAGGCGTCCCAAATGCCATTTAGGCGTCCCCTAGGCGCATGTCAGACACTTGTCTGACATGCGTCTTCTCAATAACCCCTCCTCACATGTCCCATTCCCTCCTCCCTCCTTTTTTGACCCAACTTTACTCTTCTTCCTCCTCCCCTACCCACCGTCGGCACTCTTCAACTCCTCCCTTCTTCCTCTTTGTTTCTTCAACTCCTCCCTCCTCCCTTCTTCCTCTTTGTTTCTTCAACTCCTTTGTTTCTTTGTTTCTTCAACGCACGCAACCAGTCGACCCTTCTACAACTTCACCTCCTCCACAGTGTGTAGATTTTTGCTCTCCTCCACCTCCTTCCTTCCATTGTCGTGCACACCACCGTGGTTCTTTGCTTTCTCCACCTCCCCACCGTGCATACACCTCTGATCTCCAACGTCTTCTCTACCTCTCCAGCATACCAGTGGGCGCCCCCTGATCAGGTTAGTTTATTTTCTTCTTGTTTTTTTTTGTAACAAAATGGCATATTTTCTTTTTGAAATATAAATTTACTTGAAATGGTTGAGATTGTGCTTATATATTGCTTATATTGAGATGGTTAAGAGTAGCCTGGTGTGTTTGGTGTGCTTATATTGCTTAAATTGCATGTATTCGGGAACTCCAGTGCAATGGTTTATTTTCTTGTTTAAATATAAATTTACTTGTGTATATTACCATTAATTAGTATATATAATAAAATAAAATATGATTTGTTAAATTAAAGAAATTCTTGTATTCCAAACGAATTATGAAGAATAATTCAAGCCAAAACTAAAAAGAAAACCATAACCCCAATATTCATTAAATGATTTTTATCTAAATATTTTCAATAAAACAATTTTATTTTGGAAGAACTCAACTTAAAATTGTTTTGTTAATATGAAACTCGTTTTTTTTTAAATTCCATTAATGAAAATCTTTGATATATATAATATCACAGGAGTAAAACTTATTGTGATCAACAAAGTTTAATTTTCTTCTCATAAAAAAAATTCAAGTAGAAATTAAAATTTTGTATTGTCAATATTCAACTAAAAATCATCTAATTATAATTGGGGTTTTGCTTTCTTTCTTTCTTTTTTTTTTTTGGCTTGCATTATTCTAGAGTATCCTTCCAAACCTCAAAAAAATTCTTTAATTTAATCTTATTATACATTAATGTTTATATACATATACTTATTAAAAAAATAAGTTACATAGCACTGAAACCCTTTTAAGAGGAGAGAGGAGGCTAGGAGGGGGCAATAAAGTTATTAAGCCCATATTTTAAAATCCTAAATTGGGTTGATAACTTAATTAGGCAATCCCATCATATGTCGTTGACAATTGTACTAAACGTGTGAATGTTATTGGGAATGCCTTAGGTGGTAACAAAATGGATCATAGTTGGATGAATGCTTTGAGAACTAGTGAAGAATATGAGAAAGGGGTGGAAGAATTTATTGAATTCGCTAAAAAGAATGCTCCTGCAAAAAATGGGAAGTATTTTTGTCCTTGTGTCAGTTGTTTGAATGAGAGTCGACGGGATGTTGATGTCATAAAGGATTACCTACTTTGTGATGGAATAAATCTGTGATACACAAGGTGGATATGGCATGGTGAGGAAGTAACGGATTGTCCGTCGCACAAGAAGGAAGATGTGGATATCATAGGTGAAGATAGAATGGAGAAAATGATTAACGATGTTGAGGCAGAATCTTTTGCGCAGTCGCAGGAGTATGACAGCCTGCGGAGTGATGCAGAGACACCATGTACAGTGGGAGTAAGTACACGCGGCTGACGAGAACATTACATCTGGTTAACTTAAAGGCAACTTGTAGGTGGACCAATAGTAGTTTCACATTGTTGCTTGAACTATTGTGTGATATGTTTCCAGAGGATAATGTACTTCCAAATCGTTGTATGAGGCCAAGAAAATCCTGTCTACGATGGGTATGGAGTATAAAAGGATACATGCTTGCCCTAATGACTGCGTACTGTACAGAAATGAGTATGGAGGTCTTAGTGAGTGTCCTAAGTGTAAAACTGCACAATACAAAGTGAAAAAAGATGGTGGTTGTGGTGATGTGACAAGTAAAAGGCAACCTTTAAAGGTTATGTGGTATCTTCCAATAATACCACGTTTTAAATGTTTGTTTGCGACTGCAACAAAAGCGAAGAAGTTGAGATGGCACTCTGATGATAGAATATCTGATGGGAAATATCTTCGGCACCCAGCTGACTCTCCACAATGGCAAAAAATAGATGAAATGTTCCCTCAATTTGGCAGTGAGCCGAGAAACCTACGACTTGGGCTTTGTACAGACGGCATCAATCCGTATGGAACTCTTACTAGCACACATAGTGCGTGGCCGGTTCTTCTTGTAATATACAACTTGCCTCCCTGGCTATGTATGAAACATAAGTATATGATGCTATCTTTGATGATTTCTAGACCAAAACAGCAGGGAACGATATTGATGTCTATTTGGCGCCTTTGATTGAGGACTTGAAGAAGTTGTGGGAGGAAGGCGTAGATGTGTTTGATGCTTATAAGAAGGAGTCTTTCAAGCTATGTGCAATGATTTTCACAACGATAAACGACTTCCCTGCGTACGAAAACTTGTCAGGGTACAGCGTGAAGGGTCACAAAGCATGCCCAATATGTGAAGCAGACACACACTTCCAACAACTAAAGCATGGAAGAAAAACTATCTACCTTGACCATAGGAGGTTTCTTCATCGGTTCCACCCATATCGTAGGCTAAGAAAGCGTTTTAACGGCTTACCGGAGCATGGAATGGCTCCAAAGTCATTAACCGGAGAGGAAGTCTACAGTCGAGTGGAACGTATCAATGTCACTTTTGGTAAGAATTAGAGGGTTGCGGGTGAGAAGAACATATGGAAGAAGAGATCCATTTTCTTTGATCTTCCATATGGGCGTTCGCTTGACGTGAGACACAGTATTGATGTGATGCATGTGGAGAAGAATGTTTGTGATAGTCTTATCAGTACGCTTTTGCACATACCAGGGAAGACTAAGGATGGGATTAATGCGAGATTAGACCTTGTCGATATGAGAATAAAAGAACGGTTACATCCACAACTAAGAGATGATGGTAGGAGGGCATACATGGAGCCAGCAGCGCATACACTATCAAAAGCAGAGAAAAGAAGTTTGTGTGGGTGTTTGCATGAAATTAAGGTGCCGCAAGGGTATTCCTCGAATGTGAGAAGATGTGTCTCAATGGACGATTTGAAGTTAGTGGGAATGAAGTCCCATGATTATCATGTGTTGATGCAACAACTATTACCGGTAGCTATTAGAGGCATAATGAAAGATGAAGTACGAACCACCGTGACAAGATTGTGCATTTTCTTCAATGCTATCTGTAACAAAGTCATTGACACTGAAAAGTTGGATGAACTGGAAAATGAGGGTTAAATTATTTTGTCACAACTAGAGATGCATTTTCCTCCTTCATTTTTTGATATAATGGTGCATTTGGTAGTTCATTTGGTAAGGGAGGTAAGGCTATGCGATTCAATTTACCTGAGGTGGATGTACCCTTTCGAGCGATACATGAAGATCTTAAAAGGGTATTCTAAAACTCCTTATCGACCAGAAGCCTCAATAGTAGAAAGATATGTAGTTGAGGAGGCTATGGAGTTTTGCAAAGATTATATGTCAGGGAAGAAGGAACAATCTCGGCATGAAGAAGGGAGAAGCATGGGAACACAAGGACTGAAAGTGAAGAATGTTCCTCGTGAAGAGGTGTTGCAAGCCCACTTGTATATCCTGAATAGTATGGAAGAAGTTCAACCTTACATAGATGAACACAGAAAGACTTTGAAGAACAAGAATCTAAGGAAGAATGACATGCAGATTGCTATTGAGCAAAACAAGACATTCATGCAGTGGTTCAAGGAAAAGGTTTTGCACGAGACCGGTGTGTCTGAGACAATCGAGTGGCTAGCTTGGGGGCCTTCATTTCAGGTCATTACTTGGACCGGTTATGATATAAATGGATATTCTTTCTATACGAAAGAGCAAGATGACAGAAGTACCATGCAAAAAAGTGGGGTCATGGTAGAAGCTGAATCTATGCACTTTTCCAGTTCGAGAGACAAAAACCCCATATTAGCGTCTATGGCCTATTATGGGGTTATAGAAGAAATATGGGAGATGACATACAACAAGTTCAAAGTTGCTTTATTCAAATGTAAGTGGGTTAGCAATAATGCCGTGGTAATAGATAAACAATTTGGATTTGTCTTAGTCGATCTTCGAAGAGTTGGCTATAGAGACGAGCCCTTCATTTTAGCAAGCCAGGCGAAACAAGTGTTTTATGTCACCGATCCTGCGAGCAAAAACATGTCCATTGTCCTTAAAAGTAAAAAACAGAAGTATGGTGATCCGATCTTCAACCTTGATGACACACCACCTTTCACAACAACTCTACCTCGAACAAATGAAGTAGAATTGGTAGATGATGATGAATATGCTGTAAGAAATGACCATGGTGAAGGACTATGGGAAACAATATAGAGTAAGACCTTAATTTATAAACGAGAATTGTGTGTTTTTTCTGTTTTACTTCCTGCTTAGTTTATTTCGGTTTTATTGCAATTTATTTACGTTTCTGAAGATGCTTTTTGTGTTAACAGGAATATGGACAACTCTAGTGATGATGAGAGGTGTAGAGATGACGAAAGCTCTAGCAATGACGAAAGGCCTAGAGATGAACCCCCTGTAAGAAGGAGGGTTAAGGGCTGTACAAAGATGGGAGCATTGGTTGCACGTCATGAACATCAACAGGAGAGGCTGCATATAGACTTCGATGACAATCTGAATCCAGTTGGTCCTGAGGAAGACCACTTCATTAGCTACGTAGGGTTTTTGGGTCGAAGCAAAGTGCGCATTACCTACGATAATTGGAGATTTGTTCCCCCAAAAATGAAAGATATGATTTGGCAGCAACTTTTGGTATGCAAGTTTTGATGCATTGTAGCTTTGTTCTTATTGTTTCAAATATAATAATCTTATGTTTTACCTTGCAGCAAACATACGATGTCCCAAACACCAGGCAGATGTATAAGCACTGGATGGATGAGGTTCGTGTACGATGGAAAGGTTTCAATAACAAGCTAACAGCACGGTACATTCGAGGGGCCCTTAGGAGTAAGGATCCATGTGCACAGTATACATATTTGTCTCCAGAGGACTGGAGGTTGTTTGCGGCATCACGAGCAGATCCTGAGTTTTTGGTAAGATTTCTGTCATCATTATATAGAACTTTTAATTTTCATATACTTTATATCGTTGATTTATTTTTTGTTCTTTTTCATTCATAGAAATTAAGTGCATTAAATGCACAGAGGCAATCAGAAAATAAATATCAACATTTCATGTCTCGTGGTTGATATCGGAAGCTTGAGCGGCAATTGATGCAAGAAGAGTTAGAGAAAATGAAGGAAGCAGCAGAATCTGATCCTAGCGTTGTTATCTAGACATCGGCACCTCCTCCACATCACAAAAAATGGAAAGCAGGGAGGATTAAGGATGGGAAGTACATAAATCCGACTGTTGCTGAGGTTGCTGCGAGGATTGTAAGTAGTTATACCATAAGTACCTAATTTTTTACATATCGTGAGTGGTTTCGATACATTTACGATAAACTGTATGCTATAGGATGAACTGGACAAGCAGAGTAGCCAAGGTTCATTCAATCCAAGTAGACGGATGGACATCTTGTCAACGGTTATTGGGAAGGCAGATGACCTTGGTCGTGTTCGAGGAGAGACACGGGGAGTTAGTGCCGTAAGGTATTTTGGACGAGACCCACGGTATTCGTCACAAGCTGGACCTAGTAAGGACATTGTGGCCAAGATTCGAGAGGACCTCGAACGAGAGATCGAGGCCAACCTTCGTGACAAGCTCCGACAAGAGCTGTTGCCAGAGCTTCAACTTGAAATGGCAAAGATGTTCGAAGCGCAAAGGGCAAGGGACGAGCATAGAACTCAGGAATCCCTGGCCTTCAATAGCACCAGAGGAAGTTACAACCCTCTGGAGGAACCACTTGGTGACCCTTCTCCCACTCCAGTGTCGGGAGACCCTTGCACCCTCTATTTGGATGATCCACTGTTACGTGTTGTTGCTGATGCTCTCGTTCACACACGTGCTACCACACACCATCATCAGCAAATTCTGAAGGATTTTCGTAGGGTGAATGTGAGGAGTGTTAGAAAGGGGGAAGAAGGTACAACCATCCCTATTCTTGATCCAGAGGTTGGCACGTTAGGTCAAGTGATAGGATCTTTCATCCTTTGGCCTCACAATCTTATTGGTTCAGACGCAACACCTCCAATGGTAGGAATTACCTTACTATTACTGAAAATCTGTTGGCATCCTAATAACAATTTGTTTTTTGATGTTCTAAAAGGATGACGAAGCTGCGAGGAAATGGCCCTACTTAGCACGGCTGCAGCAGTTCTACAAGGGCATTAAACAGATTGACTTGAAGATGCCTCCAGGGATTGTGGGCCAATTGGAGTATCCCTACACGATTGACAATACAGATCTCAAACAGTTTATCAGGTTGGAAGAGATAGATGCAGGCTGTGTGAAATTTGCAATCATGTAAGTTCTTTTTTCAATTTTCCCATAGAATTCATTTAGTGGTTTTTTGATTTCATACATTCAATAATTCATTCCTTATTTTAATTCTATTATAGCACCTTCCACGGTCTCTGCACAAACATGGAAAGACGTGATTGGTATGGATTCTTATGTCCTGCGAATACGACATGGGATACTTGTATTGTGGTGCATAGGACTCACTATGTCGTCTACACAATGGGACAGACCAAACTTCGTTGTTATCTAGCACCCATTGTTCAATGGTTCGTATTTACATTTTGTCAATTTAAGAAGTTTAATAAATAATTGTCTTCTCATCTAACTTCATTTTAATGTGTACATGTTGTTAAAGTTACCACTGGAGTTTGTGTGTTATATGTCCCCGCCGCAACGTAGTCTATTGGTTTGACCCCTTGAGTAAAAAGCCAGACAAAGATACAAAATCCGCCTTCGACACGTAAGTTATTCTGTTTGTATTTCATTGACTCTTAAAAAAAATGAATGGTTCTAATTTCTGTTCATTTTGCTTTCCATGATAGTGCTTGTCAAACATATAGAGTCCTAGGTGGGTCACGCGAGGGTACAGTTGTTAAAAAGCCAAAGTGGTTTTATCCGATAGTAAGTACATTTGATCCTACCTAATTGTTTCATTGACAGTCCTTTTAGACATACCTTTATTGATTTTAACAACCAATTGCATCCCTTTGATTTAAAGTGCCCTCGGCAACCTGGCAACACTGAATGCGGATATTATGTTATACTTTATATGTATAACATAACTCAAAGTGGAATTACTAGCGATTTTGAAAAGGTAATCGCTTCTTCATTCTCAAATGATAATATTTTTGGTGTTCTAATCGAAATGCTAATTAATTCATTTTCTTGAGATTCATTTCATCAAAGCTTACTTTCTAATTTTCATATTTTTGATAATGAAGATGCCTACCTACGTGAAGACCTTGTTTTGATCAGAGATCTTTTGGCTGGACATCTTCTTCAACATATAGAGCAGTAAAATTTTTATTTTATATCAGTTTGTAGTTGTGTGATGACAGCGTTTTGACACTTTCTGGTTGTTATTGTTGATATATATAGTAGTAGGTTGTATGAAAGGTTATTGTATGTATATATAGTAAAGATTGTAGTGCTGGATGTCCTTATCAGTTTGTAACGGACAGTGTGGTTTATGAATCCATCTTCTATTCTGTTTCTGCAGTTTGAATTCGCTGGGTAATACAGAATGTAAATTATGGTATAAAAAAAACCTAACCTTTAGACATCCCAAATTAAGAATTGGGAGGTCTAAAGTCCTCCCCGGTGGGACTTTAGACGTCCCAAATGACATTTGGGACGTCTAAAGTCCCGGACTTTTGGAATTCTGTAGCGGTTACAACCTAGTAACCGCTACAAAATACGCGACGTTTGGAATTTTGTAGCGGTTTTATTGATCAAACCGCTACAAATAACAGCTATACTGTTCACGCGCCATGTGGCGCGAAAACTGTAGCAGTTTTAATTTATTAACCACTACAATTTTTGGCAGGAAATTCGCGCCATATTTGTAGCGGTTTTACCTAGGTAACCGCTACAAAAAACACAGCCAATCTGGCACGCCACTTGGCGCGTAGCTTGCCGCTACAAATGTGTAGCAGTTTAGGGTAAAACCACTACAAATGTTAATATTTGTAGCGGGTAATCATAACCGCTACAATGTCACCGCTACAAAATACCTTTTTTTTTGTAGTGTCTTGAAATAATTGAAATTTTGCTTTGGTTTATGTATCTACTGATTTTTCTCTTTCTCCATTTTTGAATCAGCCAAAAATCTCCGTTGGCGTCGTTGGTGTCATTCGTAGCTTTGTTCGGCTCCTCCTCCATCTGGCGTCCTCTTTCCTTCTAAGCCTATCCAACCTCAGCTGCATCAAAAATAGGAATTATTGCTAAGAAGAAGTTAGAAGATGACATCATTGAATGCTATCACCTATGGAGTCTAATGATTATCTTTAAAGATATATATTGGTTTTTCCCCCTCTATTATTATTCAAATCAAAGAAGAGAGCATAACGGACTTGCACGATATGTTTTGTAGTTTTGTTTGTTTTAATTTTTTTATCAATCCAATAAGATTGACATCAAAGATCCCTAGTTGAACCCTCTTTCGGATCTTAGAATCCTATGCCAAACTCTGACTAGCCCGACTAGCAACGTTGCTGCTTTGTTTTCTCAGTTTTGTTTTCTTGCCTTTTAACTTTCATCTTGTATGGGGAAAAAAAAGCTTAAGCAGATTTGAAATAGACACTTTTTATAGCAGTTTGTTGGTGACTCCAACGTTAGCAAAGAATTTCACAACAACAAAGGACTCCACATCAACAAGATCTTCGTAGCAGCCAAGAACTTTACAGCTGCAAAGAATGTCACAACAATTAAAGTTTGTGTGCACATGGGCTATATGTCAGCAACTTAGTATATGACATCAACCAGTATTTATATGAAACTTATTTTGGCAGCATCGTTCTGTCTTAATCAATGTAAGACAACGGTAAATATGGCTACAATGAGCATGAATTTGGGTTATAGTAGTAGCTACAAGTTATGCTGTGAGACTGTACATGGACAAGTGCACAATACATAAACTCAATTTGGCACCATGTATACAGTTAAGGCAATATAATATTGCAAGTGTAACCTTGCTCTAAATAGAAAGAAACTATTTCATTACTAATACTTTATTCCATACATCATGATAATGGCAATCAATATATCATTACATATACAAAATTGCCCCCAATAAATATAACTACTAAAAAAAAGGACATAACATTTTCATGACACAATACATGGCATAGCTTTACACAGTATTTCATTCACTTCAAATGTCTTCTTCCATGCAGAGACCTCACAAATATCTTCACAACACAGATAAAGTATTTCTACTTTTTCCTCAACGCAGAATCATCACTCTCTTGCCTATTCAACAACTCTAAAATGTATTTTGGCATAGCTAGGTTCATGTTCATCTAGCTAATTGAAAATCCAGACCACCACACTTCCATGCATCAAACAAAAGCAATCAAACGCAAATATTGAATAGAAACAATGCAGATCATGAGCGTCATTTTGAGTTAAGACCAGTTTCCAACTTTTACTCTAAACCTCCATCAGAGAAATGAAAAATTTGTCCCTGAAAGATCTGGCAACAAATTCTATTATATATGACAAATAGTTCTTCAATAATAACATATTTTTTATCTCAAATTAATTTTGTAATAATATGTTTTTAGTTATAAAACATTATTTTTAATTATTATAATATAATTTTATTTAAAATTATAATAACTTATTTTATAATTAAAATAATTTTTTATTTATAAAAATATATTTTTTTATTTTGAATTAATTTTATAATATATATTTTTAATTGTAATAGTATTTTTTTAATTATGAAATATATTTATTTAAATTAATTTAATAATAATGATATATTTTTTAAATATAATAATATCTTTTTATTTAAAATATAATAGCATATTTTATAATTATAATAATTTTGTATAAAAATATATTTTTATTTTAAATTTATTTTATAATAAAATATTTTAATAATAAGAATATTTTTATTTAGCTAAAGTATACTTTTAATCCTTTAAATTTTACATGAGGTACACTTTTGGTCCCTTAACTTTACAAATTATATTTTTGGTCCTATATTTCTAACACCGTTAATTAATGTTACTAACTGAAAATGTTGGCGCAGCAAACTCAAATGATAACTGTGCAGCTGACAAAGCATTTTTTAATTTTAATTTTTAATATAATATATATAGATTATTAAACTAAAATAAACTAACAAATTCTTGCAAATGGAATTGAGATTTTGATATTTAGATTATTAAACTAATATATTTAGATTATTAAATTAATTTTTTTAATATAATTGAGGTTTTGATAATGATTGCTTAATTATGTTTTTAGATATTTTTTAATTTATACATATTTTAAATTTAAGATTAATAGCATTTAATTATATAATCATCACTTCAGTTTACACAGTCATTACTCGAGCTTGTTGCGTCAGCATTTTCGGCTAGCAACATTAATAGTATTAGAATTATAGAACCAAAAGTATACCTCATGTAAACTTAAAGGACTAAAAATATACTTTAGTCTTTTATTTATCATAATATTTTTCATCTTAAGCATTATTGGAATATCACACAAATTATGAGGACAAAATGGTTGAACATTTTGGCTCCCTTAAAAAACTCTCAATTTGGAGGGAAATCAAAGTAGGGGTGTAGGAGGGGAGAGGATAGAAGGTTTGGGAACCTCTTCCCCTCCAAAATTTTAAACCAAATGAAGGGAAGGAAGCATCTATGTACCTCTCCCGTTAAACCAAACACATCCTTTAAATTAAGGAGCTGACTAGTTTTAAAAGAGTTGTCCAAGGCCACCGTTTGTCTTGGTTTAACTTTGATTAATTTGTACCTACTCTAAATTAACTAGATTAAGCATAGCTAATAATAAGAACCAAAAAATGCATTCAAACCTATAAACATATCAAAACGGAAGCCACTTTCTGATTTGATGCACCAATCATGGAGGACCGAATGAAATATGAAGTAATTGATGGAAGAATGGTGGCAAAGGGTGGAAGACGATGACAAAGACGAAGGTCTAGGTAGGTAGAAGACGGACGGTGGATGGAGGTGGGTCACCGACAGTGATGGTGGATGCAGGTGAGACGAAGATGGAGGACATCATGTTTGATGGAATGAAGAGGATGGAGACGGAGATGGAAGGATGGCAAGATGGAGAGTGAAGCCGTCTCTAGAGCTCGATCAGTGAAGGTTGAATGGGGTTACGAAGAGTGTCAGGTTGGAGATACAAATGAAAGGCAAGTGTCTGGGAGTTCAAGTTAGATATATCAAAACACTCAGCATGTGATTGGTCCTTAAGTGTAATTTTCTAAATCTTGTTTTGCTATTTCCTCGGCCCTTCAGCTACAATAAGTTCGATCCTTAGCTGCCATTTATTACTTCTAGCTTTTAATTCAAAATTTTCTCCCAAGTTGACCACAAAATAAATCATAATAATATAATATCATTTTTTTCATAAAAATTAAATACTTGGGAGAAATCATAAAATGTGACATTTTTTACCTTTAAAGCTGTAATTTATACAATCACTAGTAATTAATCATAATAAATACATTTTAAGCACAATTATCATCACAAAATCCCTAAATCAGTTATGAAAATATATAAGAGAATAGGGATTTCTGACAAATTCTTATTTTGTTATATATTTTTATACTTTGTTTAGGGATTTTGTCATGATTATTGAGTTTAAAATGTCTTTATCATGATTAATTTCAATTAAGAATAAATACATTAAATTAGAACTAAAAAGGACAAAATTATCAAAATAATTGTAATTATTCTTAGTCATTGATGATATTTTGAAAATATTTAATGTTAGATTAATTGTTTTTTTTTATTATAGGTGCTTAAATAAATTGGATCAAATTTGAAAATGGAAGTTTGATCCTTAGCCAAAACTGCAGCTTTTTGACAGCACCAATTAGGTCTGAAACTTGACAAATTGGGAAAAAAGAACAAACCAGAGGTGCCGTGACACAGACCAGAACAAAGGGAGCAGAGGTTTTGGCTAAGATATTCAAGCAGAGGAGGGAATCGAAGAGTTTCATCGTCAACCACCACCACCGTCGGTTTTCCCTCCTTTCCACCATCACTTACCACCCTCGTTCGTTGCTATTGCGACCTAAAAAAGAGAGGAACAGAGCTGCTACCAACAAGAAAAACCAAACCCAACCTTCATATCAATAATTGGCCTCCAGACCACATTTTCACCTCTACCTTCACTCTTAATCCTCGTCAGCTACCGTCATCACCCTCCATCACCATCATCCTCATTCCACCGTCATCTCCTTCATCCTGGAGCTTCAGCAAGACAGAGGAGGAGACAAAGTAGAAGAAGACCCAACATTTCTTTTCACTTTGTTTTATCGTCATATTCGCAACATCATCACCATAGTCTTGATTTCCCATCACCACCGTCACCTTCCAACTCCTCTTTCTCCTCCATTACGATCTCTTCCCATGGCTGACTCCCTCTTATCTTCCATTCATTAAACTCAATTTTTGGTGGTATTTTTCATGGTTGTGTGCTTGAATCTAAGTGTGGCTTTGCTTTTTGAAGTTAATTCTATGAATTGCAGTGGCTAGAGCTCTCTTCTCCTAGAGCAATAGGTTGAATCTTGACGCTTGGAGCTAATAGGGGAGTGTTTAGCACCTGATTTCTAGTTCTTTTCTTTATATTTGTTAAATTCTAAGTTTAGAGTTTGATTTATGTATTAGATTGAAATTATGTGTTGGGGTTCCATGCACTTAATGAGATTAGTGTGTGTTTTGGTTTTAATTTTATGCATTTGACACTTTGAACTTAATTAGTAGTAATTTCTTGTATATTACCTTAGTTAAGCTTATGCTTGGAGTTGCTATGAATATATTGTGTTTGTAATTCAAGGATTCTTAGTTACTTGTGTCTTGCATATTGTTAATTTCATTAGCTAGAGTTTTGAATTAGGTTTTGGTTAGAGGAATTAAAGTCTTGCTTAGTGGGGAAGTTTTAATTCACCTAACTCAAGCTAGCTTAAAGGGTCTTTTGGGCAAATTTTCAAACTAGCACACTCCTAAAAATATTTTAAAGCAAATGATAGATTAAATCCATTGACCTAAGAGGTTTTATTGTAATTTTCTAATCATATTAAACCTAAAAGCAAGAGAGATATTATCATTAAGACTCCATTATCTCTCTTTCGTCCTCCCATTTTCGGTTGAAACAAGAGAAATAGAGAGAGAGAGAGAGAGAGAGAGAGAGAGGAGCTAGGGTTTCAAGAAGCAAAATCTAGAGTAAAAGGCTTGATTTCAAGTGCTTATGCCTTCTAAATCACTTGGGAACCTCTTCTAACCCGTCTTCTTCTTGAAAATCATGGTTAGCAAGCAAAATAAAGAGGGAAGAGAGAGAGGGCAGAGACGCCCAGAGAGAGAAAGAGAACAAATCAAGAGGTAATCTCCAAAACTTTGATCCTCTTGCCTTATGTGTGTTAGATATGATTAGTTTTGATAATGTCAAATATAGATGTGAAATGATAAGAGCAAAAAGGTTATGTATTTATTTTGTACTTTGACTAATTAATGTGTAATATCATGCAGATTAATTAAATTGAAGTATGGAGGAAGAATGAGAAGACAAAAATGAGGCAATGAACAAAGAAGTGATGAATTGAGGAGAATGAACAAGTGGGAAAAGAAGAAAGAAATTAAAGATAGTCAAGGAATTGCCTACTTGAGTTATGGAGAATGATTATCAAAAGGAAAATCAAAAAGAAAGATATTGAAGAAAGAAGAACTTGCAAGAACCAATGGGATTACAAGATTCAAATTCTTAGAAGTAATTTTGGAGATTTCTATATTCAGAAGGGGAATTTAAGGTGGCACTGTAGCAGTCAGAACTATTTGGGACACTAGCAATCGGCCCTATTTGGCACTGTAGCATGCAGGTACTGTAGCATGTGGTTTCTGTAGCACTCGAGTGAGGACTGTAGCATGTGGGTACTGTAGCATCAGGGTGGCTGTAGCACTCGAGTGCACTATAGCGAGTGCATATTCCACTATAGCACTCGAGTTATGGAAGAACACTTGAGTGGTGAATAAGTTTTGAAGCACTTTGTTCTATTCTGTTTTCCGTTTAGCTTGCCAGAGGTCCAGTATTTTGGCCATATCTCTCAAACCACAAGTCAGATTGAACTACAACCAGTGGCATATGAAACTAGACTCCCAACTCGAAAAATGGACACCAAGATCACATTCAAAGGAACTCATATGAAAGAGATATGAATCTTGGAAGATGACACTGAAATCACCATCATTTTTTAAGACAGGTTTGGTATTTTGGACATAACTCACAAATTGCACATCGGATTAAGGTGAAACTAGTGCCGTATGAAACTAGACTCAAAGAGCTTTCCACAAATAGGTAATTTGTCAAATTTGAAGTTATATGCTGAAAGATATGCCTTCTGGAAGTTGATGCTTATACTGTCTAGTATGGTAGACACTCTTTGGATCATAACTTGCAGTAATGAGTTTGGAACTGATTCTTTTTGTATTGGAATGTATATAAGAAGAGCTTTCTAATGATGCATTACTTGCCATATTTAGAGTCAAACGAATAGATCGAGTCTAATATGGCACCTAAACACCCGCTAGTCCAAAAACACACTCTTGGAAAATATCATGCGAGTGTTGCCCAATAGCTCAAATCCATAGTGCAATATACATGTGCACTCGAGTAAGACCATTCACACTCGAGTGACTGCTCAGTACACTCGCAAGTGAAGAATCTCACTCTTACAAATACTAGAGCAAATGTGTTCCAGAAGCAGCTGTGAAGTGGAAGAATGTCAACTATACTCGAGTGAATGGCAATGCACTCGAGTGAAGCAAGTGAGACACAAAAAGTGTTTACTCGAGAGTCAGCTAGGATGTGAAAACTTGAAGTGCACTCGAGTGAAGTACCTCAACACTCTCAAGTGAAAAATCTCACTCTCAAATACTGATACAAATGCTGAGCATAAGAGAAGCCAAAAGTTGAAACATATTGATGCACTCGAGTAAGGAATCGAGCACTCGAGTGAGCACCTCAACATTCGCCAGTGCAAAATCTCACTCTTGTAAAACTTGGTGCAAGTGCTGTCCGGAAGCGAAGCCTGAAGCTTAAAAACACTGATAAACTTGAGTGAGACATCATCACTGGAGTAAGGCTCCACAACACTTGCAAGTGCAAAATCACACTCTTGAATGGTGCAAGTGTTATCCAGAGACAAGAGTCCATAGTGCAAAATACATATGCACTCGAGTGAGACAAGATGAACTCAAGTAAGAGGTCAGAACACTCGCAAGTGAGAAAACGCACTCTCTCAAATTTACAAGGAAGTTCTACACAAAGGCAAGGAAAGAAGGGAAGAATCAATGTTACACTTGAGTGAGGCCTTTGTGCACTCAAATGATACTCTTTCAGAAGCTAAAATGCAATAAACTCACAGCGATCAATCCGAATATGATTTAATGTTATTTATTCATTATGTTTTCACTTGTTATCATTATTAAACATCATTTAACATATACTTCAAGTGTGAAACAGGAGAATGAATGTTTAGATTAGAGATACACAGAAAATTAGACAACGGCTGACATAATCATTACGTTCAAATTTGACTAACTAAGCATGCACCTACCACGATATCTTGTCTGGAGATTTCAAATGTACGCATGCTGCTCCACAATGTGACGTACAGCTCATAACGAAACATCCCGCTCCTCAACGGGATGCTCTGCTTTGCAACGGACATTTCATAGCTGCTAGTTGTTCAAATGCACTCAACGGTCAAACGAAGCAATGGGACTCCAAAGGACGAATGCTTACAACGGTTATCTTTTACAACTTATCTATAAATATGGTAGTATTCAGAGAAGAGAAAAGTAGAGAACAGAGCTACGAAGCCAGCATGCGAATATCATGAGTTATCCACTTCGACCTAAATACTCTCTGTTATGTAGTTTCTATATTACTTATCATTGAAAGAGTGATTATTTGTATTGTACTTTAGTGTTCATTATATTCATTATGTGAAGGAGTTTGTAAACACTTTCAACTATATTTCTGAATTGATCTCAAGGTTGATGGACCTTGAGAGGTTAAATTTTCTTACGGGGGAAGT
The DNA here is from genome assembly GCA_963242795.1 of Inga leiocalycina. Lineage (NCBI taxonomy): Eukaryota > Viridiplantae > Streptophyta > Magnoliopsida > Fabales > Fabaceae > Inga > Inga leiocalycina. Next base: position 63,088,614 of record OY725321.1, read on the forward strand.
TGTAGAGTGAATTGCCAGTAAGACTTTTTTCTCGTAAGTCTTACAAGGTGCAAGCAGGAGAGAACGTTGCTGCTCGTAAGACTTACAAAGGTGTAAGCAGGAGAGAATGTTGCTGCTCGTAAGACTTGTACGGGTAAGCAGGAGAGGAAGGTCTTCGGGATTGCTCTGCTCGTAGGACTTTCCGTAAGGGGGAGTATCTCAGAGAAAGATTTGTAAAAGACTTTATAAGTGCCCGGCTAAACTTATGGGTTTGTAAAGGCTTTTCGTATGCCTGGATTAAACAAGAAGATAGTGGATTTGAAAATCTCAAGAAGAGCCTGGGGACTGAACGTAGATCATCACAGATTCGACCAAACCAGGATAAAACACAGTTTGCATATTCTCTTCCCTAAGCTCTTATATTTCCAACATACATTATTTAATCTGACTGTTGATTTATGATTCATTACTTCCATAAATTATTACTTTCACAAAGATAAGATTTTTAAAGTTCTTAAGTTTTTATCTTATACCCAATTCAACCCCCCCTCTTGGGTGTCGGCCGATTCTAACAATGTGTTGTTGTTGTGGTGGTTGTTGTGGATATTGGTTTGGTTTTGTTGATTTTGTGATTTTGGGAAGATGAAACCCTATGGGGTTGTACTACCAAAATTTCTATGGGTCATGTTTATTTAGTGTTTAAGTGATTAATCATGTGATTAGGAATGATAAAGAGGGTGTTTAAGGGTTGAATTCAAGAAAACACATGTTCCCCTTTTCTCTTGCATGTTTCAACCAAATGTAGAATATAGGGGAGGAGCTGGAATTTTGTGATTTTGATTATTCCATTGGATTTAGAAGGGAAAATTGTGTGGGAATACATGTGTTCATGATTTTTGAATGTTTGTATGCAAATCTGGAAATTATTCAAGTTAAGAGGAAATGCTGTTTGATTTGATTCCTAGAGATAATATTGATGTGAAGTGAATTTCGTGGGGGGGGGGGACAAAGTCCAAATGTTATGAAACTTTCCAAGATTAAAGTAGAGATGTAAAGCTTTAATTTGATAGGTAGATCATAATTCTTGGACTAGTAGATTAAAATATATGGATTTTTGAAATTGTGCCCTGTTTCTGGAAGGAAATCTAGAACAGGGGAAGTTTGATGAATTTCTTGGAATAATGTGATTGCAGTGGTTAGACTTAAGTATTTTTCCTTAAAATAACACTTAAAAAGTTTCATATAGGCTTTGGAACCAATCAATTTGGAATTTCCTAGAATTAATTGTGATTTTCCAAAGTTGACTAAAAATCTGCCAGTTTTCTCAAAAACTATGAAATTGCACTGTGCAAAATTGTACTATGAAGAAATTGTTGAAACTATGATAGATAGCCAACAACTATGATTAAAAGCAGTAGTAGTGTAAGTAATAACTAGTTACTTGTTAACTTTAATTTATAGGAATTGGTAATATCTTGAGCCAAAACAAGAGTCTTGGACAGACAGTGGAATTGAAAAAGGATTCAAGTAGTAACTCTTTCTTCATACATTATGTGAATCTATATATGCTTGTTTATGTCATCCTCTATAATATGTATGTTACACAGTGCCTACGGGTACATTGATACACTATGTCTACAGGTACACTGACATATAGTGCCTACGAGTACACTAAAATACACTGCCTGCAGGTACACTAATATGCCCAGTCAGAAGACTGAGGTACAGGTTACGTAGGGGTTGCAACAATGGTTGGTCCTGAATATATTTCTGATTGAACTGAACTATGTTATCACTTGGCATATGACTGATTGCATGTTACTAGTGAGATTCGTTTGAATCTCACCCTTTTCTACACTTAAAAATATTCCAGCAAAAGCTAGTGGCTCTAGGGCAAGAATGGTAAATATTTGATGGTTGAGGATTCTGGATCAAGACGATGCAGCTATTGGTTATTGTAGTTTATTTTGATAGTTTCAGACAAAATTTGAATATATTTTCAAACCCTACGGGAAGACTCCTATATTGTAAACAAGTACACTTTATAAGTATATTTGTGCTATTTCTGTATGCTTGTGGAACTGTGCCTTTATCACTCTGATAAATATTGAAATGTTAAGGGGTCTGACAGAATCAGAGATTAAGCAAATGTTGATAGAAATTTTAAAGAATCAAGAGGCGGATGAAGACAAGCTTGCAAGAATTTAAAAGTACAAATGGTCAAGTAGCTACTCAACTGAATATATTGTCTAAAAGAGGATTTCCTAGTGATACTATCCTTAAACTAGAAAGGGATGGTAATGAGGAATGCAAAGCCATACAATCAAGTAGTTGGAAGTACCTACCTGACATACATACCTAAACCAAGTGCTGTGAGCGAGGGTGTTAGTGATGAGATTGCTATTGATCAAGAAGATGATGTAGAGGAAGAGATTGTTGTTGAAGAAGAGGAAAGTATGGGGGGGGGGGGGGGGAAGTAAGCTAAAGAATTTGATGAGGTGGTTAAATGGATGATTTGTTAGTAAAATATAGATATATGTATTAAGGCTATGTTTGAGTTAGCCTTTGGAAAGAGAAAATTTATGGCGAGAGGAAAAAAAGTCTACTTTTATAAAGTTTTATCTATTTTTCACTGTTTGGGTTCATATTTTAAAATAAATCACCTTGACAAAAAATCCACGGTAATTAAGGATAAAGCACCTTATTATTGCTTTTAAATTTCAAAAAAAAAATGGGGGGGGCAATTGTAAGAAAAGGACGATAAGGAAGGAACGAAGGGAACCTTTTTAAAACGAAAAGTGAGTCCAACTTGCTTTTATAAAAAAATAATACAATTATTCTAACTTAAGTTTGTAAAAGTCAATGCAAATATAAATCACATTGCACTATCTGACTTTTGCTTCAACTTAAGTTTGAAAAAATCATATGAAATATAAATCACTTTTCTCATTGCTAATCCAAACATACAATCTAGCATAGTCAAATTAAGGTTAATGTTTAATGGATATTTTTATTAACTAAAATAAAAGATTGTGCAAGTTATTGAGAATATAAAATTTGGGTTTAACTTGAGAAAGCCTAATCAAATGTTTTTGAATATTAGACTAACACATTTATATTTAAACACTAATTGATGAGTAATTAATTATATTTTATGAAATACAATGGTGAGAAATGATTCTAAGCTCCTCTTGTCTTAAAGAAAAGTTTAATTTTAGTTTCAATTAAATTGTTTACATTCATAATAAGCTTGAAAGCATGATTGTGATAATTAACCCATTTTTGCTTCAGTACTTGCCGGAACTACCTGTAAGCTAGACAACAAAATTCACCAAAGTCATAAATTTTATGGTTAATTCTCTGAAAAGTTATGGAGGGAGAAATGTGTTTAGTGAAGTTTAAGTTGGAATTCATAACTCCCAAAAACTATTGAAGCACACAAAAAGAGAGGGCTGAGCTTTCATAAAATTTAAATTATTTTTTATTTTTTTTCAAGAAAGAAATATCTCAGCTATACAATATATGAAGCGAAACAAGTGTTCTCTGCAAATTTATTCTACCTTTCTTTTCCCATGTTGTACATGCAAGTCCAACTTACCAAATGCTTCATGCTTCTTCACTGTGCTTCCTTCCATTTTCCTTTTTACTTTTAGCATCCATACAGAGACAGTCTGAGATAGTTACAAAGACTTCTTATGCAACAAAAGATCACTGATGACATGGGGCTCAAGCTTTTAAAGTGAAATGGTTTTTACATAATATTAGAGCCTGTGTCACTCAAGAGGTTGAGTTTAATCTGTATAACATTCTAAATATAATATGATATGACAAATGATAACTGAGATACAGAAGTTTTGCAAGCAAATTAATACATGAAAAAAGAAGCAGCGCAAAACGGATTGAGCTTTAAACAATCGTTTTATGTACAATAAAGATCTTCATTTAGGAAAATACCACTCCAGGTCCCAATACTTTAAACTTGTTCTGTTTTTTAGTCCCTATAGTTTTGTTTTTGTAGTTTTCCATCTCTTCTATTTGCCTGTCTGAAACATTCGTTCCCCCCGTTTTTGAAAAAAACTTAGAAGGAACACAAATTGGCCCAGACGGTGTTAATTTTGATGGGGTTTTCTATAAGCTTCAAAGCTGTTTTGGAGCATTTCAAAAGAAAGAGGTGACTTTTTAAATATTTCAAAACATATAGGACAAAAAAAGACCAGCGATATGGGTGTAGTAGTCCAAGATGTATATTGTGGAGTAAAATACACGTATGATATCAAATATTTATATGATATAGGTGGAAAACCATTCATTATTGTTGAACAAATGAAGGAGTCATCCTTAAGGCGTCTTTAATATATGCTTTTTTAGCATTGCTTTTATTTCCTTGCGTTGCGCAGGGAGCAATAACTCATGGAAAATCTATCTCTATCATACAATGTTTCCGCCTACATAAATACAATCAGAGTATGAGAATCAATAAGTTATCGCAATAAAACAGATCAAATACAATGGGTTACATATGCAAGCATACTACTTAAGTTCTTATTTTATAAACGGCACGCCAAACTTTTCTTTTTCTGTGAAATCAAACTTCAAAGACAACATTGAACCACTTTCCCTTGAGGAAAGAAGTTTTTTCTTCCGCCTACATAAATACAGGGTGTAATCAGAGTATAAGAATCAACAAGTTATCAAAATAAAGCAGCTCTAATTTGAAATACAGATGTTCATGAGCTTTTAATCAGGATAATGAACATCAGGAACTCATTATAAACATAGATGAATCATGCTTGAAGATTATGATCATGGGAATAAAACTAAGAAACTACACTTAGAAGTCAGCATGTTACAGTGGAAGCATTAATAAGATACACACCATCATATAGAATGGGAAATCTTAAGATATGTTAGACAGAAAGTGAATTCCTGTTCTTGGCTTCTCTACAATGACAAACACTCCCGTACTAAATCATGACCACAATGAGGTTTGACATTTTTCCCAATCCTCCATTATTAAGCTTCTCCTGCTATTCCTCTTGCTTCTTCTATCTGACTCTCATCCCATGGCATTCACTTGCAGCACTTACATGATACTGTGTACATGAGGGGCATAATAGGAAGGGCATATGCAATCTTTTTTAAAGAAAAAGGTTAATACATTCTCCTTCCCCTGCTTCCTTTTCATTTATACACACACATACACATAATCTCTCCTTAGCTTTTTTGTTCATGTATTAAGTAATTGTGAAGTATGAATGGTCAAAACTATTCATCTTTTCTTTGTTCCAAAACTACTGGTGATATAACATATCCATCACTTAATGTTCAGAAGTAATCATTTTCATGCTTCTTTTTATGCCACAAAAGCTGAAAAGCAAAATTATAAGTTTAAGTCCAAGAATAGCACCATTAAGCACCTATGAAGCATAATTAATAGTTTAAGTCCAAGAATAGCACAATCTTCCATTAGCACGTCCCTTTAATTATTTAAGTCCAAGAATAGCACAGTTAAGCAGTCAAACATTTTCCAAGCTCCTTTTTATTCTACAAAAGCTGAAAAGCATAAAAGCCAACTCACTGGGAAAGCAATTCATGCTAGCTTTTGTTGTTTATAGCCATATAGTCCTGTTGTTCTGGTTGTAGACCTTATGTTCATAATTTATGATCCATGGTGCGCTTTTTTCATAAAGAGACAAATGAAAGGCATAAATAACATATTTATTGATTTCAATTTAAAGGAACTGCCTGAAGGAATAACATTTTTAAACCTTGAAAGAGATATCTCATCTTGTATTTATAAAACCGTACCCCTCTGATTGACTTGATACCTACACATGGCAGAATATACAAGAACATAACATAAAACAAATAGTAGGCTATAGTACAATATGCAATAATTGTATAAAAAGCTATAGAGGAAGATATGGACAAACTTGAGACAACGCAGTTATCACACTTTCCCACAACCAAGATTTGAAAGAAGATTAAAAACTCCTTGTGACAGTGAACTCACATTACTTTTTTATACAACTATTGCATAGGTATAAAAATGCTTAATTTTTATATGGACAAATATTGCATAGGACTACCATAGGGAACCAATAGGTATAAAAACAGACATGAAGTTTAATTTCATAGTCATTTAGCATGTTCATTGTGTAAGGTTTTTTTAACCCTCCTCTGTTATATGCAGCTATAAGGTTCTGTACCTCTCCTATGTTATATAAATAGGAATATAATTTATATGTAGCTTGAAGGTTTATTATGACAGAATGAAATTACCCAAGCATATACAACTATGAACTTCACTTAATCTATGGTAGCCCTTTGCAGAATGCTTTCCTTTTTAGTATATTAAATAAGACAATTCAATATTGCTGCCCACTTTTACATGTCTGCTTGTCATTTTTTGTTGCCATAAACTTAACAAATGGGACCCTCAAATACTTCTACTATTATGTTTCTGCACCAAAGTATCTTCATCAGATATCATGAACCAGGTAAGCATATACCAGTAGCTTTTATAAAGTTGGAGGCCGCAAGTTAAGATGAGGGACACATATTTTTCTACTATATCCTATTTTATGATTCTGTGACCCTAAGGATCTTTCTACAAGGCAGCAAGATATTTTCTATTCTATCTCATGGAGCTATCAAGGGACTAAAGCCACATAAAAACACTAGTAAATTTTTAAGTAGATAGACCTTACTTTAGTCAGCAAATAAGTTCCGCCTATCCCTTTTGGCCTTTGCACCATTCATAAAATTTGGTAATAATCAAAATATGTGAATTGCAAGAGCACTCCCTGTCCAACCTCTCTTTGCGAAGGTTGAGAAAACCAAGTCCATGAGCTCTAAATTGTCTCAAAATGGATTAGATGGAGTAAACTCAAATTCTGCAAGAAAGCAAACAAGCATTCGCAGACAAGTGATTATAACTTATAAGAGTTTAATAAATAAAAACAATTTAAGTCACAAATACAAACAACCAGAAGGATCTAAGGGCAAGAAAAACCAATATCATTCCTCCAACCCTTCTCTCCCCTGTTAATAGTTTCTTATACTCATAATCTTTATTCCTTTCCAGTTTCCTTCCCTCTCATAAAGGGGAAAAAGAACTAATAAATCACTAACTGCACCTCTCATAACTCACGAGAAGCATATGTATCACAAAATTATCCTTGCAAGAGGATATGTATCTAAAGTTATTAGATTGTTGGATGATAGGATTTAAAGTCGATTTTGGGGTATGGGATTTTCGTAGTATTCTTTTTTTGGATATATGTATCAAATTGGCACTCACTCCTGAGGCCAAATTCTACTTTATAGTGATTCAGTATGAAACTGTGCATAATTGCTTACATCTTTGCCTAATTAACAGTAGCCAATACATATTTGACTTTGCGTTAAAAAAGTCAACCCTTTGACATTGATATAGATAATCTTTATTTTGTAATCATTTTGTTCATAATTAAGAGTTGGGTGTCATTCCCAAACATTTCGTATAAATTTTGATTTTTGATTGATGTTTTCACAAGCCTGTTGTTGTCTATAAGATATACTGTAGCACTTAGAAGATGATGCACGATGCATTCTGCTTTGTTCAGTGTTGAGCCTTCTACTATTATGTTTCTGCACCAAAATATCTTCATCAGATATCATGAACCAGGTAAGCATGTACCAAGAACTTTTATAAAGTTGGAGACCACAAGGTAAGATGAAGATATTTATTATTTTTTCTAAAGTTGGGTTGTCAAACAATTAGGTTCCTTTAGTTAAATGCCATGAAGTGTTATTTTATGATTCTGTGACCCTAAGAATCTTCTTCTCAGATGATCAGATGTAACAACTAGTGTTATGAGTCAACTTCACATTTGCCAATATAAATTCAAACCACACTTGCACATCTTCCTCCAATTTCAGAAAACAGTTTCCTATCCAATGCATATGTTTAGAGCCCGTAAAAACGGGTTGGGTGAACCAGCCAAGGGGCGGGCTGCAAAGGCCTGTACTGTTCAGCCGACAGGCTATAGTAGGCTGACCCGCTTAAAATTTTTTTTTCTTATAAAATAAATCCAAATACCCTTATCGCCTTTCTTTTGATGATGTGTTTAACTACCTCCTCATATTTTTTATTTGACACTTTTTTTTCATATTATATTTATTTATTCTACCACTATTAAATTTAATAGAGATGTGTTTATATGTTTTTGTGATGTGATTAGATTGAAAAAAAAATTAAAGTAATAATGAAATTAGCTCCGTAATACAAATGTATAAAAGAAAAGAAATATGATATAAGTGGATGAAAGAGAAAGGAAGTGAGAATTTTTTAAGAAAAGGAATGAAATAATTTTTAAAAAAAATTAATAGGCGACTGGTGGGTGGGTTGGCGGGCTCGCCAACCCACGAAGGGGAGGGCTGGTGTTTAGCCAGCGGACTCGCCAACCCACGAAGGGGTGGGCTGGTGTTTAGCCAGCGGGTTGTGGCTATATATATAGTGTGTGTTTGGGGAGGGCTTTTGGCCACCCTTAAGCCCAATTAAAAGTGTAAAAGCCCAATTAGTAGTTGTGATTTTTTTTTCTATGTTTGGTTGATCAGATGTGATGTTGGGCTTTTGATAAAATATGCACTGTAGTTGGACGTTTGAAACAAGCTCATGGATGCAGCTTTAACCAAAAGCTCGATGATATCAGTCTGCGTCATCGTGCTCGATTGTGAAAAAACGAAGAAGGGATCTCTCAGGGGAAGCCTTTGAGAACAACGGACTATCAGAGTATTTCCTCTTGTGAAAAGAATTTTTTTTTGAGCTGATTTTTTATAAGATTATGCATTATATGGCCCAAAAAAAAAACGATAAGATTTTTTTTGCCAACAAAAAAACGATAAGATTATGCTTTATATTTCTGTTTTTACTGAAAAATTAATTTTATGAATAAAAATCCGTTTTTTTTTATTTTTGCCAATATGAATAAATGTTAAATCGTTAGAGATTATATGATGGGTTAAATATATTATTTTGTTGGAGATATTTCTCTACATATGTGATATATATATATATATATATATATATATATATATTGATAAGTTCTACATATGGAGTATATTAAATAAAGGATAAAAAGTAGGGAGAAAGATAGAAAAAGAACTTTAAAATTGTAAAATCTTAAATTAGGTTTGTTATCATATATTGATAAGAAAATTTGGTTGACGCTGGTTATCCAACACAACTTGGGTACCTTGGTCCTTATAGACGTGAGCGTTATCATCTTCCAGAATTTAGCCGCCAACCCGGATTTAGAAACGCTAATGAGACCTTTAATTATTATCATTCTAGTTTAAGGTCTACAATTGAAAGGACTTTTGGCGTGTGGAAGAATCGATTTCAATTGTTGCAAAACATGCGCAAGTATAGCTATCAGACACAAGTCCGCATTGTTTGTGCAACAATGGCCCTTCATAATTTCATTAGGCGAAATGATATTGCAGACGTAGTGTTTCGCCAAGGTGAAGCTGGGAATCTTGTTGATGTAGAAAATAATAGTGTAGCTGAACAATCTTCCACGACAAATTATGGCAGGCGATCTTCCTCTGAAATGATTCAAATTCGTGACTCAATTAGAAATCAAATTGTACGGAACATGTGATATAATTGGTTATGTAATATTTTTCTAATTAGATTGTGCATTTTTTAATTGTCTAATTTCCAAACTTAAACTATTATAAATTTTTTATAATTTTTAATTACATTTCTCTTTTATCATTATTACAAAAGCCCAATTGACAATCGCTGTTCCAAACACACCATTTTTTTCATTTCTGCAAAAGCCCAATTGACAATCGCCAATCCAAACACAAATCACATTACATAATTTAGCTTTTATCAAAAGTAATATCACAACAAGCCCAATTGAAACAAGCCCAATTGACAATCGCTGTTCCAAACACACCCATATATTCTTCACACCGGGATAGCTTTACACACAGCCATAACCTTGAGATAATAAACCATTTGCTTTTTACAGAATGTGATTAATTTTTCTGGCAAGTTTCTGCATCATTTTTTCCTTTTACAATATACTATTATTAGTGCTCGTTTGGAATAGCTTATTTTTGGGTAATAAGTGCTTATAATTCATGATTCACAGTATACGATGTAAGTATGTGAGAGGAGTTTTATCTCGGCTTGCATAATAAGGACTTATTTCCCAAATATAAGCTCTTCCAAACACACACTTAATCATCTTATATTATCTTATAGCAGCTGATGCTTTTGCAGGGTAGAATCACATTATTTCCTTTCTTTTATAAAGTACTACCTCCCTCCGGTCCTAATTATAAGATAAAGTTGACCTTTTTGGAGAAATTAAAGAAGCCAATTAAATTACTTTAGAGTATTTTTATTTTTATTTTTTTCTCCAAACTAATTAATTTGACTAATAAACTAATATATAATCTAAAGATACTAAAAATATAAACACTCTAAAGTAATTTAATTGGCTTCCTTAATTTCTCCAAAAAAGTTAACTTTGTCTTATAATTAAGACCGGAGGGAATACCTTATACCGAATACCAAAGTTTTATATTCTAATACAGTGTGCACAATGAATCAAGCATGCTGATTTTGGCCATCATTCACTTTTTTTTAGGGGAAAAGGAAATTTTATTACAGAATTACATATGTGTGTGTACAGCTGGGGTTAGTTTACATATGCAATTAAATAAGAATTGTGAAAAGTATTTTAGAAGAAATTACAAGTGTATGTGTGTAATATTATTGATGCATAAGCAAGACAATCATAAAGCAGAGTCATATATGGTTCATCACTTCCCACACGAAATCACAAGGAAAGGCTTAACTGAAGTCTTCTTGAGATAAATCAAAGGTCTCTTGAGTTGTGCAAGAGAGCATTATAACTTCTGATGCTAATAGTTTCCTCTATAGATAGTCCCTAACCTATTTGCCAGAAACCAATACAAAGAGGAAACTGTCATAACGTGTTCTTTAATTGACCTACCATTCTAAAATGAAAACAGAAGGAAGGGGAATAAGGGGAGAGAAAGGAAATAATGGGAAGCAGGGAGCAAAATTACAAACCTTTCATTATTATTATTATTATTATTTTTGATAAAAAACCCTTTCACTTAATTAATGCCTTTTCCTTTCTTTGGGTCTCTCTCTCCATCCTTTTAACACATTTCTTTTTCCATTCAGATTCCCATCCTTTTCATTCACTTGCAAACGAACTGATAATATATCAGAAGATGTCAACACAAGTGCTAAAGGCAAAATACTTTGAATTCAATAAGAAACTAAGGGCTTGTTTGGTCTGAGGGGAGGGGAGGGAAAGTGGGCGGAGGGAAAATTTTTTGAGTTGAATTTAAAAAAATTAGAGAAATGGGGTTAAAAATTTTTAATTAATTTTTTTTACTCTTTTATCTTATATATTTTCTTTATTAAAATTTTATTACCCCACTTCTTTAATCTTTTAAAATTCAATTCATAAAAATTTCCCCTCCCCTCCAAATCCCTCACACCAAAGGGAAATACTTCACACCTCAAAAAGAAACTAAGGTACTTTAAAGGGAAAAATGTCATCACAAGTGCTAACGATAGCTAATGGAATAATATATCAGACCAGCATATGCTAAATAACATGAAGAGAGGAAATACTTTGAATAAAAATAGTTATGAAATATGTTGAGGTAAAATGGCCATAATCCAGAATGCGACGATGTGGTTCTTTGAGACGCCACTAAACGAACATTGTGTCCTTGTTAAATCACATAAAAGGGCCATTACATTATCTTATTACTTTCAGCCACTAACAGATATTGGTTAGTAAATAAAATCCATAAAAGGGCCATTACTATACGCTCACAGACCCAAAGCATAAATCACCCATAATCCATAAAATCCATGAATGTAATAATAGTAGGAAAATCATCTTCACCCAAGCTAAACGGTACAGCAAACACAAGAGGAAAAGGGAAATCTAAATTAAATAAGATAAAGTTTTACAAAAGCTTTCCCACTTGCCTTCCCTCATCTTTTCTCATCCGCACAGACCTCAAAATGCAGAGGAACCCTTATTGACTCAAAAGGACTAGCGAGCTCGATCAAACAAGGAGATATCACCATCATCGTCGCATTCATCTCTGAGAGACATCTATGGCATCCGTTTGATTCTTAACTGTATCAAATTCATAAACTTCAAAACCTTTAAAGCCAATACATCAAATTATGGAGAGGAAAATGAAGAATAAGAAGGAAGGATAGAGAGAATGATGAGAAAGAGGGTTACCTTGAAGAACATAAACGAATCCATCTCAAACTCCCCACCGTTACCATCACTTCCTCATCTCGGTGTCTACCTGTCATCGCCGTCCTCATGGATGCTTCTCCGCCAGTACCATCGCCAGATCTGCCCACCGTCATCTGCCTCCTAGGGTGAACTTGGGAAATGAAGGAAAAAAGAGGGCATGGCACAAGGTCAGGAGAGAGATCGATGAATTTGGGGGGGTGGGGGCGAGAGAAACGAATATATATATATATATATAAATGAAAAGAGAGAAAGGGTCAGAAAAAGGTGGATTTTAAATTTGAAATTTAAAATGAGGGAAGAGAGGGAGGGTAGGGAAGGCAGAGGAAATTTTTTGGGCCAAGCTTTTGGACACCAAACATTGGTCTTTGTCTAAGAGCCAGTCAATGATCTGATAGCACACCACTGCATAAATTTGTTGACAGAAAGACCAAGCTGGCACGGGAATGACCAAGGGAAGAATTCAAATTTTCATGGAACCACATGCAAAATTTTATAAGCCAGTAGCTTGGAACAGAGCCCAATGCTTTTTTTTTTTTGGGGAATCCAAGCTGGATCACTGTTATCTACAGTGATTTGTGTCTGTAGCCGATGGAGAGCCAACTTTGAGCATTTGGCTTGGTGGAGAGGTACTCGGTGATATATTGATGCTTCATAGGTTAAAACTAGGAGTATGGTGAACATATGCTTTCTCACACCTCAAGCATAATGCAGATGACATCAATATGTTTTGTATGGTGATGCTATGCTGGTTTCTTTTACGTTTTACGATATAGGAGTATTGTTGAGTAAAATACACGTATGATATCAAGTATGTACATGATATAGGCATATTCGCTTGGTGGCTTGAAACAGTATCTCCGTATTTGACATTGAAATGCACTATATACAGATTTTCCAGTAGCACAAAATATGGTTATGCCCGAGCAACTATGTTATGCTGGTCCTGCACTTTGACATTGAAATGCACTATATACAGATTTTCCAGTAGCACAAAATATGGTTATGCCCGAGCAACTATGTTTATTCACTTTGCAACTTGGTATTCAAAAACCAATTTAATTCTATATATCAAAGTGCAGGACCAGCATTAAATCATTGGTACAAACGATCAAAATAGTGCCCAATGATCTACATGCACAGCAAAATCGATTGTGAGCAGAATTTAACATTTCACACAATAAATTATAAATATGAAGAAACTAACCTCTACTGGCCACACTGGTTCACTGAGTTCACCAACAGTTGCAGAGGGGTTGAAAACAGTCTCTGCACCATTCAAGCGGAAGGCTAACCAATTTAAAGCCAAGGCTACAGTAGGTGACCTTTGGGCCATAAAAGAAAGACTGGTTGCTTTTGGGTCCCTAAGATATGCAGGACGATGAATGTCCAATTCCATGTCAGACATGACCGGGAAAGAAATCACTCGCACAGATTTTGAAAGCTGAGAAACTCATTCTTGCTCGAGTATTTAATACTGCCACAATCTAGACAGATTGAATTGGCACTGGCTATCTTGTGGCAAGGATGATGATGAATTTCAGAATTGTCCATCATAATCATTGTTTCACCAAAATCTCCACATGAACAATCTCCATTCCTGAAATGGTGGAATCTGCTATTATCCCTCACAAGGATTTCCCTCCCAACAATCTTTGCTATAAATTTGATCGCAATATGGCAGTCCACACAAACCCGAATATTCTTAATTACACAGATGGTTGTGCCAGCAGGAGTGCTAATTATGCCATATGCTATGGCAAGTCTCTCACTGTGGGTATGTAACAAGAATCGTTTTTTATCCTCTTCCACATCATGGAGGACCTGATCAGTGTCAGCAACATAACCATCTTTCTCCATCTGCTCCAATAACACATTCAATGCCGCATTTATTTTGTCATAATCTGGAAGGGATTCATCTCCAGCCATAAAACAATGCACATTGTTTCTAACCTCGATCCAGCTGGACGCTGGTGTCTTCTTCATTCCCTTTGTCCTCATTTGGATTCTTAATTTCACAGCATCTTTCCATCTGTGGGCAGCTGAGTATATGTTTGACATCAAAATATAAGCACCCATGTTTTCAGGATCGATAATTAGTAACTTTTCAACAACCTTTTCTGCTAATTCAACATGCTTATGAACTCTACAAGCAGCCAGCAACGTTGACCCCACACTTCCCGTTGGGGGTGGTGCTTTCATGCCAGAAATGAAGTTATAGGCTTCCTACAACTTCCCAGCTCTACCAAGCAGATCTGCAACAGCAGCATAATGCTCCAGGCCAGGAGCAATACCAAAATCCCAAGCCATGCAATTAAAATACTTCCACGCTTCATCTACCAATCCAGCATGACAACAGGCAGTTAAAACAGCCACAAATGACACATAGGTTGGTTCAACTCCATCTGTTAACATCTTCTCAAACAAGCTAACTGCATCGAGCGCATGTCCATGTAAAGCACATCCCATAATGATGGCAGTATCTGACACAATGTCATGTGTCTCTATTTTGTCAAATATATGCCTGGCCTTCTTAACGTTGCCACATTTAGCATACATATCCACCAGAGCACTTGCTATAAACTTGTTATCATTAAACCCTATTCTAATTATATATCCATGAAGTTGCTTTCCCACCTAGTGGGATAAAGGCTTTGTTGTTGTTGTTGTTGAAGTTGATTTCCCAAACTCAGGGTTGTCAAGTGAGCACAAGCTGGTATGATACTTGAGAAAGAAACGGGCATTGGTTTGACTTTTTCCTTCAACATTTGATGAAAGAAACGTAGCCCTTGATCAAACTGACCATTCTGCACACACCCAGCAATTATAGAGTTCCATGAAATGGCATCTCGCTTAGGTAAGAGGTTAAAGACATGAAGTGAATACTCCACTTGAGTACATTTGACGTACATATAAATTAAGCTGCTTCCAATGAAAACATCCGCATCAAACCCATGTCTGATAGCATAGCTATGAATTTCTTTTCCCTTAATAATATCAGCATGCTCAGTGAAAATTGGAAGAATGCTTGACAATGTGAAGGTATCAGGCTTCAAGTTTGCATTTCCCATCTCCCTAACCATGGTTAATGCTTCTTCAAACATCCCATTTTGCACATGTCCTACAATAACAGTGTTTCAGGAAACAAGATCCTTTATTGGCATCATCTCAAAAACCTTTCTCACAGTATCTATTTTCACAGTATCCATGCCTGCCATCACAACATTACTTTGTTTAGCATGATTCAAAAAATCAACATCAGCATCACCTTTCACATGATAATTGATACCAAGGAACTGTCCCTCATAATTGTTCTCTGATTTACATGAATGATTATGATTCAAGATCAAACTACCATCAGCTTCTCTCTCTACATTGCCTGCAAAAAACTGCATTGTTCCCTTCCCTTCTAATTCACCAGAAACTATTTCACCATTTGATCCAATACGCCTAAATAAATAACTCTGGCATTTAGCATTTCCCCTTTTTTCAGTAAATCGGTCAAGCATTTTCTTTGCAGAAAGATCATTTTTACAAGACTTACCCAAACTCTGAAATTTTGAGTACATATTCATCAGTGCATTACTAATCAAAATCCAGACCAAGACAGAGGATACACCCATGCACTGACTCACCCAACCTCAAGTCCTTCAGCAATACACATGCCTTAAGAACAGAAGGAAACACATGTTTATCTGGATTTATTCCCAATGCCCGCATCTCATTAAAGGATGCGAAGGATTGAACAGAAAGGCCATGAAAAGTGTAGCATCTAATGATAGATTTCCAAGCTAGAGCTGGAGGAGACTGCAGGCTGTCAAATATACGAACTGAATCATGTAAATGGTTCAAGTTTGTGTAGATTGAAAGTACAATGGAATTGTCGGAGTGAAATGTTCCTTTAATCTTCAGTATTTGTGCATGAAATTGTTTTGTAAGATATGTGGAAGTGATAGTATTTGGGTTTCTTAGAATAGTTCTGATCAGATTTTGAGATGACTCCATTGATCTAACAGGATTATAAAGTAAACATGGTGGCAGTGTAATAATGAAACTGGTGATTCAAATAAGCAACATCATCAAACCAATTTGAGTGGAGTTTGAATAAGGTGCACTAGACGGCTTCAGTTTTCTGCTCAGTCGAGATGCAGTAAAATTTTGAGGATGATGATATTGGTAATCAACTTCAAAAGGGCAAAGCTCGGGCAATTTGATATCCAGTGACTTATTTGGATGACGAAAGGTGTGTGATGATTATACACTGACCAGTATTCTTCTAAAATTGTATTCTACATCCAAGTTACAGAAACCACACGCTCAAATTCTCAAATTTAAACTTGTTCATGGCAATCATTACAACCAAACACTGATTGATGGGTCTCTAATTCTTAAACTGTTTAAGAACCAAACTGTTTTAGAAATTTCAGAACCATTAGCCATTACCCTAGACCCAAAAAAATCAGCAATGCCGTGTGACCAATAAATTTCTAAAATTAGAGCCATCCTCCTCAATCAAAAACAGACAAACACCAAGAAGCGGCAATAAATTGAGGTTCTCCTTTCCTGGACCAATATATACATAACAATCTTCCACCCAAAAAAATTGAATGAAGCAGACGGAGAACAACCTGAAGCTCTGGGAGATGTGGTCGGGAATAGAGACAATAATCGAGGCTTTTCTTCGTCGACGAGTTCCTCTTCATCTTTCTCGGAAAATGCTCTGAGTGCGCGTCATCTGAGGTGAGATCTAAAGCTCAGCGCGCCTCCGATTGGGCTTCCCAGAGGCCAGACGAGTGAGTACCGCCCTTGGTCTGACTGCTCGGTCAATGTCCAGTCCAACAAAAGTTGGTCCAGACTCTGCGCCATTTTTTCGTGCATGGGACCACTCTTGCTTTTTGTTTTTTGTTTTTTTTGATTTAAAGTTTCATTTCCAGGCTTAGATCACTATGTGAGTATGTGGTAAGAGCGGTTGGTACTGAGCTTGACACAAGTATTGACCATTTGACGATATTTGCCATTCGGTATTGAGAGACTAAGAGTAACTTAGGATTCAGAGTATCATGACCCACTCCTAGTATTTGAATTAAGAGTGTGTGTTTGGCAAGTGTCCAAACCATGGTTTCAAACCATGGTTTGAACAATCCGAGACAAAACTCCTCTCACACACTTACCTCGTAAGTCGTAAAAGCTATTAAAAAAAGCTAATCCAAACACACACTTACTTTTAGTTTTTATGTATTTTGATTAATAATTAATGTATATATAGATATATAGATATAAATAGTTAGACAAAATATAGATGTAGGTCATATGTTGTTAAATAATATATATATATATATAAAGAATTAATAATAAACACATATTCTAAAGATTACCGGTGTTTTAATTCATAACCTATATACACATACTTCAAAGATTTTTTTTTCTGAAAAATTGGGAAAATGTCCCTCATTAAAAATTTAATTAGAGATAAAGGCTTAAATCAAAGTTCAGATACTCTGCATGTATAAAATTTGTAGAGTATAAAGTCCTTTTCGCGAATTTGATGGAAACTTTTCCCAATACTCTTTTTGGCCTGTCACACTCTAAAGAGTAAGAGGTCTTTTTTTTTTCTTTTTTCTAGCGACAAAAGGTACTCATATTTTATAATGCACTTTCTTTCTTTTTAAGCTTTATCCTATTAAATAAATAAGAAGTTATTTTAGGAGATCCATCTCATTCACATTGGTTAATTGAATTGAGTTCGCCGAGTTAGCCTAAATCATAAATTATATGGTAATCTTTGAAAAGTATTGTATGTAGAAATGTACTTAATTCAATTTAAATTTGGAATTCATAACTCCCTAACATTATTGAGGCGAATAGATGAGAGGCGTTGGCCAAACAAAAAAAGAATCTTTTGACTTTAGTGAACAAAGAAATTGATGTAAAACAAGGACGAAGGGGAAGAAAGAGGAGAGATAGGAGAGAAGAAAGAGCATAGGAAAAAAAAGCCAAAAGACAAAATAACGGTAATTTGAGATTCAATGTTCTTTTTATTTTTTATATTTTTGACTAAAGAATTCAATTTTCAAGTCTAGTCTGCCATAACTGAGATCTCTAGCACTAAAAGGAAACAACAACAACAACAACAACAACAACAACAACAACAATCTGAGTATTAAAATAATAAAAATAACAAAAAATACAAATAACCTAGAAATAATAATAAATATAAAAACTAATCAAATGTTGCTGTATCATTTCCTTATTCCATATTTCACAATTTCTCCTCCGCTTGAAGAACAAGTTAAAACAAGCCAAATGCTTTTCTTCCACTTTGCTTGTTCCTTTTTTCACATTTATATAGAGACAGTTTGAGATAGTTACGAATACTTCTTATTCAACAAAGGATCACTGATGACTTGAGGCTCAAAGTCTGGTTTGACGTAGCGAGCAAGTAAGTCTGCGTAAAAATCATAACGAGCTGTCATTCTGAATACCCACTTGTCTTTATACTACCTGCACAAATTGAGGTCCATATCTGCAATTATCAAGCCATCCCGGTTTCGTGAAAGGGAAGGAGTGCATGAAGCACCTGGTGCAGAGACATGACTGGACCCATAAAAGTGACCGAAATCGGCATGCGTAGGCTTTCCATCTCCAGAAGTAAAGGGGTTTGGGAATATCTCAGTGCCAACACGGTTAATTGAAGCAACAAAATAACTACTCCCTCCGGTCCTAATTATAGGACAACATTTGAAAGTTGATCTTGATCCTAATTATAGAACAAAGTTCTAATTTTTGTCAATTTCTTCCCAAAATACCCCTATTGATACTTTCTTAATAATAATTAAACACAATAATAATTTAATAAGAGTATATCGGAAGTTGTTGAGGGAGATTGAAGACGCCGGATTGTGTGAGAGCTTGAAGAAGTCATGTGTGAGGCAGGAGAGGTACAAGAAAAAACAGAGAATCAACATAATTGGATGCCATTTTAAATTTTAAATAAGGGTATTTTAGGAAAATAAATATTATTAACTAATTTAACCACTATCCTTAATTTCTTCAAAGTTAGGTAAATATGTCCTATAATTAGGACCGGAGGGAGTATTTGCTATCGCGGCATTACGAGCCTGAAAAGATCGCAACACACAGAAAGTACCTAGGATGTTAAGGATTTTATAATAAAAATCCTAATTACAAGTCGGAATTGTTAACAACTCAAGCTTTTTTGAAGTAAAATGGTTTTGACGTAGTATTAGATTCTCTGTTACCTTGATGTTGGGAGTTTAATTTGTATAACACAACATGATAAATGAGATACAGAAATGTTTGCAAACAAATTAATATATGATAAAAGAAACAGCACAAAACAGCTTGAGTTTTGAACAATCATTTTAGGTAAAATTAACACTGTTTGGGCAAGCCAATGGACCTTCTGAGAGTTTCTCAAAATAAAGGGACTAATGTTTTAGATGGAGCAAATAAAAAGGATAAGAAACCATGAAAATAAACTACATGAACTAAAAACAAAACATGATTAAAGTACAGGGACTTGGAATGGTATTTTCCCAACATAGAAACTAGAACCATAGCTTCAAACACAATCTAAATGTAGATCATCATCACCATTCATATAACTAAGGTTTTCTATAAGCTTTTATGCTGTTTTGAAGGATTTCAAGAGAAACCAGTGCATTTTTAAATATTTCAAAACATATCAGGCAAAAAAGACCAGCAATTTGAGTGCTGGGGTGCAAGATGTGTATTATAAAGTAACATACACGTATGATATCAGATATGTATATGATATAGGTGTATCTTCTGTTTTGAGTATCAATGCTTCGTCGATTAAAACAAGGAGTAAGGTGAACCTATTTACCAATGCTTTCTCACACTTAAAGCGTAATACAGATGACATCAATACAGATTAAAACCAATTTGATTCTAAGTATAAAAGTACAGTACCAGCATTAAATCATTGGTACAAAGTACAAACGATCAAAATAGTGTCCAACTTAACCAAAAAAATGATCTATATGCACAACAGAATCGATTTTGCTTACAGAGCTTAACATTTTTCTGACAATGAATTAGGAATATGAAGAAACTAACCTCTATTGGCCACATAGGCTCACTGAGTCCTACACGTGAATAGGATTACCAAATTCCAATGCTCACCAGTGTAATTCTCATCAGTATATTTACATCATCAAATTACAACTTTTAAAGCTTTTTCGTATTATTTCGCCCCTCCAACTTTATTGTTGTTCCGTTATTCGTAAAAAAAAAAAAAGGATTTGGAAAGGGAGTTATTATAGTTATGAATAAATTAAATTTTGGATCAGAGTTATGTCTGTGTATGATTGGGGAGAAGAACCTGAATAATCTAACGCAAAGCCAGGCACTTTTGGGGGCAAGGACAAGGCGGTTGACCCACATGCAACGGGAATCCAATCAAAGTCGGTTTTAGTTATGGCACTTCCCTGAGCTGATCCCTCACGTAATGAATGCAAGCTGCCACCACCATCGTTACGTTCTTTTTGTTTCCATTCACATTTTATATTCATAATTATAAATTAGTAAATAATGACTTCTGAGCTTCAGTTTTGCCCCTTTTTCTCTTCTCTGCCGCACCACTTTATCATACATTTCATTCTCACTGTTACTTGATGTAAAAACATATTTATCTAATTTGATTAAATTAAGACAGTTAATTAAGTTAGTTAATATAATATATTTTTCCTAAAATACTATAATCATCTCCTTTAATTCCCCCAATTCCTCTCTTACTTAATTATAGCTAAAGGATATCAATATGAGTAAATTATGAGAAAAGATTGACATATATTAAAAATATATTTTATATTTAGAACCAAGATCAACTTCACAGTTATTAAAGGTGGAAGGAGGTATTTCTTTTATTATTTTCATTGAATATGTATGACTGAATCTAATTTTTTTTTCCATCAAACAAAAAATTGTCTGATAGGTGAGTGTTTGGCAATTACCAAACCTAGGTTTCAAACCTAAGTTTACGTAAATCAAGACAAAACCTCTTTCACACATTTACCTTATAAATCGTAAAAGCTAATCCAAACAATTGAAGTGGCTCTTTTATGGTGTTGAATTCGAATTGGAGACATAGTGTGTGTTTTGGGGGGCTCAACGCCCGATTCATCACCAAACGCCCAATGGGCAATTTAAAAAAAAAAAAAATTGTGAGTGTTTGGGGATCAAAGTGGGCAATTGAGCTTAAGATTGAAACATAGCTTTTGGCATAATCTCAACTTTGGAGCTTTTGGTGATTTAGCTTTTGGGGAGAGTGAGAATGATTAAAATATTTTTTTAGTTGTGTCCAGTGTGATATCAGACTGATTGCAATTTTACCCTTAATGTACTTTTTCGGCTACCAAAATTAATTTCAACTATTTTTTGGTGCTTGAAAACAATCTCTGCACCATTCAAGCCAAAGGCTAACCAATTTAAAGGATGGTTCCTACCGAAACATATATTAATTGCAATCTTCCCATATGCTGTTCCAAATACAGGGTGGCCAGTATTTCCTTCCATATAATATGTGCTCTCATTGAAATCCCCAACTCTTGGTATATGGTTCTGCCCAATGCCGCACATTTATCCGTTTTTGAAAGTTAGGAACTCATAATATTTTGGATTAATGTGCAAATTTGTTCAGGAAGTTTTTGCTGAGAAGCAATGTTGCCATGGAAGTTTTTTTAGGTTCAATGTTACCCCGGAAGTTTCAAAACATAGCAATGTTGCCCTATACCATTAAAAAATTAACGTTGACCGTTAAAAAATTGGAATTGACCGCTAACTTTGTAATGGTAAGGTTCAATATTGCTCCATTTTAACACTTCCGAAACAACATTGAATCCAAAACAACTTCTGAGGTAATTTTGTTCCTCAGCGAAAACTTTCAGGATAAATTTGCACCTTAACCCTAATAATAAAAGCCAGAAGATTATGTAAATTACCTTACGGTGCTTCCCAATTACATTTCCATGATTTCCAATTACAATAGCAGTATTCCAAATAACCTCTCCATGATTAATATCTCTCTCAAGGATTGGACTTACAATGACCATGTTATATTTCAGCGCAAAACTTTTAAGGACCTGCGTTGATTCTCCATCAACTGGTTCAGCAAATTCACACCACGTCTTCTCTCGAGTACAGAATGCAAAAGGCATCATCCATGTTTCCTGCAGCAAAGGTATATTAAACCATTGAAGACTTTTCATATGTCATGGAGAAATCAATTGGTAAATGTTCATGCTCACATATTAACCTACTTGCAAGCATAATATGTTGACTCCTGAAGCGCCAGCTGCATCGATAATTGGTCTTAGCTTTTCAAAGATAGCCCTCTTTTGATCCAAAAATGGAGCAGTCGTGGGAAGGGCAATAGAGTTCTGAATCAGACCAACCCTAACGATTCTAGGTTCTCTCAATAGTTCTTTGTCAGCATGAAATGAGAAAGCCTGAAAGAAATCAATAAGATCAGCAGAAGCAGAGTATAAAAGGACTAGGCTTAGGTATAATTTATATACATTTATTGGGACTCAAGTTATCAACAAAAGAAAAACGGCATCTCTAAAATTTTCTTTGAAAGAGCGGATCATGTGATATTGAGTTGTGAAAAACTAAACGCTCATTAGGGAAAAAATACATTTAACATCAGAAGAAGAAAACAAAACGATTTAGTGCGCTGGAGGTCAAATCAATATATATAAGGAAACATAAGGTTTTATTCATATTTCATACTTGGAGGTCAAATCCATGTTCCAAAGAGAGAACTGCAGCAGATTCAGGGAGAGTGAGAGTATTAAGTGCTTTTCCACAATTAAGCCCATGAAGGATGCGGCTAACTTCCTGCAATATTACTCTAAAACACCATCAGAAAGACATTATATCTATATATCATAAATTAATGAAGTAAGTTAATGATGAAAGGAATGATAAAAATCATCCTGCAGTTCAATAGATTTCAAAATTAAACAAGCAACATCATATATATTGCTTAAGACTTAAGAGTGCTTAAGGAATTTAATTCACAGGTGACAATCTCCACCAACTATTATACATCCTTGATATTCATTGCTACATTGACTAGAAAACAAGTGGAAAATGAATGCCAAAGAGAAATGCTCCACTGAATATTTCCATGTTTTAATATTAAAAACCAATCAACTAAGTAGAAAGAGCTCATTCAAATAAGATAAATATACCAACAGTGGCTGGAGAAAGAACTCAGCATGCAAAACTAATGCAAGAGAGGAAGGAAATTCGGTTGCTGTGTGGGATTGCTAAACCAACACAACAAGTCTATAAGTACTGGAAAAAACCTTAATCTTGGCCAATAACCTATTAGCGTTACTAGGATCCTCTTTCACTCATGTTCTATGATACAATCATAAAACTGAATCTTTTAGTAAGAAAGCAGACACTGACATTGCTTGTTAATGGTCATAGGAGCAACACAATCACCCAGAAAAATAGCAGACGCTGATGCAGTAATAAATTTGTAATACCCCCTGGTCAACCCAGTTGACTTTTTTTTAAAAGATTAAGGAAGCTAAACAAGTTAGCATAAAGTATTCATATTTATCACTGGTAAAAAAAAAAAAAGTATTCATGTTTATCATTTTTTTCTACATTAATTTGCAAACCTTAAATACGCAACATATTCTATAATTGAGAAATTTATTTACCTTCTTCCTTAATCTCACCAATAAAAAAAGTCAACTATTGAGAACCGGGGGTAGGACCTTTTTAAAGTTCTGATCTTTGCTAAGGGCACAATATAAGTTATAGTTGTCTTAGTTTGATGATAATTACTCACAAAGTCGTTATAATAGACTACCATCTACCACCTTTTTCTCATAAGAAAAGGTGAGATAGTATTTGCAGAACCAAACCCAAAGAAAAAAGGCTAAAGACCTTTTTCATAATATCAGCAGAAAATAAGCTGATCAGTATAACACCCAATCAAAACAAATGCATGAACCTGTCAACAACTTCCTTTTTTCCTGTATAGAAATAAATTTCGAAATCGTTAAAGCCTTGGATGATCTAGGAATAGATCTACATCACAGAAACCACCTTTTGAAAAAATACAAGTAGACCGCGAAACAGAATAATACTACCTGAAATTGTTGGGGCTTGAGATTTTCTTTAAGAAGACGATGGAGGGAATCGAATCCACAAATAAACCCATCGCTTGAGGCCTTGAATTCTTCTTTGACTTCCCCGTTGTTGTTCTCCATGCTCAATGTAATATCCCAATTTTTGATTAAGGGATAATCATGATTATTGTAGATAATTATTAATTTAATTGGAATTATTGTGTGATTTATGACTATATTAATTAATATGTCATAATTAGTGAAAATTGGAAGAATGGAATTGATGTAATATGAAATTGGTGTGCATGTGTTTGGTATTTAAGATCAAGGGTGGAGATTCATTGGAGATGGGTCGGCATCTAGTGTATTATGCTTGTGTGAGTTCATTGTGGGAATGTATGAGATGGTGACATGTGGCATGGTGGTGGCCATTGGATGAGATCACATGAAGACAAATGATCACTTTTCCTCTTTTCTCTCTCTCTCACTCCATCTCTCCATCTCTCTCGTGCTCTCTCTCTCTCTCCATTGTTGAAGGCAAGGGAAGGAAGAAAGCTTGATTTTTGGGTAAGTAAATGCCCTCTATTGCTCAAGTTCCTTTTATAAATGTTGATCCTTGAGTGATGGGCTTCATTTTGGTATGTGTAGTTTGGCCATTGGGTGTTATTTTGTGCCACACGAAAATTTGGAAGGTGGTGAATCAAGAACTCCCTTTGGAGAAGTTGATAAGGTGAGTGAAACTAATCTCTCTGTCTAAGTTCCATGCCATTTGGAATAGTTTATAAATTCTGGAAATTTTGGCCTAATCATGAAAATGAGTGCCACTGTTCATTTGGTATGTTTTTGGCATGAGAATGGTGTTTTGGGATGAGTTTAGGATAGATAGATTGACTTGAGGATGAAATGTGAAGTTTGGTTAAGATTGGTGTTTTGATGAATTTGTTGCCCAAAACCCAAAGCATGATAATGGAGTAGGATTTTGATGATTCTGAGGATTCCATTGAGTTTGTTGGGTGTTTTTGTGTGGGAATGGCTTTGGGTTAAGTTTAGTGTCCATAGGAATCAATTGGGCAAGTGTTGGGGGAAATGCCTCTGTTTTCTGCATTTTCTGCTATCTGAGGGATTCACTCGAGCAGACAGGGGTGTGCTCGAGTGATGGATGAACATTGCTCGAGTGAGGGTGATCCTGCTCGAGTGATATGTGAGTTTTTCCTTGTTCTGCTTCGAGTTCACCTGGGTTTTATGGGTTGTGCTCGAGTGCACTTCCTTGTGCTCGAGTGAAGTATGAACATGCTCGAGTGAGCATGGGCTTGCTCGAGTGAAAGTGGGAGTTCAACAGTGAGGGTGTTCTTGGGTCTTCACTTGCGGGCTAATGCCAAGAGTGTGCTCTGACACTCGCAAGCATAGCTGCCTCACTCGAGCACTGGGGGTCATGCTTGAGTGAGCTTGTGCTTCTGGTGTGGGTTGATGCTCTCTGGTTGTCACTCGAGGCGTTGTGCTTTCGGGTGCTCAAGTGTGATATGGGTTATCACTCGAGCACAGAGCTTGGTGCTCGAGTGATGCAAGCACTTTCAGGCTGAGAAGGTTGCTCTCGGCCAAGCACTCGCGAGTGAGAATGGTCTCACTCGAGCACGAGCGCTCATTACTCGAGTGAGGTCGTCTTCACTTGAGTGAGGCCGTCAGAAATCAGTATTTTCGTGCTTCTAAAAGGGGATCTTTGGGATAGTTCTTCCTACCCTTTAGGAGTTTCGTTAGGAGTATTTAATGACTCTAAAAGAGCAATAATGATAACCAATTAAGTATTGTAAAGTGAATTAAGTCTTAGAATAGCGAATAACTCTTCGTCCCGAATTGTGAATATAGGATTTGATATCTGCATTCCTCGGGAGAGACCGGCGTTAGGACACGCACGGAAGAACTCAGGTAGTGACTTTTCTCTCATATCTTGTATGATGTTCTGGCATGCATAACTTATCGTTGACTTTGTGAAATGTGTGCCATGGTCCATTACGGCGTGAGCAGGTCAGTGTGAGCCGTATAGGGAGTGACAGTGGTCATCTCTAGGTCGGCCGCTGAACTGCCGTTGTAATCGACATGGATCTTTGTGAATCCGACCCGTGGGGCGGCGTTTTTGAAACCAGCCGTGGGCTGCGTATGTGTATCTTGCCTATGTGGCTTGTGAATATGATATGCTTTATATGGATCCCAGCTGTGGTGAATTATACTGTGTTGATTGTTGTGATGCAATACAGCGTGAGCAATCGTAAGGGATGACATGTGTCATACTAACCATTGCCGTTGTAACTGCCGTTGTAGTTGCTTGTTTGGATAATGATTTGCTTACATGCATTATAGTTGTACATCATATGATTGATTTGTTACTACGGGGATTCTTTAGAATCTCACTCTCCCAAAGTTAACCATTTTAGACAGGGCTGAAGGATCGAAAGGCAAGCGGGCGACGAAGAGTAGTTAGAGCTCCTGTTTCGGAGTATATTTTGGAATTAATGGTTATCATTGTATATTTTGGAATTATATATAGTAGATTTTGTGTAATCCCCAAGAAAAAGGGTATGAATTATAGGCTTTGTACCTTGTGTAAATCCCTTATCCAATGAATGGAACCCGAGTGTGTGTCGGGAATTTGCTTGCACTCTGATATTTGTAAATGGAATCCACCTGTTCAGGCCATTATTATTTTGTATTGTGAATATGAGACCATTGTAAATAAGTTTGAAAAAGTTTTTGCAAATCCGATATTTGGGCAAAAGATTATCTTATTAAGTCCCAATTTGAAATATGGTCTCTAATTACAACTTAATTATGAGTTTAACAACTTAATCTTGGCCTAAGGTGGGAAGGGGGTTACATTTGTGGTATCAGAGCTGTAGTTCCTGGCAAGGTGAGGATTTGCTAGGATAGAAGCCAAAGTTGTTGATCTAAGAGATAGGTGTGGACCTATAATTATTAGTTGTATACACATGGATATTTCTGCTAGTTGTAGATATATCTAAGTCTTATGGATTATACGTATACCTTTGCTTTGAAACTGACATGGTGAATCATTGTAGAGTAAAGGACAACATGGTTCGCCCTAGAGTCAGGCCAGGGGATCCAGATGTGGAGGAGTTGAATGACAATCCTCCTGACCCAATGCGAGAGATGATGGATCTCGTACGGGAACAAAGGGACATGATCTGTGAGCTAAGAGAAGAGCTCCGGGAGGAAAGGGCCAAACGTAATGAGGAAAGGGCCCAGTCGACTCGTGAGGAGACTCAAGCTGAGACTCATCATGAGGAGACAGCTGAGGGGTCCAATCGGTCCCATGAATCCCCACCTCACACAGTGCCCAATCAAGAGTCTCAAGGGGTACTGGTTCGTGAGGGAAAAGGCTTGCAATACTGGGTCTCTGAGTTTTGCAAGCATCTACCTCCAGTGTTTAAGGGGAGGTTTGAGCCCCAAGTTGTTGAGGACTGGTTGAACCGTTTGGAGAAGATCTTCGAAGTCCTCGAGTGTTCTACGGAGGTAAAGGCTAAGCTAGCTGTGTATAAGCTAGAGGGGGACGCAGACCGGTGGTGGTGGAACATTGCCATGACACTTTGAAGCCGGAATGTGCCATTGACTTGGGAAGTGTTCCAAGAGAAGTTTAATGAGAAGTACTTCCCCAAGTTGGTGAGGTTGGAGAAAGAGTCTGAGTTCTTGGCTATCAGGCAGGGAGATACGGAGAGTTTTGATGAGTATCTTTCCCGTTTCGTCCGATTATCTCGGTACTCTACACATCTCCGGGATAAGGATGATGAGGAGTGGAGCTCCGATATGCTTATCAGAGGCTTGAGGCGTGAACTGAAAAAGAGATTAGCCACTCATCTGTTTACTGACTTTAACAAGGCGGTGGAGCAGTGTAGGATTGTTGAGAACAATCTGAGGGATTGGTACCCAGCTAAGGGTAAAGACAGTCGCAGTGAGCCTAGCAAGGCTAACACTTCCCAGAAGCGGAAAGGGCAAGGATCCTCTTATGGGGGTGGTAACAAGAATCCCTATCAACCTGGGGGTCGTAGTGACCAGAGACCTCCAGTGGGACCGGTGTGCAATCAGTGCAGAAAGTACCATCCGGGAAGAACTTGTGCTGGGGAGGTGATTTGCTTCAATTGCAAGCAAGTGGGTCACGTTTCTTTTAGGTGCCCACAATAGCCAGCAGAGCAAAGGCCCAAGAATCAAGGTCGAGTGTTTGCAATGACGCATGAGGAGGCCCGGAAGTCGCCTGAATTGATCCAAGATAAAATCCTTCTCGGCGATAATGAATTAAATGCTTTATTTGACTCGGGTGCAAGTCATTTGTTCATAGCTTATGACTGTGTAAAGCGCCTGGGATTGCATGTGCATAGACTACCATTTGATTTGGTTGTGTCGACGCCAATGGGTGTCAAGGCCGTGGCGGCCGAAGCCTGTTTAAATTGTGTGATAGTTGTTGAGGGTCGTGAGTCTACAGTAGATTTAATCTATTTGCCACTTCAACAATTGGAAGTTATTTTGGGCTTTGACTGGTTGACAGCAAATGATGTATTGCTAGATTGTGGTAATAAGAGGATTACTTTCTGTAGTGCACAGCGGGATAGCAATGTAAATGCCAGTTTGAATTTACTTTCAACGGCTAAAGCTGAGAGATATCTTGAGAAAGGATGCCAAGGGTATATGGTGTTTTTCTCCGTTCAGGGAGAGTCAAGTGAAACCATAGAGAGTATACCTGTGGTAAATGAATTCCCTGAGGTATTTCCAGACGATCTTAGTGGATTGCCTCCGGAAAGGGAAGTGGAATTCCCAATTGAGATTGTGCCTGGAGCTGGTTCGATATCGAAAGCCCCATATCGAATGGCGGAGTTGAAAAAGCAAATTGAAGAATTGCTTGAGAAAGGATTCATCCGACCCAGTGTATCGCCGTGGGGAGCTCCGGTGTTATTTGTGAAGAAGAAAGATAGAAGCTTGAGGCTTTGTATCGATTATCGAGAACTTAATAAGGTGACTGTTAAGAACAAGTACCCTCTCCCAAGAATTGAAGACCTGTTAGATCAATTGTCTGGCTTGTGCGTATTCTCTAAAATTGATCTAAGGTCGGGATATCATCAGTTGCGTGTGAAGGCAGCGGATGTTCCGAAGACTGCTTTCAGAATGAGATATGGGCACTATGAGTTCCTTGTGATGCCCTTTGGGTTGACGAATGCACCGGCAGTATTCATGGATTATATGAATCGCATCTTTCGACAGTATCTTGACCAGTTTGTGGTTGTGTTTATCGACGACATCTTGATCTACTCCAAGAGTAGGGAGGATTATGAGCAACACTTGAGAATTGTGTTGAGAATTCTGCGAGAAAAGCAACTCTATGCCAAATTGAGCAAATGTGAGTTTTGGCTTACGGAAGTGAAGTTCCTTGGCCATGTAATCTCTCGAGACGGGGTATCAGTGGATCCCAGTAAGGTGGAAGCAGTACTTGATTGGAAAAGGCCAGAAACTGTTTCTGAGATTCGCAGCTTTCTGGGTCTTGCTGGTTATTACCAGAGGTTCATTCAAAACTTCTCGCGTATTGCATTGCCGATGACCAAGCTCACGAGGAAGGATCAACCGTTTTTGTGGGATGAACGTTGTGAGCGGAGTTTCACTGAGCTGAAGGAGAGATTGACTACGGCACCAGTGTTGATTATACCTGATCCCAGTGAGGCTTACGTCGTGTACAGTGATGCGAGTAAGTAGGGGTTAGGGTGTGTCCTGATGCAGCAGGGACGTGTGGTGGCCTATGCCTCTCGACAGCTGAAACCGCATGAGATGAACTGCCCCACTCATGATCTGGAGCTTGCGGCAATAGTGTTTGCATTGAAAATTTGGCGTCATTACCTGTACGGTGTGACTGTGGAATTGTACTGCGACCACAAAAGTCTCAAATATTTGTATGATCAAAAAGAGTTGAACATGAGACAACGTCGGTGGATGGAGTTGCTGAAAGATTATAACCTGGAGATCAAATACCATCCGGGTAAGGCTAATGTCGTCGCGGATGCTTTGACTCGGAAGGCGATGCTGGTGGCAACAATGATGATCCAGGAATGGAAATTGATAGAGGATTTTCGGGATTTAAATCTCTCGAAGGATATCCTATGTGCCAGTTATGGTGTGGTCCAAGGGGAGAATGACCTGAGGACTGAAATTGAAGAGGCTCAGATGAATGATGAGCTAGCCCAGTCGATCCGAGCTATGATTGAGTGAGGAGAGACTCCAGACTATGACTTGTCACCAAGTGGACTGGTGCGTTACCAGAAGAGAATCTATATTCCACTGAAGGCTGACTTGAGGTTGAGAATTCTTGATGAGGCTCATAAGAGTCAGTATACTCTTCACCCCGGTATGACCAAGATGTATCACAACTTAAAGTCTATGTATTGGTGGCCAGGGTTGAAGAGTGATGTGACAAAGTATGTGGCGCGGTGTCTTACCTGTCAAAAGGTGAAGATTGAGCACCAGAGACCGCCAGGTTTGCTTCAGAGTCCAGAAATTCCAGAATGGAAATGGGAGAGTGTGACCATGGATCTAGTAGTGGGTCTGCCTAGGATCAGAAACTATGATGCGATCTGGGTGATTGTTGATCGACTCACGAAGTCTGCGTACTTCATACCTATCAACGCTAGCTATTCTCCTGACAGGCTGGCTGAGATATATATCAAGGAAATAGTGAGACTCCATGGTACACTGAAGAATATTATCTCCGATAGAGATCCTCGGTTTACTTTGAGATTCTGGAGGGCTCTGCACGAAGCTATGGGTACTCAATTGAGGTTTAGCACGGCCTACCATCCTCAGACTGACGGACAGTCAGAGAGGACTATCCAGACTCTAGAAGATATGCTGAGAGCGTGTGTCCTAGACTTCAAGGGAAAGTGGGACTACTATCTCAGAAACAATCTCTGATTTATTATATTCTGTTCTATATTTGTTTTGATTACTACTGTAGTATACAATCACTTCGCCAGATTTAGACAATTCCTTATATCAATTTATGTACCTGTCTCATCTGTCCGTAAACGTATACCTTGCTCCAAGATCAATCTATCTTTCTTTTATTCCAACATGCTATGTGTCCAACGTTCGTGTCGTCCTCAAATATAATGTATGTGATAGCTTTTCTGATTGTCTCTTTCCACAAATAATCAACACAGATTTCAGTTGTTGCTTCTTGCACCATCTCACAGTGCAATCTTACTTTCTTTGTTCCTTTTCTATATATAAATTGTATTTGTGAAGGGAGAAAATGTTTTCAGTTGAACAAAACTAATTGCTTTCGTAATAATCTGTTGTTCATATATGTGTGCGTGTGTATGTGTTCAGTAGCCAACAATAATTGTAAGAAGTATGAATATTCTCATGCATCTCATGGAAAAATAAAAGGTGAACTAATCATTGTTCCGTTGCTTCTCCTTTTCCCCTTCTTTTTATTTCAAAGTGCTATTTTATCTTTGGAGCAAAAAGAAAAAAAGAAAAAGAAGTGCTATTTTAACTATTTTATACATGGAAAATTTAATGCGCATTTAGAAATTAGTAGATATTATCTGAAGTCTTGTTTGATAGGCATCTTGCCTCAAGAAGACCCGCTAGCCCCCCTAGTGGTTGGTTGAAGAAGTTAAGGTTAATTAGAATAAAATAAAAAGAAAATATTTAGGCCAAGTTTTTTATATTCATTACTTTTAAGTTTTCTAATCAAACAAGGCTATGTGCCCTATTTTGTTTTTTTTTTTTTATGTGGATTTATAGTTAAATGATAATATTTCAAAAATAGGATAGTTGACTTTTTGTGATTAGAGAACTTGATATAATGGACATAAGGCACTTGATGTAAGTATAGTCAAAAATAAAATGCTTTATATATATTTATGTATGTATAATAATTCTCTGAGTTGAGTAGTGATTGATATCCTCAACATGCCCATAGTGCGTTTGTTTGATATGACTGGGATGGGTCGATCCCCTTCCTATATCATCATTTATTGTCATCTCAAAAAATGATTGTTTTAGAAAAGTAGGAAGAGAAAATGGAACATAATTGGGGGAAATTAGTTAAAAGTATGTTTTTATAAAGCCTGACTTATAAATAAATAAGTGGGACTGATTTTTTTATGTCATTCTTTGAATTAAACCACCCCCACCCCCTGCCCGTTTGAATTCAGGCTGAGCCCATTTAGCCCGTGGGCTGGCCCACATTAATTTTTTTTGAGTTTTTTCCCCCCTCAAATGCCCTTAGTCTCCCTTATCTCCTTCCCTTTGATAGTGTGTTTAATTAATTCCCCATACTTTTTATTTGACACTTATTTATATATTTTATTTATTTATTGTACTATTATTAAATTTAAAAGAGATATGTTTATATAGTTTTGTGATGTGAATAGATGAAAAAAAAAAAGGAAAGTAAGAATGAAATTGACATCATAACATAAATATATAAAAGAAAAGAAGTGTGATATGAGCGGGTGAAAGAGAAAAAAATAAAAATTTTAAAAAAAGAGTGAAATTTAAAAAAAGAAATTGGCAGACTAGCGGGCGCCTAAACGGTTTGCCAACCCGCAAAAGGGGTGAGCCGCCTCAGCCAGCAACCCGCGCGATTGCGGGCCAACCCATATTACCACCTCTAAGTCTGACTTAGCTAAATCTAACATACTATGGCTGTGTTTGGAAACACGTTTTGGGGGCAAATAAGTCCTTATTACGCAAGGCGAGATAAAACTCCTCTTACATACTTACTTCGTATACCGTGAATCACGATTTATAAGCACTTATTACCCAAAAATAAGCTATTTCAAATGAGCACTATTATGGTAATATGATGTGTGATATCATTGCTTGACTTGAATGTTGCACAACAAAAACCATGTAATCAAATTTCAGTGTCTGGGAGTGTTTCTTAACAAAGTACATTCATGCTTAATCAAGGAGCACTGTCAGGGAAATAAATATTCTTTGTTCTTTTTCATAAAAATAATGTTTTGCTACATATCCAAAAAAGAAAAAGAATAAGAAATATGACAATCCCAGTATGATTATGTACAGTAAAACTAAAAGCGACCTCAAACTATACAGTTTGCTGCAGCTGCTACTTTTTATTTCTTTTGTTTCCAATTTACATGGGCAAACTAGTAATTGTATATTTAGAAACCCTATCACTCAAGTAAAAAATTTCCTGCAACTTTTTAATTATTATTCTTAATGTGATTCTTCCTAGAATCCACTCTTCTGGGGCAATTTGTAGCAGAATAGAAATTTTTTGGTGGTGAGTGGAAATTTTTTTGACCAATATAGAATTGTATATTTCATTTGTTGTTGGATTGACTTTGTCTTATGGGTATAATATATATTAAATAGAGATAAATTTTAAAGTTAAAAATCTGTTGAGTTTTAAGGCATACTTAATTAATTTCGAGATTTTTCTTTGTGGTTGTGAAATATGCAAAAATTGACATATAAATAAGACAAAAGGAGTAGCTTAGAAACATAAAATTTCATTAACATTATCTTAAAATTTAATAACTTTCTAAGTGTCTATTTGTTATACCACTCTGATTCTATTTATAAGTCCTCTTTAATTAATTCTCACATACCAAGTAGAGTTAGTTAACTCATTAACTATGAGCTAAATTTTCAATTTCACCCTTTTCCTTTTCTATGATTGGTTCTAAAAGTTAACATGAATAAATTCTTTTTGTTTGTTGCAATTAATATGGATAAAAAAGTATAAAACACATTTACTACCCTAAAACTGAACTTATAAATAGGACCAACTTTTTTGGTTAAAAAGAACTTATAAATAAGATGAGAGTGGTAGTTTTTTAAAAGTGCTTTTACAATTTACGAAGTAAGTATGTGAGAAAAGTTTTGTCTCAACTTACAGAAAAAGACTTCTAAAACCATGGTTTCATTGTTTCTCAAACATGCACTAACTTTAATGCTATTTAATACGGTTTCATTGTTTCTCAAACTTGCACTAACTTTAATGCTATTTTATACTCCCTCTAGTCTTAAATATAAGACAGAGTTGACTTTTTTGAAGAGATTAAGAAAGCTAATTAAATTACTTTAGAGTATTTATATTTTTATTTTTTTCTCCATACTAATTAATTTGACTAATAAATTGATATATAATTTAAGGATACACAATATATGATATGATTAAATAACTTATTTAGCTTATTTAATCTCTCTAAAAAAAGTTAACTCTATCTTATATTTAAGACTGGAATGAGTATTCAATATAATACATTTTAGGTTGAGAGCACATACGGGAAACAACAATAAATAAATGAATAGAAAAATCTAATGGGTGGGAAAAAAAACCTTTTCTCGTCCGTGATGTCAAAGAAGAATTGTATTTCTTTAGAATTTCTTTTTGAAAAATAAAAAAAATATAAATTAAAATATTTTGAAGAATAAATGTATCAAAAATAAATAGAGATTATTTATTTAGATTATTTGATAAAAAAATTGTAAAATACAAATATGTCAATTTCCAAAACTTTGTCTTAAAAATTTTAATAATCTTCTAACTTTAATCCTATTTAATACTTTTTCCAATCCTTTTTATAAGCAACGACCAGCCTGATTGTACAAAATGAACTTGCTATTAAAATTATTCAAAAACAATAAATATGTCAAATATATCTCTAATTATGAAAAGAGAATAAGAGAAAGAATAAAAATTTGAAAGAGAATAAATAATAAATAATTAAATAAAAAATAATTAGTGATTCATTAATATAAAAATATATATTTAATAGAAAAACAATAAAACTATAATTTTAGAAACCATTTTTCGCATTTTACACGGCCTCCATTTAGACACTCTCTCCATTTTCTTCCATTTAAGATGATACGGCACCATTTTTATCTCTCATCAATCAACTACTTGACTTCCTCTGGAGTGATGCCGTTTTGCTTCAAAGCAGGGGATGATGTCATGTATTAAAAATAACCCAAACAGATTCTCCTCAGCACTCACTGTATCGAGAGCGTTCAAGTCTTCATCACCGTCAGTCCTCGTGGTCATCTTCATTGTCACCACCATCGCCTAGATCTGCATTATCATCTAAGAGAAGAGAGGAAAAGTTGGATTCTTCCATACCCAGTGACTTCTTATTCCTTAAAATGGCTTAACTCCCCCCCTTTCCTTCATAAATTAAGCTCCAAAGACTCCATTTTCAGTCGATCTCATTCTCTAAAAAGAAATTTGATGCAGCCTTAGCACCTGGTACGGTGCTTCTTTCATGACCATTAAAAAGAAGCTTCTTTTCCTGAAGGTGCAATTGCATTAGATGTTTGATTTTGTAGAATTCAAATGAAAACGTCCTTCTTAGTTCTTAGCTGTCAGAGTGAGGTCTTCATTGCTTTTCGCTGAGCTTAAACTCTCACAATGGCCACGGTGAATGTTGGAGAATTTGTTTTCAGTTTTTTTTTTTTCAAAAAAAGATAACATAATCTCTTTGCTTTGCAGCAAAATGGCGGCACTGCAGAGGAGAGCAAGAAGTGGATTGTTGAGAGACACAAGACGATGCCGTATAATGCAAATGGGGAGAAATGGAGAGTGTCAAAATGGAGACACCTTTGCGTGTTTTCAGTACATCAAGATAAAACCCTTTTTATATACTCACTTCATAAATTTTAAAAGCATTTCTAAAAAAATAAAATAAATTGGCAAAAACCAACTCCAAAAAAACGAGAAAACTACTTATAAATAATACAAGAGAGAGTAAACATTTAAGGACAGCTATACAAGTTATACAAGGTCCATTTAAATAACTTAATAAGGAAAAAATAAACCGTTTCTTCTTTTTTTTTAATAAGGAAAAAATAATCGTTTAGAACCTTTGGGAATAAGGGAGGAAAGAGTCTTTTCATACTACCGGGATCAGATTTGGTTATGATTACTGATAACGACATAGTCAGCGCTGGTTTTGCAGTTAACCAACCGAATTTGGACCGTCGACACATCCATGAAAAGGCAAAGCAAAGACCCTTTTTGGTGAAAACAACAATTAACATATATCATCAGGGGGCCATTCTTTCAATGAGGCAGTTTGCAGGTTAGCCATTAGGTTACTGACTTTTTTATTTTGAGAAAACCTTATAAAATACCATTTGAAATTTGAAATTCTAAAAAGGGGGAGTTTAATATGTAAAATTCTAAATCCATAATTTGGGTTAGGCAAAACCAAACCCGAAACTAAACCGAACCGAATTCATTTCAGTTTTTTCAATTTGGTTTTAACAGTTTCATCTAATGCATAGAAAAAAATGTATGCCAAAAAAATTTGGGTTTTTTAATCATTGATTATACTCCTACTTGTCAATATTTCTAAATGAGAGACTAAGAGTATCAATTTTTATACGTAAGAGTGTGGAAAATTGACTAACAATATTAATTATGTTATAAAAATAAAGATATTTGAGATAAGAGAGCAAGAAATAATGGAAGGGAAAATTTAAGAGAGAAAGTAGTGAGTAATTCTCATTGAGTTTCTTGTGTGTGTTACAATGCTTGCACAAGGCCTATATTTATAGGCTTAGGAGTCTTGCACCAAAAGCCACCATTAATATAAAACTTGGAAAGGAAGTCTACTTGGAGAGCAAGTCTTGTTGGCTTGGAGAGGAAGTAGAATAGAGATAAGAAAGTATTAAATGTAATTAAGTAGGTATTTACTGCGATATGAGTTAATGAACATCCACATAATTAGTATTCATAACACTCTCCTTTGGATGTCTATTATGGATGTGCCTCATTAAAAACTTTAACTCAAAAAAACTTAGTGGGATAAAAACCTAACCAAAGAAAAGAGTACATCATTCATTGATATACTGTCTAATGTTGCCTCATTAAAGACCTTTCTAGAAAAACCTAGTGGGAAAGAACCTAGATAAGGAAAAAAGAGTATAACGTGTATCGACTCCTCGTCTTAACTACGTTAGTTGAGATATTTGAGTCTCTAAAGACTGATGTCATGGACAAGCTTTTCAAAGATTGTACTTGGAAGTGATTTGGAGAATAAATCTACTAGATTTTCATTTAAATGGATTTGCTGGATATCTATTTCACCATCCTTTTAAAGGTTAAGAGTGAAGAAGAATTTTGGTGAAATATGCTTCGTTCTATCGCCCTTGATATATTCTTCTCTAAGTTAGGCAATTCATACAGTATTATCCTCATATAGGACTATTAGGATCATTTGGCCTGAAGATAGACCACAAGTGGTTCGTATGTGATGTATTACTTAACTCAACCATGCATATTCTCGACTTGCTTCATGTGTCACTAGAATTTTTACATGGTTAGATGATGTGGGCTGATATAGTTTGTTTCATAAATCATCATGAAATAGCTGCACCTCTACATATAAACAGATAGTCTATTTTTGATTTACCACTATGTGGATTAGTAAAAAATCCAACATCTACATAACCAATATATTCATGCTTTGATACATTTGAGTAGGATAACCCCATGTCCATAGCTCCCCTAAGATAATCAAAGAATGCGCTTCACTCCATTCCAATGTTTTTGTATTGGTAAAGAACTATGTCTTGCTAATAAGCTAACAACAAATGATATATCATGTCTTGTGTGATTAGTAAGATACATTAGTACTCCAATAGCATTAAGATAAGGTACTTCTGGACCAAGTAGTTCTTCATCACTTTCTTCACTAAACACTCGAGGTCCAAAAGGGTCTTTATCCATCTGGAAAGACCTTACAACTATTGAGGTGTATAATAGTTGTGACATATCTATGTAAAAATGATCTAAAACCTTTCTTGTGTAAGCTTTTTGATATACAAAGATTCCATTTTTTAGTATTCAATCTGTAATCCAACACATAATTTCTTATCAAGTCCTTTATTTCAAATTCTTTCTTTAAACAATTAATTGCATTTTGGAGCTCTTTAGGAGTTCCAATGATGTTGATATCATCAACATAAACAAAAATTATAGCAAACTCACTTCAAGATCTTTTCATAAAGATGTATGGGCATTTTGGATCATTTTTGTATCCTTCTTTCAATAAATATTCACACCATACAAGGACTTATTTAATTTAATTGAGTATTGTTCTCGAGAACTTGCATTTAATGCTTCTGACATCTTGAGTTCTTCAAGGACTTGTGCTTCTCGCACCTCGAGATCCTCATTATCATTCATGATATCAAATGCTATATTACAAGTAAAGATCTCGTCAACGTTGACTTTATTTTGGTCCCATTGGATTCTATGCTTAACATAGTTTATTGAGATCTCATTACTTTCAAACATTTTAGGTACATTAGTTTCTTTTTGGACTACGACATTCTCTTCTAAAGCTATCTCTTCTAGAGATAATAACTCTTCAAAAGATGGCTCTTCTGGAGCTAATAACTTTTCAGGAGATCGCTTTTTTGAAGCTACTAACTTTTATTGATTATCCTATACTTTACCATCTATATTCTTTGCTCCTTTTCTCTTTATATGATTTTTATCTTTAGAACCAATGGGCCTTCAATACTTCAAGCGTGCTTTAGATTCACTCATAATAGGTTGTCCTTCAGGGACAATAATTCTAATATAAGCATTAGCAGCTGAGACATGTGAATTTGTCACTTTTATTGGGTCAATAAATGCTTCTAGCATTTGATTAGCAAAATTTTGTCAATAAATTATCTTTTGAACTTTTAGTTCACATTGTTTTATATAAGGATTAAAATTTTATAAATTAATTATTTTGATAATTGAGTTTGATATTGGACTTGTGATTTAATGATTATGTTATGGACTTCGAGAAGTCCAAGGCCCCAAGGTTTTTTATTAATTATTGTTTGATTTGCGAAGCAATGAGAAGAGTTTTATTATTCATGATAAATTTTAAATGACTAGTATATTCTTTTCCATTATGGATAGATATTTGTAGTGATTTGAATCCTTTATTACTATAGTAATATTTTTAAATGGTTAGTTGAACTCTTTTTCTATTATGGTTAGCTTTTGAAAGATGAATTGTAATTTTTTCACTATAGTAAACCTGCGGTTTTATGTTTTCCCTTTTGTGCCATTGTACTGTTCATTATCAAAAGGTTTGATTAAGTGTGTGGAGAATTGAATTTTGAAGAATGGACTTTATATTTGATCCTTGACCAAAATTGTAGCTTTTAGACATCACCAATTAGGTCTGAAACTTGATAGATTGGGTAAAAAGAACAAAATAGAGGTGCTGTGACACAAACCAAAATAGAGGGAGCAGAGGATTTAGCTGAGAGATTCAGGCAGAGGAGGGAATCAGAGAGCTTCATTGTCAACCACCACCATCAATTTTCCCTCCTTTCCACCATCGCTTACCACCCTCCTTCGTTGCCAGAGACCTAAAAAAGAGAGGAATAGAGCTACTACGAACCAGAAAAACCAAACCCAACCTTCAGATGGAGAATTGGCCTTTAGACCACATTTTCACCTCCACCTTTACTCTTAATCATCATCAGCCACCATCACCACCCACCACCGACGTCATCCTCATTCCACTGTAATCTTCTTCATCTTGAAGCTTTAGCGAGACAAAGGAGGTGACATAGGAGAAGAAGACCCAACATGTCTTTTCACTTTGGCTTACCTTCAAATTCACACCATCATCACCATAGTCTTCATTTCCCATCACCACCATCACCTTCCAACTCCTCCTTCTCCTTCATTACTATCTCTTTCCATTGCTGACTCCTTCTCATCTTCCATTCATTAAACTCAATTTTTTGGTGGTATTTTTCATGGTTGTATGCTTGAATCTAAGTTTGGGTTTACTTCTTCAAGTCAATTCTATGAATTACAGCAACTATATAGTTTGATTTATGTTTTGGATTGAAGTTGTGTGTTGGAGTTCCACGCACTTGATGAGATTAGTGTGTATTTTGGTTTTAATTTTGTGCATTTGACACTTTGAATTTAATTAGTAGTAATTTCTTGTATATTTACTTGGTTAAGCATATGCTTGGAGTTGCTAAGAATATATTATGTTTGTAATTCAAGGGTTCTTGGTTACTTGTGTCTTGCATGTTGTTAATTCCATTGGCTAGAGTTTTGAATTGGGTTTCAATTAGAAGAATTGAGTCTTGTTCGGTGTAGGAGATTTAATTCACCTAACTCAAGCGAGCTCAAAGGGTATTTTGGTCAAATTTGTCAAACTAGCACACTCTCAAGAATATTTTGAAGCAAATGATAGATAAAATTCATTGATCTAGGAGGTTTTATTGTAATTTTTTAATCAAATTTCCATCTCATCCGTTCTATCAAAAAAATCCAAAAATATTTATTTTAAAGCAATTTAGTTTAATTGCAATATAGTTTATAAATAACAAGCTCAAAATATTTTATTTGTTTCATGCCAATCATTATATTTAGTTGCTAAGTAATTAATAAAAAGATCCTTAAGAGATGATCCGGAATTGCATCTTATATTGCAATTCTTGTTTTTTTTTTTTGAAGAAGTTACTAAGGTATAAGCCGACACGCTCCTTTAAGTTCTTAGGGTATTAGGGCCCCAAAGCAGATACTTTTGAAAATGAGACGCTGAGATGTTGTAATATTCTAATAAATTGTTATAATTATAATATATCATGACACAAATTATTATAATAATTTGATTTTAATGATCTGTCAAATTTTTTTAATTAGACATATTTAACAAAAGATATACTACCTTCAATTGTGAATATAAGAGTTAGTTGATTAATTTGGAGAAATTAATAAAGCTAAATAAATTACTTAATTTATAATATACGTTACTTGATCTCTCTGAAATATTTATATGTATCATTGATTATAGGGTTAAGATACAAAAATACTCATAAACTTTTTATCAAAGTACGTTAAGCACTATATGTTTTTCAAAGGTGTAAAAATGCTTTTAAACTCTTAAAATGGGTGCAAAATTACCATTTCTGCTAATGTTAGATAACTTCCGTTAAGTTTTTCTAGCTGGTGTGTATAATTGATTCTTCAGTTGACCAGTGGACACGTGGCCGGATGTGAAAATGTCGTCTGCCAACTTCTTCCTTGACCTCAAGCGTACCTGTGAATGGTGAACTCTTTCAAAAGCCCAAACATCTTGTAAACATCCACTGTATCGCCGTCTTCTTTCCCAATCGTTTAGCCAGGAAAGCCTTTATGTGCTTTGCTGGCAACGACTGAGGGAAGGGATTGAGAAATTCTCTCCAATGTCAAATTCGGACTTTGGTGCCCTCCAGTCGTTACTAACGATCTCTTAAAGAAGGGGGCTAGGATGGGGCTATAGAATGGAAAGAATGAAAACCATCATTGCTGTGGATTGTTTCAACAAATTTATTTATCAAACCCTCTCTCTTCCTTTGTTCTTCTTCGAACCCTCCTTCCTCCAAATCAATTTCTTTCATGCTCAGTTTCTTGCACTGAACATTCATTGGTGCCTCTTCTTTAAGGTGGATGAAGTCGTGGGAATAAGATGACTCACTCACAAGACTTCGTCATATTTTTGTCATCTTCAAGGTTGTCATTTCCATCGGTGATGGCATTATCGTCGAAGTTTCAAAAATTTTGAAAAGGGTAACCAGAAATTGCAGATATCAAAATGTATAAAAATATGTTGTTTCTAAATTTAGTTTTTGTCTCTTTCATTCTCACTTTATTCTTTCTCTAATTTTTCTTGTTTCTAAAATCAAGAAGGTCCGAGGGTGTGAGGTGGAATTTTTTAGTGAAGATGGGAGGGGTGAGCCGAGGAGTGACAATTGGAGGAGGAGAGAAGGGGGAGGAGGCAGCTAATGAACAAATGGTAAATAATTTATTTTTGTTTTTTAAATAATAAAAGTGGGAATATGACACATAAGATTAAAAAAAGAATGAGATGGCATACTTACTCGTTGGAGCACAAATGACAAGGTGCTCCATGTGCATCCAATAAATTTTCTTTGTTAGTAATGCCATGTGGGACCCACCTCAACATCCTCATCATACTTTTGGGTCAACCCTAATGTCTTTAATAGTCAACATAACCCTGCCTAACAAAAATTCTAAAATTGTTTCTATTTTTAAAGTTTATGGATATTTTTGTACCTCCGAAAAGCATATGGTGCTGGGTACACTTTTAATAAAAGCTTATGTGTACTTTTACACTTTAATCCCTTGATTATATATTATTTTATAGGTTGGACAAATTATTTTAGAGAAAAATGATAAATTCAAGGGATAAAATAAAAAATATATTATATTTAAAATTATAATTCACTTCAACTAACTCTTATATTTAAGATGGATTGTGGTATTTATTATTTCTCTAAATGTTGAATTTCCCGAATTGTGAAACTTGTTAAAAGTAATAGAGAATGATGTGATTGAAATGATAGATATTTTTATAAATGTTGTCATTTGCATTGCAAGTATATTCAGTTATTTAAAACATTACATTCTTATTCATATTACAATATATGTTTTTGCATTATAATAACAAAAATCTTTTGAGATCGAAGGTGAGGCCCAAAATAAAAAAAAAAATTATTGGCCCCAAAAAATAGCCATCGGTGCTGGAGCTCTATATATGTTTTTGCATTATAATAACAAAAATCTTTTGAGATCGAAGGTGAGGCCCAAAATAAAATAAAAAATTATTGGCCCCAAAAAATAGCCATCGGTGCTGGAGCTCTAGTGGTCTATCGGTCAGCGACTCTAACGAGGGTGGCTTTATATATATATATTTTTTGAATTAAAGGGAAATTTTGTAAAAGCACTAACATTCCAAAATGTTTCTTTTTTATAAAAAAATTACTATTTTATATATTGAACTCAACTTTTTGAAATTTCAAATTTATGATATTTGATCCTTTTATAAAAAAAATTCCTATTTGGTCATGAGATTTATATGGATTTGCAATTTTGTATATTGGACTCAGCTTCATAGGGGTTGTCCTTTAATTTATTGTATTGTATATTAAATTATTAGATTTTAATATAATTTTTGTTAGCTTTTATTTATTAATTTTTGGGGCAATCAACAAAGAAAATAATATTCATTAAAAATTTGCTCTAAATTCCAAATAAAGGACTTACTTGCAAATAAGTCCGGCAAATTTGGAAAAAATCTAGGGAAAATTTCAGTTTGCCCACTCTATAGTAAAATAATTTCAATCAACCCCTAAAACTTTATGAAACTTCAAGACACCCCTCGGTCCAAATGAAATTAATTTTTGTAGATAAAAAGACCATGATGCTCTTATTTTATTTGTCTTATAAATTGTATTGTCTGTCTTGTAAATACCCATATTTTTCTTGTGAATTTTCATATTTATTTTGTAAATGCCAAAATGTTTTTAATTTCTTAGGTTCTTTTAAATCCCTGTATTTGTCTTGTAAATATTTTTATTTGTCTTGTAAATGCTTATATTTATCTTATGAATTTTCATATTTATCTTGTAAATAGAACAAATGTTTTTAACGTCCCAAGTTCTTTTGAATCCTTTTATTTGTCTTGTAAATATCTTTATTTGTCTTATAAATGCCTATATTTATCTTATAAATTTTCATATTTGTCTTGTAAATAGCCAAAATATTTTTTATTCTCTAGTTTTTTTTCGAAACCCTTTATTTGCCTTGTAAATGCTCTTTTAAAAAAATAATAAAAAAGGGCATCACTATCTTTTCACCCACAAAAAAAATTAATTTCATTTTGACCATTGGGTTGTAGTGAAGTTTCAGAAAGTTTTGGGGTTTACTGAAATTAATTTGCTAGAAAGGGCGTTCACTGAAATTTTTCCAAAAAATCTAATGAGGGTGTTTTGAAACATAGCTGTAATTTATCAGAAATTCAGGTTTAAATTACAATATTTCTATAGTAAATTCATAAGAACCGGTTATAAACATAGATAAGCCGCGAAAAGAATGTCATTATGCCCTCGTATCTACAGAAAACCATCCAATATCCAATACTATATTTTTTTTTTCTGAAATCCAATACTATATTGGATTCCAGCGAATCTAAATTTAAATAGAGTTGGGACACTAACATATTGATAATTTATGATAATAATTCCTCAGCGTGGGTCCCAGTGGGAACCAGAGGAAGGATGTAGTGGAGTGTTGAAGGGAAGACAAAGGTGTGGGCCCCCACAGACTTCCAATCCTTTTTCATCTTTACAATCTGAGTTAATATTTTCAGACGT
Source organism: Inga leiocalycina (assembly GCA_963242795.1). NCBI lineage: Eukaryota > Viridiplantae > Streptophyta > Magnoliopsida > Fabales > Fabaceae > Inga > Inga leiocalycina. Next base: position 63,133,273 of record OY725321.1, read on the forward strand.
ACTAATGGGAATTGATCCAAGTGATAAGCTGTTTGGTTCCGTTTAAGTAAGGTTTTGGGTTTGAGCCTTGTATATGCAGAAAATTCCCATTGGAAGAGACTCTCCCACCATAACCAGGTGCGCGACGCGGGTCGAATCCGGATATAGTCGGGACAAAGCTCCGGTGAACCAGGTGGGCAAAAAAAAAAAAAAAAAAAAATCCCAGACGTGTTCTTGAATGGCCATTTCCCAATCCAAAGTGGGCCTATAGTGGATGACATGGATCTAGCCTAAATACCCGAAGTGGACGTAGGGGTTCAAACCATTATGGGTTGGAGTAATGAGCTAATGTTGATGAAGGGATGGAGTGGCCTTGGCGTTAATTTGATTAATGATAGACCTATGTTGATTAATATATTATTAATTTGATTAATAATCTTGTTTTCATTGCATTTTTATGACATTTATACTACTTAAGAATCAATAAAAAGTTCTTCATAAAGAGGGAATGATTCTAGATTTGCCTATATGTGATCCTTGATTAATTTTTTTTATTGTGGATCCCAACGCTAACAAACAAAAGACCCTCATCAAATGGAAAAACATAAAAAATAAAAATGAATAAAAAAATTACATACAAGAAATTAATTAAAAACTTTTACAAATGGAGTTTCATGTTTTATTGAAAACTCGTTTATCTTCAATACTGAACAGAGAATTAGTAAGCTTGGTTTTCAAAATTTCACTTTCATTGGAATCAAGCAGGTGGGGGTCTTTGAGCGACACCGCCAATTCATTCATCTCGCAATCTAATATATCTTTAGAAAGTGCGTAGTAACAGTGTTGTCTCTGTTAGCTTAAATCATTATTTATATAGGGAAGTTTGCTTAACGGATGAAAACATCTAGGGAGGTATCATTAAATAAAAACACCAAAAAATCCACCCAAAACAATCCACCGTATTATTTATGCAACTGCCATGTTAATTTTCCTCCCCAAAAATCAAATTCTAACGTCAACCTTTAGATCCAATTAATAGTAGTGTAACCCCCCTAATTACTTACATTCATCCTTAAAACTTCCCCATATCAGTTCGTTACACCTTTTGGTATGCCCCAGGTTACACTTGCCTCCTCCCTTGAAAAATATGGACACTATCGGCCTTTCAGTTTCTTATAGTCCATGAATAATAACTGCTTCATTTCTTTCAGTTTGATACAGTAGTAGTTTTGCCTCAGCCACATAATAACGCATATGATTATATTTCAAACTTTTTTTTTGGGTAAAATATAAATAGCATGTTAATTGCTAAGGCAATTGCTGACACTCCAAAAAAGAAACTATTACTATTACTGAATAAACCAACGTCTATGCTTCAATATGAACATAGATTATTACTATTACTTATACTATTATTATTATTATTATTGTACTTCTATTATTAGTTGTAGCCAAAAAAAAACTTCTATGGTAATTTATATATTAAATCTTTTATTATTTAACAAAATATTTAATAGATGGAAAGCCACAATTATCTTAACAAAATATTTAGTAGATGAAAAGACACATTTATCTTAAAACCCCAAAAAATTAACAAGTCCATTCACATACCAACTATCATGTTTTGTTTCCTTCACTGCGAAATGGGTATAAAAGAATGACCCTTTATCAAACACAACCTTGCACATTTGGTATACACACTACAAACTTCGAATATCCAAATATGACCAGCATTCAGTATGATTTTATTTTCCAAATCAATGACAGCAAAGACACTTGGGTTATTGTTGCATGTGTGTTTAGGAAGCTGGTTGGTCACAAAAGTACTCCTCCGTATGATGCATGGAAAGTCGGATTGATTCTGGTGGATTAACAGGTTTAACAAATATGTAAACCCGCTTATTATGCATTGACTTGTACAATATCATTTACAAAATTTTATGCCAAATCTATAGGGAACTACAATTGAAGGTTTTGTTACTCAAAACTGCTTGAGGGAACGTTACATGAGGGAGCTCCAAGAGGGTGAAGTTTACCAGTTCCAAAACTTTGAGGTGCTAGACAATAATGACCAATATAAGGTAACTCGAAACCCTTGGAAGATCAAATTTCACAACAAGACATTTTTCCAGGAATCTGATTTGCACATTTCAATGGAGGCATTCAGCTTTGTCCCTATTAAAAACATTGCAAATTACACAGCAGTTAATGAAGAACTAATTGGTAAGTGTTATTCATAAATATATTCTTAGCAACTAAAATTTCTGAGAGAAAAATGTTGTGTATATTTTCTTTTTTGATATCGAGTCTTACATTATAGGAAAACTTTCTTTCCAGATGTCCTAGGGTTCCTTGAAGCATTTGGTGATTTGGAAGATCAACAAAGAGAGTCTGAGACCTTCAAACGACTGCATTTGATTGTTGCAGATAAAGAGTAATGTCCATACCATGTCATTTAATTTTCCACTATTATTATATTGACTACAACACTCCATAAATTCCTTCCATGCATACATATAGCATGGCCCTTATCGCATTGATAAAGTATATACAATGGCTGATATAAAAGAAATTAGATTGAAAACTGGTGGACTTTTTATGTAGTGACGTTACTACTAGTGTAGTACTATTTGGAAACTCCGCAACTAACACATTTAACAACCTCAACGCTAAAATGGAGCCACCGATTGTAGTTGTTATCAGGTTTGTAAAGATAAACAAAAAAAAAAAAGGGTAAAAACTTAAGTCAACTATAGAAAACCAATGTACAGATTCCCTTGCACGTAACAATATTTTTCATTTGATAGCATACGACCATATTACTAATGCCCTGGAAGCAACAAGAGTTTTGTTCAATCCAAAAATCCCTGAGGTTAGGACACTATTGGATAGGTGAATATCATTTTCGGAACCAAGCAACAATAATTGTATTTGATACTTGTAAGCTTTAGGTATCATTGCTTATTTGTCCAATTCGATGTCATGAGCAGCCTGAATGAGAACCCACATGCTACTTAAAGTGTCTACCACATCAGCAACATTGTGAAACCCAACGTCAACAACGAGGATATGTTTGCATTTCCAACCAGGATACCTCTTGGTGATCTATGCAATGTTATAAAGGTAATATTTCATCGCTATAGATAGGTATATAGGTTAGATTATGCTTATGGCATGCTCCAAAATCAAGTAATAACTTCATGTACTTGCGCCATTGGAATTAGGAGTGTGAGATTGTCTCAATAGTATGCATCCAAAAGCTTGAAACAGCATATGGGTGGACTTATGATGGGTGCCCGTGTGACACTAAGCCAACCTACGAAAAGGGCAAGCTAACATGCAGCAATTATAAGAAGAAAGTTCTTATGACTCAACCAAAGTATGTACACATTGTTTTAATGTGACCTTATGCTTTCCATTAATTTTATTTTTCATATACATTAACATTTGGATTTAACTTCCATGCACTAAATGTGAGAAATTTGCTCATTACTCAATCAAAGTATGTGCATATTGTCTTGATGTGACCTTTTGCTTTCTATTCATTTTATTTTTCATATTCCTTAACATTTGGATTCTAATTCCATGCCCTTAAATTTGAGAAATTTGTTCATTACTCAATCAAAGTATGTGCATATTGTCTTGATGTGACCTTTTGCTTTCCATTCATTTTATTTTTCATATTCCTTAACATTTGGATTCTAATTCCATGCATTAAATATGAGAAATTTATCACAAATTCAAGGTGCATTATAGGGTATTTGATGCTACTGGGAAATGTTCTGTGCTGTTTTTCAATAGGCATGCAACTGAACTTCTGGGTTGCATAGCTGAGCATTTGAAAAAGAAACTAGAAGAGGTAAACTCAAACTACAGCTCATTATGCCCCTACTGTAAAATTATTGTTCTTTTTAAAATGGAAATTACCACATTAACATGTAAAACTATATTGGGGGGTTACACAAAATGAATGCAAAAAGACTTTTTTGGCACCATAAAAACCCTTGATCTCCCATCAACAGCAACCACACATTAGAGGTATGGCATCCAATAGTGACTACCACAATATGGCTACAACATCTTCAAAGCGCAATTTATCCAACACATCATCACACCGGCCACAATGCGAACAGTTGAAAAAGAGTCAAACAGAATGGCAAAATGAACCAGTATCAAGACTCTTGCAAACCTATGGCAAACAAGGTAAATGAATATGAATATAGAGCACTAAGAGATGTTGTTAGCATTACTGCTAAAAATGTTGATGCTGCATCACATGAAATGCAGGTGCACTCAAAGAGGACTGGGATGATAAAGACAACTTACCTCAGGATGATTCATGGGTTAATGAAACATTTATACAGACAGGCTATCTAGACGAGGGCAATCCAATTTATGAGTGCCAATATTGTGGTGCACTATTATGGTACAATGAGAGCATACAAAGGACCCCAACTTCGGAGTGCCCACTATTCTCAATATGTTGTGGTCATGGAATGATCAATATACCATTCTTCAAGGCACCACCGCCAGAATTGAGTAGACTCTTTTTCGACAAGGATAATAGGCAAACAAAAAAGTTCTTGGCCAACATAAGAGCGTATAACAATATGTTTTGTTTCACATCCATGGGAGGAAAGATAGACCATTCAATTAATCAAAATGGTCGAGACCCATATTCATTCAAAATGTGTGGCCAAAACTATCATTTCCTGGGCAGCTTATTACCTCCTGATGGTCACATTCCAGTGTACTCGCAACTATACATATATGACACAAACAACGAGATAGCAAACCGAATCGCTGCAGCCAGGTAAAAAAAACATAAACACTATATCCTTCCAGTATCCCATCAAAATATACAATATTACCTGCTTCTCCTCATTTGTCATGCAATTGTTTACATACAGGTGTAACCCAAATGGTGCAGATATTGATACAGATATAGTCAAGGACATCAAAACATGTCTTGACCAGAATAACAGTTTGGTAAGGCAGTATAGGATGGCTGCGAAAATAATAAAGCATGATGAGCATGCTGACATTAGGATTCATATTATCAAGCAAATAGGCCAACAACAAAGAAATTACGACCTTCCTATAGCATTGGAAGTTGTAATATTGGTAGTGGGGGACTTCGATAGGTCCTACTTCAATAGAGATATAATAGTGGAGAAGAAGGTATGTACTTTAATGCACGTTGATAAGCTACACAACGCATACCTACCCCCTTCAATACCCCCTTATTTTCCACTATGGCGATAATGGGTACCACTTAGACATGGAACATAACAACGACACACAAGCAGCACCAAAAAAGAGAAACACGCTAACCATTCGAGAGTACATGGCCTTCAGATTGATAGACTAGCATGCAGAACAATCTACGCTTCTTCATTCAAAGCGGCTATTGCAACGATTCATAGTCGACGAATTTGCAATGGTAGAATGCGAAAGGGTGTCCTATATAAGGAGACACCAAAAAGACATAAGGGTGGATCTATATAAAGGCTTGACAAATACGATATCACGTGGTGAGACTGATGCATCAAATACTGGGAAAAGGATAATCATCCCCTCATATTTTACTGGAGGCGTGAGATACATGATTCAAAACTACCAAGACGCAATGGCAATATGCAAATAGGCCGGCTATCCCGACCTCTTCTTAAATTTCACATGCAACTGCGCGTGGCCCGAGATCAAATGATTCTGTGACAAAAACAAGCTCCAACCATAAGATCATCCGGACATATTAAGTGACTCAAAAGAGACAAAATAATATTACACTACCATATTCTATGACATTCACCACACATAATTCCCACAACTACCTAACCAACCAACTGATCAACTATGTCTAAAGTTCATGAAAATGCATGCGATACTGGTCAACCATACGGCATTCAGCTGGTTCAAAATGATCATAAAGGAAGGGCAGTCTTACTACTTCAAAAAGTTCATCGTTGTTGAAAACACTATGCCCCTCCAAGTATGTAACCATCCATATGCCATCGTATTTGGAAAAGACCGAAAATACTCTTATATGAAGGAGATGACATACCCACAAATGCATATGAAAGCTTGCCACTATACAAAATTGTGAAGGAGAAAACGGCATTGTCGTACTTAAGAGGTCACACCAGCTCTTAGCTTACCCATATGCTTCCAAATTCAAGTCTGGCTAATAAATCTTACGTCGCAACCGTTGAAATGTACTCACAGATATTGTTGGGTTGGCCAAGAGCCCAGAACGGTACAAACTATAAGCCGATGCAACGGCCACAAGCAACTACAAGTTAAGGATGTGCATCACATTGACGGACTATAGGTGAGGCACAAGTATATCATTTACCGTTTATGTGTTGAGATACAAACAGAAACATACAAATGATAGAATGAAAAAAAATGTTAGCGGAAATCAGGTGAGGTGTGTACTTAAAGATGAGGTCACGGACGATGCATACAGGAAATATGATGTACCGTAAAGGAGGGTGCCTCTAATGCTCATTCAGTTTTGCATCATTAAGAGACAAAGAGGTAGCCCCACAATAAAACACACAAATACAAACACATCACCACAAAGTGCACTGGAGCACAACCACTACTCACATGCTCATATCTTTGTAACAGGATCAATACGTGGTCACAGCTGCACTAATGTCACGAAAATCACGCTGGATCCGTGCCTCCCCCAAGAGAGCCAGTACCATTATATGCTAGGGAATGACACTGAGGAGGTGCCGAAAGATGAGTCATCGGCATGATCAAGGCAACAAAACCGCTTCAAATGGCATAGAGCGTAAAACATTGGATCATCAAAATACAAAAACATTCTTAGCAACAAGAGACAGAAACTGCATGTAAAATATGTAGATTTGTCGTGTCACAGCCATATTGAACGGCCATCTCCAAGTTCAGACTTTTGCAAATAAATTGATTGAAATGATGTGATGCAATAAAAGATAACAGACTGTCTCCCTCATTACTTCCAGTGAGATCTGGATGACCTCCACTCGTCTATGAAAAAAATGCACCAACAACCAAAAATAAATTTACATAACAAGAAAACACAAACACAATAACAACCAAAGCACAAATTTCCCCATAAGAAATACATGAACTTGGGCCATCTACAAGTTCAACTGACGACATGCAATTGAATTACCTCGGTACCTAAACTCCTGGAAATATAGAAAAGGGATGGGACATTTTAGCATACTAAGAAAGGGCTCACAATGCTGGCATGCAACAAAACAGCCAAACTTACCCAAGCTATATTACTAATTGGATAATGCCGGCCCGTACAACGCACGGGGAGAAGCCCCTAGTTGAAAATAATAGCAGGGAAAGTTGGCTTATGACAATTGTTTATGCAAGTCCTCCGATCACATCTTTGTTCATCGATTATTATGAGACGAGCTTGCTCGACTAGGCAACAACATTCAGGGCCATGGCTATTGGGTTGTGATTTTAATGGGACTATGGGCTTTTAATGTGCTTTCTCTAATACCCTTTAAAATTTCACAACTTCTTAAGTGTTTATTTTTTGTTTTTTGTGATTATTAGATTGGACATAAAACGAGTAACATTTTGATATCTTATATGCATAAAATAGTGCAGTTTTGTATTTTTTTACTATTTTTCAAAACAAACAAATAAATAACGCTTAATTTCAGAGTACTTTTTCTTTGAAAATTCATACAAGATTTAAAGTTGCACCATGTTTTTTTCCTATAATATATCAAAATAACTATCATTTTATATAAAATCTAATGATCGCAAGAAAAAAAAACTTTTGGGAGGGTGAGACATCACAAGGGGCAATAGAGAAAGGCACGTTAGAGGCTACAAATCTGATTTTAATGCCACACTATTTGAATATGAGATAACATCGATCTTCTATCGAGATTTTTGTAACTGGTACGAGAATATAAATGTACAGGACTTGGGGCATGTGGGCCCTCTCTCTTTACATAGAAACGAGCAAGCATGGAGGCTAGTCTTGATCATTTAATGGCTAATGAACATTGGCTGCGATGTTTTCCATGCTAGAGTTTCACATCTTCCATTTTATAAGTCAGACCATCGGCCCTTGCTCCTATGTCTTCATGGCTGTGCAGAGATGTCAAGAGCACCGAGGGCATTTCGCTTTATCGCGTTGTGGGTGTTGCACGAGAACTTTAATGCTTTTTTAAAGGATAAATGTATTTGGATCAGGAATGTATTTGGGCACATTAATTAAATCCAGGAAGAAGAAATTGATGAGTCATCTTGAAGGAGTGTCTCGTGCTATTTTTTTTTGGGACAAAAGTGTCTTGTGCTATTGGAAGAGGGAAAAATATAGAATAGTTTGAGGAACTGCAAACTGAACTCTGGAAAGAGCTTGAGAGTGTTATCACTCAATAAGTTTTTTTGTGGGTTCGAAAATCGAGACTGGACCGGAATATTTTTGGCGATAGAAATACGAGACTTTTCCACTCGCATGCTAATGTTAAAAGGAAGAAGAACGGAATTGATGCTATTTTCCTTGAAAATGGAAATTGGTGTTATGATGTCTAAGTTATTAAAGAAGAAGCTACTACTTTCTTTTCGTCTCTCTTTAAAGAAGAGTATGGCATTGGAGAAGAACTTCAGAGTAGTGTCTCCTATCCTTGTGTTGAACTAGCTACCTTAAGACTTTGTGTGAGTAAGGTCGATGAGAGAGAAGTAAAGCAGGCCATATTTGATATGGGGCCACTTTAATCTCTAGGATTGGATGGTTTGAATGCTCTATTCTACCAACATCAATGAAAGATGATGGGAGTGCGGTGGTTAGTTTATAAAGTTCTTGGTTAGTAACTTGTATAATATTTATGAGACTAACAAAACTCTAATAGTATTATTTTTAAAAAAGATCCTCCTGAGACTTTTAAGGGCCTCAGATCTATAAGTCTTTATAATATTTATATATAAAGCAATTACTAAGATTATTGCATGTCGAATGAGGATGTTCATGCCGCATATCATTTCTTTGGATTAGTGCAGTTTTTTTTATAGACACATCTCTAATAATATTATTGTGGCCCAAGAAGTCGTACATTCTATGTGAATGATGATAAGGAAGAAACGTTTTATGGTTATTAAATAAAATTGACCTTGAAAATACATATAATAGAGTGAATTGGAGATTTCTATATGGTACACCCTTATCTTAATTTCACTTTTATTTCAGAGTATTTGCGGAAAACGATATGCAGTTCGGTGGGCAACACAGGAATAACATAAATATACTGATAATATGTGCATGATTACAGAAATTTCCCATAGGGGTTCCTACATAATAATTACCATCAATGTAGTCATATAGGGCTACTAGGGTGTTTAAACCCATCCCAGTGTTCCAATGAAACAGAGATATCTTCTCGTCTTAGTTTTACCACTGCAATCCCCTCGTACGGTTCTCTTCTGTGTTCTCAGCGTATTTTCTATCTTCTCCTGTCTAAATTGTTGGTAGGGGAGGGTGAGATCCGAGAGAATCTTAGTAGGAAACAAATACCAATATGCATGCAAGATAAATACTTAATGTATGACGTGCTTACATTACATAAACTTATGCTAACACAATGATGTATCTGCGTGCTCAATGTTTCATGCAACAAAACTATGGCCACAACATAAACAGAAATATAGCTTCAATCATTCATATATGTTTCACATAATCAAGCAAAGCAATAACATGTATCAATACACTAGCACAAATATCAAATACATGTAGGAGAGGTAAGTTCCCTACCTTAACCCTTTTTGATACTTGAAAACAGCTCCTCGATATGCATGCCAACGACTCGGGTTCTCAAATAAGTTCTATAATGTCAAATGTACAATTTTAGGCACTTCCAATATGCTTTTAGTGCTATATGAGTCTACTGTGCAAATTTGCCAAAATGCCCCTGGGACCTAGGCCCAGCCCCGCCGTACCCAGTCCGACTATATTTTTCCTGAAATTTTGATTAGGGCGATTCTAACTTATTTTCACCCAAGGAATCCCTTTTTTACCTTGGTTTTTTCAAATTCCAGCCTCAATTATGAATTTACCCCTGACATCCCCTATATGAGGGTTTTAAGGCTATTTTTGTCATTTCACTTTTTAGGGCTTTTCTCACTTTGCACCCAACATAAACCCTACACAATTTTCCATTTTAAACACAATGGAATCATCAAAAACACCAAAATTCAGTCCAAACACAGCCCAAAACAGATCTGGATGAAATTCCATAAAAATTGGCAAAAATGGATTTTCTTGATTTCAATCCATAAACCACATTCTTTACACCTCTAATCACTTAGTTAACTACTTAGCCTATGTTTGGTATCACTTATTTTTGGATAATAAGTCCTTATTATGCAAGCCTAGATAAAACTCCTCTCACATACTTACCTCGTATATCGTGGATCACGATTTATAAGCACTTATTGCCTAAAAATAAGCTATTTCAAACGAGCACTTAATCACATTCTAAACATTATTAGACTAAATTCGGGCAATTTAACAACTACGGTTTGAGCTTCCCAACTTTTACAAAATCCACAAAAACAACCACAAATTAAGCCAACAACAATAATAACCATAGTCACAACATCATATTAACCAAGAGGATCTAAGTTTTTGAGATTATCTCTTAATTCTCAACTTTCACTCAAAATTTCACCATCTTCTTTCCCTCTCTCTTTTGAGTTTTCTTCTTGCTTTACATGACTTCAAGAAGGTTATGAAGATTAGAGAGTCTACAAAATATTGAAGGCAAAAACAAGTAATTACCACTACTACTTACCAAGTTCTTGCCTCTTAGTTCTTCCTCCTCCCTCTTTGTTCTTCATTCTCTCTCTCTCTCTCTCTCTCTCTCTCTCTTCTCTTGCTTATGCGTGAAATGGGAGAAGAAAATATGAAGACCAAGGCTTTAAAATATCTTCATATTCTTTAATTAATAAATGTTAATTTATTGGGTTTATGACTTAAACATATGTACTTGCGCTTATCTTCTTATGCTCATCTTCTTATGATACTTTCTCTTTCCCCTTTTTCCATGATGCCCAATGTAAATATGAGAAACAGGAATGAGATGATGAGGCTTAATAATATCCCTCTCATTTTCCTTAATTATTATTATCCCAAAAATAGGATTTTTATGACACACTTTGTACTTGACTTTATCCTCTTATAATTAGTGTCATAAACTTCACTTGAAATTGAACTAACTCCTTCTCTTCCTTTAGCCCATAAAATGATGTCCAAGAGTCCTTTCCCAAATCAATTTGGGCTTCATTCCATTAGTCTAATCCTTATGTACAAGAAATATTATTTTATGCTTAATTAAGCATGTGCTCAACTTTAACAATTATAAATTAATCATTTGCCTTAATATACTGACACTTGGCATGTTTATGAGCCAAATAATTATTTTCCCCTTTTATTTCCTTATTCCACAATTTACGCAATTACCAACACATTTTATTTTCCAATTTTTGGAATAGTTGGTTTTCTTGGCAGATTTTTTGCCCTAACTTTAAAAATCATAACTAAATTTGTAAACATCGTTTTGGAGCGATTCCAAAGGCTATGGAACCCTTATTGAGTTTAGTTTCAAGGAAAAATATGGAATTTAGCCAGTTGGAAGCACATCATTCTTAGATTTAATTTCTTTGACCGCTGCTCCAGAAAATAATCAATTTCATTGGGCAAACTTTAAAAATTCATAACTCTTTGTATATATCATCAATTGATTCATATAACCTATCAAATTAAAGCTTGTGATGTCTACTTTCAAAAATTTCATAATTTTTGCTCATCATTTGTTCTTTCAAAACTACATGATAAACTTACTGCCTCCCAAGCGATTTCACTGAAAACACTGTTCACCTTTTAATTTTCAATATTTAATTCTTTTGGCCTTAAATATTCACCATCTTATTGAATATATAAAATAATTTTAATATATTCTGGGTGAATAAAATTTGGGGTGTTATACTGTACAATCGCCTCAAGGAATTAAATTTGTCTAATTAGCGTATTGAGTTTATCTCTTGCTATATCGATACATCCAGTCTCCAACTACTGTGGAATGGGTATAAGGCTGAATCTTTCTAGGCATCAAGGTGTGCGCCAAGGGGACCCTATCTTGCCATACCTGTTTATAATTTTCATGGAGAAATTAGCTCATTTGATTCAAAAGAAAATGGCTCAACAAGAGTGGAGGCCTATAAGACTCACTAAAACAGGGCCACCGATAACTCAGTTAGTCTTTGCTGATTATATAATTCTTTTGCCGGAGGCATCGACACGGTAGGCAGAATTGATCAAAGGATGCTTAAACTCCTTTTGCTATACTTTTGGGTTAAAGGTAAACACAATTAAGACTTATGTATTCTTTTCTACTAACATGAATCACACCAGGTGCAGCGAATTAAGCTCGTTGTTAGGCTTTTCCTCCACGGTGGATATTGGGAAATATCTTGGCGTGCCTTTGTATCATGAACAAGTTCGTAAAGATACCTTTCAAGGGGTTATTGACAAGGTGAAGACCAGATTATCTAAGTGAAAAGCATGTTTTATCTCTTTAGCTGGTAGATCGACTTTAATTTCATATGTGGCTTCAGCAATTCCAAACCTCATCCCTCCTGGTAGACACATGCAACGTGCTTCGTAAACATAACAAAAATTTCTCATGGGGGATAACAGAGGAGAGAGGGAAAACAAATCTCGTCTCCAAGGATGAAGTTTGAAAGCCAAAGAAGAGGGGTAATTTAGGTTTGAGGCATGCTAAATTACAAAACCACTCTCTTCTAATGAAGTTGGGTCAGAAGTTGGCTAAATGTAGAGATGATATCTGGGTCTGAGCAGCGTGAGACAAGTATTGGTGTGACAATGATCTTATGCCAAAATGTGACCCAAAAAGGACTGGCTTGATTGTCTGCGCAGGAATCGAGAAGATATGGAGCAAAGTAGAGGAAGGAATGGAACCCACCACTGACGGTGGGACCATGAGATGGAGATGGAACAGAATTGGCAACTTCTTATTTAAGTAGCATATGTGCTCCTTTTTGAGAATGATGACAGAACTGATAATAGATGGGATAAAATATGGAAAAATGAAGGTGCTGTAAAGGTGTCGTACACTTGCTTGGCTTGTTGCACGTAATTCAGCAAGATGGAAAAGAGGAATGTGTGAGGATGACTTATGCCTGACATGTAAAAGATAAGCTGAAGATATGGTACATGTTTTTCGTGACTGTGGCTACACAACTTCGAGAAAAACTGATTCACTCTTACAGGTGGAGGAGGTTTTGCACTCAACTTTATAGATTGGCCGTGGTGGAATATCAACTATAAGAGTGAAGATGAGGTGGACTGGGGACCTTTATTTATCATGATCCTTTGGTGGCTTTGGTGATGCCGCAACATGTTTGTCTTTTGAATAGAAGAAAGTGCAGAATGACTTTGTTGTTACAAATGCTAGAGGAATTACGGTAAGCATGCTGCAGGAGACATGTGATTGCTTGGCAGGGACTGCAATTCAGGGTGCTAAACGTGTACACTTGGCTGGGAGTTAGGAACCGTAAGAGAATGAATGGTTCAAAATCAATGTTGATGGCGCCTACTCGGCCTTCATGAATTCCAATGCATGTGGAGGGCTAATCTGTAAAACATTTGGTGATTTCCTCAAAGGATTTATTCATCATATTAATGAAGGGGATACATTGACAGTAGAGTTTTGGGGTTGTTTACATGGCCTTAAGCTTTCTTAGAATTGAGGCTTTAGACGAGTTATTTTAGAAATGAACTCTACCAACACAATTGCCCTTATCACTGAGCAGAGTGGAAGACAAGCATGCTGATAGTGGTATGATATGAGAAGTGACTGTTCTTCTGAATAGAGAATGGATGGTGCGTTTAGCGTATGCTGGTTGGAGTTGTAATGAAGCCGTAGACTTCCTTGCAAAGGAAGGTCTCAACGCTCTTCACGGATTTCACCTGATTAGTTATGCACCAGAAGGACTAATTTGTATTCTCGAAAAAGGATTGTAAAACTGGGACCACTAGTGATAGGAATGTGAACTAAGGTGTCTTGTATCTTCTATAAAAATATGACTCTAAGGAGAGACATTTTGGTCATGCGAAACCCCATCCTGGATTGATCAGTTTCTCAGATACTTGATTTTTTTAGTCGATAGTCCTTTACGCCACCTCAGCATCGACCCTGCCATCCAGCATATAAGTAATATTTCAGACGAATTCTTTGATTAATAATATAAATTACTTGAATAGTAATTAATGTTCATTTACAAAATTTACCCTTGTATCTAATGTGTAAATGTGGTTCATTGTATTTTTTTTTCACTGGTATAGAAAATATCTTTTATGACAGTTATTTTCAATCATATATATGCGGGCGCTATATACACTCCACGTAGATAAATAATAGTTTCAAACCGTAATATATTAATGGTATATATAGCGGTTATATAACGGTTATTTGTTAATAACCGTAATATATTAGTTTTATTTATTTTTAATTATATACAATTATTTTTATTATTTGTTCTTATTTATTTTTACAATTAATATTTATTATATAAGACACAATATAATAATTGATAATAACAAGATAATAATATTAAATAAAAAACTTATATTTATAGAATTAAAAATTCAGTACATTATAGGTAAACATCATACAATTTAAAAGAAATTAATAAGTTAAACACTCTCATAACAAAACACTATCTTATAATGTTTTGAATTCTAAAAAAAAATCAATTAATAAAAAATTCCACAATATTCTCCAATACTTTTGTTGTAGATTGTCCATAGATCAGGTATCGGTATGCTTCAAGGATTTCTGTCACATATCCTTTAACTTCAAAAGGATAATATAAATATAAAAATAAGAATATATATAATAAAAATACGCAAATATACAAAACTTAAACAAATCTAGCAATATAATTTTGAAAATAAGAATATAATAAAAATTGGAAAATATAAAAACTTGAGCAAATCTTGGAACCTGATTCAACAAACCTCATTTCAACCTAAAGTTTTGGGTGTTAAATTAATGTTTAAGAACGTGATATGCTCAACAATAAAAAATTCAACATTTTACCTCATCATTTTTCCATGTTCTCTGCTTTCTCTTGCCTTGTTTTCTCTCTTTTAATCTTCAAACCAACGGCCATCATCAGATTAGAGATTGTAATCCTGACCGGCGACCTTGAATATCAACTAGCGAGCTCTTGTTATATAAAAAACTAGCATTAACTCCCCAACGGATTGCACAGGGAGAACTGGATTTCAAACATAAATAACACATTCAAAGATAATAATTCAACAATGCACTAATTGCTTTCATTACATCCCTAGTACATGGATCACATCCACACTTATAAATTCAAGTATGTAATTAGCAACATAAAGTTGATTAATCAAGTACAATAGCTTCAAATCAGCAACGTAACTCAAACCCCTAAATACCTCCTTGTAGACAACATTTTTTGTAGTCCTTCTCCTCTCTTGATCATTAGTAGGCATATATATCTTCAATCCATTCATACTTTTTACCTTAAATAGTGTAACATATAATTGACCATGTATAAATACAGGCCTTGTAAAAAAAATATTATAGTTTTGGATATATATATATATATAGATGTTGCATAATACAAATTGCGTTAAATTACACAAAACTTCCTCGAAATATTCACCATGAACAAATAATCCTTTTAATCTTTAAAACTCAATAATAAATTCAATTGCAAACTTATATATTTTCTGTTATAGGATGTGAATTGTTTCTCAGCACTTTTGGATTCTTGGTTGTAGCCTTGCTTCCTTGTGAGGTCATTGCGTTTAAGCCTCTTAATGGCTTCATATAACTAAATGAATGGTTGGTTCTTCTTTCTTTGCTATTCGGTAAGACTTTATTTTTAACTAAAGATAGAATCAATGATAGGCTGGGATGATGTACACATCATCTTTATTTTTAAAGAAAGAAGGCATTCTTTTTTAAGGTTGTGGTGTAGTCAACTTTATAAGAGGGAGTAGCAAGCTAACCATAAACTTTTTTTTTTTATCGGCAGCAAGCTAACCATAAACTTGTTACAAGAATTAATTATAATGAGACAAAATTAGCAGACACAAAAAGAGGTAGGTCCAGCTTTTTCATTGTACAGACAGACAAACCACAGAGACAAAACACACTATACATGGTTACATAAGTTGATAAACATGAAAAGGGGAATGAGAAATCTTCCAAGCATCATGAGGAGCGTAGGAGACCAGACCGTGATTTTGGAATCCAGTTATCTGTCCCAATGATCCACCACCATTCTAAAGAAAGAATATTTGAACTATCAGTTTCAACAGCAAAACATTATCAAGTCCAAAAATATTATATTGCACTATAAGTTGACAGTTAAAGCTAATTAGTTACCTCTAATGCATTAGCATATCAAGACAATAAAACCAACCACTACTCTAATACATGAACAAAATTAATGTCATCAAAAACAAAAATAAGATGCAACTGCAAGGCAAGGTTGTCAAGATTGGACTTATAGCCTCTTTGGGTTAACGGTTTGAGGGCTCAAATGTTATGTAAACACATAAAAGCAAGATGGGATAATTTTGACCTGTTTGGGATGGCTTTAAAATTTAAGCCCAGCCATCTCATAAGCTACGGTAGAGTGGAAGCCACTTTTAGTGGCTTTTGGCTTACATGATTGCTTCACGGTAAGCAAAAGAGAGGGGAGAGAGGGTATAAAAACAAAAGAAAATGTGGTTGCATCACAGTAAGCAAAAGAAGAGAGGGGTATAAAAACAAAAGAAAACAGAGGAGAGAGAAATTATATATGGCATAGAGATTATTAAAGATGATAAATTTTTTCCTTCAAATTATATTATAGTCAATTGGGTTGTACATTAAGGACTAAAGATAGTAATATATTTTTTATGCCAAAATTTATAATATACACACGTATTAAATATATCTATCAAGGTATTATCAAAATTTTCCCAATATGTTAATTATTTTCATATTTATTATAATGAAGTATTTTAGTAGTTTCAAAATTTTTCCAATAATAATTAAATATTTTAATTATAATTATAATTATAATTATAAATTTTTTCTTAAAATTATCACAGTATCTACAAATAATATAAATGTATGATTCAATAAGATTGATTTCCTTTTCAGTAATTTTTCATCTAAACTTGCTTTTCAGATAATCATTCAAACGAGTTCCAGTTTAAAAAAAACCACTTTTACCACCACCAATCTAAATATAAATCACATTTATAATTTGACTTTATCCTATCTTAAGTTTACAAAAGTCAGATTGAAAAAAACCACTTCTACCATTACTAATACAAATACCCTTAATCATCAGACCATATGCTAAGATCTTGCCATGAGAAACCATGAGTCCTATGCAGGACAATTTTGTTCATTGGTCATACAAGTATTAAACAATCATAGGATTGCACATCCTCTGCAATCCTGGAAAGGTTTTTGTTTGAGTAGAAGACACCACTCCCCCGGTCAAACACAATGTTTTTCCATTTCCCAAGCCAGACTATTATGTTTTGGACACTCAAAGCAAAACGTAGAACCAGAGGTCTTTCCACTCCCCATAAATTCATCACACCAGCACTTTCTTCGATCCACACACACTGCATCACAAGCCTAGATCCATACCAACAGCCATCAAACCAGGTTCACCAGCTCAAGCCCATGAAATATTCGTTCTCTCTTGCTACAAAATCTTCCTCAAATTTTGTCACTTCTAGATTAGTTTTGTATAAGGCATCTATATCTTCATTGTGAAATTGGATTTCTAAGAATCCATAATTCATTAATTTAATGAATTATCATGTTTATCCTGTATGTTGTGGCTTTTGGCACTTAAGAATTGTGCTGATATATATTGGAACTCTGGAAACTTATGACCTTCATATAATGAACCTATATCCCAAGCGTTGCATAAAATTGAAGAAAGTTTTTGCACTACTCATGACTCATTAATAGTGCATCATGATAGAATTTTTTGTATTATATATAGAAAGAAATATAGATTTTGGTTATGATAAGTATCATGCTTACCAATGAAATTAATTTATATGAAAATATATACATAAATTTTTAAAAACTAACATTTTGTTGAAGTTTATGATCCAGTACTACAATTTTGTCTCTTCAGCCCCTTGGCCAATCCTATGTAAGATGACAATCCTGACAATCATGATACTAGTGGAATATGCAAGACAAAACAAATTGGTGGACTCATGTCTGCATAGATGAATGGCAAATATTTAATTTAAGCATCCACAACACAAACCTCAACCAAGAAATAAGCAAACAAGAAGCAACCTACAAAAGACATAACCTTTCTTACATGAATCAAAAGATGCCAGGTTAAATATAAAACAATAGCAGACTTCACCACAAGGAATGAAAAGCCAGTCAAAAGCTGAAACAATATTTCACCAAAATGGCATTGGTTGAGAGAAGAGAAAGTCATTGTATAAAAGCAATGACTATATAAGTGAAAGAGATTACTAAGTGGGGATCTTAAAATCAACAATGCATTGTTACATTGGGAAGCACAACACCATTTTGAATTATCAAAGAAAAGGCAGCAAGTCAAAACAGCATATCCACATGTGTGATAAATAATTTATAAGCTCAACAAATCCAATGTCCAAGTACTTGTCAATACCAATTAACCCCCTTATGCCTCCATTTGAAGGTACTGAACTTGCAGTAGAACCTAAAAAAGGCAACAAATAGGTTATGTGAAGGTGAATATTTTCTCAAAGCACTTGATGATGCACCAACTCTTCTGCTCACTTTTCCATTAGACGCTGATCTCTGGACAAATATAAAGCAGTCAACGACATAAATGAGACACAAATGCACAGAAAATGCCAACCAAATAAGTTTATTTGAAACTTCCTAAGTTTGTTTAAGTGCAGAGATACCCGTGACCCCTTGGCAGCTCTTGTCTGACGCACAAAGTCCATCAATGGTGTAACTATATGAATGTCGTTTGCAGCACTTCCTAAAGAACATAGACCAAAAAAATGAACAAAAACAAACTGTCCACCTCTTCAAATTATGCACACTCTTATTTTTAAATCCATCAAACATATTTTGTATAAGTCAACTAACCAGACCGTTACGCTTCGTGGAAGGAAGGGAAATAGAAGGTAACACTCTTGAAACATTTTTTCAATAAGCTTATATATAATATCACATTCAATAGAAGATAATACTCACTACCATTTTGACCAAAGCTCAAACAAAATGTAGAATAGCGTGGTGAAGAAAAACGTGACCTCATACATTCAAAGAAAACAGAGACCACAAAGTCATACACCCGGCTTCCTCTTGACACAGATTGAATATCTGGGGAAAGCAAACAAAACTCTTGAACCAGTAGAGAAAGCAGGCACAAGACGAAGAAGAAGAAGTAAAGGGCGAGAGAAAGAATATTTGAGTAATATTGAAAACTGAGAAAATAAGAATTGCATTAAATGATATCTGTACATTACAGATGTATACATGCAAGAGCGTCAAAGTACAGCTGGCACCTACTAACTTACTTGTTAACTAAATCAGTTAGAAACTAACTTAATTTACAATTTGTGTATATAATCTGTTACCCCCCTCAAGTTGGAGAGTGTAAATCATGCAATCCCAGCTTGGTCAAAAGCTTGGTAAATGGGGCCGGATCCAATGGCTTGGTGAAGATGTCAACAATCACATAAAAGGTTCATTACATTATCTTATTACTTTCAGCCACTAAAGAATATTGGTTAGTAAATAAAATCCATAAAAGGGCCATTACTATACGCTCACAGACCCAAGCATAAATCATCCATAATCTATAAAATCCATAAAAGTAACAAGAGTAGGAAAATCATCTTCACCCCAGCTAAAGGGTACAGCGAACACAAGGGGAAAAGGGAAATCTAAATTAAATAAGATAAAGTTTTACAAAAGCTGACTCACTTGCCTTCCCTCATCTTTTCTCATCCGCGTAGACCTCAAAATGTAGAGGAACCGTTATTGACTCCAAAGGACTTGCAAGCTTGATCGGACAAGGAGATATCACCATCATTATCACATTCGTCTCTGAGAGACATCTATGGCATCCGTTTGATTCTTAACTGCATCAAATTCATAAACTTCAAAACATTTAAAGCCAATACATCAAATTATGGAGAGGAAAATGAAGAATGCGAAGGGAAGGATAGAGAGAATCATGAGAAAGAGGGTTACCTTGAAGAACATAAACAAATCTGTCTCAAACTCCCCACCGTCTCCATCGCTTCCTCATCTCTGCGTCTACCTCGTCATCGCCATCCTCATGGATGCTTCTCCGCCGGTACCATCGCCAGATCTGCCCACCATCGTCTGCCTTCTATGGTAAGCTTGGGAAATGAAGGAAAAAAGAGGGCAAGGCGCAAGGTCAGGAGAGAGAGCAATGAATTGGGAGAGAGACAGAGAAATGAATATATATATATAAATGAAAAGAGATATAAATGAAGAGAGAGAAAGGGTCAGAAAAAGGTGGATTTTAAATTTGAAATTTAAAATGAGGGAAGAGAGGGAGGGTAGGGAAGGCAGGGGAAATTTTTTGGGCCGAGCTTTTGGACACTGAACATTTGCCTTCGTGTAAGAGCCATTCAATGATCTGATAGCACCACTGCATAAATTTGTTGATAGAAAGACCAAGCTGGTACGGGAATGACCAAGGGAAGAATTCAAATTTTCATGGAGCCACATGCAAAATTTTATAAGCCAGTAGCTTGGAACAGAGCCCAATGCTTTTTTTTGGGAAATCCAAGCCGGATCACTGTTATCTACAGTGATTTGTGTCCATTTGGCTTGGTGGAGAGATATTAGGTGATATATAGATGCTTCATAGATTAAAACTAGGAGTATGGTGAACAAACGCTTTCTCACACCTCAAGCATAATGCAGATGACATCAATATGTTTTGTATGGTGATCCTATGCTGGTTTCTTTTATGTTTTACGATATAGGAGTATTGTTGAGTAAAATACACGTATGATATCAAGTATGTACATGATATAGGTATATTCTCTTGATGGCTTGAAACGGTATCACCGTATTTGACATTGAAATGCACTATATACAGATTTTCCTGTGATCCGGCTTATTCAAAAACCAATTTAATTCTATATATCAAAGTGCAGGACCAGCATTAAATCATTGGTACAAACGATCAAAATAGTGCCCAATTTAACCAAAAAAAAAATGATCTATATGCACAGCAAAATCCATTGTGTGCAGAATTTAACATTTCAGGCAATAAATTATAAATATGAAGAAACTAACCTTAATTGGCCACATTGGTTCACTGAGTTCACCAACGGTTGCAGAGAAGTTGAAAACAATCTCTGCACCATTCAAGCGGAAGGCTAACCAATTTAAAGCCAAGGCTACAGTAGGTGACCTTTGGGCCATAAAAGAAAGACTGGTTGCTTTTGGGTCCCTATGATATGCAGGACAATGAATGTCCAATTCCATGTCAGACATGACTGGGAAAGAAATCACTCACACAGATTTTGAAAGCTGAGAAACTCATTCTTGCTTGAGTATTTAATACTGCTACAATCTAGAGAGGCTGAATTGGCACTGGCTATCTTGTGGCAAGGATGAAGATGAATTTCAGAATTGTCCATCATAATCGTTGTTTCAACAAAAATCTCCACATGAAAAATCTCCATTCCTGAAATGGTGGAATCTGCTATTATCCCTCACAATGATTTCCCTCCCAACAATCTTTGCTATAAATTTGATCGCAGTATGGCAGTCCACACAAACCCGAATATTCTTAATTACACGGATGGTTGTGCCAGCAGGAGTGCTAATTATGCCATATGCTATGGCAAGTCTCTCACTGTGGGTATGTAACAAGAATCGTTTTTGATCCTCTTCCACATCATGGAGGACCTGATCAGTGTCAGCAACATAACCATCTTTCTCCATCTGCTCCAATAACACATTCAATGCCTCATTTATTTTGTCATAATCTGGATGGGATTCATCTCCGGCCATAAAACAATGCACATTGTTTCTAACCTCGATCCAGCTGGACGCTGGTGTCTTCTTCATTCCCTTTGTCCTCATTTGGATTCTTAATTTCACAGCATCTTTCCATCTGTGGGCAGCTGAGTATATGTTTGACATCAAAATATAAGCACCCATGTTTTCAGGATCGACAATTAGTAACTTTTCAACAACCTTTTCCGCTAATTCAACATGCTTATGAACTCTACAGGCAGCCAGCAACGTTGACCACACACTTCCTGTTGGGGGTGGTGCTTTCATGCC
The DNA here is from genome assembly GCA_963242795.1 of Inga leiocalycina. Lineage (NCBI taxonomy): Eukaryota > Viridiplantae > Streptophyta > Magnoliopsida > Fabales > Fabaceae > Inga > Inga leiocalycina. The sequence goes on from OY725321.1 coordinate 63,155,655, forward strand.
AGAAATGAAGTTATAGGCTTCCTCCAACTTCCCAGCTCTACCAAGCAGATCTGCAACAGCAGCATAATGCTCCAGGCCGGGAGCAATACCAAAATCCCAAGCCATGCAATTAAAATACTTCCACGCTTCATCTACCAATCCAGCATGACAACAGGCAGTTAAAACAGCCACAAACAACACATAGGTTGGTTCAACTCCATCTGCTAACATCTTCTCAAACAAGCTAACTGCATCGAGAGCATGGCCATGTAAAGCACATCCCATAATGATGGTAGTATATGACACAATGTCATGCGTCTCTATTTTGCCAAATATATGCTTGGCCATGTTAACGTTGCCACATTTAGCATACATATCCACCAGAGCACTTGCTATAAACTTGTTATCATCAAACCCTATTCTAATTATATATCCATGGAGTTGCTTTCCCAAACTCAAGGTTGTCAAGTGAGCACAGGCTGGTATGATACTTGAGAAAGAAACAGGCATTGGTTTGACTTTTTCCTTCAACATTTGATGAAAGAAACATAGCCCTTGATCAAACTGACCATTCTGCACACACCCAGCAATTACAGAGTTCCATGAAATGGCATCTCGCTTTGGTAAGAGGTTAAAGACATGACGTGAATACTCCACTTGAGTACATTTGGCGTACATATCAATTAAGCTGCTTCCAATGAAAACATCCGCATCAAACCCATGTCTGATAGCATAGCTATGAGTTTCTTTTCCTTTAATAATATCAGCATGCTCTGCGAAAATTGGAAGAATGCTTGACAATGTGAAGGTATCAGGCTGCAAGTTGCATTTCCCATCTCCCTAACCATGGTTAATGCTTCTTCATACACCCCATTTTGCGCATGTCCTACAATTACAGTGTTCCAGGAAACAAGATCCTTTATTGGCATCATCTCAAAAACCTTTCTCACACTATCTATTTTCACAGTATCCATGCCTGCCATCACAACATTACTTTGTTTAGCATGATTCAAAAAATCAACATCAGTATCACCTTTTACATGATAATTGATACCGAGGAACTGTCCCTCATAATTGTTCTCTGATTTACATGAATGATTATGATTCAAGATCAAACTACCATCAGCTTCTCTCTCTGCATTGCCAGCAAAAAACTGCATTGTTCCCTTCCCTTCTAATCCACCAGCAACTATTTCATCAATTGATCCAATACACCTAAATAAATAACTCTGGCGTTTAGCATTTCCCCTTTTTTCAGTAAATCGGTCAAGCATTTTCTTTGCAACAAGATCATTTTTACAAGACTTACCTAAACTCTGAAATTTTGAGTACATATTCATCAGTGCATTACCAGTGTATAAATCGAAATCCAGACCAAGACGGAGGATACACCCATGCACTGACTCACCCAACCTCAATTCCTTCAGCAATACACATGCCTTAAGAACAGAAGGAAACACATGTTTATCTGGATTTATTCCCAATGCCCGCATCTCATTAAAGGATGCGAACGATTGAACAGAAAGGCCATGAAAAGTGTAGCATCTAATGATAGATTTCCAAGCTAAAGCTGGAGGAGACTGCAGGCTATCAAATACACGAACTGAATCATGTAAATGGTTCAAGTTTGAGTAGATTGAAAGAACAATGGAGTTGTCGGAGTGAAATGTTCCTTTAATCTTCAGAATTTGTGCATGAAATTGTTTTGCAAGATAAGTGGAAGTGATAGGGTTTCTTAGAATAATTCTTATCAGATTTTGAGATGACTTCATTGATACAGGATTATAAAGTAAACATGGTGGTAGTGTAATAATGAAATCGGTGATTCAAATAAGCAGCAGCATGAAACCAATTTGAGTGAAGGTTGAATAAGGTGCACTAGACGGCTTCAGTTTTCTGCTCAGTCGAGATGCAGCAAAATTTTTAGGATGATGTTGGTGTCAACTTCAAAAGCGCAAGCGCAGGCAATTTGATATCCAGTGACTTATTCGGATGACGAAAGGTGTGTATTGATTATACACTGACCAGTATTCTTCTAAAATTGTATTCTACACCCAAGGCACAGAAACCACACGCTCAAATTCTCAAATTTAAACTTGTTCATGGTAATCATTACAACCAAACACTGATTGATGGGTGTCTAATTCTTAAACTGTTTAAGAACCAAACTGTTTTAGAAATTTCAGAATCATTAGCCATTCCCCTGGACTCAAAAAAATCAGCAATGCCGTGTGACCAATAAATTTCTAAAATTAGAGCCATCCTCCTCAATCACAAACAGACAAACACCAAGAAGCGGCAATAAACTGAGGTTCTCCTTCCCCGGACCAATATATATAGCAATCTTGCACCCAAAAAAAATTGAATGAAGCAGACGGAGAAGAACCTGAAGCTCTGGGAGATGTGGTCGGTAATAGAGACAATAATCGAGGCTTTTCTTCGTCGACGAGTTCCTCTTCATCTTTCTCAGCTAGTGCTGAGTGTGCGTCATCTGAGGTGAGATCTAAAGCTGAGCGTGGCTCCGATTGGGCTTCCGAGACGCGAGATGAGTGAGTAGCGGCCATGGTCTGATTGCTCCGTCAATAGTCCAGTCCAACAAAAGTTGACCATTTTGCAATGTTTTCCGTTTGTTTGTTATTGAGAGATTGAGAGTGACTCAGAATTCAGAATACCATGACCCACTCTTGATATTTGAATTTATATTCTCCCCCTTACATGATGATGATGATGACGCTTACCACATCAACTAACCGTTTGTTGATTACTTTTAGATTTTAAACACCTTTTATGCTATTAAGACAAATATATGATAAATTGAGATAAATTATTTATTATTAACCGGCGTGTCTGTGGGGGTATGCCCCACCCAACCCACTTTAAAACTCTTTTAGATCTACCTATAATAACTTTTAGTTTTAATGTATTTTGATTAAAAATTAATGTATATATAGATATATAGATATAAATGGTTAGACAAAATATAGATGTAGGTCATATGTTGTTAAATAATACATAAGAGAGAAAATAATAAACACATGTTCTAAAGATTACCAATGTTTTAATTCATACCCCATATACACATACTCTAAAGATTTTTTTTTTTCTGGAAAATTGGGAAAATGTCCCTCATTAAAAATATAGTTAGAGATAAAGGCTTAAATCAAAGTTTGGATACCCTATATGTATAAACTTTGAAGAGTATAAGGTCCTTTTCGTGAATTTGATACTCTTTTTAGCCTGACATACTCTAAAGAGTAAGAGGTCCTTTTTTTTTTTTCCCTATCGACAAAAGGTACTCATATTTTATAATACTCTTTCTTTCTTTTTTAAGCTTTTTCTACTAAGAAAATAATAAGGTATTTTAGGAGATCCATCTCATTCACATTGGCTAATTGAATTGAGTTCTCCAAGCTAACCTAAATCATAAATTGTGTGGTAACCTTTAAAAACTATTGTATGCAAAAAAGTGCTTAGTTCAATTTAAATTTGGAATTCATAACTCCCTAACAATATTGAGGCACATAGAAGAGAGAGGGGTTGGCCATACAAAAAGAGAATCATTTGACTTTATTGAACAAAGAAATTGACATAAAACAAGGAAGAAGCGGAAGAAGGAGGAGAGAAAGGAGAGAAGAAAGAACATAGGGAAAAAAAAAAGGGCCAAAAGACAAAATAATGGTAATTTAAGTTTCAATGTTCATTTTTTATTTTTGTATTTTTTTGGCTAAAGAATTCAATGTTCAAGTCTAGCCTGCCATAACTGAAATCTCTAGCACTACTTAAAGGAAACAATGACAACAACAATAATCTGAGTCTTAAAATAATAAAAATAACAAAAAATCCAAATAACCTAGAAATAATAATAAATATGAAAACTAATCAGATGTTGCTACATCATTTCCTTATTCCATACTCCCTCCGGTTCTACTTATAGAAAAACATTTGAGAGTTGATCTTGGTCCTAATTATAGGACAAAGTTCTAATTTTTGCTAATTTCTTCCCAAAATACCCCATATTGATGCTTTTTCAATAATAATTAGACACAATAATAATTTAATAAGAGTAGATCGGAAGTTGTTGAGGGAGATTGACAACGTCGGATTGTGTGAGAGCTTGGAGAAGTCGTGTGTGAGGCAGGAGAGGTACAAGAAAAAACAGAGAATCAACATAATTGGATGTCATTTTAAATGTTAAATAAGGAAATTTTAGAAAAATAAATATGATTAACTAATTTAACCACTATCCTTAATTTCTCCAAAATTAGATAAATATGTCATATAATTAGGACCGGAGGGAGTATTTCACAATTTCTCCCCTGCTTGAAGAACTTGGCTCCTGATGAGTTAAAACATGCCAAAGGCTTTTCTTCCACTTTGCTTATTCCTTTTTCACATTTATATAGAGACAGTCTGAGATAGTTACAAAGACTTCTTATTCAACAAAGGATCACTGATGACTTGAGGCTCAAAGTCTGGTTTGACGTAGCGAGCAAGTAAGTCTGCGTAAAGATCATAACGAGCTGTCATTCTGAAAACCCACTTGTCTTTATACTGCCTGCATAAGTTGAGGTCCATGTCTGCAATTATCAAGCCATCCCGGTCACGCGAAAGGGATGGAGTGCATGAAGCATCTGGTGCAGAGAAATGACTGGATCCATAAAAGTGACCGAAATCAGCATGCGCGGGCTTTCCATCTCCAGAAGTAAAAGGGTTCGGGAATATCTCAATGCCAACACGGTTAATCGAAGCAACAAAATAACTATTTGCTATCGCGGCATTACGAGCCTGAAAAGATCATAACACACAGAAAGTACATAGGATGTTAAGGATTTTATGATAAAAATTCTAATTACAACTCAGAATTGCTAACAACTCAAAGCTTTTTGAAGTAAAATGGTTTTGGCATAGTCTTAGAGTCTCTGTCACCCAGATGCTGGGAGTTTAATCTGTATAACATGACGTGATAAATGAGATACAGAAATGTTCACAAAAAAATTAATACATGATAAAAGAAACAGCACAAAACAGATTGAGTGCATGTTTGGGAAACCCTCAAACCATGGTTTTAGAAACTCATTTCCGCAAGCCAAGAAAAAAATTCTTTTCACATATTTACCTTATAAATCGTAAAAGCACTTCTAAAAAGCTAAAACAATAGGCACTGAGTTTTAAACTATCATTTTCGGTACAATTAACACAGTTTGGGCAAGCTCATGGTCCTTCTGCGAATTTTTCAAAATAAAGGGATCAATGTTTCAGATGGAGCAAATAAAAAGGATAAAAAATCATGAAAATAAACTACATGGACTAAAAACAAAACATGATTAAAGTACAGGGACCTGGAAAGGTATTTTCCCAACATAGAAACTAGAACCATAGCTTGAAACACAAACTAAATGTCGATCTTCATCTCCATTCATATAACTAAGATTTTCTATAAGCTTTTATGCAGTTATGAAGCATTTCAAAAGAAACCAGTGCACTTTGAAATATTTCAAAACATATTGATTTGGTGTTTCTGTATTTGAAATTGAAATACACTATATACAGATGTGCCACAAGCACAAAATATGGTTAGACCCAACCAAGTGAAGTGTGTTTATTCCTTAGCTATTTGACATTCAAAAACCAATTTAATTCTAAATAACAAAGTACAGGACCAGCATTAAATCATCGGTACAAAGTACAAACGATCAAAATAGTGCCCAATGTAACCAAAAACAATGATCTATATGCACAACGAAATCGATTTTGTTTACAAAGTTTAACATTCTTTCAGACAGTGAATTATGAATATGAAGTAACTAACCTCTATTGGCCACATAGGCTCGCTGAGTCCACCAACAGTTGCAGAAGGGTTGAAAACAATCTCTGCACCATTCAAGCCAAAGGCTAACCAATTTAAAGGATGGTGCCTACCGAAACATATATTAATAGCAATCTTCCCATATGCTGTTTCAAATACAGGGTGGCCAGTATTTCCTTCCATATAATATGTGCTCTCATTGAAATCCCCAACTCTTGGTATATGGTTCTGCTCAACACCGCACATTTATCCATGTTTGAAAGTCAGGGACTCATAATATTTTGGGTAAATGTGCAAATTTGCTCAAGAAGTTTTCGCTGAGGAGTAATGTTACCTTGGATCGGACTGACAATGACCATGTTATATTTTACTGCAAAACTTTTAAGGAACTGTGTTGATTCTCCATCAACCGGTTCAGCAAATTCACACCACGTCTTCTCTCGAGTACAGAATGCAAAAGGCATCATCCATGTTTCCTGCAGCAAAGGTATGTTAAACCATTGAAGACTTTTCACATGTCATGGAGAAATCAATTGATAAATGTTCATGCTCACGTATTAACCTACTTGCAAGCATAATATCTTGACTCCTGAGGCGCCAGCTGCATCGATAATTGGTCTTAGCTTTTCAAAGATAGCCCTCTTTTGATCCAAAAATGGAGCAGTCGTGGGAAGGGCAATAGAGTTCTGAATCAGACCAACCCTAACGATTCTAGGTTCTCTCAATAGTTCTTTGTCAGCATGAAATGAGAAAGCCTGAAAGAAATCAATAAGATCAGCAGAAGCAGAGTATAAAAGGACTAGGCTTAAGTATAATTTATATACATTTATTGGGACTCTCAAGTTATCAACAAAAGAAAAATGGCATCTCTAAAATTTTCTTTGAAAGACCCTAATACAAAAATGAGAAATGAATTTCTTGAATTGATGAAAAAGACTCTGTACAATGTTTATATATACACACATGGCACATGGTTGCTGTAACAAATAGGCCAGCGCATCATATTGCTGTTTTAACAAATTTAAGTTACACTAAAACTCCAACTAAGTTACACCGTTAGGAAACTCTGTTACCCCCCCACAAGCTGGTGAGTAAATGTTGAGCATGCCAAGCCGGGAAAGAAGACCATGAAATGGTTGAGGATCAAGTGGCTTGGTGAAGAGATCAGCAAGTTGATTATGGGTGCGAATTGGCAATAAACGAATGAGACCAGCTTGAACTTTCTCCCTTACAAAATGACAATCCAAGTCAAGGTGTTTGGTGCGTTCATGAAAGATAGGATTGGATGCTATATGGATAGCAGATTGGTTGTCACAATAGAGTAAAGTGGGAGAAGAATACTGAATCTGCAAATCATCCAGCAAATAACACAGCCACTGAATTTCACAAGTAACACAACGCATTGCTCGATATTCAGCTTCCGAGGAAGATAGAGAAACTGTGGTTTGCTTCTTGGAACGCCAAGAGATCAAAGAATCACCAAGAAAAATGCAATAGCCAGACAAAGACCGACGTGTATCAGGACAACCAGCCCAATCAGAATCACTAAAAGCCTTGAGTTGCAAAGAAGAATGAGCTGGAAAGAAAAGTCCTTTGCCAGGACTACCCTTGATATAACGAAGAACACGTAGGGCAGCTTGATAATGAAGAGAAGTAGGTTGCTGAGAAAATTGACATAATTGCTGAACCACATATGACAGATCTGGCCGTGTGGTAGTTAAGTAAAGGAGGCGACCAACAAGACGGCGATAAGGAGCAGCATCAGACAAAACAGTACCCCCTTCCTGAGATAAACGAGTAGAACGAGCCATGGGGGTGGATAAGGGCTTACAACCAAGATATCCAGCATCAGCAAGTATATCAAGAGCAAATTTACGTTGATTCAAAGTAATACCAGCTGAAGTGCGGGCAACTTCCAAACCAAGAAAAAACCGAAGATTACCAAGATCTTTTATCTTGAAAGACTGATCAAGAAAAGCCTTCATACGAGTGATTTCATCAAAATCATTGCCAGCCAAAATGACATCATCAACATAAACTAATAAAGCTGTAAAGGAAGTTGAATGATGTCTAACAAATAGGGAGTAATCAGACCTGGATTGCACATAACCAGAGATGAGAAGAGCTGAAGAAAGCTTGGCAAACCATTGCCGAGACGCCTGTTTTAAACCGTATAAAGATTTCTGGAGTTTGCAAACTAAATTTGGATTAGGGGAAGAAAATCCAGGAGGAAGACGCATATAAACATCCTCATTAAGCTCACCATGCAAAAATGCATTATTGACATCAAGTTGCTCAAGGTGCCAATTAGAGGCAGCAGCAACAGCAAGTAAGAGACGTACCGTGGTCATTTTAGCAACCGGAGAAAAAGTGTCAAAATAGTCAACCCCTTCCGTTTGAGTATAGCCCTTCGCCACTAATCGGGCTTTATATCGCTCAAGGGTGCCATCAGCATGAAATTTTGTCCTAAAAACCCACTTACAACCAATTAATGATTTCCCTTTCGGTAACTCAGTCAAGATCCAAGTGTTATTGCGCTCTAAAGCAGTGATTTCGGTCTGCATAGCCTGCTGCCATACCTTATGTTGAATAGCTTCTTTGTAAGAACGAGGCTCAAGAGGAATAGAAATGGAGAGAACAAAATGTTTATAAGAAGGAGAAATATGAGAATAAGATAAGACAGAAGATAGAGGATACCTGCAGGATGAAGACAAGGAATCCGAAGAAGCTGATGTTAACAGAGAACAGTGATAGTCTCGAAGATAGGAGGGCTGCTTGTGCTCCCTATGAGAACGTCTAACCGGTTGAGAAGGAAGAGATTCAGAAATAGACGAAGATGAAGGATTGTCAGTAGACAAGACAGGAATAGGAGAAACAGAATCAGATGGAGAAGAAGAAGAAAATGGGTCTGGATAATCTAATTCTGGGTAAGACTGAGGCATAGGTAGAACATGATTAGGTGGAGGAGAAGAAGTAAAAGGAAAGATGGATTCATAGAAAATAACATGTCTGGAAGTGAAAATCTGATGAGAATGAAGATCAAGTAAGATATATCCTTTAGTACCAAGTTTGTATCCTAAGAAGACACATTTACGGGCTCTAGTATCAAACTTAGTACGAGAATGAGAGGATGTGCATGCAAAGCAAAGCGAACCAAAGACTTTCAAAATTTTATAATCAGGTGAAGTCTGGTAAAGCATGTGATAAGGGGATTTGTTATGTAAAACAGGGGTAGGCAATCTGTTTATGAGGAAAACAGCATGCAAAACAGCATAACACCAGTAATCTAAAGGCAAATGAGACTGAAACATTAATGCTCTTGCAACATTCAAAATGTGTTGGTGTTTGCGTTCTACAGTGCTATTTTGCTCAGGAGTTTCAACACAGGATGTTTGATGCAAAATTCCCTTAGAAGAATAAAATTGAGGCATATGAAATTCCACCCCATTATCAGTTCGAAGAGTTTTTACTTTGAGATCAAATTGGTTTTCAAGTAAGAGAATAAGATCTTGTAAGGAATCTCTGGCTTCAGATTTAAATTTTAACAAATGTACCCAAGTATGACGAGTAAAATCATCGACAACAGTTAAGAAATATCGATGACCATGTATAGAAGTCATACTATAGGGGCCCCAAATATCAGCATGCAACAATTGAAGAAATTGAGTAGATTGAGTAATACTTGTAGAAAATGAAAGTTTTCGTTGCTTTGCAAAATGACACACATCACAGCTGAAAGTAGAAGGTTTACAAGATATAAAAGAAAACTGATTATTCAAAGTATCCAAGACAGTATGAGATAGATGGCCAAGCCTAAAATGCCATAGATCAAATTGTGATTCTGTATTACAAGAATTGACAACAGAGACGGAATTTGCACAAGCAGCAGGAGTGGGATGACTAATCAATCTGTAAAGTCCCTGATACAAATCAGCTGTACCAATCGTTTTCCAAGTCTTCATGTCCTGTATAAAACAATGAGAGGATGAAAAAATGAGATAACAAGCAAGTTGTTTGGTTAATTGAGAAAGAGAAATGATATTGAAATGGAAATCCGGTATATAGAGAACATTGGAAAGAGAAATATGAGAATTAAGCTGCACTATACCGGATATGCTAGTGAAGACACTTGAATTTGTAGGCAAATTCACTTTGATAGGCGATATAGAACAATAAGAAACAAATGAACGTAATGAATAGCAAACATGTGCAGTAGCACCACTATCAATAATCCAACAATCAGAGGATTGAAATGGAAGACTGGTGTAAATACCTTTAGCATTTGCATCAGGCATGAGAGTCAAGGTGGAAACCTGATTAACACAAGCTGTAAGACTAGAGTCAGACATAGAACAAGGAGGACTAACAGCAGGAATAGCAGACTTTGGTTGCAATAAAGCCAATAACTGATTATATTGGTCTTGAGTGATAGGGCTAGATGTGTTGGTCATAACAGGGTTTGAAGACAACACTGCAGCTGATGCACCAGATGAACTATCAATCAAATTATTGACAGAAGCAGAATTTCTGAACTTGAACCCTGGTGGAAAACCATGCTTTTTGTAGCAAGTTTCCACCGTATGCCTTGGCTTACCACAATATGTACACATTTTACCATTTCCATTAGGAGTCTTCGTCTGAGATGTGGATTTAGTGTTAGATCGAATGAAGCAGACAGTGTTTGATTCAGAAGGTCCTGTAAGTTCACGCTCTTGTTGAATCACAAGGGAAAACACTTTGTTTATGGAAGGCATCGGTTCCATTAGCATAATCTGAGATCTTACAGTAGCAAACCTATCATTAAGTCCTTTCAAAAAACGTATGACATAGTCTTGTTGAATATAAGACTTAGCATCACAAGTGCAATCAGTCATTGGACGAAAATTGGCAAGTTCATCCCATATTATCTTCATTCTAGTATAGTAATCGGTTACAGAAAGTTCACCTTGTTTAAATTGAAACAGTTCCTCTTGTAGTTCAGCCACGGGAAACGCATCTCCATGACTAAATCGTTCACGCAGGTCATTCCAAACATCAGAGGCTCGATTGAGCCATAAAACACTCTGCGCTATTGAAGGAGAAATCGAACGCGTTATCCAGGTGAGAACCATATTGTTGCATCGCTGATAAGCTGGAAACAGAGGATCATTGTGATCTGGTACGAGAACTGAGCCATCGACAAACGGAAGCTTGTTCTTGCTCATGAGTGCGATTGTCATCGCTCGCGCCCAATGATGGTAATTCGGTCCATTTAGAGGCGGAGATACCAAAATAAGAGAAGGATTCTCATTTGGATGCAAGTAATAACAGCTACCTGGATCCTGAGAAAGAGGAATTTGAGAAACAGAGGAAGAAGAAGAATCGGCCATAATGAAGGACGATGATCAGGAAAACCTAGAGGTAGTGAACAGAGACGAAATGTTGGAGAAAGAGGAAAAAGATAGAAAGGAGTGTTTCAGCGAAAGAGAGCGTTCGCTCTGATACCATAATACAAAAATGAGAAATGAATTTCTTGAATTGATGAAAAAGACTCTGTACAATGTTTATATATACACACATGGCACATGGTTGCTGTAACAAATAGGCCAGCGCATCATATTGCTGTTTTAACAAATTTAAGTTACACTAAAACTCCAACTAAGTTACACCGTTAGGAAACTCTGTTAGACCCGATCATGTGATATTGAGTTGTGAAAAACTAAACGCTCATTAGGGAAAAAATACATTTAACATCAGAAGAAGAAAACAAAACGATTTAGTGAGCTGGAGGTCAAATCAATATATATAAGGAAACATAAGGTTTTATTCATATTTCATACTTGGAGGTCAAATCCATGTTCCAAAGAGAGAGCTGCAGCAGATTCAGGGAGAGTGAGAGTATTAAGTGCTTTTCCACAATTAAGCCCATGAAGGATGCGGCTAACTTCCTGCAATATTACTCTAATACACCATCAGAAAGACATTATATCTATATATCATAAATTAATGAAGTAAGTTAATGATGAAAGGAATGATAAAAATCATCCTGCAGTTCAATAGATTTCAAAATTAAACAAGCAACATCATATATATTGCTTAAGACTTAAGAGTGCTTACGGAATTTAATTTACAGGTGACAATCTCCACCAACTATTATACATCCTTGATATTCATTGCTACATTGACTAGAAAAAAAGTGGAAAATGAATGCCAAAGAGAAATGCTCCACTGAATATCTCCATGTTTTAATATTAAAAACCAATCAACTAAGTAGAAAGAGCTCATTCAAATAAGATAAATATACCAACAGTGGCTGGAGAAAGAACTCAGCATGCAAAACTAATGCAAGAGAGGAAGGAAATTCGGTTGCTGTGTGGGATTGCTAAACCAACACAACAAGTCTATAAGTACTGGAAAAAACCTTAATCTTGGCCAATAACCTATTAGCGTTACTAGGATCCTCTTTCACTCATGTTCTGTGATACAATCATAAAACTGAATCTTTTAGTAAGAAAGCAGACACTGACATTGCTTGTTAATGGTCATAGGAGCAACACAATCACCCAGAAAAATAGCAGACGCTGATGCAGTAATAAATTTGTAATACCCCCGGTCAACCCAGTTGACTTTTTTTTAAAAGATTAAGGAAGCTAAACAAGTTAGCATAAAGTATTCATATTTATCACTGGGAAAAAAAAAAAAAGTATTCATATTTATCATTTTTTTCTACATTAATTTGCAAACCTTAAATACGCAACATATGCTATAATTGAGAAATTTATTTACCTCCTTCCTTAATCTCACCAATAAAAAAAGTCAACTATTGAGAACGGGGGTAGGACCTTTTTAAAGTTCTGATCTTTGCTAAGGGCACAATATAAGTTATAGTTGTCTTAGTTTGATGACAATTACTCACAAAGTCGTTATAATAGACTGCCATCTACCACCTTTTTCTCATAAGAAAAGGTGAGATAGTATTTGCAGAACCAAACCCAAAGAAAAAAGGCTAAAAACCTTTTTCATAATATCAGCAGAAAATAAGCTGATCAGTATAACACCCAATCAAAACAAATGCATGAACCTGTCAACATACAAGTAGACCGCGAAACAGAATAATACTACCTGAAATTGTTGGGGCTTGAGATTTTCTTTAAGAAGACGATGGAGGGAATCGAATCCACAAATAGACCCATCGCTTGAGGCCTTGAATTCTTCTTTGACTTCCCCGTTGTTGTTCTCCATGCTCAACCTGCGAAAATGTCCAACAGGGAAGGTGGAATCTTTTTGTGAATCTTCGAGCTCGCATAAAGAAACCAACTGCTCCGATGTCGTACTTATAAAGTCATTTATAATATAGGGAAAATCACACTGGCGTCGCGGGAGAGGATTCTCTTCTTTTTCCTCAAATCGTTTTATTCTCAGTATCTGACGGACTGTTTAAATTTAATATTTTATAAAAATTATTATTATAATATTTTATAAATTAAAATTTATTTATTTTTTCAGTATTACAATTGTGACTCATGAACTTTTAGATAGGATTTTAAGAATTGAAATTTATTTATTTATGTTTATACTAATAATTTAGATAAAATTTTAAACCTAAACTATTTATTTTTTTAATCTAACCTTGTATATGAGAATATAAGGAAAAAAATAAAAAAAATGATACAATGAGAGAAATCTAACCCAAATACCTTTAGAGTCCGTTTAGTTCAACCCCATTGCATGCCTGCAATAGTAATCATGATTGCATTATCAAGAGAAGAGTGTTTGGTTGCTCTTTAGCATGGTAATAGGATTTACCGTGGTCATGATGATTATCAAAAAATTGGTAATCCTCATTCATACCTCTCCCCTATGAATCCTCATCACCATCCCATTGCATGGTTTAAAAAGTCCAATTCACCCTTTAGTTTCACATGTCTTTATTTCACTTATATCATTTCACTTGACATATCATGACACAACCGCCACCGCCACCTTCTTCACTGTTGTTGCCTCCACCACCCCCCGCTACAGCCACTACTTTCTCCTCTGCCGCCGCCGCCGCCTCCACCCCCACCGTTGCCACCACCTTCTGCTCCACCTCTACCCCCGCCGCCACCATGGCCACCCCCTGCCGCCGCAGCCGCCCCCCCCCCCCCCCCACCCCTTGCCCGTTTGAATTCGGGCTGAGCCCATTTAGCCCATGGATTGGCCCACATTAATTTTTTTTTGAGTTTTCCCCCCTCAAATGCCCTTAGTCTCCCTTATCTCCTTCCCTTTGATGGTGTGTTTAATTAATTCCCCATACTTTTTATTTGACACTTATTTTTATATTATATTTATTTATTGTACTATTATTAAATTTAAAAGAGATATGTTTATATAGTTTTGTGATGTGAATAGATGAAAAAATGGAAAGTAAGAATGAAATTGACATCATAACATAAATGTATAAAAGAAAAGAAGTGTGATATAAGCGGGTGAAAGAGAAAGAGAATACAAATTTTAACATGAGCAAACTAGCAAAAGGGGCGAGCCGCCTCAGTCAGCAGCCCGCGCGGTTGCGGGCCAACCCATATTACCATATGTAAGTCTGACTTAGCTAAATCTAACATACTATTATGGTAATATGATGTGTGATATCATTGCTTGACTTGGATGTTGCACAACAAAAACCATGTAATCAAATTTCAGTGTCTGGGAGTGTTTCTTAACAAAGTACATTCATGCTTAATCAAGGAGCACTGTCAGGGAAATAAATATTCTTTGTTCTTTTTCATAAAAATAATGTTTTGCTACATATCCAAAAAAGAAAAGGAATAAGAAATATGACAATCCCAGTATGATTATGTACTGTAAAACTAAAAGCGACCTCAAACTATACAGTTTGCTGCAGCTACTACTTTTTATTCCTTTTGTTTCCAATTAACATGGGCAAACTAGTAATTGTATATTTAGAAACTATCACTCAAGTAAAAAATTTCCTGTGTTATAAATATTGTGGTAGTGGATGTTCATAGTCTCTTAGTATTCCATAACCTTCCAAGATGAGTCTTTTGGAATTCTACACTTAAAGCCATATAACCCATGAATGGCTTAGTGAAAGTTTTCTATTATTAATGTAAATAACCTACAAAGACTTTATATTATACCATTATGTAGATTTACTCTTTTGTTGTAACTGTTGTAATGGAAGTTAAGGATTTGTGGCCTATAAATAGTAGGCATGTATCAAAGGTTGTAAGCTTGAAATGAAATAAGAATCACTCCCTCCTTGCTCTCTATTTCTCTCTTGTATTTCTTCATTTCCTTCATCTCAATCTCTTATACTTTCTTGATTTTATAACACGTTATCAGCACGAATTCGCTCAGAAGGCCTATGGTCTAGTTTTCTATCTCTTCTACTCTCTAACTTTCTCATTTCCATACTATGTTTTGTATTGTTTATTCTCTATGTTATTTTATCTTTCTAGTCTACATTATCAATCTATTGTTCTATATTATTTTTATTATTTTTCTTTTACACTATCTATTTTTATCCATCATGTTGTTACCTTTTACATATATCTAAGATAATCTAAGCCATTATATGGAATTAAATGGATTTTTTTACCGATTGTTTTATACATCGGGTTCCATGGCTAAGATTTGAGATTATATTATCCTTCGCAAGTTTTCTTTCCTGTCGCTTTTATTTATCGTTACATTTTATGTTATTATATTATGTTATTTCATTTTATTTACACTTATTTAACATTTATATTTCTTTATTTTATTTACATTTTATTTTATATATTATTTTTTGTTTCTTTATTTTATGTCATTTATTTCATCTTGTTTTATTGTTATTTTATTTACATTTCATTTATTTATGTTAATACATTATTGTTATATCATTATGTCAATCTTTTATTTTCATTTGTTTATTATATTACATTAATATATAATAGTATTATATATGATCATGTAATATGGTCTATATGATCATGAGCTTATCTATTATTTATATTTGATTATGAATTTGAATTTATTTAATTTATTTTCTAGTATTTTGATTTTATCGAGAGGCCAGAAGCCATAATATTCTTAATTTCGTGATCAGATGACCAGAAGTCACATCACTTTTGTAATAGCTCTTATGAGAAAGAACGCTATTGGTTTCATTAAATTGCAAGATTGACAAGAAAAATTTTGGCACTTTATGATTTAATTGTTACAAATATCAAAGACCTAAAGGCTAAATGTTTAAATATCAAACTAAACAAAAAAAATAGCTTTGCAAGGTTTTTGCTATGGTCCTGAAGACCAATATTTGGAGAAATTGATGATGGTATTGAAAGTAAAGAACATATGTAAGAGTGAAAATAAACATGATCACATTGCATTTGTGGAATTGATAGTTGAAAGCTAAGAATACTTTATCTTAGCAATTGAATTACAATCATGGAAATAATAACATTTCTAAGATGATTAAAATTATGAGCAAATATCATACTATGACTAGAAGTCATATGGATAGGAAAAAAAATGGTATAATATGACCAGAAGTCATATAGACTCATATATATCAATATATTGAAAATAAAGATCAAAATGGTTGTGAAGCCAGAAAGACCATGAAATATTGTGAAAAATATAAAAAATAGTTATGATGCTTAAAGCAATAAGTTACGGAGAAAGATGATCAACTTGTATAGCCAAAAGAAATAATTGTAAGTTCTGAAGGCTATATAATTTTGATTAAGAAATAATTGTAAGCCCTGAAAGCTATATGATTTTGATTCTTTATGTTTAAATTTAAATTGATTGTGATTAATTTGTGAGAGAGAAATTATTATTTAACATTGTGATATCAACATAAATGATATATGAAATCAAATAGATAAAAAGGTAATGATTGGTCATTTTAAAATTTAAGTATAGTGCCAATTTATTTATAAATTTAAACATTATTGGTAATTATTGATATATTTTGATTTCATGGCCTTTTAGGATTCTAACTACCTCATGGTTAATCCTTATAACTCCCATATCAAATGGTTTTCAATATTTATTCATATAACCTTCAATTATAAAGTTAAGTTGTTTAATTACCTTCTTTATGTATAATTGTACAATTTATTTGTAATTTTAAGTATATTGTGTATGTGAATACTATGCATATACATCAATGGAGTTTATCATTTCTATTTTCTTCTTGGAACTTGTATTTCTCTATTAGACCAAAGATTTCCCAACAAACATTCAACTCATATACCTCAACATCAAGGTACTTTCTTTCATTATTAGTCATATTTTTCATTTTAGCTTTGTCTTCCATCTCTCTTCTCCTCTTGAGCACTATTATGTTGCCTTACAAATATATATGTAATTTTTCTTAGTTCCAGACTTTTGTTATTGAAAGGCATACAAATACTCTTCAATTTATATTTTATTTTAGTATTGATAATTTATTGCCTCCTTTCCCAATTCATTGTATTGACATTTCTTCTACTCTTTAGCATTCATATATGATATGTGCAAGTTTCATACATTAATTATGATATAATATATAATATGAAATATATTGGAATCAACTTGGTTTTACGTGACATTTAGGGGGGGAAATTCTATATCATATTTGAATTAAGAATGAGAACTTAATGAGAAAATTCATTATGAATAGTTTATGATTTGTTAGACAAAATCATTTTTGTAATGTGCATGAACTATATATATAGTGCAAGTCAAATTTATGGATGATCAAACAGTAAGGAATATTTGAAAGAAGACTATGTATATCAAAAGTATTTGTTATTTTGTATTATATGCATTTGTCTTTACATTTCTCTCAAATTAATTTTAGCCCCTAAACATCATAATTCATTGCAATAAGATCTTTATGTATTTTGATTATGGATCTCCTCATATTTTTCTTTATGTAGTGGTAAATTCTAAACATTTCATATTTTGAATATGCATCAAAAGAGGCAAATTGAAGCATATTATTATTATTATTATTATTATTATTATTAATGAGTAATAAAATTATATAAATATGTGATAATATATATTAGTTCCTGAAGAACATAAATATAATAAAGTCGATATAATTCCTAAAGAACCAATATAGTTTTTCTTAAATTCTATGGGCAGAAGAAGAATTGATTAAGGAAAGTTATAACTCATAGATTTACATTAGAGTTTTACTTTATTACAGGGTTTAAATGATAGCCCAATTGACTGAAATCCATGATTAGTTGTGAGTTATGAAGTACTTGAGTTTTGAAATGAAAGATATATTATTAGTTTGCTATATGCAAATTTGTCTTTGAAATAGAGAAATAAAGAAAGTATATTTATATGACTCACACTTGAGGGGAAGATTGTTAGAATATAAGTGAGTTAATATAAGTGTGATTAAAAAGTTTTACTCATATACTTTCTCACAAAACCTATTGATCTCCGAAAAATGGATGTCATATTGACATTTTATATCAATACTTATGGAAATTGAAAAGTTTTGTTGTTGGTTAAGCAACATGTCATAGTAAACCAGTAGTTTAATGATCCAAACAAATATATTGTTGGCATGACTTGTTTGATTCATTCGAGTCATATATAAAAGATTACGTGTGACATTCATTGAAGAACTAGAAGATTCTTCATAAATAGCCAACATATTATATAATTCAAGAGTTATCATGTGCTGTTTGTTCTTAAAAAAATTTTATTATGAGAGTATCACAAGTTATGATTTGGAATGGATCTCTATATTTCTGGAAATATATCAAGCTGATATATGGGCCCATTCAAATAACATGTAAACCATACAAGTATTCAATGAATTTGATAGATGCATCTATAAGATGGTTACATGTAATATTAATATTAGTTTGCAACCTGAAGTATGCAAGAATATTTGAATAAATTATTATATCACGCGCAATTTCCAGATTATACGATTCATTCATTGAAGCTTCCATAAATAGCTAGACTAATACTTATGAGAACAAAAATTTATGTTTCAGTGCTGGCATATTTGATCTTACATATTGCAGCACTTATACTAGCCAACCAAATTCTCCCGATAAAATTGGCTTTTGGTCAGGAGTCAAGTATATTCCATCTTAAAAAGTTTGAATGTGCATTCCTATTGATTCACCACAATGCACATAGATTTATATTTAAAGGAAATTGAGATAAATGTTGGGTAAGAACCTCCTTCTTCTTGTTTGTCTCTAAATGAAACAAAAGGGATGTTTCTAATGGAAACAAATGGATTTAGGAGACTTATACTGCATGATTAATCGATTGTCATTTGACAAAGTTTTCCTAACATGAGGGGGAGAAATTAAATAGCTGGAAAAGAAAAGAAAAAGAATGCATTATTACTATCAAATATAGATCCTTGAATATAACAATATGAACCAGAAGTTCATTTGGTTTGCATTCATGAAATATTACATAAAATCTGCCAGATGCAATTACTGACCTAAATGGGAATTACTAAATCTCATATTCCAGCTATAAGTGGTCTAATCAGCATAAATGAAAGTGAGACATGCCCGAAGTATGAGAGAATAATCAGTTCCAAAAGAAAAAAAGAAAGAAGCAAATAATCAAGATAATCATATTAAGGAGGTAGACACTCCAGAAGAGGTCAATACATAACTATTTGCAGAACCCTCAAAAGAGGTTCAGGTACCTGAAAGTAATAAAGAGATCTCAATGAATTATGTCACAACAAGAAAAATGGAACTGAAAAGATAAAATTGTCGACAACAGTTTTAGTAATGATATCACGTGATCAAATGAGGATCTTATACATAAATATGTCGGTAGAAAAAAAAGGTGATTGGCCAACTGAAGAAGGGGACAAGATGCAATGAAAAATGTTCTTTCAGCATGTGAAATTTATGGACCTGTAGTCTAAATATGGACCTGTAGCCTAAAACATTTGAAATATTAAATTATTTGTGATATATGAATATTCATGTGAAAATAAAGATTTTCACAAGGCTTAATGATGATTATGATGAGATACAACATTTGGTGGTGGATACAATAATTGTTGCATATATTATTAGTCTGGCAGTATATGCATATGAAATAATACGTCTATTAAATATTATTATATATAGCATATGCCTATGGATAATGAATATTACATGAGAATTCTTGAAGGGTCAAAATGTTGAAAGCATGTCTAAGAAAAGTATTCAGTATATAAAATGTCACATAGATTAAAATGATTTGAGTATATATATAATTGATTGAAAGATATATTGAAAAATGAATAATTTTATATATCAAGTTATTGGAAACCTTAATGATTTCAAAATCATATATTTTTGCTATGATGATTGTTTGCAAAAATTTATTGAATTTAATGGTCTATAAGTATCACATATTTATGAATATTTACATCATGTTAATATTGTTGTTATTATGTTCTTTCTAGTAAAATCAAGGTGCTGCAAGTACACTATGTATGCTATGAAACTGAGATTTAGTATAGCAGTTTTATGAAACTATTCTATAAGTACATTTTGTTTATAACAAATTGAACATGTGGATAGAAGATATATCATGAAGATTTTCAGGATAATTTTCTTTTATTATTTCCACAATGCATAGAGGCAAGTGGAGAATATAATATTTAACATATCCAGAAGATATGGTAAATAATTATGTTTCAGCATATGATTTAATGACAATACATTATGTATAGTTTAGATAAAAAGGACATCAATTGCTTGAAAAAAATAATTAATGATAGTTGCAATTGAGAAATCAGTATATTGTCTTGAAATATGACAATCTAATCAAAATGAGTGATGTTGCTATCAGGGGGAGTAAAGATCATGTTGTACTCTTTTCCTTAACCAAGGTTTTGTCCCACTGGGTTTTTTTGGTAAGGTTTTTAATGAGACAACTTCAATATGTATTGTGTACTCTTTTTCCTTCACTGGGTTTTTGTCCCATTAGGTTTTTCCTAGTAAGGTTTTAATGAGGCACAATATTTGTTTATGAACATCCAAGGGGGAGTGTTATGAATATTGTGGTAGTGGATGTTCATAGTCTCTTCGTATTCCATAACCTTCCAAGATGAGTCTTTTGGAATTCTACACTTAAAGCCATATAACCCATGAATGGCTTAGTGGGAGTTTTCTATTATTAATGTAAATAACCTACAAAGACTTTATATTATACCATTATGTAAATTTACTCTTTTGTTGTAACTGTTGTAATGGAAGTTAAGGATTTGTGGCCTATAAATAGTAGGCATGGATCAAAGGTTGTAAGCTTGAAATGAAATAAGAATCACTCCCTCCTTGCTCTCTATTTCTCTCTTGTATTTCTTCATTTCCTTCATCTCAATCTCTTATACTTTCTTGATTTTATAACATCCTGCAACTTTTTAATTATTATTCTTAATGTGATTCTTCCTAGAATACACTCTTCAGGGGCAATTTGTAGCAGAATAGAAATTTTTTGGTGGCGAGTGGAAATTTTTTTGACCAATATAGAATTGTATATTTCATTTGTTGTTGGATTGACTTTGTCTTATGGGTATAATATATATTAAATAGAGATAAATTTTAAAGTTAAAAATCTGTTGAGTTTTAAGGCATACTTAATTAATTTCGAGATTTTTCTTTGTGGTTGTGAAATATGCAAAAATTGACATATAAATAAGACTAAAGGAGTAGCTTAGAAACATAAAATTTCATTAACATTATCTTAAAATTTAATAACTTTCTAAGTGTCTATTTGTTATACCACTCTGATTCTATTTATAAGTCATCTTTAATTAATTCTCACATACCAAGTAGAGTTAGTTAACTCATTAACTATGGGCTAAATTTTCAATTTCACCCTTTCCCTTTTCTATGATTGGATCCAAAAGTTAACATGAATAAATTCTTTTTGTTTGTTGTAATTAATATGGGTAAAAAAGTATAAAACACATTTACTACCCTAAAACTGAACTTATAAATAGGACCAACTTTTTTGGTTAAAAAGAACTTATAAATAGGATGAGAGTGGTAGTTTTTTAAAAGTGCTTTTACAATTTACGAAGTAAGTATGTGAGAAAAGTTTTGTCTCGACTTACAGAAAAAGACTTCTAGCTAAAACCATGGTTTCATTGTTTCTCAAACATGCACTAACTTTAATGCTATTTAATACGGTTTCATTGTTTCTCAAACATGCACTAACTTTAATGCTATTTTATACTCCATCCAGTCCTAAATATAAGACAGAGTTGACTTTTTTGAAGAGATTAAGAAAGCTAATTAAATTACTTTAGAGTATTTATATTTTTATTTTTTTCTCCATACTAATTAATTTGACTAATAAATTGATATATAATTTAAGGATACACAATATATGATATGATTAAATAACTTATTTAGTTTCTTTAATCTCTCTAAAAAAAGTTAACTCTATCTTATATTTAAGACGGGAATGAGTACTCAATATAATACATTTTAGGTTGAGAGCACATACGGGAAACAACAATAAATAAATGAATAGAAAAATCTAATGGGTGGGAAAAAAAAACTTTTCTCGTCCGTGATGTCAAAGAAGAATTGTATTTCTTTAGAATTTCTTTTTGAAAAAAAAAATATAAATTAAAATATTTTGAAGAATAAATGTATCAAAAATAAATAGAGATTATTTATTTAGATTATTTGATAAAAAAATTGTAAAATACAAATATGTCAATTTCCAAAACTTTGTCTTAAAAATTTTAATAATCTTCTAACTTTAATCCTATTTAATACTCTTTCCAATCCTTTTTATAAGCAACAACCAGCCTGATTGTACAAAATGAACTTGCTATTAAAATTATTCAAAAACAATAAACATGTGAAATATATCTCTAATTATGAAAAGAGAATAAGAGAAAGAATAAAAATTTGAAAGAGAACAAATAATAAATAATTAAATGAAAAATAATTAGTATTTCATTAATATAAAAATATATATTTAATAAAAAACAATAAAACTATAATTTTAGAAACCATTTTTCGCATTTTAAAGGGTCTCCATCTAGACACTCTCTCCATTTTCCTCCATTTAAGATGATACGGCACCATTTCTCTCTCTCATCAATCAACTACTCGTCTTCCTCTGAAGTGATGCCGTTTTGCTTCAAAGCAGGGGATGATGTTATGTATTGAAAATAACCCAAACAGATTGTCCTCAGCACTCATTGTATCAAGAGTGTTCAAGTCTTCATCACCGTCAGTCCTCGTGGTCATCTTCATCGTCGCCACCATCGCCTAGATCTGCATCATCATCTAGAGAAGAGAGGAAAAGTTGGATTCTTCCATACCCAGTGACTTCTTATTCCTTAAAATGGCTTAACCCCCCCCCCCCCCCCTTCATAAATTAAGCTCCAAAGACTCCATTTTCAGTCGATCTCATTCTCTAAAAAGAAATTTGATGCAGCCTCAGCACTTGGTACGGTGCTTCTTTCATGACCATAAAAAAGAAGCTTCTTTTTCTGAAGGTGCAATTGCATTAGATGTTTGATTTTGTAGAATTCAAATGAAAATGTCCTTCTTAGTTCTTAGCTGTCAGAGTGAGGTCTTCATTGCTTTTTGCTGAGCTTAAACTCTCACAATGGCGATAGTGAATGTTGGAGAATTTGTTTTCAGTTTTTTTTTTTTTCAAAAAAAGATAACATCATCTCTTTGCTTTGCAGCAAAATGGCGTCACTGCCGAGGAGAGCAAGAAGTGGATTGCTGAGAGACACAAGACGACGCCGTATAATGCAAATGGGGAGAAATGGAGAGTGTCTAAATAGAGACACCTTGGCGTTTTCTGTACATCAAGACAAAACCCTTTTTATATATTCATTTCATAAATTTTAAAAACATTTTTAAAAAAATAAAATAAATTGGCAAAAACCAACTCCAAAAAAGAGAAAAATACTTATAAATAATACAAGAGGGAGTAAACATTTAAGGACAGTTATATAAGTTATACAAGGTCCATTTAAATAACTTAATAAGGGAAAAATAAACCGTTTCTTCTTTTTTTTTTTTTAATAAGGAATCTTTTAGAACCTTTGGGAATAAGGGAGGAAAGAGTCTTTTCATACAACCGGGATCAGATTTGGTTATGATTACTGATAACGACATATGCAGCGCTGGTTTTGCAGTTAACCAACCGAATTTGGACCGTCGACACATCCATAAAAAGGCAAAGCAAAGACCCTTTTTGGTGAAAACAACAATTAACATATATCATCAGGGGGCCATTCTTTCAATGAGGCAGTTTGCAGGTTAGCCATTTGGTTACTGACTTTTTTATTTTGAGAAAACCTTATAAAATACCATTTGAAATTTGAAATTCTAAAAAGGGGGAGTTTAATATGTAAAATTCTAAATCCATAACTTGGATTAAGCAAAACCAAACCCGAAACCAAACGGAACCGAATTTATTTCAGTTTTTTCAATTTGGTTTTAATAGTTTCATCTGATGCATAGAAAAAATGTACTCCAAAAAAATTTGGTTTTTTTAATCATTGATTATAATACTACTTGTCAATATTTCTAAATGAGAGACTAAGAGTATCAATTTTTATACATAAGATTGTGGAAAATTAACTAACAATATTAATTATGTTATAAAAATAAAGATATTTGAGATAAGAGAACAAGAGATAATGGAAGAGAAAATTTAAGAGAGAAAGTAGGGAGCAATTCTCATTGAGTTTCTTATGTGCGTTACAATATTTGCACAAGACCTCTATTTATAGGCCTTAAGGAGTCTTGCACAAAAAGTCACCATTAATATAAAACTTGGAAAGCAAATCTACTTGGAGAGAAAGTCTTGCTGGCTTGGAGAGGAAGTAGAATAAAGATAAGAAACTATTAAATGTAGCCAAGTAGATTTTGATTGGGACATAAGTCAATAGACATCCATATAATTAGTGTTCATAGCACTCTCTCTTGGATGTCCATTATGGATGTGCCTCATTAAAAACTTTAACTTAAAAAAACTCAGTGGGATAAAAATCTAGCCAAAGAAAAGATTACATCATTCATTGATATACTATCTAATACTGCCCTATTAAAGACCTTTTTAGAAAAACCTAGTGGGACAAACCCTAGATAAGGAAAAAAGAGCATAGCATGTTTCGACTCCCCCTCTTGACTACATTAGTTGAGATATTTGAGTCTTTAAAGACTGATGTCATGGACATGCTTTTCAAAGATTGTATTTGGAAGTGACTTGGAAATTAAATCTTCTAGATCTTCACTTGAATAGATTTGCTGGATATGTATTTCGCCATCCTTTTGAAGGTCACGAGTGAAGAAGAATTTTGGTGAAATATGCTTTGTTCTATCACCTTTGATATATTCTTCTTTAAGTTGGGCAATTCATAGGACTGTTGGGATCATTTTGCCTAAAGATAAACCACAACTGATTCGTATGTGATGTATTACTTACCTCAACCATACGTATTATTGATTTGCTTCATGTATCACTAGAATTTTTGCATGGTTAGATGATGTAGCTGATATAGTTTGTTTCATAAATCACCATGAAATAGTTGCACCTCCACATGTAAATAGATTGTTTGTTTGTGATTTACCACCATGTGAAGTAGACAAAAATCCAACATCTACATAAACAATCTATTCATGCTTGGATACATTTGAGTAGGATAATCCAATATTCATAGTTCCTCTGAGATAATAAAAGAATATGTTTCACTCCATTCCAATGTCTTCATGTTTGTGAAGAACTATATCTTGCTAATAAGCTAACAACAAATAATATATCATGTCTTGTGTGATTAGTAAGATACATTAGTGATCCAATAACACTAAAATAATGTACTTCTAGATCAAGTAGTTCTACATCACCTTCTTTGCCAAACACTCGAGGTCTAAAAGGGTCTTTATCCACCCGCAAAGACCTTACAACTATTGAGATACATAATAGTTGTGACATATCTATGTAAAAAAGCTCTAAGACATTTCTTGTGTAAGCTTCTTGATATACAAAGATCCCATTTTTTAGTATTTAATCTGTAATTCAACACATAAATTCTTACCAAGTCCTTTATTTCAAATTCTTTCTTTAAACAATTAATTGTATTTCAGAGCTTTTTAGGAGTTCCAATGATGTTGATATTATCAACATAAACAACAATTATAGCAAACTGACTTGAAGATTTTTTCATAAAGATGTATGAACATATTGGATTATTTTTGTATCCTTCTTTCAATAAATATTCACACCATACAAGGACTTATTTAATTTAATTGAGTATTGTTCTCGAGAACTTGCATTTGATGCTTCTGGTATCTTGAGTCCTTCAGGGACTAGTGCTTCTAGCACCTTGAGATCTTCATTATCATTCATGATATCAAATGCTATATTACAAGCAAAGATTTCGTCAATGTTGAATTCATTTCGGTCCCATTGGATTCTATTCTTAACATAATTTATTGAGATCTCATTATTTTCAAACATTTTAGGTACCTTAGTTTCTTATGGGAATATTACATTCTCTTCTAAAGATATCTCTTCTAGAGATAATAACTCTTCATGAGATGACTCTTCTAGAGCTACTAACTTTTATTGATTATCCATTATTTTACCATCTATATTATTCACTCTTTTTCTCTTATATGATCCATGCTTCAGGCGTGCTTTAGATTCACTCACAATAAGTTGTCCTTTAGGGACAACAATTATGATATGAGCATTAGCAGCTGGGACATGTGACTTTGTCATTTTCATTGGGTCAATAAATGATTCTAGCATTTGATTAGCAAAATTTTGTAAATAAATTATCATTTGAACGTTTAGTTCACATTGTTTTATTTAAATATCAAAACTCTATAAATTAATTATTTTGATAATTGAGTTTTATATTAGGCTTGTGGTTGAATGATTATGTTATGAACTTCGAGAAGTCCAAGGCCTAAAGTTTTTTATTAATTATGGTTGATTTGTAAAGCAATGAGAAAAGTTTTATTATCCATGATAAATTTTAAATAACTAGTCTATTCTTTTCCATCATGGATAGATATTTGTAGTGATTATCATTCATGATATTTGTAGTGATTTAAATCCTTTATTACTATAGTTGTGTTTCAAATGATTGGTTGAACTTTTTTTCTATCATGGTTAACTTTTAAAAGATGAGTTGTAATTTTTTTGCTATGGTAGACCTGTGGTTTTATGTTTTCCCTTTTGTGCCATTATATTGTTTATTATCTGAAGATTTGATTAAGTGGGTGTTTGATTTTCTTCCAAACCTAGGTTTTCACAATCCGAGCCAAAATTCCTCTCACACACTTACATCGTAAATCATAAAAGCTATTCTCAAAAGCTAATCCAAACACACACTAAGTGTATGGAGAATTGAGTTTTGAGGAATAGACTTTATATTTGATCCCTGACCAAAATTGTGGCTTTTTGACAGCACCAATTAGGTATGGAACTTGATAGATTAGGCAAAAAGAACAAACCAGAGGTGCCGTGACACAAACCAGAACAGAGGGAGCAAAGGATTTGGCTGAGAGATTCAGGCAGAGGAGGGAATTTCATTGTCAACCACCACCATCAGTTTTCCCTCCTTTCCACCATCGCTTACCGCCCTCCTTCGTTGCCGGAGACCTGAAAAAGAGAGGAACAGAGCTACTATGAACCAAAAAAACCAAACCCAACCTTCAGATCAAGAATTGGCCTCTAGATCACATTTTCACCTCTACCTTCACTCTTAATCATTATTAGCCACCATCACCACCCTCCACCGACATCATCCTCATTCCACTGTCATCTTCTTCATCCTGGAGCTTTAGCGAGACAAAGGAGATGACATAGGAGAAGAAGACCCAACATGTCTTTTCACTTTGGCTTACCTTCAGATTGCACCATCATCGCCACAGTCTTCATTTCTCATCACCACCGTCACCTTCCAACTCCTTCTCCTCCATTACTATCTCTTTCCATGGCTAACTCCCTCTTATCTTCCATTCATTAAACTCAATTTTTTGGTGGTATTTTTCATGGTTGTGTACTTGAATCTAAGTATGGGTTTGCTTCTTGAAGTTAATTCTATGAATTACAGCAGCTAGAGCTTGCTTCTCATAGAGCAATGGGTTGAATCTTGATGATTGGAGCTCCATAGGGGAGTGTTTAGCACCTAATTTCTTGTTCTTTCCTTTATATTTGTTAAATTATAGGTTTAGAGTTTGATTTATGTTTTGGATTGAAATTGTGTGTTGGAGTTCCATGCACTTGATGAGATTAGTGTGTATTTTGGTTTTAATTTTGTGCATTTGACACTTTGAACTTAATTAGTAGTAATTTCTTGTATAATTACTTGGTTAAGCATATGTTTGGAGTTGCTATACATATATTATGTTAGTAATTCAAGGGTTCTTGGTTACTTGTGTCTTGAATATTGTTAATTCCATTGGCTATAGTTTTCAATTTGGTTTCAGTCATAGGAATTAAGTCTTATCCGGTGTGGGAGATTTAATTCACCTAACTCAAGCTAGCTTAAAGGGTCTTTTGGACAAATTTGTCAAACTAGCACACTCCTAAAAATATTTTGAAGCAAGCGATAGATTAAATCCATTGATCTAGGAGGTTTTATTGTAATTTTCTAATCAAATTTTCATCTCATTGGTTCTATCACAAAAATTCAAAAATATTTATTTTAAAACATTTTAGTTTAATTGCAATCTAGTTGATAGATAAAAAATTCAAAACATTTTACTTGTTTCATGCCAATCATTATATTTAGTTGCTAGGTAATTAATAAAAGGCTCCTTAAGAGAAGATCCGAGATTACACCCTATATTACAATTCTTGGTTTTTTTTAAAGAAGTTATCAAGGCATAAGCTGACACTGTTCTTCAAATTCTTAGGGTATTATGGCCCCAAAGCACATAATTTTGAGAATGAAACGTTGGGATGTTATAATATTCTAATAAATTATTATAATTATAATATATTATAATACAAATTATTATAATAATTTGATTTTAATGATCTTTCAAATTTTTTAATTAGACATATTTAACGAAAGATATACTACCTTAAGTTGTAAATATAAGAGTTAGTTGATTAATTTGGAAAAATTAATTAGGCTAAATAAATTACTTAATTTATAATATATGTTACCTAATCTCTTTGAAATATTTGTGTATCATTGATTATAGGGTTAAAGTACAAAAATACCTATAAATTTTTACCAAAAGTGCGTTCAGCACTATATATTTTTCGAAGGTGTAAAAATTCCTATAAACTCTTAAAACGAGTGCAAAATTACCATTTCTGTTAATGTTAGATAAGTTCCGTTGTATAATTGATTCTTCAGTTGACCAGTGGACACATGGTCGGATGTGAAAATGCCATCTGCCAACTTCTTCCTTGACCTCAAGCCTATCTGTGAATGGTGAACTCTTTCCAAAGCCCAAATCTCTTGTAAACATCCACTGTATCGCCGTCAAAGTCTTCTTTCCCAATCGTTTAATCAAGAAAGCCTTTTTGTGCTTTGCCTACGACTACAGGGGAAAGGGACTGGGAAATTCTCTCCAATGTCAAATTCGAACTTTGGTGCCCTCCAGTCGTTATTGAAGATCTCTTAGGTGTGTTTGGTTTTAGGGGAGGGGAGGGTATGTTACATTGTTTGGTTTGTTAGAGCAAAGGGAAGGGAAGATGATTCTTTGTTTTGTTTAAAGGGAGGGAAGGGAATTAAAGCCAAAATTTTGGCTTTCCTCCCACCCCCTCCCCTCAAACCAAACTCACCCTTAAAGAAGGGGGCTGGGATGGGGTTATAGAATGAAAAGAATGAAAACCATCGTTATTGTGGATTGTTTTAACAAATTTAATTTTCAAACCCTCTCTCTTCCTTTATTCTTCTTCGAACCCTCCTTCCTCCAAATCAATTTCTTTCATGCTCAGTTTCTTGCACTGAACATTCATCGGTGCCTCTTTTTTAAGGTGGATGAAGGTACTCTACCACAATGGTAGTTTGAAGTCATGGGAATATGATGACTCACTCGCAAAGACATTGTCATCTTCTTGTCACCTTCAAGGTTGTCATTTCCATCGGCGGTGGCATTGTCGTCAAAGTTTCAAAAATTTTGAAAAGGGTAACTAAAAATTGCAGATATCAAAATGTATAAAAATATGTTGTTTCTAAATTTATTTTTTGGCTCTTTCATTCTCACTTTATTCTTTCTCTAATTTTTCTTGTTTCTAAAATCAAGAAGGTCCAAAGGTGAGAGGTGGAATTTTTCAGTGAAGAAGATGGGAGGGGTGAGCCGAAGAGTGACAAAGGGAGGAGGAGAGAAGGGGGAGGAGGTAGCTAATGAACAAATGGTAAATAATTTCTTTTTATTTTTTAAATAATAAAAGTGGGAATATGACACATAAGATTAAAAAAAAGAATGAAATGTACTCACTCGTTGGATCCAGCACAAATGACATGGTCCTCCATGTGCATTCAATAAATTTTGGGACAATTACATTCCGGTCCCAAGGAAAAGGAGAAATAAAGAAATGGTCCCTATAGATTATAAAATGAAAAAATGGTCTCATAGAGTTGTCAATACAGGCTCCTGAAGTTGTTAATGAGTTGTCAATACAGGCTCATGGAGTTGTTAATGGGATCATTTTTTCATTTTGCAATCTATAGGGACCATTTCTTCATTTTTTTTCTTCCATGGGACCTAACTGTAATTCTCCCATAAATTTTCTTTGTTAGTAATGCCATGTGGGACCCACGCAACATCCACATTATACTTTTCAGCCAACCCTAATATCTTTAACAATCAACATAACCCCGCTTAACAGAAAATGGTAAAATTTTCCCAATTTTTTTTGAAGTTTATGGATATTTTTATACCCCTGAAAAGCATATGGTGTTGAGTGTACTTTTGGTAAAAGATTATGTATACTTTTACACCTTAACCTCTTGATTATATATTATTTTATAAGTTGGACAAATTAGTTTAGAGAAAAATAATAAATTCAAGAGATAAAATAAAAAATGTATTATATTTAGAACTACAATTCACTTCAACTAGCTCTTATATTTAAGATGGATTGTGGTATTTATTATTTCTCTAAATGTTGAATTTCCCGAATTGTGAAACTTGTTAAAAGTAATAGAAAATGACATGATTGAAATGGTAGATATTTTTATAAATGTTGTCATTTGCATTGCAAGTATATTCAGTGATTTAAAACATTACATTCTTACTCATATCATAATATATGTTTTTGTATTATAATAAAAAAAAATCTTTTGAGATCAAAGGTGAGGCCCAAAATAAAAAAATTTATAGGCCCCGAAAAATAGCCATCGGTGTTGGAGCTCCAGCGGTCGGTATGTTAGCGGCTTTAGCAAGGGTGGCTTTATATGTTTTTTTTTTTTAAAATTGAAGGGCAATTTTGTAAAAGCACCAACATTCCAAAATTTTTCTTTTTGATAAAAAATTACTATTTTATATATTGAACTCAACTTTTTGGAATTTCAAATTTATGATATTTGATCCTTTTATAAAAAAAATTCCTATTTATTTAGTCCTGAGATTTATATGGATTTGCAATTTTGTATATTGGACTCAACTTCATAGGGATTGTCCTTTAATTTATTGTATTTTATATTAAATTATTAGGTTTTAATATAATTTTGGTTAGCTTTTATTTATTATTTTTTGGGGCAATCAACAAAGAAAATATTCATTAAAAATTTGCTATAAATTCCAAGTAAAGGACTTACTTGCATAAGTCCTGCAAATTTGAAAAAAATTTAGGGAAAATTTCAGTCAATCCCCTCTATAGCAACGTAATTTTAGTCAACCCTTAAAACTTTCTGCAACTTCAAGACAACCGACGGTCAAAATGAAATTAATTTTTGTGGATGAAAA
Source organism: Inga leiocalycina (assembly GCA_963242795.1). Taxonomy (NCBI): domain Eukaryota; kingdom Viridiplantae; phylum Streptophyta; class Magnoliopsida; order Fabales; family Fabaceae; genus Inga; species Inga leiocalycina. The sequence goes on from OY725321.1 coordinate 63,187,314, forward strand.
GACCATGATACTCTTACTTTATTTGTTTTATAAATTGTCTTATTTGTCTTGTAAATATCTATATTTATCTTGTGAATTTTCATATTTATCTTGTAAATGCCAAAATATTTTTAATTCCTTGGGTTCTTTTGAATTCCTATATTTGTTTTGTAAATATTTTTATTTGTCTTGTAGATGCCCATATTTATCTTGTGAATTTTCATATTTGTCTTGTAAATGGAAAAAATGTTTTTAACTCTCCAGGTTCTTTTGAATCCCTTTATTTATCTTGTAAATATCTTTATTTATCTTGTAAATGCTTATATTTGTTTTGTAAATTTCATATTTATCTTGTAAATAGCCATAATATTTTTGATTCATTAAGTTTTTTCAAATCCTTTTATTTGCTTTGTAAATGCTCTTCTGAAAAAAAAATAAAAGAAATGCATCACTATCTTTTCACCCACAAAAAAATTAATTTCATTTCGATCATTGGGGTGCAGTGGAGTTTCAGAAAGTTTTGGGATTGATTGAAATTAATTTGCTACAGAGGGGCTGACTGAAATTTTCCCAAAGCCTCTAATGAGGTGTTTTGAAACATAGCTGTAGTTTATCAGAAATTCAGGTCTAAATTGCAACATTTCTATAGTAAATTCGCAAGGACCGGTTATAAACATATACAAGCCGCGAAAGGAATGTCATTTAGCCCTCGTATCTACAGCAAACCATCCAATATCCAATACTATATTGGATTCCAGCGAATCTAAACTTAAATAGTTGGGAGACCAACATATTGATAATGTATGATAATAATTCCTCATCGTGGGTCCCAGTGGGAACTGAAAGGAAGGATGTAGCGGTGAAGGGAAGAGAAAGGATTGTGGGGCCCCAAAGACTTCCAATGCTTCTTCATCTTTACAATCTGAATTAATAATCCCAGACCATGCCCATTTCCCAATCCAAAGTGGGTCTATAGTAGATGACATGGATCTAGCCCAAATTCCCAAAGTGGACATGTAGGTTTCTACCATTGTGGGTTGCAATAATGAGCTGAATAGTGTTGATGAAGGGATGGAGGATATGATCGATGAGTGACCTTGGCACTAATTTGATTAATGATAGACCTATGTTGATTAATATATTATTAATTTGCTTAATAATCTTGTTTTCATTATATTTTCATGGCATTCAGATTATGAATCAATAAAAGGCTTCTGGAAAAGAGAGAATGATTCTAAGTTTGCATATACACAATATTTGATTAATTTTTTTGATTGTGGATCCTAAAGGCTAATGAACAAAAGGCCCTCATCAAATGGAAAAAAAGAAAAAAGAAAAAAATTTACATACAAGAAATTAATTAAAAATTTTTACAAATGGAGTTTCATGCTTTATTGAAAACTTGTTTATCTTCAACACTGAACAGAGAATTAGTAAGCTTGGTTTTCAAATTTTCACTTTCATTGGAATTAAGCAGGTGGGGGTCTTTGACCGACACCGCCAATTCATTCATCTCGCAATTGAAAATAATCGTAGGGAAAGGTGGTTTATGACAATTGTTTATGCAAGTCCTCACATTTTTGTTCATCGATTATTATGGGACGAGCTTAATTACTCGACTAGGCAACAACATACAGGGCCATGGCTATTGGGTTGTGATTTTAATGGGACTATGGTCCTTTAATGTGTCTTCTCTAATACCCTTTAAAATTTCACAACGTCTTAAGTGTTTGGTTCTTGTTTATTGTGATCATTAGATTATACATAAAATGAGTGACATTTTAATATTTATATGCATAAAATAGCGTGGTTTTGGATTTTTTTACTATTTTTCAAAACAGATAAATAAAAAAAGCTTCATTTCATAGTATTTTTTCTTTGAAATTCAAAAAAAGTTTAAAGTTGCACCATTTGTTTTTGCCTGTAATATATTAAAATGACAATCATTTTATGTAAAATCTAATGATCGTAAGGGGAAAAAAAAACTTTTGGGAGGTTGAGACATCACAAGGTGTAATAGAGAAAGGCACGTTAGAGGCTCCAAATCTAATTTTAATGTCACACTATTTGAATATGAGATAACATCGATCTTCTATTGAGATTTTTGTAACTGGTATGAGAATATAGATGTATAGGACTTGGGGCATGTGGGCCCTCTCTCTTTACCAGGGTTTCCAGACCCGGATCAGAGCGGCCGGTTCGGCCTGGGAACCGCTGAGCCGGGCATTAGACCGGTTTAGTCCGGTCTGGGTTTTTTATTTTATTTTTTTAAAAAATCAAAATTTTTAATTTTTCCTTTATAGTTGCATACTAGTAAGTCTAAAATTTTTAATTTCTTGCCGGTTTGGCCCGGGTTGAGCTCTGGTTTAGCCCTGGTCTAACCCACTGACCCTTAACCCATTATCCCGACCGATTCAATACTCAATCCGAATTTTAATACCTTACTCTTTACATAGAAAAGAGCAAGCATGGAGGCTAGTCTTGATCATTTAATGGCTAATGAACATTGGCTACGATGTTTTCCCAATGCTACGCTAGAGTTTCACATCTTCCATTTTATAAGTCAGACCATCGGCCCTTACTCCTATGCCTCGATGGCTGTGCAGAGATGTCAAGAGCACTGAGGCCATTTCGCTTTATGGCGTCTTGGGTGTTGTACGAGAACTTTAATGCTTTTTTAAAGGATAAATGCATTTGGAACAGGAATGTTTTTGGGCACATTGAATCTAGGGAGAAGAAATTGATGAGTCATCTTGAAGGAGTGTCTTGTGCTATTGGAAGAGGAAAAAATATAAAATACTTTGGGGAACTGCAAATTGAACTCTGGAAAACAGCTTGAGAGTGTTATCACTCAAGCGTCCGCATTCCTGGCTCATCGCTGTGATGATGAGAAGAGAATTTCGCTAAGTGGAGAGATCTGACCCGTTGGAAAATATGATGTGATGAAAATATTTTGAAAAGTGTAAATTTTGAGCTAACTGTATAGAGTCTTAGATTAAATTGAAAAAAATTGGAAAGCTCATAAAATCCTTCTCTTTGTGGGAGGATGAGGACAAGAAGTGGAAGCTTACATGGATTCTTGGAGGTGGAGAAAAGAAGAAGAAGAAAAAAAAAGAAGATCAAAGAAGTAACTTGAAGGTGCTCCCAGTCGTTTTTGCTTCGGCACAACAACGCAAAAGTGAAATCACCTAAAAAATAGGCCATTCTGATCGCATTTGCTTTTGCTACGCCACAGTGAAGCAAAAGCGAAAACACATAAAAAATAGATCCTTTTAACCGCGTTTGCTGTGGGTTTGCTATAGTAAAACGAAAGCAAAGTTGCAATACTGCAATTGTGCATTTTGAAAAAATGAAGCTTCAGCTGGCTTTTTAACCTAATGGGGGCGGAAAAATGGGGAGATTCTGCACAAGGAAGAGCTCAAGAACCACTAGGAGGCTTCTTGGAGAGCTCTTAGGAGAAATTTGGTGCTTCTTGGAAGAGATTTTTGGAGAAATTCAAGATTTTCTTCTCTTTTTCTGGTTTTTCTCCTCTCTTCTTCCCATTTGCTGATATGGATTTAACTTTTGTGTTGATTTTTTGGTTTGTATTGATTATGAGTAGCTAAAACTCTTATTTAGAATTACTTCTACTCATTGTATGGATTAAAACTACTATATTTTCTTGCTTTTGCTAGTTGTTGAGAATATATGCTAATTTTTCTCTATGCTTAATTACTATCTTTGCTTGATCACCACATGATTAGTTTAGTTCAATTGAATGATGCTTGAGAGAGCTATTTTGGTTGTAGAACTTGAGAAAAAACATGTTAGACTTGAAATTTATGGATTAAATGGATGGTTTGTTATTATAATAGAGATATATCTAACAACCTAACATAGTCTAATGAAGAATTGCTTTGGGAAAGATGATTTTCATTAATGATAGACAAGAGATTGAATATTGTTAATGAAGATTAAAAAATCAATCTTGACTTGAGAGAGCTTGATTGATGATCTTAGAATCTTTGACTAGCATATAGACTCACACAACTAGCATAAATGAATCAATTGCATAGTTTCATGAAATACAATGAGGAAGAAGTAATCCTAAGCCTTTAAACCTTGAAGTAGAATCAATTTTACAATCACCTTTGCCTTACCTTACTATTTTCAAAAAAATTCCTTAATTCAATTTCAAATGATTTCACTCATGAACCTAATTAAGAATATAGTTACAACAATTAACTCGATCACTTTCGTCATAGTACTTGTGGATGAACACTTGTTTACTCACTAAATTATTACTTGCGACCTGTGCACTTGCGGAAGCTAAACGGCGAACAGTGTGCGTCAAGGGGACCCTATCTCACCATACCTGTTTATAATTTGCATGGAGAAATTAGCTTATTTGATTCAAAAGAAAATGGCTTAACAGGAGTGGAGGCCTATAAGACTCACTAAAACAGGGCCACAGATAACTCACTTAGTCTTGGCTAATTATATAATTCTTTTGCTGGAGGCATCGACACAGTAGGCAGAATTGATCAAAGGATGCTTAGACTCCTTTTGCAATACTTTTGGGTTAAAGGTAAACACAACTAAGACTCATGTATTCTTTTCTACTAACATGAATCACACCAGGTGCAGCGAATTAAGATCGTCGTTGGGCTTTTCCTCCACGGTGGATCTTGGGAAATATCTTGGCGTGCCTTTGCATCATCAACGAGTTTGTAAAGATACCTTTCAAGGGGTTATTGACAAGGTGAAGACCAGATTATCTTAGTGAAAGGCATGTTTTATCTCTTTGGCTGGTAGATCGACTTTAATTTCATGTGGCTTCAGCAATTCCAAACCTCATCCCTCCTGGTAGATACATGCAACGTGCTTCGTGAATATAACAGAAATTTCTTATGGGGGATAACAGACGAGAGAAGGAAAACAAATCTCTTCTCCTAGGATGAAGTTTGCAAGCCAAAGAAGAGGGGTAGTTTGGGTTTGAGGCATGTTAAATTACAAAACCACTTTCTTCTAATGAAGTTGGGTCAGAAGTTGGCTAAATGTAGAGATGATATTGGTGTGAGACAAGTATTGGTGTGACAATGATCTTATGCCAAAATGTGGCCCAAAAAGGACTGGCTTGAATGTCTGGGCAGGAATGAAGAAGATATGGAGCAAAGTAGAGGAAGGAATGGAACCCACTAGTCCACTACTAACGGTGGGACCGTGAGATGGAGATGGAACAGAATTGGCAACTTCTCAATTAAGGAGCATATGTGCTGCTTTTTGAGAATGATGACAAAACTGATAATAGATGAGATAAAATCTGGAAAAATGAAGGTGCTGTAAAGGAGTCGTACACTCGCTTGGCTTGCTGCACGTAATTCAGCAAGATGGAAAAGAGGAATGTGTGAGGATGACTTATGCCTGACATGTAAAGATGAGCTGAAGACATGGTACATGTTTTTCGTGACTGTGGCTACACAACTTCGAGAAAAACTGGTTCACTCTTACAGGTGGAGGTGGTTTTGCACTCAACTTTCTAGATTGGCTGTGGTGGAATGTCAACTGCAAGAGTGAAGATGAGGCGGACTGGGGACCTTTATTTATCGTGATCCTTTGGTGGCTTTAGTGATGCAGCAACATGTTTATCTTTTGAATAGAAGAAAGTACAGAGTGAATTTGTTTTTACAAATGCTAGAGGGATTACTGTAAGCATGCTGCAGGAGACATGTGATTGCTTGGCAGGGACTGCAATTCAAGGTGCTAAACGTGTACACTTGGCTGGGAGTTAGGAACCATAAGAGAATGAATGGCTCAAAATCAATGTTGATGGCGCCTACTCGGCCTTCAAGAATTCCAATGCATGTGAAGGGCTAATCTGTAACACATTTTGTGATTTCCTTAAAGGATTTATTCATCATATTAATGAAGGGGATACACTGATAGTAGAGTTGTGGGGTTGTTTACATGGCCTGGGATTGAGGCTTTAGAAGAGTTATTTTAGAAATGAACTCTACCAACACGATTGCCCTTATCACTGAACGGAGTGGAAGACAAGCATGCTGATAGCTAGTGGTATGATATGAGAAGTGACTGCTCTTCTGAATAGAGAATGGGTGAGAATGGGTGGTGCGTTTAGCATATATTGATTGGAGTTGCAATGAAGCTGTAGGCTTCCTTGCAAAGGAAGGTCTCAACGCTCTTCACGGATTTCACCTAATTAGTTATGCACCAGAAGGACTGATTTGTATTATACAAGACACAATATAAACATGGATAATAACAAGATAATAATATAAAATTAAAAACTTATATTTATAGGATTAAAAATTCAATACATTATAAATAAACATCATACAATTTAAAAGAAATTAATAAATTAAACACTCTCATAATAAAATATTATCTTATAATGTTTTCAATTCTATAAGAAAATCAATTAATAAAAAAATCTACAATATTCTCCAATGCTTTTGTTATAGATTATCCATAGATCACGTATCGATGCACTATAAGAGTTACTATCACACATCTTTTAACTACAAAAGGATAATCTAAATATAAAAATAAGAATATATATAATAACAATAAACAAATATAACAACTTAAACAAATCTCATGATATAACTTTGAAAATTAGAATATAGTAAAAATTGGCAAAATATAAAAACTTGAGCAAATCTTGGAACTTGATTCAACAAACCATATTTCAAACTATAGTTTGGGTTGCTATATATAATAACATATTTAGCATTTTACCTCATCAATTTTTCCATGTTCTCTGCTTTCTTTTGCATTATTTTCTCTTTTAATCTTCAAACCAACGACCATTGTTAGATTGGATATCGTAATCCCAACTAATGACCTTAAACATCAACTAGCGAACTCCCATTATATAAAAAATAAAATGAAACAAAACACATTAACTGAAAAAAATGAAAGCTTACACAAAGAAGAATCACAAGAAAAAGGAAGATTCATGGTAATGGTGGAGGACAAGACCTACAATGCCAGAACAAAACTTATAGAAAAAAGAATATAAGATCCACTATAAATGGTCAAAAAACGTTTGAGAAGGAGTTTGAAGAGTTGCGTCAAATAATTTTTTTTTTTAAAAAAAATCTCTCTTTTTATTACAAAATACTTAACGGTTCTAAGTGAAGAACCGTAACATATTGTTAAATAAGTTTTTTAAGAATCCTGCTTTCTTACATTTGATATCTTTCAGAATCCTGCCTTTGTTTATATTTTAGAATACTTAACGGCCTTAGTGAACAATCATAATGTATCACTAAAATACTTAATGACTCTTAGTAAAGAACCGTAATGTATTGTTATATATATATATATATATAAATTTCATATCCCGCCTTTTTATATTTGATATCTTTTATAATCTCACCTTTATTTATATTAAAGAATACTTAACTGTTTTTTGTGAATAACTGTAATGTATTGTCAATTTTTTTCTTTAGGACTCTGGCTCCTTATATATGATATATATCTTTTGGATTCCCACTTTTATTTATATTAAAGAATACTTAATGGTTCTTTGTGAATAATTGTAATGTATTGTTAAATTATATTTTTTTAGGATCCTGCTCCCTTATATATGATATCTTTCATAATCCTACCTTTATTTATATTAAATTTAAATAGTACTTAACGATTATTTGTGAAGAACCGTAATGTATTATCAAATAATTTTTTATTGTTAAGTATTCTTGAAGAATATATAGCAGTTCATTGTGAATAGAGTTGGGAAAACGGGCCGAGCCTGTCGGGCCGGCCCTTTCAGGCCCTGGCCCTTCAAGGGCCGGGCTTGTAAATTGGAGTTTCAAAAGGAAGTTGGGCCTAAAAGGGCCGGCCCTGTAGGGCCTCGGGCTTAAAAGGCCCGGCCCTGGAGGGCCTCGGGCCGGCCCTTTAGGCCCGTTTATTTTTTATTTTTTTTACTTGGAAAGGAACCATGTTACATTTTTGAATTACCTTATTGAATCTATATGTCATTCTATCCTCATATTGTATAGAGTATGATTTTTGAGTATATTGTTTTGTCTAATTGAATCATATTGTGATTTTTGAGTATGATTTTTGAGTATATTGTTCTGTCTATTTAGACTAAAATCATATTATATACTATTCTGCCTGATAGAGTATGATTTTTTATGGAGGTTGTGATTATTTGACTACTTGAACCTACTGCTCAAAGTGAAACACAATCAAATGTCCTTGAAATTGATGATAGTGGCGAAGAAGGTAAAAATGATAGTCGTCATACTCATGTTGTTTAGATGTTAGAATATTTAGCTTCTTGCCTTCTTATACTTTGGCCTTTGTGTGAGTTATTTATGGACATGATTTTATCTTTGATTATACATTAGTAATTGTGTTTGTTTGTTGCAAGAGATGTGTTATTTAAAACTTAATGTTGACAACATTTATGTATTAAATTAGAACTTTAATCGTTGTTATTTACTAATTATATCTCTTTAGGGAAAATACGCAGGAAAAATAGTTAAATATTGTGAAAAAGATTTTCCGGCCCTGCGGGCTGGCCCTGGCCCTAATGCTCTCGGGCCGGGCCTTGAAAAACTGCAATTTTCTTGACCCCGAGCCCTTTAGGGCCGGCCCTGGCCCGTCAAGGGCCGGCCCTGATTCCCAGCTCTAATTGTGAAGATTTGTCAAATATTATGAAATATTTTTTTTTTGAAAATCCTATTTTTTAATATATGACGGTTATCATTTTTAATCATTAAGTATTCTTAAAAAAAAAGGCAAGTAATTAGTAATCATACTTTATGATTAGTTATTATAACTATTATATATTTATTTTTGTTGATAAAATGTTGTGAAGGCAAATCATTTGAAAGTGTTAAACCATCATTTTTGTTATTAAACATATAATGGTTAATAATTACAACCGTTATATTTTTGTTTTCGTGAATTTCGCCTCTCAATACATGATGGCATGCATATTTAACTGTTAGCTTTTAGTGGTATATATTCTTGTGTGATCTTCGCCTTGACATACATAACGTTTATTTGCTATAACCATTATTTATTATGTGTTATATATGTATGAATTTGTAGTATTTTCCTCTCCTAAAAAATCTTATTTAATAGGGATAAAGTTGGAATTTTCTTTTTTAATTTAAGATAGATTTAGTGAGCTAATTACTTTATTTCTTGATTCTTTTCTTTCTCAAAATGCTTTTTCTTGATTCCTGTTTAGTGATTGCAAGTGACATATATTGAGGACTAGATGGTGTATATATTAAAAAAATGAGTTGAAAGTTGATCAATTACATACTTAGCTCCTTTGGTTCTATTTATAAGATAGAGAGAGAAGGCTTATTTTGATCCTATTTATAAATCGCATTATTAAATTTTTCATATGAATATGGAATTTTACCCTTATGTATATTATGTTGACTTTGTTTCCATGAGATATATTATATATTAAATAGGGAAAAATATTAAAAAGTTGTTAAATTTTAAGATAAAGCTAAGGAGTTTTAAGGTTTTTCATGGTATGTGTGAAATTTGTTGAAAATGACCTATAAATAGGATCATTATAGAAAAATTCTAGCACTTTTCACCGTTATCTTTATTAATTATAATAAATTCTAACATCATATTATTTATTTAAATTTCAAACTAATGGTATATATGGAAAATATAATTAATATAATAAATATCTTTCAACTTATATTTATTTTAAATTTTTTTGGAATGTTCTAATATTAACAACTTATAAGGATATATAAGAGGGAGTATGCGATATCAAAGAAGCAAACCAAATCACTCTGAAGTCATAATAATTTAATTTTCAGAAAAAAAATTAGACATTTTTCAATTATTTTAATATAAAAAGCATCTTAACTTAATACGATATTTGGATTTTTTTTTACCGATGAATATTTGGAGTTTTAAAACATCAACCATATTATCAAAATACAACCTTAACACACAGATAAACGGAGCACTTACCACAAATCAAGTTTTCCAATAAGGATAAGAGGGAGTAGGTGATATCAAAGAAGCAAACCAAATCACTATAAAGTGATGATAATTTATTATTTAGAAAAAAATTTAGACATTTTTCAATTTTTAATATAAAAAGGATTTTTTTTTTGCCTTCAGAAAATAATAACATTTATTACTAAAATATGTTCCTTAGTCATCCAGTGAAATTAGCATAAGCAATAACAAAAAATTAACTAATATCTGACACATCAGCATTCATATGAGACAACAAAATCTTCATTAGATCTAGAAGGGGTCTTAACTCAATAAATATTTGGATTTTTTTTAGCAGTGAATATTTGGAGTTTTAAAACATCAACCATATATTATCAAAATATAACATTAACGCACATATAAATGGAGCACTTGCCACAAATCATGCCTTCCATACTCCAAAATAATCTCTAATATTTTGAAATTTAAACACGGTTAGTAATATTGAATTATTATTTTATATTCTCTTGCAACTTTTCTTGAGGTATTTTTTTTTTTGACACATCAATCCTAGCCTTCACCATAGGAGGGACCACTCACACCCCCCCCCCCCCCACACGCACAACCGTGGTTTCAAGTCTTCTTTTCCCATATTTGTTTTTTTGACAACTACTTTTGAATTATTAAGCAGAAGACTACCTCAGGTCTACCGCAATAAATGCAACCAGGACTACACCCACTAGCTAGTGCTCTGCATTGAGTAATATTGTGCCATTTGTAGTACCCCATATTTTAGGGTCGGAGGCTAAATAATAAGTTTGAATTAAGTGGATTGCTAACCTCTGGTTTAGCATGTATCCCAAATCTATTTTCTAATATTTTTTTTATATCTTTGAGGTATTAAAGGGAATAAAATGGTGAATTAAAGAGTATAGGAAATTTGTATACAAAAATGGAATTTCTTAAAGTTGCAAGTGCATGATGTTTCATTTCTTCCAGTGAGACAGTGTTGTTGTGCAATACATTTCGTTAGTCAAACCGAATCTAAATGTAATGAAACTTTCCAAGATGAAAGTAGACATCCTAAACTTTAATATGATCTATCATATGAGTTATTTAGAAATGTACACAAGGAGTTATGAATTTTTGAAGTTAGCCTAGTGAAACTAGCCAGCATCCGTGGCAACGTCCAAACACAATAATTTTGGGAATTTGAGCTTTCACTTGGCCAAATGTTATATTTTTCCTTAAAACTAGACTCAATAAGGGTTTCATAGGCTTTGGAATCACTCTAATTGAAGTTTTACAAATAAAGTTATGATTTTTCAAAATTTGGTACCGGTAGTCAGGAGTAGATAGAGTTGGTATCTGCATTTTGGCATAGGCACACAAAAGTTAAGCGTGCTTGACCCAGGGAAATCTTAGGATGTGTGACCCTTTGGGAAGTTAAGTTGGCAAGGTCATGGAAACTTGAGGAATAGTAATTGTCTTAAGATTTCTCCATGGCTAATAATCATTTCAGTTAGATGATTTAAAGAGTGCTTTGACGTATGGAGATAATGATAATGTAAGTATTGATTTTAAATTGGGACATTTTTGTCGCAGTGAATACTACCCAGAAAGGTTCATTTGATGGGGTTAAGAAAATTGGAGGTATAGTAAATGTTTTGAAGTTTCTCCAGGCTAAGTGATGATCCTTAATAACACCATGGTGTTAAGAGAATGTAGATATGATATACGGTGCTATATGATAAGTAGTGATCATAAAGTATATTGATCCTAGAGAATTTGAATCGATGATACTGAAGGTTGAGAATAGACTTGAATCAAATCTAAGCTGAAATAGTGCTTAGGTCTAAATGTGAATCAGGTTGCACTATGGTTTTGTTCCATGATGAAAGTTTGAACCTTGTGGATAGTGTTAAACCTTCAGTAATGTTTTGTGGATAATAGTTGAATACCATAAAGGCTAGAATATGCACTATTGATCATGATTTTAGCATGCCTATTGGGTGTAATTGAGAAAAATGATTTCTAATCTATGTGATGTTGAGGTTATAGATTTCACGATGAACCTAAAAGTTGGGTTGGAGACCCTAGGTTGTAAATTCTACATGCCAGTATAGTGTAATGGACTGGTGAATCCAGAGGCCCTAAGACCTAGTGGACTAATGTGTCCTTAGGCAAGTAAATTTATTCAGAATTGTATTGGGCTAGTGATGATTTGTGGAATTGAGGAACAAGATTCTTACAGACATGGACCTTTGCAGAAAGGGATGTTGAAAATTTGCTAGCTGTTAAGTCTAGCATAGGGAAAGAATATGATCATAAAATATGCCCTTAAAGGATTGATTGAGGTTATAGCACTTTGATAAAATGAGAAAAAGAATTGATTTGCCTGCTATTCCACTAACTTGAGGATATACTAGGAGTTGATTGGTGGATGGCAAATAATGTATTAAAAGATATGAGAAGAGAAAGGTTACCAAGTAAACCGTAACTCAGGAATCAATTGTTAAGTTTTGATTCCACAAGAATTTGAAATGGCCCATAATGATTTGAGTTGAAATGAGACAGGAAGTGGCACAGGGGAACATAGATTTTGGGTCAGTCAGGTATTATAGGAGGTTCCTGTGGGACTCCTATTAAATTATCCTGGCATTATTAAAGCTCATATGAGGAGATAGACCTCAGAGTGGGCAGCGGAAGCATAGTAAATTTATGCAGGCATAATGATTTGTTCTAGGTAGTTAGACTTGATATGTATTCAGTAAAGATAATGAACGATATATGCTTAGGCCATAAGACCTAATGGACTAGTAAGTCCTTAAGCCGGTAGAATATGATGTATACCGAGTAAAGACTCGAGGCGGTAAGGCCTGATGCACAAGTTTGCATAGGGCGGTGTCCTTGATCTATAAGATGTATGTGCTTAGCGCTGTGGTTGATACCTAGCGTGATGACATTGGACCAATGTGTCCAAGGTATGTCTTGAGGCTGACAGAACATTCAAATTGTACCAGGTTGTAGCTGAGGCAATAAGACTAGCATGACCAAGTGCTTTGTTGTTGCCTGGGCAAGTAAGGTCTAGTGCTTGTTATGATTGTTACCTAATAAATCCCCAAGCACCTGTGTGGCAGAGGCCCTCGGTGTAGAGGAGGGAACAGTTCCTGCTTGGTGAGAGTCCTATATGGTGTTGCCCTCGGATGATTCCCAAGCCGGTACCTAGGGCTTATGGCCTCAAGGTCGAGGGGTACCGTTACATAAAAAAGAAGGTGATTGTGTGATCCAGGCGAAGTCCCGAAGAGGCTGTGAGGCCTAAGGAACCAAGCATTGTGGGAATGGACCAGTAGGTCCTGTGTTTGATTGCACGCTACATACTGTGTAAGGAATGAATGATAAATGCTGAATACTATCTAAGATCTCTGATGAGAATATGATGATTGGGCTACATGCTTGATGAGCTTGCATATTAAAGAAATAGATTGAATATGATTATGGTGTTGCATGGCTTATGAGATTGCACATAAAAAAGGGATGGATTGAGTGATAAGGATTGATCCCCAGGTTGTAGACGTTCAAATTTCGAGGATGAAATTTATTGAACGGGGGGAGAAATGTAATATCCTGAATTTTGGGATTGGAGGATAGAAGCTTGAATTAAGTGGACTGCTAAGCCCCGGTTTAGCATGTGTCTCAAATCTATTCCCTAACATTTCTTATATCTTTCATGTATTAAAGGGAATAAAATGGTGAATTAAAGAGTATGGGAAATTTGTATACAAAAATGGAATTTCTTAAAGTTGCAAGTGCATGATGTTTCATTTCTTCCAGTGAGACAGTGTTGTTGTGCAATACATTTCGTTAGTCAAACCGAATCTAAATGTAATGAAACTTTCCAAGATGAAAGTAGACATCCTAAACTTTAATATGATCTATCATATGAGTTATTTAGAAATGTACACAAGGAGTTATGAATTTTTGAAGTTAGCCTTGTGAAACTAGCCAGCATCTGTGGCAGTGTCCAAACACAATTTTGTGAAGTTTAAGCTTTCAGTTGGCCAAATGTTATATTTTTTCTTAAAACTAGACTCAATATGGGTTTCATAGGCTTTAGAATTACTCCAATTGAAGTTTTACAAATAAAGTTATGATTTTTCAAAATTTGGTCAGAAAATCTGCCAAAATTGCCAATTGTTGCAAATTTGAAGACAAAAATGTAATGTCAATGGTGTAAATTGTGGAATGAAGGAATAGGAGGGAAAATTAATTATTTGGCTCATAAGTATGCCAAGTGTCATCAATCTAAAGGCAAGAGATTAAATTATAATCGATAAAGTTTGGGCACATGTTTAACTAGATTAAAATACAATACACATATACAAGTTGGTTGGACTAACTGGATGAACTTGTTAGATCAAGCGTTTCACCCAAGAGGGGGGGTGAATTGGGTGATACTGAAATTTCTTTCGAAAATATAAAACTTTGACAAAAGAATTAAAACAGTAATGAGTAAGGAGAAATATCACCGAAGTGTACACCGGGAGTTATACTGGTTCGGTCACAACCACTTTGACCTACGTCCAGTCCTCAGAGCTTCTCTGAGAGTTTCACTATAGCTTCCAACATTCAGTGGGTTCTTGGCACCTCAGTACAAGCAAGTTCCTTACACCTGGACACTCGCTCCCCCTTACAGGTTGTAATCCAATCCCAACTCAAGGTTCCACAACCTTAAGTTATCTCAATAACAAATATTGAGTTTGAATGAAATATCTCTCTTACAGAGTAAATAATAATCACTGAAGCATAGAAATACAATTTCAACGTGAAAACAGAGCAATGAACTTAATGATACGTTTGTATGTGAGTTCTTGTGTTTTCTTGTTTATTCTCTGTTCAGATGTTCCCATATATATAGTTACATTGGTAATGATTGTTGGAACATATTTCTTCATGTCCGTTGGAGCATGCGCAGCCATTATTGACTTTTCTAGTTTTTGAAAAACATACGTTACGGTAGGTGACGGTCGGTGACATTTGAGCATCGCTTTTGACTTTCCTTATTTGGTAAGATCTCTTCACTGTTTACCTGTTGAAATGCTAAGTACACTAATATAATGAAAAGTTAATCAAATAGGAAACAGAATAATGACAGTTGGAATGATTTCAAACTTTCTGGATTAGCTTACTCGAGTAGCTCCTCGAGTAACCCTTGAAGTTTACTCGAGTAGCTCCTCGAGTATCATCGGGAAATCTTTGTTTATTTGAAAGTCAATGAAGAAAACAAGATTACTCGGGTAGTGTATGGAGTAAACTAAATTTCAAACCTTTGGGAATAGTTATTTACTCGGGTAGCTACTCCAGTAATGCTTTTGCAACTTCATAGATTACTGGGGTAACACCTCGAGTAATCCTTTAACAAACTTTTGATTACTCGATGCTCTACTCCAGTAATGTTGGTAGGATTTCAAGACTGAGAGCAATTACCTTGTTACTTGAGTAGGAACTCGAGTAATGCATTCATTTTTACATAGGTTACTCGGGTAGCTCCTCGAGTAACTAAGACTTTTGAGCATGATTTACTCTGGTAATGACTTGAAGTTTACCTTGAAAATATTTGTGCATACTGGGGTACTTACTCGAGGAATCCACTTAAAATAAACCATAAAAAAAAAACTTGTATACTGGAGTAAGTACTTGAGGAAGATGAAACAAAGATAAATCAGATTAATCAGGTACCAACCTCAAGTTTTCACTTACCTTAGTCTGTTACTCGAGTAGCTCCTCGAGTAACATTGGCAGTGGTACAAAGTGCCGAGAGTTACATATTTTGAGAAGACAGTTACTCGAGTAGCTCCTCGAGTATCATGAGGAAAACTTGAAGGCAACTGGAAGTTTTGATAGTGTTACTCGAGTAGCTCCTCGAGTAACATTAGCAGTGGTACAAAATGCCGAGAGGTTCATATTTTCACAAACACTGGTACTCGAGTAGCTCCTCGAGTATCATTGGGAAAACTTGAAGGCAACTGGAAGTTTTCACTTGGTTACTCAAGTACCTCCTCGAGTAACATTAGCAGGCCGAGAGCAACCTCAAAATTTTACCTGGTTACTCGAGTAGCGCCTCGAGTAATGGTGGCAGGTTACTGGAAGTTCTCCTTGGTTACTTCAAGTTTTGTCTCATTACTCGAGTAGCGCCTCGAGTAATGCCTTAGAAACTGTACTTCTGATCAAGTTCCTCAGCATTTTCTCTTGGCCAATCTTCACTACTTCCATCCTTACCTCAAGTAAGACTTGTTCCTGTCATTACTTAGTTCAAGCTTGATTATTAATCATTTCCTTTTCAAACCATTCTTTTGTTATCATCAAAACATGAGATCTAACAGAACTAAGTTGGGCTTATGAAGGACCCCTTTATGCATCATGTATGGGCCAACAAGGGGGGGATAAATTAGTTAAAATGTAATGGAAAGGGTTATGACAAATTAGAAGGAGATAAACTCAAGTACAAGTGTGATGTCATACCTTATGTCATAAATCCATTTTCTTGAAATAAAACTAAATAAGGAAGGATGAAGATATTATTAAGCGTTTTCTTCATCTTTTCTCCCTCCATTTTCACGTCTACACACAAGAGAGAGAGAAAGAGAGAGCTTGAGCACAAGGGAGCACAAAGAAGCAAAATCAAGATGAGTAGGTGTCATTTCTTGTGCTAATGAGCTCTATCTTATGCAATACTTCCTTTAAGCTCTTCTTCTTCATGAAATTCATGTTTAGCCAATCAAAATCTTCAAGGAAAGAGAGAGAGAGAGAGGTTATGCCTAGGAGAGAGGAAGTGAGAAATCAAGAGGTAACTTCCATATTCTCCTTCTCTTTGATGTTGTGATGGTGTTGTTGTTGATTTGGTTGTGATTTGTGTGGTTTGTTTGTTGGTTTTGCAAATTTGGGAAATGGAAACCCTAAGGGGTTATGCTATCCAAAGTCTTCCAAATCATTTCAAATAAGTGTTTAAGGAGTTAAACAAGTGATTATGAGTGAAAAAGAGAAAGCTTTAGGTGTTGAAATACAAGATCTCATTTTCCCCTTTTCCCTTGATATGTTTCGGTCAAGGCTAGAACTAGGGGTTAGGGCTGAAATTTCATGAATATGAGGGTTCCATGGTGTTCAGGAGAGAAAATTGTGTAGGGTTGATGTTGAACACTTTTTCAAAAAAGCCCTAGAAAGTGAAATTATGAAAATACCCCTAAAACCTTAAATCGGGGCTGTCAAGGGTAAAATTGTCATTTGGTAGTGATTTTGTAAAAACTGAGGTAAAAAATGGATTCATTGGGCCAAAATATGTAAAAATAGCCTGGGTCAAAATTTCTAGAAAAGTATGATTGGACCGGGTACAAAGGGGGTTGGACCGGGTCCTAGGGGCATTTTAGTAATTTTTTCAGTTTAGATTAGTAAAACCATAAAAAACACTTTGGAAGTGTCTAAAGTAGTACATGAATAAGTTTTAATTTAATTCTTGTATATTTGGAATTTTTAGGACTAGAATAATTGTCCAAGTCGTTTACATAAAGTTCGAGGAACATCACATGAGTTAAAAAAGGGTTAAGGTAGTAACTCTATCCTTCATACATTATGCCAATATTTATATATTTGTGTACGCCATCTTCTGTAAGTTAATTGATCAACATAGTCTTGCCAAGAAGGGGCAGTTAGTGTGACAAGGGCACTTCTACTTGGTTGTTGAGCAATAACCCGACCGAGGTTTATGGATAGTGGGGGATTGATCCCTTAATTCATGTATACATGCCGTGATATTATTGTTAATTTGTTGCATAACATGAAGCATGACATATTTAATTTCGCAGTTTATATGATTGATAGCCTGTTATTACTGAGATTCTCTCTAATCTCACCCTTTCCATAAATGCATAAAGGTTGCAGCAGCAGAAAACGGCTCTGAGGACATGATTGTATTTACCAGCAATTAAGGGTTTCGGTCAACATCGAGTGAAAGCGTTGGTTATCTGAAGACCTTTTAATATTTTGAGGTTTGTAAGTATTATGTATCAAACCCGGTGGGGTAAACCGGTAACGTAATCAAGTACCTTGTATCAATATATGAGTATATTTAGCTATTCCTGTGTTGTACTTTGAATAATGAGAAAATAAGATAAGGGTATTACACCATTATCAATATTGAAGGTGTTATTGTGGCCCGTATGCCAACCAATATGTTATTGTTATTGTCACCAGTACCACTACGATAATATCAACCATGTTGACTTCAGCACTAAATTCTCATGCAATCTAGTATATCTTTCAACTCCTTTGAAATACTATTCAGATCTTGTTGGTGATAGCACCTCCACAAAACTGGTTAATCCGAGTCGTGTCTAAGGACACTATTTTTAAGGCCTATTCCATAATTATTAGCAAAAGAAGATGCGACACTCCTCAAGATAAAATGGATCCTTTCTGTAAGAACAAAATAAGTAGAATAACAAAATATAATAGAACATAGCAGGTAGAGAAAACTTTAAGGGCCTTTTTGGTTGGAGGGGATGGGATGAAAAATGAGCCCCTCCCCTCATTTGGTTTGAAATTTTGGAGGGGAGGAGAGCAAAAATCTGCTCCTTTCTCCCTTCCCATCCCCTTATTTTGGTCCCTCTAAATTAGGGTTTTTTTTTTGGAGGGGAGCCAAGTTTTGTGATCAATTTGTCCATGTATTTATGTTGTGTTTCCAAGCCTGTTGTGGATCTTTACCATGCTCTTGTCTTTTCTTTCTTTCTTATCTGTCTGATAGATTGATGGTGAGAGCGATGAGGAGGCAACGAGTCTTTTCATTAGCTTGTCAGAAGTCACCAGCGGTGATGTGGTGAATGGTGGTGCTGGTGGAAGAAAAGGAGAGGTGGAGGAGTTGAAGGTTTCCAAACGATGAGAATGGATGTTGAATGGTGCCTGTCCATTATTCTTGCCATTGGTTACTGGATATGTACCTCTCTCCCTTCCGTTCTGGCAAGTCCACAACTTTTCTTGATTCATCATTTTTGTGTGTGTGTGTGGAGAGAAGGGGAATAATGATGGTGGAGGAAAAAGAGAAGAGTCGATAGGGGTCGAGTCTTGTGGCAATTCTTTTTTTGACTTGTATCTTGCTGCCATTCATGGTTTATTTCCCTCTAGCTTTATCATTGGGTTAATTAGATGGTGGATCTTTACTAAAATATATATTAAAGCTGGTATGAGCCGAAAGAGAACAAGAATTCATTTTTTAAAAATCAAATTTGTTAATTTAATTTTTCAATATATATTATTATATTAATCATAAATAAGAAAATTATCATTCCAGTTTTTTATACACATATTAATATGTTAAACTAAATTTTCATTAAATAATATAATATAAATTAAAGTGTGGATTAATTTTTATAAGCTAACACATAAGGGTATAGTGGTAAATTAATAATAATCAACCCCCCACCCCTCCCTACAAACCAAATAGGCCTTAAAGGAGGAAGAGAGGTGCTCAAAAACCCAGGAGTCAGGTATTAAACCTCCAACTGAAACACATTATATACCTCAAATTCTAAACGTTGGCAGCTTAATTGTAATGAATTGGAGGTTTCTGAGCCTTAAAAGCTATTAAAAAGGATTAGAGAAATCAGTCTACAACATTGGGAATTAAAAGCATTCAAAAACCATTAATATCCGTTGAGCATAGAACATGATTTAGAAAGTCGGTTTCTTGCTTTTAAAACACACCAACGTTCAGTTTTGCTATTAAGACAAAGTGAAATTGCCATTTTTAGTAAGCTCATTTGTTCTAAAAATTTAATTTCTCATTCCACAAAAATCGTCTAGTAAAATTCGCAGTTTTAATTGGAGGTCGCCCAATTTCAACTGTGTTTGCCTTCGGTGCCCATTATTGTATGAGTCCATTCCTTCTCTAGGTCCATTTAGTATCTCAAGATCACTTTTTACTTAGACCCCACTATCCCAAACAAAGTGGGACTTGATCCTTGTGACTCACCCACTCATTATTTCTAACAAACCATTTCACCTTTATGGGTTTCAAACAACTAAATTTTTCCACTTTGGTCATTTTTATAAGTTCATTTTGGAAAAAAATTTGGTTCTTATTATAAGTCCATTTAGAGAGTAATGAATGACAATGTTACACTTTTACCCTCTATTATATGTAATGACAAAATGAATTAATTCATGTTGGAAAGAGAGAAAGAGAGGGTTGAGAACAACATTCATAAATGAGGATAAAATTAAAAAATGCATCAATTTAGGATATATTTAGTCAGTTAACTAACTTTTCTTAGTACGTGAGAATTAGGTAAAATAGACTTATAAAAAGGATAAGAGTGAAACAATTTAAAGAGCTAGTTAGAATTGGTTAAAATAATAAATATGTAAAAAATATAACTTGGTTTTTCAAAACATCCTTATTTATGGAGAGGGTGAGGGAGAGAATAAGTAAAAAAAGGAGATGACAAAGAATTAATGAAAAAATGAGATGAGAAAGACATATTGTAACCCCCTTCCGTAATTATATCTGAAATACGCAATTAAAATGAAATAGAGACTAATAATTATTAAAACTCATTCACAATCCCATCCTTGAGATAGGGTTTTCACAAATACTTTTCAAAAGCTAATTGACCTGGTCTCATTCACATTTCGAATACAATCACTTCACGTGGATAATCACATTCAATATATAAATCAGAGTGCACAATATAATAATTCCGGCAATCCCGGGTTCACATCTTTACAAAAGGGTTTACAAAGGGCAATACGCCCATATACAAGTTCTCATTTGAGGATTACACAAATCTCACCTCAAAGACACATAGTTAAATCCTCATCCACAAAGACAAATATCCAATACATAATACTCCCAACTATGATAACCAACTATCATAATGACAACCCGAAGTAGTCCTCATCGCCTTTGCCTGTTTGCTCCAACCTCGATCCACCTACCCTGTCTAACATGTTGGTAGGGGAGGGTGAGATTCGAGAGAATTTCAGTAGGAAACAAATACCAATATGCATGTAAGATAAGTGTTTAATGCATGACATGCTTGCAATATATAACTCATGCTCACACAATGACATATCTGCGTGCTCAATGTTTCAACAACATACTTATGGCCATAACATAACTAGAAATAGAGCTACAATTATTCATACATGTTTCACATAATCAAGCAAAGCAATACATGCATCAATACACAAACACAAATATCAAAGCATGCAAGAGAGGTAAGTTCCCTACACTTGTTCTTTCTACGTATGCTCCAGCTCCGCTTACTCGTGATAAGAACGAATACCGAACCATGATCAGGGCGAATATCAACCCTATAACCAAAGCAAGGACATAGGGTTATTCTCTATTCCAAAACCTTACTTTCATATCACTTAAAGTTGGTTACCATTCATGACCTTTAGGTGGCTAATCAAAGCCTAAACACATGCCTAAAGGTTTGGGAAACACTTGACTAAAGATCACCTTTTAAAAGTCCAAAATGCTGATTTTTGGGGGTTGGCCGTGGCCCACAATTCCACTGGCCGCGGCCAAAAACTGCTTAGAAACATTTGGGCCGCGGCCAAGAAAATTCTGTTTCTTGGCTGAACTTCCAAAAATCATAACTAATTCCACAAAAATCGAAATGAGGTAATTTCAAAGCCAAATGAAAGCTATTCAAGTCCTCTTCATAGGAAAAATATGGGCCATTACTGGAAATAACAAAAAAAATAAAGAATTCCCCAAAATTCAAGATTGTCCCAAAACAATGTTCATTTTCTGACAAGTTTCATAATTTTCTGACATCATTTGCTCAGTTAAAACATCCACACGAACAGACTGCCCAAAACAGACTTTCAAAAGACAGAATTCCAGATTTTGCATCTTTGCTTCCAATGGCACCAAAACACACTATGGCATCAATTCAACCACAATTCACCATTCAAATCATCCAATTCAAAAATCATAAAAAATCAGGGCAAATATCACAATTCTCAAAACTCCATCAAAAACCACAATCAATAGATCAAAAGGGAGCAAACACTCACCTCTTCTTGTTTCCTAAACAAATTCCTTGATTCTTCATCTTTCCACTTTTGCTCAAGCAACAAAACACCTCCTCTCACAAATCTAAAATCATAGAGATGAAACTCTCATCACTATGAATAAGATTATAGAAGGACATTAGAGCATTAGAGGACAACAAGCTAACCAAAATCTCACCTCTAGTTTTCTCTTTCTTCCTTGAGCTAGGCGAAATGGAGAACAAGAGAGAGATGAAGATGATGAAGGAGATGATCAGATTTTTGGATGCCAAAACTGACCTAAAAGTGAGAGGGAGAGAGGGAAAATGAGTGGAAATGTTGACCATGATCCTAGGGTCCATAAGTTGCCAAGTGTCAACATCTTGCTCACCTCTCATGAGCTCACATAAGCTCACACATATGTGATTCCACCCTTTGATCTCTTGCACAAATCAATCCTAACCATTGATCTTGAAGTTACCAATGAGTTTCTTCTTCGGTAACTGACCAATTGGTTGGTAATTTTATCGTTTTGCCCTTGATTACGGTAATTCCCACTGAATCAACACAAAACACATCATATCATTCCTTTTCTTCACCAATGTGCCCTCCCCTCTATTTTAAGTCAACTTAGAGGTTAATCCATAATTGAGCTTAAATACAGGGTTTCGGCGCTGCTCACAACACATACGAATCACATCCAAATCTCAAATCACATCGGATTCTTGAAAAGGGTTATTTATCACTAATCACATCAACTTTTGGAGTCATTATCTCTTAATTGCAATTTGGGATCTTGCTAAACTAGGGCTTAGCAGTCCATTTATCTCAGGCTTATTCTCTAATTTCGAGTCTCAAAATTTGGGGTATTACACATATAATTAATTAACATTAGAATGAAAAATGCAATAACTGATCATACATGACCAAAATAAAGCTTGTAAAAAGAATCAAATCCCTTAAAAAATTGAAGCTTATAAATAGATGAAGAGAGTATCATTATGGATGCTAAAAATTTAATACGCTCATATTCAGCATGTTACCAGTATGATATTTTTTCCTTCATTTAATTTTTCCCAACATCACCCTAATTAATTTCATTAGTTTTATGAACTATCTTTTCTTCAATTTTTATACTAATAATAAATAACTAACTTAACTAATTTTTTTAATCATTTTAAATTATTTAAGTATATACTCAATCCAATTTTTAATATAGGACTTAATTAGAAAGTAGATGATAGTCCTAATTGTAAGAGCTATTTCACATTCTAATTCATTTTTCTTAAATTAACTCAATTGATATTCCCTAAACAATAGCTAAGTAGGAGAGGGAGGGGATTAAGGAAGAAGATTATGATGTTTTGTAAAAAAAACATATAATATCAACTAACTTAACTAACACCTTAATATGCTCAAATTAGTTAATTATTTCTCACATTAAAGACTAGAGGAGTATTGTATTTAGGATGGGGTAGAGTGAAATAATTGGGGGAATGACATTTGAGAATAATAACAATAAAGCTTTGTCTCACTAGGTTGGGTTGGTTGGTTATATAGATTGCATGATGTTATTGTGTCCTTTAAAAGACAAAATCTTTAAATAGATTATTAAATAAAAAATCTTACTCTATAACCCCATTGAATGTTTGTTTCGGGGTTTCTCTACCTCTTTTCAAAAGACTTTATACTACTTGGTCAACCTCTCATTGACACATCCAATGGCCTTCTCTAAACATGTCTTAATTATCTCAAATAATTTTCTATCATTTTCTCCTCAAAAGATACCACTCTAACTCGTTTACATATACGATCATTACGAATCTTATTTTTTCTTGTGTGACCACACATCCTTTTCAGTATCCTCATCTCGACTAACCCCATTTTATATTCATGTGTCCATTTTATGCCTAGCACTCACTACAATATAAGCATTGCTAGTCATGTAGTAGTGCAATAAAACTTATCTTTTGTCTTCTTAGGTACTTTTCAAACACAAATAACTCCGGTAGCCTTTCTTTATTTATAGCACCCACCTTGAATTCTATAATTAACATCTCTATCAATTTCACCATTTTATTGTATAATTAATCTCAAATATCAAAACTTTGCCACTTGCGGAATGACTTGATCTCCCAATTTGACCTCCACATTAGTTCTAACTTGTTTTTTTTAATCAAAATTGAAATGTATATATTCTGTTTTACTCATACTAGCTTAGACAAAAACCCTTCAACTCCAAAGTCCTTCTCCATATGTCAAGTTTAGACTAATCTCCTCTCTTGATTTAGCAAATAGAATTATATCATCAGCAAAAAGCATGTTGAGAGGGATTTCTTCTTTGATAAGCTCAATTAGAATGACTACCATTAGGTTAAACAAATAAGGGCTAAAAAATGATCCTTGATGTAAGCCAATCTTTATAGGAAAGTCCTTTATCTCACCTCTAAATGTTTTAACACTAACTATCATCTCCTCATATATATCTTGAATGACTTTGATATGCAACTCTCACCACTTTCTTTTCAAAGGATTTTCAAAGTACGTCTCTTGGCATGTTGTCATACACTTTTTTTTAAGTTAATGAGAACCACATGTAAATCTTTTCCTTTTATTTGATACTTTTCTATTATCCCCTTAGTAAATAAAATGCTTCTGTTGTGGGGTAGTGTGAAATAATTGAGGGAATGACATTTGAGAAGTAGAGGAGTATTTTATCTAGGATGGGATATAATGATTGGGGGAAGACATTTAAGAACAAAAGGGAAAATTAATTTGAGATATAAAATCTAACCTAATCAACCCATTCAAAAATCTTAATTGGATTGATAAAATGACTGATTAAGGGAGGAAATAGACTATGTTAGGCTAGGCTTTACCTAAATAAGTATGGGCTTGCAACAGAGATTTAAAGCCTGAGTTGGTTTGAGCCTATATTTAGACTTTTAGTCCTGAACCTGAGCCTTCAAAAGGCTGACAAGGCTTGAAGCCTGTTTAAATGCTTATTTACTATATAGGCCTTTAAATAACCTTTAAAGCTTTTTCCGCCAAATTCATATATAGCCCTTCAAGCCTATTTACAATGTTACATTATGTATTAAAATACTAACATCCATTCTTGTTGTAATATAAAAGGCTTAGTAAGAAAAAGCAAAGAATGCCTAGTGACAATAGTTGTTCGAGCAAGTAAGAATAAGAAAAATCAATCATTTGTTGACTAATGAGACGAATTTTCTAAAATTGACCAAGTATAACAAGCAGCATGTAAAACTAAATTTGACTTCTTTTTCTTTTTCCATATAGATTGGGACAAACTCCTCCTACTGAGATTATAATATTTCATTTGGCATTAAAATAAACTCGCAGCAATTATGTTTTAGTGAATGACATAAATTAGAGGAGAGTGAGTGAGTTAGTGTTACCATCTCAAACAATTAAAGAGAAAAGAGGTAGGGTGAATGATTGATGTGAGGGTTAAGTGTGTGTGAATAATGATGAGATGTAAAACTTAAGATTAATATTAAGTTGGTAAATTTATAAATTATTTATAAAATTATTTAGGTGATATTATATATACTTAAATTATAGAATAAATTAAAATAAAGTTAAATAGGTTAGGCATGTGAGCTTGTAGGCTAGGTCTTATGAAAATGATATTTATCTAAATAGGTCTGGTAATAGGCTTGAGCCTAGGCTTGACCTATTTACTAAATAGGCTAGGCTTTATGTAGGTTAGGCCGTAAACTCTTGTTAGGGGCTTAACCTATTTCCACCTCAAGACTGATTCACCCGTTTATTAATACCACCGCTCAATTTGAATTAAATTATAACACCATCATAATTATGTGAATTCTGAAGGAAACATTTAGAAGTTGTGTTGTCAAATTGATTTAGACTTTCAGGGTCAGCTCACACATGACAAGGAATCCTCCTTCGCCGACAATTCAAATATGTTATCTTTGAATACAAACAAGTGATTCAATTGCATTTTTCATTATCGAAGTTCTTTGGAAGCACTCCAAGCCACCATACTTGACCCTCAGATCAAATAATATAATGGAGTCTTGAGAGTGGAATTATTGTTATCATCCACTGAATTTATTTTATTGGGAAATCAAAATAGATGTGATTGATATTTTTAACTTTAGTATTTTTTATTTAGTATTAGATTATTCAGTCTAAACAGGCAGCTAGTCACAGAGCAGCGGGCTCATGCCGACAGCCCATTGGCTTATTAGATTACTTTAAACAGATTTTTTTATATGCAACTTGTAAGGACATGAACTGTTACTTTCAAAGCTCCCACTTATCAATTGATGAATCATTCACGTGAGTACTGACTTTTTGTCCCCTCCATATGTTAGGCTTGCCAAACTCACTCCTAACTCAGTACAATATAATATATTTTCTCGTAGTGCTTGAATGCTTTTATAGCTCAATACTTGCAGATTTTATTAGTTTGATATATGCTAAACATGAGGAAACCTTCTTCCTTTCTTTTCGTCTTGTTACTTCATTGCCTCACGACCTCTGTAGTTTGGAGTGAGAATGATATGGCCACGGACAAATTTGCACTTCTTACTTTCAAATCCTTCGTCTCTTTGGATCCATACAACTTCTTAGCAAATTGGTCGGTCTCTTCTTCTCCATGCAATTGGATTGGTGTCGCCTGCAATGCTCGTCATGGAAGGATCCGTTCCTTACATCTTAGTGGTATGAATCTCATTGGCATTATACCTCCACAACTAGGAAATCTGTCATTTCTTGTTGAACTTGATCTTAGTAGCAACAATTTTCATGGTCAAATACCGAAAGAATTGGTTCGACTGCATAGATTAAAGCTGCTTAACTTGAGCTACAACCACTTTCGTGGACAAGTTCCAACATGGATAGGAGCTTTATCTACACTTCAACACCTGGATCTTTGTAATAACAGTTTTAATGGATTTATTCCTCCATCTTTGTCCAATTTATCAAGGTTGGAGACTTTGGATTGGAATTATAATTTCATTGAAGGGGCCATTCCACATGAGATAGGAAATCTAAAGCACTTGAAGATCCTACGACTTTCGTGTAACAAGCTTTCTGGAGAAATTCCAAGCACAATTTCCAATTTATCTTCACTTGAAAGATTGAGTTTGTCTTATAACGCTCTATCAGGTATTTGCTCCTTTTTATAGATTTCACTAGGACAAACCAACTCATGATGCATTAATTAAATTATATATAAGCATGTTATAAAGTCAATACTGACTCATTTCTTCCTCTATTATTTGAAGGAGGCCTTCCAAGGGAGATTGGCAGTCTTTCGCAACTGCGTCTCATATATCTTTCAAATAATACATTTTCTAGCTCTATACCGAGTTCCATATTTAATAGTTCTATGTTACAGTACATTGAACTTAACAACAATAACTTCTCTGGTAGCCTCCCAGCAAATGTATGTTTTGGGCTCCCAAAACTTACAAGACTTTATGTAAGTAAAAATAATTTGTCTGGTCAAATACCCTCAATTTGGCATCAATGCAAAGAATTATCAGAGTTAGATCTAAGTAGTAACAGATTCAGTGAAGGAATCATTCCAAGTGATATTGGAAATTTGACCAACCTCCAATTCTTATATCTCAACAACAACAGCCTGCAAGGTAAGTGGTTTAATTTTATCCATATTTAATTATTCATATCCAAATTTTTTGTCCAGATGTGTTTAGTAAGTCATTAATTTGCATTACAAATTTAGTGGAAAATTGTATGAAATGAATAATATTTAGTTGGATTTCATTTAGAGACATGGAACATGTGACGTCAGAAACAAGAGTAATATCTACTTATTTATCTGCTCATTTTAAATTTTAAACAGGTGAAATTCCGTTGTTTCTTTTCTATATTTCTTCATTGAGAGAAATAAATCTAGGTCGAAACAACCTACAAGGAAATATCCCAATATCAATTGGCAATTGGTCGTTACTCGAAAGTTTGGATCTAAGTTACAACTCCGTTACAGGTATGCTCCATTATACATATGATACTGAACCTGGGCTTAATAAGCATGGTTTGGATTATTGTCATCGTAATAATGATTATAATTTTGCTCACTTTTAATTTTTCACAGGTGAAATTCCATCATCTCTCTTCAGCATTTCTTCTTTAATAGTAGTGTCTTTAACAAGCAACAAATTAGAAGGTAGACTACCATCATCCATCGGTAATTGCACGTTCCTGGAATATTTATATCTAGAAGAAAACTCATTAACAGGTATATGCTCAATCTACTCAGTCGTTAATTTTACTCTTTAACAAAATTCCATTTATCATATACAATATTTGTGGGTACGGGTGAAAGCAAAGCTTGTTCTATATTGTCTCCTATATTCGATTATTAATAGTATAATATCAATGATCTCTTTGCTCACTAAATTTTAAACAGGGGAAATTCCATCATCTCTCTCCAGTATTTCTTCTTTAAGAGAAATATTTTTAACAAGAAACAGATTTAATGGTAGTCTACTTATGTCAATTGGCAATCAGACAATGCTGGAATATTTATATCTAGGTGACAACTCCTTTACGGGTATGGTCTATCTACTCATCCATCAATTTTATGCTTTAACGAAATTCTATTTATTATTTGCTAAACTTTTTCTTGGTGAAATTCATAAATTGTGTATTTTTCCAGGTGAAATTCCAGAAGAGATGTGCCATCAACTCCCTGTACTTGAAGTTTTTCAGGCTGTTAATAATCAATTAGGGGGCAACATTCCAAAATCAATAAGTAACTGTACATCTTTGCTAGCTCTATATTTGGGCATGAATTCATTTTCAGGTATGCTCAAACTGATACACACCCTTCTCTCTCCCTCCCTCCCTCCTCCCTCTCTGTATGATATGAGTTGTGTGCCTATAACTTTATCACATGTTTAGTATTTTTATTCAAACATACTAATATATATGAAAAGAAATTGTTGGAAGCTTTATACTTTAATGATATTTTCAAACACACTCCCACACGCACTTAATATTTCCTTGCTATCCTACTTTTAATAAATTAAAAAACCAGGGCATGCTTTTCTAGTAGTGTTCTATATATATTATAACATTAAAATTTCAGACATGAATGGTACAGCATCTATTTGTAGTTTTGTACAATGTCCTCTAAAGATCACATGCTATGGAATCCTTGCCACAAAAAAGTTGTTATAGTTTTATATGTGAAACATAAGGAGTGATAAATAGATTTATGATGACCCACATGTAATTACTTGGTGGTAGCTAATTTCACACGTCGGAAATTTGTTTTCCCCACTTTCCTATATTTAAGTATGGAGACTTATTAGTTTACCAAACATTTGAAAGAACTCAAAATTAATAATATATTTGGAGTTTTCTTGTAATTATATGGAGAAGTGAATTCAAATTTTTGAAACACATCATGTAAGTTACACAATTTGAAACACATGTAAGTTACACACACACAAAACATATTACTCCTGTTTTGTCAATTTTCACAATATTTGATCGTCCGTCAGTTCTTTTCTTTTTTTTTTTCTTTCTTTTTTTTGAGTTAATTATCCAACAACTTTTTGTTTCCAGATTTTATACCCAAAGAGATAGGCAATCTTGATAAGCTTGAAGAGTTGGATTTCTCAGATAATAATTTTAGTGGACCCTTTCCTTCACATATCTTCAACATTTCAGCATTGACCTGGGTTTCCCTCTCACATAATTCATTCTCTAGCTTTCTCCCATCAAATTTGGGAATTGGCCTTCCCAACCTGAAGGAATTGAAGTTGGGACAGAATCAGCTTATTGGACAAATTCCAATCAGCATTTCAAATGCTTCTGAGCTCACTGTGTTAGATTTATCAGGGAATAAATTTAGTGGTAGTATACCCAGTGTACTTGGGAATCTAACAAACTTGATGGCATTATATTTTGATGGCAATGCTTTGAATGGGTTGATTCCAAATACAATCAACAGACTGCAACGCCTTGAACATTTAAGTCTTAGCAACAACAGATTACAAGGGCCCATCACAAATGAATTGTGCCAAATAAAAAGTTTAAGTGAGTTGTATCTAGCCAACAACATGTTTTCAGGAATGATTCCAAGCTGCCTCACTAATACTCCTTTACGGAAGTTGGATTTAAGCTCTAACAAATTGATTTCTCATATACCCTCTTCTCTTTGGAGTCTCCAAGATATATTAGTCTTAGATTTATCCTCAAATGCATTGAGTGGAATAATTCCTCCTGAGGTATCAAACTTGAAAGCAATTATACTCTTGAACTTGTCAAGAAATCAAATTGTAGGAAGCATCCCTACAACCTTGGGTGGCTTGCAAACTTTGTTAAACCTATCTTTGGCTCATAACAAATTACAAGGGCCTATACCTGAATCACTTGGTGGCATGATAAGCTTGGAGTCCTTGGATCTCTCTAAAAATTACTTGTCTGGTGTGATTCCGAAATCATTGGAGTCACTTGTCTATCTGAAATACATAAACCTTTCATACAATTTATTGCAAGGAGAAATTCCAAATGGTGGTTCTTTTGAAAATTTTTCAGCTGATTCTTTTATGATGAATGAAGGTCTTTGTGGGAAGCCCAACTACTTGTTGAGCCATGTAGAAAAGGAAACAAGCATAACTCAAGTAAAGTTATGTTGTTGATAAAATGCTTATTGCCTAGCTTGGTTGCCCTTTTGGTTACTGTTCTATGCATAGTCTTTCTGAAGCATAAGAAAGGTCATGCTAATGATTCGACTAATAAGGATTTAATTAATTATGAGACACCAATGAGGATTTCTTATTATGAGCTTCTTCGTGGAACAAATGAATTTGATGAGAGTAATCTTCTTGGACGGGGAAGTTTTGGATCAGTCTACAAAGCAGTTCTTCCAAATGGAATAATTGTTGCTGTTAAAGTATTTAATTCAAGCGTAGAAGGAGCTTTGAATAGTTTTGAAACTGAATGTGCCGCGTTGTACAATGTACGTCATCGCAATCTCACTAAGATGATCAGTGATTGCTCACATGGTGAATTTAAATCCATAATAATGGAATTCATGTCAAATGGGAGTCTTGACAAATGGTTGCACTCTAATAACTATTATTTGGATATCTTGCAAAGGTTGAATATAATGATTGATGTGGCAGCTGCTTTGGAGTATCTTCATCATGGTTCTCCCATACCAATTGTTCATTGTGACATAAAACCGAGCAACATATTGTTGGATGAAGATATGGTGGCTCACCTTAGTGATTTTGGTATTGCCAAATTGTTGGGTGAAAGACAGATGGAAATTTATACCAAAACTTTGGCTACAATAGGGTATATGGCACCAGGTATAATTATTTTATAACAAGATATTAATTATTTCATTTCTATTTTTTACTCCATGTTTTATGAAATCTTATTTCTTTATATGACCAACAAATATCTGCCCTTTTTTACAAGTGATTATTTGCACTTCTGAAATAAGAAAACCACAAACATATATATATATATATATTGTTTTTAGTCATGATGTTTTTTTCATTGATAGTTGAACTTGACATACAGAGTATGGATCAGAAGGAATTGTTTCGTTTAAAGGAGACATATATAGTTATGGCATCTTGTTGATGGAAATTCTTACAAGAAAGAAACCAACAGATGAGATGTTTGTTCAAGGTCTGACTTTGAAAGACTGGGTTAGCAAAACGACATTGCATTCCATCATTACTATTCTTGATGCCAATTTGTTGCCGAGAGATGATCAAAATATTGGCATCATATTGTCACATATATCACCACTTCTTGAGTTGGCATTAGATTGCTGCATTGATTTGCCTGGAGCGCGAATTAATATGAAGGATGTGGTGGTAAAACTTAACAAAATCAAGACCTCTTTTATGAAAAATGTTAGTGACACCACTAACTACTTGAATAATTGTTAAATCAAATTGGAATCATTGTTTCTTTTACTCTTTTTTTTCTTTTTATTTTTCTGTGGAACTTGTAACCTTGAAATATAGAATGATGATGTTTTTTGAATATTGGCATATCGCAAAATTAGTTACTTTTGCATCTGAATAATGAGAACTGTTTGGGGGAAAGTTGAGGAAAAGCACCCTATTGAAAAATTTATTGATGATGAGGACCTAAATTAGAGTACTGGTACTATATGAGAACAAAACTTATGTAATACGAATAATCTATATGTATAGAAATTTATTATGTTCTTCTTATCAATAAAATTTTTAATGGGGAATTTTTCCCATTTTTTTCTAAACCTCATTATCTATAGTAAATTGGGTGCCATTAGTATGATAGGTCTAAAATACCGATGATACCCAATTTTTACATTTAAAAATGTTGGTATTGAAATTTTAAATGTTTTTTATTTGATGGGTAAAATTTTAAATGTTGATAAAACAATTTCAAATGTCAACATATTAAGTTTAATTTTTTATATAAGAATAATTGTTAAAAAATGATCACTTAAGATTAATAATATTAGCGTTAAAAAATAAAAAGACATATTTTAAAATTAAGAGATCAAACAAAAATATTGTATAAAATTGCTGGAGTGCCAAATATGCATTTTTACAAAAAAAAAGGGTATATATTAAGAGAAATGACTATGACTCTCTCTGTTAGGTTGAAATTAAATGCTGCATAAGGCCCAAGTTTGGAAGAAGGAAAACAACAGAAAAATACTATCAAAATTGGTAAAAGACAAATAAGTATATTGAATTTCAATAACTTTAGAGGAACTGATTTGAAATTTTGAAATATTGCCAAATTTGAGAAATTGCCTAATTAGTCCTTTTTATTTTAAATAAAAAAACCCTCAACCCCCTTGCCAAACCAACGTCGGAGTTCTAGTGTCAATGACTGGTGACCGAAGCTCTAGCGGCCTAATATATATTTTTTAAAATTTCTCAAGCAAAAGTTGTCAATATAGATACTTGAGTTGTTAATAATGATACTAAAGTTATAAACGACAGCCTAATATATATTTTTTAATTTCTCAGGCAAAAGTCGTCAATATTGATACTTGAGTTGTTAATAGTAATACTAAAATTGTAAATAGGATATTTATTGAATATTTCCTAATAACTTTCACTGGAGCTCCAGCTGCTGATATTTTTTTTTTGAATTTCTCAAGTAAAAGTTGTCAATATGCATACCTTAGTTGTTAATAGCAATACTAAAGTTGTAAATTCAACGAATATCTCGTTTACAACTTTAGTAATACTATTAACAACTCAGGTATCTATATTGACAACTTTTGCTTGAAAATTCAAAAAAATATAGGGAAAATCACTCTTAGATCCCAAGCAACAAAAATATTCACAGAAAAGTCTCAGGAAAAAATCAAATATCAGAAAAATCCCTAGTGACTTTTCTGATATTATTTCTCAAAGTACAATGACACACATGCCCCCAATTGTAATTGTAAAAGTCGAAGCTTTAGAAAGAGAAGGGAAGGCACAACTTTTCCCATTAATGAGACAGAGAAACGAGGTAAAAGGGACGGGTTTGAACTCCAACATTGAAGGGATCAAGTGTAGTGTTGAAGTTCTTGGCAAAGGATCAAATTTACAAGCTTCACCTACTGGTGTAGAGGTAGAACAGCAAACTAAATTTTTTTTTGTTCTGTGTGAACATTGGATGAAGTGAGATTGAGGGTTGGTGAAATGTTGGTGTTTGGGGTCAATAGTGGACAAAGTGGTAGGAGGTAGATGAGTAATGGCGTGATTTAGGTAAAGATATGATCTTGAGCATTGTAGTTGGAGTTTCAATGAGGTTGGGTAGTGTTAATGTCATAGTACTATGTTTTTTGGGAAGGTTACTGAGGAAGTGATACATTTAAAGTGGGAATGGTTGATCGTCATGTTGGTGGGGTGCTGTGAAAATGCTAATATGGAAAAAATTTAAATTGTTGTTAATTCACGCAGTTATAGTTGTTAATATAACTATAGTAGTTGTTAATATAGAAAATGAGGTTGGGTGTCATAGTGCTATGTTTTTGGTGAACGTAACAAGGAAGTGGTATGTTTGAAGTGTGAATGGTTTATTCTTGTAGTGGTGGAGTTCTGTGAAAATGCTGATATGGGAAAAAAACAAATTGTTGTTAATTCATGTAGTAACAGTTGTTAATATAACAGTTTTAGTTGTTAATACAGAAAATGAGGTTGGATGTCATAGTACTTTGTTTTTGGGAAAGGAGACAGAGGAAGTGATATGTTTGAAGTGGGAATGGTTGATTCTGATAGTGGTGGGTTGATGTGAAAAGGATATGGAAAAAAAGACAAATTATTGTTAATTCGTGCAGTAGTAGTTGTTGATATAACAGTTGTAGTTGTTAATATAGAAAATGAGGTTGGGTGTCACAGTGCTCTGTTTTTGGGAAAGGTAACAGAGGAAGTGGTATGTTTGAAGTGGGAATGGTTGAATCTCATAATGGTGGGCGATGTAATGAGGCTAGACACTCCGTCAAGACTTGTAAAAATCCAAATCCAACTTAAAACACATACTACATGTATGTACTTGCTTTTGGTAGCTACGTTTTTTAGATTATGTATATATATACCATTAAATGGTGCCTTCCTGTGACCCCTATTGGTTTTTGAACGGGTCCAGATGTTGGTGTACTTAAACACAAATTGTATGATATTAAGTTAAATGAGTATGTGAAAATACCCACTTACTCATACAACTTAATATTTTAATGTTAGATGATATGCGGATATGATATGCTATTAAATTGTGACATGCACTATGATGAAGTTGAAAAATTAGGTTGCATAAGTTGTTTAAATTCATGCTATGCTGTACTTACAGGGAGACATTCATTTTATAAACTATCAGGTTTGACAATTACCTTGTGAAAATAACTCATTATGTTGTGAAAATATGCATTAGGAGTTGTGAAAATTGGCATTAGTTGCTGCCAAATTTTGTAGTAGGATTTGTAATAAAATAGGCATAAAAATTAGTTAAAATCATGGGTTGCTTATGTAACAGTGGAAAGTTGTTCAATTTATAAAGTCATGGGAGACTTACAATTCACTTGTGCATGTGACTAATGCACTTGATACAAAACTTGTTGAAGTTGTCAACCGCTTGATCAATTATGACCAATTTAGCTGTTGTGAGCGGCCTAATGGTAACTATTGTAACCCCTTCCGTAATTAATTATATCCGAAATACAACATTAGAGTGAAATAGAGACCAATAATAATCAAAATTCATTTACATTCCCCATCCTTAAGATAGGGTTTTCACAAATACATTTCAAAATCAAACACTTTAACCTGGTTTCATATTCATATTTCGAATACAATTACACTGCGAAGATAATTAACATTCATAATATATCAGAGTGCACAATAACAATCCAGGCAATTCCGGGTTCATATCTTCACTAAAGGTTCTTAGGGTAATACGCTCATTACAATTCCTCAACGGGGATTACACAAATTCCATTCTAAATATATATCCAAATACACCTCCATAACATATACAACCATATATCCATTCTAACATATACAACTCTAAATACATCCAAATCAACTACCATTATCCCAAATAGCAATGATAACCACTACCAAGTCCAAATGCCTATAAGGGATTCTCGCCGCCACTAATCGCTTGCTCCTTCCTCGAGCCACTTGTCCTGCCTAAAATGTTGGTTGGGGAGGGTGAGATTCTAGAGAATCGCAGTAGGAAACAGATACCAATATGCATGTAAGATAAGTGTTTAATGCATGACATGCTTGCATCACAATAACTCATGTTCACATAATGATATATCCGCATGCTCAATGTTTCAACAACATACTCATGGCCATAGCATAAATAGAAACAGAGCTTCAATCATTCATATATGTTTCACATAATCAAGCAAAGCAATAACATGCATCAATACACAAACACAAATATCAATACATGCAGGAGAGGTAAGTTCCCTACCCTTTTCTTTCCACGTATGCTCCAGCATCGGCTACTCACGATCCGAACGGATATCAAACCATGATCAGGGTGAATACCCAATCCTATAACCAAATCAAGGACATAGGATCATTCTCTTTTCCAAATTCTCATTTGCATAATACTTAAAGTTGGTTACCATTCATGACCTTTAGGTGGCTAATCAAAGCCTAAATACATGCCTAAAGGCTTGGGAAACACTTGACCAAAGGTCACCTTTTAAAAGTCCAAAATGCTGATTTTTGGGGGTTGGCCGCGGCCAGCCTACCCATGGGCCGCGGCCAATGGATGCACAGAAGGTCTTGGGCCGTGGCCAAGAAAATTCTGTTTCCTGGCTGAACTTCCATAATTCATAACTAATTCTAGAAAAATCAAAACGAGGTGATTCCAAAGCAAAATGAAAGATAATTAAGTCCTCTTTATAGGAAAAATATGTACCATCACTGGAAATCACCACAAAATTCCAGAATTACACAAAACTCCATACTGCCCCAAAACAGGGTTCTGTTTCAATCCCAAATGTTGGGCAACCATATCTCACATAATACTAAACGAAATGACACAAAATATATGTCCATTTTGAAGCTTGGGATGTGAAATTTAAGATTGGAAAGTTTCACAATTTTCTGAAATCATTTGGTCATTCAAAACGTCCACACAAATAAACTGCCCAGACAGAGTTCACATTGACAGCATTTTCCAACTTTTCTACCAAAGTGTCCAATGACTCCAAAATCATTAACCAAACATATTCCCATACAATTTTCCACAAGGAACACAATGGTAACCTCAAAATGACCAAATTCACACCCCATTTACATGCCCTGTTTTGACCAAAGCACAAAACCAACACAAAAGGGGCTAAACTTCACATTTAAGCTTCAGTGCAATTCTATCAATTCAAAATACTAAACAAGGCACCATTTCCATAACAACAACATACCATACTCCCCAAGACCCTAAATCACAAAAATTAGGGCTAAAATTCCAGAAATTCAAGGCCTAATCAATGGCCACAAAACTTATATGAAATTGAAGCTTTCACTTACCTTATCAACTTTCCCAAAGACACTTCATGATTCTCCAACTTGTACATTTTCGTGATTCTTCAAATCACCACCAATGGAGAAACTACAATCATAGGATGAAAGCTCTTAGCTCAAGGAACAATATTAACGAAGAGCATTTTGGCATTTGAGGCCATTTGCTTACCTCAAAATCCAGCTTTTCCTTTATCTCTCTTGGCCAACAATGGAGGACGAAAATATGGAGAGAGGAGAGAGAGATATGAGAGGTTGAGTGATGGGGAAGATGAAAGAAATGATAATCATACTCCCTCCCATCAGTTTCAGCGAAAAGAGAGGGAAGAAGAGAGAGAAAATACCATATTTTATCCCATTTGACTTTTCTCTCACCCTCTTAACATGTGAGCTTGCCACTTGTCACATTCCCATGGGCTCTTCATACAATAATCCACCAATTAGCTACTCTAATCCCTCCATTAGCCATTTTAATTACACTCCTCATTTTCCTCTTAGCTAGTAATTAATTTCTCTATTAATCACTAACTAATTGCCAAACTATTTCATTCTTTCAATTTTCCCAACAATTATGGCATATTAATTAAAATTGCCATACAACACATAATTATTTCATTTTAATTCGATAATTATCCTCAATAATTACCATTAACCTTTAATCAAAAATTGGGGTGTTACAACTATTAATGTAGTCACGAGAGGAGGTTGTGAAACACACTCAAAAGGTTGTGAATACACGATTTAATAGTTGTAAACATCACATTTGTCTTACTTAACATAAGAAAACATAATGTCAAAGAGAAATGTGTGGGAGGTTGTGAAACACACTCTACAAGTTATGAATACACTCTTTAAGAGTTGTAAACATACCATTCGTCATACTTAACTTGAGAAAGCATAATGAGAGAGAGTAACGTGTGGGAGGTTGTAAAACATACTCTATAGGTTGTGAATACACACTTTAAGAGTTGTAAACATATCATTCATCATACTTAACGTGAGAAAACATAGTTTTAGAGAGAAACATGTGGGAGGTTGTGAAACACACTATACAGTAGGGGTGTTCGGGATCGGGATCGGGAAATGCCATTCCCGATCCCGATCCCGAAAAGGGTTCGGGAATGATTTTCATTCCCGATCCCGATCCCGAAAATTTCCCGATCCCGAAAATCGGGAAATTTCAGGATCGGGATCGGGATCGGGAATTTCCCGATCCCGAATTTACTTTTTTTTAAAAAAAATCTCTATATTAAATTTTTTGTTGTGTTTTCTTTAGTCTAGTATAAATATATAATTTTTTTAACATTATATTGTATCAAATAAGTCTAATATAAATATATAATTAGTCCAATACATGCTTAAAGTTGTCGATTCAGTTGTAAAAAGAATAAAAACAAGAACAAAAAATTAGAACTATTTAATAAATAATAAATTAAATTACCTAAATAAACTAAAAGAATAGATATTATCTTAAGGGTGTTAGGGATTTTCACATTTTATTTTACATTTAGTCTTATTTTCTTAAATATTTTTAAAAAATATATATGTGTATAGATATATTTCCGGGATCGGGAAAAAGTCGGGATCGGGAAGTCCCATTCCCGATCCCGATCCCGATCCCGAATTTTTGCCGATCCCGAAATCACATTCCCGATCCCGAAATTTTCGGGACGGGAAAATCCCGTCCCGATTTGATCGGGATCGGGACGGGAAGGCCGGGACGGAAAATTGATGAACACCCCTACTATATAGGTTGTGAATACATGCTTTAAGAGTTGTAAACATACCATTCGTTATACTTAACGTGAGAAAACATAGTGTT
This sequence comes from Inga leiocalycina, assembly GCA_963242795.1. Classification (NCBI taxonomy): domain Eukaryota; kingdom Viridiplantae; phylum Streptophyta; class Magnoliopsida; order Fabales; family Fabaceae; genus Inga; species Inga leiocalycina. The sequence goes on from OY725321.1 coordinate 63,226,128, forward strand.
AGAGAAAAATATGTGGGAGGTTGTGAAACACACTCTACAGGTTGTGATACACGCTTTAAGAGTTGTAAACATACCATTCGTCATACTTAACATGAGAAAACATAGTGTCAGAGAGAAACGTGTGGGAGGTTGTAAAACACACTGAACATATTGTAAATACACACTTTAAGTGTTGTAAAGGGATATAAGGTGTTCTTGCTTTTGCTTCGTTGGGGCGTACCAAAAGCGAACGAGGTCAGAAGTGCTCATTTTTTATGTCATTTTGCTTTTGTTTCACTATGGTGAAGCAAAAGCAACTGGGCACACCTTCAAGTTGTAAAACGCACTCAACAAGTTGTTAATACACGCTTTCAGACTTGTAAACAGAACATTTTCCATACTTAACGTGAGAAAATATTGTTTGAAGCTAAAACATGTGGGAAGTTGTTAAACCCACAACACCTATTATGAATACACGCTTTAAGACTTATAAACAGAACATTTTCCATACTTAACGTGAGAAAAGATCGTTTGAAGCTAAAACGTGTGGGAGGTTGTTAAACCCACAAAACTTATTGTGAATACATGCTTTAAGACTTGTAAATAGCACATTTGTCATACTTAGCATAAGAAAACATCATTTGAAGCAGAAACGTGTGGGAGGTTGTTAAACCCACAAAACCTATTCTAAATACACGCTTTAAGACTTGTAAATAGCACATTTGTCATACTTAATGTAAGAATACATCGTTTGAAGTAGAAACATGTGGGAGGTTGTTAAACGCATAAAACCTATTGTGAATACACGCTTTAAGACTTGTAAACATCACACTTGTCTTACTTAATGTGAGAAAACTTCGTTTGAAGCTGAAACGTGTGGGAGATTGTAAAACGCACTCAACATGTTGTTAATAAATGTTTTAACAGTTGTAAATAGAACAATTTCCATACTTAACGTGAGAAAACTTTATTTCAAGCTGAAAGGTGTGGGAGGTTGTAAAACACACTGAATCTGTTGTGAATGCACACTGATACAGTTGTAAACAGAACATTTTCCATACTTAATGTAACCACTTGTGCAACAAGGCATATGCAGTTGTCAAATTGCCTAAAGAAGTTGTAAATATGATCTTGTCACCAAAACACAGCAGTGGACAAAAAGGCATTGCATGATTGCCCTTCCTACAACTAAAAAATAGCCACATAAGGACATAAGGTTCTCAAAGGACCCACAAAATAGCAACATATCTATACAACACATTACCTACACAATAACAACACAAATGCTACTTGTCTCTCTTCCTCTTCATTTGTTTCTTGCCAATTACAATGGACAACACCTTTTGGGTATGTTTGTTCTTGTCATGTGTCACAAGCCACCATAACAAATCGACCTTCATCTGCCGAATTTGGTTAGGAGACAACTTAGGCATCGTATACCCCCCTTTGTCCTGTGTCGATCCATCCCAATTGTATAACCATGAAAGAACATGGACACCACACGAGTCGTTGCAAACAGAAAGTAACATACATAGTTGTACATTTACAAAATAACGCGTAAACTTAAGTTGGAGTGCTTACATACTGGCTTGCCAACTAGTCCTTGGCATGAAATTCTTCTTGTTGCTTTTGGCTCAATCTCTTCTTTTTAGTTGTCTTCTCACCCTCTAAAAGTACATCTTCTTCCTTCTTTTGTAATCTTGAATATGTCAGGTGGTCAATTAGTGGGTCAAGGACATAGAAACGTAATGTCTTGTATCCAACACATAACAAAACCAATGATCGAGCCGCAGTGTAGGAGCAAAGATTAAGTTGTAATCCCCAATGTTGTATCCAATATGCTCAGGAAGGATCTTTGCTTCATGTGCTTGCCAGGACCACTTCTTCGGATCAAACAACATTTTTTCTATCAACTCTAAGGAAAAAATTTGCTTGCTTACGTGACCATTGACATAAACTAAGAAAAACATACGAAAATTAAGTAAATATCGCACTAAGGTGATTAAGTATGAGTTCTTCTCAATGTAAATGTAACTTACCCTATTATGAATCCACCCCCTTTCACGAAGACAATATAGTTCACCTCGTGTGACGAAATAGTCATATATATCTATAAACTCCCTATTAGACAAATAAGCGCTTTTCAGTTAGTTTTCATTGTTCAACTTGCTACACATAGAAGACATTTAATGACTTACTCTTGGTCATCCTCTTTATTGGGTCTTGTTGTGTATAGCTGGTATAAAGCTTCCTTGTCCTTGTCATCTTTCATTCTCTTCTTACCCATAGTTGTCACCTAGGGAGAGGCAAGAGCAGGTTTTTTTACCCTTGTGGATTTCTTCAATTGTAATTCTTCCTCCCCTTTTAATACATCTTTAGCACACTTATCTTTGCCCTCTTTACCTAGCCTATTAGCTTCACCTTCATTTTCTTCCTCTAACCCTTCTTCTTCATTTATGGACCAAACCAGTTCCTCTTGCACAATTGACACCACCTTTGACTTAATTCTTTCATATGTTCTCTTGATTTCCTACAAATCGGGAGGAAAATATTAGTCATACAATAATATGGATGGCATGTGAAGCTCACATCAAATTTTAATACTTACCGGTTGTGTTATCATATTTTGCTTTTGCAATTCTGAAGATGGACCCCCAACTACTTTACCCACAGAATGTAGCAACCCTTGGTTGCTTTTCTTCTCTATTTGCACTCTCCTCTTGATGTTTTTATCATTCCAATATCCAATCACTTTGTCATTTTTAGAGGCTTGTAGTTCACCGAGGGGAAAATGTTGTAAGCAAAAAACCTGCATAAAATTTAAATAACAACTTAATAGAAGTAAATGTCAACATTTAATACAACAATTTACAATTCATTATACATTGTCAACTTATGTTGCAATTACCATCAGAAAATATATACATTCTCCAACATTGATTTTTCCTGAAGCTTTCCCTTTGCTGACTTTTTTCTTGTACTGTCTAACTGAATTGAATAGTTCACTCAACACGAAGGTTGCCCAATCATTGTCTCCAAAAGCTTCCTTTGTTGTGACCATCACCTTTAAAACTCGGTCACTCACTTTAACACCCGCTCCGGGACACAAAAGTGTGCCCAATACATACATAACAAAGAAGAATTCAAAATCTGGATTCTATTCTCTCTCAATTAGCCATTTCCCAATCATTTTGTATGACACTATCACATACAATGTTTTCAATTGTTGAAAATCTTTGTCTTCGTTCATCACATTTCTTTCAATGCCCCCCATACATGGTAACCCCATAAATTATGTTACATCTTCCCAGTGAATGTGAAGTGACCTCCCTCAGATGGAAACATTGCTAGTTGGATAGTCAAATGCACCCATAAACTGCACACATAAGTTTTGGGGGATTTGTGAGAAGCATATGTTAACCAACTTACCAAATCCAACTCTCTTTAGTCTCTCCATCCTATCTTCTCTATTCTTCACACTTTTGCACACTTTGATAAATTGATTAGGGGCAAAGTGAGTCAGGAATGAAACCACATATTTTTTCCCTTTTACCCGTCTTCTTAATTTCTTCGCCCTCATCCTATATGTCTCCTTCTCGTCATCTTTCATAGCGTTCTATGCTTCTTTTACCGACTGACTCTCTTCTTTAAAAGGCATTTTCAGCTCATTCTTTTTCTTCTTATTTTGGTAATACTCTTGTGTGAACAATATATACGTAGACACTTTTGGTTGCCTTTCTTCGTCTTTATCTTTCCTTTTTCTTTTGTTTAGCCTTTTTTTCTTAACCTAAAACATATCATAGCATAATGTCATTACTATCTTCAATATCTCTGTTGATCACATTTAAAACATACCAGAAGTAAGAAGCCTAACCACAAAATATCAATTATGACTTTGACCAGTCCGCACAAGCTACAAAAGATGTAGCACACAGCAGAAAATATTGTCATTTATCAACTTTTGTACCTTAAACTTCAGTGCCAAAAGGAAAATAATAAACTCAATCTGATCACACACTCCATAGATTGCTAAAGTATGTCAACTTTAATTCTTAATATTATAACTGATTATATGTTGAAGAGGTATAGATTAATGTTTTTTATGCTTTGTTTAGAATTAGTTTATATAACAGGAAAAAATAGACAAAATATAGAGTGAGCAACTGCCAATTGATTTATGTTATTCTATAACTCATGAAAATGGAATTTTACTTTAGTCCATTGTTATAAAATGGAACCAATTAAATGTGGTTAGACATTGTTGTTTTGTGATTTTATCAACTTCAGATTAATATTATTTCTATGGTTTGAACTTCTTTGAATGTTGTAAACAAATCCAGTGCTTAGCACTGTTGAAAGTCAAATCCATTCCTATAGCCCAAAACGTAAGTCTTACCTTTAAGCATGGAAATTAAACATTTTCAGATTATGCAAAAGATAATTCTTAGATTAAATATTATTCTACTCCACAAACTATAAAATACAACTAAATGCCTAGATATGCCTAGTGAATCAGTCATTCCTTGCTCAATTCAATCTGACCTCTTTTTTTTGCCTAGGTTTAGATCATTTTAAATAAATTATACTCCCTCCATCCATTATTATAAGATCCAAATAACATGGAAGATGGAAGGAAATTAAGAAAATATCAAAAAAGCACAACCAATTACTAGCTACAATATGGAGCTAAATGCAAATCATGCCATTTTTGTTAGAAGAAAACTTAGACATTTTCAGTGGAAGTCCTAAGATGTAAAGCTTGATCCTAAATCCAACAATTTACTACCAACAAATAGTGATTTTTTGCACTCACCGACAGACCAGCAATGACGGACGAGAATGGCACCTTTGATTGGAGCAGCAACGGACACTCGGAGAGGAGGAGTAATGAACACCACTGGGAGATGACCACCAGTGACTGAGAGGCAGCCGTAGACGACTTCAAGAGGACCACCGACAAACAGCCACATGAGGCGGACCAGTAACGGAGACGCACGCCAAACAACTGAAGTACTGACAAAGAGGCAGGGCAAATAGACAAACCACTAGCGATGGAGAGGCACGAAAAATGACCAGACCAACGATGGAGACACACCATACACCACCAAACCACCACGGAGAGGCAGGGCAAGGTCCTTTTCAAAAATGCTCTGTGAATGTGATTTGGGAATGCATTAAATAAAGAAGAGAAGAGTTTAAGTTACAAGAGGGGTGTAACCCCCACACTTAAATAGGCCGTAATTAGTGTTTAAACATATTTTATAATTGAATAAGAGATCAAGGATAATTTAAAATTTTTTACAAAACTTGTATAATACGATATCTATTCATTTATAAATAAAAACATTTGGCCTGTTCGGTTTGTCACATACACAATATCAGAGTGCTAGCCAATTTTGTAACATTCACCCGGGATATATTCGATGACTAAAGGGTTTTATAGGGCATCTTTATCCATCTCAGTTTCCCATACCAGGGATTACACAACAACTACAATTTGATGGTCAATATGTTTATACAATTGTCCAAAATAATAACCAAAAACCAAAAGTTAAGACTGCCGCTGGTAGTATATCCTAGTCGCCCTTGTTCACTTGCTTGTCCTTTGACCTGCTTTCCTTGGCTAAAATGGTTAATTGAAAAGAGTGAAATTCAAAAGAATCCCAGTAGCAACAATGTACATATATGATGTATAATTAAACAAAGCATGTAGGCATATATCACAATGTAGTAATAACAATATTCAAGGCCGGGCTAACCGCCACGTCCCCTCGATCATTCAATGATAAATACAAAAAATTAATGCATTAAACATGATATAGGATAAAGTGTCACTACCTTGGTCTTTCCGTTCTTGATCAAGCACAGGCCTTCTACGCTCCAACAAATATCAAATTCTGAAGTCATAATTAAGGACGGCAATTTATCATTAAAATCCCTTAGGTGGCTACTAAAAGCCCAAATAACTGCTTAAAGGGTTGGGAAGTACTATCTCAAAGACCACCCTTTTAGGTGTGCCTCGTAAAACATGCCGCTTCCAGCTTTCGAGTCAGTCCTAAAATATTAAATGTACAAGAAATAGGTCATAGCCTATCCAATTATCATTTTAGACTCTTCCATAATATTTCTTGTGGTTATATTAGTCTATGGTGAAAATTTACCAAAATGCCCCCAGGACCCCGGCCCGGCCCTGCCATACTTAGCTCGATGGCACGTTTTCCCAAAATTTTGACTACGCCTGTTCTGATATATTTTTGCCCAAGGAATCAATTTTTGGGCTCAAAATCATCAAATTCAGTGTCAAATTATGAAAAGACCCTTGACAACCCCGGTTAAGAGATTTTAGGGGCATTTTCATAATTATGTTTTTTCGGCCTTTTTCGAAAAAAATACCAACTGTAACCCCACCTATTTTTTCCCACTGAATCCAGTGGAACCATCTAGTTCATGAAAATCTAGCTCCTACCCCTCAGAATAGTGCTGGCCAAAAGTTTAGACAAAAATTGGAAAAATTAGACTTTTGTGTTGCAGCTTCCAAAAATCATAACTAATTCTAGAAAAATCGAAATGAGGTGATCCAAAGTCCTAATTAAAGCTTTTTAAGTCCTCTTTACAGGAAAAAATAGGAATCATTGACTTTTATAACCACAAAAATACAGAATGCAACAATTCTCCTTGCTATTCCAGAATTGCTTCCAGTTTCAACCCTAAACGTTGGAAAATAATAAGAAAAACCACTACTAATTTTCAAGCCATTGGAAATCAAATTGAAGAATTAGTTTTAAACTTGTAGCGGTTATAAGAAAAACCACTACTAATATACATTTGTAGCAGTTATACATTAGTAACCGCTAGAAATTTGCACAAAGTGGGGGGAAATTCAAAATTGAAATTTTGAGTATTTGTAGCGGTTATTTACGTAACTGCTACAAACATTTCACATTTCAATTTTGAATTTCCCTCGCATATATCTTTATATTTGTAGTGGTTTTTGTATTAACCACTACTAATATGGAACTATATGTGTAGCGGTTTTTATATTAATCGCTACAAAGATAGTTACATATTTGTAGCGGTTATTGTATTAACTGCTACTAATAAGATTTTCTTATATTTTTAGCGGTTTTATAATAAAACCGCTGCAAATATATATAATTAATTTTTTTTATTTTAGAAATATAAATAATATTGTTGCAATTAATTCACAAATTCAACAATATGGTCTAAGAATATAAATATAACTATGCTAAATGAAATAAGAATTTACGTTCTGAAATAAAAAATTATATATATTTATTTACAAATGTTTCAACAAGAAAAAATAAATATGTCCTAAACTAAGTAGCAGGGGGTTGATCATTTGGTCCTCCCTCAGGTGGGGCTCTCTTAGGTGCTGCTGGATCGGGGCGTTAGGCAGAGTTAACAGCACCATCATCATTAGCAGGAGGAGGAGGAGGAGTAGTCTGGACGACGAACCGAGGGACAGAGGGAACCTATGGATACTGGTCATCCGGGAGTAGGCGACTCCATAACTGCTCGAGCATGATGTTCATGATATCACGCCACTGCATCTGCTGAGCATAGATGAAATCAGCTTGCTACTGCATCTGCTGTAGATGCAGCTGCTACAACTGCTACTACTGCTGCCGAGCCATTGCAGCCTGTGTCCGGGCCAAATTTGACTGCAGCTACTCAACAGACTCGTTCCTCGAACATCTGACCCCTCTAGAGCTGCCAGCCTCAGAGGTGGCGCTCCTGCCGTAGACCATGCTAAGTAAGAATCATTCCCCAAACAATTTCCAATGTTCTCTAATTTTTAGCATATCTATATCTTCTAACAGAATCAGATTTTCATAATCAGTAGTAACTAAAATCAAGGTATTAGTTCATTCATGCATACTACATATACGCCAAATTCGCAAGAAGATATGTGCGCTGATCAAGTCATAAACTGTTTATTCTTTTGCAGGTGAAATTCCTCAATCTATTTTCAACACACCTTCTTTGGGGGAGGTTCACCTTTCCTTTAACCATTTAAATGGTAATTTGCCAGATGAGATGTGCCATCAACTCCCATTACTTGAGCACTTTGCGGTTGTTAATAGTCATTTACAAGGAAATATTCCAAAATCAATGTGTAATTGCACATCTTTGCTACGCTTGCATTTGGATTTCAACTCGTTTTCAGGTATGCTCAAAAATTACCTTTTTTGTATGAGTTGTGCGCGCGCTCTTATAGCTTTATCACATGTTTAGTACTTCCATTTAAATATGCGAGTATAAGACAAGAAATTATTGTAAGCCTTGAAATTTAATGATTTTTTCAAACACACACTTATTAATTCCTATATATTGTAAGCTTATAACTTTATCACATGTTTAGTACTTTCATTTAAATATGCGAATATAAGACAAGAAATTATTGTAAGCTTTGAAATTTAATGATGTTTTCAAACACACACTTTATAATTCCTATTGATAGGATCCAGATAGGTTGAGAGAAACAAGGAGAAAAAAGTCTTCATTAAATATAAACGAATTTTTTTTTTCAATGACTAAATTTATGGTGGCTAGAATCTTTGTAGGCTAAAATTACATCAAAATAATCAAATAAAATCTAGAAATAATCTCTAAAATCTACTGGATCCTATCAACAATAATATGGATCCTTTGATTCATAAAATGTATCATAAAATATTCAAAATAAACAAATTAAATAAACTAGATTCTAACTAACGTTGACTCAATAATAAAGTAATACTAACTGAGATATTTATAAATCCTATGTCTTTATTATTTTTAACAGAAAATACACTAACAACTCTTAAAAACATGCTAATGAACATGAATTGCAAAATATTTACTTTTATTTTTATTAAATGTTCTCTAAAGATCACATTTTCTGGAATCCTTGGCCCTTTCCCAAAAAGTAGTTAGAGTTTATGTGACACAATTGACCAATTATCTAGGAATAATTGGCCAAAAAAAAAAAAGAGTTTTATGTTACACATAACAAAGGAATGATAAAGATATTTACGCATACCCTCATACATGGATGAAATCAGCTTCCTCACTTTCCTATATTTACCTATGGACTTATTAATTAGCATAGAAAAAAATTTTAAAAGAACTCAAAACTAATAAAATATTAGGAGTTTTCTTGTAATATAGAGAAGTGAATTCAAAATTTTGAAACGTGTGTCTGTTTTACACGCACACGTACAAAACATATTACCTGTTTCGTCAATTTTCACTGCTTTATATAAAAGTTATCATACATCCATCATTTTGTTTTTGTTTTTTATGTCAATTACCCAACTGCTAGTTTTTTGTTTCAGGTCTTATACCCAAGGAGATAAGAAATCTTAATAAGCTTGAAGAGTTGGATTTCTTAGATACTAATTTCAATGGACCATTTCCTTCGCATGTATTCAACATTACGGCATTGACTTATGTAAACCTTCGTGATAATTTCCTCTCTAGCTTTCTTCCATCAAATTTAGGAATTGGCCTTCCAAACTTGGAGGCATTATATTTGGGCCTTTTCAGAATTTTACATATCAGTCTTTTATGATGAATGAAGATCTTTGTGGGATGCCCCAGATGAAAGTCCATCCATGTGAAAAAGCAAAGAAGCACCTCTCAACGAAATTGATGCTTGTGATCAAATGCTAATCGCCTATAATATTTGCAATCATTTTGGTTACTTCATGCTTGATGTTTCTTAGATTTAAGAATGGTCATGTTAGTCACGAGAGGAACAATAGAGACTTCTTAAATTTGAGTGCACCAATTGATAAATCCCTATTTTATTATATATTTTCATATTTTATTTGGGGATTTTATTATAATTACTGAGCTTAAAATTCCTTCTTTGTGCTTAATTGAGATTAAGAGTAAATATATTAAATTAGGACTTAAAAGGGCAAAATTATCATAAAAAATTGTAATTACTCTTAATCTGTTATGAATATTGTGGTAGTGGATGTTCATAGTTTCTTAGTATACCATAACCTTCCAAGATGAGTCTTTTGGAATTCTACACTTAAAGCCATATAACTCATGAATGGCTTAGTGGGAGTTTTCTATTATTAATGTAAATAACCTACAAAGACTTTATATTATACCATTATGTAGATTTACTCTTTTGTTGTAACTCTTGTAATGGAAATTAAGGATTTGTGGCCTATAAATAGTAGGCATGTATCAAAGGTTGTAAGCTTGAAATGAAATAAGAATCACTCCCTCCTTGCTCTCTATATTTCTCTCTTATATTTCTTCATTTCCTTCATCTCAATCTCTTATACTTTCTTGATTTCATAACACGTTATCAGCACGAATTCGCTCAGAAGACCTATGGTCTAGTTTTCTATCTCTTCTACTCTCTAACTTTCTCATTTCCATGCTATGTTTTGTATTGTTTATTCTCTATGTTATTTTATCTTTCTAGTCTACATTATCAATCTATTGTTCTATATTATTTTTATTATTTTTCTTTTACGTTATCTATTTTTTCTTGTTGTTATCTTTTACATATATCTAGGATAATCTAAGCCATTACATAGAATTAAATAGACTCTTTTACCTATTATTTTATACATCGGGTTCCATGGCTAAGATTTGAGATTATATTATCCTTCGCAAGTTTTCTTTCCTGTCACTTTTACTTATCATTTTCTGTTAATCTCTTATTATGCAAAATTTATATATATTTTTATTTTATATTCTAGTACTCTTTACATTTTATGTTATTATATTATGTTATTTCATTTTATTTACACTTATTTAACATTTATATTTCTTTATTTTATTTACATTTTATGTTATATATTATTGTTTGTTTCTTTATTTTATGTCATTTATTTCATCTTGTTTTATTGTTATTTTATTTACATTTCATTTATTTATGTTAATACATTATTATTATATCATTATATCAATCTTTTATTTTCATTTGTTTATTATATTACATTAATATATAATAGTATTATATATGAGCATGTAATGTGGTCTATATGATCATGGACTTATCTATTATTTATATTTGATTATGAATTTGAATTTATTTAATTTATTTTCTAGTATTTTGATTTTATCGAGAGGCCATAAGCCATAATATTCTTAATTCCGTGATCAGATGACCAGAAGTCACATCACTTTTATAATAGCTCTTATGAGAAAGAACGCTATTGGTTTCATTAAATTGCAAGATTGACAAGAAAAATTTTAGCACTTTATGATTTAATTGTTACAAATATCAAAGCCCTGAAGCCTAAATGTTCAAATATCAAACTAAACAAAAAAAAAAAAAGTTTTGCAAGGTTTTTGCTATGGTCCTAAAGACCAATATTTGGAGAAATTAATGATGCTATTGAAAAAAAAAACATGTAGGAGTGCAAATGAACATGATCACATTGCATTTGTAGAATTGATAGTTGAAAGCTGAGAATACTTTATCTTAACTATTAAACTACAATCATGGAAATAATAACATTTCTATGGTGATCAAAATTATGAGCAAATATCATACTATGACTAGAAGTCATATGGATAGAAAAAAAATGGTATAATATGACCAGAAGTCATGTAGACTAATATGTACTAATTTATTGAAAATGATGATCAAAATGGCTGTGAAGCCAAAAAGACCATGAAATATTGTGAAAAATATCAAAAATAGTTATGATGCTTAAAACCATAAGTTACGGAGAAAGATGATCAGCTTGCATAGCCAAAAGAAATAATTGTAAGCCCTGAAGGCTATATGATTTTGATTAAAAAAATAATTGTAAGCCCTGAAGGCTATATCAACATGAGTGATATATGAAATCAAATAGATAAAAAGGTAATGATTGGTCATTTTAAAATTTCAGTATAGTGCCAATTTATTTACAAATTTAAACATTATTGGTAATTATTGATATATTTTGATTTCATAGCCTTTTAGGATTCTAACTACCTCATGGTTAATTCTTATAACTCCCATATCAAATGGTTTTCAGTATTTATTTATATAACCTTCAATTATAAAGTTAAGTTGTTTAATTACATTCTTTATGTATAATTATACAATTTATTTATAATTTTAAGTATATTGTGTATGTGAATACTATTCATACATCAATGGAGTTTACCACCTCTATTTTCTTCTTGGGACTTGTATTTCTCTGTTGCACCAAAGATTTCCCAACAAACATTCAACTCATATACCTCAACATTAAGGTACTTTCTTTCATTATTAGTCATATTTTTCATTTTAGCCTTGTCTTCCATCTCTTTTCTCTTCTTAAGCACTATTATGTTGCTTTACATATATATGCAATTTTTCTTAGTTCCAAACTTTTGTTATTGAAAGGCATACAAATACTCTTCAATTTATATTTTATTTCAGTATTGATAATTTATTGCCTCATTTCCCAATTCATTGTATTAACATTTCTTCTACTCCTTACTATTTTTATATGATATGTGCAAGTTTCATACATTAATTATGATATAATATATAATATGACATATATTGGAATCAAATTGGTTTTACGTGACATTTAAGGGGAAAAATCCTATATCATATTTGAATTAAGAGAATGAGAACTTAATGAGAAAATTCATTATGAATAGTTTATGATTTGTTAGACAAAATCATTTTCGTAATGTGCATGAATTATATAGTGCAAGTCAAATTTATGGATGATCAAACAGTAAGGAATATTTGAAAGAAGACTATGTATATCATAAGTATTTATTATTTTATATTATAATGCATTTATCTTTACATTTCTCTCAAATTAATTTTAGCCCCTAAACATCAGAATTCATTGCAATAAGATCTTTATGTATTTTGATCATGGATCTCCTCATATTTCTTTATGTAGTGAAAAATTCTAAACATTTCATATTTTGAACATGCATCAAAAGAAATAAATTGAAGCATATTATTATTAATGAATAATAAAATTATATAAATATGTGATAATATATGTTAGTTCCTGAAGAACACAAATGTAACAAAATTGATATAGTTCATGGAGAACTAATATAGATTTTTCTTAAATTCTATGGGCAGAAAAAGAATTGATTAAGAAAAGTTATAACCCATAGATTTACATTAGAGTTTTACTCTATTACAGGGTTTAAATGATAACCCAATTAACTGAAATCCATGATTAGTTGTGAGTTATGAAGTACTTGAATTTTGAAATGAAAGATATATTATTAGTTTGCTATATACAAATTTGTCTTTGAAATAAAGAAATAAAGAAAGTATATTTATATGACTCACACTTGAGGGGAAGATTGTTAGAATATAAGTGAGTTAATATTGAAGAGTTAATATAAGTGTGATTGAAAAGTTTTACTCATATACTTCCTCACAAAATCTATTGATCTCCGAAAAATGGATGTCATATTGACATTTTATATCAATACTTATGGAAATTGAAAAGTTTGTTGTTGGTTAAGCAACATGTTACAGTAAATTAGTAATTTACTGATCCAAACAAATTTATGTTGGCATGACTTGTTTGATTCATCTGAGTCATATATAAAAGATTACGTGTGAAATCCATTGAAGAACTAGAAGATTCTTCATAAATAGCCAACATATTATATAATTTAAGAGTTATCATGTGCTGCTTGTTCTCAAAGAAATTTAATTATGAGAGTATCACAAGTTATGATTTGGAATGAATCTCTATATTTTTGGAAATATATTAAGCTGATATATGGGCCCATTCAAATAACATGTAAACCATACAAGTATTCAATGAATTTGATAGATGCATCTATAAGATGGTTACATGTAATATTAATATTAGTTTGCAACCTGAAGTTTGCAAGAATATTTGAATAAATTATTATGTTACGCGCAATTTTCAGATTATACGATTCATTCATTGAAGCCTCCATAAATAGCTAGACTAATACTTATGAGAACAAAATTTATGTTTCAGTGTTGGCATACTTGATCTTACATATTGCAGCACTTATACTAGCCAACCAAATTCTCCCAATAAAATTGGCTTTTGGTTAGAAGTCAAGTATATTCCATCTTAAAAAGTTTGAATGTGCATTCCTATTGATTCACCACAATGCACATAGATGGATATTTAAAGGAAATTGAGATAAATGTTGGGTAAGAACCTCCTTCTTCTTGTTTGTCTCTAAATGAAACAAAAGGATGTTTCTAATGGAAACAAATGGATTTAGGAGACTTATACTGCATGATTAGTCGATTGTCATTTGACAAAGTTTTCTTAATATGAGGGGGAGAAATTAAATAGCTGGAAAAGAAAACAAAAGGAATGCATTATTACTAATAAATATAGATCCTCGAATATAACAATATGAACCAGAAGTTCATTTGGTTTGCATTCATGAAATATTACATAAAATCTGCCAGATGCAATTACTGACCTAAATGGGAATTACTAAATCTCATATTCCAGCTATAAGTGGTCTAATTAGCATAAATGAAAGTGAGACATACCCGAAGTATGAGAGAATAATCAGTTCCAAAAGAAAAAAGAAAGAAGTAAATAATCAAGATAATCATATTAAGGAGGCAGACACTCCAGAAGAGGTCAATACATAACTACTTGCAGAACCCTCAAAAGAGGTTCAGGTACCTGAAAGTAATAAAGAGATCTCAATGAATTATGTTACAACAAGAAAAATGGAACTGAAAAGATAAAGTTGTCGACAACAGTTTTAGTAATAATATCACGTGATCAAATGAGGACCTTATACATGAATATGTCGGTAAAAAAAAAAGATGATTGGCCAACTGAAGAAGGGGACAAGACGCAATGAAAAATGTTCTTTTAGCATGTGAAATTTATGGACCTGTAGTCCAAAACATTTGAAATATAAAGTTATTTGTGATATATGAATATTCATGTGAAAATAAAGATTTTCACAAGGTTTAATGATGATTATGATGAGGTACAACATTTGGTAGTGGATACAATAATTGTTGCATATATTATTAGTCTGGCAGTATATGCAAACAAAATAATGCGTCTATTAGATATCATTATATATAGCATATGCATATGGATAGTGAATATTACATGAGAGTCTTTGAAAGATCTAAAATGCCAGAAGCATATACAAGAAAATCATTCTATATAAGGATCTAAAATGCTGGAAGCATATACAAGAAAATCACTCTATATATAAAACGTTGTGCGAGTTTGAAAATAATTCAAGCATATATAATTGATTGAAAAATATATTGAAAAATGAGTAATTTTACATTTTACATGACTTATAGATCAAGTTATCAAATGCATCAATGATTTCAAAATCACATATTTTTACCATGGTGAATTTTCTTGTAAAGATACATTGAATTTAAGGGTCCAGAAGTACCTTATACTTTATGAGAATATTTTTGTATTATGCTAATATTGTATCTATTATAATTTTATTGATAAAAATTAGTTCTTGCAAGTGTATAGTAGATAACAAAAATGAGATTTAGTGCGATAGTCCTATTAACATATTATATAATATTATTTTGTTCAAAACAAACTGAATATGTGGATATAAGATATATTTTGATGATTTTTAGAATAATTTTTCTTTATTGTTTTCACGATGAATAAAATAAAGGCATAATATACTGATATTTTAGCATATCCAGAAGATATGTAAGAGGAATACATCTAGCAGAATATTTGGTGACAATATAACATTCATAGTTTGGTGGCTAAAAGAATGATATGCTCAACAATACATTAGAAGTGATGTTCTTATCAGGGGGAGTAAATAAGATATTATCATCGTATGAAATAGAGACCATGCTGTACTCTTTTCCTTAACCAAGGTTTTGTCCCACGGGGTTTTCCTAGTAAGGTTTTAATGAGGCACAATATTTGTTTATGAACATCCAAGGGGGAGTGTTATGAATATTGTGGTAGTGGATGTTCATAGTTTCTTAGTATTCCATAACCTTCCAAGATGAGTCTTTTGGAATTCTACACTTAAAGCCATATAACTCATGAATGGCTTAGTGGGAGTTTTCTATTATTAATGTAAATAACCTACAAAGACTTTATATTATACCATTATGTAGATTTACTCTTTTGTTGTAACTCTTGTAATGGAAATTAAGGATTTGTGGCCTATAAATAGTAGGCATGTATCAAAGGTTGTAAGCTTGAAATGAAATAAGAATCACTCCCTCCTTGCTCTCTATATTTCTCTCTTATATTTCTTCATTTCCTTCATCTCAATCTCTTATACTTTCTTGATTTCATAACATAATCATTTAATTTTGAGAAGATTTGATGTTGGGTAAATTATTTTTACTTGTAGGAACTTGGAAAATGGGATTAAAACTGAAAATGGCAGTTTGGGACTTGAATATGAAAAATGCCAGATTGATCCCACGAATTTGAGAAATTTCAGCTTAGTACACTGCCAAAAACTGCTGCGTTTTGAAAGCGTTTAGGTCAGACTTTTGAATGAGTTCTGGGGATTCATTTGGAGCAGAAGAGGCACGAATCGGAGACCACAGCCGCAACACAGCACCTCCAGACTTTCCTTCTCTGACCTCTCACCGCCTTCTTCCTCTCTCGCCGGCGGCATCATTCACCACCACAGCCGCCGGCGAGTCTACAATCCCAAAGCTGCAGCTGCCGCGAGTGGTGAGCTGGGGAGGAAGAGCAGAGAGTCGAACAAGGGAGAGAGGAAGCTCAGCTGTGAGTTGAAGACCGAAGTGGAGAGGAGAGTGTGCTGGGATTGGGGAGAGAGAGAGAGAGACGATCAGAGATCTCATATCATTCACCACCACCAGTGTCCTTCACCGGAGCTACTACACAGACACACGGGAAGCATCTGAAGAACAGAGCTGAGAGGATCGGAGGAATCTGAGAGTTGGAAGGGAGGCAGACACAGCGCTGGGAGTCGGGATTGAGTAGGAACTGCCGCAAGCGTCAATTTCCCTCCACCATACACTTAATCACCACCTCTCATTACCATCCACACCTCATCTTCCATTATTTCCGCCATTCTTCCTCTGACTCTCAACACAGGCGTGGTTTCCTCTGTTATGCTTTTGAATTCAAATCCAGCCCTGTTTTTAATTGATTTAATGCTAATTAATTTCTTTAATTAGTGTTTCATATGGCTGGATATTTGAATCCGAGAATGATTATATTTCTTGAATCCGTGGCTGATTCCCTTAGCTCTGGGAGATGAATTTGAAATAGTTTGAGCTCACATGTACTTCAAAAGGGAGTTTATTTTATCTATAACTCATTATATTTGTGTTTCTTAGCTTTAGGAATTCATTTATGTAATGGCACTATGATTTTAATTATGATTTCTATGGATTGAGTTGTTGTGATTTGGAATTTGTAATGAGGATTTGTACTCATCAATATATATGGTTATATATATGTTTCTCTATGATTTTATTGATTTCTATCTATTTAACATGATATTGTTGGATGGTTTGATTGAAATAGAATTGTAGTTGAACCTACATGTATTGCTTATTCTATAGTCACTCTCTAAGGGGTTTTACTAATGCTTAAATAAATGGGTTTATGATTTTAAACATTAGGCTCAATGGTAATTGGGGTTTGATATATTAGAAAATTTAGAGAAACTCATTACACTAAGAGGGCTTAATAGCATTTCAAGGGTAGGGGTTTCTCTCTTGTGATGCTATATTCAATGGTAATTGAGGTTTGATATATTAGAAGCTTAGTGTATTAACTCTCCAAATATCTTAATTGAGCAAGGATAACCATTGAAAACTATTTCCAAGAGATTTACTTCATCCATTTCATTCCACTTATCATTTTATATCCAAAAATACCAAAAAAATATTGTAGTGTAGGCATTTACATTTTCTTGCAACTTGTTTGATATTTAAAAAGTTCAAAAATCATTTTTTTTACTTGTTTTATGCCTATCGTCACACTTAATTTCTAGGTAATTAATAAAAGGCTCTTCGAGAGACAATCTGGGATTACACCCTATATTGCATTCCTTGGTTTAATTTTAAAAGAGGTTACCAAGGTATAAAAGCCGACAAAGCCTATTCCTTTACCAATTAAGATATCCTATTATGATCTTTTGCAAGCAGCAAATAAATTTGATGAGAGTAATTTTCTTGGCCAGGGAAGTTTCGGATCTGTTTACAAAGGATTTCTTTCAAGTGGAAAGATAGTTTCTGTAAAAGTATTTTACTCAAACTTGGAAGAAGCATTTAGGAGTTTTGATATTGAATGTGCTGCCATATGTAGTTTACGACATCGAAATGTCATAAAGATCATCAGCAGTGACTCAAATGATGACTTTAAGTCTTTAATTAATAATAGAATTCATGTCAAATGGGAGTCTTGATAGATGGTTGTACTCTCATAACTATCATTTAAATATGTGCAAAGATTGAACATAATGATTGATGTGGCATCAGCGTTGGAGTATCTTCATCATGGTTCTTCTACACCAGTGGTCCATTGTGATGTAAAGTCGAGCAACGTTTTATTAGATGAAAATATGATGGTCCATTTGAATGACTTTGGAATTGCCAAATTTTTAAGTGGCAGTCAATCAGAAGTTTGTACCAAAACTTTGGCTGCAATTGATTATATGGCACCAGATGATAATTTCGTAACCATAATGAATTTTGTTTAATTTCCTTTTCTTATATTCATTTATACCCACGCATATGTGCACAATACAAGCTTATATACGTACATGTTCATGCTACAAGCAACTGATTTATTTGAATATTTAACGTAGAATTCAAATCTATATGCAGAGAATGGATCAAGAGGAGCTGTTTCAATAAAATGAGATGTATATAGTTTTGGTATTTTGCTTATGGAAATGTTTACAAGGAAGAAACCAACTGATGAAGTATTTGTTCAAGGTCTAACTTTAAAAGAATTTGTTAGAAAATCAACTCCACATTCAATCATCAATGTTCTAGATGCCAATTCGCTCCATGCAAGCAACCAAAACAATGGTAATATATTACTACATATATCATCAGTTTTTGAGTTAGCCTTAAATTGTTGCATTGATGCACCAGAGGCAAAGCCTGATATGTCAGAGGTTGTGATGTCACTAGGAAAATAGAAGGCCATGTTGATGCAAAATATTCTATGAACCACTCGTTGAATAATTGTGTTAGATCAAAGTTTAATCGCTAGCTAGAATTTTTAACCCTTTGGATTGTTTTTTTTTTATTGGAACAAGTCATAACACATTGGGTGTGTTTCGATTAGTGGTGATGGAAGTAACTTCTTTAGTTTGACTTTTGTAAACGTAAAATAGGGTAAAAATCAAAATATGTAATGTGATTTGTATTTGGATTGGTTTATATGAAAATGTCAATTTGGCAAATTTTAACTTGTTTGGATAATTAATGAAAAAGCAAGTTTAGATGTCAAAAGGCTAAAAAGACACTAATTTAATTAAACAATACATAATTACATTATATGTGTGTGTATATATATATAATATAAAATTTATAGTATTGATATTCTGTATACAAATTTATTAAGTTCTTCTCACCAATTAAATTTCTAATGGAAACTTTTCCTCATTTATCTCTAATTTATTATTTAATTTTTTCTTTCTTTGAATACTTTTATGAACATAAAATTATTGGGTACTTTGGAGTTATTTTATTTTTTCATTTAATTATTAATTTGTTTATCATTTAATTATTAAATATTAAAATTTTGCAAAAATAGAAAAGGGAAAAAAATACAAAGAAGAAGAAAGAAAGAACGTGGTACATGACCAAGGGTTTATTCCAATTGTCACACCCCTCTAAGTCAGAAGCATCAAAAAGTAGCTTTTCTTTAATTATGACTTTTGATAATTTTTTGAGCAAAACCACAATTGTAAAAATCATCACAAGCGTAAGTAAAAGAGCCAATCTAACTATGGCAAAAAAAAAAAAAACCACCTATAAGCCGCTTATAATTGTTTGGATTCGTTGGCTCTTGGTCCAATATGGCAGCTTAGTCCCCGGTCTTGCCACATCGGGTTTGACCTGGTCTTGTCTGATTTTTTATGGGCTGTTTTTTTTTAAGTCCAGGTCACTGGGCTAACGGGATTATTGGGTTGGTTCAGTGTTCAGCCTTACAGTCCTGAGCCAAGTATACTTTGATAAAAGCCCTCAGTCATGGTGGAATATACAGATTTATTTGGGTCACCTTCATGAGGTTATGGAATATGATAGAAGTCAAAAGACCACCCCAAGCTTTGAAACAGATTTATAGATGCACATTTATTTGGGTCACCTTTATAAGGATATGGAATATGATGTTTTATTTTATTCTATTTTATTTTATTGGTCAAAACATGTAATTCTTTTTTTTTTTAACAGAAAACATGTAATTCAAATGCCAGAATTATTTGGTTTTCAGTATGTGTTGGGATTGGTTTATATGCCCATGTCATTGTTAAAACAAAATTACTTTTACATTCTTTAATCAAAATCATATTTTACTCATAACAAACAAATTTTTACATGTTAATTCAATCTTTAATCCATTAAATTTTCTCTCATTTTGGTTTTGATTTCTCAAATTTCATTCCGTTTAAAATATTGGTCTCTATAATTTGATAAAAACTTGGATTATTTTGCCCTTTAAGGAACCAAAAACTTAAAGGCCAAAGATTATATTAACCCAATTTTTAAACACATATGCTAAGCTGGTCAATGTAATTATGGTGTATTGAAGTTAATACATAAATGAATTTTCATAATTCTAGTTACATTTTTTAAAAAAATTAGGTGATAACTATGTTTCAGTGGTGTTTCTTTTTTTGGCCATCGTTTGCACAGTGATTATTTAATAGTTAATCACATTCACATTCAGTTATTTTTACTTTTATATAAAAGAATTATATACTGTTTTTTTTCTACCTTTCCGATATTTCTTTTTCTTTAAAAAAATAAAAGGAAAGAAAGAAAATTGCAGAGCATGAGATCAGTGGCCGCTGGCTGGGGCTCTAAACTGAAGTCTCAATATTTTCGGCCAAAAAAAAACTGAAGTCTCAATATTACAATCACCACATGTCACTTCCTGATTTGATATTCAACAGAGAAGAACCCTCAAACCTTTGCGACGGAGAGCTCGAGAAAATGTGAGTTAGTTTTTGTTGGCAAATCGGAACTTAGCACTCCTTGTTTCATTTGAGAAAGCTCAAGAAAATGCCCAGAGACGGATTATTCTTTCTTCGTAACGTGTAGGTGCTTTAGTTTATTGACTTGTTTGGTTACCATCCTTTGCATCACCATCAATATCCTCTCTACTGTGCGCTCATTCAAGAACGGATCTAATGTGTGTTACTTTTTCTTTCTCTCCATTTGTGCAATTTTATTTCCCTTGTGCGTGTTATATTCAATTTTTCTTTTGCTTCATCTTTTGTTTTTTTGCTGTTTATTTCTCCTTGTTTTGTGCAGGTTTTAGGTTTTCGATGGCATATTCCGGTGTTACGCTGTGTTGATAGCTTTTATTGTGGTTGTGGCGGAAACGTAATGGAGTTTCATAAACAAGTTTTGTCAGGTTCCTTTTCTGACTTTACAGTTTAATTTGTCAGCTTCCTGACTTACCTTAATGTTGTTTCTAATGTCTAAGTAAATTTTACTATATTTTACAGGTTTTGGGATACTGAGCTGGCAGGGGTATGCTGCGTATTTTGTATGTCTCTGTTTTACTCAGATTTTCTTTTATTTTTTCCCAATATTTTATTCTTTTAATGAGCTTTTCTTCATTTGCCCTAACCATTGACATCTTAAATTGTAAACTAACATATTGAGTTGGTGAATTCTGTTTGGTGTAATTATAGACTTATCTACCATCTATCAGCAAAACATAAAAGGCTAATTCATCCCACATTTCGATTTATGGAGCATAGGATATGAAAGGTTAAGTGTTGGAAGCTGTCATAGACATCCACATAGTATAATATTTATAACTAAGTTTCAAGTATATTTAATTATATCTTCACTAAACTTCATCAGGAGTAAGAGAAATAATTGTGGAGGTAATAAATAAAATAAATTAAACTTATATCAAGAAATTTAAATAGAATTATGATATACTCTATTTGTGTTTCTTAATTTGTGTGTGTAAATTCTTAAATAAACAATAAAAAGAAACAGATCTTTACCGTGGCTATCGAGAAGTTGATCAACTGAATTGGGAAAAGCATGAAGTTTCTGTAATTGTGCAAGTTTTCTGAAGTTATGATTGAGAAAATATCTACCGTTGAACCAATTAACAGACTAAAATGCGTTGTGTCTTCTTGCTTCCCCCCAATTTTTCTTGATTTCTGGACGGTATGCTCGTAAATTTGATACTACCTCCAGTGATTAAGAAAAGAACCACTTTAATTAAAAAAATTGAACTACAATAGATTTTCTATTAACCTTCGAAGGTAGTACTATATTGATGATTTGAAGACGGAAGAAAGAAAATATTTTCCGTGCATATTTTCTTTTATATTATTCTATTTTCTTAAATACATAACTATACTCTCAAAATTCAATTCGTCACACAACAATTTATACAAGTATTTGGAAATAATAAAATTGGAGTAGAAGAGCAGAAGTGTATAATTTTATTCTGGAAATTAAATCAAATCTAAAAGTTAAGGAAACTCATCATTGAGTAATTTCAAGAAAAATATTAAATTTAAGGTAATTTAGGAATTCTATAAGTCTTTAAACACTATCCATAAGCTTACAAGTCTTCTCTGCTACTCCCTTCATCCCTATATATAATGTCCTATTTTTTTAATGAGCTTGTCCCTTTTTATTAGGTCTTACTTGAGTCAATTTAAATAATAAATACATTTTTATGCACTTTTCTCTCAATTAATTTCATACAATGCATTAATTAAAATGTTGATTCATTCCCTTTATTTTGTCACATCATCTTTTCGGATTTGGCTTCTCTCCTTTTGTTTTCCTGTCCGCACCCATCCTTTACCCCGCTTTATGACCATTGGATTAAGCTCTAATGGTTTTACCCCATACATTCTCTTTCATCATTTTGTCATTTTTAAAAAATATATATTTACTGCGTATTTATTACTTTAAACTAATTTTAACTGTTATCTAAAACCCTACAATTTGGTTAAAAGGACCTATTGGAAGTATTATATAAATAATGTGGGTGTGTCAAATAGAACAAGTGAAAGATTCCAAGTATACAAATAATAACATGTGAACTTGGACGAGTATATGGACCAAGCAGAGGAGTGGGCACCCACATAATGATGGGCCACATAAAAATCCGGCAATTTCCCCTACGCAGTTAAACATGGATTGGACACCTTTTATGGAACTATAAAAGTATTTTGAATAAAGGACACAGCTCGTCCCAACGAGATTTGCATAGAGCATTAGCAAGGAGTTCGAAGATCCACGAGATTGCGTGATAATTTAGTTGCTGAAGCCAACAGGACCTCTATAGAGGGATGGAGGGAGTAGCTTACAAGAAGTCTAGTGTACCAGTCTCCCAGACTTTACCAAGAGCTTGTGCTTCCCTCTCAAGTTTTTTGCCATCAAATTTAGGAATTGGCCTTCCCAACCTGGAGCAATTGTTGTTGGGACGGAATCACGGAATCAACTTATTGGAGAAATTCCAAGCAGCATCTTAAGTGCTTCTAAGCTCACAACGTTAGATTTATCATGGAATAAACTTAGTGGAGATATACCCACTGCACTTGGGAATCTAATAAACCTGATGGCTTTGTATTTACATGGGAATGATCTGAATCGGTAGATTCCAAATACAATTAACAGATTGCAAAGCCTTCAATACACTACAAAAAAAATCACTTTCAGCGGCGACATTTGGCGACGACTTTTAATGTCGCCGCTGAAAGTGAGACTTTCAGCGGCGACTTTTAATGTCGCCGCTGAAGGTGTCACTTTCAGCGGCGACATTGTGTTGTCGCCGCTGAAAGTGTGTTTCAGCGGCGACTTTAGTGTCGCCGCTGAAAGTGTTGTTTGAAATTTAAAAAAAAAAAAAAATTTAAAACACTTCCAGCGGCGACTTTAGTGTCGCCGCTGAAAGTCTTATTTGAAATTTTAAAAAAAAAAATTTTAAAACACTTTTAGTGGCGACTATTAAAAGTCGCCGCTGAAAGTCTTATTTGAAATTTAAAAAAAAAAAATTTAAAACACTTTCAGCGGCGACTATTAAAAGTCGCCGCTGAAAGTGAGTTTCAGCGGCGACTTTTAATAGTCGCTGCTGAAAGTCAATTTCATATTTTTTTATTAATATTTTTTAAAAATAATATTTATAAAATTTAACTATTAATTATTAAATAATTCTATTTAACCTTAATTATTAAAA
The DNA here is from genome assembly GCA_963242795.1 of Inga leiocalycina. Lineage (NCBI taxonomy): Eukaryota > Viridiplantae > Streptophyta > Magnoliopsida > Fabales > Fabaceae > Inga > Inga leiocalycina. The sequence goes on from OY725321.1 coordinate 63,250,454, forward strand.
TTATATTATTATTTATTAATATTATATTTATAATTTATATTAAAAATAATATTTATGATATTAAATTATTATTTATTAAGTAATTTTAATTTAAAAAAATTTTAATTTAAATATATAAATATTTTTTTCGTTTTTATTTAATTTTTAATTATTTTTAATAATGTTATATTTAAATAATAATTAATTATATGTATGTATGTTTATATATATGATAATATTATATATATAATAATATGTAATAATATGACATAGGTTCATTTCGGCGCAACTAACAGAGACTCGCGCGCGAAGGCATCGGCTCCCTGAGGTCATGGGTTCGAACTGGAGGAGAATCACTTTGAGGAATTATGAGGAGGCGACACGTGGCAGCACGGCGAGGCGACACGTGGCAGCATGAGGAGGTAACACGTGGCAGCACGGGGGAGGTGACACGTGGTAGCACGAGGAGGAGACACGTGGCAATTGTAAATTAAATTTTTAAAAAAAATTTGAATTTTTTTAATAAAAAATTGAATTTTTTGATTTTTTTTTAAAAAAAATTAACACTTTGTCGCCGCTGAAAGTATACTTTGAGCGGCGACAAAAATTATCGCCGCTGAAACTTTCAGTGACAGTCGCATAGGCGGCGGCTTTTTGTCGCCGCTGAAAGACTTTCAGCGGCGACTGTCGCCGCCGAAAGTCTTTTTTTTTTGTAGTGATATTTGAGTCTTAGCAACAACATATTGCAAGGGCCTATCATAAATGAATTGTGCCAACTCACAAGCTTGAGTGAGTTGTATCTATACAACATGTTTCCAGGAAAGATTCCAAGGTCCCTCATAAATACTTCTTTGTAGAATTTGGATTTAAGCTCTAACAAATTGATCTCTCAAATGCCCTCTTCTCTTTGGAGTCTCCAAGATAGCTTGGTCCTAGACTTATTCTCTAAAGCATTGAGTGGAACAATTCCATGTGAGGTATCAAACTTTAGAACAATTCTACTATTGAACTTTTCGAGAAATCAAATTTCAAGAACTATCCCAACAACCATGGGAGGCTTGCAAACACTGCAAGATCTATCTTTGGCTCATAACGAATTGCAAGGGCATATTCCTCAATCATTTGGTGACATGATAGATATTGAGTTCTTGGATCTGTCCCAAAATAATTTGACTGGGGTGATTCCAAAGTCCTTAGAATTACTTGTTGACAAATCCCTATTCTATTACATATTTTCATATTTTATTTGGGGTTTTTGTTATAATAATTAAGCTTAAAATATCTCTTTAGTGATTAATTGTGATTAAAAGAGTTTGTATGAAATTACGATTTAAAAAGGGTAAAATTGTCATATATTTATGATTTTCCTTAATTGATTAATTTTTGGAATATAAGGTGTTACATTTTGGGTTTATTTTTTTGAAGATCTATTTGGTGAAAATTACAGAAAAGTACCCAAAATTTTAGGAAATTACAAATTAATGAAGAAAAGAATCAAAGAAAATTACAAAAAAAACCTAGAAGTTTTGAAAAATATAGTTAGACCCACAAAAGTTATCAAGTTTGCGGTTTAATCCCTCTACAAAACTTTTGAATCTTTCATTTTAGTCCCTTGGTCAAAACAAGGGATCCGATTAAATTGTCTGGCCTGAGCCGAATAGTGTCTCCTTCTTTTTTTTACGCTATGGAACAATGTCGTGACACCATAGCTTCATCCTTCTCATCGGCTTGACTTTGGACCTTCGCCTTCTTCTTTTCTCGCCACACTTTCCTCCGCCGTTTACTATCACTGCGCCTTCACTGCCACTGGCGGCCGTTGTCTTCTATAGCCTGTGGCAAGCTTCATTTTCCCTTCAATCAGTGTGGGTTCCTCTACTTCCAAGTTGAGCTTTTTCCGAATTCCATTCTCTTCATCTTTTGGTGGTGTTTTCTATGGCTGCAAATCTGAAGGAGGCTTTGCTTCTTGAAGATAATTCCATGAGTGGCTGAATTTCTCAACTCTTGAAGATGGAAGCTATGACTTGAGTTCTAAGTACTACAAAGGGAAGTTTTATGTTTTAATCCATTTGTTTAGCTTCATAACTACGATTTTCAGTTTTGGAGATTGTATTTATATTGCTAGATCTTTGTTACTTAGTTAAGTACTCAGTTTGGATTAATTTGTGATTTGGATTAGTTGATGTTAAACTTTGTACTCATCAATATACGTGGTTATATATATATATATATATTTAGTATAATTCCATTGATTCTCTATTGTCTTGCATAGTATTGTTTTGATATTGAGTTAATTTTAGAGTTGCATTGAACTAATTGCATTAATTAATTTAAATCACACACTAAGAGTATTTAATAACATCTTTAGAGTAGGGGTTCCTCTCTTTTGGTACTAGACTTATCGATTGATGAGGTTTGGTATTTTATAAAACTTAGTGATTTCATAAATTGCATACAAATTGTTTTTTAATAGTGTTTTAAGAGGTGATTTTTTTCTATGTTTAGGAATAATCATTGATTAATGTACTAGACTCAATGGTGTTTGAGGTTTGATATTTTGAGGGACTTTGATTGCAATTGGTAGCATTTTGTATTGAGTTTCAGTTAGAGGGGTTAGACCTGGCCCATTGTGAAAGTGTCTAATTAACATAACTCAAGCTAACTAAAATGGTCTTTTGGGCATTTTTGACTAAGCTAGCAAATTGAACTTTCATTATCATTATTTGAACTATGATTGCCTTTGCAATCCATTTTCAAGAGATTCACTTCATCCATTTCCATTCACATATCATTTTATATCAAAAAATACCAAAAACATTGTAATTTAGGACTTTTATTTTCATTGTATAATAGTTGTAGTCTCAAAAGATCAAAATTTTCCCTTTTTATTGTTTCATGTCAATCATATCACTTAGTTCCTAGGTAATTAATAAAAAAGCTCCTCAAGAGACGATTTGAGAAGTTACCAAGGCATAAGCTACCACTTATTTTCATGTCAATCATATCACTTATTTTCATTGTATAATAGTTGTAATTTAGGACTTTTTTTTGAAGAAGTTACCAAGGCATAAGCTAACACGCTATCTTCAAGTGGCACTGTTGCCGGGAGCCAAGTAATTGGTTCCCTAGTAACTAAGTGTCAATCTTTGATTGATTGGTACCTTAGGCCTTTAGGTTGCATTTTAGGCAGCTTAGGTAGTTTTGTATGTTTTTCATAGCATGTTGCATTTTTCATAGAAAGTTTTGAAGAAATACAAACAAATATCTTGATTTTCCTTTGCTTTTGCATTTGCATTCTTGCATCTTTCTTGTTTAAACTTGATTTGTGGCTGGAAATTGTGCCATTCATTTGTAAATTTGTTGGAATTCTTTGCTAGAACTCACTTGCACATCACTTTGAAGCTTGCTAGAATTTTTTGAAAGTTTTCCATTGAAAATTATGAGCTTCAGTTTGCTAAACATTTAGGACATTCTAAGCAAGACCAATAGCTAATCTATTGGGTGCAGTGAATTTTAACCAAATTCCATCGTTTTGGCCACTTTTTGAATTTTTCTTTATTTTATGGAATTTTTCCAAACTTTTCATTAGGTTAGTTTTTGAGTTTTCTTCTTTGATTTTAGGATTCATGTGCATATATAGAACTTTTTAGGACTTAATTTGAATGGATTGGTTTAATGATAATGATGATTTTGTGTTTAGGTTCAAAATTAATCCTCCTATGCATTCCTTTTTAGGGGATGATGGAACCTCAAACTCATTTTTTGCATAAATCTTGTGGCATTTAGAGACATGAATCATCTTCTAATCTCACATATTCTCAAAAGCTTGATGTGATTCAACAAAAAACTGATTCCCTCCAAGCACAAATGAATTATCAAGAAAGAGCCTTTAAATCTCAAAAGCCTTACTATCACAACCCACTTCTGGAGCCATCTTGTCCACATTCCCTTGTTTTGCGAATGAACCCACCTTCCAACCACATCAATCCCACTTCATCCATACTTCGTCACCCTACACATTCCATCAAGAATCAGCCACTTCACTCTACCAAGAACCATAATCTCCATTTCATCTTCCCTTATATCCACCTACGTCAATGCCATGTAGAATTCTATATGAACCACCTTCTCTATTATTCTATGAACCTCCACTACAACCTAGTGGACTTAATGCTTTCCTCACATTGCCAAACATGGATGATCGAACCTTCGCTTCAAAAAGAATGTATGACAAGTGTAAATGGTCTATTAAAAAGTGCAAGTGTACACTGTCGTAATCAAGTAATACAGAAGTGAGTAGAGTATCGTTCCTACGAGGATTGATAACTAAGTACCAAAATGGATAATTTTAATTCTATTTAGTCAATCGATTAGTTGGTGATTGAGAGTACGAAATAAAAGATGATTAAATATGAGTGCAAATAATATAAAAGCAACTATGAGAAAAAGCTCTAGGGATCATATTTCACTTAACAAATTTTGGATTGAATCACATATCTATTCTAGCCCAATTTATTTCACATAATTGATAGTCGAGTTTCCCTAATTTAATTACTAACCTTTTCCAAGGTCAAGCAATTCTATAATTAATTGCTAATCCAATATATTCCTATATGAATTTAAGCAATTAATTATGCATTAAGATTTATAGAACTCAGTAAGACTACACAACTTACATGAATATATTCCTATTTCATATGCAATTCATGGTTTTAATTATAGGATCTATACACATGCATCTCTTTCCGGTCTCAACATACATATTGGAATCATTCAAAAGGTGGCAATTAATTGAAAGCATTAAGAACAATAATTCAAACTCAATCATGAAGGAGAAATTCAAACTAGATTTAATAAGTTAAGATTCAATCCGTCATTAGTAAGCTACCTTATCACCCTAGGAAAATGAAAGTTTAACACATGATGAAATTAAAAACAAAAATAAAATAAATTGAAAACTTTATAAACATTGCAATAAACGTAATTATTAAATTCTAAAACATAAAAATACAACCACAAGATACATGAAAATGGAAAAATCTGGCCTTCCATATAGGAGGTAAAACCTTCCAAATAGGTGGCAACCTAAAACATCCATAAAGAAGGACTACGTAAGCCTTCCATGCAGGAGGTGCAACCTTCCATATTGGAGGCATGCAAGAAACAAATACAATGCATGAAGTTAACTATAAGATGGTGTATGTGGAGAAGAGAGGAGAGTAATAGATATGAAATTGTGAGTTAAATGTGAGGGAGAGGATGGCTATATATAGGAAAAAATGGAGTATGATAGATGAAGTAGTAGGTGAAAAGGAAGATGCAATGGTTGGTGGATTGGTAGATGATTTCCGCTCTCAACTTCCAAGTAAAATTCGAAACTCTTGGAGATAGTACTAGGCTTTGGCCTCAACATAAAAGTTATAGAGCTCTTTCTTAGCTTTTTATCCATATAAAGAACATCCCAATCTGACATCTAAAGCTTCAGATATTGCCTAAAAACTGAAAAAGGATCATATTTAGTATTTTTCAAGAAATTCTATTTTATGCCAAAAGCATTATTTATTTATTAATTACACCCAGATTCATTAAATTGGGCTCAAATATCATCCACAAAATTATCATATAAGGGAAAATAAATATACAAATATTTTACTTATCAAATTCCCCCACACTTAGCTTTTGGACATCCTCGGACAAGGATTGACTAATTAGTGCTAACATAATTAGAAGTGTCAAGTCATAAGCAAGAACACAATTGAAAAATAAAGAGATCATAGTATTCATAAATCAATGAAAATGTAAACTGGTAACTTTATTTGAAAATGAATAAACCGAGTTTGTAATTGCTACTCATTCTCTCAATTTCTCAAGTGTTTAAGGGTAAGTATTTCGCTCAAATTCAACAAAAACAATTGCACTACCATAGGCTTGCTAAAAATCTCAATCTCCACTACCTAATTTACATGCATAATTCAAATCAAAATGACTTATTAACGGATGTAATGGGGTTAAGGTAAAAGGAATGTAAATGATGGGCTAAAGAAATAGAAAAATTGAAAAATGGGCTGCTTATGAATAAATTTATTTCATCACAACATCCCACAATACTTAATAATTTTTTTTCTTCATTTTTTCTTTTTTTTTTACTACTCCTCCCCTAACTTAAATCAGACATTGTCCCCAATGTCTTCTAGGGTATAGATTTTTTTTTGCATATATATGCAACTCTAAAGTTGATGATATATACACTCCCACACTTGTCAAAAGCCCATTTCACAAAAATTTCAAATGCTCTGCTAATCTTTCGAATTAAGTAAAAGCACTTGATATATCATTAAAACATATGTTAATGGGTTGAGAATAAAGAAACAGTCAATTAGGCTCAAAGTGGCTTATCTATGATATAATTTCAAGGTTGGTTGTTTGGCTCTGCTTAAAAAAATTGAATGCTTCTATCATTTTTGAATGTGCATGTGAGATGTAATTTCAACTAGATTTAAAGCAAGTTCTAGAGTGACAACTTAATAGGTGAATATCACACACAAGAGAAATAATCATTATACGCTTAAAAGCTCACGATTAGGGATTTTCAAACTCAGCTCATTCAATCTCAAAATTCATCACCAATTGCAACAATCAATTGTTCATTCATGCTATAAAATCTCTAAATTCAGTTGATCCATCCTTAAAACTTATATACTTCTTAAAATCATTACAAAGCACTTGAACAGGATGATTTTATTTTCACTTTTACTCTTTTTTTTTTGAAAAGAACAAAAACATGTAACTAATAAAATGCAACAATAAAATGCGTCTCAGGAGTTAAGAATAACGTACTCCTTAGTCTGCCATTTTTTTACACCCCATTTATCTAATGGTTTTACTAGCTAACTAACAAAATATATAATTTTTTTAAAACATTAACACACAATAAAGTAAAACCAAAAGATTAAGGAAAGTTACAACCAAAGAGTAGTATCTGGATCCTGCTTCTGACTGCTATCTGAAGATTGCCCACCTATTTGCTTGACTAATAGATCTGATTTAGGTTCATAGGTTTGCAGTTGATCGAGCAGCTGATTAGCAGTTGGTGCAAAAATTATGGAATGACGAGTCACTTGGGGCATAAATCCTGTTTCCACAGCATGATAAAAAAAGACAACAAATTATCACAAAAACCATTAACGTTTTACAATCCTAATGGCTTTTTGTGAAAATTTAACTTAACCCAATATGCAATGCTGGAAATCCCATTCAATGTTTCCAAACTACCAGGTAGAGCGATAAAAGCTTCGGCCCTATAGAACATACATCCCATACATTCAAGCAAGTTTGCAACCTCTAACTCTTGTCCTAAGGAAAAGATGTGACCATCTAACTCCTTTACTTTTACGCTCAAACCTTTGCTTTCGTTAATGATTGTAGCCATGGCCACACTTCCCCTGAGGCCCTGGATGCCTCCCTCGTAGATAAAGTTGATCTTTCTAGCAGCTAATGCATTTTCAAGTTCTTGTGTTGCATTTAGAAACTCTCCATTCTTTCCCTTATCAGTTTTATAAAAAATACAGATAGATTTAAACTTGCATTTTAGTGTGATACCCTTTTTCTCTTCTTTTCTCTAAGACATTTTGTGTTTACAAGTAGAAGAGTGCATATTACAAGTGGAAGAGTACATATATATAATACTAACCAGATCATGCATATCATACATTTATCAAAGTTTGAAAAATTGATCGACATGAATGACCGATATAGGTTACGTGAAGAAATTTAACAAAATGAGAAGGAAAGTCAAAAGTTACTGTAAAGATAAAACAAATTCGACAAAAGCTACTAAAAAATAAGGCATATTAGAAAAAAAATCTGTTGAAAAGATAAGACAGATTAGACAAAAGCATGATATGTATAGTAGTTGTGATTTTGGCTCACATCTTCCTCTGGTTTTACGTCCAATAACGGCTTAAATGATTTCTATGAATCGAGGATTTGCTTCCCGTCTAGTTTTCTTATAAACTGGAAAATAAGGTCTTTTAACTTCATATTCCTAAGACAATAACGCCATTTTTCTTGGTTGAATACGTCCACTAAATCAAGAAGAGTACGATGAACATTATCACTCAGATGCATCTCAAGAGTTTGAATGTTATCATCCAATGACTCCTTACTCAGTCCATCCTTTATAAATTTAATTTTATCTTCTTAATTTATAGAAACAATACCTTTGCTTCTACAATATGGATCACATGTCCACCTTGTATATTTATAGCAGACATTCATTCTTTTAGCTCTTCTCTTTTTGAAGTAAGAACTTCTTCCCATTCCTGGCAAAGGTTTAACAAATGATTTATGAATCTTACTTGCTAAACGTACCTTAGCTTCAGTGATCTAGCGTACGTCCTCAGGAAGGCCCAAATGCTTGAATATCTTTATCCTTTCAAGTCAAAGGTTTAACAAATGCTTGTTCTTAAGCCTTGCAAGAGATTCCTCCATGTTATCTTGTAATGAAAATGATGAAAACTAAAATTCTCAATGTAGTGCAGTGTGTTTTGTTGAGTAAAAAAGAAAAATGAGAGAGTAGGAAAGAAGTTTTAGGTTGCCTCCCAAGTAGCCGCCCTTCTTTAAAGTCTTTGGCTAGACAAAAACGAAACCAAATTTTTTTCTTTTTTTCTTTTTTATATTTTTATTATTTTATTTATTTATTTATTTTTCTTTTTTTTTTGGTTCTAGAAGGAGGGCTTGCCTGTTGGTTCCTTAAAAGTAATGATAGTTTTCAAAGTGTTGAGTGTACCATCATTGTACTCTTTTAGCCTTTACCCATTCACTTTGAATTTTCGATCACCATCTTGAATCTCCAAAGTTCCATATGGCCATACCTAAATTATAGTAAAAGGACCAACTACCTGGATCTTAGCTTTCCTGGAAAGAGCTTTAACCTTGAGTTGTATAAAAGTACTTTTTGTCCTAGTGTGAACTCTCTCCTCAAAATTCTTCTGTCATGCCACATTTTTGTCTTCTCCTTGTATAACTTGGCATTTTCATAAGTTTGTTTTCTAAATTCTTCAAGATCATTGAGTTGGAGAAGCCTCTTTTTACCAGCTACCTTTAAGTCAAAATTTAAGGCTTTTACTGCCCAATATGCTTTGTGCTCCATTTCCACTGGAAGATACATGCTTCTCCGTAGACCAATGGATATAGAGATGTACCAATTCGTGTCTTGAAGGCAATTCATATGCCCAAAGGGCATAATCTAATTTCTATGCTCAGTCCTTCTGGTTGGAATTCACCATCTTCTCTAAGATATATTTCAGTTGTCTATTTGAGATTTCTACTTGCCTGCTAGTTTGTAGATGATATGGAGTTGCAACCTTATGAGTTACTCCATATTTATCCAACACTGACTGAAGTTGCTGATTGCAAAAATGCCTTCTTCCATCACTGATAATAGCTCTAGGCACTCCAAATCTTGAAAAAATATTCTTCCTCAAAAACTTCACAACCACTTGAGAATCATTTGTAGGAAAAGCAGCTGCTTTAACCCACTTGGAGACATAGTCAACAATTACTAAAATGAACTGATTGCTAAATGCGGATGGAAAAGGCCCAATAAAATCGATGCCCCATACATCAAAAAGTTTAACTTCTAAGATGTTGGTTAAATGGGCTTCATGTCTCCTTGAGATATTTCCCATCCTTTAACATCTGTCATAGGTTGCTATAATTCTATGGGCGTCCTTGAAGAGTGTGGGCTAATAAAACCTTGATTAAAGGAATTTAGTAGCTGTTATATTTGCTCTAAAATGACCACCATATGAGGATGAATGGCAGTGATTTAAGATGCTGCCTATTTCTTCTTCAGGAACACATCGCCTGATAATTCGATCTGGGCATTGTTTGTATAAGAACGGATCCTCCCAAAAGTAATGCCTTACATCAGCCAGAAACTTCTTTTTATTTTAGAAAGTTTATAAGGCATTACTTGGCTTTCCAAATACTTTACAAAATCAGCATACCAAGGAGTGGGTTGTAGTTACATGACAAAGAGTTGCTCATCTGGGAAATTCTGCTTGATTGGTGATTCTCTCTTCTTTTCAGATGGCTCTAACTGAGAAAGATGATCTGCAACAAGATTCTCGGTCCCTTTTTTATCTTTGATCTCCAAGTTAAATTCTTGTAGCAGAAGTACCCATCTGATCAGTTTAGACTTAACATCTTTCTTCTCAATCAAGTATTTGATTGCTGAGTGGTCCGTCCAAACAATAACCCTTGACCTGATCAAATAGGCTCTGAATTTGTCGAATGCAAACACAATTGCTAATAGCTCTTTTTCTATTGTTGCATAATTCAGTTGTGCATCTGAGAGTGTCCTGCTAGCATAGTAGATGGCATGAAAGACCTTGTCTCTTCTTTGGCCTAAACAGCTCCAACTGCATAATCACTTGCATCCCACATCATTTTGAATGGAAGATTCTAATCTGGAGCTATGATAACTGGTGCAGAAGTCAAGGCACTTTTTAGAGTTTGGAAGGCTGATAAGCACTCCTTACTAAACACAAAGGGAGTATTTTTCTCTAACAACATACATAGTGGATTTGCGATTTTTGAGAAGTCCTTGATGAATCTCCTATAGAAGCTTGCATGTCCTAAAAAACTCCAAATACCCTTGATTGAGAAGGGAGGTAGTAGCTTTTCAATTGTTTCAATCTTAACTCAGTCCACTTCAATGCCTAGATCAGATACCTTGTGACCTAGCACGATTCCTTCTTTCACTATGAGATGGCATTTTTCTCAATTTAGAACCAAATTTGTCTCCACATAAGGTTGCAAGACTTTTGCCATATTTGAAAGATAATGATCAAATAATTCTTCAAAAACTAAAAAATCATCCATGAACACCTTAATAAACCTTTCCACTATGTCTGAGAATATCGTCATCATACTCCTTTGAAATGTTGCTAGTGTATTACATAGACCAAATGGCATCTTTTTGAAATGGCATCTTTTTGAAGGTAAAGGTACCATATGGACATGTAAAAGTTGTTTTGTCTTGATCCTCCTGTGCATTTGTGATTTGATTATATCTTGTGTACCCATCCAGGAAACAATAATAGGCTTTCCCTACTAGTCTATGAAGCATCTGGTCTATAAATGGTATAGGGAAGTGATCTTTTTGAGTGACTTTATTGAGCTTTCTATAGTTAATGGATGATCTCTATCCAGTCACTGTTCGTTGTGGAATTAGTTTATTTTTCTTATTAGGCACTACTGTCATTCCACCTTTCTTTGGCACAACTTGAATTGGATTTACCCATTGATTATCAGAGATTGGGTAAATTATGCCAGCATCCAACCAATTTATTACCGCTTTTCTCACCACCTCCTTCATATTTGGATTGAGTCTTCTCTGGTGCTCAACTGATGGGTTGTAGTTATCCTCCATTAAGATCTTATGCCTACAAATTGAAGGACTAATCCCTCTTATATCAGCTATTGACCATCCAAATACTGGTTTATACTCCCTTAGAACTCTTAATAACTTTTCTTCTTCAACGGGAGTAAGAGCTGCCAAGATGATTACTGGTAATGTTTAATTTCCTCCCAAATAAGCATACTTCAAGTGGGATGGCAGAGCTTTCAACTCCAGTACTGGTGGTTTCTCTGTTGATGGTACCGGCTTACTTGGCCTTTCCCCCATATCTTTAAATGGTTTCTTTATAAAAATTGGGGAATTTTCTTCTAGGTACCTGATCTGCTCCAAGACTTCAAGACTAGTAGAATTTGATACATCTACCATTCCCATTGCTAATGGTTGATCCATACATATTTTGTCCATTCCGTCTTTTATGCAGCTGGTTAATGTATCTACTCTGTTACAGGTGTCATCTTCATTTGGAAAGGGCAAATCCTTAAAAATGTTGAAAGATACTTGATTATCTTGAGCTCGCAATGTTAACTTCCCTTATTCCACGTCTATTAACTTTCTCCCAGTTGCTAAAAATGGCCTCCCAATAATGATAGGAATTTATGGGTCTTCTTTCATGTTGAGGATTATGAAATCAGCTGGAAATATAAGTTTGTCCACCTTTACTAGAACATCTTCTAAGACACCCCTTGCATGTTTTATTGATCGGTTAACTAGAAGTAACGAAACTGTGGTCAGCTTCACCTCTCCAAGACCAATTTTATTGTAGGCAGATACAGGCGTGAGGTTTACACTTGCTCCAAGGTCACAAAGTGCTCTTTCAAAGTGACATTGACCTATAGTGCAAGGTATGCAAAAGCTTTCTTGATCTTTCAGCTTTGGTGGTAATTTCTTTTAGATAATAGCACTGCACTCCTAAGTAAGTGCAACTGTTTCAAATTCCTCAAGCTTACGCTTATTTGAGAGAATGTCCTTCATGAATTTTGCATAACTAGGCATCTGAGCAAGAGTGTCTACAAAAGGAAGGTTAACATGTAACTTTTTGAAAACCCCCAGAAACTTTGCAAACTACTTGTGTAGCTTTGGCTTCTCAAGTCTTTTAGGGTATAGAACTTATGGTACATATGGGGGAGGATTATCTGGAAAGCTGATTCTTCCTAGTATCACATAATCCTCTTTAGGTTTCTGTGCTCCTCCTTTTGTTCTTCTATACTTTCTTTCTTTTCTCCATCATCCTTCTTTTTAATTATAGGATCTTTCAATTTTTTCTCACTTCTTAGTGCAACGGGCTTCACATGCTCTATTAGGTTTCTTTCGGTGTCACTTGGTAGAGTTCCTGGTTACCTGGAATTCAGCATATTTGTAATTTGGCCCATCTAGACCTCGAAGTTCTTTATTAAGGCTTCTTGGCTTTTGATTGTTGCATCAGTCCTAGCCATGAATTGAGATGTATTTATGGTTAGTTGAGCCAGTGCATCTTCCATATTTACTTTTTGCTGTGGTGAATTTGGTTGTTAAAGAGATTATTGCTAGTAGTTCCCTTATAGCTTGAATGCATTTTGATTATTCCTTCAACCAAAGTTTTGATGATTTCGCCAGCCTGGATTGTAGGTGTTTGAAAATGGTTCATTTCTTTGATTTCCGATGAAATGAGCTTGCTCCGGCATGAATGGGTGTTCTTCCTGACATTGCATGCTCACATGAGATCCTCCACACCAATCATAAGTTTCAACAGGAGTGTTGATTACATTTGCTTGGTTTGTCAATGAGCCCACTTGCTTGAATATAGATGCAACTTGAGAAGACAAAGTCATAAGGATATCCAGCTCATACATTCCAAGTGCTTTCTTTGAAATATTATGTTCAGAAGGCCAATGGTATGCATTGGCTAACATTTCCTCAAGTAGATTGTAAGCATCATCTACATTTTTTCCTATTAAAGATCCTCCAGCTATAACATCTACAAGAATTATGGTGGTATGCATAATCCCATTATAGAAAGTCTGTAGTTGCCACCAATATGGTAACCTATGATAAGGGCATCTCCTCAGCAACTCCTTATATCTTTTTCAGGCTTCACAGAGGCTTTCTAGTTTATGCTGGGAAAATAAGGCAATTTCATTCCTCAATTTAGCAGTTTTTCCTGAAGGAAAATATTTTGCCAAAAATTTTTGCGCCAAGATATCCCATGTAGTTATACTTCCCATTGGTAGCGAGTGTAACCAGCTCTTAGCCTTATCCCTGAGTGAGAAAGGTAAAAGTCTAAGTCTAATGGCGTCATCAGTAACACCATTATGCTTGAAGGTGTCACAGATTTCTAGAAAGTTAGCTATATGTGCATTAGGATCTTCTGTTGGTAAACCAGCAAACTAATTTGCTTGCGTCATCTGAATAATTGCAGGCTTGATTTCAAAGTTGTTAGCTGCTGCTAGAGGTCTTCTATTTCCAGAATTTGTCCCCATGACTGTTGGTTTTGCATAGTCGTAGAGTGTTTTGGTATCTGTTGTTTCTCCCTCCAGATTTGCCATTGGATTGCTTAGGATTGAAGTAGATTGCTTTTGAAATCTTCGATTTCTTCGACAAGTTTTCTCGATCTCAGAATCAAAAGATTGTAATTCAGTCTCCTTCGATCTGGTCATGCACTAAGCAAAAACCTGAAAAGGAACACAAGACACAAAAAAAATGTAATATGAAAACAAAATTAGTATTAAAATTACTTGGTATTGATGTTAATGGCAACACTCCCGGCAACGGCGCCAAAAATTTGTTACAAGTATAAATGGTCTATTAAAAAGTGCAAGTATACACTGTCATAATCAAGTAATATAGATGTGAGTAGAGTATCGTTTCTATGAGGATTGATCACTAAGTATCAAAATGGGTAATTTTAATTCTATTTAGTCGATCGATTAGTTGGTGATTGAGTATGAAATAAAAGATGATTAAATATAAGTGCAAATGATATAAAAGCAACTATGAGAAAAAGCCCTAGGGATCAGATTTCACTTAACAAATTTCGGATTGAATCACTTAACTATTCTAGCCCAATTTATTCTACATGATTGATAGTCGAGTTTCCCTAATTTAATTACTAGCCTCTTCCAAGATCAAGCAATTCTATAATTAATTGCTAATCCAATATATTCCTATATGAATTTAAGTAATTAATTATGCATTAAGATTTATGGAACTCAGTAAGACTACACAACTTACATGAATATATTCCTATTTCATATGCAAGTCATGGTTTTAATTATAGGATCTATACACATGCATCTCCTTCCAGTCTCAACATACATATTGGAATCATTCAAAAGGTGGCAATTAATTGACAACATTAAGAACAATAATTAAAAATCAATCATGAAGGAGAAATTCAAATTAGTTTTAATAAGTTAAGAATCAATCCTTCATTAGTAAGCTACATCATCATCCTAGGAAAATGAAAGTTTAGCATATTATGAAATTAAAAACAAAAATGAATAAATTGAAAACTTCATAAGTATTGCAATAAACATAATTATTAAATTCTAAAACATAAAAATACAACCACAAGATGCATGAAAATGGAAAAATCTAGCCTTCCACATAGGATGTAAAACCTCTATATAGGTGGCAACATAAAGCATCCATAAAGGAGGACTACTTAAGCCTTTCATGCAGGAAGACCTTAGAAAGATGTAGTTAAAGAAGTGAAACTCTTAAGTAATCTTAAAATCACAAAGAGTCACTCATGATAAATCTAGATTTGGATATAATTTGATTCAAAATAAAAACAGAGAAAAGAAGAAGAAAGGTAGTAAGACAAATCTCAATTATTTTAAGAATTTTGTGCATGCATTAAATCTTTTGCATTATGTAATTACTGTAATAGGAAATGCCATTATACTTCATCATGTTATTTTAGAAAAGAAAAGGTCATTGGTACGTACAAATAGGTTCCAAAAGGGAAGTATGTACCAAGAATAATTCATACTAACCATGAAGGACCCAAGAAACTGTGGGTACTTAAAACTTGATCATATTACTCTAGGTATGTCTCAAAGCATCATGGTAAACAAGTGGTATATTCATAGTGGATGCTCGAGACATATGACTAGTAACAAAGATAAGTTCACCATGCTAGAAACCAGAGAAGGAGGAAAGGTAACCTTTAGAGGTAACCAATCTGGGTGCACTACTGGAATTGGTGAAGTTGGAAAATCCAATGGTGTTCAAATCAACGATGTATATTATGTTGAAGGATTATGCCACAACCTCTTAAGCTTGAGTCAAAGTACTGACAAAGATAATTGGATAATCTTTGATTTAGAGGAATGCTTGATAATAAAAAAGAAGGATCTACTGATTAATAAAGAATCTATCAAAGTAAAGATCCAAGCTCAAAGGGACGGTAACTGCTATACTATTGACTTAAATTCAAATTCTTCAGAAAATTGATTTCTTAGGAAATTAGAGGAGAGTTGGCTATGGCATAAGCGCCTGGCTCATGTCAATATTAGCCAACTTGACAAATTGATTAGAAAGGATTTAGTTGTTGGTCTTCCTAAAATTAAATTTAAAGATGGCATGATGTGTAATGCTTGTCAAAAAGGAATGAGATTTCAACGTTGAAACCTTTACAATTTCTTCATATAGATTTAGTAGGACCAGAAAGAGTAAAAAGCTTTGGAAGAAATCTATATACTCTAGTAATTGGCAATTATTTTACAAGATTTACATGGACTATATTTCTTGCTTCAAAAGATGAAACCTTTGTTGAATTTATTACATTTGCTAAGAAGGTTTAAAACAAGAAAGGGATTTCTATTGTTTCTATTAGGACTTATCATGGAGGAGAATTTGATAATCAAATCTTTAAAGACTTCTGCAATAATCAAGGAATTGATCAACACTTCTCTGCTCCAAGAACGCCTCAGCAGAATGGAGTTGTGGAAAGAAAGAATAGAGTCCTCACAGAGATGGCAAGGGTAATGCTCAATGAGAAGGAGATGTCACAAGTGTTCTGGGCAGATGCTATGAGCACTGCATGCTATATCTCAAATCGAGCATGTATCAGCAAGTCACTTAGAAAGACACCGTATGAGCTTTATAAAGGAAGAAAGCCAAACCTTTCTCATATACACATCTTCGGATATAAATGCTATATCCACAACAACGGTAAAGAAAATTTGGGTAAATTTGATTCAAAATCTGATGAAGGTTTGTTTCTAGGATATTCAAATAGAAGTAAAGCATATAGAGTCTTTAATAAAAGAACATGCATTATAGAAGAAACCATTCATGTTGTGTTTGATGAAACAGATTCTCAGACAAAGTCTCTTGATGAAAAAGAAGTAAATTTGATAAAGAAAACTAAAAAGTTATCTATTTCAAATCAAAATGATTTTTAAAAAAATGATTTTCAAAATGAAGGAATTGTCGACGATCATGCTCAGTTAAGAGCATGGAGACACATGAAAGATTATCCGATTGATCAAGTAATTGGAGATATTCATGAAGGTGTCAAAACCAAAAATAGAATTTGTAATGAAGTGAAATTTTCTGCATTCATTTCTAAGATTGAACCTTCTAGTATTAAAGAAGCACGTTTTGACAATGATTAGGTGATTGCTATACAAGAAGAGTTTTATCAATTTCAAAGAAATCAAGTTTGGGATTTGGTACCTTGACCTAAAGATCACTCGGTCATAGGAACCAATGGATTTTCAAAAACAAACTTGATGAATCTACAATCATTGTAAGAAACAAGGTAAGGTTAGTTACCAAAGGCAATAGTCAAGAAGAAGGTATTGATTATGAGGAAACATATGCTTCAGTGGCAAGATTGGAAGCCATACGAGTACACTTAGCCTTTACATCTTTTAAAGGTTTTAAACTTTATCAAATGGATATGAAGAGTGCTTTTCTAAATGGTTATATTATGGAGGAAGTTTATGTTGAACAACCTCTTGGTTTTGAAGGTTACATAAAACCAGATCATGTTTTCAAACTCAAGAAAGCTTTATATGGTTTGAAACAAGCACTCAGAGCTTGGTACCAAAGATTAAGTAAATTTATTCTTGATCAAAACTTTGTCAAAGGAAAAGTGGATACGACACTTTTCATCAAACATAACAAGAATGATTTATTAGTAGTTTAAATATATGTTGATGATATAATCTTTGGTGCTACTAATAAATCATTGTGTCAAGAGTTCTCTAAGCTTAGGCAAGAAGAATTTGAAATGTCCATGATGGGTGAACTAAACTTCTTTCTTAGACTTCAAATCAAGCAATAGAGGAATGAGATTTTTATATTCCAGATAAAATATTTGAAGGAGTTGTTGAAAAAGTATGGATCAAGAATGCCAATGGAGTTGACAATCTAATGAGTTCTACCATACTGCTGGATGCCAATGGAATGATTGGTTTATTACTCTATTTAACAGCAAGTAGGCCAGATACATAGTTCATCATTGGAATTTATGTAAGGCATCAATATGCTCCTAAGGTATCACATGCAGAAACTGTGAAAATAATATTTAGGTACTTAGGAGATATTATAGAGCTTGGCCTATGGTAACCGAAAGGAGGAAACGAATACTTAATGGCCTGTTCAGATTCAGATCATGGAGGATATAAAACTGATAGAAAGAGCACCAGTAGACAATGTAAATTTCTTAGAGGTTCTCTGGTATCTTGGTTCAGTAAGAAGCAGAACACAGTTTTGTTATCTTCTACTGAAGCTGAATACATAGCTCCAACAAGCTGTTGTTCTCAAGTAATAGGGTTAAATCAAAAACTTCAGGACTTGTGAATATACTTGAAGGAGATACCTATCTACTGTGACAACACTTGTATGATAAGCTTGGCTAAAAATCCTGTACAACATTCAAGAACCAAGCATATAGATATCTGACATCACTTCATTTGGGATCATGTCCAAAAGAAGGATTTCAAGGTGGAATTTATTCCTACATATCTTCAACTCACAGATATATTCACAAAGCCGATAGCTAAAGATATATTCTTATATATAAAAAGAGAGTTGGGAATGGTTAATCCCAATGAGTTGTAAAATTTTCTTGTTAATTATTATGATTAATATATGTTTTTGGATATGTTTTGATGATTACCATACTAACTTAAGCATTAGAGTATGTAGAAGTTTGTTTTATAGGAATGTAATGTTTATAAGTATTGAAACAGTGGAAAATTGAAGTTGCCTGAACTTTTGGCATGACACTTGAGTGCAATATGCACACTCGAGTGTAAAGCCATGGTACTCGAGTGCACATGTAACACTCAAGTCCAAAACTTGACTCACATACTCTGCTTTCAGTTTGTAAAATAGGGATTAACAAAGGGTACATGAACCCTGAGAGCATACTTGAGTCCAAAACTTGACTCACATACTCTGCTTTTAGTTTGTAAAACAACAATTAACAGAGGGGTATATGAACCTTGAGAGCACACTCTAGTCTATCAAAAGTGTTGGCTCTTACTCGAGTGCATGAAGAACACACTTGAAAGTGTAGAATGATAGACTCGAGTGTAGGAAGAACAAGCAGGCATAAAGCATGGTTTACTCAAGTGATCTTGGAGGACTTGATCAGTACAAAGATACATAAGGATATAAGTATGCATGAATATCTACAAATTACACTTAAACCAGGTACGTAATTGTAATTTTCTAATTTTTTATTCTGTCACACTCAAGTGCAAAGAGGGCATACTTGAGTGAATATGCATCTTCACTCAAGTGCATAAGTAGCTCACTCGAGTGTTAGGGTTTTATATTAGCAAGTCTAAAGCTCAAACCGTCACACTCTTTCATCTCACTTGAGCGTCTCTCTTCACTCGAAACCCATGTCTCCTCAAATCCAACCATTACTCACTAAGTATACACCTTCATTGCCTTTAATCATTAGTTGCAACCCTCCAATTCAATCCAAATGTTAGATTTCCACCTATAAATCCCTCACCGAGCCCTAAATCGCAACTCATTATTTCCCATCAAATTTTTTCAAAGTACTTTATTCTCCTTTGATCTCTCAAAATGGTTTGCACTAAAGTCCCTCAGGTAGCCCAATAATTATCTTCATTATCTTTATCATCTCATCCACATTCACTCTCCACTGAGACAACAACAATGCCGATGGCAATATCGATGGTAACACCTACTCTAACTCCATCTTCAACATCTACTCCTCCTCCTCTTAAGCCTACTATGACCAAGAAGAAAGCAATTCTAACAAAGAAGAAGCATCCCAGACTTAAGGTAAATGATGTTCAACCTCTAGTAAAGAAATTAAAAGGAGTTACTATCAAGGAACCGATCATAACTCGATTAAAATTAAAGGAAGTAGAAGGAAGAATGAAGAAGGCAGCCACAGAAGTTCCTTAAGATTCATCTTTTGATAGTTCTTTGGGCAACCAACTCAAGAAAGCAATACAACAGTCGAAGTTGGATATATTGGTTAGCAAGATTTCCTCCCAAGCCGGTGCCACTACATCTCATCACATCCCTTGACCATCTAGCCACGGTGGATCACAGTCCAGACCAACCACCTCTCAACCATAAGTGAAAGAAGAACTTGATCCAGTCCCTCCAAAAAACTTCAATACCTAGGCATTGAAACCTTTCAACAAGAAGGTATAAGATTATGAATTTGCCCGTCTTAGCTTTTATCCTGTAGTATACATTGACCTAGATTATCTGAATGACAATTGTGGCCTGAACTGAGACCCTTTCTATCATTCTATCAACCCTAGCTAATTGTGCACCTACCTTACTTGCCTACAGTAGTTAGAACCTTTTATTGAAATATAAAGGTGAAAAATGTTAAAACTGCCAATTTTGAATTGATTGGAGAAGGGATAGTTACTACTATTAGAGGACAATCTGTAATGATTACCCCCTATATTCTAAACCCCATCCTTGGCTATATGATTCCACCTTCTAATCCAACCCAAGAGTTCACACCTAAACAAGTCATCTAACTGTTGAGACTGAGTGAACTTGTAGGCCCTTTGAATTTTAAGCCTATCATAATACCAGACTTTAATCATATCCTTCACTATATTTACACCCGTAGCATCTTAAACAAATCTAAGAATTTCACACACTTTTCCCATAGGGATTACTATCTGTTGGCATCTTTTCTTACTGGCCAATAGAGAAATGTGGGAGAATTAATTTTCATTGAAATGAGGAGATTCATATTCTCTTCATCCAGATCCACGACCATCCCATATCCTTAACTTGTATCCCTCATCCTTTGCCACAATAAGATTTAGTACTTGGAAGGAAATGAAAAGGTCAAGATACGCCAATTTGGTGTAACCCGAACGATTCATATGGGTATATCTTTTCTTATTGGCAAAACACCTGTACCACAACAAGAGGCTACTCACTCCATGACTAATGAGGCTTAATCCTTTGTAAGAGGCAGATCTCCCTCTCCTTCTCCTTCATTCTTTAGTGCATCCATATAAGGCTGTGTGACCGAAGCAATTAACAAAGTAACAGCCGGCCTGAAGATAGAATTGTTTAGAGAGTATGAGAAATTGGTTGAGAAAATGGAATCACAAGTTATCAAGTTAGTAGAAAAGGCAAATCACAACTTTGACTTGATGTTCAAGACTCAGGAAGAACAAATAAGGAGACTAAATGATCTGGAGGCATATTTGCACACTCACCTTCCTACTTAGCCTACTTCTATTCCTTTGACATTTGACCCTTAACCAACTACCTCTACACCAGCCACTACTATTCATAGATCCCTCTACAGCCATGGTTTTGTATGCTCCACCATAGGCTGTTCCTAACATTAATCCTATCACTTTCACTCAGCCTCCCCTTTCTGCGACTCACAAAATGGGGGAAAAGAAGAAGTGATGGCATTTTGAGCTTTTGGAGTATTCTGATAGGGTAATAGATTAAGGGGGGAGTATTGTGTGTTTTATGTATTTTGGGTTATTTTGAGTATTTTGGAAGAATTTCAGTTTTATGCACATTATGTAATGAAATTATTATTTAATGAAGTTATGATTCAATTTGATGTCTAAATTGTGAAATTTAAAGTTAGGTGATGTTTTTAAATCATAAACTATGACTTGATCTGTTCACAAGTGTTGTAGTGAAAATTTCACAGAGAAGTGGATGAAAAATGCCAAACAGTAGTAAACAAAATTTGAACTATGACAACTTTAGTATTTATGCATTTGAAAATCAAATAAGATTTTTCAATAAGGTTTACAATTCAACTAAGTTTTCATATCCATCACTAAGGTTTTGTCATCATCAAAAAGGGATATAATGTTAGAATCCATGTTTTGATGATAACAAAATGTTAATACAATGTTTTGTGAAGGAATTTATGTTCTGAAGACATAAACTTAAGTCTATTAGATTATCAAATGCATTACACAAGCTTATAGAAAGTTGCTGTGAAAGTTGCACTCGAATACTAGAAGAATCAACACTCAAGTATGGCTTCATACGCTTACAAGTGTTAGGCAGAAACTAGCTCAGAAAGTAAAGTTTTACTGATGCACTCGAGTGAGAATGTAGTACTCGAGTGATGAAGGTTTAACACTTAAGTATGGTTCTTAACTCTTGCAGGTGTAATGTAGAAGCTGATAAAGTGACATAAAAATCTACTGATGCACTTAAGTAACAGAGGTTGAACTTGAGTACTGGATGCCTCAACACTCAAGTGTGAAAGTACACTCTATGAGAGTGTTTCACAAAGAGTTAAGTAGAATAAAAAATTGTCATATTCACTTGAGTAAGGATCTTAACACTCGAGTGAGTATAAGAAGTACACTCGAGTCTAGGAAGTATGGTCTTGAAAGTGTTTTATAGAAGCTAGTGTTAAATGAAATATTTCAGCAACACTTGAGTGTTTAATAGTACACTCAAGTGATGACAAGAATTGCACTCGGGTGTTGCCCGAGACGATACAGGATGCTAAAACCATAGAGTACACTCGAGTGTGATGAACTTGTACTAGAGTAAGGGACTTACACTTAAGTCAAGAAGTAACACCTTCAGGTGAACAAATGAAATCTTGTATGCTGAAATGGGACTAGAAAATCTCATGAAGCTGACATTTGATTGTGCACTTGAGTGAAGGGGTATTGGACTCAAGTGTCAACCAGAACTCATGCAAGTGTTTGCCTGAGAGGATACAGGATGTTGAAACCATAGAGTACACTTGAGTGTGATGAACTTGCACTCGAGTAAAGGACTTACACTCGAGTCAAGAAGTAACACCTTCAAGTGAACGTATGAAATCTTGCATGCTTAAATGGGACCAGAAAATCTCATGAAGCTGACATTTGATGGTGCACTCGAGTGAAGAGGTATTGTACTTAAGTGTCGACCTGCAAACAGGCTAAGCACTCAAGTATTGAGAAGTTACACTTGAGTGCAGACATGAATACTCACAAGTGCAAAAGCTCACTCTTATAAAGTTCTTGTCAGAGACAACTTGTGAAAATATATAATAAAACAGGGATTTGTCAATTCCCCCATACTTAGCCTTTTACACCCTTAGACAAAATAAAACTAATGTTTTAAAAAATATGGTCAATGTTGCAATCATCAAGTCATTAAAGAATGCAAATACATAAAGGTTGAATAACCACAATCACAAATCAATCAAAGCTCATGGAATTTTTTAATGCAAAGAAACTAACTTGAACACATAATAAAACCAAGAAAGATAGATATGATTGTAATACCCCGAATTTTGGGATTGGAGGCTTGGGAATAAGCCTAAATTGAGTGGACTACTAAGCCCCGATTTAGTAGATATCCCAAATATATTCTCTAATGTTCCTTATATCTTTGGGGCATTAAAGAAAATAAAATGGTTAATTTTGAAGAAAGTGATTATGCTTACAGTGAAATCGCCTATGAGGCAGTGATTTTGTCATATGATTTTGAATGACCAAATGATGAGAAAAAATTATGAAATTTTACAGGATGAAATTAGACATCCTAAGCTTTAATTTGATAGGTCATATGACTCAATTAGAGCTATACACAAAAAGATATGAATTTTTGAAGTCAACACAGAAAAACTGTGACATTTCTGGAACAATATGCAAAGATTGAAATTCTGGGATTTTTTTTGATTTCAGAAAGCAAAATTCTATATTTTTCCTTGAAACTAGACTCAATAAGGGTTCTATAGGCTTTAGAATCACCTCATTTCAATGTTTCTAGAATTAGTTATGATTTTTCAAAGTTTGGGCAGAAATCTGCCAGAATTTTGTAAAATCCGAATTTTGGAAAATTAAACAATTGATTAACATATTATAATATAAATCATAAAAGGAAAATCATCATCTTCCTCCCACCATTTCAGACGTGCTGCAGCCAAGGAGAGAGAGAGAGTTGTGCTCTTTTAGAGAGAGAAGGAGAGGAGAAAACTCACAAGATAGGTCGATTTCTTCGGTGAATTCGTACCTAACGTGTATAATCCTTCTCCTAAGCTTATCTCCTATGTTGTTTGAGGTGTTTGAAGCAAGATTTTGGAGTTTGGAGGACTAGGGTTTTCAGCCATATTTGGGAAAAGTCAGAAGGAGCTTGAGGTAAGTTCCAAACTTTCGTATATTGCTTATTCTGACTGCTGTGGACAATTTAATCGGTGAAATTTCGCCGGATTATCTTTGTTTGTGATTTTTGGAAATGGGTTTTCTTAAGGGTTATGCTGCCCAAATTGAGTGTAAATGGTATTTATAACCTAATGGAATAGTCAATAAAGTGGTTAGGAGTACGAAGGAACGTGTTTACAGAGCCAAAACCGAAAAACCCCAATTTTCCCTAAATTCCCATATATTTCGGCCAGCACTATAAATGGGCCTTAGAGTTGGATTTTCAATGATTTGATGGTTCTATTGGATTCAGGAGGGAAAATTAGGTGGGGTTACAGTTGGGCACTTTTTCGGAAAAGGCCGAGAAAGCATAATTACGGAAACGCCCCTAAAACCCTAAAAGTAGGGCTGCCAAGGGCAATTTCGTAATTTGACATTGAATTTGATAATTCCGAGTCCGGAAATGGATTCTTTGGGTGAAAATATGTAAGAATAGCCCATGTCAAAATTTCGGGAAAAGTACAGCCGGATCGGGTACGGCGGGGCCGGGCCGGGGTCCCGGGGGCATTTTGGTAAATTTTCAAGATAGACTCATATAACCCCCAGAAACACTATGGAAGTGTCTAAATAGTACATTTGACATTGTAGGATCGAATATGGAGCCCTGAGCTGTTTGCACGTAGATCGAGGCATACGTTTCGAGGCGGAAAAGGGTTAAGGTAGGGGACTTACCTTACTTGCATGTATTTGATATCTTTGCTTGTGTAATGATGTATGTGATTGCTTTACTTGATTGTGTAGAGCATATTTGAATAAATGAAGCTCTGTTTCTGTTTTCGCTGTGGCCATAGTCTTGTTGTATGAAACATTGAGCATGCAGAAATGTCATTATGGGGCATACATCTAGATAAAGCTAACATGTCATACACATAGCATCAATCATGCATGCATTATGGTATCTGTTTCCTACTGAGATTCTCTCAAATCTCACCCTCCCCTATCAACAATTTAGACAGGAGACGACAGAAGATATGCGAACAACAATGCAGAGTACCGTACGAGGGGATTACAGTAGTGGAACGAAGACGGGAAGAAGTCTCCGTTGCACTGGGATGAGTTTAGACACCCTAGTAGCCTTGTGCGGATACCTTAATCGTAAGTATTATGTACAAACCCCTATGGGGAATTTATGTAATCATGCACATATTATCAGTATAGTTATGCTATTCCTGTGTTGCCTACCGAACTGCATATCGTTTTCCGCAAATACTCTGAAAAAGGTTGAAATTGAGATCAGGGCGTGACAATGATAGAGCCCTCAAAGGAATAAGTGTTTCTCTCATCTCTCAAATTATAGAGAATTTCACTCAATTCACTAATTCAATCATATACTATAAGCTTGTAAAGGTTCTACTATCTCTACCACTAAGTTGCTATGAATCCATATTAAGGGGACTTCTTAGGGTTGTAATGTTGAAAAGTCTAAATAGATGGACAATGTATAAAAATCAATGCTTGCACCAGATAAGTTGATAGATCACTTAGTATTACTCAACTAAATTTAGTTCACATATTTTATCATAGTGCCTTATTTGTTTCTCTTTCTTTGAATTTCCTCTTTTTTCATTATTCACACCTTTTCTTTTCTTTTCCTCTTTTTCTTCTTTTCTATTTTCCTTTTGGTTTTCTTTCTTTTGACTATTCACATGGCACTTTTCTTCTTACATATACAATAGTACCTTTTTTCCTCAGTGCTAGGAAGAACTTGATAAAGGGTGCAAACATAGCATTTGTATAATGAAGTAGAAATGAAAGTGAAGGGCTCAAGGGGGTAAACAAAGGTAAATAATTAATAGTTTGTGTTTGGGTCAATGGGTTTAGAAATGAATGCCTCTATCATACAACAAATCCAGGGCATTAATATAGCTTTGGAAAAAAAAAACCTAGACAAGTTCTAGAGATTTACTAGAGAATAGGTGAATACACACAATGATGAGAAAATAGAATCAAGGCTCAAGAAACTTCCAACAATGCTTTTCTCTACCATATCAACTTCCTAAAATCAATCTAGACATCCAAATTAATAAAACTGCACTAAAGACACTCCATTCACTCAATTGAACCAAACAAAGGGATTACTCAAGCCTAATGCAATCAAACTTGGAAATGCTTGACTTTCACAATCATCATGCATTTAAATTTCCATAAAAACATGCCAAGGAGTTGTATTAGGAAAGTGAAAATAGAGGTCTATCAAACACTCACAAAACCAATTCTCCCAAGTTCAAAATTTTTCATTTTTTGTCAAATTTCATGAACTGAAACATTGTGACTAGAGCAATCCCTCCCCCACACTTAATCTTTACATTGTCCTCAATGTAAATTAAAATGGAAACAGAAACTAACTTGATTTGTTCTTGGGTGAAGTGGTAAGTTGTGAAGTCCAATACAAGGTTGAAGCACAACACTTCAATAATCAACATGAGGAGAAGAACAAAGAAACAAGTAAAATAAGCTTAACAATAAAGCTCAAAATGTAGTAAAGATTAAGTGTAAGTAAGTATAGCTATGGAACATTTATTAACTTCATAGAAAAATAAAAACAAAGAAATATACCTTTTACTAATGGTTTTGTCTCCCCCACATTTATTCTCTTCATATAATGATTAAGCTCAATAAACATATAAAAATGAGAAGAATGGAAGTGAGGAAAGAGACAACCTTATGCTTAAATCTCCACAGACTCTTGTAGGAGATGTTCTCATCCCGGATAAGAAACATGCATTTCTTCTTTATAACCACTTCTCCTAAAATGTACCCTTTTGGTAGTGTAAGTTCCTACAAAAGAAACACCAGACTAGCAGCAGTATCTAATCCAAAAGTAAATACATTGAGGTATCTAAAATAAAATGTAGGCATTGTAAGAACTATATTCTCCAAGTAAACTTCACGACCAAGAAAATCAATTTGGTTCCCTTTAGTAGAAACTGAACAAATAGTCACATTTTTAAAATTCTCGTGTTTGCAATTTGAAAATTGTGGAATCCAACTTAGTGTTGGGGTGATTACATCACTTTTGCCATCACAAGACTTGGGAGGTAAAAGAGTGGAAGAAGAAAGAGAATTGAAAAATTCATCATCCAAAACTTTTGAATTTTCAAAAGAATCATTTTCCTTTTCTATATCAAGTAGTAAATCACAATAAAGAACTAAATGGAAAGATTCATTTTCATTTACAATTTGATCATTCAAAATTATTGAATCTTTCCTTATTGAAGGATCGAAAACAAAAAATTTAGAGGAATCAAAAGTGGACTATTTTCAAGGCCTTGTGTCAAGTGTAGCATGCATATTGATGTTAGCATTTGAACTAGACAAAGAATCAAGGTCATGTGAAGTAGAAATCCCATTATCAATTTCCAAACAAATAACACATGTCATTTCCCCTTCACATAAACAAACAAAAGAAGAATGTAAGGAAGAGGGAAAAATTAACCCTTCATCATGTTCAATGGCTTTATGAAATTCCAGATCATGCTTGTGACCACTTGAAAGAGAAGAAGAATGTGCATCATCAATAGAGATAGTGCAAGTAACATCATCAAGTAGACAACTACTATTGAACACTTCACAGTGAGCTTTTTCAACATCAAGCAACTAAGGGGATTCAGCTACAATTTCTTCATCCACCTCATCATCACTCACATCATCAAGATTAGTACTAAGAGGAGAGTCAACCTCTTCAAGAAGGGGAGGAATTGATTGCAACATATTTTTGTATGATTTTTTGTAACTAAATTGGGATTTTTAATGAATTTTCTAGGAAAATATTGCATGATTAAGCACTAATTTTAATTAGGGACAATTGTATTGAATTAATTGTAATTAGGGGTAAAATGGTCATAAATTTGTTAATTATTTATACAATTGTTTCTTGGACTTTTGATACTACATTTTTTTAATCTTACATTGTAGGTGCTTAAGAAGAAAATTGGAAATACAAAGGGGTCAAATCAATATTATAAGGATTGGGGAAAATCACAAAAAGGGGCCCCGGATTTTGTAAAAATTACAAAGTCATGAAGAAAAGGGGCCATGAAAATTAGAGAAAAGGACCCAAACTCTTTGGAAATTATAGTTTATCCCTATGAACATTTTGAAAGTTTACATTTCAGTCCCTTCAGAAACTTTCAAAACATTTCACTTTAGTTTCTAGTCAAAACTTGCATTTTGACCAGGGCTAGGTCTTCCTTCTGCTACAGTTGGATACCCAACATATTAATTGGGAGAGCAGTAGCTGAGAGTTGTTGTCGTGTGTGTTGCGCCGCAACTGGAACTCACCATCTTCATCTTCTTGTGTCACCAATGGCGAGCTTTTCCTCTTCATCATTGCCGCAGGAGACCTCTTAAATCAAAGGAAAGACACACAAACCTGAGACAACGGTGATCTTCTACCTTTGTTCTCTTTTCTTCCTTGTCATTTAAACAGAGGCCGAGAGTTGCGAGACTTTTGAACCAGTGATCACAGGCCTTCACTACCTCTCTTGATTGACTTTTACCATCACCAACAACTCCACCATCCACATTGCCACTGCCGTTAACACTTCCAGATGGAGAAGAGAACTTCAATGATTCTCTTTCACATGCCACCATCTCGTTGTTCCACCTTGACCACGATCGGCTTCCTCTGTCCCAAACTCACCATCACTGGAAGTTCTACTGTTTTAGACCACTAATACCACTGAACTAAGGAGCTTAAACCACCAATACCACCATTGTCCTATCCCATCGTTGGTGACTTCAATATAGCCGCTGGGTTTTTGAGAGCAGAGCAACACAACACCATCGGACTACTTATTTATTCCACTGTCTCTCCTTCCTACCACCACAACATTACTTTCAGAGCTTATAGTCGAGTTTAAAGAATTGAGGATCAACCAGAGCACTATTTAACCTATACTGTGATTTTCCGGCAAGTCTATAAGTTTCCGATGAGGAATTTCCAGATTCCGGTGAGTGCTTAAATTCTAATATGAGATTATTTTGAGGCAATAAGAGGTCAATTCCTTTACTTCTTGGTGATGATGATTTGTGCTTGAGCTTAATGGACTACAAAGGGGAGTTTTTCTATTATTCCATTAGTCTAGAATTATATATTTAAATTTCCTAGTTTTAGGAATTATTATATATGATTTTGGAACTGAGATTGATGTTAATTGTCTTTGTTGGTTTGATGTTTGTAGTTGAGATTGGATTTTGTAGTGTGAAAATTATATATGTTTGAATTTCTTTATGGTTGCAATGAGATTATGTTAATTAGCTGTTATTGTCTAGTTTATGTGATTGATTTGTACCTTTGAGGGGCCGTTCAGCGGTCAATTTCAAGAAGATTCATGTTGCATTATTCCAATTTCAATTACACATTAAGTGGTTGTAAATAATATCTCAAGCGATAGTAGTTAGCTATTGATAAGTAAAATATTTGCATATTTATTTTCCCTTATATGATGATTTAGTGGATGATATTTGAGCCTAATTTAATGAATCTGGGTGTAATTAATAAATAAATAATGATTTTGGCATAAAATAGAATTTCTTGAAAAATACTATATCTGATCATTTTTCAGTTTTCAGGCAATATCTAGAGCTCTAGATGTTAGATTGGAATGTTCTTTATATGAATAAAAAGCTAAAAAAGAGCTATACAACTTTTATGTTGAGGCCAAAACCCAGTTTTATCTCCAAGGGCTTTGAATTTTACTTGGAAGTTGACAGCGGGAATCATCTACCATTCCATCTACCACATTTCATCTTCCTTTTTAACCTACTACTTCATCTACCACCTCATCTTCCTTTTCACCTACTACTTCATCTAGCACTTCATCTACCATACTCCATTCTTCCCTATATATAGCCATCCTCTCCCTCACATTTAACACACAATTTCATATCTATTACTCTCCTTTCTTCCTCACATACACCATCTTAGAGTTAATTTCATATATTATATTTGTTTCTTGCATGCCTCTTGCATGGAACATTTTCCTATCATGAGTATTCAAAAATGCACAAATATATTTAAGAGGGTATAAAACTTAAGGAAAATGTATTGAAATGGTATGAAATCATAAAAGTTCACTACTACAGGTTGAAGATATTACTACCCTTATAGACGTCCTTTTTTCAAAAAGGGATGTTAAAAGACAGAGGCGGTGGCATTTTTGTAAATAAAGCAAGGAAATGGAAACATTAGGCATCCCAAATTTGAATTGGCATGGCTAAAGTAGAGTTTAGATATTACAAATTTCAATTGGGACACCTAAAGATTTTCCCCGGGAACCAAAAATTGAAAATTAAAAAAATTTGACTTACTTTAAGCGTCCCAAAGCCTTTTGGAATGCCTAAAGTAAGACTTTTTAGGACGCCTAAAGTCTTGGGTTTAGGCATCCTAAATAGATTTTGGGATGCCTAAACCCACCTTTAGGCATCCCAAATACTTTAGGTGTCCCCTGCTGCACACTATGCATGTCATACAAGTGTCTGACATGCATCCTCCCCCCTCCTTCCTTCTTTACTCTTTTGACTAACTCCCTTCACTTCATTTATTTTGACGAACTCCCATCACTTATTTCATTTCACTTTACTCTTCCTCCTCCCTTTCATCGTAGTTGTCGGCACACGCCCCTTCCTCCACACCTTCATGCTTTTTCCTCTACCTCCTTCCATTAATGACGCACACACCCCTCCACACACCATCTTCTTGCTTTCTCCACCCTTCGGTGTACCTCCTCCACCATGCATACACCTCTCCAACATCTTCTCAGCACATAACCGTCGGTTGGCCCTCTCCCTCCCCTTTCATTAGGTTTGTTTTTTTAAATATAAATTTACATGAAGAATTTAATTTAAACTTGCAATGTGAAATTATTATAATGCTTTTAATGAAGATGCCTACCTACCTGAAGACATTAATTTGATCAGAGACCTTTTGGCTGGACATCTTCTTCAACATATAGATTAGTAAACTTTTTATTTATATTAGTTAGTAGTTGTGTGATGACAAATATTTTGACACTTTTTTATTTTTATTATACATATATAATATTAGGTTGTATGAGTTGTTATTCAACATATATATATAGTAAAGATTGTAGTGCTAGATGTCCTTACCATTTTGTAAGGGACATTGTGGTTTATGAATCCATCTTCGATTTTGTTTCTACAGTTTTAATTTGATGGGTAATGAAGAATATAAATAATCATTTAAAAAAAATAAAACCTTTTAATGTCCCAAATGGAGAAAAGGGACATCTAAAGTCACTGTGTAGGGACTTTAGACGTCCCTTTTCTCCATTTGGAACGTCTAAAGTCCTTAGTTTAGACATCTATTTTTTAAAATTGGGACGTCTAAAGTCCCACTTTAGATGTCCTTTTTTTAGGAACGTTATTTCTAAAATATACTATGTCGCTCACATAGACGTCCTTATGTTTTTGGACCTTAAAAGTGCCAAAAAAAGGACATTAAAAGCCTTGTCTGTAGATCGTTGATAAACATGACCCTACGTTGCATAATATTCACACAAAGGTTCATGAATAATGTTATAATATCATTTGATATTATATTAATAAAGTGGATCTCATCGATTGTAAAAAGAAAAATAGTAAATTTAAAGGGCTTGCCAAGTGAGGTTAAGTCATGTGTTAGTATGTTAGAGCTTGACAGGAAGTTCCATCGTTGTCATCAAGATTTCCTGAAACTATTAGTGTTGACAAGTTGCAGACAATTTTTTAATAACAAGGGTAATATATATAATATTTTTATAATTTATGTCTAATTATAAGGAAAACTTAATGCACGTATTTCTTCCAAATATTACTACATACCAAATATAATTTAAAGTCACATTTCCATTCCCAATTCTTCAAAATCCAAGCTTGCATAAAAACAGGTCCTTTGATAAATATTTGCGGTAACTTTATCCAAACAGCTTAAAGTATTTGACAAATAAATGGGTTTTACCCCTAAACTGGGGGGTTCGATTGTGATAGATTCATTGTAGCTCTACAGAAGCCAGATGTAAGAGAAAAAGGGGGGAAGGATCTCTATTAACAACCATAATACACTAGGATGAAGCATTTTTTTGGATTAATCCACCAGTATCTGGCGCTACTAGCAACCTACAAGTTCTGTTCGTGGGAATGTAGGCTTACAATTGGGGGAACCTCACTACCTCTAAGTAATTAACTAATTAGAGCATTTTTATTAACTGATCAGAATCTTTAAACTTTAAGAAATTTTATTTTCAAATTTTTTCTTTTCTTCTTGGTAAAACATATTTTATTTTGTTATTAAAAAACAATTTTGTCCACTCACGACAAAATAAAAAGAATATATAATATATAAAAAGTAATTCAATTTTTATATCCTTGTTCTTTTACAAATTTTAAGATCCGTAATATAATCTCCCTAACAATATATAGGAAATGAAAACATGTTATTGAACTCCATTGGAACAGTTTCTCTCTTATTACGGCCAAAACCCATTCAAGTTTCAAGTCGTCCTATTGTAGCCTGTTGACTCTGTTCCTTTTGTTTTCAGGGATGAAGTTGGAGATTTTAATAGTATGTGTGACTTAAAAATAATTACGTACCTAAATTTCGTAATTAAGAATCGGTAGTGGAGATTGACATTTTCTGATCGGCATAATTGATTTTTCCCCTCGTTTCCAACAAAAGAAATCATCAAGTCAAGTAGTACTTTTCTTTTACGATATGGGATATAGTAAGTGCCCATTATTACGTAGTTGAGGAAGGGCTTCATCCAGGTCTTTCAAGTGGTCTGAGTAAAAATGTTAACATATCTAATTTTGGTTTCTTAGAAAATGAGAAAACATAACATATTGATGCTACCCAAAATAATAATTTCCTAAAAAAACTGAGGCTTCTCCTTATTTTCTGATACTCGGGACAAAATTTAGGAATCTTTGTCCAAAGAAGAAAAACAATGATTCGTTATCTATTTATGTTTTATTTTTAAGATTACAGTTACTTGCATGCAAGAAATGCAAACAAAACAGCCGGAGTTGTGTGAAGGAACCACACAAATTTACAACAAGAGTTTAATTTTTGCACAAATATAGAAGTAAAACTGTTGGTGAAACACATTAGAGATTGTCGTGAAACCAAAAGCTTATGTAACAGTTTTGACTACCTTTAAAGAATTGGTGCTGGATGGATTTGAAAATGATGACCACACTGGAAACTCATCAATTTTTGGTATATGATGACTTGAAGGAAGACTAGGGAATGGAGCTTCAAAGTTAAGTACATGAATTACTTGCCTTATTGATGGCCTACGATTTTGATCAGGGTGAGCACACCACAACCCAACAGTCAACAGGCATTTGATTTGATCATGGTCAAAATCTCTTGCTAGTCTTGAATCTATCGTTTCAAGAAGTTTTTCACTTCCATAGAGTTGCCACACCTAATTAACTATGCTTATTTCATTTTCTCGAGCCTTGAGGTTGATGGATTTTCTTCCACAAGCTATCTCCAAAGCCACAACTCCAAAACTATAGACATCAAATTCTTTACTAGCCCTTCCGTTAGTGAAGCATTCAAGAGCCATATAGCCTATAGTCCCTGCTAAAGCTGTAGTTTGTGCTCCTATTGCATGGTCTACTAACCTTGCTAAGCTAAAGTCACCAAGCCTCGCATTGAGGTTTAAGTCTAGCATGATGTTACTTGATTTTATGTCTCTGTGAACCACGCATTGTTCCCATCATGCACATATAAAATTGCAGAGGCCAAGCCTTGAGCAATTTTAAATCTAATTGACTATATCAACAACCTTTTATCCTTGAAGAGATGGGAATCTAAACTTCCATGAGGCATGTACTCATAAACTAGCAATAGTTCTTTCCTTTCATGACACCAACCAATTAGTTGCACCAAGTTTCGATGCCTTAGTTGACTGATTATTCTTACTTCAGAAGCAAACTCCTTCTTTCCTTGTTTAGAACTCTTTGATATTTTCTTTATGGCAACATAAGAGTTTGAATCTTTCAAAAAACCTTTGTAGACAACTCCAAATCCTCCTTGTCCAAGCTTGTGCTCATCTTTGAAATAATTTGTAGCACTTATTAGTTCTGTATATAAGTATTTTATGGGACCAGCTCCTCTTTCAAAATCCTCACTTATGTTCTCATTACACTCATCATCCTCCATTTTCTTTTGGGTTCTTCCACATGACAAACATTTCTACCCCACAAACTAAAACAAACCCTCCAACCCCTAATCCTATTACAAGTGCTGCGATGTTTCTACTTGTTTGACTCAGGCTTTGGTTTAGAACTAGAATGGGAGTACTATCTGAGAACCCCTCTGAGTAGAAACTCCATGCATTGACTCTGTGTATTGCAACTGATAACCCTATTGCTGCTGAGAAACTGAAAGTAACCCATTCAGTCAAGTACTTTCTTAAGTGCACTATTTGATAAAATGTTTAGCGTCACTACCAAAACCACTCTTAAATGAGATGCTTAAATTATGCGTACTTGAATTGTAACTGATGAAAGCCTTGTTAGTTCTCCCTCCTATGATATCAGTGTTCCATGTCTCTGTAGTAACAGATTTAATAGAATTGATATCAATACCCACATGTGTACCTAAAGGATCCCAATCTTTATTATAATAGATATCAAACTCCACAGCAACAAATGGATTATCTGTAGAATTAAATATTGTTTCATTGCCACCAATAATCAAACCTATAGAACCTCATACAGCCTCATATGGAATATTTGGAAGCTTTGTACCACTAGGGGCTAAGAAGAAGGCCATCCCATCTCCAAAGTTACAGTTGTTCTGTGAATCAATCACAAAGGTAAATTTGGTGGTGAAATCTGAGAGTTTTTCGGTGGCTTCATCCCACAGGTGTATCGGTTTGTGATATGTAGCTCGACCAACATTAGAACTAGAGCATACCAGTTTGACGTATCTGCCATTTGTGTCTAGGCGAGCTGATTTTTCATATAATATGATGTCATCATTGGGCTAGAAACTGGAGAAATTAAAGGATATCAAAGAAAACGCATGGGGTACCAAAAGGAAGAAAATTGTTACTAGCAACATCTTCGTCATCATGAGATTATTCTGCTCAAGATTTTAGAGTGAGATGCTCATAGAATCAAAGAAATCAAGAAAATTGCGAGTGTTTTACCCTCCCCACAATTGTTCAGTGAGATATATGTGCCAAAAGCTACTTCCACCAGGAAGTCATCAATAACTTTGAAAACTAGTGAATCCATTAACTTCGAATCTTTTTCCGTCAATGGTCCTTGCATCCACAATTTTTCATAGTTCATGCCGTGAGGCTGGAAGCTAAGACTTCATAAAGCTATGAGGCTTTTGTTTGCGTTGCTAGTTTAGTACATATCTTTTGTCTGGTTTAAATGATATATATGTAGATGTTGCTTGGGTTCAAGGATAAGCAAAATGCATTTAGGGATAATCAAGAGCAAGAAAATTGATGATGGCAATATCATCATCAGAAGATGAAGAAAATCAAAGAAAATTGACAAGATTTTGCTTGGATATTGTCATGGCTTTGTAGAACATGACATTAAGTACAAAGTGTTGCCAACCCAAATTTGTAACCACAAATGTTTGAATCTATGTAAGAACCAAGTCAAGATTCCATTAAAGAGGGTCCACTCGAAAGAGACCTTTTGTCATCATGATTATGACTATTTAAGTGTAGAAGAAAACATCTGGGGTGGAAAAACACAAGAGAAAGTAATAGTCAAGAATAGGAGAATGACATTTTCCATGCCTCATCCTTGACTGAAATATCACATGACAAAAGGGACATGATCTCGTTTTTTGATAAGCTGCATCGGTATATTGATCCTCATATGAATTGGGTAGTTGTAATGTCTTGCTAGAGGCCGCTTATGATTTGTGGGTTAGTATAGTCATTAGCCCACTACCAA
Source organism: Inga leiocalycina (assembly GCA_963242795.1). Lineage (NCBI taxonomy): Eukaryota > Viridiplantae > Streptophyta > Magnoliopsida > Fabales > Fabaceae > Inga > Inga leiocalycina. The sequence continues at coordinate 63,286,436 of OY725321.1, forward strand.
CTTCATGTGGGCCTACAGGGTCACACACAAAAATAGCCCAACATAAGCTATAATGTCTAGATTTATTGAATTTAGGATATGTCTATATTTAATGAATGTAATGGTTAATCTAGGGTGGATGAATATATATATATATTTAAAAAGAAAATTAATAATATTATATATACATATATGTACTTTCAAAATACATGCATGCATGCATGCATGCATGCATACATACATACATACATACATACATACATACATACATACATACATACATACATACATACATACATACATACATATGTGTGTGTGTGTATTATATATGATGATATTATTATATTGTGTTAGTTTTAAATTTAGTTTTATCTGATAAATTAAATTTAATAACTAATATGATAAAGATATAATATCTTGGATTTAGTTTATAAAGATAAATTGAATCTATTTTCATTCGCTCTTTATTCAGCTTAAATAAATAGGTTAAATTAAAATTGTTGGACTGATTTAATTGAACTATATTTATTTAATTTGCTTATCAAAAGACAATTAAGTGTTAATTGATGTGATATGGATTTTGAAATTAATTAAGATTAATTTTAAAAATCCAATATCCATTATAAAATAGAAAGCCCTGACTAGTTATAAAAAAAGGGTGAGCTAGGGTTTCTACGGGTAATGAAAAAAGCAACACAGAGAGTTGTGACAAAAGAAAACTTTAAAGAGAGACGATGGTGGTGCTAGCACGTTGTTCGCGTTGGATTTCTATTCATGTGGATACCGGGAGAGGGAGTTGATATGAGTTGTTAGCTCCTTCAGATAAAAAAGAAAGACTGAATACAAAAGAAAGGTATGGTTCTCTATACTTGATTTAAACGCAGTTGACTGATCCGCAGTGGGGATTGGAAAAATTTTGAATTTTAATTTTCCGCTGTACCTACTACTCTCAACAGTGGCATCACACCCTGGTCAATTGTGCATTTAAAGTTGAGTTTGAGGTTTCGTCTCGATTATAAATTGTATTTGTGATATTTAAGTTGTATGTTGTAACATCCCAAATTTTAGTCACTAAAATTCCTTTATACCTTTAAGGTATAAAAGGGAATAAAATGGTGAATATTGGCACATTTGGAATGGTCAAAGAGTGATTACACACAACATGATTATGTTTAGAACACATTGTAAGAATTAAGATTTACTGCCAGTGTGTTTTCCTATATAGCAATATTATTGTGTGATATTTTTAAATAGGCAAATGATGTACAATGCCTATGAAAGTTTTTAGAATAGAAATAAATTTATCAAGCTTTAATTTGATAGGTTATATAAGTCATTTGGAGTTGTACATAAAGAGTTTTGTATTTTTAAAGTTAGCCTAGTGAAACTAGGAAATTTCTATGATAACATCCAAAAATGAAAATTTTGGGAATTATGAGCTTTCAGTTGGCTAAACGCTATATTTTTCCTTAAAAAAAGACTTAATAAAGGTCACATAGCTTCTAAAGCCATACCAATTAGACATTTGTACAATTAGATATTTCAAAGTTGGATGAAAATTCTACCAGATTTCCATTAAGGTGCAAAAATAGGAAAAAATGTATGGGTAAAATGGTCATTTGACCAATAAGGTAATATCCTGAATTTTGGGATTAAAGGCTTGAGAATAATCCTAGATCAAGTGGCATGCTAAGCCACGGTTTAGCAAGAGTCCAAGTAACATAAACTTTGCTGCGAATGTGTTTTCCTACATGGCAATCTAGCTATTTGATGATTTTGGATAATCAAATGATATCCAATGAATGTGAAGCGCTAGTCCTTGGTCGAGAGGTGGGACCTAAGACTAGCGGCTGAGGTACCTTATGTAGTCCCCCGGAGGGGCTGACCAGCAGTTAAGTTATGTGAAGCGCCGAAACTCTCTATTTATGGTATCAGAGCTAGCTATAAAGATGGCTGGAATTTGCCATCGTGATCGGGGGCTCTCACTACGTGAGAGTGGGATGAACCATTAGCTCTTACCCTGACACGGCATAGGGGCTAGCCACCCTATTGTTGCCCTGGCTTGAGGGGTTGACTAGGTGTATAGGCGCCAGTCCTTGGTCGAGAGGTAGGGCCTAAAACTAGTGGTTGAGGTACCTTAAGTAGTCCTCCAGAGGGGCTAACCAGTAGTTAAGCTATGTGAAGCACCGAACTCTACAAATAAAGTAAGAAGTTATTATTTTTCCCTTTTCTTGGTGAACAATTCGATCAAAATAGGAAAGAGGAAGGGAAAGCAAAATGCGTGTCTTATATTAATTCAAGAAGGAAATTTGTTGGCCAAGTAAATTAGACACATGTTAATAGCTGTTAAACAATATTGTTTCATATAGTAAGAGGTGATATTTTGAAGAGTCTTTTATCCCTTTTGCCTTTCATTATGTCGGCCAAGACACAAAAATAAAGAGAGAGAGAAAAGAGCTTGAAGAAGAGCATCGAGAAACAAGAAGAGCTAGGGTTTCAAGAACCAAGAATCTAAGCAAGAAAACTTAAGAGGGAAGAGAGAGAGGAAGTTGGCACCTAGAGATAGAAAGTCGAAGAATCAAGAGGTAAACTGAAGAACCCTAACCCTCTTGCTATATGTTTTGTTGTTGGTGGTGATTGTTGTTGATTTGTGGTTATTTTGGCTTTGTTTTTATGATTTGGATTTACAAACCTTAAGGGGAGGTACTACCCAAATTCACAATAATCATGTTTAAAAGGTGTTTAATTGGTCAAACACGTAATTACAAGTGAAAAGAAGGAGTTATATAGATTGAATGCATGAAAACATGTTTTTCCCTTTTCCTTGGTATGTTTTGACCAGACCTGAAACAATGGGAAGGAGCTAGAATTTCATCAATTTGATGGTTCCATTGGATTTAGAAGGGAAAATTGTATGGGAATATATGTGTTTATGATTTTTGGATGATAATGTTTAAATCTGGATATTTTAGAAGTTAAGGAGCAAGCGTTGATTGATTTGATTCCTGAAGGCAGTGTTGTTGTGACTTTTTTTTATTGGTCAAACCTAGTCCAAATACTATGAAATTATATAGGATAAATTAGACATGTGGAGCTTTAAGTTGGTGGATAAAATATGATTTTTGGATGAGTAGATTATGAGATATGATTTTTCAAAGTTAGGCCCTATTTCTGGAGTGCAATCTAGGAACAGGGGAGCTTGGCAAATTTTTGGGAGAAGTGTGATGTCAATGGTCAGACTTAAGTATTTTTCCTTAAAATAATACCTAATGAGCTTTACATAGGCTTTAGAACCAGTCCATTCAGAAGTTTCTAGAATTAATTATGAATTTCCAAAGTTTACTAAAAATCTACCAGTTTTCTAGAAACAGTGGAACTACACTATGCAAGAATTGTATTGTGCAGAAATTGTTGTAACTGCATAAGATAACCAACACAATGAGTTTAGAATGAGTTACAAATAAATAATAACTCATTTATTATAAATTTGGAATTTTAGGATATACCGATAGCCCGAGCCGGATACTGTATTAGACTGACAGTCAGGAAAGGAAGGGCGCATTCCTGGTAGTGACTATATCTTTCATAAACTATGTGAATGTTTATATAATTTGTATATGTCATCTTCTGTAATATGAACACTGTATTGCCGAGTAGGGCATTGTGGAAGTAGTCACATTTATAGAGGTTTATGGATAGCAGGGAAGTAGCCTCGAGTCATGTACACATGCCGTGTTGTTTGTGTTATGTTGCATTACATGGTGTATGTCATATTAATTTGTCACATTTTATATGATTGATTTTATGTTACTACTGAGATTCTTTGAATCTTAATCTTTTTCCAAAAATTAAATATTCTAGCTAAAGGATAAGGCTCGAAGGGTAAAGATATGCGTACTGGTAACTTAATGGTCTGGTCTAGTTCAAGTGCTAACATTGGTTATCTGCAGGCTTTTTATTATTTTAAAGGTCTGTAATTATATTGTACAAGACCCTACGGGGATTCCTGTAAAATAATCATGTACACATTATCAGTATATCTATGTTATTCCTAAAAGTATCACCAGTTACTAGAATCGGCAAAGCAATAAAGAGAGAGAAGTTAAGCCCACGGTATATTGGTCCTTTTGAGATGATTGCCAAAATTAGACCAGTGACATACAAATAGCCCTACCCCCGAATCTGAGCAGAATACATGATGTATTTCACCTCTCTAAGTTAAATAAGTACCAACTGGACCCCGAGCATGTGATTGAATATGAAGATATTGAGGTACGAGAGAATAATACCTATGAAGTAAAGCCGGAGAAAATAATTGATCGACAAGAGAAACAACCCCAAAATCAAAGTATACCATTCGTGAAGGGTTTATCTCTAAGAGAGGCAACATGGGAAGCAGAAGAGGATATGAAGAAATGTTGCCTAGAATTTATGTCTTAGGACGCGTAACAAATTTTAGGGACGAAATTTCTCGTACAGGGGGAGAATTGTAATATACCAAATTTTGTAATACTGAAAATGTTTAAATATGGAAATAGAGGAATAAAATAAATACTGGTATTTACAAATTAAAGGTAGAATCACTTTCAAAATTCCTAGATGACTATTATGTCATTCGAAGAAATTAAGAAGCCAGGATTGTAAAATACGAGTATAAGTAGTTAGAGGAAAATTTGTCGATGGTTGCAGGGCAAAGAGCATCAATTACAAGATCAGTGGAATTTGGTCGTCCGTTGGGTGCCTTGATATGAGTGCCGCAGTCCCATGTAGAATTCTAAGTAATGTACCGATGGAGAAACTTTATTAAAATAACTTCAATAAAGTATGTAATGACTACTCATGATATCTCATGATGACACACCTTTCATGTTGGCCAAATAAGGAAATGGCAAGTATCCTAAAATCATTGCAAAGTAAAAGGTTGTTTTTGTGTTAGCCAAATGAGGAGGTGACATGTGTCCCTCATCGTTATACATTATTACACACACTTTAAGCCTTTCATGTTGTCATCTCCAGAGTGCGCCACTTAGCAGCTGAGAATAGGGAATCCACTGCTCTCCATGTCAGGTTGCGTACTTTATGATTCAAGCACCGAACCCAGGAGTCTGGGGAAATTGTCAGGCCTCACCCTAACCATTTATGCCCCACGTAAGAAAGAGAAAACAGAAAACCAATAGTTACATGACACGTGGCACTCTTAAGCCTTAAACTTGTAACACTTGGCAAGATGAGATGAGATCATTTTGTGAGATTAAATCACAACCATTCATGCCTAAATAAAGGCCAAAATTTCATCCAAGTGAGGAAATAGAAAGAGGAACCAGATTTTGTGACTTAAGAACACAAGAAGAGTGAAGGAGAAGTGAATAGTGATAGTTCTTGAACACTAGAGCAAAATCCAACCCCGAATGGCCGTTATCGTTCAGTAAGTCCTTCAGGAAACTTTCTCTACTCACTGTAAGCCACAATTCTATGGTCTTAGATTTCTCAATTGAGGTGGTTTTGTGTCAGTAACTCTGCTAGAGTGTTGCCAGAATTTTAAACTCCTTGTAGAAACACGAAGAGGTAAACCTCAACTCCGTTTTGAACTGATTACTTCGTGTTTTTGTTGAGTATTTCTTGACTCTTGTGCCACCTTTGATTTTTGAACAAGGGGATTTTTTGAAGCAAGATGATGGTTTTAATCATGTTTAAGGTGTTATATGATGTTTGTTAAAGTATTAGACTTGTTGGTAGTTAAAAACACAAAGTTGGATTTTCGTTGTTTTGGGAGGCAAATTTTGGTTAGGGGCAAAAAATGGGAGAAAGAACTTGATTGTTGTATTTTTGAGCTTTATATTAGATTCTACACAAAAAATCATGTAGGAATAGGCTCTGGTTATAACTTTTGATAGACTGGTTTAAAGACTCAAGACTAGAAATTAAGTTTGCTTGTATAACAAAATTGCCAGTGTGCATTTTTGTCTGGTAGTTTTGTTGTGGAAACAATTTCACTATCCAACTTCATCTAATGATGATGAGATTTTCTAAAATTAAAGTACACTTAAAGAACTTTAATTTGATAGGTATTATGAAGGATTTAGATAAGTATACTAGGAGTTATGAGTGTTTGAAGTAGATTATTAAAACTGGTCAGATTTTCTGGCAGCAGGGGGAAAAGAACTGGGAAGTGTGCGTGGATAGGTGGCTACTGGAAATAGTTTTTTCCTTAAAATAGACTTAATAATGGTCACATAGAATTTGGAATCACCCCACTTGACGTTTTCTAGAATTAGCTGTGATTTTTAAAAGTTTAGTGGAAAATCTGCTAGCTTGTGGTAATTGTGCAAAAATTCAAAAGTAAAGGGTTTTTGTAGTAGAATTGGACCTTAAAGGGATAAGTAGCATTTGGGGTTAGTTTGGGCTCATTGGCTACATATTAAGCCTAATGAAGTTACACTAATGATAATCAACATAAGAGAATAGTTTACGAAGGAATTGGACTAAGTAATATTTCATTGCCTGTGAATTATAATTTATAGGACTTGACACTTGCCCTTGACATCCAAAGCATGTCAATCAGGATCAAGATTTGGAGAACTTGTCAGGTAGTAACTTATCCCTCACATACTATATGATATGTTATATGCATGTTTGTACTATTGTGAATCATTCAGATGAGAGAGGCCAAGGCTTAGTAGAATTTCCCAGTGCTGTGGCAAGGGACGGTTGTCCTTGAATTGATAACTTTATGCTTTTTGCATATCATGAATTTATCTCTAAATGTTGAATATGTTTTTTGTATGGAACTTTGGTTGACATGGCATGTTATATGTATGCATCTTATATGAGTGATATCTGTTACTACTGAGACTAATTGAATCTCACCCTATTTTTCCAAAACAAAATTTTAGCTCGAGCAAATAGTTCCTCAAGCAAGAAGGTTAACATGGGCGAATAAAGCAAGGGACTTAGAATTTAATTTTCTATTGGTTATCTATTTTGGAGATTATATTTAATTTGTATTTAAGTGTGGTTAGTCTCGTACTGGTAAGTCAGTAGACATGTATGTAAGTGCTTGTATATAAGAAAATGCACAACAACATCTGAACCAGTAGTAGACAGTCATCCACCTAAGGCCGTTAATTAAATAGAGTAGTTTAGGTTTCAATAGAGAACTTATTAGTAAAAAATCTGATATAAAGAAATGAATCTAAAACAGATGGCTTAAAATGAATCATAAAATAATGAGACCAAATCTGAAAACGATTTTTTTAAAGATTTTTGAAAAACCCACTAAACACTCACTACTACAAAAAGGGTAAAAGGTGGCGTACATTTTGTGGCACTTCTTTAAACAAGTGTCACAGCTTCTCTTTTTTTTTTTTACCTCTATAATTTTTTTTTAAAATTTTGGGTACCAGCTGTGGCGCCTAATAGATTAAGTGCCACAATTGAGGAGGCCTAGTATGGCGCCTGCCTACGCAGGCGCCACACTTGGGGCCACGAAAGTAGCTGTGGCGCCTAACCCACCAAGCGCCATAGTTGCAGCATTGAATTTTTTTTTTAAAAAAAAAAATTGGGCATGTGTGGCGCCTAAATAAATAGGCGCCACACATGATAATTCTATTGCTTAGGCGCCACAACTGATGAAAGGCAATGTGTGGCGCCTAATTATTTAGGCGCCACACTTGCCCATTTTTTTTTAAAAAAAAAATTCAAATGGATAGTGTATTTCTTAATTATTTCATTTCCCGCGTAGTGGTCATATGTCCGCCCCCCATTCCTTCTCTTTTTGACTACTACTCCACTTGAATTATTTAACTACTCTCTCCTCCATTAAACTACTTTCCCTTTCTCATCTTCTTAGTGGATCCGTCGGCCCCCTCCCTCCATTTCCTATCATCTTCACACTAAAAAACACACCCACACGCTCACTCGTCACTCAAGCTAGCATCACCAACGTGGTCTCCCACTCCCTGCGCTGCTCAATTAATAGATTTGTAAGAAGAAGATTGTTTCATTCTAGCTTGCTTTGTTTAAATTTTTTTTAGTCAAGATAAACCGTAATATAACGTTTGCCTTTTTGTTCCTAATTTAATAGGAAAGAATAAAAACCTAGCTTGTTTCGTTTGCCTTTTTGCTTTGTTTAAATTTTTTTGCCGACAAGCTTGCGTTTTTCAGTAATCTTTTAATTTACTTAATTAGTTGCTGATGTACTGTGTTCACATATCAAGTTCTTGTATTGTGATATTTTTTATGTTAGCTTTGGAGAGTATTAATGTAAGAACATTATTGTTGGGGAACTTGAATTTTAAATGTGAAAATTATATATATATATATATAATAGGTTGAAATATAAAATAGAAAGATTGACAATTTGTGGAGATGATAAACACGAAAGCCACTCATTTTATATAAAGCTTCACAATCAGGAAGCATAAAAAAGGGCCACAAGAAAAAGAAGAAAAAAAAAGGGACCCTCCTGTGGCACTTCCTCAAACAAGCGCCACAGGAGGGTATTTTTTTTTAAAAAAAAAATTTTAAAATGTTGTGGCGCTTCCAAGCGCCACAGCTTTTTTTAGTGGCGTCCAGATATGTGGCACTTCTCTAGCGCCACAGTTAATGCAATTATAAGCGCCACAGCTTTACTTTTTTGTAGTAGTGACTCTGCTTGAAGTTGGGACTTCTGTTGTATACAAAAGATTATTGGTCTCCTTTTTAAGGATATTTCTGCACATGAGCTGTCCATACGCTTTGAAAATAAAGGTGTTACATCCACAACTGTCCGGTCCTAAAATTTGGAATGTACTAGTACCTAGTTTTTACTTGAACTATTACTGCCTTTAATCACAGTTTGTTAATTATCTATCACAGTTTCAATAATTTCTACATGGTACAACTCTGCACAGTGCAGTTTCACCGTTTTCCAGAAATTGGCAGCTTTTTCAATCAACTTTGGAAAATCATAATTAATTCTAGAAAATTCCATTTGACTGATTCCAAAGCCTACATGACGCTCTTTAAATATATTTTCATGGAAAAATACCCAAATTTGATTACTGGACTCATATTATCCCCAGAAATTAGCCAAACATAAGCTATTCTTAGAGGCGAGAATAAGGGCATGACCGGCCCTAGAGGCCCAGCCCTTCACGGGTTCGGGCCTAAACGAGCCAGCTTATTTAGGCTCGCTTCCTGTTAAACCTTCAATTTTTGAAGCCAGCGGCCCTATAGGGCTAGCCCTTCACGGGCTCGAGCTTAAACTCATTTTAATTAAAAAAAAGCTTTTTCAAGTTTTACAATTTATTTATTATTTTTCTTTAAATTGAGATAAATTATTTTTTAAACTCATAAATTTTTAGTTAAAAAAATTATCTAATGTCCAAATTAGCCTTTTTTTTAAAGTTTAATTGAATAAACCATTGTAGAAAACAAAATAAATCAAACCATTTAATAAGTGTTTGCCTGTTACTAATACTCTATTAGGTATTTAGCTATCTAGGTATCTCTCATATTAATAATTTGATATAATGATATTGTATATATTAATTTATATTTTTAAAAATATTAAATAGGCATAAAAGGGCCGGCCCTTTTAGACCCGCTTCCATTTAGAGCCTCTAAATTATAGGCTCGGCCCTTAACGGACTTGGGCCTAAACAAATGGGCTGGATGGTCTTGGCCTGATTTCCCGACTCTAGCTGTTCTAGATTACATTCCAGAAACAGGGCACAATTTTGAAAATCCATATCTCTTAGATACAAGTCCACAAATTCTGTACCACCTATCCAATTAAAGCTCTACATCTCTACTTTCATCCTCTAAATTTTCATTAATTTTGAACCAAGTTTGTCCTATGAAATCCATTGCACAACAACACTGCCTCACTGGAGGCAAATCATACAACATGCACTTGTAACTTCAAAAATTTCTAGATTCCCAAAAATTATGAACACCTATATTCCCCCACAATTTTCCCTTCTAAATCCAATGGAACCATCAAAATTGCAAAATTTCAGCTCCTTCTTCTGGTTCTGTGCTTGGACAAAATCCGGGTTCTTAGGAGAGAAAGTGTGTTTTCTTGATTTCTCTTGTTTAATCACTTCCTTTCTACTTCTAATAACATGATTAACTACTTAAACACTAAATGAACATGATTAGAGGGAATTTTGGCTGCATTTCCCCTAGGGTTTTCATCAGCCTAAATTTAAAAAATAACCAAAACCAAGCCAAAACCAACAACAACTTATAGCACAAGAGGATTAAGTTTATGAGTTTGCCTCTTGATTTCACCACTTTCTCTCTAAAAATGCCTCAGCCCTCACTCTCTGTACTCTTGATTTGGCTTGCTATCCATGGATTTCCAAGAGAAGAAGATGTTAGAGGAAGTTCCAAGGTGATTAGATGGCAAAATCACTAAGATTACAAGCTTTTACCTTGAGTTCTTTCTTCTTGGAACCCTCGGGCACTTCTTGTGCTTCTTCAATATCCTTTAGCTCTTTCTCTCTCCACTCTATGTTGTTCAGTTGCACGAAAATGAAATGAAGGGAAATAGAGAATTGAGAGCTCTTAAAATACCCCCATTTGCTTTATGTCATAGCATAATTTCATGGTAATTTAATGTATGACTTTACTTGGCCCACATTTTCATTCCTTCCTCTTGAATTATTCATGGCCACTCATATAATTTCCCTTGCGTGCCTCTTTGACCGTAAAGCATCTTGAAAGGGCAAGAGAAATTGGTCTCATATTATCTTCATCTATTCCTTTTCATAATTAACTTGTAAGAATTTCTTTATGACAATTACTTTTGACATTTCAACTCTTATCCAAAATATGATTGTAAATATCAAAGAAATATTTTTCCCTTCATTTCCAGCCCATTTGGATGAAAATGAGTATGTGAACTGAAGAAAATAATTTTCTTGGGCTTAATATTACAAATTACCATTTTACCCATACATTTTGTGATTTCCCCCCCAAAACTGGCAACAATTTCACCCAACTTCAAAATTTTATATCTTTATTTGCAGATATGCAATTGAGGTGCTTCTAAAAGCAGCTTAACCCTTATTGAGTCTAGTTTCAAGAAACAAATATAGCCTTTAGCCAACTGGAAGTATAAAATTCTTAGAATTTAAATCTTTGGGACTTTGTCCCAGAAATTGGCTGGTCCCACTAGGTAAACTTCAAAAATTCATAACTCTTTGTGTACAGCTCCAAATAACTATATGACCTATCAAATTAAAGCTTGATAAGTATACTTTTATTCTAGAAAATTTCATAGGCATTGAATATCATTTGCCTATTTAAAAATGTCACACAACAAGACTGCTACACAAGAAAATTCAATGACAGCAAATACAATTGTTTACACTTTGTGTTTTAAACATGCTTATGTTGTGTGTGACCACCAATTGGAGTATTTATCCTTTTATGTACATCACCATTCACCATTTTATCCCATTAAATATCTCATTACATAAAGGGGACATTTGTGATAAAAATTGGGGTGTTACACCAGAAGGTTATATGATGTTTAATTTTTGTTTTTATTGAAATTTATTATTGTTTAAATTTATTGTGATTAAATTGTATGAGAGAAATTATTATAAGGATTTAATATTGTGCCATTGATAACTATTCATGAGTGACATATGAAATAAAATGTTTGGTCTTTTTGAAATTTTGATATATGACGCCAATTTATTTGCAAAATAAATATTATGATGTGTCAATATTCATAATTTTATGGTCTTTTAGGACTCTATCTTATGATTAATGCTATTATACCTTATAACTTCCAAATTGAAGGATTTATTAATATATCATCTAATTGTACAATTAAGTTCTTTAATTATCTTCTTTATGTATAAATGTAAAATTTATTTGTAGATTTAAATATATTATATGTGTGAATATTATTCATGCATTAATCATGATATGATATAATATCACATGTGCATATATTGAAATTAAACAGGCTTTTTAATCTTGTAATAGATGAAGTTTGCAATTTAAAGCTCCAAACCCACCTCTATGTTTTCTTCTTGGAATTTCCTTTTTTGTTTGTCAAAATTCTTCTTGGAATTTCTACTTCTTGGTTTCTTCACATATTTCCCCCAAATGCTCAACTCATATGCTCCAATATGAAGGTACATTCTTCTATTAATGGCCCCTTCTTTTCATTTTAGTTTTATCTTCCATATCTTTCCCTTTTTTCCTTTAATCATTATATGATGCATTTATATTGTAAGTACATTAGTTTACATATATACTATAAGTAAATTAATTTGATGTGACATTAGATAAAAAAATCATATATTTATGTAACATTTTAAATTGAGAGAATGAGAATTTATTTAATTTTGTGAGAAAATTCATTATGATTTGGTGATGTGAATTTGATTTGTTGGACAAAATCAATGTTTTCAGAATGATTGGAAAATTATTTGTGTTAGCTTATGTCATCTAATAAACTTTTCACAAAATTTATTTTCCCATGAAATGGTATTTATGAATAATGTTTTCTCATGATTTAATATTGGTGAGAAATTCTTATAGGTGTCATTCTATAAGAAAAATGTGTTAGCTTATGTAGTCCAATAAATAATTCTCACAGATTTGTTTTTGTGAGAATTTCTCACAATATTTGTTTCATGCAAACGTTAATTTAAGAATATGTGCATGTGTCATAGTTTCTATGTCTAAGAATATTTGTGTAACATCCTTAATTTTATTTACCAAAATCCCTTGCACTTTGCGGCATTTAATGGAATTAAGTTGTGAATTAAAGAGCACATGAAATGAAAAAATAATGCAAATAGTGGTCACACACAATATGACTAAGTTTGGAACACAAATTGTAAGAATTGGGATTTGCCACCAGTGTAATTTCCTGAGTGGCAGTCTACTTGTGTGATGTTTTTATATAGGCAAATGATGTCAAATTCCTATGGAAGTTTTCAGAATAAAAGTAGACATATCAAGCGTTAATTGGATAGGTCATATAAGTCATTTGAACCTATACATTAAGAGTTGTGTACTTTTGAAGTTAGCCAAGTGAAACTGACAAGTTTCTGTGGCAGTGTCTAATAAATGATATTTTGGAATGCTGTGTGTCCAATTAGCTAAATGCAATATTTTTCCTTAAAATAGACTTGATAATGGTCACATAGCCTTTGGAACCACTACAATTGGATATCTATAAATGAATATATGAATTTTCAAAGTTTGATGAAAATTCTGTTAGCTTTTAGGTAAGGTGCGAAATTAACAAGGCAATGGCAAAAAATGTATAGGCAAAATAATCATTTGGCTAAAATTAAATCCATAGCCCATATTTTTCCGTTTTTTCTTGTGTGTGGGATGTCCAAACAAGGAAGGGAGCAAGGGAATTAAACATTTGGTCCAACTTAATCAAGGAAGAAGCAATATGGGCCTAGTAAATGAAGTTGGAAAAGTCAAAGGTTTAACATGTGGTGAAATAACAATTAAATATAATATTTCTAAGGAAGTGGAGTTGTGATATTTTAATGGATCATTTATCCATTTCCTTGCACCATGTTTCGTCAAATGAGAGAGCAAGAAGGGAATGATTATTAGGTGATAAATATGCCAAGAGTTGAAGCATGTTAAACCAAGTAAAAAATTGAGTTGAAAAGTCAACAATTGTTGGTAAATCGAGGAGGTAGAAATTTGGATAATTCAAGCAGCTTTTATCCTCTCCCAATGACCATCATTTTTGTCCAAGTTAAATGGGAGAGAGGAAATGAAAATATCTATGGTCAAAAATAAAAGATGAGGCAAGAAATTCAAAGAAAAAGCATGTGGTAATTCACAATAAAATAACATATTCTTAAGGAGGTGGAAGGGATATTCTTAAAGGCTCTTCATCTCTTTCTTATGACTCATTTCATCCATCTACTAGAGCAAGAGAGAGAGAGAGAGAGAGAGAGAGAGAATTATTTGAAGAACATAGGAAGCAAGTGGAAGTCCAAGGGGATTAAGAAGCAAATCAAGGTGAGTTAGTAGTAAAATCCACTTGTTCTTGCCTTCTAATTCATGGAAACACCTCCTAATCTCTATTCCTTCTTGGACATCATGGATAGCAAGCAAAAATTCAAGAGAAAGAGGAGGAGAGGGGGACGAATAGAGAGAGAAAGTTGAGAATCAAGAGGTAATCTCAAGAACTTTGATCCTCTTGGTTAATATGTTGTTGTTGTGGTTGTGGTTGTTGTTGTTATGGCTTCATTTATGGTTGTTTATGTTGATTTTGTAAATTTGGGATTATGAAACCCTGAGGGGTTATGCTACCCAAATTTCCACAAATCATGTTTAAGAAGTTAAATATGTGATTAGGAGTGAAAAGGAAGGAGTTTAAAGGGTTAAATCAAGAAATTGCATTTTCCCTTTTATTTTGTTAAGTTTCAGCCAGACCTAGTTCTGAGGGTTACAGCTGGAATTTTCATCAATTTGATGGTTCCATTGTGTTTAGAAGAGAAAATTGCGTAGGGTACATGTTAAATACGAAGTAAGAAAATTATTGGAATGTGAAATGACAAAGTGAGCCCAAAAACCCTAAATAGGGTTTGCCAAGGGCAAATCCATCTTTTGCAATGAATTTGACAATTCTGAGGTCAAAAATGGATTCTACATGTAAAATTTTGTAGGTTTAGCTTGCGTTATAATTTTTGAAAAAGTACAGTTGGACCGAGTATAAAGGGAATTGGACCAGGTCCCTAGGGGCATTTTGATAATTTTACAGTTTTAAGCTAAGATAACCAACAAAGTGAGTTTAGAGCAATACATGAATGAGTAACAACTCAATTCTTATATATTTGGAATCTTAGGACAAATCAATAGCCTGAGCCGAATCAAAAGTCCTGAACATATGGTAGAGTAGGAAAGGGCAATTCCAGGTAGTAATTTTATCTTTCATACACATGTGAACTTGTATATGCTTTGTGTATGCCATCTTTTGTGATGTGTATCACTACTACAGAATTGAGATATAACCACCCCCAAAGACGTCCCAAATTGAAAATTGGGTGGTTAAAGAGGGAGGCGGTGGCATTTTCGTAATTATATATATGTAGGGGAACCTTTAGGCGTCCCAAATTTGAATTTGGGACGTCTAAAGTGCTTCCTGGCGCGAAATATAAATGGTGAAATTTATATTTCGCGCCTAGAGCTGGGTTTAGGCGTCCCAAATGAATTTGGGACGCCTAAAGTAGGACTTTAGGCGTCCCAAATGCCATTTGGGACGCCTAAAGGCGTCCCCTACCCGCATGTCAGACACTTGTCTGACATGCGGTCTTCTCATCTATCACACCCTCTCAACAACAACTTTACTCTTCTTCCTCCTCTCCCCACCCACACTGTCGGCCCTCCTCTGTTTTTTTTTTCTTCAACTCCTCCCTCCTCCCTCCACCGTCGGCCCTAGCTTGTTGAACTCCTCCCTCCTCCCTTCTTCTTCTTCCTCTTTGTTTCTTCAACGGCTGCAACCGTGTCTGCTGCAACCTCACCTCCTCCACAGTGGGTAGATTTTTGCTCTCTCCTCCACCTTCATCCTTCCATTGTTGTGCACACCACCGTGGAGCTCCAACGTCTTCTCTACCTCTCAAACATACTAGCTAGTGGGCGCCCTGATCAGGTTGGTTTATTTTCTTCATTTTTTTGTAACAGAATGGTTTATTTTGTTTTTGAAATATAAATTAAATGGTTGAGATTGTGCTTATTATATATTGCTTATATTGAGATAGTTGAGATTAGCCTGATGTGTTTGGTGTGGTTATATTGCTTAAATTGCATTTATTCGGGAATGGTTTATTTTCTTGTTTAAATATAAATTTACTTGTGTATAATAGAAACAAGTCTTCTTAGTTCTCACCCGTTCCATTGTGTTAAATATGAGTAAAGTTTAAAAGTTACTCCCCTGTTTCAATTTGCCTCTCGTTAATTATTGAGTAAACTTTGTTCTTATAAGATAAAATGTTATATTAAATAGGGATGTAGTTAGAAAGGTTTTAAATTTAAAGGTAGAGTTAATGAGATTTAAAGATTTCTTTGACTATTGTGGATCATGTTAAAAGTGACTTATAAGAACGATTAGAAGAGTATTAAATTTTAAGACAAAGTTTTTGAACTTTTATTTATTTATTTGTTCAAGTGTAACATAATGAAAGTGGCTCATAAAAGTTTCTTCCAATCATTGATTAGTGTATGCCACATGAAACCAATACAATTCATAGTTGTTCATGAAACCGTTAAAACCTCTCATTAAAATCCTACCATGAATTTGGCGAAACCATTTGTTATCTTTAACCCCGTTTAATTTGAAACCTCATAATAAGCTCAATATGTTAACCCTGTTAATACAAAGCCGTTTCTACGGCTTTTCTAAAAGTATAATAGATCCCTGTTGTTCAGTTTTAGGGAAATCTAGCTTTTATAAGGCAATGGAGATTTATCCATACACACGTAGTGGCACCACCCCATTTTATTGGTCTTGTTCCTGCACCATTAATTAGTATATATAATAAAATAAAATATGATTTATTTAAATTAAAGAAATTCTTGTATTAATTACACACAATTGTTTTGTTAATTCCAAATTCTTGAATTATGAAGAATAATTCAAGCCAAAACTTAAAAAGAAAACGATAACCCCAATATTCATTAAATGATTTTTATCTAAATATTTTCAATAAAACAATTTTATTTTTGGAAGAACTCAACTTAAAATTGTTTTGTTAATATGAAACTCGTTTTGTTTTTAATTCTTCCAAACCTCAAAAAAATTCTTTAATTTAATCTTATTGTATTTATTTTATTATACATTAATTTTATATACATATACTTATTAAAAAAATAAGTTACATAGCACTGAAACCCTTTTAATAGGAGAGATGAGGCTAGGAGGGGGCAATAAAGTTATTAAGCCCATATTTTAAAATCCTAAATTTGGTTGATAACTTAATTAGGCAATCCCATCATATGTCGTTGAGAATTGTACTAAACGTGTGAATGTTATTGGTAATGCCTTAGGTGGTAACAAAATGGATCATAGTTGGATGAATGCTTTGAGAACTAGTGAAGAATATGAGAAAGGGGTGGACGAATTTATTGAATTCGCTAAAAAGAATGCTCCTGCAAGAAATGGGAAGTATTTTTGTCCTTGTGTCAATTGTTTGAATGAGAGTAGACGGGATGTTGATGTCATAAAGGATCACCTACTTTGTGATGGAATAAATCTGCGATACACAAGGTGGATATGGCATGGTGAGGAAGTAACTGATTGTCCGTCACACAAGAAGGAAGCTGTGGATGTCATAGATGAAGATAGAATGGAGAGAATGATTAACGATGTTGAGGCAGAATCCTTTGCGCAGTCACAGGAGTATGATAGCCTGCGGAGTGATGCAGAGACACCATTATACAGTGGTAGTAAGTACACACGGCTGACAGGAACATTGCATTTGGTTAACTTAAAGGCAACTTGTGGGTGGACCGATAGTAGTTTCACATTGCTACTTGAACTATTGTGTGATATGTTTCCGGAGGATAATGTACTTCCAAATCGTATGTATGAGGCCGAGAAAATCCTGTCTACAATGGGTATGGAGTATAAGAAGATACATGCTTGCCCTAAGGACTGCGTACTGTACAGAAATGAGTACGGAGGTCTTAGTGAGTGTCCTAAGTGTAAAACTGCACGATACAAAGTGAAAAAAGATGGTGGTTGTGGTGATGTGACAAGTAAAAGGCAACCTTTAAAGGTTATGTGGTATCTTCCAATAATACCACATTTTAAACGTTTGTTTGCGAGTGCAACAAAAGCGAAGAAGTTGAGATGGCACTCTGATGAGAGAATATCTGATGGGAAATATCTTCGGCACCCAGCTGACTCTCCACAATGGAAAAAAATAGATGAAATCTTCCCTCAATTTGGCAGCGAGCCGAGAAACCTACGGCTTGGGCTTTATACAGACGACATCAATCCGTATAGAACTCTTACTAGCACACATAGTGCGTGGCCGGTTCTCCTTGTAATATACAACTTGTCTCCCTGGCTATGTATGAAACGTAAGTATATGATGCTATCTATGATGATTTCTGGACCAAAACAGCCAGGGAACGATATTGATGTCTATTTGGCGCCTTTGATTGAGGACTTGAAGAAGTTGTGGGAGGAAGGCGTAGATATGTTTGATGCTTATAAGAAGGAGTCTTTCAAGATACGTGCAATGATTTTCATAACGATAAACGACTTCCCTGCGTACGGAAACTTGTCAGGGTACAGCGTGAAGGGTCACAAAGCATGCCCAATATGTGAAGCAGACACACACTTCCAACAACTAAAGCATGGAAGAAAAACTGTCTACCTTGGCCACAGGAGGTTTCTTCATCGGTTCCACCCGTATCGTAGGCTAAGAAAGCGGTTTAACGGCTTACCGGAGCATGGAATGGCTCCAAAGTCACTAACCGGAGAGGAAGTCTACAGTCGAGTGGAACATATCCATGTCACTTTTGGTAAGAATCAGAGGGTTACAGCTGAGAAGAACATATGGAAGAAGAGATCCATTTTCTTTGATCTTCCATATTGGCGTTCGCTTGACGTGAGACACAGTATTGATGTGATGCATGTGGAGAAGAATGTTTGTGATAGCCTTATCAGTACGCTTTTGCACATACCAGGGAAGACTAAGGATGGGATTAATGCGAGATTAGACCTTGTCGATATGGGAATAAGAGAACGGTTACATCCACAACTAAGAGATGATGGTAGGAGGGCATACATGGAGCCAGCAGCGCATACACTATCAAAAGCAGAGAAAAGTTTGTGTGGGTGTCTGCATGAAATGAAGGTGCCGCAAGGGTATTCCTCGAATGTGAGAAGATGTGTCTCAATGGACGATTTGAAGTTAGTGGGAATGAAGTCCCATGATTATCATGTGTTGATGCAACAACTATTACCAGTAGCTATTAGAGGCATAATGAAAGATGAAGTACGAAACACAGTGACAAGATTGTGTGTTTTCTTCAATGCTATCTGTAACAAAGTCATTGACACTGACAAGTTGGATGAACTAGAAAATGAGGGTTACATTATTTTGTCACAAGTAGAGATGCACTTTCTACCTTCATTTTTTGATATAATGGTGCATTTGGTAGTTCATTTGGTGAGGGAGGTAAGGCTATGCGGTCCAGTTTACCTGAGGTGGATGTACCCTTTCGAGCGATACATGAAGATCTTAAAAGGGTATTCTAAAAATCCTTATCGACCAGAAGCCTCAATAGTAGAAAGATATGTAGTTGAGGAGGCTATGGAGTTTTGCAAAGATTATATGTCAGGGAAGAAGGAACAATCTCGGCATGAAGAAGGGAGAAGCAAGGGAACACGAGGACTGAAAGTGAAGAATGTTCCTCGTGAAGAGGTGTTGCAAGCCCACTTGTATATCCTGAATAACATGGAAAAAGTTCAACCTTACATAAATGAACACAGAAACACTTTGAAGAACAAGAATCCAAGGAAGAATGACATGCAGATTGCTATTGAGCAAAACAAGACATTCATGCAGTGGTTTGAGGAAAAGGTTTTGCACGAGATCGGTGTGTCTGAGACAATTGAGTGGCTAGCTTAGGGGCCTTCGTTTCAGGTCATTACTTGGACCGGTTATGATATAAATGGCTATTCTTTCTATACCAAAGAGCAAGATGACAAAAGTACCATGCAAAATAGTGGGGTCATGGTAGAAGCTGAATCTATGCACTTTTCCAGTTCGAGAGACAAAAACCCCATATTAGCGTCTATGGCCTATTATGGAGTTATAGAAGAAATATGGGAGATGACGTACAACAAGTTCAAAGTTGTTTTATTTAAATGTAAGTGGGTTAGCAACAATGCCGTGGTAATAGATAAACAATTTGGATTTGTCTCAGTCGATCTTCGAAGAGTTGGCTATAGAGACGAGCCCTTCATTTTAGCAAGCCAGGCGAAACAAGTGTTTTATGTCACCGATCCTGCCAGCAAAAACATGTCCATTGTCCTTTAAAGTAAAAAACAGAAGTATGGTGATCTGACCTTCAACCTTGATGACACACCACCTTTCACAACAACTACACCTCGAACAAATGAAGTAGAATTGGTAGATGATGACGAATATGCTATAAGAAATGACCATGGTGAAGGACTATGGGAAACAATATAGAGTAAGACCTTAATTTATAAACGAGAACTGTGTTTTTTTTGTTTTACTTCCCGCTTAGTATATTTCATTTTCATTGCAATTTACTTACGTTTCTGATAATGCTTTTTGTGTTAACAGGAATATGGACAACGTTAGTGATGACGAGAGGCGTAGAGATGACGAAAGCTCTAGCAATGACGAAAGGCCTAGAGTTGAACCCCCTGTAAGAAGGAGGGTTAGAGGCTGTACAAAGATGGGAGTATTGGTTGCACATCATGAACATCAACAGGAGAGGCTGCATATAGACTTCGATGACAATCTGAATCCAGTTGGTCCTGAGGAAGACCACTTCATTAGCTACGTAGGGCTTTTGGCTCGAAGCAAAGTGCGCATTACCTACGATAATTGGAGATTGGTTCCCCCAAAAATGAAAGACATGATTTGGCAGCAACTCTTGGTATGTAAGTTTTGATGCATTGTAGCTTTGTTCTTATTGTTTCAAATATAATAATCTTATGTTTTACCTTGCAGCAAACATACGATGTCCCAGACACCACAGAGATGTATAGGCACTGGATGGATGAGGTTCGTGTACGATGGAAAGGTTTCAAGAACAAGCTAACAGCGCATTACATTCGAGGGGCCCTTAGGGGTAAGGATCCATGTGCACAGTATACATATTTATCTCCAGAGGACTGGAGGTTGTTTGCGGCATCACAGCAGATCCTGAGTTTTTGGTAAGATTTCTGTCATCATGATATAGAACTTGTAATTTTCATATACTTTATATCGTTGATTCATTTTTTGTTGTTTTTCATTCATAGAAATTAAGTGCAGCAAATGCCCAGAGGCAAGCAGAAAATAAATATCAACATTTCATGTCTCGCGGTGGATATCGGAAGCTTGAGCGGCAAATGATGGCAGAAGAGTTACAGAAAATGAAGGAAGTAGCGGAATCTGATCCTAGCGTTGTTATCCAGCCACCGGCACCTCCTCTACGTCACAAAAAATGGAAAGCAGGGAGGATTAAGGCTGGGAAGTATATAAATCTGACTGTTGCTGAGGTTGCTGCGAGGATTGTAAGTAGTTATACCATAAGTACCTAATTTTTTACATGTTGCGAGTGGTTTCGATACATTTACGATAAACTGCCTGCTACAGGATGACCTGGACGAGCAGAGTAGCCAAGGTTCATTCAATCCAAGTAGACGGATGGACATCTTGTCAACGGCTATTGGGATGGAAGATGACCTTGGTCGTGTTCGAGGAGAGACACGAGGAGTTAGTGCCGCGAGGTATTTTGGACGAGAGCCACGTTATTCGTCACAAGCTGGACCTAGTAAGGACGTTGTAGCCAAGATTCGAGAGGAGCTCGAACGAGAGACCGAGGCCAACCTTCGCGACAAGCTCCGACAAGAGCTATTGCCAGAGCTTCAACTTGAAATGGCAAAGATGTTTGAAGCACAAAGGGCAAGGGACGAGCATAGAACTCAGGAATCCCTGGCCTTCAATAGCACCAGAGGAAGTTACAACCCTCTGGAGCAACCACTTGGCACCCCTTCTCCCATTCCAGTGTCGGGAGACCCTTGCACCCTCTATTTGGATGATCCACTGTTGCGTGTTGTTGCTGATGCTCTCATTCACACAAGTGCTACCACCCACCATAATCAGCAAATTCTGGAGGATTTTCGTAGGGTGAATGTGACGAGTGTTAGAAAGGGGGAAGAAGGTACAGCCATCCCTGTTTCTGATCTAGAGGTTGGCACGTTAGGTCAAGCGATAGGATCTTTCATCCTTTGGCCTCGCAATCTTATTGGTTCAGACGCAACACCTCCAATGGTAGGAATTACCTTACTGTTACTAAAAATCTGTTGGCATCCTAATAACAATTTGTTTTTTGATGTTCTAAAAGGATGACGTAGCTGCGAGCAAATGGCCCTTCTTAGCACTGCTGCAACAGATCTACAAGCGCATTAAACAGATTGACTTGAAGATGCCTCCAGGGATTGTGGGCCAAGTGGAGTATCCCTACACGATTGACAATAAAGATCTCAAGCAGTTTATCAGGTTGGAGGAGATAGATGCAGGCTGGGTCAAATTTGTAGTCCGGTAAGTTTTTTTTCAATTTTCCCATAGAATTCATTTAGTGGTTTTTTGTTTTCATACATTCAAGAATTGATTCCTTATTTTAATTCTATTATAGCACCTTCTACGATCTCTGCACAAACATGGAAAGACGTAATTGGTATGGATTCTTATGTCCTGCGAATACGACAGGGGATACTTGTACTGTGGCGCATAGGACTCACTATGTCGGCTACGTAATGGCACAAACCAAACTTCATTGTTATCTAGCACCCATTGTCCAATAGTTCGTATTTACATTTTGTCAATTTCAGAAGTTTACTAAATAATTGTCTTCTCACTCATCTAACTTCATTTTAATGTGTACATGTTGTTAAAGAAACAACTGGACTTTGTGTGTTATATGTCCCCGCCGCAACGTAGTTTATTGGTTTGATCCCTTGAGTAGCAAGCCAGACAGAGATACAAAATCCGTCTTCGACACGTAAGCTATTCTATTTGTATTTCATTGACAACAAAAATAAATGAATGGTTCTAATTTCTGTTCATTTTGCTTTTCATGATAGTGCTTGTCAAACATATAGAATCCTAGGTGGGTCACGCGAGGGTACAGTTGTTAAAAAGCCAAAGTGGTTTTATCCCATAGTAAGTACATTCGATCCTCCCTAATTGTTTCATTGACGGTCCTTTTAGACATACCTTTATTGATTTTAACAACCAATTGCATCCCTTTGATTAAAAGTGCCCTCGGCAACCTGGCAACACTGAATGCGGATATTATGTTATACTTTATATGTATAACATAACTTAAAGTGGAATTACTAGCGATTTTGAAAAGGTAATCGCTTCTTCATTCTCAAATGATAATATTTTTGGTGTTCTAATCGAAATGCTAATTAATTCATTTGCTTGAGATTCATTTCATCAAAGCTTATTACTTTCTAATTTTCAGATTTTTGATAATAAAGATGCCTACCTACGTGAAGACCTTGATTTGATCAGAGATCTTTTGGCTGGACATCTTCTTCAACATATAGAGCAGTAAACTTGTTATTTTATATCAGTTTGTACTTGTGTGATGACAGCGTTTTGACACTTTCTGGTTGTTTTTTGTTGATATATATAGTAGTAGGTTGTATGAAAGGTTATTGTATGTATATATAGTAAAGATTGTAGTGCTGGATGTCCTTACCAGTTTGTAACGGACAGTGTGGTTTATGAATCCATCTTCTATTCTGTTTCTGCAGTTTGAATTCATTGGGTAATACAGAATGTAAATTATGGTATAAAAAAAACCTAACTTTTAGACGTCCCAAATTAAGAATTGGGAGGCCTAAAGTCCCCCAGGGTGGGACTTTAGATGTCCTAAATGACATTTGGGAGGTCTAAAGTCCCACCTTGGGGGACTTTAGGCGTCCCAAATTACAATTTGGGACGCCTAAAGTCCCCCAGCGTGGGACTTTAGGCATCCCAAATTGTAATTTGGGACGCCTAAAGTCAGACTTTGGGCGTCCCTATCATTTGAGACGTCTTTTGTTTCAACTTACTACGCCCCCAGTATATACGTCCCCCCATTTTGGGACGTTAAAGGTGCCAAATTTGGGAGGTTAAAGCCCCTTTTTGTAGTAGTGTATAATGCATAGATAGTATCTAACTGGTGCAGAAAAAGTACAAGTATCGTACGACATAAGTGGCCCAACGGGGATCCAGTTATGATACATAGTGCCAGGGGGTATATTGCCCAGTCTGTGGTCGTGAGGCCAGCTAAGGTACGGACAAGTATGAGTTCTAACAGTAGTTGGCCCTGAATATATGTGTACATTCTGATGATTGTTTGTGTTATGGTGTTACTATGCTATTGCATTATTTGGTATTTGGCATATTTACATATCTCATTTTCTATAAATGATTACCTATTACTACTGAGGTTCCTTCAAATCTCACCGTTTCAATAAATATATAAAGTTTTTAGCAGCAAACAGCGGCTTAAAGGGGCAAAAGCGTAATTACTGGCAACTAAAGGTTCCGGTCCAGAGTAGAGTTGTAGTTGGTTATCTGAAGGCCTTTATTATATTTTAAGGTCTGTAAGTAGTCTATACAATCCCTATATGGAAAACCTATAATATGATCAAGTAGCTTGTATCAATATATCACTATATTTATGCTATTCCTCTATGCCAACCGAAATGCACGCAAACAATCTAACAAATGTGGAAATAATATAAAAAGCCTTACAATTTGACAATGTGATTTTTCATGAAAATTTCTCACAGATTTGTTACCTATCAGAATTTTCTATTGTATAGTTTTTTCGTGATTTGAAGTTAGTTTGATCATGGATCTCTTCGTATTTCAATATATGGTGGAAGATATACTTTGCATATGTATCAAAACAAGAAAATTGAAGTAAATTATTAACGAGTGATAATATTATATAGTGATGTAATAGCATATAGTAGTTCCTGAAAAACTACATGAATCAAAATTGATCTAGTTCCTAAATAACTAATATAGATTTTTTATGGGAGGAAGAAGAATTGATTATGAAAATTTATGACCCATAAATTTACATAAGATTTTTTTATTCATTCAAGGGATTTGAAAGTAATAGCCCAATATGATTGTATGTTTCAAGTACTTGTGCTTACAAGTGAAAGATAGGTTATTAGCCTACTATATTCTTGTCTGTCTTTGAAATATAGAAATAAAGGAAGTATACTTATATGACTCACACTTGAGGGAGAGATTGTTAGAATACAAGTGTGAGTTAGTATTGAAAAGCTCTACTTATATACTTTATCACAAAGCTATTGATTTCCCAAAAATGGATGTCAGATTTTGACTTTAAATCATATCTTGGGAAAACTAAAAAGTTTGTTGTTGGTTAAGAAATTGTTATAGTAAACCAAAAGTTTATTTACCCAAACAAATTTATTGTTGTCATGACTTGTTTGATCATCCAAGTCATATATATAATGCAACAAATTATAAAAGATTGCGTATTGACATCAACTGAAGAACCAAAAGATTTTTCATGGATAACTAACATATTGTTATGCCTAAAAGGTATATAGACTTTAACTGATAATGAGCTCCCAAAAGGAGATGACATCTCCCAATTACTCCTCCAAGCAATTCAAGATCTTGAAACTATGCAACGTAAAAATGGTGTTTGAATGAGCTCATTAAGTTCCTATATTCTAGCAAGTGGATCCATCACATGTACAGAATCAAAGGGGAGCTTATGAGGAAGCATTTGCCAAACATTTGAAGAAAAACCCAACCAAGGTGAATCAGTGGTGAAAAGCCCTTTTTGAAACTGCAAAGTTAGCTAGATGTGACTCTTGCAATTTCAAGTCACTCTTCATTTTCTATGTCTAAATATTTGAAATCAGAGTTTCATGCTTTTATTTATTCTTACGATTGATCTTTGTGATCATAAACTTGCCTTTTCTTTTTGAAAATCTATACAAAGTGTTACTATATAATATTAGCTTATATAATATATAATAATGTTATCAGGTCACCGAAAAACTAATGTTATCAATTAGTTGTCACTTTATTAAATAAATTGTTTATTATTCATTTTCATTCGATGCATTGATACTTTCTTCTTTAATTAGTTTTCTTATATTAGGGATGATGCAGAACTCATTCAAAATATTGTCAATGACATCATCCCAAAACTAAACTATGGGTTTTCTCAAGTGCAGTGGCAAATATTGTTGGAATTGATGATAATTGTCATCATATTGAATTGTTGTTAAAAAGATTCTCAACAATTGGAATTTGGGATATAGGCGGCATAGGCAAAACAACCATAGCTAAGGTTTTGTTTGCCAACTTCCGCACTCAATTTGACAGTTGCTACTTCTTGGAAAATTTAAGAGTAGAGTCAGAAAAAATGGCCTAAAATATATACGTGATAAACTTTTCTATGAACTATTAAAGGATACATCTCTCAAAAGACTCTATCATCAAATAGTACTAATATGCATGCAGGATAAGTGCTTAATGTATGATATGCTTGAATTACATAAACTCGTGCTAACACAATGACATATCTGCATGTTCAATGTGTTTCAAACAACATACTTATGGCCATAACATAAAAAGAAATAGAGCTTCAATCATTCATATATGTTTCACATAATCAAGCAAAGCAATAACATGCATCAATACACCAGCACAAATATGAAATACATGTAGGAAAGGTAAGTTCCCTACCTTTGTCGCCCTTCCTTGATCCTCTGCGTGTTCCATTGTCTGTCCAATCTTATATTTGACTTGGGCTACTGCCATGACCTAAAATACCAAATGTATAAGAGTTAGGTTAAAACCCATTCATGTACTACTTTAGACACTTTCAAAGTGTTTTTGGTGGTTATATGAGTCTATAGTGCAAAATTGCCAAAATTCCACTAGGACCTAGCCTAGCCCCGACTTACCCGATCCGACCGTACTTTTCCTGAAATTTTAACCTAGGCTATTCTGACATACTTTTGCCCAATGAATCTATTTCTAGTCTTGGAATTACCAAATCCACTGCCAAAAGACAAAAATCCCCTTGGCAGCCCCTAACTTAGGGTTTCAAGGGCGTTTTGGTCATTATACTTTTTAGGGCTTTTATGGAAAAGTGTTTAACTGTAAACCCACCTAATTTTTCCTCTTAAACACCATGGAATCATCATATTATCAAAAATCCAGCTCTAACCCCTCTAAATACTACTGGCCGAAACTTAAGATTCTTCAAGAAAAATTGGCGTTTTCGAATTTTAACTCTGCAGGCTTGCTCCTTTCTACTTCTAATTACTTTATTAAATATTTAATTACATTCCCAACATGATTTAGACTCAATTTGGGCAGCATAATGAGTAGAGTTCCACATTTCCCAAATTTTACAATCATAGCAAATCAACCATAAATTCACTGATTAACCAGCCACAACAGCAATAACAACCAAAGATTAAAGTTTATGAAGTTACCTTGGGCTCCTTCTTCATCTTTCCTTTTTGGATGAAACTGTAGCCCCTCTTAAACACTAAAATTTTGAATCAAAACACCTTGAATCACTTAGAGGAATAGCTTAGAGGATGGATTTTACAAGTTAGGAGCTAATTCACCAAAGAAATCAACTTACCTTAGGATTTTTCCTCCTCCTTCTCTATAAGATTCAAGAGCTCTCTCGCCCCCTTCTCTTTTCTTATGGCTGACATTAAATGAGAAAGATGAAGGGTAAATGAGCTTTTAAAATACCTTGTTGTTTGCCGTTTAGCTTCCATAAGTGCACGAGTCGCAAGTAATAAGTTAGTGAGAAAGGGTTTATCATTCCACAGGGACTATGACGAAAACAAGCTAACCAATGTAACCATATGTTTAATTAGGTTGAATAGAGTCACCTAAAATTGATCAAGTTGAGTCAAAAACATGTGGTTTGAGGTGAAAGAGAAATTCAAACATATCTTTAGACTAAAATTTATAAAAGCAAATGATTCTTTGAATTCAAGTATTAAATGAAGCTTAGGATTGTTTATCCCCCTTGTATTTCAAAAGCATTCACTAAATCCCCCCATATGTGCTACTTAATGAAAGATTATGCTAACCAAGGATACTAATTTACCTATAAGTGCTCTCTCAAGTCTCCAAATAGGTGTTTAATTCAATTAATTCATAAATCTCTTAATAAACTAATTAAACCCTAATTTCCATTACAAATCCTATTAGGCTATGTGAGGCTAATGAGTGTATCTCTACCTCATTTGCAAAACTATCCATTTAGCAGTTCATAAATTTCAAGTTATCACACGATTAGACTCAAGTTCTACACCCAATGTAGCCTTCTTAAGCATTAATCAAGTGAACCCAACAACCTTATTGGTGGCCAATCAATAAGAAGCATTAAGCAAAGAGTAAATCAGCATAATATCATCATTAACACAAATATAAGGGGAAATGAGTGCTTAATCCATACAAGGGTTCAAAACAACCCTAAAATGATGTGTTTAGCTACACAAAGTCATGAAAAAGCTACAATTATGTAGGATAATTACAACCATTACAAAAACTTAACAAAGAAAGAGGAGAGGAATGAGAAAAACCAAGGATTTGAGCCCCAAATTGCTTCTAAACTTCAACCCAAGCTCAATAATCTTCAAGGGGGAAAAACCTTAGCACACCCAGCTCCTAGGAATACTTGAAAAATGACGAATGACCTAATTTCAGCCTATCCATTACTTAAATACTCTCCTCATGCGTTTCAGCAAGTAAAATGCATGGTTGTATTTTCTGTCGTATCCTTCAGCACACACCAGTGTGCTGAAGCATATGACACAGTGAGTTCTGGTCCTCGTTGGCTTCGGCACAGGGTCAAGTGCTGAAGCATGTTACACAGTAAGTTCTGACCCCGAATGCTTCAGCACATATGCTTTTGGCTGAAGCATATGACATAGTGAGGGCAATTCTCCATTGGCTTCAGTACATGCATTATTAGCTGAGGCCAACAATAAAACAGTTTCCCTCCTAGTTCGTTGAGCTTTTCCTTGGTCTTTTAGAGCTTTTTAACTTTTCATCTTTCACCTACAAGGAGGAGGATATCATGAGCTCTTTAATTTTAAGAGATAATCCTACTTATATGCATTTAACTCATGATTTGAAATTTTCTTTTGTTCTACCACATTTTCTTCTATATATGCACAATTTGTACTCAAAAGCAAGTGAAAAGAGAAGAAAATGTACTAGAATGTAATCAATTTCTATGAGTTATCACACCCCCAAACTTAAACTTTTCCTTGTCCTCATGCAAAGAAGCTTATCCTCACTGAATGAATAAATTACTCATCATTTATGTATGAACAAATTATCCTCATCATCTGCTCAAGTAATCATATTAAACAAGAAATGAGTACAATATGCAAAGATGAATGCTTCATAGATTTAAAACATGCTTTTTAAGAATTTTTAAGTGTGAGTATATGTATGGAGTCACATTTATTCCTTTTGCACAAGTTAAAATTCAAAGAAATACTTCAAATCATATGCCAATATTCAAACAAATAATTTTATCATCCCCTAATTCCTTCCTCTTTTCTTCTAATTCATTCCAATTAACTTAAAAATCAAAGGGACTTTTCTTAGCTTGTAATGGGGCCAGGGGTTATGGTTTTCAAAAGAAAGGGTAAAGGATAATCAATTAAATACCTTAAGATAGATGATACTATTCAAGGGCTTTCTTTTTTTTTTCTCATGAAGCATACTCCCCCAAACTTAAACCAAATTGATCTTTTCATATCAAGCCTTCTTTTTAAGCATTTTTCTTTGTTTGTTTGTTTTTTTTATATACACACTTTTTTGTTATTCTTGTTTTTTTCTTTTTCCTTTTCTTTTTCTTTTTTTTTTTGGGAATATTTTGGCTTGATTTATGTACCTTATGAATTCTTTTACTTTCTACACTCCTTTCCCAATCTATTATAACTTTGCATAACATCACCATATTCCACCACCCAATCAATTATCATCTATCTCAAAGCAAGGGAATCATGGTTTTTCACATTGGTTGAGGTAGATAGATGTTAGGTTTTCCAATAAAAATCTTTAATTGGTTTTTCAAATAGGCTCAAAATAAGGGTTCAAAGGGAAATCACATCAATTAGGTCAGTTTGAAAGGCTCAATCGCATTTTGTGAACTGCCTTAATCATTTTTTCAAGTCTTGTGAAGTAAATAAAAAGTTTTGAAGAATTCCATAAAGGATTCTAAAATAAAAAACTTGAAATAAAGATATATAACCTAATTGGCCACAAAGTTTTTCAACCAGCACATCCACAATAAATTTAACTCCAATAGTGTGTGAAATACTTAAAAACTCTTGAACAACATGTTTTATTACTACAATACATTCATCCATGCACATTAATAAAAATTTCCTATCTAATATAACATATCAAGCAAAAATTTATATCATAGGATCATCCAAACAATATTTGACAAATAACCAAAAATAACAGCTCATTTTCAACAAATTTTCACAAGCAAAAGCTTAAATATGAGAAATCTCAAACATTCCAACAATTTTCTTAAAAAAACCTGTTCAAAATTTTTCTGTGCACTCCATTTCTTTCAAAAAGTCTCAAAATGGAAGTCAAAATTTCAAGCACTTTCAAAATTGAAGCACTCTCACCCCCAAACTTAAAATTGACAATGTCCTCATTGTCAACTAAAAGGATGGGAGAGAAAATAGCCAGCACCTGTACAACACAATATTCACAGCATTTACACTATTCAATATTTAATAAAAATTAGGCCCTCAGCAGCCTAACCAAGACTAGGAAATGAGGTCATCACTAGCCATCAGTAGCTAGGAAATTAACAATCACAGCAGGAAAGTCATCGATAGAAACAATTATATGAACCACTCAAACTAACCATCAGTAGCTAGGAAAATCATATTCACATATTAACAAGAGTGTCAAAGACTATTGGCCATCAGTGGCCAGTACCAAGCATCAACTATTCAGTGTCTTGCAACAGCATTCCCATTCATATGCCAAATTTCAAAATATACCACTCTAAAACAAGCACCAAAGAATATGCACATTAAGCACAAGCTAGCAACAGATCATTCATGGAGCTAACTAGAGCTCAAACAAAAGATAGAAGTAGCAGTTATCAGTTAGCATCCAGCCATCAGTAGTTACCATAACACATCATGAACAATCACAGCACAATTAAGCAAAAAGAAACACTGACCGACACTATCCTAAAAGAGAAGAAAGCACCCCCCAAACTTGAATTCTATCTAATTCCAAAGCTTTCAGTTGTGATTCCAAGCCTAACCTTAACCTCACTACCTCTTTTGTAACCTCAAATCACCTTAGAACAAGGATTTAGATTAATACAATGTTAGCAAAATTAATCCCAGCATTGGAAACATTCTAAGACATTCAGCACAATTGGGTCATTAAAGCACATGCTCAAGAGAAATTATAGATTAATGAAAAACTTTATAAATCCAAAAATTCAAGGAGGCAGTGAGCAATCTTTGAAGTTTAGGTAAAACAAGGTTTCAACAAGAGAGAACTCTCTTCCAATTACACATCAGTATGTAAAAGGAAATTGAACACTTCAAAGATCAAGTACACATAAGGAACATAATTCCACAGCACACATAGATTGCAATGCTCAAACCTTAGAACTAGTACCAAATTATTCATAGAATTTCATTGTTGTACCACTTGAATCAAGCACACATAAGAAACTGTCAAGTAGCCAAACATTTTTTTGAAATACTTTGGAACAACTTCTTAGCAGCTAATTTAAGACTCATCTCACACAAATAATTATCAACAGTTACTAATGGCTGTCCTCAAAGTCATGTAGACATTCAGTCCTGAGTTCTTAAATTAGAAAGATTTCCTATAGCAGCACATGTAGACTAATTAAAAGATTGATGAAAATAGAGCTCCCAATGAACAAGATTGTATCCAAAGACCACATTATTTTGAAAATTCAGTCAAGAAATTGGTGGAATTTAATCCCAAATAGCTTGTAAACCCAAAGGCCTCATGTTAGTTCACTAATCAGTATGTACATGGACATGTAGATACTTCATACTTCAATTCATTTCACTTTTGAAATTCATGAGTTGTACACCTATGCTTCAGTTCTCAAAATAGCCAAATCATGGAAGTAATGTTGGGTACTGCAAAACATTTTCTATTTTTTATAACTAAACATAGAGCTGTGAAAGTGCATTTTATTCTTGCAATAACCTTAGAAACAGTCTTTTGAACAACTTGAATTCGTCAAAATTCAGGAATGCAATTCAGTTCTCATGGAAACCAAGCATAAAACAAGGAACTAGGCAACGAAGACCTCAAATCCTATAAGTTCAGAGACTTGTTAAAGCTGACAAACAAATATCTGAACCCTTAGACCAAACCAAGCTATTCAATCCTAAGACCAAAAACACTTGCAAAATTTCAAGGTAGTAGCCCAAAATGAAGAATGTCATAATCAAAACATGAAAGCAGCATTGCACAATGATTAACAATTTGGAAGGTGGAAAATTCATCAAATTCCCAAACTTCTATATCAATATTGAGTTTAAATTTGAAATCCAAATATTTGGGAATCAAATGAATCATTTTTCAAAGTAACCCCAAGTTTTCAGAACTCAATTAGCCTTTGGAGTTCTTAAAATAGCCACACATCAAAATTCATCAATGCAATTCAATCCGAATGTCAGAATTCTTCGCCAGTTAAGCACCATTACAGAAACTCATCACAGAAACCCAAGCAAGCAATGCACAAACTAATCCTCATATTATTCCATATCAGTTCACGCCTAGCATCATTATTGTTCAAAACTCAATCCAAACCACAGAGGCATCACACTACTACTGCAATTAAACTCCACTCTAATCTACTTAATCTCATCTGAAAAAATAAAGGCATGAACTTTACCTCAAAAAGAAAATGAATAAACCAGAATGTCAGGACTCCAGAGCTAGATACATGAACACTAATGCTAAATGACAATAACAGAACTCTAGAGCTGAGATGAATGCATAGAGCTTTCATAGAGAGAAGCAGAGATGAAGGATGACTCCTATGAAAAACAGAACCATGAACACTACTGCTGTGCATTTCAGGGTCGGTCGAATGGAGGTTTTGGATATGAGGGTCGCCGGAGTGGCGACACCCACCTCTGATGAGTGAGCTCTGGAGGATGACAAAGACTAAAGGAGATTCGAGAAAGAGGTGCTGCTATCGGAGGTGATAGATCTGAAACAGGGGAACTGCAGCTGAGAGTTTAAGATAGAGCTGATAGCTCCACAAAACAACGTCGGATGGCTTGTCATAGCTATGTGAAATAGTGGTGAGAAGCAGTGGTGAGTTTGGTTGTTGCGTCGGTGGAGTCCAAGAAAGAGAGCGTTGGATAGGAGGAGGAGCTATGGCAGAGATAAAGAAGATCGATCTGTGGGTGACAGATCTATGGGTTACGGTGAAAAGGCTGAGTGACGGAGCTGATAGGCTGGGATGTTGGATCTGGGTTGAGGGAGAGTGATCAACGAAAGGAGTGTGTATGGGTGCCGACAGAGCGATGGGTATGAAAAGAAGAAAAAGGGATAAGGGTTTGATGGACGAAGGAATTTACAATTGAGGATTGAAATTTTGAAATTAGGGATGAATGTAGTTGTAATTGTGGTGTAGATTGGGCAAGTTAGGAAAAAGATAAAAGAATGAAGGATAAAGAAGGAAGACTAATATATATATATTTTTTTATGATTTCTGAATTTTGATTATATATATATATATATAATATTATTTACTGAATAATTCACTTTTTTTTTCTTTCTTTTTTTTTAAGAAACATTTTTGAAACATAACATAACAATGGAAAATTGTGTATATATATATTTTTATTATATGTTTATATATATATCTATACGTATGTATCTATATATGTATATATATACTTTTTTTAGGGGACACTTGGCTTCAGCACACATGGGTGTGTTGAAGCATTGAACATAGAAAGTGCTTCCTTGACTCAAGAGAAGTTGGCTTCAGCACACACCTTGTGTGTTGAAGTATTGAACACAGAAAGCATGCCTTCACGAAAGACATATTTTGGCTTCAGCCAACATCCTATATGCCGAAGCATATTACACAATGAGCAAAATTACTTCAGAAAAACACTAGATTAGCTTCAGCATACACCAAGTGTGTTGAAGCCAATTATTGACAGATTTAAACCCTAAAACAAACATCATAAACAAACCCTAAAACTCATCCAAACACCATCAAACAAGTCTCATGCATCCATTCAAACACCAAAATCAGCTCAGCACATCCAAACTCTCTTCCACACAGAAAATGCACCATGAACATGAGGGTAATGATAAAACTCGCTATATTCACATACTTTTCAACTCCTTAAATACCACAACCATAAGTTCATGTCATCTGTAATTCAAATGAGAGTTAGCATCAAACACCTTCTCAAGGTAGCTTCAATACTACCCAAAATTGATCAATAATCATTATGCATTTCTAAAATCTATTATATAAGCTTATAGTCAAGTGGACTTCCCTGAAATGCATATCCCATATCCTTCCACCAACTTCATGCTCTAACCTAGAAAATCCCTCCTTTGCATCAGCTTTGGTTATTCCTCATTGGGTACCTTTCCTTCCTATAAAACACTAAGATCAAACATAAAAACTACTAAAAACACACCAAAAACACTGAAAATGATAAGATTGAGTTTAGAACTTGGGTTGCCTCCCAAGAAGCGCTTAGTTTATAGTCTTTAGCCTGACTCTTAATCTCCTCAAGTCACATCATCTACAGGTAAGGTGAAAACTTGATGGTTCACCTCTCCACCGCAATTATTCTTTAATCCATGGCCGCTAGCTTGAAATCCCTTATGGTCTTCATTGCTCAACCATGCTTGTATCTTCACAACATCAATAGCCCATTCAGTAGCTCTTTTACATGCTTGTAGAATTTCCAAAAGACGTTCTTCTTGTTGAATGGCTAACTGTGAAGTTACACCCAATGGTAGATTGTTGGCTCTCAAATAGTCATTCTGACTCCCAACATTAGTCGGTGTTGCCTTCAAGACATTCATGCCATCTTCCACTGGTTAACCCTCTATTTGAACTTGTAATGACAAAGCATCAACAAGCCCATTATGAATTGGCTTCTTGAATTCCTTTTTCTCAACTTGCTCAACCATGTCAACTTGCAAGCATTGCTTAGCCTCATTGGGAGTCTTAATCAGCTTGTGCATATTGAAGGTAACATGCTCATCTTTAACTCGTATGGTAATTTCACCCTTTTCAATATTGATTAGGGTTCTAGCAGTTGCTAAGAAAGGTTTTCCAAAGAGAATAGGAGTATCTTGGTCCTCCTCACAATTAATAACAATGAAGTCCACGGGAAAAATGAACTTGTCTACTTTCACAAGCACATCTTCAATGATCCCTCTAGGGTAAGAAATACTCCTATCAGCAAGTTGTAAAGTAATGGTAGTCGACTGAGCTTCACCTAACCCTAGCTTGATAAAAATAGATAGAGGCTTGAGGTTCACACTTGCGCCAAGATCACACAATCCTCTTCCCAAGAATTTATCCCCAATGTGGCAAGGGATAGAGAAACTTTCAGGATCCTTCAACTTTGGTGGAATCTTCTTGATAACATCAGTAAAGCTCTTAGTCATAGTGACCATCTAAAACTCATTAAACCTTCTCTTCTTAGAAAAGACATCCTTCATAAATTTGGCATATTTAGGCATATTCTCCAAAGCTTCAGCGAAGGGTATATTAATGTGAAGTTGCTTGAACATTTCAATGAATTTCTTGAATTGACCATCATCTTGATGCTTCTTCAGACTTTGAGGGAAATGAGGTGGTGGAACATATTTTGGAGGAAAAGTGTGGGCATTCCTCTTCTTTTCATCCACATTTTTAGGTGGAACATATTTTCCTCTCACTATGTCATCATGGTTTCCTTAGCTGGATTTTTCTTTTTGTTCTTATTTTCTTCAACTTCAATTTCTTCATCTAGAACTTGATTGTTATCAATCTTAATAACAACATGGTCTTTCAACTCTTCACTGACCTTACTTGAGCTTGGCATGTCAGTCAACTTTTTCCCACTTCTCAAAGTAAGTGCCTTACACTCTGCTATAACTTCTTGCTTAGGATTAGGAATAGTATCACTTGGAAGACCATTTCTTGGTTGAGCACTTAAGTGTGAATCAATTTGTCCCATTTGTATCTCAAGATTCTTGATTGCTGTGTCATGAAGAGAAACTATGCCAACTAAGCTTTCTTGACCTTTTAGAATTTGCCTCAAAATTTTATTTGTCTCAGAATCACCCTCTTGTGGCTTTTATGGTTGCTCAAAGCCCGGTGGAGGCATTGGCTTACTAGTAGAAGCATGGTGATTAATTGGATTCTCACTAGGTCCATTCCTCCAAGGGAAGTTGGGATGATCCCTCATACATTTGTTATAGGTATCAGAGTAAGGGTTGCCACGTGCATACCTATGATTATTGTTCAAATAACTCACCGAATCCATAGTATGATGACATTCTTCATATGAGTGGGCTTCTCCACATATTTCACAAGAAGGACTTGGAGCTTGGATAGCATTCACATTCTTGGATGAATTTCTCTCTATCTTCAATTCAAGTTGATCAAATCTCTTAGCCATTGCTTCAAGTTAAGCAACAATTTCCTTAGACACGTTTAAGCTACTCGAAGGACTTGGTTCCTTATAGGTTCTATAGCTAGAACGAGATTTTTTTTATTGTTGCAAGGAACTAGAAGCGGTGTCTTCATACAACTGTGATATATCACAAACTCTCATCTTGCCAATTCCACCATTGAGGCATTGTTGAGTATATTTGAAGTGGGCACATCCAATCCGGCTGTAAAGGCTTCAAGCAAGACATAGGTCTTCTGTTCATGGTTGGGACAACTATGCCACAACTCCTTGAATCTCTCCCATGCTTCATGAAAAAGTTCACCCGACTGTTGTTGGAAACCCAAGAGTTCAGCTTTTTGAACTGCTCGTCTACCCTTTGGAATGAACCTTGCCTTGAATTTGGATGCCATTTCATCCCAAGTAGTGATGGAATTAGGAGGTAGAGCGGTAAGCCAAGCCCTTGCCTTCTTGTCAAGTGATAAAGGGAAGAGTCGCAATATAAGTGCATCTGAAGTTACTCCTTGAAACTTGAAGTTCTCACACACTTGTACAAAGCGTGTCAAATGATCAGTATGGTCTTCATTCTGACTTCCCAAAAACAAGCCAATCATTTGAAGCATTTGAAGTATGATTGGCTTCAACTTAAAATTTCGAGCTTGAATAGCAGGAAACTGGATGCTAAATTGATAGGTGGAGTTTTCTTGCTCCATATACTCATCCAAAGTGCGCTCTATCATCATTAGGATTGGCCATATTATAAAATGGATGAGGATGAGGTGGTGTCTCGGTTGCTCTGATGCCGGTAAAGGTTCAGGTCTTTGGATAAGTTACACTTGAGGTGGAGTCTCCGGTACAGTTTTAATATCTTCAGAGAAATATTCTTCAACAACACCGTCAAGAATGACCTCCAAATCAGTTTGCATACGGAGCAAGAGTACCTATAATTCAAAAATTCCCACAACGAGTATCAAACTTATCAACTAATAGAACTACATTAAGAAAAACAAGAAAAAGAACTATAGCTATAACTATACTTAAAAACAAAGCAAATTAAGAAAATGAAACAAGAAGAGGAAAGGGATTCAAGCATAATCAAGCACACAATTACACTAATAAACTCAAAAGGCTTTATTCAATAGTCCCCGGCAACGGCGCAAAAAACTTGTTCTCTGTTTAGCTTCCGCAAGTGCACAGGTCACAAGTAATAAGTTAGTGAGAAAGGGTTTATCGTTCCACAGGGACTATGATGAAAACGAGCTAACCAATGTAACCATATATTTAATTAGGTTGAATGGAGTCACTTAAAATTGATCAAATTCAGTCAAAAATATATAGGTTGAGGTGAAAGAGAAATTCAAACATATCTTTAGACTAAAATTTATAAAAGTAAATGATTCTTTGAATTCAAGTATTAAATCAAGCTTAGTATTGTTTATCCCCCTTGTATTTCAAAAGCATTCACTAAATCCCCTCATATGTGCTACTTAATGAAAGATTATGCTAGCCAAGGATACTAATTTACTTATAAGTGCTCTCTCAAGTCTCTAAATAGGTGTTTAATTCAATTAATTCATTAATCTCTTAATGAACTAATTAAACCCTAATTTCCATTACAAATCCTGTTAGACTATGTGAGGCTAATGAGTGTATCTCTACCTCATTCGCAAAACTATCCATTCAGTTCACAAATTTCAAGTTCTCACACGATTAGACTCAAGTTCTACACCCAATGTAGCCTTCATAAGCATTAATCAAGTGAACCCAACAACCTTATTGGTGGGTAATCAATAAGAAGCATTAAGCAAAGAGTAAATAAGCATAATCTCATCATTAATCATAAATATAAGGGGAAATGAGTGCTTAATCCATACAAGGGTTCAAAACAACCTTAAAATAAGGTGTTTAGCTACACAAAGTCATGAAAAAGCTACAATTATATAGAATAATTACAGCCATTACAGAAACTTAACTAAGAAAGAGAAGAGGAATGAGAAAAACAAAGGATTTGAGCCCTAAATTGCTTCTAGACTTCAACCCAAGCTCAATACTCTTCAAGTGGGCAAAACCCTACCACTCCCAGCTCCTAGGAATACTTGAAAACTGAAGAATGACCTAATTTTGGCCTATCCCTTGCTTAAATACTCTCCTCATGCGTTTCAGCAAGTAAAATGCATGGTTTCATTTTCTGTCATATGCTTCAGTACACACCAATCTGCTGAAGCATATGACACAGTGAGTTCTGGTTCTCGTTGGCTTCAGCACAGGGTCG
This sequence comes from Inga leiocalycina, assembly GCA_963242795.1. Taxonomy (NCBI): domain Eukaryota; kingdom Viridiplantae; phylum Streptophyta; class Magnoliopsida; order Fabales; family Fabaceae; genus Inga; species Inga leiocalycina. Next base: position 63,325,159 of record OY725321.1, read on the forward strand.
AGTGTTGAAGCATGTTACACAGTAAGTTCTGACCCCGAATGCTTCAGCACATATTCTTTTAATTGAAGCATATGACACAGTGAGGGCAATTCTATATTGGCTTCAGCACATGCATTGTTGCCTGAGGCCAACAACAAAACAGCGTCCCTCCTAGTTTATTGAGCTTTTCCTTGGTCTTTTAGAGCTTTTTGACTTGTCATCTTTCACCTACAAAGAGGAGGATATCATGAGCTCTTTAATTTTAAGAGATAATCCTACTTATATGCATTTAACTCATGATTTGAACTTTTCTTTTGTTCTACCACATTTTCTTCTATATATGCACAATTTGTACTCAAAAGCAAGTGAAAAGTGAAGAAAATGTACTAGAATGTTATCAATTTCTATGAGTTAGCACTTGCCCTTTCTCCTTATTTAATTTATTACAAGAAAATCCAATTTTATGACATAAAGGTATTTTAACTTTTCTACCAATTTATGTCATAAAGTTCAATTGAAATTGAACTAATCTTTCACTCCACTATTTAGCCCATAAGTGATGTCCCAAGCTCATAGGAGATGCAAAAATTTTTTATGTTAATTTATCCCATAATTACAACATTTGCATCACATTTGTTTTTTATTTTTAGATTAGTGGCAATTCTGGCAGACTTCCTACCCAAACTTTGAAAAATCACAACTTTATTTGTAGACATAGAATTGGAGTGATTCTGAAGGATATAGAACCATTATTGAGTCTTGTTTCAAGGAAAAATATAGCCTTTTGTCAGTTGGAAGCACAAAATTCCCATAATTAAATTATTTGGATTATGTTCCAGGAAATCAACAGTTTTTCTAGGCTAATTTCAAAAATTCATAACTCTTTGTGCATAGCTTCAAACACTTCATATGACCTATCAAATTAAGGCTTAGGATGTCTACTTTCATCCTGTATAATTTCACAATTTTTTATCATCATTTCTTCATCCAAAAGCACATGAAAATCTCACTGCCTTGCCAAAAATTACACTGGCAGCACTGTTGATATTCCAATTTTCAGTGTTTAATTCCTATGATCATGAATATTCACCATTTTATTCCCTTTTAATACCCTAAAGGTATAAGGAATTTTTGGTGACCAAAATTTGGGATGTTACAATTCTCCCCCCATTTAATAAATTTCGTCCTCGAAATGTACTGCACATACATAGGTAATGCTTTTGCATATTTTTTCTATTTCCCAAGTAGGCGTGTGAAATGCCTATTAGCCTCCACATATTCAACCTATTACTATTCACATATGCTACTTGTTTGTTATACATAGGCCACGTAGTTCATTACTGCATAAAATGTTTGTCTAGTCTTATTGTCCTGGGACATTGTCCCATTCAAACATATATTGCAGGTGTTACTACCTTTGTTCTCTGTTTTGTACTCATGGGCCACCCAACCTATTATTGTACTGATTGTCTATCAGGACACTCAATTCATTATTCTAGGTATTATTGGCTTGTCGGGAGATGTCATTCTACTTTCACGACACTGAGTATCCCAGTGTTACCGCCCTGTGCAAACATGTATACTGGGACATACTGCCAATATATCTATCTGTATTTATGCCTACCTGTTCGATGTTCAGGATCAAATGACTATTTGACCCTTTCTGGCAGTATTGTGTGCATTATTCACTAGATATATGATATGCACTATCCACTTGTCATAGCGTATGCATAGTTCAAGATCAAATGACTATTTGATCTCTACTCCTGTGCTTTATTCCAGACTGTCTCACATTCTATTCTCAAATCAAAATCAACCGTTACTAACTCTTACAACATAAGTGGGGTAATTGATTCTGTGAGGCTACAGCTGTGGAGATGCTTATGCCTCTACTCGACCCTGTTGCATCAGAACAAATTCCAATACACGCCTACTTGCATATGTGTAGACCATAAAGGTCGACTGTAGATCTGGAATTGTTAACACTAGTGCTGTTGAGAGGTATTCACCACCATTCTGTCCAACTGTATTCGGACTCATCCCAATCTTTGTTTACATGTGTCATCACATACCATATAGGTTATGTGACTGTTGGATACACTGTTCGTGTTACTGTACACCATACAAGGTGTAAACTGTTGATCACATTACTCACGTTACTATACACCACACAGAGTGTAATACTATTTACCATATCAGTCACATCACTATACACCACACAGGGTGTAATACTATTCATCACACACACTATAACATTATTGACATCAAGGCTATATTATGGTTTAAGATTATCAATACTGGTGCGAACATCAACCTCTTCTGTAAGACTCAAAATTGCACCTAGATTCACCATACTTTCACTGCCCACTCTGATACTTCACACTATTAAATACAATATAGGCAAGGCAGTACTGTTTGCCTACCTTTGTCTTACTACCACAATTAGATCCCACTTGGCTTCCGTAGTAACCCACAATTCTCCCTAGAAAATATGATAAATAAATATGTCATGCACCATATAAGTAAAAGAACTATAACACCATAAATTTGACTGTCTGGCTGCATACATTATTCAAGATCATTAGACTGTATGACCCCTACTTGTGCCCTCATTGGCACATGCATTATTCATGATCATATGATTGTGTGACCCCTACTTGTGCCCTCACTGGCTGCATGCATTATTCAAGATCATATGATTGTATGACCCCTACTTGTGCCCTCACTGGCTGCATGCATTATTCAGGATCATATAACTGTATGACCCCTATTTGTGCTCTGTTCCTATGCAGACAACTACCTGCCAAGAAATGTTTCTCTATCCCGACATAGACGAATGTCTGCCTAGAAATGTTTCTTTGTCCCAGTTGGGTTCCACACCACAACCAGGCTGTATGTCTACAACTCTTGTCACAAAACATGGTATAAACGACATATAGATAATCACATAGTATATGAAAGAGAAAGTCACTATATTGGCCTTTCCTGGATAATATTGGATTTCTAATCTTCCCCTGGTCTATGTTCTGCTGCACCTCTCACAGCTCACCACTAATATGATTTATCACTGTTTGTTATTCTATTAGCATGCCCAATATTTGCTGCATTCAGTCAGGTCTAGCTTCTTGGCCCTGCCCAGAATCTATACCACTAGGCCTTACTATCTTTGTGTTTCACTGCATGAAACAAGAAAGAGGTAATTCCATATAAACACAAGGGCATATATGTCATTTCACAAAGTTTTGGGTATACAGGTACTCTCGAAATAACTTATCACAGACGTTTATAGTTATCAGAGAAAGCCTACAACAACCTATAGCCTCTGAACTATTGCATATTATGTGCTTGTCCTTTCTCATAACATGACATAACATATGTAACAACTTCCCAGGGGGTCACCCATCATGGCATTTTCATGGGTTGAGCATGCTTAACTTTGGTGTGATCGTGCCAAAATGCAAATAACGGCTCTATCAGCTCTTGACCACCGATACCCTGAGACTACCATTGTCACAAACATCTGCCAGCTGCGTCCAACTGACTAAATACTATGTCTATACCTTGACCTTGCTCGTACCCACTTCCTCAGGTTTCAAAATAACCTTGTACCATCCTCAAATTAAAATCAACTATTACTAGCTCTTATAATATAAGTGGGGTAATTGATTCTGTGAGGCTACAGCTATGGCGATGCTCATGCCTCTACTCGACCCTGTTGCATCAGAAGACATCCTAGTCCATGTCTACTTGAATTTGTGTAGACCATAAAGGTCAACCGTAGATTTGGGATTGTTAACACTAGTGCTATTGAGAGGTATTCACTACCATTCTACCCTATTGTACTATAGCTCATCCATATCTCTATTTACATATGTCACCACAGACCATATAGGTTGTGTGACTATTGACCACACTGTTCGTGTTACTGTATACCACACAAGGTGTAATAATGTTGATCACATTAGTCACGTTACTGTACACCACACAGGGTTTAATACTTATGACCATATTAGTCACCTCACTATACACCACACAGGGTGTAATACTGTTCATCACACATACTATAACATTGTTTACCATCAAGGCCATATTATGCTTTAAGATGATCAACACTAGCACAATTATCAACCTCTAATGTAAGTCTCAAAATTGCACCTAGATTCACCATACTTTCGCTGCCCACTCTGATGCTTCACGCTGTTAAATACAACATAGGTAGGTGAAACTGTCTCGCCACCTTTGTCTTACTACCTCAATTATATCCCACTTGGCCTCTATAGTAACCCACAATTCTCTGTAGAAAATGTGATAAATAAATATGCCATGTACCATATTAGTAACATAATTATAACACCATAAAGCTGACTGTTTGGCTGCATACATTATTCAAGATCATATGACTCTATGACCCCTACTTGTGCCCTTATTGGCTGCATGCATTATTCTGGATTATATGATTGTATGACCCCTACTTGTGCCCTGTTCCTGCATAAACAACTACCTGCTAAGAAATGTTTCTCCATCCCGACGCATATGATTGTCTGCCCAAAAATATTTCTCTTTCCCAGTTGGGTTCCACACTACAACTAGGCTGTGTGTCTACAACTCCTGTCTCAAAACATGGTATATACGGCATATAGATAATCACATAGTGTATGAAAGAGAAAGTCACTTCATTGGCATTTCCTAGATAAAATTGGATTTCTAATCTTCCCTGATCTGTGTTTTTCTATACCTCTTGCAGTTCATCGCTAATATTATGTATAACTATTGTTGTTATATTAGCATGCCCAATATTTGTGGCATTTGGTCAGGTCTAGCTTCATGGCCATGCCCAGCATATGTACCTCTTGGCCTTACTATCTTTGTGTTTCACTATATGAAATAAGAAAAAGGTAAATTCCATATAAACACAAGAGCATATCTGTCATTTTACAAAGTTTTGGGTATACAGGTACTCCTGAAATAACTTATCACATACGTTTATAGTTATCAGAGAAAGACTACAACAACCTGCAGCCGCTAAACTACTGCACAATATGTGCTTACCCTTTTTCATAACATGACATAACATGTGCAACAACTTCCAAGGGGGTACTCCTGAGTTGAGCACGCTTAACTTTGGTGTAGTCGTGCTAAAACGCAGATACTAGCTCTATCTGCTCTTGACCACTGGTACCCTGAGACTACTATTGTCTTGAACATCGTGCCAGTTGCCTCAAGCTGACTAAATACTATGTTTGTACCCTGGGCTTAGCCGTATCAACTTCCTCAGGTTTCACAATATCCTTGTACCATCCTCAGTTTGGTATTGCACTACTTGCTGCTCTTGGGTAATTTCTAATCTTCCAGGGCTTATTCACATAGAGGAGTAGTTCACTTTTCTAGTACCCCATTCTGTGTGTATTTCCTTTTATCATATAATCAAGACCTTATCAGTATACTGTCCTGTTGCTCAAACCGCCGGTCTTCTAGAACCGCTTTGGCTCCTCCAAAACCGTTTGGGCTCTCATACTGAATGTTAAACCCTTATCTTATTTTCACATTTTCCAAAGTATTTGCAGAAAATGATATGCAGTTTGGTGGACAACAAAGGAATAACATAAATATACTGATGAAATTCTCCATAGGCGTTCATACATGATAATTATAATCAGTATAGCCGCACGGGGCTATTAAGGTGTCTAAACTCCTCCCAGTGAAATAGAGACATTTTTCTGTCTTTGTTTCACCTCTGCAATCCCTCGTGTAGTTCTCTTCTCTTATCTCTGCATATCTTCTATACTCACCTGTATAAATTGTTGGTAGGGGAGGGTAAGATTCGAGAGAATCTCAGTAGGAAAACAGTACCAATATGTATGCAGGATAAGTGCTTAATGCATGACAAGCTTGCATTACATAAAATCATTCTAACACAATGACATATCTGCGTCCTCAATGTTTCAAATAACATACTTATGGCCATAGCATAAATAGAAATAGAGCTTCAATCATTCATATATGTTTAACATAATCAAGCAAAGCAATAACATGTATAAATACACCAGCACAAATATGAAATACATGCAGAAGAGGTAAGTTCCCAACCTTAATCGCCCTTCCCTAATCCTCTGCTTGTTCACTGTCTATCCAATCTTATATTCGGTTTGGGATATTGCCAAGACCTAAAATACCAAATGTATAAGAATTAGGTTAAAACCCCTTCATGTACCACTTTAGACATTTCTAAAGTGTTTTTGGTGGTTATATGAGTCTATAGTGCAAAATTACCAAAATGCCCCTAGAGACCTGGCCCAACCTCGACTTACTCTGTCCGACCACACTTTTCCCAAAGTTTTGAACCAGGCTATAATGATATATTTTTGCCTAAGGAATCCATTTCTAGCATCAGAATTACCAAATTCACCGCTAAAAGACAAAAATGCTCTTGGCTACCCCAAACTTAAGGTTTCAAGGTGTTTTGGTCATTATGCTTTTTAAGGTTTTTTCTGGAAAAGTGTTCAACTATAACCCCACTTAATTTTCCCTCCTAAACACTATGGAATCACCAGATTTTCAAAAATCTAACTCTAACCCCTCCAAACAGCAATGGCCAAAACCTAAGATTCTTTAAGAAAATTTGGGGTTTTCAAATTCTGACTTCGCAAACTTGCTCCTTTCTACTTCTAATTACTTTATTAACTATTTAATTACATTCCCAACATGATTTAGACTCAATTTGGGCTATATAACGACTAGGGTTCAATATTTCCTAAATTTTACAATCACAGCAAATCAACCAGAAATTCACCGATTAAACTAATACAACACCAATAACAACTAAAGATTGAAGATTATGGAGTTACCTTTGGCTCCTTCTTCCTCTTTCCTCTTTGGCCGAAACCCTAGCCCTCTTAAACACTAGAATTTTGCTTCAAAACACCTTGAATCACATAGAGGAATAGCTTAGATGAAGGATTATACATGTTAGGAGCTAATTCACTGAAGAAATCAACTTACCTTAGGATTTGCGCTCCTCCTTCTCTCTAAGATTCAAGAGCTCTTTCTCTCCTCTCTTCTCTTATGGCTGACGTGAAATGAGAAAGATGAAGGGGAAATGAGCTTTAAAAATACCTTGCCTTTTCCCCTTATTTAATTTATTACAAGAAAATCCAATTTTTATGACATTAAGGTATTTTGACTTTTCAACCAATTTATGTTATAAAGTTCAATTGAAATTAAGCTAATCTTTCCCTCTTCTATTCAGCCCATAAGTGACATCCCAAGTAGTGCTGGGAAAACGGGCCAGCCCGGCCCTGTAGGGCCGGCCCGTGATGGGCTCGGGCCTAAACGGGCCGGCCCGAGTCCAAATCCTTACCCTTTTAGGGCGGCCCGGCCCGTTTAAGTCCGGCCCGCGGGCTTTTGGCCCGTTTACATTTTTTTTTGCAATTCCTTTTTTGTTTCTTATTCTCATAAAAACTAAAATACCTAATTTAAAACATAAATATCATCAACACTAATTTAAAACATAAATATTATCCAAGTTTAATAGAACACAAACACTAAAACTTAAGTCTAAACCATAATTAATGTTCATAACCAATTAAATAAGTCCACAGCCACAATCAAACAAGCCTACATGCTTCAAATGTCAGTAATAATATAACACCTGATTTGGATTTTGGCGTATACATGCAAAAAAAGAAAAAAGAAAATCAAAGAAGAGAAGCTTCAAATGAGGTCTGAGTCAGTGTGAGAGCATTTCTTATATGAGGGTTAGGTTAGGTTAACTCTACCTCTGACCAATGCTTACTGCCCATTGCCTTGTGCCCATTTTTTTTAAAAAAAAAAGTTAAATGGGTCTAAAAGGGCCGGCCCTACAGGGCTACAGGGCCGGCCCTTTTAGGCCCGCTTCCATTTTCAGCCTTTAAATCATAGGCCCGGCCCTTGACGGGCTCGGGCCTAAACGGGTCGGCCCGACGGGCTCGGCCCAAATTCCCGGCTCTAATCCCAAGCCTATTTGAGATGCAAAATTTGCTGATGTTAATTTATCCCATAATTACAACATTTGCCATCACATTTTTTTTCATTTTCGGATTAGTGACAATTATGGCAGATTTCCTGCCCAAACTTTGAAAAATCACATATTTATTTGCATACATAGAATTGGAGTGATTTCAAAGGATATAGAACTCTTATTAAGTCTAGTTTCAAGGCAAAATATAACCTTTTGTCAGTTGGAAACATAAAATTCTAAGAATTAAATTCTTTAGATGCTATTCCAGGAAATCAATAGTTTTTCTGAGTTAACTTCAAAAATTCATAACTCTGTGTTTAGCTTCAAATGATTCACATGACCTATCAAATTAAAGCTTAGGATGTCTACTTTCATCCTGTGTAATTTCGCAATTTTTAATCATCATTTCTTCATTCAAAATCACATGACAATCTCGCTGCCTCATCTAAAATTACATTGGCAGCACTATTCACATTCCAATTTTCAATATTTAATTCCTATGATCACGAATATTCACCATCTTATTCCCTTTTAATACATCAAAGGTATAAGGAATTTTTGGTGACCAAAATTTGGGATGTTATATCTATGATGTACTGAATACTAATCGGGTAAGAAAAATATTTAGCTTTTGAATTAGACATTTGACAACTATTGAAAAAAATTGTTAACTTAAAGCAATTTATTCACTTTCCTTTTTTAAAAATTTTTGCATTGTTTAGGGAAATGATGAAATTTAGGGCATAAGTTTAGATTTGTCTCAAATTAAAGAATTACAACTGAGTGCCGATACCCTTAGAAAGATGACTAATTTAAGGTTTCTGAAATTTTATTCACCATGAGGTAAAAGATTGTGCACTGTGAATCTTCTTTCTAGCCTTGACTCATTTTCCAAGTCATTACATTATCTTTAATGGGACAATTTTCCTTTATAATCTCTACCATTGCGATTTTGTGCTGAGAAGCTGTTGAACTTCACCTGCCTAATAGCCACCTTAAAAAGCTATGGGATGGAATGCAGGTACAATATATAAATATGAGTTTTGATTTTTTAAAAACAACTAATTTAAATTTTAAAATTTGTTTCATATGTAACATTTCTCTTTTTAATTGTTGTAGAACTTGGTGAATTTAAGAGAAATAATTCTTGATAGATCCAAATATTTGATGGCGATGCCTAATATTTCAACAACTTAAAATCTTTAACGACTTTATCTTAAGAGGTGTAAAAGTTTAAGCCATCTTGATCCACCAATTTTATTCAATACTATAAAAAACATATTATGCGGCGCTTATTTTTAAGAATACTATGGCATTTCCTAAGCACCATAGCAACCAGCGCCATTAAATTTACCTATGGTGCTGCTTGAATCAATGAAAGCACCATAGCTTGTTTCTATTTTTTTTAAATAGCTTCCTATGACGCTTCCCTAGGGAAGGGCCATAGGAAGGATGGCACTTCTTACGGCGCTTCCTGGGGAAGTGCCATAGGAAGTGGGGTGACCTCTTATGGCACTGTAGTACTCGAGTATTGGTGTTGCGCTCAAGTATCAAAAGCACTCTGTTCTACTCTATTTTTCATTTAGCTTGATAAAGGTCCGGTATTTTGGCTTGATCTCCTAAACCACATGTCAGATTGAGCTGAAACCAATGGCATATGAAACTAGACTCCCAACACGTAAAACAAACTCATTCAAAGGAGCTCAGATGAAAGAGATATGATTCTTGGAAGTTGACATTGAAATCACCGTCATATTCTAAAATAGGTTTGGTATTTTGGACTTAATACTCAAAATACACATCGAATTAAGATGAATCTAGTGCCATTTGAAACTAGACTTAAAAAGCTTTACATTGATAGGTAATTGGTCAAATTTGGAGTCATATGCTGAGACATATACCTTCTAGAAGGTGACATTGGAAATTCAAAGATTGTCAGACCAGTAGACATTCTTTGGATCATAACTTGCAGAAAGAAATGAGTTTGGAGCTGATTCATTTTGCATTGGTATGTAGACGACAAGAGCTTTCCGATGATAAGTCATTTGCCATATTTGGAGTCAAAATGAATAGATCATGTTTGAAGAATCATTCGAGTCCAAAAGCTCACTCTGGGAAAATATCATGCAAGTGTTGTCCAAAAGCAAGCTAGAGGTTGAAACTCTTTTATGCACTTGAGTGTAGCAGTTGAATCCAAGACATACACACGAGTTCTTCATGTAGCACTTGAGTGTTGCATGAAAACACTCGAAAGTGCAAAATGTACTCTTAAATATTTAGGTGCAAGTATTGTCCAGAAAAATGAACCATGAAGCACAATACACTGATGCACTTAAGTGAGGATCTATAACATTAATGAGTGCAAAGCACACTCTAACATAAAATGGTGAAAGTGTAACCTCCTGCCTTGATTAACGTAATTATAATTCGATATTGCATAATTAATGTTGAATTAGAGACCATCGGATAATTTAAACTCATTTCATCTTCCTGCTTTATAAAAAATTCTTTCCTATCCTAGTCTCAATTTTCAAAACTCGAATATAATTACCTGTGCAGTTAACTTACATTCACATATATCAGAGTATATAACCAAATCCCCGACAACTCCCGGGTTCTATACCTATATATATATAATCTGAGGATTTATAAGTCTCCACTAGGGGATTACATAACCCAAAATCAAAAGTAATATCTACACCTCAAAATATACAGTAATCCCAAGTTCAAAAGTAGATAATCAACGTCCCTAAAATCAAATATATCCCGTGGGGTCCTAATTGCTTCGGGTTGCCCGCTTCTCTTTAGCACCACTAGCCCTGTCTGAAATGTTAGTCATTGGAAAGAATGAGATTCAAAAGAATCCCAGTAGTAACAAATCACTCATACAGTGCATAAACACACAACATGTATGATCATGTTAAGCAGCAGCATAACGTATCATGGCTCACGCCACAAACAACAACACTCATAGCTGTAAACTCTATGCGTTAGCTTTCACTGCGATCTCTATGTATTCATAAAGTATCACAATGTATCACTATGTGTTAGCTTTCGTTGCGATCTCTATGTATTCACAATGTATCACAATGTATTCTCAATGCATGACAGACATACATATAATGTTTCACACACAGTATAAGAGAAAGGGTTACTACCTTGTTCCTTCCTGACGTTCTTCTGCACCATGGGCTCTCGAGGGCGGCAAATATCAAATCCTATAAACCAAATCAGGGACAACCCGTCAATCTCTTTTCCCAGTTTTCTAATTTCAAAATACTTTATATTGGTTATCATTTAGACTCTTTAGGTGGCTATTATAGGTCTAAACATATCCCCAAAGCGTTGGGAGAAACTACCCTGAAGATACCTTTTTTGGGTAAAGCACACAAATTTTGGGCTGCCTCACTCGAGTGAAGAAGATCTCACTCGAGTGTTGCCCTCACCCGTGCTCGAGTCCCAGCGAGTGCGGCACAGAAAGTGTTTGCCCGAGAGCAAACCTCAAAATATCTCTTACACTCACTCGAGCACAAGAAGCTATACTCTAGTGATGACCTCAAGTGCACTCGAGCACCAAGAAGTGAGGCCCAACGAGTGACTACCCGAGAGCAACCATAAACTCCCAGGTCTTAAACTTACTCCCTCACTCGAGCATGCCCCATGCTCACTCGAGTAGGATCATATCTCACTCGCAAGTCAGGAAGTGTACTCTCACCCTTCCACTCGAAAACACCACTGAGAAACCAAAGAAAACAGAAATCTACTGATGCACTCGAGTGAGCTCATCCCTTTCTCGAGTGATACGCATCAGAAGCCAGAAACGTAGCAACTGGTATGGTTTTCCAAAGTGACCTAAACTGATCTCAATAGGTTCTACACTTGCACCAAAGCTCATTCTCACCTAAAATTCCATAAGGAACCTATTGATAACCTCAAAATATCCAAAATCACACCCCAAATACAATTTGTCCTTAAATCTCCACATTCCACTCAACAACTCAATCATTAACACTTTCATTTCCTACTTCTAATTCAATCCCAACCAACTCAAAATACCACATGCTACCAATTGAACAGTGACACTCCCTTTAATTCCCACTTTCATTTAATACCAGTATTCAAGGCAAAATTCCAGAATTTACAACACTTAACTAACATTCAAAACACAACCATCAAAATACATCAAATCATTACCTCTTTCACTTGGTAAGATCAAATATGTTTCTCCAACTTTCAGATTTGAGCAAACACCAAATCACTACTTTTCAAAATTCTGAAAACATAGAAGCCAAGCTCTCAACTTGAACAATATTAATAAAGAGTGTTTGAGCATGGGAAGTCATTTACCTACCTAAATTTCAAACCCTTCCTTTCTCTTTCTTTCCTTGTGCAGCGAAAATGGAGAATGATGATAGAGAAATGAGATAAGAGAATGATGATCCAACTTCTTTTTTTTTCCCCATACACAAGCCGACTTGAAGGAGAGAGGGAAATCTTTTGACTTTTTGACTTAATCCCGTGGTCCCTAGTTTGACACTTGGCATCATCTCATTCTTCCTTCCATGAGTCCACATATGTGTATTCACACCCAATACCACCCCTTTACATTCAATCCTAACCATTGATCTCAGTTACCAATGAGTTTCCTCTTCGGTAACTGACCAATCGGTCGGTGATTTACCATTTTACCCCTGATTGTCATGACCCATATATCATCATCATCAACTTTATTTCACATCACAATTTACATTATTTACTTCAAAAGTGCTTAATTAAGATCAATTACATCACTTTGAAGTTATTAGCCCTTAATCACAATTCAGGATATTACAGAAAGTGTCATCCAAAAGCTAAAGCCAAAAGTGAAACACACCTGAGCACTCAAGTGAGATCATCGACAATTGAGTAAAGGCTCAAAACACTCACAAGTGCAAAGCTCATACTTACACATTTTTATGAAAGTATTGTCAATGCACTCGAGTAAGGATTGATACACTCGAGTATGGGACTAAAATCTCTCAACACTTCTTATCTTCGCTTGAAAGTCATGCAAGTGAACTTTGGTGAAATTATGCATGCACTCGAGTGAGGAATAGAGCACTCGAGTGTGACGGTGACAGAAGCAGAATGGATTACAAAGTCATAGCATACAATCTGAACATGGTTAAATGTTGTTGACTTATTATGTTTTCATTTGTTACTATACCTAAATGTTAACAACATATATTTCAAGTGAGAAACAGGAAATTAAAAGTTCAGATTGCTGATTCAAATGAGAAAGTCAATTATGGTGAACATCATCAGTATACACCGAATGTCGGCTAACTACCACGACAAGTAACTGGCATACCACGAAAGACTATTTGAGAATTAAACGAATATATCCCGCTCCTCAGCAGGAGATTTTGCTTTGCAATGGATGTTTCATGATGGCTAGTTATTCAAATGCACTTAATGGTCAAACGAAGCAACAGAACTCTAACAGATGAATGCTTACAACAGTTATCTTCTATAATGCATCTATAAATATGGTAGCATTCAGAAAAGAGAATGATAGCGAACAGAGCGACGATGGCAACTTGCGAATATCATGAGTCATCCACTTCGACCTAAACATTCTCTATTATTCTGTAGCTTTTATATTACTTACCATTGAGAGAGTAATTATTTGTATTGTACTTCAATAAGCATCATATCCATTCCGTAAGAGAGTCTATAAACACTTTCAACTATATTTCTGAATTGATCTCAAGGTAGAAGGGACCTTGAGAGGGTTGATTTCCTTATGGGGGAAGTTGTAGAGAAAACTGCCGGTAAGACTTTCCGCTTGAAAGACTTACAAGGTTTGTTGTTCATAAGACTTACATGGGTGAAATCAGGAGAGAACATTGCTGCTCGTAAGACTTGCATAGGTAAATAGGAGAGAAAGGTCTTCAAGAGTGCTTTATTCGTAAGACTTGCCATAAGGGGGAGTATCTCAGTGTGAGATCTGTAAAAGGCTTCACAAGTGTCCGACTAAACTTGTGGGTTTGTAAGTGTTTTTCTTGGGCCCAGTAAAACGGGTTTGAAATCTTAGGAGGAATATGGGGACTGGACGTAGGTCATCCTAGATTGGACTGAACTAGGATAAATCACAGTTTGCATATTTTCTTCCTTAAGCTCTAATATTTCCAGCATATATTGTTTAATCTAACTATTGATTTATAATTCATTGTTTTCATACTTACTGCTTTCACTAATATGTGAAAATATTTTCAAAATTCTTAAGTTTTTATCTTACATCAAATTCACTCCCCCTCTTGGGTTTCAGCCGGTTCTAACATCCCACCTCCTATAATGCTTCCTGGTAAAGCGCCATAGGAGGTGACACTTCCATAATCACCTCCTACGGCACTTCCTGGTGAAGCGCCATAAGTGGTCTTCTTTTTTTTAAAAAAACCCCGTAATTGTTTCCTTTTCCTATTGAACCCTTTGTATTGACAGTCCAAATCCACAGTATTTTACAATACAATCCACAGCAATGATATCTTGGGGTCAGCCTGTTCTAACATTTGGTATCAGAGCTAGACTCTTGTTTAAAGGACTTAACGTCTCTATAGTTTATAATAGCTGATTTAAGGTGTTACTCGCTTTCAGAAGGGTTTGACTATTCAATTCTACCTTTTTTAAAAGATATTGATTTTTGGTTTGGAAAGCTATAATGTCTAGTTTTATAAAAGCATTTGATTTTGATATGTGGAACGTTTTTATAAATTCTTTTGATTTCAAACCGAGAAAGGATTGGATAGAAAGAGAGAAGAAAATATTTTGTTGAACATTAAAGCAATGAAAATTCTATATAGTGCTTTAATTGAAAATGATTTTGAGAAAATTAGATTTTGCTATACTGCTAGAGATATTTGGGATACTCTTGATTCTATGTATACTTTTAACAAGTGTGTTGAAGTTAAAAGTGTTGATAGTTCATGTAAAACTACAGTTGTGCATCTACGGTACATGAACAATTGCAAGTTGATGATGAAGAAGGAGAAATCATAAAACACTTCCATACAGTCAACATAGATGTACAAGAAGAGGATTCCCGAAAAGGGCTCATTATAGACAAAATTGAAGAATTGTTCTTTGAAGCTCAAGATGAATTTAAGGTAAAAAGTTCCAATTCTTCTTGTACATTTAAGAAAAATGATTTTGAAAGTTTGCATAAAATTTATTTCATATCAATTAATGATTATATTGAGAAAAACAAAAATTTTTTCAAATATGCTGGAAATTTATATGTGAAGAAAGACCTTAGGCAAATTGAACATTTGAAAAGGCCTTTCCTCAAGCAATACAATACTTGCATAAGATCTCATGATATATATCATCATATTATTTGCAATTATTATGGTAAATTGGATCATATTTCTCACACATGCTATATTAGAAGAAATTCAAATGTGAGAAATAAATATGTTTAGGTTTCGAAAAGACAAGTAAAGTCTAATGCTAACAATCAAGGACCCAAGTATAAGTTGGTACCAAAATGTCCATATAGTGCTTTGTGTGTGCATTTTTTTCCAAAAAGAATGGACATCAGGTATAGAGGAGAGAAAGAAGAATCCAAGAGTTTCTCGTGAACCTAAAAAGAGATTCACATCAGTTAAGAAAACTCATGGAGAAGCCATTTTTACAACTTCCTCATCAAATCAAAAGAAGCAATAGATACAAGCAAGAGGAGTTCCTTCTACCTCAAGAAGGAATTACTAAAGACTACCATTCAACTATCTTGAGGAATATACGAAAGGATGATCTCACTAGCAACAAGTACTCTTGAAGTCAATATATTTTCAGAGAAGATTTCCAGCACCCAAAGCAAGAGATTCAAAGAATCAACATCATAGAAAAATATAGCGGGTAAGCAAAAGAAATCGTCCAAATATCTAAGGCAAAGGTACACAATGATAAAACCTCCTATGCCATTGTCTGTAATATTCATTGAGGTTTTATATTTTGGAACCTTAGGAATGAGCATTGCAAACCATTTTAAAATTATGTTTTCACATTCCTTAAAAAGTCACTTAATAGATTTATTTATAAAGGGATTGAAATGCTCAATAGGTTAATTCTCTATGCATATATAATGATTTGAAAAGAAAATATTTCTTTCATACATAAAAACATGTTTAATTCATTATGCTCAATTTCCTCGAATTGCTTATGTCTTTTCCCCCTCTGAATTTGTTCTTTGTAATGGTGTACTCTTGCTTTATTATGGTTGGTTTCATGGTGTTCTTTTTTCTGAGAACCTTTGATTTGTCATCTTTTCGTTTTTACTCCTGTCTGGAATTTTCTTGTTTGAAGGCTTAGTTTTGAAGTAGGAAACCAAATCTAGGTTTTCTGCCTTTTCTTAATCCTTTATTTCTTTTATTTGATAGTTTTTCCCTGTTGCTTTATTTTTGTTTTTGTGGCTTATGTTTTTGGTTTTGTTGTTCTAGGTTTGATTACTTGTGTTTGTTGTTCCTTTTTCTATTTTTTTTTATTTTATCTTAGGGTACTGGATTTGTTTGGATGGATGATGATAGGTTTTAGATTTTTGTGCTCTCTCACTTCTCCTTTTTCGTGCGCCTTTTCAACTCTTCTGCAACATCATATAGATATGTTCTTTTAAAATCCCAAAAGGGATCTCGAGATCGTAGCCTCATTTGGCGTAGTTGTGCCTATTATTTGGTTCGATATGAAGATAGTTCCTCATCAACTCCTAGAATAGTGCTTTCCTTTGCACACTTTGGATCTGTTTGAGGCACTCTGCATCTTTTTAATTTTTTGTCAGCACCTTGGTGATGTTGTTCTAGTAATACTTTGTTTTGGTTTTGCTTCTAGACCAACCTCATCTAATTTTTGTTGTTCATGAGTTGGGTTTGTATATTCGTAATCATTTTATCTTTTAATAAAATTTGATATTTTATTAAAACAAAAAAAAAATCTTTTAGGAAGAAAATAGGAAATGCAGAAAGAAATAAAATGGGGTAGGTAAGTTTCCCATTGTATTTCTTGAAAATAATTTTTTATGTGCCTAACATCATTGCATATATGTTTGTAACATCCTTATTTTAATTTGTCAAGTCGCACCAGTTAAGTGTGAAGTTTTCTCCAAAAATACAACAAGACGCATGAGAACAAAATTGTATTACTCTTGAAGAAACAAAAAATAATACACCACACACACACACACACCTCATATATGTGTAGACCTATATTTATATATATTCCTACTGGATAAAGAGTATCCAATCTAACTTAATTACACAATTAATACCCTAATACAAAATATCAGAAAAACAAATAAAACTACCAAATTACAATACTACCCTTAATGAACTAACTAAGGTTGTTCTACACTCCCCCTCAAGTTGGAGGCTGGAATATATCAACAGCTCCCAACTTGGCTAATAACCTTCTTTGCACATCCTTCCCGACAGCTTTAGTCAACAAATCTGTCTCTTGATCCTCAAATTTCACATGCTTCAATATAATGAGCTTCTGTTTCAACTTTTCACCAATGAAGTGACAATCGATCTCGATGTGTTTAGTTCGTTCGTGAAAAATGGGTTGCTTGCAATATGAATTGCAGCCTTGTTCTCACAATAGACTCTTAATGGGTTCTCATGACTAACGTTTAGATCCTTAACCATTCCCACAGTCTTGACAATCTCAAAAACTACCATGCTTAATGCACAACATTCGGCCATTGTTGATGATTTAGATATAGTTTCTTGTTTCTTAGTCTTCAAAATCACAAGAGACCCTCCAAACTTCAATAAGTAGCCAGTGACTGATCCCCTTGTCATTTTGCATGACCCCCAATCCTCATCATAGAAACATTCCAACTCCAAAGTGCCTTCGACTCTCAACAGGACACCAAGACCGAGGTTGCCTTTCATATATTAGCACATTCAATGCTAACGTCATATGCTCCTTGGTTGGCATTTGGATGAATTGACTCAACGTCTACACACAAAAGGAAATGTCAGGACGTGTCATAGTCAAATATATTAGCTTACCAACAAGTTTCCTATAGCGTTCAGGATCTTCCAGCAGCTCTTCCTTCTTGTTTCTCTCTTCTTCAAATGCTACCAACTTCTGATTTTGCGCTAAAGGGAATCGAAGGGGCTTGCAAGCACTCATACCAGTTTCAGCAAGAATATCAACTAAAATAAAATTGCTTCCATGAGGTTGACTGAAATTTTCCCTTTAAAAAATGTAAAATTTCCATGTAATAAAAATTGTTTGCAAAACATTGAAACAGGTAACTCCAAGCTGGGTAGGTATCCTCTACTTCAATCACATGAAAATGTCCATTCAAATATCCTATCATCTCAAACTTAAAGGTCTTAGGCTATAGATCCAGGTTCGCAACATCTGTTATTTCCATGGTCTCGTTGCCTAACATTAGCTATACGCTTTTTTCTATTAATTTTAGCCGAGAGTAAATATAACATTTGTCATACCAATAAATGATTGGTTGGGATGGTAAATGGTCATGCCCTCTTAAAGGATGAGAACACAAATTTAAATCATATGAAGTGCATTTGTTAGTAGAGGAGATAACCCATTAGACGACATACTCTCTCCCCTTGAACTTGGATTAGTCAATTGCTCAAATATCTAGCCTATGTTGAAGAAGGCCACGTTAAAAAAATAGGCCAAATACCAAAAAATAATTACATTTGCCATTTAAAAAGTTACTTTTCATTTCAGGCCCTTTTCCATTCCATTATGTGTACCAAATAAGGCCTTCATGATTAAGTGCCATGCCAAATGAGTCGAATCTTTATTAGAGTACAATAAGGGAAATAAATTAACACTCATGCCTCTGTTTTTGGCTCCAAACTCCAGCCAAACTGTAAATAGACCACAAATAATGTTGGGTTAAAGCACAAATTTGCTCCGAAACTTTTCACTAAAGAGCAATGTTATCCCGAAAGTTTTTTTAAGTTCAATATTATCCCAGAAGTGTTAAAATGGAGCAATATTGCCCATTTTATTTACAAATTTAATTGTCAACATCATTTTTTTAACGATTAACGTTAGTTTTTTAACGGAATAGAGTAACATTATTAAGATTTGAAACTTCCGGGGCGACATTGAACTTAAAAAAATTTCTAGGGCAACATTGCTCATTATCAAAATACTTCCAGGACAGATTTACAACTTAACCCAATAATTTTTCTTCAAAGCAAAGCACTCAACAATGCCATTATGGTTATTAATTATAGGGTTCGGGTGATTTATTCCATCTTTGCAACTTCAACGGGATGTAGTGCATGCAAGCAATTTTTGTACTTAGATTAGGAAACCAGATAGGCATAATCATTACTACTAAGTTGAGGTTCTTGATCACCTAAGTAACAGAATGAATAACAAATATAGGGCATAAAATGGCCCTTTAGTAGAAAGAATTATCAGTATATGAGTTATTCACTTACCACTAGAATATCTACGAAAGAATCATGAAAATAATATTGAAAATGAAGTTTCCTTTTTGTAAACTTAGGCAAGAGTATTTGAACATTTTATTCAGCGGTAGCACTTGCAGCACTCAAATCCACAGAAAGATCAACATCATAAAACAAACAATAAAGATTGTTAATAAATTTGTATCAAATTTTTCCGAGAAGGATAAAATACTATAGCATATCATGGTATGTGAAGGGTTATTAATTATTAGAAAAAGGATCTAAATTGACAACTTGCTTGTAAATAGACAGAAACATGCTATTTTTCCGAAATTTGTATGAACAGCAGGTAAAAGGAAAGTTTAATTGCAGTGCTATACGATAGTAAGTGTTGGCCTTTAAAGGGACAACGTAAACATAAAATGAGGGTAGCCAAGATGAGGATGTTGAGATGGATGTGTGGTCACACAAGAAAAGACAAGATTCATAATACTCATATACACGAATGAGTTAGAGTGGCCTCTATTGAAGGAAAAATGGTAGAAAGTTGTTTGAAGTAGTTTGGACATGTTCAACGAAGGCCATTGAGTACTCCAGTGAGGAGGGTTGATCAAATAGTATGGAGTCCTATAAAATGAGGTCGAGAAAGGCCAAAGCGAACGCTCATTAAGGTCATAGAGAGGGATCTTTTGATTAATGATATATCTAAAGATATGGTTTTTGACAGAGCACAATGGCGTTGTGTGATCCATATAGACGATCCCACCTAATGGGATAAAAGCTTCATTGTTGTTGTATTTGTCGTATGAACAGCAGGTACATCTTTGAATCAGAAATTATGCTTTATTTGCCAAAAAATGGATAACAGTAAAATAAAGAGAATAAGAAGGAAACTATTCCAACATTGCACAAAAAGTGTTTTTCAAATCAAAAGGTAAGATTTACCAAAAGATGGTGCTAGACCATGTTGAGAAATGATGTGATATGAGAAATAAGAGAGAAGAATTACAGAAATGATTCCAGAGGTGGTTTGATGAAATATGCAATTTCATTAGAATATCATATAATTGATAATTACCTTTCCAATGATCTTCCTGTACAGTGCAAGCACATCTTTTACCGTGGACTCAAAGTGCATAGTGGGGTCATAGCTCTACAAGTAATAAAATGTCAGTCAGTAAAACTGATTTTTTTAGATAAAATGAAAAAGTCTCCCCAGGTGGAATAAGAAAAATGGTAAAATCTCACATCCCTTATGACGGAAATAAACCAAAGACAAACATAACCCTACTCATTTGAAAATATGAAGTAGCTGCAGGTATATACTAAAAGTAAAAAAGGATATATGGTTGTGCAGAGACTTGAACCACTTAAATCCAAAGGTAAAATTTTTTTAATCAAAGTGGTCTTTAACATGGTATCCTGGTCCCAAGAATCAAGCAGGCACATTTGTAATGGTATGGTATGCCATTTCTATATATATATACACACCACAATTCTAGTTTCCTTTCACAAGGGATAAGGAATAGAAAGCAAGTGAATAAAATAAAATAAAATAATTCAAAGAGATTATACTTACAGCAGAGATGAAGCAACCATCGGCTTCACAATCATTCTCAGGTTCATATCTGTCATAAGTGTCATAGAATATCTCATCTACAGGTCTAAGCAGATCAATTCTAGGCTTCAATTCCACCTCAGGTTGGTCAGTCTCTGCTTCTCCCGAGACAAAAGCAATATATTTTCCTTATGTTGCGACGTTATGAGAATAAGAACAGCAAAAAAGATACCTGCAGTTACTATGGACACCAAGAATCAGTTCCTTAAAAGTTGGAATCATAAATTTACAACTAAAAGTTCATTATTCTACTCACATCAACTTTAAGATTTGTCATTCATAAGAAATTGAGAACATGATGCATCCCCATTTACATTTTAATTTAAGATTTGTCATTCAAAAGAAATTGAGAACATAATGCATCCCTATTCACATTTTAATTTTAGTAGTCTCACTGTCCCACTACTTTCCCTCATTATCATTCTTTGAAGTTAGAGACAAGTCCTTTATTACTTCATACCTAAGAAGGTCATTGTTTATGCTTTCATCATTTGTGATTTGCGAAATAAGAAATTTATGAAGGCTAGGGTTTGTCCTTACATATCTGATTTGTGACCAAGTTGTTTTTGCAGTAGAATGACTTGAGCTGAGGGAGAATCATTGGTATTTGGAATAGGATGACTCATAATACATATAGCACGTGCACCTTTTCTGACCTTTTTGGCCTAGCCGTCAATAAAATATTTACAGGTAAAGATTAACTCATTATCAGATGTCGAGATTGATTATGTTACTTTCTCGTTTAAACCATGAAAACTTGCTTTTCTAATCACTAAAACATGAGAGAAGCTAATAATCTAAATACTCTTAAGAAATCTAACTGGGTACCTTATTAGGTAGATATGAGGGATCACACACAACTTTCTTGCATTTGGTTGTTTCCCCTTCAAATGTCACACTGATGGCTTTCCCACTATCATCAAACTTAACCTGCTCAGTAGAAAATAAACAGTGAAAAAATTGAAACAGAAAATAAAAAATATTAGAAAAAGAAAAAAAATAGGACATAAAGAACTTGGGAAGACAAAATGAACTTTAAGGGCTTGTTTGGTATAAGGGGAGGGGAGGGGAGGTGAGTGGAGGGAAACTTTTTTTGAGTTGAATTTTAAAAAAATCGGAGAAATGGGGTTAGAAGTCTTTAATTTATTTTTTACTCTTTCATCTTATATCTTCTCTTTATTAAAATTTTGTCACCCTACTTCTCCAATCTTTTTAAATTCAACTGAAAAGAATTTTTACTCCCCTCCAAATTCCTCATACCAAACAGACCCTAAATTAGTTGCAAATGACAAGCTAGAGAAGAAATATCCTTACAATTCAATTTAATTTCTTAATACTAGTGATTTATCATTAAGAATTTAAGCAGACAATTCATTATAATTATAAATTTGGGTATTAGATTCAAATGCTCTATAGATGGAAACCTAAAATTTTTGCATTGCTTTATAAGTTTTAGAAGTCAAATAGGTATAGGATATATAAACTATATATTGACACAAGAATGTCACCATTTGTGTGTCAGAGAATCAGAGAGAGCAAGAGAGATAATAGGAAAATTCTTAATGCAATTTGCTTTATTAGTTCATTATTCAATAAAACACAAGAATGTCCTTGTTTTGTCTAGCAGAAGAAACCAAGTTAGAATGAGGGAATAAGTTATGACAAAGAAGTAGTGGGAGTTAGAAAAATACAAACCATGAAAACTTTTGTGACTTATGGGGTAATTACATTCCTTAGGAAATATGAGGAAAACACTTTGAAAGTAAACCAGATAAAGTCTTTAATCCTTTTCTTTTCTTTTTTCCCCATCATAAAACCCTTATAAACCAAAAGGGCTTTTATAGTAGAAAAGCATCAAGACGCAAGCTTTCACTACTTCTAGTAATTCAAACTATCTTCCAGAATACTGAAGCAAGATAATGGACTTGCCTTGCATTCTAGTTTGTTGAGCATGTAAGTTCCGCCATATACTGCACTTAAATGTGCAAATGCCTGTTCACCATCAAAGAGATGAATGTTAGCTCCAAATGTATAATAACTTAAAAGGATAGGGAGAAAGAAAAACCTCCCAATCCATATAATGGATATATGAAAGGTGAGCCTCCTTGAAAATGTGCCAGGGACTTTGCATAAAGCTAGATAGAATTGAAAGTAGTATTACTAGCTTATGTAGGTTACCAAGTAATTCTAACTACATAAACTTCAATAGAATCAACTGAAAGGTATAAGTTAGAAGATCTCATGAAGAAAAGATAAAGGAAGCCTGAGGAATCAAGGTAATTATATTTGGTATATCCAATATTCATGGAATAAACTAGTCCACATGAATAATAAACTCAATATTCTTCGTAATATCACAAGATAGAAAGAGAGAACATTATATGCCAAATGACTATATGGACCATAACCTTGTGCTAAGGATAATTATATAGGTTGTGTGTAAATGTTGCAGGGAAATTTATTATATATCACACACACTTCTTTGGTCCTATTTATAAGGTAAAGAAAGAAGAAATTTTTTTATCCTATTTAAAAGGCATCGAGATAAATTTTCATATAAATATACAATTTTACCTTTCATTTATTATTGTATCGAATTTGTTATCCTAGGATATAATTGACAAATCCCTAATTTATTATATATTTTTACAATTTATTGGGGGATTTTGTCATATTACTTGATTTTAAAATGCTTTAATTGTGATAAATAGATATTAAGAGTAAATTCATTAAATTAGGATTAAAAAGAGAAAATTGTTAAAATAATTATAGTTACTCTTAATCATTGATTCTTGAGAGGATTTGATATTGGTTTAATTGTTCCTAATTATAGGTGCTTGAAAAAATTGGATTAAAATTAAAAATGGCAGTTTTGGGCTCAAATTCAGAAATGATAGTTTAGTCCCATGAATTTTCAAAATGACGGTTTGGTCCACGCCAGAAACTATAGCGTTGTTGTCTGTTTATTAGGTCTGATTCAGAGGAGCAGCTCGAAATATACAGAGCCAGAGCAGCCACGCATCTTCCTCCTTCACCTTGGTCTTCAAGCACCTTCACCATCTACGTCCACCACCATTGCCAGTGACGTCCCTTCCTCCATTGTTGCCGGTGACCTCCTTCCTTCACACAGTGCACCGTTGCTTTCTTCAACTCAAGTCAGAGCTACAGTCGTAGCCTCCATACCCTTCACCTTCGTTTTCTTCTCGCCATACTCTCTGCCATGGCTTTTCTCCATTTTTCCCCACTGTCAACCACCCATATCTCGTCCTAATCATCCATTTTTCATTTGATCAGTGTTTATCCATGGCTGAACTGTTGATGAAGAAGATAGCTTCTCCTTGCATGGCTGTTCATGGCTAAATTACATTAATCCTTTGTAGCAGTGGCTATGACATGAGCTTGGAGCTTCATAGGGGAGTTTTTGCTCTTCCATTTCTCTATTTCTACATTGTATTTGTCAGTCCTAGCTTTTAGGATGAATTTTATAACGTTAGACTGATTTATTTTGATGTATTTGGATATTGGATGTGGCTTGAACCTTTGTTAGATACTTAAATTGTGTTTAATTAGCTTAGTTATCATTTCTTTGTACTGGTTAGTCATTGAATTGATGAATTTGTGAACATTTTATGCTAATTTTAAGGTGGCTTGGTTAGTGGATCAATGGTGTATTGTGTTTACATTGGTTTATTGAATATAAATTTATAACTTGTGTTTAGCATTGGGTTTTAGCATCATTAATCTTGATTTTTCATATGGGTGGCCATTGTTAAATTAAGATTAGTGAGAAAATCATGTAGTAATATGAGGTGGCTCGGTTATTGAATTAAAAGCTAAATAAGATTTTTAAGTTCACTTAACTGATAGTGTTTAATCGATTTAATTTAGAGAAATTAATATGCAAGGTGGCTTGGTAATAATCAATCTAAGTTAGGCCTAATCTAAAGGCTAGCCCTTATAGGGTCTGTTGAAGCTAGCATGATTAATCTCCTATAATTATTTGATGCGAGGATTGCTTGCGCTATTGCTATGAGGGATTGCTCATTCCATTTTTGATCTCCTTGGTTCTCTTATTTCATTAATTCCTTCTTCATTCCATTTCCATCTTTATAAATTAAAATCCCAAAAAGAAGTAATCTAAGACCATTTTAATTCCATTTGCAAGAGTAGTTTTTTATAGATAAAAGACCAAACCATTTTCTCCATTTTTCTAAAATCAATTTTGATACTTAGTTTACTTAGGAATAATTTTCATTTTCGGCTCCATAAAGTAAACACGATGCGGATCGTGCTGCTATATTGCAGTATTATTCAGTATTTGAATCTCCAAGGCGGCTAAAGGGGAGTTTTCAAATTGGCGCCGTTATCAGAGAGTCAAGAAATTGGTTCCTTGGTAAGTTAAGTGTCAAGTTACATTGACTGGGGTGTGTTTGCTAATAATTAGTGTTTAGGTAGTATAGTTTAAGTTGATTTTCCATACCTTTGTTCTTGCATTGTGCCCTGAATCTGACTTGGATTACTACAAATCTAAGTGCAATATTGTTCTACAATTTGACTTGTTGAGAACGCTTGCTGCACATTGGTAATTTGACCGAGGAATCTTTTTGCAGTATATTCTTGGTCTAAGAAACTGAATTTACCACTTTGGTTTAGACTTGAGCATCAAAATTCTGCCCTTGTTTATCACAATTGTGATTTGCAAGCTAAACTTTATTTCTGATTTAGTTTTATGAAAGAAAGATGAAGATTTCTCAAGCTTTTGAATTGGCCTCTTCTTGACTTTGGTAAATTTGATTGGTGTGAATTTGGTCCAACTAAGTGCAATTTATTTTGGATCTGTGATTAATTTGAGCTATTACTCTTGTGCTTGGTATATAATGTGAACTCACAGAGCTTTGACATTGACATAATTCTTGTTATTTGACAAATCCCTATTTTATTATATATTTTCATATTTTATTTGGGGATTTTGTCATAATAATTTAGTTTAAAATGCCTTATTTGTGCTTAATTGAGATTAAGAGTAAATATAATAAATTGTAACTAAAAAAGGAAAAATTGTCAAAATAATTATAATTACTCTTAATCATTGATTTTTTCTGAAAATATTTGATGTTGGTTTAAATATATTTTAATTGAAAATCCTTGAAATTTTGGACTAAATATGAAAATAGCAATTTGGGGTTTAAATTTAGAAAATGACACTTTAGTCTCTTGAATTTGAAGAATGACAGTTCATTACCAATTAAAACACATCGTTTTACTCCTAATGGACTAGGTCAGACGTGAAGGAGCTGTGAGCTAAAAGGGGAGCTGTGGGGAAAAATAAAAAGGAAAACAGAGACGCGAGACGATAGCCGCAGACACACGCGAAGAACGAGAGAGCAGCGGCGAGCTTTGGTCTCCAACTCCACCCTCGTCTTCTTCTCCTCTCCTCGCCGGCGACTCTAGCTTCACCATCGCCATCCATCTTCGTCGCCGGCGAGCTTCACAGTTTGAGAGACAGAGATCAGCCGCGAGTTTAGAGCTAAGAGGAGCTGAGAGTCGAGACGGGAAGGGAGCTACCGCAAGCAGATAGTTGATTCTCTTCTCCATTCCTTCATCTCTCCGGAAATCGCCTACCATCCCAATCATCTTCACCGTTGCTGCCAGCTATCCACCAACGTTCACCTCCAGTTCTTCACCGCCGGCACCATCCACCAACGTCGGCCTTCAATTCTCACCACCCCATTACCGCCGACAGCCTCCCACAGCAACCACCATCCTCGCCTCACCTTCCATTGGTCCAGGCCTAGCTTCCTCTATTTCGGAACTCGTCCCAGCAGTGGCTTTCTCTGTTCTGATTTGTTGGGTTTAATTTCAGCCCTGTGCTTGATTGGTTTAGTATTAATTGGTTAATTTAATCAGTGGTTTGCATGGCTGGAATTGTGACATTATTTGGTGGGCTGTTGTGATAATGGGCAGTGTCTGATTTCCCAATCCCTTGTAGTAGGAGGCAATGGCATTAACTTGGCACTTCAATAGGAGAGTTTTTGCTCTTCCATTTCTCTAATTCTACATTATAATTTTGATTCCTAGGTCTTAGGATGAATTTTATGATGTTGAATTGATTTATTTTGTTGTACTTGGATAATTGGATGTGGCTTGCACCTTTGTTAGATACTTGATATTGTCCTTAATTAACTTAATTATCATTTTTTTGTGCTAGTTAGTCATTGAATTGATGATTCTGTGAACATTTTGTGCTAATTTCAAGATGGCTTGATTAGTGGATCAATGTTGTCTTGTGTTTACATTGGTTAATTGAGTGTGAATTTATTAATTATATTGAGCATTGGGTTTTAATATCATTAATCTTGATTTTTCATATGGGTGACCATTGTTAAATTAAGATTAATGAGAAAATCAAGTGGTAATACGAGCTGGCTTGGTTATTGGATCAAAAGCTAAATATGATATTTAAGTTCATTTCATTGCTAGAGTGCTTAATCAACGTAATTTAGAGAGATTAATATGCAAGGTGGCTTGGTATTGATCAATTTATATTAGGCCTAGTATAAGGGGTGGCCCTTAGAGTCATTTTTAGAATTAGCATGATAAATCTCCCATAATCATTTTAAGTGAGGATTGCTTGCGCCATTGCTATGAGGGATTGCTTATTCCATTATTGATCTTCTTATTTCTTTCATTTCATTAGTTCCATCATCATTCCATCTCATATTTTCAAGAAAAATTTCAAAAAGAAGTAATTTAGGACCATTTTAATTCTAGTTGTAAAAGTAGTTTTTCATAGATCAAAGACCAAACCATTTTCTCCATTTTTTAGTCAATTTTGATACTTAGTTTACTTAGGAATCATCTCTATTTTTGGCTCCATAAAGTGAACACTACCTGGATCGTGCTGCTATATTGCAGTATTATTCGGTATTTGAACCCAAGGTGACTAAATGGGAGTTTGAGGAAATTATTTGATGATTCAGTATTAATCTGCTAGTGCAACTGTGGAAATTATTTGTTGTCATTGAGGAAATTGGTTATTGATTTTCTGAGGATTGTAGATCTGATTTTCGGCTTGCAATTTTGGAATTTTGCTAAAAGTCTTCAAAACAAAATCTAGGATTTAATCCTAAAATTTTGGTTCTGAGTTTTGGAGCTTTTGTGATACTTATTGCTGGTTTGAATTTTATGACAAGCTTGAACTGTTGGAAGACTCTTGCTAAATCTTGATGGAGAGTTACGTTGTGGTGCCAACCATATTTTAGCAAAGCTAATTCTCATCTGAACTGTTCTATGCTCTGCAAGTTGCAAGACAGTTTGAGCATCATTTTCATCTTAATTGAAATTGTTGATTGGTAGCTTCAAGCTTATTGAATTCCTGATCTTGTTGTCTCTCTATTGCAAGTTGTCTATCTGTTACTCTGCTGTGACAAGGAGTTTGGAGTTGAGAATCTGAATTTGTTTGTCTTGTGTTAATTGGTTGCTACAGCAATTGGAAAATAGTTTGTGCTTTGTTTGCTGGAAGTTTTTCTGAATTAAATCTGTTATTGGAAATTTGAAATTGTTTGGATCTTGGAAGTATTTTATTTTATAACTTGTATGGATAGGATTAGCATGACTATCATGAGTTTGGATATGGGTTGAAGTCTTGCTGCACTCATTGAGTGATTTGGAACTGATTTAGACTCATTAAACGTTTGCATTGAGAAATTGAGTTGGTTAGCTGCTGTTTGTCCTGCATCAAGATTGTTTTTGCTGTCAACAGTGAGTAATAAATTGAATTGCATCCATGTTTGACAAATTTCGCAATCTGAACCCATCATTGTGCTGTCTTTGAGCGAAACATTGAGTCTAATGTGTTGAGTGCATGAATATCACATTTTGTTGGTAAAAGTACTCTAAACTAAAATTGCTGCATTTTGTGTGCTGTCATATATCTCACCTGTGTTGGAGAAATTTTGTTGCTGCTAGGATATGTAGTTTACGACAGTCATTATGGTGAATTGTAATACTATTGTCAATATTTGCTCCTTTGCTTGCTTGAAGCTCGTACCACACATCTTGTGCCATTGAGTTTTGGATTGCTAGACTCAGTATCATTGGTTGCTGGGTTGTTAATAACTGTAATAAGCATTGTAGTCAAATTTCACCTTTGTTGTCAAGTTCTAGCCCTATTTCAACCCCACATTCACTTAGTCATTGCTGGGATTTCATGAAATTCATGCGCTGTAATTGGCTTTACGCTTGCTGGAATTATGGGAAAATTATCTGGATTTGAACTAGACACTGCTATTTTGTGTAATTCCATCAATTTCTAGCAAACTCAATTGATTTTGTAACTGGAACTAAATGTTACACACTTGAAAATTGATTAGAGTTTGGTTGAAATTCAGTCGCACCTTCACTCGAACTTGCTGGAAATTTTTTTTAAAATTTTGCCCAGAAATTGATGAGCTTTGATTTCCTAAGGGCTTGTTTGGTCTGAGGGGAGGGAAAATGGGCGGAGGGCAAATATTTTTGAGTTGAATTTAAAAAAATTAGAGAAGTGGGGTTAAAAATTTTTAATTAATTTTTCTTACTTTTTAATCTTATATATTCTCTTTATTAAAATTTTATTACCCCACTTCTTCAATCTTTTAAAATTCAACTCATAAAAATTTTTCCTCCCCTCCCGTCCCCTCCAAATCCCACACACCAAACAGACCCTAAAGGTTTGGGCCATTTTAAGCAAGTTCAATAGCTTTGCTATTGGGTGTAGTAAATTTTAGCCAAATTTCATCATTTTGGGCAATTTTCAATTTTTTCTTTATTTTCTAGAATTTTTCCAGATTTTTCATTAGGTTAGTTTTTCAGTTTTCTTCTTTGATTTCTTCCAATTTTTAGGATTCATTTGCATCTTTAGGACTTTTTAGAACTTAGAATTCATTGGGATTTAATTGATTGCAATTTGAATGGCTTGGTTTAATGATAATTATTAGTTTAGGTTCAATACTAATCTTTCTATGCTTTTTTTTTAAGGAATGTTGGAACATCCAATCCAAGTGGTCCAAAAGACTTTTGATATGTATCCTTCTTCTCACTGACTTTTTGGTTCTGGGAATTAAGTTTATGGCCTACAAACGAAATCATGCAGTGTGATGAAGATGCACGTGGTCCTCGATGTGAGAAATTATGCAACACGCAAATTTGTTCTTCTGTTGCGTTCAGCATCTTTTATGGAGCAATTGTCCTTATTTAAAGTCTATCTAAATCTAAGTATATGTATCTTTAACATCGATTGGGATATTTTTCTTCAAGTAAACAAGATAATTAATATTATCTCTAGTGTTATTAATAAATGTTTACTTAATAGAAGAAAAATCTATATAATCACTACTGTTATTTTATATTGCTTTTCTTTTCATTTCTGCCCTTTGTGGAAGCACGAAACAGGGGGAAAAGCCCCATGAGGATTCATTTTTTGTACTTTCTTTGTTTTTTTTTTTTTTTTGCGTCAAAACTGTATTTCAATAATAAGATCATGATGTTCATTATTTTTTAGGATAATAAATATATTAATTTTGGAAGTCGAATTAATCTAAAAGCTAACTAGATTAGGAACTCATTTCGAGACAACTATTTAATTTGAGATATAGTTTAGGAAATCTTCGAAGCCCTTAAACACTAACTGTAAGTTTACAAGTCTTCTAGCTTACAAGAATAATCAGGCCTACCAGACTTTACCAAAAGCTTGGGCTTCCAAATTGCCTTCATAAGGAACAAATCATCCCCACAAGATTCTTCTTTTTTTTTTTGCCAACATCCCCACAAGATTCTACTTAACGTTCTTTTGGGGTTATTCAAAAGCCTACTGTACTTTTTCTTTTTCTTTTTTAAAAAAAAACAGCCTACTGTACTTGACCAATAAAAGGCCTACTGTATTCGACAGTGAATCAACTAGTCGGAAAAAAAAGACAAAAAACAAAAAAACCGTGAATTAACTTATACTGCCTTCCCACTGCTAACTAATACTGCCTCTAGTCATAATATCAGAAGTCTTCCAGAAGGAAATTATAGACTAAAATATAAGAGGTTGAGAGAGTAATTAAGTAAACAAAGTTAATAACTTAACCACTTCTTATTAGTTTAAATGAGTTGATTAGATGTGCTTTTGGAATAAGTACTAGGGGGAGCATATTTTTTGCAGTGATTCTTTAACTAGTATGATTTGGATATGGAGAAGTATAAATGTGTATTCTAGGATGCTCCGTACTTGCAGCCATCACTTATTTTCCAGTCTGATATGCTAAACATGGGAAAACTTGCTTCCTTGATTAAGCAGCTCTTATATTATAGACAGGAGGAAGTGTTTGATAATATAAGTATAAACTTTTTTTACCGGAAATTCCCTTAATTGAAAATATATATTTTCTTATAGAAAATAGGACATACACTAAAAAATTGTTTATGATATTTTGTTAGAAAAATTAATCTCCTTCATTACTAGGATAATTGTATTCTTTTGATCTATTAAATGTTACAAACTATTATAAGCTAAGAGTCTAGTTTAAACAAAATAAAATACAAGAACCTGATTTAAAATTAAGGTAAATTATAAGAACTTTCATGTTAATTTTTTCAATTTTATATGAGCTTAATTCAATTTTTTTTATGAACACTGGAATGAGATGTTAATATTGACAAATCCCTATTTTGTTATACATTTTTATATTTATTTGGAGGGTTTTGTCATAATTATTGAGCTTAAAATACCTTTTTTGTGATTATTTGGGATTTAAGAGTAAATACATTGAATTAGAACTAAAAAAGAAAAATTGTCATAAAAATTGTAATTACCCTTTATCATTGATTTTTGAGAATATTTTGATGTTAGTTTAATTGTAGGTTGGAGAATGTGGAAAATGTCAATTGGGGTCAGAATTAATATTTTTGAAGACTAGAAAAAATTACAGAACATTCCCAGAATTTCTGGAAACTGCATATCAATGAAGAAAAGTATCACAGCAAACTACAGAAAAAACCCAAAGTTTTAGAAAGCTGCAGTTTTGCCTAAAATAGTTTTAAAGTTGACAGCTTAATCCCTCCACAAACTTTTGAATATTTGCAGTTTAATCCCTAGTCAAAACGTGCGTTTTGAGACTAGGTCAGATTTCAAATTCCATTCTCGACATAGCAGAGCTCAGGAGCGCCGCGCAAGAGCTTCGGACCCAGGAATCATTCCAATTTACCTTGGAAATTTGACAAAACTCCAAATCCTATATCTTGCCAATAGCAGTTTGCAAGGTAAGAATCATTCCCCAAACAATTTCCAATTTTCTCTCTTGGTTTCCACGTTTCTTCTATTCCAATATTTTCTTTTGGATGACATCTTTCTTCCCAATATTGCTATCCTTTGTTTAATTTTAAAGAAGTTAATAAGGCATCCTTCAAATATTTAGGACTAAATCCAACTCTTACCTAATTCTTGTATTAACAACCGGAGGTATTTACATTGAATCTTCGTCTGAAGACTTTGGAATTGATATCTTCGCAAAAGAACAAAGTATCCCCGACAAACTTCAAATTGATGTTATATTGGGGCTCAAAAGCTTATACTTGACTACAAATAAAGCAGTGAAAATGACGTCCCCAAAGTGATAACGAATGAATTAAGGGACATACAACGTTTTTGTCATTTTGCCACTGTCATTAGGTGTTATCAGTTATTTTTCAATTAATATCTTTTTATCTGCATCACTCACAATTCTCATATCATATTCGCTTACGTGTTGTATGGGATATCTACAATATGGCATTAATGACTTGATTTGGGCTTGGATGAGTCATATTCCCTTGTATAAACAATACTCTTCTGGTTTTATTTATAGGATAGTGAGAGAAGAAAATTTTAGTTCTATTTATAGGGTAGAGAGAATTTTCCACATAAATGTATAATTTTACCCTTAATTTATTATTATATTGACTTTGCTCTTATGGATTATAATATATATTAAATAGGAGTAAAGTTGGAAAGTTGTTAAATTTTAAGGTAAAGTTAATGAAATTTAAGGTTTTTCTTAATTTGTGTATAATATGCATGCTGAAAGTGTCTTATAAATATGGTCAGAGAGTATTCAACAATGAATTAACTAGCCGGCCAAAAACATAAAAAAAACATGAATTAAATAATATTAGATGAGTCACAACGCGCTTTCGCCGCCCCTGTTGCTAACTACTAATAAATATATTACTCCCACTAGTTCCTATTAAAGACCACTTCTAATTAATTGTTATATACTAAGAGATTATCATTAATCATTTAATTTATCCTTAATTTTTCTAGCTTTTGCCCTTGTATTTTTTATTTTTTCAACTTTTAACCTCATTTATAACAAAGGTAAAATGGGGAAAAAAGTAATTAATGAGGTTATTAGATACTTATATTAGGGACCAAAAATTGCTTCATAATATTAAATATGAGTAAATCTGAAAGTTTATTTATTTTTAGATAAAGTTAATAACTTAACCACATCTTATTATAGTTTTAATAAGGTGATTAGAAGTGCTTTTATAATAAAGACTAGGAGGAGAAGTATAAATGTGTATTCTTTGATGCTCCATACTTGCAGCTGCAATTGAATTGCTAGTCTAATATACTAAACATGGGAAAACTCACTTCCTTTCTTTTCATTCTCTTCCTTTGCTACTTTATGGCCTCCCTAGCATGGAGCAAGATGGATTCCACCATTGACAAATTTGCCCTTCTTGCTTTCAAATCATCTATTGCGGTGGATCCTTACAATCTCTTATCTAATTGGTCAGTCTCTTCCTCTCCATGTGATTGGGTTGGTGTTGGATGCAATACTCGCCATGGAAGGGTCCGTTCCTTGAATCTTAGTGACACAGGCCTTAAAGGCATCGTATCTCCACAATTAGGAAATCTCTCTTTTCTTGTTGAACTTGATCTGAGTAGCAATTATTTTCATGGCCAGATACCAAACGAGTTAGTACAGTTGCATAGATTGAAACGACTCAACTTGAGCTACAATGACTTTTATGGACAAGTTCCAACAAGGATAGGAGATTTATCTATGCTTGAGCATTTGGGTTTTCGAAATAATAGTCTTAGTGGATTTATTCCAATATCTCTGCACAATCTGTCGAAGTTGGAAATCTTGGATTGGAAATTTAATTGCATTCAAGGGACCATTCCGCTTGAGATAGGAAGTCTAAAACATTTGAAGATTTTACTCCTTGCAGTGAACAAGCTTTCTGGAGCTATTCCACAAACAATTTCCAACTTGTCTTCACTTGAATTATTGAGTTTGTCTTATAACACTTTGTCAGGTATGTTTTTGAGAAATATGAGCTTGTCTAAATTGTTTTTTTTTTATTTTTTTTATTTGTATGCATTTCTTATTTTTTTTAGTATTTTTCTGTTATTATTTTAAGAACATATCTTATTGTAAGCAACATATCTTTTTGGAAAATTTAATTTTGATTTGGATCATATGAATCATATATTAATTTATTATTTACTATTAATTTTTATTTTTTTAAAAAAAATAGTAACAAAATAACTTTTATGGGAGTCTCCTAACAAATATGCGTTTTGAAAGAAATGATAAAAAGTAAGGGCGCCAATTCTCCTAGTTTTTTCCTTTGACACAGTTAATTGAAGAAACTCATACTCTTACACCTTGAATGAATGAGATGAACGCCACTTGTATGACATATAGAAGTTTGTCAGAATTAATTAATCCACTATATTCAGAAAGATAACAGTAATAAATATAAATATAAATTAATCTAAATTACAAAATAATAAACTAAATTGGGATATAAAACACGGTGTGAAAACCTTGTGGAATAGCACAGTACACTCTCCAACATTAAATCCATCCAAATTTCTCATCGAAGCACATATCCATTTTTTTTTTAACCTGCGCACGTCCAAATTATTTATTCGATGGTTATTACTGAAGTCAAATTGAAAGGGTCATTCCTTTTTAAAAATAAGTGTAGTAGTGCGGTGCTTTATTATTTAGAATATATTTGTTTTATTTCTAAAAAAGTGAGCAAGTCTTACTATATGTATTTATCAAAAGATTAGCTGTCACATGTACATAATACCTTTATCAATTGCACCAATAATCTTATTTGGCGTATGGATATTGATCTTGAATTGTCCCTATATAGGACTTATTCAGCTAGTAACATATTTAATTTTTGAAAATAATTTTATTTCTTAACATTGTCAGATTAACTTTCTAACGGTATATCCTATGCTTAAGTATATCTTTTCTTTATTTTTTTTTTCAATAACATGCCGACATAAATTAACATTAGACTGAGAAATTTCAAACTGTAGACATCAATACAAATTAAAAATACATATACTTAAAGAAAATTCTTCCATATGTATGTTCAAACCCCAAGGAAGAAAATGTGCACATTCTTTACTCCTCTCTCTTTCACAGTTTTAGTATTTTTATTACATTATTTCTTTATTATCTCTTTGAACATTGATACAATGTTAAATGATACTTTTTACTATATATATTAATTATTTGAACAATGAACTTTATCATTTTGTTATGACAACTTACTTTTTACTCTGGATTATACTTATTGCGCATGTTATAAAAGTTGATGTTATTGACATATTGTTTGTCGTTTAATTTTGAAGGAGCCATTCCAAATCAAATTGGTGATCTTCCACAGCTACATACAATATATCTCGGAGATAACCGACTTTCGAGTTCTATACCAACCTCCATATTTAATAGCTCAGTGCGACAAAATATTGACCTAGGCAACAATAATTTATCTGGGAGTCTGCCAATAAATTTTTGTTTTGGGCTTCCAAAACTTAAATTATTCTATGTCTTTAAAAATGATTTGTCTGGAGAGATACCGTCTTTTTGGCATCAATGCAAGGAATTGGAAGATTTAGAATTGGGCGATAACATGTTCAACCCAGGAATCATTCCAAGTGACATTGGAAATTTGACAAACCTCCAAACTCTATATCTTACCAACAGCAATTTGCAAAGTAAGAATCATTCCCCAAACAATTTTCAATTTTCTCTCTTGGTTTCCATATTTCGTCTATTCCAGCATTTACTTTTGGATGACATCTTTCTTTAAAAAAAAAAGACGTACGAATCATCCAGCTTTCTGAATGAATCACATATCCAATAAAATCATGCCATGGGAATAATAGTTTGGTCTATGGATATTAGTCCAGCCCGATTGGAATGGTCATGGATTTTTTCAAAAGAATTATAGTTTTCTTTTAACATTTAAGGTATATTATAGCGTTAATTCTCAAAATAAGTCAGAAGATATATACCAACTGACATTGGAAATTTAACCAATCTTAAAAAATTATATCTCTGGAGCAACAACTTGGAAGGTATGAGTTCTAATTACATGTTGATTGCAAATTTATTTTCTTGTTTATAGGTCATTAATTCTTAATACACATTAGTAATTATATTTGGATCGATAAAAATATATTCAACTGGATTACATTTAAAAACACAGATCATGATGATTTCTTGTTAAAGCAAAGCATGTCATTCAATGTGTCAATTAGCTGTGGGTTATAAATAGTTTAGTCCAACCAGATTGGAAACGTCATGGATTTTTTAATTTTTTTTATATTCTGCGCGTTTCTCTCTGTTTTTTTTTTTTTAGAAAAATGACAGAAAAAGAACTTTGAAATTGCAAAATTCCAAATCAGGTATCTCCTAAAAAATGAGTTATGAATTGCTTATCAAGTTTCGTCATTCCCTTATCAATTCTTGGTAATTAATCTAGTTTGAGATTTTACAATTTCAAATTTCTTTTTCTATCTTTTTCTCTATTTTTTCCTGCATTTTTCTGTTATTATTTTAAGAATAAAAGAATCCATCGTCCAATTTTTGAAACGGATTGTAAAGTCATAACATGGGAAAAAAGAATAATGATACAAAGTTCAAACGAATCTAAAAGGTTCATCATTAGTCTTTGAAAATAAATATTTATTATTCTGTTATTAAAAAGTTTTTGTAGGTTTTTCTTTTCTGAATAAGTAAGCTTCTTTTTTTTTTTTTTTGTACAACTTAAAATAAGTAGGCCTTACAAGTTACAAGCAACATATCTTTTTGGAACATTTAATTTTGATTTGGATAATCTGAGTTATATATGAATTTATTATTTACTATTAATTTTTATTTTTTAAAAAACATTAGTAACAAAATAACTTTTCTGGGAGTCTCCTAACAAATATGCGTTTTGAAAGAAATGATAAAAAGCAAGGGCGCCAATTCTCATGTACATAATACCTTTATCAATTGCACCAATAATCTTATTTGGCGTATGGATTTTGATCTTGAATTGTTCCTATATAGGACTTATTCAGCTAGTAACATATTTAATTTTTGAAAATAATTTTATTTCTTAACATTGTCAGCTTAACTTTCTAACGATATATCTGATGCTTAAGTATATCTTTTCTTTATTTTTTTTTCAATAAAATGCCGACATAAATTATAACATTAGTCTGAGA
This sequence comes from Inga leiocalycina, assembly GCA_963242795.1. NCBI lineage: Eukaryota > Viridiplantae > Streptophyta > Magnoliopsida > Fabales > Fabaceae > Inga > Inga leiocalycina. The sequence continues at coordinate 63,362,721 of OY725321.1, forward strand.
AATGTCATACTGTAGATATCAATACAAAAATACATATACTTAAAGAAAATTCTTCCATATGTATGTTCAAACCTCAAGGAAGAAAAGGTGCACACTCTTTACACCTCTCTCTTTCACAGTTTTAGTATTTTTATTAAATTATTTCTTTATTATCTCTTTGAACATTGATACAATGTTAAATGATACTTTTTACTATATATATTAATTATTTGAACAATGAACTTTATCATTTTGTTATGACAACTTACTTTTTACTCTGGATTATACTTATTGCGCATGTTATAAAAGTTGATGTTATTGACATATTGTTTGTCGTTTAATTTTGAAGGAGCCATTCCAAATCAAATTGGTGATCTTCCACAGCTACATACAATATATCTCAGAGATAACCGACTTTCGAGTTCTATACCAACCTCCATATTTAATAGCTCAGTGCGACAAAATATTGACCTAGGCAACAATAATTTATCTGGGAGTCTGCCAATAAATTTTTGTTTTGGGCTTCCAAAACTTAAAAGATTCTATGTCTTTAAAAATGATTTGTCTGGTGAGATACCGTCTTTTTGGCATCAATGCAAGGAATTGGAAGATTTAAAATTGGGCGATAACATGTTCAACCCAGGAATCATTCCATGTGACATTGGAAATTTGACAAACCTCCAAACTCTATATCTTACCAACAGCAATTTGCAAGGTAAGAATCATTCCCCAAACAATTTTCAATTTTCTATCTTGGTTTCCATGTTTCGTCTATTCCAGTATTTTCTTTTGGATGACATCTTTCTTTTATTTAGAAAAAACAAAGATGTACGAATCATCCATCTTTCTCAATGAATCACATATACAATAAAAACATGCCATGGGAATAATAGTTTGGTCTATGGATAATAGTCCAGCCACATTAGAAAGGTCATGGATTTTTTCAAAAGAATTATAGTTTTCTTTTAACATTTAAGGTATATTATAGCGTTAATTCTCAAAATAAGTCAGAAGATATATACCAACTGACATTGGAAATTTAACCAATCTTAAAAAATTATATCTCTGGAGCAACAACTTGGAAGGTATGAGTTCTAATTACATGTTGATTACAAATTTATTTTCTTGTTTATAGGTCATTAATTCTTAATACACATTAGTAATTCTATTTGAATTGATAAAAATATATTCGACTGGATTACATTTAAAAACACGGATCATGATGATTTCTTGTTAAAGCAAAGCATGTCATTCAATGTGTCAATTAGCTGTTGGTTATAAATAGTTTAGTGTAGAAATGAATATCAATAAAAAAAATATGAAATAAAAATACACTTATTTTTTATTATTTACTTTCTTCGATGTTTTCGCTCATTTAGATGTTAATTCTTGAAGTGCAAAAACAATATTCTACGGATATAATTATCAACATCGGTGGCCTCCTTCCCCCACTCTCTGTCAGTCTAACCATGCATCTATCACAGTATCATTATTACTATTATCATCGATCGGCAATTGCACGTCGCTCGAGTATTTGTATCATATATAATATTTGTGGGTAAGGTTGAAACCAAAACTTCTTGTTCTATATTATATCCAAAACTTCTAATTGAAAATGAGTTTTTTGTGTATATATATATAGTCAATAAAAAGTTTTCTTTCAAAAAAATGCATGCATGATTTTTTTTTTTTAAAAAAAGTCATTTGGATTATTAAGAGAAATTAAAATAAAACATAGGCTTGATAAGCGAGGCATATGCTGGAATATTCAATTATATCTAGCTCACAACTCCTTTAATGGTATGATCAATCTACCCATCCATCAATTTTTATGCTTTCAAAAATTCCATTTATTATTTGCAAAACTGTTCAGTATATTAGTTTTTCATAATCAGTAGTAACTACCTACGCCTAAGGCACACATACACCAAATTCTTTTGCAGGTGAAATTCCTCAATCTATTTTCAACATTCCTTCTTTGAGAGAGGTTCACCTTTCCTATAACTATCTAAATGGCAACTTGCCAGATGAGATGTGCCATCAACTCCCTTTACTTGAGTACTTTGCAGTTGTTGATAATCATTTACAGGGAAATATTCCAAAATCAATGTGTAATTGCACATCTTTGCTACACTTGCTTTTGGATTACAACTCGTTTTCAGGTATGCTCAAAAATTACCTTTCTACATGAGTTGTGTACGCGCGCGCTTATAACTATATCACATGTTTAGTACTTTCATTCAAATATGCGAATATACGACAAGAAATTATTGCAAGCTTTGAAATGTAATGATGTTTTCACACACACACACTTAATAACTCCTATTGATAGGATTTAGATAGGTTGAGAGAATAAGGAAGAAAAAGTCTTTATTAAATACAAAAGAATAAAATTGATATTTTTTTCAAAGACTACCCTTATGGTGGCTAGACTCTTTGCAGACTAAAATTACATTAAAATAATCAAATAAAATCTAGAAATAATCTCTAAAATGTACTGGATCCTGTCAACAATAATATGGATCCTTTGATTCGTAAAATCGATATCTCATAAAATATTCAAACTAAACAAATTAATTAAATAAACTATATCCTAACCAATATTGACTCAATAATAAACTAATCCTAATTGAGATATTTATAAATAATATTTATATTATTTTTAACAGAATAATTGAGTTAGATTTTTATATGACACATAAGAAAGCAATGATAAAGATATTTACGTACGCAGACCCTCATGTAATTATAGGAAGTAACTAATTTCATACACGGCTTAAATTAGTTCCTTCACTTTCCTGTATTATCCAGGTATGGACTTGCTAGGATAGAAACAAGTTTAAAAGGACCAGAAAGTAATAAAATATTAGAAGTTTCTTGTAATATAGAGAAGTGAATTCAAATTTTTGAAACGTACGTGTGTCTGTTTTACACATACACGCACATTATATAAAAGTTATCATGCATCCATCATTTTTTGTATTCTAAGTTAATCACCCAACAGCTAGCTTTTTGTTTTCAGGTCTTATACCCAAGGAGATAGGCAATCTTGATAAGCTTGAAGAGTTGGATTTCTCAGATAATAATTTCAATGGACCCTTTCCTTCCCATATATTCAACATTACGGCATTGAGGCGCGTCTTCCTTGGTGATAATTTCTTCTCTAGCTTTCTCCCATCAAATTCAGGAATTGGCCTTCCCAACCTGAAAGAATTATACTTGGGAGCGAATCAACTTATTGGAAAAGTTCCAAACAGCATCTCAAATGCTTCCAAGCTCACTCTGTTAGGTTTATCAGGGAATAAATTTAGTGGAGATATACCCACTGCACTTGGGAATCTAACAAACCTAGTGGCATTATATCTTGAAGGGAACAATTTGAATGGGTTGATTCCAAATACAATTAATAGACTGCAAAGCCTTCAACATTTAAGTCTTAGCTACAACAAATTGCAAGGGTCCATCGCAAATGAATTGTGCCAAATCAAAAGTTTGAATGAGTTGTATCTAGACAACAACATGTTTTCAGGAATGATTCCAAAGTGCCTCACAAATGCTTCTTTGCAAAAGTTGGACCTAAGCTCTAACAAATTGATTTCTCATATACCCTCTTCTCTTTGGAGTCTCCAAGACATTTTAATCCTAGACTTATCCTCCAATGCATTGAGTGGAACAATTCCACGTGAGGTATCAAACTTTAGAACAATTATGATACTGAACTTGTCAAGAAATCAAATTTCAGGAAACATCCCAACAACCATGGGTGGCTTGCAAACATTGCAAAATCTATCTTTGGCTCAAAACAATTTGCAAGGACCTATTCCTGAATCATTTGGTGGCATGATAAATATTGAGTTCTTGGATGTGTCCCAAAATAATTTGTCTGGGGTGATTCCAAAGTCTTTAGAGTTACTTGTCCATATGAAGTACATTAATCTTTCATACAATTTATTGTATGGAGAAATTCCAAACGGTGGGCCTTTTCAGAATTTTACATATGAATCTTTTATGGTGAATGAAGATCTTTGTGGAAAGCCCCAACTAAAAGTCCATCCATGCAAAAAAGGAAACAAGCACATCTCAACAAAAATGGTGCTTGTGATCAAATGCTTGTCGGCCATCATTTTTGCAATCATTTTGGTTGCCTCATGCCTAGTGTTCATTAAATTTAAGAAGGTTTATGTTAGTCATGAGATGAACAATAGAGACTTCTTAAATTTGGGTGCGCCAATCAAGATATCCTATTATGATCTTTTGCAAGCAACAAATAATTTTGATGAGAGTAATTTTCTTGGCAAGGGAAGTTTTGGATCAGTTTACAAAGGAATTCTTTCAAGTGGAAAGATAGCTGCTGTGAAAGTATTTCACTCAAACTTGGAAGAAACCTTAAGGAGTTTTGATATTGAATGTGCTGCCATATGCAGTTTACGTCATCGAAATCTCATTAAGATCATCAGTAGGTGCTCAAATGATGATTTTAAATCTCTAATAATGGAATTCATGTCAAATGGGAGTCTTGATAGATGGTTGTACTCTCATAACTATCATTTAGATATGGTGCAAAGAGTGAACATAATGATTGATGTGGCATCAGCGTTGGAGTATCTTCATCATTGTTCTTCTACACCAGTGGTCCATTGTGATGTAAAGCCGAGCAATGTTTTATTGGATGAAAATATGGTGGCCCATTTGAGTGACTTTGGAATTGCCAAATTGTTAAGTGATAGTTAATCCGAAATTTATACCAAAACTTTGGCTACAATTGGTTATATGGCACCGGGTAATAATTTAATACTCATATTAAAATTTATTTAATTTCTGTTACTTATATTCATTTATACCTACACACATGCATGCACATGATCGAAGAAACTATAAGTTATTCGACTATTTAATTCAGCACTCAAATTTATATGTAGAGTATGGATCAAGAGGAGCTGTTTCATTGAAAGGAGATGTATACAGTTTCGGTGTTTTGCTTATGGAAATGTTTACAAGGAAGAAACCAACAGATGAGATGTTTGTTCAAGGTCTAACTTTCAAAGAATTTGTTAGCAAATCAACACCAAATTCAATCATCGATATTATTGATGTCAATTTGATGCACACAAGCAACCAAAACACTGGTAATATATTACTGTATATTATATCATCAGTTTTTGAGTTGGCATTAAATTGTTGCACTGACGCACCTGAGGCAAGACCTAATATGTCAGAGGTTGTGGTGTCACTGGGAAAACACAAGGCCATGCTAATGCAACATATTCAAGGAAACCCTTGCTGAATAATTGTGTTAAATCAAATTGTATTTGCTACAATCTATAACCCTTTGGATTGTTTTAATTTTGGCAACTTGTCATATGGAGTGATGATGTCTCCTGTATTAATATATTATTATTTGAAATTTGAGCATTTTGGACTCACATATGGGTTTTGGTTGTCTGCAAGGTAGTTCTTAACTTTTATGTGTTACAGATGTACATTGAATAATAGTAACATAGAGATAATGGCTTTTTTTATTTCATGATAAGTGAATAAAGTTTAGAAAGTGATTGACTTGAGAAAGATATACGTAATAGATCGTGGAGGAGAAATAGAAATTGTTATAAAAAGAAGATATGGTCGAAAAAAAGCAATGAAATTAATCCACCAGAGAACCAAAGTGAATCCCTTTATAACTCTTATACTACATCGGGTCTTTAATATAAGACTCAGTTGACTAATTTGAAGAGATTAAGGATTTTAAATAAATTATTTTAAAGTATTTATATTTTTCATTTTTCCTCCAAACTAATTTGCTTGACTTATAAATAATATATAATCTAATGATCCACCTAAATAATTTAGCTACTTTATTCTCTCCGGAGCAGTGGACTGGGTTGTATTGAGGACATAAGGTGGTGTTAATTATTCAATGACTGGGTTAACATAATTATTGGGTTCATTGTGGACTCCAACAAATCCCATCTTGCATTGACCCAATTACAGAAAATGGACCAATACTAAGACCATCCGAAGCTTTGAAATAAGTTTATAGATACAGATTGGGTTGCCATTATAAAGTAATGGAATATGATGTTTTATTTTTATTCTATTTTATTTTATTGGTTAAAACATGTAATTCAAATGCCAAAATTACTTGGTTTTCAGCATGTGTTGGGCTTGGGTTTATGGCCAATGTTATTGTTAAACCAAAATTACTTTTATATTACTTTAATCAAAATCATGCTTTAAAAAATATATATAACAAACTTTTACATCTTAATACAATCTTTAGTTCCTCTAATTTTCTCTTATTTTGGTTTTAGTTCTTCTAATATCAAATTATAGGTTTTGGACCCTCAAATTTTACTCTGTAAATTGGACCCTACAATTTAATAAAAACTTGATCATTTTTCCCTCTAAGGAATCAATACCCATACTTTGAACTTTGAAGCTTGAAGAACAAAGATTGTATTAACCCAAGTCTTAAACATATATGCTAAGCTCCTCAATGTAATTATGGTGCATTTAAGTTAATACAAAAAAGAATTTTTAGAATTCTAGTTACATTGTTCTTAAAACTATAGGTGATAACTATGTTTTAGTGGTGATTTTTTTTCCATCGTTTTCATTGGTGATTATTTAATACTAGTAATTAATAACATTCACTCAATTATTTTTATTTTTTTAATGTAAAAGCATTATAAATTTAATTATTTTTTTTTTTTATCTACTTTTCCAAGATTTATTTTTCTATTGAAAATGAAAAGAAAGAAAGAAAGAAAGTTGAATGGGATCTCAATATTTATAATAACCACGTATTAGTGCCTGATTCGGGTTCAATGCCTTGAATGGTAGGTGAAGAATTCCATCTAGGACAATCTAGCATGAAGAAAATGTTAGTTTTGTGTGGCGAATGGTAAGCCGTTACCTTATTGTTGTTTCTAATGTCTAAGTAAATTTGCTATATTTTACAAACTGGGCTGGCAGGGGTATGCTGCAGATTTTTTATGTCTTTGTTTTACTGATGTTTTTAGTTATTTTTCCAATACTTTATTCTTTTAGTGAGCTTTTCTTCATTTTCCTTCATCACTGACACCTTAAAATCCGACATATAAATTGTAAGCTTATAAAAGTATTAAACGTGTTGAGTTGGTGAATTCTATCCGGTCTGATGGCAGACTTATTGTATTTATTAGCTTTCGCCACTGATGAATGTTAATATTTATGAGAGATTTTTTTTTTTTTGAATTCTGGAGAATTTTGTGAGACTCAGTACTGAATAAGTACTAGCTAGTTATGTTTTTTTCCTAAATAAATGATGCTTAGAATCTAAAAATCAAACAAAACAGTACAATAGAACAAAACAAGAAACCACAAAACAATCAGCCACCTATATCTACCATCTATTAGTAAAACATAAAAGGCCAATTTGTCTCACAATATCCTTCTACCATTTTTAGTCTTTGAGTCTATTTTCATCTTTCAGAAATAATTCACAATTTCCGTGTCTTTCAGTATATTTTCATCTCTTTAGATAAGCTCTCTTTTCTCCTAAATAGGAGCTCATTGTGTTAATATCAAGACACACATACCTTGTCTGGTTCCTAAAACATGGTTTTCTTTTTGCAGTGTTATAATAATGACTAGGGCTTTCCCCAATTATCTAGGGGAGAGAAAGGATCTTGTTTTTGTTCAGAATATATGGAGTCTTATTGCCTATCAGATTATGCAAGCCCTAATAATAATATGCTTCGCTTGCTAATGGAGTTGGCGGATACAACACCTTGGACATGAAATTGATCATCACAAATTAATTATGCATATTTCATCAGACAGTCTATCAATTTTGTTGTCGTATGGACAATAAGGGATTATAGGTGCAGCGCTTACGAATTTTTAGACATCTTGTAATTTTTTGGCATCAAGAACATTTGAGTTTTACATTGTCTTTTCATAAACCATGAGCTTAGAAATTCACATTCAACATTTAATCGACAGCACAAAATTTATGCCTCAAACAATGGGAGGAAAGAGCTTACCATATGCATTTCCAATCTGGCTTTGATTTTTGAAACCAGCAGCAACAGAGATGCTGAGAATCATGAGGATCCAATTAATATCTGGAAATATATATCTGGCCAAGGAACATCTTCGATGTGTGCACAACTTTCACTCTTGGAAAACAACCATGTGCTAGGGCTTGCTTGATAATTGAAATGTTGCAGTTATTGTGGCCTGGCTTGCAACTATAGCTGCCGCTATTGTTACAACTAATACTGGCCAATATATTCTATCTGCAGAACTAACGATAATCAACTTCAACATCTAACAAATGAACTGAAACTGCATGAAGAAATTAAGCGGCATGATTCAAATTACTAAAATCTTTTAATTGTTCTGGTAACGATGGAGGTAGTCGAATCTCCAAGCTCTAGTTCTGAAGCTTCTTTGCGGCGCCTCTGTTCTGTTATGAAGCTCTCTCAATTTGCCTCTGGTGTCTGATTTTGAGCTCTGGTTCCAATTCTCCTGCTATGGTGAAGCTCTATTTCTGGTGTGGGGGAAGAAAGTCGAAGGTCACCGGAGATTGTGGAGGAAGGTGATCAGTGAGAGTGAATGGTGGTGTTTTGCCGCACTTCTATCTCCCTGTGTTCTCTGTCGCTCCGGCAGTGACAGAAAGGCGGCCTGTGGTGTTGAGGGAAGAAGACCACCGGTGGCCTGTGGTGGTGAATGATATCTCCGGCGAGAGAGGAAGAAGAAGGCGAAGGTGATGGAGGAGGTTGAAGATTTGTAGGTGGTGAGCCCTGTCAGTGGCCGCCGCTAATGTTTCATTAAGCACCGAAGAAGCAGCAGCATTGAGCCTCGACCTAACCCTTGGTCAAAATGTGCGTTTTCACCAAGGGACTGCATTGAAAATTTGGAAAGATTTTAGGAGGACTAGCATAGAATGGCGAACAATTTTGTGGGTAAAAAGTTAATTTTCAAACATTTTGGGCCCGTTTTTGTAATTGTCTCTGAATCTTTCTTCATTAGTTCGCAGTTTCTAGAAATTCTAGGTTCTTTCCTGTATTTTTCCCAAACTAATATGCAATGAAAATAAACCCAAAATGTAATATCTTGTATTCCAAAATTAATCAATTAAGGTAAATCATAAAATATATGAGATTTTTCAACCTTAATTTCTTATAAACACCTTTAATCACAATTAATTATAAAAGAGGTATTTTAAGCTCAATTCTTATGACAAAAAACCCCAAATAAAATATGAAAATATATAATAAAAATAGAGATTTATCATATAAATTATAACATGATTTTATGGGTCACGAATGTACATTGGATTAAAATTTCGGAAATTGTTTATTTTTACTTTCCCATTTTATTTCTGCCTAGCAAAAAAATAATATTGATTTTCCAAATGAATTAAAATGTTTCTTACCATTGTCTGTTTCTTTATGCTCTATACTGATATATTGGAAATCTCCTTATGTTTTTGGGAGTAAAACCCAGCTAAACATACTAAATTATGTTTGATTAAAAAGTCATATTCATTTTACATATTGAGAATTATATTAATTCCTCTTGCACATATTCTAGTCCAGAATAAAATGCAAACAACCATTCGATCAGAGTATGCAAATATATTGCAAAACAAAGCATCTACTGATTAACAGAAAACTTAAAGTGAGAGAATGACATTTGGGCCCCTTAGATGATGATTGTTAAGACTTTAGTCCCCTAAATTGGAAAAATATCAAATCTAAAAATTAAGGTAAAGTACAAGCTAGATGGAGAAAAGAGGTTTCTCTCCAAAATAATTTCAATAAAATGATCCTCCCGAATTTTCTTAAAAAATCTGAGCTAAAAATATTTTTCTTCAATTTATTTTATAATATTAGGTATTTTTTCAATATTTCATTCTTTTAATGAGCTTTTCTTCATTTGCCTTCATCACTGATACCTTAAAAAGCAGCGTATAAATTGTAAGCTTATAAAAGTATTAAACATGTTGAGTTGGTAAATTCTATATGGTGTGATGGAAAACTTATTATATTTATTAACTTTGGCCACTGATGAATGCTAATATTAATGAGAGATATTGTTTTTCTTTTTTTGTTTTCTTTTCTGAATTCTGGAGAATTTTTTAAAACTCAATACTAAATAAGAGCTAGCTAGTTATGTTTTTTTGCTATGATGCTTAGAGCCTAAAAATAAGACAAAACAGTACAACAGACCAAAATAAAACAAAACAAGAAACCACAAAACAATATAATCAGTCACCCGTTGAAGAATGCATGTATACTTTTTGGTAACTACATTCTTTCTCTAGGGCCTTAAAATAATTCTGCCCTGAATTAATTGTCTCATCACTCCTATCTGAAGTTGTTGTGATTTTGTTGACGAGCAAATCAACTAGTAAAACCACCGGTATTGTTAATATTTCTATTAGTTTCATACAGTGCTGTACTTTTTGTTCCGCCTGACCAGTGATTTAAGATTTTTTTTTTCCAAATTTTGGGAACATGTAGGATTTGCTAGTGCCTCAAGCAAGCTAAACCATTGTATTTTAATTCTCGTGGGAAGTCCAAGAATCAGCCCTAACTGTTAGATATGGAGGATTGAAAGATAATGTAACCCCCTCCATAATTATATCCGAAATACGCGATTAAAATGAAATAGAGACCAATAATAATCAAATAACATTTACTAACCCATCACATGACGGGGTTTTCACGAATACTTTTTGAAATCATTTATAAACATGGTCTCATATTCACATTTCGAATACAATTACTACGCGAAGATAAATCACATTCATATAAATATCAGAGTGCACAACTTAATCATCCCGACAATCCCGGGTACATACCTTCCCTAAAGATACACAGGGTATAATTACCCATTACAGTTCTTCAAATGGGGATTACACAATCTCATCTCGGAGGAGTCCTAGCCGCTCCCTCCACGAGCCACTTGCCCTGTCTAAATTGTTGGTAGGGGAGAGTGAGATTCGAGAGAATCTCAGTAGGAAACAAATACCATAATGCATGCATGATAGATGCTATGTGTATGACATGTTAGCTTTATCTAGATGCATGCCCCATAATGACATTTTTGCATACTCAATGTTTCATGTAACAAAACTATGGCCACAACAAAACAGAAACAGAGATTCATTTATTCAAATATGCTCTACACAATCAAGTAAAGCAATCACATACATCACTGCACAAGCAAAGATATCAAATACATGCAAGTAAGGTAAGTCCCCTACCTCCAGTCTTTTATCCTCGATTTGCGTGCCAGCAACTCGGGGCTTCACATTCGATCCTACAATGTCAAATATACTATTTAGACACTTCCATAGTGTTTCTGGGGGTTATATGAGGCTATATTGAAAATTTACTAAAATACCCCCGGGGACCCGGCCCGGCCCCACCGTACCCGGTCCGGCTGTACTTTTCTTGAAATTTTGACATGGGCTATTCTAACATATTTTCGCCTAAGGAATCCATTTCCGGACTCGGAATTATCAAATTCAATGTCAATTACAAAATTACCCTTGACAGCCCCACTTTAAGGGTTTTAGGGGCGTTTCCGTAATTATGCTTTCTCGGCCTTTTCCGAAAAAGTGCCCAACTGTAACCCCACCTAATTTTCGCTCCTGAACTCAATGGAATCATCAAATCATTGAAAATCCATCTCTAAGACCCATTTATAGCCCAGACCGAAATATACAAATACTCCGGGGAAAATTGGGGTTTTTCGGTTTCGGCTCCGTAAACGCGTTCCTTTCTACTCCTAACCACTTTATTGACTATTCCATTAGGTTACAACTACCATTTAGTATCAATTTGGGCAGCATAACAGCCCCACATACCCATTTCCAAAAATTAAAACCAATGGCAATCCGGTGAAATTTCACCGATTAAATTGCCCACAGCAGCCAGAATAGTCAATATACAAGAGTTTGGAAGTTACCTCAAGCTCCCACTTGATTTTCCTTGACTTGGCTGAAAACCCTAACTTCAAAACACCAAAAGAAGAGCTTCCAAACCTTAAAGAACATAAAGGAGTAGCTTAGGATCGGAGTTATACGCGTTAGGAGCGAAATCGTCGGAGAAATCGGCTTACCTTGTGATTTTTCTTCTCTTTCTCTCTCTAAGAGCTCTCAACTTTCTCTCACTATCTTCAGCTGAAAATGGCGTGAATGGCTGAAGAAGATGATCAATGTGATTAATAATCCATGCTGACATCATCTTTTAATGAGATGATGTCATAATTCCCATTTTCGGATTTTCTGGCAGATTTTCTGCCCAACTTTGAAAAATCATAACTAATTATAGAAAAATCAAAATGAGGTGATCCCAAAGCCAAATGAAAGGTATTGAAGTCCTCTTCATTGGAAAAATATGATCCATTACTAGAAATCACCACACAATTACAGAATTCCCAAACATTCAAGACTGTCCCAAAACAGAATCCATTTTCGACCTCAAACTTTGGACAGCTATAACTCCCAGTTCCCAAAACGAAATGGCACAAGTTATATGTCCATTTTGAAGCTTGGGATGTGAACTTTAAGACTGAAAAGTTTCATAATTTTCTGACATCATTTGCCTATTAAAAACGTCCACACGAGAAGACTGCCTAGACAGAATTCACACTGGACAACATTTCTAGTTTTGCAACCAATGTGTCCAATCCAATTTAAATCAATTCCAATGATTAAATACCACAACATGACACCATTTCCATCACAATACCCCATTCAATTATTCCCTCTATTCTAAGTCAATTTGGATGTTAATCCACAATTGAACTCAAATACAGGGTTTTGGCGTTGCTCATAACACAAGCGACTACAATCCACTTTATATTCTCTAAAAGGGTTCATTAATCACTAACCACGTCCACTTTTGTAGTCATTAACTCCTAATCACAATTTGGGATCTTGCTAAACCGGGGCTTAGCAATCCACTAATCTCAGGCGTATTCTCTAGCCTCGAGTCTCAAAATTTGGGGTGTTACATTTCTCCCCCCGTTCAATAAATTTCGTCCTCGAAATTTGTCATACCACTTAATCCAAAAACTACGGATGCTTCTTCACGACAGCTTCCGTTTCACAATTCATTTCATATTGGGATGGTCCCTTCTAGACCACCTACACAATGGAGCGTCTCAACTTGATTCTTGTAAGAATCTTAAACCATAAATGCAACCCTTGTTGCCATAACCTGCAATCGGCCCATATCACGATTGCTATACAACCACAATCATCATACTATTTCCAAACAAGTGCAATCGCCTCCACATACGATTGCCACACACTCTATCACCACATAACCACAATCATCGCAAGGCCTCCTCATTCATGAGTGGCTAGCGCATCTCAGTATTCAGTGACTCTAATTCATGAGCCATATCATAAGATCTCGGCAGTTAGGTGGCACAGGCCTCCAATCTGCTTAACTCAATCTAGTGATTCCATCCTGGAATAACTCAACCACTTCGCAACTCATTTCATAACAACAGCCGCAGCCGTATACACAAGCACTTATGCTTTTGCTGTATCCACTTTCACAGCATTACCCTCACCCGTACACCCACCAATGATTCCACTAGTGGTAACCGAGACTTTCGGGTATCCATAACAATCACATTGCCGTATCAAATTCCACGGCATTACCCTCACCCTTCCGGGACTTTTGGGTCTCAATCACAATGTTCTCGACAAATTCACATTGATGCGTGACGATTGTCACAAAACGACAGCACCAACGGCTGTATAGACAATTATACGTAGCTTTAGCCACTTGCACACATATCACATTGCAAGTATACCTCGGCTTCCGCCGCTTGCATAAATACGACAACTTCTCGCTGTCTCACAAATACACATTGCCCTTCCGGCATTCTCATCACAACACATATCACATCAACACACATCACAGATTCTAATTTTACGCACCGCCTTTCGGCCTGGGGTCAACACCGGTGCAACCAACGTGGTGGCTAGCCAGGCTGGCCATGCCGGGGTAATTGTCCTCACAACAAGAATCCCCGAACATGTAGTCGAATTAGCCATCAGCTGAATTAGCTCTGCTCTACTACACAATAATACCTCAGTCCCAGCTTATCCACAATGTTCATAGGTTCATCATCACACTCCACTCTCATCCCCTTTCTCCGCCGAGAAGACACACAGTCTTGACCCGAACCGTTGTTAGCTACTCAGGGACTATCGACGTGGCAGTGCACACACATAGCCATTCAGGCTCACAATATTAGATCCACAATCACACCCTACCCTCATCCCCTTTTACCGCCGGAAAGACACACAGTCTAATCCGAACCGTTGCTAGCGACTCAGGGACTATTGGCGTAGCGGTGCTCACACATAGCCTTTCGGCTTCCACATCACACTCCACCCTCATCCCCTTTCTCCGCCGGGAAAACACACAGTCTTACCCGAACTGTTGTTAGCTACTCAGGGACTATTGGCGTGGCAGTGCATACAAATAGCCTTATAGCTCATACAGCTAACCGGCTTTCACAAACGGCCCGTCGGCCTTCACAAATAGCCTGTCCCCCGTAAATTACCGCCCCGAAGCCACGGTCCTCCGCCATAGGAATCACCCCATGCGGCCGCAGGTAAGAGACTCACAAATAGCCGTCACACCCCACCGCCGTCTCACCCCACCGGGCCACAACGGTTAGTGCCCTCTCCCACCAATAGGGTGCGGAGAGGCTGGGTACACTACGTCGACCCAGGACTCACAATGCACAATTGTAACAAGCTGGAACCAGGCGTCTTAACCACTTCACCTTCAACATCTCAAATTCTTTTCACATACTGAGATCCTTCAAGACCTCTATTTACAATACGACTTGACCCCGAAGTTTTTCCTCCCGAAGCCATAGTTATCATATCATTCTCACATCAACCTCGAGCCTCTGCTCAACACGATTCTCAAACCTATTACATTCCCACGCTTCCGCTGCACACTCTGAGGTCTATCTCCTCATCTGTGCTATAACAATGTCAAGTTGATGTAACAGGAGTCCCATAGGAATCTCCTACTACAACTGACAACATTCACAATCTGTACCAAATCTTGGCTCGATTCAACTCGAATCATTGAAAGCCATTATCAACACATCGTTGAGATCCCATACTCCCAACGTTCCCAGAGCTCTATTCTACGATTCAACGTCACGGCGATTGCTCTCCACGGTTCATTATCAAGGTGGCTGCACTCTAGGGTTCATCGTCACAGTGGCTCTACTCTAGGGTTCATCGTCATGGTGGCTCCACACTACGCTACTGTACTCGGTGCTTCACTCAGTCCACTGACTGGTCAGCCCCTCCGGTCAGAGTTTTCCGTAGGTAGCCCTTTCCAATCGGATCTCACCGTAGGTAGCCCTTTCCGATCAGATCTCACCGTAGGTAGCCCTTTCCTATCAAAAGTCCCCGTAGATAGCGTTTTCCGATCCGAATCCTCCGTAGATAACTTTCTCTCTGTGCTGGATTAACACCCAACACTCTCAGAATAACTGGTACACATTTCAATTCACTTCCTGTACCATACCCTGGTACCACAGACGATTGAGGTCAAATCCAATCTCTAAGAATCAACCCAGTTATTGAGTCTAATCCTTAGAACACAACCCATCTGTCCAAACCTCAACCTTAGTTGAACTGGGAAATCACTTCCCCCATTTCCATAGAGCACCATCTGCCCTAACACACAGTCAAATATCTCAGCCAGCCGAAGGCACACAAGTCCCCTAGGTCTTAAGGCTTTTACACACATAAGATCAGTATGACATTACTACATGTAACATCATACCACTTTGGGTTACATACCCAACATCTAGGTTAGTCCTGATACCTAGAGCATCAATATCAACCACCTTGGAAACCATCTTCCTTGGTTTCAAATCAGATGATGGGTTTGATTACAACCACCTCTGGGTTTACAGCTCAAATTCTAGGACGAATCACTATGTCTTTCGATTACACAATGATCCTCCACTCTAGAATAACCAACAATGTATACACATATTCCTCAAATCTCTTATGTCCACAATGACAAATCACACTTGTGTATACACAATCACTATCACAAAACATCATCTACCACCAAGGTAGAGATCTAAGAGAGCTATCCTAGCAAATTCCCAAGTTTGCCAGGAACTGTAGCTCTGATACCAAAATGTAACCCCCTCCATAATTATATCCGAAATACGCGATTAAAATGAAATAGAGACCAATAATAATCAAATAACATTTACTAACCCATCACATGACGGGGTTTTCACGAATACTTTTTGAAATCATTTATAAACATGGTCTCATATTCACATTTCGAATACAATTACTACGCGAAGATAAATCACATTCATATAAATATCAGAGTGCACAACTTAATCATCCCGACAATCCCGGGTACATACCTTCCCTAAAGATACACAGGGTATAATTACCCATTACAGTTCTTCAAATGGGGATTACACAATCTCATCTCGGAGGAGTCCTAGCCGCTCCCTCCACGAGCCACTTGCCCTGTCTAAATTGTTGGTAGGGGAGAGTGAGATTCGAGAGAATCTCAGTAGGAAACAAATACCATAATGCATGCATGATAGATGCTATGTGTATGACATGTTAGCTTTATCTAGATGCATGCCCCATAATGACATTTTTGCATACTCAATGTTTCATGTAACAAAACTATGGCCACAACAAAACAGAAACAGAGATTCATTTATTCAAATATGCTCTACACAATCAAGTAAAGCAATCACATACATCACTGCACAAGCAAAGATATCAAATACATGCAAGTAAGGTAAGTCCCCTACCTCCAGTCTTTTATCCTCGATTTGCGTGCCAGCAACTCGGGGCTTCACATTCGATCCTACAATGTCAAATATACTATTTAGACACTTCCATAGTGTTTCTGGGGGTTATATGAGGCTATATTGAAAATTTACTAAAATACCCCCGGGGACCCGGCCCGGCCCCACCGTACCCGGTCCGGCTGTACTTTTCTTGAAATTTTGACATGGGCTATTCTAACATATTTTCGCCTAAGGAATCCATTTCCGGACTCGGAATTATCAAATTCAATGTCAATTACAAAATTACCCTTGACAGCCCCACTTTAAGGGTTTTAGGGGCGTTTCCGTAATTATGCTTTCTCGGCCTTTTCCGAAAAAGTGCCCAACTGTAACCCCACCTAATTTTCGCTCCTGAACTCAATGGAATCATCAAATCATTGAAAATCCATCTCTAAGACCCATTTATAGCCCAGACCGAAATATACAAATACTCCGGGGAAAATTGGGGTTTTTCGGTTTCGGCTCCGTAAACGCGTTCCTTTCTACTCCTAACCACTTTATTGACTATTCCATTAGGTTACAACTACCATTTAGTATCAATTTGGGCAGCATAACAGCCCCACATACCCATTTCCAAAAATTAAAACCAATGGCAATCCGGTGAAATTTCACCGATTAAATTGCCCACAGCAGCCAGAATAGTCAATATACAAGAGTTTGGAAGTTACCTCAAGCTCCCACTTGATTTTCCTTGACTTGGCTGAAAACCCTAACTTCAAAACACCAAAAGAAGAGCTTCCAAACCTTAAAGAACATAAAGGAGTAGCTTAGGATCGGAGTTATACGCGTTAGGAGCGAAATCGTCGGAGAAATCGGCTTACCTTGTGATTTTTCTTCTCTTTCTCTCTCTAAGAGCTCTCAACTTTCTCTCACTATCTTCAGCTGAAAATGGCGTGAATGGCTGAAGAAGATGATCAATGTGATTAATAATCCATGCTGACATCATCTTTTAATGAGATGATGTCATAATTCCCATTTTCGGATTTTCTGGCAGATTTTCTGCCCAACTTTGAAAAATCATAACTAATTATAGAAAAATCAAAATGAGGTGATCCCAAAGCCAAATGAAAGGTATTGAAGTCCTCTTCATTGGAAAAATATGATCCATTACTAGAAATCACCACACAATTACAGAATTCCCAAACATTCAAGACTGTCCCAAAACAGAATCCATTTTCGACCTCAAACTTTGGACAGCTATAACTCCCAGTTCCCAAAACGAAATGGCACAAGTTATATGTCCATTTTGAAGCTTGGGATGTGAACTTTAAGACTGAAAAGTTTCATAATTTTCTGACATCATTTGCCTATTAAAAACGTCCACACGAGAAGACTGCCTAGACAGAATTCACACTGGACAACATTTCTAGTTTTGCAACCAATGTGTCCAATCCAATTTAAATCAATTCCAATGATTAAATACCACAACATGACACCATTTCCATCACAATACCCCATTCAATTATTCCCTCTATTCTAAGTCAATTTGGATGTTAATCCACAATTGAACTCAAATACAGGGTTTTGGCGTTGCTCATAACACAAGCGACTACAATCCACTTTATATTCTCTAAAAGGGTTCATTAATCACTAACCACGTCCACTTTTGTAGTCATTAACTCCTAATCACAATTTGGGATCTTGCTAAACCGGGGCTTAGCAATCCACTAATCTCAGGCGTATTCTCTAGCCTCGAGTCTCAAAATTTGGGGTGTTACAGATAAACTAGGTTAACTCAACTGATGCTTATTTTTGTAGCTCCCACATGATTTATAGAAAAGATTAGTTTAGTGATCAAGTTTTAATTAACTTATTAGATTTTAATATAATTTTTGTTAGCTTTTATTTATTATTTTTTGGGGCAATCAACAAAGAAAATATTCATTAAAAATTTGCTCTAAATTCCATTTAAAGGACTAATAAGTCCTGCAAATTTAAAATAATCTAGGGAAAATTTCAATCAGCCCCCCTATAAAAGTAATTTCAGTTAACCCCTAAAATTTTCTAAAACTTTAAGACATCCCTCGGTCAAAATGAAATTAATTTTTGTGGATGAAAAAACCATGATGCTCTTACTTTATTTGTCTTATAAATTGTCTTATTTATCTTATAAATACTCATATTTATCTTGTGAATTTTTATATTTGTCTTATACATGCCAAAATGTTTTTAATTTTCTAGGTTCTTTTCAATCTCTGTATTTATCTTGTGAATATTTTTATTTGTCTTGTAAATGCCCATATTTATCTTGTAAATGGAAAAAATGTTTTTAACTCCCTAGGTTCTTTTGAATCTCTTTATTTATCTTGTAAATATCTTTATTTTCTTTGTAAATGCCCATATTTATCTTGTGAATTTTCTTATTTGTCTTGTAAATAGTTAAAATGTTTTTGATTCCCTAGGTTTTTTCTAATTTTTTTATTTTCCTTGTAAATACTCTTTTGAAAAAAAAATAAATAAAAGAAGGGTATCACTATCTTTTTACCCACAAAAAAATAATTTCATTTTGATCATTGGGGTGTAATGAAGTTTCAAAAAGTTTCGGGGTTGACTGAAATTAATTTGCTAAAGAGGGGGCTGACTGAAATTTTCCCAAAAAATCTAATGAGGTGTTTTGAAACATAGCTGTTATCAAAAATTCACGTTTAAATTACAATATTTCTATAGTAAATTCGTAAGGACCGGTTATAAACATATATAAGCCGCGAAAAGTGTGAACTAATCCAATCTACACCCAAACAAGAGAGACAAATAACCCAGCCAACCAGAATTGACTGGTCTCTTTCTTATTTATAGAAAAATAAACATACACATGTCTGAACTGGACCAAGTAAGCCCAGATACATAGGCCCAATATAACTAATACATAATACAAGCACCTAATATACATGACCGAACTCTAAACATCATTGTCTAACACCCCCCTTCAAGGAGGGGACTAAACAGATTGGTAGTACCCAACTAACGAACAGAAGTATCATGACTGTTTCTACCTAGTGGTTTTGTTAACACATCTGCCAACTGATCCTTAGAAGCCACATGTCGTAAATCAATAATGCCTTGTTGTAGCTTCTCACGTACGAAGTGACAATCAATCTCGATGTGCTTCGTATGTTCGTGAAATACGGGA
Organism: Inga leiocalycina; assembly: GCA_963242795.1. NCBI lineage: Eukaryota > Viridiplantae > Streptophyta > Magnoliopsida > Fabales > Fabaceae > Inga > Inga leiocalycina. Next base: position 63,382,717 of record OY725321.1, read on the forward strand.
TTTGTGGCAATATGAATAGCCGCCTTGTTATCACAATGAACCTTAACTGGTTCCAATCCCTTGATCCTAAGATCTTTCAATAGCTGAGTAACCCAAACTATCTCTAACACAGCTGTCCCAAGTGCTCAATACTCGGCTTCAGCCAATGACTTGGACACCGTATGCTGTTTTTTTGATTTCCAACACACTAATGACTCACCCAATTTAATGACATAACCCGTAACCGATCTTCTTGTATCATCACATGCTACCCAATCTGAATCTACATAGCACTCCATGCTGAATTGTTTTGCTGCAGAGAGAAGAATCCCAAGTCCTGGGTAACTCTTGAGATATCTCACAACACGAACAGCAGCTGCCATATGTGATCTCCTTGGAGCGCTCATATATTGGCTCAAAGTCTGCACAACATAACTAATATCAGGTCTAGTATTAGTAAGATAACACAACTTACCAACTAACCGACGATAGACTCCTGGATCTGTCATCAAGGGATCAAATTGTTCCCTTCATTTCTGTTTCTTACAAGTAATTTTGCTTGTAAGATGTTTGACTTGTCCTTCTAGACTCAACCGTGTGCTCCTTTCCATAGGGATGCGTAGCGGTTTTGCTCCACTCAACCCCATATCACCTATGAGATCAAGTGTGTATTTTCTTTGGCTAAGCACTATTCCCTGATCTGAACGTGCTAATTCTAGCCCAAGAAAATATCTCAAATGTCCCAAATCCTTGATTTTGAATTGAGAATGTAAATAGGCCTTAACCTCCTCTATTCCTCGCATATTGTTTCCTGCAATGACCAAATCATCTACATATGCCAAAATAAGAATTATTCCATGATCATCTGACTTAATAAACAAGGAATAGTCATATTTGCTTTGCCTAAACCCCCTTGAACTAATGCATCAGTAAGTTTGACATTCCATTGCCTAGATGCCTGCTTTAATCCATACAAGGATTTGTGAAGTTTACAAACCTTATCTTTGCCAAAAATGTCAAATCCTTGTGGGATATGCATGTAAACTTCCTCATTTAAATCCCCTTGTAAGAATGCATTGTTGACATCCATTTGAAAGAGATGCCAACCATGCATTGATGCAAGGGTGAGGATGGCCCTTACCGTTACCATTTTAACCACTGGGGAAAAAGTCTCAAAATAATCAACCCCCTCTTGTTGACTATACCCTTTTGCTACCAATCGGGCCTTATACCTTTCAACATTACCAGAAGAATCATACTTGATTTTAAAGACCCATTTGCAACCAATGGGCCGTTTACCTTTAGGAAGAGACACAATTTCCCATGTTCGATTGTTCTCTAAGGCTGTCATTTCCTCACGCATGGCCTCCATCCACTTGGGATGTTTAGATGCTTCATGGAAATTATAAGGCTCAACAAGCTTATCAGTATGCAGCAAATAATTCTTATAATCATTAGTAACATTTGCATAGGAGATGTATTCATGGATGGGATACCTACAACTTGAATTAAACTTCTCACCTTTCTTACCATTCTTGACTTGCCCAAGGCAAATGTAGTCATTTAACCATGCTGGAGCCCTTTTATTCCTTGCTGGTCTGGATTCTCCACTAGAGAATTCCTCTGCATCAATAGGGGATATGCGACACGGATTGGCGGTGCCAGATCCGAGATGTTGGCAAATGCCGACCTCTGCAACTCCAAATCTTGGAGAATCGATCGGCGGCGAGCTCTGCAACTCCACATCTTGGAGGATCGATCGGCGGTGCTAGCGGTCGGCGTGAGAGAAAAAAAAGGAAACGGTCAGTGATCTTGGTTCGTGAGACGATGATAGATCAGACGAGGGAAAAAAATGACAGAGGAATGAAGCAAGATCCTCTGCTCGCAATGAAACGACGACGTTTCAGATTTCAACGAGCATGGGCTTGAAGGGTGGATAACTTGGCTCTGGTACCATGTGAACTAATCCAATCTACACCCAAACAAGATAGACAAATAACCCAGCCAACCAGAATTGACTAGTCTCTTTCTTATTTATAGAAAAATAAACATACACATGTCTGAACTGGACCAAGTAAGCCTAGATACACAGGCCCAATATAACTAATACATAATAAAAGCACCTAATACACATGACCGAAATCTAAACATCATTGTCACATCATTGTCTAACAAAAAGAATGTCGTTATGCCCTCGTATCTACAGCAAGCCATCCACTATCCAATATTGGATTCCAGCGAATCTAAATTTAAATAGAGTTCGTTGGGACACTAACATATTGATAATTTATGATAATAATTCCTCAGAGTGGGTCCCAATAGGAACTAAAAGGAAGGATATAGTGGTCAAGGGAAGAAAAAGGATGTGGGCCCCCAGAGACTTCCAATCCTTTTTCATCTTTACAATCTGAATTAATAATTGAATGCCCATTTCCCAATCCAAAGTGGACCTATAGTCGATGACATGGATCTAGCCCAAATTCCCGAAGTGGACACAGAGGTTTCAACCATTGTGGGTTGCAATGATGAGCTGAATAATTTGTGCAGCGATAGGAAAAATGGAGTTTCTCAATTTAGTTTTTGGTAATTTTACCTTTGGTAAAAACTCGATTGTGTAATGTGATTTATGTTTGGAACATCGATTGTATAAATGACTTTTGCAAAAGTAAAATTTGTTTAGATTAACTTAAGCACAAATGACTTTTGTAATAATAGTAAGAGAGAGTGGGTGAAAAAATATTTTAAAGGGTTAAAAACACCAAAAAATAGTTTAAAATAGTTTTTGGAACTGAAAAAGTATATTAAAGATAAAATTGCAATCAGTCTAATAACACACTGGGTACAGTTGAAAAAATATTTTAAGGGTTAAAATAACCAAATAATAGTTTAAATTAATTTTTGTAGCCAAAAAAGTACATTAAGGGTAAAATTACAATCAGTGTGATATCATACTGGACACAACTGAAAAAATATTTTAACCATTCTCACTCTCTCCAAAAGCTAAATCACCAAAAGCTAGGAAATAGAGCTTATGGCAAACGCTATTAAAGTGAGATTAAGCTCAATTGCTCACTTTGTTCACCAAACACTCATTTTTTTAAGCTCAATTGTCAATTGATATATTTGGGGGCCCAAACGCTCCCCCGAGGATATGAGCGATGAGTGACCTTGGCACTAATTTGATTAATGATAGACCTATGTTAATTAATATATTATTAATTTGATTAATAATCTTGTTTTCATTACATTTTCATGGCATTCATATTATTTTTGAATCAATAAAAGGCTCTTGGAAAAGAGAGAATGATCTTAAGTTTGAATATACGTTATCCTTGATTAAATTTTTTGATTGTGGGTCCTAAGACTAACAAACAAAAAACTCTCATCAAATGAAAAAAAATAAAAAATGAATAAAAGAATTACATACAAGAAATTAATTAAAAACTTTTACAAATGGAGTTTCATGCTTTATTGAAAACTCGTTTATCTTCAACACTGAACAGAGAATTAGTAAGCTTGGTTTTCAAAATTTCACTTTCTTTGGAATTAAGCAGGTGGGGGTCTTTGAGTGACACCGCCAATTCATTCATCTCGCAATTGAAAATAATAGATGACAATTGTTTATGCAAGGCCTCACATTTTTGTTCATCGATTATTATGGGACGAGCTTACTCGACTAGGCAACAACATGCAGGGCCATGGCTATTGGGTTGTGATTTTAAAGGGACTATGGCCTTTAACGTGCCTTCTCTAACATCCTTTCAAATTTCACAATTTCTTAAGTGTTTGATTCTTGTTTCTTGTGATCATTAGATTGTATATAAAATAAGTAACATTTTGATATTTTATATGCATAAAATAGCACAGTTTTGGATTTTTTTACCATTTTTCAAAACAAACAAATAAATAAAGCTTAATTTCAGAGTTTTTTTCCTTTGAAAATTCATAAAAAATTTAAAGTTGCACCATCTTTTTTTCCTATAATATATTAAAATGATAATCATTTTTATGTAGAATCTAATGATCGCAAAAAATAAGAAAAAAGTTTTGGGAGGTTGAGACATCACAAGGGGCAGTAGAGAAAGGCACGTTAGAGGCTCCAAATCTGATTTTAATGCCACACTATTTGAACATGAGATAACATCGATCTTCTAACAAGATTTTAGTAACTGGTATGAGAATATAGATGTACAGGACTTGGGGCATGTGGGCCCTCTCTCTTTACATAGAAACGAGCAAGCATGGAGGCTAGTCATGATCATTTAATGGCCAATGAACATTGGCTGCGATGTTTTCCCAATGCTAGAGTTTCACATCTTCCATTTTATAACTCAGACCATCGGCCCTTACTCCTATGTCTCGATGGCTGTGCTGAGATGTCAAGAGCACCGAGGCCATTTCGGTTTATCGCGCGTCTTGGGTGTTGTACGAGAACTTTAATGCTTTTTTAAAGGATAAATGTATTTGGAACAGGAATGTATTTGGGCACATTGAATCCAAGAAGAAGAAACTGATGGGTCATCTTGAATGAGTGTCCTGTGCTATTAGAAGAGGAAAAAATATAGAATACTTTGAGGAACTGCAAACTGAACTATGGAAAGAGCTTGAGAGTGTTATCACTCAATAAGCTTTTTTGTGGGCACGAAAATCGAGACTGGACTGGAATATTTTTGGTGATAGAAATACGAGACTTTTCAACTCGCATGCTAATGTTTAAAGGAAGAAGAACAGAATTGATGCTATTTGCCTTGAAAATGGAAATTGGTGTTATGACGTTGAAGTTATTAAAGAAGCTACTACTTTCTTTTCGTCTCTCTTTAAAGAAGAGTATGGCATTAGAGAAGAACTTCAATGTAGTGTCTCCTATCCTCGTATTGAACCAGCTACCTTAAGACTTTGTGTGAGTGAGGTCGATGAGAGAGAAGCAAAGCAGGCCATATTTGATATGGGGCCGCTTAAATATTGATGGTTTGAATGTTCTATTCTACCAACATCAATGGAACATGATGGGAGTACAGTGGTAAGTTTTATAAAGTTCTTTTTTAGTAACTTGTATAATATTCATGAGACTAACAAAACTCTAATATTGTTATTCTAAAAAAGGATCCTTTTGAGACTTTCAAGGACCTCAGACCTATAAGTCTTTGTAATGTTGTTTATAAAGCAATTATTAAGATCATTGCATGTCGAATGAGGATGTTCATGCCGCATATCATCTCTTTGAATTAGTGCAGTTTTTTTTTATAGGCAGACATATCTTTGATAATATTATTGTGGCCCAAGAAGTCATACATTTAGGGGTGGAAATAGGTTAGGTTAGGCTAGGCTTTGCCTAAATAGGCCTGGGCCTGCAACAGAGATTCAAAACCTGAGCCTGGGCCTGAGCCTGTATGTAGCCTTTTTTTTAGGCCTGAGCCTGGGCCTTCAAAAGGCCTGACAAGGCCTGAAGCCTGTTTAAAGGCCTACTTAAATAATGTAGGCTTTTAAATAACCTTTAAAGCCAATGCCTCTAAATTTATATATAATCCTTCACAGTGGAGGGTGCAAATTGAGGGAGAGTAAGTGAGTTAGTGTTGTCATCTCGAGCGATCGAAGAGAAGAAAGGCAAGAGTGAATGATTTATGTGAAAGTAATGGTTGAGTGTAATGATGACGGGATGTGAAATTTAGAATTAAGGTTAAGTTAGTAAATTTATAAATAATTTATAAAATTATTTAGATTATATTATATATACTTATGTAATATTATACATTAAAAAAAGCTAAATAGGCCAGGCCTGTAGGCCTATAGGCTAGGCTTTATGAAAATAGGCCTGGCCTGTTTATCTAAATAGGCCTAACAATATGCCTGAGTCTGAGCCTGGCCTATTTATTAAATAGGCTAGGTTAGGCTTTATGTAGGCTAGGCCGTAGGCCCCTGTTAAGGGCCTGGCCTATTTCCATCCCTACATACATTTTATGTGAACGATGATAAGGAAGAAAGGTTTTATGGCTATTAAATAAAATTGACCTTCAAAAGACATATAATAGAGTGAATTTGGAGATTTCTACACAAGTGCCTCAAGGAATTAAATTTGCCTAGTCAGGTTATTGAGGTTATCTCTTGCTGTATCAATACATCCAGTCTCCAACTACTGTGGAATAAGTATAAGGCTGAATCTTTCTAGGCATCAAGGGGTGTGCACCAAGGGGACCCTGTCTCGCCATACCTGTTTATAATTTGCATGGATAAATTAGCTCATTTGATTCAAAAGAAAATGGCTCAACAACAGGAGTGGAGGCCTATAAGACTCACTAAAACAGAGCCACAGATAACTCACTTAGTCTTTGCTAATTCTTTTGCTGGAGGCATCGACACACTAGGCAGAATTGATCAAAGGATGCTTAGACTCCTTTTGCAATACTTTTGGGTTAAAGGTAAACACAACTAAGACTCATGTATTCTTTTCTACTAACATGAATCACACCAGGTGCAGCAAATTAAGCTCATTGTTGGGCTTTTCCTCCACGGCGGAGCTTGGGAAATATCTTGGCGTGCCTTTGCATCATCAATGAGTTTGTAAAGATACCTTTCAAGGGGTTATTGACAAGGTGAAGACCAGATTATCTAAGTGAAAGGCACGTTTTATCTCTTTAGCTGTTAGATCGACTTTAATTTCATATGTGGCTTCAACAATTCCAAACCTCATCCCTCCCGGTAGACACATGCAACGTGCTTTGTAAACATAACAGAAATTTCTTATGGGGGATAACAGAGGAGAGAAGGAAAACAAATCTCGTCTCCTAGGATGAAGTTTGCAAGCTAAAGAAGAGGGGTAGTTTGGGTTTGAGGCATGCTAAATTACAAAACCACTCTCTTCTAATGAAGTTGGGTCAGAATTTGGCTAAATGTAGAGATGATATATGGTTTTGAGCAGTGTGAGACAAGTATTGGTGTGACAATGATCTTATGCCAAAATGTGACCCAAAAAGGACTGGCTTGAATGTCTGGGCAGGAATCAAAAAGATATGGAGCAAAGTAGGGGAAGGAATGGAAACTACTGCTGACGGTGGGACCGTGAGATGGAGATGGAACAGAATTGGCAACTTCTCATTTAAGTAGCATTTGTGCTCCTTTTTGAGAATGATGACATAACTGATAATAGCTGGGATAAAATATGGAAATATGAAGGTGTTGTAAAGGTGTCGTACACTTGCTTGGCTTGTTGCACGTAATTCAGCAAGATGGAAAAGACGAATGTGTGAGGATGACTTATGCCTGACATGTAAAAGATAAGCTGAAGACATGGTACATGTTTTTCATGACTGTGGCTACACAACTTCGAGAAAAACTGGTTCACTCTTACAGGTGGAGGAGGTTTTGCACTCAACTTTATAGATTGGCGGTGGTGGAATATCAACTATAAGAGTGAAGATGAGGTGGACTAGGGACCTTTATTTATCATGATCCTTTGGTGGCTTTGGTTATGCAGCAACATGTTTGCCTTTTGAATAGAAGAAATTAAAGTGCCGAATGAATTTGTTATTACAAATGCTAGAGGGATTACGGTAAGCATGCTACAGGAGACATGTGATTGCTTGGCAGGGATTTACCCACAGAAAAATTCTATGAGTAATTACCGACGAAAAATTTTTCCGACGGTAATTTAATATTATTTTTTTAAAAAAAAATCCATGTGGCGATCTTAAAAGAGGCCATGTGGATATCACCGAAAGCCCCTCCACCGCCTGATCCCACATCCGACCCCCGAGCAAGGGCCACGTGTTTCTGTGAGATAATTGTTGCATTTTGTGACAAAGGTGGGATTCAAACCTTTGACCTTTGGTATGTGTTCTGATACCTTTGCCAGTTGAGCTGCTTTCACCTTACGTTACTTATTCATGTAATAATATATATAATGTAATAATTAAAAACCAAATATAATATTAAGATAAATAAATAAATAATTAAATATATATTTATATATAATTACATATTTCATTTTTTATAATATAAAATATACAATTTTTTAATTTCTAATTTTGTTTAAATATTTAATATTAATATAAATATATATAATATTACATATATATTTATATATAATTATATATTTCGTTTTTTATAATATAAATTTAAAATATTTTAATTTCTTATTTCAATTTAATATTTAATATAAATATAAATATATATAATATTAAATATATATTTATATATAATTATATTTTTTTTTTTATGATATAAAGTTTAAAATTTTTAATTTTTTATTTCATTTAAAGTTTTTATTATTAATATTATATATTATATTAAATATTAATTTTATGATATTTAAATTTTTATTTGTTATAGATTATTTTTATTTTTATTATTTTGTATAAATTATTAAATGATAATATAACAATTATTAATTTTATCGATGGATTACCGACAAAATTCCGTGGGTAATTTCTCATTCAAATTACCCACGGAATTCCGTGGGTATTATGTGGGTAATTACCAATGGAAAAAATTCCGTGGGTAATTCATCAGATGTTACCGACGGAATTTTTCCCGTCGGTAATTAGAGAAGAATTACCCACGGAATCCGTCGGTAATTTTTTATTAAATTATCCACATAATTCCGTGGGTAATGCATGGGTAATTACCGACAGAAAAAATTCCATGAGTAATGCGTTAGAAGCTACCGGCGGAATTTTTTCCGTGGGTATTAGAGACGGATTACCCATGGAATTCCATGAGTAATTTCACATTCAAATTACCCACGGAATTCCGTGGGTAATTACCGACAGAAAAAATTCCGTGGGTAATCCGTCAGTAATTACCGACGGAATTTTTTTCATATTTAATCCATCGGTAATTAGAGACGGAATTTTTTTCCGTCGGTATTTTCCGACGGAAAATCCGTTGGTATTTTCCGATGAAAAATCCGTCGTTAAATCATCAGAAATAATTTCGTGGGTAATTCCGTAGGTAATAGCATGTTTTTTTATAGTGGCTCTTCACGGATTTCACTTGATTAGTTATGCACCAGAGAGGACTAATTTGTATTCTCGAAAAGGGGTTGTAAAACTGGGACCACTAGTGATAGGAATGTGAACTAAGGTGTCTTATCTTCTATAAAAATATGACTCTAAGGAGAGACATCTTGGTCATGCGAAACCCCATTCTGGATTGATCAGTTTCTCGGATACTTGATTTGTTTTATCAATAGTCCTTTAGGCCACCTCGGTATCCACCCTCCCATCCAGCATATAAGTAATATTTTAGACAAATTCTTTGATTAATAATATAAATTACTTGGATAATAATTAATGTTCATTTGCAAGATTTACCCTTGTATCTAATGTGTAAATGTGGTTCATTGTATTTTTTTTTCACTGGCACAAAAAATACTTTTTATGATGGTTATTATCAATTATATATATGCGAGCGCTATATATACTCTACGTAGATATATAATAGTTCCAAATCATAATATATTAAGGGCATATATAATGGTTCTTTGTTAATAACCATAATGTATTAACTTTATTTATTTTTAATTATATACAATTATTTTTATTATTTGTTCTTATTTTGTTTTGCAATTAATATTTATTATATAAGACACAATATAATAATTGATAATAACAAGATAATAATATCCAATAAAAAACTTATATTTATAGAATTAAAAATTCTATACATTATAGGTAAACATCATACAATTTAAAAGAAATTAATAAGTTAAACACTCTCATGACATAACATTATCTTATAATGTTTTGAATTCTAAAAGAAAATCAATTAATAAAAAATTCCCAATATTCTCCAATACTTTTGTTGTAGATTGTCCATAGATTGGTATGCTTCAAGAGTTTCTGTCACATATCCTTTAACTTCAAAAGGATAATATAAATATAAAAATAAGAATATATATAATAAAAATAAGCAAATATAAAAAACTTAAACAAATCTTGGAATATAATTTTGAAAATAAGAAACTAATAAAAATTGGAAAATATAAAAACTTAAGCAAATCTTGAAACCTGATTCAACAAACCTCATTTCAACCTAAAGTTTCGGGTGCTAAATTAATGTTTAGGGACGTGATATGCTCAACAATAAAAAAATTCAACATTTTACCTCATCATTTTTCTATGTTCTTTGCTTTCTCTTTTTTAATCTTCAAACCAATGGCCATCATCAGATTAGATATCGTAATCCTGACCGGCGACCTTGAATATCAACTAGTGAGCTCTTGTTATGTAAAAAACTAGCATTAACTCCCCCACGCATTGCACAGGGAGCACTGGATTTCAAACATAAATAACACATCCAAAGATAATAATTCAACAATGCACTAATTGCTTTCATTACATCCCTAATACATGGATCACATCCACACTTATAAATTCAAGTATGTAATCAGCAACATAAAGTTGATTAATCAAGTACAATAGCTTCAAATCAGCAACTCAAACCCCTAAATACCTCCTTGTAGACAACATTTTTTGTAGTCCTTCTCCTCTCTTGATCATTAGTAGGCATATATATCTTCAATCCATTCATACTTTTTACTCTAGAAAGTGTAACATATAATTGACTATGTATAAATACAGGCCTTGTAAAAAAAATATTATATTTTTGGATATATATATATATATAGATGTTGCATAATACAAATTGCATTAAATTACACAAAACTTCCTTGAAATATTCACCATGAACAAATAATCCTTTTAATCTTTAAAACTCAATAATAAATTCAATTGTAAACTTATATATTTTCTGTTATAGGATGTGCATTGTTTCTCAGCACTTTTGGATTCTTAGTTGTAGCCTTACTTCCTTGTGAGGTCATTGCGTTTAAGCCTCTTAATGGCTTCGTAGAACTAAATGAATGGTTGGTTCTTCCTTCTTTGCTATTCGGTAAGACTTTATTTTTAACTAAAGATAGAATCAATGAGAGGTTGGGATGATGTACACATTATCTTTATTTTTAAAGAAAGAAGGCATTCTTGTTTAAGGTTGTGGTGTAGTCAACTTTATAAGAGGGAGTAGCAAGCTAACCATAAACTTGTTATAAGAATTAATTGTAATGAGACAAAATTAGCAGACTCAAAAAGAGGTAGGTCCAGCTTTTTCATTGTACAGACAGGCAAACCACAAAGACGAAACACACTATACATGGTTACATAAGTTGATAAACATGAAAAGGAGAATGAGAAATCTTCCAGGCATCATGAGGAGCGTAGGAGACCAGACTGTGATTTTGGAATCCAGTTATCTATCCCAATGATCCACCACCATTCTAAAGAAAGAACATTTGAACTATCAGTTTCAACAGCAAAACATTATCAAGTCCAAAAAAATATTGCACTACAAGTTGACACTTAAAGCTAATTAGTTAACTCTAATGCGTTGGCATATCAAGACAATAAAACCAACCACTACTCTAATACATGAACAAAATTAATGTCATCAAAAACAAAAATAAGATGCTACTGCAAGGCAAGGTAGTCAAGATTGGACTTATAGCCTCTTTGACTTAACGGTTTGAGGGCTCAAACGTTATGTAAACACATAAAAGCAAGATGATATGATTTTGACCTGTTTGTGATGGCTTTAAAATTTAAGCTCATCCATCTCATAAGCTACGGTAGAGTGGAAGCCACTTTTAGTGGCTTTTGGCTTACCCGATTGCTTTGCGGTAAGCAAAAGAGAGGATATAAAAACAAAAGAAAATGTGGTTGCATCATAGTAAGCAAAAGAAGAGAGGGGTATTAAAACAAAAGAAAAGAGAGGAGAGAGAAATTATATATGGCATAGAGATTATTAAAGATGATAAATTTTTTCCTTCAAATTATATTATAGTCAACTGAGTTGTACATTAAGGACTAGAGGTAGTAATATATTTTTTATGCCAAAATTTATAATATACACACGTATTAAATATATCTATCAAGGTATTTTCAAAATTTTCCCAATATGTTAATTATTTTCATATTTATTATAATGAAGTATTTTAGTAGTTTCAAATTTTTTCCAATAATAATTACATATTTTAATTTTTTCTAATTATAATTATAATTATAATTTTTTCCTTAAAATTATCACAATATATACATATAATATAAATGTATTATTTAACAAGATTGATTTCCTTTTCAATAATTGTTCATCTAAACTTACTTTTTAGATAATCATTCAAACAAGTTTCAGTTTTTAAAAAAAATCACTTTTACCACCACCAATCTAAATATAAATCACATTTATAATTTGATTTTTATCCTATTTTAAGTTTGTGAAAGTCATATTGAAAAAAACCACTTCTGCCACTACTAATCTAAAATACCCTTAATCATCAAACCATATGCTAAGATCTTGCCATGAGAAACCATGAGTCCTATGCAGGACAATTTTGTTCATTGGTCAGACAAGGATTAAACAATCAAAGGATTGCACATCCTCTGCAATCCTGGAAAGGTTTTTGTTTGAGTAGATGACAACACTCCCCCCGTCAAACACAATGTTTTTCCATTTCCCAAGCAAGACTATTATGTTTTGGACACTCAAAGCAAAACGTAGAACCAGAGGTCTTTCCACTCCCCATAAATTCATCACACCAGCCCTTTCTTCGATCCACACACACTGCATCACAAGCCTAGATCCATACCGACGGCCATCAAACCAGGTTAACCAGCTCAAGCCGATGAAATATTCGTTCTCTCTTGCTACAAATTCTTCCTCAAATTTTGTCACTTCTAGATTTGTTTTGTACAAGGCATCTATACCTTCATAGTGAAATTGGATTTCTAAGAATCCATAACTCATTAATTTAATGAATTATCATGTTTATCCTGTAAGTTCTGGCTTTTGGCACTTAAGAATTGTGCTGATATATGAGATATATTGGAACTCTGGAAACTTATGCCTTTCATATAATGAACCTATATCCTAAGCGTTGCATAAAATTGAAGAAATGAATTGCACTACTCATGACTCATAAATAGGGCATCATGATAGAATTTTTTGTATTATATATATAGACAGATATATAAATTTTGGTTATGATAAGTATCATGCTTACCAATGAAATTAATTTATATGAAAATATATACATAAATTTTTAAAAACTAACATTTTGTTGAAGTTTATGATCCAGTCCAGTACTACAATTTTGTCTCTTCAGCCCCTTGGCCAATCCTATGTAAGATGACAATCCTGAAAATCATGATGCTAGTGAAATATGCAAGACAAAACAAATTGGTGGACTCATGTCTGCATGGATGAATGGCAAATATTTAATTTAAGCATCCACAACACAAACCTCAACCAAGAAATAAGCAAAAATAAACCCCTATAGTAGCTCTTACATTAGAACTTGAGGGAGAAGTACTCAAAAGTATTACTCGTATTTTCTTCTTTTCGCCCGTCCATCCTTTTATAGGAGTATCTATTGATGTTTGTTTGTTTTTCAGGTCCTATACCCAAAGACATAGGCAATCTTGATAAACTTGCACAATTAGATTTGTCAACAAATGATTTCAGGGGACATATTCCACCCAATATATTCAACATTTCAACAATAAGACGAATATACCTGGGAGGGAATTTCCTCTCTGGCCTTCTCCCATCAGAAGTAGGAAGTGGGCTTTCCAACCTGAAAGATTTTAGTGTGGAGATGAACGAACTTACTGGACAAATTCCAAAGAGCATAGCAAATGCTTCTAAACTCTATAAATTAGAGTTAAGAGAGAATAAATTTAATGGTGATGTACCCAATGTTCTTGGGAATTTAACCAACTTGGTGGGATTATTTTTGGATGGGAATGATTTGAATGGGTTGATTCCTCCTACAATTAAAAGATTACAAACCCTTCAAGTTTTCTATCTCGGTAACAACAAAATGCAAAGGTCCGTCATTGAAGAACTTTGCCAAGTCAAAAGTTTGAGTGAGTTGTATTTGGCTAACAACAGGTTTTCAGGAGCAATTCCAAGTTGCCTTGAGAATCTTACTTCTTTGCAAAAGTTGGACTTCAGCTCTAACAAATTGACTTCTTATATACCCTCTTCTCTTTGGAACCTCAAAAATATCTTGGTCTTAGACTTATCCTCCAATGCATTTAGTGGAAGAATTCCACCTGAGGTATCCAAATTGAGATCAATCACACTATTGGACTTGTCAAGAAATCAAATTTCAGGAAGCATTCCTACAATGATGGGAAGCTTACAAAATTTGCAAAATCTTTCATTGGCTCGTAACAATTTAAAAGGTTCTAGACCTGAATCATTTGGTGGGATGATAAGCATTGAGTTATTAGATCTTTCTCAAAATTATTTGTCCGGTAAGATTCCAAAGTCATTAGAGTTGCTTGACTATTTGAAATACATAAATCTTTCCCGCAATTTGTTGTACGGGGAGATTCCAAATGGTGGGCCTTTTAAGAATTTCACAGCGGAATCTTTTATGATGAATAAAGATCTTTGTGGGAAGCCCCAGCTACATGTCCATCCATGTATAAAAGGAAAAAAGCACAGGTCAGCTAAAATGTTGTTTTGGATCAAATATTTATTGCCAATCATGTTGGCAATCATTTTGGTTGGTTCTTGTGCAGTGTTTGTCAAGTGTAGGAAGAATCGTGAGAGTGAAAGAACCAACAGAGATTTCTCAAATTTGGGCCCTCCCAGAATATCCTATTATGAACTTTTGCAAGGAACAAATAGGTTCGATGAGAGTAATCTTCTTGGCAAAGGAAGTTTTGGATCTGTACACCAGGCAATTCTTTCAAGTGGAAAAATAGTCGCTTTGAAAGTTTTTAACTTGAACTTGGAAGAAGCATTAAAGGAGTTTTGATGTTGAATGTGCTACCCTGCACAATTTACCCCATCGCAATCTTATTAAGATCATCAGTAGTTGCTCAAATAATGATTTTAAATCTCTAATGATGGAGTTTATGCCAAATGGAAGCCTTGATAGATGGTTGTACTCCTACTACTATTGTTTAGACATCTTGCAAAGGTTGAATATAATGATCGATGTGGCCTCTGCATTAGAGTATCTTCATCATGGCTCTTCTTCTTCAGCGGTTCATTGTGACGTAATGCCAAGCAATGTTTTGTTAGATGAAGATATGGTAGCCCATCTTAGTGATTTTGGAATTGCCAAATTGTTAGGCCTTGGACAATCAGAAATTTATACCAAAACTTTAGCTACATTTGGTTATATGGCACCAGGTGATGGTTCAATATCCTTACTATTAATTTTCTCACTTTCTTTTATACATTCATACATAAAACAAGTTCTCACACTCATCGTACACTTACATCCTGTAAGAAAGTATATTTAGTTACTCGATTACTAATGAATATATATTTTGTTCACATTGCATGATTGATATTAATAATAAATAGTTACAATGTTTTTAACCACAAGTATTATTTTTTGTTTTGACATAATTGTCGTTTTAATTGGAATTCAAATTGGCATGCAGAGTATGGATCAAAAGGGGCGGTTTCTGTGAAAGGAGATGTATATAGTTTTGGTATTTTACTTTTGGAACTTCTTACTAGGAGCCGAAGGATGAGATGTTTGGTCAAGGTCTGAGTTTAAAAGATTGGGTTCACGAATCAACACCACACTCAATTATCAATATTTTAGATGACAATTTGCTGCACAGAGACAATCAAAATATTGGTAACATATTACCACATATTTCATCAATGTTTGAATTGGCCTTAAGCTGTTGCACTGATACACCTGAGGCACGACTTGATATGATGGATATTGTGGCATCATTGAAAAAAATAAGGTCATCTTCATGCAAAATGTTGGAGGCACCAACCAGAAGGTGAATGACTGTTAAAATCAAATTTTAGTTAATTTCTATTTCCTTAATCCTTTGGCTTGTTTTATTTGTGCAACATCTTGTAAAATGAAGTGATGCTATTTGAGATTTATGATATTGATTAATTATTTGGGTTTTGGAGATCTTCATGTTTTTTTTATTTCATCAAATGTTTGTTTACAGCAATCATCAAAGATGAAATCAACATCCTTTTGCAATAATTTGGATAATGGTAGAGCTATCTTGCTGAAATCTTTTATGAATCGTCGGTAAAAACCCACATGCCCTAAGAAAGAACGTAGCGTTTTAACATTAGTGGGGTAGGGCAAGGAGGAAATTACCTCAATTTTAGCTCTATCAACTTCAATGCCCTTGCTAGATATCAGTGACCAACACTACTACAAAAAAGTAAAGCTGTGACGCTTATAATTGCATTAACTGTGGCGCTAGAGAAGTGCCACATATCTGGATGCCACTAAAAAAAGCTGTGGCGCTTGGAAGCGCCACAACATTTTAAAATTTTTTTTTTAAAAAAATACCCTCCTGTGGCGCTTGTTTGAGGAAGTGCCACAGGAGGGGGGCCTCCTGTGGCGCTTGCTCGAGCAAGAGCCACAGTAGGGGGGTCCTACTGTGGCGCTTGCTCGAGCAAGCGCCACAGGAGGTCCCTCTCCTGTGGCGCTTGCTTGAGCAAGCGCCACAGTAGGGTCCCTTTTTTTTTTCTTTCTTCTTCTTCTTCTTCTTTTTTTTCCTGTGAGCAAGCGCCACAGGAGGGTCCCTTTTTCTTTTTTTTCTTTCTTCTTCTTCTTCTTCTTTTTTTTCCTGTGGCTCTTTTTTATGCTTCCTGATTGTGAAGTTTTATATAAAATGAGTGGATTTCGTGTTTATCATCTCCACAAATTGTCAATCTTTCTATTTTATATTTCAACCTATTTTATATATATATATATATATATATATATATATAATTTTCATATTTAAAATTCAAGTTCCCCAACAATAATGTTCTTACATTAATACTCTCCAAAGCTAACATAAAAAATATCACAATACAAGAACTTGATATGTGAACACAGTACATCAACAACTAATTAAGTAAATTAAAAGATTACTAAAAAACGCAAGCTTGTCGGCAAAAAAATTTAAACAAAGCAAAAAGGCAAACGAAACAAGCTAGGTTTTCATTCTTTCCTATTAAACTATGAACAAAAAGGAAAACGTTATATTACGGTTTATCTTGACTAAAAAAAAATTTAAACAAAGCAAGCTAGAATGAAATAGTCTTCTTCTTACAAATCTATTAATTGACCAGCGCAGGGAGTGGGAGACCACGTTGGTGATGCTAGCTTGAGTGACGAGTGAGCGTGTGGGTGTGTTTTTTAGTGTGAAGATGATAGGAAATGGAGGGAGGGGGCCGACGGATCCACTAAGAAGATGAGAAAGGGAAAGTAGTTTAATGGAGGAGAGAGTAGTTAAATAATTAAAGTGGAGTAGTAGTTAAAAAGAGAAGGAATGGGAGACGGACACAGGACCACTACGCGGGAAATGAAATAATTAAGAGATACACTATCAATTTGAATTTTTTTTTAAAAAAAGTAGGCAAGTGTGGCGCCAAAATAAATAGGCGCCAAACATTGCCACAAATCAGCTGTGGCGCCTAATGCATTAGGCGCCACAGCTGATCAAGTCATTATCATGTGTGGCGCCTATTTATTTAGGCGCCACACATGCCCACTTTTTTTTTTTTAAAAAAAAATAATGCTGCAGCTGTGGCACTTGGTGGGTTAGGCGCCACAGCTGCTTTAGTGTGGCGCCTGCTATTAGGCCTCCTCAATTGTGGCACTTAATCTATTAGGCGCCACAGCTAGTACCCAAAATTAAAAAAAAAATTATAAAGGTAAAAAAAAAAAAGAAAGAGAAGCTGTGGCACTTGTTTAAAGAAGTGTCACAAAATGTGCGCCACCTTTTATCCTTTTTGTAGTAGTGCAAGTACTATTCCATGATCAACCATGAAATGGCACTTCTCATAATTCAAAATTAAATTTTTCTCGATGCATCTAGCAAGAACCTTGTCCAAACTATCTAAACAAGTATCAAATGAATTTCCATTCACTGTAAAATCATCCATAAAAGCTTCCATACAATTTTCTAGGAAATCGCTAAACAGTGACATCATACAATGTTGGAAAGTGCCAGGTGCATTGCACAATCCGAATGGCATTCTCTTATACGCATAGGTACCAAAATAGACAAGTAAAAGTGGTCTTTTCTTGATCTTCAGGAGCTAATGGGATCTAAAAATATCCTGAATAACCATCTAAAAAATAATAGTGACTCTTACCTGCCAACCTTTCAAGCATCTGATCAATGAAAGGTAAGGGAAAATGATCTTTCCTAAAGGCTTCATTCAATTTCTTGTAATCTATGCATACTCGCCAAGCATTTTGCACCCTGGTAGGTATCAATTCATTATTTTCATTTTTTACCATAGTGATCCCACTCTTCTTAGGTACAACCTGTACCGGACTAACCCATTCACTATCAGAAATTGGGTAGATGATACCCACACTCAATAATTTTGTCACTTCTTTCTTGACCACATCTAGAATCAGGGGGTTCACTATAAAAAAAATGGTATTATGTAGTGGTGCAATTGTAGCGGTTATATGAAACCGCTACAAATTATAGTATCTGTAGCGGTTTTAACCTAAACCGCTACACAATTGTAGCGGCAAGCTACGCACCAAGAGGCGTGATAGATTAGCAGCATTTTTTGTAGCGGTTGGGTCGACAAAACCGCTAGAAATTTGGTGCGAAATTCCCACAAAAAATTGTAGCGGTTATGTTGTAGCGGTTAATACACAGAAACCGCTACAATATTCCCGCCACATGGTGTGACCAAGTCCCGCCAATAGTGTAACGGTTATTTGTAGCGGTTACAACAAAAAAACCGCTACAAAATACCAAATGTTAGCTATTTGTAGCGGTTATAGGGATATAACCGCTACAGAATTTCGAGTTTCCACTTTTGTTGCGGTTCTGGGCAATAACCGCTACAGAATTTCAAAGGTTATTGTAATTTGTAGCAGTTATTGTAGAACTGCTACAAATTTAAGGCGCCCTGGGTGATTTGTATTGGTTATGGTAACGGTTATTGGAATAACCGCTACAAATATCTGGCCTATTTAAGGTGGCTCCTCCCTCATTTCTCCGTTTGCTCATTTTGTTTCTTGGGATTTCTCTAAGTGTTTTCTTCAAGATTTGAGCGTTTAGACGTCTGTGTAGGAGTTTTTGCTATAGTATTTCTTAGTATTTGCACTTGGGGTACGTATATAACATGTATTTTATTTGTATTTGCATTTTTATTAGATTTTTACATAATAATGTGACTAATTTTTTTTTATTTTTACAGTTGATATGGCTTCAAGAGAGGATAAGGGGAAGGCTCCTGAGGTCCCCAGACCGATTTTACGGGGTGGCAGCAGCCGAGCAGGGGGTAGAGGAAGGGGGCAGCATGGAGGCAGGGCGACCGCGGCATTTTAGCCCATCCCCCCACAGGAGTCGACCCTACCACAGGCACCGCAGACAATCCCACAGGAGACGACGGCACCAGAGGTGCCTGAGTTTGGGGGGCCAGATATCAGCGTCAAGGATTATGATGAGGAGGAGTTCGAGATCCCAATTGCAATCAGGGAGATGGAGCAGTTCCTCTATGAGGAAGAGGCTCAGGAGCAGAACAACCTACGAGGGTCGTCTTCGCGGTCCACTGGGTTTGAGGTGCAGGTCCAAGGTAAATTAATTTTTTAATTTAATAAATTATTTATTTAAATTCAAAATGTTAACTTTGTATTACAATTTATCTAACGTGCGGTAAACTGTGTAGATGAGTAGGGGAATGTTTCAATGAGGAGGCTAGACATAGCCGGTGTGAACAGCATGGACCGGACCCTGCGAGTTATAGTGCCGTGGAATGAGGGCACTGACCAGCCCATCAACAATGGGGGTCACCTACTCAACCACTTCCTGAACGACCTGGGCGCGAATTGGATGCGGTTCCCCCTTCACTTCAAGACGTGGAGGCACGTTCCGAGGGAGCCGAAGGACTAGGCTTAGGAGGAGGTGGTTCAGGTAATTAAAATTATTTAATTAATACTTTTTGTAATTAATTATATTTAATTAATATTTTTTAAATTATGTTTTTTGTAATTATTGATATTTAAATAATTTTTTCAGCTGCGGTTTGCTGTTCTGGCCAACCGGAAGAGGTACGCCCTCGTGAAGATGGGTGACGCCTGGAGGAACAGGAGGAACCGTCTCTTCCACAAGGTGAATAAGGACGGGACGATGCCTCTGGAGCAGTTGATCGAGAGTGTCCCGGACGGCGTGCCGCCAAATGACTGGGTGAGTTTCGTCCAGTTCAGGAGGAGCTAGCCCTGAGGGGCAGGTAATGTATTTATTAGATTTTTTATATATAATTTTGTAATTGTTAATTATTAAATTATAATTTCAATTTAATTGTATTTAATTTGAAATTTTTTAATTTTTAATTTTTTTTTTGTTTTAATACATTTAATATTATTTTTTTTCTAGGAGCTTTCTCAGAGGAACACCAGGATCCGTGCGCAACAGACAATCCACCACACAGCAGGATCGAAGACCTTTGCTGTGACCTATAGCGAGCTGGTTACTTTTCAAAATATCACTGACTTTTTGCTGGTTATTTCATAATACTAATTGAATTTTGTAATTGTTTTAGGAGACAAAGGCACAGCAGGAGAACCGTCAGACGGACTATGGGGAGTTGTACGTCATCACACACAGACACCGTGATGGGACTGCGACCTCTCAGACGAACTATTGTAAGTAATTTTATTATTATAATTTTTATAAAACCAACTTAATAATGAAAAATGCTAATTAATAATTGTTTCATAAAATGGCAGGAGGGAATGCAGCAGTCGCAGGCTGAGCTGCGACAGACCCAGGCCGAGGAGTCACAGAGGTCAGTGGACCTGGCTGCTCCTTTGAAGGCAGGTCTGGCTCAGGCTGAGCACCCCGGATACCTGCGAGGGATGGGGATAGGCGTCAGACCTAGCATGGTCTACGGCAGGAGTGCCGCCTCTGAGGCTGGCAGCTCTAGAGGGGTCAGATGTCTGAGGGACGAGTCTATTGACCAGCTGCGGTCATATTTGGAGCAATAGATGGCACAGCAGTAGCAGCAGTAGACGCACCAGCTGCATCTACAGCATATGCAGCAGATGCTGCTGCACGCTGATTTGATCTACGTTCAGCAGACGCAGTGGCGTGATATCACGTACAACATGCTCGAGCGGTCATGGAGTCGCCTGTTCCCGAATGAGCAGCATCCACAGGTTCCCCCTGTCCCTCGCTATGTCGTCCCGAGTACTACTCCTCTTGCTCCTGCTCCTGCTCCTGCTCCTGCTGATGATAATGGTACGGTTCACTCTGTGCAGCGGCCAGATCCAGCAGCACCTGAGGGAACCCCACCTGAGGGAGCACCAGATGATCAGCCCCTAGCTACTTAGTTTAGGACATCTTTTTTTTATTTGTTGTTGAAACATTTGTAAATATGTATATATATATATGAGTTTGTATTTCAGAACTTAAATTCTTATTGTGTTTAATATAATTATATTTATATTATTAGATCGCGTTGTTGAATTTATGAATTAATTGCAATAATATTATTTATATTTCTAAATTAAAAAAAAAATAAAGCATATATATATATTTGTAGCGGTTTTAAATAAAAACCGCTACAAATATATATAGTTGTAGCGGTTTTACAAGAAAAAATGCTACAACAATATATATAGTTGTAGCAGTTCTACAAGAAAAACCGCTACAACTATATATTGTTGTAGCGGTTTTTATTGTAGAACCGCTACAACTATATATATATTCGTAGCGGTTCTACAATAGAAACCGCTACAAATATGTATATAGTTGTAGCGGTTTTACAATAAAAACCGCTACAAATACTCAGCATTTGAATTTTGAAATTTGCCGCCTTTGTTCACATTTGTAGCAGTTATGTTATGTATAACCGCTACAAATTAAAAATTATTTTTAAATTTGCTGTCCAACGGCTTTAATGTTAGTAGCAGTTTTATACACATAACCGCTACAAATACTCAACGTGTATATTTTGAATTTCCCACCAATGTGTAATGGCTTGAAAATTAGTAGCGGTTGTATATATAACCGCTACTAATATTTTATAACTGTATCGGTTAGTGTAGCGGTTTTAGAACCGCTACAAAATTATAAACGTTGGAATTTCAGAATATATGGTTCTTGGCATTCGTCATTATTTTCTCACTCATCTTTTTCTCTATACTTTCTTCTCTCTCACTTGTAGCTGTGGATAAATCATGGATCAGGTTGCCGTGTAATTCTCCTGAATATTTGTATAGATTAAACAGTTTCTTGGATTTCACATTCACTCACGTCAGCTGTAACGGCAAGATCGTCTGTCTGTGTTGGAAATGCAAGTTCAAGAAGTGGCATGCACGAAATGTTATGAAGGAACATTTTCTTGTGAAGCCTTTCCCTGAGGACTATACGTTCTGGGCAGTTCATGGTGAGAAGGCCAGCATTAGATATGACGATGCTCTTCCTTGAAGTTCTCAAGTAGGCGTTCAAGTAGATGAAGATGATCCTGTGAATGATGCTGTGCGTGATGAGTTTGGATTTCAAGGCGACAACTTCAACGAAGAAGTGCACGGCTCTGAGCCAATTTTTATGAGGAATGAAGCAGCTCGGGATTTTTTCAGCTTGAGGGATGAAGCAGATCGTCCTTTATATCAAGGTTGTCGTAAATATTCTAAATTATCTTTCTTGATCAAATAGTATCATATCAAGTGCTTGTGTGGGATCACAGATAAGGGAATGTCGATGTTGCTCGACTTATTACAAGATGCAGTCCCCGACGCTGAGATTCCCACAACGTTCTACGAGTCTAAGAAGATTATCAACAGGTTGGGGTTGAATTATCAAAAGATTGATGCATGCCCAAATGATTGTATGCTGTATTGGGGAGACGATTCCAGCAGGGAGACTTATAAGAGATGTCACATATTGAGGTACAAGACAATTCGAAAGGGGAAAAAGCAGAAGAATAAACCTGCAAAGATTCTCAGGTACTTCCTTTTGAAACCTCGTCTATAAAGATTATTTATGTCGTCTAAAACTGTGGAGCACATGAAGTGGCATGCCATTGATAAAAATGAAGACGGTAAATTAAGACATCCCCGGGATGCAGCTGCTTGGAAAACATTTGACAACGACTTTCCAGATTTTGCGACTGACCCCAGAAATGTTCGGTTTGTGTTGGCGACCGACGGTTTCAATCCTTTCGGGAATCTTAGCATAAGTTACAGTATTTGGCCGGTAGTCTTAGTTTCCTACAACTTACCCCCTGGATGTGTATGAAACAAAGCTCTTTCATTATGTCTATGATCATTCCAGGCAAAAAGGCACAGGCAATGACATCGATGTGTATCTCCAACCGCTTATTGCGGAATTGCTTGACCTGTGGAATGTCGGCTTGGAGATGTACGACGCTTACGGCAAGACTTTGTTCAACTTGCGTGCAGCCTTGATGTGGACGATTAGTGACTTTCCTAGCCTTGGCACATTATCTGGTTGGAATGTGCATACTGGGTTGGCGTGTCCAGCTTGCAATTTTGACTCTGACGTAGTGCGCCTTCCCCACAGCCGAAAGTGGTGCTTTATGGGGCATCGTAGGTTTCTTGATGGAAGGCATAAGTTCAGATTGCAACGAAATCGCTTCAATGGGAAACCAGAAAAAAGAGGACCACCTCAGACTTTGTCCGGTACAGATATCTTACATCAGCTTGAGCATGTTGACTTTGAGTTTGGAAAAAGCGACGATTCAGCACAAACTCACCAAAAGACGCGCAGGACTTCAACGCCTCAGCAGTGGAAGAAGATAAGTATTTTATTCACTCTTCCATATTGGAGATCTAATTTACTTCGCCACAGTCTTGATGTAATGCACATTGAAAAAAATGTTTGTGATAATGTGCTGTATACGTTGCTTAACGAACCTGGCAAGACAAAAGATCACCTTCAAGTGAGGAAAGATTTACGCGACATGGGAGTTCGTGAAGACGCTTGGCCAGATGAGCATGACAAATTTCAACCGGCAAAGTTTACCCTCACAAAACCGAACAAGGAAGTCTTCCTCGCGACGTTGAAGAAATTAAAAGTTCCTGATGGGTATTCAAGCAACATTTCTCGATGTGTTGACTTGCAGGCTCGAAAGGTTGCTGGCCTGAAGAGTCATGACTCACATGTTCTTATGCAGCAGTTACTCCCTCTGGTTATAAAGAATACACTTCTTCCCGATGTTTCCATCATTTTGGTGGAACTTTGTTCTTTCTTTCGGAAGTTGTGTTCTAAGGTTTTGATCATTGAGGAGCTCGATTAGCTGCAGTAAAAAATCATTCTTACGCTTTGTCATTTAGAGATGATCTTTCCTCCATCCTTTTTTACTATGATGGTTCACCTCATAGTCCACCTCGTTCATGAAACAAAGCTCGCTGGACCAGTACAATATCGTTGGATGTATCCGATTGAGAGGTACTTATTTTAAATATGTGCTTTAATTTATTCTCCATATTTAATGTTTGCTAGTCGTCCTTTTCAGCATTTTATATCAATTTTCTCTTCTGTACTTCATAGGTTCCTTGGGAAATTAAAATCTTACGTGAGGAATAAGGCGTAGCCAGAAGGTTCTATAGCTGAAGGCTATATAGGGGATGAGGTGCTATATTTTTGCTCAAGGTACTTTGATGATCTTGAGACGGCTTTCAACCACCCATCTCGTGTTGACGATTATCTTGAACCTGCGCTGACATTAGGAGAATTTATCCCTTGTGTTGGTAAACCAGTTGGAGCAACTGAGAACTTCAAACTAACGGCAACTGAGAAGTTGCAAGCACATAGAAATGTCTTGATTAATTACACTCAAGTTGAACCTTTCATACGGTAAGAATTGTACACTCACATGTTATTCGTTCTATATCTTTCGTAACATTTCTCACTTTCATTTCACTAACACCTTTCCATTATTAATTGCAGGGAATTCAGAAGTCATGTTAAGCGTCAACTCAGGATCCGTACACAGACATCCTCGGAAGTTGATAGGAGGGTCCACAGAGAATTCCCAAGCTGGTTTGCGCGCAGAATACTAAATGACCACAACCCACACTCACCAGATTTCAGAGCTCTCATAATCGGCCCTCTTGATCATGCAAAACGGTTTACAGTATACAATGTCAATGGTTTTAAGTTTTGCACGGTTTCATAGGATCAAGGATTGCAAACTCAGAATTCGGGTGTTTATGGTACATTTGGGACAAGGAGTTATGCGAGCAGTAGTGACGCCAACATGCAGTTCGGAGGCATCCCTTACTATGGCAAGCTTCTTGATGTGGTCAAACTTAATTATCAAGGCCGTTTCACTGTGACGCTGTTCAAGTGTTTGTGGGCAAATACCACTACTTCTCAGGGACTGACAACTGACGACTTAGGGATCACATCAGT
This sequence comes from Inga leiocalycina, assembly GCA_963242795.1. Taxonomy (NCBI): domain Eukaryota; kingdom Viridiplantae; phylum Streptophyta; class Magnoliopsida; order Fabales; family Fabaceae; genus Inga; species Inga leiocalycina. Next base: position 63,408,093 of record OY725321.1, read on the forward strand.
CAATTTCTCACGATCGATTCATACTGGTATTTCTCAAGATGATGAGCCGTATATTCTAGCTTCAGAGGCACATCAGGTTTATTATGTTGAGGACGAAAGGCACAGGGATTGTCACATGGTCGTTCATTTAAAGCCAAGAGACCTTTACGACATGGGTGAAGGCGATAACATCGCTTACGAAAGTGAGCCATTTCAGCTAGCTGATTTTGGAAACTACTTCCCAGAAGGCAATGACAATTTACCTCTACTACGGTGAGTTTTTTTAAGTTCACGTCATTTGAATTAAATTTTTTAAATTTAATAATACATCCATAACAATAATTTTTCTACATAATTTCTGTAGGGATGGCGACGATGAGTGATCAAATTCAAATTATGCTTTTGTCTTTAAAAAAAATGCAAAAATTTTTTTAAAATAAAATGTAAAAAAAAATTAAAAAATAAAATAAAATAATATTTGTAGCGGTTATTGAACCGCTACAAATATAAAACTAACCTCTACTAAATAAAAAACCGCTACAAAATGGATACATTAACTGCTACAAATAGTACGTGGATCCCTATAAATATTAAACCACTACAAAAATACAAATAACCTCTACTAGCTAATAACCGCTACAAAATGGATACATTAACCGCTACAAATAGTACGTGGATCCCTATAAATACCCTTACCACAACTCATTTCAAACACTCCCCAATTTCTTTTCACCTTACCTTTCTTTCATTTTCTCTCATTTACAACTTCTTTCGTATGAGTAGAGGAGCTGAATAATACGATCAAATATGGTAACAAGATTTTTAATTTTTTTTACAATACTTCTTTCCTTTCTATAAAATTTATTCTAACCAATTTTTTTCCAGATATTTCAGAGCTGTATCTCATTTTCATCTATTTTTCATACACAATTACATTATATTAGACAACATAATAATTCCTTATTACCTACCTATCCTTAATAATATTATTCATATAAATTTTATACTAATCCAATTAAATTACATTTTTCCTTTTAATTTATTAATAAGTTAAACTATTGAATAATAAGCTAATTAAAATAGATAAAGTAATAACAAAATAAACTATTTAATTTAATTTTAAAAAAACAGAAATAAATGATCGTATATTTTTTAAATATTTGTAGTGGTTATTAAACCACTACTAAATAACGCGCCTTTTTAAAACTCAAATTAAATTTTTTGGCGCTAATTTTGAATTTCATGAAATTAGTAGCGGTTTTGATAACCGCTACAAATTTCATGAAATTCAAAATTAGTAGCGGTTTATTAACCGCTACAAAATAAAAAAATGTCATTTTTTTTCCGCCTTTAAAATTTCAATTTTTTATATTTGTAGCGGTGATATAGCCGCTACAAATATCTCTGAAAAAAATTTCGTTCATAAGGGTGTTGTAGCGGTTGGGTTGAATCGCTACAAAGGATGTAGCGGTTATTTTCATTGAGTAGCGGTTTTATATAACCGCTACAAAGCTGCTTCCGCCATACGATTTAGTAGCGGATTTACTAACCGCTACTAATGTTGTTTGTAGCGGTTAAAACCGCTACTAATACCCATTTTTAACCGCTACTAAATCATATTTGTTTTGTAGTGGTTGAGTCACCGCTAAGGCTGTCTAAGAGGTTTGGATTCCTCATGCAAGAGGATCTAATGTGTACAAGCAACAGGATTCATTCTAGGAATATCAGCTAAAGTCCAACCTAGAGCTTTTCGATTTTTACTCAAAACATCAAGCAAACTCTCCTCCTCACTCACATACAAAGAATTTGAAATAATTACAGGCAATTTCCCATTAGCAGCAAGGAAAGCATATTTCAAATTAGGGGGAGAGGTTTAAGCTCTAATTCAGGAGGTTGAATAATAGAGGGAATTAGTGTAGGAAGATTAACGGTAGTGAAATTACTCCCTTTTTAAGACTTAGGAGATGCATGACTTGTGCTAAGCCCCGTAGATTCTACCAATTGCGCATTGGTCTTCTGTTATTCTCTGGAAATTCTTGTATTTCATCACATTTTTCTCACATATTTGAGGTTTTAAACTAAAATTGTGCATAAGTTTTATACATATGAAGAAAAATGTGATGTGTTGAAAATACTTGAAAAAGTGCAAATTTTGAGCTAAATATATAGGGTTTTAGATTAAATTGAAGAATTGAAAAGCTCATAAAAATCCTTCTCTTTGTAGGAGGATGATGACAAGAAATGGAAGCTTACATGGATCCTTGGAGGTGAAGAAAAGAAGAACAAAAGCCAAAAAGAAAGATCAAAGTAGCTTGAAGGTGTCCCCGGTTGCTTTTGCTACGCCACAGCGAAGCGAAAGCGAAAACACCTAAAAAATAGGCCCCTCTGACCGCGTACGCTGTGGGTTCGCTATAGCGAAGCGAAAGCGAAAACACATCAAAAATATGCCCTTCTGACCGCGTACGCTGTGGGTTCGCTATAGCGAAGCGAAGGCAAAGTCGCGATACTGCAACTATGCGTTTTGAAAAACTGATGTTTCAGCTGGCTTTTTAACCTAATGGGGGCACCGAATTGAGGGTATTCTGCACAAGGAAGAGCTCAAGGACTACAAGGAGGCTTCTTGGAGAGCTTGAGGAGGATTTTGGTGCTTCTTGGAGGAGATTCTTGGAGAAATTCAAGATTTTTCTTCTCTTTTTCTGGTTTTTCCCCTCTTCTCTTCTCAATTGCTGATATGGTCATGAGTTTTATATTGAGTTGTTGGTTTGTATTGACTATGAGTGGCTAAAACTCTCATTTAGGATTACTTCTACTCATTGTATGGATTAAAACTACTATATTTTCTTGCTTTTGCTAGTTGTTGAGAATATATGTTGATTTTTCTCTATGCTTAATTACTATCTTGTGCTTGAGCACCACATGATTAGTTTAGTTCAATTGAATGATACTTGAGAGAGCTATTTTGGTTGTAGAACTTGAGAAAAATCATGTTAGACTTGAAGTTTAGGGATTAAATTGATGGTTTGTTGTTAGAATAGAGATATATCTAATAACCTAGCATAGTCTAATGAAGAATTGATTGGAAAAGATGATTTTCATTAATGATAGACAAGAGATTGAACATTGTTAATGAAGATTAAAAATCAATCTTGACTTGAGAGAGCTTGATTGATGATTTTAGAATCTTTGACTAGCATATGGACTCACACAACTAGCATAAGTGAATTAATTGCATAGTTTTATGAAATACAATGAGGAAGAAGTAATCCTAAGCCTTTAAACCTTAAGTAGAATCAATTTTACATTCACCTTTGTTTACCTTATTGTTTTTCACAAATTCTCTTAATTAACATACTCAATTCCAAATGATTTCATTCAACCTAGCTAAGAACATAGTCACAATAGTTAACTCACTTTCATCATAGTCCTCGTGGGAACGATATTTACTTATCATTTTATTACTTGCGACCCGTGCGCTTGCGGAAGCTAAACGGCGAACAAGTTTTTGGCACCGTTGCCGGGGACTATTGACTAAAGTCTTTTGAGTTAATTAGTGTAATTGTGCGCTTGATTACGCTTGAATACTTTTATTCTTCTTGTTTGACTTTCTTAATTTGCTTTGTTTTTAAGTATAGTTATAGCTATAGTTCTTTTTCTTGTTTTTCTTAGTGTAGTTCTATTAGTTGATAAGTTTGATACTCGTTTTGGGATTCTTGACTTGTAGGTGTTTGAGCTCCGTATGCAAACTGATTTGGAGATCATTCTTGACGGTGCTCTTGAAGAATATTTTTCTGAAGACTTTGAAACTGAACCTCAAGTGCTACCTCTTCAAGGACCTGAACCTTTGCCCGTACAAGAGCAACCCAGACCACCACCTCGTCCTCATCTATTTTACAATATAGCTAATCCTAATGATGATAACTTGGAGCGCACTTTGGATGAATACATGGAGCAAGGAAACTCCACCTATCAATTTAGCATCCAATTTCCTGCTATTCAAGCTCGGAATTTTGAGTTGAAGCCAATCATGCTTCAAATGTTCCAAATGATTGGCTTGTTTTCGGGAACTCAGAATGAAGACCCAACTGACCATTTGACACGCTTTGTACAAGTGTGTGAGAACCTCAAGTTTCAAGGAGTAACTGCAGACGCACTTAGATTGCGACTCTTCCCTCTATCACTTGACAAGAAGGCACGGGCTTGGGTTACCGCTCTACCTCCTAATTCCATCACTACTTGGGATGAAATGGCATCTAAGTTCAAAGCAAGGTTCATTCCAAGGGGTAGACGGGCAGTTCAAAGAGCTGAACTCTTGGGTTTTCAACAACAGCCCGGAGAACTTTTTCATGAAGCATGGGAGAGATTCAAGGAGCTATGGCGTAGTTGTCCTAACCATGAACAGAAGACCTATGTTTTGCTTGAAGCCTTTGTAGCCGGATTGGATGTGCCCACTTCCAATATGCTCAACAATGCCTCTAATGGTGGAATTGGCAAGATGAGAGTTTGTGATATCTCACAGTTGTACGAGGACATTGCCTCTAGTTTCTTGCAACAATCTAAAAAATCACGTTCTAGCTATAGGACATATAAGGAACCAAGTCCTTCGAGTAGTTCCAATGTGTCTAAGGAAATTGTTGCTCAACTTGAAGCAATGGCTAAGAGATTTGATCAACTTGAATTGAAGATAGAGAGAAATTCATCAAGAAATGTGAATGCTATCCAAGCTCCAAGTCCTTCTTGTGAAATATGTGGAGAAGCCCACTCCTTCGAAGAATGTTATCATACTATGGAGTCGGTGAGTTATTTGAACAATAATCAAAGGTATCCACGTGGCAACCCTTACTCTAATACTTACAACAAGGGTATGAGGGACCATCCTAACTTTTCTTGGAGGAATGGACCTAGTGAGAATCCAATTAATCCTTATGCTTCTTCTAGTAAGCCAATGCATCCACTGGGTTTTGAGCAACCACCGAAGCCACCAGAGGGTGATTCTGAGACAAATAAACTCTTGAGGCAACTTATCAAGAGTCAAGAAGGCTTAGTTGGCACAGTTTCTCTTCATGACACAGCAATAAAAAATCTTGAGATACAAATGGGCTAAATTGCTTCACACTTGAGTGCTCAACCAAGAAATGGTCTTCCAAGTGACACTATTCCCAATCCTAAGCGAGAAGGTAAAGAAGAATGCAAGGCTCTTACTCTCCGGAGTGGCAAGACTTTACCCGATGTTCCAAGTATGGGTAAGGCTACAACAAAGCCAAAGGATCATGCTGTGGAAGATCTTATCCTTAATGACGAGGTTGTTGAAGAGATTGTGGTCGAAGAAGAGGAAAACAAGAAGAGGAAGCAAACTGAAGTAACCTTAGATGAGGTGGTGTCAAGCAAGGCCAGTGCTCCTGACAATATGGACGAGAAGAAGAGAAAGACCAATACTTCTCCTCCACGATATGTCCCACCACCCCCTTTTCCACAAAGACTCAAGAAACATCAAGAAGATGGGCAATTCAAGAAATTCATTGAGATGTTCAAGCAATTGCATATCAACATTCCCTTTGCGGAAGCCTTAGAGCAAATGCCTAAATATGCTAAGTTCATGAAAGATGTCCTTTCAAAGAAAAGAAGATTTAATGAGTTCGAAACGGTAGCTGTCACCAAGAGCTTCACTGATGTAATCAAGCGACTCCCGCCTAAGTTGAAGGATCCTGGGAGCTTTTCTATACCCTGTCATATTGGGGGTAAATTTTTAGGAAATGGCTTGTGTGATCTTGGCTCTAGTGTAAATCTTATGCCGTTATCTGTATTCAACAAGTTGGGATTAAGTGATGCTAGACCTACTACGGTTACTTTGCAATTGGCCGATAGAAGTTTGTCTTATCCTAAAGGGATTATTGAAGATGTCTTAGTCAAGGTTGATAAGTTCATATTTCCGGCTGATTTTATTGTGCTTGATTTTGATCCGGATAGAGAACTACCTTTGCTGCTAGGAAGACCATTTTTAGCTACGGCTAGAACTTTGATAGATGTGGAGAAAGGTGAGTTGACCTTGAGGGTGGCCGATGAGCAAGTTACTTTTAATATGAATCAATTGATGAAGACTCCTCATGTGCATGAAGACTGTTTCTTCCTTGATATGATTGGTCTGGTCACACAAGATGAATTTGAGACCTCTATGATTGAGGACCCACTTGAAGCCGCTCTTCTTGATATTGATTCTGAGGGTTTTGATGTAGTGGAATGCAAGGCTATTATGGATGCAACAACTCCTTATCCTAAAAAGAGGATACCATTTGAGTCACTTGATTTGGGTTCTAATGACCGACCAAAGTTAAAATCTTCTTTAGAGGAACCACCTTCACTTGAGTTGAAGGCATTGCCATCTCATCTACAATATGCTTATTTGGGTTCCAACAATACTCTTCTGGTGATTATTGCTTCGGATCTCACTATTCAGCAAGAAGGGCAATTAGTTGAAGTCTTAAAAGCTCACAAAAGGGCTATTGGGTGGACAATTGCTGATATCAAGGGCATTAGCCCCTCTATGTGCATGCACAAGATCTTTTTGGAAGAGAATCACAAGCCTTCCATTGAACATCAAAGAAGACTCAATCCTATTATGAAGGAAGTAGTGAAGAAGGAGCTTCTTAAATGGCTCGATGCTGGCATTGTATATCCTATTTCTGATAGTTCTTGGGTGAGCCCAGTCCAATGCGTCCCCAAAAAGGGCGGTATGACTGTAGTGGCTAACACCCACAACAAACTCATTCCCACTCGCACTGTGACCGGGTGGAGGGTTTGCATGGATTACCGTAAGCTCAATACGGCTACTCGTAAGGATCACTTCCCATTGCCTTTCATTGATCAAATGTTGGACAAACTAGCTGGAAGGGAATTCTTTTGTTTTCTTGATGGTTATTCGGGGTACAACCAAATAGCAATCGCTTCGGAAGATCAAGAGAAGACTACATTTACATGCCCATATGGCACCTTTGCTTTCAAGCGTATGCCCTTTGGCCTTTGCAATGCACCGGCTACATTCCAACGGTGTATGATGGCTATTTTCGCTGACATGATAGAGCATACCATGGAAGTGTTCATGGACGACTTTACTGTGTTTGGTGATTCATATGAAGAGTGCTTAGCCAACTTAGCTCGAGTTTTGAAGCGGTGTGAAGACACTTATCTTGTGCTTAATTGGGAGAAATGCCATTTTATGGTGAAGGAAGGCATTGTGTTGGGCCATCGTGTCTCCAAGAAAGGCTTAGAAGTTGACCGGGCAAAGTTAGAGGTGATTGAACAACTTCCTCCACCTATCAATGTTAAGGGTGTGAGAAGCTTTTTGGGCCATGCAGGATTCTATAGACGGTTCATAAAGGATTTCTCCAAAGTCACTAAGCCACTCTGTGCTTTACTTGAGAAGGATGCCGAGTTCAAGTTTGATGATGCATGCTTGAAAGATTTTGAAGAGTTGAAGAGAAGACTTGTAACCGCTCCTGTCATTATGGCTCCGGATTGGAGTTTACCCTTTATAGTCATGTGTGATGCTAGTGACTATGCCGTGGGAGCTGTACTTGGGCAGAAAAGGGATAAAATCTTCCATCCTATTTACTATATAAGTAAGACACTCGATGATGCTCAAGAAAACTATACTACCACTGAGAAAGAGCTTTTGGCTGTGGTGTATGCATTTGCTAAATTTCGGCCTTACTTGATTGGTGCCAGAGTGGTTGTTCATACTGACCATTCTGCACTACAGTACCTCTTTAGTAAGAAGGACTCTAAAGCAAGGTTGATTCGATGGGTTTTACTCTTACAAGAATTTGATCTTGAGATTGTGGATAGAAAAGGCTCCGAAAATCAGGTTGCCGACCACTTGTCTAGGTTGAGTACTGAAGCTCAACATGATAGAGATCTTCCTATTCATGAAACTTTTCTGGACGAGCAACTCTTTTTGGTGTGTCATTCTGAAACTCCTTAGTATGCTGACATAGTTAATTACCTTGTGAGTGGAATTATTTCTGAGGACTTGAGTTATCACCAACGGAAGAAGTTCTTACATGATGTCAAGTTCTATCATTGGGAAGAACCTTTCCTATTTCACTATTGTGCTGATCAGTTGATTCGAAGATGTGTTACAGAAGGTGAGCAACAAGATGTATTGAAGTGTTGCCATTCCTCTGAATATGGAGGCCACTTTGGAGGGACCAAGACAGCTGCAAAAGTCTTGCAATCTGGGTTTTTCTGGCCATCCTTGTTCAAGGATGCGTATGAATTCACTCTATCTTGTGATCGGTGCCAAAGGGTTGGCAATATCTCTAGGAGGAATGAAATGCCACTCAACAGCATGTTGGAAGTGGAATTATTTGATGTATGGGGAATTGATTTCATGGGACCGTTTCCCAAGTCCTTCAACAATCAATATATTCTTGTAGCGGTGGATTATGTGTTTAAATGGGTTGAGGCCATTGCTTCTCCAACAAATGATGCTAAAGTAGTGGTCAAATTCATGAAAAAGCATATCTTCACTCGTTTCGGTGCTCCAAGGGCTGTTATTAGTGATGGAGGCACCCACTTTTGCAACCATCAATTTAATTCCCTTTTGAATAAGTATGGAGTGAAGCACAAGGTGTCTTTAGCCTACCATCCTCAGAAAAATGGTCAAGTTGAGATTTCCAATAGAGAAATCAAGAAAATCCTTGAGAAAACTGTGGGTATCACTCGAAAGGATTGGTCCATGAAATTAGATGATGCATTATGGGCCTATCGCACCGCGTACAAAACACCTATCGGTATGTCTCCTTACCGGTTGGTTTTTGGGAAAGCTTGTTATCTTCCTGTGGAGTTGGAACACAATGCCTATTGGGCTATTAAAAAGTTGAACTTTGATGAAAAGGAAGTGGATGACAAGAGGCTCTTACAGCTTAATGAGCTTGAAGAATTTCGTTTTCATGCTTATGAGAGTTCAAGGCTTTACAAGGAGAAGACAAAGCGGTGGCATGACAAAAAGATTGTCTCTAAGTCTTTTGAGCCGGGTCAACAAGTTCTCCTCTATAACTCTAAGCTGAAAATCTTTCCGGGAAAGTTAAAGTCTAGATGGTCTGGCCCTTTCACTGTTGTTCAAGTCTTTGACAAGGGTGTTGTGGTGCTAGAAGGACAAGATGGTGAGAGATTTAAGGTCAATGGACAGCGGTTAAAGCACTATTGGGGTGGCACGGTAGAGAGGCAAACCATCACTCTACCGCTCACTGATTCCACTTGACAAAGAGAAGAGTCAGGCTGAAGACTATAAATCAAGCGCTTCTTGGGAGGCAACCCAAGTTCTCAACACTTTATCTTTGCATTTTTCTTTGATTTTTATGTGTTTTAGTGGATTTATGTTTGGTCTTGCCTTTTTGTAGGTAAGAAAGGTTTTCCCATGGCTGAACGAATTGCATTGCATTGGAGCTACAAAGTGCATATTGATACAAGGAATTGGAACTATAAAGGGAAGTACACCTAAAATTTTGCATTTGAAACTACATGCTTGAATATCATTGCTGTTGCTTTAATGTTTGTCTAAATGGTGAATGTCACTTGAGATGGAATTTGTATGGGGTGAATGAAGCTTTAGGAGTGACAAATCTGTTTTCACCATGTTTGAGTACAGCATGCCACCCTTATGCCTTTTGTTATGAATCAATGGTTTGTGAAGTGAGTTGGGTGCTATGTGTGGAATTTGGGGTGATTTGGGAATCATTTTATGCATTTTTTATTGAGTGTGGTGTTATCCTAATGTTTTGATGTGATTGAATGGTGTGTGATAAGATTAAGGTACCATTTGTGGAGATTGGGTGAATTAGGATGCTTTGAGAATCTCATTTTGCTGTCAGAATTTTTATTTGTTTGCTGTCATCCTTTGCTGTTACTTTGCTGTGGCAAAGCTGCAGCAAATGTTTGGTTTTTCTGTGATGTGCTGCATATCTGTGCTTGCTGTTGCTTTGCTATGGCATACTGAAGGCAAAAACAACCCATTTTTCAACGCTTCTGTGCCATTTTCCTTGGGTTCGCTCTCACTTCGCTATAGCAAGGTCAAGGCAAACTCATGCCATTTTTTGCCCCTTCTGTGCAATTTTCCTTGAGTTTGCCCTCGCTTCGCTATAGCGAGGTCAAGGCAAACACATGCCATTTTACACCCTTTCTGTGCAGCCGAAAAAAAAATTCTTTTTTTTAAAAAAAACTAAAAATTCTTTTTAAAAAAAAAAAGAAATTTTTTTATTTTTATTTTTTTCCTTTCTACTCCTCCCTCTCACTCCCGCTCTCTCACTCCCCACTCCACTCACTCCACCGATTCCTTCATTCCCCACTCCACCGTCGCTCTAAGAAGACTTACTAAATATTTGATTGAAATGATTCCAAAACGAGATGACATAAGAGACTTTGAACAATGAAAATGACTTACTAAATATATGAAAACTCAAAGAAAAGCTTGATGAACAAAAGCAACAAATCTGGACACGAACAGGTACAAGAACAAAGCATAAAACTTGAAACGAAAATAGAAACAAAGAACATATAGATATGACCTGAATTTAGATCCGACACTTTGATACCAAGATGGTGCAAACCCATAAGGGAAGATCTCATAAACCCATAACCAATCTGAAATATACACATCCCAAGAAAGCTAAATACAGATTGACGATCCCCTTGAACCCTGAACACAATAGAACAAGGACCCGAAGTGTTGGAAGACACCACAAGATTGATCAAGCGTTGATAAGTCTGTTAGTTCTAAGAAGAAACCCTAGAGAGAATCCACTCTCAAGAAACAAAGTGCAGAAGTGTAACTTTCATTTATCATTCAAATCTAGAGTGTGTCTAACAAATGAAGAAGCACCAAGTATTTATAGGAAAATATGACCAAATTGCAATTTTGACAATAGCCAATACAAAGTCTAAAACCATGTGCTAGGAAACCTAAAAGTCTAATACAACTAACCCAAAAGTCTAATACAATCTTCTAAAAAGTTGAAAAATCAAATATAACATGTTAAAGAAACCCAAAAGTCAAATATGCCAACTACTTGTTGATTTTCGCACAACTAAATTCAAGAAATGTAGTCAGCAATTAAGCTCAAAATGTGCTTATTTAGGCCCAAATGAGTCCTCCCATGTGTAGTACTAGGTCCAAGCTCTTTAGTTTTAAGGTTGCAAACCCAAAACTTGATCAATATCTCTATTTGCAACCCATATGAAGTTAGTGACGTTTTCAGCATTTTTGTCCAGCTTTGAAGCAATTACTACTTGCTTTGTCCAAGTATCTTGCACTAGCCCATTTAATGCTTCCTTAATTTGTTTGGCTCTTGCACTTGTGATTGGTCCACTTGGAATATGCAAAGGATCATTTGAATTTAAAGGCATAACTTGCTGAATCACATCATCTTGTTATTTGAAATTGATCTTCCTAGTACCCTTTGCACCAACACTTGAAGATATAGCCTTTGTCAATCTAATTTGCTTCTCGTTTGGTATTGGGAACTTAGTTTGTGGATCAGCATATTATGTCATATATTCTTAAGAATTCCCCTCTTGTATGACAACTAGTGAAGTCATCCTTGGCTGCAATGAAAGTGATAGCATTCACATTAAATAAATCCAACAACCTAAGCATGAAAACACACTTATAAGAGCATAACTCACATCCAAGATAGTTTTCCCTGTCTGTTTATCATATTGGATGCCAAATCCATACTCAGCTCATGGCTTGTACACATTTTTTTCTTGTTGTTTGGGTTTTTAGAGGGGATATATGGCAAATTGGAAGTCTGTGATAGCTAAGGTGGCAAACTCTGAATCATTTGGTGTAAAGGAAGCTAATTCTGAGATCTGTTCTAGCATACTGACGTCCTCTGACATATTTTATGATTCTTGTGTTCTCTTCTTCTTCCTTGGACGAGGAGGAGGTTTACTACATGATGGAATCTATAAAACCAAAAATTGGTTAGTAAGATCATTATTCAAGCTACTTAAAAAACTAGTTGGGAAACTATCTCTTTATATGTTGTCCTATAGTGTCGTTCTTTCTTGCAGTAGCTACATATAACCTTCGCACCTTTCTCACTTTTTTTGTCAGATTGATGGCCTGCATGAGAACAAGCCCTTGTTAAGATAGACAACATGTCTATCTTGTCCCTCTACGATCTCATAACCATAATCTCCATTAAATTACACCCTATAGTTAACAGCTAAATAGCTATTTGCTTCAAATAATTCCATGCACTTAGGACTATACTCGTACTTCTAATTCTTAACATTATGTTCACTATCAGCCTACTTGGTCAACATCTTTAGCCGAATACCTTAAAAATATCGAATCACTGGATAATATCTATATTCATCAATCCATGAATTTGAGCTCTCACTAATGTTATTGTCCACCATCCAGGATTTGCAAGTAGGCTTGAAGAAAGCTCTTACTCAAGCATTCTAAGGATATGACAATGCTGCCTTAGCTACGCGATCACTTATTTTGGCAATGGACTTCATGTTGTCAGCAAGCTGTTCCTCGTAGGTACTCCAAGCACATGAAAAATATTTCTTCTTTAACTCATTCCCCCTTCATGCCTTGCTCCAATTAGCATATATATGTCGAGTACAAAGTCTGTACTCTGCATCAATCAAAACGTTGCTTATAGCTTGCAATAGGCGCTGTCATCATTCAAATAAGTAGTCAATAACTAAGTTTTCATAACTTTCAACAATTTACTAAACCTTTTCTGTAAATTACAACCTTTTGCATGTCAGACATGATAGTCACATCTCTACCAGGTCTTAAGTTTAGAGATTTCCTAAGCCAAGTAAGAAACCATTCCCAATACAAACTATTTTCTTTTTGAACCAAGCCGAATGCCAATGGATACAATATATTATTGGCATCCACTCCAACTGCAGTCATCAAGATACCCTTTGTTTGAACCTTAAAAATTGTCCCATTAACACCAATCAGTGGCCTGCATCTAGCTTTCCACCCAACCTCCAAATGGTTTGAAACACAAAATTAAGTACTGGCACTCATTTGAACAGAATAATAACTGTGTATATGGAAACATTACCTTCAAAGCATTAAAACAAACGTACATCCTTTTGAACACCCAAACATCTTGCTCCATAGCCTCAATGCTTAAATCAACATGTACATTAGAACTTGGGTTTGATATCCTTAGTTCATTGCAATAAGCCTCTAACTTGGCGAATTCATCCTTGTAGCTACCTTCTATTTCTTGCATAATTTTTCTCTTTGAATGTTTGCATTTGCAAATACTAACATTGACCTTCAAATTATGTTCGACCTCTTTTTTCATGTCATTGAGCCTAAATTTGGGCAACTCTTGAACTTTGTCCTTGTATTCTTGGGACAGCTACTGCATTGGTGCTCTCAAATTCTTGTATACCAGAGCACAACTATGCTCTGTGTTAACATTCTTTACATCCAATCCTACTTGCTGCCCAGCAGTTGAAGAATAAACAAAAAATGGGCACCCCTCCTCACACACAACCTTTATCAAACTTTGATCACTCTTGGCCACTCTGAGATTAATGGCCTTCACAATTGCATACCTATCTATGGCTCTTTTCAGCTCATCCTTATCAGCAAATGTCATATCGACAATCAAGATAGGATCTGATCCACCTTCCCCTCTCGTTTCTTCTAGACTTTCATCATTGTCTTAGTCCTCCGCCTCTTCAGCCTCACTTCCCCCACTTTCTACAAATTCATAATCTGGCACAATACTCTCATTGGTGTCAGAGCTTCCACTCTCAATAAATAGTCCTCATCGTCTTCGTCACTATCACAAATTACACTAACAACCTCCTTTCCCCTTCTCTGTCCTATAGCTCTTAAACTATCTACAATGGACTTATTTCCTACCTTACTTATCCCCTTTGATTCGTGAACCCCAACTTTCCTAACGTTCTCAACCAACCTTGCCTGCCTCTGCTTGATGGTTTCCCCAATATTTTTAGATCCCAAATTGACCTTCCCCTTTCTCTTTGATGCCATTAACTATGCGACATATATGAAGCACAAATCAAACAAGGGCTTAGATGTCATTTCACTGTACAAAGAACAAAAAAAGTATTCTCATGACCACTTCAAAGCTTACCTCTGTATGTCCTTTTCGTCTTGTCGCTTTCTCTCCAACTAAAAATTAGAATCTCACCACATGCATCGCACCTTCAAGCCTTCCGTCTCTGCACATTCGTTTGTAACTCTAATCGTAATTTCTCAATCTTCCCTCTCACACTTGGAAGAACAATCTGTAACCCTAATCCCAATAACAACTCTTTCCACAATCCCACCTTTTGCTTTACTTCTGTTCCTCATTTACACTCCCGCCTTTTCACCTTTCGCATAGCACAGGTCATCACTATCGAACGTCCAAGTATACGCCATCTTATGACACGTGTCACAAATGGTCAAAAGTTACATTTTCACTATCAATATTCAGCAACTTCATGGAATTGGCATTATTGCTCCACTTTTTAATGTTTGTTGGCACTTTTGAATCCAAAAATGTTTACTACGCTGGTAGCTCTTCGAGAAAATGTTTATGAGTAGAATTGCTCCTTCGCCCTGATAAGAGCTAAATATTTGTATATCTTTTAGTGATTAACCTTAGACTTTTATGGGATTTGATTAACTATTTTGGGCGTAATTAGGTATTAATGTGAGATTTGAGTGTAAAGGTAATTTCGGAATTAAATTGGCTAAATTGATATATTTTAAGTAATATTTGTCATTCCCATTATTAATTAATTGTGAACATATGATAGTACCTTTGTGCATCTGATAAATGTAGGTGATGACATGGTATATTGAAGCTTAATGGAGGGAACATATGGAATTATAAGTGCATATTTTATTCCTTATTTTCTGATATTAATGCACATGAGAAAGGGGTATATGTAGTGTTTGGAAGAGGCTCTCATGTTTTAATCTTCACCTTTGGATTTGACTTACTTCTCCATAATCCAAACATAGCCTTGTACCTTATATTCACCCAAATCAGATCGCACAAGAGAAGGCAACGGACATTCAGCATTTTGGGAGAATTCACGTTTTTCAGCATTTCTTCATCTCATGCGGAGAGAGCTTTTGGGGAGGGTTCACTATCATTTTCTACATTCCATTTTTTTTCTCCATTCCCATCGACCACCACTTCTCATCTCCTTCCACTTCCACTGATTAAATCCCTCTCTTCTCTGTTTTCAGGCATCTGTAGCGAACATGACGGTCCAGAGGTGCTGAGGAGCTGATTTTTGAATCATGAGCAGCTAGAATCTTTCGTCTGATGGTGATGGTGAAGCTAACCTGAGTCCTTGAGCAACTAGGGGAGTTCTTTGTATCTTAATTTCATCTTCCACTCTATGGATATGCAGATTATGATTCTAGGTTGCTAGAGTTTATGATTTGTGTATATTGCTGAGGATTTAATCGGTTGATGTAATCTGGATGATGAAACTTGTGCTAGGTTTGTACTCATGGATTGTAATTGGACTATAGCACTCTTTTGTTATTCAATTGCTTTCCTCTATTCTCTTGAAATCAATTGTTTGCTAGGTTTCTAGGAATTAATTGGTGGAAGAGAGGATCTCTTATGAATCTAGCATGATCTAAGTGCTTAAGATACTCCTAATTGATAATTGAGTCTAAGTCTAGATATAATTGAGAAATTAGGAGTATTGATTAGCAAGGGTTCTTGCTAGTCCTTGTGCTTAGGTAAGAGAAGAACTTAGAATTAAAATTGTACAAGGATGGTTAGTGGATTCATTCACCTAGGACATTCATCTCTTGCATTTACACCCACACACTCATTTTATACATTAAAAATAAAATTCAAAAACAAGTAGTTCTTTGGTTTAATTAGATAGATGAAACTCACATCCCATACTCTTTGGTTAATTTGTTATTTACACTAGATTACTTAGGAACTAAATATAGGCTCCACGTAGAGATCGACCTAGGTTAGTTGCCCTATAGTGCATTTAACTTAGTTTTATTTGATAGCCCCACGATATGGCTCTTCACGCCCTATATTTTATAATGCATTTAAATTTTGAACATTGGCATATTGTAAATTGAGTTACTATTGGATTTGAATAATGAGAACATTAAATCCTTATCTCCACTCTTTATCTATTGTAAATTGGGAACCAATAGTATTGTAGATCTACAGTACCAATGGTGTCCAATTTTTATATTTTAATATATATATATTAATTTTTTTGTATAGGGACAAGGGGAATATATGACATGTTTTCCTTGTTCGTTCATCTTGTTCCCAAACTTCCGCAAAAAGATGGCAGCTTACCACGGACTTCATTAGTTTGGTCTGATTAGTGGACACTTGTAATGTTCAAAGTAACTGCTTCCCTTCATATCACCAAAAAACAAAAAACAAAAAAAACAAACAAACGAAGTTTTGAATTTTTTTTAATTATTGTTGCTTCGTCCGGGATTATTATCCCTAGTTCATTTCTCAAATATGAAAATAGAAAAACTAATTTCAAACAGGCTAAAATTTCACAAATGGAATATCATATATTCCAAAAAAAAAAAAACGGAGTAAGCCATATGAATATAATTACTTTTAAAAAATAAATAAATGAATAAGTATATTTTGTATGGGTCTTGCATCATTTGTTTATGCCTTTTTTCATTTGTATCGCTATATTTTTTGTCTGAATACATCATTTACGTTGATTTTTGTGAAGGCATTTTCAATCTCATAATTTTTTTAGGTACCAAAATTACCGTATTAATAACTGAACGTTAAACTCTTGTAAAATAAGATGATAGACTCCGAGTCAGTATATCAATGACACTGCAAATTGCAACTAAATATTAAATTAACATGAAAATATTATGCTAACTTATGCTCGCTTTAAATCATGGAGAAAGAAAATATTTTTAAAATTCTTTTTTTTTTGGTGAAGATCTTTATTAAATGCTTAGGACATATGTTTTGATAAAAATATCTTGAAATTTTTAAGCAAAAAAATATCTCATCTTCATACCCATTTTTTCTACGCTCTAAAATTGACCATCAAATCAAATTGGTGTCATCCTGGATTATGGTCATCCACTAAATTTTCCAAATCATGAGCAATATTGAACGCGTCTTCTACTTAAAGGCCAATATATACACACAAGCTTTTTCTCACTAACGTTCTTCTCGGGGCATATCAATCACTTACTCCCTCAATTACTCCTCGCCTTTGGCTATGGAGTTCTTTGACTCTCTCTCCCTCTCCCTTTCTCTCTCTTGTGTGGTGCATTTGTCGTACCATTTGGATATATTCAATTCTTTCAAGTGGAAAAATAGTCATTTTGAAAGTTTTTAACTTGGACTTGGAAGAAGCTTTAAGGAGTTTTGATGTTGAATGTGCTACCCTATACAATTTACGTCATCAAAAGCTTATGAATATGAAGATCATTATTTGTTGCTCAAATAGTGATTTTAAACCTGTAATAATGGAATTTATGCTAAATGGACGTCTTGATAGATGGTTGTACTCCCACAACTATTGTTTAGACATCTTACAAAGGATGAATATGATGAAGGATGAATATGATGATCGATGTGGCATCTGCGTTGGAGTATCTTCATCATGTTCCTTTGCCTGTGATTCATTATGTTTTATTTTATTATTTTATTAACACACCCACATACACACTTATATGCGCACATCTTAAAATAAAGAGTTAAGGTTGTTTTCAGCTCTGTGAAGTATTTTCCTAGATACTTCAGTATCTTAAAGTATTTTTTTTAATTCATCTAGCACCCTACAGTAATTTATAAATGGGTCCACACTACTACAAAAAAGTAAAGCTGTGGCGCTTATAATTGCATTAACTGTGGCGCTAGAGAAGTGCCACATATCTGGACGCCACTAAAAAAAGCTGTAGCGCTTTCAAGCGCCACAACATTTTAAATATTTTTTTAAAAAAAAATACCCTCCTATGGCGCTTGTTTGAGGAAGTGCCATAGGAGGGGGGCCTCCTGTGGCTCTTGCTTGAGCAAGCGCCACAGCAGGGGGTCCTACTGTGGCGCTTGCATCTCCTGTGGCGCTTCCTCAAGCAAGCGCCACAGGAGGGTCCCTTTTTTTTTCCTTCTTTTTTTTCCTGTGGCCCTTTTTTATGCTTCCTGATTGTGAAGTTTTATATAAAATGAGTGGCTTTCATGTTTATCATCTCCACAAATTGTCAATCTTTCTATTTTATATTTCAACCTATTATATATATATATATATATAATTTTCACATTTAAAATTCAAGTTCCCCAACAATAATGTTCTTACATTAATACTCTCCAAAGCTAACATAAAAAATATCACAATACAGGAACTTGATATGTGAACACAGTACATCAACAACTAATTAAGTAAATTAAAAGATTACTAAACAACGCAAGCTTGCCGGCAAAAAAATTTAAACAAAGCAAAAAGGCAAACGAAACAAGCTAGGTTTTCATTCTTTCATAATAAATTAGGAACAAAAAGGCAAACGTTATATTACGGTTTATCTTAACTAAAAAAATAATTTAAACAAAGCAAGCTAGAATGAAATAGTCTTCTTCTTACAAATCTATTAATTGACCAGCATAAGGAGTGGGAGACCACGTTGGTGATGCTAGCTTGAGTGACGAGTGAGCGTGTGGGTGTGTTTTTTAGTGTGAAGATGATAGGAAATGGAGGGAGGGGACAGATCCACTAAGAAGATGAGAAAGGGAAAGTAGTTTAATGGAGGAGAGAGTAGTTAAATAATTAAAGTGGAGTAGTAGTCAAAAAGAGAAGGAATGGGGGGCGGACACAAGACCACTACGCGGGAAATGAAATAATTAAGAGATACACTATCCATTTGAATTTTTTTTTTTAAAAAAAATGGGCAAGTGTGGTGCCTAAATAATTAGGGGCCACACATTGCCTCTCATCAGCTGTGGCGCCTAATGCTTAGGCGCCACAGCTGATATAGAAATTATCATGTGTGGCGCCTATTTATTTAGGCGCCACACATGCCCACTTTTTTTTTTTTAAAAAAAAAAAATTCAATGCTGCAGCTGTGGTGCTTGGTGGGTAAGGCGCCACAGCTACTTTCGTGGCCCCAAGTGTGGCGCCTGCGTAGGCAGGTGCAACACTAGGCCTCCTCAATTGTGGCACTTAATCTATTAGGCGCCACAGCTGGTACCCAAAATTTAAAAAAAAAATTATAGAGGTAAAAAAAAAAAAAAGAGAAGCTGTGGCACTTGTTTAAAGAAGTGCCACAAAATGTGCGCCACCTTTTACCCTTTTTGTAGTAGTGCTATCACCTTAAAGTAACGTGGTTTTGGTTCATCCACCACTCAAAAGTATTTTTTTCATGTGCATTCAACACCCTAAAGTATTTTATAGTGCAATTTTATCGTTAACAATATAATGTGATGGACACACCTAAAAAATTACTTAAGGGTAGCGGATGAACACAAAATATTTTAGGTGCTGCATGCAAATGAAAAAGTATTTTAAGGTGGTGGATGAACTACAATACTTCCTTGCAATATCATTGATCTATTCCATTAAGGTTGTTTAACCTCGTGCACACTTGCTACAACGAGACCGTCAATTATCAAGCCCACACTCTCATCAAGAAATTCTTCAGGAAATTGTAATAACTTTGATGGATCTTCTAAAACTTTTTGGATGGTTGTTCTAAAAAAAATCATATTTGAGAAGATTGAAACGTGAGATTTAACTCTTGGTGTGTTCGAGTTCACAAGGTGAGAACTCAAGTGGTCAATCAACTAAATGAATATTGGGTTATTCTCGGCTTTTTACCCCATTTTTTTTTAAAAAAAAAATTTACATAATAAAAAATAAGAAAACATATTAAAAGTCATTTTAGTTTTTTTTTGGGAACACATTCCTATTTTTTTATAAAACGTTTATTAAAAACTAATTATCAAAAAATTTAGAAAATATTAACATGAAATTATTACGCTAATATATGCTTGCTTTAAATCATGGAGGAGGAACATATTTTTCAAAATTCTTTTTTTGGGTGAAGATCTTTATTAAATTCTTAAGACGAGATGTTTACATAAAAATATCTTCAAATTTTTAAGCAAAAAAATATCTGGCCTTCAGTCCCATTTTTTTCACCCCACTAAAATTGACCATCAAATCAAATGGGTGTCATACTGAATTATGGCCATATCCCCTAAATTTTCCAAATCATGAGCAATATTGAACACGTCTTCTACGTAAAGGGCAATGTATCGACACAAGCTTTTTCCTACTAACGTTCTTCTTGGGGCATATCTATCACTTACCCCCTCAATTACTTCTCGCCTTTGGCTATGGAGTTCGTTGACTATCTCTTCCTCTCCCTTTCTCTCTTGTCCTGCGTTTGTCGTATCATTTGGATCTATATACAATTCTTTCAAGTGGAAAACACTACAAAAAAAAAAAAAACATATTACCCATGGAAATTACCCACTTCCGGTAGCCCCCGAGCAAGGGGGATGTGTACCTCTAACCTTGCAACACGTGTTGCTGTGAGATAATTGTTGCATTTTGTGACAAAGGTGGGATTCGAACTTTGGACCTTTGGTATGTGTTTTGATGCCTTTGTCAGTTGAGCTACGTTAACCTTGCGTTATTTATTCACGTAATAATATATATAATGTAATAATTAAAAAACAAATATAACATTAAGATAAATATATATAATTAAATATATATTTATATATAATTATATATTTCATTTTTTAATATATAAAATATACAATTTTTTAATTTCTAATTTCGTTTAAATATTTAATATTAATATAAATATATAATATTAGATATATAATTATATATTTCATTTTTTATGATATAAATTTAAAATTTTTTAATTTCTTATTTCATTTAAATATTTTAATATTAATATAAATATATATTTATATATATATTTTTTATGATATAAATTTTAAAATTTTTAATTTTTAATTTCATTTAAAATTTTTATTATTAATATTATATATATTTAATATATTATATTAAATATTAATTTTATGATATTTAAATTTTTATTTGTTATAGATTATATTTATTTTTATTATTTTATATAAATTATTAAAAGAAAATAAAAAAATTATTAGTTTTACCGACGGATTACCTGTGGAATTTCGTCAGTAATTTCTCCTTAAATTACCCACGGAATTCTGTGGGTATTGCGTCTGTAATTACCAACAGAATTTTTTCCGTCAATAATTAGAGACGGATTACCCACGGAATTTCATCGGTAATTTCTCATTCAAATTACCCACGGAATTCTGTGGGTAAAGCGTGGGTGATTACCGACGGAAAAAATTCCGTGGGTAATCCGTCAGTATTTACCGACGGAATTTTTTCCGTCTTTAATCCGTCGATAATAGAGACGGATTACCCATGGAATTCCATCGGTAATTTCTCATTAAATTACCTACGGAATTCCGTGGGTAATTACCGACGGAAAAAATTCCATGGGTAATCTGTCAGTATTTACCCACGGAATTTTTTTCGTCTTTAATTCGTCGGTAATTAGAGACGGAGTTTTTTTCTGTCAGTAATTCCGTTGGTAATTTTTCTGACGGAAAATCCGTCGGTAAACTATCGGAAATTACTAACGGAAATAATTCCGTGGGTAATAGCATGTTTTTTTATAGTGAAAATATTCACTTCGAAAGTTTTAAACTTGGACTTTGAAGAAGCTTTAAAGAGTTCTGATGTTGAATGTGCTATCCTGTACAATTTACGTCATCAAAATCTTATTAAGATCATTATTTGTTGCTCGAATAGTGATTTTAAACCTCTAATAATGGAATTTATGCTAAATGGAAGTCTTGATAGATGGTTGTACTCCTACAACTATTGTTTAGACATCTTGCAAAGGTTCTATATGATGATCAATGTGACACCTGCATTGGAGTATCTTCATCATGGTTCTTTGCTAGTAATTCATTGTGTTTTATTTTATTATTTTATTAACACACTCACATACACACTCATTTGCGCACATCTTATATAATAAAGTGTCAGGGTTTTTTTCAGCTCTTTGAAGTATTTTTCTAGATACTTCAGTATCTTTAAAGTATTTTTTTATTCATTTTGCACCCTAAAGTAATTTATAGGTGGGTCCAGCACCCTAAAGTAGTGTGGTTTATCCACCACTCAAAAGTATTTTTCCAGGTGCATTCAACATCATAAAGTATTTTAAACTGCAATTTTATCCTTGACAATTTGATGTGATTGATACAACTGAAAAATTACTTAAGGGCAGTGGATGAACACAAAATATTTTTGGTGCTGCATGCATATGGAAAAATACTTTAAGGTGGTGGATTAATCTCAGGCACACTTGCTACAACGAGATCATCAATTATCACGCCAACACTCTCATCAAGAGATTCTTCGGGAAACTGAAATAACTTTGATGGATCTTCTAAAATTTTTTGAATGGTTGTGAAAAAAAAAATTATATTTTAGAAGATTGAGACGTGAGATTTAAGGTTTGATGAGTTCGAGTTCTCAAGGTGAGAACTCAAGTGCTCAATCAACTAAATAAATATTGGGTTATTCTCAACTTTTTGCACGATTTTAAATAACAAAAAACAATTTTATATAATAAAAAATAAGAAAATATATTAAAAGTCATCTTATTTTTTTTAGTTTTTTAGAACAGATTCCTATTTTTTTATAAAACAATTTATTAAAAAATAATTATCAAACAAGCTTTTTTATTTTTTTATTTTAAAAAACATTGTTTTGGAAATAAGAAATTAAACAATAAGGACTATGTTTTCGTTAAATGTTTAAACGACAAATACAGTATATCTACAAACTGATTATTTTTGTATGGGTCTTACATCATTTGTTTATTCTTTCATTTGTATCGCTATAGTTTTGCCTGAATTCATCATTTACGTTGATTTTTGTGAAAGCACTTTCAATCTCATAATTTTTGTAGGTACCAAAATCACCCTATTAATAATTGAAGTTAAACTCTTATAAAATAAGATGATAGGCTCCGAGTCAGTATATCAATGACATTGCAAATTGGAACTAAATGTTAAATTAACATGAAATTATTAAGCTAATTTATGCTTGCTTTAAATCACAGGGAAAGAAAATATTTTTTAAAATTCTATGTTTGGTTGAAGATCTTTATTAAATTCTTAGGAAATATGTTTAGATAAAAATATCTTGAACTTTTTAAGCAAAAAAATATCTCATCTTCATACCCATTTTTTCTACATATGGTGTCATCCTGAATTATGGTCATCCACTAAATTTTCAAAATCATGAGCAATATTAAACGCGTCTTCTACTTAAAGGGCAATGTATCCACACAAGGTTTTTCCCACTAACGTTCTTCTCGGGGCATATCTATCACTTACCCCCTCAATTACTCCTCGCCTTGGTCTATGGAGTTCTTTGACTATCTCTCCCTCTCACTTTCTCTCTCTTGTGTGGTGCATTTGTCGCACCATTTGGGTCTGTATACAATTCTTCCAAGTGGAAAAATAGTCACTTTGAATGTTTTTAACTTGGACTTGGAAGAAGCTTGAAGGAGTTTTGATGTTGAATGTGCTACCCTGTACAATTTACGTCATCAAAATCTTATCAAGATCATTATCTGTTGCTAAAATAGTTCCTATTAAAGAATACTTCTAATTATTTCTTATATACTAAGAAAAGATCATTAATTCATTTAATTTGTCATAATTTTTTCTAACTTCCGCCCTTTGTATTTTTTTTTTCACACTTTAAACCTCCTTTATAGCAAAAGTAAAATGGGAAAAAATGTAATTAATGAGGTTATTGGTTACTTATATTTGGGACCAAAAATTGCTTCTAGAAGATACCCTATAACAAGAACTAGAGGGAGTATGTAATTCATATGTTAAATATGAGTAAATTTGAAAGTTTATTTATTTTTTGATAAATCATATTTGAGAAGACTAAGAGACATGAGATTCAAGCTTTGATGAGCTCAAGTTCCAAAGGTGAGAGCTTAAGTCGTCAAGTAGTTAAATGAATATTGGGTCATACTTCACTTTTTGCTTGATTTTAAATAACAAAAAAGGTTTTTACAAAATAAAAAATAAGAAAACATAGTCATTCTAGATTTTTTATTTTTCAGAACAGATTCCTATTTTTTTATTAAAAATTTAATTAAAAACTAATTATAAAACAATCTTTTTATCTTTTTATTTTTAAAAACAAAAAATTGTTTTGGAAATAGGAAATTAAACAATAAGGCCTATGTTTTCGTTAAATTTTGAGAGTTAAGATTAAATATCTTTAAAATATATTTTAAAAAACAAAAACAATATACCCAACAAGCTAATTATTTTTTTCTAGTTGCATTTTTTAAGCTTAACGATCAAATGGGGGCCTACTCACAAGTCAAGCACGCCAATATTTAATCTACAAATTGGCGTATCAGTATCAGATATAATCAACTTATTGGACAAATACCTGAAGCAATTGAGGTTAGGACAAAATCAACTTATTGGACAAATGCCAAACAGCATCTCAAATGTTTCTAAACTCACTTTCTTAGATTTATCTGGGAATAAATTCAGTGGAGTCATACCCAATGTAGTTGGCAATCTAACAAACTTGATGGCATTATATTTTGATGGGAATTATTTGAATTGGTTGATTCCAAATACAGTTAACAGATTGCAGAGCCTTCAACATTTAAGTCTTAGCAACAATAGATTGCAAGGTTCCATCGTAAATGAATTGTGCCAAATCAAAAGTTTGAGTGAGTTGTATCTAGACAACAACATGTTTTCAAGAATGATTCCAAAGTGCCTCACAAATGCTTCTTTGCAAAAGTTGGACCTAAGCACTAACAAATTGATTTCTCATATACCCTCTTCTCTTTGGAGTCTCCAAGATATTTTAATCCTAGACTTATCCTCCAATGCATTGAGTGGAACAATTCCACGTGAGGTATCAAACTTTAGAAAAATTATGATACTGAACTTGTCAAGAAATCAAATTTCAGGAAACATCCCAACAACCATGGGTGGCTTGCAAACATTGCAAAATCTATCTTTGGCTCAAAACAACTTGCAAGGACCTATTCCTGAATCATTTGGTGGCATGATAAATATTGAGTTCTTGGATGTGTCCCAAAATAATTTGTCTGGGGTGATTCCAAAGTCTTTAGAATTACTTGTCCATATGAAGTACATTAATCTTTCATACAATTTATTGTATGGAGAAATTCCAAATGGTGGGCCTTTTCAGAATTTTACATATGAATCTTTTATGATGAATGAAGATCTTTGTGGAAAGCCCCGACTAAAAGTCCATCCATGCAAAAAAGGAAACAAGCACATCTCAACAAAAATGGTGCTTGTGATCAAATGCTTGTCGGCTATCATTTTTGCAATCATTTTGGTTGCTTCATGCCTAGTGTTCATTAAATTTAAGAAGGGCTATGTTAGTCATGAGACGAACAATAGAGACTTCTTAAATTTGGGTGTACCAATCAAGATATCCTATTATGACCTTTTGCAGGCAACAAATAATTTTGATGAGAGTAATTTTCTTGGCAAGGGAAGTTTTGGATCAATTTACAAAGGAATTCTTTCAAGTGGAAAGATAGCAGCTGTGAAAGTATTTTACTCAAACTTGGAAGAAGCCTTAAGGAGTTTTGATATTGAATGTGCTACCATATGCAGTTTAAGTCATCGAAATCTCGTTAAGATCATCAGTAGTTGCTCAAATGATGATTTTAAATCTCTAATAATGGAATACATGTCAAATGGGAGTCTTGATAGATGGTTGTACTCTCATAACTATCATTTAGATATGGTGCAAAGATTGAACATAATGATTGATGTGGCATCAGTGTTGGAGTATCTTCATCATGGTTCTTCTACACCAGTGGTCCATTGTGATGTAAAGCCGAGCAATGTTTTATTGGCTGAAAATATGGTGGCCCATTTGAGTGACTTTGGAATTGCCAAATTGTTAAGTGACAGTCAATCTGAAATTTATACCAAAACTTTGGCTACAATTGGTTATATGGCACCAGGTAATAATTTAATGCTTATATTAAAATTTATTTATTTTATGTTACTTATATTCGTTTATACCTACACACATGCATGCGCATGATCGAAGAAACTACAAGTTATTTGACTATTTAATTCAGCACTCAAATTTATATGTAGAGTATGGATCAAGAGGAGCTGTTTCATTGAAAGGAGATGTACACAGTTTCGGTGTTTTGCTTATGGAAATGTTTACAAGGAAGAAACCAACAGATGAGATGTTTGCTCAAGGTCTAACTTTGAAAGAATTTGTTAGCAAATCAACACCAAATTCAATCATCGATATTATTGATGTCAATTTGATGCACACAAGCAACTAAAACACTAGTAATATATTATTGTATATTATATCATCAGTTTTTGAGTTGGCATTAAATTGTTGCACTGACGCACCTGAGGCAAGACCTAATATGTCAGAGGTTGTGGTGTCACTGGGAAAACAAAAGGCCATGCTAATGCTACATATTCAAGGAACCCCTTGTTGAATAATTGTGTTAAATCAAATTGTATTTGCTACAATCTTTAACCCTTTGGATTGTTTTAATTTTGGCAACTTGTCATATGGAGTGATGATGTCTCCTGTATTAATATATTATTATTTGAAATTTGAGAATTTTGGACTCATGTATGGGTTTTGGTTGTCTTCAAGGTAGTTCTTAACTTTTATGTGTTACAGATGTACCTTGAATAATAGTAACATAGAGATAATGGCTTTTTTTATTTCATGATAAGTGAATAAAGTTTAGAAAGTGATTGAGTTGAGGGAAAGATTAAGGATGTTAAATAAATTATTTTAAAGTATTTGTATTTTTCATTTTGTCTCCAAACTACTTTTCTTGACCTATAAATTAATATATAATATAATAATTCACATCAGCAATTTAGCTTGTTTATCCTCTCCAGAGTAGTCAACTTGGTTGTATTGAGGATATAAGGTAGTATTAATTATTCAATGACTGTGTTAACATGATTATTGGGTTCATTGGGACTCCAACAAATTCCATCTTGTATTGAATCAATTAGAGAAAATGGGCCAATACTAAGACTATCCAAAGCTTTGAAATAAATTTATAGGTATAGATTGGGTTGCCTTTATAATGTTATGGAATATGATGTTTTATTTTTATTCTATTTTATTTTATTGTTCAAAAAATGTAATTTAAATGCCAAAATTACTTGGTTTTCAGCCTGTGTTGGGCTTAGTTTTTTTGGCCCATATCATTGTTAGACCAAAGTTACTTTTATATTACTTTAATCAAAATCATGTTTAAAATAAATATAAAACAAACTTTTACTTGTTAAAACAATCTTTAGTCCCTCTAATTTTCTCTCATTTTGGTTTTGGTTCTTATATCAAATTATTAGTTTTGGACCCTCAAATTTCGTTCTGTAAATTGGACCCTATAATTTAATAAAAACTTGATCATTTTGCCCTTTAAAGAATCAATACCCATAATTTGAACTTTGAAACTTGAAGAACAAAGATTATATTAACCAAGTTTTGAACACATATGCTAAGCTCCTCAATTTAATTATGGTGCATTGAAGTTAATACAAAAAAGAATTTTTAGAATTCTAGTTACATTGTTCTTAACACTATAGGTGATAACTATGTTCTAGTTGTGATTTGTTTGCCATTGTTTTCATTGGTGATTATTTAATAATTAATAAGATTCATTCAATTATCTTTATTTTTATTTTTATTTTTATATAAAAGGATTATAAATTTAATTATTTACTGTTTTTATCTACTTTTCCGATCTTTATTTTTCTATCGAAAACAAAAAGAGAGCTAAATGGGATCTCAATATTTATAATAACCATGTGTCAGTTACTGATTCAGTGTTCAATGCCTTGAATGGCAGGTGAAGAATTCCATCTGGGACAATCTACCATGAAGAACTTTGAAACTGTTTCGGACGGAAAACTCGATAAAATGTGAGTTAGTTTTGTTTGGCGAATAGGAAACCGTTACCTTAATGTTGTTTCTAACGTCTACGTAAATTTTGCTACATTTTATAGGTTTTGGGATACTGGGTTAGCAGGGGTTCGCTGTAGATGAAGGTGATCTAATGAAGATGGGTCTCACTCTACGGCGCCACCTCTATCTTCGCATTTTCAGATCTGTTTTGTCTGATGAAGAAGAAGCCACACAGTAACCTAGGTCCGGGTCAAAACACAAGTTTTGACCAGGGACCTATTTGAAAATGAAAAAGGTTTTACGGAGGGCCTGAAATAGTGGCAGGGCCTATCATAATTTCTAAAATTATGGGTACTTTTTATGTAATTTGCTCTGGCCCTTTCCCTTCACTTACTTTGTAATTTCACAAAATCTGGGGGCCCTTTCCTCAGTTTTCCCCAATCCTGAAAATATTAATTTTGACCCCTCTGAATTTCAAATTTTCTTCTTAAGCACCTACAATGCAAGATTAAGCAAAATGTAGTATCAAAAATCCAAGAAACAATTGTATGGATAATTAACAAATTTATGACCATTTTGCCCCTAATTACAATTAATTCAATACAATTGTCCCTAATTAAAATTAGTGCTTAATCATACAATATTGTCCTAAAAATTTCATTAAAATCCCAATTTAGTTATGAAAAGTCATATAAAAATATGGTGCAATCAGCTGTTGCTACAACAAATACTAGCCAACATATTCCATGTGCAGAACTAAGCATAATCAACTTCAACATCTAACAAATAAACAATTACTGCACGAAGAAATTAAGCAGCATCATTCAAATTGCAAAATTCTTTTAATTGTTCTGGTAACGATGGAGGTAGTCGAATCTCCAAGGTCTGGTTCTGAAGCTTTCTCGCGGCGCCTCTGTTCTGGTATGAAGCTCTCTCAATTTGCCACTGAAACTCCTCTCGTCACTGCTGAAAAATAACGACGGTGATGGTGGGCGAATTATGAAGGTGGCGATGATGATGGTGGAGCTCGTTTACCTTTGGTGTCCAATTCTGAGCTTTGGTTCCAACTCTCCTGCTACAGTCAAGCTTTGTTTTTGGTGTGGGGGAAGAAAGTCGAAGGTCACCGGAGATTGTGGAGGAAGGTGACCGGTGAGAGTGAATGGTGGTGTTCTGCTGCACTTTTGTCTTCCTGTGTTCTCTATCACTTCGGCAGGGACAAAAGGTGGCCTGTGGTATTGAGGGAAGAAGACTGCCGGTGACCTGTGGTGGTGAATGATGCCGCTGGCGAGAAAGGAAGAAGAAGGCGAAGGTGATGGAGGTGGTGAACAGTGTGAATGGCCACCACTATTGTTTCATTAAGTCCCCCAAGAAGCGGCATCGAGCCTCTGCATAACCCTTAGTCAAAGAGTGCGTTTTGACTAAGGGACGGAAGTGAAAATGTTGAAAGTTTTTAGGCGGAGCTGAAATGGAATAGTGAAAACTTTTGTGGGCATAACTTTAATTTTGAAAACTTTTAGACCCTTTTTTTGTAATTTTCTCTGAATACTTTGTGCATTAGTCTGCAGTTTTCAGAAATTATGGGTTCTTTCTTGTAATATTTTCCAAACTTATATGCAATGAAAATAAACCCAAAATGTAATACCTTATATTCCAAAATGAATCAATTAAGGTAAGTCATAAAATATATGATATTCCAATGAAAATGGTTTATATTATACTTAATAGTTTATTTTTATACAAACACTATATTGAGAAAATTATAGACAAATTGTTTGATTTGGCAAAACCAAAACTGGTTCATGTTATCTTGTTAAAGGACTTTCTAACCTTACTTACTTTGTAATGCTAATTCAAGGGGATACTATGCATTGGTTTTTTGAAACGTAGCAGCCAGCAGCAGGATATCACAAGAGAGCAATCAATCAAGGATCTAGAGGTAGGCTATTAACTTGTTGTGTTATGACATATTAATAGACTGATTCTTGTTTACATGTCTGTATCCCTTATTGTCTATCATTCCCATACATATGAGATCCTAGTAAACATCTTGCGCATAGTGATGCTAATGAACTAGAGACTAGAATGCTCTTAAATTTTCTTGCACATTGCATTCAAGCCTACACAGAAAATTGATGTATTTGATCACTCTGCATTGTCTCTTGGAATTTTCTTAATGCTGGGATGCATAAATAGCTGGTTACATAATCATGCCGCATTTTGAAAAAGTAAAATTGTAAAGATGATAGACCTGCATTTTTGGCCTGTTAAATTATTATTCTAGTTTGTCATTGGAAGAATCGACCTCTTTCCTTGTTTTTGGATTGTTGTTCTTTTCAAGTCCATTGTCAATGGCGGAAATTAGGCACAAAGATCAATGGCATGGATTGGTTTCTAGTCCTATATGCCCAGATAGAATTTGGTTATATAACCGCTACAAATATAAAAAATTGAAATTTTGAAGGCGGAAAAGAAAAATGACATTTTTTTTTATTTTGTAGTAGTTAATAAACTGCTACTAAATTTGAATTTTTATGACATTTATAGCGGTTATAAAACCGCTACTAATTTCATAAAATTCAAAATTAGCACAAAAAAAGCGTTTGTTAGTAGCGGTTTAGTAACCGCTACAAATATTTAAAATTTTTTTAAAAAATATACGATCATTTGTTTCTGTTTTTATAATATTAAATTAAATAATTTATTTTGTTATTATTTTATCTAATTTAATTAGCTTATTATTCAATAGTTTAACTTATTAATAAATTAAAAGGAAAAATTTAATTTAATTGGATTAGTATAAAATATTTATTAATAATATTATTA
Source organism: Inga leiocalycina (assembly GCA_963242795.1). NCBI lineage: Eukaryota > Viridiplantae > Streptophyta > Magnoliopsida > Fabales > Fabaceae > Inga > Inga leiocalycina. The sequence continues at coordinate 63,438,930 of OY725321.1, forward strand.
AGGATACATAGGTAATAAGGAATTATTATGTTGTCTAATATAATGTAATTGTGTATGAAAAATAGATGAAAATGAAATACATCTTTGAAATATCTGGAAAAAAAAATGGTTAGAATAAATTTTATAGAAGGGAAAGAAGTATTGTAAAAAAATTTAAAAACTTGTTACCATATTTGATCGTATTATTCAGCTCCTCTACTCATACAAAAGAAGTTGTAAATGAGAGAAAATGAAAGAAAGGTAAGGTGAAAAGAAATTGTGGAGTGTTTGAAATGAGTTGTAGTAAGGGTATTTATAGGGATCCACGTACTATTTGTAGCGGTTATTAGTTAGTAGCGGTTATTTGTATTTTTGTAGCGGTTTTTATTTAGTACCGGTTATTGTTACTTTTGTAGCGGTTTAGTAACCGCTACAAATATTTTTTTTAATTTTCTTTTAAATTTTGTTTTTTTAATTTTATTTTAAAAATTTTTTTCTAGTTTTTTTTAAAGAGAACAGCATAATTTGAATTTGATCACTCATCGTCGCCATCCCTATAGAAATTATATAGAAAAATTATTGTTAGGGATGTTTTATTAAATTTAAATAATTTAATTTAAATGACGTGGACTTGAAAGAACTCACCGCAGTAGAGGTAAATTGTCATCGCCTTCAGGGAAGTAGTTTTCAAAATCGGCTAGCTGAAATGGCTCACTCTCATAGGTGATGTTATGTGGTTCCCCCATGTCGTAAAGGTCTCATGGCTTTAGATGAACGACCATGTGCCAACCCCTGTGCCTCTCGTCCTCGACATAATAAACCTGATGTGCCTCTAAAGCTACAATATACGGCTCATCATCTTTAGAAATACCAGTATGAATCGGCTGTGAGAAATTGACTGATGTGATCCCTAAGTCGTCAGTTGTCAGTCCCCGAGAAGTAGTGGTATTTGCCCACAAATACTTGAACAGCGTCACGGTGAAACGGCCTTGATAATTAAGTTCGACCACATCAAGAAGCTTGCCATAGTAAGGGACGCTTTCGAACTGCATGTTGGCATCACTGCTGCTTGCATAACTCCTTGTCCCAAATGTGCCATAAACACCCGAATTCTGTGTTTGCAATCCTTGATCCCGTGAAACCTTACAAAACTTAAAACCATTGACATTGTATGCTGTAAACCTTTTTGCATGATCAAGAGGGCCAATTGCAAGAGCTCTGAAATCTGGTGAGTATGGGTTGTGGTCATTTAGTATTCTGCGCGCAAACCAGCTCGGGAATTCTCTGTGGACCCTCCTATCAACTTTCGACGATATCTGTGTACGGATCCTGAGTTGACACTTAACATGACTTCTGAATTCCCTGCAATTAATAATGGAAAGGCGATAGTGAAATGAAAGTGAGAAATGTTACGAAAGATATAGATCGAATAACATGTGAGTGTACAATTCTTACCGTATGAAAGGTTCAACTTCAGTGCAATTAATCAATACATGTCTATGTGCTTGCAACTTCTCAGTTGCTATTAGTTTGAAGTTCTCAGTTGCTCCAACTGGTTTACCAACATGAGGGATAAATTCTCCTGATGTCGGCGCAGGTTCAGGATAATCGTCAACACGAGGTGGGTGGTTAAAAGCCGTCTCAAGATCAACAAAGTACCTTGAGCAAAAATATAGCACCTTATCCTCTATATAGCCTTCAGCTATAGAACCTTCTGGCCACGCCTTATTCCTTACATAAGATTTTAATTTCCTAAGGAACCTACGAAGTACAGAAGAGAAAATTGATATAAAAAGCTGAAAAGGACGACTAGCAAACATTAAATACGGAGAATAAATTAAAGGACATATTTAAAATGAGTACCTCTCAATCGGATACATCCAACGATATTGTACTGGTCTAGCAAGCTTTGTTTCATGAATGAGGTGGACTGTAAGGTGAACCATCACAGTAAAAAAGGATGGAGGAAAGATCATCTCCAAATGGCAAAGCGTAAGAATGATTTTAATTAAAAATAATTAAATTGAAATTATAATTTAGTAATTAACAATTACAAAATTATATATAAAGAATCCAATAAATACATTACCTGCCCCTCAGGAAACCCGCCCAGTCGTTCAGCGGCACGCCGTCCGGGACTCTCTCAATCAGCTGCTCTAGAGGCATCGTCCCATCCTTATCCACCCTGGGAAGAGACGGTTCCTCCTATTCCTCTAGTCGTCACCCATCTTCATGAGGGTGTACCTCTTTCGGTTGGCCCGGACAGAAAACCGCAGCTGCAAAAAAATTATTTAAATATCAATAATTATAAAAATAGTTTTAAAAAGTATTATTTAAATAGAATTAATCACAAAAAATATTAATTAAATACTATTAATTACCTGAACCACCTCCTCAAAAGCCTGGTCCTTCGGCCCCCTCGGTGGAACCGCATCTAATTCGCGCCCAGGTCGTTAAGGAAGCGGTTGAACATGTGACCCCCATTGTCGATGGGCTGGTCAGTGCCCTCATTCCACGGCACTATAACTCGCAGGGTCTGATCTATGCTGTTCAAACCGGCCACGTCCAGCCTCCTCGTCGACACGTTCCCCTACTCATTTGCACATTTTACTGCACGTTAGATAAATTGTAATTCAAATTTAACATTTCAAATTTAAATAAATAATTTATTAAATTAAAAAATTTATTTACCTTGGACCTGCACCTCAAACCCAGTAGACGGCGAAGACGACCCTCGTGGGTTGTTCTGCTCCCGAGCCTCCTCCTTATCGAGGAACTACTCCATCTCCTTGAGCACAATCGGGATCTCAAAGTCCTCCTCGACGTAGTCCTGAACGCTGATATCTAGCCCCCCAAACTCAGGCACCTCTGGTGCGGTCGTCTCCTGTGGGATAGTCTGCGGTGCCTATGGTAGGGCCGACTCCTGTGGGGGTATGGGCTGAAATGTCATGGTCACCCTGCCTCCACGTTGCCCCCTCCCTCTGCCCCCTACGCGGCTGCTGCCACCCCAAAAAATCGGTCTGGGGACCTCAAGGGCCTTCCCCTTATCCTCTCTTGAAGCCATATCAACTGTAAAAATAAAAAAACATTTTAGTCACATTATTATGCAAAAATCTAATAAAAATACTAATACAAATAAAATACATGTTATATATGTACCTCAAGTGCAAATACTGAGAAATACTATAGCAAAAACTCCTTCACAGACGGCTGAACGCTCAAATCTTGAAGAAACCACTCAGAGAAACCTCATGAAACAAAATGAGCAAACGGAGAAATGAGGAAGGCGGCTACTTAAATAGGCCAGACATTTGTAGCGGTTATTCTAATAACCGCTACAAGGCACCCAGGGCACCTTAAATTTGTAGCGATTTTATAATAACCGCTACAAATTACAAGAACCTTTGAAATTCTGTAGCGGTTATGGCACAAAACCGCTACAAATGTGGAGACTCCTGAAATTCTGTAGCAGTTATATCCCTACAACCGCTACAAATACCTAACGTTTGGCATTTTGTAGCGGTTTTGTTGCTTTAACCGCTATAAATAACCGCTACACTGTTGGCGGGTTTTGGTCGCGCCAAGTGGCAGGAATATTGTAGCGGTTTGTATTTATTAACCGCTACAAGTTTTGGCGGGATTTTTGCACCATTTTTGTAGCGGTTTGTTCTACCTAACCGCTAGAAAAAACGCTGCTAATCTGTCGCGCCACTTGGCGTGTAGCTTGCTGCTACAAATTTGTAGCAGTTTAGCTTATAACCACTACAAATACTATAATTTGTAGCGGTTTGATATAACCACTACAAGTTCACCGCTACAGAACGCCATTTTTTTTGTAGTATTAGATGACTCCAAATGCCAAAACTCTCTTCTTTAATATTGTTCCTTGGATTGAGGGCTTCATTTTTATAGTTTTAGATTTTCCATTTGGTGGTGTTTGAGCACTCAAGGAAATGTAGAGTTTGGAAGAAAAAGAAACCTCTTTAGGAAAGTTGTATAGGTGAATAAGATACACCTTTCTATCTATGTTTTGTGCCAAGTGATGAAGCTTTGAATTTCAGGGAATTTTGGCCTTATTTTTGAAAATTAGGGTCATGGAGAGTTTGGTATGCTATGGTCATAGAATTGGTACTTTGGTATGTGTTTTGAATAGATAGAATTGGTTTGAGGTTGAAATGCTAAGTTTGGTGATTTTGGGATTTTGGTGTTGGATGTAGCCTAAAACAAGGCATGATAATGGAATAGGAATTTGGTAATTTTGATATTTCAATTGGATTCCTTGTGAAAAGTTATGTAAAGGTAGCCTTGGTTGAGAATTTGGGATCATTGGAAACACTTGGGTAAAGTTTGGAAAGTGCTGTAAACTCTGTTGCATTTTTGGCTTCTGATAAGCCTAACTCGAGTAATCTGGGCTCTCACTCGAGTGCAACATGATATGTTCTCTTTTCCCTTCAGTTTTTCTGTTGTGTTCCCGTACATAAGGCAAGAGTGTAATGTCTCACTTGCGAGTGTTGTGGGTTCTCACTTGAGTGAAGGTTTATCTGACACTATGAACTCGCGTCTCGGGATGTCACTAGTGGCCTATTTTCAAGAGTGTGTCTTAACACTCACGAGTGTTAAGTTATCACTCGACTGCAAGGGTCCCTGCTCGAGTGCTGTTCTTCTTTGAAAGTTTCCTTTGCTCTCGAGTGAGCACTTCCTGAACCTCACTTTGTAGAACTCGGGTGAGCATTAGGCTATCACTTGAGTATTGATCTTTATGCTCAAGTGGAGCGAGCATTTCTTGTTTCTATCATGGCTCTCTGCCTAACACTCGTTCGAGTGAGCTTTTATGCTCGAGTGCAAAGTTCCTCATCACTCGAGTGCATCAGTGAAAAATCCGTACTTTCAATTCTAAAAGGGGATCTTTGGGATAGTTCTTCCAACCCATTAGGGCTTTTGTTAGAAGTGTTTGTAGCTACTTAAGAGACATTAATGATAACCAATCTAAGTGATATGAAGTCATTTGAGTATTGGAATAGAGTATGAAACTTCATCCCTAATTGTGAATTATAAGATTCGATATTTGCCCTGCTCACAAGAGACCAGTGTCAGAGCAAGCTCAAAAGGACCAAGGTAGTGACTTTTCTCTCATGTTGTGTATGATGCTTGGTATGCATGACTTATCATTGTATTGTTGTGAGATTGTAGGCATGATGCCATTGTGAAAATATGAATGAGAAATGTGCCATAGTACATTACAGCATGAGCACTTCACCGTGAGCAGTCGTAGGTGGTGATGCGTGTCATACCTACCCCTACCGTTGAACTACCGTTGTAAGTGCCGTGGTTGTGTTTTGGAATTGTGAATTCCTAATTTGAGAAACATGTCAGTATGGCTATGTATTGTGAAATATTTTATATGGATCCCAGCTGTGGTGATATATGTGATATGAACATGTGATGGTGCAATACAACGTGAGCACTTTAGCGTGAGCAGATGTAAGGGTGATGTACGTCATACCCGCCCCTACTGTTGTGACTGCCGTTGTGATTGCTGTGTGATTTGTTATGATTTTCTTACATACTTTGTGGTTGTGCATACTACGAGTGATTTATTACTACGGGGATTCCTTAGAATCTCACTCTCCTAAACAAATTTCAGACAAGGCTACTAATTCTAAAGAGAAGCAAGTGACGAAGGGCGGATAGAGCTCTGGTCTTGGAGTTAGTTTTTTGATTATTTGGTTATCATGTAGAAATAATTTGGATATTCTGTTGGGAATTACATGTATATATTGGAGATATTGGATTGATTTGTGTAATCCCTTAGATTGGGAAACTGATTATGGGCATTTGTGCCCTGTAAACCCTTTAGTTAACTTTAGAACCTGAGTGTGTCAAGAATTTATATTGTACTCTAATATTTATGAATGAAATCAAATTGTACTGACCATTTGTGTATTTGAAATGTGAATGTGAGACCATGGTGAATAGGTTTTTGAAAAAATTTTGTAAACCCTGGATTTGGGAGGTTTAATTTTAAATAAATCTCAAATTATCTTATGGTCTCTAATTCCACATAATCATGTATTTATGAACTTAATCTCAGCCTTAGTTGGAATGGGGTTACACCTAGGTTCACCATACTTTTGCTGCTCACTCTGATGGTTCACACTGTTAAATACAATATAGGTGAGGCTATATTGCCTGCCCACCCTTGTCTTACTAGCTCTGTTAGATTCTACTTGGCTTCCGTAATAACCCACAATCATCCATAGAAAATGTGATAGATAAATATGCCATGCACCATATAGTGTAAAATGAAAATTCACATCAATCAGTGTGTGTACACAAAGTTCAGGGCCAAACACCCAGTTGAAACATCAATTCGTGTGTGTACACAAAGTTCAGGGCCAAACACCCAGTTGAAACATCAATTCGTGTGTGTACACAAAATTCAGGGCCAAACATCCAGTTGAAACCCCTACGTGTACCTCAACCGAGTCACCAACTACAGCTAGGTAAGACCAGTATACCTCAGCTAAGTCTCAAACCACAGTTAGGTAAATCATGTATCATAGCTGGGTCCTTACTAGGCTGAATGGTACATATACACTTCCCGCACCATAGTTAGATAATATTCGTGTGCCTCGGCTGGGCACCCAACCACAACCAGGTAATATTTATGTACCTCAGCTAAGTCCTATACTACAACTAGGTAATGTGCCCTAGGCACATGTTCATATCACAGAATATAGAACATATAGCATATTAACCATCACATAATGTACGTGAGATTATAGTTACTACATTAGCTTTTCGTAGATAACTTTCCTAATGATCATTGATCATTGTTTACTGTTCTATTATCTTGCCCTATGTTTACTGTATTAGGTTAGGTTTAACTTTTTGACCCTACGCAGCATCTAAACCTCTTAGCCTTACCATCTTTGTGTTTCACTATATGAAGCAAGAAAGAGGTAAATATCATATTATCATAAGGGCATTTTTGTTGTTTTACAAGTGTTAGTTACATAGGTACTCTTGAAATCATGTATAATAGATGTTTTTAATAGCCAGGGAAGACCTGTAACAACATATAGTCCTCTGAACTACTGTATAGCATGTGCTTACTCCTATTACATGACATATCACAAAATGTACATGTAACTTCCCAAGAGGTCACCCATCCTAAAATTTCCCTGAGTTGAGCACGCTTAACTTTTGTGTACCTGTTCCAAAATGCAGATACCTGTTGTATCTATTCCCATTCACTAGTACCCCGAGACTGCTCTTATCTAGAGAGTCCTGCTACCTGTCGTTGGTCAACTAAACACTGTTTGTGGACTTCATATCCGTACCGGTACAAGTACATGAATACATACCCTGATGTTTACAAAGTTGTCTATTTGACTCCGCTCTGTAATCCCATTCTTCTTCCAGGCCAGAACATTATATCCGAAAAGAAATGCAGTGTTGTGTGGATCCCTATATCATTCAGAATCCCCAAATTAACTTATCCCTGACCACCACCCACTGGGGTTAGTTTATTTGTGTATAATGTATACTGGGCTACTGGGGTGTCATACTCAAGGACATCCCATAGGTATATGCTCCGGACATCCTCCCATAATCCTCGATCCAGTTGTAAACCATGTATCACATAAACCGCTCCAACTCTAGGATCGGTAATGAAACCCATATCTGTCTCTGTCTTGTCTATTTGGGGCTTATCTTCCTGTCACTTAACTACTCACAACTGTGGCTGGATGCTAATTAGTATAAGTTGATTCTGTTTTAGAATAAGGCTCAACACTTTAGCTTTACTCGGACCCACTCCCTCGGCATCCGCATCATCCTTGTACCATCCTCTCTCTAGCATGGTAACATGCACAGCCTTCCGGGTATTCAACTGTTTCCTCGTGCCTTGTCTATTCCTTTCAGGGGCTTGTGAACTAGCTGAAGTAATTTAATTCATTTTGCTGTTCCTATCAATGTATAATCAAGCATATCATCATGCTATCATGTTGCCAGAACCACCGTATTTACTTTGAGCAGACAATTCTGTGGCCAGGATCCTTGCTCTGATGCCAAAATGTCACACCCTTATCTTATTTTGACTTGCAGTAGAATATTAATGCGTGGTAAAGTGGGCAACACAGGAATAGCATAAATATACTGATAATATGTGCATATTACAGAAATTCCCCTTAGGGGTTTGCACATAATAATTAAAAACCTTGTAGCCGTACAAGGCTCTAGGGTATCCCAGTGAAACGGAGACATCTTTTCGTCTTCGTTTCACTACTGCAATCTCCTCGTACGGTTCTCTTCTTTGTTCTCAGCATATCTTCTGTCTCTTCCTGTCTAAATTGTTGGTAGGGGAGGGTGAGATTCGAAAGAATATCAGTAGGAAACATATATACCATAATGCATTCATGATAGATGCTATATGTATGACATGCTAGCTTTAACTAGATGTATGCCCCATAATGACGTTTCTGCAAGCTCAATGTTTCATGTAACAACTATGGCAATAGCGAAAACAAAAATAGAGCTTCATGTTAGTGCAAGCGTTTCACCCAAGAGGGGGATGAATTGGGTGATACCAGAAATTTCGTTGCGTATAAGAAAATTAACTGAATATTTAAAGCTGTTGAGAGCAAAGAGAAGTATCACCGAAGTGTACACCAGGAGTTATATTGGTTCAGCCACAACCACTTTGACCTACGTCCAGTCCTCAGAGCGTCTCTGAGAGTTTCACTATATTCTCCAAGATTCAGTGGGTTCTTGGCACCTCAGTACACAGCAAGTTCCTTTACCTGGACACTCGCTCCCCCTTACACGTTGTAATCAAATCCCCAACTCAAGGTTCCACAACCTTAAGTTGTCTCAATAAAAAATATTGAGTTTGTAATGAAAAAATCTCTCACAGAGTAAATATATAATCACTAAAGTACAATGAATGAGTATAAGAAAATAAAGTACTAAGAGTGTGTTGATCAGTATATGTTCGTGTGTTCTCAGTTCTTGTTTTCTGCTCTTTGAATGCTCCATATATATAGATGATTTGTAGTGTCCATTGGAAGCAATTCAAACATGTCTATTAGAGTCGCACAGCAACAGTTGACCATTCTTCAAATTTAAAAACTATCTGTTTGCGGTAGGTAGCGATAGGTGAAATCTCGGACACTTTATTTGACTTTGCTCTTCTTACATGATCTCTTCATTGTTTCTCTATAAATGTACTCAGGATACTAATGCAATGAAGAGATAATCATATAAATAACAAATCAATAAACATTCGATTAAAAACATAATTTCCAGACTGCCTTACTCGAGTGATCATGTTTGTTACTCGAGTAGTCCCTCGAGTAAACCTATCAAAAATATGGCAGTGAGTAATTCAACATTTTACATAAGATATTACTCGGGTAAGACATAGATTGAGATATATCACAAACCTTAGAAATACCTAATTACTCGAGTGGCTACTTGAGTGGCCATGTCTTTTCCTCACAAGTTACTCGGGTGCTGACTCTGGTAATCTGATTCCTCGAGTAATTACTCGAGTAGCCATATGTTGCTTACCTGGTTACTCGAGTGATCCCTCGAGTAATGGATCAAATAACTCCGCAGATTACTGGAGTACTCCATCGAGTAATATCTTTTTCTCACGTGGTTACTCGAGTAAATTGTTGCATTTCTTGGCCGAGAGCTACTGGAAGATTTTTACCTTGGTTACTCGAGTGATGCCTTTAAAAATGATGTTACTCGAGTAGCTACTCGAGTAATGGTCTATATAACTTTGCAGATTACTCGAATAGTCCCTCAAGTAACTTCTTCCAAATTTTGGCAGTTCTTCTCTGAATGAAATTCTCCGCGACTACTCGAGTGCTTACTCGAGTAACAGCTACCCTTACTTGAGTAGTCACTAGAGTAAGCCATCACATAATTTCTCATTACTCCAGTGACTACTTCAAGTAATGCTTTGCCACTTTGTTCAAATTCATTTGTTTGTTATCAAATCCTTTTATATCATTGATCCAATCTTTGTTATCATCAAAACATATGGGATCTAACACTTCATTTATTCAAATATGCTCTACACAATCAAGTAAAGGATCACATACATCACTACACAAGCAGAGATATCAAATACATGCAAATAAGGTAAGTCCGCTACCTTAACCCTTTTCTGCCTCGAAACGTGTGCCTCATAAAGCGTGTCGCAGCTTTGCTCTCCACTCAATCCTACAATTCTAAATATACCATTTAGACACTTCCATAATTTTTTTGGTGGTAATATGAGCCTATTATGAAAATTTACCAAAATGCCTCCAGGACCCCGGCCCCGCCCCGCAGTACCCGGTCCGACCATACTTTTCCCAAAATTCTAACTTGGGCTATCCTGACATATTTCCGCCCAAGAAATCCATTTTCGGACTCAAAATTACCAAATTCAATGTTAAATTATAAAATTACCCTTGGCAACCCAACTTTAAGGGTTTTAGGGGCATTTTCATAATTATGTTTTTTCAGCTTTTTCCTAAAAAGTGACCAACTGTAGCCCTACATAATTTTCCCTCCGAACTCAATGAAACCATCAAATCATTGAAAATCCAACTCTAACCCCTCCAAACTAGCCCTGGCCAAAATGCTCAATTCTCTGGAAAAAATTGAGGTTTTTCGATTCTAACTCTGCAGATGTGTTCCTTTCTACTCCTAATCACTTTATCAACTATTTAATTAGGTTACAACTACCTTTTAGACTAAATTTTGGGAGCATAACCCTTAGGTCATCATATTTCCAAAATTTAAAACCAAAGACAATCCGACGAAATTTCAGTAATTAAATTGTCCACAACAGCCAGAATGGTCAATATACGAAGGTTTGGAGGTTACCTTTCACTTTCTTCTGGCTTTTCTCAAAGTGGTTGAACCCTAGCTCTCTTCAACACAAGAAATGGAACTTCCAAACCTTAAATTACATAGAAGAGTAGTTTAGGAACAGAGTTATACGCATTAGGAACCGAATTACTAAAGAAATACCTACCTTTGCAAGCTTTTCCCCTCTTTCTCTTCTACAATTTCTCACACTTTCTCTCTCTTGTTGCAGACTTCACTACAGTTTTAGGCTGATGGAGGAGGTGGATGATGATTTATTATATTAGCTTATGTCATAATCTAATTGTTTAACTATTTTCAAATTTTTGGATTTTTACAAAATTCTGGTAGATTTTCTGCCTAAACTTTGAAAAATTATAACTAATTCTGGGAAAATCAAATTGGAGTGATTCTAAAGGCTATAAAACCCATATTGAGTCTAGTTTCAAGAAAAAATATAACCTTTAGCCAACTAGAAGTACACAATTCTCATAATTTCAATCTTTGCATGCTGTCCCAGAAAATAATCAATTTCGCTGGGTAAACTTTAAAAATCCATAACGTTTTGTATTTAGCTCTAATTGAGTCATATGACCTATCAAATGAAAGCTTAGGATGTGTAATTTCATCTTGTAAAATCTCATATTTTTTCTCATCATTTGATGATACAAAATCATATGACAAGCTTATTATCTCATAGGCGATTTCACCGAAAACATTGTTTACCTTTAATTTCTAATATCCTATGACCAAAATTAACATTAGTATTGGCCAAATATTATTTTCCTATATTCCTCTACTTTGAACCTCAATATTGGGATTTCTAGAATACCCAAAAGTTAATTCCATTTTTGAATACAAATTTCCCATACTCTTTAATTCACCAATTTATTCCCTTTAATAACACACAGATATAAGAAACATTAGGGAATAAGTTCAAGACACCTGCTAAACTGGGGCTTAGCAGTCTGATTAATTTAAACTTATTCCAAATCCTCCAATCCCAAAATTCAGGATATTACATTACTTTAGTTATTTGGTTTGTTAAAGAAGTAAAGAGGGAATCTTTTGTAATGAGAGTCAAAAATAAAGGGAGAGAAAGGAATGAGAGCCAAAATTTTGGCTTCCCTACCACTCAAAAATTCAAACCAAATAAAAGAATGAGGATCCCTCCCCCCTCAAACCAAACATAAAGGAAATTGATGGCGGAATGAGAGAAAGGAATAAGAGCCAACATTTAGTTATTTGGTTTGTTAAAGATAGACAATGAAGGTAGAGTGAAGTAGAGCCACAACTGAGATTAAAATGAACCCAAAATGTAATACCTTATATTTCAAAAATTAATCAGTTAAGGGAAATCAAAAAATATATGACATTTTTGCCCTCTTTCAACCTTAATTTCATTTAAACACATTTAATCATAATTAATCACAAAAGAGACATTTTAAGCTCAATTATCATAACAAAATCCCCAAATAAAATATAAAAATATATAATAAAATAAGGATTTATCATCAATCAATCCAAAAAATTTCGAAACTTCACTGCATCCTTTAGGTCAAAATGAAATTAAGTTTTATCGGTGAAAAGACAATGATGCCCTTACTTTATTTTTTTAATCCCCTTATTTATTTTGTAAATGCCTTTATTTGTTTTTGTGAATTCTTTTATTTATCTTGTGAATAGCCAAAATATTCTTGTTAACTCTTTGGTTTCTTTTGAATCCCTTTATTTATCCTGTAAATTCGTTTATTTGTCTTGTGAATACATTTAGTTGTCTTGTAAATGCCTTTATGAAAAATAAAATAAGGTCAGCATTATCTTTTCACCAACTAAATTTAATTCAATTTTGGTCCAAGGGGTAGAGTGAAATTTTAGAATTTTTTAGGGATTGACTAAATAGAATTACTTTCACTGAGCTGACTGCAAATTTTCCTTTAAAACATATAAAATTATCCAAGTTGGGTAGTTATCCTCTACTTCAATCATATGAAAAGGTCCATTCAAATACACAATCAATTTAAACTAAAAGGTCTTAGGCTCTATTTTGTTGCTTCCATAGAAATGGAAAAGGATTCCTTTATATAAAGATCAAGGTATGCAACATATTTCTGTAGTCTCATTACCTAACATTAGTTATACTCTTTTATGTATTAATTTTTAGCCGATAATAAATATGATATTTGCCATACCAACAAGTGATTGGTCGAGATGGTAAGTGATTTTGACATCTTTAAAGATAAGAACACAAGTTTGAATATAATGAACATTTGTTAGTAGAGGAGATAACCCGTTAGAAGACATGATCTCTCTCTCTCTCTCTTTCTCTCTCTCTCTCTCTCTCTCTCTGTAACCCCCTTCGTAATTATGATTCAAAATACGTATTTTAAAATGAAATAGAGACCAATAATAATCAAACTCATTTACAATCCTTTCCTTACGAAAGAGTTTTCACAAATATTTTCAAAATTTCTGCCTTACCCTGGTCTCAAATTCCACAACTCGAATATAATTACCCTGTGCAGTTACATCACATTTACATATCAGAGTGTATAACAAAATCCCGGCAACCCCCAGGTTTCATACATAAACTAAAGGTTTATAAATTCCCATTAGGGGATTACGCCACTGTCTATACGGTGATCTCCCAACAAAACATGATAACCAACACCAAAATATAAATCTCCCTAAGGAGCCCTATCCGCCCTTGGTCGTCTCCTTTCCCTTGGAGCCACTTGCCCTGTCTGAAGGTTAGTCAATGGAAAGAATGAGATTCAAAAGAATCCCAGTAGTAAAAAATCACTCGTACCACATGTAATCACAAAGCATGCAAGAAAATCATCAAGCAGCATCATAGCATAAAGCACAACACGCAGGTTGCCACACATGCACATAATCACATCTTCTCATCCCCTGTATTCCACCGCCCCGTAGGCATAGTCCACCCACCGTCAACACTGATGGGCCGCGGGTGAAGGTTTCACAAATAGCCTTTCAACTTTCACATATAGCCTTACGGCTTTCACAAAGTCTCATCCCCTGGATTCCACCGCCACGAAGGTACGATCCTCCCATCGTCAACACCGATGGGCCACAGGTGATAGACTCACAAATAATGATCAAACAAACATACCATGTATCACATATAGTATAAGGGAAAAGAGTCACTACCTTGTTCTTTCCGATTATGCTCTAGCACAGGTGGATCACGAACAGGGAAAATATCGAATCCTACAATTCCAAATGCACCATTTAGACACTTCCATAGTGTTTCTTGGGGTTATATGAGTCTATAATGAAAATTTACAAAAATGCCCCCAAGGACCCGGCCCGGGCCCGCCGTACCCGGTTCGGTTGCTCTTTTCCCAAAATTCTAATCTGGGCTATCCTAACATATTTCCGCCCAAGGAATCTATTTTCAGACTCAGAACTATCAAATTCAATGTCAAATTACAAATTTACCCTTGGCAGCCCTACTTTAAGGGTTTCAAGGGCGTTTTCGTAATTATGCTTTTTCGGCCTTTTCTGAAAAAGTGACCAATTGTAACCCCACCTAATTTTTGCTCCTGAACTCAATGGAACCATCAAATCATGGAAAATCCAACTCTAACCCCTCCAAACTAGCCTTGGCCGAAATTCTCAGTTCCCCAAGAAAAATTGGGGTTTTTCGGTTTCGGCTTCGTAGACGTGTTTCTTTCTTCTCCTAATCACTTTATTAACCATTACATTAGGTTACAACCAACATTAAGACCCAATTTGGGCAGCATAACCCTAGCCATATCATTTCCAAAATTTAAAACCAATGGCAATCTGACAAAATTTCACCTATTACATTGCCCACAGCAGCCAGAATAAGCAATATACGAAAGTTTGGAAGTTACCTCATGCTCCTACTAGCTTTTTCTCAAGGTGACTGAAAACCCTAGCCATAGAACACCCTAATTTTTTCTCCACAAACCTTGAAGAACATAGAAGAATAGCTTAGGAGCGGAGTTATACGCGTTAGGTAAGGATTTACTGAAGAAATCGACTTACCGTACAAGTTCTCTTCTCCTTCTCTCTCTAGAATTTCTCACACCTTCTCTCTCTTGTTGCAGCTGAATGGCACATTTTTGGGCTGATGGAGGAGGTGGATGATGATTTAATATGATATAATATTACTTTCTAATTATTTACTAAATTTCCATCAATTTCGGATTTTTACAAAATTCTGGCAGATTTCTGCCCAAACTTTGAAAAATCATAACTAATTCTAGAAAAATCAAACTGGGGTGATCCCAAAGCCAATGGAAATCTATTTAAGTCCTCTTTATTGGAAAAATATGGATCACTGCAGCACATAACCTCAAAAATACAGAATTGCACAAAAGTCCATACTGCTCCAAAACAGGTTCCAGTTTCCATCCCAAAAGTTTGGAAAATCATAACTCTTAGTTCACAAATTGAAATGACACAAATTATTTGTCCATTTTGAAGCTTGGCATGTGAAATTTAAGAGTAGAAAATTTCAGAATTTTTGACACCATTTTCCTATTTAAAACGTCCATACAAATCGACTGCCTTGTACAGAGTTTCAATGGACAAAATTTCCAACTTTTACACAATTGTTCCCAATGGTTCCAATTTCACAATAAACACTCTCCCCACACGAATTTTCACAAGTAAGCCATTGGAATCATTAAAATAACCAAATTCCCATCACACATTCTCCAAAAGTGTTTATTCAACAATAATGATATTCACTTTTGAAGTCATTAGCCCTTAATCGCTTTTTGGGATATTACACTCTCACTCTCCATGAACCTAGATAAGTCAGTTGCTTGAATATATAATACATTGCCTATATTGAAGAAGGGTAGGGTTCAAAAAGGTGCCTGATGATGCCAAAAAATAATTACATTTTCCATTTAAAAAGTTACTTTCCATTTCAGTCCCTTTTCCATTCTATTATGTGTACCAGATAAGGACTTCACACTTAAGTACGTGTCAAATGAGTCAAATCTTTAATAGAGTCCAATAATAGAAATTAATTAACACTCACGCCACTGTTTTTAGCTCCAAACTCCAGCCCAACTGGAAATGAACCATAAATAATTTTGGGGTTAAGGTGCAAACTTGTTCTGAAAGTTTTCGCTTAGAAACAATGTTACCCCGGAACTTTTTTAGATTCAATTGTGCCTTGGAAGTCCCAGAAGTATTAAAATTGAGCAATATTGCCCATTTTCGTTAAAAAATTAATAGTCAATGTCATTTTTGAACAGTCAACATTAGTTTTTTAATTGAATATAGCTGCAGGTCAATACTAAAAGTAAAAAAAAAAGGATATCTGGTTGTGCAGAGACTTGAACCATTTAACTCCAAAGCTAAATTTTTTTTAATCAAATTGGTCTTTAACATGGTATTCCAGTACCACAAATCAAGCAGGCACATTTTTAATGGTATGGTATGCCATTTCTCTATATATATATACACACATACACCAATTCTAGTTTCCTTTCACAAGGGATAAGGAAAAGAAAGCAAGTGAAAAACAAAATAAAATAATTCCAAGAGATTATACTTACAGTAGAGATGAAGCAACCATCAGCTTTGCAATCATTCTCAGGTTCATATCTATCATAAGTGTCACAGAATATCTCATCTACAAGTTAAAGTAGATCAATACTGGGCTTCAATTCCACCTCAGGTTGGTCAATCTCCGCTTCTGTTGAGACAAAAGCAATATATTTTCCTTGTGCTACAATGTTATGAGAATAAGAACAGCAAAAAAGATACCTACAATTACCATGGACACCAAGAATCAATTCCTTAAAAGTTGGAATCATAAATTTACAACTAAAAGTTCATTATTCTACTCACATCAACTTTAAGATTTGTCATTCATAAGAAATTGAGAACATAATGCATCCTCATTCATATTTTATTTTAAGATTTGTCATTCATAAGAAATTGAGAACATAATGCATCCCCATTCACATTTTAATTTTAGTAGTCTAACTATCATACTACTTCCCCTAATTGTCATTCTTTGAAGTTAGAGATAAGTCCTTTATTACTTCATACCTAAGAAGGTCATTGTTTATGCTTTCATCATTTGTGATTTGCAAAATAAGAAATCAATGAAGGCTAGGGTTTGTCCTTACATATATGATTTGTGACCAAGTTGTTTTTACAGCAGAATAACCTGAGCTGAGTGAGAATCATTGGTATTTGGAATAGGATGACTAATAATACATATAGCACGTGCAACTTTTCCAACCTTTTTGACCTATCAGTCAATAAAATATTTGCAGGTGAAGATTAAACAAATTATCAAATATCAAGATTAATTATGTTAGTTTCTTGTTTAAACCATAAAAACTTGCTTTTCTAATCAATAAAACATGAGAGAAGCTAATAATCTAAATACTCTTAAGAAATCTAATTGGGTACCTTATTAGGTAGATATAAGGGATCACACACAACTTTCCTATATCTGGCTGTTTCCCCTTCAGATGTCACACCGATGGCTTTCCCACTATCATCAAACTCAACCTACTCAGTAGAAAATAAACAGTCAAAAACTTGAAACAGAAAATAAAAAATATATTAGAAAAAGAAAAAAGAATAGGACATAAAGAACTTGGGAAGACAAAATGAACTTTAAGGGCTTGTTTTGTATGAGGGGAGGGGAGTGAAAGTTAGCAGTGGGAAAAACTTTTGAGTTGAATTTTAAAAAAATCGGAGAAGTGGGGTTAAAAGTTTTTAATTTATTTTTTACTCTTTCATCTCACATCTTCTCTTTACCAAAATTTTGTAACCCCCCTTCTCCAATCTTTTTAAACTCAACTCATAACCATTTTTACTCCCCTCCAAATCCCTTGTAATATCCCGAATTTTGGGATTTGAGGCCACAGCATAAGCCTAAATTAAGTAGACTGCTTAGCCCTAGTTTAGTAGATGTCCCAAATCTATTCTCTAAATTTTCTTTTATCTTTGGGGCATTATAGAAAATAAAATGGTGAATTTTGGAAAAAGTGATTATGCTTCAAATGAAATTTTCTGTGAGGAAGTGGGCTTGTCATGTGGTTTTGGAAGAATAAATTATAATAAAAAATTATGAAATTTTACAGGGTGAAATTAGACATCCTAAGATTTTATTTGATAGGTCATATAAATTATTTGAAGCTATATACAAAAAGATATGAATTTTTGAAGTTAGCTCAGAAAATCTGGAAAGTCTCTTGAGTAGCGGTCAAAGAAATGAAATCTGGGAATGATATGTTTTCAACTAGCTAAAGACCATATTTGTTCTTGAAACTAGACTCAATAAACGTTCCATAGCCTTTGGAATCACTCTGAAATGATATCTTCAAAATTAGTTATGATTTTTCAAAGTTAGGGCAGAAAATCTGCCAGAATTGGCATTATTTCAAAAATTGAAAATAAAATGCGTTAGAAATTGATTAATGGTATTAAAGATGTCAAGTGCCATTATTATATGAAGAGGGGATTAGATTATGATTTATGAAGATGAGCACATGTCCAGTTGCATTAAAATAATGCTACATGAACATAGCAATCATGATTGATGATGGTAAGGATTATCTTGAGTGTAAGGTTGGAATTACCTTGAGTGTAACGTTGGTCTAGTGGGAAGAAGCAATTGGTTTAGTTGGAGCATAAGAGGGGGATGGTTTTTGAGGCCAACCAATGGAGAAGAAAACTAGTTCAATGCCAAAGGAAGCTTAATGGAGTAAGTATATCATAATGTGAAGGAGGTATGGGTTGTGACAAGTGTCACCATTACATCCCTTGATGAGATCAAATGGTGTAGGATGAAAGGAGAGATTTTATGAAGCCATACTCCACCATTCCTCTTGTCACGTCACATCAAGCAAGAAGGGAAAAAGATGAGTTAAAGTGCAATTGAACATAAGACCATATGTATGTACACAAAAAGTCAAGGAGTTGGTAACTTTGGAATTGAAATAATCATGTAATTCAAAGGAAAATGAGAGAGATATTCTTAAGCTCTTGGTTTATCTTTCTCCACCCAGTTTCAAGCCTAAATACAAGAGAAAGAGAGAGAAAGTGCCTTGAAGTCTTGAGAAGCTTGAGAGCACAATGGAACTTGAAGAAGCAAAATCAAAGGTAAGGATTGTGAAATTCAGATGTTCTTGCCTCTAAATTCATGAGCAACTCTTTCTATCCTATAATCCTTCTTGAAACATACATATAGCAAGAGGAAAATCAAGGGAAAGAAGGTGAGAGAGAGGACGAAATTGGAGCCTAGAAAGAGCAATCAAAGGTAAACTTATAAACCTTACTCCCTCAGTTGAATTCAAGGCTGTGTTGTTGTTGTGATTGGATTGTTGGCATGTATTGGTTGAGTTTGTAAATTTGGAAAGCCCTAAACCTAAGGGGTTATGCTGCCCAGATTTCTTTGAATCTTGGTTAAGATGTGTTTAAATGAGTTAATAAAGGATTAGAAGTGGAAAAGTACAAGTTTTGGAAGCTAAAACACAAAAGAGTATTTTTTTCCCAGTTTTTTCAAATATTTCAGCCAGTACTGTTCTAGGGGGAAGGAGCTAGATTTTTATGAACTAGATGGTTCCATTGGATTCAGTAGGCAAAAATAGGTGAGGTTACAGTTGATCACTTTTTCGGAAAAGGCTAAAAAATCATAATTAGGAAAATGCCCCTAAAACCCTAAATTGGGGCTATCAAGGGTATTTTCATAATTTGACACTGAATTTGGTGACTTTGAGCCTGGAAATGGATTCCTTGGGTGAAAATATACCAGAATAGCCCAGATCAAAATTTCAGGAAAAGTATGGTCGGACCAGGTACGGCGGGGCCAGGTCGGGTTCCTAGGGGAATTTTGGTCATTTTTCAATATAGACTCATATAACCCCTAGAAACACTATGGAAGTATCTAAACTATACATTTGATGTTTTAGGACCAAGTAGAGAGCCCAAGGGATTGGCACGCAAATCGAGGCACGTTATTCAAGGATCAGGGAAGGGCGATTAAGGTAGGGAACTTATCTCTTCTGCATGTATTTGATATTTGTGCTGGTATATTGATGCATGTTATTACTTTGCTTGATTATGTGAAATGTATATGAATAATTGAAGCTCTGTTTCTGTTTATGCTATGGCTATACGTATGTTGTTTGAAACATTGAGCACGCAGATATGTCATTGGGTGAACATAAGTTATGTAATGCAAGCATGTCATGCATTAAGCACTTATCTTGCATGCATATTGGTATTGTTTTTCTACTGAGATTCTCTTGAATCTCACCCTCCCCTACCAACAATTTAGACAGGTGAAGACAGAAGCTATGCTAAGAGCAGCGAAGAGAACTATATGAGGGGAATGTCATGGTAGACCAAAGACTAGAAGATGTATCTGTTTTCCCTTGGACGGGTTTAGACACCTACATAGCACTGCAAGGCTATTTAATTGTAATTATCAAGTACGAACCCCTGTGGGAAATTTCTGTAATCGTGCACATAATATCAGTATATTTATGACATTCCTGTGTTGCCCACTGAACTGCGAATCGTTTTCCGCAAATACTCTGAAATAGGTGAAATAAAGATAAGGGTGTGACATCCCTCATACCAAACAGACCTTAAATCAATTGCAAATGATAAGCCAGAGAAGAAATATCCTTACATTCAATTTAATTTCTTAATACTAGTGATTCATCATTATGAATTTAAGCAGATAATTCATTATCATTATGAATTGAGGTATCAGATTCAAATGTTGTATAGATGGAAACCTAAAATTTTTGCATTGCTTTATAAGTTTTAGAAGTCAAATAGGTTAAGGATATATAAACTATATATTGATACAAGAATGTCACCATTTGTGTGTCAGAGAATCAGAGACAGCAAGAGAGATAATAGGAAAATTCTTAATGCAATTTGATTCATTAGTGCATTATTCAATGAAAAAAAAAGAATGTCCTTGTTTTGTCCAGCAGAATAAACCAAGTTAGAATGAGGGAATAAGTTATGACAAAGAAGTAGTAGGAGTTAGAAAAATATGAACCATGAAAACTTCTGTGACTTATGGGCTAATTACCTTCCTTAAGACATATGAGGAAAACCCTTTGAAAGTAAACTAGATAAAGTCTTTAATCCTTTTCTTTTCTCTTTTTTTCCCAATCATAAAACTCTTATAAACCAAAAGGGCTTTTATAGTAGAAAAGCATCAAGACGCAAGCTTTCACCACTTCTAGTAATTCAACTATCTTCCAGAATATTGAAGCATGATAATAGACTTGCCTTACATTCTAGATTGTTGAGCATGTAAGTTCCGCCATATGCCTGTATGCCTATAACTCGTTCGCAAACCGCATCACAAAATATGGCCAATCAAACTGAGACACGTCTTCACAACATTGAGGCCGATCTTCAAGAATTGCACGGCTTGACAGTGGCCATGTATGCCTTGTCCAACTGAATAGAGGAACTTTATCAAGAATGCAACAAAGATGGCTTGGTGAATGGGGATCGCCTACCTCATCGGTGCCACCCTGATGGCCACTCCTGTCAATTGCCTACCTGTTTTTCGAAAAAGGAATTCCCCCACTTCCATCGCACCGATATTGATGCCTGGATCCAGAAATTCGAATGTTACTTTCAATTAGATGGCACGCCTGAAGAATGGAAAATCACTATGGCCAGTGTTCAACTCAACGATAAAGCATATTAATGGCATCAAACTTTGGAACTTGAACATGAAGGCCAGGCGCTGACATGGGAAGCCTATAAACGTGTTCTCCATTTGTGATTCGATCAGGTCTAGGATTCTCCGATAGGGGATCTCAAGAAATTAAAATAACTTGATTCTTTGGATGATTACAACGACGACTTCAATGTTTTGTATAGTAAATTACGCTTGTCCAAGGCTCACGCTATGCAAGCCTATATTAAAGGTCTCTGGGATGATTTCAGCCATCAGGTTCATATCCTTCGCCCTCAAACCTTGCCAGAGGCACGTAGCATCACCAAGATTCATGAACTAAATATCAAAGCTAAGGCGGAGTCAAAGGCCACATGCAAGAAAACTTCTTGGGACGTGTCGACTACATCCAGCAGGTGGTCGTTTACCAAGAATGCCTCTTTTTCTAATGGGACCCAGTCTATTACTCGTAAAGGATCCTACGCACTAAAACCTGCCCGTCATTCATCCGTACTGGGTCCGGTCAATCGTCGATGGCTTCGAATAATTATCACACGTCATCCGGGGCTTTAACTATACGGAGTAGTACTCTGTATAAACTTACACCCGACAAAGTTGACAATCACCAGCTCAACAATTTGTGTTTTTACCGCCACCAAAAGTTCACTCGCAGCCACACTTGCCCTTAACTGTAAAGGATGGAATTACAACTGTAGGAATTGGATCCCGACACAGAGGATGAAATAGAGGATACCCCTGTAGAACCAATGGTGGAATGTCTTGGCTCTTCTAAGTGCTCCCACATATCCCTACACGCTATTCAAGGGAGCGTATAGTAGCCTCGATGCGTATACATAGCTATATTGGCCGACGGCCAGTCCAAATATTAATTGATAATGGTGCTACCCATGACTATATGGATTATACTCTGGCTAGGAAATTGGGATGGAAGGGTGACTCCACAACCATCGGACAGGTTGAGGTTACAGGAGGTAATCGTTTAAATGTTTTTGGCATATGGAAGGATTTGAAATGGAAGATGCATATCAACTATTTCCTTTTTCTAATTAATTCATGTCATCTAGCCTTCATCCATCATTACAACCTTTTTAAGCCCTCTTGATTCATTGCATTTAATGTTATAAGTAGTGGAGAAGTTAGAGTTGTTACAAGCCTATGGTAAGGTGTTGATTAAGTGAATTAAAGTGAAATGACCCTAATGAGGTGAGATGAGTTAGACACTAATTTCTTGAGAGTTCTCTTATGCTTCATTCTAATATTTTGGATTGTGTGGTTAGCTAATTTCTTTGCAACTCTTGACTATGATTAGTGTTGACTTAAAAAATTTGATTAATTGATCCATTGCTTTCTAATTATGAAATTGCTCGTCTTTCAATTGCATTGATGATTGGAATTTAGAAAATTGTGCTTAATTGCCTTTGTTCAGGAGTACAAAGGTCTAAGTGTGGGGGAATTGATTGAACCAGATTTTTATATGAATTTTCCATGATTAATTTGGGATTTTAATGTATTTTCTGGGACATTATTGCATTATTAAGCATTAATTTTGGTTAGGGACAATTATTTTGAATTAATGGGAATTATGGGCAAAATGGTCAAAATTCATTAATTATTGTTATTATTATTATTTATATATTGTCCCTTGAACTTTTGATATTACCTTGTGCTTAATATTGCATTTCAGGTGTTTTGGAAGAAAATTGTAGATTTTTGAGGTCAAATTAATATTTTGAAGATTGGGGAAAATCACATAAAGGGGCCCTAGATTTTGGGGAAATTACAAAAATCATGAAGAAAAGGACAGGGTAGAATTAAAGATGAATATCCAAAAGTTTCAAAAATTTTAGTCCTGCCTCAAAAGTATTTCAAAATATTGCACTTTGGTCCTTCCTTCAAAACTTTTCAAGTTGCAAATAGGTCCCTGGTCAAAACTTGCGTTTTGACCAGGACCTATGTTACTGTTCCCTTTCTTCATCAGCAAAGAAAACAGACCGATTGGAGATGAAAAACACAGAGACCCGGAACTGGTTTTGGGCTGGAGCAACACAGACCAGGGATTGGTCACGGTTTGGGCTTCTGGAGTTGGGAGCAAAGGAAGTTAGGCCCAATAATCTGAATTGAACAAGAGCCCCGAGCTGACAGGCGCGGATCCGATTGGCAGCAGCTGGACATGGCACATGGATATGCTATATGGATATGGGAGTGACCCGAAAAAAAACGCAGAAGCAATATAACAGAGGCGCCGCAACGGATCATCGAATCATCATCACAGAGCATCATCATCGCATCACCACACTTCTTCCTTTCTTCTTGGTCGCCGGCGACCTTCTACCTCCACTTCACCTCACCGTCGCCGGCGACCTTCTTCATCAGACCCGACAGAACAGAGCTGAGGGGGAGACGGACCTGAGAATCAGAGAGTTGAGCTGAGATTGTAGTCGACTACCACCAACGCCGGCGAGCTTCTCTTGGCTTCACCGCCGTTAATCCTGTAGTCCAGAGAGTGACTCCTAATTCTGAACTCAGTCGTGGCTGCTCTATTCTGTTTCTGGAATTATTTCAGCCTTCAATTTCATTATTTATAGCTAATTGGTTAATTGATTCAATGTGTTCCATGGCTGTAATTGTGAAATTGTTTGGTGAAACTTTGATGACAAACTGCAGTAGCTGATTTCTTTAGCTCTTGGAGATGAATTTGATATGACTTGAGCTCACATGTGTTTCAAAGGGGAGTTTACTTTATCTATAGCTCATTGTATTTTTGATTTCTTAGGTTTAAGAATTCATTTATATATTGAGACTATATTTTTAGTTATATTTTATTCTATGGATTGAGTTGTTGTGATTTGGAATTTGTAATGAGGATTTGTACTCATCAATATATATGGTTATATATATGTTTCTCTACGATTTTATTTGATTTCTATCTATTTAACATGGTATTGTTGAATAGTTTGATTGAATTGGAATTGTAGTTGAACCTAAATGCATTGCTTATTCCATAATCACTCTCTAAGGGGTTTTAATAATGCTTAAATAAATGGGTTCATGAGTTTGAGCATTAGACTCAATGGTAATTGGGGTTTGATATATTAGAAAACTTAGAGAAACTCATTACACTAAGAGGGCTTAATAGCATTTCAAGGGTAGGGGTTCCTCTCTTGTGATGTTAGACTCAATGGTAATTGAGGTTTGATATATTAGAAACTTAGTGAATTAACTTCCCAAATATCTTAATTGAGCAAGGATAGCCATTGAAAATCATTTCCAAGAGTATCTTCATCATTTGCATTTTTAACCAATTTCCATTCCATATCAATTTTATTCCAAAAATCCAAAAATATTAGTTTTAAAAGCATTTTAGTTTAATTGCAATTTAGTTGTTAGATAAAAAGCTCAAAGACCATTTTTAACTCATTTCATTTCAATCATTGCACTTAGTTTCTAGGTAATTAATAAAAGGCTCTTCGAGAGACGATCCGGGATTGTACCCTATATTGCAATTCTTGGTTTAATTTTTGAAGAGGTTACCAAGGCATAAAAGTCGACAAAGCCTGATTTCTTCAACGGGTGAGGGTAAAGCTGTGAAAGTGGATATAGCGAATGCTGAAATGTTTGTGTATACAGCTGAGGCTGTCGTTTGATGTATTAAGTTTGTGATGTTGTTGAGTTATTCCAGGATGGAATCACTAAATTGAGTTAAGCAGGGTGGTGGCCTATGCCGCCTAACTACTGAGATGTTATGGCTCATGATTTAGAGCCTCCAGTGAATATGTTATGTGATAACAGTATGGTGTGGCAATCGTGAAATGGGCCGATTGCAGTTTGTGGCAACTGGGTTGCATATATTGTGTAAGATTCTTTCGAGAATCAAAATTGTGGCATATGGTTGTCTGGGAGGTCTAGAAGGGACCATCCCAATGTGAAATGAATTGTGAAACGGAAGCTGTCGTGAAGAAGCATCCGTAGTTTTTGGATTAAGTGGTATGACAAATTTCGAGGACGAAATTTATTGAACGGGGGGAGAAATGTAACACCCCGAATTTTGAGACTCGAGGCTAGAGAATAAGCCTGAGATTAGTGGATTGCTAAGCCCCGGTTTAGCAAGATCCCAAATTGTGATTAGGAGTTAATGACTACAAAAGTGGACGTGGTTAGTGATTAATGAACCTTTTTAGAGAATATAAAGTGGATTGTAGTCGCTTGTGTTATGAGCAACGCCAAAACCCTGTATTTGAGTTCAATTGTGGATTAACATCCAAATTGACTTAGAATAGAGGAAAGAATTGAATGGGGTATTGTGATGGAAATGGTGTCATGTTGTGGTATTTAATCATTGGAATTGATTTAAATTGAATTGGACACATTGGTTGCAAAACTGGAAATGCTGTCCAGTGTGAATTCTGTATGGCCAGTCTTCTCGTGTGGATGTTTTGACTAGGCAAATGATGTCAGAAAATTATGAAACTTTCCAGTCTTGAAGTTCACATCCCAAGCTTCAAAATGGACATATAATTTGTGCCATTTCGTTTTGGGAACTGGGAGTTATGACTGTCCAAAGTTTGAGGTCGAAAATGGACTCTGTTTTGGGGCAGTGATGACATTTATGTAATTCTGGAATTTTGTGGTGATTTCTAGTATTGGTAAATATTTTTCCAATGAAGAGGACTTAAATACCTTTCATTTTGCTTTGGGATCACCTCATTTCTATTTTTCTAGAATTAGTTATGATTTTTCAAAGTTTGGGCAGAAAATCTGCCAGAAAATCCGAAAATGGGAATTATGACATCATCTCATTAAAAGATGACATCAGCATGGAATTAAATATATTCTCATCTTCTTCAGCTATCATTTTCTGTCGTGATGAACCAGCTGAAACTTGTGAGAGAAAGTTGAGAGCTCTTAGAGAGAGAAAGAGGAGAAATCTCCCAAGGTAAGCCGATTTCTCCGACGATCTAGCTCCTAACGCGTATAACCTTGCTTCTAAGCTTCTCTTTCATGTTCTTCAAGGTGTTGGAAGCTCAATTTCCATGGTTTAAAAGGGGCTAGGGTTCAGCCATATTGAGTAAAAGCCAGAGGGAGCTTGAGGTAACTTCCAAACTCTTGTATATTGACTATTCTGGCTGCTATGGGCAATTTAATCGGTGAAATTTCGCCGGATTGCCATTGGTTGTAAAAATGGAAAATGGGTTTCCCTAGGGGTTATGCTGCCCAAATTGATACTAAATGGTAGTTGTAACATAATGGAATAGTCAATAAAGCTGTTAGGAGTAGAAAGGAACGCGTTTACGGAGCCGAAACCGAAAAACCCCAATTTTCCCCTTAAAACCTATATATTTCGGCCAGCATTGTAAATGGGTCTTAGAGTTGGATTTTCAATGATTTGATGATTCCATTGGATTCAGTGGGCGAAAATAGGTGGGGTTACAGTTGAGCACTTTTTCGGAAAAGGTCGAGAAAGCATAATTACGGAAACGCCCCTAAAACCCTAAAAGTAGGGCTGCCAAGGGCAATTTCATAATTTGACATTGAATTTGATAATTCCGAGTCCGGAAATGGATTCCTTGGGCGAAAATATGTCAGAATAGCCCATGTCAAAATTTCAGGAAAAGTACAGCCGGACCGGGTACGGCGGGGCCGGGCCGGGGTCCCGGGGGTATTTTGGTAAATTTTCAAGATAGAATCATATAACCCCCAGAAACACTATGGAAGTGTCTAAATAGTATATTTGACATTGTAGGATCGAATGTGAAGCCCCGAGTTGCTGGCACGTAAATCGAGGAGAAAACACTGGAGGTAGGGAACTTATCTCTCCTGCATGCTCTGATAACTGTATTAATGTGTTGATGCATGTTATTGCTTTGCTTGATTATGTGGAACATGTATGAATGATTTGAAGCTATGTTTCAATATATGCTATGGCCATATGTGTATCGTTCGAAGCATTGAGCTTATAGATTTGTCATTGTATGTGTGCATGAGTTATGTGATGCAAGCATGTCATGCATTAAACACTTATCTTGCTTGCATATTGATAATATTTCCCTACTGAGATTCTCTCGAATCTCACCCTCCCTTACCAACAATTTAGACAGGGCAAGTGGCTCGTGGAGGGAGCAGCAGGTCTCATTCGAGATGAGATTGTGTAATCCCCATTTGAAGAATTGTAATGGGCAATCGTGCCCTGTATATCTTTAGCGAAGGTATGTACCCGAGATTTCCGGGATGATTATATTGCGTACTCTGATATATAAATGTGATTTATCTTCGCGTAGTAATTGTATTCGAAATGTGAACATGAGACCAAGTTTATAAATGATTTCGAAAGGTATTTTTGAAAACCCCATCATGTGATGGGTTAGTAAATGTTATTTGATTATTATTGGTCTCTATTTCATTTTAATCCCGTATTTCGGATATAATTATGGAGGGGGTTACATTTTGGTATCAGAGCTGCCGTTCCTGGCAAGTAAAGGATTTGCTAGGATAATGGCAGTAGTTGCTGCCTTAAATCATAGAGAATGGCTTTGTTTGTTGTGGTATACACATTATGGTCCCTGCTGGTTGTGGATATATGTGATTTATGGACTGTGTATACATTATTTGTGTTGTGGATATGGTGAGTCAGTATGATTCACCCGAGAATTAGATGTGTAGATTCAGAGGTGGAGGTAATCAGACCCATCGTCTGATTAAAGAACTAAGGAAAATGATTTCCTAGATGTGTGATATTGAGGTTTTAGGTTTCAGTATGAACCTAATGGTGGGGTGAGAAACCCTAGGTGGTATGATGTTACATGTAGTGACGTCATACAGAGCTTGTGGGTGTAAAGGCCTTAAGACCTAGGGGACCGGTGTGCCTTAGGCGGGCAGAGATATTTGAATTTGGGTAGGAGTTATAAAGATGCTCCGTAGAAATGATGAATTTGAGTTGGAGTTGATGATGCTCCGTGGATTGGAGGGAAGTGATTTCCCAATTCAACTGAGGTTGAAGGTTTGAAAGATGAATTGTGATCCAAGGATCAGACTCAATAGTCAAGCTGGTCCTTAGGAGGTTGATATGACCTATATGGTCCGTGGTACCAGGATGTGGTACTAGATTGGCATTGAAATGTGTATCAGGTATCCTGAGGTTGCTAGTGTTAATCTAGCACAGGGAAAAGTGATTCCGCAGAGAATTTGAATTTGAAAAAGTTACCTATGGAGGATTCGGATCGGAGAGTGCTACCTACGGGGAGTTTTGATGGAAGAGGGCTACCTACGGTGAGATTTGATCGGAGAGGGCTACCTACGGTGAGATCTGATTGGAAAGGGCTACCTACGGAGGATGCTGACCGAAGGGGCTGACCAGTCAGGTGACTGAGTGAAGCATCGGGTACAGTACCATAGTGTGGAGCCACCATGACGATGAACCCTAGAGTGGAGCCACCGTGACGATGAACCCTAGTGTGCAGCCGCCTTGATAACGAACCGTCGAGAGCAATCGCCGTGACGTTGAATCGTAGAGTAGAGCTCTGGGAACGTTGGGAGTATGGGATCTCAACGATGTGTTAGTTATGGCTCTGAATGATTCGAATTGAATTGAGCCAAGGTCTGGCACAGATTATGTGTGTGGACAGGGGTAGTAGGAGATTCCTATGGGACTCCTATTGAGTCACCCTGACATTGTGAAGGCACAAATGAGGATAAAGACCTCAGAGTGTGCAGCGGAAGCGTGGTGAATGTGATGTTTGAGAATTGTGTTGAGCAGAAGCTCGAATTTGCAGAAAGTGCAATGCGTTAGTGATGGCTTCGGGAGGTAAAACTTCGGGGTCAAGTTGTATTGTGAAAAGGGGCCTTGAAGGATCCCAGTACGTTAAAAGGGTTTGAGATGTTGAAGGTGAAGTTGTTAATATGCCTGGTTCCAGCTTGTTGCAATTGTGCATTGTGAGTCTCTTACCTGCGGCCGCATGGGGTGATTCCTATGGCGGAGGACCGTGCCTTCGGGGCGGTAGTTACGGGGGATTGACTATTTGTGAGCCGCGAGGCTATGTATATGCACTGCCACGCCAATAGTCCCTGAGTAGCTAACAACAGTTCGGGTAAAGACTGTGTGTCTTCTCGGCGGAGAAAGGGGATGAGGGTGGAGTGTGATGTGGAAGCCGAAAGGCTATGTGTGAGCACCGCTACGCCAATAGTCCCTGAGTAGCTAACAACGGTTCGGGTTAGACTGTGTGTCTTCCCGGCGGAGAAAGGGGATGAGGGTAGGGTGTGATTATGGATATGCTATTGTGAGCCTGAATGGCAATATGTGTGCACTGCCACGTCAATAGTCCCTGAGTAGCTAACAACAGTTCAGGTAAAGACTGTGTGTCTTCCTGGCGGAGAAAGGGGATGAGAGTGGAGTGTGATTGTGAATCTGTGACAGTTGTGAATAAGATGGGACTGAGGTATAGTTGTCTAGTAGAGCAGAGCTAATTCAGCTGATGGCTAATTCGACTACATAATCGGGGGTTCTCTATTTTGAGGGCACTACCCCGGCATGGCCAACCTGGCTAGCCACCACGTTGGTTGCACCGGTGTTGACCCAAGGCCGAAAGGTGGTGCGTAAAATTAGAATATGTAATGTACGTTTGATAAGGAAAAGGATTTTATTGTGAGTCCTGGGTGAAATGTGAGTAACCCAGCCACTGTCGCGGGGCATCCCCAGCGGGGGGTAAAACCGGGGTGGGCACCACCGGCACGGGGCATCCCTAGAGGGGGTAAAACCGGGGTGGGTGTGACAATAATTGAGTAACCCAGCCACCGTCGCGGGGCATCCCCAGTGGGGGGTAAAACCGGGGTGGGCACCACCAGCACGGGGCATCCCTAGAGGGGGTAAAACCGGGGTGGGTGTGACAATAAAAGGCGCCTGGATAGAAGAGACTGAGACTCTAGGTGGGCCATTATAGTAGGGTGCTTCGGATAGAAGAGATTGAGATTCCGGAGTGACTTGATGCGATTGTGGTTGATACCCAAAAGTCCCGGTTACCACTAGCGGAGTCACTGGTGGGTATACGGGTGAGGGCGACACCATGAAAGTTGATACGGCAATGTGATCTTGTTGTGAATACCTAAAAGTCCCGATTACCACTAGTGGAGTTACTGGTGGGTGTACGGGTGATTGAACCAGATTTTTATATGAATTTTCCATGATTAATTTGGGATTTTAATGTATTTTCTGGGACATTATTGCATTATTAAGCATTAATTTTGGTTAGGGACAATTATTTTGAATTAATGGGAATTATGGGCAAAATGGTCAAAATTCATTAATTATTGTTATTATTATTATTTATATATTGTCCCTTGAACTTTTGATATTACCTTGTGCTTAATATTGCATTTCAGGTGTTTTGGAAGAAAATTGTAGATTTTTGAGGTCAAATTAATATTTTGAAGATTGGGGAAAATCACATAAAGGGGCCCTAGATTTTGGGGAAATTACAAAAATCATGAAGAAAAGGACAGGGTAGAATTAAAGATGAATATCCAAAAGTTTCAAAAATTTTAGTCCTGCCTCAAAAGTATTTCAAAATATTGCACTTTGGTCCTTCCTTCAAAACTTTTCAAGTTGCAAATAGGTCCCTGGTCAAAACTTGCGTTTTGACCAGGACCTATGTTACTGTTCCCTTTCTTCATCAGCAAAGAAAACAGACCGATTGGAGATGAAAAACACAGAGACCCGGAACTGGTTTTGGGCTGGAGCAACACAGACCAGGGATTGGTCACGGTTTGGGCTTCTGGAGTTGGGAGCAAAGGAAGTTAGGCCCAATAATCTGAATTGAACAAGAGCCCCGAGCTGACAGGCGCGGATCCGATTGGCAGCAGCTGGACATGGCACATGGATATGCTATATGGATATGGGAGTGACCCGAAAAAAAACGCAGAAGCAATATAACAGAGGCGCCGCAACGGATCATCGAATCATCATCACAGAGCATCATCATCGCATCACCACACTTCTTCCTTTCTTCTTGGTCGCCGGCGACCTTCTACCTCCACTTCACCTCACCGTCGCCGGCGACCTTCTTCATCAGACCCGACAGAACAGAGCTGAGGGGGAGACGGACCTGAGAATCAGAGAGTTGAGCTGAGATTGTAGTCGACTACCACCAACGCCGGCGAGCTTCTCTTGGCTTCACCGCCGTTAATCCTGTAGTCCAGAGAGTGACTCCTAATTCTGAACTCAGTCGTGGCTGCTCTATTCTGTTTCTGGAATTATTTCAGCCTTCAATTTCATTATTTATAGCTAATTGGTTAATTGATTCAATGTGTTCCATGGCTGTAATTGTGAAATTGTTTGGTGAAACTTTGATGACAAACTGCAGTAGCTGATTTCTTTAGCTCTTGGAGATGAATTTGATATGACTTGAGCTCACATGTGTTTCAAAGGGGAGTTTACTTTATCTATAGCTCATTGTATTTTTGATTTCTTAGGTTTAAGAATTCATTTATATATTGAGACTATATTTTTAGTTATATTTTATTCTATGGATTGAGTTGTTGTGATTTGGAATTTGTAATGAGGATTTGTACTCATCAATATATATGGTTATATATATGTTTCTCTACGATTTTATTTGATTTCTATCTATTTAACATGGTATTGTTGAATAGTTTGATTGAATTGGAATTGTAGTTGAACCTAAATGCATTGCTTATTCCATAATCACTCTCTAAGGGGTTTTAATAATGCTTAAATAAATGGGTTCATGAGTTTGAGCATTAGACTCAATGGTAATTGGGGTTTGATATATTAGAAAACTTAGAGAAACTCATTACACTAAGAGGGCTTAATAGCATTTCAAGGGTAGGGGTTCCTCTCTTGTGATGTTAGACTCAATGGTAATTGAGGTTTGATATATTAGAAACTTAGTGAATTAACTTCCCAAATATCTTAATTGAGCAAGGATAGCCATTGAAAATCATTTCCAAGAGTATCTTCATCATTTGCATTTTTAACCAATTTCCATTCCATATCAATTTTATTCCAAAAATCCAAAAATATTAGTTTTAAAAGCATTTTAGTTTAATTGCAATTTAGTTGTTAGATAAAAAGCTCAAAGACCATTTTTAACTCATTTCATTTCAATCATTGCACTTAGTTTCTAGGTAATTAATAAAAGGCTCTTCGAGAGACGATCCGGGATTGTACCCTATATTGCAATTCTTGGTTTAATTTTTGAAGAGGTTACCAAGGCATAAAAGTCGACAAAGCCTGATTTCTTCAACGGGTGAGGGTAAAGCTGTGAAAGTGGATATAGCGAATGCTGAAATGTTTGTGTATACAGCTGAGGCTGTCGTTTGATGTATTAAGTTTGTGATGTTGTTGAGTTATTCCAGGATGGAATCACTAAATTGAGTTAAGCAGGGTGGTGGCCTATGCCGCCTAACTACTGAGATGTTATGGCTCATGATTTAGAGCCTCCAGTGAATATGTTATGTGATAACAGTATGGTGTGGCAATCGTGAAATGGGCCGATTGCAGTTTGTGGCAACTGGGTTGCATATATTGTGTAAGATTCTTTCGAGAATCAAAATTGTGGCATATGGTTGTCTGGGAGGTCTAGAAGGGACCATCCCAATGTGAAATGAATTGTGAAACGGAAGCTGTCGTGAAGAAGCATCCGTAGTTTTTGGATTAAGTGGTATGACAAATTTCGAGGACGAAATTTATTGAACGGGGGGAGAAATGTAACACCCCGAATTTTGAGACTCGAGGCTAGAGAATAAGCCTGAGATTAGTGGATTGCTAAGCCCCGGTTTAGCAAGATCCCAAATTGTGATTAGGAGTTAATGACTACAAAAGTGGACGTGGTTAGTGATTAATGAACCTTTTTAGAGAATATAAAGTGGATTGTAGTCGCTTGTGTTATGAGCAACGCCAAAACCCTGTATTTGAGT
This sequence comes from Inga leiocalycina, assembly GCA_963242795.1. Lineage (NCBI taxonomy): Eukaryota > Viridiplantae > Streptophyta > Magnoliopsida > Fabales > Fabaceae > Inga > Inga leiocalycina. The sequence goes on from OY725321.1 coordinate 63,472,408, forward strand.
TCAATTGTGGATTAACATCCAAATTGACTTAGAATAGAGGAAAGAATTGAATGGGGTATTGTGATGGAAATGGTGTCATGTTGTGGTATTTAATCATTGGAATTGATTTAAATTGAATTGGACACATTGGTTGCAAAACTGGAAATGCTGTCCAGTGTGAATTCTGTATGGCCAGTCTTCTCGTGTGGATGTTTTGACTAGGCAAATGATGTCAGAAAATTATGAAACTTTCCAGTCTTGAAGTTCACATCCCAAGCTTCAAAATGGACATATAATTTGTGCCATTTCGTTTTGGGAACTGGGAGTTATGACTGTCCAAAGTTTGAGGTCGAAAATGGACTCTGTTTTGGGGCAGTGATGACATTTATGTAATTCTGGAATTTTGTGGTGATTTCTAGTATTGGTAAATATTTTTCCAATGAAGAGGACTTAAATACCTTTCATTTTGCTTTGGGATCACCTCATTTCTATTTTTCTAGAATTAGTTATGATTTTTCAAAGTTTGGGCAGAAAATCTGCCAGAAAATCCGAAAATGGGAATTATGACATCATCTCATTAAAAGATGACATCAGCATGGAATTAAATATATTCTCATCTTCTTCAGCTATCATTTTCTGTCGTGATGAACCAGCTGAAACTTGTGAGAGAAAGTTGAGAGCTCTTAGAGAGAGAAAGAGGAGAAATCTCCCAAGGTAAGCCGATTTCTCCGACGATCTAGCTCCTAACGCGTATAACCTTGCTTCTAAGCTTCTCTTTCATGTTCTTCAAGGTGTTGGAAGCTCAATTTCCATGGTTTAAAAGGGGCTAGGGTTCAGCCATATTGAGTAAAAGCCAGAGGGAGCTTGAGGTAACTTCCAAACTCTTGTATATTGACTATTCTGGCTGCTATGGGCAATTTAATCGGTGAAATTTCGCCGGATTGCCATTGGTTGTAAAAATGGAAAATGGGTTTCCCTAGGGGTTATGCTGCCCAAATTGATACTAAATGGTAGTTGTAACATAATGGAATAGTCAATAAAGCTGTTAGGAGTAGAAAGGAACGCGTTTACGGAGCCGAAACCGAAAAACCCCAATTTTCCCCTTAAAACCTATATATTTCGGCCAGCATTGTAAATGGGTCTTAGAGTTGGATTTTCAATGATTTGATGATTCCATTGGATTCAGTGGGCGAAAATAGGTGGGGTTACAGTTGAGCACTTTTTCGGAAAAGGTCGAGAAAGCATAATTACGGAAACGCCCCTAAAACCCTAAAAGTAGGGCTGCCAAGGGCAATTTCATAATTTGACATTGAATTTGATAATTCCGAGTCCGGAAATGGATTCCTTGGGCGAAAATATGTCAGAATAGCCCATGTCAAAATTTCAGGAAAAGTACAGCCGGACCGGGTACGGCGGGGCCGGGCCGGGGTCCCGGGGGTATTTTGGTAAATTTTCAAGATAGAATCATATAACCCCCAGAAACACTATGGAAGTGTCTAAATAGTATATTTGACATTGTAGGATCGAATGTGAAGCCCCGAGTTGCTGGCACGTAAATCGAGGAGAAAACACTGGAGGTAGGGAACTTATCTCTCCTGCATGCTCTGATAACTGTATTAATGTGTTGATGCATGTTATTGCTTTGCTTGATTATGTGGAACATGTATGAATGATTTGAAGCTATGTTTCAATATATGCTATGGCCATATGTGTATCGTTCGAAGCATTGAGCTTATAGATTTGTCATTGTATGTGTGCATGAGTTATGTGATGCAAGCATGTCATGCATTAAACACTTATCTTGCTTGCATATTGATAATATTTCCCTACTGAGATTCTCTCGAATCTCACCCTCCCTTACCAACAATTTAGACAGGGCAAGTGGCTCGTGGAGGGAGCAGCAGGTCTCATTCGAGATGAGATTGTGTAATCCCCATTTGAAGAATTGTAATGGGCAATCGTGCCCTGTATATCTTTAGCGAAGGTATGTACCCGAGATTTCCGGGATGATTATATTGCGTACTCTGATATATAAATGTGATTTATCTTCGCGTAGTAATTGTATTCGAAATGTGAACATGAGACCAAGTTTATAAATGATTTCGAAAGGTATTTTTGAAAACCCCATCATGTGATGGGTTAGTAAATGTTATTTGATTATTATTGGTCTCTATTTCATTTTAATCCCGTATTTCGGATATAATTATGGAGGGGGTTACATTTTGGTATCAGAGCTGCCGTTCCTGGCAAGTAAAGGATTTGCTAGGATAATGGCAGTAGTTGCTGCCTTAAATCATAGAGAATGGCTTTGTTTGTTGTGGTATACACATTATGGTCCCTGCTGGTTGTGGATATATGTGATTTATGGACTGTGTATACATTATTTGTGTTGTGGATATGGTGAGTCAGTATGATTCACCCGAGAATTAGATGTGTAGATTCAGAGGTGGAGGTAATCAGACCCATCGTCTGATTAAAGAACTAAGGAAAATGATTTCCTAGATGTGTGATATTGAGGTTTTAGGTTTCAGTATGAACCTAATGGTGGGGTGAGAAACCCTAGGTGGTATGATGTTACATGTAGTGACGTCATACAGAGCTTGTGGGTGTAAAGGCCTTAAGACCTAGGGGACCGGTGTGCCTTAGGCGGGCAGAGATATTTGAATTTGGGTAGGAGTTATAAAGATGCTCCGTAGAAATGATGAATTTGAGTTGGAGTTGATGATGCTCCGTGGATTGGAGGGAAGTGATTTCCCAATTCAACTGAGGTTGAAGGTTTGAAAGATGAATTGTGATCCAAGGATCAGACTCAATAGTCAAGCTGGTCCTTAGGAGGTTGATATGACCTATATGGTCCGTGGTACCAGGATGTGGTACTAGATTGGCATTGAAATGTGTATCAGGTATCCTGAGGTTGCTAGTGTTAATCTAGCACAGGGAAAAGTGATTCCGCAGAGAATTTGAATTTGAAAAAGTTACCTATGGAGGATTCGGATCGGAGAGTGCTACCTACGGGGAGTTTTGATGGAAGAGGGCTACCTACGGTGAGATTTGATCGGAGAGGGCTACCTACGGTGAGATCTGATTGGAAAGGGCTACCTACGGAGGATGCTGACCGAAGGGGCTGACCAGTCAGGTGACTGAGTGAAGCATCGGGTACAGTACCATAGTGTGGAGCCACCATGACGATGAACCCTAGAGTGGAGCCACCGTGACGATGAACCCTAGTGTGCAGCCGCCTTGATAACGAACCGTCGAGAGCAATCGCCGTGACGTTGAATCGTAGAGTAGAGCTCTGGGAACGTTGGGAGTATGGGATCTCAACGATGTGTTAGTTATGGCTCTGAATGATTCGAATTGAATTGAGCCAAGGTCTGGCACAGATTATGTGTGTGGACAGGGGTAGTAGGAGATTCCTATGGGACTCCTATTGAGTCACCCTGACATTGTGAAGGCACAAATGAGGATAAAGACCTCAGAGTGTGCAGCGGAAGCGTGGTGAATGTGATGTTTGAGAATTGTGTTGAGCAGAAGCTCGAATTTGCAGAAAGTGCAATGCGTTAGTGATGGCTTCGGGAGGTAAAACTTCGGGGTCAAGTTGTATTGTGAAAAGGGGCCTTGAAGGATCCCAGTACGTTAAAAGGGTTTGAGATGTTGAAGGTGAAGTTGTTAATATGCCTGGTTCCAGCTTGTTGCAATTGTGCATTGTGAGTCTCTTACCTGCGGCCGCATGGGGTGATTCCTATGGCGGAGGACCGTGCCTTCGGGGCGGTAGTTACGGGGGATTGACTATTTGTGAGCCGCGAGGCTATGTATATGCACTGCCACGCCAATAGTCCCTGAGTAGCTAACAACAGTTCGGGTAAAGACTGTGTGTCTTCTCGGCGGAGAAAGGGGATGAGGGTGGAGTGTGATGTGGAAGCCGAAAGGCTATGTGTGAGCACCGCTACGCCAATAGTCCCTGAGTAGCTAACAACGGTTCGGGTTAGACTGTGTGTCTTCCCGGCGGAGAAAGGGGATGAGGGTAGGGTGTGATTATGGATATGCTATTGTGAGCCTGAATGGCAATATGTGTGCACTGCCACGTCAATAGTCCCTGAGTAGCTAACAACAGTTCAGGTAAAGACTGTGTGTCTTCCTGGCGGAGAAAGGGGATGAGAGTGGAGTGTGATTGTGAATCTGTGACAGTTGTGAATAAGATGGGACTGAGGTATAGTTGTCTAGTAGAGCAGAGCTAATTCAGCTGATGGCTAATTCGACTACATAATCGGGGGTTCTCTATTTTGAGGGCACTACCCCGGCATGGCCAACCTGGCTAGCCACCACGTTGGTTGCACCGGTGTTGACCCAAGGCCGAAAGGTGGTGCGTAAAATTAGAATATGTAATGTACGTTTGATAAGGAAAAGGATTTTATTGTGAGTCCTGGGTGAAATGTGAGTAACCCAGCCACTGTCGCGGGGCATCCCCAGCGGGGGGTAAAACCGGGGTGGGCACCACCGGCACGGGGCATCCCTAGAGGGGGTAAAACCGGGGTGGGTGTGACAATAATTGAGTAACCCAGCCACCGTCGCGGGGCATCCCCAGTGGGGGGTAAAACCGGGGTGGGCACCACCAGCACGGGGCATCCCTAGAGGGGGTAAAACCGGGGTGGGTGTGACAATAAAAGGCGCCTGGATAGAAGAGACTGAGACTCTAGGTGGGCCATTATAGTAGGGTGCTTCGGATAGAAGAGATTGAGATTCCGGAGTGACTTGATGCGATTGTGGTTGATACCCAAAAGTCCCGGTTACCACTAGCGGAGTCACTGGTGGGTATACGGGTGAGGGCGACACCATGAAAGTTGATACGGCAATGTGATCTTGTTGTGAATACCTAAAAGTCCCGATTACCACTAGTGGAGTTACTGGTGGGTGTACGGGTGATTGAACCAGATTTTTATATGAATTTTCCATGATTAATTTGGGATTTTAATGTATTTTCTGGGACATTATTGCATTATTAAGCATTAATTTTGGTTAGGGACAATTATTTTGAATTAATGGGAATTATGGGCAAAATGGTCAAAATTCATTAATTATTGTTATTATTATTATTTATATATTGTCCCTTGAACTTTTGATATTACCTTGTGCTTAATATTGCATTTCAGGTGTTTTGGAAGAAAATTGTAGATTTTTGAGGTCAAATTAATATTTTGAAGATTGGGGAAAATCACATAAAGGGGCCCTAGATTTTGGGGAAATTACAAAAATCATGAAGAAAAGGACAGGGTAGAATTAAAGATGAATATCCAAAAGTTTCAAAAATTTTAGTCCTGCCTCAAAAGTATTTCAAAATATTGCACTTTGGTCCTTCCTTCAAAACTTTTCAAGTTGCAAATAGGTCCCTGGTCAAAACTTGCGTTTTGACCAGGACCTATGTTACTGTTCCCTTTCTTCATCAGCAAAGAAAACAGACCGATTGGAGATGAAAAACACAGAGACCCGGAACTGGTTTTGGGCTGGAGCAACACAGACCAGGGATTGGTCACGGTTTGGGCTTCTGGAGTTGGGAGCAAAGGAAGTTAGGCCCAATAATCTGAATTGAACAAGAGCCCCGAGCTGACAGGCGCGGATCCGATTGGCAGCAGCTGGACATGGCACATGGATATGCTATATGGATATGGGAGTGACCCGAAAAAAAACGCAGAAGCAATATAACAGAGGCGCCGCAACGGATCATCGAATCATCATCACAGAGCATCATCATCGCATCACCACACTTCTTCCTTTCTTCTTGGTCGCCGGCGACCTTCTACCTCCACTTCACCTCACCGTCGCCGGCGACCTTCTTCATCAGACCCGACAGAACAGAGCTGAGGGGGAGACGGACCTGAGAATCAGAGAGTTGAGCTGAGATTGTAGTCGACTACCACCAACGCCGGCGAGCTTCTCTTGGCTTCACCGCCGTTAATCCTGTAGTCCAGAGAGTGACTCCTAATTCTGAACTCAGTCGTGGCTGCTCTATTCTGTTTCTGGAATTATTTCAGCCTTCAATTTCATTATTTATAGCTAATTGGTTAATTGATTCAATGTGTTCCATGGCTGTAATTGTGAAATTGTTTGGTGAAACTTTGATGACAAACTGCAGTAGCTGATTTCTTTAGCTCTTGGAGATGAATTTGATATGACTTGAGCTCACATGTGTTTCAAAGGGGAGTTTACTTTATCTATAGCTCATTGTATTTTTGATTTCTTAGGTTTAAGAATTCATTTATATATTGAGACTATATTTTTAGTTATATTTTATTCTATGGATTGAGTTGTTGTGATTTGGAATTTGTAATGAGGATTTGTACTCATCAATATATATGGTTATATATATGTTTCTCTACGATTTTATTTGATTTCTATCTATTTAACATGGTATTGTTGAATAGTTTGATTGAATTGGAATTGTAGTTGAACCTAAATGCATTGCTTATTCCATAATCACTCTCTAAGGGGTTTTAATAATGCTTAAATAAATGGGTTCATGAGTTTGAGCATTAGACTCAATGGTAATTGGGGTTTGATATATTAGAAAACTTAGAGAAACTCATTACACTAAGAGGGCTTAATAGCATTTCAAGGGTAGGGGTTCCTCTCTTGTGATGTTAGACTCAATGGTAATTGAGGTTTGATATATTAGAAACTTAGTGAATTAACTTCCCAAATATCTTAATTGAGCAAGGATAGCCATTGAAAATCATTTCCAAGAGTATCTTCATCATTTGCATTTTTAACCAATTTCCATTCCATATCAATTTTATTCCAAAAATCCAAAAATATTAGTTTTAAAAGCATTTTAGTTTAATTGCAATTTAGTTGTTAGATAAAAAGCTCAAAGACCATTTTTAACTCATTTCATTTCAATCATTGCACTTAGTTTCTAGGTAATTAATAAAAGGCTCTTCGAGAGACGATCCGGGATTGTACCCTATATTGCAATTCTTGGTTTAATTTTTGAAGAGGTTACCAAGGCATAAAAGTCGACAAAGCCTGATTTCTTCAATTGGCGCCGTTGCCGGGGAGGATGATTACCAAGGTTTTAAGTAGTTAGGTGTTCTTTTCTGTTGTCATAGTGTGTCTTAGTTTGGTAGGAAGTGTGTAGCACTCATTTGAATTTTGGCGAAATTCTGATTTTCGATTCGCACTGTCTTGCTGGAACTGAAATATTTGTGCCTAGAAAATTCTGAAATTTTACAGGTTAAAGTTTTTCAGCATTCTAAGCAAGACTAATAGCTACAGCTATTAGGTCTGTTGGAATTTAGCCAAATTCGAAGGTTTTCTATACTTTTGTGAATTTTCTTTCTTTTTTGGTATTTTTCTAGGTTTTTCATTAGGTTTGTCTTTTTGGGTCTCCTTTGATTTTTCTTGGTTGCTAGTATGTTTTTGAGTTTTTTTTAGGTAATTGTTCATTGTTGGAGTGTTTGTTAGTAGTTTAGTCATTTTTCATATTCATAGTTGTTTTGCATTCCATTTTCGTCTTTAAAAAAAAATTGCATTTTGTTGCTTTGCTATCATGTTCTTAGTGGCCATTGTGTGGTTTACTATTGTCTTGTGGTGAGCAACTTTTCATTCTTCATCCTTGGGAAGCTCTTGGTAACACTACTAGAATGGAAGATACTCTTTCACAAAGCTTTAAAGCCATGCAACATCAATTAGAGCTTGTTCAAGCCAAGTTGGAGAGTTTAGAGAGAGGTTCCAATAGTCAAGAATATGATTCATCCTTCCACAACCTATATCATGAACCCTACCCCCAACAATCTTTTCCACCACATCAACCTTTCCATAGTCATTCTTTCCCATCACAACCCTTATATGGACCTCAACATGACTTTTGTTCCCCACCCAACAACTTAAATTTTGACCCCACCCCTTCACCACAAGGACCACCCTATGAACCATCTCCTTTACACCATCTACCCTCTTACTCACCATACCAACCCTCATTTCAATCTTCATTCCAATTATTTAACCTACCACTTTGTGAACCTTCCCCACCATCCTACCTTGAACCTCCACCTCCATTTCATGACCCACAACCTAGTGGATTGGATACCATTTTCTCACCTCATAACATGGATTCCCTAACAAGTACCTTAACAAGAAAGTATGAGACACTCCAAGAGCAATACCTTCAGTTACTCATGTATCAAGGACCAATTGATAGCTCTAAGGCGAGAGAAGAGCAATTGAAAGATATTGATGAATTCTTCAAGGCATACTATGATCACATGTTATGGGTAAAGACAGGAGGTGAAGTTGGAACCCCTTGGGCTCAAGACCTACAAAAGGAGGAACAAGGAACCCAAAATCAAGAGCTTTATGCTACTTCACATGTGGAGAGTTCTCAACCTTCAATGATTCCATCGAATGCATCTATCCAAGCACAAGAAGTGAAGCAAGTACAACAAAGCAATGAAGAGTCTTCCTTACCCTTTGGTAACAATCCTATCCTTACAAAAGTTGACTCTCCTACTACTTTGATTGATGAAGTAATTCATGATTTGAGTAATAATGAGGTGGATGAAGAAATAATTGTTGAATTCCCTCTAATGATTGAACATGTAATTGCTCAACCCATTGACTCTAGTAGTGGTAGCTTGGATGAGCCTATGCCTTGTAATGATTCTACTCCTTTGCATGATACTTTGAGTGAAGATTTGGATGATAATGATGATGCTAATGCTGAAATTACATGTTCTTGTGATGAAAATACAATGTGTATGGATTGCATTGATGAGAAATATCCTAAATTTGTTGAAATGCATAGAAGTAGAGATGACCATCCTCTAGAACTTAGTGATATGCATGCCATGTATAATGTTGAGAATCAAACTTCTTTGTCTTTCTCTTCTTCTCCCTCTCTTACTTGTGAAAGTGACTTGGTGCATTCCAATTCTATATTGGATTCTGCACTTTCCATTTCACACAAGAGTGAAGATAAAGATGTTAAATCACAATTGCTCACTAATCCCAAGGTCAATATTTGTTTGCAAGAGTTCAATGTGCACATATTTTATGATGACAAGCATGTACCCATTGTTTCAATTGTTAGTGCTTTTGATTTGGCAAGAGAGATTCACCTTGATTCACTTGATTTGCTTGGACCTAGTTTTGTGCTTTGTGATGATCATACTTCTTTGCTAGATGATGTCAAGCATATTCATGAATCATACTCCCAAATCTTATCATGTGATTTACCTCCTGATTTATTGGGATTTGATGTTGTTAGTGATTCTATTGATTTGGATTGTGCTATACATGATAGAGTGGTGCTTGACTATGTCATTACCACTACTGAAATGCAAATTGATTCTTTGATACCTAGTATTGCTTGCTGTATGCCACTAGTTGATTTTATTGGTTGTGACAAGCACTTGTTATCGAATGCACCCGACTCTAGTCTTCTCACATTACCTACACCATCATGTCATTTCATTGGTCCTAATGCTTTCCATGGATTTAAGTATTTTGATTCATGTGGCATCCTTGGAGTAGGTACTGCTGTTGTTTTGGTTAATTCTTTGCAGGCTAATTCTCTTGGTGGTTGCCTTCATTCTTATTATCTTTCCATTTGGGAACCTCTACTCCTACTTGGGCTTCAACTATTGAGGAGCAACATACTGAGCTTCCTTTTGATTTTCCTCTCTAGCTACAAGCCACCATGATTACACGGTAGTCTCTTTCCTTACCTTGTTCCTTGTTTTATTTGATGATATATGCTATTGAACAAGTGTGGGGGAGGGACTTCTCAGTAGTAAAAGGTAGTTTGTTTGTTTGCATTTTTCAATTGAATAAAATCCATTATGAATCATACCCTTGTGCTTAACCTTATCCTACACTACCCTTTTCTCTTATCCTTATGCCTAATTTCTGAGAACTATTTCCACTTATGTTTTGTCCTCTCTCTGTCTAGGTTCTTTGTTTTTGTGCATTACATTGAGGGCAATGTAAGGATTGAGTGTGGGGGAGTGTGTGTTATTCTCAGGAGAATTCACTGTGATATCATATGCCTCTGTATCCTGCTTGTGTCCTCAGTTGTTTTTGGTCCAATTCATTGAGATTTTTGAAGCCTTTAGTCATGATCAAGTATCTTGATTACTCTTAGTTGAATTCATGGTTGAAACTTGCTTCGAATTAGTGAATTGCCATAAAATTTAAGTGTTTTAATGATGCATGGTTTAATTTTGATGAGTTTGTTAGGAAACAAAAAGCCTAGTTGGAAGGTGTTTTGGGCCTAATTGTTCATTTCATTGTGTGATTCATCTACTTAGATTATTACTCTCTAGAACTTGTTTTATTTCTTGCTTGAGGCTACATTTTGCAATGGTATAGATAGAGATGACATTGGCATTCATTTCATCACCCTTTCACCCAAACACAAACCATTCATCATTTACCTTTGTTTAGCCCCTTGAGCCCTTCACTTTCATTTCTATTTCATTATACAAATGCTATGTTTGCATCCTTTATCAAGTTTTTCCTAGCACTATTAAAAAAAACAAAGAAAAAAAAAATACAATGTGAATAGTCAAAAGAAAGAAAATAGAAAAGAAGAAAAAAAAGAAAAGAAAAAAAAGATCAAATCAAAGAAAGAAATAGATTCACTATTGTGAAATATGTGAATTAAGTTAGTTCTATAGTGCTAAGTGATCTAGCAATTTATTTGGTGCAAGCATAGTGTTTGTTACATTTTCCATCATTTGGCCTATTCAACATTACAACCCTACAAAGTCCTTTGGATTTATTTATGCCATTGTTGCAAGTAGTGGAGAGCCTAGAAATTTTACAAGCCTATGGTAGAGTATGGTCAAAGTGGATGTGAGTGAAAAACTACCTTCTATGAGAGAAGAGTGCAAACACTTGTCATAGTTAAGGTTTCCAATTAAGCTCATTGTAATTAAACTTTGCATTGCTTTAGCTACTTCAATTTTTGACATGTTCATTGAATTTGGATAAGAGGATACCTTGTTATTTGACTAAGTGTAATTCTTGAAGCTTGATCTTGTTTTTCCTTCCAAATTTCATTCCTCTCTTCCTATTGTGACTTTAATGTTTTGCTCAGGAGTGCAAAAGCTTAAGTGTGGGGGAATTGATAGAGCTCAATATTTATATCTTTTTATTAATTAATCTTAGGCTTTTGTGGGACTTAATTGAATATTTTGGGCATAATCAAGTGTTAATGTGAGACTTTTAGTGAAAGAATAATTTGGGAATTAAAGTGGTTAAATTGTTATATTTTTAATTAATATTTGTTATTCCCATTATTCTTTAATTGTGAACAAAAGATATTACCTTTGTGAATTTAATTTTGTAGATGATGACATGGCACAACTTATTTAACCTTGAGATAATTGTAAAGAAAGGAGGTGGTGCTGTTTTTGGGCTGAATATTAAGAGCATGAGCTGGACCAAGGGGAATGGAAGAATGAGAATTGGTATGAAGAAGATGGGCTGACCGAATATGGAATTAAAAAGAATGTAGAGATGAGAATTGAAAAGGTTTTGGGCTGTGCATAAGATGAGAGGGGGGACCACGTGAATTGGGGGCATCAGTGAATGAAATGGAAAAAGGAAAGGAGGAGGGCTGACGTAGGAAAAGAAAGGAGGCAGCAGCAAATAATTAAAAAGAAAACCGAATGGAATAAAGAGGGGAAGGAGAGAAAGGAGTGTGGCGGCTGTGAGAGGGGAATAACATCGAACGGAATAAAGGAGAAAAGGAGGAAAGGTCAAGATTGGCGGCTGTGAAGAAGAAAAGGGAACACAGCACCGAAATGAAAGAGGAGAAGTGATTGCGCGGCTGGGACATGAATGACGAATGGAATGAAGCAAAACGGATGAATTTTGAAGAAAATTCAAGAGTGAGCTGCTGCAATCCGATGGCCTTTGTCTCTTTCAATCATCAAGCTTCATCCTTCTCTTTTTCCATGTGTAGCTAAGCCTTGGTGATTTCCTTGAGTTGGGTAATGGTTTGAGCTTCTAAACTTCAATGGAATTCCTTTAAGCTCTCTTTTTAGTTCATGATTATGTAGCTTGGTTAAGTATGTAATTGTGATCTAGATTGTTATGCCAAGTGAATAAACTTGGTTGTTGAGCTAGGAGTTGATTAATTAAGCTTTGTATGATTCATATTATGAGTAGGTTGAATTGTTTATTCCAACTTGGTTAAGTGGATTTAAATGATTAAACTGAATGTTTTGAATTGTTGTAATGGTAATTACAAGCTAGAATTGGAAGTTGGTTATTCATCTCCTTGAGTCACTATTAATTGGTAGTATTCATTTAATTGCTTCGGTTGAATGAGTTAAATGATTATTGCAAGTATGGAGCTAGTGGTATCTTAGTTCCATCCTCTTGACTCATTATGGAATTCATATTATTAGCAAGCAAGGAAGACTAAAACCTCAACTCAAGGGAATCCCATTTTATCATTATATTAGTTAATTGAATTTATCTTGTTGTTAGTGTTAATTTCAATTCATTTTGCTTCTTTGTTTTGAAAACCGAAAAATACAAAAATATTGCTTTAGCTTACTTTACTTCATTAGTTTACAAATGTAATTTCTCAAAAATGATTTCTCACAACTTTAAGGATTTTTATCACTTTACTACTTAGGAAATTGGAAATTAATCTCCTCACAAGAACGACCTAGGTTGAGCTACTATGCTACATTCTTAAACCTAGTTTTATTTTGTGAGCTCACACGACATGGGTTCACCAACCAATTTGGTGAACCCATGTCGTGTGAGCTAAGTGTCAATCTTTGATTAATTGGTACCTTGAGCCTTTAGGTTGCATTTTAGTTAGTTTAGGTAGTTTTGCATTTTTTTTAAAAGCATATTGCATTTTTTTTCATTTTGAAATCATTTTCCCCTTTTTCATTTGCATTTGTATTCTCTTAGATTTTTTTTTTCCTTCGTTTTTATAGTTTTTTGTTAGATAATCCTCTTTGTGATTCATTGGAATTTATTGTGATTGGATTTTATGGCTTGGTTTAATGGTAATCAAAGTCTCTCCTTTCAATCTCACTCTTCTGTAGGAGATTCAACTGGAAGGAAAGAATCTATCTCTGAAAGCATCCATGATATTCAACAAACATTACAGCTTCTTCAAGCCAAGTTGGGATATCAAGATAGTCCAATTGGTCAAGAATGCCAAGGTCCATTCCACCCTCCATACCATGAACCCTACCAACAACCTTCATTTCAACCTTCATTCCAATCTCATTACCCACCACACCCACCCTATAGATCATACCATGAACCTTCTCCGCCACCATACAACCCATATCATGAGCCTCACTCTAATCCTCCATTATATAACCACATGCCATATCATGACCCTTCTCCTTCATTCCATTCCACTTTCCAACCATGCCATCCACCTCATGAGCCTCTATTCTCACCATTTCAACCATCTTATGGATATCATTCTCAACCATATGTGCCTCTCCAAGAACCTTCTATTGGTGGAGTTATTGGAAAATTCCAGAAACCAATGACTTGTACTATAAATGAGGAGCAGTCACACGAGGACACCTTTTCCAATTGCATGGCCTCTATAATGAGATCAATGGAGCAAAGAGATAAAGAGCGTGCAAGTTTGGACAAGGACTTTGAGCGTCTCACTCAACCATCAAACGAAGCGGAGGAATGGAAGAAAAATGTTGAACAATTTAAGAAGAATATGGAGTTGCTGTCACAAAAGATTTCTAAGTGCATCGCTCCACAAGAGACTCTTCCTCCATTGCCTACATGTAATCCACCTATTCAAGTCAAGAAAGTTAAAAAGGTGCGATTTCAACTTCCAGAGGAGTCTTCCCTTCCTATGGAGGAGGAACAAGGAGTCCAAGCTCAAGAGTCAAATGCAACTTCACAAGTGGACGATTTCAAATCTCCGGTGCCTATTCCCACACAAACATATGAAGTGGAGCAAGTTCAAAATAGTATTGAAGAGTCTTCCTTACCATTCGGTAATGATCCTATCCTTATAGAAGTAGACTCTTCTACTACTTTAACTAGTGAAGCAATTCCTGATTTGAGTGATGATGAGGTGGATGAGGAAATCATTGTTGAATCCCCTCAAATATTTGAAAATGTAATTGCTCAACCTCTTAGTTCAAGTAGTAGTGATTCAATTGTTGTTGTCGATGATCTTGCTTCTACCTCTTTGTGTGATGCTTCTATTGTTGAAAATGCTTCTCTTCATAGTACTAGGGATGATTGTGGTCAACTGAATGATATATCTTCATGTTCTTGTGCGGTAGATCAAATATGTGTTGATTGTTATCATGACAAATGCCACTTGCTTGTTGAGTTTCAAAAGAAAGCATTTAGTGAAGTGGTTGATTCTACTGTTCATCTTGATACATCTCCTTGTACTATTGATGTTTCTAAGCATGACACTTGTGAAAATGTTGAATCTTGTGTGGATGCTAATGTGATTGTTGTGAATGAAAAAGACCATTGCCTAGAAAAAGATCTTTCTTTTGATTCCAATGAATTGCTTGATAGTATCATAAGGGAAGATTCAACTGTTTTGATTGATAATATTACAAATGAACATGATTCTTTCCATATGATTCTGTCTTGTGATTTGCCACCCGATATAGAAAAGGAAAATAATTCTTTTGAAAGTTCAAAAGTTTTGGGTGGTAATGATTTGAAAAATTCTCCTTCTTCTTCCACTCTTTTCCCTTCCATCTCTTGTGATTGCAATGATGATGTGGTGTACCCCAACACTAAGTTGGATTCCGCACCTTCCACTTTGCAAACACAAGAGAATTTCACTGTTTGTTTGACTCCTACTAATGGGAGTACCATTAATTTCCTTAGATGTGATAGTTACTTGGAGAGTTTGGAACTTAATATGCCTTTACTTCACTTGAAATCTCTCCATGTTTCTATTTTTGGATGGGATACTGCTGGTTGCCTGTCTTCTTTACAGATACATTCTTGGAAAGGTCATCGGAGGAACCAACATCCATCGTATATCCTTGGACCTCTTCCGATTGATCCTGAGCCACCTCCACCAAGGGAATCCAATGCGGGAGAAGATGTTGTCAATGACAAATGCATGATTCTCATCAAGGATGAGAACTTCTCCTTCAAACGACTCAAGATTCTCTAACACAGGTCGTCTCTTTCCTCACTTGTTCTCTTCCTATTTTCTATGATTCTTTGAACTTACATGTGTGTGAGGAAGATAAGTGTGGGGGAGGGACACAAACCAGTAGAAAAGGTAGAAGTAGTGTAGTTTAGTACAATAAAAACCCCCTTTGTATGCTTTGCATCATTTGTGGCCACTACCCTACTTAATTACCATTGTGCCTTGACATTCCATTTGCTAAGCACTCTCTTTAGAATTGCTTTGCACATTGAGGACAATGTGTTGATTAAGTGTGGGGGAGGGAAATACATTTTAAATCCCATTAATTGGTTGTTTTTAAATGAAAAATATGCCTTAAACTAGAAAATTTTTCCAAAATTTTTTTTTCAAAAATGACTTGCTTTGATACATGTCCTAAGTGGTAAAGGGTCGCATTTGCCACTTTGGAATGTGATTTGTGAGAAATTCTTTGAGCTTTTATGAGATCTAGTGTTTTGGCAATTTTTTTTAAAACCATGTTTTGTTCTTTTCAAGTGAATGGGAAGAGAAATAAACCCACATTTTGGATTTTGTTAACTCCTTGTTTTGATAAAGAAAGTTTCCACATCATTAATGCTTTTAAGAGTTGAGTATTCTTATAATTGATTGCAATGTTTTGATTAATTGTGTTTGCAATGTTAGCATTCAAATTAGTTAAGTGAATGCATTGTGGTTAGCTTCCTATGCAATTGATTGTGTTGGAGTGAGCATTAGGGAGAAGCCTTGTTGGAAGGTTATTTGAGCCTTGAATTCTTTCTATGTGTGCATGTTCACTTAGTCTTTTACCTTCTAGAACTTGTTTCAACTCTTCTTCGAAACAGCATTTGCATTAATGTGATGGAAATGAAAGAGGCATTTGTTCTAAACCCTTTCACCCAAACACAAACCCTCATTCATGACCATTTGCTTACCCCTTTGAGCCATTTTTATGTTGTATGCATGTCATGTTATTAATCATAGTGTTCATGGCATTTTAAAATCAAAGTGGTTTGCCAAATTAAAAAAAAAAAATTGAACAAGGTATATATTGAAATGCCATGTATATAAAAAAGAGAAGTAGAAGAGAATTGAAAAAAAAAAATAAAAAGAAAGAAGAAAAGTATTGAAAAAAAAATGGAATTGAAGAAGAAGAAGAAGAAGAAGAAGAAGAAAATTGAATAGAAAAAAAAACAGAGAGAGAAAAACAAAAGAAATATCAAGAAGGCATTTGTTCATGAATTTAGAAAAGAATTGGCAAGAGTTTTGAAGTAATTTAGATGCTATGAACTTGACCATTACCTTTGACTTGCATATCAACTATTTCCTTTTTCTAATTAATTCATGTCATCTAGCCTTCATCCATCATTACAACCTTTTTAAGCCCTCTTGATTCATTGCATTTAATGTTATAAGTAGTGGAGAAGTTAGAGTTGTTACAAGCCTATGGTAAGGTGTTGATTAAGTGAATTAAAGTGAAATGACCTTAATGAGGTGAGATGAGTTAGACACTAATTTCTTGAGAGTTCTCTTATGCTTCATTCTAATATTTTGGATTGTGTGGTTAGCTAATTTCTTTGCAACTCTTGACTATGATTAGTGTTGACTTAAAAAATTTGATTAATTGATCCATTGCTTTCTAATTATGAAATTGCTCGTCTTTCAATTGCATTGATGATTGGAATTTAGAAAATTGTGCTTAATTGCCTTTGTTCAGGAGTACAAAGGTCTAAGTGTGGGGGAATTGATTGAACCAGATTTTTATATGAATTTTCCATGATTAATTTGGGATTTTAATGTATTTTCTGGGACATTATTGCATTATTAAGCATTAATTTTGGTTAGGGACAATTATTTTGAATTAATGGGAATTATGGGCAAAATGGTCAAAATTCATTAATTATTGTTATTATTATTATTTATATATTGTCCCTTGAACTTTTGATATTACCTTGTGCTTAATATTGCATTTCAGGTGTTTTGGAAGAAAATTGTAGATTTTTGAGGTCAAATTAATATTTTGAAGATTGGGGAAAATCACATAAAGGGGCCCTAGATTTTGGGGAAATTACAAAAATCATGAAGAAAAGGACAGGGTAGAATTAAAGATGAATATCCAAAAGTTTCAAAAATTTTAGTCCTGCCTCAAAAGTATTTCAAAATATTGCACTTTGGTCCTTCCTTCAAAACTTTTCAAGTTGCAAATAGGTCCCTGGTCAAAACTTGCGTTTTGACCAGGACCTATGTTACTGTTCCCTTTCTTCATCAGCAAAGAAAACAGACCGATTGGAGATGAAAAACACAGAGACCCGGAACTGGTTTTGGGCTGGAGCAACACAGACCAGGGATTGGTCACGGTTTGGGCTTCTGGAGTTGGGAGCAAAGGAAGTTAGGCCCAATAATCTGAATTGAACAAGAGCCCCGAGCTGACAGGCGCGGATCCGATTGGCAGCAGCTGGACATGGCACATGGATATGCTATATGGATATGGGAGTGACCCGAAAAAAAACGCAGAAGCAATATAACAGAGGCGCCGCAACGGATCATCGAATCATCATCACAGAGCATCATCATCGCATCACCACACTTCTTCCTTTCTTCTTGGTCGCCGGCGACCTTCTACCTCCACTTCACCTCACCGTCGCCGGCGACCTTCTTCATCAGACCCGACAGAACAGAGCTGAGGGGGAGACGGACCTGAGAATCAGAGAGTTGAGCTGAGATTGTAGTCGACTACCACCAACGCCGGCGAGCTTCTCTTGGCTTCACCGCCGTTAATCCTGTAGTCCAGAGAGTGACTCCTAATTCTGAACTCAGTCGTGGCTGCTCTATTCTGTTTCTGGAATTATTTCAGCCTTCAATTTCATTATTTATAGCTAATTGGTTAATTGATTCAATGTGTTCCATGGCTGTAATTGTGAAATTGTTTGGTGAAACTTTGATGACAAACTGCAGTAGCTGATTTCTTTAGCTCTTGGAGATGAATTTGATATGACTTGAGCTCACATGTGTTTCAAAGGGGAGTTTACTTTATCTATAGCTCATTGTATTTTTGATTTCTTAGGTTTAAGAATTCATTTATATATTGAGACTATATTTTTAGTTATATTTTATTCTATGGATTGAGTTGTTGTGATTTGGAATTTGTAATGAGGATTTGTACTCATCAATATATATGGTTATATATATGTTTCTCTACGATTTTATTTGATTTCTATCTATTTAACATGGTATTGTTGAATAGTTTGATTGAATTGGAATTGTAGTTGAACCTAAATGCATTGCTTATTCCATAATCACTCTCTAAGGGGTTTTAATAATGCTTAAATAAATGGGTTCATGAGTTTGAGCATTAGACTCAATGGTAATTGGGGTTTGATATATTAGAAAACTTAGAGAAACTCATTACACTAAGAGGGCTTAATAGCATTTCAAGGGTAGGGGTTCCTCTCTTGTGATGTTAGACTCAATGGTAATTGAGGTTTGATATATTAGAAACTTAGTGAATTAACTTCCCAAATATCTTAATTGAGCAAGGATAGCCATTGAAAATCATTTCCAAGAGTATCTTCATCATTTGCATTTTTAACCAATTTCCATTCCATATCAATTTTATTCCAAAAATCCAAAAATATTAGTTTTAAAAGCATTTTAGTTTAATTGCAATTTAGTTGTTAGATAAAAAGCTCAAAGACCATTTTTAACTCATTTCATTTCAATCATTGCACTTAGTTTCTAGGTAATTAATAAAAGGCTCTTCGAGAGACGATCCGGGATTGTACCCTATATTGCAATTCTTGGTTTAATTTTTGAAGAGGTTACCAAGGCATAAAAGTCGACAAAGCCTGATTTCTTCAACGGGTGAGGGTAAAGCTGTGAAAGTGGATATAGCGAATGCTGAAATGTTTGTGTATACAGCTGAGGCTGTCGTTTGATGTATTAAGTTTGTGATGTTGTTGAGTTATTCCAGGATGGAATCACTAAATTGAGTTAAGCAGGGTGGTGGCCTATGCCGCCTAACTACTGAGATGTTATGGCTCATGATTTAGAGCCTCCAGTGAATATGTTATGTGATAACAGTATGGTGTGGCAATCGTGAAATGGGCCGATTGCAGTTTGTGGCAACTGGGTTGCATATATTGTGTAAGATTCTTTCGAGAATCAAAATTGTGGCATATGGTTGTCTGGGAGGTCTAGAAGGGACCATCCCAATGTGAAATGAATTGTGAAACGGAAGCTGTCGTGAAGAAGCATCCGTAGTTTTTGGATTAAGTGGTATGACAAATTTCGAGGACGAAATTTATTGAACGGGGGGAGAAATGTAACACCCCGAATTTTGAGACTCGAGGCTAGAGAATAAGCCTGAGATTAGTGGATTGCTAAGCCCCGGTTTAGCAAGATCCCAAATTGTGATTAGGAGTTAATGACTACAAAAGTGGACGTGGTTAGTGATTAATGAACCTTTTTAGAGAATATAAAGTGGATTGTAGTCGCTTGTGTTATGAGCAACGCCAAAACCCTGTATTTGAGTTCAATTGTGGATTAACATCCAAATTGACTTAGATTAGAGGAAAGAATTGAATGGGGTATTGTGATGGAAATGGTGTCATGTTGTGGTATTTAATCATTGGAATTGATTTAAATTGAATTGGACACATTGGTTGCAAAACTGGAAATGCTGTCCAGTGTGAATTCTGTATGGCCAGTCTTCTCGTGTGGATGTTTTGACTAGGCAAATGATGTCAGAAAATTATGAAACTTTCCAGTCTTGAAGTTCACATCCCAAGCTTCAAAATGGACATATAATTTGTGCCATTTCGTTTTGGGAACTGGGAGTTATGACTGTCCAAAGTTTGAGGTCGAAAATGGACTCTGTTTTGGGGCAGTGATGACATTTATGTAATTCTGGAATTTTGTGGTGATTTCTAGTATTGGTAAATATTTTTCCAATGAAGAGGACTTAAATACCTTTCATTTTGCTTTGGGATCACCTCATTTCGATTTTTCTAGAATTAGTTATGATTTTTCAAAGTTTGGGCAGCAAATCTGCCAGAAAATCCGAAAATGGGAATTATGACATCATCTCATTAAAAGATGACATCAGCATGGAATTAAATATATTCTCATCTTCTTCAGCTATCATTTTCTGTCGTGATGAACCAGCTGAAACTTGTGAGAGAAAGTTGAGAGCTCTTAGAGAGAGAAAGAGGAGAAATCTCCCAAGGTAAGCCGATTTCTCCGACGATCTAGCTCCTAACGCGTATAACCTTGCTTCTAAGCTTCTCTTTCATGTTCTTCAAGGTGTTGGAAGCTCAATTTCCATGGTTTAAAAGGGGCTAGGGTTCAGCCATATTGAGTAAAAGCCAGAGGGAGCTTGAGGTAACTTCCAAACTCTTGTATATTGACTATTCTGGCTGCTATGGGCAATTTAATCGGTGAAATTTCGCCGGATTGCCATTGGTTGTAAAAATGGAAAATGGGTTTCCCTAGGGGTTATGCTGCCCAAATTGATACTAAATGGTAGTTGTAACATAATGGAATAGTCAATAAAGCTGTTAGGAGTAGAAAGGAACGCGTTTACGGAGCCGAAACCGAAAAACCCCAATTTTCCCCTTAAAACCTATATATTTCGGCCAGCATTGTAAATGGGTCTTAGAGTTGGATTTTCAATGATTTGATGATTCCATTGGATTCAGTGGGCGAAAATAGGTGGGGTTACAGTTGAGCACTTTTTCGGAAAAGGTCGAGAAAGCATAATTACGGAAACGCCCCTAAAACCCTAAAAGTAGGGCTGCCAAGGGCAATTTCATAATTTGACATTGAATTTGATAATTCCGAGTCCGGAAATGGATTCCTTGGGCGAAAATATGTCAGAATAGCCCATGTCAAAATTTCAGGAAAAGTACAGCCGGACCGGGTACGGCGGGGCCGGGCCGGGGTCCCGGGGGTATTTTGGTAAATTTTCAAGATAGAATCATATAACCCCCAGAAACACTATGGAAGTGTCTAAATAGTATATTTGACATTGTAGGATCGAATGTGAAGCCCCGAGTTGCTGGCACGTAAATCGAGGAGAAAAGACTGGAGGTAGGGAACTTATCTCTCCTGCATGCTCTGATAACTGTATTAATGTGTTGATGCATGTTATTGCTTTGCTTGATTATGTGGAACATGTATGAATGATTTGAAGCTATGTTTCAATATATGCTATGGCCATATGTGTATCGTTCGAAGCATTGAGCTTATAGATTTGTCATTGTATGTGTGCATGAGTTATGTGATGCAAGCATGTCATGCATTAAACACTTATCTTGCTTGCATATTGATAATATTTCCCTACTGAGATTCTCTCGAATCTCACCCTCCCTTACCAACAATTTAGACAGGGCAAGTGGCTCGTGGAGGGAGCGGCAGGTCTCATTCGAGATGAGATTGTGTAATCCCCATTTGAAGAATTTTAATGGGCAATCGTGCCCTGTATATCTTTAGCGAAGGTATGTACCCGAGATTTCCGGGATGATTATATTGCGTACTCTGATATATAAATGTGATTTATCTTCGCGTAGTAATTGTATTCGAAATGTGAACATGAGACCAAGTTTATAAATGATTTCGAAAGGTATTTTTGAAAACCCCATCATGTGATGGGTTAGTAAATGTTATTTGATTATTATTGGTCTCTATTTCATTTTAATCCTGTATTTCGGATATAATTATGGAGGGGGTTACACGTATAGGATTTCGCAAAGGGTTGAGGTGGTGGTATACAAGTTAGAACTGCCAATAAAATCTCACATTCATCCCACCTTCCATATTTCTCTTCTGAGGTTATGTTCCGATCCATCTATTAAGCAGAGGCATCCCCCTAGTGACTAGCCAGAGCCTCCTCCACATTTGGTTCTAGATCGTGTCTTAAATCGTAGAATAGGGAGGAAGAAAGGTCGAATCATAACTAAAGTTTTGGTACAGTGGAGGGACTTGCCCGAGGAAGAAGCCAGTTGGGCTCTTTTGTTTCAATTACAGCATCAGTATCCGTCTTTTCAAATTGAAGGCCCTTGAGGGCAAGGGTCCTATTCCGGGGGGGTAATGATATGTGAATTGTAGAATAATTGATATAGGGGATTAGTAACGATCAAACACTCAGGCACTAAGTCAAAAACCGAGTGAGAGGGGTTAGTTAGTTAGTTAGGAAGTTAGTTGTGTCAGTGGGAGTTCGGGATGCATGTCTATATAAGGTTAACCTGAATATGTGTATGTTGTTGTTGAATAAATAAACTTAGTGGTTATTGATATTCTGTTCCTTCTCTCCTTTCCTTTGTCTCTTCACTATCTTTCCTTTCGTCTCTCCGATTCTATCTCTCTCTCTCATTTCTACAACTCACACATCATAAATTGGTCTACATGAATATGTCAGTGCATAGAAAGAAACAAAAGGATAATAATAAACTCACAATATTCTTCATAGTATCGCAAGATAGAAAGAGAAAACATTATATTCCAAATGACTATATGGTCCATAACCTTGTGCCAAGGATATACATAAAGAATGATATAATGACCATTTTTTATGTTGAATTGTAGAAAAAGGAGAAAGCCTTTAATAAAGTATTATCTGAATCTTCTTTTGTCAATGTTATCATACTCTACACATAAAATGTTGGGAATTCAGCTTTGGTACATGATTTTTTCACTTTCATTTTTAGGATGCTCAAGTGTTGCTGAGAAAATTTCATCATTAGCGTCTAGTGAGGACGACAACAAAAAAAATAATACCTTTAATAGAGAACAAACTATTAGACTAGGTTCATCTAATGGGAATAGTTATATTTATGGTCATCCATTAACAATGAAGAAAAGCCTTGAAATTCCTAGAATATTTAGCGGTTCCAGGATTTATATTATATTTTGTACTGCAACATTAAGGGGCCTCCACAAGGTCAAGGTCCAAGATCACTAAAAAAACTAGCTATAAAGAAGGGCAGTTATGAACCTGAACAAGATTATGTCCACACATGAGGGATGTGGGGATCTTGGAAAATATTTAATATAGAGAGATTGATTGATACCGTGTTTTATTTATCCAAATGTCTATGATTTATATGCTATTCATTTTTTATGTTTTGATCCTACTCTGGATAAGAGTGCACAATTTTGAGTGATTGCCTTTGAATTTTCTTGATATATAGGCGGCATAGAATAATGAATCTAATTGAGGAATTTCTTCTGCATCATAACACCAAACAAGCATTGGAAGATAATTTGTATTGCTTATACCTTTACTCTTTCTACGAAGTAATTGGCTGGCTAATCCAAATAGCTATCATCCCTATGAAGTGCCAATGCATGACTAATAAAATCAATTGTATCATCTTCCAACCCATATTTCCTGCATTTTGAAGAACCATTCAAAATTCTAAACATGACTTGAATCAAAGAATTACCCTGTATGCAAATAACTTCTAAATGAAAAAATTATTATCGCCTTCAACACCAAAGAGAGCCAAAACAACAGCCAACTACTCTAATGTTAAATTTGCCAAACATTTAGTGAAATGAAAATGCAAAAACTGTAAATCTAATGTTTGCATTTATATAACATTTTCTTTGTTTGGTTGGTCCTATATCATTCTATTCTTCTGTAATGACTGATAAATTAAGATAAAAATTTCAGTTCTTGAAGAAATGAACATTTCCAAATCTAGTAAATGGTGGAACATCTTGTTGAGAGCTCTTTTAATGATAAAACTTTGTCATTATTTTAAGTTGATGTGCATAGTCCAATGCTTACCAAAGAAGGCCAAAATAAGTGAAGAAAAACACCTTTCTAACTATGGTATTTGGAATTTGAAAGCAAAGAAATGGAATTGTATGCATACGAAATCAACTGTCTTGCTGTCACTTGGCTCAAATCTAGCCCTTCATGAGATTTTGGATCACCCTCTTCATAGCCTTGTGACAAATCCCAATTTTATTATATATTTTCATATTTTATTTGGGGATTTTGTCATAATAATTTAGCTTAAAATGGCTTCTTTGTGATTAATTGAGATTAAGAGTAAACATATTAAATTAGGATTAAAAAGGGCAAAATTGTCATAAAAATTGTAATTACACTTAATCATTAATTCTTGAGAAGATTTGATGTTGGATTAATTGTTTTAAATTGTCGGTGCATAAAGAAATTGGACTAAAATGGAGATAGCAGTTTGGGTTTCAAATTTGAGAAATACCAGATTGTTATTATGAAAAGTGAAAATGCCAATTTGGTCTTGGCAAAACTCAGCGTTTTGGCATTGTTTTCCTTTAGGTCAGTGGAGATGATTAATGGAGAACGGAACAGTAGCGAGACGGAAGGGAGGGAGCAGCCGCACATCCACCTCCCGACCTTCGTATTCAATCCCATCACCGCCCCACTCCACCTTCGCCTTCCTTCTCCATTTTCACCCCATTATCGCCGTCCACCACAATCTCACTACCTTCATCGTCCGTCACAGCCGCCGGCAAAGAGATGTCGCAGAGCAGGGGAGCTAGCCGCAAGCTGGGATTCTCACCATCTCCGCCCTTATCACGCTCTATCACAGTCGCCCACCATTATCTCCGGTTCCCTCTCACTTTCAACCACTGTCCTCGTCTGGTCTTCCATTATTTCCAGCAGTCTTCATCATCCGAAACCAAGAATTAGATCCTCCAGATCAGAGCCGCAATCTTCAGAATAGAGCTTCAGGAGCCACGGAAGTGAGAGACGAAGAAGTTCATTTGATTCATCTTCACCATCCACCACCTTCATCGCCTCCACCTTGGTTTTCTCTATGCTCTTCAACCCATACATTGTTGTGGCATGCTCTGTTCATTTTCTACCGTCACCAATCAGCATTTAATTCTTCAATATTAACCTGTTATTTAATTGGTGATTTCATTGCTGGGTACTTCATTCAGATAGTGACTGTGTTGTCTTTTGTGGCTGGTTCTATGGGTATTCTTGGCTGAATTCTTGATCCCTTATAGTAAGTGATAATGGCATGAATTTGGAGCTTCAATAGGTCAATAGGGGAGTTTTTGTTTTTCCATTTCTCGAATTCTGTATTGTAATTGTGATTTCTAGATCTTAGGGTGAATTTTATAATGTTGAATTGATTTATTTTGATGTATTTAGAGAATTAGATGTGGTCTGAACCTTTGTTAGACATTTGACATTGTGGTTAATTAGCTTAATTATCATTTCTTTGTACTGGTTAGTTATTGAATTGATAATTTTGTGAACATTTTGTTCTAATTTTAAGGTGGCTTGATTAGTTGATCAATAGTGTCTTGTGTTTACATTGGTTAATTAAGTGTGAATTTATTAATTGTAGTTAGCATTGAGTTTTAGTATCATTAATCTTGATTTTTCATATGGGTGGCCATTGTTAAATTAAGATTAATGAGAAAATCAAGTAGTAATGCGAGGTGGCTCGGTTATTTGATCAAAAGCTAAATATGATTTTTAGGTTCATTTAATTGCTAGAGTGCTTAATCAACCTAATTTAGAGAGATTAATATGCAAGGTGACTTGGTATTGATCAATCTATATTAGGCCTAGTCTAAGGGGTGGCCCTTGGAGTTATTTTGGAACTGACATGATAAATCTCCCATAATCATTTTAAGTGAGGATTGTTTGCGCCATTGCTATGAGGGATTGTTTATTCCATTGTTGATTTCTTTACTTCTCTTATTTTATTAATTCCATCATCATTTCATTTCATATTTTCAAGAAAAATCCCATAAAGAAGTAACGTATGACCATTTTAATTCTATTTGCAAAAGTAGTTTTTCATAGATAAAAAAAAAAATCAAATCATTTTCTCCATTTTTTTAATCAATTTTGATACTTAGTTTATTTAGAAATTATTTTTGTTTTTGGCTCCATAAAGTGGACACGACCCGGATCGTGCTGATGAAGATTTTGGATCACTCTCTTCATAGTCTTGTACATAAATGAAGAACTTTCGAGCACGGCGCTTCTCAAACAATCCCATCAATGGTGACTTCAGCGCTTCAACATTTGTAGCTGGGACTTTGTAAATCTAGAAGGTAAAGTATTCTGTCATAAGATTTTACTCTGAAATTCAGGAGGTTAGAAGAAATGTAATATTTTCAGTATGAAAAGTAAAAATCATTCATGTTAGTCTAGAAATCGAGTTAGATAATTAATAATATACATACCTTTCCCTTATTATACACAAAACTACCATCTACAGCTTTAAAATTCAAATGTTTTGTAACATCAGTGTGGATTAGCACACGAACCAAAAGTCCATTGGGCATCATGAACTACAAAAAGCAGATAAAATATGATTCATATTATAGCAGAATGAATCTAAAAAAAAAATATCTTTTAGAAGCATGGAAATTGATACCTTGGCATCATATCAACATTATACTCTTTATATGCGCCTAGATGCTCAGGTGGCTGGTCATCTAAATAAATCCTATGCTTCTAAATAAATAAACATCATGGGACAAGAACCTGCTTAAGATTAAGTGATGTAGACTCTCCTCCATAGTAATCATTTCTGTCCATATGCAATACCTATTTCAAGTGGATGGAGTTAAAGGTGATCATACAAATCACCGAAACTAATTGAAAGGGCATTTTAGGGAAATCATAGCAATTCAACATCTTTTTATAATCTTCTAGGCCACATCATATCATTAGAAACATCAACTATCCCTCTAAGAAATAATTTTAGAAATATGGTTGAAAAGGAAGTTATAGTTGAAACTTGAAAGTGGATAGCCAAAAATAGAGAAGGTAGAAAATGAGGATTGAAAACGCTTAGAAGATAGCTGCTACATTCAATGATGATTGAAAATTTAAATAAAATACCTTTTCATGCTGTGGTGAATAAAAAGTGAAAATTCAATGCAAGTAGCTTAAACTGATGATCATTTTTATTTTACTATACATGCCTAACACTTCACTTGGATCCGATTAATTTCTTAAAAATTTTGACAATATCAATTTTTATATGAGAAACACATATTATATTCATTTACATTGTGAAATCCTAATCAATCTGAACGAATCTTGCACACAATGAGTCAATATGGTCTCCGTAAGAATTTTTCAGTTGTATCATACACCATGCCTGTTGTATTCATGTTGTGCGCATCTGGCATGCTTCTCCAAAAGAACATGATTTACACCTGGAAGAACGACACCACCAGTTGTGGGGAACTAGCATACTTCTACTTATTTGTACACTTCGGCAGAGGTATGCTTTCCTTTGACCTATCAATGGATCGCTGAAATTCTAACTTGAAATATCTACTTTCAACATTAAAATATTTTTAATCCTAAGATATTCTTTCTGAGTTGTTCTGATGTGAGTATTTTTCTTCTCAGTCTATCAAGAAGAGGCCACTGCCACCCCGTCGTTCTTTTTTTCTTTCATATTTTGTTTGGTTGCCACTGCTCTCTGTTATTTTTGACGTAGCAACTGAATATATTTTACAGTTCCATCATCATATGATTGAGAGGCTTCAAAATTCATTTGATATGTTTGTTAATATGTGAAAATATGATATAGAAGGTATCTTGCACGACTAAGGGGGCTGAGTCTAGTGGAAGGGGTTAATATCTCACAACACGGCAAACCAAGGTTTAAATTCTCACTGAGTGAAGTGCCCATATTAATGCCCAACAGTGCCTTGAATGGGATTGACCCCAATTAGAAGATATCTATGCTTAGCAAAATAAAAAAGAAATTATCTTGCAGGGGGCTTTGAGAGTTGCCTCTTTTTGGGCTCCTCATGGTTTAATTTTATGCCGATGACTTGGTGTAATTCATCTTCGATTCTTGGGGAAAAGATGGAATACTTTGAAGAGATAAGTGGAAAAAAGAATTTTTGTTTGGTGTAATTCTCTTTTGCGTCGGCAATTTTTTTTACTTTATTAAAAAAAGGAATTTTGTTTGGTTCTTTATTCTGACATATGGAGTGTAGATTGTTAATAATATTACCATGTGGTTCAGGTGGACACAGGTGTTGCACTGAGTGAGGCCCTCCTGATCCATGAAAAATGGATTGAGTATGCTCTGCAGATATACAGAGGCCTTCTTTTCTTGATCAGTGTATGTTCTGCAGTATAGAATCAGTATGCTTGTGAAATTTATTCAAAGTGTCTATTTGGGGTCTTTGTTTATTTACTTCTATTATGTTATTTAACCGTTAATTTATTCGTTGTAAATGTTTTTACAAAGATTACATATTAAAACTGCCACCAAAAACGGAGATCATGCGCTTACATTGCCACAAGTCAGATAAATTACCTTATTTTAAAATCCTTTGTGGTTATCTCTGTTCTGCGATTATTTTAGATTTTTATGTATTATTTTAAATGTAAAAATAAAATATTCAGAAAATTAAAAATTAACAAACCCGTAAGCCGTAACTTCTGCAGTCATAATGAATTATTATTTATTTGAATTTAAAATATAATGATTAAAAAAAAATTTCTATTGAGGTTTTTATTTTAGCATAAGGTGTGAAAGATGCTATTTCTCTATTGGTGGACTTATTTCAAATCCAGTTAAAATTTTATAGTGTCTTATTTTTAATATTTTGAACTAAGACTTTTAAAATAAATTTAAATAATTTTCTGAATTTAAAATATTATTATAAATATTTAAATCCCCTACCATCATTTCTTTCTTTAGAGTTATCTCAATTTTTTATGTATTATTTTAAACATACAAAATAAAAGATTCAGAAAACTGTACAGAAACAGGGCAGTTCATAAATAATATATAACGTTGCATCATTGTTATTTAATTATAATAATCTTTGCGGAAAATGTAGCAAATAAAATGACCAAAAACTAAAATTTTGTTTCTAGTTAATTTGGATAATTATCGCTATCAAAGATATTGATCGGGAAAATCAGTGTTCAAACGGGAAAATTTTCAATTCCTTAAAACGTTGTGTGAGATATTTTAGATTTGAGATTTGAGAGTATTTTATTTTATGTATTTCAATTTTAATATATTGAATTATTTCAAAATTTATACAAACGTTATTTATTTATTTGAATGTTGCTCTTTTTCACCCTTATCTTAACTCTTTATGTATTATTTAAATTTAAAATTTAAAAGCTCAGCAAATTTGCAAGCTCCCAATCCATGATGAATTATTTTCATTCAATTTATTGATTTTATTTTTTAAAATTTATTTTTATTTTGCATTTTAGATTTTGAAGTGAGTTTTTTGATCTTTTTAACAGGTGTGGAAAAGTACCCAGGAGAAAAAATTTGATACAATAATAAATGAAGGGTAAAATTGTATATTCGTATGAAAATTTCTCTATGTGCCTTTTAAAGAGGATAAAAAATTTCTTCACTCTTTACCTTAAGTAAGTTGTTTGTAAATGTTGCAGGGAAATTTATTATATACTACACATACTTCTCTGGTCCTATTTATAAGGTAAAGAGACAAGAAATTTTTTTATCCTATTTAAAAGGCACAAAGAGAAATTTTCATATGAATGTATAATTTTACCCTTCATTTTTTATTGTATCGAATTTGTTTTCTTGGGATATAATATATATTAAATAGGGATAAAGTTAAATATTTATTCAATTTTATGAAATATTTAATAAATTTTGAGGTTTTTCTTGGCCTACGTAAAAAAGGGTGAAAATGTCTTATAAATACAATCAGGGGAGTAAGGGTTAAGTTTCAACTTTGCTCTTTGAAAGGCTTCGCATAAAAGTTGTAAGCATATGGAGTAGCATATTTTAGATGTAAGGTTGCCCTGTGAGTGTCAAAAATTGAGTAATATAGCAAACCCATATTGTTAACAGTTAGTTGGGTCTTAGGGCTGATGTGGCTCTACCACATAGGAAATAATACTACATATTATCCCACCTATTATGAGCATAATCAAATCCTCAAGCTTTAATCAAAAGTTAAACAAAATAAACACCACAAAGAATTACAAACATCACCACCGGCGTCACTATTATATTGTTGACAGCCACGTAAACCCAGTAAATCAAATCAAAACAGATTATCAAAACTAGAAATCCTGAGCCACCCATTACTGGCTAGAAAAACCAAACAAGAAATGAAGATGAAAAAAGATGGATGGAAGTCCAAAAACTATCAAAGGTGAGGAAAGGTGAAACGATTAAGATGACCAAAGCGGCAATGGCAAAACCAGAAACATATCAACAAATCCATGAATCCATGAACAAAAATTTAGATGAACGACAATGCTTTAATGGAATAAGATCTATAAATTTAAAAGAAAATAGACCAAAATCAAAATCAAGAGAAATGGAATGTTGTGAAGGGTCTTATGTAACAGTGAGTGTCTTGTAAACCAAGAGCAGTCTTCAAATAGTGGTGTCCAACGGGTCTCACAAAGCTTCACGTTGCACAATTCAAAATTATGTTTTCATTAGCATGTTGACAAATTATTCTTTCAAAATAATTCCTACCAGATATTTTTAGGATCTAAACAATATAGAACTATTATTTTTTAAATTCCAGCATATTTTTATATTCAATAAGTGAATCTATTTGTACCCTTGCATTGCACGGGGTCAGTACTAGTTACTTAACAAAATCAAGACCTTGTTTACAAAAAAGTTAGAGACAACACTAACTATCTGAGTAAATGTTAAATCAAATTGTAACTATTATTTCTTTTACTCTTGTTTCCTTTTTATTTTTATGTGGAACTTTTAACCACCAAAAATGGAATGTTGACATACGATTTTTATTATATTTTAGGGTAAACGTGCAATTCTACCCATAAATATTTCCCCGCAGAGCTACCAGCACAACAAACATTTTTTTGGTTCAAAAGTGCACATGAACATTAAAAAGTGGAGCAATAATGCCAATTCCATGAAGTTGTTGGACATTGACCTTCAAATGTAACTTTTGACCGTTTGTGTGACACGTGTCATAAGATGGTGTATACGTGGACTTCCTGTTTGACTGAAAACCTAATCCCGGTTTTTCCATTAAATATCCGACCAACCACCACTTGTCCATTAATTCGGAGACTTGCCTTCTCCTTCATTGTTTAAGTTGTCTGTCTGTCGTCGGAGACGGAGAAAGCCCTGTCGTGAGATGGCTTCATCTTTATCATCAACAATAGGAAGAAGTAGAAGAAGAGTG
Organism: Inga leiocalycina; assembly: GCA_963242795.1. Classification (NCBI taxonomy): domain Eukaryota; kingdom Viridiplantae; phylum Streptophyta; class Magnoliopsida; order Fabales; family Fabaceae; genus Inga; species Inga leiocalycina. The sequence goes on from OY725321.1 coordinate 63,503,705, forward strand.
GCAATCCTCAGGCAATCGAGTTGCGAGGATAATTATGAAGGTTTGCGAAGGCACTATCATCACAGATTGTAGGCTCCACGGTGGATGGCATGGAAAGAAGGCAACCTTGGGCGGATATTTTATGGTTGTTCTAACTATTATAAGGTATGTATGTTTAGTTATTGGGAGATGATTGAGTGATACTAGATTTATTTTGACAGGAAGGGGGTTTTGGGTTCTTTGCTTGGCACGATGAAGAGTTTGGAGAGAGGGTGAACAAAGTGATAAATGAACTACTTGATCATGTTGACAAATTGTACGATGAGAATACTTTCCTGAAATCAAGGTGCAAGAGGAGGATTGTCTCTTATCTACTGGGTGAAATTGAAGTTCAAATGAGGAAGCTGATATACAAAGATCAAATAAGGGAAAGTGAAGCTAGGAAGGGCGTAAGGAAGTTTAAATATGCGAAAGCTGCATTGATGATGACATGGGTGTGGATATTTTATATGTATCTATACAAGTTGTTTGAACTGGGTATCTATACAAGTTGTAAGGTTTAATGCATTAGCGATAAAATCGAAATTTCAATGTCCAATATTTCTGGTTTACCATCTACAAATGGAACAAGTAATGGTATTTAACCAAAGTTTTGAGTTGAAGTTGAAGGTTAATGTAGAAGGTAAATATATTAGATGATTGAGAATTACAATGTCCAAAAGCATATGGAGATTTCAAAAGGACTGAGTTGATCTAAGAGTTTTGGCACCTGACTTACAAAAGGATAGCATAAATATGACATACAAAGCATGCCAAATACACAAAAAGAATCCCAATACAATGAAATGTTAACTAGACCACAAAATGTGCCAGCTATGGCATAAAGAAATCCGCAAAACATACAGGTTACCCATAATAATTTTGTTCTAAGCCTAAACAAACTTTATATTACTAAATATTAGTAATCACATGTTTTGGCCCTAGAACTAGCAATTTTGGCCTGACACTCCGCAAGGAGTTGAGAAGTTGACACACTAGGATTGCCTTTCCACTCTGGACCTGGAGGCTTAAATAGAAGATCAGTTTGTGACACCAATCCATCTTGTGGTGTGAACCCATAAGGGAAGATCCCACGAACCCACAACCAATCCGAAATATACACACCTCAAGAAAGCTAAACACAGATCGACAATCCACTTGAACCCTTGAACATGATAGGATAAGGGCCCGAAGTGTTGGAAGACGCCACAAGATTGATCAAGCCTTGATAAATCTGTTAGTTTTAAGAAGAGCCCTAGAGAGAATGCACTCTCAAGAAACAAAGTGCAGAAGTGCAACTTTCATTTATCATTCAAATCTGAAGTGTGTCTTACAAATGAAGAAGCACCAAATATTTATAGGAAAATATGACCTAATTGCAATTTTGAAAATAGCCAATAGAAAGTCTAAAACCATGTGATAGGAAACTCAAAAGTCTAATACAATCTTCTAGAAAGTTGAAAAATCAAATACAACATGCTAAAGAAACCAAAAGTCAAATATGCCAACTACTTGTTGATTTTCGCACAACTAAATTCAAGAAAATGTAGTCAGCAATTAAGGCTCAAGATATGCTTATTTAGGCCCAAATGAGTCCTCCTATGTGTAGTACTAGGTTCAAGCTCTTTAGTTTCAAGTTTGCAAGCCCAAAACTTGACCAATATCTCTATTTGCAGTCCATATGAAGTTAGTGACGTTTTCAGCATTTTTGTCCAGCTTTGAACCAATTACTACTTGGTTTGTCCAAGTATCTTGCACTAGCCCATTTAATGCTTCCTTAATTTGTTTGGCTCTTGCTCTTGTGATTGGTCCACTTGGAATATGCAAAGGATCACTTGATTTTGAAGGCGTAACTTGCTGAATCACATCATTCCCTCTCTCCTCAAAAGGATTCATCCTCGAATCTTTAGCTGCACCAAAAGGAGATAAATCAGCTACATTAAATGTTGCACTAACATAATACTCACTAGGCAAATCAATCTTGTAAGCATTATCATTTATTCTTTCAAGCACTTGAAATGGACTATCGCTTCTTGGAGCTAATTTTGATTTTCTTTGAGCTGGAAATCTTTCTTTTCTCATATGCACCCACACCCAATCTCCAGGTTCAAAAAGAACAGGCCTTCTTCATTTGTTGGCCTTGGATGCATAATGTTCATTTTTCTTTTCAATTTGTTGTTTTATACGCTGATGAAGTTGCTGCACTATTTCAGCTTTCTTTTTCCTATCAAGACTTGCTCTCTCATCAATAGGCAATGGTAATAAATCCAAAGGAGTTAGTGGATTCAAACCATATACTATTTCAAAAGGAGAATAATTAGTAGATGAATGCACACTTTTGTTATATACAAATTCAATGAATGGAAAACAATCTTCCCAATTTTTCAAGTTCTTTTGAATCACAATTCTGAGTAATTGAGATAAGGTTCTATTAACAACTTCAGTTTGTCCATCAGTTTGTGGATAACAAGCAGTAGAAAATAACAATTTAGTACCAAGCTTTCCCCACAAAACTCTCCAAAAATGACTCAAGAATTTGGATCAAAAACAATACTTTTAGGGATGCTATGAAACCTCATAATTTCCTTAAAGAAAAAATCAGCAATGCATGTGGAATCATCAATTTTATGGCATGTAATGAAATGTGCCATTTTAGAAAATCTATCAACAACCACAAATATGGAATCCATTCCTCTTTTTGACCTAGGCAAACGTAAAACAATATCCATTGATATGTCAATCCAAGGTTCACTAGGTACAGGTAAAGGAGTATACAAACCATGTGGCAAGACTCTAGATTTAGCCTTTTTACATGTTATGCATTTAGCACAAACTCTTTTCTCATCATGTTTCATTTTAGGCTAAAAGAAATGCTCATGCAAAACATCCAAAGTCTTTTTCACACCAAAGTGACTCATTAAACCTCCCCCATGTGCTTCTCTAACAAGCAATTCACGCAATGAACATTGAGGCGCACAGAGTCTATTTTCTTAAACAAGTACTCATCAACTCTGTAAAATTTATCAAATGCTTTCTTTTCACAAACAAGGAACAATTCAGTAAAATCAGCATCACTTGCATATAACTCCTTGATATATTCAAAGCTAAGCAACTTAGTATTAAGAGTTGAAAGAAGAGTATACCTTCTAGACAATGCATCAGCAACCACATTCTCATTACCTTTCTTGTATTTCATGACATATAGAAATGTCTCAATAAATTTCAGCCACGTTGCATGTCTCTTGTTCAGCTTACCTTGACCTTTAATATGCTTCAAGCGATTGATGATCAGTGTGAATCACAAATTGTTCGGGCCAAAGGTAGTGCTGCCAATTCTCCGATGCTCTTTTAAGTGCATAGAGCTCTTTGTCATAAGTTGGACACTTCAAGGCTGCTCCATTTAGCTTTTCACTAAAATAGGCAATTGGCTTTCCTTCCTACATTAAAACAGCTCCTATCCCAACCCCAGATACATCACATTCAATTTTAAAAGTTTTACTGAAGTCAGGCAATACTAACATAGGTGTATAACACAATTTTTCCTTAAGGCCAGTGAATGCATCATCTTGTGTTTTATCCCATTTAAAACCAACAGATTTTTTAATGACCTCAGTGAGTGGTGCAGTAAGTGTGCTAAAATCCTTCACAAATCGCCTATAAAAACTAGCAAAACCATGAAAACTTCTCACCTCAATTATGCTTTTAGGTGTTGGCCATTCTTTTATAGCTCGTATCTTTTCCTCATCAACTTCTATTCCTTTAGCACTCACCATAAAACCAAGAAAAACACATTTATCCATGCAAAAATCACACTTTTTTATATTTGCAAACAGTTTTTCTTTCCTCAAAATATCAAGCACACAATGCAAATGATTCAAATGCTCATCCAAATTCTTGCTATAAATCAGAATATCATCAAAATAAACCACAACAAATTTCCCAATGAAAGCACGCAAAACATGGTTCATTAATCTCATGAAAGTGTTAGGTGCATTAGTTAATACAAATGGCATAACTAACCATTCATACAATTCATGTTTGGTCTTAAAAGCAGTTTTCTACTCATCCCCTTCTCTCATTCTAATTTTATGGTACCCAGATTTCAAATCAATCTTAGAAAAGACAATAGAACCATGAAATTCATCAAGCATATCATCTAATCTAGGAATGGGATGGCGTTACCTTACAGTGATATTGTTGACGGCTCTACAATTAATGTACATCCTCCAAGTTCCATCTTTTTTTAGAACAAAAAGCACTGGAACTGCATAAGGGCTTAAACTTTCTCTAACATGTCCCTTTGCCATAAGTTCTCCCACTTGCTTTTAAAGCTCGTTTTTTTCTTCAGGATTGCTTCTATATGCTGGCCTATTAGGAATTGTTGCTCCATGAATGAAATCAATTTGGTGTTCAATTCCTCTAATAGGTGGTAAACCTGGTAGAGTTTCTTCAGGGAACACATCATCAAATTCCTACAACAAAGAACCAACAACACTAGGAAAGGAAGAGTTAATGTCATTAGTGTTCAAAAAGGATTCCTTGTAAACAAGGAGTAGCAAGTATGTTTTAGCCAGAAAAGCACTTCTCACTTCACTTTCTTTTGCATAAAAATTCATTTTCTTCTTTTCTTTTCTCTCTTCACTCATTTCCTTTCTTTGGATTTCTTTTTTTGAACTTTCAGATTTTCTCTCTTTTTCACTCTCTTTTCTTTTCTCTCTCTCATTTTTCTCCCTTTTCATCTTGAGTTGATCCTCATATACTTGTTTTGGAGTCAATGGAACAAGAGTCACAGGTCTGCTATTCATTATAAAAGAATATATATTTGTAAACCCAGCCCTCTTGACTTTTCTATCAAACTCCCATGGTCTTCCTATAAGTATATGTGCAGCATGCATAGTAACAACATCACACAATATTTCATCATAGTATTTGCCATTTGAAAAAGAAACAAGAACTTGCTTATCAACTTTATTTTCCCCGCATTCATTCAACCATTGCAGCTTGTATGGTCTAGGGTGTCCAATGGTAAGAAAATTCAATTTCTCAACCAATGTAGTGCTTGCAACATTTGTTACACTCCCACGATCAATGATCAAACTACAAACCTTGTTACTAATAAGGCAATGTGTATAGAAAATGTTTTCCCTTTGCTCATTCATCTCATCTTCCTTCACTTAGCAATTCAAAGCTCTTCTAACCACAAGGCATTCTCCTTCCACAGTATATTCAACCCCGTCATCACTAGCATCTTTAATGGAATCATGATCACTTTCACTTTCAGTCACAACTTCACTATTTTTAATAATCATGACTCTCTTGTTGGGGCATTGAGAAGCTATATGACATGTATCCAAACACTTGAAACACTTTATATCTCTATTTCTAGAAGTTTGGGAATCAGATTTACCTTTACTCTTTGATGTAGCTTCTTCTTTGCTTTTAGTTGTCTCCTTTTGGAAAGCTCTTTCTCCTTTCTTCCAAATATGTTTTTGTGAAGAACTTGATCCAGAATGGAATTTTGAAGCACCTTTACGCTTGAGTTGCTTCTCCACCTTAATTGCCATATGCACCATGTCCTCCAGCTCCACATAATGTTGCAATTCCACTATGTAAGCAATTTCTTTGTGAAGCCTATTCAGAAAATGAGGCATTGTAGCCTCTCTGTCTTCTTGCACATTAGCTCTTATCAAAGCCAACTCCATCTCTTTATAATATTCCTCCACACTTCTAGAGCCTTGTATAAGGGTTTACAACTTTTGATACAGCTCCCTATAGTAATGGTTAGGAATAAATGTCCTTCTCATTAGAGTTTTCATTTCCCTCCATGTTGCTATGGGCCTCTCACCATTATTCCTCCTATTAGTGCCCAATTTATATCACCAAACAATGGCATAACTAATGAATTCTATTACTGCCAACTTCACCTTTTTAGCCTTAGAATAATTGTGGCACTCAAAAATTATTTCTATCTTCTTCTCCCACTCTAAATATGCTTTAGGATCACTCCTACCTTGGAAAGGTGGTATTTTCATTTTGATGCTCCCTAGGTTCCCATCCACTCTATTTCTTTCCCTAGGAATATTTCTGCCATGTCCTTGATTGCACCATATTTTATATGATTTTTCATGATTAATTTGGGATTTTTAATGCATTTTCTAGAACAATATTGCATGATTAAGCACTAATTTGAGTTAGGGGCATTTGTATTGAATTAATTGTAATTAAGGGAAAAATGGTCATAAATTTGTTAATTATTCATACAAATGTTTTCTTGGACTTTTAATGCTACAATTGTTCTTAATCTTACATTTCAGGTGTTTTGGAAGAAATTAAAGATTTTTAGAGGGCAAGAATTAAATTTTAAGGACAGGGAAAAATTACAGAAAATACCCAAAGTTCCTGAAAATTATAAATATGTGAAGAAAGAGTTCTAGAGAAATTTACATAAAGTACCCATAAGTTTTGAAATCACAGTTGGCTCTACCAACATTTTGAAAATTATCACTGTAGTCCCTCCTTCACAAAATTTTATAGTTTGCACGCTAGTCCCTGGTCAAATAGGTTTTGACCAACCTCACCTCTTCCATTAGTTCAACAGATCTAAAACAAAGAAAAAAACATAGTGGCATCATGGAGGAGAACTTGAGAAAGAACATAGTGCATTGGAGGAAACGAGATGGAGACTACCACCACCGTTGACGACGTCCCACCGTTACCACCATCATCTTCCTCTTACACCACCATCTGAGACCTTCACAGTGCGTGAACAGAGACTGAACTAGGGTAGAAGAGGAGGCGAGGAGCTGAGGGTGAATTGCAGAGAAAAGGGAACTGAGAGCCGAGAGGGAGCTGGGAGGAGCAACCGAAAACACCATCCATATCGTCATCATTGTCTCTCTTCACCATCATCATCAATCCTCCACTGCCGGCAGTCCCCAGCTTTACCACCATGTCTGAGCTTCAACAGCGAATCTGGACGCCGTGAGGAAGACTGAGAGCGTAGAGAGAGAGAGAGAGGCAATCGGAGAGCTTGTTTTGGTCTACTACCACCACCATCTTTTCATTTTCGATCAGCCTCACTGCCAGCAACTTCTCTCATCCAGACTGAGGTTCCTCTATTTCCATTATTTTCCAGGCTGTGACTCCTTCTGCATCTAAATTCATTTCAGCCATGGCTTGCTCTGATGTGTCTGGGTTTAATTTCACCTGTACCTATTCCCCTGTTCTAACTTTAATTTTAGCCCCAATACTTATTTGATTCAATATGGATTTATCAATTTAATGTGATTTTAATATGGCTGGGTGTTTGAATCAGAATGAGATTATGTTTCTTGAAGTTATTCTCATGATTGGCTAGGCAATTTTGTGCTTCATGACCTTCTAGATTTGGTGCTTTCTTGATGCACTTTGGTTGTTGGTTTGTGAAGCTAATGTGGATGTTCTAATGGACATGGATTGCTGATTTGTTTGAGTCTTGGTGGTAGAGAGTGGCTAGAGCTTAATTGTGCTTCAAAGGGGAGTTTCCTAGTTTTCCATTAGCTCATAACATGTAATTATTGTGCTATGTTTGGTTTAATTCTGAATTGGTACATGTTTTTTGAGACTTGGATGAGTGTTTATTTGTCATTGTTCGTTAACAATTGTGTTGAATTTTGTGTTGATACACTTGGACTATGAATTGAAATTATTTTCCTTTTGAATTAATGAGATTATGCATTCTATGTGATTACTAGTGTGTGTGATGGATTTATTTCAAATTGAGTATCGCGATAGTGCTCTCATTTAAGAGGAAACAAGTGCATTAAAATAATTTTCAAACACACATCAAATGGTTTTTAACAATTTATCTAAGAGATGGCTATGAATGAAATCATAGGATTAGTCATTAATTAGATAAATTGGACTCAACGTAATTGCTTGAGGTTTTTACTTTGACTTGATGATAAATTAATTCCTAAAATATTTTGAGAAGCTAGGAAGGTCATTTACTTTACTACCAAGACTCATTTCATCATCCATATTTCCAATTCTAAATTCCTCTCCATTCACTCCTCACCATTTTTATAGAAAAGATCAAAAATTGTAGCTTAAGGATTTTAATTTTGCATTTATCTATTTTCAACAAAATCCTAAATAAATTTCCCCTTGCTTTCTTTGCATTTGCATGACATTTAAATTACTTAGGATTCAATAAAAGGCTTCTCAAGAAGAGAGAACAATCCTAGGTTTACAGATACTCAATCCTTGATTGTGGACCCCAAGGCTAACTTAAGAGACGAAAAGTCTGTCAATCAGTCCTCTCCTATACCTCCTATCTCCTCTATGCCTATTTCTTCCCACTTCATATTCAGATTCAAAATCTTCCTCACTAGCACCACTAACCTCATCATTCTCATATTCAAATTCATCCATTGATGTATCCCATCACCTATTGTGCCCTCTAGGATTTGGCCTAACTCTTTGCAGGTTTGCAATTCTTTCATCTTACCTATCCATCCTATCCCTTATTTCTCCAAAAACAACATCTATATGTGCAAAATATTGCTGCATTGCCTTAAGCTGGTTATCTAGATTTATTGGGTTACCACCAAATGTTTCTTCTGCATTTGACATTGTATCTACAAGAAAGATGTTAGAGAAATAATTTTTCTCACAAATTCCTCACGTGTTTTCCTCAAGGATGTCACTCTACACTCGTGTTTCACTCAAATTTGGCTTTTAAATTGATGTATTTCACTCTTGCCTTTTTCCACTCTTAGATTCCTCTTGAGGGACTTTAAAGAACTAAGCAATTTATAAACAAAGCAATCAAAATTTGTAGAATCAACACAACACTTAGAAATGTGAAATATCAAAGTGAGTATTGGAAAAGGAATTTCAAGGACATCAAGAGTTCAAATGACACAGACTTCACAAATTAAAACAAATCCTGGGTATGACAATAGATATTGTTCAAAACACTTCCAACACAACACTTGTTGTTCTTCCTTTTTTTCAGTTTTTTTTTGTTTTTTTTTTCAAATATTTTTTTTCTTTTTCTTTTTCTAGTGCTCTTGTTTTTTTTTTGTCCTCCCCTACTGAGATTTATAGAGAATGTAAAATCTACACAAACAATACAACACTAGAAATATGAACCCAGAAATTCTAGAAAAGCGACCTTTTTGAAAAGGTTGCAACTCCTAGTGAAAATATTGGATTGAGATGAAACCAAAACGAACAGAAAGACAAGATTCTAAACTATGAAAATGACCTATTGAACGTTGTAAAACACAAAGAAAAAGTGGTCAAACAAGGATAGAATATTTCAGGATGTTCTGGAAAAATGAAGATGAACAAACTCAGAAATTTTTCAGAAAGTACAACTAGATTAAAATGGATAGAACTTACAAACGACAAATCGGATTGAAATGATTCCAAAATGAGATGACATAAGAGATTTTGAACAATGAAAATGACTTACTAAATATTGGAAAACTCAAAGAAAAGCTTGACCAATAGAAGCAACAAATCTAGACATGAACAAATACAAGAACAAAGCACAAAACTTGAAACGAAAATAGAAACAAAGAAGATATAGATATGACCTGAATTTAGATCCGACACTCTGATACCAAGATGGTGTGAACCCATAAGGGAAGCTCCCATGAACCTACAACCAATCCGAAATATACACACCCCAATAATGCTAAATATAGATTGACGATCCACTTGAACCCTTAAACATGATAGAATAAGGACCCGAAGTGTTGGAAGACACCACAAGATTGATCAAGCCTTGATAAGTCTATTAGTTCTAAGAAGAATCCCTAGAGAGAATCCACTCTCAAGAAACAAAGTGCAGAATGCAACTTTCATTTATCATTCAAATTTGAAGTGTGTCTTACAAATGAAGAAGAACCAAGTATTTATAGGAAAATATGACCTAATTGCAATTTTGACAATAGCCAATAGAAAGTCTAAAACCATGTGCTAGGAAACCTAAAAGTCTAATACAATCTTCTAGAAAGTTGAAAAATCAAATACAACATGCTAAATAAACCAAAAGTCAAATCTGCCAACTACTTGTTCATTTTCGCACAATTAAAGCAGTTAAGGATCAAAATGTGCTTATTTAGGCTCAAATGAGCCCTCCCATGTGTAGTACTAGATCCAAGCTCTTTAGTTTCAAGTTTGCAAGACCAAAACTTGATCAATATCTCCATTTGCAGCCCATATGAAGTTAGTGACGTTTTCAGCATTTTTGTCCAGCTTTGAACCAACTACTACTTGGTTTGTCCATGTATCTTGCACTAGCCCATTTAATGCTTCCTTAATTTGTTTGGCTCTTGCTCTTGTGATTGGTCCACTTGGAATATGCAAAGGATCATTTGAATTTGAAGGCACAATTTGCTGAATCACATCATCTTGTGGTTTGAAATTGATCTTCCTAGTACCCTTTGCACCAACACTTGAAGATGTAGCCTTTGTCAATCTAATTTGCTTCTCGTTTGGTATTGGGAACTTAGTTTGTGGATCAACGTATTGTGTCATATATTCTTAAGAATTCCCCTCCTGTATGATAACTAGTGAAGTCATCCTTGGCTACAATAAAAGTGATAGTATTTGCATTAAATCAATCCAACTTATAAGAGCATAACTCACATCCAAGATAGTTTTCCCTGTCTGCTTATCATATTGGATGCCAAATCCATACTCAGCTCGTGGCTTGTACACATTTTTTTTTTCTTGTTATTTGGGTTTTTAGAGGGGACAGATGGCAAATTGGAAGTTTGTGACAGCTAAGGTGGCAGACTCTGAATCATTTGGTGTAAAGGAAGCTGATTCTGAGAGCTATTATGGCATACTGATGTCCTTTGACATATTTTGTGATTCTTGTGTTCTATTCTTCTTCCTTGGACAAGGAGGAGGTATGCTACATGATGGAATCTACAAAATTGAAAATTAGTTAGTAAGATCATTATTCAAGCTACTCAAAAAACTAGTTGGGAAACTATCTCTTTACATGTTGTCCTATAGTGTCGTTCTTTCTTGCAGTAGCTACATGTAACCTTCACACCTTACTTTTTTTGTCAGATTGATGGCATGCATGAGAACAAGCCCTTGTTAAGATAGACACCATGTCTATCTTGTCCCTCTACGATTTCATAACCATGATCTCCATTAAAGTACACCATCATGATCTCCATTAAATTACACCCTATAGTTAACAGCTAAATACCTATTTGCTTCAAATAATTCCATGCATTTAGGACTGTACTCATACTTCAAATTCTTAACATTATGTTTACTATCAGCCCACTTAGTCAACATCTTTAGCCTAATACCTTAAAACAATAGAATCACTGGATAATATCTATATTCATCAATCCATGAATTTGAGCTCTCACTAATGTTATTGTCCACCATCCAGGATTTGCAAGTAGGCTTGAAGAAAGCTCTTGCCCAAGCATTCTAAGGATACGACAATGCTGCCTTAGCTATGCGATCACTTATTTTGGCAATGGACTTCATGTTGTCAGCAAACTGTTCCTCGTAGGTACTCCAAGCACATGAAAAAAATTTCTTCTTTAACTCATTCCCCCTTCATGCCTTGCTCCAATTAGCATATATATGTCGAGTACAAAGTCTATACTCTACATCAATCAAAACGTTGCTTATAGCTTGCAATAGGTGCTGTCATCATTCAAATAGGTAGTCAATACCTAAGTTTTCATAACTTTCAACAATTTATTAAACCTTTTGTGTAAATTACAACCTTCTGCATGTCAGACATGATAGTCACATCTTTACCAGGTCTTAAGTCTAGAGATTTCCTAAGCCAAGTAAGAAATCATTCCCAATACAAACCATTTTCTTTTTGAACCAAGCCGAATGCCAATGGATACAATAAATCATTGGCATCCACTCCAACTGTGGTCCACAAGATACCCTTTGTTTGACCCTTCAAAAATTTCCCGTCAACACCAATCAGTGGCTTGCATCTAGCTTTCCACCCAACCTCCAAAATGGTTTGAAACACAAAATTAAGTATTGGCACTCATTTGAACAGAAGAATAACTGCGCATATGAAACTTTACCTTCAAAGCATTAAAACAAATGTACATCCTTCTAAACACCAAAACATCTTGCTCCATAACCTCAATGATTAAATCAACATGTATATCAGAACTTGGGTTTGATATCCTTAGTGCATTGCAATAAGCCTCTAACTTGGCGAATTCATCCTTGTAGCTACCTTCTATTTCTTGCATAATTTTTCTCTTTGTATGTTTTCATTTGTAAATACTCACATTGACCTTCAAATCATGTTCGACTTCTTTTTTCATGTCATTGAGCCTAAATTTGGGCAACTCTTGAACTTTGTCCTTGTATTCTCGAGACAACTACTGCATTGATGCTCTCAAATTCTTGTATACCGGAGCACAACTATGCTCTGTGTTAACAGTTTTTACCTCCAATCCTACTTGCTGCCCAGCAGTTGAAGAATAAACAAAAAATGGGCACCCCTCCTCACACACAACCTTCATCAAACTTTGATCACTCTTGGCCACTCTAAAATTAATGGCCTTCACAATTGCATACCTATCTATGGCTCTTTTCAACTCATCCTTATCCACAAATGTCATGCCTACCATCAAGATAGGATTTGATCCACCTTCCCCTCTCGTTTCTTCTAGACTTCCATCATTGTCTTGGTCCTCCTCCTCTTTAGCCGCACTTCCCCCACTTTCTACAAATTCATAATCTGGCACAACACTCTCAACAAAATAGTCCTCATCGTCTTCGCCACTATCACAAATTACATAAACAACCTCATTTTCCCTTCTCTGCCCTATAGCTCTTAAACTATCTACAATGGACTTATTTCCTACATTACTTATCCCCTTTGATTCATGAACCCCAACTTTCCTAACGTTCTCAACCAACCTTGCTTGCCTCTGCTCGATGGTTTCCCCAATATTTTTAGATCCCAAATTGACCTTCCCCTTTCTCTTTGACGCAATTAACTATGCGACATATATAAAGCACAAATCAAACAAGGGCTTAGATGTCATTTCACTGGACAAAGAACAAAAAAAGTATTCTCAGGACCACTTCAAAGCTTACCTCTATATGTCCTTTTCGTCTTGTCGCTTTCTCTCCAACTCCAAATTAGAATCTCACCACATGCATCGCACCTTAAGCCTTCCGTCTCTGCACATTCGCTTGTAACTCTAATCGTAATTTCTCAGTCTTCCCTCTCACACTTGGAAGAACAATTGGTAACCCTAATCCCAATAACAACCCTTTCCACAATCCCACCTTTTGCTTTACTTCTGTTCCTCATTTACACTCCCACCTTTTCACCTTCTGCATAGCACAGGTCATCACTATCGAACGTACATGTATACGCCATCTTATAACACATGTCACACAAACAGTCAAAAGTTACATTTTCACAGTCAACATTCAGCAACTTCATGGAATTGGCATTATTGCTCCACTTTTTAATGTTCGTTGGCACCACTTTTTAATGTTTGTTGGCACTTTTTAATCCAAAAATGTTTACTACGCTGGTAGCTCTTCTAGAAAATGTTTATGAGTAGAATTGCACCTTCGCCCTATATTTTATAATGCATTTAAATTTTGAACATTGGCATATTGCAAATTGAGTTACTATTAGATTTGAATAATGAGAACATTAAATCCTTATCTCCACTCTTTATCTATTGTAAATTGGGAACCAATAGTATTGTAGATCTACAGTACCAATGGTGTCCAAATTTTATATTTTAATATATATATATATATATATATATATATATTAATTTTTTTGTATAGGGACAAGGGGAATATATGACATGTTTTCCTTGTTCGTTCATCTTGTTCCCAAACTTCCGCAAAAAGATGGCAGCTTACCGCGGACTTCATTAGTTTGGTCTGATTAGTGGACACTTGTAATGTTCAAAGTAACTGCTTCCCTTCATATCACCAAAAAAAAAAAAAAAAAAGCAAACAAACAAACGAAGTTTCGAATTTTTTTTAATTATTGTTGCTTCGTCCGGGATTATTATCCCTAGTTCATTTTTCAAATATGAAAATAGAAAAACTAATTTTAGACAGGCTAAAATTTTACAAATGGAATATCATATATTCCAAAAAAAAACGAAGTCATATGAATATAATTGCTTTTAAAAAATAAATAAATGAATAAATATATTTTGTAAGGGTCTTGCATCATTGTTTATGACTTTTTTCATTTTTATCGCTATATTTTTGTCTGAATTCATCATTTACCTTGATTTTTGTGAAGGCACTTTCAATCTCATAATTTTTTTAGGTACCAAAATTACCGTATTAATAATTGAACGTTAAACTCTTGTAAAATAAGATGATAGACTACGAGTCAGTATATCAATGACACTGCAAATTGCAACTAAATGTTAAATTAACATGAAATTATTGCGCTAATTTATGCTCGCTTTAAATTATGGAGAAAGAAAATATTTTTAAAATTCTTTTTTTTTTTGGGTGAAGGTCTTTATTAAATGCTTAGGACATATGTTTTGATAAAAATATCTTGAAATTTTAAGCAAAAAAATATCTCATCTTCATACCCATTTTTTCTACGCTCTAAAATTGACCATCAAGTCAAATTGGTGTCATCCTGAATTATGATTATCCACTAAATTTTCCAAACCATGAGCAATATTGAACGCGTCTTGTACTTAAAGGCCAATATATACACACAAGCTTTTTCTCTCTAACGCTCTTTTCGGGGTATATCAATCACTTCCCCCCTCAATTACTCCTCGCCTTTGGCTATGGAGTTCTTTGACTCTCTCTCCCTCTCCCTTTCTCTCTCTTGTGTGGTGCATTTGTCGTACCATTTGGATATATACAATTGTTTCAACTGGAAAAATAGTCATTTTGAAAGTTTTTAACTTGGACTTGGAAGAAGCTTTAAGGAGTTTTGATGTTGAATGTGATACCCTATACAATTTACGTCATCAAAATCTTATGAAGATCATTATTTGTTGCTCAAATAGTAATCTTAAACCTGTAATAATGGAATTTATGCTAAATGGACGTCTAGATAGATGGTTGTACTCCCACAACTATTGTTTAGACATCTTGCAAAAGGATGAATATGATGATCGATGTGGCATCTGCTTTGGAGTATCTTCATAATGTTCCTTTGCCTGTGATTCGTTATGTTTTATTTTATTATCTTATTAACACACTCACATACACACTTATATGCGCACATCTTATAATAAAGGGTTAAGGTTTCTCTCAGCTCTTTGAAGTATTTTCCTAGATACTTTAGTATCTTAAAGTATTTTTTTTATTCATCTAGCACCCTACAATAATTTATAGGTGGGTCCATCACATTAAAGTAACGTGGTTCTGATTCATCCACCACTCAAAAGTATTTTTTCAGGTGCATTCAACACCCTAAAATATTTTATAGTGCAATTTTATCATTAACAATATAATGTGATGGACACACCTAAAAAATTACTTAAGGGTAGCGGATGAACACAAAATATTTTAGGTCCTGCATGCATATGAAAAAATATTTTAAGGTGGAGGATGAAATACAATACTTCCTTGCAATATCATTGATCTATTCCATTTAGGTTGTTTAACTCTACACGAGACCGTCAATTATCAAGCACACACTCTCATCAAGAAATTCTTCAGAAAATTGAAATAACTTTGATGGATCTTGTAAAACTTTTTGGATGTTCTAAAAAAAATCATATTTGAGAAGATTGAAACGTGAGATTTAACTCTTGGTGTGTTCGAGTTCACAAAGTGAGAACTCAAGTGGTCAATCAACTAAATGAATATTGGGTTATTCTCGGCTTTTTACCCCATTTTTTTTTAAAAAAAATATTTACATAATAAAAAATAAGAAAACATATTAAAAGTCATTTTAGTTTTTTTTTTGGGAACACATTCCTATTTTTTTATAAAACGTTTATTGAAAACTAATTATCAAAAAATTTAGAAATATTAACATGAAATTATTACGCTAATATATGCTTGCTTTAAATCATGGAGGAGGAAAATATTTTTCAAAATTCTTTTTTTGGGTGAAGATCTTTATTAAATTCTTAAGACGACATGTTTACATAAAAATATCTTCAAATTTTTAAGCAAAAAAATATCTGGCCTTCAGTCCCATTTTTTTCTCCCCACTAAAATTGACCATCAAATCAAATGGCTGTCATACTGAATTATGGCCATCCCCTAAATTTTCCAAATCATGAGCAATATTGAACACGTCTTCTACGTAAAGGGCAATGTATCGACACAAGCTTTTTCCTACTAACGTTCTTCTTGGGGCATATCTATCACTTACCCCCTCAATTACTCCTCGCCTTGGTCTATGGAGTTCTTTGACTATCTCTCCCTCTCACTTTCTCTCTCTTGTGTAGTGCATTTGTCGCACCATTTGGGTCTGTATGCAATTCTTCCAAGTGGAAAAATAGTCACTTTGAATGTTTTTAACTTGGACTTGGAAGAAGCTTGAAGGAGTTTTGATGTTGAATGTGCTACCCTGTACAATTTACGTCATCAAAATCTTATCAATATCATTATCTGTTGCTAAAATAGTTCCTATTAAAGAATACTTCTAATTATTTCTTAAAGAAAAGATCATTAATTCATTTAATTTTTCGTAAATTTTTCTAACTTCCGCCCTCTATATTTTTTTTCACACTTTAAACCTCCTTTATAGCAAAGGTAAAATGGGAAAAAATGTAATTAATGAGGTTATTGGTTACTTATATTTGGGACCAAAAATTGCTTCTAGAAGATACCCTATAACAAGGACTAGAGGGAGTATGTAATTCATATGTTAAATATGAGTAAATTTGAAAGTTTATTTATTTTTAGATAAATTATATTTGAGAAGACTAAGAGACATGAGATTCAAGCTTTGATGAGCTCGAGTTCCAAAGGTGAGAGCTTAAGTCGTCAAGTAGTTAAATGAATATTGGGTCATTCTTCACTTTTTGCTTGATTTTAAATAACAAAAAAGGTTTTTACAAAATAAAAAATAAGAAAACATAGTCATTCTAGATTTTTTATTTTTCAGAACAGATTCCTATTTTTTTATTAAACATTTAATTAAAAACTAATTATAAAACAATCTTTTTATCTTTTTATTTTTAAAAACAAAAAATTGTTTTGGAAATAGGAAATTAAACAATAAGGCCTATGTTTTCGTTAAATTTTGAGAGTTAAGATTAAATATCTTTAAAATATATTTTAAAAAGCAAAAACAATATACCCAACAAGCTAATTATTTTTTTTTTTTGATACAATGGAAATAAAACCACTACTCTACTGGACAACCATAGAACAAGCTAATTATTTTTAGGTAGTATAGTTTAGGTTGATTCTCAGATTATACTAGTTTCCATACCTTTGTTCTTGCATTGTGCCCTGAATCTGACTTGGATTACTAGAAATCTAAGTGCAACACTTTCTTCATTACGTGGCAGTTTTCAGAAATTCTGGGTTCTTTCCTGTAATTTTTCCCACACTGATATGCAATGAAAATAAACCCAAAATGTAATACTTTATATGCCAAAATTAATCATAAGTCATAAAATAATATTGATTTTTCAAGTGAATTAAAATATTTCTTACCTTTGTCTGTATCTTTATGCTCTATACTGGTGTATTGGAAATCTCCTTATGCTTTTGGGAGTGAAACCTATCTAAACGTACTAAATTATGTTTGAGTAATTACTGTTTAACTAAAATTTCTTTTTTAGAGAAGAGTTTGTTTAAGAAACAAATGGCATCAATAACTGCACATAAGATGCAAAAATGGGGTTTGAAGAATAATTTTTATTAAGATTTCAACAGGTTTAGACAAAGTATTGCATAATTTAACAAATTTTAGTACTTTGATTTTCAACAAGAAAATAGTGATTTTTGTCAAAACAATTCTCTTAAAACGGAGAAAAATTCTCTAAAAATTCAGGTAAAGTATAATCTAGATGGAGAAAAGAGGTTTCTCTCCAAAATAATTTTAGAAAAATGATCCCCCCGAAATTTCTTAAAAAATCTGAGCTAAAAATAATTGTCTTCAATTCCTTTTATAAGACTACTTAGATTATATTCATCCCCAACTCAAGAATCTTCAATTTCTCTGTATGTCCTTTTCTTCTTATTCCTCATTTTCTTTATATTTTAAACACATGCAATTTGGGCAATTGTAGCAAAGGATCCTATGACTCACAATTTGATTAAAAAGTCATATTCATCTTACATATTGAAAATTATATTAATTCCTCTTGCACATCTTCTAGTCCAAGAATAAAACGCAAACAACCATTAGATCAGATTATGCAAATATATGTACAAAAAAAAAACATTATAGAAAAATTAAAGTGAGATAATGACATTGGGGCCCGCTAGATGATGGTTGTTAAGATTTTAGTCCCCTAAATTGGAAAAACATCAAATCTAAATTGTAAAAAAAACAAATGCAATAATTGATGTTGGTAACCCGTTCATATTGTTGAACAATATGAAAACAACATAAAGTCCATTGAAAAAAGTACTTTATCAACACGTTAAAGCACTCTTTATCAAAAGCATACTTTAGCTTCTTATAAAAACAAAAAAAAAGGCATACTTTAGCTTTCACTTTTCTATATATGAATGAAAACTTTTACTTTCACCTATGTTTATTATATATTTTCATATATGTAATATGGTGGTCGATGGTCTCGTTAAAGTTTAAATTTTTTTTTTTGAAATATATAACATTTAACACAGTAAAAAATGTTGAAGAGTTTGCTCATTTTTATTTAAATACTTATTGTTGCATTTTTTTTTTGTATTTATTGTTTGCTGTTTACTTCTAGTTTTTGTGACTGACTTAAGTGTTTTCAAAGGAATTTGGTCTTACTTATGTCCCGTGAAAAAAAATAATGCATTGTACAATGAAATTATAAAAAGAGTGAAAATTAAATAAAAAATTAAAGAAAATCCTATTGAGTTGTTAAGATTATAAATTCATGAGTTATTATTATTATTGGTCCGTAGAGTTTATTTTGATCTCTATAGTTGTATAATGACTTGATTTAAATTAATATTATAGACTAAAATCAAAACTCATTAAAAGTATATAGACTTGTCATTAATGACTCTAATTTTTTGTTCTTACCAAACATTTACTATTGTATAGAAACATTGTTGGCAATTGTTTGACTTTGGGTCTAGGTCCGCCTTTGATGGGCCGGACTATTTGATTAGGAAACAAGTAGTCTTATCAAATAAGAAACAAATTAGCATTAATTATGCATTTGTTAATTGAGAAATAAGTAATTATATATTAGAAAATTAATCAAGAATTAATTTCTGGATTATTACTTAGAGGGCAAGTAGGAGTGCAAATGACTTCCTAACTACTGGTCTCCTTATAACACTGTAAATAAGATGTGCAATTTGGGCAATTGTAGCAAAGGATCCTATGACTCACTATTTGATTAAAAAGTCATATTCATATTACATATTGAGAATTATATTAATCCCTCTTCTAGTCTAAGAATAAAACGCAAACAACCATTAGATCAGAGTATGCAAATATATTACAAAACAAAGCATCTACTGATTGATAGAAAAATTAAAGTGACATAATGACATTTGGGCCCCTAGATGATGGTTGTTAAGACTTTATTCCCCTACATTGGAAAAATATCAAATCTAAATTGTAAAAAAAATGCAATAATTGATGTTGGTAACCTGTTCATATTGTTGAACAATATGAAAACAACATAAAGTCCATTAAAGTACTTTTTTTTTCCGATGAAATACCCATTAAAGTACTTTATCAACACGTTAAAGCACTCTTTTTCAAAAGCATACTTTAGCTTCCACTTTTCTATATATAAATGAAAAATTTTAGTTTCACTTTTGTTTATTATATATTTTCATATCTGAAAAAATGTATATATTTTCAGATATGTAATATGGTGGCCGACAGTCTCGTCAAAGTTTAAACATTTGTTTATGAAATATATAACATTTAACGCAATAAAACTTTTGATAGTTGCAGGCTTTCTTTTTTCATAATTTGATTATTACCACATAAAATTTATTACTATGTTTAAAATGTTGAAGAGTTTGCTCATTTTTATTTAAATATTTATTGTTGCATGTTACATTTTTGGCGTATTTATTGTTTGCTGTTTACTGCTAGTTTTTGTGAGTGACTTATGTGTTTTCAAATGAATTTGGTTTTACTTATGAACCATGAAAAAAATAATGTATTGTACAATGAAATTATAAAATGAGTGAAAATTAAATAAAAAATTAAAGAAAAGCCTATTGAGTTGTTAAGATTATAAATTCATGGGTAATATCTTTATTGGTCCTTACAGTTTATTTTGGTCTCTATGGTTTTGTAACGACTTGATTTGAGTTAGTGGTACGGATCAAAACCCAACTTCATTAAGCTTGCTAGGTATTTTTCTGTTCCAAATCATTCTTCATATCTAATTTCTCCATTTCAATCACCCAGCTTACCAACTTATATCAAATGCATGCAAACAAGACAAATAAAATGAGATTAAATGTGGGGGGGGGGGGGGGGAGGAAATATCTGAAAGGTCAAAAAGAAAATTGTGATATGTTTGGATTCATTTAAAAGGAATAAACACCATCAAAGATGAGGAAGGGTATGCAAAGGAAATGGTTGTTGGTTTCTTAACAAATTATTATGCTCTTATCTTTTCTTGTTTTACTTTTAATATTATATTGAATGACATGAAGATGCTCACAATTATTGATCTATAAAAAAATTGATCTATAAAAGGAGTATTTTCTCAAAAAATTAAAAAAAAAAAAGACGTGAAGCTTAACTGGTAGGGGCTATTTCTAGATTAGAGGGATATAACTTTGTTTGATCATATTTTTAAATCCAAATAATCGAAATTAAATCCATCAATATTCATAATTTGTTATATTTTATAAATAAATTTTCATAAAATTTATATATAAAGCCACTTAGCATGATAAAATCGGAAAAAATTAACATGAGTTTAAAAGTGAGTTAACAAGTTTGTAAACTCATGAGTTTAACTGAATTTACAACTAATACGAGTTTACCTGCGATTCGACTTGATTTAATAACGTAGAAATGTAAAAACATTAAACTTAGATAATCACCTTGTAAGTTTGACAACAATGCTAATTAGGGGAAATTAATCCGAAAGTCCCATTGTTTTAATCATATCCTTGTAGCTTTTTTACTGGCTCTTTACAATTTCTTAGATAAGCACTAGTTTATATGTTCATAATCTGTTAATCATGAATCTTAATGTCAAAATTGTACCACCAATACGTTACCAAAATAGTGTACCAACAATAAATAAAAGTAGTTAACTCTTCAAGTGATTTATATTATGGATCAAACAAAATTTTCCAAAAGATGCCCTATATTGTTAGACTGAGTGAATATAAAAATAGATACCTTTGATATTGTTAGCCCTATAAACGAAATAAGTAATCCCACTGTCATGAAGTAGCGCGCGCGTTGGTTGCTTCTGCAGAAGGTTTAATTTTTTTTTTTTTTTGGTTGATACAAGGTTTAAACAATTTTTAGTGAGCCTTATTTATCGTTATTACTGTTAATGATTGTGGATATCCATATTAGCTAATTTAACTAACTTACATAATCTAATCAAATTAATTAACTGACTAACTTCCAAAATGCGAATACTCTCAAAATTCTGGACAAGTTTATCTCGTTCTTAAAGAACTAATACTGTGGTCATTGATAGATCAATGTTCATTTACAGCATAAAACTTGAGAGCGCAAGGTCTCATTATTGAGATTTTTTGGTATGTAAAATATACTATACAGTGAGTGTTTTTTTAAGCTAAACCTATGACTTAAGAGTTTGACAATTTTGCTATATAGTATTTCGTGAGACAATTATTAGATATTGTGTATAGGTGTGTGTGTGTGTGTATCCCACACACGCACCCAAACATTTAAGAGCCGAATCTAGCTATTTTATCACTCTAATTTATCACTTTCTCCAAACTAATTTACCTAATTTATAAATTGATTTCTAATAAAATATTACACATGAGTATTTTAAGAAAATCAAATCACATATATTATAATTGACTAATTTATTCATTTTCTTGATTTGTCCAAGTATCTCCTAGGATGAAGATAAAATTATAATATAATATTGTTAAAAACTTAACCCAATTTTTGAGCATTTAATTTAATATAATATTGTTTAAATTAAAAAAATACAATAAAAGATAATATTATAATTCAGTATTTTATTTTATATCCACTTCCTGGGCGCACAATGTGGGGACTTTCATACTCTCTCCACTTCAATCCTTGCTGTGTTGCCTTCTTGCTGAAGGAACGATGCCGCTTCATCTCTATGGAGGGAAATGGAGAGAGACTGTAGGGTTTGTGATAATTAATTAGTCAAGTAGTAGCTCCTATATTATGTTTAGATGAGTACATATTTTCATTATTAAATTTGAGAAAGTTGAGAAAATATCTATAAAATTTATTTAAAAACAAACATAATATATCGAACAAGCTTATTATTATTATTATTATTATTATTATTATTATTATTGTTGTTGTTGTTGATCAAATGGCGTCTACTCACAAGTCAGGCACGTCAATAATGGAGTAACTGTATATGATACCTGTTTTTGATATGTATGCCTTCTTCTCACTAACTTTTTTGTGTTGGGAGGTTTCTTATATGGCCTACAACACTTGACCACAAATGAAATAATAATGCAGTAGTGATAAAGATGTGAGAAATTATGCAACACGCAATTTTCTTCTTTTCTTGCACCCACATCTTTATTTTTTATTTTTTGGCCGGCACACATCTTTATTTTATGGTTATTTCACTTATTTGTGTCGTCCTTAATAAATTTTTTTATTGGGTAGACTTGGACCATGTTTAGACTCCCATGAGTCAAGTCTATCTAAATCTAAGTAAGTATATATATAATTTGATTATAAGAAAATTACATCCAACCAACGGCAAATGACTTTTAAAGACCCTGCGAGATCATATTGCAGTCAAGAACCATAAATTTTTTAAATTAAAAAAAAAACATAATCCTTAGTTGGAACTTGGTATAAATTTTTTTTGAGTTAAATTCTATTAGTACTAATCTATAATATTTTTAGCATTCAACTTTGATATTTTCATCTCTCTTACTTTATATTTTTTTATACATTTTTCTAGTGTTTCCATACTCATCTTTAATGTTTTTAATATTCATCTTTAATTTTTTCATTGTTTGTTATTTTTAATTTTTTTTATTATTGAAAATATTAAAAATACGTGGTCAGAACATCAAATATGAGTATTGAACAATCAACCTAAGAAAATTTAATTCCAAACACAAGGATCTTGGTCCTTTTTTCAATTTTTAAAATTTGTTGATCTCAATTGTAATTAATATTTTTAGAGACTTGTTAATTGTCATTTGCCCTTATTGGGTCTATATTCAAAATTGACGTGACTGTACATTAAAAACTCCTCAAACATGTTTTTCATCTCGAGAAAATGTAAATATTGATAATTACAAAACAATATTATATTATTCAAACACGAGACCACAAAACCACTGGTTTAAGTGGTAGCAGCGTACAACCAGTGGATCTAAACTCTTGATGATATTCATCTAGCATCTTAAAATTATGAAACAATATTATTTACTATTTTTCAAGTATGTCTAATTATATCTCCACTAAATTTAATCAAGGAGTAAGAGAAACTAAATAAAACAAATTACACATATATGAGGAAATAAATTTAGATAGAATTCTGATATACTATTTGTATTTCATAATTTGTGTCTATGAAACCTTAACTGAAAAATAAAAAGAAACAAATAATGAAAAAAATGAAATTAAAAGGACCAAAATCCTTGTGACGGTATTATTAAGGATGCCCAAGGAATGGTTATAGAGGGTTTTTTGATTTCATCTAGAAACCGGCGGTTACTTAACAACAAAATTATGGGGCTGTCTAATGGGTTTGAAACGAGCTTGGGACTGTGGCCATCGGAATGTCTGACTAAGCAGTAAATCGCAAGAGGCTTTAAGCCTGCTTCAGGACGATGCTTCTCATCTCCATGAGGATAGGTTGCTGATTATGGGGATAAAAAGTATGTTGAACTGTAGCTGGAAGGTTAATTTACAATACTCCCCCTGTCCTAATTATAAAACCAAGTTGACTTTTTTGGAGAGATTAAGGAAGCTAATTAAATTACTTTAGAGTATTTATATATTTATTTTTTTTCTCCAAACTAATTAGTTTGATGAATAAACTAATATATAATCTAAAAATACATAATATATGATACGATTGAGTAACTTATTTAACTTTCTTAATCTCTCCAAAAAGAGTCAACTTTATCTTATAATTAGCACAGGAGGTAGTATATGGCACGGGAGAGAAACACAATGGCGGACCTACCGGCGAAGAGGGCTCTCAATGATTGTCCAGGATTGACCTTATTACTAGGTCCAAATATGCTGTCTAATTTGCATGGTCCAATAGCACCGAGCGATAGCTTTTAGTTTTTCTATGTATAAAAAAAAAAAAGAAATTGATCAAGAAGCTGATCACCTGAATTTGGAAAATCATGAACTTTGCTGCAATCGTGCAAGTTTGCTAAAGTTACCTGATCCCCAGAAGAAGCTTGATGAAGTTGAGAAAATCTTTACTGTTCAACCAATCAATCAACCAACCAAAATGCGCCATGTCTTCTTGCGTGATTCATACACACACGTAAGATAGAAAAAATTTTCCATGCATATTTCTTTTATATTAATCTCTTTTTTTTTTAATACATAACTATACTCTAAAAAATGCAAATCATGAGAGAACAATTTATATACGAGTATTTGGCCGTAGATGCAGAAGTTCGTATTTAATTTTATTATGCAATTCGAATCTAAAACGTAAGAATCACATCATCATTCAAGAAAATATAAAATATCAGATAATTTAGGAATTTTTCGAAGCCTTTAAACAGTATCCATAATTAAGATTGCAAGTTTTCTCCAGCTTACAAGAAGTCAAGAGCGTGCCAGACTTTACCAACAGCTTGTGCTTCCTATCATTATTCATAACTTCCTTCTGGCCTTAATATAACACATATTTATATAATTTGATTATATTAAGAAAATCAATTAATATGACATATATTTTCTAAAACACCCTAGTCATTTTCTTTAATTGGCCTTCCTTCTAGATTATTGTTGAGAGAGCCTCAATAGAGATGAATTAGGAAAAGTGTAACAAATATAAAAAATATTTCTTATATTTAAGACTAATATCAATTTTTCAAATATGTCTTATATTAATGATAGGAGTTGGAGGGAGTACTTGAAAAGAATATATAATAAATTGAATAATCTTCGTTTGAAGAATTGGGATATCTTCATACAGGAACAAATTATCCCCAGCCCACAAGCTTCAAATTAAAGTTATTTTGAAGTTACTCATTAAAAATTTTACCGTTATATTTGAGTAATACTCTATGTGTACAAAATTTATAGATTACCAATGCTTTCAATGTATAAAAATTTATCAGGTCTTTCTCACTTATGAATTATTTTTAAAAAAAATCATAGGTGGGGGATATCTACATTATGACATTAATGACTTGATTTGACAATGATTAACATATATATATATAAATTCGGTTGTATGAGATATCTACATTATGACATAAATGACATGATTTTGTGTCACGAATGTGCATTGAATTTATAAGTTCGAAAATTTTTATTTTTTTACTTTCCCATTTTATTTCTGCCGACCACCGAGTGAATTAAAATGTTTCTTACATTTGTCTGTACTCTATGCTCTCTATACTGATGCATTGGAAATCTCCTTATGTTTTTGGGAGTGAAACCCAGCTAAACTAAATTAGGTTTGAGTAATCTCCTTATGTTTCGGTCTGTGTGTCGAACGAGCAAGCAGAAGAAGACGTAGTATGGAGAGACTAGACTAAACACATTAAAATGTTTTTCGGCAGAATTATAATTTTTAACAACTCTAGGCCCCTTTATGTAATTTTCTTTTGCCATTTTTCCATTGATTTACAATTTCCCAAAATATTGGGAATTTTCTATAATTTTCCCTAATCTTCAAAAATATTAATTCGATGAGACGTGAGATTTAAGCTTTGATGAGTTCTTGTTCTCAAGGTGAGAACTCAAGTGCTCAATCAACTAAATAAATATTGGGTTATTCTCAACTTTTTGCCCGATTTTAAATAACAAAAAAACGATTTTATATAATAAAAAATAAGAAAATATATTCAAAGTCATCTTATTTTTTTTAGTCTTTTAGAACAGATTCCTATTTTTTTATAAAACAATTTATTAAAAACTAATTATCAAACAAGCTTTTTTAGTTTTTTATTTTAAAAAACATTGTTTTGGAAATAAGAAATTAAACAATAAGGACTATGTTTTCGTTAAATGTTTAAACGACAAATACAATACATCTAACAAACTGATTATTTTTGTATGGGTCTTACATAATTTGTTTATTCTTTCATTTGTATCGCTATAGTTTTGTCTGAATTCATCATTTACGTTGATTTTTGTGAAAGCACTTTCAATCTCATAATTTTTTTAGGTACCAAAATCACCCTATTAATAATTGAAGCTAAACTCTTATAAAATAAGATGATAGGCTCCGAGTCAGTATATCAATGACATTGCAAATTGGAACTAAATGTTAAATTAACATGAAAATATTGCGCTAATTTATGCTTGCTTTAAATCACGGAGAAAGAAAATATTTTTTAAAATTCTATGTGTGGTTGAAGATCTTTATTAAATTCTTAGGAAATATGTTTAGATAAAAATATCTTGAACTTTTTAAGCAAAAAAATATCTCATCTTCATACCCATTTTTTCTACATATGGTGTCATCCTGAATTATGGTCATCCACTAAATTTTCAAAATCATGAGCAATATTAAACGCGTCTTCTACTTAAAGGGCAATGTATCCACACAAGGTTTTTCCCACTAACGTTCTTCTCGGGGCATATCTATCACTTACCCCCTCAATTACTCCTCGCCTTGGTCTATGGAGTTCTTTGACTATCTCTCCCTCTCACTTTCTCTCTCTTGTGTGGTGCATTTGTCGCACCATTTGGGTCTGTATACAATTCTTCCAAGTGGGAAAATAGTCACTTTGAATGTTTTTAACTTGGACTTGGAAGAAGCTTGAAGGAGTTTTGATGTTGAATGTGCTACCCTGTACAATTTACGTCATCAAAATCTTATCAAGATCATTATCTGTTGCTAAAATAGTTCCTATTAAAGAATACTTCTAATTATTTCTTAAAGAAAAGATCATTAATTCATTTAATTTTTCATAATTTTTTCTAACTTCCGCCCTCTGTATTTTTTTTTCACACTTTAAACCTCCTTTATAGCAAAGGTAAAATGGGAAAAAATGTAATTAATGAGGTTATTGGTTACTTATATTTGGGACCAAAAATTGCTTCTAGAAGATACCCTATAACAAGGACTAGAGGGAGTATGTAATTCATATGTTAAATATGAGTAAATTTGAAAGTTTATTTATTTTTAGATAAATTATATTTGAGAAGACTAAGAGACATGAGATTCAAGCTTTGATGAGCTCGAGTTCCAAAGGTGAGAGCTTAAGTCGTCAAGTAGTTAAATAAATATTGGGTCATTCTTCACTTTTTGCTTGATTTTAAATAACAAAAAAGGTTTTTACAAAATAAAAAATAAGAAAACATAGTCATTCTAGATTTTTTATTTTTCAGAACAGATTCCTATTTTTTTATTAAACATTTAATTAAAAACTAATTATAAAACAATCTTTTTATCTTTTTATTTTTAAAAACAAAAAATTGTTTGGGAAATAGGAAATTAAACAATAAGGCCTATGTTTTCGTTAAATTTTGAGAGTTAAGATTAAATATCTTTAAAATATATTTTAAAAAACAAAAACAATATACCCAACAAGCTAATTATTTTTTTCTAGTTGCATTTTTTAAGCTTAACGATCAAATGGGGGCCTACTCACAAGTCAAGCACGCCAATATTTAATCTACAAATTGGGGTATCAGTATCAGATATAAAACATCCAATGCAAGTGGTCCAAAAGACTTTTGATATGTATCCTTCTTCTCACTGACTTTTTGGTTTTGGGAATTAAGTTTATGGCCTACAAACGTGATAACGCTGTGTGATGAAGATGCATGTGGTCCTCGATGTGAGAAATTATGCAACACGCAATTTTCTTCTTCTCTTGCGTTCAACATCTTTTATGGAGCAATTTTATGGTTATTTAATTTGTGTCCTTATTTAAAGTCTATCTAAATCTAAGTAAGTATATGTTTCTTTAGCATCGATAGGGATATTTTTCTTCAAGCAAGTAAAGGATAATTAATATTATCTCTAGATGTTATTAATAAATTTTTATTTAATATAAGAAAAATCTATATTATCACTACCATTATTTTATATTGTTTTTCTTTCTTTTTTTTCTTCCCTGTGTTGAAGCACGAAACAGGGGGAAAAGCCCCATGAGGATTCATTTTTTGTACCATTTTTTTTGCGTCAAAACTGTATTTGAATAATAAGATCATGGTGTCCATTATTTTTTAGGATAATAAATATATTAATTTTGGAAGTAATCTAAAAGCTAACTGGCTTAGTAACTCATTTCGAGACAACTAACCGTGAGTTTCCAAGTCTTCTAGCTTACAAAAATAATCAAACCTACCAGACTTTACCAAAAGCTTGTGCTTCCAAGTTGTCTTCATAAGGAACAAATAATCCCCACAAGATTCTAATTAACGTTCTTTAGGGGTTACATTGACTGGGTGTGTTTGCTAATAATTAGTGTTTAGGTAGTATAGTTTAGGTTGATTCTCAGATTATACTAGTTTCCATACCTTTGTTCTTGCATTGTGCCCTGAATCTGACTTGGATTACTAGAAATCTAAGTGCAATACTTTCTTCATTACGTCGCAGTTTCCAGAAATTCTGGGTTCGTTCCTGTAATTTTTCCCACACTGATATGCAATGAAAATAAACCCAAAATGTAATACTTTATATGCCAAAATTAATCATAAGTCATAAAATATGTGATATTTTTGCCCTTTTCCAACCTTAATTTCTTATATACACCTTTAATCATAATTAATCACAAAAGAGGCATTTTAAGCTCAATTTTTATGACAAAAATCCCAAATAAAATATGAAAATATATAATAAAAATAGAGATTTGTTACATATACAATATGACATGATTTTGTGTGTCACGAATGTACATTGAATTAAAAAGATCGGAAATTGTTTATTTTTAATTTCCCATTTTATTTCTGCCAACCAAAAAAAAATATTGATTTTCTAAGTGAATTAAAATATTTCTTACCTTTGTCTGTATCTTTATGCTCTATACTGGTGTATTGGAAATCTCCTTATGCTTTTGGGAGTGAAACCTAGCTAAACGTACTAAATTATGTTTTGAGTAATTACTGATTAACTAAAATTTCTTTTAGAGAAGAGTTTGTTTAAGAAACAAATAGCATCAATAACGGCACATAAGATGCAAAAATGGGGTTTGAAGAATAATTTTTATTAAGATTTCAAGAGGTTTGGACAAAGTATTGCATAATTTAACAAATTTTAGTACTTTGATTTTCAAAAAGAAAATAGTGATTTTTGTCAAAACAATTCTCTTAAAAAGGAGAAAAATCCTCTACAAATTAAGGTAAAGTACAAGCTCGATGGAGAAAAGAAGTTTCTCTCCAAAATAATTTTAGAAAAATGATCCTCCCGAAATTTCTTAAAAAATCTGAGCTAAAAATATTTTTCTTCAATTCCTTTTATAATACTAGTTACATTATATTCTTCCCCAACTCAAGAATCTTCAATTTCTCGGTATGTCCTTTTCTTCTCATTCTTCATTTTCTTTATATTTTAAAGACTTGCAATTTGGGCAATTGTAGCAAAGGATCCTATGACCCACAATTTGATTAAAAAGTCATATTCATCTTACATATTGAGAATTATATTAATTCCTCTTGCACATCTTCTAGTCTAAGAATAAAACGTAAACAACCATTAGATCAGAGTATGCAAATATATTACAAAACAAAGCATCTACTGATTGATAGAAAAATTGAAGTGAGATAATGACATTTGGGCCTCTAGATGATGGTGGCTAAGACTTTAGTCCCCTAAATTGGAAAAATATCAAATCCAAATTGTAAAAAAAAATGCAATAATTGATGTTGGTAACCCGTTCATATTGTTGAACAATATGAAAACAACATAAAGTCCATTAAAGTACTTTTTTTCCCCG
The DNA here is from genome assembly GCA_963242795.1 of Inga leiocalycina. Taxonomy (NCBI): domain Eukaryota; kingdom Viridiplantae; phylum Streptophyta; class Magnoliopsida; order Fabales; family Fabaceae; genus Inga; species Inga leiocalycina. The sequence goes on from OY725321.1 coordinate 63,534,116, forward strand.
ATGAAATTCCTATTAAAGTACTTTATCAACACGTTAAAGCACTCTTTATCAAAAGCATGCTTTAGCTTCCACTTTTCTATATACATAATGAAAAATTTTACTTTCACTCATGTTTATTACATATTTTCATATCTGAAAAAATGTATATATTTTCACATATGTAATATGGTGGCCGACAGTCTCGTCAAAGTTTAAACATTTTTTTATGAAATATATAACATTTAACGCAATAAAACTTTTGCTAGTTGCAGGCTTTTTTTTTCATGATTTGATTATTACCACTTAAAATTTATTACTATGTTTAAAATGTTGAAGAGTTTGCTCATTTTTATTTAAATATTTATTGTTGCATGTTACATTTTTGGCGTATTTATTGTTTTCTGTTTACTGCTAGTTTTTGTGAGTGACTTATGTGTTTTCAAAGGAATTTGGTTTTACTAATGTACCATGAAAAAAATAATGAATTGTACAATGAAATTATAAAATGAGTGAAAATTAAATAAAAAATTAAAGAAAAGCCTATTGAGTTGTTAAGATTATAAATTCATGAGTAATATCTTTATTGGTCCTTATAGTTTATTTTGGTCTCTGTGATTTTGTAATGACCTGATTTGAGTTAATGGTATAGATCAAAACCCAAATTCATTAAAAGTATATAGACTCGTCATTGATGACCCTAATTTTTTGGTTCTTATTGTCCTTTCAATGCCAAACATTTATTATTGTATGGAAATATTGATGCAATTTAAAAGAATATTATGTTAAGCTTGCTAGGTATTTTTCTGTTCCAAATCATTCTTCATATCTAATTTCTCCATTTAAATCACCCAGCTTACCAACTTATATCAAATGCATGCAAACAACACAAATAAAATGAGATTAAATATGGGAGGGAAAAGGAAATATCTGAAATGTCAAAAAGAAAAGTGTGATATGTTTGGATTTTTTTTGTTGGACAAAATATGTTTGGATTCACTTAAAAGGAATAAACACCATCAAAGATGAGGAAGGGTATGCAAAGGAAATGGTTGTTGGTCTCTTAACAAATTATTATGCTCTTATCTTTTCTTGTTTTACTTTTAATATTATATTGAATGACATGAAGATGCTCACAATTATTGATCTATAAAAAAATTGATCTATAAAAGGAGTATTTTCTCAAAAAATTAAAAAAAAAAAAAAAAAGACGTGAAGCTTAACTGGAAGGGGCTATTTCTAGATTAGAGGAATATAACTTTGTTTGATCATACTTTTAAATCCAAATAATTAAAATTAAATCCATCAATATTCATAATTTGTTATATTTTATAAAGAAATTTTCATAAAATTTATATATAAAGCCACTTAGCATGATAAAATCGAAAAAAATTAACATGAGTTTAAAAGTGAGTTAACAAGTGTGTAAACTCGTGAGTTTAACTGAATTTACAACTAACACGAGTTTACCTGCGATTCGACTTGATTTAATAAAGTAGAAATGTAAAAACAGTAAACTTAGATAATCACCTTGTAAGTTTGACAACAATGCTAATTAGGGGAAATTAATCCGAAAGTCCCATTGTTTCAATCATATCCTTGTAGCTTTTTTACTGGCTCTTTTTCTTTTTCTTTTTTGGACTGATTTTTTACTGGCTCTTTACAATTTCTTAGATAAGCATTAGTTTATATGTTCATAATCTGTTAATCATGAATCTTAATGTCAAAATTGTACCACCAATACGCTACCAAAATAGTGTACCAACAATAAATAAAAGTAGTTAACTCTTCAAGTGATTTATATTATGGATCAACAAAAATTTTCCAAAAGATGCCCTATATTTTAGACAGAGAGAATATAAAAATAGATACCTTTGATATTGTTAGCCCTATAATCGAAATAAGTAATCCCACTGTCATGAACTAGCGCGCACGTTGGTTGCTTCTGCAGAAGGTTTAATTTTTTTTTTGTCCATACAAGGTTTAAACAATTTTTAGTGAGCCTTATTTATTGTGATTACTGTTAATGATTGTGGATATCCCTGATTTATGTGACATAAGAATATAAAACCCCTAATAATTATAGAATAAAAGAAGACTAGGAAACCTTGTGGGAAAAACTCTAAAAATTGATAGAACTACGGCGTTTTCAGAGAAAGGAGGCTTTGCTAGAATCTGTGTGGAGTTGGATTTGCAGAAACCTTTATTGCCTTTCTTCAACCATTTTGGGGAGGACAGGAAGATTGAGTATGAGGGATTACATCTTGTCTGTTTTCACTGTGGGCAATATGGCCATCATATAGGGGTATGTCATCATAAAATTCCTGATCAAATGAAGGAGAATGGGGAGTTTCGTCCCAATAAAGCTCCAGAAAAATCTTCTGATGAGATGAGGGATAATTTGATGAAGAATGCTGAGGTTACTGAGAAAAGTGAATTAAAGGGTGGAATTTTTGGGCCACAGATGCTAGTAAGGCGGGATGTTAATAGAAATATTAATAAAGTGGATTTAGTAGGATCAAGCTCTAATGGAGGAGGAAAAAAAGGGGTTACAAGTCAGAAGGGTTCTCAGAAGAAAAATGAACTTAATTTTGCCAAGGATAAGGGAAAGACGGTTGAAAGGAAGGATGAGAGTGAGGGAGTAAATGAGAGAAGGCGTCAAGTTGGGATGGATATTAATAAGAATGTTTCAGAGCAGAAGTGGGTTCCAGTGGGAGAAAAAAGACTAACCGGGATTAAGAGACATGCAAGAGAAAAAATGAACATGGTTAGAGGCAAATTACCTACACATGATGTAACAAAAGGGGGGAGATTGTGAACCATAATGCAACCGAATTTATCTCCCTAAATCCTTTTTCTGTGTTGAAAGACAGGCCTAGTGAAACCCTGAAGGCTACTGAAGAATCACGTGGTAATGAAGCAGAAAATCTAAACATGGAGATGGAACAAGGGGAAATGTTGCAAAATAGTGAAATGTCAAAAGCTAATTATATCGTGGATCAAGGTATGATAACTTCATATCATCATGATGACCTTTCTTCATTAACAATTCCTGAAGGTGGGATTGTTAGAGTGGATGAAGATGATTTGATGGGGGATTCCACCCCAAAAAATATTAATCTGTCTTAATGAATTTCATTTTATGGAATACACGGGGCACAGGAGCTCGCCTTTTTCCTAATCTTATAAGGGAAATGTTACGATTCCATAATGTGGATTTTATGGCAATTTTTGAAACTAGGTGCAGTGGGAATAGAGCTGTCCAAATAGCTGGTAAACTGGGATTTCCTTTTGTTCAAATTATTGATGCAGAAGGTTTCAAGGGAGGGATTTGGTGTTTGTGGTCTGAAAAGGTGGGAAAAGTTGAGATATTAGTGAAGCATCCTCAATTTATGCATATCAGAATTTGTGGGAATGATCGTAGAACGTGGGAACTGACACTTATTTATGCTAGCCTGATTTTAATGCAAAGACGAAAATTGTGGCAAGATCTATTTGAGTTGCGTGACAGGATACATGGGCCTTGGGCTCTTGGTGGTGATTTTAATGCTACTTTGATGACGAATGAAAGAAGGTCTATGGGTGAGAATATTGGGCAAGATAGAGAGTTCATTAATTTTGTTGATGCTACTGTTCTTAATGATCTCGGGTTTAATGGACCTGAATTTACGTGGCATAGAATAGATTCTCAAAGCAGACTTGATCGTGTTCTTGGATCAAATGAATGGTTAGAAATGTTTCCAAACGCAAGTGTTACTCATTTACCATGGTATAAATCTGATCATCGTCCCATTCTGTTGCGTTTGGAAGGGTTAAGCAGGACGAGTCAGAATAATAAACCATTCCGGTTTATCACGGCTTGGGTATTACATGATGAGTTTGAAGAATTTGTCAAAGAAAATTGGAGGACGACTGGCGAGTGGAAGGAGGCAATCACTCTATTTACTGAAGATTGTAGAAGTTGGAACAAAAAAGTGTTCGGTCATACGGATAAGAGGAAACGGGAGCTAATGCGGCGTCTTAACAGAATTACTAAATCGGAGAAATAATATGGGCTTTCAATGGAACTTCAAAACCTTCAAACTTCTTTATGGGGCGAGCTTGAGGGTGTCTTATTGCAGGAATCATTATTATGGGCACATGGAAGAAGAAATACAAAATTCTGAATGGTCAGTGAGTGGAGATAGAAATACAAAATTTTTTCATGCTTGGGCTAATGGAAGAAGAAAAAAAAACTTTGTTGGAGCTATTCGAAATGAGGATGGAGATTGGGTCTATGAAGCACAATTAATTAAAGAGATGGCTTCTTCTTATTTTACTACTTTGTTACCGAGGAACGAATTCAAAGGGAGAAAATCAATTGTCACAATACATATCCAAGAATTGAAGATGAAGACCTCTATCTCTTAGGTAAAGATATACGGGATGAAGAAGTAAAGGAGGTGATTTTTAATATGGGAGCTTTGAAAGCACCAGGACCGGATGGTTTCAATGCACTCTTTTACCAGAGTCAATGGAAACATGTTGATACATCTGTTTATAGTTTTATTAAAAAACTCTGGGAGTATCCAGAAGAAATTGCAAGCATAAACAATACTTTTCTAGTACTTATACCAAAAAAGGAATCTCCGGAAGAGTTAAGGGATCTTCGTCCTATTAGTTTATGTAATGTGATTTTCAAGATTCTTACCAAGGTGATTGCTAACCGTATAAGGGTTGTCCTTCCTAAGATTATTAGCCCTAACCAATGCAGTTTTATCCCAGGAAGACACAGCTCCTACAATATTATCGTAGCACAGGAGGTTGTTCACTCTATGAGGATTATGCAGGGAAAACGTGGATACATGGCTATTAAGATTGATATGGAGAAGGCTTATGATAGGCTGAACTGGAGTTTTTTGGAACAATGCTTGAATGATCTTTCATTTCCTCCTAATCTGGTCAGAATTATTAATCATTATGTTATGACGCCTTCAATGCAATTATTATGGAATGGAGAAAAAGGTGATCTATTTAAAACTTCCCATGGTGTGAGACAAGGGGACCCTTTATCTCCATATTTATTCATGATTTGCATGGAACGGTTGGCTCATATGATTCAAGATAGGATGGAGACAACGACCTGGTTACCAATAAGGTTATGCAAGAATGGGCCTCCTATTTCTCATTTATTTTTTCCTGATGATATTGTTTTGTTTGGCCAAGCTTATGTTTTTCAGGCAAATGAAGTTAAGGCTTGCCTAGATGAATTCTGTGCAAGCTCAGGTTTAAAGGTCAATGCTACGAAGACTAGAGTTTTCTTCTCCAGGAATGTGAATCACAATCGACGCGCTGAGTTGAGCAATATTCTGGGGTTCCAAATGGCAGCAGATCTTGGTAAATACTTGGGAGTTCCTCAGCATCATAAAAGGGTGACTAAGGAGAGCTTCAGTGCTGTTGTCGATAAAGTGAAGAAGAGGTTATCTAATTGGAAAGTAAATTCGTTATCTCTAGCTGGACGTGCTACTTTGGTAGGGGCTGTCACATCCGCTGTTCCAGCTTACACAATGCAAACAGCATCAATACCTCTTAGTTCCTGTGATATGATTGAGAGTAAAAATCGAAGCTTTTTGTGGGGCACAACGCAGGAAAAGCAGAAAATTCATCTTGTTTCATGGGATACGGTGTGCAGGTCAAAAGGTAATGGTGGTTTGGGATTGAAACATGTTAAAACCCAGAACCATGCATTTATGAACAAATTAGGATGGAATCTTATCAAGAAAAAGGATGACTTATAAGTAAGGATTATTAGAAGCAAATATAAATGTGGAAATGATTTGTTGCCTCAAATTGATATACAGAGGATAGGATCGAATACTTGGGCAGGGATCAAGGCGGCATGGAGATTTGTGCAGGAGGGTTCCGAAGTTGAGCAAGGGAGACAGATTGTTCGATGGAAACACACAAGAAATGGAGAATTCACGGTGAAATCTGCATATAAAGTTATTGCAAATGAAGAAGAGAACCAGGAAGTATTATGGCAGAAAATCTGGAAGCTTAACACTATCCCAAGGTGTAAAACTTTTATGTGGCTCGTTGCTCACAACAAGCTTCTTACCAACGTGGAGAGATATAGAAGAGGTATGTGTGCTAATGATGTGTGTGGTTGGTGTAAAAAAGGCCCAGAAATGGTGTTGCATGTACTTCGGGACTGCACAGAAGCTAAACGTTTGTGGATGGAAAAGATAACATTGCCACAGGATCGTTTTTTCTTTGAGCTTAATCTCAAGGAGTGGTTGAACTTTAATATTCGACGCTTGGATTGGGGTGACTGGTTTGGAACGTTATGCTGGTTATTCTGGAAAAGGAGAAATGAACGTCTTTTTGAGCAAAAGAATTAGAATAATGAGAGCCTACATAATCATGCACATGCCATTATATCCAGCATTCAAAAGGCAAGTAAAAAACTAGTCGGAATCAACTTACAAGGCACATTAGTAACGAATAGGGGGGCCACATGGATGCCGCCAGAAGAAGGATGGACTAAAGTTAACGTAGACGGAGCATTTGCAGGGAAGAACGGAGCTGGGTGCGGAGGAGTTATTCGAGAGGCTAACGGGAATTTTATTATGGCTTTTATGCACAGATTGGAGTTGGGTGATCATGTTACCGCTGAAATATGGAGTATTCTTCTAGGATTGAAGACAGCTTGGGATCAAGAAAAGCGTAGAGTGGTATTATAGAATCCGATGCGAAAGAAGTTCTTGATCTGATTAACAGTGATACTTGCCAGAATCATCCGGACGCTAATACAATAGCGGAAGTTCGATCCATGTTACAACGAGAATGGAGGATAGAATTGAGGTTTGTTCCAAGAAACGCAAATAGGGTTGCCGACTTCCTTGCGAAAAAGGCAATTTCTTGTGTAACGGGGTTTCACCCTATTTTGTATTCCACGCCTAAGTTAACAGCTATTTTAGAGCTGGATAATTGTATTCCTACTGATGTAGGCTGAGTCTTGAGAGTTTTCTACTTTATGTATCAAAAAAAAAAAAGAATCCTTAATGTATGGCATAATTTGGGAGTTGATATAAAAACTATTTTACAAATTTATCAATTTTTCTCAAATTAGCCATATTAACATTCCCTCAATAATAATCAAGTATATATGTGCGAGAGGGGGAATTAAGGAAGATGGTTAGGATGTTTTTGAAAAAAAAAATGTCATATTAGCTAATCTAACTACCATAATCTAATCAAATTAATTAACTGACTAACTTCAAAAATGTGAATACTCTCAAAATTCTGGACAAGTTTATCTCGTTCTTAAAGAACTAATACTGTGGTCATTGATAGATCAATCTTCATTTACAGCATAAAACTTGAGAGCGCAAGATCTCATTATTGAGGTTTTTTGGTATGTAAAACATACTATACAGTGAGTGTTTTTTTAAGCTAAACCTATGACTTAAGAGTTTGACAATTTTGCTATATAGTATTTGGAGAGACAATTATTAGATATTGTGTGTAGGTGTGTGTGTGTATCCCACACACGCACCCAAACATTTAAGAGCCCAATCTAGCTATTTTATCACTCTAATTTATCAATTTCTCCAAACTAATTTACCTGATTTATAAATTGATTTGTAATAAAATATTACACATGAGTATTTAAAGAAAATCAAATCACATATATTATAATTGACTAATTTATTCATTTTCTTGATTTGTCCAAGTATCTCCTAGGATGAAGATAAAATTATAATATAATATTGTTAAAAACTTAATATCGAACAAGCTTATTATTATTATTATTATTATTATTATTATTATTATTATTATTATTATTATTATGGCATTTTTATTCTTGTTGATCAAATGGCGTCTACTCACAAGTCAGGCACGTCAATAATGGAGTAACTGTATATGATACCTCTTTTTGATATGTATGCCTTCTTCTCACTAACTTTTTTGTGTTGGGAGGTTTCTTATATGGCCTACAACACTTGACCACAAATGAAATAATAATGCAGTGGTGATAAAGATGTGAGAAATTATGCAACACGCAATTTTCTTCTTTTTTTTTTTTTTTTTGAATTTCTTCCTCCGGTATCCCACACCCGAAGGTACAGACTAATCCGGAGTCGCCCCTTGAGAAGGACTTCCCAGGGATCGAGCCCAGGTGGCGGGAGGGAATCTTTGCCTCCCTTGTCTCAACCACCAGACCAAGCCCCCTGGGCATTTTCTTCTTTTCTTTTACCCACATCTTTATTTTTTATTTTTTTGGCCGGCACACATCTTTATTTTTTGGCACAATGTTATGGTTATTTCACTTATTTGTGTCGTCCTTAATAATTTTTTTTATGGGGTAGACTTAGACCATGTTTAGACTTCCATGAGTCAAGTCTATCTAAATCTAAGCAAGTATATAAATCATTTGATTATAAAAAAATTACATCCAACCAACGGCAAATGACTTTTAAAGACCCTGCAAGATCATATTGCAGTCAAGAACCATAAATGTTTTAAATTAAAAAAAAAAACATAATCCTTAGTTGGAACTTGGTATAAAAAAAAACATAATCTCTTATTTATATTTTTTTTACACATTTTTCTAGTGTTTCCATACTCATCTTTAATTTTTTTAATATTCATCTTTAATTTTTTCATTATTTGTTATTTTTAATTTTTTTTATTATTGAAAATATTAAAAGTAGGTGGTCAGAACATCAAAGATGAGTATTGAACAATCAACCTGAGAAAATTTAATTCCAAACACAAGGATTTTGGTCCTTATTTTCAATTTTTAAAATTTGTTGTTCTCAATTTTAATTAATGTTTTTAGAGACTTGTTAATTGTCATTTGCCCTAATTGGGTCTATATTTAAAATTGACGTGACTGTACATTAAAAACTCCTCAAACATGTTTTTCATCTCGAGAAAATGTAAATATTTATAATTACTAAAAAAAATTATATTATTCAAACACAAGACCACAAAACCACTGGTTAAGTGGGAGCAGCCTACAACCAGTGGATCTAAACTCTTGGTGATATTCATCTAGCATCTTAAAATTATGAAACAATATTATTTACTATTTTTCAAATATGTATAATTATATCTCCACTAAATTTAATCGAGGAGTAAGAGAAATAATTATAGAGAAACTAAATAAAACAAATTACACATATATGAGGAAATAAATTTAGATAGAATTCCGATATGCTATTTGTATTTCATAATTTGCGTCTATAAAACCTTAAATAAAAAGAAAGAAACAAATAATGAAAAAAAATGAAATTAAAAAGACCAAAATCCTTGTGTTTGTAATTAAAGTTTCTTACATGGGAAATTTATATACGAGTATCTGGCCAAAAAAATAATCCTGGAGTAGATGCAGAAGTTCGTATTTAATTTTATTATGCAATTCGAATCTAAAACGTAAGAATCTCGTCATCATTCAAGAAAATATAAAATATCAGATAATTTAGAAATTTTTCGAAGCCTTTAAACAGTATCCATAATTAAGATTGCAAGTCTTCTCCAGCTTACAAGAAGTCAAGAGCGTGCCAGACTTTACCAACAGCTTGTGCTTCCTATCATTATTCATAACTTCCTCCTGTACTTAATATAATACATATTTATATAATTTGATTATATTAAGAAAGTTATTTAATATGATATATATTTTCTAAAACACCCTAGTCATTTTCTTTAATTGGCCTTCCTCCTTGATTATTGTTGAGGGAGCCTCAATAGAGATGAATTAGGAAAAGTTTAACAAATATAAAAAATATGTCTTATATTTAAGACTAATATCAATTTTTTAAATATGTCTTTTATTAATGACAGGAGTTGGAGGGAGTACTTGAAAAGAATATATAATAAATTGAATAATCTTCGTTTGAAGAATTAGGATATCTTCATACAGGAACGAATTATCCCCAGCCCACAAGCTTCAAATTAAAGTTATTTTGAAGTTACTCATCAAAAGCCTACTGTAGTACTTGATTGAAACAAAGCAGTGATAATGTAGTCCTCAAAGTAATGACGAAGAAATTAATTACAGACCACACATCTTTTTTGTCATTTTGTCTTTCATTTTGTATTGCCATTAATTTTTCAAATAACTTCATCACTCGCAATTTAGGGGAGGCTGGGGAAAAACCCCCCATTAAAAATTTTACCGGTATATTTGAGTAATACTCTTGTGTACAAAATTTATAGATTACCAATGCTTTCAATGTATAAAACTTTATCAGGTCTTTCTCACTTATGAATTATTTTTAAAAAAAAATCATAGGTGGGGGATATCTACATTATGACATTAATGACTTGATTTGACAATGATTAATATATATATATATATATATTCGGTCATTCCCTCAATAACCTTCTCATTATGATGATTAAAAAAAAAATTAAATCATATTCCTCTACGGGCAGGTTGTATGAGATATCTACATTATGACATAAATGACATGATTTTGTGTCACGAATGTGCATTGAATTTAAAAGTTCGAAACAAATTATTATGATTATATTGAATGACATGAAGATGCTCACAATTATTGATCTATAAAAAAAATTATCTATAAAAGGAGCATTTTCTCAAAAAATTTAAAAATAAAAAAACGTGACGCTTGACTAGTGGGGGTTATTTCTAGATTAGAGGAATATAAGTAGAACTTTTACTGTTGCGTGATTTCACAGAATGCCACTTCTGAGAGAGAAGATAATTTATGAAAATCATTTCAGCGTAATTTTGTTTCTTGGTTTTGATAATTTAAATACATACAAACACACACTGTCCATATGTATTTATTAAAAAGAAGGGAAAGATTCTATGTCGAAGATCTCGACTTCTAAGTTTTTTATTATCTTAAATTTCTTCTGAACAAATATTTCATTCATCCAATATTCCAAACTGAATAAATCACTAGCATAATAATATTTATATATTTATTAATGCTAACTTGTGTTGTAAAAGAAGTCGGTAACTCTGATAAAATTTGACTGGATTAATATATATCAAATTCGGAAAGTTACAAAATATAAAAAAAAAACATTTGAAATAAATAGAGAGGAAAATTATTTGATTTAAATAAAAAATAAATTAAAACAACATCAAGGGAAGAGATTAAAGTAAGCATATATTCATGGGTACGTAGGTGCAGCTAAGTTAACTAACTATTCTTGGCGACCGGTTTCTCTCCTTTGCCCCAAAAGCAAAGGACCTCCTTTTCTCTTCTTTGGGTCGTTGGATCAAGATCTCAACGGTTCAGATTTAATATATTATAAAAATATTATTATTACATAATAATAAAATATTATTATGTAATAATAATATTTTTATAATAAAATATTATTATGTAATAATAATATTTTTATAATATATTAAATCTGAACCGTTGAGATCTTGATCCAACAACCCAGAGAAGAGAAAAGGAGGTACTTTGTTTTTAGGGTAGAGGGGAGAAACCGGACTCCTATTCTTGAATATTTGCAGTGAAGTCCCCAATCAAAAATTGCGTTTTGACCAGAGACAGGTGAGATTTCAGATTCCATTCTCGACATATCAGAGCCCAGGAGCGCCGTGCAAGAGCTTCGGACTAAAGATCTTCAACCTTGACCTCTCATTCTTCATCACCTTCATCTTCTTCCTTCTCGCCGGTGACATCATTCACCACCAAGGCTGCCGGCGAGCATCGTCCACCTCTCCACAATCTTCGGCGACCTTCGACCTTCTTCCCCCACACCAGACACGGAGCTGGCAGGAGAAATAGAATCGGAAGCTCAGATAGATTGAGAACGAGGAAGAAGAGGGAGGAGGAGGAATCTCATCACCTTCTTCTATTGCTGCCGTTCCACCTTCATTCTGTCACCACCGCGCACCACCTCCGTCACCGGCCTCATTCCGCGGTCATCTTCTTCATCCTGGAGATTCAGCGAGATAGAGGGGGTGGCATAGGAGAAGAAAACCCAACGTTTCTTTTAGCTGTGGCTTACCTTCAGATTCGCATCATCATTACCACCGTCACCTAGCTTTTAGTTTCTCCTTCTCCTCCATTTTATCTCTTTTCCATGGCTGATTCCCTATTGTCTTCCATTCATTAAACTAAATTTTCTGGTGGTATTTTTCGTGGTTGTCTGCTTGGATCTAAGTGTGGCTTCGCTTTGCTTCTTGAAGTTAATTCTATGAATTGCAGCAGCTAGAGTCTCTTCTACTATAACAGGGGATTGATTCTTGAGGTTGAAGTTTCATGTGGAAGTGTTTTACCATTTAATTTCTTGCATTAATCTTTTGTATTAGTTGAATTATAATTAATTAACCATTTAATTTCTTGCTTTAATTTTTTGTATTAGTTGAATTATAAGTTTAAAGTTTAATTAATTATTGTACTGTGATTTTACATTGGGGTTCATGCAATTTATAAGATTATGTGTGTCTTTGGATTTAATTGTGTGCATTTGATACTTGTATTTTATTATTAACAATTTCATATAATTGACTTAGTATAGCTTTTGCTTGAAGTTGTTATTATGATTGAACCATATTTTTATATGAATTTTTCATGATTAATTTAGGATTTTAATGTATTTTCTAGGATATTATTGGATTATTAAACATTAATTTTGGTTAGGGACAATTATTTTAAATTAATGGGAATTAGGACCAAAATGGTCAAAATTCATTAATTATTATTTTTTTATATTGTCCCTTGAACTTTTGATGCTACAATTATGCTTAATCTTCTATTTCAGGTGTTTTGAAAGAAAATTGGAGATTTTGAAGATCAAATTAATATTTTGAAGATTGGGGAAAAACTACAGAAATTGCCCTACAATTTCTGAAATTTACAAAATATAGTAAAGAAAAGGGCTTAAGGAAAACCATAGAAAAGGACCCATGAGTTCTAAAAATTTTAATTGAACCTCCAAAATATTTCAAAGCCTTTCACTGAAATCCCTCCAAAAAAAAAAAATTCCTTATACCTTTTCACTTGAGTCCCTGGGTCATAGGTTGCAGTTTAGGCCTCTGCTGGAGAATGAAATGGAGACCTGATCTAAAAAAAAAGACGCACTAGACAGACCCAACTGTGAAGGCCCGATATTGGAGTGCAGCAAGCCCAAAAACAGAGACCCGATATCAGCTGAAAAAAAAAGAAACAAATAAAGAAACTGGTTTCGGCCATTGAGGGAGGCCCAACATGGGAGAACAGAAAAAAAAAGAGACAAGGACCCGAAGCTGAGCAATGGAGCAGCGAAAAAAAAAAAAAAACAGAGAATGGCGCCACACAAGCATCGCATCATCTGGACCAGGATCGGATCTCATCACCATTCATCTTAGACCTTCTTCCTCTTCTGCCCAAGGTCGCCGGCGACCTTCTCTCTCTTTCTTCCACTGTCGCCGGCGACCTCATTGGAGCCACCGTAGAACAGAGACACGAGGGAGAGGAGACGGGAGCTGAGAGTCTGGAGCTAGGGGTTGCGCCGCAGCTGGACGAGAGCTTGAGAGAGAACAGAGTGCATCGGAGGGAACGAGACGGAGACTACCACCATCGTCGACGACTTCCCACCGTCACCACCGTCATCCACCATCATTCACCACCGTCAAGTTTTCTCTGCCATCACCTTCTGCAGTCGGACTCTCTCCCAAGACACCAACCATAGGAACTCAACACCACCATCTGTGGAGTTCACCACTGTCACTTTCCCCTCAAGCTACCAGCGACCTTCACTGATTTCTTTTCTCCAACTTTCACAGACCGTAGCATCCTCCTCTGTTCTGATTCATTTAAACCGTGGCTTCCTCTCTTTTTTTTGGTTCAAAATCCAGCCCCAATCCTTCATTGACTTAGTGCTAATTGGTTATTTTAAGCTGTGATTTTATGGCTGGGTGTTTGAATCAGAGTTTGAGAATTTTTCTTGAAGCTATTCTCATGAGTAGCTAGGTAACTTTATGCTATTCTCATTAGTAGTTGCTCAAATGATGATTTTAAATCTCTAATAATGGAATTCATGTCAAATGGGAGTCTTAATAGATGGTTGTACTCTCGTAACTATCATTTAGATATGGTGCAAAGATTGAACATAATGATTGATGTGACATCAGCGTTGGAGTATCTTCATCATGGTTCTTCTACACTAGTGATCCATTGTGATGTAAAGCCAAGCAATGTTTTATTGGATGAAAATATGATGGCCTATTTGAGTGACTTTGGAATTGCCAAATTGTTAATTGGCAGTCAATTCAAAATTTATACCGAAACTTTGGCTACAATTGGTTATATGGCACCAGGTAATAGTTTAATACTCATATTAAAATTTATTTAATTTCTGTTACTTATATTCATTTATACCTATACACATGCATGCAAATGAATGAAGAAACTATAACTTATTCGACTATTTAATTCAGCACTCAAATTTATATGTAGAGTATGGATCAAGAGGAGCCGTTTCATTGAAAGGAGATGTATACAGTTTTGGTGTTTTGCTTATGGAAATGTTTACAAGGAAGAAACCAATAGATGAGATGTTTGTTCAAGGTCTAACTTTGAAAGAATTTGTTAGCAAATCAACACCAAATTCAATCATTGATATTATTGATGTCAATTTGATGCACACAAGCAACCAAAATACTGATAATATATTATTGTATATTATATCATTAGTTTTTGAGTTGGCATTAAATTGTTGCACTGACGCACCTGAGGCAAGACCTAATATGTCAGAGGTTGTGGTGTCACTGGCAAAACACAAGGCCATGCTAATGCAAAATATTCAAGGAACCCCTTGTTGAATAATTGCGTTAAATCAATTTGTATTTGCTACAATCTTTAACCCTTTGGATTGTTTTAATTTTGACAACTTGTCATATGGAGTGATGATGTCTCCTATATTAATATATTATTATTTGAAATTTGAGAATTTTGGACTCACACGTGGGTTTTGGTTGTCTTCAAGGTAGTTCTTAACTTTTATGTGTTACATATGTACATTGAATAATAGTAACATAGAGATAATGGCTTTTTTTTATTTCATGATAAGTGAATAAACTTTAGAAAGTGATTGAGTTGAGGGAGATATACTTAAAAGATAATTGAAACGTGGAGGAGAAATAGAAATTTTTATAAAAAGAAGATATGGTTGAAAAAAAGCAATGAAATTAATACACCTGAGAACCAAAGTGAATCCCTTTATAACTCTTATATCCGGTTCTTAATATAAGACTCAGTTGATTAAGTTGGAAAGATTAAGGATGTTAAATAACTTATTTTAAAGTATTTATATTTTTCATTTTTTCTCCAAACTACTTTTCTTGACTTATAAATTAATATATAATATAATGATCCACATAAATAATTTAGCTTCTTTATCCTCTCTAGAGTAGTCAACTGGGCTGTATTGAGGATATAAGGCAGTATTAATTATTCAATGACTGGGTTAACATGATTATTGGGTTCATTGGGACTCCAACAAATTCCATCTTGTATTGACCCAATTAGAGAAAAAGGGCCAATACCAAGACTATCCAAAGCGTTGAAATAGATTTATAGGTACAAATTGGGTTGCCTTTATAATGTTATTGAATATGATGTTTTATTTTTATTCTATTTTATTTTATTGGTCAAAAAATGTAATTCAAATGCCAAAATTACTTGGTTTCCAGTCTGTGTTGGGCTTAGTTTTGTTGGCCCATGTCATTGTTAAACCAAAGTTACTTTTATATTACTTTAATCAAAATCATGTCTAAAAAATATATAAAACAAAATTTTACATGTTAAAACGATATTTCATTCCTCTAATTTTCTCTCATTTTGGTTTTGGTTCTTCTAATATCAAATTATAGGTTTTGGACCCTCAAATTTCATTCTGGAAATTGGACCCTATAATTTAATAAAAACTTGATCATTTTGCCCTTTAAAGAATCAATACACATAATTTGAACTTTGAAACTTGAAGAACAAAGATTTTATTAACCATGTTTTAAACACATATGCTAAGCTCCTCAATGTATCTATGGTGCATTGAAGTTAATACAAA
The DNA here is from genome assembly GCA_963242795.1 of Inga leiocalycina. Classification (NCBI taxonomy): domain Eukaryota; kingdom Viridiplantae; phylum Streptophyta; class Magnoliopsida; order Fabales; family Fabaceae; genus Inga; species Inga leiocalycina. The sequence continues at coordinate 63,550,121 of OY725321.1, forward strand.
AAAGAATTTTTAGAATTCTAGTTACATTGTTCTTAAAACTATAGGTGATAACCATGTTCTAGTTGGATTTTTTTGCCATCGTTTTCATTGGTGATTATTTAATAATTAATAAGATTCATTCAATTATCTTTATTTTTATTTTTATGTAAAAGGATTATAAATTTAATTATTTACTGTTTGTATCTACTTTTCCAGTATTTATTTTTCTATTGAAAACAAAAAGAAAGAAAGAGAGAAAGCTAAATGGGATCTCAATATTTATAATAACCATGTGTCAATTCCTGATTCGGTGTTCAATGCCTTGAATGGCAGGTCAAGAATTCCGTCTGGGACAATCTAACATGAAGAACTTTGAAACTATTTCGAATGGAAAACTCAATAAAATGTGAGTTAGTTTTGTTTGGCGAATAGGAAACTGTTACCTTAATATTGTTTCTAACGTCTACGTAAATTTTGCTACATTTTATAGGTTTTGGGATACTGGGCTGGCAGGGGTACTGAAGAAATAAGGCGTTGTCGGCTTTTATGCCTTGGTAACCTTCTTCAAAATTAAACCAAGGATTGAAATATAGGGTGCAATCCCGGATCGTCTCTCGAAGAGCCTTTTATTAATTACCTAGAAACTAAGTGCAATGATTGGCATGCAATGAGTTAAAAATGGTTTTTAACTTTTTTATCTAACAACTAAATTGAATTAAACTAAAATGCTTTTAAAACTAATATTTTTGGATTTTTGGAATAAAATTGATATGGAATGGAAATTGGTTAGAAATGCAAGTGATGAAGATGCTCTTGAAAATGATTTTTTAATGACTATCCTTGCTCAATTAAGATATTCGGGGAGTTAATACACTAAGCTTCTACTATAACAAACCTCATTAACCAATGAGTCCAGCATCACAAGAGAGGAACCCCTACTCTTAAAATGCTACTAAGCCCTCTTAGTGTAATGAGTTTCTCTAAGTTTTCTAATATATCAAACCCCAATTACCATTGAGTCTAATGCTTAAACTTATGAACCCATTTATTTAAGCATTATTAAAACCCCTTAGAGAGTGACTATGGAATAAGTAATGCATTTAGGTTCAACTACAATTCCAATTTAATCAAACTATCCAACAATACCATGTTAAATAGAAAGAAATAATAGAATCATAGATAAACATATATATAACCATATATATTGATGAGCACAAATCCTCATTACAAATTTCAAATCACAACAACTCAATCTATAGAAATCATAACTAAAATTATAGTCTCATTATATAAATGAATTCTTAAACCTAAGAAATCACAAATATAATGAAATCACAAATATAATGAGCTATATATAAAATAAAGGGGGAGCTATAGATAAAATAAACTCCCCTTTGAAGCATATGTGAGCTCAAGTCATCTCCAATTCATCTCCAAGAGCACATAATTACCTAACCACTCATAAGAATAACTTCAACAAACATAATCACATTTTGATTCAAACACCCAGCCATATAAAATCAAAGATTAAAATGACAAATCCACATTGAATCAAGGAAGAATTGGGGCTGGTGAGTATGAAATCAATTTGACTTGATGCTGAAATTAATCACAGATGCAGAACATAGTAGCTACGGCTATAATGAATTCTAAAGCAGAGGAAGCTACAGCCTGAAAAACAATAAAAACGGAGGAGGCTGCTGAGCTGGGACGAAACTGGAGGTGTGTTCGATGGTGAATGGTGGCAGTGTGACGGTGGTGGAGAATCGGTGGACAGTGAGATGATGTTGGTTATGGGGTCGATGATGGAAGCAAGGAAGGTAGAGACGATGCTGGATTTGGTGAAGGATCGGTGTCTCACAGTGTCTGCGGCAGCTCCCTCTCGTTCCAACCTCTATTCTGTTATGACCTCAAGCTGAAGCTCGCCGGCGACAGAAGTATATGTCGACGGTGTAGCTAAGGTCGCCGGCGAGAAGGGAAGGAGAAGGCGAAGTGATGAAGATGAAGACCCAAGTTCTCGAGCTCTCCGTGGCGCTCTCTGTTCTCTTGCGTCTCTGTTCTCTGCTATATGAATCAGACCTAAACCTTTGCTGCAAAAACGCTGTGTTTCACTCGTGGACCAAACTGGAATTTCTCAAATTCGTCGGACCAATCTGGTATTTTTGAAATTCAAGTCACAAACTGCCATTTTCAATTTTAATCCCTTTTTTCAAGTTCCTACAAATAAAAATAATTTACTCAACATCAAATCTTCTCAAAAATAAATGTTTAAGAGTAATTATAAATTTTTATGACAATTTTGCCCTTTTTAGTCCTAATTTAATATATTTACTCTTAATCTCAATTAAGCACAAAGAAGGCATTTTAAGCTCAGAAATTATGACAAAATCCCTAAATAAAATATAAAAATATATAATAAAATAGGGATTTGTCAGGTACGCTGTAGATTTTATATGTCTCTGTTTTACTAATGTTTTCGGTTATTTTTCCAATATTTTATTCTTTTAATGAGCTTTTCTTCATTTTCCTTCATCACTGACACCTTAAAAGCCAATATATGAATTGCAAGCTTATAAAAGTATTAAACATGTTGAGTTGGTGAATTATATATGGTGTGGTGGCGGACTTATTGTATTTATTAGCTTTGACCACTGATGAATGTTAATATTAATGAGAGCTTTTTGTTTTTGAATTATGGAGAATTTTGTAAGACTCATATTGAATAAGAACTAGCTAGTTATGTTTTTTTGCTAGAGAAATAATGCCTAGAGCCTAAAATTTAGACAAAACAGTACAATAGAACAAAATAAAAACAAAACAAGAAACCAAAAAACAATTAACCACCCGTATCTACCATCTAGCAGCAAAACATGAAAGGTTAATTAGTCCCACAATATCTCTCTACTATTTCTAGTCTTTTGAGTCTATTTTCATCTTTCAGAAATAATTCTCAATTTCTGTGTCTTTTAGTATATTTTCATCTCTTTAAACAAGCTCTCTTTTCTTCTAAATAGGAGCTCATTGTGTTAATATCAAGACACATATACCTTGTCTAGTTCCTGAAACATGGTTTTCTTTTTGCAATGTTGCAATAATGACTAGGGCCTATTGCTTATCAGATTATGCAAGCCTTGATAATAATATGCTTCTCACAATGTTAGTGGGAAGATAGCTTACATAAGTATAGCTGGGATCTTTGGGAACTTTAGTCAAAACTTGCTAATGGAGTTGGCGGATACAACACCTCGAACATGAAATTGATCATCACAGATTAATTATGCATATTCCATCAGACAAAATATCAATTTTGTTGTCGCAAGGACAGTAAGAGATTATAGGTGCAGTGCTTACAATTTTTAGACATCTTGTAATTTTTTGGCATCAAGATCATTTGAGTTTTACTTTGTCTTCTCATAAACCATGAGCTTACAAATTCACATTCAACCTTTAATCGACAACACAAAATATATGCTTTAAACAATGGGAGGAAAAAGCTTACCATATGCATTTCCAATCTGACTTTGATTTTTAAAGCCAGCAGTAACAGAGATGTAGAGAATCATAAGGATCCAATTAAGATCTGATATATATATCTGGCCAAGGAACATCTTCGATGTGTGCACAACTTTCACTCTTGGAAAACAACCATGTGCTAGGGCTTGCTGGATAATTGAAAAGGTTGTAGTTATTGTGGCCTGGCTTGGAACTATAGCTGCCGCTGTTACTACAACAAATACTAGCCAACATATTCTATTTGCAGAACTAAGGGATGATGGTATGGTATTTGAGTGAGGAAGGGAAGGTGGTAGGAGTAGAAGAGGACTCGCCGGAAATGGATAGTGTCACCGGAATCCGCAACGGTCACCGGAATCTGGAAATTTGTTGCCGACAATGGTGAGGAAAGTTGAGGTGATGGTAATGGTGTGGGAAGCTGGTGAGAATCGGTGAAGAACTCTCAAGAAGATCCCGATCTTCCTCCCTCCGCTGCGCTTAACGCTCTCTGGTTCTTTAAAAGTTGACAGTGGTGGTGCGCTGACGGTGTGAGGACGGAGGAACAGTGAGAGCTAAGTGGTTCGGTGCTGTGAATATAGAAGTGATGGCTGTGGTGGTTGGGTCGTCTTCTTGCCCCACTCTCGTCGCTTTCAAGCTCTCCGACTCTCCCTCGGCTCTCACTCTGTATCGGTCTCTCTTCTCTCAAGTTCCAGATCTGCTTGCGACGCCTACGACCCCCAGCTCCAGCTCTTGGTGTGTGTGGGTCGCCGTCGGCAATGGTGAACAAGAGAAGCTTGTGCCGCCGGCGACACAAGAAGATGAAGGTGATCCCATGAAGATGGGTCTCACTCTGTGGCGCCACACTCTGTCTTCGCGTTTTCAAATCTAGTTTGTCTAATAGAGAAGAAGCCACACAGTAACCTAGGTCCTGGTCAAAACGCAAGTTTTGACCAGGGACCTATTTGAAAATGAAAAAGGTTTTGAGGTGGGACTCAAGTGAAAATATTTGAAATGTTGGCAGCACCTATCATAATTTCTGAAATATTTTATGTTATTTGCTCTGGCCCTTTTCCTTCTCCTACTTTGTAATTTCACAAAATTCGGGGCCCCTTTTTTCAGTTTTCCGCAATCCTTAAAATATTAATTTTGACCCTTCTGAATTTCAAATTTCCTACTTAAGCACCTACAATGCAAAATTAAGCAAAATGTAGCATCAAAAGTCCAAAAAACAATTGTATGAATAATTAACAAATTTATGACCATTTTGCCCCTAATTACAATTAATTCTATACAATTGTCCCTAATTAAAATTAGTGCTTAATAATGTAATATTGTCCTAGAAAATTCATTAAAAATCCCAATTTAGTTATGAAAAATCATATAAAAATATGGTGCAATCAGCTGTTGCTACAATAAATACTAGCCAACATATTCTATTTGCAGAACTAAGGATAATCAACTTCAACATCTAACAAATGAACAGTTACTGCACGAAGAAATTAAGCAGCATCGTTCAAATTAAAAAATTCTTTTAATTGTTCTGGTATCGATGGAGGTCGTCAAATCTCCAAGCTTTGATTCTAAAGCTTCCTCACAGGGCCTCTGTTTTGGTATGAAGCTCTCTCAATTTGCAATTAAAACTCCTCTCCTTGCTACTGAAAAATAACAATGGTGATGGTGGCTAATTATGAAGGTGGTGATGATGATGGTGGAGCTCGTTTGTCTCTGGTGTTCGATTCTGAGCTCTGGTTCCAACTCTCCTGCCATAGTCAAGCTATAATTTTGGTGTGGGGGAAGAAAGTTGAAGGTTGACGGAGATTGTGGAGGAAGTTGACCGGTGAGAGTGAATGGTGGTGTTCTGCCGCACGTCTATCTTCCTGTGTTCTCTATCACTCCGGTAGGGACAAAAGGCGACCTGTGGAGTTAAGGGAAGAAGACTGCCGGCAGCCTGTAGTGGTGAATGATGCTGCTGGCGAGAGAGGAAGAAGAAGGCGAAGGTGATGGAGGTGGTGAGCTATGTCAATGGCCATCGCTACTATTTCATTAAGTCCCCTAAGAAGAAGGTGCATCGAGCCTCAGCATAACCCTTGCTGAAAAAGTGCATTTTGGCCAAGGGATTGAAGTAAAAATGTTGAAAGTTTTTAGGCAGAGCTGAAATGGAATGTGAAAACTTTTGTGGGCATAAATTTAATTTTGAAAACTTTTAGAGCCCTTTTTTGTAATTTTCTCTGAATACTTTTTGCATTAGTCCGCAGTTTCTAGAAATTATGGGTTCATTCTTGTAATATTTTCCCAACTGATATTCAATGAAAATAAACCCAAAATGTAACACCTTATATTTCAAAATTAATCAATTAAGGTAAGTCACAAAATATATGATATTCCAATGAAAATGGTTTATAGTATATTTAACAGTTTATTATCATACAAACACTATATTGAGAAAATTATAGACAATTTGTTTGATTCCGCAAAACCAAAACTGGTTCATGTTATCTTGTTAAAGGACTTTCTAACCTTACTTACTTTGTAATGCTAATTCAAGGGGATACTATGCATTGGTTTTTTGAACGCACCCGCCAGTACCAGGAAATCACAAGAGAGCAAGCAATCAAGGATCTAGAGGTAGGCTATTAACTTGCTGTGTTATGACATATCAATAGACTGATTCCTGTTTACATGTCTGTATCCCTTATTGTCTATCATTCCCATACATATGAGATCCTAGTAAACATCTTGCGCATAGTGACGCTGGTGAACTAGAAACTAGATTGCTCTTAAATTTTCTTGCACATTGCATTCAAGCCTACATAGAAAATTGATGTATTTGATCACTTTGCATTGTCTCTTGGAATTTTCTTAATGCTAGGATGCGTAAATAGTTGGTTACATAATTATGCTGCATTTTGAAAATGCAAAACCGTAGAGATGGTAGACTTGCATTTTTGGCCTGTTAAATTATTATTCTAGTTTGTCATTGCAAGAATCTTTTTCCTTGTTTTTGGATTGTTGTTCTTTTCAAGCCCATCATCAAATATGGAAATTGGGCACAAATATCAATGGCATGGACTGGTTTCTAGTCTAAAGTGCCCAAATAGGATTTTTTTTTTTGTTTTATTTATGTACTCCCATTTTAATCTCCATTTCATAAAAGCATTGCTCTTGTTATGATTTTTACATGCTTCTATTTCCACCTAATAGGAATTGCAACGGCGTAAAGAGAAGCTTGAACATCTGCTTCTCCCTGAAAGTGTTTGAAACTTTTCAAATGATTGGTGACCGACTAACTCATTACTTAGCTAAAAGATATAGCCATTGGGAAAGGCCTAAATTTTGGTTGTTGATTTGCTGTTCTATACAAGGTTGTCTGTTCATTCTTTGTAGCAGCTGAAGTTTGTTTTGTAAGTTTGGCGATTTGAACTGCATCCACGGGCAAAAACAATGGGTGATGATTTCTGTTTTTGCTATTTCATACAATGAGGTTGTCCATTCTGTGTAGAAAGTGAATTTTGTTCTATTAGTTACGCACTTGACAGTAAATAGTTAAAGGTAACATACACATACACAATTCTGTTTTTTATTGTAATTTTCTTCTTTTTTTAATTAAACTAGATTTCACTTCCACAGGAAGATTAAAATTATTGGTGGCTCATCATTCTTAACAATCAACCCATTTTTTATAATGATAAAAATAATTAAAAGAAATTATGTAAGATAAAAATGTACTACATAGTACATGCTTGGCAGACCTTTTTAGCTTCATATAGTTATTTTATGAGCAATCACAACTCACAATCTTTTGGTAAAGAAAGATCTCAATCACAATGCGAAAAGCAATGGATGAAAACTTGATGTGGTATGTAAAAAATTGCAATGATGGGAGAATCTATGTGTGTATAGTTACACCAATATAGCTACCTTTGCTGAGTAGTCTTAGGTGATTATTTACTATTAAATTTTGTAATTAAGAAATAATGTTAATTTTACATACAGAATCTATGTTGCCATTTATAAATAGAATTATTATATATTTTTTTCTTAGAGTTAAGGTGCAGATTTATCCTAAAAGCTTTCACTCAAGCAAATTTAGATACCTTAGGAAATCAGATAAGAAGTAGCCTTATCTAGATCCTTAAAAACACATTAGAAAATATAAGAGGAACAGACAGTACAGGACAAAGATCACCTATTATGCCTGTGGTGAACCAAATTACCTGAGCAGAGAGCGCCCTCAGAAGAAAAATGGGAGAAATGATAAGACTGAGTTAATAGAAAATGTTAAAAAAAATCTTATCCCCATAGACACAGATTTATCTGATTCTAAAACCATCTATAGCGTAGTGTTAGGCTGTTCGCCGACCCTATAGCTAGTTCTGGTAGTTCCAAAGATGAAGGAGATCTAGTTAGAGAAATGACTAGATTAGGCCAGTTTAGTTTCACAGATTTTACAGATATTATTTGTGAACATGAATGGAATCATGGTTCAGGACAAGATTCTATGCCATGTTTTTATCCACAGTTAAGGTTTAGAAGCAAGTGCAAGAAATGCTTCACTGAAATTTGTGTATTCTGCCTAAAGAAAGAATACTCTATAGATAGAAGTCAGTTTTCGAAATGACAGAGCAAAAAAAAGAAGAGCTTTAGGATTAAACCAGAAGAAGAATAGAAATCTTAAGGACTAGAGAAAGCCCATTAGGATTAAACACGTTTAGAAAAAGGATAGAAGCCTTAGAAAGTCGAGTAAATAAATTAGAAGACTTAGAAGAAAGACTAGAATTCTTAGAGCAAAGATATTAGTCTGTAAGTTGAAAGTCCAAAAAGAAGAAAGCCGAGAACTGGCTTACACTTCTATCAGAATAATTAAACCATTGGACTCTTTAGAAGATGCAATGGAATGTCCAATAGTTTGTAATCCAGAAATTGTGTGAAGTTTTAAGATTAAGATAAAAGCCCAATTTTAAGAAGGACAAGTAGTAGAGACTATTGTCTTAAGTTGACCCAGGATGTTCAGCTAGTAAGATCACTAGGAAAATCCTACCGATAGGAGAACCTATCTACAAAGGTAAAACAATTGTAGCCATGCAGATGGATGGTGCACATAATGAGTATAGAGATATAGTGAAATCTCTAACCATTTTATGTATCACGAACTGTAATACATATAAGAAAATATATACAGTTCCAGAGATATATGTAAATGACTTTGTCCATAAGTCGTATGACATGATCATAGGCTTAGACATTATCTTAGATAGGATAGGACGTTGTACTTTAGACAAAGACTGTCACTTTTAGTACAAATACAATTACAACACCAGTAATAGTAAGAGACACTTGTTGCAAGTGTAAAATACCAGGTAGCTGTAAGAAGCAGATTACCCAAGTCGAAGAAGAATATGAAGAACAAGAGACAGAATTTTGTAGTGAAATACACTAAGATTATCTCCCTGAAAAAACTCTAAGGGGACAGTTAGAGAAATCCAAAATTGATCAAGACACAGAACGACTTGTACAAATAGGTATCTTAGGAGAAAATCCCTTAAGACATTTGGAAAAAGATAAGACTACCTATAAACTAAAAATTACCAACCCAGGGTTAGTAATCAGCGAAAAAACCTATTAAGGTAAAGACTAAAGAACAAAGGTTTTTCTTTGAGAGTCATATAAAAGAATTATTAGACCTCAACCTTATTAGGCCAAGTTCCTCACCACATAGAAGTCCAGGCGTTGTGGTAATGAATCACTCAGAAGTGAAAAGATGAAAGGGAAAATTGGTGATAGACTATCGCCGTCTCAAGGAAAACACTGAAAGAGATTCATACACTATCCCACAGGCAGACATGTTAATTAACAGAATACATGGATGTGAATGGTTCTCTAAATTTGATTGTCAGGATATTACCAGATTGGACTAGACGAAGAATCTATTCCTTGGACTGCTTTCACATGTTCAAAAGGGCATTATGAATGGCTAGTAATGCCATTCAGGCACAAAAATATGCCCTCAGCATTTCAGATCGAGAAGGATGGATCATATATTTAATCCTTTATCTGAATTCGTTTTAGTATACATTGATGATGTTCTTGTTTTCAGCAAAAATAAACTTGAAGATGAAAGACATCTTTTGCAAGTTTTCGACAGATTCGAAAAACATGGGATAATAATCTTATAGAAAAAGATGGAATTAGCCAAAAAGGAAACAGAATTCCTAGGTGTCAAAATAGCAGGAGGAAAGATAGAGCTCCAGCCACATATATCCCAGAAGATTCTAGGATTTAAAATAAGCCAGTTAGAAGAACTAAAAGGCTTACAACAGTTTTTAGGTTTATTGAATTATGCTAGACCATTCTTCAAAGATCTTCACAAACTAGTTGCTCCCCTGTATTACAAGACAGGGAAAACAGGATAAAGAAGGTTTAATGGAGAAGACATTAAACTTATAGAATTAATTAAAGAAAAGGTCAACAAGGAGAAAAAATTATCATAGAAACAGATGGTAGTTTTTCAGGATGGGGAGCCGTTCTTAAGGTAGAAAGAAACGGTAAAGAAGAGATATGTAGATATGGACTTGGTTCCTTTAAAACTAAAGGGAATCAATAGGCCATGAACGCAGAACTTCTAGCAGTAATAGAAGCTGTAAAGGCCTTTGAACTATAATTATATGACCAAGAGTTTATTATTGTAAAAGTTTAATAAACGGAAAGAGAAAAAAATTTTTAATCGCAGATGGTTAAATCTTCAAGAAACCTTTTATGTTAACAATTTTACTTCTGTTTTCCAGACGATTTCAGGTAAAACTAACAGTGATGCTGATTTGCTTTACAAGTTCAGAAGAATAGCAATGGCATATACACTAACCCTGATAGACAAATCCTTGATAGACTTCAAGGACCGCCCGAGAAAAAGAAGAAGCCCATTGCTTGGAAGGATAAACAGAAGGAGACCACTTCTTCTTCGGTGAAAACGGAGCCAAAGAAGCTGGACAAAACTAAGGTGTTTTTGAAGAGTATTAACTTTCAGGACAAAACTAAGGTGTATTTGCTTATTTACATTAAGTCCAATTCACAAATAAACATTTGCTACTATGTGATTTTTCTTATTAATGATCTTTTTTATTTGATCACGGGGATCCCTGAACGATATTTTTTGGCCAGTCCCTAAGCCATGTTGGACTTAAAATTAATTCTTCTTAAAGTTTAAAGTGTAAAGGGTTTCACCTCTACTGCTTCTTAGTATCATTGACTTTTCTTATTAATGATACCTTAATATAATTTGAAAACTTCTCCATGTAAATTTTAGTTATTAGAAAAAGGACTATACTTAGATGAAGTTACTTAGGTCAAGTATGTCCAAATAACCAAATAGAGTGCGCCATGTGTATTAGTTTTTTCCATCTCACCACTTAACCCCAATACCACCGTTAATTACCTTTAGTTGGGAAAAAGTTTTTTTTTTTTTAAATAAAAAAGACGGAACCCTAGAGCAATAAATTTCTTATGGAGGCCGCATCCTTCCTAATCGTGTGATTGCTTTTTACAATAAAACTGCAGACGGAACCCTGTATGAAGAAATTCACGTTATGCTGGTATTTTAAGAAGGCAAATCGGAATTAGAAGCTGCAAAAGAACAATAATTGTGTCAAGGATGACAATAACAGAGGGAAGAAGCAAGAAGTGGGAGTGATGAAGAGGCTTGAGGCAGTCATGAAAAGCAGAATAAACATAACCGTGTCATTATATTTTGTCTTTGTAAAATGAATTGAAAGAGAGCCTTAATGAAATCCCTTCAGTTTTAATGTTTTAGGTATGTTTTTTGTTTGGTTCTTACATTTGCATATTTTCTGTAAACTGAACTGAAACAGACTTTGCCTAATTAATCGTATGCGGCCATCCCCTTATATTTTTATAACTCAGTGTTAAAGGTGGTATTGGGGTTAAGTGGTGACTGGTGAGATAGAAAAATGAATACACACGTCACACTCCGCTTGGTTACTTGGACATACTTGACCCAAGTTACTTGCAGTATGGTCCTTAGAAAATGGATATGAATAAATAGACTATATTGTGTCTTAAATATTATTTTTTTTCAATAAGCCCTATTATTAAATACATAAAATTGACTTGCAGTTAAGGTTGGCTTCTTTCTTAGGGATTGTTTGGTACAGGGAATTTGGAGAGGAAGGGAAGGGAGAAAAAATTTTATGAGCAAGATGTTAAAAAAATTGGAGAAGTAGGATTATGAAATTTTAATAAAGAGAAGATATACAATAGAAGAATAAGAAATATTAATTTAAAACTTTTACTCTCACTTCTCTAATTTTTTTTATATCCAACTTTAACATTTCTTCCTCCACCAACTCCCCCGGGGTCTCCCTTCATATCAAATAGCCCCTTAGGGCCTGTTTGGTTGGAGAGAAGAATAAAATGAACCCCTCCCCTCATTTAGTTTAAAATTTTAGAGAGGTGAGGACTCCAAATCTTCTATCCCCTCCTATCCAATATCCCCATTTTGGCTCCCCTCTAAATTAGGGGGGGGGGTTTGGATGGGAGCCAAAATATGTGCCCAATTTATCCTTATGTATTTTATGTTATTCTTTCTCTGCCCATATCAAAAAATTACTAGAAACTCCACATATTCTTTCCAGACCCTTCTTGCGTTGTTGATGACTCCCTTTGCTATCTGCACTATTCGCCGATTTATGGCTTGCCTTCAGAGTCTATTTTCTCTCATTGCCTGCCTTCATCACGGATCAGAGCTTGCTTTTGACTCCCTCTTCTATTTTTTTCCCTACTCAATGTTTGATCTCAGCTATTAAGCTTTCTTCAATCGCACCCTTCTCTTGTACTAAAAATGTTTAGTTGAGGGCCACTAATGTTGACTCATCGTATCCGCTGCAATCATACAGTTGAGCTACTTCCTTTTGGTAAAAGCTGATGTTATTTAAATAAATTAACTTACTAGTTTAATTTTTTTAAGTTTAAAAATACAGTGTGGGCAAAAAGGGAAGGTAGCTGTTAAATTAACAAACATTTCATTTTTTAAAAATAAACTTTGTAAATTTAACTTTTAAAAATATATTTAATAGTCATAAAATAATAAAAAAAAGTCATCATCTCATTATACACATATTAACAAATAAGGGGAAAAAGGGTAAATTGATTGTTATATTCCCTCCTCTCCCCCCTTTTAAACCAAACAAGGGATCATTAAAAACCCTACATCTACCTTCCCCTTCAATCAAACCAAACAAGTAAACATTAAAACCTCATGTCCCCTTCCTTCCCCTCTCTTCAAACCAAACAAGCCCTTAGGGTGTGTTTGTCGGAGGAGAGCCCTCCCGTCATTTAGTTAAAAATTTTGGAAGGCCCTATCCTCATTTTGTCTCTCCTCCAAATTATATGGGTATTTGGACTGAAGCAAAAAATTCTAGATTATTTTATCATCGTGGTTTTTGAGATATTCTATTAATGGCCATGAAAAAATAAATTAAAATAAATTTCCCACTGGTTCCAAATGCAGAGGACGAATGAACCTAAAATAAAATTGTTTTGTCTATTTTGCCCTCATGATTGTTGTGATATCTAATCAATGTCTATGAGAAAATAAAAGCAAACTTCTCCCTCATTCCAGACGCATATGTTAAATTAATTAAAATTAAATATTTCTTGACTTTTTCCCCTTGTAATATTTGTTATACTCCATCTCCATGAGAAAAAAAATTAAACTCCTCACTCATTCTGGACACGGAGGACAAATTAATTAAAAGTGAATACTGAATACTTATTGACTATTTTTCCCTTACGATCTGTTTGATATCCCATTCTTAGAATATATTATTATACTAATTAATATAAAAAAAAATACTACCTCCGGTCCTAAATATAGGACATAGTTTGTAGTGCAAATTGCATTACAAACTATGTCATATATTTAGGACCGGAGGGAGTATCATTATATTAACTATTGTATACACATACTAACAACATGCTGAAATGAGAATGAATTTTAATAGATTATGCAATTTGAACTAATTCATTTATACAGCATATAAATAAAGGAATACAAATTAATATGTAAAGGTATAATGGTAAATTAATTATTCTGACCTCTCCTTCCTTCCCCTCTTAAACCAAACAAGGGATCTCTCCCTTCCCCTTCTCTTCAACAAAATCAAATAAGGTAATTCCTCCCTTCTCCTCAAACCAAACACACCCTTAAAGATGATCAAATTAATTGAAATATACTTTAGATATAAGAATAGATGTGGAGATATGGAAGTAAATTTGGTAAATGAGTTTTTTCTTTGAAATTCTGAAAAAAAAAATTGAATTTCCTGATCATGAATATGCTGGATAAATGTTAGAAATGTTAGCAGTGTCTTTGGACATAATTTGCTTTAAACTTATCTTCACTTAAAATATTCAGTATGTCTTTTAACAGTTTGTCAGGTATGTTTTTGAGAAATATGAGTTTGTCTAAGTTTTTTTTTTATTTTTTTTTATATCTGTACGCATTTCTTTTTTCAGCATTTTCTGTAATTATTTTAAGAATAAAATGATCCATCAAAATAAGTAAGCCTTCTTTTATACACCTCAAAATAAGTGTGCCTTACAAGTTACAAGAAACATATTTTTGGGACACTTAATTTTGACTTGGATAATCTAAATTATATATTAATTTTTTATTTACTCATGATTTTTATTTTTAAAAATTTTTTAGTTACAAAAAAATTTTCTAGGAGTCTCCTAATAAGTGTGTGTGTGTGTGTGTTTTTTTTTTTTTTTTTTTGCTAAGCATAGGTATCCTGCTATTGGAGGCAATAATATTTGAAGCACTGTCGGACACTAAACGTGGGTACCTCTCTCAGTGGAGATTTGAACCTTTATTTACTATGGTGTGAGAGACTAGCCCCTTTCTCTAGACCCAACCCTTATTAGTGAAAATAATGTGTTTTGAAATAAATGATACAAAGCATGGCTGCCAATTCTTGTAGGGTGTGCTTGGGATCATGTTTGGAGGCCCAAACGTGCATCCTAACCACCAAAAGCCACTTATTGGTTTTTTGTAATGTTTGGATCATTTTTTTAATTGGATTATTAAAGAAAAAAAACTGTTTTAATCCATAAGTCAAAATTTCATGCTTTTGGTATTTCCACCACGGAGAGAGAAGAAGTTTCTATTATAAAGAGAGAAGAAATTAAATACCTCATGAAGAAAAGATAATGGGTCCCACATTTTTTTTCAAAAATCAATCCAAATATAAATCACATTATACAATTTAATTTTTATCCTATATTACGCATTGCAAAAGCTAGATTGAAAAAAAAAAAAACTACTTTATTTGCCATTGCTAATCCAAACACCCTAATTGTTTTTCCTTAAATTTTTCCTTAAACACAGTTAATAATTGAAGAAACTCTTACTTCTTGAATTATTGACTGAGATGAATACCACTTACATGACATATATATAGAAGTTTGTCAGAATTAATTAATCCACCAAATTAAAAAAGTTAACAACAATAAATCTAAATTAATTGAAATCATAAAATAATAAACTAACATTAGACATAAAACATAGTGATAGGCCTTTTGGAATAGCACGATATATTCTCCAACATTAAATCCATCCAAATTTCTCATCCAAACACATCCAAATTATTTCTTCTGTGGTTATTAGCTAAGTCAAATTGAAGGAGTCGTTGCTTTAAAAACAAAAATTGCAGTAGTGTTGTGCTTTATTATTTAGAATATATTTGTGTTATTTCTCAAAAATGTGCTAGTCTTACAATATGTATTTATAAGAATGTAATCTGTCTCATGCACATAATCTTATTTGTCGTATGGATATTGATCTTGAATCGTCCCTATATAGGACTTATTTAGCTAGTAATAGGTTTACTTTTTGAAAATAATGATTTTTTTTAATGTTGTCAGCTTAACTTTCTAACGATATCTCTTATGCTTGAGTATATATTTTCTTGACTTTTTTTAATAAAATGCCGACATAAAATGTAACATTAGATTGAGAAATTTCATATTGTCGACATCAATACAAAAATACATATATTTAAGAAAATTATTCCATGCGTATGTACAAAAATCCCCCCGGGCTGCGCCCCAAACAAGGAAAAAATCCTAAAAAAGGTGCACACTCTTAATTTTTCTTTCTTTTACAATTTTAGTATTTCAATTAAATTAATTATTGATCATCCTGATTATACTTGTTGTACATGCTATCAAAGTCGATGTTATTTACATATTGTTTGTCATTTAACATTTGAAAGACCATTCCAAATAACATAGGTGTTCTTCAACAGCTAAAATAATCAGCTTTCAAGCACTATACCGACCTCTATATTTAATAGTTCAGTAACATTGGTAGATATACTATTTGTGATAACACATTCATCCTAGGAATCATTTCAAGTGACATTGGAAATTTGACAAGCATCAAAATCCTATATGTTCCCTTGAGTTATTAAGTTTGTCTTATAATAGTTTGTTAGGTTTTGATGTTTCTATATTGGTTTCCATGTTTCCTCTATTCCAGTATTATTAACATATGACATAAAAATTGTTACTGATGACGTGCTCCTTGTTTTCAATATTTCAAAGAATCATTCCAAATGAAATTGGTGATCTATCACGACTGAAGATGTTATATCTTACAAATAATTCACTTTCAGGATCTAAACCATCTTCATTATTTAATAATTCAGAACTGCAAGAATTGGAACTTGACCTTAATCAATTACATGGTAGTCTCCCATCCAATATGTGTATGGGGCTCTCAAAGCTTGAAAGATTTTGGGTGAGTAACAACGATTTGTCTGGTGAAATACCATCTACTTGGCATCACTGCAAAGAACTGAGAGACTTAGCCTTAAGTAATAGTAGGTTTAACAGATGATACATATACCAAGCGACATTGGAAATTTAACTAATCTTCAAATCTTATATCTCGAGAGCAACAACTTAGAAGGTATTGGTTCTAATTTTACAGCATTGTTATGTTGATTGAAAGTTAATTTATTTTTGTGTTTATAGGTCATTAATTTGTAATACAAATTAGTAATTTCATTTGGATAAACAAAATATTTGAATGGATTACATTTAAAAACACGGATCATGATGCTTTCTTGTTAAAGCCTAGCATATTATTCTAGTGTCAATTAACTGGGGATTATAGATAGTTTAATCTAGAAATGAATATCAATAAAACAATATGAAATATTAATACACTTCTTATTTTTTATTATTTGATCTTTTATATGTTTTTCACTCATTTAGAACACATGCAAGCATGCGCATACAATCATGATGGTGGGGCCACACTATTTTTTTATGTTAATTCTTGAAGTGAAAAAAATATTCTACAGAAATAATTATCAACATTGGTGACCTATCTAGCTATCTGTCTTCATCGCAGAGTGTTGGACTTTGGATCCAAGTCCGCCCTTGATGGGCTGAACTATTTGATTAGGATACAAGCAGCCAAATCAAATAAGAAAAAAAATTAAATAATCATTAATTATGGATTGAAAAATAAATTAGTATTAATTATGACATTGTTAATTGAGAAACAAGTCATCATAATTCAGGAAATTAATTAAGAATTAATTCTCCTTATTACTAACTTGGAAGGCAAGAAGGGGTGCACATTATTTCCTAATTAGTGGCCACCCTAAACCACTATAAATAGGATGTGCCTCCTTTAGTTATATCCATCCCTGCCATTGAGCTATCTGGCAACCTCTCTTCTCTCCTACCATCTTTCTTGTTCCGGTGATCTGCTATGCCAATCTCAATTAGGCTCTAGTAGTCTAATAATTGTGTGGGCACTATTATGTTCGAATTATAGAGCATTAAAGCTTTGATCCGGATCTAAACGTGGATTTACCCCAGTACGTTAGTCCAGTCTCTCCACTTATTTTGCTACACAGAGAAATGTGTCAATCCACACTAACACACATATTCACACATATATTACTTTCATAACAGGTTTGGGTGCTCATCAAATCTTTCATAACAGGTTTGGGTGCTCATCATTTGATGAGCACCCTTACCTAATCAAATATGGGCCGTCTAGATATGATCTTAACGGTCCATATTTGATTTTTTGAAATGATGATTTTTTAAATTAAAAATCATTTTTTGAAAAAATGATAATCAATAAATCATTTTTATTTTAGAATCTATATCCATTAAAATATTTTTTTAAAAGAAATAAAAACTTTAAGAAAATCAAATCTAAACGGCCCAAATCTGATTAGGTATGGGTGCTCATCATTTTGATGAGCACCCAAACCGCTGCTGAAAGTAATGTGTGTGTGTGTGCTAGTGTTTATCGACACATTTCTCATCCTATATGTAAGATAATTTTTTTTGTGATGGCTTGTTTCTAACTAGTTGTAAAAGACACTAATAGTCGATCTAAAATTTTTTTAAGGGAAAATTTCATGAAAATACCTTCAAAATATCAAAATGCTAAATCAATTTTGTTTCCTACAATAGTTTAGGTATGGACTACACTTAATTAGCAATATACACCTCATTTTAGTATGAAATAACCGATTTGAGATTCTCAAATTTTGAAGGTATCTTTTTGAAAATTTTTCAATTTTTTAATACTATTTAGCATTTTGGTGCCATTGATTATTGGTTAGTATAACTGCATTAATTACCGGTTAGTGTCTCTCATTTACTCTCTCTTCATAAGGGTGATTTTAGAAAATAAATTATATTTTTACATATTTATTATCTTTAACTAATTTAAAAGTTAGATTATTACCATCGTCAATCGACATCTGCACGTTGCTGGAGCATTTATATCTTTTTGAAAAATAACTCACAACGCTTAATTGAAGAAAAGAAGCTGCACGGTACAGGGATTCTTTTTAAAAAATGCATGCATGATAAAAAAAAAAGTCATTTGGATTATTAAGAGAATTTACACTATAACATATGCTTAATAAGCGAGGCATATGTATTATTAATAATATCATCAATTATCTTTCTGCTCACACTAAGTTTTGAACAGGAGAAATTCCATCAACTCTCTTCAACACTACTTTAGAATGGAAACAGTTCAAATGGTAGACTACCCATGTCAATGGGCAATCAGACAATGCTGGGTAAGTATATCTGATGAGTTACAAATCCTTTACAGGTATGGTCAATCTACTGATCGTATATATATATATATATATGCATACTGCAGATACACATACAACAAATTCATAAGGAAAGAAATGCATAAGATGTGTTTTGTTTTTCGCAGGTGAAATTCCTCAATTTATTTTCAACATACCTTCTTTGAGAACAGTCGCCCTTTCCTTTAACTATTTAAATGGTAATTTGCCAGAAGAGATGTGCCATTAACTCCGTTTACATCAAGAATCTGACGTCAATAATAATCAATATGAGGGAAATATTCCAAAATTAATGGGTAATTGCACATATTTGCTAGGCTTATATTTGAGTACGAACTCATTCTCAAGGAGCCAACAACTCGAGATCGTTCTTTTATCGAGGAGCCATTTATTTTAACTATCCTAAGAAAAACTAAGC
This sequence comes from Inga leiocalycina, assembly GCA_963242795.1. Classification (NCBI taxonomy): domain Eukaryota; kingdom Viridiplantae; phylum Streptophyta; class Magnoliopsida; order Fabales; family Fabaceae; genus Inga; species Inga leiocalycina. Next base: position 63,569,165 of record OY725321.1, read on the forward strand.
GCTATAAATATGGTTAGAAAAGGGTTTTTTAAATTGGTTTTCTTTAAATCAAAGTTCATGAAAATAAAACTATTTCTAATCTTTTTGGTATTTTTGAAAGTAATTGAAAATGCTAAATTGAAAATGAAGATATGTATAATGGATGCTCTTGATGATGAAGATAGTGGCAATCATTGCTAAACAAATTATGGGAGTTAAATTTTCATTAAGTTTCAAGAACAACCTTAAGATAACACTTGGGTTCAATATTACCAATTAGTAGTAGTTCCTACAAACATAGTTAATTACTATCTCTTGAGATATTGTTAAAATTCACTTAATGCGCAATTAAAGTTGGAATGATGCAAATTGTTCTTTTCAATTTGAATGTCCTAACGAACTATCCAAGAGCTAAAATCAATTATGATTACTAATCAATAACATGAAAGCAAGCATAATTTCACTAAGTTCATCAAAAGATATATATCAAAATGAATATCAAGATACATCATCCAATTAAAATCACAATGATCAATTCACATGGACAACATAATAGTAATCCAAGTCTCAAAACTACACAATGATAAAACTAAACAAAGAAATCAAATGCATAATTTTGAGCATAAGATTGAATTAAAAACTCCCCTATGTAAACACAATTGCTCAAGCCACAAATCACCTCACCAAGAAGCAAATAGGTCAGCCCTGCATAGCTACTGTCACAGCCCAATTCAAAATAACCCCACAAACAGCCTCAAATTTAAAACCATGGAGAGGTCACTGGCCAAATGTGTGAATGAAGACAAAGTGGATTTGAATAGGAAAGGAAGCAAAAACCGTGGGTCTCTTGGAGAATAAGGATGAACCGAAGCTTGAGGGAATATAGAAGGAGTGATAATGGTACTGGACAGGGATCAAGAAGAGCCTATCGGTGTGGAGGAATTAATGGAAGAGAGGGAGTGCTGAAATTCAGAACAGAGGAAGGATGAGGTTGATGAAGATGATGGAGGCGCTGTGATGATGGTGGTGTACCGTGGTTAGAGAATGAAGATAGAGGGAATGAGAACAAAAGGCGTTGGTGGCAATCTGAAACTGGGAAGATGATGTATTTAGAAGCAGGGCAGTGCTATGAGGGCGCTGGTGGTGGGCAAGGCTTGACGTGGGTAAATCAGATGAAGAGCAAGAAGCATTGACGATGGTGAAGTGCAGCTCCACAGTGGTTCGGGTGCCTCAGAATTCCAGCTCAACCCCCTCCTTTAGCTCTCGGCTTTACCCAGATCTCCATGCTCACGTTCTCAGCTCTCAGTACTGCAAACAGATTGCAAATTCGCCGGCAATGGAGGACCGATGGTTGAGGTGTGATTCTCTGCCTCTTCTTGGTCTCCCTCAAGCTCCCTCTGAGTTTTCAGTCCTCTCCCATGTCCGCCTCCTCTGCGATTTCAGTTCTGTTCTATCGGGACTGTCTCTCACCCTTTTCCCAGCGGCGCCCTCTCTATTTCCTGATTCGGTTCTGTTTCTTTCTTTTCTCGGGTTCGGCATATCCAGATCCAATGTCCAGCCCATTCAGATCCTCCGTTTTTTTAATCTCAGATCCGTTTCTGTTTCTTCAGCCTCCTTCTGTTGCCTCTCAACTTGGGCCAACTCACCCATAGCCCAGCTATCCAATCTTGGGTCTGCTTTCACAGTTGGGTCTGCCATTTGTTTTTTGATTCCCAGCCCAAACTAGCAGCCCAACTCATTTCATTTTTTTTCCTTGTCTTTCTTTCAACTTGGCCCAATAATTTGAACCTCCAAAATCCTTAATTTCTTCTTTAACACCTACATTATAAAATTAAGTATAAGGTAGCATCAAAACTTCAAGATACAATATAAAAAATGATACTTAATGAATTTTAACCATTTTGCCCCTAATTCTCATTAATTCAAAATAATTGTCCATAACCAAAATTAATACTTAATAATGCAATAATGTCCCAAGAAATACATTAAAATCCCAAATTAATCATGAAAAATTCATATAAAAATATGGTTCAATCAGGTATCATCAAACTTATGTGCATTTTTCTATTAAGTTGTGTGTGTGTGTGTGTGTGTATTTTTATAACTTTTATCACGTGTATGTTTAGTCTTTTCATTTAAACAAGTAAAAATAAAACGAAATGCTTTTAAGCTTTAAAACTTAATGATATTTTAAAAATAAAACACAAAAAAGAACACACACACACACACACACTAATTCCTATCTTTCTTTTGATAAATTAGAAAACCAGGACATGCTCTTGTAGAAGTTTATGTATTATAACAATAAAATTTGAGACATGAATTGTACAATATTTATTTGTAGTTTTGAAGGCAAAAAAAAAAATTTATTTGTAGTTTTATTAAATGTTCTCTAAAGATCATATGCTATAGAATCCTTGCCCAAAAGGTAGTTAGAGTTTTATGTGACACATAAAAGAATGATAAATATATTTATGCAGAGCATCGTGTAATTCCTAGGAGGTAACTAATTTCACTACTTTATATAAATGTTATCATACATCAGTTTTGTTTCCAGGTCTTATACCCAAGGAGATATGCAATCTTGATAAGCTTGAAGATTTGAATTTGGCATATAATAATTTCAATGGACCCTTTCCTTCGCATATATTTAACATTACGGCATTGGAACGTACCTACCTTAACAATAATTTCCTCTCTAGCTTTCTGCCACCAAATTTAGGAATTGGCCTTCCAACCTGAAGAAATTTTGGTTGGGACATAATCTACTTATTGGAAAAATTCCAAATAGGATGTCAAATGCTTCTAAGCTCACTATGTTAGATTTACCAAGGAATAAATTTAGTGGAGTTATACCCACTGAACTGGAAATCTAACAAACTTGATCGCATTCTATTTATGTGGGAATGATTTGAATGGGTTGATTCCTAATACAATTTAAAGAATGCAAAGCCTTCAACGTTTAAGTTAGGGGTGAGCATGGGCAGGGTTGGGCAGGGCGAGATCCCTACTTGATTCCCTGCCCGAAGGATGAGCGGGCTGCATTTGTAACCCGATGCCCGGCCCTACCCGCTAAAGGCCCTAATCATTTTGGGATGGGCAAGGATGGGCTGGACAGGGTAGGCTTCCCTGTCCAAATGATAACACCTTGTCTTGTCCACAATTCTGTGTAAATTTCATAAACATTCCTATAGTTACCAATACCATATATCTTAACTTCACCCTAAATAGTATAAACTTCAAATACATTCAATGATTCCACATCTTGGGATATTTCAAAATAAGTCTATAACTTAAGTCTTGAAATTTAAAAAATATCATATGTCTTAACAAATTTCCATACTTTAAAAATTAAACAACATACATAATCCATTATAAATAAGAAAACAAAATGATTGTACTTAAAGCCATAAAGTCAAAGTAGTTTGCATCAATTCAATGTCCTAAAAGTTGATCAAATGATGAAGCATATTGAAAAAAAAAATAAAAAGCAACTATAATTTAATACATCATAAAGTAAAGAAGAAAGGAAGAAATATATTTGTAAATAGTGTTTAGTGGCTAAGGCAAAAAAGAGACGATCAGAAGAGTATTATACAATAGACAATATATATTTTAAATAAAAATATATATATGAAATAATATTTAATTGATATTAAATTTTATATTTTAAATAAATAAAAATAATTTTCAGGGCAGGGCAGCACCCCTTACCCAATGCTCGGCCCTGCCCGGTTATTAGCTCTCCCAAAGCTGCCCAAAAGTTTTTTGGGCCACTTTCTTAGGGCTGTGCTGGGTAATTTTTTGCAGCAGGATGGGCACACCGGGCCACTGAGCACCATGCTCACCCCTAATTTAAGTCTTAGCAACAATAAATTGCAAGGGTCCATCATAAATGAATTGTGCCAACTCAAAAGTTTGAGTGAGTTCTATCTAGCCAACAACATGATTTCAGGAATAATTCCAAAGTGCCTCGCAAATACTTCTTTGAAAAAATTGGATTTAAGCTCTACCAAATTAATTTCTCATATACGCTTTTCTCTTTGGAGTCTCCAAGATATCTTGATCCTAAACTTATCTTCCAGTGCATTGAGTGCAACAATTCCACGTGAGGTATCAAACTTTAGAACAATTATACTATTGAACTTTTCATGAAATCAAATTTCAGGAAACCTCCCAACAACCATGGGTGGCTTGCAAACATTGCAAAATTTATCCATGGCTCATAACAAACTCCAAGGGCCTATTCCTGAATCATTTAGTGGCATGATAGATATTGAGTTCTTGGACCTGTCCCAAAATAATTTGTTTGGGTTGCTTCAAAAGTCCTTAGAGTTACTTGTCCATATGAAGTACATTAATCTTCAATACAATTTATTACAAGGAGAAATTCCAAATGGTGGGCCTTTTCAGAAGTTTACATATGAATATTTTATGATGAATGAAGACCTTTGTGGTAGGCCCCAACTAAAAGTCCATCCATGCAGAAAAGGAAATAAGCACATCTCAACGAAAATGGTGCTTGTGATCAAATGCTTATCGCCTATCATTTTTGCAATCATTTTGGCGGCTTCATTTCTAATGTTTCTTAAATTTAAGAAGGGTCATGTTAGTCCTGAGACAAACAATAGAGACTTCTTAAATTTGGGTGGACCAATCAAGATATCCTATTATGATCTTTTGCAAGCAACAAATAAATTTGATGAGAGTAATTTTCTTGGTAAGGGAATTTTTGGATAAGTTTACAAAGGAATTCTTTCAAGTGGAAAGATAGTTGCTGTGAAGGTATTTCACTCAAACATGGAGGAAGCGTTGAGGAGTTTTGATATTGGATGTGTGCTGCCATATGCAGTTTAAGTCATCGAAATCTAATTAAGATCATCAGCAGTTGCTTAAATGATTATTTTAGATCTCTCATAATGGAATTCATGTCAAATGGGAGCCACGATCGATGTTGTACTCTCATAACCATCATTTAGATATGGTGCAAAGATTGAACATGATGATTGATGTGGCATCAGCGTTGGAGTATCTTCTTCATGGTTCTTCTACACCAATGGTCTATTGTGATGTAAAGTTGAGTAACGTTTTATTGGATGAAAATATGGTGGCCTATTTGAGTGATTTTGGAATTGCTAGATTGTTAAGTGACAGTCAATCCAAAATGTATACCAAAACTTTCCAACTCATTATATGGCACCAAGCAATAGTTTAATAATCACATTAAAATTTATTTAATTTCTATTACTTTAATTCATTTATACCTAGACACATGTACATGCTCGAATAAACTATGAGTTATTCAACTATTTAATTTAGCATTCAAATTTATACGCAGAGTATGGATCAAGTGGAGCTGTTTCAATGAAGGGAGATGTATATAGCTTCGGTATTTTGCTTATGCAAACGTTTACGAGGAAGAAACAAACAGATGAGATATTTGTTCAAGGTCTAACTTTGAAAGAATTTGTTATCAAATCAATGCCACATCCAATCATCAATATTATTGGTGTCAATTTGATGCACACGAGGAACCAAAATACTGGTAATATATTACTGCATATTATATATCAGTTTTTAAGTTTGCCTTAAATTGTTTCACTGATGCACCTAAGTCAAGAGCTGATATGTCAGAGGTTATGGCATCACTAGGAAATCACAAGGCCATACTAATGCAAAATATTCAAGGAACCACTCATTGAATAACTTTTTTAAATGGAATTGTATTTGCTACAATCTTTAACCCTTTGGATTGCTTTATCTCTACAACTTGTCATAGAGTGATGATGTCGCCAGTATTAATATACTCCCTCCGGTCCTAAATATAGGAGAAAGTTTGTAGTGTAATTTGTACTACAAACTTTATCCTATATTTAGGACCGGAGGTAGTATTAATTATTTGATTTGAGAATTTTGGACTCTACATATGAGTTTTGTTTGTCTTCAAGTTACTTTTTAACTTTTATGTATTAACATATCATTGAATAATAGTAACGTAGGGTTAATGCCTTTTTTTTCTTGACAAGTGTAAAAAGTTTAGAAAGTGATCGAGTTGAGAGAGACGTACTTAGAAGCCCTCGGTCATTGTGGACCCCAACAAATCCCATCTAGCTTTTTGACCCAATTAGAGGAAATGGGTCAATACCAAGACCATCCCAAGCTTTGAAACAAATTTAATGTTTTATTTTTATTCTATTTTATTGTATTGGTCAAAACATGTAATTCGAATGCCAAAATTACTTGGTTTTCAGCCTATATTGGGCTTGGCTGATATGGCCCATGTCATTGCTAAAACAAAATTACTCCTGTATTACTTTAATCAAAATCACATTTTACTTACAACAAACAAAATTTTTACATGTTAATACAATTTTAGTCCCTCAAATTTTCTCTCATTTTGGTTTTAACCCCTAAAATTTCAAACTATAGGTTTTTGTTCCTCAAATTTCATTCTATTTAAAATATTAATCCCTATAATTTAATAAAAACTTAAATCATTTTACCTTTAAGGGAACATTGTACTACCAATAGTTTGAAACTTAAAAACTAAAAATTATATTAACCAAATTTTTAAACACATGCTAAATTCAGTCAAAGTAAGTATGGTGTATTGAAGTTAATACAGACAAGAATTTTTAGAACTCTAGTTACATTTTCAAAAAAAAAATATGGGTGATAACTATGTTTTAGTGGTGGTGATTTTTTTTGGCCATATTTTTCATGGTGATTATTTAATAGGAGTAATTAGTAACATTCATTCAGTTATTTTTACTTTTTATCTGAGGTGAAGAATTTTGTCTCACAGAATTTTTCAAGAACTCTCAAGAAAATGCCCAAAAAGGGCGAGGATGAAAGCGTTCCCACAGCTTTGTTGAGCACCCAGGTCAAAGCTAGACCGGATCCTTTCTTTCTTTCTTTCTAAATTAAATCAAGGGTTTTCTCTTCGAGACTTAGAAGGCAAAGGGCTCTCGCCACTCCCAACAAGTGCACTTTCTAGTATTCAAACTTGTATTCTCTTCCTTACGGGGTGAGCTACTTCAACCAACAGCTTGTTGGTAAGCCAAATCCTTTTCTTTTTAACTTGTCGGTGTTAGATACTTTATTAATATGATAATGTTATATCTTATTCAGATTTTATTTAGATATGTTTATTGATTGATCAAATAAAGGATATTCTAGTTTATTATTTTGATCAAATTAAATATTCTAGATATTATGTAATCAATCTGAATATTATCGGACTGCTTTGAATATTATCAGTTTAATATATTTTGGATAAAATATCTTCTGAGTATGTCCCTCACGTGATTTGGATAGAGATTTAATTTAGAGTTACCTGCTTGCCAGTAAGCTATTTCAAGCCTTGATGGAGGGCTATAAATAGCATGGGCTAGGTTAGAATAGTAACATAGAAAATATGCACATGTTCCCTAAGATTTCCTAATGGGTGACAACTATTACCAAACCATCACTCCCTTCTGACTTTCTCTTCCTCTATACCATTTCCAAGTTGTGGGACAATATGTGCAGAATCACTATGACTAGAGGTACTTCAAATAAAAGTCTTACTGCTCTTTCATTGTAGAATATACATGATGTATTTTTATATTACGATTTAGTTTTATTGTTATATGCAGTATTAGAGCATGCCGATCCTCCTCTGCGTAGTGACTTGCATATGTTATCTTGATTTTTTTTTTCCTTAAAAGAAACATGATCCTAACTTTGATCGATAGAAATCTTAATCTTGTTTATTCTCCTGTTCAATCCTTCACTGTCTTTGTGAATCATGATTGATGCAAGTTTTCTTTGATTATGTTAATCGAATGAGTTATATATATATATATATATTTGTTTTATCGATCTATGCAATATTTTTTATCTTGTTAATCGATTGAATCTTGCTTTATTAAAGACTGGGTACATGAGTGTTTAAAAATTAAAACACTGTTTTATCGATCTGCGCAATCGTTGTAATCTGTTTTCTTTTATGATTTGTTTTAGAAATATCTCAACTTACTCTTGATCGACCTTGAAGTATGATTTTTTGATTAATCTTAATCCGCGTTCCTTTGAATATATACATGTTCATTTTCTTCTAAAATATCTCAATACATGATTTAATCAGACTTAATCCGTCTAATTGCTTGATCTAGATTCTGGACATATGTTTGGTTTATGAGTTTTCCCTTATTCTTCAATTATTATCATTCAAATTTAAGTTTGAGGTGCAGTATAGAGAGGGGCCTACTCACAAGTCAAGCAAACCAATATTTATTATTAACAGCTTTTATGACTTACGAGGTAAAACTAGATAATGGGGTCCAAAAGACTTTTGATACATGTCCTTCTTCTCACCGACTTTTTGGTTTTGGGAATTAAGTTTATGGCCTACAAACTAGATAATGCTGTGTGATGAAGAAGTATGTGGTCCTCGATGTGAGAAATTATGCAACACGCAATTTTCTTCTTCTCTTGCGTTCAACATCTTTTATGGAGCAATTTTATGGTTATTTGAGTCCTTATTTAAAGTCTATCTAAATCTAAGTATATGTATCTTTAACATCGATTGGGATATTTTTCTTCAAGTAAGCAAGATGATTAATATTATATCTGGTGTTATTAATAAATTTTTACTTAATATAAGAAAAATATATATAATGACTACAGTTATTTTATATTGTTTTTCTTTTCTTTTCTTCCCTTTGTTGAAGCACGAAACAGGGGAAAAATCACCATGTGATTTAATTAATAAATAGAGTAGTGAGAGAAGGAAATTTTTAATCTTATTTATAGGGTAGAGAGAAATTTTTGACATAAATGTACAATTTTATCTTTAATTTATTATTGTATTGATTCTATTCTTATATATTATAATGTATGTTAAATAGCGGTAAAATTGGAAAGTGGTTGAATTTCAAGGCATGGATAATGAAGTTTTTGGCGTTTTTTTGTATGTGTGAAACATGCTAGAAATATCTTATGAATATGATCAGAGTATTCAACAATGAATTAACCAGTGGGCCAAAAACCAAAAAAAAAAAAAACAGTGAATTTACCATATTAAATGCATCACATTCATTGCGCTTTTGCCTTCCCACTGGCCACTGCTAACTACTAATAAATATGTTGCTCCCTCTAGTTCCTATTAAAGAATACTTCTAATTAATTCTTATATACTAAGAAAAGATCATTAAGCCATTTAATTTGTCATAATTTTTTCTAACTTCTGCCCTCTGTATTTTTTTTTTTTCCAACTTTGAACCTCCTTTATCGCAAAGGTAAAATGGGAAAAAATGTAATTAATGAGGTTATTGGTTACTTATATTTAGAATTAAAAATTGCTTCTAGAAGATGCCATATAATAAGGACCAAAGAGAGTATGTAATTCATAATATTAAATATGAATAAATTTTAAATTTTATTTATTGTTAGATAAATCATATTTGAGAAGAATAAGACATGAGATTCAAGCTTTGAGGAGATTGAGTTCCAAAGGTGAAAGCTTAAGTCGTAGATTAGTTAAATGAATATTGGGTCATGCTTCACTTTTTGCTTGATTTTAAATAACAAAAAAGGATTTTACAAAATAAAAAATGAGAAAACATAGCCATTCAAGATTTTTTATTTTTTAGAACAAATTCCTATTTTTTTTATTAAACATTCAATTTAAAACTAATTAATCAAATAATCTTTTTTAACTTTTTATTTTTAAAAAACAAAAACTGTTTTGGAAATAGGAAATTAAACAATAAGGCCTATGGTTTCGTTAAATTTTAAGAGTTAAGATTGAATATCTTGAAAATATATTTTAAAAATAAAAAACAATATACCCAACAAGCTAATTATTTTTTTCTAGTTTCATTTTTTGAGCTTAACGATCAAATATAGGGGCCTACTCACAAATCAAGCACGCCAATATTTATTATTTAACCTACAAATTGGGCATCAGATATAAAACATCTAATCCAAGTGGTCCAAAAGACTTTTGATACGTGTCCTTCTTCTCACTGACTTTTTGGTTTTGGGAATTAAGTTTATGGCCTACAAACGAGACAGTGCAGTGTGATGAAGATGCATGTGGTCCTTCGATGTGAGAAATTATGCAACACGCAATTTTCTTCTTTTCTTGCGTTCAACATCTTTTATGGAGCAATTTGATGGTTATTTGTGTCCTTATTTAAAGTCTATCTAAATCTAAGTAAGTATATGTTTCTTTAACATCGATTGGGATGTTTTTCTTCAAGCAAGTAAGATAATTAATATTATCTCTAGATGTTAATAATAAAATTTTATTTAATATAAGAAAAATCTATATTATCACTACTGCTATTTTATATTGTTTTTCTTTTCCTTTCTTCCCTTTGTTGAAGCAGGAAACAGGGGGAAAAGCCCCATGAGGATTCATTTTTTGTACCTTTTTTTTTTTGCTTCAAAACTGTATTTGAATAATAAGATCATGGTGTCCATTATTTTTTAGCATAATAAATATATTAATTTTGGAAGTCGAATTAATCTAAAAGCTAACTAGCTTAGGAACTCATTCGAGACAACTATAAAATTTGAGATATAGTTTAGGAAATCATCAAAGCCCTTAAACACTAACAGTAAGTTTACAAGTCTTCTAGTTTACAAGAATAATCAAGCCTACCAGACTTTACCAAAAGCTTGGGCTTCCTAATTGCCTTCATAAGGAACAAATCATCCCCACAAGATTCTAATTAACGTTCATTTGGGGTTATTCAAAAGCCTACAGTACTTTTTGTTTTTGTTTTTCTAAAAAACTAAAACTACTGTACTTGACCAAAAACAAAGCCTACTGTATTCGACAGTGAATTAACTAGTCCGCAAAACAAAAAACAAAACAGTGAATTAACTTGTACTGCCTTCCCACTGCTAACCAATACTGCCTCTGGCCATAATATCAGAAGTCTTCTAGAAGGAATTTATGGTCTAAAATATAAGAGGTTGACCGAGTAATTAAGTAGACAAAGTTAATAATTTAACCACTTCTTATTAGTTTTAATGAGTTGATTAGAAGTGCTTTTTGAATAAGGACTAGGTGGAGTATATTTTTTGCAGTGATTGTTTAACTAGTATGATTTGGATATGGAGAAGTATAAATGTGTATTCCAGGATGCTCCATACTTGCAGCAATAACTTATTTTCCAGTCTGATATGCTAAACATGGGAAAACTTGCTTCCATAATTATGCAACTCTCATATTATAGACAGGAGGAAGTGCTAGATAATATAAGATTGAGCTTTTTTACCAGAAATTCCCTTAATTAAAAATATATACTTTCTTACAGAAAATAGGACATTCACTAAAAATTGTTTATGATATTTTGTTAGAAAAATAAATCTGCTTCATTACAAACTATTATATGCTAAGAGTCTAGTTTAAACAAAATAAAATACAAGAACCTGATTTAAAATTAAGGTAAATTATAAGAACTTCCATATTATTATTTTTTTCAATTTTATATGAGCTTAATTCAGTTTTTTTTATGAACACTGGATTGAGATGTTAATATTGACAAATCCCTATTTTGTTATACATTTTCATATTTATTTGGGGATTTTATCATAATTATTGACCTTAAAATGCCTTCTTTGGGATTAATTGGGATTAAGAGTAAATACATTGAATTAGAACTAAAAAGGGCAAAATTGTCATAAAAATTGTAATTACACTTTATCATTGATTTTTGAGAATATTTTCATGTTGGTTTAATATTTTTGAAGACTAGGAAAAATTACGGAAAAGGCCTGAGAATTTCTGGAAACTGCATATCAATAGAGAAAAGGATCAGAGCAAACTACAGAAAAGGGCCCAAAGTTTTGGAAAGCTATAGTTTTGTTGTCATTGAGGAAATTGGTTATTGATTTTGTGAGGAATGTAGATCTGATTTTCGACTTGAAATTTTGGAATTTTGCTAAAAGTCTTCAAAACAAAACCTAGGATTTAATCCTAAAATTTTGGTTATGAGTTTTGGAGTGTTTGTGATACTTATTGCTGATTTGAATTTTATGACAAGCTTGAACTCTTGGAAGACTCTTGCTAAATCTTGATGGAAAGTTAAGTTGTGGTACCAACCTTATTTTAACAAAGCTAATTCTCATCTGAACTGTTCTATACTCTGCAAGTTGCGGGACAGTTCGGGCATCATTTTCATCTTAATTGAAATTGTTGATTGATAGCTTCAAGCTGATTGAATTCCTAGTTGACAAGCCATGTCGTAGGGCTATCAAATAAAACTAGACTAACTATGCACTATAGTGATGCTAACCTAGGTCGATCTCTTTGAGGAGCCAATTATTTAGTCCCTAGCTAACTAAGTATAAATGAATAAATTAACCAAAGAGTGTAATGAAATTAATTAACTATTCTAAACTGGGCTAAACTACTTTTTTTATAGGTTTTTTCAAGTTTAATGAATGAAATGGAGTGATGTTAACGATGAGATAATGATTATATGAGCTTCCTTGACTTTTGATTTCGCTAACCTTCATCATCCAAATTAGCTTGAGTTCAATTCTTAACTAAGTACAAGAGCTAGTGAAAGACCCTTCCAAGCCAATATCACTAACGCACTAATCTCACCTAGACACCTAAGTTCAATTAGTTAATTAGAGATATTTTAGAGGCACTTAGCTTGTAGAGAATTTGCAATCGGAATTCTATACCCTTAACTAACCACTAACCAAGTCAATTAACCAAGAGTATGAATACATGATATGCCAATCAAATTTAGCAAAGTAGTGCTATAATCTAAACAACAAATCATTCAGTGCAACATCCAAAGCAAGTATCATCGTCCAAATTACAATTAACCAATTGAAATCCTCAGCTACATATATAAAGCATCAAATCTAGGACCTTAGAATCACAAATCATATATAGAGTGAGCGGAAGATGAAATCAAGAACATAGAACTCCCCTATCGGCACAAAGGACTCAGAATAGATTCATCTTGTGGGTATAATTGTAATTATTAAAACTTTCAGGAACTTTTCTGTGATTTTCTCTGGGCCCTTTTCTTCATAAATTTGTAATTTTCAGAATTTCTTGGGCCCTTTTCTGTAATTTTTCTGAAGCTTCAAAATATTGATACTGACCCTCCAGATCTCAAAATTTCTTCCTTCACACCTACAATGCAAGTTTAAGCACAAAGATAACATCAAATGTCCAAGAAACAATTGTACAAAATAATTAACAAATTGTGACAATTTTACCCCTAATTGCAATTAATTCAATACAATCGTCCCTAACCAAAATTAGTGCTTAATCATTCAATAATGCCTCTGAAAATGCATCAAAAATACCAATTTAATTATGAAAAATCATATTAAAATATGGTTTAATCAAACAACAAACATTTTTTTGGTTCAAAAGTGCCCACGAACATTAAAAAGTGGAGCAATAATGCCAATTCTGTGAAGTTGTTGGACGTTGACCGTCAAATGTAACTTTTGACTATTTGTGTGACACGTGTCATAAGATGGTGTAGATGTGGACTTCCTGTTTGACTGAAAACCTAATCCCGGTTTTTCCATTAAATATCCGACCAACCACCACTTGTCCATTAATTCGGAGACTTGCCTTCTCCTTCATTGTTTAAGTTGTCTGTCTGTCTTCAAAGGCGGAGAAAGCCCTATCATGAGATGGCTTTGTCTTTATCATCAACAATAGGAAGAAGTAGAAGAAGAGTGGCGATCCTCAGGCAACCGAGTCACGAGGATAACTACGAAGGTCCGTTGAGGTACTGTCATCATAGATTAGAGGCTCCACAGTAGATGGCATAGAAAGAAAGCAACCCTGGGCGGAGATTTTATGGTTGTTCTAACTACTATAAGGTATGTATGTTTAGTTATTGGGAGATGATTGTTGATGTCATGATGATTGAGTAATACCAGATTTATTTTGACAGGAAGGGTGTTGTGGGTTCTTTGCTTGGCACAATGAAGAGTTTGGAGAGAGGGCGAATAAAGTGACAAAGGAACTACTTGATCATGTTGACAAATTATACAATGAGAATACTTTCCTGAAATTAAGGCGCAAGAGGATGATTGTCTCTAAACAGCTGGGTGAAATTGAAGTTGAAATGAGGAAGCTGAGATACAAAGATCAAATAAGGTAAAGTGAAGCTAGGAAAGGCGCAAGGAAGTTTAAATATGTGATAGCTATATTGATGATGACATGGGTGTAGATATTTTATATGTATCTGTACAAGTTGTTTGAACTGGGTATTTGTACAAGTTGTAAGGTTTAATGCATTAGCGATAAAATCAAAATTTCAATGTCCAATATTTCTGGTTTACCATCTACAAATGAAACAAGTAATGGTATTTAACCAAAGTTTTGAATTGAAGTTGAAGGTTAATGTAGAAGGTAAATATATTAGATGATTGAGAATTACAATGTCCAAAAGCATGGAAATTTCAAAAGGACTGAGTTGATCTAAGAGGTCTGGCACCTAACTTACGAAAGGGCAGCATAAATATGACATACAAAGCATGCCCAATACACAAAAAGAATCCCAATACAATCAAATGTTAACCAGACCACAAAATGTGCCAGCTATGGCATAAGGAAATCCCCCACTCAAATTTCATGAATAAAAGCCTTAAGCTTTCAAATTCAATAGCAAATTAATCTCTTTATCCATATGGTTTCCAGCCCATGCAACTATCTCTACACTTTGACTAGGTGCAACTCAGTCTATACAATATGACTCGGATATAACTTAGTCCCTATAAAATAAAGATCAGGACTAAATTAGAAATGGATTAAAACTATAAAACCTGAGTTGCAACCAATATATCATCTTAAAGATTGGTGTTTTGAGTAAAAAAAATTCAAATGTTTTACTCAACTTGCCTTCCCCCAAAGGAAGAATGCACACATCCTGAATGCTCATTGTGCTTTTTCAATCATTAACTATAAAAACTCCTTCTCTTGTTTTTTTTAAAAAAGGAAAATTTCAGTCACCCCTACCAAAAAAAAGAGAAATTCATTTTACTCAACCAAAAAAATTTTGAAACTTCACTATACCTTAGGGTCAAAATGAAATTAAGTTTCATCGATGAAAAGACAATAATGTCCTTGCTTTATTATTTGAATCCCCTCATTTGTTCTTGTAAATTTATGTGTTCCTTTATTTATCTTGTGAATAGCCAAAATGTTCTTGTTGACTCCCTGGTTTCTTTTGAATCTCTTTATTTGTCCTATAAATAAATGCATTTATTTGTCTTGCGAATGCTCTTATGAAAAAATAAAGTAAGGACATCATTATCTTTTTATCCACAAAACTTAATTTCATTTTGGTCCAAGAGGTACGGTGAAATTTTAGATTTTTTAGGGATTGTCTTAAATAAAATTGCTTCTACGGAGCTAACTGAAATTTTCCATTAAAAAAATGTAAAATTTTCCATGTAATAAAAATTGTTTGCAATAAAATGAAACAGGTAACTCCAAGCTGGGTAGTTATCCTCTACTTCCATCATATGAAAAAGTCTATTCAAATATCCTAGGGAAAATGAAAGTGAAGTCCCAAGGACCAAAGAAAATACCAATAAAGTTTCTGCAAAAGGAAATTACAACTCGTTAAGCGTGTTTTACAACTCAACATGTTGTAAAAATGACTCAACGAATTGTTATTTCTTTTCGCAAGAACTTTAATGTTATTTTGTTCGGCCTCTGGGACCTCACTGGCATTCTCCGTGTTAACTCTTCTCTGTTTTCACTGACATTCATGAATTGCTAGCACTATGAATAACATGTTCATCTAGATTAAGCTTGAGAGAGTTAATCTAATTGAAGAACGTGGGTAGAGTTATTCTAGACCTAAAGTTTAAAGAGTTAAATGGAGGGTTTGTTAATAACATGGAGACATAGTTGTTAACCTAGCATTGTCAAAGTGAGGAGGTTGTTTAAAGATTATTTTCTCGTAAGTGCAGCAAGAGATTGTGCATCTAATTGGAGAATATAAGCTTGGTTATGACTCGAGAGAGCTTAACCAATAACTAATGAACCTTAGACTGACACATATACAACCCATAAACAGTAATATCGAAGAGGAAGTAGATTGAGTTCATAATATAGAAAAGGAGAGAGCAATCCTAGATTCATTCTACTTGATTAATCTCACAAAAAAGCATATACTGTCAGTATTTTCCTTAGTGGTTATCAATACATCTTTTAAATATGTTTTTCTTACACTCAACAGTTTGTTTGATTCAACTTAATCAAACACATCAAGCCATTGTTTGACTAATTGTTATTCAAATCCTCGTGGGAACGATCTCACTTATCACTATATTACTTGACGCGATCTGTAATATCCCAAAAAGTGATTAAGGGCTAATGACTTCAAAAGTGGATGTAATTATTGTTGAATAAACACTTTTGAAGAATGTGTGATGGGAATTTGGATATTTTAATGATTCCAATGGATTCCTTGTGAAAATTTATGTGAGAATGATGTTTGGTATGAAAATGGAACCAATGGAAGCAAAGATGCAAAATCTAAAATTCTGTCCAGTGAAATTCTATTCTGGGCAGTCCGTTTGTGTGAACGTTTTTAATGACCAAATGGTATCTAAAAATTATGAAATTTTCCAGTCTTATAGTTCACATCTCAAGCTTCAAAATGGACATATAATTTGTTCCATTTCGTTTTGTGAACCAGGAGATATAACTGTCCAAAGTTTGGGATGGAAACTGAACTCTGTTTTGGGGCAGTGATGAGTTTTATGTAATTCTGGGATTGTGTGGTGATTTTTATTAATGGCCAATATTTTTCCTATGAAGAGGACTTAAATATCTTTCATTTGGCTTTGGAATCACCTCATTTCTATTTTTCTAGAATTAGTTATGATTTTTCAAAGTTTGGGCAGAAAATCTGCCAGAAAATCCGAAAATGGGAATTATGACATCATCTCATTAAAAGATGATGTCAGCATGGATTATTAATCAAATTGCTCATCTTCTTCAGCCATTTCACGCCATTTCCAGCTGAAGATAGTGAGAGAAAGTTGAGAGCTCTTAGAGAGAGAAAGAGGAGAAATCTCGCAAGGTAAGCCGATTTCTCCGACGATTTAGCTTCTAACGCGTGTAACTCCGATCCTAAGCTACTCCTCTTTATTCTTTAAGGTTGTGAAGCTCAAAATTTGGTGTTTCAAAGAGGCTAGGGTTCAGCCAAATTTGGGAAAAGCCAGAGGGAGCTTGAGGTAACTTCCAAACTTTCGTATATTGCTTATTCTGGCTGCTGTGGGCAATTTAATCGGTGAAATTTTGCCGGATTGCCATTGGTTTTAAAGTTTGGAAATTGAGTTTCCTAGGGGTTATGCTGCCCAAATTGGGTCTTAATGTTAGTTGTAACCTAATGTAATGGTTAATAAAGTGGTTAGGAGTAGAAAGGAACGCGTTTACGGAGCCGAAATCGTAAAACCCCGATTTTCCCTGGAGAAGACCATTATTTTGGCCAGCCCTAGAAATGGGTCTTAGAGTTGGATTTTCAATGATTTGATGGTTCCATTGAGTTCAGGGGCGAAAATTAGGTGGGGTTACAGTTGGGCACTTTTTCAAAAAAGGCCGAGAAAGCATAATTACGGAAACACCCCTAAAACCCTAAAAGTAGGGCTGCCAAGGGCAATTTTGTAATTTGATATTGAATTTGATAATTCTGAGTACGGAAATGGATTCCTTGGGCGGAAATATGTTAGGATAGCCCATATTAGAATTTCGAGAAAAGTGCAACCGGTCCGGGTATGGCGGGCCCAGGCCGGGTCCCCGGGGGTATTTTTGTAAATTTTCATTATAGACTCATATAACCCTAAGTAACACTATGGAAGTGTCTAAATAGTGCATTTGGAATTGTAGGATTCGATATTTGCCGCCCTCGTGACCCAACTACGCCAGCGAACGTCAGAAAGGAACGAGGTAGTGACTTTTCTTTTGTACCATATATGATGCATTGTATGTGTGTTATATCGTTGATTTGTAATGAATTCGTATGCTGCGACATCTGTGGATTTGTGTTAGCACTGTCATTCCAATAGTCCCTGAGTAGCTAACAACGGTTCGGGTTAGGACGGTGTGCCTTCCCGGCGGAGAAAGGGGATGAGGATGAGGTGTGATATATGTGATTATGTGAGCCGAAAGGCTATTTGTGGAGGCCGACGGGCCATTTGTGAAAGCCGAATAGCTGTATGGGCTATAAGGCTATATGTATGCACTGTCACGCCAATAGTCCCTGAGTAGCTAACAACGGTTCGGGTTAGGCGGTGTGCCTTCCCGGCGGAGAAAGGGGATGAGGGTGGAGTGTGATTTGTGGTGCTGCTGCTGCTGTATGATGATTTGCTTACATGCTGTGTGCTTATGTGTGGTATAAATGTTTTGTTACTACTGGGATTCTCTTGAATCTCATTCTTTCCTTTAACTAACCTTTCAGACAGGGCGAGTGGCTCTAAGGAGAAGCGTACGACCCGGAGCGGTTAGAATCCTGTAGGGGCATTTATTTTGGTTATGTTGGTTAAACCTGTTGGACAGGGTGTCTGTATATTATGTTGGTTGTAAAGAATAGTTGAACGTAGTTGTGTAGTCCCCTATATGGAGGTTGTAAACCCTTTTTGTGTATGAACGGAACCCGGGGGTTGCCGGGATTGCTATTAGATATTCTGATATGAATGAATGTGAATTAACTGCACAGGTGATTATATTCGATAATTGAACTTGAGACCGGAATAGGAAAGAAGTTTTGAAAATTTTATAAAGTCCCTACTTCACAGGGAGTTCTAAATGAGTTTTGAACTATTCGACGGTCTCTAAACCAATTTAATTACGTAATATCGAATTATAATTACGCTATTTAAGGCAGGGGGTTACATTTTGGTATCAGAGCTGTAGTTCCTGGCAAGGGTAGAGGTTGCTAGGATAGCTCCCTTAGTTGGTTTTAGGGATAGAAGATTATCTGTGAACGATTGTTGTGTATGCACATGTATGTTTATTGATGTGGACATATATGGGTTTTATTACTATTGTGCATACTATTTCTGCTGAATTAATGGGGCAAGTTGTTTGTAGAATGAAGAAAACAAGAGGACACCCCAATATTCCGCGTGTAGACCCTGAGGTGGAGGTTGTTAATGAAAACCCACCGGATACAATGCAAGAGCTTATGGGTCTAATTCGGGATCAGAGAGATATAATCACTGAATTGAGGGAAGAGCTCAGAGCTGAGAAGGCGAAGAACCAGGAAGGTCCGGTTCAATCCACTCCGGAGGAGACTCAAGAAGAGACTCGACATGAGGACACTGCAGAAGGATCAGCACGACCTCTGGAATCCCCACCTCGTGCCACCTTGAATCAGGAATCATATGGGATGCCACCCAGGGAGGAAAAAGACCTTCAGTATTGGGTCACTCGATTCTGCAAGCATATGCCTCCGACGTTCAGAGGAAGGTTTGACCCTCAGGCAGCCGAAGATTGGTTGTACAGACTGGAGAAGATATTTGAGGTTCTGTGTTGCCCAGAGGAGGTGAAGCCACGGTTGGCAGTGTATAAACTCGAGGGGGACGCGGATCGTTGGTGGCGGAATATTGCCCTGACATTAAAGAGCAATGAAACACCATTGACTTGGGAACTGTTTCAACAAGAGTTCAACGAGAAATACTTTCCCAAATCAGTGCGGCTCGAGAAGGAGACAGAATTTCTCAACATCAAACAAGGGGATACAGAGAGCTTTGACGACTATTTGTCCCGTTTTGTCCGGTTGGCTCGGTACTCCTCTTACCTCCGGTTTAAAGATGATGAAGAATGGAGTTCTGATATGCTCATCCGCGGTCTGAGGCGAGAATTGAGAAAGCGATTGGTTACGAACCAATTCACTAAGTTCAACAAGGCTGTGGAGCAATGTCGAATTACGGAGAATAATCTGAGGGAGTTGAATCCTACCAGAGCTATTGGCCATCGCAGTGAACCCAGTAAGGGTAATGCTTCCCAGAAGCAGAAAGGCCAAGGATCCTCTTCATACAAGGGCGGTGATAAGAAGCCCTATCAGCCCAGAGACCGTGAGCCTCAGAGGGCTGTGACTGAGTGGAAATGCCCTCGCTGCAACAAAATGCATTATGGCCAAAATTGCCGGGGAGAATTGGTCTGTTTTAACTGTAAGCAGCCAGGACATTTTTCCCAAGATTGTCAACGACCACGAGTCGAGCAAAAACCGAGGACACAGGGCCGAGTATTCACTATGACCCATGAGGAGGCCCACAAATCTCCTGAGCTGATACAAGGTAAACTTCTACTTCATGGCCATCTGTTGCAAGTTTTATTTGACTCGGGTGCAAGTCACTCCTTCATTGCCTATGATTGCGTGAAGCGCCTGGGATTACATGTGCACAAACTGCCATTTGAATTAGTAGTGTCAACTCCAATGGGTATTAAGGCCTTGACCACAGAAGCTTGTTTGAGTTGTGTCATAACTGTGGAAGGGCATCAATCTATTGTAGATTTGATATGTTTGCCTCTTAGTCAATTAGAAGTCATTTTGGGTTTTGATTGGTTAATGGCAAATAATATATTACTTGATTGTGGAAACAAGAGGATAGTATATCCTGTATCTCAGAGGGCTGAAGATGTGGATGCTAGTATGAATTTTCTTTCGGTAGCCAAAGCTGAAAAGTATCTTGAAAAGGGTTGCCAGGGGTATGTAGTGTTTTTCTCTGTGCAAGGGGAAAATGGTGAAACCTTGAATAATATACCCGTGGTAAATGAATTCCCTGAGGTGTTTCCAGACGATCTAAGCGGATTACCTCCAGAAAGGGAAGTTCAGTTCCCAATTGACATTGTACCTGGAGCTGGTTCTATATCCAAGGCCCCATACCACATGGCCCCAAACGAAATGGCGGAGTTAAAGAAACAAATAGAAGATTTGCTTGAGAAAGGGTTTATTAGACCCAGTGTGTCGCCTTGGGGAGCTCCAGTGTTGTTTGTAAAGAAGAAAGATGGGAGTCTTCGCTTGTGTATCGACTACAGAGAGCTGAATAAAGTTACTATAAAAAACAAGTACCCTCTTCCCTGAATTGATGACCTTTTAGATCAACTCTCTGGTTCGTGTGTGTTTTCAAAGATTGATCTAAGGTCAGGGTATCATCAGCTGCGAGTGAAAGCAGAAGATATTCCAAAGACTGCTTTCAGGACCCGATATGGTCATTATGAGTTCTTGGTGATGCCATTTGGGCTAACCAATGCGCCTGCGGTTTTCATGGATTACATGAACCGTATCTTTCGGCAATATCTGGATCAGTTTGTTGTTGTGTTTATCGATGACATTCTGATATATTCCAAGAATAAGGAGGAGCATGAGCATCATTTGAGAGTTGTATTGAATACATTGCGTGAGAAACAACTATATGCTAAATTGAGCAAGTGCGAGTTCTGGCTATCAGAAGTGAAATTCTTAGGCCATGTTATCTCGCAAGAAGGGGTCTCTGTGGATCCCAGTAAAGTGAAAGCAGTACTGGACTGGAAGAGGCCAGAATCTGTGGCGGAAATACGCAGTTTTCTGGGTCTTGGTCGTTATTATCGGAGATTTATCCAAAATTTCTCCCGTATTGCGTTGCCGATGACCAAGCTCACGAGAAAGGATCAGCCGTTTGTGTGGGATGAGAAATGTGAAAACTGTTTTGTGGAGCTGAAGAAGAGGTTGACTACGGCACCTGTGTTGATTTTACCCGATCCCAGTGTGACATATGTTGTGTATTCTGATGCCAGTGGGCAGGGATTAGGGTGTGTCCTTATGCAGCAGGGACGTGTGGTGGCCTACGCCTCTCGACAGCTCATACCTCATGAATTGAATTATCCCACTCATGATCTGGAGCTTGCGGCCATTGTATTTGCTTTAAAGATTTGGTGTCATTACCTGTATGGTGTGACTGTGGAACTGTACTGCGACCACAAGAGTCTTAAATATCTATATGATCAAAAAGAGCTGAATATGAGACAGCGTCGTTGGATGGAATTGCTTAAGGACTACAACCTGGAGATAAAATATCACCCGGGTAAGGCAAATGTAGTCGCTGATGCTCTTAGCCGAAAGACGGTGCTCGTTGCAGCTATGATGATACAAGAAAGGGAATTGATTGAAGATTTCCGTGATTTAAATTTGACAAATCAGATCATCTGTGCCAATTACACTGTTTCTCAAGAGGAGAGTGATCTAAGGGCGGAAATTGAAGAAGCTCAAAGTCAAGATGACTGGATACAGCGCAATCTGACTCGAATCGAACAGGGAGAAATTTCAGGCTACGACATATCGCCTCGTGGATTGGTTCGTTACCAGAAAAGAGTCTGCGTTCCACTTAAGGCAGAGTTGAGGCAGAAGATTCTGGATGAGGCACACAAGAGCCGATATACTCTTCATCCTGGTATGACCAAGATGTATCAGAATTTGAAATCGGTGTATTGATGGCCGGGTTTGAAGAGTGACGTGACCAAATATGTTGCAAGGTGTCTCACTTGTCAGAAAGTGAAAATCTAGCACCAGAGACCGCCTGGTTTACTTCAGAGTCCTGAGATTCCGGAATGGAAATGGGAAAGCGTGACCATGGATTTGGTTGTGGCATTACCCAGGATCAGAAACTATGATGCGATCTGGGTAATTGTGGACCGATTAACAAAGTCAGCCCACTTCATACCAATGATGCTGGTTACTCTCCGGATAAGCTAGCAGAGATTTATATCCGAGAAATTGTGAAACTCCATGGTGTACCGAAGAATATCATTTCCGATCGAGATCCCCGATTCACTTCGAGATTCTAGAAAGCATTGCATGAAGCCTTAGGTACTCAACTGAGATTCAGTACGGCTTATCATCCTCAAACGGATGGACAATCTGAGAGAACAATTCAGACGCTGGAAGATATGTTGCGAGCTTGTGTTCTCGACTTTAAAGGAAGTTGGGATCGTTTCCTTCCACTGGCTGAGTTCGCTTACAACAATAGCTATCATGCGAGCATCCAAATAGCTCCGTATGAAGCGTTGTATGGAAGACGGTGTCAATCACCTTTATGCTGGAATGAATTATCCGAAAGGAAGCTTTATGGGCCAGATTTGGTTGATCAAACCTCAGCACAGATTCAGATCATTCGTAAGAGGCTCCTTGCAGCGCAGAGTCGACAGAAAAGTTACGCTGACAAGAGGAGAAGGCCTCTAGAATTTGAGGTTGGTGATCACATATTTCTGAGAGTATCACCTGTCACTGGCATTGAGAAAGCTATCAAGCGAAAGAAGCTGAGCCCAAGGTACATAGGTCCTTTTGAAATCCTTGAAAGGATTGGGCCTGTTGCTTATCGAGTAGCCCTACCCCCAAACTTGAGCAGACTCCATGATGTGTTTCATGTTTCCCAACTGAAGAAGTATCAACCGGATCCATCTCATATTGTTGAATATGAAGAAGTTGAGTTACAAGACAACTTCACATATGCGATAGAGCCAGAACAGATCATTGATAGAGAAGAACGACTGCTCAGACACCGAAGCATTCCATTTGTGAAGGTGATCTGGAAGGGAATGACTAAGAGGGAAGCAACTTGGAAAGCAGAAGCTGATATGCGGAGACGTTATCCAGAGTTTATGGCTCAAGTTGTGTGACAAATTTCGAGGACGAAATTTATTTTACGGGGGGAGAAATGTAATATCCCAAAAAGTGATTAAGGGCTAATGACTTCAAAAGTGGATGTAATTATTGTTGAATAAACACTTTTGAAGAATGTGTGATGGGAATTTGGATATTTTAATGATTCCAATGGATTCCTTGTGAAAATTTATGTGAGAATGATGTTTGGTATGAAAATGGAACCAATGGAAGCAAAGATGCAAAATCTAAAATTCTGTCCAGTGAAATTCTATTCTGGGCAGTCCGTTTGTGTGAACGTTTTTAATGACCAAATGGTATCTAAAAATTATGAAATTTTCCAGTCTTATAGTTCACATCTCAAGCTTCAAAATGGACATATAATTTGTTCCATTTCGTTTTGTGAACCAGGAGATATAACTGTCCAAAGTTTGGGATGGAAACTGAACTCTGTTTTGGGGCAGTGATGAGTTTTATGTAATTCTGGGATTGTGTGGTGATTTTTATTAATGGCCAATATTTTTCCTATGAAGAGGACTTAAATATCTTTCATTTGGCTTTGGAATCACCTCATTTCTATTTTTCTAGAATTAGTTATGATTTTTCAAAGTTTGGGCAGAAAATCTGCCAGAAAATCCGAAAATGGGAATTATGACATCATCTCATTAAAAGATGATGTCAGCATGGATTATTAATCAAATTGCTCATCTTCTTCAGCCATTTCACGCCATTTCCAGCTGAAGATAGTGAGAGAAAGTTGAGAGCTCTTAGAGAGAGAAAGAGGAGAAATCTCGCAAGGTAAGCCGATTTCTCCGACGATTTAGCTTCTAACGCGTGTAACTCCGATCCTAAGCTACTCCTCTTTATTCTTTAAGGTTGTGAAGCTCAAAATTTGGTGTTTCAAAGAGGCTAGGGTTCAGCCAAATTTGGGAAAAGCCAGAGGGAGCTTGAGGTAACTTCCAAACTTTCGTATATTGCTTATTCTGGCTGCTGTGGGCAATTTAATCGGTGAAATTTTGCCGGATTGCCATTGGTTTTAAAGTTTGGAAATTGAGTTTCCTAGGGGTTATGCTGCCCAAATTGGGTCTTAATGTTAGTTGTAACCTAATGTAATGGTTAATAAAGTGGTTAGGAGTAGAAAGGAACGCGTTTACGGAGCCGAAATCGTAAAACCCCGATTTTCCCTGGAGAAGACCATTATTTTGGCCAGCCCTAGAAATGGGTCTTAGAGTTGGATTTTCAATGATTTGATGGTTCCATTGAGTTCAGGGGCGAAAATTAGGTGGGGTTACAGTTGGGCACTTTTTCAAAAAAGGCCGAGAAAGCATAATTACGGAAACACCCCTAAAACCCTAAAAGTAGGGCTGCCAAGGGCAATTTTGTAATTTGATATTGAATTTGATAATTCTGAGTACGGAAATGGATTCCTTGGGCGGAAATATGTTAGGATAGCCCATATTAGAATTTCGAGAAAAGTGCAACCGGTCCGGGTATGGCGGGCCCAGGCCGGGTCCCCGGGGGTATTTTTGTAAATTTTCATTATAGACTCATATAACCCTAAGTAACACTATGGAAGTGTCTAAATAGTGCATTTGGAATTGTAGGATTCGATATTTGCCGCCCTCGTGACCCAACTACGCCAGCGAACGTCAGAAAGGAACGAGGTAGTGACTTTTCTTTTGTACCATATATGATGCATTGTATGTGTGTTATATCGTTGATTTGTAATGAATTCGTATGCTGCGACATCTGTGGATTTGTGTTAGCACTGTCATTCCAATAGTCCCTGAGTAGCTAACAACGGTTCGGGTTAGGACGGTGTGCCTTCCCGGCGGAGAAAGGGGATGAGGATGAGGTGTGATATATGTGATTATGTGAGCCGAAAGGCTATTTGTGGAGGCCGACGGGCCATTTGTGAAAGCCGAATAGCTGTATGGGCTATAAGGCTATATGTATGCACTGTCACGCCAATAGTCCCTGAGTAGCTAACAACGGTTCGGGTTAGGCGGTGTGCCTTCCCGGCGGAGAAAGGGGATGAGGGTGGAGTGTGATTTGTGGTGCTGCTGCTGCTGTATGATGATTTGCTTACATGCTGTGTGCTTATGTGTGGTATAAATGTTTTGTTACTACTGGGATTCTCTTGAATCTCATTCTTTCCTTTAACTAACCTTTCAGACAGGGCGAGTGGCTCTAAGGAGAAGCGTACGACCCGGAGCGGTTAGAATCCTGTAGGGGCATTTATTTTGGTTATGTTGGTTAAACCTGTTGGACAGGGTGTCTGTATATTATGTTGGTTGTAAAGAATAGTTGAACGTAGTTGTGTAGTCCCCTATATGGAGGTTGTAAACCCTTTTTGTGTATGAACGGAACCCGGGGGTTGCCGGGATTGCTATTAGATATTCTGATATGAATGAATGTGAATTAACTGCACAGGTGATTATATTCGATAATTGAACTTGAGACCGGAATAGGAAAGAAGTTTTGAAAATTTTATAAAGTCCCTACTTCACAGGGAGTTCTAAATGAGTTTTGAACTATTCGACGGTCTCTAAACCAATTTAATTACGTAATATCGAATTATAATTACGCTATTTAAGGCAGGGGGTTACACGTTCCGTGCACTTGCGGTTGCGAACAGTTGGTAATGTTAGTTAGTGACTTGTTTTATTGATGAGCCATGATTTTGGGAGTGACATTTGACAGGGCAAACGTTTTAACCAGATTATGAAATTAAGCAGTGTTATATTGCTCATCCAGACCTTTGAAATGAGTGTTAGTTCATAATTTTTGGATTTTTATATAAAAAGATATGATTTTTCAAAGATGACAGAAATCTGGAAATTCCTGTGAATGTCTCAGGTTCAGTTTTGATAAATGGGTGTTTTTGGATCAAATAGAATAGAAATGAATGTGGGTTTTATTTTTCTTTCAAAAATCTTTCCAAGAGCTAAACATAGAGCTTTGAACCACTTATTTCTGAGTTATATGGAATTACTCATGAATTTTCAAAGTTTCAGGTAAATTCATTATTCATGGTACCCAAGCTTTAGCAATTATGAAAGATGTTAAGCTTTTAGTCTTTCTATGGGTACTTTTGGGTCACATCTGGCTCTTAAATAGCTAAAATACTCTTATAAGTGACCTTATAGTAAGGTGTTACATTTTCCTCTTTCGTTTATCATGCTCCCAACGTGCCACAAAAAGATGCTTCTTATATTTTGGAAAATTGTTTGAGCCTCCTTGTTTTAGTGCCTGAGCCTCGTTTTAAACTCCCAGACTCACGTTACTGATTTTTTTAAACCATACAAATCAACTTAATAAATAAATTGATTAAATTATAATTCATCCTCAAGCTATATATGTTGGCGCAAAAAGACGAAGAAGTGGTATCTCCACATGCAGGTGCGTGTTGCTTGTCTCCAGCCATCGTTTCCGGCGATGAATCGACTCTTAGAGCTAGAGGCTGTCATGTCAAAAAGTCCTACTGTACGGAGAGTTTGGAAGGAGCGTGAGCCATTTACAGGTTGGGAGAATGGTGTGGGGAAGTTGAAGATGCTGAGGAATGAACCAAGGAGAAAGAGGAGAGGTTGGTCTGAAACTCAATCTTGATCCTGATGGCCTTGGGTTCTTATCACTGTGTTGAGATTTACACTGTCCAAATATAGTTTCAATGGTCCGGATTTTAAATTTTCAACTGATGATTAAACCTGGACAGTTCAGTTTAGGAACTCATCATTTGGTGATGAACGCCTAAGCTGAACCTTTTTTAACAGTAATTATCAACACTGTTAGTTTTTATTTTACGGTTTTAAGTTTCAGAAACTAAAGGATACAAAAATGTAAAGTTCAAGGGGAGCACATTTTGTGCTCATCATTTAGGCGGTCCAGATTTAATTTAAGTTAATATAATTTTTATATTTTAAATAACTTTTAATTTAATATATGTAAAATATAAAATAAAAATAATATTATAATTATCACTCCTAAGAAAAATAAACATGTCATTTAAACAATTATAGATTAAAAATTTTAAATTTGGTGCATTTAGATTAGAATTGAAGGGTCTAACTTTCATTATAGCGATGAGCAATGAGTCATGAGCACAAAATGTGAAGGACCCAATAAAAAGGGGAAAAAATTTAGAGCCCAGGTTCATTTTTGAGGATCTCTATATTAATTTTCCCTCCAATCTAGTTGTTGGATCAAATTGACCGTAACTCTTTTGCTAAAAAAACAAATTGACGGTGACTCTTTCAGGTCTTATAAAAAGTCAAACGCACCACTCCACATAAGACTTGCATGCTTGTTCACACTAAGAGTGAACATAGTATTCATACATGCTTTTCTAGTTTTTCTCACTAACGTTGTTTTGGGGTTACTCAATAGTCTGTTAGAGATTATTCATCGGTCAAATGCGCTTTATATGTTTACTCCAACTAAAGGTAAATATAAGCTATACTTTATAGTTTGTACTACAAAGTATATCTTATATCAAGGACTGGATATAGTATATGCGTATTAGCAAATATTTTATTTTTTTACCCTTCCATAGGGTCAATTAAGGGTTTAGGATATTTTATTATTTTATTACTTGCCAACAGTAAAATAAAGTTGTAAACAAAGGCAAAAAGTCGTACAATTAAGCAAACAAACCAAACTAAGCGAAGTTTCATTGGAAGGTGGCAGCTTGCCATAGACTTCAATGGTTTGGTCTGATTAGTGGACACTTTTAATCTTTAATGCTTGCCATTGTATCACAAAAGAAGAAAAAAAAAAGTTTCGAATTTTTTTTATTATTGTTGCTTCGTCAGGGATTATTATCTCAAGTTCATTTTTCAAATATGAAAATAGAAAAACTATAATGTACGGGGTAAGTCGAATATAATTGCTTTTGGAAAATAAACAAATGAATAAGAATGTTGTGTATGGGCCTTAAATCATTTGTTTGTATGCATATGATCTTTCAATTTGATGTAACAAAAATTTCTAGTCTTCATACCCATTTTTTTCTCTGCACTAAAATTGACCATCAAATAAAATAGGGTCATGATGAATTATGGTCATCCACTAAATTGAGCAATGTTTAACACGCCTTCTATGTAAAAGGGGAATGTATCCACACAAGCTTTTTCCCACTAACGTTCTTCCCGGGGCATATCTATCGCTTACCTAAACTTGGACCACAGATGACATAGTGCCGTGGAAATAAAATATTTTAGATTGTTTCTGAGAAAGATTTTATACATTACTAATTTCTCTCTCTTTTTTTTTTGTTAATATTGATATTTATTTTTATTATGTGTTGCATTTGTTATGCCACTCTTGTTTAATCTGAACCTGATATATTTCTTCCTCTCTCTCTTCTTTCTTTTCTGACAGGAATTGAGTTTGAATGCCTTGACTTTGATTTGGAATTAGAGAGGTATAAAATGACGTGTGTGCTAATACCTGGATGCACAACACTTGAAAATTTGACGAGTGAGATATTCTAAACATGGGAAAAGCTCCTACCTTTGTTTTCCTCTTCTTACTTCATTTCTTCATAATCTCTTTAGCTTGGAATGAAACAAACATTACCACAGACAAATATGCACTTCTTGCTCTTAAATCCTCTATCACTTATGATCCATACAACTTTTTAGCTAATTGGTCTGTCTCTTCTTCTCCATGTAATTGGGTTGGCGTTAGTTGCAGTAGTCGCCATGGAAGGATCTGTTCCTTGAATATTGGTAAGACTGGTCTTAAGGGCGTCATAACTCCTCAATTGGGAAATCTCTCATTCCTTGTTGACCTTGATCTTAGTAACAATAATTTTCGCGGTCAAATACCGGAGGAGTTAGTTCAATTACGTAGATTGAAACTACTCAGGTTAAGTTTTAATGAATTGGATGGGAAAATTCCAACTTGGATTGGGCATTTATCAAGATTGCAACACTTGAGTCTTGACCATAATCGTCTTAGCGGGTTCATTCCAATATCTGTCTGCAACTTGTCAAGGTTACATGTCTTGGATTGGAGTGCTAATTCAATTGAAGGGACCATTCCACTTGAGGTAGGAAGAATCAAGAACCTGAAGAATTTATCATTTTCTGATAACAAACTTTCAGGAACCATTCCCCAATCAATTTTCAACTTATCTTCGCTTGAATCATTGGATTTGTTTTATAACTCTCTTTCAGGTATGTCAATTGGAAGATTTTTTAGATCTATATTTGTTTTTTTTTATCTAGACAAGTATATATATTGGTTAGCATGATAAAATCCCTTAATTAATGATGGACGATGGAGGCATTTTTTATTTAAATTTTAGGTAACTTATTTTCTTTCGTTTTTATTTAAATTGCACGCATCCAAAATTGGAATAGCTAAATTATTAGAACATTTGTCAGCACATCAATATTGTACTGTTTGACTAATTTGATTGGAAGGATCATGAGAATTTGAAGTGTTGTTGTTTTTTTCCCCGTAAAACGAGAGTAAGCCTAAAGGACATATATACAATAAGTAATTTTTTTTTCTCAAGTTTATTAAAATTCAATTGGGCTAATATTATTATTGTTCCTTACAATTTGATTGATTTTCATTTAGTCCCTGTAGTTTCAAAGTTGAGGTTTTTTGTTCTTGTAGTTTCATGAGAACTTGTCATAAGTTTAACAGCATTAACTTTTAGTTATACCTTTAAGTACAGGGATCAAAACCAAAAGCCATTAAAAGTATAAGAATCAAAACTAAAACTTGTTTAAATTACATGGACCAGATGATTTTTGGTTTTTACCCCTATGCTTAATGGCATTAACTCATACCATTTTCTTATGAAAACATAAAGATAAAAAACCATGATTTGAAACAAAAGAGACTAAAACCGAAATTCGATGAAACTATAAAAATCAATAACGATATTAACCCAAATGGATTAGATGCATACTATAAAGTTGATCCTGACATTTTATTTATTTTTTATTATTTCAAGGAAGCCTTCCTACTGAGATCGGCAATCTTCCATTGCTATGGATAGACCTTTCATCCAATCAGTTTTCTGGTTCTATACCATCTTCAATATTTAATAGTTCTGTGCTTCAATACATTAATCTTGGCACAAATAACTTCTCTGGTAATCTCCCAATAAATCTATGCATTGGGCTTCCAAAACTTGAAATGCTTTATCTATATGAAAATGACTTGTCTGGCAAAATGCCCTCTATATGGCATCAATGCAAAGAATTAGTTGATTTAGAATTAAGCAAGAACAATTTCAATGGAGGAATCATACCAAGTGACATTGCAAGTTTGACCAACCTCCAATATTTATATCTTCCGCACACCAACTTGGAAGGTATGAGTTTTAAATTTGTACATGATCTTTTGATTATTTGTGTAATCTTAATTTATATATTGATTGCTGATTTTCTTCATGTTTGATGGTCATAATTTCTAGTAGTACAAGAATTTAATAATTCTACTTGTAGGGGAAAACATGTAATTCATCAGTAGTCTATTGGCTCTAAATTAGATTGTTTAATCCGAAAGTACTGAAAATGATATGAATAAGCGTAAGATGAGGCAAATATGAACTAATCAACTGATAAACATGACCATAATGGTTTTACAAGTTGATGTAATTGTTTTTTAGGATATATTCGTAAATTAATATGTGTGTGCGCCCGGGGGGGGGCCTGAATGGATTAATAAAAGAGTAACAAAATGTTTTTTTGTTCCTTGCAAGCTTCATCGATTTAATTGAAATCCTTTGCGAGTATATATAGACAGGCTTTACCAATATACTAAACAATACCCATCTTTATTATGCAATTCCTTTTTTGGTAATTTGCCTCCATGTGTCCCAAAATAATGAAACTCCTGCAACTTTATACATGTGGACATGGAAAAGGCATGTATCGGTGTGTATATGACAGTAAGTTGATAGTAGCTAACTAAATCAAAAGATGAAAATAATTTTCATATTCGATTGAATCAAATTCTTAACAAGTGAAATATCTTGGTTCCTTAAAAATTGTATAAAATTGCAGGGAAAAATGTCAAAAGGAAATATACATTTTTTTTTTTTTGGAAAAAAAAGGCACTGCAATAAAAGTCAGTAGTCAGAAGGATCAATGTTATCCAAAATAAGTCAGTTAATTAGAAGGAGAATAGTTCACAGGCACTACTAGTACAGGGAAACCCATTCTTACATCGATTGTATTAGCCTATTTTCAAGATGAAATTAATTAATATGACTTCATATTTTACTCTATAATTATATTTATGTTTTTCTCTTTTCATGGAACCTATGTCAATTTATAAATCAATGTCAGTCATGTATCGAGTATATCCTTTAAAGTAAAATATAGTTTATACAGTTCTTCGTTTTTAACTTTATATTTTGAGCAGGTGAAATTCCATCGTCTCTTTTCAGCAATATGTCTTCTTTAATGGAATTATCTTTGGAGGGAAATAATTTAAATGGTACTCTCCCAACATCAATTGGCAATAAAACATTGCTCAATTACTTACACCTGCAATTCAATTCCTTTACAGGTATATATATTCAATGTACTCGTCTATTAATTTTGTGCTTGAACAAAATTCCGCTTATAATTTATTTGAGTGTGGGAGAATGAAAATTAAGCTTCCAACTCAAATGTAAAAGTAGTTAAGAAATTCTGTATTCTTATTTTATATATACATGTGTGTGTATCTTCTAATAGAGTCCTTTTTCCATAATCAATTGTCATTTAGAAGGATTAGGGCCTATTTGTTTAAATTTACAAGAAAATGTGATTTTCAAATTATTTAAAAGATTGATGGTTGTGTAACTTAACACATAAAATCTTTACACAATAAAGGAAATGGAAAAATAAAACATTTTAAGAAAGTGATTATTTTAAAAAGCTAATCCAAGTGGTTTATCAAAATAAGCTGAAAAAAGTTATTTTAAAAAATATTTCCATTAAAACTTAAAACAACAATAAAAACAAATAAATCCCTCATGTTTAGCTTAAGTAAAATGATTTTTATGTTTAGACAAATAGGTCCTTAATCAAAGGAAGTTTTTTACAGAGAGCTTCTTTTGCCATAAATAAGAATTCCTTACCAAATGATAATACTAAATAAGTTTTCTTTTTTATAAGCATAGGTATTCTTCTATTAGAAGTAGTCCTATTAAGGCATGGTCAGATACTAAATGTTGGCACTCTCCCAATGTGAAAACCTTAGTTTGCTATATTATAAGGGACTAGCCCTTCCACTAGGCTACCATATAGGTGATACTAAATCAGTTAAGATATGAATTCATTAACAGGTTAGAATAGGGATGTGCAAAAAATCTGGTAGTCCAAGTAACCTGAGAAAACCTGAAGTGATATGGCTTCTGAGTATGTATTTATTTTTACCATTAAAAATAAAAATATTAAACCGCGTATTGGTTTGTAGGATAAATGTGAGTCAGGTGAACCTAAATTATGCTGTAGATCAACCGAGTCATATGAAAGAAATAATTAATTGGTACATACATTAATAAATTGTGTCTTGTTTTTTACAGGTGAAATTCCTCCGGCTCTTTTCAACATGCCTTCTATGATAGAGTTTACCCTTGGCATCAACCAATTATCTGGTAATTTGCCAGACGATATGTGCTATCAACTCCCTTTACTTGAAGTCTTTGGGGTTGTTTCGAACCAATTAGAGGGAGAAGTTCCAAAATCAATGAATAACTGCACATTTTTGAGAGAGATATACATGGGAGGGAACTTTTTTACAGGTACACCCTTATCCAATATGCACTCGCACAAACCTATTTCTTATCCTACATTTAACTAATTAAATACCTTAGCATTTTCCCCAAATTAGCAAACTATTTTCAGCTTAACGAAAATATGTTTAGTTTATGTAATATCAAATGAGGCATATGTATATAGTATACACGTGTATACGCTATATTTGGTTCTAAATCCAAGAGTTATATAACTAATTTGTAGGTGTTAAGAAAATTGTAGTTAAGATAGTTATTTGTGCGTTGGTTTCCTAAAGTACCCTATTAATTATTAGCATTGGAAACTCCCTTGATAGAAAATCTCTTAAATATGTGCAATAAGTAGGGAAAGCTTAGGAAAAAAGATTATAAATATAGGAGACAAGATGAATTGATATATTATATTTAAAATCAAAATAAATATAGTAGCTCTTACATTAGAACTTGAGGGAGAAGTACACAGAAGTATTACTCGTATTTTCTTCTTTTTGCCCTTCCATCCTTTTATAGGAGTGTCTATTGATGTTTGTTTGTTTTTCAGGTCCTATACCCAAAGACATAGGCAATCTTGATAAACTTGCACAATTAGATTTGTCAATAAATGGTTTCAGTGGACATATTCCACCCAATATATTCAACATTTCAACAATAAGACGAATATACCTGGGAGGGAATTTCCTCTCTGGCCTTCTCCCATCAGAAGTAGGAAGTGGGCTTTCCAACCTGAAAGATTTTAGTGTGGAGATGAACGAACTTACTGGACAAATTCCAAAGAGCATAGCAAATGCTTCTAAACTCTATAAATTAGAGTTAAGAGAGAATAAATTTAATGGTGATGTACCCAATGTTCTTGGGAATTTAACCAACTTGGTGGGATTATTTTTGGATGGGAATGATTTGAATGGGTTGATTCCTCCTACAATTAAAAGATTACAAAGCCTTCAAGTTTTCTATCTCGGTAACAACAAAATGCAAGGGTCCGTCATTGAAGAACTTTGCCAAGTCAAAAGTTTGAGTGAGTTGTATTTGGCTAACAACAGGTTTTCAGGAGCAATTCCAAGTTGCCTTGAGAATCTTACTTCTTTGCAAAAGTTGGACTTCAGCTCTAACAAATTGACTTCTTATATACCCTCTTCTCTTTGGAACCTTAAAAATATCTTGGTCTTAGACTTATCCTCCAATGCACTTAGTGGAAGAATTCCACCCGAGGTGTCCAAATTGAGATCAATCACACTATTGGACTTGTCAAGAAATCAAATTTCTGGAAGCATTCCTACAATGATGGGAAGCTTACAAAATTTGCAAAATCTTTCATTGGCTCGTAACAATTTAAAAGGTTCTATACCTGAATCATTTGGTGGGATGATAAGCATTGAGTTATTAGATCTTTCTCAAAATTATTTGTCCGGTGAGATTCCAAAGTCATTAGAGTCGCTTGACTATTTGAAATACATAAATCTTTCCCACAATTTGTTGTATGGGGAGATTCCAAATGGTGGGCCTTTTAAGAATTTCACAGCGGAATCTTTTACGATGAATAAAGATCTTTGTGGGAAACCCCAGCTACATGTCCATCCATGTATAAAAGGAAAAAAGCACAGGTCAGCTAAAATGTTGTTTTGGATCAAATATTTATTGCCAATCATGTTGGCAATCATTTTGGTTGGTTCTTGTGTAGTGTTTGTCAAGTGTAGGAAGAATCGTGAGAGTGAAAGAACCAACAGAGATTTCTCAAATTTGGGCCCTCCCAGAATATCCTATTATGAACTTTTGCAAGGAACAAATAGATTCGATGAGAGTAATCTTCTTGGCAAAGGAAGTTTTGGATCTGTATATCAGGCAATTCTTTCAAGTGGAAAAATAGTCGCTTTGAAAGTTTTTAACTTGGACTTGGAAGAGGCATTAAGGAGTTTTGATGTTGAATGTGCTACCCTGCACAATTTACGCCATCGCAATCTTATTAAGATAATTAGTAGTTGCTCAAATAATGATTTTAAATCTCTAATAATGGAGTTTATGCCAAATGGAAGCCTTGATAGATGGTTGTACTCCTACAACTATTGTTTAGACATCTTGCAAAGGTTGAATATAATGATCGATGTGGCATCTGCATTAGAGTATCTTCATCATGGTTCTTCTTCTTCAGTGGTTCATTGTGATGTAAAGCCAAGCAATGTTTTGTTAGATGAAGATATGGTAGCCCATCTTAGTGATTTTGGAATTGCCAAATTGTTAGGCCTCGGACAATCAGAAATTTATACCAAAACTTTAGCTACATTTGGTTATATGGCACCAGGTGATGGTTCAATATCCTTACTATTAATTTTCTCACTTTCTTTTATACATTCATACATAAAACAAGTTCCCACACTCATCGTACACTTACATCCTATAAGAAACTGGCGTTAATCAGCAAATTTACCAACGAAGTTTTAAGAAAAGAGCGTCTGACGCAATTATGTTTTAAAGGGGGCAAACATACACATAAGGTTTTAAAAGTGGAGCATCCAGCACAAAACCATTAAATTTGACCTAACGGCGTTAAATTATAAGAGAAGAAAACCACTAACGGCGTTATGTCAAATTTAACAGTTTTGTACTGGATGCTCCACTTTTAAAACCTTATGTGTATTTTTGCCTCCTTTAAAACATAATTGTGTTAAGCGCTCCTTCCTTAAAACTTCGTTAGTAAATTTGCTCCTTAACCCAAGAAACTATATTTAGTTACTCGATTACTAATGAATATATATTTTGTTCACATTGCATGATTGATATTAATGATAAATAGTTACATTGTTTTTAACCACAAGTATTATTTTTTGTTTTGACATAATTGTCGTTTTAATTGGAATTCAAATTGGCATGCAGAGTATGGATCAAAAGGGGCGGTTTCTGTGAAAGGAGATGTATATAGTTTTGGTATTTTACTTATGGAACTTCTTACCAGGAAGAAGCCGACGGATGAGATGTTTGGTCAAGGTCTGAGTTTAAAAGATTGGGTTCGCGAATCAACTCCACACTCAATTATCAATATTTTAGATGACAATTTGCTGCACAGAGACAATCAAAATATTGGTAACATATTACCACATATTTCATCAATGTTTGAATTGGCCTTAAGCTGTTGCACTGATATACCTGAGGCACGACTTGATATGACGGATATTGTGGCATCACTGAAAAAAATAAGGTCATCATCATGCAAAATGTTGGAGGCACCAACCAGAAGGTGAATGACTGTTAAAATCAAATTTTAGTTAATTTCTATTTCCTTAATCCTTTGGCTTGTTTTATTTGTGGAACATCTTGTAAAGTGAAGTGATGCTATTTGAGATTTCTGATATTGATTAATTATTTGGGCTTTGGATATCTTCAGTTTTTTTTTTATTTGCATCAAAACTATATTTAAATGATAAGATCATGGTGTCCTTTTTTTTTCAAAGGCTATATCGATTGGGAATTTGTTTTTCCACCTTCCAAAATTTTACTACTGCAAAACATTTAATTAAGAAGAAATGGTTTAATTAACGAAACGAAGTGTGCCAATATTTTTCCTTTCCTCATCTGTCCTCTGCTTATGTTTTGTAAACCTCAAACTTTTGTCTATTCGAAACTCAGATCAAATATTTGATTAAGTAAAAAAAAGTTAGTAATTTTATTTTTTACTTTAAAAAAATCATTTTTGATATGTTATCATTCAAAAATAATGAAAGAATCTAAATTTGAATCACTTGAGCCCACTGGAGGTTAAAACAAGAGGAACAAACTGACTCGATATGAGAGTAATTTTTCTTGGCAAGCAACAAAATAAATAGCAATTACTCGATGAGAATAACTTTCTTGGCAAGGAAAGTTTTGCATATGCACAAAAGCAATTCTTCAGTGTGGAAGAAAATTTTTAACTTAGACTTGGAAGAAACCTAAATTGAAGTTTTGATAGATGGTTGTACTCCCATGACAACTATTTAATTTAGATAGTGTTAAGATTGAACATTATGATTGAAGTGGCATTAGTGTTGGAGTATCTTCATCACGGTTTTTCTTCACCGATGGTTCTTTGTAATGTAAAGCCAAGCAATATGCTAACCAAGGTTGGTTTAGCTGATAAGGAGTTAATATATAAGCTATGCGATTGTGAGTTCAAATCTTTCTGCTGATTTACGGAGCTTGTTAGTGGGTTATATATAAATACCTTTCTAAGTGCTATTTGAGCTTGGATGCACATCATGACCCTAATGATCCTTCAAGACCCAACTCACCAAAACTTTTTCTTTGCAAAAAAAATCTGAGCAACTTTTTGTTAGATGAAAACATGGCACCCATCTTAGTTATTTTGGAATCAACAAATTATGTTACGACCTTGGGTAATCAGAAATTTAAATTATACCAAAAGTTTGGCTACGTTTGATTATATTGCACCTGGTGATGATTTAGTTATCATATTATATTTTATTTAATTGCTTTTCCTATGTTGTTTTATACATTCGCCCATTCTTTAAGGAACTATAATTAATAAAATTAATTACTTGATTACTAAAGAATATATATTACGCTCACCAGACTTGATGACCATATATCCTTTAAGACATTCTTTCTAATCCCTCTCCCCATCCTATTTTCCTTTGTACGTGCCAAACATAGCCTTAAGACTTCGGCTATGTGGAGTTACTTTAAACCTTACCAGACTTGACCACGATTGAACCCCAAAGCTATAAGAGAAGAAATAAAAGACCTGCAAATTTAAGGACCCATCAACTCCTTGTATTTTTTTTTTTGGTTGGCCCCATTTCTCATGGATCAAATTCCAAGCAAGCTTTTTCTCACTTTCTTTTGGGGTCCTCCAGCCCACCAGACTTGAACATGAATGAAATTGGATTTTATATCCTGTGTGGTGTATGTAGACATTAAACCATTATTTGGTTCCAGAGAATGCATGCAAAGAAATATTTTAAAGAGGTAATTTTTTTTTTTGGGTGGGGGATAAGTGAGATAATAAAATTTTAATAAGAAAAATGAATGAGAGAAAAAGAGTAAGAAAAATCAATTAAAAACTTGCATGAATATTAAAAATTTAAAACATTTATTCTATTTTATAGTTTGTTTATTTTATATTGTATAAATAAATTTTGTTTCACTTTAAGATTTTCTATTCTGTGCATATTAATAATATAAATGAAAATTTATTTTTTACTCATACAAATTATTTTGGAATTTGTCATCCCATGCATGCATAAAAAAGATATAAAGAACATTTTGTTATTTCAAGATATGTGATCCCACATATCTTATAGTTTAATCAATGTGTTTTTATTTAGAATTTATTACTCTATCCATATAAATAATCACTTGTTTTATTTTAAAAGATATAAGTTTCAGTTTTACTCTTTACATGAGGTCAATTCACAAGTCATGCCTGCCTCTCTACATTTTGGACATGACTGTGAAAAGCAACCAAGTACATCCAAAATTCAAAAAAAAATCTTTTTCTCACTTTCTTTTGGGGTCCTTCAGCCACAAGACTTGAACGAATCAATTTATGGGTTGTTATATTTTAATTTGTCGTACCACAAATGATGCA
This sequence comes from Inga leiocalycina, assembly GCA_963242795.1. NCBI lineage: Eukaryota > Viridiplantae > Streptophyta > Magnoliopsida > Fabales > Fabaceae > Inga > Inga leiocalycina. Next base: position 63,608,109 of record OY725321.1, read on the forward strand.
ATAAACGAGGTTCATAAAAGAATTTTTCTTGTTTTTAGTACAACTGCTTGAGCCACCTTTTAAACTCCCAGACTCACGTTATTGATTTTTTTTTTAAAAAATCATGCGACTCAACTTAATAAATTAACTTGACTAAATTATAATTCATACCGCAAAATGACGAAAAAGTGGTCTCCAGCTGTACGGAGGGTCTGGAAGGAACAGTGAAACATTAACAGCCTGATCGATACTTACCGTTTTGGTGCTTTTACCACTATAGTGAGATTTTTACACACAGGTTGAATGGTCCACGTTCAAAATTTTCAACCGAAGATTTTTAATAAAATCATTTTTAAAAAAAAAATTTGATAGCAAAGGGATTTTTTTTTTATTTTAGATTCTACCACATTAAAATAAAATTTTTAAAAAATAAAATTTCAAAAACTACATTTAGATGGTTCAGATCACTTAGTGATGATGAGAACCTAAACTAAATCCTTTTAACAGTAATTTTCAACACTGTTGGTTTTCATTCAACAGTTTTAACCTTCAAATATGAGTTGTGCTCATCATTTTGATTAGTGTGCTTATCACCAATATGAGTTGTTTTTATTGATTTTGGCGGTCTGGATTTAATTTAATTTTATAATTTACATAATTTTTTATTTTAATAATCTTATACGCTGGTTTACCCTATGAGTGAACATAATATTCATACAAGCTTTTATAGTTTTTCTCACCAACGTTGTTTTGGGGTTACTCAATAGTCTGCTAGAGGTTATTCATGGGTAAAATGTGGTTTTTATGTTTTCTTTACCAGCTGGTAAATGTGTTTTTTACTTTTTTAGGTTTATACCTACTAAAGGTCAATATATATATATACACGCACTCTTTTGATCCTATTTATAAGTACTTTTTAACTAAACCTCACATATCAAGAAGAGGTAGTTAACTCAATGAGCATGGGGTAAATATTCATTTATGCCCTCATTTATGAATGACTAATTTTCAAATTTTTCTTCTCTATCTATCTTCAAATTATTTCTTCATTGGTACAATAAATAGGGGCAAAACTGTCACAATATCATTTACTACACTGAAACTAGACTTATAAATAGGACCAATTTTTTTGGTAAAAAAGGACTTATAAATAAGATCAGAGTGGTATTAACAAATATTTTTTTTTTAATTTTTACACTTGATAGAGTCAAATAACGGTTTAGACTATTTTCTTATTTTATTTCATACCAACAGTAAAATTCGTTCCCCATAAAGTTATAAACAAAGGCAAAGAAGTACGGGCATGTTTGAATTGGCATTTGAGAAGCACGTTCATACAAGCTGAAATAAAATTCCTTTCACATACTTACCTTGTATATCATAAATTATGTTGTAAAAATAAATTCTATAGTTAATCCAAACAGACATGTACAATTAAGCAAGCAAACCAAGCGAAACAACGTTTCATTGTAAGGTGGCAGCTTGCCGCGGACTTCGTTGGTTTGGTCTTATTAGTGGACACTTGTAATCTCCAAGATTAATGCTTGCCTTTATATCAACAAACAAAAAACAAAGTTTCGATTTTTTTTAATTATTGTTGCTTCATCCTAGATTATTATCTCTAGTTCATTTTTTCAAATATGAAAATAGCAAAACTAATTTCAAACAGGTTAAAAGTGAAATTACAAATGGAATATTATATATTCATTTATTTGAAAAACGGAGTAAGTCAATTGTATATAATTGCTTTTAAAAAATAAATAAAGAGTAAAATACTTCAACCACCTTTCTGTTTCGCCTTAATTATACAATCCTCCCTTCTATTTTGAAAACCTACACTTTCCAAACAGTTAGCTTCAATAGGAATATTCTAAAAAGAATCTAAAATTATATTTTTTTATTAAAATTTATATAAAATTCAATTTTATTTCTTAATTTTCCCTTCATACTAAATTCCAAATTTTAATTAACAACCTATAAATATCTCATACTTTTAAAAATTTGAGTAAGTTTTTTAAATTTTTGTAGAAAAAATATGAAATTATAAATTAAATGACTTGTACAATCTTTCAAACCTACATAGTTTATTATATTTGATAGAAAACTGTGTTTGATATGTATTTTTAATCATTTAAGAAACTAAAAAATAAATAAATTTCAATATATTTGGTAAACAATTAAAACTGTAAATTTTATAATCTAAAAATTAATAAACTTTTAACATATTAGAAAGTTAAAAGTCTATTAGAAAGTGAAAAACTCTATTTTAATTCTAATGGATTTTTTAACTATCAATGAGGGTTGAGTCTAGCAGAAGGGCTAGTATCTCGAATAGGATTACCTCTAATAGGAGGAAACCTGTGATTAGCAAAGGAAAAAAAATAGATTTTTTAAGTTTCTAATATGTTAAAAGTTTACTAATTTAGAGATTACAAATTTTATAATTTTAATTTTTCACCGTAGTTACTATAATTTATTTATTTTTAGTTTCTTAAATTACTAAAAATGGGGGAGGGGCCCTGAAGGTGGATCTAACTGAAGAAAGGGAGGAGCATGTGAAGAGGGAAGAAGACGGACTTCTTAAGGTAAAATTACAAACATTATTAAAGTATTAAATGATGCATGCAGAGGGGATGCTCTGTAATGTCCACTGAGATTGCGAATGAAATTAATCAGTGGCGGTAGAACCTACCAGTGATTAACTCATTAAATCTGCTAATCCTGGGTCATCAGAGGAGGGAAGGATATGATGCAAAGAAAAGTAGAAGGAACTGATTAATTTTATTGAAAAGAAAGCATAAGCACTTACAAAAGGAGAAAGGGGAAGAGGGAAGAAAACTCGCCGGAGAGAGGAGAGGGAGGAGACTCGTCGGAGGAGCTCAGAATTTCTCTCTCTAGTTCTCTCTCTAAGTGCCTAACCGAACCTCCCTTTCTTTAGTTAGATCCACCTTCGGGGCCCCTCCCCCGTCTTGGTATCAGAGCCAGAAGGTGAAGTAAGGATGTAATACTTAGATCTGGATCTGTTTTTATGGCATTAAAATTTTTGTTAGCGGATTAGTATGACTTAAAGGTCTGTACTTGATAGCACTTTGTATATAGTTCTTGTTTATCATACTTGAGTCCATCAGTGGGTTGAGGTTGTCATAAGTCCCGTGTGTTGAGGCAAGCATTTGTGCCCCACGAAGTAGTGTATGATAAATAAAGATTTTATATACTATAAGTCTGGCTAGAGTTAGATCTAAGAAATCTTACTAATTTCTTAACAAAATATTTTAATCCATAAAAATTGATACATTTTTAAATATTATACCACTATGGATCCAGAAGGTAATGATACTTAGGCAAGGGAGAATTACAATTATTGTTATATTCCTTTCTTTAAGCTTTCTTCAGCCTTAATTTCAGCTTTTACTTATTTACTTTCAGCCTTTATATTCTGCTCTTTATTTCTGTCATTTACCTCCTGCACTCTTTCCTTTCAGTCTTTTAAATTATGTCAATTTAAATTTTGCAATTTAAATTATGTCTTTTCTTCTCCGTTCCTTTTCTTCTAAACGCTGTAGTAGTAGCTCTTCTTCTACTCCATTAAACAACTCTACGCTAAACGATGAGGAATCAAAGTCTTCAACTTCTAAACAAATTTTCAAAGAAGAAATTTCTTTTGAAAATATAAACCAGAACGTAGATGATTGGGTTTTACCTCCAATTGCTCTAAACGCACTTTATCAAATGCAAACTCAAGATAAGAAGTGGTTCTCCAAATCTGATTACATAATCAGAACAGTTGAAGAATCAATTCCTATCAAACCAGAAAAGGAAGAATTTTACCTTCTTTCTCAAAAGTCAATTGACAAACATAAGAAAGATTACAACTTTTTGCACATCGGAAGTGTTCAAGTTGCCATTAAACCATTGATAAAAAAAGGATTAAACGTATCAGGACTAGTATGCCTCATGGATGCTAGACATTATGAATTTTTGGATTCTCTGCTAGCAGCAGCAGAATTTGGACTTCATAATGATCCTGTCTACTTTAACTGTTATCCAGATAGGATGGCAGATTTAAAAGATGAACATGTTCTTGAAGTTCATAAACTCAAACTTCAGTTAAACGGTTTGAAAATGAAACCAGGATCTATACCTGCTACCCTAACATATAGGATATAGTATAAGGTCTTAAACTCATCCAATTCCTTAGTTTTGATACCACCTGATAATGGCCAAACAATAGTCTTTTTATCAGATGGGCAAAATGCAAACTTGACCGTTCCAAAAACAATTATGTGGGATGATGTTGAATTACCAGATGATTAGACAATGGATAAGGCCACAAAGCCGATTCCTAAACCTATATCTCAGGTAAGCAAGATCATTCAAACATCAGACGGAACTATCAAACTATCTTTTGATAGACCAAGAAGATCTTGTAGTCAAGCTACCAGAACTGAGCCTTCATTATATGAAGACTGTAGGTCTGTTAGATCTGAATCTTCAAGATATTCTTGTTCTTCTTTACCTAAACCACCATCTGTCATCTATATGTCAGCCCCCAACACATTAACTCCCCAACAAACTCTACCAAAGGTACCATCGGTCATATATGCACCTGCACCACCCACGGTAACCCCACAAACAACCACAAACATTTCAATTCAAGGAGTTGACAATTCTTTAAATATCCCACAAACAAGTTATGAAAAGGATGATGACTTGAAATCAATCGAGTCTCCAACCTATTCATCTCTTGGGGAACTAGGGGAACCTTTTATTATAAATGTTTTAGAAAATGTTTTCCAAATTGACAAACAAACTTTGCAAAAGGAATTTTACTCTGAGAAATATACCCTTAAGAGAGAATGGTTTCTACGAAATTTCAAAAAATCTGCTAGAAAAGAAATTCAAGAAAAATTCTACAGATTTCTTGAAAAAATACAAGAAAATATTCCATTCTTTGATTGGTTTAATGCTTATTCAGAAGATCAAAACTTGGAATATCCTTTCTTACAAACCATCAATATGACAAAGAAACAATGGCAAACTTCTGAAGGTGAAACTATTTCTTCTGAGTTTCTTCCTCCAAAACCAGTGCAAATACCACAATTGGCTGATGACAAACGTCAATCAATTATGGTTGCACCTTTCAAATTTAAAAACATTAAAAAACCCATTGACCCAACGGATATTAAGAACATTGTTGAACAAAACAATTACACAAACCAATACCTCCAGGTATTTGGTGATTATTTTGTTCAAACACCAGTTTCTTCAAGAAAAGTCGAAACTAGAATTGAAACACCTCTTTTCAAACCTTTTCAAATTAACCCGAAAATTAAGCCAGATTTTCAGACTAAAAGATCTGATTTATTAAGAAAGGTTAATCAACAAATTAGCCAACTTCAAACTACGACTGTCCCAGACACACCCCAAGTGCATCAACCAAATCAAAAGACGTCATGACTTTTGAAAAGGATTCCCAAATTGGAGACACAGACTCTAACCCTTATGAGTCGCAACTCCAGATCAACCATCAACACTAGAAAAAGCCTTCAAAACTCTATTACCATAGAGCTAGCCCTCCAGACATTCTGGTTGAAGAACGAATAAACCAAAACTTTAAGTCCTTTAACGCTGACAATATCTATGAATGGAACATAGATGGTCAAAGTGAGTCAAACATTCTCCAAACTCTTCAACAAATGTCCATGGTAAGTACCGCATACCAAACTCAACATGATTATTCAGATGAGATGATTACCAATCTTATAGTTTCCGGGTTTACTGGACAACTCAAAGGTTGGTGGGATAATTATCTTTCTTCTGAAGATAAACATACCATCTTTACATCTATTAAAACTGAATATGATGGAACACCCATTACCTCAAATGACCAACCCATTCTAGATTCAGTAAACACTCTTCTTTTTACAATTATTAAACATTTTGTTGGAGATCCATCTATCTAGAAAGATAGGTCGGCTAAACTTCTTTTAAATCTTAAATGCAGCACCTTATCTGATTTCAGATGGTATAGAGATACTTTTTTGACTAGAGTACTCACTAGAGATGATGCTCATCAGCCATTTCGGAAAGAAAAATTCCTAGCTGGATTACCTAAGTCGTTAGGTGATAAAGTTAGAGAAAAATTTAGAAACCAAAATGATGGCAACATCCCTTATGAGCATTTGACGTATGGTCAATTAATCTCTTAAGTCCAAAGAACTGCTCTTAAAATTTGTCAAGATGATAAAATCCAACGTCAACTTAAAAAAGCAAAAGATACAAGCAGGAAAGAATTGGGAACCTTCTGTGAACAATTTGGCTTTCCTCCTTGTAAGCAATCTAAACCTCACCACAAGCCTTACTACAAAAAGAAAAAACACATCTACCTAAGATATAAGACCAATACACCTCCTCGTAGACTTGAAAAGGAATTTCGATCTAAACCAAAAGTTGATTTTCCTAAACAAACCAAAGTTACTTGTTTTAAATGTGGTAAACCAGGTCACATTTCCAAATATTGTCATTTGACTCAAAAATTGAAGAAGATTAAGAGTATTGAAGAGCCTCTTCTAGAACAAATAAACAATCTTTTGATTGAAACTTCTGAATCTGAATCTGAAAGTAGTTCTTTTGAGGATCTTAACCAAATTCAAAATGAAGATCTTCCAGAAAACTCTTCTTCAGAAATTAATGTTATCACGAGGGAACATGATTTACTTCTTGATATCATTACTAAACTCCCAGATTCTGATAGAGGAGAGTATTTGTTCAAACTGAGAGAAATTCTCAATCAAACTCCGACTTCTTCAAACTCTAAACCTCCTATCCTTTTCAACAAATATGATTTAACAAATATTTTAAACAAGTTTAAACATTCTGTCAGACCTACAACCCTCCAAGGCCTTCAGTACGAGGTAAATAACCTCAAAACTAAAATCAGTCTTATTAAACTTCAACAAGACACCCATGCAACTGCTATATCCCAAATACAGATATACAGGATATTCAACTTGCAACTCAAACTGAAGGGCAACTAAAAACATCATCCGATCAAGAAGACAATAATCTTTCTGAACCATTTTTAAACTTGATTTCAAAAATATCAATTCAAAAGTTTTATGTTCAAGCCAAGATTATTATTAATAATGATTTTATCTTGGACCAAACTGTTCTGTTTGACACAGGAGCTGATTCTAATTGTTTTAAAGAGGGAATCATTCCTACAAAATATTTTGAGAAAACAACCGAAAGGTTTAATGGCGTTAATGGCTCACGCTTAGATGTCCGATACAAAGTTTCAAACGTTGTTATTGAAAATGAAGGTTTAAAGATTCAAACCCCATTTATATTAGTTAAAGATATGGGAACCCAGATTATTCTTGGGGCGCCATTTGCAAGGCTATTATTCCCATATATGGCTGATGAAAATGGAATTTCAAAAAAACATCTGGGTAAAACCATCTTATTTCCTTTTACTCAAAAGCCCAGAGTTAAGGAATTAAATCTTCTTTCTTCAAAACAACAACAAGTTAATTTTTTGAAGGAAGATATCTCTTTTAAACATATAGAAGCTTACCTATGTCAAGCACAAATTAAACAACAAATTCAAACTTGTCTTGCGAAAATCCATCAAACTATTTGCTCGGACTTACCAAATGCGTTTTGGGATCGCAAAAAACATGTTGTTGACTTGCCTTATGAAATAGGTTTTTATGAAAAACAAATACCAACTAACGCACGACCAATTCAAACGACTGCAGAACTTCTTGAAACCTGTAAAAGGGAAATTCAAGAACTTCTGAACAAAAAATTGATTCGCAAATCTAGAAGCCTTGGTCTTGTGCTGCTTTTTATGTAAATAAAAATGCAGAAATAGAGCGTGGAGCTCCTAGACTTGTAATCAATTACAAACCTTTGAATGAAGCGTTACAATGGATTAGGTATCCAATTCCAACAAATCTGATCTACTTAAACGTTTGTATTCTGCAAAAGTCTTTTCAAAGTTCGACATGAAATCTGGATTTTGGCAGATTCAAATTTCTGAAAAAGATAGGTATAAAACTGCTTTTACTGTGCCTTTTGGTCAGTATGAGTGAAATGTTATGCCTTTTGGTTTAAAAAATGCTCCTTCTGAATTCCAGAGAATCATGAATGAAATCTTTAATGACTATAGCCAATTCATCATTGTATACATTGATTATGTTTTGATCTATTCTCATTCTATTGAACAACATTTCAAACATGTTAATCATTTTATTAAAATAGTAGAAACAAATGGTTTAGTAGTTTCTAAGCCTAAAATTAGTCTTTTTCAAACTAAAGTTAGGTTTCTTGGTCATTGGATTTACCAAGGGTCCATAGCGCCAATTGAACGTGCAATTCAATTTGCAGATAAATTTCCCGATCAAATCATTGACAAAACACAACTTCAACGATTTTTGGGATGTTTAAACTATGTTGCTGAGTTTATTCCTCATGTTAGCAATTTCATTAAATCGCTACACCAGCGTCTTAAAATGAATCCTTCTCCATGGACGGATATTCATTCAAATGTTATCAAGCAGATTAAACTCCAGGTTAAGGAACTTCCTTGTCTTAGCCTTCCTGATCCTTCTGCTTGCAAAATTGTTAAAACTGATGCCTCTGACATTGGTTATGGTGGCATTCTTAAACAATGTTTAGATGGAAAAGAAAAAATTGTCTCTTTCACATCTAAACATTGGAATACTGCACAGCAGAATTATTCCACCATTAAAAAAGAAATTTTGGTAATCATTTTATGCATTTCCAAATTTCAATCTGATCTTTTAAACCAAAGGTTTTTAGTTCGTATTGATTGTAAATCGGCAAAAGACATTTTGCAAAAAGATGTTAAAAACCTTGCATCAAAACAAATTTTCACCAGGTGGCAAGCAATTCTAAGTGTTTTTTATTTTGACATTGAATTTATCAAAGGCACTTCAAACTCCTTACCAGATTTTCTTACCCGTGAGTTTCTTCATGGTAGGTAGTGAGTGAACTAACAACATGCCCAGAAAAAAAGAAAGAACTTGATGATAAACAAAAGAGTGATAAACTCCCGAGTGTCATGCAAGATGCTCAAAATCAAACAGTCTCTAGTGCAAGTATGGAGGTGATTATGCAACAACTTTTACAACAATATGGATCCCAAACACAAGGATCCCAGTAGCAGAAGTAGTCTCAAATAGAGTCATCTACTCCATCTGGGTCATTGATCCAGAAACCTCAAACAGAAGCAACCTCTACAAATGAGATTTTAAAATCTTATGAACAGGCATATGCCCAGAGGAAACTTCCAAACCAAACATGGGAACAGGTAGTGAAAAAAGGGAAAAACACAGCCCTTGTACCATTTTCCCCAATGACTAAACAAGAGTATGACAGGTTAAACCAAGCACCCCAAAGTCTACAAGTTTGGCCAAGACCCTCTACTCCAACTCAAAAACAACTGACAACAGCAGCTTCTTCATCCAAAGCAATTGTCAGTCAACCCCAAACACAAGCCAGCACGCATACGCCTTATTTCCATAAAGAGGCTTATGCAAAACACATTCTACAGGTGGAACAAGAGTTTTTTCACCAAAATCCAAATCAGGTAGCCTTGAATATCTTTCCTCTGGGATTTCATTTCAGGCCTTCTGATTTGACAAAAACTCGAGAATGGTATGAGATAATACTAGTTCATACTGGGTCCATTAAAATTGAATGAAAAACGGACAAAAGAACTGGACCAATGATTACTCATTCCTCTCTTCAGATTTTAAGAGTTCTCACCCTTTCCCAGTGGGGACAAAATTTATTTAAACCAAAATTTTGGGAAATTGACTATGAACCCAAAGGATATACTTACTGGGATTATGTTGATGCATGGTCCAATGTCTTTTGGGATCAAAATGAACTTTTTACACATACTTGGTTTATCTACTTCAAAACAAAAACTGAGTATGATTTTCCTCAATGGTTTTTTCACTAGTGGGGATTCTTTGGTCCAGTACTAGAGATATTACCGCCAAAGGTTGTACAAGCCTTTGAATTATTTAAACAAAAATTCAACATTGGTGAGGATCCTTTCCCAATTGATCTTCACTATTTTCAAAATTATCTGTATCTTGGGTCTTTGCCTGGAGTTACAGATTTTCTAGAACAAACCAAGGATCTACCCTCTTACCAACTCTACAAAGACTTCCCTCGGTAAGATGGTGGGCCAAATTTGACATCAGCAGAATTGACAGTAGATCAGTTGATAAATGGTTCAAAGAAAATCCTTAGCATCTTTGTATGATGGAACAAAGCAAATTCCTGAATCAAAAATCAAGGATTACGTCTATCTTAGTTGGAACCACAGATAAGGCTAATCTTATCAGTCAACTTAGCTCAATGCTACAAGTTCTACAACAACAAAAACACCAAACGGCTTCGACCAGCCAACAAGTCTCTTCAGCAGCCTCAGACAATCAAGAGGATGATGAAGAGGAGTTTGTAGTAGATTTGAGTGAAGATTAAACTCTCGAAGACTTAGAATAATTTTTAGGTTTTCGATGTAAACATACGAAATCACTGTAGCACTATACACCATAGTACACACAGTAGCTTTCACCGTATAGTACTGTAACACCACATGTCAAATAGTAACACTGTAGTGTCAGCAGTACTGTGCAAATAGTACCAACTGGAACTATTAAAACAGTAACAAGTCACCGGTTAACTGTTCTCCGGAACTGTGCAAATAGTATAGGTCACTAGCCGGTTACCAGTCACCTTAAACAGTGTTCTCGCTCGTCTATTTAAAGACGATTCAGTCTCATTCTGAGGCAGGTTCGGTTAGGCACTTAGAGAGCGAACTAGAGAGAGAAGTTCTGAGCTCCTCCGATGAGTCTCCTCCCTTTCCTCTCTCAGGCAAGTTTTCTTCCCTCTTCCCCTTTCTCCTTTTGTAAGTGCTTATGCTTTCTTTTCAATAAAATTAATAAGTTCCTTCTACTTTTCTTTGCATCATATCCTTCCCTCCTCTGATGACCCGGGATTAGCAGATTTAATGAGTTAATCACTGGCAGGTTCTACCGCCACCGATTAATTTCATTCGCATTCTCAGTGGACATTACAGAGCATCCCCTCTGCATGCATCATTTAATACTTTAATTATGTTTGTAATTTTGCCTTAAGAAGTCCGTCTTCTTCCCTCTTCACATGCTCCTCCCTTTCTTCAGTTAGATCCACCTTCAGCTTCTAACCCTATCTTAAAATATTAAATGTACAAGAAATAGGTCATAACTTATCCAAGTATCATTTTATACACTTCTATAGTATTTATTGTGGTTATATTAGCCTATGGTGAAAATTCACCAAAATGCCCTCAGGACCCTGACCCGGCCCCGCATACCTGGCCTGGCCTAGCCATAATCGGCTCGGTTGTACTTTTCCTAAAATTTTGACTATGTTTATTCTGACATATTTCCACCCAAGGAATCCATTTTAGTACTTAAAATTATCAAATTCATTGTCAAATTACAAAAATACCCTTGACAGCCCAGCTTTAAGGGTTTCAGGGGCGTTTTTGTAATTATGCTTTTTCGCCCTTTTCTGAGAAAGTGCCCAACTGTAACCCCACCTAATTTTCTCTCCTGAATCCAATGGAACCATCAAATCATTGAAAATCCAACCCTAAGGTGCTCAAACATCCCAGGCCAAAATTATGGTATTCTCTGGGAAAAATTGGGGTTTTGCGATTTCAGCTCCGTAAATGTGATCTTTTTTACTCCTAACAACTTTATTAACCATCTAATTGAGTTATAACAACCATTTGAACTAAAATTGGGCAGCATAGCCCTTAGGCATACACATTTCCAAAATTTAAAATCAATGGCAATCCGGTGAAATTTCACTGATTAAATTGCCCACAGCAACTAGAATAGTTAATATACGATGGTTTGGAAGTTACCTCAAGCTCCCACTAGCTTTTTCCCAATATGGCTAAAACCCTAACCTTTAAACAACAGATTTTTGTGCCTCCAAACCTTAAAGAACAAAGAAGAGTAGCTTAGGGGCAGAGTTATACGCGTTAGGAGCTAGATCGTCGGAGAAATTGTCTTACCTTGTGATTTTTCTTCTCCTTTCTCTCTACAATTCCACACGTTCTCTCTCTATTTTCAAAGTTGTTTGACATCAGTTTTGCTAAAGGGAGAAGGGAGAAGGGAGAAGGAAGATGAAGTTTATATCATATTATTTTATCTTGTTTTAATCATTTACTAAATTTTCAAAAATTCCAAAAATTAACTTTATATACATAAATCCTTATGTATATGTAACCATGCCATTAAGCCAAACCAATATTTCCTTCTTTATACTACATGTAGGAGACACCTAGGGGTCCTACCCTTTGGTCTCAATTGACTTCACACCTTGTTCCGGTAACATATATACGTAAAGTTTTAATTTTGGTCAAAATCGCACTTTTTCCTCAAATTTTTCATAAATTCATATTAAATTTACCAAAAATATTCTAAATATATATTTTAATTTTATTTTCCTTAATTAATTGAAATATAATTCAATTAATCAGAAAATAATTAATTTTGTGATAATTTGGCAAAATTACGATTTTGCAATTACCTTTTTAATCCAATTTCTTTTCTCATTGTTCTTTGGCCAATTCCCAACTATTTTTTGACCAAATATTTTCTCTATTATTTCTCCATTTTTGGACCTTAATATTGGGCTTTTTAAATTACCCGAATTATTTCCATAATTATTTTGCCCATTTTCTCATGAATATATGAACATTTATAAAATTCATAAATTTCAAATTCATGAATATTCACCTTTTATTGCATTTCTTGAATAATCACAATATATTTGGTGAATATAAAATTTGGGGTGTTACAATTACTCTCAAAATTTTGGACAAGTTTATCTCGTTCTTAAAGAACTAATATTGTGGTCATTGATAGAGCAATGTTCATTTACAGCATAAAACTTGAGAGCGCAAGATCTCATTATTGAGGGTTTTTGGTATGTACTATATACTATACAGTGAGTGTTTTTTTAAGCTAAACCTGTGACTTAAGAGTTTGACAATTTTGCTATATAGTATTTGGTGAGTGTATGTCCCACACACGCACGCACCCAAACATTTAAGAGCCAAATCTAGCTATTTTATCCCTCTAATTTATCACTTTCACCAAATTAATTTACCCAATTTATAAATTGATTTGTAATAAAATGTTACAAATGAGTATTTTAATAAAATCAAATCACATATATTATAATTGGCTAATTTATTCATTTTCTTGATTTGTCCAAGTACCTCCTAGGATGAAGATAAAATTATAATATAATATTGTTAATAACTTAACCCAATTTATGACCATTTAATTTAATATAATATTTTTTATATTAAAAAAATACAATAAAATATAATATGAAATAAAAGATAAAATTATAATTCAGTAGTTTATATTATACAAATATAATATAAAATAAAACATCCACTTCCTGGGCGCACAATGTGGGGACTTTCATACTCTCTCCACTTGAATCCTTGCTGTGTTGCCTTCTTGCTGAAGGAACGATGCCGCTTCATCTCTATGGAGGGAAATGGAGAGAGGTTGTAGGGTATTTTTTGGAGATCATGCCATGTTTGTGATAATTAATTAGTCAAGTAGCTCTTATATTATGTTTAGAGGAGTACATATTTTCATTATTAAATTTGAGAAAGTTGAGAAAATATGTATAAAATTTATTTAAAAACAAACATAATATATCGAACAAGCTTATTATTATTATTATTATTATTATTATTATTATTATTATTATTATTATTATTATTATTATTATGTCATTTTTAAGCTTGTTGATCAAATGGCGTCTACTCAAAAGTCAAGCACGTACGTCAATAATGGAGTAACTGTATATGATACCTCTTATTGATATGTATGCCTTCTTCTCACTAACTTTTTTGTGTTGTGAGGCTTCTTATATGGCCTACAACACTTGACCACAAATGAAATAATAATGCAGTGCTGATAAAAGATGTGAGAAATTATGCAACACGCAATTTTCTTCTTTTCTTGCACCCACATCTTTATTTTTTATTTTTTGGCCAGCACACATCTTTATTTTATGGCACAATTTTATGGTTATTTCACTTATTTGTGTCGTCCTTAATAAATTTTTTTATGGGGTAGACTTAGACCATGTTTAGACTTCCATGAGTCAAGTCTATCTAAATCTAAGTAAGTATATAAATCATTTGATTATAAGAAAATTACTTCCAACCAACGGCAAATGACTTTTAAAGACCCTGCAAGATCATATTGCAGTCAAGAACCATAAATTTTTTAAATTTAAAAAAAACATAATCCTTAGTTGGAACGTGGTATAAATTTTTTTTGAGTTAAATTCTTTTAGTACTAATCTATAATATTTTTAGCATTCAACTATGATGTTTTCATCTCTCTTATTTATATTTTTTTTACACATTTTTCTAGTGTTTCCATACTCATCTTTAATGTTTTTAATATTCATCTTTAATTTTTTCATTATTTGTTTTTTTTAATTTTTTTTATTATTGAAAATATTAAAAATATGTTGTCAGAACATCAAAGATGAGTATTGAACAATCAACCTGAGAAAATTTAATTCCAAACACAAGGATTTTGGTCCTTATTTTCAATTTTTAAAATTTGTTGTTCTCAATTGTAATTAATGTTTTTAGAAACTTGTTAATTGTCATTTGCCCTAATTGGGTCTATATTCAAAATTAACGTGACTGTACATTAAAAACTCCTCAAACATGTTTTTCATCTCGAGAAAATGTAACTATTTATAATTACAAAACAATACTATATTATTCAAACACAAGACCACAAAACCACTGGTTAAGTGGGAGCAGCCTACAACCAGTGGATCTGAACTCTTGGTGATATTCATCTAGCATCTTAAAATTATAAAACAATATTATTTACTATTTTTCAAGTATGTCTAATTATATCTCCACTAAATTTAATCAAGGAGTAAGAGAAGTAATTATAGAGAAACCAAATAAAACAAATTACACGTATATGAGGAAATAAATTTAGATAGAATTCTGATATACTATTTGTATTTCATAATTTGTGTCTATGAAACCTTAACTGAAAAATAAAAAGAAAAAAATAATGAAAAGAATGAAATTAAAAGGACCAAAATCCTTGTGGCGGTATTATTAAGGATGCCCAAGGAATGGTTATAGAGGGTTTTTTTATTTCATCTAGAAACCGGCGGTTACTTAACAGCAAAATTATGGGGCTTTCTAATGGGTTTGAAACGAGCTTGGGACTGTGGCCATCGGAATGTCTGACTAAGCAGTAAATCGCAAGAGGCTTTAAGCCTGCTTCAGGACGATGCTTCTCATCTCCATGAGGATAGTTTGCTGATTATGGGAATAAAAAGTATGTTGAACTGTAGCTGGAAGGTTAATTTACAATACTCCCTCTTAACCTAATTATAAAATAAAGTTGACTTTTTTGGAGGGATTAAGGAAGCTAATTAAATTACTTTAGAGTATTTATATATTTATTTTTTTCTCCAAACTAATTAGTTTGATGAATAAACTGATATATAATCTAAAAATACATAATATATGATACGATTGAGTAACTTATTTGGCTTTCTTAATCTCTCCAAAAAAATCAACTTTTTCTTATAATTATGACCGGAGGTAGTATATGGCACGGGAGAGAAACACATGGCGGACCTACCGGCGAAGAGGGCTCTCAATGATTGTCCAGGATTGACCTTATTACTAGGTTCAAATATGCTGTCTAATTTGCATGGGTCCAATAGTACCTAGCGATAGCTTTTAGTTTTTCTATGTATAAAAAAAAAGAAAAAGAAATTGATCAAGAAGCTGATCCCCTGAATTTGGAAAATCATGAACTTTGCTGCAATCGTGCAAGTTTGCTAAAGTTATCTGATCCCCAGAAGGAGCTTGATGAAGTTGAGAAAATCTTTACTGTTCAACCAATCTATCAACCGACCAAAATGCGCCATGTCTTCTTGCGTGATTCATACACACACGTAAGATAGAAAAAAATTTCCATGCATATTTCTTTTATATTAATCTCTTTTTTTTAATACATAACTATACTCTAAAAAATTCAAATCATGAGAGAACAATTTATATATGAGTATTTGGCCAAAAAAAAAATGCTGGAGTAGATGCAGAAGTTCGTATTTAATTTTATTATGCAATTCGAATCTAAAACGTAAGAATCTCATCATCATTCAAGAAAATATAAAATATCAGATAATTTAGGAATTTTTCGAAGCCTTTAAACAGTATCCATAATTAAGATTGCAAGTCTTCTCCAGCTTACAAGAAGTCAAGAGCGTGCCAGACTTTACCAACAGCTTGTGCTTCCTATCATTATTCATAACTTCCTTCTGTCATTAATATAACACATATTTATATAATTTGATTATATTAAGAAAATCAATTAATATGACATATATTTTCTAAAACACCCTAGTCATTTTCTTTAATTGGCGTTCCTTCTAGATTATTGTTGAGGGTGCTTCAATAGAGATGAATTAGGAAAAGCTTAACAAATATAAAAAATATGTCTTATATTTAAGACTAATATCAATTTTTTAAATATGTCTTATATTAATGAAAGGAGTTAGAGGGAGTACTTGAAAAGAATATATAATAAATTGAATAATCTTCGTTTGAAGAATTGGGATATCTTCATAAAGTAACAAATTATCCCCAGCCCACAAGCTTCAAATTAAAGTTATTTTGAAGTTACTCATCAAAAGCCTACTGTAGTACTTGATTGAAATAAAGCAGTGATAATGTAGTCCTCAAACATCTTTTTTGTCATTTTGTCTTTCATTATTATGTATTGCCATTAATTTTTCAAATAACTTCATCACTCGCAATTTAGGGGAGGCTGGGGAAAAATCCACCATTAAAAATTTTACCGGTATATTTGAGTAATACTCTGTGTGTGCAAAATTTATAGATTACCAATACTTTCAATGTATAAAACTTTATCAGGTCTTCCTCACTTATAAATTATTTTTAAAAAAATCATAGGTGGGGGATATCTACATTATGACATTAATGACTTGATTTGACAATGATTAATATATATATATATTCGGTCATTCCCTCAATAACCTTCTCATTACGATGATTAACAAAAATCATCGTAATGAATACATTAAAATGTTTTTCGGCAGAATTATAATTTTTGACAACTCTAGGCCCCTTTATGTAATTTTATTTTGCCATTTTTCTCATTGATTTACAATTTCCCAAAATATTGGGAATTTTCTATAATTTTCCCTAATCTTCAAAAATATTAATTCGACCCAATTGACATTTTCTACATTTTCCAATTTTCTTACAAAACACCTACAATACAAGATTAAGCACAAGGTCGTATCAAAAATCCAATAAATCATTTGTATGAATAATTAACAAATTATGACTATTTTACCCCTAATTAGATTTAATTTAATACAAAAGTACCTAACTTAAATTAGTGCTTAATCATACAATAATAGCTTAAAAAAACACATTAAATTCCCCAAATTAGTGATTAAAAAGTCTATAAAAATATGGTTCAATCAGTTTAAACAAAGTATTGCATAATCTAACAAATTTTAGTACTTTGATTTTCAACAAGAAAATAGTGATTTTTGTCAAAACAATTCTCTTATAAAGGAGAAACATTCTCTAAAAATTAAGGTGAAGTACAAGCTGGATGGAAAAAAGAAGCTTTCTCTCCAAAATAATTTTAGAAAAATATTTCTCCCAAATTTTCTTAAAAAATCTGAGCTAAAAAGTCTAAATCATCTCATCAGACCAAGTAGATCCGTAATGTTCAGCACATATATCTGCAGGCTGCAGCATGCTTATTTCCAACATCCAATATATCCACAACACTCTTGCTTTAAAATATTTTTCTTCAATTTCTTTTATAATATTAGTTACATTATATTCATCCCCGACTCAATAATCTTCAATTTCTCTATATGTCTTTTTCTTCTCATTCTTTTAAACACTTGCAATTTGGGCAATTGTAGCAAGGGATCCTATGACTCACTATTTGATTAAAAAGTCATATTCATCTTACATATTGAGAATTATATTAATTCCTCTTGCACATCTTCTAATCCAAGAATACAGCACAAACAACCATTAGATCAGAGTATGCAAATATATTGCAAAACAAAGCATCTACTGATTGATAGAAAAATTGAAGTGAGATAATGACATTTGGGCCCCCTAGATGATGGTTGTTTTTTTGTTTTTTTTTGCTTTTTTGCCAACGATGGTTGTTAAGACTTTAGTCCCCTAAATTGGAAAAATATCAAATCCAAATTGTAAAAAAAATGCAATAATTGATGTTGGTAACCCGTTCATATTGTTGAACAATATGAAAACAACATAAAGTCCATTAAAGTACTTTTTCATCACGTTGAAGCACTTTTTATCAAAAGCATACTTTAGCTTTCACTTTTCTATATATGAATGAAAACTTTTACTTTCACTTATGTTTATTATATATTTTCATATATGAAAAAATGTATATATTTTTATATATGTAATATGGTGGCCGACAGTCTCGTTAAAGTTTAAACATTTTTTTATGAAATATATAACATTTGACGCAGTAAAAAATGTTGAAGAGTTTGCTCATTTTTATTTAAATATTTATTGTTTCATGTTTTTTTTTTTTGTATTTATTGTTTGCTGTTTACTTTTAGTTTTTGTGAGTGACTCGTGTGTTTTCAAAGGAATTTGGTCTTACTAATGTACCATGAAAAAAAATAATGTATTGTACAATGAAATTATAAAATGAGTGAAAATTAAATAAAAAAATTAAAGAAAAGCCTATTGAGTTGTTAAGATTATAAATTCATGAGGTAATATTATTATTAGTCCTTAGAAGAATATAGACTCGTCATTGATAACCCCAATTTTTTTGTTCTTATTGTCCTTTCGATGCCAAACATTTACTATTGTATAGAAACATTGATGGCAATTTAGAAGAATATTATGTTAAGCTTGCTAGGTATTTTGCTGCTCCAAATCATTCTTGATATCTAATTTCTTCATTTCAATCACCTAGCTTACCAACTTATATTAGATACAAGCAAACACGACAAATAAAATGAGATGAACTATGGGAAAAACAAAAGGAAATATCTGAAATGTCAAAAAGAAAAGTATGATGTGTTTGGATTCACCTAAAAAGGAATAAACACCATCCAAGATGAGTGAGGGTATGGAAAGGAAATGGTTATTGGTCTCTTAACAAATTATTATGCTTTTATCTTTTCTTGTTGTACTTTTATGATTGTATTGAATGACATGAGGATGCTCACAATTATTGATCTATAAAAAAAAAAAAATCTATAAAAGGAGTATTTTCTCAAAAAATTTAAAAATAAAAAAACGTGACGCTTGACTGGTGGGGGTTATTTCTAGATTAGAGGAATATAAGTAGAACTTTTACTGTTGCATGATTTCACAGAATGCCACTTCTGAGAGAGAAGATAATTTATGAAAATCATTTCAGCGTAATTTTGTTTCTTGGTTTTGATAATTTAAATACATACAAACACACACTGTCCTTATGTATTTATTAAAAAAAAGGGAAAGATTCTATGTCGAAGATCTCGACTTATAAGTTTTTTATTATCTTAAATTTCTTCTGAACAAATATTTCATTCATCCAATATTCCAACACTGAATAAATCACTAGCATAACAATATTTATATATTTATCAATGCTAACTTGTGTTTTAAAAGAAGTCGGTAACTCTGATAAAATTTGACTGGATTAATATATATCAAATTTGGAGAGTTACAAAATATAAAAAAAAAACATTTGAAATAAATAGAGAGGAAAATTATTTGAAATAAATGACGTCCCCAAAGTGATAACAAAGAAATTAATTAAGGAGAACACAACGATTTTGTCATTTTGTCACTGTCATTATGTGTTACCAGTTATTTTTCAATTAATATCTTTTTATCTACATCACTAACAATTTTCATATCATATTCGCTTCTGGGTTGTATGTGATATCTATAGTATGGCATTAATAACTTGATTTGGGCTTGGATGAGTCATATTCCCTTGCGTAAACAAAGTTATTGAATTTTTCATATAAATATATAATTTTATCCTTAATTTATTATTATGTTGACTTTGTTCTCATGGATCATAATACATAGTAAATAGGGGTAAAGTTAGAGAGTTATTGAATTTTAAAGCAGGGTTAATAAAATTTAAAGTTTTTTTTTTGTCTATGTAAAATATGCTCAAAGTATCTTATAAATATGATAAGAGAATATTCAACGATGAATTAACTAGTCGGCAAAAAACATTAAAAAAAAACATGAATTAACTAATATTAGATGAGTTACAATCAACGCGCTTTTGCCTTCCCTACTGCTATAAATATATTATTCCCTTACGTTCCTATTAAAGAACACTGCTATTTAATTCTTATATATTAAGAAATCATCATTAAGTCATTTAATTTGTTGTAAATTTTTCTAACTTTTGCCCTCTGTAATTTTTATTTTTCCAACTTTGAACCTCAATTATAACAAAGGTAAAATGGGGAAAAAAAGTAATTAATGAGGTTATTAGTTACTTATATTTGGGACCAAAAATTGCTTTTAGAAAATGTCCTATAATAAGGACCAGAGGGAGTATGTAATTCATTATATTAAATATGAGTAAATTTGAAGTTTATATATTTTTACATAAAGTTAATAACTTAACCACGTCTTATTATATTTTCAATAAGGTGATTAGAAGTGCTTTTATAATAAAAAACTAGGAGGAGAAGTATAAATGTGTATTCTAGGATGGTCCATAATACTTGCACCTGTGATTGAATTGCTAGTCTGATATACTAAACATGGGAAGACTTGCTTCCTTTCTTTTCATTTTCTTCCTTTGCTACTTTATAGCCTCCTTAACATGGAGCGAGATGGATTCCACCATCGACAAATCTGCTCTTCTTGCTTTCAAAGCATCTATTGCGGTGGATCCATACAATCTCTTATCTAACTGGTCAGTCTCTTCTTCCCCATGTGATTGGGTTGGTGTTGGATGCAATACTCGCCATGGAAGGGTTCATTTCTTGAATCTTAGTGACACAGGCCTTAAAGGCATCTTATCTCCACAACTAGGAAATCTCTCTTTCCTTGTTGAACTTGATCTGAGTAGAAATTATTTTCATGGCCAGATACCAAAAGAGTTGGTACAGTTGTGCAGATTGAAACGACTCAACTTGAGCTACAATGATTTTCATGGACAAGTTCCAACAAGGATAGGAGAACTATCTATGCTTAAGCATTTGGGTTTTCGAAATAACAGTCTTAATGGATTTATTCCAATATCTCTGCTCAATCTATCAAAGTTGGAGATATTTGATTGGAGAGTTAACTTCATTCAAGGGACTATTCCGCTTGAGATTGGAAGTCTAAAGCACTTGAAGGTTTTAGGACTTGCAGTGAACAAGCTTTCTGGAGCTATACCACAAACAATTTCTAACTTGTCTTCACTTGAATTATTGAGTTTGTCTTATAATACTTTGTCAGGTATGTTTTTGAGAAATATGAGCTTGTTTAAATTGTTTTTTTTTTGTAATTTTTTTTTATATTTTGTGTTTTTCTTTTCTCTTTTTTGTTTTTGGAAAATGATAGAAAAAGAACTTTGAAATTGCAAAATTCCAAATCAAGTGTGTCCTAAAAAATGAGTTATGAATTGCTTATCAAGTTTCATCATTCCCTTATCAATTCTTGGTAATTAATCTAATTTGAGATTTTACAATGTCAAATTTCTTTTTCTATCTTTTTCCTTATTTTTTTCTGCATCTTTTTGGCATTATTTTACGAATAAAAGAATCCATCGTCCAATTTTTGAAACGGTTTGTAAAGTCATAACATGGGAAAAAAGAATAATGGTGCAAAGTTCAAACGAATCTAAAAGGTTCATCATTAGTCTTTGAAAATAAATATTTATTATTCTGTTATTAAAAAGTTTTTGTGGGTTTTTCTTTTCTGAATAAGTAAGCCTTTTTTTTTTGTACAACTTAAAATAAGTAGGCCTTACAAGTTACAAGCAACATATCTTTTTGGAACATTTAATTTTGATTTGGATAATCTGAATTATATATTAATTTATTATTTACTATTAATTTTTTTTAAATGTAGTAACAAAATAACTTTTCTGGGAGTCTCCTATCAAATATGCGTTTTGAAAGAAATGATAAAAAGCAAGGGCGCCAATTCTCCTTGAATGAGATGAACGCCACTTGCATGACATATAGAAGTTTGTCTGAATTAATTAATCCACTATATTCAGAAAGATAACAGTAATATATATATATATATATATATATATATATTAATCTAAATTACAAAATAATAAACTAAATTCGGGTATAAAACACGGTGTGAAACCTTGTGGAATCGCACAATACACTCTCCAACATTAAATCCATCCAAATTTCTCATCGAAGCACATATCCATTTTTTTTAAAAAAAAAAAACCTGCGCACATCCAAATTATTTATTCGATCATCATTAGTGAAGTCAAATTGAAAGGGTCAATCCTTTTTAAAAATAAGTGTAGTAGTGCGGTGCTTTATTATTTAGAATATATTTGTTTTATTTCTAAAAAAGTGCGCAAGTTTTACTATATGAATTTATCAAAATATTACATGTCTCATGTACATAACACCTTTATCAATTGCACCAATAATCTTATTTGGCATATGGAATTTGATCTTGAATTGTCCCTATATAGGACTTATTCAGCTAGTAACAGATTTAATTTTTGAAAATAATTTTATTTCTTAACATTGTCAGCTTAACTTTCTAACGATATATCTGATGCTTAAGTATATCTTTTCTTTATTATTTTCAATAAAATGCTGACATAAATTGTAACATTAGACTGAGAAATGTCATACTGTAGATATCAATACAAAAATACGTATACTTGAAGAAAATTCTTCCATATGTATGCTCAAATCTCAAGGAAGAAAAGCTGCACACTCTTTACTTCTCTCTCTTTTACATTTTTAGTATTTTTATTAAATTATTTCTTTATTATCTCTTTCAACATTGATACAATGATAAATGATAATTTTTACTATATATATTAATTATTTCAACAATGAACTTTATCATTTTGTTATGACAACTTATTAATATGGATTATACTTATTGCGCATACTATAAAAGTTGATGTTATTGACATATTGTTTGTCTTTTAATATTTGAAGGAGTTATTCCAAATCAGATAGGTGATCTTACAAAGCTACAAAAAATATATCTTTCAAATAATCAACTTTCAAGTTCTATACCAACCTCTATATTTAATAGTTCAGTGCGACAAGGAATTGAACTATCCCAAAATAATTTGTCTGGTGAGATACCTTCCATTTGGCATCAATGCAAGGAATTGATAAATCTAGCATTGGGGGATAACATGTTCCACCCAGGAATTATTCCAAGTGACATTGGAAATTTGACAAAACTACAAGTCCTAGATCTTGGCAACACCAATTTGCAAGGTAAGAATCATTCCCCAAACAATAATTTCCAATTTTCTCTCTTGGTTTCCTTGTTATGTTTGTCTATTCCAGTATTTTCTTTTGGATGACATCTTTCTTTCATTTTTTTTAAAAAAAAGATGTACGAATCATCCAGCTTTCTCAACGAATCACATATCCAATAAAAACATGCCATGGGAATAATAGTTTGGTCTATGGATGTTAGTCCAACCAGATTGGAAAGGTCATGGAATTTTTCAAAAGAATTATAGTTTTATTTTAACATTTACGGTATATTATAGCGTTAATCCTCAAAATAAGTCAGAAGGTATGAGTTCTAATTACATTTAAAAACACGGATCATGATGATTTCTTGTTAAATCAAGCATGTCATTCAAAGTGTCAATTAGCTGTCAGTTATAAATAGTTTAGTGTAGAAATGAATATCAATAAAAATACACTTATTTTTTATTATTTACTTTCTTATATGTTTTCGCTCATTTACATGTTAATTCTTGAAGTGCAAAAACAATATTCTACGGATATAATTATCAACATCGGTGGCCTCCTTCCCCCACTCTCTGTCAGTCTAACCATGCATCTATCACAGTATCATCATTACTATTATCATCAATCGGCAATTGCACGTTGCTCGAGTATTTGTATCATATATAATATTTGTGGGTAAGGTTGAAACCAAAGCTTCTTGTTCTATATTATATCCAAAACTTCTAACTGAAAATGAGTTTTTTGTGTATATATAGTGAATAAAAAGTTTTCTTTCAAAAAAATGCATGCATGATTTTTTTTTTTTTAAAAAGTCATTTGGATTATTAAGAGAAATTATAATAAAACATAGGCTTGATAAGCGAGGCATATGCTGGAATATTCAATTTATATCTAGGTCACAACTCCTTTAATGGTATGATCAATCTACCCATCCATCAATTTTTATGCTTTCAAAAATTCCATTTATTATTTGCAAAACTGTTCAGTATATTAGTTTTTCATAATCAGTATAGTAACTACCTACGCCTAAGGCACACATACACCAAATTCTTTTGCAGGTGAAATTCCTCAATCTATTTTCAACATTCCTTCTTTGAGAGAGGTCTACCTTTCCTTGAACCATCTAAGTGGCAACTTGCCAGATGAGATGTGCCATCAACTCCCTTTACTTGAGAACTTTGCGGTTGTTGATAATCATTTACAGGGAAATATTCCAAAATCAATGTGTAATTGCACATCTTTGCTACTCTTGCTTTTGGATGGAAACTCGTTTTCAGGTATGCACAAAAATTACCTTTCTACATGAGTTGTGTACGTGCGCGCTTATAACTATATCACATGTTTAGTACTTTCATTCAAATATGCGAATATACGACAAGAAATTATTGCAAGCTTTGAAATGTAATGATGTTTTCAAACAAACACACTTAATAATTCCTATTGATAGGATTCAGATAGGTTGAGAGAATAAGGAGGAAAAAGTCTTTATTAAACACAAAAGAATAAAATTGATATTTTATATTTCAAAGACTAACCTTATGGTGGCTAGACTCTTTGTAGACTAAAATTACATTAAAGTAATCAAATAAAATCTAGAAATAATCTCTAAAATATACTGGATCTATGGATCCTTTGATTCATAAAATCGATACCTCATAAAATATTCAAACTAAACATATTAATTAAATAAAGTATATCCTAACCAATATTGACTCAATAATAAACTAATCCTAATTGAGATATTTATAAATAATATTTATATTATTTTTAACAGAAAATAAACTAACAACTCTTTAAGACATGCTAATAACATGAATTGCAAAATATCTATTTGCAGTTTTATTAAATGTTCTCTGAAGATCACATTTTATGAAATCGTTGCCCAAAAAGTTGTTAGAGTTTTATATGACACATAAGAAAAGAATGATAAAGATATTTACGTACGCAGACCCTCATGTAATTATAGGAGTTAACTAATTTCATACATGCATGGCTGAAATTAGTTCCTTCACTTTCCTGCATTATCCAGGTATGGAATTGCTAGCATAGAAACAAATTTAAAAGGACCCAAAATTAATAAAATATTAGGAGTTTCTTGTAATATAGAGAAGTTAATTCAAATTTTTGAAACGTACGTGAACAAAACAGGCATATTACCTGTTTTGTCAATTTTCATTACTTTATATAAAAGTTATCATCCATCCATCATTTTTTGATTTTTAAGTTAATCCCCCAACAGCTAGCTTTTTGTTTTCAGGTCTTATACCCAAGGAGATAGGCAATCTTCATAAGCTTGAACAGTTGGATTTCGGATATAATAATTTCAGTGGACCCTTTCCTTTCCATATCTTCAACATTACGACATTGAGACGTGTCTCCCTCTTAGTAAATTCCCTCTCAAGCTTTCTGCCATCAAATTTAGGATTTGGCCTTCCCAACCTGGAGCATTTGATGTTGGGAGGGAATCAACTTATTGGAGAAATTCCAAGCAGCATCGCAAATGCTTCTAAGCTCACTCGGTTAAATTTATCATGGAATAAATTTATTGGAGTTATACCCACTGCACTTGGGAATCTAACAAACCTGATTGCATTTTCTCTTGAAGAGAACTATTTGAATGGGTTGATTCCAAATACAATTAATAGACTGCAAAGCCTTCAATTTTTGAGTCTTAGCTACAACAAATTGCAAGGGCCCATCATAAATAAATTGTGCCAAATCAAAAGTTTGAGTGAGCTGTATCTAGACAACAACATGTTTTCAGGAATGATTCCAAGTTGCCTCACAAATACTTCTTTGCGGAAGTTGGATTTAAGCTCTAACAAATTGATTTCTCATATACCCTCTTCTCTTTGGAGTCTGCAAGATATCTTGATCCTAAACTTATCCTCCAATGCATTGAGTGGAACAATTCCACGTGAGGTATCAAACTTTAAAACAATTATACTATTGAACTTGTCAAGAAATCAAATTTCAGGAAACATCCCAACAACCATGGGTGGCTTGCAAACATTACAAAAGCTATCTTTGGCTCATAACAAACTACAAGGACCAATTCCTGAATCATTTAGTGGCATGATAGATATTGAGTTCTTGGATTTGTCCCAAAATAATTTTTCTGGGGTGGTTCCAAAGTCTTTAGAGTTACTTGTCCATATGAAGTACATTAATCTTTCATACAATTTATTGCATGGAGAAATTCCAAACGGTGGGCCTTTTCAGAATTTTACATATGAATCTTTTATGATGAATGAAGATCTTTGTGGAAAGCCCCAACTAAAAGTCCATCCATGCAAAAAAGCAAACAAGCACATCTCAACGAAAATGGTGCTTGTGATCAAATGCTTGTCGGCTATCGTTTTTGCAATCATTTTGGTTGCTTCATGCCTCGTGTTCCTTAAATTTAAGAAGGGCCATATTAGTCATGAGACGAACAATAGAGACTTCTTAAATTTGGGTGCACCAATCAAGATATCCTATTATGATCTTTTGCAAGCCACAAACAATTTTGATGAGAGTAATTTTCTTGGCAAGGGAAGTTTTGGATCAGTTTACAAAGGAATTCTTTCAAGTGGAAAGATAGTTGCTGTGAAAGTATTTCACTCAAACTTGGAAGAAGCATTGAGGAGTTTTGATATTGAATGTGCTGCCATATGCAATTTACGTCATCGAAATCTCATTAAGATCATCAGTAGTTGCTCAAATGATGATTTTAAATCTCTAATAATGGAATTCATGTCCAATGGGAGTCTTGATAGATGGTTGTACTCTCATAACTATCATTTAGATATGGTGCAAAGATTGAACATAATGATTGATGTGGCATCGGCGTTGGAGTATCTTCATCATGCTTCTTCTACACCGGTGGTCCATTGTGATGTAAAGCCGAGCAATGTTTTATTGGATGAAAATATGGTGGCCCATTTGAGTGACTTTGGAATTGCCAAATTGTTAATTGACATTCAATCCGAAATTTATACCAAAACTTTGGCTACAATTGGTTATATGGCACCAGGTAATAGTTTAATACTCATATTCAAATTTAATTAATTTATGTTACTTATATTCATTTATACCTACACACATGCATGCACATGATCGAAGAAATTACAAGTTATTCGACTATTTAATTCAGCACTCAAATTTATATGTAGAGTATGGATCAAGAGGAGCTGTTTCATTGAAAGGAGATGTATACAGTTTCGGTGTTTTGCTTATGGAAATGTTTACAAGGAAGAAACCAACAGATAAGATGTTTGTTCAAGGTCTAACTTTGAAAGAATTTGTTAGCAAATCAACACCAAATTCGATCATCGATATTATTGATGTCAATTTGATGCAGACAAGCAACCAAAACACTGGTAATATATTATTGTATATTATATCATCAGTTTTTGAGTTGGCATTAAATTGTTGCATTGATGCACGTGAGGCAAGACCCAATATGTCAGAGGTTGTGGTGTCACTTGGAAAACACAAGGCCATGCTAATGCAAAATATTCAAGGGACCCCTTGTTGAATAATTGTGTTAAATCAAATTGTATTGGCTACTCTTAAACCCTTTGGATTGTTTTATTTTTTCAACTTGTCATATGGAGTGATGATGTCTCCTGTATTAATATATTATCTGTAATACCCCGAATTTTGGGAGTGGAGACTTAGGAATAAGTCTAAATTTAGTGGACTGCTAAGCCCCAATTTAGCAGGTATCTCAAATCTATTCCCTAATATTTCTTATATTTTTGGGGTATTAAGAAAGTAAAATGGAGAATTTTGGAGAATATGATTATGCTTCCAGTGAAATTTTCTATGAGGTAGTGAGCTTGTTATCTGATTTTGCATGACCGAATGATGTTTAAAAATTATGGAATTTTACAAGGCCAAAGTAGTCATCCTGAGCTTTAATTTGATAGGTCATATGAATCATTTGAAGCTATATGCAAAAAAATATGAATTTTTGAAGTTAGCCCAGAAAAACTGAAAAGTTTCTGGAGAAGCAGTCAAAGAAATAAAATCTGGGAATGATGTACTATAAACTGGCTAAAGTCCATATTTTTTCTTGAAACTAGACTCAATAAGGGTTCCATAGCCTTTGGAATCACTTCAGTTCGATATTTCTAGAATTAGTTATGATTTTCAAATTTTGGACAGAAAATCTGCCAGAATTTTGTAAAAATTCGAAAATTGGGAAATTGATAAATAATTAAATTATGACATAAGATATTAGAATAAAACTTCATCTTCCTCCTTTTGCTCTCATTTCTGGCGTGAAACAGCTCCAACAGAGAGGAAGAGCAAAATATTTTAGAGAGACAAAAGGGGAGGAAAAAACTTACAAAGATAAGTGATTTCTTCGGTAAATCGGTTCTTAATACATATATCTCCGACCCTAAGCTATTCTTCTATCTATTTAAGGGTTGTGAAGCTCAAATATCTTGTTCAAGGACCTAGGGTTTCAGCCAAGAAGAGAAAAACCTAGTGGGAGCTTGAGGTAATGTCCAAACCTTCGTATATTGCTTGTTCTGGCTGCTGTGGTCAATTTAATCAATGAAATTTCGCCGGATTGCCGTTGGTATTAAATTTTGGAAATTGAGTTGCCTAAGGGTTATGCTACCCAATTTTGGTTCAAATGGTAGTTATAACCTAATGTAATAGTTAACAAAGTAGTTAGAAGTAAAAAAGAACACGTTTGCAGAGTTAGAATTGAAAAACCCCGATTTCCCCAAGAGTATTCCATAATTTTGGCCAGGGCTAGATCTAAGGGATAGAGTTGGATTTTCAAAGATTTGATAATTCCATTGAGTTCAGGAGGGAAAATTAGGTGGGGTTACAGTTGGTCACTTTTTCGAAAAAGCCTGAAAAAGCATAATTACGAAAACGCCCATGAAACCCTGAAAGTAGGGCTGGCAAGGGCAATTTCGTCTTTTGACAGTGAATTTGGTAATTCCGAGTTTCGGAAATGGATTCCTTAGATAGAAATATGTCAGAATAGCCCATGTCAAAATTTCAGAAAAACTGCAATCGGACCAGGTACTGCAGGGCTGAGCCGGGTCCCCGGGGGCATTTTGGTCATTTTTCAACATAGACTCATATAACCCCCAGAAACACTATGGAGGTGTCTAAATGGTATATTTGGAATTGTAGGATCGAATATGGAGCCCAAACTGTTGGCACGCTTTACGAGGCACACGTTTCAAGGAGAAAAAGGGTCAAGGTAGGGGACTTACTTTACTTGCATGTATTTGATATCTTTGCTTTTGTAATGATGTATGTGATAGCCTTACTTGATTGTGTAGAGCATATATGAACAAATGAAGCTCTGTTTCTGTTTTGCTGTGGCCATAGTTTTGTTGCATGAAACATTGAGCATGTAGAAATGTCATTATGGGGCATACATCTAGTTAAAGCTAACATGTCATACACATAGCATATATCATGCATGCATTATGGTATCTGTTTCCTACTGAGATTCTCTCGAATCTCACCCTCCCCTACCAACAAATTAGACAGGCAAATATAGAAGGTACGTGGAAATCAGAGAAGAGAAATGCACGAGAGAGGGTTGCACTAGTGGAGCAAAGACAGGAAGAAGTTTCTATTTCACTGGGATAGGTTTAGACACCCTAGTAGCCCTGTGTGGGCTACCTTAATCGTTAGTATCATGTACGAACCCCTATGGGGAATTTTAGTAATCATGCACATAATATCAGTATATTTATGTTATTCCTGTGTTGTCTACCGAACCGCATATTGTTTTTCCCGAATACTCTGGTTAAGGTGAAATTAAAATAAGGGCATGACATTATCATTTGAAATTTGAGCATTTTGGACTCACATATGGGTTTTGGTTGTCTTCAAGGTAGTTCTTAACTTTTATGTGTTACAGATGTACATTGAATAATAGTAACATAGAGATAATGGCTTTTTTTCTTTCATGATAAGTGAATAAAGTTTAGAAAGTGATTGAGTTGAGGGAGATATACGTAAAAGATAATTGAAATGTGGAGGAGAAATAGAAATTATTATAAAAAGAAGATATGGTCGAAAAAAAGCAATGAAATTAATCCGCCTGAGAATCAAAGTGAATCCCCGTATAACTCTTATACTACATCTGGTTCTTAATATAAGACTCAGTTGACTAATTTGGGGAGATTAATGATGTTAAATAAATTATTTTAAAGTATTTGTATTTTTCATTGTTTCTCCAAACTACTTTTCTTGACTTATAAACTAATATATAATCTAATAATCCACATAAATAATTTAGCTTCTTTATTCTCTTAAGAGTAGTTAACTGGGTTGTATTGAAAACATAAGGTAGTATTAATTATTCAATGACTGGATTAACATGATTATTGGGTTCATTGTGGACTCCAACAAATCCCATCTTGCATTGACGCAACTAGAGAAAATGGGCCAATACTAAGACTATCCAAAGCTTTGAAATAAATTTATAGATAGAGATTGGGTTGCCTTTATAATGTTATGGAATATGATGTTTTACTTTTATACTATTTTATTTTATTGGTCAAAACATGTAATTCAAATGCCAAAATTACTTGGTTTTCAGCCTGTGTTGGGCTTGGTTTGTATGGCCCATGTCATTGTTAAACCAAAATTACTTTTATATTACTTTAATCAAAATCATGTTTTAAAAAAATATATAACAAACTTTTAAATGTTAATACAATCTTTAGTCCCTCTAAATTTCTCTCATTTTGGTTTTGGTTCTTCTAATATCAAATTATAGGTTTTGAACCCTCAAATTTCATTCTAAATTAGACCCTATAATTTAATAAAAACTTGATCATTTCGCCCTTTAAGGAATCAATACCCATAGTTTGAACTTTGAAACTTCAAGAACAAAGATTATATTAACCCAAGTTTTAAACACATATCTAAGCTCCTCAATGTAATTATGGTGCATTGAAGTTAATACAAAAAAGAATTTTTAGAATTCTAGTTACATTGTTCTTAAAACTATAGGTGATAACTATGTTTTTTTAGTGGTGATTTTTTTGCCATCGTTTTCATTGGTGATTATTTAATAATTAATAACATTCGTTCAACTATTTTTATTTTTATTTTTATGTAAAAGGATAATAAATTTAATTATTTACTGTTTTTTATCTACTTTTCCAACATTTATTTTTCTATTGAAAACAAAAAGAAAGAAAGAAAGAAAGCTGAATGGGATCTCAATATTTATAATAGTTTCTGATTTGGTGTTCAATGCCTTGAATAGCAGGTGAAAAACTATGTCTGGGACAACCTTAGCATGAAGAACTCTGAAACCGTTTTGAATGGAAAGCTTGAGAAAATGTGAGTTAGTTTTGGTTGGTGAATAGGAAACCGTTACCTTATTGTTGTTCTAACGTCTAAGTAAATTTTGCTATATTTAATAGGTTTTGGGATACTGGGCTAGCAGGGGTGTGCTGCAACTTTTGTATGTCTCTGTTTAACTGATGTTTTCGGTTATTTTTCCAATATTTTATTCTTTTAATAAGCTTTTCTTCATTTGCCTTCATCACTGACGTATAAATTGTAAGCGTATAAAAGTATTAAACATGTTGAGTTGGTGACTTCTATCTGGTGTGATGGCAGACTTATTGTATTTATCAGCTTTGGCCACTGATGAATGTTAATATTAATGAGAGATTTTTTTTTTTGAATTATGGAGAATTTTGTGAGACTTAGGATTGAATGAGAACTAGCAACTTATGTTTTTTGCTAGAGCAATGATGCTTAGTGCCTAAAAATTAGACAAAACAGTACAACAAAACAAAACAAAACAAGAAAAAACAAAACAAAACAAAACAATTAGCCATTTCTACCATCTATCAGTAAAACATAAAAGGCTAATTAGTCCCACAATATCCCTCTACCATTTCTAGTCTTTGAGTCTATTTTCATCTTTCAAGAATAATTCACAATTTTTATGTCTTCCAGTACATTTTTATCTCTTTAAATAAGCTCTCTTTTATCCTGAATAGGAGCTCATTGTGTTAATATCAAGACACAAACACCTTGTCTGTTTTAGAAACATGGTTTTCTTTTTGCAGTGCTGCAGTAATGACTAGGGCTTTCCCCGATTATCTTGAGGAGAGAAAGGATCTTGTTCTTCTTCAGAATATATCGAGGCTTATTGCTTATCAGATTATGCAAGCCTGATAATAATATGCTTCTCACAATGTTAAAGGGATCTTTGGGAACTTCTGTCTAAACTTGCTAATAGAGTTGGCGGATACAACACCTCGGACATGAAATTGATCATCACAAATTAATTATGCATATTCCATCAGATAAAATATCAATTTTGTTGTCGCATGGACAGTAAGAGATTATAGGTGCAATGCTTACAAATTTTTAGACATCTTGCAATTTTTTGGCATCAATATTATTTGAGTTTTAAATTGTCTTTTCATAAAACATGAGCTTAGAAATTCACATTCAACATTTAATCGACAGCACAAAATATATGCTTCAAACAATGGGAAGAAAAAGCTTACCATATGCATTTCCAATCTGACTTTGATTTTTGAAGCCAGCAGTAACAGAGATGCAAAGAATCATGAGGATCCAATTAATATCTGGAATATAAATCTGGCCAAGGAACATCTTCGATGTGTGCACAACTTGGAAAAACCATGTGCTAGGGCTTGCTTGATAATTGAAAAGGTTGCAGTTCTATCTGCAAAACTAAGAATAATCAACTTCAACATCTAACAAATGAATAGTTACTGCACGAACAAATTAAGCAGCATCATTCAAATTACAAAAATCTTTTAATTGTTTTGGTAACGATGAGGTAGTCGAATCTCCAAGCTCTGGTTCTGAAGCTGCCTCACGGCGCCTCTGTTCTGGTACAAAGCTCTTTCAATTTGCGACTGAAACTCCTCTCCTCACATTATGAAGGTGGCGAATTATCAAGGTGGCGATGATGATGGTGGAGCTCGTTTGCCTCTGGTGTTCGATTCTAAGCTCTGGTTCCAACTCTCCTGCCACGGTTAAGCTCTGTTTCTGGTGTGGGGGAAGAAAGTCGAGGGTCACCGGAGATTGTGGAGGAAGGTGACCGATGAGAGTGAATGGTGGTGTTCTGCCACACTTCTGTCTCCCTGTGTTCTCTGTCACTCTGGCAGGGACGGAAAGGCGGCCTGTGGTGTTGAGGGAAGAAGACTGCCGGTGACCTATGATTGTGAATGATGCCGCCGGCGAGAGAGGAAGAAGAAGGCGAAGGTGATGGAGGAGGTTGAAGATCTGGAGGTGGTGAGCTCTGACAATGGCCGCCGCTACTGTTTCATTAAGCCCCAAGAAGTAGCAGCATTGAGCCTCAGCCTAACCCTTGGTCAAAACGCCCGTTTTGACCAAGGGATGAAATGAAATTTATGAAAGTTTTAGTAGGGATTAAAATGTATTATTGAACACTATTGTGGGTGTAATTTTAATTCTGAAATATTTTAGGCCATTTTTTGTACTTTTACCTGGAACCGTTCTTCGTTAATTTGCAGTTTCCAAAAATTTTGGGTTCTTTCCTGTAATTTTTCCCAAACTGATATGCAATGAATATAAACCAAAATATAATACCTTATATTTCAAAATTAAACAATTAATGAAGGTAAGTAATAAAATATATGATATTGTTGCCCTTTTTCAATCTTAATTTCTTATAAACACCTTTAATCATAAAAGAGATATTTTAAGCTCAATTCTTATGACAAAAACCGCAAATAAAATATGAAAATATATAATAAACAAAGAAATTTGTCATATATACATTATGACATGCTTTTATGTTTCACGAATGTACATTGAATTAAAAAGTTTGGAAATTGTTTATTTTTACTTTCTCATTTTATTTTTGCCGACCAAGAAAATAATATTGATTTTCCAAGTGAATTAAAAATGTTTCTTACCTTTCTTTATTTTTTTATGCTCTATATTGATGTATTGGAAATCTCCTTATGTTTTTGGGAGTGAAACCCAGCTAAACTAAATTATATTCGAGTAAGTACTAATTAACTAAAAACAATTTTCAGAGAAGAGTTTGTTTGAGCATCAAATAGCATTAATAACTGCACATAAGGTGCAAAAATGGGGTTTGAAGAATAATTTTTATTAAGATTTCAAGAGGTTTAGACAAAGTATTGCATAATTTAACAAATTTTAGTATTTTAATTTTCAACAAGAAAATAGTTACTTTTGTCAAAACAATTCTCTTAAAAAGAGAAAAATTCTCCAAAAATTAAGGTAAAGTACAAGCTAGATGGAAAAAAGAAGTTTCTCTCCAAAATAATTTTAAAAAAACATGTTTCCCCCGAATTTTCTTAAAAAATATGAGCTAAAAATATTTTTCTTCAATTTCTTTTATAATATTAGTTACATTATATTTATCCCTAACTCAAAAATCTTCAATTTCTCTGTAAGTCCTTTTCTTCTCGTTCTTCATTCTTCTCAATATCTAACAGTCTCTCTTCTCTCCTACCATCTTTCTTGTTTTGGTGATCTGCTGTGTTATGGCATATTAATGGGCCGCTTCCTATTTGCATGTCTGTGTCCCTTATTGTCTATCATTCCTATACATATGAGATCCCATCCTAGTAAACGTCTTGCGCAAAGTGATGCTGATGAACTAGAGACTAGAATGCTCTTCAATTTTCTTGTCACATTGCATTCAACCCTACACAGAAAAAACTATGGGTCATGATTTCTGTTTTTGCTGTTTCATACAATGAGATTGTCCATTCTGTGTAGAAAGTGAATTTTGTTATGTTAGTTGGGCACTTAGACAGTAAATAGTTAAATGTAACATACACATACACATACACAATTCTGTTACTTGACTGTCATGTTCTACTTTCTTAATTAAACTAGATTTCGCTTTCATGTGATGCACAGGAAGATTAAAATTATTAGTGGCTCATCATTGTTAACAATCAGCCCATCTTTTATAATGATAAAAATAATTTTAAAAAAAATTCTGTAAGATAAAAATGCTGACTACATGGTACATGCTTGGCAGACCTTTTAGCTTCAGATAGTTAATTTATGAGCAAATCACAACTCGCTATCTTTTGGTAAAGAAAGATCAATCATAGTGCGAAAAGCAAATGATGAAAACTTGATATGGCATGTGAAAAATTGCAACCATGGGAGAATGTGTCTGTATGGTTACACCAATATAGCTACCTCTGCTGAGGAGTCTTTAGTGATTATTTACTATTAAATTTTGTAGTTATGAAATAATGTTAATTTTACCTACAAAATCTACTTTGCCATTTATAAATGGAATTATTATATATTTCTTTCTTAGAGTTAAAGTGCAGATTCTATATTTTGAAACTTTTAGGATGATAATTAGCCCAAAAAAAACTTTTGAAACATCATTGCAACTGAGTAAAAAAATTTTGGAACAAATTTACACATTAAACCTTATTTACTCTTTATTATGTATATATTGATAGTGATAACTAGAATAAGTTGCATGCATTTCTATAAAAATTCTAAATGAGTTATCATATTTATGGGTTTTAAATAATGGATTTGTTATCAATTTTAAATGTACAGTGTAAAATGATGGTACTATTTTTTGAAGGAACAGCAATGTTATTATTAACTAAATAAAATGATACATAAAAAAGACTCGACAAGTAACAAACTAACCTACCCGGGTAAGCAACTGTGCAAGCCCAAAACATAAAGTAACAAACCAATAACATGAAAAAAGCATTCCGCCGGTTATTGTAGAAGTTATCACCATTATCCAGGGACTTCAAATTTGCTGGAATAGAAAATTTAGAAGCATTATTCTTTGTACTGACTGTATTGAAGTTGTGAATTTACTCACTAGGGGTTGTGATCATACACACCCCTTTAAAGAGGTCATTGAGGAAGCTAGGTTATAAATGTCTAGAGATTGACATGTTCTTATTAGACATATATCTAGGGATCAGAATACGCAGGCAGATTATTTAGCTAAACTATCTCAAATTAGTCTTCATAATTTTGTCATCTTTGATCACCCACCACCTCCTTTATTGGTAGGCGGTGCTTGATGAAAGACTTCTAGGTTTCCTCTTTTTGTGGGGAGCTTTGTTGTATTATTTGATGATTTATGAATTCCAATTTTAATTCAATAAAAAGAAAAAAAAAGCAACAAACATAAAAACAACTATAATGATGTTAATAATACATACACCGATTTTTACTTCATCAATAATAATAATAATAATAATAAACGCTCAATATTTATAATTTAGGGTTTGAATCCTTCAATTAAGCGATGTTAACTATTTGATCGCGATATAATACTAACAAAAATAGTTGATAATTAATTTAAAGTCCTCTATTTATTTTTTTTTAAAAGAAAAAAGAAAACTGTAACTTGCCCCTCAATATCATTAGATCACAATCTAATTGAAAGTTGTTTTGGATTCAATCTAATTGAAAGTTCAATTGAGTGGATGATTTTGTTTTTGATCACTGATCAGTAGTTCAGTACTTAGAACTTTTGATGGACGAAACAAACGCTGAGAAACCCAACCAAGTGCAAAGACCCAAAACCATTTTCAAATTTTCCATACATCTCAGCTCTCGCTTCCCACTTTTGAAACCTTGCTTCAGCACTCTCTCAGTCTCTCTCTTCAAGATCCATCAATGCCTCTTCGAAAGGTAAGTTCCATTCAATATATGTAAAAAAACCGTCGCTCTATAGATTTCTCATCCTAACTAACCATTCACATTTTCAAATTAACGTCTTCTGGCTCCTTTTTCCTCCTCATGTTCAGTTGTTGAGAAACTTGTTCAAATTTTAAACCTGTCACATCCCTCGCTTGCTTGTCATTTTTTAGGTAAGATCCTAATTTGAATTTGGCTAATATTTTCCTTTTCTGAATCCTTTCATTTTAATCCACTAATCAAAGAAACAAAAAAGAAGGGCTTCAACACAGTACAACTATCATGCGAATTCGAGTCAAAATATGATATGGACTCTTTCAGATTTCAAGTCGTATCTGACTGAATCATTTGATACCTTTCTTATATTCAAGTTTTGTCATGTAATTTAACAATAAATACGTAAAAAAATAAAATTAGATATTGGATCTCAATTCTGGAAGATAGCTATGAAGGCTTACCTTATTTCTCCCTTATTTAAGATTTTAGGTATATTATGCATGCAACTGAATCTTGAACTTTTGATGAGCATCGAAATATTTTGGCTCTATAAACGTTGTTTGACATATAACATTTCCTAGGGTGCTTAAAATTTAGAGACGGTTTCTCTTGCTCCATATATATGTGTATGATCTTTGTTTGACAAAATTATGGTTTGTTCTGTGATATGAAGAAGCAACACCTTGGCCTCCACCGATTTACTTTCTTTAGATAAGATCATATCCCCTAAAATATATTGATTGCTAATTTAGTATTAACTCACCATATGATTCACGGTACCAGCCACTTTGGTTTTTATGCATCTCTTTTGATGATATTTCCCCCTCTTGGTGGCCGTGACATCTAGCATATGAAACAGTTCATGTATTATATTGTACCATTCATCACCTTTTCTATATTATCAGGGAAGACATCCACATTCCAAGGAGGCAAATGGATACCGTTTACAGAGAATTAGATTACCTCAAAGTAGAGGTGAAGAAGCTTAAGGAAGAATGTTGAGTTAAAACATAACTTGTTGAGAGCTTGAAGAATGCCCGCAATGAATAATCTCTGAAATTTCAAGAGATTATGCAGCAGACAGAGAAACAGGCCCACGAACTTCATCTTAAGTCTGAGGAGATATGCGAACTAAGGAATGCCAATTAAGATATAAAGTCTAATTGGCTTGAAGAAGAAGATTGTATCAAGCATTATATTTGATTTCAGAGAAAAAAAAGATGGAAGCTAATTCCACTCACAGATTATCAAAATTGGAAGAAGTAAATAGAGAGCTAGTGTTGGCTTTAGATGAACTGAAAGTTAAAAACAGTGAGCTGAAGCAGAATGCATGTGCCAACAATAACGAAATTTCGGGCCTTAGAACACTTCTATCTGCTACAGAGAAGAAGTATCTTGAAGCACAAGAGAAAACCCGGGAAGCTAACATGTTGGGACATAAGAGATTATTTTATAATGAAACTGGAGGAAGAAAATAGAAACATGTGTGATAAAATGAAATGGAAAATTGAATAGTTTAGACATCATGAAGAAGCTCACAAAAAACTTCAAAGCCAGTTCCAATCTGATAAGGAACAGTGGGAGAAGGAGAAATCTGCACTCCTTAAAGAGAAACCTTCCCTACAGACTAGTTTAGATTCTCAAACAAGAACTCTAGAAGCAGTACAATGCCGTTTAGAGATGTGCAACCATGCACTAGCTCAGCAAGAAAGCAAGGGAAACTCCTCGAGGCTGAAATAACTGAATTCAAGTCATTGTTTGAGGATGTTTTTACCTAGTGTGAAAAAGAAAAGTCAAAGATTCAAAGCTTAACCATTTAGAGGAATGATGAAATAGCAGAGCTAAGAAATTCCCTGGAGTAAAACAGACACTACTGAGAGAAATGGAACATAAAATTGTTCAGCTTGAACAAGAGAATCAGGATTTAGGAGATTCACTTAAAGAACTAAGGGAAACACAAATCCAAAATGCTGGAGCAAATTCTTTTCTACCAAAGCTCCGTAAAAAGCTAAGGCGGTTGGAAGAGGCACACAAAGATTGTGCCTCAACATGAAGTCTAGAGAATGTCAATGGGGTTCTCAAGTTGAAAAGATGGAAGGAGATAGTAGGACCTACAAGTCTTCATTGACCAGTAAAGAACAAGAAATAAAGAATTTTCTGATGGAACTGGAAAATTGTCATTGCGCAATTGAAGAACATTTTTTAGGGCTCTTGATCTTTAAATCAGAACTCATAGAATTATTTAGTGCAGAAACAGATAAAGCTGTTCAGATCAAAACAAAAGAAGATATGACTCTTCTCTCTGTTGTGCCATTAGGAGAGAAAGAGCTTGAGCTATATAAAAAAAAGGCTTGAGGAATCATCAGAAGGTTTACTTGTCTTGAAAGGGCAACTTTTGCAAATGGAGAACACCCTAAAATATCAAGGACATGTTGCTCTTGAAGCACAAGAGAAGCTAGAGTTTGAATTAGCCAATAAAAATAATGAGATCACTCAATTAGGATGTGAAGTAGAAAAGTGGAAGTCTATGTTGAAACTCTCAAAGCCTGCTCTGAAGAGATTCAAGGAAAATGTCAAAAGATGGAGAGTTCCCTTATTTCAAAGGTTGAGAATGAGCAAGCCCTAAAGGATGAAAATGAAAGCCTTATCCCCATTGCCAAGGACCAAGAGAAGAAAGCCGAGGAACTTCAGAAGCAAATTGCTTTGTTAGAATTGTACAATACAAGTAAATTGAAGGAAGCAGAAACATCTATTAAAGAGGAGAAAGACCAAATTATAAAGCACTTGAAGGAACTAGCCAGGTCATTAGAGCAAGATTTGATGTGTGCGTTGTCTTTGGCTTCCTTAGAACAAGTGGAAAAGTGGGTTGAGGTTGTTGTGCTTACTGGGGCCTTAAAAGATGCAAAAAATTTGATTAAGCTTAAGATTGAAGAAAAGAACTCGAAAATAATGAAATCAAAACTGGAAGTTAACAATTTGCTTGAGAAGTTAGCTTACAAGGAAAATTAATCTTGCATTTTGTAAATGTATTTGCTGAACTTCATATTATTCATGTATACATTATGCTATTTATATACAAAGCAAACATCATAATTCCTCATGTGTGGTGGGACATTGTCACCTAACATACCACCTAACATACCACCTAACATATCCCTGATTCCCTCATTCTGTGGAACATTGTGTCCTAACACTCCCCCTCAAGTTGTAGCATAGATGTTAATCAAGCCCAACTTGTTACAAAGATAGTCAACCCGAGTGCCATCCAAGGCCTTAGTCAAGAAATCACCTAACTGATCACTAGATGATACATGTCCTGTAGAGATAAAATTCTCCTTGATCTTATCACATACAAAGTGACAATCAATCTCAATATGTTTCGTACGCTCATGGAACACTGAGTTAGAGGCTATGTGTAAGGCAGCTTTATTATCACACCATAGTTTCACAGGTAATGACGTGGTCAGACCGACCTCCTTCATTAATTGGTGGATCCACACAATCTCCTGTATGGACTGAGACATGGCTCGGTACTCAGCCTCTGCACTAGACTTTGCTACCACATCCTGCTTCTTGCTCCTCCAAGATACCAAGTTTCCACCTACAAGAACGCAATAGCCTGTAGTGGACCTTCTAGTTGTCTTTAACCCTGCATGATCTGCATCACAGAAACACTCAATCTTTGTGTGACCATGATTCATATAGAGTATACCACGACCAGGTGAGCCCTTCAAATAATGTAGGACATGTTCCAAAGCTTCCCACTGATCAACAGTTGGTGATACCATGAATTGGCTAAGCCTACTGACCGGAAAGGTTACATCAGGACGAGTTACCGTAAGATAGTTCAATTTTCCAATCAGCCTTCGGTATCGCTCAGGGTAGGCAAACGGTTTAATCTTCTCAGGATCAATCCATTTTTTCACATCCTCAGGTAGCTCATCAAACGGCACACTATCATCAATGTCCAAAAAAGGATTGGGAATCATGGGACAACTACTGGGTGTTGCTCCAAGTTTCCCGGTTTCTTTCAGTAGATCAAGGACATATTTCCGCTGGGTTAGGAGAGTACCTTTCTTGCTTCTCATAACTTCAATCCCAAGAAAGTACTTTAACGAACCCAAATCCTTTATTTGAAAATGAGAATTCAGAAAGACCTTGAGTGATGAGATCCCTGACGTATCACTGCCTGTAATAACAATGTCATCTACATAGACTACCAAGAAAATCATGCCAGCATCCGTCCATTGATAAAACACAGAATGATCACATTTACTTTGATTCAGACTAAACTTCTTAACCACATAACTGAATCGGTCAAACCAAGCACGAGGACTCTGTTTCAAACCATATAAAGACTTCTGGAGGTAGCATACCTTGCCATGCTCCCCCTGAGCAACAAAGCTAGGCGGTTGCTCCATGTAAACCTCCTCAAGAAGATCACCATTTAAAAATGCATTCTTAATATCCAGCTGATAAAGATCCCAACCATGGGTAGCTGCCATAGAGAGAAGAGGCGAACAGATGACAATTTGGCCACAGGAGAGAAAGTTTCTGAATAGTCAACACCATACGTCTGAGCGTAACCCTTAGCCACCAATCGAGCTTTCAATCGTTCCAAGGTTCCATCAGATTTGGTCTTAATGGCAAAAACCCACTTACATCCAATAGCCTTCTTACCAGGAGGTAAATCAACGAGAGTCCAGGTACCAGCCTTATCAAGGGCCATCATTTCATCGTGCATCACAGTACGCCAACTGGGGTGGGTCAAGGCTTGGGAGAGGTTGGTGGGAATGGTAAGAGAGTCTAAGGAGGCAAGGAAGGAACAGGAAATGGGCGACAGGTGATTATATGAATCAAACGAGGAAATAGGGTACATACAAGTGCGTTTACCTTTTCGGAGGGCAATGGGCAGGTCAGCAGAAGTGACAGTAGGATCTATATTAGCAGGGACGTGTTCAGACACTGGTTCAGGCTCTGGTCCAGGCACAAGTTCAGGGTCAAAGTCAAGGGACGGCGAGGGGGCTAAGTGCGGATCAGGTGCCGAGGCGGACATTGGTAGGTCAGAGAGACGAGCAGCAGCATTACTTTCCTTAGGACGTCTCTGATAAACTTGATGGATAAGAGGCAGAGCAGGGGCCGGCACAGATGCTTGCACTGGTGGGGAATGAACCTCATACACTAAAAGATGATCAAGATCTGGGTTAACAGCAGAAGATGGAGGCAGAGCAGGGACAGAGAAGAACGAAGTGGACTCATGGAAAGTGACAACTATAGACACAAGATAACGCCGAAGATCAGGAGAGTAGCACCTATAACCCTTCTGAACCCTAGAATAGCCAAGGAAGACACACTTGAGAGATTTTGGATCAAGTTTAGTGACACTTGGACGAATGTCTCAAACAAAACAGACACACCCAAAAATTTTCGGATCAATTGGAAACAAGGGCTTGGAAGGAAACAAAGTGGTGTATGGAATGTCACCACTAAGAACAGGAGAGGGCATACGATTAATAAGAAAGTAGGCGATGGACACAGCATCAGCCCAAAAGGATTTAGGAACATGCATTTGAAACATTAGAGCGCGTGCAACTTCTAATAAGTGCCGATTTTTTCTTTCGGCAACACTATTCTGAGCAGGTGTATCTGCACACGAGGACTGATGAATCATGCCATGTGTAAGCATATAGTCATGAAACTGGGTAGAAAAGTACTCTTTAGCATTATCACTGCGTAAGGTTTTCACAGAGACACCAAATTGAGTTTTGATCTCAACACAAAAATTGCAAAAGTGAGAAAATAACTCTGAACAACTTTTCATTAAATAAAGCCAGGTGGTTCGAGAAAAATCATCAACGAAAGTAACAAAGTACTTAAAACCAGATGTGGACATGACAGGACAAGGACCCCAAACATCAGAATGAACCAAATCAAAGGGGGACGTAGCCCGTTTATTGATGCGAGGTGCCAGGTGAACACGGTGGTGTTTGGCAAACTGACACGATTCACACTCTAAGGACGACAAATAATGAAATTGAGGATACAACTTCTACAAGGATGATAATGACACATGACCCAAACGACAATGAACATCAAAAGGAGAGAAACCACCAGAGCAAGCAACGGAACGTGGCACCTGATCGTCAAGATAGTAATGGCCGCCAGATTCATATCCCCTACCAATAATCCGCTTCGTTGTAAGATCCTGAAGCATATAATGGTCAGGAAAAAATGAGATAAAACAGTTCAATTGACGAGTAAGCTTGCTGGGAGACAGAAGGTTAAAAGCAAGGTCAGGAACATTAAGGACCGACGATAGAGAAACAGAGGATGTAGGTGTAACAGTGCCAGATCCAAGGACACGAGAAGCAGAACCATTGGCAATAGTTATGGAAGAGGGTTTGGCATAAGGTGCATATGTAGAGAACAAATAATGGTTACCTGTCATGTGGTCAGTGGCACCGAAATCGATGATCCACCTCGAGGAAGAAGTAGCAAGGCATGAGTCACCGTTACCTGTAGTAAGCGCACTCGGAGTGGATGGAACATTGGCAGTTTGATCTGTGGATTGGACCATATGAGCAGCTCCAGTACGTTGCAGCTTGTTTTGCAACTTACGACAGTAACGTTTGGTATGACCAGCCTCCTTACAATAGTAGCAGACAATAGAACCAGGGGTCGAAGGATTGTTGCCGGAGCGTGGAGGACCTTGGTTTCGCGAATCAGCAGAAGTCGAGGATGGTGTACTATTTCCAGAGTTCAAGAAGTTCTGGTGGCGGTTATCAGTGGGTCCACGGCCCGCTAACGCACTAGCATTAGGAGTAGAAGTTGGGTGTAAGAAGCTATCTGCATGGAGCACACGAGAGTACACATCCTGAAGCGAAGGAAGTTCAGAACTAGACAGAACCTGGGAACGAACTGTCTCATAAGCAGGGTCAAGGGCAGTAACAACAGAAGCAAAAACAAAACCAGAACAGCGCCGGAAAACGAAAAAAACAGAGAGCACCAAGGCTCTGGTACCATGTAAATGTATTCACTGAACTTCATATTATTCATGTATATATTATGCTATTTATATATAAAGCAAACATCATAATTCCTCATGTGTGGTGGGACATTGTCACCTAACATTTCACCTAACATACCACCTAACATATCCTTGATTCCCTCATTCTGTGGGACATTGTGTCCTAACACATTTGAAACAAGAATCAGAGCAGCATCAAGCCTCATTCAAGAAACAGAAGTTGGAAGTTGAAGATCAAACAGAAAACC
The DNA here is from genome assembly GCA_963242795.1 of Inga leiocalycina. Taxonomy (NCBI): domain Eukaryota; kingdom Viridiplantae; phylum Streptophyta; class Magnoliopsida; order Fabales; family Fabaceae; genus Inga; species Inga leiocalycina. The sequence goes on from OY725321.1 coordinate 63,652,635, forward strand.
ATTGGTCCATGGAAAGCATAATTAGAGAGCTTGAGTTTGAGAAAGGAACTTTGCTCCAAGACATCACGAAGTTATTAAACAAAAAGGAGTGTATGTTGGCGCATATTGAAGACATGTATGAAAAGATTGAGGAGTTATCTGGTGGGGATCAGCTATTGATGAAGACTCTTGACGATATATTGTATACTTCTGTAGATGGGGATGATTGGTCAACGATCTTGTCAACTTTGACAAGTTACATGTTTCTGCTGCAAATAGTGCAAATGGTACTTTTTCTGTCACAACTAAGAAACAAGAAGCAAATTTTCATGAGCGAGCTCCACTGAGAGAGGTTAACAATATGCACATGTAGATCAGAGAAGAATTCTGAACTCAAGCTGAAGAAATGCAGTAAAGGTAAATAAATAAATATTCTTATTTCGAATTTAATGCTCTTACCGTTGGCTTGTATTAGAGTCTTGATATACGCAATATACACTTTCTTTTGTAGCCATAGTCTTGTCAAAAACAGAAGAGCCATGAACATGAAATTTTGTAGCCATGTGATACGAGTGACCTGAACATATATAGACAGAAGTTCCTAGTCCATATATAAATGTTCTTAATTCTAAACCTAAAGCTGGATTAGTTACCCTGCCGGAAAATAGAAAAGTGGGTCGGTCAACCTAAAGCTGTAGCCATTTGACTTGACTTGATGCATCCCTATAATCTCCTAAACCAAGGGAGAATCACTTTGAAGTCCGAAGGAAGAAATGTAGGGCCTGTTTGATTAACGAGTTTTGAAAACAGAAAACAAAAAACAAAAAAAACTTGTTTGGATGATTGTTTTTTAAAACAAGTTTAAAAAAAAACTTACTTATATGATTGTTTCTTAAAACAAGTTTTAAAAATTAAAAAAAAAATCGGCTTTTATTTATTTGGATCTTTTATGTAATAGATATTAATATTATTTTTTAAAATTACTTAATATGTTATTATATTAATAAATTAGTTTAATAAAAATCAAATAAAATAATCAATAAATAACACAAAAATGATTTACTATTAACAAAATTAACATGTTAAAATTTAAATAAAATATGAAACATAAAACAAAGCATAGTTCATAGTAACATAAAATTTAATATGAAAGCTACAAGTCTGTGTGTGTATCTATCATACTGTATCATTTTCAGACTCGGGACAAAGCAATTATCCAACCACAAAACAAAGTATATATAGTTCATAGTAACTAATCTAAGAACTACTAGTTCACTATCTAATATAAAAGCTACAACATATATACATTATGCCCAACATTTTGTAATGTTCTAGCCCATGCTTTTTGAATTGCGAGGCCTCAGGTTGTGCCTACAAAATATTTCCTTTGGTTGCTTCTTCCACCATAATATCAATGTACCATTTAATGATATGCTTTGGCCAAACTGATTGTTCTTATTGTTCTACCTTTCCACCGGATGCCATCTAAAATAGATAAAAGAAAAGAACACTTAAAACTTATGTCATTTCAGACAAAATTGCATACCCCAAGTGAGTTTTAACCCCAAATTTTGCTACAACATAGCTGTACATGTTCTATATATATACAAAATATCTTCCTTTGGTCAAGACTATAGAAACACAATTTTGTCAACTTAAACTATAGAAACAGAATTTACTGGTCATTTCATATCTTTTCCCTCCAAACAATGTTTCTAAGCTGTGAAAGAGATATTGAAAGAGTGCTACAAGTGAATGCTATAAGCTCCTTAAAAGCCAATCATTAAGACTACAATAAAAATGAAGGATACAAAAGAAAGATGACAATGTAGCCTAATGATTTTATTTAACAATGTAAACTCAAGCCAACTCTTCAAAAATTTGGAGCTGATCATTCTCATAAGAAAGCCACAAGGCACCAAGTCTGACATGAGATACTCTGGCTTACCTTCCTTCACTGAGCCACCATTTCCTTTCTTAAAAAGATCATAAAAAAACTGACTACGTGAAGGCAATATACACCTATGAACACCCACAGGTTTGCCCCCAACAACAATATCAACATCACTATAGTCATATTCAGGATCTATCAGTAGCTTCTCAAAGCTTCCACTCAGCTTATTGAGGCTCAAATTTTCAAGATTTGCCACATGCTCATGGCTAGGGCAGGCAGATATGTTGGGATTACTTGAGCCATTTGATAAGTAAGATGATGCAAAACTCAAGGAAGATGATACTTCGTTTGCATTATCTATCACTAATTGATTACAATTCAGCCCAACAATTCCTATCCTGATGAATCAGATTATTACAAAACCAGAACCAGGATACTTTACAGGTTAAAGCAACTCAAATGCATAAAATCCATAAAGGCACTGTTTTATTGTCAAGCGGAACAAAACTAAATATCAAGTACAAGGCAAGCAATTAAACTCAGATTCCCAGAAGAAAAAAGTCTTGCATCTTTGTGTAACAGTGCTGCATCAAACCTGCTCTAAAGTAAGGAATGCATATCAATTTACAAAATTATGATCAAAATTTCCAATATAAAGCAAGGAAGTAACTTCTGAACGAGATATTGCTGTTATTCTAGCAAAAGGACTCAAAGGTTTAATGATAGAGCCTCAACCTGTGGAGAGCTCTTATTGCAACAACCTCAAAACTGAATTGACTAGGGGAACCACAACAACGATCAATGACCCCGAGATCCATTAAAACCAAGTCGAAAATGGACTAAAATATCTAAAAGCAAGTCATTTGGTGGACAATTTATTAAGAATTATAGGAGTGGATTGAAGAGGGCCATCATTGTTCATTGAGCGTACCTTGGTGCTTCCGATGAGAGAAACGCCAGCCAGCACGGAAGTCCCAGAGAGAAGAATTTAGGATGAGAAATGTCCAAATAGATTTTCCCTACAAATATGAAGAATTGCATCAACTGAATAGTCAAAATCCTTCAATGATACAGAAGAAAAAAAACCCAGCTTATCCCTCAAAGGATTTCATTTAATCTACCCAAAACATTTCAAAGAAACCAACCAAAATCGCACAAGAACAAAACAGACTCGCCGATTGAGGATTGAGGAAAGATTTGAGCCAGCGAACACCTAGCGGAGGGCGAGCTTGGAGCCAGCGAAGGAGAGACTGGACCCAGCGGACATCGAGCGGAGGGTGAGCTTCAACGGCTACTGTTCAAGGTGCTCTCATAGTCAAATTTGAAAAGTCATATCGTGGGACTATCAAATAAAACTAAGCTAAATGTAATATAGGGCAACTAACCTAGGTCGATCTCTATGCGGAGCCTATATTTAGGTCCTAAGTAATCTAGTGTAAATAATAAATTAACCTAAGAGTATGGGATGTGAGTTTCATCTATTTAATTAAACTAAAGAGCTACTTGTTTATGAATTTTTCTTAATGTATAAAATGAGTGTGTGGGTGTAAATGCAAGAGATGAATGTGAATGAATCCACTAACCATCCTTGTCCAATTTATTTCTAAGTTCCTCTCTTAACTAAGTACAAGGACTAGCAAGGACCCTTGCTCATCAATACTCCTAATTTCTCATTTATATCTAGACTTAGACTCAATTATCAATTAGGAGTATCTTAAGCACTTAGCTCATGCTAGATTCATAAGAGATCCTCTCTTCCACCAATTAATTCCTAGAAACCAAGCAAACAATTGATTTCAAGAGAATAGAGGAAAGTAATTGAATAACAAAAGAGTGCTACAATCCAATTACAATCCATGAGTACAAATCTAGCACAAGTTTCATCATCCAGATTACATCAACCGATTAAATCCTCAACAATATACAGAAATCATAAACTCTAGAAACCTAGAATCATAATCTGCATATACATAAGAGTGGAAGATGAAATTAAGATACAAAGAACTCCCCTAATTGTTCAAGGACTCAGGGTAGCTTCATCATCACCATCGGACGAAAGAGTCTAGCCACTCATGATTCGAAAATCAACTCCTCTGGACCTCTGGGCTGTCATCTTCATTGCTGGTGCAAGAAAACAGAGGAAACAGGGAATCAATCGATGAAAAGTGGAAGGAGAAGGAGAGGACATGGTCTGTGGAAGTGGAGAAAAAACGAAAAGTCCAGCCAAAATGAGAGTCCACTCGCGATCAGATCCCCTAGTGCCAAAAAATGTGATTTCAAAATGCTGAACGTTGCTAACGTCTCTATTGCGCGATCTGATTTGGGTGAGCATATGGCATAAGGCTGTGTTTGGAGGCAAGCAAAAATGTAAGGGATGTTGAGGCAAAGAAACTCAAGCTACCAAACAATGCCTAACTCTTTTCTCATATCTATTAAAATTAGAAAATTAGGAAATAAAATCTGCACATGTGCTCTCCTATAATTCCATCTTTGCCCTCCATTAAGCTCCAATGTACCATGTCATCACCTACAAAAATGAGATACAAAAAGGTAATATCATATGTTCACAACTAAGGAATAATGGGAATAACAAATATTACTTAAAATATGTCAATTTAGCCAATTTAATTCCCAAATTACCTTTGCACTCAAATCTCACATTAATACCTAATTATGCCCAAAATGGTTAATCAAATCCCACAAAAGTCTAAGGTTAATTACCAAAAGATATACAAATATTTAGCTCTATCAAATTCCCTCACACTTAGCTTTTGCACTCCCGGGCAAAATCATTTCAAGCCAAGAACCAAGAATAGAGATGAACAAGTATGATCAATCTTCAAGAATCACATTTGATAAACAATGAAGTATCCATCTATCCAAACTCCACAAGCATGCCACATGTTAGAAGAACTAGCAAAGATGCAAAACTTAATCCAAATGAGTTCAATTGGAAACCCTTACTAGGATAAGTGTTTGCACTCTACTCTTATGTAAGGTAATTTTTCACTCGCATCCACTTTGACCACACTCTACCATAGGCTTGTGATATTTCTAGGCTCTCCACTACTTGCAACAATGGCATAAATAAATCCAAAGGACTTTGTAGGGTTGTAATGTTGAATAGACCAAATGATGAAAAATATAACAAACACTATGTTTGCACCAAATAATTTGCTAGATCACTTAGCACTATAGAACTAACTTATTTCACATATTTACCATCGTGACTATATATATTTTTTTTCTTTTACTTTTTCTCTTTTTTTTTCACACTTTTTCTCTTCTTTTCTTTTTCTTTTTTCCTTCTTCTATTTTCTTTCTCTTGATTATTCACATGGCATTTTTTTTTTCAATAGTGCTAGGAAGAACTTGATAAAAGATGCAAACATAACATTTGTATAATGAAATATAAACGAAAGTGAAAGGCTCGAAGGGGGGAACTAAGGTGAATGATGAATGGTTTGTGTTTGGGTTAAAAGGTTTAGAAATGAATGCCAATGTCATCTCTATCTATACCATTGCAAAATGTAGCCTCAAGCAAGAAATAGGACAAGTTCTAGAGAGCAATAGCTTGAGTGGACAAATCGCGCAATGAAATGAAACGAATAGGCCCAAAATACCTTCCAACTAGGCTTTTGTTTCCTAACAAACTCTTCAAAATTAAACAATGCATCATTTCTAAGACTTAGAACATATGGAAACTCACTTCATTTAGACAAGTTTCAACATCAATATCTAATCACATGCAATTGAAATACTTGATCATGCTTAAACATCTCAACATTTTTGAAGAATTAGACTCAAAATGGATGAAGCAGCAGCTAGCACAAAACATGATGGCATATTAGAGTCCCTAAAACAAAACAACAACAAAAACACACAATCCATCTCTCCCCCACACTTAATCCTTGCATTCTCCTCAATGCACATAAAGAGTAATGATATGACAATGGTGCTCAATAATGTAGCAAAGAATCAATGTGAGAAAGAGTAGATTAACACACAAAGAAAAAAAACAAAAACAACACACAAGACACAAGCTACCTTTTCCTACTAGAGTATCCCTCCCCCACACTTGTTCAACATCATGAAATCATGCAATAAACAACCCAAAATAGTAGAACAAGGTAAAGGAAGGAAGCAACCTTATCATGGAGGCTTGTAGCTAGTGTGGTACAAACGGAGATGGTTGGCTCGAGTATGGAAGTGTTCGCCATATCCATCCTTCACTTTATAAGTCCTCTTATCACACTTGGCAACCACTTCTAAAGGACCAATTCATGTCTCCTTGAATTCTTCATATAGAGCAGAATAATGAGGCACATAAGCCATGACATAGTCACCAACTTCAAAAGTGGTCTTTTGTGCTTGAAGCTATGCATGAGTGAGTTGACTGGGATCAATGGACAAGGCATGGAGTGGAAGTAGTGAAGAGCTTCCAAATCCATCCTTAGGCCTCAAAGGCTTCTCTTTGCTAGGTGGTGGATTAGTATGGATTTGGCACACCACCTTGATCGGTTTGGAAACTTGCCTCAAGGCTTTAAAAATGTTCAACGGCTGCTTTGAATGAGTCTTATCAGCTCCATTATACCCTGTATTATCATCACAAACAACACCTTTCTCAAAAGTATTTGGGTTAGTGGAAGACTTAACAAGCATAGCGTCATGTGGTAAAATAGCATATGGTGTGGAACAAGTATAGTCCAGTGAATTAGCACTAGAACACTTGACATCACTACCATGGGTGGAGGAAATAGAAGAATAAGGGATAGAAGGGGAAGAATTTATCACATGTGCATCAACATGATTCATATGCCCACGAGAAACTAACACATGCTCAACATGATCATTATCATGCAATTCATCAATAAAATGCACATCAAGCAAAGAATAGTCTTCATGTGGGTGTTTCATTGTTTCATACATATTAAAATGCACAAAATGATCACCAACAGACATAGTTATAGAGCCTTCCTTCATTTTAATCTCAGTGTTAGCAGTTCTCATGAAAGGCCTACTCAAAATCAATGTACCTTCACTCATACTCTCCTTAGACATGTCTAAAACATAGAAATCTGAAGGAATGAGCAAGTCACTAACTTTAACTAACACATCCTCAAGAAGCCCAAGTGGATATCTAATTGTTTGATCCGCTAATTGCAAAATAACACTAGTAGGCTTGAGTGTAGTGACTCTTATAGACTCATAAACAGATTTGGGCATCATATTTATTGCAGCACCTACGTCAAGCAATCCCTTAGGAATTGTGAAATTCCCAATTGTGCAAGGTATAGTGAAACTCCCCGGATCTTGACACTTAACCGGTAATTGGGGCTTGAACAATGCACTCACATTAAAAGGAAGTTGGACCATCTCATTAGGCTTAAATCTTCTCTTGTATTTGCATAGGTCCCTTAAGATCTTAGCATACTTAGGTTGTTTAACAAGTTCAAGTAAAGGTATATTGACTTCAATCTTGCTAAACAAATCATACAAATCATTATCATGCTTTTCACTAGCTTTTTTCATGCCTTGAAGATAAGCTTGAGGGAAAGGAAGGTCTTTCAAATTTACCTCTTTACCTTTGTGGACAATAGTTCCATAATGCTCATGTTGGCTTCCTTGTGCAGCTCCCTCATTCTCTTGGCATGTAGAACTGGTGGAGGAAGTTTTCTTCAAGATGCTTTTCTCCGTTTGGCTTTCAGATGAAGGAATGACTTGGAATGTGGAAGCTTAGCTTGCTCTTATATACTTTCATCATAAACAATTTCTTCTTCATCCTCTTTTGGATCATCAAGTCCAACTTGCTTGCCACTCCTTAATTGGATTGCATTTAAACTCTTAGGATTCACTACAACATTAGAAGGCAAGGTTCCCTTCTTGGCATCATTCTCACTCTTTGCATTAGCCAATTGAGAAACAAATGTTTGGAGATTGTCATGCTTCACTTCCATTTGTTCAATCTTGTCACAAAGCTTGCTCATCATCTTCATCAAGGCCTCATTAGTGTTAGGTTCTTGAATAGGTACCTCTCTTGATGTTGATGGACCTTGATAAGAAGTCATAGAGGGATTCCCAAATTATCTTTGAGAATGTTCAGCACCTCTATAGAAGCTCTCCTTCCCTTGATAGCCTCTATTATCATTGCCTCCCTATCTAGAATTGGAATTGTCCTTCCACCCTCCATTGAAATTGTTTTGATTATATTGGGGTGGCCTTTGATAATTCATAGCAGCCACATCACATTCTCTAGCTTGAGAAGGACAAGTCAAAGTGGTGTGCATAGGGCTACGACAAGTTTTACAAGAAGTAGGCACCAAGGCTTGAGACATAGGAGGAGGATATGAAGCACCAACATTGTGGACTTGTTGAGCTTGAATGGTCTTTTGCATACAACCCATTTGATCACTTAAAATGGCCAACTTGTTCAAAATCTCATCATTGGACCAAGCTCCAACTCCACATGCTTGAGCTCTTTCTCTTGTACCAAATTGTTGGTTATTGGCAGCCATCTTTTCAAGGAGACCCCAAGCTTCTTGAGAGGTTAAATCAATTAGAGACCCACCAGCTGCAGCATCAATGGTGTCTTTGTTGTGATCAAGCAACCCATCATAAAAATATTCCACCAAGTGGGGTTGAGAAATTTGATGGTGTGGGCATTTGGCAAGGAGTGCCAAAAATCGAGTCCAATATTCATACAAGTTCTCACCCATTGCTTGTTGAACGCTATAAATTTCTTTCCTCATCTTAGCCGTTCTTGTAGCTGGAAAGAATTTCTCTAAGAAAACTTTCTTCATTTGCTCCCAAGTCAAGGTTGCAAAGTGGCGAGGAAGCATATAAAGCCACTCTTTAGCTTTTCCCTCTACAGAAAAGAAGAAAGCACGGCTCATGACTTCATCCAAGTCAGCACCCGAAGGCTTCATGGATGAGCAAACCACATGGAGAGTCTTCAAATGCCTATGAGGATCTTCACCTTCATTACCATGAAATTTAGGTAAAGCACTTATCAAATGTCCTTTCAATTCAAAATTAGCATTGAAATTATAGAAGCCATAAGGATTATAATCAACATTGGAAGAAATTATATCTCTTATGCTCCTATTTCCTACATCATCATGCAGATGATTATTATTGTGAGGTACTTCATTATGGCCATTATTAGGAACCTCATGATCTTGATGTTCAATATGTCCATCCATGTTTTGATCTAGCACAATATGATTATCAATGAAAGGGCAATCAGTGAAATCAACAAACAAATCACCACTATCAGTAACAATTTCCAGCTTGTCACACACAAACTTCCTTTTAGATAACACCAAGAAAAATGCAGCAAGGTGTTTGACCTTAACACAACCACAAGCAATGGTCTATCACAGCAAGCAATTCAATGAGTTTCTATCATTTAGCACTCTTACACACTCAAGGAAACAATAAAGAACAGCAATGAGTGTTTAGAATTATTAGAAGAGATACTAAATTTTTTCAGAAAAAAAAAATCTTGTTTACCGCGGCGCAGACAGCACGGAAAAGAGCATAATGGCAGTAGAAAATCAGTCCCAAAACAGAGCAATTTCACAGCAAAGCGCAGCAAAGAATAGGACTAATCCTCACAAATGCATAGTCCAAAAATTCAGCTTAAAGTTCAAATATGAGTCCAAAATCTAGAAATTCAGTTCTTAAAAATTTTTTTCTGATATGATTTGGTAACTCATAGATTGAAGTCAGATTTTGAGAATCAACAATGTGCAATCAGGTTTAACAACACAGTTATGTCAACATAAATTCATTTTCAGCAAGAACTTGTGACAAAAATTATAACCATTACCTTTGGCAGTAACACACCCACGATTTCAGTGCTTATAGTATAGCAAAAATGCAGCAAATCAGGTGTAATAAGCTACTTCATTTACTTTAAGCAACCATGAGAAGCAACAGGTATACACATGCAAAACAGAACAACAGCAGAACTTTCTAACCAGCAATGTAATAAGTGTTAAACGCAGCACCAACTCAGTGAAAATCCTCACAGCAATGCCTTCAATAGTGAAACCCACTTATGACAGCAAATAACAGTGTTCATGACAGCAACCAAAAAAAAATAAAATAAAATAAAGTGCTAGTTCAACCTTGAATTTCAACAACAACCAACCAGAATTTCAGCCAACAATTTTATAACAAGGTCTGTGAAGTCACAGTTCAGCAAGAGCAACATCAGTTTGAGATTCCAAACAGAACTGATCAGCCAGCAGAGAAATATTCAGCAGAGTTAAATGTTGTTTTTATGCAATGGCAAAAATTGACATTGACAACTATTAAAATTCTCAATTCCACGATCTCTTTTTTTTTTTTCTTTTTTTTTTTTCAGCAGCAACTCTTGACAGAAAATTAATGCTCAAACTCTAAAACTTAGCACGGTTCAGCAAGAATTCAGTTTCAGTCAAGTTCCTTCCTCAATAAAATTTCAAAGTGCAACAAATTCAGCAAAATATCTGAATTATGTATGGAACAAAAGCAATGACGCTGAGCAACTCAGAACTGATTCAAGAGAGTAGAAATCAGATTTTGCACAGCATATATATGCAGTCACCCCGTGACAATTCCCACAATGCAAATTCAAGCAAAAAGGAACAAAGTACTACCAAGACACAAGTGACTGAGATTAAATAGGACAAGTGCAGCAGCAAAAGTTTCAGAATATAATGCAAAAATGCAAAACAGAATTGATTCTCAATGTCAGCAAGAGTAACTCAATTAGACATCACTTAAATTCCAAACAGACCACAAAACTTAGTCAAAATCCTCAAAGTAATTTTGGATCAGATTCAAGCCAATATATGAGAGTACTCAATGACCAACTCACAAATGAGCTCACATTAGAACTTTCCTTATAACATGAATTAACAACAACTGGTTTCACAAGCTTTTGGCACAAATAACTAGAAACCAAAATTTCAGTGGGTAAGCTGACAGTAACAACTCCCAAAATTTGCGTGCAACTTAGTGACTAATGGTAATGAGTGCAGTTTTGAGCTCAAAAAAAAATGCTCCAGGTTACAGCACACTTTCAATAATCAAGTCCCAATTTCCAGTTCAAAATTCCTTTCTTCAGCAAAGCGTAAATCACAACCAACAAATGCATATTACAACAACAACAACAACAAAGCCTTTATCCCACTAGGTGGGGTCGGCTACATGGATCGCGCGACGCCATTGTGCTCTGTCGAAAACCATATTTTTTGGTATATTATTAATCAAAAGGTCTCTCTCTATTACTTCATTTAGCGTACGCTTCGGCCTTCCGCGACCTCGTTTTACAGGACTCCATACGGCTTGATCCACCCTCCTCACCGGTGCATTCAACGGCCTTCGTTGAACATGTCCAAACCACCTCAAACGACTTTCTACTATTTTTCCTTCAATAGAGGCCACTCCAACTCGTTCACGTATATGATTATTACGAATCTTGTCTTTTCTTGTATGGCCACACATCCATCTCAACATTCTCATCTCGGCCACCCCTATTTTATGCTCATGTAATCCCTTTAAAGCCCAACACTCACTACCATAAAGCATTGCTGGTCTTATAGCAGTGCGGTAGAACTTTCCTTTTACTTTAGTAGGTACTTTCCGATCACAAATAACTCCAGTAGCTTTTCTCCATTTACACCATCCAGCTTGAATTCTATGATTGACATCACCATCAATTTCACCATCTTGTATAATTGATCCCAAATACCGAAATTTTGTTACTTGCGGAATGACTTGCCCTCCCAATTTAACTTCCACTTCATTTCGACCTTGTCTCTTATCATATTTACAATACATATATTCAGTTTTGCTCCTACTCAGACGAAAACCCTTCACTTCCAAAGTCCGTCTCCATATCTCAAGATTAGAATTAATTTCCTCCCTGGATTCAGCCAACAGAACTATATCATCCGCAAAAAGCATGCATTTAGGGATCTCTTCTCTTATAGGCTCCGTTAGAACATCTACCACTAGGTTAAACAAATAAGGGCTCAAAGCTGATCCCTGATGTAGGCCAATCCTTATAGGAAAGTCCTTTGTTACACCTCCAGGTGTTCTAACAGAAATAATATTCCTAATGCAACAGGAGATTACCAATTCCAGACACAAGCTACTTCATATTTCCACTACCAAACACTTAACAGAACAAGATAGTAGCTTACAACCAGCAATGACAGCAATGCTCACTAACAACAGCAACATTCAATTCTCAATTCCAGGTTTTTTTGCATTTATTTTCAGTATATGAACAAATCAGATCAAGGCTAACTGAATGCATAAATTGCTGTCACAAAATTTGAGAGATGAAGAACAATTCCAGATCTGAGAACTTTGACCCACACAGCAGCAAAAATTCATAATACACTCAGATTTTTGTAAAATTCATGTGCAACACAGAATTTCAGCAAAGTCCCAACACAATTTGGAAAACAAACTTGTAAGTATGAAAGCAAGACAACAATGGTGGCAACTCAAATTCTTAATTTCATACTTTCAAGATCAAATTCCTTGTAATTAATAAGATGCAAGTGACAGTTAAAAATATGACAGCAAGATGAAGGCACAATTGAATTCCAAAGATTCAGCAGCAAAGAAATCAAGTTTGACAGCAATTTATCTCCCAAAGGAAAGAAACCAATAACCAAATTTCCCAACTCCAAAACAGTGCAGTAACTTCACAATAATTGCTCACAATTGGGTTCCAATATTGCAACGCCCAAAGAGTACTCCTTGTTATTCCTGAATTTAAGGTTTTCAATTCAGCCTCTTTGTCACAGCAAAATTCAGAACACAGCAGCAATTATTTAGGACAGCAAATATTCCTCAGGAGACTATCAGTTTCACAATGTTTGCAGCAATTTGAAGTTTAGGAGCAAACCAATCAAATTCGTAAGGCAGTCCTTCAAGAATAGGAGTCAAGATATTCCAATAATAGTAAGCACATTCACAGTTCCAAAGCAACTAATTTCAGCAACCACAGTCTCAATAGCAACGTACATGTGAAGTATTTTTATATGAATGACATTTATGATAAAAAAAAACAGAACAATACCAAAATATTTATTTGCCTTTTCACAAATTTTTTTATTAAAATGAAGGGAAAACAAAAAGGATCCCTAACCTACACAAACTATACCCCGGTTAAAATGATATTTGAGACACGATTACCAAGGAGCTAGGCTCCCCGGCAACGGCGCCAAATTTGAAAAGCCATATCGTGGGGCTATCAAATAAAACTAAGCTAAATGCAATATAGGGCAACTAACCTAGGTCGATCTCTATGTGGAGCCTTCCTAAGTAATCTAGTGTAAATAATAAATTAACCTAAGAGTATGGGATGTGAGTTTCATCTATCTAATTAAACTAAAGAGCTACTTGTTTATGAATTTTTCTTAATGTATAAAATGAGTGTGTGGGTGTAAATGCAAGAGATGAATGTCCTAGGTGAATGAATCCACTAACCATCCTTGTCCAATTTATTTCTAAGTTCCTCTCTTAACTAAGCACAAGGACTAGCAAGGACCCTTGCTAATCAATACTCCTAATTTCTCATTTATATCTAGACTTAGACTCAATTATCAATTAGGAGTATCTTAAGCACTTAGCTCATGCTAAATTCATAAGAGATCCTCTCTTCCACCAATTAATTCCTAGAAACCTAGTAAACAATTGATTTCAAGAGAATAGAGGAAAGTAATTGAATAACAAAAGAGTGCTACAATCCAATTACAATCCATGAGTACAAATCTAGCACAAGTTTCATCATCCAGATTACATCAACCGATTAAATCCTCAACAATATACACAAATCATAAACTCTAGAAACCTAGAATCATAATCTGCATATACATAAGAGTGGAAGATGAAATTAAGATACAAAGAACTCCCCTAATTGTTCAAGGACTCAGGTTAGCTTCATCATCACCATCGGACGAAAGAGTCTAGCCACTCATGATTCGAAAATCAACTCAATCGATGAAAAGTGGAAGGAGAAGGAGAGGACGTGGTCTGTGGAAGTGGAGAAAAAACGAAAAGTCCAGCCAAAATGAGAGTCCACCCGCAATCAGATCCCCTAGTGCCAAAAAATGTGATCTCAAAATGCTGAACGTTGCTAACGTCTCTGTTGCGCGATCTGATTTGGGTGAGCATATGGCATAAGGCTGTGTTTGGAGGCAAGAAAAAATGTAAGGGATGTTGAGGCAAAGAAACTCAAGCCACCAAACAATGCCTAACTCTTTTCTCATGTCTATTAAAATTAAAAAATTAGAAAATAAAATCTGCACATGTGCTCTCCTATAATTCAATCTTTGCCCTCCATTAAGCTCCAGTGTACCATGTCATCACCTATAAAAATGAGATACAAAAAGGTAATATCATATGTTCACAACTAAGGAATAATGGGAATAACAAATATTACTTAAAATATGTCAATTTAGCCAATTTAATTCCCAAATTACCTTTGCACTCAAATCTCACATTAATACCTAATTTATGCCCAAAATGGTTAATTAAATCGCACAAAAGTCTAAGGTTAATTACCAAAAGATATACAAATATTTAGCTCTATCACATGGCCGCCATGGAAGATAGGTGTTGTTTGCACTGTCGAGTTCGAGATCGAGTTCGGGGGAAGAGTTTTGAGAATAGGAAATAAGAAACAAAAAATAAAAAACATGTTAAAGTTGTTTTCTGTTTTTAAAAACAAATTTCTGTTTTTTTGTTTTTCAGAATAATTGGGTCAAAATAAGTTATCAAACAGGTTTTTTGTTTTCTTGTTTTTAAAAACAAAAAAAATCCTTTTTGAAAACAGGTAATCAAACAGACCCGTAATCACCAAAAAATCCCAATAATAAGTGAATAGCATGAACCTGTTATCATTTGCTGCTCCAAAACTTGTTATTGCATATTGTTCACTAATTGAAACACTTTTTGGTAACTACATTCTTTCTCTGGGGCCTTAAAATAATTCCGCCTTGAATTAATTGTCTCATCATTCCTGTCTGAAGTTGTTGTGATTTTGTTGAAGAGCAAATCAATTAGTAAAATCATTGATATTGTTAATATTTTTGTTAGTTTCATACAATGCTGCACTTTTTGTTCCGCTTGACAAGTGATCCAAAAAAAATTTTTTTTTCAAAATTTGGGAACATGTAGGATTTGCTCATGTCTCAAGCAAGCTAAACCATTGTATTTTAATTCTCTTGGGAAATCCAAGAATCAGCACTAACTGTTAGATATGGAGGATTGAAAGATAAACTGAGTGAACTCAACTAATGCTTATTTTTGTAGCTAAGTGAACTCAATTGATGCTTATTTCTGTAGCTCACACATGATTTATAGAAAAGATTAGTTTAGTGATCAAGTTTGATCCGCAGATTTGTATGGGTGAGCCATTTCCATTTGATTATCTTGATACGTGAATGGGAAAACACGAAATAGGTAGGAATTAGTAGAGTTCTAAATATAGTTTACATAGAAGTATCAAATAGTCACTATTTGCTGGTTTGTAATGTGTTTCTGTGATAACGTTCATCACAATTCTAAAGAAAGGCTCACAGATGGGTAGATGACAACCTAATATCAAATCATGCTCTCAGTGATTGGATTAGACAAATACACAACTTTATAATGCATGATTGTATCATAATATTCGATTTCATGTTAAGAAATGCTAACTATTGTTATTTTTTAGCCAGCCGTTGTAATCAAATGAATATTGATATGTCATTACGAATATTTTCCTTTATTAAAAAAAAAACACCACTGCTCCCATTTCAATTAGTAATCAAATTTTAACCCCACCTGTTAAACTTATATTACAACCAACTTTCATTTATGTACTAATTTGTTGATCGTGGATGTTACAAGTTGGATCATATACTTCACTTTCGGTTCTCTTTTTTATTATTAATAATAAAAAAGGCCTGAATTTGAAGGTTTGACGTTTCTATATGCCTAACAATTCAATATGATGTTTTTGGATTTGAGAAGCTTGCATTCTGAAACGTAACTGACCCTTCACTCATCAACACTAGGCATATGTAGTTGCAATATGCTACCTCCTCCAATCTTAAATATAAAGGATAGTTTATAAGTGAATTTTGATCAAGAATATAAAACTTTTTTATTTTATTTTATCTCTTTATCATTTTTCTCCCAACTAATTTATTTGGCTTATAAATTAATATATAACAATATAATAATACATATAAATATTTCAAAAACTTCATGTAACATATACCTTAATTAAGAAAATTATTTAGTTTTCTTAATCTCTCCAAATTAGTCAGCTTTCATTTTTTTGTAGACCTAGGGTATCCACCGCCGATAATAGTAATTAATCCCCTCACACTGTAGACTTTCCGAAAAGGCTTTAGTGCTGACCATAAGACCCTCTCTATACACATCATCAAAGATCAAACCCCTAATTAGATACTTAAGGAACACGGGAAAGTGGCAAATGTGACAGAAGGTAGGATGTGTGTGGGTGTTAGTTAAAAACAGTACAGGTGTTGGCCCAACAAGGTGGATTGGGGGAGCGCGGGTTAATGCAAATCATAGACAGACTCCTTGTTCTTGTTTCCTTTCCTTTGGGCCCTCACCATTCAAAACTCCTTTGGGGAATTTCTTCAAGATCCCACACACCATGAAAATCATCAAAATTATTATGGAGTCTCATGGATCGTAATTATAAATAAGTTTTAGTGTACATTTATCAAAGTAACTTTATTTAAAAAAAAAAGGAAAAGAAATTTCCCCAATAGTGGAAAACATAAAATTAAGAGTCACATTCAAGCTAGTATCTAGATTAAACCAGCATAAAGCAAAGCAAGCCAATCATGGAACAAGACCTCAACTTCAATCCAAGCCGAAACGTAGATGCTGCCACCATGCTTAATCAAACTAAGAAAACTTCTTATATGGATATCAAACTCAGAAAGGCATCTCCATACACTAATAATGTTCAAGCATTCAGATCTTACCTTCTTGAATGGAAAAAGGCATCATAATTCAAGAACTTCAAAACTCTGAGAATACATCTATTCACCAACTGGAACCTTTCAATCCAAATTGAACGGATTTTCAAACACACTCACTCAGCAAGAGCTCACAAGGCAGCTAGCAGCTGGCATCATCTAATCCTCCAGTCCATACCTTAAACTCCAGTTGGCTTTTCTCATAAATAAATAAATAAATAAAAAGGATGAGAATGGCAGAGAGAAATACCAGTAAACCCAGCCCCCACTTACCCAACAATAGCTTGAAGCGTCCAATATAAGAACTGACCGCAAATGATAACAGAGGTGATGGTGTATGAGAATGCCAACGACATGGAAACCTCCATAGATTATATGAAATACTTGAGCTTATCAATCACTAAGTTTTCTACACAGAAGTTCCACTGGATACCTGTTCACATGCATTATCGTTGGAAATATCTTGCTCATGCTTTGATAATTGATGATTCAGAATTTTACATTTAAATTTGTGATCCAGAATAGTCCAAGTATTACCTGTTTTATGGAAGCAATTAACACAATATATCTGATAACCTGTTTTAAACAAAATCTAGATAAATTTCAACTGAGTATTCAAGTCCATCCATCACCGTTGGATGTATCTGCTTTCTTAGAGTACTTCATCCATTTCTGCTTGTTCTTCTCTGATGCATTCCGGTTTTGAGAAAATCTTGTAAGCCCCTCTCTCAATGCTCCTAGATTTACCCCATTTCCAACCAAAGTGCTTGTTACTCCCATTTTTGAGACCTGAAATTGGCATTTCCAGCTATTAAACATGTAATATATATGCATAGGACTCTTTCCACCCAAAGAAGATGAGCAAACAGCAATTCTACAATGTAACCATTACTGGATACATTGGAAACGTGATAGCAAATATTGCACAAAAATGAAAAATGAAGGAATTCTTTTTACCGCTTGGATGTTCCTGTTCTCGTCATCAAAGAATAGCATAGAATTAAATGGAACCCCAGTCCTTAAATGAATTCTTTGAAAATGGTCTATTTTGTGTGTCCAACTCGAAAATATTTCCTAAACAATGGAAGGAAAAGACAAATTAAAATTGATAAGACACAGATATGTGATTACAACCATTTACAGATTCCATTTTGTTCAGGAAACAATTTTTTATTTCCCCCCCTTCTTTTTGGGTGTTTAGACGTATACTCTAGAAGGTTAGGGAAGACAAAAAGGCCTGCAACCACAACCTTTAGAATTTTTTTTTTTCCAGCTTAGCACTAATCTCCTACAGCAGAAGCTAGTGCTCAACTCTATTTTTTTCTCAGGGCATCAAATATGATGATATATCAACAAACAGAACAAGGAAAAGAAAGATTAGAGTATGATTCAATGAACAAACCTGAGAAGAAAACATTGACTTGATGCTCAATTTATCAAGAAATGTTCTGGCTATATCAGCAGTAGGTGATCTAGAAGCAATGGCAACATCAATCCCTTTGTCTTTGAGTGCATATACGATTCCTTTGGCATGAGGGTACAAAGATGGCATTTCATGCTTGGATCGGCACTCGCTGAAATTTGGCTTGGCATAAGTGACTAAATTATAAATTAACATTTGAAAACTTTTGCAGGAGAACCATCTTGAGTTATTCGGATCTGGAAGTTCATTTTTACACATTCTAGATAACATAATGGCTTGGCTTTAAATTGTTAGCCTTTGTGGTTTGTTAGGTTCAACCCTTGACCTCTACATGATACATTTTGTACAAAGTTGATGAGAATAAAAAATGTAAATGTTTAAAAGATGAGAAACTCAAAATGCTCTCAAGCTATTTCTGGGGGAAACAAACAAACAAACGAAATTGTCCAAAATATAATTTTGAAGGAAACATTCTGATTTTCAAATGTCAACTTAGCCTCAACAACTTTTATCGGCTCAAGGAAAAAAAGTGTCTCACTTCAGACATTGTACAACCGTATGAGGTATAAATGAAACAACGAAATCTTGATCAATTATCAATATGACTATTTATGTTAAAAATAGATGATACACCATAAATCATTTGAGTTATATAAGAAGAAGCCTCAAGGCCACATCAAAATGATTACCTGCAAATAATCCAAGAATAAAATTTTATTGGATCATGGATTCTGTCACCAGGCAACGTTGAGCTTGTTCAGTGGCCACAGATACAAAATTAAGACAGAGAAACCATTAAGCATCCAAAGAATATGACAGTTCAACTCGGTTTGCAAGGAAATTCAATCATATACTGTGATGAAGTAATGGCAAATAATCCACATAAGCTTGTCCTCTTAGTTCATATAAGAACTAAAAAACTAAACTAAAACTCCTCAATCTACACCATTGATGAAGCATTTTTCCTGGAAGTACCACACAGAAGTTTCTCTCTAAAACGAAAATCTATATCCCAGGACAAAAAGAAACAAAAAAGAAAAGTAATACTAGATTCAACCAAACAAAAAAAAAAGGAAAAAAGGAAAAGAAAAAACAAAAATGGCCGGTTTTAAGTACAAATTCAAAACAAGACTAAATAAAATCAATGGCAATGAAGAGATGAATAATATTTTAAACGAAGCTAGGTTGATTTTAGAGAAAGAAGAGAAAAGGGAGGAGTACCAGTAGAAAGGCCAGAGAGTGTAATCGAGGTCAAAAACGACAAGTCGTGGGAGAGCTTGAAAGACTCCGATTATCTGAAGTGCCTCCGCCTTCACCTTCTCCTCTCCCATCTCTCTGCCTCTGCAACCCCTCCTCAGCTATTGAATTCCGATGGTCGCCGAATATTCTCGCACGAGCTTGGGTGCAATATTCAAGATAATAATATTTTGGTTAAAGGGGCAGCCCTTCGGTGGCAAGTTTTAGCCAAAGTGTCGCGGCTAATTTTGCCCGGCAGCTTTAAATATTACTTTAAAAAAAAATAGATAACTTTTTGGGAAAATTCTAAAAAACTACATTGGAAATAGCAAAAGGACAATTCAGTACATTGAAATTGCAAAAGGACAGATCAGGCTATGTCAGACGGGCAGAGGAATATGGCATTTTGAAATTTCGGCCAAATGACGAAAATGCCCTTCAGCCCTCCATCCCCACTTCAGAATAACAACATGATCCTCGTAATTAACACCTCCGGATTCGTTATTAACAACTTCAATTCTTCTTTTACAATTCACAAGTTTCAGGGTCAATAACACCACCGATCTCGCCATTAACAACTCCATTTTCTTCTTTCGCACTTAACAAATTTCAAGACCAATAACACCATCAATCTCGCCATTAACAACTCCGGATTCGCCATTAACAACTCCTATGTTGTTATTCCGACTGAGGGCTGAAGGGCATTTTCGTCATTTGACCGAAATTTCAAAATGCCAGATTCCTCTGCTCGTCTGACACCGCCTGATCTGTCCTTTTACAATTTCAATATACTGAATTGTCCTTTTGTTATTTCCAATGTAGTTTTTTGGAATTTTCCCTAACTTTTTTTTTGCCTGCAAAAAAAAAAAGATAACACATTGATTTTTGGGAAAATGACAGAAAAATGCTCCAAACATTTGGAAATGACATATAGGTTTTTTTGTCAAAAGATGATTAGGAAATGTCAAAACGTGATAAGGAATTCTCAACTTCTGGATTTGTAAAATCACCCATATGTTATTTTTAAATGTTTGGAGCATTTTTCTGTCAATTTTCCTTGATTTTTTGAGATAAATTTACATATTAACAAAAATGACATAAATAATATATAGACTATTAACTCAGTATATTTAATCAATTAACGGTTAAAATTAATTGAAATAAAGATCAGGGCAAAATTGCCCCCTTTTGACAGTTTCTGCCCCTAAAAAAATTTTCGGGGTAAAATTACCCTCAGAGAAAATTTTTGAAGCCCCTTAACCCTGATATTATGTGTGCGCGCACATGTGTTTTTTTTAACTATGGATAAACGGTTTAATCCCCCACTCAAATTTCATTCATAAAAGCCTTGAGCTTTCAAATTCAATAGCAAATTAATCTTTTTGTCCATATGGTTTTCACTCGGTGCAACTATCTCTACACTTTTACTAGGTGCAACTCAGTCCATACAATATGACTCGGTTATAACTTAGTCCCTATAAAATAAAGATCAGGACTAAATTAGAAATGGATTAAAACTATAAGAACTGGGTTGCAACTGATATATCATCTTCAAGATTGGTGTTTTGACTAAAAAAAATTCAAATATTTTACTCAACTTGCCTTCCCACAAAGGAAGAATGCACACATCCTGACTACTCATTGTGCTTTTTCAATCATTAACTATAAAATCTCCTTCTTTTGTTTAAAAAAATAAAAGGAAAATTTCAGTCACCCACCCCCCAACCAAAAAAAGAGAAATTCATTTTAGTGAACCCAAAAAATTTTGAAACTTCACTATACCTTAGGGTCAAAATAAAATTAAGTTTTATCGATGAAAAGACAATGATGCCCTTGCTTTATTGTTTGAATCCCCTCATTTGTTCTTGCAAATGCTCTTATTTGTCTTATGAATTCCTTTATTTATTTTGTGAATGGCCAAAATGTTCTTGTTGATTCACTAGTTTCTATTGAATCTCTTTATTTGTCCTCTGAATAAATGCATTTATTTGTCTTGTGAATGTCTTTATTTGTCTTGTAAATGCTCTTATGAAAAAATAAAGTAAGGACATCATTGTCTTTTCATCCACAAAACTTAATTTCATTTTGGTCCAAAAGGTACAATGAAATTTTAGATTTTTTTAGGGATTGACTGAAATAAAATTGCTTCTATGGGGCTAACTGAAATTTTCCATTAAAAAAATGTAAAATTTTCCATGTAATAAAAATTGTTTGCAGAACATTGAAATAAGTAACTCCAAGCTGGGTGGTTATCCTCTACTTCCATCATATGAAAAATTCTATTCAAATATCCTAGGGAAAATGAAATTGAGGTCCCAAGAACTAAAGAAAATACCAATAAAGTCCTTGTAAAAAGAAATAACAACTCGTTAAGCGTGTTTTACAACTCAACATATTGTAAAAATGACTCAATGAGTTGTTATTTCTTTTTGCAGGGATTTTACTGGTATTTTGTTCTGTCTCTGGGACCTCACTGTCATTCTACAAATATACCATCATCTCAAACTAAAAGGTCTTAGGCTCTGTTTGGTTGCTTCAATGGAAATGGAAAAGGATTCCTTTATATGCAAATCCAGGTATGCAACATCTGTTATTTTCATGGCCTCATTACCTGACATTAGCTATGCGCTTTTTTCTATTAATTTTTAGCCAGACATTTGTCATACCAACAAATGATTGGTGGGGATGATAAGTGGTCATGAACTCTCTAAGAATAATAACACAAGTTTGAATCCTGTAAAGCATACTTGTCAGTAGAGGAGATAACCCGTTAGATGACATACACTCTCTCTCTGAACCCCGATTAGCCAGTTGCTCAAATACCTGACCTATATTGAAGAAGGCCAGGGTGAAAAAAGGCGCTTGATACCAAAATATAATTACAATTACCATTGAAAAAGTTACTTTTCATTTCTGTCCATTTTCCATTCCATTATGTGTACCAAATAAGGCCTTCATGCTTAAGTACTATGTCAAATGGGTCGAATCTTTACTAGAGTCCAATAAGGGAAATTAATTACTACCTACGCCTCTGTTTTTGGCTCCAAACTCCCGCCAAACTGTAAATGGACTATAAATAATTCTTGGTTAAGGTGTAACTTTATTTCGGAAGTTTTCGCTGAGGAGCAATATTACCCCAGAAGTTTTTTTAAGTTCAATGTTACCCCAAAAGTGTTAAAATGAAGCAATAGTATCCATTTTCATTAAAAAATTGATGGTCAACATGATTTTTATAATGCTTAACGTTAGTTTTTTAACGGAATAGGACAACATTATTACAATTTGAAACTTTCAAAGTCACATTGAACATGAAAAAACTTTCAGGACAACATTACTCTACAGCAAAAAACTTTTGGGGACAAATTTGCACCTTAACCCAATAAGCTTTCTTCAATGCAAAGCACTGAACAATGCCATTACGGTTATTTAATTAAAATCATATGTTTCCGTTGATTTATTCCATCTTTGCAACTTCTACGGGATGTAGTGCATGCATGCAATTTTTGTACTTAGATTAGGAAACCAGATAGGCATAATCATTACTACTAGGTTGAGGTTCTTGCATCACCTAAGTAAAAGAATGAATAACAAATATGGGGCATAAAATGGCCCTTGAGTAAAAAGAATGATCAGTATATGAGTTATTCACTTTCCACTAGAATATCTAAGAAAGAATCATGAAAATAATATCGAAAATGAAGTTTCCTTTTTTGTAAACTTAGGCAAGTGTATTTGAACATTTTATTCAGCAGCAGCACTTGCAGCACTCAAGTCCACAGAAAGATCAACATCTTGAAACAAACAATACAGAAACTAATGTGAGCAAATGAGGGATTGCTTGTTAATAAATAACTTGCATCAAATTTTTCCGAGAAGGATAAATTACTATAGCATACCATGGTATGTGAGGGGTTATTAGTTATTAAAAAAAGGATCTAAATTGACAACGTGCTTGTAAATAGACAGAAACATGCCATTTTTCCGAAATGCGTATGAACAGCAGGCACATCTTTGAATCAGAAATTATGCTTTATTTGCCCAAAAAGAAATGGATAAGAGTAAAATGAACAGAACAAAAAGGAAACCATTCCAACATTGCACAAAAAGTGTTTTTTAAATCAAAAGGTAAGATTTACCAAAAGATTGTGCTAGACCATATTAAGAAATGATGTGAATGAGAGATAAGAGAGAAGAATTACAGGGATGATTCCAGAAGTGATTTGATGAAATGTGCAATTTCATTAGAATATTATACAATTGATAATTACCTTTCCAGTGATCTTCCTGTACAGTGCAAGCAGATCTTTCACCGTGGACTCAAAGTGCATAGTGGGGTCATAGCTCTACAAGCAATAAAATGCCAGTCAGTAAAACTGATTTTTTCAGATAAGATGAAAAAGTCCCCTCAAGTGGAATAAGAAAGATGGTATAATCTCATATCCCTTGTGACGGAAAAAAACCAAATACAAACATAACCCTACTAATTTGAAAATATGAAGTATGAAGTAGCTGCAGGTCTATACTAAAAGTACAAAAGGATATCTGGTTGTGTAGAGACTTCAACCATTTAACTCCAAAGCTAAACTTTTTTTAATCAAAGTGATCTTTAACATGGTATCCCAGTCCCACAAATCAAGCAGGCACATTTGTAATGGTATGGTATGCCATTTCTATACACACACACACACACACCCAATTCTAGTTTCCTTTCACAAGGGATAAAGAAAAGAATGCAAGTGAAAAAAATAAAATAAAATAATTCAAAGAGATTATACTTACAGTAGAGATGAAGCAACCATCGGCTTCGCAATCATTCTCATGTTCATATCTGTCATAAGTGTCATAGAATATCTCATCTATAGGTCCAAGCAGATCAATACCGGGCTTCAATTCTGTTAGAGCAAGTGTTTCACCCAAGAGGGGGGGTGAATTGGGTGATACTAAAAATTCATTGCAAATATAAAACTTTGACAGTGAATTTAAAACAGTAAGGAGTAAGGAGAAATATCACCGAAGTGTACACCGGGAGTTATACTGGTTCGGTCACAACCACTTTGACCTACGTCCAGTCCTCAGAGCTTCTCTGAGAATTTCACTATAACTTCCAAGATTCAGTGGGTTCTTGGCACCTCAGTACACGCAAGTTCCTACACCTGGACAGTCGCTCCCCCTTACAAGTTGTAATCCAATCCCAACTCAAGGTTCCACAACCTTAAGTTATCTCAATAACAAATATTGAGTTTGAATGAAATATCTCTCTTACAGAGTGAATAAGGATCACTGAAGCATAGAAAATCAATTTCAACGTAAAAACAGAGGAATGAATTTGATGATACGTTTGTGTGTGTTCTTGTTTTTATTCTCTATTTGGATGTTCCCATATATATAGATATGTTGGTGATGACCGTTGGAACATTTCCTTTCATCCGTTGGAGAGTGCGCAGCCACTATTGACTTTTCAAGTTTTTGAAAAATATCCGTTGGCGGTGGTTGGCATTTGAACGTTTCATTTGGCTTTCTTCTCTTGATATGATTTCTTCATTGTTTATCTGTAAATAGACTAAGAATACCAATACAATGAAAGATTAATCATATAGGAAACAATATAATGAACGTTTGAATGATTTCTAAATTTATGGGTATGCTTACTCGAGTAGCTACTCGAGTATCCCTTGAAGTTTACTCGAGTACCTACTCGAGTATCGTCGGGAAATCTTTGATCAACTGCAAGTCAATGAATAAGTATAGGATTACTCGGGTAGTGCATGGAGTAAACTAAATTTCAAACCTTTGGAAATAGTTATTTACTCGGGTACCTACTCGAGGAATGCATTTACAACTTCATGGGTTACTGGGGTAACACCTCGAGTAAACCTTCAAATAGCTTTTGATTACTCGATGCTCTACTCCAGTAATGTTGGCAGGATTTTAAGGCCGAGAGCAATTACCTTGTTACTCAGGTACTGACTCAAGTAATGCACTCATTTCTGCATATGTTACTCGGGTACCACCTCGAGTGAACGTACTTTTTGTGTATGACTTACCCGGGTAATGACTTGAGGTTTTCCTTGAAAATATTTATGAATACTCGGGTACCTACTCCAGTAATCCACTTAAAATAGAACATTAACTACTTGCATACTAGAGTAATGACTCGAGGAAAATAAGATGTAAGGAAAAACAAGATTATCGAGTACTACCTTCAAGTTTTTACTTACTTTAGTGCGTTACTCGAGTAGCGCCTCGAGTAACATTGGCAGTAGTACAAAGTGCCGAGAGCTCCACAATTTTAGAAACAGAGTTACTCGAGTAGCTCCTCGAGTAACATTGGCAGGCCGAGAGTAACTTGAAAATTTTTACATGGTTACTCGAGTAGCTCCTCGAGTAACATTAGCAGGCCGAGAGCAACTCCAAGTTTTTACCTAGTTACTCGAGTAACTCCTCGAGTAACATTGGCAGGCCGAGAGTAACTTGAAAATTTTTACACTATTACTCGAGTAGCTACTCGAGTAACGTTGGCAGGTTACTGGAAGTTGTCTCTGGTTACTTCAAGTTTTGTCTCATTACTTGAGTAGCTCCTCGAGTAATGCCTTAGAAAACTTGCTTCTGATCAAGTTCCTCAGCATTTTCTCTTGGCCTTTCATCATTATTTCAATGCTTACTTCAAGTGATGCTTATCCCTGTTATTCCTTTGTTCAACCCAATTTATTAATCAACCATTCTTTTGTTATCATCAAAACATAAGATCTAACAAATTCCACCTCAGGTTGGTCAGTCTCTGCTTCTACCGAGACAAAAGCAATATATTTTCCTTGTGCTGCAACGCTATGAGAATAAGAATAGCAAAAAAGATACCTGCAGTTACCATGGACACCAAGAATCAGTACGTTAAAAGTTGGAATCATAAATTTACAACTAAAAGTTCATTATTCTACTCACATCAACTTTAAGATTTGTCATTCATAAGAAATTGAGAACATAATGCATCCCCATTCACATTTTAATTTTAGTAGTATCACTGTCCCACTACTTCCCCTCATTGTCATTCTTTGGAGTTAGAGACAATTCCTTTATTACTTCATACCTAAGAAGGTCATTGTTTATGCTTTCATCATTTGTGATTTGCAAAATAAGAAATCAATGAAGGCTAGGGTTTGTCCTTACATATCTGATTTGTGACCAAGTTGTTTTTGCGGCAAAATGACCTGAGCTGAGTGAGAATCATTGGTATTTGGAATAGGATGACTCATAATACATATAGCACGTGCAACTTTTCCAACCTTTTTGACCTATCAGTCAATAAAATATTTGTAGGTGAAGATTAAACTCATTATCAGATATCAAGATTAATTATATTACTTTATCATTTAAACCATGCTTTTCTAATCACTAAAACATGAGAGAAGCTAATAATCTAAATACTCTTAAGAAATCTAACTGGGTACCTTATCAGGTAGATATGAGGGATCACACACAACTTTCTTGCATTTGGCTGTTTCCCCTTCAGATGTCACACCGATGGCTTTCCCACTATCATCAAACTCAACTTGCTCAGTAGAAAATAAACAGTGAGAAACTTGAAACAGAAAATAAAAAATATTTGAAAAAAGGGGGAAAAAATAGGACATAAGAACTTGGGAAGACAAAATGAACTTTAAGGGCTTGTTTGGTTTTAGGGGAGGGGAGGGGAGTGAAAGGAAGTGGAGGGAAAATTTTTTGGACTTGAATTTTAAAAAAATTAAGAGAATTGGAGTTAAAAGTTTTTAATTTATTTTTTATTCTTTCATCTTACATATTCTCTTTATTAAAATTTTATAACCACACTCCTCCAATCTTTTTAAATTCAACTCATAAGAATTTTCATTACCCTCCGAATCCCTCATATCAAACAGACCCTAAATTAGTTGCAAATGACAAGCTAGAGAAGAAATGTCCTTACAATTCAATTTAATTTCTTAATACTCGTGATTCATCATTACAAATTTAGGTAGATAATTCATTATCATTATGAATTTGGGTATCAGATTCAAATGCCCTATAGATGGAAACCCAAAATTTTTGCATTGATTTATAAGTTTTAGAAGTCAAATAGGTTAAGGATATATAAACTATATATTGACACAAGAATGTCAGCATTTGTGTGTCAGAGAATCAGAGAGAGCAAGAGAGATAATAGGAAAATTCTTAATGCAATTTGCTTTATTAGTTCATTATTCAATAAAACACAAGAATGTCCTTGTTTTGTCCGGTACGGAGAAGAAACCAAGTTAGAATGAGGGAAAAAGTTTTGACAAAGACATAGTGGGAGTTAGAAAACTATGAACCATGAAAACTTTTGTGACTTATGGGCTAATTACCTTCCTTAGGACATATGAGGAAAACACTTTGAAAGTAAACCAGATAAAGTCTTTAATCCTTTTCATTTCTTGTTTTCCCCTATCATAAAACCCTTATAAACCAAAAGGGCTTTTAGAGTAGAAAAGCATTAAGACGCAAGCTTTCACCAATTCTAGTAATTCAAACTATCTTCCAGAATATTGAAACATGATAATGGACTTGCCTTGCATTCTGGTTTGTTGAGCATGTAAGTTCCGTCATATACTACACTTAAACGTGCAAATGCCTGTTCGCCATCAAAGAGATGAATGTTAGCTCCAGATGTATAATAACTTAAAAGGATAGAGAGCCAAGAAAACCTGAGGCAATTCTCCCAGTCCATATAATGGATATATGTAAGGTGAGCCTCCTTGAAAATGTGCCAGGGACTCTGCATAAAGCTGGATAAAATTGAAAGTAGTATTACTAGCTTATGTAGGTTGCCAAGTAATTCTAACTACATAAACATCAATAGAATCAACTGAAATGTATGAGTCAGAAGATCTCATAAAGAAAAGACAGAGGAAGCCTGAGGAATCAAGGTAATAATAACATTGGGTATATCCAATGTTAATGGAAAAAACTGGTCCACAAGAATATGTCAATGCATAGAAAGAAACAAAAGGTTAATAATAAACTCACAATATTCTTAATAGTATCACAAGATAGAAAGAGGAAACATTATATGCCAAATGACTATATGGTCCATAACCTTGTGCTAAGGATATACATAAAGAATGATATAATGACCATTTTTTATGTTGAATTGTAGAAAAAGGAGAAAGCCTTTAATGAAGTATTATCTGAGTCTTCTTTTGTCAATGTTATCATTCTATACATAACATGTTGGGAATTCAGCTTTGGTACATGATTTCTTCTAGTGACGACGACAACAACAAAAATAATACCTTTAACATAGAAGAGACTGTTAGACTAGGTTCATATAATGGGTATAGTTATATTCATGGTCTTCCATTAACAGACAATGAAGAAAAGCCTTGAAATTCCTAGAATTTTTTGTGGTTCCAGGATTTATATTATATTTTGTACTGCAAAAGGGGCCTCCACAAGCTCAAGGTCCAAGATCACTAAAAAACCTAGTTGTAGAGAGGGGCAGTCATGAACTTAAACAAGATTACATCTACAAATGAGGGGGTGTTGACAAATCTCTAATTTTAGTATATATTTTCATATTTTATTTAGGGATTTTGTCATAATAACTTAGCTTAAATTGTTTTATTTGTGGTTAATTGAGATTAAGAGTAAAAATATTAAATTGTGACTAAAAAGGGTAAAATTGTCAAACTAATATTAATTACTCTTAACCATTGATTTTTCTGAGAATATTTGATGTTGGTTAAATTGTTTTTAATTGTAGATACTTGAAAATTCAGATTAAATCTGAAAATGGCAATTTGGGGTGTGAATTTCAGGAATGACATTCTGGTCCTATGAAATTAGAAAATGACAAATCAATCCCATTGAAGCACTGCGTTTTGATCAATATGCATTAGGTCAGATTTTTGTAGTTAAAGAGCTGAGGGCAGTGATAGAAGAGAGCTGAAAAAACAGAACAAAAACGAGAAGAGCGGCGGGGAATTGGAGAACAGAGGGAGTCGGGATGGGCAGGAGGAGTGGCGGCGAACATCATCGTCTCAACAC
Organism: Inga leiocalycina; assembly: GCA_963242795.1. Lineage (NCBI taxonomy): Eukaryota > Viridiplantae > Streptophyta > Magnoliopsida > Fabales > Fabaceae > Inga > Inga leiocalycina. The sequence goes on from OY725321.1 coordinate 63,682,216, forward strand.
CATCTCCACCCCTCATCACCTTCCATCACCTTCATCCACATACACCTCACCATCACTGTCACTCCTCCACGCCAGCGACTGCAACCATCCCACCGCCCCCAAAGTCGGAGATGCCACGAGGCCGAGAGCTGAGAGTGAAGAGAATAAGAGAGCTGGGGGCAGAGCTGCAAGATTGAGATTACGAGGAGCAAGCTCAGAGAGGCCGCGAATGAAACAGGAGAGGAGGCCGATATTACAGAAGCTGAGAGCGAGCAAGTGGACGGTTCAGACAGAAAAAACAGAGCTGAGCTGAGACGAGTGTGCGAGGAGCACAGGAGCTTCAGCGCAACCTTCAACCTCACAACCACCACCGCCTCAGTACCAACTCTTCACCGCCGCTCCATATCAGATCTGTATCCGCGGTGAAACTGGAACTTAGAATCAATGGAGAAGCTCTGAGAACGTGGCTCCCTGTTCTCTTGTGGTCCATTTGCAATTACTGATTTATTTGTAGCTATTGTTTGAGCTGTGTTCATGGGTTGCAGTGGGTAAAATTCTCATTTCCTAGAGTAAAAGATTGAGTCTTGATGCTTGAAGCTAGAAAATGGGAGTTTTAGTTTTGGTTAATTAGCTTAACTATATATTTATAATTTCCTTGATTTTAGGAGTTGTAATTTGTAGTTAAAATTAATATTGGTTTAATCTTTGTTTGAACCAATTTGTGATTTGAATTAGTTAATGTTGAACATGGTGCTCATCAATATATATGGTTATATATATGTTTCATTGGAATTCTCTTGATTCTCTCTATTCCTGCATGGTATTGTTTGGATATTGAGTTGATTTTTTATTGTATTGGAACCATACCAATTGCATTAACTAAGTCATAATCACATACTAAGAGTGCTTAATATCATCTCTAAAGTAGTGGTTCCTCTCTTTTGGTGTTAGACTCATCGGTTGATGGTGTTTAGTATTTTAGAAAACTTAGTGATTTCATAAATTGCATATAAAGTGATTTCTAATAGTGTTTTAAGAAGTGATTATTTTCTAGGTCTAAGAATAATCATTGATTAATGCACTAGACTCAACGGTGTTTGATATTTGGTTTTTTGAGGGACTCTAGTTGCAATTGTTAGCATTTTATATTGAGTTTCGATTAAAGGGATTAAGTCTTACCCGGTATGGGAGATTTAATTCACTTAACTCAAGCTAGCTCAAAGGGTCTTTTGGCCATTTTTTGTCAAACTAGCACACTTCTAAAAATATTTTGAAACAAATGATAGATGAAATCCATTGTTCTAGGAGGCTTTATTACACTCTTCAAAACTCATTTCCATTTCATTCTACTTTTATTCCAAAAATACCAAAAATATCTATTTTAATTACATTTAATTCATAGTTTTGAAAATCAATCAATCATGTTTTACCCTTGTCAAATTTGCATTGTAATTACTTAGTTTTTTAGGAATCAGCTCCTCCAAGTGAAACGACTCGAGTTGTGCACTATATTACATTAATTCGATTTTATTTTTTATAACCCCTAGGCGGCTAAAGGGTGTTATTTTTTTTTTTTTTGATACATAAAGTTGGAAACTATAAAAAACTCAGCCTACATCAGTAGGAATACAATGATCCAGCTCTAAAACAACTGTTAACTCAGGCATGGAATACAAAATTGGGTGAAACCCCGTTACACATGAAATTGCCTTTTTCGCAAGGGTGTTATTTCAGGTGTGGGGATCTCAGGTGTGGGGATCTTGCAAAATATTTAACATAGAAAGATTGATTGATATCGTGTTTTATTAATCCAAATGTCTATGATCTATATGCTATTCATTTTTTATGTTTTGATCCTACTCTGGATAAGAGTTTGGATTTTCTTAATATATAGGCGGCATAGAATAATGAATATAATTGAGGAATTTCTTCATCATAACACCAAACAAACATTGGAAGATAATTTCTATTGCTTATACCTTTACTCTTTCTACAAAGTTATTGGCTGGCTAATCCAACTAGCTATCATCCCTATGAAGTGCCAATGCATGACCAATAAAATCAATTGTATCATCTTCCAACCCATATTTCCTGCATTTTGAAGAACCATTCAAAATTCTAAACATGACTTGAATCAAATAATTACACTGTATTCAAATAATTTCTAAATGAAAAAAATATTATCGCCTTCAACACCAAAAAGAGAACCAAAACAACAGCCAACCACCTTAGTGTTAAATTTGCCAAACATTCAGTGAAATGAAAATGAAAAAACTGTAAATCTAATGTTTGCATTTATATAATATTTTCTTTGTTTGCTTGGTCCTGTATCATTCTATTCTTCTGTAATGATTGATAAATTAAGAGAAAAATTTCAGTTCATGAAGAAATGAACATTTCCAAATCTAGTAAATGGTGCAACATCTTGTTTAGAGTTCTTTTAATGATAAAACTTTGTCATTGTTTTAAGTTGATGTGCATAGTCCAATCCTTACCAAAGAAGGCCAAAATAAGTGAAGAAAAACACTTTTCTAACTAGGGTATTTTGAATTTGAAAGAAAAGAAATGGAAGTGTATGCATACGAAATCAGCTGCCTTGCTGTCACTTGGCTCAAATCTAGCCCTTCATGAGATTTTGGATCAATCTCTTCATAGTCTTGTACATAAATGAAGAACTTTTGAGCACGGCGCTTCTCAAACAATCCCATCAATGGTGATTTCAGTGCTTCAACATCTGTGGCTGGGACTTTGTAAATCTAGAAGGTAAAGTATTCTGTCATAAGATTTTACTCTGAAATTCAGGAGATTCGAAGAAATGTAATATTTCCAATATGGAAAGTAAAAAAACATGCATATTGGTCAAGAAAACGAGTAGATAATGAATAATATACATACCTTTCCCTTATTATACACAAAACTGCCATCTACAGCTTTAAAATTCAAATGTTTTGTAATATCAGTGTGGATTAGCACACGAACCAAAAGTCCGTTGGCCATCATGAACTACAAAAAGCAGATAAAATATGATTCATATTATAGCAGAATGAATCTAAAAGAAAAAAGAAAAATCATTTAGAAGCATGGAAATTGATACCTTAGGCATCATATCAACATTATACTCTTTATATGCGCCCAGATGCTCAGTTGGTTGGTCATCTCCTCTGAACCGCTTCCATAACTACAAAACAGAAAAAAGAAAAGATCGAAAGAGACAAACAACATGGGACAAGAACCTGCTTAAGATTATAGTAATCATTTCTGTGCACATGCAATACATATTTCAAGTGGATGGAGTTAAAGGTGATCATACAAATCACCGAAACTAATTGCAAGGGCATTTTACGAAAATAACAGCAATTCAACATCTGTTTATAATCTTCTAGGCCACATCATAGCATTAGAAACATCAGCTATCCCTCTAAGAATTAATTTTAGAAACATGGCTGAAAAGGGAGTTATGGTTGAAACTTGAAAGTGGATAGCCAAAAATAGAGAAGGTAGAAAATGAGGATTGAAAACGATTTTATGATAACTAGATTAAATGATGATTGAAAATTTAAATAAAATACCTTTTCATGCTGTGGTGAATAAAAAGTGAAAATTCAATGATGATCATTTTTGTTTTACTATACATGCACAACACCTCACTTGGATCCCATTAATTTCTTAAAAAATTTGACAATATCAATTTTTATATGAGAAAGACATAATTATATTTGTAACTAATTTACATTGTGAAATCCTCATCAATCTGAACGAATCTTGCACACAATGAGTCAATAAGGTCTCCGTAAGAATTTTCAAGAATCCTAAACCCCAAATTCCACCAAATGGAACCTGTCAATTTGATAACAACGAGTGTACGTAAACCTACTTGAACAATGAAACAAGAGTCCCACAAACATTATATCTATATCTCTACAAAAATCGTCAGAGGAACACCAAAACTTCCCAGCCATCTCCATTTTTATGACCTATCTCGTACCAATTAAATGCGTAATCCAGCAAAAATAAAAGTTAACAGATTCTAATGAAGAACGAAAGTGAAAGAATAGAAGAATCACTGACTTTGAGGCCATCAACAGAGAGAAGGCCGCTGAGGATGCATTCCTTGAGCCCTGTACCGAGGACGATCACATCATACTCTTCTTTTTGGCCCAGTGGAATAACAATAATACAGGCGCGATCCTCACTCTGGATGCGGTGGTATCTATGGTTCCACAGCCATTCACGTCATTAGGGACCCTAATTAAATATTGGATTTTTATATTTAAAATGTTTTGTGTTGAAATCGTTAACTGCCTCCATAAATAAATAACTAAATTAGCCACATATTACTCGGACCCGGTTTCAGAGCTCATCCCAAGGATGAGCTCTGCCTGCTCATCCAGATCTGGACCGTCCAGATCTGGATCTGGACGGTCCAGATTTGATTTTTTTAAATGGGTGATTGTGGAATAAAATAATCATTTTTTGGGAAACTGTTAGTTAAGAGATTATCTTTATTTTAGATTCTGTACCCATTAAACTAATTTTTTAAAAAAAATTAAAAAACAAAAAAAATTAAATCTGGACCGTACAGAGAAATCTGGACGGTCCAGATTTCCCTGCTCATCCCAAGGATGAGCAGGGAAACTGAATCCCATATTACTCTTTTTTGTATTGCCATGTGTATTGGGTTGCTGCGCACATCAGTCCATGCCTGTTGTACTCTTGTTGTGCGACATCTGGCATTCTTCTCCAAAAGAACGCCATTTACACCTCCAGTTGTGCACTTCGGCAGAGGTATGCTTTCCTTCAATCCAAAGTATTCTTTCTAAGTTGTTCTGATTTGATTATTTTTCATCTGTCTATCGAGAAGAGGCCACTGCCACCACGTCGTTCTTTTCGTCTTTCATATTTTGTCTGGTTGCTACTGCTCTCTGTTATTTTTTACGTAGCAAGTGAATATATTCTACAGTTCCAGCATCATATGATTGAGAGGCTTCGAATGTCATTTTATGTTTGTTAATATGTGAAAGTATGAAATAGAAAGTATCTTGCAGGACAAAGGAGATTGGGTCTAGTTGAAGGGGCTAGTCCTTTACAATGTGACAAACCAATATTCAAATTTTTATTGGGTAAGGTGCCCACATTTAGTGTCCAACAGTGCTTTGAATGGGATTGCCTCGAACCAAAGGATCCCTATACTTAACAAAAGAGAAAGAAAGTATCTTGCAAGAGGCTTTGAGAGTTGCCTCTTTTTGGGGCTCCTCATGGTTTAATTTTTTTCGGATGACTTGGTGTAATTCATCTTCAATTCTTGGGTAAAAGATGGAATACTTTGAAAAGATAAGTGAAAAAAAGAACTTCTGTTTAGTGTTTCATAGTTTTATTGTTTGGTTTAATTCTCTTTTGCGTCGGCATTTTTTTTTTGCTCTATCCAAAAAAAAAATGAATTTTCGCTTGGTTCTTTATTCTGACATATGGAATGTAGATTGTTAATAATATTACCATGTGGTTCAGGTGGACCCTGGTGTTACACTGAGTGAGTGTTTGGGAAACACCCAAACCGTGGTTTCAGAAGTTATTTTCCACAAGTTGAGATAAAACTCCTCTCACAGACTTACATCATAAATCGTAAAAGCTATTCTTAAAAACTAATCCAAATACACACTGAGTGAGGTATATAATCTGTATGCTTGTGAAATTTATTTAAAGTGTCTATTTGGGGTCTTTGTTTTCTTACTTTTATTATGTTATTTAACCATTAATTGATTCGTTATAAATGTTTTTACAAAGATTACATATTAAAACTGCCACAAAAATTGCCTAGATAATGCGTTTAAATTGCCACAAGTTAGATAAATTACCTTATTTTAAAATCCTTTGTGGTTTTTCTCTGTTCTGCGATTTTTTTAGATTTTTATGTATTATTTTAAATGTAAAAATAAAATATTCAAAATATAAAAAATTAACAAACCCGTCACTCGTAACTTCTGCAGTCATAAGAAGGCCAAAAAAAAAACTTCTATAGTCATAATGCATTATTATTTATTTGAATTTAAAATATAATTTTCAAAAATATTTTTTTTCTATTCAGGTTTTTATTTTAGCATAAGGTGTGAAAAATGTCTATTTCTCTATTGGTGGACTTATTTCAAATCCACTTAAAATTTTATAGTATCTTATTTTTGATAATTTGAAATAAAACTTTTAAAACAAATTTAAATAATTTATGCATTTAAAATAATATTATAATTATTTAAATCCCTTACCGTTGTTTCTTTCTTTAGCGTTATCTCAAGTTTTTATGTATTATTTTAAATATAAAATATAAAAGATTCAGAAGCCTGTACAGGAATAGGGGCAGTTCATAAATAATATATAGGGAAAATCTCATGTAAAGCTAGTTGAAATATTAAAGTCCTAAATAAGGACTTCAAACTTGACAAATCTTTGATAAGGATATTGGCTCAAAATAGGATTTCAAAATGTAGGTAAAATGACCCTAATACCCTCCCTCATCAATATCTTGCTAGCTCCTGCCCTCCTCCTCCTCCTCCTCTATTTTTTCTTGTTCGATTGAAGAAGCATCATTTTCTTGTTCGAAATTTGGTCTTTACCAATCGCCTGCTTCAGAGCGTGTGTTCCCCCAATGGTGAGTCCTGTATGTGGAGAGCATTAAATGAAATGTAGATGGTTCCTTTGTTGATGGCAGAGATATTTTAGAGTATGGCAGTATTCAGCTTGGGACCTTCTTATGACGGGTTGGAGCGAGGAGCACCCCGAAGTTGCACTTCTTCCCATCTTCGGACTTGGTTGGATAGAGACTGTGAGGCGTAGAAAGGATGTCAACTGTTCTGCAGATTTTCTAGCTAAGACATTGTAGAAAGTGCTGTGTTCTTTAGTACTCCTCCAGATTTTCTTGAGCCATATATCGATTCGATCTGGCCATTTTGATGGTGTTGTTTTCTGTTTCTTATTTCCATTGAAAAAATGACGATAAAAAACAAAATTAGCCAAAGTTCAAAGCAAAAACAAATACAAAGTTACAACAAACCAGAAAATGAAAAAGGAAAAGAAATTCATAAAGCTAAGGCCATCTGGAATATTAACCCATCTCCTCATGAGCGAAATTTGCAAGTAATTGTCTGTGCCTTGTTTATAATTGAACTTTTTATTCGTGTTCGTTTGAAGAATAAAACAATTCATTTTATATCCAGGAGGATGTTTGAATTCTTCTGAAACTTTCATCAAAACTTTCTTCTTTCTTTCCTAAATCAATCTTGTTGCTACAAGTACTCTGAATAAACACAGAAGGACGATATCAGATATTGAAGTTAAACTTGGGTTTGGTTAGATAGAAGTATATGATTATTAGAGGTTTATTGGGTAGCCATTTTAGCCATTAATAAGTCAGGGGTATGGAGGTAATCTGATCCAATTTAAAAATTCAAGTTTAGGTCATATAACCTTATTAATGATTTATTAAGTTTAGTGACCCAAATTAAAATTTAGATATTTTAAATGACTTTTAAAGGGATTCTCCCTAATATATAACGTTGCATCATTCTTATTTTAATTATAATAATCTTTTCGGAAAATGTAACAAATATAATGACCAAAAACTAAAATTTTGTTGGTAGTTAATTTTGATAATTATTGCTATCAAAGGTATTGATCGGGAAAATCAGTGTTCAAACAGGAAAATTTTCAATTCCTTAAAAAGTTGTGAGATATTTTAGATTTGAGATTTGAGAGTATTTTATTTTATGTATTTCAATTTTAATATATTGAATTATTTTAAATTTTATAAAACTGTTATTTATTTATTAATTAATTTAATTATTTGAATTTATTTTTGATTTAGATATCGAATATATATATATATATATATATATATATATATATTAATTTTTAACTTTACTCTTTTTCTCCCTTATCTTAACTTTTTATGTATTATTTAAATTTAAAAGCTAAGAAAATTTGCAAGCTCCTAATCCATTATGAATTATTTTCATTCAATTTATTGATTTTATTTTTTAAATTTTTTATTTTGCATTTTACATTTTGAAGTAAGTTTTTTAATCTTTTTAACATGTGTGGAAAGGTACCCATAGGAAAACAAATTTGATACAATAATAAATGAAGGGAAAAATTGTACATTCATATGAAAATTTCTCTCTATGCCTTTTAATAGAATAAAAAAATATTTCTCTCTTTACCCTATAAATAGGTTGAGTGTAAATGTTGTAGGGAAATTTAGTATATATTACACATACTTCTTTGGTTCTATTTATAGGGTAAAGAGAAGAAATTTGTTTATCGTATTTAAAAGTCACTGATAGAAATTTTCATATGAATGTAATTTTACCCTTTATTTATCCTTGTATCGAATTTGTTCTTCTGGGATATAATGTATATTATATAAGGGTAAAGTTGAAAAGTTATTCAATTTTATGGAAGAGTTAATAAATTTTAAGGTTTTTCTTGGATGTCTCCATTGACCTCTCTCTTCATTTACTCTCTGTTTAATGTCTCAACCGTTAAATCAACTTTTAATGGTTAAAATTTAATGATAGATTTTTATTATAATTGAAATTATAATAATATTTTTATATGTATCATTAAATGGAGAGTAAATGAAGAGAGATGTCAATGGAGACATCCCTCTCCCCATATTACACATACTTCTTTGGTTCTATTTATAGGGTAAAGAGAAGAAATTTGTTTATCGTATTTAAAAGTCACTGATAGAAATTTTCATATGAATGTAATTTTACCCTTTATTTATCCTTGTATCGAATTTGTTCTTCTGGGATATAATGTATATTATATAAGGGTAAAGTTGAAAAGTTATTCAATTTTATGGAAGAGTTAATAAATTTTAAGGTTTTTCTTGGATGTCTCCATTGACCTCTCTCTTCATTTACTCTCTGTTTAATGTCTCAACCGTTAAATCAACTTTTAATGGTTAAAATTTAATGATAGATTTTTATTATAATTGAAATTATAATAATATTTTTATATGTATCATTAAATGGAGAGTAAATGAAGAGAGATGTCAATGGAGACATCCCTCTCCCCATATTATCCCACGTATTATGCCACATGAGCATAATCAAATCCTCAAGCTTGAATCACAAGTTAAACAAAATAAACACTGCAAAGAATGACCAACATCACCACCGGCATCACTATTATATTGTTGACAGCCACCTAAACCCACTGAATCAAATCAAAACAGATTATCAAAACCAGAAATCCTAAGCCACCAAGTACTTGCTAGAAAAACCAAACAAGAAATGAAGATGAAAAAAATATGGATGGAAGTCCAAGAACTATCAAAGATGGGGAAAGGTGAAACGATTAAGATGACAAAAGCCACAATGGCAAAACCAGAAACATATCAACAAATCCATGAATTCATGAACAAAATTTAGATGAACGGCAGTGCTTTAATGGACTAAGATCTATACATTTAAAAGAAAATAAACCGATATCAAAATCAAGAGAAATGGAATGTTGTGAAAAAGGTCTTATGTAACAGTGAGTGTCTTGTAAAGCAAGGGCGGTCTTCAAATAGTGATGTCCAACGGGTCTCACAAAGCTTACTTAACAAAATCAAGACCTTGTTTATAAAAAAAAAATTTAAAAAGGTTAGAGACACCACTAACTATTTGAGTAAATGTTAAATCACATTGTAATTATTGTTTCTTTTACTCTTTTTCCCCCTTTTCTTTTTATGTGGAACTTTTAACCTCTAAAAATGGAATGATGACATACGATTTTGTATTATATTTTATAATGCATTTAAAATTTGAATACTGGCATATTGCAAATTGAGTTCCTATTGGATTTGAATAATAAGAACATTAAATCCTTTTCTCTACTCTTGCTCCCAACCTGCCGCAAAACGATGGCAGCTTACCACGGACTTCATTAGTTTGGTCAGATTAGAGGACAGTTGTAATGTGCAAACTTACTGCTTGCCTTTATATCACAAAAAAACAAACAAACAAACAAACAAACAAACTGTTATAAATCAATAAATTGTTTTCAGTATTGGGTTATTGGGCTTAGGCCTATACGCTTTAGTTCCAGGTCTCTATATATACATAGACTAATGTAACACTGTGTGATGGTTGATGTTATTCTGGTTAATGAATAAATGTGTGTATTATTCAGTGTTATTTTTTGGGTTTTTAGTTTAACATGGTATCAGAGATGGTTGCAATTTTAACCCTGTCTTTCATTTTCGGATCTTGCTTCTGGGTTGCCAAGATCCTAATCCAGTTGGTGGTTGTAGTGTTCGAAATTTGAAAAACAAAGAGCTACCACCAAAATTTTAGAAAAGGATAATTTTGGAAACCTTTTTAAAAATGGAAACTGGTCTGCAAAAACTATTTAGGGTTCAGGAGTCGATTGTGTATGGGGAAGGTGTTAGGCATCCCATAACACCTATTCATAAGGATGGTTACCCTAAGTTAATTATTTAAAAATAAATATGGCCTTTAATCTTATGATAATTACCCAAATAAAAAAGAATATTTACAAAATAAATGAAATGAAAACTAAAGAAAAAAAATGAACATTTATTTATAAAAAGAAAATAAGGAAAAATATATTTATTTACGAAGTTGGACTTGACCTAGAATGAAAACCTAAGGCCTACGTACCTTTTAGAGGGATGAAAACCAACGTAGTTTGAGAGTATAAATGCGTGTCAATTTGTTGGTGTTTTTTTAGAAAAAATGGTCATTTAATTTATTTGGGAAAAATATTTTTTGTTTGGTTTGTGTTTTTTTCAAGTTTTTTTAAAAAGGCCTTTTCCTTATTTTATCATATGAAACCAAATTTTCTTATTTTAAGAAAAGAACATTTTTTTTATTTTGAAACATTTTATTTGTAAAAATAAAAGTTCATTAAGCCAACAAGGAATTGTATTTTTCACCTATGATTCAAGAGTCTAAAATGGTAAGAAAATCGATAAAGAAAAAGTAAGAGCATGTACCTTTGGCACTTTGAACCTTGCAACAAAAGAGACAAAGTGAGGAAACCACATGGATAGAACAACACAGTGGCACACAATTGATCCATACCAACAATAATACCTAGAATATGAAAGAGGCCAACACATACCATTCATCCTAACATTTGTAAGCCACCTGATCCATTATATTTGGCAAACCCAACATATATCAAAGTCATGGTGCATGGTTCACGCACATGTGAATCACGATGATGAAAGCATAAAGATGTGGTGATGAACAGCCAAAAGCATAAAGATGAAGGCATGGTGAATCATAAGAGATGCAATCAAGGAGTCAAGTAATAACATGAAAAAAAAATAAATTACATACTCATTCCCTGATGCAAAAAAAAAATAATACAAGCAGAAGTTTGATTGCAAGAGACATAACGTGAGAGGGTATATGGACACAATCATTTGTCAGTAGAGAAAAACCCCCTGTTTTAGAAGAATTATGTAAAAGAATAATAGCTCTCAACCGTGCCTTCTTTCTCTCAGGAATTCTTCTCAATTCTTGTGTGTCTTTCTTCAACCCTTGCACTCCTATTTATAGTCTAAAGGTAGAGTTTTCTTCATAAATAGGGTGTTCGCCGGTTCTTGAAGCTTCGATTAGATCGATTAGATTTTGTTTGCACGAAGCCTCACTTTATTTAATCCTTCTCTTTGTTTTTTTCACCGAGACCTCGTCAGAATGGATTTTGGTTATTGAAATCCCGATCCAGTTGGTAACTCTCGAGGATTAAATGGATTTTGTTTCTCGTGAAGCATTATGTTCTTGAATCTATGTGCGCCACTCTCTTGAATCCTTCTTGCCGTTTTCATCGAGTTCTTGTCAGAATGGATTCTGGTTGCTGAAATCCTGATATAGTTGGTAATTCTTGAAGATTCAATGAACTTTGTTTCTCATGAAGCCTCACGTTCTTGAATCTATGCATCACCGTCTATGTCGAATCCCTTGTCAGAATGTCTTTCTATCCCTATCTCGTGGTTCTTGGTGGTGATCTAGCGGTTTGCTTTCTTGCTTTGATTTCTTACAAACAGGTTCTCACCGACATTCTCTTATGGCGATCTGATGATTCTCTATCTTTATTCTGTGGGAGATTCACGCCGTCCTCCTTTCTGGTGATTTTCCCTCTTAGTTCAAGGTTTCAAGCTACATGAACTCCATGTTGCCGACCGTCTAATCATAGGTCTATCTTTGACAATTCATCTTTCTTATTTAAAATGAGTGATTCTACTAAAAATCCCTTCCAATTGGTTAATTTCAATCATCCTCTCCATCTCCACCCTGCTAATACACAAGCCACCACGTTGGTTCACCAAGTTCTCACTGGGGCTGAAAACTACTCAACTTGGAGTAGGGCTATGAAGATGGCTCTTCATGCTAAGAACAAGCTCAGCTTCATTCAGGGGACTTTCAAATGTGAGCAGTAGGATGACAAGTTGAGGGACCTCTGGGGCTGCTACAATTCGGTCGTGTTATCTTGGTTGTTCAGTTCTGTTGACAAGGAAATTGCATCTAGCATAGTCTTCTCTCTTAATTCCCACCTTGTCTAGCTAGACCTCAAGGAGAGGTTTGATAAAACTGATGGTGCGAAAATTTACTCCATGCACTGTGCTATAAATTCATTGGTAGGGGAATACTTCAGTCTCTGTCTATTTCACCAAATAAAGGAATTATGGGATGAATATTCTACTTTTGTCACAATACCTAATTGTAGCTACAGTTCTGCTGTCAAATACTCTAAGGTTGTACAAGAGCAGCACTTGTTTCAGTTTCTTATGGGTTTGAATGATAACTTCCAAAGCACAAGAAGCCAAATTCTTCTTATGAACCCTCTTCCTTCAGCTGACCAAGCATATTCCATGGTAATTTAATAAGAAACATAGCGTCAAATAACCACTAACCCATCTAGATTTGCACAAGACTCTTCGATTATGGCCACTAATTCAATTAGAGGTGGTAGAGGACGTGGACGAGAGAGGGGGAGAGGACGGTCAGTGGATATTTGCTCTTATTACAATAAAAGGGATCATTGTTGTGATAATTGCTATCAGCTGATTGGGTTCCCAAATAGTTCTACATCTCAAAGATAGAAGAAACCAGAGGATGATAAAGGGAGTTAGAACATTCAAACCATTAAACACATTCCTCCTAAGGTCTCTAGTGCAAATGTCAGTTCCCCTCAGGCCCCCTTTTTCACCCAAGAACAATATAATCACATTTTGGAGCTGTTGAAGCAGGACTCGGATCCTAAAGAGGTTGCGGTCAGTGTACAAGCAATAGCACCAGGTTTGCATGCTAATGTCTTCACTCATGATTGGATTTTAGATTCCTGTGCTAGTTGTCATATAATAAGTAGTTTAAGTCAATTAAATAAATCACAACCTTACCTAGGACCATCCAAGTGGGTAAGAGCCCCAAACAGTCAAAGAATTAGAGTCACTCACACCAGTGAAATTAAATTAACCAATCACATTATATTGCGTGACGTTTTGTATGCAAAAGAATTATGCTACAATCTGATTTCTATTGCTAAATTGGCTATGGATTGTTCTTGTGTGGATTCCTTTTTCCCTCATTCATTTTCACTCCAAATTGTATTTTTCTTGATTCTATCATCAACTACACATCCTAAACTATCTATACAAAAAGACCCATTCGAAAAATCCATCTATAGCCTCTGTTTAAACTTCTGCAAGTTTCAGGTATGTACTCTGTTTTTCGGACAGTAAAATAGGGTGAAAAAAACTAATATGTAACCATGAATTTATACTCTAAACCTCACGAATTTTAACTCTATACTCTCCTACACATATGTCCTCAGGTTAATGATCAAATTTCAGAACCAAAGAACCCCAAAATGGTCACACAATCACTGGTTTAACAACTTTTCAGAGATAGAATTTTCCGACAAATTTTCTCTCGTTCAAGCCTCAAAACCACCACAACAACAACCTCAAATCCACTCAAACCAAATGGTATAAGCAAGCTAAAGATGTAAGAGACTCACCTACACAAGAATTTGGTGTTGCATGTATGATTTGGAGCTTCCTTCTTCCTCTTCTCCAACGCCTCTCTCTTCTTGGCTCTCTCTTTCACAATTCTGTCTTTTTTCGTCTAAGGCTCTCTCCCCCTCTGTTTTGTGTTCAGCTGCTGTCGATAATTAAGAACTGAGGTGCTAAGTGTTTGATTAAATATAAGGTGTGGGTTATGTGTTTGGAAGGGAATGAAGTGGGGTGTTGTTTTTTTTTTCCTCCTACGTGAAGTGTGTGTGTTTGTGAATGGATCATGCAATTGTAATAATGAATGCAAGGTAGTGGCTGTCGGTGTGCTCTTATAGAATGCCAAGTGTGATGTGTGTGTCGGTGTCTGGATGTGTGTTTGTATACATATATAGGTATATTTTTCTCCTATTAATTACACACACCAGGTCCTAATTTTTTTCTTTGTCTAATTTAAGATTCCTTAAATTTCGTAGATTCTATAATTTGACTTATTATCTAATTATTGTTCATCAAATTTTTTTTCGGGAAAATAGGCCTTTTATTAGATTTTGGGATATTACAGGTGAAGATTAAACTCATTATCATATATCGAGATTAATTATGTTACTTTCTGGTTTAAGCGATGAAAAGTTGCTTTTGTAATCACTAAAACATGAGAGAAGCTAATAATAAAAATACTTTTAAGAAATCTAACTAAGTACCTTATCAGGTAGATATGATGGATCACACATAACTTTCTTGCATTTGGCTGTTTCCCCTTCAGATGTCACACCGATGGCTTTCCCACTATCATCAAACTCAACCAGCTCAGTAGAAAATAAACAGTGAAAATGTTGAAACAAAAAATAAAAAATAATAGAAAAAAAAAGGACATAAAGAACTTGGGAAGACAAAATGAACTTTAAGGGCTTGTTTGCTATAAGGGGAGGGGAGAGGAGTGAAAGTGAGCAGAGGGAAAAAATTTTTGAGTTGAATTTTAAAAAAATCTGAGAAGAGGGGTTAAAAGTTTTTAATTTATTTTTTACTCTTTCATCTTACATCTTCTCTTTACTAAAATTTTGTAACCCCACTTCTCCAATCTTTTTAAATTCAATTTATAAGAATTTTTACTCCCCTCCAAATCCCTCATACCAAACAGACCCTAATTTAGTTGCAAATGACAAGCCAGAGAAGAAATATCCTTACAATTCAATTTAATTTCTTAATACTAGTGATTCATCATTATGAATTTAAGCAGACAATTCATTATCATTATGAATTTGGGTATCAAATTCAAATGCTCTATAGATGGAAACCTAAAATTGTTGCAGTGCTTTACAAGTTTTAGAAATCAAATAGGTTAAGGATATATAAACTATATATTGACACAAGAATGTCACCATTTGTGTGTCAGAGAATCAGAGAGAGCAAGATAGATAATAGGAAACTTCTTAATGCAATTTGCTTCATTAGTTCATTATTCAATAAAACACATGAATGTACTTGTTTTGTCCAGCATAAGAAATCAAGTTAGAATGAGGGAATAAGTTATGACAAAGAAGTAGTGGGAATTAGAAAAATACGGACCCTGAAAACTTTTGAAACTTATGGGCTAACTACATTCCTTAGGACATATGATGAAAACACTTTGAAAGTAAACCAGATAAAGTCTTTAATCCTTTTCTTTTCTTTTCTTTTTTCCATCATAAAACCCTTATAAACCAAAAGGGCTTTTATAGTAGAAAAGCATCAAGACACAAGCTTTCACCACTTCCAGTAATTCAAACTATCTTCCAGAATACTGAAGCATGATAATGGACTTGCCTTGCATTCTGGTTTGTTGAGCATGTAAGTTCCGCCATATACTGCACTTAAACGTGCAAATGCCTGTTCGCCATCAAAGAGATGAATGTTAGCTCTAGATGTATATAACTTAAAAGGATAGAGAGCAAGGAAAACCTGAGGCAATTCTCCCAGTCCATATAATGGATATATGTAAGGTGAGCCTCTTTGAAAACTCTGCATAAAGCTAGATAAAATTGAAGTAGTATTACTAGCTTATGTAGGTTACCAAGTAATTCTAACTACATAAACATCAATAGAATCAGCTGAAAGGTATGAGTCAGAATATCTCATAAAGAAAAGATAGAGGAAGCCTGAGGAACCAAGGTAATAACATTTGGTATATCCGACATTCGTGGAATAAATAGTTAGGCACTTGATAGTAAATAGTTAAAGGTAACATACACATACACAATTCTGTTTTTTATTGTAATTTTCTTCTTTTTTTAATTAAACTAGATTTCACTTCCACAGGAAGATTAAAATTATTGGTGGCTCATCATTCTTAACAATCAACCCATTTTTTATAATGATAAAAATAATTAAAAGAAATTATGTAAGATAAAAATGTACTACATAGTACATGCTTGGCAGACCTTTTTAGCTTCATATAGTTATTTTATGAGCAATCACAACTCGCAATTTTTTGGTAAAGAAAGATCTCAATCACAATGCGAAAAGCAACGGATGAAAACTTGATGTGGTATGTAAAAGATTGCAACGATGGGAGAATCTATGTGTGTATAGTTACACCAATATAGCTACCTCTGCTGAGTAGTCTTAGGTGATTATTTACTATTAAATTTTGTAATTAAGAAATAATGTTAATTTTACATACAGAATCTATGTTGCCATTTATAAATAGAATTATTATATATTTTTTTCTTAGAGTTAAGGTGCAGATTTATCCTAAAAGCTTTCACTCAAGCAAATTTAGATACCTTAGGAAATCAGATAAGAAGTAGCCTTATCCATATCCTTAAAAACACATTAGAAAATATAAGAGGACAGACAGTACAGGACAAAGATCACCAATTATGACTGTGGTGAACCAAATTACCTGAGCAGAGAGCGCCCTCAGAAGAAAAATGGGAGAAATGATAAGACTGAGTTAATGGAAGAAAAATAGTTAGGCACTTGACAGTAAATAGTTAAAGGTAACATACACATACACAATTCTGTATTTTATTGTAATTTTCTTCTTTTTTTAATTAAACTAGATTTCACTTCCACAGGAAGATTAAAATTATTGGTGGCTCATCATTCTTAACAATCAACCCATTTTTTATAATGATAAAAATAATTAAAAGAAATTATGTAAGATAAAAATGTACTACATAGTACATGCTTGGCAGACCTTTTTAGCTTCATATAGTTATTTTATGAGCAATCACAACTCGCAATCTTTTGGTAAAGAAAGATCTCAATCACAATGCGAAAAGCAACGGATGAAAACTTGATGTGGTATGTAAAAAATTACAACGATGGGAGAATCTATGTGTGTATAGTTACACCAATATAGCTACCTCTGCTAAGTAGTCTTAGGTGATTATTTACTATTAAATTTTGTAATTAAGAAATAATGTTAATTTTACATACAGAATCTATGTTGCCATTTATAAATAGAATTATTATATATTTTTTTCTTAGAGTTAAGGTGCAGATTTATCCTAAAAGCTTTCACTCAAGCAAATTTAGATACCTTAGGAAATCAGATAAGAAGTAGCCTTATCCAGATCCTTAAAAACACATTAGAAAATATAAGAGGAACAGACAGTACAGGACAAAGATCACCTATTATGCCTGTGGTGAACCAAATTAACTGAGCAGAGAGCGCCCTCAGAAGAAAAATGGGAGAAATGATAAGACTGAGTTAATAGAAAATGTTAAAAAAAATCTTATCCCTATAGACACAGATTATCTGATTCTAAAACCATCTATAGCGTAGTGTTAGGCTGTTCGCCGACCCTATAGCTAGTTCTGATAGTTCCAAAGATGAAGGAGATCTAGTTAGAGAAATGACTAGATTAGGCCAGTTTAGTTTCACAGATTTTACAGACATTATTTGTGAACATGAATGGAATCATGGTTCAGGACAAGATTCTACGCCATGTTTTTATCCAGAGTTAAGGTTTAGAAGCAAGTGCAAGAAATGCTTCACTGAAATTTGTGTATTCTTCGTAAAGAAAGAATACTCTATAGATAGAAGTCAGTTTTCGAAATGACAGAGCAAGAAAAAGAAGAGCTTTAGGATTAAACCAGAAGAAGAACAGAAATCTTAAGGACTAGAGAAAGCCCATTAGGATTAAACACCTTTAGAAAAAGGATAGAAGCCTTAGAAAGTCAAGTAAATAAATTAGAAGACTTAGAAGAAAGACTAGAATTCTTAGAGCCAAGATATCAGTCGGTAAGTTGAAAGGCCCAAAAAGAAGAAAGCCGAGAACCGGCTTACACTACTATCAGAATAATTGAACCATTGGACTCTTTAGAAGATGCTATGGAATGTCCAATAGTTTGTAATCCATTAATTGTGTGAAGCCTTAAGATTAAGATAAAAGCCCAATTTTAAAAAGGACAAGTAGTAGAGACTATTGTCTTAAGTTGACCCAGGATGTTCAGCTAGTAAGATCACTAGGAAAATCCTACCAATAGGAGAACCTATCTACAAAGGTAAAACAATTGTAGACATGCAAATGGATGGTGCATGTCAACACCCGTTTACATTTCGATATTCGTAAAGTAATAATGGCATAGTTCCACAGGCATACAGAAATAGCACAAACATACTGATATTAAGTTCAAGCTTACATACAGGAGTCTTCCCCGCAGGGTTTGATAATTGTACAAATTTTATCCAAAATATCCAACATATTAAAATTAAACTAATATAACCAAATAACTCTGATCTTAGGACCTGCACATCTTAATTGCCCATGTCTTCCACTTTGCCTTTGAAGCCACTGGTTCCCGCTGGAATATTTATTATTTATGAAAAAGGGTGAGATTCCAAGGAATCTCAGTAGTAACACATGATCTATCATATAAAATGCAAAAATTAAATATGTAATGCACCATATAATGCAAATGAAAATTCATACTATAACAATGTGTGTACACAATACTCAGGGCCAAATGACTGTTTGGATCCCCTACATGTCCGTGTACCTCAGCTGAGTCCCATACCACAGCTAGGTAATGTGCCCAAGGCACGTGTTCATATAACAGAATATAGCAACATATAGCATATCAACATTCACATAGTGTATGAGAGATAGAGTTACTACCTTCTGCCCCTTTTTGCTACACAAGAATAGTTCCTCGAACTATGTGCCAACGGCTCAGGCGATTAATTCAGTCCTAAAATTCCAAATGTACAAGAAATAGGTTAAAACCCATTCATGTACCCCTTCAGAGATTCCCATAATATTTTTTGTGGTTATATTAGTCTATACTAAAAATTTACCAAAATGCCCCTGGGACCCGGTCCCGGCCCCACTGTACCTGGTCTAACTATACTTTTTCAGAAATTTTGACCCAGGCTATTCTAACATATTTTCATCCAAGGAATCCATTTTTAACCTCGGTTTTTTACAAAATCGCTGCCAAACGACAGTTTCACAATTTTCCAGACATTTACATATTTTCAGTCAACTTTGAAAATTCATAACTATTTGTAAAAAATTCCAAATTGACTGGTTCCAAAGCCTAAATGAAGATCTTTAATTGTACTTTCATGGAAAAATAACCAACTATGATTACTGACTACATATATTACCCAGAAATTCGGCCAACTATTACTGTTCCTGATGGCATTTCAGAAACAAAGCTCAACTTCAAAAATCCATATCTTTTAATCTACTAGTCCAAAAATTATGTTCTACCCATCAATTTAAAGGTCTAAATGTCTTCCTTAAATATGGAAAGTTTCATAATTTTTTGTTAAGGTTTGGTTTTCCAAAATTTCGCCACAACCAATCTAACTTTCAGAAATATAATCTGTCAGCAACTAAACTTCAAAAATTCATAACTAACTCTACAAAAATCAAAATGGAGTGTTCTAAAATTCTATGGAAAGCTATTTAAGTGTATTCTCATGAGAAAATATCCAAAACTACTAGATGTTATCTAATCGTTCCCAGAATTTTCGAAAACCATAACTGTCAGGCTTGAACGTCCAGAATGTTCTCTGTTTCTGACTTAATTTTCAAAAATCATAACTCTCCCTAAAGATATCAAAATAATACTTTCTTGGACTCATTGGAAAGCTATGAATGTCTAATATATTCCTGTAAAATTTCATAATTTTTCACTAAGGTTTTCCTAGTCAAAACGCAACATGAATCTGACTGACTCCCAAAAACGTCAGTTTTAACAGTCTAACTTCAAAAATCAATAACTCATCCACTTTCATTCCAAATTGTACTTTTCTTGATTCTATCATCAACTACACATCCTAAAATATCTATATAAAAAGACCCATTCGAAAATTCCACCTATAGCCTCTGTTTAAGATTTTACAAGTTTAAGGTATGTACTCTGTTTTTCGGACAGCAAAACAGAATTGAGAAAACTAGCATGTATACATGAATTTGTACTCTAAACCTCACGAATTTTAACTCTATACTCTCCTACACATATGTACTGAGGTTAATGAGCAAATTTCATAACCAAAGAGCTCCAAAATTCACCCCAAAATCGTCACACAATCACTGGTTTAAGAACTTTTCGGTGACAGAAACTTTTGGACGAATTTTCTCTTATTCCAGCCACAAAACCACCACAGACACCACTCAAATCCAACGTGAAAATAAGGATAAATGTGTAGGAGACTCACCTAAATATATTTATGATGTTGGATGTGGAATTTGGAGCTTCTTCTTCCTTCCTCAATTACACCGATCACTCTTGCTCTCTTGACTCTCTCTTTGTTCTCTCTTTCTCTATTCTGTTTTCTTTCTTTCTTTCACTCTCTCTTCTTTTCTGACTTGAAGCAACGGAGAGTGAGGGAGTGCATGAAGTGTGGGTTATATGGTTGAAGAAGGTGAGATAATTGTGGTTAGGTGAATCATGCGGATGTAGGTGTAAGTGTGTGTGTATAGTGTGTCTACCTAATTGAAAGAGGAGTGGATGGAGCTGTCAACTTCGGTGCTCCACTAAAAAAATCAGATTCAGGATGTGTATATCTGTCGGTGTGTTTTAATATAGATATATATAGGTATATTTTTATCCTATTAATTACACACACTGGGCCCTAATTTTTCCCTTTATCTAATTTAAGATTCCTTAAATTCTGTAGGTTCTATAATTTGACTTATTATCAAATTCCCATTTAAATTTTCTTTTTAAAAAATTTTAACCTTCATTAAATTTAGGATATTACAGTGCACATAATGAGTATAGAGATATAGTGAAATCTCTAACCATTTTATGTATCACGAACTGTAATACATATAAGAAAATATATACAGTTCCAGAGATATATGTAAATGACTTTGTCCATAAGTCGTATGACATGATCATAGGCTTAGATATTATCTTCTATAGGATAGGACGTTGTACTTTAGACAAAGACTGTCACTTTTAGTACAAATACAATTACAACACCAGTAATAGTAAGAGACACTTGTTGCAAGTGTAAAATACCAGGTAGCTGTAAGAAGCAGATTACCCAAGTCGAAGAAGAATATGAAGAACAAGAGACAGAATTTTGTAGTGAAATACACCAAGATTTCTCCCTGAAAAAACTCTAAGGGGACAGTTAGAGAAATCCAAAATTGATCAAGACAGAGAACGACTTGTACAAATAGGTATCTTAGGAGAAAATCCCTTAAGGCATTTGGAAAAAGATAAGACTACCTATAAACTAAAAATTACCAACCCAGGGTTAGTAATCAGCGAAAAACCTATTAAGGTAAAGACTAAAGAACAAAGGTTTTTCTTTGAGAGTCATATAAAAGAATTATTAGACCTCAACCTTATTAGGCCAAGTTCCTCACCACATAGAAGTCCAGGCGTTGTGGTAATGAATCACTCAGAAGTGAAAAGATGAAAGGGAAAATTGGTGATAGACTATCGCCGTCTCAAGGAAAACACTGAAAGAGATTCATACACTATCCCACAGGTAGACATGTTAATTAACAGAATACATGGGTTCTCTAAATTTGATTGTCAGGATATTACCAGATTGGACTAGACGAAGAATCTATTCCTTGGACTGCTTCACATGTTCAATAGGGCATTATGAATGGCTAGTAATGCCATTCAGGCACAAAAATATGCCCTCAGCATTTCAGAGAAGGATGGATCATATATTTAATCCTTTATCTGAATTCGTTTTAGTATACATTGATGATGTTCTTGTTTTCAGCAAAAATAAACTTGAAGATGAAAGACATCTTTTGCAAGTTTTCGACAGATTCGAAAAACATGGGATAATAATCTTAAAGAAAAAGATGGAATTAGCCAAAAAGGAAACAGAATTCCTAGGTGTCAAAATAGCAGGAGGAAAGATAGAGCTCCAGCCACATCTATCCCGGAAGATTCTAGGATTTAAAATAAGCCAGTTAGATGAACTAAAAGGCTTACAACAGTTTTTAGGTTTATTGAATTATGCTAGACCATTCTTCAAAGATCTGCACAAACTAGTTGCTCCCCTGTATTACAAGACAGGGAAAATAGGATAGAGAAGGTTTAATGGAGAAGACATTAAACTTATAGAATTAATTAAAGAAAAGGTCAACAAGGAGAAAAAATTAACATAGAAACAGATGGTAGTTTTTCAGGATGGGGAGCCGTTCTTAAGGTAGAAAGAAACGGTAAAGAAGAGATATGTAGATATGGACTTGGTTCCTTTAAAACTAAAGGGAATCAATAGGCCATGAACGGAGAACTTCTAGCAGTAATAGAAGCTGTAAAGGCCTTTGAACTATAATTATATGACCAAGAGTTTATTATTGTACAAGTTTAATAAACGGAAAGAGAAAAAAATTTTTAATCGCAGATGGTTAAATCTTCAAGAAACCTTTTATGTTAACAATTTTACTTCTGTTTTCCAGACGATTTCAGGTAAAACTAACAGTGATGCTGATTTGCTTAGCAGGTTAATTACAAGTTCAGAAGAATAGCAATGGCATATACACTAACCTTGATAGACAAATCCTTGATAGACTTCAAGGACCGCCCGAGAAAAAGAAGAAGCCCATTGCTTGGAAGGATAAACAGAAGGAGACCACTTCTTCTTCGGTGAAAAAGGAGCCAAAGAAGCTGGACAAAACTAAGGTGTTTTTGAAGAGTATTAACTTTCAGGACAAAACTAAGGTGTATTTGCTTATTTACATTAAGTCCAATTCACAAATAAACATTTGCTACTATGTGATTTTTCTTATTAATGATCTTTTTTATTTGATCACGGGGATCCCTGAACGATATTTTTTGGCCAGTCCCTAAGCCATGTTGGACTTAAAACTAATTCTTCTTAAAGTTTAAAGTGCAAAGGGTTTCACCTCTACTGCTTCTTAGTAGGGGTGGGCGTGGGCAGGGCGAGACCCCTGCCCGATGCCCTGCCCAAGGGATGAACGGGCTGCAAAATGCAGCCCGATGCCCGACCCTGCCCGCTAAAAACCCTAACTATTTTGGGCTGGGCAAGGGTGGGCTGGGCAGGGTGGGCTTCCCTGCCCAAGTGATAACGCCTTATCTTGTCCACTTATGAAAAAACTAATTCCTTATGAATTTCATAAACATTCCTGTAGTTACTAATACCATATATGTCTTAACTTCGCCCTAAGTAATATAAACTTCAAATACATTCGATGATTTCACATCTTGAGATATTTTAAAATAAGTCTACAACTTAGAGTTTTGAAATTTAAAAAATACCATATGTCTTAGCAAATATCCATACTTTAAAAATTAAACAACATCCATAATCCATTATAAATAAGAAAAAAAATGATTTAATTAAAGCCGTGAAGTCAAAGTAGTTTGCATTAATTCAATGTTCCAAAAGTTGATCAAATGATGAAGCATCTGGAAAGAAAATAAAAAGCAAGTATAATTTAATACAGCACAAAGTAAAGAAGAAATGAATAAATCTACTTGTAAATAGTGTTTAGTGGTTAGGGTAAAAAAGAGAGGATCAGAAGAGTATTATACAATAGACAATATATATTTTAAATAAATATATATATATGAAATAATATTTAATTGATATGAAATTTTATATTTTAAATAAATGAAAATAATTTTCAGGGCAGGGCCAAATGGGCAGGGCAGTACCCCTTGCCCAATGCCCGGCCCTGCCCGGTTATTAGCCCGCCTAAAGCTGCCCAAAATATTTTCAGGCCACTTTTTTAGGGCCGGGCTGGGTAATTTTTTGCAGGGCCAGGGTGTGCGCACCGGGCTAGTGGGCACCATGCTCACCCCTACTTCTTAGTATCATTAACTTTTCTTATTAATGATACCTTAATATAATTTGAAAACTTCTCCATGTAAATTTTAGTTATTAGAAAAAGGACTATACTTGGATGAAGTTACTTAGGTCAAATATGTCCAAATAACCAAATAGAGTGCGCCATGTGTATTAGTTTTTTCCATCCCACCACTTAACCCCAATACCACCGTTAATTACCTTTAGTTGGGAAAAAGTTTTTTTTTTAAATAAAAAAGACGGAACCCTAGAGCAATAAATTTCTTATGGAGGCCGCATCCTTCCTAATCGTGTGATTGCTTTTTACAATAAAACTGCAGACGGAACCCTGTATGAAGAAATTCACGTTATGCTGGTATTTTAAGAAGGCAAATCGGAATTAGAAGCCAAAAAAGAACAATAATTATGTCAAGGATGACAATAACAGAGGGAAGAAGCAAGAAGTGGGAGTGATGAAGAGGCTTGAGGCAGTCATGAAAAGCAGAATAAACATAACCGTGTCATTATATTTTGTCTTTGTAAAATGAATTGAAAGAGAGCCTTAATGAAATCCCTTCAGTTTTAATGTTTTAGGTATGTTTTTTGTTTGGTTCTTACATTTGCATATTTTCTGTAAACTGAACTGAAACAGACTTTGCCTAATTAATCGTATGCGGCCATCCCCTTATATTTTTATAACTCAGTGTTAAAGGTGGTATTGGGGTTAAGTGGTGAGATAGAAAAATGAATACACACGTCACACTCCGCTTGGTTACTTGGACATACTTGACCCAAGTAACTTGCAGTATGGTCCTTAGAAAATGGATATGAATAAATAGACTATATTGTGTCTTAAATATTATTCTTTTCAATAAGCCCTATTATTAAATACATAAAAATGACTTGCAGTTAAGGTTGTCTTCTTTCTTAGGGATTGTTTGGTACAGGGAATTTGGAGAGGAAGGGAAGGGAGGAAAAATTTTATGAGCAATATGTTAAAAAAATTGGAGAAGTAGGGTTATGAAATTTTAATAAAGAGAAGATATACAATAAAATAATAAGAAATATTAATTTAAAACTTTTACTCTCACTTCTCTAATTTTTTTTATATCCAACTTTAACATTTCTTCCTCCACCAACTCCCCCCCCCCTCCCCCTTCATATCAAATAGCCCCTTAAGGCCTGTTTGGTTGGAGAGAAGAATAAAATGAGCCCCTCCCCTTATTTAGTTTAAAATTTTGGAGAGGCGAGGACTCCAAATCTCTCATCCCCTCCTATCCAATATCCCCATTTTGGCTCCCCTCTAAATTGGGGGGGGGGGGGGGGGTTGGATGGGAGCCAAAATATGTGCCCAATTTATCCTTATGTATTTTATGTTATTCTTTCTCTGCCCATATCAAAAAATTACTAGAAACTCCACATATTCTTTCCAGACCCTTCTTGCGTTGTTGATGACTCCCTTTGCTATCGGCACTATTCGCCGATTTATGGCTTGCCTTCAGAGTCTATTTTCTCTCATTGCCTGCTTTCATCGCGGATCAGAGCTTGCTTTTGACTCCCTCTTCTATTTTTTTCCCTACTCAATGTTTGATCTCAGCTATTAAGCTTTCTTCAATCGCACCCTTCTCTTGTACTAAAAATGTTTAGTTGAGGGCCACTAATGTTGACTCATCGTATCCGCTGCAATCATACAGTTGAGCTACTTCCTTTTGGTAAAAGCTGATGTTATTTAAATAAATTAACTTACTAGTTTAATTTTTTTAAGTTTAAAAATACAGTGTGGGCAAAAAGGGAAGGTAGCTGTTAAATTAACAAACATTTCATTTTTTAAAAATAAACTTTGTAAATTTAACTTTTAAAAATATATTTAATAGTCATAAAATAATTAAAAAAAGCCATCATCTCATTATACACATATTAACAAATAAGGGGAAAAAGGGTAAATTGATTGTTATATTCCCTCCCCTCTCCCCTTTTAAACCAAACAAGGGATCATTAAAAGCCCTACACCTACCTTCCCCTTCAATCAAACCAAACAAGGAAACATTAAACCCTCATGTCCCCTTCCTTCCCCTCCCTTGCATCCCCTTCCTTCCCCTCTCTTCAAATCAAATAAGCCCTTAGGGTGTGTTTGTCGGAGGAGAGCCCTCCCGTCATTTAGTTAAAAATTTTGGAAGGCCCTATCCTCATTTTGTCTCTCCTCCAAATTATATGGGTATTTCGACGGAAGCAAAAAATTCTAGATTACTTTATCATCGTGGTTTTTGAGATATTCTATTTATGGCCATGAAAAAATAAATTAAAATAAATTTCCCACTGGTTCCAAATGCAGAGGACGAATGAACCTAAAATAAAATTGTTTTGTCTATTTTGCCCTCATGATTGTTGTGATATCTAATCAATGTCTATGAGAAAATAAAAGCAAACTTCTCCCTCATTCCAGACGCATATGTTAAATTAATTAAAATTAAATATTTCTTGACTTTTTCCCCTTGTAATATTTGTTATACTCCATCTCCATGAGAAAAAAAATTAAACTCCTCACTCATTCTGGACACGGAGGACAAATTAATTAAAAGTAAATACTTATTGACTATTTTGCCCTTACGATCTGTTTGATATCCCATTCTTAGAATATATTATTATACTAATTAATATAAAAAAATATCATTATATTAACTGTTGTATACACATACTAAGACATGCTGAAATGAGAATGAATTTTAATAGATTATGCAATTTGAACTAATTCATTTATACAGCATATAAATAAAGGAATACAAATTAATATGTAAAGGTATAATGGTAAATTAATTATTCTGACCTCTCCTTCCTTCCCCTCTTAAACCAAACAAGAGATCTCTCCCTTCCCCTTCTCTTCAACAAAATCAAATAAGGTAAACCCTCCCTTCTCCTCAAACCAAACACACCCTTAAAGATGATCAAATTAATTGAAGTATACTTTAGATATAAGAATAGATGTGGAGATATGGAAGTAAATTTGGTAAATGAGTTTTTTCTTTGAAATTCTGAAAAAAAAAATTGAATTTCCTGATCATGAATATGCTGGATAAATGTTAGAAATGTTAGAAGTGTCTTTGGACATAATTTGCTTTAAACTTATCTTCACTTAAAATATTCAGTATGTCTTTTAACAGTTTGTCAGGTATGTTTTTGAGAAATATGAGTTTGTCTAAGTTGTTTTTTTAATTTTTTTTTTTATATCTGTACGCATTTCTTTTTTCAGCATTTTCTGTAATTATTTTAAGAATAAAACGATCCATCAAAATAAGTAAGCCTTCTTTTATACACCTCAAAATAAGTGTGCCTTACAAGTTACAAGAAACATATTTTTGGGACACTTAATTTTGACTTGGATAATCTAAATTATATATTAATTTGTTATTTACTCATGATTTTTATTTTTAAAAATTTTTTAGTTACAAAAAAAATTTCTAGGAGTCTCCTAACAAGTGTGTGTGTGTGTGTTTTTTTTTTTTGGCTAAGCATAGGTATCCTGCTATTGGAGGCAATAATATTCGAAGCACTGTCGGACACTAAACGTGGGTACCTCTCTTAGTGGAGATTTGAACCTTTGTTTACTATGGTGTGAGAGACTAGCCCCTTTCTCTAGACCCAACCCTTGTTAGTGAAAATAATGTGTTTTGAAATAAATGATACAAAGCATGGCTGCCAATTCTTGTAGGGTGTCCTTGGGATCATGTTTGGAGGCCCAAACGTGCATCCTAACCACCAAAAGCCACTTATTGGTTTTTTGTAATGTTTGGATCATTTTTTTAATTGGATTATTAAAGAAAAAAAACTGTTTTAATTCATAAGTCAAAATTTCATGCTTTTGGTATTTCCATCATGGAGAGAGAAGTTTCTATTATAAAGAGAGAAGAAATTAAATACCTCATGAAGAAAAGATAATGGGTCCCACATTTTTTTCAAAAGTCAAACCAAATATAAATCACATTATACAATTTAATTTTTATCCTATATTACGTATTGCAAAAGCTAGATTGAAAAAAAAAACTACTTTTGACACTGCTAATCCAAACACCCTAATTGTTTTTCCTTAAATTTTTCCTTAAACACAGTTAATAATTGAAGAAACTCTTACTTCTTGAATTATTGACTGAGATGAATACCACTTACATGACATATATATAGAAGTTTGTCAGAATTAATTAATCCACCAAATTAAAAAAGTTAACAACAATAAATCTAAATTAATTGAAATCATAAAATAATAAACTAACATTAGACATAAAACATAGTGATAGGCCTTTTGGAATAGCACGATATATTCTCCAACATTAAATCCATCCAAATTTCTCATCCAAACACATCCAAATTATTTCTTCTATCGTTATTAGCGAAGTCAAATTGAAGGAGTCGTTGCTTTAAAAAAAAAAAAGTGCAGTAGTGTTGTGCTTTATTGTTTAGAATATATTTGTGTTATTTCTAAAAAATGTGCTAGTCTTACAATATGTATTTATAAGAATGTAATCTGTCTCATGCACATAATACCTTTATCAATTGCACCAATAATCTTATTTGTCGTATGGATATTGATCTCGAATCGTCCCTATATAGGACTTATTTAGCTAGTAATAGGTTTAATTTTTGAAAATAATGATATTTTTTAATATTGTCAGCTTAACTTTCTAATGATATCTCTTATGCTTGAGTATATATTTTCTTGACTTTTTTTAATAAAATGCCGACATAAAATGTAACATTAGATTGAGAAATTTCATATTGTCGACATCAATACAAAAATACATATATCTAAGAAAATTCTTCCATGCGTATGTACAAAAATCCCCCCGGGCTGCGCCCCAAACAAGGAAAAAATCCTGAAAAAGGTGCACACTCTTAATTTCTCTTTCTTTTACGATTTTAGTATTTCAATTAAATTAATTATTGATCATCCTGATTATACTTGTCGTACATGCTATCAAAGTCGATGTTATTTACATATTGTTTGTCATTTAACATTTGAAGGACCATTCCAAATAACATAGGTGTTCTTCAACAGCTAAAATAATCAGCTTTCAAGCACTGTACCGACCTCTATATATAATACTAGTAGTTCAGTAACATTGGTAGATATACTATTTGTGATAACACATTCATCCTAGGAATCATTTCAAGTGACATTGGAAATTTGACAAGCATCAAAATCCTATATGTTCCCTTGAGTTATTAAGTTTGTCTTATAATAGTTTGTTAGGTTTTGATATTTCTCACTTGGTCTCCATGTTTCATCTATTCCAGTATTATTAACGTATGACATAAAAATTGTTATTGATGACGTGCTCCTTGTTTTCAATATTTCAAAGAATCATTCCAAATGAAATTGGTGATCTATCACGACTGAAGATGTTATATCTTACAAATAATTTGCTTTCAGGATCTAAACCATCTTCATATTTAATATTCAAAACTGCAAGAATTGGAACTCGACCTTAATCAATTACATGGTAGTCTCCCATCCAATATGTGTATGGGGCTCCCAAAGCTTGAAAGATTTTGGGTGAGTAACAACGATTTGTCTGGTGAAATACCATCTACTTCGCATCACTGCAAAGAACTGAAAGACTTAGCCTTAAGTAATAGTAGGTTTAACAGATGATACACATACCAAGCGACATTGGAAATTTAACTAATCTTCAAATCTTATATCTCGAGGGCAACAACTTGGAAGGTATTAGTTCTAATTTTACAGCATTGTTATGTTGATTGAAAGTTAACTTATTTTCGTGTTTATAGGTCATTAATTTGTGATACAAATTAGTAATTCCATTTGGATAAACAAAATATTTGAATGGATTACATTTAAAAACACGGATCATGATGCTTTCTTGTTAAAGCCTAGCATATTATTCTAGTGTCAATTAGCTGGGGATTATAGATAGTTTAATCTAGAAATGAATATCAATAAAACGATATGAAATATTAATACACTTCTTATTTTTTATTATTTGATCTTTTATATGTTTTTCACTCATTTTGAACACATGCAAGCATGCGCATACAATCATGATGGTGGGACCACACTATTTTTTTATGTTAATTCTTGAAGTGAAAAAAATATTCTACAGAAATAATTATCAACATTGGTGACCACATTTATTATTTGATCTTTTATATGTTTTTCACTCATTTAGAACACATGCAAGCATGTGCATACAATCATGATGGTGGGACCACACTATTTTTCTATGTTAATTCTTGAAGTGAAAAAAATATTCTACAGAAATAATTATCAACATTGGTGACCTATCATAGCTATCTGTCTTCATCCCAAAGTGTTGGACTTTGGGTCCAAGTCCATCCTTGATGGGCTGAATTATTTGATTAGGATACAAATAGCCAAATGAAATAAGAAAAAAAATTAAATAATCATTAATTATGGATTGGAAAATAAGTTTGTATTAATTATGACATTGTTAATTGAGAAATAAGTCATCATAATTCAGGAAATTAATTAAGAATTAATTCTCCTGATTACTAACTTGGAAGGCAAGAAGGAGTGCACATTATTTCCTAATTAGTGGTCACCCTAAACTACTATAAATAGGAAGTGCCTCCTTTAGTTATATCCATCCCTGCCATTGAGCTATCTGGCAACATCTCTTCTCTCCTACTATCTTTCTTGTTCCGGTGATCTGCTATGCCAATCCCAATTAGGCTCTAATAGTCTAATAATTGTGTGGGCACTATTATGTTTGAGTTATGGAGCATTGGAGCTTCGATCCGGATCTAAACGTGGATTCACCCCAGTAAGCTAGTCTATTCTCACCACTTATTTTGCTACACAAAGAAATGTGTCAATCCACACTAACACACATATTCACACATATATTACTTTCAGAAAAGGAATGATGAGCACCCTTACCTAATTAAATATGGGCCGTCCAGATATGATCTTAACGGTCCATATTTGATTTTTTGAAATAATGATTTTTTAAATTAAAAATCATTTTTTGAAAAAATGATAATCAAGAAATTATTTTTATTTTAGAATCTATATCCATTAAAATATTTTTTTTAAAAAAATAAAGACTTTGAGAAAATCAAATCTGATTAGGTATGGGTGCTCATCAAAATGATGAGCACCCAAACCGCTGCTAAAAGTAATGTGTATGTGTGTTAGTGTTTATCGACACATTTCTTTTTTTTTATATACATAAAGTTGGAAACTCTAAAAAAAACTCAGCCTACATCAGTAGGAATACAATGATCCAGCTCTAAAACAGCTGTTAACTCAGGTGTGGAATACAAAATCGGGTGAAACCCCGTTACACATGAAATTGCTTTTTTTGCAAGGAAGTCGGCAACCCTATTTGCGTTTCTTGGAACGAACCTCAATTCAATCCTCCATTCTCGTTGCAACATGGAACGAACTTCTGCTATTGTATTAGCGTCCGGATGATTCTGGCAATTCTCACAATTGATCAGATCAATAACTTCTTTCGCATCGGATTCTAATACCACTCTACGCTTTCCCTGATCCCAAGCTGTCTTCAATCCTAGAAGAATACCCCATATTTCAGCGGTAACATGATTACCCAACTCCAATCTATGCATAAAAGCCATAATAAAATTACCGTTAGCCTCTCGAATAACTCCTCCTCACCTAGCACCGATTTTCCCTGAAAATGCTCCATCTACATTTACTTTAGTCCATCCTTCCTCAGGTGGCATCCAAGTGGCCCTTCTATCCGTAACTGATGTGCCTTGTAAGTTGATTCCGACAAGTTTTTTACTTGCCATTTGAATGCAAGATATAATAGCATTAGCATGATTCTGTAGGCTCTCATTACTCTGATTTTTCTGCTCAAAAAGACGTTCATTTCTACTTTTCCAGAATAACCAGCATAAAGTTGCAAACCAGTCACCCCAATCCAAGCGTCGAATATTAGAGTTCAACCACTCCTTAAGATTAAGCTCAAAGAAAAAACGATCTCTTGGCAAAGTTATCTTTTCCATCTACAAACGTTTAGCTTCAGTGCAATCCCGAAGTACATGCAGCACCGTTTCTGGACCCTTCTTACACCAACCGCACACATCATCAGCACACATGCCTCTTCTATATCTCTCCACGTTGGTAAGAAGCTTGTTATGAGCAACTAGCCACATAAAAGTTTTACACCTTGGAATAGTATTCAGCTTCCAGATTTTCTGCCATAATACTTCCTGGTTCTCTTCTTCATTTGCAATAACTTTATATGCAGATTTCACCGTGAATTCTCCATTTCTTGTGTGTTTCCATCGAACAATCTGTCTCCCCTGCTCCACTTCGAAACCCTCCTGCACAAATCTCCATGCCGCCTTGATCCCTGCCCATGTATTCGATCCTATCCTCTGCATATCAATTTGAGGCATTAAATCATTTCCACATTTATATTTGCTTCTAATAACTCTTACCCATAAGTCATCCTTTTTCTTGATAAGATTCAATCCTAATTTGGCCATAAATGCATGATTCTGGGTTTTAACATGTCTCAATCCCAAGCCACCATTACCCTTAGACTTGCACACCGTTTCCCAAGAAACAAGATGAATTTTCTGCTTTTCCTGCGTTGTACCTCACAAAAAGCTTCGATTTTTACTCTCTATCATATCACATGAACCAAGAGGTATTGATGCCGTTTGCATTGTATAAGCTGGAATAGCTGATGTCACAGCCCCTACCAAAGTAGCACGTCCAGCTAGAGATAACGAATTAACTTTCCAGTTAGATAACCTCTTCTTCACTTTATCAACAACCTCATTGAAGCTCTCCTTAGTCACCCTTTTATGATGCAGAGGAACTCCCAAGTATTTACCAAGATCTGCTGCCATTTGGAACCCCAGAATATTGCTCAACTCAGTGCGCCGATTGTGATTCACATTCCTGGAGAAGAAAACTCTAGTCTTCATAGCATTGACCTTTAAACCTGAGCTTGCACAGAATTCATCTAGACAAGCCTTAACTTCATTTGCCTGAAAAACAGAAGCTTTACCAAACAAAACAATATCATCAGCAAAAAATAAATGAGAAATAGGAGGCCCACTCTTGCATAACCTTATTGGGAGCCAGTTCGTTGTTTCCATCCTATCTTGAATCATGTGAGCCAGCCGTTCCATGCAAATTACGAATAAATATGGAGATAAAGGGTCCCCTTGTCTCACACCACGGGAAGTTTTAAATAAATCACCTTTCTCTCCATTCCATAATAATTGCATTGAAGGCGTCGTAACACATTGAGAAATAATTCTGACCAGATTAGGAGGAAATGAAAGATCGATAAAACATTGTTCCAAAAAACTCCAGTTCAGCCTATCATAAGCCTTCTCCATATCAATCTTAATTGCCATGTATCCCCGTTTACCATGCATAATCCTCATTGAGTGAACAACCTCCTGTGCTACGATTATATTGTCAGAACTGTGTCTGCCTGGGATAAAGCTGCATTGGTTAGGGCTAATAATTTTGGAAGGACGACCCTTATACGATTAGCAATCACCTTGGTAAGAATCTTGAAGATAACATTACATAAACTAATAGGACGAAGATCCCTTAACTCTTTCGGAGATTCCTTCTTTGGTATAAGAACCAGAAAAGTATTATTTGGGCCACATATGTTGGTAAGGCGGGATGTTAGTGGAAATTTTAATAAAGTGGACTTAGTAGGATCAAGCTCAAATGGAGGAGGTAAAAAAGGGGTTACAAGTCAGAAGGGTTCGCAAAAGAAAAATGATCTTAATTTAGCCAAGGATAAGGGAAAGACGGTTGAAAAGAAGGATGAGAGTGAAGGAGTAAATGAGAGAAGGCGTCAAGTTGGGATGGATATTAATAAGAATGTTACAGAGCAGAAGTGGGTTCCTGTGGGAGAAAAAAGACTAACCGGGATTAAGAGACGTGCAAGAGAAAAAATGAACATGATTAGAGGAAAATTACCTTCAAATGATGTAACAAAAGGAGGGGGATTGGGAACAATGATGTTAGCGAATTGATCTCCCTAAATCCTTTTTTTGTTTTGGAAGTCAGGCCTAGTGAATCAATGAAGGCTACTGAAGAATCTCGATTTAATGAAGCGAAAAATCTAAACATGGAGATGGAACAGGGAGACATGCTACAAAGTAATGGATTGTCTAAGGCTAATTATATCGTGGATCAAGGTATGATAACTACAGATCATCATGATGACCCTTCTTCATTTAAATTGTTTGAAGGTGGGATGGTTAGAGTGGATGAAGATGCTTTGATGGGGGATTCCGCCCCAAAAATCCATAATCTGTTTTAATGAATTTCATTTTATGGAATACGCGGGGCACAGGAGCTCGCCTTTTTCCTAATCTCATAAGGGAAATGTCTCGGTTCCATAATGTGGATTTTATGGCAATTTTTGAAACTAGGTGCAGTGGGAATAAAGCAGTCCAAATAGCTGGTAAGCTGGGATTTCAATTTGTTCAAATTATTGATGCAGAACATTTCAAGGGAGGGATTTGGTGTGTGTGGTCAGAAAAGGTGGGGAAAGTTGAGGTTTTAGTGAAGAATCCTCAATTTATGCATATCAGAATCTGTGGGAATGATCATAGAACGTGGGATCTGACTCTTATTTATGCTAGCCCTATTTTAATGCAAAGACGAAAATTGTGGCATGATCTATTTGAGTTGTGCAATAGGAAACACGGGCCTTGGGCTCTTGGTGGTGATTTTAATGCTACTCTGATGACAAATGAAAGAAGGTCTATGGGTGAGAATATTGGGCCAGATAGAGAGTTCATTAATTTTGTTGATGCTGTTGTTCTGAATGATCTCAGGTTTGATGGACCTGAGTTTACGTGGCATAGAACTGATTCTCAGAGCAGAATTGATCGTGTTCTTGGATCAAATGAATGGGTTGAAATGTTTCCTAATGCAAGTGTTACTCATTTACCATGGTATAAATCTTATCATCGTCCCATTCTGTTGCGTTTGGAAGGGTTAAGCAGGACGAGTCAGATTAATAAACCATTCCGGTTTATCGCGGCTTGGGTATTACATGATGAGTTTGAAGAATTTGTCAAGGAAAATTGGAGAACGACTGGCGAGTGGAAGGAGACAATCACTCTTTTTTCTGAAGATTGTAGAAGTTGGAATAAAAATGTGTTTGGTCATACGGATAAGAGGAAAAGGGAGATAATGCGTCGTCTTAATGGAATTACTAGAGTGGAGAAACATTATGGGCTTTCTATGGAACTTCAAAACCTACAAACTTCTTTATGGGGCGAGCTTGAGGGTGTCTTATTGCAGGAATCATTATTATGGGCGCAAAAGGCTCGCTCTGAATGGTCAGTGAGTGGAGACAAAAATACAAAATTCTTTCATGCTAGGGCTAATGGAAGAAGAAAAAGAAACTTTGTTGGAGCTATTCGTAATCAAGATGGAGAATGGGTATATGAAGCGCAATTAATTAAAGAGATGGCTTCTTCTTATTTTACTACTTTGTTTTCAGAGGAACGAATGCAGAGGGAGAAAATCCATTGTCACAATACATATCCAAGAATTGAAGATGAAGACCTCTATCTATTAGGTAAAGATATACGGGATGAAGAAGTTAAGGAGGTGGTTTTTAATATGGGAGCGCTGAAAGCACCGGGACCGGATGGTTTTAATGCACTCTTTTATCAGAGTCAATGGAATCACGTTGGTACATCTGTTTATGGGTTTATTAAAAAACTCTGGGAGTATCCAGAAGATATTGCAAGCATATCTTTTATCAGAGTCAATGGAAGATATGTGGCCCAAAAATTCCACCCTTTAAATCACTTTTCTCAGTTATCGACACATTTCTCATCCTATAGGTACGATAATTTTTTTTTTGGGATGACTTGTTTCTAACTAGTTGTAAAAGACACTAATAGTCAATCTAAAATTTTTTTTAAGGGAAAATTTCATGAAAATACCTTCAAAATATCAAAATGCTAAATCAATTTTGTTTCCTACAATAGTTTAGGTATTGACTACACTTGATTAGCAATATACACCTCATTTTAGTATGAAATAACTGATTTGAGATTCTCAAATTTTGAAGATATCTTTTTGAAAATTTTTCAATTTTTTTAATACTATTTAGCATTTTGGTGCCATTGATTATTGGTTAGTATAACTGCATTAATTACCGGTTAGTGTCTCTCATTTACTCTCTCTTCATAAGGGTGTTTTTAGAAAATAAATTATATTTTTACATATTTATTATCTTTAACTAATTTAAAAGTTAGATTATTACCATCGTCAATCGACATCTGCACGTTGCTGGAGCATTTATATCTTTTTGAAAAATAACTCACAACGCTTAATTGAAGAAAAGAAGCTGCACGGTACAGGGATTCTTTTTAAAAAATGCATGCATGATAAAAAAAAAAGTCATTTGGATTATTAAGAGAATTTATACTATAACATATGCTTAATAAGCGAGGCATATGTATTATTAATAATATCATCAATTATCTTTCTGCTCACACTAAGTTTTGAACAGGAGAAATTCCATCAACTCTCTTCAACACTACTTTAGAATGGAAACAGTTCAAATGGTAGACTACCCATGTCAATGGGCAATCAGACAATGCTGGGTAAGTATATCTGATGAGTTACAAATCCTTTACAGGTGTGGTCAATCTACTGATCGTATATATATATACATATGCATACTGCAGATACACATACAACAAATTCATAAGGAAAGAAATGCATAAGATGTGTTTTGTTTTTCGCAGGTGAAATTCCTCAATTTATTTTCAACATACCTTCTTTGAGAACGGTCGCCCTTTCCTTTAACTATTTAAATGGTAATTTGCCAGAAGAGATGTGCCATTAACTCCGTTTACATCAAGAATTTGACGTCAATAATAATCAATATGAGGGAAATATTCCAAAATTAATGGGTAATTGCACATATTTGCTAGGCTTATATTTGAGTACGAACTCATTCTCAAGGAGCCAACAACTCGATATCGTTCTTTTATCAAGGAGCCATTTATTTTAACTATCCTAAGAAAAACTAAGCGCTATAAATATGGTTAGAAAAGGGTTTTTTAAATTGGTTTTCTTTAAATCAAAGTTCATGAAAATAAAACTATTTCTAATCTTTTTGGTATTTTTGAAAGTAATTGAAAATGCTAAATTGAAAATGAAGATATGTATAATGGATGCTCTTGATGATGAAGATAGTGGCAATCATTGCTAAACAAATTATGGGAGTTAAAATTTCATTAAGTCTCAAGAACAACCTTAAGATAATACTTGGGTTCAATATTACCAATTAGTAGTAGTTCCTACAAACATAGTTAATTACTACCTCTTAAGATATTGTTAAAATTCACTTAATACGCAATTAAAGTTGGAATGATGTAAATTGTTCTTCTCAATTTAAATGTCCTAACGAACTATCCAAGAGCTAAAATCAATTATGATTACTAATCAATAACATGAAAGCAAGCATAATTTCACCAAGTTCATCAAAAGATATATATCAAAATGAATATCAAGATACATCATCCAATTAAAATCACAATGATCAATTCACATGGACAACATAATAGTAATCCAAGTCTCAAAACTACACAATGATAAAACTAAACAAGGAAATCAAATGCATAATTTTGAGCATAAGATTGAATTAAAAATTCCCCTATGTAAACACAATTGCTCAAGCCACAAATCACCTCACCAAGAAGCAAATAGGTCAGCCCTGCATAGCTACTGTCACAGCCCAATTCAAAATAACCCCACAAACAGCCTCAATTCTCGGGTTCGGCGTATCCAGATCCCATGTCCAGCCCATTCGGATCCTCCGTTTTTTTTCAAATCTCAGATCCGTTTCTGTTTCTTCAGCCTCCTTCAGTTGCCTCTCAACTTGGGCCAACTCACCCATAGCCCAGCTCTCCAATCTTGGGTCTGCTTTCACAGTTGGGTCTGCCATTTGTTTTTTGATTCCCAGCCCAAACTAGCAGCCCAACTCATTTCATTTTTTTTTTCTTGTCTTTCTAACCACTTGGCCCAATAATTTCCTTAATTTCTTCTTTAACACCTACAATATAAAATTAAGTACAAGGTAGCATCAAAACTTCAGGGTACAATATAAAAAAATGATACTTAATGAATTTTGACCATTTTGCCCCTAATTCCCATTAATTCAAAATAATTGTCCCTAACCAAAATTAATGCTTAATAATGCAATAATGTTCCAAGAAATACATTAAAATCCTAAATTAATCATGAAAAATTCATTTAAAAATATGGTTCAATCAAGTATCATCAAACTTATGTGCATTTTTCTATTAAGTTGTGTGTGTGTGTGTGTATTTTTATAACTTTTATCGCGTGTATGTTTAGTCTTTTCATTTAAACAAGTAAAAATAAAACGAAATGATTTTAAGCTTTAAAACTTAATGATATATTAAAAATAAAACACAAAAAAGAACACACACACACGCTAATTCCTATCTTTCTTTTGATAAATTAGAAAACCAGGACATGCTCTTGTAGAAGTTTATGTATTATAACAATAAAATTTGAGACATGAATTGTACAATATTTATTTGTAGTTGTATTAAATGTTCTCTAAAGATCATATGCTATAGAATCCTTGCCCAAAAGGTAGTTAATAGAGTTTTATGTGACAAATAAAAGAATGATAAATATATTTATGCAGAGCATCGTGTAATTCCTAGGAGGTAACTAATTTCACTACTTTATATAAATGTTATCATACATCAGTTTTGTTTCCAGGTCTTATACCCAAGGAGATATGCAATCTTGATAAGCTTGATTTGAATTTGGCATATAATAATTTCAACGGACCCTTTCCTTCGCATATATTTAACATTACGGCATTGGAACGTACCTACCTTAACAATAATTTCCTCTCTAGCTTTCTGCCATCAAATTTAGGAATTGGCCTTTCCAACCTGAAGAAATTGTGGTTGGGACATAATCTACTTATTGGAAAAATTCCAAATAGCATGTCAAATGCTTCTAAGCTCACTATGTTAGATTTATCAAGGAATAAATTTAGTGGAGTTATAGCCACTGAACTGGGAATCTAACAAACTTGATCGCATTCTATTTATGTGGGAATGATTTGAATGGGTTGATTCCTAATACAAATAAAAGACTGAAAAGCCTTCAATGTTTAAGTTAGGGGTGAGCATGGGCAGGG
Organism: Inga leiocalycina; assembly: GCA_963242795.1. Lineage (NCBI taxonomy): Eukaryota > Viridiplantae > Streptophyta > Magnoliopsida > Fabales > Fabaceae > Inga > Inga leiocalycina. The sequence continues at coordinate 63,721,646 of OY725321.1, forward strand.
TTGGACATGGCGAGATCCCTGCCTGATGCCCTGCCCGAAGGATGAACGGGCTGCATTTTGCAACCCAATGCCCGGCCCTGCCCGTTAAAAGCCCTAATCATTTTGGGCTGGGTAAGGATGGGCTGGACAGGGTAGGCTTCCCTGTCCAAGTGATAACGCCTTGTCTTGTCCATAATTCCGTGTAAATTTCATAAACATTCATGTAGTTACCAATACCATATATCTTAACTTCACCCTAAGCAGTATAAACTTTAAATACATTTGATGATTCTACATCTTGGGATATTTCAAAATAAGTCTACAACTTGAGTCTTGAAATTTAAAAAATATCATATGTCTTAACAAATATCCATACTTTAAAAATTAAACAACATCCATAATCCATTATAAATAAGAAAACAAAACGATTGTACTTAAAGCCATGAAGTCAAAGTAGTTTGCATCAATTCAATGTCCTAAAAGTTAATCAAATGATGAAGCATCTTGAAAAAAAAAATTAAAAAACAACTATAATTTAATACATTACAAAGTAAAGAAGAAAGGAAGAAATATATTTGTAAATAGTGTTTAGTAGCTAGGGCAAAAAAGAGAGGACCAGAAGAGTATTATACAATAGACAATATATAATCAACACAAAATGCTCTAGAGAAAAATAATAATCTCATTCATGGAAAAATTATCTCTCTTACAACAATCTGAAAGACTAATCCTTACCTATTTATACAACTACCTAAAACGTATTGGGCCTAACATCACAACCCAACACAATAGCCCAGAAATATGTATGAATCTGTACAACGCTGATACACACGAGCCCAACAGATATACAAAAACACAGAATAATTGAGTCAATCTACAATTACCTATCTTTACACTCCCCCTCAATGTTGGGGACGAAGCAAATCAAAAGTGCCCAACTTGAACAATAAATGTCGCTGCACAGAACCTCCTACTGGTTTGGTGAGTAAATCAACTTGTTGATTTCTGGAATTGACATGTTTCAAATCAATTTCTCGTGACTCCCATTTCTCACGAACAAAGTGGCAATCCACTTCAATATGCTTTGTTCCCTCATGGTACACTGGGTTGGCTGCAATATGGATAGCAGCTTGGTTATCACAATAAACTTGAACAGGATCTGAATGGTTAATCCCCAAATCATGCAATAATCCTCTTGCCCACACTATTTCTGAAACAGCCATTTGAAGCGCCCTATATTCTGCTTCAGCAGAGGATGTTGACACTGTCACCTGCTTCTTGGTCTTCCACATCACCAAGGAACCTCCCAATTTCAGAAGGTAGCTGGTAACCGATCTTCTAGTCATACCACATGCTGCCCAATCAGCATCACAATAGCACTCCAAAACCAGTTTTCCTTCACAGCTGATAAGCAAACCGAGACCTGGAGTCCCTTTTAAGTAACGTAGGACATTCCGTGCTGCTGTCATATGATGTTTGGTAGGAAGATGCATAAATTGACTAAGTACCTGCACGCAAAAGCATATATCAGGGCGAGTCATGGTTAGATAAATTAGCTTTCCTACCAATTTCCTATTTCTTGCTGGGTTTGGAAGCAGCTCTTGTGGATCATCCTTCGTTTCATCAAAACTTACCAACTTTAAACCTTGTGCCATAGGGATGCTTAATGGTTTACATCCGCTCATACCTGTTTCAGCAAGAAGATCCAGTGTATATTTCCGTTGAGACAACACAAAGCCTTCATTAGATGTAATTACCTCAATACCTAAAAAATATTTCATCAATCCTAGGTCCTTAATTCTAAAATGTTTATGCAGCAACTGTTTGGCTTTTCTAATTCCTATTTCAGAACTACCAGTTATCAACAAGTCATCTACATAAACTAGGATTAAAACAATTCCATCAATACAATTGCTAACAAACAAAGAATAATCATTTTTACTTTGCTGAAAACCCCCTTCTATTAGGGCCTTAGAGAGCTTTATATTCCATTGCCGGGAGGCTTGTTTCAAGCCATACAAAGATTTATTCAATCGGCATACGAAACGCTCCCCCTTAGCCTCAAAACCTTGAGGTATTTTCATATACACTTCTTCATTTAAATCTCCTTGCAAGAAGGCATTGTGAACATCCATTTGATACAATTGCCATTTATTTATTGCTGCCAATTTAAGTACAATACGCACAGTAAACATTTTTACAACCGGAGAAAATGTTTCATGATAATCTATCCCTTCTTGTTGGGTGAATCCCTTCGCAACCAAATGTGCCTTATATTTATCAACAGTATTATCAGAATTATATTTGATCTTATAAACCCATTTGCACCCTATTGCTTTCTTACCCTTTGGAAGGGGAACCAAATCCCATGTTTTATTGGCATTAAGAGCATTCATCTCAGCTCTCATTGCCTCTACCCATTTTGGACTTCTAACAGCTTCTGTATAGCTGTTAGGTTCAGAGAGAGAATCAATTGCACACAGAAAACACATATGATTAGCAGAAATATTAGAGTATGACATGTAATCAGCAATGGGATAAGCACATTTTGTTGCAGGTTTCATTAATGCACAGACATAATCTTTAGACCATATGGGTGGTCTCCTCTCTCTACTAGTCCTATGCAAATCTGGTGTAGGAGTTACCGTTTGGTTTTCACACCCAGAAGGTGTTACTGTTTGGTTTTCACACCCAGAAGGTGCAGCAACCTGTGACTGAATATTGTTTGAGGTGCATGAATCAGCACAACTAGTTGCAGCATTATTCTCAATTCCTAGTTCAATAGGTTCATACCAGAACATCTCTTTAAAATCTACACCTACTTGTGGTATGTCATTGGCTAGGCGATCCTTAAATGGAAAATTATCTTCCATAAAACTAACATGTCTACTAACAAATATTGTTTTATGACATAGATCAAGAAGTAGAAAGCCTTTTTGATGTTCAGGATAACCTAAAAACACAGCAGGAATATATCTAGATTGCAGTTTATCAACGACCTTTAAATCAGTAGCATGGGCTAAAGAACCAAATACCTTTAAGTTTCCCAAATCAGGTTCTACCCCATACACCTTTTCATATGGAGTTTTATAGTTAAGTACCTTAGAGGGAATTCTGTTTACTAGGTGTACAGCCATTCGTACACATTCACCCCAATACCGTACCGGTATGCCAGATTGCAAAATAAGGCTGCGAGTAATTTGTATGATAGTGCGATGCTTTCTTTCTACTACTCTGTTTTGTTCTGGAGTGTAGGGGCAGGAAGTCCCATGAACCATGCCCTTTTCTTGAAAGAAACACCTCAAATCATTGTTAGTAAACTCAGTGCCATTGTCACTCCTAACTTTCTTAACAGTAGTGGAAAATTGGGTGAGAACATAGGCAATAAAATTCTTAATATGTATGATTGTTTCATGTTTATGTCGCATGAGAAATATCCAAGTCCCTCTTGAATAGTCATCAACAATGGTAAGGAAATAACGATGTCCCTTATGTGTAGGTGTCTTATAAGGACCCCACACATCAAGGTGAAGTAACTCAAAACAATAGCTAGATTTAATGTAACTGGACCCAAAAGGAAATTTAGTCTGTTTAGACTGCACACAAACTTCACATCCTTTATTCATATCAGTTTTATTCCCAATGAAACTCAAGTGTTTCATTACAGAGATGGGTGCATGGCCTAATCTACTATGCCATAGGCTTACATCAATGGAATTATGCTCAATGCTGTTACACAGAACAGAATTCAAAGAGTTATAGCATTTCAAAACATCCAGAACATAAAGACCAGCAACCTTCTTACCAATTAGTCTCTTCTTCCCAACCTGAAGGTCCTGCATGACACAAATATCAGAAAAAAAGGACAAACTACAGTTCTGTTCTGTAGTCAAGCGAGACACCGATATCAAGTTAAATTGCAAACCAGGGGCATAAAGAACATTACGAATAACTATGTCATCAGCAATGTGAACATCACCTATGTGACTAACTGGCATACAATTCCCATCAGGTATGCGAATAGTCTTGACAGGTCCATTATACGGTTTACAATTATTCAAAATATTCAAACTTCCTACCATATGTATAGTAGCTCCCAGAATCTAAAATCCATTTATTACTGGGAAATATGAATGAATTGGGAACAGCCAAACCTGTACCAGTCAAGGCATGAACAGTAGGTGCTTCATCCTGATTGATAAGATGAAGGAGTTTCTGGTACTGGTCATGGGTGAAAGTAGGCACCGCAGGTGTGGAGGGGGAAGAATTGTCTTCATCCGCATATGCTGCATCAGTGCTGATTTGATTGGAATCCTTGGACTGTTTGCCTTTATTGCCACGAAAATTTGGGGGGAAACCAACAATTTGATAGCATTGTTCCTTCAGGTGTCCATGTTTCCTACAGTGAGAACATTCAGGGACATTATTTCCCCTGCCTCGTCCTCTGCCACGAGACCTATTACGCAGGGTCATAGCAATTCCTTTAGGAGATGGTGCTCGCTCGGTGCTAACTATGTGACGTTGTGCTTCATCCTCAATGATCATGTTATAGGCATCATTGACGCTTGGTAGTGGGATGAGAAGCAAGATATGGCTTCGAGCTTGGGAAAATGTTTTATTGAGACCCATCAAGAACTGGAGTAGCTTCTGTTGTTGAGTGATATCAGAATATGCTTTGGATGTAGCGCAGGTGCAAGACGGAAGTGGAACAAGAGATGACTGCTCCTCCCAAAGTTCCTTGAGGCGAGAGAAATAGGTTGTGACAGATGAAGTCCCCTGGCGTAAGGAATTAATTTCTCGGTGCAGGGTGAAAATTCGAGAGCCAGAACGTTTATCGAAACACTGTCGAAGATCAAGCCAGTTAAGACGCGAATTGGAAAAGAAAATCAATCCATTAGCAAGATCCTTAGAAAGTGAACCCAAAAGCCACGAAAATACAATAGCGTCACATCGATCCCACTGAGAACGAAGGCGTTCATCTTGCGCTTCTCTCGTGCAGGTGCCATCTACGAAGGCTACCTTGTTCTTTCCACGGAGAGCTATCAACATTGCCCTACTCCAGATTGTATAATTGTCGGTGCCAGTCAGGATCTGAGAAATCAGCGGTGTCCCCTGGGTGTCCGACGGGTGGAGAAAGAGGGGATCGTGGAAAGAGAGGGAGTCACCGGTGGCTTTGCTTGCATCCATTGGAGAAGACGATGAGGGAACGACAAAGCTTCTGGGAATCGGTGTTCGACGTTCAAGGGTGGAGAAGAACGAATGGTGCGAGCCGTCACGTGAAATGGATCAGAAAGGAGAGCAATGGTGGTGGAGGGAATGGGCCGAGTGGATGATTGGGCCTTCTTGGCTCCTTCTTCTTGAAGTTTCTTGAGAAACAACCACTGGGTTGATCAGGAAAATGGGCCTCCGATGTGGGCTTTCTTGATGCTGTCTTGGAATATCTTGAAAGACAACCCAACTAATGGCTCTGGTACCATGAAAAACTCCAAGCCTCTCACCTCTACAAACCAACACAAAATGCTCTAGAGAAAAATAATAATCTCATTCATGGAAAAATTATCTCTCTTACAACAATCTGAAAGACTAATCCTTACCTATTTATACAACTACCTAAAACGTATTGGCCCTAACATCACAGCCCAACACAATAGCCCAGAAATATGTATGAATCTGTACAACGCTGATACACACGAGCCCAACAGATATACAAAAACACAGAATAATTGAGTCAATCTACAATTACCTATCTTTACAGAACCACTCATTGAATAACTTTTTTAAATGGAATTGTATTTGCTACAATCTTTAACCCTTTGGATTGCTTTATTTTTACAACTTGTCATAGAGTGATGATGTCGCCAGTATTAATATATTAATTATTTGATTTGAGAATTTTGGGCTCTACATATGAGTTTTGGTCGTCTTCAAGTTACTTTTTAACTTTTATGTATTAACATATCATTGAATAATAGTAACGTAGGGGTAATGCCTTTTTTTTCTTGATGAGTGTAAAAAGTTTAGAAAGTGATCGAGTTGAGAGAGACGTACTTAGAAGCCCTCGGTCATTGTGGACCCCAACAAATCCTATCTAACTTTAACCCAATTAGAGAAAATGGGCCAATACCAAGACCATCCCAAGCTTTTAAACAAATTTAATGTTTTATTTTTATTCTATTTTATTGTATTGGTCAAAACATGTAATTCGAATGCCAAAATTACTTGGTTTTCAGCCTATATTGGGCTTGGCTTATATGGCCCATGTCATTGCTAAAACAAAATTACTCCTGTATTACTTTAATCAAAATCACATTTTACTTACAACAAACAAATTTTTTACATGTTAATACAATTTTAGTCCCTCAAATTTTCTCTCATTTTGATTTTAGCCCCTAAAATTTCAAACTATAGGTTTTTGTTCCTCAAATTTCATTCAATTTAAAATATTAATCCCTATAATTTAATAAAAACTTAAATCATTTTACCTTTAAGGGAACACTGTACTACCAATAGTTTGAAACTTAAAAACTAAAAATTATATTAACCAAATTTTTAAACACATGCTAAATTCAGTCAAAGTAAGTATGGTGTATTGAAGTTAATACAGACAAGAATTTTTAGAACTCTAGTTACATTTTTTTATAAAAAATATGGGTAATAACTATGTTTTAGTGGTGGTGATTTTTTTTTTGCCATTTTTTTCATGGTGATTATTTAATAGGAGTAATTAATAACATTCATTCAGTTATTTTTACTTTTTATCTGAGGTGAAGAATTTTGTCTCACAGAATTTATCAAGAACTCTCAAGAAAATGCCCAGAAACGGCAAGGATGAAAGCGCTCCCACAGCTTTGTTGAGCACCCAGGTCAAAGCTAGACCGGATCCCTTCTTTCTTTCTTTCTTTTTAAATTAAATCAAGGGTTTTCTCTTCGAGGCTTAGAAGGCAAAAGGCTCTTGCCACTCCCAACAAGTGCACTTTCTAGTATTCAAACTTTTATTCTCTTCCTTACAGGGTGAGCCACTTCAACCAACAGCTTGTTGGTAGGCCAAATCCTTTTCTTTTTAACTTGTCGGCGTTAGATACTTTATTAATATGATAATGTTATATCTTATTCAGATTTTATTTAGATATGTTTATTGATTGATCAAATAAAGGATATTCTAGTTTATTATTTTGATCAAATTAAATATTCTAGATATTATGTAATTATTCTGAATATTATCGGATTGCTTTGAATATTATCAGTTTAATATATTTTGGATATCCAAAATATCTTCTGAGTATGTCCCCCACGTGATTTGGATAGAGATTTAATTTAGAGTTACTTATTTGCCAGTAAGCTATTTCAAGCCTTGATGGAGGGCTATAAATAGCATGGGCTAGGTTAGAATAGTAACATAGAAAATATGCACATGTTACCTAAGTTTTCCTAATGGGTGACAGCTATTACCAAACCATCACTCCCTTCTTACTTTCTCTTTCTTCTGATGGCTTTCTCTTTCTCTATACCATTTCCAGGTTGTGGGACAATATGTGCAGAATCACTATGACTAGAGATACTTCAAATAAAAGTCTTACCGCTCTTTCATTGTAGAATATACATGATGTATTTTTATATTACGATTTAGTTTTATTGTTATATGCAGTATTAGAGCATGTCGATCCTCCTCTGCGTAGTGACTTGCATATGTTATCTTGATTTTTTTTTCCTTAAAAGAAACATGATCCTAACTTTGATCGATAGAAATCTTAATCTTGTTTATTCTCCTGTTCAATCCTTCACTGTCTTTGTGAATCATGATTGATGCAAGTTTTCTTTGATTATGTTAATCGAATGAGTTATATATATATATATATATATATATTTGTTTTATCGATCTGTGCAATATTTTTTATCATGTTAATCGATTGAATCTTGCTTTATTAAAGACTGGGTTCATGAGTGTTTAAAAAAACACTGTTTTATCGATCTGCGCAATCGTTCTAATCTGTTTTCTTTTATGATTTGTTTTAGAAATATCTCAACTTAGTCTTGATCGACCTTGAAGTATGATTTTTTGATTAATCTTAATCCGCGTTCCTTTGAATATATACATGCTCATTTTCTTCTAAAATATCTCAATACATGATTTAATCGGACTTAATCCGTCTAATTGTTTGATCTAGTTTCTTGACATATGTTTGGTTTATGAGTTTTCCCTTATTCTTCAATTATTATCATTCAAATTTAAGTTTGAGGTGCAGTATAGAGAGGGGCCTAATCACAAGTCAAGCAAACCAATATTTATTATTAATAGCTTTTATGACTAACGAGATAAAACTAGATAATGGGGTCCAAAAGACTTTTGATACGTGTCCTTCTTCTCACTGACTTTTTGGTTTTGGGAATTAAGTTTATGGCCTACAAACTAGATAATGCTGTGTGATGAAGAAGTATGTGATCCTCGATGTGAGAAATTATGCAACACGCAATTTTCTTCTTCTCTTGCGTTCAACATCTTTTATGGAGCAATTTTATGGTTATTTGAGTCCTTATTTAAAGTCTATCTAAATCTAAGTATATGTATCTTTAACATCGATTGGGATATTTTTCTTCAAGTAAGCAAGATGATTAATATTATATCTGGTGTTATTAATAAATTTTTACTTAATATAAGAAAAATATATATAATGACTACAGTTATTTTATATTGCTTTTCTTTTCTTTTCTTCCCTTTGTTGAAACACGAAACAGGGGAAAAATCACCATGTGATTTAATTAATAAATAGAGTAGTGAGAGAAGGAAATTTTTAGTCCTATTTATAGGGTAGAGAGAAATTTTTGACATAAATGTACAATTTTATCTTTAATTTATTATTGTATTGATTCTATTCTTATATATATTATAATGTATATTAAATAGGGGTAAAATTGGAAAGTGGTTGAATTTCAACGCATGGCTAATGAAGTTTTTGGCTTTTCTTTGTATGTGTGAAACATGCTAGAAATATTATTAAATGCATCACATTCATTGCGCTTTTGCCTTCCCACTGCTAACTACTAATAAATATATTGCTCCCTCTAGTTCCTATTAAAGAATACTTCTAATTAATTCTTATATACTAAGAAAAGATCATTATGCCATTTAATTTGTCATAATTTTTTCTAACTTCTGCCCTCTGTATTTTTTTTTAATTTTTCCAACTTTGAACCTCCTTTATCGCAAAGGTAAAATGGGAAAAAATGTAATTAATGAGGTTATTGGTTACTTATATTTAGAATTAAAAATTGCTTCTAGAAGATGCCATATAATAAGGACCAAAGGGAGTATGTAATTTATAATATTAAATATGAATAAATTTTAAAGTTTATTTATTTTTAGATAAATCATATTTGAGAAGAATAAGACATGAGATTCAAGCTTTGAGGAGCTTGAGTTCCAAAGGTGAAAGCTTAAGTCGTAGATTAGTTAAATGAATATTGGGTCATTCTTCACTTTTTGCTTGATTTTAAATAACAAAAAAGGATTTTACAAAATAAAAAATAAGAAAACATAGTCATTCAAGATTTTTTATTTTTTAGAAAAAATTCCTATTTTTTTATTAAACATTCAATTTAAAACTAATTAATCAAATAATCTTTTTTATCTTTTTATTTTTAAAAAACAAAAATGGTTTTGGAAATAGGAAATTAAACAATAAGGCCTATGGTTTCGTTAAATTTTGAGAGTTAAGATTGAATATCTTTAAAATATATTTTAAAAATAAAAAACAATATACCCAACAAGCTAATTATTTTTTTTCTAGTTTCATTTTTTGAGCTTAATTAACGATCAAATGGGGGCCTACTCACAAGTGAAGCAAGCAAATATTTATTATTTAACCTGCAAATTGGGTATCATATTGCTTATAAGCTGCTTTTCACGTAGATCGAAACACAACTCCTCTCACATACTTACCTCATATACCGTAAATTACGATTGAAAAGCTGCTTTTAAGCATTCCAATCACTCAACCAAACGAGCACATAAAACGTCCAATCCAAGTGGTCCAAAAGACTTTTGATATGTGTCCTTCTTCTCACCAACTTATTAGTTGCTGGAAGTTTTTCTGAATTAAATCTGTTCTTGGAAATTTGAAATTGTTCGGAAGTTGGAAGTATTTGATTTTATAACGTGTGTGGATAGGATTAGCATGGCTATCGTGAGTTTAGATATGGGTTGAAGTTTTGCCGCACTCATTGAGTGATTTGGAACTGATTTAGACCCATTAAACGTTTTGCATATTGAGTTGGTTAGATGCTGTTTGTCCTGTATCAAGATTGTTTTTGCTGTCAACAGTGGGTAATAAGTTGAATTGCATCCATGTTTCACAACTTTCTCAATCTGAACCCTGCATTGTGCTGTTTTTGAGCGAAACATTGAGTCTAATGTGTTGAGTGCATGAATATCACATTTCGTTGGTAAAAGTACTGTAAACTGAAATTGCTGCATTTTTGTGTGCTGTCATATATCTCACATGTGTTGGAGAAATTTTGTTGCTACTGGGATATTTAGTTTACTACTGTCATTGTGGTGAATTGTGATACTATTGTCAATATTTGCTCCTTTGCTTGCTTGAAGCTCGTACCACACATCTTGTGCCATTGAGTTTTGGCTTTCTTTGTCTCCCACCCCCACCCCCAACCCAACAAAAAAATAGTAATTTATAAAACCTAATCATATAACCCATTTTAAACCTACATAGAGTATTACGTAATTCGCATTCTTTGGTCTTAATATGTAATCAATCCACATTCAAGAACCGTAACATATCCATGTCCATACATACCACATGTCCACATTGTGGATTGTGCAATCAAAATTTCACAAATATGATAACCATAATAATCATATAATATAAAACTACCATTCGTCAATTATTAAAAATTAATATTTAAGTCTTATGATTCTTTCTTATCATCTTCATCATCTGGAAATAGATATAAAATGAATACATTATTGAATATAATCATAGATATAACTGTTTTATCATACATAACACAAATAACGATAAGCACTATAATGTGAAAGTAAATTGAAAAAAGTGTTTAGCCACTTGATTGAGAGGTTTTTTTTTTCTTTTTTTGGCTCTAGAGTTTGTGTTGTGTCAGCCTTGTAAAATAAAAGTAAACAGGGGAAAATGGGTTCCCTTTTTTTTTTCCCCCTTATGTGTGAAACATGCTGAAAGTATCTTATGAATATGATCAGAGAGTATTCAACAATGAATTAACTAGTCGGCAAAAAAAGGAAAAAGAAAGAAAGAAAGAAAAACAATGAATTAACCATGTTAGATGAGTCACATTCAATGCGCTTTTGCCTTTCCACTGCGCGAACAACTAATAAATATATTACTCCCTCTAGTTTCTATTAAAGAATACTTCTAATTAATTCTTATATACCAAGAAAAGATCATTAAGTCATTTAATTTGTCATAATTTTTTCTAACTTCTGCCCTTTGTATTTTTCTTTCCAACTTTGAACCTCCTTTATAGCAAAGGTAAAATGGGGAAAAAATGTAATTAATGAGATTATTGGTTACTTATATCTGGGACCAAAAATTGCTTCTAGAAGATACCCTGTAATAAAGACCAAAGGGAGTATGTAATTCATAATATTAAATATGCATAAATTTGAAAGCTTATTTATTTTTAAATAAATCATATTTGAGAAAACTAAGACGTGAGATTCATGCTTTGATGAGCTCTGAGTTTCAAAGGTGAGAGCTTAAGTCGTCAAGTAGTTAAATGAATATTGGGTCATTCTTCACTCTTTGCTTGATTTTAAATAACAAAAAATGATTCTAGAAAATAAAAAATAAGAAAACATAGTCATTCAAGATTTTTTATTTTTTAGAACAGATTCCTATTTTTTTATTAAACATTCAATTTAAAACTAATTATCAAACAATCCTTTTTATCTTCTTATTTTTAAAAACAAAAAATTATTTTGGAAATAGGAAATTAAACAATATAATAAGCCCTATGTTTCGTTAAATTTTGAGAGTTAAGATCAAATATCTTTAAAATATATTTTAAAAATCAAAAACAATATACCCACCAAGCTAATTATTTTTTTTCTAGTTTCATTTTTTGAGCTTAATTAACGATCAAATGGGGGCCTACTCACAAGTGAAGCAAGCCAATATTTATTATTTAACCTGCAAATTGGGTATCAGATTGCTTATAAGCTGCTTTTCACGTAGATCAAGACACAACTCCTCTCACATACTTATCTCGTATACCGTAAATTACGATTGAAAAGCTACTTTTAAGCATTCCAATCGCTCATCCAAACGAGCACTAAACGTCCAATCCAAGTGGTCCAAAAGACTTTTGATATGTGTCCTTCTTCTCACCAACTTTTTGGTTTTTGGAATTAAGTTTATGGCCTACAAACGTGATAACGCTGTGTGATGAAGATACATGTGGTCCTCGATGTGAGAAATTATGCAACACGCAATTTTCTTCTTCTCTTGCGTTCAACATCTTTTATGGAGCAATTTTATGGTTATTTGTGTCCTTATTTAAAGTCTATCTAAATCTAAGTAAGTATATGTTTCTTTCCGATAGGGATATTTTTCTTCAAGTAAGTAAAAGATAATTAATATTATCTCTAGATGTTATTAATAAATTTTTATTTAATATAAGAAAAATCTATATTACCACTACTGTTATTTTATATTGTTTTTCTTTTCTTTTCTTCCCTTTGTTGAAGTACGAAACAGGGGGAAAAGCCCCATGAGGATTCATTTTTTGTACCATTTTTTTTTGCGTCAAAACTGTATTTGAATAATAAGATCATGGTGTCCATTATTTTGTAGGATAATAAATATATTAATTTTGGAAGTCGAATTAATCTAAAAGCTAACTGGCTTAGGAACTCATTTCGAGACAACTAACCATGAGTTTCCAAGTCTTCTAGCTTACAAAAATAATCAAACCTACCAGACTTTACCAAAAGCTTGTGCTTCCAAATTGTCTTCATAAGGAACAAATAATCCCCACAAGATTCTAATTAACGTTCTTTAGGGGTTACATTGACAGGGTGTGTTTGCTAATAATTAGTGTTTAGGTAGTATAGTTTAGGTTGATTCTCAGATTATACTAGTTTCCATACCTTTGTTCTTGCATTGTGCCCTGAATCTGACTTGGATTACTAGAAATCTAAGTGTAATATAGTTCTGCAATTTGATTTGCTGAGAATGCTTGCTGCACATTGGTAATTTGACTGAGGAATCTTTTTGCAGCGTATTCTTGGTCTAAGAAACTGAATTGACCACTTTGGTTGAGACTTGAGCATCGAAATTCTGCTGTCTTTTTTATCACAACTGTGATTCGCAAGCTAAAAATTATTTCTGATTTAATTTTATAAAAGAAGGATGAAGATTTCTCAAGCTTTTGAATTGACCACTTCTTGACTTTGCTAAATTTGATTGGTGTGAATTTGGTTCAACTAAGTGCAATTTATTTTGGATATGCGATTAATCTGAGCTATTACTCTTGTGCTTGGTGTATAATCTTGACTAACAGAGCTTTGAAGTTGACATAATTCTTGTTATTATTTTATTTGTTGACATTGAGGAAATTGGTTATTGATTTTGTGAGGATTGTAGAACTGATTTTCGACTTGAAATTTTGAAATTTTGCTAAAAATCTTCAAAGCAAAACCTAGGATTTAATCCTAAAATTTTGGTTGAGTTTTGGAGTTTCTGTGATACTTATTGCTGGTTTGAATTTTATGACAAGCTTGAACTCTTGGAAGACTCTTGCTAAATCTTGATGGAGAGTTAAGCTGTGGTGCCAACCATATTTTAACAAAGCTAATTCTTATCTGAACTGTTCTATACTCTGCAAGTTGCGGGACAGTTCGAGCATCATTTTCATCTTAATTGAAATTGTTGATTGATAGCTTCAAGCTAATTGAATTCCTGGTCTTGTTATCTCTCTGTTGTGAAACAGAGAATGAAACAGAAACGGAAAACAGAGCATGAGAGCATGACGCAAGCAGTGACGGCTGAACAGTGGCTGACGGCTTGGGTGGGTGATTGAAGAAGTTGGTGAGGCACACCAACGTTGAACCGAGAGTTATTTTTCTTTAGTTTAATGAGTAATGCATTAGTATAAATAGGTGTCATTTTTCATTGTAAAAGACATGAAGAATTTGAATAACTACATTTGAGATTGGTTCCTATACCATTTTGGTACCAGAGCTGAGTTCTAGAGAGCCAGAGAGCGAAAGAGTGAGGAGTGGGTGAGAAAAAAAAAACGTGAGAAAAGGGGGTGTCAGATTTTCACTCTCGGAGCGTTTTTTAAAGAAACCGACCCCACCATCGTGTTCAGAAGGCAGAAAAACCTAGGAATAGCCTTGGTCACCGCCGCGAAATACCTCCACATGCCACCACGGACGTCGCCAGAAATTCGCCAGAAAAGTCGCCGGAATTTCAGACGGTCGCCGGAGTTCAGAGGTTGAAGACGACCCAGTCAGCTGCCACGTCATCACTGTTGACCAGTTAGGGCCATGCTGTCCAATCAGATTGCGCCACGTGTCAAGAGCGCCACGCTAGCATCGCCGTCAGCATTGCCACGTCACCCCATCCAATCAGCAACCACGTCATCAGTCAACATAACGTGGACCAATCACTGACTGCCACGTGTCATAACCGCCACGTCATCAATCCCAGTCAGCCCAACTTTCAGAAATTGCAATTTGACCCCCTAAATTTGGTAAAATTTACAATTTCTGCCCCAAAACTTTCTGAAATTACATTTTGATCCCCAAATTCTGCCAAAATTACATTTCAGACCCCCAAACTTTCTGAAATTGCATTTTTAACCCCCAGATTTTACCCAAAATTACATTGTTGCCCCTAATTGCCCAAATTTCCTATTTTACCCCTGACTTTTCCATAGACACAAATCCTTCCCCTACCCTTCTACCTTGTACTTAATAACTGCGTACTTAAAGTCATAACCTGTCAAACAAACTGCAAAATGCCCCCAAGACGCAGAAATAGACATGAGATTGAGATGGAAGAGATGAGACGCCAGATTCAAGAACTAGAGGCCACTATAGCAGAACAGCAAGCCTTGCTCGAAACTCGTAGAGACCACTCAGAAGATGATTTGAATAGTCACAGTTCGTCATCCTCTTACTATCGTCATCATCCTCGCCAACAACCATTCCGCCTTAATGACATTAAGGTAGATATTCCTGAATTCGAGGGAAGGCTCCAACCAGACGAATTCATTGACTGGCTACAAACAGTTGAACGAGTCTTTGAGTACAAAGAGATTCCAGATGAGCAGAAAGTTAAAATTGTTGCCATCAAATTGAAGAAACATGCCTCCATATGGTGGGAGAATGTCAAAAGAAGGCATGAAAGAGAGGGAAAGAGCAAGATACGAATGTGGGACAAGATGCGACGCGAGCTCTCACGTAAGTTTCTTCCAGAAAATTATTATCAAGATAATTTCCTTCAGTTACATAATCTCCGCCAAAAGGCTATGTCTGTAGAGGAATATACCAGGGAATTCGAGAAACTTATGATGAAATGTGATATACAAGAAAGGGAGGAGCAAACAATAGCTCGTTATCTCGGAGGGTTGAATACTAACATTGCCCATCCAGTGCAGCTCCAACAATACTGGACTCTAGATGACGTCATTCGTCTAGCCATCCGTATTGAGAAACAGTTTCCCAAAAGGTTTCCGTTTCAACCATCTTCCTCCCCTGAAATTCCTTTTGATCGACATGAAACACAAATGCATCAGCCTACACAAATGCATCAGCATAACTCTTCAAACAAGCATACACAAGAATATCAGTCTAACTCTTCAAGCAAGCCTCCACCAAAGGCTATCAAGGAATTTAGCTCCAAAGCACCTAAGTGCTTCAAATGCCAAGGGTTCGGTCATATCGCTTCAGAATGTCCTACCCGCAGAGTGGTTACTATTATTGAAGGGGAAACTTTTGCAGTTTTTGAAGAAGAAAAGGAGCTCATACCCGACAAAGAACCTATCTTTGATGAAGAGCCAATTTTTGATGAAGAAGTCATTCCTCCTGATCAAGGTGAAACGCTTGTGATTAGACGAAGCTTGCATACAGCCACAATGAAAGAAGAGCCTTGGCTACGTCACAACATTTTTCATACTCGTTGCACCGCTCAAGGTAAAGTTTGTGACGTCATTATTGACAACGGAAGCTGTGAAAATGTAGTCTCTAACTACATGGTAGAAAAGTTACAACTACCAACTCACAACCATCCGTACCCATACAAGCTCCAATGGTTCAATAAAGGAAGCGCAGTCAAAGTGTCAAAACGATGCCTTGTTACTTTTTCTATTGGAAAAAGGTATCACGATGAAGTTTGGTGTGATGTTGTTTTGATGGACGCTTGTCATCTTCTTCTGGGAAGACCTTGGCAATATGATCGATGAGCTCTATACGACGGTTATGCAAACACATATTCTTTTCAGAAGGATGATGTGAAGATTCAGCTCGAACCATTGCCACCAGATAAACACATCAAAATCAAAAATAAGTCCAAGTCATTTTTACTTAAGCATAAGGTTTCGGATTTATCTCCATTTATTGATGATGATGTTGTTTGTGACTTGAGGACGAGTCTTGTCCAACCTCGGGAGAATGAAACAGAGAATGAAACAAAGAATGAAACAGAAACGGAAAACAGAGCATGAGAGCATGACGCAAGCAGTGACGGCTGAACAGTGGCTGACGGCTTGGGTGGGTGATTGAAGAAGTTGGTGAGGCACACCAACGTTGAACTGAGAGTTATTTTTCTTTAGTTTAATGAGTAATGTATTAGTATAAATAGGTGTCATTTTTCATTGTAAAAGACATGAAGAATTTGAATAACTACATTTGAGATTGGTTCCTATACCATGTTGCAAGTTGTCTATCTGTTACTTTGCTGTGACAAGGAGTTTGGAGTTGAGAATCTGAATTTGTTTGTGTCTTGTGTTAATTAGTTGCTACAGCAATTGGAAAATAGTTTGTGCTTTGTTTGCTGGAAGTTTTTCTGAATTAAATCTGTTATTGGAAATTTGAAAGTGTTTGGAACTTGGAAGTACTTGATTTTATAACGTGTATGGATAGGATTAGCATGGCTATCATGAGTTTGGATATGGGTTGAAATTTTGCCGCACTCATTGAGTGATTTGGAACTGATTTAGACCCATTAAATGTTTTGCATTGAGAAATTGAGTTGGTTAGCTGCTGTTTGTCCTACATCAAGATTGTTTTTGCTGTCAACAGTGGGTAATAAGTTGAATTGCATCCATGTTTCACAACTTTCTCAATCTGAACCCGACATTGTGCTATTTTTGAGCGAGACATTGAGTCTAATGTGTTGAGTGCACGAATATCACATTTTGTTGGTAAAAGTACTCTAAACTGAAATTGCTACATTTTTGTGTGCTGTCATATATCTCACCAGTGTTGGAGAAATTTTGTTGCTGCTGGGATATTTAGTTTACTACTGTCATTGTGGTGAATTGTGATACTATTGTCAATATTTTCTCCTTTGCTTGCTTGAAGCTCGTACCAGACATCTTGTGCCATTGAGTTTTGGATTGCTAGACTCAGTATCATTGGTTGCTGGGTTGTTTATAACTGTAATAAGCATTGCAGTCAAATTTCACCTTTGTTGTCAAGTTCTGGCCCTATTTCAACCCTATATTCACTTAGTCATTATCGGGATTTCATGAAATTCATGCGCTGTAATTGGTTTTATGCTTGCTGGAATTATCGGAAAATTAGCTAGATTTGAACTAGACACTCCTATCTTGTGTAATTCCATCAATTTCTAGCAAACTCAATTGATTTTGTAGCTGGAACAAAATGTTACACGCTTGAAAATTGATTAGAGTTTGGTTGAAATTCAGTTGAACCTTCACTTGAGCTCGCTGGAATTGTTTTTGAAAATTTTGCCCAGAAATTGATATTGATGAGCTTTGGTTTTCTAAAGGTTTGGGCCATTCTAAGCAAGTTCAATAGCTTTGCTATTGGGTGTAGTAAATTTTAGCCAAATTCCATCATTTTGGGCACTTTTCAATTTTTTTCTTTATTTTCTAGAATTTTTCATTAGGTTAGTTTTTCAGTTTTCTTCTTTGATTTCTTCTAATTTTTAGGATTCATTTGCATCTTTAGGACTTAGAATTCATTGGGATTTAATTGATTGCAATTTGAATGGCTTGGTTTAATGATAATTATGAGTTTAGGTTCAATACTAATCTTTCTATGCATTCTTTCTTAAGGAATGATGGAACACCTAGCTCTCAATCTTTGAATGAATCTTGTGGCACTAGGAGACATTAAGCACTTTCTAATCTTACATATTGTCAATAGTTAGTTAATTTGGACATATAAATAGAGTCATAATGGTAAAAGAGAAGTCAAGCCAACTAGACTTTACTTAAATTTTCCAATAAAGTTGGTTTGGGGTTATTCAAAAGCCTACTGTCCTAAAAATGATACTAATATTGTCCTTAAAGTGATAACGAAGGAATTAATTAAGGGACACACAACTTTTTTATCATTTTGTCACTGTCATTATGTGTTGCTAGTTATTTTTCAATTAATATCTTTATATCTGCATCACTCACAATTTTCATATCATATTCGCTTACGGGTTGTATGAGATATCTACAATATGGCATTAATGACTTGATTTGGGCTTGGATGAGTCATATTCCCTAGGGTAAATAGCACTCCTTCTTTGGTTCTATTTATCGAGTAGTGACAGAAGAAAATTTTTAATCCTATTTATAGGGTAGAGAGAAATTTTTCACATAAATGTATAATTTTACCTTTAATTTATTATTGTATTGATTTTATTCTCATATATTATAATGTATATTAAATAGGGGTAAAGTTGAAAAGTTGTTAAATTTCAAGGCAAAGCTAATGAAGATTAAGGTTTTTTTTATATATGTGTGAAATATGCTGAAAGTATCTTATAAATATAATCAGAGAGTATTCAACAATGAATTAACTAGTCAACAAAAAAAAAAACAATGAATTAACCATGTTAGATGAGTCACATTCACTGCGCTTTTGCTTTCCCACCGCTAACTACTAATAAATATATTACTCCCTCTAGTTCCTATTAAAGAATACTTCTAATTAATTCTTATATACTAAGAAAAGATCATTAAGTAATTTAATTTGTCATAATTTTTTCTAACTTCTGCCCTCTGTATTTTTTTTATTTTTCCAACTTTAAATCTCCTCTATAGCATAGGTAAAATGGGAAAAAAATGTAATTAATGAGATTATTGGTTACTTATATTTGGGACCAAAAATTGGTTTTAGAAGATACCTTATAATAAGGACCAAAGGAGTATGTAATTCATAATATTAAATATGAGTAAATTTGAAAGTTTACTTTTTTTAGATAAATCATATTTTTTTTTTGCGTGAGCACGGTATCCCAGGGCAAGCCATCTTTCAGGCATATCAACGGCCCCAGACTAATCCGTTCGACCCGTGATAGGCACCCTATAGGTGGGGAAGTCTGGCCAGTGGCAATTTTCCATTCCCAAGTCTCGAACTCAAGACCCTTGGTTAAGGGAGGAGGAGCCCAACCGCTCCACCCCTTGCACCTGGTTAGATAAATCATATTTTAGAAGACTAAGAGATGTGAGATTCAATCTTTGATGAGCTCGAGTTTCAAAGGTGAGAGCTTAAGTCGTCAAGTAGTTAAATGAATATTGGGTCATTCTTCACTTTTTGCTTGATTTTAATTAACAAAAAAGGATTTTACAAAATAAAAAATAAGAAAACATAGTCATTCTAGATTTTTTACTTTTCAGAACAGATTCCTATTTTTTATTAAACATTTAATTAAAAATTAATTATCAAGCAATTTTTTTTTCTTTTTTATATTTAAAAACAAAAATTTGTTTTGGAAATAGGAAATTAAACAATAAAGCCTATGTTTCGTTAAATTTTGAGAGTTAAGATTAAATATCTTTAAAATATATTTTAAAAAACAAAAACAATATACCCAACAAGCTAATTATTTTTTTCGAGTTGCATTTTTTAAGCTTAACGATCAAATGGGGGCCTACTCACAAGTCAAGCACGCCAATATTGAACCTACAAATTGGGGTATCAGTATCAGATAAAACATCCAATGCACGTGGTCCAAAAGACTTTTGATATGTATCCTTCTTCTCACTGACTTTTTGGTTTTGCGAATTAAGTTTATGGCCTACAAACGTGATAACGCTGTGTGATGAAGATGCATGTGGTCGTCGATGTGAGAAATTATGCAACACGCAATTTTCTTCTTCTCTTGCGTTCAACATCTTTTATGGAGCAATTTTATGTTTATTTGTGTCCTTATTTAAAGTCTATCTAAATCTAAGTAAGTATATGTTTCTTTCACATCGATAGGGATATTTTTCTTCAAGTAAGATAATTAATATTATCTCTAAATGTTATTAATAAATTTTTATTTAATACTAGAAAATTCTATATAATCACTACTGTTATTTTATGTTGTGTTATTTTACTGATGACGAAGAAATTAATTCAGAAACACACAACGTTTTTGTCATTTTGTCATTGTCATTATGTGTTGCCAGTTATTTTTCAATTAATATCTTTTCATTTGCAGCACTCACAATTTTCATATCATATTCGCTTATGGGTTGTATGTGATATCAACAATATAGCTTGGCAAAAAAAAAAAAAAAGATATCAACAATATAGCATTAATGACTTGATTTGGGCTTGGATGAGTCATATTCCCTTGCGTAAACAATACTTCTCTAATTCTATTTATAAGGTAGTGGGAAAAGAAAATTTTTAGTCCTATTTATAGGGTAGAGAGAAATTTTTCATATAAGTATATAATTTTACCCTTAATTTATTGTTATATTAACTTTGTTCTCATGGATTATAATATATATTAAATAGGGGTAAAGTTAGAAAGTTGTTGAATTTCAAGGCAGAGTTAATAAAATTTAAGATTTTTCTTTATTTGTGTAAATATGCTCGAAGTATCTTATAAATATGATCAGAGAGTAATCAACAATGAATTAACCAGTCGGCAAAAAATATATAAAAAAACATGAATAAACTAATATTAGATGAGTCACAGTCAACCCCTTCCCCCCTGCTATAAATATATTACTCCCTCTAGTTCCTATTAAAGAACACCGCTATTTAATTCTTATATACTAAGAAATTATCATTAATTTATTTAATTTTTCTTAAATGTTTCTAACTTTAGCCCCTTGTAATATTTATTTTTCCAACTTTGAACCTCAATTATAACAAAGGTAAAATGGGAAAAAAAATGGGGCAATTACAATGAAATCCTATACAAGAGAAAAAATGAAAAAATGGTCCCTGAAGTTGTCAGTGTAAACTCCTCGACTTGTTAATGGACGCTCCTCGACTTGTCATTAACAACTTTAGGGACCATTTTTTCATTTTTTCTCTTGTGTGGGACTTCATTGTAATTGTCCCAAAACAAATTAATTAATGAGGTTATTAGTTACTTATATTTGGGACCAAAAATTGTTTTTAGAAGATGCCTTATAATAAGGACCAAGGGGAATATGTAATTCATTATATTAAATATGAGTAAATTTGAAGGTTTATTTATTTTTAGATAAAGTTAATAACTTAACCACATCTTATTATATTTTTAATAAGGTGATTAGAAGTGCTTTTATAATAAAAACTAGTAGGACAAGTATAAATGTGTATTCTAGGATGCTCCATAATACTTGCAGCTGCGATTGAATTGCTAGTCTGATATACTAAACATGGGAAGACTTGCTTCCTTTCTTTTCATTCTCTTCCTTTGCTACTTTATGGCCTCCCTAGCATGGAGCAAGATGGATTCCACCATCGACAAATCTGCCCTTCTTACTTTCAAATCCTCTATTGCGGTGGATCCATACAATCTCTTATCTAACTGGTCAGTCTCTTCTTCCCCATGTGATTGGGTTGGTGTTGGATGCAATACTCACCATGGAAGGGTCTGTTCCTTGAATCTTAGTGACAGAGGCCTTAAAGGCATCGTATCTCCACAACTTGGAAATCTCTCTTTCCTTGTTGAACTTGATCTGAGTAGCAATTATTTTCATGGCCAGATACCAAAGGAGTTGGTACAATTGTGTGGATTGAAACGACTCAACTTGAGCTACAATTATTTTCATGGACAAGTTCCAACATGGATAGGAGATTTATCTGTGCTTGAGCATTTGAGTTTTCGAAATAATAGTCTTAATGGATTTATTCCAATATCTCTGCTCAATTTGTCAAAGTTGGAGATCTTGGATTGGAATGATAACTTCATTCAAGGGACCATTCCACTTGAGATAGGAAGTCTAAAGCACTTGAAGATTTTACGACTTGCAGGGAACAGGCTTTCTGGAGCTATACCACAAACAATTTCCAACTTGTCTTCACTTGAATTATTGAGTTTGTCTTATAACACTTTGTCAGGTATGTTTTTGAGAAATATGAGCTTGTCTAAATTGTTTTTTTTTATATTGTGTGTGTTTCTTTTTTTTTTTGGGAAAATGAAAAAAAAAACCTTGAAATTGCAAAATTCTAAATCAGGTATTTCCTAAAAAATGATTTATGAATTACTTATCAAGTTTCGTCATTTCCTTATCAAAACCCAAGGAAGACAAGGTGCACACTCTTTACTCCTCTCTCTTTCACAGTTTTAGTATTTTTATTAAATTATTTCTTTATTATCTCTTTCAACATTGATACAATAATAAATGATAATTTTTACTATATATATTAATTATTTCAACAATGAACTTTATCATTTTGTTATGACAACTTACTTATTACTCTATATTATACTTATTGCGCATGATGTAAAAGTTGATGTTATTGACATATTATTTGTCATTTAATATTTGAAGGAGCCATTCCAAATCAGATAGGTGATCTTCCACAGCTACAGATAATATATCTTTCAAATAATCAACTTTCAAGTTCTATACCAACCTCTATATTTAATAGTTCAGTGCGACAAGAAATTGAACTATCCGAAAATAATTTGTCTGGTGAGATACCCTCAATCTGGCATCAATGCGAGGAACTGAAAGATTTACAATTGGGCGATAACATATTCAACCCAGGAATTATTCCAAGTGACATTGGTAATTTGACAAAACTCCAAATGCTAGATCTTGCCAACAGCAATTTGCAAGGTAATAATCATCCCCCAAACAGTTTCCAATTTGCTCTCTTGGTTTCCATGTTTCGTCTATTCCCATATTTTCTTTTGGATGACATCTTTCTTTTTAAAAAAAAAGAAAAAGAAAAGATGTACGAATCATCCAGCTCTCTCAACGAATCACATATCCAATAAAAACATGCCATGGGTGAGAAATTTCAAACTGCAGACATCAATACAAAAATACATATACTTAAAGAAAATTCTTCCATATGTATGTTTAAACCCCAGGGAAAAAAATCTGCACATTCTTTACTCCTCTCACTTTCACAGTTTTAGTATTTTTATTAAATTATTTCTTTATTATCTCTTTAAACATTGATACAATGTTAAATGATACTTTTTATTATATATATTAATTATTTCAACAACGAACTTTATCATTTTGTTATGACAACTTACTTATTACTCTGGATTATACTTATTGCGCATGTTATAAAAGTTGATGTTATTGACATATTGTTTGTCTTTTAATTTTGAAGGAGCCATTCCAAATCAGATCGGTGATCTTCCACAGCTACATAAAATATATCTCGGAGATAACCGACTTTCAAGTTCTATACCAACCTCCATATTTAATAGTTCAGTGCGACAATATATTGATCTAGGCATAAATAATTTATCTGGAAGTCTACCAATAAATTTGTGTTTGGGGCTTCCAAAAATTAAATTATTCTATGTTGATGAAAATGATTTGTCTGGTGAGATACCCTCTATTTGGCATCAATGCAAGGAATTGGAAGATTTAGAATTGGGCTATAACATGTTCAAGCCAGGAATCATTCCAAGTGACATTGGAAATTTGACAAACCTCCAAAATCTATATCTTTCCAACAGCAATTTGCAAGGTAAGAATCATTCCCCAAACAATTTTCAATTTTCTCTCTTGGTTTCCATGTTGCGTCTATTCCAGTATTTTCTTTTGGATGACATCTTTCTTTCTTTTTTAATATTCCAGTATTTTCTTTTGGATGACATCTTTCTTTTTTTTTTTTAAAAAAAAGATGTACGAATCATCTAGCTTTCTCAATGAATCACATATCCAATAAAAATCATGCCATGGGAATAATAGTTTGGTCTATGGATATTAGTCCAGCCAGATTGGAAAGGTCATGTATTTTTCCAAAAGAATTATAGTTTTCTTTTAACATTTAAGGTATATTAGAGCGTTAATTCTCAAAATAAGTCAGAAGATATATACCAAGTGACATTGAAAATTTAACCGATCTTCAAAAATTATATCTCTGGAGCAACAACTTGGAAGGTAAGAGTTCTAATTACATGTTGACTGCAAATTTAAGACACATTAGTAATTCTAATTGCATCGATAAAAATATATTCGACTGGATTACATTTAAAAACACGGATCATGATGATTTCTTGTTAAGCCAAAGCATGTCATTCAAAGTGTCAATTAGCTGTAGGTTATAAATAGTTTAGTGTAGAAATGAATATCAATAAAACAATATGAAATAAACATACACTTATTTTTTTATTATTTACTTTCTTAGATGTTTTCGCTCATTTAGATGTGAATTCTTGAAGTGCAAAAAAAAAAAAAAAATTCTACGGAGATAATTATCAACTATCACAGTATCATTTTACTATTATCATCAATCGGCAATTGCACGTTGCTCAAGTATTTGTATCATATACAATATTTGTAGGTAAGGGTGAAACCAAGACTACTTGTTCTATATAATATCCAAAACTTCTAATTGAAAATAAGTTTTCTGTATATATATAGTCAATAATAAGTTTTCTTTCAAAAAATGCATGCATGATTTTTTTTTTAAAAAAAAACTCATTTGGATTATTAAGAGAATTTATAATAAAACATAGGCTTAATAAGTGAGGCATATGCTGGAATATTCAATTTATATCTAGGTCACGACTCCTTTAATGGTATGATCAATCTACTCATCCATCAATTTTTATGCTTTCAAAAATTCCATTTATTATTTGCTAAACTGTTCAGTATATCTCCATTTATTAGTTTTTCATAATCAGTAGTAACTAAAATAAAGGTATTAGTTCATTCATGCATACTACATACGCCTAAGGCACACATACACCAAATTCTTTTGCAGGTGAAATTCCAAAATCAATGTGTAATTGCACATCTTTGAGATTCTTGTATTTGGATTACACCTCGTTTTCAGGTATGCTCAAAAATTACCTTTCTGCATGAGTTGTGTGTGTGTGCTTATAACTATATCACATGTTTAGTGGTTTCATTCAAATATGCGAATATACGACAAGAAATTATTGCAAGCTTTGAAATGTAATGATGTTTTCAAACACACACACTTAATAATTCCTACTGATAGGATTCAGATAGGTTGCTTGCCAAAAAAAAAAAAAAAGATTCAGATAGGTTGAGAGAATAAGGAGGAAAAAATCTTTATCAAATACAAAAGAATAAAATTGATATTTTTTTTCAAAGACTAACCTTAAGGTGGCTAGACTCTATGTAGGCTAAAATTACATAAAAATAACCAAATAAAATCTAGAAATAATCTCTAAAATCTACTGGATCCTATCAACAATAGTATGGATCCTTTGATTCATAAAATCAATATCTCATAAAATATTCAAACTAAGCGAATTAATTAAATAAAGTATATCCTATTCAATATTGACTCAATAATAAACTGATCCTAATTGAGATATTTATAAATAATATTTATATTATTAAATAAACTAACAACACTTTAAGACATGCTAATAACCATGAATTGCACAATATTTATTTGTAGTTTTATTAAATGTTTTCTGAAGATCACATTTTATGGAATCCTTGCCCAAAAAGTATTTAGTTTTATATGACACATAAGAAAGGAATGATAAAGATATTTACGTACGCAGACCCTCATGTAATTATCCAGATATGGACTTGTTAGCATAGAAACAAATTTAAAAGGACCCGAAATTAATAAAATATTAGGAGTTTCATGAAATATAGAGAAGTGAATTCAAACTTTTGAAACGTACGTGTGTCTGTTTTACACACACACGTACAAAACAGGCATATTACCTGTTTTGTCAATTTTCACTACTTTATATAAAAGTTATCATGCATCCATCATTTTTTGTTTTTTAAGTTGATCACCCAACAGCTAGCTTTTTGTTTTCAGGTCTTATACCCAAGGAGATAGGCAATCTTGATAAGCTTGAAGAGTTGGGTTTGTCATATAATAATTTCAATGGACCCTTTCCTTTCCATATCTTCAACATTACGACGTTGAGATATGTCTCCCTCTTCGGAAATTCCCTCTCAAGCTTTCTGCCATCAAATTTAGGAATTGGCCTTCCCAACCTGGAGCAATTGTTGTTGGGAGGGAATCAACTTATTGGAGAAATTCCAAGCAGCATCTCAAATGCTTCTAAGCTCACTAGGTTAGATTTATCATGGAGTAAATTTAGTGGAGATATACCCACTGCACTTGGGAATCTAACAAACCTGATGGCATTATATTTTCATGGGAATGATTTGAAGGGGTTGATTCCAAATACAATTAATAGACTGCAAAGCCTTCAACTTTTGAGTCTTAGCTACAACAAATTGCAAGGGCCCATCATAAATCAATTGTGCCAAATCAAAAGTTTGAGTGAGTTGTATCTAGACAACAACATGTTTTCAGGAATGATTCCAAGTTGCCTCACAAATACTTCTTTGCGGAAGTTGTACTTAAGCTCTAACAAATTGATTTCTCATATACCCTCTTCTCTTTGGAGTCTCCAAGATATCTTCATCCTAGACTTATCCTCCAATGCACTGAGTGGAACAATTCCACTTGAGGTATCAAACTTTAGAGCAATTATACTATTAAACTTGTCAAGAAATCAAATTTCAGGTAAAATCCCAACGACCATGGGTGGCTTGCTAACATTACAAAAACTATCTTTGGCTCATAACAAATTACAAGGACCTATTCCTGAATCATTTAGTGGCATGATAGATATTGAGTTCTTGGATTTGTCCCAAAATAATTTGGCTGGGGTGATTCCAAAATCTTTAGAGTTACTTGCCGGTATGAAGTACATTAATCTTTCATACAATTTATTGTATGGAGAAATTCCAAATGGTGGGCCTTTTCAGAATTTTACATATGAATCTTTTATGATGAATGAAGATCTTTGTGGAAAGCCGCAACTAAAAGTCCATCCGTGCAAAAAAGTAAACAAGCACATCTCAACAAAAATGGTGCTTGTGATCAAGTGCTTGTCGGCTATCATTTTTGCAATCATTTTGGTTGCTTCAGGCCTAGTGTTCCTTAAATTTAAGAAGGATCATGTTAGTCATGAGACGAACAATACAGACTTCTTAAATTTGGGTGCACCAATCAAGATATCCTATTATGATCTTTTGCAAGCAACAATTAATTTTGATGAGAGTAATTTTCTTGGCAAGGGAAGTTTTGGATCAGTTTACAAAGGAATTCTTTCAAGTGGAAAGATAGTTGCTGTGAAAGTATTTCACTCAAACTTGGAAGAAGCATTGAGGAGTTTCAATATTGAATGTGCTGCGATATGCAGTTTACATCATCGAAATCTCGTCAAGATCATCAGTAGTTGCTCAAATGATGATTTTAAATCTCTAATAATGGAATTCATGTCAAAGGGGAGTCTTGATAGATGGTTGTACTCTCATAACTATCATTTGGATATGGTGCAAAGATTGAACGTAATCATTGATGTGGCATCAGCGTTGGAGTATCTTCATCATGGTTCTTCTACACCAGTGGTCCATTGTGATGTAAAACCGAGCAATGTTTTATTGGATGAAAATATGGTGGCCCATTTGAGTGACTTTGGAATTGCCAAATTGTTAAGTGACAATCAATCCGAAATTTATACCAAAACTTTGGCTACAATTGGTTATATGGCCCCAGGTAATAGTTTAATTGTAACCCCCTCAGTAATTATATCCGAAATACACGATTAAAATGAAATTGAGACCAATAATAATCAAATAACATTTACTAACCCATCACATGATGGGGTTTTCAAAATATACCTTTCGAAATCATTTATAAACTTGGTCTCATATTCACATTTCGAATACAATTACTATGCGAAGATAAATCACATTCATATAAATATCAGAGTGCACAACATAATCATCCCGGAAATCTCGGGTACATACCTTTGCTAAAGATATACAGGGCACAATTGCCCATTACAATTCTTCAAATGGGGGTTACACAATCTCATCTCGAATGAGTCCTGCCGCTCCCTCCACGAGCCACTTGCCCTATCTAAATTGTTGGTAAGGGAGGGTGAGATTCGAGAGAATCTCAGTAGGGAAACATTATCAATATGCAGGCAAGATAAGTGTTTAATGCATGACATGCTTGCATCACATAACTCATGCACACATACAATGACAAATCTATAAGCTCAATGCTTCGAACGATACACATATGGCCATAGCATATATTGAAACATAGCTTCAAATCATTCATACATGTTCCACATAATCAAGCAAAGCAATAACATGCATCAACACATTAATACAGTTATCAGAGCATGCAGGAGAGATAAGTTCCCTACCTCCAGTCTTTTCTCCTCGATTTGCGTGCCAGCAACTCGGGGCTTCATATTTGATCCTACAATGTCAAATATACTATTTAGACACTTCCATAGTGTTTCTGGGGGTTATATGAAGCTATATGGAAAAATTACTAAAATACCCCCGGGGACCCGGCCCGGCCCGGCCCCGCCGTACCCGGTCTAGCTGTACTTTTCCTGAAATTTTGACATGGGCTATTCTAACATATTTTCGCCCAAGGAATCCATTTTCGGACTCGGAATTATCAAATTCAATGTCAATTACAAAATTACCCTTGGCAGCCCCACTTTAAGGGTTTCAGGGGCGTTTTTGTAATTATGCTTTTTCGGCCCTTTCCGAAAAAGTGGCCAACTGTAACCCCACCTAATTTTCGCTCCTGAACTCAATGGAACCATCAAATCATTGAAAATCCAACTCTAAGACCCATTTCTAGAGCTGGCCGAAATTCTCAAGTATTCTGGGAAAAATTGGGGTTTTTCGGTTTCGGCTCCGTAAACGCGTTTCTTTCTACTCCTAACCACTTTATTAACCATTACATTGGGTTAGAACTACCATTTAGTATCAATTTGGGCAGCATAACACCTAGGCCAACCCATTTTCCAAATTTACAAACAAAGACAATCCGGTGAAATTTCACCGATTAAATCAACCACAGCAGCCAGAACAATCAAACATTGAAGTTTCGGAAGTTACCTCAAGCTCCCTCTGGCTTTTACTCAATATGGCTGAACCCTAGCCCCTTTTAAACAATGGAAATTGAGCTTCCAACACCTTAAAGAACATGAAAGAGAAGCTTAGAAGCAAGGTTATACGCGTTGGGAGCTAGATTGTCGGAGAAATCGGCTTACCTTGTGAGATTCCTCCTCTTTCTCTCTCTAAGAGCTCTCAACTTTCTCTCACAAGTTTCAGCTGGTTCATCACGACAGAAAATGATAGCTGAAGAAGATGAGAATATATTTAATTCCATGCTGATGTCATCTTTTAATGAGATGATGTCATAATTCCCATTTTCGGATTTTCTGGCAGATTTTCTGCCCAAACTTTGAAAAATCATAACTAATTCTAGAAAAATCTAAATGAGGTGATCCCAAAGCCAAATGAAAGGTATTTAAGTCCTCTTTATAGGAAAAATATTGGCCATTACTAAAAATCACCACACAATTCCAGAATTACACAAATTTCATCACTGCCCCAAAACAGAGTCCATTTTTGACCTCAAACTTTGGACAGTCATATCTCCCAGTTCAAAAAATGAAATGGCACAAATTATATGTCCATTTTGAAGCTTGAGATGTGAACTATAAGACTGGAACGTTTCATAATTTTCTGACATCATTTGCCTAGTCAAAACATCCACACGATAAGACTGCCCAGACAGAATTCACACTGGACAACATTTCCAATTTTGCAACCAATGTGTCCAATCCAATTTAAAACAATTCCAATGATTAAATACCACAACATGACACCATTTCCATCACAATACCCCATTCAATTATTCCCTCTATTCTAAGTCAATTTGAATGTTAATCCACAATTGAACTCAAATATAGGGTTTTGGCGTTGCTCATAACACAAGCGACTACAATCCACTTTATATTCTCTAAAAAGGTTCATTAATCACTAACCACGTCCACTTTTGTAGCCATTAACTCCTAATCACAATTTGGGATCTTGCTAAACCGGGGCTTAGCAATCCACTAATCTCAGGCTTATTCTCTAGTCTCAAGTCTCAAAATTCGGGGTATTACATTTCTCCCCCCGTTCAATAAATTTCGTCCTCGAAATTTGTCGAACCACTTAATCCACAAACTACGGATGCTTCTTCACGACAGCTTCCGTGTCACAATTCATTTCACATTGGATGGTCCCCTCTAGACCAACCACACACAACCAATAATCCACAAATCCGATTCTCGCAAGAATCTCAAATAATGAATGCAACTCAGTTGCCACAAATTGCAATCGGCCCATTTCACGATTGCCGCACAAACACAATCACCACATGGTGTCAAACAAATACAATCGCCTCCACGCACGATTGCCACAAAACCATCATCACATAATCACAATCGTCGCAAGCCCCCCAATTCATGAGTGGCTAGTGCATCTCAATATCCAGAGGCTCTAAATCATGAGCCATATCTTAAGATTTTGGCAGTTAGGCAGCATAGGCCACCACTCTGCTCAACTCAATCTGGTTACCCCTTCCGGGAGTAAACACCACAACCTCAAGATATCAAACGACAGCCTTAGCTGTATACATAAACATTTCAGCATTCGCTATATCCACTTTCACAGCTTTACCCTCACCCGTACACCCACCAGTAACTCCGCTAGTGGTAACCGGGACTTTTAGGTATCAACACAATATTACATCATCTGGTCACTCCGGAATCTCAATTTCTTCTATCCGAAGCACCCTACCATAATGGCCCACCTAGAGTCTCAGTCTCTTCTATCCAGGCGCCTTTTATTGTCACACCCACCCCGGTTTTACCCCCTCTAGGGATGCCCCGTGCCGGTGGTGCCACCCCGGTTTTACCCCCCGCTGGGGATGCCCCGCGACGGTGGCTGGGTTACTCAATTATTGACACACCTACCCCGGTTTTACCCCCTCTAGGGATGCCCCGTGCCGGTGGTGCCCACCCCAGTTTTACCCCCGCTGGGGATGCCCCGCGACAGTGGCTGGGTTACTCACATTTCACCCAGGACTCACAAGAAAATCCACTTCCTTATCAAATGTACATTGCAGATTCTAATTTTACGCACCGCCTTTCGGCCTTGGGTCAATACCAGTGCAACCAATGTGGTGGCTAGCCATGCTGGCCATGCCGGGGTAATTGCCCTCACAAACGAGAACCCCCGATCATGTAGTCGAATTAGCCATCAGCTGAATTAGTTCTGCTCTGCTACACAACTATACCCCATTCCCAGCTTATTTACAACTGTCGTAGATTCACAATCACACTCCACTCTCATCCCCTTTCTCCGCCGGGAAGACACACAGTCTTACCCGAACCGTTGTTAGCTACTCAGGGACTATTGACGTGGAAGTGCACACACATAGCCATTCAGGCTCACAATAGTAGATCCATAATCACACCCTACCCTCATCCCCTTTCCCTGCCGGGAAGACACACAGTCTAACCCGAACCGTTGTTAGCTACTCAGGGACTATTGGTGTAGCGGTGCTCACACATAGCCTTTCGGCTTCCACAACTGGCCCGTCGGCCTTCACAAATAACCTGTCCCCCGTATCACCACCGCCCCGAAGGAACTGTCCTCCACCATAGGAATCACCCCATGCGGCAGCAGGTGAGAGACTCACAATGCACAATTGCAACAAGCTGGAACCAGGCATTTTAATAATTCCACCCACCACAAATTCTTTTCACCAAACTAGGATCCTTCAAGACCCCTTTTCACAAAATAATCTGAACTTCAAAGTTTTACCTCCCGAAGCCATAATTAACACATCATTCTCACGGTAACCTCGAGCTTCTGCTCAACACAATTCTCAAACATATCACATTCTCATGCTTCCGCTGCACACTCTGAGGTTCATCTCCTCATCTGTGCTTTAACAATGTCAAGTTGATTTAACGGAAGTCCCATAGGATTCTCCCACCACAACTGACAACATTCACAATTTATGCCAGACCTTAGCCCCATTCAACTCAAATCAATCAGATCCATAATCAGCACTTTGTTGAGATCCCATACTCCCAACGTTCCCAGAGCTCTATTCTACAATTCAACGTCATGGCGAGTGCACACTAAGGTTCGTCGTCACGGTAGCTGCACACTAGGGTTTGTCGTCACGGCGGCTGTCGCAATTTTTTTTTTATATATTGTCACACCCCTTCAGAGTGCCCACCCCCCTGATCAACTACGTACCAGGGCTCCGCTAGCCGGCCCTTATACTGAGCCTAGCAGGCAGCTGGGTTACTCACATTTCACACAGGACTCACATATTCCCCGTATCTCCACCGCCCCGAAGGCACGGTCCTCCCACTGTGTGCCATACACACTCCCAGTGGGCCGCAGGTAATAAACACACAAATAGCCGCTCCGATCAGACGTCGCCGTAGGTAGCCCTCTCCGATCAGAACTCCCCGTAGGTTGCCTTCTCCACTTCGAATCCTCATAGGTAAGTCTTTCAAATTCAAATTCTCCACAGAATCACTTTTCCCTATGCTAGATGAACACTAGCAACCTCAGGATACCTGATACACATTTCAATTCAATTCTAGTACCATGCTCTGGCACCACAGACCATATAGGTCATATCAACTTCCTAAGAACCAGCTTGACTATTGAGTCTGATCCTTGGATAACAGTTCATCTCGTAAACCTCAACCTCAGTTGAACTGGGAAATCACTTCCCTCAAATCCACGGAGTATCATCCACTCAAGCATAAACTCAAAAATCCCTGCCAGCCTAAGGCATATCAGCCCCTAGGTCTTAAGGACTTTAAACACACAAGCTCAGTATGACATCACTACATGTAACATCATACCACCTAGGGTTTCTCACCCAATATCTAGGTTAGTCACGATACCTAGAATCTCAATATCACACATCTAGGAAATCATTTCATCCATTCCCAAATCAGATGATGGGTCTGATTACCTCCACCTCTGAATCTACGCATCTATTTCTCAGGAAAACCATTATATCTTTCGATTCCACAATGATTCACCACTCCTCGATAATCAAATAATGTATACACAGTCCACAAATCACATATATCCACAACCAGCAGGGACCTTAATATGTATACCACAAACAAACAAAGTCATCTCCTATGACTTAAGGCAGCAACTAC
This sequence comes from Inga leiocalycina, assembly GCA_963242795.1. NCBI lineage: Eukaryota > Viridiplantae > Streptophyta > Magnoliopsida > Fabales > Fabaceae > Inga > Inga leiocalycina. The sequence continues at coordinate 63,755,287 of OY725321.1, forward strand.
TGCCATTATCCTAGCAAATCCTTTACTTGCCAGGAACGGCAGCTCTGATACCAAAATGTAACCCCCTCAGTAATTATATCTGAAATACACGATTAAAATGAAATTGAGACCAATAATAATCAAATAACATTTACTAACCCATCACATGATGGGGTTTTCAAAATATACCTTTCGAAATCATTTATAAACTTGGTCTCATATTCACATTTCGAATACAATTACTATGCGAAGATAAATCACATTCATATAAATATCAGAGTGCACAACATAATCATCCCGGCAATATCGGGTACATACCTTTGCTAAAGATATACAGGGCACAATTGCCCATTACAATTCTTCAAATGGGGGTTACACAATCTCATCTCGAATGAGTCCTGCCGTTCCCTCCACGAGCCACTTGCCCTATCTAAATTGTTGGTAAGGGAGGGTGAGATTCGAGAGAATCTCAGTAGGGAAACATTATCAATATGCAGGCAAGATAAGTGTTTAATGCATGACATGCTTGCATCACATAACTCATGCACACATACAATGACAAATCTATAAGCTCAATGCTTCGAACGATACACATATGGCCATAGCATATATTGAAACATAGCTTCAAATCATTCATACATGTTCCACATAATCAAGCAAAGCAATAACATGCATCAACACATTAATACAGTTATCAGAGCATGCAGGAGAGATAAGTTCCCTACCTCCAGTCTTTTCTCCTCGATTTGCGTGCCAGCAACTCGGGGCTTCACATTCGATCCTACAATGTCAAATATACTATTTAGACACTTCCATAGTGTTTCTGGGGGTTATATGAAGCTATATGGAAAAATTACTAAAATACCCCCGGGGACCCGGCCCGGCCCCGCCGTACCCGGTCTAGCTGTACTTTTCCTGAAATTTTGACATGGGCTATTCTAACATATTTTCGCCCAAGGAATCCATTTTCGGACTCGGAATTATCAAATTCAATGTCAATTACAAAATTACCCTTGGCAGCCCCACTCTAAGGGTTTCAGGGGCGTTTTTGTAATTATGCTTTTTCGGCCCTTTCCGAAAAAGTGGCCAACTGTAACCCCACCTAATTTTCGCTCCTAAACTCAATGGAACCATCAAATCATTGAAAATCCAACTCTAAGACCCATTTCTAGAGCTGGCCGAAATTCTCAAGTATTCTGGGAAAAATTGGGGTTTTTCGGTTTCGGCTCCGTAAACGCGTTTCTTTCTACTCCTAACCACTTTATTAACCATTACATTGGGTTAGAACTACCATTTAGTATCAATTTGGGCAGCATAACACCTAGGCCAACCCATTTTCCAAATTTACAAACAAAGACAATCCGGTGAAATTTCACCGATTAAATCAACCACAGCAGCCAGAACAATCAAACATTGAAGTTTCGGAAGTTACCTCAAGCTCCCTCTGGCTTTTACTCAATATGGCTGAACCCTAGCCCCTTTTAAACAATGGAAATTGAGCTTCCAACACCTTAAAGAACATGAAAGAGAAGCTTAGAAGCAAGGTTATACGCGTTGGGAGCTAGATTGTCGGAGAAATCGGCTTACCTTGTGAGATTCCTCCTCTTTCTCTCTCTAAGAGCTCTCAACTTTCTCTCACAAGTTTCAGCTGGTTCATCACGACAGAAAATGATAGCTGAAGAAGATGAGAATATATTTAATTCCATGCTGATGTCATCTTTTAATGAGATGATGTCATAATTCCCATTTTCGGATTTTCTGGCAGATTTTCTGCCCAAACTTTGAAAAATCATAACTAATTCTAGAAAAATCTAAATGAGGTGATCCCAAAGCCAAATGAAAGGTATTTAAGTCCTCTTTATAGGAAAAATATTGGCCATTACTAAAAATCACCACACAATTCCAGAATTACACAAATTTCATCACTGCCCCAAAACAGAGTCCATTTTTGACCTCAAACTTTGGACAGTCATATCTCCCAGTTCAAAAAATGAAATGGCACAAATTATATGTCCATTTTGAAGCTTGAGATGTGAACTATAAGACTGGAACGTTTCATAATTTTCTGACATCATTTGCCTAGTCAAAACATCCACACGATAAGACTGCCCAGACAGAATTCACACTGGACAACATTTCCAATTTTGCAACCAATGTGTCCAATCCAATTTAAAACAATTCCAATGATTAAATACCACAACATGACACCATTTCCATCACAATACCCCATTCAATTATTCCCTCTATTCTAAGTCAATTTGAATGTTAATCCACAATTGAACTCAAATATAGGGTTTTGGCGTTGCTCATAACACAAGCGACTACAATCCACTTTATATTCTCTAAAAAGGTTCATTAATCACTAACCACGTCCACTTTTGTAGCCATTAACTCCTAATCACAATTTGGGATCTTGCTAAACCGGGGCTTAGCAATCCACTAATCTCAGGCTTATTCTCTAGTCTCAAGTCTCAAAATTCGGGGTATTACATTAATAATCATAATAAAATTTATTTAATTTTTGTTACTTATATTCATTTATACCAACACACATTCATGCACATGATAGAAGAAACTATAAGTTATTCGACTATTTAATTCAACACTCAATTTTATGTGTAGAGTATGGATCAAGAGGAGTTGTTTCATTGAAAGGAGATGTATACAGTTTTGGTGTTTTGCTTATGGAAATGTTTACAAGGAAGAAACCAACAGATGAGATGTTTGTTCAAGGTCTAACTTTGAAAGAATTTGTTAGCAAATCAACACCAAATTCAATCATCGATATTATTGATGTCAATTTGATGCACACAAGCAACCAAAACACTGGTAATATATTATTGTATATTACATCATTAGTTTTTGAGTTGGCATTAAATTGTTGCACTGCTACACCTGAGGCAAGACCTAATATGTCAGAGGTTGTGATGTCACTGGGAAAACACAAGGCCATGCTGATGCAAAATATTCAAGGGACCCCTTGTTGAATAATTGTGCTAAATCAAATTGCATTTGCTACAATCTATAACCCTTTGGATTGTTTTATTTTTTTCAACTTGTCATATGGAGTGATGATGTCTCCTGTATTAATATATTATTATTTGAAATTTGAGCATTTTGGACTCACATATGGGTTTTGGTTGTCTGCAAGGTAGTTTTTAACTTTTATGTGTTACAGATGTACATTGAATAATAGTAACATAGAGATAATGGCTTTTTTTATTTCATGATAAGTGAATAAAGTTTAGAAAGTGATTGACTTAAGGAAGATATACGTAAAAGATCATTGAAACGTGGAGGAGAAATAGAAATTGTTATAAAAAGAAGATATGGTTGAAAAAAAGCAATGAAATTAATCCACCAGAGAACCAAAGTGAATCCCTTTATAACTCTTATACTACATCGAGTCTTCAATATAAGACTCAGTTGAGTAATTTGAAGAGATTAAGGATATTAAATAAATTATTTTAAAGTATTTATATTTTTCATTTTTCCTCCAAACTAATTTGCTTGACTTATAAATAATATATAATCTAATGATCCACCTAAATAATTTAGCTACTTTATTCTCTCCAGAGCAGAGCAGTGGACTGGGTTGTATTGAGGACATAAGGTGGTGTTAATTATTCAATGACTGGGTTAACATGATTATTGGGTTCATTGTGGACTCCAACAAATCCCATCTTGCATTGACCCAATTACAAAAAATGGACCAATACTAAGACCATCCAAAGCTTTGAAATAAGTTTATAGATACAGATTGGGTTGCCATTATAATGCAATGGAATATGATGTTTTATTTTTATTCTATTTTATTTTATTGGTCAAAACATGTAATTCAAATGCCAAAATTACTTGGTTTTCAACCTGTGTTGGGCTTGGGTTTATGGCCAATGTCATTGTTAAACCAAAATTACTTTTATATTACTTTAATCAAAATCATGTTTTAAAAAAAATATATAACAAACTTTTACATATCTTAATACAATCTTTAGTTCCTCTAATTTTCTCTTATTTTGGTTTTAGTTCTTCTAATATCAAATTATAGGTTTTGGACCCTCAAATTTTACTCTGTAAATTGGACCCTACAATTTAATAAAAACTTGATCATTTTACCCTCTAAGGAATCAATACCCATACTTTGAACTTTGAAGCTTGAAGAACAAAGATTATATTAACCCAAGTCTTAAACATATATGCTAAGCTCCTCAATGTAATTATGGTGCATTTAAGTTAATACAAAAAAGAATTTTTAGAATTCTAGTTACATTGTTCTTAAAACTATAGGTGATGACTATGTTTTAGTGGTGATTTTTTTTCCATCGTTTTCATTGGTGATTATTTAATACCAGTAATTAATAACATTCACTCAATTATTTTTATTTTTTTTTATGTAAAAGCATTATAAATTTAATTATTTTTTTCTTTTTATCTACTTTTCCAAGATTTAATTTTTTATTGAAAATGAAAAGAAAGAAAGAAAGAAAGCTGAATGGGATCTCAATATTTATAATAACCACGTGTCAGTTCCTGATTCAGGTTCAATGCCTTGAATGGCAAGTGAAGAATTTCATCTAGGACAATCTAGCATGAAGAAAATGCTAGTTTTGTTTGGCGAATGGTAAGCCATTACCTTAATGTTGTTTCTAACGTCTAAGTAAATTTTGCTATATTTAACAAACTGGGCTGGCAGGGGTATGCTGCAGATTTTTTATGTCTTTGTTTTACTGATGTTTTTAGTTATTTTTCCAATACTTTATTCTTTTAGTGAGCTTTTCTTCATTTGCCTTCATCACTGACACCATAAAATTTGACGTATAAATTGTAAGCTTATAAAAGTATTAAACGTGTTGAGTTGGTGAATTCTATCCGGTTTGATGGCAGACTTATTGTATTTATTAGTTTTGGCCACTGATGAATGTTAATAATAATGAGAGACATTGCTTCTTTTCTTTTTTTTTTGAATTCTGGAGAATTTTGTGAGACTCAGTACTGAATAAGTACTAGCTAGTTATGTTTTTTTCCTAAAGAAATGATGCTTAGAACCTAAAAATCAGACAAAACAGTACAATAGAACAAAACAAAACAAAACAAGAAACCGCAAAACAATCAGCCACCCGTATCTACCATCTATTAGTAAAACATAAAAGGCCAATTTGTCTCACAATATCCTTCTACCATTTGTAGTCTTTGAGTCTATTTTCATCTTTCAAAAATAATTCACAATTTCCCTGTCTTTCAGTATATTTTCATTTCTTTAGATAAGCTCTCTTTTCTCCTGAATAGGAGCTCATTGTGTTAATATCAAGACACACATACTTTGTCTGGTTCCTAAAACATGGTTTTCTTTTTGCAGTGTTATAATAATGACTAGGGCTTTCCCCAATTATCTAAGGGAGAGAAAGGATCTTGTTTTTGTTCAGAATATATCGAGTCTTATTGCTTATCAGATTAAGCAAGCCCTAATAATAATATGCTTTGCTTGCTAATGGAGTTGGCGGATACAACACCTTGGACATGAAATTGATCATCACAAATTAATTATGCATATTCCATCAGACAGTATATCAATTTTGTCGTCATATGGACAATAAGGGATTATAGGTGCAGCGCTTACGAATTTTTATAGATCTTGTAATTTTTTGGCATCAAGATCATTTGAGTTTTACATTGTCTTTTCATAAACCATGAGCTTAGAAATTCACATTCAACATTTAATCGACAGCACAAAATATATGCCTCAAACAATGGGAGGAAAGAGCTTACCATATGCATTTCCAATCTGACTTTGATTTTTAAAACCAGCAGTAACAGAGATGCTGAGAAATCTGGCCAAGGAACATCTTCGATGTGTGCACAACTTTCACTCTTGGAAAACAACCATGTGCTAGGGCTTGCTTGATAATTGAAAGGTTGCAGTTATTGTGGTCTGGCTTGCAACTATAGCTGCCGCTATTGTTACAACAAATACTGGCCAATATATTCTATCTGCAGAACTAACAATAATCAACTTCAGTATCTAACAAATGAACAGAAACTGCATAAAGAAATTAAGCGGCATGATTCAAATTACTAAAATCTTTTAATTGTTCTGGTATCGATGGAGGTAGTCGAATCTCCAAGCTCTGGTTCTGAAGCTTCTTTGCGGCGCCTCTGTTCTGGTATGAAGCTCTCTCAATTTGCCTCTGGTGTCTGATTCTGAGCTCTGGTTCCAATTCTCCTGCTATGGTGAAGCTCTATTTCTGGTGTGGGGGAAGAAAGTCGAAGGTCATCGGAGATTGTGGAGGAAGGTGATCAGTGAGAGTGAATGGTGGTGTTTTGCCGCACTTCTATCTCCTTGTATTCTCTGTCGCTCCGGCAGTGACAGAAAGGCGGCCTGTGGTGTTGAGGGAAGAAGACCGCCGGTGGCCTGTGGTGGTGAATGATACCTCCGACGAGAGAGGAAGAAGAAGGCGAAGGTGATGGAGGAGGTTGAAGATCTACAGTTGGTGAGCCCTGTCAGTGGCCGCCGCTACTATTTCATTAAGCACCGAAGAAGCAGCAGCATTGAGCCTCGACCTAACCCTTGGTCAAAACGTGCGTTTTCACCAAGGGACTGCATTGAAAATTTTGAAAGTTTTTAGGAGGACTAATATAGAATAGCGAAATATTTTGTGGGTCCAAAGTTAATTTGAAAACATTTTAGGCCCAGTTTTTGTAATTGTCTCTGAATCTTTCTTCATTAGTTCGCAGTTTCTAGAAATTCTAGGTTCTTTCCTGTATTTTTCCCAAACTAATATGCAATGAAAATAAATCCAAAATATAATATCTTGTATTCCAAAATTAATCAATTAAGGTAAATCATAAAATATATGATATTTTTGAGAGTTTTCAACTTTAATCAAAATTAATTATAAAAGAGGTATTTTAAGCTCAATTCTTATGACAAAAACCCCAAATAAAATATGAAAATATATAATAAAAATAGAGATTTATCATATACATTATAACATGATTTTTTGGGTCACGAATGTACATTGAATTAAAATTTCGGAAATTGTTTATTTTTTACTTTCCCATTTTATTTCTGCCTACCAAAAAAATAATATTGATTTTCCAAATGAATTAAAATGTTTCTTACCATTGTCTGTTTCTTTATGCTCTATACTGATGTATTGGAAGTCTCCTTATGTTTTTGGGAGTAAAACCCAGCTAAACATACTAAATTATGTTTGATTAAAAAGTCATATTCATTTTACATATTGAGAATTATATTAATTCCTCTTGCACATATTCTAGTCCAGAATAAAACGCAAACATGTGTTTGGGGCTCCCAAAGCTTGAAATCTTTTGGGTGGGTGGCAACGATTTGTCTAGTGAAATACCATCTACTTGGCATCAATGCAAAGAACTGAAAGAGTTAGTATTAGCTAATAACATATTCAAATTTTAGATCTCCGGAGCAACAACTTGGAAGGTATGAGTTATAATTACATGTTGATTGCAAATTTATTTTCTTGTTTATAGGTCATTAATTCTTAATACACATTAGTAATTCTATTTGAATCAATAAAAATATATTCGACTGGATTACATTTAAAAACACGGATCATGATGATTTCTTGTTAAAGCAAAGCATGTCATTCAAAGTGTCAATTAGCTGTCGGTTATAAATAGTTTAGTGTAGAAATGAATATCAATAAAACAATATGAAATAAAAATACACTTATTTTTTAATATTTAGTGTCAATTAGATGTTTTCGCTCATTTAGATGTTAATTCTTGAACTGCAAAAACAATATTCTAGGGAGATAATTATCAACATCGGTGGCCTCCTTCCCCCACTCTTTGTCTGTCTAACCATGCATCTATCACAGTATCATTATTACTATTATCATCAATCGGCAATTGCACGTTGCTCGAGTATTTGTATCATATATAATATTTGTGGGTAAGGTTGAAACCAAAACTTCTTGTTCTATATTATATCCAAAACTTCTAATTGAAAATGAGTTTTTTGTGTATATATATAGTCATTTGGATTATGAAGAGAAATTATAATAAAACATAGGCTTGATAAGCGAGGCATATGCTGGAATATTCAATTATATCTAGGTCGCAACTCCTTTAATGGTATGATCAATCTACCCATCCATCAATTTTTATGCTTTCAAAAATTCCATTTATTATTTGCTAAACTGTTCAGTATATTAGTTTTTCATAATCAGTAGTAACTACCTACGCCTAAGACACACATACACCAAATTCTTTTGCAGGTGAAATTCCTCAATCTACTTTCAACATTCCTTCTTTGAGAAACGTTGACCTTTCCTTTAACCATTTAAATGGTAATTTGCCAGACGAGATGTGCCATCAACTCCCTTTACTTGAGGACTTTGAGGTTGTTGAAAATCATTTACAGGGAAATATTCCAAAATCAATGTGTAATTGCACATCTTTGCTACTCTTGTATTTGGATATCAACTCGTTTTCAGGTATGCTCAAAAATTACCCTTCTACATGAGTTGTGTGCTCGCGCTTATAACTATATCACATGTTTAGTACTTTCATTCAAATATGCGAATATATGACAAGAAATTATTGCAAGCTTTGAAATGTAATGACGTTTTCAAACACACACACTTAATAACTCCTATTGATAGGATTTAGATAGGTTGAGAGAATAAGGAAGAAAAAGTCTTTATTAAATACAAACGAATAAAATTGATATTTTTTTCAAACACTACCCTTATGGTGGCTAGACTCTTTGCAGACTAAAATTACATTAAAATAATCAAATAAAATCTAGAAATAATCTCTAAAATGTATTGGATCCTGTCAACAATAATATGGATCCTTTGATTCGTAAAATCGATATCTCATAAAATATTCAAACTAAACAAATTAATTAAATAAAGTATATCCTAGTCAATATTGACTCAATAATAAACTAATCCTAATTGAGATATTTATAAATAATATTTATATTATTTTTAACAGAAAATAAATTAACAACTCTTTAACACATGCTAATAAACACGAATTGCAAAATATTTATTTGTAGTTTTATTAAATGTTCTCTGAAGATCACATTTTATGGAATCCTTGCCCAAAAAGTAGTTAGATTTTTATATGACACATAAGAAAGCAATGATAAAGATATTTACGTACGCAGACCCTCATGTAATAATAGGAACTAATTTCATACACGGCTTAAATTAGTTCCTTCACTTTCCTTTATTATCCAGGTATGGACTTGCTAGGATAGAAACAAGTTTAAAAGGACCAGAAAGTAATAAAATATTAGAAGTTTCTTGTAATATAGAGAAGTGAATTCAAATTTTTGAAACGTACGTGTGTCTGTTTTACACATACACGTACATTATATAAAAGTTATCATGCATCCATCATTTTTTGTTTTTTAAGTTAATCACCCAACAGCTAGCTTTTTGTTTTCAGGTCTTATACCCAAGGAGATAGGCAATCTTGATAAGATTGAAGAGTTGGCTTTCTCAGATAATAATTTCAATGGACCCTTTCCTTCCCATATATTCAACATTACGGCATTGAGACGCGTCTTCCTTGACAATAATTTCCTCTCTAGCTTTCTCCCATCAAATTCAGGAATTGGCCTTCCCAACCTGAAAGAATTATACTTGGGAGCGAATCAACTTATTGGAAAAATTCCAAACAGCATCTCAAATGCTTCCAAGCTCACTATGTTAGATTTATCAGGGAATAAATTTAGTGGAGATATACCCACTGCACTTGGGAATCTAACAAACCTGGTGGCATTAGATCTTGAAGGGAACGATTTGAATGGGTTGATTCCAAATGCAATTAATAGACTGCAAAGCCTTCAACATTTAAGTCTTAGCTACAACAGATTGCAAGGGCCCATCGTAAGTGAATTGTGCCAAATCAAAAGTTTGAGTGAGTTGTATCTAGCCAACAACATGTTTTCAGGAATGATTCCAAGTTGCCTCACAAATACTTCTTTGCGGAAGTTGGATTTAAGCTCTAACAAATTGATTTCTCATATACCCTCTTCCCTTTGGAGTCTCCAAGATATCTTGATCCTAGACTTATCCTCCAACGAATTGAGTGGAACAATTCCACCCCAGGTATCAAACTTTAGAACAATTATGCTATTGAACTTGTCAAGAAATCAAATTTCTAGTAAAATCCCAACAACCATGGGTGGCTTGAAAACACTGCAAAATCTGTCTTTGGCTCATAACAAACTGCAAGGACCTATTCCTGAATCATTTAGTGGCATGATAGATATTGAGCTCTTGGATTTGTCCCAAAACAATTTGTCTGGGCCGATTCCAAAATCTTTAGAGTTACTTGCCCATATGAAGTACATTAATCTTTCATACAATTTATTGTATGGAGAAATTCCAAACGGTGGGCCTTTTCATAATTTTACTTATGAATCTTTTATGATGAATGAAGATCTTTGTGGAAAGCCCCGGCTAAAAGTCCATCCATGCAAAAAAGGAAAAAAGCACATCTCAACAAAAATGGTGCTTGTGATCAAATCCTTGTCGGCTATCATTTTTGCAATCATTTTGGTTGCTTCATGCCTAGTGTTCCTTAAATTTAAGAAGGGTCGTGTTAGTCATGAGACGAACAATAGAGACTTCTTAAATTTGGGTGCACCAATCAGGATATCCTATTATGATCTTTTGCAGGCAACAAATAATTTCGATGAGAGTAATTTTCTTGGCAAGGGAAGTTTTGGATCAGTTTACAAAGGAATTCTTTCAAGTGGAAAGATAGTGGCTGTGAAAGTATTTCACTCAAACTTGGAAGAAGCAATGAGGAGTTTTGATGTTGAATGTGCTGCCATATGCAGTTTACGTCATCGAAATCTCATTAAGATCATCAGTAGTTGCTCAAATGATGATTTTAAATCTCTAATAATGGAATTCATGTCAAATGGGAGTCTTGATAGATGGTTGTACTCTCATAACTATCATTTAGATATGGTGCAAAGATTGAACATAATGATTGATGTGGCATCAGCGTTGGAGTATCTTCATCATGGTTCTTCTACACTAGTGGTCCATTGTGATGTAAAGCCGAGCAATGTTTTATTGGATGAAAATATGATGGCCCATTTGAGTGACTTTGGAATTGCCAAATTGTTAATTGACAGTCAATTCGAAATTTATACTGAAACTTTGGCTACAATTGGTTATATGGCACCAGGTAATAGTTTAATACTCATATTAAAATTTATTTAATTTCTGTTACTTATATTCATTTATACCTACACACATGCATGCACATGATTGAAGAAACTATAACTTATTCGACTATTTAATTCAGCACTCAAATTTATATGTAGAGTATGGATCAAGAGGAGCTGTTTCATTGAAAGGAGATGTATACAGTTTTGGTGTTTTGCTTATGGAAATGTTTACAAGGAAGAAACCAACAGATGAGATGTTTGTTCAAGGTCTAACTTTGAAAGAATTTGTTGGCAAATCAACACCAAATTCAATCATCAATATTATTGATGTCAATTTGATGCACACAAGCAACCAAAACACTGATAATATATTATTGTATATTGTATCATTAGTTTTTGAGTTGGCATTAAATTGTTGCACTGACGCACCTGAGGCAAGACCTAATATGTCAGAGGTTGTGGTGTCACTGGGAAAACACAAGGCCATGCTAATGCAAAATATTCAAGGAACCCCTTGTTGAATAATTGTGTTAAATCAAATTGTATTTGCGACAATCTTTTAACCCTTTGGATGTTTTATTTTTGCAACTTGACATATGGAGTGATGACGTCTCCTGTATTAATATATTATTATTTGGAATTTGAGAATTTTGGACTCACATATGGGTTTTGGTTGTCTTCAAGGTAGTTCTTAACTTTTATGTGTTACAATCGTACATTGAATAATAGTAACATAGAGATAATGGCTTTTTTCCTTTCATGATAAGTGAATAAAGTTTAGAAAGTGATTGAATTGAGGGAGATATACGTAAGAGATAATTGAAACGTGGATGAGAAATAGAAATTGTTATAAAAAGAAAATATGGTCCAAAAAAAGCAATGAAATTAATCCACCAGAGAACCCAAGTGAATCCCTTTATAACTCTTATACTACGTTCAGTCCTTAATATAAGATTCAGTTGACTAATTTGGAAAGATTAAGGATATTAAATAAATTATTTTAAAGTATTTTTATTTGTCATTTTTTCTCCAAATTAATTTTCATAACTTATAAACTAATATATAATCTAATAATCTACATAAGTAATTTAGCTACTTTATTCTCTCCAGAGCAATCGACTGTGTTGTATTGAGGACATAAGGTAGTATTTTTTTTTGTTGCCCATCCGGTTCACCGGAGCTTTGCCCCGACTACATCCAGATCCAACCCGCATCGCGCACCTAGCTATGGTGGGAGAGTCTCCCAATGGGAATTTTCTGCATACACAAGGCTCGAACCCGAGACCTTGCTTAAGCGGAACCAAGCCGCTTACCACTTGGACCAACTCCCATTGGCGACATAAGGTAGTATTAATTATTCAATGACTAGGTTAACATGATTATTGGGTTCATTGTGGACTCCAACAAATCCCATCTTGCATTGACGCAATTAGAGAAAATGGGCCATTACTAAGACCATCCAAACCTTTAAAATAAATTTATAGATACAGATTGGGTAATTATATGGAATATGATGTTTTATTTTTATTCTATTTTATTTTATTGGTCAAAACATGTAATTCAAATGCCAAAATTACTTGATTTTCAACCTGTGTTGGGCTTGGTTTGTATGGCCCATGTCATTGTTAAACCAAAATTACTTTTATATTACTTTAATCAAAATCATGTTTTAAAAAAATATATAACAAATTTTATATGTTAATACAATCTTTAGTCCATCTAATTTTTCCTCATTTGGGTTTTGGTTCTTCTAATATCAAATTATAGGTTATAAACCCTCAAATTTTATTTTGTAAATTTTTCCTATAATTTAATAAAAACTTGATCATTTTACCCTTTTAGGAATCAATACCCATAGTTTGAACTTTGAAGCTTAAAGAACAAAGTTAATATTAACGCAAGTATAAACACACATGCTAAGCTCCTCAATGTAATTATGGTGCATTGAAGTTAATACAAAAAGGAATTTTTAGAATTCTAGTTACGTTGTTCTTAAAACTATAGGTGATAACCATGTTTTAGTGGTGATTTTTTTGCCATCGTTTTCATTGGTCATTATTTAATAATTAATAACATTCACTCAATTATTTTTATTTTTATTTTTATGTAAACCGATTAAAAATTTAATTATTTACAGTTTTTTATCTACTTTTCCAAGGTTTATTTTTCTATTGAAAACAAAAAGAAAGAAAGAAAGAAAGCTGAATGGGATCTCAATATTTATAATAACCACATGTCAGTTCATGATTCGGTGTTCAATGCCTTGAATGACAGGTGAAGAATTCTATCTGGGACAATCTAGCATGAAGAACTCTAAAACCATTTCGGACGGAAAGCTCGAGGAAATGTGAGTTCGTTTTGTTTGGCGGAGTAAACAATTACCTTAAAGTTGTTTTTTACGTCTAAGTAAATTTTGCTGTATTTTATAGGTTTTGGGAAACTGGGCTGCCAGGGGTATGCAGCAGATTTTTTATATATCTGTTTTACTGGTGTTTTTGGTTATTTTTCCAATATTTTATTCTTTTAATGAGCTTTTCTTCATTTGCCTTGATCACTGATACCTTAAAAAGCAAAGCATAAATTGTAAGCTTATAAAAGTATTAAACATATTGAGTTGGTGAATTCTATCTGGTGTGATAGCAGACTTATTGTATTTATTAGCTTTGGCCACTGATGAATGTTAACATTAATGAGAGGTTTTTTTTTTTTGAATTCTGGAGAATTTTATGAAACTCAGTACTGAATAAGAACTAGCTAGTTATGTTTTTTTCCTAGAGAAATGATGCATAGAGCCTGAAAATCAGACAAAACAATACAACAGAACAAAATAAAACAAAACAAGAAAGCACAAAACAATCAACCACCCATATCTACCATCTATCAGTAAAACATAAAAGGCTGATTAGTCCTACAATATCCCTCTACCATTTCTAGTCTGAGTCTGTTTTCATCTTTCAGGAATAATTCACAATTTCTGTGTCTTTCAGTATATTTTCATCTCTTTAGATAAGCTCTCTTCTATCCTGAATAGGAGCTCATTGTGTTAATATCAAGACACACATACCTTGTCTGATTCCAGAAACATGGTTTTCTTTTTGCAGTATTGTAGTAATGACTAGGGCTTTCCCCAATTATCTTGGGCAGAGAAAGGATCTTGTTCTTCTTCAGAATATATCAAGGCTTATTGCTTATCAAATTATGGAAGCCCTGATAATAATATGCTTCTCACAGTGTTAGAGGGAAACAGAGAGCTTACATAAGTATAGCTGGGATCTTTGGGAACTTTTGTCAAAACTTGCTAATGGAGTTGGCGGATACAACACCTCAGACATGAAATTGATCATCACAAACTAATTATGCATATTCCATTAGACAGTATATCAATTTTGTTGTCGCATGGACAATAAGGGATTATAGGTGCAGCGCTTACGAATTTTTAGACATCTTGTAATTTGTTGGCATCAAGATCATTTGAGTTTTACATTGTCTTTTCATAAACCATGAGCTTAGAAATTCACATTCAACATTTAAATGACAGCACAAATTATATGCCTCAAACAATGGGAGGAAAGAGCTTACCATATGCATTTCCAATCTGACTTTGATTTTTGAAGCCAGCAGCAACAGAGATGCTGAGAATCATGAGGATCCAATTAATATCTGGAAATATATATCTGGCCAAGGAATATCTTTGATGTGTGCACAACTTTCACTCTTGGAAAACAACCATGTGCTAGGGCTTGCTTGATAATTGAAAGGTTGCAGTTATTGTGGCCTGGCTTGCAACTATAGCTGCCGCTGTTGCTGCAACAAATACTGGCCAATATATTCTATCTGCAGAACTAAGGATAATCAACTTCAACATCTAACAAATGAACAGTTACTGCATGAAGAAATTAAGCAACATCATTCAAATTACAAAAATCTTTTAATTGTTCTGGTAAAGATGGAGGTAGTCGAATCTCCAAGCTCTAGTTTTGAAGCTTCCTCACGGCGCCTCTGTTCTGGTATGAAGCTCTCTCAATTTGCCTCTGGTATCTGATTCTGAGCTCTGGTTCCAATTCTCCTGCCACGGTCAAGTCTGTTTCTGGGGTGGGGGAAGAAAGTCGAAGGTCGCCGGATATTGCGGAGGAAGGTGACCCGTGAGAGTGAATGGTGGTGTTCTGCCGCGCTTCTATCTCCCTATGTTATCTATCGCTCTGAAAGAGACAGAAAGGCGGCCTGTGGCGTTGAGGGAAGAAGACCGTCGGTGGCCTGTGGTGGTCAATGATGCCTCCAACGAGAGAGGAAGAAGAAGGCGAAGGCGATGGAGGAGGTTGAAGATCTACAGGTGGTGAGCTCTGTCAATGGCCGCCGCTACTGTTTCATTAAGCACCGAAGAAGCAGCAGCATCGAGCCTCAGCCTAACCCTTGGTCAAAACGTGCGTTTTGACCAAGTGACTAAAATGCAAATTTTGAAAGTTTTTAGGGGGACTAAAACAAAATAGCAAAACTTTTGAGGGTATAACTTTAATTTGTAAACATTTTAGGCTTTTTTTTTTTTTAATTGTCTCTGAATCCTTTCTTCATTAGTTTTCAGTTTCCAAAACCAAAAAAATAATATTGATTTTCCAAGTGAATTAAAATGTTTCTTACCTTTGTCTGTATCTTTGTGCTCTATGCTGATGTATTGGAAATCCCCATATGTTTTTGGGACTGAAACCCAGCTAAACGTACTAAATTATGTTTGAGTAATTACTGATTAACTAAAATTTCTTTTAAAGAAGAGTTTGTTTAAGAAACAAATAGCATCAATACAAAATTTTCGTCCTATTAGCTTATGTAATGTTGTATACAAGACTATTACAAAAATTATTGCGAATAGGATTAAGGATGCTCTTCCTGATATTATTTCTCCTAATCAATGTGGATTTGTGCCTGGTCGACTAGGTTCGGAAAATATAATTATTGCCCAGGAGGTTATTCATTCAATGCGTAATATGCAGAAAAAGAAGGGATTTATGGCGATCAAAATTGATCTTGAGAAAGCATATGATAGACTTAATTGGGGATTTATTCTTGATTGTCTTGAGGAGATGCACTTGCCTCCTTACCTCCTCAATGTGGTTCGTGGTTGTATCACTTCTGTGGCTATGCAAATACTTTGGGAAGGTAGTAAAACTCAAGAGTTTTTCCCATCACGTGGGGTTCGACAAGGTGATCCCATTTCTCCTTACCTTTTTGTTATTTGTATTGAGAAATTGGCTCACTTGATTCAAGAGCAGCTCTTTAGTGGAAAATGGAAGCCTATTCGTCTTAGGAAGGATGGGCCCCCTATTTCCCATCTTTTCTTTGCTGATGATTTAATCTTATTTGCTGAGGCATCTATGGAACAAGTCGATGTAGTTAAGGGTTGTCTTGATAAATTTTGTGGTCTTTCAGGGCAGAAAGTTAGTTCATCTAAAACTCGGGTATTCTTTTCCAAGAATGTAAGTCATATTAGGCGGAATCAACTCAGTAATAGTTTGGGATTTATCACTACGCCTGATCTTGGGAAATATTTGGGAACACCATTGCATCATTCTCGAGTTAGGGGTGATACTTATCAGTTTGTAGTTGACAAGGTTAAATCAAGGTTAACCAATTGGAAGGCCCATACTATTTCTTTGGCAGGACGACATACTCTTATCTCTTCAGTGGTACAAGCTATTCCTTTATACCCTATGCAAACTTGTCCGCTTCCTGTTGCAGTATGTGAGGAGATCGATAAACAAGCCCGCGGGTTTCTCTGGGGTTCAACTTGTGAGCAAAGGAAAGTTCATTTAGTTTCTTGGGATAATGTATGTCAAGAAAAGCGGCGAGGGGGACTTGGGTTATGTCATTCTCGTCTCCAGAATAGAGCTTTCATGATCAAAGCTGGATGGGGTCTTATAAAGAATCCTGGATCTCTTTGGGTACGAGTTGTGCGTAATAAGTATTATTGTGGAGATGATCTTTTACCTAACATTAATATCCAATGCCCAGGATCTCGGCTGTGGGTAGGTATCCGTAACAACTGGGAAAAGGTTCTGGAAGGGACTGAATGTGTTCGTCGGCCTATTGGGGATGAAATAGTAAGATGGAAGTTAGAGAAACATGGTAACTTTTCTCTTAAGTCCGCTTATAATATGTTGTAGGATTCTGAGCCTATTGGAACTCAAGTATGGAGTAGAGTGTGGAAATTGGCTGTGCCTCAGCGGTGTAGAACTTTTATGTGGTTGACTCTTCATAATAAGCTTCTGACCAATGATGAGTTGATGAGGAGGGGTGTGTCTTCTTTAGTTCCATGTGTTTGGTGTAATCAAAGTCCTGAGTCATGTCTGCATGTGTTACGAGATTGTCCAACGGTCCAAAAAATGTGGGTCAGTATTCTAAAGCCAAGTTATAAGCATCAGTTCTTTTCATGCAATCTCTGGGATTGGTGTATTATGAATCTCTTAACGAGTATGGGTCTTGGCAAGGAATCATGGAAGGAATTATTTGTGTTGATCTGTTGGCTTCTATGGAAGCGTCGCAATGAATGTGTTTTTAATAACACTATTACCACGACTAACACAGTAATCGTTAAAGCTAAAGCCATTCTTCTTAGTTATACGTCAGCAAAGGTTAAGCTGCAAAATTCGCAGCTTCGAGGTAACAACATTGTAGTTGAACCTACACAGGAATTAATGGTGGAGGGCTTTGTTTGTTTATTAGTGGATGGAGCATATTCTTATTCCAACATGTTGGTAGCTTGTGGAGGGCTCATCAAGGATCATGAGGACAGGACCATTGAGTCTTTTATGTTTCATATGGGAGGAGGGGATCCTTTGAGTGCGGAACTGTGGGCTTGCCTTATGGGATTACGGAGAGCGTGGGATCGTGGATTTAGGAAGATAATTATCAAAAGTGACTGTGTTCAGGCAATTGAGCTAATTCACCAAGGATCTGCTGAGCTTCATGAGAATGAGAATATTATTGTTGAAATTAATAATATGTTGCAGAGACAATGGACCGTGCAGATTAACATATGTAGTCGAGAGGTTACGCAGGAGGCTGACGACCTTGCGAGAAGGGCGCTAGACTGTTCCCCTGGTCTCCAAGTATTTTCATCAATTGTTGATCCTTCTTTGAATTGTCTAGTAGAGTAGCTGTTTTTGTTTCATTTGTATCAAAAAAAAAAAAAAAATAACTGCACATAAGATGCAAAAATGGGGTTTGAAGAATAATTTTTATTAAGATTTCAAGAGGTTTAGACAAATTATTGCATAATTTAACAAATTTTAGAACTTTGATTTTTAACAAGAAAATAGTGATTTTTGTCAAAACAATTCTCTTAAAAAGGAGAAAAATTCTCTAAAAATTAAGGTCAAGTACAAGCTAGATGGAGAAAAGAAGTTTCTCTCCAAAATAATTTTAGAAAAATGATCCTCCCGAAATTTCTTAAAAGATTTGAGCTAAAAATATTTTTCTTCAATGCCTTTTATAATACTAGTTCCATTATATTCATCCCCAACTCAAGAATCTTCAATTTCTCTGTATGTCCTTCTCTACTCATTCTTCATTTTCTTTATATTTTAAAGACTTGCAATTTGGGCAATTGTAGCAAAGGATCCTATGACTCACTATTTGATTAAAAAGTCATATTCATCTTACATATTGAGAATTATATTAATCCCTCTTGCACATCTAAGTCTACGAATAAAACGCAAACAACCATTAGATCAAAGTAAGCAAATAGATTACAAAACAAAGCATCTACTGATTGATAGAAAAATTAAAGTGAGATAATGAGATTTGGGCCCCTAGATGATGGTTGTTAAGACTTTATTCCCCTGAATTGAAAAAATATCAAATCTAAATTGTAAAACAAATGCAATAATTGATGTCGGTAACCCATTCATATTGTTGAACAATATGAAAACAACATAAAGTCCATTAAAGTACTTTATCAACACGTTAAAGCACTCTATCAAAAGCATACTTTAGCTTCCACTTTTTTATATATAAATGAAAAATTTTACTTTCACTTATGTTTATTATATATTTTCATATATGAAAAAATGTATATATTTTCACATATGTAATATGGTGGCCGACAGTCTCGTCAAAGTTTAAACTTTTTTTTTTATGAAATATATAACATTTAACGCAGTAAAACCTTTGATAGTTGCAGGCTTTCTTTTTTCATGATTTGATTATTACCTCAGAAAATTTGTTACTATGTTTAAAAATGTTGAAGAATTTGCTCATTTTTATTTAAATATTTATTGTTGCATGTTATATTTTTGGCGTATTTATTGTTTGCCGTTTACTTCTAGTTTTTGTGAGCGACTTATGTGTTTTCAAAGGAATTTGGTTTTACTTATGTACCATGAAAAAACTAATGTATTGTACAATGAAATTATAAAATGAGTGAAAATTAAATAAAAAATTAAAGAAAAGCCTATTGAGTTCTTAAGATTATAAATTCATGATTAATATCTTTTTTGGTCCTTACAGCTTATTTTGGTCTCTATGGTTTTGTAACGACTTGATTTAAGTTAATGGTACGGACCAAAACCCAAATTCATTAAAAGTATATAGACTCGTCATTGATGACCCCAATTTTTTTGTTCTTAATGTCCTTTCAATGCCAAACATTTACTATTGTATAGAAATATTGATGCAATTTAAAAGAATATTATGTTAAGCTTGCTAGGTATTTTTCTGTGCCAAATCATTCTTGATATCTAGTTTCTCCATTTCAATCACCCAGCTTACCAACTTATATCAAATGCATGCAAACAAGACAAATAAAATGAGATGAAATATGGGGGGGGGGGGGGGAAGGAAATATCTGAAATGTCAAAAAGAAAAGTGTGATATGTTTGGATTCACTTAAAAGGAATAAACACCATCAAAGATGAGCAAGGGTATGGAAAGGAAATGGTTGTTGGTCTCTTAACAAATTATTATGCTTTTATTAAATAAAAAAAAAAAGACGTGAAGCTTAATTGGTGGGGGCTATTTCTAGATTAGAGGAATATAACTTTGTTTGATCATATTTTTAAATCCGAATAATTAAAATTAAATCCATCAATATTCATAATTTGTTATATTTGATAAAGAAATTTTCATAAAATTAATATATAAAGCCATTGAGCATGATAAAATCGAAAAAATTAACATTAGTTTAAAAGTGAGTTAACAAGTATGTAAACTCATGAGTTTAACTGAATTTACAGCTAACACGAGTTTACCTGCGATTCGACTTGATTTAATAAGGTAGAAATGTAAAAACAGTAAACTTAGATAATCACCTTCTAAGTTTGACAACAAAGCTAATTAGGGGAAATTAATCCAAAAGTCCCATAGTTTTAATCATATCCCTGCAGCCTTTTTATTGGCTCTTCACAATTTCTAAGATCATAAGCATTAGTTTATATGCTCATAATCTGTTGATTATGAATCTTAATGTCAAAATTGTACCACCAATATGTTACCAAAATAGTGTACCAACAATAAATAAAAGTAGTCAACTCTTCAAGTGATTTATATTATGGATCAAAAAAAATTTTCCAAAAGATGCCCTATATTTTAGACTGAGAGAATATAAAAATAGATACCTTTGATATTGTTAGCCCTATAAACGAACTAAGTAATGCCACTGTCATGAAGTAGCGCGCGCGTTGGTTGCTTCTGCAGAAGGTTTAATTTGTTTTGTTGATACAAGGTTTAAACAATTTTTAGTGAGCCTTATTTATCGTGATTACTGTTAATGATTGTGGATATCCCTCATTTATGTGACATAAGAATATAAAACCCCTAATAATTATAGAATAAAAGAGATTATAATGTACTCCTAGGATCCTTAATGTATGACATAATTTGGGAGTTGTAGAAAAACTATTTTACAAATTCATCATTTTTTCTCAAATTAGTCATATTAACATTCCCAAAGCAATAATCAAGTATATGTGAGGGGGGAATAAAGGAAGATGATTAGGATATTTTCAAAAACATTATGTCATATTAGCTAATTTAACTAACTTCCATAATCTAATCAAATTAATTAACTGACTAACTTCCAAAATGTGAATACTCTCAAAATTTTGGACAAGTTTATCTCGTTCTTAAAGAACTAATACTGTGGCTGTGGTCATTGCTAGATCAATGTTCATCTACAGCATAAAACTTGAGAGCGCAAGATCTCATTATTGAGGTTTTTTGGTATGTACTATATACTATACAGTGAGTGTTTTTTTAAGCTAAACCTATTGCTTAAGAGTTTGACAAGTTTGCTATATAGTATTAGGTGAGACAATTACTAGACATTGTGTGTAGCTGTGTGTGTGTGTCCCACACACGCACCCAAACATTTAAGAGCCCAATCTAGCTATTTTATCACTCTAATTTATCACTTTCTCCAAACTAATTTACCTAATTTATAAATTGATTATATTTGTAATAAAATATTACACATGAGTATTTTAAGAAAATCAAATCACATATATTATAATTGACTAATTTATTCATTTTCTTGATTTGTCCAAGTATCTCCTAGGATGAAGATAAAATTATAATATAATATTGTTAAAAACTTAACCCAATTTTTGACCATTTAATTTAATATAATATTGTTTAAATTAAAAAAATACAATAAAAGATAAAATTATAATTCAGTAGTTTATATTATACAAATATAATATAAAATAAAACATCCACTTCCTGGGTGCACAATGTGGGGACTTTCATACTCTGTCCACTTCAATCCTTGCTGTGTTGCCTTCTTGCTGAAGGAACGATGCCGCTTCATCTCTATGGAGGGAAATGGAGAGAGGTAGTAGGGTATTTTTTTGGAGATCATGCCATGTTTGTGATAATTAATTAGTCAAGTAGCTCTTATATTATGTTTAGAGGAGTACATATTTTCATTATTAAATTTGAGAAAGTTGAGAAAATATCTATAAAATTTATTTAAAAACAAGCATAATATATCGAACAAGCTTATTATTATTATTATTATTATTATTATTATTATTATTATTATTATGGCATTTTTATTCTTGTTGATCAAATGGCGTCTACTCACAAGTCAGGCACGTCAATAATGGAGTAACTGTATATGATACCTCTTTTTGATATGTATGCCTTCTTCTCACTAACTTTTTTGTGTTGGGAGGTTTCTTATATGGCCTACAACACTTGACCACAAATGAAATAATAATGCTGTGGTGATAAAGATGTGAGAAATTATGCAACACGCAATTTTCTTCTTTTCTTGCACCCACATCTTTATTTTTTATTTTTTGGCCGGCACACATCTTTATTTTATGGCACAATTTTATGGTTATTTCACTTATTTGTGTCGTCCTTAATAAATTTTTTTATGGGGTAGACTTAGACCATGCTTAGACTTCCATGAGTCAAGTCTATCTAAATCTAAGCAAGTATATAAATCATTTGATGATTATAAGAAAATTACATCCAACCAACGGCAAATGGCTTTTAAAGACCCTGCAAGATCATATTGCAGTCAAGAACCATAAATTTTTTAAATTAAAAAAAAAACATAATCCTTAGTTGGAACTTGGTATAAATTTTTTTTGAGTTAAATTCTATTAGTACTAATCTATAATATTTTTAGCATTCAACTATGATGTTTTCATCTCTCTTATTTTATATTTTTTTACACATTTTTCTAGTGTTTCCATACTCATCTTTAATGTTTTTAATATTCATCTTTAATTTTTTCATTGTTTGTTATTTTTATTTTTTTTATTATTGAAAATGTTAAAAATAGGTGGTCAGAACATCAAATATGAGTATTGAACAATCAACCTAAAAAAATTTAATTCCAAACACAAGGATCTTGGTCCTTTTTTCAATTTTTAAAATTTGTTGATCTCAATTGTAATTAATATTTTTAGAGACTTGTTAATTGTCATTTGCCCTAATTGGGTCTATATTCAAAATTGACGTGACTGTACATTAAAAACTCCTCAAACATGTTTTTCATCTCGAGAAAATGTAAATATTTATAATTACAAAACAAAATTATATTATTCAAACACAAGACCACAAAACCACTGGTTAAGTGGGAGCAGCCTACAACCAGTGGATCTAAACTCTTGGTGATATTCATCTAGCATCTTAAAATTATGAAACAATATTATTTACTATTTTTCAAATATGTCTAATTATATCTCCACTCAATTTAATCGAGGAGTACGTAAGAGAAATAATTATAGAGAAACTAAATAAAACAAATTACACATATATGAGGAAATAAATTTAGATAGAATTCCGATATGCTATTTGTATTTCATAATTTGCGTCTATAAAACCTTAAATAAAAAAAAAAGAAACAAATAATGAAAAAAATGAAATTAAAAAGACCAAAATCCTTGTGTTTGTAATTAAAGTTTCTTACATGGGAAATTTATATACGAGTATCTGGCCAAAAAAAAAAATCCTGGAGTAGATGCAGAAGTTCGTATTTAATTTTATTATGCAATTCGAATCTAAAACGTAAGAATCTCGTCATCATTCAAGAAAATATAAAATATCAGATAATTTAGGAATTTTTCGAAGCCTTTAAACAGTATCCATAATTAAGATTGCAAGTCTTCTCCAGCTTACAAAAAGTCAAGAGCATGCCAGACTTTACCAACAGCTTGTGCTTCCTATCATTATTCATAACTTCCTCCTGTACTTAATATAATATATATTTATATAATTTGATTATATTAAGAAAGTTATTTAATATGACATATATTTTCTAAAATACTATAGTCATTTTCTTTAATTGGCCTTCCTCCTTGATTATTGTTGAGGGAGCCTCAATAGAGATGAATTAGAAAGGTTTAACAAATATAAAAAATATGTCTTATATTTAAGATTAAAATGTTTCTTACATTTGTCTGTACTCTATGCTCTCTATACTAATGCATTGGAAATCTCCTTATGTTTTTGGGAGTGAAACTAAATTATGTTTGAGTAATCTCCTTATGTTTCGGTCTGTGTGTCGAACGAGCAAGCAGAATAAGACGTAGTATGGAGAGACTAGACTGAACATATTAAAATGTTTTTCGGCCGAATTATAATTTTTAACAACTCTAGGCCCCTTTATGTAATTTTCTTTTGCTATTTTTCTCATTGATTTACAATTTCACAAAATATTGGGAATTTTCTATAATTTTCCCTAATCTTCAAAAATAGTAATTCGACCCAATTGACATTTTCTACATTTTCCAATTTTCTTACAAAGCACCAACAATACAAGATTAAGCATAAGGTGATATCAAAAATCCAATAAATCATTTGCATGAATAATTAACAAATTATGACTATTTTACCTCTAATTAGATTTAATTTAATACAAAAGCACCTAACTTCAATTAGTGCTTAATCATACAATAATAGCCTAAAAAACACATTAAATTCCCAAAATTAGTGATTAAAAAGTCTATAAAAATATGGTTCAATCAGTTTAAACAAAGTATTGCATAATCTAACAAATTTTAGTACTTTGATTTTCAACAAGAAAATAATGATTTTTGTCGAAACAATTCTCTTATAAAGGAGAAACATTCTCTAAAAATTAAAGGAGAAACATTCTCTAAAAATTAAGGTAAAGTACAAGCTGGATGGAAAAAAGAAGCTTTCTCTCCAAAATAATTTTAGAAAAATGTTTCTCCCGAATTTTCTTAAAAAATCTGAGCTGAAAAGTCTAAAGGAATCTCATCAGACCAAGTAGATCCGTAATGTTCAACACATATATCTGCAGGCTGCAGCATGCTTATTTCCAACATCCAATATATCCACAACACTCTTGCTTTAAAATATTTTTCTTCAATTTCTTTTATAATATTAGTTACATTATATTCATCCCCGACTCAATAATGTTCAATTTCTCTATATGTCCTTTTCTTCTCATTCTTTTAAACACTTGCAATTTGGGCAATTGTAGCAAAGGATCCTATGACTCACTATTAGATTAAAAATTCATATTCATTTTACATATTGAAAATTATATTAATTCCTCTTGCACATCTTCTAGTCCAAGAATAAAGCGCAAACAACCATTAGATCTGGAAATATATTGCAAAACAAAGCATCTACTTATTGATAGGAAAATTAAAGTGAGACAATGACATTTGGGCCCCCTATATTATGGTTGTTAAGACTTTATTCCCCTAAATTGGAAAAATATCAAATCTAAATTGTGAATAAAAAAGTGCAATAATTGATGTTGGTAACCTGTTCATATTGTTGAACAATATGAAAACAACATAAAGTCCATTAAAGTACTTCATCACCACGTTAAAGCACTTTTTATCAAAAGCATACTTTAGCTTTCGCTTTTCTTATATATGAATGAAAACTTTTACTTTCACTTGTGTTTATTATATATTTTCATATCTGAAAAAATGTATATATTTTCATATATGTAATATGGTGGCCGACAGTCTCGTTAAAGTTTAAACATCTTTTTTGTGAAATATATAAACATTGAACGCAGCAAAATTTTTGATAGTTTCAGGCTTTCTTTTTTCATGATTTGATTATTACCACATAAAATTTATTACTATGTTTAAAAATGTTGAAGAGTTTTCTCATTTTTATTTAAATATTTATTGTTGCATGTTATATTTTTTGTGTATTTAATGTTTTCTCTTTACTTCTAGTTTTTGTGAGTGACTTATGTGTTTCAAAGGAATCTGGTCTTACTTTTGTACCCTGAAAAAATAATGTTTTGTACAAATGAAATTATAAAATGAGTGAAATTAAATAAAAAATTAAAGAAACACCTATTGAGTTGTAAGATTATAAATTCATAGGGTAATATCATTATTGGTCCTTACAGTTTAGTTTGGCCTCAATGGCTTTACAACGACTTGATTTGAGTTAATGGTATGGACCAAAACCCAAACTGGTTAAAAGTATATAGACTCGTCATTGATAACCCCAATTTTTTTGTTCTTATTGTCCTTTCAATGCCAAACATTTACTATTGTATAGAATCATTAATGGCAATTTAGAAGAATATTATGTTAAGCTTACTAGGTATTTTGCTGTTCCAAATCATTCTTGATATCTAATTTCTTCATTTCAATCACCCAGCTTACCAACTTATATCACATACATGCAAACAAGACAAATAAAATGAGATGAACTGTGGGAAAAACAAAAGGAAATATCTGAAATGTCAAAAAGAAAAGTATGATATGTTTGGATTCACCCAAAAAGGAATAAACACCATCAAAGATGAGTAAGGGTATGGAAAGGAAATGGTTATTGGTCTCTTAACAAATTATTATGATTTTATCTTTTCTTGTTTTACTTTTATGATTATATTGAATGACATGAAGATGCTCACAATTATTGATCTATAAAAAAAATTATCTATAAACGGAGTATTTTCTCAAAAAATTTAAAAATAAAAAAACGTGACGCTTGACTGGTGGGGGTTATTTCTAGATTAGAGGAATATAAGTAGAACTTTTACTGTTGCATGATTTCGCAGAATGCCACTTCTAAGAGAGAAGATAATTTATGAAAATCATTTCAGCGTAATTTTGTTTCTTGGTTTTGATAATTTAAATACATACAAACACACACTGTCCATATGTATTTATTTAAAAGAAGGTAAAGATTCTATGTCGAAGATCTCGACTTATAAGTTTTTTATTATCTTAAATTTCTTCTGAACAAATATTTCATTCATCCAATATTCCAACACTGAATAAATCACTAGCATAACAATATTTATATATTTATTAATCACTAGAATAAACTTTTTTACCTGAAATTTCCTTAATTAAAAATATATACTTTCTTATAGAAAATAGGACGTTCACTAAAAATTGTTTATGATATTTTGTTAGAAAAATAAATCTCCTTCATTACTAGGATAATTGTATTCTTTTGATCTATTAAATGTTAGAAACTATTATATGCTAAGAGTCTATTTTAATTTAACGAAAATAAAATACAAGAGCCTGATTTAAAATTAAGGTAAATTATA
Source organism: Inga leiocalycina (assembly GCA_963242795.1). Taxonomy (NCBI): domain Eukaryota; kingdom Viridiplantae; phylum Streptophyta; class Magnoliopsida; order Fabales; family Fabaceae; genus Inga; species Inga leiocalycina. The sequence continues at coordinate 63,782,454 of OY725321.1, forward strand.
AGAACTTTCATATTATTTTTTTCAATTTTATATGAGCTTAATTCAGTTTTTTTATGAACACTGGATTGAGATGTTAATATTGACAAATCCATATTTTGTTATACATTTTCATATTTATTTGGGTATTTTCTCATAATTATTGTGTTTAAAATGCCTTCTTTGTGACTATTTGGGATTTAAGAGTAAATACATTGAATTAAAACCAAAAAGGGCAAATTTGTCATAAAAATTATAATTACTCTTTATCATTGATTTTTGAGAATATTTTGATGTAGGTTTAATTTTAGGTGTTTTGGAAGAAAATTGGAGAATGTGGAAAATGTTAATTTGGGTCAGAATTAATATTTTTGAAGACTAGGGAAAATTGCGGAAAAGCCTGAGAATTTTTGGAAACTGTATATCAATAAATAAAAGGATCTTGTTGACAAAAAAAGGGAAAATGACGGAAAAGTGTTCTCAAAAGTTATAAATGATAGATGGGTGATTTCGCAATTTGGAAGTTGGGAATTCTTTATCATATTTTGATATTTTCTAATTAATTTTTTGTAAAAAGAAAACTCATATGTCATATTGTCATTACCCGAGAACACTTTTATGTCATTCTCCCAAAAAAAGTAAAGAAAAGGATCAGAGCAAACTACAAAAAATGGCCCAAAGTTTAGGAAAGCTACAGTTTTGCCTAAAAGAGTTTTAAAATTGATAGTTTAATCCCTGCACAAATTTTTGAATATTTGCAGTGAAGTCTCCAATCAAAAATTGCGTTTTGACCAGAGACAGGTCAGACTTCAGATTCCATTCTCGACATATCAGAGCCCAGGAGCGCCGTGCAAGAGCTTCGTACTAAAGATCTTCAACCTTGACCTCTCATTCTTCATCACCTTCATCTTCTTCCTTCTCGCCGGCGACATCATTCACAATTATTAATATTTAATTGTGATTGTAATGTAAGGGTTTTTGGTTACTTGTATGATTGCATTCCAGTGATTCAAATTGCTAGAGTTTTGAATTGGGTTTCGGTTAGAAAGATTATATTTTATCCGGTGCAGAGGAATTAATTCACCTAACTCAAACTAGCTTCAAGGGTCTTTTAGACACCTTTGTCAAGCTAGCAACTCCCATTATCTTTTGAAGCAAAGATAAATAAAATTTATTGTTCTAGGAGGTTTTCATCATATTTCAAAACCAATTTCCATTTCATTTCATTAATTTTATTCAAAAATTATTAGTTAAAGCATTTTAGTTTAATTGCAACTTAGTTGACAATTAAAAAGCTTAAATCCTTTTTATTATTTCATATCAATCATTGCACTTAGTTTCTATGTAAGTAATAAGGGATTCCTCAAGAGACAATCTAGAATTGCATCCTATATTGCAATCATTTATTTAATTTTGAAGAAGTTACTAAGGCCGACATGCTCTTTTAAATATTTAGTACCAAATCCAATTCTCATCTAATTTTTATATTAACAACCGGAGGTATTTACATTGAATCTGCATCTGAAGACTTTGGATCTTTTTCTTTTTCTTTTTCTTTTTTTGTGATCAAATGAAGACTTTGGAATTGATATCTTCGTAAAAGAACAGAGTATCCCCACAAACTTCAAGTTAACGTTATTTTGGGGTTACTCAAAAGCTTATACTCTTTTTTTTTTGGCCAACAAAAGCTTATACTTTACTACAAATAAAACAGCGAAAATGACGTCCCCAAAGTGATAACAAAGAAATTAATTAAGGAGAACACAATGTTTTTGTCATTTTGTCACTGTCATTATGTGTTGCCAGTTATTTTTCAATTAATATCTTTTTATCTGCATCACTCACAATTTTCATATCATATTCGCTTCCGGGTTGTATGTGATATCTATAGTATGGCATTAATGACTTGATTTGGGTTTGGATCATATTCCCTTGCGTAAACAATACTCCTCTAATTCTATTTATAAGGTAGTGAGAGAAAAAAAATTTTAGTCCTATTTATAGGGTAAAGAAAAATTTTTCATATAAATATATAATTTTATCCTTAATTTATTATTATGTTGACTTTGTTCTCATGGATCATAATACATACTACCTCCGGTCCTAAATATAGGACAAAGTTTGTAGTGCAAATTGCACTACAAACTTTGTCCTATATTTAGGACCGGAGGGAGTAGTAAATAGGGGTAAAGTTAGAAAGTTATTGAATTTTAAAGCAGGGTTAATAAAATTTAAAGTTTTTTTTTTCTATGTAAAATATGCTCAAAGTATCTTATAAATATGATAAGAGAATATTCAACGATGAATTAACTAGTCGGCAAAAAACATAAAAAAAAATATGAATTAACTAATATTAGATGAGTTACAATCAACGCGCTTTTGCCTTCCCTACTGCTATAAATATATTACTCCCTTACGTTCCTATTAAAGAACACTGCTATTTAATTCTTATATACTAAGAAATCATCATTAAGTCATTTAATTTGTTGTAAATTTTTCTAACTTTTGCCCTCTGTAATTTTTATTTTTCCAACTTTGAACCTCAATTATAACAAAGGTAAAATGGGGAAAAAAAAGTAATTAATGAGGTTATTAGTTACTTATATTTGGGACCAAAAATTGCTTTTAGAAAATGTCCTATAATAAGGACCAGAGGGAGTATGTAATTCATTATATTAAATATGAGTAAATTTAAAAGTTTATTTATTTTTACATAAAGTTAATAACTTAACCACGTCTTATTATACTGGTGCGAACCCACAAGGGAAGATCCCACGAACCCACAACCAATTCCAAAATATACACACCCCAAGAAAGCTAAACACAGATCGATGATCCACTTGAACCCTTGAACACGAAAGAGCAAGGACCCGAAGTGTTGGAAAACGCCACAAGGTTGATCAAGCCTTGATAAGTTTGTTAGTTCTAAAAAGAACCCTTAGAGAGAATCCACTCTCAAGAAACAAAGTGCAGAAGTGCAACTTTCATTTATGATTCAAATCTGAATTGTGTTTTACAAATGAAGAAGCACCAAGTATTTATAGGAACCTAATTGTAGTAGGTGCAAATCTGAACATAGAAAATACAAAGTCTAATACCATGTGCTAGGAAACCTAAAAGTTTAATACATGAACACAAAATTCTAATACAATATAGAAGAAAGTTGAAAACTCAAATACAAATGCTTAAAGAAATCAAAAGTCAAATCTCCTACCAACTCCTTGTTGATTTTCGCACACCTAACTTCAAGAATATGTAATCAGCAAATTAAGGCTCAAAATGTGCTTATTTAGGCCCAAATGAGCCTCCCATGTGTAGTACTTGGTCCAAGCTCTTTAGTTCCAAGTTTGCAAGCCCAAAACTTGATCAATATCTCCATTTGCAGCCCATATGAAGTTAGTGACGTTTTCAGCATTTTTGTTAAGTTTTGATCCAATTGCTACTTGCTTTGTCCAAGTATCTTGCACTAGCCCATTTAATGCTTCCTTAATTTGTTTGGCTCTTGCTCTTGTAATTGGTCCACTTGGTATTTGCAAAGGATCGCTTGAATGTGACACAACTTGCTGGATCGCATCATTCCCTCTCTCCTCAAAAGGATTCGTCCTCGAATCTTCACCTACATCAAAAGGAGATAAATCAGCTACATTAAAAGTAGCACTAACAGAATACTCACCAGGCAAATCAATCTTGTAAGCATTATCATTTATTCTTTCAAGAACTTGAAATGGACCATCTCCTTTTGGAGCTAATTTTGATTTTCTCTGAGCTGGAAATCTTTCTTTTCTCATATGCACCCACACCCAATCTCCAGGTTCAAAAAGAACACGCCTTCTTCCTTTATTGGCCTTGAATGCATAATGTTCATTTTTCTTTTCAATTTGTTGTTTCACACGCTGATGAAGTTGCTGCACTATTTTAGCTTTCTTTTTCCCATCAAGACTTGCTCTCTCATCAATAGGTAATGGTAACAAATCCAGAGGAGTTAGTGGATTAAAACCATATACTATTTCAAAAGGAGAATAATCAGTAGATGAATGCACACTTCTGTTATATGCAAATTCAATGAATGGCAAACAATCTTCCCAATTTTTCAAGTTCTTTTGAATCACAATTCTGAGTAATTGTGATAAGGTTCTATTAACAACTTCAGTTTGTCCATCAGTTTGTGGATGACAAGCAGTAGAAAATAACAATTTAGTACCAAGCTTTCCCCACAAAACTCTCCAAAAATGACTCAAGAATTTGGTATCCCTATCAGAAACAATACTTTTAGGGACGCCATGAAGCCTCACAATTTCTTTAAAGAACATATCAGCAATGTATGTGGCATCATCAGTTTTATGGCATGCAATGAATGTGCCATTTTAGAAAATCTATCAACAACCACAAATATGGAATCCATCCCTCTTTTTGACCTAGGCAAACCCAAAACAAAGTCCATTGATATGTCAATCCAAGGTTCACTAGGTACAAGTAAAGGAGTATACAAACCATGTGGCAAGACTCTAGATTTAGCCTTTTTGCATGTTATGCATTTAGCACAAATTCTTTCCACATCACGTTTCATTTTAGGCCAAAAGAAATGCTCATGCAAAACATCCAAAGTCTTTTTCACACCAAAGTGACCCATTAAACCTCCCCCATGTGCTTCTCTAACAAGCAATTCACGCAATGAACATTGAGGCACACACAGTCTATTTTCTTTAAACAAGTACCCATCAACTCTATAAAATTTAGCAAATGCTTTCTTTTCACACTCAAGGAACAATTCAGCAAAATCAGCATCATTTGCATACAACTCCTTGATATATTCAAAGCCAAGCAACTTAGTATTAAGAGTTGAAAGAAGAGTATACCTTCTAGACAATGCATCAGCAACCACATTTTCATTACCTTTCTTGTATTTGATGACATATGGAAATGTCTCAATAAATTCCAGCCACCTTGCATGTCTCTTGTTCAGCTTACCTTGACCTTTAATATGCTTCAAGGATTGATGATCAGTGTGAATCACAAACTGTTTAGGCCAAAGGTAGTGCTGCCAATTCTCCAAGGCTCTTTTAAGCGCATAGAGCTCTTTGTCATAAGTTGGATACTTCAAGGCTGCTCCATTTAGCTTTTCACTAAAATAAGCAATTGGCTTTCCTTCCTGCATTAAAACAGCTCCTATCCCAACTCCAGATGCATCACATTCAATCTCAAAAGTTTTGCTAAAATCAGGCAATACTAACACAGGTGCAGAACACAATTTTTCCTTAAGGCCAATGAATGCATCTTCTTGTGCTTTTTCCCATTTAAAACCAACAGATTTTTTAATGACCTCAGTGAGTGGTGCAGCAAGTGTGCTAAAATCCTTCACAAATCGCCTATAAAAACTAGCCAAACCATGAAAACTTCTCACCTCAGTTATGCTTTTAGGTGTTGGCCATTCTTTTATAGCTCGTATCTTTTCCTCATCAACTTCTATTCCTTTAGCACTCACCACAAAACCAAGAAAAACAAGTTTATCCATGCAAAAATCACACTTTTTCAGTTTTGCAAACAGTTTTTCTTTCCTCAAAACATCAAGAACACAATGCAAATGATCCAAATGCTCATCCAAATTCTTGCTATAAATCAGAATATCATCAAAATAAACCACAACAAATTTCCCAATGAAAGCACGCAAAACATGGTTCATTAATCTCATGAAAGTGCTAGGTGCATTAGTTAACCCAAAGGGCATAACTAACCATTCATATAATCCATGTTTGGTCTTGAAAGCAGTTTTCCACTCATCCCCTTCTCTCATTCTAATTTGATGGTACCCAGATTTCAAATCAATCTTAGAAAAGACAATAGAACCATGCAACTCATCAAGCATATCATCTAATCTAGGAATGGGATGGCGGTACCTTACAGTGATATTGTTGACGGCTCTACAATCAATGCACATCCTCCAAGTTCCATCTTTCTTTGGAACTAGAAGCACTGGAACTGCACAAGGGCTTAAACTTTCTCTAACATACCCCTTTGCCATGAGTTCTCCCACTTGCTTTTGAAGCTCTTTTGTTTCTTCAGGATTGCTTCTATATGCTGGCCTATTAGGAATTGTTGCTCCAGGAATGAAATCAATTTGGTGTTCAATTCCTCTAATAGGTGGTAAACCTGGTGGTGTTTCTTCAGGGAACACATCATCAAATTCCTGCAACAAAGAACCAACAATACTAGGAAAAGAAGAGTTAATGTCATTAGTGTTCAAAAAGGATTCCTTGTAAACAAGGAGTAGCAAGTGTGTTTCATCCAGAGAAGTACTTCTCACTTCACTCTCTTTTGCATAAAAACTCATTTTCTTCTTTTCTTTTCTCTCTTCACTCATTTCCTTTCTCTGGATTTCTTTTTTTGAACTTTCAGATTTTCTCTCTTTTTCACTCTCTTTTCTTTTCTCTCTCATTTTTCTCTCTTTTCATCTTGAGTTGATCCTCATATACTTGTTTTGGAGTCAATGGAACAAGAGTCACAGGCCTGCTGTTCATTACAAAAGAATATCTATTTGTAAACCCATCCCTCTTGACTTTTCTATCAAACTCCCATGGTCTTCCTAAAAGTATATATGTAGCATGCATAGGAACAACATCACACAATATTTCATCACAATATTTGCCAATTGAAAAAGAAACAAGAACTTGCTTGTCAACTTTAATTTCCCCACATTCATTCAACCATTGCAACTTGTATGGTCTAGGGTGTCTAATGGTAAGCAAATTCAATTTCTCAACCAATGTAGTGCTTGCAACATTTGTTACACTCCCACCATCAATGATCAAACTACAAACCTTGTTATTAATGAGGCAACGAGTATGGAAAATGTTTTCCCTTTGCTCATTCGTCTCATCTTCCTTCACTTGGCAATTCAAAGCTCTTCTAACCACAAGGCATTCTCCTTCTACGGCATATTCAACCCCATCATCACTAGCATCTTCAATGGAATCATGATCACTTTCACTTTCAGTCACAACTTCACTATTTTTAAGAATCATGACTCTCTTGTTGGGGCATTGAGAAGCTATATGACCTGTTCCCAAACACTTGAAACACTTTATATCTCTATTTCTAGAAGTTTGGGAATCAAATTTACCTTTGCTCTTTGATGTAGCTTCTTCTTTGTTTTTAGTGGTCTCCTTCTGGAAAGCTCTTTCTCCTTTCTTCCAAATCTGTTTTTGTGAAGAACTTGATCCAGAATGGAATTTTGAAGCGCCTTTACGCTTGAGTTGCTTCTCGACCTTAATTGCCATGTGCACCATGTCCTCCAGCTCCACATAATGTTGCAATTCCACAGTGTCAGCAATTTCTTTGTGAAGCCCATTCAGAAAACGAGCCATTGTAGCCTCTCCATCTTCTTGCACATTAGCTCTTATCAAAGCTAACTCCATCTCTTTATAATATTCCTCCACACTCCTAGGGCCTTGTGTAAGGGTTTGCAACTTTTGATAAAGTTCCCTATAGTAATGGTTAGGAATAAATCTCCTTCTCATTAGAGTTTTCATTTCCCTCCATGTTGCTACGGGCCTCTCACCATTATTCCTCCTATTGATGCCCAATTTATCCCACCAAACAATGGCATAATCAGTGAATTCTATTGCTGCCAACTTCACCTTTTTTGCGTCAGAATAATTGTGGCACTCAAAAATCATTTCTATCTTCTTCTCCCACTCTAAATATGCTTCAGGATCACTCCTACCTTGGAAAGGTGGTATTTTCATTTTGATGCTCCCTAGGTTCCCATCCACTCTATTTCTTTCCCTAGGAATATTTCTACCATGTCCTCTCCTATACCTCCTATCTCCTCTATGCCTATTACTTCCCACTTCATATTCAAAATCTTCTTCACTAGCACCACTTACCTCATCATGCTCAGATTCAAATTCATCCATAGAGGTATCCCGCCTATTGAGCCTTCTAGGATTTGGTCTGACTCGTTGTAAGTTTGCAATTCTTTCATCTTGTCTATCCATCCTATCCCTTATTTCTCCATAAACAACATCCATACGTGCAAAATGTTGTTGCATTGCCTTGAAGTGGTCATCTAGATTCTTTGGGTTGTTACCACCGGATGTTTCTTCTGCATTTGACATTGTTTCTACAAGAAAGATGTTAGAGAAATAATTTTCCTCACAAATTCCTCACGTGTTTCCCTCAAGGATGTCACTCTACACTCGTGTTTCACACAAATTTGGCTTTTAAGTTGATGTATTTCACTCTTGCCTTTTTCCACTCTTAGATTCCTCTTGTGGCACTTTAAAGAACTAAGCAATTCATAATCAAAGCAATCACAATTTGTAGAATCAACACAACACTTAGAATTATGGAATATCAAAGTGAGTATTGGAAAAGGAAATTCAGGGAAATCACAAACTTTACAAATTCTAGATGTGATAATAGATATTGCTCAAAACATTTCCACCACAATCTTTTTTTTCAGTATTTTTTTTCAGATAATTTTTTTTTCTTTTTCTTTTTCTGATGCTCTTATTTTTTTTTTCTCCTCTACTGAAAATTTAAGAGAATGCAGAATCTATTACAAACAACAAAACTCAAGAAATCTGAACCCAGAAATTCCAGAAAAGCGTCGATTTTGGACAAACTATAACTCACAATGGAAATTTTGGATTGAGATGAAACCAAAACGAACAGAAAGATGAGATTCTAAACTACGAAAATGACCTATTGAACGATGTAAAACACAAAGGAAAAGTGGTCAAACAAGGACAGAATATTTTAGGACGTTCTGGAAAAATGAAGATGAACAAGCCCAGAATTTTCCAGAAAACACAACTAGATTAAAATAGATAGAACTCACAAATGACAAATCGGATTGAAACGATTCCAAACCGAGATGAAAGAACAGATTCTGAACTATGAATTTGACATACTAAATATTGGAAAACACAAAGAAAAACTTGACGAACAGAAGCAACAAATCTGGACACGGACAGACACAAGAACAAAGCACAAAACTTGAAACGAAAATGGAATGAAGAACAGATAGATATGACCTGAATTTAGATCCGAGGCTCTGATACCAAGATGGTGCGAACCCACAAGGGAAGATCCCACGAACCCACAACCAATTCCAAAATATACACACCCCAAGAAAGCTAAACACAGATCGATGATCCACTTGAACCCTTGAACACGAAAGAGCAAGGACCCGAAGTGTTGGAAAACGCCACAAGGTTGATCAAGCCTTGATAAGTTTGTTAGTTCTAAAAAGAACCCTTAGAGAGAATCCACTCTCAAGAAACAAAGTGCAGAAGTGCAACTTTCATTTATGATTCAAATCTGAATTGTGTTTTACAAATGAATAAGCACCAAGTATTTATAGGAACCTAATTGTAGTAGGTGCAAATCTGAACATAGAAAATACAAAGTCTAATACCATGTGCTAGGAAACCTAAAAGTCTAATACATGAACACAAAATTCTAATACAATCTAGAAGAAAGTTGAAAACTCAAATACAAATGCTTAAAGAAATCAAAAGTCAAATCTCCTACCAACTCCTTGTTGATTTTCGCACACCTAACTTCAAGAATATGTAATCAGCAAATTAAGGCTCAAAATGTGCTTATTTAGGCCCAAATGAGCCTCCCATGTGTAGTACTTGGTCCAAGCTCTTTAGTTCCAAGTTTGCAAGCCCAAAACTTGATCAATATCTCCATTTGCAGCCCATATGAAGTTAGTGACGTTTTCAGCATTTTTGTTAAGTTTTGATCCAATTGCTACTTGCTTTGTCCAAGTATCTTGCACTAGCCCATTTAATGCTTCCTTAATTTGTTTGGCTCTTGCTCTTGTGATTGGTCCACTTGGTATTTGCAAAGGATCGCTTGAATGTGACACAACTTGCTGGATCGCATCATATACTTTCAATAAGGTGATTAGAAGTGCTTTTATAATAAAAACTAGGAGGAGAAGTATAAATGTGTATTCTAGGATGCTCCATAATACTTGCACCTGTGATTGAATTGCTAGTCTGATATACTAAACATGGGAAGACTTGCTTCCTTTCTTTTCATTCTCTTCATTTGCTACTTTATGGCCTCCTTAACATGGAGCGAGATGAATTCCACCATCGAAAAATCTGCCCTTCTTGCTTTCAAATCATTTATTGCGGTGGATCCATACAATCTCTTATCTAACTGGTCAGTCTCTTCTTTCCCATGTGATTGGGTTGGTGTTGGATGCAATACTCACCATGGAAGGGTCCGTTCCTTGAATCTTAGTGACAGAGGCCTTAAAGGCATCGTATCTCCACAACTGGGAAATCTCTCTTCCTTGTTGAACTTGATCTGAGTAGCAATTATTTTCATGGCCAGATACCAAAAGAGTTGGTACAGTTGCGTAGATTGAAACGACTCAACTTGAGCTACAATGATTTTCATGGACAAGTTCCAACAAGGATAGGAGAACTATCTATGCTTAAGCATTTGGGTTTTCGAAATAACAGTCTTAATGGATTTATTCGAATATCTCTACTCAATCTGTCAAAGTTGGAGATATTGGATTGGAGAGTTAACTTCATTCAAGGGACTATTCCGCTTGAGATTGGAAGTCTAAAGCACTTGAAGGTTTTAAGACTTGCAGTGAACAACCTTTCTGGAGCTATACCACAAACAATTTCTAACTTGTCTTCACTTGAATTATTGAGTTTGACTTATAACACTTTGTCAGGTATGTTTTTGAGAAATATGAGCTTGTTTAAATTGTTTTTTTTTTGTAATTTGTTTTTATATTTTGTGCTTTTCTTTTCTCTTTTTTTTTTTTTGAAAAATGATAGAAAAAGAACTTTGAAATTGCAAAATTCAAAATCAGGTATTTTCTAAAAAAATGAGTTATGAATTGCTTATCAAGTTTCGTCATTCCCATATCAATTATTGGTAATTAATCTAATTTGAGATTTTACAATTTCAAATTTCTTTTTTCTATCTTTTTCTATCTTTTTTCTGGTATTATTTTACGAATAAAAGAATCCATCGTCCAATTTTTGAAACGGTTTGTAAAGTCATAACATGGGAAAAAAGAATAATGGTACAAAGTTCAAACGAATCTAAAAGGTTCATCATTAGTTTTTGAAAATAAATATTTATTATTCTGTTATTAAAAAGTTTTTGTGGGTTTTTCTTTTCTGAATAAGTAAGCCTTTTTTTTTGTGTACAACTTAAAATAAGTAGGCCTTACAAGTTACAAGCAACATATCTTTTTGGAACATTTAATTTTGATTTGGATAATCTGAATTATATATTAATTTATTATTTACTATTAATTTTTATTTTTTTTAAAAAAAATGTAGTAACAAAATAACTTTTCTGGGAAAAACCGATGTAGCCAAGCCTTTGATGGAGTATCAGATAATCCAAAAGGAACAGTCCACAGGTGTTTATTCCATCTCTCGGAAGGGGTGGAGAATGGCAGGTATCGTCACCAGATATTCCAAATTCCAGAGCGAGGTTTTCTTCACTGGCATCCCCCGGACCCTGGTTTTCATCGTATGGATGTAGATGGTTCGGTGATTGGAGATGGTCAGGCTGCTTGCGGGGGTGTTATCCGGGATCACCAGGGAAACTGGATTCGCGATTTCCAGCAGAAGTTAGGACATACTTTCCCAACTGCTGCTGAAATCCATGCAATTCAGCAAGGTCTTCTACTTTGTAGAAAGATGGGGCTCAAGAAAATCAAGTTGTTCACTGACTCTCTACAAGCAGTCCACCTGCTATTCACTCATTGTGATCCTGATCATCCTTTGTATGAGGTTATTGTTGATACCAGATCTCTTGTTTACAGCGACTGGGAGTTGGAAATTTCCCACACCCATAGGGAGAGCATCCGCTGTGCAGACTACCTAGCAAGAATGGCTCATGGAGAACCGCAAAACTATGTGGAATTAGGTCTTCCACCAGTGGAATGTATCCATCTTTTTGATTTGGATCGTGGATTGTTACCACATGATCACTTAATAGGTTTTAGCCTATAGATTTTATCAACTTCAAGCTTTGCTTGCCCTTGTAATCAAAAAAAAAAAAAAAAATAACTTTTCTGGGAGTCTCCTATCAAATATGCGTTTTGAAAGAAATGATAAAAAGCAAGGGCGCCAATTCTCCTTGTTTTTTCCTTCAACACAGTTAATTGAAGAAACTCATGCTCTTACTCCTTGAATGAGATGAACGCCACCTGCATGACATATAGAAGTTTGTCAGAATTAATTAATCCACTATATTCAGAAAGATAACAGTAATAAATATAAGTATATATTAATCTAAATTACAAAATAATAAACTAAATTCGGGTATAAAACACGGTGTGAAACCTTGTGGAATAGCACAATACACACTCCAACATTAAATGCATCCAAATTTCATCGAAGGACATATCCTTTTTTTTTTTTAACCTGCGCACATCCAAATTATTTATTCGGTCGTTATTAGTGAAGTCCAATTGACACGGTCATTCCTTTCTAAAAATAAGTGTAGTAGTGCGGTGCTTTATTATTTAGAATATATTTGTTTTATTTCGAAAAAAGCGCGCAAGTCTTGCTATATGTATTTAGCAAAATATTACTTGTCTCATGTACATAATGCCTTTATCAATTGCATCAATAATCTTATTTGGCGTATGGATATTGATCTTGAATTGTCCCTATATAGGACTTATTTAGTTAGTAATAGATTTAATTTTTGAAAATAATTATATTTCTTAACATTGTCGGCTTAACTTTCTAACGATATATCTGATGCTTAAGTATATCTTTTCTTTATTTTTTTCAATAAAATGCCGACATAAATTGTAACATTAGACTGCGAAATTTCATACTGTAGAGATCAATACAAAAATACATATACTTAAAGAAATTTCTTCCATATGTATGTTCAAAACCCAAGGAAGAAAAGGTGCACACTCTTTACTCCTCTCTCTTTGACAGTTTTAGTATTTTTATTAAATTATTTCTTTATTATCTCTTTCAACATTGATACAATAATAAATGATAATTTTTACTATATATATTAATTATTTCAACAATGAACTTTATCATTTTGTTATGACAACTTACTTATTACTCTGGATTATACTTTTTGCACATGTTATAAAAGTTGATATTATTGACATATTGTTTGTCATTTAATTTTGAAGGAGCCATTCCAAATCAGATTGGTGATCTTCCACATCTACAGAAAATATATCTCGGAGCTAACCGACTTTCAAGTTCTATACCAACCTCCATATTTAATAGTTCAGTGCGACGAGAAATTGACCTAAGCACAAATAATTTATTTGGAAGTCTGCCAATAAGTTTGTGTTTTGGGCTTCCAAAACTTACATTATTCTATGTCCATGAAAATGATTTGTCTGGAGAGATACCCTCCATTTGGCATCAATGCAAGGAATTGGAAGATTTAGAATTGAGCCATAACATGTTCAACCCAAGAATCATTCCAAGTGACATTGGAAATTTGACAAGCCTCCAAACTCTATATCTTGCCAACATCAATTTGCAAGGTAAGAATCATTCCCCAAACAATTTTAAATTTTCTATCACAGTATCATTATTACTATTATCATCAATCGGCAATTGCACGTTGCTCGAGTATTTGTATCATATATAATATTTGTGGGTAAGGTTGAAACCAAAACTTCTTGTTCTATATTATATCCAAAACTTCTAATTGAAAATGAGTTTTTTGTGTGTATATATAGTTAATAAAAATTTTTCTTTCAAAAAAAATGCATGCATGATTTTTTTTAAAAAAAAAAGTCATTTGGATTATTAAGAGAAATTATAATAAAACATAGGCTTGATAAGCGAGGCATATGCTGGGATATTCAATCTACCCATCCATCAATTTTTATGCTTTCAAAAATTCCATTTATTATTTGCAAAACTGTTCAGTATATTAGTTTTTCATAATCAGTAGTAACTACCTACGCCTAAGGCACACATACACCAAATTCTTTTGCAGGTGAAATTCCTCAATCTATTTTCAACATTCCTTCTTTGAGAGAGGTTCACCTTTCCCATAACCATCTAAGTGGCAACCTGCCAGATGAGATGTGCCATCAACTCCCTCTACTTGAGTACTTTGCGGTTGTTGATAATCATTTACAGGGAAATATTCCAAAATCAATGTGTAATTGCACATCTTTGCTACTCTTGCATTTGGGTAACAACTTGTTTTCAGGTATGCTCAAAAATTACCCTTCTACATGAGTTGTGTGTGCGCGCTTATTACTATATCACATGTTTAGTACTTTCATTCAAATATGCGAATATACGACAAGAAATTATTGCAAGCTGTGAAATGTAATGATGTTTTCAAACACACACTTAATAATTCCTATTGATAGGATTCAGATAGGTTGAGAGAATAAGGAGGAAAAAGTCTTTATTAAATACAAAAGAATAAAATTGATTTTTTTTTTCAAAGACTAACCTTATGGTGGCTAGACTCTTTGTAGACTAAAATTACATTAAAATAATCAAATAAAATCTAGAAATAATCTCTAAAATGTACTGGATCCTGTCAACAATAATATGGATCCTTTGATTCATAAAATCGATATCTCATAAAATATTCAAACTAAACAAATTAATTAAAAAACTATATCCTAACCAATATTGACTCAATAATAAACTAATCCTAATTGAGATATTTATAAATAATATTTATATTATTTTTAACAGAAAATAAACTAACAACTCTTTAACACATGCTAATAAACACGAATTGCAAAATATTTATTTGTAGTTTTATTAAATGTTCTCTGAAGATCACATTTTATGGAATCCTTGCCCAAAAAGTAGTTAGATTTTTATATGACACATAAGAAAGCAATGATAAAGATATTTACGTACGCAGACCCTCATGTAATTATAGGAGGTAACTAATTTCATACCTGGCTGAAATTAGTTCCTTCACTTTCCTGTATTATCCAGGTATGGAAATGCCAGGATAGAAACAAATTTAAAAGGACCAGAAATTAATAAAATATTAGGAGTTTCTTGTAATATAGAGAAGCGAATTCAAATTTTTGAAACGTACGTGTGTCTGTTTTACACACACAAGTACAAAACAGGTATATTACCTGTTTTGTCAATTTTCACTACTTTATATAAAAGTTGTCATACATCCATCATTTTTTGTTTTTTATGTTAATTACCCAACAGCTAGCTTTTTGTTTCATTATTTAACAATTCAGTGTTGTGAGAGATTGATCTTGAAATAAATCAATATTATCTTCAACTCTATATTTTTTCTCTTACTTTCCATGATTAATTTTCTTCTTTTCAATATTTTTAATCATTTCTTTCTTATGTCACAAATTTATAAAATCCTATTAAATAATTATTAAACAATTACAAAATAAACACTTATCTCGTTAGTTATATAACTATTAAAGATTAGGCAATTTGATGGTTTGAATAGATTTGATTTCTCCCTTTTTAATATTTATGCATGGATTAATCAACATAAAACAAATATTCAATTTTTTTATATTGTACATATATGTAGATTATATGCAAATGATATCACCTATTTAAGTCTATGATGAATTCATAGCCAGATTTCAAAGTTAGAGTCTTGTGAATAATCAATACCTTTAAAGCAAAATATAAATAACTTGGTTGTTCATTTTATATTGGTGAAATTAATCCCATAATCTCTCTTTGGCATATCTTTTTTAAAAAACTTTTAATGTCCAATTGGTAATTGATATTATATTGGAAGAATCCCTTTTAAATTAATTTCCAACAAAAGTTAAATTTATATAATGTTGTTTATCTTTGTTTTTTTAATGTTAGAGATGAATGCCAAAGCCTATTAACTATTAGCTTACTTTCATATATCTTGTTCACTTTTTAAATCTAAACAAGTGAAATTCCATCATCTCTCTACAACATTTCTTCTTTAAGAATTGTAAATTTATCGAAGAACAATTTGCTCACATTCTTGAACTTTTCTCACAACTTTCTCACAGGAAAGGTATTGACGCAACACTTGCATTGGAGAAACATGTATTTTCTCGACCTAAGTTCCAACTTCCTTCAAGAAGAGCTTCATTCTTCTATTTGCAATACAAGCACACTTGATATTCTTAACTTGTCCCATAATAACTTCACCGGAACCATTCCACACTGTCTTGTGAGATCTAACCTTACTCTTTCTGTGTTGGATTTACAAAGTAATAGCTTCTCTGGCAGTATACCTGAATCATTTGAAGTGGGAAACAATTTAAGAACCCTAAATCTTAATGACAACATTTTGAAAGGGTCATTACCTCAATCTTTGGTCAATTGCACAAGGCTAAGAGTCTTAGATCTTGGCAACAATGGCATAGAGGATGTATTTCCCCATTGGCTACAAGCTCTTGAGAAATTACAGGTGCTTGTTCTTAGAGGCAATAAATTGCATGGTTTTATCCCCAATTTTAAGGACAATGGAAGCCATGCCTTCCATATGTTAAGAGTACTTGACCTATCTAGCAACAAATTGAAAGGTCCTTTACCTGCAGCATTCTTCAAATTCTTTGAAGCTATGAGAACATTAGAAGAGAAAACTCACTTGCAGTACTTGAATTATGAAAGAACTGGTTATTATCAGGACTCCATTGAGATGACCTTGAAAGGATAAGAAATTCATCTAGAAAAGATCTTGACTATTTTTGCAAGCATTGATTTATCCAATAACATGTTTGAGGGAGAGATTCCACAAGTTATTGCAGAGTTTCTTGCGTTGAAAGGGCTCAATCTTTCACATAACAGGCTCACCGGAGCAATTCCTGCCTTAATGGGAAATTTGAAGAATTTGGAATCGTTGGACTTGTCATCAAACAAATTTACAGGGAAAATTCCCATAGAGTTGACTAATCTCAATTTTCTCGAAGTTTTGAACCTTTCAAAGAATCAACTTGAAGGATGTATTCCTAGGGGCCAACAATTTGAGACTTTCTCAAGCGATTCCTTTAAAGAAAACAAAAAGTTGCGTGGTTTTCAACTCATGATTCCATGCAACACACAAGAGGAAAGACAAGAACCACTGCCAATTTCAGAAGTTGGATTTGAATTTGGATGGGAGCCTGTGGTGTTGGGATATGTATGTGGAGCAGCATTTGGAGCAACAATGTTTCAAGTTGTGATGTTTACTGGTAAACCTCTATGGGTTGCAAATCTGGTGATTGATCTGCTAAAGAAGAGGAAGAGAAGAGTTAGAAACCATCTATAATAGTTATGTCAAATTTTCTCTTCTGTCTTTTGGGAAATAAATGTTCAATTCCATGTGCCTTCATCTATGTGCCTTCATGGGAAAGAAAAATAAAAGTTACTGTGAGTTTCTGCATAATATTTGAACAAACTTAATTTGGGGAGATCACAATCTTTTATCTATTTGTCTTTCTTATCGTAATTTCTGTAAATAATTGTCTTTCATAATTAAAAAAATGATATAATATAATTAAATTTTGGTTAACCTCACTAGAAATAGCTTTTTTTTTTACAGTATATCCTCACCTTTTAACTTTAACCAAACCATGCCCAAAAAAGAGTTCACATACTAAACAAAGTCATTGCAGAGCATCTTATCTATTTATATTAGCTAAGCATAGATATTAACTTAAATATACAAGTGAGTAGTACAAGCTTAATATAGGCGTAACATTTCAACCTTGGTACAGTTAATTCACAGAACATATAGACCCAAGTATGAACTTTACATCAAAATAAAATAAACCATTATAGCCCGTTTAGTTCGACTTCATGAGAGAAGATTACATGTAATCTTGATACAACATACCAATTACAAGGTTTGGTCAGGCTTATATAATGTAAAGAGGATTGCATTTTGTAATCTTGATGCTGTGAGCAAAATGATTGGTTAAAGAATCAGCCCAACCTTCGATGTCAAAGGATGCCTCTTTGATGGAATCACCGGAAAGATAAATCTTTGGCTTCATCTCAAAGATTCTAAGTAAAAACCCACAGTATCGGAATCGAAGAGATCCAGATTCAAAGGAGTCACAGTTTATTCTTCCTCCTCTGTTGTGCGGCTACAATTGTCTTAAAAATTGACAGCCAAATCAAACAAAAGGAGTTAAGCAAGCAGACAGGTGAGATTTTCTTTTCGTTCATTTTTTTTTTTTTTTTGCCTGGGGGATCATACCAATAAACAATAGACCAGTAAGAATTCAGTAGATGGATGTATAACCACGTGAGTTTTAACACTAGAATCATTTACTTTAGCAGATGAGATGGTGGAGGTTGATTTACTTAAAAACCACGTACACGCCTAACTATATTTTATTGCCGAAGCCATCTCAGGGATTTTTATTCTCTAACATTTTGCAAGTATCTTCTGTATAAAGTTGGGATAAACGAAAAGAAAAAACACAAAGAGATATAGACACCGATAGACCCGGATCCTCTATTTCTCTTCTTATTGTCCCCTTAAATCAATGGTTGAGATCTCTATGACAATGTCTTAAAAATTAAATCAGACATCAAACAAGAGAAGTTATCTAATGACAGTTCGATAGGATGAGGTACTATGCATAAAAACATAATAGTAAATTAACTGTAAAATATATATATATATATAATACACACACACATATAGCATAGTTATAATAGGAAAATCATGTCTAAGCTTCAAAGTTAGGACTTTCAATTAATAATAATTAATAAAGAGTCAAAGTGCCACCCAAGTAAACGCTAGGAAATAATTAGGTCACCCAAAACAAGGACCCAAAATTTGAAACTGCAGCCGAATGCTTCAAGCACCCATTGGGATCAAACCAACCCCTCTCGCCCTCTTTCACTACCAAACTTTCAGCTTTAAAGATTCTTAGGGATACAAATTCATCTTCTAGATAAATTCGCACTACATTACAATCTAGTGGTGCTGATGTTAAGCCCAAAACCTGGGTCATTTAACAAAAACTGACCATTCTAGTTTCAACAACTTCCAACTTTCTTATCCTTCGTAATTAAACGTGAACACTGGAGTGAGGGAGGAGGCTTACCTTGAAGAAGACGACAATAGAGTGAAGGTTGTGCATATATTCGTGGAGAGGCACGTGCTGAAACCCTAAGCATCTATCTAGGAGGCAAGCGTCATTAGCCCCAAAGAATACAGTCACAGTTATTGGTTCGCTTTCACTATCATCATCGTCTGGTTTCTCAGGGAAGACTTTGTCCAAAACCTTCAGTGCCAATTTTGTATTATACCCACTGTACCCTCTTATCACCACATCCACCTAATAACTGACCAAAACCCAAATTGAAAAATGAACGAGCAAAAATAGGCAGCGAAGATGGTCAAAACCATTACAGAGAAATAGGGCAAAGACACAAAACAATCAAATAGTCTGTTTGACTTTGTTCATACCGTGCCAGCGAAATGGTTGGCTAGAGAAGCCCCCCAGCCTCCGATGTCAAAGGATTCCTCCGTAATTGAATCACCGAAAAGATAAATCTTTGGCTTCATCTCAAAGATTTATTTTATGGGTATTGCTTTCCCGAGCTTCAATGTAAAACCCTATAGTATCCGGATCGAAGGGATCCAGATTCAGAAGAGTCAAACCTTCTTGCAAAAATTACATTCAGGTCAATGGTACATTGAAATCTTAAAATTATATTTAAGTTTCATGAGATTTTTTTAATAAACTTTAAATTCAGTAATAAATTTATAGGTGTGTCATTGACAAGTCTAAAGGTACGTTAATAATAAGTTCAGAAGTATTCATTGACAAGTCCAAAAGTCCAGAAGCATTCATTGATAAGTCTAAAAACATCTATTGATAAGTTTGAGTGTCTATTCACAAATCTATGATTAAAATTTATAATAAAAAAAGTCTTACTAAACTTTTTTTTTGGACAAAAAGTCTTACTAAACTTAAAAGACAATTTTAAAATTATGACTGGCCATTTTTCATATTTTCTCTTATCCATATCTAAATGCAGCCTTCCCAAGCATCTTCCTCATCGTCTATTGCGCATAATCCCAATTAATTGACCCCAAAAGGCGCATTCCGATGCAAATGAACACAAGCAGTTCTTTTTCTCTCTTGAGACCCCATCCACTTATGTGGTGCCGCAACAACTAATTTTCAAGTTGTTTGTCCTTTTCTTTTCTCAACCACAACATTGTTTTCAAGCTTTTTTCACTACGGGAAAAGGAGGGGGGGAAATCAGTGCAGTACTGAAATACATGTCTTTTTTAACAGCATTATCTTATTTTTAAATTTACCATTCTGTTTTCTCTTAATCATACATACCCCCATCTAGTTGGGAAATATACACTTTAGTCTAAACCATTAATACCGCTAAAAAAATATTCTAAAAAGATTCTTAAAGCATATTTTTAAATTAAAAACCATATTAAAATAAATGTTATTTACTAATTTACTCCTCATTCTACCAAATCCCTATCTATCTTTTAACATTAATATTTATTAAAGTCTATTTAATATTTATTTGGTACATAAAAGTTTATGTGAGTTAGGTCCCGGGGGCTCATTAGAGCCAGGCATGCCTAGCCTCTGGGCTGAAAATAACTCTTACAAAGGTACTTATAGATCACCAACCAACAAGGTCCTCATATCAATGAGATTTGAATGTGCAACCTTATGGTTATGAGCCAACCCCCTTACCAATTTTTACTACAATTAGAAAGAGTTTTATGTAATTTTTAAGTGAAAAATATTATCAACTTGGTAAAAAATGTGAGTAATATTTTTTAAAAAACATATGTTTAATGAAATATATTTAAGAATTTTAAATTATAATATATTACTATAAGAATCTCAAAAGTTCCTTATACCCATTTCATCAACTTCTCAATCACATGCGACCATGTATCTTATTTTTGAATTATTATTAGTTAATTATAAAACTATATAAAAATGGGATACATAATCATGTATGATTGGAGAACTTGATATAATAGATATAAGGAACTTGATGTAATTATATATATAATTTTATAACCTAACTGAATATATATATATATATATATATGATTGCAAATATTTTAGCAACATATATAATTGAAAGATTACATTGTAAGTAGGTTTTAATAAATAAATAAATAAATAAGATTAAAAATTTAATTTTATTAAAAAATAAAAATTTATAATAATAAAAATAATTAATTTTGTGATATAGTAATTAATGTAATGGTGTGAACAAAATTATAAATATTACTAAAATTATTTTTTAATTTTGGATAAAGATAAGTGATTAATTAAATAATTATTTTTAGCAAAAGATTACATGATTATTAAGTAATATTTATTTTAAGGAGGGGCATTTTGGTCAAAATAATGAGTCAATGATGTGATTTAACAGTCAACGAATGGTTGGATAGATGGAAGTTGAATCTCAAAACTAGAAGAGAATTTTATGCAATATATATTTTGATTTTAAGAGAGATCCCTTCAAAATAAAGGAGAGGTCTCTGTGATTTAAAGTAAATAGAGGGGAGATTAATATATTTTACTCTAAAAAAACTAACTCAGATCCCGTGTAATGCATGGCTAAAAATTTTAAAAATTAACATATTTGCATAGTTTTTTTCCTATGGTTCCCGTTAACATGGTACTAAATAAAAATATCTGTATTTTTTTTTGTTCAACAATAAAATATCTCTATTAGAACTTAATTTTTTACTTGAAAAGAAATTAATTGAACTTATACATGTATCTGTATTTTTTTTTTGTTCAACAATAAAATATCTCTATTAGAACTTAATTTTTTACTTGAAAAGAAATTAATTGAACTTATACATGTATATTTTTAATAATATTTTTTGCTACATATGAGTTTAAATTTTTAATATTATTTAGATCCAAACAATTTTGGTGATTATGCTAGGTGTAATTGAAAGAAGACATTTGTTGTAATGCCTTGAGATCCACAATCAACAATTAAATCCAAGTGATGCAATATAGTACAACTTAGGTCGTTTTAATTTGAGGAGCCTTTATTTGGATTCATAAGCTAACTGAGTGATAAAAACATGAAATGGACAAGGGAGAAAGTTTTGGGTGTTCTATCTACAACTACTTTGCAAAAATAATAAAATGCAATCTAAAATGCTATTTTTTCATTTTTTTTTTCTTTTAATAATAGATGGTGAAAGGAAATGAGTGGATATGGGAATGAAATGGATATCCTCTTTAGCAAATGAGTTATGGCTTTCCTTACTTCAAATAATATGGAAGTTAGCTAGTTTAATTAAAATGTGCTTAAAAGGCCCTTTGGATTAGTTTGAGTTAGGAGAATCAAATCCTCACACTAAGTGAGACTTAGTTCCTCTAACCGAAACCCAATTCAAAGCTCTAGCCAATTAAGGAACCAAGAAATGCAGTCAACACATAAGATCTAATAACCAAGCCATCTTGAGTCACCACAAAATATTCACAATAATCTCCATACATTGCTGACCCAGAAAATGCATAGAAATTCAAGCTAATATAGCTCAATGTTAGAATGCACAACAAAGGTTCAAGAGCTACAACTAATCTCAAAAAATACATCAATACAAACCAAATTAACACTATAAAAATCATCCTAAAATTAAACTTAGAAATCAAATATATAATGAGGAAATATAAGATTAGAAGAGCTAAACTCCCTTTAGCTCCAAGCTCGAGCATCACTCATTGCCTTAGAGAATCACAAACTCAGCCACAAATTGCCATCAAACTGGAAGCCACCTTCTTATCTAAAGCATCAATCATGGAGTGATGATGGAAATTTGAAGAAATTAATGGAAGAATGGTGAAAAAGGAGGAAGAATGCTGATAAAGATGAAAATCTGAGTAGGTAGAAGACAGTGGATGTGTTGGAGTTTGTGGGCCTGATTGTGTTGGGCCTAAAGCAATTGGACTGTGTAGTATTGTGTAACATTCATGTTATATTTCTTGTCTTTAGATATTTATATAAGTATGAGATCATGCTATGATCCAGTTGTTGGATTTATTTTTTGATGTTCATTCAATAAAGTAAAGGAGGTGGTCTCTGACTACCGATTTCTCACACAGGAGTTTCACTGTCCAATATGGCATCAGAGCCATTGGTTTGAGAACAAGACTCCACTCCTGTATAGAATCTATCTGGGCCAAAAATAAAGAAGTGGTGATGGCTCCCAAGACCCTGCTGTAAAGTAAGAGGCCTAAAGATCAAGAATTGGCCCTAAAAACTCCTGTATAATCAAGATTCGATAGCAAGAAGTCATCTGAAGCCCAAAAATCATCACTCAGGCCCTTTTTTTTTCACACCGCTTAAGAGAACGGTAACAAGACAAATAAGACCCATTGCAAGATCGAATCTCCAACTAGCTTTCAAACCTCCACATTCCTACCTATTTGAATAGCCAAGATAGATCCCAAAAATTATCAGGTTCGTTCCTCCAATCTCGAAACACAAAACTGCAGCTCTATGATTCATTGAATCCATCGCGATTTGGAGATGATGGAAGACGTCATTCGTGTCGATTCACATTCTCTAAACATACCAGCATGATGCTCTTGGCGATTCCGTCAAAGAACTGTTGTGGAAGACATATGACACTCTGTGATTCCAAATCTGATGCTCTATGATTGAAGAAATAAATCGCAGCGATTAATACTCTCCAACCACACCACCGTGATGTTCTTGGGAATTCTATTGCAGCACTGTCATGGAACAAATCCAATCCTTTGTGCTTTTCTGAATCTACCTATCACCTTGCCGATGCAAGTCTAATTTCAGCGCTCTGGTACTCCTTTTTCACTAAGATCACGGTAAGTCAAAATTTCTTGCTACATTTCTCACATTAAGGGTTCCAGTCATGGTAGCTATTCCCCACCTTTCTTTTCTATCTTCGCGGAGTCTGTTGATTGAGCGCCATGGCAAAGAAAAAGAAAGAATAGAGTGCTAATCAATTTCCCATGACCAATCCATTGTACTTGCATCCTTCGTACACTCAAGGATCCTCTATCATCCTGCAGGTTCTTACAGGCTCTGAAAACTACACTATTTGGAGTACGGATATGCGAATTGCTATGCGAGGGAAGCATAAACTTGGCTTCATACACGGTACCTGCACTAAGGAAGGACTTGAAGGTCGATTCCATGATCAGTGGGAGCGTTGCAACACTGTAGTCCTCTTCTGATTACTAAATTCAATATCCAAGGATTTGACTAATAGTGTTATATTCTTTTAAAGTACCCACCTAGTTTGGATTGATCTTCAAGAACACTTCGATAAAGTCATAGGATCGTGAATTTTTGCTTTGCACCATGAACTCAACATGCTGCAGCAGGGCTTCCAGAATGTTTCTCAATAATACTCAAAACTCAAGGGACTTTGGGAAGAAGAGGCAATATTGCTCCCTATTCTGTCTTGTAACTGTGACACGTCTAAAATTTACTTTGAACGTTTGCATAGAAATTATTACAGTTTCTCCTTGGTCTCAATGAATCATATAGTACTACTATGAGTCAAATATTGCTTATGCATCCTTTACCTTATGTCAACCAAGCATTTGCTATGGTCACTGAAGATGAAGCTCAACGTTATCTAGCTTCTACACACCAAATAGCACCAATTGAGGGAGTTGCTATATTTGCCAGAGGCAGGGGGAGAGGCCATGGACGTAATCGTAATGGTCCACCAGTGGAATGTGCTCATTATGGAAAGAAGGGTCATAATAAGGACTTGTGTTGGGAATTGGTTGGCTACCCTATTGACTTCAATCGAAATAAGGGTAAAAGACTCCCACAAGCTGTTGCAAATCAACTCCGTGTAGATGCAGCTCATGAAGGAGAATCTGCCAGCTCAGAAACTCATACTATTTCCCCCACTCTTACCCAAGAACAGTATGAGCACCTCTTAAATCTATTGGAAAAGGACTTGAAGTCACTGTTTACATACTCACTGGTACTAGTACAGGTTTGAAAAGCTCTAATTCTATCACTACTATAGGTAGAATGCGGGTCCTAGGCTTAGGTGCAACCACATATATCACAGGGAATTTGTCTCTTTTTGATTCATTTCATATTAATGATAGTCTAGTTAAAGCAATTAAAATCCCTATTGGTGATTGTGTGTGTGTCAATCACATTGGTAGTATTAGATTATCTCCAGATATATGCTTGACTATTGTTCTCTATTCATTAGAACTGAAATTTAACTTATATATGTGCCTAGGCTTACTCGTGAACAACATTGTGTGATTGTATTTTTTCCTGACCATTGTTTAGTGTAGGGCACTCATGATGGCAAGAAGAGGGCGATTGGTAAGCTACAAGAGGATCTCTATGTGTTGAACTTTCTTAAGTATGTTAATTCTCTTAATACTGTTCATGATGGAGTAAATAACAATAGTGACTTGTGGCTTATACACAATAGGATAGGACAAGCACCACTCCATATTTTGAGACATTTGAATATTATAAAGACAAATCTACTACTTTGAATAAAGAATGCGATATATGTATTCAATCTAAGCAAACAAAGTTACCTTTTACTTCTAGTTGCATCAAAACTCATTCTTGTTTTAATTAATGCACATGGATGTGTGGGTGCTGGGGGCCATATAGGACACCCACACATCAAGGTCACCATTATTTTTTGACTATTATTGATGATTATTCTAGAAGTAAGTGGATATTCTTGATGAAATCTAAATCTAACACTGCTGGTTGTATTAAGAACTTTGTCACTTATATTCTTTCTCAATTTTCTATTTCTGTTAAAAGAATACGAAGTGATAATGATACAGAATTTGTCAATAATGAATTAAAGGAATTCTTTGGCAAAAAAGGGATTAACTATGAGACTAGCTACCCTTACACTCAGGAACAAAATGCTATCGTGAAAAGAAAACACTGCACTCTAATGCAAATATCTCATAGCCTTATATTGCAATCAAGAGTTCCTCTTAAATATTGGGGTGAGTGTGTTCGAATGGCGGCACACATAGTAAATAGGATTCCATTAAGGTGCTAGGGTACAAAATTACTTATGAGATAGTGTATGGTGTAGAACCTAGCTTTGAGCACCTTAGAGTGTTTAGTTGTCTTGCTTATGCTACAAACTTAAATGTGACTGATAAATTTCAGCCTAGAAGTATGCCATGCGCCTTTCTTGGTATTCCTAACACTCAACAGGGATAAATTTTACTTGATCTCGCTACTAATAATATCTTCGTGAGCAGGCATGTAACCTTCCTTGAGCGCCGATTCCCTTTTAGGGAGGAGGAGAGCTGTAACCAAGGGGGAGTGTCCTATGAAATTCGGGATATGTTTTTATTTGATGATATAGATACACCTTACTCAAGCAATAAGACAGGTATGGTAGAAGGAGTTAGAGAGGACAAAGCACAAATAGATGACAAGGCTGGCCGTGCACCTAGCGAGGAGGCATTCTACCAAATAAGAGGTTCTCAAGATAAGCGGCCACCTATATAGGCCAAAGATTATGTGTGCAATTTGACTGTTAAGGGATCCTATGGAGTAATGATAAATGTCTTTATCCTATAGATGATTATATCTCATATCAAAATGTCTCTTCATCTCATTTATGTTTTCTATGTCACTTAGATTCTGTTTCTAAGCCAAAAAGCTATGAAGAGGCAGCATCTAATGATGAGTGGTTAAAGGCAATGCATATAGAGATAAATGCACTAGAGAGTAATAGAACTTGGGATATAGTCCCATTACCTAAAGGGAAAAAAGCCCTTTGGTTGTAGTTAGGTGTATAAAATAAAGTACAAATCTAATGCTAAAATAGTTAAATATAAAGCACAATTAGCTGCTAAGGGGTATAGCCAAAGAGAAGGGATTGATTACCATGAGACTTTCTCCCCTGTTGTGAAAATGGTAATAGTGCGTGCAACTTTGAAATTAGCTGTAATAAATAATTGGAATATATATCAAATGGATGTGCATAATGTTTTCTTACAGGAAGACCTGGATGAAGAAGTTTACATGACAATCCCTTAAGGTTTCGATAAAAAGGGGGAGAATATGGTTTGTAGGCTTCATAAATCCTTGTATGGATTTAAACAAGCATCTCGCCAATGGAATTGTAAGTTGTCTATGGCTCTTATTCAAGGAGGCTTCACTCAAAGTAAGCATTACTACTCATTCTTTTCTAAGAGTTATAATAATGACATTGTTCTAGTCCTTGTTTATGTTGATGATTTTACTGGTAGCTCTGAGGAAAGAATGAATGAGGTGAAGCAAATTTTGCATAAGAATTTCAAAATAAAAGATTTAGGGGTCATGAAGTATTTTCTTGGGATTAAGATGGCTAGGTCAAGTAAGGGGATTGTAATTTCCCAAAGGAAATATGTTTTAGATCTCTTGGAAGATTTAGGTGTGAGTAGTTGTAGGCCATTAAGGTTACTCACCCTGATATATGTTTTGTTGTGTAGGCATTGAGTCAGTTTATTCAGCAACCCATTAAGGTTAACATGGCAGCAGCTTTGAATGTTTTGAGATACTTGAAGCAAAGTCCTGGCCTAGGAGTGTTGATCAGTTCTGAAGGTGGCATGACTTTGCAATGCTATTTTGATGCGGATTTGGGATACAAAGAAGCAAAGTACAAAGAAGCTTGGAGGTCTATCACAAACAACCAGGAGGTCTATCACAAGTTATCTTCTTAAGCTTGGAGGCTCACTTATTCAATGGAATACAAAGAAGCAAAGTACAGTCTCTCGTTCTTCGGCAGAGGCCAAGTATCGTTCTCTTGCTTCCACAACATCTGAAGTTGTATGGATAGAAGGCATGGTGAAAGAATTGAGGCATTCCCAAGCTAGGCCTTTTTATGTATATTGTGATAGTCGGGCAGTGATTCATATAGCTACGAATCCAGTATTCCATGAAAGGACCAAGCATATTGACATTGATCGTCACTTTGTCCGTGAGAAGGTGCAATCAAAGTTTAACAACTTAAAGCATGTCAAGTCAAATGAGCAACAAGTGAATATTTTAATCAAGGCAACAAATATGGGAACACAAAATAGAATTATAGGGTTAGTAGACATTTATAAACCCTAACTTGAGGGGGAGTGTTAGAGTTTGTGTGCCTGAAGCATTTGGACTGTGTAGTATTATGTAGTATTCGTGTTATATTTCATGTCTTTAGGATATGTATATAAGTAAGGGATCATGCTATGATGCAGTTGTTGGATTTATTTTTTTATGTTCATTCAATAAGTAAAGGAGGTGATCTCTGACTACTGATTTCTCACATAAGAGTTTCACTGTCCAACAGGATGGAAGCGACGGAGACGATGATCGTGATAGTGGAGTAAAAGATGATGATGACGATGGTGGTTGAATGGGAGTGATGCGGCCGATTAAGGGATGGAGATGGAAGGAGTTAGGTGAAGTTGAAGGATGTCCAAGAGCTTGCAGCTTCTCCATTCTTCTGGAACTGTGTAACTTTTGACCTAAGTGAATAGGGAAAAAAGTTGTAGATCAAGTGGACTAAATTGGTATTTCTGAAATTCATGGTACCAAATTGTTATATATGCAATACGAGCCCTAAACTGCCATTTTTATATTTAA
Source organism: Inga leiocalycina (assembly GCA_963242795.1). Classification (NCBI taxonomy): domain Eukaryota; kingdom Viridiplantae; phylum Streptophyta; class Magnoliopsida; order Fabales; family Fabaceae; genus Inga; species Inga leiocalycina. Next base: position 63,811,013 of record OY725321.1, read on the forward strand.
TCTAACTTTTCAAGCACCTACAATTAAAAATAATTAAACAAATATCAAATCCTCTCAAAAATTAATGATTAAAAGTAATTACAATAATTATGACAATTTTACCCTTTATAGTTCTAATTTAATACATTTACGATTATGACAAAATGACCAAATAAAATATGAAAATATGTAATAAAATAGAGATTTGTCAATAATATATTAAATGGAGTTTGAAGTTTTATTTGGGTTAAAGTTCATCTAGCACTTTGAAGTATTTTTCTAAGTACATATAGTGGCCTAATTTGTTTTTTTTTTTACAATCTCAACCTTGAACTAATTGTTATAGTGCAGTAGCATCTAACAACATAAGTTTAACTTTTACCGTTAAAATGCTATTTGGCGAACTTTTGACAACAATTATCCACATGGCATCTGAGTATTATATTGTTTAGCAAACCAGAAACCACCATCGCTAGTTCTCCATAGCTCAGAGTGCCCAAAATTTCGTCTAGGTTGAAATCGGATACGGTAAAGAGAAGGATAGAGCCATATCCATGGCTTTCACCACCAATGCTCTGCTTTCTTCTCTTAGGAGCCAAGAAGATACATTTCCATGCTGATTACTATCAGCATACCAGATAACAGCTCGATTACGTCCTTTTGCAAAAAAATATCCTTCACAAGTTCTTCATACTCATTTGTCCCTACTATATCTTCAAGATTTTTCAATCTCGCCTCCAATTTCTCTCCCTTCATAGCAAAAACATTACATCAGAAAAGAGCCAAACTTTATGAGCAAGTTTTATTTGACAACAAAATTGCAAGTGTTTCGATCGTAACTTCTTTTGACCCATCAACTAAATTAACGAATGCTTCAAAGCTTCTCCAAACTCATTCAGAAGCAAGCCCTAACTGATATCAATAGTCACAACCTAAGAACAATGTAAAAATCCTTCTTATGATGAAATTAGCAGAATACCAAATCAAGAATTAGCTTGTGTCTGGGCGTGGGTCAAGAGAACACAAAATGGGATCCGGAGGAAAGCGAGATCAAATTGGGTCTAGTGGACGGATCAGAGGCGATTCAGATAGAACAGATCCACAACACATTGACGAAGCTCTTCAGAGAGAAGTGAGTCCCTATGAGCTTTGCAAAGAATCAACCGAATGAAGTACCACTCAGATGCCATGGGGATAATTTTTTATGCAAAAGTTTGTGTAATCAGCATTTTAATGGTAAAAGTTAAACTTTTGTTGGGGTTAGATTAAATTGCACCATAAGAATTGGTACAAGGTTAAAATTGCACCAGAAAAAATTTTAGGGCATAAGTACACCCAAAAAAATACTTAGAATTTGCACTAACGATAATTTTTCTGGTCATTGGAAGCGCATGCAATGGAGATCTTGCCTGAACATATTAGAACAACATTGGGGATTGCGACTTCATTTTTTATCCTACACTATGCCTCGATCATATTGACAACTTTTAATGCTTTATTTACAACATTATTAGTCATATTGACAACCTCTAGCACTTGGCCGCATGTAAATCCGCTGAACACATAGGAAGAGTTAACTACTTTGTGTCGTGTTTACAACATCTTCAGTTACATTTACAACATGTTTAGTTATTTTTACAACTTATTAAGTTATGTTTACAACTAAGTTTTACTGTTGCACTAGGGCAATAACTTGTGAAAGAAGCAATAACATACACATCACTTTGCTGTTTAACTTTTCTCTCTATACATGATATCTTCATTGTTTCTCTACAAATATACTCTGAATATTAATACAATGAAAGGTTAATCATATAGATAACAAATTAATGAGCAACAGATTTAAAAAAGAAATTCTGGATATGATTACTCGAGTGGTTACTCGTGTAATCAAGTACCATTACTCGAGTAACCCCTCAAGTAATCTCTTTAAAAATAAAACAGAGAGTAAGTCAACATTTTCTGACCAGATTACTCAGGTAAACCATCGAGTAATTTATTTTACAATACTTGGCAGACTTGATTACTCAAGTGATCCCTTGAGTAAGTCTTTCTTTTCTTCTCTGATTACTTGAGTGATCCTTCAAGTAATATCATCCAAATCTTGGTCAAGAGTAACTTCTCTTGTGCTTACTTGATTCTCACACATTACTCGAGTAATCCCTTGAGTAATGAAGGACCATTACTCAAGGGCTACCTCATGTAATACCTTAAAAAATCTTGCAGTGTTCCTTTCTCTTGTACTCTATCTTTCACTTCATCTTCATTACTTGAGTAACTACTCAAGTAATGCTTTTGCCACCAAGAACTCAGCTACTTTGTTCAAACCTTTTATTTAAAACTTTTGTAATATTAATCCAATCTTTGCTATCATCAAAACATATAGGATCTAACATTAACAACTTCCTCTAGACGTTTAAAATTTTCACAATGGCATTGAGTCTTACCATCAGCTTAACACAGTAATGACACAATGTGATTAAAATTCCTGATGCCACATTTACAACAGCTCAAGGCCTTATTTGCAAGGTATTATGTATGTTGTCACAACAAAAAGAGTTATTTTCACAATGTCATTGGCCAACCTTCTGATATTTGTACAATTTCATGTGCCCCCTCTAACAACAACACATCATAAATTTAAACAACATCTTCTACCCATTTGTTGTAACTTAATACTTGTACTTTCACAACTGAATAGCTTATCATTTCCATATATAATATGACATTAAAATATTAAGTAGTATGAGTGAGTAGCTATTTTCACATACTCATTTCACTTAATATGATATGATCTTTACATAAGTACATCAACTTGTGGACGCATTCAACAAGCAAAAGGGGTTAGAGAATGCCACTAATTCATGGTGTATATATACATAATAACCAAAAAGTTACTATCAAAAGCATCTATATTCATGTACTCCTTGTTTTTAGCATGGATTTGGATTTTTGCAAGTTTTGACTGTGTGTCCAGCCTCATTGCATCTTTTTTTCTCCACAATGATACAACTTTTTATTTTGAAACTGAGATTCTCTTCTTTTTCTTTTCGGTCTCCCTGGCGGCCTTGTAGTTAGGGTCTAAGAATGTCTGTGTCAACATATGTGTGACCGTTGGAGACTCAGCCCGTGGACAATCATGAGTTGCAACTGATCTTATGGTATTTGCATATATTTTTCCCTACGCTTCTAGTTTCAATAAGTAATCTACAAATGTGTACACATTACCACAAAGTAATTTAATAGCTGCACATGCATATGCGTAAGGTACTCCACTCATTTGCCATGCTAGACATGTGCATTTTCTTTCACCAAGATCTACATTCACATAAATTATGGCATCCCTACATCTACGTTGACCCGAAAACTTAGTGTCTCCAAAATATGTTGCTTCCATATTTTTAGCATGTTTAACTTGTTGCAGCAATTTATCTTCAATATTGGGTCCCACTCCATTTTTTCAATTGGGCATAGCCATCTTGCTTGCAAGCAATTTCTGTGCCAATTTCTCTTGATGCTTATGAATTAAAACTGACACGGTGTGCTTCCTCTCTATCAACATCTATGCATTAAACGACTCTGTAATGTTACTGGTTATGTTATCCCACCTTTTGAAAGGAAACTTGCTTAGAGCCCATTTGTCAACATCTCCATGAATCTCCACCCATTCTGCCAATTATGGATTGAACAATCTTAATTTTTCCATTGCATTAGTGAAGTCTTTATCCAACCTTGCATACGCAATTGCATCAAGAAGATGGAGTGCATTCTCCTTGCTATTCCCCGATGTTCGTGTCCAACCTCTATTGATTCTCAGGAACTCAGCATTATAATTTTCCTTCAAATGGTGGTAGCAAAAAGCATGTCTCTCGCTACCAAATATTTCGTTTATAGCACCAATAATCTCATTATTGTGATCTGACACAATTGTTATCAACATTGAGACTGTTATGTCTTTCACATTCAATAGAAACCAAGACCAATCATCATATGTCTCACCACTAACAATGGCATATGCTAACGGAAACATTTGGTTGTCTGCATCGTATGCACTAGCTGACAACATTGTTCCCTTATAAGGGCCACTTAGATGACAACCATCTCAATAAAGTATGGGTTGACAACCACCTAAAAACCCTTCAACCTAACAACCATAAGCAATAAATACCCTATAAAATCTATTGTTAGATTAGGTTTCCCATTTTGCAACTGTGTTTGGATCACTCTTGATCAGTCTGTCACATATCCATGTAATTCCCTTAACAATCTTTCTTTTGCCCTATCTACTTGATAGTAGTTCGGCCGCACCCCATACTCTCTGTACATGTGATGCGATCCAAAATCAACAAGTTGTCCCTTCAAATTCAAGTGACATCTCTTCCTTTTCAAATGATCATTATCAAATTCCAGCTGAACAAATCATGACAAGCTAAAATATTCAAGGAAGCATTGATTAAGCTGATTGAAGAAGTTATTGTAAATCAAATGGCAAGTGGATCAATAAATCTGATTTACAAAACAAAGATGCTGAAAAGGTCACTAAGTTCATTTGTGCTAAATATGAAGTTGTTAATCAAGTTTTGGGCTTAGAAACTTCCAAATAAAGAGCTTAGACCTAGTACTACACATGGGAGGACTCATTTGGGCCTAAACAAGCACATTTTGAGCCTTAATTTGCTGACTACATCTTCTTGAAGTTAGGTGTGCGAAAATCAACAAGGAGTTGGTGGCAGATTTGACTTTTGTTTTCTTTAGCATGTTGTATTTGATTTTTCAACTTTCTTCTAGATTGTATTAGACTTTTGTGTGTATTGTATTAGACTTTTAGGTTTCCTAGCACATGGTTTTACAATTTTTATTGGCTGTTTTCAAAATTGCACTTATTGCAATTAGGTCATATTTTCTTATAAATACTTGGTGCTTCTTCATTTGTAGGACACAATTTAGATTTGAATGATAAATGAAAGTTGCACTTCTGCACTTTGTTTCTTGAGAGTGAATTCTCTCTAGGGTTCTTTTAAAACTAACAAACTTATCAAGGCTTGATCAACCTTGTGGCGTTTTCCAACACTTCAGGTCCTTGTTCTTTCATGTTCAAGGGTTCAAGTGGATCGTCGATCTATGTTTAGCTTTCTTGGGGTGTGTATATTTCAGAATTGGTTGTGGGTTTGTGGGATCTTCCCTTGTGGGTTCACACCAACATGTTTGATCAAATTACATTAGCAGTCTTGTCAATATTGCACCTTAAACCATCTAGTACGATTGATGATGTTAAGCTCGACCTGTGTGGATGCCAAACTATTAGGCTATCTTGTGCTTGGTGAATGTGTTCACTTTTGAGTATTCTAATGGTTATAAACTCAATATCTTGATGTTCTCCTTATGAATATGCACCCATGTACCAAGGACAACCATCAACCTTGCACTTCACAATTATCTTGTGTTGATTGTTCTTGACAAATTTGAATGAAAACTTATGTGCAATGCTATATTTGCATAACTTTTGACAAAGGCTCACAACATTCAGAAAAATCTGTCCTGCTCCAATAATCAAATCCTTTCATTTTCTATGATTCATTTCTGGTATGGGTGTTGGCACCATTTGCGTAGAACAAGTCAATGATGGGATCACTTGACTTTCATGTAACAAACCATGTGGGGACGTACACATTCCTCCTTCACCTCCAAACAAATGATCAGTTCTGCAAGAAATGACAAGTTAGAGTGCTCACCCACATACTAACATTAGAAAAAAATACTTTTCTTAGGACAACTCGACTTACACTTCTTGCTCTTCCATTTGACCATTCATTGTTGGTTCTGTATTGTCATTATCACCATCCTCTTTAATATACACATGACCATATTGTTCATTAAATTTGATTAAATGATCCATAAATGTTGATGTATCAAGGGTAACTTTAAACTTCATTTGAATTTCATTACTTTCTTTTCCCGTTATGGATGATATGATTCTTCGACTCCTTATATGTTGTGACTTCCTTTACGCATCTTGTTCTTACCAAACCACCAACATATTGCATTTCATCTTCTCCACCATTTAAAAACTTCCCCCTACATGAAAGAAACAGAATAGATTCATCCCCAAACTAGTTTCCACCTTTCATGAGAATCTGCAACACAAACTTCGTATTAACAACTTCCACAGCAATATTTACAACTACATATGCACATATTAACAACACGTTTTTTGTCATCATATCAGCATTTTATAATAACACAAACCATACTAACATTTAATCAGACCCACTTAAAACAAGGCTAAACCTCTATTTTCTTCCCCAAAAACAAAGCATTCCCTCTATTGCATTGCCCAAAAATGAAGAACACGTTATGTATTAACAACTACAACTGCCATAGTAATAACAACTACAACTACATAAATTTACAACACTATTTTGTTTTCATTTTAGCGTCTTCACAGCAAAGAACCACAATAACATTCACCATTCCCACTTAAAACACAACAATTCCTCTGTTACCTTGCCAAAATAGAGCACTCTGGTATAAACACAACCCACCCAAGGTGAAACCCCAACTTCAATGGAAATGGGACCATTGGAAGCAAAGATGCAAAATCTGAAATTCTGTCCAGTGAAACTCTATTCTAGGCAGTCAGTTTGTGTGAACGTTTTGAATAACCAAATGGTGTTTAAAAATTCTGAAACTTTCCAGTCTTAAAGCTCACATCCCAAGCTTCAAAATGGACATATAATTTGTGCCATTTTGTTTTGTGAACTAGGAGATATGACTGTCCAAAATTTGGGATGGAAACTGAACTCTGTTTTGGGGCAGCGATGAGTTTTATGTAATTCTGGAATTTTGGGATAATTTTGGGTAATGGATCATATTTTTCCTATAATGAGGACTTAAATACCTTTCATTTTGCTTTGGAATCACCTAATTTTGATGTTTCTAGAATTAGTTATGATTTTTCAAAGATTAGGCAGAAAATCTGCCAGAAAATCAGAAAATGTCAATTTTGGAATTGTGACATCATCATAATTAAAGATGACATAAGCTAAATGTTATAAAGTCATCATCCTCTTCCTCCATCAGCCAAAAACCGTGCAGCACCATGGAGAAAGAGATAGAGAGAGAGGGAGTTTTAGAGAGAGAAGAGGAAGAAAACTCGCGAAGTAAGTCAATTTCTTCGGTGAATTTGTACCTAACACGTATAATCCTTCTCCTAAGCTTCTCTTCTATATTATGTAAGGTATTTGAAGCACAAATCTTGGTGTTTTTAAGTTAGGGTTTTCAGCCATAAGAAGGAAAAGCCAGAAGAAAGAAGAGGTAACTTCCTAAACTTCGTATATTGACTATTTTGGCTGCTGTGGACAATTTAATCGGTGAAATTGTGCTGGATTGTCTTTATTTGTAAAATTTGGAAATGATATGTTAGTAGTGTTATGCTGGCAAAATTTGTACTAAATGGTAATTGTAACCTAATGGAATAGTCAATAAAGTGGTTAGGAGTGGAAATGAACACATTTACGGAGCCAAAACCAAAAAACCCCAATTTTTCTCAGGGAATTGAAAATTTCGGCCAAGCCTAGTTTGGAGGGGTTAGAGATGGATTTTCAATGATTTGATGATTCCATTGAGTTTAGGAGCGAAAATTAGGTGGGGTTACAGTTGGTCACTTTTTTGGAAAAGGCCAAAAAAAGCATAATTACGAAAACGCCCCTGAAACCCTTAAAGTGGGGCTGCATGAAACTTAGATAGATAGGTTAGTTTCACTCACCTTATCAACTTCTCCAAAGAGAGTTCTTGATTCACTACTTTCCAAATTTTCGTGTAGCACAAATCACAACCAAATGACCACACTACACACACCAAAATGAAGCCCATTACTCAAGGATCAACATTAAGGAAGTGGGTTTGAGCAAAGGAGATCATTTACCGACCCAAAGATCAAGCTTTTCCCTTCTTCCTTGCCTTCAACAATGGAGAGAGAGAGAAAAGAGAGAGAGCACGAGAGAGAGAAAGAAATGGAGAGGAGGAGCAAAAAGTGGACATTGAATTTGATAATTTTGAGTCCGGAAATGGATTCCTTGGGTTAAAATATGTCAGAATAGCCCATGCCAAAATTTCAAGAAAAGTACAGCCGGACTGGGTATGGCGGGGCCGGGGCCCAGGGGTATTTTAGTAAATTTTTAATATAGCCTCATATAACCCCTCATAAACACTATGGAAGTGTCTAAATAGTACATTTGACATTGTATGATCGAATGTGAAGCCCCGAGTTGCTGGTACGCAAATCGAGGAGAAAAGATTGAAGGTAGGGGACTTACCTTACTTGCATGTATTTGATATCTTTGCTTGTGTAGTGATGTATGTGATTGCTTTACTTGATTGTGTAAAGCATATTTGAATAAATGAAGCTCTGTTTCTGTTTTACTGTGGCCATAGTTTTGTTACATGACACTACTACAAAAAGGGTAAAAGGTGGCGCACATTTTGTGGCACTTCTTTAAACAAGTGCCATAGCTTCTCTTTTTTTTTTTACCTTTATAATTTTTTTTTAATTTTGGGTACCAGTTGTGGCGCCTAATAGATTAAGTACCACAATTGAGGAGGCTTAGTGTGGCGCCTGCGTACTTGGGGCCACGCAAGCAGCTGTGGCGCCTGACCCACCAGGCGCCACAGCTGCAGGAAAGATCATGTGTGGCGCCTAAATAAATAGGTGCCACACATGATAAATTATATATTAGCTGTGGCGCCTAAGCATTAGGCGCCATAGCTGATGAGAGGCAATGTGTGGCGCCTAACTATTTAGGCGCCATACTTGCCCTTTTTTTAAAAAAAAAAATCAAATGGACAGTGTATCTCTTAATTATTTCATTTCCCGCGTAGTGGTCCTGTGTCCACCCCCCATTCCTTCTCTTTTTGACTATTACTCCACTTTAATTATTTAACTACTCTCTCCTCCATTAAACTACTTTCCCTTTCTCATCTTCTTAGTGGATCCGTCGGCCCCCTCCCTCCATTTCCTATCATCTTCACACTAAAAAATGCACCCACACGCTCACTGTCACTCAAGCTAGCGTCACCAACGTGGTCTCCTACTCCCTGCGCTGGTCAATTAATAGATTTGTAAGAAGAAGACTGTTTCATTCTAGCTTGCTTTGTTTAAATTTTTTTTAGTCAAGATAAACCGTAATATAACGTTTGCCTTTTTGTTCATAATTTAATAGGAAAGAGTTAAAACCTAGCTTGTTTTGTTTGCCTTTTTGCTTTGTTTAAATTTTTTTGCTGACAAGCTTGCGTTTTTTAGTAATCTTTAAATTTACTTAATTAGTTGTTGATGTACTGTGTTCACATATCAAGTTCTTGTATTGTGATATTTTTTATGTTAGCTTTGGAGAGTATTAATGTAAGAACATTATTGTTGGGGAACTTGAATTTTAAATGTGAAAATTATATATATATATATATATATATATATATATATATAATAGGTTGAAATATAAAATAGAAAGATTAACAATTTGTGGAGATGATAAACACGAAAGCCACTCATTTTATATAAAGCTTCACAATCAGGAAGCATAAAAAAGGGCCACCGGAAAAAAAAGAAGAAGAAGAAGAAGAAAGAAAAAAAAAGAAAAAAAAGGGACCCTCCTGTGGCACTTGTTTGAGGAAGTGCCACAGGAGGGGGTCCTCCTGTGGCGCTTGCATCAGCAAGAGCCACAGTAGGAACCCCTGCTGTGGCGCTTGCGTCGGAGGCCCCCATCCTGTGGCACTTCCTCAAACAAGCGCCACAGGAGGGTATTTTTTAAAAAAAAAAAATTTTAAATGTTGTGGCGCTTCCAAACGCCACAGCTTTTTTTAGTGGCGTCCAGATATGTGGCACTTCTCTAGCGCCACAGTTAATGCAATTATAAGCGCCACAGCTTTACTTTTTTGTAGTAGTGTGAAACATTGAGCATGCAGAAATGTCATTATGGGGCATGCATCTAGATAAAGCTAACATGTCATACACATAGCATCTATCATGCATGCATTATGGTATCTGTTTCCTATTGAGATTCTCTCGAATCTCACCCTCCCCTACCAACAATTTAGACAAGGCAAGTGGCTCGTGGAGGGAGCGGCTAGGACTCATTCGAGATGAGAGTTGGTAGTTGGTTATCAATGAGTTGTGAAGACTGTATATGATTCGGTTGAATATATGGTTATGAATTTTAGATGAGATTGTGTAATCCCTATTTGAAGAATTGTAATGGGCAATTGTGCCCTGTGTATCTTTAGTGAAGGTATGTACCCGGGATTGCAGGGATGATTATATTATGCACTCTGATATTTATATGAATGTGATTTATCTTCGCGTAGTAATTGTATTCGAAATGTAAATATGAGACCAAGTTAATTAGATTTTAAAAGGTATTTTTGAAACCCCTATCTTAAGGATGGGATTTTAAATGAGTTTTGATTATTATTAGTCTCTATTTTATTTTAATCACGTATTTCGGATATAATTACGGAGGGGGTTACAATGAGTGAAGAAGAATTTTGGTAAAATATGCTTCGTTCTATCACCCTTAATGTATCCTTCCTTTAGTTGGGCAATACATGTAATATTATCCTCATTTATGATTGTTGGGGGCATTTTACTAGGAGATAAACCATAAGTTGTTCTTATGTGATGTATTGTTGATCTTAATCATACAGATTCTTGACTTGCTTCATGCATTGCTAGAATTTCTGCAAGATTAGATGATGTAGCTAATATAGTTTGTTTCATAGATCTTTATGAAATAGTTGTGCCACCACTTATGATTAAATACCCTATTTGTGTTTTATCGTCATATGGATCAGACAAAAATCCAGCATCTGCATTGTTGGAAATTGTGCCATAGGGGCCAATCATTGTACTTTAAACATTATTATTCAATCAACTTTTCTATTTTGTTATCATATTATTTGCATGTTCACTGTGATAAATATCTTTGGATAAATCATAATGATTGTCCTAAATGTCCATGGTCAGTCATCTATATAGGAGCAAAGATGAAATAAGACTAGTATAACTTTAAAGAGGTATAGAGATATGAATTGAAGTCCTAGGCACTTGTAAGAGTACAAGGTGCTGAACCGACCCTCTATGAGAAAGCTGCATGGATCAAGTCATAAGCTTATCTCATGTATAACCATGTCACTATGCCCCTTTAACCTGAGATCATCATGGATTCCTACATGAGAGTTGCTCATATTTGACCTAGTCAAAAGGAAACTTTGACTGGGTGATGATAAAGGCTCTGCTCGGGCTTGGTCATTTTCATGCAGAGGAATGTAAATAGTCAAGATGGAATTTGTCCCTCACATTAGTAGAGAGATATTACTGGGCCCCTCGATGAGTGAGTCTGAGAAATGTATAGCTATACTACAATAAAAAGGAGTTTCCATTTCTATAGTTAGACTACTCAAGGATCGAGAAAGTAATGGTCAGGAATAGGAGGATGACATTCTCCATGCCACATCGTTGATCGAAATATCGTGGGACAAAAGGGACATGATATGGTTATATGACATGTTGCATCAGTTTATCGATCCTCATATGAATTGGGTAGTCGTAATGTCTTACTAAAGGCCGTTTACGACTTGTGGGTTAATATAGTCATTGGCCCTCTGCCAACTTCATATGGGCCTACAGGGTCATACAAAAAAATTGCCCAACACGAGCTATAATGTTCAGATTCATTGAATCTAAGATATGTTTAGATTTAATGAATGTAATGGTCAATCTAGGGTGGAGGAATATATATATATATATATATATTCAAAAAGAAAATTAATAATATTATGTATACATATATGTATTTTTGAAATACATATATATATATATATATGATAATATTATTATTTGTGTTAGTTTTAAATTTAGTTTTATCTGATAAATTAAATTTAATAACTAACATGCTAAAAATATAATATCTCAGATTTAATTTACAAAGATAAATTAAATATATTTCCATTGACTCTTTATTCAGATTAAATAAATTTGTTAAATTAAAACTATTTGACATATTTAATTAAATCATATTTATTTAATTTGCTTATCAAAAGGCAATTAAGTGTTAATTGGTATGATATGGATTTCAAAATTAATTAAGATTAATTTTAAAAATCCAATATCCGTTATAAAATAGAAAGCCCTTACTAGTTGTTTAAAGAGTGAGCTAGGGTTTTCTATTGGTGATGAAAAAAGCAAGATAGAGAGTAGTGAGAAAAGAAACTCTAGAGAGAGATGTTGGTGGTGCTAGCACACTATTTGCATTGGATTCGTATTTGTGTGGATATCGGCAGAGAGAGCTGATCCGAGTTGTTAGCTCCTTGAGATAAAAAATAAAGACTGAACACATAAGAAAGGTATGTTTCTTTACTGCTTGATTTAAACGCCGTTGACAGATCCGTAGTTGGGATTGGAAAATTTTTTGAATTTTAATTTTCCGTTGTACCTACCAATCACAACATGCATAACCAATCAGTTCATGCTTGGATACATTTAAGTAGAATAACCCCATGTTCATAGTGCCTTTGAGGTAATGAAGAATGTGCTTCACTCTATTCCAATGTCTTCGAGTTGGTAAAGAACTATACCTTGCTACTAAATTAACAACAAATGATATATTAGGATGTGTATAGTTAGCAAGATGCATTAGTGTTCCAATAGCACTAAGGTATACTTCAGGACCAAGTAGTTCTTCATCACCTTCTTCACTAATCACTTGAGGTCTGAATGGGCCTTTATCCGCCTACAAAGATCTTACAACCATCGGGGTACATAGTAGATGTGACTTATATATCCATGTAAAAACACTCTAGAACCTTCCTTGTGTAACCTTTTTAATATTCAAAGTTCCCATTTTTCAGGTACTCAATCTATAATCTAAGACAAAATTTTGTTCTTCCTAAGTCCTTCATTTCAAATTCTTTCTTAAGCAATTAAGTGCTTTTTGAAGCTCTGCTAGAGTTTCAGTAATGTTGATATCATCAACCTAAATAGCAATCATAGCGAACTCACTTCCATATCTATTCATAAAGATGCATGGGTAAATTGGATCATTTTGTTGGCAAAAAAAAAGGATCATTTTTGTGTCCTTCTTTCAACAAATATTCATTGGGTTGGTTATACCACATGCGCTTTGATTGCTTCAAGCCATATAGGCACTAATTTAACTTAATTGAGTATTATTCTCAAGAACTTGTAGTTGATGCTTCTGGCATCTTAAGTCCTTCAGGGACTTGTGCTTTTGGCACTTTGAATCCTTCAGGGAGTTTTGCTTCTAGCATGTGGAGTCCTTCAGGGACTTGAGCTTTTGGCACCTTTTCATTTCTCTTTTGTACAAAAAGTCATTTGTAACCAACTTGAGCTTTTGGCATGTTTTATATTAATTTACAATAGATTGTCCTTTAGGGATATCAATTCTGATAGGAGCATTAGCGGCTAGGACATGTGACTTTGTCACTTTATTTGGGTCAGTAAATGCTTCTAACATTTGATTAGCTAAATTTTGCAAATAAATTGTCTTTGAAACTTCCAATTCATATTGTCTGGTATGAGGATCAAAATGAGCCAATGATAATTTATTTTAGCTAATATATTTGCTTAATAGCTTAGTTTCTCCCTTTAATGTTGGAAAAAGTGATTCATCAAAATGACAATCGGCAAACCGTGCGGTAAATAAATCTCCTATAGAAAGTTCTAAATATTTTATGAATGAAGAAGATTCATACCAACATATATTCCTAACCTTCTTTGAAGACCTATTTTGATGCATTGTGGTGATGCTACTGGCACAAATACTACACATCCATAAATTCATAAATATGAAATATTAGGTTCCTGACCAAAAACCATTTGTAAGAGGGAAACCTTTAAGTGACTTATTGACCTAATGCATATTAACATTGATGTATGCAAAATGGCATGGCCTAAAGTAGAAATTAGGAGATTATATCTCATAAGTAAAGCTCTTGCAATTAATTGCAACCATTTAATTAAAAATTTTGCAAGTCCATTTTGTGTATGAACATGAGCTACAAGATGTTCAATATCAATTCTAAGGGACATACAATATTCATTAAAAGGCTTTCAAAATTCATCAGTATTATCAAGATGTATTTTCTTAATGGGATATTTAAGGTAATGCGCTCTCAATCTAATCAATTGAGCAAGCAATCTCACAAACTCTAGGTTGCAAGAAGTTAATAAGCAAATATGTGACCAATTAAAACCATATGGTAAGTAAATGGTATACATAGTGGGCGTATTAGCCCACAAATATCTCCTTGTATCCCTCCTAGAAAAGTGAGAGACTCACTTTCTATTTTACTTGGTGAGGGATGAATAATTAAATTTTCCTTGGAACATGCATCACATAAGAAATTAGGGCATTATGGTATTTGTTTATACTTCAAGGTATGCCTATATGAATTCTCAATTATTTCTTTTTTGCATCATGATTGACCTAAGATGGTCTAACTAGTCATGCCAAACATTAAATTATTGGTAAACTTCTAATTTGCATTGGCAAACTTCTGGTTTATATTATTATTTGTAAATTTATAGTTTATATTGGCAAACTTCTAGTTTGCATTAATATTTATAAATTTCTAGTTTACAATAACATGTGTTTTAATTGTGCTTATGAATGTATAGTACAAGCCTAAAGAAAAAGTAGGAAAACCTTGTAATATGTATTACTATCACCGTCCATAGTTCTTGTGATATTAGATCTTGTGATATCCCTTATAGTTCTTCTCCTTTGTTGACTATTACTATCACCGTCCATAGTTGCACCTTAAAAAACACAATCACTTATATCAATGAAAAAATCAAGGGTAGGGGAATGATCAAATGTCTTATCAAAATGATCGGATATACAAAGCTATCAAGTAATCAATATAACAATAGAGTGCCAAGATTGTCTTGCACACAAATTCAAGTAAAAATATGAAATGGAATGACTGCAAGTGTGTGTGTGTGTGCGCGCGCGCGCGCGCGCGTGTGTAATGTGTATAAACAAGAAGAAATGAAGGAATCAAGAAAATTGACAATTGTATTGTCAAAATGCTCACTATTCACATAGAAAACTATATCACCAACATTATAACTTAGGAATTGGAATCATGCATCAAAATAGCATCAAAAGAAAGTTATCCACAAGCAATTCAAATGCAATGACACCACTTTACATCAACTGAGAACAAGACACTCAAAATACAAGTGAAAGAAATGCAAGAATGCAAATGCAAAGTCAAAAGCAAATCTAGATATTTGTAGGTATTTCCTCAATTTTTTCTATGCAAAGATGCAACATGCAATGAAAAAAATGCAAAATTATCTAAACTACCTAAAATACAACCTACAGGCTAAAGACACCAATCAATCAAAGATTGACACTTAGTTACTAGGGAACCAATTACTTGGCTCCCAAGCAACGGCGCCACTTGAAGAAATGTATGCTTTATGCCTCGGTAACCTCTTCAAAATTAAACCAAGGATTGCAATAAAGGGTACAATCCTTAATCGTCTCTTGAGGAGCCTTTTTCTTGATTACCTGGGAACTAACTGCAATGATTGACATAAAATAATAAAAAGGGAAAATTTGATCTTTTAAAACTACTTTTTGCAATTCAAAATTAACTTGTTCTAAATTAAGTTTTTTTGGGATTTTCCTTTACAATATGAAATAGAATGATGATGAAATTAATGAATGAGAGAAACAAAAAGATTAATAATGGAATGAGCCATCCTTCGTAGCAATGGCACAAGTAATTCTCACTTAAAATAATTATAGCAAATTAGTCATGCTAGCTTCAAAAGACTCTAAGGGCCACCCCTTAGAGTCTTTTAATCCAATAACTTAACCACCTCGAATTATCACTTGATTTTCTCATTAATCTTAATTTAACAATGGCCACCAATATGAAAAATCAAGATTAATGATGCTAAGCACAATGCTAAATACAATTAACCAATGCAAACACAAGACACCATAATCAACTAACCAAGCCACCTTGAAATGAGCATAAAATGTTCACAAAATCATCAATTCAATGACTAACCAGTACAAAGAAATGATAATTATGCTAATTAAACACAATGCCAAGTATCTAACAAAGATTCAAGCTACATCCAACCTCTAAATGCAACAAAATAAATCAATCCAACATTATAAAATTCATCCTAAGACCTAGGAATCACAAATACAATGTAGAAATAGAGAAATGGATGAGCAAAAACTCGCCTATTAAAGCTCCAAGTTCATGACATTGCCTCTTACTGCAAAGGATTGAGAGAATTAGCTACTGCCACTCATCAAAACAACTGCACCAAACATTTTTAAAATTCTAGATATATAGAATAACAATCAAAGTGACGAATTAATACTGAATAAAGAAATATTGGTATTGAATATAATATGAACTAATAGCAGAGGAGCCACGGCCAGCAGTGAATTTAGAATAGAGGCAACTATGGTTTGGAACAATAGAAGCATGGGAGGATGAAACTCACCGGAAACAGAAACAGAAGGATTGGAAGTTGAAGGTGGTGTGGAGACTGATAAAGGTGTTGAAGGTGAGTAAGATGACGGTAAAGTGATGACAATTGAAAGAATATTGGTTTAGACTTTACTCGATTTAGTTCTCAAGCTTTCACGGCTGTGAAAGACTATGGTGGTGGTGGTTGCATGGCGGTGGAGAAGTGCTCTGGCTCTTTGGTGTGTCAATCTCTCCCAAGTCGCCAGCTTCACTCCATTCTAACCTCTTGCCACTGTCACTATTGATAATGGTGAAAGGGAAGGCCTCCAGCTCCCTCATCCTTTCTCCCTTAGCTCCAGCTCTCAGCTCCTAATTATCATGGCAGCTCCATTCTTTTTTAAAATGTCCAAATCCTACCAAGAAGAAGAACACCAAGTTGAGCCCAAGTGCAACCAGACGTTTTGACCAAGGGACTAAAATGGAAGATTTGAAAGTTTGTTGAGGGACTAAACTAAAAACTTGAAAACTTTTGTGGGTCCAACCTTAGTTTCAAAACTTCTGAGCCCTTTTCTATAATTTTCTTTAATCCTTCCTTCACCAATTTGTATTTTCTAAAAATTCTAGGTTCTTTTATGTTATTTTCACCAAATTAATTTGCAAATAAAATAAACCCAAAATGTAATACCTTATATTCTAAAAATTAATCAATTAAGGAAAATAATAAAATATATGACATTTTTACCCTTTTTCAACTTTAATTTCATGCAAACTTCTTTAATCACAAAAGAGACATTTTAAGCTTAATGATTATGACAAAAACCCCAAATAAAATTTGAAAATATAGAATAAAAATAGGGATTTGTCATCTATATCAGAAATATCACATAAATAGCTAGTTAGCAGATTATCCTTATCCTGAAGTTGGGCCTAGATCTAACTTATGGGCCACACTCAGGATATTTTAATTAATCACCTAGTTAATAATAACTAATAAATATATTTTAATAAATTAAAATATCTCACATTCTCCCACTTGGCACATATCTATTTATCAATTGCCTTGTGCAGATTAAATTAAGGCTATACTGCAAGAATCATGGCGATAAGTCTTCTTAAGTTGAGTATTATCTTCCAAGTATTGCATGTAAAACCCTTACTTAATGGGTATAACTTTATGAATTTATTCAGTTCCAAACTTAGTGTTTATTATTCTCATCAATAGAATGTATACAAATAATGATAAAGATAATAAACCACATAATTAATTTCATTGCATATCTCTTCTATATGAATGAAGATCTAACCCCCATCTGAGGGACATGTAACACAAACACATTCAGTTTCAATCCCTTAGCCAAAGAATCAGCTAGCATATCCTTTGTATTGATATGATCAATCAAAATTTAGCCATCTACAACTCTCTCTTTTAATCTTTGGAATTTCAATTCGACCCATCAACTTTGACTTCCACTCCATTTGTTATTTGCAATGGCCATTACGGCTTTCTTATCACATTGCATCCTGATTGGCCTAGAGATTGAATCTACAATCTTAAGCCCAATAATGAAATTCTTTATCCAGATTGCTTGTGAACTTGCCTTAAAACATGCTATATACTCAGCATCACAAGTAGAGGGAGTTGTAAGTGTTTGTTTTGTACTTTTCCAGGATATAGCTCTATCTACTAGTAGAAAGATGTAATCTGTAGTAGACTTGTTTGTGTCTAAATCCCCTTCTAAGCTAGAGTCTAAGTAACCAACCACTTCTAGGTTTTCTATTCCTCTATATGTGAGTATGTAGTGCTTAGTACCTTGTAGGTATCTAAACTCTTTCTTTGTAGTTGTCCAATGTGCTTCCCTTGGATCACTTTAGTACATTCCCAACATGCCAACAACGAAAGCTATTTTCATGAGATGTTGCTTGACTCCTCTTGTACCTGTCAGCTCATAGCATAGAGCTCTGACATGATGAAACCACCCATCTACTTTTCAGTTGGCTTAAACTATTTGTCAAAAACTTCTTGGAACTTCTTAGCAATTTCAAATTTAGGAATTGCTCCCTAAATGCTTTTTTGAATCCAGGTCTTGATATAGGACAAGCACATATAGTTGTAATACTCCTAACGCTCCTAATAGTCAATTTAAGTTGGAGTTGACTTGTTAGTCAGTTTGGGAGGTCTAGGTTTCTCCATAACAAAGTGCATGTATAGCATATCAATATGCAAAGTTTTGTCCTCCCTCCATTTAGGGTAATTAGTACCATCCAGCACAATCTTGCCGCTATTGTCAACAAAAAGGTTAGGAAAAGTAGTAGGTGCTGCAATTTAGAGAGTTAAGTTAGCTTATGAGATAACATTTTGAGACAATCACGAATTTCTTGCCTTGAATACATGTTATGCACCAATGAAAATGTGTGATATGTATATATGCGTATCACTAAATTCTACATATGGGCACAGAATTAAAACCTAGCATTGCATGCATTTATCTCAAATTGGTGGGCCTAGAACGTATTATTTACATTTCCTAATACCTATGGGCAACTTAGAAAATATAAGACCAAACTATCCCACCATATTAAATATATAATTATAACTGTTTACCTATGGGCAAAGATCAATTATAATTCTATATTTAATTACAATATGATATTTTACAAGTTCCATATGTGATTTTGTTGTACTACAAAAAAAAAGCTATTTCGTAGTGGTGAATTTGTAGCTGTTAAATATAACCGCTACAAATGTCAATATTTGTAGCGATTATTACATAAACCGCTACAAACTTGTAGCGGTAAGCCACGTGTCAAGTAGTGCGAGTGATTAGCAACGTAATTTGTAGTGGTTAAAAGGATAAAACCACTACAAATATGGCATGAGATTCCTGTCTTAATTTCTCGCGGTTATTTTGTGGCGGTTACAACAAAAAAACCGCTACAAAATGTGGCGCCAACTAGCGCGACAATAGTGTCAGTTTGGTTGTAGCAGTTACTACGAATTGAACCGCTACGAAATACCAAATGACAGCTATTTGTAGCAGTCATGCTTTTATAACCGCTACATAACCTCAAAGGTCAACACATTTGTAGTGGTTATTGTATAACTGCTACAAAGTGTAGCTGTTTAGTAGTGGTTTTGGAAAAAGCCGCTACAAAATCCACATCTATAAATAACCACCGTTCCCCTCTTTTTTCTATTTGGCCATTTTGTTTTCTGAAGTTTCTCTAAGAGTTTTCCTTCATATATGAGCATTTAGGGACTTTCTGAGAGTTTTCGCTATAGCATTTCTCATTCATCTCACTTGAGGTACAAAAAATATATTTTCTGTTTATATTTATTATTATTATTATTATTATATTTTTACATTATAAATGTGACTAATTGGTTTTTTTAATTTTATTTTATTGAATTTTTACAGTTGATATGGCTTTAGGGAGGGACAAGGGGAAGGAGCTCGAGGTCTCCAGACCGATTCTATGGGGTAGAAGCAGTAAAGGAGGGGGGCAATGTGGAGGGGGCAACGTAGAGGGAGGGCAACCACGCCATTTTAGCCCATCTCCTCACAACAGCCATAGGAGTCGACCCTACCATAGCCACCGTAAACGGTCCCACAGGAGCCGACCATACCAGAGGTGCCTCATCTGTGGGGGGGAGAGAGAGAGCTCAGTGTCAGTGACTACAAGGCGAACGAGGATTTCGGCATCCCAATTCTGATCGCAGACATGGAGTGGTTCATGGATACAGATGACGCGCAGGACCAGAACAACCCATGACGGTCCTCTTTGCAGTCTACTGGGTTTGAGGGGCAGGTCCAAGGTAAGTATCTTTTTTATTTAATAAATTGAATATTTAAATTTGAAATGTTAAATTTGAATTTCAATTTATCTCATTATGTGGTAAATTTGCAAATGAGAAGGGGAACTTGTCCATGAGGAGGCTGGATGTGACTGGCCTGGACCGGACACTACAAGTTGTAGTTCCGTGGAATGAGGCCACTGACCAGCCCATCAACAATGGGGGTCACCTGTTCTACCATTTCTTGAATGAGCTGGGTTTGAATTGGATGAGGTTCCCCCTTTCACTTTAGGATGTGGAAGAACGTTCTGAAGGGCCCGAAGGACCTGGCGTGGGATGAGATGGTGAAGGTAATTAATAGTATTTAATTATATTATATTTTTTTAATTAATTATATTTAATTAATATTTATTAATTGCCTTATTTGTAATTAGTTATATTTAATTATTTTTTATTCAATTGTGTTACAGCTTAGGTTTGCTATCCGGGACAACCAGAAGAGGTACACGCTGATGAAGATGGGCGATGGCTGGAAGAACAGAAGGAACCATCTCTTCCATAGTATGGATAAGGATGGGACGATTCCTCTACAGTAGTTGATTGAGAACGTCCAAGACGGCATCCCACTGAATGATTGGGCGAGTTTCGTCCAGTTCAGGAGGAGCGCTGAGGGGCAGGTAATATATTTATAATTATAATTTAAATTTAGTAAATTTTATGATTTTATTAATAGTAAGTGTTTTATATTGTTTTAATACTTTTAATTTTTTTTTTCAAGCTCTTTCTCAAAGGAACACAAGGTGCCGTGGTCAGCAGACGATCCACCATACAGCAGGATCAAAGATCTTTACTGTCACTTACAGCGAGCTGGTAACTTTTCACAATATCAATTACTTTTAGCTGGTTATTTCATATAATAAATTTAGTATTTTTTTATAATACTAATTTAATTTTGTAATTGTTTTAAGAGAGGAATGCACAGCAGGAGAACCGTCATACGGACTACAGGGAGTTCTTTGCTATCACACATAGACACCGTGATGGGACTCCGACCTCTCAACAAGTAGAGGAGCCCATTTTAAGTGAATTTATTATTATATTGTTTATAAAACCAACTTTATTATGAAAAATAATAATAATTATATGTTTCATAAAATGGCAGGAGCACATACAGCAGTCGCAGGCTGAGCTGTGAGAGACCCAGACCCAGGAGTCACAAGGGTTTGTGGACCCCACTGCGCCATTGAAAGTGGGTCTGGGTCAGGTTGAGCACCTCAGACATGTGGGGAGGATAATGGTAGGTGCCAGACCTAGCATGGTCTACGGCAGGAGCTGCACCTCTGAAGCTGGCAGCTCTAGAGCATAGACGTCTGGGGTCAGACGTCTGAGGGATGAGTCTATTGAGGAGCTGTACTTAGATTTGGCCAGGACATGGGCTACAGTGGCTTATCAGCAGCAGCAGATCCAACAGTAGGCCAATTTCTACTATGCTCAGCATGCATAATGGCGTGATATCACGAACTACATGCTCGAGCGGTTGTGGAGTCTCTTGTTCCTTGACGAGGAGCATCCACAAGTTCCCCCTGTCCCTCAGTTCATCATCTAGCCTACTCCTCCTGCTGATGATGACAGTGTTGTTAAGTATGCCCAGCACCCCGATACAACTACACCTAAGGGAGCCCCACCTGAGGGACGACCAGATGATCAGCCCCTGGTAGTTAGTGTAGGACATTTATTTATATATTTTTTGAAACATTTGTAAATAAACTTTGATATTTTATTTGCAAAACTTAAATTCTTGTTGCGTTTACAACAGTTATATTTATATTTTCAGAGCCTTGTTAAATTCTTGTTGTGTTTACGACAGTTATATTTATACTTCTAAAACTAACCACAAAAACAAAAAATAAATAAATTAACATATTTTTGTAGTGATTTTATTGTATAACCGCTACAAATATTCAAAAAAAAATTTAATATTTTTGTAGGGTTACATTTTACAAACAGCTACAAATATTTTATTCACTTTGTAGCGATTATTAGGGTAAATCGCTACAAATGTAAAGGACTGTGGGAGGGAAATTCAAAAATTAAATGTTGAATATTTGTAGCGGTTATAGTAATACCGCTACAAAAATTCAACATTTGAATTTTGAATTTCCCTCCCACTGTCTTCTATATTTATAGCGGTTTACCCTTATAATCGCTACAAAGTGAAAACCAAATTTTTTTTAATTATCCAACGGTCATGAACATTTGTAGCGGTCTTTTTCTTATAACCGTTACAAAGTGAAAAAATTTGAAATTTGAATTTCTTCTACCACCAAAACTTTTTAGCGGTTAATAAAATAGAACCATTACAAATATGGAATTCAGTAGCGGTTTGGTATCCGCTACAAAATGTTAAACGTTGGAAACTCTGAATATAAGTTTTCAGGCCTTTGTAATTCTCTATTCACTCATCTTCTTCACTATACTTTCTTCTCTCTCACTAGTAGTTATGGATAAATCATGGATTAGATTGCCACACAATTCTCTGGAATATTTGTACGGATTAAACAATTTCTTGGATTTCACATTCACTCACACTAGCTATAATGGCAAGATTGTTTGTCCGTGTCAGATATGCAAGTTCAAGAAGTGGCTTGCACGACAAGTTGTTAAGGAACATTTACTTGTGAAGTTTTTCTCGGAAGACTACACATTATGGGCAGTTCATGGTGAGAAGGTCGGTATAAGATATGATTATGCTTTTCCTCGAAGTTCACAAGTAGGAGTTCAACTAGATGAAGATGATCCAATTAATGATGTTGTGAGTGATGCATTTGGATTTCAAGGCGACAACTTCAACGAAGAAGTGCAAGGTTCAGAGTCGGTGTTCATGAGGAATGAAGCAGCTTGGGATTTTTTTAGCTTGATGGATTAAGCAGATCGTTCTTTATTCAAGGTTGTCGAAAATACTCTAAATTATCTTTCTTAATCAAGTTGTATCATATCAAGTGCTTGTGTGGAATCACAGATAAGGGAATGTCAATGTTGCTTGAATTATTACAAGATGCATTCCCCGACATGGAGATTCCCATAACATTCTACGAGGCCAAGAAGATTATCAATAGGTTGGGGTTGAACTATCAAAAAATTGATGCATGCCCCAATGATTATATGCTGTATTGGGGAGACGATTCCAACAGGGAGACTCGTAAGAGATGTCACACATCAAGGTACAAGACCATTCAGAAGAGGAAAAAGCAAAAGAAGAAACCTGTAAAGATTCTCAAGTACTTTCCTTTGAAGCCGTATAAAGATTGTTTATGTCATCCAAAACGGTGGATCACATGAGGTGGCATGATGTTTATAAGAATGAAAATGGTAAATTAAGGCATCTCCGGGATGCAGACGCCTAGAAAACTTTGACAATAACTTTCCATCTTTCGTAGTTGACCCCATAAATGTTTCGCTTGCTTTGGCAACTGACGGTTTCAATCCATTTGGGAATCTTAGCACAAGTTACAGTATTTAGCCGGTAGTCATAGTTCCCTATAACTTATCCCCTGGATGTGTATGAAACAAAGCTCTTTCATTATGGCTATGATCATTACAGGCAAAAAGGCACTGGGTAATGACATCGATATATATCTCCAACCGCTTATTGTAGAATTTCTTGATTTGTGGAATGCCAGCATCGAGATATACAATGCTTAAGGGAAGACATTGTTCAACTTGTGTGCAGCCTTGATGTGGATGATTAGTGACTTTCATGGCCTTGGCACATTATCTGGTGTGAATGTGCATACTGGGTCGGTCGGCGTGTCCAGCTTGCAATTTTGACTTTGACACAGTACACCTTCCCCACAGCCGAAAGTGGTGCTTTATGGGGCATCAGAGGTTTCTCGATAAAAGGCATAAGTTCAGATTGCAACGGAATCGCTTCAATGGGAAACCAAAAAAAAGAAGACCACCTCAAACTTTGTTCGGTACAGATATCTTACATCAGCTTGAGAATGTTGAATTCGAGTTCGGAAAAAGCGCAATTCAGTACAAGCTCGCCAAAAGACGCGCAAGACTTCGGTGCCTCAATAATGGAAGAAGATAAGTATTTTCTTCACTTCTCCATATTGAAATTTAATTTACTTTGCCATGGTCTTGATGTCATGCACATTGAAAAAAAAATGTTTGCGATAATATGCTATATACACTGCTTAACGAACCCAGCAAGACAAAAGATCATCTTTAAGTGAGGAACGATTTACACGCCATGGGAGTTCGTGAAGATACTTGGCCAGATGAGCAAGACAACTTTCAACCGGTAAAGTTCACCCCCATAAAACAGAACAAGGAAGTCTTCCTCCCGACATTAAAGAAATTAAAAGTTCCTAATGGGTATTCAATCAATATTTCTCAATGTATTGACTTGCGGGCTTGAAAGGTTGCTAGCCTGAAGAGTCATTACTCGAATGTTCTTATGCAACATTTACTCCCTCTGGCTATAAAGAATGCACTTCCTCTCGATGTGTCCATCATTTTGATGGAACTTTGTTATTTCTTTCGGAAGTTGTGTTCCAAGGTTTTGATCATTGAGGAGCTCGATCAGCTACAGTCCAAAATCATTCTTACGCTTTGTCATTTAGAGATGATCTTTCCTTCATCCTTTTTCACTATGATGGTTACCTTACAGTCCACCTAATTCATGAAACAAAGCTTACTGGCCCAGTTCAATATCGATGGATGTATCCTATTAAGATGTATTCATTTTACATATGTGCATCATTGTTGGAGGAATTGAGAACTTCAAACTAACGGCAACTGAGAAGTTGCAAGCACATAGACATGTCTTGATTAATTGCACTCAAGTTGAACCTTTTCTTCAATAAGAATTATACACTCACATGTTATTCTATATCTTTCGTAACATTTTTTACTTTATTTCATTTCACTATTGCCTTCCCATGATTAATTGCAGGGAATTCAGAAGTCATGTTAAGCTTCAACTTAGGATCCGTACACAAACATCCTCCAAAGTTGATGAAAAGGTCCACAAAGAATTCCCAAACTGGTTTGCGTGCAGAATACTAAATGACCACAACCCATACTCACCAAATTTCAGAGCTCTCGTAATTGGCCCTCTTGACCATGCAAAAAGGTTTACAGTGTACAATGTCAATAGTTTCAAGTTTTGCACAATTTCACGGGATCAAGGATTGCAAACTCAAAATTTAGGTGTTTATGGCACCTTTGGGACAAGGAGTTATACAAGCAGTACTAACGCCAACATGCAGTTTGGAGGCGTCCCCTACTATAGAAAGCTTCTTGATATCATCAAACTTAATTACCAAGGTCATTTCATCGTGACGATGTTCAAGTGTTTGTGGGCAAATACCACTACTTCCCGGGTACTGATAACTGATGACTTAGGCATCACATCAATCAATTTCTCATGGCCAATTCATGCTGGTAGTTCTCAAGATGATGAGCCATATATTCTTGCCTTAGAGGCACACTAGGTTTATTATGTTGAGGACGAGAGGTACAGGGATTGGCACATAGTTGTTCATTTAAAGCCACGAGACCTTTACGACATGGGTGATGGCGATAACATCGCTTATGAGAGTGAGCCATTTCAGCCCGCCAATTTTGAAAACTTCTTCCCTGAGGGCGATGACAACTTACCTATACTTCGGTGCATTTTTTTAAGTTCATATAATTTAAATTAAATTTTTTTAACAAAATAATACATTACTAACAATATTTCTACACAATTTTTGTAAAGATGGCAAAGATGAATGATCAAACAAATTATGTTTTTATCTTAAAAAAATTTAAAAAATAAACAATTCTAAAACCGCTACAAAAACATAAAAAAACCGCTACTAAGAAAAACCACTACAAAACAAGTTATACTAACCGCTACAAGTGCTACGCAGATCCTTATAAATACCCCCACCACATCTCATTTCAAACACTCCCCCATTTCTTTCCACCTTACCCCTCTTTCATTTTCTCTCATTTACAAATTTTTTTCTATAAGCTGAGGAGCTGAACAAGGTGATCAAATATGGTAACAAATTTTAAAATTTTTTATTTAAATACTTTTTTCCTTCGCATAATATTTATTCTCTTTTTTGTTTTGCAGATATTTAAGAGCATTTTCTCATTTTTTTTCCTATTTTCCTTACACAATCATAATCACATTGTAGCATACAACATAACAGTTCCTTGTTACCTATGTATCCTCAATAATATTATAAATTCAATCTTCATACTTATTCAACTTAATTAAATCATTCTTTTTAAATTATAAATGAGCTAAACTATTGAATAATAAGCTAATTAAATTAGCTAAACTACTAAAAGAATAAACTATTTAATTTAATATAAAAAAATAAAAAAAATAATTGTATTTATTTTTTTTCAATTTTACAAACATTTGTAGCGGTTATATAACCGCTACTAATAGAGGCGCTATTTTAAAACAGAAATTAAATTTTTGGCATAAAATTTGAATTTTAATGAAATTAGTAGCGGTTACATAACCGCTACTAATTAATGGTGCCATTTTTCAAATTCATATTAGCAGCAGTTCCGGTTTTTGAACCGCTACAAAAATAGAGCAAAGTTTTTATTTTTCATTTCTCGCCTTACAAAATTTTATAGGTTGAGATTTGTGGCAGTTATATAACCGCTACAAAGTTCCCAAAAAGCGATTTTTACTCTTGACAATGTTGTAGCGGTTGGAATGAACCGCTATAAATATAGTAGCGGTTTTTGTGCTTGAGTAGCGGTTAAAAATACCCGCTACAAAATCGTTTACAACAGCGGATTTAGTAACGGTTTTCGAAACCGCTAGTAATGCGGTTGGTAGCGGTAAAAACCGCTAGAAATATACATTTTTAACCACTACTAAATCATAGCTTTTTTGTAGTGTTGCATGCAAAATGAAAGGATGTTGTGGCTACTCCTTGGAAAAAGTAGCATGCTAATCACAAATATCATATAAGCGCATTTAACCAAAATATGCACGTCCTAATTGAGAGATTAATTAATAAACTCGGTAAATAATTAATTAAAGCCCTCCCATTGTTTTATGTATTCAATAATTGTTTAAAGAGTTAATTTTGGCATTTTTCAACTCAAATTAGATTTCAGAAAATTTTGTATTGTTAAATAATTGTCTAAAGTCAATTTTTCAAATATTTAGACAATTAAATAACTCATGAAAATAATTTCACAAATTTTCCAGTATATGAAAATTGTCAAAATGAATCCTTTTAATTAATTTAAAAAATTTGATGTGATTAACAAAGAATATGGATAAAAGAGTAGTTAATTTAAATAAACAATGAAGGAAAACATTTAACTAGCCCAATAGTTGTTTCTGGAATATTGAAAATCCATAGCCCAAAAAAATAGAAGCACAACAGGGTCCATAATGTTACAAAAACATCATTGTAAAATAAATTCAAGAGGTCCAGAAACGTGTTACTATTTTAATTTTAATTAAAAGTCTAGGTCTAAGTTTTTATTAAAGCCTAGTTCGCCACGCAACATAAAAAAAACTTGAAGCACAATCCTAATTCACAAAATTAGTGTCGTCCCAAAGTTTTTTTTTATCTGCCCAAAATGCGTTAATCATTCAACGGCAGAAAAAAATTTCGGCCCAGATGCAACTAAGTCGGCCCAAAACTTGCTCCTGGCCCATTTGCATGAGTGAAACGAGCATTTCACTAAGCCTGGTGACGACGTCGTTACAACGCGAGGGAGGGAGCCTTTCTTGATGACAGGAAATGGCAACATTTTGACCAAGTCAAAATGACGTTGTTTCAGTTGTCTCCCTCACCCAGTTCTAGAACCCTACCCAACCCGCCAACCCGAGAATGACCCGATAAGAGCTGTCGCGCCCAACATCTCAAGTGGTCCTTTCAAGTTATTGGAGAGCTCAAAACGATGATTTTCATGGCAATGTGAATGAGGACATAATCAAAATCGAATATGAGCAACAAATCATCAATTAACTGTAAATATTTAAAACATTTGTGTATGCATTTTGCATAAAATTAAAAATCATAATTCAAAAATTTAAAGCCGAATCAGAAAATGAAAGGTTTTTGGGTTTTCATCAAACACCTGATGAAATATCAGTTGTAACGCCCGAAATTTGGAACATATGGAGCCACATCCAAAATTTTAAAACAAGGATAATTTTAGAAACCTTTTTTTGAATAATGAAGACCAGATAGGGTTCGGGAGTTGATTGTAAGTAGGGAAAGTATTAGGCACCCCACAACATCCATTCATAATAATGGTTAACCTAAGTCCATTATTTAAAAATAAATATGACTTTTAATTTTATTTTAATTACCCAAATAAAAAATAATATTTACAAAATTAAATGAAATGAAAACTAAAGAAAAAATGAACATTTATTTACAAAAAAAGACTAAGGAAATATATCTATCTATTTAGAAAATCGGACATGACCTAAGAAGAGAACCTAAGGCCTACGCACCCTTTAGAGGGATCAAAGCCCACGTAGTTTGGGGGTAGAACGTGTGTCAGTTTGTTTGTGTTTTTTAAGGAAACAATTCCTTTAATTTATTTGAGAAAATGATTTTTTTATTTTCTTGGTATTTTTTTATTTTAAGAAAACAACTCTTCTATTTTTAATCGAATAAAAGAAAGGTTTTTGAAAGGCTCGTGGCCTAACTTTCAGAGGAGATTTCCATAATCTCACACGGAAGAATAATCGATTTTTACCCGAAGAGGCTCTAAAAATGTCACACGATAGAGATCCCTTTTAAAATCAATTTCAATTATTTTGATAAAAAGAGAAACTTTCTCTTCTTTGTTATTTTCATTTATGAAAATGGGCCACAATCATTTTTTTTCTTTTCATAAAGAAAACTTATGTTAGAGGGAGAGATGAAAATCACAAATAGGTAATGCACATCCAAACAATGAAAATAAGTAATGGAAGCAAATCATCACATGTCAAGTTAATGAATAAGTAGTGGAAGCAAATCATCACATGTCAAGTTAATGAATGAAGGATGCGTACCTTCTTCATGATCCAAGTAACGCACAAATATCATTGGCCATATTCTCACAATATCAACAAGATGAGAGCAACATAAATATTGTTGGGGTGGTGGAGTGAAAGAAATAAAAAGAAAGAGAGATGAGAGGTACAATCATATGAGATTAAGAGATTAAATAGAAAAAATTACGAAAAGAAGAAAAAGAATAGAGAGGAAAGATATAAGGAGAAAAAGAAGGGAAAAGAAAAACAAAATAAAATGATCCAAATCATATTGGATTGCACCCTCTAGCAATTAGTGTTGTAGCTCACAAAGGTGACAACAATCACAAGAGCATATGCTTTCCTTTGGCACAAAGACAAAACAATAAAAATAGAAGAGAGAGAAAATAAAGAATAATAAGAAAACAAATCAATCAAAATTTCATATTAGATTTACCCTCTAGTCATTGATACTTGAGCTTGCATATGTGATAATCATCACAAGAGTATAGGCTTTCCTTGGGTTTTTTTAAAACAAGATAAGAAAAGGAAAATAGAAGAGAGAAAGAAAAATAAAAAACAATAAGCATCATATTGGATTCCTCCCTCTAGCTATTGGTGTTGAAGCATCACATATATATATATGCCAACAACCATAAGAGCATAGGCTTTCGAATTAATCCTCATCATATTGGATTCCCCCCTCTAGCTATTGGTGTTGAAGCATCACATATATATATGCCAACAACCATAAGAGCATAGGCTTTCCTTGGGCGTGAAGAAGAAGGAGATAAAAAGATGAACATAATCAATAATTCACTCTTATTTTTAGACACATCTAACCATTTCTTGCCTCTTTTTTCTCCCTATTTTCTTGTGTCTTTGCTCTCCCAATTTTTTTTTTGTCTTTGCTATCCCAATTTTTTGTCTTTGCTCTCTGTAACACCCCAAATTTTATTCACCAAGAATGTATTGTAATTATTTAATATATTCAATAAATGGTGAATATTCATGGCCATAGAAATTAAATGTTGGAAATTAAAAGGTGAACAGTGCTTCCAGTGAAATCGCTTGCAAGGCAGTGGTTTATCATGTGGTTTTGGATGCCCAAATGATGACAAATATTTATGAAATTTTTCAGAATGAAATTAGACATCCTAAGCTTTAATTTGATAGGTTATATGAATCAATTAAAGCTATATACAAAAATTTATAAATTTTTGAAATTAGCCCAGAAAAACTGTTCATTTTCTGGAACATCATTTAAAAACTTAAATTCTGGGAAATTTGTGCTTCCAATTGGCAAAATTCTATATTTTTCCTTGAAACTAGACTCAATAAGGGTTCTATAGCCTTTAGAATCAGTCCGATACGATGTCTACAAATTTAGTTATGATTTTTCAAAATTTGAGCAGAAAATCTAAGAGAAATGTAGTGGCAAACTTGTAATTTTGCCAAACAAGTACCAAATGAATTATTTTCCAATTAATTGAGGTTAAATTCAATTAATTAAAGAAAATAAAGGGGAAATATATATTTGAAGTGTTTTGGTCAAATAAATATGAATTTATGGAAAATTAAAGCAAAAGTGCATATTTGACCAAAATTATGACATAAAGTGTACACGTAACTTGAACTAGTTTTGAAGCCAATTGAGACCAAAGGGAAGGACCCCTAGGCATCTCTTACATGTAACATGAAGAGTGAAATATTAGTTGCATGATACTTGGGCTTAATGGCATGGTTACATAAAGCTAAGGGTTTATGTACATAAAGTCCAAAATTTTGGAAATTTACTTAATTAAATAATTAAAGGCATAAAGTAAATATGATAAAAGCGTTTCCTCTTCCTTCTTCAGCCATAAAACTGATGCCATTTCAGCCATAGAAGAGAAAGAGTGTGTGTGAAATTGTAGAGAGAGAAGGAGAAGAAATCGCACAAGGTAGGTCCATTTCTTCAGTAAATTGGTTCCTAACACATATAATCCTTCTCCTAAGCTTCACTTCTATGTTATTCAAGGTTGTTTGAAGCAAAATTTCATTGTTAAAGGAAGTTAGGGTTTAGCCACAAGAGGAAAAGCTAGAAGGAAGAAGAGGTAACTTCCTAAACTTCAAATACTAGTTGTTCTGCCTGCTGTGAGTAATTTAATTGGTGGATTTCTGCTAGTTTGCTCTGTTTGTAAATTTGGAAAAAGTGTTGTTCTAAACGTTATGCTGCCCAAATTGAGGCTAAATGGTAGCTTTAACATAATAAAATAGTTAATAAAGTGGTTATGAGTAGAAAGAAGCAAGTATGCAGAGTCGGCATTAGAAAACCCCAACTTTTTCTAGAGAATTTTGGATTTCAGGTAGGACTGTTAGAGAGGCTAGGGGTTGAATTTTTATGAAATTAATGGTTCTATTGTGTTCAGGAGGAAAAATTAGGTGGGGTTACAGTTGATCACTTTTTCAGAAAAGCATAATTACTAATACGCCCCTGAAACACTAAAATAGGGACTGCCAAGGACATTTTTGTCTTTTAGCAGTGAATATGGTAATTCTGAGGCTGAAAATGGATTTCTTGGGTGAAAATATGTTAGAACAGCCCAGGTCAAAATTTTGGAAAAAGTACGGTCGGATTGGGTCCCCGGGGGCATTTTGGTAATTTTTTAATATAAACTCATATAACCACTAGAAACACTATGGAAGTGCCTAAAATGATACATGAATGGGTTTTAACCTAATTCTTGTACATTTACTATTTTAGGACTGAGTTGAGAGCCGAGCTTAACACGCATTACAAGGCACGTAATTCTAGGTGGAAAAAGGTTTAAAGTATGTAACTTGCCTCTCCTGCGTATATTTGATATTTGTGCTGGTGTATTGATGCATGTTATTGCTTTGGTTGATTACGTGAAACATATATAAATGATTAAAGCTCTGTTTCTATTTATGCTATGGCCATAAGTATGTTGTTTGAAACATTGAGCATGCAGATATGTCATTGTGTTAACATGAGTTTATGTAATACAAGCATATCATGCATTAAGCACTTATCCTGTATGCATATTGGTACTATTTTCTACTGATATTATCTCGAATCTCACCTCCCTACCAACAATTTAGACAGGTGAATACCGAAGGTACGCAGAGATCAGAGGAGGGAACTATACGAGAGGATTTCAGTGGTGAAACGAAGACGGGAAGATGTCTCCATTTCACTGGACGGGTTTAGACACCCAAGTAGCCCTGTGTGGCTACATTGATGGTAATTATCATGTACGAACCCCTATAAGGAATTTTTGTAATCATGCACATATTATCAATATATTTATACTATTCCTGTGTTGCCCACCAAACCACGTATTAATATTTTGTTGCAAGTCAAAATAAGTAAGGGTGTGACACTCTCATAATTTTTGTGTGTCTTGCTTCAACCCTTGCTCCCCTATTTATAGTCTCAAGGTAGGGTTTTCTTTATAAATACTTCTTCTTTTTTGAATTTTTATTTTTTTAAAATTTTTTTGTATTTTATGTTAATAAAACTACCCAACTTGACCCAATCACCATCAATGAGAGATTTTTTTTTTCCTTTTTTATTTTTTTATTATTTTTCCCACAAGTGATTTTCTAATTTAAACCTATCAACATAAATTAAATTATATAATTTTTATTTTTTTATATTTTCTCTACGAGCAATTTTTGAATTTAAACCTATGAATGAGAGATATTTTTTGTATTATATATATATATATTTTTTTATTTTCCCTTAATGAATGACAATGCCAATTTGGACATTAATCATCATCAATAAGAGGACTTTTTTTTCTTTCATTTTTTATTTTTTTTTTTAATTTTTCCTTTAATGACGATTGTCAATTTAGACACCAATCATCATCAATGAGAGGATTTTCTTATTTTCTCTGTTTTTTTTTCTTTAATGATGATTACCAATTTAGACACTAACCATCATCAATGAAAGGATTTTCATTTATTTTTATTTTTTTAAGTGGTGCCCGAACAAAATAGGGTGTTTACATCAGTGGTGTTCATCGAAGAACTAAGGTTCTTCGATCTCAATTTGCCGAACAAACCTAGGCACATATGAATCAAGAAACAAAATCACAAATCGAAGAGGAAAATAAACTTCGAATCAAAATGAGATTTCGAAAATATGTTAGGAAAGCCGTCGCTAGTCAGGAAACCTCAGGGAGCAGTCTAGGTTTTCTAATGCTTGTATTTTGGCAACCATAAAACTAAATTGTTATTCCACCATCGGAAATAACACATAGATAGTCAGTCAGTCAATAGATTATCCTAATCCTGAAGTTGGGCATGGATCTGATTTATGGGCTACACTCAGGATATTTTAATTAATCACCTAGTTAATAATAACTAATAAATATATTATAATAAATTAACATATCTCACACTATTCTCCTGTTCACAAGTTTAGAAGGGTGAAGGAAGATATTTCTTCTTTATTTATGGTATTTACTTTTCATCCACACACACACACACATGAATTTGACGATGCCTACCTGATGAGAAGAAAAAGAGGAGAGATGGAAATAAGTTTGCTTTCTGCTAGCCACAGACAACAATTATCGCTACCTTATGAAGTTTCTAGGGATTTTTATTAGGAAAACTTCAAAAAATTATGTTGGAAAATAGAAAATGATGATTCAGTGCAGCGAAATTTGGAATTCCCCTATCAGTGGTGTGTCAGAGCAGAGGAGGATCTGGGATATGATATCTTGTCATAATGACTTAAATGCCCTTAGTGACAAGGAAAAGGGAAAAATCAGAAGAGGGAAGGACGAATTTGAAATGTGTGGAACTGTCAGACAAGAAACCTAAGGTGCAATGGAGAGATGATGGGAACGATGGTGTAGTGATGGTTTAACAAAGAAAGGATGAACATAGGAGGTCGGCAACATGGTACGGTTCTGCGCCTGCAGTCTGTCAAGGGAGGTCCTCATGCTATTCCTACGAAGATGTTAACGAAGGAAGCGGAGTCGTTAATGAAGAATGTGGTATTGTTAATAGTCCAAGAGGTGTTGTTTTCGGATATCCACATTACAACTTTCCATGTAGTTCCTACGAAGATGTTAATCAAGGATGTGGAGTCATTAATAAAGAATGTGGTGTTGTTAATAGTCCAGGAGGTGTTGTTTCAGGACATCCACATTACGACTTTCCCATACTCTTCCTGTGAAGATGTTAATGAAGGAAGAAGAATTGTTAATAAAGAATGTGGTGTTGTTAATAGTCCATGAGGTGTTGTTTTTGGATATCCATATTACAACTTTTCATGTAGTTCCCGTGAAGATGTTAATGAAGGAAGAAGAGTCATTAATGAAGAATGTAGTGTTGTTAATAGTCCAGGAGGTATTGTTTCTAAACACCCAAATTATGACTTTCCATATAGTTCCTACAAAGATGTTAATCAAGAATGTGAAGTTGTCAATTATATCACATGTGTTGTTTTGAACCTAGTAACAATGGCAAACAAAGTTGCAACACGCAAAATATTAACAACACCACATTCTTCATTAACGACTCAACTTCCTTAATTAACATATTTGCAGGAACATGGAAAGTCCTAATGTGGATGTCCGGAAACAAAACCTCCTAGACTATTAACAACACCACATTCTTCATTAACGACTCTTCTTCCTTCATTAATATCTTTACAGGAAGACCTCTTGGACTATTAACAACACCATATTCTTCATTAACGACTCTTCTTCCTTCATTAACATCTTCACAGGAAGAGTATGGGAAAGTTGTAATGTGGATGTCCGGAAACAACACCTCCTGGACTATTAACAACACCACATTCTTCATTAACTACTCCACATCCTTGATTAACGTCTTCGTAGGAATTACATGGATAATCGTAATGTGGATGTCCGTAAACAACACCTCCTGGACTATTAACAACACCACATTCTTCATTAATGACTCTTCTTCCTTCATTAACATATTTACAGGAAGACCTCCTGGACTATTAACAACACCATATTCTTCATTAACGACTCCACATCCTTGATTAACATCTTCGCAGGAACTACATGAAAAGTCCTAATATGGATGTCCGAAAACAACATCTCTTAGACTATTAACAACACCACATACTTCATTAACAACTCCGCTTCCTTCATTAACATCTTCGTAGAAATAGCATGAGGACCTCCCTCGACAGACCGCAGGCCGCAGAACCATACCACGCCGCCAACCTCCTATGTTCGTCCTTTCTCTGTTAACCTCCTTCCAAGAGACCCCAGATCGCCGCCGACCACCATCACTACACCATTGTTCCTGTCATCTCTCCGTCGCCCTTTAGGTGTCTTGTCTGATAGTTCCACGCTTTTTGAATTCAGCCTTCCCTCTTCTAATTTTTTCCCTTTTCCCCGTCACTAAGGGCATTTAAGTCATTGTGACACGATATCATATCCTAGATTCCTTCTCTGCTCTGACACACCACTGATATGGGAATTCTGAATTTTGCTGCACTGAATCGTCCTTTTCTATTTTCCAATTTATTTTTTTGGAATTTTCCCATTTTTATTTTTTGTTTCCCTTAATATTCACTTGTTCGCCAAGCTTGAATAAGAAAAAGAAATAAGAAATAAGAAATAAGAAATAAGAAATAAGAATGTGTGTGGAAAAGACAAAAAAGCCCATATGCAAGAAATGAAGCAAGGAGTAATTAGATAAATATTGAAGAATGAAAATTCATTTATGCTGGCTTGTTACGTTGAAGCTCAAACTAAAAAATTGATGTAAGGTATTAGATGCATACTTTGGAGAATCCTCATCTTCTTATTTGATACAGGTCAATTTTAGATGTAGAGATAAAATAAAAACCGTTATAATAATTGCTATATAGCTATTTGTATACCAAAAATGCTACAATGTTGAATCCAAAACCGCAACAGTAACGTTGGCTATTTTTTTTACAAAAAATGCAATAGGAACGTTCTGTTTTTCATCAAAGATATTGCTAGAATCAATGATTCTGCTCCGAATAGCATTGCCTACTTTGCTTGTATTTTTTCCTTTCTTTTGTGGATTTCTTGTTTTATGTCATATAAAAATAGGAAAAATATTAATGTCAAGTTCTTTATGTCTATTTCATCAAGTTCTCTAATCACATACAACAATGTACCTATTTTTGAATTATAATCATTTAGCTATAAACTCATATATATATATATATATATATAAAAGGACACATGGTCATATATGTGATTAGATAACTTGATGTAATAGATATAATGAATTTGACGAAAATATGGTCCTAAAAATAATAACCAATGTTACGGGAGGAAAATAAAAAGAAAGTTGAAATAAAATGAAAGTTAAGAAGAAGCATCTTCACAGAGGTTTAGAACTCATCATGGATAAAAGCAAATCTATATCCATTTTCTTAACGTCATAGCTATTAACCTTCTTTATTATGTTATGTAATTTTAGAGTTTATTTATGAGCCCAAAACATGTTGAGATGATATTCCATCATTTTATTCAATATGCCGATTGCTCATAGAATAAGACTTAATAATGACTCATTGAATGATGTTCCATTAGATAGGCCCTTAGCTTCTTATGAATCAAGAAGCTAAGGCCTGTCTCTCACGACACACAGAACGGAAGAGGAAGGAGAAGAGAATCTGATGATTGTGGTGTCCACAGCCGGAGGTTCACACGCACACAACGTCAATGGACAGAGACATTTTTCATAACATTAAAAATAAAATTATTTTTTTATAAAAAAGTTATAAAATTATTTTATTTTTATTTCAATACGTAAAATCACAAAGGGCATACTTATAAAATATGTGTTCAGTCTTCTTGATTAGCAAATTAATATTTATTTCTTCAAATTAAATTGCATCCGCAACCTAGGATTATGGCTCACCAATATCTATTTTTATTCCCTCCTTCAAATATAAACATTTATCCAATATTTTACGATTTACATGTGATAAACAATCGAGGCCTTAAGTTTTATATTTCGTATAATACACGATATCTGGTGCTCTCCCACGTACATTTCTTCCGGAGGATCCCTTCCTTATTTTCCTTTTGGCATAGAGTGACTTTTCCTTACGGATGTTGCATCTGTTTGCTTTGAGCCTGTTTGGGAATGCGTTAGGAGAGGAGAAACGCCCAGTTGGGGGGAGGAAGCCCAATGGCAGGATTTTTGTCCGTTTGGGTAAGCGTTCATGGAGATGAGCTTTAACCAAAAAAGTGACTTATATAGAGAAGCTCCCAACAACTACTTTTTTTTCTTCACCGTTGAAGCTTCGTGGTGTTTGACCTGCTCTAGCCCATATATTAGTTTCGTCAATAAAATCTGACTGCTCCAGATATTTTTCCAATATTACATAGTGAAAGTAATTTGAGTAATGTTCATAACATATCAATAGCCAAGTTTCGACGTAAGATTTTTTTTTTATAATAATTGATTTTTTTTTTATTTCGGGTTAAGATACAAAAATCTATCCATAAACTTTCTCAAAAATGCACATATTATTTCCAAAAGTAGCTATTAGAGACCAACTTGTTCGGGTAGATGATCCAATAATTTCATATATGCATTCTAATTTAAATATAAATTTATCCTTTTTTAACTAAGTACTTTCGTGTATTTTTCTCTTTTTTGAGTAATAATTTAACCTTTTTAATTTTATCAAATTTTTTAAATATTTTTTTACTTTAATTATCACAATATATACAACTAATATATATATATATATACACACACATAGTATTCAATAAGATTCATGCCCTTTTCAGTCATTTTCCATCTAAACGGGCTTTTCAAACACTAATCTAAATAGGTTTAAGGTTAGAAAAAAAGTCACTTCTGCCACAGTCAATCCAAACACAAATCACATCTATAATCTGACTTTTTTTCTATCTAACTTTTCTAAAAGTCCATCTATAAAAAAAGCTCCTTCTCCACCGCTAATCCAAACAGGCACTTTGTCATGTATCACTTCAGATTTAGATCCGTCTATATGGTGGGGACCACCAAACTAAATCGTCATGTTTCAAGTTCCACCTGCATTCCTGATCAGGTGCGCGCACATATGTATATATGTATTCCTCTTATTCTTAATACAAGGCATAGTTACCTAATTTAATTATATTAAAAAAATTAGTTAAGTTACTTAATATGACATATATTTTCTAAAACACCCTAGTCATCTTCCTTAATTCCCTCATTCCGTCTCCTTCTTGATTATAGCTGAAGAAGCATTAATATGGGTAAATTAAGAAAACATTGACAAATATAAAAACCATGTTTGATATTTAGGACTAAAATTAACTCCCTAAATATGTCTTATATTAAATACAGGAGGGAGTATAACTTAAGATTGCTTGTCCACTTTGAAAATATGGATAAATTATAAGGGATTAACAATTTTTTTCCTCAATCAGTGATTCACTGATTCACCGATTCACCATATTTTGATAAGCTATTTCATGGAATATTTGGGAATTTTACAACTATTTTTGGACTTAAATTACATTAATTATGATTAATTATGATTAAAGTTGTTTGCATGAAATTAAGGTTAAAAAGGGACAAAAATGTTATATATTTCATGACTTACCTTTTGATTGATTTTTGAAATATAAAGCATTATATCTTGGGTTTATTTTCTTTGCAGATTAGTTTGAAAAAATTACATAAAAGAACCCAAAATTTCTTGAAACTACAAATGAATGAAGAAAAGGACCAAAGAAAATCACATAAAGGGCCAGAGTTTTTGAAATTTACATTTTGACCCCAAAAATGTTTCAAAATTTTCCTTTTAGTCCCTACACAGACTTTTGAAAATTTCAATTGACCCTGGGAAATTGAATCAGATTTGGCCTTCTTCTTCGACAATTCATCTCAGACTTGACAGCGCCACAGATCTTCATTGAAGGAGAGCTCACCATCAGGCCTTCACTCTCTCACCGTTCCTCCTCCTTTCTTCCTCCTCACCTCCACTGCGC
This sequence comes from Inga leiocalycina, assembly GCA_963242795.1. Classification (NCBI taxonomy): domain Eukaryota; kingdom Viridiplantae; phylum Streptophyta; class Magnoliopsida; order Fabales; family Fabaceae; genus Inga; species Inga leiocalycina. The sequence goes on from OY725321.1 coordinate 63,850,308, forward strand.
CGTTCAACATCTATCATTCCTCTTCCTTGCTTCACCACTGCCAAAATCTGGGTTAGAGAGAAATCAAACTATAGCTTAGAGAAACTGATCTCCAGGTCGATGCTGTCACGCCTGGTGTGATACTGCGACAGCATCGACCTAGAGATCAAAAGCAGGAGCAAAGCAGGCTGAGAGAAATCGAACTATAGCTTAGAGAAACTGACGGTTATCCTTTCTTCACCTCCACTCTCTCTCCCCTGCACCTCTCTGACTCTCACCATTGAAAACCACCATCACCGTCGGCCTCCTCTGTTTTCTATTGTTCCTCCTCCGTTCACCGAAAACCACCATCACTTGAGAGCCTTTGCCACCAGCTTCGTCTTCTCCGCTTCCATTCATCATCATTGCTTCTTACCATATGCTTCTCATGACTACCGATCCTTACCAAACCTAACAGACCCACTTTCACTCTTGTATCAGATTTGGTTCTTCATTTTCCATGGATTTCCAGTGTTTTGAAGATGCCATGGTTGCAATTAAAGTCATGAATGGCTGATTTTGCTTGAGTTTGGTGGTGGTAAAGAAAGTTGTTAAAGCTTAAGGGTCCATTTGGTTTGACGGACGGGAGGTAGAGAGGGATTTTAATGAAGAGGAGGGGATAGAAGAGGATTGAAGGAATTTTAATATTACTTTGTTTGAATAGATAGGAAGGGATGTATTTTAATATTATCTTATTTGGTTCAAAAGGAAAAAGGAAGGAAAATAGTTTTATATGGACAACTTTACCTTTTGTTTATTTAAGTTGTTTTTTAAAACTTTATAAATGTATGATAAAATATACCTCCAATAATTATATTTATTCTTATAATATATATAATACTGAAATGATATATGTTATTATGATAAAAATAGTCATTATTATTTATAATATTCCTGTCTATTCCATCATCATCTTCCCCTACCCACGATACTGTCCCATTGTTGCTGCCCAAGTTGCAAAAGCAAGCATCAGAGCCATTTGACGCACTTATTCCTATAGGATGTTGTTCAAATGCCCCCTCCTCTTCAAAAACTATGGCTAAAGCAAAATTTTCCAAAATAAGTGAACTATATGTGAAACAAATTGTCGAGTGGATTGATTGAAGGTGAGGCTGAGGAATTAATTGGGAGATCCCACAAGCATGGGCTCAAAAGCAGCTTCGGAGTCCAGTCATCAAAGTAATGGGCAGGGATCTAAAATGCCATCGCTAGAGAAGTTGGAGTGAAGGTGGAAGAAATCGCACCATGACCGACTGAGATGAAGAGGGATAGCGTGGGAATATTAAAAAATTTCATAGGCAAAATAGTCTTATCATGCTAAAAAAATACCCCTCCCTTCCAAACCCCCCAATTTGGGGGGGGTATTTTGAGGGAGGGAGGGAAAATTTCAAAAAATTTCACCTCCCCTTCTAAGTTTTTTGTGTTGCCAATTAAGGGGAGGGGAGTAAAATCCCACCCCTCCCCTCAAACCAAACAGGCCTTTAATGTACTATAAAAGGGACTCCATTAATTTTTCATTTACTTATTTCATGTATTATGTTCTGTTTGGTTTGATTTTATAATTGGTACATGTTTGTGAGACTTAGATGAATGGTTATTTGCCTATGATGGATTGATCTTGTGTTGAAATTTGTTGTTAATGCATTTGGATTTTGTATTAAATACATTTTCTCTTCAATTAATAAAGTTATGCATTCTATATTATTAGTGTGTGATAAATTTATTTCAAATTGAGTGTCACGATTCTGCTCTCATCAAAGAGGAAGCAAGTGCATTAAAATAATTTTTCAAACACACATCAAGTGGTTTTTAACAATAATCAAATAGATAACTATGAATGCGATTGTAGGAGTAGTCATTAATTAGGAAGATTAGACCTAATGTGATTGCTTAAGATTTTTAATTTGACTTGACGCAAAATTTACTCCCACAATATTTCAAGAAGCTAGGAAAGCCACAAACTTTGCTGCCAAGGCCCATTTTATCATATCATGCTTTTTAATCCAAAGCATTTGTTTATTGTTTTCAAAAAATACCAAAACGATTAGAAATAGCTTTAATTTCATGCATTTTAATTTAGAGAAAACCATTTTTAAAACACTCTTTCTAACAATGTTTTTAGCACTTAGTATAACCTAAGGAATTCAAAATAAAAGACACCTTGATAAGAGAATGATCCCGAGTTGTTTGTAATATATTATGTTTTAATTCATGATAAAAATTAGTGATTTAACCCTAAGGCAGCTAAGGTTGTGTCCAACCAATCACCTATATATATAATGATGTTTCTATTTTTTTTTTCCTATAAGAATAATGAAGTTGATTATGCTATTTTCATTTTGAACGTGTGGTTATTGTCAAAAAATTAAATATTATATTGCAATAATTAATTATTAAAGCTACACGTCGAGAGATAATCGTCCAACTCCTCACATCAATAAAATGACTTAAAATGTTCACCAAAAAAATTAAGGGCCTGTTTGATTACCTGTTTTCAGAAAATTTTTTTTTTTTTTTTTAGGAAAAAAAAAACCTATTTGATAATTTGTTTTGGCCCAACTGTTTTTAAAAACAGAAAATAGAAAACAATTTTAAGTTGTTTCTTGTTTTTCATTTTTTGTTTTTCAGCTTTCCTTTTAGCCTCTCACCCCGACCCTCTCAACATTAGTTGTCGCGCTTACCGTCCATCGTGGTTTCTCAGTCTTCACTTTTCGACTTCTCCGTCTCTCACCTTGCCTCTTTCAGCGCCGTCGTTCTTAGGTTTGTTTTCCCTTTTCTCATTTTTCAGTTGATCTAAGTTAATCACAATCGACCCTCCTTCTTACTTCTACAACTATCAAGATTTTCATGTGCGTCTTCTAAGCATACTTACATCTGTTGAGATTGCGTGCTCCTCTCATCTATTTGTTTAAACATTAATTATTCCCCCAAAATTTCATTCCACCCCATATGGCTCACTGGGGTTGTTAGCTTGCTAGCATCCAATATATATGTTTAGCCTGTGTTTCGTATAGAGAGTATTTCAGTACTGCCAAACATCTCAAACATTGAAACAACATTATTCTGTGCTTTGATAAATAATGATGAGTCTCTCTAGAAATATTTGATATATCCATTAAACTTTGCTGGACGATAGAGTTGGCATATTTGGAAATTCAAAATCCCTTGTTTTATATGCTCAAATTTTGTTCCCCCATCTCCACCCCATCTCATTTTCATCTCTGTTGTATCGCCCTACTCATTATTCATAGGTTGTTCTGTGTTGCATATGCAAATGAGATAGATATTTTCATTTAAACCTTTCAGCTATTTTTTTTTTCAAGAGATGAGGAGGGCGCAAATCCATGAATAAAGGAAAGAAGAAGGGGTGAAGATACTTTACCATCTCCTTTTTTTCTTTTTGTTTATAATGACACATGCTTAGGCTGTAAAACTGTGGGAACCCCCATAAGATTTAGATATTTTGGTGGGGTGAGTCAGTACACCTAACCTTCCTGAAAAGTGAAACAAATTTAAACAGAGTGAGCTGTGATTGACATCTGAGAGAAGGCATCTCATGTTACGCCCTTATCTTAATCTCGCATTTTTCAGGGTGTTTGTTAGAGTATTCACGGAAAATGATATGCGGTTTGGTGGGTACAACAGGAATAGTTGTAATATACTGATAGTATGTGCATGATTACAGAAATTCCCCATGGGGATTCGTACTTGATAATTACAAACCTTGCAGCCGTGCAGGGCTATTTGGGTGTCTAAACCCATTCCAGTGAAATAGAGACATCTTCCCGTCTTCATTCCACCTCTGTTTTCCTTCCGTACGGTTCCCTTCTTTATTCTCAGCATATGTTCTATCTCCTCCTGTCTAAATTGTTGATAGGGGAGGGTGAGATTCGAGAGAATCTCAGTAGGAAACAGATACCATAATGCATGTATGATAGATACTATGTGTATGACATGTTAGCTTTATCTAGATGCATGCCTCATAATGACATTTTTCCATGCTCAATGTTTCATGTATAAAACTATGGTCACAACAAAATAGAAACAGAGCTTCATTTGTTCAAATATGCTCTACACAATCAAGTAAAGCAGTCACATACATCACTACACAAGCAAAGATATCAATTGCATGCAATTAAGGTAAGTCCCCTACCTTAACCCTTTTCCACCTCAAAACGTGTGCCTCGTTAAGCGTGCCAACAGCTCAAACTCCATATTCGATCCTACAATTCCAAATGTATCGTTTAGACACTTCCATGATGTTTCTGGGGGTTATATGAGGCTATGTTGAAAACTTACTAAAATGCCCTCGGGGACCCGGCCTGGCCCTGTCGTACCTGGTCCGGCTGTACTTTTTCTGAAATTCTAACATGTTCCATCCTGACATATTTTCACCTAAGGAATCCATTTCCAGACTTAGAATTACCAAATTCACTGCCAAAAGATGAAATTGCCCTTGGCAGCCCTTATTTCAGTGTTTTAGGGGCGTTTTCGTAATTATACTTTTTCGGCATTTTCTGAAAAAGTGCCCAACTGTAACCCCACCTAATTTTCCCTCATGAACCCAATGAAATCATCAAATAATTGAAAATATAACTCTAAGGCCCTCTAACAGCCCTGGCCAAAATTATGGTATTCTCCAGGAAAAATCAGGGTTTTGCGATTTCGGCTCCGTAAACGCATTTATTTATGTTCCTAACCACTTTATTGACTATTTCATTAGGTTACAACTACCATTAAGACTCAATTTTGGCAGCATGTTCCCTAGGCCATGCCATTTCCAAACATTTAAATCAATGACAATCCGGCAAAATTTCACCGATTAAATTGTGCACGCAGCCAGAATAGTCAATATACGAAGGTTTGGAAATTACCTCAAGCTCCTACTAGCTTTTCCTCTTCTTGGCTGAAACCCTAGCTGCCTAACACCAAATTTGAGCTTCACAACCTTAAAGAACAAAGTGGAGTAGCTTATAGTCGGAGTTATACTCGTTAGGAGCTAAATCGTTAGAGAAATCGGCTTACCTTGCGAGATTTCTTCCCTTTCTCTCTCTAAACTCTCTCAACTTTCTCTCTCTTATTTCAGACCTGCTTGGGACGAAATGGGCTGAAGGAAGAAGGAGGTAATAATATATTATAATATATCATATGTTATTTCATTTATTTAATCAATTTCCAAAAATTTCAAAATCAATTTTATGCACATAAACGCTATGTACATGTAACCAAGCTCATTAAGCCCAAAAAATATTTCCTTCCTCTTGCAACATGTAGGAGGCTCCTAGGGGTCCCTCCCTATGGTCTCAAGTAACTTCACAACTTGTTCCAGTTACGTATATACATAAAGTCTCAATTGTGGTCAAAATTGCACTTTTTGCTGAAATTTTCCATAAATTCATATTAAATTGACCAAAATAGTATAAATATATTTTTTCATTTTATTTTCAATATTTAATTGAAATTAACTTCAATTAATTGGAAAATAATTAATTTTGTGATAATTTGATAAAATTACGATTTTGCAATTACCTTTTTAATCCAATTTCATTTCTAATTTTCCTTTAGCCAATTCCCATATATTTCTTAGGCCAAATATTTTCTCTACTACTTCTCTATTTTTGGACCTTAATATTGGGCTTTTTAAATTACCCAAATTAATTCCATAATTATTTTGCCAACTTTCTCATGAATATGAACATTTATAAATTTTATAAATTCCAAATTCATGAATATTCACCATTTTATTGAATTTTTCAACCAATTACAATATATTTGGTGAATATAAAATTTGGGGCGTTGCTTCTCAGTTCTTTTGCAACTGCAACTTCAATCCAAAATGCTTTAATGGTTCCTTGTTACAGTTTATTTAATTAATTCAAATCTTGGAAGGAGGTAGCCTCATTGCTCTCAAGCAATGTGTTGTTATGTAGGCAAGAATCTGGTTGGGGGTTTGTTTGTTTGGAAGCTAAATGCACTGAATGCCAAATTCAGGGGCAAATAGAAATTCTAGGATATTTTCTGTTTGTTCTAGCCATTTAAAAGTGATTTTACGGCGTACAAAACAAGTATGTAAGTATAATTTTACCGCAAACATATCTATGATAAGCAATTCTAAGCAAGTATAGATGTCTAACCAATGCCACTCTTGTGTTATTAAATATAGTTTAAGATAGAGTGCATGCTACTATATCTGTGTGTAGTAGGTTATGGTTCATTGGATAAAGCTTAATACAGTTTAACTTCCAGTCATGGTAAATGACTCTGATGCAAGTTATTTGGGCATAGATTTCAATTCTAGATGTCTTTTGCCTGTCTAGTGTGAGCTTCAAGATAGCTATTTTAATGGTGTGATGTTTGTCATCTTTTGTATGAGCACAACTTTCAATTGACACGAGGGAATGGTTTTTTTTTTTTTTGGGGAAAGGATATAGATGCAGTCAGCAAACCCACGTGACAAAATTACACTTACATACTTATTTTGTACACCGTAAATTCTGTTTCTGTATTATATGCTGACAAAATTGTGTTTCTATAGTATTGACCAAAGGAAGATATTTTGTATATGTATAGAACATGTACAGCTATGTTGTAGCAAAATTTGGGTTAAAACTCACTTGGGGTGTGCAATTTTGTCTGAAATGACACAAGTTTGAAGTGTTCTTTTCTTTTGTCTATTTTAGATGGCATCCGGTGGAAAGGTAGAACAATTAGAACAATCAGTTTGGCCAAAGCATATCATTAAATGGTACATTGATATTATGGTGGAAGAAGCAACCAAAGGAAATATGAAAAATGGTGTGTTTATCCCCAAAGTTTGGGAAAACATGTTAGAAAAGTTGAATGCAAAGAGTCAACGCACTTTCAATTTAGTTCAAATCAAGCAAAAGTTTAATAGGTTGCGTACGAAGTATAGAAAATTTTCTCAATTGTTACAACACACTGAATTTGGTTGGGATGCTGAAACAAATACAGTTACCAATAATAAGGAGGTTTGGAATAACTATATTGCGGTATGTAAGTATTGTGATTTATTTAATTAGATAGTTTGGACTCTTTAGAAAGGAAGAGAGCTTGGCTGGAAAGCCTAGAGATAGACATATATATATATATATATATATATATATATATATATATATATATATATATAGTGATTTATTTAATTAGATAGTTTGGACTCTTTAGAAAGGAAGAGAGCTTGGCTGGAAAGCCTAGAGATAGACATATATATATATATATATATATATATTGACTTGTAGCTTTTATATTAGATGGTGAACTATCAGTTCTTATATTAGTTACTATGAACTATGCTTTGTTTTGTGGCTGGATAATTGCTTTGTTCCGAGTCTAAAAATGATATAGTATAATAGAATTATATGTAATTTTTGAAATCATGCTTAAAAAAATATCCATTTAAACTTTAACCATGTTATTTTTGTTATAGTAAATATTTTTGTGTTATTTATGAATCATTTAATTTGATGTTTAATTGGACTAATATATTAATATAAAAAAAGTAATTATAAGAAACAATTATTCAAATAGTTTTTTAGTTTTTTTTTTCTGGAACTTGTTTTCAAAAACAATTATCCAAACAAGTATTTTGGTTTTTTTTTAAAACTTGTTTCCAAAAACTATTTTATAAAATTGTTTTTGAGAACAAAAAGCAGAAAACAAAAATCAAACAGGCCCTCAATGACTTAAAATCGACAACAGTAATTATTGATTTTCTGCTAAAGCGTGCGCTAGGTAACTTGATGTACAGTAAGGTGGATCCAGTTAAGAAACATTCTTGGACAGGAACAGGGTAACCTGAGAGGTGGGCCCAGGAGGAGCTCTGAAGTCATTGGGCTTGCCACATATGTTTCCTTCCATATCCATAGCTGGAGAGGCCGAAGCTAGGGACCCAGAAACAAATCGTAAAGACAACATCATAAGAGGTGTTACCAATAAGGATCAGGCCTCGTGGAAGGCTCTAATCTCTCATGCTGCAGCAAACCAAGATTCGATTGGGAAAGGTAACCACATTTAGTGCCTTGAATTGGATTACCTCCAATAAGAGGATACCTATAACTAGCTAAAAAAAATGAAATGTGCTTCATATAATTGATCGTACACACGCACAATTCTTGAATGAATGAAGAGAAGCTCAACAGAATACAACTTTCGAAATCCAATCCAATAATTAGGACTTTATAGCCTCGTTCTAAGGTTCGTTCTTTTTTTTTTGGCTAATTTGTTTAAACTTTTTTTTTTCTTTCAATTTGTTTAAACTAATTTGTCGGACTTATAAACTAATATATAATCTAATGTTATAGATAAGTATTTCTGAGGGATAATGTAATATATATTATAATTAAATTATTTATTTAGCTTTGTTAATCTCCTCAAATTATTTATCTAGGTCTCATATTAAAAACCAGAGGTAGTATTGTGTCTTAAATGAATTAGATATGAGTCTTAAAATCTTCTGAGAAATGATTTCATACTTGACTAGTTAATTTTTATATTGATTATTTTATATTTTAGATTATTCATGAAAAAATAGGTAATCTCTAAAATTAAATTTCATTCAGGTTTTGCTTTAAAAATAATAATGAAAATACCTTAACATAAAATAATGCAACCTGTATTCGTATAAAATAAACTAACCTTAATTCATTAGGATGTGGTATCCTTTAATATAATTTTCCATACTGCTTGAAATTTAAAAATTGCACGTAATGGTCTCTTCAACTCTTCGGCGTGAAAAGTGGATTGCTAGACTGACTGTTGTGGCTTATGAAATATAGATACCAAAATACTTACCCATTTTTCCACAAACAATATATGGAATCTGTTAAAAAAATGAGAGCTGCGTTATTTCCATGGTACTTATTCTTTAATGTAAAACGTATTTACCTAGTTTTATTAAATTAAAGAAATTAGTTAAGGTAATTAATAAGACATGTCTTTTCTAAAATACCTAATAATCTTCCTTAATTCCTTTCATTTCTCTTTTACTTGATTATAGATGAAGGAATATCAATAAGGAAAAATTGGGAAAGGATGGGAAAATATGGAAAACAGGTCATACATTTAGGCCAAAATCAACTCCACAATTAGTTTATATATTAAGGACTGAAGGGATATTACCAAAATGTGTGTGTGTGTGGAGATGTTGTGTCGTGTGAAATGGAGTGTGACTTTGAGGTCTAGTCCCAAGTCAAGCATTCCATCTATCAATCACTAACGCGCTTTGTGGGTTCTTGTGATAATGATACTTCTTTTTTGTTGCATCAACTTCTTTTATATTCAGCTTCAACCAAAATTAATTAGATGTGTCATTATAATAAACGTTGAAGCCTTTTTAATTTGTCTATTTTATTTAGATGTGTCAATTTTTATTTAAAATGACAAAAGTCCATATTCTTGAACTTTATATTTTTCTTTATCCATTGTTTCTATTTTCGAAAGAGGACTTCTCACTTTTTTAAAGAGAAAACCCACCCCACTCAATTAAATGAAATAATTAATGAAGGGAATGAAGTTAAAGACCACACTTTTTTTTTGGGTCACTAAGTTAGTGATTCCCTTTTTTGTGTACTCTGCAAATTTGATCTGTTAAATATGAATATGTGTGAGGGGATTGATTATTCAAAAACGGTTAATTAGTAGAAGACATAGAAGAGCATAACATTAAGCACAAAAGAATGTGTGAATATTTTATTTTAAACATTGAAATATAAATCAAACTATAATAATTCATGTATAAAATCAAATCGGTATCCACTTTGTTAACAAGTTTTTTGGAGTTTATTTATGAGCCCAAAATACGTTGAGATGATTCTTTCATCCCTTTATATGCTGATTGGCTCATTGATTAGTACTTTTTCAGTGAGATTCATTAGATATGATGCTCCATTCCCATTAAAATATACCCTGGTTTTTGGAATAAAAAAACAGAGCTAAACAATGAAATAATCGTATTATGTTATAAGTTTTTCCGAGGTACTTCTAGAAGTTAACAAATTGAGTTTAAGTGCGCTCATAATTACCAGATACATCTCACAACTCTAAGAATATCCACAAATTTTTTTAAAAATTAACCGCTAAAATGATTTTCATATAGACAATAAACTCCAAACCTCACACATCCTATAATAATATTACAAATACGAAATATATATTCATAAGGATATATAAATACACAGACATATATGTAATTAGCTGTGCCGTGTGAAATGGAGCATGACCTTGATCAATTTGATTGTGACTCTTTAATAACGTTCTTGTGCGAATATAGAATCTTAGGCCAACAGAATTGACCAAAAATGAAATAATTTAATGATAACAGGGAAAAAAAAAGAGAGAGAGTAAAGAGTAAAGACCACACAAATTTCTTGCTCTTTTCACGCATCAACTTCTTCTAGAGGGTAAATGTAATCATTATATATATTTTTCATTATTAATTGTTCATTTTGTTATTGTATTTTATTTTATAGGTCTGACCATGTTCTCATCACAATTAAATGCATATAATTTTTCACTTTTTTATCTTTGAGTAAAGTAAAGACGATTTTATCTCTATTTGTTTATAATAGTAAAGTAGAGCATGCACAGCCACTATTGACTTTTCCAGTATTTGAAAAATATCCGTTTGCGGTAGGTGGCGGTAGGTAGTGTTTGAATGTTGCATTTGACTTTTCTTATTTGGTAAGAACTCCTCATTGTTTATCTGTGAATATGCTAAGAATACTAATACAATGAATGGTTAATCATATAGAAAACAAATCAATGAACGTTGGAGTGATTTCTGACTTTCTGGACTTGCATACTCGAGTATTCATTAAGTTTACTCAAGTACTTACTCGAGTATTATCGTGACAGTAATGATAGCAAGTTAATGAATGAACATCACACAACTCGAGTAGTGCATGAAGTAAACAAATTTATAAACCTTGAAAATACCTGTTTACTCGGGTACTTACTCGGGTATTATACACTTTACTTCATAAGTTACTCGAGTAGTTACTCGAGTAATCTTTCAAATAAACTTTAGGTTACTCGATGCTTCACTCCAGTAATGTTGGCATGATTTCAGGGCCGAGAGCACTTCAAGTTTGCTTACCCTGTTACTCGAGTAAACATAAATTTTCTGCATAGCTTACTCGGGTAGATACTTGAAGTTTTCTTCTAAATAACTCTGCATACTTGAGAAGTGCCTCGAGTGAAGTGTGATAAAAGCATTTTATGTTATTCGAGTATTACCTTCAGGTTTTGCTTACCTCAGTGAGTTACTCAAGTAGCTCCTCGAGTAACATTGGCAGGATTGAAAATGCCGAGAGCAACATATTTCTTGAGGCAGGGGACTCGAGTACAGACTCGAGTAACGTTGGCAGGCCGAGAGTAACTGGAAGTCTTTTACATGGTTACTCGAGTACTTACTTGAGTAACATTGGCAGGCCGAGTGTAATATCCCAAATTCTGAGACTTGAGGCTAGAGATTAAGCCTGAAATAAGTGGATTGCTAAGCCCCAGTTTAGCAAGATCCTAAATTGTGATTAAGGGTTAATGACTCCAAAAGTGGATGTCAATAGTGATGAATGAACCCTTTTGGAGATCACGGTGTGATTTGGCACCCGATGTGATTCGTATGTGCTGTGAGCAGCGCCGGAAACCCTGTATTTAAGCTCAATTATGGATTAACATCTAAATTGACTTAAAATATAGGGAAGGCGCATATTGTGGCTAAATGAAACGATATGAAGTGTTTGGTGCTGATTCAATGAGAATTACCGAAATCAGGGGCTAAACGGTAAAGTTACCGGCCAATTGATCGGTTGCCGAAGAGAAAACTCATTGGTAACTTCAAGATCAATGGTTGAGATTGATTTGTGTAGAGATCAAAGGGTGGAATCATGTGTGCAAGGGCCTATGTGAACTCATGAAGATGGAACAAGAGAGTGACACTTGGCACAATTTGAACCCTTGGATTTGGGTCAAATATTCAAAGTTTTTCCTCTCTTTTCTCTCCCTTACTTGGATGGTTTTTGGCCCTAAAAATCTGTTCTCTTCTTCATCATCTTCATTTATTCATCATCTCATCTCTCTCTTGTTTCTCCATGGCGCATGCTTAAGGGGAGGAAAGAAGAAAATTGAAGGTGAGATTTGCCTTGTTTCTAGTCCTCTATTGCTAAAACACCCTTCTATAATATTGTTCATAGTGATGAGAGCTTCATCTCTATGGTTTTAGATTCTTGATTGGTGGTGTTTGATAGCTTGAGGAAAATTGAAAGTATGAAGAATCAAAGAATTGGTTTGGGAAAGAGGAAGAGGTGAGCATTTGAAGCATTTTGATCCAAGTTTTGTGAATTATGGTTGAGTATTGTGAATTTCGAATTTTGCCCTGATTTTCTTGTGATTTTGGATTGGATGAATTGGGTTGTGTTTTATGTTGAAAATGGTGCCATGTTGTGATATTTAATCATTGGAATTGGTTTGAATTGGATTGGATACAATGGTTGCAAAACTGGAAATTCTGTCCAGTGAGAATTCTGTCTGGGCAGTCTGTTTGTGTTGCCGTTTTGAATGGGCAAATGATGTTATAAAATTCTGAAACTTTCCAGTCTTGAAGTTCACATCTTAAGCTTCAAAATGGATATATAACTTGTGCCATTTCGTTTTGGGAACTGGGAGTTATAGCTGTCCAAAGTTTGAGGTCGAAAATGGATTCTGTTTTGGGACAGTCTTGAATGTTTGGGAATTCTGTATTTGTGTGGTGATTTCCAGTAATGGCCAGTATTTTTCCTGTGTAGAGGACTTGAATAGCTTTCATTTGGCTTTGGGATCACCTCATTTCGATTTTTGTGGAATTAGTTATGATTTTTGGAAGTTCAGCCAGAAACTGGATTTTATTGGGCCGCGGCCCAAGGATGTTGGGCCGCAGCCCAAATGTTTCTGTGCGTCTCTGGACAGCCTTGGGCCGCCGCCCAAGGATTGTGGGCCGCGGCCCACCCCCAAAAATAAGCATTTTGGACTTTTAAAAGGTGATCTTTGGTCAAGTGTTTCCCAAGCCTTTAGTCATATGTTTAGGCTTTGATTAGCCACCTAAAGGTGTTAAATGATAACCAACATTAAGTGTTTGTATGTTGAGAAATTGGAAAAGGGATTAACCCTATGTCCTTGCTTTGGTTATAGGGTTGATATTCGCTCTGGACGTGGTTTGGTATTCGTTCTGATCGCAAGTAAGCGGAGCTGGAGCATACGTGGAAAGAGTGTAGGGAACTTACCTCCTTGCCTGTATATGATATTGTGTTAATGTGTTGATGCATGTTATTGCTTTGCTTGATTATGTGGAACATATATGATGTTTGAAGCTCTGTTTCTATTTATGCTATGGCCATGAGTGTGTTGTTGAAACATTGAGCATGCAGTTGTGTCATGGTATGGGCATATGATATGTATTGCAAGCATGTCATGCATTATACACTTATCATACATGCATTTTTGTATTTGTTTCCTACTGAGATTCTCTCGAATCTCACCCCCTACTAACCTTTCAGACAGGGTAGTGGATCGAGGATGGAGTAAGTGATCAAGGGCGACAAGGACTTCCTTCGGGTTGAAGATTCGGTAGTTGGTTATCATAGTTGGGAGTATATAGATTTGGATGTGTATATAAGTATGTGGATGAGGATTTGCTATGTATTTGAGAAGACTTTGTGTAATCCCCATATGAGGGCTTGTAGGGGCGAATATGCCCTATAAGGCTTTGAGTTAATGTATGGAACCCGGGATTGCCGGGATTATTGTTGTGTACTCTGATTTGTTATGAATGTGATATTCCGCGTAGTAATTGTATTCGAAAAGTGATTATGAGACCAAGTTTATGAATGATTTCGAAAGGCATTTATGAAAACCCCGTCTGGTAGATAGGTTTGTAAAATGTTATTTGTTTCTTATTGGTCTCTATTTCACTTTAATCGCGTATTTCGGATATAATTACGGCAGGGGGTTACACCGAGAGCAACTCCAAGTGATTTACCTGGTTACTCGAGTAACGTTGGCAGGCCGAGAGCAACTGGAAGTCATATACCTTATTACCCGAATGCTTACTCGAGTAATGTTGGCAGGTTACTTGAAGGTTGATTCTGATTACTTCAAGTTTCTGTCTCATTACTCGAGTACTTACTCGAGTAACCCTTTAGAAAACTTGCCAGTGATGAAGTTTCTCAGCTTTTTCTCTTGGCCTTTCTTCATTACTCCAATGCTTACATCAAGTGATGATTTGCCCTGTTATTACTTTGTTCAAACTTATTTGTTTATCAAATATTTTTCATACCAACCTTTGTTATCATCAAAATATGAGAGATCTAACAACTCTTTGTAGCCTACTAGACCCCACCATAAATAAAATAATACGATGAAAATGTGGTCCCAGAACTGGAATTGTTCAATACGTGATTGAATTAAGTGACGAAGTTTCTTTTCATTAACATATATTTTGGGTTATTTCATACCCACAAGGCTTGACCATAAATAAATTATATCTTCAAATATAATACAATGACTGACTTAATTTCGGACCGGAGAAGTACAAATCGACGTGTGCTTTAATTGCTGGATGCACAAGTCTTGAAATTTTGTTAAGTCTGATATGCTCCTCATGGGAAAACCATCTTTCTTTGTTTTCCTGGTCTTACTCCATTGCTCTATGGTTTCCTTAGCTTGGACTAATACAAACATCAGTACTGATAAATCTGCACTTCTTGCCCTTAAATCTTATATCACTTCAGATCCATACGGTTTCTTAGCTAATTGGTCTGTCTCTTCTTCTCCATGCAATTGGACTGGTGTCACATGCAATACTCGTCATGGAAGGGTCCACTCCTTGAATCTTGGCAGCATGGGTCTCAAGGGCACCATATCTTCACGACTGGGAAATCTCTCATTCCTTGTTGAACTTGATCTCAGTGACAACAATTTTATGGTCAAATACCAAAAGAGTTAGTTCAATTGCGTAGATTGAAACTATTCAACTTGAGCTACAATGACTTTCATGGGCAAGTTCCAGCAGAGATAGGAGATTTATCTATGCTTGAGTACATGAGTTTTCGAAATAACAGTCTTAATAGATTTATTCCACTATCTCTATTCAATCTATCAAGGTTGGAGACTTTAGATTAGAATTTTAATTTCTTTGAAGAGGTCATTCCACTTGATGTGGGCAAACTTGAGCAACCGAAGATTTTACTACTTAGTGTTAACAAACTTTCAGGAATCATTCCCCGGACCATTTCCAACTTATCTTCACTCAAAATATTGGGTTTGACTTATAATAGTTTGTCAGGTATGTTTTGGATTATTGTCAATATATATATATTTGTCTTTGTTCTAAACTAATATATTTGGTTAGCAGGATCTTATCCTCAAGGAATACGATTTTGTCTAAATTGTGTTTTATGTAATTATTTTGGGTACTTTTATGAATTTTCTTCTTTATTTTTGTCATAATTTTTCTACTCTTTTTCAAAGGAAAAAACATTCATCGTCAAAATTTTGGAACAAATTATGTAATCACACCATGGGAGAAAAATTACTGTTATAATATTAATTAGTCCAAGTGAATCTAAAGGCTCATCTATCATCAGTCTTTGAAAATAAATGTTTATTATTCTATCATTAAAAACTTTTTGAAGGGTTTTTCATAGGAAACAAACTTAGCTCAAGTTCATTATATCCATTATGTCGAGTTCTTCAATCACACATGGACATGTGTCTTATTTATTTTTATTTCTTGCGAATTTATAATTAGTTGATAATATTTAAAAAATATAATACATGGTCATATGTGATTGGATGACTTAAGAAACCTGTATTATCCTTTTTCATGTTGAATAAACTTTACAACCAACATGGCCCGAACGTTTCATTTTGATTTGGACAATCTCCATTATATTTTAATTTCATTATTTGTTAGTAATTGTTATTTTAAGAAAGTTTGTAGTGTCAACAAAAAGATTTTTTCTAGGAGTCTCCCAGGAAACATGTGTTTTGATAGGAATGATGGAAAGGAAGGGCCAATTGGATTTCAATTGGTCTAATCCATGGTTATTAGCCCACCCGAATTAAAAGGGTTATACCTTTTATTGCATTTTATCATTTACTAATATACGTGTCATTTCTCAAAAAATGTGCAAGTTTTATTACATGTGTTTCTGTAGAATATTAATTTATCTCATGTACGTAACAACTTGTGACACATAACAAATTGTTACCAACATTATTTTCTTTCCCACCCCCTTAATATTTGAAGGAGGCATCCCAAATGAAATTGGTGATCTTTCACAACTGAAGATGTTGTATCTTGGAGCAAATAAACTCACTGGTTCTATACCATCTTCATTATTTAACAATTCAGCACTGCAATGTATTCAACCGAACATAAATCAATTATTTGGTAGTCTCCCAAAAGATATGTGTTTTAGGCTTCCAAAACTGGAATTATTTTATGTGAATGAAAATGAATTGTCTGGTGAAATACCCTCCAGTTGGCATCAATGCAAAGAATTGGTAGGGTTACAATTGGAAGATAACAAATTCAAGAGAGGAAATATACCAAGTGACCTTGGAAATATGACCAACCTCCAGCGCTTGTATCTTGGGAACAGCAACCTGCAAGGTAAGAGTTTTAATTATATCAATGTCAAAAATTCTATTCTAGTATTTCGTAAGGTAAGGCATTAGTGAATAATGATTTTGCTATATTAATTTTTAAAGACATAGAACGCAGTGCTTTCTTTTAATCCCAAAGTGAATATAAATAAAAGGGAGCCTGCAGGGAAATAACTTGATAAAAGGGTCCCATATAATACTACTTAGAGTCAGATTGGATTAAAATGATGAAGTATGACTTTTACCATTGATATCTCTATCTTAGTGATTATTTATATTTAGCTATTTATATTTAGGGATATGATATTTTTTAAATCTGAATAATCTTTTTATTTGCATATTTATTGTAGCTTCCCAAAGTTTAGAAAAAAAACTTCAAATATTGAAAACAAATATAAAGTACTAAACACTCGAATTAATCTTTATTTGAAATTTTTTAATGTAATCACGAGACATGTCATTTTTCAATTTGGAATGATTTTGCATGCCTTTGACTTTAGTATGGAATTGGAGAATATAAAATGACGTGTTTGTTTGTAAACAAAATGAAATTTTGTCCCCCCCCCCCCAATTTCATTCATTCATATTCATTCATGACGAGATGTCATAATGTTCATTTTTCAATTGGATTTTTTGTCCAAAAATAGTAATCCATACAAACATGTTTGGAATATTTAATTTTAATTTGGTTATTTATTATTAATTTATATTTTTAAAAATTTTGTAGTTTACAAAAATAATTTTTCTGGTAGTTTTGAAAGAAATTATGAATAGCAAAGGCCAATGGATTTTGATGTGTCTGTTAGTTTTTTTTTCAATTAATCACAATTAAGTGAATTCTGATTGAACCATATTTTTATATGAATTTTTCATGATTAATTTGGGATTTTAATGTATTTCTTGAGACATTATTGTATTATTAAGCATTAATTTTGGTTAGGGACAATTGTTTTGAATTAATGGCAATTAGGGGCAAAATGGTCAAAATTTATTAATTATATTTTATACAATTGTCCCTTAAACTTTTGATGCTACTTGAGCTTAAACTTGAAATTTTGAGATCTAGAGAGTCAGAATTAATATTTTTAAAGTTTGGGGAAATTACAGAAAAGGACCCAAGAATTCTTGAAAATTCAAAGAGTGAAGGAAAAGGGCCAGAGCAAATCACAGAAAAAACCGAAATATTTCATGAAATTCTGATTAAGCCCCAGAACATTTCAAAAGGATTAACTTTAGTCCCTAATCAAAGGTTTTAAACCTTTCATTAAGTCCCTGGTCAAAACTTGCGTTTTGACCAGGGAATTAGGTCACTGTTTCGGTCAGCAGCAAAGGGGACAAACAGATCCGAAAGAAAACAGAGGGGACCCGACACTGGAAGGGAAATGAGAGGAAGCTGAGTTCTGGGCAGGGGGCGCCGCAAGAGATCGAGAGAGAGCTGAGAGTTGGAGGGAGACTGTGAGTGGAGGTTGGGAGCGAAGAGAGCTTGAACATAGAGTGACGAGCTTCACCGTCTCTCATTCTAACTACTACACTGCAATTCAGAACAGAGGGAAGCCGCGGCAGACTGGAAATGAAGAGAATCGAGAGGGAACAGATCCAAGAGAGTTGAGAGGTTGGAGAGGCGGCGGAACTGAACTAGGGAGAGAGCTGAAGTCCCACCGCCGGTAGCTCCTCCCCACCACGCTGCAACACAGATCCGGTGGCCCCCCTTCCGTTGTCTTTTCTCTCTATACCACCACTGTCACCACCAGCGTTCTCTCTCTTCACCGTGATTTCCTCCTGCTCTCTCACCGTCGGTTTTGCCTCTCACTCTAAGACCACAACTACCACTGCCATCTCCTTCACCACTGTCTCTCTCTCCTTTCCTCTGTTTGGAATTTAACCACACCACCATTATCACAGCGCCTCCACCATTTTCATCAACCTCATCCTTTCTCTTCACTTCACAGCACCATTGTACTTCTTCCACTGCAAATAACACCACCAACTCCCATTTCCAACTTCATTCATCATCTCTCTCTCTACTTCACAACCTTCAACATTTCCATTACCTTTCACGTTGTGACAATGGCTTGTTATTCCATTTGACCTGACAGAACCATTAGCTATTCTTTGCTGCTTCGGTCTTCAATTTCCATGGGTTTTTGGTGCTTGGATCAAGCTATTGTTGCAGTTAATATCATGTGTGCCTAGATTCCAGTGAGTCTTTTGTGGTAGTGGAGGTGGCTAGAGCTTCAAAGTTTCCATTAGCTGAAATTATATATTATGTCTGTGTGGATTAATTTTACATTAATATATGTGTATTTTTGAAATTTAGATGAGTGATAATTTATCTATGATGGATTGTCTTGTGTTGAATTTGGTATTGGTGCACTTGAACTTTATTGAATTTATTTTCCTATTGGATTAATGAAGATATACATTCTATGTAATATTTAGATTGTGTGACGGATTTGATTTAATTTAAATGTCGTGATTGTGCTTTCAATTAAGGGGAAGAAAGTGCATTAAGAAAATTTTCAATACACATCAAGCGGGTTTTTAACAATTTGCCTAAGAGGTAACTATGAATGCGATTGTAAAACTAGTCATTTATTAGGTAGATTAGACCTAATGCGATTATTTAGGGTTTTTTTAATTTGACTTGATGTAAAAGTAACTCTCAAAATATTTTAAAGAATCTAGGAAAGCTACCAAATTTTCCACCAAGGTTCATTTTATTATATAATCCCTTTTTAATCCAAATCATTTCTTTATCTTTTTCCCAAAATACAAAAAACATATTAGAATTAGATTTATTTTCATAAATTTTAATTTATAGAAAACCAATTTCAAAAAACCCTTTTTTTTCCTAACCATGTTTATAGCACTTAGTTTTACCTAGGGAAATCAAAATAAATGGCTCCTTGATAAGTGAACGATCCTGAGTTGTTTGCATTATATTGCATTTAATTCGTGATAAATTATGATTTGACCTTGAGGCAGTTAAGATTTTATCAAATCAAACTCATAATCTTCTTATTTCTTGAATGAGAAGAATACCGCTTATATGAAATACAGGAATTTCTCAGAATTAATTAATCAACCAAATCTGGAAAGATAACAAAAATAAATCTATATCAATCCAAATTATAGAATAATAAACTGAACTAAAGCGTAAAATAGCGTAATGGGCCTTGCACAAGAAATGGGCTATGATCCAAATAATTTATTCTATGGATATTAGATCAACCCAATTAAATAGGCTATTCCTTTTTTAAAACAAGTGCAGCTGTGTTTTATCATTTATAATATATTTTTGTCATTATTTTTAAAAAATGTGCAAGTTGTGCCATATGTGTTTTCAAAAATACAATTTTGTTTTATTAACAAAAATGCAAATTTGTCTCATGTACATAAAAATTCATATTGTTACTGACATCACTCTCTTTTTCCCATCTATTTAAAGGAGACGTTTCAAATGAGATTGTCAATCTTTTACAACTATAAACATTGTATCTTTTACAGAGAAAAAAAAAAATAACAACATTGAATCTTGAAAAAAGTCACCATTATCATTATTTTACAGTTCAGTCTACAATAAATTCATCTTGGAATAAATCATTTATCTAGTAGTCTCCCAACAAATGTATATTTTAGGTAACTTTGTAACTCTCAAGTATGGCAAATTTGTGTACTTGCTAGTTTCTTTCTAGCCTCTTATTTTTCCTTTTTCCCTTTTTTCTCTTAATATCTATAATAAAACTCCAGTACAAATATGCTCAATATATCAATCCATTAATATTACAGTACATTAGCAAACTTTTCATGTATTATTTATGTTTATTTGATATTTCTTGCTAACTAAAACTGCTTTAAACTTTTATAAAAAGTTACACTACTACACCTCCATACAAGGATTTTCTATTATTATAAAAACTAGAACTTTAGTTTTTAGGCCAACGATGGATTCATAAAAAAAGAAGCAAGTGCATTAAAATAATTTTCAAATACACATTACGTGATTTTTAACAATTTATGCAAAAGATGACTATGAATGTGATTGTAGGAGTAGTTATCAATTTCATGGGTTTCTAAAGAATATAAATTTATCTCATGTGTATTTGTATATGAATAATGATTTTGTTATATTACTTTTAAATACATGGAATGCAATGCTTTCTTTTAATCCCAAAGTGAATATCAATAAAATGGTAATATTTTCTGAATCATTAAAGAAACAGGGAGCCCGGAGGAAAATAACCAGATCAAAAGGCCCCATACAACACTACTTAGATTCAGATTGGATTAAAAGGATGGAGTATGACTTTTATCATTGATATCTCTATCTGAGTGATAATTTGTATTTAGCTATTTATATTTAGGGATATGATAATTAATATTCTTCAATCTGAATAATCTTTTTATTTTCATATTTATTTTAGCTTCCCAAACTTTAGAAAACAAATTCAAATATTGAAAACAAATATAAAATACCAAACACTCTAATTAATCTTTATTTGAAAATTTTTAATGTAATCATGAGAGATGTCATTTTTCAATTTGGAATGAGTTTGCATGCCTTTGTTTTTCGCCATTTCTTTCATTCATAATGTTCGTTCATGAGTTCATGGGACCACATGATATTTAAAACTTGGAAACAAAATTTTGTCCGTACTGTGCCCCATATCATTTATACTTTGTTCAATAAAAAGCTCCACATCATATATAATTACTGTGCCCACTTGTTGACTGTATATGAATGCACGTATTTGTAACTTATATCGCTCTCTTATTATCTTCAACTCTATATTTCTCCTCTTCCTGTGCCTGATTAATTTTATTTTTTTATTATTTTTAATCATTTCTTTCTTATTTCATAAATTTATAAAATCCTATTAAATAATTATTCAACAATTACAACATAAAACACTTATCTCATTAGCTATATAATTATTAAAAGTTGGGCAATTCGATGGTGAGAATATATTTGATTTCTGACTTTTTAATATTTATGCATGGATTATTAAGCATAACACAAATATTCAAGTTTTTTTAATTAGTATGTAAAACACGTGTAATTGTTTTATATAGTATATGTATGTAAATTATATGAAATTGATATTACCTATTTTATTTTTCTTTTACCCCCGTTTGGATGAGAAGAAGATGGGAGGAATGAAAATGGGAGGAGAGAAAATAGAAAGAAGAGAAAACATAAGAGAAAATTTTATCACCTCTATTGTTTAGACCCACCCCATTTTCTCCCCCACTTTCTTTCCTTTCACATTTTCTCTTCTATCCAAACACCGATAATATAATATAATATTTATATTTATTGGTTTTCCCCAAACTAATTTGCGTGATTTAGAGACTGATATATAATATAATGACATACATAAGTATTTAGATAGATCAAGTAACATATACAATAATTAAATTATTTATTTAGTTTCATTTATCTCCACAAATCAGTCAATTGAATCTTATATTAAGTATTGGAGTTAATTTTAGCTATCAATTTTTTTATTATAATTGTACATTAAACATATTATGAAAATATTATGACCCATTTTATTTTTCTTTTAAAGTCTATTCAGCTTTTTTACAAGTTTTTTTTTAGTTGATGTTAATCTTTTTTTTTTTCCAACTTTAGTTGATGTTAATCAATTGTATTTCGATGCCGAACGAACTCTTTACAAGCATGATACTATTATTTTTTATCGTCATTCTTTTCTTTTCTTTTAAAGGGAAATTTTAGTAAGGGACTTCTATAACAATTTAATGTCAAATAGCCCCTAATAAATTCTGAAACATCACTGTGGGGCAAAACAAAATTAATTTTTATGGTGAAATGACATGATTACCCCTACTCAGTTTTTTTTAAAAAAAAAATAGTCAGCATTTTCTCGCCATATCATCTATCAGAAATCTAAACCATATTATATATTTTTATCCTTATATATACTTAATTATTTATTTTTCAAATAATGAATTATATGGCTATATCACTTGAGAGATAACATAATTTATTTGATAAAAAATTAATTTTATATTTTAAAATACCTTCTGAATTTTTTATAGATCAATATTGTCTCCTAATTAAATAAAGAAATTATATATAAATTTAATTTTTTTAGGTAAAAAAGAATGATTTCAGTTCAATTAACCAAGTTATATTAATTAATTAATTCATAGGGAATCATCGTAAACTTCAATCAAAATTAAATAACAGATAATTAATTTTTAGATATTGCTTGTCCCTTCATAGTCTTTACCACTTCTTGGTTCTATTTTATGAATTTTTATATTTTAAAATAATTTTCGGAATAAGATAAATTTATTAAAACTTGAAGTGCAAGACACTTGCAAATGAGTAGTTGTTAAGAAATTAATTTATTTTGTTCATAAAGCTATCTCACTTATTCATAGAACTATTCGACTTGCTCATGATGTACAAGGCATTTACAAATTTGATCTTCTTAAGAAACTAATTTATCTTATTAATAAAAATATTTCACTTATTTATAGGGCTATTTCACTTGTTCATGATATATAAACACTTGTTTATTATGTTGTAAAGTAGGTAGGGATATAAGATAATTACATATATTTTTCTTACATATATTAATGATATAAAGGCCTTTGCTAGCCCAGTTGTAATGCTACTCTTGGGGTACTAAGAGGGGTTGGTTTTAACCCCCCACATGGCACCTTTAATTTCTTGGACATTTATTGAGGGGTGGGTTCCAACTAGGGGTGGAAACAAACCAGGCGGCCTGTAGCCTGGCCTATGATTGGCCTATTCAGGCCTGGCCTGTCAGGCTAAAAGGCCAGGCCAAGGCCAAAACAAAAGCCTGTTTTGCTTAATAGGCCAGGCCAAGGCCTATTGACAGGCCTATTAGCCGGCCTAAGCCTGTAAAAATATTTTAAAAAAAAAAAATCAGATAAGGGTTAAAGGATAGTTTTGCCTAAGCCTGTAAGTTTTAGCTTGTTTTTGACCTATTTTAAGGAGGCTTATGGCCTGTTAGCCTGTTTTGCAGTGTGGCCTGTAGGCCTGTTGGTTTGCTTAAAAAATTTTAAAAATTCAGGCCTCCTTAACAGGCTTCAGGCCAGGCCCAGGCCTAAAAGTTGGCTTTCAACAGGCCACAGGCCAAGCTCAGGCCAATTTGTACCTTAACAAGCCTGTTAAGGCAAAAGCCTGGCCTGGCCTGTTTCCACCCCTAGTTCCAACCCCCACTTGCCCCCTTTGCTAGACATTTACTTTCTAGACTTCAATGCCTGGCCAGTCGCCGGTGGCCAAAAAATGCTGACCAATTTTTTTTTTTTTTTAAAAAAAGGGCGGAAGCAATCATGTCATTTCATCATAAAAATTAATTTCATTTTGTCCTCATGGTCCTACAATGATGTTTCATAATTTGTTGGGGGCTATTTGACGTTAAATTGCTATAGCCCTTGCTAAAATTTTCATAATGCCACTCTTGGGGTGCTAAGAGGTTGGCTTCGATCCCGCTTGGCCCTTTGCTGGACATTTATTGAGGGAGTGGGTTCAAACTCCCACTTGGTGTAACACCCAGAATTTTGAGACTCGAGGCTAGAGAATAAGCCTGAGATTAGTGGATTGCTAAGCCCCGGTTTAGCAAGATCCCAAATTGTGATTAGGAGTTAATGACTACAAAAGTGGACGTGGTTAGTGATTAATGAACCTTTTTAGAGAATATAAAGTGGATTGTAGTCGCTTGTGTTATGAGCAACGCCAAAACCCTATATTTGAGTTCAATTGTGGATTAACATCCAAATTGACTTAGAATAGAGGGAATAATTGAATGGGGTATTGTGATGGAAATGGTGTCATGTTGTGGTATTTAATCATTGGAATTGATTTAAATTGGATTGGACACATTGGTTGCAAAACTAGAAATGTTGTCCAGTGTGAATTCTGTCTGGGCAGTCTTCTCGTGTGGACGTTTTTACTAGTCAAATGATGTCATAAAATTATGAAACTTTCCAGTCTTATATTTCACATCTCAAGCTTCAAAATGGATATATAATTTGTGCCATTTCGTTTTGTGAACTAGGAGATATGACTGTCCAAAGTTTGGGATGGAAACTAAACTCTGTTTTTGGGCAGTGATGAGTTTTATGTAATTCTGGAATTGTGTGGTGATTTTTAGTAATGGCCAATATTTTTCCTATGAAGAGGACTTAAATAACTTTCATTTGGCTTTGGAATCACCTCATTTCAATTTTTCTAGAATTAGTTATGATTTTTCAAAGATTGGGCAGAAAATCTGCCAGAAAATCCGAAAATGCCAATTATGGGAATTATGACATCATCTCAATACAAGATGACATCAGCATGGAATTAAAAGCATTTCCACCATCTTCATCAGCCATTTCACGACCCCATTGCAGAAAAAAAAACGTGAGAGAGAGCTTGGAGAAAAGAGGGAGAAGGAAGGAGAAATCTCACAAGGTAGGTCGATTTCTTCGGTGAATTCGTACCTAACGTGTATAATCCTTCTCCTAAGCTATTCCTCTATGTGAATTAAGGTTTTGAAGCAAAGAATTTTGATGGTTCAAAGAGGCTAGGGTTCAGCCAAATTTGGGAAAAGCTAGTGGGAGCTTGAGGTAACTTCCAAACTTTGGTATATTGCTTATTCTGGCTGCTGTGGACAATTTAATCGGTGAAATTTCGCCGGATTGTCATTGGTTTCAAAAATGGAAAATATGTGTGTGGGGCTGTTATGCTGCCCAAATTGGATCTTGATATTAGTTATAACCTAATGTAATGGTTAATAAAGTGGTTAGGAGTTGAAAGAAACACGTTTACGGAGCCGAAACCGAAAAACCCCAATTTTCCCCTGAAAACCCATATATTTCGGCCAGCACTATAAATGGGTCTTAGAGTTGGATTTTCAATGATTTGATGGTTCCATTGAGTTCAGGAGCGAAAATTAGGTGGGGTTACAGTTGGGCACTTTTTCGGAAAAGCCCGAAAAAGCATAATTACGAAAACGCCCTTGAAACCCTTAAAGTGGGGCTGCCAAGGGTAAATTTGTAAATTGACATTGAATTTGATAATTCCGAGTCCGGAAATGGATTCCTTGGGCGAAAATATGTTAGAATAGCCCATGTCAATATTTCAAGAAAAGTACAGCCGGACCGGGTACGGCGGGGCCGGGCCGGGTCCCCGGGGGTATTTTAGTAAATTTTCAATATAGCCTCATATAACCCCCAGAAACACTATGGAAGTGTCTAAATAGTACATTTGACATTGTAGGATCGAATGTGAAGCCCCGGTTGCTGGCACGCAAATCGAGGAGAAAAGACTGGAGGTAGGGAACTTATCTCTCCTGCATGCTCTGATAACTGTATTAATGTGTTGATGCATGTTATTGCTTTGCTTGATTATGTGGAACATGTATGAATGATTTAAAGCTATGTTTCAATATATGCTATGGCCATATGTGTATCGTTCGAAGCATTGAGCTTATAGATTTGTCATTGTATGTGTGCATGAGTTATGTGATGCAAGCATGTCATGCATTAAACACTTATCTTGCCTGCATATTGATAATATTTCCCTACTGAGATTCTCTCGAATCTCACCCTCCCTTACCAACAATTTAGACAGGGCAAGTGGCTCGTGGAGGGAGCGGCAGGACTCATTCGAGATGAGATTGTGTAATCCCCATTTGAAGAATTGTAATGGGCAATTGTGCCCTGTATATCTTTAGCGAAGGTATGTACCCGAGATTGCCGGGATGATTATGTTGTGCACTCTGATATTTATATGAATGTGATTTATCTTCGCGTAATAATTGTATTCGAAATGTGAATATGAGACCAAGTTTACAAATGATTTCGAAAAGTATTCGTGAAAACCCCATCATGTGATGGGTTAGTAAATGTTATTTGATTATTATTGGTCTCTATTTCATTTTAATCGTGTATTTCGGATATAATTACTGAGGGGGTTACACTTGGCCCCTTTGCTAGGCATTTTCCTCTCTTTCATTTCACCACCTTCATCATTTTCTTTTCCTTTCTTTTAGAACCTTAGCATCACCATCTCTTTATCTCCATGCCTTAGCATCATCCTTACCGTCATCTTTTTCATTGACAACTACCACCACCATTAAATCACCGCCAGTCACTTCCTCTTCATTTTCATCACCACACCATCGCTCTTAGCTTCGCCCTCAACTCCTCTACCCATACCTCCACCGTTCACTTACCCACGCTCTCACTCAACCACCCTTCACCGTTGCTCAACCTCCTTCTTCGGCACCCACACCCAGCCTCCTTGCCGAGAATACAAAATATTCAATCCAAGAATTGCACAATGCAATACTCGGGTCGTCTGTCTTATCAATGAGCCTTTTATTGAATCCTTAAGTACTCTAAATGTCATGCAAATTTAATTACAAATTGACGAACGAGCAGCTCTTCCTTACTGCTTTCAGTTATCTATCTTCGGTTCAGGTCCTCTGGTTCTCTAGTTTAGGTGATGTTGCCAGAAACTGCAACAAGCTCGTCGGAGTTGGGGCCGGAAAACAAAGGAGAGGAAGAAGAGGACAACGATGCTTGGTAGTTGACAGAAATGGAGACATGAGGACGGAGGAGTGGTGTGAGAAAGAGAGAGACGGCGGCCGGCCACCAGTGGCCTGAAAATGATAACCTTTTTTTTTAAAAAAAAATGGGCAGGGGCAATCATGTCATTTCACTATAAAAATTAATTTCATTTTGCCCTCAAAGTCCCACAATGATGTTTCATAATTTGTTGGGGGCTATTTGACGTTAAATTGCTACAGAGATCCCTTGCTAAGATTTTCCCTTATAGGGACCTTAATTATAAACAAGTTTTAGTATACATTTATCAAAATAACTACTTTCTTTTTTTTAAAAAAAAAAATTGTTCCCCAATAGTGGAAAAAATAAAGAAAAGACCAACTAAAACTTCAAAATTCTAAATAAGTCTTGTTGCCTATAAGAGTATAGGTATTAACTACACTTAAGTAGCAATTGTTTTATAAAAAATTACTGATTTAGGATTTTAAAATTCAAGTAACATTTTCTTATCTTTTTTCCAAAAAAAAAATTAAGAGTCACATTCAAGCTAGCATCTAGATTGCACCAACAAAAAGCAAGCAAAGCATCGAACAAGACCCCAACTTCAATCCAAACCAATCATTGATCAAACTATAGTAAAGATGAATGTTCACACAATCAAATTTGACCGTGTCTTTACGTCTTAAGGTCAAATACAAAATATTCAATCCAAGAATTATAGTATAGTATAAAACTAGGGTCGTCTCACTTTTCGAGGAGCCTAGCTTTTATTGAATCCTAGATAATCTAATTATCATGCAAATTAAATAAAACAAGTGGAAATGCATTTTTTTTAAAAAAAACATTAATAACTAAAAGAAAATGCAATTTAATTAACTACATAAAAAAATACCACCCAATTAAATCATAAGTATATATATAAATCCCACAAACACAAAATTAATCACACAAATTTAATTCACACATTATACAAACAATAATCAATTTTCAAGTAAGATATTTAAATAACAAAACAAGCCAAAATAACTCCCCTGTTGTTCACGTGGATGAAGTAGATGATGTCAGCATGCATATTGATGATGTCATCATTCATGGATTTGTAGAAGTCACACAAATGGTTTCACGCTGGAAGAGAAATGAGAACATGATGCATCGTGAATGGTACTGTGGCTTCAGCGTGGTTTGAAGATTTGGAAGCTCCCCTGTTCTAAGTTCAGCGCAGCTCTACGATTTTGTGAGGAAAAGAGGTTACCTGAACTGGGGAAGGGGGGCCGGAAAACTCGCCAGAAAATGCACAACTTCACCGGAGTATTGCAAACCCAGCTGGAAACTGAAACAAGCTCGTCATGCATGTGTTCTGGATCAACTCTCCCGTTACTACCTCTTCTCCTTTGAAACTCAATAGCGGTGGTAGGAGTGCAACTCCGGCAGTAAAGCCAATGACACTCTGAGAGCACAAGACCGACGGTGATAGCTTGTAGTTCGATGGTGATGATGCTGAAACTCACTCTGAACGCACAGGGTAAAAGAAGGTATGGTGTTTGAAGGTGAAAAAGGAAAGACCGACGGTGAAGGTTACCGGAAGTGGGGGTCGGAGATCGAAGGTCCGACGAGGCAGAGGAGGGTGACGGTGAAGATGGTTGTTGACTGCACTGTGACTGGTAGTAGTCTCAAGGTGATGGTGCAGTGAAGATGATGATGGTGATTGAAAATAAAGAGAAGGACAGTGATGACGATAGTAAAAGAAGGAACGGAAGGAAAAAAAAATGATGAACTTGGTGAAATGAAGGAGAGGAAAATGCCGAGGGTGGTTAAGGTGAATGGTGGTGGTGAAGAGAAGAGGTCGTTGGTGATAGTGATGACCTCTTTCTTACTTCAACTCCCCATTTTGTAGTACCTCGGCAAGAAAAAATGAAAGAAAACTGAATGGAAGAAGGTTGCCGGATGATGGATTGGTGTCGCCAGCGACTATGGTGAGGAGGAGAGTGTCACCGGCGACAAGGAAAGAAGAAGAAGAAGGTCTTCTGATGAGATGTATGAAGGTGCTGTGAACTCGGTTTTTTAAAGGAGAAAAAGAAATGAAAGTGATGATGGTGATAAGATGCCTTGTCTCCCACTTATGTCCATTGTGTCTCTGCTATCGGTTCTCCATGATAAAAAAAATATGTTGCTCTTTGGTCCAGTGCTGTCGGTTGGAAGAAGAAGAAGCTTGGTGCTTTTAAACGTGGTGCATGGAAAAGCTGATGGGTCCTTTTCTGTCATTTTTTCTGGCTCTTTTCTATAATTTCCCCCTGTCCTCAAAATATTAATTCTGAATCTCAAAATTGCCAATTTCTCCCCAAAACACTTGAAATGAAAAATTAAGCACAACATAGCATCAAAAACCCAAGAAATCTTTACATGAATAATTAACAAATTATGATCATTTTGCCCTTATTTACACTAAATTCAATGCAAATGTCTTTTACTCAAATTAGTGTTTAATAATACAATAATAACCCAAAAAATACATGAAAATCCTAATTCAGTTATAAAATATCATATAAAAATATGGTTTATTCAGATACTCTCATAATAGAAAATCTACAATCCTCATCAAACTAAAAACAAACATATGTTATGGATGTCAAACTCAGAAATCAGCCCCTACCCAACAGAAAGGCGTCTTCAGATATTAATGTTCAAGCATTCAAATCTTACCTTCTTGAATGAAAACATGCATCATATTTCAAGAATTTGAAAACTCTGAGAAGATATCTATTCACCAACTGGAAACTTTCGATCCTGCAGCTCTGCATAAGGCTTGTTTGGCAACACAATGTAAATATGATTTTTCGTTTTACCAGACAAAACTACCCTCACATTTTCACCAAATTGAACGATTTTTTAAACACACATCAGTAAGAGATCATAGGGCAACAAGCATCATCTAATCCTCCATCACACACCTTCAACTAAAGTTGGCTTTTCTTAGAAAAAAAATAATTAAAAAGGATGGGTAGCAGAGAGAAATGCTAGTAAACTCAGCCCCCACTTACCCAACAACAACTTGAAGCGTCCAATATAAGAACTAACTGCAACTGACAACAGAGCTGATGGTGTTTCAGAATGCCAATGACATTGACACACCTCCATAGATTATATGAAATACTTAAGCTCATCAATTACTAAGCTTTCTACACAGAAGTTCAATTGGATACCTGTTAACATGCATTATTGTTGGGAATATCTAGCCTCAACAAATTTTCTCGGCGCAAGAAAAAAACAAATCTCAACTTCAGACATTGTACAACCGGGTGAGGTATAAATGAAACAATGAAATCTTGATCAGTTATAAATGTGACTATTTATGTTAAAGCTAGATGAACCATAAATTATTCCCTCTGGTCCTTAATATAAGATATATTTAAGGAGTTGATTTTGATCTTAAATATAAGACATAATTTTCATATTTATTAATATTTTCCTAATTTATCCATATTGATGCCCCTACAACAATAATCAAGGAGGAGAGGGAATGGGAGAATTAAGGAAGATGATTAGAATGTTTTAAAAATATATATTAACTAAGTCAGCTAACATTAATCAAATTAGGTAACTATATCTTATATTAAGGACTGGAGGGAGTATTTGAGTTATATAAGAACAAGCCTCAAGGCCTTTTTTTTTAATACACAGCCTCAACAAGACCTTATCAAAATGGGTAATTGCAATTTATCTAAGA
The DNA here is from genome assembly GCA_963242795.1 of Inga leiocalycina. Lineage (NCBI taxonomy): Eukaryota > Viridiplantae > Streptophyta > Magnoliopsida > Fabales > Fabaceae > Inga > Inga leiocalycina. The sequence goes on from OY725321.1 coordinate 63,881,260, forward strand.
ATAAAATTTTATTGGATGATGGATTCTGTCACCAAGCAAAGTTGAGCTTCGTTCAGTGGCCAAACACAGACAAAATTAAGACAGAGAAACCATTGAGCATCCAAAGAATATGACAGTTCAAATCAGTTTGCAAGAAAAATCAATCATATTCTGTGAGGATGGCAAATAATCCACAGAAACCTGCCCTTATATTCATATAAGAACTAAAAACCTAAAACTCCTAAATCTACACCATTGATGAAGCATTTTGCCTGAAAGTACCAAACAGAAATTTCTCTATAAAACAAAAATCTATATCGCAGGGCCCCAAAAAAATAAAGAATAGTTGTACTAGATTCAACCAAACACAAGAAAAAATGGAAACAAGGAAAACAAAAAAACAAAAGTTGCCAGTTTTGAGCAGATGAAATTCAGAGCAATTAGGAGAGACCAATCAAAATCAATGGCAATGAGGAGATAAATGATACTCCATTTTAAACGAAGCTAGATGGATTGAATCGAGTCGTAGAGAAGAAAAGGGAGGAGTACCGGTAGAAAGGCCAAAGAGTGTAATCGAGGTCAACAACGACATGTCCTGGGAGAGCTTGAAAGACTCCAATTATCTGAAATGCCTCCGCCTTCACCTTCTCGCCTCCCATCTCTCTGCCCCTACAACCCCTCAGCGATTGAATCCCAATGGTCGCCAAATATTCTCGCATGAGCTTCGATGAAATATTCAAGATATTAATATTGCGGATTTGCGGGTTAAGGGGCAGCCTTCGAGGGTGACTACATTTTGGGATAAATTTTTGCATTCATAAGAATAACATGGATAACATGTGGATTAATTAACAGTCAAAATTAACTAAAATAATAGTCTGGATAAAATTGCCTCCAAAAAAACTTTCAAGACAAAATTGTCCTTTAACCCTGATATTATGTGTGTGTGTGTGTTAATTATGAATAAACGGTTTAATTCCCCAATCAAATTTTATACATAAAAGTATTGAGTTTTCAAATTCAATGGAAAATTAATATTTTTGTCCATGTAGTTTTCTATTGGTGCAATTGTTGCTACACTTTAACTAAATATAACTCAGTCCTTATAATTTGACTCGGTTATAACTTAGTCCCTATAAAATAAGATAAGAACTGAATTATAAATTAAAAAAAACTATAAAAACTGAGTTGCAATCAATATGAGACTAGTGTTCTGAGTCAAAAACAAGTTAAAAAAATTCAGATGTTTTATTCAACTTGCCTTCTCACAATGAAAGAATGCACACATCGTCACTATTCACTGTGCTTTTTCAATCATTAACTATAAAAACTCCTTCTTTTGTTTAAAAAAAGGAAACTTTCAATCAAACACCCCCCCAAGAAATTCATTTCAATCAACCTAAAAAATTATGAAACTTCACAGCACCCCAGAGTCAAAATGAAATTAAGTTTTATAGAAGAAAAGACAATGATGTTCTTGTTTTGTTTTTTGAATCCCCTTATTTGTCTTGTAAATACTCTTAATTGTCTTATGAATTCCTTTATTTATCTTGTAAATGGCCAAAATGTTCTTGTTGACTCCCTGATTTCTTTGGAATCCCTTTATTTACCCTATAAATACATTTATTTGTCTTGAAAATGCTCTTATAAAAAAATAAAGTAAGGACATTATTGGTTTTTTACTCACAAACCTTAATTTCCTTTTGGTCCAAGAGGCGTAGTGAAATTCCAAAATTTTTTAGGGATTGACTGAAATAATATTGTTTTAATAGGGCTGACTGCAATGTTCCCTCAAAAAATGTAAAATGTTCCATGTAATAAAAATTGTTTGCAGAACATTGAAAAAGGTAACTCCAAACTGGGTAGTTATCCTTTACTTCAATCATATGAAAAAGTCTATTCAAATATACTATCATTTCAAACTGAAAGGCCTTAGGCTCTATTTTTACGTAAAATCTTTAAAAAATCGTAAAACAATTGAGAACAACACTATTTATTCCCATAAGATACTAAAATTTAACACATTTTATGTAGAATCTAATGATTTAAAGAAACTAGAAAAAACATTTAGAAAAGTGGGGGGAAATTGGGGGCCAAAGGGAGGGGGTAGGAGGAGTAGCAATCAAGCCCCTCTTGAAATAATTGAAATTTTGTTTTGGTTTATGTTTCTACTGATCTTTCTCTTTCTCCATTTTTGAATCAGCCAAAAATCTCCGTTGGCGTCGTTGGTGTCATTCGGAGCTTTGTTCGGCTTCTCCTCCATCTGGCGTCCTCTTTCCTTCTAAGCCTATCCAACCTCTGCTGCATCAAAAATAGGAATTATTGCTAAGAAGAAGTTAGAAGATGACATCATTGAATGCTATCACCTATGGAGTCTAATGATTTTCTTTAAAGATATATATTGGTTCTTCCCCCTCTATTATTATTCAAATCAGAGAAGAGGGCATAATGGACTTGCATGATATGTTTTGTAGTTTTGTTTGTTTTATTCTTTTTATCAATCCAATAAGATTGACATCAAAGATCCCTAGCTGAACCCTCTTTCGGATCTTAGAATCCTATGCCAAACTCTGACTAGCCCGACTAGCAATGTTGCTGCTTTGTTTTCTCAGTTTTGTTTTCTTGCCTTTTTTTAACTTTCATCTTGTATGGGGAAAACAAAGCTTAAGCAGATTTGAAATAGACAAACTTTTTAAACCAGTATGTTGGTGACTCCTACGTTAGCAAAGAATGTCACAACAACAAAGGACTCCACATCAACAAGATCTTCGTAGCAGCCAAGAACTTTACAGCTGCAAAGAATGTCACAACAATTAAAGTTTGTGTGCACATGGGCTATATGTCAGCAACTTAGTATATGACAACAACCAGTATTTGTATGAAACTTATTTTGGCAGCATCGTTCTGTCTTAATCAATGTAAGACAACAGTAAATATGGCAACATTGAGCATGAATTTGGGTTATAGTAGTAGCTACAAGTTATGCTGTGAGACTGTACAGGGACAAGTGCACAATACAGAAACTCAATTTGGCACCATGTATACAGTTAAGGCAATATAATATTGCAAGTGTAACCTTGCTCTAAATAGAAAGAAACTATTTCATTACTAATACTTTATTCCATACATCATGGTAATGGCAATCAATATTTCATTACATATACAAAATTGCCCCCAATAAATATAACTACTAAAAAAAAGGACATAACATTTCCATTACACAATACATGGCATAGCTTTACACAGTATTTCATTCACTTCAAATGTCTTCTTCCATGCAGAGACCTCACAAATATCTTCACAACACAGATAAAGTATTTCTACTTCTTCCTCAACGCAGAATCCTCACTCTCTTGCCTATTCAACAACTCTAAAATGTATTTTGGCGTAGCTAGGTTCATGTTCATCAAGCTAATTGAAAATCCAGACCACCACACTTCCATGCATCAAACAAAAGTAATCAAATGCAAATATTGAATAGAAACAATGCAGATCATGAGCGTCATTTTGAGTTAAGACCAGTTTCCAACTTTTACTCTGAACCTCCACCAGAAAAATGAAAATTTGTCCCTGAAAGATCCGGCAACAAATTCTATTATGTATGACAAATAGTTCTTCAATAATAACATATTTTTTTATCTTAAATTAATTTTGTAATAATATGTTTTTAGTTATAAAACATTATTTTTAATTATTATTATAATATAATTTTATTTAAAATTATAATAACTTATTTTATAATTAAAATAATTTTTTATTTATAAAAATATATTTTTTATTTTGAATTAATTTTATAATATATATTTTTAATTGTAATAGTATTTTTTTTTATGAAATATATTTATTTAAATTAATTTAATAATAATGATATATTTTTTAATTATAATAATATCTTTTTATTTAAAATATAATAGCATATGTTATAATTATAATAATTTTGTATAAAAATATATTTTTATTTTAAATTTATTTTATAATAAAATATTTTAATAATAAGAATATTTTTTTTAGCTAAAGTATACTTTTAATCCTTTAAATTTTACATGAGGTACACTTTTGGTCCCTTAACTTTATAAAATATATTTTTGGTCCTATATTTCTAACACCGTTAATTATTGTTACTAACTGAAAATGTTGGCACAGCAAACTCAAATGATAACTATGTAGCTGACAAAGCATTTTTAATTTTAATTTTTAATATAATATATATATATAGATTATTAAACTAAAATAAACTAACAAATTCTTGCAAATGGAATTGAGATTTTGATATTTAGATTATTAAACTAATATATTTAGATTATTAAATTAATTTTTTTAATATAATTGAGGTTTTGATAGTGATTGCTTCATTAGGTTTTTAGATATTTTTTAATTTATACATATTTTAAATTTAAGATTAATAACATTTAATTATATAATCATCACTTCAGTTTACACAGTCATTACTTGAGCTTATTGCGTCAGCATTTTCGGCTAGCAACATCAATGGTATTAGAATTATAGGATCAAAAGTATACCTCATGTAAATTTAAATGACTAAAAGTATACTTTAGCCTTTTATTTATCATAATATTTTTCATCTTAAACATTATTGGAATATCACACAAATTATGAGGATAAAATAGTCGAACATTTCGGCTCCCTTAAAAAACTCTCAATTTGAAGGGAAATCAAAGTAGGGGTGTAGGAGGGGAGGGGATAGAAGGTTTGGCAACCTCTTCCCCTCCAAAATTTTAAACCAAATGAAGGGAAGGAAGCATCTATGTACCCTCTCCCGTTAAACCAAACACATCCTTGAAAATAAGGAGCTGACTAGTTTTAAAAGAGTTGTCCAAGGCCACCGTTTGACTTGGTTTAACTTTGATTAATTTGTACCTACTCTAAATTAACTAGATTAAGCATAGCTAATAATAAGAACCCAAAAATGCATTCAAACTCATAAACATATCAAAACGGAAGCCACCTTCTGATTCAATGCACCAATCATGGAGGAACGATGAAATACGAAGTAATTGATGGAAGAATGGTGGCAAAGGATGGAGGACGATGATAAGGACGAAGGTCTAAGTAGGTAGAAGACGGACGGTGGATGGAGGTGTGTCACCGACAGTGATGGTGGATGCAGGTGAGACGAAGATGGAGGACATCATGTTTGATGGAGTGGAGAGGATGGAGAGTGAAGCCGTCTCTAGAGCTCGATCAGTGAAGGTCGAATGGGGTTAAGAAGAGTGTCAGGTTGGAGATACAAATGAAAGGCAAGTGTCTGTGAGTTCAAGTTAGATATACCAAAACACTTAGCATGTGATTGGTCCTTAAGTGTAATTTTCTAAATCTTGTTTTGCTATTTCCTCAGCCCTTCAGCTACAAAAAGTTCGATCCTTAGCTGCCATTTATTACTTCTAGCTTTTAATTCAAATTTTCTCCCAAGTTGCCCACAAAATAAATCATAATAATATAATATCATTTTTTCATAAAAATTAAATATTTAGGAGAAATCATAAAATGTGACATTTTTTTACCTTTAAAGCTGTAATTTATACAATCACTAGTAATTAATCATAATAAATACATTTTAAGCACAATAGTCATCACAAAATCCCTAAATCAGTTATGAAAATATAAAAGAGAATAGGGATTTCTGACAAATTCTTATTTTGTTATATATTTTTATATTTTATTTAGGGATTTTGCCATGACTATTGAGTTTAAAATGTCTTTATCATGATTAATTTCAATTAAGAATAAATACATTAAATTAGAACTAAAAAGGATAAAGTTATCAAAATAATTGTAATTATTCTTAGTCATTGATATTTTGAAAAGATTTAATGTTAGATTAATTGTTTTTTTATTGTAGCTGCTTAAATAAGTTGGATCAAATTTGAAACTGGAAGTTTGATCCCTAGCCAAAACTGCAGCTTTTTGACAGCACCAATTAGGTATGAAACTTTGACAAATTGGGCCAAAAGAACAAACCAGAGGTGCCGTGACATAGACCAGAACAAAGGGAGCAGAGGTTTTGGCTGAGATATTCAAGCAGAGGAGGCGATCAAAGAGTTTCATCGTCAACGACCACCACCACTGTCCGTTTTCCCTCCTTTCCACCATCACTTACCACCCTCGTTTGTTGCTTGCAAGCTAAAAGAGAGAGGAACAGAGCTGCTACGAACCAGAAAAACCAAACCCAACCTTTAGATCAATAATTGGCCTCCATACCACATTTTCACCTCTACCTTCACTCTTAATCATCGTCAGCCACCGTCATCACCCTCCATCACCGTTATCCTCATTCCACCGTCATCTCCTTCATCCTGGAGCTTCAGCAAGACAGAGGAGGAGACAAAGTAGAAGAAGACCCAACATTTCTTTTCACTTTGGCTTATCTTCAGATTCGCAACATCATCACCATAGTCTTGATTTCCCATCACCACCGTCACCTTCCAGCTCCTTTTTCTCCTCCATTACGATCTCTTCCCATGGTTGACTCCCTCTCATCGTCCATTCATTAAACTCAATTTTTGGTGGTATATTTCATGGTTGTGTGCTTGAATCTAAGTGTGGCTTTGCTTTTTGAAGTTAATTCTATGGATTGTAGTGGCTAGAGCCCTCTTCTCCTAGAGCAATGGGTTGAATCTTGACGCTTGGAGCTAATAGGGGAGTGTTTAGCACCTAATTTCTTTTTCTTTTCTTTATATTTGTTAAATTCTAAGTTTAGAGTTTGATTTATCTATAAGATTGAAATTATGTGTTGAGGTTCCATGCACTTAATGAGATTAGTGTGTATTTTGGTTTTCATTTTATGCATTTGACACTTTAAACTTAATTAGTAGTAATTTCTTGTATATTACCTTAGTTAAGCTTATGTTTGGAGTTGCTATTAATATATTATGTTTGCAATTCAAGGGTTCTTAGTTACTTGTGTCTTGCATATTGTTAATTTCATTAGCTAGAGTTTTGAATTGGGTTTTGGTTAGAGGAATTAAGTCTTGGTCGGTGGGGAAGTTTTAATTCACCTAACTCAAGCTGGTTTAAAGGGTCTTTTGGATAAATTTTGAAACTAGCACGCTCCTAAAAATATTTTAAAGCAAATGATAGATTAAATCCATTGACTTAAAAGGTTTTAATGTAATTTTCTAATCATATTAAACCTAAAAGCAAGAGAGATATTATCATTAAGACTCCATTATCTCTCTTTCCTCCTCCCATTTTCGGTTGAAACAAGAGAAATAGAGAGAGAGAAGAGCTAGGGTTTCAAGAAGCAAAATCTAAAGTAAGAGGCTTGATTTCAAGTGCTTATGCCTTCTAAATCACTTGGGAACCTCTTCTAATCCATCTTCTTCTTGAAAATCATGGTTAACAAGAAAAATCAAGAGGGAAGAGAGAGAGAGGGCAGAGATGCCTAGAGAGAGAAAGAGAACAAATGAAGAGGCAATCTCCAAAACTTTGATCCTCTTGCCTTATGTGTGTTAGATATGATTAGTTTTGATAATATCAAATATAGATGTGAAATGATAAGAGCAAAAAATTTATGTATTTATTTTATACTTTGACTAATTATTACGTTTAATGCGTAATATCATGCAGATTAATTAAGTTGAATTATGGAGGAAGAATGAGAAGACAAAATATGAGACAAGGAACAAAGGAGTGATGAATTAAGGAGAATGAACAAGTGGGAAAAGAATAAAGAAATTAAAGATAGTCAAGGAATTGCCTACTTGAGTTATGGAGAATGATTATCAAGAGGAAAATAAAAAAGAAAGATATTGAAAAAAGAGGAACTTGAGGTGGCACTATTTGGGACTGTAGCAATCGGCACTATAGCATGTAGGTACTGTAGCATGCGGGCTCTGTAGCACTCGAGTGAGGATTGTAGCATGTAGGTATTGTAGAATCGGGGGGGCTATAGCACTCGAGTGCATTTGTAGTGAGTGCATATTCCACTATAGCACTTGAGTGATGGAAGAACACTTGAGTGCCGAATAAGTTTTGAACCGCTCTGTTATATTCTATTTTCCGTTCAGCTTGCTAGAGATCTAATATTTTGGACATATCTCTCAAACCACAAGTCAGATTGAACTGAAACTAGTGCATATGAAACTAGACTCCGAACACGAAAAATGGACACCAAGATCACATTTAAAGGAAATCATATGAAAGAGATATGAATCTTGGAAGATGATACTAAAATCACTGTCATTTTTCAAGACAGGTTTGGTATTTTGGACATACCTCACAAATGACATATCGGATTGAGGTGAAACTAGTGCCATATGAAACTAGACTCAGAGCTTTCCACGGATAGGTAATTTGTTAAATTTGAAGTTATATGCTGAGAGATATGCCTTCTGGAAGTTGATGCTTATACTATTTAATGCTGTAGACACTCTTTGGATCATAACTTGCAGAATACAATAAGTTTGGAGCTGATTCTTTTTGTATTGAAATGTATATGAGAAGAGCTTTCTAATGATGCATTACTTGCCATATTTAGAGTCAAATGAATAGATTGAGTCTGACATGGCACCTAAACACCCATGAGTCCAAAAACACACTCTTAGAAAATATCATGCGTGTGTTACCCAAAAGCTCAAATCCATAGTGCAATATACATGCGCACTCAAGTGTGACCATTCACACTTGAGTGAGTGCTCAGTACACTCGCGAGTGAAGAATCTCACTCTTGCAAATACTAGCGCAAGTATGTTCCAGAAGAGGCTGTGAAGTTGAAGAATGTCAGCTACACTTGAGTGAATGGCAATGCACTCGAGTAAGGAGAAGGATTGCACTCAAGTGAAGCAAGTGAGACATAGAAAGTGTTTACTCGAGAGTCAGCTAGGACATGAACACTTGAAGCGCACTCGAGTCAGAACTACAATACTCGAGGGAAGTACCTCAACACTCGCAAGTGCAAAATCTCACTCTCAAATATTGATACAAGTGCTGAGCATAAGAGAAGCCAGAAGCTAAAACATACTGATGCACTCGAGCAAGGAATCGAGCACTCGAGTGAGCACCTCAACATTTGCCGGTGCAAAATCTCATTCTTGTAAAACTTGGTGCAAGTGCTGTCTAGAAGTGAAGCCTGAAGCTTAAAAATACCGATATAATCGAGTGAGACATCATCACTCGAGTGAGGCCCCACAACACTTGCAAGTGCAAAATCAAACTCTTGAATGGTGCAAGTGTTATCTAGAGACAAGAGTCCGTAGGGCAAAATACACATGCACTCGAGTGAGACAAGATTAACTCAAGTGAGAGGTCAGAACACTCGCAAGTGAGAAAATGCATTCTCTCAAATTTACAAGTTATACACAAAGGCGAGGGAAGAAGTAAAGAATCAATATTGCACTTGAGTGAGGCCTCTGTGCACTCAAATGATACTCTTTCAGAAGCTAAAACATAATAGACTCACAGCGATCAATCCAAACATGGTTTAATGTTATTTAGTCATTATGTTTTCACTTGTTATCATTATTAAACATCATTTAACATATACTTCAAGTGTGAAACAGGAGATTGAATGTTTGGATCAGAGATACACATAGAAAATCAAACAACAGCTGACATAATCATTACGTTCAAATTCGACCAACTAAGGATGCACCTACCATGATATCTTGTCCAGAGATTTCAAATGTATGCATGCCGCTCCACATTGTGACGTACAACTCATAACGAAACATCCCGCTCCTCAATGGGATGCTCTGCTTTGCGACGGACATTTCATAGCTTCTAGTTGTTCAAATGCACTCAACAGCCAAATGAAGCAAGAGGACTCCAACAGACGAATGCTTACAACGGTTATCTTTTACAACTCATCTATAAATATGGTAGCATTCATAGAAGAGAAAAGTAGAGAACAAAGCTACGACGCCAGCATGTGAATATCATGAGTTATCTACTTTGACCCAAATACTCCATGTTCTGTAGTTTGTAAACACTTTCAACTATATTTCTGAATTGATCTCAAGGTAAAGAGACCTTGAGAGGGTTGATTTTCTTACAAAGGAAGTTGTAGAGAGAATTGCCAGTAAGACTTTTTACTTGTAAGACTTACAAGGTGCAAGCAGTAGAGAACATTGCTGCTCGTAAAACTTACAAGGGTGTAAGCAGGAGAGAACGTTGCTGCTCGTAAGACTTATATAGGTAAGCAGAAGAGGAAGGTCTTCGGGATTGCTCTGCTCGTAAGACTTTCCGTAAGGGGGAGTATCTTAGAGAAAGATTTGTAAAAGGCTTTATAAGTGCTTAGTTAAACTTGTGGGTTTGTAAAGGTGTTTCTTATGCCTAGATTAAACAAGAAGATAGTGGATTTGAAAATCTCAAGAGGAGCCTGGGGACTGGATGTAGTTCATCGCGATTCGACCAAACCAGGATAAATCACAGTTTGCATATTCTCTTCCCTAAGCTCTTATATTTCCAACATACATTATCTAATCTAACTATTGATTTATGATTCATTACTTTCATAACTTATTACTTTTACTAAGATGTGAAAGAAGTTCTTAAATTTTTATCTTACACCCAATTCACCCTCCCTCTTGAATGTTGGCCGATTTTAAAATGTGTTGTTGTGGTGGTTGTTGTGGATATTGGTTTGGTTTTGCTGATTTTGTGATTTTGGGAAGATGAAATCCTAAGGGGTTATGCTACCAAAATTTCTATGGGTCATGTTTATTTAGTGTTTAAGTGATTAATCATGTGATTAGGAATAATAAAGAGGCTGTTTAAGGGTTGAATTCAAGAAAACACATTTTCCCCTTTTCTCTTGCATGTTTCGACCAGATGTAGTGGTATAGAAACCAAACTCAAATGTGTTTATTCAAAACTCAGATGCATTACAATGAAAATCACACACCTATAATTTATACTAAAATACAACCTTGTAAATTCTTTAAAATAATGCAAAAGTCAGAACTGGCAACCATACACCAACCCCTCTGTCGTCGTTCCCTGTTCACAATGTCATTGCATACATCATATGCAATATTTTCATGTCAACGTTGGCTGCTCTGTTTCCATTCTCCTTGTTCTGTTTCATTCCCCCGGGGTTGGACAGGACTCATCCTCGAGTCAGAATCAACATCATCAATATACGGAGTTAGATCCGCAACATTGAAAGTGGCAGAAACACCGTAGGCACCAGCCAATTCCACTTTGTAAGCATTATTGTTAATTTTCTGTACTATCTTGAATGGTCCATCAGCTCGCAGAGATAACTTGGCGTTTGGTTGTTTAGGAAAACGTTCCTTCCTCAAATGTATCCAGACCAAATCTCCCACATTAAAGACTTGATGTTTTCGATGCTTGTCTCGTTATGCCTTGAGTTTCAAACTCTGCTTCTGAATCTTATTACAGACCTGTTCATGTAATTTCTTAATTTCCTTGGCCCGCTGGTCCGCATTGACACTGTATTGTTGCTTATCAGAAGATGGTGTCAAATCAAGTGGGCTGAGAGGACGGGCGCCATAAACAACTTCAAATGGACATTTTCCAGTTGCTTGATTGACTGAGTTATTGTAAGCAAATTCAACTTGAGCAAGAATAAGATCCCACTGCTTCAAGTTCTTTCCAACAAAGCTTCGTAAAAGATTTCCAAGAATTCTGTTAACAGCTTCTGTTTGTCCATCAGTTTGTAGATGGCTAGCACTTCTAAACTGAAGTTTTGTTCCCATCTTTTTCCATAAAGTCCTCCAGAAATGACTTACAAACTTGATGTCTCTATCAGAGGTGACGGTTTTTGGAATTCCATGGAGATGAACAATCTCCTTGAAATACAAATCTGCAACTTGAACCGCATCATTAGTCTTTTGGCAAGGAATGAAGTGAGCCATTTTTGAAAAACGGTCAACAACCACCATTATAGAGTCCTTTTGTCTCTGGGTCCGAGGTAACCCGAGGACAAAATCCATACTCACATCCTCCCAAGGTGCTTTGGGTACTGGCAATGGCATGTATAACCCAGTATTTTGGCTTTTGGATTTAGCCAGGTGGCATGTTCTGCACCTTTGGATATGCTTGTTGATATCCCGTTCAAGTCTTGGCCAATAGAAGTTCTCCTTTACTAAGGCTACAGTTTTATCTCTACCAAAATGACCAGCTAATCCTCCATTATGTGCTTCCCAAATTATAGCTTCTCGTAGTGAGCAACGAGGAATGCAAAGAGTTTTTCCTTTGAATAAAAATCCTTCTTCCTTGTAATACTACTGAAATGATTGAGATTCAGTGGCACTCCAGGCACCCTGGAAATCTGGATCATCTTGATACAACTCTTTTATAGTTTCAAAGCCCACTACTTTGGTTTGCATAGTTGTTAACAAAGCATGGCGACGACTAAGCGCATTAGCTACTGAATTTAGGATTCCAGCCTTATGTTTGAGTAAAAATGGATAGGTCTGCAACATTTCACTCCAAGCGGCATGCCTTCGATTGATCTTCTTTTGAGAATTCAAATGCTTGAGTGATTCGTGGTTAGAGTAGAGAATAAATTCTTTATGCAACAGGTAGTGGCTCCAATGTTGCAAAGCTCAAACAACAGCATAGAATTCTTTATCATAGGTAGAATATTTGAGCTTAGCATCATTAAGTTTCTCACTGAAGAAAGCAATTGGGTGGCCTTCTTGACTCAGAACAGCACCAATCCCAGTGTTAGAGGCATCACAACTGACCTCAAACACTTAGTCAAAATTAGGCAGAGCTAGCACAGGAGTTTTTGAATATTAGACTAACACATATTTATATTTAAACACTAATTGATGAGTAATTAATTATATTTTATGAAATACAATGGTGAGAAATGATTCTAAGCTCCTCTTGTCTTGAAGAAAAGTTTAATTTTAGTTTCAATTAAATTGTTTTCATTCATAATAAGCTTGAAAGCATGATTGTGATAATTAACCCATTTTTGCTTTAGTACATGCCGGAACTACCTTTCTTTTCCCATGTTGTACTTGCAATATATGAAGCGAAACAAGGGTTCTCTGCAAATTTATTCTACCTTTCTTTTCCCATGTTGTACTTGCAAGTCCAACATACCAAATGCTTCATGCTTCTTCACTGTGCTTCCTTCCATTTTCCTTTTTACTTTTAGCATCCATACAGAGACAGTATAAGATAGTTACAAAGACTTCTTATGCAACAAAAGATCACTGATGACATGAGGCTCAAGCTTTTAAAGTAAAATGGTTTTTACATAATATTAGAGCCTGTGTCACTCAAGAGGTTGAGTTTAATCTGTATAACATTCTAAACATAACATGATATGACAAATGATAAGTGAGATACAGAAATTTTGCAAGCAAATTAATACATGAAAAAAGACAGCGCAAAACGGATTGAGCTTTAAACAATCATTTTATGTACAATAAAGATCTTCATTTAGGAAAATACCACCCCAGGTCCCAATACTTTAAACTTGTTTCGTTTTTTAGTCCCTATAGTTTTGTTTTTGTAGTTTTCCATCTCTTCCATTTGCCTGTCTGAAACATTCATTCCCCCCTTTCTTGAAAAATACTCAGAAGGAACACAAATTGACCCAGACGGTGTTAATTTTGATGAGGTTTTCTATAAGCTTCAAAGCTGTTTTGGAGCATTTCAAAAGAAAGCGGTGCCTTTTTAAATATTTCAAAACATATAGGACAAAAAAAGACCAGCAATATGGGTGTTGTAGTCCAAGATGTATATTGTGGAGTAAAATACACGTATGATATCAAATATTTATATGATAAGGATACAAAGCCATTCAAGTTGAGCTTGAATTAGACAGGTAAAAAGCCATTCATTATTGTTGAACAAATGAAGGAGTCATCCTTGTGGCTATATGTTTTTTTAGCATTGCTTTTATTTCCTTGCGTTGCGCAGGGAGCAATAACTCATGGAAAATCTATCTCTTTCATACAATGTTTCCGCCTACATAAATACAATCAGAGTATAAGAATCAATAAGTTATTGAAATAAAACAGATCTAATACAATGGGTTACATATGCAAGCATACGACTTAAGTACTTATTTTATAAACGGCACGCCAAACTTTTCTTTTTCTGTGAAATCAAACTTCGAAGACAACATTCAGCCACTTTCCCTTGAGGAAAGAAGTTTTTTCTTCCGCCTACATAAATACAGGGTGTAATCAGAGTATAAGAATCAACAAGTTATCAAAATAAAGCAGCTCTAATTTGAAATATAGATGTTCATGAGCTTTTAATCAGGATAATGAACATCAGGAACTCATTATAAACATAGATGAATCATGCTTGAAGATTATGATCATGGGAATAAAACTAAGAAACTACACTTAGAAGTCAGCATGTTACAGTGGAAGCATTAATAAGATACACACCATCATATAGAATGGGAAATCTTAAGATATGTTAGACAGAAAGTGAATTCCTGTTCTTGGCTTCTCTACAATGACAAACACTCCCGTACTAAATCATGACCACAATGAGGTTTGACATTTTTCCCAATCCTCCATTATTAAGCTTCTCCTGCTATTCCTCTTGCTTCTTCTATCTGACTCTCATCCCATGGCATTCACTTGCAACACTTACATGATACTGTGTACATGAGGGGCATAATAGGAAGGGCATATACAATCTTTTTTAAAGAAAAAGGTTAATACATTCTCCTTCCCCTGCTTTCTTTTCATTTATACACACACATACACATAATCTCTCCTTAGCTTTTTTGTTCATGTATTAAGTAATTGTGAAGTATGAATGGTCAAAACTATTCATCTTTTCTTTGTTCCAAAACTACTGGTGATATAACATATCCATCACTTAATATTCAGAAGTAATCATTTTCACGCTTCTTTTTATGCCACAAAAGCTGAAAAGCATAATTATAAGTTTAAGTCCAAGAATAGCACAATTAAGCACCTATGAAGCATAATTAATAGTTTAAGTCCAAGAATAGCACAATCTTCCATTAGCCCGTCCCTTTAATTATTTAAGTCCAAGAATAGCACAGTTAAGCAGTCAAACATTTTCCAAGCTCCTTTTTATTCTACAAAAGCTGAAAAGCATAAAAGCCAACTCACTGGGAAAGCAATTCATGCTAGCTTTTGTTGTTTATAGCCATATAGTCCTGTTGCTCTGGTTGTAGACCGTATGTTCATAATTTATGATCCATAGTGTGCTTTTTTCATAAAGAGACAAATGAAAGGCATAAATAACATATTTATTGATTTCAATTTAAAGGAACTGCCTGCACAAGGAATAACATTTTTAAACCTTGAAAGAGATATCTCATCTTGTATTTATAAAACCGTACCCCTCTGATTGACTTGATATATACCTACACATGGCAGAATATACAAGAACATAACATAAAACAAATAGTAGGCTATAGTACAATATGCAATAATTGTATAAAAAGCTATAGAGGAAGATATGGACAAACTTGAGACAATGCAGTTATCACACTTTCCCACAACCAAGATTTGAAAGAAGATTAAAACTCCTTGTGACAGTGAACTCACGTTACTTTTTTATACAACTATTGCATAGGTATAAAAATGCTTAATTTTTATATGGACAAATATTGCATAGGACTACCATAGGGAACCAATAGGTATAAAAACAGACATGAAGTTTAATTTCATAGTCATTTAGCATGTTCATTGTGTAAGGTTTTTTTTACCCTCCTCTGTTATATGCAGCTATAAGGTTCTGTACCTCTCCTGTGTTATATAAATAGGAATATAATTTATGTGTAGCTTGAAGGTTTATTATGACAGAATGAAATTACCCAAGCATATACAACTATGAACTTCACTTAATCTATGGTAGCCCTTTGCAGAATGCTTTCCTTTTTAGTATATTAAATAAGACAATTCAATATTGCTGCCCACTTTTACATGTCTGCTTGTCATTTTTTGTTGTCATAAACTTAACAAATGGGACCCTCAAATACTTCTACTATTATGTTTCTGCACTAAAGTATCTTCATCAGATATCATGAACCAGGTAAGCATATACCAGTAGTTTTTATAAAGTTGGAGGCCGCAAGTTAAGATGAAGACACATATTCTACAATATCTTATTTATGATTCTGTGACCCTTAGGATCTTTCTACAAGGCAGCAAGATATTTTCTATTCTATCTCATATGGCGCTATCAAGGAACTAAAGCCGCATAAAAACACAAGTAAATTTTTAAGTAGAAAGACCTTACTTTAGTTAGCAAATAAGTTCCGCCTATCCCTTTTGGCCTTTGCACCATTCATAAAATTTGGTAATAATCAAAATATGTGAATCGCAAGAGCACTCCCTGTCCAAACTCTCTTTGTGAAGGTTGAGAAAACCAAGTCCATGAGCTCTAAATTGTCTCAAAATGGATTAGATGGAGTAAACTCAAATTCTGCAAGAAAGCAAACAAGCATTTGCAGACAAGTGATTATAAGAGTTTAATCAATAAAAACAATTTAAGTCACAAACACAAACAACCAGAAGGATCCAAGGGCAAGAAAAACCAATATCATTCCTCCAACCCTTCTCTCCTCTGTTAGTAGTTTCTTATATTCATAATTTTTATTCCTTTCCAATTTCCTTCCCTGTTATAAAGGGGAAAAAGAACTAATGAATCACTAACTGCACCTCTCATAACTCACGAGAAGCATATGTATCACAAAATTATCCATGCAAGAGGATATGTATCTGAAGTTATTAGATTGTTGGATGATAGGATTTAAAGTCGCTTTTGGGGTATGGGATTTTCGTATTATTCTTTTTTTGGATATATGTATCAAATTGGCACTCACTCTTGAGTCCAGATTCTACTTTATAGTGATTCAGTATTAAAATGTGCCGAATTGCTTACATCTTTGCCCAATTAACAGTAGCCAATACATATTTGACTTTGCGTTAAGAAAGTCAACCCTTTGACATTGATATAGATAATCTTTATTTTGTAATCATTTTGTTCATAATTAAGAGTTCGGTGTCCTTCCCAAACATTTCGTATAAATTTTGATTTTTGATTGATGTTTTCACAAGCCTGTTGTTGTCTATAACATATAACACTTAGAAGATGATGCACAATGCATTCTGCTTTGTTCAGTGTTGAGCCTTCTACTATTATGTTTCTGCACCAAAATATCTTCATCAGATATCATGAACCAGGTAAGCATGTACCAAGAACTTTTATAAAGTTGGAGACCACAAGGTAAGATGAAGATATTTATTATTTTTTCTAAAGTTGGGTTGTCAAACAATTAGGTTCCTTTAGTTGAATGCCATGAAGTGTTATTTTATGATTCTGTGACCCTAAGAATCTTGTTCTCAGATGATCAGATGTAACAATTAGTGTTATGAGTCAACTTCACATTTGCCAATATAAATTCAAACCACACTTGCACATCTTCCGCCAATTTCAGAAAACAGTTTCCTATCCCATGCATATATTTAGAGTCCGTAAAACGGGTTGGGTCAGCCAGCCAAGGGGCAGGCTGCAAAGGCCCGTCCCGTTCAGCCGACGGCTACAGCGGGCTAGCCCAGTTAATTTTTTTTCTCATAAAATAAATCCAAATACCCTTATCGCATTTCTTTTGATGTTGTGTTTAACTACCTCCTCATACTTTTTATTTGACACTTTTCTTTTCATATTATATTTATTTATTCTATCATTATTAAATTTAAAAGAGATGTTTTTATATGTTTTTGTGATGTGATTAGATAAAAAAAATTAAAGTAATAATGAAATTGGCTTCTTAATACAAATATATAAAAGAAAAGAAGTGTGATATGAGTGGATGAAAGAGAAAAGGAGTGAGAATTTTTTAAAAAAAGGAGTGAAATAATTTTTTTTTAAAAAAAATTAATAGGTAGGCTGGTGGGAGGATTGGCGGGCTCGCCAACCAACGAAGGGGCGGGCTGGTGTTTAGCCAACGGGCTGTGGTGGGCTAGCCCGAATTGCTAGCTATATATATATTCCTCACACCAGGATAGCTTTACACACAGCCATAACCTTGGGATAATAAACTATTTGTTTTTTACAGAATGTGATTAATTTTTCTGGTAAGTTTCTGCATCATTTTTGCCTTTTACAATATATTATTAATCATCTTATATCTTATAGCAGCTGATGCTTTTGCTGGGTAGAATCACATTATTTCCTTTCTTTTATAAAGTACTTCCTCCGGTCCTAATTATAAGACATATTTACCTAACTTTGGAGAAATTAAGAATAGTAGTTAAATTAGTTAATCTTATTTATTTTCCAAAAATGCCCTAACTTTGGAGTATTAATTGGAGTACTTCTTGTATATGAGAAAATTGTAGTTAAGGACCTCAGAACTCATTGTTTGATTAACAAAGTCAGATTTGATTCATTCATTACAAAGATTGAGAATTAATTTCTCTAGCTAGTGCACGAGAGCCAAGGAAAAACCACAAATAATGTGTATTACTCTCTATTTTAAAAGACTATTAAAAGGCGTTAACTTAAAGTTTCTCAGGGTTTAAAATTATTTTATTAAAAAAATAAAAGAAACAGTAGAATTGAGGTATATGTGACATTAATGAGTTGTAAGTATTACTCACT
The DNA here is from genome assembly GCA_963242795.1 of Inga leiocalycina. Classification (NCBI taxonomy): domain Eukaryota; kingdom Viridiplantae; phylum Streptophyta; class Magnoliopsida; order Fabales; family Fabaceae; genus Inga; species Inga leiocalycina. The sequence goes on from OY725321.1 coordinate 63,899,785, forward strand.
TTATAGAATACATAAGTGTATAATAAAATTGTTATTGTGTTTCATTATTATTAAGAAAGTATCAATGGGGGGTATTATGAGAAGAAATTGACAAAAATTAAAATTTTGTCCTATAATTAGGACCAAAATCAACTCCTAAATATTGTCCTATAATTAGGACCGGAGGGAGTACCTTACACCGAATACCAAATTTTTATATTCTAATACAGTGTGCACAATGAATCAAGCATGCTGATTTTGGGCATCATTCACTTTTTTTCAGTGGAAAAGGAAATTTTATTACAGAATTACATGTGTGTACAGCTAGGGTTAGTTTACATATGCAATTAAATAAGAATTGTGAAAAGTACTTTAGAAGAAATTACAAGTGTATGTGTGTAATATTATTGATTCATAAGCAAGACAATCATAAAACAGAGTCATATATGGTTGATCACTTCCCACACGAAATCACAAGGAAAGGCTTATCTGAAGTCTTCTTGAGATAAATCAAAGGTCTCTTGAGTTGTACAAGAAAACATTATAACTTCTAATGCTAATAGTTTCCTCCATAGATAGTCCCTAACCTATTTGCCAGAAATCAAAGAAGCCTGCAGAAATACAAAGAGGAAACCGTCATAACATGTTCTTTAATTGACCTACCATTCTAAAATGAAAACAGAAGGAATGGGAATTAGGGGAAAGAACGGAAATAATGGGAAGCAGGAAGCAAGATTACAGACCTTTCATTTTTTTGGATAAAAAACCCTTTCACTTAATTAATGCCTTTTCCTTTCTTTGGGTCTCTCTCTCCATCCTTTTAACACATTTCTTTTTCCATTCAGATTCCCATCCTTTTCATTCACTTGCAAACGAACTGATAATATATCAGAAGATGTCAACACAGGTGCTAAAGGGAAATACTTTGAATTCAATAAGAAACAAAGGGAAATACTTCACACCTCAAAAAGAAACTAAGGTACTTTAAAGGGAAAAATGTCATCACAAGTGCTAAAGATAGCTAATGGAATAATATATCAGACCGACATATTCTAAATAACATGAAGAGAGGAAATACTTTGAATAAAAATAGTTATGAAATATGTTGAGGTAAAATGGGCATAGTCCAGAATGCGACGATGTGGTTCTTTGAGACGCCACTAAACGAACATTGTGTCCTTGTTAAATCACATAAAAGGGCCATTACATTATCTTATTACTTTCAGCCACTAAAAGATATTGGTTAGTAAATAAAATCCATAAAAGGGCCATTACTATACGCTCACATACCCAAAGCATAAATCACCCATAATCCATATAATCCATGAAAGTAATAATAGTAGGAAAATCATCTTCACCCAAGCTAAACGGTACAGCAAACACAAGAGGAAAAGGGAAATCTAAATTAAATAAGATAAGGTTTTACAAAAGCTTACCCACTTGCCTTCCCTTGTCTTTTCTCATCCGCGCAGACCTCAAAATGCAGAGGAACCCTTATTGACTCAAAAGGACTTGCGAGCTTGATCGGACAAGGAGATATCACCATCATCTTGATTGGACAAGGAGATATCACCATCATTGTCGCATTCATCTCTGAGAGACATCTATAGCATCCGTTTGATTCTTAACTGTATCAAATTCATAAACTTCAAAACCTTTAAAGCCAATACATCAAATTATGGAGAGGAAAATGAAGAATGAGAAGAGAAGGATAGAGAGAATCATGAGAAAGAGGGTTACCTTGAAGAACATAACGAATCTGTCTCCAACTCCCCACCGTTACCATCACTTCCTCATCTCTGTGTCTACCTTGTCATCGACATCCTCATGGATGCTTCTCCACCGGTACCAATTTGAGACTTTCTTAAGCGATTCCTTTAAAGAAAACAAAGAGTTGCGTGGTTTTCAACTTATGATTCCATGCAACACACAAGAGGAAAGAAAAGGACCACTGCCAATTTCAGAAGTTGGATTTGAATTTGGATGGGAGCCTGTGGTGTTGGGATATGTATGTGGAGCAGCATTTGGAGCAACAATGTTTCAAGTTGTGATGTTTACTGGTAAACCTCTATGGGTTGCAAATCTGGTGATTGATCTGCTAAAGAAGAGGAAGAGAAGAGTTAGAAACCATCTATAATAGTTATGTCAAATTTTCTCTTCTGTCTTTTGGGAAATAAATGTTCAATTCCATGTGCCTTCATCTATGTGCCTTCATGGGAAAGAAAAATAAAAGTTACTGTGAGTTTCTGCATAATATTTGAACAAACTTAATTTGGGGAGATCACAATCTTTTATCTATTTGTCTTTCTTATCGTAATTTCTGTAAATAATTGTCTTTCATAATTAAAAAAATGATATAATATAATTAAATTTTGGTTAACCTCACTAGAAATAGCTTTTTTTTTTACAGTATATCCTCACCTTTTAACTTTAACCAAACCATGCCCAAAAAAGAGTTCACATACTAAACAAAGTCATTGCAGAGCATCTTATCTATTTATATTAGCTAAGCATAGATATTAACTTAAATATACAAGTGAGTAGTACAAGCTTAATATAGGCGTAACATTTCAACCTTGGTACAGTTAATTCACAGAACATATAGACCCAAGTATGAACTTTACATCAAAATAAAATAAACCATTATAGCCCGTTTAGTTCGACTTCATGAGAGAAGATTACATGTAATCTTGATACAACATACCAATTACAAGGTTTGGTCAGGCTTATATAATGTAAAGAGGATTGCATTTTGTAATCTTGATGCTGTGAGCAAAATGATTGGTTAAAGAATCAGCCCAACCTTCGATGTCAAAGGATGCCTCTTTGATGGAATCACCGGAAAGATAAATCTTTGGCTTCATCTCAAAGATTCTAAGTAAAAACCCACAGTATCGGAATCGAAGAGATCCAGATTCAAAGGAGTCACAGTTTATTCTTCCTCCTCTGTTGTGCGGCTACAATTGTCTTAAAAATTGACAGCCAAATCAAACAAAAGGAGTTAAGCAAGCAGACAGGTGAGATTTTCTTTTCGTTCATTTTTTTTTTTTTTTTGCCTGGGGGATCATACCAATAAACAATAGACCAGTAAGAATTCAGTAGATGGATGTATAACCACGTGAGTTTTAACACTAGAATCATTTACTTTAGCAGATGAGATGGTGGAGGTTGATTTACTTAAAAACCACGTACACGCCTAACTATATTTTATTGCCGAAGTCATCTCAGGGATTTTTATTCTCTAACATTTTGCAAGTATCTTCTGTATAAAGTTGGGATAAACGAAAAGAAAAAACACAAAGAGATATAGACACCGATAGACCCGGATCCTCTATTTCTCTTCTTATTGTCCCCTTAAATCAATGGTTGAGATCTCTATGACAATGTCTTAAAAATTAAATCAGACATCAAACAAGAGAAGTTATCTAATGACAGTTCGATAGGATGAGGTACTATGCATAAAAACATAATAGTAAATTAACTGTAAAATATATATATATATATAATACACACACACATATAGCATAGTTATAATAGGAAAATCATGTCTAAGCTTCAAAGTTAGGACTTTCAATTAATAATAATTAATAAAGAGTCAAAGTGCCACCCAAGTAAACGCTAGGAAATAATTAGGTCACCCAAAACAAGGACCCAAAATTTGAAACTGCAGCCGAATGCTTCAAGCACCCATTGGGATCAAACCAACCCCTCTCGCCCTCTTTCACTACCAAACTTTCAGCTTTAAAGATTCTTAGGGATACAAATTCATCTTCTAGATAAATTCGCACTACATTACAATCTAGTGGTGCTGATGTTAAGCCCAAAACCTGGGTCATTTAACAAAAACTGACCATTCTAGTTTCAACAACTTCCAACTTTCTTATCCTTCGTAATTAAACGTGAACACTGGAGTGAGGGAGGAGGCTTACCTTGAAGAAGACGACAATAGAGTGAAGGTTGTGCATATATTCGTGGAGAGGCACGTGCTGAAACCCTAAGCATCTATCTAGGAGGCAAGCGTCATTAGCCCCAAAGAATACAGTCACAGTTATTGGTTCGCTTTCACTATCATCATCGTCTGGTTTCTCAGGGAAGACTTTGTCCAAAACCTTCAGTGCCAATTTTGTATTATACCCACTGTACCCTCTTATCACCACATCCACCTAATAACTGACCAAAACCCAAATTGAAAAATGAACGAGCAAAAATAGGCAGCGAAGATGGTCAAAACCATTACAGAGAAATAGGGCAAAGACACAAAACAATCAAATAGTCTGTTTGACTTTGTTCATACCGTGCCAGCGAAATGGTTGGCTAGAGAAGCCCCCCAGCCTCCGATGTCAAAGGATTCCTCCGTAATTGAATCACCGAAAAGATAAATCTTTGGCTTCATCTCAAAGATTTATTTTATGGGTATTGCTTTCCCGAGCTTCAATGTAAAACCCTATAGTATCCGGATCGAAGGGATCCAGATTCAGAAGAGTCAAACCTTCTTGCAAAAATTACATTCAGGTCAATGGTACATTGAAATCTTAAAATTATATTTAAGTTTCATGAGATTTTTTTAATAAACTTTAAATTCAGTAATAAATTTATAGGTGTGTCATTGATAAGTCTAAAGGTACGTTAATAATAAGTTCAGAAGTATTTATTGACAAGTCCAAAAGTCCAGAAGCATTCATTGATAAGTCTAAAAACATCTATTGATAAGTTTGAGTGTCTATTCACAAATCTATGATTAAAATTTATAATAAAAAAAGTCTTACTAAACTTTTTTTTTGGACAAAAAGTCTTACTAAACTTAAAAGACAATTTTAAAATTATGACTGGCCATTTTTCATATTTTCTCTTATCCATATCTAAATGCAGCCTTCCCAAGCATCTTCCTCATCGTCTATTGCGCATAATCCCAATTAATTGACCCCAAAAGGCGCATTCCGATGCAAATGAACACAAGCAGTTCTTTTTCTCTCTTGAGACCCCATCCACTTATGTGGTGCCGCAACAACTAATTTTCAAGTTGTTTGTCCTTTTCTTTTCTCAACCACAACATTGTTTTCAAGCTTTTTTCACTACGGGAAAAGGAGGGGGGGAAATCAGTGCAGTACTGAAATACATGTCTTTTTTAACAGCATTATCTTATTTTTAAATTTACCATTCTGTTTTCTCTTAATCATACATACCCCCATCTAGTTGGGAAATATACACTTTAGTCTAAACCATTAATACCGCTAAAAAAATATTCTAAAAAGATTCTTAAAGCATATTTTTAAATTAAAAACCATATTAAAATAAATGTTATTTACTAATTTACTCCTCATTCTACCAAATCCCTATCTATCTTTTAACATTAATATTTATTAAAGTCTATTTAATATTTATTTGGTACATAAAAGTTTATGTGAGTTAGGTCCCGGGGGCTCATTAGAGCCAGGCATGCCTAGCCTCTGGGCTGAAAATAACTCTTACAAAGGTACTTATAGATCACCAACCAACAAGGTCCTCATATCAATGAGATTTGAATGTGCAACCTTATGGTTATGAGCCAACCCCCTTACCAATTTTTACTACAATTAGAAAGAGTTTTATGTAATTTTTAAGTGAAAAATATTATCAACTTGGTAAAAAATGTGAGTAATGTTTTTTAAAAAACATATGTTTAATGAAATATATTTAAGAATTTTAAATTATAATATATTACTATAAGAATCTCAAAAGTTCCTTATACCCATTTCATCAACTTCTCAATCACATGCGACCATGTATCTTATTTTTGAATTATTATTAGTTAATTATAAAACTATATAAAAATGGGATACATAATCATGTATGATTGGAGAACTTGATATAATAGATATAAGGAACTTGATGTAATTATATATATAATTTTATAACCTAACTGAATATATATATATATATATATATATGATTGCAAATATTTTAGCAACATATATAATTGAAAGATTACATTGTAAGTAGGTTTTAATAAATAAATAAATAAATAAGATTAAAAATTTAATTTTATTAAAAAATAAAAATTTATAATAATAAAAATAATTAATTTTGTGATATAGTAATTAATGTAATGGTGTGAACAAAATTATAAATATTACTAAAATTATTTTTTAATTTTGGATAAAGATAAGTGATTAATTAAATAATTATTTTTAGCAAAAGATTACATGATTATTAAGTAATATTTATTTTAAGGAGGGGCATTTTGGTCAAAATAATGAGTCAATGATGTGATTTAACAGTCAACGAATGGTTGGATAGATGGAAGTTGAATCTCAAAACTAGAAGAGAATTTTATGCAATATATATTTTGATTTTAAGAGAGATCCCTTCAAAATAAAGGAGAGGTCTCTGTGATTTAAAGTAAATAGAGGGGAGATTAATATATTTTACTCTAAAAAAACTAACTCAGATCCCGTGTAATGCATGGCTAAAAATTTTAAAAATTAACATATTTGCATAGTTTTTTTCCTATGGTTCCCGTTAACATGGTACTAAATAAAAATATCTGTATTTTTTTTTGTTCAACAATAAAATATCTCTATTAGAACTTAATTTTTTACTTGAAAAGAAATTAATTGAACTTATACATGTATCTGTATTTTTTTTTTTGTTCAACAATAAAATATCTCTATTAGAACTTAATTTTTTACTTGAAAAGAAATTAATTGAACTTATACATGTATATTTTTAATAATATTTTTTGCTACATATGAGTTTAAATTTTTAATATTATTTAGATCCAAACAATTTTGGTGATTATGCTAGGTGTAATTGAAAGAAGACATTTGTTGTAATGCCTTGAGATCCACAATCAACAATTAAATCCAAGTGATGCAATATAGTACAACTTAGGTCGTTTTAATTTGAGGAGCCTTTATTTGGATTCATAAGCTAACTGAGTGATAAAAACATGAAATGGACAAGGGAGAAAGTTTTGGGTGTTCTATCTACAACTACTTTGCAAAAATAATAAAATGCAATCTAAAATGCTATTTTTTCATTTTTTTTTCTTTTAATAATAGATGGTGAAAGGAAATGAGTGGATATGGGAATGAAATGGATATCCTCTTTAGCAAATGAGTTATGGCTTTCCTTACTTCAAATAATATGGAAGTTAGCTAGTTTAATTAAAATGTGCTTAAAAGGCCCTTTGGATTAGTTTGAGTTAGGAGAATCAAATCCTCACACTAAGTGAGACTTAGTTCCTCTAACCGAAACCCAATTCAAAGCTCTAGCCAATTAAGGAACCAAGAAATGCAGTCAACACATAAGATCTAATAACCAAGCCATCTTGAGTCACCACAAAATATTCACAATAATCTCCATACATTGCTGACCCAGAAAATGCATAGAAATTCAAGCTAATATAGCTCAATGTTAGAATGCACAACAAAGGTTCAAGAGCTACAACTAATCTCAAAAAATACATCAATACAAACCAAATTAACACTATAAAAATCATCCTAAAATTAAACTTAGAAATCAAATATATAATGAGGAAATATAAGATTAGAAGAGCTAAACTCCCTTTAGCTCCAAGCTCGAGCATCACTCATTGCCTTAGAGAATCACAAACTCAGCCACAAATTGCCATCAAACTGGAAGCCACCTTCTTATCTAAAGCATCAATCATGGAGTGATGATGGAAATTTGAAGAAATTAATGGAAGAATGGTGAAAAAGGAGGAAGAATGCTGATAAAGATGAAAATCTGAGTAGGTAGAAGACAGTGGATGTGTTGGAGTTTGTGGGCCTGATTGTGTTGGGCCTAAAGCAATTGGACTGTGTAGTATTGTGTAACATTCATGTTATATTTCTTGTCTTTAGATATTTATATAAGTATGAGATCATGCTATGATCCAGTTGTTGGATTTATTTTTTGATGTTCATTCAATAAAGTAAAGGAGGTGGTCTCTGACTACCGATTTCTCACACAGGAGTTTCACTGTCCAATATGGCATCAGAGCCATTGGTTTGAGAACAAGACTCCACTCCTGTATAGAATCTATCTGGGCCAAAAATAAAGAAGTGGTGATGGCTCCCAAGACCCTGCTGTAAAGTAAGAGGCCTAAAGATCAAGAATTGGCCCTAAAAACTCCTGTATAATCAAGATTCGATAGCAAGAAGTCATCTGAAGCCCAAAAATCATCACTCAGGCCCTTTTTTTTTCACACCGCTTAAGAGAACGGTAACAAGACAAATAAGACCCATTGCAAGATCGAATCTCCAACTAGCTTTCAAACCTCCACATTCCTACCTATTTGAATAGCCAAGATAGATCCCAAAAATTATCAGGTTCGTTCCTCCAATCTCGAAACACAAAACTGCAGCTCTATGATTCATTGAATCCATCGCGATTTGGAGATGATGGAAGACGTCATTCGTGTCGATTCACATTCTCTAAACATACCAGCATGATGCTCTTGGCGATTCCGTCAAAGAACTGTTGTGGAAGACATATGACACTCTGTGATTCCAAATCTGATGCTCTATGATTGAAGAAATAAATCGCAGCGATTAATACTCTCCAACCACACCACCGTGATGTTCTTGGGAATTCTATTGCAGCACTGTCATGGAACAAATCCAATCCTTTGTGCTTTTCTGAATCTACCTATCACCTTGCCGATGCAAGTCTAATTTCAGCGCTCTGGTACTCCTTTTTCACTAAGATCACGGTAAGTCAAAATTTCTTGCTACATTTCTCACATTAAGGGTTCCAGTCATGGTAGCTATTCCCCACCTTTCTTTTCTATCTTCGCGGAGTCTGTTGATTGAGCGCCATGGCAAAGAAAAAGAAAGAATAGAGTGCTAATCAATTTCCCATGACCAATCCATTGTACTTGCATCCTTCGTACACTCAAGGATCCTCTATCATCCTGCAGGTTCTTACAGGCTCTGAAAACTACACTATTTGGAGTACGGATATGCGAATTGCTATGCGAGGGAAGCATAAACTTGGCTTCATACACGGTACCTGCACTAAGGAAGGACTTGAAGGTCGATTCCATGATCAGTGGGAGCGTTGCAACACTGTAGTCCTCTTCTGATTACTAAATTCAATATCCAAGGATTTGACTAATAGTGTTATATTCTTTTAAAGTACCCACCTAGTTTGGATTGATCTTCAAGAACACTTCGATAAAGTCATAGGATCGTGAATTTTTGCTTTGCACCATGAACTCAACATGCTGCAGCAGGGCTTCCAGAATGTTTCTCAATAATACTCAAAACTCAAGGGACTTTGGGAAGAAGAGGCAATATTGCTCCCTATTCTGTCTTGTAACTGTGACACGTCTAAAATTTACTTTGAACGTTTGCATAGAAATTATTACAGTTTCTCCTTGGTCTCAATGAATCATATAGTACTACTATGAGTCAAATATTGCTTATGCATCCTTTACCTTATGTCAACCAAGCATTTGCTATGGTCACTGAAGATGAAGCTCAACGTTATCTAGCTTCTACACACCAAATAGCACCAATTGAGGGAGTTGCTATATTTGCCAGAGGCAGGGGGAGAGGCCATGGACGTAATCGTAATGGTCCACCAGTGGAATGTGCTCATTATGGAAAGAAGGGTCATAATAAGGACTTGTGTTGGGAATTGGTTGGCTACCCTATTGACTTCAATCGAAATAAGGGTAAAAGACTCCCACAAGCTGTTGCAAATCAACTCCGTGTAGATGCAGCTCATGAAGGAGAATCTGCCAGCTCAGAAACTCATACTATTTCCCCCACTCTTACCCAAGAACAGTATGAGCACCTCTTAAATCTATTGGAAAAGGACTTGAAGTCACTGTTTACATACTCACTGGTACTAGTACAGGTTTGAAAAGCTCTAATTCTATCACTACTATAGGTAGAATGCGGGTCCTAGGCTTAGGTGCAACCACATATATCACAGGGAATTTGTCTCTTTTTGATTCATTTCATATTAATGATAGTCTAGTTAAAGCAATTAAAATCCCTATTGGTGATTGTGTGTGTGTCAATCACATTGGTAGTATTAGATTATCTCCAGATATATGCTTGACTATTGTTCTCTATTCATTAGAACTGAAATTTAACTTATATATGTGCCTAGGCTTACTCGTGAACAACATTGTGTGATTGTATTTTTTCCTGACCATTGTTTAGTGTAGGGCACTCATGATGGCAAGAAGAGGGCGATTGGTAAGCTACAAGAGGATCTCTATGTGTTGAACTTTCTTAAGTATGTTAATTCTCTTAATACTGTTCATGATGGAGTAAATAACAATAGTGACTTGTGGCTTATACACAATAGGATAGGACAAGCACCACTCCATATTTTGAGACATTTGAATATTATAAAGACAAATCTACTACTTTGAATAAAGAATGCGATATATGTATTCAATCTAAGCAAACAAAGTTACCTTTTACTTCTAGTTGCATCAAAACTCATTCTTGTTTTAATTAATGCACATGGATGTGTGGGTGCTGGGGGCCATATAGGACACCCACACATCAAGGTCACCATTATTTTTTGACTATTATTGATGATTATTCTAGAAGTAAGTGGATATTCTTGATGAAATCTAAATCTAACACTGCTGGTTGTATTAAGAACTTTGTCACTTATATTCTTTCTCAATTTTCTATTTCTGTTAAAAGAATACGAAGTGATAATGATACAGAATTTGTCAATAATGAATTAAAGGAATTCTTTGGCAAAAAAGGGATTAACTATGAGACTAGCTACCCTTACACTCAGGAACAAAATGCTATCGTGAAAAGAAAACACTGCACTCTAATGCAAATATCTCATAGCCTTATATTGCAATCAAGAGTTCCTCTTAAATATTGGGGTGAGTGTGTTCGAATGGCGGCACACATAGTAAATAGGATTCCATTAAGGTGCTAGGGTACAAAATTACTTATGAGATAGTGTATGGTGTAGAACCTAGCTTTGAGCACCTTAGAGTGTTTAGTTGTCTTGCTTATGCTACAAACTTAAATGTGACTGATAAATTTCAGCCTAGAAGTATGCCATGCGCCTTTCTTGGTATTCCTAACACTCAACAGGGATAAATTTTACTTGATCTCGCTACTAATAATATCTTCGTGAGCAGGCATGTAACCTTCCTTGAGCGCCGATTCCCTTTTAGGGAGGAGGAGAGCTGTAACCAAGGGGGAGTGTCCTATGAAATTCGGGATATGTTTTTATTTGATGATATAGATACACCTTACTCAAGCAATAAGACAGGTATGGTAGAAGGAGTTAGAGAGGACAAAGCACAAATAGATGACAAGGCTGGCCGTGCACCTAGCGAGGAGGCATTCTACCAAATAAGAGGTTCTCAAGATAAGCGGCCACCTATATAGGCCAAAGATTATGTGTGCAATTTGACTGTTAAGGGATCCCATGGAGTAATGATAAATGTCTTTATCCTATAGATGATTATATCTCATATCAAAATGTCTCTTCATCTCATTTATGTTTTCTATGTCACTTAGATTCTGTTTCTAAGCCAAAAAGCTATGAAGAGGCAGCATCTAATGATGAGTGGTTAAAGGCAATGCATATAGAGATAAATGCACTAGAGAGTAATAGAACTTGGGATATAGTCCCATTACCTAAAGGGAAAAAAGCCCTTTGGTTGTAGTTAGGTGTATAAAATAAAGTACAAATCTAATGCTAAAATAGTTAAATATAAAGCACAATTAGCTGCTAAGGGGTATAGCCAAAGAGAAGGGATTGATTACCATGAGACTTTCTCCCCTGTTGTGAAAATGGTAATAGTGCGTGCAACTTTGAAATTAGCTGTAATAAATAATTGGAATATATATCAAATGGATGTGCATAATGTTTTCTTACAGGAAGACCTGGATGAAGAAGTTTACATGACAATCCCTTAAGGTTTCGATAAAAAGGGGGAGAATATGGTTTGTAGGCTTCATAAATCCTTGTATGGATTTAAACAAGCATCTCGCCAATGGAATTGTAAGTTGTCTATGGCTCTTATTCAAGGAGGCTTCACTCAAAGTAAGCATTACTACTCATTCTTTTCTAAGAGTTATAATAATGACATTGTTCTAGTCCTTGTTTATGTTGATGATTTTACTGGTAGCTCTGAGGAAAGAATGAATGAGGTGAAGCAAATTTTGCATAAGAATTTCAAAATAAAAGATTTAGGGGTCATGAAGTATTTTCTTGGGATTAAGATGGCTAGGTCAAGTAAGGGGATTGTAATTTCCCAAAGGAAATATGTTTTAGATCTCTTGGAAGATTTAGGTGTGAGTAGTTGTAGGCCATTAAGGTTACTCACCCTGATATATGTTTTGTTGTGTAGGCATTGAGTCAGTTTATTCAGCAACCCATTAAGGTTAACATGGCAGCAGCTTTGAATGTTTTGAGATACTTGAAGCAAAGTCCTGGCCTAGGAGTGTTGATCAGTTCTGAAGGTGGCATGACTTTGCAATGCTATTTTGATGCGGATTTGGGATACAAAGAAGCAAAGTACAAAGAAGCTTGGAGGTCTATCACAAACAACCAGGAGGTCTATCACAAGTTATCTTCTTAAGCTTGGAGGCTCACTTATTCAATGGAATACAAAGAAGCAAAGTACAGTCTCTCGTTCTTCGGCAGAGGCCAAGTATCGTTCTCTTGCTTCCACAACATCTGAAGTTGTATGGATAGAAGGCATGGTGAAAGAATTGAGGCATTCCCAAGCTAGGCCTTTTTATGTATATTGTGATAGTCGGGCAGTGATTCATATAGCTACGAATCCAGTATTCCATGAAAGGACCAAGCATATTGACATTGATCGTCACTTTGTCCGTGAGAAGGTGCAATCAAAGTTTAACAACTTAAAGCATGTCAAGTCAAATGAGCAACAAGTGAATATTTTAATCAAGGCAACAACTATGGGAACACAAAATAGAATTATAGGGTTAGTAGACATTTATAAACCCTAACTTGAGGGGGAGTGTTAGAGTTTGTGTGCCTGAAGCATTTGGACTGTGTAGTATTATGTAGTATTCGTGTTATATTTCATGTCTTTAGGATATGTATATAAGTAAGGGATCATGCTATGATGCAGTTGTTGGATTTATTTTTTTATGTTCATTCAATAAGTAAAGGAGGTGATCTCTGACTACTGATTTCTCACATAAGAGTTTCACTGTCCAACAGGATGGAAGCGACGGAGACGATGATCGTGATAGTGGAGTAAAAGATGATGATGACGATGGTGGTTGAATAGGAGTGATGCGGCCGATTAAGGGATGGAGATGGAAGGAGTTAGGTGAAGTTGAAGGATGTCCAAGAGCTTGCAGCTTCTCCATTCTTCTGGAACTGTGTAACTTTTGACCTAAGTGAATAGGGAAAAAAGTTGTAGATCAAGTGGACTAAATTGGTATTTCTGAAATTCATGGTACCAAATTGTTATATATGCAATACGAGCCCTAAACTGCCATTTTTATATTTAATCTAACTTTTCAAGCACCTACAATTAAAAATAATTAAACAAATATCAAATCCTCTCAAAAATTAATGATTAAAAGTAATTACAATAATTATGACAATTTTACCCTTTATAGTTCTAATTTAATACATTTACGATTATGACAAAATGACCAAATAAAATATGAAAATATGTAATAAAATAGAGATTTGTCAATAATATATTAAATGGAGTTTGAAGTTTTATTTGGGTTAAAGTTCATCTAGCACTTTGAAGTATTTTTCTAAGTACATATAGTGGCCTAATTTGTTTTTTTTTTTTACAATCTCAACCTTGAACTAATTGTTATAGTGCAGTAGCATCTAACAACATAAGTTTAACTTTTACCGTTAAAATGCTATTTGGCGAACTTTTGACAACAATTATCCACATGGCATCTGAGTATTATATTGTTTAGCAAACCAGAAACCACCATCGCTAGTTCTCCATAGCTCAGAGTGCCCAAAATTTCGTCTAGGTTGAAATCGGATACGGTAAAGAGAAGGATAGAGCCATATCCATGGCTTTCACCACCAATGCTCTGCTTTCTTCTCTTAGGAGCCAAGAAGATACATTTCCATGCTGATTACTATCAGCATACCAGATAACAGCTCGATTACGTCCTTTTGCAAAAAAATATCCTTCACAAGTTCTTCATACTCATTTGTCCCTACTATATCTTCAAGATTTTTCAATCTCGCCTCCAATTTCTCTCCCTTCATAGCAAAAACATTACATCAGAAAAGAGCCAAACTTTATGAGCAAGTTTTATTTGACAACAAAATTGCAAGTGTTTCGATCGTAACTTCTTTTGACCCATCAACTAAATTAACGAATGCTTCAAAGCTTCTCCAAACTCATTCAGAAGCAATCCCTAACTGATATCAATAGTCACAACCTAAGAACAATGTAAAAATCCTTCTTATGATGAAATTAGCAGAATACCAAATCAAGAATTAGCTTGTGTCTGGGCGTGGGTCAAGAGAACACAAAATGGGATCCGGAGGAAAGCGAGATCAAATTGGGTCTAGTGGACGGATCAGAGGCGATTCAAATAGAACAGATCCACAACACATTGACGAAGCTCTTCAGAGAGAAGTGAGTCCCTATGAGCTTTGCAAAGAATCAACCGAATGAAGTACCACTCAGATGCCATGGGGATAATTTTTTATGCAAAAGTTTGTGTAATCAGCATTTTAATGGTAAAAGTTAAACTTTTGTTGGGGTTAGATTAAATTGCACCATAAGAATTGGTACAAGGTTAAAATTGCACCAGAAAAAATTTTAGGGCATAAGTACACCCAAAAAAATACTTAGAATTTGCACTAACGATAATTTTTCTGGTCATTGGAAGCGCATGCAATGGAGATCTTGCCTGAACATATTAGAACAACATTGGGGATTGCGACTTCATTTTTTATCCTACACTATGCCTCGATCATATTGACAACTTTTAATGCTTTATTTACAACATTATTAGTCATATTGACAACCTCTAGCACTTGGCCGCATGTAAATCCGCTGAACACATAGGAAGAGTTAACTACTTTGTGTCGTGTTTACAACATCTTCAGTTACATTTACAACATGTTTAGTTATTTTTACAACTTATTAAGTTATGTTTACAACTAAGTTTTACTGTTGCACTAGGGCAATAACTTGTGAAAGAAGCAATAACATACACATCACTTTGCTGTTTAACTTTTCTCTCTATACATGATATCTTCATTGTTTCTCTACAAATATACTCTGAATATTAATACAATGAAAGGTTAATCATATAGATAACAAATTAATGAGCAACAGATTTAAAAAAGAAATTCTGGATATGATTACTCGAGTGGTTACTCGTGTAATCAAGTACCATTACTCGAGTAACCCCTCAAGTAATCTCTTTAAAAATAAAACAGAGAGTAAGTCAACATTTTCTGACCAGATTACTCAGGTAAACCATCGAGTAATTTATTTTACAATACTTGGCAGACTTGATTACTCAAGTGATCCCTTGAGTAAGTCTTTCTTTTCTTCTCTGATTACTTGAGTGATCCTTCAAGTAATATCATCCAAATCTTGGTCAAGAGTAACTTCTCTTGTGCTTACTTGATTCTCACACATTACTCGAGTAATCCCTTGAGTAATGAAGGACCATTACTCAAGGGCTACCTCATGTAATACCTTAAAAAATCTTGCAGTGTTCCTTTCTCTTGTACTCTATCTTTCACTTCATCTTCATTACTTGAGTAACTACTCAAGTAATGCTTTTGCCACCAAGAACTCAGCTACTTTGTTCAAACCTTTTATTTAAAACTTTTGTAATATTAATCCAATCTTTGCTATCATCAAAACATATAGGATCTAACATTAACAACTTCCTCTAGACGTTTAAAATTTTCACAATGGCATTGAGTCTTACCATCAGCTTAACACAGTAATGACACAATGTGATTAAAATTCCTGATGCCACATTTACAACAGCTCAAGGCCTTATTTGCAAGGTATTATGTATGTTGTCACAACAAAAAGAGTTATTTTCACAATGTCATTGGCCAACCTTCTGATATTTGTACAATTTCATGTGCCCCCTCTAACAACAACACATCATAAATTTAAACAACATCTTCTACCCATTTGTTGTAACTTAATACTTGTACTTTCACAACTGAATAGCTTATCATTTCCATATATAATATGACATTAAAATATTAAGTAGTATGAGTGAGTAGCTATTTTCACATACTCATTTCACTTAATATGATATGATCTTTACATAAGTACATCAACTTGTGGACGCATTCAACAAGCAAAAGGGGTTAGAGAATGCCACTAATTCATGGTGTATATATACATAATAACCAAAAAGTTACTATCAAAAGCATCTATATTCATGTACTCCTTGTTTTTAGCATGGATTTGGATTTTTGCAAGTTTTGACTGTGTGTCCAGCCTCATTGCATCTTTTTTTCTCCACAATGATACAACTTTTTATTTTGAAACTGAGATTCTCTTCTTTTTCTTTTCGGTCTCCCTGGCGGCCTTGTAGTTAGGGTCTAAGAATGTCTGTGTCAACATATGTGTGACCGTTGGAGACTCAGCCCGTGGACAATCATGAGTTGCAACTGATCTTATGGTATTTGCATATATTTTTCCCTACGCTTCTAGTTTCAATAAGTAATCTACAAATGTGTACACATTACCACAAAGTAATTTAATAGCTGCACATGCATATGCGTAAGGTACTCCACTCATTTGCCATGCTAGACATGTGCATTTTCTTTCACCAAGATCTACATTCACATAAATTATGGCATCCCTACATCTACGTTGACCCGAAAACTTAGTGTCTCCAAAATATGTTGCTTCCATATTTTTAGCATGTTTAACTTGTTGCAGCAATTTATCTTCAATATTGGGTCCCACTCCATTTTTTCAATTGGGCATAGCCATCTTGCTTGCAAGCAATTTCTGTGCCAATTTCTCTTGATGCTTATGAATTAAAACTGACACGGTGTGCTTCCTCTCTATCAACATCTATGCATTAAACGACTCTGTAATGTTACTGGTTATGTTATCCCACCTTTTGAAAGGAAACTTGCTTAGAGCCCATTTGTCAACATCTCCATGAATCTCCACCCATTCTGCCAATTATGGATTGAACAATCTTAATTTTTCCATTGCATTAGTGAAGTCTTTATCCAACCTTGCATACGCAATTGCATCAAGAAGATGGAGTGCATTCTCCTTGCTATTCCCCGATGTTCGTGTCCAACCTCTATTGATTCTCAGGAACTCAGCATTATAATTTTCCTTCAAATGGTGGTAGCAAAAAGCATGTCTCTCGCTACCAAATATTTCGTTTATAGCACCAATAATCTCATTATTGTGATCTGACACAATTGTTATCAACATTGAGACTGTTATGTCTTTCACATTCAATAGAAACCAAGACCAATCATCATATGTCTCACCACTAACAATGGCATATGCTAACGGAAACATTTGGTTGTCTGCATCGTATGCACTAGCTGACAACATTGTTCCCTTATAAGGGCCACTTAGATGACAACCATCTCAATAAAGTATGGGTTGACAACCACCTAAAAACCCTTCAACCTAACAACCATAAGCAATAAATACCCTATAAAATCTATTGTTAGATTAGGTTTCCCATTTTGCAACTGTGTTTGGATCACTCTTGATCAGTCTGTCACATATCCATGTAATTCCCTTAACAATCTTTCTTTTGCCCTATCTACTTGATAGTAGTTCGGCCGCACCCCATACTCTCTGTACATGTGATGCGATCCAAAATCAACAAGTTGTCCCTTCAAATTCAAGTGACATCTCTTCCTTTTCAAATGATCATTATCAAATTCCAGCTGAACAAATCATGACAAGCTAAAATATTCAAGGAAGCATTGATTAAGCTGATTGAAGAAGTTATTGTAAATCAAATGGCAAGTGGATCAATAAATCTGATTTACAAAACAAAGATGCTGAAAAGGTCACTAAGTTCATTTGTGCTAAATATGAAGTTGTTAATCAAGTTTTGGGCTTAGAAACTTCCAAATAAAGAGCTTAGACCTAGTACTACACATGGGAGGACTCATTTGGGCCTAAACAAGCACATTTTGAGCCTTAATTTGCTGACTACATCTTCTTGAAGTTAGGTGTGCGAAAATCAACAAGGAGTTGGTGGCAGATTTGACTTTTGTTTTCTTTAGCATGTTGTATTTGATTTTTCAACTTTCTTCTAGATTGTATTAGACTTTTGTGTGTATTGTATTAGACTTTTAGGTTTCCTAGCACATGGTTTTACAATTTTTATTGGCTGTTTTCAAAATTGCACTTATTGCAATTAGGTCATATTTTCTTATAAATACTTGGTGCTTCTTCATTTGTAGGACACAATTTAGATTTGAATGATAAATGAAAGTTGCACTTCTGCACTTTGTTTCTTGAGAGTGAATTCTCTCTAGGGTTCTTTTAAAACTAACAAACTTATCAAGGCTTGATCAACCTTGTGGCGTTTTCCAACACTTCAGGTCCTTGTTCTTTCATGTTCAAGGGTTCAAGTGGATCGTCGATCTATGTTTAGCTTTCTTGGGGTGTGTATATTTCAGAATTGGTTGTGGGTTTGTGGGATCTTCCCTTGTGGGTTCACACCAACATGTTTGATCAAATTACATTAGCAGTCTTGTCAATATTGCACCTTAAACCATCTAGTACGATTGATGATGTTAAGCTCGACCTGTGTGGATGCCAAACTATTAGGCTATCTTGTGCTTGGTGAATGTGTTCACTTTTGAGTATTCTAATGGTTATAAACTCAATATCTTGATGTTCTCCTTATGAATATGCACCCATGTACCAAGGACAACCATCAACCTTGCACTTCACAATTATCTTGTGTTGATTGTTCTTGACAAATTTGAATGAAAACTTATGTGCAATGCTATATTTGCATAACTTTTGACAAAGGCTCACAACATTCAGAAAAATCTGTCCTGCTCCAATAATCAAATCCTTTCATTTTCTATGATTCATTTCTGGTATGGGTGTTGGCACCATTTGCGTAGAACAAGTCAATGATGGGATCACTTGACTTTCATGTAACAAACCATGTGGGGACGTACACATTCCTCCTTCACCTCCAAACAAATGATCAGTTCTGCAAGAAATGACAAGTTAGAGTGCTCACCCACATACTAACATTAGAAAAAAATACTTTTCTTAGGACAACTCGACTTACACTTCTTGCTCTTCCATTTGACCATTCATTGTTGGTTCTGTATTGTCATTATCACCATCCTCTTTAATATACACATGACCATATTGTTCATTAAATTTGATTAAATGATCCATAAATGTTGATGTATCAAGGGTAACTTTAAACTTCATTTGAATTTCATTACTTTCTTTTCCCGTTATGGATGATATGATTCTTCGACTCCTTATATGTTGTGACTTCCTTTACGCATCTTGTTCTTACCAAACCACCAACATATTGCATTTCATCTTCTCCACCATTTAAAAACTTCCCCCTACATGAAAGAAACAGAATAGATTCATCCCCAAACTAGTTTCCATCTTTCATGAGAATCTGCAACACAAACTTCGTATTAACAACTTCCACAGCAATATTTACAACTACATATGCACATATTAACAACACGTTTTTTGTCATCATATCAGCATTTTATAATAACACAAACCATACTAACATTTAATCAGACCCACTTAAAACAAGGCTAAACCTCTATTTTCTTCCCCAAAAACAAAGCATTCCCTCTATTGCATTGCCCAAAAATGAAGAACACGTTATGTATTAACAACTACAACTGCCATAGTAATAACAACTACAACTACATAAATTTACAACACTATTTTGTTTTCATTTTAGCGTCTTCACAGCAAAGAACCACAATAACATTCACCATTCCCACTTAAAACACAACAATTCCTCTGTTACCTTGCCAAAATAGAGCACTCTGGTATAAACACAACCCACCCAAGGTGAAACCCCAACTTCAATGGAAATGGGACCATTGGAAGCAAAGATGCAAAATCTGAAATTCTGTCCAGTGAAACTCTATTCTAGGCAGTCAGTTTGTGTGAACGTTTTGAATAACCAAATGGTGTTTAAAAATTCTGAAACTTTCCAGTCTTAAAGCTCACATCCCAAGCTTCAAAATGGACATATAATTTGTGCCATTTTGTTTTGTGAACTAGGAGATATGACTGTCCAAAATTTGGGATGGAAACTGAACTCTGTTTTGGGGCAGCGATGAGTTTTATGTAATTCTGGAATTTTGGGATAATTTTGGGTAATGGATCATATTTTTCCTATAATGAGGACTTAAATACCTTTCATTTTGCTTTGGAATCACCTAATTTTGATGTTTCTAGAATTAGTTATGATTTTTCAAAGATTAGGCAGAAAATCTGCCAGAAAATCAGAAAATGTCAATTTTGGAATTGTGACATCATCATAATTAAAGATGACATAAGCTAAATGTTATAAAGTCATCATCCTCTTCCTCCATCAGCCAAAAACCGTGCAGCACCATGGAGAAAGAGATAGAGAGAGAGGGAGTTTTAGAGAGAGAAGAGGAAGAAAACTCGCGAAGTAAGTCAATTTCTTCGGTGAATTTGTACCTAACACGTATAATCCTTCTCCTAAGCTTCTCTTCTATATTATGTAAGGTATTTGAAGCACAAATCTTGGTGTTTTTAAGTTAGGGTTTTCAGCCATAAGAAGGAAAAGCCAGAAGAAAGAAGAGGTAACTTCCTAAACTTCGTATATTGACTATTTTGGCTGCTGTGGACAATTTAATCGGTGAAATTGTGCTGGATTGTCTTTATTTGTAAAATTTGGAAATGATATGTTAGTAGTGTTATGCTGGCAAAATTTGTACTAAATGGTAATTGTAACCTAATGGAATAGTCAATAAAGTGGTTAGGAGTGGAAATGAACACATTTACGGAGCCAAAACCAAAAAACCCCAATTTTTCTCAGGGAATTGAAAATTTCGGCCAAGCCTAGTTTGGAGGGGTTAGAGATGGATTTTCAATGATTTGATGATTCCATTGAGTTTAGGAGCGAAAATTAGGTGGGGTTACAGTTGGTCACTTTTTTGGAAAAGGCCAAAAAAAGCATAATTACGAAAACGCCCCTGAAACCCTTAAAGTGGGGCTGCATGAAACTTAGATAGATAGGTTAGTTTCACTCACCTTATCAACTTCTCCAAAGAGAGTTCTTGATTCACTACTTTCCAAATTTTCGTGTAGCACAAATCACAACCAAATGACCACACTACACACACCAAAATGAAGCCCATTACTCAAGGATCAACATTAAGGAAGTGGGTTTGAGCAAAGGAGATCATTTACCGACCCAAAGATCAAGCTTTTCCCTTCTTCCTTGCCTTCAACAATGGAGAGAGAGAGAAAAGAGAGAGAGCACGAGAGAGAGAAAGAAATGGAGAGGAGGAGCAAAAAGTGGACATTGAATTTGATAATTTTGAGTCCGGAAATGGATTCCTTGGGTTAAAATATGTCAGAATAGCCCATGCCAAAATTTCAAGAAAAGTACAGCCGGACTGGGTATGGCGGGGCCGGGCCCCAGGGGTATTTTAGTAAATTTTTAATATAGCCTCATATAACCCCTCATAAACACTATGGAAGTGTCTAAATAGTACATTTGACATTGTATGATCGAATGTGAAGCCCCGAGTTGCTGGTACGCAAATCGAGGAGAAAAGATTGAAGGTAGGGGACTTACCTTACTTGCATGTATTTGATATCTTTGCTTGTGTAGTGATGTATGTGATTGCTTTACTTGATTGTGTAAAGCATATTTGAATAAATGAAGCTCTGTTTCTGTTTTACTGTGGCCATAGTTTTGTTACATGACACTACTACAAAAAGGGTAAAAGGTGGCGCACATTTTGTGGCACTTCTTTAAACAAGTGCCATAGCTTCTCTTTTTTTTTTTACCTTTATAATTTTTTTTTAATTTTGGGTACCAGTTGTGGCGCCTAATAGATTAAGTACCACAATTGAGGAGGCTTAGTGTGGCGCCTGCGTACTTGGGGCCACGCAAGCAGCTGTGGCGCCTGACCCACCAGGCGCCACAGCTGCAGGAAAGATCATGTGTGGCGCCTAAATAAATAGGTGCCACACATGATAAATTATATATTAGCTGTGGCGCCTAAGCATTAGGCGCCATAGCTGATGAGAGGCAATGTGTGGCGCCTAACTATTTAGGCGCCATACTTGCCCTTTTTTTAAAAAAAAAAATCAAATGGACAGTGTATCTCTTAATTATTTCATTTCCCGCGTAGTGGTCCTGTGTCCACCCCCCATTCCTTCTCTTTTTGACTATTACTCCACTTTAATTATTTAACTACTCTCTCCTCCATTAAACTACTTTCCCTTTCTCATCTTCTTAGTGGATCCGTCGGCCCCCTCCCTCCATTTCCTATCATCTTCACACTAAAAAATGCACCCACACGCTCACTGTCACTCAAGCTAGCGTCACCAACGTGGTCTCCTACTCCCTGCGCTGGTCAATTAATAGATTTGTAAGAAGAAGACTGTTTCATTCTAGCTTGCTTTGTTTAAATTTTTTTTAGTCAAGATAAACCGTAATATAACGTTTGCCTTTTTGTTCATAATTTAATAGGAAAGAGTTAAAACCTAGCTTGTTTTGTTTGCCTTTTTGCTTTGTTTAAATTTTTTTGCTGACAAGCTTGCGTTTTTTAGTAATCTTTAAATTTACTTAATTAGTTGTTGATGTACTGTGTTCACATATCAAGTTCTTGTATTGTGATATTTTTTATGTTAGCTTTGGAGAGTATTAATGTAAGAACATTATTGTTGGGGAACTTGAATTTTAAATGTGAAAATTATATATATATATATATATATATATATATATATATATATATAATAGGTTGAAATATAAAATAGAAAGATTAACAATTTGTGGAGATGATAAACACGAAAGCCACTCATTTTATATAAAGCTTCACAATCAGGAAGCATAAAAAAGGGCCACCGGAAAAAAAAGAAGAAGAAGAAGAAGAAAGAAAAAAAAAGAAAAAAAAGGGACCCTCCTGTGGCACTTGTTTGAGGAAGTGCCACAGGAGGGGGTCCTCCTGTGGCGCTTGCATCAGCAAGAGCCACAGTAGGAACCCCTGCTGTGGCGCTTGCGTCGGAGGCCCCCATCCTGTGGCACTTCCTCAAACAAGCGCCACAGGAGGGTATTTTTTTAAAAAAAAAAAATTTTAAATGTTGTGGCGCTTCCAAACGCCACAGCTTTTTTTAGTGGCGTCCAGATATGTGGCACTTCTCTAGCGCCACAGTTAATGCAATTATAAGCGCCACAGCTTTACTTTTTTGTAGTAGTGTGAAACATTGAGCATGCAGAAATGTCATTATGGGGCATGCATCTAGATAAAGCTAACATGTCATACACATAGCATCTATCATGCATGCATTATGGTATCTGTTTCCTATTGAGATTCTCTCGAATCTCACCCTCCCCTACCAACAATTTAGACAAGGCAAGTGGCTCGTGGAGGGAGCGGCTAGGACTCATTCGAGATGAGAGTTGGTAGTTGGTTATCAATGAGTTGTGAAGACTGTATATGATTCGGTTGAATATATGGTTATGAATTTTAGATGAGATTGTGTAATCCCTATTTGAAGAATTGTAATGGGCAATTGTGCCCTGTGTATCTTTAGTGAAGGTATGTACCCGGGATTGCAGGGATGATTATATTATGCACTCTGATATTTATATGAATGTGATTTATCTTCGCGTAGTAATTGTATTCGAAATGTAAATATGAGACCAAGTTAATTAGATTTTAAAAGGTATTTTTGAAACCCCTATCTTAAGGATGGGATTTTAAATGAGTTTTGATTATTATTAGTCTCTATTTTATTTTAATCACGTATTTCGGATATAATTACGGAGGGGGTTACAATGAGTGAAGAAGAATTTTGGTAAAATATGCTTCGTTCTATCACCCTTAATGTATCCTTCCTTTAGTTGGGCAATACATGTAATATTATCCTCATTTATGATTGTTGGGGGCATTTTACTAGGAGATAAACCATAAGTTGTTCTTATGTGATGTATTGTTGATCTTAATCATACAGATTCTTGACTTGCTTCATGCATTGCTAGAATTTCTGCAAGATTAGATGATGTAGCTAATATAGTTTGTTTCATAGATCTTTATGAAATAGTTGTGCCACCACTTATGATTAAATACCCTATTTGTGTTTTATCGTCATATGGATCAGACAAAAATCCAGCATCTGCATTGTTGGAAATTGTGCCATAGGGGCCAATCATTGTACTTTAAACATTATTATTCAATCAACTTTTCTATTTTGTTATCATATTATTTGCATGTTCACTGTGATAAATATCTTTGGATAAATCATAATGATTGTCCTAAATGTCCATGGTCAGTCATCTATATAGGAGCAAAGATGAAATAAGACTAGTATAACTTTAAAGAGGTATAGAGATATGAATTGAAGTCCTAGGCACTTGTAAGAGTACAAGGTGCTGAACCGACCCTCTATGAGAAAGCTGCATGGATCAAGTCATAAGCTTATCTCATGTATAACCATGTCACTATGCCCCTTTAACCTGAGATCATCATGGATTCCTACATGAGAGTTGCTCATATTTGACCTAGTCAAAAGGAAACTTTGACTGGGTGATGATAAAGGCTCTGCTCGGGCTTGGTCATTTTCATGCAGAGGAATGTAAATAGTCAAGATGGAATTTGTCCCTCACATTAGTAGAGAGATATTACTGGGCCCCTCGATGAGTGAGTCTGAGAAATGTATAGCTATACTACAATAAAAAGGAGTTTCCATTTCTATAGTTAGACTACTCAAGGATCGAGAAAGTAATGGTCAGGAATAGGAGGATGACATTCTCCATGCCACATCGTTGATCGAAATATCGTGGGACAAAAGGGACATGATATGGTTATATGACATGTTGCATCAGTTTATCGATCCTCATATGAATTGGGTAGTCGTAATGTCTTACTAAAGGCCGTTTACGACTTGTGGGTTAATATAGTCATTGGCCCTCTGCCAACTTCATATGGGCCTACAGGGTCATACAAAAAAATTGCCCAACACGAGCTATAATGTTCAGATTCATTGAATCTAAGATATGTTTAGATTTAATGAATGTAATGGTCAATCTAGGGTGGAGGAATATATATATATATATATATATATATATATATTCAAAAAGAAAATTAATAATATTATGTATACATATATGTATTTTTGAAATACATATATATATATATATATATGATAATATTATTATTTGTGTTAGTTTTAAATTTAGTTTTATCTGATAAATTAAATTTAATAACTAACATGCTAAAAATATAATATCTCAGATTTAATTTACAAAGATAAATTAAATATATTTCCATTGACTCTTTATTCAGATTAAATAAATTTGTTAAATTAAAACTATTTGACATATTTAATTAAATCATATTTATTTAATTTGCTTATCAAAAGGCAATTAAGTGTTAATTGGTATGATATGGATTTCAAAATTAATTAAGATTAATTTTAAAAATCCAATATCCGTTATAAAATAGAAAGCCCTTACTAGTTGTTTAAAGAGTGAGCTAGGGTTTTCTATTGGTGATGAAAAAAGCAAGATAGAGAGTAGTGAGAAAAGAAACTCTAGAGAGAGATGTTGGTGGTGCTAGCACACTATTTGCATTGGATTCGTATTTGTGTGGATATCGGCAGAGAGAGCTGATCCGAGTTGTTAGCTCCTTGAGATAAAAAATAAAGACTGAACACATAAGAAAGGTATGTTTCTTTACTGCTTGATTTAAACGCCGTTGACAGATCCGTAGTTGGGATTGGAAAATTTTTTGAATTTTAATTTTCCGTTGTACCTACCAATCACAACATGCATAACCAATCAGTTCATGCTTGGATACATTTAAGTAGAATAACCCCATGTTCATAGTGCCTTTGAGGTAATGAAGAATGTGCTTCACTCTATTCCAATGTCTTCGAGTTGGTAAAGAACTATACCTTGCTACTAAATTAACAACAAATGATATATTAGGATGTGTATAGTTAGCAAGATGCATTAGTGTTCCAATAGCACTAAGGTATACTTCAGGACCAAGTAGTTCTTCATCACCTTCTTCACTAATCACTTGAGGTCTGAATGGGCCTTTATCCGCCTACAAAGATCTTACAACCATCGGGGTACATAGTAGATGTGACTTATATATCCATGTAAAAACACTCTAGAACCTTCCTTGTGTAACCTTTTTAATATTCAAAGTTCCCATTTTTCAGGTACTCAATCTATAATCTAAGACAAAATTTTGTTCTTCCTAAGTCCTTCATTTCAAATTCTTTCTTAAGCAATTAAGTGCTTTTTGAAGCTCTGCTAGAGTTTCAGTAATGTTGATATCATCAACCTAAATAGCAATCATAGCGAACTCACTTCCATATCTATTCATAAAGATGCATGGGTAAATTGGATCATTTTGTTGGCAAAAAAAAAGGATCATTTTTGTGTCCTTCTTTCAACAAATATTCATTGGGTTGGTTATACCACATGCGCTTTGATTGCTTCAAGCCATATAGGCACTAATTTAACTTAATTGAGTATTATTCTCAAGAACTTGTAGTTGATGCTTCTGGCATCTTAAGTCCTTCAGGGACTTGTGCTTTTGGCACTTTGAATCCTTCAGGGAGTTTTGCTTCTAGCATGTGGAGTCCTTCAGGGACTTGAGCTTTTGGCACCTTTTCATTTCTCTTTTGTACAAAAAGTCATTTGTAACCAACTTGAGCTTTTGGCATGTTTTATATTAATTTACAATAGATTGTCCTTTAGGGATATCAATTCTGATAGGAGCATTAGCGGCTAGGACATGTGACTTTGTCACTTTATTTGGGTCAGTAAATGCTTCTAACATTTGATTAGCTAAATTTTGCAAATAAATTGTCTTTGAAACTTCCAATTCATATTGTCTGGTATGAGGATCAAAATGAGCCAATGATAATTTATTTTAGCTAATATATTTGCTTAATAGCTTAGTTTCTCCCTTTAATGTTGGAAAAAGTGATTCATCAAAATGACAATCGGCAAACCGTGCGGTAAATAAATCTCCTATAGAAAGTTCTAAATATTTTATGAATGAAGAAGATTCATACCAACATATATTCCTAACCTTCTTTGAAGACCTATTTTGATGCATTGTGGTGATGCTACTGGCACAAATACTACACATCCATAAATTCATAAATATGAAATATTAGGTTCCTGACCAAAAACCATTTGTAAGAGGGAAACCTTTAAGTGACTTATTGACCTAATGCATATTAACATTGATGTATGCAAAATGGCATGGCCTAAAGTAGAAATTAGGAGATTATATCTCATAAGTAAAGCTCTTGCAATTAATTGCAACCATTTAATTAAAAATTTTGCAAGTCCATTTTGTGTATGAACATGAGCTACAAGATGTTCAATATCAATTCTAAGGGACATACAATATTCATTAAAAGGCTTTCAAAATTCATCAGTATTATCAAGATGTATTTTCTTAATGGGATATTTAAGGTAATGCGCTCTCAATCTAATCAATTGAGCAAGCAATCTCACAAACTCTAGGTTGCAAGAAGTTAATAAGCAAATATGTGACCAATTAAAACCATATGGTAAGTAAATGGTATACATAGTGGGCGTATTAGCCCACAAATATCTCCTTGTATCCCTCCTAGAAAAGTGAGAGACTCACTTTCTATTTTACTTGGTGAGGGATGAATAATTAAATTTTCCTTGGAACATGCATCACATAAGAAATTAGGGCATTATGGTATTTGTTTATACTTCAAGGTATGCCTATATGAATTCTCAATTATTTCTTTTTTGCATCATGATTGACCTAAGATGGTCTAACTAGTCATGCCAAACATTAAATTATTGGTAAACTTCTAATTTGCATTGGCAAACTTCTGGTTTATATTATTATTTGTAAATTTATAGTTTATATTGGCAAACTTCTAGTTTGCATTAATATTTATAAATTTCTAGTTTACAATAACATGTGTTTTAATTGTGCTTATGAATGTATAGTACAAGCCTAAAGAAAAAGTAGGAAAACCTTGTAATATGTATTACTATCACCGTCCATAGTTCTTGTGATATTAGATCTTGTGATATCCCTTATAGTTCTTCTCCTTTGTTGACTATTACTATCACCGTCCATAGTTGCACCTTAAAAAACACAATCACTTATATCAATGAAAAAATCAAGGGTAGGGGAATGATCAAATGTCTTATCAAAATGATCGGATATACAAAGCTATCAAGTAATCAATATAACAATAGAGTGCCAAGATTGTCTTGCACACAAATTCAAGTAAAAATATGAAATGGAATGACTGCAAGTGTGTGTGTGTGTGCGCGCGCGCGCGCGCGCGTGTGTAATGTGTATAAACAAGAAGAAATGAAGGAATCAAGAAAATTGACAATTGTATTGTCAAAATGCTCACTATTCACATAGAAAACTATATCACCAACATTATAACTTAGGAATTGGAATCATGCATCAAAATAGCATCAAAAGAAAGTTATCCACAAGCAATTCAAATGCAATGACACCACTTTACATCAACTGAGAACAAGACACTCAAAATACAAGTGAAAGAAATGCAAGAATGCAAATGCAAAGTCAAAAGCAAATCTAGATATTTGTAGGTATTTCCTCAATTTTTTCTATGCAAAGATGCAACATGCAATGAAAAAAATGCAAAATTATCTAAACTACCTAAAATACAACCTACAGGCTAAAGACACCAATCAATCAAAGATTGACACTTAGTTACTAGGGAACCAATTACTTGGCTCCCAAGCAACGGCGCCACTTGAAGAAATGTATGCTTTATGCCTCGGTAACCTCTTCAAAATTAAACCAAGGATTGCAATAAAGGGTACAATCCTTAATCGTCTCTTGAGGAGCCTTTTTCTTGATTACCTGGGAACTAACTGCAATGATTGACATAAAATAATAAAAAGGGAAAATTTGATCTTTTAAAACTACTTTTTGCAATTCAAAATTAACTTGTTCTAAATTAAGTTTTTTTGGGATTTTCCTTTACAATATGAAATAGAATGATGATGAAATTAATGAATGAGAGAAACAAAAAGATTAATAATGGAATGAGCCATCCTTCGTAGCAATGGCACAAGTAATTCTCACTTAAAATAATTATAGCAAATTAGTCATGCTAGCTTCAAAAGACTCTAAGGGCCACCCCTTAGAGTCTTTTAATCCAATAACTTAACCACCTCGAATTATCACTTGATTTTCTCATTAATCTTAATTTAACAATGGCCACCAATATGAAAAATCAAGATTAATGATGCTAAGCACAATGCTAAATACAATTAACCAATGCAAACACAAGACACCATAATCAACTAACCAAGCCACCTTGAAATGAGCATAAAATGTTCACAAAATCATCAATTCAATGACTAACCAGTACAAAGAAATGATAATTATGCTAATTAAACACAATGCCAAGTATCTAACAAAGATTCAAGCTACATCCAACCTCTAAATGCAACAAAATAAATCAATCCAACATTATAAAATTCATCCTAAGACCTAGGAATCACAAATACAATGTAGAAATAGAGAAATGGATGAGCAAAAACTCGCCTATTAAAGCTCCAAGTTCATGACATTGCCTCTTACTGCAAAGGATTGAGAGAATTAGCTACTGCCACTCATCAAAACAACTGCACCAAACATTTTTAAAATTCTAGATATATAGAATAACAATCAAAGTGACGAATTAATACTGAATAAAGAAATATTGGTATTGAATATAATATGAACTAATAGCAGAGGAGCCACGGCCAGCAGTGAATTTAGAATAGAGGCAACTATGGTTTGGAACAATAGAAGCATGGGAGGATGAAACTCACCGGAAACAGAAACAGAAGGATTGGAAGTTGAAGGTGGTGTGGAGACTGATAAAGGTGTTGAAGGTGAGTAAGATGACGGTAAAGTGATGACAATTGAAAGAATATTGGTTTAGACTTTACTCGATTTAGTTCTCAAGCTTTCACGGCTGTGAAAGACTATGGTGGTGGTGGTTGCATGGCGGTGGAGAAGTGCTCTGGCTCTTTGGTGTGTCAATCTCTCCCAAGTCGCCAGCTTCACTCCATTCTAACCTCTTGCCACTGTCACTATTGATAATGGTGAAAGGGAAGGCCTCCAGCTCCCTCATCCTTTCTCCCTTAGCTCCAGCTCTCAGCTCCTAATTATCATGGCAGCTCCATTCTTTTTTAAAATGTCCAAATCCTACCAAGAAGAAGAACACCAAGTTGAGCCCAAGTGCAACCAGACGTTTTGACCAAGGGACTAAAATGGAAGATTTGAAAGTTTGTTGAGGGACTAAACTAAAAACTTGAAAACTTTTGTGGGTCCAACCTTAGTTTCAAAACTTCTGAGCCCTTTTCTATAATTTTCTTTAATCCTTCCTTCACCAATTTGTATTTTCTAAAAATTCTAGGTTCTTTTATGTTATTTTCACCAAATTAATTTGCAAATAAAATAAACCCAAAATGTAATACCTTATATTCTAAAAATTAATCAATTAAGGAAAATAATAAAATATATGACATTTTTACCCTTTTTCAACTTTAATTTCATGCAAACTTCTTTAATCACAAAAGAGACATTTTAAGCTTAATGATTATGACAAAAACCCCAAATAAAATTTGAAAATATAGAATAAAAATAGGGATTTGTCATCTATATCAGAAATATCACATAAATAGCTAGTTAGCAGATTATCCTTATCCTGAAGTTGGGCCTAGATCTAACTTATGGGCCACACTCAGGATATTTTAATTAATCACCTAGTTAATAATAACTAATAAATATATTTTAATAAATTAAAATATCTCACATTCTCCCACTTGGCACATATCTATTTATCAATTGCCTTGTGCAGATTAAATTAAGGCTATACTGCAAGAATCATGGCGATAAGTCTTCTTAAGTTGAGTATTATCTTCCAAGTATTGCATGTAAAACCCTTACTTAATGGGTATAACTTTATGAATTTATTCAGTTCCAAACTTAGTGTTTATTATTCTCATCAATAGAATGTATACAAATAATGATAAAGATAATAAACCACATAATTAATTTCATTGCATATCTCTTCTATATGAATGAAGATCTAACCCCCATCTGAGGGACATGTAACACAAACACATTCAGTTTCAATCCCTTAGCCAAAGAATCAGCTAGCATATCCTTTGTATTGATATGATCAATCAAAATTTAGCCATCTACAACTCTCTCTTTTAATCTTTGGAATTTCAATTCGACCCATCAACTTTGACTTCCACTCCATTTGTTATTTGCAATGGCCATTACGGCTTTCTTATCACATTGCATCCTGATTGGCCTAGAGATTGAATCTACAATCTTAAGCCCAATAATGAAATTCTTTATCCAGATTGCTTGTGAACTTGCCTTAAAACATGCTATATACTCAGCATCACAAGTAGAGGGAGTTGTAAGTGTTTGTTTTGTACTTTTCCAGGATATAGCTCTATCTACTAGTAGAAAGATGTAATCTGTAGTAGACTTGTTTGTGTCTAAATCCCCTTCTAAGCTAGAGTCTAAGTAACCAACCACTTCTAGGTTTTCTATTCCTCTATATGTGAGTATGTAGTGCTTAGTACCTTGTAGGTATCTAAACTCTTTCTTTGTAGTTGTCCAATGTGCTTCCCTTGGATCACTTTAGTACATTCCCAACATGCCAACAACGAAAGCTATTTTCATGAGATGTTGCTTGACTCCTCTTGTACCTGTCAGCTCATAGCATAGAGCTCTGACATGATGAAACCACCCATCTACTTTTCAGTTGGCTTAAACTATTTGTCAAAAACTTCTTGGAACTTCTTAGCAATTTCAAATTTAGGAATTGCTCCCCAAATGCTTTTTTGAATCCAGGTCTTGATATAGGACAAGCACATATAGTTGTAATACTCCTAACGCTCCTAATAGTCAATTTAAGTTGGAGTTGACTTGTTAGTCAGTTTGGGAGGTCTAGGTTTCTCCATAACAAAGTGCATGTATAGCATATCAATATGCAAAGTTTTGTCCTCCCTCCATTTAGGGTAATTAGTACCATCCAGCACAATCTTGCCGCTATTGTCAACAAAAAGGTTAGGAAAAGTAGTAGGTGCTGCAATTTAGAGAGTTAAGTTAGCTTATGAGATAACATTTTGAGACAATCACGAATTTCTTGCCTTGAATACATGTTATGCACCAATGAAAATGTGTGATATGTATATATGCGTATCACTAAATTCTACATATGGGCACAGAATTAAAACCTAGCATTGCATGCATTTATCTCAAATTGGTGGGCCTAGAACGTATTATTTACATTTCCTAATACCTATGGGCAACTTAGAAAATATAAGACCAAACTATCCCACCATATTAAATATATAATTATAACTGTTTACCTATGGGCAAAGATCAATTATAATTCTATATTTAATTACAATATGATATTTTACAAGTTCCATATGTGATTTTGTTGTACTACAAAAAAAAAGCTATTTCGTAGTGGTGAATTTGTAGCTGTTAAATATAACCGCTACAAATGTCAATATTTGTAGCGATTATTACATAAACCGCTACAAACTTGTAGCGGTAAGCCACGTGTCAAGTAGTGCGAGTGATTAGCAACGTAATTTGTAGTGGTTAAAAGGATAAAACCACTACAAATATGGCATGAGATTCCTGTCTTAATTTCTCGCGGTTATTTTGTGGCGGTTACAACAAAAAAACCGCTACAAAATGTGGCGCCAACTAGCGCGACAATAGTGTCAGTTTGGTTGTAGCAGTTACTACGAATTGAACCGCTACGAAATACCAAATGACAGCTATTTGTAGCAGTCATGCTTTTATAACCGCTACATAACCTCAAAGGTCAACACATTTGTAGTGGTTATTGTATAACTGCTACAAAGTGTAGCTGTTTAGTAGTGGTTTTGGAAAAAGCCGCTACAAAATCCACATCTATAAATAACCACCGTTCCCCTCTTTTTTCTATTTGGCCATTTTGTTTTCTGAAGTTTCTCTAAGAGTTTTCCTTCATATATGAGCATTTAGGGACTTTCTGAGAGTTTTCGCTATAGCATTTCTCATTCATCTCACTTGAGGTACAAAAAATATATTTTCTGTTTATATTTATTATTATTATTATTATTATATTTTTACATTATAAATGTGACTAATTGGTTTTTTTAATTTTATTTTATTGAATTTTTACAGTTGATATGGCTTTAGGGAGGGACAAGGGGAAGGAGCTCGAGGTCTCCAGACCGATTCTATGGGGTAGAAGCAGTAAAGGAGGGGGGCAATGTGGAGGGGGCAACGTAGAGGGAGGGCAACCACGCCATTTTAGCCCATCTCCTCACAACAGCCATAGGAGTCGACCCTACCATAGCCACCGTAAACGGTCCCACAGGAGCCGACCATACCAGAGGTGCCTCATCTGTGGGGGGGAGAGAGAGAGCTCAGTGTCAGTGACTACAAGGCGAACGAGGATTTCGGCATCCCAATTCTGATCGCAGACATGGAGTGGTTCATGGATACAGATGACGCGCAGGACCAGAACAACCCATGACGGTCCTCTTTGCAGTCTACTGGGTTTGAGGGGCAGGTCCAAGGTAAGTATCTTTTTTATTTAATAAATTGAATATTTAAATTTGAAATGTTAAATTTGAATTTCAATTTATCTCATTATGTGGTAAATTTGCAAATGAGAAGGGGAACTTGTCCATGAGGAGGCTGGATGTGACTGGCCTGGACCGGACACTACAAGTTGTAGTTCCGTGGAATGAGGCCACTGACCAGCCCATCAACAATGGGGGTCACCTGTTCTACCATTTCTTGAATGAGCTGGGTTTGAATTGGATGAGGTTCCCCCTTTCACTTTAGGATGTGGAAGAACGTTCTGAAGGGCCCGAAGGACCTGGCGTGGGATGAGATGGTGAAGGTAATTAATAGTATTTAATTATATTATATTTTTTTAATTAATTATATTTAATTAATATTTATTAATTGCCTTATTTGTAATTAGTTATATTTAATTATTTTTTATTCAATTGTGTTACAGCTTAGGTTTGCTATCCGGGACAACCAGAAGAGGTACACGCTGATGAAGATGGGCGATGGCTGGAAGAACAGAAGGAACCATCTCTTCCATAGTATGGATAAGGATGGGACGATTCCTCTACAGTAGTTGATTGAGAACGTCCAAGACGGCATCCCACTGAATGATTGGGCGAGTTTCGTCCAGTTCAGGAGGAGCGCTGAGGGGCAGGTAATATATTTATAATTATAATTTAAATTTAGTAAATTTTATGATTTTATTAATAGTAAGTGTTTTATATTGTTTTAATACTTTTAGTTTTTTTTTTCAAGCTCTTTCTCAAAGGAACACAAGGTGCCGTGGTCAGCAGACGATCCACCATACAGCAGGATCAAAGATCTTTACTGTCACTTACAGCGAGCTGGTAACTTTTCACAATATCAATTACTTTTAGCTGGTTATTTCATATAATAAATTTAGTATTTTTTTATAATACTAATTTAATTTTGTAATTGTTTTAAGAGAGGAATGCACAGCAGGAGAACCGTCATACGGACTACAGGGAGTTCTTTGCTATCACACATAGACACCGTGATGGGACTCCGACCTCTCAACAGGTAGAGGAGCCCATTTTAAGTGAATTTATTATTATATTGTTTATAAAACCAACTTTATTATGAAAAATAATAATAATTATATGTTTCATAAAATGGCAGGAGCACATACAGCAGTCGCAGGCTGAGCTGTGAGAGACCCAGACCCAGGAGTCACAAGGGTTTGTGGACCCCACTGCGCCATTGAAAGTGGGTCTGGGTCAGGTTGAGCACCTCAGACATGTGGGGAGGATAATGGTAGGTGCCAGACCTAGCATGGTCTACGGCAGGAGCTGCACCTCTGAAGCTGGCAGCTCTAGAGCATAGACGTCTGGGGTCAGACGTCTGAGGGATGAGTCTATTGAGGAGCTGTACTTAGATTTGGCCAGGACATGGGCTACAGTGGCTTATCAGCAGCAGCAGATCCAACAGTAGGCCAATTTCTACTATGCTCAGCATGCATAATGGCGTGATATCACGAACTACATGCTCGAGCGGTTGTGGAGTCTCTTGTTCCTTGACGAGGAGCATCCACAAGTTCCCCCTGTCCCTCAGTTCATCATCTAGCCTACTCCTCCTGCTGATGATGACAGTGTTGTTAAGTATGCCCAGCACCCCGATACAACTACACCTAAGGGAGCCCCACCTGAGGGACGACCAGATGATCAGCCCCTGGTAGTTAGTGTAGGACATTTATTTATATATTTTTTGAAACATTTGTAAATAAACTTTGATATTTTATTTGCAAAACTTAAATTCTTGTTGCGTTTACAACAGTTATATTTATATTTTCAGAGCCTTGTTAAATTCTTGTTGTGTTTACGACAGTTATATTTATACTTCTAAAACTAACCACAAAAACAAAAAATAAATAAATTAACATATTTTTGTAGTGATTTTATTGTATAACCGCTACAAATATTCAAAAAAAAATTTAATATTTTTGTAGGGTTACATTTTACAAACAGCTACAAATATTTTATTCACTTTGTAGCGATTATTAGGGTAAATCGCTACAAATGTAAAGGACTATGGGAGGGAAATTCAAAAATTAAATGTTGAATATTTGTAGCGGTTATAGTAATACCGCTACAAAAATTCAACATTTGAATTTTGAATTTCCCTCCCACTGTCTTCTATATTTATAGCGGTTTACCCTTATAATCGCTACAAAGTGAAAACCAAATTTTTTTTAATTATCCAACGGTCATGAACATTTGTAGCGGTCTTTTTCTTATAACCGTTACAAAGTGAAAAAATTTGAAATTTGAATTTCTTCTACCACCAAAACTTTTTAGCGGTTAATAAAATAGAACCATTACAAATATGGAATTCAGTAGCGGTTTGGTATCCGCTACAAAATGTTAAACGTTGGAAACTCTGAATATAAGTTTTCAGGCCTTTGTAATTCTCTATTCACTCATCTTCTTCACTATACTTTCTTCTCTCTCACTAGTAGTTATGGATAAATCATGGATTAGATTGCCACACAATTCTCTGGAATATTTGTACGGATTAAACAATTTCTTGGATTTCACATTCACTCACACTAGCTATAATGGCAAGATTGTTTGTCCGTGTCAGATATGCAAGTTCAAGAAGTGGCTTGCACGACAAGTTGTTAAGGAACATTTACTTGTGAAGTTTTTCTCGGAAGACTACACATTATGGGCAGTTCATGGTGAGAAGGTCGGTATAAGATATGATTATGCTTTTCCTCGAAGTTCACAAGTAGGAGTTCAACTAGATGAAGATGATCCAATTAATGATGTTGTGAGTGATGCATTTGGATTTCAAGGCGACAACTTCAACGAAGAAGTGCAAGGTTCAGAGTCGGTGTTCATGAGGAATGAAGCAGCTTGGGATTTTTTTAGCTTGATGGATTAAGCAGATCGTTCTTTATTCAAGGTTGTCGAAAATACTCTAAATTATCTTTCTTAATCAAGTTGTATCATATCAAGTGCTTGTGTGGAATCACAGATAAGGGAATGTCAATGTTGCTTGAATTATTACAAGATGCATTCCCCGACATGGAGATTCCCATAACATTCTACGAGGCCAAGAAGATTATCAATAGGTTGGGGTTGAACTATCAAAAAATTGATGCATGCCCCAATGATTATATGCTGTATTGGGGAGACGATTCCAACAGGGAGACTCGTAAGAGATGTCACACATCAAGGTACAAGACCATTCAGAAGAGGAAAAAGCAAAAGAAGAAACCTGTAAAGATTCTCAAGTACTTTCCTTTGAAGCCGTATAAAGATTGTTTATGTCATCCAAAACGGTGGATCACATGAGGTGGCATGATGTTTATAAGAATGAAAATGGTAAATTAAGGCATCTCCGGGATGCAGACGCCTAGAAAACTTTGACAATAACTTTCCATCTTTCGTAGTTGACCCCATAAATGTTTCGCTTGCTTTGGCAACTGACGGTTTCAATCCATTTGGGAATCTTAGCACAAGTTACAGTATTTAGCCGGTAGTCATAGTTCCCTATAACTTATCCCCTGGATGTGTATGAAACAAAGCTCTTTCATTATGGCTATGATCATTACAGGCAAAAAGGCACTGGGTAATGACATCGATATATATCTCCAACCGCTTATTGTAGAATTTCTTGATTTGTGGAATGCCAGCATCGAGATATACAATGCTTAAGGGAAGACATTGTTCAACTTGTGTGCAGCCTTGATGTGGATGATTAGTGACTTTCATGGCCTTGGCACATTATCTGGTGTGAATGTGCATACTGGGTCGGTCGGCGTGTCCAGCTTGCAATTTTGACTTTGACACAGTACACCTTCCCCACAGCCGAAAGTGGTGCTTTATGGGGCATCAGAGGTTTCTCGATAGAAGGCATAAGTTCAGATTGCAACGGAATCGCTTCAATGGGAAACCAAAAAAAAGAAGACCACCTCAAACTTTGTTCGGTACAGATATCTTACATCAGCTTGAGAATGTTGAATTCGAGTTCGGAAAAAGCGCAATTCAGTACAAGCTCGCCAAAAGACGCGCAAGACTTCGGTGCCTCAATAATGGAAGAAGATAAGTATTTTCTTCACTTCTCCATAT
Source organism: Inga leiocalycina (assembly GCA_963242795.1). NCBI lineage: Eukaryota > Viridiplantae > Streptophyta > Magnoliopsida > Fabales > Fabaceae > Inga > Inga leiocalycina. The sequence goes on from OY725321.1 coordinate 63,937,656, forward strand.
TGAAATTTAATTTACTTTGCCATGGTCTTGATGTCATGCACATTGAAAAAAAAATGTTTGCGATAATATGCTATATACACTGCTTAACGAACCCAGCAAGACAAAAGATCATCTTTAAGTGAGGAACGATTTACACGCCATGGGAGTTCGTGAAGATACTTGGCCAGATGAGCAAGACAACTTTCAACCGGTAAAGTTCACCCCCATAAAACAGAACAAGGAAGTCTTCCTCCCGACATTAAAGAAATTAAAAGTTCCTAATGGGTATTCAATCAATATTTCTCAATGTATTGACTTGCGGGCTTGAAAGGTTGCTAGCCTGAAGAGTCATTACTCGAATGTTCTTATGCAACATTTACTCCCTCTGGCTATAAAGAATGCACTTCCTCTCGATGTGTCCATCATTTTGATGGAACTTTGTTATTTCTTTCGGAAGTTGTGTTCCAAGGTTTTGATCATTGAGGAGCTCGATCAGCTACAGTCCAAAATCATTCTTACGCTTTGTCATTTAGAGATGATCTTTCCTTCATCCTTTTTCACTATGATGGTTACCTTACAGTCCACCTAATTCATGAAACAAAGCTTACTGGCCCAGTTCAATATCGATGGATGTATCCTATTAAGATGTATTCATTTTACATATGTGCATCATTGTTGGAGGAATTGAGAACTTCAAACTAACGGCAACTGAGAAGTTGCAAGCACATAGACATGTCTTGATTAATTGCACTCAAGTTGAACCTTTTCTTCAATAAGAATTATACACTCACATGTTATTCTATATCTTTCGTAACATTTTTTACTTTATTTCATTTCACTATTGCCTTCCCATGATTAATTGCAGGGAATTCAGAAGTCATGTTAAGCTTCAACTTAGGATCCGTACACAAACATCCTCCAAAGTTGATGAAAAGGTCCACAAAGAATTCCCAAACTGGTTTGCGTGCAGAATACTAAATGACCACAACCCATACTCACCAAATTTCAGAGCTCTCGTAATTGGCCCTCTTGACCATGCAAAAAGGTTTACAGTGTACAATGTCAATAGTTTCAAGTTTTGCACAATTTCACGGGATCAAGGATTGCAAACTCAAAATTTAGGTGTTTATGGCACCTTTGGGACAAGGAGTTATACAAGCAGTACTAACGCCAACATGCAGTTTGGAGGCGTCCCCTACTATAGAAAGCTTCTTGATATCATCAAACTTAATTACCAAGGTCATTTCATCGTGACGATGTTCAAGTGTTTGTGGGCAAATACCACTACTTCCCGGGTACTGATAACTGATGACTTAGGCATCACATCAATCAATTTCTCATGGCCAATTCATGCTGGTAGTTCTCAAGATGATGAGCCATATATTCTTGCCTTAGAGGCACACTAGGTTTATTATGTTGAGGACGAGAGGTACAGGGATTGGCACATAGTTGTTCATTTAAAGCCACGAGACCTTTACGACATGGGTGATGGCGATAACATCGCTTATGAGAGTGAGCCATTTCAGCCCGCCAATTTTGAAAACTTCTTCCCTGAGGGCGATGACAACTTACCTATACTTCGGTGCATTTTTTTAAGTTCATATAATTTAAATTAAATTTTTTTAACAAAATAATACATTACTAACAATATTTCTACACAATTTTTGTAAAGATGGCAAAGATGAATGATCAAACAAATTATGTTTTTATCTTAAAAAAATTTAAAAAATAAACAATTCTAAAACCGCTACAAAAACATAAAAAAACCGCTACTAAGAAAAACCACTACAAAACAAGTTATACTAACCGCTACAAGTGCTACGCAGATCCTTATAAATACCCCCACCACATCTCATTTCAAACACTCCCCCATTTCTTTCCACCTTACCCCTCTTTCATTTTCTCTCATTTACAAATTTTTTTCTATAAGCTGAGGAGCTGAACAAGGTGATCAAATATGGTAACAAATTTTAAAATTTTTTATTTCAATACTTTTTTCCTTCGCATAATATTTATTCTCTTTTTTGTTTTGCAGATATTTAAGAGCATTTTCTCATTTTTTTTCCTATTTTCCTTACACAATCATAATCACATTGTAGCATACAACATAACAGTTCCTTGTTACCTATGTATCCTCAATAATATTATAAATTCAATCTTCATACTTATTCAACTTAATTAAATCATTCTTTTTAAATTATAAATGAGCTAAACTATTGAATAATAAGCTAATTAAATTAGCTAAACTACTAAAAGAATAAACTATTTAATTTAATATAAAAAAATAAAAAAAATAATTGTATTTATTTTTTTTCAATTTTACAAACATTTGTAGCGGTTATATAACCGCTACTAATAGAGGCGCTATTTTAAAACAGAAATTAAATTTTTGGCATAAAATTTGAATTTTAATGAAATTAGTAGCGGTTACATAACCGCTACTAATTAATGGTGCCATTTTTCAAATTCATATTAGCAGCAGTTCCGGTTTTTGAACCGCTACAAAAATAGAGCAAAGTTTTTATTTTTCATTTCTCGCCTTACAAAATTTTATAGGTTGAGATTTGTGGCAGTTATATAACCGCTACAAAGTTCCCAAAAAGCGATTTTTACTCTTGACAATGTTGTAGCGGTTGGAATGAACCGCTATAAATATAGTAGCGGTTTTTGTGCTTGAGTAGCGGTTAAAAATACCCGCTACAAAATCGTTTACAACAGCGGATTTAGTAACGGTTTTCGAAACCGCTAGTAATGCGGTTGGTAGCGGTAAAAACCGCTAGAAATATACATTTTTAACCACTACTAAATCATAGCTTTTTTGTAGTGTTGCATGCAAAATGAAAGGATGTTGTGGCTACTCCTTGGAAAAAGTAGCATGCTAATCACAAATATCATATAAGCGCATTTAACCAAAATATGCACGTCCTAATTGAGAGATTAATTAATAAACTCGGTAAATAATTAATTAAAGCCCTCCCATTGTTTTATGTATTCAATAATTGTTTAAAGAGTTAATTTTGGCATTTTTCAACTCAAATTAGATTTCAGAAAATTTTGTATTGTTAAATAATTGTCTAAAGTCAATTTTTCAAATATTTAGACAATTAAATAACTCATGAAAATAATTTCACAAATTTTCCAGTATATGAAAATTGTCAAAATGAATCCTTTTAATTAATTTAAAAAATTTGATGTGATTAACAAAGAATATGGATAAAAGAGTAGTTAATTTAAATAAACAATGAAGGAAAACATTTAACTAGCCCAATAGTTGTTTCTGGAATATTGAAAATCCATAGCCCAAAAAAATAGAAGCACAACAGGGTCCATAATGTTACAAAAACATCATTGTAAAATAAATTCAAGAGGTCCAGAAACGTGTTACTATTTTAATTTTAATTAAAAGTCTAGGTCTAAGTTTTTATTAAAGCCTAGTTCGCCACGCAACATAAAAAAAACTTGAAGCACAATCCTAATTCACAAAATTAGTGTCGTCCCAAAGTTTTTTTTTATCTGCCCAAAATGCGTTAATCATTCAACGGCAGAAAAAAATTTCGGCCCAGATGCAACTAAGTCGGCCCAAAACTTGCTCCTGGCCCATTTGCATGAGTGAAACGAGCATTTCACTAAGCCTGGTGACGACGTCGTTACAACGCGAGGGAGGGAGCCTTTCTTGATGACAGGAAATGGCAACATTTTGACCAAGTCAAAATGACGTTGTTTCAGTTGTCTCCCTCACCCAGTTCTAGAACCCTACCCAACCCGCCAACCCGAGAATGACCCGATAAGAGCTGTCGCGCCCAACATCTCAAGTGGTCCTTTCAAGTTATTGGAGAGCTCAAAACGATGATTTTCATGGCAATGTGAATGAGGACATAATCAAAATCGAATATGAGCAACAAATCATCAATTAACTGTAAATATTTAAAACATTTGTGTATGCATTTTGCATAAAATTAAAAATCATAATTCAAAAATTTAAAGCCGAATCAGAAAATGAAAGGTTTTTGGGTTTTCATCAAACACCTGATGAAATATCAGTTGTAACGCCCGAAATTTGGAACATATGGAGCCACATCCAAAATTTTAAAACAAGGATAATTTTAGAAACCTTTTTTTGAATAATGAAGACCAGATAGGGTTCGGGAGTTGATTGTAAGTAGGGAAAGTATTAGGCACCCCACAACATCCATTCATAATAATGGTTAACCTAAGTCCATTATTTAAAAATAAATATGACTTTTAATTTTATTTTAATTACCCAAATAAAAAATAATATTTACAAAATTAAATGAAATGAAAACTAAAGAAAAAATGAACATTTATTTACAAAAAAAGACTAAGGAAATATATCTATCTATTTAGAAAATCGGACATGACCTAAGAAGAGAACCTAAGGCCTACGCACCCTTTAGAGGGATCAAAGCCCACGTAGTTTGGGGGTAGAACGTGTGTCAGTTTGTTTGTGTTTTTTAAGGAAACAATTCCTTTAATTTATTTGAGAAAATGATTTTTTTATTTTCTTGGTATTTTTTTATTTTAAGAAAACAACTCTTCTATTTTTAATCGAATAAAAGAAAGGTTTTTGAAAGGCTCGTGGCCTAACTTTCAGAGGAGATTTCCATAATCTCACACGGAAGAATAATCGATTTTTACCCGAAGAGGCTCTAAAAATGTCACACGATAGAGATCCCTTTTAAAATCAATTTCAATTATTTTGATAAAAAGAGAAACTTTCTCTTCTTTGTTATTTTCATTTATGAAAATGGGCCACAATCATTTTTTTTCTTTTCATAAAGAAAACTTATGTTAGAGGGAGAGATGAAAATCACAAATAGGTAATGCACATCCAAACAATGAAAATAAGTAATGGAAGCAAATCATCACATGTCAAGTTAATGAATAAGTAGTGGAAGCAAATCATCACATGTCAAGTTAATGAATGAAGGATGCGTACCTTCTTCATGATCCAAGTAACGCACAAATATCATTGGCCATATTCTCACAATATCAACAAGATGAGAGCAACATAAATATTGTTGGGGTGGTGGAGTGAAAGAAATAAAAAGAAAGAGAGATGAGAGGTACAATCATATGAGATTAAGAGATTAAATAGAAAAAATTACGAAAAGAAGAAAAAGAATAGAGAGGAAAGATATAAGGAGAAAAAGAAGGGAAAAGAAAAACAAAATAAAATGATCCAAATCATATTGGATTGCACCCTCTAGCAATTAGTGTTGTAGCTCACAAAGGTGACAACAATCACAAGAGCATATGCTTTCCTTTGGCACAAAGACAAAACAATAAAAATAGAAGAGAGAGAAAATAAAGAATAATAAGAAAACAAATCAATCAAAATTTCATATTAGATTTACCCTCTAGTCATTGATACTTGAGCTTGCATATGTGATAATCATCACAAGAGTATAGGCTTTCCTTGGGTTTTTTTAAAACAAGATAAGAAAAGGAAAATAGAAGAGAGAAAGAAAAATAAAAAACAATAAGCATCATATTGGATTCCTCCCTCTAGCTATTGGTGTTGAAGCATCACATATATATATATGCCAACAACCATAAGAGCATAGGCTTTCGAATTAATCCTCATCATATTGGATTCCCCCCTCTAGCTATTGGTGTTGAAGCATCACATATATATATGCCAACAACCATAAGAGCATAGGCTTTCCTTGGGCGTGAAGAAGAAGGAGATAAAAAGATGAACATAATCAATAATTCACTCTTATTTTTAGACACATCTAACCATTTCTTGCCTCTTTTTTCTCCCTATTTTCTTGTGTCTTTGCTCTCCCAATTTTTTTTTTGTCTTTGCTATCCCAATTTTTTGTCTTTGCTCTCTGTAACACCCCAAATTTTATTCACCAAGAATGTATTGTAATTATTTAATATATTCAATAAATGGTGAATATTCATGGCCATAGAAATTAAATGTTGGAAATTAAAAGGTGAACAGTGCTTCCAGTGAAATCGCTTGCAAGGCAGTGGTTTATCATGTGGTTTTGGATGCCCAAATGATGACAAATATTTATGAAATTTTTCAGAATGAAATTAGACATCCTAAGCTTTAATTTGATAGGTTATATGAATCAATTAAAGCTATATACAAAAATTTATAAATTTTTTAAATTAGCCCAGAAAAACTGTTCATTTTCTGGAACATCATTTAAAAACTTAAATTCTGGGAAATTTGTGCTTCCAATTGGCAAAATTCTATATTTTTCCTTGAAACTAGACTCAATAAGGGTTCTATAGCCTTTAGAATCAGTCCGATACGATGTCTACAAATTTAGTTATGATTTTTCAAAATTTGAGCAGAAAATCTAAGAGAAATGTAGTGGCAAACTTGTAATTTTGCCAAACAAGTACCAAATGAATTATTTTCCAATTAATTGAGGTTAAATTCAATTAATTAAAGAAAATAAAGGGGAAATATATATTTGAAGTGTTTTGGTCAAATAAATATGAATTTATGGAAAATTAAAGCAAAAGTGCATATTTGACCAAAATTATGACATAAAGTGTACACGTAACTTGAACTAGTTTTGAAGCCAATTGAGACCAAAGGGAAGGACCCCTAGGCATCTCTTACATGTAACATGAAGAGTGAAATATTAGTTGCATGATACTTGGGCTTAATGGCATGGTTACATAAAGCTAAGGGTTTATGTACATAAAGTCCAAAATTTTGGAAATTTACTTAATTAAATAATTAAAGGCATAAAGTAAATATGATAAAAGCGTTTCCTCTTCCTTCTTCAGCCATAAAACTGATGCCATTTCAGCCATAGAAGAGAAAGAGTGTGTGTGAAATTGTAGAGAGAGAAGGAGAAGAAATCGCACAAGGTAGGTCCATTTCTTCAGTAAATTGGTTCCTAACACATATAATCCTTCTCCTAAGCTTCACTTCTATGTTATTCAAGGTTGTTTGAAGCAAAATTTCATTGTTAAAGGAAGTTAGGGTTTAGCCACAAGAGGAAAAGCTAGAAGGAAGAAGAGGTAACTTCCTAAACTTCAAATACTAGTTGTTCTGCCTGCTGTGAGTAATTTAATTGGTGGATTTCTGCTAGTTTGCTCTGTTTGTAAATTTGGAAAAAGTGTTGTTCTAAACGTTATGCTGCCCAAATTGAGGCTAAATGGTAGCTTTAACATAATAAAATAGTTAATAAAGTGGTTATGAGTAGAAAGAAGCAAGTATGCAGAGTCGGCATTAGAAAACCCCAACTTTTTCTAGAGAATTTTGGATTTCAGGTAGGACTGTTAGAGAGGCTAGGGGTTGGATTTTTATGAAATTAATGGTTCTATTGTGTTCAGGAGGAAAAATTAGGTGGGGTTACAGTTGATCACTTTTTCAGAAAAGCATAATTACTAATACGCCCCTGAAACACTAAAATAGGGACTGCCAAGGACATTTTTGTCTTTTAGCAGTGAATATGGTAATTCTGAGGCTGAAAATGGATTTCTTGGGTGAAAATATGTTAGAACAGCCCAGGTCAAAATTTTGGAAAAAGTACGGTCGGATTGGGTCCCCGGGGGCATTTTGGTAATTTTTTAATATAAACTCATATAACCACTAGAAACACTATGGAAGTGCCTAAAATGATACATGAATGGGTTTTAACCTAATTCTTGTACATTTACTATTTTAGGACTGAGTTGAGAGCCGAGCTTAACACGCATTACAAGGCACGTAATTCTAGGTGGAAAAAGGTTTAAAGTATGTAACTTGCCTCTCCTGCGTATATTTGATATTTGTGCTGGTGTATTGATGCATGTTATTGCTTTGGTTGATTACGTGAAACATATATAAATGATTAAAGCTCTGTTTCTATTTATGCTATGGCCATAAGTATGTTGTTTGAAACATTGAGCATGCAGATATGTCATTGTGTTAACATGAGTTTATGTAATACAAGCATATCATGCATTAAGCACTTATCCTGTATGCATATTGGTACTATTTTCTACTGATATTATCTCGAATCTTACCTCCCTACCAACAATTTAGACAGGTGAATACCGAAGGTACGCAGAGATCAGAGGAGGGAACTATACGAGAGGATTTCAGTGGTGAAACGAAGACGGGAAGATGTCTCCATTTCACTGGACGGGTTTAGACACCCAAGTAGCCCTGTGTGGCTACATTGATGGTAATTATCATGTACGAACCCCTATAAGGAATTTTTGTAATCATGCACATATTATCAATATATTTATACTATTCCTGTGTTGCCCACCAAACCACGTATTAATATTTTGTTGCAAGTCAAAATAAGTAAGGGTGTGACACTCTCATAATTTTTGTGTGTCTTGCTTCAACCCTTGCTCCCCTATTTATAGTCTCAAGGTAGGGTTTTCTTTATAAATACTTCTTCTTTTTTGAATTTTTATTTTTTTAAAATTTTTTTGTATTTTATGTTAATAAAACTACCCAACTTGACCCAATCACCATCAATGAGAGATTTTTTTTTTCCTTTTTTATTTTTTTATTATTTTTCCCACAAGTGATTTTCTAATTTAAACCTATCAACATAAATTAAATTATATAATTTTTATTTTTTTATATTTTCTCTACGAGCAATTTTTGAATTTAAACCTATGAATGAGAGATATTTTTTGTATTATATATATATATATTTTTTTATTTTCCCTTAATGAATGACAATGCCAATTTGGACATTAATCATCATCAATAAGAGGACTTTTTTTTTCTTTCATTTTTTATTTTTTTTTTTAATTTTTCCTTTAATGACGATTGTCAATTTAGACACCAATCATCATCAATGAGAGGATTTTCTTATTTTCTCTGTTTTTTTTTCTTTAATGATGATTACCAATTTAGACACTAACCATCATCAATGAAAGGATTTTCATTTATTTTTATTTTTTTAAGTGGTGCCCGAACAAAATAGGGTGTTTACATCAGTGGTGTTCATCGAAGAACTAAGGTTCTTCGATCTCAATTTGCCGAACAAACCTAGGCACATATGAATCAAGAAACAAAATCACAAATCGAAGAGGAAAATAAACTTCGAATCAAAATGAGATTTCGAAAATATGTTAGGAAAGCCGTCGCTAGTCAGGAAACCTCAGGGAGCAGTCTAGGTTTTCTAATGCTTGTATTTTGGCAACCATAAAACTAAATTGTTATTCCACCATCGGAAATAACACATAGATAGTCAGTCAGTCAATAGATTATCCTAATCCTGAAGTTGGGCATGGATCTGATTTATGGGCTACACTCAGGATATTTTAATTAATCACCTAGTTAATAATAACTAATAAATATATTATAATAAATTAACATATCTCACACTATTCTCCTGTTCACAAGTTTAGAAGGGTGAAGGAAGATATTTCTTCTTTATTTATGGTATTTACTTTTCATCCACACACACACACACATGAATTTGACGATGCCTACCTGATGAGAAGAAAAAGAGGAGAGATGGAAATAAGTTTGCTTTCTGCTAGCCACAGACAACAATTATCGCTACCTTATGAAGTTTCTAGGGATTTTTATTAGGAAAACTTCAAAAAATTATGTTGGAAAATAGAAAATGATGATTCAGTGCAGCGAAATTTGGAATTCCCCTATCAGTGGTGTGTCAGAGCAGAGGAGGATCTGGGATATGATATCTTGTCATAATGACTTAAATGCCCTTAGTGACAAGGAAAAGGGAAAAATCAGAAGAGGGAAGGACGAATTTGAAATGTGTGGAACTGTCAGACAAGAAACCTAAGGTGCAATGGAGAGATGATGGGAACGATGGTGTAGTGATGGTTTAACAAAGAAAGGATGAACATAGGAGGTCGGCAACATGGTACGGTTCTGCGCCTGCAGTCTGTCAAGGGAGGTCCTCATGCTATTCCTACGAAGATGTTAACGAAGGAAGCGGAGTCGTTAATGAAGAATGTGGTATTGTTAATAGTCCAAGAGGTGTTGTTTTCGGATATCCACATTACAACTTTCCATGTAGTTCCTACGAAGATGTTAATCAAGGATGTGGAGTCATTAATAAAGAATGTGGTGTTGTTAATAGTCCAGGAGGTGTTGTTTCAGGACATCCACATTACGACTTTCCCATACTCTTCCTGTGAAGATGTTAATGAAGGAAGAAGAATTGTTAATAAAGAATGTGGTGTTGTTAATAGTCCATGAGGTGTTGTTTTTGGATATCCATATTACAACTTTTCATGTAGTTCCCGTGAAGATGTTAATGAAGGAAGAAGAGTCATTAATGAAGAATGTAGTGTTGTTAATAGTCCAGGAGGTATTGTTTCTAAACACCCAAATTATGACTTTCCATATAGTTCCTACAAAGATGTTAATCAAGAATGTGAAGTTGTCAATTATATCACATGTGTTGTTTTGAACCTAGTAACAATGGCAAACAAAGTTGCAACACGCAAAATATTAACAACACCACATTCTTCATTAACGACTCAACTTCCTTAATTAACATATTTGCAGGAACATGGAAAGTCCTAATGTGGATGTCCGGAAACAAAACCTCCTAGACTATTAACAACACCACATTCTTCATTAACGACTCTTCTTCCTTCATTAATATCTTTACAGGAAGACCTCTTGGACTATTAACAACACCATATTCTTCATTAACGACTCTTCTTCCTTCATTAACATCTTCACAGGAAGAGTATGGGAAAGTTGTAATGTGGATGTCCGGAAACAACACCTCCTGGACTATTAACAACACCACATTCTTCATTAACTACTCCACATCCTTGATTAACGTCTTCGTAGGAATTACATGGATAATCGTAATGTGGATGTCCGTAAACAACACCTCCTGGACTATTAACAACACCACATTCTTCATTAATGACTCTTCTTCCTTCATTAACATATTTACAGGAAGACCTCCTGGACTATTAACAACACCATATTCTTCATTAACGACTCCACATCCTTGATTAACATCTTCGCAGGAACTACATGAAAAGTCCTAATATGGATGTCCGAAAACAACATCTCTTAGACTATTAACAACACCACATACTTCATTAACAACTCCGCTTCCTTCATTAACATCTTCGTAGAAATAGCATGAGGACCTCCCTCGACAGACCGCAGGCCGCAGAACCATACCACGCCGCCAACCTCCTATGTTCGTCCTTTCTCTGTTAACCTCCTTCCAAGAGACCCCAGATCGCCGCCGACCACCATCACTACACCATTGTTCATGTCATCTCTCCGTCGCCCTTTAGGTGTCTTGTCTGATAGTTCCACGCTTTTTGAATTCAGCCTTCCCTCTTCTAATTTTTTCCCTTTTCCCCGTCACTAAGGGCATTTAAGTCATTGTGACACGATATCATATCCTAGATTCCTTCTCTGCTCTGACACACCACTGATATGGGAATTCTGAATTTTGCTGCACTGAATCGTCCTTTTCTATTTTCCAATTTATTTTTTTGGAATTTTCCCATTTTTATTTTTTGTTTCCCTTAATATTCACTTGTTCGCCAAGCTTGAATAAGAAAAAGAAATAAGAAATAAGAAATAAGAAATAAGAAATAAGAATGTGTGTGGAAAAGACAAAAAAGCCCATATGCAAGAAATGAAGCAAGGAGTAATTAGATAAATATTGAAGAATGAAAATTCATTTATGCTGGCTTGTTACGTTGAAGCTCAAACTAAAAAATTGATGTAAGGTATTAGATGCATACTTTGGAGAATCCTCATCTTCTTATTTGATACAGGTCAATTTTAGATGTAGAGATAAAATAAAAACCGTTATAATAATTGCTATATAGCTATTTGTATACCAAAAATGCTACAATGTTGAATCCAAAACCGCAACAGTAACGTTGGCTATTTTTTTTACAAAAAATGCAATAGGAACGTTCTGTTTTTCATCAAAGATATTGCTAGAATCAATGATTCTGCTCCGAATAGCATTGCCTACTTTGCTTGTATTTTTTCCTTTCTTTTGTGGATTTCTTGTTTTATGTCATATAAAAATAGGAAAAATATTAATGTCAAGTTCTTTATGTCTATTTCATCAAGTTCTCTAATCACATACAACAATGTACCTATTTTTGAATTATAATCATTTAGCTATAAACTCATATATATATATATATATATATATATATATAAAAGGACACATGGTCATATATGTGATTAGATAACTTGATGTAATAGATATAATGAATTTGACGAAAATATGGTCCTAAAAATAATAACCAATGTTACGGGAGGAAAATAAAAAGAAAGTTGAAATAAAATGAAAGTTAAGAAGAAGCATCTTCACAGAGGTTTAGAACTCATCATGGATAAAAGCAAATCTATATCCATTTTCTTAACGTCATAGCTATTAACCTTCTTTATTATGTTATGTAATTTTAGAGTTTATTTATGAGCCCAAAACATGTTGAGATGATATTCCATCATTTTATTCAATATGCCGATTGCTCATAGAATAAGACTTAATAATGACTCATTGAATGATGTTCCATTAGATAGGCCCTTAGCTTCTTATGAATCAAGAAGCTAAGGCCTGTCTCTCACGACACACAGAACGGAAGAGGAAGGAGAAGAGAATCTGATGATTGTGGTGTCCACAGCCGGAGGTTCACACGCACACAACGTCAATGGACAGAGACATTTTTCATAACATTAAAAATAAAATTATTTTTTTATAAAAAAGTTATAAAATTATTTTATTTTTATTTCAATACGTAAAATCACAAAGGGCATACTTATAAAATATGTGTTCAGTCTTCTTGATTAGCAAATTAATATTTATTTCTTCAAATTAAATTGCATCCGCAACCTAGGATTATGGCTCACCAATATCTATTTTTATTCCCTCCTTCAAATATAAACATTTATCCAATATTTTACGATTTACATGTGATAAACAATCGAGGCCTTAAGTTTTATATTTCGTATAATACACGATATCTGGTGCTCTCCCACGTACATTTCTTCCGGAGGATCCCTTCCTTATTTTCCTTTTGGCATAGAGTGACTTTTCCTTACGGATGTTGCATCTGTTTGCTTTGAGCCTGTTTGGGAATGCGTTAGGAGAGGAGAAACGCCCAGTTGGGGGGAGGAAGCCCAATGGCAGGATTTTTGTCCGTTTGGGTAAGCGTTCATGGAGATGAGCTTTAACCAAAAAAGTGACTTATATAGAGAAGCTCCCAACAACTACTTTTTTTTCTTCACCGTTGAAGCTTCGTGGTGTTTGACCTGCTCTAGCCCATATATTAGTTTCGTCAATAAAATCTGACTGCTCCAGATATTTTTCCAATATTACATAGTGAAAGTAATTTGAGTAATGTTCATAACATATCAATAGCCAAGTTTCGACGTAAGATTTTTTTTTTATAATAATTGATTTTTTTTTTATTTCGGGTTAAGATACAAAAATCTATCCATAAACTTTCTCAAAAATGCACATATTATTTCCAAAAGTAGCTATTAGAGACCAACTTGTTCGGGTAGATGATCCAATAATTTCATATATGCATTCTAATTTAAATATAAATTTATCCTTTTTTAACTAAGTACTTTCGTGTATTTTTCTCTTTTTTGAGTAATAATTTAACCTTTTTAATTTTATCAAATTTTTTAAATATTTTTTTACTTTAATTATCACAATATATACAACTAATATATATATATATATATACACACACATAGTATTCAATAAGATTCATGCCCTTTTCAATCATTTTCCATCTAAACGGGCTTTTCAAACACTAATCTAAATAGGTTTAAGGTTAGAAAAAAAGTCACTTCTGCCACAGTCAATCCAAACACAAATCACATCTATAATCTGACTTTTTTTCTATCTAACTTTTCTAAAAGTCCATCTATAAAAAAAGCTCCTTCTCCACCGCTAATCCAAACAGGCACTTTGTCATGTATCACTTCAGATTTAGATCCGTCTATATGGTGGGGACCACCAAACTAAATCGTCATGTTTCAAGTTCCACCTGCATTCCTGATCAGGTGCGCGCACATATGTATATATGTATTCCTCTTATTCTTAATACAAGGCATAGTTACCTAATTTAATTATATTAAAAAAATTAGTTAAGTTACTTAATATGACATATATTTTCTAAAACACCCTAGTCATCTTCCTTAATTCCCTCATTCCGTCTCCTTCTTGATTATAGCTGAAGAAGCATTAATATGGGTAAATTAAGAAAACATTGACAAATATAAAAACCATGTTTGATATTTAGGACTAAAATTAACTCCCTAAATATGTCTTATATTAAATACAGGAGGGAGTATAACTTAAGATTGCTTGTCCACTTTGAAAATATGGATAAATTATAAGGGATTAACAATTTTTTTCCTCAATCAGTGATTCACTGATTCACCGATTCACCATATTTTGATAAGCTATTTCATGGAATATTTGGGAATTTTACAACTATTTTTGGACTTAAATTACATTAATTATGATTAATTATGATTAAAGTTGTTTGCATGAAATTAAGGTTAAAAAAGGGACAAAAATGTTATATATTTCATGACTTACCTTTTGATTGATTTTTGAAATATAAAGCATTATATCTTGGGTTTATTTTCTTTGCAGATTAGTTTGAAAAAATTACATAAAAGAACCCAAAATTTCTTGAAACTACAAATGAATGAAGAAAAGGACCAAAGAAAATCACATAAAGGGCCAGAGTTTTTGAAATTTACATTTTGACCCCAAAAATGTTTCAAAATTTTCCTTTTAGTCCCTACACAGACTTTTGAAAATTTCAATTGACCCTGGGAAATTGAATCAGATTTGGCCTTCTTCTTCGACAATTCATCTCAGACTTGACAGCGCCACAGATCTTCATTGAAGGAGAGCTCACCATCAGGCCTTCACTCTCTCACCGTTCCTCCTCCTTTCTTCCTCCTCACCTCCACTGCGCCGTTCAACATCTATCATTCCTCTTCCTTGCTTCACCACTGCCAAAATCTGGGTTAGAGAGAAATCAAACTATAGCTTAGAGAAACTGATCTCCAGGTCGATGCTGTCACGCCTGGTGTGATACTGCGACAGCATCGACCTAGAGATCAAAAGCAGGAGCAAAGCAGGCTGAGAGAAATCGAACTATAGCTTAGAGAAACTGACGGTTATCCTTTCTTCACCTCCACTCTCTCTCCCCTGCACCTCTCTGACTCTCACCATTGAAAACCACCATCACCGTCGGCCTCCTCTGTTTTCTATTGTTCCTCCTCCGTTCACCGAAAACCACCATCACTTGAGAGCCTTTGCCACCAGCTTCGTCTTCTCCGCTTCCATTCATCATCATTGCTTCTTACCATATGCTTCTCATGACTACCGATCCTTACCAAACCTAACAGACCCACTTTCACTCTTGTATCAGATTTGGTTCTTCATTTTCCATGGATTTCCAGTGTTTTGAAGATGCCATGGTTGCAATTAAAGTCATGAATGGCTGATTTTGCTTGAGTTTGGTGGTGGTAAAGAAAGTTGTTAAAGCTTAAGGGTCCATTTGGTTTGACGGACGGGAGGTAGAGAGGGATTTTAATGAAGAGGAGGGGATAGAAGAGGATTGAAGGAATTTTAATATTACTTTGTTTGAATAGATAGGAAGGGATGTATTTTAATATTATCTTATTTGGTTCAAAAGGAAAAAGGAAGGAAAATAGTTTTATATGGACAACTTTACCTTTTGTTTATTTAAGTTGTTTTTTAAAACTTTATAAATGTATGATAAAATATACCTCCAATAATTATATTTATTCTTATAATATATATAATACTGAAATGATATATGTTATTATGATAAAAATAGTCATTATTATTTATAATATTCCTGTCTATTCCATCATCATCTTCCCCTACCCACGATACTGTCCCATTGTTGCTGCCCAAGTTGCAAAAGCAAGCATCAGAGCCATTTGACGCACTTATTCCTATAGGATGTTGTTCAAATGCCCCCTCCTCTTCAAAAACTATGGCTAAAGCAAAATTTTCCAAAATAAGTGAACTATATGTGAAACAAATTGTCGAGTGGATTGATTGAAGGTGAGGCTGAGGAATTAATTGGGAGATCCCACAAGCATGGGCTCAAAAGCAGCTTCGGAGTCCAGTCATCAAAGTAATGGGCAGGGATCTAAAATGCCATCGCTAGAGAAGTTGGAGTGAAGGTGGAAGAAATCGCACCATGACCGACTGAGATGAAGAGGGATAGCGTGGGAATATTAAAAAATTTCATAGGCAAAATAGTCTTATCATGCTAAAAAAATACCCCTCCCTTCCAAACCCCCCAATTTGGGGGGGGTATTTTGAGGGAGGGAGGGAAAATTTCAAAAAATTTCACCTCCCCTTCTAAGTTTTTTGTGTTGCCAATTAAGGGGAGGGGAGTAAAATCCCACCCCTCCCCTCAAACCAAACAGGCCTTTAATGTACTATAAAAGGGACTCCATTAATTTTTCATTTACTTATTTCATGTATTATGTTCTGTTTGGTTTGATTTTATAATTGGTACATGTTTGTGAGACTTAGATGAATGGTTATTTGCCTATGATGGATTGATCTTGTGTTGAAATTTGTTGTTAATGCATTTGGATTTTGTATTAAATACATTTTCTCTTCAATTAATAAAGTTATGCATTCTATATTATTAGTGTGTGATAAATTTATTTCAAATTGAGTGTCACGATTCTGCTCTCATCAAAGAGGAAGCAAGTGCATTAAAATAATTTTTCAAACACACATCAAGTGGTTTTTAACAATAATCAAATAGATAACTATGAATGCGATTGTAGGAGTAGTCATTAATTAGGAAGATTAGACCTAATGTGATTGCTTAAGATTTTTAATTTGACTTGACGCAAAATTTACTCCCACAATATTTCAAGAAGCTAGGAAAGCCACAAACTTTGCTGCCAAGGCCCATTTTATCATATCATGCTTTTTAATCCAAAGCATTTGTTTATTGTTTTCAAAAAATACCAAAACGATTAGAAATAGCTTTAATTTCATGCATTTTAATTTAGAGAAAACCATTTTTAAAACACTCTTTCTAACAATGTTTTTAGCACTTAGTATAACCTAAGGAATTCAAAATAAAAGACACCTTGATAAGAGAATGATCCCGAGTTGTTTGTAATATATTATGTTTTAATTCATGATAAAAATTAGTGATTTAACCCTAAGGCAGCTAAGGTTGTGTCCAACCAATCACCTATATATATAATGATGTTTCTATTTTTTTTTTCCTATAAGAATAATGAAGTTGATTATGCTATTTTCATTTTGAACGTGTGGTTATTGTCAAAAAATTAAATATTATATTGCAATAATTAATTATTAAAGCTACACGTCGAGAGATAATCGTCCAACTCCTCACATCAATAAAATGACTTAAAATGTTCACCAAAAAAATTAAGGGCCTGTTTGATTACCTGTTTTCAGAAAATTTTTTTTTTTTTTTTTAGGAAAAAAAAAACCTATTTGATAATTTGTTTTGGCCCAACTGTTTTTAAAAACAGAAAATAGAAAACAATTTTAAGTTGTTTCTTGTTTTTCATTTTTTGTTTTTCAGCTTTCCTTTTAGCCTCTCACCCCGACCCTCTCAACATTAGTTGTCGCGCTTACCGTCCATCGTGGTTTCTCAGTCTTCACTTTTCGACTTCTCCGTCTCTCACCTTGCCTCTTTCAGCGCCGTCGTTCTTAGGTTTGTTTTCCCTTTTCTCATTTTTCAGTTGATCTAAGTTAATCACAATCGGCCCTCCTTCTTACTTCTACAACTATCAAGATTTTCATGTGCGTCTTCTAAGCATACTTACATCTGTTGAGATTGCGTGCTCCTCTCATCTATTTGTTTAAACATTAATTATTCCCCCAAAATTTCATTCCACCCCATATGGCTCACTGGGGTTGTTAGCTTGCTAGCATCCAATATATATGTTTAGCCTGTGTTTCGTATAGAGAGTATTTCAGTACTGCCAAACATCTCAAACATTGAAACAACATTATTCTGTGCTTTGATAAATAATGATGAGTCTCTCTAGAAATATTTGATATATCCATTAAACTTTGCTGGACGATAGAGTTGGCATATTTGGAAATTCAAAATCCCTTGTTTTATATGCTCAAATTTTGTTCCCCCATCTCCACCCCATCTCATTTTCATCTCTGTTGTATCGCCCTACTCATTATTCATAGGTTGTTCTGTGTTGCATATGCAAATGAGATAGATATTTTCATTTAAACCTTTCAGCTATTTTTTTTTTCAAGAGATGAGGAGGGCGCAAATCCATGAATAAAGGAAAGAAGAAGGGGTGAAGATACTTTACCATCTCCTTTTTTTCTTTTTGTTTATAATGACACATGCTTAGGCTGTAAAACTGTGGGAACCCCCATAAGATTTAGATATTTTGGTGGGGTGAGTCAGTACACCTAACCTTCCTGAAAAGTGAAACAAATTTAAACAGAGTGAGCTGTGATTGACATCTGAGAGAAGGCATCTCATGTTACGCCCTTATCTTAATCTCGCATTTTTCAGGGTGTTTGTTAGAGTATTCACGGAAAATGATATGCGGTTTGGTGGGTACAACAGGAATAGTTGTAATATACTGATAGTATGTGCATGATTACAGAAATTCCCCATGGGGATTCGTACTTGATAATTACAAACCTTGCAGCCGTGCAGGGCTATTTGGGTGTCTAAACCCATTCCAGTGAAATAGAGACATCTTCCCGTCTTCATTCCACCTCTGTTTTCCTTCCGTACGGTTCCCTTCTTTATTCTCAGCATATGTTCTATCTCCTCCTGTCTAAATTGTTGATAGGGGAGGGTGAGATTCGAGAGAATCTCAGTAGGAAACAGATACCATAATGCATGTATGATAGATACTATGTGTATGACATGTTAGCTTTATCTAGATGCATGCCTCATAATGACATTTTTCCATGCTCAATGTTTCATGTATAAAACTATGGTCACAACAAAATAGAAACAGAGCTTCATTTGTTCAAATATGCTCTACACAATCAAGTAAAGCAGTCACATACATCACTACACAAGCAAAGATATCAATTGCATGCAATTAAGGTAAGTCCCCTACCTTAACCCTTTTCCACCTCAAAACGTGTGCCTCGTTAAGCGTGCCAACAGCTCAAACTCCATATTCGATCCTACAATTCCAAATGTATCGTTTAGACACTTCCATGATGTTTCTGGGGGTTATATGAGGCTATGTTGAAAACTTACTAAAATGCCCTCGGGGACCCGGCCTGGCCCTGTCGTACCTGGTCCGGCTGTACTTTTTCTGAAATTCTAACATGTTCCATCCTGACATATTTTCACCTAAGGAATCCATTTCCAGACTTAGAATTACCAAATTCACTGCCAAAAGATGAAATTGCCCTTGGCAGCCCTTATTTCAGTGTTTTAGGGGCGTTTTCGTAATTATACTTTTTCGGCATTTTCTGAAAAAGTGCCCAACTGTAACCCCACCTAATTTTCCCTCATGAACCCAATGAAATCATCAAATAATTGAAAATATAACTCTAAGGCCCTCTAACAGCCCTGGCCAAAATTATGGTATTCTCCAGGAAAAATCAGGGTTTTGCGATTTCGGCTCCGTAAACGCATTTATTTATGTTCCTAACCACTTTATTGACTATTTCATTAGGTTACAACTACCATTAAGACTCAATTTTGGCAGCATGTTCCCTAGGCCATGCCATTTCCAAACATTTAAATCAATGACAATCCGGCAAAATTTCACCGATTAAATTGTGCACGCAGCCAGAATAGTCAATATACGAAGGTTTGGAAATTACCTCAAGCTCCTACTAGCTTTTCCTCTTCTTGGCTGAAACCCTAGCTGCCTAACACCAAATTTGAGCTTCACAACCTTAAAGAACAAAGTGGAGTAGCTTATAGTCGGAGTTATACTCGTTAGGAGCTAAATCGTTAGAGAAATCGGCTTACCTTGCGAGATTTCTTCCCTTTCTCTCTCTAAACTCTCTCAACTTTCTCTCTCTTATTTCAGACCTGCTTGGGACGAAATGGGCTGAAGGAAGAAGGAGGTAATAATATATTATAATATATCATATGTTATTTCATTTATTTAATCAATTTCCAAAAATTTCAAAATCAATTTTATGCACATAAACGCTATGTACATGTAACCAAGCTCATTAAGCCCAAAAAATATTTCCTTCCTCTTGCAACATGTAGGAGGCTCCTAGGGGTCCCTCCCTATGGTCTCAAGTAACTTCACAACTTGTTCCAGTTACGTATATACATAAAGTCTCAATTGTGGTCAAAATTGCACTTTTTGCTGAAATTTTCCATAAATTCATATTAAATTGACCAAAATAGTATAAATATATTTTTTCATTTTATTTTCAATATTTAATTGAAATTAACTTCAATTAATTGGAAAATAATTAATTTTGTGATAATTTGATAAAATTACGATTTTGCAATTACCTTTTTAATCCAATTTCATTTCTAATTTTCCTTTAGCCAATTCCCATATATTTCTTAGGCCAAATATTTTCTCTACTACTTCTCTATTTTTGGACCTTAATATTGGGCTTTTTAAATTACCCAAATTAATTCCATAATTATTTTGCCAACTTTCTCATGAATATGAACATTTATAAATTTTATAAATTCCAAATTCATGAATATTCACCATTTTATTGAATTTTTCAACCAATTACAATATATTTGGTGAATATAAAATTTGGGGCGTTGCTTCTCAGTTCTTTTGCAACTGCAACTTCAATCCAAAATGCTTTAATGGTTCCTTGTTACAGTTTATTTAATTAATTCAAATCTTGGAAGGAGGTAGCCTCATTGCTCTCAAGCAATGTGTTGTTATGTAGGCAAGAATCTGGTTGGGGGTTTGTTTGTTTGGAAGCTAAATGCACTGAATGCCAAATTCAGGGGCAAATAGAAATTCTAGGATATTTTCTGTTTGTTCTAGCCATTTAAAAGTGATTTTACGGCGTACAAAACAAGTATGTAAGTATAATTTTACCGCAAACATATCTATGATAAGCAATTCTAAGCAAGTATAGATGTCTAACCAATGCCACTCTTGTGTTATTAAATATAGTTTAAGATAGAGTGCATGCTACTATATCTGTGTGTAGTAGGTTATGGTTCATTGGATAAAGCTTAATACAGTTTAACTTCCAGTCATGGTAAATGACTCTGATGCAAGTTATTTGGGCATAGATTTCAATTCTAGATGTCTTTTGCCTGTCTAGTGTGAGCTTCAAGATAGCTATTTTAATGGTGTGATGTTTGTCATCTTTTGTATGAGCACAACTTTCAATTGACACGAGGGAATGGTTTTTTTTTTTTTTGGGGAAAGGATATAGATGCAGTCAGCAAACCCACGTGACAAAATTACACTTACATACTTATTTTGTACACCGTAAATTCTGTTTCTGTATTATATGCTGACAAAATTGTGTTTCTATAGTATTGACCAAAGGAAGATATTTTGTATATGTATAGAACATGTACAGCTATGTTGTAGCAAAATTTGGGTTAAAACTCACTTGGGGTGTGCAATTTTGTCTGAAATGACACAAGTTTGAAGTGTTCTTTTCTTTTGTCTATTTTAGATGGCATCCGGTGGAAAGGTAGAACAATTAGAACAATCAGTTTGGCCAAAGCATATCATTAAATGGTACATTGATATTATGGTGGAAGAAGCAACCAAAGGAAATATGAAAAATGGTGTGTTTATCCCCAAAGTTTGGGAAAACATGTTAGAAAAGTTGAATGCAAAGAGTCAACGCACTTTCAATTTAGTTCAAATCAAGCAAAAGTTTAATAGGTTGCGTACGAAGTATAGAAAATTTTCTCAATTGTTACAACACACTGAATTTGGTTGGGATGCTGAAACAAATACAGTTACCAATAATAAGGAGGTTTGGAATAACTATATTGCGGTATGTAAGTATTGTGATTTATTTAATTAGATAGTTTGGACTCTTTAGAAAGGAAGAGAGCTTGGCTGGAAAGCCTAGAGATAGACATATATATATATATATATATATATAGTGATTTATTTAATTAGATAGTTTGGACTCTTTAGAAAGGAAGAGAGCTTGGCTGGAAAGCCTAGAGATAGACATATATATATATATATATATATTGACTTGTAGCTTTTATATTAGATGGTGAACTATCAGTTCTTATATTAGTTACTATGAACTATGCTTTGTTTTGTGGCTGGATAATTGCTTTGTTCCGAGTCTAAAAATGATATAGTATAATAGAATTATATGTAATTTTTGAAATCATGCTTAAAAAAATATCCATTTAAACTTTAACCATGTTATTTTTGTTATAGTAAATATTTTTGTGTTATTTATGAATCATTTAATTTGATGTTTAATTGGACTAATATATTAATATAAAAAAAGTAATTATAAGAAACAATTATTCAAATAGTTTTTTAGTTTTTTTTTTCTGGAACTTGTTTTCAAAAACAATTATCCAAACAAGTATTTTGGTTTTTTTTTAAAACTTGTTTCCAAAAACTATTTTATAAAATTGTTTTTGAGAACAAAAAGCAGAAAACAAAAATCAAACAGGCCCTCAATGACTTAAAATCGACAACAGTAATTATTGATTTTCTGCTAAAGCGTGCGCTAGGTAACTTGATGTACAGTAAGGTGGATCCAGTTAAGAAACATTCTTGGACAGGAACAGGGTAACCTGAGAGGTGGGCCCAGGAGGAGCTCTGAAGTCATTGGGCTTGCCACATATGTTTCCTTCCATATCCATAGCTGGAGAGGCCGAAGCTAGGGACCCAGAAACAAATCGTAAAGACAACATCATAAGAGGTGTTACCAATAAGGATCAGGCCTCGTGGAAGGCTCTAATCTCTCATGCTGCAGCAAACCAAGATTCGATTGGGAAAGGTAACCACATTTAGTGCCTTGAATTGGATTACCTCCAATAAGAGGATACCTATAACTAGCTAAAAAAAATGAAATGTGCTTCATATAATTGATCGTACACACGCACAATTCTTGAATGAATGAAGAGAAGCTCAACAGAATACAACTTTCGAAATCCAATCCAATAATTAGGACTTTATAGCCTCGTTCTAAGGTTCGTTCTTTTTTTTTTGGCTAATTTGTTTAAACTTTTTTTTTTCTTTCAATTTGTTTAAACTAATTTGTCGGACTTATAAACTAATATATAATCTAATGTTATAGATAAGTATTTCTGAGGGATAATGTAATATATATTATAATTAAATTATTTATTTAGCTTTGTTAATCTTCTCAAATTAGTTATCTAGGTCTCATATTAAAAACCAGAGGTAGTATTGTGTTTTAAATGAATTAAATATGAGTCTTAAAATCTTCTAAGAAATGATTTTATACTTGACCGACTAATTTTTATATTGATTATTTTATATTTTAGATTATTCATGAAAAAATAGGTAATCTCTAAAATTAAATTTCATTCAGGTTTTGCTTTAAAAATAATAATGAAAATTCCATTACATAAAATAATGCATTCTGTATTCGTATAAAATAAACTAAACTTAATTCATTAGGATGTGGTATCTTTTAATATAATTTTCCATACTGCTTGAAATTTAAAAATTGGACGTAATGGTCTCTTCAACTCTTCGGCGTGAAAAGTGGATTGTTAGACTGACTGTTGTGGCTTATGAAATATAGATACCAAAATACTTACCCATTTTTCCACAAACAATATATGGAATCTGTTGAAAAAATGAGAGCTGCGTTATTTCCATGGTACTTGTTTTTTAATGTAAAACGTACTTACCTAATTTAATTAAATTAAAGAAGTTAGTTAAAGTAATTAATAAGACATGTCTTTTCTAAAATACCTAATAATCTTCCTTAATTCCTTTCATTTCTCTTTTACTGCATTATAGATGAAGGAATATCAATAAGGAAAAATTGGGAAAGAATGGGAAAATATGAAAAACAGGTCATACATTTAGGCCAAAATCAACTCCACAATTAGTTTATATATTAAGGACTGAAGAGACTATTACCAAAATGTGTGTGTGTGTGTGGGGGGGGGGGAGTTGTGCCGTGTGAAATGGAGTGTGACTTTGAGGTCTAGTCCCAAGTCAAGCATTCCATCTATCAATCACTAACGCGCTTTGTGGGTTCTTGTGATAATGATACTTCTTTTTTGTTGCATCAACTTCTTTTATATTCAGCTTCAACCAAAATTAATTAGATGTGTCATTATAATAAACGTTTAAGCCTTTTTAATTTTCCTATTTTATTTAGATGTGTCATTTTTTATTTAAAATGACAAAAGTCCATATTCTTGAACTTTATGTTTTTCTTTATCCACTGTTTCTATTTTCGAAAGAGAAGTTCTCACTTTTTTAAAGAGAAAACCCATCCCACTCAATTAAATGAAATAATTAATGAAAGGAATGAAGAAGTTAAAGACCACACTTTTTTTTTTTGGGTCACTAAGTTAGTGATTCCCTTTTTTGTGTACTCTTCAAATTTGATCTGTTAAATATGACTATGTTGGAGGGGATTGATTATTCAAAAACGGTTAATTAGTAGAAGACATAGAAGAGCATAACATTAAGCACAAAAGAATGTGTGAATATTTTATTTTAAACATTGAAATATAAATCAAAATATAATAATTCATATATAAAATCAAATCGGTATCCACTTTGTTAACAAGTTTTTTGGAGTTTATTTATGAGCCCAAAATACGTTGAGATGACTCTTTCATCCCTTTATGTGCTGATTGGCTCATTGATTAGTACTTTTTCAGTGAGATTCATTAGATATGATGCTCCATTTCCATTAAAATATGCCCTGGTTTTTGGAATAAAAAAACAGAGCTAAATAATGAAATAATCGTATTATGTTATAAGTTTTTCCCAGGTACTCTCTAGAAGTTAACAAATTGAGTTTAAGTGCGCTCATAATGACCAGATACATCTCACAACTCTAAGAATATTCACAAAAGTTTTTAAAAATTAACAGCTAAAATGATTTTCATATAGACAATAAACTCCAAACCTCACACATCCTATAATAATATTACAAATACGAAATATATATTCATAAGGATATATAAATACACAGACATATATGTATGTATTAGCTGTGCCATGTGAAATGGAGCATGACCTTGATCAATTTGATTGTGACTCTTTAATAACGTTCTTGTGCGAATATAGAATCTTATTCCAACAGAATTGACCAAAAATGAAATAATTTAATGATAACGGAAAAAAAAAAAGAGAGAGTAAAGACCACACAAATTTCTTGCTCTTTTCACGCATCAACTTCTTCTAGAGGGTAAATGTAATCATTATATATATTTTTCATTATTAATTGTTCATTTTGTTATTGTATTTTATTTTATAGGTCTGACCATGTTCTCATCACAATTAAATGCATATAATTTTTCACTTTTTTATCTTTGAGTAAATTAAAGACGATTTTATCTCTATTTGTTTATAATAATATTGTATAAATGGTAAAAAAATCTATATTATCACTTTTATTTCATATTGATTTTCTCAAATTCTCCTATATATAGCACCTACTAGTGGAGCACATAACAATCCAAATCCATTTTAAAGTTGTTTCGCTCCTACTTGATTGTGATGAAAACTCATTATAAGTCATTATGTTGGAATTGTAGTAATGGTGATGCCGTAGTAGTGTCAAAATCGGAATTTCTTCAGTTAGTCATATTAAATTGGGCTAAGCATATTGAGCTTAGACACTCTTCATTTTCTTTAATTTTAATTATTTTCTGGCTCTGTTGTTATTCAAAAATGAAGGAACACTCACTAGTCATTAGTAACATGTTCATAATCTGTGTCCTTATTTTTTTTTTCTTTTCAATTTACATCTCTCTTTTATCATATTCATTTGAACTTGGAGGGAGTACTACAATTTTTCACTTTAAATCTTTCTCAAGGCATCAGCTACATACTAAATTATTTTTTCTCAAATAATAATATCGAACGACGACCCAGTCCCAATTACATTAATTTAAGCTAACTCATTTAATTTCTCTGGACAAGTTTAATTAAATTAGATGAGACATTTTTTCAGGAATGAAAATATGAAAATATCTAGTCTTCACGGCAATTTTACTTTGCAACTTTGTCAAACACGCAATTGAATGGATTGTATTTGGCTTTATCAGCGTTCTTTAAATCCCACTCCAAAGCTCCAGACTTGATCCTCCATTGGTCCTTGCTTTCTTTCTGATTGTGTGCTCCATACTCGTGGCAATTGAAGCAAATTACCATTTTTTATAATATAAACAAATTTCTATGTAATGATCCATGTTTTATGTTAGTGACAATACGATTACTTATAGGCAACTTTAAGGGGGGAAAACAGTGTAAAAAGCACCAATCAGTAAGCCTCAATTCGGATTATTAATCGCCTACTCGAATGCTTAGTAATAGGATCCAAAAAAAGCAACGGACACCGAATGGCCCAAAGGATTATTACAAAAAGTGCATATTATATTCTTAACTTCTTTTCCTTTCAGTTTTCCTTCCTCATTCGTGATTATATTTACGATTTTATTAAAATATAAAAATAATTATTTTCCCATCTGTCACCTAAACGGTAACTGTTAAATAGTAGTTGAGATTTCATCTAAGAGAATACATGAATCTGATTAGGGCCAATATAGTATTTGTATGTTTATATTTTGGTTTTTGGTCTTTAATAATTACAATTTTTAAAATTCTCCTTGACAAATATCATTCAGTGTAGGTCCTTCCCTCTAATATTCCCAATTAAATAATACAGTGATAATATTGTCCTCAAACTCAAAGTGGTAGCTGAAGAAATTGAAGACCATAGAATTTTTTTTTTCTAATATTGAGAATGTGTCTGCTCAGTTAAATTATACAGTCAGTGCCTTGAATGAACAACAAGCTTAAAAAATTAAACATATTATTGATCAAATTAACCACACACGTGTAATGAGAATGAGTGAAAACACGAAACCAAGATTTCTTTCGTCAATTTAGATTTGTTTTGTGTCGATCATCAATTTAGATTTTTTTTTTTTTTTTTGGCCAGCAGAATTTAGATTTCAATGCCAGTAAATTATGGAGAAGCATTTTATATATGCATGGTAGCAAAGCATTCCAATAATGTTCTGTGGGGTTACTCTTTGTAGCCTACTAGAGCCCACCATAAATAAAATAATACGATGAAATTGTGGTCCCAGAACTGGAATTGTTCAATACGTGATTGAATTAAGTGACGAAGTTTCTTTTCATTAACATATATTTTGGGTTATTTCATACCCACAAGACTTGACCATAAATAAATTATATCTTCAAATATAATACAATGACTGACTTAATTTCGGACCGGAGAAGTATAAATCGACGTGCGCTTTAATTGCTGGATGCACAAGTCTTGAAATTTTGTTAAGTCTGATATGCTCCTCATGGGAAAACCATCTTTCTTTGTTTTCCTGGTCTTACTCCATTGCTCTATGGTTTCCTTAGCTTGGACTACTACAAACATCAGTACTGATAAATCTGCACTTCTTGCCCTTAAATCTTATATCACTTCAGATCCATACGGTTTCTTAGCTAATTGGTCTGTCTCTTCTACATGCAATTGGACTGGTGTCACATGCAATACTTGTCATGGAAGGGTCCACTCCTTAAATCTTGGCAGCATGGGTCTCAAGGGCACCATATCTTTTTTTTTTTTGATAAAAAGGGCACCATATCTTCACAACTGTAAAATCTCTCATTCCTTGTTGAACTTGATCTCAGTGACAACAATTTTATGGTCAAATACCAAAAGAGTTAGTTCAATTGCGTAGATTGAAACTATTCAACTTGAGCTACAATGACTTTCATGGGCAAGTTCCAGCAGAGATAGGAGATTTATCTATGCTTGAGTACATGAGTTTTCGAAATAACAGTCTTAATAGATTTATTCCACTATCTCTATTCAATCTATCAAGGTTGGAAACTTTAGATTAGAATTTTAATTTCTTTGAAGGGGTGATTCCACTTGATGTGGGCAAACTTGAGCAACTGAAGATTTTACTACTTAGTGTTAACAAACTTTCAGGAATCATTCCCCGGACCATTTCCAACTTATCTTCACTCAAAATATTGGGTTTGGCTTATAATAGTTTGTCAGGTATGTTTTGGATTATTGTCAATATATATATTTGTCTTTGTTCTAAACTAATATATTTGGTTAGTAGGATCTTATCCTCAAGGAATACGATTTTGTCTAAATTGTGTTTTATTTATTTATTTTTGGTACTTTTATGAATTTTCTTCTTTATTTTTGTCATAATTTTTCTACTCTTTTTCAAAGGAAAAAAACATTCATCGTCAAAATTTTGGAACAAATTATGTAATCACACCATGGGAGAAAAATTACTGTTATAATATTAATTAGTCCAAGTGAATCTAAAGGCTCATCTATCATCAGTCTTTGAAAATAAATGTTTATTATTCTATCATTAAAAACTTTTTGAAGAGTTTTTCATAGGAAAAAAACTTAGGTCAAGTTCATTATATCCATTATGTCAAGTTCTTCAATCACACATGGACATGTGTCTTATTTATTTTTATTTCTTGTGGATTTATAATTAGTTGATAATATTTAAAAAATATAATACATGGTCATATGTGATTGGATGACTTAAGAAACTTGTATTATCCTTTTTCATGTTGAATAAACTTTACAACCAACATGTCCCGAACGTTTCATTTTGATTTGGACAATCTCCATTATATTTTAATTTCATTATCTGTTAGTAATTATTATTTTAAGAAAGTTTGTAGTGTCAACAAAAAGATTGTTTCTAGGAGTCTCCCAGGAAACATGTGTTTTGATAGGAATGATGAAAAGGAAGGGCCAATTGGATTTCAATTGGTGTAATCCATGGTTATTTGCCCACCCGAATTAAGAGGGTTATACCTTTTATTGCATTTTATCATTTACTAATATACGTGTCATTTCTCAAAAAATTTGCAAGTCTTATTACATTGTTTCTGTAGAATATTAATTTATCTCATGTACGTAACAACTTGTGACATGTAACAAATTGTTACTAACATTATTTTCTTTCCCACCCCCTTAATAGTTGAAGGAGGCATCCTAAATGAAATTGGTGATTTTTCACAATTGAAGATGTTGTATCTTGGAACAAATCAACTCACTGGTTCTATACCATCTTCATTATTTAACAATTCAGCACTGCAATGTATTCAACTAAACATAAATCAATTATCTGGTAGTCTCCCAAAAAATGTGCATTTTAGGCTTCCAAAACTGGAATTATTTTATGTGAATGAAAATGAATTGTCTGGTGAAATACCCTCCATTTGGCATCAATGCAAAGAATTGATAGAGTTACAATTGGAAGATAACAAATTCAAGAGAGGAAATATACCAAGTGACCTTGGAAATATGATCAACCTCCAGTGCTTGTATCTTGCGAACAGCAACCTGCAAGGTAAGAGTTTTAATTATATCAATGTCAAAAATTCTATTCTAGTATTTCATAAGGCATTAGTGAATAATGATTTTGCTATATTAATTTTTAAAGACATAGAATGTTTGGTCAAAAAGACATAGAATGAGGTGCTTTCTTTTAATCCCAAAGTGAATATAAATAAAAGGGAGCCTAAAGGGAAATAACCTGATAAAAGGGTCCCATTTAATGCTACTTAGAGTTAGATTGGATTAAAAGGGTGAAGTATGACTTTTAACATTGATATCTCTATCTTAGTGATTATTTGTATTTAGCTATTTATATTTAGGGATATGATATTTTTAAATCTAAATAATCTTTTTATTCGCATATTTATTGTAGCTTCCCAAAGTTTAGAAAAAAACTTCAAATATTGAAAACAAATATAAAATACTAAACACTCGAATTAATCTTTATTTGAAATTTTTTAATGTAATCACGAGAGATGTTATTTTTCAATTTGGAATGATTTTGCATGCCTTTGACTTTAGTATGGGATTGGAGAAATATAAAATGACGTGTTTGTTTGTAAACAAAATGAAATTTTGTCCCCCCCCCCCCCCCAATTTCATTCATTCATATTCATTCATGACGAGATGTCATAATGTTCATTTTTCAATTTGATTTTTTTTTCCAAAAATAGTAATCCATAAAAAACATGTTTGGAATATTTAATTTTAATTTGGTAATTTATTACTAATTTATATTTTTAAAAATTTTGTAGTTTACAAAAATAATTTTTCTAGTAGTTTTGAAAGAAATTATGAATAGCAAAGGCAAATGGATTTTGATGTGTCTGTTAGTTTTTTTTCAATTAATCACAATTAATTGAATTCTAATTGAACCATATTTTTATATGAATTTTTCATGATTAATTTGAGATTTTAATGTATTTCCTGGGACATTATTGTATTATTAAGCATTAATTTTGGTTAGGGACAATTGTTTTGAATTGATGGCAATTAGGGGCAAAATGGTCAAAATTTATTAATTATTTTTTATACAATTGTCCCTTGAACTTTTGATGCTACTTGAGCTTAAACTTGCATTGTAGGTGTGAAGGAAGAAATTTTGAGATCTAGAGGGTCAGAATTAATATTTTGAAAATTGGATAAAATTACAGAACAGGCCCAAGAATTCTTGAAAATTACAAAGAGTGAAGGAAAAGGGCCAGAGAAAATTACAGAAAAAACCGAAAAGTTTCAGAAAATTCTGATTGAGCCCCAGAACATTTCAAAAGGATTCACTTTAGTCCCTAATGAAAGGTTTTAAACCTTTCATTTAACTCCCTGGTCAAAACTTGCGTTTTGACCAGGGAATTAGGTCACTGTTTCGGTCAGCAGCAGAGGGGAAAAACAGATCCGAAAGAAAACAGAGGGGACCCGACACTGGAAGGGAAATGAGAGGGAGCTGAGTTCTGGGCAGGGGGCGCCGCAAGAGATCGAGAGAGAGCTGAGAGTTGGAGGGAGACTGAGTGGAGATTGGGAGCGAAGAGTTAGATTAAAAGGATGGAGTATGACTTTTACCATTGATATCTTTATCTGAGTGATCATTTGTATTTAGCTATTTATATTTAGGGATATGATAATTAATATTCTTCAATCTGAATAATCTTTTTATTTTCATATTTATTTTAGCTTCCCAAACTTTAGAAAAAAAATTCAAATATTGAAAAAAAATATAAAATACCAAACACTCTAATTAATCTTTATTTGAAAATTTTTAATGTAATCATGAGAGATGTCATTTTTCAATTTGGAATGAGTTTGCATGCCTTTGTTTTTCACCTTTTCTTTCATTCATAATCAGGGTAATGAAACCCAGACCGGACCGGCCGGTCCGGCCCGAAAACCGGCGAACCGGCTGGGAAACTGGTCCGGTTCCCAGTCCGGTCCGGGTTCACTTTTATTAAAAAAAAAAAAATTAATTTTTCCTTTAGAATTTCATACTATAAGTCTAAAATTTTCAATTTCTCACCGGTTTGGCTCCGGTTTGGTCTCGGTTTGACCCACTAACCCTTAACCCAGTACCCCGACCGGTTCAATACCCGGTCTGAGTTTTAATACCTTGTTCATAATGTTCGTTCATGAGCTCATGGGACCACATGATATTTAAAACTTGGAAACAAAATTTTGTAGGTACTGTGCACCATATCATTTATACTTTGTTCAATAAAAAGCTCCACACCATATATAATTACTGTGCCCACTTGTTGACTGTATATGAATGCACGTATTTGCAACTTATATCGCTCTCTTATTATCTTCAACTCTATATTTCTCCTCTTCCTGTCGCTGATTAATTTTATTTTTTTAATATTTTTAATCATTTCTTTCTTATTTCATAAATTTATAAAATCCTATTAAATAATTATTCAACAATTACAACATAAAACACTTATCTCATTAGCTATATACTTATTAAAAGTTGGGCAATTCGATGGTGAGAATATATTTGATTTCTGACTTTTTAATATTTATGCATGGATTATTAAGCATAACACAAATATTCAAGTTTTTTTAATTAGTACGTAAAACACGTGTAATTGTTTTATATAGTATATGTATGTAAATTATATGAAATTGATATTACCTATTTTATTTTTCTTTTACCCCCGTTTGGATGAGAAGAAAAGATGGGAGGAATGAAAATGGGAGGAGAGAAAATAGAAAGAAGAGAAAATATAAGAGAAAATTGTATCACCTCTATTGTTTAGACCCACCCCATTTTCTCCCCCACTTTCTTTCCTTGCACATTTTTCTCTTCTATCCAAATACGGATAATATAATATAATATTTATATTTATTGGTTTTCCCCAAACTAATTTGCGTGATTTATAGACTGATATATAATATAATGACATACATAAGTATTTAGATAGATCAAGTAACATATACAATAATTAAATCATTTATTTAGTTTCATTTATCTCCGCAAATCAGTCAATTCGATCGTATATTAAGTATTGGAGTTAATTTTAGCTATCATTTTTTTATTATAATTGTACATTAAACATATTATGAAAATATTATGACCCATTTTATTTTTCTTTTAAAGTCTATTCAGCTTTTTTACAAGTTTTTTTTTAGTTGATGTTAATCTTTTTTTTTTCCAACTTTAGTTGATGTTAATCAATTGTATTTCGATGCCGAACGAACTCTTTACAAGCATGATACTATTATTTTTTATCGTCATTCTTTACTTTTCTTTTAAAGGGAAATTTTAGTAAGGGACTTCTATAACAATTTAATGTCAAATAGCCCCTAATAAATTCTGAAACATCACTGTGGGGCAAAACAAAATTAATTTTTATGGTGAAATGACATGATTACCCCTACTCAGTTTTTTTTAAAAAAATAGTCAGCATTTTCTCGCCATATCATCTATCAGAAATCTAAACCATATTATATATTTTTATCCTTATATATGGTTGTACTTCTATATATTTAATTAGTTATTTTTCAAATAATGAATTATATGGCAATATCACTTGAGAGATAACATAATTTATTTGATAAAAAATTAATTTTATATTTTAAAATACCTTCTGAATTTTTTATAGATCAATATTATCTCCTAATTAAATAAATAAATTATATATAAATTTAATTTTTTTAGGGGAAAAAGAATAATTTCAGTTCAATTAACCAAGTTATATTAATTAATTAATTCATAGGGAATCATCGTAAACTTCAATCAAAATTAAATAACAGATAATTAATTTTTAGATATTGCTTGTCCCTTCATAGTCTTTACCACTTCTTGGTTCTATTTTATGAATTTTTATATTTTAAAATAATTTTCAGAATAAGATAAATTTATTAAAACTTTTATTAAAACTTGAAGTGCAAGACACTTTCAAATGAGTAGTTGTTAAGAAATTAATTTATTTTGTTCATAAAGCTATCTCACTTATTCATAGAACTATTCAACTTGCTCATGATGTACAAGGCATTTACAAATTTGATCTTCTCAAGAAACTAATTTATCTTATTAATAAAAATATTTCACTTATTTATAGGGCTATTTCACTTGTTCATGATATATAAACACTTGTTTATTATGTTGTAAAGTAGGTAGGGATATAAGATAATTACATATATTTTTCTTACATATATTAGTGATAAAGGCCTTTGCTAGCCCAGTGGTAATGCTACTCTTGGGGTACTAAGAGGGGGTGGTTTTAATCCCCCACATGGCACCTTTAATTTCTTGGACATTTATTGAGGGGTGGGTTCCAACTAGGGGTGGAAACAGGCGAGGCGGCCTGTCAGAGACCTGTAGCCTGGCCTGTGATTAGCCTGTTCAAGCCTGACCTATTAGGCTAAAAGGCCAGGCCAAGGCCAAAACAAAAGCTTGTTTTGCTTAATAGGCCAGGCCAAGGCCTATTGACAGGCCTGTTAGGCCTGTCAGGCCGGCCTAAGCCTGTAAAAATATTTTTTTAAAAATCAGATAAGGCTTAAAGGATAATTTCGCTTGAGCTTGTAAGTTTTAGCCTATTTTTGGCCTGTTTTAAGGAGGCCTGTGGCCTGTTAGCCTGTTTTGCAGTGTGGCCTGTAGGCCTGTTGGTTTGCTTAAAAAAATTTTAAAAATTCAGGCCTCCTTAACAGGCTTCAGACTAGGCCAGGCCTATGAACATACAGGCCAGGCCTAAGCCTAAAAGTTGGCTTTCAACAGGCCACAGGCCAGTTTGTGCCTTAATAGGCCAAGCCTATTAAGGCAAAAGCCTGGCCTGGCCTGGCCTGTTTCCACCCTTAGTTCCAACCCCCACTTGCCCCCTTTGCTAGACATTTACTTTCTAGACTACCATGCCTGGCCATCCGCGGTGGCCAAAAAATGCTGACCAATTTTTTTTAAAAAAAAAATGGGCAGAAGCAATCATGTCATTTCACCATAAAAATTAATTTCATTTTGTCCTCAAGGTCCTATAATGATGTTTCATAATTTGTTGGGGACTATTTGACGTTAAATTGCTATAGCCCTTGCTAAAATTTTCATAATGCCACTCTTGGGGTGCTAAGAAGTTGGCTTCGAAAAGATGCGGACTGAGAGAAAAGCAAGAATAGTAGACCGCTTTCGTTGAACGAGAATCTGCTTTCGTGACCGTTGCAACTGCAACGGTCTCAGTTTAGGCGATGATCTGCTACACTCCATCGGAAGCTGTTAGCCCTGTGTGGTCGTTCACTGACGCTGATGATCGGAGCCTAAAGACCGAGAAGTTCTGGTCTCAGTTTCAGGCGAAGATCTGCTTTTTCCGGTGACTGTTTTGCTGTTTCCGTTGATCTGATTCATTGCCGTCGTCCTGCTGTTCTGGATCTGATTCATTGCTTCAGTCGGCTGTTTCATTCCATAGTCTCCCAGGTTGGTCTTCGTTTTTTTTTCCGGTGATTTGTTCTGTTTATCCGTCGACCTGAGCCACCTGTCGTGCTTTTGATCTGGTTCTGTGGATCTGGTTCAGTCGGCCTGCTTTTCTTCCGTCGTGTCTGTGATCTGGTTTAGTGCTGTGGGTCTGGTTTTGAGAAGGATAAAGGAGGTAGTTTCTATAGTGTTCTCTCGCCGTAGCCTCCGTTTTGACGGCTTGGGGCTGCGGCTGGGGAAAGCTTATGTGGTCTTCTACATATTAAGCTTGAGTTTCTTTAAACAGTGTAAGTGATGAGTGAAAGGGAGAGAGATCGAAGTCTTGAGAGAATTAATCCATCTCCAAGGGTAGAAAAGATTGAGGTATTAGAGCGTAATACGAAGAAAATTCGTGATGATGATGTAGAATTCACAAATAAACAATCTTTAGCCCCACGGGTAGAGGATTGGATGGGTGATGATATTATTGGAGAGGACACCAATACACCAGAGATGCCCAAAAGGTCATACAAGGATGCATGCATTGAGAATCAGACGTTAAAGGATGCTTCAGTTGAAGAAGATGATTGGTGGAAAAGGGATGGTTGGAAGTCAAGGATTAAGGTAGAAATGACGCAAAAAGGACAGAATATTATTGTGTCTTCAGAGTTTAAGAAGAAGCTAGCGCGAAAAAGGTCAACATCATTGTTCGTTAGACTTCTTGGAAGGATGGTGCGGGAGGATCAATTGGGTCGCCACTACAAAAAAAACGTGATTTAGTAGCGGTTAAAAATGGGTATTTGTAGCGGTTCTAACCGCTACAAACTATATTAGTAGCGGTTACGAAAACCGCTACTAAATCGTACGTTGCAAGCAGCTTTGTAGCGGTTTTATAAAACCACTACTCAATCAAAAATAACCGCTACAACCTTTGTAGCGGTTTATAGTAACCGCTACAAAATCAAGAGATATTTGTAGCGGTTTTATAACCGCTACAAAGATAAAAAATTTTATTCAGAGCTTTAAAAAAGGATTTTTTTTTGTAGCGGTTTAAAAACCGCTACAAATATGTAAAAATGAAAATTTGTTAAAAATGACATTTTTTATTTGTAGCAGTTAAGAAACCGCTACTAATTTTGAATTTCATGAAATTAGTAACGGTTTTAAAAACCGCTACTAATTTCATGAAATTCAAGATTGGCACCAAAAAATTTAAATTTAGCTTTAAAAAGGCGCGTTATTTAGTAGCGGTTTAATAACCGCTACAAATATTTAAAATTTTTTTTTACAACATACGTTGATTTTTTTCTTTTTTTTCAATATTATATTAAATAGTTTAATTTGTTATTATTTTATCTATTTCAATTAGTTTATTATTTAATAGTTTAACTTATTAATAAATTAAAAAGAAAAAATGTAATTGAATATGATTAGTATAAAATTTATGTTAATAATATTATTAAGGATAGTTAGGTAATAAGGAATTATTATGTTTTATAATATAATGTAATTGTATATGAAAAATAGATGAAAATGAGATAGAGTTATGATATATCTAGAAAAAAAGATGTTTAGAATAAATTTTATAGAAAGGAAAGAAGTATTCTAAAAGAAATTGAAAATCTTGTTACCATATTTGATCGTATTATTCAGCTCCTCTACTCATACGAAAGAAGTTGTAAATGAGAGGAAATGAAAGAAGGGTAAGGTGAAAAGAAATTGGGGAGTGTTTGAAATGAGTTGTGATAAGGGTATTTATAGGGATTCACGTATTATTTGTAGCGGTTAATGTAGCGGTTACTAATTAGTAGCGGTTATTTATATTTTTGTAGCGGTTTAATTATTTGTAGCGGTTAATGTAGCGGTTATTATTTAGTAGCGGTTTTTTTATTTTTTTGTGGCGGTTTAATAACCGCTACAAATATTATATTAATTTTTTTTTACATTTTATTTTAACACAAATTTTTTGCATTTTTTGTAAAGAAAAATTTTTTACACTTGAATTCTACAAATTATTTTACTTTTTTTTTACATTTTATTTTAACACAAATTTTTTGCATTTTTTGTAAAGACGAATTTTTTACAATTGAATTTGATCACTCATCGTCGCCATCCCTACAGAAATTTTGTAGAAAAATTATTATTATTGATGTATTATTAAATTTAAAAAATTTAATTGAAATGACGTGGACTTAAAAAAACTCACCGCAGTAGAGGTAAATTGTCATCGCCTTCAGGGAAGTAGTTTTCAAAATCAGCTGGCTGAAATGGCTCACTCTCGTAGGCGATGTTATCGCCTTCACCCATGTCGTAAAGGTCTCTTGGCTTTAAATGAACGACCATGTGCCAATCCCTATGCCGCTCGTCCTCGACATAATAAACCTGATGTGCCTCTGAAGCTAGAATATACGGCTCATCATCTTGAGAAAGACCAGTATGAATCGGGCGTAAGAAATTGACTGATGTGATCCCTAGGTCGTCAGTTGTCAGTCCCCGAGAAGTAGTGGTATTTGCCCACAAACACTTGAACAGCGTCACGGTGAAACGGCCTTGATAATTAAGCTCGACCACATCAAGAAGCTTGCCATAGTAAGGGACGCCTCCGAACTGCATGTTGGCGTCACTGCTGCTCGCATAACTCCTTGTCCCAAATGTGCCATAAACACCCGAATTCTGTGTTTGCAATCCCTGATCCCGTGAAACCGTGCAAAACTTAAAACCATTAACATTGTATGCTGTAAACCGTTTTGCATGATCAAGAGGGCCGATTGCGAGAGCTCTGAAATCCGGTGAGTGTGGGTTGTGGTCATTTAGTATTCTGCGAGCAAACCAGCCCGCGAATTCTCTGTGGACCCTCCTATCAACTTCCGAGGATGTCTGTGTACGGATCCTGAGCTGACGCTTGACATGACTTCTGAATTCCCTGCAATTAATAATGGAAAGGCGTTAGTGAAATGAAAGTGAGAAATGTTACGAAAGATATAGATCGAATAACATACATGTGAGTGTACAATTCTTACCGTATGAAAGGCTCAACTTGAGTGCAATTAATCAAGACATGTCTATGTGCTTGGAACTTCTCAGTTGCCGTTAGTTTGAAGTTCTCAGTTGCTCCAACTGGTTTACCAACACGAGGGATAAATTCTCCTGATGTCGGCGCAGGTTCAGGACAATCGTCAACACGAGGCGGGCGGTTGAAAGCCGTCTCAAGATCATCAAAGTACCTTGAGCAAAAATATAGCACCTCATCCCCTATATAGCCTTCAGCTATAGAACCTTCTGGCCACGCCTTATTCCTCACGTAAGATTTTAATTTCCCAAGGAACCTACGAAGTACATAAGAGAAAATTGATATAAAATGATGAAAAGGACGACGAGCAAACATTAAATACGGACAATAAATGAAAGCACATATTTAAAATGAGTACCTCTCAATCGGATACATCCAACGATATTGTACTGGTCCAGCGAGCTTTGTTTCATGAACGAGGTGGACTGTAAGGTGAACCATCACAGTAAAAAAGGACGGAGGAAAGATCATCTCCAAGTGACAAAGCGTAAGAATGATTTTCGACTGCAGCTGATCGAGCTCCTCAACGATCAAAACCTTAGAACACAACTTCCGAAAGAAAGAACAAAGTTCCACCAAAACGATGGAAACATCGGGAGGAAGTGTATTCTTTATAGCCAGAGGGAGTAACTGCTGCATAAGAACATGTGAGTCGTGACTCTTCAGGCCAGCAACCTTTCGAGCCTGCAAGTCGACACATCGAGAAATGTTGCTTGAATACCCATCAGGAACTTTTATTTTCTTCAACGTTGCGAGGAACACATCCTTGTTCAGTTTTGTGAGGGTAAACTTTGCCGGTGTAAATCTGTCATGCTCATCTGGCCAAGCGTCTTCACGAACTCCCATGTCGCGTAAATCTTTCCTAGCTTGAAGGTGATCTTTTGTCTTGCCGGGTTCGTTAAGCAGCGTATACAGCACATTGTCGTAAACATTCTTTTCAATGTGCATTACATCAAGACTGTGGCGAAGTAAATTAGATCTCCAATACGGAAGCGTGAAGAAGATACTTATCTTCTTCCACTGCTGAGGCGCCGAAGTCCTACGCGTCTTTTGGCGAGTTTGTGCTGAACCGTCGCTTTTTCCAAACTCGACGTCAACATGCTCAAGCTGCTGTAAGATATCTGTACCGGACAAAGTCTGAGGTGGTCCTCTTTTCTCTGGTTTCCCATTGAAGCGATTCCGTTGCAATCTGAACTTATGCGTTCCATCGAGAAACCTCCGATGCCCCATAAAGCACCACTTTCGGCTGTGGGGAAGGCGCAGTGCGTCAGAGTCGAAATTACAAGCCGGACACGCCGACCCAGTGTGCACATTCCAACCAGATAATGTGCCAAGGCCAGGAAAGTCACTGATCGTCCCTATCAAGGCTGCACGCATGTTGAACAAAGTCTTGCTGTGAGCGTCGTACGTCTCCAAGCCGACATTCCACAGGTCAAGCAATTCCGCAATAAGCGGTTGGAGATACACATCGATGTCATTGCCCGGTGCCTTTTTGCCTGGAATGATCATAGACATAATGAAAGAGCTTTGTTTCATACACATCCAGGGGGTAAGTTGTAGGGAACTAAGACTACCGGCCAAATGCTGTAACTTGTGCTAAAATTCCCGAAAGGATTGAAACCGTCGGTCGCCAACGCAAGCCGGACATTTCTGGGGTCAGTCGCAAAATCTGGAAAGTCGTTGTCAAACGTTTTCCAAGCAGCTGCATCCCGCGGATGTCTTAATTTACAGTCTTCGTTTTTATCAACGGCATGCCACCTCATGTGCTCAGCAGTTTTAGACGACATAAATAATCTTTGTAGACGAGGTTTCAAAGGGAAATACCTGAGAATCTTTGCGGGTTTCTTCTTCTACTTTTTCCCCTTCCGAATTGTCTTGTACCTCGATGTGTGACATCTCTTGCACGTCTCCCTGCTGGAATCGTCTCCCCAATACAGCATACAATCATTTGGGCACGCATCAATCTTTTGATAATTCAACCCCAACCTGTTGATGATCTTCTTGGCCTCGTAGAAGGTTGTGGGAATCTCGGCGTCGAGGAATGCATCTTGTAATAAGTCGAGCAACATCGACATTCCCTTATTCGTGATCCCACACAAGCACTTGATATGATACAATTTGATCAAGAAAGATAATTTAGAATATTTGCGACAACCTTGATATAAAGGACGATCTACCTCATCCTTCAAGCTGAAAAAATCCCGAGCTGCTTCATTCCCCATAAAAACCGGCTCAGAGCCGTGCACTTCTTCGTTGAAGTTGTCGCCTTGAAATCCAAACGCATCACGCACAGCATCATTCACAGGATCATCTTCATCTACTTGAACGCCTACTTGAGAACTTCGAGGAAGAGCCTTGTCATATCTAACGCCGGCCTTCTCACAATGAACTGCCCAGAACGTATAGTCCTCAGGGAAAGGCTTCACAAGCAAATGTTCCTTCACAACATTTCGTGGATGCCACTTCTTGAACTTGCATTTCTGACACGGACAGACGATCTTGCCGTTACAGCTGGCGTGAGTGAATGCGAAATCTAAGAAACTGTTTAATCCGTACAAATATTCAGGAGAATTGCGCGGCAACCTTATCCATGATTTATCCATAGCTACAAGTGAGAGAGAAGAAAGTATAGAGAAGAAGATGAGTGAGAAGATAATGACGAATGCCTAGAACCTTATATTCTGAAAATCCAACGTTTATAACTTTGTAGCGGTTATTAAACCGCTACACCAACCGCTACAGAAATTCCAACGTTTATAATTTTGTAGCGGTTACATATATAAAACCGCTACTAATATTGAAGCCGTTAATTGGTGGGAAATTCAAAATGTACTTGTTGAGTATTAGTAGCGGTTATATATATATAACCGCTACTAATGTTCAACGAATTAGTAGCGGTTATATATATTAAACCGCTATTAATATTAAAGCCGTTGGACATTAAATATAAAAATAATTTTCTAATTTGTAGCGGTTATACATAAGATAACCGCTACAAATGTGCACAAAGGCGGCAAATTTCAAAATTCAAATGATTTGAGTTTTGTAGCGGTTATTAGTAAATAACCGCTACAAAGATATATATTTGTAGCGGTTTCTGAAGGGAAACCGCTACAAATATATAAGTAAATTTGTAGCGGTTATGAGTTCGAAACCGCTACAAATATATATATAATTTATTTTTTTTTAAATTTAGATTTAAATCATTTATAAATTATTTCAATGCGATATAATAATATAAATATAATTATATAAAACACAATAAGAAAATTCTGAAATAAAATCTCATAAATATTTACAAATGTTTAAAAGAAATGAAAATGTCCTAAACTAAGAAGCTGGGGGCTGATCCTCTGGTGCTCCCTCAGGTGGGGCTCCCTCAGATGCCGCTGGATCGGGCCGCTGCGTAGACTGAACCGCACCATCCTCATCAGCAAGAGGAGGAGCTGTAGGAGGAGGAGTAGTGCTCGGGACGACGTAGCGAGGGATAGGGGGGACCGCTGGATGCTGCTCGTCCGGGAACAGCCGACTCCATGCTCCCTAGAGCATAGTGTTCGCGATCTCACGCCACTGCGTCTGCTGCGCGTACATAGTATCTGCGTGGATCTGCAGCAGCTGCTGCTGCTGCACGTGCATCTGCTGCATCTGCTGCTGCTGCTGCGCCATCTGCTGCTGCGTCTGCTCCAAATCTGACCGCAGCTGGTCAATCGACTCGTCCCTCCGACGTCTGACCCCTCTAGAGCTGCCAACCTCAGAGGCGGCGCTCCTGCCGTAGATCATGCTGGGTCTGAGCCAGACCCGCCTTCAGAGGAGCCGTCGGGTCCACTGACCCCTGTGACTCCTCAGGCTGGGTCTGTTGCAGCTCAGCCTGCGACTGCTGCATCCGCTCCTGCCATTTTATGAAACAATTAATAATTACCATTTTTCATTATTAAATTGGTTTTATAAAAAATATAATAATAAAATTACTTACAATGGCCGCCTCACGGTGTCTGTGTGTGATGGCGTACAGCTCCACATAGTCCGTCTGACGGTTCTCCTGCTGAGCCCTCGTCTCCTGAAACAATTACAAAACAATTAGTATTATGAAATAATCAACTAAAAGTAAGTGAAGCACTTGAAAAGTTAGCAGCTCGCTGTAGGTCACAGCAAAGGTCTTCGATCCTGCTGTGTGGTGGATCGTCTGCTGCGCCCGGATCTCGGCGTTCCTCCGAGCAAGCTCCTGGAAAAAAATTTAAATGTATTATAATTTAAAATTAAATACAAAATAAATTGATATTATAATTTAATATTTAACAATTACAAAATTATATATCAAAAATCTAATAAATACATTACCTGCGCCTCAGGGCTCCTCCTGAACTGGACAAAACGCGCCCAGTCGTTCGGCGGCACGCCGTCCGGGACGCTCTCCTGCAGCTGCTCCAGAGGCATCATCCCGTCCCCATCCACACTGTGGAAGAGACGATTCCTCCTGTTCCTCCAGGCGTCGCCCATCTTCACGAGGGCGTACCTCTTCCGGTTGGCCCGGACGGCAAACCGTAACTGAAAAAAATACATTTAAATATCAATAATTATAAAAACCATAATTTTAAAAAAATAATTAAATAGAATTAATTAAAAAAATATTAATTAAATAGTTTTAATTACCTGAACCACCTCCTCCCAAGCCTGGTCCTTCGGCCCCCTCGGAATGTCCCTCCACGTCGGGAAGTGAAGGGGGAACCGCATCCAATTCGATCCCAGGTCGCTCAGGAAGCGGTTGAGCAGGTGACCCCCATTGTGGATCGGCTGGTCAGTGCCCTCGTTCCACGGCACTATAACTCGCAGAGACCGGTCCATGCTGTTCAGACCGGCCACATCCAGCCTCCTCGTCGACACGTTCCCCTGCTCATCTGCACAGTTGACCGCACGTTAGATAAA
The DNA here is from genome assembly GCA_963242795.1 of Inga leiocalycina. NCBI lineage: Eukaryota > Viridiplantae > Streptophyta > Magnoliopsida > Fabales > Fabaceae > Inga > Inga leiocalycina. Next base: position 63,980,500 of record OY725321.1, read on the forward strand.
TTATAATTCAAAGTTAACATTGCTAATTTAAATAAATAATTTACTAAATTAAAAAATTAATTTACCTTCGACCTGCACCTCAAACCCAGTGGACCGCGAAGACGACCCTCGTGGGTTGTTTTGCTCCCAGCCTCCTCCTCATCAAGGAACTGCTCCATCTCCTTGAACCCACTAATCGGGATCTCGAACTCCTCCTCATTGAGGAAGTCCTCAACGCTAATATTTGTCCCCTCCACCTCAGGCACCTCTGGTACAGTCGTCGCCTGTGGGATCGTCGGCGGTGCCTGTGGGGGGCTGGGCTGAGATGCCGCGGTAGCCCTGCCTGCGCACTGCCCCCTCCCTCTGCCCCCTGCCCGGCTGCTGCCACCCCGTAAAGTCGGTCTGGGGACCACAGGGGCCTTCCCCTTATCCTGTGCTGAAGCCATATCAACTGTACAAATTTAAAAAAAATTAGTCCATTATTATACAAAAATATAATAAAAATACAAATATAAATAAAAATATGTGTTATATACGTACCTCAAGTGTAAATACTGCGGAATACTGACCAAAAACTCCTATAGAGACGTCTGAACGCTCAAATCTCGAAGAAATCACTCAGAGAAACCTCAGAAAATAAAATGAGCAAACGGAGAAATGAAGGAGGTGGGGGGTTTAAATAGGCCAGTAATTAGTAGCGGTTATTAAAATAACCGCTACTCTAACCGCTACAAATTTCCAAATTTGTAGCGGTTCTACAATAACCGCTACAAATCTTCACAACGTTTGAAATTCTGTAGCGGTTATTGCCCAGAACCGCTACAAATTTGGAGTCTCTTGAAATTCTGTAGCGGTTCTTGCCCAAAACCGCTACAAAATTCTGACCTTTGGTATTTTGTAGCGGTTATTGTGCATTAACCGCTACAAAATAACCGCTACAAGTTTTGGCGGGAATTTCACGCCAAATTTGTAGCGGTTTTTTGTAGGAAACCGCTACAAATATTCTTGCCACTACAAATTTGTAGCGGTTTCGGTAAAAACCGCTACAAATGTCATAATTTGTAGCGGTTTAATATAACCGCTACAAGTCCACCGCTACAAAATACCTTTTTTTTTTGTAGTGCGCAAGCTACAACAACTGTGGGGACGTAGAGGGGAAGTCGAAACTATTGAGATAGGTTCCGGGTATTTTCTGGTACGTTTGAGTAATAAGGAGGATTATGACTTTGCGTTGACAGGTGGCCCTTGGTTATACATGGATCATTATCTAGCTGTACAACCATGGAAATCTGAGTTCGATCCTGATGCTGATGAGGTAGCTAAAATTGCAGCATGGGTAAGAATTCCTAAGTTTCCTGTTGATTTTTATGACAAGGGTATTTTATATGTGGTGGGTAACCAAATTGGACGAGTTTTGAAAGTGGATACAAATACTCTTCAGCAAACCAAAGGGCGTTTTGCTTGTATATGTGTCGAGGTCGATTTGAATGCCCCTTTACTCCCGTCCTTGTTAATAAATGGGAAAGAAAAGAAAATTGTTTATGAGGGCTTGCATTTGATTTGCTTCTCATGTGGGCGATATGGTCATGACACGGAACATTGCCCTAATAATCAAGCGAAAAACACGTCAAAGTCGTCATGTATGCCTAACCCGTCAGTTTCTACAGATACAACACTGGAGCATATTGATGGAATGTATGGTGAGTGGATGGTGGCGCCAAGTAGGAAAAGGGGACAATGGATATCAAATGCAGGGAACAATAATTATGGGCGTGATTCTAGGCTTGATTTACGTTCTCAGAATATGGGAGGAGGATCACGTTTTGAGGCTCTTAATGCTGAAGATATGGGAATTAACGATGGAGGCCATGGTGATAACATAAATCAGGAGAAGATTCGTGTTACTTCGAAGATAGGAGAGAGATCACGTGAATCAAAGATTAAATCCGGTCACGTATCTGAATCAAATAAAGGGAGTAAAGGGAATAATGGATCAGATATTTTAAATGAAGGGAGAAATGATAGAAGCTCTGATGCTGTGAATAATGTTGGCCTCTTAAAAAAGTTGAATAAACTACGTGGGATCCATGCAGATAAGAAGAAGGGAATTGAAGAAGGAGCTTCCCAAAGATCTTATTTGTTGAATTCTCATCTGTCAACTAAAGAAGCTGGACTGTCGAGTTTTTCGAGTGAGGAGGTGGGATCAAAAATTAAAAAGAATGCTATAAAAATAAATTCCATTGCCCCCTCTATTCGTATACAAGCATCCAATCCTCTTGACCCAGGAGCAGGAGGAGGGGAATCTATTGAAACTTGAATTAATCTACTTGGAGGCATTGATGACGTGATGATGCATGGTGTTGATTCTGTGCAGGAGGGTCATTTGGCTCAATAATGCCTGGTTTGGTTGTGTTATTACTCCTTTGTATTAAGTTTTTAATGATTATTATGACTTGGAATACCCGGGGTGCCGGTGGTGCCTCTTTTTGCAGGTTAATTAGCGATGTTGTGGCCAGGCATAATGTTAATTTCTTTGCTTTGCTTGAACCTAGACAAGTTGGGATGAAAGCGAAGCTTATTGCTAGAAAACTGGGTTGGACGAATATGCACGTCATTGAAGCACGTGGATTCAGTGGAGGTATATGGCTGTTCTGGGACTCTACATTTTCTTTCTCTGTGACTTATTCAGGGAATCAATTTATTCATGGAATGGTAAATAAAGGCACAAGTGATGAGTGGTTGCTTACAGTGGTTTATGGGCATCCAAATATGGTTATTAGACGCCAGCTTTGGCAATCTCTTGAGGATATTCAACAGTTGGTTGTCGGAGGATGGGTAGTAATTGGTGACTTTAATGCTATTTCCTGTCCTGAAGAACGCTGGAATAAAAATCATAGGGTGAATACTCGTATTGATAGGTCCTACCGAAATTGGCTATTGGGTAGTAATTTAATTGATATTGGTTTTAATGGTCCTCAATTTACTTGGGGCAATTTGACTAGCCAGAGCAGAATAGACAGAGCATGGGTGAATAACAGCTGGTTTATAAATAACCCTAATGCCACAGTTACACATCTGCCGAAATATAAATCTGATCATTGTCCGGTGTTGGTTGATACTGAATCCCATGTTCTTACGGCTAAGAATCGAAGGCCTTTTAGATTTTTTGCCCCATAGGTTATGCATGATGATTTCAAGAACTTTGTAGAATCTCATTGGGGGGTGGAGGATGACTGGTGCGGATCTGTTAAACAGTTTGCTGAGGATTTGAGGTTATGGAACAAAGAGGTCTTCGGTAACATCTCTTATATGAAAGACAGATTATATAAAAGATTAGATGGGATTAATGCAAAGACGGCTTTGGGAGGCATCTCGCAGCATCTTGAGAAGCTACGAGGGGAGTTATGGGGCGATCTTGAGAAGCTCTTGGCACGGGAAGAAGTCATGTGGATTCAATACTCTTGTGCTAACTGGTATGTGGATGGGGATAGAAATACCAAATATTTCCATTATGTGGCTAATGGGAGACGGAGAAGGAATAAAATAGAGGCCTTGAGACTTGACTCTGGGGAGTGGACATATGATGCAGCGGAAATTAGGAGAATAGGAAGCCAGTTTCTTGAAAATTTGTATAAGGAGACCTACATATATAATGGATCATTGGTTTTCAGATGCACTTATCCTGATATTGACGATGTGAATTTGCGTATTCTGGGGAGATTGGTTGCAGATCATGAGATTAAACAAGCTTTGTTTGATGTGGGACCTCTAAAAGCGACAGGACCTAATGGTTTCAATCCGTTATTTTACCAAAGCCAATGGGAGACGGTGGGACCATCTGTTATTGGCTTAGTTAAAAGAGTTTTTGATGATCCTATGTGGGTTCGGCATATCAATGGTACTCAAATAGTACACATACCTAAAGTGGATCATCCAGAGACAATTCGTGATTTTTGCCCCATAAGTCTTTGCAATGTTGTGTACAAGATAATTACGAAAGTTATATCAAATAGACTAAAGGCTGTCATGCCTTTAGTAATTGCCCCGAACCAGTGCAGTTTTGTTAAAGGGCGTCAGAGCTCAGACAATATTATCCTAGCTCAGGAGATCATTCACTCTATGAAGTCTTTAAAAAAGAAGAAGGGCTTCATGGCCATTAAAATTGATCTGGAGAAGGCTTATGACCGTGTTAGATGGGGTTTTATAACCGATTGTTTACGGGAACTCAAGATTCCTGAATATCTTCTTAAAGTTATCCATGCTTGTATGTCGACATCTAAAATGCAACTGCTTTGGAATGGAGAGGCTACTGATATGTTTTGTCCTTCCCGTGGTGTTCGACAGGGTGACCCAATATCAACGTACCTTTTTGTTATCATGATGGAAAGGTTAGGGCATCTTATCCAAACGGCAGTTGAAGAGGGTGACTGGCTGCCATTTAGGCTATCCAAACGAGGTACTCCTGTATCTCATCTCTTTTTTGCTGATGATCTTTTTTTGTTTGCAAAAGCTGATCTAGATCACGCAGGGACTGTGAAGGCTATTCTGGATGACTTCTGCGACATTTCAGGACAGAAAGTGAATGCTGGAAAGTCAAGAATTTATTTCTCTAGGAATGTTAACCACATCAGGTGTAAAGAAATCAGTGATTCCTTGAATTTTACTACGACGTCGGATCTAGGCAAATATTTGGGAATGCCTTTATTACATAAAAGAAGCTCAAAGGCAACATATAATTTTCTCCTGAATAAAATGGATGCTCGTCTGGCCAATTGGAAATCCAACATGTTATCGATGGCAGCCAGACATACCCTTGTGTCTTCTGTAATGTCGGCTATGCCATCTTATGCTATGCAGACAGTGCCTCTTCCTTTGGGGACTTGTGATGAAATTGATAAACGATGTCGTAATTTTCTCTGGGGAAGTAGTTCAGCCAATAGAAAGCCTTATCTAGTTTCCTGGGATTTGGTGTATGCTCGAAAAGAGGATGGAGGATTGGGTCTTAGGAAGGCTCATTACCAAAACCAGGCTTTCATGATGAAGCTTGGATGGAGTATGATTAATAGACGTGACTCGTTATGGGTCAGGTTTTTGCGAGAAAAGTACAAAACTGGCGATGATATTATTCCTAAAGTTGAGAAGCGTCGGTCAAAGTCTAGTACATGGAAGGGTATCCGTAAGAGTTGGGAGAAGATCACAGATAGTATAGCATGAAGAGTCACCGATGGCAGGAACATTTCTTTTTGGAAGGATGTTTGGGTACCACATTTGGATAAGCTTCAAAGTTTAGCAACCCGAGCATTACCACGAGATGTTACTGAGTGGAAAGTAGCTGACTGTATTACTCCATCCGGACAGTGGGATATGAGCAAGTTCGATTATCTACTTCCAGGACATGTATGTACAGCTATCAGACATGTCAATATCTGTCAATTAAATGTTAAAGATTTCCCAGCATGGAGATGGTCTTCTGATGGATTATTTTCCATAAAGTCTGCTTATAAATATCTAATGGGTACCCCGCGGCCTCACGCTAAATACCGGTGGAGATGTGTTTGGAAAATGAAGGTCCCTCAAAGATATTGTACTTTTTTGTGGCTGTGTTTTCACGGGCGTTTAATGACAAACATGGTACGGTTCCAGTGTGGTAGTCATCCCACGGGTAATTGTGAAATTTGCCATAATTCACGCGAGTCAATTCTTCACGTTCTTCGGGATTGCCCTGTCGTTTCTGAGTTCTGGTATGATTTTTTACCGCTGAGTTGGCATGAGCTGTTTTTTGGCATTTTGGATAGGAATGATTGGCTTACATCGTGTATAGGGAAAAAGGACATATTTCAGGGATTTGAGTTTCGTCTTTAGTTTACGGTCCTATGCCGATATATCTGGTTGGCTCGTAATGATCGTTGCTTTAACAACATTTCTTGGAGTAGTACGGCCATTTTAGCCCGTGCTCGTGCCTGTTTAGCAGGGAGAAATATAAGCATGGTTAGAAAATATAATGAGGAAGGAGGTCATCCCCATTGGAAGCCACCACCTCTTGGATGGGTGAAGATTAATACTGATGGATCCAGGAGTGAAAACTTAGGGAAGTGTACTTGTGGAGGTGTTTTGCGTGATCATAATAGTGAGTTTTTGCTGGGATTTATGTATCGGATTGGCTATGGGATGGTGGTCTCCGCTAAATCTTGGGGTGTATTGTGGGGACTTAAGCTTGCATGGGATAGAGGATACAGAAAAATTCTTATTGAGTGTGATTGTAGAGAAATCATGGAACTGATTCAAGCCACGGTGTCTCAGGAACACCCTGATTTTCACCTTATCATGGAAGTTCGCACGTTGATGGACAGAGATTGGGAAGTGGAGATGCTTCATTGTACTCGAGATGTTAACACAGTTGCTGATGCTATGGCAAAGGAAGCTTGGAATATGGCGATGGATCTCCATATCACTGATTCGCCCCCTTCAGCTATTATGAGCTTGTTATTTACTGATAATAATAGATTTAGATTATTTGTTGACTCAGGAGGTTAATCCCTGAGGTGTTTGTAATACTTCATGTACTATCAAAAAAAAAGAAGTTGGCTTCGATCCCGCTTGGCCCTTTGCTGGACATTTATTGAGGGAGTGGGTTCAAACTCCAACTTGGCCCCTTTGCTAGGCATTTTCCTTTCTTTCATTTCACCACCTTCATCATTTTCTTTTCCTTTCTTTTAGCACCTTAGCATCACCATCTCTTTATCTCCATCACTTAGCATCATCCTTACTGTCATCTTTTTCATTGGAAACTACCACCACCATTAACTATCATTGATTATTACCACCACCAGTCACTTCCTCTTCATTTTCATCACCACACCATCGCTCTTAGCTTTGCCCTCAACTCCTCTACCCATACCTCCACCGTTCGCTTACCCACGCTCTCACTCAACCACCCTTCACCGTTGCTCAACCTCCTTCTTCAGCACCCACACCCAACCTCCTTGTCGAGAATACAAAATATTCAATCCAAGAATTGCACAATGCAATACTCGGGTCGTCTGTCTTCTCGAGGAACCTTTTATTGAATCCTTAAGTAATCTAAATGTCATACAAATTCAATCACAAATTGACGAACCAGCAGCTCTTCCTTACTGCTTTCAGTTCTCTATCTTCGGTTCAGGTCCTCAGGTTCTCTAGTTTAGGTGATGCTGCCAGAAACTACAACAAGCTCGTCGGAGTTGGGGCCGAAAAACAGAGGAGAGGAAGAAGAGGACATCGATGCTTGGTAGTTGACGGAAATGGAGACATGAGGACGGAGGAGTGGTGTGAGAAAGAGAGAGACAGCGGCCGGCCACCAATGGCCTGAAAATGCTGACCTTTTTTTTAAAAAAAAAAATGGGCAGGGGCAATCATGTCATTTCACTATAAAAATTAATTTCATTTTGCCCTCAAAATCCCACAATGATGTTTCATAATTTGTTGGGGGCTATTTGAAGTTAAATTGCTACAGAGATCCCTTGCTAAGATTTTCCCTTATAGGGACCTTAATTATAAACAAGTTTTAGTATACATTTATCAAAATAACTACTTTCTTTTTTAAAAAAAAATTGTTCCCCAATAGTGGAAAAAATAAGAAAAGACCAACTAAAACTTCAAAATTCTAAATAAGTCTTGTTGCCTATAAGAGTATAGGTATTAACTACACTTAAGTAGCAATTGATAACTTATTTTAATAAGAAATTACTGATTTAGGATTTTAAAGTTCAAGTGACATTTTCTTATCTTTTTTCCAAAAATAAAATTAAGAGTTACATTCAAGCTAGCATCTAGATTGCACCAACAGAAAGCAAACGAAGCATCGAACAAGACCCCAACTTCAATCCAAACCAATCATTGATCAAACTACAGTAAAGATGAATGTTCACATCATCAGATTTGCCCATGTCTTTACGTCTTAAAGTCAAATACAAAATATTCAATCCAAGAATTATAGTATAGTATAAAACTAGGGTCGTCTCACTTTTCGAGGAGCCTAGCTTTTATTGAATCCTAGATAATCTAATTATCATGCAAATTAAATAAAACAAGGGGAAATGTATTTTTTTTAAAAAAAAACATTAATAACTAAAAGAAAATGCAATTTAATTAACTACATAAAAAAATACCACCCAATTAAATCATAAGTATATATATAAATCCCACAAACACAAAATTAATCACACAAATTTAATTCACACATTATACAAACAATAATCAATTTTCAAGTAAGATATTTAAATAACAAAACAAGCCAAAATAACTCCCCTGTTGTTCACGTGCATGAAGTTGATGATGTCATCATGCATGGATTTGTAGAAGACACACAAATGGTTTCACGCTGGAAGAGAAATGAGAACATGATGCATCGTGAATGGTACTGTGGCTTCAGCGTGGTTTGAAGATTTGGCAGCTCCCCTGTTCTAAGTTCAGCGCAGCTCTACGATTTTGTGAGGAAAAGAGGTTACCGGAACTGGGGAAAGGGGGCCGGAAAACTCGCCAGAAAATGCACAACTTCACCGGAGTATTGCAAACTCAGCTGGAAACTGAAACAAGCTCGTCATGCATGTGTTCTGGATCAACTCTCCCGTTACTACCTCTTCTCCTTTGAAACTCAATAGCGGTGGTAGGAGTGCAACTCCGGCAGTAAAGCCAATGACACTCTGAGAGCACAAGACCGACGGTGATAGCTTGTAGTTCGATGGTGATGATGCTGAAACTCACTCTCAACGCACAGGGTAAAAGAAGGTATGGTGTTTGAAGGTGAAAAAGAATAGACCGACGGTGAAGGTTACCGGAAGTGGGGGTCGGAGATGGAAGGTCCGACGAGGCAGAGGAGGGTGACGGTGAAGATGGTGGTTGACTGCACTGTGACTGGTAGTAGTCTCAAGGTGATGGTGCCGTGAAGATGATGATGGTGATTGAAATTAAAGAGAAGGACAGTGATGACGATAGTAAAAGAAGGAACGGAAGGAAAAAAAATGATGAACTTGGTGAAATGAAGGAGAGGAAAATGCCGAGGGTGGTTAAGGTGAATGGTGGTGGTGAAGAGAAGAGGTCGGTGGTGATAGTGATGACCTCTTTCTTACTTCAACTCCCCATTTTATAGTACCTCAGCAAGAAAAAATGAAAGAAAACTGAATGGAAGAAGGTTGCCGGATGATGGATTGGTGTCGCCAGTGACTATGGTGAGGATGAGAGTGTCACCAGCGACAAGGAAAGAAGAAGAAGAAGGTCTTCTGATGAGATGTATGAAGGTGCTGTGAACTCGGTTTTGTTAAAGGAGAAAAAGAAATGAAAGTGATGATGATGAAGAAGGTTATGATGGGGATAAGATGCCTTGTCTCCCACTTATGTCCATTGTGTCTCTGCTATCGGTTCTCCATGATAAAAAAAAATATGTCCAGTGCTGTCGGTTGGAAGAAGAAGAAGCTTGGTGCTTTTAAACGTGGTGCATGTAAAAGCTGATGGGTCCTTTTCTGTCATTTTCTCGGGCTCTTTTCTATAATTTCCCCCTATCCTCAAAATATTAATTCTGAATCTCAAAATTGCTAATTTCTTCCCAAAACACTTGAAATGAAAAATTAAGCACAATATAGCATCAAAAACCCAAGAAATCTTTACATGAATAATTAATAAATTATGATCATTTTGCCCTTATTTACACTAAATTCAATGCAAATGTCTTTTACTCAAATTAGTGCTTAATAATATAATAATACCCCAGAAAATACATGAAAATCCTAATTCAATTATGAAATATTATATAAAAATATGGTTCAATCAGATACTCCCATGATAGAAAATCTACAATCCTCATCAAACTAAAAAGGTAGTTTCATTCATACATGAGAAAGAAGTTAAAATGACTCAACATATTATGAAAATATGCTTAACGAGTTTTAAACTAAGCAATTTGCAATGGTGAATAGTTATTTAAATGGTAGTTTCATTGTGACATGAAAAATATATTATAAAAAATATTAAACATGTTGTAAACACAAGCATAATCAGTTGTTAAACAAGGTATATACAATTGTCATATTTGGAGTTTTGGAAAAGGTTATTTCATTTAGACACACAAAGAATGTGTAAAAATCACTCAACTAGTTGTCATAACACACAATGATGTGGTGAATGTAGAGACTTGGCAAACTTGAAATTAACTCATTGTATAAAAATATGTTATAAAAATGATTGATGAAGTTGTCAACTGTAAAATGACTGATGAACTAGGCGCCCATTTAGTTCAATCCCATTGCATGTCTACAATGGTAATTATGATTACATTACTAAGAGAAGAGTGTTTGATTTCTCTTTAGCATGGTAATAGGGTTTACTATGGTAATGATGATTTACAAAAAATTGTAATCCTCATTCATACCTCCCCATATAAATCCTCATTACCATCCTATTGCATGGTTAAAAAAGTCCAATTTACCCTTTAGTTTTGTTTCACTTATCTCATTTCACTTGGCATATCACGATACAACCGCCACCTCCACTACCTCCTCTTACTCCTCCACCACCGCCGCTGCCACCTCCTCCGCCATCCCCCACCATAGTCACTACTTCCTCCTCCGCCACTACAGCCGCCACCACTGCCACCCCCATCGATGTTGTTGCCTCTACTACCTCCTCCTCTACCCCTGCCGCCACCTCCTCCTCCTCAACCGCCACTGTCATACCCGCCGTCACCGCCACTACCTCCTCCTCCTTCACCCTTGCCATTAACACCTCCACCTCCAGGGCCACTACGACCGCCTCCTCCTCCTCCACCACTGTCGTCGCCTCCTCCTCCACCCCTTCTGCTGTCACTGCCTACTCTTCCTCCAATATCTCTGCCACCGCCACCTCTTCCTCCACCTCCTCCTCCTCCGCCACTGCCTCCTCCTCCTTCGCTGCCGCCTCCACCGATGACTCTTAACTATTTTTTCTATAAAAATTATACTAAGGGTAAAAAAGACTTTGCATAGTATATTAATTTTAAATTATTGTTAAAATAATAACTCATTGCACCTTGCTTAAAAATCAAACAAAAAACATAGCCTTATAATTAATATTGCATTGCACTACACTGTATTGTAGGATGTAATAGGATCGAACCAAAAGGGCCCTAAAGGCAACTTTGTCATTTGACTTTGGGAAATAATCACAAAAAGGTCCCTAGGGACTTTTCTCATCTTTTACTTTTCAAAGGGACTTTTTGGTTATTTTGTTTGATCTTTGGGACCTTTGTGTCATTTGCCCTATTTTTTTGAAAAAATTACCAAGGCATAAGCCTACAGACATGATGGAGTTTGATCATAGAAAAGCTTCTCGTCAAGCGATCCGCCTATCCTTTGTAAGGGACTCGCTTCTTCAAGTTCTTAGCGTAGTAGGTCCTCAAAGCATATAGTTTTGAGAACCGAGCACTGAAATGTTATAGTATTCTAATAAATTATTATAATTATAATATATTATGATAAGAATTATTATAACAATTTGATTTTAATGATCTTTTAAATTTTTTAATCAAATATATTTAATGAAAGATATACTACCTTTAGTTCTAAATATAAGAGTTAGTTAACTCATTTGAAGAAATTAATGAAGCTAAATAAATTACTTAATTTATAATATATGTTACATGATTTCACTGAAATATTTATGTGTATCATTGATTATATATTATTTTATAAGTTGGATAAATTAGTTTGAAGAAAAATGATAAATTCAAGAGATAAAATAAAAAATGTATTATATTTAGGACTACAATTCACTTCAACTAGCTCTTATATTTAAAAAGGGTAATGGTATTTATTATTTCTCCAAATGTTGAATTTCCCGAATTGTAAAACTTGTTAACAATAGTAGAAAATGACATTACTGAAATGATAGATATTTTTATAAATGTTGCTAATTGCATTGCAAGTATATTCAATGATTTAAAACATTACAATCTTACCTGTGTTATTGTATATGTTTTTGCATTATAATAGCAAAAATCTTTGGAAAAATTCCAAAAAACTACATTGGAAATATAAAAAAGACAAATCAGTACATTGAAAATGAGAAAATATGAATCGGGCGGGTGTTAGAAAAAAGTGAGGAATTTGTCCTTTTGAAATCTCGGCCAAATTACAAAAATGCCCTTCAGCACTCCATCCCCACTTCAAAATAACATAATCATCGTAATTAACAACTTCGGATTCGGTATTAACAACTTCAATTCTTCTTTGACAATTAACAAATTTCAGGGCCAATAACAACACATATCTCTTAATTAACAACTCCGGATTTGATATTAACAACTCCAATTTCTTCTTTCACACTTTATGAGTTTTAGGGCCAATAACAACACCTATCTCACCATTAACAACTCCGGATTCGATATTAACAACTCCAATTTCTTCTTTCACATTTAACAAGTTTCAAGGCCAATAACAACACTCATACTTAATTAACAACTCGGGATTCGAAATTAACAACTCCAATTTCTTTTTTCATAATTAACAAATTTCATGCCAATAACAACACCTACCTCGCCATTAACAACTCTAGATTCGCCATTAACAACTCCTATATTGTTATTGCGATTGAGGGCTGAAGGGCATTTTCGTAATTTGGCCGAAATTTCAAAAGGACATATTCCTCACTTTTTCTGACACCCGCTTGATTCTTCTTTTCTCATTTTTAATGTACTGATTTGTCCTTTCTATATTCCCAATGTAGTTTTTTAGAATTTTCCCAAAATCTTTTGAGATCAAAGGTGAGGCCTAAAATTAAAAAAAAAAAATTGACCTCAAAAATAGCTATCGAAGCTAGAGCTCCAGCAATCTACCGGCTGGCAGCTTCGGCGAGGGTGGATTTGTATTTTTTTTTTTTTAAATTGAAGGGAAATTTTGTAAAAGCACCAACATTCCAAAACTTTTTTTGAAAAAAAAAATTCCTCTTTTTTATATTGAACTAATTTATGATATTTGATCATTTTATCAACAAAAAAAAAAAATCCTACTGGGTCGTGAGATCGATATGGATTTGCAATTTTGTATATTGGACTCAATTTTTTTGAAATTTCAGATTTCAAATGATAATTTATTGTATTTTATATTAAATTAATGGATTTTAATATAATTTTTGTTTCTTTTATTTATTATTTTTTGGTGCAATCAACAAAGAAAATATTCATTAAAAATTTGCTATAAATTCCAAATAAATGACTTACTTGCAAATAAGTCCTGCAAATTTGAAAAAATCACCGGAAATTTTCAGTCAGCTAACTCTATAGCAAATTAATTTTAGTCAACCCTTAAAATTTTTTCAAACTTTACAGCACCCCATAGTCAAAATGAAATTAATTTTTGTAGGTGAAAAATCTATGATGCCCTTACTTTATTTGTGTTATAAATTATTTTATTTGTCTTGTAAATTGACAAAATATTTTTAACTCCCTGGGTTCTTTTGAATCCCTTTCTTTGTCTTGTAAATATCTTTATTTGTCTTGTAAATACCAATATTTGTTTTGTGAATTTTCATATTTCTCTTGTAAATGGCAAAAATGTTTTTAACCCTTTAGGTTCTTTTGAATATCTTTATTTGTCTTATAAATCTCTTTATTTATCTTGTAAATGTCCATATTTATTTTATGAATTTTCATATTTGTCATGTAAATGGCCAAAATTTTTTTAATTCCTTAAATTCTTTTGAATCCTTTTATTTGTCTTGTAATTCTCTTTATTTGTTTTGTAAATACACTTCTGAAAAAGAAAAAAAAGAAGGGCATTATTGTTTTTTTACCCACAAAAATTAATTTCATTTTAACCATTGTGTACAATGAAGTTTCAGAAAATTTTGGGTTGACTGAAATTAATTTGCTATAGAGGGGGCTGACTGAAATTTTCCCAAAAAAATCTAATGTGGTGTTTTGAAACATAGCGGTAATTTATTACAAATGCAGGTTTAAGTTATAATATTTCTATAGTAAATTGATAAGGACCGGTTATAAACATATGGAAAAAATGTCATTATGCCCTCATATCTACAGAAAAGGGGTTTCTCCATTGATTTTTCTCTCCATTTACTTTTCATTGAGTGTATTTATCATTAGATCAACTTTCAATGGTTGAGATTTATTAATAAATAAAAAATAATATTATAATAAAAATCCACCACAGTAAATATCAATCGTTGAAAGTTTATCTAACAGTAAATACGCTCAATAAAGACTAAATCAAAAGGAAGATTAACTGAAACACCCCCTCCCCATATCTACAGCAAACCATCCAATATCCCATACGTGTGGGTCCCAGTGGGATTCCAACGAATTATACCCTCATATCTAGGGGTGGAAACAGGCCAGGCCGGCTGACAGGGGCCTCCGGCCTGGCCTGTTAGAGGACTGTTTAGGCCTGGCCTGACAGGCTAAAAGGCCAGGCCTAGGCCTCTTTAGAGGCCTATTTTCCTTAACAAGCCAGGCCAAGGCCTCTTGATAGGCCTGTCAGGCCGGCCTGAGCCGTAAGGCTTATAAAAAAAAAATTAAGTAACCCACACTGCCAGTCTGAGTCTGCCACTCGACCACCCCTCTTCTCTAATGTCTAAACCTAATTCCTACATCGACTGAATCAGTTCACTATGCGCTCTCACCGCTCTGCCTCGCTGCCCTCAGCCCTCGCACGACTCGGCGACTCCAGTCCCCTCGACCACCCTCGACTGCCAGTCTGCCACCCCCGTCGACGTCCGTCTGCCTCCCGAGCCCTCTGCGCTCTGCCTCGCACCGTCGCACGACTCGGTGACCCCCCCAAGACGGAGCTCCACCGTGAGTCACCAGCGAACCACAACTCCACAAGTCGGCTACCCTCGTCGGATCTGTGGTCCTCTCCGTCAAGCTCTGATTATTGATTCGGTACATGTTTCATTTTCTCATTAAGCTTAAGCTATTTTGAATCTCTGTTCTGTTGCGTCTGGAATATGCTATGGGTCGACATGTTTCTGCTTTTAATTGATGTTTCTGATATGGGTCGACATGTTTCTGCTTTTAATTGATGTTTCTGCTATGGGTGGACATGTTTCGCTGTGAACAACTCTCAATTTTGATTCAGTTTCCTTATTCTTTGTTTTGGTTGACTTTAGTTCTTTGGCACTCAGCAAAGCCCATCTCTTTCTCAAGTCTGTCCGCTTCCATCTTCTCTAGCTTTTTCTCCAATTTAGTATTCTTTTGAATTTATCTATTAATCTACTAAACTAGTCTATTGATGTATATCATATCCTTCTATACACTCTCTCCTTATTTGTTTGTGATATGCGTTGAGAAGATGATGTCTATTTGTACAAGGGAGAGACAAGTAATGCAGTTGAAAATGTTGGCAACAACTCTTCTCCCAATGTGCCTAGTTCTTCTATAATTACTGGATTTAATCAAATCATGAATATTGTTCGTGAAAAGCAAGCAATTCCCCCTATGAAATCAGAATTGGAAGCTTATCTTGAGGATGGTGTGTATATTCCTGAGGGTAGTTCTAACTCCTTTAGTGCCCTAGAATGGTGGGAAAATAATAGTTCTAACTTCAAATTAGCTAGTTAGTTATGTATGCAGGCAATACTAGTATATTATTGAATTATAAAATGTAAAGCAAAGCTCTGTTTATGTTAAACGAAATGAATGGTAGAATTATGTATGCAGGCAATACTAGTATATTATTGAATTATAAAATTTAAAGCAAAGCTCTGTTTATTTGTTACTTTTGATTCTAGTTATTTGCTACTTTTGATTCATGCAATGGTGTTCTCTATCAGGAAAAAAAATTTTGAGAGTCCTAGGCCTGTGTTAGGCCTGTGTTGGCCTGTTAGGTGTCGGCCTGTCGGCCTGTTGGCCTGTTTGGCCTATTAGGATCTTTTACAAATTCCAGGCCTTCTTAACAGGCCACAGGCCAGGCCAGGCCTATGTACAGGCCAGGCTTAGGCCTAATAAAAAGCCTGCAACAGGCCACATGCCAGGTTCAGGCCGTCTTGTGCCTTAACAGGCCAGGCCTGTTAAGGCACAAGCCTGGCCTAGCCTGGCCTGTTTCCACCCCTACTCATATCTACAGAAAACCATCCAATGCTCTCATATTGGATTCCAACGAATCTAAATTTAAAAAGAGTTGGGCCACTAACATATTGATAATAAATTAATAATTAATGATAATAATTTCTCAATGTGGGTCCGAGTGGGACCTAAAAGGAAGGATGTAATCGTGAAGTAAAACAAGGATGTGGGCCTCCAGAGTCTTTTAAGCCTTTTTCAGCTTTGCCATCTGAATTAATAATCCGAGACGTGATCTTGAATGCCCATGTCCCAATCCAAAGTGGGCCTATAGTCGATGACATTGATCTAGCCCATATTCCCGAAGTGGACATAGAGGTTTCAACCATTGTGGGTTGCAATAATGAGCTGAATAATGTTGATGAAGGGATGGAGGATATGGTCAATGAGCGACCTTGGCACTAAATTAATGATAGACCTATGGTTTCCCAATGAATTTCATAATATGGAAGTCAAGAGGTAAATGTCAAAGTCTTTTTCAAGCCTTGTACAAGAAATTAATTATAAACTTTTACAAAATGCAGTTTCATGCTTTATTGAGAACTCGTTTATCTTTGGGAAAATCTCATAGAAAGTCACTTGAAATAATAAAATTATAAATCAGGTTTATAAATTCAACAAATCTCTAATTAAGTCATAGACCCAATTTAGTATTTTAGAATGTGGGTAAAATGATTTTACTATCCTTATCTCTCTTTTCTTGATTATTTTTCCTTCCATTTTCCCTCCTACAACAACCTCAACCGGGAACCTTCTCCCTTGAATCAATCATTACTTTGAATCCTTAGATTGTGTGAATAAATGATGATAATTCAAGGTTTAAGGTGAAAATTGATCATCTTTTTCTTAGTGGAACTTGTATTTTAACCGCGATGAATGCAACCTATTATCAATTAGATGGCTTAAAATTAGTTTTCTAACAAATATTGCACTTCGTCGTCCCGCTAATGATATCATTAGCGGGCTTGGGGCTTTTGATGAATTGGGTGAAATTTTTTCACGTTTTTTTAAAATTTTATTAAAAGTTTGTAATAATTTCTTATTTAAATAAATATATTTAAGTTTTAAGTAAATTTAATGAAATCCACTGAACAATAATATATTTATCTTTCTATTCAAAATTAAAAAATATATATATCATAGTCAAATTAATATAAGCATCATACATTTTCATATCAATTAGGGCTATGCCTTATTGTGTAATTGTTAGTGCGTGTATGTGTGGAGTTGGAGCACATTGTGGTGCAGTATTTTTTAAAGAATTAATTGATAGAATAAATACTATGATTATGTTTTTAATTTTACTGTTTTAATAACTAAGATATATGGAAGTAATTTGACCCAAACTTTAGATCCCTAATTATGGCACATAACCTAATATATAATTTTTTAAGTTCAGTGACCTAAATTAGAATTTGAGTAATTCAGCCATCTTTATATGGGATTTTCCCTTTATCTTTTCATAACACTGAATAGAGAATTAGTAAGCTTGGTTTTCAAAATTTCACTTTCATTGGAATTAAGCAGGTGGGGGTCTTTGAGCGACACCGCCAATTCATTCATCTTGCAATTGAAAATAATAGCAGAGAAAGGTGGCTTATGACAATTGTTTATGCAAGTCCTCACATTTTTGTTCATCGATTATTATGGGACGAGCTTGCTCTACTAGGCAACAACATATAGGGCCCATGGCTATTGAGTGGTGATTTTAATGGACTATGGGTCTCTAATATGCCTTCTCTAATGCCTATGAGAATTTTACAATTTGTTAAGAGTTTTTTTTCTTGTTTCTTGTGATCATTAGATTGTACATAAAATGAGTGATATTTTGATATCTTACAAGCATAAAATGGCGCGGTATTGGATTTTTTTACTATTTTTCAAAACAAATAAATAAATAAATAAAGCATAATTTTAGATTATTTTTCTTTGAAAATTCAAAAAAATTCAAAACCGCACCATTTTTTGCCTATAATAAATCAAAATGACACTCAATAAAGCTTTTTTGTGGGCCAAAAAATCAAGACTTGCCTGAAATATTTTTGGTGATAGAAATACGAGACTTCTCCACTCTCATGCTAATGGTAGAAGGAAGAAGAGCCGAATTGATGCTATCTACCTTGAAAATGGAAATTGGTGTTATGACGTCAAGTTATTAAAGAAGAAGCTACTGGTTTCTTTTCAACTCTCTTTAAGGAAGAGTATTGCATTAGAGAAGAACTTCAATGTAGTGTCTCCTATCCTCGTATTGAACCAGCTACCTTAAGACTTTGTGTGCGTGATGTCGATGACAGAGAAATAAAGGAGGTCATTTTTTATATGGGGCCACTTAAATCTCTAGGACTGGATGGTTTGAATGCTCTATTCTACCAACATCAATGGAACATGGTGGGGAGTACGATGGTAAGTTTTATAAAGTTATTGGTTAGTAACCTGCAGAATATTCATGAGACTAACAAAACTTTAATAGTGTTATTTCAAAGAAGGATCCTCTTGAGACTTTCAAGGACCTCAAACCTATAAGTCTTTGTGATATTATTTATAAAGCAATCACTAAGATCATTTTATGTCGAATGAGGATGTTCATGCCACATATCATCTCTTTGAATTAGTACAGCTTTGTTACAGGCAGACACATCTCTGATAATATTATTGTGGCCCAAGAAGTCATACATTCTATGTGAACGATGACAAGGAAGAAAGTTTTTATGACTATTAAAATTGACCTTAAAAAGATATATGATAGAGTGAATTGGAGATTTCTATACAAGTGCCTAACAGAATTAAATTTGCCTAATCACCTTATTGAGGTTATCTCTTGCTATATTAGTACATCCAGTCTCCAACTACTATCGAATGAGTATAAGGCTGAATCTTTCTAGGCAGCAAGGGTGTGCACCAAGGGGACCCTATCTCGCCATACCTGTTTATAATTTGCATAGAGAAATTGGCTCATTTGATTCAAGAGAAAATGGCTCACTAGGAGTGGAGGCCTATAAGACTCACTATAACAAGGCCACTGATAACTCACTTATTCTTTGTTGATTATATAATTATTTTTCCTAAGGCATTAACATAACAGGAAGAATTGATCAAAGGATACTTAGACTCCTTTTGCAATACTTTTGGGTTAAAGTTAAACACAACTAAGACTCATGTTTTCTTTTCTACTAACTGAATCACACCAGGTTCAGTGAATTAAACTCATTGTTGGGCTTTTCCCCCACGGTGGATCTTGAGAAATATCTTGGCGTGCCTTTGCATCATCAACGAGTTTGTAAAGATACCTTTCAAAGGGTTATTGACAAGGTGAAGACCATATTATCTAAGTGGAAGGCATGTTCTATCTCTTTAGCTGGTAGATCGACTTTAATTTCATCTGTGACTTCAGCAATTTCAAACTACACTATGCAAACCTCATCCCTCCTGGTAGACACATGTGACGTGCTGGGTAAACATAACAGAAATTTCTTATGGGGAGAACAGAGGAGAGAAGAAAACAAATCTCGTCACCTAGGATAAAGTTTGCAAGCCAAAGAAAAGGGATAGTTTGGGTTTGAGGCATGCTAAATCACAAAGCCACTCTCTCCTAATGAAGGTGGGTCAGAAGTTTGCTAAATGTAGAGATGATTTTTGGGTTTGAGTAGTGTGAGGCAAACATTGGTGTGACAATGATCTTATGCCAAAATGTGACCCAAAAAGGATTGGCTTGAATGTCTAGGCAGGAATCAAGGAGATATGGACTAAAGCAAAAAAAAAAACACCAAGGAGATATGGACTAAAGTAGAAGAAGGAATGGAACCCACTACTGATGGTGGGACCGTACGATGGAGATGGAATAGAATTGGCAACTTCTCAGCTAAGTCGGTATATGAGCTTCTTTCTGAGAATGTTGACAACTAATAATAGATGAGATAAAATTTGGAAAATGAAGGTGCCGTAAAGGTGTCATGCACTTGTTTGGCTTGCCGCACGTAATTCATCAAGATAGAAAAGAGGAGTGTGTGAGGATGACTTATGCCTGGCATGTAAAAGACAAGCTGAAGACATAGTGCATGTTTTTCGTGACTATAGCTACACAACTTCTTTAGAAAAAATTGGTTCACTCTTACAACTGGAGGAAGTTTTGTTCTCAACTTTGTAGATTGGCTATGGTGGAATATCAACTATAAGAGTGAAGATGAGGTGGACTAGGGACTTTTATTTATCGTGATCCTTTGGTGGCTTTGGTGATGCGGCAACATGTTTGTCTTTTGAATAGAAGAAAGTGTAGAATGAATTTATTATTACAAATGCTAGAGGGATTACGGTAAGCATGTAGGAGAGATGTGATTGCTTGGCCTGGACTATAATTCAGAGTGCTAAACATGTACCATGTCTATATCTATATATAATATATTCATAAGCGTCAAAACCAAGTGCTCTACCATTGAGTTAAAAGCTTAAGCTGGTAGCCAAGGTTAGGAACTTAATTTTTAACCCATGAGTACCAGTACCAACAAGAGTCTGTTGTCCCGTAAGACAGGGGTGGCATGTGCCCCCATGAGAGAGCAGCCCATACTACTCTCCCGCCCCTTTATTTTTCACCCAACCTTGAGATCAAATGTGGGACCTCTGGCTCTGATACCATTAGGAGTCTGTAGTGGGGTATGGGCGTAAACAACCAGGGCCATACCACATCACACGCCGTGGCCTCCCAATATCCCTTAGAGCTCAATTTTACGCCCAGCCTCTTGACCTTTTAGCAACCCATACAGTTCTGCCGACGGGCCATGTCAGGGTAAGAGCTAGCACTTCACCACAGATCATACTGTTAGAACCCCTGATCATGGTTTTGATTTTTAATTGGCTTTGATACCATAAGCGTAGGACCAAGTGCTCAACCACTGAGCTAAAAGCTTAAGCTGGTAGTCAAGGCGAGGAACTTAACCTTTAACCCATGAGTACTAGTACCAACGAGAGTCTGTTGTCCTGTAAGATAGATATAGAATTAATATACTATTATTTGAATTTCATTTGAATCTGCAGTAAAAACTTGAGTCTCATTTTCTATGCATAAGAATTAAGTGAAAAAAAATATAAGTGGAAGAAAGCATTTACCCCAAAATTGGTTGATTAGTCATCCAATTTTGATGCGGGCTCAAACGACCAACCTTATTGAGTTTTCACTATCATTTGTATAAATTACCATACATCTATTACCATAAGGGGAGATTGATAAAAATGCGTGGATGGTTAGAAACACCAAGATACACAAAGGATTAGTAAAAGAGATTATGTAAATTCTCCAAAAGAGCATTTCTATATAATATAAAAAGAATACAATTTGGGGTTTTAAGTAGGTAGAAAAAATCAAGCAGTACTCCCAACAATTCCGATCCAGAGTATGCTCCTATTCACTCATTAAATAAATAACTATCAGAAATGAAATAATCCTTTAATCTTTTTTCAAGTCCCTTTTTGTTCTGCACATAAAAAAAAAAGAAGAAGAAGAATAGGAACGAAAAAAAAATAAAAGAATAGAATACAATAAAAAAGAGAGAGATCCCTTTTGATTCTTTCTTATATCCATGTTCATAGCAATACAATTTATGTCATAATTCATAAACTAATGTTGAATTTTTTTTTCGTAATAAAAAACGATGGGTTATTGAGAATTCTAAAAGAGTACTTTATTGAATTGAAGAATTCAATTATTACTCAACAAATTCAAATTATTAAGGAATGAGATCAATTCAAAAATACCTTTTTTGTATTTATTATTTTAATAGACAGACTTCAATTGGTCTAATTCAGGACCGTCCAATGGATTTGAATCCTATCTATTCTAGCGATAGATCAAGATAAATAATTGACCTGGTCCCTTAGATTTATTTATGACCTTCGAGGTGAAAATCTCATGTACGGTTTTATAATAGTGATGGGAACTTTAATGTTATCACTGACTAGCATTATCTAACAGTTTAAGTACAATTGATATAGTTGATGCGCAATCAAAATATGGTTTTTGGGGAAGGAATTTATGGTGTCAACCTATAGGTTTTATCATTTTTCTAATTTCTTCCCTAGCGGAATGTGAAAGATTACCTTTTGATTTACCAGAAGCAGAAGAAGAATTAGTAGCAGGTTATCAAACTGAATATTTGGGTATGAAATTTGGTTTATTTTACGTTGCTTGCTATTTAAACTTGTTGGTTTCTTCATTTTTTGTAACAATTCTTTACTTAGGCAATTAGAATATCTCTATTCCATACATATTTTGTTTCAAAGGTTTTTGAAATAAATAAACCATGTGGAGTTTTTGGAACTACAATTGGTATATTTATTACATTAGCTAAAATTTATTTGTTTTTGTTCCTTTCTATCACAACAAGATAGACTTTGCCTAGGATAAAAATGGATCAATTATTAATTCTTGGATGAAAATTTCTTTTACCTATTTCTCTGGGTAATCTATTATTAACAACTTTATTCTGACTATTTTCACTGTAAAAGATTGATATTCAATATTCATAACTTGTTTCGAACAAGAGAAAGAAACATAACAAAAATATTCATAGATATTCATGATATATTCCTTATGGTAACTGGGTTCATGAATTATAGTCAACAAATAGTACGAGCTGCAAGATACATTGGTCAAAGTTTTATGATTACCTTAGCCCACTTAAATTGTTTACTTGTAACTATTCAATATTCTTATGAGAAATTAATAACATCGGAGCATTTCCATGGTCGAATCCATTTTGAATTTGATAAGTGCATTGCTTGTGAAGTATGTATTCGTGTATGTCCTATAGATCTACCCGTTGTTGATTGGAAACTGGAAAATGATATTCGAAAGAAATAATTGCTTAATTGCAATATTGATTTTGGGATCTATATATTTTGTGGTAACTATGTTGAGTATTGTCCAACAAATTATTTATCAATGACTAAAGAATATGAACTTTCAACTTATGATCATCACGAATTGAATTATAATCAAATTACTTTGAGCTGTTTACCAATGTCAGTAATTGACGATTATACAATTCGAACAATTCAATTCAAATAAAATTCTGTATGTATATTTAGATTTCTATAATTTCATTAATAATATAGTTTATAGTTTTGAAATAGTTTCTAATACTCGTTCATATAAATAATTAGATTCGTCCTATAACTATACTTAAATGAATTCACACTCAGGATTTAATTCAATTAGGAATTTAGTATATAAAATTTTTTCCTGGTCGTATCAATAAGGTCATGAAATTTTAATTTATTTATCTTTTATTTTTCATCTAATATATTTACCTGAACTGATACATGATTTTCTTTTAATCTTTCTAGGATCAGGTCTTGTTTTAGTAAGTCTAGGAACCATTAGAGAATGAATGGTTCAAAATCAATGTTGATGGCACCTTGTGGAGGGCTAATCTTTAACACATTTGTCGATTTCCTCAAAGGATTTATTCATCATATTAATGAAGGGGATGCACTGACAAGCATGATGACAGTGGTATGATATGAGAAGTACACTGCTCTTCTAAATAGAGAATGGGTGGTGCGTTTATTAGCATATGTTGGTCGGAGTTGTAATGAAGCCGTAGACTTCCTTGCAAAGGAAGGTCTCAAATGCTCTTCACGGAGTTCACCTAATTAGTTATGCACCAAAATGACTGATTCATATTCTCAAAAAGGATTGTAAAACTGGGGCCACTAGTGATAGGAATGTGAACTAAGGTGTCTTGTCTTCTATAAAAATATCACTCTTAAGGAGAGGCATCTTGATCATGTAAAACCCCATTCTGAATTGATCGGTTGCTCGGATACTTAATTTTTTTTTTTTTTGATTGATAATCTTTTAGGCCACCTCGGTATCCACCCTCCCATTCAGCATATAAGTAATATTTTAAACGAATTCTTTGATTAATAATATAACTTACTTGGATAGTGATTAATGTCCATTTACAAAATTTATACTTGTAACTATTGTTTAAATGTGGTTTATTGTATTTATTTCCCCTACTACAAAATTTATACTTGTAACTAATGTTTGGGACTGTAATATATGCGGGCACTATATATACTCTGCGAGTAAGAAAACACAATTTTAAAAGCAAGTAAAGAAATACTTCTCGTCTAAAAAGAGCATTGCATGTGTCCGAATTCTTATATTGAGATGAGATATCACTCTTCCAACACTGTCATTGGTAGCTGCAGCAGCAATTGCAACCTTAAGCCTAGCAGCGTCTTCAAAATCCTCCTTGCACACAGCACGTCTTAACTGAGACTGTTTAAAATAAAACAATTTTTGCACTAAAATCCTCCAAAATGAAAGATCAACCAGTGGGTCATATCATTGCTAGTTTAGTTTAGTAGAGCTCCCAGCTATGAAGTTATGTTCATATATGCAACACTATTTAGTCGCCCTTATAGCTCCATAAAAACTCCTTTCGGTCTAATAAAAAAAAATACCATGATTACTACGATGTACTAATAATAATCACAACAACAATGCCATGAACATTTTTTGGTTTTTCACCAAAACTACATTCTAATACATCTTTATCCAGACATCTTGTGTATGACATTTCATAAGCTATAGAAGAGAAGGGTTTCAAAGCTACATCGTCTCAGAATGAACAAGGAATATTAAGTACGCAACCTAATGCTACATTAAGAGCACATAACAATATAGTTTAATAGTATAAGCAGTAAACTAGAAGAGGAAATTTAAATCAATAATAGTTTGTTTGATCTGGACATTCAAGAAAATTGTTACTTTCTGTCAACCATATCTTCAGAACCAACAAGTGATTTGCCACTCGACAAAAATTTCCCCAGACCTTAACGTGATTGTTGTTAAAATAATCACTTAGAAAATTATAATACTGTTTCCCTCCCTCTCACCTCCACTCTTCTAGTATAACCTTGTCTAATTAATCGAACTCAAAATTTTTAGCTAAATTGCATCGCGTATAAAATCTTTCAAGTGTTTATAATAAATTATAATCAGATAAAGCCCTCACGCTTTATTCCATTCTTCCTAATCATAGAAACTATAAGTTGAGCTAACGCTTGCTTAGGAACCACGAAAAAACAGAATAAAATGAACTACACATCACAATTTAATTACATGCCAAAATTAGCAATTTCAAATGCACCTTGAGAATTGAGACGAGACGCCCCTGCTCATAAATATCCTCAAAATGCTTGCGCCATCGATCCCAATCCCATTCATCATCTTCGGGTTCACGATTCTCCTTTTCCAAGCCATCCTTCTCAGCCACAGTGGCAATGTTCCCCGCACCAAGAGCCTCATCCCGAAGAGAATTCATGTAAGAATCAAACCGCTTGATGGCATTTCTATGTAAATTCTGGAGCATCGTATGAGAAAATAAAGAAGAGTGAAGAGATGAAATCTAATGTTATTACTTAGAGAGTGTATACAGGGTTATATAGACAGGTGTTATGTACACGTGTCATAGTTGGTTACAGTGGAACTGATTTAAATTACAACAGTATAGAAACTAACTTTATTCTAACATCTTCCCTCAAAGGAAACTACCCTCCTGAACTTCTAACACTAAGAAACTTTTTAAACTCAGTAAAAGAATTCTGAGAGAGAGCTTTGGTGATACCATATGAGAAAATAAAGAAGAGTGAAGAGATGAAATCTGATGTTATTACTTAGAGAGTGTATACAGGGTTATATAGACAGGTGTTATGTACACGTATCATAGTTGGTTACAGTGGAACTGATTTAAGTTACAACAGTATAGAAACTAACTTTATTCTAACACATCGAGTCCCATCCCCGGTTAACGGAGTCATCAGACGGTGACGGAGACCCAGAGGCCGGATCAACGCACCAGCAAGGGGCAGTGGCATCAGCAGGAAGGGAGTGATGTTAATGCAAAGAGAAGGGGAGTGAAGAGAGTGATCTCAAAGGGAAAGAAGAAGAGAATTTGGGGCTTGGCAGGTGCAGAAGGCGAAGATATGGAAGCCATGGACGTAGAATCTCAATCCCTGTATGTGGATTAGAGAGGGAATAAATTTGAAGAGAGAGATAAAATTCTCTGTGAAATAGAAACAGTTTGTGTCCTATATGCGAATATATGAGAAAGATTGTGTTTTGGGATGTGAGGAAGAAAGTGAGGCATAGTCACCACTGGAAAACAAGAAAACGCTCATAAAATAACAAAACTTGAAACGCTGAACATGAGGCTGTGAACCTGGCAGCAAAATTGGGAACGGAAGCAGAAAATCCAGCAACATATGGATAAGGATCGAACCCATCTTTTTTTCAGTTAAACTTTTGCAAGACTTTTTATTTTGGTTAAAAAGTTTTTCTTTCCTTTATTCTTGCAATTTAACATGACCGTGGGCAAAAAAAAAAAAAAGTAATTTAACATGACCATTTTTTTAACCATAATTTAACATATGAAAATTCCCAATTAAGTACATTTAAAATATCAAAAGGATAAATTAATGACACAAACATCACAATTTTCATATCAGTCTTGAGGTATCAATTTATAATTTCAGAATATTACTAATTTATTTATATGCTCTTCTCTTTACTCCAACTCTCTCTTCTGTCATTTATCAAATTTCATTGGAAAACATGATTCGGCCTTTAGATCCCACATCCACCCATCCTCTCGCCATCCTTCTTCTTTGCTCTCTTTCCCTCAATACCTTTTCTCTCTACCGAGAAGGGGCACAATAAGAAACCCTCTATTCTATTAAGAATTTGTTAATGAAGGAGTTTCTATACGATGAATTGACAACCATCTGTTCTTGCAATGTGAAATCATTCTTACTCTCAAACAATGTGGCATCAATAGGATAAGATTGTCACCGAATCTTGATTTGGGTTTGGAATACACACATCTCATCAACGACTTTCTTTGGACAAGACATCAAAATAGTCGTGAAAAGTAATGGTAGCTCCTAGGGTAGTAGAGGGTTGACAAAGGGTGACGTTAGCAACAGTGCCCGATCCCTTTAAAACACCGAGGGCAATGTTCTTGAGGCAAAAAATGTAACCAATTGCTTCAACTACACCCATACTAGTAGGGACTTCGAGGATGAAGGAACCAGGAGGGTGGCCTCTAGGGCACCTGACGGCCTCAATGCTGGAGCCATTGGCGAGGGAGGAGGTTTTGACAGACATGGGTTTTTTAGGGTGGTTGGGGGTGGTGGAGGCGCTGAGAATGTCTTCTTCCTCAGAGGTTTGAGATTCATGAGAGAGGTGGAATGGGTGGTGAGGGAAGGGATGGTGGTGAAGCTTGGAGAACATATTTGGAGGATCGGAGGCCTTAACCTATTGCCCGGCATATTCACCTTTCATGGCTTATGGTTGCTTCTGAAATCTCTCTCTCTCTCTCTAAAACTCAAAGTTATATGTAGGAAGGGGATCCAATCCCAAGAGGAATGATTAGGAATGGGGATTTGGATAGAAATGGATGAATCTAAATAATATTAGAAAAAGGTGGTGAGTGAGAGATGAGGATGGAAGAGGAATCATAAAGGAGAGAGTGTGTAAAGTGGAGAATGGTATCTGGGTAAAGAAACAATATTTTGAAATCCCATATTGGTGGTTCTAAGTTGACATGGGATTTGTGAAATTAGAATCATTGATGTGTCTTTTTTATATTTTAAAGGTATTTTATTGGGATTTTCCCTTTAACATAACCATTTTAGATTTTATATTTTATAAATATTATTATGAGGATATGTTGATAAATCTATGGCCTTTATAGAATTTCATAGCATAATCATATCCATAGCCTTGTAAATCTTTGTAGGGCCAAATTTTCTAGCTTAGGCCTATAGATGAGATAGTCTATGTGGGGGAGACCCAACAAGACATACCCAATGATTGTGGCCCAAGAACACATTGTTCGTACCTTCAGAATACCTAGTCAAATGAGCTGACGTGATGCGTTTGACCCAAAATAAAGGCACAACTCCGCCCAATCCACGCATATCCGAAAAAGATAGACAATAGATCTCTAAAAAAGGCATATCGGCTTACCAGATCACTTTGCTATAAATAGGGGCAGCCAAGTCAAAGAGTAGGGGGATCAAGCCTTCATCTGCTCTCTCTCCAAGTGAAATTTTTCTTTCTCACTGCTTTGTATCACGCTTTTTAAATAACAATTTATCTTTTATTTTTTATCATTGAACTTGTAATCACTTTGTATTTTCTATTTTATATCATGCTAAGATTCTACATTGTGGATGACCTACAAAATCTTTAATATAGAATATCGGTTCCATAATTTGTCGCCAACTGTACGGGCCCAACAATGAATATAATGATTTCTTTTGCTGATTTGTAGGGAGAGATTATCCGTTTTTGTGCATTCTTGACCTTCCACCATGACGGAAGCACCTACCAACCTTTAAGAGCGTCTTGGCAAACTAACCATTTTGTTGCAGGAACAGACCCAACAAATTTCCACCCACGCTAGATTGGACGCAAAGCAGTAGGAATGGCTCCAATGCTTGGAAGAGGAAAATAATGCTATGCGTCAAGAAAATTCAAACCTATGGGAGCAAATTACTTCACTCTCCTCGTGAATCACTGTTCGCCGTTTAGCTTCCGCAAGCGCACAGGTCGCAAGTAATAAAGTGATAAGTAAAGATCGTTCCCACGAGGACTATGACGAAAGTGAGCTAATTATTGTAATTATGTTCTTAACTAGGTTGAATGAAATCATTTGAAATTGAGTATGTCAAGTAAGGAAATTTGCAAAAAACAATAAGGTAAAACAAAGGTGATTGTAAAATTGATTCTACTTCAAGGTTTAAAGGCTTAGGATTACTTCTTCCTCATTGTATTTCATAAAACTATGCAATTAATTCACTTATTCTTGTTGTGTGAGTCCATATGCTAGTCAAAGATACTAAGATCATCAATCAAGCTCTCTCAAGTCAAGATTGATTTTTAATCTTCATTAACAATGTTCAATCTCTTGTCTATCATTAATGAAAATCATCTTTCCCAAATCAATTCTTCATTAGACTATGCTAGGTTATTAGATATATCTCTATTCTAACAACAAACCATCCATTTAATCCATAAACTTCAAGTCTAACATGATTTTTCTCAAGTTCTACAACCAAAATAGCTCTCTCATGCATCATTCAATTGAACTAAACTAATCATGTGGTGATCAAGCACAAGATAGTAATTAAGCATAGAGAAAAATCAAAATATATTCTCAACAACTAGCAAAAGCAAGAAAATATAGTAGTTTTAATCCATACAATGAGTAGAAGTAATCCTAAATGAGAGTTTTAGCCACTCATAATCAATACAAACCAACAACTCAACATAAAACTCATGACCATATCAGCAATTGAGAAGAGAAGAGGGGAAAAACCAGAAAAAGAGAAGAAAAATCTTGAATTTCTCCAAGAATCTCCTCCAAGAAGCACCAAAATCCTCTTCAAGCTCTCCAAGAAGCCTCCTTGTAGTTCTTGAGCTCTTCCTTGTGCAAAATACCTTCAATTCAGCGCCCCCATTAGGTTAAAAAGCCAGCTGAAGCATCAATTTTTCAAAACGCACAGTTGCAGTATCGCGACTTTGCTTTCGCTTCGCTATAGCGAACCCACAGCGTACGCGGTCAGAAGGGCCTATTGTTTATGTATTTTCGCTTTCACTTCGCTATAGCGAACCCACAGCGTACGCGGTCAGAAGGGCCTATTTTTTATGTGTTTTCGCTTTTGCTTCGCTATGGCGTAGCAAAAGCAACCGGGGACACCTTCAAGCTACTTTGATCTTGCTTTTTGGCTTTTGTTCTTCTTTTCTTCACCTCCAATGATCCATGTAAGCTTCCATTTCTTGTCATCATCCTCCTACAAAGAGAACGATTTTATGAGCTTTTCAATTCTTCAATTTAATCTAAAACCTTATACATTTAGTCAAAATTTGCACTTTTTCAAGTATTTTCAACACATCACATTTTTCTTCATATGTATAAAACTTATGCACAATTTTAGTTTAAAACCACAAATATATAAGAAAAATGTGATGAAATACAAGAATTTCCAGAGAATAACACTCCCCCAAACTTAAGCTTTTGCTTGTCCTCAAGCAAATTCACACATGTAACATGAATTCATAAGTTGCTTATCTAAATTGCAGATATGTTCATGCCCTCATTCATTGCTCTAAAGATCACACGAAACAGGAACTTGAGAGAATATGCCAAGATGAATGTCTTATAATCTTTAAGCAAGTTTTTCAAGAGTCCTTTGAGTGTGGGTGTGTTTTGGAATCAAAAGACATTTCTCCGGATTCTATCTCGGTCACACATAATACTCCAACTCATATACAAATTCTCAACTCTACCACTTCACTATCCTCTTTTCATCCTTCTCTACTTACAAGTTGCCTCATATGGTATCAAAATCAAAAGGACTTTTAAGCTTGTAACGTGGCCATGGGTTTAGGGTTTTTGAATGGAAGGGAAAAAGGAATAACTACAAAAACTTTGAGATAAATGAACTAACTTCCTTTCTTCTTCTTCTTCTTCTTCTTCTTTTTTTCTTTCTTTCTTTCTTTTTTTTTCTTTTTTTTTCTTTCTTTCTTTCTTTCTTTCTTTTTTTTTCAACAAAATTGAACTAACTTGGCTTCTGTACACTTTGTTCAGCCCTCACTTCTGTATAAGAAATTTTTTTTTAATCTCAAAGCAAGGTGTATCATGGTTTTTCAGGTTAGGGGTTAGGAAGTGAATTGGTTTTCAATAAGAATATTCATATTGGTTTTTCTATAAAGGCTCAAAATTGGGTTCAGAATAGAAGAATCATAATGTAGGATAGCTTGAAAGGCCCAAACGCTTTTTAACGAAATGCCTAGATCATTTTTCAAAACCATATGAGATGCACCATAAGCTTCAAAAAATTCTAAAGTAGATTTGGAAATTGTATCTTTGAAAATAGGTATATAAGCTAGTTTACCAAGAATTTCTTCAACAAAAACCTTCAAAACATCCCTGACTCCAATAGTGCAAGATTATGCTCAAGAGAATTCCTTAGAAACTCACTCCAACATTATAACTCATTCAACAAGGCATATTAATCACAATTTCCTGTCAAGCATAATGCTAAATAGCTTATCCAATCATCGGACCATTTATGCAATCCTAAACAAACAATTTAACCAATTCAAAAGATATCTTCTCTAAAATTTTCCCAAGCAAAGGCTTAAGTTTGTGAAATTACATATATTTCACCCCGTTTTTCAATCAAACTATACATCAAAACTGCTTGTATATCCATGTGCACTCACTTTTCACATTCAAAATTTTCACATTTCAAAATTTTCACAATTTCCATCCCCAAAACTTGAAATCAACAGTGTCCACACTGTCAACTTAGGTTGAAGGAAAGATCAACATTCACAAACCTGTACGCAAACAGAACTCAAACCTGTACACATTTACAAGTAATATTCACAGCAGTTTCAGAGGTGCGTCAAACAGTACATGCACAATTGCAACCAATTATCAACAAGTCAAACCAAAGGCAACAACATCCTTTGTCTTAACATATTAGATTTTCAGCAGGAGGCATTGAACAGCTTACATGATAGCCATCAGTAGCTAATACCACAACAGTCACAACAATATAAGACCAGAAGAAGCCACAAATATGAATAAGCCCATTTGCCACAAGAAGGAAACATATCAAGTAGAACATGGCAATCAGGACCTATTTCAAAAGCAAAATAGTCAATGTGCAATGAGCCATCAGTAGCTCATATCCAAAACAAGAAGTCTAAGAGCAAGGAAGAGACCATCAGTAACCTCAAGTGAACATAGAGCATAGGGAGCTAGCACAATCAAGGACAGGAAGAAAACACACAAACACATTGAAGAAGCAAAAGGCAAACCTAAAAAGAAAATAAACTACCCTATAGAAAGATTTCCCCCAAACTTAAAGTCTATCTATCTAGGTCCAAAGCTTCCAAACCAGAATTCCAAATGTAAGCCTATCCTCACTTCCTTGTATCACGACAAATGATCTTAAAGTGACTCTCCAACTCAATTGAACAACATATGGGCTGGTAACAACTGATTACGTAATGGAGTCAAGTGAAATAATAGTTGAAACGCCTGGTTTTTCAGGAAAACAAGTTCCACAAAATAGAAAACCATTTCTTTATAGTGGTAATGCCTTAGAAAGAACACCAAAATTTTCAAAACAACAGATTAATGCCTTTGCATTTCAGTATGTCGAGAGGTGTTTCACTGTTACCAGATAAACTCAAACTTTCCCACGTAGCAACAACTCAATCAAAAAATTCTGAAACATCCACTTGAGAAAGTATTTCTTAGTTCAAAATGAAGTTCAAGAGTTGGAGAGATTTCCAAACAATTGGCACATGCGGGCTAAGTCGAGAACTAGTAGGTGCGTTTTCAAAATTGAAAATGGACTTTGGTAAAGATGATGTCAAAGCCATTGTCATGGCAGTAGAAAAATGAATATGAAAGCAGTGCGAAACCAGATTTTCCAAATGAAGCACCTCTAGAAGAAGTAAACAAGGAACAAGGCTGCAAGCACCTAATCTTATGCAGCAGTTCTCAAAGTAGCCATTCATGTGCCTATATGCAAGGAAACAAGAGACATTCACATGTACCTTTCAGAGGTTATCCAAACCACTAATGCTCAGTACACTAATCACCAAATTAAACTACATCAATGCAAGCCTAAGTGTAGAATGCTTCATAGACTAGCTCAGATGACCGAATCACTGAAGTGCACTTAGGCGTCCACAAGGATTGACAAGGAAGTAAACAGCATTCAGAGAACAACAGTGCTAGACCTAAAACGAGTTACAGCTGTTCAATCCTAAGCTCATAGATTAGAAGAATATCCACATAGGTAGCACATGTAGCCTAGTCAGAGAATTGACAAAAATAGTAAAATTGGTTCCCTTTGTGACAAAATGGCCTCTAAAAATCAAATAATTGTGAAAAGCAGTTAGGACTTCGAGGCTCCCAATTCCATTTTCTAAAGCATGTGACAAAGCACAATTATTTCCAAATAACCAAGCATGTGCAGCTACGGTGGGGTCTCAACTAATGTAAATATGAAACTATTTAACTAGTCAGGCACACTGATAATCCTCAAACAACCCAAATCAGTTCAAGCTTAAAGTTTGCATGCCTCCCCGATTAATCATAAGCACATAAACATCTATAAACCACCAAACTAGAAGTTCCCCATAGAAATAGAGAAAGAATCAGATGTACCTCAGAGGCAGCAATGAGAGACGAATATGAATTGTAGAAGAGAAACCCAGGGGAAAAAATTATGAGCTCAGCTGCGAAATGGAAAGCGAGGTGGACGGAGAGGATGCGTGACGGAGAGGGAGTGAAAGGGGTGGGCGACGGTGACGGTGTCGGTGCAGCGGCGGCGGAGTAGATGTGTGGCGGTGATGAATCTGAATCGGAGTGGCGGTGGTGCTGTGTAGAGGTCGATGGTGGAGAAGCTGTGGTGATGATGATGAAGCTCGACGAAGGTGCTGCAAGCCTCCTTCGAAATGTGGGACACGAGGGAGACGGTGTGGGAAGAAGAATGGGTCGACGGTGGAGGAGGGTGTGAAGATCTGAGGTGAGCTACGGTGAAGGAGGAATGTGGAATCGGAGGAGTTAGGCGTTCAGACGAAGGAGTGGGGAGAGTGAGGTCGACGGTGAAGAGGAGAGGGCGACGGATCTGGAGTGGAGTCACGGTGGAGCGGAGTTGGGAGTGAGTGGGGTTGGGAGAGCGGGGTTGAGAGGCGGAACCAGCTGAGGGAAATATGAGGGCGTCGGAGGTGAAGGCTGGAGCTGAAGGGAAATATGAGAGTAGGGGACGATGGAGCTGAAAGGAAAAATATTTGGGATGAAATTAGGAGGGAATTTATAAAAGAGGAAAAGATTTTGAATTTGAAAAATGAATGTGGGCCATAGTGCGGTAGGTGCATAAGGGTAAAAAAAAAAGTAAAGAATAGAAAAATAAGGGTAAAATGGTAAAATTTATTTATTAAAAATAATAATATTATTATTTTTTTATTAATATTTATGTTTTATATATATTTTTTTTTAATCTTTTTTTTTTTTGTGGCTGTCGGGATGCACAGAAGGGGTGTAAAATGGCATGTGTTCGCCCTGGCCTTGCTATAGCGAAGCAGGGGCGAACCCAAGGAAAACTGCACAGAAGGGTCAAAAAATGCCATGTGTTTGCCTTGACCTTGCTATAGCGAAGCAAGGCCGACCCCAAGGAAAACTGCACAGAAGCATTGAAAAATGGGTTGCTTTTGCCTTCAATATGCCATAGCAAAGCAACAGCAAGCACAGATGCACAGCAAATCACAGAAAAACCAAACATTTGCTGCAGCTTTGCCACAGCAAAGTGACAGCCAAGGATGACAGCAAACAAACAAAAATTCTGACAGCAAAATGAGATTCTCAAAGCATCCTAACTCACCCAATTTCCACAAATGGTACCTTAATCTTATCACACACCATTCAATCACATCAAAACATTATGATAACACCACACACAATAAAAATGCATAAAATGATTCCTAAATCACCCCAAATTCCACCAACAACACCCAACTCACTTCACAAACCATTGAGCCACATCAAATAGCATAAGGGCAGCATGATGTACTCAAACATGGTGAAAACAAAGTTGTCAATTCTAAAGCTCCATTCACCACATACAAATTCCATCTCAAGTCGCATTCACCTTTTATACAAACATTCAACCAACAACAATGATATTCAAGCAAGTAGTTTCAAATGCAAAATTTGAGGTGTACTTCCCTTTGTAGTTCCAACTCCTTGTATCACTTGTTTGTTGTAGCACCAATCTAATGCACTTCCATTTGTTCAGCCATGGGGAAACCTTTCTTACCTACACAAAGGTAAAACCAAACATAACTCCACTAAAACACACTAAAAACCTTTAAAATGAAAAGTTTTAGTTTAGAGCTTGGGTTGCCTCCCAAGAAGCGCTTAGTTTATAGTCTTTAGCCTGACACTTCAACACAAATTACTAATCATAAGTATCAAAAATCAGAACCACCTTGTCTTCATTCCTCCTGTGACAAAAATATTTTAACAACAATGGAAGTTCATTGAGATAAGAAACATGCATTTTTTCAATAAAAAATGACTTTGGAGTGCATATTTTAGCCCAACTTATAGCAAGCTCCAATTTAACTTTTTCACATTCGTCATCCATCCCTCCTAAATACTTTGAACAACCAATAAAATCTATTTGACTCTCATCAGTAAGAGTCAAAATATCAATAGAAGGATCAAGATCATAAATTGAAGGGATTTCCTCACTATTCTCTTGTTCAAAACAACAAAAGTTAGGTTTCAAAATCGAAACCTCAACTGGACACTCAATATTGTTCTCTTCCTCATTGATCTCCAACTCACAATCATCCCCAACATATTCACAAGCTTCTAGTATCACGTCCTCATTCCCCATGGTCAATGTTTCACTTGAGACCTCATCTTTTTTAGAAGGATCTTTTGATATATCATTGAAAACTTCTTTTTGTTTCAAATGCTCAAGATTAGAAATCATTTCATCCACTTGAAATTCTTCATTTTGGGCATGATCATTAATTTTCTCTTTTTGAAAAATTCTCAAGAATTTATTTTGACCATCTAAAAGATGTAGAAGCAAATCCTTTGTTGTAAGCTGCTCCTCATCAATGGGGGTAGTTTCATCAACATGAGAAGTATGTGATACATGGGGATGTGACACATATGAAGGAAAAGAACAATTTTGATCCCAGGACAATGGTTGTTCATGATTCCATCCAAGGCTACAACTATTATCATGAAAATCAAAATGAGCTCTAGCAAAATAACTCTTTAGATACTCCAATGTTAAGGCGTGGGGACACTGCTCTCTCGAGTGATAATCTCCACAATAATCACAACAAATGTAATTGTCATAATAAGAGTTGTGATGATCATTTTCATTCTCAAATCCACCACTTGCCCCATCAGTACACCAAGGATAATTCATAAACAAAGTTAAAAAGAAAAGAAAAACTACTAAGCACAAAAAGCAACAAAATTAACAAAACCAACTAAACAACATAAGACTAGAAACAAAAAAAAACAAAGAGAAAAGAAAAACAAAAAGAAAACTCAAACGTAATCAATCACATAATTACGCTAATTAACTCAAAACACTTTAGTCAATAGTCCCCGGCAACGGCGCCAAAAACTTGTTCGCCGTTTAGCTTCCGCAAGCGCACGGGTTGTAAGTAATAAAGTGATAAGTAAAGATCGTTCCCACGAGGACTATGACGAAAGTGAGCTAATTATTGTAATTATGTTCTTAACTAGGTTGAATGAAATCATTTGAAATTGAGTACGTCAAGTAAGGAAATTTGCAAAAAACAATAAGGTAAAACAAAGGTGATTGTAAAATTGATTCTACTTCAAGGTTTAAAGGCTTAGGATTACTTCTTCCTCATTGTATTTCATAAAACTATGCAATTAATTCACTTATTCTAGTTGTGTGAGTCCATATGCTAGTCAAAGATACTAAGATCATCAATCAAGCTCTCTCAAGTCAAGATTGATTTTTAATCTTCATTAACAATGTTCAATCTCTTGTCTATCATTAATGAAAATCATCTTTCCCAAATCAATTCTTCATTAGACTATGCTAGGTTATTAGATATATATCTATTCTAACAACAAACCATCCATTTAATCCATAAACTTCAAGTCTAACATGATTTTTCTCAAGTTCTACAACCAAAATAGCTCTCTCAAGCATCATTCAATTGAACTAAACTAATCATGTGGTGATCAAGCACAAGATAGTAATTAAGCATAGAGAAAAATCAACATATATTCTCAACAACTAGCAAAAGCAAGAAAATATAGTAGTTTTAATCCATACAATGAGTAGAAGTAATCCTAAATGAGAGTTTTAACCACTCATAATCAATACAAACCAACAACTCAACATAAAACTCATGACCATATCAGCAATTGAGAAGAGAAGAGGGGAAAAACCAGAAAAAGAGAAGAAAAATCTTGAATTTCTCCAAGAATCTCCTCCAAGAAGCACCAAAATCCTCTTCAAGCTCTCCAAGAAGCCTCCTTGTAGTTCTTGAGCTCTTCCTTGTGCAAAATACCTTCAATTCAGCGCCCCCATTAGGTTAAAAAGCCAGCTGAAGCATCAATTTTTCAAAACGCACAGTTGCAGTATCGCGACTTTGCTTTCGCTTCGCTATAGCGACCCACAGCGTACGCGGTCAGAAGGGCCTATTTTTTATGTATTTTCGCTTTCACTTCGCTATAGCGAACCCACAGCGTACGCGGTCAGAAGGGCCTATTTTTTATGTGTTTTCGCTTTTGCTTCGCTATGGCGTAGCAAAAGCAACCGGGGACACCTTCAAGCTACTTTGATCTTGCTTTTTGGCTTTTGTTCTTCTTTTCTTCACCTCCAATGATCCATGTAAGCTTCCATTTCTTGTCATCATCCTCCTACAAAGAGAACGATTTTATGAGCTTTTCAATTCTTCAATTTAATCTAAAACCTTATACATTTAGTCAAAATTTGCACTTTTTCAAGTATTTTCAACACATCACATTTTTCTTCATATGTATAAAACTTATGCACAATTTTAGTTTAAAACCACAAATATATAAGAAAAATGTGATGAAATACAAGAATTTCCAGAGAATAACAATCACCCCTTCTTCACATCCTTCGGAGAGGTTTTTGACCACACTCGTCCTATGTATGCAACCATTGGGAACTTTCGGCACGACAGACCAACCTGGGTCAATAAGTAACGACACTCCGATTGGAAATAATACAGATGAAGCTCATGATACAGGCACACCAACTACCTAGTCATGCCTGGTGGCGAACCAGAAAGAATGACAGGCACTCTTGCTAGAAATAACATCCCGGAGTCTGGTGCGTCGAACAATAGAGGATGGAAGTGAAGGTGTCAGGAATTAGAATCGATGACACTCTGCCTACTCGACATACCACCACCAATGAAGGAGAGTGTAATATCCCAAAATTTATACACCAAAGATCCAATGTATATTTATTCAACAAATAGAAAAAAAAAGGTGAATCTTGGAGAATTTGATTATGCTGCCAGTGAAAATTTCCTGTGAGGCAGTGAGTTTGTCATGTGGTTTAAGATGACCAA
This sequence comes from Inga leiocalycina, assembly GCA_963242795.1. Classification (NCBI taxonomy): domain Eukaryota; kingdom Viridiplantae; phylum Streptophyta; class Magnoliopsida; order Fabales; family Fabaceae; genus Inga; species Inga leiocalycina. The sequence continues at coordinate 64,018,770 of OY725321.1, forward strand.
ATGATGTTCAAAAATTGTGAAACTTTTCAGAATGAAAGTAGACATTCCAAGATTTAATTTGATAGGTCATATGAAACATTTGGACTTCTATATTAAGAGTTATGAATTTTTGAAGTTTACCAAGTAAAACTGGCTACTTTCTGGGACAGCGCCCAAAGATTTAAATTATGAGAATGTTGAGCTCTCAGTTGGCTAAAGGTTATATTTTTTCTTGAAACTAGACTCAATAAGGGTTAAGTAGCCTTTGGAAGCACCTCAATTGAATGTCCACAAATAAAGATATAAAATTTCAAAGTTTGATGAAAATTCTGCTGGATTTCTAGCAAAATGTAAAAATCACAAAATGTAAGGGCAATTTTGGAATTGGAAATAATTATCTTTTCTCTATCCATTTAGACGTCTAGAAGCTCAGAAAATCAGGAAAATTTTCCAAAAATAAGGAAAAAAAATCAAAAGAGGAAAGAAGGTTATAAATAGTAAAAACTCTAGGGAAAATTCACCGATTTCACTATCGAATTGCAGCTGTCGCCCGAAAAGTCCTTCACAAATCTTCTTCTCCTCACCATGAGCTTCAATTCTATGGATTTAGATTTTTGATTGGTGGAGTTTGGTGTCATCTACTTAGGGTAGTCGCTACCGAGATCAAGAACTGGTTGCAAAATTGTGCTCAAGTAAGCGTAAGCTTCAATTTGAGCTGAATTTTGTAATGTTTGAGTAATTATTCATGGAGGTTTGTGACTGCCCTGATTTTCTAACACCATGAACATGAAGCTTAATGGTCTTGTAATAATGAGAAATGGGTTAAAGAAGGTTAAATGATGTTAGATTATAAGTCTTGAAGCTTAATTTGCAAAGTTGGATTCTTGGGGAAAGGGGTTCTGTTCAGCTTTGTATAGAATCTGGGGAAGAAGCTGGATTTTGATTTTTTTTTTTTTGAGTATTCCATTGGATTATACGCAAAAAAATTATGTAGAATCTTATGTGGTTGTGATTTTTGGATGATTATACATAATTCTTTTTTGGAAGTTTGAGTTGTTGCTGCCCAGATTCGTTTCTGGAAACCTATATTGTTGTGGCATGTTTTTCAGTAGTCAAAACTGATCCAAATTGCCTGATGTGTTACAGGGTGAAAGTAGACATCCTAGCTTCTATTTTGATATGAAATACAAGCAATTTAGCCTAGTAGATTGAAAGTTAATTATGATTTTTCAAAGTTTGACCATGTTTCTGGACTACAATCTGGAATAGCAGCGATTTGGCAAACATCTGGGAATACTATGGTTGTAATGGCTAGACTTGGGGTATTTTTCCATGAAAATACACTTAAAGAACTTCACTTAGGCTTTAGAATCATCAGTCAATTTAGATTTTTCTAGAATTAACTATGATTTTTCAAAGTTAACCGAAAATCTGCCAGTTTTCTGGAAAACTGTGAAACTGCATTGAGTAGAGTTGTATTAAGCAGAAATTGTTGAAACTATAATAGATAACCAACAAACTGTGATTTAAAGGCATTAATAGTACAAGTAATAACCATTTACTTGTTAACGTTAATTTTTATAGGAATTGGAAATTTTCTGAGCCGAAATCAAAGTGAGGACAACAGAGAAATTGAGAAAGGAGACAGGTAGTAACTCTATCCTTCATACATTATGCCATTATTTATATGTTTGTGTCTGCATTTTTTGTGATATAATTAATAAATGTGGTTTATGCCGAGGAGGGCAATCTATGTGTATGGAGGCACACTTACCTGTTTGTTGAGTAAGATCCCAACCAAGGTTTTACAGATAGTGGGGGATTGAGCCCCTAACTCATGTATACATGTCGTAGTATCGTTATTAATTTGTTGTATAATATGGAGCATGACATATTTAATTTCTCATTTTCTATAACTGATTGTATGTTACTACTGAGATAATTTGAATCTCACCCTTTTTCAAAATTAAAAAATATTCCAACAGAAGCTAGCGGTTCTAGGGGCAAAACGGTAAATCCTGGCAACTGAAGTGTTCAGGCCAAGAGAGTTGGAGCTATTTGGTTATAGTTAGTTTATTGTAATATTTTGGGACAATATTGTATATATTCTTTCAAACCCTATGGGGAAACTCGTGTATGTAAACAAGCACTTTTTATCAGTATATTTATACTATTTATGTATGCTTGTAGAAATGTGCCTATAGAACTATGCTTATATTGAACTGTTAAGGGGTTTGACAAAGAGCACTCCCAACAGTTTTGCTGACTCACCATTCACAGACGATATCACCTTAGTCAAGATGCCCAAGAAGTTCACATTCACGCACATATAACTCAATGACGGTTGACAGGCCCAGACGGGCATATGGCACAATACTGACAAAGGATGCATACTGCAATAATACCATGTGAGATAAAAGAAGCTTGTATGTGTAAAGGCTTTAGGTTAAGTCTGATTAGACCGGCGCTGAAGTGATTCACCAACCTACAAACCAACTCAATTGGATCATTCTCAAAGCTAAATGATTTGTTCGTACAACAATTTTCCAGGGTCAAAAGCTTGAAAAGAAACCAAACAACCTCTATAAAATCAATCAACGAAAGTGAGAACCATTATAGGATTATGTAGGCAAGTTAAACAAAGAAAAAATCAATACACCAAATTGCGATGCGTTCCACAAAGGTTTGCTTCCTCACTCTGATTTGTTCAAAGAATTAACAAAATATACTTGCCATACAATTGATGATGTATTGGCTCGAGCCTAGGCCTAAATCGCGTGGGAAGCAGACAAAGTTGGGACCCAATACATCTAATGAGGTACGATTTCTAAATCCTTACCTTCTAAATTCATTTTCAAATTTTACATGCTTACTAACCTCGTGGGCAACCCGTACGAATGAATGAGATAAAGCGATCAATACTTTGAGTTATATGATCTAGTCATATGGGCATTCTAATATTAAAAAGTCCCACCATCAATGCATTCCATTGTGTAATAGGTTTTCCTTATATCGGATTCTTTAACTACGCCAGTTGTTATTCAATTGAGGGAAAGAGATTATACTATTGTATAATACATTGTATCTTACTGGGGTATAAGATTGTACATTTGTCTTCCTTTCGTAAGTCATTATCTTGATATAACAATGTCATTTTTTGGCTACCTTCCACCTATTTTCTTCTATTCGGCACACTATGTATGAACCAATTCACTAGCTTATACTCAGCATACAAGACCAACCTACTAAGCTAAAAGACACACAACTAATGCATCATATAATTCACTAGTGCTCTATACCGACACTTCTAAATGTTGAGAACCCAACTTTAGGGGTGTCCCGTGGTAGAACACAAACCGGGCCATGAAGATGTGACGTACATACCAACTGACAAAAATTCTCATACTCCATCAAATATTACGACAACACTACAGTATGTATTAGCATACATAAAATTTCTAACAAACAAAGTTCTATATTGGCAACTTACATAATATAAGACGTCTTAATTATAGATGACAGAAGCCCTAAAGATACTAAACACACCAATGGTACAAGCCATACAAAGCACACACAAAAAAAAGGAAAAGTCATTCAGGATGGTATGTTATAATGCAAATCCGACATCCCACAACCATTAAGTGAATAAATTACCACCAATCCATTAGTTTGGCAAATACATCTAGAACATAAAGTGAAACCCGCCGAGCTCAAAGAACCTAAGAGAAACCGAATTAGAATAGGTTCCAACAAAAAGGCACATACATCCCTTATTGATTTCCATCACCAACACCAGTAATGGAATTGTCATCTTCTAACCTACGACCAAAAAGAGTATGATATTTTCCTATTGCTTGGTTGGGATCCCGTCAGTCCAACTAACCCTCTTTGAACTCCTTCATTAGTTGAGCTCGGGTCCAAAATGCTGCTTCCACGGCAATATCTTCGCGTTGTTGCTTCAACCCGCTATTCTCAATGTGTGAGATTGACCCTTGGATCAAGCAGATGTTCTACGATCAGGATGGCAGATCCACTCTCCAAGTCAATACTCCATTAGACTTGAAGAGTGGGGAGACTTATTGTAGGGCTAAACTGTCTAGCTTGGGCCCATAGATGAGGTAGTCTATGTAGGGGAAGCCCAAAAAGGCATAGTCAATTATCACAGCCTAAGAACACATTTGTTCGCACCTTCAGAATACCTAGTCAAAGGAGCTAACGTGGTGCATTTGACCTAGAATAAACATGCAACTCCCCCCAATCTGTGTAGATCCAAAAAAAAGTAGACCAACTTACCAGCAAATCCTAAAAAGGTGGACCGACTTACCAGCAGATCCGTAAAAGGTTGACCGACTTACCAGATCACTCTGCTATAAATAGGGGTAGCCCAGTCAAGGAGCAGGGGGATCAAGCCTCTTCATCTCCTCTCTCCTAGAGGAATTTTTCTTTCTCATTGCTTTATACCACACTTTCTAAATGGCAATTCATCTTTTATTCTTTATCATTAAGTTGTAATTACTTTGTATTTTCTATTTTATATCATACTAAGATTCTACGTTGTTGGTGACCCTTACAAAATCTTTAGTACATAATTTTGGTTCTACAATCTCAAATAGTCAAATGGATCGTTTTTTTATATTTATTCTTATAACCTTTAATAATTTCTTGTTGTATGGTAATGTATATTTTTTGGGCCAAAACAATTCACTTTTATTAATCACCAAAAAAATCAAGTACACACACAATAGCTGAAGCAAATTTTATTAATGCAGATTAATTATTTATGAAATTATAACTCTTGGATTGGGCTAGAGGCTTATAAACAGAGCTTTAATACAAATAATTTGATAAACATAAAAAATCTACATGAATAATAATTTTTTCCCATTTTTTGTCTCTATATTTTTCTCTTACCCCTACTATGTTATTCATATTTTTTAAAAAAATATATATCAATAATATCATTTTATAGAAATTCACGTTATAAAAAAATACAAAAATTCATGTTTTAGAAATTATAAAGATGAAAATTAAATTGAGAGCAAATTATGAGAACCAAACATTGTATCAACTTGTTGCAAAAAAAAAAATTGTATCAACCTTATAACTTATCATAAATTTTATAATGTTAAATAATATTAATTAGATATGAATTTTTTATATTACATAACATATGATAAATGAGCTACACTATCCATTATTAGCGTTACCTTTCATAAAATTTGTATGTATTTATATGCCCCCACCCAACCCAATCTAAAACTACATTGGATATGTGTGTGTAGATAAGTTTACATATAAATCGTAAAATAAATTATCCAAATCTTATATGGTGTAAAGTACTAAAATATTACAATTGTTGGTTGATATATTAAGTAGTCTCATTCTCATAAGGAGAAAAATACAAGTTCAAACTCAAGTAAGCACACTTATTGCGAGAGACAAAAACACTTTATGATCCAGTTTTGAAAGAGATTACCCTTGATCAAATAAAAAAATAATATTTTAATAAAAAAATTACACCAAAAAATACTTTAGAATATTGAACACTACTCAAAAAATGCTTAACCGTGGTAGATGAACTACAAATTAGTTTAAAGGGATATCGAGTACCACTGAGTGGTGGACTTGGATGTAACCCAAACCAACAAGTATACTCCGTGAAACCTTTGATTTATTAGTCATTTGATTTTTTATTTTTTTTTTCCTTTACAAATATTGAACCAGAGATTAAACAAATGTTGATAGAAATTTGAAAGAATCAAGAGGCCAATGAAGCCAAGCTTGCAAGAATTTAGAAATGTAAATGTGTCAAGTAGCTACTCAGCTGAATATATTGTCTAGAAGAGGATTTCCTAGTGATGATATCCTTAACCTAGAAAGGGATGGTAATGAAGAATGCAAAGCCATAAAATTGAGCGGTTTGAAGTACCTACCTGACATACCTAAACCAAGTGCTGTGAGTGAGGGTGCTAGTGATGAGATTGCTATTGATCAAGATGACGATGTAGAGGAAGAGATTGTAGTTGAAGACGAGGATAGTATGAAAAAAAAGTAAGCTAAAGAATTTGTTGAGTGAGTTAAATGGATGATTTGTTAGTAAAATAAAGATATATGTACTAAGGCTCTGCTTGAGTTAGCATTAGGAGACAAAAAATTTACGTCGAGAGGGAAAAAAGCATGCTTTTGGAATGTTTTACCTATTTTTCATTGTTTGGGTTCACATTTAGAATGAAGGCAAAAAAAAAGGGGGGGGGGGGTTCACATTTAAAAATAATTCACTTCGACAAAAAAAGTCACGATTAAAGTAAAGCACCTTATTATTGCTTTTAACTTTCAAAACATGGAGGGGGAGAGAGAGAGAGGAAGGAAGGAAGAGAACCTTTGTTTACAAAAAAAAGTGAGTCCAGCTTGCTTTATAAAAAATGATAAAAATTACTTTAATTTAAGTTTGTAAAAGTCAATCTAAATATAAATCACATTACGCTATCTGACTTTTACTTCAACTTAAGTTTGAGAAAGTCAAATGAAATATAAGTCACTTTTCTCGTCGCTAATCCAAACATACACTAATCTAGCATAATCAAATTAAGGTTAATGTTTAATGGATATTTTTATTTATATTTAAACACTAATTGATGGGTCATTAATTATGTTTTATGAAATACAATGGTGAGAAATGATTCTAGGCTTCACTTATATTGAAGAAAAGTTTAATTTTAGTTTCGATTAAATTGTTTTCATTCATAATACACTTGAAAGCATAATTGTGATAATTAACTCATTTTTGCTTTAGTACTTACCGGAACTACCTATAAGCTTGCGGGTAAGCTAGACAACAAAAATTCACCAAAGTCATAAATTTTATGGTTAATTCTTTGAAAAGTAATGGAGGGAGAAATATGTTTAGTCAAGTTTAAGTTGGAATTTATAACTCCCAAAAAATATTGAAGCACACAAAAAGAAATGGCTGGCCTTTCATAAAATTTGAATCATTTCTGATTTTTTTTCCAACAAAGAAATATCTCAGCCATACAATACATGAAGAGACACAAGTGTTCTCTACAAATTAATTCTTCCTTTCTTTTCCCATTTTGTACCTGCAGGTCTAACATACCAAATGCTTCATGCTTCTTCACTGTGCTTTCTTCCATTTTCCTTATTCCTTTTAGCATTCAAACAGAGACAGTCTGAGACAGCTACAAAGCTAAGACTTCTTATGCAACAAAAGATCACTGATGACATGAGGCTCAAAGTCTGGTTTGACGTAAGTCTGAAAAGATAAGTATGTGCTATTGCTGCTGCATTATGAGCCTGAAAAGATCATAACACAGAAAGTACGCAGGCAGTTAAGGATTTTATAATAAAAATTCTAATTACAAGTCAGACCTCTTAACAACTCAAACTTTTGAAGTAAAATGGTTTTGACATAATATTAGAGCCTCTGTCACTCAAGAGGTTGTGAGTTTAATCTGTATAACATTCTAAATATAACATGATATGACAAATGAAAAGTGAGATACACACAGAAATTTTGCAAGCAAATTAATACATGAAAAAAGAAACAGCGCAAAACAGATTGAGTTTTAAACAATCATTTTATGTAAAATAAAGATCTTCATTTTGGGAAAATACCACTCCAGGTCCCAATACTTTAAACATGTTTTTTATTTAGTCCCTATAGTTTATTTTTGTAGTTTTCCATCTCTTCTATTTGCCTGTCTGAAACATTCGTTCCCCCCTTTTTTGAAAAATACTCAGAAGGAACACAAATTGGCCCAGATGGTATTAATTTTGCTGAGGTATTCTATAAGCTTCAAAGCTGTTTTGGAGCATTTCAAAAGAAAGCAGTGCTTGTTTTAAATATTTCAAAACATATAGGACGAAAAAGACCAGCGATATGGGTGTTGCGGTCCAAGATGCGTATTATGGAGTAAAATACACGTATGATATCAAATATTTATATGATATGGGTACATCTGTTCTGAGTATCAACTAGCATGAACTCCCCCATGCAACAAATCTTCATGGAAAATAGATATCTTCACAACAAAGTATCTAATCAAAAAAATGAAACAAAAGCAATCCTACCGCTACATAACTTCAAGGGCTTCCTAATCAACTAAAGCCACAAAAATATTCATAGCTTTTTGCATGGAGGTTTTTTTTTGAGGGGGGGGGGGGGGGGGGGGTTGTAAGCATAAGTATCCTTCTATTAGAAACAATTTTGTTCGAAACACTGTCGGACACTAAATATGGGCATATCTCCTAATGAGGATTCGAATCTTAGTTCGTCATGTTGTAAGAAACTAACTCCTTTCTCTAGACCCAACTCCCATTGGTTTTTGCATGGAGTTTTGATAACAAAGTTTAACTCTTACATGAAAGTGTTTCTATAATTCAGTGATTTTTAAAAGCCCTTTGTTCATTCTGCATAAAAAAAAATGGCACAGATAAAAATATCTTTGTAGACCTTTGTTCATTCAAGTTGGGCTTGAATTAGACACGTAAAAAGCCATTCATTAGTGCTGAACAAATTAGTGCTGAACAAATGAAGGAGTCATCCTTGTGGCGTCTTTAACATATGCCTTTTAGCATTGCTTTTATTTCCTTGCGTTGCGCGGGGAACAATAACTGATACAAGCCTCCTACTTATTTTATAAACGGCACACCAAACTTTTCTTTCTCTGTGAAATCAAACTTCGAAGACAACAAGTTATCAAAATAAAACAGCTGTGATTTGAAATATAACAAATTTTGAAAGCAGCTTCCAGTGTGGTTAGATTTTCACGAGCATTTAATCGAAGATGATGAACATAAGGAACTCATTATAAACATAGATGAATCATGCTTGAAGATTATGATAATGAGAATAAAACTAAGAAACTACACTTAGAAGTCAGCATGTTACAGTGGAAGCATTAATAAGATACACACCATCATATAGAATGGGAAATCTTAAGATATGTTAGACAGAAAGTGAATTCCTGTTCTTGGCTTCTCTCCAATGACAAACACTCCCATACTAAATCATGACCACAATGAGGTTTGACATTTTCCCAATCCTCCATTACTAAGCTTCTCTCCTGCTATTCCTCTTGCAGCACCTACAGGATACAGTGTGCATGAGGGGCATAATAGGAAGGGCATATGCAATCTTCTTTAAAGCAAAAGGTTAATACATTCTCCTTCCCCTGCTTCCTTTTCATTTATACACACACACACGTAATATCTCATTAGTTTTTTTTTGTTCATGTACTAAGTAATTGAGGTATGAATGGTCAAAACTATTCATCTTTTCTTTCTTCCAAAACTACGGGTGATATAACATATCTATCACTTAATATTCAGAGGTAATCATTTTCATGTTTCTTTTTATGCTACAAAAGCTGAAAAAGCATAATCAAAAGTTTAAGTCCAAGAATAGCACAATTAAGCTGTCAAACATTTTCCAAGCTCCTTTTTATTCTACAAAAGCTGAAAAGCATAAAAGCCAACTCACTGGGAAAGCAATTCATGCTAGCTTTCTAGCTGCTTATAGCCATATAGTCCTGTTGTTCTGGTTGCAGACCGTATGTTCATAATTTATGATCCATGGTGTGCTTTTTTCATAAAGAGACAAATGAAAGGCATAAATAACATATTTATTTATTTCAATTTAAAGTAACTACCTACACAAGGAATAACATTTTTAAACCTTGAAAGAGACATCTCATCCTATCTTTATTTATAAAGCCGTACCCCTCTGATAGTGTAGTATCGATAGTGGATAAGTGACGGTCTCAAAAAATAAAAAATAAGAAAACAAAAATAAGAAGAAAAAAACAAGAAAACAACTAAAATTTATTTTTCTACTCCCCTCTGATTGACTTGATGGCTATACATGGCAGAATATATGAGAACATGACAGAAAATAAATAGTAGGCTATTGTACAATATGCAATAATTGTATTAAAAGCTATAGAGGAAGATCTGGACAAACTTGAGACAATGCAGTTATCACACTTTCCCACAACCAAGATTTGAAAGAATCTATTACAGAAGATGAAAAACTCCATGTGACAGTGAACTCACATTACTTTTTATACAACTATTGCATGGGTATAAAAATGCTTAATTTTTATATGGACAACTATTGCATAGGACTACCATAGGGAACCAATAGGCATAAAAAGGGACATGGAAGTTTAATTTTATAGTCATTTAGCATGTTCCTTGTGTGAGTTTTTTTGACTCTCCTATGTTATTGACAAGTTATAAATTGGCAAGTGTGTGACTACTTTGACAAGTTTATGTGTCTACTTTGACAACCTATAAAATGACAAGTTGAAGTGCCTATTTTGACAAGTATATGTGCCAACTTATATTAAATAAAATAGCTCTCACTGATAAGTGCATGTGCCTATTTTGACAATGCATAGAATGGCGATTGACAAGTACCTACACCTAATCATGTAACTTAACCAATGGGGGCAAAAAGGCAATTTGACATTCAGAATTAATATCAATGAAGTCCCTGAGGAGCTTTTTGATAGGGAAATCTGCTTTGGGACTTTTTTGTAATTTTTTCGGTCCTTAGGACTTGAGTGTGATTTTCCCTAGTTTTTTTGTTCATGTATTATAAGTAATTGTGAAGTATGAATGGCCAAAACCATTCATCTTTTCTTTCTTCCAAAACTAATGGTGATATAACATATCTATCGCTTAATATTCAGAAGTAATCATTTTCATGTTTCTTTTTATGCTACAAAAGCTCAAAAGCATAATTAAAAGTTTAAGTCCAAGAATAGCACAATTAAACACCTATTAAGCATAACTACTAGTTTAAGTCCAAGAATTAGAGCTGGGAATTCGGGCCGAGCCCGTCGGGCCGACCCGTTTAGGCCCGAGCCCGTCAAGGGCCGGGCCTATGATTTAGAGGCTGAAAATGGAAGCGGGCCTAAAAGGGCCGGCCCTGTAGGGCCAGCCCTGAAGCCCTGCGGGCCGGCCCTTTTAGGCCCGTTTAATATTTTTTTAAAATAAATTAATAAATATAATATCATTATATCAAATTATCAATATGAGAGACACCTAAGTTCCTAATAGAGTATTAATAACAGACAAACACTTATTAATTGGTTTGATTTATTTTATTTTCTACAAAACTTAAAAAAAAAGGCTAATTTGGACATTAGATGATTATTTTAACTAAAAATTTATGAGTTTTAAAAATAATGTATACCAATTTAAAGCAAAATAATAAATAAATTGTAAAACTTTTTTAAAAAAATTTTGAATTAAAATGAGTTTAAGGCCGTTTAGGCCCGAGCCCGTGAAGGGCCAGCCCTGTAGGGCCGCGGGCTTAAAAAATATGGTACTTTTTAGAAAACGGGCCTAAAAGGGCCGGCCCGTTTAAGTTCGAGCCCGTGAAGGGCTGGTCCTGTAGGGCCGGGCCGGCCCGTTTTCCCAACTCTACCAAGAATAGCACAATCGTCCATTAGCCCGTCCCTTTAATTATTTAAGTCCAAGAATAGCACAGTTAAGCTGTCAAACATTTTCCAAGCTCCTTTTTATTCTATAAAAGCTGAAAAGCATAAAAGCCAACTCACTGGGAAAGCAATTCATGCTAGCTTTCTAGCTGTTTTTATAAAGAGACAAATGAAAGGCATAAATAACATATTTATTGATTTCAATTTAAAGTAACTGCCTGCACAAGGAATAACATTTTTAAACCTTGAAGGAGATATCTCATCCTATCTTTATTTATAAAACCGTACCCCTCTGATTGACTTGATGGCTACACATGGCAGAATATATGAGAACATAACAGAAAATAAATAGTAGGCTATAGTACAATATGCAATAGTTCTATAAAATGCTATAGAGGAAGATATGGACACACTTGAGACAATGCAGTTATCACACTTTCCCATAACCAAGATTTGAAAGAATCTATTAGAGAAGAAAAAAAACTCCTTGTGACAGTGAACTCACATTACTTTTTACACAACTATTGCATAGGTATAAAAATGCTTAATTTTTATATGGACAACTATTGCATAGGACTACCATAGGGAACCAATAGGTATAAAAACAGACATGAAGTTTAATTTCATAGTCATTTAGCATGTTCATTGTGTAAGTTTTTTTTTTTTTTGACTCTCCTCTGTTACATGCAGCTATACGGTTCTGTACCTCTCCTATGTTATATAAATAGGCATATAATTTATATGTAGCTTGAAGGTTGATTATGACAGAATGAAATTACCCAAGCATATATAACTATGAACTTTATTTAATCTATGGTAGCCCTTTGCAGAATGCTTTCCTTTTTAGTATATTAAATAAGACAAATCAATATTTCTGCCCACTTTTACATGTTTGCTTTTCATTTTTTGTTGCCATAAACTTAACAAATGGGACCCTCAAATACTTCTACAATTATGTTTCTGCACCAAAGTATTTTCATCAGATATCATGAACCAGGTAAGCATGTACCAAGAACTTTTATAAAGTTGGAGACCACAAGGAAAGATGAAGATATTTATTAGTTTTTCTAAAGTTGGGTTGTCAAACAATTAGATTCCTTTAGTTAAATGCCATGAAGCGTTATTTTATGATTCTGTGACCCTGAGAATCTTGTTCTCAGATGATCAGATGTAACAATTAGTGTTATGAGTCAACTTCACATTTGCCAATATAAATGCAAACCACACTTGCACATCTTCCTCCAATTTCAGAAAACAATTTCCTATCCCATGCATATATTTAGAGCTGGTAAAACGTGTTGGCCAGCCAGCCAAGGGGCAGGCTGCAAAGGCCTGTCTCGTTCAGCCGACGGGCTACAGCGGGCTGGCCCGCTTAATTATTTTTTATTTTTTCTTATAAAATAACTCCAAATACCCTTATCGCCTTTCCTTTGATGTTGTGTTTAACTACCTCTTCATACTTTTTATTTGACACTTTTCTTTTCATAATATATTTATTTATTCTACCATTATTAAATTTAAAAGAGATGTGTTTATATGTTTTTATGATGTGATTAGATGAAAAAAAAGTAAAGTAAGAATGAAATTGGTTTCCTAATACAAATATATAAAAGAAAAAAAATGTGATACGAGTGAATGAAAGGGGAAGGGAGTGAGAATTTTTAAAAACACAGGAGTGAAATAATTTTTAAAAAAAAAAAATTAATAGACGGGCTGCCGCCAACCCGCCTTGGCGGGCTTGTTTAGCCACCAGGTTGTGGTGGGCTAACCCGAATTGCTAGCTATATATATATATTCTTCACACTAGGATAGCTTTACACACAGCCATAACCTTGGGATAATAAACTATTTGTTTTTTACAAAATGTGATTAATTTTTCTAGCAAGTTTCTGCATCATTTTTTCCTTTTACAATATATTATTAATTATCTTATATCTTCTTATAGCAGCTGATGTTTTTGCTGGGTAGAATCACATTATTTCCTTTCTTTTATAAAGTACCTTGTACCGAATACCAAATTTTTATATTCTAATACAGTGTGCACAATGAATCAAGCATGCTGATTTTGGCCATCATTCACTTTTTCTCAGTGGAAAAGGAAATTTAGAAGAATTGTGAAAAGTACTTTAGAAGAAATTACAAGTGTATGTGTGTAATATTATTGATGCATAAGCAAGACAATCATAAAGCAGAGTCATATATGGTTGATCACTTCCCACGCGAAATCACAAGGAAAGGCTTATCTGAAGTCTTCTTGAGATAAATCAAAGGTCTCTTGAGTTGTGCAAGAGAGCATTATAACTTCTGATGCAAATAGTTTCCTCAATAGATAGTCCCTAACCTATTTGCCAGAAACCAATACAAAGAGGAAACTGTCATAACGTGTTCTTTAATTGACCTACCATTCTAAAATGAAAACGGAAGGAATGGGAATAAGGGAAGAAAACGGAAATAATGGGAAGCAGGGAGCAAGATTACAAACCTTTCATTTTTTTTTTTTTTTGATAAAAAACCCTTTCACTTAATTAATGCCTTTTCCTTTCTTTGGGTCTCTCTCTCCATCCTTTTAACACATTTCTTTTTCCATTCAGATTCCCATCCTTTTCATTCCCTTGCAAACGAACTGATAATATATCAGAAGATGTCAACACAAGTGCTAAAGGGAAATACTTTGAATTCAATACGAAACTAAGGGAAATACTCCACACCTCAAAAAGAAACCAAGGTACTTTAAAGGGAAAAATGTCATCACAAGTGCTAAAGATAGCTAATGGAATAATATATCAGACCAACATATTCCAAGTAACATGAAGAGAGGAAATACTTTGAATAAAAATAGTTATGAAATATGTTGAGGTAAAATGGCCATAATCCAGAATGCGACGATGTGGTTCTTTGAGACGCCACTAAACGAACATTGTGTCCTTGTTAAATCACATAAAAGGGCCATTACATTATCTTATTACTTTCAGCCACTAAACGATATTGGTTAGTAAATAAAATCCATAAAAGGGCCATTACTATACGCTCACAGTCCCAAAGCATAAATCACCCATAATCCCTAAAATCCATGAAAGTAATAATAGTATGAAAATCATCTTCACCCAAGCTAAACAGTACAGCAAACACAAGAGGAAAAGGGAAACCTAAATTAAATAAGATAAAGTTTCACAAAAGCTTACCCACTTGCCTTCCCTCATCTTTTCTCATCCGCCCAGACCTCAAAATGCAGAGGAACCCTTATTGACTCAAAAGGACTTGCGAGCTTGATCGGACAAGGAGATATCACCGTCATCGTTGCATTCGTCTCTGAGAGACATCAATGGCATCCGTTTGATTCTTAACTGTATCAAATTCATAAACTTCAAAACCTTTAAAGCCAATACATCAAATTATGGGGAGGAAAATGAAGAATGAGAAGGGAAGGATAGAGAGAATCATGAGAAAGAGGGTTACCTTGAAGAACATAAACGAATCCGTCTCAAACTCCCCACCATTACCATCACTTCCTCATCTGTGTCTACCTTGTCATCGCCGTCCTCATGGATGCTTCTCCACCAGTACCATCGCCAGATCTGCCCACCATCGTCTGCCTCCGAGGGTGAACTTGAGAAATGAAGGAAAAAAGAGGGCAAGGCACAAGGTCAGGAGAAAGGGCGATGAATTTGGGGTGGGGGGGGACAAATACAGATATATATATATATATATATATATAAATGAAAAGAGAGAAAGGGTCAGAAAAAGGTGGATTTTAAATTTAAAATTTAAAATGAGGGAAGAGAGGGAGGGTAGGGAAGGCAGGAAATTTTTTGGGCCGAGCTTTTGGACACCGAACATTGGTCTTTGTCTAAGAGCCATTCACTGATCTGATAGCTCCACTGCATAAATTTGTTGACAGCAAGACCAAGATGGCACAGGAATGACCAAGGGAAGAATTCAAATTTAAAAGAGAGAAAGGGTCAGAAAAAGGTGGATTTTAAATTTAAAATTTAAAATGAGGGAAGAGAGGGAGGGTAGGGAAGGCAGAGGAAATTTTTTGGGCCGAGCTTTTGGACACCGAACATTGGTCTTTGTCTAAGAGCCATTCATTGATCTGATAGCACCACTGCATAAATTTGTTGACAGCAAGACCAAGCTGACACGGGAATGACCAAGGGAAGAATTCAAATTTTCACGGAACCACATGCAAAACTTTACAAGCCAGTAGCTTGGAACAGAGCCCAATGCCTTTTTTTTTTTGGAAATGTAAGCTGGATCACTGTTATCTACAGTGATTTGTGTCTATAGCCTATGGAGAGCCAACTTTGAGCATTTGGCTTGGTGGAGAGGTATTAGGTGATATATAGATGCTTCATAGGTTAAAACTAGGAGTATGGTGAACATATGCTTTCTCACACCTCAAGCATAATGCAGATGACATCAATATGTTTTGTATGGTGATCCTATGCTGGTTTCTTTTATGTTTTACGATATAGGAGTATTGTTGAGTAAAATACACGCATGATATCAAGTATGTACATGATATAGGTATATTCTCTTGATGGCCCGAAACGGTATCTCCGTATTTGACATTGAAATGCATTATATACAGATGTTCCAGTAGCACAAAGTGCTCATTTGGAATAGCTTATTTTTTAGCAATAAGTGCTTATAAATCGTGATTCACAGTATATAAGGTAAGTATGTGAGAGGAGTTTTATCTCGACTTGCGTAATAAAGACTTATTCTCTAAAATTAAGTGATTCCAAACATACAAAATATGGTTATTTATGCCCGAGCAACTAAGTTTATTCATTTTGCTAGTTGGTATTCAAAAACCAATTTAATTCTATATATCAAAGTCCAGGACCAGCATTAAATCATTAGTACAAACGATCAAACTAGTGCCCAATTTAACCAAAAAAATGATCTACATGCACAGCAAAATCGATTGTGAGCAGAATTTAACATTTCAGACAATAAATTATAAATATGAAGAAACTAACCTCTATTGGCCACACTGGTTCATTGAGTTCACCAACAGTTGCAGAGGGGTTGAAAACAATCTCTGCACCATTCAAGCGGAAGGCTAACCAATTTAAAGCCAATGCTACGGTAGGTGACCTTTGGGCCATAAAAGAAAGACTGGTTGCTTTTAGGTCCCTAAGATATGCAGGACGATGAATGTCCAATTCCATGTCAGACATGACCGGGAAAGAAATCACTCGCACAGATTTTGAAAGCTGAGAAACTCATTCTTGCTCGAGTATTTAATACTGCCACAATCTAGACAGGTTGAATTGGCACTGGCTATCTTGTGGCAAGGATCATGATGAATTTTAGAATTGTCCATCATAATCATTGTTTCACCAAAAATCTCCACATGAACAATCTCCATTCCTGAAATGGTGGAATCTGCTATTATCCCTCACAATGATTGCCCTCCCAACAATCTTTGCTATAAATTTGATCGCAGTATGGCAGTCCACACAAACCCGAATATTCTTAATTACACGGATGGTTGTGCCAGCAGGAGTGCTAACTATGCCATATGCTATGGCAAGTCTCTCACTGTGGGTATGTAACAAGAATCATTTTTTATCCTCTTCCACATCATGGAGGACCTGATCAGTGTCAGCAACATAACCATCTTTCTCCATCTGCTCCAATAACACATTCAATGCCTCATTTACTTTGTCATAATCTGGATGGGATTCATCTCCTGCCATAAAACAATGCACATTGTTTCTAACCTCGATCCAGCTGGACGCTGGTGTCTTCTTCATTCTCTTTGTCCTCATTTGGATTCTTAATTTCGCAACATCTTTCCATCTGTGGGCAGCTGAGTATATGTTTGACATCAAAATATAAGCACCCATGTTTTCAGGATCGATAATTAGTAACTTTTCAACAACCTTTTCTGCTAATTCAACATGCTTATGAACTCTACAGCCAGCCAGCAACGTTGACCACACACTTCCTGTTGGGGGTGGTGCTTTCATGCCAGAAATGAAGTTATAGGCTTCCTCCAACTTCCCAGCTGTACCAAGCAAATCTGCAACAGCAGCATAATGCTCTAGGCCAGGAGCTATATCAAAATCCCAAGCCATGCAATTAAAATACTTCCACGCTTCATCTACCAATCCAGCATGACAACAGGCAGTTAAAACAGCCACAAATGACACATAGGTTGGTTCAACTCCATCTGTTAACATCTCCTCAAACAAGCTAACTGCATCGAGCGCATGTCCGTGTACAGCACATCCCATAATGATGGCAGTATATGACACAATGTCATGCGTCTCTATTTTGTCAAATATATTCCTGGCCATCTTAACGTTGCCACATTTAGCATACATATCCACCAGAGCACTTGCTATAAACTTGTTAGCATCAAACCCTATTCTAATTATATATCCATGGAGTTTCTTTCCCAAACTCAGGGTTGTCAAGTGAGCACAAGCTGGTATGATACTTGAGAAAGCAACGGGCATTGGTTTGACATTTTCCTTCAACATTTGATGAAAGAAACGTAGCCCTTGATCAAACTGACCATTCTGCACACACCCAGCAATTATAGAGTTCCATGAAATGGCATCTCGCTTAGGTAAGAAGTTAAACACATGAAGTGAATACTCCACTTGAGTACATTTGGCGTACATATCAATTAAGCTACTTCCAATGAAAACATCTGCATCAAACCCATGTCTGATAGCATAGCTATGAATTTCTTTTCCTTTAATAATATCAGCATGCTCTGCGAAAATTGGAAGAATGCTTGACAACGTGAAGGTATCAAGCTTCAAGTTTGCATTTCCCATCTCCCTAACCACGGTTAATGCTTCTTCATACATCCCATTTTGCGCATGTCTTACAATAACAGCGTTCCAGGAAACAAGATCCTTTATTGGCATCATCTCAAAAACCTTTCTCACACTATCTATTTTCACAGGATCCATGCCTGCCATCACAACATTACTTTGTTTAGCATGATTCAAAAAATCAACATCAGCATCACCTTTCACATGATAATTGATACCAAGGAACTGTCCCTCATAATTGTTCTCTGATTTACATGAATGATTATGATTCAAGATCAAACTACCATCAGCTTCTCTCTCTACATTGTCTGTGAAAAATTGCATTGTTCCCTTCCCTTCTCACCAGAAACTATTTCACCATTTGACCCAATACACCTAAATAAATAACTCTGGCGTTTAGCATTTCCCCTTTTTTCAGTAAATCGGTCAAGCATTTTCTCTGTAGAAAGATCATTTTTACAAGACTTACCCAAACTCTGAAATTTTGAGGACATATTCATCAATGCATTACCAGTGTATAAATCAAAATCCAGACCAAGACGGAGGATACACCCATGCACTGACTCACCCAACCTCAAGTCCTTCAGCAATACACATGCCTTAAGAACAGAAGGAAACACATGTTTATCTGGATTTATTCCCAATGCCCGCATCTCATTAAAGGATGCGAACGATTGAACAGAAAGGCCATGAAAATTGTAGCATCTAATGATAGATCTCCAAGCTAGAGCTGAAGGAGACTGCAGGCTGTCAAACATACGAACTGAATCATGTAAATGGTTCAAGTTTGTGTAGATTGAAAGTACAATGGAATTTTCGGAGTGAAATGTTCCTTTAATCTTCAGAATGTGTGCATGAAATTGTTTTGCAAGATATGTGGAAGTGATAGTATTTGGGTTTCTTAGAATAGTTCTTATCAGATTTTGAGATGACTCCATTGATCTAACAGGATTATAAAGTAAACATGGCGGAAGTGTAATAATGAAATTGGTGATTCAAATAAGCAGAAGCATCAAACCAATTTGAGTGGAGTTTGAATAAGGTGCACTAGACGGCTTCAGTTTTCTGCTCAGTCGAGATGCAGCAAAATTTTGAGGATGATGTTGGTATCAACTTCAAAGGGCAAGCTCAGGCAATTTGATATCCAGTGACTTATTTGGATGATGAAAGGTATGTAATGATTATACACTGACCAGTATTCTTCTAAAATTCTATTCTATACCAAAGGCACAGAAACCACACGCTCAAATTCTCAAATTTAAACTTGTTCATGGCAATCATTACAACCAAACACTGATTGATGGGTGTCTAATTCTTAAACTGTTTAAGAACCAAACCGTTTTAGAAATTTCAGAACCATTAGCCATTACCCTGGACCCAAAAAAATCAGCAATGCCGTGTGACCAATAAATTTGTAAAATTTGAGCCATCCTCCTCAATCACAAACAGACAAACACCAAGAAGCGGCAACAAATTGAGGTTCTCCTTTCCTGGACCAATATATACATAACAATCTTCCACCCAAAAAAATTGAATGAAGCAGACGGAGAAGAACCTAAGCTCTGGGAGATGTGGTCGAGATGAGTGAGTAGCGGCCGTGGTCTGACAGCTCAGTCAATGTCCAGGCCAACAAAAGTTGGTCCAGACTCTGCTCCATTTTTTCGTGCATGGGACCACTTTTTCTTGTTCTTTTTATTTGATTTAAAGCTTCTTTTCCTGGTATATATCAGTATGTGCTGCTCTCTCTTATTTTAATTATAAGATAAAGTTAATTTTTTTTAAAAAAAATTAAAAAATTAATTAAATTATTTTAGAGTATTTATATTTATATTTTTTCTTCAAACTAATTAATTTGACTAATAAATTAATATATAATCTAAGGTGATAACTCTCAGGTGTTTAATTATAGGAACACTCTCTTCTCACCTCTCTCTCAATAAGAATCTCACTGAAAAAGAGTTAGAAGCCCAGGAGAATCTCCAAACATAAGAAATACTGTTTATTCACTCATATCTTAGTATTGGGAATAACTAAGATATTTATAGAAAAGCAATACAATTGCAATAACTGACTCTTCCTAATAATTCGAAAATTCAAATGGAAACAGACTTAACAAACTTTCAAATTCAAAATGCAAACAAACTTTCAAATTCAAAATTCAAATAATGCAAGAATTAAATAATAATTAATTAATGCTAATTTTTACGCCTTTGATAAGTCAAACGATATCTATCATAAGGATACATAACATATGATATGATTAAGTAACTTATTTAGCTTTCTTAATTTCTCCAAAAAGAGTCAACTTTATCTTATAATTAGGATCGGAGATAGTATGTGGGATTAGAGGGGTTGGTATTGGGCTTGACACAAGTATTGAACATTTTGCGACGTTTGCTATTTGGTATTGAGAGATTGAGAGTAACTTAGGATTCAAAGTACCATGACCCATTTATGGTATTTGAATTGAGAGATTGAGAGTAACTTTTAGTTTTAATGTATGTTGATTAATAATTAATGTATATATATAGATATATAGATATAAATAGTCAGACAAAATATAGATGTAGGTCATATGTTGCTAAATAATATATATATATATATATATATATATATATATATATATATATATATATGAAGAATTAATAATAAACACATATTCTAAAAATTACGGGTGTTTTAGTTCATAATCTATATACATATAGTCAAAGATTTTTTTTTTTCTGGAAAATTAGGAAAATGTCCCTCATTAAAAATTTAATTAGAGATAAAAGCTTAAATCAAAGTTTGGATACTCTGCATATATAAAATTTGTAGAGTATAAAGTTCTTTTCACAAATTTGATGGAGACTTTTCCCAATACTCTTTTTGGCTTGGTATACTCTAAAGAGTAAGAGGTCTTTTTTTTTTATAGCCACAAAAGGTACTCATATTTTATAGTGTTCTTTCTTTCTTTTTTAAGCTTTATCCTACTAAATAAATAAGATTTATTTTAGGAGATCCATCTCATTCACATTGGCTAATTGAATTGAGTTCGCCGGATTAACATATATCGTGAATTGTGTGGTAATCTTTGAAAAATATTGTATGCAAATATGTGCTTAGTCCAATTTAAATTTGGAATTCATAACTCCCTAACAATATTGAGGCATACAGATGAGAGGCATTGGCCAAACAAAAAGAGAATCATTTGACTTTATTGAACAAAGAAATTGATGTAAAACAAGGAGGAAGGGGAAGAAAGAGGAGAGAAAGGAGAGAAGAAAGAGCATAGAAAAGAAAACTAAAAGACAAAATAACGATAATTTGAGATTCAATGTTCTTTTTTATTTTTTATATTTTTGGTGAAAGAATTCAATGTTCAAGTCTAGTATGCCAAAACTGAGTTCTCTAGCACTATTTAAAGGAAATAACAACAACAACAACAATTTGAGTCTTAAAATAATAAAAATAACAAAAAATCCAAATAACCTAAAAATAATAATAAATATGAAAACTAATCAGATGTTGCTGCATCATTTCCTTATTCCATATTTCACAATTTCTCCACTTCCTGAAGAACAAGTTAAAACATGCCAAATGCTTTTCTTCCACTTTGCTTGTTCCTTTTTTCACATTTATACAGAGACAATCTAAGATAGTTACGAAGACTTCTTATTATAGTGTGTTCGGGTACTTTTAAAACCATGGTTTTAAAAGCCCGTTTCCGCAAATCAAGATAAAACTTCTCTCACATACTTACCTCGTAAATCGTAAAAGTTATTCTCTAAAAGCTAATCCGAACACACATTCAACAAAGGATCGCTGATGACTTGAGGCTCAAAGTCTGGTTTGACGTAGCGAGCAAGTAAGTTTGCGTATAGATCATAACGAGCCGTCATTCTGAATACCCACTTGTCTTTATACTGCCTGCATAAGTTGAGATCCATGTCTACAATTATCAAGCCATCCCGGTCTCGTGAAAGGGAAGGAGTGCATGAAGCATCTGGTGTAGAGACATGACTGGACCCATAAAAGTGACCGAAATCGGCATGCGCAGGCTTTCCATCTCCGGAAGTAAAGGGGTTTGGGAATATCTCAGTGCCAACACGGTTAATTGAAGCAACAAAATAACTATTTGCTATCGCGGCATTACGACCCTGAAAAGATCATAACACAGAAAGTACACAAGATGTTAAGGATTTTATAATAAAAATCCTAATTACAAGTCAGAACTGTTAACAACTCAAGCTTTTTGAAGTAAATTGGTTTTGACGTAGTATTAGATTCTTTGTTACCCTGATGTTGGGAGTTTAATTTGTATAACACAACATGATAAATGAGATACAGAAATGTTGCAAACAAATTAATATATGATAAAAGAAACAGCACAAAACAGCTTGAGTTTTGAACAATCATTTTAGGTAAAATTAACACAGTTTGGGCAAGCCCATGGACCTTCTGAGATTTTCTCAAAATAAAGGGACTAATGTTTCAGATGGAGCAAATAAAAAGGATAAGAAACCATGAAAATAAACTACATGGACTAAAAACAAAACATGATTAAAGTACAGGGACTTGGAATGGTATTTTCCCAACATAGAAACTATAACCATAGCTTCAAACACAATCTAAATGTCGATCATCATCTCCATTCATATAACTAAGGTTTTCTATAAGCTTTTATGCTGTTTTGAAGGATTTCAAGAGAAACCAGTGCATTTTTAAATATTTCAAAACATATCAGGCAAAAAAGACCAGCAATTTGAGTGCTGGGGTGCAAGATGTGTATTATAAAGTAACATACACGTATGATATCAGATATGTATATGATATAGGTGCATCTTCTGTTTTGAGTATCAATGCTTCGTCGATTAAAACTAGGAGTAAGGTGAACCTATTTACCAATGCTTTCTCACACTTAAAGCATAATACAGATGACATCAATACAGATTAAAACCAATTTGATTCTAAGTATAAAAGTACAGTACCAGCATTAAATCATTGGTGCAAAGTAAAAACGATCAAAATAGTGCCCAACTTAACCAAAAAAATTATCTATATGCACAACAGAATCGATTTTGCTTACAGAGTTTAACATTTTTCTGACATTGAATTAGGAATATGAAGAAACTAACCTCTATTGGCCACATAGGCTCACTGAGCCCACCAACAGTTGCAGAAGGGTTGAAAACAATCTCTGCACCATTCAAGCCAAAGGCTAACCAATTTAAAGGATGGTGCCTACCGAAACATATATTAATTGCAATCTTCCCATATGCTGTTCCAAATACAGGGTGGCCAGTATTTCCTTCCATATAATATGTGCTCTCATTGAAATCCTCAACTCTTGGTATATGGTTCTGCCCAATGCCGCACATTTATCCGTTTTTGAAAGTTAGGAACTCATAATATTTTGGATTAATGTGCAAATTTGTTCAGGAAGTTTTTGCTGAGAAGCAATGTTGCCATGGAAGTTTTTTTAGATTCAATGTTACCCAGAAGTTTCAAAACATAGCAATGTTGCCCTATATCATTAAAAAACTAACGTTGACCGTTAAAAAATTGGAGTTGACCACTAACTTTGTAACGGTAAGGCGCAATATTGCTCCATTTTAATACTTCCGAAACAACATTGAATCCAAAACAACTTCTAAGGTAATTTTGTTCCTCAACGAAAACTTCCAGGATAAATTTGCACTTTAACCCTCATAATAAAAGCAAGAAGATTATGTAAATTACCTTACAGTGCTTCCCAATTATATTTCCATGATTTCCAATAACAATAGCAGTATTCCAAATAACCTCTCCATGATTAATATCTCTCTCAAGGATGGGACTTACAATGACCATGTTATATTTTAGCGCAAAACTTTTAAGGAACTGCGTTGATTCTCCATCAACCGGTTCAGCAAATTTACACCACGTCTTCTCTCGAGTACAGAATGCAAAAGGCATCATCCATGTTTCCTGCAGCAAAGGCATATTAAACCATTGAAGACTATTCATGTCATGGAGAAATCAATTGGTAAATGTTCATGCTCACATATTAACCAACTTGCAAGCATAATATGTTGACTCCTGAAGCGCCAGCTGCATCGATAATTGGTCTTAGCTTTTCAAAGATAGCCCTCTTTTGATCCAAAAATGGAGCAGTCGTGGGAAGGGCAATAGAGTTCTGAATCAGACCAACCCTAACGATTCTAGGTTCTCTCAATAGTTCTTTGTCAGCATGAAATGAGAAAGCCTGAAAGAAATCAATAAGATCAGCAGAAGCAGAGTATAAAAGGACTAGGCTTAAGTATAATTTATATACATTTATTGGGACTCAAGTTATCAACAAAAGAAAAATGGCATCTCTAAAATTTTCTTTGAAAGACCCGATCATGTGATATTGAGTTGTGAAAAACTAAACGCTCATTAGGCAAAAAATACATTTAACATCAGAAAAAGAAAACAAAACGATTTAGTGAGCTGGAGGTCAAATCAATATATATAAGGAAACATAAGGTTTTATTCATATTTCATACTTGGAGGTCAAATCCATGTTCCAAAGAGAGAGCTGCAGCAGATTCAGGGAGAGTGAGAGTATCAAGTGCTTTTCCACAATTAAGCCCATGAAGGATGCGGCTAACTTCCTGCAATATTACTCTAATACACCATCGGAAAGACATTATATCTATATATCATAAATTAATGAAGTAAGTTAATGATGAAAGGAATGATAAAAATCATCCGGCAGTTCAATAGATTTCAAAATTAAACAAGCAACATCATATATATTGCTTAAGACTTAAGAGTGCTTAAGGAATTTAATTTACAGGTGACAATCTCCACCAACTATTATACATCCTTGATATTCATTGCTACATTGACTAGAAAACAAGTGGAAAATGAATGCCAAAGAGAAATACTCCACTGACTATACATACGGTCCCACTTTGAAACTTTAACCTCCATGTTTTAATATTAATAACCAATCAACTAAGTAGAAAGAGCTCATTCAAATAAGATAAATATAGCAACAGTGGCTGCAGAAAGAATTCAGCATGCAAAACTAATGCAAGAGAGGAAGGAAATTCGGTTGCTGTGTGGGATTGCTAAACCAACACAACAAGTCTATGGGTGTGTTTGGTTCAGCTTATTGGGCAGAAATAGGCCCGTTTTTTGGCAATAAGCCCAAATAAAAACGTATTGCATTTTTGCATTATTTGGTTCAGCTTATTTTAATTGCATCACGGGTAGAATAAACTACTTATTAAATAAATTTGTAATACTCCCCTGGTCGACCCAGTTGACTTTTTTTTGAAAAATTAAAGAAGCTAAATAAGTTAGCTTAAAGTATTTATATTTAGCATGTTTTTCTAAACTAATTTGCCGTACTTAAATAGGCAACATATGCTATAATTGAGAAATTTATTTATCTTCCTCCTTAATCTCACCAATAAAAAAAGTCAACTATTGAGAACCGGGGGTAGTACCTTTTTAAAGTTTTGATCTTTGCTAAGGCCATAATATAAGTTATAGTTGTCTTAGTTTGATGATAATTACTCACAAAGTCGTTATAATAGACTACCATCTACCACCTTTTTCTCATAAGAAAAGGTGAGATAGTATTTGCAGAACCAAACCCAAAGCAAAAAGGCTAAAAACCTTTTTCATAATGTCAGCAGAAAATAAGCTGATCAGTATAACACCCAATCAAAACAAATGCATGAACCTGTCAACAACTTCCTTTTTTCCTGTATAGAAATAAATTTCGAAATCGTTAAAGCCTTGGATGATCTAGGAACAGATCTACATCACAGAAACCACCTTTTGAAAAAATACAAGTTGACCGCAAAACAGAAGAATACTACCTGAAAGTGTTGGGGCTTGAGATTTTCTTTAAGAAGACGATGGAGGGAATCGAATCCACAAATAGAGCCATCGCTTGAGGCCTTGAATGCTTCTTTGACTTCCCGTTGTTGTTCTCCATGCTCAACCTGCGAAAATGGCGAACAGTTGCCCCCAAAAGAAAAGGACTTCATTTTCTCTTCTAGTAACCGTGGAATCAATATCTTAACGATATAAATTTAATATATTATAAAAATATTTATTTATTTATATTTATACTAATAATTTAGATAAAATATTAAATCTAAACTATTTAATTTTTAAATATAACAGTGTATTTAAAATTATGAGGAAAATATAAAAAAGGGTTAAATGAGAGTCCCAACCAAGAGAATTAATGTGTCTTCGGACGTTTTTTTAAAACCTAGGTTTTGAATCAAAACCATGATTTGGTTATCAAACACTTAAAATTTTTTCAAACCATGATTTTAGGAAAATCCATTTTTTTTGCTATTTTTTTTGTGTGAGCCCCACCCTCTCTCTTTTATTGGTTCTTTTTTCTTATGTGGGCCCCACACCTCTCTCTCATTGATTCTTTCTCATTATGTGGGCCCCACACCATAAAAAAATATTTTAACCACAATATCCAAACACTTTCATTTTATCAAAATCATTTTTCTCATAATTTGTTTACTCATATGCTATTCTCCAAAAGCTAATTCGAACACATCCAGAATGTTCTGTTAGAGTGTGTTTGGATTAGCTTTTAGAGAATAGCTTCTGAAGAAAAATTGGATAATAACTTTTAGTGAATAGATTATTATGAGTAGAACAGATTATGGGAAAAAAGCGATTTTGATAAAATGAGAGTGTTTGAATATTGTAATCTAAATAGTTTTTTTCATTGTCAAATTACTAAAAAAGACATTAACTTTTGTGAGAATTATATATAAAAGATAAGATTATATTTTATGTATTATTTAAGGGTTAAGGAGCAAATTTAACAACCAAATTTTTTCTAAGGGGCATCTGACACGAACAAGTTTTGGAAGGTGCAAAAATAATAATTTGCACATTTTTTAATTGTTCATTATTATTTTTACCCCTCTCAAAACTTATTTATACTAGACGCCTCTAAAAAATACTTAGTTGTTAAATTTGCATCTTAACACATTATTTAACATTAAATTTTATAATAAATACCAAAAATAAAATAAATTTATCTATATGTGATATTAATTAACTTAACTAATTTTTCTAATATAATCAAATTATATAAATAGATCTTATATTAAAAATATAGGGCATTAAAATTTTAAAATTTAATAAAAAAAGGGGACGAAGAGAGAATTGCAAAATTCTTAAAAAAAAAAGATAAGAGAAAGAGAGGTGTGAAGCCCACCAACAAATAAAAGGACAAATGCAATGGAGGAGTGGGGCCCACAACATGGAAAAAAAATTACCCAAAAACATGGTTTTTGTGGAAAAAAAAAGGAATTATGGGAAAAAATATAGTATTTGAATATATTTTTATAAAACCATAGTTTTATTTACCCCAAAATTTTTTTTTCACCAATCCAAACACACTTAATAATTGAAAATTCACAAACAATGTTCAACTAGCTAAGAAGTCCCAAGGGACCAGAGGGAGAGATATTACAAATATACAATTACTATTTTGCCCTCATTGACAAAAAAACACAGGAGGAGCAAGGTCAGCCAATTTGTGCGATTCACTTCATGAGTACCATTATTCCCGCAGAGCCACCTCTCCTCTTTGGTCTTTTCAAAAATACTTGTCAGTGCTTCACTTTCATTGTTCAGCATTCCACACTTGTTAAGCTTTGTCATTGGACACTGTCCAACATTGTCAAACCTACATATTGTTCTTCTGCAAGCATCAACGAAGGTATGAACAAACCCTTATCATATGTTTGGATGAACAGAAAATAAGAGGAAAGAAAATACTAGGCATGAAAACTCCAAAAATTAGTACTAATTTTTTTACCTATTCTAGGAATTTTTTTTCCTAATATTCCCTCCCCTCATATTTTCTTCTTACTTTTCTCTCCATCCAAACACATCATAAGGCTGTGTTTAATTGGAAGTTTTATTAAGTTAAATTAGGTTATGGGAAGTTTGGAGATTAAAAATAGGTGTTTGATTGAAAGGAGGGGAAGTGAGGAGTGGCATGTTTTTTTTATCCTTTGTGATAACTTCCCCCACTTTATAAAACCTTTAAAATTGGGGTTTTTTCTAGAGGAGATAATATTTGTGTCAAATTGTAATTAGATTGCCCATGACAATTTTTCAAAATTCCAAAACTGCCCTCACCTGCAAAAAGCCTCCGTCCCTTCGCCATTTCGTTTTTATTTCATCCCCTCTCCATCACGAAATCCCACTTTCCCTCATCTGGCACATTGAAATCGGATCCTGGTAACGTATGCAATCTCCCATTGCGTGCCAGAGATAATGCGGCATTGCAAGCTTCTTCTTCAGCTCCTCCTTGTCGATTCGGACCCTCGACAGCACACAAGTCTTCAATGTCTCCATCATCCACGGTGACATCAATGCGGACTTGTTATCGACCGCCGGAGACGGCAAATCAACATTCTCTGGAGAAACATTCGTCTCACTCATGATTGTCGATAATAAACCAAGCTGCTTTGATCCTCAAACCGATTCCAATTCTGCAAAAATTGGTCTGGCTAGGTAAATTCATTCGAAATAATATGTAGAAGTAACGTAAAAAAGAAAACTGAAACGCTTTTTCCAAGACCTAATAAATTGATTGAAAATTTAGAAAAGTTAGTCAATATAATTGGATTTGACGGTCAACAATTTTATTTTTATACGATATTTTTATTAATTATTAATAATCAACGCATACATATTACAGAGATCGAGCGAGATGCTCGCGGGGATGCTTCGCACTTCATGGCAACAGGAACAGTGCAAAACAGAGCCATTTTTGTTAGTTGCTTTATGCTTCTTCTATGGAAGGAGGTACTAATACTTCTCCGGATTGGATTACAGATCCGTTCACCCTTTCATAAATTATCGGTATTTTGCTTTGTCTGGGTTCATATTTAAGTTCAGTGTGAATTCTTCTGACCAAAAGTAGATAATGAAACAACGTGATTGAGTCAACGCAGAAGAGAAAATCGGAGCTGCACAGTTCACTTTTATTTTCGACCAACGTATATAATTGTTAGGATAATAATTTTATAAATAATTATTATTAATAAATATATTATAAAAGAAGAAGGAAAATATGTAGAAAGCCATTTTAGTCCACTTATAATTAACTCTCTTCCCCTCCCTTGCTGAACCAAACAAGATACTAAACATCCCCTATCACTACAAAAAAAACGTGATTTAGTAACGGTTAAAAATGGGTATTCGTAGCGGTTCTAACCGCTACAAACTAGATTAGTAGCGGTTACGAAAACCGCTACTAAATCGTACGTTGCAAGCGGTTTTGTAGCGGTTTTATAAAACCGCTACTCAATCAAAAATAACCGCTACAACCTTTGTAGCGGTTTATAGTAACCGCTACAAAATTAAGAGATATTTGTATAACCGCTACAAATATATAAAAATGAAAATTTGTTAAAAATGACATTTTTTATTTGTAGCAGTTAAGAAACCGCTACTAATTTTGAATTTCATAAAATTAGTAGCGGTTTTTAAAACCGCTACTAATTTCATGAAATTCAAAATTGGCGTCAAAAAATTTAAATTTAGCTGTAAAAAGGCGCGTTATTTAGTAGCGGTTTAATAACCGCTACAAATATTTAAAATTTTTTTAAAAAATATACGTTGATTTTTTTCTTTTTTTTCAATATTATATTAAATATTTTAATTTGTTATTATTTTATCTATTTCAATTAGTTTATTATTTAATAGTTTAACTTATTAATAAATTAAAAAGAAAAAATGTAATTGAATATTATTAGTATAAAATTTATGTTAATAATATTATTAAGGATAGTTAGGTAATAAGGAATTATTATGTTTTATAATATAATGTAACTGTATATGAAAAATAGATGAAAATGAGATAGAGTTATTATATATCTAGAAAAAAAGATGTTTAGAATAAATTTTATAGAAAGGAAAGAAGTATTCTAAAAGAAATTGAAAATCTTGTTACCATATTTGATAGTTTTATTCAGCTCCTCTACTCATACGAAAAAAGTTATAAATGAGAGGAAATGAAAGAAGAGTAAAGTGAAAAGAAATTGGGGAGTGTTTGAAATGAGTTGTGATAAGGATATTTATAGGGATTCACGTATTATTTGTAGCGGTTAATGTAGCAATTAATGTAGCGGTTACTAATTAGTAGCGGTTATTTATATTTTTGTAGCGGTTTAATTATTTGTAGCGGTTAATGTAGCGGTTATTATTTAGTAGCGGTTTTTTATTTTTTTTGTAGCGGTTTAATAACCGCTACAAATATTATATTAATTTTTTTTTAAATTTTTTTTTACATTTTATTTTAACACAAATTTTTTGCATTTTTTGTAAAGAAAAATTTTTTACACTTGAATTCTACAAATATTATTTTACTTTTTTTTTACATTTTATTTTAACACAAATAAAGACGAATTTTTTACAATTGAATTTGATCACTCATCGTCGCCATCCCTACAGAAATTTTGTAGAAAAATTATTATTATTGATGTATTATTAAATTTAAAAAATTTAATTGCAATGACGTGGACTTAAAAAAACTCACCGCAGTAGAGGTAAATTGTCATCGCCTTCAGGGAAGTAGTTTTCAAAATCAGCTGGCTGAAATGGCTCACTCTCATAGGCGATGTTATCGCCTTCACCCATGTCGTAAAGGTCTCTTGGCTTTAAATGAACGACCATGTGCCAATCCCTATGCCGCTCGTCCTCGACATAATAAACCTGATGTGCCTCTGAATCTAGAATATACGGCTCATCATCTTGAGAAATACCAGTATGAATCGGGCGTGAGAAATTGACTGATGTGATCCCTAGGTCGTCAGTTGTCAGTCCCCGAGAAGTAGTGGTATTTGCCCACAAACACTTGAACAGCGTCACGGTGAAACGACCTTAATAATTAAGCTCGACCACATCAACAAGCTTGCCATAATAAGGGACGCCTCCGAACTGCATGTTGGCATCACTGCTGCTCGCATAACTCCTTGTCCCAAATGTGCCATAAACACCCGAACTCTGTGTTTGCAATCCTTGATCCCGTGAAATCGTGTAAAACTTAAAACTATTGACATTGTATGCTGTAAACCGTTTTGCATGATCAAGAGGGCCGATTGCGAGAGCTCTGAAATCTGGTGAGTGTGGGTTGTGGTCATTTAGTATTCTGCGAGCAAACCAGCCCGGGAATTCTCTATGGACCCTCCTATCAACTTCCGAGGATGTCTGTGTACGGATCCTGAGCTGACGCTTGACATGACTTCTGAATTCCCTGCAATTAATAATGGAAAGGCGTTAGTGAAATGAAAGTGAGAAATGTTACGAAAGATATAGATCGAATAACATACATGTGAGTGTACAATTCTTACCGTATGAAAGGCTCAACTTGAGTGCAATTAATCAAAACATGTCTATGTGCTTGGAACTTCTCAGTTGCCGTTAGTTTGAAGTTCTCAGTTGCTCCAACTGGTTTACCAACACGAGGGATAAATTCTCCTGATGTCGGCGCAGGTTCAGGACAATCGTCAACACGAGGCGGGCGGTTGAAAGCCGTCTCAAGATCATCAAAGTACCTTGAGCAAAAATATAGCACCTCATCCCCTATATAGCCTTCAGCTATAGAACCTTCTGGCCACGCCTTATTCCTCACGTAAGATTTTAATTTCCCAAGGAACCTACGAAATACATAAGAGAAAATTGATATAAAATGATGAAAAGGATGACGAGCAAACATTAAATACGGACAATAAATGAAAGCACATATTTAAAATGAGTACCTCTCAATCGGATACATCCAACGATATTGTACTGGTCCAACGAGCTTTGTTTCATGAACGAGGTGGACTGTGAGGTGAACCATCACAGTAAAAAAGGACGGAGGAAAGATCATCTCCAAGTGACAAAGCGTAAGAATGATTTTCAACTGCAGCTGATCGAGCTCCTCAACGATCAAAACCTTAGAACACAACTTCCGAAAGATAGAACAAAGTTCCACCAAAACGATGGAAACATCGGGAGGAAGTGTATTCTTTATAGCCAGAGGGAGTAACTGCTGCATAAGAACATGTGAGTCGTGACTCTTCAGGCCAGCAACCTTTCGAGCCTGCAAGTCGACACATCGAGAAATGTTGCTTGAATACCCATCAGGAACTTTTAATTTCTTCAAGGTCGCGAGGAACACATCCTTGTTCGGTTTTGTGAGGGTAAACTTTGCCGGTGTAAATCTGTCATGCTCATCTGGCCAAGCGTCTTCACGAACTCCCATGTCACGTAAATCTTTCCTAGCTTGAAGGTGATCTTTTGTCTTGCCGGGTTCGTTAAGCAGCGTATACAGCACATTGTCACAAACATTCTTTTCAATGTGCATTACATCAAGACTGTGGTGAAGTAAATTAGATCTCCAATACGGAAGCGTGAAGAAGATACTTATCTTCTTCCACTGCTGAGGCGCCGAAGTCCTGCGCGTCTTTTGGTGAGTTTGTGCTGAATCGTCGCTTTTTCCAAACTCGACGTCAACATGCTCAAGCTGCTGTAAGATATCTGTACCGGACAAAGTCTGAGGTGGTCCTCTTTTCTCTGGTTTCCCATTGAAGCGATTCCGTTGCAATCTGAACTTATGCGTTCCATCGAGAAACCTCCGATGCCCCATAAAGCACCAATTTCGGCTGTAGGGAAGGCGCAGTGCGTCAGAGTCGAAATTGCAAGCCGGACACGCCGACCCAGTGTGCACATTCCAACCAGATAATGTGCCAAGGCCAGGAAAGTCACTGATCGTCCACATCAAGGCTGCACGCATGTTGGACAAAGTCTTGCTGTGAGCGTCATACGTCTCCAAGCCGACATTCCACAGGTCAAGTAATTCCGCAATAAGCGGTTGGAGATACACATCGATGTCATTACCCGGTGCGTTTTTGCCTGGAATGATCATAGACATAATGAAAGAGCTTTGTTTCATACACATCCAGGGGGTAAGTTGTAGGGAACTAAGACTACCGGCCAAATGCTGTAACTTGTGCTAAGATTCCCGAAAGGATTGAAACCGTCGGTCGCCAACGCAAGCCGGACATTTCTGGGGTCAGTCGCAAAATCTGGAAAGTCGTTGTCAAACGTTTTCCAAGCAGCTGCATCCCACGGATGTCTTAATTTACCGTCTTCGTTTTTATCAACGGTATGCCACCTCATGTGCTCAACAGTTTTAGACGACATAAATAATCTTTGTAGACGAGGTTTCAAAGGGAAATACCTGAGAATCTTTGCAGGTTTCTTCTTCTGCTTTTTCCCCTTCCGAATTGTCTTGTACCTCGATGTGTGACATCTCTTGCACGTCTCCCTGCTGGAATCGTCTCCCCAATACAGCATACAATCGTTTGGGCACGCATCAATCTTTTGATAATTCAACCCCAACCTGTTGATGATCTTCTTGGCCTCGTAGAAGGTTGTGGGAATCTCGGCGTCGGGGAATGCATCTTGTAATAAGTCGAGCAACATCGACATTCCCTTATCCGTGATCCCACACAAGCACTTGATATGATACAATTTGATCAAGAAAGATAATTTAGAATATTTGCCACAACCTTGATATAAAGGACGATCTGCCTCATCCTTCAAGCTGAAAAAATCCCGAGCTGCTTTATTCCCCATAAAAGCCGGCTCAGAGCCGTGCACTTCTTCGTTGAAGTTGTCGCCTTGAAATCCAAACGCATCACGCACAGCATCATTCACAGGATCATCTTCATCTACTTGAACGCCTACTTGAGAACTTCGAGGAAGAGCCTTGTCATATCTAACGCCGGCCTTCTCACAATGAACTGTCCAGAACGTATAGTCCTCAGGGAAAGGCTTCACAAGCAAATGTTCCTTCACAACATTTCGTGGATGCCACTTCTTGAACTTGCATTTCTGACACGGACAGACGATCTTGCCGTTACAGCTGGCGTGAGTGAATGCGAAATCTAAGAAACTGTTTAATCCGTACAAATATTCAGGAGAATTGCGCGGCAACCTTATCCATGATTTATCCATAGCTACAAGTGAGAGAGAAGAAAGTATAGAGAAGAAGATGAGTGAGAAGATAATGACGAATGCCTAGAACCTTATATTCTGAAAATCCAACGTTTATAACTTTGTAGTGGTTATTAAACCGCTACACCAACCGCTACAGAAATTCCAACGTTTATAATTTTGTAGCGGTTACATATATAAAACCGCTACTAATATTCAAGCCGTTAATTGGTGGGAAATTCAAAATGTACTTGTTGAGTATTAGTAGCGGTTTAATATATATAACCGCTACTAATGTTCAACGAATTAGTAGCGGTTATACATATTAAACCGCTACTAATATTAAAGCCGTTGGACATTAAATATAAAAATAATTTTCTAATTTGTAGCGGTTATACATAAGATAACCGCTACAAATGTGCACAAAGGCGGCAAATTTCAAAATTCAAATGATTTGAGTGTTTGTAGCGGTTATTAGTAAATAACCGCTACAAAGATATATATTTGTAGCGGTTTCTGAAGGGAAACCGCTACAAATATATAAGTAAATTTGTAGCGGTTATGAGTTCAAAACCGCTACAAATATATATATAATTTTTTTTTAAATTTATATTTAAATCATTTATAAATTATTTCAATGCGATATAATAATATAAATATAATTATATAAAACACAATAAGAAAATTCTGAAATAAAATCTCATAAATATTTACAAATGTTTAAAAGAAAAGAAAATGTCCTAAACTAAGAAGCTGGGGGCTGATCCTCTGGTGCTCCCTCAGGTGGGGCTCCCTCAGATGCCGCTGGATCGGGCCGCTGCGAAGACTGAACCGCACCATCCTCATCAGCAGGAGGAGGAGGAGTAGTGCTCGGGACGACGTAGCGAGGGACAGGGGGGACCGCTGGATGCTGCTCGTCCGGGAACAGCCGACTCCATGCTCCCTCGAGCATAGTGTTCGCGATCTCACGCCACTGCGTCTGCTGCGCGTACATAGTGTCTGTGTGGATTTGCAGCAGCTGCTGCTGCTGCACGTGCATCTGCTGCATCTGCTGCTGCTGCTGCGCCATCTGCTGCTGCGTCTGCTCCAAATCTGACAGCAGCTGGTCAATCGACTCGTCCCTCCGACGTCTGACCCCTCTAGAGCTGCCAGCCTCAGAGGCGGCGCTCCTGCCGTAGATCATGCTGGGTCTGGCGCCTATCCCCATCCCCCACACTCGTCCGGGGTGCTCAGGCTGAGCCAGACCCGCCTTCAGAGGAGCCGTCGGGTCCACTGACCCCTGTGACTCCTCAGGCTGGGTCTGTCGCAGCTCAGCCTGCGACTGCTGCATCCGCTCCTGCCATTTTATGAAACAATTAATAATTACCATTTTTCATTATTAACTTGGTTTTATAAAAAATATAATAATAAAATTACTTACAATGGCCGCCTCTGCCTGCTGAGAGGTCGCAGTCCTGTCACGGTGTCTGTGTGTGATGGCGTACAGCTCCGCATAGTCCGTCTGATGGTTCTCCTACTGAGCCCTCGTCTCCTGAAACAATTACAAAACAATTAGTATTATGAAATAATCAACTAAAAGTAAGTGAAGCACTTGAAAAGTTACCAGCTCGCTGTAGGTCACAGCAAAGGTCTTCGATCCTGCTGTGTGGTGGATCGTCTGCTGCGCCCAGATCTCGGCGTTCCTCCGAGCAAGCTCCTGGAAAAAAAAATTAAATGTATTATAATTTAAAATTAAATACAAAATAAATTGATATTATAATTTAATATTTAACAATTACAAAATTATATATCAAAAATCTAATAAATACATTACCTGCGCCTCAGGGCTCCTCCTGAACTGGACAAAACGCGCCCAGTCGTTCGGCGGCACGCCGTCCGGGACGCTCTCCTGCAGCTGCTCCAGAGGCATCGTCCCGTCCCCATCCACACTGTGGAAGAGACGGTTCCTCCTGTTCCTCCAGGCGTCGCCCATCTTCACGAGGGCGTACCTCTTCCGGTTGGCCCGGACGGCAAACCGCAGCTGAAAAAAATACATTTAAATATCAATAATTATAAAAACCATAATTTAAAAAAAAATAATTAAATAGAATTAATTAAAAAAATATTAATTAAATAGTTTTAATTACCTGAACCACCTCCTCCCAAGCCTGGTCCTTCGGCCCCTTCGGAATGTGCCTCCATGTCGGGAAGTGAAGGGGGAATCGCATCCAATTCGATCCCAGGTCGCTTAGGAAGCGGTTGAGCAGGTGACCCCCATTGTGGATCGGCTGGTCAGTGCCCTTATTCCACGGCACTATAACTCGCAGGGACCGGTCCATGCTGTTCAGACCGGCCACATCCAGCCTCCTCGTCGACACGTTCCCCTGCTCATCTGCACAGTTGACCGCACGTTAGATAAATTATAATTCAAAGTTAAAATTTCTAATTTAAATAAATAATTTACTAAATTAAAAAATTAATTTACCTTCGACCTGCACCTCAAACCCAGTGGACCGCGAAGACGACCCTCGTGGGTTGTTCTGCTCCCGAGCGTCCTCCTCATCGAGGAACCGCTCCATCTCCCTGAACCCCATCGGCATCTCAAACTCCTCCTCGTTGAGGAAGTCCTCAACGCTAATCTCTGGTCCCTCCACCTCAGGCACCTCTGCTGTGGTCGTCGCCTGTGGGATCGTCTGCGGTTCCTGTGGGGGGATGGGCTGAGATACCTCGGTAGACCTGACTGCGCGCTGCCCCCTCCCTCTGCCCCCTGCCCGGCTGCTGCCACCCCGTAAAGTCGGTTTGGGGACCATAGGGGCCTTCCCCTTATCCTGTCCTGAAGCCATATCAACTGTACAAATTAAAAAAAAAATTAGTCCATTATTATACAAAAATATAATAAAAATACAAATATAAATAAAAATACGTGTTATATACGTACCTCAAGTGCAAATACTGCGGAATACGGACCAAAAACTCCTATAGATACGTCTGAACGCTCAAATCTCGAAGAAATCACTTAGAGAAACCTCAGGAAACAAAATGAGCAAACGGAGAAATGAAGGAGGTGGGGGGTTTAAATAGCCAGTAATTAGTAGCGGTTATTAAAATAACCGCTACTCTAACCGCTACAAATTTCCAAATTAGTAGCGGTTCTTCAATAACCGCTACAAATCTTCACAACGTTTGAAATTCTGTAGCGGTTATTGCCCAGAACCGCTACAAATTTGGAGTCTCTTGAAATTCTGTAGCGGTTCTTGCCCAAAACCGCTACAAAATTCTGACCTTTGGTATTTTGTAGCGGTTATTGTGCATTAACCGCTACAAGTTTTGGCGGGAATTTCGCGCCAAATTTGTAGCGGTTTTTTGTAGGAAACCGCTACAAATATTCTTGCCGCTACAAATTTATAGCGGTTTAGGTAAAAACCGCTACACATGTCATAATTTGTAGCGGTTTAATATAACTGCTACAAGTCCACCGCTACAAAATACCTTTTTTTTTGTAGTGTATCCTCTTATTGAACCAAACAAAATTATAACATTTTCTAACCTAACTTAAATAAACCTTACCTAATATAACCTCTATTGAGTTAAACACACTCTAAAGCTTTGTTTGCTCCCAAAACCTGGTGAGATTGATTTGTTCAATCTTGCTTTGAATTTAGATTTGAAATTTGGCTGGTATATTTGGGTTATTGATTTCTCCAGTTTCTAGTTATTGTGGTGTACTCCCTCCTATACTTAATATAAGAATATTTAAGGAGTTGATCTTATTTTTAAATATAAGATATATTTTTTATATTTATCTGTCTTTTTCTGATTTACCCTTATTGATGCTCCCTCAATAATTATCAAGGAGGAGAGGGAATGAGAGAATTAATAAAGACAACTAGAGTATTTTAAAAAAAAACATATCATATTAACTAATTTTTTCATCTATAAGTAAGTATATCTTATAATATAGATTAGAGAGATTATATATTTCAATAAGTTATCCTCATCCCCCGGTCTAACTTAATAGTGTGTGTTTGGATTAGCTTTTAAAAATAGCTTTTACGACTTACGAAATAAGTGTGTGCAAGAAGTTTTATCTCGGGTTACTCAAACCTATATTTGAAACTTAAGATTGGGATCTTCCCAAAAGCTAAATCTAGCATCCTTGTCTTTTTAGCCATCAGCTAAATCTAGCATCCTATTATGGGACTATGACATGTGATGTCATTGTTTGACTTGTACGTTGTACAACAAAAACAATGTAATCAAATGTTAGTGTCGGGGAGGGTTTCTTAACAAAGTATATTCATGCTTTATCAAGGACCACTGTGAGGGAGATAAATATTCTTTATTCTTTTTGATAAAAATATTTGCTACATATCCAAAAAAGAAAAAGAATAAGAAGTATGATTATGTACAGTAAAATCAACATAGAGTTGATCTGGTGTAAGGTCCCGTTAGATTCTTTTGGATCTCGAATTTGAATCCTAAAAGAGATACTTATATTAGGAAGAGCAACTATAAACCCTGAACCTGATACTGGATTACAATATCAAAAAAAAAAAAAAAACCAAACGACCTCAAACAATACTGTTTGCTACAGCTACTACTTTTTATCCCTTTTGTTTCCAATTTACATTGGCAAACTAGTAATTGTATTTTTAGAAACTCTATCACTCAAGTCCCTTGGGACTTTTTAATTAGTAATTAAAAATTAAAAAATTTCCTGCAACTTTTTAATTATTATTCTTAATATGATTCTTCCTAGAATATACTCTGCAGGTGCAATTTGTAGCAGAATAGAAAATTTTTGGCGATGAGTGGAAATGTCTTTTACCAATATAGAATTGTATATTTCATTTGTTGTTGTATTGACTTTGTTTTATGGGTATAATATATATTAAGTAGAGATAAATTAAAGTTAAAAATCTGTTGAAATTTAAGGCATCTTAATTAATTTTGACATTTTTCTTCGTCCTTGTGAAATATGCAAAAAGTGATATATAAATAAGATTAGAGGAGTAGCCTAGAAACCTAAAATTTCATTAACATTATCTTAAAATTAATAAATTTCTAAGTGCATGTTTGTTAAAGTGTTTTAAAATTTATGAAGCAAGTATATGATTAAAATTTTATCTCGACTTAAAAAAAAAAAAAATCTTCTAAAACCATGGTTTCTTTGTTTCCACATGCACTAACTTTAATGCATTCTAATACTCAATATAATACATTTTAGGTTGAGAGCACATACAGGAAACAATAATAAATAAATGAATAGAAAAATCTAATGGGTGGGGGAAAAAAACTTTTCTCCTCCGTGATGTCGAAGGAGAATTGTATTTTTTTAGAATTTTTTTTTGAAAATATATATATATATATATATTTCGTTAACATTATCTTAAAATTAATAAATTTCTAAGTGAATGTTTGTTAAAGTTTTTTAAAATTTATGAAGTAAGTATATGATTAAAATTTTGTCTCAACTTATAAAAAAAATCTTCTAAAACCATGGTTTCTTTATTTCCCAGACATGCACTAACTTTAATGCATTCTAATACTCAATATAATACATTTTAGGTTGAGAGCACATACCGGAAACAACAATAAATAAATGAATAGAAAAATCTAATGGGTGGGGGAAAAACTTTTCTCCTCCGTAATGTCGAAGGAGAATTGTATTTTTTTAGAATTTCTTTTTGAAAATATATATATATATATATATAAATTAAAATATTTTGAGAATAAATATATCCATAATAAATAGAGATTATTTATTTAGATTATTTTAGATTGGTAAAAAAATTGTAAAATACAAATATGTCAATTTCCAAAACTTCGTCTTAAAAATTTTAATAGTCTTCTAACTTTAATCCTAGTTAATGCTCATTTAGATCCTTTTTATAAGTAACAACTAGCTTGATTGTGCAAAACGAATTAAGAGTTAAAATTAGTTTAAAATAATGCATATGTCAAATATGTCTCTAGTTATGAAAAGAGAATATAAGAAAGGATGAAAAATAAATGATTAAATAAGAGATAATTAGTGGTTCATTAATATAAAAATATATATTTAATAGGAAAACAATAAAATCATAGTTTCAAAAACCCTTCTCCACACTCCAAGGGGTGTTTCCATCTAGACACTCTCTCCATTTCCCTCCATTTAGATAATATAGCACCATTTTTTTCTCTCATCAATCAACTACATGTCTTCCTCTGGAGTGATGCCATTTTGCTTCAAAGCAGGGGATGATGCTGTGTATTGAAAAAATCCAAACAAATTCTCCTCAGCACTTACTGTATCGAGAGCGTTCAAGTCTTCCTCACCGTCGGTACTCGTGTCGTGGTCATCTTCATCGTCGCCACCATCGCCTAGATCTGCATCATCATCTAGAGAAGAGAGGAAAAGTTGGATTCTTCCATACCCAGTGACTTCTTATTCCTTAAAATGGCTTAATCCCTCTTTCCTTCATATATTAAGCTCAAAAGATTGCATTTTCAGTTGATCTCATTCTCTAAAAAGAAATTTGATGCAGCCTCAGCACCTGGTACGGTGCTTCTCTCATGACCGTTAAAAAGAAGCTTCTTTTCCTGAAGGTGCATTTGCATTAGATGTTTAATTTTGTAATTCGTAGAATTCAAATGAAAACGTCCTTCTTAGTTCTTAGCTGTCGGAGTGAGGTCTTCATTGCTTTTCACTGAGCTTAAACTCTCACAATGGCGACAGTCAATGTTGGAGGATTTGTTTTCATTTTTGTTTTTAAAAGATAACATCATCTCTTTGCTGTGCAGCAAAATGGCGTCACTGCAGAGGAAAACAGGAAGTGGATTGTTGAGAGACACAAGATGATGCCTTATAATGTAAGTGGAGAGAAATGGAGTGTGTCTAAATACAGACACCTCTGACCGTTTTCTGTAAATAAAACTAAACTTCTTTTATATACTTATCCAGAAAATTTTAATAGCATTTCTATAAAAATAAAATAAATCTACAAAAAACCAACTCTAAAAAAAAAAAAACTATTTATAAATAATTCACGAGGGAGTGTACATTAGGGTGTGTTTAGTTTGAGGGGAGGGGAGGGTGGAGAAATTATCATTTTGGATAAAAGAAATCCAAAATTTATCCTATCATTTTTTTAAGTTTCGGATTCCCGCCCAAAATTTACTTTCTCATTTTTTTTAAATTTTAGATTCCCACCCAAAATTTAAATTCCTTCATCTCAAAAAGGTAATTTACATATCCTCCCATTCCCTTCCACCCCTCCCCTCAAACCAAACACACCCTTAGGGCTTGTTTGTTACGAGGGAAGGGGAGGGAAAGTGAACGGAAGGAAAATTTTATTGAGTTAAATTTTAAAAAAATTAGAGAAATGGGGTTAAAAAATTTTAATTAATTTTTCTTACTCTTTTATTTTATATACTGTATTTATTAAAATTATATTATCCCACTTATTTAATCTTTTAAAAGTC
This sequence comes from Inga leiocalycina, assembly GCA_963242795.1. Taxonomy (NCBI): domain Eukaryota; kingdom Viridiplantae; phylum Streptophyta; class Magnoliopsida; order Fabales; family Fabaceae; genus Inga; species Inga leiocalycina. Next base: position 64,060,459 of record OY725321.1, read on the forward strand.
AACTCATAAAAATTTTCCCTTTTCTCTCTTCCCCTCTAAATCCCTCACACCAAACAGATCCTTAAGGAATACACAAGGGAGAATTGAATCGTTTCTCGCTACCCGAGAATAACGGAAAAAGAATCTTTTAGAACCTTTGGGTGTGATTAATGATAATGACATGTGCGGCGCTGGTTAACCAACCGAATTTGGACCGTTGACTCATCCATGGAAAGGCAAAGCAAAGACCCCTTTTTGGTGAAAACAAAAATTAACATATATCATCAGGGGCCATTCTTTCAACGAGGCAGTTTGCATGTTCGTCATTTGGTTACTGAATTTTTTATTTTGAGAAAACCTTATAAAGTACCATTTGAAATTCTAAAAAGGGGGAGTTTAATATGTAAAATTCTAAATCCATAACTTGGGTTAAGCAAAACCAAACCTTAAACTAAACCAAACCGAATTTATTTCAGTTTTTCCAATTTGGTTTTAACAGTTTCATCTTATGCATAGAAAAAATGTACCTCGAAAAAATTTGGGTTTTTTAATCATTGATTATACTTGGATTAGATAAAAATTCAACATCTGCATAACCAATCTATTCATGTTTGGATACATTTGAGTAGAATAACCCCATGTCCATAGTTCCTCTAAGATAATCAGAGAATGCGCTTCACTTCATTCCAATGTGTTTGTGTTGAGTGAAGAACTATATCTTGCTAATAAGCTAACAACAAATGATATATCATGTTTTGTGTGATTAGTAAGATACATTAGTACTCCACTAGCACTAAGATAAGGTACTTTTGGACCAAATAGTTCTTCATCACTTCCTTTGCTAAACACTTGAGGTTTAAAAGGGTCTTTATCCACCTGGAAAGACCTTACAACTATTAAGGTACATAATAGTTGTGAATATCTATGTAAAAATGCTCTAAGACCTTTTTTGTGTAAGCTTTTTGATATATAAATATTCCATTTTTTAATATTCAATCTGTAATCCAACACATAATTTCTTATCAAGTCCTTTATTTCAAATTCTTTCTTTAAACAATTAATTGCATTTTGGAGCTCTTTAGGAGTTCCAGTGATGTTGATATCATCAACATAAACAACAATTATAACAAACTCACTTCAAGATCTTTTCATAAAGATATATGGGCATTTTGGATCATTTTTGTATCATTCTTTCAATAGATCTTCACACCATACAAGGACTTATTTAATTTAATTGAGTATTGTTCTCGAGAACTTGCATTTGATACTTCTGGCATCTTGAGTCCTTCAAGGACTTGTGCTTCTGGCACCTCAAGATCCTCATTATCATTCATGATATCAAATGCTATATTACAAGTAAAGATCTCGTCAACGTTGACTTCATTTCGGTCCCATTTGATTCTATTCTTAACATAGTTTATTGAAATCTCATTATTTTCAAACATTTTAGGTACCTTGATTTCTTTTGGGGCTACAACATTCTCTTCTAAAGAGTTATTATCTCTTCTAGAGATAATAACTCTTCAGGAGATGACTCTTCTAGAGCTAATAACTCTTCAAGAGATGACTTTTTGAAGCTACTAACTTTTATTGATTATCCTCTACTTTACCATATATATTCTTTGCTCTTTTTCTCTCTATATGATTTTTATCTTTAAAACCAATGGGTCTTCCATGCTTTAGGCGGGCTTTAGATTCACTCATAATAAGTTGTCCTTCATGGACAACAATTCTAATATGAGCATTGGCAGCTAGGATATGTGACTTTGTCACTTTCATTGGGTCAATAAATGCTTTTAGCATTTGATTAGCAAAATTTTGTAAATGAATTATCTTTCAACCTTTTAGTTCACATTGTTTTATACAAGGATTAACATTTTATAAATTAATTATTTTGATAATTGAGTTTGATATTTGGCTTATGGTTGAATGATTATGTTATGGACTTCAAGAAGTCCAAGGCCCAAGGTTTTTGATTAATTATTGTTTGATTTGCGAAGCAATGAGAAGAGTTTTATTATCCATGGTAATTTTAAATGACTAATCTATTCTTTTCCATCATGGATAGATATTTGTAGTGATTTAAATCCTTTATTACTATAGTAGTGTTTTCAAATGGTTAGTTAAACCATTTTTCTACCATGGTTAGATTTTGAAAGATGAGTTATAATTTTTTTACTACAGTAGACCTGTGGTTTTATGTTTTCCCTTTTATGCCATTATATTGTTCATTATCAGAAGATTTGATTAAGTGTGTGGAGAATTGAGTTTTGAGGAATGGACATTATATTTGATCCTTGACCAAAATTGCAGCTTTTTGATACCACCAATTAGGTTTGAAACTTGATAGATTAGGCAAAAAGAACAAAACAGAGGTGTCGTGACACAAACCAGAACAGAAGGAGCAGAGGATTTGGCTGAGAGATTTAGGCAGAGGAGGGAATCAAAGAGCTTCATCGTCAACCACCATCGTCAGTTTTCCCTCCTTTCCACCATCGCTTACCACCCTCCTTCATTGTCGGAGACCTAAAAAAGAGAGGAACAGAGCTACTACGAACCAAACAAACCAAACCCAATTACCTTCAGATTGAGAATTGGCCTCTAGACCACATTTTCACCTCCACCTTCACTCTTAATCATCATCAGCCACCATCACCGCCCACTACCGACGTCATCCTCATTCCTCTGTAATCTTCTTCATCTTGTAGCTTTAGTGAGACAAAGGAGGTGACATAGGAGAAGAAGACCCAACATGTCTTTTCACTTTGGCTTACCTTCAAATTTGCACCATTATCACTATAGTCTTCATTTCCCATCACTGTCACCTTCCAACTCCTCATTCTCCTCCACTACTATCTCTTTCCATGGCTGACTCCCTCTCATCTTCCATTTATTAAACTCAATTTTTGGTGGTATTTTTCATGGTTGTGTACTTGAATCTAAGTTTGGGTTTACTTCTTGAAGTTAATTCTATGAATTACAGTAGTTATAGAGTTTGATTTATGTTTTGGATTGAAATTGTGTGTTGGAATTCCATGCACTTGATGAGATTAGTGTGTATTTTGGTTTTAATTTTGTGCATCTGACACTTTGAATTTAATTAGTAGTAATTTCTTATATATTTACTTGGTTAAGCATATGTTTGGAGTTGCTAAGAATATATTATGTTTGTAATTCAAGGGTTCTTGGTTATATATTTGTGTCTTGCATGTTGTTAATTTCATTGGCTAGAGTTTTGAATTGAGTTTTGGTTAGAGGAATTAAGTCTTAGCTAGTGTGAGAGATTTAATTCATTTAATTCAAGCTAGCTCAAAAGGTCTTTTAGGCAAATTTGTCAAACTAGCACACTATCAAGAATATTTTGAAGCACATGATAGATTAAATCCATTGATCTAGGAGGCTTTATTGTAATTTTTTAATCAAATTTCCATCTCATCCGTTCTATGAAAAAAATCCAAAAATATTTATTTTAAAGCCTTTTAGTTTAATTGCAATCTAGTTTATAGATAAAAAGCTCAAAACATTTTATTTGTTTCATGCCAATCATCTTATTTAGTTGCTAGGTAATTAATAAAAAGCTTCTTAAGAGACGATCTAGGATTGCACCTTATATTGCAATTATTTTTTTAAATTACTAAGGTATAAGCTGACTCGCTCCTTCAAGTTCTTAGGGTATTAGGGCCCTAAAGCAAATAATTTTGAAAATGAGACGCTGGGATGTTATAATACTCTAATAAATTAATATAATTATAATATATTATGACACATATTATTATAATAGTTTGATTTTAATGATCTTTCAAATTTTTTAATTAGACATATTTAACAAAAGATATACTACCTTCAGTTGTGAATATAAGAGTTAGTTGATTAATTTGGATACATTAATGAAATTAAATAAATTACTTAATTTATAATATGTTATCTGATCTCTATGAAATATTTATGTGTATAATTGATTATAGGGTTGAAGTACTCATAAACTTTTACCAAAGTGCGTTCATCACTATATGTTTTTCAAAGGTGTAAAAATGCCTATAAACTCTTAAAATGGGTGCAAAATTACCATTTTTGTTAATGTTAGATAACTTCCATTAAGTTTTGCTAGCTGGTGTGTATAATTGATTCTTCAGTTGACCAGTGGACACGTGGCCGGATGTGAAAATGTCGTCTGCCAACTTCTTCCTCGACCTCAAGCCTACTTGTGAATGGTGAACTCTTTCAAAAGCCCAACCTCTTGTAAACATCCACTGCATCGCCGTTGAAGTCTTCTTTCCCAATCGTTTAGCCAGGAAAGCCTTTATGTGCTTTGCCGGCACGATAGAGGGAAGGGATTGAGAAATTCTCTCCAATGTCAAATTCGAACTTTGGTGCCCTCTAGTCGTTCTTAAAGAAGGGGGCTGGGATGGGGCTATAGAATGGAAAGAATGAAAATCGTCATTATTGTGGATTGTTTCAACAAATTTATTTATCAGACCCTCTCTCTTCCTTTATTCTTCTTCGAACCCTCCTTCCTCCAAATCAATTTCTTTCATACTCAGTTTCTTGCATTGAACATTCATTGGTGCCCCTTCTTTAAGGTGGATGAAGGTGCTCCACCACAATGGAAGTTTGAAGTCGTGGGAATAAGATGACTCACTCGCAAGACATCTTCATCTTCTTGTCATCTTCAAGGTTGTCATTTCCGTCAGCGGTGGCATTGTCTCGAAGTTTCAAAAATTTTGAAAAGGGTAACCAGAAATTGCAAATTTCAAAATGTATAAAAATATGTTGTTTCTAAATTTATTTTTTGGCTCTTTCATTCTCACTTTATCCTTTCTCTGATTTTTCTTGTTTGTAAAATCAAGAAGGTCTGAGGGTGTGAGGTGGAATTTTTTAGTGAAGATGGGAAGGGTGAGCCGAGGAGTGACAAAGGCAGGAGGAGAGAAGGGGGAGGAGGCAGCTAATGAACAAATGGTCAATAATTTCTTTTTATTTTTTAAATAATAAAAGTGGGAATATGACACATAAGATTAAAAAAAAGAATGAGATGTCATATTTACTCGTTGGAGCACAAATGACATGAAATGACATGGTGCTCCATGTGCATCAAATAAATTTTCTTTGTTAGTAATGCCATGTGGGACCCACCTCAACATCCACATCATACTTTTCGGTCAACCCTAATATGTTTAACAGTCAACATAACCATGCTTAACAGAAACGGTAAAATTTTCCTTATTTTTTAAAGTTGTAGATATTTTTGCACCTCCGAAAAATATATGGTGCTAGATACACTTTTGATAAAAGCTTATGTGTACTCTTACACCTTAACCCCTTGATTATATATTATTTTATAAGTTGGACAAATTAATTTGGAGAAAACTGATAAATTCAAGAGATAAAATAAAAAATGTATTATATTTAGAACTACAGTTCACTTCAACTAGTTCTTATATTTAAGATGGATTGTGGTATTTATTATTTCTCTAAATATTAAATTGCCCAAATTGTGAAACTTGTTAAAAGTAATAGAAAATGACGTGATTGAAATAATGGTAGATAATTTTATAAATGTTGTCATTTGCATTGCAAGTGTATTCAGTAATTTAAAACATTACATTCTTACTCATATTACAATATATGTTTTTGCATTATAATAACAAAAATATTTTGAGATCGAAGGTGAAGCCCAAAATAAAAAAATTTATTGGCCCCAAAAAATAGCTATCGGCACTGGAGCTCCAGTGGTCAGCGGTTTTGGTGAGGGTGGCTTTATATATTTTTTTCAATTGAAGGGCAATTTTGTAAAAGCACCAACATTCCAAAATTTTTCTTTTTGATAAAAAAATTACTATTTTATGTATTGAACCCAACTTTTTGAAATTTCAAATTCATGATATTTGATCCTTTTATAAAAAAAAATTCCTATTTGGTCATGAGATTTATATGGATTTGCAATTTTGTGTATTGGACTCAACTTCATAGGGATTGTCCTTTAATTTGTTGTATTTTATATTAAATAATTAGATTTTCATATAATTTTTGTTAGATTTTATCTATTCTTTTTTGGGGCAATCAACAAAGAAAATATTCATTAAAAATTTGCTATAAATTCCAAATACAGGACTTACTTGCAAATATGTCCTGCAAATTTGAAAAAATATAGGGAAAATTTTAGCCAGGCCCTCCTGTAGCAAAGTATTTTTGCCAATCCCTACAACTTTATGAAATTTCAAGCCACCCCAGGTCAAAATGAAATTACTTTTTGTGGATGAAAATAATATGATGCTTTTACTTTATTTATCTTATAAATTGTCTTATTTATCTTGTAAAACCGATATTTGTCTTGTGAATTTTCATATTTGTCTTGTAAATGCTAAAATGTTTTTAATTCCATCTCTTCTTTTGAATTCCTGTATTTATCTTGTAAATATTTTTATTTGTCTACAAATGCCCATATTTATCTTGTGAATTTTAATATTTGTCTTGCAAATGGACAAAAATATTTGTAACTCCCCTAGTTATTTTTAATCTCTTTATTTATCTTGTAAATATCTTTATTTGTCTTATAAATACTCATATTTATCTTATAAATTTTCATATTTGTCTTATAAATAACCAAAATGTTTTTGATTTCTTAAGTTTTTTTGAATCCCTTTATTTGCCTTGTAAATGCTCTTCTGAAAAAAAAAATAAAGAAGGCCATCACTATCTGTTCACCTATAACAAATGAATTTCATTTTGACATTGGGATGCAATGAAGTTTCAGAAAGTTTTGGGGTCAACTGAAATTAATTTGCTAGAGAGGGGGCTGACTGAAAATTTCCCAAAAATCTAATGAGGTGTTTTGAAACATAACTGTAATTTATCTGAAATTCAGGTTTAAATTACAATATTTCTATAGTAAATTCATAAGGACCGGTTATAAACATATATAATCCGCGAAAAGAATGTCGTTATGCCCTCGTATCTGCAGCAAACCATCCAATATTGGATTCCAGCGAATCTAAATTTAAATTGAGTTGGGGCACTAACATATTGATAATTTATGATAATAATACCTCAGCGTGGGTCCCAATGGGAACTAAAAGGAAGGACTAACTCTCGTGATTGTGAGATTGCTAGAGAGGTGTGGCTATATTTTATTCCGATTAACTCTCGTTTTAGATTTTTCTAGTCTGATTTGCAGGTTTGGCTTAAGGAGAATTTGTCCAGATCTAGAGGCATGGGTCATTTTCAAAATTGGCTATGGCCCAAGGCCTTTAGTCTCATTTGCTGGCTACTATGGAAGAATAGATGTCGCGGGATCATGGATGGTGCTCGGAGCTTTTCTAAGGAGATCATCCACGGGGCTATGTACTTGATGATGGAGTCCACATCGTATGACGTCTTCAAGCATCAGATTTTTCAGTCTACGGGAGACGAGGATGTGGCATGGCATCCCCACCGGAAGGGGCTGTTTGTTTAGACACGGACGAATCGATCAACTCTTAGGGACAGGCAGTTTGTGCGGGCGTGTTACGTGACGAATGAGGCAATTGGGTCCTCGGATTTCAGAAACGGTTAGGTTTTGTTCCATCCACCATGGTTGAATTGGCTGCTATTCTATCAAGACTTCAATTATGTAGGCAACAAAACTTCAATAAGGTTTTTGCTTATACGGATTCTCTTGAGGTCTATCATCTGATTATGGGACACAGGGGTCATAATCACCCATTGAGATCAGAGATAAATGCTGTGAGGGACTTACTATACTCCCAATGGGATATTGAGCTCCATTATGTGCCTCGTGAGTCGTGATACCATCAGGTGTGCTGATTTCTTAGCCAGGTTTTTACTATTCTATCAGGACTTCAATTATGTAGGCAACAAAACTTCAGTAAGATTTTTGCTTATACGGATTCTCTTGAGGCCTATCATCTGATTATGGGACACGGGGGTCATAATCACCCATTGAGATCAGAGATAAATGCTGTGAGGGACTTACTATACTCCTAATAGGACATTGAGCTCCATTATGTATCTCGTGATACCATCAAGTGTGCTGATTTCTTAGTCAGGGAAGCTCATCAGTTGCAAGTGGATTCGGTGTTATTATCAATACCACACCCGGGTTGTAATATTTATATGGCTCAAGACCTTAGTCTGCCGGCCTAGGTCTTTTGTAAACTCCAATTTGTAATTGGCCACTTTGATTATTAAAAAAAAAAAAGGAAGGATGTAGTGGTGAAGGGAAGAAAAAGAATGTGGCCCCCAGAGACTTCCAATCCTTTTTCGTCTTCACAATCTGAATTAATAATCCTAGACGTGTTCTTGAATGCCCATTTCCCAGTCCAAAGCGGGCCTATGGTGGATGACATGGTCTCGCTCAAATTCCCGAAGTGGACATAGGGGTTTCAACCATTGTGGGTTGCAGTAATGAGCTGAAAAATGCTGATGAAGGGATGGAGGATATGATCGATGAGTGACCTTCGCGTTAATTTGATTAATGATAAACCTATGTTGATTAATATATTATTAATTTGTTAATAATCTTGTTTCATTATAATTTCATGGCATTCAGATTACTTATGAATCAATAAAAGACTCATGGAGAAAAGAGAATGATTCTAAATTTACATATACACAATTTTTGATTAATTTTTTTGATTGTGGATCTCAAAGCTAACGAACAAAAGGCCCTCATAAAATGGGAAAAAAATAAAAGAATATATACAAGAAATTAATTAAAAACTTTTACAAATGGAGTTTCATGCTTTATTGAAAACTCGTTTATCTTCAACACTGAACAGAGAATTAGTAAGCTTGGTTTTCAAAATTTTATTTTCATTGGAATTAAGCAGGGGGGGTCTTTGAGCGACACCGCCAATTCATTCATCTCGCAGTTGAAAATAATAGCTGACAAAGGTGGCTTATGACAATTGTTTATGCAAGTCCTCACATTTTTGTTCATCGATTATTATGGGACGAGCTTACTTGACTAGGCAACTAACATACAGGGCCATGGCTATTGGGTTGTGATTTTAATGGGACTATGGGCTTTTAATGTGCTTTCTCTAATACTCTTTAGGATTTCATAACTTCTTATGCCCCGTTTGGTATACTGAAATTGATTTTAATGGAAATGGAAATGGAAATAGATATGGAAATGAGGTTTAAAAATATGTTTGGTATATCATGGAAATGAGGCTATATTTCTATGTTAAAAGACCAAAATGTTCTACTAAATTAAAAAATTAAAAAAAAAACATAGGAGACATAGAACCTTCTTCTCCTTCTCATAAAGCTGTGAATAGGGGTGTGCAAGTTTTTCCCGTCCCGGTCTTCCCGTCCTGAAAATTTCGGGACGGGAAAAGTTCAGGATCGGGAATGGGACTTCCCGATCCCGAAAAAAAAAATATATATATATATTATGTATAATTTTTTAAAATATTTAAGAAAGCAAAACCAAATGCAAAATAAAATGTGAAAATTCTTAACACCTTCAAGGTAATATCTATTCTTTTAGTTAATTTAGTTAATTTTATTTACTATTTATTAAATAATTCTAATTTTTTGTTCTTGTTTTTGTGCTTTTTGTAGCTAAATCGACAACTTTAAGTATATATTGGACTAATGATATATTTGTTTTGGACTAATTTGGTACAATATGATATTAGATAAATTATATATTTATACTAGACTAAAGAAAATAAAAAAAATTAATATAGGAATTTTAAAAAGAAATAAAAGAAATTCGGGATCGGGAAATTCCCGATCCCGATCGCGAACATTTCCCATCCCGTCGGGACGGGAAATTTTTGGGATCGGGATCGGGAATGAAAATCATTCCCGAACCCTTTTCGAGATCGGGATCAGGAATTGAATTTCCCGATCCTGAATACCCCTAGCTGTGAAGGTCAAGATTTCAGCAAATCTATGAAGTTAAGCATAAAGCTTGATTTTGACAACTGAAGTTAACAACTTCATTGACTTGGGTTGTATACTGGTTCATCTCCTCCGCATAAAGCTTATTATTTCACCAACAAAGTTGAATGCTTTAGCAAGTTCTTAGCTTTGGGTTGTGCAGATCCAAGATTGGGGCAAAGGATCTTAACCATCGATCAATTCCGTCATTGAAGCTGGACACTCGAAGCTTCGATTGCTCAATCGTCGAACTCAGGCATTCCTCAAGGTTGAAATGGAGAAGATGGGGTTGCGTGGTTGAAGATGAAGAAATGGAGAAGACGAAGGTGAGGCAGTGTGATTGAAGTTCTCTTCCCCCACCATTAAAGAAGATCGACGCCGCAAGGTTGTTGCTCTCTACCGCCGGTGGTGGTGGTGGATTTGCGAGCACAAGCCACCGAAGGATTTCGTTGGGTGAAAGGCTGAGGTAGATGGAGTGAAAATCGAAAGGGCAGGAGTAAGGTTGAATATGGAATTTGATACATGGAATTATAAATCTTTGGGTCTCAACATGGAATTCAATTCCATCTCTTTTAATGGATATGGAAATGGAATTTTTTCTAATTCTATGCTACCAAACATACTTAGAACATGGAAATGAGTTCCATTTCCATTTCCATATGGACAATTCCATAGTACCAAACAGGACCTTAAGTGTTTGATTCTTGTTTCTTGTGATAATTAGATTGTACACAGAACGAGTGATATTTTGATACCTTATATGCATAAATAGCGCGGTTTTGGATTTTTTACTATTTTTCAAAACAAACAAACAAATAAATCTTAATTTCAGAGTATTTTTTCATTGAAAATTCATAAAAAATTTAAAGTTGCACCATTTTTTTCTTTCTATAATATATCAAAATGACAATCATTTTATGTATAATCTAATGATAGCAAGAAATAAGAAAAAAATTTTCGGAGGTTGAGACATCACAAGGGGCAGTATGGAGAGGCACGTTAGAGGCTCCAAATCTGATTTTAATGCCACACTATTTGAATATGAGATAACGTCGATCTTCTATCAAGATTTTTGTAACTGGTATGAGAATATAGATGTACAGGACTTGGGGCATGTGGGCCCTCTCTCTTTACATGGAAACGAGCAAGCATGGAGGCTAGTCATGATCATTTAATGGCTAATGAACATTGGCTGCGATGTTTTCCCAATGCTAGAGTTTCACATCTTCCATTTTATAAGTCAGACCATCGGCCCTTACTCCTATGTCTCGATGGCTGTGCAGAGATGTCAAGAGCACCGAGGCCATTTCGGTTTATCGCGCGTCTAGGGTGTTGTACGAGAACTTTAATGCTTTTTTAAAGGATAAATGTATTTGGAACAGGAATGTATTTGGGCACATTGAATCCAAGAAGAAGAAACTGATGGGTCATCTTGAAGGAGTGTCTTGTGCTATTGGAAGAGGAAAAAATATAGAATACTTTGAGGAACTGCAAACTGAACTCTGGAAAGAGCTTGAGAGCGTTATCACTCAATAAGCTTTTTTGTGGGCTCAAAAATCGAAACTGGACTGGAATATTTTTGTTGATAGAAATATCAGACTTTTCCACTCGCATGCTAATGTTAAAAGGAAGAAGAACAGAATTGATGCTATTTGCCTTGAAAATGGAAATTGGTGTTATGACGTTGAAGTTATTAAAGAAGAAGCTACTACTTTCTTTTCGTCTCTCTTTAAAGAAGAGTATGGCATTAGAGAAGAACTTCAATGTAGTGTCTCCTATCCTCGTATTGAACCAGCTACCTTAAGACTTTGTGTGAGTGAGGTCGATGAGAGAGAAGTAAAGCAGGCCATATTTGATATGGGGCCGCTTAAATATTGATGGTTTGAATGTTCTATTCTACCAACATCAATGGAACATGATGGGAGTACGGTGGTAAGTTTTATAATGTTCTTTTTTAGTAACCTGTATAATATTCATGAGACTAACAAAACTCTAATATTGTTATTCTAAAAAAGGATCCTTCTGAGACTTTCAAGGACCTCAGACCTATAAGTCTTTGTAATGTTGTTTATAAAGCAATTACTAAGATCATTGCATGTCGAATGAGGATGTTCATGCCGCATATCATCTCTTTGAATTAGTGCAGTTTTTTTTATAGGCAGACACATCTTTGATAATATTATTGTGGCCCAAGAAGTCATACATTCTATGTGAACGATGATAAGAAAGAAATGTTTTATGGCTATTAAATAAAATTGACCTTCAAAAGATATATAATAGAGTGAATTGGAGATTTCTACACAAGTGCCTCAAGGAATTAAATTTGCCTAATCAGGTTATTGAGGTTATCTCTTGCTGTATCAATACATCCAGTCTCCAACTACCGTGGAATAAGTATAAGGCTGAATCTTTCTAGGCATCAAGGGGTGTGCACCAAGGGGACCCTGTCTTGCCATACCTGTTTATAATCTACATGGATAAATTAGCTCATTTGATTCAAAAGAAAATGGCTCAACAACAGGAGTGGAAGCCTATAAGACTCACTAAAACAGAGCCACAGATAACTCACTTAGTCTTTGCTAATTCTTTTGCTGGAGGCATCGACACAGTAGGCAGAATTGGTCAAAGGATGCTTAGACTCCTTTTGCAATACTTTTGGGTTAAAGGTAAACACAACTAAGACTCATGTATTCTTTTCTACTAACATGAATCACACCAGGTGCAGCAAATTAAGCTCATTGTTGGGCTTTTCCTCCACGGCGGAGCTTGGGAAATATCTTGGCGTGCCTTTGCATCATCAATGAGTTTGTAAAGATACCTTTCAAGGGGTTATTGACAAGGTGAAGACCAGATTATCTAAGTGAAAGGCACGTTTTATCTCTTTAGCTGTTAGATCGACTTTAATTTCATATGTGGCTTCAACAATTCCAAACCTCATCCCTCCTGGTAGACACATGCAACGTGCTTTGTAAACATAACAGAAATTTCTTATGGGGGATAACAGAGGAGAGAAGGAAAACAAATCTCGTCTCCTAGGATGAAGTTTGCAAGCTAAAGAAGAGGGGTAGTTTGGGTTTGAGGCATGCTAAATTACAAAACCACTCTCTTCTAATGAAGTTGGGTCAGAATTTGGCTAAATGTAGAGATGATATATGGTTTTGAGCAGTGTGAGACAAGTATTGGTGTGACAATGATCTTATGCCAAAATGTGACCCAAAAAGGACTGGCTTGAATGTCTGGGCAGGAATCAAGAAGATATGGAGCAAAGTAGGGGAAGGAATGGAAACTACTGCTGACGGTGGGACCGTGAGATGGAGATGGAACAGAATCGCACTTCTCATTTAAGTAGCATATGTGCTCCTTTTTGAGAATGATGACATAACTGATAATAGCTGGGATAAAATATGGAAATATGAAGGTGTTGTAAAGGTGTCGTACACTTGCTTGGCTTGTTGCACGTAATTCAGCAAGATGGAAAAGACGAATGTGTGAGGATGACTTATGCCTGACATGTAAAAGATAAGCTGAAGACATGGTACATGTTTTTCATGACTGTGGCTACACAACTTCGAGAAAAACTGGTTCACTCTTACAGGTGGAGGAGGTTTTGCACTCAACTTTATAGATTGGCGGTGGTGGAATATCAACTATAAGAGTGAAGATGAGGTGGACTAGGGACCTTTATTTATCATGATCCTTTGGTGGCTTTGGTTATGCAGCAACATGTTTGCCTTCTGAATAGAAGAAATTAAAGTGCAGAATGAATTTGTTATTACAAATGCTAGAGGGATTACGGTAAGCATGCTGCAGGAGACATGTGATTGCTTGGCAGGGATTTACCCACAGAAAAATTCCATGGGTAAATGACGGAAAATTTTTTCGACGGTAATTTAATATTATTTTTTTTTAAAAAAAATCCATGTGGCGATCTTAAAAGAGGCCACGTAGATATCACCGAAAGCCCCCCCACCGCCTGATCCCATATCAGGCCCCCGAGCAAGGACCACGTGTTTCTGTGAGATAATTGTTGCATTTTGTGACAAAGGTGAGATTCAAACCTTTGACCTTTAGTATGTGTTCTGATGCCTTTGCCAGTCGAGCTGCTTTCACCTTATGTTACTTATTCACGTAATAATATATATAATATAATAATTAAAAACCAAATATAATATTAAGATAAATAAATAAATATATATTTATATATAATTACATATTTCATTTTTTATAATATAAAATATAAAATTTTTTAATTTCTAATTTCGTTTAAATATTTAATATTAATATAAATATATATAATATTACATATATATTTATATATAATTATATATTTCGTTTTTTATAATATAAATATAAATTTTTTAATTTCTTATTTCAATTTAATATTTAATATAAATATAAATATATATAATATTAAATATATATTTATATATAATTATATATTTGTTTTTATGATATAAAGTTTAAAATTTTTAATTTTTTATTTCATTTAAAATTTTTATTATTAATATTATATATATTATATTAAATATTAATTTTATGATATTTAAATTTTTATTTGTTATAGATTATTTTTATTTTTATTATTTTGTATAAATTATTAAATGATAATATAAAAATTATTAATTTTATGGATGGATTACCGACAAAATTCTGTGGGTAATTTCTCATTCAAATTACCTATGGAATTCCGTGGGTAATGCGTGGGTAATTACTAATGGAAAAAATTCCGTGGGTAATTCATCAGATGTTACCGACGGAATTTTTCCCATCGATAATTAGAGACGAATTACCCACAGAATTCCGTCGGTAATTTTTTTATTAAAATTACCCACAGAATTCCGTGGGTAATGCATAGGTAATTACCGACGGAAAAAATTCCGTGGGTAATGCGTTAGAAGCTACCGACGGAATTTTTTCCGTAGGTATTAGAGACGGATTACCCACGGAATTCCATGAGTAATTTCACATTCAAATTACCCACGGAATTCCGTGGGTAATTACCGACAGAAAAAATTCCGTGGGTAATCCGTCAATAATTACCGACGGAATTTTTTTCGTATTTAATCCGTCAGTAATTAGAGATGGAATTTTTTTCCGTCGGTATTTTCCGACGGAAAATCCGTTGGTATTTTCCGGTGAAAAATCCGTCGTTAAATCATCGGAAATTACCAATGGAAATAATTTCGTGGGTAATAGCATGTTTTTTTGTAGTGGCTCTTCACGGATTTCACTTGATTAGTTATGCACTAGAAGGACTAATTTGTATTCTCGAAAAAGGATTGTAAAACTGGGACCACTAGTGATAGGAATGTAAACTAAGGTGTCTTATCTTCTATAAAAATATGACTCTAAGGAGAGACATCTTGGTCATGCGAAACCCCATTCTGGATTGATCAGTTTCTCGGATACTTGATTTGTTTTATCAATAGTCCTTTAGGCCACCTCGGTATCCACCCTCCCATCCAGCATATAAGTAATATTTAGACGAATTCTTTGATTAATAATATAAATTACTTGGATAATAATTAATGTTCATTTGCAAGATTTACCCTTGTATCTAATGTGTAAATGTGGTTCATTGTATTTTTTTTTCACTGGCACAGAAAATACTTTTTATGATGGTTATTATCAATTATATATATGCGAGCGCTATATATACTGTACGTAGATATATAATAGTTCCAAATCGTAATATATTAAGGGCATATATAATGGTTCTTTGTTAATAACCGTAATGTATTAGCTTTATTTTTTTTTAATTATATACAATTATTTTTATTATTTGTTTTTGCAATTAATATTTATTATATAAGACACAATATAATAATTGATAATAACAAGATAATAATATCAAATAAAAAACTTATATTTATAGAATTAAAAATTCTATACATTATAGGTAAACATCATACAATTTAAAAGAAATTAATAAGTTAAACACTCTCATGACATAACATTATCTTATAATGTTTTGAATTCTAAAAGAAAATCAATTAATAAAAAATTCCACAATATTCTCCAATACTTTTGTTGTAGATTGTCCATAGATTGGTATGCTTCAAGAGTTTCTGTCACATATCCTTTAACTTCAAAAGGATAATATAAATATAAAAATAAGAATATATATAATAAAAATAAGCAAATATAAAAAACTTAAACAAATCTTGGAATATAATTTTGAAAATAAGAAACTAATAAAAATTGGAAAATACAAAAACTTGAGCAAATCTTGAAACCTGATTCAACAAACCTCATTTCAACCTAAAGTTTCGGGTGCTAAATTAATGTTTAGGGACCTGATATGCTCAACAATAAAAAAATTCAACATTTTACCTCATCATTTTTCTATGTTCTTTGCTTTCTCTTTTTTAATCTTCAAACCAATGGCCATCATCAGATTAGACATCGTAATCCTGACCGGCGACCTTGAATATCAACTAGCGAGCTCTTGTTATGTAAAAAACTAGCATTAACTCCCCCACGCATTGCACAGGGAGCACTGGATTTCAAACATAAATAACACATTCAAAGATAATAATTCAACAATGCACTAATTGCTTTCATTACATCCCTAATACATGGATCACATCCACACTTATAAATTCAAGTATGTAATCAGCAACATAAAGTTGATTAATAAAGTACAATAGCTTCAAATCAGCAACTCAAACCCCTAAATACCTCCTTGTAGACAACATTTTTTGTAGTCCTTCTCCTCTCTTGATCATTAGTAGGCATATATATCTTCAATCCATTCATACTTTTTACTCTAGAAAGTGCAACATATAATTGACTATGTATAAATACAGGCCTTGTAAAAAAAATATTATATTTTTGGATATATATATATATATATATAGATGTTGCATAATACAAATTGCATTAAATTACACAAAACTTCCTTGAAATATTCACCATGAACAAATAATCCTTTTAATCTTTAAAACTCAATAATAAATTCAATTGCAAACTTATATATTTTCTGTTATAGGATGTGCATTGTTTCTCAGCACTTTTGGATTCTTAGTTGTAGCCTTACTTCCTTGTGAGGTCATTGCGTTTAAGCCTCTTAATGGCACTAAATGAATGGTTGGTTCTTCCTTCTTTGCTATTCGGTAAGACTTTATTTTTAACTAAAGATAGAATCAATGAGAGGCTGGGATGATGTACACATTATCTTTATTTTTAAAGAAAGAAGGCATTCTTGTTTAAGGTTGTGGTGTAGTCAACTTTATAAGAGGGAGTAGCAAGCTAACCATAAACTTGTTATAAGAATTAATTGTAATGAGACAAAATTAGCAGACACAAAAAGAGGTAGGTCCAGCTTTTTCATTGTACAGACAGGCAAACCACAAAGACGAAACACACTATACATGGTTACATAAGTTGATAAACATGAAAAGGAGAATGAGAAATCTTCCAGGCATCGTGAGGAGCGTAGGAGACCAGACTGTGATTTTGGAATCCAGTTATCTATCCCAATGATCCACCACCATTCTAAAGAAAGAACATTTGAACTATCAGTTTCAACAGCAAAACATTATCAAGTCCAAAAAAATATTGCACTACAAGTTGACACTTAAAGCTAATTAGTTAACTCTAATGCGTTGGCATATCAAGACAATAAAACCAACCACTACTCTAATACATGAACAAAATTAATGTCATCAAAAACAAAAATAAGATGCTACTGCAAGGCAAGGTAGTCAAGATTGGACTTATAGCCTCTTTGACTTAACGGTTTGAGGGCTCAAACGTTATGTAAATACATAAAAGCAAGATGATATGATTTTGACCTGTTTGTGATAGCTTTAAAATTTAAGCTCATCCATCTCATAAGCTACGGTAGAGTGGAAGCCACTTTTAGTGGCTTTTGGCTTACCCGATTGCTTCGCGGTAAGCAAAAGAGAGGATATAAAAACAAAAGAAAATGTGGTTGCATCATAGTAAGCAAAAGAAGAGAGGGGTATAAAAGCAAAAGAAAAGAGAGGAGAGAGAAATTATATATGGCATAGAGATTATTAAAGATGATAAATTTTTTCCTTCAAATTATATTATAGTCAACTGAGTTGTACATTAAGGACTAGAGGTAGTAATATATTTTTTATGCCAAAATTTATAATATACACACGTATTAAATATATCTATCAAGGTATTTTCAAAATTTTCCCAATATGTTAATTATTTTCATATTTATTATAATGAAGTATTTTAGTAGTTTCAAATTTTTTCCAATAATAATTAAATATTTTAATTTTTTCTAATTATAATTATAATTATAATTTTTTCCTTAAAATTATCACAATATATACATATAATATAAATGTATTATTTAACAAGATTGATTTCCTTTTCAATTATTGTTCATCTAAACTAATTACTTTTTAGATAATCATTCAAACAAGTTTCAGTTTTTTAAAAAAATCACTTTTACCACCACCAATCTAAATATAAATCACATTTATAATTTGATTTTTATTCTATTTTAAGTTTGTGAAAGTCAGATTGAAAAAAACCACTTCTGCCACTACTAATCTAAAATACCCTTAATCATCAAACCATATGCTAAGATCTTGCCATGAGAAACCATGAGTCCTATGCAGGACAATTTTGTTCATTGGTCAGACAAGGATTAAACAATCAAAGGATTGCACATCCTCTGCAATCCTGGAAGGGTTTTTGTTTGAGTAGATGACAACACTCCCCCCGTCAAACACAATGTTTTTCCATTTCCCAAGCAAGACTATTATGTTTTGGACACTCAAAGCAAAACGTAGAACCAGAGGTCTTTCCACTCCCCATAAATTCATCACACCAGCCCTTTCTTCGATCCACACACACTGCATCACAAGCCTAGATCCATACCAACGGCCATCAAACCAGGTTAACCAGCTCAAGCCCATGAAATATTCGTTCTCTCTTGCTACAAATTCTTCCTCAAATTTTGTCACTTCTAGATTTGTTTTGTACAAGGCATCTATACCTTCATAGTGAAATTGGATTTCTAAGAATCCATAACTCATTAATTTAATGAATTATCATGTTTATCCTGTAAGTTCTGGCTTTTGGCACTTAAGAATTGTGCTGATATATGAGATATATTGGAACTCTGGAAACTTATGCCTTTCATATAATGAACCTATATCCTAAGCGTTGCATAAAATTGAAGAGATGAATTGCACTACTCATGACTCATAAATAGGGCATCATGATAGAATGTTTTGTATTATATATATAGACAGATATATAAATTTTGGTTATGATAAGTATCATGCTTACCAATGAAATTAATTTATATGAAAATATATACATAAATTTTTAAAAACTAACATTTTGTTGAAGTTTATGATCCAGTCCAGTACTACAATTTTGTCTCTTCAGCCCCTTGGCCAATCCTATGTAAGATGACAATCCTGAAAATCATGATGCTAGTGAAATATGCAAGACAAAACAAATTGGTGGACTCATGTCTGCATGGATGAATGGCAAATATTTAATTTAAGCATCCACAACACAAACCTCAACCAAGAAATAAGCAAAAATAAACCCCTATAGTAGCTCTTACATTAGAACTTGAGGGAGAAGTACTCAAAAGTATTACTCGTATTTTCTTCTTTTCGCCCGTCCATCCTTTTATAGGAGTATCTATTGATGTTTGTTTGTTTTTCAGGTCCTATACCCAAAGACATAGGCAATCTTGATAAACTTGCACAATTAGATTTGTCAAGAAATGGTTTCAGGGGACATATTCCACCCAATATATTCAACATTTCAACAATAAGACGAATATACCTGGGAGGGAATTTCCTCTCTGGCCTTCTCCCATCAGAAGTAGGAAGTGGGCTTTCCAACCTGAAAGATTTTAGTGTGGAGATGAACGAACTTACTGGACAAATTCCAAAGAGCATAGCAAATGCTTCTAAACTCTATAAATTAGAGTTAAGAGAGAATAAATTTAATGGTGATGTACCCAATGTTCTTGGGAATTTAACCAACTTGGTGGGATTATTTTTGGATGGGAATGATTTGAATGGGTTGATTCCTCCTACAATTAAAAGATCACAAAGCCTTCAAGTTTTCTATCTCGGTAACAACAAAATGCAAAGGTCCGTCATTGAAGAACTTTGCCAAGTCAAAAGTTTGAGTGAGTTGTATTTGGCTAACAACAGGTTTTCAGGAGCAATTCCAAGTTGCCTTGAGAATCTTACTTCTTTGCAAAAGTTGGACTTCAGCTCTAACAAATTGACTTCTTATATACCCTCTTCTCTTTGGAACCTCAAAAATATCTTGGTCTTAGACTTATCCTCCAATGCATTTAGTGGAAGAATTCCACCTGAGGTATCCAAATTGAGATCAATCACACTATTGGACTTGTCAAGAAATCAAATTTCAGGAAGCATTCTTACAATGATGGGAAGCTTACAAAATTTGCAAAATCTTTCATTGGCTCGTAACAATTTAAAAGGTTCTATACCTGAATCATTTGGTGGGATGATAAGCATTGAGTTATTAGATCTTTCTCAAAATTATTTGTCCGGTAAGATTCCAAAGTCATTAGAGTTGCTTGACTATTTGAAATACATAAATCTTTCCCGCAATTTGTTGTACGGGGAGATTCCAAATGGTGGGCCTTTTAAGAATTTCACAGCGGAATCTTTTATGATGAATAAAGATCTTTGTGGGAAGCCCCAGCTACATGTCCATCCATGTATAAAAGGAAAAAAGCACAGGTCAGCTAAAATGTTGTTTTGGATCAAATATTTATTGCCAATCATGTTGGCAATCATTTTGGTTGGTTCTTGTGCAGTGTTTGTCAAGTGTAGGAAGAATCGTGAGAGTGAAAGAACCAACAGAGATTTCTCAAATTTGGGCCCTCCCAGAATATCCTATTATGAACTTTTGCAAGGAACAAATAGGTTCGATGAGAGTAATCTTCTTGGCAAAGGAAGTTTTGGATCTGTATACCAGGCAATTCTTTCAAGTGGAAAAATAGTCGCTTTGAAAGTTTTTAACTTGAACTTGGAAGAAGCATTAAAGGAGTTTTGATGTTGAATGTGCTACCCTGCACAATTTACCCCATCGCAATCTTATTAAGATCATTAGTAGTTGCTCAAATAATGATTTTAAATCTCTAATGATAGAGTTTATGCCAAATGGAAGCCTTGATAGATGGTTGTACTCCTACTACTATTGTTTAGTCATCTTGCAAAGGTTGAATATAATGATCGATGTGGCCTCTGCATTAGAGTATCTTCATCATGGTTCTTCTTCTTCAGTGGTTCATTGTGATGTAAAGCCAAGCAATGTTTTGTTAGATGAAGATATGGTAGCCCATCTTAGTGATTTTGGAATTGCCAAATTGTTAGGCCTTGGACAATCAGAAATTTATACCAAAACTTTAGCTACATTTGGTTATATGGCACCAGGTGATGGTTCAATATCCTTACTATTAATTTTCTCACTTTCTTTTATACATTCATACATAAAACAAGTTCTCACACTCATCGTACACTTACATCCTTAAGAAACTATATTTAGTTACTCGATTACTAATGAATATATATTTTGTTCACATTGCATGATTGATATTAATAATAAATAGTTACAATGTTTTTAACCACAAGTATTATTTTTTGTTTTGACATAATTGTCGTTTTAATTGGAATTCAAATTGGCATGCAGAGTATGGATCAAAAGGGGCGGTTTCTGTGAAAGGAGATGTATATAGTTTTGGTATTTTACTTTTGGAACTTCTTACCAGGAGCCGAAGGATGAGATGTTTGGTCAAGGTCTGAGTTTAAAAGATTGGGTTCGCGAATCAACACCACACTCAATTATCAATATTTTAGATGACAATTTGCTGCACAGAGACAATCAAAATATTGGTAACATATTACCACATATTTCATCAATGTTTGAATTGGCCTTAAGCTGTTGCACTGATATACCTGAGGCACGACTTGATATGATGGATATTGTGGCATCACTGAAAAAAATAAGGTCATCTTCATGCAAAATGTTGGAGGCACCAACCAGAAGGTGAATGACTGTTAAAATCAAATTTTAGTTAATTTCTATTTCCTTAATCCTTTGGCTTGTTTTATTTGTGGAACATCTTGTAAAATGAAGTGATGCTATTTGAGATTTATGATATTGATTAATTATTTGGGTTTTGGAGATCTTCATGTTTTTTTTATTTAATCAAATGCTTGTTTACAGCAATCATCAAAGATGAAATCAACATCCTTTTGCAATAATTTGGATAATGGTAGAGCTATCTTGCTGAAATCTTTTATGAATCGTCGGTAAAAACCCACATGCCCTAAGAAAGAACGTAGCGTTTTAACATTAGTGGGGTAGGGCAAGGAGGAAATTACCTCAATTTTAGCTCTATCAACTTCAATGCCCTTGCTAGATATCAGTGACCAAGTACTATTCCATGATCAACTATGAAATGGCACTTCTCATAATTCAAAATTAAATTTTTCTCGATGCATCTAGCAAGAACCTTGTCCAAACTATCTAAACAAGTATCAAATGAATTTCCATTCACTGTAAAATCATCCATAAAAGCTTCCATACAATTTTCTAGGAAATCGCTGAACAGTGACATTATACAATGTTGGAAAGTGCCAGGTGCATTGCACAATCCGAACGGCATTCTCTTATACGCATAGGTACCAAAATAGACAAGTAAAAGTGGTCTTTTCTTGATCTTCAGGAGCCAATGGGATCTGAAAATATCCTGAATAACCATCTAAAAAATAATAGTGACTCTTACCTGCTAACCTTTCAAGCATCTTATCAATGAAAGGTAAGGGAAAATGATCTTTCCTAAAGGCTTCATTCAATTTCTTGTAATCTATGCATACTCGCCAAGCATTTTGCACCCTGGTAGGTATCAATTCATTATTTTCATTTTTTACCACAGTGATCCCACTCTTCTTAGGTACACCCTGTATCGGACTAACCTATTCACTATCAGAAATTGGGTAGATGATACCCGCACTCAATAATTTTGTCACTTCTTTCTTGACCACATCTAGAATCAGGGGGTTCACTATAAAAAAAATGGTATTATGTAGCGGTGCAATTGTAGCGGTTATATGAAACCGCTACAAATTATAGTATTTGTAGCGGTTTTAACCTAAACCGCTACACAATTGTAGCGGCAAGCTACGCGCCAAGTGGCGTGACAGATTAGCAGCATTTTTTGTAGCGGTTGGGTCGACAAAACCGCTAGAAATTTGGCGCGAAATTCCCGCCAAAACTTGTAGCGGTTATGTTGTAGCGGTTAATACACAGAAACCGCTACAATATTCCCGCCACATGGCGCGACCAAGTCCCGCCAACAGTGTAGCGGTTATTTGTAGCGGTTACAGCAAAAAACGGCTACAAAATACCAAATGTTAGCTATTTGTAGCGGTTATAGGGATATAACCGCTACAGAATTTCAGGAGTTTCCACTTTTGTTGTGGTTCTGGGCAATAACCGCTACAGAATTTCAAAGGTTCTTGTAATTTGTAGCTGTTATTGTAGAACCGCTACAAATTTAAGGCGCCCTGGGTGATTTGTATCGGTTATGGTAGCGGTTATTGGAATAACCGCTACAAATATCTGGCCTATTTAAGGTGGCTCCTCCCTCATTTCTCCGTTTGCTCATTTTGTTTCTTGGGATTTATCTAAGTGGTTTCTTCAAGATTTGAGTGTTTAGACGTCTGTGTAGGAGTTTTTGCTACAGTATTTCTCAGTATTTGCACTTGAGGTACGCATATAACACGTATTTTATTTGTATTTGTATTTTTATTAGATTTTTGCATAATAATGTGACTAAATTTTTTTTTTTTTTTATAGTTGATATGGCTTTAAGAGAGGATAAGGGGAAGGCCCCTGAGGTCCCCAGACCGATTTTACGGGGTGGCAGCAGCCGAGTAGGGGGCAGAGGAAGGGGGCAGCACGGAGGCAGGGCGACCGCGGCATTTCAGCCCATCCCTCCATAGGAGTTGGCCCTACCACAGGCACCGCAGATGATCCCACAGGAGACGACGGCACCAGAGGTGCCTGAGTTTAGGGGGCCAGATATTAGCGTCAAGGATTACGACGAGGAGGAGTTCGAGATCCCGATTGCGATAAGGGAGATGGAGTAGTTCCTCAATGAGGAGGAGGCTCGGGAGCAGAACAACCCACGAGGGTCGTCTTCGCGGTCCACTGGGTTTGAGGTGCAGGTCCAAGGTAAATTAATTTTTTAATTTAATAAATTATTTATTTAAATTCGAAATTTTAACTTTAAATTACAATTTATCTAACGTGCGGTAAACTGTGCAGATGAGTAGGGGAATGTTTCAACGAGGAAGCTAGATGTAGTCGGTGTGAACAGCATGGACTGGACCCTGCGAGTTATACTACCGTGGAATGAGGGCACTGACCCCATCAACAATGGGGGTCACCTGCTCAACCGCTTCCTGAACGACCTGGGAGTGAATTGGATGCGGTTCCCCCTTCACTTCAAGACGTGGAGGCACGTTCCGAGGGGGCCGAAGGACCAGGCTTGGGAGGAGGTGGTTCAGGTAATTAAAATTATTTAATTAATATTTTTTGTAATTAATTATATTTAATTAATATTTTTTAAATTGTGTTTTGTAATTATTGATATTTAAATAATTTTTTCCAGCTGCGGTTTGCTGTCCGGGCCAACCGGAAGAGGTACGCCCTCGTGAAGATGGGTGACGCTTGGAGGAACAGGAGGAACCGTCTCTTCCACAAGGTGAATAAGGACGGGACGATGCCTCTGGAGCAGCTGATCGAGAGTGTCCCGGACGGCGTGCCGCCAAACGACTGGGCGAGTTTCGTCCAGTTCAGGAGGAGCCCTGAGGGTCAGGTAATGTATTTATTAGATTTTTTATATATAATTTTGTAATTGTTAATTATTAAATTATAATTTCAATTTAATTGTATTTAATTTGGGCTTTTTTAATTTTAAATGTTTTTTATTGTTTTAATACATTTAATATTGTTTTTTTTCCAGGAGCTTTCTCAGAGGAACACCAGGATCTGTGCGCAGCAGACGATCCACCACATAGCAGGATCGAAGACCTTTGCTGTGACCTATAGCGAGCTGGTAACTTTTCAAAATATCACTAACTTTTAGCTGGTTATTTCATAATACTAATTGAATTTTGTAATTGTTTCAGGAGATGAAGGCACAGCAGGAGAACCGTCAGACGGACTATGGGGAGTTGTACGCCATCACACAGAGACACCGTGACGGGATTGCGACCTCTCAGCAGGCAGAGGCGGCCATTATAAGTAATTTTATTATTATAATTTTTATAAAACCAACTTAATAATGAAAAATGCTAATTAATAATTGTTTCATAAAATGGCAGGAGCGGATGCAGCAGTCGCAGGCTGAGCTGCGACAGACCCAGGCCGAGGAGTCACAGGGGTTAGTGGACCTGACGGCTCCTTTGAAGGCTGGTCTGGCTCAGGCTGAGCACCCCGGATTCGTGCGAGGGATGGGGATAGGCGCCAGACCTAGCATGGTCTACGGCAGGAGCGCCGCCTCTGAGGCTGGCAGCTCTAGAGGGGTCAGATGTCCGAGGGATGAGTCTATTGACCAGCTGCGGTCAGATTTGGAGTAGTAGATGGCACAGCAGTAGCAGCAGCAGACGCACCAGCTGCATCTGCAGCATATGCAGCAGATGCAGTTGCACGCTGATTTGATCTACGCTCAGCAGACGCAGTGGCGTGATATCGCGAACAACATGCTCGAGCGGTCATGGAGTCGCCTGTTCCCGGACGAGCAGCATCCACAGGTTATCCCTGTCCCTCGCTATGTCGTCCCGAGTACTACTCCTCCTCCTCCTGCTCCTGCTCCTGCTGATGATAATGGTGCGGTTCACTCTGTGCAGTGGCCCGATCCAGCAGCACCTGAGGGAGCCCCACCTGAGGGAGCACCAGATGATCAGCCCCCAGCTACTTAGTTTATGACATCTTTTTTTTATTTGTTGTTGAAACATTTGTAAATATATATATATATATATATATGAGTTTGTATTTCAGAACTTAAATTCTTATTGTGTTTAATATAATTATATTTATATTATTAGATCGCGTTGTTGAATTTATGGATTAATTGCAACAATATTATTTATATTTCTAAATTAAAAAAAAATAAAGCATATATATATTTGTAGCGGTTTTAAATAAAAACCGCTACAAATATATATAGTTGTAGCGGTTTTACAAGAAAAACTGCTACAACAATATATATAGTTGTAGCGGTTCTACAATAAAAACCGCTACAACAATATATAGTTGTAGCATTTTTCTTGTAGAACCGCTACAACTATATATATATATTCGTAGTGGTTCTACAATAGAAACCGCTACAAATATGTATATAGTTGTAGCGGTTTTACAATAAAAACCACTACAAATACTCAGCATTTGAATTTTGAAATTTGCCACCTTTGTTCACATTTGTAGCAGTTATGTTATGTATAACCGCTACAAATTAAAAATTATTTTTAAATTTGCTGTCCAACGGCTTTAATGTTAGTAGTGGTTTTATACACATAACCGCTACCAATACTCAACGTGTATATTTTGAATTTCCCACCAATGTGTAACGGCTTGAAAATTAGTAGCGGTTGTATATATAACCGCTACTAATATTTTATAACTGTAGCGGTTAGTGTAGCGGTTTTAGAACCGCTACAAAATTATAAACGTTGGAATTTCAGAATATATGGTTCTTGGCATTCGTCATTATTTTCTCACTCATCTTCTTCTCTATACTTTCTTCTTTCTCACTTGTAGCTATGGATAAATCATGGATCAGGTTGCCGCACAATTCTCCTGAATATTTGTACAGATTAAACAGTTTCTTGGATTTTGCATTCATTCACGCCAGCTGTAACGGCAAGATCATCTGTCCGTGTCGGAAATGCAAGTTCAAGAAGTGGCATGCATGAAATGTTGTCAAGGAACATTTGCTTATGAAGCCTTTCCCTGAGGACTATACATTCTGGGCAGTTCATGGTGAGAAGGCCGACATTAGATATGACGATGCTCTTCCTTGAAGTTCTCAAGTAGGCGTTCAAGTAGATGAAGTTGATCCTGTGAATGATGCTGTGCGTGATGTGTTTGGATTTCAAGGCGACAACTTCAACGAAGAAGTGCACAGCTCTGAGCCGATTTTTATGAGGAATGAAGCAGCTCGGGATTTTTTCAGCTTGATGGATGAAGCAGATCGTCCTTTATATCAAGGTTGTCGCAAATATTCTAAATTATCTTACTTGATCAAATTGTATCATATCAAGTGCTTGTATGGGATCACAGATAAGGGAATGTCGATGTTGCTCGACTTATTACAAGATGCATTCCCCGACGCTGAGATTCCCATAATGTTCTACGAGGCCAAGAAGATTATCAACAGGTTGGGGTTGAATTATCAAAAGATTGATGCATGCCCAAATGATTGTATGCTGTATTGGGGAGACGATTCCAGCAGGGAGACTTGTAAGAGATGTCACACATCGAGGTACAAGACAATTCGAAAGGGGAAAAAGCAGAAGAAGAAACCTGCAAAGATTCTCAGGTACTTCCCTTTGAAACCTCGTCTACAAAGATTATTTATGTCGTCTAAAACTGCGGAGCACATGAGGTGGCATGCCGTTGATAAAAATAAAGACGTTAAATTAAGACATCCCCGGGATGCAGCTGCTTGGAAAACGTTTGACAACGACTTTCCAGATTTTGCGACTGACCCCAGAAATTTTCGGCTTGCGTTGGCAACCGACGGTTTCAATCCTTTCAGGAATCTTAGCACAAGTTACAGTATTTGGCCGGTAGTCTTAGTTCCCTACAACTTACCCCCTGGATGTGTATGAAACAAAGATCTTTAATTATGTCTATGATCATTCCAGGCAAAAAGGCACCAGGCAATGACATCGATGTGTATCTCCAACCGCTTATTATGGAATTGCTTGACCTGTGGAATGTCGGCTTGGAGACGTACGACGCTTACGGCAAGACTTTGTTCAACTTGCGTGCAGCCTTGATGTGGACGATTAGTGACTTTCCTGGCCTTGGCACATTATCTGGTTTGAATGTGCATACTGGGTTGGCGTGTCTAGCTTGCAATTTTGACTCTAACGCAGTGCGCCTTCCCCACAGCCGAAAGTGGTGTTTTATGGGGCATCGGAGGTTTCTTGATGGAAGGCATAAGTTCAGATTGCAACAGAATCGCTTCAATGGGAAACCAGAAAAAAGAGGACCACCTCAGACTTTGTCCGATACATATATCTTACAGCAGCTTGAGCATGTTGACTTTAAGTTTGGAAAAAGCGACGATTTAGCACAAACTCACCAAAAGACGCGCAGGACTTCAGCGCCTCAGCAGTGGAAGAAGATAAGTATTTTATTCACTCTTCCATATTGGAGATCTAATTTACTCCACAGTCTTGATGTAATGCACATTGAAAAAAATGTTTGCGATAATGTGCTGTATACGCTACTTAATAAACCCGGCAAGACAAAAGATCACCTTCAAGCGAGGAAAGATTTACGCAACATGGGAGTTCGTGAAGACGTTTGGCCAGATGAGCATGACAGATTTACATCGGCAAAGTTTACCCTCACAAAACCGACAAGGATGTCTTCCTCGCGACATTGAAGAAATTAAAAGTTCCTGATGGGTATTCAAGCAACATTTCTCGATGTGTCGACTTGCAAGCTCGAAAGGTTGCTGGCCTGAAGAGTCACGACTCACATGTTCTTATGCAGCAGTTACTCCCTCTGGCTATAAAGAATACACTTCCTCCCGATGTTTCCATCGTTTTGGTGGAACTTTGTTCTTTCTTTCAGAAGTTGTGTTCTAAGGTTTTGATAGTTGAGGAGCTCAATCAGCTGCAGTTGAAAATCATTCTTACGCTTTGTCATTTGGAGATGATCTTTCCTCCGTCCTTTTTTTCTGTGATGGTTCACCTCACAGTCCACCTCGTTCATGAAACAAAGCTCACTGAACCAGTACAATATCATTGGATGTATCCGATTGAGAGGTACTCATTTTAAATGTGCTTTATTTTATTCTCCGTATTTAATGTTTGCTAGTCGTCCTTTTCAGCATTTTATATCAATTTTCTCTTCTGTACTTCGTAGGTTCCTTGGGAAATTAAAATCTTACGTGAGGAATAAGGCGTGGCCAGAAGGTTCTATAGCTGAAGGCTATATAGGGGATGAGGTGCTATATTTTTGCTCAAGGTACTTTGATGATCTTGAGACGGCTTTCAACCGCCCACCTCGTGTTGATGATTGTCTTGAACCTGCGCCGACATCAGGAGAATTTATCCCTCGTGTTGGTAAACCAGTTGGAGCAACTGAGAACTTCAAACTAACGGCAACTGAGAAGTTACAAGCACATAGACATGTCTTGATTAATTGCACTCAAGTTGAACCTTTCATACAGTAAGAATTGTACACTCACATATTATTCGATCTATATCTTTCGTAACATTTCTCACTTTCATTTCACTAACGCCTTTCCATTATTAATTGCAGGGAATTCAGAAGTCATGTTAAGCGTCAACTCAGGATCCGTACACAGACATCCTCGGAAGTTGATAGGAGGGTCCACAGAGAATTCCTGAGTTAGTTTGCGCGCAAAATACTAAATGACCACAACCCACACTCACCAGATTTCAGAGCTCTCGCAATCGGCCCTCTTGATCATGCAAAACGGTTTACAGCATACAATGTTAATGGTTTTAAGTTTTGCACGGTTTCACAAGATCAAGGATTGCAAACTCAGAATTCGGGTGTTTATGGCACATTTGGGACAAGGAGTTATGCGGGCAGCAGTGACGCCAACATGCAGTTTGGAGGCGTCCCTTACTATGGCAAGCTTCTTGATGTGGTCAAACTTAATTATCAAGGCTATTTTACTGTGACGCTGTTCAAGTGTTTATGGGCAAATACCACTACTTCTCGGGGACTGACAACTGACGACTTAGGGATCACATCAGTCAATTTCTCACGGCTGATTCATACTGGTATTTCTCAAGATGATGAGCCGTATATTCTAGCTTTAGAGGCACATCAGGTTTATTATGTCGAGGACGAGAGGCACAGGGATTGGCACATGGTCGTTCATTTAAAGCCAAGAGGCCTTTACGACATGGGTGAAGGCGATAACATCGCCTACGAGAGTGAGCCATTTCAGCCAGCTGATTTTGAAAACTACTTCCCTGAAGGCGATGACAATTTACCTCTACTGCGGTGAGTTTTTTTAAGTTCACGTCATTTGAATTAAATTTTTTAAATTTAATAATACATCCATAACAATAATTTTTCTACATAATTTCTGTAGGGATGGGGATGATGAGTGATCAAATTCAAATTATGCTTTTGTCTTTAAAAAAAATGCAAAAATTTTTTAAAATAAAATGTAAAAAAAAAATTAAAAAAAAATAAAATAATATTTGTAGCGGTTATTGAACCGCTACAAATATAAAATTAACCGCTACTAAATAAAAAACCGCTACAAAATGGAAACATTAACCGCTACAAATAGTACGTGGATCCCTATAAATATTAAACCACTACAAAAATACAAATAACCGCTACTAACTAATAACCGCTACAAAATGGATACATTAACCGCTACAAATAGTACGTGGATTCCTATAAATACCCTTACCACAACTCATTTCAAACACTCCCCAATTTCTTTTCACCTTACCTTTCTTTCATTTTCTCTCATTTACAACTTCTTTCGTATGAGTAGAGGAGCTGAATAATACGATCAAATATGCTAACAAGATTTTTAATTTTTTTTACAATACTTCTTTCCTTTCTATAAAATTTATTCTAACCATTTTTTTTTCCAGATATTTCAAAGCTGTATCTCATTTTCATCTATTTTTCATACACAATTACATTATATTAGACAACATAATAATTCCTTATTACCTACATATCCTTAATAATATTATTAATATAAATTTTATACTAATCCAATTAAATTACATTTTTCCTTTTAATTTATTAATAAGTTAAACTATTGAATAATAAGCTAATTAAAATAGATAAAATAATAACAAAATAAAATATTTAATTTAATATTAAAAAAAAAGAAACAAATGATCGTATATTTTTTAAAAATTTTTTAAATATTTGTAGCGGTTATTAAACCGCTACTAAATAACGCACCTTTTTAAAACTCAAATGAAAATTTTTGGCGCTAATTTTGAATTTCATGAAATTAGTAGCGGTTTTGATAACCGCTACAAATTTCATGAAATTCAAAATTAGTAGCGGTTTATTAACCGCTACAAAATAAAAAAATGTCATTTTTTTTCCGCCTTCAAAATTTCAATTTTTTATATTTGTAGCGGTTATATAGCCGCTACAAATATCTCTGAAAAAAATTTCGTTCATAAGGGTGTTGTAGCGGTTGGGTTGAATCGCTACAAAGGATGTAGCGGTTATTTTCATTGAGTAGCGGTTTTATATAACCGCTACAAAGCTGCTTGCACCATACGATTTAGTAGCGGATTTACTAACTGCTACTAATGTTGTTTGTAGCGGTTAAAACCGCTACTAATACCCTTTTTTAACCTCTACTAAATCACGTTTTTTTTGCAGTGGTTGAGTCACCGCTAAGGCTGTCTAAGAGGTTTGGATTCCTCATGCAAGAGGATCTGATATGTACAAGCAACAGGATTCATTCTAGGAATATCAGCTAAAGTCCAACCTAGAGCTTTTCGATTTTTACTCAAAACATCAAGCAAACTCTCCTCCTCACTCACAGATAAAGAATTTGAAATAATTACAGGCAATTTCCCATTAGCAGCAAGGAAAGCATATTTCAAATTAGGGGGGAGAGGTTTAAGCTCTAATTCAGGAGGTTGAACAATAGAGGGAATTAGTGTAGGAAGATTAACGGTAGTGAAAATACTCCCTTTTTAAGACTTAGGAGATGCATGACTTGTGCTAAGCCTCGTAGATTCTACCAATTGCGCATTGGTCTTCCCAAGTGTTGAACCAACAATCGGTTGGTCTATAGCAGCAACAGGCTTGGGCAAATCAGCTTCCTTCAAACCTACTTCACAAGAAGTGATTAGTTCATTTAAAAATTGTAACGTATGAGGAGTAATCTTCGTTTGAGGCTTAGATGATGAGTTAAGAAGTAGCCCTTTAACCATATTGTGTTTAGCTTCAAAGTGAGTCACACAGGAGGAGGTCTTGATTGGCGTAAGGGCTATCTCCTATAAAGTGTCCATGTTTTGATTACCAACCTCGCATTTAGACTCTTCAGCTAGTGTACAACCTAAAACATTGGCAAGAATACCTTCCTCTTATTTGTACAATGCTCTTTAAGGAATTTGCAATAACTGGGCATAAACTTGACCAATTGGAAGAAAGGAATATTGATATGTAGCTTACTAAACAAGTCATACATTTCTTTCTCAGTTTGTTCATCATGCATTTTCTTGCCTTGAAAGTAAGCTTTAGGGAAAGGGAGTTGAGAAATTTTTACCTCTTTACCATTAGTGTTGGATAAGGTGCCATGCTCGCTTGTCTTACCTTCCTCAAAAGTGCTTCTTTCCTTAAAGCCAACCTCTCTCAGAAGTGGTTGTTGTTTCACTTGAGGTTGTTCAACTGTTTTGTCCTTCTTGCTTTCAAGAATAGCCTTCTCTTTGGAGCTTTTAGGATTTGGAAGCTTCATTGGGCTCAAAGGTAGACTTTCAACTTCTATCTCTTTATCTACTCCATTGTCGATCTCTTCAGGAAAGTGTACCTTTTTATCACTTCTCATTTCAATAGCATTTAGGGACTTGGGATTGATGATGGTGTTTGAAGGAATAGACCTACGAGTCTTAGCATGCACATCACTCAAGGAATTGGAGAATTGGGTTAAATGAGATTGAACTGTGTTATTTTTCAACTCCAGCTGTTCAAACTTCTTGTACATATGAGCCATTTGAGTACTGTCACTTGCCCTGTCATTGTGTAGCTTTTGTAGAAATGCGTTGATAGAGGAGAATTGACCCTGATTCAAAGCTTTTTCTTCCATCATCCGGTCATCAATGCTAGCAATTTGAGCAGTTAAGCTCTTCAATAATTGATTGGTTTCATCGCCTTTGGACTCTTGAATAGGCACCATTTGTTCACGATTTGACCTATATGGTTGGACTTGATAAGATGAACCTTCTTGATTCCTCCAACTAAAATTAGGATTAGGTCTTATGTTTTTATTTTAGGTGGTGGTGTTAGAGTCCCAACTTTTATTGATTAGGCCTTCCTTGATACATAGCATTGACTTCCTCATAAGGATTAGGGCATAGGCTTGTAATGTGCATCACTGAACCATAATTATCGCAACTGGGTGCAACAAGAGCTTGTGAAGCAGGAAAATGAGTTGCTTGTTGGGTACTCAGATGTTGAAGTTCAGTGCTGACGAGAGAAAGCTGCGAAGTGAGTGTATCCATTTTAGACTCAAGTGTGATAATCCTTTGGTTAGATTCGATATCACAAACATTTCTGATCTCTCTTACATTGTATTGTTGAGTGTTTTGAGCTCTCATTTTAATTTGAGCCCATGCTTCCTCTACAGTGCAATCTTCTAAGGAACCCCCAGCTGAGCATCTAGAATGCCTTTTTTATTAGGTAAAAGACCATCATGAAAGTATTGGATCAATTGGTCATTGCTGATTTGATGGTGTGGGCACTTAGCCAAAAGCTCCTGAAAGCGGCTCCAATACTCATAAAAAGACTCTGAGTGGTCTTGTTTGATAGAGTAAATCTCCTTCTTGAGTTCAACAATCCTTGCAGCCGGAAAGTACTTTTCCAAGAAGGCTTTTTTCAGATTTCCCCATGAATGAAGAGCGTTATTAACCTGCCTTGGTAGCATCATATACCACTCTTTTGCCTTCCCTTCCAAGGTGAAGTAAAACACCTTCAGTTGTACATCTTCTAGGCGAGCACCGACAGGCTTCATATTTGAGCAAGCCACGTGTAATGCATTGAGGTGGTTGTAAGGGTTTTCCTTCTCAAGTCCATGAAAATGAGGTAGTGAAGCAAGCAGAGGTCCCTTAAGCTCGAAATTGACATTAAGGTTAGGACATACGACACTAAAAGGATCAATAGTGACGTCTGATCTTGTCAGATCTCTAATAGTTCTTCTCTTTGGTTGTTCTTCACCATTATTTGCCATAGTGGTACCTTGAGAAGTACAATCACTTAAGTCAATGAACAATTCAAGATTAGAACAATGATCTAATGTCTTTTCAGATTGATCGGACATACAAAAATAAAATTAAGAAAACAATAGATTAATGAAATGCCAAAACTATTTTGCACACAAATTTTAAGGGGGGAAAAACTACAAAGAGAAAAAAAATGCAAGTTTATGTAAATATTTAAATGCAAAAGTCATATCACTAATGAACAAGGATTACAATAAAAGCAAGTTATTCACAATGAAGCCACTAAAAGGGAATGAATTTTTTTTTTTGAAATTAACTACTAATTAAATTCAAACCACTCAATACAGCTAAATGCAAGACACAGAATGAACTTAACGAAATAGAGTGAAAATGCAATGATGAGTATGTATACAGCATAGTATTAAAAACCGGACTGGACCGGCCGGGTTAGACTGGAAACTGGTGACCCGGCCACTTGCCCGGTCCGGTTGATAGCAGAACTCGGAGGGATCTTGACCTGGCCAACTCGTCACGAACCGGTGTAACCCGGGATCAACTCGGGAAACCCGCTGAGTTAGGCGGTTTACCTGGGCCACTTCTTTCCTCATCGGAAAAATGCAAGAACTCTGGGAAAAGAAAAAAGTTGCAGGAAAAAAGAAAGGAGAGGAAGAAAAGAAAGAAAATAGGAGAGGAAGAAGTGGTTGTGTGAGATTAGAAGAGGGTTACCGGAAGAAGCAGCAACTGTGCAAGGCTGAAAGAAGTTGCTCGAGACAGTAAAGAGGGTGATCGGAAAATGAAGAGGCCACCGAAGGGTGAGATTCAGAATGCCAAGAAAATAATAGGTGATTTATGTGACATGACGAGGTATTGAAATGGCGCCGAAGAAAAGGCTGAAAAGCACAGAGCTATTATTTCATTCTTTCAAAAGTTTGTCTGACACTCATTTTAAATAAAAAATCATATTAAAATAGTGCACATTCTTCAATGATCTCATTTGTCTAATTCATGCTCACCTTATATTAATTATTAAGCAGAAGGAATAAATTCGAGCAAAAAAAAATAGATGGAATAAAAAAAATTTAGAATATAAAGTGGAAGAGGGAAAAAATCTCTTTACGATTATTTTTATTTAAATATTTTTGTAATTAAAAAATGAATATTTTTATACATTTTTATTAAATTATATTTTTTAATTATCACCGGTCTGACACTGGGTTGACCCCGGTCTAACCCACTAACCCTTAAACCACTACTCTAACTGGTTCATTTACCGGTCCGATTTTTAATACCTTGGTATACAGTGGTAAGGATCTAAATGCACCTATGTGTGGGAAAAAAAATAGACAGAGTAATTTTTTTTTATAAAAAATATGGAAATGGTATGAAACTATTGTAAAAATCAAGAAGCTCACACAAGCAACCCCAAATCAATTTCTCAATTGACACTTGGTTA
This sequence comes from Inga leiocalycina, assembly GCA_963242795.1. NCBI lineage: Eukaryota > Viridiplantae > Streptophyta > Magnoliopsida > Fabales > Fabaceae > Inga > Inga leiocalycina. The sequence continues at coordinate 64,095,991 of OY725321.1, forward strand.
ACCATGGAGTCAAAAAAAAAGACTCCCCGGCAATGATGCCATTGATTTGACCGTGTCTTTGCGTCTCGGGGTCAAATACAAGATATTTAATCCAAGAATTACAGTATAATGCAATACTCGGGTCGTCTCTCTTCTCGAGGAGCTTTTTATTGAATCCTAGGTAATCTAAATGTCATGCAAATAATACAAGGGGAAAAAGGATTTTTGATTTTTTTTTAATTAATAACTAAAAAAAATGCAATTTAATTAAATAAGTACTCAAATTAATTTAAAATCTCACAAGTAAAATTTAATCGCACAAACTCAATCCACAATTTATACAAACAATCATCAAGTTTCACACAAAAGAAAATATATAAGAACAAAATAAAATAAAAAATGAAGAAACACTCCCCTGTTCACTTGTTCACGCATGAAGAAATGCAATGCATGTTGATGATGGCAGCACGCATATTGATGATGTCAGCATGCATGAATCTAATTTAAATCACAATGGTTTCCTTGGTGATGCTTTTCAGCTCTCGTTCTCCACTCCCAAATGTCTCTCGTGTCTGTTTTGGAGTTTACCGAGGTTGAAGGTTTTGGTTGTGGACGGCAAATGGAAGAAGAAGCCAGAGTTGGGGGCAGAAGTTTCACAGACTGCACCGGAAAATTGGAAACGACACAGGAGTCACAGAAAAACCGATGAAGAATGATGGTGCTGTATTTGCATGATGAAGGGACGATGGTAGGAAGAAAATAAGACACGACGGAGGTGAAAAATGGGTCACAGGAAACTGGATATTTGCCGGAAATGGGGGCCGGAAACTGGAATAGTTCACCGGAAAATTCAGAACTATGACAAAGCTCACAAATGATACCGAAATAGATGGAAAGAGAGGGACTGAAGATGAACGATGAAGTAGAGGATGCTGGGAAGAGAAGACGATGGTGGAGGTGATTTGGAAGGAGCACGCAGGCGTTGAAGAACAGAGCAGCATCGGCAGTGATGAAGTACTCCGACGATGGTATTTTAAGGGGAATGCAGTTTGCGGTAGTGATGTGCTGTGATAAAAAAATGATGGAGAGGAAGGTGTCAAGACTTGTTTAAGGTGAATGGTGGTGATGAAGGGAAGAGGTCGGTGGTGATAGTGGTGACCACATTCTTACTTCAACTCCCCATTCTGTAGTAACTCAGCAAAAGAAAATGGAAGAGGAAAACTGAAGAAGGAAGAGCTGCAGGTTTTTCAGATGCCATGATGGTAGTGAAGATGGGGGTATATATAGTGAGATTGCCTACGTCCATTTCCCTTCACCAACCATAGCCACTACTGATTGTTGTGTTAGGTGCAGCCATTATCGTTGATTGTAAGCCGAAAGCAAGCTGCCAATTGTTTGCCAGAAAGAAAGAAAATGTGTTCACTGTGTTTAGCACAAATCTTTCTGTGATGTACATGTAGTTTTTATATATTCCAGAAGCTCAAATGACAAAAGCCCCCAAATTTTGCTTTTCTGTCGTTCAAAGGTTTGAATGTTGAATTTGAGTCTTGGGTCTTTTCTGTGATTTTCCCCAGTAAATTTTCTACTTGAAAAAGCTGATGGGTACTTTTCTGTAAATTTCTCTGGCCCTTTTCTACAATTTCCCTTGTCTTCAAAATATTAATTCGGCTTCCAAAAATCTCCAATTGCGTCCGAAAGCACCTGCAATGCAAGATTAAGCACAAGGTAGCATTAAAAGTTCAAGAGATCATATGTATAAATAATTATGGCCATTTTATCCTTTAATTACAATTAATCCAATACAAATGCCTGTAATTAAAATGAGTGCCTAATCATGCGATAATGCCCTGAAAAATACATTAAGAATCCCTATTTAATTAAGAGAAAATATATAAAATTATGGTTAAATCAATTCCCCCACACTTAAACCTTTGTACTCCTGAACAAAGGAAATTGAATATAAGACTTCAAATCCAAATCATTGGCGCGTTGAAAGGTGAGCAATTTCATAATTAGAAAGCAATAGATCAATTAATCATATCCTTCAAGCCAACAATTATAGTTAATTGATGCAAAGAAATTAGTCAACTACACAAAATATTAGAATGAAGCACAAGAAACTCTCAAGGTATTACTGTTTCACTTATCTCACCTCATTGGTATAATTTCGCTCTTGCTCACTCAATGAACAACTTACCATAGGCTTGTAACAACTCTAACATCTCCACTACTAATAGCAATTAATGTAATGAATCAAGAGAACTTCAAAGGGTTGTAATAATGGATGAAGGCTGAATGAAATGAAGAAAATAAATAGTTGATATGCAAGTCAGAATTACTGAACAAGTTTAAAGTAGCCAATTAACTTTACAAACTATTGCCAATTCTTTTCTTAATTCAAGAACAAATGTCTCTTATTCACCTTCTTCACTTTTTTTTAACTACTTTTTTTATGGCATTTCAAATTGTTCAACTGTCTATATATTGGCAATTTACTTTGATTTTAGAATACCATGAACACTATGAATAAATGACTTGCATACAACATAGGAATGTCTCAAAATGGGTAACAAAAAGGTGATAAATAAGGGTTTGTGTTTTGGTGAATGGGTTTAAAATGAGTGCTTCTTTCATTTTCATCACACTAATGCAAATGCCGTTTTGAAGAAGAGTTGAAAAAAGTTCTAAAAGATGAAAAATAAGTGAACATGCACACATGGAAAGAATTTAAAGTCCAAATAATCTTCCAACAAGTTTTTTGTCTAATGCTTCTTCTAACATAATTAATTGTATAGGAAACTAACCACAAAACATCTGCTTAACTTCTAGTGCTAACCTTACAAATATAATTAATCAAAACATTTCACTCAATTATAATAATGCTTAACTCTTTAGTGTACTAATGATACAGAAACTTTTTTTTTAACTATATAAAATTATTATTATTTCAAAACAAGGAGTAAACAAGAATCCAATTGTGGGTTCATTTCTTTTCCCATTCGCTTGAAAGCAAAATATGGTTTTAAGAAGTTGTCACAAACTAGATCTCATGAAAGCTAAAAAAAAATTCTTGCAAATTACATGTCCAAAATAGCAAATGCAACCCGTTACCATTTATATCATGCTTCAAAGCAAGTCATTCTTGAAAAAGTTTTGAAAAATTTTCTAGTTTAAGGCATTGTCACATTTAAAATCAACTATTGGGATTCAAAATGTATTTCCCTCTCCCATACTTAATCAACACATTGTCCTCAATGTGCAAAGCAAGTTGAAATTCAAGGAACAGTGGTAATTAAGTGCATACACAAAGGAAGAAAAAAAGAAAAAAAAAACAAAGGATACACACAATTTTTTTTTTAAACTACACTACTTCTACTGGAATGCCCTTCCCCCATACTTATCTCAAGCAATCAATAAAGCATACATAATAACTGATGAAAGACCATTGAAAGCAAAAGATAGTGAAAGGAGAAGAAGCAACCTGGCCTTAAGTAGGCTTTAATGGTGAATCACAGTACAGCTTGAGCAGGTGTCCATTGACTTGGAACTCTTTTCAAGTAGTCTCATCAAGTAGCTCTACCATGCCGAATGAATGCACTTTGGTGACAATGAAAGGCCCATACCATTTATCTTTAAGCTTCCTACTTAACAACTTGAATTGGGCCTTGTACAACAGCACACAGCCACCTACTTTGAAATCCTTTCTCAAGATGTTTTTATCATGCAGCAACTTGGTCTTCTCTTTATAAATGCGAGAGCTCTCATAAGCATCGAGTTGCATTTCTTCAAGTTCTTGTAGTTGCAATTTCCTTTCCCAACCTATCTCTTCTATATCCATGTTGCACATTTTCACAGCCCAATAGGTTTTGTGCTCCAATTCTACTGGAATATGACAAGCCTTTCCATGGATAAGTCGGTAAGGAGACATTCCTATTGGTGTCTTAAAAGCAGTTCTGTAGGCCCATAGTGCTTCCTCTAACCTTAAGCTCCAATCCTTCCTTGAAGGCTTGACTATCTTTTCTAGAATCTGTTTGATCTCTCGGTTGGATACTTCTGCTTGCCCATTTGTTTGTGAATGATAAGGGGTAGAAGTTTTGTGAGTCACCCCAAGCTTAACCAGTAAATTATCAATAACCTTATTGCAGAAGTAGGTTCCTCTATCACTTACTATAGCCCGCGGTACTCCAAATCTGTAAAAGATATAAGACTTGAGAAACTTGGAAACTGTTTGGGCATCATCCTTCCTAGTGGGAATAGCTTTGACCCATCTAGAGAGGTAATCCACAGCTAACAAGATATAGCTATAGCCTGATAAGGGTGAAAAAGGGCCTATGAAGTCTATACCCCATACATCAAATATCTCACAAAAGAGCATAGGTTGTTGTGGCATCTCGTGCCGTTTTCCTAGCCCCCCAAATCTTTGGCATTTATCATATGCCTTACAATATGAGTATGAATCCTTGAAAAGGGTGGGCCTGTAAAACCCAACATTTAATACTTTCCTAGATGTCTTCTTGGTACTAAAGTGTCTACCACAAATCATAGAGTGGCAAGCGGACAGTATGTCCTTAGTTTCGGTCTCTGGAACACATCTCTTAATAACTTGATCACTGCATAGTCTCCACAAATAGGCTAATCCCAAATGTAGTGTTCGGATTCTCGTCTAAGTTTCTGAGCCTGAAAGGAAGACATATGCTCAGGGATGAGACCAGTCACAATATAGTTGACAAGACTAGCAAACCAAGGAACATAAACAGAGATAGATATTAGGGATGCATCAAGAAAGTTATCACAAACAAGATCAGAGTCAAGTACTCCCCTTATGCCATCCGGCAGTCTACTCAAGTGATCTGCTACAAGGTTTGCAGTTCCAGACCTATCTTTAATGCTAATGTCGAACTCTTGTAGTAGTAACATCCATCTAAGAAGCCTAGGCTTGGACTGAGGCTTGGTGAAGAGAAACTTAACAGCTGCATGATCTGTATACACAACCAATTAGAATTGATTAAATATTGTCTGAACTTGTCTAATGCAAATATCACAGCAAATAATTCTTTTTCAGTAGTAGTGTAATTCCTTTATGCACTATCTAGGGTTTTGGATGCGTAAGCAATCACATGGAACAACTTGTTATGCTTTTGCCCTAGCATGACCCCCACAGCAGAATTGGAGGCATCGCATGCTAGTTCGAAAGGTAAGGTCTAATTTGGTGCACTCAAAATAGGGGCAAAATCAAGTGTGATTTTAATTCAACAAATGCTTGTTTACAGTAATCATCAAAGATGAAATCGACATCCTTTTGCAATAATTTGGAGAATGGTAGAGTTATCTTGCTGAAATCTTTTATGAATCATCGGTAAAAACCCACATGCCCTAAGAAAGAACAAAGCGTTTTAACATTAGTGGGGTAGGGCAAGGAGGAAATTACCTCAATTTTAGCTCTATCAACTTCAATGCCCTTGCTAGATATCAGTGACCAAGTACTATTCCATGATCAACCATGAAATGGCACTTCTCATAATTCAAAATTAAATTTTTCTCGATGCATCTAGCAAGAACCTTGTCCAAACTATCTAAACAAGTATCAAATGAATTTCCATTCACTGTAAAATCATCCATAAAAGCTTCCATACAATTTTCTAGGAAATCGCTGAACAGTGACATCATACAATGTTGGAAAGTGCTAGGTGCATTGTACAATCCGAACGGCATTCTCTTATACGCATAGGTACCAAAATCGACAAGTAAAAGTGGTCTTTTCTTGATCTTTAGGAGCCAATGGGATCTGAAAATATCCTGAATAACCATCTAAAAAATAATAGTGACTCTTACCTGCCAACCTTTCAAGCATTTGATCAATGAAAGGTAAGGGAAAATGATCTTTCCTAGAGGCTTCATTCAATTTCCTGTAATCTTTGCATACTCGCCAAGCATTTTGACCCTTGGTAGGTATCAATTCATTATTTTCATTTTTTACCACAGTGATCCTACTCTTCTTAGGTACAACCTGTACCGGACTAACCCATTCACTATCAGAAATTGGGTAGATGATACCCGCACTCAATTAATTTTGTCACTTCTTTCTTGACCACATCTAGAATCAGGGGGTTGAGTCGCCGCTGAGGCTGTCTAAGAGGTTTGGATTCCTCATGCAAGAGGATATGATATATACAAATAGCAGGATTCATTCCAGGAATATCAGCTAAAGTCCAACCTAGAGTTTTTCGATTTTTACTCAAAACATCAAGCAAACTCTCCTCCTCACTCACAGACAAAGAATTTGAAATAGTTACAGGCAATTTCCCATTAGCAGCAAGGAAAGCATATTTCAAATTAGGGGGGAGAGGTTTAAGCTCTAATTCAGGAGGTTGAACAATAGAGGGAATTAGTGTAGGAAGATTAAGGGTAGTGAAAATACTCCCTTTTTAAGACTTAGGAGACGCATGACTTGTGCTAAGCCCTGTAGATTCTACCAATTGAGCATTGGTCTTCCCAAGTGTTGAACTAATATTTAGTTGGTCTACAGCAGCAACAGGCTTGGGCAAATCAGCTTCCTTCAAACCTACTTCACAAGAAGTGATTAGTTCATTAAAAAATTGTAACGTATGAGGAGTAATCTTTGTTCGAGGCTTAGATGATGAGTTAAGAAGGCCCTTTAACCATATTGTGTTTAGCTTCAAAGTGAGTCACACAGGAGGAGGTCTTGATTGGCATAAGGGCTATCTCCTATAAAGTGTCCATGTCTTGATTACCAACCTCGCATTCAGACTCTTTAGCTAGTTTATGACCTAAAACATTGGCAAGAATACCTTCCTCACAAGCATCATTACCAAAGCATGAATTATCAAATAAGTTACGTTCCAATGAACCAAGAGAAGTAAGAGAAAAATCTCTTACGGAAGATAACCAACAATCAACCATTGATGAGTTAAGGTTGGAAATATCACTCCCTTGTGAATCAAGATTATCAACATAAAAAGGAGGAGAGAGTTTATCATCACATGAATCCAATGCAATGCCACAATTAAGATCACAATTATCAGTATGCAAGCTGAGCTCACATTCATTAACCATATCATCAAATACTAAGTCAATCAAATTCACACCTAATAAAGAGCAATCTTCAAAAGGGTGTTTCATGGCTTCATACATAGTGAAACTTAGCTTATGGTTACCCGCTTCCATGGTAATCGATCCATGTTTCATGTCTATCAAGGTACTGGCTATCATCATAAAGGGTCTCCCTAAGATAAGGGTGGATTCACTAGGTTCTTGAGACATGTCTAACACATAGAAATCAGCCGAAAAAACCAAATCCTTGACTTTGACAAGTAAATCGTCAATGATACCTTGCGGTTGCATAATGCTTTTATCAGCTAGTTAGAGAACCATAGTAGTTCTCTTAAGTTCCTTGACATCAAGAGACTTAAAAATGGAACTAGGCATGACATTAATGGCTGTACCTAAGTCTAACAAGGCTTGGGCTACATTTACATTACCTATGGTACAAGGTATAGTGAATGAGCCAGGATCCTTGAATTTATTGGGGATTTGAGGTTTGGATAGGGCAGACACATTAGAGCTAACTTGGACTCTCTTATTAGGCTTGAATTTCCTCTTATTTGTACAATGCTCTTTAAGGAATTTGCAATAACTGGGCATAAACTTGACCAATTGGAAGAAAGGAATATTGATATGTAGCTTACTAAACAAGTCATACATTTCTTTCTCAGTTTGTTCATCATGCATTTTCTTGCCTTGAAAGTAAGCTTTAGGGAAAGGGAGTTGAGAAATTTTTACCTCTTTACCATTAGCGTTGGATAAGGTGCCATGCTCGCTTGTCTTACCTTCCTCAAAAGTACTTCTTTCCTTAGAGCCAACCTCTCTCAGAAGTGGTTGTTGTTTCACTTGAGGTTGTTCAACTGTTTTGTCCTTCTTGCTTTCAAGAATAGCCTTCTCTTTGGAGCTTTCAGGATTTGGAAGCTTCATTAGGCTCAAAGGTAGACTTTCAACTTCTATCTCTTCATCTACTCCATTGTCAATCTCTTTAGGAAAGTGTACCTTTTTACCACTTCTCATTTCAATAGCATTTAGGGACTTGGGATTGATGATGGTGTTTGAAGGAATATACCTACCAGTCTTAGCATGCACATCACTCAAGGAATTGGAGAATTGGGTTAAATGAGATTGAACTGTGTTATTTTTCAACTCCAACTCTTCAAACTTCTTGTACATATGAGCCATTAGAGTACTGTCACTTGCCCTGTCATTGTGTAGCTTTTGTAGAGATGCGTTGATAGAGGAGAATTGACCCTGATTCAAAGCTTTTTCTTCCATCATCCGGTTATCAATGCTAGCAATTCGATCAGTCAAGCTCTTCAATAATTGATTGGTTTTATCGCCTTTGGACTCTTGAATAGGCACCATTTGTCCACGATTTGACCTATATGGTCGGACTTGATAAGATGAACCTTCTTGATTCCTCCAACCAAAATTAGGATTAGGTCTTCTATTTTTATTGTAGGTGGTGGTGTTAGAGTCCCATCTTTGTTGATTAGGCCTTCCTTGATACATAGCATTGACTTCCTCATAAGGATTAGGGCATAGGCTTGTAATGTGCATCACTGAACCATAATTATCGCAACTGGGTGCAACAAGAGCTTGTGAAGGAGGAAAATGAGTTGCTTGTTGGGTACTCAGATGTTGAAGTTCAGTGGTGACGAGAGAAAGCTGCGAAGTGAGTATATCCATTTTAGACTCAAGTGTGATCATCCTTTAGTTAGATTCGATATCACAAACATTTCTGATCTCTCTTACATTGTATTGTTGAGTGTTTTGAGCTCTCATTTTAATTTGAGCCCATGCTTCCTCTACAGTGCAATCTTCTAAGGAATCCCCAGCTGAGCATCTAGAATGCCTTTTTTATTAGGTAAAAGACCATCATGAAAGTATTGGATCAATTGGTCATTGCTGATTTGATGGTGTGGGCACTTAGCCAAAAGCTCCTGAAAGCGGCTCCAATACTCATAAAAAGACTCTGAGTGGTCTTGTTTGATAGAGTAAATCTCCTTCTTGAGTTCAACAATCCTTGCAGCCGAAAAGTACTTTTCCAAGAAGGCTTTTTTCAGATTTCCCCATGAATGAAGAGCGTTATTAACCTGCCTTGGTAGCATCATATACCACTCTTTTGCCTTCCCTTCCAAGGTGAAGTAAAACACCTTCAGTTGTACATCTTCTAGGCGAGCACCGACAGGCTTCATATTTGAGCAAGCCACGTGTAATGCATTGAGGTGGTTGTAAGGGTTTTCCTTCTCAAGTCCATGAAAATGAGGTAGTGAAGCAAGCAGAGGTCCCTTAAGCTCGAAATTGACATTAAGGTTAGGACATACGACACTAAAAGGATCAATAGTGACGTCTGATCTTGTCAGATCCCTAATAGTTCTTCTCTTTGGTTGTTCTTCACCGTTATTTGCCATAGTGGTACCTTGAGAAGTACAATCACTTAAGTCAATGAACAAATCAAGATTAGAACAATGATCTAATGTCTTTTTAGATTGATCGGACATACAAAAAAAATTAAGAAAACAAAAGATTCATGAAATGCCAAAACTATTTTGCACACAAATTTTAAGGGGGGAAAAACTACAAAGAGAAAAAAATGCAAGTTTATGTAAATATTTAAATGTAAAAGTCATATCACTAATGAATGAGGATTACAATAAAAGCAAGTTATTCACAATGAAGCCACTAAAAGAGAATGGTTTGTTTTTTGAAATTAACTACTAATTAAATTCAAACCACTCAATACAGCTAAATGCAAGACACAGAATGAACTTAACGAAATAGAGTGAAAATGCAATGATGAGTATGTATGCAGTGGTAAGGATTTAAATGCACCTATTTGTGGGGAAAAAAATAGAGAGAGTAATTTTTTTTAAAAAAAATATGGAAATGGCATGAAACTTTTGTAAAAATCAAGAAGCTCACACTGGCAACCCTAAATCAATTTCTCAATTGACACTTAGTTAACCATGGAGTAAAAAAAAAAGACTCCCCAGCAACGACGCCATTGATTTGACCGTGTCTTTGCGTCTCGGGGTCAAATACAAGATATTTAATCCAAGAATTGCAGTATAATGCAATACTCGAGTTGTATCTCTTCTCGAGGAGCTTTTTATTGAATCCTAGGTAATCTAAATGTCATGCAAATAATACAAGGGGAAAATGTATGTTTGATTTTTTTTAATTAATAACTAAAAGAAAATGAAATTTATTTAAATAAGTACTCAAATTAATTTAAAATCTCACAAGTAAAATTTAATCGCACAAACTCAATCCATAATTTATACAAACAATCATCAAGTTTCACACAAAAGAAAATATATAAGAAAAAAATAAAATAAAAAATGAAGAAACACTCCCCTGTTCACTTGTTCACGCATGAAGAAATGCAATGCATGTTGATGATGGCAGCACGCATATTGATGATGTCAGCATGCATGAATCTAATTTAAATCACAATGGTTTCCTTGGTGATGCTTTTCAGCTCTCGTTCTCCACTCCCAAATGTCTCTCGTGTCTGTTTTGGAGTTTACCGAGGTTGAAGGTTTTGGTTGTGGACGGCAAATGGAAGAAGAAGCCAGAGTTGGGCTCAGAAGTTTCACAGACTGCACCGGAAAATTGGAAACGACACAGGAGTCACAGAAAAACCGATGAAGAATGATGGTGCTGTATTTGCATGATGAAGGGACGATGGTAGGAAGAAAATAAGACACGACGGAGGTGAAAAATGGGTCACAGGAAACTGGATATTTGCCGGAAACTGGAATAGTTCACCAGAAAATTCAGAACTATGACAGAGCTCACAAATGATACCGAAACAGATGGTAAGAGAGGGACTGAAGATGAAGGACGAAGTAGAGGATGCTGGGAAGAGAAGACGATGGAGGAGGTGATTTGGATGGAGCATGCCGGCGTTGAAGAACAGAGTAGCGTCGGCAGTGATGAAGTACTCCGACGGTGGTATTTTAAGGGGAATGTAGTTTGCGGTAGTGATGTGCTGTGATAAAAAAAATGATGGAGAGGAAGGTGCCGAGACTTGTTTAAGGTGAATGGTGGTGATGAAGGGAAAAGGTCGGTGGTGATAATGGTGACCACATTCTTACTTCAACTCCCCATTCTGTAGTAATTCAGCAAAAGAAAATGGAAGAGGAAAACTAAAGAAGTAAGAGCTGTAGGTTTTTTGGATACCCTGATGGTAGTGAAGATGGGGGTATATATAGTGAGATTGCCTACGTCCATTTCCCTTCACCAACCATAGCCACTACTGATTGTTGTGTTAGGTGCATCCATTATCGTTGATTGTAAGCCGAAAGCAAGCTGCCAATTGTTTGCCTGAAAGAAAGAAAATGTGTTCACTGTGTTTAACACAAATCTTTCTGTGATGTACGTGTATGTAGTTTTCTATATATTCCAGAAGCTCAAATGATAAAAGCCCCTAAATTTTGCTTTTCAGTCTTTTAAAGGTTTGAATGTTGAATTTGAGTCTTGAGTCTTTTCTATGATTTTCCCCGGTAAATTTTCTACTTGAAAAAGCTGATGGGTACTTTTCTGTAAATTTCTCTGGCCCTTTTCTACAATTTCCCTTGTCTTCAATTTCCCCAATAAAAATGGGAATGTTTAAACGATGAGAAATTTATGATGTTCCCAAGTCATTTCTGGGGCAAACAAACAAACCAACCAAATTGTCCAAAATATAGTTTTGAAGGAAACATTTCTGATTTTGAAATGTCAACGTAGCCTCAACAACTTTACTCGGCTCAAGAAGAAAACAAATCTCAACTTCAGACATTGTACAATCGGGTGAGGTATAAATGAAACAACGAAATCTTGATCAGTTATCAATGTGACTATTTATGTAAAAACTAGATGAAAGACCATAAATTATTCCCTCTTGTCTTTTATATAAGACATGTGCGGAGAGTTGATTTTGGTCTTAAATATAAGGCATAGTTTTTATATTTGTTATTCTTTCCCTAATTTACCCATATCAATGCCCCCTCAACAATAATCAAGGAGGAGTGGGAATGAGGTAATTAAGCAAGATGACTAGGATGTTTTAGAAAATATATTAACAAAGTCAACTAACTTTAATCAAATTAGGTAAATATGTCTTATATTAAATACTGTATTTGAGTTATATAAGAACAAGCCTCAAGGCCTTATCAAAATGATTAATTGCAATTTATCCGAGAATAAAATTTTATTAGATGATGGATTTCATCACCAAGCAAAGTTGAGCTTGGTTCAGTGGCCAAACACAGACAAAATTAAGACAGAGAAACCATTGAGCATCCAAAGAATATGATAGTTCAACTCAGTTTGCAAGGAAATTTAATCATATTCTGTGATGAAGTAATGGTAAATAATACACAAAAACCTGCCCTTATATTCATATAAGAACTAAAAAACTAAAATTTGTAAATCTACACCATTGATGAAGCATTTTACCTGAAAGTACCGAACATAAATTTCTCTATAAAATGAAAATCTATATCCCAGGGCCCCAAAAAAATAAAGAATAGTTGTACTAGATTCAACCAAACACAAGAAAAAATGGAAACAAGGAAAAGAAAAAACAAAAGTTGCCGGTTTTGAGCAGAAATTCAGAGAAATTTGGAGGGACCAATCAAAATCAATGGCAATGAGGAGATAAATGATACTCCATTTTAAACGAAGCTAGATGGAATGAATTGAGTCGTAGAGGAAGAAGAGAAAAGGGAGGAGTACCAGTAGAAAGGCCAGAGAGTGTAATCGAGGTCGAAAACGACAAGTCGTGGGAGAGCTTGAAAGACTCCGATTATCTGAAGTGCCTCCGCCTTCACCTTCTCGTCTCCCATCTCTCCGGCTCTGCAACCCCTCAGCGACTGAATTCCAATGGTCGCCAAATATTCTCGCTAGGGCTTGATGCAATACTCCTGATATTAGTATTTTGGGTTTAGGGGCAATATTTTGCCTTGTAAGTTTTGTCGGGGGGCTAATTTTACCTGGAATTTTCTAGGGTAATTTTTTCCAAAAGTGTGGAAGTGGATAATTTTGCTCTTATCATTATTTCAATTAATTTTGTCTTTAAAATTTTAAATCTAACTTTAAAAAAAATGAAGTTGATGATACATAGATTTTTGGGACAAATTTACACCTTAACAAAAATGACATAATGACATGTAGACTGTCAGCTCATCATATTTAGTCAACTAAAAGTCAAAATTAACTGAAATAACGGTCAGGGAAAAATTGCCCCATTTTGACAATTTTAGGGCAAAATTGACTCCAGAAAACTTCAGGGATAAAATTACCCCTTGACCTTAATATTATATACAAACACATATTAATTATGGATAAACAGTTTAATTCCCCACTCGAATTTCATGCAGAAAAAGCCTTGATCTCTCAAATTCAATAGAAAATTAATCTTTTTGTCCCTATGGTTTTCACTTGGTGTAACTATCTCTATACTTTGACTAGGTGTAACTCAATTTCTATACTTTGGCTCGGTCATAACTTAGTCCTTATAAAATAAAGGTCAAAGACTAAGTTGCAGTGAGAGTATCATCTTCAATATTGCGGGAGTATTGTCTTTAAGATTGGTGTTCTTAGTCAAAAAATAGATAAAAAAATTCAGATGTTTTACTCAACTTCCCTTCCCGTAGGTGTGTTTGGTTTGAGGGGAGGGGAGGGGAGGGGGTTATATTACCTTATTTGGTTTGTTAAAGGGGCAAGGAGGGGATCTTTTGTAATGAGAGCCAAAAATAAGGGAAGGGAAGGGAATGGGAGCCAAAATTTTGGCTTCCCTCCTACTCAAAAATTCAAACCAAATGAAATAATGAGGACCCCTTCCCGCCTCTCAAACCAAACATAAAGGAAAAGCAATTCAAGAGCTCGAAGAATGTTAAAGATTTCCCTACTTAGTTGAGGTTAAAAGTAATTGGCTAGATTTTTCCTTCTTATAACATATATATGAGGAAGAATGCACACATCCTGACTTCTCACTATGCTTTTTCAGTCATAAACTAAAAAAACTCCTCCTTTTTATTTGAAAATAGGGAAAATTTCAATCAACACCCATGGACGAAATTTTATTTCAATCAACCCAAAAAATTTTGAAACTTCACTGCACCCCTAGGGTCAAAATGAAATTAAGTTTTATCATTGAAAAGATAATAATGCATTTGCTTTATTTTTTTAATCCTCTTATTTATCTTGTAAATGCATATATTTGTCATGTGAATTCTTTTATTTATCTTGTGAATAACTAAAATGTTCTTATTAACTCTCTGGTTTCTTTTGAATCCTTTTATTTATCCTGTAAATATATTTATTTGTCTTATGGATAAAAATAAAATGAGGATAGTATTGCCTTTTCACCAACAAAATTTAATTCCATTTTAGTCTAAGCGATGTAGTGAAATTTCAGAATTTTTTAACGATTGACTGAAATAAAATTGCTTTCATGGAGGAGCTGACTGAAATTTTTCCTTTAAAAAATGTAAAATTATCGACATAATAAAAATTGTTTGCAGAACATCGAAACAGGTAATTCCAAGCTGGGTAGTTATCCTCTACTTCTATCATATGAAAAAGTCCATTCAAATATACAATCATCACAAACTAAAAGGTCTTAGGCTCTATTTCGTTGCTTCCATAGAAATGGAAAAGGATTCCTATAAAGATCGAGGCATGCAACATATTTCCATAGTCTCATTACCTAACATTAGCTATATGCTTTTTTATATTAATTTTTAGCCAATGGTAAATATGACATTTGCCATAACATGCAACAGGTGATTGGTTGAAATAGTAAGTGGTTTTGATCCTTCTAAAAATGAGAATACAAGTTTGAATCCTATAAACATTTGTCAATAGAGGAGATAACCTGTTAGACGACATACTCTCTCTCTCTCTCCCCATGAATCTGGATAAGTCAATTGCTTGAATATATAATACATTGCCTATATTGAAGAAGGGCAGGGTTAAAAAAGGCGCCTAATGCCAAAAAATAATTACATTTTCCATTTAAAAAGTTACTTTCCATTTCAATCCCTTTTCTATTCCATTATGTGTACCAAATAAGGACTTCATGCTTAAGCACATCTTGTCAAATGAGTGGAATCTTTACTCGAGTCCAATAATGGAAATTAATTAAAATTCACGCCTCTGTTTTTAGCTCTAAACTCCAGCCAAACTGTAAATGAACCATAAATAATTTTGGGTTAAGATGCAAATTTGCTCTAAAAGTTTTTGTTTAGGAGCAATGTTAACCCAGAATTTTTTTAGGTTAAATGTTGCCCTTTAAGTGTTAAAATTGAGCAATTTTGCCCATTTTCATTAAAAAAAATTGATAGTCAATGTCATTTTTGAACAGTCAACATTAGTTTTTTAACGGAATATGGCAACATCATTACAATTTGAAACTTTCAAGGTGACATTGAACCTAAAAAACTTTCTAAGACAACATTGCTCTTCAGCGAAAAACTTCCAAGATAGATTTGCACCCTGACCCAATAATTTTTCGTCAATGCGAAGCGCTCAACAATGCCATTACCGTTATTTAATTAAAATCATATGTTTCCGTTGATTTATTCTATCTTTGCAACTTCTACAGGATGTAGTGCATGCATGCAATTTTTGTACTTAGCTTAGGAGACCAGATAGGCATAATCATTACTACTAATTTGAGGTTCTTGCATCACATAAGTAAAAGAATGAATAACAAATATGGGGCATAAAATGGCCCTTGAGTAGAAAAAATGATCAGTACATGAGTTATTCACTTTCCACTAGAATATCTAAGAATCATGAAAATAATATTGAAAATGAAGTTTCCATTTTTGTAAACTTAGGCAAGTGTATATTGAACAATTCATTCAACGGCAGCACTTGCAGCACTCAAATCCTCAGAAAGATCAACATCCTGAGACAAACAATAAAGAAAATAATGTGAGCAAATGAGGGATTGCTTGTTAATAAATAATTTGCATCAAATTTTTCCAAGAAGGATAAAATACTATAGCATACCATGGTATGTGAAGGTTTATTAATTATTAAAAAAAGAATCTAAATTGACAACTTGCTTGTAAATAGACAGAAACATGCCATTTTTCCAAAATGCGTATGAATAGCAGGTACATCTTTGAATCAGAAATTATGCTTTATTTGCCCAAAAAAAAGGATGACAGTAAAATAAACAGAACAAAAAGGAAACCATTCCAACATTGCACAAAAAGTGTTTTTTAAATCGAAAGGTAAAATTTACCAAAAGATGGTGCCAGACCATATTGAGAAATGATGTGATATGAGAGATAAAAGGGAAGAATTACAGAGATGATTCTAGAAGTGATTTGATGAAATATACAATTTCATTAGAATATCATACAATTGATAATTACCTTTCCAGTGATCTTCCTGTACAGTGCAAGCACATCTTTTATCGTGGACTCAAAGTGCGTAGTGGGGTCATAGCTCTACAAGTAATTAAATGTCAGTCAGTAAAACTGATTTTTTTAGATAAAATGAAAAAGTCCCCTCAGGTGGAATAAGAAAGATGGCCAAATCTCATATCCCTTATGACGGAAATAAACCAAAGACAAAGATAACCCTACTCATTTGAAAATATGAAGTAGCTGCAGGTCTATACTAAAAGTAAAAAAGGATATCTAGTTGTGTAGAGACTTGAACCATTTAACTCCAAAGCTACATTTTTTTAATCAAAGTGGTCTTTAACATGGTATCCCAGTCCCATAAATCAAGCAGGCACATTTGTAATGGTATGGTATGCCATTTCTATTTCCTTTCACAAGGGATAAGGAAAAGAAAGCAAGTGAATAAAATAAAATAAAATAAAATAATTCAAAGAGATTATACTTACAGTAGAGATAAAGCAACCATCGGCTTCACAATCATTCTCAGGTTCATATCTGTCATAAGAGTCATAGGATATCTCATCTACAGGTCCAAGTAGATCAATACCGAGCTTCAATTCCACCTCAGGTTGGTCAGTCTCTACTTCTGTCGAGACAAAAGCAATATATTTTCCTTGTCCTGCAATGTTATGAGATAAGAACAGCAAAAACGTTATATACAGTTACCATGGACACCAAGAATCAGTTCCTTAAAAGTTGGAATCATAAATTTACAACTAAAAGTTCATTATTCTACTCACATTAACTTTAAGATTTGTCATTCATAAGAAATTGAAAACGTAATGCATCCCCATTCACATTTTAATTTAAGATTTGTCATTCATAAAAAATTGAGAACAAAATGCATCCCAATTCACATTTTAATTTTAGTAGTCTCACTGTCCCACTACTTTCCCTAATTGTCATTCTTTGGAGTTAGAGACAAGTCCTTTATTACTTCATACCTAAGAAGGTCATTGTTTATGCTTTCATCATTTGTGATTTGCAATATAAGAAATCAATGAAGGCTAGGGTTTGTCCTTACATATCTGATTTGTGACCTAGTTGTTTTTGCAGCGGAATGACCTCAGTTGAGTGAGAATCATTGGTATTTGGAATAGGATGACTCATTATATATATAGCACGTGCAACTTTTCCGACCTTTTTGACCTATCAGTCAATAAAATATTTGCAGGTGAAGATTAAACTCCTTATCAGATATCGAGATTAATTATGTTACTATCTCGTCTAAACCATGAAAACTTGCTTTTCTAATGACTAAAACATGAGAGAAGCTAATAATCTAAATACTCTTAAGAAATCTAACTAGGTACCTTATCAGGTAGGTATGAGGGATCACATGTAACTTTCTTGCATTTGGGTGTTTCCCCTTCAGATGTCACACCGATGGCTTTCCTGCTATCATCAAACTCAACCTACTAAGTAGAAAATAAACAGTGAAAAACTTGAAACAAAAAATAAAAAATAATAGAAAAAGAAAAATAATAGGACATAAAGAACTTGGGAAGACAAAATGAACTTTTAGCGCTTGTTTGGTATGACGGGTGGGGAGGGGAGTGAAAGTGAGCAGAGGGAAAAAATTTTAGAGTTGAATTTTAAAAAAATTGGAGAAGTGGGGTTAAAAGTTTTTAATTTATTTTTTACTCTTTTCATTTCACATATTCTCTTTAATAAAATTTTGTAACCCCACTTCTCCAGTCGTTTTAAATTCAACTCATAAGAATTTTTACTCCCCTCCAAATCCCTCATATCAGACAGACCCTAAATTAGTCGCAAATGACAAGCCAGAGAAGAAATATCCTTACAATTCAATTTAATTTCTTAACACTAGTGATTCATCATTATGAATTTAAGCCGACAATTCATTATCATTTTGAATTTGGGTATCAGATTCAAAATCATTGCACTATGTAAAAAAACCTCTACACATCATCACTGCTCTATGTGTTGTAAAAGATGTCCTCACAAAAAGTCTCAGATCAAATTAATGTCTTCGATTGAGTAGGGGTCCTGATTACCAAAAAGCTATGCGCAAAATGGAGAATATGTTAACATAAATCAATAAATTGAATGAAATAACTAACAATTCAATTACAAGAAAAGAAATGAAATTCAGTTGAGAATCAAGAAATGAGCACCTGTTCGAAATTAGTAGTAAGGCTACTGAAAATGATGTTATATATATAGTATAACATAGAAGCGGCACTCAGTTTTTCCTGCTTGCTGAGGGCACTATACATCAAAAGCAAACAGTAAAAAAGAATAAAGGCCTATATAAAGCAATAGTCAATCGAATAACTTGAATGTAAAGAATTTACCTTTGGTTAGAACCACTCTGTCGGACCACTTTTACTTTCACGCTTCCCACCCATTATATAATATGTCTTTAGTGCACTATAATAATTAAAATGATAAACAGAAGACATTAAAACAATCGAGTAAAATCAAAAATCAATAACTGACAAACAAATTAACTTATGTGTTAAAAATGTTTTTGATATCTCTGTCTGGCTTGCGACCCAATGAGTTAAACCAAAAGATGACATTGATCGAGGGACAAGGAACACAGACTCCAATGATAACTATAATCACATATATAGATTAAAATGAGGTTAGATAACATGATACTACTTAGCAAAGTGAATGTGTATAAATATATCAAATTAAGTTACTTGCCCTTCAACAATTATTGCTAGATAACAAGGCAACTGTGTCTCACCTATTGTATAGCCTACATGACTCATCCGATCTTCCAACCTCTGATTATTATGCCGTGACATATTGCCAGGACATAAGAGCCATATGTAGTGTTGAGCTCTCGTTCGGCACACATTTGTGGAGGCAGCTACCACATAAATGAAATGAGAAATGACTCAATAAATGTAGGAACCTAAAAATCCTAAATATCAGTGCATTAATTAAAGTTAAAAATTATAAATAAACTCACATGATTGCAAATGTGACTCATCCTATGTCTATCTCCTCCAAAGATAGGAACTCTCTAATATCTTTGTTATCAATTCCATAATTATACGAGATTCTCTGACCCACAATCCCACAAGGCATCTGCAAGTTGACCTTGTTAATTTCTTGATGAATACTTTGCAGTTGTGCCAATAAGGGAAATTTTGTTGCTTCTTCTTCATCCTAGTAACACACAAAATAAAGATTATAAGTAAGATGTCAAGGATCAAGTAACAGTAAGGTATTTCCTACCATTGGAGTGGCTGGCACAGTCTGAACAAGATGTTGAGGCCACAAGATGAAAGATCCTGTTGCCTGATCTAGTCTGGCAACCTCTTCATCGGGGAACGGGACATCTGCACCTTCCTCCCCCAGTCGAACACTAGTGACATTGACCTTATGTTGATCGTCCTGGATTTGGTTATTATGGTGGGTGGTAGCATGCGTGTATACAACAGCATCAGCAACAACATGCAAGTATGGGACATCTAAATAAAGAGTGTAAGGTTTTCCAGGCTCTAATGAAAGACCAGGGTCACTATGTCCAACCTCTGGCGGATTGTAACTGTCTTTGGTACTGGGAAAGGCCGAGGATTCTTGAGTAAGAGCAATGAAAGAATTAATTAAAATAATGTAAGGAAAAACTCAATGTTATATTAAATGAAATTATTTACAAACCTCAGATCTAGGCTCTATGTTACATATCCCGCCTTGCATGTGAGACAACACCATCGAATTCATCTCACCACGTAGCTCACTTAATAACTCTTCTTTAAGCTTATCTTGAAGTGATTGACGCATTTGCACCGATAGCTCTGCTCGAATTTCCTCTCAAACCCTAGCCACAAACTCCTTACTCATTTTACCTTGTCCATAAGGTTGTGAACCTCGTCTAAAGTATTTTGAGAGATCAACTCCCCTTGACTCCCCTCTAACTTAACCAGGGTGATCTAGATTCCCAAGCGTCGTAGCTAAGATGTCCATCCTTCTAGTTTGAGTGAAGGAACCCTAGCTACTTTGCTCTTCAAGTTTATCCTGCAGCATACAATCGATAAATAAAAAGTAATTACATGCAATCTTGTTAGGAAAATGAAGCACACTTAAATATACTTGTTATTAAATACTCACAATCCTTTAAGTGACATCAGTAACGACTGGATTTATATATTTTTCTCCCTTTATCCTCCTGCTTTCCATTTTTTGTGATGTGAGGGAGGAGGTGGCGCCTGCAAGATAATACTAGGATCTACTCGGGCTGCCTCCTCCAATTTCTGCAATTTAGCTTGCATCATCTTCTTTACAAGCTCCCGATAACCCCCACGTGACATGTAATACGGATAATTGTTTTTAGCTCGCCTCACTTTATTTGCTTGACTCAATTCCTATATAAACAAATAATAATGAAAACTGAGTTAGTGATGTCAAGTAAGTTCAACTAAAATGTTTAACATTAAGATGAACAAAATATACCAGGAATTTGGGATCCTGCCGCGATGCCACAAACAACCTCCGGTCATTTGGAGAAAGAAACTAATACTTTTTACATGAATCTTTATGGCTCTTTAACCCTTGAATGTACTTGGTTGTGAGTGTGGACTTGAAATCTTTCCATCACTCACGAACTTCCCCCATCTAATGGTTGTACATTTGCCTCATATTGGGAACATCATAGGTTTGCTACAAAACAAAATATATAATAGTTATATATGAACAAATTAAATAGAAATAAAGATAGAGATAAAAATACAACTTTACATACCAAAAGTTGTTCCCAAATCATAGCCTTCGTGTCCTTTGAAACTTCCCTCCAGGTAGGAATTAGAACGCTAACTTTGTTCTGACCCAAAAAGCCAACATAGCTAATGAACTTGTTTCCCTCTTCCCGATTGGTTTCAAATCAGCATAAAATTCCACGTGAAACCTCGCCTTTTCTTTCTCATGACGTTTGACCAACGACCGCAGCTTTGTGCTTCCCCTAACCTTTTTCTTAACAGGTGAGCCAGCAGAGTCGCCCGAATATGAACTTGTCATGATCCTGCTAAAAAATAAATGTGAGATATGATAAGTAAATTGAAATTACATGCATACTTTAAACAATTCAAAATCTTACATTAAGTGTTTTCCTAAATTCCTTCACAATGATCAACTTTAGCTGCATATTCATCATCATCTACCAATTCTACTTCAGTTGGCATAGGTGGATTTGTAGTGAAAGGCAGTGTGTCATCAAACTCTAATCACCATCCTTCTGTTTTTTACTTTGGAGTACAATAGAAAATTTTTCATTTGATGGATCAATGACATAAAACACTTGTTTTGCCTGACTTGCTAGAATTAATGGCTCATCTTTATAACCGACTCTTTCAAGATCAACTGAGGTAAATCCAAATTGATATATTTCAACAGCATTATTGTTAACCCACTTGCATTTGAATAAAGGAACTCTTAACATAGTGTAGCTTATCTCCCATATGTCTTCAATAACTCCATAATAGACCATAGATGCGAAAATGGGGTTTTTGTCTTTTGAACTAGAAAAGTGTATTGATTCGGCTACCACCATCACCCCATTATTTTGCATAGTACTTCTGTTATCCTGGGCTTTTGAGTAGAAAGAATACCCATTTATATTGAAACCACTCTAAGTTATGACCCCAAAACAAGGCCCCCAAGCTAACCATTTGATTATCTTAGACATATTGGTGTCATGCGCTATCTTATCCTTGAACCACTCTATGAAAGACTTGTTTTGCTCATTAGCTATCTGCATGTCATTTTTTCTTGGATATATCTTCTTTAAACTCTTTCTGTGTTCGGCTAAGTACGGCTGAACTTCTTCCGTATTATTCAATATATACAAGTATGCTTGCAAAACCTCTTCACAACGCATACTCTTCACTTGAGCCTTCATGTTCCCTTACTTGTACCCTTTTCATGACGAGATTGGGCCTTCGACCTTGGTAGATATTCTTTGCAAAAGTCCATAGCCTCTTCAACGACATATCTTTCTACAATTGAGGCTTCAGGTTGAAAAGGATTTTTAGAATACCCTTTTAAGTTCTTCATGCATCGCTCGAAAGGGTACATCCACCTTAGATAAATTGGGCCACATAGTCTTACCTCCCTTACCAGATGAACTATTAAATGTACCATTATATCAAAGAATGCAGGAGCAAAATTCATCTCTAGTTGGGATAGAATAGTATAACCCTCATTTTCCAATTCGTCTAACCTTCCAATGTCAACAACTTTGCTACAAATAACATTAAAGAAACTGAACAACCTTATTATCGTGCTTTGCACATCATCTTTCATAATGCCTCTAATAGCTACTGGTAATAGTTGTTGTATCAAGACATGACAATCATGGGACACTAGTGGAAAAAGGGCTTTTTAACCGGTTAAATTGACATTTTAGACCAGTTTTGGATCTGGTCTTAATACAGCCGGTCTAAAAAGTATGTCACTTTTGAGACCGGTTTGGTAACCGATCTTAAAAGTCTAGCTTTTAAGACCGATTCTATTTATAACCGGTCTAAAATCAACAATTTTAAGACCGACTTTGATGAGCTCCGGTCTTAAAAGAACTCTTTTGTAAGGCGATTTATGTAACATTTTTAAGACCGGTTATGATTATAACTGGTCTTAAAAGTTATTTTAAGACAAGTTTTACATGCAACCGGTCTTAAAAATGTTAATTTTAAGACCAGTTTTACATACAACCGGTTATAAATATAATCGGTCTTAAAACAACTTTTAAGACCGGTTATCATTATAACCGGTATTAAAAGTGTTATATATATATTTTTTAATTGTTTGTGATTAGGTTATTTACCAGAACGCATCCTTGAATTGCTACCTCCAATGCCATACTTATTAAGTGTCATATGGTATTCAGTTTGCTTCCACTTACCATTTCCTTTTGCTTTAACCTTCTCATTGAATTGGGAACTTGTAACATGTCATATATCCTCATGTATAATGTTTTATTGAAAACCATCATATATATATATATATATGCATAAATGGATTCAACCATGACATATCATGCAACCAACAAGTCAATTCATCAAAATATACAAAAACCATGTTAAAACCAACAAACATGTCAAATCATGCAACCAAAAATATTTGGAACCAACCAACATGTCAATTCATCAATATATACAAAAAAATCCTCAGCTTTACAAGAACTCATTGTTGTAAAAGTTTATAAATGAATTCAGCACAACAATTACGAATGAGCTCAATATCTTCTTCTGGAAAGGGGTCTGCAAGTTCAAACATCTGAAACACCAATGCCAGGAAAAACATTTAATTCACTTAAAAAAATAAAAGTAATACAAAATTTTTGAAATATATATACATTTACCTCTTCAGTAAGTTCTGTCGTGCCTAGGGTAATAATATTATACATGTGTCTCAGAATATACATCCCACACAAGTTGACCCCGGTGGTTGCCTACGGGTATGAAAAATAATATGATATCGTCAAAACAAGTATAAAATTAAAGCATGGCTTATTATGGAATACATTCTTAAAACAAACCAATATGTAACTAACCTTTGGCAAGATCCATGTAGGGTCTTTTACCTCATGCATAGGCCTACCAAAAGCAGTGTGTTGGAATATCCGCATAGCCCTATATCATTAAAATCACAAAGGTTACTTATTTTACACAAATTCTATAAATTTTGCACACGAAAGGTAATTAATAATGCAAGAAAACTTACGAGTTCAAGCTCTTCTTCAATTCACTAATTGGCTTGCTGGAGGGAGCATAAGAGGATGATAGAATAACTCATCTTGCACAAAATAGCCAATTGCCAATGATCACTGAAAAAAGGGAAAAATTTTAAGCAAATATAAAATATTATGTATAGTATGAAATATAAATTTGTCTTACCCATGCAAATATGGAGCCATGAAATACTCAATTGAGGTTTCACTAAGCCTGTGCGATAAGTATGTGTGTCTGATAGAAGCAGTGGTCCTTTTGTCGTAGAGTTGAACTGGGCATAGGAGTCCAAATTTATCGGTTTTGCCAGAGTCAACCAACTTACGATGCATCCACCTACAATAATTCAAGTAGGGACATTAAATCAAAGTTTAACGGCATAATTTGTAAAATATTAACTTCCAATTTGAGAAGATACTTACATCAAAAAGAGCTGGACAATCAAAATCGTAAGCTGTTGTAGAGGAGCTACCAGGGACATTAAATCATCCCTCTCAAGATAGCATTGTGCCCCTGACTTGCCAACAGCTGACTCAATAGCCCAATTTCTTGTTGCAAAGGACGTATCATATGCCATTAGAATCACTTGCTGCATGACATTCAATGGAGGCCGTGAAACATCTTGAGTGGAGGTGGAGGTGGAGGTGGAGGGGATTCCTCAACTCGATCAGAAACAAGGTTCTTTGGCCACAAGATGAAAGAGTTGATGACATCGCCCACAACCTTGGAGTCATCAACAGGGATAGGGAGAGGTGCATCTGCAACGATCACCTCTTCAACTGCCACTCTGACTTGATCATCCTTTATTTCTTGGTGGTGGACAGTTGATCCCAAGTTGTGCACGCTCCCCCATGCAACTAATCATCTCAGAGAATCCTCCACAAACAAGTCACAAGGCTCACCAATTTCTTTTCCAGGACCCTCTGATGACTGACCAATGCAACTCCCTTTAGTGCTCTGTTTAGGGTTTAGGGAATGAGCCTGGGGAGCACTGGTATCTGCTTATCTTGTGCTCGTCATGATCATCCATTCCTCCTTCATCTTGCTGAACCTTTCTTCAAATCGTGCATCAAATGATGCTTCTGCCTCGGCCCTAGCTTCCGCCCTCATAGTGGCCAATATACACTCCATCTCTTCCCTAATCACCATACCACTTGAGGAATGACGTGAGGGTGTTACAAAGTAATCCCTTATGCCTACCCCTCCTCCAATCCCCCTGACACGGCCAGGAAGCTCAGGTTTTCTTGTAGCTACGATCAGGATATCATTCCTCCCATCCGACCTAAATGATCCCTCGGCTTGTTTTTTTTGAAGCTCCTCTTATAAGACACAGATGACAAATGTTAGTAATGAAATTTGTTTACTAAATAATTAATAACAACAAGTCAACAACAATACTTACAATTTTCTCACCGACTATACGAGATTGTTCACTCGTATAAGACCCGCTCCTCTTTTGGTGAGCGAACAACCACTTCTGTTCGTGACGTATCGAAGATGGTGGAAAAAGAAGAACAGAAGGATCATATTGAGCTGATTCTTCCAATCTCTTCCGTTTGGCAGCCAACAAGTCTTTTTTGGCCTTCGCATACCCCCCACGAGACATTGTATGGGGGCAATCATTCTTTCTACCACTCTCTTGGGCCTTTTTCCTGCGAATAAGAAATCAAAATTAAGTCTTTGTAAATCAATAAAGACAATTCATAATTCATAAGCAAATCAATTGCAAAATAAGTCAACTCACCAATGCTTCCGGAGTAGTCCGAATCCGTCTAAATTCTTGCCAAGTCTGTTCTCAATAAAAGAATACTGATCGCACGGATTAGGAAGAGGCTAACCTTCTTCCACCTCGATATGTACGTAATTGTTGGCTAGATTTGTCTTAAACTTCCTCCAGCGTTCATTACAATACGTCATTGTCTTGTCATACAAGACTTCACTCTCAGGAATGTCGTAAGTAAGCTGGATAGTTTCCCAAATATGTTGCTTTACACCTTTATCGACATTTCTCCACTGCTCTATCAAGATGCTAGGCTTGTTACGTGCTAGGAGGCTTACAGAAGTCCTATACCGTTGGGTATTAGGCCAGATTGGTTTCCAATATCTATCAAACTCAATCAGAATCTTTTCCCCGGTATTTCGATTGAGAGGATTGTCTGTCAATAGGGTGGCTCTCCTACCCCTTCGTCTAGGCCGGTTACATGGCTTATTGTGTTCCTGGCTCGGAGCATTGCTAGGCTCGCTCTGATTTGGATTAGTTGGATCGGGAGTACCCTCACTAGGACGACTTATTGTCTAAAAACACTTTAAGGACACTATTTAAGGAAATTTTGCTACACGGTGCTTATTGTTATAACACGGCACTATTTACAAAGGCATCGTTCAAAAGCAATTCCCAAGTTATGCAAACATTAACAAATAATTAATTGCAATGCACAAGTTGATAACCAATATCAACTAAAGCAATAATTAAGATAAAGGAGGAATGATTAATTGCAATTTCAAAAGCAACTCCCTAAAGCAAGTTTTCATATTGGTAAAGATTTTAAATTCAAATCGCATGGCTGAATCAAAAGAAGGAAACCAGAAGCTACAAAATCAATATAACAGAAGCAACAAGGTTAAACCAAACAAAACAAAACCCAATTTAGCAAAATCAACTAGGAGCTACATCACTATAGTCTTCAACTAGGATCAAAATCAAACAAAACAAAACCAAACAAGATTAAACCAAACAAAATAATATAACAGAAGCTACACCACTAGAAGCAACAAGCTTAAACTATAGTCTTCAACTAAGATCAAAATCATCACTACGACTCTCAAAATCATCACTTTCAAATAGAATAATTAACCCAGGTCCACTAGAAGCAACAAGCTTAAACTATAGTCTGTAATGCAAATGGAAAACCACCAAAATAAACCCAGGTCCACAATTTCAGAATAATTAAACGGTACCTTAAACCTTTGCTTGAGGATCCTCTTCTTCCTCTGGATTTGAACAGTTCTTGGCCACTTGTTGCAGGAATCGAACAAAGAAAATGGAGGCCAAGTCATCTCACAATTTCAATGAAAAACCCAAAAACGAAATGGAAACACAAACCTGACAATAAAAATGAGGTTGAGAATGAAACCAATCGGAGGGAACAAACGACGATAGCCTTACGACAATGTATTCAACAGTAAATCTCTGTTGACGGCGGTGAAGTTAAGGGAGAGAAGGGGAAAAGAGGAGCTGCAGCGAGACGATGGAGGGGTTTTGCAGATGTGCTTGAGTTTTAGATTTTAGAGTCAAATTTAGGCACCTTTTGAAATCTAGGTCAGTTTTAAGACCAGTTGTCAATTACAACCGGTTTAAAAGTAATATTTAAGACCGGTTATTAATTAATAACCGGTCTTAAAAAGTTTCAATTTTTAAGACCGGTTATTAATAAAGAACCGGTCTTAAAAATTGAAACTTTTTAAGACCGGTTATTAATTAATAACCGGTCTTAAATTTTTAATATTTAAGACCAGTTTTCATTTACAACCGGTCTTAAAAATAATAAACATTTTATTTTTATAAGTTTCTTTAATTCAGATAATATTTTCTAAACCGGTTATTTTTAGAACCGGTCTAGAAAATATATTACATATATTTATTTTTTTTAATTGTATATATTTTAAGACCGGTTTTTGTTATAACTGGTCTTAAAATTATTTTCAAGACCGGTTTTTACTATAACCGGTCTTAAAATTATTTTTAAGACCGGTTTTAAATATAACCGGTCTAAATATTTCATCATAATTATAAAAATGCCACCGGTCATATTTTTAAGACGTTATCCGATATAACCGGTCTAAATGTTTTGGTCTAAAAACCCTTTTATGTACTAGTGGGACTTCATTCCAGCTAACTTCAAATGTTCCATTGACACAAATCGGCCCATATTAGAAGAATACCCTTATGGCACCTTAACTTCAAATGTTCCATTAACTTCAAATGTATGCGCTGTTGGCTCCATATACGCTCTCTTACCATGATCTCTTAGTTGAGGATGCAGTCGTTCTCTTATTCCCATTTCAACCAAGTCTAGTCTCGCACTAATTCCATCTTTAGTTTTCCCTGCTATGTGCAAAATCATACCAACAAGGCTATCACTTACATTTTTTCCGCATGCATCACATCAATACTATGTCTCACATCAAGACTACGCCAATATAGAAGATCAAAGAAAATTGACCTTTTCTTCCATATGTTCTTCTCACCCGTAGGCTTTAGATTTTTACCAAAAGTGACATTGATTATTTCTACCCGACTATAAACCTTGTTTCCAGTTAATGGCTTTAGAGCCATTCCATTCTCTGGTAAACCGTTAAAAGCCTTCTTTAGCCTACGGTATGGGTGGAACAGAGGAAGAAATCGTCTATGACCAAGGTAGACAATTTTTCTACCGTGCTTGAGTTGATGGAAGTGTGTGATTTCTTCACATATCGGACATGCTTTATGACCCTTGACACTATAGCTTGACAAGTTCCCATATGCAGGGAAGTTGTTAATAGTGGTGAAAATCATTACATATGGCTTAAATGACTGTTGCTTATATGCATCAAACACATCTATGCCATCCTCCCACAACTTCTTTAAGTCCTCTATCAGAAGTGCCAGGTAGACATCAATATCGTTCCCTGGTTGTTTTGGTCCCGAAATCATCATAGAAAGCATCATATACTTGCGTTTCATACACAGCCAGGGAGGTAAGTTGTAAATCACTAGCAGAACCGGCCATGCACTATGTGTACTACTAAAAGTACCATAAGGATTGATTCCGTCTGTGCAAAGCCCAAGCCGAAGGTTTCTAGGCTCGCTGCCAAATCCGGGATACATTTCATCTACTTTCTTCCATTGTGGAGAGTCAGCTGGGTGCTGAAGGAATATTCCATCACATACTCTGTCATCATAATGCCATCTCAACTTCTTTGCTTCTTTCACATTAGCAAACATTCGTTTGAATCATGGTATGATTGGAAGATACCACAAAACCTTTAAAGGTTGCTTTTTAATTGTCTCATCACCACACCTAGTACCTTTCTTAACTTTGTATTTAGAAGTTTTACATTTCAGACACTCACTTAATCCTTCATACTCATTTTGTACAATACGCAGTCATTAGGGCAAGCATGTATCTTTTTATACTCCATTTCCATTGTAGACAATATTTTCTTGGCCTCATATATACGATTTAGAAGTACATTATCCTCTGGAAACATATCACACAACAATTCAAGTAACAATGTGAAACTACTATTGGTCCACCCACAAGTTGCTTTTAAGTTGACCAAGTACAAAATACCTGACAAGTGTGTATACTTAGTACACCCAGGGTACAAAGGTGTCTTTGCATCACTTCGCACGCTATCATATACAGGCAATTGTGCAAAACATTCTACCTCAACATCATGAATCATTTTCTCCATTATATCGTCATCTCCAACCTCCAAAACTTCCTTCTCATGGGACGCACAAGCGGTTACTTCCTCACCATGCCATATCCACCTTTTATACCGAAGATTTATTCCATCATAAAATAAGTGATCTCTTATATCATCAATATCTCGTAGACTCTCATTTAAACACTTCACATATGGGCAAAAATACTTCCCATTTTTGCTAGGTGCATTCATTCTAGCAAATTTAATAAACTCTTCCACCACATGCTCATATTCTTTACTAGTTCTTAAAACATTCATCCAATGGTGACCCATTTTAGTACTACCTATGCCATTTTCAATAATACTCAATTTTAGACCAATTGTCATTATGATATGAATATGGATCAAGAAAAGGGATGCCTTACTCATTTTTTAAAACTTTTAGCAGCTTTTGTGCTAAAAACTAAGACATTCAAACAACAACCCAATTAACAAGCACAGAACTTTGACATCAATATCTATTAGGTCTACCTAAATAGATTTAAGAGCCTTAGAATTATAAGCCTTACAGACAGCAACATTTCCCACAAGGTATAAAACCATGGTGTGGGGGTTTCCCAAAGATGCACTAAGGCTTAACCACCTAGAATAATTGTTTAGCATATGGAGGCATTAAACAAAAAAATTTTAATCATGGTTTATCTCCCAAAATTTAACAATAACAATGACAATACAATACACTATTTATATATATATATAAGAGCTGGTGTAATACCCCGAATTTTGAGACTTGAGGCTAGAGAATAAGCCTGAGATTAGTGGACTGCTAAGCCCTGGTTTAGCAAGATTCCAAATTGTGATTAAGAGATAATGACTCCAAAAGTGGATGTGGTTAGTGATAAATAACCCTTTTGGAGAATTCGATGTGATTTGGCACCTGATGTGATTCGTATGTGCTGTGAGCAGCGCCAAAACCCTGTATTTAAGCTCAATTATGGATTAACATCTAAATTGACTTAAAATAGAGGGAAGGCGCATATTGTGGCTAAATGAAAAGATGTGAAGTGTTGGTGGTGATTCTATGAGAATTACCGAATTACCGAAATCAGGGGCAAAACGGTAAAGTTACCGACCAATTGGTCAGTTACCGAAGAGGAAACTCATTGGTAACTTCAAGATCAATGGTTGAGATTGATTTGTGTAGAGATTAAGTGGGTGGAATCCCATGTGTGTGGGTTCATGTGAACTCATAGAGATGGATTAAGGGTGTGACAAGTGTCACAATTTGAGCCCTTGGATTTGGTCAAGGTTTTCAACTCATTTTCCCTCTTTCCTCTCTTTATGTGGACGGTTTTGGCTCCCAAAAAACTGATTCTCTCTTCATCATCTTCATTTCATCATCTCATCTCTCTCTCTTGTTCTCCATGGCGCCATGCTTCAAGGTGGAAAGAGAAAAGAAAAAGGTAAGATTTGCCTTGTTTCTTGTCCTCTATTGCTAAAACACCTTTCTATAAAGTTGTTCATAGTGATGAGAGCTTCATCTCTATGGTTTTAGATTCTTGATTGGAGGTGTTTGATGGCTTGAGGAAATTTGGAAAGATGGAGAATCAAGAAATTGGTTTGGGAAAGAGGAAGAGGTGAGTATTTGAAGCCTTTTGATCCAAGTTTTGTGAATTATGGTTGAGTATTGTGAATTTCAAATTTTTCCCTGATTTTGTGTGATTTTTGAATTGCATGAATGGCCTTGTGTTTGAGTGGCAATTGGTGTCTTGTTGTGTTATAGAGCCATTGGAATTGGTATGAGAACTTGGAATCAAAAGAGTGGCAATGTGTGTTTGTGTTAGGGTTGTGTGTTGACATGTTGTGAATCTTGTGAAACATGTCAATATAATGTGAATTTGGTTGATTTGGTGTTTCCAATGGATTCCTTGTGCAAATTTATGTGGAAATGGTATTTGGTGTGAATTTGGGAACCATTGGAATCATTGGTGCAAAACTGGAAATCTGTCCATTGAATTTCTGTTCTGGGCAGTCTATTTGTGTTGCTGTTTTAAATGGGAAAATGGTGTTAGAAAATTCTGAAACTTTCCAGTCTTAAAGTTCACATCTTAAGCTTCAAAATTGACATTTAATTTGTGCCATTTCGTTTTGTGAACTGGGATTTATGTTTGCCCAAAGTTTGAGGACGAAACTGGATTCTATTTTGGAGCAATGTTGGATTTTGTGTAAATCTGGATTTGTGTGGTGATTTCTGGTAATGAGCCATATTTTCCTATGAAGAGGACTTAAAAATATTTCATTTGGCTTTGGGATCACCTCATTTCGATTTTTTTGGAATTAGTTATGAATTTTCAAAGTTGCCTTGGCTGTAGCAGAAAATCCTGGCTGCAGCGCAAAAGTTTCTGTGCACGTTTTGGCCGCAGCCAGAAAGTCTTGGCTGCAGCCAAAAACCTTCTGTGCGTGTTCTGGCTGCAGCCAGAGGATTCTTGGCTGCAGCCAACACCCATTTTTAGCATTTTGAGATTTTGAAAGGTGATTTCCAAACTAGTACGTCCCAATCCTTTAGGCTTTCATTGAGCTTATTTTAGCCACCTAAAGGGTGTGAATGGTAACCAACTTTAAGTGAAATGGAAGTAAGGATTTGGAATTTAGATTGACCCTATGTCCTTGATTTGGTTATAGGGTTGGATATTCGCCCTGATCGTGAGCAGCCGGAGCTGGAGCTTACGTGGAAAGAGTATAGGAAACATATCTCTTCTGCTTGTATTTGATATATGTGTTAATGTGTTGATGCATGTCTTAGCTTTGCATGGTTATGTGTTATTGAAGCTATGTTTCAATTTATGCTATGGCCATTAGTATATTCTTTGAAGCATTGAGCTTACAGATTCGTCATCATGATAGTTATGTGATGCAAGCATGTCATGCATTAAACATTTATCGTACATGCATATTGATATTGTTTTCCTACTGAGATTCTCTCGAATCTCACCCTCCCCTACTAACCTTTCAAACAGGGTAGTAGATCGATGATGGAGTAAGCAGACAAGGGCGATGAAGACTCCTTCGGGATTGAAGTTGGTAGTTGGTTATCCTAGATGGGATATTTGGATTTGGATGTATACATATGGATGAGTATATTTGGTTATGTATTTGAAATGAGTTATTGGATATTTGTATATGTATGAGAAAGACTTGTGTAATCCCCATATGAGGGCTTGTAGGGGCGACTATGCCCTATAAGGCTTTGAGTTAATATATGGAACCCAGGATTGCCGGGATTATATTGTGTACTCTGATATACTGAATGTGATTTATCTTAGTGTAGTAATTGTATTCGGAATGTGAATGTGAGACCAGGTTATGAATGATTTCGAAAGGTATTTATGAAAACCCCGTCTGGTAGATGGGTTTGTAAAATGTAGTTTTGCTTCTTATTGGTCTCTATTTCACTTTAATCGCGTATTTCGGATATAATTACGGCAGGGGGTTACAGCTGGCATTTTTTACCCTCTCTGTTTCAACATTACAGCATCATCTATTCCTAGTAAGCTCTACACTTTATAGACAATAGCAAAAATGGATGCCTATTCATGATTATTTTGTAACATGATATCAACATGGCAAACCAGAGGAAATTATTTTTCATAACTAACCCAAAACCAAACAATCACCATGTAATGACTAATTTTGCGTCACTACAAAAAAATGGTATTTTGTAGCGGTGATATTGTAGTGGTTACAATTAACCGCTACAAATGATAATATTTGTAGTGGTTAAAGCCTAAATCGCTACAAATTTGTAGCGGCAAGCTACGCGCCAAGTGGCGCAACAGATTGGAAACATTTTTTGTAGCAGTTAAGTATAAATAACCGCTACAAATATGGCGCTCAATTCCTGCCAAAATTTGTCGCGGTTCCTTTGTAGCGGACCGCTACAAAGTTGGCGCCATTTGGCGTGAACAAAACGAGCCAATAGTGTAGCGTTTATTTGTAGCGGATTAATCAATTAAATCGCTACAAAATGCGAAAGGTAGCGTATTGGTAGCGGTTATAGATTTATAACCGCTACAGAATTTGAGAGGTCGCTAAATTTGTAGTGATTTTGTACCATAACCGCTACAGAACTTCAAACATTTTTGTAATTTGTAGCCGTTATTCTAGAACCGCTACAAATTTTAGCCGCCCAAGGTTATTTGTAGCAGTTGATGTAGCAGTTATTTTAAGAACCGCTACAAAGGCTGCCTCTATTTAAACCCCCTGCCCCCTTCACTTTTTCGTTTGGCCATTTTGTTTCCTGAGATTGCTTTGAGTGTTTTCTTTTAGATTTGAGCGTTTAGGCATCTGTGGAAGAGTTTTTACTGTAGTATTTCTCATTATTTTCACTTGAGGTACGGAGACAATACATATTTTATATGTATTTTTATTTTTATTATATTTTTGCATAATAATGTGACTAAAATGCTTTTTTTTGAAAATTTGTAGTTGATATGGCTTCTAGACAGGATAAGGGGAAGGAGCCTGAGGTCCCCAGACTGATTTTGAGGGGCGACAGTAGTAGATCTGGGGGCAAAGGGAGGGGGCAGCATGGAGGGAGGGCGACGACGGCATTTCAGCCCATCCCCCCACAGGAGTTGGCCCAACCACATGCAGCACAGACAATCCCATAGGAGACGACCGCACCAATGGTGCCTAATTTGGGGGAGGCAGATATCAGCGTCGAGGACTATGGCGCCAATGAGGACTTCGACATCCCGATTGGGATCAGAAAGATGGAGCAATTTCTCAATAAGGAGGAGGGGCGGGAGCAGAACAACCCACGAGGGTCGTCTTCAAGGTCTACTGGGTTTGAGGTGCAGGTCCAAGGTAAATAAATTTTTTTATTTAATAAATTATTTATTTAAATTTGAATTACAATTTATCTAACGTGCGGTAAATTGTGCAGATGAGCAGGGGAATGTGTCCACGAAGAGGCTGGACGTGGCTAGTCTGAACAGCATAGACCGGACACTACGAGTTGTAGTGCCATGGAATGAGGCCACGGACCAGCCGATCGACAACAGAGGTCACCTGTTCAACCTCTTCCTGAATGAGCTGGGCTCGAATTGGATGCGGTTCCCCCTTAAATTCAGGACGTGGAGGCACATTCCAAAGGGGCCGAAGGACTTCAGGTAATTAATAGTATGTAATTAATTTTTTTGTAATTAATTCTATTTAATTAATATTTTTTAATAGGATTTTTGTAATTATTGATATTTAAATAATTTTTTTGCAGCTGCGGTTTGCCATCTAGGCCAACCAGAAGAGGTACACCCTGGTAAAGATGGGTGACGACTGGAGGAACAGGAGGAACCGTATCTTCCATAGTGTGGATAAGGATGGAACGATGCCTCTGGAGTAGCTGATCGAGAGCGTCCTGGACGGCGTCCTGCCGAATGACTGGGCGAGTTTTGTCCAGCATAGGAGGAGCCTTGAGGGGCAGGTAATGTATTTATTATATTATTTATATATAATTTTGTAATTGTTAAGTATTAAATTATAATTTAAATTTAATTAATTTTAACTTGAACTTTATTAATTTTAAATGTTTTATATTGTTTTAATACATTTAATATTATTTTTTTTCCAGGTGCTTTCTCAGAGGAACACTAGGTGCCGTAGGCAGCAAACAATCCACTACACAGCAAGATCGAAGACATTTGCTGTCACTTACAACGAGCTAGTAACTTTTCATAATATCACTGACTTTTAACTGGTTTTTTCATAATACTAATTGAATTTTGTAATTGTTTTAGGAGAGGAAGGCACAGCAGAAGAATCGTCAGACGGACTATGCGGAGTTGTACGCTATCACACACAGACACCGTGACGGGACTCCGACATCTTAGCAGGCAGAGGCGGCCATTGTAAGTAATTTCATTATTATAAATTTTATATAACCAACTTAATAATTTAAAATTTTTATAAGTAATTGTTTCATAAAATGGCAAGAGCGGATGCAGCAGTCGCAGGCTGAGCTACGAGAGACCCAGGCTGAGCATCCCGAACGAGTGCGGGGGATGGGGATAGGCGCTAGACCTAGCATGGTCTACGGCAGGAGCGTCGCCTCTGAGGCTGGCAGCTCTAGAGGGGTCAGACGTCTGAGGGATGAGTCTGTTGAGCAGCTGCGGTCAGATTTGGAGTGGATACAGGCGCAGTGGCACAGCAGCAGCAGCAGCAGATGCAGCTACAGGCTGATTTAATCTACACTCAGTAGACGCAGTGGCGTGAAATCACAAACAAGATACTCGAGCAGTCATGGAGTCCCCTATTCCTGGACGAGCATCATCTATAGGTTCCCCCTGTCCCTCGGTACGTCGTCCAGACTACTCCTCCTCCTCCTGATGATGATGGTGCGGTTAACTCTGCCCAGCGCCCCGATCTAGCGGCACCTGAGGGAGCACCAGATGATCAACCACCAGCTACTTAGTTTAGGACATATTTATTTTTTGTTGTTGAAACATTTGTAAATAAATATATATAATTTTATATTTCAGAAATTATATTCTTATTATGTTTACCATAGTTATATTTATATTTTTAGACCGCATTGTTGAATTTGTGAATTAATTACAACAGTTATATTTATATTCTTAGACCAAGTTTACCAGAGTTATAGTTATATTTATATTTTTAAAACTTAAAAAAGAATAAATTATATATTGTTGTAGCGGTTATATTATAAAACCGCTACAAATATATATTAGTAGCGGTTAATAACATAACCGCTACAAATTCAAACTCTTTATATTTGTAGCGATTTTATAACATAACCGCTACAAATATATATAATTTATTTTTCTTTTAAGTTTAAGAAATACAGTTCCATATTTGTAGTGGTTAAAGCTGAAACCGCTACAAATTGAAAGACATGAGAGCGGCACAATTCAAAATTGAACGGTTGACTATTTGTAGCGGTTATATAAATAACCGCTACAAATACCAACTTTCCAAATTTGAATTTCCCCCCCTTTTTGCAAAGTTGTAGCGGTTATTTATATATAACCGCTACAAAGTATTATTAGTAGCAGTTATAAGCAAAACCGCTACATGGCTTCCCAACGGCTTGATAATTAGTAGCGATTTTATACATATAACTGCTACAAATTTTTATCACAGTAGTGGTTACTATAGCGGTTATGAACCTCTACAAAATATCAAACGTTGGAAATTTATAATATAAGATTCCAAGCACTCGCCATTCTCTATTCACTCATCTTCTTTACTATACTTTCTTCTCTCTCACTAATAGCTATGGATAAATCATGGATCAGGTTGCCACGCAATTCTATGGAATATTTGTACGGATTAAACAATTTCTTGGATTTCGCATTCACTCACGCCAGCTATAACGGCAAGATCGTCTGTCCATGTCGGAGATGTAAGTTCAGGAAGTGGCATGCATGAAATGTTGTTAAGGAACATTTGCTCCTGAAGCCTTTCCCGAAGGACTATACGTTTTGGGCAGTTCATGGAGAGAAGGCCGGCATTAGATATGATGATGCTCTTCCTCGAAGTTCTCAAGTAAGCGTTCAACTAGATGAAGATGATCCTGTGAATGATGCTGTGCGTGAAGCATTTGGATTTCAAGGCGACAACTTCAACAAAGAAGTGCATGATTCTGAGCCGGTGCTCATGAGGAATGAAGCAGCTCAGGATTTTTTCAGCTTGATGGATGAAGCAGATCATCCTTTATATCAAGGTTGTCAAAAATATTCTAAATTATCTTTCTTGATCAAATTGTATCATAGCAAGTGCTTGTGTG
Organism: Inga leiocalycina; assembly: GCA_963242795.1. Classification (NCBI taxonomy): domain Eukaryota; kingdom Viridiplantae; phylum Streptophyta; class Magnoliopsida; order Fabales; family Fabaceae; genus Inga; species Inga leiocalycina. The sequence goes on from OY725321.1 coordinate 64,133,367, forward strand.
GAATCACAGATAAGGGAATGTCGATGTTGCTAGAATTATTACAAGATGCATTCCTCGATGCTGAGATTCCCACAACATTCTACGAGGCCAAGAAGATTATCAATAGGTTAGGGTTGAACTATCAAAAGATTGATGCATGCCCCAACGATTGTATGTTGTATTGGGGAGGCGATTCCAGCAGGGAGACTTGTAAGAGATGCCACACATCGAGGTACAAGACAATTCAGAAGGGGAAAAAGCAGAAGAAGCAAATATTCTCAGGTACTTCCCTATGAAACCTCACCTACAAAGATTATTTATGTCGTCTAAAACTGCAGAGCACATGAGGTGGCATGCCGTTGATAAGAATGAAGACGGTAAATTAAGACATCCCTGGGATGCAAATGCTTGAAAAACGTTTGACAACGACTTTCCAGATTTCGTGACTGATCCCAGAAATGTTCGGCTTGCGTTGGCGACCGACAGTTTCAATCCTTTCAGGAATCTTAGCACAAGTTACAGTATCTGGCTGGTAGTCTTAGTTCCCTACAACTTACCCCCTGGATGTGTATGAAACAAAGCTCCTTCATTAGGTCTATGATCATTCCAGGCAAAAAGGCACTGGGCAATGACAATAATGTGTATCTCGAACCACTTATTGCAGAATTGCTTGACCTGTGGAATGTTGGCATTGAGACGTACGACGCTTAAAGGAAGACTTTGTTTAACTTGCGTACAGCCTTGATGTGGATGATTAGTGACTTTCCCAGCCTTGGCACATTATTTGGTTGGAATGTGCATACTGGGTCGGCATGCCCAGCTTGTAATTTTGACTCTGATGCAGTGCGCCTTCCCCACAGCCGAAAGTTGTGCTTTATGGGGCATCGCAGGTTTCTCGATGGAAGGCATAAGTTCATATTGCCACAGAATCGCTTCAATGGGAAACCAGAAAACAAAGGACCACCTCAGACTTTGTCCGGTACAGATATCTTACAGTAGCTTGAGCATGTTGACTTCGAGTTTGGAAAAAGCAACGATTCAGCATAAACTCACCAAAAGACACGCAGGACTTCGACGCCTCAGCAGTAGAAGAAGATAAGTATTTTATTCAGTCTTCCATATTGGAGATCTAATTTACTTCACCACAGTCTTGATGTCATGCACATTGAAAAGACTGTTTGCGATAATGTGCTATATACACTTGTTATTCTCTGGAAATTCTTGTATTTCATCACATTTTTCTCATATATTTGTGGTTTTAAACTTAAATTGTGCATAAGTTTTATACATATGAAGAAAAATGTGATATGTTGAAAATACTTGAAAAAGTGCAAATTTTGAGCTAAATGTATAGGGTTTTAGATTAAATTGAAGAATTGAAAAGCTCATAAAATCCTTCTCTTTGTAGGAGGATGATGACAAGAAATGAAAGCTTACATGGATCCTTGGAGGTGAAGAAAAGAAGAACAAAAGTCAAGAAGGAAGATCAAAGTAGCTTGAAGGTGTACCCGGTTGCTTTTGCTACGCCACAGCGAAGCAAAAGCGAAAACACATCAAAAAATAGGCCTTTCTGACCGCGTACGCTGTGGGTTCGCTATAGCGAAGCGAAAGCGAAAACACATCAAAAATAGGCCCTTCTGACCGCGTACGCTGTGGGTTCGCTATAGCGAAGCGAGGGCGAAGTCGCGATACTGCAACTATGCGTTTTGAAAAACTGATGCTTCAGCTGACTTTTTAACCTAATGGGGGTGCCGAATTGAAGCTATTCTGTACAACGAAGAGCTCAAGGACTACAAGGAGGCTTCTTGGAGAGCTTGAGGAGGATTTTGGTGCTTCTTGGAGGAGATTCTTGGAGAAATTCTAGATTTTTCCTCTCTTTTTCTGGTTTTTCCCTTCTTCTCTTCTCATTTGCTGATATGGTCATGATTTTTATGTTGAGTTGTTGGTTTGTATTGATTATGAGTGGCTAAAACTCTCATTTAGGATTACTTCTACTCATTGTATGGATTAAAACTACTATATTTTCTTGCTTTTGCTAGTTGTTGAGAATATATGTTGATTTTTCTCTATGCTTAATTACTATCTTGTGCTTGATCACCACATGATTAGTTTAATTCAATTGAATGATGCTTGAGAGAGCTATTTTGGTTGTAGAACTTGAGAAAAATCATGTTAGACTTGAAGTTTAGGAATTAAATGGATGGTTTGTTGTTAGAATAGAGATATATCTAATAACCTAGCATAGTCTAATGAAGAATTGATTTGGGAAAGATGATTTTCATTAATGATAGACAAGAGATTGAACATTGTTAATGAAGATTAAAAATCAATCTTGACTTGAGAGAGCTTGATTGATGATCTTAGAATCTTTGACTAGCATAGGGACTCACACAACTAACATAAGTGAATTAATTGCATAGTTTTATGAAATACAATGAGGAAGAAGTAATCCTAAGCCTTTAAACCTTGAAGTAGAATCAATTTTACAATCACCTTTGTTTTACCTTATTGTTTTTCACAAATTCTCTTAATTAACATACTCAATTCCAAATGATTTCATTCAACCTAGTTAAGAACATAGTTACAATAATTAACTCACTTTCGTCATAGTCCTCGTGGGAATAATCTTTACTTATCATTTTATTACTTGCGACCCGTGCGCTTGCGGAAGCTAAATGGCGAACAAGTTTTTGGCGCCGTTGCCGAGGACTATTGACTAAAGTCTTTTGAGTTAATTAGTGTAATTATGCGCTTGATTACGCTTGAATACTTTTATTCTTCTTGTTTGACTTTCTTAATTTGCTTTGTTTTTAAGTATAGTTATAGCTATAGTTCTTTTTCTCGTTTTTCTTAGTGTAGTTCTATTAGTTGATAAGTTTGATACTCGTTTTGGGATTCTTGACTTGTAGGTGTTTGAGCTCCGTATGCAAACTGATTTGGAGATCGTTCTTGACGGTGCTCTTGAAGAATATTTTTCTGAAGACTTTAAAACTGAACCTCAAGTGCTACCTCTTCAAGGACCTGAACCTTTGCCCGTACAAGAGCAACCGAGACCACCACCTCGTCCTCATCCATTTTACAATATGGCGAATCCTAATGATGATAACTTGGAGCGCACTTTGGATGAATACATGGAGCAAGGAAACTCCACCTATCAATTTAGCATCCAGTTTCCTGCTATTCAAGCTCGGAATTTTGAGTTGAAGCCAATCATGCTCCAAATGATTGGCTTGTTCTCGGGAACTCAGAATGAAGATCCTACTGACCATTTGACATGCTTTGTACAAGTGTGTGAGAACTTCAAGTTTCAAGGAGTAACTGCAGATGCACTCAGATTGCGCCTCTTTCCTCTATCACTTGACAAGAAGGCAAGAGCTTGGCTTACTGCTCTACCTCCTAACTCTATCACTACTTGGGATGAAATTCAAAGAGCTGAACTCTTGGGTTTTCAACAACAACCCGGAGAACTTTTTCATGAAGCATGGGAGAGATTCAAGGAGCTATGGCGTAGTTGTCCTAACCATGAACAGAAGACCTATGTTTTGCTTGAAGCCTTTGCAGCCGGATTGGATGTGCCCACTTCCAATATGCTCAACAATGCCTTTAATGGTGGAATTGGCAAGATGAGAGTTTGTGATATCTCACAGTTGTACGAGGACATCGCCTCTAGTTCCTTGCAACAATCTGAAAAATCACGTTCTAGCTATAGAACATATAAGGAACCAAGTCCTTCGAGTAGTTCTAATGTGTCTAAGGAAATTGTTGCTCAACTTGAAGCTATGGCTAAGAGATTTGATCAACTTGAATTGAAGATAGAGAGAAATTTGTCAAGGAATGTGAATGCTATCCAAGCTCCAAGTCCTTCATGTGAAATATGTGGAGAAGCCCACTCCTCTGAAGAATGTTATCATACTATGGAGTCGGTGAGTTATTTGAACAATAATCAAAGATATCCACGTGGCAACCCTTACTCTAATACTTACAACAAGGGTATGAGGGACCATCCTAACTTCTCTTGGAGGAATGGACCTAGTGAGAATCCAATTAATCCTTATGCTTCTTCTAGTAAGCCAATGCATCCACCGGGTTTTGAGCAACCACCAAAGCCACAAGAGGGTGATTCTGAGACAAATAAACTCTTGAGGCAACTTATCAAGAGTCAAGAAGGCTTAGTTGGCACAGTTTCTCTTCATGACACAGCAATCAAAAATCTTGAGATACAAATGGGCCAAATTGCTTCACACTTGAGTGCTCAACCAAGAAATGGTCTTCCAAGTGACACTATTCCCAATCCTAAGCGAGAAGGTAAAGAAGAATGCAAGGCTCTTACTCTCCGGAGTGGCAAGACTTTACTCGATGTTCCAAGTATGGGTAAGGCTACAACAAAGCCAAAGGATCATGCTGTGGAAGATCTTATCCTTAATGACGAGGTTGATGAAGAGATTGTGGTCGAAGAAGAGGAAAACAAGAAGAGGAAGCAAACTGAAGTAACTTTAGATGAGGTGGTGTCAAGCAAGCCCAGTGCTCCTGACAATATGGACGAGAAGAAGAGAAAGACCAATACTTCTCCTCCACGATATGTCCCACCACCCCCTTTTCCATAAAGGCTCAAGAAACATCACGAAGATGGGCAATTCAAGAAGTTCATTGAGATGTTCAAGCAATTGCATATCAACATTCCCTTTGCGGAAGCCTTAGAGCAAATGCCTAAATATGCTAAGTTCATGAAAGATGTCCTTTCAAAGAAAAGAAGATTTAATGAGTTCGAAATGGTAGCTGTCACCAAGAGCTTCACTGATGTAATCAAGCAACTTCCGCCTAAGTTGAAGGATCCCGGGAGCTTTTCTATACCCTGTCATGTTGGGGGTAAATTTTTAGGAAATGGCTTGTGTGATCTTGGCTCTAGTGTAAATCTTATGCCGTTGTCTGTGTTCAACAAGTTGGGATTAGGTGATGCTAGACTTACCACGGTTACTTTGCAATTGGCCGATAGAAGCTTGTCTTATCCTAAAGGGATTATTGAAGATGTCTTAGTCAAGGTTGATAAGTTCATATTTCCGGCTGATTTTATTGTACTTGATTTTGATCCGGATAGAGAACTACCTTTGCTGCTAGGAAGGCCATTTTTAGCTACGGCTAGAACTTTGATAGATGTGGAGAAAGGTGAGTTGACATTGAGGGTGGCCGATGAGCAAGTTACTTTTAATATGAATCAATTGATGAAGACTCCTCATGTGCATGAAGACTGTTTCTTCCTTGATATGATTGGTCTGGTCACACAAGATGAATTTGAGACCTTTATGATTGAAGATCCACTTGAAGCCGCTCTTCTTGATATTGATTCTGAGGGTTTTGATGTAGTGGAATGCAAGGCTATTATGGATGCAACAACCCCTTATCCTAAAAGAAGGATACCATTCGAGTCACTTGATTTGGGTTCTAATGACCGACCAAAGTTAAAATCTTCTTTAGAGGAACCACCTTCACTTGAGTTGAAGGCATTGCCATCTCATTTACAATATGCTTATTTGGGTTCCAACAATACTCTTCCGGTGATTATTGCTTCGGATCTCACTATTCAGCAAGAAGGGCAATTAGTTGAAGTCTTAAAAGCTCACAAAAGGGCTATTGGGTGGACAATTGCTGATATCAAGGGCATTAGCCCCTCTATGTGCATGCACAAGATCTTTTTGGAAGAGAATCACAAGCCTTCCATTGAACATCAAAGAAGACTCAATCCTATTATGAAGGAGGTAGTGAAGAAGGAGCTTCTTAAATGGCTCGATACTGGCATTGCATATCCTATTTCTGATAGTTCTTGGGTGAGCCCAGTCCAATGCGTCCCCAAAAAGGGCGGTATGACTGTAGTGGCTAACACCCACAACGAACTCATTCCTACTCGTACTGTGACCGGGTGGAGGGTGTGCATGGATTACCGTAAGCTCAATACGGCTACTCGGAAGGATCACTTCCCGTTGCCTTTCATTGATCAAATGTTATACAAATTAGCTGGAAGGGAATTCTTTTGCTTTCTTGATGGTTATTCGGGGTACAACCAAATAGCAATCACTTCAGAAGATCAAGAGAAGACTACATTTACATGCCCATATGGCACCTTTGCTTTCAAGCGCATGCCCTTTGGCCTTTGCAATGCACCGGCTACATTCCAACGGTGTATGATGGCTATTTTCGCTGACATGATAGAGCATACCATGGAAGTATTCATGGATGACTTCACTGTGTTTGGTGATTCATATGAAGAGTGCTTAGCCAACTTAGCTCGAGTTTTGAAGCGGTGTGAAGACACTAATCTTGTGCTTAATTGGGAGAAATGCCATTTTATGGTGAAAGAAGGCATTGTGTTGGGCCATCGTGTCTCCAAGAAAGGTTTAGAAGTTGACCGGGCAAAGTTAGAGGTGATTGAACAACTTCCTCCACCTATCAATGTTAAGGGTGTGAGAAGCTTTTTGGGCCATGCAGGATTCTATAGACGGTTCATAAAGGATTTCTCCAAAGTCACTAAGCCACTTTGTGCTTTACTTGAGAAGGATGCCGAGTTCAAGTTTGATGATGCATGCTTGAAAGCTTTTGAAGAGTTGAAGAGAAGACTTGTAACTGCTCCTGTCATTATAGCTCCGGATTGGAGTTTACCCTTTATAGTCATGTGTGATGCTAGTGACTATGCCGTGGGAGCTGTACTTGGGCAGAAAAGGGATAAAATCTTCCATCCTATTTACTATGCAAGTAAGACACTCGATGATGCTCAAGAAAACTACACTACCACTGAGAAAGAGCTTTTGGCTGTGGTGTATGCGTTTGCTAAATTCCGGCCTTATTTGATTGGTGCCAAAGTGGTTGTTCATACTGACCATTCTGCACTATGGTACCTCTTTAGTAAGAAGGACTCAAAAGCAAGGTTGATTCGATGGGTTTTGCTCTTACGAGAATTTGATCTTGAGATTGTGGATAGAAAAGGCTCCGAAAATCAGGTTGCCGACCACTTGTCTAGGTTGAGTACTGAAGCTCAACATGATGGAGATCTCCCTATTCATGAAACTTTTCCGGACGAGCAACTCTTTTTGATGTGTCATTCTGCAACTCCTTGGTATGCTGACATAGTCAATTACCTTGTGAGTGGAATTATTTATGAGGACTTGAGTTATCACCAACGGAAGAAGTTCTTACATGATGTCAAGTTCTATCATTGGGAAGAACCTTTCCTATTTCACTATTGTGCTGATCAGCTGATTCGAATATGTGTTCCAGAAGGTGAGCAACAAGATGTATTGAAGTGTTGCCATTCCTCTGAATATGGAGGCCACTTTGGAGGGACCAAGACGGCTGCAAAAGTCTTGCAATCTGGTTTTTTCTGGCCATCCTTGTTCAAGGATGCGTATGAATTCACTCTATCTTGTGATCGGTGCCAAAGGGTTGGCTATATCTCTAGGAGGAATGAAATGCCACTCAACAGCATGTTGGAAGTGGAATTATTTGATGTATGGGGAATTGATTTCATGGGACCGTTTCCCAAGTCCTTCAACAATCAATACATTCTTGTAGCGGTGGATTTTGTGTCTAAATGGGTTGAGGCCATTGCTTCTCCAACAAATGATGCTAAAGTAGTGGTCAAATTCATGAAAAAGCATATCTTTACTCGTTTTGGTGCTCCAAGGGCTGTTATTAGTGATGGAGGCACCCACTTTTGCAACCATCAATTTAATTCCCTTTTGAAGAAGTATGGAGTGAAGCATAAGGTGTCTTTAGCCTACCATCCTCAAACAAATGGTCAAGCTGAGATTTCCAATAGAGAAATCAAGAAAATCCTTGAGAAAACTGTGGGTATCACTCGAAAGGATTGGTCCATGAAGTTAGATTATGCATTATGGGCCTATCGCACCGCGTACAAAACACCTATCGGTATGTCTCCTTACCGGTTGGTTTTTGGGAAAGCTTGTCATCTTCCTGTGGAGTTGGAACACAATGCCTATTGGGCTATTAAAAAGTTGAACTTTGATAAAAAGGAAGTGGGTGACAAGAGGCTCTTACAACTTAATGAGCTTGAAGAATTTCGTTTTCATGCTTATGAGAGTTCAAGGCTTTACAAGGAGAAGACAAAGCGGTGGCATGACAAAAAGATTGTCTCTAAGTCTTTTGAGCTGGGTCAACAAGTTCTCCTCTATAACTCTAAGCTGAAAATCTTTCCGGGAAAGTTAAAGTCTAGATGGTCTGGCCCTTTCACTGTGGTTCAAGTCTTTGACAAGGGTGTTGTGGAGCTAGAAGGACAAGATGGTGAGAGATTTAAGGTCAATGGACAGCGGTTAAAGCACTATTGGGGTGGCACGATAGAGAGGCAAACCATCACTCTACCGCTCACTGATTCCACTTGACAAAGAGAAGAGTCAGGCTGAAGACTATAAATCAAGCGCTTCTTGGGAGGCAACCCAAGTTCTCAACACTTTATCTTTGCATTTTTCTTTGATTTTTATGTGTTTTAGTGGATTTATGTTTGGTCTTACCTTTTTGTAGGTAAGAAAGGTTTTCCCATGGCTGAACGAATTGCATCGCATTGGAGCTATAAAGTGCATATTGATACAAGGAATTGGAACTACAAAGGGAAGTACACCTAAAATTTTGCATTTGGAACTACATGCTTGAATATCATTGCTGTTGCTTTAATGTTTGTCTAAATGGTGAATGTCACTTGAGATGGAATTTGTATGGGGTGAATGAAGCTTTAGGAGTGACAAATCTGTTTTCACCATGTTTGAGTACAGCATGCCACCCTTATGCCTTTTGTTGTGAATCAATGGTTTGTGAAGTGAGTTGGGTGCTATGTGTGGAATTTGGGGTGATTTGGGAATCATTTTATGCATTTTTTATTGAGTGTGGTGTTATCCTAATGTTTTGATGTGATTGAATGGTGTGTGATAAGATTAAGGTACCATTTGTGGAGATTGGGTGAATTAGGATGCTTTGAGAATCTCATTTTGCTGTCAGAATTTTTATTTGTTTGCTGTCATACTTTGCTGTTACTTTGCTGTGGCAAAGCTGTAGCAAATGTTTGGTTTTTCTGTGATGTGCTGTATATCTGTGCTTGCTGTTGCTTTGCTATGGCATACTGAAGGCAAAAACAACCCATTTTTCAGTGCTTCTGTGCAATTTTCCTTGGGTTCGCCCTCGCTTCGCTATAGCGAGGTCAGGGCAAACACATGCCATTTTTTGGCCCTTCTGTGCAATTTTCCTTGAGTTCGCCCTCGCTTCGCTATAGCGAGGTCAAGGCAAACATATGCTAATTTACACCCTTTCTGTGCAGCCGACAAAAAATAAAAAAAATAATAAAAAAAAATCTTTTTTTTTTTAAAAAACTAAAAATTCTTTTAAAAAAAAAAATTTTCCTTTCTACAATTCCCAGCTCCTCCACCGTCGACCCCACCTCACCGCCGCTCACCGTCCTTCCCCTCTCTCACTCCACTCCCCAGCTCCGTCGCGGTCCTCCGTTCACCAACCCACCGCTCTCTCTCACTCCGTAGCCGATCTCCGTTCTCCACCGCCCCCACCCATCGCTCTCTCTCACTCCGCCCCCAGATCCATCGTCCTTTCCCCACTCCACCGTCGATCTTCAACACCCCACGACTCCTCCGCCCCCCAACCCATCACTCTCTGGCCGTCACCCTCTCTTCTCCACCGACTCCTATCGGCGACATTACCCATTACTACCCACGGCGCCACCTAGTCGACCCAGCCACCACCCACGGCCCTCACGATCGCTGACTGCCCCTCTGACTCTTAGCTCTATCTTCGCTCCACCGTCGATTCAGCTCCTCACCGTCACTCATTCCTCACCGCCGATCCCTACCTCTACTCTACAGAGGAGGTAATTTCTATTTACTCTCCTTTTTGGGCTGTGGTCTGCTTAGTATGAGGACTGCTCTAGTTGTTGATTATAGGTTCTTAAGCTTGAATCTAAATGGAGTGGCTAAAGGCTTAGGTTAGTGATTTGCTAAGTTAGGCTTGACCCTTGAATTCGGTTATTTCACATTGTCCTGTGCCACAGAATGTTTTTGAGGTCCTAAAATACTCTTATACATGCTGGATTACTGGGATTCACAAGGATTATTTTGTTTTCCCTATATTGAAAAAAAAGGTGCATTGTTTCCAAGAATATGGTTTCAGGTCTTGATATTGCTCTGGTTTTCTCTAGGATATCTGCACTGAGTGTGCTGCTCTGCACACTGAAAATTTGTTGTCCATTTTGAGCAATTAGGACTGAACTGATTTGGGTTGTTTGAGGATTCTCATAGTGTGCCTGGACGGTTAGATAGTTTCATATCTAAATTAGTTGATATCCTATCGTAGCTGCACATGCTTAGTCTCATAGTGTGACCTTCAGTGATTCGGTCATCTGAGCTAGTCTATGACGCATTCTACACTTAGGCCTGCATTGATGTGGTTTAATTTGGTGATTAGGGTGCTGCGCATTCGTGGTTATGTTGTTCAACTGAGTTGGAAAGCCCCTTTGGATCATTTGAGTTGGCGAATCACTTTGAGATCATTTGTACTGTTATGAGGAAGCGAGGATAGGTTTAGGAGTGGAATTTTGGATTGCCTTGTTGAGGTTCTTAGCTAGCCACAAGTTTGGGGGACCTTTTTCTTTTAGGACTAGTGTTTCTTTTTTTCTTTTCTTTTGTTAGTTGTGGATTGTTCATTGTTTTTGTGTGTGTTTCCTTTGGTTTTGATTTTTGCAGATAATGACCAAGCGCCGAGCTGCTCCTAAAAAGCCAGCGCCTAAACGGAAAAAGGCTGCTGCTGCCCCTTCAAGTCCTGTGCCTCCCCCAACTCAACCACCTCCCTCCACTTCTGCACCCTATTTGCTAGACGTTGTCAAAGATCTCATGAACTCACGACCTTTACGTCAAGAGCGAGAATTCCCGCCTAATACTGGGTTTAAGTTCTACAAGTTGGCAACAGAAAAACATGGTTTAGGGCATATGTTGGCATCGCGGGCTACTAGCAATGAAACTTTTGTTCGCCATTTCTATTACTATGCCAATTGTTACGGCATTTCGTCAATGCAGTTGAGAGATGTCCCACCTTGTGGCAAGAACTTCATCAGTCCGGAATTCATTCGCCAATTTTATGATCTGCCTTTCTATCCCCAATGCCAATATCATCTTCTGAAGAAAGAGGCTGAGAATTTTCCCTTCAAGGAAATTGCTGATACCTTGGTCAAACCAGGTGAAACTCAATGGTATCGACCTCGAGGCAAGCAAATATATCTCAAGCAAAGGAGCTTGAATGAAGAGGCCCGCATCTGGTTGAACTTTATTACTTTTAATGTCACCCCTGTAGGTAATAGCAGCACTGTGCCGAAGTTAACTGCTTTGCTTATATTCCTCTTTGTTAGATCAAACGTTTCACCCAAGAGGGGGGGTGAATTGGGTGATACTGAAATTTCTTTCGAAAATATAAAATTCAGACAAAATAATTAAAACAGTAATGAGTAAGGAGAAATATCACCGAAGTGTACACCGGGAGTTATACTGGTTCGGTCACAACCACTTTGACCTACGTCCAGTCCTCAGAGCTTCTCTGAGAGTTTCACTATAGCTTCCAAGATTCAGTGGGTTCTTGGCACCTCAGTACAAGCAAGTTCCTTACACCTGGACACTCGCTCCCCCTTACAGGTTGTAATCCAATCCCAACTCAAGGTTCCATAACCTTAAGTTATCTCAATAACAAATATTGAGTTTGAATGAAATATCTCTCTCACAGAGTAAATAATAATCACTGAAGCATATGAATACAATTTCAATGTGAAAACAGAGTAATGAACTTAATGATTCGTTCGTATGGATGCTTAGTTGTTCTTCTCTATTTGAAGGTTCCCATATATATAGTTACATTGGTAATGATTGCTGGAACATATTTCTTCATGTCCGTTGGAGCGTGCGCAGCAATAATTGACTTTTCTAGTGTTTTTGAAAAACATGCGTTGCGGTAGGTGACCGTCGGTGACATTTAAGCATTGCTTTTGACTTTCCTTATTTGGTAAGATCCCTTCACTGTTTTCCTGTTGAAAAACTAAGCATACTAATATAATAAAAGGTTAATCAAATAGGAAACAGAATAATGACCGTTGGAATGATTTCAAACTTTCTGGATAAGCTTACTCGAGTAGCTCCTCGAGTAATCCTTGAAGTTTACTCGAGTAGCTCCTCGAGTAACATCGGGAAATCATTTATCAACTGCAAGTTAATGAACAAGTATAAGATTACTCGGGTAGTGCATGGAGTAAACTAATTTTCAAACCTTTGGAATAGTTATTTACTTGGGTAGTTACTCGAGTAATGCACTCAGAACTTTATGACTTACGCGGGTAACACCTCGAGTAATCCTTTGAAAAACTTTTGATTACTCGATGCTCTACTCCAATAATATTGGCAGGATTAAAATGCCGAGAGCACTTACCTCATTACTCGAGTACCTACTCGAGTAATTAACTCATTTTTGCATAGGTTACTCGGGTAGCACCTCGAGTAACTGAGACATTTGAACATAACTTACCCGGGTAATGACTTGAAGTTTCTTTTGAAAATATTTGAGCATACTGGGGTACTTACTCGAGGAATCCACTTAAAATAAACAATGAAAAACTTGTATATTAGAGTAAGTACTCGAGGATGATGATATAAGAAGAAATCAAGTTAATCGGGTACAAACCTCAAGTTTTCATTTACCTTAGACCATTACTCGAGTAGCTCCTCGAGTAACATTGGCAGTGGTACAAAGTGCCGAGAGCTCCACATTTTCAAATACACGGTTACTCGAGTAGCTCCTCGAGTACTTTGGAAAACTTGAAGGCAAACTGGAAGTTTTTGAGCTGGTTACTCGAGTAGCTCCTCGAGTAACATTAGCAGTGGTACAAACTGCTGAGAGGTCCATATTTTGGGAAACAAAGGTACTCGAGTAGCTCCTCGAGTATCATGGAGAAAACTTGATGGCAACTGGAAGTTTTTACCTGGTTACTCGAGTAGCTCCTCGAGTAACATTGGCAGGCCGAGAGCAACCTTGAAATTTTACCTGGTTACTCGAGTAGGGCCTCGAGTAATGATGGCAGGTAACCGGAAGTTTTGCTGGGTTACTTCAAGTTTTGGTTCATTACTCGAGTAGCGCCTCGAGTAATGCCTTAGAAAATGCACTTCTGATCAAGTTCCTTAGCATTTCCTCTTGGCCAATCTTCACTACTTCCATGCTTTCCTCAAGTTAAGCTTATTCCTTTATTTACTTAGTTCAACCTTGATTATTAAACATTTCCTTTTCAAACCATTCTTTTGTTATCATCAAAACATGAGATCTAACACTCTTCATGACGGGTCAGCGTGTGAAGTTAGAAAACATCCTTTATGACACCCTGTACAATTGCGCTCACGCTAAGAGGAAGGGCACTTATTTGGTTCTACCCCATCTGATTTCCGACCTCTTCACCAAGGCTCAAATTCCAGCCTCCTCTGGTGATCTTTACTTTCAACCCGCCCCCCTTACCGGTATGATCAAACTAAGTTAGATCACAAGGGACCGGCTGCTTTGGATGGCAACCAACCCCCACTTACATTACGTAGTCTCCATGATGAGCTTTTGCTAGCAAAAAGGGAACGTGCGAAGGAGCGCCTTCACCGCCAGCGCATGGAGACTATGCTGGAAGGACTCGCAAGCAAGATGGGTGTCGAGGTGCCACCGAGGGTTGAGAGTGATGAGGAGACGGCCCCATCCCCACATCACCGAGGGACAGAACTTGTGGTTTTTCGGGATCCAGCTGAGGAAGACATTGGTGAAGATTCTGAGTCAAGTGCGCCTGAGAGTACCGATGATGATGAGGTGGTTTCTGTTGGGGAGGATGAGGATCTTGGTTCTAGTCGAACTGCTGATGCTGATACCTCTGAGTCAGAGTATGATCCTGCAGCTGATTCTGCTGATTGACGAAACCCCTCTGACTGTTGACATTTTTTATGCTTGTTCTTTTTGCTTCCCTGTGTTTTCTGACATCTTTTAATTGTAGGAATTTCGAGTTAGCAATTCCATTTCTGTTCATGTGCATAGTCTGCTCTGCTGTGTTGTTAGTTACTGATGGCTAACAGTTGTGTTGTGTGCTAACTGTTATTATCACTGGATGTTCCTCTGATAGGCTTGCATGCGGGCGTTGATGCCCTTTGTTTGATTGGATGAGTAGTTGCCATTGAGCATGTATTGTCTGATGCATCTGAGACTGCTGTGCATATTACTTGTAAATGTGTCCAGGTTTGTGAATGTTTGTGACAGTGGGGAGACTGTTGGTTTCAAGTTTGGGGGAGGTATATTGTGAAAATTTTAAAATGTGAAAATTTTGAAAGTGAACAGTGAGTGCACAGGTATATACAAGCAGTTTTGATGTATAGTTTGATTGAAAAAAGGGGTGAAATAGATGAAATTTCACAAACTTAAGCCTTTGCTTGGGAAAATTTTAGAGAAAATATCTTTTGAATTGGTTAAATTGTTTGTTTAGGATTGCATAAATGGTCCGATGATTGGATAAGCTATTTAGCATTATGCTTGACAGGAAGTTGTGATTAATATGCCTTGTTGAATGAGTTATAATGTTGGAGTGAGTTTCTAAGGAAATCTCTTGAGCATAATCTTGCACTATTGGAGTCAGGGATGTTTTGAAGGTTTTTGTTGAAGAAACTCTTGGTAAACTAGCTTATATACCTATTTTCAAAGGTACAATTTCCAAATCTACTTTAGAGTTTTTCGAAGCTTATTGTGCATCTCATATGGTTTTGAAAAAATGATCTAGGCATTTCGTTAAAAAGCGTTTGAGCCTTTCAAGCTATCCTACATTGTGATTCTTCCATTTTGAACCCAATCTTGAGCCTTTATAGAAAAACCAATATAAATATTCTTTTTGCAAACCAATTCACTGCCTAACCCCTAACCTGAAAAACCATGATATACCTTGCTTTGAGATAAAAAAAAAATCTTATACAGAAATGAGGGCTGAATAAAGTGTACAGAAGCCAAGTTAGTTCAAATTTGTTTAAAATATATATATATATATATATGAAAAAAAAAAGAAAGAAAAAGAAGAAAGGAAGTTAGTTCATTTATCTCAAAGTTTTTGTATTTATTCCCTTTTTCCCTTCCATTCAAAAACCCTAAACCCATGGCCATGTTACAAGCCTAAAAGTCCTTTTGATTTTGATACCATATGAGGTAACTTGTAAGTAGAGAAGGATGAAAAGAGGATAGTGAAGTGGTAGAGTTGAAAATTTGTATATGAGTTGGAGTATTATGTGTGACTGAGATAGAATCCGGAGAAATGTCTTTTGATTCCAAACACACACCCACACTCAAAGGACTCTTGAAAAACTTGCTTAAAGATTATGAGACATTCATCTTGGCATATTCTCTCAAGTTCCTGTTTCGTGTGATCTTTAGAGCAATGAATGAGGACATGAACATATCTGCAATTTAGATAAGCAATTTATGAAGTCATGTTACATGTGTGAATTTGCTTGAGGACAAGCAAAAGCTTAAGTTTGGGGGAGTGTTATTCTTTGGAAATTCTTGTATTTCATCACATTTTTCTCATATATTTGTGGTTTTAAACTTAAATTGTGCATAAGTTTTATACATATGAAGAAAAATGTGATATGTTGAAAATACTTGAAAAAGTGCAAATTTTGAGCTAAATGTATAGGGTTTTAGATTAAATTGAAGAATTGAAAAGCTCATAAAATCCTTCTCTTTGTAGGAGGATGATGACAAGAAATGAAAGCTTACATGGATCCTTGGAGGTGAAGAAAAGAAGAACAAAAGTCAAGAAGGAAGATCAAAGTAGCTTGAAGGTGTACCCGGTTGCTTTTGCTACGCCACAGCGAAGCAAAAGCGAAAACACATCAAAAAATAGGCCTTTCTGACCGCGTACGCTGTGGGTTCGCTATAGCGAAGCGAAAGCGAAAACACATCAAAAATAGGCCCTTCTGACCGCGTACGCTGTGGGTTCGCTATAGCGAAGTGAGGGCGAAGTCGCGATACTGCAACTGTGCGTTTTGAAAAACTGATGCTTCAGCTGACTTTTTAACCTAATGGGGGCGCCGAATTGAAGCTATTCTGTACAACGAAGAGCTCAAGGACTACAAGGAGGCTTCTTGGAGAGCTTGAGGAGGATTTTGGTGCTTCTTGGAGGAGATTCTTGGAGAAATTCTAGATTTTTCCTCTCTTTTTCTGGTTTTTCCCCTCTTCTCTTCTCATTTGCTGATATGGTCATGATTTTTATGTTGAGTTGTTGGTTTGTATTGATTATGAGTGGCTAAAACTCTCATTTAGGATTACTTCTACTCATTGTATGGATTAAAACTACTATATTTTCTTGCTTTTGCTAGTTGTTGAGAATATATGTTGATTTTTCTCTATGCTTAATTACTATCTTGTGCTTGATCACCACATGATTAGTTTAATTCAATTGAATGATGCTTGAGAGAGCTATTTTGGTTGTAGAACTTGAGAAAAATCATGTTAGACTTGAAGTTTAGGAATTAAATGGATGGTTTGTTGTTAGAATAGAGATATATCTAATAACCTAGCATAGTCTAATGAAGAATTGATTTGGGAAAGATGATTTTCATTAATGATAGACAAGAGATTGAACATGTTAATGAAGATTAAAAATCAATCTTGACTTGAGAGAGCTTGATTGATGATCTTAGAATCTTTGACTAGCATAGGGACTCACACAACTAACATAAGTGAATTAATTGCATAGTTTTATGAAATACAATGAGGAAGAAGTAATCCTAAGCCTTTAAACCTTGAAGTAGAATCAATTTTACAATCACCTTTGTTTTACCTTATTGTTTTTCACAAATTCTCTTAATTAACATACTCAATTCCAAATGATTTCATTCAACCTAGTTAAGAACATAGTTACAATAATTAACTCACTTTCGTCATAGTCCTCGTGGGAACGATCTTTACTTATCATTTTATTACTTGCGACCCGTGCGCTTGCGGAAGCTAAACGGCGAACAACGCTGCTTAACGAACCCGGCAAGACAAAAGATCACCTTCAAGCGAGGAAAGATTTACACGCCATGGGAGTTCAAGAAGACGCTTGTCCAGATGAGCATGACAAATTTCAGCCGGTAAAGTTTACCCTCATAAAACCGAACAAGGAAGTCTTCCTCACGACGTTAAAGAAATTAAAAGTTCCTGATGGGTATTCAAGCAACATTTCTCGATGTGTTGACTTGCAGGCTCGAAAGGTTGCTGGCCTGGAGAGTCATGACTCGCATGTTCTTATGCAACAGTTACTCCCTCTAGCTATAAAGAATGCACTTCCTCCTGATGTTTTCATCGTTTTGGTGGAACTTTGTTCTTTCTTTTGGAAGTTGTGTTCTAAGGTTTTGATCTTTGAGGAGCTCGATTAGCTGCAGTCCAAAATCATTCTTACGCTTTGTCACTTGGAGCTAATCTTTCCTCTGTCCTTTTTTACTATGATGGTTCACCTCACAATCCACCTCGTTCATGAAACAAAGCTCGCTGGCCCAATACAATATCGATGGATGTATCCGATTGAGAGGTATATGTGTTTCATTGTTAGTTCTTATGTTTGCTAGTCGTCCTTTTCATCATTTAGTATCAATTTTCTCTTCTTTACTTCGTAGGTTCCTTGGGAAATTATAATCTTACCTAAGGAATAAGGCATGGCCAGAAGGTTCTATAGCTGAAGGCTATATAGGGGATGAGGTGCTGTATTTTTGTTCAAGGTACTTTGATGACCTTGAGACGGCTTTCAACCGCCTACCTCGTGTTGATGATTGTCCTGAACCTGTGCCAACATCAGGAGAATTTATCCCTCGTGTTGGTAAACCAGTTGGAGGAACTGAGAACTTCAAACTAACGGCAACTGAGAAGTTGCAAGCACATAGACATGTCTTGATTAATTACACTCAAGTTGAACCTTTCATACAGTAAGAATTGTACACTCACATGTTATTTTATATCTTTCGTAACATTTTTCACTTTCATTTCACTATCGCCTTTCCATTATTAATTACAGGGAATTCAGAAGTCATGTTAAGCGTCAACTCAGGATCCGTACACAAACATCCTCGGAAGTTGACAAAAAGGTCAACAGAGAATTCCTGACCTGGTTTACGCACAGAATACTAAATGACCACAACCCACACTCACCGGATTTCAGGGCTCTCGCAATCGGCCCTCTTGATCATGCAAAAAGGTTTACAGCATACAATATCAATGGTTTTAAGTTTTGCACGGTTTCATGGGATCAAGGAATGCAAACTCAAAATTCGGGTGTTTATGGCATATTTGGGACAAGGAGTTATGCGAGCAGCAGTGATGCCAACATGCAGTTTAGAGGCGTCCCTTACTATGGAAAGATTCTTGATGTGGTCGAACTTAATTATCAAGGCCGTTTCACCGTGACGCAGTTCAAGTGTTTGTGGGCAAATACCACTACTTCTCGGGGATTGACAACTGATGGTTTAGGGATCACATCAGCCAATTTCTCACGGCCAATTCATACTGGTACTTCTCAAGATGATGAGCCGTATATTCTTGCTTTAGAGGCGCATCAGGTTTATTATGTCGAGGACGAGAGGCACAGGGATTGGCACATAGTCGTTCATTTACTGCAACGAGACCTTTACGACATGGGTGAAGGAGATAACATCGCCTACGAGATGAACCATTTCAGCTAGCCGATTTTGAAAACTACTTCCCTGAAGGCGATGACAATTTACCTCTACTGCGGTGCATTTTTTTAAGTCAACATCATTTAAATTAAATTTTTTAAATTTAATAATACATCACTAACAATAATTTTTCTACATAATTTCTGTAGGGATGGTGAGGATGAGTGATCAAATTCAAGTTATGTTTTTGTCTTAAAAAAAAACTGGAAACAAATATTTAAAAATAAAATAAAATAATATTTGTAGCGGTTTTTAAACCGCTACAAAGATATAAATAACCGCTACTAAATAAAAATCGCTATAAAATGGGAACATTAACCGCTACAAATGCTACGCGGATTCTTATAAATACCCCTATCACATCTCATTTCAAACACTCCCCCTTTTCTTTTCACCTTATCCTTCTTCCATTTTCTCTCATTTACAAATTTTTTGTATGCGTTGAGGAGCTTAACAATACGATCAAATATGGTAACAAGTTTTTAAATTTTTTATTTGAATACTTTTTTCCTTCGCATAAAAATTATTCTCACCATTTTCTTTTTCCAGATATTTCAGAGTTCTATCTCATTTTCATCTATTTTTCATACACAATTACATTGTAGTAGACAACATAATAGTTCCTTATTACCTACGTATCCTTTATAATATCATCAATACAATTTTTATATTTATCCAACTAAATTAAATTATTCCTTTTAATTTATAAATGAGCTGAACTATTGAATAATAAGCTAATTAAATTAGCTAAACTACTAAAAAAATAAACTATTTAATTTAATATCAAAATAACAGAAACGAATGATTGTATTTTTTTTTATTTTTTAAAAAATTTTCTTAATTTTTGTAGCGGTTATTAAACCGCTACTAATTAACGCGCCTGGTTCAAACCGAAATTAATTTTTTGGTGGGAATTTTGAATTTTGATGAAATTAGTAGCGGTTCTAGAACCGCTACTAATTTTAGAAACTTTCTATTAGTAGCAGTTCTTAAATCGCTACAAAGGAGAAAAAAAATTTCATTTTTCTTTTCCCGCCTTGAAATTTCTCTTTTAGATATTTGTAGTGGTTATATAACCGCTATAAATATCACAGGAAAATTTTTTTGCTTATGGCAATGTTGTAGTGGTGAGATTAAACCGCTACAAATAAAGTAGCGGTTACTTTGCTTGAGTAGCGATTTTATATAACCGCTACAAAACCGCTTGCAACATACGATTTAGTAGCGGTTTATAAAACCGCTACTAATAATCATTTTTAACCGCTACTAAATCACATTTTTTTGTAGTGCCTAAATGAACTTCAATTTTCATCTATCTATCACTATAATTTCTAGTATGTTAAGCAGGATTAAGCCTATAAGCTTAATAAACACTCCTAAAAGTTAGGATTCGATCCAATTCTAAACTTATGAATTAGAAAATTAACTTGGACATACTAATAAAATTAGGTAAGTTAATTAATTGGAAGAAACAATGATCAATTTCCTTAAAATATTTCATTGAATTATTTGTATTGAAAACCCCCTCATTGATGAAAACACCCTTTAATTTAAGGAATTAACAGAAGAGTTTAGGAAAAAGTTCTAAATCTGTGAAACAAAATATACTGTTATCTTACATTTTTGATAAAAAAATAAATCAGTCAACTTTAGAAGTGAAGGAAACATTGAATAGAAAATATCCCCCTTTTGATAACCATGCCATCGGAGTAAAAATATTTCCAAGTGAAAAAAAAAATCTGACTAAAAATATATTGTGAGTTACCATAAATTGATGTTGATACTAATCCTAACTCTAATTTTTTCTACCTAATCATTTAAAATATAATTCTTTCAAGTTAGTCCATCTAGCAGAAGGATATCGACTGCACAGTGTATTCACAAATGGTGATAATTGTTTGCATTGTGAGTCAGATTCAATTTCAAAATGGACAACAGATACACCAGCAGAGTTAAGGCTACAGTCAATCCCTGTATACACAAAATAAATTAACTAAGCAAAAGAAAGTCACTGATAAGAGAATATTTCCTAGAAACATTTGTTACCTGGTAAAGAAATTACAGCTCTAAAGTGCTCAAGACCAAATAATTCTTCCACTTCACCACCAAATTTCAAATTATGAACTTCTTCCCCACGAGATTTATTTAATGCAAAGGGAGTGGCACGCTTGAACTGACAGAGAAGCAGGAAGCGCGAGAGGGGCAGAGAGGCAGGATGCCATAGAGTCAGCTGATGGGGTGGAGAGGGGGCCAGAGAATGATATTTGAGAAACCCAAGAAGAATTTAGTGGACACGCAAGAGACCAAACAGAAATTAAGTGGATACAAGTCAACTTGAAGGGAGTGACACAACGCTGTAATGTCAGAAAGGGAGCAGGAAAGGGAAAGTGGGAAGCAGAAGCACATGCTGGAGGATATTTGTAGCATGTTTCAACCACTGTTAATGAAAATAGTCGTTGAAAGCAAGCTTTCAACGACTGTTCTTGTTAACAGTCGTTGAATTTTAAGTTTCAATGACTGTTTTCTCAAGAATAGTAATTGAAACGTTAGCCTTAATTATGAAAATGCCATCACATGATTTTCTACTATTGTTATTTGAAAACAGATGTTAATTAGTGTCATAAATTATACTTTTTGTAGTAGTGTAACTACATAAACATCAATAGAATCAACCAAAAGGTATGAGTCAGAAGATCTCATGAAGAAAAGATAGAGGAAGCTTGAGGAATCAAGGTAATAACATTGGGCATATCCAACATTCAAGAAATAAACTGGTCCACAAGAATATGTCAGTGCATAGAAAGAAACAAAAGGATAATAATAAACTCACAATATTCTTCATAGTATCACAAGATAGAAAGAGAAAATATTATATGCCAAATGACTATATGGTCCATAACTTTGTGCTTAGGATATACATAAAGAATGATATAATGACCATTTTTTATGTTGAATTGCAGAAAAAGGAGAAAGCCTTTAATGACGTATTATCTGAATCTTCTTTTGTCAATGTTATCATACTCTATACATAAAATGTTGGGAATTCAGCTTTGGGACATGATTTTTTCACTTTCATTTTCAGGATGCTCCGGTGTTGCTGAGAAAAGTTTCATCATTAGCGTCTAGTGAGGATGAAAACAAAAAAATAATACCTTTAACAGAGAACAGACTATTAGACTAGGTTCATCTAATAGGCATAGTTATATTTATGGTCATCCATTAACAGACAATGAAGAAAAGACTTGAAATTCCTAGAATTTTTAGTGGTTCCAGGATTTATATTATATTTTGTACTACAACATTAAGGGGCCTCCACAAGGTCAAGGTCCAAGATCACTAAAAAAAATAGATGTGGAAAGGGACAGTCATGAACCTGAACAAGATCACGTCCACACATAAGGGATGTGGGGATCGTTGAAAATATTTAATATAGAAAGATTGATTGATACCGTGTTTTATTAATCCAAATGTCTATGATTTATATGCTATTCATTTTTTATGTTTTGATCCTACTTTGGATAAGAGTGATTGCCTTTGAGTTTTCTCGATATATAGGCGGCATAGAATAATAATTGAGGAATTTCTTCTGCATGATAACACCAAACAAGCATTGGAAGATAATTTTTATTGCTTATACCTTTACTCTTTCTACGAAGTCATTGGCTGGCTAATCCAAGTAGCTATCATCCCTATGAAGTGCCAATGCATGACCAATAAAACCAATTGTATCATATTCCAACCCATATTTCCTGCATTTTGAAGAACCATTAAAAATTCTAAACATGACTTGAATCAATGAATTACACTGTATTCAAATAATTTCTAAATGAAAAAATATTATCGCCTTCAACACCAAAGAGAGCCAAAACAACAGCCAACTACCCTAATGTTAAATTTTCCAAACATTCAATGAAATGAAAATGCAAAAACTGTAAATCTAATGTTTTCATTTATAAAATATTTTCTTTGTTTTGTTGGTCCTATATCATTCTATTCTTCTGTAATGATTGAATAATTAAGAGAAAAATTTCAGTTCATGAAGAAATGAACATTTCCAAATCTTGTAAATGGTGCAACATCTTGTTGAGAGCTCTTTTAATGATAAAACTTTGTCATTGTTTCTAGTTGATGTGCATAGTCCAATGCTTACCAAAGAAGGCCAAAATAAGTGAAGAAAAACACTTTTCTAATAACTAGGGTATTTTGAATTTGAAAGAAAAGAAATGGAAGTGTATGCATACGAAATCAGCTGCCTTGCTGTCACTTGGCTCAAATCTAGCCCTTCAAGAGATTTTGGATCACTCTCTTCATAGTCTTGTGCATAAATGAAGAACTTTTGAGCACGGCGCTTCTCAAACAATCCCATCAATGGTGACTTCAGAGCTTCAACATCTGTGGCTGGGGCTTTGTAAACCTAGAAGGTAAAGTATTATGTCATAAGATTTTACTCTGAAATTCAGGAGGTTCGAAGAAATGTAATATTTCCAGTATGAAAAGTAAAAATCATGCATATTAGTCTAGAAATCGAGTTAGATAATGAATAATATACATACCTTTCCTTTATTATACACAAAACTACCATCTACAACTTTAAAATTCAAATGTTTTGTAACATCAGTGTGGATTAGCACGCGAACCAAAAGTCCATTGGCCATCATGAACTACAAAAAGCAGATAAAATATTATTCATATTATAGCAGAATGAATAAAAAAAACAATCTTTTGGAAGCATGGAAATTGATACCTTGGGCATCATATCAACATTATACTCTTTATATGCGCCTAGATGCTCATGTGGCTGGTCATCTCCTCTGAACCGCTTCCATAACTACAAAACAGAAAAAAGAAAAAGATGGAAAGAGACAAAGAAGAAAAAAAATCGATGAGCAACTAGATAAATCCGATGCTTCTAAATAAATAAACATCATGGGACAAGAACCTGCTTAAGATTAAGTGACGTAGACTCTCCTCCATAGTAATCATTTCTGTCTGTAGGATTTCAGGCGTACATGAAGTGTTGATTTGTACTCCTAAGGTACCCACACGAACCGGATCACTTTTGGGACACCGGTTATGAAACACAGCAAATTCACCAAGAAGGAGGAAGAGATTTCTGGAGAGTATATTTTCTCTGTGTTGTGTGTTATGTGCTGTTCACAGTTTTTTATTCACACACACATATATATAGTCAAACAACCGTTCCCCCCAAAACATACGGGGAACTGTTCCCACCAGGTTTCAATTTCGAACCTTTGGGGAATATTAACAACTAATACCCCACATATATTTGGGTATTTTATTTGGTCCCAAAGCTAATGGGTTTGGGCCTAATCCACCAAGGGTGGACCAAGCCCAATTCCCAACACTATCCATATGCAATACCTATTTCAAGTGGATGGAGTTAAAGGTGATTGTACAAATCACCGAAACTAATTGCAAGGGCAATTCAACATCTGTTTATAATCTTCTAGGCCACATCATATCATTAGAAACATGAGCTGTCCCTCTAAGAAATAATTTTAGAAATATGGTTGAAAAGGGAGTTATGGTTGAAACTTGAAAGTGGATAGCCAAAAATAGAGAAGGTAGAAAATGAGGATTGAAAACGATTATATGATAGCTACATTAAATGATGATTGAAAATTTAAATAAAATACCTTTTCATGCTGTGGTGAATAAAAAGTGAAAATTCAATGCAAGTAGCTTAAACAGATTATCATTTTTATTTTACTATACATGGCTAACACTTCACTTGGATCCGATTAATTTCTTAAAAAATTTGACAATATCAATTTTTATATGAGAAACACATTATATTTTTAACTCATTTACATTGTGAAATGCTCATCAATCTGAACGAATCTTGCACACAATGAGTCAATATGGTCTCCGTAAGAGTTTTACAGTTCCAGCATCATATGATTGAGAGGCTTCAAAAGTCATTTGATATGTTTGTAAATATGTGAAAATATGATATAGAAGGTATCTTGCAGGACTAAGGGGGGTTGAGTCTAGTGGAAGGGGTTAATCTCTCACAACATGGTAGACCAAGGTTTAAATTCTCACTGGGTGAAGTGCCCATATTTAGTGCCCGACAGTGCCTAAATGGGATTGACTCCAATTAGAGGATATCTATGCTTAGCAAAAACAGAAATTATCTTGCCTCTTTTTGGGCTCCTCGTGGTTTAATTTTATGCTAATGACTTGGTGTAATTCATCTTCGATTCTTGGGGAAAAGATGGAATACTTTGAAGAGATAAGTGGAAAAAAGAATTTTTGTTTGGTGTAATTCTCTTTTGCGTCGGCAATTTTTTTTACTTTATTAAAAAAAAGAAATTTTGTTTGGTTCTTTATTCTGACATATGGAGTGTAGATTGTTAATAATATTACCATGTGGTTCAGGTGGACACAGGTGTTGCACTGAGTGAGGCCCTCCTTATGCATGACAAATGGATTGAGTATGCTCTGCAGATATACAGAGGCCTTCTTTTCTTGATCAGTGTATGTTCTGCAGTATAGAATCAGTATGCTTGTGAAATTTATTCAAAGTGTCTATTTGGGGTCTTTGTTTAGTTACTTTTCTTATGTTATTTAACCTTTAATTTATTCGTTGTAAATGTTTTTACAAAGATTACATATTAAAACTGCCACCAAAATTACGGAGATCATGCGCTTACATTGCCACAAGTCAGATAAATTACCTTATTTTAAAATCCTTTGTGGTTATCTCTGTTCTTCGATTATTTTAGATTTTTATGTATTATTTTAAATGTACAAATAAAATATTCAGAAAATTAAAAATTAACAAACCCGTAAGCCGTAACTTATGCAGTCATAAGAAGGCCAAAAAAAAAAAAAACTTCTGCAGTCATAATGCATTATTATTTATTTGAATTTAAAATATAATGATCAAAAATATTTTTTTTTCTCTTGAGGTTTTTATTTTAGCATAAGGTGTGAAAGATGCTATTTCTCTATTGGTGGACTTATTTCAAATCAAGTTAAAATTTTATAGTATCTTATTTTTGATATTTTGAACTAAGACTTTTAAAATAAATTGAAATAATTTTATGCATTTAAAATATTATTATAAATATTTAAATCCCCTACCATTATTTCTTTCTTTAGAGTTATCTCAATTTTTTATGTATTATTTTAAATATAAAAAATAAAAGATTCAGAAGCCTGTACAGGAACAGGGCAGTTCATAAATAATATATAACGTTGCATCATTTTTATTTAATTATAATAATCTTTGCGGAAAATGTAACAAATAAAATGACCAAAGACTAAAATTTTGTTGCTAGTTAATTTGGATAATTATTGCTATCAAAGATATTGATCGGGAAAATCAGTGTTCAAACGGGAAAATTTTCAATTCCTTAAAAAGTTGTGTGAGATATTTTAGATTTGAGATTTGAGAGTATTTTATTTTATGTATTTCAATTTTAATAGATTGAATTATTTGAAAATTTATACAAACGTTATTTATTTATTTGAATGTTGCTCTTTTTCTCCCTTATCTTAACTTTTTATGAATTATTTAAATTTAAAATTTAAAAGCTCAGCAAATTTGCAAAGCTCCCAATCCTTGATGAATTATTTTCATTCAATTTATTGATTTTATTTTTTAAAATTTATTTTCATTTTGCATTTTAGATTTTGAAGTAAGTTTTTTGATCTTTTTAATAGGTGTGGAAAGGTACCCAGGAGAACAAATTCGATACAATAATAAATGAAGGTTAAAATTGTATATTCGTATGAAAATTTCTCTATGTGCCTTTTAAAGAGGATAAAAAAAATTTTCTCTCTTTACCTTAAATAAGTTGTGTGTAAATGTTGCAGGGAAATTTATTATATACTACACATACTTCTCTGGTCCTATTTATAAGTTAAAGAGAGAAGAAATTTTTTTTATCCTATTTAAAAGGCGCAGAGAGAAATTTTCATATGAATGTACAATTTTACCCTTCCTTTTTTATTGTATCGAATGTGTTCTCCTGGGATATAATGTATATTAAATAAGGATAAAGTTGAAAAGTTATTCAATTTTATGAAATAGTTAATAAATTTTGAGGTTTTTCTTGGCCTACGTAAAAAAGGGTGAAAATGTCTTATAAATACAATCAGGGGAGTAAGGGTTAAGTTTTAATGAGTAAGGTTTAAGTTTGAATTTTGCTCTTTGAAAGGCTTCGCATAAAAGTTGTAAGCATATGGAGTAGCATATTTTTTATTTAAGGTCGCCCTGTGAGTGTCAAAAATTGAGTAATATAGCAAACCCATATTGTTAACAGTTAGTTGGGTCTTAGGGATGATGTGGCTCTACCACATAGGAAATAATACTACATATTATCCCACCTATTATGAGCATAATCAAATCCTCAAGCTTGAATCAAAAGTTAAACAAAATAAACACCACAAAGAATTACAAACATCACCACCGGCGTCACTATTATATTGTTGACAGCCACCTAAACCCAGTAAATCAAATCAAAACAGATTATCAAAACTTGAAATCCTGAGCCACCCATTACTGGCTAGAAAAACCAAACAAGAAATGAATATGAAAAAAGATGGATGGAAGTCCCAAAACTATCAAAGATGAGGAAAGGTGAAAGGATTAAGATGACAAAAGCGGCAATGGTAAAACCAGAAACATATCAACAAATCCATGAACAAAAATTTAGATGAACGACAATGCTTTAATGGAATAAGATCTATAAATTTAAAAGAAAATAGACCAAAATCAAAATCAAGAGAAATGGAATGTTGTGAAGGGTCTTATGTAACAGTGAGTGTCTTGTAAAGCAAGAGCAGTCTTCAAATAGTGGTGTCCAATGGGTCTCACAAAGCTTCACGTTGCACAATTCAAAATTATTTTTTCATTAGCATTTTGACAAATTATTCTTTCAAAATAATTCCTACCAGATATTTTTACGATCTAAACAATATAGAACCATTATTTTTTAAATTCCAGCATATTTTTATATTACATAAGTGAATCTATTTGTACCCTTGCATTGCAAGGGGTCAGTACTAGTTACTCAACAAAATCAAGACCTTGTTTCTAAAAAAGTTAGAGACAACACTAACTATCTAAGTAAATGTTAAATCAAATTGTAACTATTATTTCTTTTACTCTTGTTTCCTTTTTATTTTTATGTGGAACTTTTAACCTCCAAAAATGGAATGTTGACATACGATTTTTATTATATTTTAGAGCAAAGGTGCAATTCTACCCATAAATATTTCCCCGCAGAGCTACCAGCACAGCAAACATTTTTTTGGTTCAAAAGTGCCCACGAACATTAAAAAGTGGAGCAATAATGCCAATTCCGTGAAGTTGTTGGACGTTGACCGTCAAAGGTAACTTTTGACCGTTTGTGTGACACGTGTCATAAGATGCTGTATACGTTGACTTACTGTTTGACTGAAAACCTAATCCCAGTTTTTCCATTAAATATCCGACCAACCACCACTTGTCCATTAATCCGGAGACTTGCCTTCTCCTTCATTGTTTAAGGTTTCTGTCTGTCATCGGAGACGGAGAAAGCCCCATCATGAGATGGCTTCATCTTTATCATCAACAATAGGAAGAAGTAGAAGAAGAGTGGCGATTCTCAGGCAATCGAGTCGTGAGGATAACTATAAAGGTTCGCAGAGGTACTTTCATCACAGATTGGAGGCTCCACGGTGGATGGCATGGAAAGAAGGCAACCCTGGGCGGAGATTTTATGGTTGTTCTAACTACTATAAGGTATGTATGTTTAGTTATTAGGAGATGATTGTTGATGTCATGATGATTGAGTGATACTGGATTTATTTTGACAGGAAGGGGGTTGTGGGTTCTTTGCTTGGCACGATGAAGAGTTTGGAGAGAGGGTGAACAAAGTGATAAAGGAACTACTTGATCATGTTGACAAATTGTATGATGAGAATACTTTCCTGAAATCAAGGTGCAAGAGGAGGATTGTCTTTGATCAACTTGGTGAAAAGTTGAAATGAGGAAGCTGAGATACAAAGATCAAATAAGGGAAAGTGAAGCTAGGAAGGGCGCAAGGAAGTTTAAATATGTGATAGCTACATTGATGATGACATGGGTGTGGATATTTTATATGTATCTGTACAAGTTGTTTGAACTGGGCATCTGTACAAGTTGTAAGGTTTAATGCATTAGCAATAAAATCGAAATTTCAATGTCCAATATTTCTGGTTTACCATCTACAAATGAAACAAGTAATGGTATTTAACCAAAGTTTTGAGTTGAAGTTGAAGGTTAATGTAGAAGGTAAATATATTAGATGATTGAGAATAACAATGTCCAAAAGCATATGGAAATTTCAAAAGGACTGAGTTGATCTAAGAGGTCTGGCACCTGACTTATAAAGGGATAGCATAAATATGACATACAAAGCATGCCCAATACACAAAGAGAATCCCAATACAATGAAATGTTAACCAAACCACAAAATATGCCAGCTATAGCATAAAGAAATCCACAAAACATACAGGTTACCCATAATAATTTTGTTCTAGGCCTAAACAAACTTTTTATTACTAAACATTAGTAATCACATGTTTTGGCCCTAGAACTTGCAATTTTGGCCTGACACTTTGCTAGGAGTTGAGAATTTGACACACTAGGATTGCCTTTCCACTGTGGACCTGGAGGATTGAATAGAAGATTAGTTTGTGACACCAATCCATCTTGTGGTGTGAACCCACAAAGGAAGATCCCATGAACCCACAACCAATCCAAAATATACACACCCCAAGAAAGCTAAACACAGATCGACGATCCACTTGAACCCTTGAACATGATAGAACAAGGGCCCAAAGTGTTGGAAGACGCCACAAGATTGATCAAGCCTTGATAATTCTGTTAGTTTTAAGAAGAGCCCTAGAGAGAATCCACTCTCAAGAAACAAAGTACAGAAGTGCAACTTTCATTTATCATTCAAATCTGAAGTGTGTCTTACAAATGAAGAAGCACGGAATATTTATAGGAAAATATGACCTAATTGCAATAATTGCAATTTTGAAAATAGCCAATACAAAGTCTAAAACCATGTGATAGGAAACCTAAAAGTTTAATACAATCTTCTAGAAAGTTGAAAAATCAAATACAACATGCTAAAGAAACCAAAAGTCAAATTTGCCAACTACTTGTTGATTTTCGCACAACTAAATTCAAAAAAATGTAGTCAGCAATTAAGGCTCAAAATATGCTTATTTAGGCGCAAATGAGTCCTCCCATGTGTAGTACCAGGTCCAAGCTCTTTAGTTTCAAGTTTGCAAGCCCAAAACTTGATCAATATCTCTATTAGCATCCGATATGAAGTTAGTGACGTTTTCGGCATTTTTGTCCAGCTTTGAACCAGTTGCTATTTGCTTTATCCAAGTATCTTGCACTAGTTCATTTAATGCTTCCTTAATTTGTTTGGCTCTTGCTCTTGTGATTGGACTACTTGGAATATGCAAAGGATTAGTTGAATTTGAAGGCACAACTTGCTGAATCACATCATTCCCTCTCTCCTCAAAAGGATTCGTCCTCGAATCTTTACCTGCATCAAAAGGAGATAAATCAGCTGCATTGAAAGTTGCATTGACAGAATACTCACCAGGCAAATCAATCTTGTAAGCATTATCATTTATTCTTTCAAGCACTTGAAATGGACCATCGCTTCTTGGAGCTAATTTTGATTTTCTTTGAGCTGGAAATCTTTCTTTTCTCATATGCACCCACACCCAATCTCAAGGTTCAAAAAGAACAGGCCTTCTTCATTTGTTGGCCTTGGATGCATAATGTTCATTTTTCTTTTCAATTTGCTGTTTCACACGCTGATGAAGTTGCTGCACTATTTCATCTTTCTTTTTCCCATCAAGACTTGCTCTCTCATCAATAGGCAATGGTAATAAATCCAAAGGAGTTAGTGGATTCAAACCATATACTATTTCAAAAGGAGAATAATCAATAGATGAATGAACACTTTTGTTATATGCATATTCAATGAATGACAAACAATCTTCCCAATTTTTCAAGTTCTTTTGAATCACAATTCTGAGTAATTGAGACAAGGTTCTATTAACAACTTCAGTTTGTCCATCAATTTGTGGATGACAAGCAGTAGAAAATAACAATTTAGTACCAAGATTTCCCTACAAAACTCTCTAAAAATGACTCAAGAATTTGGTATCCCTATAAAAAACAATACTTTTAGGGACACCATGAAGCCTCACAATTTCTTTAAAGAACAAATTAGCAATGTATGTGGCATCATCAGTTTTATGGCATGCAATGAAACATGGCATTTTAGAAAATCTATCAACAACCACAAATATGGAATCCATTCCTCTTTTGACCTATGCAAACCCAAAACAAAATCCATTGATATGTCAATCCAAGGTTCACTAGGTACAGGTAAAGGAGTATACAAACCATGTGGCAAGACTCTAGATTTAGCCTTTTTACATGTTATGCATTTAGCACAAATTCTTTCCACATCACGTTTCATTTTAGGCCAAAATAAATGCTCATGCAAAACATCCAAAGTAGTTTTCACACCAAAGTGACCCATTAAAACTCCCCCATGTGCTTCTCTAACAAGCAATTCACACAATGAACATTGAGGCACACACAGTCTGTTTTCTTAAACAAGTACCCATCAACTCTGTAAAATTTTGTCAAATGCTTTTTTTTCACAAACAAGGAACAATTCAGTAAAATCAGCATCATTTGCATATAACTCCTTGATATATTCAAAGCTAAGCAACTTAGTATTAAGAGTTGAAAGAAGAGTATACCTTCTAGACAATGCATCAGCAACCACATTCTCGTTACCTTTCTTGTATTTCATGACATATGGAAATGTCTCAATAGATTCCAGCCACCTTGCATGTCTCTTGTTCAGCTTACCTTGACCTTTAATATGCTTTAAGGATTTATGATCAGTGTGAATCACAAATTGTTTAGGCCAAAGGTAGTGCTGCTAATTCTCTAATGCTCTTTTAAGTGCATAGAGCTCTTTGTCATAAATTGGATACTTCAAGGCTGCTCCATTTAACTTTTCACTAAAATAGGCAATTGGCTTTCCTTCCTACATTAAAACAGCTGCTATCCCAACTCCAGATACATCACATTCAATCTCAAAAGTTTTACTAAAGTCAGGCAATACTAACACAGGTGTAGAACACAATTTTTCCTTAAGGCCAGTGAATGCATCATCTTGTGCTTTATCCCATTTAAAACCAACAGATTTTTTAATGACCTCAGTGAGTGGTGCAGCAAGTGTGCTAAAATCCTTCACAAATCACCTATAAAAACTAGCAAAACCATGAAAACTTCTCACCTCAGTTATGCTTTTAGGTGTTGGCCATTCTTTTATAGCTCGTATCTTTTCCTCATCAACTTCTATTCCTTTAGCACTCACCACAAAACCAAGAAAAACAAATTTATCCATGCATAAATCACACTTTTTCATATTTGCAAATAGTTTTTCTTTCCTCAAAACATCAAGCACATAATGCAAATGATTCAAATGCTCATCCAAATTCTTGCTATAAATAAGAATATCATCAAAATAAACCACAACAAATTTCCCAATGAAAGCAAGCAAAACATGGTTCATTAATCTCATGAAAGTGCTAGGTGCATTAGTTAACCCAAATGGCATAACTAACCATTCATACAATCCATGTTTGGTCTTGAAAGCAGTTTTCCACTCATCCCCTTCTCTCATTCTAATTTGATGGTACCCAGATTTCAAATCAATCTTAAAAAAGACAACAGAACCATGAAATTCATCAAGCATATAATATAATCTAGGAATGGGATGGCGATACCTTACAGTGATATTGTTGACGGCTCTACAATTAATGCACATCCTCCAAGTTCCATCTTTTTTAGGAACTAAAAGCATTGGAACTGCATAAGGGCTTAAACTTTCTCTAACATATCCCTTTGCCAAAAGTTCTCCCACTTGCTTTTGAAGCTCTTTTGTTTCTTTAGGATTGCTTCTATATGCTGTCCTATTAGGAATTGTTGCTCCATGAATGAAATCAATTTGGTGTTCAATTCCTTTAATAGGTGGTAAACCTAGTAGAGTTTCTTCAGGGAACACATCATCAAATTCCTACAACAAGGAACCAACAACACTAAGAAAGGAAGAGTTAATGTCATTAGTGTTCAAAAAGGATTCCTTGTAAACAAGGAGTAGCAAGTGTGTTTCAGTCAGAAAAACACTTCTCACTTCACTTTCTTTTGCATAAAAACTCATTTTCTTCTTTTCTTTTCTCTCTTTACTCATTTCCTTTCTCTAGATTTCTTTTTTAAAACTTTCATATTTTCTCTCTTTTTCACTCTCTTTTCTTTTTTCTCTGTCATTTTTCTCTCTTTTCATCTTGAGTTGATCCTCATACACTTGTTTTGGAGTCAATGGAACAAGAGTCACAGGTTTGCTGTTTGTTACAAAAGAATATATATTTGTAAACCCTCTTGACTTTTCTATCAAACTCCCATGGTCTTCCTAAAGTATATGTGCAGCATGCATAGTAACAACATCACACAATATTTCATCATAGTATTTGCCAATTAAAAAAGAAACAAGAACTTGCTTATCAACTTTATTTTCCCCGCATTCATTCAACCATTGCAGCTTGTATGGTCTAGGGTGTCTAATGGTAAGAAAATTCAATTTCTCAACCAATGTAGTGCTTGCAACATTTGTTACACTCCTACGATCAATGATCAAACTATAAACCTTGTTATTAATGAGGCAACGTGTATAGAAAATGTTTTCCCTTTGCTCATTCATCTCATCTTCCTTCACCTGTCAATTCAAAGCTCTTCTACCCACAAGGCATTCTCCTTCCACGGCATATTGAACCCCATCATCACTAGCATCTTCAATGGAATCATGATCACTTTCACTTTCAGTCACAACTTCACTATTTTTAAGAATTATGACTCTCTTGTTGGGGCATTGAGAAGCTATATGACTTGTACCCAAACACTTGAAACACTTTATATCTCTATTTCTAGAAGTTTGGGAATCAGATTTACCTTTGCTCTTTGATGTAGTTTCTTCTTTGCTTTTACTTGTCTCCTTTTAGAAAGCTCTTTCTCCTTTCTTCCAAATATGTTTTTGTGAAGAACTTGATCCAGAATGGAATTTTGAAGCACCTTTATGCTTGAGTTGCTTCTCCACCTTAATTTCCATATGCACCATGTCCTCCAACTCTACATAATGTTGCAATTCCACTGTGTCAGCAATTTCTTTGTGAAGCCTATTCAGAAAATGAGCCATTATAGCCTCTCTGTCTTCTTGCATATTAGCTCTTATCAAAGCTAACTCCATCTCTTTATAATATTCCTCCACACTCCTAGAGCCTTGTGTAAGGGTTTCAAACTTTTGATAAAGCTCCCTATAGTAATGGTGAGGAATAAATCTCGTTCTCATTAGCGTTTTCATTTCCCTCCATGTTGCTATGGGCCTCTTACCATTATTCCTCCTATTAATGCCCAATTTATCCCATCAAACAATGGCATAATCAATGAATTCCATTACTGCCAACTTCACCTTTTTAGCCTCAAAATAATTGTGGCACTCAAAAATCATTTATATCTCTTCTCCCACTCTAAATATGCTTCAGGATCACTCATACCTTGGAAAGGTGGTATTTTCATTTTGATGCTCCCTAGGTTCCTATCCACTCTATTTCTTTCCCTAGGAATATTTCTATCATATCCTTGATTGCACCATATTTTTATATGATTTTCATGATTAATTTGGGATTTTTAATGCATTTTCTGGAACAATATTTCATGATTAAGCACTAATTTGAGTTAGGGGCATTTGTATTGAATTAATTGTAATTAAGGGAAAAATGGTCATAAATTGGTTAATTATTCATACAAATGTTTTCTTGGACTTTTAATGCTACAATTGTGCTTAATCTTACATTTCAGGTGTTTTGGAAGAAATTGAAGATTTTTGGAGGGCGAGAATTAAATTTTGAGGACAGGGAAAAATTACAGAAAATACCCAAAGTTCCTG
Source organism: Inga leiocalycina (assembly GCA_963242795.1). Classification (NCBI taxonomy): domain Eukaryota; kingdom Viridiplantae; phylum Streptophyta; class Magnoliopsida; order Fabales; family Fabaceae; genus Inga; species Inga leiocalycina. The sequence goes on from OY725321.1 coordinate 64,168,153, forward strand.
AAAATTATAAATATGTGAAGAAAGAGTTCTAGAGAAATTTACAGAAAGTACCCATAAGTTTTGAAATCACAGTTGGCCCTACCAACATTTTGAAAATTATCACTATAGTCCCTCCTTTACAAACTTTTATAGTTTGCACGCAAGTCCTTGGTCAAATAGGTTTTGACCAACCTCACCTCTTCCATCAGTTCAACATATCTAAAACGAAGAAAAAAATAGAGTGGCGCTGCGGAGGAGAACTTGAGAGAGAACGGAGTGCATTAGAGGAAACGAGACGGAGACTACCACTACCGTTGACGACTTCCCACCGTTACCACCATCATCTTCCTCTTACACCACCATCTGAGACCTTCATAGTGCATGAATAGAGACTGAACTAGGGCAGAAGAGGAGGTTAGGAGCTGAGGACGAATTGTAGAGAAAAGGGAGTTGAGAGCCGAGAGGGAGTTGGGAGGAGCAGTCGAAAACACCATCCACGTCCTCATCATTGTCTCTCTTCACCATCATTATCAATCCTCCATTGCTGGTAGCCCCCAGCTCCACCACCACGTCTGAGCTTCAGCAGTGAATCTGGACACCGTAAGGAAGACTAAGAGCGCAGAGAGAGAGAGAGGCAATCAGAGAGCTTGTTTTGGTCCACCACCACCACCATCTTTCACTGTCGATCAGCTTCACCGCCAGCAACTTCTCTCGTCCAGACCTTGGTTCCTCTATTTTCATTATTTTCCAGGCTGTGACTCCTTCTGCATCTAAATTCATTTCAATCGTGGCTTGCTCTGATGTGTTTGGGTTTAATTTCACCTGCGCCTATTCCCCTATTCTGATTTTAGTTTTAGCCCCAATGCTTATTTGATTCAACTTGGATTTATCAATTTAATGTGATTTTAATATGGCTGGGTGTTTGAATTAGAATGGGATTATATTTCTTGAAGTTATTCTCATGATTGGCTAGGTAATTTTGTGCTTCATGACCTTCCAGATTTGGTGCTTTCTTGATGCTCTCTGGTTGTTGGTTTGTGAAGCTAATGTGGATGTTCTAATGGACATGGATTGCTGATTTGGTTCAGTCTTGGTGGTAGAGAGTGGCTAGAGCTTCATTGTGCTTCAAAGGGAAGTTTCCTAGTTTTTCATTAGCTCATATATAACATGTAATTATTGTGCTATGTTTGGTTTAATTCTGAATTGGTACATGTTTTTTGAGACTTAGATGAGTGTTTATTTGTCCTTGTTCGTTAACAATTGTGTTGAATTTTGTGTTGATACACTTGGACTATGAATTGAAATTATTTTCCTTTTGAATTAATGAGATTATGCATTCTATGTGATTACTAGTGTGTGTGATGGATTTATTTCAAATTGAGTGTCACGATAGTGCTCTCATTTAAGAGGAAACAAGCGCATTAAAATAATTTTCAAACACTCATTAAGTGGTTTTTAATAATTTATCTAAGAGATGGCTATGAATGCGATCATAGGATTAGTCATTAATTAGATAAATTGGACTCAATGTGATTGCTTGAGGTTTTCACTTTGACTCGATGATAAATTAATTCCTAAAATATTTTTGAGAAGCTAAGAAGGTCATTTACTTTACTACCAAGACTCATTTCATCATCCATATTTCCAATTCCAAATTCCTTTCCATTCACTCCTTCACCATTTTTATAGAAAAGATCAAAAATTGTAGCTTAAGGATTTTAATTTTGCATTTATCTATTTTCAACAAAATCCAAAAAAAATTTCCCCTTGCTTTCTTTGCATTTGCATGACATTTAGATTACTTAGGATTCAATAAAAGGCTTCTCAAGAAGAGAGAATAATCCTAGGTTTGCATATACACAATCCTTGATTGTGGACGCCAAGGCTAACTTAAGAGACGAAAAGTCCGTCAATCAGTCCTGTTCTATACCTCCTATCTCCTCTATGCCTATTTTTTCCCACTTCATATTCAGATTCAAAATCTTCCTCGCTAGCACCACTAACCTCTTCATTCTCAGATTCAAATTCATCCATAGAAGTATCCCATCACCTATTGTGCCTTCTAGAATTTGGTCTAACTCTTTGCAAGTTTGCAATTCTTTCATCTTGCCTATCCATCCTATCCCTTATTTCTCCAAAAGCAAAATCCATACGTGCAAAATGTTGCTGCATTGCCTTAAGGTGGTTATCTAGATTTATTGGGTTACCACCGAATGTTTCTTCTGCATTTGACATTGTATCTACAGGAAAGATGTTAGAGAAATAATTTTTCTCACAAATTCCTCACGTGTTTCCCTCAAGGATGTCACTCTACACTCGTGTTTCACTCAAATTTGGCTTTTAAATTGATGTATTTCACTCTTGCCTTTTTCCACTCTTAGATTCCTCTTGAGGCACTTTAAAGAACTAAGCAATTCATAATCAAAGCAATTACAATTTGAACTATCCAACACTTAGAAATGTGAAATATCAAAGTGAGTATTGGAAAAGGAATTTCAAGGAAATCAGGAGTTCAAATGACACAGACTTCACAAATTAAAACAAATCCTGGGTATGACAATAGATATTGTTCAAAACACTTCCAACACAACACTTGTTGTTCTTCCTTTTTTTGAGTATTTTTTTTTCGTTTTTTTGTCAAATATTTTTTTTTCTTTTTCTTTTTCTGGTGCTCTTGTATTTTTTCCTCCCCTACTGATATTTATAGAGAATGCAAAATCTACACAAACAATACAGCACTAGAAATATGAACCCAGAAATTCTAGAAAAGTGAACTTTTTGAAAAGGTTGTAACTCAGTGGAAATATTTGATTGAGATGAAACCAAAACGAACAGAAAGATAAGATTCTGAACTATGAAAATGACCTATTGAACGTTGTAAAACACAAAGGAAAAGTGGTCAAACAAGGACATAATATTTTAGGACTTTCTGGAAAAATGAAGATGAACAAACTCAGAAATGTTCCAAAAAGTACAACTAGATTAAAATGGATAGAACTTAAAAACGATAAATCAGGTTGAAATGATTCCAAAACGAGATGACATAAGAGATTTTGAACAATGAAAATGACTTACTAAATATTTGAAAACTCAAAGAAAAGCTTGATGAACAAAAGCAACAAATCTGGACACGAACAGGTACAAGAACAAAGCACAAAACTTGAAACGAAAATAGAAACAAAGAACATATAGATATGACCTGAATTTAGATCCGACACTCTGATACCAAGATGGTGCAAACCCATAAGGGAAGATCCCATGAACCCATAACCAATCTGAAATATACACATCCCAAGAAAGCTAAATACAGATTGACGATCCCCTTGAACCCTTGAACATAATAGAACAAGGACCCGAAGTGTTGGAAGACACCACAAGATTGATCAAGCCTTGATAAGTCTGTTAGTTCTAAGAAGAAACCCTAGAGAGAATCCACTCTCAAGAAACAAAGTGCAGAAGTGTAACTTTCATTTATCATTCAAATCTAGAGTGTGTCTAACAAATGAAGAAGCACCAAGTATTTATAGGAAAATATGACCAAATTGCAATTTTGACAATAGCCAATAGAAAGTCTAAAACCATGTGCTAGGAAACCTAAAAGTCTAATACAACTAACCCAAAAGTCTAATACAATCTTCTAGAAAGTTGAAAAATCAAATACAACATGTTAAAGAAACCAAAAGTCAAATCTGCCAACTACTTGTTGATTTTCGCACAACTAAATTCAAGAAATGTAGTCAGCAATTAAGCTCAAAATGTGCTTATTTAGGCCCAAATGAGTCCTCCCATGTGTAGTACTAGGTCTAAGCTCTTTAGTTTCAAGGTTGCAAACCCAAAACTTGATCAATATCTCCATTTGCAACCCATATGAAGTTAGTGACGTTTTCAGCATTTTTGTCCAGCTTTGAACCAATTACTACTTGCTTTGTCCAAGTATCTTGCACTAGCCCATTTAATGCTTCCTTAATTTGTTTGGCTCTTGCACTTGTGATTGGTCCACTTGGAATATGCAAAGGATCATTTGAATTTGAAGGCATAACTTGCTGAATCACATCATCTTGTTATTTGAAATTGATCTTCCTAGTACCCTTTGCACCAACACTTGAAGATATAGCCTTTGTCAATCTAATTTGCTTCTCGTTTGGTATTGGGAACTTAGTTTGTGGATCAGCATATTGTGTAATATATTCTTAAGAATTCCCCTCTTGTATGACAACTAGTGAAGTCATCCTTGGCTGCAATGAAAGTGATAGCATTCACATTAAATAAATCCAACAACCTAAGCATGAAAACACACTTATAAGAGCATAACTCACATCCAAGATAGTTTTCCCTGTCTGTTTATCATATTGGATGCCAAATCCATACTCAGCTCATGGCTTGTACACATTTTTTTCTTGTTGTTTGGGTTTTTAGAGGGGATATATGGCAAATTGGAAGTCTGTGATAGCTAAGGTGGCAAACTCTGAATCATTTGGTGTAAAGGAAGCTAATTTTGAGATCTGTTCTGGCATACTAACGTCCTCTGACATATTTTATGATTCTTGTGTTCTCTTCTTCTTCCTTGGACGAGGAGGAGGTCTGCTACATGATGGAATCTACAAAACTGAAAATTAGTTAGTAAGATCATTATTCAAGCTACTTAAAAAATTAGTTGGGAAACTATCTCTTTATATGTTGTCCTATAGTGTCGTTCTTTCTTGCAGTAGCTACATGTAACCTTCGCACCTTTCTCACTTTTTTTGTCAGATTGATGGCCTGCATGAGAACAAGCCCTTGTTAAGATAGACACCATGTCTATCTTGTCCCTCTACGATCTCATAACCATAATCTCCATTAAAGTACACCATGATCTCCATTAAATTACACCCTATAGTTAACAGCTAAATAGCTATTTGCTTCAAATAATTCCATGCACTTAGGACTGTACTTGTACTTCTAATTCTTAACATTATGTTCACTATCAGCCTACTTGGTCAACATCTTTAGCCTAATACCTTAAAAATATCGAATCACTGGATAATATCTATATTCATCAATCCATGAATTTGAGCTCTCACTAATGTTATTGTCCACCATCCAGGATTTGCAAGTAGGCTTGAAGAAAGCTCTTACTCAAGCATTCTAAGGATATGACAATGCTGCCTTAGCTACGCGATCACTTATTTTGGCAATGGACTTCATGTTGTCAGCAAGTTGTTCCTCGTAGGTACTCCAAGCACATGAAAAAAATTTCTTCTTTAACTCATTCCCCCTTCATGCCTTGCTCCAATTAGCATAAATATGTCGAGTACAAAGTCTGTACTCTACATCAATCAAAACGTTGCTTATAGCTTGCAATAGGCGCTGTCATCATTCAAATAGGTAGTCAATAACTAAGTTTTCATAACTTTCAACAATTTACTAAACCTTTTATGTAAATTACAACCTTCTGCATGTCAGACATGATAGTCACATCTCTACCAGGTCTTAAGTTTAGAGATTTCCTAAGCCAAGTAAGAAACCATTCCCAATACAAACCATTTTCTTTTTGAACCAAGCCGAATGCCAATGGATACAATATATTATTGGCATCCACTCCAACTGCGGTCATCAAGATACCCTTTGTTTGAACCTTAAAAAATGTCCCATTAACACCAATCAGTGGCCTGCATCTAGCTTTCCACCCAACCTCCAAAATGGTTTGAAACACAAAATTAAGTACTGGCACTCATTTGAACAGAATAATAACTGCGTATATGGAAACATTACCTTCAAAGCATTAAAACAAACGTACATCCTTTTGAACACCCAAACATCTTGCTCCATAGCCTCAATGCTTAAATCAACATGTACATTAGAACTTGGGTTTGATATCCTTAGTTCATTGCAATAAGCCTCTAACTTGGCGAATTCATCCTTGTAGCTACCTTCTATTTCTTGCATAATTTTTCTCTTTGCATGTTTGCATTTGCAAATACTCACATTGACCTTCAAATCATGTTCGACCTCTTTTTTCATGTCATTGAGCCTAAATTTGGGCAACTCTTGAACTTTGTCCTTGTATTCTCGGGACAGCTACTGCATTGATGCTCTCAAATTCTTGTATACCGGAGCACAACTATGCTCTGCGTAACAGTCTTTACCTCCAATCCTACTTGCTGCCCAGCAGTTGAAGAATAAACAAAAAATGGGCACCCCTCCTCACACAAAACCTTTATCAAACTTTGATCACTCTTGGCCACTCTGAGATTAATGGCCTTCACAATTGCATACCTATCTATGGCTCTTTTCAGCTCATCCTTATCCGCAAATGTCATGCCTACCATCAAGATAGGATCTGATCCACCTTCCCCTCTCGTTTCTTCTAGACTTTCATCATTGTCTTAGTCCTCCTCCTCTTCAGCCTCACTTCCCCCACTTTCTACAAATTCATAATCTGGCACAATACTCTCATTGGTGTCAGAGCTTCCACTCTCAATAAATAGTCGTCATCGTCTTCATCACTATCACAAATTACACTAACAACCTCCTTTCCCCTTCTCTGCCCTATAGCTCTTAAACTATCTACAATGGACTTATTTCCTACCTTACTTATCCCCTTTGATTCGTGAACCCCAACTTTCCTAACGTTCTCAACCAACCTTGCCTGCCTCTGCTTGTTGGTTTCCCCAATATTTTTAGATCCCAAATTGACCTTCCCCTTTCTCTTTGATGCTATTAACTATGCGACATATATAAAGCACAAATCAAACAAGGGCTTAGATGTCATTTCACTATACAAAGAACAAAAAAAAGTATTCTCAGGACCACTTCAAAGCTTACCTCTGTATGTCCTTTTCGTCGTGTCGCTTTCTCTCCAACTAAAAATTAGAATCTCACCACATGCATCGCACCTTCAAGCCTTCCGTCTCTGCACATTCGTTTGTAACTCTAATCGTAATTTCTCAATCTTCCCTCTCACACTTGGAAGAACAATCTGTAACCCTAATCCCAATAACAAATCTTTCCACAATCCCACCTTTTTCTTTACTTGTGTTCCTCATTTACACTCCCGCCTTTTCACCTTTCGCATAGCACAGGTCATCACTATCGAACGTCCAAGTATACGCCATCTTATGACACGTGTCACAAATGGTCAAAAGTTACATTTTCACAGTCAACATTCAGCAACTTCATGGAATTGGCATTATTGCTCCACTTTTTAATGTTCGTTGGCACTTTTGAATCCAAAAATGTTTACTACGCTAGTAGCTCTTCGAGAAAATGTTTATGAGTAGAATTGCACCTTTGCCCTGATAAGAGCTAAATATTTGTATATCTTTTAGTGATTAACCTTAGACTTTTATGGGATTTGATTAACTATTTTGGGCGTAATTAGGTATTAATGTGAGATTTGAGTGCAAAGGTAATTTGGGAATTAAATTGGCTAAATTGATATATTTTAAGTAATATTTGTCATTCCCATTATTAATTAATTGTGAACATATGATATTACCTTTGTGCATCTCATAAATGTAGGTGATGACATGGTATATTGAAGCTTAATGGAGGGCAAATATGGAATTATAAGTGCAGATTTTATTCCTTATTTTCTGATATTAATGCACATGAGAAAGGGGTATATGTAGTGTTTGGAAGAGGCTCTCATGTTTTAATCTTCACCTTTGGATTTGACTTACTTCTCCATAATCTAAACATAGCCTTGTACCTTATATTCACCCAAATCAGATCGCACAAGAGAAGGCAGCGGACATTCAGCATTTTGGGAGAATTCACGTTTTTCAGCATTTCTTCATCTCATGCGGAGAGAGCTTTTGGGGAGGGTTCACTATCATTTTCTACATTCCATTTTTTTTCTCCATTCCCATCGACCACCACTTCTCATCTCCTTCCACTTCCACCGATTAAATCCCTCTCTTCTCTGTTTTCAGGCATCTGCAGCGAACATGACGGTCCAGAGGTGCTGAGGAGCTGATTTTTGAATCATGAGCAGCTAGAATCTTTCGTCTGATGGTGATGGTGAAGCTAACCTGAGTCCTTGAGCAACTAGGGGAGTTCTTTGTATCTTAATTTCATCTTCCACTCTATGTATATGCAGATTATGATTCTAGGTTGCTAGAGTTTATGATTTGTGTATATTGCTGAGGATTTAATCGGTTGATGTAATCTGGATGATGAAACTTGTGCTAGGTTTGTACTCATGGATTGTAATTGGACTATAGCACTCTTTTGTTATTCAATTGCTTTCCTCTATTCTCTTGAAATCAATTGTTTGCTAGGTTTCTAGGAATTAATTGGTGGAAGAGAGGATCTCTTATGAATCTAGCATGAGCTAAGTGCTTAAGATACTCCTAATTGATAATTGAGTCTAAGTCTAGATATAATTGAGAAATTAGGAGTATTGATTAGCAAGGGTTCTTGCTAGTCCTTGTGCTTAGGTAAGAGAAGAACTTAGAATTAAAATTGTACAAGGATGGTTAGTGGATTCATTCACCTAGGACATTCATCTCTTGCATTTACACCCACACACTCATTTTATACATTAAAAAAAATTCAAAAACAAGTAGTTCTTTGGTTTAATTAGATAGATGAAACTCACATCCCATACTCTTTGGTTAATTTGTTATTTACACTAGATTACTTAGGAACTAAATATAGGCTCCACGTAGAGATCGACCTAGGTTAGTTGCCCTATAGTGCATTTAGCTTAGTTTTATTTGATAGCCCCACGATATGGCTCTTCACTCCCTATATTTTATAATGCATTTAAATTTTGAACATTGGCATATTGTAAATTGAGTTACTATTGGATTTGAATAATGAGAACATTAAATCCTTATCTCCACTCTTTATCTATTGTAAATTGGGAACCAATAGTATTGTAGATCTACAGTACCAATGGTGTCCAATTTTTATATTTTAATATATATATATATATATATATATTAATTTTTTTGTATAGGGACAAGGGGAATATATGACATGTTTTCCTTGTTCGTTCATCTTGTTCCCAAACTTCCGCAAAAAGATGGCAGCTTACCACGGACTTCATTAGTTTGGTCTCATTAGTGGACACTTGTAATGTTCAAAGTAACTGCTTCCCTTCATATCACCAAAAAAAAAACAAACAAACAAACAAACAAACGAAGTTTTGAATTTTTTTAATTATTGTTGCTTCGTCCGGGATTATTATCCCTAGTTCATTTCTCAAATATGAAAATAGAAAAACTAATTTTAAACAGGCTAAAATTTTACAAATGGAATATCATATATTCCAAAAAAAAAAAAACGGAGTAAGCCATATGAATATAATTACTTTTAAAAAATAAATAAATGAATAAGTATATTTTGTATGGGTCTTGCATCATTTGTTTATGGCTTTTTTCATTTGTATCGCTATATTTTTTGTCTGAATTCATCATTTACGTTGATTTTTGTGAAGGCACTTTCAATCTCATAAGTTTTTTAGGTACCAAAATTACCGTATTAATAACTGAACGTTAAACTCTTGTAAAATAAGATGATAGACTCCGAGTCAGTATATCAATGACACTGCAAATTGCAACTAAATATTAAATTAACATGAAATTATTATGCTAATTTATGCTCGCTTTAAATCATGGAGAAAGAAAATATTTTTAAAATTCTATTTTTTTGTGTGTGAAGATCTTTATTAAATGCTTAGGACATATGTTTTGATAAAAATATCTTGAAATTTTTAAGCAAAAAAATATCTCATCTTCATACCCATTTTTTCTACGCTCTAAATTGACCATCAAATCAAATTGGTGTCATCCTGAATTATGGTCATCCACTAAATTTTCCAAATCATGAGCAATATTGAACGCGTCTTCTACTTAAAGGCCAATATACACACACAAGCTTTTTCTCACTAACGTTCTTCTCGGGGCATATCAATCACTTACCCCCTCAATTACTCCTCGCCTTTGGCTATGGAGTTCTTTGACTCTCTCTCCCTCTCCCTTTCTCTCTCTTGTGTGGTGCATTTGTCGTACCATTTGGATATATGCAATTCTTTCAAGTGGAAAAATAGTCATTTTGAAAGTTTTTAACTTGGACTTGGAAGAAGCTTTAAGGAGTTTTGATGTTGAATGTGCTACCCTCTACAATTTACGTCATCAAAAGCTTATGAATATGAAGATCATTATTTGTTGCTCAAATAGTGATTTTAAACCTGTAATAATGGAATTTATGCTAAATGGACGTCTTGATAGATGGTTGTACTCCCACAACTATTGCTTAGACATCTTACAAAGGATGAATATGATGATCGATGTGGCATCTGCGTTGGAGTGTCTTCATCATGTTCCTTTGCCTGTGATTCATTATGTTTTATTTTATTATTTTATTAACACACTCACATACACACTTATATGCGCACATCTTAAAATAAAGAGTTAAGGTTCTTTTCAGCTCTTTGAAGTATTTTCCTAGATACTTCAGTATCTTAAAGTATTTTTTTTAATTCATCTAGCACCCTACAGTAATTTATAGATGGGTCCATCACCTTAAAGTAACGTGTGGTTTTGGTTCACCCACCACTCAAAAGTATTTTATAGTGCAATTTTATTGTTAACAATATAATGTGATGGACACACCTAAAAAATTACTTAAGGGTAGCGGATGAACACAAAATATTTTAGGTGCTGCATGCAAATGAAAAAGCATTTTAAGGTGGTGTATGAACTACAATACTTCCTTGCAATATCATTGATCTATTCCATTAAGGTTGTTTAACCTCGTGCACCCTTGCTACAACGAGACCGTCAATTATCAAGCCCACACTCTCATCAAGAAATTCTTCAAGAAATTGAAATAACTTTGATGGATCCTCTAAAACTTTTTGGATGGTTGTTCTAAAAAAAATCAAATTTGAGAAGATTGAAACGTGAGATTGAACTCTTGGTGTGTTCGAGTTCACAAGGTGAGAACTCAAGTGGTCAATCAACTAAATGAATATTGGGTTATTCTCGGCTTTTTACCCCATTTTTTTTTTAAAAAAATTTTACATAATAAAAAATAAGAAAACATATTAAAAGTCATTTTAGTTTTTTTTTTGGGAACACATTCCTATTTTTTTATAAAACGTTTATTAAAAACTAATTATCAAAAAATTTAGAAAATATTAACATGAAATTATTACGCTAATATATGCTTGCTTTAAATCATGGAGGAGGAAAATATTTTTCAAAATTCTTTTTTTGGGTGAAGATCTTTATTAAATTCTTAAGACGACATGTTTACATAAAAATATCTTCAAATTTTTAAGCAAAAAAATATCTGGCCTTCAGACCCATTTTTTTCTCCCCACTAAAATTGACCCTCAAATCAAATGGGTGTCATACTGAATTACGGCCATCCCCTAAATTTTCCAAATCATGAGCAATATTGAACACGTCTTCTACGTAAAGGGCAATGTATCGACACAAGCTTTTTCCTACTAACGTTCTTCTCGGGGCATATCTATCACTTACCCCCTCAATTACTTCTCGCCTTTGGCTATGGAGTTCGTTGACTATCTCTTCCTCTCCCTTTCTCTCTTGTCCTGCGTTTGTCGTATCATTTGGATCTATATACAATTCTTTCAAGTGGAAAACACTACAAAAAAAAACAACATATTACCCATGGAAATTACCCACGGAATTCTGTCTCTGAAATCAAATTATTGACAGATTAGGGACGGAAATTCCATTGGTAATTTAATATTATTTTTTTTAAAAAAATCCACATGGCGACCTTAAAAGAGGCCACGTGGACATCACTGAAAGCCCCCCACCGCTCGCCCCTGCTTCCGGCAGCCCCCGAGCAAGGGGGACGTGTACCTCTAACCTTGCAACACGTGTTGCTGTGAGATAATTGTTGCATTTTGTGACAAAGGTGGGATTCAAACTTTGGACCTTTGGTATGTGTTTTGATGCCTTTGTCAGTTGAGCTGCTTTAACCTTGCGTTATTTATTCACGTAATAATATATATAATGTAATAATTAAAAAACAAATATAACATTAAGATAAATATATATTTATATATAATTATATATTTCATTTTTTAATATATAAAATATAAAATTTTTTTATTTCTAATTTCGTTTAAATATTTAATATTAATATAAATATATATAATATTAGATATATATTTATATATAAGTATATATTTCATTTTTTATAATATAAATTTAAAATTTTTTAATTTCTTATTTCATTTAAATATTTTAATATTAATATAAATATATATTTATATATAATTTTTTTTTATGATATAAATTTTAAAATTTTTAATTTTTTATTTCATTTAAAATTTTAATTATTAATATTATATATATTTAATATATTATATTAAATATTAATTTTATGATATTTAAATTTTTATTTGTTATAGATTATTTTTATTTTTATTATTTTATATAAATTATTAAAAGAAAATAAGAAAATTATTAGTTTTACCGACGGATTACCTATGGAATTTCATCAGTAATTTCTCCTTAAATTACCCACAGAATTCTGTGGGTATTGCGTCTGTAATTACAGACAGAATTTTTTCCGTCAATAATTAGAGACGGATTACCCACAGAATTCCATCGGTAATTTCTCATTCAAATTACCCACGGAATTCTGTGGGTAAGGTGTGGGTAATTACCGACAGAAAAAATTCCGTGGGTAATCAGTCATTATTTAGTGACGGAATTTTTTCCGTCTTTAATCCGTCGGTAATAGAGACGGATTACCCATGGAATTCTGTCGGTAATTTCTCATTAAATTACCTACAGAATTCCGTGAGTAAGGTGTGGATGATTACCGACGGAAAAAATTCCGTGGGTAATCTATCAATATTTACCCATGGAACTTTTTTCATCTTTAATTCGTCGGTAATTAGAGACGGAATTTTTTTCTATCAGTAATTCCGTTGGTAATTTTTCCAACAGAAAATCCATTGGTAAACCATCAAAAATTACTGAAGGAATTAATTCTGTGGGTAATATCATGTTTTTTTATAGTGAAAATATTCACTTTGAAAGTTTTAAACTTGGACTTTGAAGAAGCTTTAAAGAGTTCTGATGTTGAATGTGTTATCCTATACAATTTACGTCATCAAAATCTTATTAAGATCATTATATGTTGCTCAAATAGTGATTTTAAACCTCTAATAATGGAATTTATGCTAAATGGAAGTCTTGATAGATGGTTGTACTCCTACAACTATTGTTTAGACATCTTGCAAAGGTTCTATATGATGATCAATGTGACATCTGCATTGGAGTATCTTCATCATGGTTCTTTGCTAGTGATTTATTGTGTTTTATTTTATTATTTTATTAACACACTCACATACACACTCATTTGCGCACATCTTATATAATAAAGAGTCAGGGTTTTTTTCAGCTCTTTGAAGTATTTTTCTAGATACTTCAGTATCTTTAAAGTATTTTTTTATTCATTTTGCACCATAAAGTAATTTATAGGTGGGTCCAGCACCCTAAAGTAGTGTGGTTTATCCACCACTCAAAAGTATTTTTCCAGGTGCATTCAACATCATAAAGTATTTTATAGTGCAATTTTATCCTTGACAATTTGATATGATTGATACAACTGAAAAATTACTTAAGGGCAGTGGATGAACACAAAATATTTTTGGTGCTGCATGCATATGGAAAAATATTTTAAGGTGGTGGATTAATCTCAGGCACACTTGCTACAACGAGATCATCAATTATCACGCCAACACTCTCATCAAGAGATTCTTCGGGAAATTGAAATAACTTTGATGGATCTTCTAAAATTTTTTGAATGGTTGTTCAAAAAAAAAATTATATTTTAGAAGATTGAGACATGAGATTTAAGCTTTGATGAGTTCGAGTTCTCAAGGTGAGAACTCAAGTGCTCAATCAACTAAATAAATATTGGGTTATTCTCAACTTTTTCCCGATTTTAAATAACAAAAAACGATTTTATATAATAAAAAATAAGAAAATATATTAAAAGTCATCTTATTTTTTTAGTCTTTTAGAACAGTTTCCTATTTTTTTATAAAACAATTTATTAAAAACTAATTATCAAACAATTTTTTTTTTTTTATTTTTAAAAACATTTTTTTGGAAATAAGAAATTAAACAATAAGGACTATGTTTTCGTTAAATGTTTAAACGACAAATACAATACATCTAACAAACTGATTATTTTTGTATGGGTCTTACATCATTTGTTTATTCTTTCATTTGTATCGCTATAGTTTTGTCTGAATTCATCATTTACGTTGATTTTTGTGAAAGCACTTTCAATCTCATAATTTTTTTAGGTACCAAAATCACCCTATTAATAATTGAAGCTAAACTCTTATAAAATAAGATGATAGGCTCCGAGTCAGTATATCAATGACATTGCAAATTGGAACTAAATGTTAAATTAACATGAAATTATTGTGCTAATTTATGCTTGCTTTAAATCACAGAGAAAGAAAATATTTTTTAAAATTCTATGTTTGGTTGAAGATCTTTATTAAATTCTTAGGAAATATGTTTAGATAAAAATATCTTGAACTTTTTAAGCAAAAAAATATCGCATCTTCATACCCATTTTTTCTACATATGGTGTCATCCTGAATTATGGTCATCCACTAAATTTTCAAAATCATGAGCAATATTCAACGCGTCTTCTACTTAAAGGGCAATGTATCCACACAAGGTTTTTCCCACTAACGTTCTTCTCGGGGCATATCTATCACTTACCCCCTCAATTACTCCTCGCCTTGGTCTATGGAGTTCTTTGACTATCTCTCCCTCTCACTTTCTCTCTCTTGTGTAGTGCATTTGTCGAACCCTTTGGGTCTGTATACAATTCTTCCAAGTGGAAAAATAGTCACTTTGAATGTTTTTAACTTGGACTTGGAAGAAGCTTGAAGGAGTTTTGATGTTGAATGTGCTACCCTGTACAATTTACGTCATCAAAATCTTATCAAGATCATTATCTGTTGCTAAAATAGTTCCTATTAAAGAGTACTTCTAATTATTTCTTAAAGAAAAGATCATTAATTCATTTAATTTGACATAATTTTTTCTAACTTCCGCCCTCTGTATTTTTTTTTTCACACTTTAAACCTCCTTTATAGCAAAGGTAAAATGGGAAAAAATGTAATTAATGAGGTTATTGGTTACTTATATTTGGGACCAAAAATTGCTTCTAGAAGATACCCTATAACAAGGACTAGAGGGAGTATGCAATTCATATGTTAAATATGAGTAAATTTGAAAGTTTATTTATTTTTAGATAAATTATATTTGAGAAGACTAAGAGACATGAGATTCAAGCTTTGACGGGCTCGAGTTCCAAAGGTGAGAGCTTAAGGGTATGTTTGGTTGAGCGATTCGATTGCTTATAAGTTGCTTTTTAATAGTGATTTACGGTATACGAAGTAAGTATGTGAGAGGAGTTGTGTCTCGATTTACGTAAAAAGCAACTTATAAGTTTTTATAAGCTCAAACAAACATGCTTTAAGTCGTCAAGTAGTTAAATGAATATTGGGTCATTCTTCACTTTTTGCTTGATTTTAAATAACAAAAAAGGTTTTTACAAAATAAAAAATAAGAAAACATAGTCATTCTAGATTTTTTATTTTTCAGAACAGATTCCTATTTTTTTATTAAACATTTAATTTAAAACTAATTATAAAACAATCTTTTTATCTTTTTATTTTTAAAAACAAAAAATTGTTTTGGAAATAGGAAATTAAACAATAAGGCCTATGTTTTCGTTAAATTTTGAGAGTTAAGATTAAATATCTTTAAAATATATTTTAAAAAACAAAAACAATATACCCAACAAGCTAATTATTTTTTTCTAATTGCATTTTTTAAGCTTAACGATCAAATGGGGGCCTACTCACAAGTCAAGCACGCCAATATTTAATCTACAAATTGGGGTATCAGTATCAGATATAAAACATCCAAATGCAAGTGGTCCAAAAGACTTTTGATATTTATCCTTCTTCTCACTGACTTTTTGGTTTTGGGAACTAAGTTTATGGCCTACAAACGTGATAACGCTGTGTGATGAAGATGCATGTGGTCGTCGATGTGAGAAATTATGCAACACGCAATTTTCTTCTTCTCTTGCGTTCAACATCTTTTATGGAGCAATTTTATGGTTATTTAATTTGTGTCCTTATTTAAAGTCTATCTAAATCTAAGTAAGTATATGTTTCTTTAGCATCGATAGGGATATTTTTCTTCAAGCAAGTAAAGGATAATTAATATTATCTCTAGATGTTATTAATAAATTTTTATTTAATATAAGAAAAATCTATATTATCACTACCATTATTTTATATTGTTTTTCTTTTTTTTTCTTCCCTTTGTTGAAGCACGAAACAGGGGGAAAAGCCCCATGAGGATTCATTTTTTGTACCATTTTTTTTGCGTCAAAACTGTATTTGAATAATAAGATCATGGTGTCCATTATTTTTTAGGATAATAAATATATTAATTTTGGAAGTCGAATTAATCTAAAAGCTAACTGGCTTAGGAACTCATTTCGAGACAACTAACCATGAGTTTCCAAGTCTTCTAGCTTACAAAAATAATCAAACCTACCAGACTTTACCAAAAGCTTGTGCTTCCAAGTTGTCTTCATAAGGAACAAATAATCCCCACAAGATTCTAATTAACGTTCCTTAGGGGTTACATTGACTGGGTGTGTTTGCTAATAATTAGTGTTTAGGTAGTAAAGTTTAGGTTGATTCTCAGATTATACTAGTTTCCATACCTTTGTTCTTGCATTGTGCCCTGAATCTGACTTGGATTACTAGAAATCTAAGTGCAATACTTTCTTCATTACGTCGCAGTTTCCAGAAATTCTGGGTTCTTTCCTGTAATTTTTCCCACACTGATATGCAATGAAAATAAACCCAAAATGTAATACTTTATATGCCAAAATTAATCATAAGTCATAAAATATATGATATTTTTGCCCTTTTCCAACCTTAATTTCTTATATACACCTTTAATCACAATTAATCACAAAAGAGGCGTTTTAAGCTCAATTTTTATGACAAAAATCCCAAATAAAATATGAAAATATATAATAAAAATAGAGATTTGTTACATATACAATATGACATGATTTTGTGTGTCACGAATGTACATTGAATTAAAAAGATCAGAAATTGCTTATTTTTAATTTCCCATTTTATTTCTGCCAACCAAAAAAAAAATTGATTTTCTAAGTGAATTAAAAAATTTCTTACCTTTGTCTGTATCTTTATGCTCTATACTGGTGTATTGGAAATCTCCTTATGCTTTTGGGAGTGAAACCTAGCTAAACGTACTAAATTATGTCTTGAGTAATTACTGATTAACTAAAATTTCTTTTAGAGAAGAGTTTGTTTAAGAAACAAATAGCATCAATAACGGCACATAAGATGCAAAAGTGGGGTTTGAAGAATAATTTTTATTAAGATTTCAAGAGGTTTAGACAAAGTATTGCATAATTTAACAAATTTTAGTACTTTGATTTTCAACAAGAAAATAGTGATTTTTGTCAAAACAATTCTCTTAAAAAGGAGAAAAATCCTCTAAAAATTAAGGTAAAGTACAAGCTCAATGGAGAAAAGAAGTTTCTCTCCAAAATAATTTTAGAAAAATGATCCTCCCGAAATTTTTTAAAAAATCTGAGCTAAAAATATTTTTCTTCAATTCCTTTTATAATACTAGTTACATTATATTCTTCCCCAACTCAAGAATCTTCAATTTCTCGGTATGTCCTTTTCTTCTCATTCTTCATTTTCTTTATATTTTAAAGACTTGCAATTTGGGCAATTGTAGCAAAGGATCCTATGACTCACTATTTGATTAAAAAGTCATATTCATCTTACATATTGAGAATTATATTAATTCCTCTTTCACATCTTCTAGTCCAAGAATAAAACGCAAACAACCATTAGATCAGAATATGCAAATATATGTACAAAAAAACAAAAAGATTATGCAAATATATTGCAAAACAAAGCATCTACTGATTGATAGAAAAATTAAAGTGAGAGAATGACATTGGGGCCCGCTAGATGATGATTGTTAAGACTTTAGTCCCCAAATTGGAAAAACATCAAATCTAAATTGTAAAAAAAAGCAATAATTGATGTTGGTAACCCGTTCATATTGTTGAACAATATGAAAACAACATAAAGTCCATTAAAAAAAGTACTTTATCTACGTTAAAGCACTCTTTATCAAAAGCATACTTTAGCTTTTTATAAAAGGAAAAAAACGCATACTTTAGCTTTCACTTTTCTATATATGAATGAAAACGTTTACAATCACTTATGTTTATTATATATTTTCTTATATGTAATATGGTGGCCGACAGTCTAGTTAAAGTTCAATCACCCAGCTTACCAACTTATATCAAATTCATGCAAACAAGACAAATAAAATGAGATTAAATATGGGGGAAAAAGGTAATATCTGAAATGTCAAAAAGAAAAGTGTGATATGTTTGGATTCACTTAAAAGGAATAAACATCATCAAAGATGAGCAAGGGTATGGAAAGGAAATGGTTGTTGGTCTCTTAACAAATTATTATGCTCTTATCTTTTCTTGTTTTACTTTTATGATTATATTGAATGACATGAAAATGCTCACAATTATTTATCTAAAAAAAATGATCTATAAAAGGATTATTTTCTCAAAAAATTTAAAAAAAAAGACGTGAAGCTTAACTGGTGGGGGCTATTTCTAGATTAGAGGAATATAACTTTGCTTGATCATATTTTTAAATCCAAATAATTGAAATTAAATCCATCAATATTCATAATTTTTTATAATTAATAAAGAAATTTTCATAAAATTTATATATGAAGCCAGCATGATAAAATCAAAAAAAAAAAATTAACGTGAGTTAACAAGTGTATAAACTTGTGAGTTTAACTGAATTTACAACAAACAAGAGTTTGCCTGCTATTCGACTTGATTTAATAAGGCAGAAACGTAAAAACAATAAACTTAGATAATCACCTTGTAAGTTTGACAACAATGCTAATTAGGGGAAATTAATCCGAAAGTCCCATAGTTTTAATCATATCCTTGTCGCTTTTTTACTGGCTCTTTACAATTTCTTAGATAAGCATTAGTTTATATGTTCATAATCTGTTAATTATGAATCTTAATGTCAAAATTGTACTACCAATATGTTACCAAATAGTGTGCCAACAATAAATAAAAGTAGTTAACTCTTCAAGTGATTTATATTATGGATCAAAAAAAATTTTCCAAAAGATGCCCTATATTTTAGACTTAGAGAATATAAAAATAGATACCTTTGATATTGTTAGCCCTATAAACGAACTAAGTAATGCCACTGTCATGAAGTAGCGCGCGCGTTGGTTGCTTCTGCTTTAATTTTTTTGTTGATACAAGGTTTAAACAATATTTAGTGAGCCTTATTTATCGTGATTATTGTTCATGATTGTGGACATCCCTGATTTATGTGACATAAGAATATAAAACCCGTAATAATTATATAATAAAAGAGACTATAATGTACTCCTAGGATCCTTAATGTATGACATAACTTGGGAATTAATATAGAAACTATTTTTCAAATTTATCAATTTTTCTCAAATTAGCCATTTTAACATTCCCTCAACAATAATCAAGTATGTGTGAGAGGGGGAATTAAGGAAGATGATTAGGATGTTTTTGAAAAAAATATGTCATATTAGCTAATTTAACTAACTTTCATAATCTAATCAAATTAATTAACTGACTAACTTCCAAAATGTGAATACTCTCAAAATTTTGGATAAGTTTATCTCGTTCTTAAAGAACTAATACTGTGGTCATTGATAGATCAATGTTCTTTTAGGGCTTGTTTGGTCTGAGGGGAGGGGAGGGAAAGTGGGCGGAGAGAAAACTTTTTTAAGTTGAATTTAAGAAAATTAAGGTGGGGTTAAAAATTTTTAATTAATTTTTCTTGCTTTTTTATCTTATATATTCTCTTTATTAAAATTTTATCATCCCACTTCTTCAATCTTTTAAAATTCAACTCATAAAAATTTTCCCTCTCCTCTCCTCCCTTCCAAATCCCCACACCAAACAGACCCTTAAAGCATAAAACTAGAGAGCGCAAGATCTCATTATTGAGGTTTTTTGGTATGTACTATATACTATACAGTGAGTGTTTTTTTAAGCCAAACCTATGACTTCAGAGTTTGACAATTTTGCTATATATTATTTGGTGAGACAATTATTAGATATTGTGTGCAGGTGTGTGTGTGTGTATATCCTACACACGCACCCAAACATTTAAGAGCCCAATCTAGCTATTTACCACTCTAATTTATCACTTTCACCAAACTAATTTACCTAATTTATAAATTGATTTGTAATAAAATATTACACATAAATATTTTAAGAAAATCAAATCACATATATTATAATTGACTAATTTATTCATTTTCTTGATTTGTCCAAGTATCTCCTAGGATGAAGATAAAATTATAATATAATATTGTTAAAAAATTAACCCAATTTTTGACCATTTAATTTAATATAATATTGTTTAAATTAAAAAAATACAATAAAATATAATATGAAAAAAAAGATAAAATTATAATTCAGTAGTTTATATTATAAAAATATAATATAAAATAAAACATCCACTTCCTGGGCGCAGGCGCACAATGTGGGGACTTCCATACTCTCTCCACCTCAATCTATCCTTGCTGTGTTGCCTTCTTACTGAAGGAACGATGCCGCTTCATCTCTATGGAGGGAAATGGAGAGAGGTTGTAGGGTATTTTTTGGAGATCATGCCATGTTTGTGATAATTAATTAGTCAAGTAGCTCTTATATTATGTTTAGAGGAGCACATATTTTCATTATTAAGTTTGATAAAGTTGAGAAAATATCTATAAAAATTATTTAAAAACAAACATAATATCGAACAAGCTTATTATTATTATTATTATTATTATTATTATTATTATTATTATTATTATTATTATTATGGCATTTTTATTCTTGTTGATCAAATGGCGTCTACTCACAAGTCAGGCACGTCAATAATGGAGTAACTGTATATGATACCTCTTTTTGATATGTATGCATTCTTGTCACTAACTTTTTTGTGTTGGGAGGTTTCTTATATGGCCTACAACACTTGACCACAAATGAAATAATAATGCAGTGGTGATAAAGATGTGAGAAATTATGCAACACGCAATTTTCTTCTTTTCTTTTTTTTGATACATAAAGAAGAAAAACTCTCAAGCCTCAGCCTACATCTGTAGGAATACAATGATCCAGCTCTAAAACAGCTGTTAACTCAGGCGTGGAATACAAAAAAGGGTGAAACCCTGTTACACATGAAAGTGCCTAATTTTCTTCTTTTCTTGCACCCACATCTTTATTTTTATTTTTTGGCCGGCACACATCTTTATTTTATGGCACAATTTTATGGTTATTTCACTTATTTGTGTCGTCCTTAATAAATTTTTTTATGGGGTAGACGTGGACCATGTTTAGACTTCCATGAGTCAAGTCTATCTAAATCTAAGCAAGTATATTTACTATTTTTCAAATATGTCTAATTATATCTCCACTAAATTTAATCGAGGAGTAAGAGAAATAATTATAGAGAAACTAAATAAAACAAATTACACATATATGAGGAAATAAATTTAGATAGAATTCCGATATGCTATTTGTATTTCATAATTTGCGTCTATAAAACCTTAAATAAAAAAAAGAAACAAATAATGAAAAAAAATGAAATTAAAAAGACCAAAATCCTTGTGTTTGTAATTAAAGTTTCTTACATGGGAAATTTATATACGAGTATCTGGCCAAAAAAAAAAAATCCTGGAGTAGATGCAGAAGTTCGTATTTAATTTTATTTTGCAATTCGAATCTAAAACGTAAGAATCTCGTCATCATTCAAGAAAATATAAAATATCAGATAATTTAGAAATTTTTCGAAGCCTTTAAACAGTATCCATAATTAAGATTGCAAGTCTTCTCCAGCTTCCAAGAAGTCAAGAGCGTGCCAGACTTTACCAACAGCTTGTGCTTCCTATCATTATTCATAATATGATACATATTTATATAATTTAATTATATTAAGAAAGTTATTTAATATGAAATATATTTTATAAAACAACCTAGTCATTTTCTTTAATTGGCCTTCCTCCTTGATTTTTGTTGAGGGAGCCTCAATAGAGATGAATTAGGAAAAGTTTAACAAATATAAAAAATATGTCTTATATTTAAAACTAATATCAATTTTTCAAATATGTCTTATATTAATGACAGGAGTTGGAGGGAGTACTTGAAAAGAATATATAATAAATTGAATAATCTTAGTTTGAAGAATTGGGATATCTTCAGACAGGAACAAATTATCCCCAGCCCACAAGCTTCAAATTAAAGTTATTTTGAAGTTACTCATCAAAATCCAACTGTAGTACTTGATTGAAACAAAGCAGTGATAATGTAGTCCTTAAAGTAATGACGAAGAAATTAATTACAGACCACACATCTTTTTTGTCATTTTGTCTTTCATTTTGTATTGCCATTAATTTTTCTTTTTTTAGATACAAAGGCAAGCAAAGCTTGAAAAAATTACAATATCAAGGGGCTAGACCCGAAAGGTTGTTCATGTGGCAGCAAACCACGCTCTAACGCAAAAAGACGGATACATTCCGCCAGCGGTGACCCTAATCAAATAACTTCATCACTCGCAATTTAGGGGAGGCTGGGGAAAAATCCCCCATTAAAAATTTTACCGGTATATTTGAGTAATACTCTATGTGTACAAAATTTATAGATTACAAATGCTTTCAATGTATAAAACTTTATCAGGTCTTTCTCACTTATGAATTACTTTTTTAAAAAAATCATTGGTGGGGGATATCTACATTATGACATTAATGACTTGATTTGACAATGATTAATATATATATGTATATATATATATATATACATATATATTCGGTCATTCCCTCAATAACCTTCTCATTATGATGATTAAAAAAAAATCATATTCCTCTACGGGCAGGTTGTATGAGATATCCACATTATGACATAAATGACATGATTTTGTGTCACGAATGTGCATTGAATTTAAAAGTTCGAAAATTTTTATTTTTTTACTTTCCCATTTTATTTCTGCCGACCACCAAGTGAATTAAAATGTTTCTTACATTTGTCTGTACTCTATGCTCTCTATACTGATGCATTGGAAATCTCCTTATGTTTTTGGGAGTGAAACCCAGCTAAACTAAATTATGTTTGAGTAATCTCCTTATGTTTCGGTCTGTGTGTCGAACGAGCAAGCAGAAGAAGACGTCGTATGGAGAGACTAGACTGAACACATTAAAATGTTTTTCGGCAGAATTATAATTTTTAACAACTCTACGCCCCTTTATGTAATTTTATTTTGCCGTTTTTCTCATTGATTTACAATTTCCCAAAATCTTGGGAATTTTCTATAATTTTCCCTAATCTTCAAAAATATTAATTCAACCCAATTGACATTTTCTACATTTTCCAATTTTCTTACAAAACACCTACAATACAAGATTAAGCACAAGGTGGTATCAAAAATCCAATAAATCATTTAGATGAATAATTAACAAATTATGACAAGTTTACCCCTAATTAGATTTAATTTAATACAAAAGTACCTAACTTAAATTAGTGCTTAATCATACAATAATAGTCTAAAAAACACATTAAATTCCCCAAATTAGTGATTAAAAAGTCTATAAAAATATGGTTCAATCTGTTTAAACAAAGTATTGCATAATCTAACAAATTTTAGTACTTTGATTTTCAACAAGAAAATAGTGATTTTTGTCAAAACAATTCTCTTATAAAGGAGAAACATTCTCTAAAAATTAAGGTAAAGTACAAGCTGGATGGAAAAAAGAAGCTTTCTCTCCAAAATAATTTTAGAAAAATGTTTCTCCCAAATTTTCTTAAAAAATCTGAGCTAAAAAGTTTAAATCATCTCATCAGACCAAGTAGATCCGTAATGTTCAGCACATATATCTGCAGGCTGCAGCATGCTTATTTCCAACATCCAATATATCCACAACACTCTTGCTTTAAAATATTTTTCTTCAATTTATTTTATAATATTAGTTACATTATATTCATCCCCGACTCAATAATCTTCAATTTCTCTATATGTCCTTTTCTTCTCATTCTTTTAAACACTTGCAATTTGGGCAATTGTAGCAAAGGATCCTATGACTCACTATTTGATTAAAAAGTCATATTCATATTGAGAATTATATTAATTCCTCTTGCACATCTTCTAGTTCAAGAATAAAGCACAAACAACCATTAGATCAGAGTATGCAAATATATTGCAAAACAAAGCATCTACTGATTGATAGAAAATTTGAAGTGAGATAATGACATTTGGGCCCCTAGATGATGGTTGTTTTTTTGTTTTTTTGCTTTTTTGCCAACGATGGTTGTTAAGACTTTAGTCCCCTAAATTGGAAAAATATCAAATCCAAATTGTAAAAAAAATGCAATAATTGATGTTGTTAACCCGTTCATATTGTTGAACAATATGAAATCAACATAAAGTCCATTAAAGTACTTTATCATCACGTTGAAGCACTTTTTATCAAAAGCATATTTTAACTTTCACTTTTCTATATATGAATGAAAACTTTTACTTTCACTTATGTTTATTATATATTTTCATATATGTAATATGGTGGCCGACAGTTTCGTTAAAGTTTAAACATTTTTTTTATGAAATATATAACATTTGACGCAGTAAAAAATGTTGAAGAGTTTGCTCATTTTTATTTAAATATTTATTGTTGCATGTTTTTTTTTTTTGTGTATTTATTGTTTGCTGCTTACTACTAGTTTTTGTGAGTGACTCGTGTGTTTTCAAAGGAATTTGGTCATACTAATGTACCATGAAAAAAATTATGTATTGTACAATGAAATTATAAAATGAGTGAAAATTAAAAAAAAATTAAAGAAAAGCCTATTGAGTTGTTAAGATTATAAATTCATGAGGTAATATTATTATTAGTCCTTAGAAGAATATAGACTCGTCATTGATAACCCCAATTTTTTTGTTCTTATTGTCCTTTCAATGCCAAACATTTACTATTGTATAGAAACATTGATGGCAATTTAGAAGAATATTATGTTAAGCTTACTAGGTATTTTGCTGCTCCAAATCATTCTTGATATCTAATTTCTTCATTTCAATCACCTAGCTTACCAACTTATATCACATACATGCAAACAAGACAAATAAAATGAGATGAACTGTGGGAAAAACAAAAGGAAATATCTGAAATGTCAAAAAGAGAAGTATGATATGTTTGGATTCACCGAAAAAGGAATAAACACCATCATAAGGAACAAATCATCCGCACAAGATTCTAATTAACCTTCTTTAGGGGTTATTCAAAAGCCTGCTGTACTTTTTGTAAAAAAAAGAAAAGAAAAAGAAAAAAGCCTACTGTAATTGACCAAAAATGAAATAAAACATGGATAATGTGGTCCTCAATGTGATAACCAAGAAAGTAACTATGGACCTCATATCTTTTTTGTCATTTTGTCTCAGTCATTATGCATTGCCAGTAATTCTTCTTATTTTTTTTTTAATGAACCGGTTATTTTTCAATTGATATATTTTTATCTGCATCACTCAAAATTTTCCTATCATAATCGCTTACGGGCTGTATGAGATATCTACAATATGGCCTAATCAATATTTAACACTGAATTAACTAGTCGGCAAAAACAAAAAAAAAAAACAACAGTAAATTAACTTATACTGCCTTCCCACTGCTAACTAATACTGCCTCTAGTCATAATATCAAAGTCTTCTAGAAGGAAATTATGGTCTAGAATATAAGAGGTTGAGAGAGTAATTAAGTAGACAAAGTTAATAACTTAACCACTTCTTTTGGAATAAGGACTAGGGGGAGTATATTTTTTGTAGTGATTCTTTAACTAGTATGGTTTGGATATGGAGAAGTATAAATGTGTATTCCAGGATGCTCCATACTTGCCGCAATAACTTACTTTCCAGTCTGATATGCTAAATATGGGAAAACTTGCTTCCTTAATTAAATAGCTCCTATATTATAGATAGAAGGAAGTGCTAGATAATATAAGAATAAACTTCTTTACCAGAAATTTCCTTAATTAAAAATATATACTTTCTTATAGAAAATAGGACATTCACTAAAAATTGTTTATGATATTTTGTTAGAAAAATAAATCTCCTTCATTACTAGGATAATTGTATTCTTTTGATCTATTAAATGTTAGAAACTATTATATGCTAAGAGTTTATTTTAATTTAACGAAAATAAAATACAAGAACCTGATTTAAAATTAAGGTAAATTATAAGAACTTTCATATTATTTTTTTCAATATTATATGAGCTTAATTCAGTTTTTTTATGAACACTGGATTGAGATGTTAATATTGACAAATCCATATTTTGTTATACATTTTCATATTTATTTGGGGATTTTCTCATAATGATTGAGTTTAAAATGCCTTCTTTGTGACTATTTGGGATTTAAGAGTAAATACATTGAATTAAAACCAAAAAGGGCAAATTTGTCATAAAAATTGTAATTACTCTTTATCATTGATTTTTGAGAATATTTTGATGTTGGTTTAATTTTAGGTGTTTTAGAAGAAAATTGGAGAATGTGGAAAATGTTAATTGGGGTCAGAATTAATATTTTTGAAGACTAGGGAAAATTGCGGAAAAGGCTGAGAATTTCTGGAAACTGTATATCAATAAATAAAAGGATCTTGTTGACAAAAAAAGGGAAAATGACGGAAAAGTGTTCTCAAAAGTTAGAAATGATAGATGGGTGATTTCGCAATTTGGAAGTTGGGAATTCCTTATCATATTTTGATATTTTCTAATCAATTTTTGGTAAAAAAAAAAACTCATATGTCATTTCCCAATTCCGAGAACACTTTTATGTCATTCTCCCAAAAAAGTAAAGAAAAGGATCAGAGAAAACTACAAAAAATGGCCCAAAGTTTTGGAAAGCTACAGTTTTGCCTAAAAGAGTTTTAAAATTGATAGTTTAATCCCTGCACAAATTTTTGAATATTTGCAGTGAAGTCTCCAATCAAAAATTGCGTTTTGACCAGAGACAGGTCAGATTTCAGATTCCATTCTCGACATATCAGAGCCCAGGAGCGCCGTGCAAGAGCTTCGGACTAAAGATCTTCAACCTTGACCTCTCATTCTTCATCACCTTCATCTTCTTCCTTCTCGCCGGCGACATCATTCACAATTATTAATATTTAATTGTGATTGTAATGTAAGGGTTCTTGGTTACTTGTATCATTGCATTCCAGTGATTCAAATTGCTAGAGTTTTGAATTGGGTTTTGGTTAGAAAGATTATATTTTATCAGGTGCAGAGGAATTAATTCACCTAACTCAAACTAGCTTCAAGGGTCTTTTAGACACCTTTGTCAAGCTAGCAACTCCCATTATTTTTTGAAGCAAAGATAAATAAAATTTATTGTTCTAGGAGGTTTTCATCATATTTCAAAACCAATTTCCATTTCACTTCATTAATTTTATTCAAAAATTATTAGTTAAAGCATTTTAGTTTAATTGCAACTTAGTTGACAGTTAAAAAGCTTAATTCCTTTTTATTATTTCATATCAATCATTGCACTTAGTTTCTATGTAAGTAATAAGGGATTCCTCAAGAGACGATCTAGAATTGCATCCTATATTACAATCATTTATTTAATTTTGAAGAAGTTACTAAGGCCGACACGCTCTTTTAAATATTTAGTACCAAATCCAACTCTCATCTAATTTTTTTATTAACAACCGGAGGTATTTACATTGAATCTTCGTTTGAAGACTTTGGATCTTTTTCTTTTTATTGAATCTTGGTCTGAAGACTTTGGATCTTTTTCTTTTTCTTTTTTTGTGATCAAATGAAGACTTTGGAATTGATATCTTCGAAAAAGAACAGAGTATCCCCACAAACTTCAAGTTAACGTTATTTTAGGGTTACTCAAAAGCTTATACTTTACTACAAATAAAGCAGCGAAAATGACGTCCCCAAAGTGATAACAAAGAAATTAATTAAGGAGAACACAACGTTTTTGTCATTTTGTCACTGTCATTATGTGTTGCCAGTTATTTTTCAATTAATATCTTTTTATCTGCATCACTCACAATTTTCATATCATATTTGCTTCCCGATTGTATGTGATATCTATAGTATGGCATTAATGACTTGATTTGAGCTTGGATGAGTCATATTCCCTTGCGTAAACAATACTCCTCTAATTCTATTATAAGGTAGTGAGAGAAAAAAAATTTTAATCCTATTTATAGGGTAAAGAAAATTTTTTCATATAAGTATATAATTTTATCCTTAATTTATTATTATGTTGACTTTGTTCTCATGGATCATAATACATAGTAAATAGGGGTAAAGTTAGAAAGTTATTGAATTTTAAAGCAGGGTTAATAAAATTTAAAGTTTTTTTCTTTGTCTATGTAAAATATGCTCAAAGTATCTTATAAATATGATAAGAGAATATTCAACGATGAATTAACTAGTCGGCAAAAAACATAAAAAAAAAAAACATGAATTAACTAATATTAGATGAGTTACAATCAACGCGCTTTTGCCTTCCCTACTGCTATAAATATATTACTCCCTTACGTTCCTATTAAAGAACACTGCTATTTTTTCACCAAAAAAAAAAAAAAGAACACTGCTATTTAATTCTTATATACTAAGAAATCATCATTAAGTCATTTAATTTGTTGTAAATTTTTCTAACTTTTGCCCTCTGTAATTTTTATTTTTCCAACTTTGAACCTCAATTATAACAAAGGTACAATGGGAAAAAAAAGTAAATAATGAGGTTATTAGTTACTTATATTTGGGACCAAAAATTGCTTTTAGAAAATGTCCTATAATAAGGACCACAGGGAGTATGTAATTCATTATATTAAATATGAGTAAATTTGAAAGTTTATTTATTTTTACATAAAGTTAATAACTTAACCACGTCTTATTATATTTTCAATAAGGTGATTGGAAATGCTTTTATAATAAAAACTAGGAGGAGAAGTATAAATGTGTATTCTAGGATGCTCCATA
Organism: Inga leiocalycina; assembly: GCA_963242795.1. Taxonomy (NCBI): domain Eukaryota; kingdom Viridiplantae; phylum Streptophyta; class Magnoliopsida; order Fabales; family Fabaceae; genus Inga; species Inga leiocalycina. Next base: position 64,197,282 of record OY725321.1, read on the forward strand.
ATACTTGCACCTGTGATTGAATTGCTAGTCTGATATACTAACCATGGGAAGACTTGCTTCCTTTCTTTTCATTCTCTTCCTTTGCTACTTTGTGGCCTCCTTAACATGGAGCGAGATGGATTCCACCATCGACAAATCTGCCCTTCTTGCTTTCAAATCATCTATTGCGGTGGATCCATACAATCTCTTATCTAACTGGTCAGTCTCTTCTTCCCCATGTGATTGGGTTGGTGTTGGATGCAATACTCGCCATGGAAGGGTCCGTTTCTTGAATCTTAGTGACACAGGCCTTAAAGGCATCTTATCTCCACAACTAGGAAATCTCTCTTTCCTTGTTGAACTTGATCTGAGTAGCAATTATTTTCATGGCCAGATACCAAAAGAGTTGGTACAATTGCGTAGATTGAAACGACTCAACTTGAGCTACAATTATTTTCATGGACAAGTTCCAACATGGATAGGAGATTTATCTGTGCTTGAGCATTTGAGTTTTTGAAATAACAGTCTTAATGGATTTATTCCAATATCTCTGCTCAATCTGTCAAAGTTGGAGATCTTGGATTGGAATTCTAACTTCATTCAAGGGACCATTCCGCTTGAGATAGGAAGTTTAAAGCACTTGAAGAATTTACGACTTGCAAGGAACAAGCTTTCTGGAGCTATACCACAAACAATTTCCAACTTGTCTTCACTTGAATTATTGAGTTTGTCTTATAACACTTTATCAGGTATGTTTTTGAGAAATATGGGCTTGTCTAAATTGTTTTTTTTTATATTGTATGCGTTTCTTTTTTTAAAAAAAAAATAACAGAAAAAGAACTTTGAAATTGCAAAATTCCAAATTAGGTATTTCCTAAAAAATGAGTTATGAATTGCTTTTCAAGTTTCATCATTCCCTTATAAATTCTTGGAAATTAATCTAATTTGAGATTTTACAATTTCAAATTTATTTTTCTATCTTTTTCCCTATTTTTTCCTGCATCTTTCTGGTATTATTTTACGAATAAAAGAATCCATCGTCCAATTTTTGAAACGGTTTGTAAAGTCATAACATGAGAAAAAAGAATAATGGTACAAAGTTCAAACGAATCTAAAAGGTTCATCATTAGTCTTTGAAAATAAATATTTATTATTCTGTTAATAAAAAGTTTTTGTAGTTTTTTCTTTTCTGAATAAGTAAGCTTCTTTTTTTTGTACAACTTAAAATAAGTAGGCCTTACAAGTACGAGCAACCTATCTTTTTGGAACATATAATTTTCATTTGGATAATCAGAGTTATATATCAATTTATTATTTACTATTAATTTTTATCTTTAAAAAAATAGTAACAAAATAACTTTTCTGGGAGTCTCCTAACAAATATGCGTTTTGAAAGAAAAGATAAAATGCAAGGGCGCCAATTCTTCTAGTTTTTTCCTTTAACACAGTTAATTGAAGAAACTCATACTCTTACTCCTTGAATGAGATGAACGCCACTTGCATGACATATAGAAGTTTGTCAGAATTAATTAATCCACTATATTCAGAAAGATAACAGTAATTTTGTCCAAAAAAAAAAAAAGAAAGATAACAGTAATAAATATAAGTATATATTAATCTAAATTACAAAATAATAAACTAAATTGGGGTATAAAACACGGTGTGAAACCTTGTGGAATAGCACAATACACTCTCCAAGATTAAATCCATCCAAATTTCTCATCGAAGCACATATCCTTTTTTTTTTTTTAACCTGCGCACATACAAATTATTTATTCGATCGTTATTAGTGAAGTCAAATTGGAACGGTCATTCCTTTCTAAAAATAAGTGTAGTAGTGCGGTGCTTTATTATTTAGTATATATTTGTTTTATTTCTAAAAAAGTGCGCAAGTCTTACTATATGTATTTATCAAAATATTACTTGTCTCATGTACATAATACCTTAATCAAATGCACCAATAATCTTATTTGGCGTATGGATTTTGATCTTGAATTGTCCCTATATAGGACTTATTTAGTTAGTAATAGATTTAATTTTTGAAAATAATTATATTTCTTAATATTGTCAGCTTAACTTTCTAACGATATATCTTATGCTTAAGTATATCTTTTCTTTATTTTTTTCAATAAAATGCCGACATAAATTGTAACATTAGAATGAGAAATTTCAAACTGTAGACATCAATACAAAAATACATATACCTAAAGAAAATTCTTCCATATGTATGTTCAAACCCCAAGGAAGAAAAGGTGCACACTCTTTACTCCTCTCTCTTTCTCAGTTTTAGTATTTTTATTAAATTATTTCTTTAGTATCTCTTTCAACACTGATACAATGATAAGTGAGAATTTTTGCTATATATATTAATTATTTCTACAATGAACTTTATCATTTTGTTATGACAACTTGCTTATTAATCTGGATTATACTTATTGCGCATGTTATAAAAGTTGATGTTTTTGACATATTGTTTGTCATTTAATTTTGAAGGAGCCATTCCAAATCAGATTGGTGATCTTCCACAGCTACAGAAAATATATCTCGGAGCTAACCGACTTTCAAGTTCTATACCAACCTCCATATTTAATAGTTCAGTGCGACAATACATTGATCTAGCCAGAAATAATTTATCTGGAAGTCTGCCAATAAATTTGTGTTTTGGCCTTCCAAAACTTAAATTATTCTATGTCCATGAAAATGATTTGTCTGGTGAGATACCCTCTATTTGGCATCAATGCAAGGAATTGGAAGATCTAGAATTGAGTCATAACATGTTCAACCCAGGAATCATTCCAAGTGACATTGGAAATTTGACAAACCTCCAAAGTCTATATCTTGCCAAAAGCAATTTGCAAGGTAAGAATCATTCCCTGAACAATTTCCAATTTTCTCTCTTGGTTTCCATGTTTTGTCTATTCCAGTATTTTCTTTTGGACGACATCTTTCTTCTTTTTCTTAAAAAAAAAAAAAAAGATGTACGAATCATCCAGCTTTCTCAATGAATCACATATCCAATAAAAACAGGCCATGGGAATAATAGTTTGGTCTATGGATATTAGTCCAGCCAGATTGGAAAGGTCATGGATTTTTTCAAAAGAATTATAGTTTTCTTTTAACATTTAAGGTATATTATAGCGTTAATTCTCAAAATAAGTCAGAAGATATATACCAACTGACATTGGAAATTTAACCAATCTTAAAAACTTATATCTCTGGAGCAACAACTTGGAAGGTATGAGTTCTAATTACATGTTGATTGCAAATTTATTTTCTTGTTTATAGCTCATTAATTCCTAATACACATTCGTAATTCTATTTGGATCGATAAAAATATATTCGACTGGATTACATTTAAAAACACGGATCATGATGCTTTCTTTTTAAAGCAAAGCATGTCATTCAAAGTGTCAATTAGCTGTCGGTTATAAATAGTTTAGTGTAGAAATGAATATCAATAAAACAATATGAAATAAAAATACCTATTTTTTATTATTTACTTTCTTCGATGTTTTCGCTCATTTAGATGTTAATTCTTGAAGTGCAAAAACAATATTCTACGGATATAATTATCAACATCGGTCACAGTATCATTAGTACTATTATCATCAATCGGCAATTGCACGTTGCTCAAGTATTTGTATCATATATAATATTTGTGGGTAAGGTTGAAACCAAAACTTCTTGTTCTATATTATATCCAAAACTTCTAATTGGAAATGAGTTTTTTGTGTATATATATAGTCAATAAAAAGTTTTCTTTCAAAACAATGCATGCACGATTTTTTTTTTTTTTAAAAAAGTCATTTGGATTATTAAGAGAAATTATAATAAAACATAGGCTTGATAAGCGAGGCATATGCTGGAATATTCAATTATATCTAGGTCACAACTCCTTTAATGGTATGATCAATCTACCCATCCATCAATTTTTATGCTTTCAAAAATTCCATTTATTATTTGCAAAACTGTTCAGTATATTAGTTTTTCATAATCAGTAGTAACTACCTACGCCTAAGGCACACATACACCAAATTCTTTTGCAGGTGAAATTCCTCAATCTATTTTCAACATTCCTTCTTTGAGAGAGGTTTACCTTTCCCATAACCATCTAAGTGGCAACTTGCCAGATGAGATGTGCCATCAACTCCCTTTACTTGAGTACTTTGCGGTTGTTGAAAATCATTTACAGGGAAATATTCCAAAATCAATGTGTAATTGCACATCTTTGCTACACTTGCTTTTGGATGGAAACTCGTTTTCAGGTATGCTCAAAATTTACCTTTCTACATGAGTTGTGTACGCGCGCGCTTATAACTATATCACATGTTTAGTACTTTCATTCAAATATGCGAATATACGACAACAAATTATTGCAAGCTTTGAAATGTAATGATGTTTTCAAACAAACACACTTAATAATTCCTATTGATAGGATTCAGATAGGTTGAGAGAATAAGGAGGAAAAAGTCTTTATTAAACACAAAAGAATAAAATTGATATTTTATATTTCAAAGACTAACCTTATGGTGGCTAGACTCTTTGTAGACTAAAATTACATTAAAGTAATCAAATAAAATCTAGAAATAATCTCTAAAATGTACTGGATCTATGGATCCTTTGATTCATAAAATCGATATCTCATAAAATATTCAAACTAAAAAAATTAATTAAATAGACTATATCCTTACCAATATTGACTCAATAATAAACTAATCCTAATTGAGATATTATAAATAATATTTATATTATTTTTAACAGAAAATAAACTAACAACTCTTTCAGACATGCTAATAAACATGAATTGCAAAATATTTATTTGTAGTTTTATTAAATGTTCTCTGAAGATCACATTTTATGGAATCCTTGCACAAAAAGTAGTTAGAGTTTTATATGACACGTAAGAAAGCAATGATAAAGATATTTACGTACGCAGACCCTCATGCAATTATAGGAAGTCACGGCTTAAATCAGTTCCTTCACTTTCCTGTATTATCCAGGTATGGACTTGCTAGGATAGAAACAAATTTAAAAGGACCCGAAAGTAATAAAATATTAGGAGTTTCTTGTAATATAGAGAAGTGAATTCAAATTTCTGAAACGGACGTGTGTCTGTTTTACACATACACGTACATTATATAAAAGTGATCATGCATCCATCATTTTTTGTTTTTGAAGTTAATCACCCAACAGCTAGCTTTTTGTTTTCAGGTCTTATACCCAAGGAGATAGGCAATCTTCATAAGCTTGAATTGTTGGATTTCTCAGATAATAATTTCAATGGACCCTTTCCTTTCCATATCTTCAACATTACGACATTGAGACGTGTCGTCCTCTCATACAATTCATTCTCTAACTTTCTTCCATCAAATTTAGGAATTGGCCTTCCCAACTTGGATGAATTGAGGTTGGAACATAATCTACTTATTGGAGAGATTCCAAGCAGCATCTCAAATGCTTCTAAGCTCACTTTCTTAAAATTATCGGAGAATAAATTTAGTGGAGATATACCCACTGCACTTGGGAATCTAACAAAGCTGATGGCATTATATCTTGAAGGGAACGATTTGAATGGGTTGATTCCAAATACAATTAATAGACTGCAAAACCTTCAACATTTAAGTCTTAGCTACAACAGATTGCAAGGCTCCATCAGAAGTGAATTGTGCCAAATCAAAAGTTTGAGTGAGTTGTATCTAGGAAACAACATGTTTTCAGGAATGATTCCAAGTTGCCTCACAAATACTTCTTTGCGGAAGTTGGATTTAAGCTCTAACAAATTGATTTCTCATATACCCTCTTCTCTTTGGAGTCTGCAAGATATCTTGATCCTAAACTTATCCTCCAATGCATTGAGTGGAACAATTCCACGTGAGGTATCAAACTTTAGAACAATTATACTATTGAACTTGTCAAGAAATCAAATTTCAGGAAACATCCCAACAACCATGGGCGGCTTGCAAACATTACAAAAGCTATCTTTGGCTCATAACAAACTACAAGGACCAATTCCTGAATCATTTAGTGGCATGATAGATATTGAGTTCTTGGATTTGTCCCAAAATAATTTTTCTGGGGTGATTCCAGAGTCTTTAGAGTTACTTGTCCATATGAAGTACATTAATCTTTCATACAATTTATTGCATGGAGAAATTCCAAACGGTGGGCCTTTTCAGAATTTTACATATGAATCTTTTATGATGAATGAAGATCTTTGTGGAAAGCCCCAACTAAAAGTCCATCCATGCAAAAAAGCAAACAAGCACATCTCAACAAAAATGGTGCTTGTGATCAAATGCTTGTCAGCTATCGTTTTTGCAATCATTTTGGTTGCTTCATGCCTAGTGTTCCTTAAATTTAAGAAGGGCCATGTTAGTCATGAGACGAACAATAGAGACTTCTTAAATTTGGGTGCACCAATCAAGATATCCTATTATGATCTTTTGCAAGCCACAAACAATTTTGATGAGAGTAATTTTCTTGGCAAGGGAAGTTTTGGATCAGTTTACAAAGGAATTCTTTCAAGTGGAAAGATAGCTGCTGTGAAAGTATTTCACTCAAACTTGGAAGAAGCATTGAGGAGTTTTGATATTGAATGTGCTTCCATATGCAGTTTGCGTCATCGAAATCTCATTAAGATCATCAGTAGTTGCTCAAATGATGATTTTAAATCTCTAATAATGGAATTCATGTCAAATGGGAGTCTTGACAGATGGTTGTACTCTCATAACTATCATTTAAATATGGTGCAAAGATTGAACATAATGATTGATGTGGCATCCGCGTTGGAGTATCTTCATCATGGTTCTTCTACACCAGTGATCCATTGTGATGTAAAGCCAAGCAATGTTTTATTGGATGAAAATATGGTGGCCCATTTGAGTGACTTTGGAATTGCCAAATTGTTAAGTGACAGTCAATCCGAAATTTATACCAAAACTTTGGCTACAATTGGTTATATGGCACCAGGTAATAGTTTAATACTCATTAAAATTTATTTAATTTATGTTACTTATATTCATTTTTACCTACACACATGCATGCACATGATAGAAGAAACTATAAGTTATTCGACTATTCAATTCAACACTCAAATTTATATGTAGAGTATGGATCAAGAGGAGCTGTTTCATTGAAAGGAGATGTATACAGTTTTGGTGTTTTGCTTATGGAAATGTTTACAAGGAGGAAACCAACAGATGAGATGTTTGTTCAAGGTCTAACTTTGAAAGAATTTGTTAGCAAATCAACACCAAATTCGATCATCGATATTATTGATGTCAATTTGATGCAGACAAGCAACCAAAACACTGGTAATATATTATTGTATATTATATCATCAGTTTTTGAGTTGGCATTAAATTGTTGCATTGATACACCTGAGGCAAGACCCAATATGTCAGAGGTTGTGGTGTCACTGGGAAAACACAAGGCCATGCTAATGCAAAATATTCAAAGGACCCCTTGTTGAATAATTGTGTTAAATCAAACTGTATTATTGGCTACTCTTAAACCCTTTGGATTGTTTTATTTTTTCAACTTGTCATATGGAGTGATGATGTCTCCTGTATTAATATATTATCTGTAATACCCCGAATTTTGGGATTGGAGACTTAGGAATAAGCCTAAATTTAGCGGACTGCTAAGCCTCGATTTAGCAGGTGTCTCAAATCTATTCCCTAATATTTCTTATATCTTTGGGGTATTAAGAAAGTAAAATGGTGAATTTTGGAGAATATGATTATGCTTCCAGTGAAATTTTCTGTGAGGTAGTGAGCTTGTTATCTGATTTTGCATGACCGAATGATGTTTAAAAATTATGAAATTTTACAAGGCCAAAGTAGTCATCCTGAGCTTTAATTTGATCGTCATATGAATCATTTGAAGCTATATGCAAAAAAATATGAATTTTTGAAGTTAGCCGAGAAAAACTGAAATGTTTATGGAGAAGCAGTCAAAGAAATAAAACCTAGGAATGATGTGCTATAAACTGGCTAAAGTCCATATTTTTTCTTGAAACTAGACTCAATAAGGGTTCCATAGCCTTTGGAATCACTTCAATTCGATTTTTCTAGAATTAGTTATGATTTTTCAAATTTTGGACAGAAAATCTGCCAGAATTTTGTAAAAATCCGAAAATTGGGAAATTGATAAATAATTAAATTATGACATAAGATATTAGAATAAAACTTCATCTTCCTCCTTTAGCTCTCATTTTTGGCCTGAAACAGCTCCAAGAGAGAGGAAGAGCAAAACATTTTAGAGAGACAGAAGGGGAGGAAAAAGCTTACAAAGATAAGTGATTTCTTCAGTAAATCGGTTCTTAATGCATATATCTCCGACCCTAAGCTATTCTTCTATCTATTTAAGGGTTGTGAAGCTCAAATATCTTGTTCAAGGACCTAGGGTTTCAGCCAAGAAGAGAAAAACCTAGTGGGAGCTTGAGGTAATGTCCAAACCTTCGTATATTGCTTGTTCTGGCTGTTGTAGTCAATTTAATCGATGAAATTTTGCCGAATTGCCGTTGGTATTACATTTTGGAAATTGAGTTGCCTAAGGGTTATGCTACCCAATTTTGGTTCAAATGGTAGTTATAACCTAATGTAATAGTTAACAAAGTAGTTAGGAGTAAAAAAGAACACGTTTGCAGAGTTAGAATTGAAAAACCCCGATTTTCCCAAGAGTATTCTATAATTTTGGCCAGGGCTAGATCTAAGGGTTAGATTTGGATTTTCAATGATTTGATAATTCCATTGAGTTCAGGAGGGAAAATTAGGTGGGGTTACAGTTGGTCACTTTTTCGGAAAAGCCCGAAAAAGCATAATTACGAAAACGCCCATGAAACCCTTAAAGTAGGGCTGGCAAGGGCAATTTTGTCTTTTGACAGTGAATTTGGTAATTTCGAGTTTCGGAAATGGATTCCTTAGATAGAAATATGTCAGAATAGCCCATGTCAAAATTTCAGAAAAAGTGTAATCGGACCAGGTACTGCAGGGCTGAACCAGGTCCCCGGGGGCATTTTGGTCATTTTTCAACATAGACTCATATAACCCCCAGAAACACTATGGAGGTGTCTAAATGGTACATTTGGAATTGTAGGATCGAACATGGAGCCCAAACTATTGGCACGCTTTACGAGGCACACGTTTCAAGGCAAAAAAGGGTCGAGGTAGGGGACTTACTTTACTTACATGTATTTGATATCTTTGCTTTTGTAATGATGTATGTGATAGCCTTACTTGATTGTATAGAGCATATATTAACAAATGAATCTCTCTTTCTGTTTTGTTGCGGCCATAGTTTTGTTGCATGAAACATTGAGCATGCAGAAATGTCATTATGGGGCATACATCTAGTTAAAGCTAACATGTCATACACATAGCATATATCATGCATGCATTATGGTATCTGTTTCCTACTGAGATTCTCTCAAATCTCACCCTCCCCTACCAACAATTTAGACAGGCGAATATAGAAGGTACGTGGAAATCAAAGAAGAGAAATGCACGAGAGAGGGTTGCACTGGTGGAGCAAAGACAGGAAGAAGTTTCCGTTTCACTGGGATGGGTTTAGACACCCTAGTAGCCCTGTGTGGGCTACCTTAATTGTTAGTATCATGTACGAACCCCTATGGGGAATTTTAGTAATCATGCACATAATATCAGTATATTTATGTTATTCATGTGTTGCCTACCGAACCGCATATTATTTTTCCCGAATACTCTGGTAAAGGTGAAATTAAAATAAGGGCGTGACATTATCATTTGAAATTTGAGCATTTTGGACTCACATATGAGTTTTGGTTGTCTTCAAGGTAGTTCTTAACTTTTATGTGTTACATATGTACATTGAATAATAGTAACATAGAGATAATGGCTTTTTTTCTTTCATGATAAGTGAATAAAGTTTAGAAAGTGATTGAGTTGAGGGAGATATACGTAAAAGATAATTGAAATGTGGAGGAGAAATAGAAATTATTATAAAAAGAAGATATGGTCGAAAAAAAGCAATGAAATTAATCCGCCTGAGAATCAAAGTGAATCCCCGTATAACTCTTATACTACATCTGGTTCTTAATATAAGACTCAGTTGACTAATTTGGGGATATTAATGATGTTAAATAAATTATTTTAAAGTATTTGTATTTTTCATTGTTTCTCCAAACTACTTTTCTTGACTTATAAACTAATATATAATCTAATGATCCACATAAATAATTTAGCTTCTTTATTCTCTTCAGAGTAGTTAACTGGGTTGTATTGAAAACATAAGGTAGTATTAATTATTCAATGACTGGATTAATATGATTATTGGGTTCATTGTGGACTCCAACAAATCCCATCTTGCATTGACGCAACTAGAGAAAATGGGCCAATACTAAGACTATCCAAAGCTTTGAAATAAATTTATAGATAGAGATTGGGTTGCCTTTATAATGTTATGGAATATGATGTTTTACTTTTATACTATTTTATTTTATTGCTCAAAACATGTAATTCAAATGCCAAAATTACTTGGTTTTCAGCCTGTGTTGGGCTTGGTTTGTATGGCCCATGTCATTGTTAAACCAAAATTACTTTTATATTACTTTAATCAAAATCATGTTTTAAAAAAATATATAACAAACTTTTAAATGTTAATACAATCTTTAGTCCCTCTAAATTTCTCTCATTTTGGTTTTCGTTCTTCTAATATCAAATTATAGGTTTTGAACCCTCAAATTTCATTCTAAATTAGACCCTATAATTTAATAAAAACTTGATCATTTTGCCCTTTAAGGAATCAATACCCATAGTTTGAACTTTGAAACTTCAAGAAAAAAGATTATATTAACCCAAGTTTTAAACACATATCTAAGCTCCTCAATGTAATTATGGTGCATTGAAGTTAATACAAAAAAGAATTTTTAGAATTCTAGTTACATTGTTCTTAAAACTATAGGTGATAACTATGTTTTTTTAGTGGTGATTTTTTTGCCATCGTTTTCATTGGTGATTATTTAATAATTAATAACATTCATTCAACTATTTTTATTTTTATTTATATGTAAAAGGATCATAAATTTAATTATTTACTGTTTTTTATCTACTTTTCCAACATTTATTTTTCTATTGAAAACAAAAAGAAAGAAAGAAAGAAAGAAAGCTGAATGGGATCTCAATATTTATAATAGTTTCTGATTTGGTGTTCAATGCCTTGAATAGCAGGTGAAAAATTACGTCTGGGACAGCCTTAGCATGAAGAACTCTGAAACCGTTTCGAATGGAAAGCTTGAGAAAATGTGAGTTAGTTTTGGTTGGCGACTAGGAAACCGTTACCTTATTGTTGTTTCTAACATCTAAGTAAATTTTGCTATATTTAATAGGTTTTGCGATACTGGGCCAGCAAGGGTGTGCTGCAACTTTTGTATGTCTCTGTTTAATTGATGTTTTCGGTTATTTTTCCAATATTTTATTCTTTTAATAAGCTTTTCTTCATTTGCCTTCATCACTGAAGTATAAATTGTAAGCATATAAAAGTATTAAACATGTTGAGTTGGTGACTTCTATTTGGTGTGATGGCAGACTTATTGTATTTATTAGCTTTGGCCACTGATGAATGTTAATATTAATGAGAGATTTTTTTTTTGAATTATGGAGAATTTTGTGAGACTTAGGATTGAATGAGAACTAGCTACTTATGTTTTTTGCTAGAGCAATGACGCTTAGTGCCTAAAAATTAGACAAAACAGTACAACAAAACAAAACAAGAAAAAACAAAACAAAACAATTAGCCATTTCTACCATCTATCAGTAAAACATAAAAGGCTAATTAGTCCCACAATATCCCTCTACCATTTCTAGTCTTTGAGTCTATTTTCATCTTTCAGGAATAATTCACAATTTCTATGTCTTTCAGTACATTTTTATCTCTTTAAATAAGCTCTCTTTTCTCCTGAATAGGAGCTCATTGTGTTAATATCAAGACACAAACACCTTGTCTGTTTTAGAAACATGGTTTTCTTTTTGCAGTGCTGCAGTAATGACTAGGGCTTTACCCGATGATCTTGAGGAGAGAAAGGATCTTGTTCTTCTTCAGAATATATCGAGGCTTATTGCTTATCAGATTATGCAAGCCCTGATAATAATATGCTTCTCACAATGTTAAAGGGATCTTTGGGAACTTCTGTCTAAACTTGCTAATGGAGTTGGCGGATACAACACCTCGGACATGAAATTGATCATCACAAATTAATTATGCATATTCCATCAGATAAAATATCAATTTTGTTGTCGCATGGACAGTAAGAGATTATAGGTGCAGTGCTTACAAATTTTTAGACATCTTGCAATTTTTTGGCATCAATATTATTTGAGTTTTACATTGTCTTTTCATAAAACATGAGCTTAGAAATTCACATTCAACATTTAATCGACAGCACAAAATATATGCTTCAAACAATGGGAAGAAAAAGCTTACCATATGCATTTCCAAACTGACTTTGATTTTTGAAGCCAGCAGTAACAGAGATGCAAAGAATCATAAGGATCCAATTAATATCTGGAATATAAATCTGGCCAAGGAACATCTTCGATGTGTGCACAACTTGGAAAAACCATGTGCTAGGGCTTGCTTGATGATTGAAAAGGTTGCAGTTCTATCTGCAAAACTAAGGATAATCAACCTCAACATCTAACAAATGAATAGTTACTGCACGAACAAATTAAGCAGCATCATTCAAATTACAAAAATCTTTTAATTGTTTTGGTAACGATGAGGTAGTCGAATCTCCAAGCTCTGGTTCTGAAGCTGCCTCACGGCGCCTCTGTTCTGGTACAAAGCTCTTTCAATTTGTGACTGAAACTCCTCTCCTCACATTATGAAGGTGGCGAATTATCAAGGTGGCGATGATGATGGTGGAGCTCGTTTGCCTCTGGTGTTCGATTCTAAGTTCTGGTTCCAACTCTCCTGCCACGGTCAAGCTCTGTTTCTGGTGTGGGGGAAGAAAGTCGAGGGTCACCGGAGATTGTGGAGGAAGGTGACCGATGAGAGTGAATGGTGGTGTTCTGCCACACTTCTGTCTCCCTGTGTTCTCTGTCACTCTGGTAGGGACGGAAAGGCGGCCTGTGGTGTTGAGGGAAGAAGACTGCCGGTGACCTGCGGTGGTGAATGATGCCGCCGGCGAAAGAGGAAGAAGAAGGCAAAGGTGATGGAGGAGGTTGAAGATCTGGAGGTGGTGAGCTCTGACAATGGCCGCCGCTACTGTTTCATTAAGCCCCAAGAAGTAGCAGCATCGAGCCTCAGCCTAACCCTTGGTCAAAACGCCCGTTTTGACCAAGGGATTAAATGAAATTTATGAAAGTTTTAGTAGGGATTAATTTTAATTCTGAAATATTTTAGGCCATTTTTTGTACTTTTACCTGAAACCGTTCTTCGTTAGTTTACAGTTTCCAAAAATTTTGGGTTTTTCCTGTAATTTTTCCCAAACTGATATGCAATGAATATAAACCAAAATATAATACCTTATATTTCAAAATTAAACAATTAATTAAGGTAAGTAATAAAATATATGATATTGTTGCCCTTTTTCAATCTTAATTTCTTATAAACACTTTTAATCATAAAAGAGATATTTTAAGCTCAATTGTTATGACAAAAACCGCAAATAAAATATGAAAATATATAATAAACAAAGAAATTTGTCATATATACATTATGACATGCTTTTATGTTTCACGAATGTACATTGAATTAAAAAGTTTGGAAATTGTTTATTTTTACTTTCTCATTTTATTTTTGCCGACCAAGAAAATAATATTGATTTTCCAAGTGAATTAAAAATGTTTCTTACCTTTCTTTATTTTTTTATGCTCTATATTGATGTATTGGAAATCTCCTTATGTTTTTGGGAGTGAAACCCAGCTGAACTAAATTATATTTGAGTAAGTACTAATTAACTAAAAACAATTTTCAGAGAAGAGTTTGTTTGAGCATCAAATAGCATTAATAACTGCACATAAGGTGCAAAAATGGGGTTTGAAGAATAATTTTTATTAAGATTTCAAGAGGTTTAGACAAAGTATTGCATAATTTAACAAATTTTAGTATTTTGATTTTCAACAAGAAAATAGTTACTTTTGTCAAAACAATTCTCTTAAAAAGAGAAAAATTCTCTAAAAATTAAGGTAAAGTACAAGCTAGATGGAAAAAAGAAGTTTCTCTCCAAAATAATTTTAAAAAAATGTTTCCCCCGAATTTTCTTAAAAAATATGAGCTAAAAATATTTTTCTTCAATTTCTTTTATAATATTAGTTACATTATATTTATCCCTAACTCAAAAATCTTCAATTTCTCTATAAGTCCTTTTCTTCTCGTTCTTCATTCTTCTCAATATCTGGCAGTCTCTCTTCTCTCCTACCATCTTTCTTGTTTTGGTGATCTGCTGTGTTATGGCATATTAATGGGCTGCTTCCTATTTGCATGTCTGTGTCCCTTATTGTCTGTCATTCCTATACGTATGAGATCCCATCCTAGTAAACGTCTTGCGCATAGTGATGCTGATGAACTAGAGACTAGAATGCTCTTAAATTTTCTTGTCACATTGCATTCAAGCCTACACAGAAAAAACTATGGGTCATGATTTCTGTTTTTGCTGTTTCATATAATGAGGTTGTCCATTCTGTGTAGAAAGTGAATTTTGTTCTGTTAGTTGGGCACTTAGACAGTAAATAGTTAAATGTAACATACACATACACATACACAATTCTGTTACTTGACTGTCATGTTCTACTTTCTTAATTAAACTAGATTTCACTTTCACGTGATGCACAGGAAGATTAAAATTATTAGTGGCTCATCATTGTTAACAATCAACCCATCTTTTATAATGATAAAAATAATTTTAAAAAAATTCTGTAAGATAAAAATGCTTATTACATGGTACATGCTTGGCAGACCTTTTAGCTTCAGATAGTTAATTTATGAGCAAATCACAACTCGCTATCTTTTGGTAAAGAAAGATCAATCACAGTGCGAAAAGCAAAGGATGGAAACTTGATATGGCATGTGAAAAATTGCAACCACGGGAGAATGTGTCTGTATGGTTACACCAATATAGCTACCTCTGCTGAGGAGTCTTTAGTGATTATTTCCTATTAAATTTTGTAGTTATGAAATAATGTTAATTTTACCTACAAAATCTACTTTGCCATTTATAAATGGAATTATTATATATTTCTTTCTTAGAAATAAAATACAGATTCTATATTTTGAAACTTTTAGGATGATAATTAGCCCAAAAAAAACTTTTGAAACATCATTGCAACCGAGTAAAAAAATTTTGGAACAAATTTACACATTAAACCTTATTTACTCTTTATTATGTATATATTGATAGTGATAACTAGAATAAGTTGCATGCATTTCTATAAAAATTCTAAATGAGTTATCATATTTATGGGTTTTAAATAATGGATTTGTTATCAATTTTAAATGTACAGTGTAAAATGATGGTACTATTTTTTGAAGGAACAACAATGTTATTATTAACTAAATAAAATGATACATAAAAAAGACTCGACAAGTAACAAACTAACCTACCCGGGTAAGCAACTGTGCAAGCCCAAAACATAAAGTAACAAACCAATAACATGAAAAAAGCATTCCGCCGGTTATTGCAGAAGTTATCGCCATCATCCAAGGACTCCAAATCTGCTGGAATAGAAAATTTAGAAGCATTATTCTTTGTACTGACTGTATTGAAGCTGTGAATTTACTTACTAGGGGTTGTGATCATACACACCCCTTTAGAGAGGTCATTGAGGAAGCTAGGTTATGGATGTCTAGAGATTGACATGTTCTTATTAGACATATATCTAGGGATTAGAATACGCAGGCAGATTATTTAGCTAAACTATCTCATACTAGTCTTCATAATTTTGTCATCTTTGATCACCCACCACCTCCTTTATTGGTAGGCGGTGCTTGATGAAAGACTTCTAGGTTTCCTCTTCTTATGGGGAGCTTTGTTGTATTATTTGATGATTTATGGATTCCAATTTTAATTCAAAAAAAAGAAAAAGAAAAAAGCAACAAACATAAAAACAACTATAATGATGGTAATAATACATACACCGATTTTACTTCATCAATAATAATAATAATAATAATAAACGCTCAATATTTATAATTTAGGGTTTGAATCCTTCAATTAAGCGATGTTAACTATTTGATCGCGATATAATACTAACAAAAATAGTTGATAATTAATTTAAAGTCCTCTATTTATTTTTTTTTTAAAATAAAAAAGAAAACTGTAACTTGCCCCTCAATATCATTAGATCACAATCTAATTGAAAGTTGTTTTGGATTCAATCTAATTGAAGTTCAATTGAGTGGATGATTTTGTTTTTGATCACTGATCAGTAGTTCAGTACTTAGAACTTTTGATGGATGAAACAAACGCTGAGAAACCTAACCAAGTGCAAAGACCCAAAGCCATTTTCAAATTTTCCATACATCTCAGCCCTCGCTTCCCGCTTTTGAAACCTTGCTTCAGCACTCTCTCAGTCTCTCTCTTCAAGATCCATCAATGCCTCTTCGAAAGGTAAGTTCCATTCAATATCTGTAAAAAAACCGTTGCTCTATAGATTTCTCATCCTAACTAACCATTCACATTTTCAAATTAACGTCTTCTATCTCCTTTTTCCTCCTCATGTTCAATTGTTGAGAAACTTGTTCAAATTTTAAACCTGTCACATCCCTCGCTTGCTTGTCATTTTTTAGGTAAGATCCTAATTTGAATTTGGCTAATATTTTCCTTTTCTGAATCCTTTCATTTTAATCCACTAATCAAAGAAACAAAAAAGAAGGGCTTCAACACAGTACAACTATCATGCGAATTCGAGTCAAAATATGATATGGACTCTTTCAGATTTCAAGTCGTATCTGACTGAATCATTTGGTACCTTTCTTATATTCAAGTTTTGTCATGTAATTTAACAATAAATACGTAAAAAACTAAAATTAGATATTGGATCTCAATTCTGGAAGATAGCTATGAAGGCTTACCCTATTTCTCCCTTATTTAAGATTTTAGGTATATTATGCATGAAACTGAATCTTGAACTTTTGATGAGCATCGAAATATTTTGGCTCTATAAACGTCGTTTGACATATAACATTTCCTAGGGTGCTTAAAATTTAGAGACGGTTTCTCTTGCTCCATATATATGTGTATGATCTTTGTTTGACAAAATTATGGTTTGTTCTGTGATATGAAGAAGCAACACCTTGGCCTCCACCGATTTACTTTCTTTAGATAAGATCATATCCCCTAAAATATATTGATTGCTAATTTAGTATTAACTCACCATATGATTCACGGTACCAGCCACTTTGATTTTTATGCATCTCTTTTGATGATATTTCCCCCTCTTGGTGGCCGTGACATCTAGCATATGAAACAGTTCATGTATTCTATTGTACCATTCATCACCTTTTCTATATTATCAAGGAAGACATCCACATTCCAAGGAGGCAAATGGATACCGTTTACAGAGAATTAGATTACCTCAAACTAGAGGTGAAGAAGCTTAAGGAAGAATGTTGAGTTAAAACATAACTTGTTGAGAGCTTGAAGAATGCCCGCAATGAATAATCTCTGAAATTTCAAGAGATTATGCAGCAGACAGAGAAACAGACCCACGAACTTCATCTTAAGTCTGAGGAGATATGCGAACTAAGGAATGCCAATGAAGATATAAAGTCTAATTGGCTTGAAGAAGAATATTGTATCAAGCATTATATTTGATTTCAGAGAAAAAGAAGATGGAAGCTAATTTCACTCACAGATTATCAAAATCGGAAGAAGTATATAGAGAGCTAGTGTTGGCTTTAGATGAACTGAAAGTTAAAAATAGTGAGCTGAAGCAGAATGCATGTGCCAACAATAACGAAATTTCAGGCCTCAGAACACTTCTATCTGCTACAGAGAAGAAGTATCTTGAAGCACAAGAGAAAACCCGGGAAGCTAACATGTTGGGACATAAGAGATTATTTTATAATGAAACTGGAGGAAGAAAATAAAAACATGTGTGATAAAATGAAATGGAAAATTGAATAGTTTAGACATCATGAAGAAGCTCACAAAAAACTTCAAAGCCAGTTCCAATCTGATAAGGAACAGTGGGAGAAGGAGAAATCTGCACTCCTTAAAGAGATACCTTCCCTACAGACTAGTTTAGATTCTCAAACAAGAACTCTAGAAGCAGTACAATGCCGTTTAGAGATGTTCAACCATGCATTAGCTCAGCAAGAAAGCAAGGGAAACTCCTCGAGGCTGAAATATCTGAATTCAAGTCACTGTTTGAGGATGTTTTTACCCAGTGTGAAGAAGAAAAGTCAAAGATTCAAAGCTTAACCATTTAGAGGAATGATGAAATAGCAGAGCTAAGAAATTCCCTGGAGTAAAACAGACACTACTGAGAGAAATGGAACTTAAAATTGTTCAGCTTGAACAAGAGAATCAAGATTTAGGAGATTCACTTAAAGAACTAAGGGAAACACAAATCCAAAATGCTGGAGCAAATTCTTTTCTACCAAAGCTCCGTAAAAAGCTAAGGCGGTTGGAAGAGGCACACAAAGATTGTGCGTCAACTATGAAGTCTAGAGAATGTCAATGGGGTTCTCAAGTTGAAAAGATGGAAGGAGATAGTAGGACCTACAAGTCTTCATTGACCAGTAAAGAACAATAAATAAAGGATTTTCTGATGGAAGTGGAAAATTGTCATTGCGCAATTGAAGAACATTCTTTAGGGCTCTTGATCTTTAAATCAGAACTCATAGAGGCTTATACCATATTATTTAGTACAGAAACAGATAAAGCTGTTCAGATCAAATCAAAAGAAGATATGACTCTTCTCTTTGTTGTGCCATTAGGAGAGAAAGAGCTTGAGCTATATAAAAAAAAGGCTTGAGGAATCATCAGAAGGTTTACTTGTCTTGAAAGGGCAACTTTTGCAAATGGAGAACACCCTAAAATATCAAAGACATGTTGCTCTTGAAGCACAAGAGAAGCTAGAGTTTGAATTAGCCAATAAAAATAATGAGATCACTCAATTAGGATGTGAAGTAGAAAAGTGGAAGTCTATGTTGAAACTCTCAAAGCCTGCTCTGAAGAGATTCAAGGAAAATGTCAAAAGATGGAGAGTTCCCTTATTTCAAAGGTTGAGAATGAGCAAGCCCTAAAGGATGAAAATGAAAGCCTTAACCCCATTGCCAAGGACCAAGAGAAGAAAGCCGAGGAACTTCAGAAGCAAATTGCTTTGTTAGAATTGTACAATACAAGTAAATTGAAGGAAGCAGAAACATCTATTAAAGAGGAGAAAGACCAAATTATAAAGCACTTGAAGGAACTAGCCACATCATTGGAGCAAGATTTGATGTGTGCATTGTCTTTGGCTTCCTTAGAACAAGCGGAAAAGTGGGTTGAGGTTGTTGTGCTTACTGGGGCCTTAAAAGATGCAAAAAATTTGATGAAGCTTAAGATTGAAGAAAAGAACTCGAAAATAATGAAATCAAAACTGGAAGTTAACAATTTGCTTGAAAAGTTAGCTTACAAGGAAAATTAATCTTGCATTTGAAACAAGAATCAGAGCAGCATCAAGCCTCATTCAAGAAACAAAAGTTGGAAGTTGAAGATCAAACAGAAAAACATTGGTCCATGGAAAGCATAATTAGAGAGCTTCAGTTTGAGAAAGGAACTTTGCTCCAAGACATCACGAAGTTATTAAACAAAAAGGAGGGTATGTTGGCGCATATTGAAGACATGTATGAAAAGATTGAGGAGTTATCTGGTGGGGATCAACTATTGATGAAGACTCTTGACGATATATTGTATACTTCTGTAGATGGAGATGATTGGTCAACGGATCTTGTCAACTTTGACAAGTTACATGTTTCTGCTGCAAATAGTGCAAATGGTACTTTTTCTGTCACAACTAAGAAACAAGAAGCAAATTTTCATGAGCGAGCTCCACTGAGAAAGGTTAACAATATGCACATGTAGATCAGAGAAGAATTCTGAACTCAAGCTGAAGAAATGCAGTAAAGGTAAATAAATAAATATTCTTATTTCGGATTTAATGCTCTTACCGTTGGCTTGTATTAGAGTCTTGATATACGCAATATACACTTTCTTTTGTAGCCATAGTCTTATCAAAAACAGAAGAGCCATGAACATGAAATTTTGTAGCCATGTGATACGAGTGACCTGAACATATATAGACAGAAGTTCCTAGTCCATAAATAAATGTTCTTAATTCTAAACCTAAAGCTGGATTAGTTACCCTGTCGGAAAATAGAAAAGTGGGTTGGTCAACCTAAAGCTGTAGCCATTTGACTTGACTTGATGCATCCCTATAATCTCCTAAACCAAGGGAGAATCACTTTGAAGTCCGAAGGAAGAAATGTAGGGCCTGTTTAATTATATTCTCTGTTTTTTGTTCTCAAAAATAGTTCTATAAAACTATTTTTCAGAACGAGTTTTGAAAACAAAAAACAAAAAAACTTGTTTGGATAATTGTTTTTTAAAACAAGTTAAAAAAAAAAAACTTACTTATATGATTGTTTCTTAAAACAAGTTTTAAAAATTAAAAAAAAAATTCGGCTTTTATTTATTTGGATCTTTTATGTAATAGATATTAATATTATTTTTTAATATTACTTAATATGTGATTATATTAATAAATTAGTTTAATAAAAATCAAATAAAATAATCAATAAATAACACAAAAATGATTTACTATTAACAAAATTAACATGTTAAAATTGAAATAAAATATGAAACATAAAACAAAGCATAGTTCATTGTAACATAAAATCTAATATGAAAGCTACAAGTCTGTGTGTGTGTATCTATCATACTGTATCATTTTCAGACTCGGGACAAAGCAATTATCCAACCACAAAACAAAGTATATATAGTTCATAGTAACTAATCTAATAACTACTAGTTCACTATCTAATATAAAAGCTACAACATATATACATTATGCCCAACATTTTGTAATGTTCTAGCCCATGCCTTTTGAATTGCGAGGCCTCAGGATGTGCCTACAAAATATTTCCTTTGGTTGCTTCTTCCACCATAATATCAATGTACCATTTAATGATATGCTTTGGCCAAACTGATTGTTCTTATTGTTCGACCTTTCCACCGGATGCCATCTAAAATAGACAAAAGAAAAGAACACTTAAAACTTATGTCATTTCAGACAAAATTGCATACCCCAAGTGAGTTTTAACCCCAAATTTTGCTACAACATAGCTGTACATGTTCTATATATATACAAAATATCTTCCTTTGGTCAAGACTATAGAAACACAATTTTGTCAGCATAAACTATAGAAACAGAATTTACTGGTCATTTCATATCTTTTCCCTCCAAACAATGTTTCTAAGCTGTGAAAGAGATATTGAAAGAATGCTACAAGTGAATGTTATAAGCTCCTTAAAAGCCAATCATTAAGACTACAATAAAAATGAAGGATACAAAAGAAAGATGACAATGTAGACTCATGATTTTATTTAACAATGTAAACTCAAGCCAACTCTTCAAAAATTTGGAGCTGATCATTCTCATAAGAAAGCCACAAGGCACCAAGTCTGACATGAGATACTTTGGCTTACCTTCCTTCACTGAGCCATCATTTCCTTTCTTAAAAAGATCATAAAAAAACTGACTACGTGAAGCCAATATACACCTATGAACACCCACAGGTTTGCCCCCAACAACAATATCAACATTACTATAGTCATATTCAGGATCTATCAGTAGCTTCTCAAGGCTTCCACTCAGCTTATTGAGGCTCAAATTTTCAAGATTTGCCACATGCTCATGGCTAGGGCAGGCAGATATGTTGGGATTACTTGAGCCATTTGATAAGTAAGATGATGCAAAACTCAAGGAAGATGATGCTTCGTTTGCATTATCTATCACTAATTGATTACAATTCAGCCCAACAATTCCTATCCTGATGAATCAGATTATTACAAAACCAGAACCAGGATACTTTACAGGTTAAAGCAACTCAAATGCATAAAATCCATAAAGGCACTGTTTTATTGTCAAGCGGAACAAAACTAAATATCAAGTACAAGGCAAGCAATTAAACTCAGATTCCCAGAAGAAAAAAGTCTGGCATCTTTGTGTAACAGTGCTGCATCAAACCTACTCTAAAGTAAGGAATGCAGATCAATTTACAAAATTATGATCAAAATCTCCAATATAAAGCAAGGAAGTAACTTCTGAACGAGATATTGCTGTTATTCTAGCAAAAGGACTCAAAGGTTTAATGATAGAGCCTCAACCTGTGGAGAGCTCTTATTGCAACAACCTGAAAACTGAATTGACTAGGGGAACCACAACAACGATCAATGACCCCGAGATCCATTAAAACCAAGTCAAAAATGGACTAAAATATCTAAAAGCAAGTCATTTCGTGGACGATTTATTAAGAATTATAGGAGTGGATTGAAGAGGGCCATCATTGTTCATTGAGCGTACCTTGGTGCTTCCGATGAGAGAAACGCCAGCCAGCACGGAAGTCCCAGAGAGAAGAATTTAGGATGAGAAATGTCCAAATAGCTTTTCCCTACAAATATGAAGAATCGCATCAACTGAATAGTCAAAATCCTTCAATGATACAGAAGAAAAAAAACCCAGCTTATCCCTCAAAGGATTTTCATTTAATCTACCCAAAACATTTCAAAGAAACCAACCACAAGAACAAAACGGACTCACCGATTGAGGATTGAGGAAAGATTTGAGCCAGCGAACACCGAGCGGAGGGCGAGCTTGGAGCCAGCGAAGGAGAGACTGGACCCAGCGGACACCGAGCGGAGGGTGAGCTTCAACGGCTACTGTTCAAGGTGCTCTCATAGTCATGGCCGCCATGGAAGATAGGTGTTCTTTGCACTGTCGAGTTCGAGATCGAGTTCGGGGGAAGAGTTTTGAGAATAGGAAATAAGAAACAAAAAATAAAAAACATGTTAAAGTTGTTTTCTGTTTATTTGTTTTTCAGAATAATTGGGTCAAAATAAGTTATCAAACAAATTTTTTGTTTTTTTGTTTTTAAAAACAAAAAAAACTGTTCTGAAAATAGGTAATCAAACAGATCCGTAATCACCAAAAAGTCCTAATAATAAGTGAATAGCATGAACCTGTTATCATTTGCTGCTCCGAAACTTATTATTGCATATTGTTCACTAATTGAAACACTTTTTGGTAACTACATTCTTTCTCTGGGGCCTTAAAATAATTCCACCCTGAATTAATTGTCTCATCACTCCTATCTGAAGTTGTTGTGATTTTGTTGAAGAGCAAATCAATTAGTAAAATCATTGATATTGTTAATATTTTTGTTAGTTTCATACAATGCTGCACTTTTTGTTCCGCTTGACAAGTGATCCAAGATTTTTTTTTTTTTTTCAAATTTTTGGAACATGCAGGATTTGCTCGTGTCTCAAGCAAGCTAAACCATTGTATTTTAATTCTCTTGGGAAATCCTAGAATCAGCACTAATTGTTAGATATGGAGGATTGAAAGATAAACTAAGTGAACTCAACTAATGCTTATTTTTGTAGCTAAGTGAACTCAATTTATGCTTATTTCTGTAGCTCACACATGATTTATAGAAAAGATTAGTTTAGTGATCAAGTTTGATCCGCAGATTTGTATGGGTGAGCCATTTCCATTTGATTATCTTGATACGTGAATGGGAAAACACGAAATAGGTAGGAATTAGTAGAGTTCTAGATATAGTTTACATAGAAGTATCAAATAGTCACTATTTGCTGGTTTGTAATGTGTTTCTGTGATAACGTTCATCACAATTCTAAAGAAAGGCTCACGGATGGGTAGATGACAACCTAATATCAAATCATGCTCTCAATGATGGAATTAGACAAATACACAACTTTATAACGCATGATTGTATCATAATATTCGATTTCATGTTAAGAAATGCTAACTATTGTTATTTTTTAGCCAGCCGTTGTAATCAAATGAATATTGAATCTGACATTATGAATATTTTCCTTTATTAAAAAAAAACACCACTGCTCCCATTTCAGTTAGTAATCAAATTTTAACCCCACCTGTTAAACTTATATTACAACCAACTTTCATTTATGTACTAATTTGTTGATCGTGGATGTTACAAGTTGGATCATATATTTCACTTTCGGTTCTCTTTTTTATTATTAATAATAAAAAAGGCCTGAATTTGAAGGTTTGACGTTTCTATATGTCTAACAATTCAATATGATGTTTTTGGATTTGAGAAGCTTGCATTCTGATACGTGTCGCTCATCAACACTAGGCATATGTAGTTGCAATATACTACCTCCTCCAATCTTAAATATAAAGGATAGTTTATAAGTGAATTTTGATCAAGAATATAAACTTTTTTATTTTATTTTATCTCTTTATCATTTTTCTCCCAACTAATTTACTTGGCTTATAAATTAATATATAATAATATAATAATACATGAATATTTCAAAAACTTCATATAACATATGCCATAATTAAGAAAATTATTTAGTTTTCTTAATCTCTCCAAATTAGTCAGCTTTCATTTTTTTGTAGACCTAGGGTATCCACCGCCGATAATAGTAATTAATCCCCTCACACTGTAGACTTCCCGAAAAGGCTTTAGTGCTGACTATAAGACCCTCTCTATACACATCGTCAAGGATCAAACCCCTAATTAAATACTTAAGGAACACAAAAAAGTGGCAAATGTGACCAAAGGTAGGATGTGTGTGGGTGTTAGTTAAAAACAGTATAGGTGTTGGCCCAACAAGGTGGATTGGGGGAGCGCGGGTTAATGCAAATCATGGACAGACTCCTTGTTCTTGTTTCTTTTCCTTTGGGCCCTCACCATTCAAAACTCCTTTGGGGAATTTCTTCAAGATCCCACACACCGTGAAAATCATCAAAATTATTATGGAGTCTCATGGATCTTAATTATAAATAAGTTTTAGTGTACATTTATCAAAGTAACTTTATTTAAAAAAAAAGGAAAAGAAACTTCCCCAACAGTGGAAAACATAAAATTAAGAGTCACATTCAAGCTAGCATCTAGATTAAACCAGTATAAAGCAAAGCAAGCCAATCATGGAACAAGACCTCAACTTCAATCCAAGCCAAAACGTAGATGCTGCCACCATGCTTAATCAAACTAAGAAAACTTCTGATATGGATATCAAACTCAGAAAGGCATCTCCATACACTAATAATGTTCAAGCATTCAGATCTTACCTTCTTGAATGAAAAAAGGCATCATAATTCAAGAACTTCAAAACTCTGAGAAGACATCTATTCACCAACTGGAACCTTTCAATCCAAATTGAACGGATTTTCAAACACACTCACTCAGCAAGAGCTCACAAGGCAGCTAGCAGCTGGCATCATCTAATCCTCTAGTCCATACCTTAAACTCCAGCTGGCTTTTCTCAAAAATGAATAAATAAATAAAAAGGATGAGAATGGCAGAGAGAAATACCAGTAAACCCAGCCCCCACTTACCCAACAACAGCTTGAAGAGTCCAATATAAGAACTGAACGCAAATCATAACAGAGGTGATGGTGTATGAGAATGCCAACGACATGGACACCTCCATAGATTATATGAAATACTTGAGCTTATCAATTACTAAGTTTTCTACAAAGAAGTTCCACTGGATACCTGTTCACATGCATTATCGTTGGAAATATCTTGCTCATGCTTTGATAATTGATGATTCAGAATTTTACATTTAAATTTGTGATCCAGAATAGTCCAAGTATTACCTGTTTTATGGAAGCAATTAACACAATATATCTGATAACCTATTTTAAACAAAATCTAGATAAATTTCAACTGAGTATTCAAGTCCATCCATCACCGTTGGATGTATCTGCTTTCTTAGAGTACTTCTTCCATTTCTGCTTGTTCTTCTCTGATGCATTCCGGTTTTGAGAAAATCTTGTAAGCCCCTCTCTCAATGCTCCTAGATTTACCCCATTTCCAACCAAACAGACCCTTAAAGCATAAAACTAGAGAGCGCAAGATCTCATTATTGAGGTTTTTTGGTATGTACTATATACTATACAGTGAGTGTTTTTTTAAGCCAAACCTATGACTTCAGAGTTTGACAATTTTGCTATATATTATTTGGTGAGACAATTATTAGATATTGTGTGCAGGTGTGTGTGTGTGTATATCCTACACACGCACCCAAACATTTAAGAGCCCAATCTAGCTATTTACCACTCTAATTTATCACTTTCACCAAACTAATTTACCTAATTTATAAATTGATTTGTAATAAAATATTACACATAAATATTTTAAGAAAATCAAATCACATATATTATAATTGACTAATTTATTCATTTTCTTGATTTGTCCAAGTATCTCCTAGGATGAAGATAAAATTATAATATAATATTGTTAAAAAATTAACCCAATTTTTGACCATTTAATTTAATATAATATTGTTTAAATTAAAAAAATACAATAAAATATAATATGAAAAAAAAGATAAAATTATAATTCAGTAGTTTATATTATAAAAATATAATATAAAATAAAACATCCACTTCCTGGGCGCAGGCGCACAATGTGGGGACTTCCATACTCTCTCCACCTCAATCTATCCTTGCTGTGTTGCCTTCTTACTGAAGGAACGATGCCGCTTCATCTCTATGGAGGGAAATGGAGAGAGGTTGTAGGGTATTTTTTGGAGATCATGCCATGTTTGTGATAATTAATTAGTCAAGTAGCTCTTATATTATGTTTAGAGGAGCACATATTTTCATTATTAAGTTTGATAAAGTTGAGAAAATATCTATAAAAATTATTTAAAAACAAACATAATATCGAACAAGCTTATTATTATTATTATTATTATTATTATTATTATTATTATTATTATTATTATTATGGCATTTTTATTCTTGTTGATCAAATGGCGTCTACTCACAAGTCAGGCACGTCAATAATGGAGTAACTGTATATGATACCTCTTTTTGATATGTATGCATTCTTGTCACTAACTTTTTTGTGTTGGGAGGTTTCTTATATGGCCTACAACACTTGACCACAAATGAAATAATAATGCAGTGGTGATAAAGATGTGAGAAATTATGCAACACGCAATTTTCTTCTTTTCTTTTTTTTGATACATAAAGAAGAAAAACTCTCAAGCCTCAGCCTACATCTGTAGGAATACAATGATCCAGCTCTAAAACAGCTGTTAACTCAGGCGTGGAATACAAAAAAGGGTGAAACCCTGTTACACATGAAAGTGCCTAATTTTCTTCTTTTCTTGCACCCACATCTTTATTTTTATTTTTTGGCCGGCACACATCTTTATTTTATGGCACAATTTTATGGTTATTTCACTTATTTGTGTCGTCCTTAATAAATTTTTTTATGGGGTAGACGTGGACCATGTTTAGACTTCCATGAGTCAAGTCTATCTAAATCTAAGCAAGTATATTTACTATTTTTCAAATATGTCTAATTATATCTCCACTGAATTTAATCGAGGAGTAAGAGAAATAATTATAGAGAAACTAAATAAAACAAATTACACATATATGAGGAAATAAATTTAGATAGAATTCCGATATGCTATTTGTATTTCATAATTTGCGTCTATAAAACCTTAAATAAAAAAAAGAAACAAATAATGAAAAAAAATGAAATTAAAAAGACCAAAATCCTTGTGTTTGTAATTAAAGTTTCTTACATGGGAAATTTATATACGAGTATCTGGCCAAAAAAAAAAAATCCTGGAGTAGATGCAGAAGTTCGTATTTAATTTTATTTTGCAATTCGAATCTAAAACGTAAGAATCTCGTCATCATTCAAGAAAATATAAAATATCAGATAATTTAGAAATTTTTCGAAGCCTTTAAACAGTATCCATAATTAAGATTGCAAGTCTTCTCCAGCTTCCAAGAAGTCAAGAGCGTGCCAGACTTTACCAACAGCTTGTGCTTCCTATCATTATTCATAATATGATACATATTTATATAATTTAATTATATTAAGAAAGTTATTTAATATGAAATATATTTTATAAAACAACCTAGTCATTTTCTTTAATTGGCCTTCCTCCTTGATTTTTGTTGAGGGAGCCTCAATAGAGATGAATTAGGAAAAGTTTAACAAATATAAAAAATATGTCTTATATTTAAAACTAATATCAATTTTTCAAATATGTCTTATATTAATGACAGGAGTTGGAGGGAGTACTTGAAAAGAATATATAATAAATTGAATAATCTTAGTTTGAAGAATTGGGATATCTTCAGACAGGAACAAATTATCCCCAGCCCACAAGCTTCAAATTAAAGTTATTTTGAAGTTACTCATCAAAATCCAACTGTAGTACTTGATTGAAACAAAGCAGTGATAATGTAGTCCTTAAAGTAATGACGAAGAAATTAATTACAGACCACACATCTTTTTTGTCATTTTGTCTTTCATTTTGTATTGCCATTAATTTTTCTTTTTTTAGATACAAAGGCAAGCAAAGCTTGAAAAAATTACAATATCAAGGGGCTAGACCCGAAAGGTTGTTCATGTGGCAGCAAACCACGCTCTAACGCAAAAAGACGGATACATTCCGCCAGCGGTGACCCTAATCAAATAACTTCATCACTCGCAATTTAGGGGAGGCTGGGGAAAAATCCCCCATTAAAAATTTTACCGGTATATTTGAGTAATACTCTATGTGTACAAAATTTATAGATTACAAATGCTTTCAATGTATAAAACTTTATCAGGTCTTTCTCACTTATGAATTACTTTTTTAAAAAAATCATTGGTGGGGGATATCTACATTATGACATTAATGACTTGATTTGACAATGATTAATATATATATGTATATATATATATATATACATATATATTCGGTCATTCCCTCAATAACCTTCTCATTATGATGATTAAAAAAAAATCATATTCCTCTACGGGCAGGTTGTATGAGATATCCACATTATGACATAAATGACATGATTTTGTGTCACGAATGTGCATTGAATTTAAAAGTTCGAAAATTTTTATTTTTTTACTTTCCCATTTTATTTCTGCCGACCACCAAGTGAATTAAAATGTTTCTTACATTTGTCTGTACTCTATGCTCTCTATACTGATGCATTGGAAATCTCCTTATGTTTTTGGGAGTGAAACCCAGCTAAACTAAATTATGTTTGAGTAATCTCCTTATGTTTCGGTCTGTGTGTCGAACGAGCAAGCAGAAGAAGACGTCGTATGGAGAGACTAGACTGAACACATTAAAATGTTTTTCGGCAGAATTATAATTTTTAACAACTCTACGCCCCTTTATGTAATTTTATTTTGCCGTTTTTCTCATTGATTTACAATTTCCCAAAATCTTGGGAATTTTCTATAATTTTCCCTAATCTTCAAAAATATTAATTCAACCCAATTGACATTTTCTACATTTTCCAATTTTCTTACAAAACACCTACAATACAAGATTAAGCACAAGGTGGTATCAAAAATCCAATAAATCATTTAGATGAATAATTAACAAATTATGACAAGTTTACCCCTAATTAGATTTAATTTAATACAAAAGTACCTAACTTAAATTAGTGCTTAATCATACAATAATAGTCTAAAAAACACATTAAATTCCCCAAATTAGTGATTAAAAAGTCTATAAAAATATGGTTCAATCTGTTTAAACAAAGTATTGCATAATCTAACAAATTTTAGTACTTTGATTTTCAACAAGAAAATAGTGATTTTTGTCAAAACAATTCTCTTATAAAGGAGAAACATTCTCTAAAAATTAAGGTAAAGTACAAGCTGGATGGAAAAAAGAAGCTTTCTCTCCAAAATAATTTTAGAAAAATGTTTCTCCCAAATTTTCTTAAAAAATCTGAGCTAAAAAGTTTAAATCATCTCATCAGACCAAGTAGATCCGTAATGTTCAGCACATATATCTGCAGGCTGCAGCATGCTTATTTCCAACATCCAATATATCCACAACACTCTTGCTTTAAAATATTTTTCTTCAATTTATTTTATAATATTAGTTACATTATATTCATCCCCGACTCAATAATCTTCAATTTCTCTATATGTCCTTTTCTTCTCATTCTTTTAAACACTTGCAATTTGGGCAATTGTAGCAAAGGATCCTATGACTCACTATTTGATTAAAAAGTCATATTCATATTGAGAATTATATTAATTCCTCTTGCACATCTTCTAGTTCAAGAATAAAGCACAAACAACCATTAGATCAGAGTATGCAAATATATTGCAAAACAAAGCATCTACTGATTGATAGAAAATTTGAAGTGAGATAATGACATTTGGGCCCCTAGATGATGGTTGTTTTTTTGTTTTTTTGCTTTTTTGCCAACGATGGTTGTTAAGACTTTAGTCCCCTAAATTGGAAAAATATCAAATCCAAATTGTAAAAAAAATGCAATAATTGATGTTGTTAACCCGTTCATATTGTTGAACAATATGAAATCAACATAAAGTCCATTAAAGTACTTTATCATCACGTTGAAGCACTTTTTATCAAAAGCATATTTTAACTTTCACTTTTCTATATATGAATGAAAACTTTTACTTTCACTTATGTTTATTATATATTTTCATATATGTAATATGGTGGCCGACAGTTTCGTTAAAGTTTAAACATTTTTTTTATGAAATATATAACATTTGACGCAGTAAAAAATGTTGAAGAGTTTGCTCATTTTTATTTAAATATTTATTGTTGCATGTTTTTTTTTTTTTGTGTATTTATTGTTTGCTGCTTACTACTAGTTTTTGTGAGTGACTCGTGTGTTTTCAAAGGAATTTGGTCATACTAATGTACCATGAAAAAAATTATGTATTGTACAATGAAATTATAAAATGAGTGAAAATTAAAAAAAAATTAAAGAAAAGCCTATTGAGTTGTTAAGATTATAAATTCATGAGGTAATATTATTATTAGTCCTTAGAAGAATATAGACTCGTCATTGATAACCCCAATTTTTTTGTTCTTATTGTCCTTTCAATGCCAAACATTTACTATTGTATAGAAACATTGATGGCAATTTAGAAGAATATTATGTTAAGCTTACTAGGTATTTTGCTGCTCCAAATCATTCTTGATATCTAATTTCTTCATTTCAATCACCTAGCTTACCAACTTATATCACATACATGCAAACAAGACAAATAAAATGAGATGAACTGTGGGAAAAACAAAAGGAAATATCTGAAATGTCAAAAAGAGAAGTATGATATGTTTGGATTCACCGAAAAAGGAATAAACACCATCATAAGGAACAAATCATCCGCACAAGATTCTAATTAACCTTCTTTAGGGGTTATTCAAAAGCCTGCTGTACTTTTTGTAAAAAAAAGAAAAGAAAAAGAAAAAAGCCTACTGTAATTGACCAAAAATGAAATAAAACATGGATAATGTGGTCCTCAATGTGATAACCAAGAAAGTAACTATGGACCTCATATCTTTTTTGTCATTTTGTCTCAGTCATTATGCATTGCCAGTTATTCTTCTTATTTTTTTTTTAATGAACCGGTTATTTTTCAATTGATATATTTTTATCTGCATCACTCAAAATTTTCCTATCATAATCGCTTACGGGCTGTATGAGATATCTACAATATGGCCTAATCAATATTTAACACTGAATTAACTAGTCGGCAAAAACAAAAAAAAAAACAACAGTAAATTAACTTATACTGCCTTCCCACTGCTAACTAATACTGCCTCTAGTCATAATATCAAAGTCTTCTAGAAGGAAATTATGGTCTAGAATATAAGAGGTTGAGAGAGTAATTAAGTAGACAAAGTTAATAACTTAACCACTTCTTTTGGAATAAGGACTAGGGGGAGTATATTTTTTGTAGTGATTCTTTAACTAGTATGGTTTGGATATGGAGAAGTATAAATGTGTATTCCAGGATGCTCCATACTTGCCGCAATAACTTACTTTCCAGTCTGATATGCTAAATATGGGAAAACTTGCTTCCTTAATTAAATAGCTCCTATATTATAGATAGAAGGAAGTGCTAGATAATATAAGAATAAACTTCTTTACCAGAAATTTCCTTAATTAAAAATATATACTTTCTTATAGAAAATAGGACATTCACTAAAAATTGTTTATGATATTTTGTTAGAAAAATAAATCTCCTTCATTACTAGGATAATTGTATTCTTTTGATCTATTAAATGTTAGAAACTATTATATGCTAAGAGTTTATTTTAATTTAACGAAAATAAAATACAAGAACCTGATTTAAAATTAAGGTAAATTATAAGAACTTTCATATTATTTTTTTCAATATTATATGAGCTTAATTCAGTTTTTTTATGAACACTGGATTGAGATGTTAATATTGACAAATCCATATTTTGTTATACATTTTCATATTTATTTGGGGATTTTCTCATAATGATTGAGTTTAAAATGCCTTCTTTGTGACTATTTGGGATTTAAGAGTAAATACATTGAATTAAAACCAAAAAGGGCAAATTTGTCATAAAAATTGTAATTACTCTTTATCATTGATTTTTGAGAATATTTTGATGTTGGTTTAATTTTAGGTGTTTTAGAAGAAAATTGGAGAATGTGGAAAATGTTAATTGGGGTCAGAATTAATATTTTTGAAGACTAGGGAAAATTGCGGAAAAGGCTGAGAATTTCTGGAAACTGTATATCAATAAATAAAAGGATCTTGTTGACAAAAAAAGGGAAAATGACGGAAAAGTGTTCTCAAAAGTTAGAAATGATAGATGGGTGATTTCGCAATTTGGAAGTTGGGAATTCCTTATCATATTTTGATATTTTCTAATCAATTTTTGGTAAAAAAAAAAACTCATATGTCATTTCCCAATTCCGAGAACACTTTTATGTCATTCTCCCAAAAAAGTAAAGAAAAGGATCAGAGAAAACTACAAAAAATGGCCCAAAGTTTTGGAAAGCTACAGTTTTGCCTAAAAGAGTTTTAAAATTGATAGTTTAATCCCTGCACAAATTTTTGAATATTTGCAGTGAAGTCTCCAATCAAAAATTGCGTTTTGACCAGAGACAGGTCAGATTTCAGATTCCATTCTCGACATATCAGAGCCCAGGAGCGCCGTGCAAGAGCTTCGGACTAAAGATCTTCAACCTTGACCTCTCATTCTTCATCACCTTCATCTTCTTCCTTCTCGCCGGCGACATCATTCACAATTATTAATATTTAATTGTGATTGTAATGTAAGGGTTCTTGGTTACTTGTATCATTGCATTCCAGTGATTCAAATTGCTAGAGTTTTGAATTGGGTTTTGGTTAGAAAGATTATATTTTATCAAGTGCAGAGGAATTAATTCACCTAACTCAAACTAGCTTCAAGGGTCTTTTAGACACCTTTGTCAAGCTAGCAACTCCCATTATTTTTTGAAGCAAAGATAAATAAAATTTATTGTTCTAGGAGGTTTTCATCATATTTCAAAACCAATTTCCATTTCACTTCATTAATTTTATTCAAAAATTATTAGTTAAAGCATTTTAGTTTAATTGCAACTTAGTTGACAGTTAAAAAGCTTAATTCCTTTTTATTATTTCATATCAATCATTGCACTTAGTTTCTATGTAAGTAATAAGGGATTCCTCAAGAGACGATCTAGAATTGCATCCTATATTACAATCATTTATTTAATTTTGAAGAAGTTACTAAGGCCGACACGCTCTTTTAAATATTTAGTACCAAATCCAACTCTCATCTAATTTTTTTATTAACAACCGGAGGTATTTACATTGAATCTTCGTTTGAAGACTTTGGATCTTTTTCTTTTTATTGAATCTTGGTCTGAAGACTTTGGATCTTTTTCTTTTTCTTTTTTTGTGATCAAATGAAGACTTTGGAATTGATATCTTCGAAAAAGAACAGAGTATCCCCACAAACTTCAAGTTAACGTTATTTTAGGGTTACTCAAAAGCTTATACTTTACTACAAATAAAGCAGCGAAAATGACGTCCCCAAAGTGATAACAAAGAAATTAATTAAGGAGAACACAACGTTTTTGTCATTTTGTCACTGTCATTATGTGTTGCCAGTTATTTTTCAATTAATATCTTTTTATCTGCATCACTCACAATTTTCATATCATATTTGCTTCCCGATTGTATGTGATATCTATAGTATGGCATTAATGACTTGATTTGAGCTTGGATGAGTCATATTCCCTTGCGTAAACAATACTCCTCTAATTCTATTATAAGGTAGTGAGAGAAAAAAAATTTTAATCCTATTTATAGGGTAAAGAAAATTTTTTCATATAAGTATATAATTTTATCCTTAATTTATTATTATGTTGACTTTGTTCTCATGGATCATAATACATAGTAAATAGGGGTAAAGTTAGAAAGTTATTGAATTTTAAAGCAGGGTTAATAAAATTTAAAGTTTTTTTCTTTGTCTATGTAAAATATGCTCAAAGTATCTTATAAATATGATAAGAGAATATTCAACGATGAATTAACTAGTCGGCAAAAAACATAAAAAAAAAAAACATGAATTAACTAATATTAGATGAGTTACAATCAACGCGCTTTTGCCTTCCCTACTGCTATAAATATATTACTCCCTTACGTTCCTATTAAAGAACACTGCTATTTTTTCACCAAAAAAAAAAAAAAGAACACTGCTATTTAATTCTTATATACTAAGAAATCATCATTAAGTCATTTAATTTGTTGTAAATTTTTCTAACTTTTGCCCTCTGTAATTTTTATTTTTCCAACTTTGAACCTCAATTATAACAAAGGTACAATGGGAAAAAAAAGTAAATAATGAGGTTATTAGTTACTTATATTTGGGACCAAAAATTGCTTTTAGAAAATGTCCTATAATAAGGACCACAGGGAGTATGTAATTCATTATATTAAATATGAGTAAATTTGAAAGTTTATTTATTTTTACATAAAGTTAATAACTTAACCACGTCTTATTATATTTTCAATAAGGTGATTGGAAATGCTTTTATAATAAAAACTAGGAGGAGAAGTATAAATGTGTATTCTAGGATGCTCCATAATACTTGCACCTGTGATTGAATTGCTAGTCTGATATACTAACCATGGGAAGACTTGCTTCCTTTCTTTTCATTCTCTTCCTTTGCTACTTTGTGGCCTCCTTAACATGGAGCGAGATGGATTCCACCATCGACAAATCTGCCCTTCTTGCTTTCAAATCATCTATTGCGGTGGATCCATACAATCTCTTATCTAACTGGTCAGTCTCTTCTTCCCCATGTGATTGGGTTGGTGTTGGATGCAATACTCGCCATGGAAGGGTCCGTTTCTTGAATCTTAGTGACACAGGCCTTAAAGGCATCTTATCTCCACAACTAGGAAATCTCTCTTTCCTTGTTGAACTTGATCTGAGTAGCAATTATTTTCATGGCCAGATACCAAAAGAGTTGGTACAATTGCGTAGATTGAAACGACTCAACTTGAGCTACAATTATTTTCATGGACAAGTTCCAACATGGATAGGAGATTTATCTGTGCTTGAGCATTTGAGTTTTTGAAATAACAGTCTTAATGGATTTATTCCAATATCTCTGCTCAATCTGTCAAAGTTGGAGATCTTGGATTGGAATTCTAACTTCATTCAAGGGACCATTCCGCTTGAGATAGGAAGTTTAAAGCACTTGAAGAATTTACGACTTGCAAGGAACAAGCTTTCTGGAGCTATACCACAAACAATTTCCAACTTGTCTTCACTTGAATTATTGAGTTTGTCTTATAACACTTTATCAGGTATGTTTTTGAGAAATATGGGCTTGTCTAAATTGTTTTTTTTTATATTGTATGCGTTTCTTTTTTTAAAAAAAAAATAACAGAAAAAGAACTTTGAAATTGCAAAATTCCAAATTAGGTATTTCCTAAAAAATGAGTTATGAATTGCTTTTCAAGTTTCATCATTCCCTTATAAATTCTTGGAAATTAATCTAATTTGAGATTTTACAATTTCAAATTTATTTTTCTATCTTTTTCCCTATTTTTTCCTGCATCTTTCTGGTATTATTTTACGAATAAAAGAATCCATCGTCCAATTTTTGAAACGGTTTGTAAAGTCATAACATGAGAAAAAAGAATAATGGTACAAAGTTCAAACGAATCTAAAAGGTTCATCATTAGTCTTTGAAAATAAATATTTATTATTCTGTTAATAAAAAGTTTTTGTAGTTTTTTCTTTTCTGAATAAGTAAGCTTCTTTTTTTTGTACAACTTAAAATAAGTAGGCCTTACAAGTACGAGCAACCTATCTTTTTGGAACATATAATTTTCATTTGGATAATCAGAGTTATATATCAATTTATTATTTACTATTAATTTTTATCTTTAAAAAAATAGTAACAAAATAACTTTTCTGGGAGTCTCCTAACAAATATGCGTTTTGAAAGAAAAGATAAAATGCAAGGGCGCCAATTCTTCTAGTTTTTTCCTTTAACACAGTTAATTGAAGAAACTCATACTCTTACTCCTTGAATGAGATGAACGCCACTTGCATGACATATAGAAGTTTGTCAGAATTAATTAATCCACTATATTCAGAAAGATAACAGTAATTTTGTCCAAAAAAAAAAAAAGAAAGATAACAGTAATAAATATAAGTATATATTAATCTAAATTACAAAATAATAAACTAAATTGGGGTATAAAACACGGTGTGAAACCTTGTGGAATAGCACAATACACTCTCCAAGATTAAATCCATCCAAATTTCTCATCGAAGCACATATCCTTTTTTTTTTTTTAACCTGCGCACATACAAATTATTTATTCGATCGTTATTAGTGAAGTCAAATTGGAACGGTCATTCCTTTCTAAAAATAAGTGTAGTAGTGCGGTGCTTTATTATTTAGTATATATTTGTTTTATTTCTAAAAAAGTGCGCAAGTCTTACTATATGTATTTATCAAAATATTACTTGTCTCATGTACATAATACCTTAATCAAATGCACCAATAATCTTATTTGGCGTATGGATTTTGATCTTGAATTGTCCCTATATAGGACTTATTTAGTTAGTAATAGATTTAATTTTTGAAAATAATTATATTTCTTAATATTGTCAGCTTAACTTTCTAACGATATATCTTATGCTTAAGTATATCTTTTCTTTATTTTTTTCAATAAAATGCCGACATAAATTGTAACATTAGAATGAGAAATTTCAAACTGTAGACATCAATACAAAAATACATATACCTAAAGAAAATTCTTCCATATGTATGTTCAAACCCCAAGGAAGAAAAGGTGCACACTCTTTACTCCTCTCTCTTTCTCAGTTTTAGTATTTTTATTAAATTATTTCTTTAGTATCTCTTTCAACACTGATACAATGATAAGTGAGAATTTTTGCTATATATATTAATTATTTCTACAATGAACTTTATCATTTTGTTATGACAACTTGCTTATTAATCTGGATTATACTTATTGCGCATGTTATAAAAGTTGATGTTTTTGACATATTGTTTGTCATTTAATTTTGAAGGAGCCATTCCAAATCAGATTGGTGATCTTCCACAGCTACAGAAAATATATCTCGGAGCTAACCGACTTTCAAGTTCTATACCAACCTCCATATTTAATAGTTCAGTGCGACAATACATTGATCTAGCCAGAAATAATTTATCTGGAAGTCTGCCAATAAATTTGTGTTTTGGCCTTCCAAAACTTAAATTATTCTATGTCCATGAAAATGATTTGTCTGGTGAGATACCCTCTATTTGGCATCAATGCAAGGAATTGGAAGATCTAGAATTGAGTCATAACATGTTCAACCCAGGAATCATTCCAAGTGACATTGGAAATTTGACAAACCTCCAAAGTCTATATCTTGCCAAAAGCAATTTGCAAGGTAAGAATCATTCCCTGAACAATTTCCAATTTTCTCTCTTGGTTTCCATGTTTTGTCTATTCCAGTATTTTCTTTTGGACGACATCTTTCTTCTTTTTCTTAAAAAAAAAAAAAAAGATGTACGAATCATCCAGCTTTCTCAATGAATCACATATCCAATAAAAACAGGCCATGGGAATAATAGTTTGGTCTATGGATATTAGTCCAGCCAGATTGGAAAGGTCATGGATTTTTTCAAAAGAATTATAGTTTTCTTTTAACATTTAAGGTATATTATAGCGTTAATTCTCAAAATAAGTCAGAAGATATATACCAACTGACATTGGAAATTTAACCAATCTTAAAAACTTATATCTCTGGAGCAACAACTTGGAAGGTATGAGTTCTAATTACATGTTGATTGCAAATTTATTTTCTTGTTTATAGCTCATTAATTCCTAATACACATTCGTAATTCTATTTGGATCGATAAAAATATATTCGACTGGATTACATTTAAAAACACGGATCATGATGCTTTCTTTTTAAAGCAAAGCATGTCATTCAAAGTGTCAATTAGCTGTCGGTTATAAATAGTTTAGTGTAGAAATGAATATCAATAAAACAATATGAAATAAAAATACCTATTTTTTATTATTTACTTTCTTCGATGTTTTCGCTCATTTAGATGTTAATTCTTGAAGTGCAAAAACAATATTCTACGGATATAATTATCAACATCGGTCACAGTATCATTAGTACTATTATCATCAATCGGCAATTGCACGTTGCTCAAGTATTTGTATCATATATAATATTTGTGGGTAAGGTTGAAACCAAAACTTCTTGTTCTATATTATATCCAAAACTTCTAATTGGAAATGAGTTTTTTGTGTATATATATAGTCAATAAAAA
Organism: Inga leiocalycina; assembly: GCA_963242795.1. Classification (NCBI taxonomy): domain Eukaryota; kingdom Viridiplantae; phylum Streptophyta; class Magnoliopsida; order Fabales; family Fabaceae; genus Inga; species Inga leiocalycina. The sequence goes on from OY725321.1 coordinate 64,236,122, forward strand.
GTTTTCTTTCAAAACAATGCATGCACGATTTTTTTTTTTTTAAAAAAGTCATTTGGATTATTAAGAGAAATTATAATAAAACATAGGCTTGATAAGCGAGGCATATGCTGGAATATTCAATTATATCTAGGTCACAACTCCTTTAATGGTATGATCAATCTACCCATCCATCAATTTTTATGCTTTCAAAAATTCCATTTATTATTTGCAAAACTGTTCAGTATATTAGTTTTTCATAATCAGTAGTAACTACCTACGCCTAAGGCACACATACACCAAATTCTTTTGCAGGTGAAATTCCTCAATCTATTTTCAACATTCCTTCTTTGAGAGAGGTTTACCTTTCCCATAACCATCTAAGTGGCAACTTGCCAGATGAGATGTGCCATCAACTCCCTTTACTTGAGTACTTTGCGGTTGTTGAAAATCATTTACAGGGAAATATTCCAAAATCAATGTGTAATTGCACATCTTTGCTACACTTGCTTTTGGATGGAAACTCGTTTTCAGGTATGCTCAAAATTTACCTTTCTACATGAGTTGTGTACGCGCGCGCTTATAACTATATCACATGTTTAGTACTTTCATTCAAATATGCGAATATACGACAACAAATTATTGCAAGCTTTGAAATGTAATGATGTTTTCAAACAAACACACTTAATAATTCCTATTGATAGGATTCAGATAGGTTGAGAGAATAAGGAGGAAAAAGTCTTTATTAAACACAAAAGAATAAAATTGATATTTTATATTTCAAAGACTAACCTTATGGTGGCTAGACTCTTTGTAGACTAAAATTACATTAAAGTAATCAAATAAAATCTAGAAATAATCTCTAAAATGTACTGGATCTATGGATCCTTTGATTCATAAAATCGATATCTCATAAAATATTCAAACTAAAAAAATTAATTAAATAGACTATATCCTTACCAATATTGACTCAATAATAAACTAATCCTAATTGAGATATTATAAATAATATTTATATTATTTTTAACAGAAAATAAACTAACAACTCTTTCAGACATGCTAATAAACATGAATTGCAAAATATTTATTTGTAGTTTTATTAAATGTTCTCTGAAGATCACATTTTATGGAATCCTTGCACAAAAAGTAGTTAGAGTTTTATATGACACGTAAGAAAGCAATGATAAAGATATTTACGTACGCAGACCCTCATGCAATTATAGGAAGTCACGGCTTAAATCAGTTCCTTCACTTTCCTGTATTATCCAGGTATGGACTTGCTAGGATAGAAACAAATTTAAAAGGACCCGAAAGTAATAAAATATTAGGAGTTTCTTGTAATATAGAGAAGTGAATTCAAATTTCTGAAACGGACGTGTGTCTGTTTTACACATACACGTACATTATATAAAAGTGATCATGCATCCATCATTTTTTGTTTTTGAAGTTAATCACCCAACAGCTAGCTTTTTGTTTTCAGGTCTTATACCCAAGGAGATAGGCAATCTTCATAAGCTTGAATTGTTGGATTTCTCAGATAATAATTTCAATGGACCCTTTCCTTTCCATATCTTCAACATTACGACATTGAGACGTGTCGTCCTCTCATACAATTCATTCTCTAACTTTCTTCCATCAAATTTAGGAATTGGCCTTCCCAACTTGGATGAATTGAGGTTGGAACATAATCTACTTATTGGAGAGATTCCAAGCAGCATCTCAAATGCTTCTAAGCTCACTTTCTTAAAATTATCAGAGAATAAATTTAGTGGAGATATACCCACTGCACTTGGGAATCTAACAAAGCTGATGGCATTATATCTTGAAGGGAACGATTTGAATGGGTTGATTCCAAATACAATTAATAGACTGCAAAACCTTCAACATTTAAGTCTTAGCTACAACAGATTGCAAGGCTCCATCAGAAGTGAATTGTGCCAAATCAAAAGTTTGAGTGAGTTGTATCTAGGAAACAACATGTTTTCAGGAATGATTCCAAGTTGCCTCACAAATACTTCTTTGCGGAAGTTGGATTTAAGCTCTAACAAATTGATTTCTCATATACCCTCTTCTCTTTGGAGTCTGCAAGATATCTTGATCCTAAACTTATCCTCCAATGCATTGAGTGGAACAATTCCACGTGAGGTATCAAACTTTAGAACAATTATACTATTGAACTTGTCAAGAAATCAAATTTCAGGAAACATCCCAACAACCATGGGCGGCTTGCAAACATTACAAAAGCTATCTTTGGCTCATAACAAACTACAAGGACCAATTCCTGAATCATTTAGTGGCATGATAGATATTGAGTTCTTGGATTTGTCCCAAAATAATTTTTCTGGGGTGATTCCAGAGTCTTTAGAGTTACTTGTCCATATGAAGTACATTAATCTTTCATACAATTTATTGCATGGAGAAATTCCAAACGGTGGGCCTTTTCAGAATTTTACATATGAATCTTTTATGATGAATGAAGATCTTTGTGGAAAGCCCCAACTAAAAGTCCATCCATGCAAAAAAGCAAACAAGCACATCTCAACAAAAATGGTGCTTGTGATCAAATGCTTGTCAGCTATCGTTTTTGCAATCATTTTGGTTGCTTCATGCCTAGTGTTCCTTAAATTTAAGAAGGGCCATGTTAGTCATGAGACGAACAATAGAGACTTCTTAAATTTGGGTGCACCAATCAAGATATCCTATTATGATCTTTTGCAAGCCACAAACAATTTTGATGAGAGTAATTTTCTTGGCAAGGGAAGTTTTGGATCAGTTTACAAAGGAATTCTTTCAAGTGGAAAGATAGCTGCTGTGAAAGTATTTCACTCAAACTTGGAAGAAGCATTGAGGAGTTTTGATATTGAATGTGCTTCCATATGCAGTTTGCGTCATCGAAATCTCATTAAGATCATCAGTAGTTGCTCAAATGATGATTTTAAATCTCTAATAATGGAATTCATGTCAAATGGGAGTCTTGACAGATGGTTGTACTCTCATAACTATCATTTAAATATGGTGCAAAGATTGAACATAATGATTGATGTGGCATCCGCGTTGGAGTATCTTCATCATGGTTCTTCTACACCAGTGATCCATTGTGATGTAAAGCCAAGCAATGTTTTATTGGATGAAAATATGGTGGCCCATTTGAGTGACTTTGGAATTGCCAAATTGTTAAGTGACAGTCAATCCGAAATTTATACCAAAACTTTGGCTACAATTGGTTATATGGCACCAGGTAATAGTTTAATACTCATTAAAATTTATTTAATTTATGTTACTTATATTCATTTTTACCTACACACATGCATGCACATGATAGAAGAAACTATAAGTTATTCGACTATTCAATTCAACACTCAAATTTATATGTAGAGTATGGATCAAGAGGAGCTGTTTCATTGAAAGGAGATGTATACAGTTTTGGTGTTTTGCTTATGGAAATGTTTACAAGGAGGAAACCAACAGATGAGATGTTTGTTCAAGGTCTAACTTTGAAAGAATTTGTTAGCAAATCAACACCAAATTCGATCATCGATATTATTGATGTCAATTTGATGCAGACAAGCAACCAAAACACTGGTAATATATTATTGTATATTATATCATCAGTTTTTGAGTTGGCATTAAATTGTTGCATTGATACACCTGAGGCAAGACCCAATATGTCAGAGGTTGTGGTGTCACTGGGAAAACACAAGGCCATGCTAATGCAAAATATTCAAAGGACCCCTTGTTGAATAATTGTGTTAAATCAAACTGTATTATTGGCTACTCTTAAACCCTTTGGATTGTTTTATTTTTTCAACTTGTCATATGGAGTGATGATGTCTCCTGTATTAATATATTATCTGTAATACCCCGAATTTTGGGATTGGAGACTTAGGAATAAGCCTAAATTTAGCGGACTGCTAAGCCTCGATTTAGCAGGTGTCTCAAATCTATTCCCTAATATTTCTTATATCTTTGGGGTATTAAGAAAGTAAAATGGTGAATTTTGGAGAATATGATTATGCTTCCAGTGAAATTTTCTGTGAGGTAGTGAGCTTGTTATCTGATTTTGCATGACCGAATGATGTTTAAAAATTATGAAATTTTACAAGGCCAAAGTAGTCATCCTGAGCTTTAATTTGATCGTCATATGAATCATTTGAAGCTATATGCAAAAAAATATGAATTTTTGAAGTTAGCCGAGAAAAACTGAAATGTTTATGGAGAAGCAGTCAAAGAAATAAAACCTAGGAATGATGTGCTATAAACTGGCTAAAGTCCATATTTTTTCTTGAAACTAGACTCAATAAGGGTTCCATAGCCTTTGGAATCACTTCAATTCGATTTTTCTAGAATTAGTTATGATTTTTCAAATTTTGGACAGAAAATCTGCCAGAATTTTGTAAAAATCCGAAAATTGGGAAATTGATAAATAATTAAATTATGACATAAGATATTAGAATAAAACTTCATCTTCCTCCTTTAGCTCTCATTTTTGGCCTGAAACAGCTCCAAGAGAGAGGAAGAGCAAAACATTTTAGAGAGACAGAAGGGGAGGAAAAAGCTTACAAAGATAAGTGATTTCTTCAGTAAATCGGTTCTTAATGCATATATCTCCGACCCTAAGCTATTCTTCTATCTATTTAAGGGTTGTGAAGCTCAAATATCTTGTTCAAGGACCTAGGGTTTCAGCCAAGAAGAGAAAAACCTAGTGGGAGCTTGAGGTAATGTCCAAACCTTCGTATATTGCTTGTTCTGGCTGTTGTAGTCAATTTAATCGATGAAATTTTGCCGAATTGCCGTTGGTATTACATTTTGGAAATTGAGTTGCCTAAGGGTTATGCTACCCAATTTTGGTTCAAATGGTAGTTATAACCTAATGTAATAGTTAACAAAGTAGTTAGGAGTAAAAAAGAACACGTTTGCAGAGTTAGAATTGAAAAACCCCGATTTTCCCAAGAGTATTCTATAATTTTGGCCAGGGCTAGATCTAAGGGTTAGATTTGGATTTTCAATGATTTGATAATTCCATTGAGTTCAGGAGGGAAAATTAGGTGGGGTTACAGTTGGTCACTTTTTCGGAAAAGCCCGAAAAAGCATAATTACGAAAACGCCCATGAAACCCTTAAAGTAGGGCTGGCAAGGGCAATTTTGTCTTTTGACAGTGAATTTGGTAATTTCGAGTTTCGGAAATGGATTCCTTAGATAGAAATATGTCAGAATAGCCCATGTCAAAATTTCAGAAAAAGTGTAATCGGACCAGGTACTGCAGGGCTGAACCAGGTCCCCGGGGGCATTTTGGTCATTTTTCAACATAGACTCATATAACCCCCAGAAACACTATGGAGGTGTCTAAATGGTACATTTGGAATTGTAGGATCGAACATGGAGCCCAAACTATTGGCACGCTTTACGAGGCACACGTTTCAAGGCAAAAAAGGGTCGAGGTAGGGGACTTACTTTACTTACATGTATTTGATATCTTTGCTTTTGTAATGATGTATGTGATAGCCTTACTTGATTGTATAGAGCATATATTAACAAATGAATCTCTCTTTCTGTTTTGTTGCGGCCATAGTTTTGTTGCATGAAACATTGAGCATGCAGAAATGTCATTATGGGGCATACATCTAGTTAAAGCTAACATGTCATACACATAGCATATATCATGCATGCATTATGGTATCTGTTTCCTACTGAGATTCTCTCAAATCTCACCCTCCCCTACCAACAATTTAGACAGGCGAATATAGAAGGTACGTGGAAATCAAAGAAGAGAAATGCACGAGAGAGGGTTGCACTGGTGGAGCAAAGACAGGAAGAAGTTTCCGTTTCACTGGGATGGGTTTAGACACCCTAGTAGCCCTGTGTGGGCTACCTTAATTGTTAGTATCATGTACGAACCCCTATGGGGAATTTTAGTAATCATGCACATAATATCAGTATATTTATGTTATTCATGTGTTGCCTACCGAACCGCATATTATTTTTCCCGAATACTCTGGTAAAGGTGAAATTAAAATAAGGGCGTGACATTATCATTTGAAATTTGAGCATTTTGGACTCACATATGAGTTTTGGTTGTCTTCAAGGTAGTTCTTAACTTTTATGTGTTACATATGTACATTGAATAATAGTAACATAGAGATAATGGCTTTTTTTCTTTCATGATAAGTGAATAAAGTTTAGAAAGTGATTGAGTTGAGGGAGATATACGTAAAAGATAATTGAAATGTGGAGGAGAAATAGAAATTATTATAAAAAGAAGATATGGTCGAAAAAAAGCAATGAAATTAATCCGCCTGAGAATCAAAGTGAATCCCCGTATAACTCTTATACTACATCTGGTTCTTAATATAAGACTCAGTTGACTAATTTGGGGATATTAATGATGTTAAATAAATTATTTTAAAGTATTTGTATTTTTCATTGTTTCTCCAAACTACTTTTCTTGACTTATAAACTAATATATAATCTAATGATCCACATAAATAATTTAGCTTCTTTATTCTCTTCAGAGTAGTTAACTGGGTTGTATTGAAAACATAAGGTAGTATTAATTATTCAATGACTGGATTAATATGATTATTGGGTTCATTGTGGACTCCAACAAATCCCATCTTGCATTGACGCAACTAGAGAAAATGGGCCAATACTAAGACTATCCAAAGCTTTGAAATAAATTTATAGATAGAGATTGGGTTGCCTTTATAATGTTATGGAATATGATGTTTTACTTTTATACTATTTTATTTTATTGCTCAAAACATGTAATTCAAATGCCAAAATTACTTGGTTTTCAGCCTGTGTTGGGCTTGGTTTGTATGGCCCATGTCATTGTTAAACCAAAATTACTTTTATATTACTTTAATCAAAATCATGTTTTAAAAAAATATATAACAAACTTTTAAATGTTAATACAATCTTTAGTCCCTCTAAATTTCTCTCATTTTGGTTTTCGTTCTTCTAATATCAAATTATAGGTTTTGAACCCTCAAATTTCATTCTAAATTAGACCCTATAATTTAATAAAAACTTGATCATTTTGCCCTTTAAGGAATCAATACCCATAGTTTGAACTTTGAAACTTCAAGAAAAAAGATTATATTAACCCAAGTTTTAAACACATATCTAAGCTCCTCAATGTAATTATGGTGCATTGAAGTTAATACAAAAAAGAATTTTTAGAATTCTAGTTACATTGTTCTTAAAACTATAGGTGATAACTATGTTTTTTTAGTGGTGATTTTTTTGCCATCGTTTTCATTGGTGATTATTTAATAATTAATAACATTCATTCAACTATTTTTATTTTTATTTATATGTAAAAGGATCATAAATTTAATTATTTACTGTTTTTTATCTACTTTTCCAACATTTATTTTTCTATTGAAAACAAAAAGAAAGAAAGAAAGAAAGAAAGCTGAATGGGATCTCAATATTTATAATAGTTTCTGATTTGGTGTTCAATGCCTTGAATAGCAGGTGAAAAATTACGTCTGGGACAGCCTTAGCATGAAGAACTCTGAAACCGTTTCGAATGGAAAGCTTGAGAAAATGTGAGTTAGTTTTGGTTGGCGACTAGGAAACCGTTACCTTATTGTTGTTTCTAACATCTAAGTAAATTTTGCTATATTTAATAGGTTTTGCGATACTGGGCCAGCAAGGGTGTGCTGCAACTTTTGTATGTCTCTGTTTAATTGATGTTTTCGGTTATTTTTCCAATATTTTATTCTTTTAATAAGCTTTTCTTCATTTGCCTTCATCACTGAAGTATAAATTGTAAGCATATAAAAGTATTAAACATGTTGAGTTGGTGACTTCTATTTGGTGTGATGGCAGACTTATTGTATTTATTAGCTTTGGCCACTGATGAATGTTAATATTAATGAGAGATTTTTTTTTTGAATTATGGAGAATTTTGTGAGACTTAGGATTGAATGAGAACTAGCTACTTATGTTTTTTGCTAGAGCAATGACGCTTAGTGCCTAAAAATTAGACAAAACAGTACAACAAAACAAAACAAGAAAAAACAAAACAAAACAATTAGCCATTTCTACCATCTATCAGTAAAACATAAAAGGCTAATTAGTCCCACAATATCCCTCTACCATTTCTAGTCTTTGAGTCTATTTTCATCTTTCAGGAATAATTCACAATTTCTATGTCTTTCAGTACATTTTTATCTCTTTAAATAAGCTCTCTTTTCTCCTGAATAGGAGCTCATTGTGTTAATATCAAGACACAAACACCTTGTCTGTTTTAGAAACATGGTTTTCTTTTTGCAGTGCTGCAGTAATGACTAGGGCTTTACCCGATGATCTTGAGGAGAGAAAGGATCTTGTTCTTCTTCAGAATATATCGAGGCTTATTGCTTATCAGATTATGCAAGCCCTGATAATAATATGCTTCTCACAATGTTAAAGGGATCTTTGGGAACTTCTGTCTAAACTTGCTAATGGAGTTGGCGGATACAACACCTCGGACATGAAATTGATCATCACAAATTAATTATGCATATTCCATCAGATAAAATATCAATTTTGTTGTCGCATGGACAGTAAGAGATTATAGGTGCAGTGCTTACAAATTTTTAGACATCTTGCAATTTTTTGGCATCAATATTATTTGAGTTTTACATTGTCTTTTCATAAAACATGAGCTTAGAAATTCACATTCAACATTTAATCGACAGCACAAAATATATGCTTCAAACAATGGGAAGAAAAAGCTTACCATATGCATTTCCAAACTGACTTTGATTTTTGAAGCCAGCAGTAACAGAGATGCAAAGAATCATAAGGATCCAATTAATATCTGGAATATAAATCTGGCCAAGGAACATCTTCGATGTGTGCACAACTTGGAAAAACCATGTGCTAGGGCTTGCTTGATGATTGAAAAGGTTGCAGTTCTATCTGCAAAACTAAGGATAATCAACCTCAACATCTAACAAATGAATAGTTACTGCACGAACAAATTAAGCAGCATCATTCAAATTACAAAAATCTTTTAATTGTTTTGGTAACGATGAGGTAGTCGAATCTCCAAGCTCTGGTTCTGAAGCTGCCTCACGGCGCCTCTGTTCTGGTACAAAGCTCTTTCAATTTGTGACTGAAACTCCTCTCCTCACATTATGAAGGTGGCGAATTATCAAGGTGGCGATGATGATGGTGGAGCTCGTTTGCCTCTGGTGTTCGATTCTAAGTTCTGGTTCCAACTCTCCTGCCACGGTCAAGCTCTGTTTCTGGTGTGGGGGAAGAAAGTCGAGGGTCACCGGAGATTGTGGAGGAAGGTGACCGATGAGAGTGAATGGTGGTGTTCTGCCACACTTCTGTCTCCCTGTGTTCTCTGTCACTCTGGTAGGGACGGAAAGGCGGCCTGTGGTGTTGAGGGAAGAAGACTGCCGGTGACCTGCGGTGGTGAATGATGCCGCCGGCGAAAGAGGAAGAAGAAGGCAAAGGTGATGGAGGAGGTTGAAGATCTGGAGGTGGTGAGCTCTGACAATGGCCGCCGCTACTGTTTCATTAAGCCCCAAGAAGTAGCAGCATCGAGCCTCAGCCTAACCCTTGGTCAAAACGCCCGTTTTGACCAAGGGATTAAATGAAATTTATGAAAGTTTTAGTAGGGATTAATTTTAATTCTGAAATATTTTAGGCCATTTTTTGTACTTTTACCTGAAACCGTTCTTCGTTAGTTTACAGTTTCCAAAAATTTTGGGTTTTTCCTGTAATTTTTCCCAAACTGATATGCAATGAATATAAACCAAAATATAATACCTTATATTTCAAAATTAAACAATTAATTAAGGTAAGTAATAAAATATATGATATTGTTGCCCTTTTTCAATCTTAATTTCTTATAAACACTTTTAATCATAAAAGAGATATTTTAAGCTCAATTGTTATGACAAAAACCGCAAATAAAATATGAAAATATATAATAAACAAAGAAATTTGTCATATATACATTATGACATGCTTTTATGTTTCACGAATGTACATTGAATTAAAAAGTTTGGAAATTGTTTATTTTTACTTTCTCATTTTATTTTTGCCGACCAAGAAAATAATATTGATTTTCCAAGTGAATTAAAAATGTTTCTTACCTTTCTTTATTTTTTTATGCTCTATATTGATGTATTGGAAATCTCCTTATGTTTTTGGGAGTGAAACCCAGCTGAACTAAATTATATTTGAGTAAGTACTAATTAACTAAAAACAATTTTCAGAGAAGAGTTTGTTTGAGCATCAAATAGCATTAATAACTGCACATAAGGTGCAAAAATGGGGTTTGAAGAATAATTTTTATTAAGATTTCAAGAGGTTTAGACAAAGTATTGCATAATTTAACAAATTTTAGTATTTTGATTTTCAACAAGAAAATAGTTACTTTTGTCAAAACAATTCTCTTAAAAAGAGAAAAATTCTCTAAAAATTAAGGTAAAGTACAAGCTAGATGGAAAAAAGAAGTTTCTCTCCAAAATAATTTTAAAAAAATGTTTCCCCCGAATTTTCTTAAAAAATATGAGCTAAAAATATTTTTCTTCAATTTCTTTTATAATATTAGTTACATTATATTTATCCCTAACTCAAAAATCTTCAATTTCTCTATAAGTCCTTTTCTTCTCGTTCTTCATTCTTCTCAATATCTGGCAGTCTCTCTTCTCTCCTACCATCTTTCTTGTTTTGGTGATCTGCTGTGTTATGGCATATTAATGGGCTGCTTCCTATTTGCATGTCTGTGTCCCTTATTGTCTGTCATTCCTATACGTATGAGATCCCATCCTAGTAAACGTCTTGCGCATAGTGATGCTGATGAACTAGAGACTAGAATGCTCTTAAATTTTCTTGTCACATTGCATTCAAGCCTACACAGAAAAAACTATGGGTCATGATTTCTGTTTTTGCTGTTTCATATAATGAGGTTGTCCATTCTGTGTAGAAAGTGAATTTTGTTCTGTTAGTTGGGCACTTAGACAGTAAATAGTTAAATGTAACATACACATACACATACACAATTCTGTTACTTGACTGTCATGTTCTACTTTCTTAATTAAACTAGATTTCACTTTCACGTGATGCACAGGAAGATTAAAATTATTAGTGGCTCATCATTGTTAACAATCAACCCATCTTTTATAATGATAAAAATAATTTTAAAAAAATTCTGTAAGATAAAAATGCTTATTACATGGTACATGCTTGGCAGACCTTTTAGCTTCAGATAGTTAATTTATGAGCAAATCACAACTCGCTATCTTTTGGTAAAGAAAGATCAATCACAGTGCGAAAAGCAAAGGATGGAAACTTGATATGGCATGTGAAAAATTGCAACCACGGGAGAATGTGTCTGTATGGTTACACCAATATAGCTACCTCTGCTGAGGAGTCTTTAGTGATTATTTCCTATTAAATTTTGTAGTTATGAAATAATGTTAATTTTACCTACAAAATCTACTTTGCCATTTATAAATGGAATTATTATATATTTCTTTCTTAGAAATAAAATACAGATTCTATATTTTGAAACTTTTAGGATGATAATTAGCCCAAAAAAAACTTTTGAAACATCATTGCAACCGAGTAAAAAAATTTTGGAACAAATTTACACATTAAACCTTATTTACTCTTTATTATGTATATATTGATAGTGATAACTAGAATAAGTTGCATGCATTTCTATAAAAATTCTAAATGAGTTATCATATTTATGGGTTTTAAATAATGGATTTGTTATCAATTTTAAATGTACAGTGTAAAATGATGGTACTATTTTTTGAAGGAACAACAATGTTATTATTAACTAAATAAAATGATACATAAAAAAGACTCGACAAGTAACAAACTAACCTACCCGGGTAAGCAACTGTGCAAGCCCAAAACATAAAGTAACAAACCAATAACATGAAAAAAGCATTCCGCCGGTTATTGCAGAAGTTATCGCCATCATCCAAGGACTCCAAATCTGCTGGAATAGAAAATTTAGAAGCATTATTCTTTGTACTGACTGTATTGAAGCTGTGAATTTACTTACTAGGGGTTGTGATCATACACACCCCTTTAGAGAGGTCATTGAGGAAGCTAGGTTATGGATGTCTAGAGATTGACATGTTCTTATTAGACATATATCTAGGGATTAGAATACGCAGGCAGATTATTTAGCTAAACTATCTCATACTAGTCTTCATAATTTTGTCATCTTTGATCACCCACCACCTCCTTTATTGGTAGGCGGTGCTTGATGAAAGACTTCTAGGTTTCCTCTTCTTATGGGGAGCTTTGTTGTATTATTTGATGATTTATGGATTCCAATTTTAATTCAAAAAAAAGAAAAAGAAAAAAGCAACAAACATAAAAACAACTATAATGATGGTAATAATACATACACCGATTTTACTTCATCAATAATAATAATAATAATAATAAACGCTCAATATTTATAATTTAGGGTTTGAATCCTTCAATTAAGCGATGTTAACTATTTGATCGCGATATAATACTAACAAAAATAGTTGATAATTAATTTAAAGTCCTCTATTTATTTTTTTTTTAAAATAAAAAAGAAAACTGTAACTTGCCCCTCAATATCATTAGATCACAATCTAATTGAAAGTTGTTTTGGATTCAATCTAATTGAAGTTCAATTGAGTGGATGATTTTGTTTTTGATCACTGATCAGTAGTTCAGTACTTAGAACTTTTGATGGATGAAACAAACGCTGAGAAACCTAACCAAGTGCAAAGACCCAAAGCCATTTTCAAATTTTCCATACATCTCAGCCCTCGCTTCCCGCTTTTGAAACCTTGCTTCAGCACTCTCTCAGTCTCTCTCTTCAAGATCCATCAATGCCTCTTCGAAAGGTAAGTTCCATTCAATATCTGTAAAAAAACCGTTGCTCTATAGATTTCTCATCCTAACTAACCATTCACATTTTCAAATTAACGTCTTCTATCTCCTTTTTCCTCCTCATGTTCAATTGTTGAGAAACTTGTTCAAATTTTAAACCTGTCACATCCCTCGCTTGCTTGTCATTTTTTAGGTAAGATCCTAATTTGAATTTGGCTAATATTTTCCTTTTCTGAATCCTTTCATTTTAATCCACTAATCAAAGAAACAAAAAAGAAGGGCTTCAACACAGTACAACTATCATGCGAATTCGAGTCAAAATATGATATGGACTCTTTCAGATTTCAAGTCGTATCTGACTGAATCATTTGGTACCTTTCTTATATTCAAGTTTTGTCATGTAATTTAACAATAAATACGTAAAAAACTAAAATTAGATATTGGATCTCAATTCTGGAAGATAGCTATGAAGGCTTACCCTATTTCTCCCTTATTTAAGATTTTAGGTATATTATGCATGAAACTGAATCTTGAACTTTTGATGAGCATCGAAATATTTTGGCTCTATAAACGTCGTTTGACATATAACATTTCCTAGGGTGCTTAAAATTTAGAGACGGTTTCTCTTGCTCCATATATATGTGTATGATCTTTGTTTGACAAAATTATGGTTTGTTCTGTGATATGAAGAAGCAACACCTTGGCCTCCACCGATTTACTTTCTTTAGATAAGATCATATCCCCTAAAATATATTGATTGCTAATTTAGTATTAACTCACCATATGATTCACGGTACCAGCCACTTTGATTTTTATGCATCTCTTTTGATGATATTTCCCCCTCTTGGTGGCCGTGACATCTAGCATATGAAACAGTTCATGTATTCTATTGTACCATTCATCACCTTTTCTATATTATCAAGGAAGACATCCACATTCCAAGGAGGCAAATGGATACCGTTTACAGAGAATTAGATTACCTCAAACTAGAGGTGAAGAAGCTTAAGGAAGAATGTTGAGTTAAAACATAACTTGTTGAGAGCTTGAAGAATGCCCGCAATGAATAATCTCTGAAATTTCAAGAGATTATGCAGCAGACAGAGAAACAGACCCACGAACTTCATCTTAAGTCTGAGGAGATATGCGAACTAAGGAATGCCAATGAAGATATAAAGTCTAATTGGCTTGAAGAAGAATATTGTATCAAGCATTATATTTGATTTCAGAGAAAAAGAAGATGGAAGCTAATTTCACTCACAGATTATCAAAATCGGAAGAAGTATATAGAGAGCTAGTGTTGGCTTTAGATGAACTGAAAGTTAAAAATAGTGAGCTGAAGCAGAATGCATGTGCCAACAATAACGAAATTTCAGGCCTCAGAACACTTCTATCTGCTACAGAGAAGAAGTATCTTGAAGCACAAGAGAAAACCCGGGAAGCTAACATGTTGGGACATAAGAGATTATTTTATAATGAAACTGGAGGAAGAAAATAAAAACATGTGTGATAAAATGAAATGGAAAATTGAATAGTTTAGACATCATGAAGAAGCTCACAAAAAACTTCAAAGCCAGTTCCAATCTGATAAGGAACAGTGGGAGAAGGAGAAATCTGCACTCCTTAAAGAGATACCTTCCCTACAGACTAGTTTAGATTCTCAAACAAGAACTCTAGAAGCAGTACAATGCCGTTTAGAGATGTTCAACCATGCATTAGCTCAGCAAGAAAGCAAGGGAAACTCCTCGAGGCTGAAATATCTGAATTCAAGTCACTGTTTGAGGATGTTTTTACCCAGTGTGAAGAAGAAAAGTCAAAGATTCAAAGCTTAACCATTTAGAGGAATGATGAAATAGCAGAGCTAAGAAATTCCCTGGAGTAAAACAGACACTACTGAGAGAAATGGAACTTAAAATTGTTCAGCTTGAACAAGAGAATCAAGATTTAGGAGATTCACTTAAAGAACTAAGGGAAACACAAATCCAAAATGCTGGAGCAAATTCTTTTCTACCAAAGCTCCGTAAAAAGCTAAGGCGGTTGGAAGAGGCACACAAAGATTGTGCGTCAACTATGAAGTCTAGAGAATGTCAATGGGGTTCTCAAGTTGAAAAGATGGAAGGAGATAGTAGGACCTACAAGTCTTCATTGACCAGTAAAGAACAATAAATAAAGGATTTTCTGATGGAAGTGGAAAATTGTCATTGCGCAATTGAAGAACATTCTTTAGGGCTCTTGATCTTTAAATCAGAACTCATAGAGGCTTATACCATATTATTTAGTACAGAAACAGATAAAGCTGTTCAGATCAAAACAAAAGAAGATATGACTCTTCTCTTTGTTGTGCCATTAGGAGAGAAAGAGCTTGAGCTATATAAAAAAAAGGCTTGAGGAATCATCAGAAGGTTTACTTGTCTTGAAAGGGCAACTTTTGCAAATGGAGAACACCCTAAAATATCAAAGACATGTTGCTCTTGAAGCACAAGAGAAGCTAGAGTTTGAATTAGCCAATAAAAATAATGAGATCACTCAATTAGGATGTGAAGTAGAAAAGTGGAAGTCTATGTTGAAACTCTCAAAGCCTGCTCTGAAGAGATTCAAGGAAAATGTCAAAAGATGGAGAGTTCCCTTATTTCAAAGGTTGAGAATGAGCAAGCCCTAAAGGATGAAAATGAAAGCCTTAACCCCATTGCCAAGGACCAAGAGAAGAAAGCCGAGGAACTTCAGAAGCAAATTGCTTTGTTAGAATTGTACAATACAAGTAAATTGAAGGAAGCAGAAACATCTATTAAAGAGGAGAAAGACCAAATTATAAAGCACTTGAAGGAACTAGCCACATCATTGGAGCAAGATTTGATGTGTGCATTGTCTTTGGCTTCCTTAGAACAAGCGGAAAAGTGGGTTGAGGTTGTTGTGCTTACTGGGGCCTTAAAAGATGCAAAAAATTTGATGAAGCTTAAGATTGAAGAAAAGAACTCGAAAATAATGAAATCAAAACTGGAAGTTAACAATTTGCTTGAAAAGTTAGCTTACAAGGAAAATTAATCTTGCATTTGAAACAAGAATCAGAGCAGCATCAAGCCTCATTCAAGAAACAAAAGTTGGAAGTTGAAGATCAAACAGAAAAACATTGGTCCATGGAAAGCATAATTAGAGAGCTTCAGTTTGAGAAAGGAACTTTGCTCCAAGACATCACGAAGTTATTAAACAAAAAGGAGGGTATGTTGGCGCATATTGAAGACATGTATGAAAAGATTGAGGAGTTATCTGGTGGGGATCAACTATTGATGAAGACTCTTGACGATATATTGTATACTTCTGTAGATGGAGATGATTGGTCAACGGATCTTGTCAACTTTGACAAGTTACATGTTTCTGCTGCAAATAGTGCAAATGGTACTTTTTCTGTCACAACTAAGAAACAAGAAGCAAATTTTCATGAGCGAGCTCCACTGAGAAAGGTTAACAATATGCACATGTAGATCAGAGAAGAATTCTGAACTCAAGCTGAAGAAATGCAGTAAAGGTAAATAAATAAATATTCTTATTTCGGATTTAATGCTCTTACCGTTGGCTTGTATTAGAGTCTTGATATACGCAATATACACTTTCTTTTGTAGCCATAGTCTTATCAAAAACAGAAGAGCCATGAACATGAAATTTTGTAGCCATGTGATACGAGTGACCTGAACATATATAGACAGAAGTTCCTAGTCCATAAATAAATGTTCTTAATTCTAAACCTAAAGCTGGATTAGTTACCCTGTCGGAAAATAGAAAAGTGGGTTGGTCAACCTAAAGCTGTAGCCATTTGACTTGACTTGATGCATCCCTATAATCTCCTAAACCAAGGGAGAATCACTTTGAAGTCCGAAGGAAGAAATGTAGGGCCTGTTTAATTATATTCTCTGTTTTTTGTTCTCAAAAATAGTTCTATAAAACTATTTTTCAGAACGAGTTTTGAAAACAAAAAACAAAAAAACTTGTTTGGATAATTGTTTTTTAAAACAAGTTAAAAAAAAAAAACTTACTTATATGATTGTTTCTTAAAACAAGTTTTAAAAATTAAAAAAAAAATTCGGCTTTTATTTATTTGGATCTTTTATGTAATAGATATTAATATTATTTTTTAATATTACTTAATATGTGATTATATTAATAAATTAGTTTAATAAAAATCAAATAAAATAATCAATAAATAACACAAAAATGATTTACTATTAACAAAATTAACATGTTAAAATTGAAATAAAATATGAAACATAAAACAAAGCATAGTTCATTGTAACATAAAATCTAATATGAAAGCTACAAGTCTGTGTGTGTGTATCTATCATACTGTATCATTTTCAGACTCGGGACAAAGCAATTATCCAACCACAAAACAAAGTATATATAGTTCATAGTAACTAATCTAATAACTACTAGTTCACTATCTAATATAAAAGCTACAACATATATACATTATGCCCAACATTTTGTAATGTTCTAGCCCATGCCTTTTGAATTGCGAGGCCTCAGGATGTGCCTACAAAATATTTCCTTTGGTTGCTTCTTCCACCATAATATCAATGTACCATTTAATGATATGCTTTGGCCAAACTGATTGTTCTTATTGTTCGACCTTTCCACCGGATGCCATCTAAAATAGACAAAAGAAAAGAACACTTAAAACTTATGTCATTTCAGACAAAATTGCATACCCCAAGTGAGTTTTAACCCCAAATTTTGCTACAACATAGCTGTACATGTTCTATATATATACAAAATATCTTCCTTTGGTCAAGACTATAGAAACACAATTTTGTCAGCATAAACTATAGAAACAGAATTTACTGGTCATTTCATATCTTTTCCCTCCAAACAATGTTTCTAAGCTGTGAAAGAGATATTGAAAGAATGCTACAAGTGAATGTTATAAGCTCCTTAAAAGCCAATCATTAAGACTACAATAAAAATGAAGGATACAAAAGAAAGATGACAATGTAGACTCATGATTTTATTTAACAATGTAAACTCAAGCCAACTCTTCAAAAATTTGGAGCTGATCATTCTCATAAGAAAGCCACAAGGCACCAAGTCTGACATGAGATACTTTGGCTTACCTTCCTTCACTGAGCCATCATTTCCTTTCTTAAAAAGATCATAAAAAAACTGACTACGTGAAGCCAATATACACCTATGAACACCCACAGGTTTGCCCCCAACAACAATATCAACATTACTATAGTCATATTCAGGATCTATCAGTAGCTTCTCAAGGCTTCCACTCAGCTTATTGAGGCTCAAATTTTCAAGATTTGCCACATGCTCATGGCTAGGGCAGGCAGATATGTTGGGATTACTTGAGCCATTTGATAAGTAAGATGATGCAAAACTCAAGGAAGATGATGCTTCGTTTGCATTATCTATCACTAATTGATTACAATTCAGCCCAACAATTCCTATCCTGATGAATCAGATTATTACAAAACCAGAACCAGGATACTTTACAGGTTAAAGCAACTCAAATGCATAAAATCCATAAAGGCACTGTTTTATTGTCAAGCGGAACAAAACTAAATATCAAGTACAAGGCAAGCAATTAAACTCAGATTCCCAGAAGAAAAAAGTCTGGCATCTTTGTGTAACAGTGCTGCATCAAACCTACTCTAAAGTAAGGAATGCAGATCAATTTACAAAATTATGATCAAAATCTCCAATATAAAGCAAGGAAGTAACTTCTGAACGAGATATTGCTGTTATTCTAGCAAAAGGACTCAAAGGTTTAATGATAGAGCCTCAACCTGTGGAGAGCTCTTATTGCAACAACCTGAAAACTGAATTGACTAGGGGAACCACAACAACGATCAATGACCCCGAGATCCATTAAAACCAAGTCGAAAATGGACTAAAATATCTAAAAGCAAGTCATTTCGTGGACGATTTATTAAGAATTATAGGAGTGGATTGAAGAGGGCCATCATTGTTCATTGAGCGTACCTTGGTGCTTCCGATGAGAGAAACGCCAGCCAGCACGGAAGTCCCAGAGAGAAGAATTTAGGATGAGAAATGTCCAAATAGCTTTTCCCTACAAATATGAAGAATCGCATCAACTGAATAGTCAAAATCCTTCAATGATACAGAAGAAAAAAAACCCAGCTTATCCCTCAAAGGATTTTCATTTAATCTACCCAAAACATTTCAAAGAAACCAACCACAAGAACAAAACGGACTCACCGATTGAGGATTGAGGAAAGATTTGAGCCAGCGAACACCGAGCGGAGGGCGAGCTTGGAGCCAGCGAAGGAGAGACTGGACCCAGCGGACACCGAGCGGAGGGTGAGCTTCAACGGCTACTGTTCAAGGTGCTCTCATAGTCATGGCCGCCATGGAAGATAGGTGTTCTTTGCACTGTCGAGTTCGAGATCGAGTTCGGGGGAAGAGTTTTGAGAATAGGAAATAAGAAACAAAAAATAAAAAACATGTTAAAGTTGTTTTCTGTTTATTTGTTTTTCAGAATAATTGGGTCAAAATAAGTTATCAAACAAATTTTTTGTTTTTTTGTTTTTAAAAACAAAAAAAACTGTTCTGAAAATAGGTAATCAAACAGATCCGTAATCACCAAAAAGTCCTAATAATAAGTGAATAGCATGAACCTGTTATCATTTGCTGCTCCGAAACTTATTATTGCATATTGTTCACTAATTGAAACACTTTTTGGTAACTACATTCTTTCTCTGGGGCCTTAAAATAATTCCACCCTGAATTAATTGTCTCATCACTCCTATCTGAAGTTGTTGTGATTTTGTTGAAGAGCAAATCAATTAGTAAAATCATTGATATTGTTAATATTTTTGTTAGTTTCATACAATGCTGCACTTTTTGTTCCGCTTGACAAGTGATCCAAGATTTTTTTTTTTTTTTCAAATTTTTGGAACATGCAGGATTTGCTCGTGTCTCAAGCAAGCTAAACCATTGTATTTTAATTCTCTTGGGAAATCCTAGAATCAGCACTAATTGTTAGATATGGAGGATTGAAAGATAAACTAAGTGAACTCAACTAATGCTTATTTTTGTAGCTAAGTGAACTCAATTTATGCTTATTTCTGTAGCTCACACATGATTTATAGAAAAGATTAGTTTAGTGATCAAGTTTGATCCGCAGATTTGTATGGGTGAGCCATTTCCATTTGATTATCTTGATACGTGAATGGGAAAACACGAAATAGGTAGGAATTAGTAGAGTTCTAGATATAGTTTACATAGAAGTATCAAATAGTCACTATTTGCTGGTTTGTAATGTGTTTCTGTGATAACGTTCATCACAATTCTAAAGAAAGGCTCACGGATGGGTAGATGACAACCTAATATCAAATCATGCTCTCAATGATGGAATTAGACAAATACACAACTTTATAACGCATGATTGTATCATAATATTCGATTTCATGTTAAGAAATGCTAACTATTGTTATTTTTTAGCCAGCCGTTGTAATCAAATGAATATTGAATCTGACATTATGAATATTTTCCTTTATTAAAAAAAAACACCACTGCTCCCATTTCAGTTAGTAATCAAATTTTAACCCCACCTGTTAAACTTATATTACAACCAACTTTCATTTATGTACTAATTTGTTGATCGTGGATGTTACAAGTTGGATCATATATTTCACTTTCGGTTCTCTTTTTTATTATTAATAATAAAAAAGGCCTGAATTTGAAGGTTTGACGTTTCTATATGTCTAACAATTCAATATGATGTTTTTGGATTTGAGAAGCTTGCATTCTGATACGTGTCGCTCATCAACACTAGGCATATGTAGTTGCAATATACTACCTCCTCCAATCTTAAATATAAAGGATAGTTTATAAGTGAATTTTGATCAAGAATATAAACTTTTTTATTTTATTTTATCTCTTTATCATTTTTCTCCCAACTAATTTACTTGGCTTATAAATTAATATATAATAATATAATAATACATGAATATTTCAAAAACTTCATATAACATATGCCATAATTAAGAAAATTATTTAGTTTTCTTAATCTCTCCAAATTAGTCAGCTTTCATTTTTTTGTAGACCTAGGGTATCCACCGCCGATAATAGTAATTAATCCCCTCACACTGTAGACTTCCCGAAAAGGCTTTAGTGCTGACTATAAGACCCTCTCTATACACATCGTCAAGGATCAAACCCCTAATTAAATACTTAAGGAACACAAAAAAGTGGCAAATGTGACCAAAGGTAGGATGTGTGTGGGTGTTAGTTAAAAACAGTATAGGTGTTGGCCCAACAAGGTGGATTGGGGGAGCGCGGGTTAATGCAAATCATGGACAGACTCCTTGTTCTTGTTTCTTTTCCTTTGGGCCCTCACCATTCAAAACTCCTTTGGGGAATTTCTTCAAGATCCCACACACCGTGAAAATCATCAAAATTATTATGGAGTCTCATGGATCTTAATTATAAATAAGTTTTAGTGTACATTTATCAAAGTAACTTTATTTAAAAAAAAAGGAAAAGAAACTTCCCCAACAGTGGAAAACATAAAATTAAGAGTCACATTCAAGCTAGCATCTAGATTAAACCAGTATAAAGCAAAGCAAGCCAATCATGGAACAAGACCTCAACTTCAATCCAAGCCAAAACGTAGATGCTGCCACCATGCTTAATCAAACTAAGAAAACTTCTGATATGGATATCAAACTCAGAAAGGCATCTCCATACACTAATAATGTTCAAGCATTCAGATCTTACCTTCTTGAATGAAAAAAGGCATCATAATTCAAGAACTTCAAAACTCTGAGAAGACATCTATTCACCAACTGGAACCTTTCAATCCAAATTGAACGGATTTTCAAACACACTCACTCAGCAAGAGCTCACAAGGCAGCTAGCAGCTGGCATCATCTAATCCTCTAGTCCATACCTTAAACTCCAGCTGGCTTTTCTCAAAAATGAATAAATAAATAAAAAGGATGAGAATGGCAGAGAGAAATACCAGTAAACCCAGCCCCCACTTACCCAACAACAGCTTGAAGAGTCCAATATAAGAACTGAACGCAAATCATAACAGAGGTGATGGTGTATGAGAATGCCAACGACATGGACACCTCCATAGATTATATGAAATACTTGAGCTTATCAATTACTAAGTTTTCTACAAAGAAGTTCCACTGGATACCTGTTCACATGCATTATCGTTGGAAATATCTTGCTCATGCTTTGATAATTGATGATTCAGAATTTTACATTTAAATTTGTGATCCAGAATAGTCCAAGTATTACCTGTTTTATGGAAGCAATTAACACAATATATCTGATAACCTATTTTAAACAAAATCTAGATAAATTTCAACTGAGTATTCAAGTCCATCCATCACCGTTGGATGTATCTGCTTTCTTAGAGTACTTCTTCCATTTCTGCTTGTTCTTCTCTGATGCATTCCGGTTTTGAGAAAATCTTGTAAGCCCCTCTCTCAATGCTCCTAGATTTACCCCATTTCCAACCAAAGTGCTTGTTACTCCCATTTTTGAGACCTGAAATTGGCATTTCCAGCTATTAAACATGTAATATATATGCATAGCACTCTTTCCACCCAAAGAAGATGAGCAAACAGCAATTCTACAATGTAACCATTACTGGATACATTGGAAACGTGATAGCAAATATTGCACAAAAATGAAAAATGAAGGAATTCTTTTTACCGCTTGGATGTTCCTGTTCTCGTCATCAAAGAATAGCATAGAATTAAATGGAACCCCAGTCCTTGAATGAATTCTTTGAAAATGGTCTGTTTTGTGTGTCCAACTCGAAAATATTTCCTAAACAATGGAAGGAAAAGACAAGTTAAAATTGATAAGACACAGATATGTGATTACAACCATTTACAGATTCCATTTTGTTCAGGAAACAACTTTTTATTTTCCCCCCTTCTTTTTGGGTGTTTAGACGTATACTCTAGAAGGTTAGGGAAGACAAAAAGACCTGCAACCACAACCTTTAGATTTTTTTTTTTCCAGCTTAGCACTAATCTCCTACAGCAGAAGCCAGTGCTCAACTCTATTTTTTTCTCAGGGCATCAAATATGATGATATATCAACAAACAGAACAAGGAAAAGAAAGATTAGAGTATGATTCAATGAACAAACCTGAGCAGAAAACATTGACTTGATGCTCAATTTATCAAGAAATGTTCTGGCTATATCAGCAGTAGGTGATCTAGAAGCAATGGCAACATCAATCCCTTTGTCTTTGAGTGCATATAGGATTCCTTTGGCATGAGGGTACAAAGATGGCATTTCATGCTTGGATCGGCACTCGCTGAAATTTGGCTTGGCATAAGTGACTAAATTATAAATTAACATATGAAAACTTTTGCAGGAGAACCATCTTGAGTTATTCGGATCTGGAAGTTCATTTTTACGCATTCTAGATAACATAATGGCTTGGCTTTAAATTGTTAGCCTTTGTGGTTTGTTAGGTTCAACCCTTGACCTCTACATGATACATTTTGTACAAAGTTGATGAGAATAAAAAATGTAAATGTTTAAAAGATGAGAAACTTAAAATGCTCTCAAGCTATTTCTGGGGCAAACAAAAAAACAAACGAAATTGTCCAAAATATAATTTTGAAGGAAACATTCTGATTTTCAAATGTCAACTTAGCCTCAACAACTTTTATCGGCTCAAGAAAAAAAAGTGTCTCACTTCAGACATTGTACAACCGTATGAGGTATAAATGAAACAACGAAATCTTGATCAATTATCAATATGACTATTTATGTTAAAAATAGATGAGACACCATAAATCATTTGAGTTATATAAGAAGAAGCCTCAAGGCCACATCAAAATGATTACCTGCAAATAATCCAAGAATAAAATTTTATTGGATCATGGATTCTGTCACCAGGCAACGTTGAGCTTGTTCAGTGGCCACAGATACAAAATTAAGACAGAGAAACCATTAAGCATCCAAAGAATATGACAGTTCAACTCGGTTTGCAAGGAAATTCAATCATATCCTGTGATGAAGTAATGGCAAATAATCCACATAAGCTTGTCCTCTTAGTTCATATAAGAACTAAAAAACTAAACTAAAACTCCTCAATCTACACCATTGATGAAGCATTTTTCCTGGAAGTACCACACAGAAGTTTCTCTCTAAAACGAAAATCTATATCCCAGGACAAAAAGAAACAAAAAAGAAAAGTAATACCAGATTCAACCAAACAAAAAAAAAAAGGAAAAAAGGAAAAGAAAAAACAAAAATGGCCGGTTTTAAGTACAAATTCAAAACAAGACTAAATAAAATCAATGGCAATGAAGAGATGAATAATATTTTAAACGAAGATAGGTTGATTTTAGAGAAAGAAGAGAAAAGGGAGGAGTACCAGTAGAAAGGCCAGAGAGTGTAATCGAGGTCGAAAACGACAAGTCGTGGGAGAGCTTGAAAGACTCCGATTATCTGAAGTGCCTCCGCCTTCACCTTCTCGTCTCCCATCTCTCTGCCTCTGCAACCCCTCCTCAGCTATTGAATTCCGATGGTCGCCGAATATTCTCGCACGAGCTTGGGTGCAATATTCAAGATAATAATATTTTGGTTAAAGGGGCAGCCCTTCGGTGGCAATTTTTAGCCGAAGTGTCGCGGCTAATTTTGCCCGGCAGCTTTAAATATTACTTTAAAAAAATAGATAACTTTTTTTTTTGCCTGCAAAAAAAAAAAAAAGATAACACATTAATTTTTGGAAAAATGACAGAAAAATGCTCCAAACATTTGGAAATGATAGATAAGTTTTTTTGTCAAAAAATGATTAGGAAATGTCAAAACGTGATAAGGAATTCCCAACTTCTGGATTTGCAAAGTCACCCATCTGTTATTTTCAAATGTTTGGAGCATTTTTCTGTCATTTTCCCTTGATTTTTTGAGATAAATTTACATATTAATAAAAATGACATAAATAATATATAGACTATTAGCTCAGTATATTTAATCAATTAAAGGTTAAAATTAATTGAAATAAAGATCAGGGCAAAATTGCCCCCTTTTGACAGTTTCTACCCCTAAAAAAATTTTCGGGTAAAATTACCCTAGGAGAAAATTTCCAAAGCCCCTTAACCCTAATATTATGTGTGCGCACATGTGTGTTTTTTTTAACTATGGATAAACGGTTTAATCCCCCACTCAAATTTCATGCATAAAAGCCTGGAGCTTTCAAATTCAATAGCAAATTAATCTTTTTGTCCATATGGTTTTCACTCGGTGCAACTATCTCTATACTTTAACTAGGTGTAACTCGGTCCATACAATATGACTCGGTTATAACTTAGTCCCTATAAAATAAAGATCAGGACTAAATTAGAAATGGGTTAAAACTATAAGAACTAGGTTGCAACTAATATATCATCTTCAAGGTTGGTGTTCTGACTAAAAAATATTCAAATATTTTACTCAACTTGCCTTCCCACAAAGGAAGAATGCACACATCCTGACTATTCATTGTGCTTTTTCAATCATTAACTATAAAAACTCCTTCTTTTGTTTAAAAAAATAAAAGGAAAATTTCAGTCACCCACCCCCCCAAACCAAAAAAAGAGAAATTCATTTTAGTGAACCCAAAAAATTTTGAAACTTCACTATACCTTGGGTCAAAATAAAATTAAATTTCATCGATGAAAAAACAATGATGCCCTTGCTTTATTGTTTGAATCCCCTCATTTGTTCTTGCAAATGCTCTTATTTGTCTTATGAATTCCTTTATTTATCTTGTGAATGGCCAAAATGTTTTTGTTGATTCACTGGTTTCTATTGAATCTCTTTATTTGTCCTCTGAATAAATGCATTTATTTGTCTTGTGAATGTCTTTATTTGTCTTGTAAATGCTCTTATGAAAAAATAAAGTAAGGACATCATTGTCTTCTCATCCACAAAACTTAATTTCATTTTGGTCCAAAAGGTACAGTGAAATTTTAGATTTTTTTAGGGATTGACTGAAATAAAATTGCTTCTATGGGACTCACTGAAATTTTCCATTAAAAAAATGTAAAATTTTCCATGTAATAAAAATTGTTTTGCAGAACATTGAAATAGGTAACTCCAAGCTGGGTGGTTATCCTCTACTTCCATCATATGAAAAAGTCTATTCAAATATCCTAGGGAAAATGAAATTGAGGTCCCAAGAACTAAAGAAAATACTAATAAAGCCCCTGTAAAAAGAAATAACAACTCGTTAAGCGTGTTTTACAACTCAACATATTGTAAAAATGACTCAATGAGTTGTAGGGCTGAGTAAGGAACCCAGAACCCGCAAGCTCACCCATAACCCAATCTAATTGGGCCAATTTGAGCCCGCCTAAAATGAACCCATGACCCGCCCATTTAAGACTTAAATGGGCGGGCTACGGGCACACCTTCGGGCTGCCCGTACCCGCCCATTTAATTTTATTTATTAGCCTTACCTTGATTGTCTCCACTTAAATGGGCGGGCTATGGGCACACCTTCGGGCTGCCCGTACCCGCCCATTTAATTTTTTTTATTAGCCTTACCTTGATTGTCCCTCCCTCATTTGGTCATTCCCTCACCAACTCAAAGTAAGATTTGTTTTCTCTTAATTTGTTTTGTAGAGAAAGATTTAGCTTATGGAGCTACGGACCCTCCCTCAAGTGAATCTGAAGATGATGGTGAAAACTGAAGCATGAAGATTCAAATGGAAAAATGCCATTTTGTTAATCTATGTAGTTGTAATGTGTTAATTTAAAAGTTAGAGTTTGTTTAAATTTAGGTTCTTTTGTGTAAATTGTCATTATTGAACTTTGAAGATTCAGATTTCAGAATTTAAATTGATTGCTTGATGAATTTGGATTGCAGGATTGATGCTTATGTGAATATGTATTTTTTTTTCCAAAAAAATAAACAAGTCCAATATAATTGGGTTCCGGGTAACCCGGTTAACCTGCCCATTTATTGGCTAGCCCATTTAACACAGGTTAAATGGGTTGAGGTACGGGTATGGGCAAGCCCGTACCCATATAAAATTAAATGAGCGGGCTATGGGTTTAGACACGGGCTGCCCAACCCGCCCATTGCTCTCCCCTAACGAGTTGTTATTTCTTTTTGCAGGGATTTTACTAGTATTTTTTCGGTCTCTAGGACCTCACTGTCATTCTGCAAATATACCATCATCTCAAACTAAAAGGTCTTAGGCTCTGTTTGGTTGCTTCAATGGAAATGGAAAAGGATTCCTTTATATACAAATCCAGGTATGCAACATCTGTTATTTTCATGGCCTCATTACCTGACATTAGCTATGCACTTTTTTCTATTAATTTTTAGCCAGACATTTGTCATACCAACAAATGATTGGTGGGGATGATAAGTGGTCATGAACTCTCTAAGAATAATAACACTAGTTTGAATCCTGTAAAACATACTTGTCAGTAGAGGAGATAACCCGTTAGATGACATACTCTTTCTCTCTCTCTGAACCCTGATTAACCAGGTGCTCGAATACCTGACCTATATTGAAGAAGGTCAGGGTGAAAAAAGGCGCTTGATACCAAAAAATAATTACATTTACCATTGAAAAAGTTACTTTTCATTTCAGTCCATTTTCCATTCCATTATGTGTACCAAATAAGGCCTTCATGCTTAAGTACTATGTCAAATGAGTCGAATCTTTACTAGAGTCCAATAAGGGAAATTAATTACCACTTACACCTCTGTTTTTGGCTCCAAACTCCCGCCAAACTGTAAATGGACTATAAATAATTTTCGGTTAAGGTGTAACTTTATTTCGGAAGTTTTCGTTGAGGAGCAATATTACCCTAGAAGTTTTTTTAGGTTCAATGTTACCCCAAAAGTGTTAAAATAAAGCAATAGTATCCATTTTCATTAAAAAATTGATGGTCAACATGATTTTTATAATGCTCAACGTTAGTTTTTTAACGGAATGGGACAACATTATTACAATTTGAAACTTTCAAAGTGACATTGAACATGAAAAAACTTTCAGGACAACATTGTATTATAGCAAAAAACTTCTGGGGATAGATTTGCACCTTAACCCAATAAGTTTTCTTCAATGCAAAGCACTCAACAATGCCATTACGGTTATTTAATTAAAATCATATGTTTCCGTTGATTTATTCCATCTTTGCAACTTCTACGGGATGTAGTGCATGCATGCAATTTTTGTACTTAGATTAGGAAACCAGATAGGCATAATCATTACTACTAGGTTGAGGCTCTTGCATCACCTAAGTAAAAGAATGAATAACAAATATGGGGCATAAAATGATCCTTGAGTAAAAAGAATGATCAGCATGAGTTATTCACTTTCCACTAGAATATCTAAGAAAGAATCATGAAAATAATTTCAAAAATGAAGTTTTCTTTTTTGTAAACTTAGGCAAGTGTATTTGAACATTTTATTCAGCGGCAGCACTTGCAGCACTCAAGTCCACAGAAAGATCAACATCCTGAAACAAACAATACAGAAACTAATGTGAGCAAATGAGGGATTGCTTGTTAATAAATAATTTGCATCAAATTTTTCCGAGAAGGATAAAATACTATAGCATAACATGGTATGTGAAGGGTTATTAATTATTAGAAAAAGGATCTAAATTGACAACTTGCTTGTAATAGACATAAACATGCCATTTTTCCGAAATGCGTATGAACAGCAGGTACATCTTTGAATCAGAAATTATGCTTTATTTGCCCAAAAAAAATGGATAACAGTAAAATAAACAGAACAAAAAGGAAACCATTCCAACATTGCACAAAAAGTGTTTTTTAAATCAAAAGGTAAGATTTACCAAAAGATGGTGCTAGACCATATTGAGAAATGAGAGATAAGAGAGAAGAATTACAGGGATGATTCCAGAAGTGATTTGATGAAATGTGCAATTTCATTAGAATATCATACAATTGATAATTACCTTTCCAGTGATCTTCCTGTACAGTGCAAGCACATCTTTCACCGTGGACTCAAAGTGCGTAGTCGGGTCATAGCTCTACAAGCAATAAAATGTCTGTCAGTAAAACTGATTTTTTCAGATAAAATGAAAAAGTCCCCTCAGGTGGAATAAGAAAGATGGTAAAATCTCACATCCCTTGTGACGGGAAAAAACCAAAGACAAACATAACCCTACTCATTTGAAAATATGAAGTATGAAGTAGCTGCAGGTCTATACTAAAAGTACAAAAGGATATCTGGCTGTGTAGAGACTTGAACCATTTAACTCCAAAGCTAAACTTTTTTTAATCAAAGTGATCTTTAACATGGTATCCCAGTCCCACAAATCAAGAAGGCACATTTGTAATGGTATGGTATGCCATTTCTATACACACACACACCCCAATTCTAGTTTCCTTTCACAAGGGATAAGGAAAAGAAAGCAAGTGGAAAAAATAAAATGAAATAATTCAAAGAGATTATACTTACAGTAGAGATGAAGCAACCATCGGCTTCGTAATCATTCTCAGGTTCATATCTGTCATAAGTGTCATAGAATATCTCATCCACAGGTCCAAGAAGATCAATACCGGGCTTCAATTCCACCTCAGGTTGGTCAGTCTCTGCTTCTGCCGAGACAAAAGCAATATATTTTCCTTGTGCTGCAACGTTATGAGAATAAGAACAGCAAAAACGATACCTGCAGTTACCATGGACACCAAGAATCAGTTCCTTAAAAGTTGGAATCATACATTTACAACTAAAAGTTCATTATTCTACTCACATCAACTTTAAGATTTGTCATTCATAAGAAATTGAGAACATAATGCATCCCCATTCACATTTTAATTTTAGTAGTCTCACTGTCCCACTACTTCCCCTCATTGTCATTCTTTGGAGTTAGAGACAATTCCTTTATTACTTCATACCTAAGAAGGTCATTGTTTATGCTTTCATCATTTGTGATTTGCAAAATAAGAAATCAATGAAGGCTAGGGTTTGTCCTTACATATCTGATTTGTGACCAAGTTGTTTTTGCGGCAGAATGACCTGAGCTGAGTGAGAATCATTGGTATTTGGAATAGGATGACTCATAATACATATAGCACGTGCAACTTTTCCGACCTTTTTGACCTATCAGTCAATAAAATATTTGCAGGTGAAGATTAAACTCATTATCAGATATCAAGATTAATTATGTTACTTTCTCGTTTAAACCATGCTTTTCTAATAACTAAAACATGAGAGAAGCTAATAATCTAAATACTCTTAAGAAATCTAACTAGGTACCTTATCAGGTAGATACTAGGGATCACACACAACTTTCTTGCATTTGGCTGTCTCCCCTTCAGATGTCACACCGATGGCTTTCCCACTATCATCAAACTCAACCTACTCAGTAGAAAATAAATAGTGAAAAACTCAAAGAAAAAAATAAAAAATATTAGAAAAAGAAAAAAAATAGGACGTAAAGAACTTGGGAAGACAAAATGAACCTTAAGGTCTTGTTTGGTATGAGGGGAGGGGAGGTGAGTGAAAGTGAGCAGAGGGAAAAAAATTTTTAGTTGAATTTTAAAAGAAATCAAAGAAGTGGAGTTAAAAGTTTTTAATTTACCTTTTACTCTTTCATCTTACATCTTCTCTTTACTAAAATTTTGTAACCCCACTTCTCCAATCTCTTTAAATTCAACTCATAAGAATTTTTACTCCTCTCCAAATCCCTCATAGCAAACAGACCCTAAATTAGTTGCAAATGACAAGCTAGAGAAGAAATATCCTTACAATTCAATTTAATTTCTTAATACTAGTGATTCATCATTATGAATTTAAGCAGACAATTCATTATCATTATGAATTTGGTTATCAGATTCAAATGCTCTATACATGGAAACCTAAAATTTTTGCATTGCTTTATAAGTTTTAGAAGTCAGATAGGCTAAGGATATATAAACTACATATTGACACAAGAATGTCACCATTTGTGTGTCAAAGAATCAGAGAGCAAAAGAGATAATAGGAAAATTCTTAATGCAATTTGCTTCATTAGTTCATTATTCAATAAAACACAAAATGCCCTTGTTTTGTCCAGCAGAAGAAACCAAGTTAGAATGAGGGAATAAGTTATGACAAAGACGTAGTGGGAGTCAGAAAAATACTAACCATGAAAACTGTTGTGACTTATGGGCTAATTACCTTCCTTAGAACATATGAGGAAATCACTTTGAAAGTAAACCAGATAAAGTTTTTAATCCTTTTCTTTTCTTGTTTAGCCCCCATCATAAAACCCTTAAAAACAAAAAGGGCTTTTATAGTAGAAAAGCATCAAGACGCAAGCTTTCACCACTTCTAGGAATTCAAACTATCTTCCAGAATACTGAAGCATGATAATGGACTTGCCTTGCATTCTGGTTTGTTGAGCATGTAAGTTCCGCCATATACTGCACTTAAACGTGCAAATGCCTGTTCGACATCAAAGAGATGAATGTTATATCCAAATGTATAATAACTTAAAAGGATAGAGAACAAGGAAAACCTGAGGCAATTCTCCCAGCCCATATAATGGATATATGTAAGGTGAACCTCCTTGAAAATGTGCCAGGGACTCTGCATAAAGCTAGATAAAATTGAAAGTAGTATTACTAGCTTATGTAGGTTACCAAGTAATTCTAACTACATAAACATCAATAGAATCAACCGAAAGGTATGAGTCAGAAGATCTCATGAAGAAAAGATAGAGAAAGCCTAATGAATCAAGGTAATAACATTGGTTATATCCAACATTCATGGAATAAACTGGTCCACAAGAATATGTCAGTGCATAGAAAGAAACAAAAGGAAAATAATAAACTCACAATATTCTTCATAGTATCACAAGATAGAAAGAGAAAACATTATATGCCAAATGACTATATGGTCCATAACCTTGTGCTAAGGATATACATAAAGAATGATATAATGACCATTTTTTATGTTGAATTGTAGAAAAAGGAGAAAGCTTTATTGAAGTATTATCTGAGTCTTCTTTTGTCAATGTTATCATACTCTACACATAAAATGTTGGGAATTCAGCTTTGGTACATGATTTTTTCACTTTCATTTTTAGGATACTCCAGTG
This sequence comes from Inga leiocalycina, assembly GCA_963242795.1. Classification (NCBI taxonomy): domain Eukaryota; kingdom Viridiplantae; phylum Streptophyta; class Magnoliopsida; order Fabales; family Fabaceae; genus Inga; species Inga leiocalycina. Next base: position 64,267,994 of record OY725321.1, read on the forward strand.
TTGCTGAGAAAAGTTTCATCATTAGCGCCTAGTGAGGACGACAACAAAAAAATAATACCTTTAACAGAGCACAGACTATTAGACTAGGTTCATCTAATGGGCATAGTTATAGTCATGGTCATCCATTAACAGACAATGAAGAAAAGCCTTGAAATTCCTAGACTTTTTAGTGGTTCCAGGATTTATATTATATTTTGTACTGCAACATTAAGGGGCCTCCACAAGGTCAAGGTCCAAGATCACTAAAAAAAAACTAGCTGTGTAGAGGGCCAGTCATGAACCTAAACAAGATTACGTCCACACATGAGGGATGTGGGGATCTTGGAAAATATTTAATATAGAAAGATTAATTGATACCGTGTTTTATTAATCCAAATGTCTATGATTTATATGCTATTAATTTTTTATGTTTTGATCCTACTCTGGATAAGAGTGCACAATTTTGAGTGATTGCCTTTGAATTTTCTTGATATATAGGCGGCATAGAATAAAGAATCTAAGTGAGGAATTTCTTCTGCATCATAACACAAAACAAGCATTGGAAGATAATTTGTATTGCTTATACCTTTACTCTTTCTACGAAGTCATTGGCTGGCTGATCCAAATAGCTATAATCCCTATGAAGTGCCAATGCATGACCAATAAAATCAATTGTATCATCTTCCAACCCATATTTCCTGCATTTTGAAGAACCATTCAAAATTCTTAACATGACTTGAATCAAAGAATTACCCTGTATTCAAATAATTTCTAAATGAAAAAAATATTATCGCCTTCAACACCAAAGAGAGCCAAAACAACAGCCAACTACTCTAATGTTAAATTTGCCAAACATTCAGTGAAATGAAAATGCAAAAACTGTAAATCTAATGTTTGCATTTATATAATGTTTTCTTTGTTTAGTTGGTCCTGTATCATTCTATTCTTCTGTAATGACTAATAAATTAAGAGAAAATTTTCAGTTCAGGAAGAAATGAACATTTCCAAATCTAGTAAATGGTGCAACATCTAGTTGAGAGTTCTTTTAATGATAAAACTTTGTCATTGTTTTAAGTTGATGTGCATAGTCCAATGCTTACCAAAGAAGGCCAACATAAGTGAAGAAAAACACTTTTCTAACTAGGGAATTTTGAATTTAAAAGAAAAGAAATGGAAGTGTATGCATACGAAATCAGCTGCCTTGCTGTCACTTGGCTCAAATCTAGCCCTTCATGAGATTTTGGATCGCTCTCTTCATAGTCTTGTACATAAATGAAGAACTTTCGAGCACGGCGCTTCTCAAACAATCCCATCAATGGTGATTTCAGTGCTTCAACATCTGTGGCTGGGACTTTGTAAATCTAGAAGGTAAAGTATTCTGTCATAAGATTTTATTCTGAAATTCAGGACATTCGAAGAAATGTAATATTTCCAATATGAAAAGTAAAAAACATGCATATTAGTCTAGAAAATGAGTTAGATAATGAATAATATACATACCTTTCCCTTATTATACACAAAACTGCCATCTACAGCTTTAAAATTCAAATGTTTTGTAACATCAGTGTGGATTAGCACACGAACCAAAAGTCCATTGGCCATCATGAACTACAAAAAGCAGCTAAAATATGATTCATATTATAGCAGAATGAATCTAAAAGGGAAAAAAATCATTTAGAAGCATGGAAATTGATACCTTAGGCATCATATCAACATTATACTCTTTATATGCGCCCAGATGCTCAGGTGGCTGGTCATCTCCTCTGAACCGCTTCCATAACTACAAAACAGAAAAAAGAAAAGATGGAAAGAGACAAAGAAGATGAAAAATCGATGAGCAACTAGATAAATCCTATGCTTCTTGTAACCCCCTGCCGTAATTAATATCCGGATTATGCAATTAACGTGAAATAGAGACCAATAAGACAAAACATCATTTATAAACCCATCGACCCAGACGGGATTTTCACAATTACATTTCGAAATCATTTACAACACGGTCTCATATTTTCACTCCGAATATAATTACTATGCGAAGATAAATTACATTGACACAATTATCAGAGTACGCAATATAAATTTCCGGCAATCCCGGAATCATATCTTCGCTCGATAATCATAGGGCACATTAGCCCATACAACTCATCGATTAGGGATTACACAAACTACTCATATACATAACCAAATATTTATCCAAATATACACATATATTATCCCAATTACTTCTTGATAATCAACACTAAGCTCTCACCCAGAAACGAGTCCTCTTCGTCCTTGGATGCTTGCTTCATCCTCAATCTTCCTTCCCTGTCTAAAATGTTGATAGGGGAGGGTGAGATTCTAGGGAATCTCAGTAGGAAACACATACCAATATGCATGCAAGATAAGTATTTAATGCACGACATGCTTGCATCACAATAACACATGTTCACATCATGATATATCCGCATGCTCAATGTTTCAACAACATACTCATGGCCATAGTATAATAGAAACAGAGCTACAATCATTCTCATATGTTTCACATAATTCACGCAAGGCAATAACATGCATCAATACACAAATACAATTATCAATACATGCAGGAGAGGTAAGTTCCCTACCTCCAGTCTTTTCTCCTCGATTTGCGTGCCAGCAACTCGGGGCTTCACATTCGATCCTACAATGTCAAATGTACTATTTAGACACTCCCAAAGTGTTTCTGGGGGTTATATGAGGCTATATTGAAAATTTACTAAAATACCCCCGGGGACCCGGTCCGGCCCCACCGTACCCGGTCCGACTGTACTTTTCCTGAAATTTTGACATGGGCTATTCTAACATATTTTTGCCCAAGGAATCCATTTCCGGACTCGGAATTATCAAATTCAATGTCAATTACGAAATTGCCCTTGGCAGCCCTACTTTTAGGGTTTTAGGGGCGTTTCCGTAATTATGCTTTCTCGGCCTTTTCCGAAAAAGTGCCCAACTGTAACCCCACCTATTTTCGCCCACTGAATCCAATGGAATCATCAAATCATTGAAAATCCAACTCTAAGACCCATTTCTAGAGCTGGCCGAAATTCTCAAGTATTCTGGGAAAAATTGGGGTTTTTCGGTTTCGGCTCCGTAAACGCGTTCCTTTCTACTCCTAACCACTTTATTGACTATTCCATTAGGTTACAACTACCATTTAGTATCAATTTGGGCAGCATAACAGCCCCACATACCCATTTCCAAAAATTAAAACCAATGGCAATCCGGTGAAATTTCACCGATTAAATTGCCCACAGCAGCCAGAATAGTCAATATACAAGAGTTTGGAAGTTACCTCAAGCTCCCACTTGATTTTCCTTGACTTGGCTGAAAACCCTAACTTCAAAACACCAAAAGAAGAGCTTCCAAACCTTAAAGAACATAAAGGAGTAGCTTAGGATCGGAGTTATACGCGTTAGGAGCGAAATCGTCGGAGAAATCGGCTTACCTTGTGATTTTTCTTCTCTTTCTCTCTCTAAGAGCTCTCAACTTTCTCTCACTATCTTCAGCTGAAAATGGCGTGAATGGCTGAAGAAGATGATCAATGTGATTAATAATCCATGCTGACATCATCTTTTAATGAGATGATGTCATAATTCCCATTTTCGGATTTTCTGGCAGATTTTCTGCCCAACTTTGAAAAATCATAACTAATTCTAGCAAAATCGAAATGAGGTGATCCCAAAGCCAAATGAAAGGTATTTAAGTCCTCTTCATTGGAAAAATATGATCCATTACTAGAAATCACCACACGATTCCAGAATTACACAAATTTCATCACTGCCCCAAAACAGAGTCCATTTTCGACCTCAAACTTTGGACAGCTATAACTCCCAGTTCCCAAAACGAAATGGCACAAGTTATATGTCCATTTTGAAGCTTGGGATGTGAACTTTAAGACTGGAAAGTTTCATAATTTTCTGACATCATTTGCCTATTAAAAACATCCACACGAGAAGACTGCCCAGACAGAATTCACACTGGACAGCATTTCCAATTTTTTGCAACCAATGTGTCCAATCCAATTTAAATCAATTCCAATGATTAAATACCACAACATGACACCATTTCCATCACAATATCCCATTCAATTCCTCCCTCTATTCTAAGTCAATTTGGATGTTAATCCACAATTGAACTCAAATACAGGGTTTTGGCGTTGCTCATAACACAAGCGACTACAATCCACTTTATATTCTCTAAAAGGGTTCATTGATCACTCACCACGTCCACTTTTGTAGTCATTAACCCCCAATCACAATTTGGGATCTTGCTAAACCGGGGCTTAGCAATCCACTAATCTTAGGCTTATTCTCTAGCCTCGAGTCTCGAAATTCGGGGTGTTACATTTCTCCCCCCGTTCAATAAATTTCGTCCTCGAAATTTGTCATACCACTTAATCCATAAACTACGGATGCTTCTTCACGACAGCTTCCGTTTCACAATTCATTTCATATTGCTTGGTCTCCTCTAGATCACCCACACACAACTGATAATCCACAAATCCGATTCTCGCAAGAATCTCAAACAATGAATGCAACTCAGTTGCCACAAATTGCAATCGGCCCATTTCACGATTGCCGCACAAACATAATCACCACATGGTGTCAAACAAATACAATCGCCTCCACGTACGATTGCCACAAAACCATCATCACATAACCACAATCGTCACAAGCCCCCAATTCATGAGTGGCTAGTGCATCTCGATGTCCGGAGGCTCTAACTTATGAGCCATATCATAAGATTTTGGCAGTTAGGCAGCATAGGCTACCACTCTGCTCAACTCAATCTGGTTACCCCTTCCGGGAGTAACCATCACAACCTCAATACATCAAACAACAGCCTCAGCTGTATACACAAACATTCAGCTTCTGCCATATCCACTTTCACAGCTTTACCCTCACCCGTACACCCACCAGTAACTCTACTAGTGGTAACCGGGACTTTTGGGTCTCACAACACAATATTACTTCACCGTATCAACTTTCACGGTGTCACCCTCACCCGTACACCCACCAGTGACTCCGCTAGTGGTAACCGGGACTTTTGGGTATCAACACAATATTACTTCTGTATCAACTTCATGGTGTCGCCCTCACCCGTACACCCACCAGTGACTTCGCTAGTGGTAACCGGGACTTTTGGGTATCAACACAATGTCCACGGCAGATTCACATTGATGCGTGACGATTTCCATAAAACGACAGCACCCACGGCTAAATACACAATGATACGTAGCTTTCGCCACTTGCACACATATCACATTGCAAGAATGCCTCGGCTTCCGCCGCTTGCACAAATATGACAGCTTCTCATTGTCTCACAAATACAAATTGCCCTTCTGGCATTCACATCACAGTTCACATTTACAACAACACACATCGCAGATTCTAATTTTACGCACCGCCTTTCGGCCTGGGGTCAACACCGGTGCAACCAACGTGGTGGCTAGCCAGGTTGGCCATGTTGAGGTAATTGCCCTCACGACAAGAATCCTCAAACATGTAGTCGAATTAGCCATCAGCTGAATTAGCTCTGCTCTACTACACAACAATACCTCAGTCCCAGCTTATCCACAATGTTCATAGGTTCATCATCACACTCCACTCTCATCCCCTTTCTCCGCCGAGAAGACACACAGTCTTGACCCGAACCGTTGTTAGCTACTCAGGGACTATCGACGTGGCAGTGCACACACATAGCCATTCAGGCTCACAATATTAGATCCACAATCACACCCTACCCTCATCCCCTTTTACCGCCGGAAAGACACACAGTCTAATCCGAACCGTTGCTAGCGACTCAGGGACTATTGGCGTAGCGGTGCTCACACATAGCCTTTCGGCTTCCACATCACACTCCACCCTCATCCCCTTTCTCCGCCGGGAAAACACACAGTCTTACCCGAACTGTTGTTAGCTACTCAGGGACTATTGGCGTGGCAGTGCATACAAATAGCCTTATAGCTCATACAGCTAACCGGCTTTTACAAACGGCCCGTCGGCCTTCACAAATAGCCTGTCCCCCGTAAATTACCGCCCCGAAGGCACGGTCCTCCGCCATAGGAATCACCCCATGCGGCCGCAGGTAAGAGACTCCCAAATAGCCGTCACACCCCACCGCCGTCTCACCCCACCGGGCCACAACGGTTAGTGCCCTCTCCCACCAATAGGGTGCGGAGAGGCTGGGTACACTACGTCGACCCAGGACTCACAATGCACAATTGTAACAAGCTGGAACCAGGCGTCTTAACCACTTCACCTTCAACATCTCAAATTCTTTTCACATACTGAGATCCTTCAAGACCTCTATTTACAATACGACTTGACCCCGAAGTTTTTCCTCCCGAAGCCATAGTTATCATATCATTCTCACATCAACCTCGAGCCTCTGCTCAACACGATTCTCAAACCTATTACATTCCCACGCTTCCGCTGCACACTCTGAGGTCTATCTCCTCATCTGTGCTATAACAATGTCAAGTTGATGTAACAGGAGTCCCATAGGAATCTCCTACTACAACTGACAACATTCACAATCTGTACCAAATCTTGGCTCGATTCAACTCGAATCATTGAAAGCCATTATCAACACATCGTTGAGATCCCATACTCCCAACGTTCCCAGAGCTCTATTCTACGATTCAACGTCACGGCGATTGCTCTCCACGGTTCATTATCAAGGTGGCTGCACTCTAGGGTTCATCGTCACAGTGGCTCCACTCTAGGGTTCATCGTCATGGTGGCTCCACACTACGCTACTGCACTCGGTGCTTCACTCAGTCTACTGACTGGTCAGCCCCTCCGGTCAGAGTTTTCCGTAGGTAGCCCTTTCCAATCGGATCTCACCGTAGGTAGCCCTTTCCGATCAGATCTCACCGTAGGTAGCCCTTTCCTATCAAAAGTCCCCGTAGATAGCGTTTTCCGATCCGAATCCTCCGTAGATAACTTTCTCTCCGTGCTGGATTAACACCCAACACTCTCAGAATAACTGATACACATTTCAATTCACTTCCTGTACCATACCCTGGTACCACAGACGATTGAGGTCAAATCCAATCTCTAAGAATCAACCCAGTTATTGAGTCTAATCCTTAGAACACAACCCATCTGTCCAAACCTCAACCTTAGTTGAACTGGGAAATCACTTCCCCCATTTCCATAGAGCACCATCTGCCCTAACACACAGTCAAATATCTCAGCCAGCCGAAGGCACACAAGTCCCCTAGGTCTTAAGGCTTTTACACACATAAGATCAGTATGACATTACTACATGTAACATCATACCACTTTGGGTTACATACCCAACATCTAGGTTAGTCCTGATACCTAGAGCATCAATATCAACCACCTTGGAAACCATCTTCCTCGGTTTCAAATCAGATGATGGGTTTGATTACAACCACCTCTGGGTTTACAGCTCAAATTCTAGGACGAATCACTATGTCTTTCGATTACACAATGATCCTCCACTCTAGAATAACCAACAATGTATACACATATTCCTCAAATCTCTTATGTCCACAATGACAAATCACACTTGTGTATACACAATCACTATCACAAAACATCATCTACCACCAAGGTAGAGATCTAAGAGAGCTATCCTAGCAAATTCCCAAGTTTGCCAGGAACTGTAGCTCTGATACCAAAATGTAACCCCCTGCCGTAATTAATATCCGGATTATGCAATTAACGTGAAATAGAGACCAATAAGACAAAACATCATTTATAAACCCATCGACCCAGACGGGATTTTCACAATTACATTTCGAAATCATTTACAACACGGTCTCATATTTTCACTCCGAATATAATTACTATGCGAAGATAAATTACATTGACACAATTATCAGAGTACGCAATATAAATTTCCGGCAATCCCGGAATCATATCTTCGCTCGATAATCATAGGGCACATTAGCCCATACAACTCATCGATTAGGGATTACACAAACTACTCATATACATAACCAAATATTTATCCAAATATACACATATATTATCCCAATTACTTCTTGATAATCAACACTAAGCTCTCACCCAGAAACGAGTCCTCTTCGTCCTTGGATGCTTGCTTCATCCTCAATCTTCCTTCCCTGTCTAAAATGTTGATAGGGGAGGGTGAGATTCTAGGGAATCTCAGTAGGAAACACATACCAATATGCATGCAAGATAAGTATTTAATGCACGACATGCTTGCATCACAATAACACATGTTCACATCATGATATATCCGCATGCTCAATGTTTCAACAACATACTCATGGCCATAGTATAATAGAAACAGAGCTACAATCATTCTCATATGTTTCACATAATTCACGCAAGGCAATAACATGCATCAATACACAAATACAATTATCAATACATGCAGGAGAGGTAAGTTCCCTACCTCCAGTCTTTTCTCCTCGATTTGCGTGCCAGCAACTCGGGGCTTCACATTCGATCCTACAATGTCAAATGTACTATTTAGACACTCCCAAAGTGTTTCTGGGGGTTATATGAGGCTATATTGAAAATTTACTAAAATACCCCCGGGGACCCGGTCCGGCCCCACCGTACCCGGTCCGACTGTACTTTTCCTGAAATTTTGACATGGGCTATTCTAACATATTTTTGCCCAAGGAATCCATTTCCGGACTCGGAATTATCAAATTCAATGTCAATTACGAAATTGCCCTTGGCAGCCCTACTTTTAGGGTTTTAGGGGCGTTTCCGTAATTATGCTTTCTCGGCCTTTTCCGAAAAAGTGCCCAACTGTAACCCCACCTATTTTCGCCCACTGAATCCAATGGAATCATCAAATCATTGAAAATCCAACTCTAAGACCCATTTCTAGAGCTGGCCGAAATTCTCAAGTATTCTGGGAAAAATTGGGGTTTTTCGGTTTCGGCTCCGTAAACGCGTTCCTTTCTACTCCTAACCACTTTATTGACTATTCCATTAGGTTACAACTACCATTTAGTATCAATTTGGGCAGCATAACAGCCCCACATACCCATTTCCAAAAATTAAAACCAATGGCAATCCGGTGAAATTTCACCGATTAAATTGCCCACAGCAGCCAGAATAGTCAATATACAAGAGTTTGGAAGTTACCTCAAGCTCCCACTTGATTTTCCTTGACTTGGCTGAAAACCCTAACTTCAAAACACCAAAAGAAGAGCTTCCAAACCTTAAAGAACATAAAGGAGTAGCTTAGGATCGGAGTTATACGCGTTAGGAGCGAAATCGTCGGAGAAATCGGCTTACCTTGTGATTTTTCTTCTCTTTCTCTCTCTAAGAGCTCTCAACTTTCTCTCACTATCTTCAGCTGAAAATGGCGTGAATGGCTGAAGAAGATGATCAATGTGATTAATAATCCATGCTGACATCATCTTTTAATGAGATGATGTCATAATTCCCATTTTCGGATTTTCTGGCAGATTTTCTGCCCAACTTTGAAAAATCATAACTAATTCTAGCAAAATCGAAATGAGGTGATCCCAAAGCCAAATGAAAGGTATTTAAGTCCTCTTCATTGGAAAAATATGATCCATTACTAGAAATCACCACACGATTCCAGAATTACACAAATTTCATCACTGCCCCAAAACAGAGTCCATTTTCGACCTCAAACTTTGGACAGCTATAACTCCCAGTTCCCAAAACGAAATGGCACAAGTTATATGTCCATTTTGAAGCTTGGGATGTGAACTTTAAGACTGGAAAGTTTCATAATTTTCTGACATCATTTGCCTATTAAAAACATCCACACGAGAAGACTGCCCAGACAGAATTCACACTGGACAGCATTTCCAATTTTTTGCAACCAATGTGTCCAATCCAATTTAAATCAATTCCAATGATTAAATACCACAACATGACACCATTTCCATCACAATATCCCATTCAATTCCTCCCTCTATTCTAAGTCAATTTGGATGTTAATCCACAATTGAACTCAAATACAGGGTTTTGGCGTTGCTCATAACACAAGCGACTACAATCCACTTTATATTCTCTAAAAGGGTTCATTGATCACTCACCACGTCCACTTTTGTAGTCATTAACCCCCAATCACAATTTGGGATCTTGCTAAACCGGGGCTTAGCAATCCACTAATCTTAGGCTTATTCTCTAGCCTCGAGTCTCGAAATTCGGGGTGTTACACTTCTAAATAAATAAACATCATGGGACAAGAACCTGCTTAAGATTAAGTGATGTAGAATCTCCTCCATAGTAATCATTTCTGTCCATATGCAATACCTATTTCAAGTGGATGGAGTTAAAGGTGATCATACAAATCACCGAAACTAATTGCAAGGGCATTTTAGGGAAATAATAGCAATTCAACATCTTTTTATAATCTTCTAGGCCACATCATATCATTAGAAACATCAGCTATCCCTCTAAGAAAAATCTTTAGAAATATTGTTGAAAAGGAAGTTATGGTTGAAACTTGAAAGTGGATAGCCAAAAATAGAGAAGGTAGAAAATGAGGATTGAAAACGATTATATGATAGCTACACTAAATGATGATTGAAAATTTAAATAAAATACCTTTTCATGCTGTGGTGAATAAAAAGTGAAAATTCAATGCAAGTAGCTTAAACAGATGATTATTTTTATTTTACTATACATGCCTAACACTTCACTTGGATCCGATTAATTTCTTAAAATATTTGACAATATCAATTTTTATATGAGAAACACATTATATTTTTAACTCATTTACATTGTGAAATCCTCATCAATCTGAACGAATCTTGCACACAATGAGTCAATATGGTCTCCGTGAGAATTTTACGGTTCCAGCATCATATGATTGAGAGGCTTCAAAAGTCATTTTATATGGTTGTTAATTGCCATGTGTATTGGGCTGTCGCGTACATTACTCCTTTCCCTATGAGCATCAGTTGTATCAAACACCATGCCTGTTGTATTCATGTTGTGCGCATCTGCATGCTTCTCCAAAAGAACATGATTTACACCTGGAAGAACGACACCACCAGTTGTGGGGAACTAGCATACTTCTACTCATTTGTACACTTCGGCAGAGGTATGCTTTCCTTTGACCTATCAATAGATCACTGAATTTCTAACTTGAAATATCTACTTTCAACATTAAAATATTTTTAATCCTAAGTTATTCTTTCTGAGTTGTTCTGATGTGAGTATTTTTCTTCTCAGTCTATCAAAAAGAGGCCACTGCCACCCCGTCATTCTTTTTTTCTTTCATATTTTGTTTGGTTGCCACTGCTCTCTGTTATTTTTGACGTAGCAAGTGAATATATTTTACAGTTCCATCATCATATGATTGAGAGGCTTCAAAATTCATTTGATATGTTTGTTAATATGTGAAAATATGATATAGAAGGTATCTTGCAGGACTTAGGGGGGTTGAGTCTAGTGGAAGGGACTAATCCCTCACAACATGGCAAACCGAGGTTTAAATTTTTTCTATTCAGGTTTTTATTTTAGCATAAGGTGTGAAAGATGCTATTTCTCTATTGGTGGACTTATTTCAAATCCAGTTAAAATTTTATAGTATCTTATTTTTGATATTTTGAGCTAAGACTTTTAAAATAAATTTAAATAATTTTCTGCATTTAAAATATTATTATAAATATTTAAATCCCCTACGGTTATTTCTTTCTTTAGGGTTATCTCAATTTTTTATGTATTATTTTAAATATAAAAAATAAAAGATTCAGAAGCCTGTACAGGAACAGGGGCAGTTCATAAATAATATATAACGTTGCATCATGGTAATTTTAATTATAATAATCTTTGCGGAAAAAGTAACAAATAAAAGGACCAAAAACTAAAATTTTGTTGGTAGTTAATTTGGATAATTATTGCGATCAAAGATATTGATCGGGAAAGCCAGTGTTCAACCAGGAAGATTTTCAATTCCTTAAAAAGTTGTGTGAGATATTTTAGATTTGAGATTTGAGAGTATTTTATTTCATGTATTTCAATTTTAATATATTGAATTATTTCAAAATTTATACAAAAATTATTTATTTATTTATTTGAATTTTACTCTTTTTCTCCCTTATCTTACTTTTTATGTATTATTTAAATTTAAAATTTAAAAGCTCAGCAAATTTGCATGCTCCCAATCCATGATGAATTATTTTCATTCAATTTATTGATTTTATTTTTTAAAATTTATTTTTTATTTTGCATTTTAGATTTTGAAGTAAGTTTTTTGATCTTTTTAACAGGTGTGGAAAGGTACCGAGGAGAACAAATTTGATACAATAATGAATGAAAGGTAAAATTGTACATTCGTATGAAATTTTCTCTGTGCCTTTTAAACAGGATAAAAAAAAATCTTCTCTCTTTACCTTAAATGTGTTGTGTGTAAATGTTGCAGGGAAATTTGTTGTATGCTACACATACTTCTCTGGTCTATTTATAAGGTAAAGAGAGAAGAAATTTTTTTATCCTATTTAAAAGACACGGAGAGAAATTTTCATATGAATGTATAATTTTGCCGTTCATTTATTATCATATCGAATTTGTTCTCCTCGGTTATAATGTATATTAAATAGGGATAAAGTTGAAAAGTTATTCAATTTTATGAAATAGTTAATAAATTTGAGGTTTTTCTTGGCCTACGTAAATAGGGTGAAAAATGTCTTATAAATACAACTAGGGGAGTAAGGGTCAAGTTTCAATTTTGCTCTTTGAAAGGCTTCGCATAAAAGTTGTAAGCATATGGAGTAGCATATTTAGATTTAAGGTCGCCCTAATTTGAATAATATAGCAAACCCATATTATTTACAGTTAGTTGGGTCTTCGGGCTGATGTTGCTCTACCACATAGGAAATAATACTACATATTATCCCACCTATTATGCCACATGACCATAATCAAATCCTCAGGCTTGAATCAAAAGTTAAACAAAATAAACACCACAAAGAATTACAAACATCACCACCGGCGTCACTATTATATTGTTGACAGCCACCTAAACCCAGTAAATCAAATCAAAACAGATTATCAAAACTAGAAATCCAGGGCCACCCATTACTAGCTAGAAAAACCAAACAAGAAATGAAGATGAAAAAAGATGGATGGAAGTCCAAAAACTATCAAAGATAACGAAAGGTTAAACGATTAAGATGACAAAAGCGGCAATGACAAAACCAGAAACATATAAACAAATCCATGAATTCACGAACAAAAATTTAGATGAACGACAATGCTTTAATGGAATAAGATCTATAAATTTAAAAGAAAATAGAACAAAATCAAAATCAAGAGAAATGGAATGTTGTGAAGGGTCTTATGTGACAGTGAGTGTCTTGTAAAGCAAGAGCAGTCTTCAAATAGTGGTGTCCAACGGGTCTCACAAAGGTTGACGTTGCACAATTCAAAATTATTTTTTCCTTAGCATTTTGACAAATTATTCTTTCAAAATAATTCCTACCAGATATTTTTAGGATCTAAACAATATAGAACCATTATTTTTTAAATTCCAACATATTTTTATATTACATAAGTGACCATCTATTTGTACCCTTGCATTGCACGGGTCAGTACTAGTTACTTAACAAAATCAAGACCTTGTTTATAAAAAAGTTAGAGACAACACTAATTATCTGAGTAAATGTTAAATCAAATTGTAATTATTATTCTTTTTACTCTTTTTTCCTTTTTATTTTTATGTGGAACTTTTAACCTCAAAAAATGGAATGATGACATACGATTTTTATTATATTTTAGGGTGAATGTGCAATTCTACCCATAAACATTTTCCCGAAGAGCTACCAGCACAGTAGACATTTTATTGGTTCAAAAGTGCCCACAAACATTAAAAAGTGGAGCAATAATGCCAATTCCATGCAGTTGCTGGGTGCTTACCGTCAAATGTAACTTTTGACCGTTTGTGTGACACGTGTCATAAGATGGCGTATACGTGAACGTCCTTTTTGACTGAAAACCTAATCCCGGTTTTTCCATTAAATATCCAACCAACCACCGCTTGTCCATTAATCCGGAGACTTGCCTTCTCCTTCATTGTTTAAGTTGTCTGTCTGTCGTAGGAGACAAAGAAAACCCTATCATGAGATGGCTTCATCTTTATCATCAATAACAGGAAGAAGTAGAAGAAGAGTGGTGATGCTCAGGCAACCGAGTCACGAGGATAACTATGAAGGTCCACGGAGGTACTGTCATCACATAATGGAGGCTCCACGGTGGATGGCATGGAAAGAAGGCAACCCTGGGCGGACATTTTATGGTTGTTCTAACTACTATAAGGTATGTATGTTTAGTTATTGGGAGATGATTGTTGATGTTGTGATGATTGGGTGATACTGGATTTATTTTGACAGGAAGGGGGTTGTGGGTTCTTTGCTTGGCACGATGAAGAGTTTGGAGAGAGGGCGAACAAAGTGATAAAGGAACTACTTGATCATGTTGACAAATTGTACGGTGAAAATACTTTCCTGAAATCAAGGTGCAAGAGGAGGATTGTCTCTGAATAGCTGGGTGAAATTGAAGTTGAAACGAGGAAGCTGAGATACAAATATCAGATAAGGGAAAGTGAAGCTAGGAAGGGCACAAGGAAGTTTAAATATGCGATAGCTACATTGATGATGACATGGGTGTGGATATTTTATATGTATCTATACAAGTTGTTTGAACTGGGTATCCGTACAAGTTGTAAGGTTTAATGCATTAGCGATAAAATCAAAATTTCAATGTCTAATATTTTTTATTTACTATCTACAAATGAAACAAGCAATGGTATTTAACCAAAGTTTTGAACTGAAGTTGAAGGTTAATGTAGAAGGTAAATATATTAGATGATTGAGAATTACAATGTCCAAAAGCATGGAAATTTGAAAAGGATTGAGTTGATCTAAGAGGTCTGGCACCAGGCAGCATAAATATGACATACAAAGCATGCCCAATACACAAAAAGAATCCTAATACAATCAAATGTTAACCAGACCACAAAATGTGCGAGCTATGGCATAAAGAAATCCATAGAACATACAGGTTACCCATAATAATATTGTTCTAGGTATAAACAAGCTTTATCATACTAAATATCAGTAACCACATGTTTTGGCCCTAGAACTCACAATTTTATAGTGAAAATTTATGTGGGAATGATGTTTGGTATGAAAATGGAACCATTGGAAGCAAAGATGCAAAATCTGAAACTCTGTCCAGTAAAACTCTATTCTGGGCAGTCTTCTCGTGTGGATGTTTTGACTAGGCAAATGATGTCATAAAATTATGAAACTTTTTAGTCTTAAATTTCACATCCCAAGCTTCAAAATGGACATATAATTTGTGCCATTTCGTTTTGGGAACTGGGAGATATGACTGTCCAAAGTTTGAGGTCGAAAATGGACTCTGTTTTGGGGCAGTGATGAAATTTGTGTCATTATGGAATTTTGTGGTGATTTCTGGTAATGGATCATATTTTTCCAATGCAGAGGACTTAAATACCTTTCATTTGGCTTTGGAATCACCTCATTTCAATTTTTCTAGAATTAGTTATGATT
Source organism: Inga leiocalycina (assembly GCA_963242795.1). Taxonomy (NCBI): domain Eukaryota; kingdom Viridiplantae; phylum Streptophyta; class Magnoliopsida; order Fabales; family Fabaceae; genus Inga; species Inga leiocalycina. The sequence continues at coordinate 64,283,508 of OY725321.1, forward strand.
TTGGAAAGTTTGGGCAGAAAATCTGCCAGAAAATCCGAAAATGTCAATTTTGGAATTATGACATCATCATAAGGGAATAATGACATAAGCATAATATAACATATCATCTTCTTCCTCCAAGCTTCAAAACCGTCAGTTTATTCAGCTGAACAAGAGGAAAAACGTTTGAGATTTCTAGAGAGAGAAAGGAGAAGAGAACTCGCAAGGTAAGCCGATTTCTCCGATGATCTAGCTCCTAACGCGTATAACTCCGATCCTAAGCTACTCCTTTATGTTCTTTAAGGTTTGGAAGCTCTTCCTTTGGTGTTAAAACAGCTAGGGTTTCAGCCAATACAAGGAAAAGCTAGTGGGAGCTTGAGGTAACTTCCAAACTCTTGTGTATTGACAATTCTGGCTGCTGTGGACAATTTAATCGGTGAAATTTCGCCGGATTGTCATTGGTTTCAAAAATGGAAAATGGGTGTGTGGGGCTGTTATGCTGCCCAAATTGGTACTAAATGGTAGTTGTAACCTAATGGAATAGTCAATAAAGTGGTTAGGAGTAGAAAGGAACGCGTTTACGGAGCCGAAACCGAGAAACCCCAATTTTTCCCGGAGTACATGTATATTTCGGCCAAGGCTATAAATGGGTCTTAGATTTGGATTTTCAATGATTTGATGATTCCATTGAGTTCAGGAGCAAAAATTAGGTGGGTTTACAGTTGGGCACTTTTTCAGAAAAGGTCGAAAAAGCATAATTACGAAAACGCCCCTGAAACCCTTAAAGTAGGGCTGTCAAGGGTAATTTTGTAATTGACATTGAATTTGATAATTTCAAGTTCGGAAATGGATTCCTTGGGCGAAAATATGTTAGAATAGCCTATGTCAAAATTTCAGAAAAAGTACAGTCAGACTGGGTATGGTGGGGCCGGGCCGGGCCGGGTCCCCGGGGGCATTTTAGTAAATTTTCAATATAGCCTCATATAACCCCCAGAAACACTATGGAAGTGTCTAAATGGTACATTTGATATTGTAGGATCGAATGTGAAGCCCTGAGTTGCTGGCACGCAAATCGAGGAGAAAAGACTGGAGATAGGGGACTTACCTTACTTGCATGTATTTGATATCTTTGCTTGTGTAGTGATGTGTGTGATTGCTTTACTTGATTGTGTAGAGCATATTTGAATAAATGAAGCTCTGTTTCTGTTTCACTGTGGCCATAGTTTTGTTACATGAAACATTGAGCATGCAAAAATGTCATTACGGGGTATGCATCTAGATAAAGCTAACATGTCATACACATAGCATCTATCATGCATGCATTATGGTATCTGTTTCCTACTGAGATTCTCTCGAATCCCACTCTCCCCTACCAACAATTTAGACAGGGCAAGTGGCTCATGGAGGGAGCGGCTAGGACTCCTTCGAGATGAGATTGTGTAATCCCCATTTGAAGAACTGTAATGGGCAATTGTACCCTGTGTATCTTTAGCGAAGGTATGTACCCGGGATTGCCGGGATGATTAAGTTGTGCACTCTGATATTTATATGAATGTGATTTATCTTGCGTAGTAATTATATTCGAAATGTGAATATGAGACCAAGTTTATAAATGATTTCAAAAAGTATTCGTGAAAACCCCGTCATGTGATGGGTTAGTAAATGTTATTTGATTATTATTGGTCTCTATTTCATTTTAATCACGTATTTCGGATATAATTACGGAGGGGGTTACATTTAGAGTTACTTGTCCATATGAAGTACATTAATCTTTCATACAATTTATTGTATGGAGAAATTCCAAACGGTGGGCCTTTTCAGAATTTTACATATGAATCTTTTATGATGAATGAAGATCTTTGTGGAAAGCCCCAACTAAAAGTCCATCCATGCAAAAAAGGAAACAAGCACATCTCAACAAAAATGGTGCTTGTGATCAAATGCTTGTCAGCCATCATTTTTGCAATCATTTTGGTTGCCTCATGCCTAGTGTTCATTAAATTTAAGAAGGGTTATGTTAGTCATGAGATGAACAATAGAGACTTCTTAAATTTGGGTGCACCAATCAAGATATCTTATTATGATCTTTTGCAAGCAACAAATAATTTTGATGAGAGTAATTTTCTTGGCAAGGGAAGTTTTGGATCAGTTTACAAAGGAATTCTTTCAAGTGGAAAGATAGCTGCTGTGAAAGTATTTCACTCAAACTTGGAAGAAACCTTAAGGAGTTTCGATATTGAATGTGCTGCCATATGCAGTTTACGTCATCGAAATCTCGTTAAGATCATCAGTAGTTGCTCAAATGATTATTTTAAATCTCTAATAATGGAATTCATGTCAAATGGGAGTCTTGATAGATGGTTGTACTCTCATAACTATCATTTAGATATGGTGCAAAGAGTGAACATAATGATTGATGTGGCATCAGCATTGGAGTATCTTCATCATTGTTCTTCTACACCAGTGGTCCATTGTGATGTAAAGCCAAGCAATGCTTTATTGGATGAAAATATGGTGGCCCATTTGAGTGACTTTGGAATTGCCAAATTGTTAAGTGATAGTCAATCCGAAATTTATACCAAAACTTTGGCTACAATTGGTTATATGGCACCAGGTAATAATTTAATACTCATATTAAAATTTATTTAATTTCTGTTACTTATATTCATTTATACGTACACACATGCATGCACATGATCAAAGAAACTATAAGTTATTCGACTATTTAATTCAGCGCTCAAATTTATATGTAGAGTATGGATCAAGAGGAGCTGTTTCATTGAAAGGAGATGTATACAGTTTAGGTGTTTTGCTTATGGAAATGTTTACAAGGAAAAAACCAACAGATGAGATGTTTGTTCAAGGTCTAACTTTGAAAGAATTTGTTAGCAAATCAACACCAAATTCAATCATCGATATTATTGATGTCAATTTGATGCACACAAGCAACCAAAACACTGGTAATATATTACTGTATATTATATCATCATTTTTTGAGTTGGCATTAAATTGTTGCACTGACGCACCTGAGGCAAGACCTAATATGTCAGAGGTTGTGGTGTCACTGGGAAAATACAAGTCCATGCTAATGCAACATATTCAATGAAACCCTTGTTGAATAATTGTGTTAAATCAAATTGTATTTGCTACAATCTTTAGCCCTTTGGATTGTTTTAATTTTGGCAACTTGTCATATGGAGTGATGATGTCTCCTATATTAATATATTATTATTTGAAATTTGAGAATTTTGGACTCACATATGGGTTTTGGTTGTCTTCAAGGTAGTTCTTAACTTTTATGTGTTACAGATGTACATTGAATAATAGTAACATAGAGATAATGGCTTTTTTTATTTCATGATAAGTGAATAAAGTTTAGAAAGTGATTGACTTGAGGAAGATATACGTAAAAGATCATTGAAACGTGGAGGAGAAATAGAAATTGTTATAAAAAGAAGATATGGTCGAAAAAAAGCAATGAAATTAATCCACCAGAGAACCAAAGTGAATCCCTTTATAACTCTTATACTACATCGGGTCTTTAATATAAGACTCGGTTGATAATTTGAAGAGATTAAGGATATTAAATAAAATTATTTTAAAGTATTTATATTTTTCATTTTTCCTCCAAACTAATTTATATAATCTAATGATCCACCTAAATAATTTAGCTACTTTATTCTCTCCAGAGCAGTGGACTGGGTTGTATTGAGGACATAAGGTGGTGTTAATTATTCAATGACTGGGTTAACATGATTATTGGGTTCATTGTGGACTCCAACAAATCCCATCTTACATTGACCCAATTACAGAAAATGGACCAATACTAAGACCATCCAAAGCTTTGAAATAAGTTTATAGATACAGATTGGGTTGCCATTATAATGTAATGGAATATGATGTTTTATTTTTATTCTATTTTATTTTATTGGTCAAAACATGTAATTCAAATGCCAAAATTACTTGGTTTTCAACCTGTGTTGGGCTTGGGTTTATGGCCAATGTCATTGTTAAACCAAAATTACTTTTATATTACTTTAATCAAAATCATGTTTTAAAAAAAATATATAACAAACTTTTACATCTTAATACAATCTTTAGTTCCTCTAATTTTCTCTTATTTTGGTTTTAGTTCTTCTAATATCAAATTATAGGTTTTGGACCCTCAAATTTTACTCTGTAAATTGGACCCTACAATTTAATAAAAACTTGATCATTTTGCCCTCTAAGGAATCAATACCCATACTTTGAACTTTGAAGCTTGAAGAACAAAGATTATATTAACCCAAGTCTTAAACATATATGCTAAGCTCCTCAATGTAATTATGGTGCATTTAAGTTAATACAAAAAAGAATTTTTGGAATTCTAGTTACATTGTTCTTAAAACTATAGGTGATAACTATGTTTTAGTGGTGATTTTTTTTCCATCGTTTTCATTGGTGATTATTTAATACTAGTAATTAATAACATTCACTCAATTATTTTTATTTTTTTAATGTAAAAGCATTATAAATTTAATTATTTATTGTCTTTTATCTACTTTTTCAAGATTTATTTTTCTATTGAAAATGAAAAGAAAGAAAGAAAGAAAGCTGAATTGGATCTCAATATTTATAATAACCACGTGTCACTTCCTGATTCGGGTTCAATGCCTTGAATGGTGTAATATCCCAATTTTTGATTAAGGGCAAATCATGATTATTGTGGATAATTATGAATTTAAATTGAATTATTATGTGTTTTATGGCAATATTAATTAATATGTCATAATTATTGAAAAATTGGAAGAATGGAATTATTGGTCATGAGTTGGTAATTAATGGAGAAACTAATTACTAACTATGAGAGAAATGAGAAATGTAATTAGAATGCCTAATGGAGGGATTAAAGTGGCTAATTGGTGACTTATCTTGTGGGAACCAATAATAAAGTGACATGTGGCAAAAGTTGGGCAAGAGGGAGAGGTGTAAGAAAAGTCAAATGATATTTTAATATAATTCTTTCTCTCTCTTCCTCTCCCCATTTTCGCTGCTGCTGAAAGGAGGGAGTAATCATCACTATTTTCTTCATCTTTCCACTCCATCTCTTACTCTCATCTCTTTCCTCTCTCTCCCCGCCATTGTTGCAGAAATAAAGGGGGGAGAAAGCTTGCAAAAAGGTAAGGCAAATGATCTCTATTGCTCAAACTCACTTCATAAATGTTGTTCCTTGGAGTGAGAGCTTCATTTTGATGTTTATAGTGTGCCCATTGGTGTTGGTTTGTGGCCACACGAAATTTTGGGAAGTGGAGAATCAAGAACTCTCTTTGAGAAAGTTGATAAGGTGAGTGAAACCTATCTATCTATGTTTTGTGCCAAATGGATTAACTTGGAATTTCTGGAATTTTGGGTCCATTTTTGAAAATGAGGGCCATTAGGAGTTTGGTATGTGTTTGGTATGGAATTGGTATGTTTGGAATGCATTTTGGATAGATAGAATTGATTGGGTTTGAAATTGTTAAGTTTGGAGAATTTGAGATTTTAGTGTTTAATGTTACCCGAAACCAAAGCATGATAATGGAATAGGATTTTGGTGATTTTGACATTTCCATTGGATTCCTTGAGTGAATTTGTGTGGGGATAGCTTTGGTTGGGGTTTTGGGTTCATTTGGATCATTTGGGGAAAGTTGGAAATCTGTCTTGTGTGAGCTTTGTTTTGCGCAGTTAGTTTGAACGAGCGTTTTGAATGACCAAATGGAGTTGGAAAATTATGAAACTTTCCAGTCTTAAAGTTCACATCCCAAGCTTCAAACTGGATATATATTTTGTGTCATTTCATTTAGTATTCTAGGAGATATGATTGTCCAAAGTTTGGGATGGAAACAGAACTTTGTTTTGGAGTAGTGTTGAGTTTTTGGTGATTCTGTATTTGTGTGATGATTTTAAGTAATGAGCCAGATTTTTCCTAGAAATAGGACTTAAATACCTTTCATTTGGCTATAGAATCACCTCGTTTCGATTTTTCTAGAATTAGTTATGAATTTTGGAAGTTCAGCCAAGAATCAGAGAATTTCTTGGCCGCGGCCCAAACCTTTCTGGCCTGATTCTAGCCGTGGCCAGTGACCTTCTGACCATACTTTGGCCGCGGCCCAAGGAAGGGCTGGCCGCGGCCAACCCCTGTGTTCCAGCACTTTGAGTTTTCGAAAGGAGACCTCTAACCTATTGTTTCCCAACCTTTTAGGGCTTTTATTAGAGGCATTTGTGGCCTCTTAAGGGTCAATTATGATAACCAAATTTAAGTGTTTCAAGTTAATTAAGTCTTGGAATAGAATATAACTTTTCATCCCTAATCATGGTTCTAGGATACGACATTTGCCCTAGGCGGGAGAGACCGGTGCCAAAGTACGCCCAGAAGGATCAAGGTAGTGACTCTTCTCTCATATTGTGTATGATGTTTTGGTATGCATAACTTATCATTGAACTTTGTGAACTGTGTGCCATGGTCCATTACGGCATGAGCACTTCAGCGTGAGCCGTATAGGGATTGACGCTGGTCATCTCTAGGTCGGCAGTTGAACTGCCGTCATAATCGACATGGATCTTTGTGAATCCGACTCGTGGGGCGGTGTTTGTGAATCCAGCCGTGGGCTGTGTGTTGATCTTGCCTGTATGGCTTGAGTTATGAAATGCTTTATATGAATCCCAGCTATGGTGAAATATATTGTGTGGATTGTTATGATGCAATGCAGCGTGAGCAATCGTAAGAGATGACATGTGTCATACTAACCATTGCCGTTGTAGTTGCTTGTGTGGATAATGATTTGATTTCATGCCTTCTTGTTGTACATGCTATGATTGATTTGACACTACAGGGATTCCTTAGAATCTCACTCTCCCAAAAACCATGTTTTAGACAGGGCAGAAGGATCAAAGCAAAAGCGGACGACGAAGAGCGGATAGAGCTCCGATTTAGAAGTATATTTTGAGTTATTGGTTATCATGTATATCATTTGGATGTTTTTGGGAAACAATTGCATATAATGGGATTGGTGATATAGTTTTGTGTAATTGCCAAGTTAAGGGTAATGAATTGTGGGCTTTGTGCCTTTGTAAAACCCTTATTAATGAATGGAACCCGAGTGTGTCGGAAATTTGCTTTATACTCTGATATTTGTGAATGAAATCAACTTGTACAGGCCATTTAGTATTGAAATGTGAATATGAGACCGTCATGAATAGGTTTTGAAAAAAATTTTGAGCCATGATTTTGGGAAGTTTGATTTTGTTTAAGTCCCAAAATCATCTAAGGTCTCTAATTCTACATCAATTATGTGTTTATGAACTAAATCTCGGCCTTAATCGTGAAGGGGGTTACAAATGGCACGTGAAGAATTCCATCTAGGACAATCTAGCATGAAGAAAAAGTTAGTTTTGTTTGGCGAATGGTAAGCCGTTACCTTAATGTTGTTTCTAACGTCTAAGTAAATTTTGCTATATTTTACAAACTGGGTTGGCAGGGGTATGCTGCAGATTTTTTATGTCTTTGTTTTACTGATGTTTTTAGTTATTTTTCCAATACTTTATTCTTTTAGTGAGATTTTCTTCATTTGCCTTCATCACTGACACCTTAAAATCCGACGTATAAATTGTAAGCTTATAAAAGTATTAAACGTGTTAAGTTGGTGAGCAGACTTATTGTATTTATTAGCTTTGGCCACTGATGAATGTTATTATTAATGAGAGATATTGTTTTTTTTTTGAATTCTGGAGAATTTTGTGAGACTCAGTACTGAATAAGTACTAGCTAGTTATGTTTTTTTCCTAAAGAAATGATGCTTAGAACCTAAAAATCAGACAAAACAGTACAATAGAACAGAACAAAACAAAACAAAACAAGAAACCATAAAACAATCAGCCACCCATATCTACCATCTATTAACAAAACATAAAAGGCCAATTTGTCTCACAATATCTGTCTACCATTTTTAGTCTTTGAGTCTATTTTCATCTTTCAGAAATAATTCACAATTTCCCTGTCTTTCAATATATTTTCATCTCTTTAGCTAAGCTCTCTTTTCTCCTGAATAGGAGCTCATTGTGTTAATATCAAGACACACATACCTTGTCTGGTTCCTAAACCATGGTTTTCTTTTTGCAGTGTTATAATAATGACTAGGGCTTTCACCAATTATCTAGGGGAGAGAAAGGATCTTGTTTTTGTTCAAAATATATCGAGTCTTATTGCTTATCAGATTATGCAAGCCCTAATAATAATATGCTTCGCTTGTTAATGGAGTTGGCGGATACAACACCTTGGACATGAAATTGATCATCACAAATTAATTATGCATATTCCATCAGACAGTATATCAATTTTGTTGTCGTATGGACAATAAGGGATTATAGGTGCAGCGCTTACGAATTTTTAGACATCTTGTAATTTTTTGGCATCAAGATCCTTTGAGTTTTACATTGTCTTTTCATAAACCATGAGCTTAGAAATTCACATTCAACATTTAATCGACAGCACAAAATATATGCCTCAAACAATGGGAGGAAAGAGCTTACCATATGCATTTCCAATCTGACTTTGATTTTTGAAACCAGCAGCAACAGAGATGCTGAGAATCATGAGGATCCAATTAATATCTGGAAATATATATGTGGCCAAAGGAACTTCTTCGATGTATTCACAACTTTCACTCTTGGAAAATAACCATGTGCTAGGGCTTGCTTGATAATTGAAAGGTTGCAATTATTGTGGCCTGGCTTGCAACTATAGCTACCGCTATTGTTACAACAAATACAGGCCAATATATTCTATCTGCAGAACTAACGATAATTAACTTCAACATCTAACAAATGAACAGAAACTGCATGAAGAAATTAAGCAGCATGATTCAAATTACAAAAATCTTCTAATTGTTCTGGTAATGATGGAGGTAGTCGAATCTCCAAGCTCTGGTTCTGAAGCTTCTTTGCGGCGCCTCTGTTCTGGTATGAAGCTCACTCAATTTGCCTCTGGTGTCTGATTCTGAGCTCTGGTTCCAATACTCCTGCTATGGTGAAGCTCTATTTCTGGTGTGGGGGAAGAAAGTCAAAGGTCACCGGAGATTGTGGAGGAAGGTGATCAGTGAGAGTGAATGGTGGTGTTTTGCCGCACTTCTATCTCCCTGTGTTCTCTGTCGCTCTGGCAGTGACAGAAAGGCGGCCTGTGTTGTTGAGGGAAGAAGACCGCCGGTGGCCTGTGGTGGTGAATGATACCTCCGGCGAGAGAGGAAGAAGAAGGCGAAGGTGATGGAGGAGGTTGAAGATCTGCAGGTGGTCATCCCTGTCAATGGCCGCCGCTACTGTTTCATTAAGCACCGAAGAAGCAGCAGCATCACTACTACAAAAAGGGGCTTTAACCTCCCAAATTTGGCACTTTTAACGTCCCAAAACGGGGGGACGTAGATGCTGGGGGCGTAGTAAGTTGAAACAAAAGACGTCCCAAATGATAGGGACGCCTAATGATAGACTTTAGGCGTCCCAAATTAAGAATTGGGACGCCTAAAGTCCCCACAGGGTGGGACTTTAGGCGTCCCAAATTACAATTTGGGACGCCTAAAGTCCCTCCCTGGGGGACTTTAGGCCTCCCAAATTACAATTTGGGACGCCTAAAGTCCCACCCTGGGGGACTTTAGGCCTCCCAAATTTTAATTTGGGACGCCTAAAGTCCCACGCTGGGTTACTTTAGGCCTCCCAAATTTTAATTTGGGACGCCTAAAGTCTCACCTGGGGGACTTTAGACCTCCCAAATGTTAATTTGGGACGTCTAAAAGTTTGGTTTTTTTTTATACCATAATTTACATTCTGTATTACCCAACGAATTGAAACTGCAGAGACAGAATAAAAGATGGATTCATAAACCACACTGTCCGTTACAAACTGGTAAGGACATCCAGCACTACAATCTTTACTATATATACATACAATAACCTTTCATGCAACCTACTACTATATATATCAACAAAAAACAACCAGAAAGTGTCAAAACGCTGTCATCACACAAGTACAAACTGATATAAAATAACAAGTTTACTGCTCTATATGTTGAAGAAGATGTCCAGCCAAAAGATCTCTGATCAAATCAAGGTCTTCACGTAGGTAGGCATCTTCATTATCAAAAATCTGAAAATTAGAAAGTAATAAGCTTAGATGAAATGAATCTCAAGCAAATGAATTAATTAGCATTTCGATTAGAACACCAAAAATATTATCATTTGAGAATGAAGAAGCAATTACCTTTTCAAAATCGCTAGTAATTCCACTTTGAGTTATGTTATACATATAAAGTATAACATAATATCCGCATTCAGTGTTGCCAGGTTGCCGAGGGCACTTTTAATCAAAGGGATGCAATTGGTTGTTAAAATCAATAAAGGTATGTATAAAAGGACCGTCAATGAAACAATTATGTAGGATCGAATGTACTTACTATGGGATAAAACCACTTTGGCTTTTTAACAACTGCACCCTCGCGTGACCCACCTAGGATTCTATATGTTTGACAAGCACTATCATGAAAAGCAAAATGAACAGAAATTAGAACCATTCCTTTATTTTGTTGTCAATGAAATACAAACAGGATAACTTACGTGTCGAAGACGGATTTTGTATCTCTGTCTGGCTTGTTACTCAAGGGATCAAACCAATAGACTATGTTGCGGCGGGGACATATAACACACAAAGTCCAGTGGTTTCTTTAACAACATGTACACATTAAAATGAAGTTAGATGAGTGAGAAGACAATTATTTAGTAAACTTCTGAAATTGACAAAATGTAAATACGAACCGTTGGACAATGGGTGCTAGATAACAACGAAGTTTGTGTTGTGCCATTTGGTAGCCGACATAGTGAGTCCTATGCGCCACAGTACAAGTATCCCCTGTCGTATTCGCAGGACATAAGAATCCATACCAATTACCTCTTTCCATGTTTGCGCAGAGATCGTGCAAGGTGCTATAATAGAATTAAAATAAGGAATCAATGATTGAATGTATGAAAACAAAAAACCACTAAATGAATTCTATGGGAAAATTGAAAAAAAAAACTTACCGGACTGCAAATTTGACCCAGCCTGCATCTATCTCCTCCAACCTGATAAACTGCTTGAGATCTTTATTGTCAATCGTGTAGGGATACTCCTCTTGGCCCACAATCCCTGGAGGCATCTTCAAGTCAATCTGTTTAATGCCCTTGTAGATCTGTTGCAGCCGTGCTAAGAAGGGCCATTTGCTCGCAGCTTCGTCATCCTTTTAGAACATCAAAAAACAAATTGTTATTAGGATGCCAACAGATTTTCAGTAACAGTAAGGTAATTCCTACCATTGGAGGTGTTGCGTCTGAACCAATAAGATTGTGAGGCCAAAGGATGAAAGATCCTATCGCTTGACCTAACGTGCCAACCTCTGGATCGGGAACAGGGATGGCTGTACCTTCTTCCCCCTTTCTAACACTCGTCACATTCACCCTACGATAATCCTCCGGAATTTGCTGATTATGGTGGGTGGTAGCATATGTGTGAACGAGAGCATCAGCAACAACACGCAGCAGTGGATCATCCAAATAGAGGGTGCAAGGGTCTCCCGACACTGGATTGGGAGAAGGGTCGCCAAGTGGTCCCGACACTGGAGTGGGAGAAGGGTGGCCAAGTGGTTGCTCCAGAGGGTTGTAACTTCCTCTGGTGCTATTGAAGGCAGGGGATTCCTGAGTTCGAGCCTCGTCCCTTGCCCTTTGTGCTTCAAACATCTTTGCCATTTCAAGTTGAAGCTCTGGCAACAGCTCTTGTCGGAGCTTGTCGCGAAGGTTGGCCTCGATCTCTCGTTCGAGGTCCTCTCGAATCTTGGCCACAACGTCCTTACTAGGTCCAGCTTGTGACGAATAACGTGCCTGTCGTCCAAAATACCTCGCGGCACTAACTCCCCGTGTCTCTCCTCGAACACGACCAAGGTCATCTGCCTTCCCAATAGCCGTTGACAAGATGTCCATCCGTCTACTTGGATTGAATGAACCTTGGCTACTCTGCTCGTCCAGGTCATCCTGTAGCATGCAGTTTATTGTAAATGTATCGAAACCACTCGCGACATGTAAAAAATTAGGTACTTATGGTATAACTACTTACAATCCTCGCTGCAACCTCAGCAACAGTCGGATTTATGTACTTCCCAGCCTTAATCCTCCCTGCTTTCCATTTTTTGTGACGTGGAGGAGGTGCCGGTGGCTGGATAACAACGCTAGGATCAGATTCCGCTGCTTCCTTCATTTTCTGTAACTCTTCTGCCATCATTTGCCGCTCAAGCTTCCGATATCCACCGCGAGACATGAAATGTTGATATTTATTTTCTGCTTGCCTCTGGGCATTTGCTGCACTTAATTTCTATGAATGAAAAACAACAAAAAATGAATCAACGATATAAAGTATATGAAATCAAATATATAAGTAGTTCTATATCATGACAGAAATCTTACCAAAAACTCAGGATCTGCTCGTGATGCCGCAAACAACCTCCAGTCCTCTGGAGATAAATATGTATACTGTGCACATGGATCGTTACCCCTAAGGGCCCCTCGAATGTAATGCTTTGTTAGCTTGTTCTTGAAACCTTTCCATCGTACACGAACCTCATCCATCCAGTGCCTATGCATCTCTGTGGTGTCGGGGACATCGTATGTTTGCTGCAAGGTAAAACATAAGATTATTATATTTGAAACAATAAGAACAAAGCTACAATGCATCAAAACTTACATACCAAAAGTTGCTGCCAAATCATGTCTTTCGTTTTTGGGGGAACCAATCTCCAATTATCGTAGGTAATGCGCACTTTGCTTCGAGCCAAAAGCCCTATGTAGCTAATGAAGTGGTCTTCCTCAGGACCAACTGGATTCAGATTGTCATCGAAGTCTATATGCAGCCTCTCCTGTTGATGTTCATGACGTGCAACCAATGCTCCCATCTTTGTACAGCCTCTAACCCTCCTTCTTGCAGGGGGTTCAACTCTAGGAATTTCGTCATTGCTAGAGCTTTCGTCATCTCCACGCCTCTCGTCATCACTAACGTTGTCCATATTCCTGTTAACACAAAAAGCATCATCAGAAACGTAAGTAAATTGCAATGAAAACACATGTATATAGTAAGCGGGAAGTAAAACAGAAAAAACATAGTTCTCGTTTATAAATTAAGGTCTTACTCTAGATTGTTTCCCATAGTCCTTCACCATGGTCATTTCTTACAGCATATTCGTCATCATCTACCAATTCAACTTCATTTGTTCGAGGTGTAGTTGTTGTGAAAGGTGGTGTGTCATCAAGGTTGAAGGTCGGATCACCATACTTCTGTTTTTTACTTTTAAGGACAATGGACATATTTTTTCTGGCAGGATCGGTGACAAAAAACACTTGTTTCGCATGGCTTGCTAAAATGAAGGGCTCGTCTCTATAGCCAACTCTTCCAAGATCGACTGAGACAAAACCAAATTGTTTATCTATTACCACGGCATTGTTGCTAACCCACTTACATTTAAATAAAGCAACTTTGAACTTGTTGTACGTCATCTCCCATATTTCTTCTATAACTCCATAATAGGCCATAGACGCTAATATGGGGTTTTTGTCTCTCGAACTGGAAAAGTGCATAGATTCAGCTTCTACCATGACCCCACTATTTTGCATGGTACTTTTGTCATCTTGCTCTTTGGTATAGAAGGAATAGCCATTTATATCATAACCGGTCCAAGTAATGACCTGAAACGAAGGCCCCCAAGCTAGCCACTCGATTGTCTCAGACACACCGATCTCGTGCAAAACCTTTTCCTCGAACCACTGCATGAATGTCTTGTTTTGCTCAATAGCAATCTGCATGTCATTCTTCCTTGGATTCTTGTTCTTCAAAGTGTTTCTGTGTTCATTTATGTAAGGTTGAACTTCTTCCATATTATTCAGGATATACAAGTGGGCTTGCAACACCTCTTCACGAGGAACATTCTTCACTTTCAGTCCTCGTGTTCCCTTGCTTCTCCCTTCTTCATGCCGAGATTGTTCCTTCTTCCCTGACATATAATCTTTGCAAAACTCCATAGCCTCCTCAACTACATATCTTTCAACTATTGAGGCTTCTGGTCGATAAGGATTTTTAGAATACCCTTTTAAGATCTTCATGTATCGCTCGAAAGGGTACATCCACCTCAGGTAAACCGGACCGCATAGCCTTACCTCCCTCACCAAATGAACTACCAAATGCACCATTATATCAAAAAATGAAGGCGGAAAGTGCATCTCTAGTTGTGACAAAATAATGTAACCCTCATTTTCTAGTTCATCCAACTTTTCAGTGTCAATGACTTTGTTACAGATAGCATTGAAGAAAACGCACAATCTTGTCACTGTGTTTCGTACTTCATCTTTCATTATGCCTCTAATAGCTACTGGTAATAGTTGTTGCATCAACACATGATAATCATGGGACTTCATTCCCACTAACTTCAAATCGTCCATTGAGACACATCTTCTCACATTCGAGGAATACCCTTGCGGCACCTTCATTTCATGCAAACACCCACACAAACTTCTTTTCTCTGCTTTTGATAGTGTATGCGCTGCTGGCTCCATGTATGCCCTCCTACCATCATCTCTTAGTTGTGGATGTAATCGTTCTCTTATTCCCATATCGACAAGGTCTAATCTCGCATTAATCCCATCCTTAGTCTTCCCTGGTATGTGCAAAAGCGTACTGATAAGGCTATCACAAACATTCTTCTCCACATGCATCACATCAATACTGTGTCTCACGTCTAGCGAACGCCAATATGGAAGATCAAAGAAAATGGATCTCTTCTTCCATATGTTCTTCTCACCCGCAACCCTCTGATTCTTACCAAAAGTGACATGGATACGTTCCACTCGACTGTAGACTTCCTCTCCGGTTAGTGACTTTGGAGCCATTCCATGCTCCGGTAAGCCGTTAAACCGCTTTCTTAGCCTACGATATGGGTGGTACCGATGAAGAAACCTCCTGTGGCCAAGGTAGACAGTTTTTCTTCCATGCTTTAGTTGTTGGAAGTGTGTGTCTGCTTCACATATTGGGCATGCTTTGTGACCCTTCACGCTGTACCCTGACAAGTTTCCGTACGCAGGGAAGTCGTTTATCGTTGTGAAAATCATTGCACGTAGCTTAAAAGACTCCTTCTTATAAGCATCAAACACATCTACGCCTTCCTCCCACAACTTCTTCAAGTCCTCAATCAAAGGCGCCAAATAGACATCAATATCGTTCCCTGGCTGTTTTGGTCCAGAAATCATCATAGATAGCATCATATACTTACGTTTCATACATAGCCAGGGAGACAAGTTGTATATTACAAGGAGAACCGGCCACGCACTATGTGTGCTAGTAAGAGTTCTATACGGATTGATGCCGTCTGTACAAAGCCCAAGCCGTAGGTTTCTCGGCTCGCTGCCAAATTGAGGGAAGATTTCATCTATTTTTTTCCATTGTGGAGAGTCAGCTGGGTGCCGAAGATATTTCCCATCAGATATTCTCTCATCAGAGTGCCATCTCAACTTCTTCGCTTTTGTTGCACTCGCAAACAAACGTTTAAAACGTGGTATTATTGGAAGATACCACATAACCTTTAAAGGTTGCCTTTTACTTGTCACATCACCACAACCACCATCTTTTTTCACTTTGTATCGTGCAGTTTTACACTTAGGACACTCACTAAGACCTCCGTACTCATTTCTGTACAGTACGCAGTCATTAGGGCAAGCATGTATCTTCTTATACTCCATACCCATTGTAGACAGGATTTTCTTGGCCTCATACATACGATTTGGAAGTACATTATCTTCCGGAAACATATCACACAATAGTTCAAGCAACAATGTGAAACTACTATCGGTCCACCCACAAGTTGCCTTTAAGTTAACCAAATGTAATGTTCCTGTCAGCCGCGTGTACTTACTACCACTGTACAATGGTGTCTCTGCATCACTCCGCAGGCTATCATACTCCTGCGACTGCGCAAAGGATTCTGCCTCAACATCGTTAATCATTCTCTCCATTCTATCTTCATCTATGACATCCACAGCTCCCTTCTTGTGTGACGGACAATCAGTTATTTCCTCACCATGCCATATCCACCTTGTGTATCGCAGATTTATTCCATCACAAAGTAGGTGATCCTTTATGACATCAACATCCCGTCTACTCTCATTCAAACAATTGACACAAGGACAAAAATACTTCCCATTTCTTGCAGGAGCATTCTTTTTAGCGAATTCAATAAATTCGCCCACCCCTTTCTCATATTCCTCACTAGTTCTCAAAGCATTCATCCAACTATGATCCATTTTGTTACCACCTAAGGCATTACCAATAACATTCACACGTTTAGTACAATTCTCAAGGACATATGATGGGATTGCCTAATTAAGTTATCAACCCAATTTAGGATTTTAAAATATGGGCTTAATAACTTTATTGCCCCCTCCTAGCCTCATCTCTCCTATTAAAAGGGTTTCAGTGCTATGTAACTTATTTTTTTAATAAGTATATGTATATAAAATTAATGTATAATAAAATAAATACAATAAGATTAAATTAAAGAATTTTTTTGAGGTTTGGAAGAATTAAAAACAAAACGAGTTTCATATTAACAAAACAATTTTAAGTTGAGTTCTTCCAAAAATAAAATTGTTTTATTGAAAATATTTAGATAAAAATCATTTAATGAATATTGGGGTTATCGTTTTCTTTTTAAGTTTTGGCTTGAATTATTCTTCATAATTCAAGAATTTGGAATTAACAAAACAATTGTGTGTAATTAATACAAGAATTTCTTTAATTTAAATAAATCATATTTTATTTTATTATATATACTAATTAATGGTGCAGGATTTTAATACAACTATGAATTGTATTGGTTTCATGTGGCATACACTAATCAATGATTGAAAGAAACTTTTATGAGCCACTTTCATTATGTTACACTTGAACAAATAAATAAATAAAAGTTCAATCAATAATTAACAAGAGGCAAATTGAAACAGGGAGTAACTTTTAAACTTTACTCATATTTAACACAATGGAACGGGTGAGAACTAAGAAGACTTGTTTCTATTATACACAAGTAAATTTATATTTAAACAAGAAAATAAACCATTCCCAAATCAATGCAATTTAAACAATATAACCACACCAAACACATCAGGCTAATCTTTGATATCTCAATATAAGCAATATATATATAATAAGCACTATGTCAACCATTCGGAAATATTTTTCAAAAACAAAATAAACCATGTTCTGTTACAAAAAAAAATTGAAGAAAATAAACCAACCTGAGGGCGCCCCCTAGCTACTATGTTTGAGAGGTTGAGAAGATGTTGGAGCTCCACCCACGCACAACAATGGAGGAGAGAGCAAAACCCACTGTGGAGGAGGTGAGGTTGCAGCCGTGGAGGAGGTGAGGTTGCAGCCGTTCAAGAGGAAGAAGAAGAAGGGAGGAGGGAAGAGTTCAACAAAGCTAGGGCCGATGGTGGGGGAGGGAGCTTGAACAAGGGAGGAGGGAGGAGTTGAAGGAAAAAAATTCCTGAGGAGGAGGGCCGACGGTGTGGGTGGGAGAGGAGGAAGAAGAGTAAAGTATGTGAGGTGAGGGTGTGATGGTGATGAGAAGACCGCATGTCAGACAAGTGTCTGACATGCAGGGACGCCTTTAGGCGTCCCAAATGGTATTTGGGACGCCTAAAGGTGACTTTAGGCGTCCCAAATGCCATTTGGGACGCCTAAAGTGGGACTTTAGGCGTCCCAAATGGCATTTGGGACGCCTAAAGTCCCACTTTAGGCGTCCCAAATGAATTTGGGACGCCTAAAGTCCCACTTTAGGCGTCCCAAATGAATTTGGGACGCCTAAAGTCCCACTTTAGGCGTCCCAAATATCATTTGGGACGCCTAAAGTGGGACTTTAGGCGTCCCAAATTCATTTGGGACGCCTAAAGTGGGCTCCTGGCGCTAAAAAAAATTTATAAAATTTATATTTCGCGCCAGGAAGCACTTTAGGCGTCCCAAATTTGAATTTGGGACGCCTAAAGGTTCCCCTACACAAAAATAATTACGAAAATGCCACCGCCTCCCTTTTTAACCACCCAATTCTCAATTTGGGACGTCTTTGGGGGTGGTTATATCTCAATTCTGTAGTAGTGCATTGAGCCTCGACCTAACCCTTGGTCAAAACGTGCGTTTTCATCAAGGGACTGCATTGAAAATTTTTTGAAAGTTTTTAGGAGGACTAACATAGGATAGCGAACAATTTTGTGGGTACAAAGTTAATTTGCAAACATTTTAGGTCCCGTTTTTGTAATTGTCTCTGAGTCTTTCTTCATTAGTTCGCAGTTTCCAAAAATTCTAGGTTCTTTCCTGTATTTTTCCCAAACTAAAATGCAATGAAAATAAACCCAAAATGTAATATCTTGTATTCCAAAATTAATCAATTAAGATAAATCATAAAATACATGAGATTTTTAAGATTTTTCAACCTTAATTTCTTATAAACACCTTTAATCACAATTAATTATAAAGAGGTATTTTAAGCTCAATTCTCATGACAAAAACCCCAAATAAAATATGAAAATATATAATAATTGTTCGGGAGATCTATTAATTCTCCAATTATCTGGGTCTTTGAATTTCACCACGTAATAATTGTTCAGGAGATCTATTAATTCAAAGCAACTAATCTGCCAATTCCTGCTTAAGTGCTCCTTTAGCCTAAAAAAGTTGATTCTTGTACCCAAAATGGTGATGATCAGTGCGTTATTCCACGGTCTTCCCCATCTGTTGTACTCCTCTTGAGACATATGCAGAGTTGGATAAATCTCCATGAGCTTTCTAAGTTCCTCTGAAGGTTCAGGGATATCCCAGGACTGATCTAACAGGTCAGCCAGAAGTGAGTCTCCCTCATTGATTGAATCACTAAAAGCAACGCCATTGAAATATGCTCCCTTAAATCCTAACAGCGAATCTTTGTAAGAAATGCCCAGACCTGCTACGCCCTGCGGAATATCATCTTCCTTCGCCCCTGTATCCAGTCTTTGCTCATCTGCTATAGGCACTTTAAGAGGCATTGAGGAATTTTCTTTGCTTCCCTTCTTAGATTTCAACCCTCTTCCAGCAGCAACACTAGTTCCCAACACTCTATCCAGTGGTAATTTCCGGCCACTGGCATCATCCATCTGAGTCAAACCTGATAGCTGGCACGTATTCCAAGTCACTCGTGTTTGGTTTTACTCTTTATTTTTCTTCTTCCTTAGGACCTCCCTTTTTCCTAACGTTCTTTCTTTGATTCTTCAGCTTTTGTTCTTGCAAGATGGCTGAAAACTCCTCTTCTTCAAAAACAAAAACCATAGAAATGAAGCTAAGGAAGAGAGGAACAAGCTTCATGAAGGACACTTGAGCCATAGATGAGGTTAAGAAGGTGAAAATCAAGGTAGAAAGTCTCACCTTCAATGGCCTCTTCTTGCCTCTCGTGTTGCAGCTGCTGGACCGACTTAAAGATGGAGAGAGAGGGTGATAAATGATCAGATTTTTCCTTTCCCTTATCACTTAAAGTCCAGCCGAAATATGGGACTTAAAAGGAAAAATGATCTATCAAAATTATCACACTTCCACCTCCTCAAAATAATATATTTTAATAGCTTTAACATGTGCCAAATAAATTGATATCATCATCTTTTCTCTTTCCATATACTTGGCCGAAAATTGCTTCTTGTTTTAACTAAAAAGAGACTTTGAATCATCCTATCTTCCTCCTCATATTTTATTTAGAGTTGCAATATTTGACCATAAGACTTTTTCCAACACCTTTTCTCTTCCTTCATCTTAACTTGACCGAAACTACACCTTAAAGAGGCTATATACATTTGATTCAATTCCCTCTTCCTTTTCCTTCATGTTGGCCAAAATTATTGACTAAGAGGAAGAATTGTTTACTTAATGCTCTTCCTTTCTCTTTTGTGACTTGGACGTCCCAACATAAATAAAGAGAAGTGAACGAATTTGACCAAGTCTTGCCTTTTTGCATGTGTGTGTGGCATGTTGACTAAACCTCCTCTCCTTCTCCTGAATTTGGACGTTAATAAGAGGCCTTGGATGAATTAAATGGCTTCTTGATTAAGCCATTTCCACCTTCTTAAAATATGTTATTAATTACAATTTATCACATATACTTTGACTTTTCAACTCTTCATTTACTTGACTACAAATGTTCCAACCTTTTGAGTACATTTTGGGGCATTACACTAAACATGACTTGAATCAAAGAATTACCCTGTATTCAAATAACTTCTAAATGAAAAAAATATTATCGCCTTCAACACCAAAGAGAGCCAAAACAACAGGCAACTACTCCAATGTTAAATTTGCCAAACATTCATTGAAATGAAAATGTAAAAACTGTAAATCTAATGTTTGCATTTATATAATATGTTCTTTGTTTGGTTGGTCCTGTATCATTGTATTCTTCCGTAATGACTGATAAATTAAGAGAAAATGTTCAGTTCATGAAGAAATGAACATTTCCAAATCTAGTAAATGGTGCAACATCTTGTTGAGAGTTCTCTTAATGATAAAACGTTGTCATTGTTTTAAGTTGATGAGCATAGTCCAATAATGTTTACCAAAGAAGGACAAAATAAGTGAAGAAAAACACTTTTCTAACTAGGGCATTTTGAATTTGAAGGAAAAGAAATGGAAGTGTATGCATACGAAATCAGCTGCCTTGCTGTCACTTGGCTCAAATCTAGCCCTTCATGAGATTTTGGATCACTCTCTTCATAGTCTTGTACATAAATGAAGAACTTTCGAGCACGGCGCTTCTCAAACAATCCTATCAATGGTGACTTCAGCGCTTCAAAGTCAATGAGCAACTAGATAAATCCTATGCTTCTAAATAAATAAACATCATGGGACGAGAACCTGCTTAAGATTAAGTGATGTAGTCTCTCCTCCATAGTAATCATTTCTGTCCATATGCAATACCTATTTCAAGTGGATGCAGTTAAAGGTGATCATACAAATCACCGAAACTAATTGCAAGGGCATTTTAGGGAAATAATAGCAATTCAACATCTGTTTATAATCTTCTAGGTCACATCATATCATTAGAAACATCATCTATCCCTCTAAGAAATAATTTTAGAAAAATGGTTGAAAAGGGAGTTATGGTTGAAACTTGAAAGTGGATAGCCAAAAATAGAGAAGGTAGAAAATGAGTATTGAAAACGATTACATGATAGCTAGATTAAATTATGATTGAACATTTAAATAAAATACCTTTTCATGCTGTGGTGAATAAAAAGGGAAAATTCAATTATGATCATTTTTGTTTTACTATACATGCACAACACCTCACTTGGATCCCATTAATTTCTTAAAAAATTTGACAATATCAATTTTGATAAGAGAAAGACCCATTATGTTTGGAACTCATTTACACTGAAATCCTCATCAATCTGAACGAATCTTGCACACAATGAGTCAATATGGTCTCCGTAAGAATTTTCAAGAATCCTAAACCCCAAATTCCACAAATGGAACCTCTCAATTTGATAACAACGAGTGTACGTAAACCTACTTGAACAATGAACCAAGAGTCTCACATACATTATATCTATATGTCGACAAAAATCGTCAGAGGAACATTAAAACTTTCCAGCCATCTCCATTTTTATGACCTATCTCCTAAATGCGCAATCCAGCAAAAAATAAAATTTAACAGCTTCAAATGAAGAACGAAGGTGAAAGAATAGAAGAATCACTGACTTTGAGGCCATCAACAGAGAGAAGCCCACTCAGGATGCATTCCTTGAGCCCTGTACCGAGGACGATCACATCATACTCTTCTTTTCGGCCCAGTGGAATGACAATAATACAGGCGCGATCCTCACTCTGGATGAGTTGGTATCTATGGCTCCACAGCCATCCACGTCATTAGGGACCCTAATTAAATATTGGATTTTTATATTTTAAATGTTTTTTCGTGTTTAAACCGTTAACTGCCTCCATAAATAAATAACTAAATTAGCCGCATGTTACTCTTTTTTGTGTTGCCATGTGTATTGGGTTGTCGCGCACATTACTCCTTTCCCTATGAGCATCAGTTGCATCATAAACCAGGCTTAGCAAAAAAAGAAAGTATCTGGCAGGACCAAAGGGGTTAGGTCTAGTGGAAGGAGCTAATCCTTCACAATATGACGAACCAAGGTTCGAATTCCTGTTGGGTGAAGTGCCCACATTTAGTGCCTGACAGTACCTCGAATGGAATTACATCCAATCCGAGGATACCTATGCTTTGTGAAAAAAGAAATTATCTTGCAGGAGGCTTTGAGAGTTGCCTCTTTTTGGGCTCCTCATGGTTTAATTTTATGCTGATGACTTCGTGTAATTCATCTTCGATTCTTGGGGAAAAGATGGAATACTTTGAAGAGATAAGTGGAAAAAAGAATTTTTGTTTGGTGTTTCACAGTTTATTGTTTGCTGTAATTCTCTTTTGCGTCGGCATTTTTTACTTTATTCCAAAAAAAAAAAAGAATTTTTGTTTGGTTCTTTATTCTGACATATAGAGTTTAGATTGTTAATAATATTACCATGTGGTTCAGGTGGACATAGGTGTTACACTGAGTCAGACCCTCCTTATCCATGATAAATGGATTGAGACTATAATATACACACGCGTTCTTTTTTTGATCAGTATGCCCCGCAGTATAGAATCAGTATATGCTTGTGAAATTTATTCAAAGTGCCTATTTGGGGTCTTTGTTTAGCTACTTTTATTATGTTATTTAACGGTTAATTGATTGGTTATAAATGTTTTTACAAAGATTACATATTAAAACTGCTACAAATATTGCGGATATCATCCGCTTAAATTGCCACAAGTCAGATAAATTACCTTACTAAAAAGCCTTCGTGGTTATCTCTGTTCTGGGATTATTTTAGATTTTTATGTATTATTTTAAATGTAAAAATAAAATATTCAAAAAAATAAAAATTAACAAACCCTTAAGCCGTAACTTCTGCAGTCATAAGAAGGCCAAAAAAAAAAAAAAAAAACTTCTGCAGTCATAATGCATTATTATTTATTTGAATTTAAAATATAATTTTCAAAAATATTTTTTTTCCATTCAGGTTTTTATTTTAGCATAAGGTGTGAAAGATGCTATTTCTCTATTGGTGGACTTATTTCAAATCCAGTTAAAATTTTATAGTACCTTATTTTTGGTATTTTGAATAAAATATTTTAAAATAAATTTAAATAATTTTATGCATTTAAAATATTATTATAAATATTTAAATCCCGTACGGTTATTTCTTTCTTTAGATTTATCTCAAATTTTTATGTATTATTTTAAATATAAAAAATAAAATGTTCTGAAAATAAAAGATTCAGAAGCCTGTCCAGGAACAGGGGCAGTTCATAAATAATATATAACGTTGCATCATTGTTATTTTAATTATAATAATATTTGCGGAAAATGTAACAAATAAAATGACCAAAAACTAAAATTTTGTTGGTAGTTAATTTGTATAATTATTGCTATTAAAGATATTGATCGGGAAAATTTTCAATTCCTTAAAAAGATGTGTGAGATATTTTAGATTTGAGAGTATTTTATTTTTTTGTATTTCAATTTTAATATATTGAATTATATCAAAATTTATACAAACGTTATTTATTTATTTATTTGAATTTATTTTTGATTTAGATATCGAATATATATATATATATATATATTAATTTTTAATTTTACACTTTTTCTCCCTTATCTTAACCTTTTATTTATTATTAAAATTTAAAATTTAAAATTTAAAAGCTCAGCAAATTTGGAAGGTCCTAATCCATGATGAATTATTTTCATTCAATTTATTGATTTTATTTTTTTAAAATTTATTTTTTATTTTGCACTTTAGATTTTGAAGTAAGTTTGTTAATCTTTTTAACAGGTGTGGAAAGGTACCTGGGAGAACAAATTCGATATAATAATAAATGAAAGGTAAAATTGTGCATTCATATGAAAATTTCTCTTTGTGCCTTTTAAATAGGATAAAAAAATTTCTTCTCTCTTTTCCCTATTATAAATACGCTGTGTGTAAATGTTGCAAGGAAATTTATTATATCTTACACATACTTCTCTAGTCCTATTTATAGGGTAAAAAGAGAAAAAAAAATTTATCCTATTTAAAAAGCACATAGAGAAATTTTCATATGACTGTAAAATTTTACCCTTCATTTATTATTATATTGAAATTGTTCTCCTAGGATATAATGTATATTAAATAAGGGTAAAATTGAGAATCTATTCAATTTTACGGAAGAGTTAATAAATTTTGGGATTTTTCTTGGGCTATGTAAAACTTAATGAAAGTGTCTTATAAATAGAATCAGGGGTGTAAGGGTTAAGGTTCAATTTTGCTCTTTGAAAGTTTTCACATAAAAGTTGTAAGCATATGGAGTTGCATGTTTTAGATTTAAGGTCCCCCTGTGAGTGTTAAAAATTGAGTAATATGGCAAACCCATATTGTTAACAGTTAGTTGGGTCATAGGACTGATGTGGCTCTACCACGTAGGAAATAATACTACGTATATTATCCCACCTATTATGCCACATGAGCATAATCAAATCCTCAAGCTTGAATCACAAGTTAAACAAAATAAACACAGCAAAGAATGACAAACATCACCACCGGCGTCACTTTTATATTGTTGACAGCCACAAAAACCCAGTAAATCAAATCAAAACAGATTATCAAGACTGGTAATCCTGAGCCACCCATTACTAGCTAGAAAAACCAAACAAGAAAGGAAGAAGAAAAAAGATGGATGGAAGTCCAAGAACTATCAAAGATGAGGAAAGGTCGAACGATTAAGATGACAAAAGCGGCAATGGCAAAACCAAAAACATATCAACAAATCCATGAATTCATGAACAGAATTTAGATGAACGACAATGCTTTAATGAAATAAGATTTATAAATTTAAAAGAAAATAGACCAAAATCAAAATCAAGAGAAATGGAATGTTGTGAAGGGTCTTATGTAACAGTGAGTGTCTTGTAAAGCAAGAGGAGTCTTCAAATAGTGGTGTCCGACTGGTCTCACAAAGCTTCACGTTGCACAATTCAAAATTATTTTTTCACCAGCATTTTGACAAATTATTCTTTCAAAATAATTCCTAACAGATAATTTTAGGATCTAAACAATTTAGAACCATTATTTTTTAAATTCCAATATATTTTTATATTAAATAAGTGACCACCTATTTGTACCCTTGCATTGCACGCGGTCAATACTAGTTACTTGACAAAATCAAGACCTCGTGTATAAAAAAAGTTAGAGACACCAGTAACTATATTTGAGTAAATGTTAAATCAAATTGTAATTATCGTTTCTTTTGCTCTTTTTTTCCTTTTTATTTTATGTGGAACTTTTAACCTCGAAAAATGGAGTGCTGACATACGATTTTGTATTATATTTTATAATGCATTTAAATTTTGAATATTGGCATATTGCAAGTTCAGTTACTATTGGATTTGAATAATGAAAACATTAAATCCTTATCTCTACTCTTTTTCTATTGTGAATTAGGAACCAATAGTATTATAGATCTATAGTACCAATGGTGCCCCATTTTAACATTTTTAATATATATATGTATATATCTATTATTTATTTATTTATTTTTGTATAGGGACAAGGGGAATATATGACATGTTTTCCTTGTTCGTTCATCTTGTTCCCAAAATTCCGCAAAAAGATGGCAACTTACCACGGACTTCATTAGTTTGGTCTGATTAGTGGACACTTGTAATGTTCAAAGTTACTGCTTCCCTTCATATTACCAAAAAAAACAAAAACAAAACTAACTAACTAACTAACAAACGAAGTTTCAAATTTTTTTTAATTATCGTTGCTTCGTCCGGGATTTTTATCCCTAGTTCATTTTTCAAATATGAAAATAGAAAAAATAATTTAAACAGGCTAAAAATTTACAAATGAAATATTATATATTCATATATTCCAAAAAAAAAACGGAGTACGTCATATGAATATAATTGCTTTTAAAAAATAAATAAATAAATACATCAACAACAAAGCCTTAATCCCACTAGGTGGGGTCGGCTACATGGATTGCACGACGCCATTGTGCTCTATCGAAAACCATATATTTAAGTATATTATTAATCAAAAAGTCTCTCTCTATGACCTCATTAAGCATTCGCTTCGGCCTTCCGCGACCTCGTTTTATAGGACTCCATACGGCTTGATTAACCCTCCTCACTGGTGCATTCAACGGCCTTCATTGAACATGTCCAAACCATTTCAAACGACTTTCTACCATTTTTCCTTCAATAGAGACCACTCCAACTCATTCACATATATGATTATTACGAATCTTATCTTTTCTTGTATGACCACACATCCATCTCAACATCCTCATTTCGGCCACCCCCATTTTATGCTCATGTAATCCCTTTAAAGCCCGACACTTACTACCATATAGCATTGCTGGTCTTATAGCAGTGCGGTAGAACTTCCCTTTTACTTTATTAGGTACCTTCCGATAACAAATAACTCCAGTAGCTTTTCCCCATTTATACCATCCAGCTTGAATTTTGTAATTGACATCTCCATCGAGCTCCCAACCTGCAGCAAAAAGATCAGCTTACCACATACTTCATTAGTTTGGTATGATTAGTGGACACTTGTAATGTTCAAACTTATATGCGCACATCTTATAATAAAGAGTTAAGGTTTTTTTCAGCTCTTTGAAGTATTTTCCTAGATACTTCAGTGCCTTGCAGTAATTTTTTTTATTCATCTAGCACCCTAAAGTAATTTATAAGTGGGTCCAGCACCTTAAAGTAATGTAGTTCTGGTTCATCCAGCACTCAAAAGTATTTTTTTATGTGCATTCAACACCCTAAAGTGTTTTATAGTGCAATTTTATCGTCAACAATCACTACAAAAAAAATCACTTTCAACGACCACTTTCAGTGGCGACTTTAAAAGTGGCCGCTGAAAGTGGCACTTTCACCGGCGACACAATTGTCACCACTGAAAGTGTGACTTTCAGCGGTGACTATCCAAAGTGGCCGCTGAAAGTCAATTCTTTAGTTTTTCTTAAAATTAAAATATAATTATTAAATAATTCTATTTAACCTTAATTATTAAAATTATATTATCATTTATTAATATTATATTTAATATTTTTTTCTGAAATAATATTAAATTATTATTTATTATGTGATTTTAATTAAAAAAAATTGTTTAATTTAAATATATAAATATTTATTTTCGTTTTTATTAAATTTTTGTATTATTTTTAATAATATTATATTTAATTAATAACTAATTATATGTATATAATTAATTAATTATATGTATGTATGTTTATATATATAATAATATGTAATAATATGACACAGGTTCATTTCGGCACAACTGGCAAAGACTCGTGCACGAAGGCGTTAGCTCTTTGAGGTCTCGGGTTCGAACGAGAGGAGCGTCACTTGAAGGAATTATGAGGTGATGACACGTGGCAACCAGGGGATGGGGACACATGGCACTTTGAGGAGCAAACACGTGGCATTTGTAAATTAAATTTTTTTTAAAAATTCCAAATTGGTTTTTTTGAAAAATATTTTTTGATTTTTTTTAAAAAAAAATATTGAAACTTTCAGTGGCGACAAAAGCAACACAAAGGTCACTGCTGAAAGCCACCTTCAGTGGCGACAAAAGTTGCCGCTGAAACTATAATTTTTTGTTGCCGCTAAAACTTTTAGCGACGATCGCAACAGCGGCGAAAAAAAACCTTTAAGCAGCAACTTTGACAAAAGTCGCCACCGAAAGTTTTTCTTTTTGTAGTGAATATAATGTGATGGACGCACCTAAAAGTTTACTTAAGGGTAGCATATGAACACAAAATATTTTAGGTGCTGCAAGCATATGAAAAAATATTTTATGGTGGTGGGAACTACAATACTTCCTTGCAATATCATTCATCTATTCCGTTAAGGTTGTTTAACCTCGTGCACACTTGCTACAACAAGACCGTCAATTATCAAGCCCACACTCTCATCAAGAAATTTTTCGGGAAATTGAAATAACTTTGATGTATCTAAAATTTTTCGGATGGTTGTTCAAAAAAAAAAAAATCATATTTGAGAAGATTGAAACGTGAGATTTAACTCTTGATGAGTTCGAGTTCTAAAGGTGAAAACTCAAGTGGTCAGTCAACTAAATGAATATTGGGTTATTCTCGGCTTTTTACCCCATTTAAAAAAAAAAATTTACATAAAAAATATGAAAGCATATTAAAAGTCATTTTAGTTTTTTTGTTTGGAACAGATTCCTATTTTTTTATAAAACGTTTTTTAAAAACTAATTATCAAACAATTTAGAAATATTAACATGAAATTGTTACGCTAATATATGCTTGCTTTAAATCATGGAGAAAGAAAATATTTTTCAAAATTCTTTTTTTTGGGTGAAGATCTTTATTAAATTCTTAAGACGACATGTTTAGATAAAAATATCTTCAAATTTTTAAGCAAAAAAATATCTCGCCTTCATACCCATTTTTTTCTCCCCACTAAAAATGACCATCAAATCAAATTCGTGTCATACTGAATTATGGCCATACCCTAGATTTTCGAAATCATGAGCAATATTGAACGCATCTTCTACTTAATGGGCAATGTATCCACACAAGCTTTTTCCCACTAACGTACTTCTGGGGGCATATCTATCACTACTTAACCCCCTCAATTCTCCCTCTCCCTTTGGCTATTGAGTTCTTTGACTATCTCTCCCTCTCCCTTTCTCTCTCTTGCGTGGTGCATTTGTCGGACCATTTGGATCTGTATAGAATTCTTTCAAGTGGAAACATAGTGACTTTGAAAGTTTTTAACCAAAAAAACAAACAAACAAACAAAGTTTCCAATTTTTTTAATTATTGTTGGTTCGTCCAGGATTATTATCCCTAGTTCATTTTCCAAATAAGAAAATAGAAAAACTAATTTTAAACAGGCTAAAATTTTACAAATGGAATATTATATATTCATATATTCCAAAAAAAAAACGGAGTAAGTCATATGAATATAATTGCTTTTAAAAAATAAATAAATGAATAAGTATATTTTGTATGGGTCTTGCATCATTTGTTTATGAATTTTTTTCATTTGTGTCGCTATATTTTTTTTCTGAATTCATCATTTACGTTGATTTTTGTGAAGGCACTTTCAATCTCATAATTTTTTTAGGTACCAAAATTAACCTATTAATAATTGAATGTTAAACTCTAGTAAAATAAGATGATAGACTCCGAGTCAGTATATCAATGACATTGCAAATTGCAACTAAATGTTAAATTAGCATGAAATTATTATGCTAATTTATGCTTGCTTTAAATCATGGAGAAAGAAAATATTTGTTTAAATTACTTGGTAAAGATCTTTATTAAATTCTTAGGACATATGTTTAGATAAAAATATCCTGAAATTGTTAAGAAAAAAAATATCTCTTCTTCATACCCATTTTTTCTGCGCGCTAAAATTGACCATCAAATCAAATTAGTGTCATCCTGAATTATGGTTATCCACTAAATTTTCCAAATTATGAGCAATACTGAACGCGTCTTCTACTTAAAGGGCACTGTATCGACACAAGCTTTTTCCTACTAACGTTCTTCTCGGGGCATATCTATCACTTACCCCCTCAATTACTCCTCGCCTTTGGCCATGGAGTTCGTTGACTATCTCTTCCTCTCTCCCTTTCTCTCTTGTCCTGAGTTTGTCGTACCATTTAGATCTATATACAATTCTTTCAAGTGGAAAAATAGTCACTTTGAAAGTTTTAAACTTGGACTTTGAAGAAGCTTTAAAGAGTTCTGATGTTGAATGTGCTATCTTATTAAGATCATTATTTGTTGCTCAAATAGTGATTTTAAAGCTCTAATAATTGAATTTATGCTAAATGGAAGTCTTGATAGATGGTTGTACTCCTACAACTATTGTTTAGACATCTTGCAAAGGTTCTATATGATGATCAATGTGACATCTGCATTGGAGTATCTTCATCATGGTTCTTTGCTAGTGATTCATTGTGTTTTATTTTATTATTTTATTAACACACTCACATACACATTCATTTGCGCACATCTTATATAATAAAGAGCCAGGGTATTTTTCAGCTCTTTGAAGTATTTTTCTAGATACTGTTTTTATCTACTTTTCCAGTATTTATTTTTCTATTGAAAACAAAAAGAAATAAAGAGAGAAAGCTAAATGGGATCTCAATATTTATAATAACCATGCGTCAATTCCTGATTCGGTGTTCAATGCCTTGAATGGCAGGTCAAGAATTTCGTCTGGGACAATCTAACATGAAGAACTTTGAAACTATTTCAGATGGAAAACTCGATAAAATGTGAGTTAGTTTTGTTTGGTGAATAGGAAACCGTTACCTTAATGTTGTTTCTAACATCTACGTAAATGTTGCTACATTTTATAGGTTTTGGGATACTGGGCCAGCAGGGGTACGCTGCAGATTTTATATGTCTCTGTTTTACTAATGTTTTTGGTTATTTTTCCAATATTTTATTCTTTTAATGAGCTTTTCTTCATTTGCCTTCATCACTGACACCTTAAAAGCCAATATATGAATTGTAAGCTTATAAAAGTATTAAACATGTTGAGTTGGTGAATTATATATGGTGTGGTGGCAGACTTATTGTATTTATTAGCTTTGACCACTGATGAATGTTAATATTAATGAGAGCTTTTTTTTTAATTATGGAGAATTTTGTAAGACTCAGTATTGAATAAGAACTAGTTAGTTATGTTTTTTTTCTAGAGAAATAATGCCTAGAGCCAAAAATTTAGACAAAACAGTACAACAGCACAAAATAAAACAAAACAAGAAACCACAAAATAATTAACCACCGGTATCTACCATCTAGCAGCAAAACATGAAAGGTTAATTAGTCCCACAATATCTCTCTACTATTTCTAGTCTTTTGAGTCTATTTTCATCTTTCAGAAATAATTCTCAATTTCTGTGTCTTTCAATATATTTTCATCTCTTTAGATAAGCTCTCTTTTCTTCTGAATTGGAGCTCATTGTGTTAATATCAAGACACACATACCTTAGCTGGTTCCTGAAACATGGTTTTCTCTTTGCAGTGTTACAATCATGACTAGGGCTTATTGCTTATCAGATTATGCAAGACATGATAATAATATGCTTCTCACAATGTTAGAGGGAAGATAGCTTACATAAGTATAGCTGGGATCTTTGGGAACTTTTGTCAAAACTTGCTAATGGAGTTGGTGGATACAACACCTCGGACATGAAATTGATCATCACAAATTAATTATGCATATTCCATAAGACAGAATATCAATTTTGTTGTCACATGGACGGTAAGAGATTATAGGTGCAGTGCTTACAATTTGTAGACATCTTGTAATTTTTTGGCATCAAGATCATTTGAGTTTTACTTTGTCTTCTCATAAACCATGAGCTTAGAAATTCACATTCAACATTTAATCGACAGCACAAAATATATGCTTCAAACAATGGGAGGAAAAAGCTTACCATATGCATTTCCAATCTGACTTTGATTTTTGAAGCCAGTAGTAACAGAGATGTAGAGAATCATGAGGATCCAATTAAGATCTGATATATATATCTGGCCAAGGAACATCTTCGATGTGTGCACAACTTTCACTCTTGGAAAACAACCATGTGCCAGGGCTTGCTTGATAATTGAAAAGGTTGCAGTTATTGTGGCCTGGCTTGCAACTATAGCTGCCGCTATTCCTACAACAAATACTAGCCAACATATCCTATCTGCAGAACTAAGGGATGATGGTATGGTATTTGAGTGCGGAAGGGAAGGCGGTAGGAGCAGAAGAGGACTCGCCGTAAATGGACAGTGTCACCAGAGTCTGCAACTGTCGCCGGAATCTGGAAATTTGTCGCCGGCGGTGGTGAAGAAAGTTGAGGTGATGGTAATGGTGTGGTAAGCTGGTGAGAATCGGTGAAGAACTCTCAAGAAGATCCCGATCTTCCTTCCTCCGCTGCTCTTAATGCTCTTTGGTTCTTTTAAAGTTGACAGTGGTCGTGCTGCCGATGTTATGAGGACGGAGGAACGGTGAGAGCTAGGTGGTTTCGTGCTATGAATACAGAAGTGATGGCTGCGGTGGTTGGGTCGTCTTCTCTCCCCCCTCTCTTCGCTCTCAAGCTCTCCGACTCTCCCTCAGCTCTCACTTTGTATCGGGTCTCTCTTCTCTCAAGTTCCAGATCTGCCTGTGACGCCTACCGACCCCCAGCTCCAGCTCTTGGTGTGTGTGGGTCGTCGGCGGCAATGGTGAACAAGAGAAGCTTGTGCCGCCGGCGACACAAGAAGATGAAGGTGATCCCATGAAGATGGGTCTCACTCTGCAGTGCCACACTCTTTCTTTACGTTTTCATATCTGTTTTGTCTGATGGAGAAGAAGCCACACAGTAACCTAGGTCCTGGTCAAAACGCAAGTTTTGACCAGGGACCTGTTTGAAAACAAAAAAGGTTTTGAGGAGGGACTAAAGTGAAAATATTTGAAATGTGGCCAGGACCTATCATAATTTCTGAAATATTTTATGTTATTTGAAAATATTTGCAGTTTTCCCCAAAATTAAGCAAAATGTAGCATCAAAAGTCCAAGAACAATTGTATGAATAATTAACAAATTTATGACCATTTTGCCCCTAATTACAATTAATTCTATACAATTGTCCCTAATTGAAATTAGTGCTTAATCATATAACATTGTCCTAGAAAATTCATTAAAAATCCCAATTTAGTTATGAAAAATCATATAAAAACATGGTGCAATCAGTCGTTGCTACAATAAATACTAGCCAACATATTCTATCTGCAGAACTAAGGATAATCAACTTCAACATCTAACAAATGAACAGTTATTGCACGAAGAAATTAAGCAGCATCATTCAAATTACAAAATTCTTTTAATTGTTCTGGTAACGATGGAGGTAGTCGAATCTCCAAGCTTTGGTTCTGAAGCTTCCTCACGGGGCCTCTGTTTTGGTATGAAGCTCTCTCAATTTGCAACTGAAACTCCTCTCTTTGCTGCTGAAAAATAACGACGGTGATGGTGGCTAATTATGAAGGTGGTGGTGATGATGGTGGAGCTCGTTTGCCTCTGATGTTCGATTCTGAGCTCTGGTTCCAACTCTCCTGCCACGGTCAAGCTCTATTTTTGGTGTGGGCGAAGAAAGTCGAAGGTTGCCGGAGATTGTGGAGGAAGGTGACCGGTGAGAGTGAATGGTGGTGCTCTGCCACACTTCTATCTTCCTATGTTCTCTATCACTCCAGTAGGGACAAAAGGCAGCCGTGGAGTTAAGGGAAGAAGACTACCGATGGCCTGTGGTGGTGAATGATGCCGTTGGCAAGAGAGGAAGAAGAAGGTGAAGGTGATGGAGGTGGTGAGCTGTGTCAATGGCCATCACTACTGTTTCATTAAATCCTCTAAGAAGAAGCCACATCGAGCCTCAGCATAACCCTTGGTCAAAAAGTGCATTTTGACCAAGGGATTGGAGTAAAAATGTTGAAAGTTTTTAGGCAGAGCTAAAATGGAATGTGAAAACTTTTGTGGGCATAACTTTAATTTTGAAAACTTTTATAGCCCTTTTTTGTAATTTTCGCTGAATATTTTTTGCATTATAGTCCACAGTTTCTAGAAATTATGGGTTCATTCTTGTAATATTTTCCCAACTGATATTCAATGAAAATAAACCCAAAATGTAACACCTTATATTTCAAAATTAATCAATTAAGGTAAGTCACAAAATATATGATATTCCAATGAAAATGGTTTATATTATACTTAACAGTTTATTTTTATACAAACACTATATTGAGAAAATTATAGACAATTTGTTTGATTCGGCAAAACCAAAACTGGTTCATGTTATCTTGTTAAAGGACTTTCTAACCTTGCTTACTTTGTAATGCTAATTCAAGGGGATACTATGCATTGGTTTTCTGAAACGCACCTGCCAGTACCAGGAAATCACAAGAGAGCAAGCAATCAAGGATCTAGAGGTAGGCTATTAACTTGCTGTGTTATGACATATCAATAGACTAATTCATGTTTACATGTCTGTATCCCTTATTGTCTATCATTCCCATACATATGAGATCCTAGTAAACATCTTGCGCATAGTGCCGCTGGTGAACTAGAAACTAGATTGCTCTTAAAATTTCTTGCACATTGCATTCAAGCCTACATAGAAAATTGATGTATTTGATCACTTTGCATTGTCTCTTGGAATTTTCTTAATGCTAGGATGCGTAAATAGTTGGTTACATAATCATGCTGCATTTTGAAAATGCAAAACCGTAGAGATGGTAGACCTACATTTTTGGCCTGTTAAATTATTATTCTAGTCTGTCATTGCAAGAATCTTTTTCCTTGTTTTTGGATTGTTGTTCTTTTCAAGCCCATCATCAAATATGGAAATTAGGCACAAATATCAATGGCATGGACTGGTTTCTAGTCTAAAGTGCCCAAATAGGATTTTTTTTGTCGTTTTATTTATCTGCTCCCATTTTAATCTCCATTTCTTAAAAGCATTGCTCTTGTTATGATTTTTACATGCTTCTATTTCCACCTAATAGGAATTGCAACGGCGTAAAGAGAAGCTTGAACATCTGCTTCTCCCTGAAAGTGTTTGAAACTTTTCAAATGATTGGTGACCGACTAACTCATTACTTAGCTTAAAGATATAGCCATTGGGAAAGGCCTAAATTTTGGTTGTTGATTTGCTGTTCTATACAAGGTTGTCTGTTCATTCTTTGTAGCAGCTGAAGTTTGTTTTGTAAGTTTGGAGATTTGAACTGCATCCACGGGCAAAAACAATGGGTGATGATTTCTGTTTTTGCTATTTCATACAACTGTTAGTTAGGCACTTGACAGTAAATAGTTAAAGGTAACATACACATACACAATTCTGTTTTTTATTGTAATTTTCTTCTTTTTTTAATTAAACTAGATTTCACTTCCACAGTAAGATTAAAATTATTGGTGGCTCATCATTCTTAACAATCAACCCATTTTTTATAATGATAAAAATAATTAAAAGAAATTATGTAAGATAAAAATGTACTACATAGTACATGCTTGGCAGACCTTTTTAGCTTCATATAGTTATTTTATGAGCAATCACAACTCGCAATCTTTTGGTAAAGAAAGATCTCAATCACAATGTGAAAAGCAACGGATGAAAACTTGATGTGGTATGTAAAAAATTGCAACGATGGGAGAATCTATGTGTGTATAGCTACACCAATATAGCTACCTCTGCTGAGTAGTCTTAGGTGATTATTTACTATTAAATTTTGTAATTAAGAAATAATGTTAATTTTACATACAGAATATATGTTGCCATTTATAAATAGAATTATTATATATTTTTTTCTTAGTGTTAAGGTGCAGATTTATCCTAAAAGCTTTCACTCAAGCAAATTTAGATACCTTAGGAAATCAGATAAGAAGTAGCCTTATCTATATCCTTAAAAACACATTAGAAAATACAAGAGGAACAGACAGTACAGGACAAAGATCACCTATTATTCCTGTGGTGAACCAAATTACCTGAGCAGAGAGCGCCCTCAGAAGAAAAATGGGAGAAATGATAAGACTGAGTTAATAGAAAATGTTAAAAAAAATCTTATCCCCATAGACACAGATTTATCTGATTCTAAAACCATCTATAGAGTAGTGTTAGGCTGTTCGCCGACCCTATAGCTAGTTCTGATAGTTCCAAAGATGAAGGAGATCTAGTTAGAGAAATGACTAGATTAGGCCAGTTTAGTTTCACAAATTTTACAGATATTATTTGTGAACATGAATGGAATCATGGTTCAGGACAAGATTCTACGCCATGTTTTTATCCAGAGTTAAGGTTTAGAAGCAAGTGCAAGAAATGCTTCACTAAAATTTGTGTATTCTGCCTAAAGAAAGAATACTCTATAGATAGAAGTCAGTTTTCGAAATGACAGAGCAAGAAAAAGAAGAGCTTTAGGATTAAACCAGAAGAAGAACAGAAATCTTAAGGACTAGAGAAAGCCCATTAGGATTAAACACCTTTAGAAAAAGGATAGAAGCCTTAGAAAGTCGAGTAAATAAATTAGAAGACTTAGAAGAAAGACTAGAATTCTTAGAGTAAAGATATCAGTCTGTAAGTTGAAAGGCCCAAAAAGAAGAAAGCCGAGAACCGGCTTACACTTATATCAGAATAATTGAACCATTGGACTCTTTAGAAGATGCTATGGAATGTCCAATAGTTTGTAATCCAGAAATTGTGTGAAGCCTTAAGATTAAGATAAAAGCCCAATTTTAAAAAGGACAAGTAGTAGAGACTATTGTCTTAAGTTGACCCAGGATGTTCAGCTAGTAAGATCACTAGGAAAATCCTACCGATAGGAGGACCTATCTACAAAGGTAAAACAATTGTAGCCATGCAGATGGATGGTGCACATAATGAGTATAGAGATATAGTGAAATCTCTAACCATTTTATGTATCACAAACTGTAATACATATAAGAAAATATATACAGTTCCAGAGATATATGTAAATGACTTTGTCCATAAGTCGTATGACATGATCATAGGCTTAGACATTATCTTAGATAGGATAGGACGTTGTACTTTAGACAAAGACTGTCACTTTTAGTACAAATACAATTACAACACCAGTAATAGTAAGAGACACTTGTTGCAAGTGTAAAATACCAGGTAGCTGTAAGAAGCAGATTA
Organism: Inga leiocalycina; assembly: GCA_963242795.1. Taxonomy (NCBI): domain Eukaryota; kingdom Viridiplantae; phylum Streptophyta; class Magnoliopsida; order Fabales; family Fabaceae; genus Inga; species Inga leiocalycina. Next base: position 64,320,381 of record OY725321.1, read on the forward strand.
CCCAAGTCGAAGAAGAATATGAAGAACAAGAGACAGAATTTTGTAGTGAAATACACTAAGATTATCTCCCTGAAAAAACTCTAAGGGGACAGTTAGAGAAATCCAAAATTGATCAAGACACAGAACGACTTGTACAAATAGGTATCTTAGGAGAAAATCCCTTAAGACATTTGGAAAAAGATAAGACTACCTATAAACTAAAAATTACCAACCCAGGGTTAGTAATCAGCGAAAAACCTATTAAGGTAAAGACTAAAGAACAAAGGTTTTTCTTTGAGAGTCATATAAAAGAATTATTAGACCTCAACCTTATTAGGCCAAGTTCCTCACCACATAGAAGTCCAGGCGTTGTGGTAATGAATCACTCAGAAGTGAAAAGATGAAAGGGAAAATTGGTGATAGACTATCGCCGTCTCAAGGAAAACACTGAAAGAGATTCATACACTATCCCACAGGCAGACATGTTAATTAACAGAATACATGGAAGTGAATGGTTCTCTAAATTTGATTGTCAGGATATTACCAGATTGGACTAGACGAAGAATCTATTCCTTGGACTGCTTTCACATGTTCAAAAGGGGATTATGAATGGCTAGTAATGCCATTCAGGCACAAAAATATGCCCTCAGCATTTCAGAGAAGGATGGATCATATATTTAATCCTTTATCTGAATTCATTTTAGTATACATTGATGATGTTCTTGTTTTCAGCAAAAATAAACTTGAAGATGAAAGACATCTTTTGCAAGTTTTCGACAGATTCGAAAAACATGGGATAATAATCTTAAAGAAAAAGATGGAATTAGCCAAAAAGGAAACAGAATTCCTAGGTGTCAAAATAGCAGGAGGAAAGATAGAGCTCCAGCCACATATAACCCAGAAGATTCTAGGATTTAAAATAAGCCAGTTAGAGGAACTAAAAGGCTTACAACAGTTTTTAGGTTTATTGAATTAAGCTAGACCATTCTTCAAAGATCTTCACAAACTAGTTGCTCCCCTGTATTACAAGACAGGGAAAACAGGATAGAGAAGGTTAATGGAGAAGACATTAAACTTATAGAATTAATTAAAGAAAAGGTCAACAAGGAGAAAAAATTATCATAGAAACAGATGGTAGTTTTTCAGGATGGGGAGCCGTTCTTAAGGTAGAAAGAAACGGTAAAGAAGAGATATGTAGATATGGACTTGGTTCCTTTAAAACTAAAGGGAATCAATAGGCCATGAACGCAGAACTTCTAGCAGTAATAGAAGCTGTAAAGGCCTTTGAACTATAATTATATGACCAAGAGTTTATTATTGTAAAAGTTTAATAAACGGAAAGAGAAAAAGATTTTTAATCGCAGATGGTTAAATCTTCAAGAAACCTTTTATGTTAACAATTTTACTTCTGTTTTCCAGACGATTTCAGGTAAAACTAACAGTGATGCTGATTTGCTTAGCAGGTTAATTATAAGTTCAGAAGAATAGCAATGGCATATACACTAACCTTGATAGACAAATCCTTGATAGACTTCAAGGACCGCCCGAGAAAAAGAAGAAGCCCATTGCTTGGAAGGATAAACAGAAGGAGACCACTTCTTCTTCGGTGAAAAAGGAGCCAAAGAAGCTGGACAAAACTAAGGTGTTTTTGAAGAGTATTAACTTTCAGGACAAAACTAAGGTGTATTTGCTTGTTTACATTAAGTCCAATTCACAAATAAACATTTGCTACTATGTGATTTTTCTTATTAATGATCTTTTTTATTTGATCACGGGGATCCCTGAACGATATTTTTTGGCCAGTCCCTAAGCCATGTTGGACTTAAAACTAATTCTTCTTAAAGTATAAAGTGCAAAGGGTTTCACCTCTACTACTTCTTAGTATCATTGACTTTTCTTATTAATGATACCTTAATATAATTTGAAAACTTCTCCATGTAAATTTTAGTTATTAGAAAAAGGACTATACTTAGATGAAGTTACTTAGGTCAAGTATGTCCAAATAACCAAATAGAGTGCGCCATGTGTATTAGTTTTTTCCATCTCACCACTTAACCCCAATACCACCGTTAATTACCTTTAGTTGGGAAAAAGTTTTTTTTTTTTTAAATAAAAAAGACGGAACCCTAGAGCAATAAATTTCTTATGGAGGCCGCATCCTTCCTAATCGTGTGATTGCTTTTTACAATAAAACTGCAGACGGAACCCTGTATGAAGAAATTCACGTTATGCTGGTATTTTAAGAAGGCAAATCGGAATTAGAAGATGCAAAAGAACAATAATTGTGTCAAGGATGACAATAACAGAGGGAAGAAGCAAGAAGTGGGAGTGATGAAGAGGCTTGAGGCAGTCATGAAAAGCAGAATAAACATAACCGTGTCATTATATTTTGTCTTTGTAAAATGAATTGAAAGAGAGCCTTAATGAAATCCCTTCAGTTTTAATGTTTTAGGTATGTTTTCTGTTTGGTTCTTACATTTGCATATTTTCTGTAAACTGAACTGAAACAGACTTTGCCTAATTAATCGTATGCGGCCATCCCCTTATATTTTTATAACTCAGTGTTAAAGGTGGTATTGGGGTTAAGTGGTGAGATAGAAAAATGAATACACACGTCACACTCCGCTTGGTTACTTGGACATACTTGACCCAAGTAACTTGCAGTATGGTCCTTAGAAAATGGATATGAATAAATAGACTATATTGTGTCTTAAATATTATTTTTTTCAATAAGCCCTATTATTAAATACATAAAATTGACTTGCAGTTAAGGTTGTCTTCTTTCTTAGGCATTGTTTGGTACAGGGAATTTGGAGAAGAAGGGAAGGGAAGGGAAGGGAGGAAAAATTTTATGAGCAAGATGTTAAAAAAATTGGAGAAGTAGGGTTATGAAATTTTAATAAAGAGAAGATATACAATAAAAGAATAAGAAATATTAATTTAAAACTTTTACTCACACTTCTCTAATTTTTTTTATATCCAACTTTAACATTTCTTGCTCCACCAACTCCCCCCCTCCCCCTTCATATCAAATAGCCCCTTAGGGCCTGTTTGGTTGGAGAGAAGAACAAAATGAGCCCCTCCCCTTATTTAGTTTAAAATTTTGGAGAGGCGAGGACTCCAAATCTTCCATCCCCTCCTATCCAATATCCCCATTTTGGCTCCCCTCTAAATTGGGGAGGTGGGGTTGGATGGGAGCCAAAATATGTGCCCAATTTATCCTTATGTATTTTATGTTATTCTTTCTCAGCCCATATCAAAAAATTACTAGAAACTCCACATATTCTTTCCAGACCCTTCTTGCGTTGTTGATGACTCCCTTTGCTATCTGCACTATTCGCCGATTTATGGCTTGCCTTCAGAGTCTATTTTCTCTCATTGCCTGCCTTCATCGCGGATCAGAGCTTGCTTTTGACTCCCTCTTCTATTTTTTTCCCTTCTCAATGTTTGATCTCAGCTATTAAGCTTTCTTCAATCGCACCCTTCTCTTGTACTAAAAATGTTTAGTTGAGGGCCACTAATGTTGACTCATCGTATCCGCTGCAATCATACAGTTGAGCTACTTCCTTTTGGTAAAAGCTGATGTTATTTAAATAAATTAACTTACTAGTTTAATTGTTTTAAGTTTAAAAATACAGTGTGGGCAAAAAGGGAAGGTAGCTGTTAAATTAACAAACATTTCATTTTTTAAAAATAAACTTTGTATATTTAACTTTTAAAAATATATTTATAGTCATAAAATAATAAAAAAAAAGTCATCATCTCATTATACACATATTAACAAATAAGGGAAAAAGGGTAAATTGATCGTTATATTCCCTCCCCTCCCCCCTCTTAAACCAAACAAGGGATCATTAAAAACCCTACACTTACCTTCCCCTTCAATCAAACCAAACAAGGAAACATTAAAACCTCATGTCCCCTTCCTTCCTCTCCCTTGCATCCCCTTCCTTCCCCTCTCTTCAAACCAAATAAGCCCTTAGGGTGTGTTTGTCGGAGGAGAGCCCTCCCATCATTTAGTTAAAAATTTTGGAAGGCCCTATCCTCATTTTGTCTCTCCTCCTAATGATATGGGTATTTGGACGGAAGCAAAAAATTCTAGATTATTTTATCATCGTGGTTTTTGAGATATTCTATTAATGGCCATGAAAACATAAATTAAAATAAATTTCCTACTGGTTCCAAATGCAGAGGACGAATGAACCTAAAATAAAATTGTTTTGTCTATTTTGCCCTCATGATTGTTGTGATATCTAATCAATGTCTTTGAGAAAATAAAAGCAAACTTCTCCCTCATTCCTGACGCATATGTTAAATTAATTAAAATTAAATATTTCTTGACTTTTTCCCCTTGTAATATTTGTTATACTCCATCTCCATGAGAAAAAAAAATTAAACTCCTCACTCATTCTGGACACGGAGGACAAATTAATTAAAAGTAAATACTTATTGACTATTTTGCCCTTACGATCTGTTTGATATCCCATTCTTAGAATATATTATTATACTAATTAATATAAAAAAAAAATATCATTATATTAAATGTTGTATACACATACTAACAACATGCTGAAATGAGAATGAATTTTAATAGATTATGCAATTTGAACAAATTCATTTATACAGCATATAAATAAAGGAATACAAATTAATATGTAAAGGTATAATGGTAAATTAATTATTCTGACCTCTCCTTCCTTCCCCTCTTAAACCAAACAAGGGATCTCTCCCTTCCCCTTCTCTTCAACAAAATCAAATAAGGTAAACCCTCCCTTCTCCTCAAACCAAACACACCCTTAAAGATGATCAAATTAATTGAAGTATACTTTAGATATAAGAATAGATGTGGAGATATGGAAGTAAATTTGGTAAATGAGTTTTTTCTTTGAAATTTTGAAAAAAAAAAAAATTGAATTTCCTGATCATGAATATGCTGGATAAATGTTAGAAATGTTAGAAGTGTCTTTGGACATAATTTGCTTTAAACTTATCTTCACTTAAAATATTCAGTATGTCTTTTAACAGTTTGTCAGGTATGTTTTTGAGAAATATGAGTTTGTCTAAGTTTTTTTTTTTAATTTTTTTTTATATCTGTACGCATTTCTTTTTTCATCATTTTCTGTAATTATTTTAAGAATAAAACGATCCATCAAAATAAGTAAGCCTTCTTTTATACACCTCAAAATAAGTGTGCCTTACAAGTTACAAGAAACATATTTTTGGGACACTTAATTTTGACTTGGATAATCTAAATTATATATTAATTTTTTATTTACTCATGATTTTTATTTTTAAAAATTTTTTAGTTACAAAAAAATTTTCTAGGAGTCTCCTAACAAGTGTGTGTGTGTGTGTTTTTTTTTTTTTTTGCTAAGCATAGGTATCCTGCTATTGGAGGCAATAATATTTGAAGCACTATCGGACATTAAACGTGGGTACCTCTCTCAGAGGAGATTTGAACCTTTGTTTACTATGGTGTGAGAGACTAGCCCATTTCTCTAGACCCAACCCTTATTAGTGAAAATAATGTGTTTTGAAATAAATGATACAAAGCATGGCTGCCAATTCTTGTAGGGTGTGCTTAGGATCATGTTTGGAGGCCCAAACGTGCATCCTAACCACCAAAAGCCACTTATTGGTTTTTTGTAATGTTTGGATCATTTTTTTAATTGGATTATTAAAGAAAAAAAAAACTGTTTTAATTCATAAGTCAAAATTTCATGCTTTTGGTATTTCCACCACGGAGAGAGAAGAAGTTTCTATTATAAAGAGAGAAGAAATTAAATACCTCATGAAGAAAAGATAATGGGTCCCACATTTTTTTCAAAAATCAATCCAAATATAAATCACATTATACAATTTAATTTTTATCCTATATTACGCATTGCAAAAGCTAGATTGAAAAAAAAAACTACTTTTGCCACTGCTAATCCAAACACCTTAATTGTTTTTCCTTAAATTTTTCCTTAAACACAGTTAATAATTGAAGAAACTCTTACTTCTTGAATTATTGACTGAGATGAATACCACTTACATGACATATATATAGAAGTTTGTCAGAATTAATTAATCCACCAAATTAAAAAAGTTAACAACAATAAATCTAAATTAATTGAAATCATAAAATAATAAACTAACATTAGACATAAAACATAGTGATAGGCCTTTAGGAATAGCACGATATATTCTCCAACATTAAATCCATCCAAATTTCTCATCCAAACACATCCAAATTATTTCTTCTATCGTTATTAGCTAAGTCAAATTGAAGGAGTCGTTGCTTTAAAAAAAAAAAGTGCAGTAGTGTTGTGCTTTATTGTTTAGAATATATTTGTGTTATTTCTCAAAAATGTGCTAGTCTTACAATATGTATTTATAAGAATGTAATCTGTCTCATGCACATAATACCTTTATCAATTGCACCAATAATCTTATTTGTCGTATGGATATTGATCTCGAATCGTCCCTATATAGGACTTATTTAGCTAGTAATAGGTTTAATTTTTGAAAATAATGATATTTTTTAATATTGTCAGCTTAACTTTCTAATGATATCTCTTATGCTTGAGTATATATTTTCTTGACTTTTTTTAATAAAATGCCGACATAAAATGTAACATTAGATTGAGAAATTTCATATTGTCGACATCAATACAAAAATACATATATCTAAGAAAATTCTTCCATGCGTATGTACAAAAATCCCCCCGGGCTGCGCCCCAAACAAGGAAAAAATCCTGAAAAAGGTGCACACTCTTAATTTCTCTTTCTTTTACGATTTTAGTATTTCAATTAAATTAATTATTGATCATCCTGATTATACTTGTCGTACATGCTATCAAAGTCGATGTTATTTACATATTGTTTGTCATTTAACATTTGAAGGACCATTCCAAATAACATAGGTGTTCTTCAACAGCTAAAATAATCAGCTTTCAAGCACTGTACCGACCTCTATATTTAATAGTTCAGTAACATTGGTAGATATACTATTTGTGATAACACATTCATCCTAGGAATCATTTCAAGTGACATTGGAAATTTGACAAGCATCAAAATCCTATATGTTCCCTTGAGTTATTAAGTTTGTCTTATAATAGTTTGTTAGGTTTTGATATTTCTCACTTGGTTTCCATGTTTCGTCTATTCCAGTATTATTAACGTATGACATAAAAATTGTTATTGATGACGTGCTCCTTGTTTTCAATATTTCAAAGAATCATCCCAAATGAAATTGGTGATCTATCACGACTGAAGATGTTATATCTTACAAATAATTCGCTTTCAGGATCTAAACCATCTTCATATTTAATATTCAAAACTGCAAGAATTGGAACTCGACCTTAATCAATTACATGGTAGTCTCCCATCCAATATGTGTATGGGGCTCCCAAAGCTTGAAAGATTTTGGGTGAGTAACAACGATTTGTCTGGTGAAATACCATCTACTTGGCATCACTGCAGAGAACTGAAAGACTTAGCCTTAAGTAATAGTAGGTTTAACAGATGATACACATACCAAGCGACATTGGAAATTTAACTAATCTTCAAATCTTATATCTCGAGAGCAACAACTTGGAAGGTATTAGTTCTAATTTTAAGCATTGTTATGTTGATTGAAAGTTAATTTATTTTCGTGTTTATAGGTCACTAATTTGTGATACAAATTAGTAATTCCATTTGGATAAACAAAATATTTGAATGGATTACATTTAAAAACACGGATCATGATGCTTTCTTGTTAAAGCCTAGCATATTATTCTAGTGTCAATTAGCTGGGGATTATAGATAGTTTAATCTAGAAATGAATATCAATAAAACAATATGAAATATTAATACACTTCTTATTTTTTATTATTTGATCTTTTATATGTTTTTCACTCATTTAGAACACATGCAAGCATGCGCATACAATCATGATGGTGGGGCCACACTATTTTTTTATGTTAATTCTTGAAGTGAAAAAAATATTCTACAGAAATAATTATCAACATTGGTGACCTATCTAGCTATCTGTCTTCATCGCAGAGTGTTGGACTTTGGGTCCAAGTCCATCCTTGATGGGCTGAATTATTTGATTAGGATACAAGTAGCCAAATCAAATAAGAAACAAATTAAATAATCATTAATTATGGATTGGAAAATAAGTTAGTATTAATTATGACATTGTTAATTGAGAAACAAGTCATCATAATTCAGGAAATTAATTAAGAATTAATTCTCCTGATTACTAACTTGGAAGGCAAGAAGGGGTGCACATTATTTCCTAATTAGTGGCCACCCTAAACCACTATAAATAGGATGTGCCTCCTTTAGTTATATCCATCCCTGCCATTGAACTATCTGGCAACCTCTCTTCTCTCCTACCATCTTTCTTGTTCCGGTGATCTGCTATGCCAATCCCAATTAGGCTCTAGTAGTCTAATAATTGTGTGGGCACTATTATGTTCGAGTTATTGAGCATTGGAGCTTTGATCCGGATCTAAACGTGGATTCACCCCAGTACGCTAGTCCATTCTCTCCACTTATTTTGCTACACAGAGAAATGTGTCAATCCACACTAACACACATATTCACACATATATTACTTTCAAAATAGGTTTGGGTGCTCATCATTTGATGAGCACCCTTACCTAATCAAATATGGGCCGCCCAGATATGATCTTAACGGTCCATATTTGATTTTTTAAAATGATGATTTTTTAAATTAAAAATCATTTTTTGAAAAAATGATAATCAAGAAATTATTTTTATTTTAGAATCTATATCCATTAAAATATTTTTTTAAAAGAAAAAATCAAATCTGAACGACCCAAACCTGATTAGGTATGGGTGCTCATCAAAATGATGAGCACCCAAACCGTTGCTGAAAGTAATGTGTGTGTGTGCTAGTGTTTATCGACACATTTCTCATCCTATATGTAAGATAATTTTTTTTGGGATGGCTTGTTTCTAACTAGTTGTAAAAGACACTAATAGTCAATCTAAAATTTTTTTTAAGGGAAAATTTCATGAAAATACCTTCAAAATATCAAAATGATAAATCAATTTTGTTTCCTACAATAGTTTAGGTATTGACTACACTTGATTAGCAATATACACCTCATTTTAGTACGAAATAACTGATTTGAGATTCTCAAATTTTGAAGGTATCTTTTTGAAAATTTTTCAATTTTTTTAATACTATTTAGCATTTTGGTGCCATTGATTATTGGTTAGTATAACTGCATTAATTACCGGTTAGTGTCTCTCATTTACTCTCTTAAGGAGCCATTTATTTTAACTATCCTAAGAAAAACTAAGCACTATAAATATGGTTAGAAAAGGGTTTTTTAAATTGGTTTTCTTTAAATCAAAGTTCATGAAAATAAAACTATTTCTAATCTTTTTGGTATTTTTGAAAGTAATGAAAAATGCTAAATTGAAAATGAAGATATGTATAATGGATGTTCTTGATGATGAAGATAGTGGCAATCATTGCTAAACAAATTATGGGAGTTAAAATTTCATTAAGTCTTAAGAACAACCTTAAGATAACACTTGGGTCTAATATTACCAATTAGTAGTAGTTCCTACAAACATAGTTAATTACTACCTCTTGAGATATTGTTAAAATTCACTTAATGTGCAATTAAAGTTGGAATGATGCAAATTGTTCTTCTCAATTTGAATGTCCTAACGAACCATCCAAGAGCTAAAATCAATTATGATTACTAATCAATAACATGAAAGCAAGCATAATTTCACCAAGCTCATCAAAAGATATATATCAAAATGAATATCAAGATACATCACCCAATTAAAATCACAATGATCAATTCACATGGACAACATAATAGTAATCCAAGTCTCAAAACTACACAATGATAAAACTAAACAAAGAGATCAAATGCATAATTTTGAGCATAAGATTGAATTAAAAACTCCCCTATGTAAACACAATTGCTCAAGCCACAAATCACCTCACCAAGAAGCAAATAGGTCAGCCCTGCATAGCTACTGTCACAGCCCAATTCAAAATAACCCCACAAACAGCTTCAAATTTAAAACCATGGAGAGGTCACTGGCCAAATGTGTGAATGAAGACAAAGTGGATTTGAATAGGAAAGGAAGCAAAAACCGTGGGTCTCTTGGAGAACAAGGATGAACCGAAGCTTGAGGGAATATAGAAGGAGTGATAATGGTACTGGACAGGGATCAAGAAGAGCCTATCGGTGTGGAGGAATTAATGGAAGAGAGGGAGTGCTGAAATTCAGAACAGAGGAAGGATGAGGTTGATGAAGATGATGGAGGCGCTGTGATGATGGTGGTGTACCGTGGTTAGAGAATGAAGATAGAGGGAATGAGAACAAAAGGCGTTGGTGGCAATCTGAAACTGGGAAGATGATGTATTTAGAAGCAGGGCAGTGCCATGAGGGCGCTGGTGGTGGGCAAGGCTTGACGTGGGTAAATCTGATGAAGAGCAAGAAGCATTGACGATGGTGAAGTGCAGCTCCACAGTGGTTCGGGTGCCTCAGAATTCCAGCTCAACCCCCTCCTTTAGCTCTCGGCCTTACCCAGATCTCCATGCTCACGTTCTCAGCTCTCAGTACTGCAAACAGATTGCAACTTCGCCGGCAATGGAGGACCGATGGTTGAGGTGTGATTCTCTGCCTCTTCTTGGTCTCCCTCAAGCTCCCTCTGAGTTTTCAGTCCTCTCCCATGTCCGCCTCCTCTGCGATTTCAGTTCTGTTCTATCGGGACTGTCTCTCACCCTTTTCCCAGCGGCGCCCTCTCTATTTCCTGATTCGGTTCTGTTTCTTTCTTTTCTCGGGTTCGGCATATCCAGATCCAATGTCCAGCCCATTAAGATCCTCCGTTTTTTTTAAAATCTCAGATCCGTTTCTGTTTCTTCAGCCTCCTTCTGTTGCCTCTCAACTTGGGCTAACTCACCCATAGCCCAGCTCTCCAATCTTGGGTCTTCTTTCACAGTTGGGTCTGCCATTTGTTTTTTGATTCCCAGCCCAAACTAGCAGAGCAACTCATTTCATTTTTTTTTCTTTGTCTTTCTTTCCACTTGACCCAATAATTTGGACCTCCAAAATCCTTAATTTCTTCTTTAACACCTACAATATAAAATTAAGTACAAGGTAGCATCAAAACTTTAAGATACAATATAAAAAATGATACTTAATGAATTTTGACCATTTTACCCCTAATTCTCATTAATTCAAAATAATTGTCCCTAACCAAAATTAATACTTAATAATGCAATAATGTCCCAAGAAATACATTAAAATCCCAAATTAATCATGAAAAATTCATATAAAAATATGGTTCAATCAGGTATCATCAAACTTATGTGCATTTTTCTATTAAGTTGTGTGTGTGTGTGTATTTTTATACTACCTCCGTCCTAATTATAAGACAAAGTTAACTTTTTTGGAGAAATTAAGGAAGCCAATTAAATTATTTTAGAGTATTTATATTTTTATTTTTTTCTCCAAACTAATTAATTTAACTAATAAACTAGTATATAATCTAAGGATACTAAAAATATAAACACTCTAAAGTAATTTAATTGGCTTCCTTAATTTCTCCAAAAAAGTCAACTTTGTCTTATAATTAGGATCGGAGGGAGTAACTTTTATCACGTGTATGTTCAGTCTTTTCATTTAAACAAGTAAAAATAAAACGAAATGCTTTTAAGCTTTAAAACTTAATGATATTTTAAAAATAAAACACTAAAAAGAACACACACACACACACACACACTAATTCCTATCTTTCTTTTGATAAATTAGAAAACCAGGACATGCTCTTGTAGAAGTTTATGTATTATAACAATAAAATTTGAGACATGAATTGTACAATATTTATTTGTAGTTTTATTAAATGTTCTCTAAAGATCATATGCTATAGAATCCTTGCCCAAAAGGTAGTTAGAGTTTTATGTGACACATAAAAGAATGATAAATATATTTATGCAGAGCATCGTGTAATTCCTAGGAGGTAACTAATTTCACTACTTTATATAAATGTTATCGTACATCAGTTTTGTTTCCAGGTCTTATACCCAAGGAGATATGCAATCTTGATAAGCTTGAAGATTTGAATTTGGCATATAATAATTTCAATGGACCCTTTCCTTCGCATATATTTAACATTACGGCATTGGAACGTACCTACCTTAACAATAATTTCCTCTCTAGCTTTCTGCCATCAAATTTAGGAATTGGCCTTCCAACCTGAAGAAATTGTGGTTGGGACATAATCTACTTATTGGAAAAATTCCAAATAGGATGTCAAATGCTTCTAAGCTCACTATGTTAGATTTATCAAGGAATAAATTTAGTGGAGTTATACCCACTGAACTGGGAATCTAACAAACTTGATCGCATTCTATTTATGTGGGAATGATTTGAATGGGTTGATTCCAAATACATGGTATTACAATAGTTTGAATTTTATTTCAGGGTATTTTGGCCAAGCAACGAATTTTGGAAATTTCAATTCAGTCCCCGAATTCCAGAAATGACAGTTTAGTACCTAAATTTGGGAAATGACAATTTGGTCCACAATTCCGAAAATCACGTTTTTGGCTCCTCTGGAATCATTTGAGGGGCTTCTATTCGATCATTTTGCAGAAGCCGACACAGGCACACCCGCCTCCATTTTCATTCAGCTTCAACCGCACCATTCCTCCATTTCCATGACCGACCACCACTTCGGCTCCTCCTTCCACTTCCACCGAAAAATCCCTCTCTTCTCTGTTTTCTTAGATCTGCATCGAACATGACAGTTGAGAGGTCCATAGGAGCTGATTTTCGAATCATGAGAGGCTAGAATCTTTCGTCCGATGATGATGGTGAAGCTAACCTGAGTCATTGAGCAACTAGGGGAGTTCTTTGTATCTTAATTTCATCTTCTACTCTCCATATGTGCAGATTATAATTCTAGGTTGCTAGAGGTTATAATTTGTTCATATATCTGAGGATTATGATCGGTTGATGTAATATGGATGATGATACTTGTGTTAGATTTGTACTTATGGATTGTGATTGAACTATAGCACTCTTTGTTATTCAATTGCTTTCCTATATTCTCTTGAAATTAATTGTTTGCTAGGCTTCTAAGAATCAATTGGTGGTAGAGAGGATCTTTTATGAATCTATCATAAGCTAGGTATTTCAAGGTATTCCTAATTGATCAATTGAGTCTATGTTTATATTAAATTGAGAAGTTAGAAATATTGATTAGTAAGGGTTCTTACTAGTCCTTGTGCTTAGTTAAGCGAAGAACTCAAAATTAAAATTGGACAAGGATGGTTAGTGGATTCATTCACCTAGGACATTCATCTCTTGAATTTACACCCACACACTCATTTTATACATTAAGAAAAATTCATAAACAAGTAGCTCTTTAGTTTAATTAGATAGATGAAACTCACATCCCATACTCTTAGGTTAATTTGTTATTTACACCAGATTACTTAGAAACTAAATATAGGCTCCACATAGAGATCGACCTAGGTTAGTTGCCCTATATTGCATTTAGCTTAGTTTTATTTGATAGCCCCACGATATGGCTTTTCAAAAATGACAGATTATCTAACCCGGACCAGAAACCGGCGACCCGCCCACTAAACCTGTTCGGTCTGGTGACCCAGTTCGAGTCAAGTTTTTTTTTATTTTTTTTTAAAATATATTTTTTTTAATTTCTCCTTTAGAATTTCATACTATAAGCCTAAAATATTCTATTTCTCACCGGTTTAGTCCCGGTTTAGCTCTGATCTGACCCACTGACCCTTGACCCAGTACGCCGACCAGTTTACTGACCGGTCTGGGTATAATTACCTTGATAAAATGTGAGTTAGTTTTGTTTGGCAAATAGGAAACCATTACCTTGTTTCTAACATCTACGTAAATTTTGCTACATTTTATAGGTTTTGGGATACTGGGCTGGCAGGGGTACGCTGCAAATTTTATATGTCTTTGTTTTACTGATGTTTTTGGTTATTTTTCCAATATTTTATTCTTTTAATGAGCTTTTCTTCATTTGCCTTCATCACTAACACCTTAAAAAGCAGTATATGAATTGTAAGCTTATAAAAGTATTAAACATGTTGAGTTGGTGAATTATATATGGTGTGATGGCAGACTTATAGTATTTATTAGCTTTGACCACTAATGAATGTTAATATTAATGAGAGATTTTTTTTAATTATGGAGAATTTTGTAACACTCGGTATTGAATAAGAACTAGCTAGTTTGATCCAAAAAAAATTATAGGTGCATAGACAGTAAGAGATTATAGGTGTAGTGCTTACGAATTTTTAGACATCTTGTAATTTTTTTGCATAAAGATCATTGAGTTTTACATTGTCTTTTCATAAACCATGAGTTTAGAAATTCACATTCAACATTTAATCGACAGCACAAAATATATGCTTCAAACAATGGGAGGAAAAAGCTTACCATATGCATTTCCAATCTGACTTTGATTTTTTAAGCCAGCAGTAGCAGAGATGCAGAGAATCATGAGGATCCAATTAATATCTAATATATATATCTGGCCAAGGAACATCTTTGATGTGTGCACAACTTTCACTCTTGGAAAACAACCATGTGCTAGGGCTTGCTTGATAATTGAAAAGGTTGCGGTTATTGTGGCCTGGCTTACAACTATAGCCGCCGCTGTTGCTACAACAAATACTAGCCAACATATTCTATCTGCAGAACTAAGGGATGATGGTGTGGTATTTGAGTGAGGAAGGGAAGGTGGTAGGAGCAAAAGAGGACTCACCGAAAATGGACAGTGTCACCGGAATCCGCAACTATCGCCGGAATCTGGAAATTTGTTGCGGCGGTGGTAAGGAAAGTTGAGGTGATGGTAATAGTGTGGGAAGCTGGTGAGAATCGGTGAAGAACTCTAAAGAAGATCCCAATCTTCCTCCCTCCGCTGATCGTAACGCTCTCTGGTTCTTTTAAAGTTGACAGTGGTGGTGGTGCCGACGGTGTGAGGACGAAAGAACGGTGAGAGCTAGGTGGTTCGGTGCTGTGAATACAGAAGTAATGGCTGCGGTGGGTAGGTCGTCTTCTCTCCCCCCTCTCTTCGTTCTCAAGCTCTCCGACTCTCCCTTAGCTCTCACTCTGTATTGGGTCTCTCTTCTCTCAAGTTCCAGATCTGCCTACCGACCCTCAGCTCCAGCTCTTGGTGTGTGTGGGTCGCCGGCTGCAATGGTGAACAAGAGAAGCTTATGCCGCCAGCGACACAAGAAGATGAAGGTGATCCAATGAAAATGGGTCTCACTCTGCGGCGCCACACTCTGTCTTCGCGTTTTCAAATATGTTTTGTCTAATGAAGAATAAGCCACACAGTAACCTAGGTCCTGGTCAAAACGCAAGTTTTGACCAGGGACCTATGTGAAAGCGAAAAAGGTTTTGAGGATGGACTGAAGTGCTAATATTTGAAATATTGGCAAGGCTGTATCATAATTTCTGAAATTATGGGTACTTTTATGTAATTTTCTCTGGCCCTTTTCCTTCACTTACTTTGTAATTTCACAAAATATGGGGCCCCTTTCTGCAGTTTTTCCCAATCCTTAAAATATTAATTTTGACCCTTCTGAAATTCAAATTTTCTTCTTATACACCTACAATACAAGATTAAGAAAAATGTAGCATCAAAAGTCCAAGAAACAATTGTATGAATAATTAACAAATTTATGACAATTTTGCCCCTAATTACAATTGATTTAATACAATTTTTCCTAATTAACCCTTGGTCAAAAAGTGCGTTTTAACCAAGGGATTGAAGTGAAAGTGTTGAAAGTTTTTAGGCAGAGCTAAAATGGAATAGTGAAAACTTTTGTGGGTATAATTTTAATTTTGAAAACTTTTAGACCCCTTTTTTGTAATTTTCTCTGAATACTTTATGCATTAGTCCGCAATTTCAATTATGGGTTCTTTCTTGTAATATTTTCCAAACTGATATGCAATGAAAATAAACCCAAAATGTAATACCTTATATTCCAAAATTAATCAATTAAGGTAAGTCATAAAATATATGATATTCCAATAAAAATGGTTTATCTTATACTTAACAGTTTATTTTTATACAAACACTATATTGAGAAAATTATAGACAAATTGTGTGATTCGGCAAAACCAAAACTGGTTCATGTTATCTTGTTAAAGGACTTTCTAACCTTGCTTACTTTATAATGCTAATTCAAGGGGATACTATGTATTGGTTTTTTGAAACGCACCCATCAGCAACAGGAAATCACAAGAGAGCAAGCAATCAAGGATCTAGAGGTAGGCTATTAACTTGCTGTGTTATGATATATTAATAGACTGATTCCTGTTTATACGTCTGTATCCCTTATTGTCTATCATTCCCATACATATGAGATCCTAGTAAACATCTTGCACATAGTGACGCTAGAGACTAGAATGCTCTTAAATTTTCTTGTACATTGCATTCAAGCCTACACATAAAATTGATGTATTTGATCACTCTACATTGTCTCTTGGAATTTTCTTAATGCTGGGATGCATAAATAGCTGGTTACATAATCATGCTGCATTTTGAAAAAGCAAAACCGTAAAGATGGTAGACCTACATTTTTTGCCTGTTAAATTATTATTCGAATATGTCATTGCAAGAATCGATCTCTTTCCTTGTTTTTGGATTGTTGTTCTTTTCAAGTTCATTGTCAATGGCGGAAATTAGGCAAAAAGATCAATGCTATGGACTGGTTTCTAGTCTTATGTGCCCAGATAGAATTTGTGCATTTTATTTATCTGCTCCCATTTTAATCTCCATTTCATAAAAGCATTGCTCTTGTTATGAGTTTTACATGCTTCTATCGCCACTTAACAGGAATTGCAACGGCATAAAGAGGAGCTTGAACAACTGCTTCTCCCTGAAAGTGTTTGAAACTTTTCAAACGAATGGTGACCAACTAACTCATTACTTAGCTTAAAGATATAGCCACTGGGAAATGCCTAAATTTTGGTTGCTGATTTGCTGTTCTATACAAGGTTGTCTGTTCATTCTTTGTAGCAGCTGAAGTTTGTTCTGTATGTTTGGCGATTTGAACTGCATCCACGGGCAAAAACTATGGGTCATGATTTTTTGTTTTTGCTGTTTCATGCAATGAGGTTGTCCATCCTGTGTAGAAAGTGAATTTTGTTCTGTTAGTTGGGCACTTGACGGTAAATACTTAAAGGTAACATACACATACACAATTCTGTTTTTGACTGCCATGTTCTGCTTTCTTAATTAAACTAGATTTCACTTTCATGTGGTGTACGGGAAGATTAAAATTATTAGTGGCTCATCATCGTTAACAATCAACCCATTTTTCATAATGATAAAAATAATTAAAAGAAATTATGTAAGATAAAAATGCTTACTACATGGTACATGCTTGGCAGACCTTTTAGCTTCAGATAGTTAATTTATGAGAAAATCACAACTTGCTATCTTTTGGTAAAGAAAGATCAATCACAGTGCGACAAGCAAAGGATGAAAACTTGTATGGCATGTGAAAAATTGCAACCACGGGAGAATGTGTCCATGGTTACACCAATATAGCTACCTCTGCCGAGGAGTCTTTGGAGATTATTTACTATTAAATTTTGTAATATGAAATAATGTTAATTTTACATATATAATCTACGTTGTCACTTATAAATGGAATTATTATATATTTCTTTCTTAGAGTTAAGGTGCAGATTTATCCCAAAAATTTTTGCTTAAGCAAATTTTATCCTTATTATTAAAAATGTTAATAAGCAACGTCAATTTTTTAACGATCAATATTATTTTTTTTAATGGAGTAGGCTAATATTGTTATGTTTTGAAACTTTCAGAATGATAATTAGCCAAAAAAAAAAAAAACATGTGAAACATCATTTTTGAAGCAAATTTACACATTGAACCTTCTTTACTCTTTATTATGTATATATTGATAGTGATAACTAGAATAAGTTTCATGCATTTCTATAAAAATTCTATATGAGTTATCATATTTATGGGTTTTAAATAATGGATTTGTTATCACTTTTAAATGTATAGTGTAAAATGATGGTACTGTTTTTTGAAGGAAAATCAATTTAATTATTAACTAAATAAAATGACTGATAAATTAAGAGAAAATTTTCAGTTCATGAAGAAATGAACATTTCCAAATCTAGTAAATGGTGCAACATCTTGTTGAGAGTTCTTTTAATGATAAAACTTTGTCTTTGTTTTAAGTTGATGTGCATAGTCCAATGCTTACCAAAGAAGGCCAAAATAAGTGAAGAAAAACACTTTTCTAACAAGGGTATTTTGAATTTGAAAGAAAAGAAATGGAAGTGTATGCATACGAAATCAGCTGCCTTGCTGTCACTTGGCTCAAATCTAGCCCTTCATGAGATTTTGGATCACTATCTTCATAGTCTTGTACATAAATGAAGAACTTTCGAGCACGGCACTTCTCAAACAATCCCATCAATGGTGATTTCAGTGCTTCAACATCTGTGGCTGGGACTTTGTAAATCTAGAAGGTAAAAGTATTCTGTCATAAGATTTTATTCCAAAATTCAGGAGGTTCAAAGAAATGTAATATTTCCAATATGGAAAGTAAAAAACATGCATAACTACTACAAAAAAGGGATTTAGTGGCGTAATTCTTATGGCAGTTTTTTCAAAAAGCGCCAAAGATAATTATTTATTTTTTAAAATAAATGTTATTTTAAAGCTTTGGCGCTTGCAATTATAAGCGTCATAATAGACGTTAACTTTATATGACGCTTTCCTGAATAAGCGCCAAATATTGTCATCAATATTTAAAAAAAAACAACAAGAAGCTTTGGCGTTTTATGTGGAAGCGCCAAAGCTTCTTATATTTTTCAAAAAACAAAAAAGGAAAATATAATAGGAAGCTTTGGTGCTTCCTTAAAAAGTGCCAAAGCATCCTATATTTTTAAAAATATATATACATATAATATGAAATTTAATATATTATTTCTTCTTTCTATTTAATCTTCCTACGGCCTTACACATATGTTTGACAAAAGAAGTTTAATTTCTTTCTGACTATTGTAATATGCCTATTGTATTTGCATTATGAATTTTTTTAAAAAAAATTAAATCAATTTTTTTTAATTTAGGTCATAACATTTATTATTGGTAAAGTTTTAATAGTTACAGTCAATGTAACACTATATGATATCTTTGCCGTACTTTTTGTTCTTTCTTTTTATAGATCCAATATTATATGCTTAAATATATTATTGTCACTAGTATTAACTTGCACTTATAATGAAGCGTAAAACTGAGTGAGCTCCATGAAGTTCATCAAATATTTTTTGTAAAAAGGCCACATTCCGAAATAAAAAACTAAAAAAAAAAATATTATAATAGGAAGCTTTGGCGTTTCCTAAGGAAGCGCCAAAGCTTCTTATGTATTTTTAATTTTTTTTTAAAAGGCCACATACAAAAAAAACTAAAATAAAAAAAGAAATATTATAATAGGAAGCTTTGGTGCTTCCTAAGGAAACACCAAAGCTTCTTATAGGAAGCTTTGGCCCTTCCTAAAGAAGCGCCAAAGCTTCCTATGTATTTTTTTTTTAAAAAAAAAGGTTCAGTCAGCTTCTTCGATTGTGTGTGTGTCTAGCTATAAAGTAAATTTAAATTAAGTGTTTTTTTTTCACTTGGGTCATTATATTATTATACATTTATCATTGTTAAAGGTTTAATAGTTACAATCAACGTAAAGTTATATGATATGTTTGTCATACTTTTTGCTCTTTCTTTTTATAGATCCAAATTATCTGCTTGAATATATTGTTGTCACTAGTATTAACTTACACTTATAATGAAGCGTAAAACTGAGTGAGCTCCATGAAGTTCATCAAATTTTTTTATAATGAAGCGTAAAAGTAGTATATACTTGACCATTGTTAGAAAAAGAATCAACACATAAAATATAGTTAAACTAACCAATTACATAAACATAGTGCCAAAACTTCATATTGCAAAAATAAAAAATAAAAAACACAATAGAAGCTTTGGCGCTTCCTAAAGAAGCGCCAAAGATTCCATTTTTTTTTAAATTTTATTTTGAAAATGGGAAGCAATGACATTCTTTTATGAAGTGCCAAAGCTTTCCCTGTTTACAAAATTTAAAAACCCCGCCATTGACATCCCGCCATTATCGCTCTTCCGCTTGTCACTTCCCATAACTTCGATCCATTACTCTCTCACTTTATTGGTCTACTAGCTTTTCTTATTTGTTATCCCCACTCCTTCCTCTCTTTGATGGCAGCAAGTAGAAGTAGGAGATCCCTAGCTTGTAAGCATTGTTTTTTAAACATTTGATCCATGTTTTCTTTTTTTTTCTTTTTGGTTAAAATTTGCAATGACTCTTATATGTTTGCTCATATTTTTTATTTTTTAAGTATTGATTTGAAGTTTCAACTTTGTCAGCTTAAACTTTCTATATATTATTAGTTTTTTAATTTTTAAACTTACAAATTAATAATTTTGTTGTAATACAAATCATTGTAGTTAATGTTTTGTATTTTTTACCATTGTATTGTGATTTGTTTGTTTTATCAAGAAAATAAAATAATTAAAAAAATGATCATCATCGTTTTATATTGTAATTTACCTATTAGATGAAATGTATAGTCATTTACTTGCTAAAAACTTATATATGATTATCAGGCATTTATTTTTACATTACACCGTATAGAAAAAGAAATATTTAAAAAAAAATTAAATGTCCTTCTTTGGCACTTATTAAATAAGTGCCAAAGGAGACACTTGCCAAAGGAGGCGCCAAAGGAGGTGAACACGTCCTTTGGCGTTTATTTTATAAACGCCAAAGGAGGGTGCCTCCTCCTTTGGCACTTGTCAAATAAAACGCCATAAGTAATTAATTAATTTATTTAATTTGATAAAGTAATGTATGGCATTTTTATAGATTGAAAAGTGCCATAGGTATTTTTAATGGCGTCAAAAGCTTTGGCGTTTCTTAAACGCCAAAACATGTTTTAAAATAAGCGCTATTATACCGCTTTTTTGTAGTAGTAATTAGTCTAGAAAACGAGTTAGATAATGAATAATATACATACCTTTCCCTTATTATACACAAAACTGCCATCTACAGCTTTAAAATTCAAATGTTTGTAACATCAGTGTGGATTAGGACACGAACCAAAAGTCCATTGGCCATCATGAACTACAAAAAGCAGATAAAATATGATTCATATTATGGCAGAATGAATCTTAAAGGAAAAAAAAATCATTTAGAAGCATGGAAATTGATACCTTGGGCATCATATCAACATTATACTCTTTATATGCGCCCAGATGCTCAGGTGGCTGGTCATCTCCTCTGAACCGCTTCCATAACTATAAAACAGAAAAAAGAAAAGATGGAAAGAGACAAAGAAGAAGAAAAAATCGATGAGAAACTAGATAAATCCTATGCTTCTAAATAAATAAACATCATGGGACTAGATATAATCCCCTTCCGTAATTATATCCGAAATATTCAATTAAAATGAAATAGAGACCAATAGGAAACAAAACTTTTTTAAAATCCCATCTTCACAACAGGGTTTTCATAGATAACTTTCGAAATATAATTTACCTGGTCTCATATTCAATTTCGAATACAATTACATTATGCGGAATATCACATTTATAAAAATATCAGAGTGTATAACAATAACTTCCCGGCAACTTCCGGGTTCATACCTTTACATAGAATTCATAGGGCACATTCGCCCATTTATAATTCCTCAAATGGGGATTACACAAATCTCAACTCCATACATGCATACTTAATACTCATCCAATATACAAATATAATATCCAAATATACATCCCAACTATCATTCGAACATAAACAATTATCCCAGCATATAACGATAACCAACTACCAAATACAAATACCCATAAGGGATTCTCGCCGCCCCTAGTCACTTGCTCCTTCCTTGAGCCACTTGACCTGTCTAAAATGTTGGTAGGGAAGGGTGAGATTCTAGAGAATCCCAGTAGGAAACAGATACCAATATGCATGCAAGATAAGTGTTTAATGCATGACATGCTTGCATCACAATAACTCATGTTCATATAATGATATATTCGCATGCTCAATGTTTCAACAACATACTCATGGCCATAGCATAAATAGAAACAGAGCTTCAATCATTCATATATGTTTCACATAATCAAGCAAAGCAATAACATGCATCAATACACAAACACAAATATCAATACATGCAGGAGAGGTAAGTTCCCTACACTTTTCTTTCCACGTATGCTCCAGCTCCGCTTACTCGCGAACCAAACGAATACTGAACCCTTTCAAAATCTCAAAATGCTGAAAATGGGGGTTGGCTACGGCCCAGAAAATTCAGTTTCTTGGCTGAACTTCCAAAAATCATAACTAATTAAGGAAAAATCGAAATAAGGTGATTCCAAAGCCAAATGAAAGCTATTTAAGTCCTCTTTCTAGGAAAAATATTGGCCATTACTAGAAATCACCACAAAAGTCCAGATTTACCAAAAATCTAACGTTGTGCCAAAATAGAGTCCAGTTTGGATACCAAATTTTGGTCAGTTCAAACTCCCAGCTCAAAAAGCGAAATGACACAAAATTTATGTCCATTTTGAATTTTGAGATGTGAAATTTAAGACTGGAAAGTTTCATAATTTTCGAACATCATTTTCCCAGTCAAAACGTCCACGTCATCTGACTGTCTAGAACAGACTTGCCAAAACAGGGTCCAGTTTGGATGCCAAACTTTGGTCAGTTCAAACTCCCAGCTCACAAAGCGAAATGACACAAAATTTATGTCCATTTTGAAGCTTGAGATGTGAAATTTAATACTGGAAAGTTTCATAATTTTCGAACATCATTTGCCCAGTCAAAACGTCCACGTCATCTGACTGTCCAGAACAGACTTGCCAAAACAGGGTCCAGTTTGGATGCCAAACTTTGGTCAGTTCAAACTCCCAGCTCACAAAGCGAAATGACACAAAATTTATGTCCATTTTGAAGCTTGAGATGTGAAATTTAATACTGAAAAGTTTCATAATTTTCCAACATGATTTGCCCATTCAAAACGGCAACACAAACAGACTACCCAGACAGAATTCTCACTGGACAGAATTTCCAGTTTTTCAACCATTGTGTCCAATCCAATTCAAACAAATTCCAATGATTAAATACCACAACATGACACTATTTTCAACACAAAACAACATCCAATTCCACCATTCACATTCCACACGAAAATACCATAAAATCAGGGCAAAATTCACAATTCACAATACTCAACCATAATTCACAAAACTTAGATCAAAAGGCTTCAAATACTCACTTTTTCCTCTTTCCCAAACCAATTTCTTGATTCTTCATCTTTCCAAATTTCCTCAAGCCATCAAACACCTTCAATCAAGAATCTAAAACCATAGAGATGAAGCTCTCATCACTATGAACAACTTTATAGAAGGTGATTAGAGCATTAGAAGACAAGAAACCAACCAAAATCTCACCTTTTGATTTCTCTTTCTTCCCTTGAGTTAGCGAAAATGGAGAATAGAGAGAGAGAGTAGAGGATGAAGAAGAGGATCAGCTTTTTTTTTTTTTTTTCCATTTGCTTCATGTGTTGGCCGACCAAAATAAAGGAGAGGGAAGAGAAAAGCACTTTGAACATTTGACCAAAATCTAAGAGTCCACAAGGTGCCAAGTGTCACCATCTTGACAAACCTCACATGAGCTCACATAAGCTCACACACATGTGATTCCACCCCTTGATCTCTTGCACAAATCAATCCTAACCATTGATCTTGAAGTTACCAATGAGTTTCCTCTTCGGTAACAGATCAATTGGTCGGTAACTTACCGTTTTGCCCCTGATTATGGTAATCTCTCTTAGATCACCACCAAACACTTCATATCTTTCCATATCACACCACATTATGCGCCCTCCCTCTATATTAAGTCAATTTACAGGTTAATCCATAATTGAACTTAAATACAGGGTTTCGGCGCTGCTCACAGCACATACGAATCACATTTCGGAACTCAAATCACATCGAATTCTCCAAAAGGGTTATTTATCACTAACCACATCCACTTTTGGAGTCATTATCTCTTAATCACAATTTAGGATCTTGCTAAATAGGGGCTTAGCAGTCCACTTATCTCAGGCTTATTCTCTAGCCTCAAGTTTCAAAATTCGGGGTATTACACTAGAACCTGCTTAAGATTAAGTGATGTAGACTCTCCTCCATAGTAATCATTTCTGTCCATATGCATTACCTATTTCAAGTGGATGGAGTCAAAGGTGATCACACAAATCACCGAAACTAATTGCAAGGGCATTTTAGGGAAATAATAGTAATTCAACATCTGTTTATAATCTTCTAGGCCACATCATATCATTAGAAACATCAGCTATCCGTCCAAGGAATAATTTTAGAAATATGGTTGAAAAGGGAGTTATGGTTGAAACTTGAAAGTGGATAGCCAAAAATAGAGAAGGTAGAAAATGAGGATTGAAAACGATTTTATGATAGCTAGATTAAATGATGATTGAAAATTAAATAAAATACCTTTTCATGCTGTGGTGAATAAAAAGTGAAAATTCAATGATGATCATTTTTGTTTTACTATACATGCCCAACACCTCACTTGGATCCCATTAATTTCTTAAAAAATTTGACAATATCAATTTTTATATGAGAAAGACATAATTATATTTGTAACTAATTTACATTGTGAAATCCTCATCAATCTGAACGAATCTTGCACACAATGAGTCAATAAGGTCTCCGTAAGAATTTTCAAGAATCCTTAACCCCAAATTCAACCAAATGGAACCTGTCAATTTGATAACAACGAGTGTACATAAACCTACTTGAACAATGAAACAAGAGTCCCACAAACATTATATCTATATCTCTACAAAAATCATCAGAGGAACACGAAAACTTCCCAGCCATCTCAATTTTTATGACCTATCTCGTACCAATTAAATGCGTAATCCAGCAAAAATAAAAATTAACAGCTTCAAATGAAGAACGAACGTGAAAGAATAGAAGAATCACTGACTTTGAGGCCATCAACAGTGAGAAGGTCACTGAGGATGCATTCCTTGAGCCCTGTACCGAGGACGATCACATCATACTCTTCTTTTTGGCCCAGTGGAATGACAATAATACAGGCGCGATCCTCACTCTGGATGCGGTGGTATCTATGGCTCCACAACCATTCACGTCATTAGGGACCCTAATTAAATATTGGATTTTTATATTTTAAATATTTCGTGTTGAAATCGTTAACTGCCTCCATAAATAAATAACTAAATTAGCCGCATATTACTCTCTTTTGTATTGCCATGTGTATTGGGTTGCTGCGCACATCAGTCCATGCCTGTTGTACTCTTGTTTTGCGACATCTGGCATTCTTCTCCAAAAGAACGCCATTTACACTGTTGGAGATACAAGCTACATGTGGGTGTGTCAAATGGAACAAGTCCCACATTGCTTGGGAAAGAGAGAATATTAGTGTATATATTACACCTTGTGAAGTTGGGCTAGTAAATGGGCCAAGAGGAAGAGTGGGCTCGTGCGCACAATAAAGGGCCACCAAGAGGCAAACGTAGTGGAAATCCGGCGATTTCCCCCCCTGCGCGTGAATTAAATGCGGACTGGGCACTTTTTTTATGGGCCAGATTTTAAATTTCCAAACGCATGTTTTAATTTGCCAAACGGATGTTTTAATTGCCGAACGGATCTGGTCATTCAATTTCAGAAACGGCCTCATTATGTGGTTTTATTATTGTGTAACCGGTGGCTTAATGGTGTTTATGAGGAGCCCAATGTTCAGATGCATGGAGGCCTATAAAAGGCGCTGCCTGCAAGAGGTCCAGACACCCCAGCTCTGACATCTCGAGCTCTCTCTTCCTCTCTGCCACATTCCTCTGTTCTCTCTGCCTTGCAGTTGATTCCATCTTGCTGTTCTGTCCGCCCTGTTTCTTCAGGAAGAATCCGTTTTATCCTGGGGAGTGCCGCTTCCAGTCAGCCGGTGGTAGCGGAATAGCTCTTAAGGACAGCGTCCTTGAACGTGACTCGGATTACGGTGTATTTGCAGTAGTTCCTCAACATACACCACCAGTTGCCTGGTTGCTACTGCTCTTTGTTATTTTTGACGTAGAAAGTGAATATATTCTACAGTCCCAGCATCATATGATTGAGAGGCTTCAAATTTCATTTTACATGTTTGTTAATATGTGAAAGCATGAAATAGAAAGTATCTTGTAGGATAAAGGGGATTGGGTCTAGTCGAAGAGGCTAGTTCTTTACAATGTGATAAACAAATATTCAAATTTTTACTGGGTAAGGTACCCACATTTAGTGTCCAACGGTGCCTTGGATGGGATTACCTCCAATCAAAGGATACCTATACTTAGAAAAAAAAAAACAAAGCAAGTATCTTGCAGGAGGCTTTGAGTGTTGCCTCTTTTTGGGCTCCTCATGGTTTAATTTTACGCTGATGACTTGGTGTAATTCATCTTCAATTCTTGGGTAAAAGATGGAATACTTTGAAGAGATAAGTGGAAAAAATAATTTTTGTTTAGTGTTTCATAGTTTTATTGTTTGGTTTAATTCTCTTTTGCGTCGGCTTTTTTTTTTTTCAAAAAAAAAAAAAAAGAATTTTCGCTTGGTTCTTTATTCTGACATGTGGAGTGTAGATTGTTAATAATATTACCATGTGGTTCAGGTGGACACTGGTGTTACACTGAGAGGTATAGAATCAGTATGCTTGTGAAATTTATTCAAAGTGTCTATTTGGGGTCTCTGTTTACTTACTTTTATTATGTTATTTAACCGTTAATTGATTTGTTATAAATGTTTTTACAAAGATTACATATTAAATCTGCCACAAAAATTGCCTAGATCATTCGCTTAAATTGCCACAAGTCAGATAAATTACATTATTTTAAAATCCTTTGTGGTTTATCTCTGTTCTGCGATTATTTTAGATTTTTATGTATTATTTTAAATGTAAAAATAAAATATTCAAAAAATAAAAAATTAACAAACCCTTTAGCCGTAACTTCTGCAGTCATAAGAAGGCCAAAAAAAAAAAAAAATTCTACAGTCATAATGCATTATTATTTATTTGAATTTAAAATATAATGTTCAAAAATATTTTTTTCCTATTCAGGTTTTTATTTTAGCATAAGGTGTGAAAGATTGCTATTTCTCTATTGGTGGACTTATTTCAAATCCAGTTAAAATTTTATAGTATCTTATTTTTGATATTTTGAAATAAAAATTTAAAAAAATTTAACTAATTTATGCATTTAAAATATTATTATAAATATTTAAATCCCTTACCGTTATTTCTTTCTTTAGAGTTATCACAAATTTTTATGTATTATTTTAAATATAAAATATAAAAGATTCAGAAGCCTGTACAGGAACAGGGGCAGTTCATAAATAATATATAACGTTGCATCATTCTTTTTTAATTATAATAATCTTTTCGGAAAATGTAACAAATAGAATGACCAAAAACTAAAATTTTTTTGGTAGTTAATTTGGATAATTATTGCTATCAAAGGTATTGATCGGGAAAATCAGTGTTCAAACAGGAAAATTTTCAATTCCTTAATAGATTTGAGATTTGAGAGTATTTTATTTTATGTATTTCAATTTTAATATATTGAATTATTTTAAATTTTATAAAAATTTTATTAATTAATTAATTAATTTAATTATTTGAATTTATTTTTGATTTAGATATCAAATATATATATATAATTTTTAACTTTACTCTTTTTCTCCCTTATCTTAACTTTTTATGTATTATTTAACTTTAAAATTTAAAAGCTCAGCAAATTTGCAAGCTCCTAATCCATGATGAATTATTTTCATTCAATTTATTGATTTTTTTTAAATTTTACATTTTGCATTTTAGATTTTGAAGTAAGTTTTTTAATCTTTTTAACATGTGTGGAAAGGTACCCAGGAAAAAAAATTTGATACAATAATAATAAATGAAGGGAACAATTGTACATTCATATGAAAATTTCTCTCTATGCCTTCTAATATAATAAAAAAATATTTCTCTCTTTACCCTATAAATAGGTTGAGTGTAAATGTTGTACGGAAATTTAGTATATATTACACATACTTCTTTGGTTCTATTTATAGGGTAAAGAGAAGAAATTTTTTTATCGTATTTAAAAGGCATTGATAGAAATTTTCATATGAATGTACAATTTTACCGTTTATTTATTATTGTATCAAATTTGTTCTTCTGGGATATAATGTATATTATATAAGGGTAAAGTTAAAAAATTATTCAATTTTATGGAAGAGTTAATAAATTTTGAGGTTTTTCTTGGGTGTCTCCATTGACCTCCCTCTTCATTTACTCTCTGTTTAATGTCTCAACCGTTAGATCAACATTTAATGATTGAGATTTAATGATAGATTTTTATTATAATTGAAATTATAATAATATTTTTATATGTATCATTAAATGGAGAGTAAATGAAGAGAGATGTCAATGGAGACATCCCTCTCCCCATATTGTCCCACGTATTATGCCACATGAGCATAATCAAACCCTCAAGCTTGAATCACAAGTTAAACAATTTGTTGACAGCCACCTAAACCCACTGAATCAAATCAAAACAGATTATCAAAACCAGAAATCCTAAGCCACCCATTACTAGCTAGAAAAACCAAACAAGAAATGAAGATGAAAAAAAGATGGATGGAAGTAACGATTAAAATGACAAAAGCCGCAATGGCAAAACCAGAAACATATCAACAAATCCATGAATTCATGAACAAAATTTCTATGAACGACAATGCTTTAATGGACTAAGATCTATACATTTAAAAGAAAATAAACCACTATCAAAATCAAGAGAAATGGAATGTTGTTAAAGGTCTTATGTAACAGTGAGTGTCTTGTAAAGCAAGAGCGGTCTTCAAATAGTGATGTCCAACGGGTCTCACAAAGCTTACCTAACAAAATCAAGACCTCGTTTATAAAAAAAAAAAATTAAAAAGGTTAGAGACACCACTAACTATTTGAGTAAATCTTAAATCACATTGTAATTATTGTTTCTTTTACTCTTTTTCCCCCTTTTATTTTTATGTGGAACTTTTAACCTCAAAAAATGGAATGATGACATACGATTTTGTATTATATTTTATAATGCATTTAAAATTTGAATACTGGCATATTGCAAATTCAGTTCCTATTGGATTTGAATAATAAGAACATTAAATCCTTATCTCTACTCTTGCTCCCAACCTGCCGCAAAACGATGGCAGCTTACCACGGACTTCATTAGTTTGGCCTGATTAGAGGACAGTTGTAATGTGCAAACTTACTGCTTGCCTTTATATCACCCAAAAAAAAAAACAAACAAACAAAAAAACTGTTATAAATAAATAAATTGTTTTCAGTATTGGGTTATTGGACTTAGGCCTATACGCTTTAGTTCCAGGTCTCTATATATACATAGACTAATGTAACACTGTGTGATGGTTGATGTTATTCTGGTTAATGAATAAATGTGTGTATTATTCAGTGTTAATTTTTGGGTTTTTAGTTTAACATGGTATCAGAGATGGTTGCAATTTTAACCCTGTCTTTCATTTTTGGATCTTGCTTCTGGGTTGCCAAGATCCTAATCCAGTTGGTGGTTGTAGTGTTCGAAATTTGAAAAACAAAGAGCTGCCATCAAAATTTTAAAAAAGGATAATTTTGGAAACCTTTTTAAAAATGAAAACTGGTCTGCGAAAACTATTTAGGATTCGGGAGTCGATTGTGTATGGGGAAGGTGTTAGACACCCCATAACACCCATTCATAAGGATGGTTGCCCTAAGTTAATTATTTAAAAATAAATATGGCCTTTAATCTTATGATAATTACCCAAATAAAAAAGAATATTTACAAAAATAAATTAAATGAAAACTAAAGAAAAAAATGAACATTTATTTATAAAAATAAAATAAGGAAAAATATATTTATTTACGAAGTTGAACTTGACCTAGAATGAAAACCTAAGACCTACGTACCTTTTAGAGGGATCAAAGCCAACGTAGTTTGGGCGTAGAAATGCGTGTCACTTTGTTGGTGTTTTTTTAGAAAAAATGGTCATTTAATTTATTTGAGAAAAATATTTTTGTTTGGTTTGTGTTTTTTTTTAAGTTTTTTTAAAAAGGCCTTTTCCTTATTTTATCATATGAAACCAAATTTGCTTATTTTAAGAAAGGAACATTTTTTTTTATTTTGAAACTTTTTATTTGTAAAAATAAAAGTTCATTAAGCCAACAAGGAATTGTATTTTTCACCTATGATTCAAGAGTCTAAAATGGTAAGAAAATCAATAAAGACAAAGTAAGAGCATGTACCTCTGGCGCTTTGAACCTTGCTACAAAAGACACAAAGTGAGAAATCATCCGAAGACTGGAAGGGATTGATCATGCCAGGAGTAAAAGGGGTGGGCCTAATGGTCTCTTCAAGATTGAAATGCAGCTCTGGGACATGTATCAAAAAATCGCTTTACAAGAGGAATTGATTTGGTTCCAGAAATCAAGATGTAAGTGGATTAGTGGTGGAGACAGAAACACGAAATTCTTTCATGCAAGTGTATCTACAAAGAGGAAAAGAAGTAGAATAGAGGCTCTGCAAGATGATAATGGAAACTAGGTGTCAGATGAGTCTCTGTTAAGAGGCATGGCTCTTGACTATTTTCAGAATCTCTTCTCGGCCGAGAACACATCTCCTTTCTCTCCTTGGCCGCCAAGATTCCTGCCTCTAGATGAGCTTCAATTGGACCTTCTGCAAAGACTTGTATCCCCTACTGAGATAAAAAATGCTGCCTTTGAGATGGGAGTGTTTAAAGCTCCAGGCCTGGATGGTTTGAATCCCCATTTCTTCCATACCCAGTGGAACCTTATTGGGCAGAAGATTTGCAATCTGGTGATCAGGATCTTTGAAAACCCGGAGGTCATTCAGGACATTAATCATACGAACATCACTCTTATCCCCAAGATTGATCATCCCTCATCTTTAAAGGACTTTATGCCTATCTTGTTATACAATGTGAGCTACAAAATTGTCAGTAAAGTTATTGCCAACCGCTTCAAAAGTGTCATGAACCACCTGATTGCAGAAAACCAATGTAGCTTTATCGCAGGAAGACAGGGGGTGGATAATAACATTATTGCCCAGGAGGCAATTCACTCTATGAGAAACAGGAGAGGTAATAAGGGATACATTGCAGTGAAAGTAGATATGGAAAAGGCTTTTGACAGACTTGACTGGCGTTTTCTTGAATTCACTCTTCACAGCTTGGGTTTGGGTGCATAGCTTTGTTAAGCTGATTATGTCCTATGTTTCATCCACTTCCATGAGCATTATTTGGAATGACATAGCTTCCGACTGCTTCCATCCCTCTAGGAGGTGAGACAGGGTGATCCTCTGAGTCCATATCTGTTCGTCCTTTGTATGGAACTGCTCGGCCAACTAATTCACCAAGAAGTGGAATTGGGGAACTGGCATCCTCTAAAATTGAGCTCCTCTGGTCCTAATGTATCCCATCTTTTCTTTGCTGACGATCTTGTTCTTTTCGGTGAGGCTTCAAATGCGCAGATGGTGGAGATTCGTAATGTCATGGCTCTTTTTTGTCGAGTCTCTGGTCACAAGATTAATCTGAACAAGTCTAAGATGTTCATTTCTAGAAATGTCCACATCAACAGGGCTTACGAGATGAGCCAGATTGTAGGAGTTGGATTGACTGCGGACCTTGGGAAATACTTGGGTGTTCCTCTCTTGCACAAACGGATGGTTAAGAGGACTTTTTCAAGAGTTTTTGTGATATCAGTGTTTTTCTTTTTCAAAGAAGAACAATTTTCACAATTCTTTTCTGAACTTTCTTTAAGTTCAATTTCAAGAACTTTGTTTTTCTTTTTCAAAATAACTAATTCTTTAACTACTTTGATGAATTCAGAATGTAACGCATTATATTCAGAAAGTAATTCATCATAGGTAGGATCAGAATCATTTACCTCTTCTTCGGTTTTTTCTTGAGCAATGAGACATATGTTGGCTACTTCTTCTTCATCACTTTCTTCGTCAGAGGAACTATCACCCCATATAGCAGATACAAAGGCCTTCTTTTTGTTAAAGAATTTGCCTTTTCTCATTTCTTTGCTCTTTTGATTCAATTCTGGACATTCTGATTTGATATGTCCTGGTTTTCCACATTCATAGCAAATGATATGGTCTTTGCTGCTAGTCCCTCCTTTATGAAAGTGTTTGAATGCTTGTCCTTTCTTGTAGAACTTTCTGAATCATTTTATGATTAAGCTCATTTCTTCATCGTCAAACTCCTTATCCTCATCTTGATTTTCTTCTTTTGCTTTTAACGCTAGGCCTTTCTTTTTCTTGTCACCGATGTCATCTAGTTCCCGTTTGAACTTTAGTTTGCTTTCATATTCAGAAAGACTTCCGAATAGAGAAGCAACTGATCTCATTGATTCTCCTTTTGCTTCTTCAATCGTAGTGACTTTGGCCTCCCACTCTTTAGAAAGAATATTCAAAATCTTTCGTACTTGGGTATGCTGATCATAAACTTTCCCAAGTGCTGCAAGTTGATTAACAAGATGAGTATATCTAAGTTCAAATTTAGATATTGATCCACCTGATTTCATTCGAAGTAGATCGAATTCAGTGACCAAGGTGTTGATCCGATTCTCCTTTATTCCCGAAGTTCCTTCATAAGCTATTTCCAGAGCTTCCCACATTTCCTTTGCTATTGGAAGTGTGCAAATTCTGAAATATTCACTTTGACTCAAGGCACTTTATAACATTAGAATTGCCTTGCTGTTGAGAGTGATAAGTTTCTTGTCATTCTCGCCATATTCCACTGGCGTCTTTGGAATTTTCTGAGAATCTACAGTCTTTGTAGGTTGATAGTTTCCACTCTCAATTACATCCCATAGCCC
The DNA here is from genome assembly GCA_963242795.1 of Inga leiocalycina. NCBI lineage: Eukaryota > Viridiplantae > Streptophyta > Magnoliopsida > Fabales > Fabaceae > Inga > Inga leiocalycina. The sequence continues at coordinate 64,353,400 of OY725321.1, forward strand.
ATATTCAATAGCCATCATGAATACTCTAAACTTTGCTTTCTAGAAAGAAAAGTGTTCGCCACTGAAACCTGGAGGTCTAGTGATGGATGCTACGTCGGGAAGAATTCCTTCACCCATGCTTGCCTTTGGATCCTTCTTAGGTTGTTATACCTTAACAAGAAGACCTACTCTCTGATACCAAATGTTAGAGCAAGCGTTTCACCCAAGAGGGGGGTGAAATTGGTGATACTAAATTTTGTTGCAAATATAAAAACTTGATGGTGAATATAAAGCAATAAAGAGTAAGGAGAAATATCACCGAAGTGTACACCGAGAGTTATACTAGTTCGGCCACAACCACTTTGACCTACGTCCAGTCCTCAGAGCTTCTCTGAGAGTTTCACTATAACTTCCAAGATTCAGTGGGTTCTTGGCACCTCAGTACAAGCAAGTTCCTTCGCCTGGATGCTTGCTCCCCCTTACAAGTTGTAATCCAATCCCAACTCAAGGGTCCACAATCTCAAGTTACCTCAATAACAAATATTGAGTTTGAATGAAATATCACTCTTACAGAGTGAATAAGAATCACTGAAGCATAGAATTACAAGTATAATGTAAAACAGAGTAATAAACTTAATAATGCGTTCGTGTGTGTGTTCTTGTTGTTTTATCTGTTTGGATGTTCCCATATATATAGATGTGTTGGTAGTAACCGTTGGAACATTTTCTTCTCATCCGTTAGAGAGTGGGCAGCCACTATTGACTTTTCCAGTATTTGAAAAATATCTGTTTGTGGTAGGTGGCGGTAGGTGACATTTGAACGTTGCATTTGACTTTCCTTATTTGGTAAGATCTCTTCATTGTTTATCTGTGGATATGCTAAGAATACTAATACAATAAAAGGAGGTTAATCATATAGGAAACAAATCAATAAACATTGGAATGAATTCTCAAAATCTGAACTTGCATACTCGAGTAGCTACTCGAGTATTCATTAAAGTTTACTCAAGTATCATCGGGAAAACTTTGATAAACTGCAAGTCAATAAGCAAACATAACATTACTCGGATAGTGCATGAAGTAAACAAAATTTCAAACCTTTGGAAATAGCTGTTTACTCGGGCACTTACTCGAGTATGGAACCCTTTTCTTCATAGGTTACTCGAGTAGCAACTCGAGTAATCTTTCAAATAAACTTTAGGTTACTCGATGCTTTACCCCAGTAATGTTGGTAGGATTTCAAGACTAAGAGCTCTTCAAGTTTGATTACCTTGTTACTCGAGTCCTTACTCAAGTAAACATAAATTTTCTGCATAGCTTACTCGGGTAGTGACTTGAAGTTCTCTTCCAACTAATTCTGCATACTCGAGTAGTGACTTGAAGTTTTTCTTCTAAATAACTGTACAAACTCGAGTAGTGACTTGAAGTGAAGTGTGAGAAAACCATTTTATGTTATTCGAGTAATACCTTCAGGTTTTGCTTACCATAGTAAGTTACTCGAGTAGCTCCTCGAGTAACATTGGCAGGGTTGAAAATGCCGAGAGCAACACATTTCTTGAAATAGAGTAACTCGAGTATCATTGGTAGGGTTGAAAATGTCGAGAGTAACTGGAAGTATTTGACATAGTTACTCGAGTACTTACTCGAGTAACGTTGGTAGGCCGAGAACAACTGCCAGTGATTTACCTAGTTACTCGAGTAGCTCCTCGAGTATCATTGGCAGGCCGAGAGCAACTTTGAGTCATTTACCTTCTTACTCGAGTAACGTTGGCAGGTTACTTGAAGGTTGCTCTGGTTACTTCAAGTTTCTGTCTTATTACTCAAGTACGTACTCGAGTAACTCTTTAGAAAACTTGTTAGTGATGAAGTTTCTCAGCTTTTTCTCTTGGCCTTTCTTCATTACTCCAATGCTTACTTCAAGTAATGATTTTACCCTGTAATTACTTTGTTCAAACTTATTTGTTTATCAATTCTTTTTCATACCATTATTTGTTATCATCAAAACATGAGATCTAACAGATGGAATCTACAAAACCAAAAATTAGTTAGTAAGATCATTATTCAGGCTACTCAAAAAACTAGTTGGGAAACTATCTCTTTACATGTTGTCCTATAGTGTCCTTCTTTCTTGCAGTAGCTACATGTAACCTTCGCACCTTTCTTACATTTTTTGTCAGGTTGATTCCCTCCTTTTTGTTGTCAGGTTGATGGCCTGCATAAGAACAAGCCATTATTAAGATAGACACAATGTCTATCTTGTCCCTCTCAAAACCATGATGTCCATTAAATTACACCCTATAGTTAACAGCTAAATACCTATTTGCTTCAAATAATTCCATGCACTTAAGACTATACTCTTACTTCTAATTCTTAACATTATGTTCACTATCAGCCTACTTGATCAACATCTTTAGCCTAATACCTTAAAACATTCGAATCACTGGATAATATCTGTATTCATCAATCCATGAATTTGAGCTCTCACTAATGTTATTGTTCACCATCTAGGATTTGCAAGTAGGCTTGAAGAAAGCTCTTACCCAAGCATTCTAAGGATACAACAATGCTGCCTTAGCTACGCGATCACTTATTTTGGCAATAGACTTCATGTTGTCAACAAACTGTTCCTCGTAGGTACTCCAAGCACATGAAAAAAATTTCTTCTTTAACTTATTTTGGTGCTGGGAAAGGCCAGGGATTCTTGAAGAAGAGAAATGAAAGAATTAATTAAAATAACATAAGGAAACACTCAATGTTATATTAAATGAAAATATTTACAAACCTCAGATCTAGGCTCCACGTTACACATCCCGCCTTGTATGTGAGACAACACCATCGAATTCATCTCACCACATAGCTCACTCAACAACTCTTCTTTAAGCTCATCTTGAAGTGATTGACACATTTACGTCGCTAGCTCTGCTCAAATTTCCTCTCGAACCCTCGGCACAAACTCCTTACTCATTTCACCTCGTCCATAAGGTTGCGAACCTCGTCAAAGTATTTAGAGAGACTAACTCCCCTTGACTCCCCTCTAACTTGACCAGGGTGATCTAGATTCCTAATCGCTATTGCTAAGATGTCTATCCTTCTAGTTTGAGTGAAGGAACCCTGGCTGCTCTACTCATCAAGTTCATCCTGCAGCATACAATAGATAAATAACTTGTAATTACATGCAATCTTGTTAGGAAAATGAAACACACTTAAATATACTTGTTATTAAAATACTCACAATCCTTTTAGCAACATCAGCAACGACTGGATTTATATTTTTTTCTCCCTTTATCCTCCATGCTTTCCATTTTTTGTGATGTGGGGGAGGAGGTGGTGCTTGCACGACAATACTAGGATCTGCTCGGGCTGCTTACTCTAATTTCTGCATTTCAACCTGCATCATCTTCTTTTCGAGCTTCCGATAACCCCTACGTGACATGTAATGCGGATAATTGTTTTTAGCTCGCCTATCTTTATTTGCTTGACTCAATTCCTATATAAAGAAAGAATAATAAAAACTGAGTTAGAGATGTCAAATAAGTTCAACTCAAATGTTTAACATTAAGATAAACAAATTTTACCAAGAATTAGGGATCCTACAGCGATGCCACAAACAACCTCTAGTCATTTAGAGAAAGAAACGAATACTCTTTACAAGGATCCTCATGACTCCTTGGCCCTCGAACGTACTTGGTTGTGAGCGTGGACTTGAAATCTTTCCATCGCTCAGGAACTTCCCCCATCCAATGGTTGTACATTTGCCTCGTATTAGGAACATCATAGGTTTGCTACAAAACAAAATATATAATAATTATATATGAACAAATAGAAATAAAGAAAGAGATCACATCACAATACAACTTTACATACCAAAAGTTGTTCCCAAATCATAGCCTTCATGTTCTTTAAAACTTCCCTCCAAGTTGGAATTAGAAAGCTAACTTTGCTCCTACCCAAAAAGCCAACGTAGCTAATGAACTTGGTTCCGTCTTTGCCAAGTGGCTTCAAATCAGAATCAAATTCCATGTGAACGCTCTCCATCTGTTCCTCATGACGTTTGACCAACGAGCGCAACTTCGTGCTTCCTCTAACCTTTTTCTTAACAAGAGAGGCAGCAGAGTCGCCCGAATTTGAACTTGCCATGATCCTGCTAAGACATAAATGTGACATATGATAAGTAAATTGAATTTACATGCACACTTTAAACAATTCAAAATCTTACTAAGAAATAAATGTGGTATATGATAAGTAAATTGAAATTACATGCACACTTTAAACAATTCAAAATCTTACTTTAAGTGTTTTCCCAGATTACTTCACAATGATCAACTCTAGCTGCATATTCATCATCATTTACCAATTCTACTTCAGATGGCATAGGTGGATTTGTAGTGAAAGGCGGCGTGTCATCAATATTCAAACTCGGATCACCATCCTTCTATTTTTTACTTTGGAGTACAATAGACAACTTTTCATTTGCTGGATCAATGACATAAAACACTTGGTTTGCCTAACTTGCTAGAATGAATGGCTCATCTTTATAACCGACTCTTTCAAGATCAACTACGGTAAATCCAAATTGATCTATTTGAACAGCATTATTGTTAACCCACTGGCATTTGAATAAAGGAACCCTCAACTTAGTGTAGCTTATCTCCCATATATCTTCAACAACTCCATAATAGACCATGGATGCCAAAATATGGTTTTTGTCTTTCGAACTAGAAAAGTGCATTAATTCGGCTACCACCATTACCCTACTATTTTGCATAGTACTTCTGTTATCTTGGGCTTTTGTATAGAAAGAATACTCATTTATATCGAAACCACTCCAAGTTATGACCTCAAAAGAAGGCCCCTAAGCTAACCATTTGATTGTCTCAGACATATTGGTCTCATGCGCTATATTATCCTTGAACCACTCTATGAAAGTTTTGTTTTGCTCATTAGCTATCTACATGTCATTTTTTCTTGGATATATCTCCTTTAAACTCTTTCTGTGTTCGGCTAAGTACGGCTGAACTTCTTCCGTATTATTCAAGATATACAAGTGTTCTTACAACACCTTTTCACGACGCATACTCTTCACTTTGAGCCCTCATGTTCCCTTACTTGTACCCTTTTCATGATGAGATTGGGCCTTCGACCTTGATAGATATTCTTTGAAAAGGTCCATAGCCTCTTCAACGACATATCTTTCCATAATTGAGGCTTCAGGTCGATAAGGATTTTTATAATACCCTTTTAAGTTTTTTATGTATCGATCGAAAGGATACATCCACCTTAGATAAACTGGGCCGCATAGTCTTACCTCCCTTACCAGATGAACTATTAAATGCACCATTATATCAAAGAATGTGGGAGCAAAATGCATCTCTAGTTGGGATAGAATAGTATAACCCTCATTTTCCAATTCTCTAACCTTCCAATGTCAACAACTTTGCTACAAATATCATTAAAGAAACTACACAACCTTGTTATCGTGCTTCGCTCATCATCTTTCATAATGCCTCTAATAGTTACTAGTAATAGTTGTTGCATAAAGACATGACAATCATGAGACTTCATTCCAACTAACTTTCCATTGACACAATCCGGCTGACATTAGAAGAATACCCTTATGGCACCTTAATGCCGTGCAAATACCCACACAAACTTCTTCTCTTGGCTTTTGATAATGCATGCGCTGCTGGCTCCATATACGCTCTCTTACCATCATCTCTTAGTTATGGATGCAGTCATTTGAGGAGCCATATCGTGGGGCTATCAAATAAAACTAAGCTAAATGCAATACAGGGCAACTAACCTAGGTTGATCTCTACGTGGAGCCTATATTTAGTTCCTAAGTAATCTAGTGTACATAACAAATTAACCAAAGAGTATGGGATGTGAGTTTCATCTATCTAATTAAACTAAAGAGCTACTTGTTTATGAATTTTTCAATATATAAAGTAAGTGAGTGGTTGTAGATGCAAGAGATGAATGTCCTAGGTGAATGAGTCTACTAACCATCATTGTCCAATTTTAATTCTAAGTTCTTCTCTTAACTAAGCACAAGGACTAGCAAGAACCCTTACTAATCAATACTCCTAATTTCTCATTTATATCTAAACTTAGACTTAATTATCAATTAGGAGTATCTTAAGTACTTAGGTCATGCTAAATTCATAAGAGATCCTCTCTTCCACCAATTAATTCTAAGAAACCTAGCAAACAATTGATTTCAAGAGAATAGAGGAAAGCAATTGAATAACAAAAGAGTGTTATAGTTCAATTATAATCCATGAGTACAAATCTAGCACAAGTTTCATCATCCAGATTACATCAACCGATTAAATCCTCAGCCATATACACAAATCATAAACTCTAGCAACCCAAAATCATAATCTGCATATACATAGAGTGGAAGATGAAATTAAGATACAAAGAACTCCCTTAGTTGCTCAAGGACTCAGGTTAGCTTCACCATCACCATCGGACAAAAGATTCTGGACTGTCATGTTCATTGTAAATCCAAAAAATAGAGAAAACAGGGAATTAATCGATGGAAAGTGGAAGGAGAAGGAGAGGTGATGGTATGCATGAATAGAGAAAGCTGGAGTGGCAAAGCATAAGAGGCAGCCACGAGATTAGCAAGCCTTCGATCCTGTGAAAGTTCGGCCCCCCACCCCAAACAAAATGTGATCTCTCGTATCCTTTTCTCCTTCTGTTGCTATATGATTCCCTCTGATTTTTCAAGTTGGGAATGAATTAAAATGCTTTAAGGGCATGTTTGGAAAATAGAAATAAATTGGGTAATTTAAGGGATAGTTCTAGATCTCAAAATCAGATTCCAAACAATGCCTAACTCTTTTCTCATGCCTATTAAAATTAGAAAATTAGGAATAAAATCTGCACATGTGCTCTCCTTTAATTCCATCTTTGCCCTCCATTAAACTCCAATGTACCATGCCATCACCTATATTTATGAGATTCACAAAGGTAATATCATATGTTCACAACTAAGGAATAATGGGAATAACAAATATTACTTAAAATATATCAATTTAGCCAATTTAATTCCCAAATTACCTTTGCACTCAAATATCATATTAATACCTAATTATGCCCAAAATAGTTAATCAAATCCCACAAAAGCCTAAGGTTAATCACCAAAAGATATACAAATATTTAGCTCTTATCATCGTTCTCTTATTCCAATTTCAACCAAGTCTAGTCTTGAACTAATTCCATCTTTAGTTTCCCTACTATATGCAAAAACGTACCAATAAAGCTATCACATACATTTTTTCCCCATGCATCACATCAATACTATGTCTCACATCAAGACTACGCCAATATAGAAGATCAAAGAAAATGGACCTGTTCTTCCATATGTTCTTCTCACTCGTAGTTTTTTTATTTTTACCTAAAGTGACATTGATTCTTTCCACCTGACTATAAACCTCATCTCCAGTTAATGGCTTCGGAGCCATTGCATTCTTCGGTAAACCATTAAAAGCCTTCTTTAAGGTATGGGTGGAACCGAGGAAGGAATCGTCTATGACCAAGGTAGACCGTTGTTCTACCGTGCTTAGGTTGATGGAAGTGTGTGCTTGCTTCACATATCGGACATGATTTATGACCTTTCACACTATAACTTGACAAGTCCCCGTATGCAGGGAAGTCGTTAATCGTGGTGAAGATCATTGCACATAGCTTAAACAACTGTTGGTTATATGCATCAAACACATCTACGCCATCCTCCCACAACTTCTTTAAGTCCCCTAGCAAAGGTGCCAAGTAGACATCAATATTGTTCCCCGGCTGTTTTAGTCCCGAAATCATCATAGAAAGCATCATATACTTGCGTTTCATACACAACCAGGGAGGTAAGCTGTAAATCACCAGCAGAACCGACCATGCACTATGTGTACTACTACAATTACCATAAGGATTGATTTCGTTTGTGCAAAGCCCAAGCCGAAGGTTTCTTGGTTTGCTGCCAAATCCAGGATACATTTCATCTATTTTCTTCTATTGTGGAGAGTCAACTGGGTGCCGAAGATATTTTCCATTACATTTTCTATCATCACAATGCCATCTCAACTTGTTCGCTTCTTTTGCATTAGAAAACATTCGTTTAAACCACAAAATGATTGGAAGATAGCACAAAACCTTTAAAGGTTGCTTTTTACTTGTCTCATCACTACACCCAGCACCTTTCTTCACTTTGTATCTTGAAGTTTTACATTTCGGACACTCACTTAATCCTTCATACTCATTTCTGTACAATATACAATCATTAGGGCAAGCATGTATCTTTTTATACTCTATACCCATTGTAGACAAGATTTTCTTGGTCTCATACATACGATTTGGAAGTACGTTATCCTCTGGAAATATATCACACAACAATTCAAGTAACAATGTAAAACTACTTTCGGTCTACCCACAAGTTGCCTTTAAGTTGACCAAGTGCAAAATACCTGACAAGCGTGCGTACTTAGTACACCCAAGGTACAAAGGTGTCTCTGCATCACTCTTCACGCTATCATATATAGGCGATTGTGAAAAACATTCTACCTCAACATCATGAATCATTTTCTCCATTCCATCGACATATCCAACCTCCAAGACTTCCTTCTCGTGGGATGCATAAGCAGTTACTTCCTCACCATGCCAAATCCACCTTGTGTACCAAAGATTTATTCCATCACAAACTAAGTGATCTCTTGTATCATCAATATCCTGTCGACTCTCATTTAAACACTTCACACATGAACAAAAATACTTCCCATTTTTACTAGATTCATTTTAGCGAATTTAATAAACTCTTCCACCCCTTTCTCATATTCTTTGCTAGTTCTCAATGCATTCATCCAACTGTGATTCATTTTATTACCACCTAATCCATTTTCAACAACACTCAACTTTACCATTATGGTAATTAAACAATTGACAAAATTTAAAGACAAAGAAAATTGAAATTTCTATTCAGGAGCCTACATATATTGGAAAATTTAAAGACACAAGATATATACTGTATACAAAAAATGGAACCAAAAAACAGAAACATTATGAAGTTCACCAATAACTAGATTGCAAACTATTCATATTTTCCAATCCCTAGAAAATAAATCACTATCAAAAGGTTAACATTCTGCTAATTAAAAAAATTAACAAAAACTTATCAATACAGGGTCCTGATTCTTGGTTTGGGGAGAAGTCTGTTGCAAAAGGCTGCTGTAGTTGGACTTTAATATGGGAACAGAAGGAAAATGTTTAGCACTTGTTTCCCAAATCACTTGGCTTAAAAAATTCCCAATTTTACGTATGCATTATATTTGTTTAGATTAATCAATTTCTTTGATTAAGTAGCTCTTATTGTAGGGACTAGAGGGGGGTGGTAAATTTTTTTATAAAGGTCAGTAATCATTGGATCCGAAGAAGTTCCAACACTTGCAAAAAACAGAGCTGTATAAATAAAGAAATGACTTGAATTGATTCTATACTTTGATTTGAATTACTCAAGTTTACCTAATTAAAGTATGAAACTAAAAGCTATGCTTGAGGTACGTTGAAACTTGAAACCCAAATTTGCAGAGATAATTTGAAAATGGTAAAATTGGAGAAGATTTAATTCACGTTAGAGCCAATCATTACACGTACAGAGGAAAAATGGATGAGATTCCATCTAATATTTGCTACATGGAGGTACAAATAATTTCATGGCTTAAGCATAATGATATTAGAACCAATGATTTTGATAAGAAAAACTATGCATGAAGGTGAAATTTGTGAGAGAAAATAGTACAATGCAGATTTTTTTGAGGTTAGTCAAGGGTTAGTGTACAATGGGTATAGGGTAATTACACATGACAAAACGAAATGGGAGCAGGGGAACTAACCTCACATACTCCTCTCCCTCTCTCTCTGCTCATCCATATCTGTCACTTTCTTCTCTCCCGCTCTCTACTCTTCCAACATCTATATCCATCAGACTCTCAATATTAACTTCCAGAACAAAACAAATTGGCTTTTGTAGACCTAACAATTCAACTAGCAACTCATGATAATCACTGTTTAAGCCATCAATAACAATTCAACCATACCCATTCTGGTAGCCAACGTATCTCAATGGCATGATACAGATTTACAAAAACTGAAAAATCGTGAAAGAAGGACCTAGAAAATAATGTCCACGAACTCATAAAGCTGTTAACTTGGGCAGTTTTCAGAGACAATAAACCAGCAATCAAAGTTTAGAGGCCGACATGCAGCATCCAACCAAATAAAAGAAAGCTTCCATGCCTTACCTTGTCCTGACGGAGAAGAATGAAACTAGGGACGAAAGATAGAGCTACAGGACCCACGGCAATGGAGGACTGAGAAGAGGAAATAGAATGAAGCAATGTTTGAGCAAGAGTCGTCGATGTAGGCAGAGGTCCCGTCCTATGGTCACAGACGGAGGCGCGACACCAGTTTGAGCAAGAGAACCCTTGGCAATGGAGAAATTGAGACTTGAAACTATGAATGTCCAGAAGTTGCTGCATCTACTAACTGCTTCCCTTCATATCACCAAAAAAACAAACAAACGTAAGTTTCGAATTTTTTTTAATTATTGTTGCTTCGTCCGGGATTATTATCCCTAGTTCATTTTTCAAAAATGAAAATAGAAAAACTAATTTTAAACTGGCTAAAATTTTACAAATGGAATATCATATATTCCAAAGAAAAATTGAAGTCATATGAATATAATTGCTTTTAAAAAATAAATAAATGAATAAGTATATTTTGTAAGGGTCTTGCATCATATGTTTATGCCTTTTTTCATTTGTATCGCTATATTTTTGTCTAAATTCATCATTGACGTTGATTTTTGTGAAGGCACTTTCAATATCGTAATTTTTTTAGGTACCAAAATTACCCTATTAATAATTGAACGTTAAACTCTTGTAAAATAAGATGATAGACTCCGAGTCAGTATATCAATGACACTCCAAATTGCAACTAAATGTTAAATTAACATGAAATTATTACGCTAATTTATGCTCGCTTTAAATCATGGAGAAAGAAAATATTTTTAAAACTCTTTTTTTTTGGGTGAAGATCTTTATTAAATGCTTAGGGCATATGTTTTGGTAAAAATATCTTGAAATTTTTAAGCAAAAAAATATCTCATCTTCATAGCCATTTTTTCTACGCTCTAAAATTGACCATCAAATCAAATTGGTGTCATCCTGAATTATGGTCATCCACTAAATTTTCCAAATCATGAGCAATATTGAACGCGTCTTCTACTTAAAGGTCAATATACACACACAAGCTTTTTCTCACTAACGTTCTTCTCGGGGCATTCGTTCACTTACCCCCTCAATTACTCCTTGCCTTTGGCTATTGAGTTCTTTGACTCTCCCTCCCTCTCCCTTTCTCTCTCTTGTGTGGTGCGTTTGTCGTACCATTTGGATATATAAAATTCTTTCAAGTGGAAAAATAGTCATTTTGAAAGTTTTTAACTTGGACTTGGAAGAAGCTTTAAGGAGTTTTGATGTTGAATGCGATACCCTATACAATTTACGTCATCAAAATCTTATGAAGATCATTATTTGTTGGTCAAATAGTGATTTTAAACCTGTAATAATGGAATTTATGCTAAATGGACGTCTTGATAGATGGTTGTACTCCCACAACTATTGTTTAGACATCTTGCAAAGGATGAATATGATGATCGATGTGGCATCTGCGTCGGAGTATCTTCATCATAATCCTTTGCCTGTGATTCATTATGTTTTATTTTATTATTTTATTAACACACTCACATACACACTTATATGCACACATCTTATAATAAAGAGTTAAGGTTTTTTTCAGCTCTTTGAAGTATTTTCTAGATACTTCAGTATCTTAAAGTATTTTTTTTTTATTCATCTAGCACCCTACAGTAATTTATAGGTGGGTACATCACCTTAAAGTAACATGGTTCTGGTTCATCCACCACTCAAGAATTTTTTTCAGGTGTATTCAACACCCTAAAGTATTTTATAGTGCAATTTTATCATTAACAATATAATGTGATAGACACACCTAAAAAATTACTTAAGGGTAGCGGATGAACACAAAATATTTTAGGTGCGGCATGCATATGAAAAACATATTTTAAGGTGGTGGATGAACTACAATACTTCCTTGCAATATCATTGATCTATTCCATTAAGGTTGTTTAACCTCGTGCACACTTGCTACAACGAGACCGTCAATTATCAAGCCCACACTCTCATCAAGAAATTCTTCGGGAAATTGAAATAACTTTGATGGATCTTCTAAACCTTTTTCGATGGTTGTTCTAAAAAATCATATTTGAGAAGATTGAAACGTGAGATTTAACTCTTGATGTGTTCGAGTTCACAAGGTGAGAACTCAAGTGGTCAATCAACTAAATGAATATTGGGTTATTCTCGGCTTTTTACCCCATTTTAAAAAAAGAATATTTACATAATAAAAAATAAGAAAACATATATTAAAAGTCATTTTAGTTTTTTTTTGGAACAGATTCCTATTTTTTTATATAAATTTTATTAAAAACTAATTATCAAAAAATTTAGAAAATATTAACATGAAATTATTACGCTAATATATGCTTGCTTTAAATCATGGAGGAGGAAAATATTTTTCAAAATTATTTTTTTGGTTGAAGATCTTTATTAAATTCTTAAGACGACATGTAGAAACAAAACAAAGAAGTAGATTCGATGATGAAGACATGTGTGCATGTGGGTATGTTTTTAAGTGTGAAGATGATAGGAAATGGAGGGAGACGGTCATCCACTGCAAGAAGTTGTTGTGTAGATGAAAAGGGAAAGTGAGAGAGGAGGGAATAATTAAAGTGGGATGAGTCAAAATAAATTAAAAGAGAAGGAAGGGGGCCACTGCGCGGGAAGGGGAAAAAAGATAAGAGTGGGAGCGGGGTGAATTGTGATTGGTGGGAAGTGGATAATGGAATCTATTAAAAAAGTCAAAAAAAATTTTTATATATAAACTGACCATTTGACAAAATTTTTTTTATTTAATAGAACCAGTTGTGCTGCCTGGATTCCAGGAGCCACAGTTGGTCCCTTTTTTGTTTTTTGTTTTTTGGGAATACATGCGCCATTTCTAATTAATAGACCAGCTGTGGTGCTTGGATTTCCAGGCGCCACAGCTGGTTCCTTTTTAATTTTTGTTTATTTTATTTTTGAATACACGCGCTAAAATTTTCTTTTATTTAATAAAACCATCTGTGGCGCCTGGATTTTCAGGCGCCACAGCTGGTCCATTTTTTATTATTTTTTTTGGGAATACCTGTGCCTAAAACTACAAGGCTTTAGAACCATAAAGGCACGAGGCAGCTAGCCTTCTTTTTTTTATTAATATAGAAGAAGCTGTGGCGCCTAGTTTTCCAGGCGCCACAGCTGGTAAATTTTTTTTTTATTTATTATACAACCAATTTGGCGCCTGATTTTCCAGGGAGCCAATTGTGGCGTCTACCTTGGCAGGCGCCACAATTGGGCCTACCAGCTGTGGCATCTGGTCCACCAGGCGCCACAGTTGGTACCCAAAAATTTAAAAAAATAAAATAGAAAAAATAAGAAAGAAAAAGAAGTGCCACAAAATGTGCGCCACCTTTCAACCTTTTTGTAGTAGTGCAAGTAGCTATCATCCCTATGAAGTGCCAATGCATGACCAATAAAATCAATTGTATCATCTTCCAACCCATATTTCTTACATTTTGAAGAACCATTCGAAAATCTAAACATGACTTGAATCAAAGATTTACACTGCATTCAAATAATTTCTAAATGAAAAAAATATTATCGCCTTCAGCGCCAAAGAGAGCCAAAACAACAGCCAACTACCCTAATGTTAAATTTGCCAAACATTCAGTGAAATGAAAATGCAAAAACTGTAAATCTAATGTTTGCATTTATACAATATTTTCTTTGTTTGGTTGGTCCTGTATCATTCTATTCTTCTGTAATGACTGATAAATTAAGAGAAAATTTTCAGTTCATGAAGAAATGAACATTTCCAAATCCAGTAAATGGTGCAACATCTTGTTGAGAGCTCTTTTAATGATAAAAATTTGTCATTGTTTTAAGTTGATGTGCATAGTCCAATGCTTACCAAAGAAGGCCAAAATAAGTGAAGAAAAGCACTTTTCTAACTAGGGTATTTTGATTTGAACGAAAAGAAATGGAATTGTATGCATACGAATCAGCTGCCTTGCTGTCACTTGGTTCAAATCTAGCCCTTCATGAGATTTTGGATCACTCTCTTCATAGTCTTGTACTTAAATGAAGAACTTTCGAGCACGGCACTTCTCAAACAATCCCATCAATGGTGACTTCAGCACTTCAACATCTGTGGCTGGGACTTTGTAAATCTAGAAGGTAAAGTATTCTGTCATAAGATTTTACTCTGAAATTCAGGAGGTTCGAAGAAATGTAATATTTCCAATATGAAAAGTTAAAAACATGCATATTAGTCTAGAAAACGAGTTGGATAATGAATAATATACATACCTTTGTTGTAAATATTGCATATGGGTGTGTCAAAGAAAGAGTCTCTCCAATATTATGGAATGTGTTTAAATGAAGAGATGCGTTTTTGAGAAGTCATGTTCGTATTTGTCAAGGGATTTGTGTTGGTTCATGAATCAACATGGTTCATGAATTTAACAGATAGTTATGACTTTCCAATTGAAGAGGTGTAGTCTTCAAGAGGCACAACTTCAAGGCATTGATTCATTGTCTATAAATACCTCAACCGTGACACCATTTGAAAGCAGAGAAATAGAAGCCTCAGTAATCTCTCATTGGGTTACCTTATCTTCCACCAGTTCTGCCGCCCTGTATCCTAACAGGAAGGGTTCGTTTAATCCTGGGGAGATGCCGCTTCCTATTTACTGAGGGGGCTGCGGAATATCTCTTAAGGACAGTGTCCTCGGACGCGACTCGAATCAAATATTTTCTTGTTTCTTTGCAGATTTTGACTACAATCTTAAGAGATATTTTCCTGCTAATTTTTGGAGTGCATCGTGATGATGAGTATTTTCCAATGCATTTGGGTTGACTACAAAGGAAATTAGATAAGTTTTAATTTCAATCTCTACCTTGTTTTATTTGATTTTTCACAAGTAGAAATTATTATGAGATGTGATTTCAACAATTTGATTGCGAAAATAATTTGGAAAAGTTACTAGCATCATGTATTGGTCTGCCCTCTGTCCGATATGAATATTTTGGATCTGAATATGTGTGTGTACACATGAGTTTTCGGATTTTGGGCGGAAGAGATTGTTTTGCATTCTTTGATGACCACCATCGCCAATTCTGGTGAAATCCTGCCCATATACGATTTGCTATGATTCTAGAAAGATAAGAGAAATAGGCACCAAAGAGAACACATTATTGCGTTTTGTTCTCTGTTTTCAAATTGAAAATCTCTCAGTTTGTTTTGGACTTTGTTTTCCTCAAATGACTGTCAAAACCGTTTGCTACAATTTTCTGTGCTTGTCAACGATGTTTTGTTTTTAAAGATATATATAATTACAGTTTTATTTCACAGTTCATGCCCGTTGGTGAATTTTTATTTATACTGGAGTTTTTTGGTTAGTAAATTTGGTTTGAAAAGGTTGTAACCTCATGATAAATACATGACTCATGCTTATGATATGCATATGGGTATTATAAAATAATGATTATTATTTTAATTCTATATCCATTTGTGGTGGCTTATCTGGTCTTCTTTTTCCTATATATATTTATGTTCTTTTATGAAGGCCTCGCAACAACTAGTCATGGTTGTTTTCCTTTTTGAATCTTTTTCATCCATGCTTTACTGTGAAATCACACATCGAGTCGGTCGAATGGTTGTTTTCCCAAACTGAAAAAGTAAATCTTTATATATATCTATGGGAGAAGAGGATCGTATAATACCCAATTGCGGGGGTGCGTGATGGTTTTGGATATGCTTTTCATTTTGACTGATCCTTGGAAAGTTGCGACTCACTTCCTGTTAAGTGCTGCCACGCGCATCCAATATCTCTGTTTTGGGTTTTTACAAAGATTTGAGTTTTTTTTTTTTTGACAATTTCCCAATATTGCCCAAATGTGGGGGTGCTTCATGATAAGCAAATAGCCTAGATGGCTATGTCTAAGAGAAGGAAAAATATGTTGGTCCGATGATAATTAAGATTGGAGGGAGTGAAAATTGGGTCTTACTGTATCTGATGAAAGTATATTAAAAATAAGCCTATGATCAAGGCGGGTCATGATCAGTACTGTAATGGACGAATATCCAATTTCCCCTTCAACCGGACTATTTTATTTTTTGTGGTAAAGAGATTGTGAGGGCACTGTGATCAGGCAGAAAAGAAGGCTGCAAGTCTGATCAAAAAGAGAAACTATCTTTGGAACGCTTTGATGAAGGAGGAGTACGTCCGTTGGCAACCGTAAATTCTCCGATGAAGAAGAAAGAGTCATATTTCTTCGCTGTGATCAAACCGCAATAAGGTGCGCATCATCTAGATTAGAATATTAATAATATATATAAATATATATTATTAGTATTGGTGGGCATATATTAAAAATTAATAATGCGGATATTGCTTTCAATATTTGATGTGCCTATTTTTGAGTATTGATTTACCCATAGAAATCAATGTGTTATTTAATTATTTATGCTAATTATTGATTACTTGCACGATGAATTTACATCCGTTGAAAGTTTGATTATCTTTAGTTAATAAATATATTAATTTGATTAATGGGGTAGTTACTAAAAATCTTATTTCATCTCGTGAATTTATTATTTTAGTTTGGTTTGAATATTTGTTAATATCCTATGATTTCTCCTTGAATTATGCTAATCTCCTATTATATCTCCTTTTATTTCAATGGGGATCTGATACATATTAAATTAGTTAAGTGAGGATAATGATCGATTGACGATTATCATATGGAGAAAATGTTTTGGGGACTGAAAATTTTATGCTGGAAATAAGTAGTTGTTGCTTGTTATGTGATTATATTTTTTTATAAGATTATATTTAAGATAATAGATATTATATATTTGAAGTGTTCATATTTACGAGGTTGCTTAGTTTGGTTTGAAAAACAAACTTGGGAATCTTGAAATTGTTGAGACATGCGATATGCTCATGTACTGGACTATTATGATTAAAATTCTAATTTAATTAGAATGGAAGAGGATTATATGGTGATATTCTAATTTAATTAGAATTACTATTGAAAAGTTGTGAGATATTTTTTGAAATATTTAAAAGTGTGGGGGTGTGTAAGATATAGAATATCTTATAGGGGGCACCTTAGAATATATATTTTAATACATTGAAAAATTATAAAATTGCTATATATGACGTGTGTTATGATTAAAGTTTATTTAGTGAAGGCTTTGTTATTTGCTGTGAAGAGCAAATCTTATGATGTGAATTATTAAAACTTGCATATAGCTTTAAATAAGCATTATGGTAGTGATATGGAAATTTGATTATTTATCTAGTATTTAGATAAAGGTGTTTTAAATTTTCATGATTTGTGGATATGTATTTATCTTGGTATATTGTGAACATATATTGAACTTTAAAGTGAATGTATGGCATGCATGGTCAAAAATATCATGTTATACACTTGAAAGCATGAGAGAATTAATATGATTTTGGATGTTTAAATCATAAGGAAATAAATAAGAAATGTTTTCTAAAGATTGGTTCTGAGAACCATTATATGAATATTCCTTATGATACTACTTGAGATGATTTTAAAGCTCAATCAATGTATGCACAAATTGTTGAAAATTTGTAGCACCGATAAATGTTAATCCTATGATATAGCAGATGATATGTGGAGATTGAGCATTTATAAACTCTAATTGAAGAGAAAGAAATAGTTAAGGGATGTCATAAATGATGACATCATGTATAGTGGATTCCCGTTGTATTGATATGCACGGATGGTAACTAAAATTCAATATATGTGTGAAAATCCAATGGTTATCATTAACCATAAGTGATAATAAAAGTAAAATATTACGTGAGTCAAAATCGATTACTCTGGAAATGGGTGAAGTGCTAAGAATGTTGAAAACCTCTTAGCAAATATTTTCATAAGAAACCGACTCTTAGTGTCGATGATCTGTGATTGTCAAATGGTAATAGCCATTGTAGAAAGAACAATGATGTAAGTGAAAATCGTTTGAGATATGATATAAATAAGCGCTTAAGAATTATGGTAGAGTTATCTCAATTGATTTGGTGAGGTTAATAATAGACTTATCGGATCCATTAACAAAACCCCTTGGGAGGAAAATGATTATTGAAATGTCAAGAGGAATGGGACTAAAGCCGACTATTAATTGACAGCGATGGCAACCCATCCTTTGTGATTGGTGATCCCATGAAGAAGGTTCACTGGGTAAGAACAAGTCGTTCGTCAGTTCTGACTAGCACAAATATTTTACGTCCCTTCCTATGATACTTTGAATGTGCTAGACTGCATTATTATAGGTTGAGCAAAGCTCTTAATGATTTCATAGTTCAATGAGGCAGTGTGCATAGTGCAGGCACAAAGTTAAATGAAATCACCTCTATGAATGTGGAGTGTGGCCGCTCCTATGAGATCTTGGCAAAATCTCTAGAGCATTCATTATGCACCAGGCACGCGCATGGCTGACATAACGCGCAAAACCGCTGTTAACAGTGAAAATGTTAGGATATAATCTGACTCTTAATGCCTCTGATACACACCAAGAGATGTGAGTTCATAGTCCATAGGACCACTGACATCTCTGTGTATCATGTGTTATTGGTCTAGGTCTAGTTCATAGTCCAAAGGACCACTAGATACAACGGTTATATCCATGGGTGTAACTCAGCAAATGGTGTGTTTTCTTTGACACATGTGGGGGATTGTTGTAAATATTGCATATGGGTGTGTCAAAGAAAGAGTCTCTCCAATATTATGGAATGTGTTTAAATGAAGAGATGCGTTTTTGAGAAGTCATGTTCGTATTTGTCAAGGGATTTGTGTTGGTTCATGAATCAACATGGTTCATGAATTTAACAGATAGTTATGACTTTCCAATTGAAGAGGTGTAGTCTTCAAGAGGCACAACTTCAAGGCATTGATTCATTGTCTATAAATACCTCAACCGTGACACCATTTGAAAGCAGAGAAATAGAAGCCTCAGTAATCTCTCATTGGGTTACCTTATCTTCCACCAGTTCTGCCGCCCTGTATCCTAACAGGAAGGGTTCGTTTAATCCTGGGGAGATGCCGCTTCCTATTTACTGAGGGGGCTGCGGAATATCTCTTAAGGACAGTGTCCTCGGACGCGACTCGAATCAAATATTTTCTTGTTTCTTTGCAGATTTTGACTACAACCTTTCCCTTATTTATGCACAAAACTGCCACCTACAGCTTTAAAATTCAAATGTTTTGTAACATCAGTGTGGATTAGCACACGAACCAAAAGTCCATTGGCCATGATGAACTACAAAAAGCAGATAAAATATGATTCATACTATAGCAGAATGAAACTAAAAGGGGAAAAAAAATCAATTACAAGCATGGAAATTGATACCTTAGGCATCATATCAACATTATACACTTTATACGCGCCCAGATGCTCAGGTGGCTGGTCATCTCCTTTGAACCGCTTTCATAACTACAAAACAGAAAAAAAGAAAAGATGGAAAGAGACAAAGAAGAAAAAAAATCGATGAGCAACTAGATAAACCCTATGCTTCTAAATAAATAAACACCATGGGACAAGAACCTGCTTAAGATTAAGTGATGTAGACTCTCCTCCATAGTAATCATTTCTGTCCACGTGCAATACATATTTCAAGTAGATGAAGTTAGAGGTGATCAGACAAATCAACGAAACTAATTGCAATGGCATTTTAGGGAAATGATAGCAATTCAATATCTGTTTATAATCTTATAGGCCACATCATATTATTAGAAACATCAGCTATCCCTCTAAGAAATAATTCTAGAAATATGGTTGAAAAAGAAGTTATGGTTGAAACTTGAAAGTGGATGGCCAAAAATAGAGAAGATAGAAAATGAGGATTGAAAACCATTATATGATAGCTACATTAAATGATGATTGAAAATTTAAATAAAATACCTTTTCATGCTGTGGTGAATAAAAAGTGAAAATTCAATGCAAGTAGCTTAAAAAGATGATCATTTTTATTTTACTATACATGCCTAACACTTCACTTGGATCCGATTAATTTCTTAAAAAATTTGACATTATCAATTTTAATATGAGAAATACATATTATATTTTTAACTCATTTACATTGTGAAATCCTCATCAATCTGAACGAATCTTGCTCACAATGAGTCAATATGGTCTCCGTAAGAATTTTTCAGTTCTCACATCATATGATTGAGAGGCTTCAAAAGTCATTTTATATGGTTGTTAATTGACAAATGTATTGGGTTGTCGCTTACATTACTCCTTTCCCTATGAGCATCAGTTGTATCATACACCATGCCTGTTGTATTCATGTTGTGCGCATCTGGCATGCTTCTCCAAAAGAACATGATTTACACCTGGAAGAACGACACCACCAGTTGTGGGGAACGAGCATACTTCTACTCATTTTTACACTACGGCAGAGGTATACTTTCCTTTGACCTATCAATGGATCGCTGAAATTCTAACTTGAAATATCTACTTTCATCATTAAAATATTTTTAATCCTAAGTTATTCTTTCGGAGTTGTTCTGATGTGAGTACTTTTCTTCTCATTCTACCGAGAAGAGGCCACTGCCACCCCGTCGTTCTTTTTTGCTTTCATATTTTGTTTGGTTGCCACTATTCTCTGTTATTTTTGACGTAGCAAGTGAATATATTTTACAGTTCCATCATCATATGATTGAGAGGCTTCAAAATTCATTTGATATGTTTGTTAATATGTGAAAATATGATATAGAAGGTATCTTGCAGGACTAAGGGTGGTTGAGTCTAGTGGAAGGGGCTAATCCCTCAACATGGGAAACCAAGGTTTAAATTCTTATTTGGTGAAGTGCCCACTTTTAATGCCCGACAGTACCTTGAATGCGATTGACTCCAATTAGAGGATATCTATGCTTAGCAAAAAAAGAAATTATCTTTCAGAAGGCTTTGAGAGTTGCCTCTTTTTGGGCTCCTCATGGTTTAATTTTATGCTGATGACTTGGTGTAATTCATCTTCGATTCTTGGGGAAAAGATGGAATACGTTGAAGAGATAAGTGGAAAAAAGAATTTTTTTTTGGTGTAATTCCCTTTTGCGTCGGCAATTTTTTTTACTTCATTAAAAAAAAGAATTTTCGCCTGGTTCTTTAATTTATTCTGACATATGGAGTGTAGATTGTTAATAATATTACCATGTGGTTCAGGTGGACACAGGTGTTGCACTGAGTGAGGCCCTCCTTATCCATGAAAAATGGATTGAGTATGCTCTGCAGATATTCAGAGGCCTTCTTTTCTTGATCAGTATATGCTCTGCAGTATAGAATCAGTATGATTGTGAAATTTATTCAAAGTGTCTATTTGGGTTCTTTGTTTAGTTACTTTTATTATGTTATTTAACCGTTAATTTATTCGTTATAAATGTCTTTTCAAAGATTACATATTAAAACTGCAACAAAAATTACGGGGATCATGCGCTCACATTGCCACAAGTTAGATAAATTACCTTATTTTAAAATCCTTTGTGGTTATCTCTGTTCTGCGATTATTTTAAATTTTTATGTATTATTTTAAATGTAAAAATAAAATATTCAAAAAAATTAAAAATTAACAAACCCGTGAGCCGTAACTTCTGCAGTCATAAGAAGGCCAAAAAAAAAAAAAAACAAACAAACTTCTGCAGTCATAATGCATTATTATTTATTTGAATTTAAAATAGAATGTTCAATTTTTTTTTTCTTTTCAGGTTTTTATTTTAGCATAAGGTTTGAAAGATGCTATTTCTCTATTGGTGGACTTATTTCAAATCCAGTTAAAATTTTATAGTATCTTATTTTTGATATTTTGAACTAAGACTTTTAAAATAAATTTAAATAATTTTCTGCATTTAAAATATTATTATAAATATTTACATCCCCTACCGTTATTTCTTTCTTTAGAGTTATCTCAATTTTTTATGTATTATTTTAAATATAAAAAATAAAAGATTCAGAAGCCTGTACAGTAACAGGGGCGGTTCATAAATAATATATAACGTTGCATCATTGTTATTTAATTATAATAATCTTTGCGGAAAATGTAGCAAATAAAATGACCAAAACTAAAATTTTGTTGCTAGTTAATTTGGATAATTATTGCTATCAAAGATTTTGATCGGGAAAATCAGTGTTCAAACGGGAAAATTTTCAATTCCTTAAAAAGTTGTGTGAGATATTTTAGATTTGAGATTTGAGAGTATTTTATTTTATGTATTTCAATTTTAATATATTGAATTATTTCATAATTTATACAAACCTTATTTATTTATTTGCTTGTTGCTCTTTTTCTCCCTTATCTTAACTTTTCATGTATTATTTAAATTTAAAATTTAAAAGCTCAAAAAATTTGCAAGCTCCCAATCCATGATGAATTATTTTCATTCAATTTATTGATTTTATTTTTTAAAATTTATTTTTATTTTGCATATTAGATTTTGAAGTAATTTTTTTGATCTTTTTAATAGGTGTGGAAAGGTACCCAGGCCAGGAGAACAAATTCGATACAATAATAAATGAAGGGTAAAATTATATATTCATATGAAAATTTCTCTATGTGCCTTTTAAAGAGGATAAAAAATTTCCCTCTTTACCTTAAATAAGTTGTGTGTAAATGTTGCAGGGCAATTTTTTATATACTACACATACTTCTCTGGTCCTATTTATAAGTTAAAGAGAGAAGAAATTTTTTTATCCTATTTAAAAGGCACAGAGAGAAATTTTCATATGAATGTACAATTTTACCCTTCATTTTTTATTGTATTGAATTTGATCTCCTGGGATATAATGTATATTAAATAGAGATAAAGTTGAAAAGTTATTCAATTTTATGAAATTGTTAATAAATTTTGAAGTTTTTCTTGGCCTACGTAAAAATGGGTGAAAATGTCTTATAAATATAATCAGGGGAGTAAGGGTTAAGTTTCAATTTTGCTCTTTGAAAGGCTTCGCATAAAAGTTGTAAGCATATGGAGTAGCATATTTTGGATTTAAGGTCGCCCTGTGAGTGTCAAAAATTGAGTAATATAGCAAACCCATATTGTTAACAGTTAGTTGGGTCTTAGGGCTGATGTGGCTCTACCACATAGGAAATAATACTACATATTATTCCACCTATTATGAGCATAATCAAATCCTCAAGCTTGAATCAAAAGTTAAACAAAAAAAACACCACAAAGAATTACAAACATCACCACCGGCGTCACTATTATATTGTTGACAACCACCTAAACCCAGTAAATGAAATCAAAACTAGAAATCCTGAGCCACCCATTACTGGCTAGAAAAACCAAACAAGAAATGAAGATGAAAAAAGATGGATGGAAGTCCAAAAACTATCAAAGATGAGGAAAGGTGAACCGATTAAGATAACAAAAGCGGCAATGGCAAAACCAGAAACATATATATCAACAAATCCATAAATTCATGAACAAAAATTTAGATGAACGACAATGCTTTAATGGATTAAGATCTATAAATTTAAAAGAAAATAGACCAAAAACAAAATCAAGAGAAATGGAATGTTGTGAAGGGTCTAATGTAACAGTGAGTGTCTTGTAAAGCAAGAGCCGTCTTCAAATAGTGGTGTCCAACGGGTCTCACAAAGCTTCACGTTGCACAATTCAAAATTATTTTTTCATTATCATTTTGACAAATTATTCTTTCAAAATAATTCCTACCAGATATTTTTAGGATCTAAACAATATAGAACCATAATTTTTTAAATTCCAACATATTTTTATATTACATAACTGAATCTATTTGTACCCTTGCATTGCACGTGGTCAGTACTAGTTACTTAACAAAATCAAGAGCTTGTTAATAAAAAAGTTAGAGACAACACTAACTATCTGAGTAAATGTTAAATCAAATTGTAATTATTACTTCTTTTACTCTTGTTTCCTTTTTATTTTTATGTGGAACTTTTAACCTCAAAAAATGGAATGTTGACATATGATTTTTATTATATTTTAGGGCGAAGGTGCAATTCTAGTCATAAATATTTCTTTGAAGAGCTACCAGCATAGCTTATTGGCCGACTTTTTGTCTCTTAGCCTTGGGGTTCACAATCAAAAATTAACCAATAATTGTGTATAGACAAATCTAGGATCGTTCTCTCTTCTCGATGAGCCTTTTATTGAGTCCTAAGTAATCTAAATGTGATGCAAATGCAATGAGAACAAGGGGAAAATTGGTTTTGGATTTTGTTGAAAATAAATAAATGCAAATTTAATTAAAATCCTAAAGCTGCGATTTTTTGTCTTTTCAAATAGTGAATGGAATGGAATTAAAATTGAAAATATGAATAATAAAGTGAACCTTAGTGGCAAATTTGGTGGTTTTCCTAGCTCCTTAAATTAATTTGGGAGTTACTTTTGCATCGAGTGAAAGTGAAAACCTCAAGCAAACGTATTGAGTCCAATTTATCTAATCAATTACTAATCCTGCGATCGCATTCATAGTTATCTCTTAGATCAATTGTTAAAATCCACTTGATGTATGTTTCAAAATTATTTTAATGCACTTGTTTCCTCTGAAATGATAGCACTATCGCGACACTCAATTTGAAATAAAGCCATCACACACACTAGTAATCACATAGAATGTATAACTTCATTAATTTAAAAGAAAAATAATTTCAATCCATAGTCCAAATGCATCAACACAAAATTCAACACAAATGTTAACCAACAAGGACAAATGAACACTCATCCAAATCTCAAATATATGCACCAATTCGGACTTAAATCAAATAGAACACAATTAATACATAGAGCTAATGGAAAACTAAAAAAACTCCCCTTTGAAGCACATTGAAGCTCCAGCCACTTCCTCTACCACAAAGACTCAATGAAATTCAGCCTCTCATGATGTTAACAACAGCCATGGATTGTTTGAAAATGATGAAATGGCCAAGGCATTGACAAAATAGAATAGAAGCTATTGGTGCAGAGTGGAAAACAGAGCGAAGGAAGAATGGTGATCGACTTTGACTAAAGCTAGAAGAAATGGAGGAGAGAGAGAAATCAAAAGTGGAGCCAGGGGAAAGACAAGGGTCTGGAAGGAGAGAGTGAATGTGATTGAATGGTGATAATGGTAGAGAGCAAGAAAGTGACGGTGGTGAACTCCAGAGACTGTGGTGACGATGGAGGGAGTGGCTTGAGAGAGGGATGATGGAGAAGGAAGGCAGGCGGTGATGAGATGCAAGAAGGTCGATGGTTATGCAGTAGTCTCTCCTCTCGCGCGCGGTGTCTCCCCTATCTCTGCAAATCTCCTCGCAACCAAAGAAGACGGAGGTGGTGGTAGGCTACGTCACCAGCGACAATGATGGATGGAGTGGGAGGATCGATGGTTGAGCCAGTGTCTTCCACGACACAATTCCGTCGGTGTCTCTGCTCTCAGCTCGGCACTCAACTCCACAGTGTTGGGAGAGGGTGGTCGCCGGCGGCTATGGTGAAGAAGATGAAGGCCGCCGGCGACAAAAGAAGAGGAAGCAAAGAAGAAGATGAAGGTGATGCGATGATGATCCAGACATGCGGCACTCAGCTCTCAATGAATATAACTCTCAGCTCCTTGGGTCTGCATCCAATATCGGGTCTTCAGCTGCGTCTCGGGTCAGTTCTGAAGGAGGAGGTTAGCCCTGGTGCCCTGGTCAAAACGTGAGTTTTGACCAGAGACTAAAGTGAGAACTTTTGAAAGCTGACTACACTGAAATTTTTTTGACATCTTGTGGGTATAATTGTAATTATTAAAAATTTTGGGAAATTTTCTGTGATTTTCTCTGGGCCCTTTTCCTCATAAATTTGTAATTTTCAAAATTTCTTGGGTCCTTTTCTGTAATTTTTCTGAAGCTTCAAAATATTAATTCTGACCCTCCAGATCTCAAAATTTCTTCCTTCACACCTACAATGCAAGTTTAAGTACAAAGGTAGCATCAAATGTCCAAAAAACAATTGTACAAAATAATTAACAAATTGTGACAATTTTACCCCTAATTTCAATTAATTCAATACAATCGTCCATAGCCAAAATTAGTGCTTAATCATGTAATAATGCCTCTGAAAATGCATCAAAAATCCCAATTTTATTATGAAAAATCATATAAAAATATGGTTTAATCAACAGCAAATATTTTTTTGGTTCAAAAGTGCCCACGAACATTAAAAAGTAGAGCAATAATGCCAATTCTGTGAAGTTGTTGGACGTTGACCATCAAATGTAACTTTTGACTATTTGTGTGACACGTGTCATAAGATGGTGTAGACATGGACTTCCTGTTTGACTGAAAACCTAATCCCGATTTTTCCATTAAATATCCGACCACCCACCACTTGTCCATTAATCCGGAGACTTGCCTTCTCCTTCATTGTTTAAGTTGTCTGTCTGTCGTCGGAGGCGGAGAAAGCCCCGTCATGAGATGGCTTCGTCTTTATCATCAATGATAGGAAGAAGTAGAAGAAGAGTGGTGATCCTCAGGCAACCGAGTCACGAGGATAACTATGAAGGTGCGCTGAGGTACTGTCATCATAGATTGGAGGCTCCACGGTGGATGGCATGGAAAGAAGGCAACCCTAGGTGGAGATTTTATGGTTGTTCTAACTACTATAAGGTATGTGTGTTTAGTTATTGGGAGATGATTGTTGATGTCATGATGATTGAGTGATACTAGATTTATTTTGACCGGAAGGGTGTTGTGGGTTCTTTGCTTGGCACGATGAAGAGTTTGGAGAGAGGACAAATAAAGTGATAAAGGAACTACTTGATCATATTGACAAATTATACGATGAGAATACTTTCCTGAAATCAAGGCGCAAGAGAAGGATTGTCTCTGATCAGCTGCGTGAAATTGAAGTTAAAATGAGGAAGCTGAGATACAAAGATCAAATAAGGTAAAGTGAAACTAAGAAGGGCGCAAGGAAGTTTAAATATGTGATAACTATATTGATGATGACATGGGTGTGGATATTTTATATGTATCTGTACAAGTTGTTTGAACTGGGTATTTGTACAAGTTGTAAGGTTTAATGCATTAGCGATAAATCAAAATTTCAATGTCCAATATTTCTGGTTTACTATCTACAAATGAAACAAGGAATGGTATTTAACCAAAGTTTTGAACTGAAGTTGAAGGTTAATGTAGAAGGTAAATATATTAGATGATTGAGAATTAAAATGTCCAAAAGCATGAAAATTTCAAAAGGACTGAGTTGATCTAAGAGGTCTAGCACCTGACTTACAAAAGGGCAGCATAAATATGACATACAAAGCATACCCAATACACAAAAAGAATCTCAATACAATCAAATGTTAACCAGACCACAAAATGTGCCAGCTATGGCATAAAGAAATCCCCCACTCAAATTTCATGAATAAAAGCCTTAAGCTTTCAAATTCAATAGCAAATTAATCTTTTTATCCATATGGTTTTCACTCCATGCAACTATCTGTACACTTTGACTAGGTGCAACTCAATCCATACAATATGACTTGGATATAACTTAGTCCCTATAAAATAAAGATCAAGACTAAATAAGAAATGGATTAAAACTATAAAAACTGAGTTGCAACCGATATATCATCTTCAAGACTGGTGTTATGAGTAAAAAAAATTCAAATGCTTTACTCAACTTGCGTTCCCACAAAGGAAGAATGCACACATCCTGACTGCTCATTGTGCTTTTTCAATCATTAACTATAAAAACTCCTTCTCTTGTTCAAAAAAAAAAAGGAAAATTTCAGTCACCCCATACCAAAAAAAGAGAAATTCATTTTACTCAACCAAAAAAAATTTGAAACTTCACTATACGTTAGGGTCAAAATGAAATTAAGTTTCATTGATGAAAAGATAATGATGCCCTTGCTTTATTATTTGAATCCCCTCATTTGTTCTTGTAAATTAATGCTCTTGTTTGTCTTATGTATTCCTTTATATATCTTGTGAATAGCCAAAATGTTCTTGTTGACTCCCTGATTTCTTTTGAATCTCTTTATTTGTCCTAGAGATAAATGCCTTTATTTGTCTTGTAAATACTCTTACGAAAAAATAAAGTAAGGACATCATTATCTTTTTATCCACAAAACTTAATTTCATTTTGGTCCAAGAGGTACGGTGAAATTTTAGATTTTTTATGGATTGGCTGCAATAAAATTGCTTCTATGGAGCTAAATGAAATTTTCCATTAAAAGAATGTAAAATTTTCCATGTAATAAAAATTGTTTGCAAAAAAATGAAACAGGTAACTCCAAGCTGGGTAGTTATCCTCTATTTCCATCATATGAAAAAGTCTATTCAAATATCCTAGGGAAAATGAAAGTGAGGTCCCAAGGACCAAAGAAAATACCAATAAAGTCTCTGCGAAAGGAAATAACAACTCGTTAAGCATGTTTTACAACTCAACATGTTGTAAAAATGACTTAAAAGATTGTTATTTCTTTTTACAAGAACTTTAATGGTATTTTGTTCGGCCTCTGGGACCTCACTGTCATTCTCCCAATATATTATCATCTCAAACTAATAGGTCTTAGGCTTTGTTTGGTTGCTTCAATGGAAATGGAAAAGGATTCCTTTATATACTAATCCAGGTATGCAACATCTGTTATTTTCATGGCCTCATTACCTAACATTAGCTATGCGCTTTTTTCTACTCCCTCCGGTCCTAATTATAAGACAATATTTAGGAGTTGATTTTGGTCCTAATTATAGGACAAAGTTTTAATTTTTGTCAATTTCTTCCCAAAATACCCCAATTGATACTTCAAGGCAAGTGATCAACATTAATAGAACATGATTTCTTGTATGTATTAAATAAGGGCATTTTAGAAAAATAAATAAGATTAACTAATTTAACTACTATTCTTAATTTCTCCAAAGTTAGGTAAATATGTCCTATAATTAGGACCGGAGGGAGTATTAATTTTTAGCCAAACATTTGTCATACCAAGAAATGATTGGTGGGGATGATAAGTGGCCATGAACTCTCTGAGAATACTAACACAAGTTTGAATCCTATAAAGCGCACTTGTTAGTAGAGGAGATAACCTGTTATACGACATACTCTCTCTCTCTTTGAACCCCGATTAGCCAGTTGCTCAAATACCTGACCTATATCGAAGAAGGTCAAAGTGAAAAAAAGGCGCCTGATACCAAAAAATAATTACATTTGCTATTGAAAAAGTTACTTTTCATTTCAGTCCCTTTTCCATTCCATTATGAGTACAAAATAAGGCCGTCATGCTTAAGTACTATGTCAAATGAGTTGAATCTTTACTAGAGTCCAATAAGGGAAATTAATTAACACTCACACCTCTGTTTTTGGCTCCAAACTCCCGCCAAACTATAATTGGACCATAAATAATTTTGGGTGAAGTGCAACTTTGTTTCGGAAGTTTTCGCTGAGAAGAATTGTTACCTTAGAAGTCTTTTTAGGTTCAATGTTACCCAAGAAGTGTTAAAATGGAGCATTATGACCCATTTTCATTAAAAAATTGATGGTCAACGTGATTTTTTTTAATGCTCAATGTTAATTTTTTAATGGAATAAGACAACATTACTACGATTTGAAACTTCCAGGGTGATATTGAAAATGAAAAAACTTTTAGGACAACATTGCTCCTTAGCAAAAAACTTATGGGATAGATTTGCACCTTAACCCCATAAGTTTTCTTCAATGTGAAGCACTCAACAATGCCATTACGGTTATTTAATTAAAATCATATGTTTTCGTTGATTTATTCCATCTTTGCAACTTCTATGGGATGTAGTGCATGCATGCAATTTTTGTACTTAGATTTGGAAACCAGATAGGCATACTCATTATTGCTTAGTTGAGGTTCTTGCATCACCTAAGTAAAAGAATGAATAACAAATATGGGGCATAAAATGGTCCTTGAGTACAAAGAATGATCAGTATATGAGTTATTCACTTTCCTCTAGAACATCTAAGAAAGAATCATGAAAATAATATTGAAAATGAAGTTTCCTTTTTTGTAAACTTAGGCAAGTGTATTTGAACATTTTATTCAGCGGTAGAACTTGCAGCACTCAAGTCCACAGAAAGATCAACTTCCTGAAACAAACAATACAGAAACTAATGTGAGCAAATGAGGGATTTCTTGTTAATAAATAATTTGCATACAATTTTTCCGAGAAGGATAAAATACTATAGCATATGTGAAGGGTTATTAAATATTAAAAAATGGATCTAAATTGACAACTTGCTTGTAAATAGACAGAAACATGCCATTTTTAATGCGTATAAACATAAGGTACATCTTTGAATCAAAAATTATGTTTTATTTGCCCAAAAAAATGGATAACAGTAAAATAAACAGAACAAAAAGGAAACCATTCCAACATTGCACAAAATGTGTTTTTTAAATCAAAAGGTAAGATTTACCAAAAGATGGTGCTATACCATATTGAGAAATGATGTGATATGAGAGATAAGAGAGAAGAATTACAGGGATGATTCCAGAAGTGATTTGATGAAATGTGCAATTTTGTTAAAATATCATACAATTGATAATTACCTTTCCAGTGATCTTTCTGTACAGTGCAAGCACATCTTTTAGTGTGGACTCAAAGTGCGTTGTGGGGTCATAGCTCTACAAGTAATAAAATGTCAATCAGTAAAACTGATTTTTTCAGATAAAATGAAAAAGTCCTCTCAGGTGGAATAAGAAAGATGGTAAAATCTCACATCCCCTATGACGGAAATAAACCAAAGACAAACATAACCCTACTCATTTGAAAATATGAAGTTGCTGCAGGTCTATACTAAAAGTAAAAAAGGATACCTGGTTGTGTAGAGACTTGAACCATTTAACTCCAAAGCTAAATTTTTTTTTAATCAAAGTGGTCTTTAACATGGTATCCAAATCCCACAAATCAAGCCGGCACATTTGTAATGGTATGGTATGCCGTTTCTATACACACACACACACACCCCAATTCTAGTTTCCTTTCACAAGGGATAAGGAAAAGAAAGCAAGTGAAAAATATAAAATAAAATAATTCAAAGAGACTATACTTATAGTAGTGATGAAGCAACCGTCAGCTTTGCAATCATTCTCAGGTTCATATCTGTCATAAGTGTCATAGAATATCTCATTTACAGGTCTAAGAAGATCAATACCGGGCTTCAATTCCACCTCAGGTTGGTCAGTCTCTGCTTTTGCCTAGACAAAAGCAATATATTTTCCTTGTGCTGCAACATTATGAGAATAAGAACAGCAAAAAAGATACCTGCAGTTACCATGGACACCAAGAATCAGTTCCTTATATTTTGGAATCATAAATTTAAAACTAAAAGTTCATTATTCTTCGCACTTCAACTTTAAGATTTGTCATTCATAAGAAATTGAGAACATAATGCATCCCCATTCACATTTTAATTTTTTTAGTCTCACTGTCCCACTACTTCCCGTCATTGTCATTCTTTGGAGTTAGAGACAAGTCCTTTATTACTTCATACCTAAGAAGGTCATTGTTTATGCTTTCATCATTTGTGATTTGCAAAATACGAAATCAATGAAGGCTAGGGTTTGTCCTTGCATATCTGATTTGTGACCAAGTTGTTTTTGCGGCAGAATGATCTGAGCTGAATGAGAATCATTGGTATTTGGAAATGGATGACTTATAATACATATAGCACGTGCAACTTTTCTAACCTTTTTGACCTATCAGTCAATAAAATATTTGCAGGTGAAGATTAAACTCATTATCAAATATCGAGATTAATTATGTTACTTTCTCATTTAAACCATGAAAACTTGCTTTTTTAATCACTAAAACATGAGAGAAGCTAATAATCTAAATACTCTTAAGAAATCTAACGGGGTACCTTATCAGGTAGATATGAGGGATCACACACAACTTTCTTGCATTTGGCTGTTTCCCCATTAGATGTCACAGCGATGGCTTTCCCACTATCATCAAACTCAACCTGCTCAGTAGAAAATAAACAGTGAGAAACTTGAAACAAAAAATAAAAAAATATTAGAGAAAAGGAAAAAAAAAATACGACGTAAGAACTTGGGAGGACAAAATGAACTTTAAGGGCTTGTTTGGTTTTAGGGGAGGGGTGGGGAGGAAAAGTTTTTTGAATTTGAATTTTAAAAAATTAAGAGAAGTGAAGTTAAAATTTTTTAATTTATTTTTTATTCTTTCATCTTACATCTTCTCTTTATTAAAATTTTATAACCCCACTCCTCCAATCTTTTTAAATTCAACTCATAAGAATTTTCATTGCCCTCCAAATCCCTCATATCAAACAAACCCTAAATTAGTTGCAAATGACAAGCTAGAGAAGAAATTTCCTTACAATTCAATTTACTTTCTTAATACTCGTGATTCATCATTGCGAATTTAGGTAGACAATTCATTATCATTATGAATTTGGTATCAGATTCAAATGCTCTATAGATGGAAACCTAAAATTTTGGCATTGCTTTATAAGTTTTAGAAGTCAAATAGTTTAAGGATATATAAACTATATATTGACACAAGAATGTCACCATTTGTATGCCAGAGAATCAGAGAGAGCAAGATAGATAATAGGAAAATTCTTAATAATTTGCTTCATTATTTCATTATTCAATAAAACACAACAATGTCCTTGTTTTGTCCAGCAGAAGAAACCAAGTTAGAATGAGGGAATAAGTTATGACAAA
Organism: Inga leiocalycina; assembly: GCA_963242795.1. Classification (NCBI taxonomy): domain Eukaryota; kingdom Viridiplantae; phylum Streptophyta; class Magnoliopsida; order Fabales; family Fabaceae; genus Inga; species Inga leiocalycina. The sequence goes on from OY725321.1 coordinate 64,386,307, forward strand.
GAAGTCGTGGGAATTAGAAAAATACGAACCATGAAAACTTTTGTGACTTATGGGCTAATTACCTTCCTTAGGACATATGAGGAAAACACTTTGAAAGTAAACCAAATAAAGTTTTTAATCCTTTTCTTTTTTTCCCCCCTCGTAAAACCCTTATAAACCAAAAGGGCTTTTATAGTAGAAAGGCATCAAGATGCAAGCTTTCACCAATTCTAGTAATTCAAACTATCTTCCATAATACTGAAGCATGCTAATGGACTTGCCTTGCATTCTGGTTTTGTTGAGTATGTAAGTTCCACCATGTACTGCACTTAAACATGCAAATGCCTGTTCGACATCAAAGAGATGAATGTTAGTTCCAGATGTATAATAACTTAAAAGGATAGAGAGCAAGGAAAACCTGAGGCAATTCTCCCAGTCCATATAATTGATATATGTAACGTGAGCCTTCTTGAAAATGTTCCAGGGACTCTGCATAAAGCTGGATAAAATTGAAAGTAGTATTACTAGCTTATGTAAGTTGCCAAGTAATTCTAACTACATAAATATCAATAGAATCAACTGAAAGGTATGATTCAGAAGATCTCATGAAGAAAAGACAGAGGAAGCCTGAGGAATCAAGGTAATAATAACATTGGGTATATCCAACATTAATGGAAAAAACTGGTCCACAAGAATATGTTAGTGCATAGAAAGAAACAAAAGGTTAATAATAAACTCACAATATTCTTAATAGTATTACAAGATAGAAAGAGAAAACATTATATGCCAAATGACTATATGGTCCATAACCTTGTGCTAAGGATATACATAAAGAATGATATAATGACCATTTTTTACGTTGAATTGTAGAAAAAGGAGAAAGCCTTTAATGAATTATTATCTGAATCTTTTGTTGTCAATGTTATCATTCTATACATAACATGTTCGGAATTCAGATTTGGTACATGATTTCTTCTAGTGAGGACGACAAAAAAAATAATACTTTTAACAGAGAACAGACTGTTAGATTAGGTTCATCTAATGGGCATAGTTATATTCATGGTCATCCATTAACAGACAATGAAGAAAAGCCTTGAAATTCCTAGAATTTTTTGTGGTTCCAGGATTTATATTATATTTTGTACTGCAAAAGGGGCCTCCACAAGATCAAGGTCCAAGATCACTAAAAAATCTAGTTGTAGAGAGGGGCAGTCATGAATCTAAACAAGATTACATCTACAAATGAGTGGTGTTCACAAATCTCTAATTTTATTATATATTTTCATAATTTATTTAGGGATTTTGTCATAATAATTTAGCTTAAAATGCTTTATTTGTGCTTAATTGAGATTAAGAGTAGAAATATTAAATTAGGACTAAAAAGGATAAAATTGTCAAAATAATTTTAATTACTCTTAACCATTGATTTTTCGGTGAATATTTGATGTTGGTTAAATTGTTTTTAATTGTAGATACTTGAAAATTCAGATTAAATCTGAAAATGGCAATTTGTGGTGTAAATTTCAGGAATGACATTCTGGTCCCATGAAATTAGAAAATGACAAATCAATCCCATTGAAGCACTGCGTTTTGATCAATATGCATTAGGTCAGATTTTTGTAGTTCCAAGGAGCTGAGGGCAGTGATAGAAGAGAGCTGAAAAAATAGAACAAAAACATAGTACAATAAACTGGACCGGATTGGCCGGTTCGACCGGTTGAACTGGGAACCGGGAACGGGTCCCTGGTCCGGTCCAGTTTGATCAGTAAACCGGTCAGACCGGTTGAACCGGTCAAAACCGGTGGTCCAACCGGTCGACCCAGTTTCTTTTTTTTTTAAAAAAATTTTCTAAATTTTTATTTTGTGTTTTTTGAGGGCAAAATGGAAAGTTGAAGACTAAAATGAAGAGAAAAATAGATAAAGAAATAACAAATCTAAAAAAATGAAGAAAATAATGAAAAAAATTATTTAAAAAGATATAATAATTATAGGAAATGAGATATCTTTGCATAAGTATATGTATTATAACTAATACTAATAAATTTTAAACATTTTTTTTTCTAAAAATCTTTATTTTTATCTAAAGAAGTTTAAAAATATATTAATATGTATTATCACTAATAAATTATAATATTTTAATATGACCGGTTCCACTACCGGTTAGACCCCGGTTGACCCATTAACCCTTCAACCAGTGCTGTAACCGGTTCATTGCCCGGTCCGGTTTTTCATTCCTTGCAAAAACGAGAAGAGCGGCGGGGAATTGGAGAACAGAGGAAGTCGGGTTGGGTAGGAGGAGCGGCGGCGAACATCATCCTCTCAACACCATCTCCACCCCTCATCACCTTCCATCACCTTTCATCCACATACACCTCACCATCACTGTCGCTCCTCCAAGCCAGCGATTGCAACCATTCCACCGCCCCCAAGTCGGAGCTGCCCCAAGGCCGAGAGCTGAGAGTGAAGAGAATGAGAGAGCTGGGGGCGGAGCTGCAAGATTGGGATTACGAGGAGCAAGCTCAGAGACGCCGCGACTAAGAACAGGAGAGGATGCCGAGATTACAGAAGCTGAGGGCGACGAATTGAACGGTGCAGACAGAAAAAATAGAGCTGAGCTGAGACGAGTGTGCGAGGAGCACAGGAGCTTCAGCGCAACCTTCAACCTCACAACCACCACCGCCTCACTACCATCTAACGGCGTTAGTACGGATTTAACGGGTTTTGTGGTGGATGCCCGTTTTAATTGTTCATTGGTATTTTTGCCCCTTCTAAAAGATATTTGTGCCAGACGCTCCTCGGACAAAATTTCGTTGGTAAATTTGCACCTTAACCCTAATTTAAATATAAACAAATGTAATGGTAATGAGGGAAAATTGGTTTTGGGTTTTGTTTGAAAGTAGGTAAGTACAAAACTTAATTAAAATCCTAAAGCTACTATTTTTTTTTTTGGTCTTTTCAAATAATGAATAAAATGAAATATGAATGAAATGAATTCTCTTAAGAAGTTGGTTCAATGACTATCCTTGCTCCATAAATGATATGGGAGTTAGAAACACATCAAATCTTAATTAAAAACCTAAGTAATCACATTGGGTCTAACACTCATAATCAATAGCAACTCATTATAGAATCACATTCATAACTATTACTTAGTAACATTATTCAAGAACAACTTGATATGTAAAATGGATTGAATTAATGCAAATATTTCCTCCAATATAAATGCACAATCGCGACACTTAAATTAACCCAAATCAGCTATACAAACTAGTAAGCACATAGCAAGTATAGTCTCATTAAATTAATAGGAAATACATAAATGAAAATCATCCAATTACAATAATCCAAATCCAAACACAATATAAGCAATCTTAGCTCAACAATATGGAGTCCAAATAACTCACAATAAAATACTACTAAAAGTACCTTAAAACATAGTTATGAATTACAATAACAATAGAAAATTCATAAAGAAATTTTAAAAAAAAACTTCCCATTGAAGCTCTTGAACTTAAACTAAGTCCCCAATCCTCAACAGTCAAAAGTTTAGTCACTCATTGGAGCTTCAGCGACAGTGACAAAAACTTGTTTGGAGCTCTGAAAATCCATGGAAATTGAGCTCACCCGGAAATCACAGAACTCCCTAAAAAATCACAAAGCTCCCCGGGAAGTTACAAAAATCACCGGAAATCACAAAGAACTTCTAAAGGAGGAAGGTGTGGTGTTAGAGTGAGGAAGGGATGGTGGTGATAATGGTAGGATAGTGCTGGTATGTCAACGCTTTTCTTCGACGGAAATGACAACGGACTTGAGTGGTCCAGTGAAGAGAATCATTGGTGAAGGTCCTCTCTCTGGTTCTCCATTAAGCTTCAAAGTTTCGGCCTTCTCCACTAGGTGCTTATTCGAAGATGACAGTGGGAGGACGCTACAACTTCGATAGTGGTCCTAAGGCGAGAGAGATGATGACAATGATGGTGGTCGACGGCTTTGAGCTTCCTAGATCTGAGCTCTCTCAGTTCTTGGGGCTTTAATGGTGGAGAAGACGCTGGTGGTGGTGAGGAAGGAAGTCCTCAATAATGGTGATGGTGGTGGTAGTGGAGGCGCTTTGTCTTTTTCCGTCACCTCTCAAGTTCGTTTTGACCAGGGACTACACTAAAAATATTTAGAAGTTCATGGAGGGACTAAGTTGTAACTTTTAAAATTTTTGTGGGGCTAACTGTAATTTTCAAAATTATAGGCCTTTTCTTTAACTTTCTCTAGACCATTTCTTCATGGATTTGTAGTTTCCAAAAATTCTGGGTATTTTTCTATAACTTTTTCTAAACTAATCTGGATAGAAAATAAACCCGAAATGTAGTACCTTATATTCTAAAAATAATCAATTAAGGTAAATTATGAAATATATGACATTTTTGCCCCATTTTAATCTTCATTTCATACGAACAACTTTAATCACAATTAATCATAATTAATGCAATTTATGTCCAAAAATAGTGATAAAATCCCGAAATACACCATGAAATAACTAATTAAAATATGGTTCAATCAACTGTCACTATTCTTTGACTAAATGCAACTCACTCCTTATAATTTGACTCGGTTGTAACTTAGTTCCTATAAAATAAAGGTCAATGACCAAATTATAAAATGATTAAAACTATAAGGACTGAGTTGCAGTTGGTGTACCATCTTTAAGATTGGTGTTCTGAGTCAAAAGCGGATAAAAAATTCAGATGTTTTACTCAACTTGCCTTCCCACAAAGGAAAAACAATTCATGAGCTCAAAGAATGTCAATGATGAGGAAGAATGCACACATCCTAACTACTCACTGCGCTTTTTCAAACATTAACTATAAAAAGCTCCTTCTTATGTTTTGAAAATAGGGATAATTTCAGTCAGCCCCTAGAAGAAATTTTATTTCAATCAACTCAAAAAATTTTGAATTTTCACTGCACCCTTTGAGTGAAAATGAAATTAAGCTTTGTCTTTGAAAATACAATGATGCCTTTGTTTTATTTTTTTAATCCCCTTATTTATCTTATAAATGCTTTTATTTGTTTTGTGAATACTCTTATTTGTCTTATGAATTCCTTTATTTATCTTGTGAATGGCCAAGATGTTCTTGTTGACTCTCTAATTTCTTTTGAATCCCTTTATCTGTCCTGTAAACGCATTTATCTTACTTGTGAATGCATTTATTTGTCTTATAAATGCTCTTATAAAAAAATAATGTAACGACTTCATTGTGTTTTCACATATAAAACTTAATTTCATTTTGGTTCAAAAGGTGCAGTGAAATTTCAAAATTTTTTAGGGATTAATTAAAATAAAATTGCTTCCATGAGGTTGACTGAAATTTTCCCTTAAAAAAAATGTAAAATTTTCCATGTAATAAAAATTGTTTGCAGAACATTGAAACAAGTAACTCCAAGTTGGATAGTTATCCTCTACTTCAATCACATGAAAAGGTCCATTCAAATATCCTATCATCTCAAACTTAAAGGTCTTGGGCTACAAATCCAGGTATGCAACATCTATTATTTCCATGGTCTCATTACCTAACATTAGCTATACGCTTTTATCTATTAATTTTAGCCGATAGTAAATATAACATTTGTCATACCAACAAATGATTGGTCGGGATGGTAAATGGTCATGACTTCTCTAAGGATGAGAACACAAATTTAAATCATATGAAGCGCACTTGTTAGTAGAGGATATCACCCGTTAGACGACATACTCGCTCTCTCTCTCTTTGAACTTGGATTAGTCAATTGCTTGAATATCTGGCTTATGTTGAAGAAGGCCACGTTAAAAAAAATAGGCTTAATACCAAAAAATAATTATATTTGCCATTTAAAATGTTACTTTTCATTTCAGACCCTTTTCCATTCCATTACGTGTACCAAATAAGGCCTTCATGCTTAAGTGCCATGTCAAATGAGTGGAATCTTTATTAGAGTACAATAAGGGAAATTAATTAACACTCATACCTCTGTTTTTGGCTCCAAACTCCAGCCAAACTGTAAATAGACCATAAATAATTTTGGGTTAAAGTACAAATTTGCTCTGAAAGTTTTCACTAAGGAGCAATGTTATCCCGAAAGTTTTTTTTTAGGTTCAATGTTACCCCAGAAGTGTTAAAATAGAGCAATATTGCCCATTTTATTTAAAAATTTAATTGTCAACATCATTTTTTTAATGATCAACGTTAGTTTTTTAACGGAATAGGGTAACATTATTTAAAGATTTAAAACTTCCGAGGTGACATTGAACTTAAAAAAATTTCTAAGGCAACATTGTTCATTATCAAAAAACTTCCGGGGCAGATTTATAACTTAACCCAATAATTTTTCTTCAAAGCGAACCACTCAACAATGCCATTATGGTTATTTAATTAAAATCATATGGTTCGGTTGATTTATTCCATCTTTGCAGCTTCAACGGGATGTAGTGCATGCATGCAATTTTTGTACTTAGATTAGGAAACCAGATAGGCATAATCATTACTACTAAGTTGAGGTTCTTGCATCACCTAAGTAAAATAATGAATAACAAATATGGGGCATAAAATGGCGCTTGAGTAAAAAGAATGATCAATATATGAGTTATTCACTTTCCACTAGAATATCTAAGAAAGAATCATGAAAAAAATATTGAAAATGAAGTTTCCTTTTTTGTAAACTTAGGCAAGAGTATTTGAACATTTTATTTAGTGGCAGCACTTGTAGCACTCAAATCCACAGAAGCATCAATATCCTGAAACAAACAATAAAGATTGTTAATAAATAATTTGTATCAAATTTTTCCGAGAAGGATAAAATACTATAGCATATCATGGTATGTGTAACCCCCTTACGTAATTTTATCCGAAATACGTGATTAAAATGAAACAGAAACCAATAAGAAACAAAACTCGTTTAAAATCCCATCCTCACGATAGGGTTTTCACAAATACCTTTCGAAATCTAATTTACTTGGTCTCATATTCAATTTCAAATACAATTACATCATGTGGAATATCACATTTATACAAATATCATAGATCACATACAACATAATCCTGGCAATCCCGGGTTCCATACATTATTCAAAGCCTTACAAGGCACAAACGCCCTTTATAAATTCTCATACGGGGATTACACAAATCTATCTCAAATATCCAATGCATAATACTCCCCACTATGATAACCAACTACCAACTATTGACAGTCCGAAGGAGTCTTCATCGCCCTTGGATGCTTGCCAATCTTTGATCCACCTACCCTGTTTGCATAGTTAGTAGGGGAGGGTGAGATTCGAAAAAATCTCAGTAGGAAACAAATATCAGTATGCATGCAAGATAAGTGTTTAATGCATAACATGCTTGCAATACATAACTCATGCTCGCACAATGACATATCTGCGTGCTCAATGTTTCAATACCATACTCATGGCTATAGCATAAATAGAAACAGAGTTACAATCATTCATATATGTTTCACATAATCAAGCAAAGCAATAGATGCATAAATACACCAACACAAATATCATATACATGCAGAAGAGGTAAGTTCCCTACCCTTGTCCTTCCCATGTATGCTCCAGCTCTGCTTACTCGCGATTAGAACGAATACCGAACCAGGACCAGGGCAAATATCAACCCTATAACCAAAGCAAGGACATAGGGTTATTCTCTATTCCAAAACCTTACTTGCATATCACTTAAAGTTGGTTATCATTCACAACCTTTAGATGGCTAATCAAAGCCTAAACACATGCCTAAAGGCTTGGGAAAACACTTGACCAACGGCCATCTTCGGAAGTCCAAAATTTCATTCTTGGTGGTTGGCCGCGGCCAAAGAATCCACTAGCTAAGGCCAAAAACAGGTCAGAAACATTTGGGCCGTGGCCAAGAAAATCCTAATTTTTGCCTGAATTTCTAAAACTCATAACTAATTCTAGAAAAATTGAAATGAGGTGATTCCAAAGCCAAATGAAATCTATTTAAGTCCTCTTTATAGGAAAAATATGGACCATTGCTAGAAATCACCACAAAATTCCAGAATTACCCAAAACTCAACACTACCCCAAAATAGAATCCTGTTTCCATCCCAAATTTGGACAATCATAACTCCCAGTACACAAAACTAAATAACACAAATTATGTGTCCATTTTGAAGCTTGGGATGTTTAATTTAAGATTGGAAATTTTCATAATTTTTAGATATTATTTAGTCATTCAAAACTTCCGTGGAAACTGACTACCCAGAACAGAGTTCACACTTGACAGATTTCCAATTTTCTACCAAAGTGTCCAATAGCTCCAAAATAAATAAACAAACCTATTCCCATACAATTTTCCACAAGGAACACAATGGCAACCTCAAAATGACCAAAATCACAACCTATCAACATGCCCTGTTTTGACCAATACACAAAACCAACACAAAGGTGCCAAGCTTGACATTTAAACTTCAATTCAATTCTATCAACTCAAAACACTAAACAAGGCACCATTTCCATGACAACAACATACCATACTCCCCATGACCCTAAATCATGAAAATTTGGGCAAATTTTCCAGAATTTCAAGGCCCAACCAATGGCCATAAAACTTATATGAAAATGAAGCTTTAACTCACCTCAACAACTTTCTCAAAGAGGTTCCTTTGTTCTCCAATCTCTAGATTTCCTTGTGTGCTCAAAACACCACCAATGAAAAACCTAAAACCATTAAAGTGAAGCTCTCAATACAAGGAACAACTTTATAGAAAGGAGTTTTGGCATTAGAGGTCATTAGAAGGGTCAAAATGGCTTACCTTTATCAAGTTTTCTTCCTCTCTCTTGAGCTTCCATGGCAGCCGAAAATATGGAGAGAGAAGAGAGAAATGAGAGGGTGAAATGATGAAGATAAAGGCAGCAAATTTTACCATCCCAAGCCCACATGCATAAACAAGAGAGAGGGGAGAGGAAAGAGAGTTTAAAATGATTTAATTAACTTTTCCCCCACCAACTCTCATGCTTGCTTCATCTACCAATGGCCACATGTCACTCTCTCATTGGTTCTCATAAAGTAAGTAACTAATTAGTTACTCTAACCACTCCATTAGCCATTTAGTTACATATCTCACTTCTCCTTAGTTAGTAATTAATCTCTCCATTAATCACTAACTTATGACCATTCTTTTAATTTATCACTGATTATGGCACATTAATTAAAATTGCCACATAATACATAATCAAATTCTTTTCCTTCTTCCATGCGACATTTACCCCTATATTTAGCCCAAGTAATTACTTTGTCACATAATTGTGCTAAAATACAGAGTGTTGGGCATTTCCAATAATAATGCGGATCTCAAATCCATTTCAATTTAGAAAATCATTCACAATAATTATCATTAGCCCTTAATCAAAATATGGGACGTTATAGTATGTGAAGGGTTATTAATTATTAGAGGGCAAAGGAGCAAAAATGCCTACAATCTTTTTTAAAAGGAGCTACTAGCACCATGAACATTTTTTTGGATCAAAAATACCCATGTACATTAAAAACAGTCTCTTAAATGCCACAGCCGTTAGTTTCATGTACGTTGACCGTGTTTCTTAAAATGTTGACCAAATAAGATGACGTGGAGGGTGGGTTGGCAATGTGTGTGGAAAAGATGAACATGATCTAATGACGCGAACACTGAGGTTGAAAAAGAGAGAAAAGGGGAACTTGGGGCAAAATTGAAGAAGACTGTGTCAGTAAAATCAAAATCGAACCAAATAGAGACCATGAAGGCTCGGATTGAGGAGGCAGCTCGATCTTAGTTGCGTTTTGAATAGTGTGATTGGGATTCATGCACAACTCCGATTCGGTTGAAGTAGGGCCATTGTCGGCTCCGATTTGGCTTTAACTAAACGGTTTAAACAGCTGATTCAAACCAGAGATTGAACAGAGCAATCTAACCCCATTACTCAAAGCTGTCTCTACGAGATTTCTAGCAATATAATGAATTGAGGTCATAGAGAAATCCAATTTACAAGCATCAATACAAAACCTGCGTGCGTGTGTAGAGGTCTTTCAATGAATAAAAACTATAAAGAAAAAGAATATGATGGAAAATATATAGAAAGAAGACAGAAATATTTCACATCAATAAAGTAAAGCGAGGAAGAAACTTACTAGGACTGTAGGAAGAGGCCCGATGCTTGAGGCTGGAGATTGATTGGAATCAAATGCAGAAGGAGAATTGAAAGAAAGATGAAGTGCCTGCCGATGCCACCCACGAAGAATTATCGGCGAAAAAATCTAAGACGGTAGTGGAAGCTGAAAGCTCCTTCTGCGTCTTCCAGAGGACGAGCACGACGACTCCCTCTCCTTCCTCGCCTCAACTCTCATGTCTCCCATCAGGCTAAGTCTCCTTCTCTTGTCCCCCATTCTTCATTTTCGTCAGAGATAAATGGCCACAGAGGAGGTCGGTCTGGTCTTTAATGGAGGAGGGATAAGCTTCAATCGAGGAAGGAGAGGTGGTACGTACAGTCCGTTGATGAACAATCAATGTTCCCAGATGCACAAATGGACGGACGTTATGTAAAACTAACGGCTGTGGTATTTAAGAGACTGTTTTTAATGTATATGGGTATTTTTGAACCAAAAAAATGTTTATGGTGTTAGTAGCTCCTTTTAAAAAAGATTGTAGGCATTTTTGCTCCTTTGCCCATTATTAGAAAAAGGATCTAAATTGACAATGTGCTTGTAAATAGACAGAAATATGCTATTTTTCCAAAATTTGTATGAACAGCAGGTAAAAGGAAAGTTTTATCGCACTGCTATATGATAGCAAGTGTTGGCCTTTAAAGGGGCAACATAAACATATAATGGGAGTAGTCAAGATGAGGATGTTGAGATGGATGTGTGGTCGTACAAGAAAAGACAAGATTCATAATACTCATATATGCGAATGAGTTGGAGTGGCCTCTATTGAAGGAAAAATGGTAGAAAGTTGTTTGAGGTGGTTTGGACATATTTAACGAAGGCCATTGAGTGCTTCGGTGAGGAGGGTTGATCAAACAGTATGGAGTCCTATAAAATGAGGTCGAGGAAGGCTGAAGCAAACGCTCATTGAGATAATAGAGAGGGATCTTTTGGTTATTAATATATCTAAAGATATGGTTTTTGAAAGAGCACAATGACGTCGTATGATCTATTTAGCCAACCCCACCTAGTGGGATAAAAGTTTTGTTGTTGTTGTATTTGTTGTATGAACAGTAGGTACATCTTTGAATCAGAAATTATGCTTTATTTGCCAAAAAAATGGATAACAGTAAAATAAACAGAACAAAAAGAAAAATATTCCAACATTGCACAAAAAGTGTTTTTTTAAATCAAAAGGTAAGATTTACCAAAAGATGGTGCTAGACCAAGTTGAGAAATGGTGTGATATGAGAGATAAGAGAGAAGAATTACAGAGATGATTCCAGAAGTGGTTTGATGAAACATGCAATTTCATTAGAATATCATATAATTGATAATTACCTTTCCAGTGATCTTCCTGTGCAATGCAAGCACATCTTTTACCGTGGACTCAAAGTGCGTAGTGGGGTCATAGCTCTACAAGTAATAAAATGTCAGTTAGTAAAACAAATTTTTTCAGATAAAATGAAAAAGTCTCCTCAGGTGGAATAAGAATGATGGTAACATCTCACATCCCTTATGACGGAAATAAACCAAAGACAAGTATAACCCTACTCATTTGAAAATATGAAGTAGCTGCAGGTCTATACTAAAAGTAAAAACGGATATCTGGTTGTGCAGAGACTTGAACCATTTAACTCCAAAGCTAAATTGTTTTTAATCAAAGTGGTCTTTAACATGGTATCATGGTCCCACAAATCAAGCAGGCACATTTGTAATGGCATGGTATGCCATTTCTATATATATATATATATACACCCCAATTCTAGTTTCCTTTCACAAGGGATAAGGAAAAGAAAGCAAGTGAAAAAAATAAAATAAAATAATTCAAAGAGATTATACTTACAGAAGAGATGAAGCAACCATCGGCTTCGCAATCATTCTCAGGTTCATATCTGTCATAAGTGTCATAGAATATCTCATCTACAGGTCCAAGTAGATCAATTCTGGGCTTCAATTCCACCTCAGGTTGGTCAGTCTCTGCTTCTGCTGAGACAAAAGCAATACATTTTCCTTATGCTGCAACGTTATGAGAATAAGAACAGCAAAAAAGATACCTGCAGTTACCATGGACACCAAGAATCAGTTCCTTAAAAGTTGGAATCATAAATTTACAACTAAAAGTTCATTATTCTACTCACATCATCTTTAAGATTTGTCATTCATAAGAAATTGAGAACATAATGCATCCCCATTCACATTTTAATTTTAATAGTCTTACTGTCCCACTACTTTCCCTCATTGCCATTCTTTGGAGTTAGAGACAAGTCCTATATTACTCATACCTAAGAAGGTCATTGTTTATGCTTTCATCATTTGTGATTTGCTAAATAAGAGATCAATGAAGGCAAGGGTTTGTCCTTACATATCTTATTTGTGACCAAGTTGTTTTTGAGGCAGAATGACCTGAGTTGAGTGAGAATCATTGGTATTTGGAATAGGATGACTCATAATACATATAACACGTGCAACTTTTCCGACCTTTTTGACCTAGCCGTCAATAAAATATTTTCAAGTAAAGATTAATCTGATTATCAGATATCGAGATTGATTATGTTACTTTCTCATTTAAACCATGAAAACTTTCTTTTCTAATCACTAAAACTTGAGAGAAGCTAATAATCTAAATACTCTTGAGAAATCTAACTGGGTTCCTTATTAGTTAGATATGAGGTATCATACACAACTTTCTTGCATTCGGCTGTTTCCCCTTCAGATGTCACACCGATGGCTTTCCCACTATCATCAAACTCAACCTGCTCAGTAGAAAATAAACAGTGAAAAACTTGAAACAGAAAATAAAAAATATTAGAAAAAGAAAAAAAAAGGATGTAAAGAACTTGGGAAGACAAAATGAACTTTAAGGGCTTGTTTCGTATAAGGGGAGGGGAAATTTTTTTGAGTTGAATTTTAAAAAAAATCGGAGAAGTGGGGTTAAAAGTTTTTAATTTATGTTTTACTCTTTCATCTCACTTCTTCTCTTTACTAAAATTTTGTGACCTCACTTCTCTAATCTTTATAAAATCAACTTATAAGAATTTTTACTCCCATCCAAATCCCTTATACCAAACATACCCTAAATTAGTTGCAAATGACAAGCCAGAGAAGAAATATCCTTACAATTCAACTTAATTTCTTAATACTAGTGATTTATCGTTATGAATTTAAGCAGACAATTCATTATCATTATGAATTTGGGTATCAGATTCAAATGCTCTATAGATGGAAACCTAAAATTTTTGCATTGCTTTATATGTTTTAGAAGTCAAATAGGTTAAGGATATATAAACTATATATTGACACAAGAATGTCACCATTTGTGTGTCAGAGAATTTGAGAGAGCAAGAGAGATAATAGGAAAATGCTTAATGTAATTTGCTTCATTAGTTCATTATTCAATAAAACACAAGAATGTCCTCGTTTTGTCCAACAGAAGAAACCAAGTTAGAATGAGGGAATAAGTTATGACAAAGAAGTAGTAGGAGTTAGAAAAATACGAACCATGAAAACTTTTGTGACTTATGGGCTAATTACCTTTCTTAAGGCATATGAGGAAAACTTTTTGAAAGTAAACCAGAAAAAGTCTCTAATCCTTTTCTTTTCTTTTCTTTTTTCCCCATCATAAAACCCTTTTAAACCAAAAGGGCTTTTATAGTAGAAAAGCATCAAGACGCAAGCTTTCACCACTTCTAGTAATTCAAAATATCTTCTAGAATACTGAAGCATGATAATGGACTTGCCTTACATTCTGGTTTGTTGAGCATGTAAGTTCGGCCATATACTGCACTTAAACGTGCAAATGCCTGTTCGCCATCAAAGAGATGAGTGTTAGCTCCAGATGTATAATAACTTAAAAGGATAGAGAGCAAGGAAAACCTGAGGCAATTCTCCCAGTCCATATAATGGATATATATAAGGTGAGCCTCCTTGAAAAGGTGCCAAGGACTATGCATAAAGCTAGATAAAATTGTAAGTAGTATTACTAGCTTATGTAGGTTACCAAGTAATTCTAACTACATAAATATCAGTAGAATCAACCAAAAGATATGAGTAAGAAGATCTCATGAAGAAAAGATAGAGGAAGCCTGATGAATCAAGGCAATAACATTGGGTATATCGAACATTCATGGAATAAACTGGTCCATAAGAATATGTCAGTGCATAGAAAGAAACAAAAGGATAATAATAAACTCACAATATTCTTCATAGTATCTAGCATCACAAGATAAAAAGAGAAAACATTATATGCCAAATGACTATATGGTCCATAACCTTATGCTAAGGATATATATATTTATATAGAATGATATAATGACCATTTTTTATGTGGAATTGTAGAAAAAAGAGAAAGCCTTTAATGAAGTATTATCTGAATCTTCTTTTGTCAATGTTATCATACTCTACACATAAAATGCTAGGAATTCAGCTTTGGTACATGATTTTTTCACTTTCATTTTCAGGGTGCTCTAGTGTTACTGAGAAAAGTTTCATTATTAGCGTCTAGTGAGGACGACAACAAAAAAAATAATACCTTTAATAGAGAACAGACTATTAGACTAGGTTCATCTAATGGGCATAGTTATATATTCATGGTCATCCATTAACAGACAATGAAGACAAGCCTTGAAATTCCTAGATTTATGTTATATTTTGTACTGCAACATGAAGGGGCCTCGATGAGGTCAAGGTCAAGGTCAAGGTCCAAGATCACTAATAAAACCTAGCTATGGAGAGGGGCAGTCATGAACCTGAACAAGATTACGTCCACACATGAGGGATGTGGGGATCTTGGAAAATATTTAACATAGAAAGATTGATAGATACCGTGTTTTATTAATCCAAATGTCTTTGATTTATATGCTATTCATTTTTTATGTTTTGATCCTACACTGGATAAGGGCACACAATTTTGAGTAATTGCCTTTGAATTTTTTTGATATAAAGGCGGCATAGAATAATGAATGTAATTGACGAGTTTCTTTTGCATCATAACACCAAACAAGCATTGGAAGATAATTTGTATTGCTTACACCTTTACTCTTTCTACGAAGTCATTGGCTGGCTGATCCAAGTAGCTATCATCCCTATGAAGTGCCAATGCATGACCAATAAAATCAATTGTATCATCTTCCAACCCATATTTCCTACATTTTGAAGAACCATTCAAAATTCCAAACATGACTTGAATCGAAGAATTACCCTGTATTCAAATAATTTATAAATGAAAAAAATATTATCGCCTTCAACAGCAAAGAGAGACAAAACAACAGCCAACTACTCTAATGTTAAATTTGCCAAACATTCAGTGAAATGAAAATGCAAAAACTGTAAATCCAATGTTTGCATTTATATAATATTTTCTTTGTTTGGTTGGTCCTGTATCATTCTATTCTTCTGTAATGACTGATAAATTAAGAGAAAATTTTCAGTTCATGAAGAAATGAACATTTCCAAATCTAGTAAATGGTGCAACATCTTGTTTAGAGTTCTTTTAATGATAAAACTTTATCATTGTTTTAAGTTGATGTGCATAGTCCAATGCTTACCTAAGAAGGCCAAAATAAGTAAAGAAAAACACTTTTCTAACAAGGGTATTTTGAATTTGAAGGAAAAGAAATAGAAGTGTATGCATACGAAATCAGCTACCTTGCTGTCACTTGGCTCAAATCTAGCCCTTCATGAGATTTTGGATCACTCTCTTCACAGTTTTGTACATAAATGAAGAACTTTCGAGCACAGCGGTTCTCAAACAATCCCATCAATGGTGACTTCAGCGCTTCAACATCTGTGGCTGGGACTTGGTAAATCTAGAAGGTAAAGTATTATGTCATAAGATTTTACTCTGAAATTCAGGAGGTTCGATGAAATATAATATTTTCAGTATGAAAAGTAAAAATCATGCATATTAGTCTAGAAAGCGAGTTAGATAATTAATAATATACATACCTTTCCCTTATTATACACAAAACTACCATCTACAGCTTTAAAATTCAAATGTTGTAACATCAGTGTGGATTAGCACACGAACCAAAAGTCCATTGGGCATCATGAACTACAAAAAGCAGATAAAATATGATTCATATTATAGCAGAATGAATCTAAAAAAAATCTTTTAGAAGCATGGAAATTGATACCTTAGGCAACATATCAACATTATACTCTTTATATGCGCCTAGATGCTCAGGTGGCTGGTCATCTCCTCTGAACCGCTTCCATAATTACAAAACAGAAAAAAGAAAAGATGGAAAGAGACAAAGAAGAAGAAAAATCGATGAGCAACTAGATAAATCCGATGCTTCTAAATAAATAATCATCATGGGACAAGAACCTGCTTAAGATTAAGTGATGTAGACTCTCCTCCATAGTAATCATTTATGTCCATATGCAATACCTATTTCAAGTGGATGGAGTTAAAGGTGATCATACAAATCATCGAAACTAATTGCAAGGGCATTTTAGGGAAATAATAGCAATTCAACATCTTTTTATAATCTTCTAGGCCACATCATATAATTAGAAACATCAGCGGTCCCTCTAAGAAATAATTTTAGAAATATGGTTGAAAAGGAAGTTATGGTTGAAACTTGAAAGTGGATAGCGAAAAATAGAGAAGGTAGAAAATGAGGATTGAAAACGATTATATGATAGCTACATTAAATGATGATTGAAAATTTAAATAAAATACGTTTTCATGCTGTGGTGAATAAAAAGTGAAAATTCAATGCTAGTAGCTTAAACAGATGATCATTTTTATTTGACTATACATGCCTAACACTTTACTTGGATCCGATTAATTTCTTAAAAAATTTGACAATATCAATTTTTATATGAGAAACACATTATATTTTTAACTCATTTACATTGTGAAATCCTCATCAATCTGAATGAATCTTGCACTCAATGAGTCAATATCACTACTTGAAAAAATGGTTTTAACATCCCTTTTTTTGGCCTTTTAACGTCTGAAAAATGAGGGACGTCTATCTGAGGGTCGTGGAAAAAAATGTCAATAACGTCCGTAAATGGGGGACGTCTAAAGGCAGACTTTAGACGTCCCCAGTCTAAGGGGACCTTTAGACGTCCCCAGTTTTAACTGGGGACGTCTAAAGTGTCGCCTCCCACTCTACCACATCCCTTTTTATTTAAAGACGTTGAAAGTTTTTTTTTAAATGGCCTTTTATATATTGCACTGTCTGGAAAATATAAACTGCAGAAATAGGATTCCAACAACAGAATAAAACAATAGCAGTTCAGCAGAATGGAAACAAAAACTTGAAACACGGTGATCAACCCAAGGCTCTACTACATGCAATAATTTTAAGGAGTAGCAAACTAATTAACTAACAAACCACACAAACTACACAACAATCTATATCCAAGTCTGTTATTGCACTAAAAATCTATATCCAAGTCCCCAGTTTGTACAATAACCAAGACTAAATCCAATCTACATCCAACAACAATAACGCTAATTATATATACAATATATAGAACTACCACAAAAGTATGTCCTACACAAACTACTAAAGACTTTACTTTGGTATATGTTGAAGAAGATGTCCAGCCAAAAAGTCTCTGATCATATTTAGGTTTTCATATGAGTAGGCATCTTCATTGTCAAAAATCTGTAAATTAGAAAATAAGCTTAGATGAAATAATGAATCAAGTGAATGAATTGCCATTGAATTACAACACCAAGAATATTATCCTCTGAGAATGAAGAAGCGATTACTTGTTCAAAATCTATCATAATGCCACTCAGAATGATGTTAAACATATAAAGTAAGACATAGTATCTACATTCCCAGCCGCCAAGTTGTCGAGAGCACTATAAATCAAAAGCAAATGGTTAAAATCAATAAAGGCATATCTAAAACGACCGTCAATCAAAAGAACTTGATTTGAAACTACGTACCTTTGGAAACAACCATCTAAGATCTTTGCCACCTCTACGTTCGCGTGGCCCGCCAAGCGCTCGATACGTCGTGCATGCCCTATCATTAAAATGAAAATCAACATAAATTAGAATAATTCATTAAGTCAAGAATCAAGAAGCAATGAAATATAAAAATATAACTTACGTGTTGAAGACGCTTTTAGTTTCTTTGTCTGGTCTTCTACGTAAGGAATCAAACCAGTAAACAACGTGGGACCGTAGACAGAGAACACACGAACTCCAGTGATAACTATCACAACATATACAGATTAAAAAGAAGTTAGATGGCAAGACAATTATTTATTTAAAATCTCAAATACACAAAATTAAAATGTGTACATTTGAACAATCGGTGCTAGATAACAACGATAGTCATCCTCTGCCAATGTGAAGCCCACATAGTTTGTCCTTCTTTTCAATGTATTCCCAATCCTTGTCGTATATGCAGGAGAAAAGAATCCATATAAATCAACTCTTTGAGAGTCAATGCATATACGACGGAAGGAGCTATAATAGAATTAAAATGATGAATGTATTAGCTAGTTAAAATCAACTTAACTAAATGAATGAAAAAATAGGAAATAAATAACTTACAGGATTGCAAATTTGCCCCATCCAACATCTAGCTCCTCCAACTTAATGAACTGTTTAAGATCTTGTTTATCAATTGTGAAGTGATACTCTAATTCCTAGCCCACAATCCCTGTAGGCATATGCAAATCAATCTGGCGAATGCCTTTATAGATATGCTGCAGTCGTGCTAAGAAGGGCCATTTCTCTGCTTCCTGCTCATTCTTTTAGAACATAAAAAAACATATTGTTAGTAGGATGTCAACACATCTCAAGTAAAAGTGAGGTAGTTCCATTCCATTGGAGGTGTTGGTGGTAACAAGCCAATAAGATATACAAGCCAAAGGATGAAATATCCTCTCGCCTGAGCTATCGTGGCAACCTCATCATCAAGAATAGGGATGGCTGTACCTTCTTCCTCCTGTGGAATTTGCTGATTATGGTGGGTAGTAGCTTCTGTGTAAACGAGAGCATATGCAACTACACTCAGCACTGGGGCATCCAAAGAGAGGATGGCAGGTTCTCCCTGTGTTGGAGTGGGAGAAGGGTCTTCAAGTGGTTCCTCTGGTAGGTTGTAACTTCCTTTGGTGCTGTGGAAGGCCAGGGATGAATGGGTTCTATGCTCGGTAGTTTCCATCTGCGATTCAAACATCTTCATCATTTCAGCTCGTAGCTCAGGCATCAGCTCAAGACGTAGCTCTGGCAACAGCTCTTGTCAGAGCTTATCGCGAAGGTTGGCCTCGAGCTCTTGTGAGACTTCCTGACGAATCTTAGCCATAAGCTCCCTATTGGGTTTAGCTTGTGACGAATAAGGATGTGAGGCTCGGCCAAAATACTTCACGACATGAACTCCCACTGCCTCCCCTCGAACATGACCAGGGTGATCTACCTTCCCAATAACCGTTGACAAGATGTCCATCCGTCCACTTGGAGTGAACGAACCTTGGCTACTATGATCTTCCAGTTTATCCTGCAGCATAAAAGTTATCGTAAATGAAAATTAAGCACTCCCAATATGAAAAAATAAGTTTGTACTTATGCTCTAACTACTTACAATTGTTGCGGCAACCTCAGAAACAGTCGGATTTATGTACTTCCCACCCTTAAGCCTCCCTGCTTTCCATTTTTTGTGACGTGGAGGAGGTGGCGGGGGTTGGACCACAACGGTAGGATCTGATGTGGCTGCTTCCTTCAATTTCTCTAACTCTTCTGCCATCATCTGTCGCTCAAGCTTTCGATAACCACCACGAGACATGCAATGTTAATAGTTATTAGCTGCTTGCCTCTCTGCATTTGCTACACTTAATGCCTTTAAAAGGAAAACAACGAACACCGAATCAATAATGTCAACTATATTCGAATAAAACACTATGATGACAGAAATCTTACCAAAAAGTTTGGATCTTCTCGTGATGCCATAATCAACCTCCAGTCCTCTGGAGACAAAAAGTATACTCATGACATGGATCCTGACGCCTCAGGTCCCCTCGAATGTAATCTCGTGTGAGCCTCTTCTTGAAATCTTTCCATCGTAGACGAACCTCCGTCATCCACTCCTTGTACATCTCCGCGGTGTCAGGGACATCATAGGTTTGCTGCAAGGTAAAAACATAAGTTAATTATATTTGAAGCAATAGGAATAAAGATATATATGCAGATGTATTAAAACTTATATACAAAAAGTTATTGCCAAATCAAGTCTTTGGTTTTTGGTGGAACCAACTTCCAATTATCATACGTAATGCGAACTTTGCTTCAAGCCAAAAAACCTACATAGCTAATGAAATGGTCTTCCTCCAGACCAATTAGTTTCATATTTTCATCAAAGTCAATATGCAACCTCTCCTGTTGATGGTGATGACATGCTACCAATGCAGGCATTTTTGTACTGCCTCTAACCCTTCTTCTCGCAATGGGTTCAGGTCTCGCATCAGGTTCAGGCCTATTCATTTCATTGTCCCTATCACTTTGTGAGTCACCAGAATTGTCCATATTCCTGTAAGCACAAAAATCATTGTCAGATAGATGAATAAATTGTAAGTAAATGAATAAACTAACTAGTTATAAAACAAACAGCACACATTACTATTTTTTAAGTTAAGCTCTTACTCTAGATTGTTTCCCATATTCCTTCACCATGATCATTTCTCATAGCATATTCTTCATCATCTACCAATTCTACTTCACTTATTATAGGTAGATTAATTGTGAAAGGTGGTGTGTTGTCAAGGTTGAAGGTCGGATCACCATGCTTCTACTTTTTACTTTGAAGTACAATGGAAATTTTGTTTATTTGCGGGATCTGTGACATAAAACACTTGTTTCGCCTGGCTTGCTAGAATGAAGGGCTCATCCCTATAACCTACTCTTTCAAGATCAACTGAGACAAATCCAAATTGTTGATCTATTACCACAACATTATTGCTAACCCACTTACATTTGAATAAAGCAACTTTGAACTTGTTGTAAGTGATTTCCTATATTTCTTCCATCACTCCATAATAGGCCATGGATGCTAATATGGGGTTCTTGTCTTTCAAACTGGAAAAGTGCATGGCTTCAGCTTCTACCATCACCCCACTATTTTGCATGGTACTTATGTCATCTTGGTCTTTTGTGTAGAAAGAACACCCGTTTATATCATAACCGCTCCAAGGAATGATCTGAAATGAAGGCCCCCAGGCTAGCCACTCTATTGTCTCAGACACACCGGTCTCATGCAAAACCTTTTCCTCAAACCACTGAATGAATGTCTTGTTTTGCTCAATAGTAATCTGCATGTCATTCTTCCTCGGATTCATGTTCTTCAATCTCTTTCTGTGTTCGTCTATGTACGGTTGAACTTCTGCCATGTTATTCAGGATATAAAGGTGTGCTTGCTACACCTTTTCACGAGGCATAGTCTTCACTTTCAGTCCTCGTGTTCTCTTGCTCCTCCCCTCTTCATGCCGAGATTGTTCCTTCTTCCCTGATAGATAATTGCTGCAGAAGTCCATAGCCTCTTCAACAACATACCTTTCAACTATTGAGGCTTCTGGTCGTTAGGGATTTTTAGAGTACCCTTTTAAGATCTTCATGTATCAATCGAAAGGGTATATCCACCTCAGGTAAACTGGACCACAGAGCCTTACCTCCCTTACCAAATGAACAATCAAATGCACCATTATATCAAAAAATGAAGGAGGAAAGTGTATCTCTAAT
The DNA here is from genome assembly GCA_963242795.1 of Inga leiocalycina. NCBI lineage: Eukaryota > Viridiplantae > Streptophyta > Magnoliopsida > Fabales > Fabaceae > Inga > Inga leiocalycina. The sequence goes on from OY725321.1 coordinate 64,408,159, forward strand.
TGGGACAATATGATATAACCCTCAGCTTCCAGTTCATCCAGCTTTTCAGTGTCAATGACTTTGTTACAGATAGCATTGAAGAAAACACACAATCTTGTCACAGTGCTTCGAACTTCATTTTTCATAATGCCTCTAATAGCTACTGGTAACAGTTGTTGCATCAACACATGATAATCATGGGACTTCATTCCCACTAACTTCAAATCATCCATTGACACACACCTTCTCACATTCAAAGAATATCATTATGGTACCTTAATTTCATGTAAACACCCACACAAACTTCTTTTCTCCGCTTTTGATAGTGTATGCGCTGCTGGCTCCATGTATGCCCTTCTACCATCATCTCTTAGCTGTGGATGTAACCGTTCTCTTATTCCTATATCAACAAGGTCTAGTCTCGCATTAATCCTATCCTTGGTCTTCCCTGGAATGTGCAAAAGCATACTGACAAGGCTATCACAAATGTTTTTCTCCACGTGCATTACATCAATACTGTGTCTCACGTCAAGACTACGCCAATATGGAAGATCAAAGAAAATTGATCTCTTCTTCCATATGTTCTTCTCACCCAAAGTCTTCTGATTCTTACCGAGTAAGACATTGATACATTCAACCCGACTGTAAACTTCCTCTCCAGTTAATGCCTTTGGAGCCATTCCATGCTCCGGCAAGCCGTTAAAACGCTTTCTTAACCTACGATACGGGTGGAACCTAGGAAGGAACCTCCTGTGACTAAGGTAGACCATTTTTCTTCCATGTTTAAGTTGGTGGAAGTGAGTGTCTGCTTCACAGATCGGACATGCTTTATGCCCCTTCACACTATACCCTGAGAGGTTTCCATACTCAGGGAACTCATTTATCGTGGTGAAAATCATTGCACGTAGCTTGAAGGACTCATTCTTATATGCATCAAACACATCTACGCCTTCCACCCACAACTTCTTCAAGTCCTCAATCAAAGGCTCTAAGTAGACATCGATATCGTTTCCTGGCTGTTTTGGTCTAGAAATCATCATAGAAAGCATCACATACTTGCGTTTCATACAAAGCCAGGGAGGCAAGTTGTATATTACAAGGAGTACTGGCCACGCACTGTGTGTGCTATTAAGAGTTCCATACGGATTGATGCCATCTGTACAAAGCCCAAGCTGAAGGTTTCTCGGCTCGCTGCCAAATTCAGGGAACATTTCATCTATTTTGTTCCACTGTGAAGAGTTAGCTAGGTGCTGAAGATATTTTCCGTCGGATATTCTATCATCCGAATGCCATCTCAACTTCTTCGCTTTTTTTGCAGTCCCAAACAAACACTTAAAGCGCGGTATTATTGGAAGATACCACAGAACCTTTACAGGTTGCCTTTTAGTTGTCGCATCGCCACAACCACCATTTTTCCTCACTTTGTATCGTGCAGTTTGACACTTAGGGCACTCACTCAGACTTTTATACTCATTTCTGTACAGTACACAGTCATTAGGGCAAGCGTGAAGCTTTTTATACTCCATACCCATCGTAGATAGGATTTTTTTTGCCTCATACATACGTTTTGGAAGCACATTATCATCTGGAAACATATCACACAACAGTTCAAGCAGCAATGTGAAACTACTATCGGTCCACCCACGAGTTGCTTTTAAGTTCACCAAATGTAATGTTCCTGTCAGCCGTGTGTATTTACTCCTTGTGTACAACGGTGTCTCTGCATCACTCCACAGGCTGTCATATTCATGCGACTGCGCAAAGGATTCTACCTCAACATCATGAATCATTCTCTCCATTGTATCTTCATCTATGACATCCACAGCTTCCTTCTTGTGCGATGGACAATCAGTTACTTCCTCACCATGCCATATCCACCTTGTATATCGAAGATTTATTCCATCACAAAGTAGGTGATCCCTTATAACTTCAACATCCCGTTTTCTCTCATTTAAACAATTGACACAAGGACAAAAATACATGCCATTTCTGGCTGGAGCATTCCTTCTAGCATATTCAATAAACTCTTCAACCCCATTCTCATATTCTTCACTTGTTCTCAAAGCATCCATCCAACTATGATCCATTTTATTACCACCTACGTCATTCCCATTTACACTCAAGTTAAGAATAATTGTCAACACTAGGAATACCATTTACTATTTTGTTTTTCAAAATTTTAACAGCATTTCCCCTTAAAAGTGAGACATCCCAAAATCAAAATAACAAACCATCTCAGCTTAATTTAAATGAAACAAAACTTTAGCTTCTAGCACCAAGCACAAACATAATATACTTATATTTTAGCAACCAAATTATTAACTCAGATATGTACTGTGAGTGAGATATGTGACATCAAAAAATTCTTCCCAAGTTCAATTAGCGAATGGCAAATCTCAACAGCAATATTATATTTTTCTTCCACACGATATTTTTTTGATTCAGAAGTGTTCCAAGATTGATCACGGCAATGAAGTTCCAAAAATCCTAAGTCACAAATGGAATAGGTTTATGACAACAAATTAAAGTGGAACTCAAACAATTAATTCACACTCAAGGAGTCAATGATAGCAAGCAAACTCTAGCACTAAGTTACAACATGATTATTTATGTGTGTGTCTACACTAAGTATATATATTAATGTCTAGATTAATTTCTACCAAATTCTAGCACTAAGTTACACTAAGATTATTTATATTAATGTCTACGTACACTAAGTTACAACAAAATTGCCTAATTCTAGCACTAAATATATATATTAATGTGTGTGTCTTATGGCAAAAAAAAAATTTAATGTGTGTCTACAAGATTTTTTTTTTATTTTTTTAGTTTCTCTTTATTCTTTATTCTTTTCTCCTTTCTTTTCCTTTCTCTACTAATTAAAAAGCATTATCATATGCCAAATTCTTTTCTTTTCCTTTCCGTCACTTTGATTCAGACAGTTTGTGAGATAATCACTTAGGAACCATATGTAAATGTGCTAAAATGCAATCTATCTCTGTATTATTTTCAAAGGATTAGCTCACTGTTACAGAGAATCCACAATTGTATAAGCAAAACAAGTGCGAAAATGAACCAATTCTGTCAAATAACAGTATAAGAGAATGCAGAAAAGCAAAAGGTGTAAATGAAAGAAATATCAGCAAAAAAGCAAAGAATAATCAGAGATAAAATGCTAACCTGAAACTTTAGATGAGGCCGACGGTGGAGAGGAGATCGAATGGGGAAAAAACTCTGCAAACCCAGAGCAAAGAAGGTGGTGACGGAAGTAAAGCTTTAGAGAAAGAAAAAACCAAGAAAGGGAGAGGAGACCGAATGGGGATGGAGTGATGAAGTTGGGAGGAGAGATGCAGCAGGGGAGTGAATGGGGATGGAGAAAGAAGGAAAAAAGGAGAGGATGAGACCGAATGAAGACGGAGATGGAGATGCAGCAGGGGAGTAATTGAGTAAAGTAAGGGGATAGATGCAGCAGGCGAGTAGGAAGGAGTCTGACAAAGCTCACATGCACCAGTCATGTCAATTATGGTGCATGTGAGTGAGTTTCAATGTCCCCAGCAGTTTATGGTGACGTCTAAACTTACTTTAGACGTCCCCAGAACAGCTGGGGACGTCTAAAGGTTAGCTTTTAGACATCCCTAGCTGTTCTAGGGACGTCTTAAGGTTTTATTTTTCTTTTTTTTATGACATTTAAATGCCTTTAGACGTCCCCATTTTTACTGGGGATGTCTAAAACACTTTCTGACAGCTTCTAGGCACGAATTTTAAGTATTCAGACGAGCCAACCTTTATAATTTGAACCTGACCATATTTTGGACCTCCCTTTTTTAAAAAGGGACGTCCTTTAGGGTAGTTGTAGGTATGTTTTGTAGTAGTGTATGGTCTCCGTAAGAATTTTTCAGTTCCAACATCATATGATTGAGAGGCTTCAAAAGTCATTTTATATGGTTGTTAATTGCCATGTGTATTGGGTTGTCACGTACATTACTCCTTTCCCTATGAGCATCAGTTGTATCATACACCATGCCTGTTGTATTAATGTTGTGCGCATCTGGCATGCTTCTCCAAAAGAACATGATTTACAACTGGAAGAACGACACCACCAGTTGTGGGGAACTAGCATACTTCTACTTATTTGTACACTTCGGCAGAGGTCTGCTTTCCTTTGACCTATCAATGGATCGCTGAAATTCTAACTTGAAATATCTACTTTCAACATTAAAATATTTTTAAACCTAAGTTATTCTTTCTGAGTTGTTCTGATGTGAGTATTTTTCTTCTCAGTCTATCAAGAAGAGGCCACTGCCACCCCGTCGTTCTTTTTTTCTTTCATATTTTGTTTGGTTGCCACTGCTCTCTGCTATTTTTGACGTAGCAAGTGAATATATTTTACAGTTCCATCATCATATGATTGAGAGGCTTCAAAATTCATTTTATATGTTTGTTAATATGTGAAAATATGATATAGAAGGTATCTTGCAGCACTAAGGGGGGTTGAGTCTAGTGGAAGGGGCTAATCCCTCATAATATGGCAAACCAAGGTTTAAATTCTTATCGGGTTAAGTGCCCACATTTAGTGCCCGACAGTGCCTCGAATGGAATTGACTCTAATTGGAGGATATCTATGCTTAGCAAAAAAAGAAATTATCTTGCAGGAGGCTTTGAGAGTTGCCTCTTTTTGGGCTCCTCATGGTTTAATTTTATGCTGATGACTTGGTGTAATTCATCTTGGATTCTTGGGGAAAAGATGGAATACTTTGAAGAGATAAGTGAAAAAAATAATTTTTGTTTGGTGTAATTCTCTTTTGCGTCGGCAATTTTTTTTACTTTATTAAAAAAAAAAAGAATTTTCGCCTGGTTCTTTATTCTGACATATGGAGTGTAGATTGTTGATAACATTACCATGTGGTTCAGGTGGACACAGGTGTTGCACTGAGTGAGGCCCTCCTTATCCATGAAAAATGGATTGAGTATGCTCTGCAGATATACAGAGGCCTTCTTTTCTTGATCAGTATATGCTCTGCAGTATAGAATCATTATGCTAGTGAAATTTATTCAAAGTGTCTATTTGGGGTCTTTGTCTTGTTACTTTTATTATGTTATTTAACCATTAATTTATTCGTTATAAATGTTTTTACAAAGATTACATATTAAAACTGTAATACCCCGAATTTTGAGACTTGAGGATAGAGAATAAGCCTGAGATTAGTGGATTGCTAAGCCCCGGTTTAGCAAGATCCCAAATTATGATTAGGGGTTAATGACTACAAAAGTGGACGTGGTTAGTGATTAATGAACCCTTTTAGAGAATATCACGAGGATTGTAGTCGCTTGTGTTATGAGCAACACCAAAACCCTGTATTTGAGTTCAATTGTGGATTAACATCCAAATTGACTTAGAATAGAGGGAAGAATTGAATGGGGTATTGTGATGGAAATGGTGTCATGTTGTGGTATTTAATCATTGGAATTGATTTAAATTGGATTGGACACATTGGTTGCAAAACTGGAAATGCTGTCCAGTGAAACTCTATTCTGGGCTGTCAGTTTGTGTGAACGTTTTGAATGAACAAATGGTGTCTAAAAATTCTGAACCTTTCCAGTCTTATAGTTCATATCTCAAGCTAAAAAATGGACATATAATTTGTGCCATTTCGTTTTGGGAACTGGGAGATATGACTGTCCAAAGTTTGGGAAAGAAACTGAACTCTGTTTTGGGGCAGTGATGAGTTTTATGTAATTCTGGATTTTTGTGGTGATTTTTAGTAATGGATAATATTTTTTCTATGAAGAGGACTTAAATAGCTTTCATTTGGCTTTGGAATCACCTCATTTTGAGTTTTCTATAATTAGTTATGATTTTTCAAATTTTGGGCAGAAAATCCGAAAATGGGAATTATGACATCATCTCAATAAAAGATGACATCACCATGGAATTAAATATCTTCTCATCTTCTTCAGCTCTCATTTTCTGTCGTGAGTTTCAGTTCAAATAGAGAGAGAGCATATGGGATCTTTAGAGAGAGAAAGAGGAAGAAATCTCGTAAGGTAAGCCGATTTCTCCGACGATCTAGCTCCTAACGCGTATAACTCCGATCCTAAGCTACTCCTTTATGTTCTTTAAGGTTTGGAAGATCTTCCTTTGGTGTTAAAACAGCTAGGGTTTCAGCCAAGACAAGGAAAAGCTAGTGGGAGCTTGAGGTAACTTCCAAACTCTTGTGTATTGACTATTCTGGCTGCTGTGGACAATTTAATCGGTGAAATTTCGCCGGATTGTCATTGGTTTCAAAAATGGAAAATGGGTGTGTGGGGCTGTTATGCTGCCCAAATTCGTACTAAATGGTAGTTGTAACCTAATGGAATAGTCAATAAAGTGGTTAGGAGTAGAAAGGAACGCGTTTACGGAGCCGAAACCAAAAAACCCCAATTTTTCCTGGAGTACATGTATATTTTGGCCTAGGCTATAAATGGGTCTTAGAGTTGGATTTTCAATGATTTGATGATTCCATTGAGTTCAGGAACAAAAATTAGGTGGGGTTACAGTTGAGCACTTTTTCAGAAAAGGCCGAAAAAGCATAATTACGAAAATGCCCTTGAAACCATTAAAGTGGGTCTGTCAAGGGTAATTTTGTAATTGACAGTGAATTTGATAATTCGGAGTCCGGAAATGGATTCCTTGGGCAAAAATATGTCAGAATAGCCCATGTCAAAATTTCAAGAAAAGTACAGCCGGACCGGGTACTGCGAGGCTGGGTCGGGTCCCCGGGGGTATTTTAGTAAATTTTCAATATAGCCTCATATAACCCCCAGAAACACTTTGGGAGTGTCTAAATAGTACATTTGACATTGTAGGATCGAATGTGAAGCCTCGAGTTGCTGGCACGCAAATCGAGGAGAAAAGACTAGAGGTAGGGAACTTATCTCTCATGCATGCTCTGATAACTGTGTTAATGTGTTGATGCATGTTATTGCTTTGCTTGATTATGTGGAATATGTATGAATGATTTGAAGCTATGTTTCAATATATGCTATGGCCATATGTGTATCGTTCGAAGCATTGAGCTTATAGATTTGTCATTGTATGTGTGCATGAGTTATGTGATGCAAGCATGTCATGCATTAAACACTTATCTTTCCTGCATATTGATAATGTTTCCCTATTGAGATTCTCTCGAATCTCACCCTCCCCTACCAACAATTTAGACAGGGCAAGTGGCTCATGGAGGGAGCGGCTATGACTCCTTCGAGATGCGAATATGTAATCCCCATTTGAAGAATTGTAATGGGCAATTGTGCCCTGTGTATCTTTAGCGAAGGTATGTACCCGGGATTGCCGGGATGATTATGTTGTGCACTCTGATATTTATATGAATGTGATTTATCTTCGTGTAGTAATTGTATTCAAAATGTGAATATGAGACCAAGTTTATAAATGATTTCGAAAGATATTTTGAAAACCCCATCATGTGATGGGTTAGTAAATGTTATTTGATTATTATTGGTCTCTATTTCATTTTAATCACGTATTTCGGATATAATTACGGAGGGGGTTACATTTTTGGTATCGGAGCTGCAGTTCCTGGCAAAGATGGATTTTGCTAGGATATTTCCCTTTTGCCAAGCTAGGGAATGAGTGATGAGTTATGATTGCCTAAGGAATAGGCAATGATTTGTGATTTTGGTTGTTTGTGGTATACACATTTATATCCCTAGTGTTGTGGATATCTGGGATTTGTGGATTATGTGTATACATTATTTGGTTATCCTGAATTTGTGTGTTTAAAGGCCTTAAGACCTAGGGGCTGAGGTGCTTTAGGCTGGCAGAGATATTTGAGTTTATGTTGGAGTGGATGATGCTCCGTGGATTTGAGGGAAGTGATTTCCCGGTTCAACTGAGGTTAAAGGTTTGAAAGATGAATTGTGATATAAGGATCAGACTCAATAGTCAAGCTGGTCCTTAGGAGGTTGATATGACCTATATAGTCTATGGTACCAGGATGTGGTACTAGGTTGGAATTGAAATGTGTATCAAGTATCCTGAGGTTGCTAGTGTTAATCTAGCATAGGGAAAAGTGATTCTGCAGAGAATTTGAATTTGAAAGAGTTATCTATGAGGATTCGGAGCGGAGAATGCAACCTACGGGGAGTTTTGATCGGAGAGGGCTACCTACGGTGACACCTGATCGGTTAGGCTATTTGTGAGTCTACTACCTGCGGCTCATCGGTGGTTTCGGTGAGAGGACCGTACCTTCGGGCGGTAGCATACGGGGGGTGAGACTATGTGATTATGTGAGCCGTAAGGCTATTTCTTCACCTGCGGCCCATCGATGTTGACGGTGGGAGTACCGTGCCTTCGTGGCGATGGAATACGGGGGATGTGTGTGGGTCTACTACCTGCAGCTCATCGGTGGTTCTGGTGGGAGGACCGTACCTTCGGGCGGTATCATACGGGGGATGAGACTATGTGACTTTGTGAAAGCCGCCGTGACGGTAAGCCCTAGTGTGCAGCCACCGTGATAACGAACCGTAGAGAGCAGTCACCGTGACGTTGAATCGTAGAATAGAGCTCTGGGAATGTTGGGAGTATGGGATCTCAACGAAGTGCTGGTCATAGCTTTGATTGATTTGAGTTGAATGGGGCCAAGGTCTGGCACAAATTGTGAATGTTGTCAGTTGTAGTAGGAAATTCCTATGGGACTCCTGTTAAATCAACTTGACATTGTTAAAGCACAGATGAGGCGAAATACCTCAGAGTGTGCAGTAGAAGTATGATAATGTGATGTGTTTAAGTACAGCATTGAGCAGAGGCTCGAGTTAGCCGAAAGTGCAAGGTGTTAGTGATGGCTTCAGGAAGTAAAACTTTGAAGTCCAGATTAATTTGTGAGAAGGGGTCTTGAAGGATCCCAGTATGTGAAAAGAATTCGTGATGTTGAAGGTGAAGTTGTTAAGATACCTGGTTCTAGCTTGTTGCAATTTTGTACTGTGAGTCCATCTCCCTGATTGGGCCAGATCGGGTTGGTTCGGTGGGCTGCGCCTGGTAGGCATAGGCTCAGGATGTGACGGATATTTGTGTGTCTTTCACCTGCGGCCGCATGGGATGATTCCCATAGCAGAGGACCGTTCTGATGGGACGGTAGTTTACGGAGGATTGACTATCTGGAAGCCAGAGTGGCTTTGTGATTTCCAGAGAGGCAATGTGATATGTGTATGCCAGTGAGGCAACATGTATGTGTGACAATTGTGAACAAGCTGGGATTGAGGTGTGTCGTAGCAGAGCAGAGCTAGTTTAGCTGATGGCAAATTCGACTACATGATCGGGGATTCTTGTTTGTGAGGGCAATTACCCCGGCATGGCCAGCCTGGCTAGCCACCACGTTGGTTGCACTGGTGTTAACCTGAGGCCAAAAGGCGGTGTGTAAAATTAGAGTCTGCAATGTACGTTTGGAAGTGGATTTTCTTGTGAGTCATGGGTGAAAGGTGAGTAACCCAACTGTCTGCCAGTCCCGGTCAGGGGACGGCCATCATAGCCCTGGTATGTAGTTGACCAGGGGGTGGGCACTCTGAAGGGGTGTGACAATAAAATTGTGAGTCCGGTAACCCACGGGCATCCATCGGATGGGTGTGATGTGGGAGCCAGCCACGCAGCGGAAGCGTGGGCACCCATTAAGGGGGGTGTGACAATAAAAGGCGCCTGGATAGAAGAAATTGAGATTCCGGAGTGACCAGATGATGTGACATTGTGTTGATACCCAAAAGTCCCGGTTACCACTAGCGGAGTCATTGGTGGGTGTACGGGTGAGGGCTACACCATGAAGTTGATACAGAAGTAATATTGTGTTGATACCCAAAAGTCCCGGTTACCACTAGCGGAGTCACTGGTGGGTGTACGGGTGAGGTTGACACCGTGAAAGTTGATACGGTGAAGTAATATTGTGTTGTGAGACCCAAAAGTCCCGGTTACCACTAGCGGAGTCACTGGTGGGTGTACGGGTGAGGGGAAGGCTGTGGATGTGAATATAGCGGAAGAGTTTGTGTATACAGCTAAGGCCGTCGTTTGATGTATTGAGGTTGTGGTGTTTTGGGGTTACTCCCGGAAAGAGTAACTAGTTTAAGTTAAGCAGAGTGGTGGCCTATGCCACCCAACTGCCAAGATCTTATGATATGGCACATAAGTTAGAGCCTCTGGATATTGAGATGCACTAGCCACTCATTAATTACGGGGCTTGCGACGATTGTGGTTATGTGATGATGGTGTTGTGGCAATCGTATGTGGAAGCAATTGTATCTATTTGGCAAAATGTATAGTGATCGAGTTTGTGTGGCAATCGTGATATGGGCCGATTGCAGTTTGGGGCAATTGAGTTGCATTCATTGTTTGAGATTCTTGCGAGAATCAGATTTGTGGAGTATCATTTGTGTGTGGGTGGTCTAGAGGAGACCATCCCAATATGAAATGAATTGTGAAACGGAAGCTGTCGTGAAGAAGCATCCGTAGTTTTTGGATTAAGTGGTATGACAAATTTCGAGGACGAAATTTATTGAACGGGGGGGGGGAATGTAATACCCCGAATTTTGAGACTCGAGGATAGAGAATAAGCCTGAGCTTAGTGGATTGCTAAGCCCTGGTTTAGCAAGATCCCAAATTATGATTAGGGGTTAATGACTACAAAAGTGGACGTGGTTAGTGATTAATGAACCCTTTTAGAGAATATCATGAGGATTGTAGTCGCTTGTGTTATGAGCAACACCAAAACCCTGTATTTGAGTTCAATTGTGGATTAGCATCCAAATTGACTTAGAATAGAGGGAAGGATTGAATGGGGTATTGTGATGGAAATGGTGTCATGTTGTGGTATTTAATCATTGGAATTGATTTAAATTGGATTGGACACATTGGTTGCAAAACTGGAAATGCTGTCCAGTGAAACTCTATTCTGGGCTGTCAGTTTGTGTGAACGTTTTGAATGAACAAATGGTGTCTAAAAATTCTGAACCTTTCCAGTCTTATAGTTCATATCTCAAGCTACAAAATGGACATATAATTTGTGCCATTTCGTTTTGGGAACTGGGAGATATGACTGTCCAAAGTTTGGGAAAGAAACTGAACTCTGTTTTGGGGCAGTGATGAGTTTTATGTAATTCTGGATTTTTTTGGTGATTTTTAGTAATGGATAATATTTTTTCTATGAAGAGGACTTAAATAGCTTTCATTTGGCTTTGGAATCACCTCATTTTGAGTTTTCTATAATTAGTTATGATTTTTCAAATTTTGGGCAGAAAATCTGCCAGAAAATCCGAAAATGGGAATTATGACATCATCTCAATAAAAGATGACATCACCATGGAATTAAATATCTTCTCATCTTCTTCAGCTCTCATTTTCTGTCGTGAGTTTCAGTTCAAATAGAGAGAGAGCATATGGGATCTTTAGAGAGAGAAAGAGGAAGAAATCTCGTAAGGTAAGCCGATTTCTCCGACGATCTAGCTCCTAACGCGTATAACTCCGATCCTAAGCTACTCCTTTATGTTCTTTAAGGTTTGGAAGATCTTCCTTTGGTGTTAAAACAGCTAGGGTTTCAGCCAAGACAAGGAAAAGCTAGTGGGAGCTTGAGGTAACTTCCAAACTCTTGTGTATTGACTATTCTGGCTGCTGTGGACAATTTAATCGGTGAAATTTCGCCGGATTGTCATTGGTTTCAAAAATGGAAAATGGGTGTGTGGGGCTGTTATGCTGCCCAAATTCGTACTAAATGGTAGTTGTAACCTAATGGAATAGTCAATAAAGTGGTTAGGAGTAGAAAGGAACGCGTTTACGGAGCCGAAACCAAAAAACCCCAATTTTTCCTGGAGTACATGTATATTTTGGCCTAGGCTATAAATGGGTCTTAGAGTTGGATTTTCAATGATTTGATGATTCCATTGAGTTCAGGAACAAAAATTAGGTGGGGTTACAGTTGAGCACTTTTTCAGAAAAGGCCGAAAAAGCATAATTACGAAAATGCCCTTGAAACCATTAAAGTGGGTCTGTCAAGGGTAATTTTGTAATTGACAGTGAATTTGATAATTCGGAGTCCGGAAATGGATTCCTTGGGCAAAAATATGTCAGAATAGCCCATGTCAAAATTTCAAGAAAAGTACAGCCGGACCGGGTACTGCGAGGCTGGGTCGGGTCCCCGGGGGTATTTTAGTAAATTTTCAATATAGCCTCATATAACCCCCAGAAACACTTTGGGAGTGTCTAAATAGTACATTTGACATTGTAGGATCGAATGTGAAGCCTCGAGTTGCTGGCACGCAAATCGAGGAGAAAAGACTAGAGGTAGGGAACTTATCTCTCCTGCATGCTCTGATAACTGTGTTAATGTGTTGATGCATGTTATTGCTTTGCTTGATTATGTGGAATATGTATGAATGATTTGAAGCTATGTTTCAATATATGCTATGGCCATATGTGTATCGTTCGAAGCATTGAGCTTATAGATTTGTCATTGTATGTGTGCATGAGTTATGTGATGCAAGCATGTCATGCATTAAACACTTATCTTTCCTGCATATTGATAATGTTTCCCTATTGAGATTCTCTCGAATCTCACCCTCCCCTACCAACAATTTAGACAGGGCAAGTGGCTCGTGGAGGGAACGGCTATGACTCCTTCGAGATGCGAATATGTAATCCCCATTTGAAGAATTGTAATGGGCAATTGTGCCTTGTGTATCTTTAGCGAAGGTATGTACCCGGGATTGCCGGGATGATTATGTTGTGCACTCTGATATTTATATGAATGTGATTTATCTTCGTGTAGTAATTGTATTCAAAATGTGAATATGAGACCAAGTTTATAAATGATTTCGAAAGATATTTTGAAAACCCCATCATGTGATGGGTTAGTAAATGTTATTTGATTATTATTGGTCTCTATTTCATTTTAATCACGTATTTTGGATATAATTATGGAGGGTGTTACAAAAACTGCCACAAAAATTACGGAGATCATGCGCTTACATTGGCACAAGTCAGATAAATTACCTTATTTTAAAATCCTTTGTGGTTATCTCTGTTCTGCTATTATTTTAGATTTTTATGTATTATTTTAAATGTAAAAATAAAATATTCAAAAATAAAAAATTAACAAACCCATAAGCCGTAACTTCAGCGGTCATAAGAAGGCCAAAAAAAAACTTCTGCAGTCATAATGCATTATTATTTATTTGAATTTAAAATATAATGTTCAAATTTTTTTTTCTATTTAGGTTTTTATTTTAGCATAAGGTGTGAAAGATGCTATTTCTCTATTGGTGGACTTTTTTCAAATCCAGTTAAAATTTTATAGTATCTTATTTTTTATATTTTGAACTAAGACTTTTAAAATAAATTTAAATAATTTTCTGCATTTAATATATTATTATAAATATTTAAATCCCCTACCGTTATTTCTTTCTTTAGAGTTATCTCAATTTTTTATGTATTATTTTAAATATAAAAAATAAAAGATTCAGAAGCCTGTACAGGAACAGGGGCAGTTCATAAATAATATATAACTTTGCATCATTTTTATTTAATTATAATAATATTTGCGGAAAAAGTAGCAAATAAAATGACCAAAAACTAAAATTTTGTTGCTAGTTAATTTGGATAATGATTGCTATCAAAGATATTGACCGGGAAAATCAGTGTTCAAACGGGAAAATTTTCAATTCCTTAAAAAGTTGTGTGAGATATTTTAGATTTGAGATTTGAGAGTATTTTATTTTATGTATTTCAATTTTAATATATTGAATTATTTCAAAATTTATACAAACGTTATTTATTTATTTGAATTGTTTCAAAATTTATACAAACGTTATGTATTTATTTGAATTTTACTCTTTTTCTCCCTTATCTTAACTTTTTATGTATTATTTAAATTTAAAATTTAAAAGCTCAGCAAATTTGCAAGCTCACAATCCATGATGAATTATTTTCATTCAATTTATCGATTTTATTTTTTAAAATTTTTTTTTATTTTCCATTTTAGATTTTGAAGTAAGTTTTTTTATCTTTTTAATAGGTGTGGAAAGGTACCCATGAGAACAAATTCAATACAATAATAAATGAAGGGTAAAATTGTACATTTATATGAAAATTTCTCTATGTGCCTTTTAAATAGGATAAAAAAATTTCTTCTCTCTTTACCACATCCCACCTATTATGCCACATGAGCATAATCAAATCCTCAAACTTGAATCACAAGTTAAACAAAATAAACACCACAAAGAATTACAAACATCACCACCGGCGTCACTATTATATTGTTGACAGCCACCTAAACCTAGTAAATCAAATCAAAACAGATTATCAAAACTAGAAATCCTGAGCCCCCCATTACTAGCTAGAAAAACCAAACAAGAAATGAAGATGAAAAAAGATGGATGGAAGTCCAAAAACTATCAAAGATGAGGAAAGGTGAAACGATTAAGATGACAAAAGTGGCAATGCAAAACCAGAAACATATCAATAAATCCATGAATTCATGAACAAAAAATTAGATGAACGACAATTCTTTAATGGAATAAGATCTATAAATTTAAAAGAAAATATACCAAAATCAAAATCAAGAGAAATGGAAGGTTGTGAAGGGTCTTATGTAACAGTGAGTGTCTTGTAAAGCAAGAGCAGTCTTCAAATAGTGGTGTCCAACGGGTCTCACAAAGCTTCACGTTGCACAATTCAAAATTATTTTTTCATTAGCATTTTGACACATTATTCTTTCAAAATAATTCCTACCAGATATTTTTAGGATCTAAACAATATAGAACCATTATTTTTTAAATTCCAACATATTTTTATATTACATAAGTGAATCTATTTGTACCCTTGCATTGCACGGGGTCAGTACAAGTTACTTAACAAAATCAAGACCTTGTTTATAAAAAAGTTAGAGACAACACTAACTATATGAGTAAATGTTAAATCAAATTGTAATTATAATTTCTTTTACTCTTGTTTCCTTTTTATTTTTATGTGGAACTTTTAACCTCAAAAAATGGAATGTTGACATACGATTTTTATTATATTTTAGGGCGAAAGTGCAATTCTACCCATAAATATTTCCCTGAATAGCTACCAGCACAGCAAAAAATTTTTTGGTTCAAAAGTGCCCATGAACATTAAAAAGTGGAGCGATAATGCCAATCCCGTGAAGTTGTTGGACGTTGACTGTCAAATGTAACTTTTGACCGTTTGTGTGACACATGTCATAAGATGGCGTATACGTGGACTTCCTGTTTGACTAAAAACCTAATCCCAATGTTTCCATTAAATATCCAACCAACCACCACTTGTCCATTAATCCGGAGACCTGCCTTCTCCTTCATTGTTTAAGTTGTCTGTTTGTCGTTGGAGACGGAGAAAGCCCCGTCGTGAGATGGCTTCATCTTTATCATCAACGATAGGAAGAAGTAGAAGAATTAAGAGTGGCAATCCTCAAGCAACCGAGTCACGAAGATAACCATAAAGGTCCACGGAGGTATTGTCATCACAGATTGGAGGCTCCACAGTGGATGGCATTGAAAGAAGGCAACCCTAGGTGGAGATTTTATGGTTGTTCTAACTACTATAAGGTATTCTCAGGACAGCCACTGCACTAATGCTCTCAGATTCTTGTATACCGAAGCACAACTATGCTCTGCATTAACAGTCTTTACCTCTAATCCTACTTGCTGCCTAGCAGTTGAAGAATAAACAAAAAATGGGCATCCCTCTTCACACACAACCTTCATCAAACTTTGATCACTCTTGGCCACTCTGAGATTAATGGTCTTCAAAATTGCATAGCTATCTATGGCTCTTTTCAGCTCATCCTTATCCTCAAATGTCATGCCTGCCAGATAGGATCTGATCCACCTTCCCCTCTCGTTTCTTCTAGACCTTAATCATTATCTTGGTCCTCCTCCTCTTCAGCCTCACTTCCCCCACTTTCTACAAATTCATAATCTGGCACAACACTCTCATTGGTGTCAGAGCTTCCACTCTCAGCAAAATAGTCCTCATCATCTTACGCAAGCATTAGGATACGACAATGCTGCCTTAGCTATGCGATCATTTATTTTGGCAATGGACTTCATGTTGTCAACAAACTGTTCCTTATAGGTACTCCAAGAACATGAAAAAGAAATTCTTCTTTAACTCATTCCCCCTCCATACATTGCTCCAATTAGCATATATATGTCGAGTACAAAGTCTGTGCTCTGCATCAATCAAAACGTTGCTTATAGATTGCAATAGGCACTGTCATCATTCAAATAGGTAGTCAATAACTAAGTTTTTATAACTTTCAACAATTTACTAAACCTTTTGTGTAAATTACAACCTTATGCATGTCAGACATGATAGTCACATCTCTACCAAGTCTTAAGTTTAGAGATTTCCTAAGCCAAGTAAGAAACCATTCCCAATACAAATCATTTTCTTTTTGAACCAGGCTGAATGCCAATGGATACAATAAATCATTGACATCCACTCCAACTATGGTCAGCAAGATACCCTTTGTTTGACCCTTCAAAAACATCCCATCAACAACAATCAATGGCATGCATCCAGCTTTCCACCCAACCTCCAAAATGGTTTGAAACACAAAATTAAGTATTGGCACTCATTTGAACAGAACAATAACTATATATATGAAACATTACCTTCAAAACATTAAATCATATGTACATCCTTCTGAACACCCGAACATCTTGCTCCATAGCCTCAATGCTTAAATCAACATGTACATCAGAACCTAGGTTTGATATCCTCAGTTCATTGCAATAAGCCTCTAACTTGGCGAATTCATCCTTGTAGCTACCTTCCATTTCTTGCATAATTTTTCTCTTTGCATGTTTGCATTTGTAAATACTCATATTGACCTTCAAATCATGTTTGACTTCCTTTTTCATGTCATTGAGCCTAAATTTGGTCAACTCTTAAACTTTGTCCTTGTATTCTCAGGACAGCCACTGCACTAATGCTCTCAGATTCTTGTATACCGAAGCACAACTATGCTCTGCATTAACAGTCTTTACCTCTAATCCTACTTGCTGCCTAGCAGTTGAAGAATAAACAAAAAATGGGCATCCCTCTTCACACACAACCTTCATCAAACTTTGATCACTCTTGGCCACTCTGAGATTAATGGTCTTCAAAATTGCATAGCTATCTATGGCTCTTTTCAGCTCATCCTTATCCTCAAATGTCATGCCTGCCATCTAGATAGGATCTGATCCACCTTCCCCTCTCGTTTCTTCTAGACCTTAATCATTATCTTGGTCCTCCTCCTCTTCAGCCTCACTTCCCCCACTTTCTACAAATTCATAATCTGGCACAACACTCTCATTGGTGTCAGAGCTTCCACTCTCAGCAAAATAGTCCTCATCATCTTCGTCACTACCATAAATTACACTAACAACCTCCTTTCCCCTTCTCTACCTTGTAGCTCTTAAACTATCTACAATGGACTTATTTCCTACCTTACATATCCCCTTTGATTTGTGAACCCCAACTCTCCTAATGTTCTCAACCAACCTTGCCTGCCTCTGCTCGATGGTTTCCCCAATATTTTTAGACACCAAATTGACCTTCCCCTTTCTCTTTGACGCTATCGTCTTGTCACTTTCTCTTCAACTTTGAATTAGAATCTCACCACATGCATCACACCTTCAAGCCTTCCGTCTCTGCACATTCATTTGTGATCTAATCGTAATTTCTTAGTCTTCCCTCTCACATGCAGAAGAACAATCTGTAACCCAAATCCCAATAACAACTCTTTCAACAGTCCCACCTTTTGCTTTACTTTTGTTCCTCATTTACACTCCCGCCTTTTCACCTTTCGCATAGCACAGGTCATCACTATCAATGTCCACATATACGCCATCTTACGACACGTGTCACACAAACGGTCAAAAGTAACATTTTGACGGTCAACGTTCAGCAACTTCACGGAATTAGCATTATTGCCCCACTTTTTAATGTTCGTGGGCACTTTTGAATCCAAAAATGTTTGCTATGCTGGTAGCTCTTCGGGAAAATGTTTATGAGTAAAATTGCACCTTCGCCCTATATTTTATAATGCATTTAAATTTTGAATATTGGCATATTGCAAATTGAGTTACTATTGGATTTGAATAATGAGAACATTAAATCCTTATCTCCACTCTTTATCTATTGTAGATTGGGAACCAATAGTATTGTAGATCTACAGTACCAATGGTGTCCAATTTTTATATTTTAATATATATATATATATATATATTAATTTTTTTGTATAGGGACGAGGGGAATATATGACATGTTTTCCTTGTTCGTTCATCTTGTTCCCAAACTTCCGCAAAAAGATGGCAGCTTACCACGGACTTCATTAGTTTGGTCTAATTAGTGGACACTTGTAATGTTCAAAGTTACTTTTGTTTTTTTTTGTCAAAGTAAAGTTCAAAGTTACTGCTTCCCTTCATATCACCAAAAAAAAAAAAAAAGAACAAACAAACAAACAAAGAAACGAACGAAGTTTCGATTAATTTTTTTAATTATTGTTGCTTCGTCCGGGATTATTATCCCTAGTTCATTTTTCAAATATGAAAATAGAAAAACTAATTTGAAACAGGCTAAAATTTTACAAATGGAATAATATATATTCATATATTCCAAAACAAAACAAAAAAACGGAGTAAGTCATATGAATATAATTGCTTTTAAAAAATAAATAAATGAATAAGTATATTTTGTATGGGTCTTGCATCATTTGTTTATACCTTTTTTCATTTGTATCGCTATGTTTTTGTCTGAATTCATCATTGACGTTGATTTTTGTGAAGCCACTTTCAATCTCATAATTTTTTTAGGTACCAAAATTACCCTATTAATAATTGAACGTTAAACTCTTGTAAAATAAGATGATAGACTCCGATTCAGTATATCAATGACACTGCAAATTGCAACTAAATGTTAAATTAACATGAAATTATTACGCTAATTTATGCTCGCTCTAAATCATGGAGAAAGAAAATATTTTTAAAATTCTTTTTTTTGGGTGAAGATCTTTATTAAATTCTTAAGACGACATGTTTACATAAAAATATCTTCAAATTTTTAAGCAAAAAAATATCTCGTCTTCAGACCCATTTTTTTCATCCCACTAAAATTGACCATCAAATCAAATTGGGGTCATCCTGAATTGTGTTCATCCCCTAAATTTTCCAAATCATGAGCAATATTGAACACGTCTTCTACGTAAAGGGCAATGTATCCACACAAGCTTTTTCCCACTAACGTACTTCTTGGGGAATATCTATCAGTACTTACCCCCTCAATTACTCCCTCTTCCTTTGGCTATTGAGTTCCCTCTCCCTATCTCTCTCTTGTGTGGTGCATTTGCCGTACCATTTCGATCTGTATACAATTCTTTCAAGTGTAAAAATAGTCACTTTGAAAGTTTTAACAAAAAAACAAACAAACAAACAAAGTTTCAATTTTTTTTAGTTATTGTTGCTTCGTCCAGGATTATTATCCCTGGTTCATTTTTCAAATATGAAAAATAGAAACACTAATTTTAAACAGGCTAAAAATTTACAAATGGAATGTTATATATTCATATATTCCAAAAAACCAGAGTAAATCATATGAATATAATTTCTTTTAAAAAATAAATAAATAAATAAGTATATTTTGCATGGGTCTTGCATCATTTGTTTTTTCCTTCTTTCATTTGTATCGCTATATTTTTGTCTGAATTCATCATTTGCGTTGAATTTTGTGAAAGCACTTTCAATCTCATAATTTTTTTAGGTACCAAAATCACCCTATTAATAATTGAAGTTAAAATCTTATAAAATAAGATGATAGGCTCCGAGTCAGTATATCAATGACATTGCAAATTGGAACTAAATGTTAAATTAACATGAAATTATTACACTAATTTATGCTTGCTTTAAATCACGGAGAAAGAAAATATTTTTTAAAATTATTTTTTTGGGTGAAGATCTTTATTAAATTCTTAGACATATGTTTAGATAAAAATATTTTGAAATTTTTAAGCAAAAAAAATATCTCATCTTCATACCCATTTTTTCTATGCGCTAAAATTGACATCAAATCAAACTAGTGCCATCCTGAATTATGGTCATCCACTAGATTTTCCAAATCATGAGCAATATTGAACGCGTTCTCTACTTAAAGGGCAATGTATCTATCCACACAAGCTTTTTCCCACTAACGTTCTTCTCGGTGCATATCAATCACTTGCCCCCTCAATTACTCCTCGCCTTTGGCTATGGAGTTCTATGACTATCTCTCCCTCTCCCTTTCTCTCTCTTGTGTGATGCATTTGTCTTACCGTTTGGAACTATATACAATTTTTTCAAGTGGAAAATAGTCACTTTGAAAGTTTTTAACTTGGAAGAAGCTTTAAGAAGTTTGATGTTGAACGTGCCACCCTATATAATTTACGTCATCGAAATGTTATTAAGATCAATATTTAGTTCTCAAATAGTGGTTTTAAACCTCTAATAATGGAATTTATGCTAAATGGAAGTCGGTTGTACTCCTACAACTATTGTTTAGACATCTTGCAAAGGTTGAATACGATGATCGGTGTGGCATCTGCATTGGAGTATCTTCATTATGGTTCTTTGCCAGTGATTCATTGTGTTTTACTTTATTATTTTATTAACACACTCACATACACACTCATATGCGCACATCTTATAATAAAGAGTTAAGGCTTTTTTTTTTTCAGCTATTTGAAGTATTTTTCCATATACTTCAATATCTTAAAGTATTTTGATATTCATCTAGCACCCTGAAGTAATTTATAGGTGGGTCTAGCACCTTAAAATAATGTGGTTCATCCACCACTCAAAAGTATTTTTCCGAGTGCATTCAACACTCTAAAGTATTTTGTAGTGTAATTTTGTCCTTGACAATTTAATGTGATGGACACACCTGAAAAATTACTTAAGGGTAGTGGATGAACACAAAATATTTTAGGTGTTTCATGCATATGGAAAAATATTTTAAGTTGGTGGATGAACCACAATACTTCCTTGCGGTATCATTGATCTATTCCATTGAGGTTGTTTAACTCGGGGACACTTGCTACAACTAGATTGTCATTATCACGCCAACACTCACTACAAAAAAAAAAATGACTTTCATAGTCGCCACTGAAAGTCAAAACGTTGTCACTGAAGGTTTTCAGCGGTGACAAAAAGTCGTCGTCAAGTTGTTGCCTAGCGACTGTGGCTGAAAGTATAGGCGGTGACTAAAATAGTCTCCGCTGAAAGTATACTTTCAGTGGCAACAAAGGTCGCAGACAAAGAGGTATTTTCAGTGGCGGCTTTAAATGTTGCCGCTGAAAGTAAACATTCAGCAATGACAAATGTCACCGCTGAAAGTGGAAAAAAATATTAAATAAAGCCACATCAACATCTATGCCACCTATCACCTATCATGTCAGGCCATGTCACCACCCACCTACCACCTTATTATTTGTCATGTCATGCCACATCATCGCCACACGCCACACCACGCCACATCATCACCCCATATTTTCACCTCCCAAATGTGCCTCCACTAGGATCGAACCCCCCACCTCTTGGTTGTTGTCTTGATACTCTACCATGTGACCTGTGATGAAATCCCATCATGTAAATGCATAATTTAATACGCGCACACACATACATATAATTGAATATTATATATATAATGATATTCATATCTAAAATTACCTATAAAAAATGATATTCATATCAATATATATATATAATATAATATAATATAAATATTTATTTATTAATATAATATTTCCATGCACATAATAATATTGATTAATTAATATAACATTATTAATTTAATAAATTTTGTTTTTTATATTGAGTGTATAATATTATATAATAAATCAATAAATGAGTTTACATTTAATTTATATATAAAAAATTATTATATAAAAATAAATAAAAATAAAATTTTTTTAGAGATTAATATTATGTAATAAATTATTATATAATATTTACATATAATATTATTTTATTTCTTCATGATAAGTATTATATTTAATATTTTGAGGGATTAAATATTATATATAAAAAAATAAAAAATATATATTTTTAGTGAGAAAAAAATTAATTGGAAAATTTATACTTTCGGCGGCGACATTCAAGTCACACTTTTAGCGGCGAAAACAAGAGTCGTCGCTGAAAGTCATACTTTCAATGGCGACAATTAAAAGTCGCCACTGAAGTTTTGACTTTCAGCGACGACAATAAATGTCACTGCCAAAAATCTGACTTTCAGCAGCAAAAAAAAGTGTCGCAACTGAAAGAGTCACTTTCAGGTACGAATCTTCTTGTCGCCGCTGAAAGTGAAGTTTCAGTGGCAACTTTTTAGAGTCGCCGCCGAAAGTGGTTGTCAAAAGCCATTTTTTTTGTAGTGACTCCCCAAGAAATACTTCGGGAAATTGAAATAATTTTGTTGGATCTTCTAAAAGTTTTTGAATTGTTGTTCCAAAAAAATTACATTCGAGAAGATTGAGACGTGAGATTTTAGCTTTGATGAGTTCGAATTCAACATCTTTTATGGGGCAATGTTATGGTTATTTGTGTCCTTATTAATGTTTTTTTTATGGTTTAGACCATGTTTAGACCTCCGTGAGTTAACTCTATCAAAATCTAAGTATGTATGTATATGTATCTCTAACATCGATTGGGATATGTTTCTACAAGTATGTAAGATAATTAATGTTATCTCTAGATGTTATTTATAATTTTTTCTTTAATGTAAGAAAAATTTATATAATCACAATTGTTATTTTATATTTTTTTCTTTTTTCTACCATTTGTTGAAGCACGAAACAGGGAAAAAAATCACCATGAGGACTCATTTTTTGTACCATTTTTGTTTTTCGTCAAAACTGTATTTGAATCATTGTTATTAAACCCGGATCGGACAGGACCCGGGAACCAATGACCCGGTCAAAGAACTGGTCCGGTTTAGTAAATTTTTTTATTTTTCTAATTTTTTTATTTCTTTATAATTTCATATTAATAAGCCTAAAATCTTCACTCTCTCACCGGTTTGGTCTCGAGTTAGCTCCAATTTGACTCCGGTCTGATCCACTGACCCTTGACCCAGTATCTCAACCGATTCACTGACCGGTCCCGGTTTAATAACATTGATTTGAATAATAAGATCATGGTGTCCATTATTTTTCAAAATAATAAATATATAAAGTTTGGAAGTCGAATTAACCTAGAAGCTACTAGCTAAGGAACCAATTTGGGGACAAAGCAACTATAAAATTGAAGATATAATTTAGGAATTCTTCTAAGCCTTCAAACACTAACCATAAGTTTACAAGTCTTCTAGCTTACCACTCTGGTCCTACTTATAAGTTCATCTTAATTAAAATTTTGATTTTTTTTATTGGTCAGGTTTCAAAGTAATAAATGAGTTTTTCTACAATTTTTCCTGTATTAATTGTAATAAACAAAAATAATTAATTTATAGTGACTCTTATAACCAATAAAAAAATAAGGGCAAACTAACTTTCCTTAGTAGTATGTGAGAGTTAGTTAATTTAGACATATAAATAGAACTAGAATGATAAAAGAAAAGTCAAGCCAACCAGACTTTACCCAAAGCTTCCAATAACGTTCTTTTGGGGTTATTCATCAAAAGCCTATTGCCCTCAAAGCGATAATGTGATAACGAAGTAGTGAGAATGTGGTCCTCAAAGTCATAATGAAGGAATGAATTAAGACTAGGAGGAGAAGTATAAATGCGTATTCTAGGAAGCTCCATAATGCTTGCAGTTGCGATTGAATTACTAGTCTGATTTACTAAACATGGGAAAACTTGCTTCCATTCTTTTCATTCTCTTCCTTTGCTACTTTATGTTCTCCCTAGCATGGAGCGAGATGGATTCCACCATCGATAAATCTGCCCTTCTTGCTTTCAAATCATCTATTGTGATGGATCCATACTATCTTGTATCTAACTGGTCAGTCTCTTCTTCCCCATATGATTGGGTTGGTGTTGGATGCAATACTCGCCATGGAAGGGTCCGTTCCATGAATCTTAGTGACACAGGCCTTAAAGGCATTGTATCTCCACAACTAGGAAATCTCTCTTTCCTTGTTGAACTTGATCTAAGTAGCAATTATTTTCATGGCCATATACCAAAAGAGTTGGTACAATTGTGTAGATTGAAACGACTCAACTTGAGCTACAATGATTTTCATGGACAAGTTCCAACATGGATAGGAGATTTATTTGTGCTTGAGCATTTGAGTTTTCAAAATAACAGTCTTAATGGATTTATTCCAATATCTCTGTTCAATCTGTCAAAGTTGGAGATCTTGGATTGGAATTTTAACTTCATTCAAGGGACCATTCCGCTTGAGTTAGGAAGTCAAAAGCACTTGAAGATTTTACGACTTGCAGGGAACAAGCTTTTTGGAGCTATACCACAAACAATTTCCAACTTGTCTTCACTTGAATTATTGAGTTTGGCTTATAACACTTTGTCAGGTATGTTTTTGAGAAATATGAGCTTATCTAAATTTTGTTTTTTTAAATTTTTTTAAAATCGTGTGCACTTCTTTTTTTTTTGGAAAATGACAAAAAAAGAACTTTGAAATTGCAAAATTTCAAATCAGGTATTTTCTAAAAAATGAGTTATGAATTACTTATCAAATTTCGTCATTCCCTTATCAATTCTTGTTAATTAATCTAATTTGATATTTTCCAATTTCAAATTTCCTTTTCTATCTTTTTCCCTCTTTTTTCCTGCATTTTTCTGTTATTATTTTAAGAATAAAAGAATCTATCGTCCAATTTTTGAAACGGTTTGTAAAGTCATAACATGTGAAAAAAGAATAATGGTACAAAGTTCAAACGAATCTAAAAGGTTCAACATTAGTCTTTGAAAATAAATATTTATTATTCTGTTATTAAAAATTTTTTGTATGTTTTTCTTTTCTGAATAAGTAAGCTTTTTTTTTTTGGTGCAACTTAAAATAAGTAGGCCTTACAAGTTACAAGCAACATATCTTTTCGGAACATTTAATTTTGATATGGATAATCTGAATTATATATTAATTTATTATTTACTATTACTTTTTATCTTTTAAAAAAATTAGTAACAAAAATAACTTTTCTGGGAGTCTCCTAACAAGTATGCGTTTTGAAAGAAATGATAAAAAGCAAGGGCGCCAATTCTCCTAGTTTTTTCCTTTAACACAGTTAATTGAAGAAACTCTTACTCTTACTCCTTAAATGAGATGAACGCCACTTGCATGACATATAGAAGTTTGTCAGAATTAATTAATCCACTATATTCAGAAAGATAACAGTAATAAATATAAATCTAAATTAATCTAAATTACAAAATAATAAACTAAACTGGGGCATAAAACACGGTGTGAAACCTTGTGGAATAGCACAATACACTCTCCAACATTAAATCCATCCAAATTTCTCATCGAATCACATATCCATTTTTTTTTTAACCTGCGCACATCCAAATTATTTATTCGATCGTTATTAGTGAAGTCAAATTGAAAGGCTCATTCCTTTTTAAAAATATGTGTAGTAGTGCGGTGCTTTATTATTTAGAATATATTTGTTTTATTTCTAAAAAAGTGCGCAAATCTTACTATATGCATTGTTGTCAAACTCACGAGTTGACTCTCCGAGTTTACCGTTTTTACGTTTATAACTTATAAAATCGAGTCGAGTCATTGGTAAACTCGTGACCATTGTAAACTCGGTTAAATTCACGAGTTTATATATCGAGTTTACCGTTTTTACGTTTCTAGCTTACAAAGTTGTATTAACGTACCCTTAAACTCGTGTTAACTTTTTCAATTTGATTATACTCAACGGCTTTATATATGAATTTCATAGAAATTTCTTTGTTAAATACGATAAATTATGAATGTTGATAGATTTAATTTCAATTATTTGGATTTAAATTATATTTAAATCAAATTGTTGTCAAATTTTTATATTTTAATTATTTAATTATATACTAATAATATCTATTTAATGGTAAAACTAAACTCTTACGTGTTTACGATTCAAGTTTACGATACGAATTTACATCACCATCACGAGTTTGCTTAAACTCGTGAGTTTGACAACCTTGACTATATGTATTTATCAAAATATTATTTGTCTCATGTACATAATATCTTTGTCAATTGCACCAATAATCTTATTTGGCGTATGGATTTTGATCTTGAATTGTCCCTATATAGGACTTATTCAGCTAGTTACAGATTTGATTTTTGAAAATAATTATATTTCTTAACATTGTCATCTTAACTTTCTAACGATATATCTGATGCTTAAGTATATCTTTTCTTTATTTTATTAAATAAAATGCCGACATAAATTGTAACATTAGACTGAGAAATGTCATACTGTAGATATCAATACAAAAATACATATACTTAAAGAAAATTCTTCCATATGTATGTTCAAACCCCAAGGAAGAAAAGGTGCACACTCTTTACTCCTCTCTCTTTTACAGTTTTAGTATTTAAATTAAATTATTTCTTTATTATCTCTTTCAACATTGATACAATGATAAATGATAATTTTTACTATATATAATAATAATTTCAACAATGAACTTTATCATTTTGTTATGACAACTTACATATTACTCTGGATTATACTTATTGCACATGTTGTAAAAGTTGATGTTATTGACATATTGTTTGTCATTTAATATTTGAAGGAGCCATTCCAAATCAGATAGGTGATCTTCCACAGCTACAGACAATATATCTCGGAGCTAACCGACTTTCAAGTTCTATACCAGCCTCTATATTTAATAGTTCAGTGCGACAAAAAATTGAACTATCCGAAAATAATTTTTCTGGCGAGATACCCTCCATTTGGCATCAATGCAAGGAATTGGTAGCTTTAGAATTGGGCTATAACATGTTCAACCCAGGAATCATTCCAAGTGACATTGGAAATTTGACAAAACTCCAAATCCTAGATCTTACCAATAGCAATTTGCAAGGTAAGAATCATTTCCCAAACAATTCCCAATTTTCTCTTTTGGTTTCCATGTTTCGTCTATTCCAGTATTTTCTTTTGGATGACATCTTTCTTTGTTTTTTTTTTTTAAAAAAAAAAGATGTACGAATCATCCAGCTTTCTCAATGAATCACATATCCAATAAAAACATGCCATGGGAATAATAGTTTGGTCTATGGAAATTAGTCCAACCAGATTGGAAAGGGCATCGATTTTTTTTCAAAAGAATTATCATTTTATTTTAACACTTAAGGTATATTATAGCGTTAATTCTCAAAATAAGTCAGAAGATATATACCAAGTGACATTGGAAATTTAACCAACAATTTGGAAGCTATGAGTTATAATTACATGTTGATTGCAAATTTATTTTCTTGTTTATAGGTCATTAACTCTTAATACACATTAGTAATTCTATTTGGATCGATGAAAATATATTCGACTGGATTACATTTAAAAACATGGATCATGATGATTTCTTGTTAAAGCAAAGCATGTCATTCAAAATGTCAATTAGCTGTGGGTTATAAATAGTTTAGTGCAACCAGATTGGAAACGTCATGGATTTTTTAAAATAATTATAGTTTTTTTGACATTTAAAGTATATTATAGTATTAATTCTCAAAATAATTCAGAAGATTATTGTCTCAAAGTGCATTGATTATATAAACGTATAAGGAACTATTCCAAATGAGATTGGTGATCTTTGATGAGTGAAGATGTTATATTTGCGAATATTGACACTCTACCTAAAGCTTGAAACCTTTTGGCTTTAAAATGCAAAGAATTGAGATTTAGCATTAGGTAAAAACAGATTTAACATATGATACAGCATTGCTATGTTAATTGTTTGTGTTTAATTATATGTTGATTGCAAATTTATATTCATGTTTATATAATACAAAAAAGTAATTCTATTTAGATAAAGAATATATTCGACTGGATTACATTTAAAAATATGGATCATGGTGATCTCTTGTTAAACCGAAGCATATTATTCAAAGTGTCAATTAGCTGTCGGTTATAAATAGTTTAGTGTAGAAATGAATATCAATAAAACAATATGGAATAAAAATACACTTATTTTTTATTATTTAATTTCTTTGATGTTTTTCACTCATTTAGATGTTAATTCTTGAAGTGCAAAAATAATATTCTAGGGAGATAATTATCAACATCGGTGGGCTCCTTTCCTCACTCTTTGTCTGTTTAACCATGTATCTATCACACTATCATTATTATCATCAATCGGCAATTGCACATTGCTCATGTATTTGTGGGTAAGGGAGAAACCAAAACATATTGTTCCATATTATATCCAAAACTTCTAATTGAAGATAAGTTTTCTGTGTATATATAGTCAATAATAAGTTTTCTTCAAAAACAAAAATGCATGCATCATTTTTTTTATAAAAAAAAAAGTCATTTGGATTATTAAGAGAATCTAAAATAAAACATTGGCTTAATAAGCGAGGCATATGCTGGAATATTCAATTTAGATCTAGTTCATAACTCCTTTAATTGTATGATCAATCTACTCATCCATCAATTTTTATGCTTTCAAAAATTCCATTTATTATTTGAAAAACTGTTCAGTATATCTCCATTTATTAGTTTTTCATAATCAGTAGTAACTAAAATCAAGGTATTAGTTCATTCATGCATACTACATACGCCTAAAGCACGCATACAACAAATTCTTTTGCAGGTGAAATTCCTCAATCTATTTTCAACATTCCTTCTTTGAGAGAAGTTTACCTTTCCTTTAACCATCTAAGTGGCAACTTGCCAGATGAGATGTGCTGTCAACTCCCTTTACTTGAGCTCTTTACGGTTACTAGTAATCATTTACAGGAAAAAATTCCCAAATCAATAAGTAACTGCACATCTTTGCAAAGCTTGTATTTGGATGACAACTCGTTTTCAGGTATGCTCAAAAATTACCTTTCTGCACGAGTTGTGCGCGCGCACTTATAACTATATCACATGTTTAGGACTTTCATTCAAATACGTGAATATACGACAAGAAATTATTGCAAGCTTTGAAATGTAGTGATGCTTTCAAACACACACACTTAATAATTCATATTGATAGGATTCAGATAGGTTGAGAGAATAAGGAGGAAAAAGTCTTTAAAAAATAGAAAAGAATAAAATTACATTAAAATAATCAAATAAAATCTAGAAATAATCTCTAAAATGTACTGGATCCTGTCAACAATAATATGGAACCTTTGATTCAGAAAATCGATACCTCGTAAAATATTCAAACTAAACAAATTAATTAAATAAACTATATCCTAACCAATATTGGCTCAATAATACACTAATCCTAATTGAGATATTTATAAATAATATTTATATTATTTTTAACAGGAAATAAAATAACAGCTATTTAAGACATGCTAATAAACATGAATTGCAAAATATTTATTTGTAGTTTTATTAGATGTTCTCTAAAGATCACATTTTATGGAATCCTTGCCCAAAAAGTAGTTAATAGGTTTTTATGACACATGAGACAAGAATGATAAAGATATTTTCGTACGCAGATCCTCATGCAATGATAGGAGTTAACTAATTTCATACATGCATGGCTGAAATTAGTTCCTTCACTTTCCTGTATTATCCAGGTATGGAATTGCTAGCATAGAAACAAATTTAAAAGGACCCGAAATTAATAAAATATTAGGAGTTTCTTGGAATATAGAGAAGTGCATTCAAATTTTTGAAACGTACGTGTGTCTGTTTTACACACGAACAAAACAGGCATATTACCTGTTTTGTCAATTTTCACTACTTTATATAAAAGTTATCATGCATCCATTATTTTTTTATTTTTAAGTTAATCACCCAACAGCTAGCTTTTTGTTTTCAGGGCTTATACCCAAGGATATAGGCAATCGTCATAAGCTTGAAGTGTTGTATTTCTCAGATAATAATTTCAATGGACCCGTTCCTTTCCATATCTTCAACATTACTACATTGAGATATGTCTCCCTCTTCAGTAATTCCCTCTCAAGCTTTCTGTCATCAAATTTAGGAATTGGCCTTCCCAACCTGGAGCAATTGTTGTTGGGACGGAATCAACTTATTGGAGAAATTCCAAGCATCATCTCAAATGCTTCTAAGCTCACTCTGTTAGAATTATCATGGAATACATTTAGTGGAGATATACCCACTGCACTTGGGAATCTAACAAACCTGATGGCATTATATTTTGAAGAGAATGATTTGAAGGGGTTGATTCCAAATACAATTAATAGACTGCAAAGCCTTCAACTTTTGAGTCTTAGCTACAACAAATTGCAAGGGCCCATCATAAATAAATTGTGCCAAATCAAAAGTTTGAGTGAGCTGTATCTAGACAATAACATGTTTTCAGGAATGATTCCAAACTGCCTCACAAATACTTCTTTGCGGAAGTTGGAGTTAAGCTCTAACAAATTGATTTCTCTTATACCTTCTTTTCTTTGGAGTCTCCAAGATATCTTAATCCTAGACTTATCCTCCAATGCATTGAGTGGAACAATTCCACTTGAGGTATCAAACTTTAGAGCAATTATACTATTAAACTTGTCAAGAAATCAAATTTCAGGTAAAATCCCAACAACCATGGGTGGCTTGCAAACATTGCAAAATCTATCCTTGGCTCATAACAAACTACAAGGACCTATTCTTGAATCATTTAGTGGCATGATAGATATTGAGTTCTTGGATTTGTCCCAAAATAATTTGTATGGGGCGATTCCAAAATCTTTAGAGTTACTTGTCCATATGAAGTACATTAATATTTCATACAATTTATTGTATGGAGAAATTCCAAACGGTGGGCCTATTCTTGGCTCATAACAAACTACAAGGACCTATTCTTGAATCATTTAGTGGCATGATAGATATTGAGTTCTTGGATTTGTCCCAAAATAATTTGTATGGGGCGATTCCAAAATCTTTAGAGTTACTTGTCCATATGAAGTACATTAATATTTCATACAATTTATTGTATGGAGAAATTCCAAACGGTGGGCCTTTTCAGAATTTTACTTATGAATCTTTTATTATGAATGAAGATCTTTGTGGAAAGCCCCAGCTAAAAGTCCATCCATGCAAAAAAGGAAAAAAGCACATCTCAACAAAAATGGTGCTTGTGATCAAATGCTTGTCAGCTATCATTTTTGCAATCATTTTGGTTGCTTCATGCCTAGTGTTCCTTAAATTTAAGAAGGGTCATGTTAGTCATGAGACGAACAATAGAGATTTCTTAAATTTGGGTGCACCAATCAAGATATCCTATTATGATCTTTTGCAAGCAACAAATAATTTTGATGAGAGTAATTTTCTTGGCAAGGGAAGTTTTGGATCAGTTTACAAAGGAATTCTTTCAAGTGGAAAGATAGTTGCTGTGAAAGTATTTCACTCAAACTTGGAAGAAGCAATGAGGAGTTTCGATATTGAATGTGCTGCCATATGCAATTTACATCATCGAAATCTCATTAAGATCATTAGTAGTTGCTCAAATGATGATTTTAAATCTATAATAATGGAATTCATGCCAAATAGGAGTCTTGATAGATGGTTGTACTCTCATAACCATCATTTAGATTTGGTGCAAAGATTGAACATAATGATTGATGTGGCATCAGCATTGGAGTATCTTCATCATGGTTCTTCTACACCAGTGGTCCATTGTGATGTAAAGCCAAGCAATGTTTTATTGGATGAAAATATGGTGGCCCATTTGAGTGACTTTCACTACTACAAAAAGGTAAAGCTGTGGCGCTTATAATTGCATTAACTGTGGCGCTAGAGAAGTGCCACATATCTGGACGCCACTAAAAAAAGCTGTGGCGCTTCCAAGCGCCACAACATTTAAATTTTTTTTTTTAAAAAAATACCCTCCTGTGGCACTTGTTTGAGGAAGTGCCACAGGAGGGGGGCCTCCTGACGCAAGCGCCACAAGAGGGGGGTCCTATTGTGGCGCTTGCTTCAGCAAGCGCCACAGGAGGCCCCCCTCCTGTGGCACTTCCTCAAACAAGCGCCACAGGAGGGTCTTTTTTTTTCTTTTTTTTTCTTTTTTCTTCTTCTTCTTCTTTTTTTTTCCTGTGGCCCTTTTTTATGCTTCCTGATTGTGAAGCTTTATATAAAATGAGTGGCTTTCGTATTTATCATCTCCACAAATTGTCAATCTTTCTATTTTATATTTCAACCTATTATATATATATATATATAATTTTCACATTTAAAATTCAAGTTCCCCAACAATAATGTTCTTATATTAATACTCTCCAAAGCTAACATAAAAAATATCACAATACAAGAACTTGATATGTGAACACAGTACATCAACAACTAATTAAGTAAATTAAAAGATTATTAAAAAAACGCAAACTTGTTGGCAAAAAAAATTAAACAAAGCAAAAAGACAAACGAAACAAAGCAAGCTAGAATGAAATAGTCTTCTTATTACAAATCTATTAATTGACCAGCGCAGGGAGTGGGAGACCACGTTGGTGACGCTAGCTTGAGTGACGAGTGAGCGTTTGAGTGTGTTTTTTAGTGTGAAGATGATAGGAAATGGAGGGAGGGGGCCGACGGATCTACTAAGAAGATGAGAAAGGAAAAGTAATTTAATGGATGAGAGAGTAGTTGAATAATTAAAGTGGAGTAGTAGTCAAAAAGAGAAGGAATGGGGGGCGGACACGGAACTACTACTCGGGAAATGAAATAATTAAGACATCTATCCATTTAAAATTCCCCCCCCCCTTTTTTTTTATAAAAATAGGCAAGTGTGGCGCCTAATTAATTAGGCGCCACACATTGCCTATCAGCTGTGGCGCCTAAGCAATTAGGCGCCACACATGATATATGATGCAGCTGTGGCGCCTGATGGGTCAGGCGCCACAGCTGCTTGTGTGGCGCCAAATGTGGCGCCTGTGTAGACAGGCGCCACATTAGGTATCCCCAATTGTGGCCCCTAATTTATTAGGCGCCACAGCTGGTACCTAAAAAAAATATTATACAGGCTAAAAATGCTAAAAATAAAAAAAGGGAAGCTGTGGCACTTGTTTAAAGAAGTGCCACAAAATGTGCGCCACCTTTTATCTTTTTTGTAGTAGTGTTTGGAATTGCCAAATTGTTAATTGATAGTCAATTCGAAATTTAGGGTTTTCTTATTAGCTTTTGGAGAATAGCTTCTGGAGGAAAATGGAGAATAGAGTATGGAGAGAATAGATTATGAGAAAAAAGTGATTTTGAGATAATGAGAGTGTTTGGATGTCATATTCATAATAGCTTTTTTCATGGTCAAATTACTAAAAAGGACATTAACTTTTGTGATAATTACATATAAAGATAAGATTATATTTTATATATTATTTAAGGGTTAAGGTCCAAATTTAACCAAAACTTTAAATTTCACCTAATGAAATTAAATTATAAGAAAAGAAAACCCTTGACGGGATTAAAAATGATACATCTTAACTCATTATTTAACATTAAATTTCATAATTAATACCAAAAATGAAATAAATTTGTCTATATGTAATGTTAATTAACTTAACTAATTTTTCTAATATAATCAAATTAGATAAATAGGTCTTATATTAAGAATAGGAGGGGGCATTAAAATTTTAAAATTAAAAAAACAACGCTGATAGGACCAGAGGACACCGAAATTCAAAAAAAAAACAAAAGAAAAGAAAAGATGAGAGAGAGTGAGTGGAGTGTGGCCCACACAAGAAAAAAGAGAAAAGGACAGGGGCAGGGGCGCAGAGTGGAGCCCAACGGTCAGAATTTTCTAAGCAAAGCAGGAGGAAAATAGCTCGAGAAAATGTGACTTAGTGTAAAGAATAAAAATTATATTAACCCAAGTTTTAAACACATGCTCATCTCCTCAATGTAATTATGGTGTATTGAAGTTAATACATAAAAAAGAATTTTTTGAACTCTAGTTACATTGTTCTTAAAACAATTAGGGGATAACTATGTTTTAGTGGTGATTTTTTTGCCATCGTTTTCATTGGTGATTATTTAATAATCCATAACATTCATTGATTTATTTTTATTTTTATTTTTATGTAAAAGGATTATAAATTTAATTATTTACCGTTTCTTATCTACCTTTTCAAGATTTATTTTTCTTCAAAAACAAAAAGAAAGGAAGGAAGAAAAGCTGAATGGGGATCTCCACATTATAATCACCACGTGTCACTTTCCCATTCGCTATTCAAGGCCTTGAATGGCAGGTGAAGCATTCCGTCTCGGAGAATCTACCAAGAAGAACTCTCGAACCGTTTCCCACGGAAAGCTCGAGAAAATGTGACTTAGTGTTGTTTGGTGAATCGAAAATTAGCACTCCTTTGTTTCATCTGAGAAAAGCTCAAGAAAATGCTCGAAAACGGCAAGGAAGAGAGCGAGCCCAGAGCTTCGTCGAGCACCCTAGTCAGAGCCAGACCGGATCCTTTCTTGGTAACGTGTTGGTGCTACAGAACAGATGTAATGTGTGTCACTCTTCCTTTCTCTCCATTTGTGCAATTTTCTTTCCCTTACGCGTGTTTCAATTTTGCTTCATCTTGTTTTCGCTATTTATTTCTTGTTGTTTTGAGTGCTTTTTAGGTTTTCGATGGCATATTTTGGTGTTATGTTGTGTTGATAGCTTTTATTGTGTTCGTGGCCAAAACAGAATGGAATTTCATAACCTAGTTCTAGCAGGTTCCTTTTCTGACTTTATAGTTTAATTTGTCAGCTTCCTGAGCAATTTGATCACTATGTGTTAATGATCATTATAACGGTGTGGTTTGCATTTGGATTTCTCCTTGGTGGCGTTACCTTAATGTTGTTTCTAATGTTTAAGTAAATTTTTCTCTATTATTTTACTGGTTTAAGGATACTAGGCCGGTGGCTAGGGGTCTGCTGCAGATTTTGTATGTCTATGTTTTACTGATGTTTTCAGTTATTTTTCCAATATTCTAATCTTTTAATGAGCTTTCTTCATTTGCCTTCCTTAAAAAGCAAAGTATAAATTGTAAGCTTATAATGGGAGACTTCTTGTATTTATTAGCTTTGGCCACTGATGAATGTTAATATTAATGAGAGATTTTTTTTTTTTGAATTCTGGAGAATTTTGTGAGACTACTGAATAAGAGCTAACTAGTTATGTATTTTTGTTAGAGAAATGATGCTTGAGCCTAAAAATCAGACAAAACAATATAACAGAATAAAATAAAACGAAACAAAAAACCACAAAACATTCAGCCAGCTATATCTACCCTCTATCAGCAAAACATAAAAGGCTAATTAATCCCACAATATCCCTCTACCATTTCTAGTATTTGAGTCCATTTTCATCTTTTAGGAATAATTCACAATTTTTGTGTCTTGCAGTATATTTTCATCTCTTCAGATCAGTTCTCTTTTCTCATGAATAGGAGCTCATTATGTTAATATCAAGACGCATACCTTGTCTGGTTCCAGAAACATGGTTTTTTTTTTGCAGTGTTCCAGTAATATATTATGCTATTTGCTTCTTGCTTGTGGCGTAGTTTATATTGTCTCGGTAGATGGTGAAATAGAAGGTGTTGGAAACGATGGAGGTAGTCAAATCTCCAAGCTCTGGCTCTGAAGCGTCCTCACGGCGCCTCTGTTCTGGCACGAAGCTCTCTCAATTTGTGACTGAAACTCCTATCCTCGCTGCTGAAAAATAACGACGGTGAAGGTGGGCGAATTATGAAGGTGGCGATGATGATGGTGGAGGTCGTTTGCCTCTGGTGTCCGATTCTGAGCTCTGGTTTCAACTCTCTTGCCATGGTCAAGCTCTGTTTTTGGTGTTGGGGAAGATAGTCGAAGGTCACCAGAGATTGTGGAGGAAGGTGACTGGTGAGAGTAAATGGTGGTGTTCTGCAGCACTTCTGTCTCCCTATGTTCTCTGTCACGCTGGCAGGGACAGAAAAGCAGCCTGTGGTGTTGATGGATGTGTGAGTGATACCGCCGGCGAGAAAGGAAGAAGAAGGCGAAGGTGATGGAGGAGGTTAAAGATCTGGAGGTGGTAAGATCTGTCAATAGCCGCTGCTACTGTTTAATTAAGCCCCCAGGAAGTAGCAGCATCGAGCCTTGGCCAACCCTTGGTCAAAACGTGCATTTTGACCAAGGGACTACATGAAAAGTTTGAAAGTTTTTTGGGCGGAACTAAAATGAAATAGTGAAAACTTTTGTGGGTATAACTTTAATTTTCAAAACTTTTAGGCCCGCTTTTTGAAACGCACCCGTCAACAGCAGGAAATCACGAGAGAGCAAGCAATCAAGGATCTAGAGGTAGGCTATTAACTTGTTGTGTTATGACATATTAATGGGTTGATATCTATTTGCATGTCTGTATCCCTTATTGTCTGTCGTTCCTATACATATGAGATCCCATCCTAGTAAACATCTTACACATAGTGATGCTGATGAACTAGAGACTAGAATGCTCTTAAATTTTCTTGTCACATTGCATTCAAGCCTACACAGAAAATTGATGTATTTGATCACTCTGCATTGTCTCTTGGAATTTTCTAAATGCTGGGATGCGTAAATAGCAGGTTACATAATCATGCTGCATTTTGAAAAAGCAAAACCATAAAGATGGTAGACCTGCATTTTTGGCCTGTTAAATTATTATTCTAGTTTGTCATTACAAGAATCTCTTTCCTTGGTTTTGGATTGTTGTTCTTTTCAAGTCCATCGTCAATGGCAGAAATCAGGCACAAAGATCAATGGCGTGGACTGGCTTCTAGTCTTAAGTGCCCGGATAGAATTTGGGTTTTATTTATCTGCTCCCATTTTAATCTCCATTTCACAAAAACATTGCTCTTGTTATGATGTTTACATGCTTCTATTTCCACTTAACAAGAACTGCACAGGCATAAAGAGCAGCTTGAACTACTGCTTCTCCCTGAAAGTGTTTGAAACTCTTCAAACGAATGTTGACCGACTAACTCATTACTTAGCTTAAAGGCATATCCACTGGGAAAGACTTGAATTTTGGTTGCTGATTTGCTATTCTATACAAGGTTGTTTGTTCATTCTTTGTAGCAGTTGAAGTTTGTTCTGTAAGTTTGTCGATTTGAACTGTATCCATAGGCAAAAACCATGGGTCATGATTTATGTTTTTGCTGGTTCATACAATGTGGTTGTTCATTCAGAGTAGAGTGAATTTTGTTCTGTAAGTTGGGCAGTAGACAGTAAATAGTTACAAGTAACATACACAATTCTGTTTTTACTGCTTCATACAATGTGGCTATCCGTTTTATGTGAAAAGTCGATTTTGTTCAGTAAGTCAGGCACTTGACAAAGTAAATAGGTAAAAGTAACATACACAATTCAGTTTCGACTGTCCTGTTATGATTTTAAGTTGAACTAGATTTTACTTGTTACTCAAAAAGATTTAAAATTAATGGTGGTTCATTATTGATATTGATCCTAATCCATTTTAAATAATGAAATGAAACTATTGAACATGTCAAAATAAACATGCTTGTTATATGCTGGCAGACCTTTTTGTTTGTAGTTATTTCCTCCATATAAAGTTGACATTTCAGTTATGAGCAAATCACAACCTGATATCTTTTGGTAAAGAAAGATCTCAATCACAATGCAAAAAAGCAAAAGATGAAAACTTGATGCGGTATGAGGATGATTGGAAGAAACATGGCTCGGACAAAATTGTAGCTATGATAAGTTTACCATTAAATTTTGTAGTTAAGAGGTAATATTATTTCAAAAATCTTAGAAATACCGAATCTACGTCTCTCATTTATCACTTTTGAATAATACAAGTTATTATAGATTTTGTGTGTATTCACATACTGATAATGTTGCTTAGAAATGAGTTGCATGCATTCACATAAAAATTCAAGATTGAGTTATATTCATGGGTTATAGATAACGTTGTTTATTACCACTTTTATAACCATAATATATAGTGATAATGATAAAGATAATGATGATGATAATGACTTCAACAACTCATATAAATTCTAATACTACATAAATACTCTTTTATCGAAAATAAATAAATACTATTTAGTTTCTCCACCGAAGTTTTTTTGTTTTGAAAAATTAAACGCTCAATCTTTATAATTTGCGATTTGGATCCCCTTTCCAGTTGAGGCCTTGAGGGATATTAACTATTAGATTGTAATACAATAATACAGAAAATAATTGATAATTAAAGTTCTCTTTTTATTTTAAAGCGGACGAGCTTCAGAAGCATATTGCTTTGTAAGAATTGTACAAGTAAATTGAAGGAAGCATAAACATCTATTAAAGAGGAGAAAGACCAAATTATAAAGCACTTGAAGGAACTAGCCACTTCATTGGAGCAAGATTTGATCTGGTGGGGATCAACTATTGATGATGACTCTTGACAATATATCGGATACTTCAATAGATGGAGATGATTGGTCAACGGATCTTGTTGACTTCGACAAGCTACATGCTTCTGCTACAAATGGTACTATTTTTGTCACGACTAAGAAACAAGCAAATTTTGATGAGCAAGCTCCACTGAGAGAGGTTAACAATTTGCACATGTAGATCAGAGAAGAATTCTGAACTAAAGCTGAAGACATGCGGTAAAGGTAAATAAATAAATATTCTTCTTTTGGATTTAATACTCTTATCGTTGGCTTGTGTTAAAGTCTTAATATACGCGATATACACTTACTTTCAAAAGCTAGATTTTGAAGTATCTTTAGTATCGGGAGAATTTCAGACTTAGCAAAGTTAATATTGTTAAATGGTAAATGAAACTCATAATAAGGTTTTGTTCTTCAACTTTATTCCATAAGTTGTTCATCAAAGCTTATTTACCCATAGTCTTATAAAAAACAAGAGTCATGAACATGAAATTAAATTTTGTAGCCATGTGATACAAGTGGCCTGAACGTATATAGACAGAAGTTCCTAGGCCATATATAAAAGTTCTTAATTCTAAACCTAAAGCTGGATTAGTTATCCTGCCAGAAAAAAGAAAAGTGTGTTGGTGAACCTAAAGATGTAGCCATGAGACTTGATGCATCCCTTTAATATCCTGAACCAAGGGAGAATCACTTTGAAGTCCCAAGAAAGAATGTAATCACCAAGAAATCCTAATAATAAATAAGGAGCATGAATCTGTTGTCATTTGTTGCATCGAAACTTGTTATTACATGTTGTTTACCAGTTGAAACACTTTTTGGCAATCAATTAGTAAAACCACTGGTATTGTTAATATTTCTGTTACTTTCATACAGTACTGCACTTTCTGTTCCACTTGATAGGTCATCTAAGATTTTATTTTATTTTATTTTGGGAACATGCAGGATTTGCTCGTGTCTCAAGCAAGCTAAACCGCTATATTTTAATTCTCTTGGGAACTCCAAGAATCAGCCCTAAATGTTAGATATGGAGGATCGAAAGATAAACTAAGTGAACTCAACTGATGCTTATTTCTGTAGCTCCCATCAAACTAAAAAGGCTTCTGTTATGGATATCAAACTCAGAAATCAGCCCCTAATGTTCAAGCAATCAAATCTTACCTTCTTGACTGAAAACATGCATCATAATTCAAGAACCTCAACTCTCTGAGAGGATATCTATTCACCAACTGGAACCTTTCAATTCTGCAGCTCTGCATAAGGCTTGCTTGGCAACACAATGTCAATGTGATTTTTTGTTTCACTAGACAAACTTAACCTCACATTATCTTAGCTGGAATCACATTTTCATCAAATTGAATGGTTTTTAAAAAACACATCAGTAAAAGATCATAGGGCAGCTGACATCATCTAATCCTCCATCCCACACCTTTAACTAAAGTTGGCTTTTCTCTAATATAAATAAATAATAAAAAGAATGAGAGTGGCAGAGAGAAATACCAATAAACTCAGCCTCCACTTACCCAACGACTTGAAGCGTCCAATATAAGAACTGACTGCAACTGATAACAGAGGTGAAGGTGTATGAGAATGCCAATGACATGGACACACCTCCATAGATTAAATGAAATACTTGAACTCATCAATTGCTAAGTTTTCTACACAAAAGTTCCACTGGATACCTGTTCACGTGCATTATTGTTGGAAATATCTAGCTCAAGCTTTGATAATTGATGATTCCATTCACATAAGATTTACATTTAAATTTGTAATCAATTATAGTCCAAGTATTCCCTACTTTATGGGAGTATTTGACACAATATATTTGATAAACTAACAATGTTTCATATAAAATCTAGATCTATTTCCATTGAATATTCAGCTTCATTCATCACTGTTTGATGTATCTACTTTCTTAGAGTACTTCATCCATTTCTGCTTGTTCCTCTCTGATGCATTCCGGTTTTGAGAAAATCTTGTAAGCCTCACTCTCAATGCTCCTAGATTTACCCCATTTCCGACCAAAATGCTTGTTACTCCCATTTTTGAGACCTGAAATAGCCGTTTTCCACTCTTAAAAGTGTAATATATATGTATGGTACTCTTTCCCCCCAAGGAAGATGAGCAAATAGCAATTTCACAATGTAACCATTACTGGACACATTGGAAACATGAAAGCAAATATTGAGAAGAAAAATGAAGCAAGTTTCACAAAAAAGAAAGAAGTTTTTTTACCGCTTGGATGTTCCCGTTCTCGTCATCAAAGAATAGCATAGAATTAAATGGAACCCCAGTCCTCGAATGAATTCTTTGAAAATGATCTGTTTTGTGTGTCCAACTCGAAAATATTTCCTGAAGAGGATGAAAAAACAAATTAAAGTTGATAAACACATATACCTCATTACAACCATTTAAAGATTCCATTAGTTTAGGAAACAGTCTTCTATTTTTCATATCCGTTTTTTTGGGCGTTAAGACAAATTCTCTACAAGGTTAGGGGAGACAAAAAGGCATGCAACCACAACCTTAGTTTTTTTTTTCTAGCTTAGCAATAATCTCCTACTACGGAAGCCAGTGCTCGAGTCATTTTTTTTACTTGGTGCGTCAAAGATGATATATCAAAACAGAACAAGGAAAAGAAAGATTAGAAAATGATTCAATGAACAAACCTGAGCAACAAACATTGACTTGATGCTCAATTTATCAAGAAATGTTCTTTCTATATCAGCAGTTGGTGATATAGAAGCAATGGCAACATCAATCCCTTTGCCTTTGAGTGCATATAGGATTCCTTGGGCATGAGGGTTCAAAGATGGCATTTCACGCTTGGATCGACACTCACTGAAATTTGG
Organism: Inga leiocalycina; assembly: GCA_963242795.1. Taxonomy (NCBI): domain Eukaryota; kingdom Viridiplantae; phylum Streptophyta; class Magnoliopsida; order Fabales; family Fabaceae; genus Inga; species Inga leiocalycina. The sequence goes on from OY725321.1 coordinate 64,449,444, forward strand.
CTTGGCGTAAGTGTTAACTCCCCATTTTAAATATATTTGAGACACATTTTGATATAATTAGAGAGTTATTAATACTAATTTAAAGTGATTTTCTTGAGATTTTATAAGACATTAATTGGATATATCATTTGTGGGATTTAAATTAAAATAGAAGTTTTCAAGTGTAGGAAAGGGATAATAATAAGAAAATAATAATTGAAATTAAAAAAATAATAAAATAATTTTAGTTTATATTATTAGTATTAGTATTTTTTTTGTTTCATTTTATTTTCTTATGTCAATTCCAGTCTTCCAGATTTGCTTTTGAAGAATAGGAAAATATTTGAATGGAGTTAAAAGAGTACAATACAACAGTATTTTTTGGCTGAATGAATGAGCTGAAATGTTGACCTAAGGGAGCTACGGGTTTGGAGGGGCAAAAAAGAAGACACAGAGGAGGAACAGCAAAAAGAACAGAGTATTGGAGGATTCATCATTCATCATTCATCATCTTCAAATGGGAAAATATGGAGAGACAGAGCAGCCGACTTGAAGCAGAATAGATGGTTGCGGAGGCGATCATCATCATCGCGATCTGAGAGAAGAGGAGAGCTGGAACAGAGGGACGCGATTTAGTGGCAGCCGCTATTGCACTGTGGAGCCGTCCTGAAGATCGCAGAACCAGAGTGAGCGAGAGAAATCCAGAGGCAGCGATTGGGAAGAGAAACAGAGAATTTAAAGACATAGCAGAGGTAGTAGTTGCGACGCAAAACAGAAAGAAGACTATTGTAGTGCTGTGATTTCTTTCCCTTTTCCTTTTCCTTATGGGCTTGAATTCCGAAATTGCAATTGTTGTCTGGAACTGGGTTAAAGCCATGAGTGGCTAATTGTTAATGTAGAGTAATTATGAATTAATTTGAGGATTTAAGCATGTATGAACTCATTAATTTATGTTTATTGTTATTTTTATTTACTTAGTCTTATATTATTTTGTCTACTTTGTGCTTGATCACCACTAAGTAGGAAATTGGGGAATTTAGATTAACCTTGGGAGAGGGATCTTAATTAAACCATAAGATTAAGTAATGTGATATTAAAATTTATTCTAATTTATCAATAGGATAGAAATATACCTATTGGACTCATATAATTTTATTAGAGTGAATTTGGACATTTATTACCTCTTAAGTGAATTAATTAGAAATAAAAATTTTAACTTGAGAGAGGGGTATAAGTAATTGGAAGATACTTATATCTATTTAAACTCTAAATTAACAAATTAACATTAAGTGTTTTTATTTGGGTAAATACATGCTCTAAAACTTAAAAAAGAGATTAGCCACCTAGGTTGTTTTTATCAATTTGAAATTTTATAAACATTATATTTGTTTCTTTTGCTCTTATTTAAATTAATTTCCAATTTCTTTATTTGATTTGCTCAACTTAAATGAAAATGGGAATTTTGATGCCTCATTATCTATTACATTGAATCTCTGTAGGATGACTTTGATTTGTGGTGCTTATTTAAAATTTAGTGACATCAGTAAGTGAGTGAATTATATATTGAAATTTCAAAACTTTTGCAAGGAACGAACTTGAGTTATACTGATCTAGAAGTTCATTTTTTTCACTATCTAAATGGCAATTTCCTTACATCATGAACATATGAAAGGGTAGGCCTGGCTTTAAATTGTCAACCTTTGTGGTTTGTTAGGTTCAACCCTTAACCTCTACATGATACATTTTGTACAAATTTTGATGAGAATAAAATGGGAATCTTTAAAAGATGAGAAATTGATAATGTTCTCAAGTCATTTCTGGGGCAAACAAACAAACCAACCAAGCCCAAAATATAGTTTTGAAGGAAACATTTCTGATTTTCAACTGTCAACGTAGCCTCAACAACTTTTCTCAGCTCAAGAAAAAAACAAATCTCAACTTCAGACATTGTACAGCCGGGTGAGGTGTAAATGAAACAACGAAATCTTGATCAGTTATCAATGTGACTATTAATGTACTTACTATAAGATCATAAATTATTCTCTTTGGTATTTAATATAAAACATACTTAGGGAGTTGATTTTGGTCTTAAATATAAGACATAGTTCTCATATTTGTTAGTCTTTTTCTAATTTAACCATATCAATGCCCCCTCAACAATAATCAAGGAGAAGAGGGAATGTGAGAATTAAGGAATATGACTAGGATGTTTTAGAAAATACATTAACTAAGTCAACTAACTTTAATCAAATTAGATAAATATATCATATATTAAGGATTGGAAGGAGTATTCGAGTTATATAAGAACAAGCCTCAAGGCCTTATCAAATGATTAATTGCAATTTATCCGAGAATAAAATTTTATTGGATGATGGATTCTGTCACCAAGCAAATTTAAGCTTGGTTAAGTGGCCAAACACAGACAAAATTAAGACAGAGAAACCATTGAGCATCCAAAGAATATGACAGTTCAACTCAGTTTGCAAGGAAATTTAATCATATTCTGTGATGAAGTAATGGCAAATAATACACAGAAACCTGCCCTTATATTCATATAAGAACTAAAAAAACTAAAACTCCTAAATCTACACCATTGATTAAGCATTTTGCCCCTATCATTTTTTTGGTTAATTTTATCTTAAACATTTTAACTCTAACTTAAAAAAAATGAAGTTGATGACTCATGCTTTTCGGGATAAATTTACACATTAATAAAAATAATGTGATGACATGTGAACTGTCAACTCATCATATTTGGTCAATTAACAGTCAAAATTAACTGAAATAATGGCCAGAGAAAAATTACCTCATTTTGACAGTTCCGGGGCAAAATTGCTTCCGGAAAACTCCAAGGACAAAATTACCCTTTAACCTTAATATTATATATACAGACACACACACACACACACATATTAATTATGGATAAACAGTTTAATTCCCCACTCAAATTTCATGCAGAAAAAGCCGTGAGCTCTCAATTTCAATGGAAAATTAATTTTTTTTGTCCTTATGGTTTTCACTCGGTGCAACTATCTCTTCACTTTGATCAGGTGCAACACAATTCCTACACTTTGACTAGGTGCAACTCAATTCCTACATTTTGGCTCGGTCGTAACTTAGTCATTATAAAATAAAGGTCAAGAACTGAGTTGCAGCGGGTGAAGATCATCTTCAAGATTGGTGTTCTAAGTCAAAAACAGATAAAAAAATTCAGATGTTTCACTCAACTTGCCTTCCCATGGGTGTGTTTGGTTTGAGGGGAGGGGAGGGGCTATGTTAACTTAGTTATTTGGTTTGTTAAAGGGGTAAGGAGGGGGATCTTTTCTAATGAGAGCAAAAAATAAAGGGAGGGGAGAGAACAAGAGCCAAAATTTTGACTTCCCTCCCACTCAAAAATTCAAAATAAATGATAGAATGAAGACCCCCTCCCCTCATACCAAACATAAAAGAAAGCAATTCAGGACCTCGAAGAATGTCAAAGATTTCTCTATTTGGTTAGGGTTAAAAGGAATTGGTTAGATTTTTCCTTCTTATAACATGTATATGGGGAAGAATGCACACATCATGACTACTCACTATGCTTTTTCAGTCATAAGCTAAAACAATTCCTTTTTGTTTGAAAGTAAGGAAAATTTAAGTCAACACCCATGGAGGAAAATTTATTTCAATCAATCCAAAAAATTTTGAAACTTTACAGTACTTTTAGGGTCAAAATGAAATTAAGTTTTATCGGTGAAAAGACAATGATGCCCTTGCTTTATTTTTTTAATCTCCTTATTTATCTTGTAAATGCCTTTATTTGTCGTATGAATTCTTTTATTTATATTGTGAATAGTCAAAATGTTCTTGTTAACTCCCTGGTTTCTTTTGAATCCCATTATTTATCCTGTAAATGCATTTATTTCTTTTGTGAATACATTTATTTGTTTCGTAAATGCTCTTATGAAAAAAAAATAAGGACAGCAATGCCTTTTCAGCAACAAAATTTAATTACATTTTGGTGTAAATGGTCCAGTGAAATTTCAGAATTTTTTAGGGATTGACTAAAATAGAATTGCTTTCATAAAACTGAATGAAATTAATTAACACTCGCGCCTCTGCTTTTAGCTCCAAACTCCAGCCCAACTGGAAATGAACCATAAATAATTTTGGGTTGAGATACAAATTTGTTCCAAAAGTTTTTGCTTTGGACATTACAAAAAAATTGAGTTTTAGCAACCACTTTCAGCAGTGACTCTAAAAGTCGCCAATGAAAGTATGGTTTCGGTGGCAACTTTTGATAGTCACCACTGAAAATGACACTTTCAGTGACGACTGAATTGTCGACACTTAAAGTATAGTTTCAACGGCGACATTTGATAGTTGCCACTGAAAATGGCACTTTCAGTGGCGACTATCAAAAGTCGCCACCAAAACTATACTTTCAGTGGCAACTGAAAGTTCCATTTTCAGCGGCGACTATCCAAAGTCGCCACCGAACTATACTTTCAGCGGAGACTCCAATTGTCGCCGCTGAAAGTCAATTTCAGCTTATTTTTTTTATGGATTTTTTATCACCAACAAATGTTATTTTTTTATGTTTTTTGTTTAAATTTGATATTTAATATTTGAGGACACAAAATATATTATTTATTATAAAGAAAAATAAGATAATTATACATTTGCTTGTGTATGAGATCTCTCTACACAAGTTTCCTTCTCTTGCAAACTTGCATATTAAGATGAATGGATGAAAAGCAATTAGATTCAAATTTTTTTGCTGTGACAGAATTTTTCCATCGGAAATTCTATGGCAAAAATTAAAACTTATTATTTTTATTTTTAAAATAATATTTATAGTATTAAAATATTAATTACTAAATAATTATATTGAATCTTAATTATTATAATTATATTACTATTTATTAATATTATATTTAAAATTTTTTACTAAAATAATATTTATGATATTATTATAATATTTATAATCTTATTATAATGGTTATTATTTTATTTTTAAAAAAAATAAATTATATGTTAGTAATATTATATGTATCATTTTAAATTAAAAATAATATTAAATTATTATTTATTAAGTAATTTTAATTAAAAAATTGGTTAATTAAATATATAAATACTTTTATACATTTTTATTTAATTTATCATTATTTTTAATAATATTATATATAATTAATAATTAATCATCATATATATATATAATATAATTGATTAATTAATTAATTATGTGTGTGTGTGTGTGTATGATACTATTATATATATATAACAATATGTAATAATTTAACATAGATTCATTTCAGCGCAACTAGCAAACGCACACGCGTGAAGGCGTCGGCACCATGAGGTCTCGGGTTCGAGCTAAAGGAGAAGCACTTTTAGGAATTATGTGACATTGACACGTGGTAGTGTGTGGAGATGACACGTGGCAGCGAGTGGAGGAGAGAGACACATGGAATTTGTAATTTTTTTTAAAAAAAGTGTGACCGAATTTGTAATTTAAAAAAAATTACAGTTTCAACAGCGACATAAAAAGTTGCCGCTGAAAGTCACCTTTAGCGGCGACAAAAGTCGCCACTACTGAAAGTTTCTTTCAGCAGTGACAATAAAACTTTCAGCAACATTTGCATAGACAGCGACTTTTTTGCTGCCGCCGAAAACCTTCAAGTCGCCACCGACATGAATTTTTTTTGTAGTGGGAGCAATGTTCCCCTAGAATTTTTTCAGGTTTAATGTTGCCTTGGAAGTCCCAGAAGTATTAAAATTGCGCAATATTGCCCAATTTTATTAAAAATTGACATTCAACGTCATTTTTAAACAGGCAACATTAGTTTTTTAACGAAATAGGGCAACATTACTATGATTTAAAACTTACAGGATGATATTGAACATGAAAAATTAAAACTTTCAATACAACATTGCTTCTCAGCAAAAAACTTCTGGGACAGATGCGCACATTAACCTAATAAATTTTCTTCAATGCTAAGCACTAAACAATGCCATTACGGTTATTTAATTAAAATCATATGTTTCCGTTGATTTATTCCATCTTTGCAACTTCTACGAGATGTAGTGCATGCATGCAATTTTTGTACTTAGCTAAGGAAACTAGATAGACATAATCATTACTACTAAGTTGAGGTTCTTGCATCACCTAAGTAAAAGAATGAATAACAAATATGGGGCATAAAATGGCCCTTGAGTAAAAAGAATGATCAGTATATGAGTTATTCACTTTCCACGAGAATATCTAAGAAAGAATCATGAAAATAGTATCGAAAATGAAGTTTCCTTTTTTGTAAACTTAGGCAAGTGTATTTGAACAATTCATTCTGCGGGAGCACTTGCAGCACTCAAATCCACAGAAAGATCAACATCCTGAAACAAACAATAAAGAAACTAATGTGAGCAAATGAGGGATTGCTTGTTAATAAAAAATTTGCACCAAATTTTTCCCCAAAGGATAAAATACTATAGCATACCATGGTATGTGAAGGGTTATTAATTATTAAAAAAAGGATCTAAATTGACAACTTGCTTGTAAATAGAGAGAAACATGCCATTTTTCTGAAATGGGTATGAACAGCAAGTACATCTTTGAATCAGAAATTATGCTTTATTTGCCAACAAAAAAATAATAATAACAGTAAAATAAACAGAACAAAAAGGAAACCATTCCAACATTGCACAAAAAGTGTTTTTTAAATCGAAAGGTAAGATTTACCAAAAGATGGTGCCAGACCATATTGAGAAATGATGTGATATGAGAGATAAGAGGGAAGAATTACAGATATGATTCCAGAAGTGATTTGATGAAATATGCAATTTCATTAGAATATCATACAATTGATAATTACCTTTCCAGTGATCTTCCTATACATTGCAAGCACATCTTTCACCGTGGACTCAAAGTGCGTAGTGGGGTCATAGCTCTACAAGTAATAAAATGTCAGTAAGTGAAACTGATTTTTTCAGATAAAATGAAAAAGTCCCCTCAGGTGGAATAAGAAAGATGGTCAAATCTCACATCCCTTTTGATGGAAATAAACCGACAAAGATAGCCCTACTCATTTGAAATTATGAAGTAGCTACAAGTCTATACTAAAAGTAAACAAGGATATCTGGTTGTGTAGAGACTTGAACCATTTAACTCCAAAGCTACATTTTTTTAATCAAAGTGGTCTTTAACATGGTATCGCAGTCCCACAAATCAAGCAGGCACATTTGTAATGGTATGGTGTGCCATTTCTATTTCCTTTCACAAGGGATAAGGAAAAGAAAGCAAGCGAAAAAAATAAAATAAAATAATTCAAAGAGATTATACTCACAGTAGAGATGAAGCAATAATCGGCTTTGCAATCATTCTCAGGTTCATATCTGTCATAAGTGTCATAGGATATCTCATCTACAGGTCCAAGTAGATCAATACTAGGCTTCAATGCCACCTCATGTTGGTTAGTCTCTGCTTCTGCCAAGACAAAAGCAATATATTTTCCTTGTGCGGTAACGTTATGAGAATAAGAATAGCAAAAAAGATACCTGCAGTTCCCATGGACACCAAGAATTAGTTCCTTAAAAGTTGGAATCATAAATTTACAACTAAAAGTTCATTATTCTACTCACATCAACTTTAAGATTTGTCATTCATAAGAAATTGAGAACATAATGCATCCCTATTCACATTTTAATTTCTTAATACTAGTGATTCATCATTATGAATTTAAGCAGACAATTCATTATCATTATGAATTTGGGTATCAGATTCAAATGCTCTATAGATGGAAACCTAAAATTTTTGCATTGCTTTATAAGTTTTAGAAGTCAAATAGGTTAAGGATATATAAACTATATATTGACACAAGAATGTCACCATTTGTGTGTCAGAGAATCAGAGAGAGCAAGAGAGATAATAGGAAAATTCTTAATTCAATTTGCTTCATTATTCAATGAAAAAAAAGAATGTCCAACAGAAGCAACCAAGTTAGAATGAGGGAATAAGTTATGACAAAGAAGTAGTTGGAGTTAGAAAAATACGAACCATGAAAACTTTTGTGACTTATGGGCTAATTACCTTCCTTAGGACATATGAGGAAAACACTTTGAAAGTAAACCAGATAAAGTTTTTAATCCTTTTCTTTTCTTTTCTCCCCAATCATAAAACCCTTATAAACCAAACGGGTTGTTATAGTAGAAATCCATCAACATGCAAGCTTTCACCACTTCTAGTAATTCAAACTATCTTCCAGAATACTGAAGCATGATAATGGACTTGCCTTGCATTCTCGTTTGTTGAGCATGTAAGTTCCACCATATATTGCACTTAAACGTGCAAATGCCTATTTGCCATCAAAGAGATGAATGTTAGCTCCATATGTATAATAACTTAAAAGGATAGAGAGCAGGGAAAACCTGAGGCAATTCTCCCAGTCCATATAATGGATATATGTAAGGTGAGCCTCCTTGAAAATGTGCCAGGGACTCTGCATAAATCTAGATAAAATTGGAAGTAGTATTACTAGCTTATGTAGGTTACAAAGTAATTCTAACTACATAAACATCAATAGAATCAACCGAAAGGTATGAGTCAGAATATCTCATGAAGAAAAGATAGAGGAAGCCTGAGGAATCAAGGTAATAACATTGGGTATATCCAACATTCAAGGAACAAACTGGTCCACAAGAATATGTCAGTCATAGAAAGAAACAAAAGGATAATAATAAACTCACAATATTCTTCATAGTATCACAAGATAGAAAGAGAAAACATTATATGCCAAATGACTATATGGTCCATAACTTTGTGCTAAGGATATACATGAAGAACGATATAATGACCATTTTTTATGTTGAATTGTAGAAAAAGGAGAAAGCCTTTAATGAAGTATTATCTGAATCTTCTTTTGTCAATGCTATCATACTCTATGTAATATCCCAAAATGTACTCAAGGACTAAATGTACAGAATAGATGATGGGATTAAAGACAGAATTACCTCTGGAAATTTTGTTATAAATTTAGTTAAATTTCACATGCAAAATTGGCAACTAAATATTATATTGCAAGATGATATTTTACAAGATCATCTTCTTCTTCAAAAGGCCATGATTCACGTATGACAAGGGGGAAAACCAAGAGAAAAATACCTATTGGCTATTAAATATGACATATGGAAGCAATTGGACCAAGTTATAAAAAGATGAGGACTTGGTCAACAATCTCATGCTAATTGGGGAATTAACTTTATTATTCAAGGAGACATTACCAAAGATCATCATCTCTTTTCCTAGGCTACAATTCGCATGACATGAGGGAAAGAGAATTAATATCATGTATACTTCATCTTTTCCATATGAAAAGTCAACAAAAGTGGCTAGGGATATAAGAGAAAAAGAGAGAAAGTAATATCCATATATTTCCTCATCTTTCTCAAACTTTCCGTCCAAGAATTCTAAAGGCAAGAAAGATTAAATATGGACCACATAATTGCCTCTCCTTTTTACCCAACTTTTCGGTCAGATTTTTAAGTGATAAGGGAAAGGAAAAGCTGATTATTATCCACTCTCTCTCTCATTCTCCAAGTCGGTGCTGCAGATGCAACACGAGGGTGCAAGAAGAAGCAAGTGAAGGTGAGAGTTTGGTCTTTATTTTCACCTCCTTAACCTCATCTATGGCTCAAGAGTCCTTCATGAAACTTGTTCCTCTCTTCCTTAGCTTCATTTCTATGGTTTTTGTTTTTGAAGAAGAGGAGTTTTCAGCCACCTTGCAAGAACAAAAGCTGAAGAATCAAAGAAAGAACTTAAGGAGAAGCAAGAGGTGAGTATTAGCATTAATTTGAGCTATTGGTTGTGTTGGTTGGATGAGTATTTTGGCATGTGTAAATCTGCCCTGATTTTGGCTAAACAAGGGTTTGGGTAATTCATGATGTTTTGGTTATGTTATTGGTGGTTTATGATGATTGGAAACCATTTGACATAAGTTTGATGCTGAAATTAGAAGTTGGTAATTGTTGGGATTTATTTTGATTTTTCTGCCAAAACAGGACATGGAGAATGAGTGGGAATTTGTTGATTTTGATGTTACCATTGTGTTCTACACGAAAAATTATGTGGGAATAGCCCTAGGTTGTGAATTTTGGGTCATTGGAACTTAAAGTGTAAATTTGGGTTTTCAGCCTGAACAGGATTCCAGCGAGGTACTCTACTTGTGTGGTGTTTTTGGATAACCAAATGATCTCTAAAAATTATGAAACTTTCCAGTCTTAAAGTTCACATTCCAAGCTTCAAAGTGGAAATATACTTTGTGTCATTTCGTTTTTTGAGCTGTGAGTTCTGGTTGCCCAAAGTTTGATGTCGAAACTGGACTTAATTCTGGAGCAGTGTGGGATTTTGTGTAATTCTGGAATTGTGTGGTGATTTCCAGTAATGATTCATATTTTTCATATGAAGAGGACTTCAATAGCTTTCCATAGGACTTGGGATCACCTCATTTCAATTTTTGTAGAATTAGTTATGATTTTTCAAAGTCTGGAGAAAATTCTGGCAGATTTGGTCTCTTATGCGAAAATTGAAAATGTAATGGCTTAATGTAGTATTGTTGAACTTTGGGGTTAGGAATTGGTCTTTTAGGTTAATTGACCACTTTAACTCTTTAGTTGATTTGATTAAATGTCCCTAATGATAACCAACTTGAGTATTTGAATTAAAGAATTGGATTAAGTAATAACCTGTCGCCCGTAATTCTAATTATAGGATTTGACATTTGCCCTGCACGTGATAAACCAATGCCAGTGCACGAGCGGAAAGAACAAGGTAGTGACTCTTTCTCTTATTATGTGTATGATGCCTTGCATGTATGTCATTTCATTGAATATGCCGTACGTGATGTAACATTGCTGTTGTGAAATGTCGTTGTTGTGCTGTTGTGAAACATGCTATTGTGAAATATGCCGTTGTGAATGTAGCGAAAGCTGTTGTAGAAATGCCGTTGTGTTGTTGTTGTTATGATTTGCTTACATGCTTTGTGATTGTACATGTTATAAGTGAATTGTTACTACTGAGATTCTTTTGAATCTCATTCTTTCCAATGTCTAACCTACAGCAAGGGCAAGCGGTTCAAAGGAAAAGCAAGTAATGAAGGGCGGTTAGAGCTTCTAGCTAGGAGTTTTAATTTTGATAGTTGGTTGTCATTTTGTTGGGGATTAGTTGCACATGTTGTATATATTGAATAGTGTTGTGTAATCCCCTGTATGGGAAACTAAGCGTTGTAAACCCTTTATTAAGTAACGAAACCTGAGCGTTGTCGGGAATTTTTGTTTGCACTCTGATATGTATGAATGAAACCGAACTGGTCAGACCAATTATATTCGAGATGTGAACGTGAGACCGCACTAAACAAGTTTTGGAAAAATTTTAAGTTAACCACTGGTCTCTATTTCAACTTAATGACGCATTCTCGAACTATAAATATGGTTATTAAGGTAGGGGGTTACATTTTTGGTATCAGAGCTATAGTTCCTGGCAAGGGTAGGATTTGCTAGGATAGTTACTATAGTTTGTTGCCTTAGTCATAAGAAAATGACTTATGATTTATTTGTGGTATACACATGAGTATTATTACTGGTTGCCGATATATACAAGATTTAAGGACTGTGTATACATTTGTTATGATACTGACATGGTGAATCATTGTAGAATTGAAAGACACAATGGTTCACCCGAGAAACATAAGAGTAAAACCAGAAGTGGAGGTGGTGCTTAATGACAATCCACCAGACCCTATGCGGGAGATGATGGGGTTGATTCGTGATCAAAGAGATATGATAGCTGAGCTGAGAGAAGAGCTCAGAGAGGAAAGGGCAAAATGTAATGAAGACCGCGGCCAGTCCACTCACGAAGAAACCGCTGAAGGCTCCATTCGACATCCAGAGTCACCTCCTCACACCGAACCAAACCCAGAGTTACATGTAGTGCCAGCCCGTGATGAGAGAGATCTGCAGTATTGGGTCTCCAAATTCTGCAAACATCTACCTCCGGTGTTTAAAGGCAGATTTGATCCTCAAGTAGCTGAAGACTGCCCTAACACTTCAAAGCCGCAATATACCACTGACCTGGGAAGTGTTTCAACGACAGTTCAATGAGAAATATTTCCCCAAGTCAGTGAGGCTTGAGAAGGAAACTGAATTTCTAAATATCAAACAAGGAGACACGGAGACCTTTGATGAGTATCTGTCCCGTTTCGTCCGGTTGTCCCGATATTCCTCCTATCTTCGGAGTAAGGATGACGAAGAATGGAGTTCAGACATGCTTATTCGTGGTTTAAGACGAGAACTGAGAAAGAGATTGGCCACTCACTTGTTTACTGAGTTCAATAAAGCGGTTGAAGAATGCAGAATCACAGAAAACAATCTGAGAGATTTGTATCCTGCCAAAGCTACCAATAACCGCAGTGAGCCTAGTAAGGGGAATACTTCCCAAAAGCGGAAAGGACAAGGGTTCTCAGCTAAGGATAGTGGTAAGAAGCCTTATCAATCTGAGGGTCGTGATAATCAGAAACCCCCAACAATATTGACATGCACCCGTTGTGGGAGGGCACATCCTGGCAGAACATGTACGGGGCAAGTAGTTTGTTATAACTGTAAACAGCCGGGACACATTGCTACTAAATGCAGACGGCCGCCGACAGAGCAAAGGCCTAGGAATCGGGCCAGGGTGTTCACCATGACACACGAGGAAGCCCGGAAGTCCCCCGACCTGATTCAAGGTAAAATCTTTATCAATGGTAGTTTACTGCAAGCTTTATTTGATTCGGGTGCAAGTCATTCCTTCATTGCCTATGACTGTGTGAAGCGCCTGGGGTTACATGTTCAAAAACTACCATTTGATTTGGTTGTGTCGACGCCGATGGGTGTCAAGGTTGTGACAGCTGAGGCTTGTTTGAACTGTGTAGTAACTGTTGAGGGGTATGAGTCTACTGTTGATTTGATTTGTCTGCCGCTCTACCAATTAGAAGTCATATTGGGTTTTGATTGGTTGACGGCGAATAATGTATTGCTAGATTGTGGAAACAAGAAAATAGTGTATCCTAATTCCCATAAGGATGATAATGCGAATTCTAGTTTAAACTTCCTCTCAACAGCTAAAGCTGAGAAATATCTAGAGAAGGGGTGCCAGGGGTATATGGTATTCTTTTCCGTGCAGGGAGAAATAGAAGAAACTTTAGAAAGTATACCCGTGGTAAGAGAGTTTCCTGAGGTATTTCCGGACGATCTTAGCGGATTACCTCCGGAAAGGGAAGTGCAGTTTCCAATTGAAATTGTGCCTGGAGCTGGTTCTATATCAAAAGCCCCATACCGAATGGCCCCAAATGAAATGGCGGAGCTAAAGAAGCAGATTGAAGACTTACTTGAAAAAGGGTTCATCCGACCCAGCGTTTCACCGTGGGGAGCTCCAGTATTGTTTGTTAAGAAGAAAGACGGGAGTCTAAGACTGTGTGTGGATTATAGAGAATTGAACAAGATAACCGTTAAGAACAAATATCCTCTCCCGAGAATCGATGACCTTCTAGATCAACTGTCTGGTTCTTGTGTATTTTCAAAGATTGATCTAAGGTCGGGTTATCATCAATTACGAGTGAAAGTAGAAGATGTACCGAAGACTGCCTTCAGAACTAGGTATGGGCATTATGAGTTTCTAGTAATGCCCTTTGGCCTAACTAATGCACCTGCTGTATTCATGGATTACATGAATCGTGCCTTTCGACAATACCTAGACCAATTTGTAGTGGTGTTTATCGATGACATTCTGATATACTCTAAGAGTAGGGAGGAGCACGAGCATCATTTGAGAATTGTGCTAGGGATATTGCTTGAAAAGCAGCTCTATGCCAAGTTGAGTAAGTGCGAGTTTTGGCTTCCAGAAGTAAAATTCTTGGGCCATGTTATCTCGCAAGAAGGGGTCTCGGTGGATCCCAGTAAAGTGGAAGCAGTACTTGACTGGAAGAGGCCAGAAACTGTTGCTGAGATACGCAGTTTTCTGGGTCTTGCTGGTTACTACCGGAGATTTATTCAAAATTTCTCCCGGATTTCCTTGCCGATGACCAAGCTCACGCGAAAAGATCAGCCGTTTAAGTGGGATGAACGTTGTGAAAACAGTTTTGTTGAGCTGAAGGAGAGGTTGACCACGGCACCGGTGTTGATTATACCCGATCCTAGCTTGACTTATGTTGTGTATAGTGATGCGAGTAAGCAAGGGTTGGGGTGTGTCCTTATGCAGCAGGGACGAGTGGTGGCCTACGCCTCCCGACAGCTAAAGCCTCATGAAATGAACTATCCTACTCATGATCTGGAGCTTGCGGCAATTGTGTTTGCATTGAAAATATGGCGGCATTATCTGTATGGTGTGACGGTAGAACTGTACTGCGACCACAAGAGTCTCAAGTATTTGTATGATCAGAAAGAGTTGAATATGAGACAACGTCGGTGGATGGAGTTGCTGAAAGATTACAACCTAGAGATCAAGTATCATCCAGGTAAAGCTAACGTTGTCGCTGATGCTCTTAGTCGAAAGACGGTGCTAGTTGCAGCAATGATGATTCAAGAGGTGAAATTGATAGAAGATTTTCGGGACTTGAATTTGTCAAACCAAATTGTATGTGCTAACTATAATGTTTCCCAAGGGGAAAGTGGTATGAGGGTTGAGATTGAAGAAGCTCAGAGACAAGATGGCTGGATACAGCGGAATATGGCTAGAATTAAACGGGGAGAGGCTCAGGGCTATGATCTGTCACCTAGTGGACTAGTTCGCTATCAGAAGAGAATTTGTGTTCCACTTAAGGCGGAGTTGAGACAGAAGATTCTAGATGAGGCGCACAAGAGACCATATACTCTTCATCCTGGTATGACCAAAATGTATCATAATCTGAAGTCCATGTATTGGTGGCAGGGTTTGAAGAGTGATGTGACAAAGTATGTAGCGAGGTGTCTCACTTGCCTGAAGGTAAAGATTGAGCACCAACGACCGCCTGGTTTGCTTCAAAGTCCTGAGATTCCAGAATGGAAATGGGAAAGTGTGACCATGGACCTGGTGGTGGGATTGCCCAGGATCAGGAATTATGATGTGATCTGGGTAATTGTGGACCGATTAACAAAGTCGGCACACTTCATACCGATAGATGCTGGTTACTCTCCGGATAAGCTAGCAGAGATTTATATCCGAGAGATTGTGAAACTCCATGGCATACCGAAGAACATCATTTCCGACCGTGATCCCCGATTTACTTCGAGATTTTGGAAGGCGTTGCATGAAGCATTGGGAACTCAATTGAGATTCAGCACGGCCTATCATCCTCAGACAGATGGTCAATCAGAAAGGACTATCCAGACACTAGAGGATATGTTGCGAGCTTGTGTTCTCGACTTCAAAGGGAATTGGGATCGCTTTCTTCCACTTGCTGAATTCGCTTACAACAATAGCTATCATGCGAGCATTCAGATGGCGCCGTATGAAGCGTTGTATGGGAGAAAGTGCCAATCACCCTTGTGTTGGAATGAGTTATCTGAGAGGAAGCTTTATGGGCCGGAGCTTGTTGATCAAACCTCAGCGCAGATTCAAATCATCCGTAAAAGGCTTCTTGCAGCACAAAATCGACAGAAAAGCTACGCTGACAAGAGGAGAAGGCCTCTAGAGTTTGAGGTGGGTGATCATATTTTTTTGAGAGTATCACCAGTTACGGGCATCGGGAGAGCTATCAAGCGGAAGAAGCTGAGCCCGAGGTACATAGGTCCTTTTGAGATTCTTGCGAGAATCGGGCCTGTAGCCTATCGAGTAGCCCTACCCCCGAACTTGAGCAGGCTCCATGATGTGTTCCATGTTTCCCAACTGAAGAAGTACCAACCGGATCCATCTCATATAGTTGAATATGAAGAAGTCGAATTACAAGACAACTTCACATATGCGGTAGAGCCAGAGCAGATCATTGATCGAGAAGAACGACGGCTCAGACACCGAAGCATTCCATTTGTGAAAGTGATCTGGAAGGGCATGACAGAAAGAGAAGCAACTTGGGAAGTGGAAGCGGATATGCGTAGACGTTATCCAGAGTTTATGGCTCAAGTTGTGTAACAAATTTCGAGGACGAAATTTATTGTACGGGGGGAGAATTGTAATATCCCAAAATGTACTCAAGGACTAAATGTACAGAATAGATGATGGGATTAAAGACAGAATTACCTCTGGAAATTTTGTTATAAATTTAGTTAAATTTCACATGCAAAATTGGCAACTAAATATTATATTGCAAGATGATATTTTACAAGATCATCTTCTTCTTCAAAAGGCCATGATTCACGTATGACAAGGGGGAAAACCAAGAGAAAAATACCTATTGGCTATTAAATATGACATATGGAAGCAATTGGACCAAGTTATAAAAAGATGAGGACTTGGTCAACAATCTCATGCTAATTGGGGAATTAACTTTATTATTCAAGGAGACATTACCAAAGATCATCATCTCTTTTCCTAGGCTACAATTCGCATGACATGAGGGAAAGAGAATTAATATCATGTATACTTCATCTTTTCCATATGAAAAGTCAACAAAAGTGGCTAGGGATATAAGAGAAAAAGAGAGAAAGTAATATCCATATATTTCCTCATCTTTCTCAAACTTTCCGTCCAAGAATTCTAAAGGCAAGAAAGATTAAATATGGACCACATAATTGCCTCTCCTTTTTACCCAACTTTTCGGTCAGATTTTTAAGTGATAAGGGAAAGGAAAAGCTGATTATTATCCACTCTCTCTCTCATTCTCCAAGTCGGTGCTGCAGATGCAACACGAGGGTGCAAGAAGAAGCAAGTGAAGGTGAGAGTTTGGTCTTTATTTTCACCTCCTTAACCTCATCTATGGCTCAAGAGTCCTTCATGAAACTTGTTCCTCTCTTCCTTAGCTTCATTTCTATGGTTTTTGTTTTTGAAGAAGAGGAGTTTTCAGCCACCTTGCAAGAACAAAAGCTGAAGAATCAAAGAAAGAACTTAAGGAGAAGCAAGAGGTGAGTATTAGCATTAATTTGAGCTATTGGTTGTGTTGGTTGGATGAGTATTTTGGCATGTGTAAATCTGCCCTGATTTTGGCTAAACAAGGGTTTGGGTAATTCATGATGTTTTGGTTATGTTATTGGTGGTTTATGATGATTGGAAACCATTTGACATAAGTTTGATGCTGAAATTAGAAGTTGGTAATTGTTGGGATTTATTTTGATTTTTCTGCCAAAACAGGACATGGAGAATGAGTGGGAATTTGTTGATTTTGATGTTACCATTGTGTTCTACACGAAAAATTATGTGGGAATAGCCCTAGGTTGTGAATTTTGGGTCATTGGAACTTAAAGTGTAAATTTGGGTTTTCAGCCTGAACAGGATTCCAGCGAGGTACTCTACTTGTGTGGTGTTTTTGGATAACCAAATGATCTCTAAAAATTATGAAACTTTCCAGTCTTAAAGTTCACATTCCAAGCTTCAAAGTGGAAATATACTTTGTGTCATTTCGTTTTTTGAGCTGTGAGTTCTGGTTGCCCAAAGTTTGATGTCGAAACTGGACTTAATTCTGGAGCAGTGTGGGATTTTGTGTAATTCTGGAATTGTGTGGTGATTTCCAGTAATGATTCATATTTTTCATATGAAGAGGACTTCAATAGCTTTCCATAGGACTTGGGATCACCTCATTTCAATTTTTGTAGAATTAGTTATGATTTTTCAAAGTCTGGAGAAAATTCTGGCAGATTTGGTCTCTTATGCGAAAATTGAAAATGTAATGGCTTAATGTAGTATTGTTGAACTTTGGGGTTAGGAATTGGTCTTTTAGGTTAATTGACCACTTTAACTCTTTAGTTGATTTGATTAAATGTCCCTAATGATAACCAACTTGAGTATTTGAATTAAAGAATTGGATTAAGTAATAACCTGTCGCCCGTAATTCTAATCATAGGATTTGACATTTGCCCTGCACGTGATAAACTAGTGCCAGTGCACGAGCGGAAAGAACAAGGTAGTGACTCTTTCTCTTATTATGTGTATGATGCCTTGCATGTATGTCATTTCATTGAATATGCCGTGATGTAACATTGCTGTTGTGAAATGTCGTTGTTGTGCTGTTGTGAAACATGCTGTTGTGAAATATGCCGTTGTGAATGTAGCGAAAGCTGTTGTAGAAATGCCGTTGTGTTGTTGTTGTTATGATTTGCTTACATGCTTTGTGATTGTACATGTTATAAGTGAATTGTTACTACTGAGATTCTTTTGAATCTCATTCTTTCCAATGTCTAACCTACAGCAAGGGCAAGCGGTTCAAAGGAAAAGCAAGTAATGAAGGGCGGTTAGAGCTTCTAGCTAGGAGTTTTAATTTTGATAGTTGGTTGTCATTTTGTTGGGGATTAGTTGCACATGTTGTATATATTGAATAGTGTTGTGTAATCCCCTGTATGGGAAACTAAGCGTTGTAAACCCTTTATTAAGTAACGAAACCTGAGCGTTGTCGGGAATTTTTGGTTGCACTCTGATATGTATGAATGAAACCGAACTGGTCAGACCAATTATATTCGAGATGTGAACGTGAGACCGCACTAAACAAGTTTTGGAAAAATTTTAAGTTAACCACTGGTCTCTATTTCAACTTAATGACGCATTCTCGAACTATAAATATGGTTATTAAGGTAGGGGGTTACACTCTATACATAAAATGTTGCGAATTCAGCTTTGGTACATGATTTTTTCACTTTCATTTTCAGGATGCTCCAATGTTGCTGAGAAATGTTTCATCATTAGCGTCTAGTGAGGACGACAGCAAAAAAATCATACCTTTAACAAAGGACAAACTATTAGACTAGGTTCATCTAATGGGCATAGTTATATTCATGGTCATCCATTAACAGCCAATGAAGAAAAGCCTTGAAATTCCTAGAATTTTTAGTGGTTCCAAGATTTATATTATATTTTGTACTGCAACATTAAGGGGCCTCCACAAGGTCAAGGTCCAAGATCACGAAAAAAAACTAGCTGTGGAGGGGGATAGTCATGAACCTGAACAAGATCACGTCCACACATGAGGGATGTGGGGATCTTGGAAAATACTTAATATAAAAAGATTGATTTATACCGTGTTTTTTTAATCCAAATGTCTATGATTTATATGCTATTCATTTTTTATGTTTTGATCCTACTCTGGATAAGAGTGCACAATTTTGAGTGATTGCCTTGAATTTTCTTGATACATAGGCGGCATAGAATAATGAATCTAATTGAGGAATTTCAGGAATTTCTTCTGCATCATAATGCCAAACAAGCATTGGAAGATAATTTGTATTGCTTATACCTTTACTCTTTCTACGAAGTCATTGGCTGGCTAATCCAAGTAGCTATCATCCCTATGAAGTGCCAATGCATGACCAATAAAATCAATTGTATCATCTTCCAACCCATATTTCCTGCATTTTGAAGAACCATTCGAAACTGTAAATCTAATGTTTGCATTTATATAATATTTTCTTTGTTTGGTTGGCCCTGTATCATTCTAATCTTCTGTAATGACTGATAAATTAAGAGAAAAATTTTAGTTCATGAAGAAATGAACATTTCCAAACCTAGTAAATGGTGCAACATCTTGTTGAGAGCTCTTTTAATGATAAAACTTTGTCATTGTTTTAAGTTGATGTGCATAGTCCAATGCTTACCAAAGAAGGCCAAAATAAGTGAAGAAAAACACTTTTCTAACTAGGGTATTTTGAATTTGAAAGAAAAGAAATGGAAGCGTATGCATACCAAATCAGCTGCCTTGCTATCACTTGGCTCAAATCTAGTCGTTCATGAGATTTTGGCTTACTCTAAGACAAATCCCTATTTTATTATATATTTTCATATTTTATTTGAGGATTTTGTTATGATAATTAAGCTTAAAACGTCTCTTTTGTGATTAATTGTGATTAAGTGTGTTTATATGAAATTAGGACTAAAAAGGGTAAAATTGTCAAAATAATTTCCATTACATTTAATCATTAATTTCTTAAGAGAATTTGATATTGGTTTAATTTTCTTTAATTGTAGGTGCCAGAAAAATTGGATTACATCTGAAAATTGCAATTTGGGGCTTGAATATAGGAAATGACATTTTGGTATCATAAATTTGAAAAATGACAATTTGGTCCACGAGTTCAACACAGCGTCTTGCAGCAGGTCTTTAGGTCTTATTCAGAGCAGCAGCTGGAGGGATATATAAAACAGAGGAACCGCAACGCACAGAGAACATCCAGACCTTCCTCCTTTGATATTTATCATCTTCTTCTTCCTCTTTCTCGCCGGCGGCGTCTCCACCACCACAGGCCGCCGGCGAGCTTCTTTCACCAACACCATAGGCCGTGGACTTGGGTGGAAGACAGAGATCAGAGCCGCGAGTGGTGAGCTGGGAGAGAACCCGAGTAGCTAAGAGTTGGGATTTGCAGGGGGAGTAGCGGCAAGCTTCATTCACCAATCATCAATCTCCACCCCTCACCACCTTCCTCTCCATTCCGTCCACCTTCCCATTACCGTCGTCCATAACCGCCAGCATTTTCCTTTACTTCTGAATTCTGTGCAACCAGTTTCCTCTGTTCTGTTTTGGCTCAAATTCCGCCACCAACCTTTCTTGAGTTAATGCTAATTGATTTATTTAATTAGTGTTTCATATGGCTGGATGTCTGAGTCCGAGAATGAATATCTTTCTTGAATCCATGGCTATGCGTGACTGATTTCCTTACCCCTTGGAGATGAATTTGAGATGGCTTAACCTCACATGTACTTCAAAGGGAAGTTTATTTTTTCTATAGCTCATTATATTTATGATTTCTTAGGTGTAGGAATTCATTTATATATTGAGATTATAATTTTAGATATGTTTTATTCTATGGATTAAGTTATTGTGATTTGGAATTTGTAATGAGGATTTGTACTCATCAATATATATGGTTATATATATGTTTCTCTATTATTCTATTGATTTCTATCTATTTAATATAGTATTGTTGGGTGGGTTCATGAAATAGAGCCATAGTTGAACCTAAATGCATTGTTTGTTCTATAGTCACTTTCTAAGGGGTTTTGATAATGCTTAAATAAATAGGTTCATGAGTTTAAGCATTAGACTCAATGATAATTAAGGTTTGGTATTTTAGGAAACTTAGAGAAATTCATTACACTAAGAAGGCTTAACAGCATGTCAAGAGTAGGGGTCCCTCTCTTGTGATGCTAGACTCATTAGTTAATAAAGTTTGGTATATTAGAAGCTTAGTGTATTAACTCTCTAAATATCTTAATTGAGCAAGGATAGCTATTGAAAATCATTTTCAAGAGCATCTTCATCATTTACATTCTTAATCCATTTCCATTCCTCCTTATTTGAAAAATCCCAAAAATATTTATTTTAATTGCATTTAATTCATTGTTTTGAAAATTAGTTATATTTTACCTTTGTCAATTTTGCTTGGTAATTATTTAGTTTACTAGAAATTAGTTTCGTAATCGGCTCCTCAAAGTGAAATGACTCGAGTTGGGCACTATATTGTATTAATTTGGTTTTATTCTTGATAACCCCAAGGCGACTAAAGGGCTTATTTCACTCGTTTCATAGTCTTGTACATAAATGAAAAACTTTCGAGCACCGCGCTTCTCAAACAATCCTATCAATGGTGACTTCAGCGCTTCAACATCTATGGCTAGGACTTTGTAAATCTAGAAGTTAAAGTATTCTGCCATAAGATTTTACTCTGAAATTCAGGAGGTTCGAAGAAATGTAATATTTCCAGTATGAAAAGTAAAAATCATGCATATTAGTCTCGAAATCGAGTTAGATAATGAATAATATACATACCTTTCCCTTATTATACACAAAACTACCATCTACAGTTTTAAAATTTAAATGTTTTGTAACATCAGTGTGGATTAGCACACGAACCAAAAGTCCATTGGGCATCATGAACTACAAAAAGCAGATAAAATATGATTCATATTATAGCAGAATGAATCTAAAAAAAAATCTTTCAGAAGCATGGAAATTGATACCTTAGGCATCATATCAACATTATACTCTTTATATGCGCCTAGATGCTCAGGTGGCTGGTCATCTCCTCTGAACCGCTTTCATAACTACAAAACAGGAAAAAGGGAAGATGGAAAGAGACAAAGAAGAAAAAAATTCGATGAGCAACTAGATAAATCCTATGCTTCTAAATAAAAAAACATCATGGGACAAGAACCTGCTTAAGTTTAAGTGATGTAGACTCTCCTCCATAGTAATCATTTCTGTCCATATGCAATACCTATTTCAAGTGGATGGAGTTAAAGGTGATCATACAAATCACCGAAACTAATTGCAAGGGCATTTTAGGGAAATAATAGCAATTCAACATATGTTTATAATCTTCTAGGCCACATCATATCATTAGAAACATCAGCTATCCCTCTAAGAAATAATTTTAGAAATATGGTTGAAAAGGAAGTTATGGTTGAAACTTGAAAGTGGATAGCCAAAAATAGAGAAGGTACAAAATGAGGATTGAAAACGATTATATGATTGCTACATTAAATGATGATTGAAAATTTAAATAAAATACCTTTTCATGCTGTGGTGAATAAAAAGTGAAAATTCAATGCAAGTAGCTTAAACAGATGATCATTTGTATTTTACTATACATGCCTAACACTTCACTTGGATCCGATTAATTTCTTAAAAAATTTGACAATATCAATTTTTATATGAGAAGCCAAGGTATTAAAACTCGGACCGGTCATTGAACACGGGGTACTGGGTTAAGGGTCAGTGGGTCAAACCGGGACCAAACCGGAGCTAAACCGGGACCAAACCGGTGAAAAATTGAAAATTTTAGACTTATAGTATGAAATTCTATAGGAAATTTTTTTTTTTTTTTTTAAAACACCAACCCCGACCGAACCGGGAACCGGACCGGTTTACCGGTTCGCCGGTTACCGGGCCGGACCGGCCGGTCCGGTCCAATTTTCATAACCTGGTGAGAAGCACATATTATATTTTTGACTCATTTACATTGTGAAATCCTCATCAATCTGAACGAATCTTGCACACAATGAGTCAATATGGTCTCCGTAAGAATTTTTCAGTTCCACAGCATCATATGATTGAGAGGCTTCAAAAGTCATTTTATATGGTTGTTAATTGCCATGTGTATTGGGTTGTCGCGTACATTACTCCTTTCCCTATGAGCATCAGTTGTATCATACACCATGCCTGTTGTATTCATGTTGTGCTCATCTGGCATGCTTCTCCAAAAGAACATGATTTACAACTGGAAGAATGACACCACCAGTTGTGGGGAACGAGCATACTTCTACTCATTTTTACACTACGGCAGAGGTATGCTTTCCTTTGACCTATCAATGGATCGCTGAAATTCTAACTTGAAATATCTACTCTCATCATTAAAATATTTTTAATCCTAAGTTATTCTTTCGGAGTTGTTCTGATGTGAATACTTTTCTTCTCAGTCTATCGAGAAGAGGCCACTGCCACCCCGTCGTTCTTTTTTTCTTTCATATTTTGTTTGGTTGCAACTGCTCTCTGTTATTTTTGACGTAGCTAGTGATTATATTTTAGTTCCATCATCATATGATTGAGAGGCTTCAAAATTCATTTCATATGTTTGTTAATATGTGAAAATATGATATAGAAGGTATCTTGCAGGAATAACGGGGGTTGAGTCTAGTGCAAGGGGCTAATCCCTCACAACATGACAAACCTAGGTTTAAATTCTTACTGGGTGAAGTACCCACATTTAGTGCTCAACAGTGCTTCGAATGGGATTGACTCCAATTGGAGGATATCTATGATTAAAAAAAAAAGAAATTATCTTGCAGGAGGCTTTGAGAGTTGCCTCTTTTTGGGCTACTCATGGTTTAATTTTATGCTGATGACTTGGTGTAATTCGTCTTCGATTCTTGGGGAAAAGATGGAATACTTTGAAGAGATAAGTGAAAAAAAGAATTTTTGTTTATTAAAAAAAAGAATTTTTGTTTGGTTCTTTATTTTGACATATGGAGTGTAGAATCATTATGCTTGTGAAATTTATTCAAAGTGTCTATTTGGGGTCTTTGTTCAGTTACTTTTATTATGTTATTTAACCATTAATTTATTCGTTATAAATGTTTTTACAAAGATTACATATTAAAACTGACACAAAAATTACGGAGATCATGTGCTTACATTGCCACAAGTCAGATAAATTACCTTATTTTAAAATCCTTTGTGGTCGATATCGGTTCTTAAAGAAACTTTATTGTGAGAGTGAGAAGCTGTGTATTGGTACTCCTGCCCGAGAAGATTAGCTCCCGAAGGTTGACCCCGGCGTCCTGGTCTCGCCGTCGGGGAAGATGTTGGACTCTAAAGACCCTGCTGACCTGGTTGCATCTTCTGCTAATTTCGCGAATGATTCCCTGGTTTATCATCCAAGCTTCCCTGACCCTGCTAGTTTAGAAGCGGAGCTGGTTGGTTCAAGCTTGCCCTGCCCTCCTTGCAATTCCGTGAAGGCTATCTCTTACAAAGATATGCTTTCGGGTTTCAAGGGATCAGGTTTTAATGGGATCTCTCATGATAATCCCAGTTCAGTAGAGGAAGCTAATATTTCTGAGTTTTTTGATCAAACCTGGGATCTTCCTGTTCCATCTGAAGAGATTAAGCAGCTTATGGAAGTTTATCCTTCCATAGAATTGTCAAAAGAAGAGCTTAATCGCTGGGCTAAACCATGGAATAGGTCTCTCGTGATCACTGTCCTTGGTGCTAAATTCAGCTTTCATAGATTGAAAGAACATCTTGCGAAAATCTGGCAGATTAGCAATTTCGACTTAATTGATATTCCCAATAACTACTATGTGATTAAATTCAGAATGGTAGACATGTGGGAAAGTCATTACAAAAAAATTCTTCTGGGTGGCCCTTAGACAATAGCTCAGCACTGCATTTTAGTTCAGAGATGGACTCCCTTTTTTTATCCTCTCAAAAATCCTCTGGGTAGAGTGGCGACCTGGATCAGGATACCTCAGATTCCTCTTTATTGCTACAACAAAGAATGCTTATGGAGATTAGGGGACATGGTAGGGAAGACCCTTAAAGTGGACATGAACACTATCAGAAATCCATATGAGGGGGAAGCTATAGTAAACAGGGGTCGATTTGCTAGGCTTTGCGTGGAGGTTGATTTACAGAAAAAATTGGTTCCCAAAGTCATATCTGCTTCAGCGATTTTTAATATAGAGTACGAAGGTCTGGGATTGATCTGTTTTACCTGTGGCAAATATGGGCACAAGAAAGAGAATTGCCAGTCAGCGAAGATGGTGGTTGCTGGGCAGCTTAGAGGAGCAGAGATCAAAGCCCCTTCGAATGATCTGTTCCCAGCGTCCGTGCCTCCTTCAGCGTTCGTGCCTCCTTCAACGTCCGTGCCTCCGCCAGTTAGCTCATCGGTAAAGGACGATCTCTTTGGTCCATGGATGCTCGCTTGCAAAGTCTTCAAAGCGCGAAAACCAAGAGGATCCGAAAACAGGACAGTGGTGGGTGACTTAACCCATACCGTTTCTGCAGTAAATAGTGACTTGGGAAGAACATCGAAGTCTAAATTCGCCGCCCTGGCAGAGGACGTCTCAATCGAAGGATCAGACCCCGTGTGTGTTTTGAATTCAAATTCTAACTTGAGGAAAGCTCCTTCGGATGAGATGAGTGAGCTGCGGACCGAGGGTGGGAGGAAGGCTCGTGATGTTCAGCAAATAACGAGCAAAGGTCAAAGGAAAGGGAAGAAAGGATTCCCTGTGGGCTCCACGCGTTGGGCCGAAGTAAAGAGATACAAAGTAATTCAAGTGGCAGCTACACATGGGCTGAAGGAGAACAATTTGATCAGCGAAGTGGATCACGCCAGTGAAGTGGATCACGTCAGCAAAGTGGATCACGTGGGTATTGATGGCCTCAAGTCAACACAGCACTCCAAAGCCACAACGTCAAGGACCCACAAAATAATAAAAGGGTGCATGCAGGATATTGGGCCTTCTCAGGGGGAAAAGGCTGCGCTTGGGCCTCATAAATCTGACCAAATTCCTATCCCTCCAAGGAATGTCCAGACCCGTGAGTCTCTAATTGCACAAGATGAGGTGCGGCAAACTAAAAAATTAGGGAAGCAGGACGCTACTGATTCGTCTATTCCGTTAAGCATGTCTCCTCTACATTCTAACGGTGCTGCCTTAAAGGATGTCATTGATGATCCTGGATCTAGGACTCATTCGGTGTCCCACCTGGAAGTGGTGGTCTTGATGGAAGACAAGCCCCCGGATAAGTAAGCTCTCTGCTGCCTCATCCTCTCATATTTATTTATTTATTTATTTTATGATTGTCTCATCATGGAATTGTCGTGGGGCGGGTGGTTGCACGTTCCCACGTGTGTTGAAAGATGTGGTTAAGAAATATGGTATTAAGGTGATGTGTTTAATGGAACCCATAATTAGTGGGAATAGAGCTGACAAGGTTGTTAGAAATCTGGGTTTCAATGACTGGTTGAGAATCGAAGCCACGGGTTATGCGGGGGGTATTTGGGTTTTATGGAACCATTGGGAATTTCAACTTGATTACATCTCTTCAAATTCTCAACTTCTCCATTGTAAGATCTCCCCTAAGAATAACCTTAATTCCACGCTCTTGATTTTTGTTTATGGTGACACTAGTATTTCTAAGAGAAGGGTTCTGTGGGAGTCGTTGCTTGCTATCAAGCAGTCGGTTAACTCTCCATGGTTGGTTATGGGCGATTTTAATACCTTCCTTAACCCTAGTAATAAAAATGGTGGAGCTATTCCTGCTCTCAGCTCCATGAAAGATTTCCAAAATTGTATTGATAGTTGCAATCTTCTCGAGGTTCCGGTTGTTGGGGATATCTTCACTTGGGAGAAAACCGGTGTCAAGGAAAGGCTTGACTGGGTGTTTTGTAACTTTGACTGGGAGATTTTAAATCCTTCCTCCAAAGCTTTCCACAATCTTAGATTCAAGTCTGACCATCGGGTGATTGTTGTTGCGGACAATTATAACTCTACTGGCCGTAAGAGGGGTGGTCATTTCCTTTATCAAGCAGCTTGGAGTATTGAAGATGGTTTTAGTGATGTGGTCAAAGATGCTTGGCATGGGAAAAGTTGGATCCAAGGTCAGGAGCGATTCACGAAAGAAGCCTTGGAGTGGAACTCTAGAGTGGTGGGAAACATGGCCATTAAAAAGAGAAATATAATTCGTAGGCTGGAAGGGATTGACCGTGTCAGGAGTCGAGGAGGCGGGCATAATGGCCTATTCAAGATTGAAAAGCACCTCTGGGATCTGTACCACAAAATTGCTTTACAAGAGGAATTGATTTGGTTCTAGAAGTCAAGATGTAAGTGGATTGGTGATGGGGATAGGAATACGAGATTCTTTCATGCCAGTGTTGCTGCAAAAAGGAAAAGGAACAGGATTGAGGCTCTCAAAGATGATTCTGGCAACTGGGTGTCGGACGAGACTCTACTAAGAGGCATGGCTTTTGACTATTTCAAGAATCTTTACTCGGCTGAAAACTCTTCATTCCCTTTTTCTCCATGGCAGGCAAGATTCCCTACTCTAGACGGTTTTCAATTGGCTCAGCTGCAAAGTATTGCTTCCCCTACTGAGATAAAAAATGCAGCCTTTGAGATGGGAGCTTTTAAAGCTCCGGGCCTGGATGGTTTAAATCCCCATTTCTTCCACTCTCAGTGGAATCTTATTGGGCAGAAGATTTGTGAGCTGGTGATGAGGATCTTTGAGCACCCAGAGGTCATACAGGATATTAATCATACTAACATCTCCTTAATTCCCAAGATTGATCATCCTTCTTCTCTCAAGGATTTCAGGCCTATCTCTTTATGTAATGTGAGCTACAAAATTGTTAGAAAAGTTATTGCCAACCATATTAAAGGTGTCATGCACCATCTGGTTGCTGAAAACCAATGTAGCTTTATATCAGGAAGACAGGGTGTGGATAATATCATTATTGCCCAGGAAGCTATCCATACCATGCGTTCTAAGAGAGGTAACAAGGGATTCGTTGCAGTGAAAGTGGATATGGAAAAAGCTTTTGATAGATTGGACTGGCGCTTCCTTGAATTCACTCTTCACAGCCTTGGTTTGGGAGCGGATTTTGTTAAACTAATTTTGACTTGCTTGTCATCCCCTTCCATGAGCATTATCTAGAATGGGATTGCTTCAGATCACTTTCACCCCTCTAGAGGGATAAGACAGGGTGACCCTCTGAGTCCATTCCTGTTTGTCCTTTGCATGGAGCTGCTAGGTCAACTTATTCATCAAGAAGTTGAGATGGGGAACTGGCACCCTTTAAAATTGAGCTCTTCTGGCCCCAATATTTCCCATCTCTTCTTCGCCAATGATCTTATTCTCTTTGGGGAAGCTTCTAATGATCAGATGATTGAGATTCGCGATGTCATGGCTCTCTTCTGTCGGGTCTCGGGCCACAGGATTAATCTGAGCAAGTCTAAAATGTTCGTTTCAAGAAACGTCCATTTCAACAGGGCTTATGAAATGAGTCAGATTGTTGGAGTTGGATTGACGGCAGATCTTGGGAAATATTTAGGTGTGCCCCTATTACATAAAAGGATGGTTAAGAGAACGTTTGCTCCGTTATTACAAAAGGTGAAATTAAAGTTGGCAAACTGGAAAGGTAAATTCCTGAGTATGGCCGGTCGAACGACTCTTATCAAGTTGGTCCTTTCGGCTATTCCGCAATACCAGATACAATCTACTCTTGTTCCAAAAGGGGTGCTGTCAGCTATTGAAAAGCTCAGCTGTGACTTCTTTTGGAACCATCATGAAGATTCCAAAAAGTTGCATCTGCTTTCTTGGGATGTTCTTAAACTAAGGAAAAATAAGGGTGGCTTGGGAATAAAAGACTTACATTGCCAAAATAAAGCTTTCCTAATGAAGTTGTGCTGGTGCTTAATCAAAAAGCCGGATGCCTTTTGGGTTAGATGTCTGCGAACAAAATACTCTTGTGGTTCTCCTACTGATCTTCTCATCCAGAGGCGACGCAAGCAGTCCACTGTTTGGAGTGGAATTGTGGCTGTCTGGGAAGACTTCAAGAGCGGACTTGGCATATGTCTGAAAAGCGGCAGGCATACGTTAGCTTGGAAAGATTGCTGGGCCCCGGTTGATCAGCCGCTCGAGCTCCTTGTTGACAAAAACTTTCACTTAGTCGATCTGAACGCCTCTGTGCGTTCTTTCACGACTCCATCGGGTCATTGGGATAGAGCTAAATGGGCTTCTTTCCTTCCGATCTGGGTAGTTGACAAAATAATGTTGGTATCACCACCTATGGGAAACGAAGAAGATAGGGTTTGCTGGAGGAATGCTACTGATGGGAATTTCAGCGTAAGATCAGCTTATGATGCTATCTATCATCAGCACAGCCTTAGGCTCCAACATCACTGGCAGTCTCTATGGCACTGGGGAATTCCTGAAAGAGTCAAAATTTTCTTGTGGCAAGTTTTCCATAACAGGCTTCCGACTAACGAGCAAAGAGCAAGACATAACCCGAGCGTTATAAACACCTGTCCGTTTCAGTGTGGTAGTGAGGAGAGTACCCTTCATTTGTTGAGAGATTGTGAGCATGCACAGAGAGTTTGGTCATCTTTAATTAACCCTCTATATTATAGTATATTTTTCTCTGGTAATTTGCAGGACTGGCTCAATTTGAATCTACATCAATCACCAGGAAACAACAAGATGGCGAGATGGCAATGGCATAAAGTTTTCAGTTACACATGCTGGCTCCTTTGGAAAAACCGTTGCAGCCAAGCCTTTGATGGAGTATCAGACAATCCAAAAGGAATAGTCCACAGGTGTTTATTCCATCTCTCGGAAGGGGTGGAGAATGGCAGGTATCGTCATTAGATATTCCAAATTCCAGAGCGAGGTCTTCTTCACTGGCATCCCCCGGATCCGGGTTTTCATCGTATTGATGTAGATGGTTCGGTGATTGGAGATGGTCAGGCGGCTTGCGGGGGTGTTATCCGGGATCACCAGGGAAACTGGATTCGCGGATTCCAGCAGAAGTTAGGACATACTTTCCCAACTGCTGCTGAAATCCATGCAATTCAGCGAGGTCTTCTACTTTGTAAAAAGATGGGGCTCAAGAAAATCAAGTTGTTCAATGACTCTCTACAAGCAGTCCACCTGCTATTCACTCATTGTGATCCTGATCATCCTTTGTATGAGGTTATTGTTGATACCAGATCTCTTGTTTACAGCGACTGGGAGTTGGAAATTTCCCACACCCACAGGGAGAGCATTAGTTGTGCAGACTACCTAGCAAGAATGGCTCATGGGGTTCCACAAGACTACGTGGAATTAGGCCTTCCCCCAGTGGAATGTATCCATCTTTTTGATTTGGATCGTGGATTGTTACCACATGATCACTTCATAGGTTTTTAGCGTATAGTTTTTTATCAACTTCAAGCTCTGCTTGCCCTTGTAACCAAAAAAAAAAAAAATCCTTTGTGGTCATCTCTGTTCTGCGATTATTTTAAAAGATTCAGAAGCCTGTACAGGAACTGGGGCGGTTCATAAATAATATGTAACGTTGCATCATTGTTATTTAATTATAATAATCTTTGCAGAAAATGTAGCAAATAAAATGACCAAAAACTAAAATTGTGTTGCTAGTTAATTTGGATAATTATTACTATCAAAGATATTGATCGGGAAAATCAGTGTTCAAACGGGAAAATTTTCAATTCCTTAAAAAGTTGTGTGAGAAATTTTAGATTTGAGAGTATTTTATTTTATGTATTTCAATTTTAATATATTGAATTATTTCAAAATTTATACAAAGGATATTTATTTATTTGAATTTTACTCTTTTTCTCCCTTATCTTAACTTTTTATGTATTATTTAAATTTAAAATTTAAAAGCTCAGAAAATTTGCAAACTCCCAATCCATGATGACTTATTTTCATTCAATTTATTGATTTTATTTTTTAAACTTTATTTTTTATTTTGCATTTTAGATTTTGAAGTAAGTTTTTTGATCTTTTTAACAAGTGTGGAAAGATACCCAGGAGAACAAATTCGATACAATAATAAATGAAGGGTAAAATTATATATTCGTATGAAAATTTCTCTCTGTGCCTTTTAAATAGGATAAAAAAATTTCTTCTCTCTTTACCTTATAAATAGGATCAGAGAAGTATGTGTAGTATATAATAAATTTCCCTGCAACATTTACACACAACTTATTTAAGGTAAAGAGAGAAGAAATTTTTTTAGCCTATTTAAAAAGCACATAGAGAAATTTTCATACGAATATACAATTTTACCCTTCATTTATTATTGTATCGAATTTGTTCTCCTGAGGTATAATGTATATTAAATAGGGATAAAGTTGAAAAGTTATTCAATTTTATGAAATAGTTAATAAATTTTGAGGTTTTTCTTGGCCTACATATTGTAGACTAAAATTACATTAAAATAATCAAATAAAATCTAGAAATATTCTCTAAAATCTACTGGATCCTATCAACAATAATATGGATCCTTTGATTCATAAAATCGATATCTCATAAAATATTCAAACTAAACAAATTAATTAAATAAACTATATCCTAACCAATATTGACTCAATAATAAACTAATCCTAATTTAGATATTTATAAATAATATTTATATTATTTTTAACAGAAAATAAACTAACAACTCTTTAACACATGCTAATAAACAAGAATTGCAAAATATTTATTTGTAGTTTTATTAAATGTTCTCTGAAGATCACATTTTATGGAATCCTTGCACAAAAAGTAGTTAGAGTTTTATATGACACGTAAGAAAGCACTGATAAAGATATTTACGTACGCAGACCCTCATGGAATTATAGGAAGTAACTAATTTCATACATGGGTTAAATTAGTTCCTTCACTTTCCTGTATTATCCAGGTATGGACTTGCTAGGATGGAAACAAATTTAAAAGGACCCGAAAGTAATAAAATATTAGGAGTTTCTTGTAATATAGAGAAGTGAATTCAAATTTTTGAAACGTACGTGTGTCTGTTTTACACATACACGTACAAGTTATCATTCATCCATCATTTTTTGTTTTTTTAAGTTAATCACCCAACAGCTAGCTTTTTGTTTTCAGGTCTTATACCCAAGGAGATGGGCAATCTTGATAAGCTTAAAGACTTGGATTTCTCATTTAATAATTTCAATGGACCCTTTCCTTCCCATATATTCAACATTACGGCATTGAGGCACGTCTTCCTTAATAATAATTTCCTCTCTAGCTTTCTCCCATCAAATTTAGGAATTGGCCTTCCCAACCTGAAATATTTATACTTGGGAGAGAATCAACTTATTGGAAAAATTCCAACCAGCATCTCAAATGCTTCTAAGCTCACTATGTTAGATTTATCATGGAATAAATTTAGTGGAGATATACCCACTGCACTTGGGAA
Source organism: Inga leiocalycina (assembly GCA_963242795.1). NCBI lineage: Eukaryota > Viridiplantae > Streptophyta > Magnoliopsida > Fabales > Fabaceae > Inga > Inga leiocalycina. The sequence continues at coordinate 64,481,961 of OY725321.1, forward strand.
TCTAACAAAGCTGATGGCATTATATCTTGAAGGGAACGATTTAAATGGGTTGATTCCAAATACAATTAATAGACTGCAAAGCCTTCAACATTTAAGTTTTAGCTACAACAAATTGCAAGGGTCCATCGTAAATGAATTGTGCCAAATCAAAAGTTTGAGTGAGTAGTATCTAGACAACAACATGTTTTCAGGAATGATTCCAAAGTGCCTCACAAATGTTTCTTTGCAAAAGTTGGACCTAAGCTCTAACAAATTGATTTCTCATATACCCTCTTCTCTTTGGAGTCTCCAAGACATTTTAATCCTAGACTTATCCTCCAATGCATTGAGTGGAACAATTCCACATGAGGTATCAAACTTTAGAACAATTATGATACTGAACTTGTCAAGAAATCAAATTTCAGGAAACATCCCAACAACCATGGGTGGCTTGCAAACATTGCAAAATCTATCTTTGGCTCAAAACAACTTGCAAGGACCTATTCCTGAATCATTTGGTGGCATGATAAATATTGAGTTCTTGGATTTGTCCCAAAATAATTTGTCTGGGGTGATTCCAAAATATTTAGAGTTACTTGTCCATATGGAGTACATTAATCTTTCATGCAATTTATTGTATGGAGAAATTCCAAATGGTGGGCCTTTTCAGAATTTTACATATGAATCTTTTATGATGAATGAAGATCTTTGTGGAAAGCCGCAACTAAAAGTCCATCCATGCAAAAAAGCAAACAAGCACATCTCAACAAAAATGGTGCTTGTGATCAAATGCTTGTCGGCTATCATTTTTGCAATCATTTTGGTTGCTTCATGCCTAGTGTTCCTTAAATTTAAGAAGGGCCATGTTAGTCATGAGACGAACAATATAGACTTCTTAAATTTGGGTGCACCAATCAAGATATCCTATTATGATCTTTTGCAAGCAACAAATAATTTTGATGAGAGTAATTTTCTTGGCAAGGAAAGTTTTGGATCAGTTTACAAATGAATTCTTTCAAGTGGAAATATAGTTGCTATGAAAGTATTTCACTCAAACTTGGAAGAAGCATTAAGGAGTTTCGATATTGAATGTGCTGCCATATGCAGTTTACGTCATCGAAATCTCATTAAGATGATCAGTAGTTGCTCAAATGATGATTTTAAATATCTAATAATGGAATTCATGTCAAATGGGAGTCTTGATAGATGGTTGTACTCTCATAACTATCATTTAGATATGGTGCAAAGAGTGAACATAATGATTGATGTGGCATCAGCGTTGGAGTATCTTCATCAGGGTTCTTCTACACCAGTGGTCCATTGTGATGTAAAGCCGAGCAATGTTTTATTGGATGAAAATATGGTGGCCCATTTGAGTGACTTTGGAATTGCCAAATTGTTAATTGATAGTCAATTCGAAATTTATACCGAAACTTTGGCTACAGTTGGTTATATGGCACCAGGTAATAGTTTAATACTCATATTAAAATTTATTTAACTTCTGTTACTTATATTCATTTATGCCTACACACATGCATGCACATGATTGAAGAAACTATAACTTATTCGACTATTTAATTCAGCACTCAAATTTATATGTAGAGTATGGATCAAGAGGAGCTGTTTCATTGAAAGGAGATGTATACAGTTTTGGTGTTTTGCTTATGGAAATGTTTACAAGGAAGAAACCAACAGATGAGATGTTTGTTCAAGGTCTAACTTTGAAAGAATTTGTTAGCAAATCAACACCAAATTCGATCATCAATATTATTGATGTCAATTTGATGCACACAAGCAACCAAAACACTGATAATATATTATTGTATATTACATCATCAGTTTTTGAGTTGGCATTAAATTGTTGCAATGACGCACCGAGGCAAGACCTAATATGTCAGAGGTTGTGGTGTCACTGGGAAAACACAAGGCCATGCTCACGCAAAATATTCAAGGAACCCCTTGTTGAATAATTGTGTTAAATCAAATTGTATTTGCTACAATCTTTAACACTTGGGATGTTTTATTTTTGCAACTTGTCATATGGAGTGATGATGTCTCCTGTATTAATATATTATTATTTGGAATTTGAGAATTTTGAACTCACATGGGTTTTGGTTGTCTTCAAGGTAGTTCTTAACTTTTATGTGTTACAGATGTACATTGAATAATAGTAACATAGAGATAATGGCTCTTTTTATTTCATGATAAGTGAATAAACTTTAGAAAGTGATTGAGTTGAGGGAGATATACGTAAAAGATAATTGAAACGTGGAGGAGAAATAGAAATTGTTATAAAAAGAAGATATGGTTGAAAAAAAGCAATGAAATTAATCCACCTGAAAACCAAAGTGAATCCCTTTATAACTCTTATATCCAGTTCTTAATATAAGACTCAGTTGACTAAGTTGGAAAGATTAAGGATGTTAATTATATTATTTTAAAGGATTTTTATTTTTCATTTTTTCCCCAAACTACTTTTTTTGACTTATAAATTAATATATAATATAATGATCCACATAAGTAATTTAGCTTCTTTATCCTTTCTAGAGTAGTCAACTGGGTTGTATTGAGGATATAAGGCAGTATTAATTATTCAATGACTGGGTTAACATGATTATTGGGTTCATTGGGACTCCAACAAATCCCATCTTGTATTGACCCAATTAGAGAAAATGGCCAATACTAAGACTATCCAAAGCTTTGAAATAAATTTATAGGTACAGATTAGATTGCCTTTATAATATTATGGAATATGATGTTTTATTTTTATTCAATTTTATTTTATTGGTCAAAAAATGTAACTCAAATGCCAAAATTACTTGGTTTTCAGCCTGTGTTAGGCTTAGTTTTTTTGGCCCATGTCATTGTTAAACCAAAGTTACTTTTATATTACTTTAATTAAAATCATGTTTTAAAAAAATATAAAACAAACTTTTACATATTAAAACAATCTTTAGTCCCTTTAATTTTCTCTCATTTTAGTTTTGATTCTTCTAATATCAAATTATAGGTTCTGGACCCTCAAATTTCATTATGTAAATTGGACCCTACAATTTAATAAAAACTTGATCATTTTGCCCTTTAAAGAATCAATTCCCATAATTTGAACTTTCAAACTTGAAGAACAAAGATTATATTAACCAAGTTTTAAACACATATGCTAAGCTCCTCAATGTAATTATGGTGCATTGAAGTTAATACAAAAAAGAATTTTTAGAATTCTAGTTACATTGTTCTTAAAACTATAGGTGATAACTATGTTTTAGTTGTGATTTTTTTGCCATCGTTTTCATTGGTGATTATTTAATAATTAATAAGATTCATTCAATTATCTTTATTTTTATTTTTATGTAAAAGGATTATAAATTTAATTATTTACTGTTTTTATCTACTTTTCCAATATTTATTTTTCTATTGAAAGCAAAAAGAAAGAAAGATAAATGGGATCTCAATATTTATAATAACCATGTGTCAGTTCCTGATTCGATGTTCAATGCCTTGAATGGTAGGTGAAGAATTCGTCTGGGACAATCTAACATGAAGAACTCTGAAACTGTTTCGGATGGAAAACTTGATAAAATGTGAGTTAGTTTTGTTTGGCGAATAGGAAACCGTTACCTTAATGTTGTTTCTAACGTCTACGTAAATTTTGCTACATTTTATAGGTTTTGGGATACTGGCCTGGCAGGGGTACGTTGCAGATTCTATATGTCTCTGTTTTACTAATATTTTCGGTTATTTTTCCAATATTTTATTCTTTTCATGAGCTTTTCTTCATTTCCCTTCATCACTGACACCTTAAAAAGGAATATATGAATTGTAAGCTTATAAAAGTATTGAACATGTTGAGTTGGTGAATTATATCTAGTGTGAAGACACACTTATTGTATTTATTAGCTTTGACCATTGATGAATGTTAATATTAATGAGAGATTTTTTTTTTTGAATTTTGGAGAATTTTGTAAGACTCAGTATTGAATAAGAACTAGCTAGTTATGTTTTTTTGCTAGAGAAATGATGCCTAGAGCCTAAAAATCAGACAAAATAGTACAACAACAGAACAAAATAAAACAAAACAAGTAACCAAAAACAATTAGCCACCCGTATCTACCATCTATCAGCGAAACATGAAAGGTTAATTAGTCCCACAATATCTCTCTACCATTTCTAGTCTTTTGAGTCTATTTTCATCTTTCAGAAATAATTCTCAATTTCTGTGTCTTTTAGTATATTTTCATCTCTTTAGATAAGCTCTCTTTTCTTCTGAATAGGAGCTCAATGTGTTAATATCAAAACACACATACCTTGTCTGGTTCCTAAAACACGGTCTTCTTTGTGCAGTGTTGCAATAATGACTAGGGCTTATTGCTTATTAGATTATGCAAGCCCTGATAGTAATATGCTTCTCACAATGTTAGAGGGAAGATAGCTTACATAAGTATAGCTGGGATCTTTGGGAACTTTTGTCAAAACTTGCTAATGGAGTTGGCGGATACAACACCTCGGACATGAAATTGATCATCACAAATTAATTATGCATATTCCATCAGACAGAATATCAATTTTGTTGTTGCATGGACAGTTGGTGACTAGAAGCAATGGCAACATCAATCCCTTTGTCTTTAAGTGCATATAGGATTCCTTTGGCATGAGGGTACAAAGATGGAATTTCATGCTTGGATCGGCACTCGCTGAAATTTGGCTTGGCATAAGTGACTAAATTATAAATTAACATTTGAAAACTTTTGCAGGAGAACCATCTTGAGTTATACTGATCTGGAAGTTCATTTTTGCACATTCTAGATGACATAATTAATGGCTTGGCTTTAAATTGTCAGCCTTTGTGGTTTGTTATGTTCAACCCGTAACCTCTACATGATACATTTTGTACAAAGTTGATGAGAATAAAAATGTAAATGTTTAAAAGATGAGAAACTCAAAATGCTCTCAAGCTATTTCTGGGGAAAGCAAGCAAACAAACCAAGTTGTCCAACATATAGTTTTGAAGGAAACATTCTGATTTTCAAATGTCAACTTAGCCTCAACAACTTTTTTCGGTTCAAGAAAAAAAAGTATCTCACTTCAGACATTGTACAACCGTATGAGGTATAAATGAAACAACGAAATCTTGATCAATTATCAATATGACTATTTATGTTAAAACTAGATGAGACACCATAAATTACTTGAGTTATATAAAAAGAAGCCTCAAGGCCACATCAAAATGATTACCCGTAGATAATCCAAGAATAAAATTTTATTGGATAATGGATTCTGTCACCAGGCAAAGTTGAGCTTGGTTCAGTGGCCACAGACACAAAATTAAGACAGAGAAACCATTAGGCACCCAACGAATATGACAGTTCAACTCAGTTTGCAAGGAAATTCAATCATATTATGTGATGAAGTAATGGAAAATAATCCACATAAGCCTGTCATCTTAGTTCATATAAGAACTAAAAAACTAAAATAAAACTCCTCAATCTACATCATTGATGAAGCATATTTCCTGGAAGTACCACACAGAAGTTTCTCTCTAAAACGAAAATCTATATCCCATGACAAAAAAACAAAAAAGAAAAGTAATACTAGATTCAACCAAACAAGGAAAAAAGGAAAAGAAAAAACCAAAATGGCCGGTTCTGAGTACAAATTCAGAGCAATTAGGAGAGACCAAATAAATCAATGGCAATAAAGAGATAAATTATATTTTAATCGAAGCTAGGTTGATTTTAGAGAAAGAAAAGAAAAAAGAGAAAAGGGAGGAGTACCAGTAGAAAGGCCAAAGGGTGTAATCGAGGTCAAAAACGACAAGTCATGGGAGAACTTGAAAGACTCCGATTATCTGAAGTGCCTCCGCCTTCACCTTCTCGTCTCCCATCTCTCCGCCTCTACCAACCTGAGGGATTGAATTCCTATGGTCGTTGCACGAGCTGCGATGCAATATTCAGGATATTAATAGATATATATAGATATATACTTCCTCCGCTCCTAATTATAAGATAAAGTTGACTTTTTTAGAGAAATTAAGGAAGCCAATTAAATTACTTTAGAGTGTTTAGATTTTTAGTATCCTTAGATTATATATTAGTTTATTAGTCAAATTAATTAGTTTGGAGAAAAAAATAAAAATAAAAATACTCTAAAGTAATTTAATTGGCTTCCTTGATTTCTCCAAAAAAGTCAACTTTTTCTTATATTTAGGACCGGGGGGAGTATTTATATGGAAAATCTTATTCTGTCCCAATGGCAATGGCAAGAAATGGACGGTAGTGCTATAGATGTCAAATGTTATATCTTATTGATATAGATGTGCTTATTATTGTCACTCTAAAACTTGTCAATATAGCCACACACAGTTATCAATTGGAGCTGGTTTAGTTAATATAGATAGGCTTGTCAATAGACACTCTATGTGTGTGTGTTTGGAACAACGATTGTAAAAGTGACTTTTTTCAATATGACTGTTTACAATCTTATTTTTGGGTAAAAGTCAAATTGTGTAATATGATTTATGTTTGGATTTGGCGGTTGTATAAGTGACTTTTGCAAAAGTAGAACTTGTTTGGATTGACTTTAACATAAGTGGCTTTTGTGATAATGATAAGAGTGAGTGAGTGGAAAAATATTTAAAAATCCAAGTAAATATTTAATAATTACTTTAAAATATTAGGTGCTACTGAAAAAATATTTTAGAGTGGTTGGAAATCAATAAATCAGTATCCTAAGTTTTGATTGTTCTTTACTACTAAAAAAATACATTAAAGGTAAAATTGTAGTCAGTCTCCTAAGATTGGGTACAGCTGAAAAAATATTTTAAAAGGTTAAAAGCATAAAAAAATATTCTAAAGTAATTTTTGAAGCTAAAAAAGTACATTAAGGATAAAATTGTAATCAGTCTGATAGTATACTGGGTGTAACTGGAAATATATTTTAAGGGGTTAAAAGCACTAAATATTATTTTATGATATTGCATGCTACTTAAAAAATATTTTAAGATACTAGATAAGTCCAAAAATATACTTCATAATATTAGACACCATTTTCTTAAAAAAAAAAGTTCAGCATAATTGGTATGAGAGATATGAGAGTGTTTTTTTTAGGTGGGATAACATTTATGTCCCAGTAATTTCTCTGTCCAATTTTCATCAGAAGCCAGTCGTGGCACAAGCCCCAAATCTGGCTTATGGTAAAAGCAAGATCAAATTGCATAAGTCATTTTCATCAACAACTATCCCAAACACTCGGAAAAATATCATTTGTGCCAATCGGGGTTTTTGGGACCGAATCGTGTGATTGGGCCCCCCAAATTGAATGCCAAACACTCACTGTGACTTATCAATATAGTTACATACACTTGTCAATGAGAGTTGCTTTAGTTAACATATATGAGCTTGTCAATAGTTACTATATGACTTGTCAATATAGTCATATACAATTGTTAATAAGGTGAGTTCACATTTGAAATCTATATCACCGCAGTCCCTAGAGAATTTTTTAATAGAAAAATCTACACTAGTACGTTTTTTTTTATATTTTTTATGGTCTTGGTACCTAAGTGAGATTTTCCCAAATATATTAATTATGGATAAACAGTCTAAGTCCCCAATCAAATTTCATGCAAAAAATCCTTGAGTTTTCAAATTCAATGGAAAATTAATATTTTTGTCCCTATGGTTTTCATTAGGTGCAACTATTGATTAGGACTTTTTTATCTTTAGCCTTGGGTACACAATAAAAAACTAACTAAGGATTGCGTATAGACAAACTTATGATCGTTTTCTTTTCTCGATGAGCCTTTTATTACTTCTTAAGTAATTTAAATATCAAAAAATGTAATGGAAATAAGGGAAAATTGGTTTTGGGTTTTGTTTGAAAGTAGGAAAGTACAAAACTTAATTGAAATCCTAAAAATACAGTTTTTTTGTCTTTTCAAATAATGAATGGAATGGAATATGAATGAAATGAATTCTCTTGAGAAGTTAGTTCAATGGCTATCCTTGCTCCATAAATGATATGGGAGTTAGAAACACATCAAGTCTTAATTAAAAACCTAAGTAATCACATTGGATCTAACACTCATAATCAATAGCAACTCCCAAGATTGCATTGATAACTATTACTTAGTAACATTATTCAAGAACAACTTGATATGTAAAATGGATTGAATTAATGCAAATATTTCCTCCAATATAAATGCACAATCTCGACACTCAAATTAACCCAAATCAGCTATACAAATTAGTAACCACATAGCAAGCATAGTCTCATTAAATTAATAGAAAATACATAAATGAAAATCATCTAATTACAATAATCCAAATCCAAACACAATATAAGCAATCTTAGCTCAACAATATGAAGTCCAAATAACTCACAACAAAATATTGCTAAAAGTACCTTAAAACATAGGTTTGAATTACAATAACAATAGAAAATTCATAAAGAAATTTAAAAAAAAAATACTTCCCATTGAAACTCTTGAACTTAAACTAAGTCAACAATCCTCAACAATCGAAAGTTTAGTCACTCATTGGAGCTTCAGCAATAGTGACAACAACTTGTTTGGTGTTCCGAAAATCCATGGAAATTGAGCTGATCACCTGGAAATCACAGAACTCCCTAAAAAATCACAAAGCTCCCTGGGAAGTTACAAACATCATCGAAAATCACAAAGAACTGCCAAAGGAGGAAGGTGTGGTGTTAGAGTAAGGAAGAGATGGTGGTAGGACGGTGCTGGTATGTCAGCGCTATTCTCCGGCAGTAATGACAACGGACTTGAGTGGTACAGTGAAGAGAATCAATGGTGAAGGTCCTCTCTCTGGTTCACCATTGAGCTTCAAAGTCTCGGCCTTCTCCACCAAGTGTTCATTTGAAGATGATAGTGGGAGGACGTTGCAACTCCCATAGTAGTCCTAAGGCAAGAGAGATGATGACAATGATGGTGGTCGACGGCTTTGAGCTTCCCAGATTTGAGCTCTCTCAGTTCGTGGCGCTTTAATGGTGGAGAAGATGTTGGTGGTCATGAGGAAGGAAGTCCTCGGTGGCGGTGGTGGCAGCTTTCCGTCTATTTCTGTCACCTTTCAAGTTCGTTTTGACTAGGGACTACACTGAAAAAATTTAGAAGTTCATGGAGGTACTAAGTTGTAGCTTTTAAAATTTTTGTGGGGCTTTTGAAAATTATAGGCCTTTTCTGTAATTTTCTCTAGACGCTTTCTTCATGGATTTGTAGTTTCCAGAAATTCTGGGTATTTTCTGTAATTTTTTCTAAACTAATATGCATAATTAATGCAATTTTTGCCCCCTTTTAATCTTCATTTTATACAAAAAACGTTAATCACAATTAATCATAATTAATGCAATTTATGTCTAAAAATATTGATAAAATACACCATAAAATAACCAATCAAAATATGGTTCAATCAACTGTCTCTATTCTTTGACTAAGTGCAACTCACTCCTTATACTTTGACTCGGTTGTAACATAGTCCCTATAAAATAAAGGTCAATGACTGAATTATAAAATGATTAAAACTATAAAAACTAAGTTGCAGTTGGTGTACCATCTTTAAGATTGGTGTTGGAGTCAAAAGCAGATAAAAAATTCAGATGTTTTACACAACTTGCCTTCCCACAAAGGAAAAACAATTCAGGAGCTCAAAGAATGTCAATGATGGGGAAGAATGCACACATCCTGACTAATTACTATGCTTTTTCAATCATTAACTATAAAAAGCTCCTTCTTTTGTTTAAAAATAGGGATAATTTCAATCAGCCCCTAGAAGAAATTTTATTTCAATCAACGCAAAAAATTTTGAACTTTCATTACACCCCTTAGAGTCAAAATGAAATTAAGCTTTGTCTTTGAAAAGACAATGATACCATTGTTTTATTTTTTTAGTCCCCTTCTTTATCTTATAATTGCTTTTATTTGTTTTGTAAATGCTCTTATTTATCTTATGAATTCCTTTATTTATCTTGTGAATGGCCAAAATGTTCTTATTGACTCTCTAATTTCTTTTGAATCCCTTTATTTGTCATGTAAATGCATTTATCTTACTTGTAAATGCCTTTATTTGTCTTACAAATACTCTTATAAAAAAAATAAAGTAACGACTTTATTATCTTTTCACCTATAAAACTTAATTTCATTTTGGTCCAAAAGGTGCAGTGAAATTTCAAAATTTTTTAGGGATTGACTGAAATAAAATTGTTTCCATGAGGTTGACTAAAACTTTCCCTTAAAAGATGTAAAATTTTCCATGTAATAAAAATTGTTTGCAGAACACTGAAACAGGTAACTCCAAGCTGGGTAGTTATCCTCTACTTCAATCACATGGAAAGGTCCATTCAAATATCCTATCATCTCAAACTTAAGGGTCTTAGGCTACAGATCCAGGTATGCAACATCTATTATTTCCATGGTCTCGTTACCTAACATTAGCTATACGCTTTTTTCTATTAATTTTAGCCGATAGTAAATATAACATTTGTCATACTAACAAACGATCGGTCGTAATGGTAAATGGTCATGCCCTCTCTAAGGATGAGAACACAAATTTAAATCATATGAAGCGTACTTGTTAGTAGAGAAGATAACTCATTAAACGACATACTCTCTCTCTCCCTGAACTTGGATTAGTCAGTTGCTCAAATATCTAGCCTATGTTGAAGAAGGCCAAGTTAAAAAAAATAGGCCTAATACCAAAAAATAATTACATTTGCCATTTAAAAATTTACTTTTCATTTCAGGCCCTTTTCCATTCCATTATGTGTACCAAATAAGGCCTTCATGCTTAAGTGCCATGTCAAATGAGTCGAATCTTTATTAGAGTACAATAAGGGAAATTAATTAACACTCACACCTCTGTTTTTGGCTCCAAACTCCAGCCAAACTGTAAATAGACCATAAATAATTTTTTGTTAAAGTGCAAATTTGCTCTAAAAGTTTTCACTAAGGAGCAATGTTATCCCGAAAGGTTTTTTAGGTTCAATGTTAGCCCAGAAGTGTTAAAATCGAGCAATATTGCCCATTTTATTTAAAAATTTATTTGTCAACATCATTTTTTTAACAATCAATGTTAGTTTTTTAATGGAATATCACAACATTATTAACATTTGAAACATCTGGGGTGACATTGAACTTAAAAAAAAATTTTGTAGGGCTACATTGCTCATTATCAAAAAACTTCCAGGGTAGATTTACAACTTAATCCAATAATTTTTCTTCAAAGCGAAGCACTCAATAATGCCATTATGGTTATTTAATTAAAATCATATGGTTCGGTTGATTTATGCCATCTTTGCAACTTCAACGGGATGTAGTGCATGCATGCAATTTTTGTACTTAGATTACGAATCCAGATAGGCGTAATCATTACTACTAAGTTGAGGTTCTTGCATCGCCTAAGTAAAAGAATGAATAACAAATATGGGGCATAAAATGGCCCTTGTTTAAAAAGAATGATCAGCATATGAGTTATTCACTTTCCACTAGAATATCTAAGAAAGAATCACGAAAAAATATTGAAAATGAAGTTTCCTTTTTTGTAAACTTAGGCAAGAGTATTTGAGCATTTTATTCCTTGACAGCACTTGCAGCACTCAAATCCATAGAAAGATCAACATCCTGAAACAAACAATAAAGATTGTTAATAAACAACTTTTATCAAATTTTTCCGAGAAGGATAAAATACTATAGCATATTATGGTATGTGAAGGGTTATTAATTATTAGAAAAAGGATCTAAATTGACAACTTGCTTGTAAATAGACAGAAACATGCTATTTTTCCGAAATTTTTCTGAACAGCAGGTAAAAGGAAAGTTTAATCGCACTGTTATATGATAGTAAGTGTTGGCCTTTAAAGGGACAACATAAACATAAAATGAGGGTAGTCAAGATGAGGTTGTTGAGATGGATGTGTGATCATACAAAAAAAGACAAGATTCATAATACTCATATACGTGAATGAGTTGGAGTGGCCTCCATTGAAGGAAAAATGGTAAAAAAGTTGTTTGAAGTGGTTTGGACATGTTCAATGAAGGCCATTGAGTGCTCCGGTGAGGAGGGTTGACAAAACAATATGGAGTCCTATAAAATGAAGTCGAGGAAGGCCAAAGCAAACGCTCATTGAGGTCATAGAGAGGGATCTTTTGGTTAATAATATATCTAAAGATATGGTTTTTGACAGAGCACAATGGCGTTGTGTGATCCATGTAGCCAACCCCACCTAATGGGATAAAAGCTTTGTTGTTGTTGTATTTGTTGTATGAACAGCAGGTACATCTTTGAATCAGAAATTATGCTTTATTTGCCAAAAAAATGGATAACAGTAAAATAAACAGAACAAAAAGGAAACTATTCCAACATTGCACAAAAAGTGTTTTTTAAATCAAAAGGTAAGGTTTACCAAAAGATGGTGCTAGACCATGTTGAGAAATCATGTGATATGAGAGATAAGAGAGAAGAATTATAGGGATGATTCCAGAAGTGGTTTGATGAAATATACAATTTCATTAGAATATCATATAATTGATAATTACCTTTCCAGTGATCTTCCGATACAGTGCAAGCACATCTTTTACCGTGGACTCAAAGTGCGTAGTAGGGTCATAGCTCTACAAGTAATAAAATGTCAGTCAGTAAAACTGATTTTTTTAGATAAAATGAAAAAGTCTCCTCAGGTGGAATAAGAAAGATGGTAAAATCTCACATCCCTTATGACTCAAATAAACCAAAGACAAACATAACCCTACTCATTTGAAAATATGAAGTAGCTGCAGGTCTATACTAAAAGTAAAAAAGGATATTTGGTTGTGCAGAGACTTGAACCATTTAACTCCAAAGCTAAAATTTTTTAATCAAAGCGGTCTTTAACATGGTATCCCGGTCCCACAAATCAAGCAGGCACATTTGTAATGGTATGGTATGTCATTTCTATATATATATACACACCCCAATTCTAGTTTCCTTTCACAAGGGATAAGGAAAAGAAAGCAAGTGAAAAAAATAAAATAAAATAATTCGAAGAGATTATACTTACAGTAGAAATGAAGCAACCATCGGCTTCACAATCATTCTCAGGTTCATATCTGTCATAAGTGTCACAGAATATCTCATCTACAGGTCCAAGCAGATCAATTCCAGGCTTCAATTCCACCTCAGGTTAGTCAGTCTCTGCTTCTGCCGAGACAAAAGCAATATATTTTCCTTGTGCTGCGACGTTATGAGAATAAGAACAGCAAAAAAGACACCTGCAGTTACCATGGACACCAAGAATCAGTTCCTTAAAAGTTGGAATCATAAATTTACAGCTAAAAGTTCATTATTCTACTCACATCTACTTTAAGATTTTTCATTCATAAGAAATTGAGAACATGATGCATCCCCATTCACATTTTAATTTAAGATTTGTCATTAACAAGAAATTGAGAACATAATGCATCCCTACTCACTTTTTAATTTTAGTAGTCTCACTGTCCCACTACTTTCCCTCATTGTCATTCTTTGAAGTTAGAGACAAGTCCATTATTACTTCATACCTAAGAAGGTCATTGTTTATGCTTTCATCATTTGTGATTTGCAAAATAAGAAATCAATGAAGGCTAGGGTTTTTCCTTACATATCTGATTTGTGACCGAGTTGTTTTTTAGGCAGAATGACTTGAGCTGAGTGATAATCATTGGTATTTGGAATAGGATGACTCCTAATACATATAGCACGTGCAACTTTTCCTACCTTTTTGACCTAGCCATCAAGAAAACATTTACAGGTAAAGATTAAACTCATTATCAGATGTCGAGATTGATTATGTTTCTTTCTCATTTAAACCATGAAAACTTGCTTTTCTAATCACTTAAAATATGAGAGAAGCTAATAATCTAAATACTCTTAAGAAATCTAATTGGGTACCTTATTAGGTAGATATGAGGGATCACACACAACTTTCTTGCATTTGGCTGTTTCCCCTTCAGATGTCACACCGATGGCTTTCCCACTATCATCAAACTCAACCTACTCAGTAGAAAATAAACAGTGAAAAACTTGAAACAAAAAATAAAAAATATTATAAAAATAAAAAAAATAGGACATAAAGAACTTGGAAAGACAAAATGAACTTCAAGGGCTTATTTGGTATGAGGGGAGGGGATGGGAATGAAAGTGAGCAGAGGGAAAATTTTTTTGAGTTGAATTTAAAAAACAAATGGAGAAATGGGGTTAGAAGTTTTTAATTTATTTTTACTTTCATCTTACATCATCTTCTTTTTACTAAAATTTTGTAACCTCACTTCTCCAATCTTTTTAAATTCAACTCATAAGAATTTTAACTCCCCTCCAAATCCCTCATACCAAACAGACCCTCAATTAGTTGCAAATGGCAAGCCAGAGAAGAAATATCCTTACAATTCAATTTAATTTCTTAATACTAGTGATCTATCCTTATGAATTTAAGCAGACAATTCATCATCATTATGAATTTGGGTATCTGATTCAAATGCTCTATAGATGGAAACCTAAAATTTTTGCATTGCTTTATAAGTTTTAGAAGTCAAATAGGTTAAGGATATATAAACTATATATTTGCACAAGAATGTCACCATTTGTGTGTCAGAGAATCAAAGAGAGCAAGAGAGATAATAGGAAAATTCTTAATAGAAATTTGCTTCATTACTTCATTATTCAATAAAACACAAGAATGTCCTTGTTTTGTCCAGCAGAAGAAACCAAGTTAGAATGAGGGAATAAGTTATGACAAAGAAGTAGTGGGAGTTAGAAAACTACGAACCATGAAAACTTTTGTGACTTATGGGCTAATTACATTCCTTAGGACATATGAGGAAAACACTTTGAAAGTAAACCAGATAAAGTCTCTAATCCTTTTCTTTTCTTTTCTTTTTTCCCCATCATAAAACCCTTATAAACCAAAAGGGCTTTTATAGTAGAAAAGCATCAAGACGCAAGCTTTCACCACTTCTAGTAATTCAAACTATCTTCCAGAATACTGAAGCATGATAATGGACTTGCCTTGCATTATGGTTTGTTGAGCATGTAAGTTCCTTCATATACTGCACTTAAACGTGCAAATGCCTGTTCGCCATCAAAGAGATGAATGTTAGCTCCAAATTTATAATAACTTGAAATGATAGAGAGCAAGGAAAACCTGAGGCATTTCTCCTAGTCCATATAATGGATATATGTAAGGTGAGCCTCCTTGAAAACTTGCTAGGGACTCTGCATAAAGCTAGATAAAATTGGAAGCAGTATTGCTAGCTTATGTAGGTTACCAAGTAATTCTAACTAGATAAACATCAATAGAATCAACCGAAAGGTATGAGTCAGAAGATCTCATGAAGAAAAGATAGAGGAAACCTGAGGAATCAAGGTAATAACTTTAGGTATATCCAACATTCATGGAATAAACTGGTCCACAAGAATATGTCAGTGCACAGAAAGAAACAAAAGGATAATAATAAACTCACAATATTCTTCATAGTATCACAAGATAGAAAGAGAAAACATTATATGCCAAATGACTATATGGTATGTAACCTTGTGCTAAGGAGATACATAAAGAATGATATAATGACCATTTTTTATGTTGAATTGTAGAAAAAGGAGAAAGCCTTTGATGAAGAATTATTATCTGAATCTTCTTTTGTCAATGTTATCATACTCTACACATAAAATGTTGGGAATTCAGCTTTGGTACATGATTTTTTCACTTTCATTTTCAGTATGCTCCAGTGTTGCTGAGAAAAGTTTCATCATTAGCGTCTAGTGAGGACGACAACCAAAAAAAGATGACCTTTAACAGAAAACATACTATTAGACTAGGTTCATCTAATAGGCATAGTTATATTCATGGTCATCCATTAATAGACAATGAAGAAAAGCCTTGAAATTCCTAGAATTTTTAGTGGTTCCAGGATGTATATTATATTTTGTACTGCAACATTAAGGGGCCTCCACGAGGTCGAGGTCGAGGTCCAAGATCAATAAAAAAACCTAGCTGTGGAGAGGGGCAGTCATGAACCTGAACAAGATTACGTCCACACATGAGGGATGTGGGGATCTTGGAAAATATTTAACATAGAAAAATTGATTGATACCGTGTTTTATTAATCCAAATGTCTTTGATTTATATGCTATTCATTTTTTATGTTTTGATCCTACTCTGGTGTTAACTCTCAGAAATTGATAATATTCCAGCATATTTTCTTCTATTTTTAACTATTTTTTGTATTCAAATTGAGTATAGAAAGAGTTAATAGAAGAAAATGTGCATATCAGAGTAATAAGCTAAAGTTGAAGTAGAACAATATATTTGTGGGCTTTAGTTCAAAGGAAAAGTTAAAATTTATGCATCCTCTCTTTTGTAGGAGGGTAGAGACAAGTTTGGAAGCTTTTAAAGGATTGAAGATCAAGAGGGTGGAAGATGACAAGTCAAAAGCTAACCCATGGGCCAAAAGGAAGTTGTTGTGTTGTTGGCTTCAGCTAACAATACATGTGCTGAAGCCAGTGGACTTTCTGTACTTTTTATGCTATATGCTTCAGCACTTGGCACTATGCTGAAGCCCATGAGGGCTAGAACTTACTGTGTCATATGCTTCAGCACACACGTATGTGCCGAAGCATACGACAGACTATGCAACCATGTGTTTTACTTATTGAAACACATGTGGAGGGTATTTAAGCAAGGGATAGGCCGAAATTAGGTCATTCTTCAGTTTTCAAGTGTTCCTAGGAGTTGGGTGTGCTAGGATTTTGTCCCCCTTGAAGAGTATTGAGCTTGGGTTGTAGTCTAGAAGCAATTTGGGGCTTAAATCCTTGGTTTTTCTCATTCCTCTTCTCTTTCTTTGTTAAGTTTCTGTAATGGCTGTAATTATTCTGCATAATTGTAGCTTTTTCATGACTTTGTGTAGCTAAACACCTCATTTTAGGGTTGCTTTGAACCCTTGTATGGATTAAGTACTCATTTTCCCCTTTATATTTGTGATTAATGAGGAGATTATGTTGATTTTACTCTTTCCTTAAAGCTTCTTGTTGATTGGCCACCAATAAGATTGTTGGGTTCACTTGATTAATGCTTGAGAGGGCAAGATTGGGTGTAGAACTTGGGTTAAATCGTGTGAGAGTTTGAAATTTGTGAATTGAATGGATAGCTTTGTTAATGAGGAAGAGATACACTCATTAGCCTCACATAGTCAAATAGGATTTGTAATGGAACTCAGGGTTTAATTAGTTAATTAAGAGATTAATGAATTAATTGAATTAAACACCTATTTGGAGACTTGAGATAGCACTTATAGGTAAATTGGTATCCTTGACAAGCATAGTCTCTCATTAAGTAGCACATATTGGGGGATTTAGTGAGTGCTTTCGAAATACAAGGGGGATAAGCAATCCTAAGCTTCATTTAATACTTGAATTCAAAGAATCATTTGCTGTTATAAATTTTAGTCTAAAGATAGCTTTGAAATTCTCGTTCACCTCAATCCACATGTTTTTGGTTAAACTTGATCAATCTTAAATGACTCCATTCAACCTAATTAAACATATGGTTACATTGGTTAGCTCGCTTTCATCATAGTCCCTGTGGAACGATACTCTCTTTCTCATCACTTTATTACTTGCGACCCGTATGCTTGCGGAAGCTAAACGGCGAACATCTCGATAAGGGTGCACAATTTTGAGTGATTGCCTTTGAATTTTCTTGATATATAGGCGGCACAGAATAATGAATGTAATTGAGGAATTTCTTCTGCATCATAACACCAAACAAGTATTGGAAGATAATTTGTATTGCTTATACCTTTACTCTTTCTACGAAGTCATTGGCTGGCTGATCCAAGTAGCTATCATCCCTATGAAGTGCCAATGCATGACCAATAAAATCAATTGTATCATCTTCCAACCCATATTTCCTGCATTTTGACGAACCATTCAAAATTCTAAACATGACTTGAATCAAAGAATCACCCTGTATTCAAATAATTTCTAAATGAAAAAAATATTATCACCTTCAACACCAAAGAGAGCCAAAACAACAGCCAACTACTCTAATGTTAAATTTGCCAAACATTCAGTGAAATGAAAATGCAAAAACTATAAATCTAATGTTTGGATTTATATAATATTTTCTTCGTTTGGTTGGTCCTGTATCATTTTAATGATAAAACTTTGTCATTGTTTTAAGTTGATGTGCATAGTTCAATGCTTACCAAAGAAGGCCAAACTAAGTGAAGAAAAACACTTTTCGAACTAAGGTATTTTGAATTTGAAAGAAAAGAAATGGAAGTGTATGCATACGAAATCAGCTGCCTTGTTGTCACTTGGCTCAAATCTAGCCCTTCATGAGATCTTGGATCACTCTCTTCATAGTCTTGTACATAAATGAAGAACTTTCGAGCATGACGCTTGTCAAACAATCCCATCAATGGTGATTTCAGTGCTTCAGCATCTGTGGCTGGGACTTTGTAAATCTAGAAGGTAAAGTATTCTGTCATAAGATTTTACTCTAAAATTCAGGAGGTTCGAAGAAATGTAATATTTCCAAAATGGAAATTAAAAAACATGCATATTAGTCTAGAAAACGAGTTAGATAATGAATAATATACATACCTTTCCCTTATTATACACAAAACTGCCATCTACAGCATTAAAATTCAAATGTTTTGTAACATTAGTGTGGATTAGCACACAAACCAAAAGTCCATTGGCCATCATGAACTACAAAAAGCAGATAAAATATGATTCATATTATGGCAGAATGAATCTAAAAGGAAAAAAAAATCATGTAGAACCATGGAAATTGATACCTTCAGCATCATATCAACATTATACTCTTTATATGCGCTCAGATGCTCAGGTGGCTGGTCATCTCCTCTGAACCGCTTCCATAACTACAAAACAGAAAAAAGAAAAGATGGAAAGAGACAAAGAAGAAGAAAAAATCGATGAGCAACTAGATAAATCCGATGCTTCTAAATAAATAAACATCATGGGACAAGAACCTGCTTAAGATTAAGTGATGTAGACTCTCCTCCATAGTAATCATTTTTGTCCATATGCAATACCTATTTCAAGTGGATGGAGTTAAAGGTGATCATACAAATCACCGAAACTAATTGCAAGGGCATTTTAGGGAAATAATAGCAATTCAACATCTATTTATAATCTTCTAGGCCACTTCATATCATTAGAAACATCAGTTGTCCCTCTAAGAAATAATTTTAGAAATATGGTTGAAACTTGAAAGTGGATAGCCAAAAGTAGAGAAGGTAGAAAATGAGGATTGAAAACGATTATATGATAGCTACATTAAATGATGATTGAAAATTTAAATAATTAAAATACCTTTTCATGCTGTGGTGAATAAAAAGTGAAAATTCAATGCAAGTAGCTTAAACAGATGATCATTTTTATTTGACTATACATGCCTAACACTTCACTTGGATCCGATTAATTTCTTAAAAAATTTGACAATATCAATTTTTATATGAAACACATTATATTTTAACTCATTTACATTGTGAAATCCTCATCAATCTGAACGAATCTTGCACACAATGAGTCAATATGGTCTCCGTAAGAATTTTTCAGTTCCAGCATCATATGATTGAGAGGCTTCAAAAGTCATTTTATATGGTTGTTAATTGCCATGTGTATTGGGTTGTCGCATACATTACTCCTTTCCCTATGAGCATCAGTTGTATCATACACCATGCCTTTGACCTATCAATGGTTCGCTGAAATTCTAACTTTAGATATCTACTTTCAACATTAAAATATTTTTAATCCTAAGTTATTCTTTCTGAGTTGTTCTGATGTGAGTATTTTTCTTCTCAGTCTATCAAGAAGAGGCCACTGCCACCCCGTCGTTCTTTTTTTCTTTCATATTTGTTTGGTTGCCACTGCTCTCTGTGATTTTGGACGTAGCAAGTGAATATATTTTACAGTTCCATCATCCTATGATTGAGAGGCTTCCAAATTCATTTGATGTGTTTGTTAATATTTGAAAATATGAAATTGCCCTTTAGTCGCCTCGGGGTTAACAAGAATAAAACCGAATTAATACAATATAGTGTACAACTCAGGTTATTTCACTTTGAAGAGCCAATTATGAAACTAATTTCTAGTAAACTAAGTAATTACAATGCACAATTGACAAGGATAAACATGATTGATTGATTTTTAAAACTATGAATTGAATGCAATTAAAATAGATATTTTTGGGATTTTTGGAATAAAAGTGGAATGGAATGGAGATTGGTTTTGAAAGATATGATAAAGCCTCCTAGAACAATGAATTTCATCTATCATTTGCTTCAAAAGATAATAGGAGTGTGTTTGTTTGGCAAAAATGCTCAAAAAACCCTTTGAACTACCTTGAGTTAGGTGAATTAAATCTCCCACACCAGGCAAGACTTAATCCCTCTAACCGAAACTCAATACAAAACACTAACAATTGCAATCAAAGTCCCTTAAAATACCAAACCTCAAACACCGTTGAGTCTAGTGCGTTAATCAATGATTATTCCTAGACCTAGAAATAATCACTTCTTAAAATACTATTAAAAACCACTTTGTAGCAATTTATGAAATCACTAAGTTCTCTAAAATACCAAACCCCATCAACCAATGAGTCTAACACCAAAAGAGATGAACCCCTACTTTAGACATGTTATTAAGCACTCTTAGTGTGTGATTGTAAATTAATTTATACAACTGGTTCCAAAGTAATCCAAAATCAACTCAATATCCAAACAATACCATGCAAGATAATAGAGAATCAAGAGAATTACAATGAAACATATATGTAACCACATATATTGATGAGTACAATATTCAACATAAACTAATTCAAATCACAAATTGGTTCAAACAAAGATTAAACCAAATATATTAGTCTTAACTACAAATTACAACTCCTTAAACCAAAGCAATCATAAATATATAGTCAAGCTAATAAAGTAAAATAAAACTCCCTTTTCGCAGCTCCAAGCATCAAGAATCAATCTATTGCTCCAGGATTAGAAGGAATTTAACCACTGTAGTTCATGAAGCTAGTTGTCACACTAATAGCAACTTTTCCAGAAACCAAAACAGCCATAAAGCACTTATTAGAGTGGCAAATTAGCACTAATTCAATTTGACTTGGTGATTGAAATTTTCCCACAAAAATCAGAGCAAGCCACTGCTTGAGACAGTAGAGAGCTAAGAAGAAAATTAATTCTGCTTGGAATTTGCCAATGGTAGTCGGTGAAGAAAAGAAAGTAAGCTAGTGTTGGTGGAGATCAAATAAACAGAGGACTATGGAGGAAGTGTGACGGTGATGACGGAGGTGGAACGGTGGTCGGTGCTTGATATGAACTCTCAAATTGAGCTCTGTCTCATGGCGCTGATGCTCTGCTCTTCTGTCACGACAATTTCCTCCTCTTCCCTATCCAGCTCTCAAAGATGACAGACACGGTAGTTAGGCAGTGGTGGGCGGTAGATGGCAAGATGAAGGGAAGAAGAAGTTGAAACTCTGGCAGCTCAATCCATGCGGCAGCTCCCCTCTTCTCTCGACTCTTAGCTTCTCCCTTCAGCTCTCAACTACTTCTCTGCAACGGCTGTGGTCCAGAACAATGCTACCACAGGCCGCCGGTGAGAGAGAGGAAGAAGAAACCGAAGGGAATGAAGTGATTGGTGTGTCTGCGGCTCTTAGTAGGGGTGTTCATCAATTTCCCGTCTCGGTCTTCCCATCCCGATCTCAAGTAAATTGAGACAGGATTTTCTCGTCCCGAAAATTTCAGGATCGGGAATGTGATTTCAGGATCGAGATCAGGAATGGGACTTTCCGATCCCGACTTTTTCCCGATCCCGAATATATATATATATGCACATTTTTTTTAAAATATTTAAGAAAACAAGACCAAATGTAAAATAAAATGTGAAAATCCCTAACATCGTTAAGGTAATATCTATTTTGTTAGTTTATTTAGTTAATTTCATTTATTATTTATTCAATAATTCTAATTTTTTGTTCTTGTTTTTGTTCTTTTTATAGCTAAATCGACAACTTTAAGCATGTATTGGACTAATTATATAATTGTATTAGACTTATTTGGTACAATATGATATTAGGCAAATTATATATTTGTAATAGACTAAAGGAAACACAACAAAAAATTCAATATAGAGATTTTTTTTAAAAAAAGGAAATCCAGGATCGGGAAATTCCCGATCCCGATCCTGAAAATTTCCCAATTTTCAAGATAGGGAAACTTTCGGGATTGGGAATGAAACTCCTTCCCGAACACTTTTCAGGACCGAGCAATACTACGAAAAAGTCAAGTTGTGGCGTTTATAATTGCATTAATTGTGGAGTTAAAGAAGTGCCACTTATCTGGTTGCCACTAAAAAAAGCTGTGGCGCTTGGAAGTGCCACAACATTTTAAATTATTTTTAGATACCCTCCTGTGGCACCTGGTGACGCAGGCGCCACAGGAGACACCGCCCTCCTGTGGCCCTCACTTGAATATGCACCACAGGAGGGTCCTCCTTTTTTTTCCCTTTTTTTCTTTTTTTTTTAGTTCTTCCCGTGGCCCTTTTTTTATATAAATATTATGATACAAATATTATATTTTTCTTAAACTAGAAACTGTTGGCAAAAAAGTTAAGCTGAAAAAACTTATATTATGATACAAATATTATATTTTTCTTAATCATGTGTATGGACTAGACTATTTTCTTTTAAATTACTAAAATAAGGTTTTTTGAAATTAAAAATTTTTTCAGGCAAAAAATGTTAAAATTGCTTAAGCCTAATCTGAAATCAAATACTCCGAATATGTAAAAACATATGTATATGTTGGTAAATGATTTTGTACTTTAAAAAAGCTAGAAAAATAGTGTAAGGGTTAATATATACATGTACATTACACTAAGGGAACTTCCAATAAGTTCGAAGTCCTGAAATAGGATATATAAAACACGCACACACGTCTGCATAATATTAACTATTAATTTCAAATAAAAAATTACAGAAATTATATGTCAAAAAAAAAAAAAAAAAAAGAAGCACATTGAACTTACAGCTTAATTGATCAGTGCAGTGGAGTGGGGGACCACGTTGCCCGTTTGTGACGCAATATTGAGTGAGGAGGAGGAGGAAACTTGAGCAGTTGGGACAAAACAAAAAAGTAGATTTGATGATGAAGACGTGTGTGTGTGTGGGTGTGTTCTTAAGTGGGAAGATGACAGGAAATGGAAGGAGGGGGGCGACGTCCACAACAAGAAGATGAGAAAGGGAAAGTGAGAAGGGAAGGAATAATTAAAGTGGGAGTCAAAATAAAAGAGAAGGAGGGGGCCACTCACGGGAAAGGGAAAAAAAGATAAGGGTGGGGGTGGAGGCAATTGTGATTGGTGGGGAGTGGATTACACTATCCACTTAAGAGGTTAAAAAAAAAAATTTTAATGATTTGAAGGCCAAGTGTGTGCAGGCGCCAGACTTGCAGACTAGCTATGGCGCCTGGTTGGCCAGGCGCCACAGCTAGTGGTAAAATTTTCTTTTTTTCTTTATATACAACCAGCTGGTCACGTGGTGGCCAGCTGGTCAATTTTTTGTTGTTGTAATATATAACTAGCTGTGGCACCTGGTTTCCCAAGTGACACAGCTAGCGGTAAATTTTTTTTTATATATACAACCAGCTGGTCAAGTGGTGGTTAGCTGGTCAAAAAAAATAATTTTTTATTATAAGGGGCCACTTGTGGCGCCTGCCCAGGTGGCCCACACTAGTTGTGGCGCCTCGTAAAACCAGGCCCCACAGCTGGTCAGGTGCTCCCAAGTGTGGGCATGCGCCACACTTGGGCCAACCAGCTGTGGCACCTGGTCCATCAGGCGCCACAGTTGGTACTCAAAATTAAAAAATAAAATAAAATAGAAAAAGAAAAAAAAGGCAGCTATGACATTTGTTTAAAGAAGGGCCACAAAATGTGCGTCACCTTTCAACCTTTTTGTAGTAGTGGGGATTAGAAATGATATTTTCCGATCCCGAACAGCCTTAGCTCTCAGCTCTCTGCCAATAAATCTATCTCAAAAAACTCTCCTCAGCTGTCCAAAGTTCAGACCTAAGTGTTAGTGTTCAAAACGCTGTGTTTTCACTTGGACTAAGCTGGAATTTCTCAAATTCATGAGACCAATATGGCATTTTTCAAATTTGAGTCCCAAACTGCTATTTTCAGTTTTAATCCCATTTTCCAAGTAACTAGAATTGAAAATAATTAACCCAACATCAAATCTTCTTAGAAATAAATGATTAAGAATAATCACAATTTTTTATGACAATTTTGCCATTTTTAGTTCTAATTTAATATATTTACTCTTAATCTCTATCAGCACAAAGAAGACATTTTAAGCTAAATTATTATGACAAAATCACCAAAAAAAATATGAAAATATATAATAAAAATAGGGATTTGTCAGGGGGTTGAGTCTAGTGGAAGTGGCTAGACCCTCACAACATGGCAAATCAAGGTTTAAATTCTTACTAGGTGAAGTGCCCACATTTAATGCCCAACAGTGTCTCGAATGGAATTTGACTCCAATTGGAGGGTACCTATACTTAGCCAAAAAAAAAAAATTATCTTCCAGGAGGCTTTGAGTGTTGCCTCTTTTTGGGCTCGATCCTCATGGTTTAATTTTATGCTGATGCCTTGGTGTAATTCATCTTCGATTCTTGGGGAAAAAAGAATTTTTGTTTGGTGTAATTCTCTTTTGCGTCGGAAATTTTTTTTTACTTTATTAAAAAAAAGAATTTTTGTTTGGTTCTTTATTCTGACATATAGAGTGTAGATTGTTAATAATATTACTCCCTCCGGTCCTAATTATAAGATAAAGTTGACTTTTTGAGAGAAATTAAGGAAGCCAATTAAATTACTTTAGAATATTTATATTGTTATTTTTTTCTCCAAACTAATTAATTTGACTAATAAACTAATATATAATATAATAATACTAAAAATATAAACACTCTAAAGTAATTTAATTGGCTTCCTTAATTTCTCCAAAAAAATCAACTTTATCTTATAATTATGACCGGAGGGAATACCATGTGGTTCAGGTGGACACAGGTGTTGCACTGAGTGAGGCCCTCCTTATCCATGAAAAATGGATTGAGTATGCTCTGCAGATATTGAGTATGCTCTGCAGATATACAGAGGCCTTCTTTTCTTGATCTATGCTCTGCAGTATAGAATCAGTATGCTTGTGAAATTTATTCGAAGTGTCTATTTGGGGTCTTTGTTTAGTTACTTTTATTATGGTATTTAACCGTTAATTTATTCCTTATAAATGTTTTTACAAAGATTACATATTAAAACTGCCACAAAAATTACGGAGATCATGCGCTAGCATTGCCACAAGTCAGATAAATTACCTTATTTTAAAATCCTTTGTGGTTATCTCTGTTCTGCGATTATTTTAGATTTTTATGTATTATTTTAAAGGGAGAATTGCTAAAAAAGGTCTCATGGACAACTTATTTGCTAAATGGGACATGGGAAAATATCTTGCACACGGAGGGAAGATTTCTGCACACGTATAGGGAATAATTTTGCACATTGGGAAGATCATCTGCACACCAGGAAAGACATTCTGCACATGTGGAAGATAATCAGCACGCGAAGGTCCCATTTGGCAAATAAGTTGCCAATGAGGGATTTTTTCACAATTTTTCCTATTTTAAATGTAAAAATAAAATATTCAAAAAATAAAAAAATAACAAACCCGTAAGCCGTAACTTCTGCAGTCATAAGAAGGCCCAAAAAAAAACTTCTACAGTCATAATGCATTATTATTTATTTGAATTTAGAATATAATGTTCCAAAAAAAAAATTTTCAATTCAGGTTTTTATTTTGGCATAAGGTGTGAAAGATGCTATTTCTCTATTGGTGGCAATGTTTTTAGAACCGGACTGGATCGGATGGTCGGACCAGTCCGGCCGTTGACCGGCAAAGAGAACGGATCAGCTCTCAGTTTTAGGCTGCCTTAGTGATTGAGCCGTGTTAAGCCGCTCACAGTTAGGATTTGGGCCGGTAACCGGAATAAAGCCGGGAACCGGAGCGAGTTGTGCAGAGCCAAACGGGCAGCAGCTAAAAGCAACGCCAAGAGAGAGAGAGAAAGCAAGATCAAAGATGGAGAAAGAGAGCCAATCCACATGCCTGTGTGTTTCCTCCATTTTTTTCAAGAGCAAGTTCGCGAGTTGCAGACGGAGGAGATACCTTCGAATTGGAAAAGATGAAGAAGAAAGGAAGACGCGAGCAGTGAGAGACTTATTTGCAAAAAGAGAACGAGCAGCAATCTAAGTGGAAAACCATTGTCTTTCGTTTTGTCCTATCACACTTCTCTAGCTTTCATGATCGTCCTTCATGGTCAAGAAGTGAAGAAAAAAAGTGTTTGTGCTTGGGTTATAGTAAAAAGAAATGAAGAAGAAGGACTAAAATCAGGAGAGAGAAAAAGTAAGCCCGTGAGTATGTGAGTTGTTATCGTAAAGCGTGATTGAAGAATGGGTTTGAATCTGCAACACGCGTTGATGTTGCAGCTAATAACTACTACTTGTATTTAATATTTCTTTTAAAAGTGCTAATGAAATCCTTTTATTATTATTATTTTTTATCTGAAAATCTCTTTATAATTTTTTCACTTCCTAATGGACATGTTTTTTTCAAACAAATTAAGAGATACCGATAAAAAAAACAAATTAAGAGATAAGTATGAAATATCTTATAGATCTTTTTTAATAAAAGCTTATATATTTTTATATTAGCTATTATTTATTTAAGATGGCAAAAAGGGCTATTATATGTTTAAATTAATTTCTTATACACTTATTTTTATTTATTTTTTATTTAAAATTAAAATGAGGAAATGATACTTAAATACCACTTTTTAAAATCCTAATTTGATTTTGTTGACAATAAGAGTAATGAGATTGATAAAAATAATATAACAATTGATAACTCAGGTTTTTGGAAAATCAAAGATTTATTATTTTAAAATTCAAATGGTATTTATTTGTCATTTTTCCATTATAATATATATGAATATAATTTTTATTAAAAAATTTTTAATTATTACGTCACCGGTCCTGCTCAACGGCTCAACCGTTCCAACTGGTTGAGCCTTGACCCGCTAACCTTTCGGGTTCAACGTCCGGTCCGGTTTTTAAAACATTGATTGGTGGACTTATTTCAAATCCAGTTAAAATTTTATAGTATCTTATTTTTGATATTTTGAACTAAGACTTTTAAAATAAATTTAAATAATTTTCTTCATTTAAAATATTATTATAAATATTTAAATCCCCAACCGTTATTTCTTTCTTTAGAGTTATCTCAATTTTTTATGTATTATTTTAAATATAAAAAATAAAAGATTCAGAAGCCTGTATAGGAACAGGGGCAGTTCATAAATAATATATAACGTTGCATCATTGTTATTTAATTATAATAATCTTTGAGGAAAATCTAACAAATAAAATGACCAAAAACTAAAATTTTGTTGCTCGCCAATTTGGATAATTATTGCAATCAAAGATATTGATCGGGAAAATCAGTGTTCAAACGGGAAAATTTTCAATTCCTTTAAAAGTTGTGTGAGATATTTTAGATTTGAGAGTATTTTATTTTATGTATTTCAATTTTAATATATTGAATTATTTCAAAATTTATACAAACGTTATTTATTTATTTGAATTTTACTCTTTTTCTCCCTTATCTTAACTTTTTATGTATTATTTAAATTTAAAATTTAAAAGCTCAGCAAATTTGCAAGCTCACAATCTATGATGAATTATTTTCATTCAATTTATTGATTTTATTTTTTAAAATTTATTTTTTATTTTCCATTTTAGATTTTAAAGTAAGTTTTTTTATCTTTTTAATAGGTGTGGAAAGGTACCCATGAGAACAAATTCGATACAATAATAAATGAAGGGTAAAATTGTACATTCGTATGAAAATTTCTCTATGTGCCTTTTAAATAGGATAAAAAAATTTCTTCTCTCTTTACCACATCCCACCTATTATGCCACATGAGCACAATCAAATCCTCAAGCTTGAATCACAAGTTAAACAAAATAAACACCACAAAGAATTACAAACATCACCACCCGCGTCACTATTATATTGTTGACAGCCACCTAAACCTAGTAAATCAAATCAAAACAGATTATCAAAACTAGAAATCCAGAGCCACCCATTACTAGCTAGAAAAACCAAACAAGAAATGAAGATGAAAAAAGATGGATGGAAGTCCAAAAACTATCAAAGATGAGGAAAGGTGAAACGATTAAGATGACAAAAGTGGCAACGCAAAACCAGAAACATATCAATAAATCCATGAATTCATGAACAAAAAATTAGATGAATGACAATGCTTTAATGGAATAAGATCTATAAATTTAAAAGAAAATATACCAAAATCAAAATCAAGAGAAATGGAAGGTTGTGAAGGGTCTTATGTAACAGTGAGTGTCTTGTGAAGCAAGAGCAGTCTTCAAATAGTGGTGTCCAACGGGTCTCACAAAGCTTCACGTTGCACAATTCAAAATTATTTTTTCATTAGCATTTTGACACATTATTCTTTCAAAATAATTCCTACCAGATATTTTTAGGATCTAAACAATATAGAACCATTATTTTTTAAATTGCAACATATTTTTATATTACATAAGTGAATCTATTTGTACCCTTGCATTGCACGGGGTCAGTACAAGTTACTTAACAAAATCAAGACCTTGTTTATAAAAAAGTTAGAGACAACACTAACTATATGAGTAAATGTTAAATCAAATTGTAATTATTATTTCTTTTACTCTTGTTTCCTTTTTATTTTTATGTGGAACTTTTAACCTCAAAAAATGGAATGTTGACATACGATTTTTATTATATTTTAGGGCGAAAGTGCAATTCTACCCATAAATATTTCCCCGAAGAGCTACCGGCACAACAAACATTTTTTTGGTTCAAAAGTGCCCATGAACATTAAAAAGTGGAGCGATAATGCCAATTCTGTGAAGTTGTTGGACGTTGACTGTCAAATGTAACTTTTGACCGTTTGTGTGACACGTGTCATAAGATGGCGTATACGTGGACTTCCTGTTTGACTAAAAATGTAATCCCAATTTTTCCATTAAATATCCGACCAACCACCACTTGTCCATTAATCTGGAGACTTGCCTTCTCCTTCATTGTTTAAGTTGTCTATTTGTCGTTGGAGACGGAGAAAGCCCCATCATGAGATGGCTTCATCTTTATCATCAACAATAGGAAGAAGTAGAAGAATTAAGAGTGGCAATCCTCAAGCAACCAAGTCGCAAGGATAACCATAAAGGTCCACGGAGGTACTGTCATCACAGATTGGAGGCTCAAAGGATGGCATTGAAAGAAGGCAACCCTAGGTGGAGATTTTATGGTTGTTCTAACTACTATAAGGTATGTATGTTTAGTTATTAGGAGATGATTGTTGATGTCATGATGATTGAGTGATACTTGATTTATTTTGACAGGAAGGGGGTTGTGGGTTCTTTGCTTGGCACGATGAAGAGTTTTGAGAGAGGGTGAACAAAGTGATAAAGGAACTAATTGATCATGTTGACAAATTGTATGATAAGAATACTTTCCTGAAATCAAGGCGCAAGAGGAGAATTGTCTCTAAATAGCTGGGTGAAATTGAAGTTGAAATGAGGAAGCTGAGATACAAAGATCAAATAAGGGAAAGTGAAGCTAGGAAGGGCGCAAGGAAGTTTAAATATGTGATAGCTATATTGATGATGACATGGGTGTGGATATTTTACATGTACCTGTACAAGTTGTTTGAATTGGGTATCTATACAAGTTGTAAGGTTTAATGCATTAGTGAGAAAATCGAAATTTCAATGTCCAATATTTCTGGTTTACCACCTGCAAATGAAACAAGTAATGGTATTTAACCAAAGTTTTGAATTGAAGTTGAAGGTTAATGTAGAAGGTAAATATATTAGATGATTGAGAATTACAATGTCCAAAAGCATGGAAATTTCAAAAGGACTGAGTTGATCTAAGAAGCCTGGGACCTGACTTACAAAAGCATAAATATGACATACAAAGCATGCCCAATACACAAAAAGAATCCCAATACAATCAAATGTTAACTAGACCACAAAATGTGCCAGCTATGGCATAAAGAAATCCACAGAACATACAAGTTACCCATAATAATATTGATCTAGGCCTAAACAAACTTTATCGTACTAAATATCAGTAATCACATGTTTTGGCCCTAGAACTCACAATTTTGGCCTGACACTCCGCAAGGAGTTAAGAAGTTGACACACTAAGATTGCCTTTCCACTGTAGACCTAGAGGCTTGAATAGAAGATCCGTTACTGACACCAATCCATCTTGTGGTTTGAAATTGATCTTCCTAGTACCCTCTAGACCAACACTTGAAGATGTAGCCTTTGTCATTCTAATTTGGCGCTCGTTTGGTATTGGGATCTTAGTTTGTGGATCAGTGGATTGTGTCATATATTCCTAAGAATTCCCCTCCTGTATGACAACTAGTGAAGTCATCCCTGGCTGCAATGAAAATGACAGTATTTACATTAAATCAATCCAACAACCTAAGCATGAAAACACACTTATAAGAGCATAACTCATGTCCAAGATAGTTCTCCCTGTCTGTTCATCGTATTGGATGCCAAATCAACACTCAGCTTGTGGCTTGTACACATTTTTTTTCTTGTTGTTTGGGTTTTTAGAGGGGACAGATGGCAAATTGGAAGTCTGTGATTGCTGAGGTGGCAAAGTGGCAGACTCAGAATCATTTGGTGTGAAGGAAGCTGATTGTGAGAGATGTTCTGATATACTAACGTCCTGATAACTCCCCATTTTTAATATATTTGAGACACATTTTGATATAATTTGGGAGTTATCAATGCTAATTTAAGATGATTTTCTTGAGATTTTATAAGATATCAAGTTGGTGCATTATCTGGGGATTTTATTTTAAATATTCTAATTTTCAATATTTTGAAGAAAAAAATAATAAAATAAAATGATGCCATATTATATTTATTTTGTTTTATGTTAGTTTTTGTTATTATTATTAAATAGTTTTTTCCCCCTTAGGTGGGCAGGTGACGTGGTTTTGGGCTAGGGAAGTCGAATCATTGGATCAAACTAATTGAAAGCCACGTACTGGAGAGGTCATGACAGCATTTTGGGCTGAATGGGAAATTGGAAGAGCAAGAGGGGCGACACCGTTTTTGACAAAATGGAAATCAGTTTGTAGACGCAGCGTTTTGGCAATGGATCTGACCTAAGGGATATTATAGAAAGAGAGCAGTCGACTGAAAAAAGGGGGAGGGCCGCAATACATTGAAAGATCAGCGGAGAGTGAGGAGCTGCACAGGGAGAACAGCGGCACAGAAAGAAAAAATCAGCAGAGACAGCCGCAAGATTGGGAAATGAACGGAAAAGAAAAAGAGAGACAGAGCGGAGGATGAGAGCAACTGGACAGAGGAGCCGAACCAGAGAGTTTGATCGGACCTGAGGAAGGAACGAGCAAAACGAGCATCAAGAGCCAGATGAGCTACGATTTTCCACTGTTCATCGTCTTCTTCATTGTTGATTCCGGACGAGAACCAGAGCAGAATCGGAGCTGAACCAGAAGAGGTCTCGAGCTGAACCAAGGAGCTGGGAAAGTGGTGACTGAGCATTGTTGAAGATCATCATCAGTGGCGGAAAACAGAGGAGAGGCTATTCTGGACTGAAATTGTCGTTTGCTAATCCAAGAATCTTCTTCAGCAATCGGAATTGACAAACAAGGATCAGTGGATAGTGATTAGTTCATGATTTCTGCCCATTATATTTTAATCTGATTCTCTTTGTTTTCATTATGATTTCCCATCTGAATTCTGGATTTGCTGCTACTGTGATGATGTTTAAAGCCATGTGTGGCTAATTACTTTTGAACCTAAGTAGTTATGAACTAATTTAAGGATATGAGCATGTATGAACAATTTAATTGTGTTTAGTGTTAAATTTTGTTTACTTAATCTTATATTAATTTTATCTACTTTGTGCTTGATCACCACTAAGTATGAATTTGGGGAATTTAGATTATCCTTGGGAGAGGGATCTTAATTAGACCATAGGATTAAGTAATGTGGGATTAGAATTTATTCTAATTTGCCAATAGGATAGGAATATACCTATTGGACCCATATAATCACATTAGAGTGAATTTGGACATTTATTGCCTCTTGAGTAAATTAGTTAGGAATAACAATTTTAACTTGAGAGAGGAGTATAAGTGATTGGAAGATACTTATATTCATTTAAACTCTAGATTAACAATTTAATATTAAGTGCTTTTAATTGGGTAAATACATGCTCTAAAACTTAAAGAAGGGATTAGCTACTCTAGGTTGTTTTTATCAATTGAAATCTTTAAATCATTATATTTGTTTCTTTTGCATTTGTTTAAATTGTCTTTTAATCTCTTCCTTTGATTTGCTCAACTTAAATGAAAATGGGAATTTTAATGCCTAATTATTAATTACCTTGGATCTCTGTGGGATGACCTTGATTTGCTACTATACTATTCTACGACCCGTACACTTGCGGTGCATATTTAAAATTTAGAAGCATCAAGTTTTTGGCGCCGTTGCCGGGGATTCAAGGCAATTGGTGATTAGAATTAGAAATCCTTTAGTAATTTAAGTGATTCTTGTGTTCTCTTCTTCTTCCTTGGACGTGGAGGAGGTCTGCTACATGATGGAATCTACAAAACCAAAAATTAGTTAGTAAGATCATTATTCAAGCTGCTCAAAAAACTAGTTGGGAAACTATCTCTTTACATGTTGTCCTATAGTGTCCTTCTTTCTTGCAGTAGCTACATGTAGCCTTTGCACCTTTCTTACTTTTTTTTACAGGTTGATTCCCTCCTTTGTTTGTCAGATTGATGGCCTGCATGAGCACAAGCCCTTGTTAAGATAAACACCATGTCTATCTTGTCCCTCTACGATCTTATAACCATGATCTCCATTAAATTACACCCTATATAGTTAACAGCTAAATACCTATTTGCTTCAAATAATTCCATGCACTTAAGACTATACTCGTACTTCCAATTCTTAACATTATGTTCACTATTAGCCCACTTGGTCAACATCTTTAGCCTAATACCTTAAAACATTTCAATCACTGGATAATATCTGTATTCATCAATCGATGAATTTAAGCTCTCACTAATGTTATTGTCCACTATCCAGGATTTGCAAGTAGGCTTGAAGAAAGCTCTTACCCAAGCATTAGGATACGACAATGCTGCCTTAGCTACGCGATCACTTATTTTGGCAATGGACTTCATGTTGTCAGCAAACTGTTCCTCGTAGGTACTCCAAGCACATGAAAAAAAAAATTCTTCTTTAACTGTTCCTCCATACATTGCTCCAATTAGCATATATATGTCGAGTACAAAGTCTATGCTCTGCATCAATCAAAACGTTGCTTATAGCTTGCAATAGGCACTGTCATCATTCAAATAGGTAGTCAATAACTAAGTTTTCATAACTTTCAACAATTTACTAAACCTTTTGTGTAAATTACAACCTTATGCATGTCAGACATGATAGTCACATCTCTACCAAGTCTTAAGTCTAGAGATTTCCTAAGCCAAGTAAGAAACCATTCCCAATACAAATCATTTTCTTTTTGAACCAGGCTGAATGCCAATGGATACAATAAATCATTGACATCCACTCCAACTGTGGTCAGCAAGATACCCTTTGTTTGACCCTTCAAAAACATCCCGTCAACAACAATCAATGGCCTACATCCAGCTTTCCACCCAACCTCCAAAATGGTTTGAAACACAAAATTAAGTATTGGCACTCATTTGAACAGAACAATAACTATGTATATGAAACATTACCTTCAAAGCATTAAATCAGATGTACATCCTTCTGAACACTCGAACATCTTGCTCCATAGCCTCAATGCTTAAATCAACATGTACATCAAAACCTGGGTTTGATATCCTCAGTTCATTGCAATAAGCCTCTAACTTGGCGAATTCATCCTTGTAGCTACCTTCCATTTCTTGCATAATTTTTCTCTTTGCATGTTTGCATTTGTAAATACTCATATTGACCTTCAAATCATGTTCGACTTCCTTTTTCATGTCATTGAGCCTAATTTGGGCAACTCTTAAACTTTGTCCTTGTATTCTCAGGACAATCGCTGCACTAATGCTCTCAGATTCTTGTATACCGAAGCACAACTTTGCTCTGCATTAACAGTCTTTACCTCCAATCCTACTTGCTGCCTAGTAGTTGAAGAATAAACAAAAAATGGGCACCCCTCCTCACACACAACCTTCATCAAACTTTGATCACTCTTGGCCACTCTGAGATTAATGGTCTTCAGAATTGCATAGCTAGCTTCCTCTGTTTCTGAACTCGTCCCAGCAGTGGCTTTCTCTATTCTGATTTGTTGGGTTTAATTTCAGCCCTATGCTTGATTGGTTTAGTGTTAATTGGTTAATTTAATCAGTGATTTGCATGGCTGGAATTGTGACATTGTGGGTTGTTGTGACAATCGGCAGTGGCTGATTTCCCAATCCCTTGCAGTAGGAGGCAATGGTATGAACTTGGAGCTTCAATAGGGGAGTTTTTGCTCTTCCATTTCTCTAATTCTATATTGTAATTTTGATTCCTAGGTCTTAGGATGAATTTTATGATGTTGAATTGATTTATTTTGTTGTACTTGGAAAATTGGATGTGGCTTGGTTCTTTGTTAGATACTTGAAATTGTGTTTAATTAACTTAATTATCATTTTTTTGTGTTGGTTAGTCATTGAATTGATGATTCTGTAAACATTTTGTGCTAATTTCAAGGTGGCTTCGTTAGTGGATCAATGGTGTGTTGTGTTTACATTGGTTAATTGAGTGTGAATTTATTAATTATATTTAGCATTGGGTTTTAACATCATTAATCTTGATTTTTCATATGGGTGGTAATTGTTAAATTAAGATTAATGAGAAAATCAAGTGGTAATGCGAGGTGGCTCGCTTATTGGATCAAAAGCTAAATATGATTTTTAAGTTCATTTAATTGCTAGAGTGCTTAATCAACCTAATTTAGAGAGATTAATATGCAAGGTGGCTTGGTATTGATCAATCTATATTAGGCCTAGTATAAGGGGTGGCCCTTAGAGTCATTTTAAGAACTAGCATGATAAATCTCCCATAATCATTTTAAGTGAGGATTTCTTACGCCATTGCTATGGGGGATTGCTTATTCCATTATTGATCTTCTTATTTCTTTTATTTCATTAGTTCCATCATCATTCCATCTCATATTTTCAAGAAAAATTCCAAAAAGAAGTAATTTAGAACCATTTTAATTCTAGTTGCAAAAGTAGTTTTTCATATATCAAAGACCAAACCATTTTCTCCATTTTTAGTCAATTTTGATACTTAGTTTACTTAGGAATCATTTCCGTTTTTGGCTCCATAAAGTGAACACGACTCGGATCGTGCTGCTATATTACATTATTATTCGGTATTTGAACCCCAAGGCAACTAAATGGGAGTTTCAAATTGGCGCCGTTGCCGGGGAGTCAAGAAATTGGTTTCTTAGTAACTAAGTGTCAAGTACTTTTGACCGGGGTGAGCCTTAGGATATTTACTTTCTAGTATTTTTATACTTAATCATAGTTTAGGTTGCATTTTAGTTAGTTTAGGTAGCTTGCATGTTTTTCATAGCATATTGCATCTTTTCATAGAAAATTTTGAAAAAAATACAAACAAATATCTTGATTTTTCTTTGTTTTTGCATTTTCATTTTTAGGACTTAGTATTCTTTAGGATTTAATTGATTGCAATTTGAATGACTTGGTTTAATGAGGATCATAAGTTTCGAGTTTATACTAATCCTCCTATGCATTCTTGTTTAAGGGATGAAAGAACCTCAAGTTCTCAATTCTCAGATGAATCTTATGGCACTTGGAGACATGAAGAATTTTCTGATCTTACATATTCTCAAAACCTTGATTTGCTTCAATATGAATTAGCTTCCCTCCATGTAGACATAAAACGAAGAGGAGCCTCAGATTCTCAATGCCCTCAATATCTCTATCCACATTTGGAACCATCTTGTCTACAACCCTCATATTTTGACCATGAACCCACCTCAAACCTACTTCAACCATACTTTTTCACCCTACCCATTACATCAAGAATCACCCACTCCACTCTACCAAGAACCATTATCTCCATTCCATCTTTCCCCATCTTCCCCTACTTCCATACCATTTTCTCCATTTTTTAGTCAATTTTGATACTTAGTTTACTTAGGAATCATTTCCGTTTTTGGCTCCATAAAGTGAACACGACACGGATCGTGCTGCTATATTACATTATTATTCGGTATTTGAACCCCAAGGCAACTAAATGGGAGTTTGAGGAAATTATTTGATGATTCAGTATTAATCTGCTACTGCAACTGTGGAAATTATTTGTTGTCATTGAGGAAATTGGTTATTGATTTTTTGAGGATTGTAGATCTGATTTTCGTCTTGCAATTTTGGAATTTTGCTAAAAGTCTTCAAAACAAAACCTAGGATTTAATCCTGAAATTTTGGTTCTGAGTTTTGGAGTTTTTGTGAAACTTATTGCTGGTTTGAATTTTATGACAAGCTTGAACATTTGGAAGACTCTTGCTAAATCTTGATGGAGAGTTACGTTGTGGTGCCAACCATATTTTAGCAAAGCTAATTCTCATATAAACTGTTCTATACTCTGCAAGTTGCAGGACAGTTTGAGCATCATTTTCATCTTAATTGAAATTGTTGATTGGTAGCTTCAAGCTAATTGAATTCCTGGTCTTGTTGTCTCTCTGTTGCAAGTTGTCTATCTGTTACTCTGCTGTGACAAGGAGTTTGGAGTTGAGAATCTGAATTTGTTTGTGTCTTGTGTTAATTGGTTGCTACAGCAATTGGAAAATAGTTTGTGCTTTGTTTGCTGGAAGTTTTTCTGAATTAAATCTGTTATTGGAAATTTGAAATTGTTTGGAACTTGGAAGTATTTTATTTTATAACTTGTATGGATAGGATTAGCATGACTATCATGAGTTTGGATATGGGTTGAAGTTTTTCTGCACTCATTGAGTGATTTGGAACTGATTTAGACTCATTAAACGTTTGCATTGAGAAATTGAGTTGGTTAGCTGCTGTTTGTCCTGCATCAAGATTGTTTTTGCTGTCAACAGTGGGTAATAAGTTGAATTGCATCCATGTTTGACAAATTTCGCAATCTGAACCCAGCATTGTGCTGTTTTTGAGCAAAACATTGAGTCTAATGTGTTGAGTGCATGAATATCACATTTTGTTGGTAAAAGTACTCTAAACTGAAATTGCTGCATTTTATGGGCCGTCATATATCTCACCTGTGTTGGAGAAATTTTTTTGCTACTAGGATATTTAGTTTACTATAGTCATTGTGGTGAATTGTGATACTATTGTCAATATTTGCTCCTTTACTTGCTTGAAGCTCGTACCACACATCTTGTGCCATTGAGTTTTGGATTGCTAGACTCAGTATCACTGGTTGCTGGGTTGTTAATAACTATAATAAGCATTGCAGTCAAATTTCACCTTTGTTGTCAAGTTCTGGCCCTATTTCAACCCCATATTCACTTAGTCATTGCTGGGATTTCATGAAATTCATGCGCTGTAATTGGTTTTATGCTTGCTGGAATTATGGGAAAATTATCTGGATTTGAACTAGACACTGCTATCTTGTGTAATTCCATCAATTTCTAGCAAACTCAATTGATTTTGTAGCTGGAACTAAATGTTACACACTTGAAAATTGATTAGAGTTTGGTTGAAATTCAGTCGCACCTTCACTCGAGTTTGCTGGAATTTTTTTTAAAATTTTGCCCAGAAATTGATGAGCTTTGATTTCCTAAGGGCTTGTTTGGTCTGAGGGGAGGGGAGGGAAAATGGGCTGTGGGCAAATTTTTTTGAGTTGAATTTAAAAAAATTAGAGAAGTGGGGTTAAAAATTTTTAATTAATTTTTCTTACTTTTTTATCTTATATATTCTCTTTACACTACTACAAAAAAGTAAAGCTGTGGCGCTTATAATTGCATTAACTGTGGCGCTAGAGAAGTGCCACATATCTATATGCCACTAAAAAAAGCTGTGGCGCTTGGAAGCGCCACAACATTTAAAATTTTTTTTTTTAAAAAAATACCCTCCTGTGGCGCTTGTTTGAGGAAGTGCCACAGGAGTGGGGCCTCCTGTGGCGCTTGTTCAAGCAAGCGCCACAGTAGGACCCCCCTCCCCCCTCCTGTGGCGCTTGCTTGAACAAGCACCACAGGAGGCCCCCCTCCTGTGGCGCTTGCTTGAACAAGCGCCACAGGAGGCCCCCCTCCTGTGGCGCTTGCTTGAACAAGCGCCACAGGAGGGTCCCTTTTTTTTTTTTCTTTTTTCTTCTTCTTCTTCTTTTTTTTCCTGTAGCCCTTTTTTATGCTTTCTGATTGTGAAGTTTTATATAAAATGAGTGGCTTTCGTGTTTATCATCTCCACAAATTATCAATCTTTCTATTTTATATTTCAACCTATTATATATATATATATATATATATAATTTTCACATTTAAAATTCAAGTTCCCTAACAATAATGTTCTTACATTAATACTCTCCAAAACTAACATAAAAAATATCACAATACAAGAACTTGATATGTGAACACAGTACATCAACAACTAATTAAGTAAATTAAAAGATTACTAAAAAACACAAGCTTGTCGGCAAAAAAATTTAAGCAAAGCAAAAAGGCAAAAGAAACAAGGTAGGTTTTCATTCTTTTCTATTAAATTAGGAACAAAAAGGCAAACGTTATATTACGGTTTATCTTGACTAAAAAAAAATTTAAACAAAGCAAGCTAGAATGAAATAGTCTTCTTCTTACAAATCTATTAATTGACAAGCGCAGAGAGTGGGAGACCATGTTGGTGATGCTAGCTTGAGTGGCGAGTGAGCGTGTGGGTGTGTTTTTTAGTGTGAAGATGATAGAAAATGGAGGGAGGGGGCCGACCGATCCACTAAGAAGATGAGAAAGGGAAAGTAGTTTAATGGAGGAGAGAGTAGTTAAATAATTAAAGTGGAGTAGTAGTCAAAAAGAGAAGGAATGGGGGGCGGACACAGGACCACTACGCGGGAAATGAAATAATTAAGAGCTACACTATCAATTTGAATTTTTTTTTTTTTTAAAAAGTGAGCAATTGTGGCGCCTAATGCATTAG
The DNA here is from genome assembly GCA_963242795.1 of Inga leiocalycina. Classification (NCBI taxonomy): domain Eukaryota; kingdom Viridiplantae; phylum Streptophyta; class Magnoliopsida; order Fabales; family Fabaceae; genus Inga; species Inga leiocalycina. The sequence goes on from OY725321.1 coordinate 64,521,289, forward strand.
GCGCCACAATTGCTCTTCAGCTGTGGCAATTTGAAATTTTTTTTTTTTTTTTTTAAAAAGTGAGCAATTGTGGCGCCTAATGCATTAGGGGCCACAATTGCTCTTCTCAGCTGTGGCGCCTAATGCATTAGGCGCCACAGCTGATAAACATATTGACATGTGTGGCGCCTATTTATTTAGGCACCACACATGCCCACTTTTTTTTTTTAAAAAAAAAAAAAATCAGTGCTGCAGCTGTGGCGCTTGGTGGGTTAGGCGCCACAGCTGCTTTCGTGACCCCAAGTGTGGCGCCTGCGTAAACAGGCGCCACACTAGGCCTCCTCAATTGTAGCACTTAATCTATTAGGCGCCACAGCTGGTACCCAAAATTAAAAAAAAAAAATTATAGACGTAAAAAAAAAAAGAAAGAGAGAAGTTGTGGCACTTGTTTAAAGAAGTGCCACAAAATGTGCGCCACCTTTTACCCTTTTTGTAGTAGTGTTATTAAAATTTTATTACCCCACTTCTTCAGTCTTTTAAAATTAAACTCATAAAAAATTTCCCTCTCCTCCCTTCCCCTCCAAATCCCTTACACCAAACAGACCCTTTGGGCCATTTTAAGCAAGTTCAATAGCTTTGCTATTGGGTGTGGTAAATTTTAGCCAAATTTCATCATTTTGGGCAATTTTCAATTTTTTTCTTTTTTTTCTAGAATTTTTCCAGATTTTTCACTAGGTTAGTTTTTCAGTTTTCTTCTTTGATTTCTTCCAAGTTTTAGGATTCATTTGCATCTTTAGGACTTTTTAGAACTTAGAATTCGTTGGGATTTAATTGATTGCAATTTCAATAGCTTGGTTTAATGATAATTATGAGTTTAGGTTCAATACTAATCTTTCTATGCTTTTTTTTAAGGAATGATGGAACATCCAATCCAAGTGGTCCAAAAGACTTTTGATATGTATCCTTCTTCTCGCTGACTTTTTGGTTCTGGGAATTAAGTTTATGGCCTACAAACGAAATAATGCAGTGTGATGAAGATGCACGTGGTCCTTGATGTGAGAAATTATGCAACACGCAAATTTCTTCTTCTCTTGCGTTCAGCATCTTTTATGGCGCAATTGTCCTTATTTAAAGTCTATCTAAATCTAAGTAAGTGTATGTATCTTTAACATCGATTGGGATATTTTTCTTCAAGTAAACAAGATAATTAATATTATCTCTAGTGTTATTAATAAATGTTTACTTAATAGAAGAAAATCCTATATAATCACTACTGTTATTTTATATTGCTTTTCTTTTCATTTCTGCCCTTTGATGAAGCACGAAACGGGGAAAAGCCCCATGAGGATTCATTTTTTGTACCTTTTTTTTTTTTTTTGCGTCAAAACTGTATTTCAATAATAAGATCATGATGTCCATTATTTTTTAGGATAATAAATATATTAATTTTGGAAATCGAATTAATCTAAAAGCTAACTAGCTTAGGAACTCATTTCTAGACAACTATTAATTTGAGATATAGTTTAGGAAATCTTCGAAGCCCTTAAACACTAACTGTAAGTTTACAAGAATAATCAAGCCTACCAGACTTTACCAAAAGCTTGGGCTTCCAAATTGCCTTCATAAGAAACAAATCATCCCCACAAGATTCTTTATTTTTTTAGCCAACATCCCACTTAACGTTCTTTTGAGGTTATTCAAAAGCCTACTGTACTTTTTGTTTTTTTTTTTTTAAAAAAACCTACTGTACTTGACCAATAAAAGGCCTACTGTATTCAACAGTGAATTAACAAGTCGGCAAAAAAAAAAAAACTGTGAATTAACTTATACTGCCTTCCCACTGCTAACTAATACTGCCTCTAGTCATAATATCATAAGTCTTCTAGAAGGAAATTATAGACTAAAATATAAGAGGTTGAGAGAGGAATTAAGTAGACAAAGTTAATAACTTAACCACTTCTTATTAGTTTAAATGAGTTGATTAGATGTGCTTTTGGAATAAGTACTAGGGGGAGTATATTTTTTTGCTGTGATTCTTTAACTAGTATGATTTGGATATGGAGAAGTATAAATGTGTATTCCAGGATGCTCCATACTTGCAGCCATAACTTATTTTCCAGTCTGATATGCTAAACATGGGAAAAATTGCTTCCTTGATTAAGCAGCTCTTATATTATATACAGGAGAAAGTGTTAGATAATATAAGTATAAACTTTTTTTACCGGAAATTCCCTTAATTGAAAATATATATTTTCTTATAGAAAATAGGACATTCACTAAAAATTGTTTATGATATTTTGTTAGAAAAATTAATCTCCTTCACTACTAGGATATTTGTATTCTTTTGATCTATTAAATGTTACAAACTATTATAAGCTAAGAGTCTAGTTTAAACAAAATAAAATAAAAGAACCTGATTTAAAATTAAGGTAAATTATAAGATCTTTCATGTTAATTTTTTCAATTTTATATGAGCTTAATTCAGTTTTTTTTATGAACACTGGAATGAGATGTTAATATTGACAAATCCCTATTTTGTTATACATTTTTATATTTATTTGAGGGGTTTTGTCATAATTATTGAGCTTAAAATACATTTTTTGTGATTATTTAGGATTTAAGAGTAAATACATTGAATTAGAACTAAAACAGCAAAATTGTCATAAAAATTGTAATTACCCTTTATCATTGATTTTTGAGAATATTTTGATGTTAGTTTAATTGTAGGTTGGAGAATGTGGAAAATGTCAAATAGGGTCAGAATTAATATTTTTGAAGACTAGAAAAAATTATAGAACCTCCCCAGAATTTCTGGAAACTGCATATCAATGAAGAAAAGTATCACAGCAAACTACAGAAAATAACCCAAAGTTTTAGAAAGCTACAGTTTTGCCTAAAAGAGTTTTAAAGTTGACAGCTTAATCCCTCTACAAACTTTTGAATATTTGCAGTTTAATCCCTAGTCAAAACGTGCGTTTTGAGACTAGGTCAGATTTCAAATTCCATTCTCGACATAGCAGAGCTCAGGAGCGCCGCGCAAGAGCTTCGGACCCAGGAATCATCCAATTTACATTGGAAATTTGACAAAACTCCAAATCCTATATCTTGCCAATAGCAGTTTGCAAGGTAAGAATCATTCCCCAAACAATTTCCAATTTTCTCTCTTGGTTTCCACGTTTCTTCTATTCCAGTATTTTCTTTTGGATGACATCTTTCTTCCCAATATTGCTATCCTTTGTTTAATTTTAAAGAAGTTACTAAGGCATCCTTCAAATATTTAGGACTAAATCCAACTCTTACCTAATTCTTGTATTAACAACCGGAGGTATTTACATTGAATCTTCGTCTGAAGACTTTGGAATTAATATCTTCGCAAAAGAACAAAGTATCCCCGACAAACTTCAAATTGATGTTATATTGGGGCTCAAAAGCTTATACTTGACTACAAATAAAGCAGTGAAAATGACGTCCCCAAAGTGATAACGAATGAATTAAGGAACATACAACGTTTTTGTCATTTTGCCACTGTCATTAGGTGTTATCAGTTATTTTTCAATTAATATCTTTTTATCTGCATCACTCACAATTCTCATATCATATTCGCTTACGTGTTGTATGGGATATCTACAATATGGCATTAATGACTTGATTTGGGCTTGGATGAGCCATATTTCCTTACATAAACAATACTCTTCTGGTTTTATTTATAGGATAGTGAGAGAAGAAAATTTTAGTTCTATTTATAGGGTAGAGAGAATTTTTTCACATAAATGTATAATTTTATCCTTAATTTATTATTATATTGACTTTGCTCTTATAGATTATAATATATATTAAATAGGAGTAAAGTTGGAAAGTTGTTAAATTTTAAGGTAAAGTTAATGAAATTTAAGGTTTTTCTTAGTTTGTGTATAATATGCATGCTGAAAGTGTCTTATAAATATGGTCAGAGAGTATTCAACAATGAATTAACTAGCCGGCTAAAAACATAAAAAAAAAACATGAATTAAATAATATTAGATGAGTCACAACGCGCTTTTGCCGCCCCCGTTGCTAACTACTAATAAATATATTACTCCCACTAGTTCCTATTAAAGAACACTTCTAATTAATTGTTATATACTAAGAGATTATCATTAATCATTTAATTTATCCTAAATTTTTCTAGTTTTTGCCCTTGTATTTTTTATTTTTTCAACTTTGAACCTCATTTATAACAAAGGTAAAATGGGGAAAAAAGTAATTAATGAGGTTATTAGATACTTATATTTGGGACCAAAAATTGCTTCTAGAAGATGCCCTATATTGAAAACCAGAGGGAGTATGCAATTCATAATATTAAATATGAGTAAATCTGAAAGTTTATTTATTTTTAGATAAAGTTAATAACTTAACCACATCTTATTATAGTTTTAATAAGGTGATTAGAAGTGCTTTTATAATAAAGACTAGGAGGAGAAGTATAAATGTGTATTCTTTGATGCTCCATACTTGCAGCTGCAATTGAATTGCTAGTCTAATATACTAAACATGGGAAAACTCGCTTCCTTTCTTTTCATTCTCTTCCTTTGCTACTTTATGGCCTCCCTAGCATGGAGCAAGATGGATTCCACCATCGACAAATTTGCCCTTCTTGCTTTCAAATCATCTATTGCGGTGGATCCTTACAATCTCTTATCTAACTGGTCAGTCTCTTCCTCTCCATGTGATTGGGTTGGTGTTGGATGCAATACTCGCCATGTAAGGGTCCGTTCCTTGAATCTTAGTGACACAGGCCTTAAAGGCATCGTATCTCCACAATTAGGAAATCTCTCTTTTCTTGTTGAACTTGATCTGAGTAGCAATTATTTTCATGGCCAGATACCAAAAGAGTTAGTACAGTTGCATAGATTGAAACGACTCAACTTGAGCTACAATGACTTTTATGGACAAGTTCCAACAAGGATAGGAGATTTATCTATGCTTGAGCATTTGGGTTTTCGAAATAATAGTCTAAGTGGATTTATTCCAATATCTCTGCACAATCTGTCGAAGTTGGAAATCTTGGATTGGAATTGTAATTTCATTCAAGGGACTATTCCGCTTGAGATAGGAAGTCTAAAACATTTGAAGATTTTACTCCTTGCAGTGAACAAGCTTTCTGGAGCTATTCCACAAACAATTTCCAACTTGTCTTCACTTGAATTATTGAGTTTGTCTTATAACACTTTGTCAGGTATGTTTTTAAGAAATATGAGCTTGTCTAAATTTTTTTTTTATATTTGTATGCATTTCTTATTTTTTTTTAGTATTTTTCTGTTATTATTTTAAGAACTTATCTTATTGTAAGCAACATATCTTTTTGGAAAATTTAATTTTGATTTGGATCATCTGAATCATATATTAATTTATTATTTACTATTAATTTTTATTTTTTAAAAAAATAGGAACAAAATAACTTTTATGGGAGTCTCCTAACAAATATGCGTTTTGAAAGAAATGATAAAAAGTAAGGGCGCCAATTCTCCTAGTTTTTTCCTTTGACACAGTTAATTGAAGAAACTCATACTCTTACTCCTTGAATGAATGAGATGAACGCCACTTGTATGACATATAGAAGTTTGTCAGAATTAATTAATCCACTATATTCAGAAAGATAACAGTAATAAATATAAATATAAATTAATCTAAATTACAAAATAATAAACTAAATTCGGGTATAAAACACGGTGTGAAATCTTGTGGAATAGCACAATACACTCTCAAACATTAAATCCATCCAAATTTCTCATCCAAGCACATATCCTGTTTTTTTTAACCTGCGCGCATCCAAATTATTTATTCGATCGTAATTACTGAAGTCAAATTGAAAGGGTCATTCCTTTTTAAAAATAAGTGCAATAGTGCGGTGCTTTATTATTTAGAATATATTTTTTTTATTTCTCAAAAAGTGCGCAAGTCTTACTATATGAATTTATCAAAATATTACTTGTCTCATGTACATAATACCTTTATCAATTACACCAATAATCTTATTTGGCGTATGGATTTTGATCATGAATTGTCCCTATATAGGACTTATTCAGCTAGTAACATATTTAATTTTTGAAAATAATTATATTTCTTAACATTGTCAGCTTAACTTTCTAACGATATATCTTATGCTTAAGTATATATTTTCTTTATTTTTTTCAATAAAATGCCGACATAAATTGTAACATTAGACTGAGAAATTTCATACTGTAGGCATCAATACAAAAATACATATACTTAAAGAAAATTCTTCCATATGTATGTTCAAACCCCAAGGAAGAAAAGGTGCACACTCTTTACTCCTCTCACTTTCACAATTTTAGTATTTTTATTAAATTATTTCTTTATTATCTCTTTCAACATTGATACAATGATAAATGATTTTACTATACATATTAATTATTTCAACAATGAACTTTATAATTTTGTTATGACAACTTACTTGTTACTCTGGATTATACTTATTACGCATGTTATAAAAGTTGATGTTATTGACATATTGTTTGTCATTTAATTTTGAAGGAGCCATTCCAAATCAGATTGGTGATCTTCCACAGCTACAGACAATATATCTCGGAGATAACCAACTTTCAAGTTCTATACCAACCTCCATATTTAATAGTTCAGTGCGACAATACATTGCTCTAGCCATAAATAATTTATCTGGAAGTCTGCCAATAAATTTGTGTTTTGGGCTTCCAAAACTTAAATTATTCTATGTCGCTAAAAATGATTTGTCTGGTGAAATACCCTCTATTTGGCATCAATGCAAGGAATTGGAAGATTTAGAATTGAGCGATAACATGTTCAACCCAGGAATCATTCCAAGTGACATTGGAAATTTGACAAACCTCCAATTCCTATTTCTTGCCAATAGCAATTTGCAAGGTATGAATCATTCCCCAAACAACTTTCAATTTTCTCTCTTGGTTTCCATGTTTCGTCTATTCCAGTATTTTCTGTTGGAAGACATCTTTCTTTTTTTAAAGGAAAAAAAAAAGATGTACGAATCATATATCCAGCTTTCTCAATGAATCACATATCCAATAAAAACATGCCATGGGAATAATAGTTTGGTCTATGGATATTAGTCCAGCCAGATTGGAAATGTCATGGATTTTTTCAAAAGAATTATAGTTTTCGTTTAACATTTAAGGTATATTATAGCCTTAATTCTCAAAATAAGTCAGAAGATATATACCAAGTGACATTGGAAATTTAACGAATCTTCAAAAATTATATCTCTGGAGCAACAACTTGGAAGGTATAAGTTCTAATTACATGTTGATTGCAAATTAATGTTCTTGTTTATAGGTCATGAATTCCTAATACACATTAGTAATTCTATTTGGATCGATAAAAATATATTCGACTGGATTACATTTAAAAACACGGATCATGATGATTTCTTGTAAAGCAAAGCATATCTTTCAAAGTGTCAATTAGCTGTGGGTTATAAATAGTTTAGTCCAACTTGATTGGAAACGTCATGGTTTTTTTAAAATAATTATAGTTCTATTTAACATTTAAAGTATATTATAGAATTAATTCTCAAAATAAGTTAGAAGATTATTGTCTCAAAGTGCATTAATTATATAAACATATTTCAAGCTAAGGAACTATTCTGAATGAGATTGGTGATCTTTCATGACTGAAGATGTTATATTTGCAAATATTGACACTCTAACTAAAGCTTGAAACCTTTTGGCTTTAAAATGTAAAGAACTGAGATTTAGCATTAGGTAAAATCAGATTTAACATATAATACAGCATTGCTATGTTAATTGTTTGTGTTTAATTATATGTTGATTGCTAATTCATATTCATGTTTATATGTGATTAATTTGTAATACAAATAAGTAATTCTATTTAGATAAATAATATATTCAACTGGATTACATTTAAAAATACGGATCATGTTGATTTCTTGTTAAACCGAAGCATATTATTCAAAGTGTCAATTAGCTGTCGGTTATAAATAGTTTAGTGTAGAAATGAATATCAATAAAACAATATGAAATAGAAATACACTTATTTTTTATTATTTACACTCATTTAGATCTTAATGGTTGGAGTGCAAAAAAAAAAAAAAATTCTACGGAGATAATTATTAACATCGGTTCTCTGTCTGTCTAACCTGGTTTCTAACACAGTATCAGTATTACTATTATCATCAGTCGGCAATTGCACGTTGCTCAAGTATTTGTATCATATATAATATTTGTGGGTAAGGATGAAACCAAAACTAATTGTTCTATATTATATCCAAAACTTCTAATTGAAAATAAGTTTTCTGTATATATATATAGTCAATAATAAGTTTTCTTTCAAAAAATGCATGCATGATTTTTTTTTTTTAAAAAAAGTCATTTGGATTATTAAGATAATTTATATTAAAACATAGGCTTAATAAGCGAGGCATATGCTGGAATATTCAATTTATATCTAGGTCACAGCTCCTTTAATGGTATGATCAATCTACTCATCCATCAATTTTTTTCCTTTCAAAAATTTCATTTATTATTTGCAAAACTGTTCAGTATATCTCCATTTATTAGTTTTTCATAATCAGTAGTAACTAAAATCAAGGTATTAGTTCATTCATGCATACTACATACGCGTAAGGCACACATACACCAAATTCTTTTGCAGGTGAAATTCCTCAATCTATTTTCAATATTCCTTCTTTGAGAGAGGTTGTGCTTTCCTTTAACCATCTAAGTGGCAACTTGCCAGATGAGATGTGCCATCAACTCCCTTTACTTGAGGACTTTGAGGTTGTTGATAATCATTTACAGGGAAATATTCCAAAATCAATGTGTAATTGCACATCTTTGCAAGGCTTGTATTTGGATATCAACTCATTTTCAGGTATGCTCAAAAATTACCTTTCTACATGAGTTGTGTGCATGCGCTTATAACTATATCACATGTTTAGTACTTTCATTCAAATATGCGAATATACGACAATAAATTATTGCAAGCTTTGAGATGTAATGATGTTTTCAAACACACACACACTTAATAACTCCTATTGATAGGATTCAGATAGGTTGAGAGATAAGGAGGAAAAAGTTTTTATTAAATACAAAAGAATAAAATTGATATATTTTTTTATTCAAAGACTAACCTTATGGTGGCTAGAGTACTCTTTGCAGACTAAAATAACATTAAAATAATCAAATAAAATCTATAAATAATCTCTAAAATGTACTGGATCCTGTCAACAATAATATCGATCCTTTGACTCGTAAAATCGCTATCTCATAAAATATTCAAACTAAACAAATTAATTAAATAAACTATATCCTAACCAATATTGACTCAATAATAAACTAATCCTAGTTGAGATATTTATAAATAATATTTATATTATTTTTAACAGAAAATAAACTAACAACTCTTTAACACATGCTAATAAACATGAATTGCAAAATATTTATTTGTAGTTTTATTAAATGTTTTCTGAAGATCACATTTTATGGAATCCTTGCCCAAGAAGCAGTTAGAGTTTTATATGACACATAAGAAAGCAATGATAAAGATATTTACGTACGCAGACCCTCATGTAATTATAGGAAGTAACTAATTTCATACATGGCTTAAATTCGTTCCTTCACTTTCCTGTATTATCCAGGTATGGAATTGCTAGGATAGAAACAAATTTAAAAGGACCCGAAAGTAATAAAATATTAGGAGTTTCTTGTAATATAGAGAAGTGAATTCAAATTTCTGAAACGCGCGTGTCTGTTTTACACATACACGTACATTATATAGAAGTTATCATGCATCCATCATTTTTTGTTTTTTAAGTTAATCATCCAACAGCTAGCTTTTTGTTTTCAGGTCTTATACCCAAGGAGATAGGCAATCTAGATAAGCTTGAAGAGTTGGCTTTATCACATAATAATTTCAATGGACCCTTTCCTTCCCATATATTCAACATTACGGCATTGAGACGTGTCTTCCTTAATCGTAATTTCCTCTCTAGCTTTCTCCCATCAAATTTAGGAATTGGCCTTCCCAACCTAAAGCTATTGTCCTTGGGAAAGAATCAACTTATTGGAAAAATTCCAACCAGCATCTCAAATGCTTCTAAGCTCATTATATTAGATTTATCATGGAATAAATTTAGTGGAGATATACCCACTGCACTTGGGAATCTAACAAACCTGATGGCAATATATTTTGAAGGGAATGATTTAAAGGGGTTGATTCCAAATACAATTAATAGACTGCAAAGCCTTCAACTTTTGAGCCTTAGGTACAACAAATTGCAAGGGCCCATCATAAATAAATTGTGCCAAATCAAAAGTATGAGTGAGCTGTATCTAGACAACAACATGTTTTCAGGAATGATTCCAAACTGCCTCACTAATACTTCTTTGCGGAAGTTGGATTTAAGCTGTAACAAATCGATTTCTCATATACCCTCTTCTCTTTGGAGTCTCCAAGATATCTTAATCCTAGACTTATCCTCCAATGCATTGAGGGAACAATTCCACGTGAGGTATCAAACTTTAGAACAATTATACTATTGAACTTGTCAAGAAATCAAATTTCAGGAAACATCCCAACAACCATGGGTGGCTTGCAAACACTGTAAAATCTATCTTTGGCTCACAACAACCTGCAAGGGCCTATTCCTGAATCATTTAGTGGCATGATAGGTATTGAGTTCTTGGATTTGTCCCAAAATAATTTGTCTGGGGTGATTCCAAAGTCTTTAGAGTTACTTGTCCATATGAAGTACATTAATCTTTCATGCAATTTATTGCATGGAGAAATTCCAAACAGTGGGCCTTTTCAGAATTTTACATATGAATCTTTTATGATGAATGAAGATCTTTGTGGAAAGCCCCAACTAAAAGTCCATCCATGCAGAAAAGGAAACAAGCACATCTCAACAAAAATGGTGCTTGTGATCAAATGCTTGTCGGCTATCATTTTTGCAATCATTTTGGTTGCTTCATGCCTGGTATTCCTTAAATTTAAGAAGGGCCATGTTAGTCATGAGACGCACAATAGAGACTTTTTAAATTTGGGTGCACCAATCAAGATATCCTATTATGATCTTTTGCAAGCAACAAATAATTTTGATGAGAGTAATTTTCTTGGCAAGGGAAGTTTTGGATCAGTTTACAAAGGAATTCTTTCAAGTGGAAAGATAGTTGCTGTGAAAGTATTTCACTCAAACTTAGAAGAAGCATTAAGGAGTTTTGATATTGAATGTGCTGCCATATGCAATTTACGTCATCGAAATCTCATTAAGATCATCAGTAGTTGCTCAAATGATGATTTTAAATCTCTAATAATGGAATTCATGTCAAATGGGAGTCTTGATAGATGGTTGTACTCTCATAACTATCATTTAGATATGGTGCAAAGATTGAACATAATGATTGATGTGGCATCAGCATTGGAGTATCTTCATCATGGTTCTTCTACATCAGTGGTCCATTGTGATGTAAAGCCGAGCAATGTTTTATTGGATGAAAATATGGTGGCCCATTTGAGTGACTTTGGAATTGCCAAATTGTTAATTGACAGTCAATCTGAAATTTATACCAAAACATTGGCTACAATTGGTTATATGGCACCAGGTAACAGTTTAATACTCATTAAATTTATTTAATTTCTGTTACTTATGTTCATTTATTCCTATACACATGCATGCACATGATCGAAGAAACTATAAGTTATTCTACTATTTAATTCAGCACTCAAATTTATATGTAGAGTATGGATCAAGAGGAGCTGTTTCATTCAAAGGAGATGTATACAGTTTCGGTGTTTTGCTTATGGAAATGTTTACAAGGAAGAAACCAACAGATGAGATGTTTGTTCAAGGTCTAACTTTGAAAGAATTTGTTAGCAAATCAATACCAAATTCAATCATCGATATTATTGATATGAATTTGATGCACACAAGCAACCAAAGCACTGGTAATATATTATTGTACATTCACTACTACAGAATTGAGATATAACCACCCTCAAAGACGTCCCAAATTAAAAATTGGGTGGTTAAAAAGGGAGGCGGTGGCATTTTCGTAATTATATATATGTAGGTGAACCTTTAGGCGTCCCAAATTTGAATTTGGGACGTCTAAAGTGCTTCCTGGCGCGAAAAAAAAATTTATGAAATTGTTTTTAGCGCCAGGATTTGGGTTTAGGCGTCCCAAATGGAATTTGGGACGCCTAAAGTCCCCTTTAGGCGTCCCAAATTCCATTTGGGACGCCTAAAGTCCCCTTTAGGCGTCCCAAATGGTATTTGGGACGCCTTTTGTCAGACAAGTGTCTGACATGCGTGTTCTTCTCTCTATCCCACCTCCTCTATTTTCTTCAACTTTACTCTTTTGTTCCTCCTCTCCTCCCCACGCGGCCCTTCTCCAATTTGTTCTTCAACTCCTCCCTCCTCCCTTGTTGAAGCACTTCTTCTCCCCACGCACCCACCGTCTCCTCCACCGTCTCCTCCCTTCTTCTTCCTCTTTGTTTCAACACCAGAGAGGTCTGTCATGAAGGAGAAGAGGAGAGTCAAGTAATTTAGAGAACTAGAGGAGAAGTACTGGATCAGAACAGAGATTACCACCACCGTCTCCTCCACTGTTTTCTTCAACTCCTCCCTCCTCCCTTGTTGAAGCACTTCTTCTCCAAGTGTGGCTCTCTCTCCAAGTGTGGCTCTCTCCAACGTCTTCTTCTCTACTGTGGATCTCCAACGTCTTCTCTACTAGCTAGTGGGCGCCCTCCCTGATCAGGTAAGGTTGGTTTATTTTCTTCATTTTTTTTTGTTTATATATTGATATTAGGCTGGTTGGTTTATTATATATATATTGCTTATATTGAGATAGTTGATATTAGCCTGATGTGTTTGGTGTGGTTATATTGCTTAAATTGCATTTATTCGGGAATGGTTTATTTTGTTGTTTAAATATAAAATTACTTGTGTATAATAGAAATCCCTGTTGTTCAGTTTTAGGGAAATCTCTAATGGAGATTTATCCATACACACATATAGTGGCACCACCCCATTTCATTAGTCTTGTTTCTGCACCATTAATTAGTATATATAATAAAATAAAATATGATTTATTTAAAGTTAAAGAAATTCTTGTATTAATTCCAAACGAATTATGAAGAATAATTCAATCCAAAACTTAAAAAGAAAACCATAACCCCAATATTCATTAAATGATTTTTATCTAAATATTTTCAATAAAACAATTTTATTTTTGGAAGAACTCAACTTAAAATTGTTTTGTTAATATTGAACTCGTTTTGTTTTTAATTCTTCCAAACGTCAAAAAAATTCTTTAATTTAATCTTATTGTATTTATTTTATTATACATTAATTATATATATATATATACTTATTAAAAAAATAAGTTACATGGCACTGAAACATTTTTAAGAGGAGAGATGAGGCTAGGAGGGGGCAATAAAGTTATTAAGCTCATATTTTAAAATCCTAAATTGGGTTGATAACTTAATTAGGCAATCCCATCATATGTCGTTGAGAATTGTACTAAACGTGTGAATGTTATTGGTAATGCCTTAGGTGGTAACAAAATGAATCATAGTTGGATGAATGCTTTGAGAACTAGTGAAGAATATGAGAAAGGGGTGGACGAATTTATTGAATTCGCTAAAAAGAATGCTCCTGCAAGAAATGGGAAGTATTTTTGTCCTTGTGTCAATTGTTTGAATGAGAGTAGACGGGATGTTGATGTCATAAAGGATCACCTACTTTGTGATGGAATAAATCTGCGATACACAAGGTGGATATGGCATGGTGAGGAAGTAACTGATTGTCTGTCACACAAGAAGGGAGCTGTGGATGTCATAGATGAAGATAGAATGGAGAGAATGATTAACGATGTTGAGGCAGAATCCTTTGCGCAGTCGCAGGAGTATGATAGCCTGCGGAGTGATGCAGAGGCACCATTGTATAGTGGTAGTAAGTACACGCGGCTGACAGGAACATTACATTTGGTTAACTTAAAGGCAACTTGTGGGTGGACCGATAGTAGTTTCACATTGCTGCTTGAACTATTGTGTGATATGTTTCCGGACGATAATGTACTTCCAAATCGTATGTATGAGGCCAAGAAAATCCTGTCTACAATGGGTATGGAGTATAAGAAGATACATGCTTGCCCTAATGACTGCGTACTGTACAGAAATGAGTACGGAGGTCTTAGTGAGTGTCCTAAGTGTAAAACTGCACGATACAAAGTGAAAAAAGATGGTGGTTGTGGTGATGTGACAAGTAAAAGGCAACCTTTAAAGGTTATGTGGTATCTTCCAATAATACCACGTTTTAAACGTTTGTTTGTGAGTGCAACAAAAGCGAAGAAGTTGAGATGGCACTCTGATGAGAGAATATCTGATGGGAAATATCTTCGGCACCCAGCTGACTCGCCACAATGGAAAAAAATAGATGAAATCTTCCCTCAATTTGGCAGCGAGCCGAGAAACCTACGGCTTGGGCTTTGTACAGACGGCATCAATCCGTATAGAACTCTTACTAGCACACATAGTGCGTGGCCGGTTCTCCTTGTAATATACAACTTGTCTCCCTGGCTATGTATGAAACGTAAGTATATGATGCTATCTATGATGATTTCTGGACCAAAACAGCCAGGGAACGATATTGATGTCTATTTGGCGCCTTTGATTGAGGACTTGAAGAGGTTGTGGGAGGAAGGCGTAGATGTGTTTGATGCTTATAAGAAGGAGTCTTTCAAGCTACGTGCAATGATTTTCACAACGATAAACGACTTCCCTGCGTACGGAAACTTGTCAGGGTACAGCGTGAAGGGTCACAAAGCATGCCCAATATGTGAAGCAGACACACACTTCCAACAACTAAAGCATGGAAGAAAAACTGTCTACCTTGGCCACAGGAGGTTTCTTCATCGGTACCACCCGTATCGTAGGCTAAGAAAGCGGTTTAACGGCTTACCGGAGCATGGAATGGCTCCAAAGTCACTAACCGGAGAGGAAGTCTACAGTCGAGTGGAACGTATCCATGTCACTTTTGGTAAGAATCAGAGGGTTGCGGCTGAGAAGAACATATGGAAGAAGAGATCCATTTTCTTTGATCTTCCATATTGGCGTTCGCTAGACGTGAGACACAGTATTGATGTGATGCATGTGGAGAAGAATGTTTGTGATAGCCTTATCAGTACGCTTTTGCACATACCAGGGAAGACTAAGGATGGGATTAATGCGAGATTAGACCTTGTCGATATGGGAATAAGAGAACGGTTACATCCACAACTAAGAGATGATGGTAGGAGGGCATACATGGAGCCAGCAGCGCATACACTATCAAAAGCAGAGAAAAGAAGTTTGTGTGGGTGTTTGCATGAAATGAAGGTGCCGCAAGGGTATTCCTCGAACGTGAGAAGATGTGTCTCAATGGACGATTTGAAGTTAGTGGGAATGAAATCCCATGATTATCATGTGTTGATGCAACAACTATTACCAGTAGCTATTAGAGGCATAATGAAAGATGAAGTACGAAACACAGTGACAAGATTGTGCGTTTTCTTCAATGCTATCTGTAACAAAGTCATTGACACTGAAAAGTTGGATGAACTAGAAAATGAGGGTTACATTATTTTGTCACAACTAGAGATGCACTTTCCGCCTTCATTTTTTGATATAATGGTGCATTTGGTAGTTCATTTGGTGAGGGAGGTAAGGCTATGCGGTCCAGTTTACCTGAGGTGGATGTACCCTTTCGAGCGATACATGAAGATCTTAAAAGGGTATTCTAAAAATCCTTATCGACCAGAAGCCTCAATAGTAGAAAGATATGTAGTTGAGGAGGCTATGGAGTTTTGCAAAGATTATATGTCAGGGAAGAAGGAACAATCTCGGCATGAAGAAGGGAGAAGCAAGGGAACACGAGGACTGAAAGTGAAGAATGTTCCTCGTGAAGAGGTGTTGCAAGCCCACTTGTATATCCTGAATAATATGGAAGAAGTTCAACCTTACATAAATGAACACAGAAACACTTTGAAGAACAAGAATCCAAGGAAGAATGACATGCAGATTGCTATTGAGCAAAACAAGACATTCATGCAGTGGTTCGAGGAAAAGGTTTTGCACGAGATCGGTGTGTCTGAGACAATCGAGTGGCTAGCTTGGGGGCCTTCGTTTCAGGTCATTACTTGGACCGGTTATGATATAAATGGCTATTCCTTCTATACCAAAGAGCAAGATGACAAAAGTACCATGCAAAATAGTGGGGTCATGGTAGAAGCTGAATCTATGCACTTTTCCAGTTCGAGAGACAAAAACCCCATATTAGCGTCTATGGCCTATTATGGAGTTATAGAAGAAATATGGGAGATGACGTACAACAAGTTCAAAGTTGCTTTATTTAAATGTAAGTGGGTTAGCAACAATGCCGTGGTAATAGATAAACAATTTGGTTTTGTCTCAGTCGATCTTGGAAGAGTTGGCTATAGAGACGAGCCCTTCATTTTAGCAAGCCACGCGAAACAAGTGTTTTATGTCACCGATCCTGCCAGAAAAAATATGTCCATTGTCCTTAAAAGTAAAAAACAGAAGTATGGTGATCCGACCTTCAACCTTGATGACACACCACCTTTCACAACAACTACACCTCGAACAAATGAAGTTGAATTGGTAGATGATGACGAATATGCTGTAAGAAATGACCATGGTGAAGGACTATGGGAAACAATCTAGAGTAAGACCTTAATTTATAAACGAGAACTGTGTTTTTTCTGTTTTACTTCCCGCTTACTATATACATGTGTTTTCATTGCAATTTACTTACGTTTCTGATGATGCTTTTTGTGTTAACAGGAATATGGACAACGTTAGTGATGACGAGAGGCGTGGAGATGACGAAAGCTCTAGCAATGATGAAATTCCTAGAGTTGAACCCCCTGCAAGAAGGAGGGTTAGAGGCTGTACAAAGATGGGAGCATTGGTTGCACGTCATGAACATCAATAGGAGAGGCTGCATATAGACTTCGATGACAATCTGAATCCATTTGGTCCTGAGGAAGACCACTTCATTAGCTACATAGGGCTTTTGGCTCGAAGCAAAGTGCGCATTACCTACGATAATTGGAGATTGGTTCCCCCAAAAACGAAAGACATGATTTGGCAGCAACTTTTGGTATGTAAGTTTTGATGCATTGTAGCTTTGTTCTTATTGTTTCAAATATAATAATCTTATGTTTTACCTTGCAGCAAACATACGATGTCCCCGACACCACAGAGATGCATAGGCACTGGATGGATGAGGTTCGTGTACGATGGAAAGGTTTCAAGAACAAGCTAACAAAGCATTACATTCGAGGGGCCCTTAGGGGTAACGATCCATGTGCACAGTATACATATTTATCTCCAGAGGACTGGAGGTTGTTTGCGGCATCACGAGCAGATCCTGAGTTTTTGGTAAGATTTCTGTCATGATATAGAACTACTTATATCGTTGATTTCATATACTTTATATCGTTGATTCATTTTTTGTTGTTTTTCATTCATAGAAATTAAGTGCAGCAAATGCCCAGAGGCAAGCAGAAAATAAATATCAACATTTCATGTCTCGCGGTGGATATCGGAAGCTTGAGCGGCAAATGATGGCAGAAGAGTTACAGAAAATGAAGGAAGCAGCGGAATCTGATCCTAGCGTTGTTATCCAGCCACCGGCCCCTCCTCCACGTCACAAAAAATGGAAAGCAGGGAGGATTAAGGCTGGGAAGTACATAAATCCGACTGTTGCTGAGGTTGCTGCGAGGATTGTAAGTAGTTATTATACCATAAGTACCTAATTTTTTACATGTCGCAAGTGGTTTCGATACATTTACGATAAACTGCATGCTACAGGATGACCTGGACGAGCAGAGTAGCCAAGGTTCATTCAATCCAAGTAGACGGATGGACATCTTGTCAACGGCTATTGGGAAGGCAGATGACCTTGGTCGTGTTCGAGGAGAGACACGGGGAGTTAGTGCCGCGAGGTATTTTGGACGACAGCCACGTTATTCGTCACAAGCTGGACCTAGTAAGGACGTTGTGGCCAAGATTCGAGAGGACCTCGAACGAGAGATCGAGGCCAACCTTCGCGACAAGCTCCGACAAGAGCTGTTGCCAGAGCTTCAACTTGAAATGGCAAAGATGTTTGAAGCACAAAGGGCAAGGGACGAGGCTCGAACTCAGAATCCCCGGCCTTCAATAGCACGAGAGGAAGTTATAATCCTCTGGAGCAACCACTTGGCCACCCTTCTCCCACTCCAGTGTCGGGACCACTTGGCGACCCTTCTCCCAATCCAGTGTCGGGAGACCCTTGCACCCTCTATTTGGATGATCCACTGCTGCGTGTTGTTGCTGATGCTCTCGTTCACACATATGCTACCACCCACCATAATCAGCAAATTCTGGAGGATTATCGTAGGGTGAATGTGACGAGTGTTAGAAAGGGGGAAGAAGGTACAGCCATCCCTGTTCCCGATCCAGAGGTTGGCACGTTAGGTCAAGCGATAGGATCTTTCATCGTTTGGCCTCGCAATCTTATTGGTTCAGACGCAACACCTCCAATGGTAGGAATTACCTTACTGTTACTGAAAATCTGTTGGCATCCTAATAACAATTTGTTTTTTGATGTTCTAAAAGGATGACGAAGCTGCGAGCAAATGGCCCTTCTTAGCACAGCTGCAACAGATCTACAAGGGCATTAAACAGATTGACTTGAAGATGCCTCCAGGGATTGTGGGCCAAGTGGAGTATCCCTACACGATTGACAATAAAGATCTCAAGCAGTTTATCAGGTTGGAGGAGATAGATGCAGGCTGGGTCAAATTTGCAGTTCGGTAAGTTTTTTTTTCAATTTTCCCATAGAATTCATTTAGTGGTTTTTTGTTTTCATACATTCAAGCATTGATTCCTTATTTTAATTCTATTATAGCACCTTGCACGATCTCTGCGCAAACATGGAAAGAGGTAATTGGTATGGATTCTTATGTCCTGCGAATACGACAGGGGATACTTGTACTGTGGCGCATAGGACTCACTATGTCGGCTACCAAATGGCACAAAACAAACTTCGTTGTTATCTAGCACCCATTGTCCAACGGTTCGTATTTACATTTTGTCAATTTCAGAAGTTTACTAAATAATTGTCTTCTCACTCATCTAACTTCATTTTAATGTGTACATGTTGTTAAAGAAACCACTGGACTTTGTGTGTTATATGTCCCCGCCGCAACATAGTCTATTGGTTTGATCCCTTGAGTAACAAGCCAGACAGAGATACAAAATCCGTCTTCGACACGTAAGTTATCCTGTTTGTATTTCATTGACAACAAAATAAAGGAATGGTTCTAATTTCTGTTCATTTTGCTTTTCATGATAGTGCTTGTCAAACATATAGAATCCTAGGTGGGTCACGCGAGGGTGCAGTTGTTAAAAAGCCAAAGTGGTTTTATCCCATAGTAAGTACATTCGATCCTACATAATTGTTTCATTGACGGTCCTTTTAGACATACCTTT
Source organism: Inga leiocalycina (assembly GCA_963242795.1). Lineage (NCBI taxonomy): Eukaryota > Viridiplantae > Streptophyta > Magnoliopsida > Fabales > Fabaceae > Inga > Inga leiocalycina. Next base: position 64,540,819 of record OY725321.1, read on the forward strand.
ATTGATTTTAACAACCAATTGCATCCCTTTGATTAAAAGTGCCCTCGACAACCTGGCAACACTGAATGCGGATATTATGTTATACTTTATATGTATAACATAACTCAAAGTGGAATTACTAGCGATTTTGAAAAGGTAATCGCTTCTTCATTCTCAAATGATAATATTTTTGGTGTTCTAATCGAAATGCTAATTAATTCATTTGCTTGAGATTCATTTCATCTAAGCTTAGTACTTTCTAATTTTCAGATTTTTGATAATGAAGGTGCCTACCTACGTGAAGACCTTGATTTGATCAGAGATCTTTTGGCTGGACATCTTCTTCAACATATAGAGCAGTAAACTTGTTATTTTATATCAGTTTGTACTTGTGTGATGACAGCGTTTTGACACTTTCTGGTTGTTTTTTGTTGATATATATAGTAGTAGGTTGCTTGAAAGGTTATTTTATGTATATATAGTAAAGATTGTAGTGCTGGATGTCCTTACCAGTTTGTAACGGACAGTGTGGTTTATGAATCCATCTTTTATTCTGTCTCTGCAGTTTCAATTAGTTGGGTAATACAGAATGTAAATTATGGTATAAAAAAAACCAAACTTTTAGACGTCCCAAATTAACAATTGGGAGGTCTAAAGTCCCCCAGGTGGGACTTTAGGCATCCCAAATTAAAATTTGGGAGGCCTAAAGTAACCCAGCGTGGGACTTTAGGCGTCCCAAATTTTAATTTGGGAGGCCTAAAGTCCCCCAGGGTGGGACTTTAGGCCTCCCAAATTGTAATTTGGGAGGCCTAAAGTCCCACCCTGGGGGACTTTAGGCCTCCCAAATTACAATTTGGGACGCCTAAAGTCCCACCTTGTGGGGACTTTAGGCGTCCCAATTCTTAATTTGGGACGCCTAAAGTCTGACTTTAAGCGTCCCTATCATTTGGGACGTCTTTTGTTCCAACTTACTACGCCCCCAGCATCTACGTCCCCCCGTTTTGGGACGTTAAAAGTGCCAAATTTGGGAGGTTAAAGCCCCTTTTTGTAGTAGTGATTATATCATCTGTTTTTGACTTGGCATTAAATTGCTGCACTGACTCACCTGAGGCAAGACCTAATATGTCAGAGGTTGTGGTGTCACTGGGGAAACACAAGGCCATGCTAATGCCAAATATTCAAGGAACCCCTTGTTGAATAATTGTGTTAAATCAAATTGTATTTGCTGCAATCTTTAACCCCTTGGATTGTTTTATTTTTGCAACTTGTCATATGGAGTGATGATGTCTCCTGTATTAATATATTAATTATTTGAAATTTGAAAAATTTGGACTCGACATATGGGTTTTGGTTTCCTTCAAGTTAGTTTTTAACTTTTTTGAGTTACAAATGCACAATGAACAATAGTAACATAGAGTTAATGCGCTTGTTCCCCTTCATTATAAGTGATTCATTGTAAATGAATAAAGTTTAGAAAATGATTGAGTTGAGAGAGATATGCATAAAAGATAATTGAAACATGGAGGAGAAATAGAAATTGTTACAAAAAGAAGATATGGTAAAAAAAAAAAAAAGCAATGAAATTAATCCACCTAAGAACCAAAGTGAATCCCTTTACAACTCTTATACTACATCCGGTACTTAATATAGACTTAGTTGACTAAATTGAAGAGATTAAGGAACTTAAATGAATTATTTTAAAATATTTATATTTTTCATTTTTTCTCCAAACTAATTTTCTTGACTTATAAACTAATATATATTCTAATGATACACATAAGAAATTTAGCTCCTTTAATCTCTCTAAATTAGTCAACAGGGTCTTATATTAAGGACATAAGGTACTATTAATTATTCAATGACTAAGTTAACATGATTACTGGGTTCCTTGTCCAGCCCTACAATGATGAACCACGTTCCCTTTGATAAAAAGCCTTCAGTCATTGTGGACTCTAACAAATCCCATCTTGCATTGACCCAATTAGAGAAAATGGACCAATACCAAGACTATCCAAAGCTTTGAAACAAATTTATAGATACAGATTGGGCTGCCTTTTTAATGTTATGGAATATGATGTTTTATTTTTATTCTATTTTATTTTATTGGTCAAATCATGAAATTCAAATGCCAAAATTACTTGGTTTTCAGTCTATGTTGGGCTTGGTTTGTATGGCCCATGTCATTGTTAAAACAAAATTACTTTTATATTACTTTAATCAAAATCACGTTTTAAAAAAATATATAACAAACTTTCACATGTTAATACAATCTTTAGTCCTTCTAATTTTCTCTAATTTTGGTTTTGGTTCTTCTAATATCAAACCATAGATTTTGGTCCCTCAAATTTCATTCTGTGAATTGGATCCTATAATTTAATAAAAACTTGACCATTTTCCCCTTTGAAGAATCAATACCCATAGTTTGAAACTTAAACAACAAAGATTATACTAACCCAAGTTTTAAACACATGCTTAGCTCCTCAATGTAATTATGATGTATTGAAGTTAATACAAAAAAGATTTTTTTGAACTCTAGCTACATTGTTCTTAAAACAATTAGGGGATAACTATGTTTTAGTGGTGATTTTTTTTTCCATCGTTTTCATTGGTGATTATTTAAGAATCAATAACATTCATTCATTTATTTTTATGTTTATGTAAAACTAGGGATGTAAATAGGCTAGGTTGAATTAGGCTTTAGTTAATAGGCCTAGACCTACAATAGAGATCTAAAGCCTGGGCCTGGGCCTAAGCCTGTATATAGACTTTTTTTTTAAGTTCGGGTGATGCTATTAAATTTTAAATATGCACTGCAAGTGTACGGGTCGTAGAATAGTATAATAGCAAATCAAGGTCATCCTACAGAGATCCAAAGTAATAGATAATTAGGCATTAAAATTCCCATTTTCATTTAAGTTGAGCAAATCAAAGGAAAAGATTGAAAGACAATTTAAACAAATGCAAAAGAAACAAATCTAATGATTTAAAGATTTCAATTGATAAAAACAACCTAAAGTGGCTAATCCCTTCTTTAAGTTTTAGAGCATGTATTTACCCAATTAAAAGCACTTAATGTTAATTTGTTAATCTAGAGTTTAAATGAATATAAGTATCTTCCAATCACTTATACTCCTCTCTCAAGTTAAAATTGTTATTTCTAACTAATTCACTCAAGAGGCAATAAATGTCCAAATTCACTCTAATATGATTATATGGGTCCAATAGGTATATTCCTATCCTATTGGCAAATTAGAATAAATTCTAATCCCACATTACTTAATCCTATGGTCCAATTAAGATCCCTCTTCCAAGGTTAATCTAAATTCCCCAAATTCCTACTTAGTGGTGATCAAGCACAAAGTAGATAAATTAATACAAGATTAAGTAAACAAAATTTAACACTAAACACAATTAAATGGTTCATACATGCTCAAATCCCCAAATTAGTTCATAGCAATTCTAGGTTCAAAAACAGCTAACCACACATGGCTTTAAGCACAGTCATATCGCACAATTAAACCAGATTCCAAATCCATACATGAAAATTAAAGCAAGAGACAAACACAGAGCACAATAAAACAGGGCAATGAAATTAACACATGAGAGCTTCCTCTGTCCAGCTGCCTCGTCCTCTTTCTCTTCACTGTCAACAATTGCGGCTGCTGCTATCCTTCTGTCCAGCGATGCTGAAGATGATGATTGAACAATTGTGGCTGTGTCTCCTTCGGTCTTCCTCAGCTCAGCGCTTCTATCTCTCTTTTGAGGAAGATGATGAAGATTATGAAAACGGTGCCTCCTCTGTCCAGCTGCTCTGATCCTCCGCTGATCTTTCAATGTATTGCGGCTGCTCTTTTTCTCCCTCTTTCTGTGCGCTCCTTAGGTCTTTAATTCCTCTCCCACACAAAACAATGCCATCTCCTCCTCCAGTAACCAATTCAGCCCAATTACCTCTCCATTACGTGGCTTTCAATTGCTCTAGCCCAATGATTCCAATTCCCTAACCCAAAACCACGTCACATGTTCACCTAAAGGAAGAAAAAGAACTATTTAATAATAATAACAAAAACTAATATAAAGCAAAATAAATATGATATGGCATCTTTTTATTTTTTTATTTTCAAAATATTAAAAACTATAATATTTAAAATAAAATCCCGCAAATAATGCACCAAATTGATATCTTCTAAAATCTCAAGAAATATATTAAAATTTGCCTAGATAACTCTCCAAATATATCCAAAATAACCTGTAAATATGTAAAATATGGAGAGTTATCATCGGGCCTGAGCCTTCAAAGGGCCTGAGCCTTCAAAAGGCCTGAAGCCTATTTAAAGGCCTATTTGAAATGTAAGCATTTAAATAGGCTTAAAGCCTATGCCTCCATATTCATTTACAACCTCTCAAACATATTTAAAATTCTATATTATTTCTTAAAAGTTTAATTAGGATTTTTTCTCACCTATAATAGTTTAGTAAGAAAAAGAACACCTAGTGACAACAATTATCCAAGCCAATTAGAATAAGAAAAACCAATCTAAGAAAATATGTTTTCAAAAATCAACCAAGTATAACAAGTAGTGGCATGTAAAACCGGATTTTACCTTTTTTTTTCCCTATAGAAACCGAGATAAACTCCTCCTATTGAGATTATAATATTTTATTGGGCTTCACTAAAATAAACTTGTAGAAATTATTATGTTTCAATGAATGACGCAAATCAAAGGAAATGGAGAGAGCTAACATTACAGTCTTGAGCGATTGAAGAGAAGAGAGGTAAATGTATTCAACTAATAAATAAAAAAGTTGACTTTGGGGGTGAATGATGAGATGTGAAACCTAAGGTAAAAACTAAGTTTGTAATTGTATAAATAATTTATAAAACTGATTTAGATTATATTATATATAATAGTAGAAATTTAAAAAATTAAATAGGTCAGGCCTGTAGGCCTATAGGCTAAGTTTTATGAAAATAAGCCTAGTTTGTTTATCTAAATTGGGCTGATAAAGGGCCCGAACCTTGGCCTGGCCTAATTACTAAATAGGCTAGGTTAGACCGTAGGCCCCTAATAAGGGCATAGCCTATTTCCATCTCTACTTGTAAAAAGGATTATAAATGTAATTATTTATTGTTTCTTATCTACCATTCCAAGATTTATTTTCCTTTAAAAACAAAAAGAAAGAAAGGAAGAAAGCTGAATGGGGATCTCAACATTTTAATCACCACATGTCACTTTCCCATTCGCTATTCAATGCCTTGAATGGCAGGTGAAGCATTCCGTCTTCGAGAATCTATCAAGAAGAACTCTCAAACCGTTTCAGACGGATAGCTCGAGAAAATGATGGTGTTGTTTGGCAAATTGAAAATTAGCACTACTTTGTTTCATCTGAGAAAGCTCAAGGAAATGCCTGAAAATGGCGAGGAAGAGAGTGAGCCTAGAGCTTCGTCGAGCACCTGAGTCAAAGCCAGAGCAGATCCTTTCTTGGTAACGTGTAGGTGCTTCAGAACAGATCTGACGCGTCTTACTCTTTCTTTCCCTTATGCATGTTTCAATTTTGCTTCATCTTGTTTTCGCTGTTTATTTCTTGTTGTTTTGAGTGCTTTTTAAGTTTTCGACGGCATATTTCGGTGTTATGTTGTGTTGATAGCTTTTATTGTGGTCGTGCCAAAACAGAATGGAGTTTCATAATCAAGTTCTGGCTGGTTCCTTTTTTGACTTTACAATTTAATTTGTCAGTTTCCTGAGTAATTTGATCACTATGTGTTAATGATTTTTATAACGGTGTGGTTTGCATTTGGATTTCTCCTTGGTGGCGTTACCTTAATGTTGTTTCTAATGTTTAAGTAAATTTTGCTGTATTATTTTACAGGCTTTGGGATACTACAGGCTGGTGGCTAGGGTATGCTACAGATTTTGTGTCTCTGTTTTACTGATGTTTTTGGTTATTTTTCCAATATTTTAATCTTTTAATGAGCTTTTCTTCATTTACCTTCCCTAAAAACCAACGTCTAAATTGTAAGCTTATAAAAGTATTAAACATGTTGAGTTGGTGAATTCTATCTGGTGTGATGGCAGACTTATTGTATTTATTAGCTTTAGCCATTGATGAATGCTAATATTAATAGGAGATTTTTTTTTAATTCTAGAGAATTTGGTGAGACTCAATAATGAATAAGAGCTAGCTAGTTATGTATTTTTGCTAGAGAAATGATGCTTGGAGCCTAAAAATAAGACAAAACAGTTCAACAAAACAAAATAAAACAAAACAAGGAACCACAAAACATTCAGCCACCTGTATCTACCTTTTATCAGCAAAACTATAAAGCAAATTAATCCCACGATATCCCTCTACCATTTCTAGTCTTTGAGTCTATTTTCATCTTTTAGGAATAATTCACAATTTCTGTGTCTTGCAGTACATTTTCATCTCTTCAGATAAGCTCTCTTTTCTCATGAATAGGAGCTCATTATATTAATATCAAGACACACATAGCTTGTCTGGTTCTTGAAACATGGTTTTCTTTTTGCAATGTTGCAGTAATATATCATGCTATTTGCTTCTTGCTTGTGGCGTAGTTTATGTTGTCTCCGTAGATGGTGAAATGGAAGGCGTTGGAAATGATGGAGGTAGTCAAATCTCCAAGCTCTAGTTCTGAAGCTTCCTCACGGTGCCTCTGTCCTGGTACGAAGCTCTCTCAATTTGTGACTAAAACTCCTCTGTGGCAGAGCTCGTTCGCCTCTGGTGTCTGATTCTGAGCTCTGGCTCCAACTCTCCTGCCACAGTCAACCTCTGTTTCTGGTGTTGGGGAAGAAATTTGAAGGTCGCAGATTGTGGAGGAAGGTGACCATTGAGAGTGAATGGTGGTGTTCTACCGCACTTCTATCTCCCTGTGTTCTCTGTTGCTCCAGCAGGGAAGAAGACCGCCGCCGGCCTGTGGTAGTGGTGAATGATACTGCAAGCGAGAAAGGAAGAAGAAGGCGAAGTTGATGGAGGAGGTTGAAGATCTAGATGAGGTGGCGAGCTCTATCAATGGCCACCACTACTATTTCATTAAGTCCCCGGGAAGGAGCATCGAGCCTTGGCCTAACCCTTGGTCAAAACGTGTGTTTTGACCAAAGGGACTGCAATGAAAAGTTTGGAAGTATTTTGGGTGGAACAAAAATGGAATAGTGAAAACTTTTGTGGGTATAAATTTAATTTTCAAAACTTTTAGACCCCTTTTTTGAAATGCACCTGCCAGCAGCAGGAAATCACGAGAGCAAGCAATCAAGGATCTAGAGGTAGGCTATTAACTTGCTGTGTTATGACATATTAATGGGCTGATTCCTGTTTGCATGTCTGTATCCTTCGCTGTCTGTCGTTCCTCTACATATGAGATCACATCCTAGTAAACATCATAGTGACGCTGATGAACTAGAGACTAGAATGCTCTTAAATTTTCTTGTCACATTGCATTCAAGCCTACACAGAAAATTGATGTATGTGATCACTCTGTATTGTCTCTTGGAATTTTCTTAATGCTGGGGTGCATATATAGCTGATTACATAATCATGCTGCATTTTGAAAAAGCAAAACTATAAAGATGGTAGACCTGCATTTTTGGCTTGTTAAATTATTATTCTAGTATGTCATTGCAAGAATCTCTTTCCTTGTTTTTGGATTGTTGTTCTTTTCAAGTCCATTGTCAATGGTGGAAGTTAGGCACAAAGATCAATGGCGTGGACTGGCTTCTAGTCTTAAGTGCCCAGATAGAATTTGGGTGTTTTATTTATCTGCTCCCATTTTATTTATCTGCATTTTTGGCTTGTTAAATTATTATTCTAGTATGTCATTGCAAGAATCTCTTTCCTTGTTTTTGGATTGTTGTTCTTTTCAAGTCCATCGTCAATGGTGGAAGTTAGGCACAAAGATCAATGGCGTGGACTGGCTTCTAGTCTTAAGTGCCCAGATAGAATTTGGGTGTTTTATTTATCTGCTCCCATTTTAATCTCCATTTCATAAAACATTGCTCTTGTTATGATTTTTACATGCTTCTATTGCCACTTAACAGGAATTGCAACGGCGTAAAGAGGAGCTTGAACAACTGCTTCTCCCTGAAAGTGTTTGAAACTTTTCAAACGAATGGTGACCAACTAACTCATTACTTAGCATGAAGGTATATCCACTGGGAAAGGCCTGAATTTTGGTTGCTGATTTTCTGTTCTATACAAGGTTGTTTGTTCATTCTTTGTAGCAATTGAAGTTAGTTCTGTAAGTTTGGCGATTTGAACTGCATCCACAGGCAAAAACTATGGGTCATGATTTCTGTTTTTGCTGTTTCATACAATGTGGTTGTTCATTCAGTGTAGAGGAATTTTGTTATGTAAGTTGGGCAGTAGATAGTAAATAGTTACAAGCACAATTCGGTTTTTCCTACTTCATACAATGTGGCTATCCGTTTTATGTACAAAGTGGATTCTGTTATGTAAGTCAGGCACTTGACACAGTAAATAGGTAAAAGTAACATAAACAATTCAGTTTTGACTGTCTTGTTATGATTTTAAATTGAACTAGATTTTACTTGTTGCTCAAAAAGATTTAAAATTAATGGGGCTTCATTATTGATATTGATCCTAATCCATTTTAAATAATGAAATGAAACTATTGAACATGTCAAAATAAACATGCTTATTATATACTGCGCAGACCTTTTTGTTTGTAGTTATTTCCTCCATTTAAAGCTGATATTTCTGTTATGAGCAAATCACAACTCGATATCTTTTGGTAAAGAAAGATATCAATCACAATGCAAAAAAGCAAAAGATGAAAACTTGATGTGGTACGAGGATGATTGGAAGAAACAGGGCTTGGAAAAAGTTTTAGCTATGATAACTTTACTATTAAATTTTGTAGCTAAGAGATCATGTTGTTTCAAAAATCTTAGAAATACCGAATCTACGTCTGTTATTTATCAATTTTGAATAATACAAGTTATTATAGATTTTTTGTATGTATTCACATACTGATAATGTTACTTAGAAATGAGTTGCGTGCATTCACATAAAAATTAAAGATTGAGTTATATTCATGGGTTATAGACAACGTTGTTTATTACCACTTTTATAACTATAATATATAATGATAATGATAAAGATAATGATGACAACAACACATATAAATTCTAATAATACATAAATACTCTTTTATTGAAAATACATAAATACCATTTAGTTTCTCCACCGAAGTTTTTTTGTTTTGAAAAATTAAACCCTCAATCTTTATAATCTGCGATTTGGATCCCCTTTCCAGTTGAGGCCTTGAGGGATATTAATTATTAGATTGTGATACAATAATACAAATAATAATTGATAATTAATGTCCTCTTTTTATTTTAAAGCCGAGGAACTCAGAAGCATATTGCTTTGTTAGAATTGTACAATACAAGTAAATTGGAGGAAGTAGAAGCATCTATTAAGGAGGAGAAAGACCAAATTATAAAGCACTTGAAGGAACTAGCCACTTCATTGGAGCAAGATTTGATCTGGTGGGGATCAACTATTGATGTACTCTTGACAATATATTGGATACTTCTGTAGATGGAGATGATTGGTCAACGGATCTTGTTGACTTTGACGAGCTACATGGTTATGCTGCAAATAGTGCAAATGGTACTATTTCTGTCTCGACTAAGAAATAAGAAGCAAATTTTGATGATCGAGCTCCACTGAGAGAGGTTAAAAATTTGCACGTGTAGATCAGAGAAGAATTCTGAACTCAAGCTGAAGAAATGTAGTAAAGGTAAATAAATAAATATTCTTATTTAGGATTTAATGCTCTTACCGTTGGCCTATGTTAGAGTCTTGATATACACAATATACACTTGCTTTCAAAAGCTGGATTTTGAAGAATCTTTAGTATCAGGAGAAGTTCAGACTTAGCAAAGTCAATATTGTTAAATGGCAAATGAAACTCATAATAACATTTTATTCATCAACTTTATTCCATAATTTGTTCATCAAAGCTTATTTACCCATAGTCTTGTCTAAAACAAAAGAGCCATGAACATGAAATTTTGTAGCCATGTGATACAAGTGACCTGAACATATATAGACAGAAGTTCCTAGGCCATACATAAATGTTCTTAATTCTAAACCTAAAGCTGGATTAGTTATTCTGCCAGAAAAAAGAAAAGTGGGTTGGTCAACCTAAAGTTGTAGTCATGAGACTCGATGCATCCCTTTAATATCGTGAACCAAGGGAGAATTACTTTGAAGTCCCAAAGAAGGAATGTAATAACTAAGAAATCCCAATAATAAGTGAGTAGAATGAATCTATTGTAATTTGTTGCACCAAAACTTGTTATTACATGTTGTTCACTAGTTGAAACACTTTTTGGTAATCACTCTCTTTCTCCAGGGCCTTATAATAATTATGCTCTGAATTAATTGTCTCATCACTTCTGTTTAAAGTTGTTGTGATTTTGTTGGAGAGCAAATCAATTAGTAAAACCACTAGTATTGTTAATATTTCTGTTACTTTCATACAGTGCTGCACTTTCTGTTCCACTTGATAAGTCATCTAAGATTTTATTTTATTTTATTTTGGGAACATGCAAGATTTGCTCGTGTCTCAATCAAGCTAAACCCCTGTATTTTATTTCTCTTGGGAACTCCAAGAATCAGCACTAAATGTTAGATATGGTGGATTGAAAGATTCTTTTTTTTTTTTCCAGAATGGTGGATTGAAAGATAAACTAAGTGAACTCAACTGATGCTTATTTTTGTAGCTCCCACATGATTTGCAGAAGATTTGATTAGTGATCAAGTTTGACCCCTCGATTTGTATGAGTGAGCCCTTTCCATTTGATTATCTTGATACGTAAATGGGAAAACACAGAATAGGTAGGAATTAGTGTTGTTCTAAATATAGCATTGTTTTTTACCCACAAAACTTAATTTTATTTTGGTCTTAGAGGTGCAATGAAATTTCAAACATTTTTAGGGATTGACTGAAATAAAATTGTTTCAATGGGGCTAACTGAAAATTTCCCTTGAAAAAATGTAGAATTTTCCATGTAATAAAAATTGTTTGCAGAACATTGAAATAGGTAACTACAAGCTGGGTAGTTATCCTCTCCTTCAATCATAGGAAAATGTCCATTCAAATATGCTATCATCTCAAACTAAAAGGTCTTACGCTCTGTTTGGTTGCTTCAATGGAAATGGAAAAGGATTCCTTTATATACAGATTCAGGTATGCAACATCTATTGTTTCCATGGTCTCATTACCTAATATTAGCTATATGCTTTTTTCTATTAATTTTTAGCCAATAGTAAATATGACATTTGTCATACCAACAAATGATTGGTAGGGATAGTAAGTGGTCATGAACTCTCTAAGGATAAGAATACAAGTTTGAATCGTATGAAATGCACTTATTAGTAGAGTAGATAACCCGTTAGACGACATACTCTCTCTCTCTCTCTCTAAACTCTCTAAACTCTGATTAGTGCTTGTTTGAGTTGGCAGTAGCAGCTACTTTTTTGACGTGATTTTGATGGATGCTCTTGGTGATGAAGAAAGTGCCTATCCTTGGTCAAAGAGATTATGAGAGTTAAATATTCATTAAGTCTTAAGAACAACCTCAAGATAACACTTGAGTCAAATATTCTCAATTAATAGTAGTTCCTACAAATATGGATCAGGGGTGGGTGCTGTGCACCTCCCTGATGCGCAGGTGCTGCGCGCCCTATTTGGGGCCCTTCCCAAATATATTTTTTATGGTTCCTTATATCATTAGATTCTACATGAAATGGGCGACATTTTGATATATTATGGGCAAAAAATAGAGTTGTTTTCAATTTTATATGATTTTTCAAAGATTCAGTGCTCAAATTGAAAAAAAAAACTGTACCATGTTTCCAAAAAAAATGCACTGAATCTTTGGAAAATCATAAAAAATTGAAAACAATTCCATTTTTTTCCCATAATATATCAAAATGTTGCTCATTTCATCTAGAATCTAATGATATAAGGAACCATAAAAAATATATTTGGGAAGAGCCCCAAATGAGGCGCGCAGCAGGCTGCACATCAGGGAGGTGCGCAGCACCCACCCTGATCTTATATAGCTAACTACTATCTCTTGAGATATTGTTTAAACTCACTTAATGTGCAATTAAAATTGGAGTAATGCAAATTGTTCTTCTCAAATTGAATGTTCTAACGAACCATTCAAGAGCTAAAATCAACTATGATTACTAATCAATAACATGATAGCAAGCATAATTTCATCAAGCACATCAAAAGATATATATCAAAATGAACATCAAGATACATCATCCAATTGAAACTATAATGATCAACCCATATGGATACATAACAACAATCCAAGTCTTAAAACCACAAAATGATTAACCTAAACAAGGAAATCAACTATATAGTCTAAGCATAAGATTGAATCAAAGAACTCCCCTATGTAAGCGCAAGTGCTCAAGCCACAAATCTCCATCACCATGCAGTAAAAAGATCAGCCTCTCATGTCCATTAGAGAGCCCATACAATCTGCAATTTGTTGAAACATTTTACAGAAGTGGCCACCGAATAGGTTCTGGGTAGTTGTGGTATTAGGACATAGAGACGTTGGCAAATCTGGAAGTGGATTCGGAATAGAGGAAGTAGGAATGGTGGTTCACAGCAGTGGAGGAAAGATGTTGGTGCTGTGAAGTGAAGAGAAAGGATGGCGTTGATGAAGATGGTGGAGATGCTGCGACGATAGTGGTGTGTAGTGGTGGTTTGATGGTGCTAACTTGGAGAGCAATGGCGGTAATGAAATGCAGCTCTACGGTGGTTCAGGTGCCTCAGACTCCCAGCTTAACTCCCTCCTTCAACTCTCAGTCCTTCCCAAATCTCCTGTTCGCCGGAAATGGAGGACCGATGGTCCTTTGCCTCTTCTCCTTCTCCCTCAAGCTCTCTCTCTGTCCGTCGCCCTTGAACCCTCAGCTTCAGATTTCTAGCTCACTCACGGCCTCAGGTTTGTTCCTCTCAAGTTCTTGCGACGCCACCCCCCCTTTCAAAACTTTCAGCTCCCTTCTATATCCGACTCCCCAGCTGCTCTTCAATCGGGTCTTCCTATATCCAGATCCCATAGCCATAGCTAACCAAGTCGGGTCTGTGCTTTCATGTGTCTCTGATTCTTTTCTTCAACAAAAGCCTAAAATAACAACCGAATGCCCCGGTCAAAACGCAAGTTTTGACCAGGGACCTACATGAAACTTTGAAATGTTCTCCAAGAGGGACTAAACTTAAACATCTAAAATCGTTTTGGGGAGGTTATAATTTTCAAATCTTATGGGTACTTTTCTGTGATTTTTTACTGAACCCTTTTCCTTTACTCTTTGTGATTTTCACAGAATTCTTGGGCCCTTTTCTGTGATTTTACCCAAGCTTCAAAATATTAATTCTAGCCCTCCAGGTCTCAAAATTTCTTACTTTACACCTACAATGCAAGTTTAAGTTCAAGTAGCATCAAAAGTTCAAGGGACAATTGTATAAAAAAAATACTTAATAAATTTTGACCATTTTGCCCCTAATTGCAATTAATTCAAAACAATTGTCCCTAACCAAAATTAATGCTTAATCATGCAATAATGTCCCATAAAATCCATTAAAAATCCCAATTTAATTATGAAATATTACATAAAAATATGGTTCAATCAATTCCCCCACACTTAGACCTTTGTACTCCTGAACAAAGGTAATGAAGTACAATTTCTAAATTCAAATCATCAATGCATTTGAAAGATGAGCAAGTTCATAATTAGAAAGCAATGGATCAATTAATCAAATTCCTCAAGCAAACACTAGTCATAGTCAAGGAATGTAAAGAAATTAGCTAATTGCACAATTCAAAATATTAGAATGAAGCATAAGAGACTCTCAAGGTATTAGTGTTTCACTCACCTCACCTCATTGGGATAATTTCACTCTAATTTACTTAACAAACACCTTACCATAGGCTTGTAACAACTCTAACTTCTCCACTACTAATAGCAATAAATGTAATGAATCAAGAGGGCTTTAAAGGCTTATAATGATGGATGAAGGCTAAATATAATGGATTAATGAAAGAAGAGAAATAGTTGATATGCAAGTCAAAGTTAAAGAATAAGCTCATACCACTCAAATAACTTGAAAACTCTTACCAATTCTTTTTGAAATTCATGAATAAATGCCTTCTTTTGTTTTTCTCTTTCTTGTTTTTTCTTTTCTTTTCCTTTCCTTTTTTTCAATACTTTTCTTCTTTGTCTTTTTTTTCTCAATATATATATTTTTTCAATTCAATTCTCTCTCTTCTTCTTCTTCTTCTTCTTTTTTTTTTTTGTATATACATGGCATTTCAATATACACATTGTTCAACTTTCTATTGGCAAATCACTTTTATTTTAGAATACTATGAACACTATGAATAAAATAACATGCATACAACATAGGAATGGCTCAAAGGGTTAAAAAAATGGTGATGAATGAGGGCTTGTGTCTAGATGAAAGGGTTTAGAATTGAATGCCTCTTTCATTTCCATTACACTAATGCAAATGCCGCTTCGAAAAAGATTAGAAACAAGTTCTAGATGGTGAAAAGCTAAGTGAACATCACACATGGAAAGAATTCAAGGCCCAATTAATCTTCCAGCAAGGTTTTGTTTCTCCAATGCACATTCTAACAAAATCAATTGCATAACAAACTAACCACAATGCATTTGCTTAACTAATTCAAATGCTAACCTTACAAACATAATTAATCAAAACATTGCAATCAATTATAATGATGCTCAACTCTTAAATTCACTAATGATATAGAAACTCTCTTCTTTCAAAACAAGGAGTAGACAAAAATCCAATAGTGGGTTCATTTCTCATCCCATTCACTTGAAAAGCAAAACATGGTTTCAAAAAGTTGCCAAAACACTAGATCTCATGAAAGTTAAAAGAATTTCTCACAAATCTCATTTCCAAAGTGACAAATGCGACCCTTTACCACTTAGGTCATGCGTCAAAGCAAGTCATTCTTAAGAAAGAATTTTTAAAAAAAAATTTATAGTTTAAGGCATTTTTCATTTAAAAACAACCAAATAATGGGATTTGAAATGTATTTCACTCCCCCACACTTAAATAACACATTGTCCTCAATGTGTAAAAACAGCTCTATTATTCTAACTTGTTCCTTAGTGAAGTGGGAAGTTGTGAAGTCCAATTGCAATTGGAGCACAACATGTCAACATCATATAAAGAGGGAGAATGAGAAACAAGTCATAATAACTGAGAAAATTAAAATGAAGAGGCACAATGGTAATTAAGTATGGCAGTGGCCAAAAATACAAATTATATATAGGGAGTTCTTATTCTAATTCTTAGCTACACTATTTCTACTTTTCTACTGGAATGTCCTTCCCCCACACTTATCTCAAACAATCAGTTAAGTATATATAACCACCAATCTAGGAATACTGAAAGTAAAAGATTGTGAAAGGAGAAGAAACAACCTGGCCTCAAGAGGGCTTTGATGATGAATCATGGTAGAGCTTGAGGAGGTGTCCATTAACTTGGAACTCCTTTCCAGTAGTCTCATCAAGCAACCCTACCATGCCAAATGAATGCACTTTGGTGACAGTGAAAGACCCAGCATCTAACACTTTCCTAGAGGTCTTGTTAGCACTGAAATGTCCACCACAAACCATTGAATGGCAAGCAGAAAGTATGTCTTTGGACTCGGTCTCTGGAATGCACCTCCTCATCACTTGATCATTACGTAGTCTCCACAAATAGGGCTTATCCCAAATGTAGTGTTCAGCTTCCCATTTAAGTTTTTGAGCCTGAAAGGGAGACAAATGCTCAGGGATTAGACAGTCACCATATAGTTAACAAGATTAGCAAACCAAGGAATATAGACAGAGATAGACATAAGAGATGAATCAGGAAAGTCATCACAAACAAAGTCAGAATCAAGTACTCCCCTTGTTCCATCCGATAGTCTACTCAAGTGATCCACTACAAGGTTAACAGTTCCAGGCCTATCCTTAATGCTAATATCGAACTCTTGTAGCAACAGCATCCATCTAATGAGCCTTGGTTTAGATTGAGGCTTGGTGAAGAGACACTTCACCACTACATGATTTGTATACACAACCACTTTGGAATTGATCAAGTATTGTCTGAACTTATCTAATGCAAATATCATAGCAAACAGTTCTTTTTCAGTAGTTGTGTAATTCCTTTGTGCACTATCCAAGGTTTTGGATGCATAGGCAATCACATGGGACAATTTACTATGCTTTTGTCCTAGCATGACCCCCACAGCAGAATTGGAGGCATTGCATGCTAATTCAAAAGGTAAGGTCCAATCTGGTACACTAAGGATAGGAGGAGAAATCAAGTGTGCTTTCAATTCATAAAATGCTTGTTTACAAGGATTATCAAAGACAAAATCAACACCCTTTTGCAATTGTTTGGATAATAGTAGAGCTATTTTACTAAAATATTTTATGAATCGTCAGTAAAAACCTACATGCCCTTAGAAAGAATGACGTGCTTTAACACTAGTAGGGTAAGGCAAGGAATAAATCACCTCAATGTTAGCACTATCAACTTCAATGCCCTTGCTAGATATCAAATGACCAAGTACTATTCCATGATCAACCATGAAATGGCACTTCTCATAATTCAAAATCAAGTTTTTCTCAATGCATCTAGCAAGAACATTATCCAAACTAGCTAAACAAGCATCAAACGAATTGCCATACACTGTGAACTCATCCATAAAAACCTCAATAAAATTTTCAAGAAAATCACAAAACAGTGACATCATGCAACGTTTGAAAGTGCTAGGTGCATTGCACAATCCAAACGGCATTCTCCTATAGGCATAGGTACTAAATGGACAAGTAAAAGTGGTGTTTTCCTAATCTTCGGGAGCTAAAGGGATTTGGAAATATCCTGAATAACCATCTAGGAAACAATAATGACTCTTACCCGCCAACCGCTCAAGCATCTGATCAATGAAAGGCAAGGGGAAGTGATCTTTTCTAGAGGCTTCATTCAATTTCCTATAATCTATCACACTCACCAAGCATTTTGCACCCTAGTAGGTATCAACTCATTGTTTTCATTCTTTACCATAGTGATCCCACTCTTCTTAGGCACTACTTGAACTAGACTAACCCACTCACTATCAGATATTGGGTAAATAATACCCGCACTCAATAGCTTAGTTACTTCTTTCTTAACCATATCTAGAATCAAGGGGTTGAGTCACCTTTGGGGCTGCCTAAGGGGTTTGGAATCCTCATGCAAGAGGATCCTCTGGGACAAATAGCCAGACTAATCCCAGGAATGTCAGCCAAAGTCCAACCTAGAGCTTTCCTATTCTTAGACAAAACATCAAGCAACCTCTCCTCCTCACTCACAGAAAAAGAATTTGAGATAATCACAGGCAATTTTTCATCAGAAGCAAGAAAAGCATATTTCAAATGAGAGGGGAGAGGCTTAAGCTCTAAATCTAGAGGTTGAACAATAGAGGGAATTAGTCTAGGAAGATCAAGGGTAGTAGAGATACTCCCCTTTATAGACGAAGGTAATGCATGACTTGTGCTAAGCTCCTTTGATTCCACCACTTATGCATTGATCTTCCCAAGTATTGAACCAACATTTGGTTGGTCTACAACAGCAAAAGACTTGGGGAAAGTAGCTTCCTTCATACCTACTTCACAAGGAGTGATTAGCTCATTCAAAAATCGTAAGGTATGAAGAGTAATCTTAGTTCTAGGATTAAGTTATGAGTTAGGAAGTGGCCTTTTAACCACATGGTGAGGCCCAAAGTGAGCCACCTAAGAGGATGTCTTAGTCGGTGTGAGGGCTATCCCCTTACAGATCAAATCATCCAAGTCTTGACTACCGACCTCAAACTCAGCTTCCTCCACTAGTTTGCGACCTGAAACATTAACAAAAGCACCTTCCTCACAAGTATCATCACTCAAGCATGTGTTAGTGGAAGAATTAAGCTCCAACAAGCTAAGAGCAGTAAGAGAAAAATCACTGAGGGAGGATAACCAACAATCAACAATCGGTGAGTGAAGGTTGGAAATCTCAATCCCACGTGAATCAAAATCATCAACAGAAGGAGAAGAGAATTATTCATCACATGAAGCTGATGCAATACCACAGTTAAGATCACAATCATCAGTGTGCAAGTCAAGCTTATATTCATTAACCACATCATCAAGTACTAAGTCAATTGAATTCACACCTAAGAAAGAGTAATCTTCAAAAGGGTGCTTTATGGCTTCGTACATGTTGAAACTAAGCTTATGGTTACCCACCTTCATAGTGATTGGCCCATCTCTCATGTCTGTCAAGGTACTAGCGGTTCTCATGAAGGGTCTCCCTAAGATAAGGGTGGATTTATTAGACTCTTGAGACATGTCTAACACATAGAAGTCAACGGGGAAAACCAAATCCTTAACCTTGACAAGTAAATCCTCAATGACACCTTGTGGTTCCCTAGTGATCCTATCAGCTAGTTGGAGAACCACACTAGTCCTCTTAAGCTCCTTGACACCAAGAGACTTAAAAATGGCACTAGGCATGACATTAATGGCTGCACCTAAGTCTAACAAGGCTTGAGCTACATGCACATTACCTATGGTACAAGGTATAGTAAATGAGCCGGGATCGTTGCACTTAACAAAGATTTGGGGTTTGAATAGGGCAGACACATTAGAGCTAACTTGAACTCTCTCATTAGGCCTAAACTTCCTCTTGTTAGTATAAAGCTCTTTCAAGAATTTCCAATAGCTAGGCATAGACTTAACCAATTAGAAGAAAGGAACATTGATATCCCACTTATTAAACAAATCATACATTTCTTTTTTAGTTTGTTCCTCATGCATTTTCTTGCCTTGAAAGTAAGCTTTAGGGAAAGGGAGTTGAGAAATTTTTACCTCCTTACCATTAGCATTGGATAAGGTGCCTTGCCTACTTGACTCGCCTTCCTCAAAAGTTCTTCTTTCCTTGGAGCCAACCTCTCTCAGAAGTGGTTGTTGTTCCACTTGAGGTTGCTCAACCACTTTGTCTTTCTTCTTGTCAAGAATAGCCTTCTCTTTAGAGCTCTCAGAATAAGGAAGCTTCATTGGGCTTAAGGGTGGACTTTCAACTTCTATTTCCTCATCATCCTCATTGTCAATCTTTTCAGGGAAGTGCACCTTCTTGCCACTCCTCAACTCAATAGTATTCAAGGACTTGGGATTGATAACTGTGTTTGAAGGAATAGAACCACTAGTCTTAGCATGCACATCACTAAAGGAATTGGAGAATTGAGTTAAAATCAACTATGATTACTAATCAATAATATGATAGCAAGCATAATTTCATCAAGCACATCAAAAGATATATATCAAAATGAACATCAAGATACATCATCCAATTGAAACTACAATGATCAACCCACATCGATACAAAACAGCAATCCAAGTCTTAAAACCACAAAATGATTAACCTAAACAAGGAAATCAACTATATAGTCTAAGCATAAGATTGAATCAAAGAACTCCCCTATGTAAGTGCAAGTACTCAAGCCAAAAATCTCCATCACCAAGCAGCAAAAAGATCAGCCTCTCATGTCCATTAGAGAGCCCACAGAATCTACAATTTATTGAAACATTTTACAGAAGTGGCCACCGAATAGGTTCTGGGTAGTTGTGGTATTAGGACATAGAGACATTGGTAAATCTGGAAGTGGATTCGGAACAGAGGAAGTAGGAATGGTGGTTCACAGCAGTGGAGGAAAGATGTTGGTGCTATGAAGCGAAGATAAAGGATAGCGTTGATGAAGATGGTGGAGATGCTGCGATGATGGTGGTGTGTTGTGGTGGTTCGACTGTGCTTACTTGGAGAGCAATGATGGTGATGCAATGAAGCTCCACGGTGGTTCAGGCACCTCAGACTCCCAGCTTAACTCCTTCCTTCAACTCTCGGTCCTTCCCAAATCTCTAGTTCACCAGAAATGGAGGACCGATGGTCCTCTGCCTCTTCTCCATCTCCCTGAAGCTCTTTCTCTGTCCTTCGCCCTTGAAGGTCATGCCTCAATTTGCATGCCCACAACTTGGCTTTCAAATTGGTCCTAAAAGATCAAATGTACAAGAATTAGGTTAAAACCCATTCATGTGCAATTTTAGGCACTTTCATAGTATTTATAATGGTTATATAAGCCTATTTGATAATTTACCAAAATGCCCCTGCCGTCCCTGTCTGACTGTACTTTTCTCAAAATTTTAACTTGGGCTATTTTGACATATTTTTGCTCAAGGAATCTATTTTTGGACTCGAAATTACCAAATTCACTGCCAAAAGACAAAAATGCTCTTTGCAGCCTCTATTTAGGGGCGTTTTGGTAATTATGCATTCTAGGGCTTTTCTGAAAAAGTGTTTACATGTAACCGCACCTAATTTTCCCTCCTGAACACAATGGAACCATCAATTTCATGCAAAATTCAACTTTTAGCCCCTATAACAGCCCTGGCAGAATTCCCCAAGAAAAGTTGGGGTTTTTTGATTTTGACTCCGTAGACTTGCTCCTTTATACTCCTAATCACTTTATTAACTATTTAATTACGTTGAAACCACCATTTAGACTCAATTTCGGCTGCATAAAGCCTACGACACACCCTTTCCCAAATTATACAATCAAAGCAAATACAATAGAAATCCACCGATTAAATTACTCACAACAACTAGAACAATCAATATTTGAAGTTTAAGCAATTACCTCTTCTTCCCTCTGGCTTTTCCTTCTTGTGGCTGAAATCCCTAACCCTTTTAACACAGAATTTTTGCTTCAAACACCTTAAATAACATAGAAGAGAAGCTTAGGAGAATGATTACATATGTTAGGAGCCTATTTACTGAAGGATTCGACTTACCTTGCAAATTTTCTTGCTTCTTCTCTCTCTACAATTCAGCTGCTCTCTCTCTCTCTCTTAGACCTATTTTGGGGGCTGAAGAAGGAAGGGAAATGTTTTATAACATTTCAAAATTTAGCACATAATTAATTAATTAATTAATTACTAATCCAAAATTTGGACATTTTATGGCATAATTCCTAACTTCATGTAACTTGATGCCTTTCGCCCAATGAACATGCAACTAATATTTCCCTCTCTTGATACCTGTAATAGCATTCCAAGAGTCCTTCTTCCATGTCCAAATTGGCTTCATAACTTGCTCCAGTTACATTTACACCTTGTGTCACAGTTTCGATCAAATTTGCAATTTTGCTCAAATATTTCATAAATTCATATTTATTTGACCGAAATACTCTAAATATATTTTTACCCTTTATTTCACTTAATTAATTGAAATTAACTTCAATTAATTGGAAAATAATTAATTTGGTGCTTATTTGGCAATCTTACAAGTTTGCCATTACATTTTTCTTCATTTTCGAATTTCTAGCAGATTTTCTGCCCAAACTTTGAAACATCATAACTAAATTTGTAGACATCGTATTAGTGTGATTCCAAAGGTTATAGAACCCTTATTGAGTCTAGTTACAAGGAAAAATATATACTTTTACCAATTAAAAGTAAAAGATCCCCAGAATTAATTTCTTTGAATGTTGTTCTAGAAAATCAACAGGTTTTTTGGGCTAACTTAAACAATTCATAACTCTTTGTATATAGCTCTAATTGATTCATATGAGCAATCAAATTAAAGCTTATGATGCCTACTTTCATTCTGGAAAATTTGATAAATATTTGTCATCATTCGGTCATCCAAAACCACATGACAAACTTACTACTTCACATGTGATTTCACTTGAAGTACTGTTCGTCTTTCAATTTCCAATATTCAATTCCTATGACCATGAATATTATTCATTTTATTGAATATCATGAATAATTACAATACATATTTGGTGAATAAAATTTGGGGTGTTACACTTTTCCATTCCATTATGTGTACCAAATAAACCTTCATGCTTAAGTCCCATGTCAACTGAGTTGAATCTTTACTAGAGTCCAATAAGGGAAATTAATCAACACTTAAGCCTCTGTTTTCAGCTCCAGACTCTAGCCAAACTATAAATGGACCATAAATAATTTTGGGTTAGGATGTGAATTTATTCAGAAAGTTTTTGTAGAGGAGCAATGTTATTTCGGAAGTGTTAAAACTGAGCAATATTGTCCATTTTTATTAAAAAATTGATGGTCAATGCAATTTTTTGAATAGTCAACATTAATTTTTTAATAGAATAGGGCACCTTTTCTATGATTTGAAACTTTCGGAGTGACATTGACCTTGAAAAAACTTTCAAGGAAATATTGCCCCTCAGCGGAAAAAACTTGTGGGATGGATTTGCACCTTAACCTAATAATTTTTTCTTCAATGCAAAGTGCTCAACAATGCCATTACGGTTATTTAATTAAAATCATATGTTTCCGTTGATTTATTCCATCTTTGCAACTTCTACGGGATGTAGTGCATGCATGCAATTTTTGTACTTAGCTTAGGAAACAAGATAGTCATAATCATTACTAAGTTGAGGTTCTTGCATCACCTAAGTAAAAGAATGAATAACAAATATGGGGCATAAAATGGCCCTTGAGTAAAAACTAAAAAGAATGATCAGTACATGAGTTATTCACTTTCCACTAGAATATCTAAGAAAGAATCATGCAAATAATATTGAAAATGAAGTTTCCTTTTTTATAAACATAGGCAAGTGTATTTGAACATTTTATTCAGTGGTAGTACTTGCAACACTCAAATCCACAGAAAGATCAACATCCTGAAAACAAACAATAAAGAAACTAATGTGAGCAAATGAGGGATTGCTTGTTAATAAACAATTTGCGTCAAATTTTTTCAAGAAGGATAAAATACTATAGCATATCATGGTATGTGAAGGGTTATTAATTATTAAAAAAAAGTATCTCAATTGACAACTCGCTTGTAAATAGACAGAAATATGCCATTTTTCAGAAATGAGTATGAACAGCAAGTACATCTTTGAATCAGAAATTATGCTTTATTTGCCCAAAAAAAAAGGATAATAGTAAAATAAACAGAACAAAAAGGAAATTATTCCAACATTGCACAAAAAGTGTTTTTGTAATCAAAAGGTAAGATTTACCAAAAGATGGTGCCAGACCAAATTGAGAAATGATGTGATATGAGAGATAAGAGGGAAGAATTACAGCGATGATTCCAGAAGTGATTTGATGAAATATGCAATTTCATTATAATATCATATAATTGATAATTACCGTTCCAGTGATCTTTCTGTACAATGCAACCACATCTTTTATCGTGGACTCAGTGCGTAGTGGGGTCATAGCTCTACAAGTAATAAAATGTCAGTCAGTAAAACTGATTTTTTCAGATAAAATGAAAAAGTCCCCTCAGGTGGAATAAGAAAGATGGTAAAATCTCAAATCCCTTATGAAGGAAATAAACCAAAGACAAAAATAACCCTACTGATTTGAAAATATGAAGTAGCTGTAGGTTTATACTAAAAGTTAAAAAGTATATTTGGTTGTGTAGATACTTGAGCCATTTAACTCCAAAGCTAATTTTTTTTTAATCAAAGTGGTCTTTAACATGGTATCCCAATCCCACAAATCAAGTAGGTATGGTATGCCATTTCTATATTTACACACCCCAATTCTAGTTTCCTTTCACAAGGGATAAGAAAAAGAAAGCAAGTGAAAAAAATAAAATAAAATATCTCAAAGAGATTATACTTACAGTAGAGATGAAGCAACCATTGGCTTTACAATCATTCTCAGGTTCATATCTGTCATAAGTGTCATAGAATATCTCATCTATAGGTCCAAGCAGATCAATACAGGGCTTCAATTCTACCTCAGGTTGGTCAGTCTCTACTTCTGCTGAGACAAAAGCAATATATTTTCCTTGTGCTACAACATTAACAGAATAAGAACAGCAAAAAAGATAACTACGGTTACCATGGACACCAAGAATCAGTTCCTTAAAAGTTGGAATCATAAATTTACAACTAAAAGTTCATTATTCTACTCACATCAACTTTAAGGTCTGTCATTTATAAGAAATTGAGAACATAATGCATCCCCGTTCACATTTTAATTTTAGTAGTCTCACTGTCCCACTACTTCCCCTCATTGTCTTTCTTTGGAGTTAGAGACAAGTCCTTTATTACTTCATACCTAAGAAGGTCATTGTTTATGCTTTCATCATTTGTGATTCGCAAAATAAGAAATCAATGAAGGCTAGGGTTTGTCCTTACATATCTGATTTGTGACCAAGTTGTTTTTGCGGCAGAATGACCTGAGCTGAGTGAAAATCATTGGTATTTGGAATAGGATGACTCATAATACATATAGCATGTGCAACTTTTCCAACCTTTTTGCCCTATCAGTCAATAAAATATTTGTCGGTGAAGATTAAACCCATTATTAGATATCGAGATTAAGTATGTTACTTTCTCATTTAAACCATGAAAACTTGCTTTTCTAATCACTAAAACATGAGAGAAGATAATAATCTAAATACTCTAAAGGAATCTAATTGGGTACCTTATCAGGTAGATATGAGGGATCACACACAACTTTCTTGCATTTGGTTGTTTCCCCTTCAGATGTCACACCGATGGCGTTCCCACTATCATCAAACTCAACCTGCTCAGTGGAAATAAACAGTGAAAAACTTGAAAAAGAAAAAAAAATATTAGAAAAAGAAAAAAAAAGGACATAAAGAACTTGTGAAGACAAAATGAACTTTAAGGGCTTCTTTGGTATGAGGGGAGGGGAGGGGAGTGAAAGTGAGCAAAGGGAAAATTATTTTTGAGTTGCATTTTAAAAAATTCGAAGAAGTGTGGTTAAAAGTTTTAAATTTATTTTTTACTCTTTCATCTTACATCTTCTCTTTACTAAAATTTTGTAACCCCACTTCTCCAATCTTTTTAAATTCAACTCATAAGAATTTTTACTCCCTTCCAAATCCCTCATACCAAATAGACCCTAAATTATTTGCAAATGACAAGCCAGAGAAGAAATATCCTTACAATTCAATTTAATTTCTTAATACTAGTGATTCATCATTATGAATTTAAGCAGACAATTCATTATCATTATGAGTTTGGGTATCAGATTCAAATGCTCTATAGATGGAAGCCTAAAATTTTTGCATTGCTTTATAAGTTTCAGAAGCCAAATAGGTTAAGGATATATAAACTATATATTGACACAAGAATGTCACCATTTGTGTGTCAGAGAATCAGAGAGAGCAAGAGATATAATAGGAAAATTCTTAATGCAATTTGCTTCATTAGTTCATTATTCAATAAAGCAAAAGAATGTCCTTGTTTGTCTAGTAGAAGAAACCAAGTTAGAATGAGGGAATAAGTTATGACAAAGAAGTAGGTGGAGTTAGCAAAATACAAACCATGAAAACTTTTGTGACATATGGGCTAATTACATCCCTTAGGACATATGAGGAAAACACTTTGAAAGTAAACCATATAAAGTCTTTAATCCTTTTATTTTCTTTGTTCCCCCCATCATAAAACCCTTATAAACCAAAAGGGCTTTTATAGTAGAAAAGCATCAAGACGAAAGCTTTCACCACTTCTAGTAATTCAAACTATCTTCCAGAATACTGAAGCAAGATAATGGACTTGCCTTACATTCTGATTTGTAGAGCATGTAAGTTCCTTCATATACTGCACTTAAACGTGCAAATGCCCATTCGCCATCACAGAGATGAATGTTAGCTCTAGATGTATAATAACATAAAAGGATAGAGAGCAAGGAAAAGCTCAGGCAATTCTCTCAATCCATATAATGGATATATGTAAGGTGAGCCTCCTTGAAAACGTGCTAGGGACTCTGCATAAAGCTAGATAAAATTGAAAGTAGTATTACTAGCTTATGTAGCTTACCAAGTAATTCTAACTACATAAACATCAATAGAATCAACTGAAAGGTATGAGTTAGAAGATCTCATGAAGAAAAGTTAGAGGAAGCTTGAGGAATCAAGGTAATAACATTGGGTATATCCAACATTCATGGAATAGACTGGTCCACAAGAATATGTCAGTGCATAAAAAGAAACAAAAGGATAATAACAAACTCACAATATTCTTCATAGTATCACAAGATAGAAAGAGAAAACATTATATGCCAAATGACTATATGGTCCATAACCTTGTGTTAGGATATACATAAAGAATCATATAATGACCATTTTTTATGTTGAGTTGTAGAAAAGGGAGAAAGCCTTTAATGAAGTATTATCTGAATCTTCTTTTGTCAATGTTATCATACTCTATACATAAAATGTTGGGAATTCAGCTTTGGTACATGATTTTTTCCAACGTTTTGAAACCCGGACCAGTCACTGGACTAGCCACGATACTGGGTCAAGGGTCAATGGGTCATATTGGAGTCGAATCGGAGCTAACCCAGGGCTAAACCAGTGAAAAATTGAAGATTTCAAGCTTATTAATATGAAACTCTAAAGAAATTTTTTTAAAAAAAAAATCAATGTTTCAAAATAAATAAATAAATAGTGACTTGGGTTGGCTCCCAAACCGGACCGGTTTACCAACCGGTTCACCGGTTTCTAGTCCAAACAGGCTGGTTTGGGTTTCAAAACCCTGATTTTTTCACTCTCATTTTTAGGATGGTCCAGTGTTGCCGAGAAAAGTTTTATCATTAGCGTCTAGTGAAGACGATAACAAAAAAATAATACATTTAACAGATAATAGACTTTTAGACTAGGTTCATCTAATGGGCATAGTTATATTCATAGTCATCCATTAACAGACAATGAAGAAAAGCCTTGAAATTCCTAGAAGTTTTAGTGGTTCCAGGATTTATATTATATTTTGTACTGCAACATTAAGGGACCTCTACAAGGTCAAGGTCCAAGATCACTAAAACAAACTAGCTGTGGAGAGGGGTGAACATACCAAAAATTGAAGTAGCTAAAGCAATGCTAAGTTTAATTACAATGAGCTTAATTGGAAACATTAACTAGGATAAGTGTTTACACTCTTCTCTTATTTAAGGTAGTGTTTCACTTACATCCACTTTAACCACACTCTACCATAGGCTTGTAATATTTCTAGGCTCTCCACTACTTGCAACAATGTCATAAATAAATCCAAAGGACTTTATAGGGTTGTAATGTTGAATAGGCCAAATGATGGAAAATGTAACAAACACTATGCTTGCACCAAATAATTTGCTAGATCACCTAGCACTATTGAAAAAAAAAAGAGACAAATTCAAAGAAAGAAATAAAGTCACAATGGTAAAATATCTGAATTAAGTTTATTTCTATAGTTAATAGCCTCACATATGGTTTATTTCAATATCTGAACTGTGAGTCCACCTACCAACATATGGTTGATAGCCTCATTGATGCCATTATGTTCACAACCAAATCAAGGAGAGGTCTATCTCTCCATTTCAACAACTCTATTATGTTGAAGGGTTTTAGGTATTGATAGTTTCCTAACAATGCTTTTCTTGTACACAAAACTGCTTGAACTAATCACATGGGTGTCCTTAACCCTTGTTAGTTCAAAAGGTCTTATCCTTTTAGTTTAACTGAATCCTGACTAGATCAGCCATTATCTAACAGCTTCACACTTGCCAAAAATCAAGTAAACATTACTGTATTTCGAGTAAACATCCACAACGTTAACGAAACACCAAGCTCTTTGTGTTTTGCCCTCACGTTCATTGATTCACTAATGTCATAATTTGCCAATTGCAATGGATATTCTCAAAAAATGTTTCTTTGTCTTTCTTGCCAGGTAGAATAAGTTTTCGACTTATTCATAAGGGTATTTACCCTTTAGCACACATTATTTAGCAAATACTCTTTTGCTAGTTTGATCATTCCCTTTGATCAAGGTGTACATATGGCAAGAAATGGAATCTTTTGTCCCTAGAAAAGAAACATCAAAATCCAACAAATGATTTGAGATTCAAAGTCCCATCGATCCTTAACTAAAGAGATAGCAAAGATGTGATTCTGTCAGTTGCAATTGTATGGAGTGAATTATGGTGGTTTATTTATACAGAGTTAATGTGCAAGTTCCAATCCCTTGATTTTATCTCTTTGTTGCTTTGCATGAAGCCATATGCTTCTCTAAAATATCCACAACTCATGTAGATCGCTACTTTTATAACCCTTAAGGATTATGAATGTAGCTTTTCATCTTTGTAGAAACCATTTGACCTCCTCTGGATCAAGTTTACCTCATAGGTTTCTTGCCCTTGGGCTTAGAGGATGAATCCTCTCACTCTTTAGCTAAGTTCGTCTGACTGATGGATCTTGAATCCTTCAGTCTTTCACACTCAAGTTCAATGTGGTGAATCACATTGCTGAAGGTTACAATATGCATATTAGAGGCAATCTTTACTTTTGTATACGCCCACTCACTAGAAGACATAGCTCACTCCCACTCACTGGGAGACATAGCTTCCTCCCACTCACTGGGAGATGTCTTATCACAACATACACTTGTTGTTTGTTAGAAAGAACTTGGCGTTTAGTTTGTCTCAACTTCTTAGTTTGACATCTGCCTCAAGTGTTGCCCAAACAACATGTTAGGACTTTATGGAAGAAGATCACCTATTCCACTATCTTCCAACACTATCCACACAGCTTGGATAAGGTTACATTGCTCGTACCATCATAAGTTTGAGCAATATTATTCTTTCTATGCTTGATAGCATAAACCTCTTGTATCCTTCAGTCGCTTTAGCCTCTAAATGCTGAAGACTAGTTGGTAGGATGTCCCTGACATCTATTCTTCTTGAATGAAAGAGATTTGAGAGTTTCTAACTCCATAGATATCTTTATTTGAGCTTGCCTTTATAAGCTCAGACAAATAGACTTGGTCATAATTGGTCACTCAGACGATTATGGTATACAAATCTTATTTGTTCAAACAAGACAAAGGATAATTAGATAATAAGTTCACTAGTTTCATGTTCAGGAGACAACTATGTTGACTCCCATCCCAATCATGCTAGTTAGCTCATCACCCTTTTAACCATAGTCTTCCTTGAACACATTCCCCTTTGGATTTCTAGACGTATTCCAGAAACCCCCACTCAATCAAAGAGCAGTTATACTAACAAGATAATAACATAGTATCATCTAACTAGCATGAATGTTCAATAAAACAAGAAGAGAATATACTGAATTCAATTCTAAAAACAAAGAATTGAATCATAAATTCAATGAAAAGAACACTTAATAAAAACCTTTTGCCTCTTATTATTGTCTCTTACCTAGGTTCTCCCTCTCATAGGCCCTTCTAACCATATGAACTGATGTAAGGTCTAGCTACAATGTCTAGCTCCTCTTTTCCATGTCTAGATCCACTCATTTGGATGTATTTGCAGTATACCTCCCACTTGATGAGATGATTCTCACATCTCTATCTGTCTTGTCCTTTGTCACAACATATGTGATAAAAGGTTAACTTTTAGAAGTCATTGCTTCAATCCAAGTGGATCAATGTGGTTAGAAGCATGGGAAGACTTATTATTATTCAATAATTATTGAATAATTTTAAGTTGCTGTAATTTTTCAGGTTTTTATCTCTAAGAGTTTGAGTCAAGGTTGGATAGGATTTTATATTCAAAAACTCATTTGAATAATCCCTTACTTTTAAAGAATCTTTCAGCATTTAACCTTATGTTGCAATTGAAAAAACTCTTAAAAAAAAGCCAACCTATCCCAAAAAACAATAGAACCAACATTGATTCAACTCCAACATTTTTTGGGAATCTCTAGGTGCATACAAGCACCTTTTTGACTCAAAACAGACCCAAACGTGCTCCAAATATAGACAAATTATATATCAAATTGAAGCTCTCGAATTTAGGGATTTTTAGGAACCAACCATGTCTCAATTGGAGGCCCTATGCGCCCTCACGCACCCCTAGAAGATCTCTGGATCCAAAAATCCTGAAAAAATGGAAAATTCCAAGGTTGGTCACTCTCGGCGGTGGTGCGTGACATGCACGCGCCGCCTTGCGGCCACCTTCCGGCGACACGGGCAGGCCTAAACGACTCCATGCGCCGTCCTATCTCCGATGGTGCATGCCATGTGTCAAACGGAGGCCCCAGTGGGACCCAAGCGCCATATGTCCTTGTTTTTTTTTGGGTCAACAGTCAACGAATGACTGTTGATCCCTTGACAGGTCAATGTTGACTGGTCAACCGTGACCCGTCACCGTTGACGTGGCATTGACGTGTCTCAGTCAATGTGGCTGGTCAACGGATGACGTGGCCTCGTTGACTTATGCTGACGTGTCGATTGGCGCTGACGTGACGACCGCTTATTGGCGTCACGTGGCATTGGTTGACCAATGACGTGGGATTTACTGCCACATCATCAGCTTCAACCTCCAGCCGGGTCAACCCCGACACGGTTGGAGCTCCGGCGGGTCATCGCGATCCGCAAACTTCGGGAGGCCATATCTCCCTCGTTTTAGCTCCATTTTTCACGTTCTTGGTGTCGTTGGAATTGTAGTTCAGCGAACTACAAATCCATGGCATTTATTTGATCTGAAAGCCTCAATTTCATTGATCAAATCTTGAGTGAAGTGGCAGCGGCGACTAACGACCCGCCAACTTCTTTCCTTCGTTTCTCCCTCATCCGAACTTCGTTTGACGCGTTCTAAGTATCGTTGGAATCGTCTCTTCGAGCTCTACACATCCATGTCCTTACTTTGGCCAAAAACACCGAGTTTCAAACACCCAATTTTTCTTAATGTTGATGACACTACGTAAACCGACGTGGATGTGTGTCCTCTGGGTTTCAAAGGCTCTTCTAACCTTTGAGGAGTTAAGGCTTTTCATTTTTGAATCCACATAGGTTCCAAAAGACTCACCTTTAATAAGATCGAAGAGATGAGGAAGAAGAGGAAGCATGAACATGTATATTTGAAAAAATCCAGAGGCGAATAATCATGAACCCAGTATTTTATAGCCACGCTCATACATACATATAGAACATAAGTGAAACAATCTTGCATATTCATATTTCAATGAATTAAAAATGAGACTTAAGAATTCTTACAGAGCCAAACGTCAGACTTTACATTCATGTTAATATTGAATTCTAATATTGCAACGAAAACACAAATACATTACAAACATCGAAGAAGCATGTTAACAATACTTTGACATGCAAATTTTATCGATGAATGCAACATTCACATATTGCAAAAAAATGCTATAAGCATATTTTAATTAGCACAGTGGAAATAGATAGGGATATCAACAAATTATATCATATACTTTATTCACATAGAATAAATCACAGCCTCAAGGATCAAATGGCTCTGATGCCAATGTAAGAAAAATATATAACTAAAAAGGAGATTAGGCATACCTGGACGAATCCATGTTCGAATCCGGGTCAAAGCTCCAATACTCCATACTTGTGCCCATACAATTATTAGACTACTAGAGCCTAATTGTGATTTGCACAGCAGATCACCAGAACCAGAAAGATGGTAGGAGAGAAGAGAATTGCCAGAAAACTCAATGGCGGGGTGAATTGCAATTGAGGAGGCACACCCTATTTATAGTGGTTTATGGAGGCCACTAATTAGGAAACGTGTGCACACCTTCTTGCCCTCCAATACAGCAATTAATTGTCTCTCAATTAATTCCCTAAATATGGTGATTTGTTCCTCTTTTAACAAATCCATAATTATTGCTGAATTATTCCCCAATCTGCAATTAATGCTGATTTTATTCTTATTTGATTAGGCTATTTATTTCCTAATCAAATAGTCTGGCCCATCAAGGGCGGACTTGGACCCAAAGTCCAATACCTAAACCCCAAATTCCACCAAATGGAACCTCTCAATTTGATAACAACGAGTGTACGTAAACCTACTTGAACAATGAACCAAGAGTCTCACATACATTATAATATCTATATCTCTACGAAAATCGTCAGAGGAACACTAAACTTCCCAATCATTTCAATTTTTATGACCTACCTCCTACAAATTAAATGCGTAATCCAGCAAAAATAAAAATTAACAGCTTCAAATGAAGAACAAAATTGAAAGAATAGAAGAATCACTGACTTTGAGGCCATCAATTGAGAGAAGGGCACTGTGGATGCATTCTTCGAGGCCTGTACCGAGGACGATCACATCATACTCTTCTTTTTGGCCCAGTGGAATAACAATAATACAAGCACGATCCTCACTCTGGATGTTGTGGTATCTATAGCTCCACAGCCATCCACGTTATGAGGGACCCTAATTAAATATTGGATTTTTATATTTTAAACTAGCCCAGGCCTGAGGGCTGAGAGACTTGGTATTTATTAATGCGTTGTTATGTAAAAAATCACTTAAATTTCAAACAATATTTTATAGTACGGAATACACTTTGACCTATACAGAAATATATATGGGTGGAAGGTGGATATAGCAATTTTGACTTTCATTTCTTAACCTGTACATAAAATACTCAAAATTGGCCTGTATAGAAAGTCATAATTAATTTATTAGAATTCTTATATTTTCTATTGAACAGATAACCTAAATTTGCACATTTGCGCATATTTATATTTATAATTATAGTATTATATTCATTTCTTTTAGGGCTTGTTTGGTAAGAGGGGAGGGGAGGGAGAGTGAGCGGAGGGAAAATTTTCGGGAGTTCGATTCTAAAAAATTAAAGAAGTGGGGTTCTTAGTTTTTAATTAATTTTTCTTTCTTTTTAATCTTACATTATTTCTTTATTAAAATTTTATAACTCCACTTTGTCAATATTTTCAAATTCAACTCTTAAAAATTTTCCTTCTCATCCCGGTCCTTCAAAATCCTTCATACCAAGGATACCCTTAAAGATCTCAAAGGGAATAATCAAAATGTTAAATTAGTTATTTACTTAATATTTTGTATCTACGTTGCCCATTATTAATTTGCAAAATATTGTGTAACTATCTTCCCTATTATGTATCTGTCATCACCGCCTCACATTATTCTCTCTTTTTTATTATTATTTTAGTGTTTTGAGCCTTCCATTATGTTGATATGTCAGTTAGGGAGATGCTTACTGCTCTTTTCCATTATTATTTTAGTGTTTTGAGCCTACCATTTTGTTGATGTGTACTTAATATATTGTATCTACCTTCCTCATTATTAATTTATAAAATATTGTGTAACTACCTTTTCCATTATTTATCTGTCATAACCTTCTCGCATTATTATCTTTTTTTTTTATTTTAGTGTTTTGAGCCTGCCATTCTGTTGATGTGTTGGCCAGGGAAATGCTTACTGCTCTACTTTTAAAAAAATTTCTTTCCATCCCCTCCCCTCAAAATTCCTCATACCAAACAGACCCTTAAAGATTTCAAAGGGAATAATCAAACATTAAATTAATTATTTACTTAATATTTTGTATCTACCTTCCCCATTATTAATTTACAAAAATTCGTGTAACTACCTTCCTTATTATTTATCTGTCACAACCGCCTCGCATTATTATCTTCTTGTTTTTTTAATTTGCATGTTTTGAGCCTACTGTTTTTTTAATGGCTAGGAAGATGCTTACTGCTCTTTCTATTATTATTATTTTAGTGCTTTGAGTCTACCATTTTGTTAATGTGTACTTAATATTTTGTATCTACCTTCCACATCATTAATTTAGAAAATATTGTGTAACTACCTTCTCCATTATTTATCTGTCATAACCGCCTCACATTATTATGTTTTTTATATTTTAGTGTTTTGAACCTACCATTTTGTTGATGTGTGGGCCAGAGAGATACTTACTGCTTTATTTTTTTTTATTTTATTGTTTTGAGGCTACCAGTTTGTTGATATGTGCTTAATATTTTGTATCTACCTTCCCCATTATTAATTTACAAAACATTGTGTAAATACCTTTTGAGCCGGGAAAATGGGCCGAGTCTGTTGGGCCGGCCCGTTTAGGCCCTGGCCCTTCAAGGGCAAGGCTTGCAAATTGTAGCCTCTAAAGGAAGTCGCGCCTAAAAGGGCTAGCCCTATAGGGCTGAGGGCTTAAAAGGGCTGGCCCTGTAGGGCCTTTGGCCAGCCTGTTAAACCCGTTTATTTATTTATTTTGTTTCTTGGAAAGGGAAACCGTGTTATCTTTTTGAATTGCCTTATTGAATCTATATGTCACCTGTCCTTATATTGTATAGAGTATGATTTATGAGTATACTGTTTTGTCTAATTGAATCATAATATGATTTTTGAGTATATTGTTCTACCTATTTAGAATAAAATCATATTGTATACTATTATGCCTAATGGAGTACGTTTTTTGATGAAGGTTGTGATTATTTCACTACTTGAGCCTACTACTCAAAATGAAGCACAATCAAATGTCCTTGAAATTGATGATAGTGACGAAGAAGATGAAAATGATAGTCATCATACTCATCTTGCTTAGAGGTTAGAGTGTTTAGCTTCTTGCCTTCCTATGTTTTGGCCTTTGTGTGAGTTATTTATAGACATAATTTTACCTTTGATTATACATTAATAATTATGTTTGTTTGTTGCATGAGATGTGTTGTTTAAACTTTAATGTTGATAATATTTATTTGTTAAATTAGAACTTTAAACGTTGTTATTTACTAATTATATCTCTCTGGGGGAAAAATGCAAGAAAAATAATTAAATATTGTGAAAAGGACTTTCATGCCTTGTGGGCCAGCCCTGGGCCGCATGCTCTTGGGCCGGACCTTGAAAATTTGTAATTTTTCTAACCCCGGGCCAGGCCTGATTGCTAGCTCTAAATACCTTCCCCATTATTTATCTATCGTAACTGCCTCACATTAGTATCTTTTTCTTTTAATTTTAGTGTTTTGAGCCTGCCATTTTGTTGATGTGTCAGCCAGGGAGATGCTTACTGCTCTTTTTTTTTTTTTTTTTTTATTTTAATGTTTTGAATCTGCCATTTTGTCGATGTGTTCTTAATATTTTGTATGTACCTTCCCCATTATTAATTTAATTACAAAATATTGTGTAACTACCTTCCCCATTATTTATCTGGCATAACCGCCTCGCACTATTATCTTTTTTTATATTTGCGTGTTTTGAGCCTGCCATTTTGTTGATGTATCGGTCAGGGAGACACTTGCTGTTCTTTTTTTTTTATTATTATTAGTTTAGTGTGTTGAGTCCGCCATTTTGTTAATGCGTCGGCTAGGGAGATGCTTATTACTCTACTTTTATATAGTTAAAATGTTTTTTCCAGTTTAAATCGTTGACTGCCTCCATAAATAAATAACTAAATTAGCCGCATGTTACTCTTTTTTGTATTGCCATGTGTATTGGGTTGCCGCGCACATCACTCCAAAACAACGCGATTTACACCTGGACGGACGACGCCACCATTTGAACTGCCCTTAGGGCGTCACTTCAGGGGTGGTTACTTCTACCCATTTGTGCACTTCGGTAGAGGTATGCTTTCCTTTAATCCTAAGTTATTCTTTCTGAGATTATATATGCTGGAATCTGAACGCCGATTCACAGATATACAAACGCCTCCGTTTTTTTCATACTCAGACGCCTTCTTTTTTTATCAGTATGCTTGTGAAATTTATTCAAAGTATCTATTTGGGGTTTTTGTTTAGTTACTTTTATTATGTTATTTAACCGTTAATTGATTCGTTATAAATGTTTTTATAAGGATTACATATTAAAACTGCCACAAAAATTGCAGAGATCATGCGCTTAAATTGCCACAAGTCAGATAAATTAACTTACTAAAAATCCGTTTTGGTTATCTCTGTTCTGCGATTATTTTAGATTTTTATGTATTATTTTAAATGTAAAAATAAAATATTCAAAAAATAAAAAATTAACAAACCGGTAAGCCGTAACTTCTGCAGTCATAAGAAGGCCCCAAAAAAAAAAACTTCTGCAGTCATAGTGCATTATTATTTATTTGAATTTAAAATACAATGTTCAAAATTTTTTTTTCCATTCAGGTTTTTATTTTATCATAAGGTGTGAAAAATGCTATTTCTCTATCGGTGGACTTATTTCAATCCAGTTAAAATTTTATAGTATCTTATTTTTTATATTTTAAACTAAAACTTTTAAAATAAATTTAAATAATTTTCTGCATTTAAAATATTATTATAAATATTTAAATCCCTTACTGTTATTCTTTTCTTTAGAGTTATCTCAAATTTTTATGTATTATTTTAAATATAAAAAATAAAAGATTCTGAAAATAAAAGATTCAGAAGCCTGTACAGGAACAGGGGCAGTTCATAAATAATATATAACGTTGCATCATTGTTATTTTAATTATAGAGTAAAATGCATTGACTACCCCTCTGTTTTACCTAAATTACACAAACCTCCCTTCTATTTTGAAAACGTATATAGACCTCCCCTGAAATTAAAATAGAAGTTACAGAAACCTCCCTTACATATTTGATATTCCATTTCCATCCACCCAACCGTTAGTTGACCGTTAAGTTTGACTATTAAACATTTATTTTGACTAAAATATCCCTATTTCAAAAAATAAATAAACATTTATATTTGCTTAAAAATAAATTTTTATATAAAAAAATAATTCTAATACATGTTTAAAATTTTCAATATATTATAAATTTTTTTAATTTTTATTATATTATCAAATTTTAAATTTTTATCATATTTATTAAAACTTATTTATTTAGTATTCTTTTAAATGAATAAAAAATATGCCTTTCAAATGAAAGGCAAAAAGAAAAAAAATAAATATATTTTATTGACAATATGTTATTAATAATGTAAATTTGGTACAATATATGACTTTTATTAATTTTAAATTTTAATTTTTTAAATATATTTTTTGCACAAAAATTTATAAACATATTTATTTTAGTAGGCATATATTAATAGGACTAATCATATTTTTAATTAAGTTTTCTATGTCTACATTAATTAAATTAATTAAGTATGTATCTTAATATGAAAAAAATTTAACATATAACTATTTACCAAAGTAAAATAAGTTAAGAAAAAGAAAAAAAAAACTTAAATTACTTAAACAATTTTAATCAAAATTAGGAAATTAGTAATGACGAAGGATACATTAGTAAATAAAATTTATTTTAATATAAATTTTAATTAAAACATAAAAATACTTAACGGAGTTAACGATTTGGACTTAAGCATATGTTTCCAAAATAGAAGGGAGGTCTGTGTAATTAAGGCAAAACACAAGGGAGGTTAGAGTATTTTACTCTTAATTATAATAGTCTTTAAGGAAAACGTAACAAATAAAATGACCAAAAACTAAAATTTTTTTGGCAGTTAATTTTGGATAATTATTGCTATCAAAAATTTTGATGGGGAAAATTTTCAATTCCTTAAAAAGCTGTGTGAGATATTTTAGATTTGAGATTTGATAGATTTTATTTTATGTATTTCAATTTTAATATATTGAATTATTTCAAAATTTATACAAACGTTATTTACTCATTTATTTATTTGAATTTATTTTTGATTTAGATATCGAATATATATATTTTAATTTTTAATTTTACTCTTTTTCTCCCTTATCATAACTTTGTATTTATTATTTAAATTTAAAATTTAAAAGCTCAGAAAATTTGCAAGCTCCTAATCCATGATTTTTACACCCTTATATTATTCTGACTTGCAACAAAATATTAACGCATGGTTTAGTGGGCAACACAGGAATAACATAAATATACTGAAAATATATGAATGATTATAGAAATTTCCCATAGGGGTTCGTACATAATAATTACAAACCTTGTAGCCGCACAGGGCTCTAGGCTATCTAAACCCGTCCTAGTGAAACGAAGACATCTTTCCGTCTTCATTCCACCACTACATTCCTCCTGGTAGTTCTCTTTTCTGCTTTCAATACACCTCTTGTTTTTATCGGTCTAATTTATTGGTAGGGGAGAGTGAGATTAAGGAGAATCTCAGTAGAAAACAGATACCAATATGCATGTAGGATTTGCTTAATGCATGACATGCTTGTAATACATAAACTCATGCTAATATAATGACATATCTACGTGCTCAATGTTTCAAACAACATACTAATGGTCATAGCATAAACAAAAACAGAGCTGCAATCATTCATATATGTTTCACATAACCAAGCAAAGCAAATACATGCATCAATATACCAGCACAAATATCAAATATATAGGAGAGGTAAGTTCCCTACCTTGTATCCCTTTTGCTAAACAAAAATAGTTCCTCAATGTATGTGCAAACAGCTCGGGCTCCATATTCGATCCAACAATTCCCAATATACCATTTAGACACTCTCATAGTGTTTTCTAGGGGTTATATGAGTCTATATTAAAAAAATACTAAAATGCCCCCGGGGACCGGGCCGACCCCACTGTACCTGGTCCGACTGTACTTTTTCCGAAATTTTGACATGGGCTATTCTGATATATTTTTGCCCAAGTAATCCATTTCCGGACTTAGAATTACTAAATTTACTACCAAATGGCAAAATCGCCCTTGGCAGCCCTTGTTTCAGTGTTTCAGGGGCATTTTCGTAATTATGCTTTTTCGGGCTTTTCCGAAAAAATGACCAACTGTAATCCCACCTAATTTTCCCTCCTGCACTCAATGGAATCATCAAATCAATAAAAATCCCACTCTAACCCACAGATTATGCCCTGGTCGAAATTATGTAATACTCCAGGGAAAATCTGGGTTTTGCGATTTCGGCTCCGTAAACACGTTTTTTTATATTCCTAACCACTTTATTAACTATTTAATAAGGTTACAACTATCATTTGAACCAAAATTGGGTAGGATAACCCTTAGGCAACTCAAATTCC
Organism: Inga leiocalycina; assembly: GCA_963242795.1. Taxonomy (NCBI): domain Eukaryota; kingdom Viridiplantae; phylum Streptophyta; class Magnoliopsida; order Fabales; family Fabaceae; genus Inga; species Inga leiocalycina. The sequence goes on from OY725321.1 coordinate 64,579,677, forward strand.
AAATTTTCAAATCAAAGACAATTTGATGAAATTTCACTGATTAAATTGTCCACAGCTGCCAGAATAATCAATATACGAAGGTTTGGGACATAACTTTCGCTTCCCTCTCGCTTGTCCTTAATATGGCTGAATCCTAACCTTTCTTCACAATATTAATTGAGCTTCCCAAACCTTAAATACATAGAAGAGTAGCATAGAAATGGAATTATACGCATTAGGAACCAAAGAAATCACTGACCTTTGCAAGTTTTTCCTTCTCCTTTTCTCTCCCTAAAGTTTCTCACGTTCTCTCTCTTGTTTCAGCTGAGAATGGAGAGAAATGCTGAATGAAAGAAGGAGATGATGATATATTAGATTATTATATCTTATTTTATTCATTTACCATATTTCCAAAAATTCCAAAAATCATTTTTATGTGCATAAACCCTATGTACATGTAACCATGCTTATTAAGCCCAACCAATATTTCCTTCTTCATGCCACATGTAGGAGACTACTAGGGGTCCTACTCTTTGGTCTCAATTGGCCTCACAACTTGTTCCGATTACGTATATATTTTGGTCAAAATTGCACTTTTTGCTCAAATTTTCCATAAATTCACATTTTATTGAACAAAATATTCCAAATATATTTTTTCCCTTCATTATCCTTTATTAATTGAAATCAAATTTTAATTAATTGGAAAATAATTAATTTAGCACTTGTTTGGCAAAATTACAAGTTTGCCATCACATTTTTCTCTATTTTCGGATTTTCTGGCAGTTTTTCTTCCCAAACTTTGAAAAATCATAAATAAATTTGTAGACATTGTTTTAGAGTGATTCTAAAGGCTATAGAACCCTTGTTGTGTCTAGTTTCAAGAAAAAAATATAAAAGTTTGCCAATTGGAAGCACAAAATTCCCAGAATTAATTTCTTTGGATATTGTTCCTGAAACTTTCCAGCTTTTCTGGGCTAACTTCAAAAATACATAACTTTTTGTTTATAGCTCTAGTTGAGTCATATGACCGATCAAATTAAATTTTAGGATATCTACTTTCACCCTGTAAAATGTCTTAATTTATAGATATCATTTGGTCATCCAAAATCACATGAAAATCTCACTGCCTCGCGGGAAATTGATCACTAGCAACATAATTATATTCTCCAAAATTCACCCTTCCATTTCAGTAAATGCCACAACCACTTACAAGGCATATTGGGGAGTAAAATTTCGGGTTTTACAATGATGAATTATTTTCATTCAATTTATTGATTTTATTTTTTTAAATTTATTTTTTATTTTGCATTTTAGATTTTGAAGTAAGTTTGCTAATCTGTTTAAGAGGTGTGGAAAGGTACCTAGGGGAACAAATTCGATACAATAATAAATGAAGGGTAAAATTGTACATTCATATGAAAATTTCTCTCTGTGCCTTTTAAATAGGATAAACAAATTTGTTCTCTCTTTAGCCTATAAATAGGTTATGTGTAAATGTTGCAGGGAAAACTTATTATATCTTACGTGTACTTCTCTGGTCCTATTTATAGGGTAAAAAGAGAAGAAATTTTTTTATTCTATTTAAAAAGCACAGAGAGAGACTTTCATATGAATGTACAATTTTACCCTTCATTTATTATTATATTTAATTTGTTCTCCTAGGATATAATGTATATTAAATAAGGGTAAAATTAAAAATTGTATCAATTTTATGGAGGAGTTAATAAATTTTGGGATTTTTCTTGGCCTATGTAAAACATAATGAAAGTGCCTTATAAATAGGATAAGGGGAGTAAGGGTTAAAGTTCAAGTTTTCCTTTTGAAAATTTTTGCATAAAAGTTGTAAGCATATGGAGTTGCATGTTTTAGATTTAAGGTCGTCCTAAAAGTGTTAAAAATTGAGTAATATGGCAAACCCATATTGTTAACAGTTAGTTGGGTCATAGGGCTGATGTGGCTCTACCACAGAGGAAATAATACTACATATATTATCCCACCTATTATGCCACATGAGCATAATCAAATCCTCAAGCTTGAATCACAAGTTAAACAAAATAAACACCGCAAAGAATGACAAACATCACCACCGGCATCACTATTATATTGTTGACAGCCACCTAAACACAGTAAATCAAATCAAAACAGATTATGAAAACTAGAAATCCTGAGCCACCCATTACTAGATAGAAAAACCAAACAAGAAATGAAGATGAAAAAAGATGGATGGAATTCCAAGAACTATCAAAGATGAGGAAAGGAGAAATGATTAAGATGACAACAGCGGCAATGGCAACACCGGAAACATATCAACAAATCCATGAATTCATGCAAAAAATTTAGATGAACGACAATGCTTTGATGAAATAAGATCTACAAATTTAAAACAAAATAGACCATAATCAAAATCAAGAGAAATGGAATGTTGTAAAGGGTCTTATGTAACAGTAAGTGTCTTGTAAAGCAAGAGTGGTGTCCAACAGGTCTCACAAAGCTTCACGTTGCACAATTCAAAATTATTTTTTCATCTGCATTTTGACAAATTATTCTTTCAAAATAATTCCTAACAGATATTTTTAGGATCTAAACAATATATAACCATTATTTTTTAAATTCCAAGATATTTTTATGTTACATAACTGACCACCTATTTGTACCCTTGCATTGCACAATCAAAACCTCGTAGACACCACTAACTATTTGACTATATGTTAAATGAAATTGTAATTATTGTTTCTTTTACCTCGAAAAATGGAATGATGACAAACGATTTTGTATTATACTTTATAATGCATTTAAATTTTGAATATTGGCATATTGCAAATTGAGTTACTATTGGATTTGAATAATGAGAACATTAAATCTTTATCTCTACTCTTTATCTATTGTACATTGGGAACCAATAGTATTGTAGATCTACAGTACCAATGGTGCCCAATTTTTACATTTTTATTATATATATTTTAAGTTTTTTGTATAGTGATAAGGGGAATATATGACATGTTTTCCCTGTTCATTCATCTTGCTCCCAGCCTGCCGCAAAAAGATGGCAGCTTACCACGGACTTCATTAGTTTGATCTGATTATGGACACTTGTAATGTTCTGACTTACTGCTTGCCTTTATATCACCAAAAAAACAAAAACAAAATTTTGAATTTTTTTAATTATTGTTGGTTCGTCCGGGATTATTTTCCCTAGTTCGTTTTTTAAATAGGAAAATAGAAAAACTAATTTTAAACAGGCTACAAATTTAGAAATGGAATAATATATATTCATATATTCCAAAAAAACGGAGTAAATCATATGAATATAATTGCCTTTAAAAATAAATAAATGAATAAGTATATTTTGCTTGGGTCTTACATCATTTGTTTATGCGTTCTTGCATTTGTATCGCTATATTTTTGTCTGAATTCATCATTTACGTTGATTTTTGTGAATACACTTTCAATCTAATAATTTTTCTAGGTACCAAAATTACCCTATTAATAATTGAACGTTAAACTCTTGTAAAATAAGATTATAGACTCCGAGTCAATATATCAATGACATTGCAAATTCCAACTAAATGTTAAATTAACAAGAAATTATTAGGCTAATTTATGCTCGCTTTAAATCATGGAGAAAGAAAATATTTTTTAAAATTCTTTTTTTGGGTGAAGATCTTTATTAAATTCTTAGGACATGTTTTGATAAAAATATCTTGAAATTTTTAAGAAAAAAAATATCTCACCTTCATACCCATTTTTTCTACACGCTAAAATTGACCCTCAAATCAAATTGGTGTCATCCTGAATTATGGTCATCCAAATCGTGAGCAATATTGAACGCGTCTACTACTTACAGGCCAATATATACACACAAGCTTTTTCTCACTAACGTTCTTCTCGGGGCATATCTATCACTTACCCCCTCAATTACTCCTCACCTTTGGATATGGAGTTCTTTGACTATTTCTCCCCCTCCCTTTCTCTCTCTTGTGTGTTGCATTTGTCCTACCATTTGGATATATACAATTCTTTCAAGTGGAAAAATAGTCACTTTGAAAGTTTTTAACTTGGACGTGGAAGAAGCTTTAAGGAGTTTTGATGTTGAATGTGCTACCCTATACAATTTACGTCATCAAAATCTTATTAAGATCATTATTTGTTGCTCAAATAGTGATTTTTAACTTCTAATAATGGAATTTATGCTAAATGGAAGTCTTGAGAGATGGTTGTACTCCTACAACTATTGTTTAGACATCTTGCAAAGGATGAATATGATGATCGATATGGCATCTGCATTAGAGTATCTTCATCATGGTCCTTTGCCTGTGATTCATTGTGCTTTATTTTATTATTGCATTAACACACTCACATACACACTTATATGCGCACATCTTAAAATAAAGGGTGAAGGTTTTTTTCAGCTCTTTGAAGTATTTTCCTAGATACTTCAGTATTTTAAAGTAGTTTTTTTATTCATCTAGCACCCTAAAGTAATTGATAGGTCGGTCCAGCACCTTAAAGTAATGCGGTTCTGGTTCATCCATCACTCAAAAGTATTTTTTTTAGGTGCATTCAACACCCTAAAGTATTTTATAGTGCAAATTTATCGTTAACAATTTAATGTGATGGACACACCTAAAAAATTACTTAAGGGTAGCGGATGAACACAAAATACTTTAGGTACTGCATGCATATGAAAAAATATTTTAAGCTGGTGGATGAACTACAGTACTTCCTTCCAATATCATTGATCTATTCCATTGAGGTTGTTTAACCTCGTGCACACTTGCTACAACAAGATCGTCAATTATCAAGCCCACACTCTCTTCAGGAAATTGAAATAACTTTGATGGATCTTCGAAAAATTTTTGGATGGTTGTTCCAAAAAATATTCATATTTGAGAAAATTGAGACGTCAGATTTAACTCTTGATGAGTTCGAGTTTTCAAGGTGAGAACTCAAGTGGTCAATCAACTAAATGAATATTGGGATATTCTCGGCTTTTTACCCCATTTAAAAAAAAACAAATTTACATAATAAAAAAATAAGAAAACATATTAAAAGTCTTTTTTTTTTTTGGGGAACAGATTCCTATTTTTTTATAAAACGTTTATTAAAAACTAATTATCAAACAATTTAGAAAACATTAACATGAAATTATTATGCTAATAAATGCTTGCTTTAAATCATGGAGAAAGAAAATATTTTTCAAAATTCTGTTTTTGGGTGGAGATCTTTATTAAATTCTTAAGACGACATGTTTAGATAAAAATATCTTCAAATTTTTAAGCAAAAAAAATATCTCGCCTTTAGACCCATTTTTTTTCTACCCACTAAAATTTACCATCAAATCAAATTGGTGTCATACTGAATCATGGCCATCCCCTAAATTTTCCAAATCATGAGCAATATTGAACACGTTTTCTACGCATTTCTATCAGTACTTACCACCTCAATTACTCCCTCTCCCTTTGGCTATTGAGTTCTTTCACTATATCTCTTCCTCTCCTTTTCTCTCTCTTGGGTAGTGCATTTGTCGTACCATTTGGATCTGCATACAACTCTTTAAAGTGTAAAAATAGTCACTTTGAAAGGTTTTAACAAAGAAAAAAAAAACAAACAAACAACAAAGTTTCGAATTTTTTTAATTATTGTTGTTTCGTCCACGATTATTATCCCTAGTTCATTTTTCAAATATGAAAATACAAAAACTAATTTTAAACAGGCTAAAAATTTCTACATGGAATATTATATATTCATATATTCCAAAAAAACGGAGTAAGTCATATGAATATAATTGCTTTTAAAACAATAAATGAATAAGTATATTTTGCGTGGGTCTTGCAGCATTTGTTTACGCCTTCTTTCATTTGCATCGCTATATTTTCGTCTGAATCGATCATTTACGTTGATTTTTGTGAATGCACTTTCAATCTCATAATTCTTTTAGGTACCAAAGTTACCCCATTAATAATTGAATGTTAAACTCTTGTAAAATAATATGATCGACTCCGAGTCAGTATATCGATGACATTGCAAATTGAAACTAAATTTTAAATTAACATGAAATTATTATGCTAATTTAAATCATGGAGAAAAATTTTTTTTTAAAAATATCTTGAAATTTTTAAGCAAAAAAATATCTCATCTTCATACCCATTTTTTCTACGGTCTAAAATTGACCAACAAATCAAGTTGGTGTCGTCCTTAATTATAGTCATCTGCAAAATTTTCCAAATCATGAGCAATATTGAACGCGTCTTCTATGTAAAGGGCAATGTATCCACACAAGCTTTTTCCCACTAACGTTCTTCTCAGGGCATATCTATCACTTACCCCCTCAATTACTCCCGCCTTAGGCTATGGAGTTCTTTGACTATCTCTCCCTCTCCCTTTCTCTCTCTTGTTCGGTGCATTTGTCGTACCATTTGGATCTATATACAATTCTTTCAAGTGGAAAAATAGACACTTTGAAAGTTTCTAACTTGGACTTGGAAGAAGCTTTAAGGAGTTTTGATGTTGAATGTGCTACCCTATACAATTTACGTCATCAAAATCTTATTAAGATCATTATCTGTTGCTCAAATAGTTCCTATTAAAGAATACTTCTAATTACTTCTTATATACTAAGAAAAGAACATTAAGTCATTTAATTTGTCGTAATTTTTGTAATTTCTGCGTTCTGTATCCCCCCCCCCAACTTTGAACATCCTTTACAGCAAAGTTAAAATGGGAAAAAATGTAATTAATTTAATGAGGTTATTGATTACTTATATTTGGGACTAAAAATTGATTCTAGAAGATACCCTATAAGAAGGAGCACAAGAAGTATGTAATTTATAATATTAAATATGAGTAAATTTGAAAGTTTATTTATTTTTAGAGAAATCATATTTGAGAAGACTGAGACGTGAGATTGAAGTTTTGATGAGCTCGAGTTCCAAAGGTGAGAGCTTAAATAGTCAAGCAGCTAAACGAATACTGGGTCATTCTACACTTTATGCTTGATTTTAAATAACAAAAACAATATACCGAACAAGCTAATTATTTTTTTCTAGTTGCTTTTTTCAAGCTTAACGATCAAATGCGGGCCTACTCACAAGTCAAGCACGCCAATATTTAACTTACAAATTGGGGTATCAGATATAAAACATCCAATCCAAGGGGTCCAAAAGACTTTTGATATGTATCTTTCTTCTCACCGACTTTTTGGTTTTGGGATATTTTTCTTCAAGAAAGAGAGATAATTAATATTATCTCTAGTGTTATTAGTAAATTTTTACTTAATATAAGAAAAATCTATATAATCACTACTGTTATTTTATATTGCTTTTCTTTTCTTTTCTTTCCTTTGTTGAAGCATGAAACGGGGGAAAAGCCCCATGAGGATTCATTTTTTGTACCTTTTTTTTTTTGCGTCAAAACTGTATTTCAATAAAAACATCATGATGTACATTATTTTTTGGGATAAAAAATACATTAATTTTGGAAGTCGAATTAATATAAAAACTAACTAGCATAGGAACTTATTTCAAGACAACTATAAAATTTGAGATATAGTTTAGGAAATCTTCGAAGCCCTTAAATACTAACAGTGAGTTTACAAGTCTTCTAGCTTACAAGAATAATCAAGCCTACTAGACTTTAGCAAAAGCTTGTGCTTCCAAATTGTCTTCATAAGGAACAAATCATACCCACAAGATTCTAATTAACGTTCTATTTATAGGGTAGAGAGAATTTTTTCACATAAATGTATAATTTTATCCTTAATTTATTATTATATTGACTTTGCTCTTATAGATTATAATATATATTAAATAGGAGTAAAGTTGGAAAGTTGTTAAATTTTAAGGTAAAGTTAATGAAATTTAAGGTTTTTCTTAGTTTGTGTATAATATGCATGCTGAAAGTGTCTTATAAATATGGTCAGAGAGTATTCAACAATGAATTAACTAGCTGGCTAAAAACATAAAAAAAAACATGAATTAAATAATATTAGATGAGTCACAACGCACTTTCGCCGCCCCCGTTGCTAACTACTAATAAATATATTACTCCCACTAGTTCCTATTAAAGAACACTTCTAATTAATTGTTATATACTAAGAGATTATCATTAATCATTTAATTTATCCTAAATTTTTCTAGTTTTTGCCCTTGTATTTTTTATTTTTTCAACTTTGAACCTCATTTATAACAAAGGTAAAATGGGGAAAAAAGTAATTAATGAGGTTATTAGATACTTATATTTGGGACCAAAAATTGCTTCTAGAAGATGCCCTATATTGAAAACCAGAGGGAGTATGCAATTCATAATATTAAATATGAGTAAATCTGAAAGTTTATTTATTTTTAGATAAAGTTAATAACTTAACCACATCTTATTATAGTTTTAATAAGGTCATTAGAAGTGCTTTTATAATAAAGACTAGGAGGAGAAGTATAAATGTGTATTCTTTGATGCTCCATACTTGCAGCTGCAATTGAATTGCTAGTCTAATATACTAAACATGGGAAAACTCGCTTCCTTTCTTTTCATTCTCTTCCTTTGCTACTTTATGGCCTCCCTAGCATGGAGCAAGATGGATTCCACCATCGACAAATTTGCCCTTCTTGCTTTCAAATCATCTATTGCGGTGGATCCTTACAATCTCTTATCTAACTGGTCAGTCTCTTCCTCTCCATGTGATTGGGTTGGTGTTGGATGCAATACTCGCCATGGAAGGGTCCGTTCCTTGAATCTTAGTGACACAGGCCTTAAAGGCATCATATCTCCACAATTAGGAAATCTCTCTTTTCTTGTTGAACTTGATCTGAGTAGCAATTATTTTCATGGCCAGATACCAAAAGAGTTAGTACAGTTGCATAGATTGAAACGACTCAACTTGAGCTACAATGACTTTTATGGACAAGTTCCAACAAGGATAGGAGATTTATCTATGCTTGAGCATTTGGGTTTTCGAAATAATAGTCTAAGTGGATTTATTCCAATATCTCTGCACAATCTGTCGAAGTTGGAAATCTTGGATTGGAATTGTAATTTCATTCAAGGGACTATTCCGCTTGAGATAGGAAGTCTAAAACATTTGAAGATTTTACTCCTTGCAGTGAACAAGCTTTCTGGAGCTATTCCACAAACAATTTCCAACTTGTCTTCACTTGAATTATTGAGTTTGTCTTATAACACTTTGTCAGGTATGTTTTTGAGAAATATGAGCTTGTCTAATTTTTTTTTTTATATTTGTATGCATTTCTTATTTTTTTTTAGTATTTTTCTGTTATTATTTTAAGAACATATCTTATTGTAAGCAACATATCTTTTTGGAAAATTTAATTTTGATTTGGATCATCTGAATCATATATTAATTTATTATTTACTATTAATTTTTATTTTTTTAAAAAATAGGAACAAAATAACTTTTATGGGAGTCTCCTAACAAATATGCGTTTTGAAAGAAATGATAAAAAGTAAGGGCGCCAATTCTCCTAGTTTTTTCCTTTGACACAGTTAATTGAAGAAACTCATACTCTTACTCCTTGAATGAATGAGATGAACGCCACTTGAATGACATATAGAAGTTTGTCAGAATTAATTAATCCACTATATTCAGAAAGATAACAGTAATAAATATAAATATAAATTAATCCAAATAACAAAATAATAAACTAAATTCGGGTATAAAACACGGTGTGAAATCTTGTGGAATAGCACAATACACTCTCAAACATTAAATCCATCCAAATTTCTCATCCAAGCACATATCCTGTTTTTTTTAACCTGCGCGCATCCAAATTATTTATTCGATCGTAATTACTGAAGTCAAATTGAAAGGGTCATTCCTTTTTAAAAATAAGTGCAATAGTGCGGTGCTTTATTATTTAGAATATATTTTTTTTATTTCTCAAAAAGTGCGCAAGTCTTACTATATGAATTTATCAAAATATTACTTGTCTCATGTACATAATACCTTTATCAATTACACCAATAATCTTATTTGGCGTATGGATTTTGATCATGAATTGTCCCTATATAGGACTTATTCAGCTAGTAACATATTTAATTTTTGAAAATAATTATATTTCTTAACATTGTCAGCTTAACTTTCTAACGATATATCTTATGCTTAAGTATATATTTTCTTTATTTTTTTCAATAAAATGCCGACATAAATTGTAACATTAGACTGAGAAATTTCATACTGTAGACATCAATACAAAAATACATATACTTAAAGAAAATTCTTCCATATGTATGTTCAAACCCCAAGGAAGAAAAGGTGCACACTCTTTACTCCTCTCTCTTTCACAATTTTAGTATTTTTATTAAATTATTTCTTTATTATCTCTTTCAACATTGATACAATGATAAATGATTTTACTATACATATTAATTATTTCAACAATGAACTTTATAATTTTGTTATGACAACTTACTTGTTACTCTGGATTATACTTATTACGCATGTTATAAAAGTTGATGTTATTGACATATTGTTTGTCATTTAATTTTGAAGGAGCCATTCCAAATCAGATTGGTGATCTTCCACAGCTACAGACAATATATCTCGGAGATAACCAACTTTCAAGTTCTATACCAACCTCCATATTTAATAGTTCAGTGCGACAATACATTGCTCTAGCCATAAATAATTTATCTGGAAGTCTGCCAATAAATTTGTGTTTTGGGCTTCCAAAACTTAAATTATTCTATGTCGCTAAAAATGATTTGTCTGGTGAAATACCCTCTATTTGGCATCAATGCAAGGAATTGGAAGATTTAGAATTGAGCGATAACATGTTCAACCCAGGAATCATTCCAAGTGACATTGGAAATTTGACAAACCTCCAATTCCTATTTCTTGCCAATAGCAATTTGCAAGGTATGAATCATTCCCCAAACAACTTTCAATTTTCTCTCTTGGTTTCCATGTTTCGTCTATTCCAGTATTTTCTTTTGGAAGACATCTTTCTTTTTTTAAAGGAAAAAAAAAAGATGTACGAATCATATATCCTGCTTTCTCAATGAATCACATATCCAATAAAAACATGCCATGGGAATAATAGTTTGGTCTATGGATATTAGTCCAGCCAGATTGGAAATGTCATGGATTTTTTCAAAAGAATTATAGTTTTCGTTTAACATTTAAGGTATATTATAGCCTTAATTCTCAAAATAAGTCAGAAGATATATACCAAGTGACATTGGAAATTTAACGAATCTTCAAAAATTATATCTCTGGAGCAACAACTTGGAAGGTATAAGTTCTAATTACATGTTGATTGCAAATTAATGTTCTTGTTTATAGGTCATGAATTCCTAATACACATTAGTAATTCTATTTGGATCGATAAAAATATATTCGACTGGATTACATTTAAAAACACGGATCATGATGATTTCTTGTAAAGCAAAGCATATCTTTCAAAGTGTCAATTAGCTGTGGGTTATAAATAGTTTAGTCCAACCAGATTGGAAACGTCATGGATTTTTTAAAATAATTATAGTTCTTTTTAACATTTAAAGTATATTATAGAATTAATTCTCAAAATAAGTTAGAAGATTATTGTCTCAAAGTGCATTAATTATATAAACATATTTCTAGCTAAGGAACTATTCTGAATGAGATTGGTGATCTTTCATGACTGAAGATGTTATATTTGCAAATATTGACACTCTAACTAAAGCTTGAAACCTTTTGGCTTTAAAATGTAAAGAACTGATATTTAGCATTAGGTAAAATCAGATTTAACATATGATACAGCATTGCTATGTTAATTGTTTGTGTTTAATTATATGTTGATTGCTAATTCATATTCATGTTTATATGTGATTAATTTGTAATACAAATAAGTAATTCTATTTAGATAAATAATATATTCCACTGGATTTCATTTAAAAATACGGATCATGTTGATTTCTTGTTAAACCGAAGCATATTATTCAAAGTGTCAATTAGCTGTCGGTTATAAATAGTTTAGTGTAGAAATGAATATCAATAAAACAATATGAAATAGAAATACACTTATTTTTTATTATTTACACTCATTTAGATCTTAATGGTTGGAGTGCAAAAAAAAAAATATTCTACGGAGATAATTATCAACATCGGTTCTCTGTCTGTCTAACCTGGTTTCTAACACAGTATCATTATTACTATTATCATCAGTCGGCAATTGCACGTTGCTCAAGTATTTGTATCATATATAATATTTGTGGGTAAGGATGAAACCAAAACTAATTGTTCTATATTATATCCAAAACTTCTAATTGAAAATATTTTTTCTGTATATATAATAATAAGTTTTCTTTCAAAAAATGCATGCATGATTTTTTTTTTTTAAAAAAAAGTCATTTGGATTATTAAGATAATTTATAATAAAACATAGGCTTAATAAGCGAGGCATATGCTGGAATATTCAATTTATATCTAGGTCACAGCTCCTTTAATGGTATGATCAATCTACTCATCCATCAATTTTTTTCCTTTCAAAAATTTCATTTATTATTTGCAAAACTGTTCAGTATATCTCCATTTATTAGTTTTTCATAATCAGTAGTAACTAAAATCAAGGTATTAGTTCATTCATGCATACTACATACGCCTAAGGCACACATACACCAAATTCTTTTGCAGGTGAAATTCCTCAATCTATTTTCAATATTCCTTCTTTGAGAGAGGTTGTGCTTTCCTTTAACCATCTAAGTGGCAACTTGCCAGATGAGATGTGCCATCAACTCCCTTTACTTGAGGACTTTGAGGTTGTTGATAATCATTTACAGGGAAATATTCCAAAATCAATGTGTAATTGCACATCTTTGCAAGTTTTGTATTTGGATATCAACTCATTTTCAGGTATGCTCAAAAATTACCTTTCTACATGAGTTGTGTGCGTGCGCTCATAACTATATCACATGTTTAGTACTTTCATTCAAATATGCGAATATACGACAATAAATTATTGCAAGCTTTGAAATGTAATGATGTTTTCAAACACACACACTTAATAACTCCTATTGATAGGATTCAGATAGGTTGAGAGATAAGGAGGAAACAGTTTTTATTAAATACAAAAGAATAAAATTCATATATATTTTTTTTTAAAGACTAACCTTATGGTGGCTAGAGTACTCTTTGCAGACTAAAATAACATTAAAATAATCAAATAAAATCTATAAATAATCTCTAAAATGTACTGGATCCTGTCAACAATAATATCGATCCTTTGACTCGTAAAATCGCTATCTCATAAAATATTCAAACTAAACAAATTAATTAAATAAACTATATCCTAACCAATATTGACTCAATAATAAACTAATCCTAGTTGAGATATTTATAAATAATATTTATATTATTTTTAACTGAAAATAAACTAACAACTCTTTAACACATGCTAATAAACATGAATTGCAAAATATTTATTTGTAGTTTTATTAAATGTTTTCTGAAGATCACATTTTATGGAATCCTTGCCCAAGAAGCAGTTAGAGTTTTATATGACACATAAGAAAGCAATGATAAAGATATTTACGTACGCAGACCCTCATGTAATTATAGGAAGTAACTAATTTCATACATGGCTTAAATTCGTTCCTTCACTTTCCTGTATTATCCAGGTATGGAATTGCTAGGATAGAAACAAATTTAAAAGGACCCGAAAGTAATAAAATATTAGGAGTTTCTTGTAATATAGAGAAGTGAATTCAAATTTCTGAAACGCGCGTGTCTGTTTTACACATACACGTACATTATATAGAAGTTATCATGCATCCATCATTTTTTGTTTTTTAAGTTAATCATCCAACAGCTAGCTTTTTGTTTTCAGGTCTTATACCCAAGGAGATAGGCAATCTAGATAAGCTTGAAGAGTTGGCTTTATCACATAATAATTTCAATGGACCCTTTCCTTCCCATATATTCAACATTACGGCATTGAGACGTGTCTTCCTTAATCGTAATTTCCTCTCTAGCTTTCTCCCATCAAATTTAGGAATTGGCCTTCCCAACCTAAAGCTATTGTCCTTGGGAAAGAATCAACTTATTGGAAAAATTCCAACCAGCATCTCAAATGCTTCTAAGCTCATTATATTAGATTTATCATGGAATAAATTTAGTGGAGATATACCCACTGCACTTGGGAATCTAACAAACCTGATGGCAATATATTTTGAAGGGAATGATTTAAAGGGGTTGATTCCAAATACAATTAATAGACTGCAAAGCCTTCAACTTTTGAGCCTTAGGTACAACAAATTGCAAGGGCCCATCATAAATAAATTGTGCCAAATCAAAAGTATGAGTGAGCTGTATCTAGACAACAACATGTTTTCAGGAATGATTCCAAACTGCCTCACTAATACTTCTTTGCGGAAGTTGGATTTAAGCTCTAACAAATTGATTTCTCATATACCCTCTTCTCTTTGGAGTCTCCAAGATATCTTAATCCTAGACTTATCCTCCAATGCATTGAGTGGAACAATTCCACGTGAGGTATCAAACTTTAGAACAATTATACTATTGAACTTGTCAAGAAATCAAATTTCAGGAAACATCCCAACAACCATGGGTGGCTTGCAAACACTGCAAAATCTATCTTTGGCTCACAACAACCTGCAAGGGCCTATTCCTGAATCATTTAGTGGCATGATAGGTATTGAGTTCTTGGATTTGTCCCAAAATAATTTGTCTGGGGTGATTCCAAAGTCTTTAGAGTTACTTGTCCATATGAAGTACATTAATATTTCATGCAATTTATTGCATGGAGAAATTCCAAACAGTGGGCCTTTTCAGAATTTTACATATGAATCTTTTATGATGAATGAAGATCTTTGTGGAAAGCCCCAACTAAAAGTCCATCCATGCAGAAAAGGAAACAAGCACATCTCAACAAAAATGGTGCTTGTGATCAAATGCTTGTCGGCTATCATTTTTGCAATCATTTTAGTTGCTTCATTCCTGGTATTCCTTAAATTTAAGAAGGGTCATGTTAGTCATGAGACGCACAATAGAGACTTTTTAAATTTGGGTGCACCAATCAAGATATCCTATTATGATCTTTTGCAAGCAACAAATAATTTTGATGAGAGTAATTTTCTTGGCAAGGGAAGTTTTGGATCAGTTTACAAAGGAATTCTTTCAAGTGGAAAGATAGTTGCTGTGAAAGTATTTCACTCAAACTTGGAAGAAGCATTAAGGAGTTTTGATATTGAATGTGCTGCCATATGCAATTTACGTCATCGAAATCTCATTAAGATCATCAGTAGTTGCTCAAATGATGATTTTAAATCTCTAATAATGGAATTCATGTCAAATGGGAGTCTTGATAGATGGTTGTACTCTCATAACTATCATTTAGATATGGTGAAAAGATTGAACATAATGATTGATGTGGCATCAGCATTGGAGTATCTTCATCATGGTTCTTCTACATCAGTGGTCCATTGTGATGTAAAGCCGAGCAATGTTTTATTGGATGAAAATATGGTGGCCCATTTGAGTGACTTTGGAATTGCCAAATTGTTAATTGACAGTCAATCTGAAATTTATACCAAAACATTGGCTACAATTGGTTATATGGCACCAGGTAACAGTTTAATACTCATTAAATTTATTTAATTTCTGTTACTTATGTTCATTTATTCCTATACACATGCATGCGCATGATCGAAGAAACTATAAGTTATTCTACTATTTAATTCAGCACTCAAATTTATATGTAGAGTATGGATCAAGAGGAGCTGTTTCATTCAAAGGAGATGTATACAGTTTCGGTGTTTTGCTTATGGAAATGTTTACAAGGAAGAAACCAACAGATGAGATGTTTGTTCAAGGTCTAACTTTGAAAGAATTTGTTAGCAAATCAATACCAAATTCAATCATCGATATTATTGATATGAATTTGATGCACACAAGCAACCAAAGCACTGGTAATATATTATTGTACATTATATCATCAGTTTTTGAGTTGGCATTAAATTGCTGCACTGACTCACCTGAGACAAGACCTAATATGTCAGAGGTTGTGGTGTCACTGGGGAAGCACAAGGCCATGCTAATGCCAAATATTCCAGGAACCCCTTGTTGAATAATTGTGTTAAATCAAATTGTATTTGCTGCAATCTTTAACCCTTTGGATTGTTTTATTTTTGCAACTTGTCATATGGAGTGATGATGTCTCCTGTATTAATATATTAATTATTTGAAATTTGAAAAATTTGGACTCGACATATGGGTTTTGGTTTCCTTCAAGTTAGTTTTTAACTTTTTTGAGTTACAAATGCACAATGAACAATAGTAACATAGAGTTAATGCGCTTGTTCCCCTTCATTATAAGTGATTCATTGTAAATGAATAAAGTTTAGAAAATGATTGAGTTGAGAGAGATATGCATAAAAGATAATTGAAACATGGAGGAGAAATAGAAATTGTTACAAAAAGAAGATATGGTAAAAAAAAAAAAGCAATGAAATTAATCCACCTAAGAACCAAAGTGAATCCCTTTACAACTCTTATACTACATCCGGTACTTAATATAGACTTAGTTGACTAAATTGAAGAGATTAAGGAACTTAAATGAATTATTTTAAAATATTTATATTTTTCATTTTTTCTCCAAACTAATTTTCTTGACTTATAAACTAATATATATTCTAATGATACACATAAGAAATTTAGCTTCTTTAATCTCTCTAAATTAGTCAACAGGGTCTTATATTGAGGACATAAGGTACTATTAATTATTCAATGACTAAGTTAACATGATTACTGGGTTCCTTGTCCAGCCCTACAATGATGAACCACGTTCCCTTTGATAAAAAGCCTTCAGTCATTGTGGACTCTAACAAATCCCATCTTGCATTGACCCAATTAGAGAAAATGGACCAATACCAAGACTATCCAAAGCTTTGAAACAAATTTATAGATACAGATTGGGCTGCCTTTTTAATGTTATGGAATATGATGTTTTATTTTTATTCTATTTTATTTTATTGGTCAAATCATGAAATTCAAATGCCAAAATTACTTGGTTTTCAGCCCATGTTGGGCTTGGTTTGTATGGCCCATGTCATTGTTAAAACAAAATTACTTTTATATTACTTTAATCAAAATCACGTTTTAAAAAAATATATAACAAACTTTCACATGTTAATACAATCTTTAGTCCTTCTAATTTTCTCTAATTTTGGTTTTGGTTCTTCTAATATCAAACCATAGATTTTGGTCCCTCAAATTTCATTCTGTGAATTGGACCCTATAATTTAATAAAAACTTGACCATTTTCCCCTTTGAAGAATCAATACCCATAGTTTGAAACTTAAACAACAAAGATTATACTAACCCAAGTTTTAAACACATGCTTAGCTCCTCAATGTAATTATGATGTATTGAAGTTAATACAAAAAAGATTTTTTTGAACTCTAGTTACATTGTTCTTAAAACAATTAGGGGATAACTATGTTTTAGTGGTGATTTTTTTTTTCCATCGTTTTCATTGGTGATTATTTAAGAATCAATAACATTCATTCATTTATTTTTATGTTTATGTAAAACTAGGGATGTAAATAGGCTAGGTTGAATTAGGCTTTAGTTAATAGGCCTAGACCTACAATAGAGATCTAAAGCCTGGGCCTGGGCCTAAGCCTGTATATAGACTTTTTTTTTAAGTTCGGGCCTGAGCCTTCAAAGGGCCTGAGCCTTCAAAAGGCCTGATAAGGCCTGAAGCCTATTTAAAGGCCTATTTGAAATGTAAGCATTTAAATAGGCTTAAAGCCTATGCCTCCATATTCATTTACAACCTCTCAAACATATTTAAAATTCTATATTATTTCTTAAAAGTTTAATTAGGATTTGTTCTCACCTATAATAGTTTAGTAAGAAAAAGAACACCTAGTGACAACAATTATCCAAGCCAATTAGAATAAGAAAAACCAATCTAAGAAAATATGTTTTCAAAAATCAACCAAGTATAACAAGTAGTGGCATGTAAAACTGGATTTTACCTTTTTTTTCCCTATAGAAACCGAGATAAACTCCTCCTATTGAGATTATAATATTTTATTGGGCTTCACTAAAATAAACTTGTAGAAATTATTATGTTTCAATGAATGACGCAAATCAAAGGAAATGGAGAGAGCTACATTACAGTCTTGAGCGATTGAAGAGAAGAGAGGTAAATGTATTCAACTAATAAATAAAAAAGTTGACTTTGGGGGTGAATGACGAGATGTGAAACCTAAGGTAAAAACTAAGTTTGTAATTGTATAAATAATTTATAAAACTGATTTAGATTATATTATATATAATTATATATAATAGTAGAAATTTAAAAAATTAAATAGGTCAGGCCTGTAGGCCTATAGGCCTAGAGGCTAAGCTTGATGAAAATAAGCCTAGTTTGTTTACCTAAATTGGGCTGATAAAGGGCCCGAACCTTGGCCTGGCCTAATTACTAAATAGGCTAGGTTAGGCCGTAGGCCCCTAATAAGGGCATAGCCTATTTCCATCTCTATGTGTAAAAAGGATTATAAATGTAATTATTTATTGTTTCTTATCTAACATTCCAAGATTTATTTTCCTTTAAAAACAAAAAGAAAGAAAGGAAGAAAGCTGAATGGGGATCTCAACATTTTAATCACCACATGTCACTTTCCCATTCGCTATTCAATGCCTTGAATGGCAGGTGAAGCATTCCGTCTTCGAGAATTTATCAAGAAGAACTCTCAAACCGTTTCCGACGGATAGCTCGAGAAAATGATGGTGTTGTTTGGCAAATTGAAAATTAGCACAACTTTGTTTCATCTGAGAAAGCTCAAGGAAATGCCTGAAAATGGCGAGGAAGAGAGTGAGCCTAGAGCTTCGTCGAGCACCTGAGTCAAAGCCAGAGCAGATCCTTTCTTGGTAACGTGTAGGTGCTTCAGAACAGATCTGATGCGTCTTACTCTTTCTTTCCCTTATGCATGTTTCAATTTTGCTTCATCTTGTTTTCGCTATTTATTTCTTGTTGTTTTGAGTGCTTTTTAAGTTTTCGACGGCATATTTCGGTGTTATGTTGTGTTGATAGCTTTTATTGTGGTCGTGCCAAAACAGAATGGAGTTTCATAATCAAGTTCTGGCTGGTTCCTTTTTTGACTTTACAATTTAATTTGTCAGTTTCCTGAGTAATTTGATCACTATGTGTTAATGATTTTTATAACGGTGTGGTTTGCATTTGGATTTCTCCTTGGTGGCGTTACCTTAATGTTGTTTCTAATGTTTAAGTAAATTTTGTTGTATTATTTTACAGGCTTTGGGATACTATAGGCTGGTGGCTAGGGGTATGCTACAGATTTTGTGTCTCTGTTTTACTGATGTTTTTGGTTATTTTTCCAATATTTTAATCTTTTAATGAGCTTTTCTTCATTTACCTTCCCTAAAAACCAACGTCTAAATTGTAAGCTTATAAAAGTATTAAACAAGTTGAGTTGGTGAATTCTATCTGGTGTGATGGCAGACTTATTGTATTTATTAGCTTTAGCCATTGATGAGTGCTAATATTAATAGGAGATTTTTTTTTTAATTCTAGAGAATTTGGTGAGACTCAATAATGAATAAGAGCTAGCTAGTTATGTATTTTTGCTAGAGAAATGATGCTTGGAGCCTAAAAATAAAACAAAACAGTTCAACAAAACAAAATAAAACAAAACAAGGAACCACAAAACATTCAGCCACCTGTATCTACCTTTTATCAGCAAAACAATAAAGCAAATTAATCCCACGATATCCCTCTACCATTTCTAGTCTTTGAGTCTATTTTCATCTTTTAGGAATAATTCACAATTTCTGTGTCTTGCAGTACATTTTCATCTCTTCAGATAAGCTCTCTTTTCTCATGAATAGGAGCTCATTATGTTAATATCAAGACACACATAGCTTGTCTGGTTCTTGAAACATGGTTTTCTTTTTGCAATGTTGCAGTAATATATCATGCTATTTGCTTCTTGCTTGTGGCGTAGTTTATGTTGTCTCCGTAGATGGTGAAATGGAAGGCGTTGGAAATGATGGAGGTAGTCAAATCTCCAAGCTCTAGTTCTGAAGCTTCCTCACGGTGCCTCTGTCCTGGTACGAAGCTCTCTCAATTTGTGACTAAAACTCCTCTGTGGCAGAGCTCGTTCGCCTCTGGTGTCTGATTCTGAGCTCTGGCTCCAACTCTCCTGCCACAGTCAACCTCTGTTTCTGGTGTTGGGGAAGAAATTTGAAGGTCGCAGATTGTGGAGGAAGGTGACCATTGAGAGTGAATGGTGGTGTTCTACCGCACTTCTATCTCCCTGTGTTCTCTGTTGCTCCAGCAGGGAAGAAGACCGCCGCCAGCCTGTGGTAGTGGTGAATGATACTGCAAGCGAGAAAGGAAGAAGAAGGCGAAGTTGATGGAGGAGGTTGAAGATCTAGATGAGGTGGCGAGCTCTATCAATGGCCACCACTACTATTTCATTAAGTCCCCGGGAAGGAGCATCGAGCCTTGGCCTAACCCTTGGTCAAAACGTGTGTTTTGACCAAAGGGACTGCAATGAAAAGTTTGGAAGTATTTTGGGTGGAACAAAAATGGAATAGTGAAAACTTTTGTGGGTATAAATTTAATTTTCAAAACTTTTAGACCCCTTTTTTGAAATGCACCTGCCAGCAGCAGGAAATCACGAGAGCAAGCAATCAAGGATCTAGAGGTAGGCTATTAACTTGCTGTGTTATGGCATATTAATGGGCTGATTCCTGTTTGCATGTCTGTATCCCTCGCTGTCTGTCGTTCCTCTACATATGAGATCACATCCTAGTAAACATCATAGTGACGCTGATGAACTAGAGACTAGAATGCTCTTAAATTTTCTTGTCACATTGCATTCAAGCCTACACAGAAAATTGATGTATGTGATCACTCTGCATTGTCTCTTGGAATTTTCTTAATGCTGGGGTGCATATATAGCTGATTACATAATCATGCTGCATTTTGAAAAAGCAAAACTGTAAAGATGGTAGACCTGCATTTTTGGCTTGTTAAATTATTATTCTAGTATGTCATTGCAAGAATCTCTTTCCTTGTTTTTGGATTGTTGTTCTTTTCAAGTCCATCGTCAATGGTGGAAGTTAGGCACAAAGATCAATGGCGTGGACTGGCTTCTAGTCTTAAGTGCCCAGATAGAATTTGGGTGTTTTATTTATCTACTCCCATTTTAATCTCCATTTCATAAAACATTGCTCTTGTTATGATTTTTACATGCTTCTATTGCCACTTAACAGGAATTGCAACGGCGTAAAGAGGAGCTTGAACAACTGCTTCTCCCTGAAAGTGTTTGAAACTTTTCAAACGAATGGTGACCAACTAACTCATTACTTAGCATGAAGGTATATCCACTGGGAAAGGCCTGAATTTTGGTTGCTGATTTTCTATTCTATACAAGGTTGTTTGTTCATTCTTTGTAGCAATTGAAGTTAGTTCTGTAAGTTTGGCGATTTGAACTGCATCCACAGGCAAAAACTATGGGTCATGATTTCTGTTTTTGCTGTTTCATACAATGTGGTTGTTCATTCAGTGTAGAGGAATTTTGTTATGTAAGTTGGGCAGTAGATAGTAAATAGTTACAAGCACAATTCGGTTTTTCCTACTTCATACAATGTGGCTATCCGTTTTATGTACAAAGTGGATTCTGTTCTGTAAGTCAGGCACTTGACACAGTAAATAGGTAAAAGTAACATAAACAATTCAGTTTTGACTGTCTTGTTATGATTTTAAATTGAACTAGATTTTACTTGTTGCTCAAAAAGATTTAAAATTAATGGGGGTTCATTATTGATATTGATCCTAATCCATTTTAAATAATGAAATGAAACTATTGAACATGTCAAAATAAACATGCTTATTATATACTGCGCAGACCTTTTTGTTTGTAGTTATTTCCTCCATTTAAAGCTGATATTTCTGTTATGAGCAAATCACAACTCGATATCTTTTGGTAAAGAAAGATATCAATCACAACGCAAAAAAGCAAAAGATGAAAACTTGATGTGGTACGAGGATGATTGGAAGAAACAGGGCTTGGAAAAAGTTTTAGCTATGATAACTTTACTATTAAATTTTGTAGCTAAGAGATCATGTTGTTTCAAAAATCTTAGAAATACCGAATCTACGTCTGTTATTTATCAATTTTGAATAATACAAGTTATTATAGATTTTTTGTATGTATTCACATACTGATAATGTTACTTAGAAATGAGTTGCGTGCATTCACATAAAAATTAAAGATTGAGTTATATTCATGGGTTATAGATAACGTTGTTTATTACCACTTTTATAACTATAATATATAATGATAATGATAAAGATAATGATGACAACAACACATATAAATTCTAATAATACATAAATACTCTTTTATTGAAAATACATAAATACCATTTAGTTTCTCCACCGAAGTTTTTTTGTTTTGAAAAATTAAACCCTCAATCTTTATAATCTGCGATTTGGATCCCCTTTCCAGTTGAGGCCTTGAGGGATATTAATTATTAGATTGTGATACAATAATACAAATAATAATTGATAATTAATGTCCTCTTTTTATTTTAAAGCCGAGGAACTCAGAAGCATATTGCTTTGTTAGAATTGTACAATACAAGTAAATTGGAGGAAGTAGAAGCATCTATTAAGGAGGAGAAAGACCAAATTATAAAGCACTTGAAGGAACTAGCCACTTCATTGGAGCAAGATTTGATCCGGTGGGGATCAACTATTGATGTACTCTTGACAATATATTGGATACTTCTGTAGATGGAGATGATTGGTCAACGGATCTTGTTGACTTTGACGAGCTACATGGTTATGCTGCAAATAGTGCAAATGGTACTATTTCTGTCTCGACTAAGAAATAAGAAGCAAATTTTGATGATCGAGCTCCACTGAGAGAGGTTAAAAATTTGCCCGTGTAGATCAGAGAAGAATTCTGAACTCAAGCTGAAGAAATGTAGTAAAGGTAAATAAATAAATATTCTTATTTAGGATTTAATGCTCTTACCGTTGGCCTATGTTAGAGTCTTGATATACACAATATACACTTGCTTTCAAAAGCTGGATTTTGAAGAATCTTTAGTATCAGGAGAAGTTCAGACTTAGCAAAGTCAATATTGTTAAATGGCAAATGAAACTCATAATAACATTTTATTCATCAACTTTATTCCATAATTTGTTCATCAAAGCTTATTTACCCATAGTCTTGTCTAAAACAAAAGAGCCATGAACATGAAATTTTGTAGCCATGTGATACAAGTGACCTGAACATATATAGACAGAAGTTCCTAGGCCATACATAAATGTTCTTAATTCTAAACCTAAAGCTGGATTAGTTATTCTGCCAGAAAAAAGAAAAGTGGGTTGGTCAACCTAAAGTTGTAGTCATGAGACTCGATGCATCCCTTTAATATCGTGAACCAAGGGAGAATTACTTTGAAGTCCCAAAGAAGGAATGTAATAACTAAGAAATCCCAATAATAAGTGAGTAGAATGAATCTATTGTCATTTGTTGCACCAAAACTTGTTATTACATGTTGTTCACTAGTTGAAACACTTTTTGGTAATCACTCTCTTTCTCTAGGGCCTTATAATAATTCTGCTCTGAATTAATTGTCTCATCACTTCTGTTTAAAGTTGTTGTGATTTTGTTGGAGAGCAAATTAATTAGTAAAACCACTAGTATTGTTAATATTTCTGTTACTTTCATACAGTGCTGCACTTTCTGTTCCACTTGATAAGTCATCTAAGATTTTATTTTATTTTATTTTGGGAACATGCAAGATTTGCTCGTGTCTCAATCAAGCTAAACCCCTGTATTTTATTTCTCTTGGGAACTCCAAGAATCAGCACTAAATGTTAGATATGGTGGATTGAAAGATTCTTTTTTTTTTCCAGAATGGTGGATTGAAAGATAAACTAAATGAACTCAACTGATGCTTATTTTTGTAGCTCCCACATGATTTGCAGAAGATTTGATTAGTGATCAAGTTTGATCCCTCGATTTGTATGAGTGAGCCCTTTCCATTTGATTATCTTGATACGTAAATGGGAAAACACAGAATAGGTAGGAATTAGTGTTGTTCTAAATATAGCATTGTTTTTTACCCACAAAACTTAATTTTATTTTGGTCTTAGAGGTGCAATGAAATTTCAAACATTTTTAGGGATTGACTGAAATAAAATTGTTTCAATGGGGCTAACTGAAAATTTCCCTTGAAAAAATGTAGAATTTTCCATGTAATAAAAATTGTTTGCAGAACATTGAAATAGGTAACTACAAGCTGGGTAGTTATCCTCTCCTTCAATCATAGGAAAATGTCCATTCAAATATGCTATCATCTCAAACTAAAAGGTCTTACGCTCTGTTTGGTTGCTTCAATGGAAATGAAAAAGGATTCCTTTATATACAGATTCAGGTATGCAACATCTATTGTTTCCATGGTCTCATTACCTAATATTAGCTATACGCTTTTTTCTATTAATTTTTAGGCAATAGTAAATATGACATTTGTCATACCAACAAATGATTGGTAGGGATAGTAAGTGGTCATGAACTCTCTAAGGATAAGAATACAAGTTTGAATCGTATGAAATGCACTTATTAGTAGAGTAGATAACCCGTTAGACGACATACTCTCTCTCTCTCTCTCTCTAAACTCTCTAAACTCTGATTAGTGCTTGTTTGAGTTGGCAGTAGCAGCTACTTTTTTGACGTGATTTTGATGGATGCTCTTGGTGATGAAGAAAGTGCCTATCCTTGGTCAAAGAGATTATGAGAGTTAAATATTCATTAAGTCTTAAGAACAACCTCAAGATAACACTTGAGTCAAATATTCTCAATTAATAGTAGTTCCTACAAACATAGCTAACTACTATCTCTTGAGATATTGTTTAAACTCACTTGATGTGCAATTAAAATTGGAGTAATGCAAATTGTTCTTCTCAAATTGAATGTTCTAACGAACCATTCAAGAGCTAAAATCAACTATGATTACTAATCAATAACATGATAGCAAGCATAATTTCATCAAGCACATCAAAAGATATATATCAAAATGAACATCAAGATACATCATCCAATTGAAACTATAATGATCAACAACCCATATGGATACTGATTGAACCATATTTTTACATGATTTTTCATGATTTATTTGGGATTTAAATGCATTTTTATGAAGCATTATTGCATGATTAGGCATGAATTTTGATTAGGAACAATTGTTTTGAATTAATGGTAATTAGGGGCAAAATGATCAAAATTATTAATTATTTTGTACAATTGTCCATCGAACTTTTGATGCTACCTTGTGCTTAATTTTGTATTGTAGGTGTTAGAGAAAAAATTAAGGATTTTAGAGATTCAAATTATTGGGTCAAGTGGAAAGAAAGACAGGAAGAAAACAAAAATAATAGAGTTGGGCTGCAGTTTTTGGGCTAAGCTGAAAACGAAAAAAAAAATGGCAGACCCATATCCGAAGCCCAGACCCGAATAGGCTGCTGGACATGGCATTTGGATATGTGAGTGACCCGGAAAAAAACGCTGAAGCTGAGATATACAGAGGGCGCCGCAACAGCTGGAACGAATCATCAACGAATCTGGAGATCATCTTCGACCCATCATCTTGACCTTGCATCACCATCATCGTCGCCGGTGGCTTCCACCTCCACCACCAAAGCCGCCGGCGACATTCACAACATCACCACCGTGAACGGAGACGAGAATGGAAGACACAGAAGCAGAGGCGGAGCAAAGAAGAAGGGCGAACCAGAGAGCTTGAGAGAGTGGGAGATAACTTCAGAGGAGAGGGGAAGAGACGAACAGCCGCCACCACCGTCAAGGACCTCCCCGGCGAGCTTCTCGGACCACCACAACAGCTCCGTTCGGACCAGTACCATCACAGCGTCGACTCTCCTCTGTTCTCGTTTTGTCGGAGCTTCCTCTCTCACCTTCAAGGACCGCAGCCACCACTTCCGTTCTCACACCTCCAACAACGCCGGCGTCTTCTTCAGTCACTACAGCCGGGAGCTTCTCTCCTTTCCTAATCACTGCCGTCTCCTTCTCCATTCACCGTCACTGCACCAGACCTCCATCTCCTGCTCCACGTTCACCACCGTCATCCTCCACCACTCATCAACATCACCGTCACCATAGTCTCCTCTGTTCCTTCCTTCCTCTGTTCTAACTTCACCATGAAGCTATGGTTACTGTTCATGCGATGTGTGGCTAGAGTTCATTGAGTCTTGGTGGCACAGAGGAGCTGGCTAGAGCTTCAAGGTTCTACAAGGGGAGTTTATTGTTTTCCATTTGCTCAATTTATACATTATGTCTTTGTGAATTAATTTGTATTGGAATATGTATGTCTTGAGACTTAGATGAGTGATAATTTGTCTATGTTGGTGAATATCTTGTGTTGAATTTGGTATTGGTACATTTGAATTTTATTTTACTCATTTTCCTATTAGATTAATGAAGTTATACATTCTATGTGATATCTAGATTGTGTGATGGATTTAATTTAATTTTGAATGTCGCGATTGTGCTTTCAATTAAGAGGAACCAAGTGCATTAATCCATTTTCAATACACATCAAGTGGTTTTTTTAAACAATTTGCCTAAGAGGTGATTAAGAATGCGATTGTAGGACTAGTCATTTATTAGGTAAATTGGACCTAATGCGATTGCTTAGGGTTTTTAATTTGACTTGATGCAAAAATAACTCCCAATATATTTTAAAGAAGCTAGGAAAGCCACCAAATTTGTCACCAAGATTCATTTCATTATTCATATTTTCCATTTCATACCATTCCATTCACTTATTCTCCATCTTTTTATAAAAAGACCAAAAATAGTAACTTAGCATTTAATTAAATTGCATCTTTCTTTTAGTTATTAATTTGAAAAATCCAAAAATTGTTTTCCCCTTGTTTTAATTGCATTTGCATGATAATTAGTTTACTTAGGTAGTTCAGTAAAGGCTCCTCAAGTGAGACGACCCGAGGTTTGCATTGTACTGCAATTCTTGGATAAAAAAATATTTTGCATTTGACCCCAAGGCGTAAAGACACGGTTAAATCAATGGCGCCGTTGCCGGGGAGCTAAGTAATTGGCTCCCTAGGTAATCTAATTGTCAAATTCACTTTTGACAAGGGGTTTCTTGAGTGAAGCTTATTAGGTTTGCATTTTTTATTTTTCTTTGCATATAGTTTATGAATTTTGCATTTAGGTAGTTTGCATAGCATTCATTGCATTCCTGCATTGTTTTGACTTGGTAGCTTCTGTGTGGTGTTGTTGCATTCAATTTCATATGATTTTGAGCTTATTTGTTTGAATTCACCATGACTCCAAGTTGATTCATAGCACACTTGCATCTTTTGTCATTTTGAAATTCTTTTTCCCCTCTTTTTACTTGCATTTGTATTCTCTTCGTTTTTTTTTCCTCTTAGTTTTTATAGTTTTTTTTAGTTAGATAGTTATCTTGTGATTCATTGGAATTTTATTGCATTGAATTCTCATGGCTTGGTTTAATGGTAATCAAGGTTTACCTTTTCAATCTTACTCTTCTGTAGCAGATTCGACTGAAAGGAAAGAGACCATCTCTGAAAGCATCCATGCTATTCAACAAACATTACAGCTTCTTCAAGCTAATTTAGGATGTCAAGATAGTCCAATTGGTCAAGAATGCCAAGGTCCATTTCACCCTTCATACCATGAACCCTACCAACAACCTTCATTTCAACCTTCATTCCAACCTCATTACCCACCCCACCCACCCTATAGATCATACCATGAACCTTCTCCTCTACCATATAACCTATATCATGAGCCACATTTTAATCCCCCATCATATAACCGCATGCCTTATCATAACCCTTCTCCTTCATTCCATTCCTCTTTCCAACCATGCCATCCACCTCATAAGCCTCTCTACCCACCATTTCCACAATCTTATGGACCTCATTCCCAACCATTTGTGCCACAGCAAGAACCGATCATTGGTGACGTCATTCAAGAGCTTTAAAACCATATCACTCAGACTATCAATGTAGAGCAGTCAAACAAGGACACTTTTGCTCATCAAATGAAAGTGATTCAAGAGTTTCAAACTCAAATGGATGGTCATACCAAAGAGCGGCGATCACAAATGGACATTCTTCTCAGCAGATTGGAACAACAAGGGAAAGAGAGTGAGAGATTGGAAAAGGAACTTGAGTGTCTCACTCAACAAGCACAAGTGTTGAAGAATCCCCAAGCAAATCCTCATTCTATGTCCTTCCATACACATGAAGTGGAGCATATACAAGACAGCACTAAGGAGCTGGAGGAAACACAAAAGGCTTCTAAGTGCCATACTCTACCAGAGACTCACCCACCACCTACCGTTCCATATGAACATAGTGTTTTTGAGTCCTATGCTATTGAATTGAATTTGAAATCAATCCTTGCCATCCCAACTGTTGATGATCGAGTGCATGCTTTAAGAGAAGCAAATAACAAGTTGGATACCGAACATCAACGCTTATTGGATGCTGCATGGGAGTCTGGCACTTTGAGGGGGAAAATAGATAAGCTCAATGAAATGGTAGATCTCTCTAACGCTATCATACATCATATATGGTGGGAGCAATCTGGAGGTGAAGAGGGAGCTCCAATCTTTTCAAAGTTGCATGTCAAGCAGGAGGGCAATGCTGAAAATGTTCTTAAGCTCACTCAACTCCAATCCTCTCCAAATTTGGAGTCTTATGAAGTGTCATCTCACGTTGAAACCAAGCTGGAGCAACCTGACATTCTTTGCTCAGAAGCTTATGAGCCACATGCCACTTCACAAGTGGAAGATTCTAATCCTCCAGAGCCTATTCCTACATAAGCACAAGAAGTAAAGCAAGTTCACATGAGCATTAAAGAGTCTTCTCTTTTATTTGGTAATGATCCTATTCTTATCGAAGTTGACTCTCCTACTACTTTAACTAGTGAAGCAATTCATGATTTGAGTGATGATGAGGTGGATGAGGAAATCATTGTTGAATCCCCTCAATTGTTTGAAAATGTAGTTGCTCAACCCATTAGTTCAAGTAGTAGTGATTCGATTGTACTTGTTAATGACCCTGCTCCTACTTCTTTGTGTGATGCTTTAACTATCGAAAATGCTTCTCTTCATAGTATTAGGGATGATTGTGATGAATTGAATGATATATTTTCATGTTCTTGTGCGAAAGATCAAATATGTGTAGATTGTTATCATGACAAACGCCACTTGCTTGTTGAGTTTCAAAAGAAAGTATTTAATGAAGTGGTTGATTCTACCATTGATCTTGATACACATCCTTGTACTATTGATGATTGTAAGCATGACAATTCTGGAAATGTTGAATCTTGTATGAATGTCAATGTGGTTGATGTGAGTGATAAAGACCATAGCCTAGGAAAGGATCTTTCTCTTGATTCCAATGAATTACATGATAGCTTTATACGGGAAGATTCAAATGCTTTGATTGATGATTTTACAAATGAAATTGATTCTTTCCATATGATTCTTTCTTGTGATTTGTCACCCGATATAGAAAAGGAAAATGATTCTTTTGAAATTTCAAAAGGTTTGGGTGGTAATGATTTGAAAAATTCTCTTTCTTCTTCCACTCTTTTCCCTTCCATCTCTTGTAATTGCAATGATGATGTGGTGTACCCCAACACTAAGTTGGATTCCGCACCTTCCACTTTGCAAACACAAGAGAATTTAACTATTTGTTTGACTCCTACTAATGGGAGTATCGTTGATTTCCTTGGATGTGATAGTTACTTGGAGAGTTTGGAAATTAATATGCCTTTACTTCACTTGAAATCTCTCCATGTTTCTATTTTTGGATGGGATACTGCTATTTGCTCGGATCATTTGCAGGCACATTCTTGGAAAGGTCATCGGAGGAGCCAACATCCACCATACATCCTTGGACCTCTTGCGATTGATCCTGAGCCACATCCACCAAGGAAATTCAATGTGGGAGAAGTGATTTTGAAAGACCAAACCATGATTCTCATCAAGGATAAGAACTTCTCCTTCAAACGACTCAAGATTCTCTAACACAGGTTGTCTCTTTCCTCACTTGTTTTCTTCCTGATTCCTATGATTCTTTGAGCTTAATTGTTGTGTGAGGAAGATAAGTGTGGGGGAGGGACATGATCCAGTAGAAAAAGGTAGAAGTAGCATAGTTTAGTTCAATAAAAACTCCCTTTGTATGCTTTGCATTTGTGGCCACTACCCTACTTAATTACCATTGTGCCTTGGATTTCAACTTGCTCAAGCATTCTCTTTAGAGAGTTTTTCCACATTGAGGACAATGTGTTGATTAAGTGTGGGGGAGGGAAATGCATTTTGAATCCCATTGGTTGTTTTTAAATGATAAATGCCTTAAACTAGAAAATTTTTCAAAAATTTTTTTAAGAATGACTCACTTTGATGCATGTCTTAAGTGGTAAAGGGTCGCATTTGTCACTTTGGAAATTTGATTTGTGAGAAATTCTTTGAACTTTCATGAGATCTAGTGTTTTGGCAACTTTTTAAAACCATGATTTGCTTTGTAAGTGAATGGGAAGAGAAATGATCCCACAATTGGATTTTTGCTTACTTCTGGTTTTGAAAAAAAAGAGAAGTTTCTATATCATTAGTGCTTTTGAGAGTTGAGCATTCTTATAATTGATTGCAATATTTTAATTGATTATGTTTGTAAGGTTAGCATTAAGAATAGTGAAGTAAATGCATTGTGGTTAGCTTCCTATGCAATTGATTGTATTGGAGTGAGCACCAGGGAGAAACCTTGTTGGAAGGTTATTTGGGCTTTGAATTTTTTCTATGTGTGCATGTTCTCTTATTTCTTCACCTTCTAGAACTTGTTTCAACTCTTATTTGAAACGATATTGGCATTAGTGTGATGAAAATGAAAGAGGCATTCATTCTAAACCCTTTCACCCAAACACAAGCCATCATTCATCACCATTTGTTTAGCCCTTTAAGCCATTCTTATGTTGTATGCATGTCATTTATTCATAGTGCTCATAGCATTTTAAAATCAAAGTGGTTTGCTAAATAAAAGGTTGAACAATGGATATATTGAAATGCCATGTATATAGAAAAGAGAAGTAGAAGAGAATTAAAAAAAAAAAAAGAAAGAAGAAAAGTATTGAAAAAAAAAAGAAGAAAAAAAATTTTGAATAGAAAAAAAAAGAGAGAAAGTATTCAAAAAAAATAGAAGAGTGATGTGAATAAAGAGAGAAAAGCAAAAGAAATACAAAGAAGGCATTGGTTCTTGAACTTCAAAAAAAAAAAAAAAATTTGGCAAGAGGTTGTTTAGTTATTAAGATGCTATGAATTTATTCATTGACTTTGACTTGCATATTAACAATTTCTTTCTCTAATTAATTCCTTCTATCTTGCCTTCATTCAACATTATAAGCCTTTTAAGTCCTCTTGATTCATTGCATTAAGTGCTATTAGTAGTGGAGATATTAGAGTTATTACAAGCCTATGGTAAGGTGTTAACTAAGTGAGCTAGAGTGAAATTATCCCAATGAGGTGAGATGAGTTAAACACTATTTTCTTGAGAGTTCTCTTGTGCTTCATTCTAATATTTTGGATTGTGTGGTTAGCTAATTTCTTTGCATCTCTTGATTATGATTGGTGTTGACTTGAGGAATTCGATTAATTAATACATTGTTTTCCAATTATGAGATACATAACAACAATCCAAGTCTTAAAACCACAAAATGATTAACCTAAACAAGGAAATCAACTATATAGTCTAAGCATAAGATTGAATCAAAGAACTCCCCTATGTAATCGCAAGTGCTCAAGCCACAAATCTCCATCACCATGCAGTAAAAAGATCAGCCTCTCATGTCCATTAGAGAGCCCATACAATCTGCAATTTGTTGAAACATTTTACAGAAGTGGCCACCGAATAGGTTCTGGGTAGTTGTGGTATTAGGACATAGAGACGTTGGCAAATCTGGAAGTGGATTCGGAATAGAGGAAGTAGGAATGGTGGTTCACAGCAGTGGAGGAAAGATGTTGGTGCTGTGAAGTGAAGAGAAAGGATGGCGTTGATGAAGATGGTGGAGATGCTGCGACGATAGTGGTGTGTAGTGGTGGTTTGATGGTGCTAACTTGGAGAGCAATGGCGGTAATGAAATGCAGCTCTACGGTGGTTCAGGTGCCTCAGACTCCCAGCTTAACTCCCTCCTTCAACTCTCAGTCCTTCCCAAATCTCCTGTTCGCCGGAAATGGAGAACCGATGGTCCTTTGCCTCTTCTCCTTCTCCCTCAAGCTCTCTCTCTGTCCGTCGCCCTTGAACCCTCAGCTTCAGATTTCTAGCTCACTCACGGCCTCAGGTTTGTTCCTCTCAAGTTCTTGCGACGCCACCCCCCCTTTCAAAACTTTCAGCTCCCTTCTATATCCGACTCCCCAGCTGCTCTTCAATCGGGTCTTCCTATATCCAGATCCCATAGCCATAGCTAACCAAGTCGGGTCTGTGCTTTCATGTGTCTCTGATTCTTTTCTTCAACAAAAGCCTAAAATAACAACCGAATGCCCCGGTCAAAACGCAAGTTTTGACCAGGGACCTACATGAAACTTTGAAATGTTCTCCAAGAGGGACTAAACTTAAACATCTAAAATCGTTTTGGGGAGGTTATAATTTTCAAATCTTATGGGTACTTTTCTGTGATTTTTTACTGAACCCTTTTCCTTTACTCTTTGTGATTTTCACAGAATTCTTGGGCCCTTTTCTGTGATTTTACCCAAGCTTCAAAATATTAATTCTAACCCTCCAGGTCTCAAAATTTCTTCCTTTACACCTACAATGCAAGTTTAAGCTCAAGTAGCATCAAAAGTTCAAGGGACAATTGTATAAAAAAAATACTTAATAAATTTTGACCATTTTGCCCCTAATTGCAATTAATTCAAAACAATTGTCCCTAACCAAAATTAATGTTTAATCATGCAATAATGTCCCATAAAATCCATTAAAAATCCCAATTTAATTATAAAATATTACATAAAAATATGGTTCAATCAATTCCCCCACATTTAGACCTTTGTACTCCTGAACAAAGGTAATGAAGTACAATTTCTAAATTCAAATCATCAATGCATTTGCAAGATGAGCAAGTTCATAATTAGAAAGCAATGGATCAATTAATCAAATTCCTCAAGCAAACACTAGTCATAGTCACGCAATGTAAAGAAATTAGCTAATTGCACAATTCAAAATATTAGAATGAAGCATAAGAGACTCTCAAGGTATTAGTGTTTCACTCACCTCACCTCATTGGGATAATTTCACTCTAATTTACTTAACAAACACCTTACCATAGGCTTGTAACAACTCTAACTTCTCCACTACTAATAGCAATAAATGTAATGAATCAAGAGGGCTTTAAAGGCTTATAATGATGGATGAAGGCTAAATATAATGGATTAATGAAAGAAAAGAAATAGTTGATATGCAAGTCAAAGTTAAAGAATAAGCTCATACCACTCAAATAACTTGAAAACTCTTACCAATTCTTTTTGAAATTCATGAATAAATGCCTTCTTTTGTTTTTCTCTTTCTTGTTTTTTCTTTTCTTTTCCTTTTTTTCAATACTTTTCTTCTTTGTCTTTTTTTTTTTCAATATATATATTTTTTCAATTCAATTCTCTCTCTTCTTCTTCTTCTTCTTCTTCTTCTTCTTTTTTTTTTGTATATACATGGCATTCCAACATACACATTGTTCAACTTTCTATTGGCAAATCACTTTTATTTTAGAATACTATGAACACTATGAATAAAATAACATGCATACAACATAGGAATGGCTCAAAGGAGTAAAAAAATGGTGATGAATGAGGGCTTGTGTCTAGGTGAAAGGGTTTAGAATTGAATGCCTCTTTCATTTCCATTACACTAATGCAAATGCCGCTTCGAAAAAGATTAGAAACAAGTTCTAGATGGTGAAAAGCTAAGTGAACATCACACATGGAAAGAATTCAAGGCCCAATTAATCTTCCAGCAAGGTTTTGTTTCTCCAATGCACATTCTAACAAAATCAATTGCATAACAAACTAACCACAATGCATTTCCTTAACTAATTCAAATGCTAACCTTACAAACATAATTAATCAAAACATTGCAATCAATTATAATGATGCTCAACTCTTAAATTCACTAACGATATAGAAACTCTCTTCTTTCAAAACAAGGAGTAGACAAAAATCCAATAGTGGGTTCATTTCTCATCCCATTCACTTGAAAAGCAAAACATGGTTTCAAAAAGTTGCCAAAACACTAGATCTCATGAAAGTTAAAAGAATTTCTCACAAATCTCATTTCCAAAGTGACAAATGCGACCCTTTACCACTTAGGTCATGCGTCAAAGCAAGTCATTCTTAAGAAAGAATTTTTAAAAAAAAAATTTCTAGTTTAAGGCATTTTTCATTTAAAAACAACCAAATAATGGGATTTGAAATGTATTTCACTCCCCCACACTTAAATAACACATTGTCCTCAATGTGTAAAAACAGCTCTATTATTCTAACTTGTTCCTTAGTGAAGTGGGAAGTTGTGAAGTCCAATTGCAATTGGAGCACAACATGTCAACATCATATAAAGAGGGAGAATGAGAAACAAGTCATAATAACTGACAAAATTAAAATGAAGAGGCACAATGGTAATTAAGTATGGCAGTGGCCAAAAATACAAATTATATATAGGGAGTTCTTATTCTAATTCTTAGCTACACTATTTCTACTTTTCTACTGGAATGCCCTTCCCCCACACTTATCTCAAACAATCAATTAAGTATATATAACCACCAATCTAGGAATACTGAAAGTAAAAGATTGTGAAAGGAGAAGAAACAACCTGGCCTCAAGAGGGCTTTGATGATGAATCACGGTAGAGCTTGAGGAGGTGTCCATTAACTTGGAACTCCTTTCCAGTAGTCTCATCAAGCAACCCTACCATGCCAAATGAATGCACTTTGGTGACAGTGAAAGACCCAGCATCTAACACTTTCCTAGAGGTCTTGTTAGCACTGAAATGTCCACCACAAACCATTGAATGGCAAGCAGAAAGTATGTCTTTGGACTCGGTCTCTGGAATGCACCTCCTCATCACTTGATCATTACGTAGTCTCCACAAATAGGGCTTATCCCAAATGTAGTGTTCAGCTTCCCATTTAAGTTTTTGAGCCTGAAAGGGAGACAAATGCTCAGGGATTAGACGGTCACCATATAGTTAACAAGATTAGCAAACCAAGGAATATAGACAGAGATAGACATAAGAGATGAATCAGGAAAGTCATCACAAACAAAGTCAGAATCAAGTACTCCCCTTGTTCCATCCGATAGTCTACTCAAGTGATCCACTACAAGGTTAACAGTTCCAGGCCTATCCTTAATGCTAATATTGAACTCTTGTAGCAACAGGATCCATCTAATGAGCCTTGGTTTAGATTGAGGCTTGGTGAAGAGAGACTTCACCACTACATGATTTGTATACACAACCACTTTGGAATTGATCAAGTATTGTCTGAACTTATCTAATGCAAATATCATAGCAAACAGTTCTTTTTCAGTAGTTGTGTAATTCCTTTGTGCACTATCCAAGGTTTTGGATGCATAGGCAATCACATGGGACAATTTACTATGCTTTTGTCCTAGCATGACCCCCACAGCAGAATTGGAGGCATTGCATGCTAATTCAAAAGGTAAGGTCCAATCTGGTACACTAAGGATAGGAGGAGAAATCAAGTGTGCTTTCAATTCATAAAATGCTTGTTTACAAGGATTATCAAAGACAAAATCAACACCCTTTTGCAATTGTTTGGATAATAGTAGAGCTATTTTACTAAAATCTTTTATGAATCGTCAGTAAAAACCTATATGCCCTTAGAAAGAATGAAGTGCTTTAACACTAGTAGGGTAAGGCAAGGAATAAATCACCTCAATGTTAGCTCTATCAACTTCAATGCCCTTGCTAGATATCAAATGACCAAGTACTATTCCATGATCAACCATGAAATGGCACTTCTCATAATTCAAAATCAAGTTTTTCTCAATGCATCTAGCAAGAACATTATCCAAACTAGCTAAACAAGCATCAAACGAATTGCCATACACTGTGAACTCATCCATAAAAACCTCCATAAAATTTTCAAGAAAATCACAAAACAGTGACATCATGCAACGTTTGAAAGTGCTAGGTGCATTGCACAATCCAAACGGCATTCTCCTATAGGCATAGGTACTAAATGGACAAGTAAAAGTGGTCTTTTCCTAATCTTCGGGAGCTAAAGGGATTTGGAAATATCCTGAATAACCATCTAGGAAACAATAATGACTCTTACCCGCCAACCGCTCAAGCATCTGATCAATGAAAGGCAAGGGGAAGTGATCTTTTCTAGAGGCTTCATTCAATTTCCTATAATCTATCACACTCACCAAGCATTTTGCACCCTAGTAGGTATCAACTCATTGTTTTCATTCTTTACCATAGTGATCCCACTCTTCTTAGGCACTACTTGAACTAGACTAACCCACTCACTATCAGATATTGGGTAAATAATACCCGCACTCAATAGCTTAGTCACTTCTTTCTTAACCATATCTAGAATCAAGGGGTTGAGTCACCTTTGGGGCTGCCTAAGGGGTTTGGAATCCTCATGCAAGAGGATCCTCTGGGACAAATAGCCAGACTAATCCCAGGAATGTCAGCCAAAGTCCAACCTAGAGCTTTCCTATTCTCAGACAAAACATCAAGCAACCTCTCCTCCTCACTCACAGAAAAAGAATTTGAGATAATCACAGGCAATTTTTCATCAGAAGCAAGAAAAGCATATTTCAAATGAGAGGGGAGAGGCTTAAGCTCTAAATCAGGAGGTTGAACAATAGAGGGAATTAGTCTAGGAAGATCAAGGGTAGTAGAGATACTCCCCTTTATAGACGAAGGTAATGCATGACTTGTGCTAAGCTCCTTTGATTCCACCACTTATGCATTGATCTTCCCAAGTATTGAACCAACATTTGGTTGGTCTACAACAGCAAAAGACTTGGGGAAAGTAGCTTCCTTCATACCTACTTCACAAGGAGTGATTAGCTCATTCAAAAATCGTAAGGTATGAAGAGTAATCTTAGTTCTAGGATTAAGTTATGAGTTAGGAAGTGGCCTTTTAACCACATGGTGAGGCCCAAAGTGAGCCACCTAAGAGGATGTCTTAGTCGGTGTGAGGGCTATCCCCTTAGAGATCAAATCATCCAAGTCTTGACTACCGACCTCAAACTCAGCTTCCTCCACTAGTTTGCGACCTGAAACATTAACAAAAGCACCTTCCTCACAAGTATCATCACTCAAGCATGTGTTAGTGGAAGAATTAAGCTCCAACAAGCTAAGAGCAGTAAGAGAAAAATCACTGAGGGAGGATAACCAACAATCAACAATCGGTGAGTGAAGGTTGGAAATCTCAGTCCCACGTGAATCAAAATCATCAACAGAAGGAGAAGAGAATTATTCATCACATGAAGCTGATGCAATACCACAGTTAAGATCACAATCATCAGTGTGCAAGTCAAGCTTATATTCATTAACCACATCATCAAGTACTAAGTCAATTGAATTCACACCTAAGAAAGAGTAATCTTCAAAAGGGTGCTTTATGGCTTCGTACATGTTGAAACTAAGCTTATGGTTACCCACCTTCATAGTGATTGGCCTATCTCTCATGTCTCTCAAGGTACTAGCGGTTCTCATGAAGGGTCTCCCTAAGATAAGGGTGGATTTACTAGACTCTTGAGACATGTCTAACACATAGAAGTCAACGGGAAAAACCAAATCCTTAACCTTGACAAGTAAATCCTCAATGACACCTTGTGGTTCCCTAGTGATCCTATCAGCTAGTTGGAGAACCACACTAGTCCTCTTAAGCTCCTTGACACCAAGAGACTTAAAAATGGCACTAGGCATGACATTAATGGCTGCACCTAAGTCTAACAAGGCTTGAGCTACATGCACATTACCTATGGTACAAGGTATAGTAAATGAGCCGGGATCGTTGCACTTAACAAAGATTTGGGGTTTGAATAGGGCAGACACATTAGAGCTAACTTGAACTCTCTCATTAGGCCTAAACTTCCTCTTGTTAGTATAAAGCTCTTTCAAGAATTTCCAATAGCTAGGCATATAGACTTAACCAATTAGAAGAAAGGAACATTGATATCCCACTTATTAAACAAATCATACATTTCTTTTTTAGTTTGTTCCTCATGCATTTTCTTGCCTTGAAAGTAAGCTTTAGGGAAAGGGAGTTGAGAAATTTTTACCTCCTTACCATTAGCATTGGATAAGGTGCCTTGCCTACTTGACTCGCCTTCCTCAAAAGTGCTTCTTTCCTTGGAGCCAACCTCTCTCAGAAGTGGTTGTTGTTCCACTTGAGGTTGCTCAACCACTTTGTCTTTCTTCTTGTCAAGAATAGCCTTCTCTTTAGAGCTCTCAGAATAAGGAAGCTTCATTGGGCTCAAGGGTGGACTTTCAACTTCTATTTCCTCATCATCCTCATCGTCAATCTTTTCAGGGAAGTGCACCTTCTTGCCACTCCGCAACTCAATAGCATTCAAGGACTTGGGATTGATAACTGTGTTTGAAGGAATAGAACCACTGGTCTTAGCATGCACATCACTAAAGGAATTGGAGAATTGAGTTAAGCAGGATTGCACAGTGTCATTCTTCAACTCCAACTCTTCTAACTTCTTGAATACATGAGACAGTTGAGTTCTATCACTTGCCCTATCACTTTCGAGCTTTTGTAGAGTTGAGCTAATAGAAGAGAATTGACTCTTATTCAAAGCTTTTTCTTCCATCATCCAATTGTCAATACTAGTAAATCGAGCGGCTATGCTCTTTAACAATTGATTATTCTCATCACCTTTATACTCTTGAAGTGGCACCATTTGCCCACGGTTTGACCCATATGGTTGGATTTGATGAGATGATCTTTCTTGATTCCTCCAACCAAAAGTAGGGTTAGGTCTTCTTTGTTCATTGTAGGTGGTAGTGTTAGAGTCCCATCTTTGTTGGTTAGGCCTTCCTTGGTACATAGCATTGACTTCCTCATGAAGATTAGGGCATACACTTGAAATGTGCATAACTAAACACAAGATTCACAACTAGGTGCAACAAGAGCTTTTGAAGTAGGAGAGGAACGTTCTTAGTAGATACTCAAATGATGAAGCTCAGATGTGATTAGAGAAAGTTGTGAGGTGACTGTATCCATCTTTAACTCAAGTAAAAGCATCCTTTATCTGGATCCTATATCACAGACTCCTCTAATCTCTCACACATTGTATTGTTGAGTATTTCGAGCTTTTCTTTTAATTTGAGCCCACTCTTCCTCAACAGTATAATCTTCTAAAGAACCCGTAGCTGAAGCATCAAGAATGCCCTTCTCATTAGGTAAAAGACCATCATGAAAGTACTGGATCAACTGTTCATCGCTAATTTGATGATGTGGACACTTGGCCAAAAGCTCTTGGAAGCGAATCCAGTACTCATAAAAGGAATCTAATGGATCTTGCTTGATAGAGTAGATCTCCTTCTTAAGCTCAGCAATCCTAGCATTGGGAAAGTATTTGTCCAAAAATGCTTTCTTCAAGTTTGCCCATGAATGAAGGGCATCATTAGCATGGGTAGGAAGCATCATGTACCATTCATCGCCTTTCCTTCCAAAGTGAAATAGAACACTTTTAATTGCACATCTTCAAGGCGAGCACCAATAGGCTTCATGTTCGAGCAAGCCAAGTGTAGTGTATTTAGATGATTGTAAGGGTCTTCCTTATCAAGTCCATGAAAATGAGGTAGTGCAGCAAGCAAAGGACCCTTAAGATCAAAATTAACCTCAAGGTTAGGGCATGCAATGTTGAAAGGATCATAAGTGACATCCGATCTTGTCACATCCCTTTTAGTTCTCCTTGGGGGTGGATTTGGACCATTTCCTGCCATAGTTGTACTTTGAGAAACACAATCACTTAAGTTAATGACAAATTCAAGATTAGAAGAATGATCAAATGCTATCTTAAGTTGGTCGGACATACAAAGCTAGCAAGCAAGTAATGGATCCATGAAATGTCAAACTTATCTTGCACACAAGTTCAAGCAAAAAGGTATGAACTGGGAAGAGTGCAAGTTTATGTGAGTGTGTATGATGTATATGGACAAGTATGAATGCTCAAAACCTAAATGGAAAAGGTATATCATCAAAATTGTGACTTGCAGATTGGAATCATGCACCAAATGGCATCAAAAGCAAGGTATCAACAAGCAATCCGAATGCAGTGAAACCAATATGCAGCAACCAAGCACAAAGCAAGTGAATTCAAGTGAGAAATGCAAAAAATACAAAAGCAAAATCAAAGAAAATCAAGATATTTGGTTGGTTTTCTAAAACATTTTAATACAAGACACTCTACAAACCTAGAAAAACTATGAAATAGTGTTAAAAACCTATGAAGAAAAAATGAAAGAAAACCTAATAGGCTCACAAGCAAACCCCGACCAATCTAAACCAATTGACACTTAGTAAACCAAAGGAGTCAAAATTGACTCCCCGGCAATGGCGCAATTGATTTGACATTACCTTAGTCGTCTCAGGGTTAAATCATGAATTACCATGAATTAAAAGCAATATAGTGCAAACAACTCGGGATCGTTCTCTTATCAAGGAGCCTTTTGTTTTGACTTCCCTAGGAAAAACTAAGTGCTATAAACATGGTTAGAAAAGGGGTTTTTGAAATTGGTTTTTCTTTAAATCAAAATTTATGAAAATAAAACCATATCTAATCTTTTTGGTATTTTTGAAAATAATGAGAAATGATAAATTGAAAGTGATGATATGTATAATGGATGCTCTTGGTGATGAAGAAAGTGCCTATCCTTGCTAAACAAATCATAGGAGTTCAGATTTCATTATGTCTTAAGAACAACCTCAGATAACACCTAAGTCTAATATTCCCAATTAATAGTAGCTCCTACAAACATAGCTAACTACTACCTCTTGAGATATTGTTTAAACTCACTTAATGTGCAATTAAAATTGGAGTGATGCATATTGTTCTTCTCAAATTGAATGTTCTAACGAACCATTCAAGAGCTAAAATCAACTATGATTACTAATCAATAATATGATAGCAAGCATAATTTCATCAAGCACATCAAAAGATATATATCAAAATGAACATCAAGATACATCATCCAATTGAAACTACAATGATCAACCCACATGGATACAAAACAGCAATCCAAGTCTTAAAACCACAAAATGATTAACCTAAACAAGGAAATCAACTATATAGTCTAAGCATAAGATTGAATCAAAGAACTCCCCTATGTAAGCGCAAGTACTCAAGCCAAAAATCTCCATCACCAAGCAGCAAAAAGATCAGCCTCTCATGTCCATTAGAGAGCCCACAGAATCTACAATCTATTGAAACATTTTATAGAAGTGGCCACCGAATAGGTTCTGGGTAGTTGTGGTATTAGGACATAGAGACATTGGTAAATCTGGAAGTGGATTCGGAACAGAGGAAGCAGGAATGGTGGTTCACAGCAGTGGAGGAAAGATGTTGGTGCTGTGAAGCGAAGATAAAGGATGGCATTGATGAAGATGGTGGAGATGCTGCGACGATGGTGGTATGTTGTGGTGGTTCGACTGTGCTTACTTGGAGAGCAATGATGGTGATGCAATGAAGCTCCACGATGGTTCAGGCACCTCAGACTCCTAGCTTAACTCCTTCCTTCAACTCTCGGTCCTTCCCAAATCTCTAGTTCACCAGAAACGGAGGACCGATGGTCCTCTGCCTCTTCTCCATCTCCCTGAAGCTCTCTCTCTGTCCCTCGCCCTTGAAGGTCATGCCTCAATTTGCATGCCCACAACTTGGCTTTCAAATTGGTCCTAAAAGATCAAATGTACAAGAATTAGGTTAAAACCCATTCATGTGCAATTTTAGGCACTTTCATAGTATTTATAATGGTTATATAAGCCTATTATGATAATTTACCAAAATGCCCCTGCCGTCCCTGTCTGACTGTACTTTTCTCAAAATTTTAACTTGGGCTATTTTGACATATTTTTGCTCAAGGAATCTATTTTTGGACTCGAAATTACCAAATTCACTGCCAAAAGACAAAAATGCTCTTTGCAGCCTCTATTTAGGGGCATTTTGGTAATTATGCATTCTAGGGCTTTTCTGAAAAAGTGTTTACATGTAACCGCACCTAATTTTCCCTCCTGAACACAATGGAACCATCAATTTCATGCAAAATTCAACTTTTAGCCCCTATAACAGCCCTAGCAGAATTCCCCAAGAAAAGTTGGGGTTTTTCGATTTTGACTCCGTAGACTTGCTCCTTTATACTCCTAATCACTTTATTAACTATTTAATTACGTTGAAACCACCATTTAGACTCAA
Source organism: Inga leiocalycina (assembly GCA_963242795.1). Lineage (NCBI taxonomy): Eukaryota > Viridiplantae > Streptophyta > Magnoliopsida > Fabales > Fabaceae > Inga > Inga leiocalycina. Next base: position 64,622,167 of record OY725321.1, read on the forward strand.
TTTCGGCTGCATAAAGCCTACGGCACACCCTTTCCCAAATTATACAATCAAAGCAAATACAATAGAAATCCACCGATTAAATTACTCACAACAACTAGAACAATCAATATTTGAAGTTTAAGCAATTACCTCTTCTTCCCTCTGGCTTTTCCTTCTTGTGGCTGAAATCCCTAACCCTTTTAACACAGAATTTTTGCTTCAAACACCTTAAATAACATAGAAGAAAAGCTTAGGAGAATGATTACATATGTTAGGAGCCTATTTACTGAAGGATTCGACTTACCTTGCAAATTTTCTTGCTCCTTCTCTCTCTACAATTCACCTGCTCTCTCTCTCTCTCTCAGACCTATTTTGGGGGCTGAAGAAGGAAGGGAAATGTTTTATAACATTTCAAAATTTAGCACATAATTAATTAATTAATTAATTACTAATCCAAAATTTGGACATTTTATGGCATAATTCCTAACTTCATGTAACTTGATGCCTTTCGCCCAATGAACATGCAACTAATATTTCCCTCTCTTGATACATGTAATAGCATTCCAAGAGTCCTTCATCCATGTCCAAATTGGCTTCATAACTTGCTCCAGTTACATTTACACCTTGTGTCACAGTTTCGATCAAATTTGCAATTTTGCTCAAATATTTCATAAATTCATATTTATTTGACCGAAATACTCTAAATATATTTTTACCCTTTATTTCACTTAATTAATTGAAATTAACTTCAATTAATTGGAAAATAATTAATTTGGTGCTTATTTGGCAATCTTACAAGTTTGCCATTACACTTTTCTTCATTTTTGAATTTCTAGCAGATTTTCTGCCCAAACTTTGAAACATCATAACTAAATTTGTAGACATTGTATTAGAGTGATTCCAAAGGTTATAGAACCCTTATTGAGTCTAGTTACAAGGAAAAATATATACTTTTGCCAATTAGAAGTAAAAGATCCCCAGAATTAATTTCTTTGAATGTTGTTCTAGAAAATCAACAGGTTTTTTGGGCTAACTTAAAAAATTCATAACTCTTTGTATATAGCTCTAATTGATTCATATGAGCAATCAAATTAAAGCTTAGGATGCCTACGTTCATTCTGGAAAATTTGATAAATATTTGTCATCATTCGGTCATCCAAAACCACATGACAAACTTACTACTTCACATGTGATTTCACTTGAAGTACTGTTCGTCTTTCAATTTCCAATATTCAATTCCTATGACCATGAATATTATTCATTTTATTGAATATCATGAATAATTACAATACATATTTGGTGAATAAAATTTGGGGTGTTACACTTTTCCATTCCATTATGTGTACCAAATAAGCCTTCATGCTTAAGTCCCATGTCAACTGAGTTGAATCTTTACTAGAGTCCAATAAGGGAAATTAATCAACACTTAAGCCTCTGTTTTCAGCTCCAGACTCTAGCCAAACTATAAATGGACCATAAATAATTTTGGGTTAGGATGTGAATTTATTCAGAAAGTTTTTGTAGAGGAGCAATGTTATTTCGGAAGTGTTAAAACTGAGCAATATTGTCCATTTTTATTAAAAAATTGATGCTCAATGCAATTTTTTGAATAGTCAACATTAATTTTTTAATAGAATAGGGCACCTTTTCTATGATTTGAAACTTTCAGAGTGACATTGAACTTGAAAAAACTTTCAAGGAAATATTGCCCCTCAGCGGAAAAAACTTGTGGGATGGATTTGCACCTTAACCTAATAATTTTGTCTTCAATGCAAAGTGCTCAACAATGCCATTACGGTTATTTAATTAAAATCATATGTTTCCGTTGATTTATTCCATCTTTGCAACTTCTACGGGATGTAGTGCATGCATGCAATTTTTGTACTTAGCTTAGGAAACAAGATAGTCATAATCATTACTACTAAGTTGAGGTTCTTGCATCACCTAAGTAAAAGAATGAATAACAAATATGGGGCATAAAATGGCCCTTGAGTAAAAACTAAAAAGAATGATCAGTACATGAGTTATTCACTTTCCACTAGAATATCTAAGAAAGAATCATGCAAATAATATTGAAAATGAAGTTTCCTTTTTTATAAACATAGGCAAGTGTATTTGAACATTTTATTCAGTGGTAGTACTCGCAACACTCAAATCCACAGAAAGATCAACATCCTGAAAACAAACAATAAAGAAACTAATGTGAGCAAATGAGGGATTGCTTGTTAATAAACAATTTGCGTCAAATTTTTTCAAGAAGGATAAAATACTATAGCATATCATGGTATGTGAAGGGTTATTGATTATTAAAAAAAAGTATCTCAATTGACAACTCGCTTGTAAATAGACAGAAATATGCCATTTTTCAGAAATGAGTATGAACAGCAAGTACATCTTTGAATCAGAAATTATGCTTTATTTGCCCAAAAAAAAAGGATAATAGTAAAATAAACAGAACAAAAAGGAAATTATTCCAACATTGCACAAAAAGTGTTTTTGTAATCAAAAGGTAAGATTTACCAAAAGATGGTGCCAGACCAAATTGAGAAATGATGTGATATGAGAGATAAGAGGGAAGAATTACAGCGATGATTCCAGAAGTGATTTGATGAAATATGCAATTTCATTATAATATCATATAATTGATAATTACCGTTCCAGTGATCTTTCTGTACAATGCAACCACATCTTTTATCGTGGACTCAGTGCGTAGTGGGGTCATAGCTCTACAAGTAATAAAATGTCAGTCAGTAAAACTGATTTTTTCAGATAAAATGAAAAAGTCCCCTCAGGTGGAATAAGAAAGATGGTAAAATCTCAAATCCCTTATGAAGGAAATAAACCAAAGACAAAAATAACCCTACTGATTTGAAAATATGAAGTAGCTGTAGGTTTATACTAAAAGTTAAAAAGTATATTTGGTTGTGTAGATACTTGAGCCATTTAACTCCAAAGCTAAATTTTTTTTAATCAAAGTGGTCTTTAACATGGTATCCCAATCCCACAAATCAAGTAGGTATGGTATGCCATTTCTAAATATACACACCCCAATTCTAGTTTCCTTTCACAAGGGATAAGAAAAAGAAAGCAAGTGAAAAAAATAAAATAAAATATCTCAAAGAGATTATACTTACAGTAGAGATGAAGCAACCATTGGCTTTACAATCATTCTCAGGTTCATATCTGTCATAAGTGTCATAGAATATCTCATCTATAGGTCCAAGCAGATCAATACAGGGCTTCAATTCTACCTCAGGTTGGTCAGTCTCTGCTTCTGCTGAGACAAAAGCAATATATTTTCCTTGTGCTACAACATTAACAGAATAAGAACAGCAAAAAAGATAACTACGGTTACCATGGACACCAAGAATCAGTTCCTTAAAAGTTGGAATCATAAATTTACAACTAAAAGTTCATTATTCTACTCACATCAACTTTAAGGTCTGTCATTTATAAGAAATTGAGAACATAATGCATCCCCGTTCACATTTTAATTTTAGTAGTCTCACTGTCCCACTACTTCCCCTCATTGTCTTTCTTTGGAGTTAGAGACAAGTCCTTTATTACTTCATACCTAAGAAGGTCATTGTTTATGCTTTCATCATTTGTGATTCGCAAAATAAGAAATCAATGAAGGCTAGGGTTTGTCCTTACATATCTGATTTGTGACCAAGTTGTTTTTGCGGCAGAATGACCTGAGCTGAGTGAAAATCATTGGTATTTGGAATAGGATGACTCATAATACATATAGCATGTGCAACTTTTCCAACCTTTTTGCCCTATCAGTCAATAAAATATTTGTCGGTGAAGATTAAACCCATTATTAGATATCGAGATTAAGTATGTTACTTTCTCATTTAAACCATGAAAACTTGCTTTTCTAATCACTAAAACATGAGAGAAGATAATAATCTAAATACTCTAAAGGAATCTAATTGGGTACCTTATCAGGTAGATATGAGGGATCAAACACAACTTTCTTGCATTTGGTTGTTTCCCCTTCAGATGTCACACCGATGGCGTTCCCACTATCATCAAACTCAACCTGCTCAGTGGAAATAAACAGTGAAAAACTTGAAAAAGAAAAAAAAATGTTAGAAAAAGAAAAAAAAAGGACATAAAGAACTTGTGAAGACAAAATGAACTTTAAGGGCTTCTTTGGTATGAGGGGAGGGGAGGGGAGTGAAAGTGAGCAAAGGGAAAATTTTTTTTGAGTTGCATTTTAAAAAATTCGAAGAAGTGTGGTTAAAAGTTTTAAATTTATTTTTTACTCTTTCATCTTACATCTTCTCTTTACTAAAATTTTGTAACCCCACTTCTCCAATCTTTTTAAATTCAACTCATAAGAATTTTTACTCCCTTCCAAATCCCTCATACCAAATAGACCCTAAATTATTTGCAAATGACAAGCCAGAGAAGAAATATCCTTACAATTCAATTTAATTTCTTAATACTAGTGATTCATCATTATGAATTTAAGCAGACAATTCATTATCATTATGAGTTTGGGTATCAGATTCAAATGCTCTATAGATGGAAGCCTAAAATTTTTGCATTGCTTTATAAGTTTCAGAAGCCAAATAGGTTAAGGATATATAAACTATATATTGACACAAGAATGTCACCATTTGTGTGTCAGAGAATCAGAGAGAGCAAGAGATATAATAGGAAAATTCTTAATGCAATTTGCTTCATTAGTTCATTATTCAATAAAGCAAAAGAATGTCCTTGTTTGTCTAGTAGAAGAAACCAAGTTAGAATGAGGGAATAAGTTATGACAAAGAAGTAGGTGGAGTTAGCAAAATACAAACCATGAAAACTTTTGTGACATATGGGCTAATTACATCCCTTAGGACATATGAGGAAAACACTTTGAAAGTAAACCATATAAAGTCTTTAATCCTTTTATTTTCTTTGTTCCCCCCATCATAAAACCCTTATAAACCAAAAGGGCTTTTATAGTAGAAAAGCATCAAGACGAAAGCTTTCACCACTTCTAGTAATTCAAACTATCTTCCAAAATACTGAAGCAAGATAATGGACTTGCCTTACATTCTGATTTGTAGAGCATGTAAGTTCCTTCATATACTGCACTTAAACGTGCAAATGCCCATTCGCCATCACAGAGATGAATGTTAGCTCTAGATGTATAATAACATAAAAGGATAGAGAGCAAGGAAAAGCTCAGGCAATTCTCTCAGTCCATATAATGGATATATGTAAGGTGAGCCTCCTTGAAAACGTGCTAGGGACTCTGCATAAAGCTAGATAAAATTGAAAGTAGTATTACTAGCTTATGTAGCTTACCAAGTAATTCTAACTACATAAACATCAATAGAATCAACTGAAAGGTATGAGTCAGAAGATCTCATGAAGAAAAGTTAGAGGAAGCTTGAGGAATCAAGGTAATAACATTGGGTATATCCAACATTCATGGAATAGACTGGTCCACAAGAATATGTCAGTGCATAAAAAGAAACAAAAGGATAATAACAAACTCACAATATTCTTCATAGTATCACAAGATAGAAAGAGAAAACATTATATGCCAAATGACTATATGGTCCATAACCTTGTGTTAGGATATACATAAAGAATCATATAATGACCATTTTTTATGTTGAGTTGTAGAAAAGGGAGAAAGCCTTTAATGAAGTATTATCTGAATCTTCTTTTGTCAATGTTATCATACTCTATACATAAAATGTTGGGAATTCAGCTTTGGTACATGATTTTTTCCAACGTTTTGAAACCCGGACCAGTCACTGGACTAGCCACGATACTGGGTCAAGGGTCAATGGGTCATATTGGAGTCAAATCGGAGCTAACCCAGGGCTAAACCGGTGAAAAATTGAAGATTTCAAGCTTATTAATATGAAACTCTAAAGAAATTTTTTTTTAAAAAAAATCAATGTTTCAAAATAAATAAATAAATAGTGACTTGGGTTGGCTCCCAAACCGGACCGGTTTACCAACCGGTTCACCGGTTTCTAGTCCAAACAGGCTGGTCTGGGTTTCAAAACCCTGATTTTTTCACTCTCATTTTTAGGATGGTCCAGTGTTGCCGAGAAAAGTTTTATCATTAGCGTCTAGTGAAGATGATAACAAAAAAATAATACATTTAACAGATAATAGACTTTTAGACTAGGTTCATCTAATGGGCATAGTTATATTCATAGTCATCCATTAACAGACAATGAAGAAAAGCCTTGAAATTCCTAGAAGTTTTAGTGGTTCCAGGATTTATATTATATTTTGTACTGCAACATTAAGGGACCTCTACAAGGTCAAGGTCCAAGATCACTAAAACAAACTAGCTATGGAGAGGGGTGAACATACCAAAAATTGAAGTAGCTAAAGCAATGCTAAGTTTAATTACAATGAGCTTAATTGGAAACATTAACTAGGATAAGTGTTTACACTCTTCTCTTATTTAAGGTAGTGTTTCACTTACATCCACTTTAACCACACTCTACCATAGGCTTGTAATATTTCTAGGCTCTCCACTACTTGCAACAATGTCATAAATAAATCCAAAGGACTTTATAGGGTTGTAATGTTGAATAGGCCAAATGATGGAAAATGTAACAAACACTATGCTTGCACCAAATAATTTGCTAGATCACCTAGCACTATTGAAAAAAAAAAGAGACAAATTCAAAGAAAGAAATAAAGTCACAATGGTAAAATATCTGAATTAAGTTTATTTCTATAGTTAATAGCCTCACATATGGTTTATTTCAATATCTGAACTGTGAGTCCACCTACCAACATATGGTTGATAGCCTCATTGATGCCATTATGTTCACAACCAAATCAAGGAGAGGTCTATCTCTCCATTTCAACAACTCTATTATGTTGAAGGGTTTTAGGTATTGATAGTTTCCTAACAATGCTTTTCTTGTACACAAAACTGCTTGAACTAATCACATGGGTGTCCTTAACCCTTGTTAGTTCAAAAGGTCTTATCCTTTTAGTTTAACTGAATCCTGACTAGATCAGCCATTATCTAACAGCTTCACACTTGCCAAAAATGAAGTAAACATTACTGTATTTCGAGTAAACATCCACAACGTTAACGAAACACCAAGCTCTTTGTGTTTTGCCCTCACGTTCATTGATTCACTAATGTCATAATTTGCCAATTGCAATGGATATTCTCAAAAAATGTTTCTTTGTCTTTCTTGCCAGGTAGAATAAGTTTTCGACTTATTCATAAGGGTATTTACCCTTTAGCACACGTTGTTTAGCAAATACTCTTTTGCTAGTTTGATCATTCCCTTTGATCAAGGTGTACATATGGCAAGAAATGGAATCTTTTGTCCCTAGAAAAGAAACATCAAAATCCAACAAATGATTTGAGATTCAAAGTCCCATCGATCCTTAACTAAAGAGATAGCAAAGATGTGATTCTGTCAGTTGCAATTGTATGGAGTGAATTATGGTGGTTTATTTATACAGAGTTAATGTGCAAGTTCCAATCCCTTGATTTTATCTCTTTGTTGCTTTGCATGAAGCCATATGCTTCTCTAAAATATCCACAACTCATGTAGATCGCTACTTTTATAACCCTTAAGGATTATGAATGTAGCTTTTCATCTTTGTAGAAACCAGTTGACCTCCTCTGGATCAAGTTTACCTCATAGGTTTCTTGCCCTTGGGCTTAGAGGATGAATCCTCTCACTCTTTAGCTAAGTTCGTCTGACTGATGGATCTTGAATCCTTCAGTCTTTCACACTCAAGTTCAATGTGGTGAATCACATTGCTGAAGGTTACAATATGCATATTAGAGGCAATCTTTACTTTTGTATACGCCCACTCACTAGAAGACATAGCTCACTCCCACTCACTGGGAGACATAGCTTCCTCCCACTCACTGGGAGATGTCTTATCACAACATACACTTGTTGTTTGTTAGAAAGAACTTGGCGTTTAGTTTGTCTCAACTTCTTAGTTTGACATCTGCCTCAAGTGTTGCCCAAACAACATGTTAGGACTTTATGGAAGAAGATCACCTATTCCACTATCTTCCAACACTATCCACACAGCTTGGAGGCCCTACGCGCCCTCACGCACCCCTAGAAGATCTCTGGATCCAAAAATCCTGAAAAAATGGAAAATTCCAAGGTTGGCCACTCTCGGCGGTGGTGCGTGACATGCACGCGCCGCCTTGCGGCCACCTTCCGGCGACACGGGCCGGCCTAAACGACTCCATGCGTCGTCCTATCTCCAACGGTGCATGCCATGTGTCAACAGTCAACGAATGACTGTTGATCTCTTGACAGGTCAATGTTGACTGGTCAACCGTGACCCGTCACCGTTGAAGTGGCATTGACGTGTCTCAGTCAATGTGGCTGGTCAATGGATGACGTGGCCTCGTTGACTTATGCTGACGTGTCGATTGGTGCTGACGTGACGACCGCTTATTGGCGTCACGTGGCATTGGTTGACCAATGACGTGGCATTTACTGCCACATCATCAGCTTCAACCTCCAGCCAGGTCAACCCCGACCCGGTTGGAGCTCCGGCGGGTCATCGCGATCCGCAAACTTCTGGAGGCCATATCTCCCTCGTTTTAGCTCCATTTTTCACGTTCTTGGTGTCGTTGGAATTGTAGTTCAGCGAACTACAAATCCATGGCATTTATTTGAAATGAAAGCCTCAATTTCATTAATCAAATCTTGAGTGAAGTGGCAGCGGCGACTAACGACCCGCCAACTTCTTTCCTTCGTTTCTCCCTCATCCGAACTTCGTTTGACGCGTTCTAAGCATCGTTGGAATCGTCTCTTCGAGCTCTACACATCCATGTCCTTACTTTGGCCAAAAACACCGAGTTTCAAACACCCAGTTTTTCTTAATGTTGATGACACTACGTAAACCGACGTGGATGTGTGTCCTCTGGGTTTCAAAGGCTCTTCTAACCTTTGAGGAGTTAAGGCTTTTCATTTTTGAATCCACATAGGTTCCAAAAGACTCACCTTTAATAAGATCGAAGAGATGAGGAAGAAGAGGAAGCATGAACATGTATATTTGAAAAAATCCAGAGGCGAATAATCATGAACCCAGTATTTTATAGCCACGCTCATACATACATATAGAACATAAGTGAAACAATCTTGCATATTCATATTTCAATGAATTAAAAATGAGACTTAAGAATTCTTACAGAGCCAAACGTCAGACTTTACATTCATGTTAATATTGAATTCTAATATTGCAACGAAAACACAAATACATTACAAACATCGAAGAAGCATGTTAACAATACTTTGACATGCAAATTTTATCGATGAATGCAACATTCACATATTGCAAAAAAAATGCTATAAGCATATTTTAATTAGCACAGCGGAAATAGATAGGGATATCAACAAATTATATCATATACTTTATTCACATAGAATAAATCACAGCCTCAAGGATCAAATGGCTCTGATGCCAATGTAAGAAAAATATATAACTAAAAAGGAGATTAGGCATACCTGGACGAATCCATGTTCGAATCCGGGTCAAAGCTCCAATACTCCATACTTGTGCCCATACAATTATTAGACTCCTAGAGCCTAATTGTGATTTGCACAGTAGATCACCAGAACCAGAAAGATGGCAGGAGAGAAGAGAATTGCCAGAAAACTCAATGGCGGGGCGAATTGCAATTGAGGAGGCACACCCTATTTATAGTGGTTTATGGAGGCCACTAATTAGGAAACGTGTGCACACCTTATTTAATAGTTCAGTGCGACAATACATATACCTAGATAGAAATAATTTATTTGGGAGTTTTCCAATAAATTTGTGTTTTGGGCTTCTAAAACTTAAAGAATTCTATGTATTGGAAAATGATTTGTCTGGTGAGATACCCTCCATTTGGCATCAATGCAAGGAATTGGAAGATTTAGAATTGAGTGATAACATGTTCAACCCAGGAATCATTTCAAGTGACATTGGAAATTTGACAAAACTCCAATTCCTATATCTTTCCAAAAGCAATTTGCAAGGTAAGAATCATTCCCCAAACAATTTCCAATTTTCTCTCTTGGTTTCCATGTTTCGTCAATTCCAGTATTTTCTTTTGGATGACATCTTTCTTCTCCTTTTTTTTAAAAAAGAAAAAGGACATACGAATCATCCAGCTTTCTCAATGAATCACACATCCAATAAAAACACGCCATGGAAATAACAGTTTGGTCTATGGATATTAGTCCAGCCAGATTGGAAAGGTCATGGATATTTGAAAAGAATTATAGTTTCATTTTAAAAGTTAAAGTATATTATAGGGTTAATTATCAAAATAAGTCAGAAGATTATATGTTGATTGCAAATTATATTCATGTTTATATGTTTAGTAAAGTCATAGCATGAGCAAAAAGAATAAAGGTACAAAGTTCAAACATATCTAATATGTTCATCATTAATATTTCGAAATAAATATTTATTATTCTAATATGTTCAAACGGAATTGGCTTCCCTCCTTTGCTCTTCCCATCCACTTCCCCTTCACTACTCATCTTAAATTTTAGATTGAAATTTTTTTAACGGTTCATATTTAATATTTTATAAAAATAATTTTTTAAATATTTTTTATTCTAGTTTTAAATTATTATGACTAAAACTTAGCAGTTTTTGAATTTTTTTATTTATTACTAATTCAATATGTTATTAGTAATTTTATAAAACATTAAATATGAACAATTCAGATATAAATCTAAAGGTTAAGATGAGTAGTGGAGTAGAAGTAGATGGGAAGAGCACAGGAGGGGATTCAAATCCATTATTCTGTTGTTCAAAAGTTTTTGAAGGTACTTTTTCTTGTCAAAATACATATATTTAAATAAAATTCTTCCACATGTATGTTCAAACCCCAAGGGAAAAAAAGGTGCACACTCTTTACTTCTCTCTCTTTCACAGTTCTAGCATTTGAATTAAATTAATTCTTTATTATCTCTTTCAACATTAATAGAATGATAAATGATAACTTTTACTATATATTAATTATTTTGACAGAGTACTTCATCATTTTGTAATGGCACCTTAATTATTACTCTTGATTATAGTTATTCTGCATGCTGTACAAGTTGGTGATATTGACATATTGTTTGTCATTTAATATTTGAAGGAGCCATTCCAAATCAGATTGGTGATCTTCCATGGCTACAAACAATATATCTCATAGATAACCAACTTTCAAGTTCTATATCAACCTCTATATTTAACAGTTCAGTGCGACAAATCATTGGCCTAGGAACAAATAATTTATTTGGGAGTTTGCCAATAAATTTGTGTTTTGGGCTTCCAAAACTTAAAAAATGCTATGTCTATGAAAATAATTTGATTGGTGAGATACCCTCCATTTGGCATCAATGGAAGGAATTGGAAGATTTAGAATTGAGAGATAACATGTTCAACCCATGAATCATTCCAAGTGACATTGGAAATTTGACAAAACTCCAATTCCTATATCTTTCCAAAAGCAATTAGCAAGGTAAGAATAATTCCCCCAAACAATTTCCAATTTTCTCTCTTGGTTTCCATATTTCGTCTATTCCAGTATTTTATTTTGGATGACATCTTTCTTCCTCTTTTTTTTTAAAAAAGATGTATGAATCATCCTGCTTTCTCAATGAATCACATATCCAATAAAAACATGCCATGGGAATAATAGTTTGGTCTATGGATATTAGTCCAACCAGATTGGAAAGGTCATGGATTTTTTCAAAAGAATTATAGTTTTATTTTAACATTTAAGGTATATTATAGTGTTAATTCTCAAAATAAGTCAGAAGATATATATACCAAGTGACATTGGAAATTTAACCAATCTTCAAAAATTATTTCTCTGGAGCAACAACTTGGAAGGTATGAGTTCTAATTACATGTTGATTGCAAATTAATTTTCTTGTTTATAGGTCATTAATTCTTAATACACATTAGTAATTCTGTTTGGGTCGATAAAAATATATTCGACTGGATTACATTTAAAAACACGGACCATGATGATTTCTTGTTAAAGCAAATCATGTCATTTAAAGTGTCAATTAGCTGTGGGTTATAAATAGTTTAGTGTAGAAATGAATATCAATAAAAAAATATGAAATAAAAATACACTTATTTTTTATTATTTACTTTCTTAGATGTTTTCGCTCATTCAGATGTTAATTCTTGGAATGCAAAAAAAATATTCTACGGAGATAATTATCAACATCGGTGGCCTCCTTCCCCCACTCTCTGTCTATCTAACCATGTTTCTATCATAGTATCATTATTACTTTTATCATCAATCGGCAATTGCACGTTGCTCAAGCATTTGTATCATATGTAATATTTGTGGGTAAGGGTGAAACCAAGACTACTTGTTCTATATTATATCCAAAACTTCAAATTGAAAATAAGTTTTCTGTATATATATAGTCAATAATAAGTTTTCTTTCAAAAAATGCATGCATGATTTTCTTTAAAAAGAGAAAAGTCATTTGGATTATTAAGAGCATTTATAATAAAACATAAGCTTAATAAGCGAGGCATATGCTGGAATATTCAATCTATATCTAGGTCATAGCTCCTTTAATGGTATGATCAATCTACTCATGCATCAAATTTTTTGCTTTCAAAAAACTGCATTTATTATTTGCAAAACTGTTCAGTATATGTCCATTTATTAGTTTTTCATAATCAGTAGTGACTAAAATCAAGGTATTAGTTCATTCATGAATACTACATGCGGCTAAGGCACACATACACCAAATTCTTTTGCAGGTGAAATTCCTCAATCTATTTTCAACTCTCCTTCTTTGAGAGAGGTTGTCCTTTCCTTTAATCATCTAAATGGCAACTTGCCAGATGAGATGTGCCATCAACTCCCTTTACCTGAAGCCTTTGATGTTGTTCATAATCATATACAAGGAAATATTCCAAAATCAATGTGTAATTGCACATCTTTGCTACACTTGCATTTGGGTAAGAACTCATTTTCAGGTACGCTAAAAAATTACCTTTCTACATGAGTTGTGCGTACGCGCGCGCTTATAATCATATCACATGTTTTGTACTTTCATTCAAATATGCCAATATATGACAAGAAATTATTTCAAGCTTTGAAATGTAATGATGTTTTCAAACACACACTTAATAATTCCTATTGATAGGAGTCAGATAGGTTGAGAGAATAAGGAGGAAGAAGTCTATATTAAATACAAAAGAATAAAATTGATCTTTTTTTTTAACACTAACCTTATGGTGGCTAGACACTTTGTAGACTAAAATTACATTAAAATAATCTAATAAAATCCTGAAATAATCTCTAAAATGTGCTGGATCCTGTCAACAATAATATGGATCCTTTGACTCAAAATTGATATCTCATAAAATATTCAAAATAAACAAATTAATTAGAGTTTTATTTGTAGATATTAAGGTTCTTTGAAGATCACATTTTATGGAATCCTTGCTCAAAATGTAGTTAGAGTTTTATATGACAAATAAGAAAGGAATGAATTTAAAAGGACCCAAAATTAATAAAATATTAGGAGTTTCTCGTAATAGGCATATTACCTGTTTTGCCAATTTTACACACACGTACAAAACAGGCATATTACCTGTTTTGCCAATTTTCACTACTTTATATAAAATTTATCATGCATCCATCATTTTTTTATTTTTACGTTAATCACTCAACGGCTAGCCTTTTGTTTTTAGTTCTTATGCCCAAGGAGATAGGCAATCTTGATAAGCTTGAATGGTTGGATTTCTCAGATAATAATTTCAATGGACCCTTTCCTTCGCATATATTCAATATTACGACATAGAAATGTGTCATCCTCTCATACAATTCATTCACTAACTTTCTGCCATCAAATTTAGGAATTGGCCTTTCCAATTTGGAGGAATTGAGGTTGGCACATGTAATACCCCGAATTTTGAGACTCGAGGCTAGAGAATAAGCCTGAGATTAGTGGATTGCTAAGCCCCGGTTTAGCAAGATCCCAAATTGTGATTAGGGGTTAATGACTACAAAAGTGGACGTGGTTAGTGATTAATGAACTCTTTTAGAGAATATAAAGTGGATTGTAGTCGCTTGTGTTACGAGCAATGCCCAAACCCTGTATTTGAGTTCAATTGTGGATCAACATCCAAATTGACTTAGAATAGAGGGAAGAATTGAATGGGGTATTGTGATGGAAATGGTGTCATGTTGTGGTATTTAATCATTGGAATTGATTTAAATTGGATTGGACACATTGGTTGCAAAAAATTGGAAATGCTGTCCAGTGTGAATTCTGTCTGGGCAGTCTTCTCGTGTGGACGATTTTACTAGGCAAATGATGTCAGAAAATTATGAACCTTTCCATTCTTAAAGTTCACATCCCAAGCTTCAAAATGGATATATAATTTGTGCCATTTCATGTTGGGAACGGGGAGATATGACTGTCCAAAGTTTGAGGTTGAAAGTGGACTCTGTTTTGGGGCAGTGATGAAAGTTGTGTAATTCTGGATTTTTGTGGTGATTTCTAGTATTGGTAAATATTTTTCCTATATAGAGGACTTAAATATCTTTCATTTGGCTTTGGAATCACCTCATTTCCATTTTTCTAGAATTAGTTATGATTTTTCAAAGTTTGGGCAGAAAATCTGCCAGAAAATCCGAAAATGCCAATTTTGGGAATTATGACATCATCAAAAGGCACGATGACATAAGCATGGAATTAAAACATCTTCTCATCATCTTCAGCTGCTCATTCACGCACAGCACCTGAACATAGTGTGAGAAAGTTGAGAGAGTTTAGAGAGAGAAAGAGAAGAAAAATCACAAGGTAAGCCGATTTCTCCGACGATTTCGCTCCTAGCGCGTATAACTCCGACTCTAAATTACTCCTCTTTATTCTTTAAGGTTTGGAAAGCTCAATTTTGGTGTTTTGAAAGTTAGGGTTTTCAGCCATCTTTGAGAAAAGCTAGAAGGAGCTTGAGGTAACTTCCAAACTCTTGTATATTGACTATTCTAGCTGCTGTGGGCAATTTAATCGGTGAAATTTCGCCGGATTGCCATTGGTTTTAATTTTTGGAAATGGGTATGTGGGGCTGTTATGCTGCCCAAATTGGTACTAAATGGTGGTTGTAACCTAATGGAATAGTCAATAAAGTGGTTAGGAGTAGAAAGGAACGCGTTTACAGAGCCGAAACCGAAAAACCCCAATTTTTCCCGGGGAATTGAGAATTTTGGCCAAGCCTGGTTTGGAGGGGTTAGAGATGGATTTTCAATGATTTGATGATTCCATTGAGTTCAGGAGTGAAAAGTAGGTGGGGTTACAGTTGGTCACTTTTTCGGAAAAGGCCGAAAAAGCATAATTACGAAAACGCCCTTGAAACCCTTAAAGTGGGGCTGCCAAGGGTAAATTTGTAAATTGAAATTGAATTTGATAATTCCGAGTCCTGAAATGGATTCCTTGGGCAAAAATATGTTAGAATAGCCCATGTCAAAATTTCAGGAAAAGTACAGTCGGACCGGGTACGGTGGGGCCAGACCGGGTCCCCGGGGGCATTTTAGCAAATTTTCAATATAGCTTCATATGACCCTCAGAAACACTATGGAAGTGTCTAAATAGTACATTTGACATTGTAGGATCGAATGTGAAGCCCCGAGTTGCTGGCACGCAAATCGAGGAGAAAGGACTGGAGGTAGGGAACTTATCTCTCTTGCATGCTCTGATAACTGTATTAATGTGTTGATGCATGTTATTGCTTTGCTTGATTATGTGGAACATGTATGAATGATTTGAAGCTATGTTTCAATATATGCTATGGCCATATGTGTATCGTTCGAAGCATTGAGCTTATAGATTTGTCATTGTATGTGTGCATGAGTTATGTGATGCAAGCATGTCATGCATTAAACACTTATCTTGCCTGCATATTGATAATGTTTCCCTACTGAGATTCTCTCGAATCTCACCCTCCCCTACCAACAATTTAGACAGGGCAAGTGGCTCGTGGAGGGAGCGGCAGGACTCATTCGAGATGAGATTGTGTAATCCCCATTTGAAGAATTGTAATGGGCAATTGTGCCCTATATATCTTTAGCGAAGGTATGTACCCGAGATTGCCGGGATTATTATGTTGCGTACTCTGATATTTATATGAATGTGATTTATCTTCGCGTAGTAATTGTATTCGAAATGTGAATTTGAGACCAAGTTTATAAATGATTTCGAAAGGTATTTTTTGAAAACCCCATCATGTGATGGGTTAGTAAATTTTATTTGATTATTATTGGTCTCTATTTCATTTTAATCGTGTATTTCGGATATAATTACTGAGGGGGTTACAGCACATAATCTACTTATAGGAGAGATTCCAAGCAGCATCTCAAATGCTTCTAAACTCACTATGTTAAAATTATCATGGAATAAATTTAGTGGAGATATACCCACTGGATTTGGGAATCTTACAAACCTAATAGCATTATATTTTGAAGGGAATGAGTTGAATGGTGGGATTTCAAATACAATTAAGAGACTGCAAAGCCTTCAGTATTTAAGTCTTAGCTACAACAAATTGCAAGGGTCCATCGTAAATGAATTGTGCGAAATCAAAAGTTTGAGTGAGTTGCATCTAGACAACAACATGCTTTCAGGAATGATTCCAAGTTGCCTCACAAATACTTCTTTGCGGGAGTTGGATTTAAGCTCTAACAAATTGATTTCTCATATAGCCTCTTCTCTTTGGAGTCTCCAAGATATCTTAATCCTATACTTATCCTCCAATGCATTGAGTAGAACAATTCTGCTTGAGGTATCAAACTTTAGAGCAATTATACTATTAAACTTGTCAAGAAATCAAATTCTAGGTAAAATCCCAACAACCATGGGTAGCTTGCAAACATTGCAAAATCTATCTTTGGCTCATAACAAACTACAAGGACCTATTCCTGAATCATTTGGTGGCATGATAAATATTGAGTCCTTGGATCTGCCCCAAAATAATTTGTTTGGGGTGATTCCAAAATCTTTAGAGTTACTTGTCCATATGAAGTACATTAATCTTTCATACAATTTATTGTATGGAGAAATTCCAAACGGTGGGCCTTTTCAGAATTTTACATACGAATCTTTTATGATGAATGAAGATCTTTGTGGAAAGCCCTGACTAAATGTCCATCCATGCAAAAAAGGAAACAAGCACATGTCAACAAACCAACAAATGAGATGTTTGTTCATGGTCTAACTTTTAAAGAATTTGTTAGCAAATCAACACCAAATTCAATCATCGATATTATTGATGTCAATTTGATGCATAAAAGCAACCAAAACACTGGTAATATATGATTGTATATTATATCATCAGTTTTTGAGTTGGCATTAGATTGTTGCACTGATACACCTGAGGCAAGACCTAATATGTCAGAGGTTGTGGTGTCACTGGTAAAACACAAGTCCATGCTAATGCAAAATATTCAAGGAACCCTTTGTTGAATAATTGTGTTAAATCAAATTGTATTTGCTACAATCTTTAACCCTTTGGATTGTTTTATTTTTGCAACTTGTCATATGGACTGATGATGTATCCTGTATTAATATATTATTATTTGAAATTTGAGAATTTTGGACTCACATATGGGTTTTGGTTGTCTTCAAGGTTTATTTCTTAACTTTTATGTGTTACAGATGTACATTGAATAACAGTAACATAGAGATAATGGCTTTTTTTTTTTCTTTCATGATAACTTAACAAAGTTTAGAAAGTGATTGAGTTGAGGGAGATATATGTAAAAGATAATTTAAATGTGGAGGAGAAATAGAAATTGTTTAAATAGAAGATATGAGAAAAAAGCAATGAAATTAATCCACTGGAGAACCAAAGTGAATCCCTTTATAACTCTTATACTACATCCAGTCTTTAATATTTGTAACATCCCAAAATTTTATATTCATCAAATATATTGTAATTATTTGAGAAATTCAATAAAATGGAGAATATTTATGAATTTGGAATTTATAAATTTTATAAATGTTCATATTCCTGAGAAAATGGGCAAAAAAATTATGGAATTAATTTGGGTAATTTAAAAAACCCAATATTAAGGTCCAAAAATATATGGGAATTGGCCAAAGAAAAATGAGAAAAGAAATTGAATTAAAAAGATAATGGAAAAACCATAATTTTGCCAAATTATCACAAAATTAATTATTTTCCGATTAATTGAAGTTAGTTTCAATTAATTAAGGAAAATAAAAGGAAAATATGTTTAGAATATTTTGATAAATCTAATATGAATTTATGGAAAATTTGAGCAAAAAGTGCAATTTTTACCAAAATCGAGACTTTACATATATACGATATCGGAACAAGTTGTGAAGCTAATTGAGGCCAAAGGGAGGGACCCTTAGGTGTCTCCTACATGTGGCATAAAGAAGGAAATATTATTCTGGCTTAATGAACAAGGTTACATGTACATAGAGTTATTGTACATAAAATTGATTTTGTAATTTTTGGAAATTCCATAAACAATTAAAATAACATAAAATAATATGATAAAAGCATATCATCCTCTTCCTTCCAGACATAACTGATGTCCCACTTCAGTTTCAGAGAGAGGAAGAGTTGAGAGCACTTAGAGAAGAGAACTTGCGAGGTAAGCCAATTGCCAATTTCTTTGGTAAATTCTTATCTAACGCGTATAACTCCGCTCCTAAGCTACTCTTTCATATATTGCAAGGTTTTGAAAGCTCAATTCAACCCTAGTGAACGTTAGGGTTTTCAGCCAAGTCAAGGTAAAGCTAGTGGGAGCTTTAGATAACTTCCAAACTCTTGTATATTGACCATTCTGATTGTTGTGGACAATTTAATCGGTGAAATTTCGTCAGATTGTCTTTGTTTGTAATTTTGGTAAATGGGTTTCCTTAGGGGTTATGCTACCATAATTGGTACTAATTGGTAATTTTAACCTAATAGAATAGTTAATAAAGTGGTTAGGAGTAGAAAGAAACACAGTTACAGAGCCGAAAACACAAAACACCGATTTTTCCTGGAGGATACCATAATTTTGGCCAGCTCTAGAAATGGGTCTTAGAGTCAGATTTTGAATTATTTTATTATTACATTGAGTTTAGGAGGGAAAATTAGGTGGGGTTATAGTTGGCCACTCTTTTGAAAAAGACTGAAAAAGCATAATTACGAAAATACCCCTGAAACTCCTAAAGCGGGGCTGCCAAAGGAAATTTCATAATTTGGTAGTGAATTTGATAATTTTAAGTCTAGAAATGGATTCTTTGGGCGAACATATGTCAGGATAGCCTAGGTTAGAATTTTAGAAAAAGTGTAGCCGGACAGGGAACGGCAGGGCCAGGTTGAGGTCCTAAGGTCATTTTGGTAAATTTTCACCATAGGTTAATATAACCACTTTAAACACTATGGAAGTGCCTAAAATGGTATATGAATGGGTTTTAACCTATATCTTGTACATTTGATATTTTAGGACCGGGTTGGAAGCCTAAGCTTGGCGCATTTTACGAGGTAGACGATTTGAAGCAAGAAAAGGTTTTAAGGTAGTAACTTTATCCTTCATACACTATGTTAATTATTATATACTTTGTATATGTCATCTTCTATAATATGTATGATACACAATGCACACTGATGAATAATGCCTACGGGTACACTGATCTTCCTAGTCATGGACTGAGGAACGAGATGTGTAGGGATTGCAACTGTGGTTGGCTCAGAATACATTTCTGACTGAACTAAGTTATGTGTTAGTATGATATTGCATTAACTGGTATTTGACATATTTAAATCATGTTTTAAAAAAATATATAACAAACTTACATGTTAATACAATCTTTAATCCCTCTAATTTTCTCTCATTTTGGTTTTTGTTCTTCTAATATCAAATTATAGGTTTTACCTTCAATTGGACCCTATAATTTAATAAAAACTTGATCATATGCCCTTTAAGGAATCAATACCCATAGTTTGAACTTTGAAGCTTGAAGAAGAAAGATTATATTAACCCAAGTTTTAAACACATGCTAAGCTCCTCAATGTAATTATGGTGCATTGAAGTTAATACAAAAGAGAATTTTTAGAATTCTAGTTACATTGTTCTTAAAACTATAGCTGATAACTATGTTTTAGTGGTGATTTTTTTGCCATCGTTTTCATTGGTGATTATTTAATAATTAATAATATTCAATCAACTGTTTTTATTTTTATTTTTATGTAAAAGGATTATAAATTTAATTATTTACTGTTTTTTATCTACTTTTCCAAGATGTATTTTTCTATTGAAAACAAAAATAAAGAAAGAAAGAAAGCTGAATAGGATCTCAATATTAACCACGTGTTAGTTCCTAATTCGGTGCTCAATGCCTTGAATGGCGGGTGAAGAATTCCGTCTGGGACAATCTAGGAAGAAGAACTATAAAACCATTTCAAACAAAAAGTTCAAGAAATGTGAGTTTGTTTTGTTTGGCGAATAGTAAACTGTTACCTTAATGTTGTTTCTAACGTCTAAGTAAATTTTGCTATATTTTACAGGTCTTGGGATACTGGATTGGTAGGGGTATGCTGCAAATTTTGTATGCCTTTGTTTTACTGATGTTTTCGGTTATTTTTTCAATATTATTCTTTTAGTGAGATTTTCTTCATTTCCCTTCATCACTGGCACCTTAAAAAGCAATGTATAAATTGCAAGCTTATAAAGGTATTAAACATGTTAAGTTGGTGGATTCTATCTGGTGTGATGGCAGACTTATTGTATTTTTTAACTTTGCCCACTAATGAATGTTAATATTAATGAGAAATATTGTTTTTTTTTCTTTGGAATTCTGGAGAATTTTGTGAGACTCAGTACTGAATAAGAACTAGCTAATTATGTTTTTTTCCTAGAGAAATGATGCTTATAGCCTAAAAATCAAACAAAACAGTACAACAAAACAAAATAAAATAAAACAATCAACCACCTGTATCTATCATCTATCACTAAAACATAAAAGGCTAATTAGTCCCATAATATCCCTCTACCATTTCTAGTCTTTGAGTCTATTTTCCTCTTTCAGTAATAATTCACAATTTCTTTGTCTTTAAGTATATTTTCATCTCTTTAGATAAGCTCTCTTTTCTCCTGAATAGGAACTCATTATGTTAATGTCAAGACACACGTACTTTGTCTGGTTCCTGAAACATGGTTTTCTTTTTGCAGTGTTGTAGTAATGACTAGGGCTTTCCCTGATTATCTTGGGGAGAGAAAGGATCTTGTTATTTTTCATAATATATCGAGGCTTATTGCTTATCAGATTATGCAAGCCTTGATAATAATACACTTCTCACAATGTTAGAGGGAAACAGATAGCTTACATAAGTATAGCTAGGATCTTTGGGAACTTTTGTCAAAACTTGCTAATGGAGTTAGCTGATGCAAAACCTCGGAAATGACATTGATCATCACAAATTAATTATGCATATTCCATTAAACATAATATCAATTTTGATGTCGCATGGACAATGAGAGATTATAGGTGCATCGCTTATGAATTTTTGACATCTTGTAATTTTTTGGCATTGAGATCGTTTGAGTTTTACATTGTCTTTTCATAAACTATGAGCTTAGAAATTTAAATTCAACATTTAATCAATAGCACAAAATATATACCTCAAACAATGGGAGGAAAACGCTTACCATATGCATCTCCTATCCAACTTTGATTTTTGAAGCCAGCAGTAATAGAGATGTAGAGAATCATGATGATTCAATTAATATCTAGAATATATATCTGGCCAAGGAACATCTTCGATGTGTGCACAACTTTCACTCTTGGAAAACAACCATGTGCTAGGGCTTGATTGATAATTAAAAAGGTTGCAGTTATTGTGGCCTGGGTTGCAACTATAGCTAACACTATTGCTACTACAAATACTAGCCAATATATTCTATCTGCAGAACAAAGGATAATCAACTTCAACATCTAACAAGTGAACAGTTACTGCATGAAGAAATTAAGCAGCATCATTCAAATTACAGAAAATCTTTTAATTGTTCTGGTAATGATGGAGCTAGTTAAATCTCCAAGCTCTGGGTCTGAAGCTTCCTCGCGGCACCTCTGTTTTGGTATGAAGCTCTCTCAATTTGCCTCTGGCCTCTGATTCTGATCTCTGGTCCCAATTCTCCTGCAACGGTCAAGCTGTGGTTCTGGTGTCAGGGAAGAAAGTAGAAGATCGTTGGACATTATGGAGGAAAGTGATCGGTGAGAGTGAATGGTGGTGTTCTACTGCACTTCTATCTCCCTGTGTTCTCTATCGCTCCGGAAGCGACATAAAGGTAACCTATGGTGTTGAGGGAAGAAGACCGACGGCGGCCTGTGGTGGTGAATGATGCCGCCTGTGAGAGAGGAGGAAGAAGGCGAAGGTAATGATGGAGGTTAAAGATATGAAGTTGTTGAGCTCTGTTAATGGCCGCCGCTACTATTTCATTAAGCACCGAAGGAGCAGTAGCATCAAGCCTTAGCCTAACCCTTGGTCAAAACATGTGTTTTGACGAAGGGAATAAAATGAAAATTTTGAAAGTTTTCAAGAGGGACCAACATGGGATATTGAAAACTTTTGTGGGTAAAATTTTAAATTTTAAAACTTTCAAGCCTTTTTTTGGTAATTTTCTCTGAATCCTTTTTCATTAATTCGCGGTTTCCAGAAATTTTGGGTTATTTCTTGTAATTTTTTTTCCAAATTGATATTCAATGAAAATAAACCACAAATGTAATACATTATATTCTAAAATTAATCAGTTAAGGTAAGTCATAAAATATATGATATTTTTGACCTTTTTTCAACTTTAATTTCTTATAAACACCTTTAATCACAATTACTAACAAAAGAGGAATTTTAAGCTCAATTCTTATGACAAAAATCCCAAATAAAATATGAAAATATATAATAAAAATAGAGATTTGTCATATATATATATATATATTATGACATGATTTTATGTGTCATGAACGTACATTGAATTAAAATGTTTCTTATCTTTATCTATTTCTTTATGCTCTATACTGATGTATTGGACATCTCCTTATGTTTCTGGGAGTGAAACCCAGCTAAACGTACTAAGTTATGTTTGAGTAATTACCGATTAACTAAAATTTCTTTCAGAGAATAGTTTGTTTAAGAAACAAATAGCATCAATAACTGCAAATAAGATGCAAAAATGGGGTTTGAAGGATAATTTTTATTAAGATTTCAAGAGGTTTAAACAAAGTATTGCATAATTTAATAAATTTTACTACTTCGATTTTCACCAGGAAAAAAGTGATTTTTGTCAAAACAGTTCTCTTAAAAAGGAGAAAAGTTCTCTAAAAAGTAAGGTAAAGTACAAGCTAGGTGGAGAAAAGAAGTTTCTCTCCAAAATAATTTTATAAAAATGATCCTCTCGAATTTTCTTAAAACATCTGAGCTAAAAATATTTTTCTTCAATTTCTTTTATAATATTAGTTACATTATATTCATCCCTAACACAAGAATCTTCAATTTATCTGTATATCCTTTTCTTCTCATTCTTCATTTTCTTTATATTTTAAACACCTTCCATTTGGGCAATTGTAGCAAAGGATCCTATGACTCACTATTTGATTAAAAAGTCAAATCCATATTGAGAATTATATTAATTCCTCCTTCACATCTTGTAGTCCAAGAATAAAACGCAAACAACCATTAGATCAGAGTATGCAAATATATTGCAAAACAAAGCATCTACTGATTGATAGAAAAATTAAAGTGAGATAATGACATTTGGGTCCCTTAGATGATGGTTGTTAAGACTTTGTTCCCCTAAATTGGAAAAATATCAAATCTAAATTGTAAAAAAAATGAAATAATTGATGTTGGTAACCCGTTCATATTCTTGAACAATATGAAAACAACATAAAGTCCATTAAGGTACTCTTTTTTGGACACACACAAGCTAATGGCAAAACCACCTAACGCGGGTGGTAACCAAATAGCTCATGCAAAGTCCATTAAGGTACTTTATCAACACGTTAAAGCACACTTTATCAAAAGCATACTTTAGCTTTCACTTTTCTATATATGAATGAAAACTTTTACTTTCACTTATGTTTATTATATGTTTTCATATAAATGTATATATTTTCACATATGTAATATGGTGGCCAACAGTCTCGTCAAAGTTTAAACACTTTTTTATGAAATATATAACATTTAATGCAGTAAAACTTTTGATAGTTGCAAGCTTTCTTTTTTCATGATTTGATTGTTACCACATAAAATTTATTACTGTGTTTAAAAAATGTTGAAGAGTTTGCTCATTTTTATTTATATTTATTGTTCCATGTTATATTTTTGGCGTATTTCTTGTTTTCTGTTTACTGCTAGTTTTTGTGAGTGACTTATGTGTTTTCAAAGGAATTTGGTGTTACTTATGTAGCATGAAAAAAAAATGTATTGTACAATGAAATTATAAAATGAGTGAAAATTAAATAAAAAAAATTAAAGAAAAGCCTATTGAATTGTTAATATTATAGAAATTCATGGGGTAATATTATTATTGGTCCTTACAGTTTATTTTGGTCTCTATGGTTTTATAACAACTTGATTTGAGTTAATGGTATGGACCAAAACACAAACTCGTTAAAAGTATATAGACTCATCATTAATGACCCCAATTTTTTTTTCTTTGTCCTTTCAATGCCAAACATTTACTATTGTATAGAAACATTGATGCAATTTAAAAGAATATTATGTTAAGCTTACTAGGTATTTTGCTGCTCCAAATCATTCTTGATATCTAATTTCTCCATTTCAATCATCCAGCTTACCAACTTACATCAAATACATGCAAATAAGACAAATAAAATGAGATGAACTATAGGGAAAAAAAGGAAATTTCTGAAAAGTCAAAAAGAAAAGTATGTTTTCTTTTTGGCGAACAAAAAGAAAAGTATGTTTGGATTCACCTAAAAGGAATTCGCACCATCAAAGATGAGTAAGGGTGTGGAAAGGAAATGGTTATTGGTCTCTTAACAAATTATTATGCTTAATTTTATCTTTTCTTGTTTTACTTTTATGATTATATTGAATGACATGAAGATGCTCACAATTATTGATATAAAAATAATGATCTATAAAAGGAGTATTTTCTCAAAAGAGAGAGAGAGAGACATGAGGCTTAACTAGTGGGGGTTGGTGACTAGTGCCACAATGTCTTTGGACACCTGGGCCATAAGAAGAGAAGAATTATGGGTTGTCTGAATGGCATAACTAGGGCAAATAGGTTGTCAGGACCTTCTT
Organism: Inga leiocalycina; assembly: GCA_963242795.1. Taxonomy (NCBI): domain Eukaryota; kingdom Viridiplantae; phylum Streptophyta; class Magnoliopsida; order Fabales; family Fabaceae; genus Inga; species Inga leiocalycina. Next base: position 64,647,433 of record OY725321.1, read on the forward strand.
CTGCTATGGATAAACTTCAACGACAACTTTGGTTGGAGCTTGAGCAAATTCTTATTCAAAAAGACCTTCTATGGGAGCAGAAAGCTAAGTGTAAATGGTATGTGGAAGGAGATGGAAACACCAAATATTATCATGCTCGGGCCAATGGAAGAAGAAGGAGAAATAGAATTGAAGCTCTTAGGAAGGATTCTGGGGTTTGGACGGATCATATAGAAGAAATCAAGTTAATTGCCACCAAATTCTTCATTAATCTTTTCAATGAGGAAGAAGATCCTAGGAGTACCGGGTTCACCACTAAGGTTACTTTCCTAATTTTGAATCAAGCGGATCTGATTGGACTACAAAGAGATGTTTCAAATGAGGAAATCAAGGTTGCGATCTTCAGCATGGGTGCTCTGAAATTGCCAGGTCCTGATGGGCTAAATGCGCTATTCTTCCAAAATGGGAGGAGGTGGCATCGTCGGTTACTACAGTTATAAAAGAACCATTCGTGGACCTGACCTCCATCCGGGACATAAATCACACCTACATCATGCTCATTCCCAAGAGGGAGTATCCTGAATCTATTCATGATTCTCATCCTATTAGTTTGTGCAATGTTATTTATAAAATCATCACGAAAATTATAGCTAATAGAATTAAAAGTTTCCTCCCGCAGGTTATATCGCCAAACCAATGCAGTTTTGTGCTGGGAAGGACCAGCTCAAACAATATCATTATAGCCCAAGAAGCGATTCACTCCATGAAGAATATGAAAGGGAAGAAAAGTTTCATGGCAATAAAGATTGATCTAGAAAAAGCATATGACCGAATCAGATGGGATTTTCTCATGGCTTGCCTAGAGGAGCTCCAAGTTCCCCAGTCCTTACAAAATGTGATCAGAGAATGTATATCTTCTTCATCCATGCAAATACTTTGGGAGGGAAGCAAGGCAGATAACTTTTCCACATCATGAGGGCTTCAATAGGGGGATCCTATCTCACCATACTGATTGAACCGTATTTTATACATGACTTTTAATAATTAAATTGGGATCTTGATGCATTTTTTGAGACATTATTGTATGATTAAGCACTAATTTTAGTTAGGGACAATTGTTTTGAATTAATTGCATTTAGGGGCAAAATGGTCAAAATTTATTAATTATTTTGTGCAATTGTTTCTTGAACTTTTGATGCTACATTGTGCTTAATTTTACATTGCAGAGGTTTTGGAAGAAAATTGGAAATTCAGGAGGGTCAGAATTAATATTTTGAGGCTTGGGAAAAATTACAGAAAAGGTCCCTAAAATTTCTAGAAATTACAAATGTAGAAAAGGGATAAGGAAAGGTACAGATAAGGACCCAAGAATATCAAAAATTGTGCTTTCCTGGTCAAAATTTCAAAATTTACATTTTAGTCCCTCTACAGAACTTTTAAAAGTTTTAATAGGTCCTTAGTCAAAATACAGTTACTATTCCCTTCCTTCTTCAGATTTGAATATCCGGAGCAGAGGACATGACTGATTGAAAAAAGCTGAGAGTTTATAGAGGAGAGGGCGCCACATATCGCTGGGGCAGACTCCTTCCATCATCTCGCTTTGTCTCATCACCTCCACGATCCCCACTGTTGCCGGCGACAATCATCCACTGGCATAGTCGCCGGCGACCTCCTTAAACCATAGAGAGAGGGAGATTATTAAAGTTGCATGGGATGAGAGTGGGAGCTTGGACCTTCATCACCGGTGGAGTTCAGAACTGGGAACAGAGAAGACACAAGCAAGCTGAGAGCTGGGAGAGTTGTGAGCTAAAAGTAAAAGAAAAAAATAGAGGGAGCTGGGGATGAGAGCACCACGAACCACCTTTACCTTCAGTCCTGTTCCACCAGCAACGTGCTCTCACTCTAACTCCATCATTTGTCCTGCTTCTCCGTGACCGTGCATCTTCACCTGCGAGCACCACCATTCCTCTTCCTTTCTCTGTTCTTCCTTACCACCATCGACCACCACCGCCGTGATCCTTCACAGTCGATCACAACCTCCTCTGTCCTTCCAGTGTTTTTCCATCATCTTCCTCTAACCTCCTCTGTTCTCAGACCGCAGCCTCCCACATCGCTCATCACAGCCATATCTCCATTGTTTAACACCACCATCAACCACCACTATCTTCTTTATTCCTCTATTTCCTCATTAAGAGTTGTCAGCTAGCTCTTATTCCAAATTTCTAGATTTGGTCATTCACCCATTCTCATGTACTTTCAATATATTGATCAAATTGTCATGAGTGTTGCAATCATGAGAGGCTGATTCCTTCATTTTTGGTGGCAAAGAAAGTGATTAGAGCTCACATGTGCTTCAAAGGGGAGTTTCTTAGTTTTCCATTAGCTCATTATATGTATTAATTGTGCTATATTTTGTTTAATTCTGAATTGGTGCATATATGTTAGACTTGGATGAGTGTTTATTTGTCCTTGTTGGTTAACATTTGTGTTAAATTTTGTGCTGATGCATTTGGATCTTATTGTTCTCATCAAATGTTTTGTAACATCAGTGTGGATTAGCACACGAACCAAAAGTCCATTGGCCATCATGAACTACAAAAAGCAGATAAAATATCATTCATATTATAGCAGAATGAATCTAAAAGAAAATTAAAAAAAAATCATTTAGAAGCATGGAAATTGATACCTTAGGCATCATATCAATATTATACTCTTTATATGCGCCTAGATGCTCAGGTGGCTGGTCATCTCCTCTAAACCGCTTCCATAACTACAAAACAGAAAAAAGAAAAGATGGAAAGAGAAAAGGAAGGAAAAAAATATCGATGAGCAACTAGATAAATCCTATGCTTCTAAATAAATAAACATCATGGGACAAGAACCTGCTTAAGATTAAGTGATGTAGACTCTCCTCCATATACTACTAGAAAAATCACTTTTAAGACCGGTTAAAAAAGACATTTTAGATCGATTCTTGATCCGGTCTTGATACAGCCGGTCTAAAAAGTCTGCTACTTTTTAGACCGGTTATAAAACCGGTCTTAAAAATTTTTTTTAAGACCGGTTATTATAAAACTGGTCTAAAAATAAATATTTTTAGACTGGTTATCAGAGGAACCAGTCTAACAGGTTCAAATTTTAGACTGGTTTTCTGAAAAACTGGTCTAAAAAGTTGAAATTTTAAGACCGGTTTTATACAAAACCGGTCTTAAAAGTATTACTTTTTAGACCGGTTTTTCAGAAAATCGGTCTAAAATTGCAACTTTTTAGACCGGTTCTCTCCAAAACCGGTCATAAATGTACTTTTCAGACCGGTTTTGGAGAGAACCGGTCTTAAAAGTTGAATTTGTTTTTTAAATTTTCGTTTAAAAGATATACCCAGCAAGCCATTTCCCCTGTTAAAATATTTCACTCAGCAAGCAGCAGCCAGTTCAACGACATTCAAATAAATCTTCTTCTCTTACAGATTATATAACTAACATCTTAATGACATGTGAGAGACTCAAAACTCATTGGAACATATTAAAACTCAACTCCCTTGTGCTTAAATACTAACATCTTATTGACATGCAAGGAAATCATACAACCATGACAATGCTGTTTTGACCAAGTTCCTTATCTTTTCACTTACATACATCCATCAACGATTAAATTACATTAATGACAATGCTGCTATTCATTAGGGCCAAAATACTTTATACACACTCTTCTCAGGCTGATGATCACTAGCAGGCCTGGCTTTGGAGAATCTACACTAAGACGTACACCTCATATCCTTCATTTTCCTGTGACGACAACAAAAAAAATTAGTTATATATATACACCAATAACAATATACATAATTCAAATATAGTTCATGATAATTATTTTAGCTAACTAACCTTCAATCTAGTTTTATAAAGGGATATCCTCCCATATTCCTTCATGATGATCGTTTCTTGTGCCGTGTTCATTGTCTGCTTCATCTTCTTCGTTCAATTCTGGTAAACCCCTAGAAAAAGAAGGAGTCTCAAGCAGATCATTCATTGAATGACTATCCTAATTAATATCAACGACCCTTTTTTCCTTGGAGAGCTATAGACCATATTTTATTTGCCTGATCAGTAACATAGAACACTTGTTTCGCTTGATATGCCATAATAAAAGGTTCATCTCTAAAACTTCTACTATTCAATTCAACCAATGTAAATCCCAACTGATCAATCATCACACTATTGCTGACATCAACCCACTTGCATTTGAAAATGGGAAGTTTAACTTTAACAAAATCAACCACCCAAATCTCTTCAATCACCCTATAATAAGGTATTGCTGCCAATCTAGGATTCTTATCTTTTGAACTAGAGAAGTGCATAGATTCAGCCACTAACATAACCCCACTATTCTGGACGGTGCTCCTATCATCAAGGGCCTTCATGTAAAACGTATAACCATTGATCACAAATGAAGTCCAACTTATGACATCAGCCTTAGGACCACGTGCTAACCATTTAATTGTATCAGAAACACATTCTTCGCCGTCAACCTTTTGTTTGAACCAATGTGCAAAAGTTTTGTTATGCTCCCTAATTAACCTTTGTTCAGTCATTCAACTATTTCCTTTCCGTACAATTTCTTTATGAGCATTAATGTAATCTTGAATTTCATCAACATTATTCAAGATGCACAAGTGGACTTGTTGCAATTCATCAGGATCCATACTCTTTACTGAAGCCCCGCGTCTACCACCTTCTTCGTCATAACGTTCAGGAAGTTCAATGTGTCCTGCATTTGACAAGTAATCTTGACAAAACTCCATGGCTTCTTCAGAAACATATTTCAGAACAATATATGCTTCAGGCCGGTTAGGGTTCTTCACATGCCCTTTTAGGATTTTCATAGTTCTTTCAATTGGGTACATCCATCGTAAATAGATAGGGCCACACAACTTGATCTCCCTGACTAGATGAACAATTAGATGTACCATGATGTCAAAAAAAGAAGGAAGAAAAAGCTTCTCAAGCTGGCACAAGATTAGATATCCTTTATTTTTCAGTTCATCCAATTTTTCTGTCTCAATGACTTTACTACAAATAGCATTGAGGAAGAAACAACTTCTAGTCAAAATATGTTGAAGATCATATTCGGTAATGCCTCGAATAGCTATTGGGAGCATTTGTTGCATTAAGACGTGACAATCATGAGACTTTAGCCCCACTAACTTCAAGTCTTTCATCGACACAAGCTTCCTAACATTCGAAGAATACCCTGAAGGAACTTTGATGCCATGTAAACAGTCACAAAAGCTTCTTTTCTCATCCTTAGACAAAGTATGTGCAGCTGGAGGACAAAAAGTTCTCTTACCATATGGCTTTGGATGCAAGTCTTCTCGTATCACCATTTTTTGCAAATCTAATCTTGCCTTCACGCCATCCTTAGAACTACCTTGTATGTTAAGCAGTGTCCCAACAATACTATCACAAACGTTTTTCTCCACATGCATGAAATTAATACAGTGTCTCACATCAAGCTTCGGCCAATATGGGAGATTAAAGAAGACATACCTCTTTTTCCATTTACTTTTCTCATTACTATTTCGTTGTAGTCTTACCAAAGATAACATTCATATTTTTCACATTTTCATAAACTTGCTCCCCAGTCAATGCCTTCGGAGCATCTTCAAACTCTTGTCCACCAAAAAAAGCTTTCTTTAATTTGCGATACAGGTGGCCTTGTCTAAGAAATCTCCTATGGCCAAGATAAACTGTCTTTCTTCCATATTGAAGTTGATGGTAGCATGTTCCTTCTTCACAAATCGGACATGCTTTATGGCCTTTAACACTATAGCATGACAAGTTTCCATATGCAGGGAAGTCATTTATAGTACAAAAGATCATGGCTCGCATTTTAAAATCCTCCTTCTTGTTTGCATCAAAAACATCAACACCTTCATCCCACAACTCTTTCAAGTCTTCGATCGAGGGTTCCATGTAAACATCTATGTCATTTCTGGGTTGTTTTGGTCCCAAAATCAACATAGATAACATGATGTACTTTCGTTTCATGCATAACAGAGGAGATAAGTTGTAAATTACCAACAGAACAGGCCATGAACTATGTATATTGCTCAGGCTACCAAAAGGATTCATGCCATCCGTGCTAAGCCTAAGCCTAAGGTTCCTAAGCTCTTCACCGAAGGCAGGAAATAATTGATCGATTTTATTCCATTGAGAAGAATCAGCTGGATATCGAAGCTTTCCATCGGATATCCTCTCATCCACATGCCATCTCAAATTTCTTGCATCGTTTTCATTAGCAAATAAGCGCTTGAACCTTGGTATGATTGGAAGGTATCACAATACTTTTGCACGAGCGTTATTTGATATGTACCTCAGGGTTTCACATATCGGACATTGTTGTTCCTCTTCATACTCTTTTCTATACAATATACAATCATTAGGGCATACATGGATCTTTTTATACTTCATCCCTAGTTGACACAATATTTTCTTAGCATCATAGTATCGAGAAGGAAACACATTATCATCTGGAAGCATGTCCTTAAAAGCCTCAAGAGTTTCTAAAAAACTCTTGTCGCTCCATCCATGCCGTACTTTCAAGCTTACCAATTTCAATACTACTTTCAACAATTGGTACTTTTTATACCCCGGGTACAACATCGTCTCAGCATCACTACACATATTACCATATGCATGTGATTGCTCAAAAGTCTCTTCTCCTACATCATGAATAATATCCTCTATCCGATCATCCGTATCCCTGTCATTATCATCTAAGTTCACTCCCCCTGTTGAGATGAACTTGGCATTTCTAATTCTTCACCATGCCATACCCACACTGTATAACTCTTACAAAATCCTTCACAAATTAAATGTGTATATATATCTGCAGTACTTAGTCGCTTCTCATTCAAACATACTACACAAGGGCAATAAAACTTCCCACTACCATCATCGGCATTTCTACTAGCGAAGTCTAAAAAATCCCTCACCCCATTATCATATTCAACACTCATTCGTTTAGCGTTTATCCAACTATGATCCATATATATCTCAACACTTCTAGCACCCTATATCCAACAACAAAAGGATAGACAAAAAAACAACAACAATTGAGTTTTAGATATTTCAATGATATTAACAGGCACCATTTGAAACAAGTATTGTTTTAACAAACCAATAATACTGACAATAATCAAACAACCGCACTAAATTAAAATAGAACATAGTGGTATTAATCCAAGCCAAATATCACAGGGATGTAATTAAAAGTCAGAGCATATATCTAACAAGAATGTGCAAATTTAATTTTTTTCCAGATTACATCTAAGTGTTCAAAGCAACAACAAAAACCATTTTTTCATAGAATATTATTAATTATTGAACAACGTACAACTAAATAACAGATCAAACACTAACCTGATTGAAGACCAAGGAGTGAGCTTCAACCCAAAGTCACGGTGGTGTTGATTGAGGTTAAAATGAAGGCTTCAAATTCACGGCACTGATAAAGGGAAGTCAAGTCAGAGAAGAATGGTCACTGTGGAGAATAGAGGTGGCGACAGAGAAGACTAACGATAATCAAAGAACAGCGATGACAAACACAGCAACGACAGCGGTAATGACGGAGGAGAGTTGAGCAAATGAGGGACGGGATGCCGTGGACGAGTTCAGAACAAGCACGGACATAGCTCACAGAGAAATGGCAAAAAGAGAAGAAAGGGTTCATAGAACACGCGATCTGGGCACGGGACTAAAAATACGGGCAAAAAATCTTACCTTTAAGATCGGTTTTTATTAAAAACCGGTCTTAAAAGAGTGAAATTTAACATTTAAGACTGATTTTTGTAAGGTCTTAAAATGTTAAAATTTTTATGAATTTAAAATGTTTTAACATTTAAGACCGGTTTACATAAAAACCGGTCTTAAAAGTAAAATATTCAAGACCGGTTTTAGCATAAAACATTTTAAATTCATAAAAATTTTAACATTTTGAGACCGGTTTTATTTATAACCAGTCTAAATAAATTTTTTAAGACTGGTTTTTTTAAGAACCAGTCTTAGAAGTTCAATATAATTACAAAACTGCCACCGCGCAAATTTTTAAGACCTTATACGCCAAAACCGGTCTAAATGTGGCAATCTAAAAAGGGTTTTTTTCCGGTAGTGATAGTAATCATTTCTGTTAATATGCAATACCTATTTCAAGTGGATGGAGTTAGAGGTGATCATACAAATCATCGAAACTAACTGCAAGGGCATTTTAGGGAAATAATAGCAATTAAACATCTGTTTATAATCTTCTAGGTCACATCATATCATTAGAAACATCATCTATCCTTCTAAGAAATAATTTTAAAAATATGGTTGAAAAGGGAGTTATGGTCGAAACTTGAAAGTGGATAGCTGAAAATAGAAGAGGTAGAAAATGAGGATTAAAAACAACTATTCCCTCCGGTCCTATTTATAAGCAACTTTCTCTCTCATGGGGTTGGTCCCTTTTATAAGCAACTTTCACTTTTTATCTGAAAATGTAAGCTTCTTTTTCCTATTTTACCCTTATTAAATACTCATTTTTTCTCATATATTATACTCATTATATTATATTAAATACTCATTTTTTCTCATATATTATCTCTCCTATACTCTTTTCATAAATAGGGGCATATATGGAAAAAAACATGGCATTTTTGACACATTTATTACTTTTAACTATCAATTTATTTTGCGCAATCAAAGAAAAAGTTGCTTATACATAGGACCAAAGGGAGTATATGATAGTGAGGAATTCTTACATATTCCAGAATCATCATCTCATCTGTTCTCTTACTAATTAAAATACAACAACTCATCTTAGTTTAATTTCACATGGCTGATGAGTCATTTAAAGAAATTTAAATTTTATGATTTTGACAAATAACAACTCAAGTGAGAGAATTACTTTTTTTGTTTTTCTAAATTATCAAGTTTATGTTTTTAAAATCATAAAATTTGAATTTCTCCAAATGACTCATCAACCATGTGGGATTAAAATGAGATGGTTTGTTGCATTTTAATTAGTTAGATGAGATGTACAGATGAGGTGGCGCTTCTGGAGTATGTAAGTATTTTTCAATGATAGCTAGATTAAATGATGATTGAAAATTTAAATAAAATACCTTTTCATGCTGTGGTGAATAAAAAGTGAAAATTCAATGCAAGAAGCCTAGACAGATGATCATTTTTATTTTACTATACATGCCTAACACCTCAATTGGATCCCATTAATTTCTCAAAAAATTTGACAATATCAATTTTTATATGAGAAAGACATATTATATTTGTAACTCATTTACATTGTGAAATCCTCATCAATCTGAACGAATCTTGCACACAATGAGTCAATATGGCCTCCGAAAGAATTTTCAAGAATCCTAAACCCCAAATTCCACCAAATGGAACCTCTCAATTTGATAACAACGAGTGTACGTAAACCTACTTGAACAATGAAACAAGAGTCCCACATACATTATATCTATATGTCTACAAAAATCGTCAGAGGAACACTAAAACTTCCCAGCCATCTCAATTTTTATGACCTATCTCGTACCAATTAAATGCATAATGCAGCAAAAATAAAAATTAACAGCTTCAAATGAAGAACGAAAGTGAAAGAATAGAAGAATCACATCATACTCTTCTTTTTGGCCCAGTGGAATAACAATAACACAGGCGCGATCCTCACTCTGGATGCGGTGGTATCTATGGTTCCACAGCCATTCACGTCATTAGGGACCCTAATTAAATATTGGATTTTTATATTTTAAATGTTTCGTGTTGAAATCGTTAACTGCCACCATAAATAAATAACTAAATTAGCCTCATATTACTCTTTTTTGTATTGCCATGTGTATTGGGTTGCTGGGCACATCACTCCATGCCTGTTGTACTCTTGTTGTGCGACATCTGGCATTCTTCTCCAAAAGAACGCCATTTACACCTGGAAGGACGGCACCACCAGTTGTGCACTTCGGCAGAGTTATGCTTTCCTTCCATCCAAAGTTATGCTTTCTGAGTTGTTCTGATTTGATTATTTTTCATCTCAGTCTATCGAGAAGAGGCCGTTGCCACCACGTCGTTCTTTTCTTCTTTCATATTTTGTCTGGTTGCTACTGCTCTGTTATTTTTGACGTAGCAAGTGAATATATTCTACAGTTCCAGCATCATATGATTGAGAAGCTTCAAATGTCATTTTATATGTTTGTTAATATGTGAAAGCATGAAATAGAAAGTATCTTGCAGGACAAAGGGGATTGGGTCTAGTAGAAGGGGCTAATTCTTTACAATGTGACAAACAAATATTCAAATTTTTACTGGGTAAGGTGCCCACATTTAGTGTCCAACAGTACCTTGAATGGGATTGCCTCCAATCAAAGGATATCTATGCTTAGCAAAAAAAAAAAAAAAAACAAAGAAAGTATCTTGCAGGAGGCTTTGAGTGTTGCCTCTTTTTGCGCTCCTCATGGTTTAATTTTATGCTGATGACTTGGTGTAATTCATCTTCAATTCTTGGGTAAAAGATGGAATACTTTGAAGAGATAAGTGGAAAAAAGAATTTTTGTTTAGTGTTTCATAGTTTTATTGTTTGGTTTAATTCTCTTTTGCGTCGGCATTTTTTTTCTTTATTAAAAAAAAAAGAATTTTCGCTTGGTTCTTTATTCTGACATATGGAGTGTAGATTGTTAATAATATTACCATGTGGTTCAGGTGGACACTGGTGTTACACTGAGTGAGGTATAGAATCAGTATGCTTGTGAAATTTATTCAAAGTGTCTATTTGGGGTCTTTGTTTACTTACTTTTATTATGTTATTTAACCGTTAATTGATTCGTTATAAATGTTTTTACAAAGATTACATATTAAAACTGCCACAAAAATTGCCTAGATCGTGCGCTTAAATTGCCACTAGTCAGATAAATTACCTTATTTTAAAATCCTTTGTGGTTATCTCTGTTCTGCGATTATTTTAGATTTTTATGTATTATTTTAAATGTAAAAATAAAATATTCAAAAATTTAAAAATTAACAAACCCGTTAGCCGTAACTTCTGCAGTCATAAGAAGGCCAAAAAAAACTTCTACAGTCATAATGCATTATTATTTATTTGAATTTAAAATATCATGTTCAAAAATATTTTTTTTCTATTCAGGTTTTTATTTTAGCATAAGGTGTGAAAGATGTCTATTTCTCTATTGGTGGACTTATTTCAAATCCAGTTAAAAGTTTATAGTATCTTATTTTTGATATTTTGAAAAAAAACTTTTTAAAAAAATTTAAATAATTTATGCATTTAAAATATTATTCTAAATATTTAAATCCCTTACCGTTATTTCTTTCTTTAATCCCTGGTCAAAACGCGCGTTTTGAGACTAGGTCAGATTTCAAATTCCATTCTCAACATATCAGAGCTCAGGAGCACCGAGCAAGAGCTTCGGACCCGGGAATAACGGTAAGGGATAACGAAGAAATTAAGGAACACAACGTTTTTGTCATTGTCACTGTCATTAGGTGTTGTCAGTTATTTTTCAATTAATATCTTTTTATCTGCATCACTCACAATTTTCATACTTCATTGGTCCTAATTATAAGATAAAATTGACTTTTTTGGAGAAATTAAGGAAACTAATTAAATTACTTTAGAGTATTTATATTTTTATTTCTTTCTCCAAATTAATTAGTTTGACTAATAAACTAATATAAAATCTAAGGATACATAACATATGATATGATTAAGTAACTTATTTAGCTTCCTTAATCTCTCCAAAAAGCCAATTTTATCTTATACTTAGGACTGGAGGTAGTATCATATTCGCTTACGGACCCGTATGAGATATCTATAATATGGCATTAATGGCTTGATTTGGACTTGAATGAGTCATATTCCCTTGCGCAAACAATACTCTCCTGGTTTTATTTATAGAGTAGTGAGAGAAGAAAATTTTAGTTCTATTTATAGGGTAGAGAGAATTTTTTCACATAAATGTACAATTTTACCCTTAATTTATTATTATATTGACTTTGCTCTTATGGATTATAATATATATTAAACAGGGGTAAAGTTGGAAAGTTGTTAAATTTTAAGGCAGAGTTAATGAAATTTAAGGTTTTTCTTAGTCTGTGTACAATATACATATTGAAAGTATCTTATAAATATGGTTAGAGAGTATTCAACAATGACTAGCTGGCCAAAAAAAAAAACATGAATTAACTAATATTAGATAGTCACAACGCGCTTTTGCCGCTTTTGCCTTCCCCACGGCTAACTACTAATAAATATATTACTCCCACTAGTTCCTATTAAAGAACACTTCAAATTAATTCTTATATACTAAGAAATTATCATTAAGTCATTTAATTTATCCTAAATTTTTCTAGCTTTTGCCCTTGTATTTTTTATTTTTCCAACTTTGAACCTCATTTATAACAAAGGTAAAATGGGGAAAAAATGTAATTAATGAGGTTATTAGATACTTATATTTGGGACCAAAAATAGCTTATAGAAGATGCCCTATAATGAAGACCAGAGGGAGTATGTAATTCATAATATTAAATATGAGAAAATCTGAAATTTTATTTATTTTTAGATAAAGTTAATAACTTAACCGCATCTTATTATAGTTTTAATAAGGTGATTAGAAGTGCTTTTATAATAAAGACTAGGAGGAGAAGTATAAATGTGCATTCTAGGATGCTCCATTACTGGAGCTGCAATTGAATTGCTAGTCTGATATACTAAACATGGAAAAGCTTGCTTCCTATCTTTTCATTCTCTTCCTTTGCTACTTTATGGCCTCCCTAGCATGGAGCGAGATGGATTCCACCATCGACAAATCTGCCCTTCTTGCTTTTAAATCATCTATTACTGTGGATCCTTACAATATCTTAGCTAACTGGTCTGTCTCTTCGTCTCCATGTGATTGGGTTGGTGTTGGATGTGATACTCACCATAGAAGAGTCCATTCCTTGAAGCTTAATGATGAAGGTCTTAAAGGCATCATATCTCCACAACTTGGAAATCTCTCTTTTCTTGTTGAACTTGATTTGAGCAGCAACAACTTTCATGGTCAGATACCAAAAGAGTTGGTATAGTTGCGTAGATTGAAACGACTCAACTTGAGCTACAATGACTTTGATGGACAAGTTCCAACAAGGATAGGAGATTTATCTATGCTTGAGCATTTGAGTTTTCAAAATAATCATCTTAGTGGATTTATTCCAATATCTCTACTCAATTTGACAAAGTTGGAAATCTTAAATTGGAATGTTAACTTCATTCAGGGGACCATTCCACTTGAGATAGGAAGTTTAAAACACTTGAAGATTTTACGACTTGGAGTGAACAAGCTTTCTGGAGCTATTCCACAAACAATTTCCAACTTGTCTTCACTTGAATTATTGAGTTTGGCTTATAACACTTTGTCTGGTATGTTTTTGAAAAATATGAGCTTGTCTAAAGTGTTTTTTTTTTTTATACTTGCATGCATTTCTTACTTTTTAAGTATTTTTTTGTCATTATCTTAAGAATAAAAGAATTCATCATCCAATTTTTAAATGTTTAGTAAAGTCATACCATGGGCAGAAAAAATAAGGTGCAAAGTTCAAACGGATCTAATATGTTCATCATTAGTGTTTGGAAATAAATGCTTATTGTTCTAATATGTTCAACTAGAATTGGCTTCCCTTTTTTGCTCTGCTCATCCTCTTCCCCTTCATTACTTTTCTAAATCATTAGATTGAAATTTTTTAGCGGTTCAGATTTAATATTTTATAAAATATTTTTTATTGTAGTTTTAAATTATTATGATGAATAAAACTTAGTGGTTTTTGAATTTTTCTATTTATTAATAATTTAATATTTTATTATAATTTTATAAAACATTAAATATGAACCATTCAAATATCAATCTAAAGGTTAAGATTATTAGTAGAGTAGAAGTAGATGGGAAGAGCACAAGAGGGGAGCCAAATCCATTATTCTGTTGTTAAAAAGTTTTTGAAGGTTTTTCTTGTCAAAATACATATATTTAAAGAAAATTCTTCCATATGTATGTTGAAACCCAAAGGTGAAAAAGGTGCACACTCTTTACTTCTCTCTCTCTTTTACAATTTTTGTATTTGAATTAAATTAATTCTTTATTTTCTCTTTCAACATTGTTACTGTGACAAACGATAATTTTTACTATATATATTAATTATTTCAATAAAGAACTTTATTATTTTGTTATGGCAACTTAATTATTACTTTGGATTATACTTTTTGTGCATGCTATAAAAGTTGATGTTATTGACATATTGTTTGACATTTAATATTTGAAGGAGCCATTCCACATCAGATAGGTGATCTACAACAGCTACAGATAATATATCTTTCAAATAATCAACTTTCAAGTTCTATACCAACCTCTATATTTAATAGTTCAGTGCGACAAAAAATTCAACTACTTAAAAATAATTTGTCTGGTGACATACCCTCCATTTGGCATCAATACTAGGAATTGGTAGTTTTAGAGTTGGGCTATAACATGTTCAACCCAGGAATCATTCCAAGTGACCTTGGAAATTTGACAAACCTCCAAATTATAAGTCTTGACAACAGCAATTTGCAAGGTAAGAATCATTCCCCAAACAACTTCCAATTTTCTCTCTTGGTTTTGATGTTTCTTCCATTCCAGTTTTTTCTTTTGGATGACATCTTCTCCTTTCCTTTCCTTTTCTTTTCTTTTCTTTTCTTTTTTTTAAAAAAAACGTACGAATCATCCAGCTTTCTCAATTAATCACATATCCAATAAAAACACGCCATGGGAATAATAGTTTGGTCTATGAATATTAGTCCAACTAGATTGGAAAGGTCATGGATTTTTAAAATAATTATAGTTTTATTTTAACATTTAAAGTATATTATAGCGTTAATTCTCAAAATAAGTCAGAAGATTATTGTCTCAAAGTGCTTTGATTATATAAACGTATTTCAAGCTAAGGAACTATTCCAAATGAGATTGGTGATCTTTCGTGAGTGAAGATGTTATATTTGCAAATATTGACACTCTACCTAAAGCTTGAAACCTTTTGGCTTTAAAATGCAAAGAACTGAGACTTAGCATTAGGTAAAAACAGATTTAACATATGATACAGCATTGATATGTTAATTGTTTGTGTTTAATTATATGTTGATTGCAAATTTATATTCATGTTTATACGTGATTAATTTGTAATACAAATAAGTAATTCTATTTAGATAAACAATATATTCGACTGGATTACATTTAAAAATACGGATCATGTTGATATCTTGTTAAACCGAAGTATATTATTCAAAGTGTCAATTAGCTGTCGGTTATAAATAGTTCAGTGTAGAAATGAATATCAATAAAACAATATAAAAAAAAAAACTTATTTTTTATTATTTAATTTCTTTGATGTTTTTCACTCATTTAGATGTCAATTCTTGAAGTGCAAAAATAATATTCTAGGGAGATAATTATCAACATCGGTGGCCTCCTTCCCTCACTCTGTCTGTCTAACCATGTATCTATCACAGTATCATTATTACTATTATCATCAATCGGCAATTGCACGTTGCTCAATTATTTGTATCATATGTAATATTTGTGGGTAAGGGTGAAACCAAAACTACTTGTTCTATATTATATCCAAAACATCTACTTGAAAATAAGTTTTTTGTGTCTATATATAGTCAATAATAAGTTTTCTTTCAAACAAATGCATGCATGATTTTTTTTTTCTTAAAAAAGTCATTTGGATTATGAAGAGAATTTATAATAAAACATAGGCTTAATAAGAGAGGCATATGCTGGAATATTCAATTTATATCTAGGTCACAACTCCTTTAATGGTATGATCAATCTACTCATCCATCAATTTTTATGCTTTCCAAAATTCCACTTATTATTTTCAAAACTGTTCGGTATATCTCCATTTATTAGTTTTTCATAATCAGTAGTAACTAAAATCAAGGTATTAGTTCATTCATGCATACTACATACGCCTAAGGCACACATACACCGAATTCTTTTTCAGGTGAAATTCCTCAATCTATTTTCAACATTCCTTCTTTGAGAGAGGTTTACCTTTGCTTTGACCATCTAAGTGGCAACTTGCCAGATGAGATGTGCCATCAACTCCCTTTACTTGAGTACTTTTCGGCTGTTAATAATCATTTACAGGGAAATATTCCAAAATCAATGTGTAATTGCACATCTTTGCTAGGCCTGTATTTGGGTATCAACTCGTTTTCAGGTATGCACAAAAATTTCCTTTCTGCACGAGTTGTGTGTGCGTGCTTATAACTATATCACATGTTTAGTACTTTCATTCAAATATGTGAATATACGACAAGAAATTATTGCAAGCTTTGAAATGTAACGATGCTTTCAAACACACACACTTAATAATTCCTATTGATAGGATTCAGATAGGTTGAGAGAATAAGGAGGAAAAAGCCTTTATTACATGCAAAGGAATAAAATTGATATTTTTTTCAAACACTAACCTTATGGTGGCTAGACTCTTTGTAGACTAAAATTACATTAAAATAATCAAATAAAATCTAGAAATAATCTCTAAAATCTACTGGATCCTATCAACAATAATATGGATTCTTTGATTCATAAAAACGATATATCATAAAATATTCAAACTAAACAAATTAATTAAATAAAGTATATCCTAACCAATATGGACTCAATAATAAACTAATCCTAATTGAGATCTTTATAAATAATGTTTATATTATTTTTTACAGAAAATAAACTAACAACTCTTTAACACATGCAAATAAACACGAATTTGCAAAATATTTATTTGTAGTTTTATTAAATGTTCTCTGAAGATCACATTTTATGGAATCCTTGCCCAAAAAGTAGTTAAAGTTTTATATGACACGTAAGAAAGCACTGATAAAGATATTTACGTACGCAGACCCTCATGTAATTATAGGAAGTAACTATTTTCATACATGGCTTAAATTAGTTCCTTCACTTTCCTGTATTGTCCAGGTATGGACTTGCTAGGATAGAAACAAATTTAAAAGGACCCGAAAGTAATAAAATATTAGGATTTTCTTGTAATATAGAGAAGTGAATTCAAATTTTTGAAACGTACGTGTGTCTGTTTTACACATACACGTACATTATATAAGTATCATGCATCCATCATTTTTGTTTTTTAAGTTAATCACCCAACAGCTAGCTTTTTGTTTTCAGGTCTTATACCCAAGGAGATAGGCAATCTTGATAAACTTGAAGAGTTGGCTTTCTCAGATAATAATTTCAATGGACCCTTTCCTTCCCATATATTCAACATTACGGCATTGAGGCGCGTCGTCCTTAATGATAATTTCCTCTCTAGCTTTCTCCCATCAAATTCAGGAATTGGCCTTCCCAACCTGAAAGAATTACACTTGGGAGCGAATCAACTTATTGGAAAAATTTCAACCAGCATCTCAAATGCTTCCAACCTCACTCTTTTAGATTTATCATGGAATAAATTTAGGGGAGATATACCCACTGCACTTGGGAATCTAACAAACCTGGTGGCATTATATCTTGAAAGGAACGATTTGAATGGGTTGATTCCAAATACAATTAATAGACTGCAAAGCCTTCAACATTTAAGTCTTAGCTACAACAGACTGCAAGGGCCCATCGTAAGTGAATTGTGCCAAATCAAAAGTTTGAGTGAGTTGTATCTAGACAACAACATTTTTTCTGGAACGATTCCAAAGTGCCTCACAAATGCTTCTTTGCAAAAGGTGGACCTAAGCTCTAACAAATTGATTTCTCATATACCCTATTCTCTTTGGAGTCTCCAAGATATCTTGATCCTAGACTTATCCTCCAACGCATTGAGTGGAACAATTCCACGTGAGGTATCAAACTTTAGAACAATTATACTATTGAGCTTGTCAAGAAATCAAATTTCAGGAAACATCCCAACAACCATGGGTGGCTTGCAAACACTGCAAAATCTCTCTTTGGCTCATAACAATCTACAAGGACCTATTCCTGAATCATTTAGTGGCATGATAGATATTGCATTCTTGGATTTGTCCCAAAATAATTTGTCTGGGGTGATTCCAAATTCTTTAGAGTTACTTGTCCATATGAATTACATTAATCTTTCATACAATTTATTGCATGGAGAAATTCCAAACGGTGGGCCTTTTCAGAATTTTACATATGAATCTTTTATGATGAATGAAGATCTTTGTGGAAAGCCGCAACTAAAAGTCCATCCATGCAAAAAAGCAAGCAAGCAGATCTGAACAAAAATGGTGCTTGTGATCAAATGCTTGTCGGCTGTCATTTTTGCAATCATTTTGGTTGCTTCATGCCTAGTGTTCCTTAAATTTAACAAGGGCCATGTTAGTCATGAGATGAACAATACAGACTTCTTAAATTTGAGTGCACCAATCAAGATATCATATTATGATCTTTTGCAAGCAACAAATAATTTTGATGAGAGTAATTTTCTTGGCAAGGGAAGTTTTGGATCAGTTTGCAAAGGAATTCTTTCCAGTGGAAAGATAGTTGCTGTGAAAGTATTTCACTCAAACTTGGAAGAACCATTAAGGAGTTTCGATATTGAATGTGCTGCCATATGCAATTTACGTCATCGAAATCTCATTAAGATCATCAGTAGTTGCTCAAATGATGATTTTAAATCTCTAATAATGGAATTCATGTCAAATGGGAGTCTTGATAGATGGTTGTACTCTCATTACTATCATTTAGATATGGTGCCAAGATTGAACATAATGATTGATGTGGCATCAGCGTTGGAGTATCTTCATCATGGTTCTTCTACACCAGTGGTCCATTGTGATGTAAAGCCGAGCAATGTTTTATTGGATGAAAATATGGTGGCCCATTTGAGTGACTTTGGAATTGCCAAATTGTTAATTGACAGTCAATTCGAAATTTATACCGAAACTTTGGCTACAATTGGTTATATGGCACCAGGTAATAGTTTAATGCTCATATTAAAATTTATTTAACTTTTGTTACTTATATTCATTTATGCCTACACACATGCATGCGCATGATCGAAGAAACTATAACTTATTCGACTATTTAATTCAGCACTCAAATTTATATGTAGAGTATGGATCAAGAGGAGCGGTTTCAATGAAAGGAGATGTATACAGTTTTGGTGTTTTGCTTATGGAAATGTTTACAAGGAAGAAACCAACAGATGAGATGTTTGTTCAAGGTCTAACTTTGAAATAATTTGTTAGAAAAACAACACCAAATTCAATCATCGATATTATTGATGTCAATTTGATGCACACAAGCAACCAAAACACTGGTACTATATTATTGTATATTATATCATCAGTTTTTAAGTTGGCATTAAATTGTTGCACTGATGCACTTGAGGCAAGACCTAATATGTCAGAGGTTGTGGTGTCACTGGGAAAACAAAAGGCCATGCTTATGCAACATATTCAAGGAACCCTTTGGATTGTTTTATTTTTTCAACTTGTCATATGGAGTGATGATGTCTCCTGTTTTAATATATTATTATTTGAAATTTGAGCATTTTGGACTCACATATGGGTTTTGGTTGTCTGCAAGGTCGTTTTTAACTTTTATGTGTTACAGATGTACATTGAATAATAGTAACATAGAAATAATGGCTTTTTTTATTTCATGTGAAGTGAATAAAGTTTAGAAAGTGATCGAATTGAGGGAGATATACATAAAAGATAATTGAAACGTAGAGGAGAAATAGAAATTGTTATAAAAAGAAGATATGGTCGAAAAAAAGCAATGAAATTAATCCACTTGAGAACCAAAGTGAATCCCTTTTATAATTCTTATACTACATCGAGTCTTTAATATAAGACTCAGTTGACTAATTTGAAGAGGCTAAAGATATTACATAAATTATTTTAAAGTATTTGTATTTTTCATTTTTTTCTCTAAACTAATTTGCTTGACTTATAAACGAATATATAATCTAATGATCCACATAAATAATTTAGCTACTTTATTCTCTCCAGAGCAGTGGATTGGGTTGTATTGAGGACATAAGGTGGTGTTAATTATTCAATGACTGGGTTAACATGATTATTGGGTTCATTGTGGACTCCAACAAATCCCATCTTGCATTGACCCAATTACAGAAAATGGACCAATACTAAGACCATCCAAAGCTTTGAAATAAGTTTATAGATACAGATTGGGTTGCCATTATAATGCAATGGAATATGATGTTTTATTTTTATTCTATTTTATTTGATCAAAACATGTAATTCAAATGCCAAAATTACTTGGTTTTCAGCCTGTGTTGGGCTTGGGTTTATGGCCAATGTCATTGTTAAACCAAAATTACTTTTATATTACTTTAATCAAAATCATGTTTTAAAAAAATATATAACAAACTTTTACATCTTAATACAATCTTTAGTTCCTCTAATTTTCTCTTATTTTGGTTTTGGTTCTTCTAATATCAAATTATAGGTTTTGGACCATCAAATTTCACTCTGTAAATTGTACCCTCTAATTTAATACAAACTTGATCATTTTGTCCTCTAAGGAATCAATACCCATACTTTGAACTTTGAAGCTTGAAGAACAAAGATTATATTAACCCAAGTCTTAAACATATATGCTAAGCTCCTCAATGTAATTATGGTGCATTTAAGTTAATACAAAAAAGAATTTTTAGAATTCTAGTTACATTGTTCTTAAAACTATAGGTGATAACTATGTTTTAGTGGTGATTTTTTTTCCATCGTTTTAATTGGTGATTATTTAATACTAGTAATTAATAACATTCACTCAATTATTATTATTTTTTTAATGAAAAAGCATTATAAATTTAATTATTGTTTTATCTACTTTTCGAAGATTTATTTTTCTATTGAAAATAAAAAGAAAGAAAGAAAGAAAGAGAGCTGAATGGGATCTCAATATTTATAAGAAACACGTGTCAGTTCATGATTCGGGTTCAATGCCTTGAATGGCAGGTGAAGAATTCCATCTAGGACAATCTAGCATGAAGAACTCTAAAACCATTTTGGACGGAAAGCTCGAGAAAATGTTAGTTTTGTTTGGCGAATAGTAAGCCGTTACCTTAATGTTGTTTCTAACGTCTAAGTAAATTTTGCTATATTTTATAGACTGGGCAGGCAGGGGTATGCTGCAGATTTTTTATGTCTTTGTTTTGCTGATGTTTTTAGTTATTTTTCCAATATTTTATTCTTTTAGCGAGCTTTTCTTCAATTGCCTTCATCACTAACACCTTAAAATCTGACGTATAAATTGTAAGTTTATAAAAGTATTAAACATGTTGAGTTGGTGAATTCTATCTAGTATGATGGCAGACTTATTGTATTTATTAGCTTTGGCCACTGATGAATGTTAATATTAATGAGAGATATTGTTTTGTTTTGTTTTTTTTTTTTAATTCTGGAGAATTTTGTGAGACTCAGTACTGAATAAGAACTAGTTAGTTATGGTTTTTTCCTAGAGAAATGATGCTTAGAACCTAAAGACAAAACAGTACAATAGAACAAAACAAAACAAGAAACCACAAAACAATCAGCCACCCTTATGTACCATATATTAGTAAAACACAATAGGCCAATTAGTCTCACAACATCCTTCTACCATTTCTAGACTTTGAGTCTATTTTCATCTTTCAGAAATAATTCACAATTTCTCTGTCTTTCAGTATATTTTCATCTCTTTAGATAAGCTCTCTTTTCTCCTGAATAGGAGCTCATTGTGTTAATATCAAGACACACATATCTTGTCTGGTTCCTAAAACATTGTTTTCTTTTTGCAGTGTTACAATAATAACTAGGGCTTTCCCCGATCATCTAGGGGAGAGAAAGGATCTTGTTTTTGTTCAGAATATATCGAGTCTTATTGCTTATTAGATTATGCAAGCCCTAATAATAATATGCTTCTCACAATTTTAGAGGGAAACAGATAGCTTACATAAGTATAGCTGGGATCTTTGGGAACTTTTGTCAAAACATGCTAATGGAGTTGGCGGATACAACACCTTTGACATGAAATTGATCATCACAAATTAATTATGCATATTCCATCAGACAGTATATCAATTTTCTTGTCCAATGGACAATAAGGGATTATAGGTGTAGCGCTTACGAATTTAGACTTCTTGTAATTTTTTGGCATCAAGATCATTTGAGTTTTACATTGTCTTTTCATAAACCATGAGGTTAGAAATTCACATTCAACATTTAATAGACAGCACAAAATATATGCTTCAAACAATGGGAGGAAAAAGCTTACCATATACATTTCCAATCTGACTTTGATTTTTGAAGCCAGCAGTTACAGAGATGCAGAGAATCATGAGGATCCAATTAATATCTGGAATATATATCTGGCCAAGGAACATCTTCAATGTGTGCACAACTTTTACTCTTGGAAAACAACCAAGTGCTAGGGCTTGCTTGATAATTGAAAGGTTGCAGTTATTGTGGCTTGGCTTGCAACTATAGCCGCTGCTGCTGTTACAACAAATATTGGCCAATATATTCTATCTGCGGAACTAAGGATAATCAACTTCAACATCTAACAAATGAACAGTTACTGCATGAAGAAATTAAGCAGCATCATTCAAATTACAAAAATCTTTTAATTGTTCTAGTAACGATGGAGGTAGTCAAATCTCCAAGCTCTGGTTTTGAAGCTTCTTCGCGGCGCCTCTGTTCTGGTATGAAGCTCTCTCAATTTGCCTCTGGTGTCTGATTCTGAGCTCTGGTTCCAATTCTCCTGCTATGGTCAAGCTCTATGTCTGGTGTGGGGGAAGAAAGTCAAAGGTCGCCAGAGATTATGGAGGAAGGTGACCGGTGAGAGTGAATGGTGGTGTTCTGCCACACTTCTGTCTCCCTGTGTTCTCTGTCGCTCCAGCAGTGACGAAAAGGCGGCCTGTGGTGTTGAGGGAAGAAGACCGCCGGCGGCCTGTAGTGGTGAATGATACCGCCGGCGAGAGAGGAAGAAGAAGGCGAAGGTGATGGAGGAGGTTGAAGATCTGCAGGTGGTGAGCCCTGTCAGTGGCTGCCGCTACTGTTTCATTAAGCACCGAAGAAGCAGCAGCATTGAGCCTCGACCTAACCCTTGGTCAAAACATGCGTTTTGACCAATGGACTGCATTGAAAATTTTGAAAGTTTTTAGGAGGACTAACATAGAATAACGAAATATTTTGTGGGTACAAAGTTAATTTGCAAACATTTTAGGCCCTGTTTTTGTAATTGTCTCTGAATCTTTCTTCATTAGTTCGCAGTTTCCAGAAATTCTAGGTTCTTTTCTGTATTTTTCCCAAACTAATATGTAATGAAAATAAATCCAAAATGTAATATCATGTATTCCAAAATTAATCAATTAAGGTAAATCATAAAATATATGATATTTTTGGGATTTTTCAATCTTAAATTCTTATAAACACATTTAATCACAATTAATTACAAAAGAGGGATTTTAAGCTCAATTCTTATGACAAAAACCCCAAATAAAATATGAAAATATATAATAAAAATAGAGATTTATCATATACATTATGACATGATTTAATGTGTCACGAATGTACATTGAATTAAAAGTTCGGAAATTGTTTATTTTTACTTTCCCATTTTATTTCTGCCTACCAAAAAAATAATATTGATTTTCCAAATGAATTAAAATGTTTCTTACCATTGTCTGTTTCTTTATGCTCTATACTGATGTTTTGGAAATCTCCTTATGTTTTTGGGAGTAAAACCCAGCTAAACATACTAAATTATGTTTGATTAAAAAGTCATATTCATTTTACATATTGAGAATTATATTAATTCCTGTTGCACATATTCTAATCCAGAATAAAACGCAAACAACCATTAGATCAGAGTATGCAAATATATTGCAAAAAAAAGCATCTACTGATTGACAGAAAACCTCAAGTGAGAGAATGACATTTGGGCCCCTTAGATGATGATTGTTAAGACTTTAGTCCCCTAAATTGGAAAAATATCAAATCTAAAAATTAAGGTAAAGTACAAGCTAGATGGAGAAAAGAAGTTTCTCTCCAAAATAATTTCAATAAAATGATCCTCCAGAATTTTTTTAAAAAATCTGAGCTAAAAATATTTTTCTTCAATTTCTTTTATAATATTAGGTATTTTTTCAATATTTTATTCTTTTAATGAGCTTTTCTTCTTTTGCCTTCATCACTTACACCTTAAAAAGCAGCGTATAAATTGTAAGCTTATAAAAGTATTAAACATGTTGAGTTGGTGAATTCTATATGGTGTGATGGCAAACTTATTATATTTATTAACTTTGGCCACTGATGAATGCTAATATTAATGAGGGATATTGTTTTTCATTTTTTGTTTTCTTTTCTGAATTTTGGAGAATTTTTTAAAACTCAATACTAAATAAGAGCTAGCTAGTTATGTTTTTTTTTCTATGATGCTTAGAGCCTAAAAATAAGACAAAACAGTAAAACAGACCAAAATAAAACAAAACAAGAAACCACAAAACAATATAATCAGTCACCCGTTGAAGAAGGCATGTGTGCTTTGTGCCTTTCTAGCCTTTTCAAAAATTAAACCAAGAATTGCAATATAGGGTGTAATTCTGAATCGTCTCTTGGAGAGCCTTTTATTAATTAATTACCTTGAAACTAAGTGTGATGATTGGCATAAAACAAGTTAAAAAATGATTTTGAGCTTTTTATCTAACAACTAAATTGCAATTAAACTAAAATGCTTTAAAAACTAATATTTTTGGATTTTTGGAATAAAAGTGGAATGGAATGGAAATTAGTTTTGAAATGTATGATAAAAGCCTCTTAGAACAATGAATTTCATCTATCCTTTGCTTCAAAATATTTTTAGGAGTGTGATAGTTTGACAAAAAATGCCCAAAAGACCCCTTAAGGTAGCTTGAATTAGGTGAATTAATTCCTCCACATCGGGTAGAAATAATCCCTCTAACCGAAACTCAATACAAAACACTAGCAATTGCAATCAAAATCCCACAAAATACCAAACCTTAAACACTGTTGAGTCTAGTGTATTAATCAATGATTATTCCTAGACCTAGAAAATAATCACTTTTTAAAACACTATTAGAAACCACTTTGTATGTAATTTTTGAAATCATTAAGTTCTCTAAAATATCAAATCCTATCAACCGATGAGTCTAACAACAAAAGAGAGGAACACCTATTCTAGAGATGCTATTAATCACTCTTAGTGTGTGATTGTGAATTAATTGATGCAATTGGTTCCGAAGTAATCCAAAATCAACTCAATATCTAAATAATACCATGCAAGATAATAGAGAATCAAGAAAATTACAATAAAACATATATATAACTATATATATTGATAAGCACAAAATTCAACATCAACTAATCAAAATCACAAATTGGTTTAAACAAAGATTAAACAAAATATATTAGTCTTAACTACAAATTACAATTCCTAAAACCAAGAAAATCATAAATATACAGTAAAGCTAATAACCAAAACTAAAACTCCTCTTTGTAGCTCCAAACATCAAGACTCAATCCTTTGCTCTAGGAGAAAATAAGCTCAACCACTAGAACCCATAGACCCAAAATCAAGAGGCAAAATTGTCCTCTTCAACAATATCATAGCCATCAGAAAATTCACCGGAAAACATGATTGAACAGAGGAAATCAAAGCCAATCACAACAGGGTAACTGGGAAAGGAAGAAAGGAAAGTAACGAGGTTGGTGAAGCAGTGGTGGACGGTAGATGAAGACTCGATGGTCCTCTGTGCATCTAGTTTTCCAGCTCTATTTGGTTCAACAGAGGAGAGAGGATGGGAGGGATTTTCATATTACCTCGTTTGGATTAATCGGAAGGGGGGGAGGGGAGGAATTTTAATGTTATCTTGTTTGGTTGAGGAGGGAAGGGGAGGGAAAATATTTTTATTTGGACAATTTTACCCTCATTTAATCTTGTTTTTTCATACATAGTATAATCTTTAATAAAATATAATTATTAAGTTTAAATAAATATAATCATAATTAAAATTTTAAAATATAGATAATATTAATTTTAAAAAAAATAGAGTAATTATAAATATTATAATAATGAGGGAGGGACAGTTTGAGAATAATAGAAATAAGTAGAGGTATAATGGTCTTCACACGATAAAATATCACCCTTCCCCTCCAAATCCCCCCAATTTGGGGAGGAAGGGTTTTGAGGGGAAGGGAGTGGAAATTTCAAAAAATTTCCCTTTCCCTCCTTAAATTTTGTTGTTGCCAAACAACGAGAGGGGAGCAAAATCCCTCCCCTCCCCGCCACTCAAACCAAACAAACCCTTAAAGTAAAGCTTCTATGTCTAGTTCACGGCTCTGCTTCTCAGGTCTCCCTTCGCTGAAGCTAAACTTGGTAGTGGCGGAATGACGATGATGGACGGAATAGAGAGGAAGGTGAAAGTGATGAGGGGTGGTGATAATCCCAAGTGCCTAATTCAGCCTCCTCTGTGTCTCGAAAGCTCCACCGGTGATAATAGAGGAGTTGTGGTTGCCGGCGACAATCGAGACGACGATGAATATTGTCGGCGACGGTGGTGAGCTCAAATGAAGGTGATGAGAGCCAAGATCCCCCCTGTCGCGGCGCTCTCTCTTCTTAAGATCCTCCCCAAAACTCACTCTGAATTAGACCTAATCCATTAAACCAATACACTGTAGTTTAATTGGGGACTAAACTGAAATTTTGCAAATTCGGGGGATTAAACTGTCATTTCTAAAATTTGAAGCCGAAACTGCCATTTCTGAAATTTGAAGCCCAAACTGCCATTTTCAGTTTTAATTCAATTTTTCAAGTACTTACAAGTGAAAACAATTAAACCAATATCAAATCCTTTCAAGAATCAAAGATTAAGTATAATTATAATTATTTTGACGATTTTTCCCTTTTTGGTCATAATTAATGTATTTACTCTTAATATCTATTTATCAGAAGTAAGCATTTTTTAGATCAATTATTGTGACAAAATTCCTAAATAAAGTGTAAAAATATATAATAAAATCAGGGATTTGTCACCCATATCTACCATCTCTCAGCAAAACATAAATGGCTAATTAGTCCCACAATATCCCTTTATCATTTCTAGTCTTTGAGTCTATTTTCATCTTTCAGGAATAATTCACAATTTCTGTGTCTTTTAGTATATTTTCATTTCTTTAGAGAAGCTCTCTTCTCTCCTAAATAGGAGCTCATTATGTTAATATCAAGACACACATGCCTTGTCTGGTTCCTAAAACATGGTTTTCTTTTTGCAGTGTTGCAGTAATGACTAGGGCTTTCATCAATTATCTTGGGGAGAGAAAAGATCTTGTTCTTCTTCAAAATATATCATGCTATTTGCTTCGTGCTTGTGGCATAGTTTATGTTGTCTCAGTAAGACTTTTACAGACAGTAGACTATCAGATCAAGAGTGTTTGCATGGGTTTTGATTCCTTCTGCGTGGCACATTCTTTGTTGGTACCTTCCAATGAAAATGGTTTATATTATACTTAACAGTTTATTTTTACTCACACACTATATTGATAAAATTATAGACTAATTGTTTAATTTGGAAAAACCAAAACTAGTTCATGTTATCTTGTTAAAAGACTTTCTAACCTTGCTTACTTTGTAATACTAATTCAAGGGGATCCTATGCATTGGTTTTCTGGAACGCACCCTCCAGTAGCAGGAAATCACAAGAGAGCAAGCAATCAAGGATCTAGAGGTAGGCTATTAACTTGAAATGTTATGACATATTAAAGGGTTGATTCCTGTTTGCATGTATGTATTCCCTATTGTCTGTCATTCCTATTCATATGAGATCCCATCCTGGTAAACATCTTGTGCATAGTGATGCTGATGAACTAGAGACTAGAATGCTCTTAAATTTTCTTGCCACATTGCATTCAAGCCTACACAGAAAATTGATGTATTTGATCACTTTGCATTGTCTTTTGTAATTTTCTTAATGTTCGGATGCGTAAATAGTTGGTTACATAATCTTGCTGCATTTTGAAAACGCAAAACCGTAGAGATGGTAGACCTGCATTTTTTGCCTGTTAAATTATTATTCTAGTCTGTCATTGCAAGAATCTCTTTCCTTGCTTTTGGATTGTTGTTCTTTTCAAGTTTGTTCTGTAAGCTTGGCGATTTGAACAGCATCCACGGGCAAAAACTACGGGTCATGATTTCAGTTTTTGCTGTTTCATACAATGAGGTTGTCCATTCTGTGTAGAAAGTGAATTTTGTTCTGTTAGTTGGGCACTTGACGGTAAATAGTTAAAGGTAACATGCACATACACAATTCTGTTTTTGACTGCCATGTTATGCTTTCTTAATTAAACTAGATTTCACTTTCACATGGTGCATAGGAAGATTAAAATTATCAGTGGCTCATCATTGTTAACAATCAACCCATTTTTCATAATGATAAAAATAACTAAAAGAAATTATGTACGATAAAAATGCCTACTACATGGTACATGCTTGGTAGACCTTTTAGCTTCAGATAGTTAATTTATCAGCAAATCACAACTCACTATCTTTTGGTAAAGAAAGATCTCAATCACAATACGAAAAAGCAAAGGATGAAAACTTGATGTGGCATGCAAAAAATTGCAACCATGGGAAAATGTGTGTATGGTTACACCAATATAGCTTCCTCTGCTGAGTAGTTTTAGGTGATTATTTACTATTAAATTTTCTAGTCAAGAAATAATGCTAATTTTACATACATAATCCATGTTGCCATTTATAAATGGAATTATTATATATTTTTTCTTAGAGTTAAGGTGCAAATTTATCCCAAAAGGTTTCACTCAAGCAAATTTGACTTTTATTGTTAAATATGTTAATGTTAATAAGCAACATCAATTTTTTAATTATCAATATTATTTTTCTAATGGGCATTGTTATGTTTTCAAACTTCTAGGATAATAGTTAGCCCAAAAAAGCTTTTGAAACATCATTGAGACCAAGCAAAAATTTTTGAAACAAATTTACATATTAAATCTTCTTTATTATGTATATATTGATAGTGATAACTAGACTAAGTTGCATCCATTTCTATAAAAATTCTAGATGAGTTATCATATTTATGGGTTTTAAATAATGGATTTGTTATCACTTTTAAATGTATAGTGAAAAATGATGGTACTATTTTTTGAAGGAAAAACAATTTTATTATTAACTAAATAAAATAATACATAAAAAAGACTCAACAAGTAACAAATTAACCTACCCGGCCGGGTAAGCAACTGTGCAAGCCCAAAACATGAAGTAACAATCCAATTACATGAAAAAAGCGACAAACATATAAAAACAACTATAAGGGAAAACCAAAACCGCGAAGCTTAAACACGAAAAATGATGGGAATAATACATACACTCAATTTTTACTTCATCAAAACCGTGAGTGACTTATGTGTTTTCAAAGGAATTTGGTCTTACTAATGTACCATGAAAAAAATAATGTATTGTACAATGAAATTATAAAATGAGTGAAAATTAAATTAAAAAAATTAAAGAAAAGCCTATTGAGTTGTTAAGATTATAAATTCACGAGGTAATATTATTATTAGTCCTTAGAGTTTATTTTGGTCTCTATAGTTTTATAACGACTTGATTTGAATTAATAGTACGGACCAAAACCAAAACTCATTAAAAGTATATAGACTCGTCATTAATGACCCTATTTTTTTGTTCTTATTGTCCTTTCAATGCCAAACATTTACTATTGTATAGAAACATTGTTGGCAATTGTTGGACTTTAGATCCTGGTCTGTCCTTGATAGACCAGACTATTTGATTAGGAAACAAGTAGTCTTATCAAACAAAAAACAAATCACCATTAATTATACATTTGTTAATTGAGAAATAAGTGTATATTAGAAAATTAATCAAGAATTAATTTTTTGATTATTACTTAAAGGGCAAGTAGGAGTGCACATAACTTCCTAATTAGTGATCTCCCTAAGCCTTTATAAATAGGATGTTCCTCTCTCAGTTAAACCTATCCCCGCCATTGAGATATTTGTGATTCTCTCTTTTCTCGTACCATCTTTCTTTCTTTGTTCTAGTGATCTACTGTGTTATGAGCAATGTTTTGGAACTCGTGCCGGACTCGGGAACTGGTTCGGTCCGGTGACCGAACTGATTCACCAATTTTTTTTTAAATTTTTTTTTTTAATATTTTTCCTTAGAATTTCATATTAATAAGCCTAAAATATTCAATTTCTCACCAGTTTAACTCCGGTCTGACCCGCTAACCCTTGACCCAGTATCCCGACCAATCCAGTGATCGGTCCAGGTTTCAGAACCTTGGTTATGACATATTAATGGGCTGCTTCCTATTTGCATGTTTGTATCCCTTATTGTCTGTCATTCCTATACATATGAGATCCTAGTAAACATCTTGCGCATAGTGATGCTGAAATGTTCTTAAATTTTCTTGTCACATTGCATTCAAGCCTACACAGAAAAAACTATGCGTCATGATTTCTATTTTTTCTGTTTCATGCAATGAGGTTGCCCATTCTGCGTAGGAAGTGAAATTTGTTCTGTTAGTTAGTTAAAGGTAACATACACATACACAATTCTGTTCTTGATTGTCATGTTCTGCTTTCTTAATTAAACTAGATTTCACTTTCACGTGATGCACAGGAAGATTAAAATTATTAGTGGCTCATCATTGTTAACAATCAACCCATTTTTAATAATGATAAAAATAATTTTAAAAAATTCTGTAAGACAAAAATGCTTACTACATGGTACATGCTTGGAAGACCTTTTAGCTTCAGATAGTTAATTTTTGAGCAAATCACAACTCGCTATCTTTTGGTAAAGAAAGATCAATCACAGTGCGAAAAGCAAAGGATGAAAACTTAACATGGCATGTGAAAAATTGCAGCCACGGGAGAATGTGTCTGTATGGTTACACCAATATAGCTACCTCTGCTGAAGAGTCTTTGGTGATTATTTACTATTAAATTTTGTAGTATGAAATAATGTTAATTTTACATACAGAATCTACATTGCTATTTATAAATGGAATTATTATATATTTTTTTCTTAGAGTTAAGGTGCAGATTTATCCTAAAAGTTTTCGCTCAAGCAAATTTTACCTTTATTATTAAAAATGTTAATAAGCAACGTTAATTTTTTAATGATCAATATTATTTTTTTAATGGAGTAGGTTAATATTGCCAAATTTTGAAACTTTCAGAATGATAATTAGCCCAAAAAAACATGTGAAACATCATTGCTACCAAGCAAAAATTTTTGAAACAAATTTACACATTAAACCCTATTTACTCTTTATTATGTATATATTGATAGTGATAACTAGAATAAGTTGCATGCATTTCTATAAAAATTCTAGATGAGTTATCATATTTATGGGTTTTAAATAATGGATTTGTTATCACTTTTAAATGTATAGTGAAAAATGATGGTACTATTTTTTGAAGGAAAAACAATTTTATTATTAACTAAATAAAATAATACATAAAAAAGACTCAACAAGTAACAAATTAACCTACCCGGCCGGGTAAGCAACTGTGCAAGCCCAAAACATAAAGTAACAATCGAATTACGTGAAAAAAGCGACAAACATAAAAAAAACTACAAGAGAGAACCAAAACCGTGAAGCTTAAACACGAAAAATGATGGTAATAATACATACACCAATTTTTACTTCATCAAATAATAATAATAATAATAATAATAAACGCTCAACATTTATAATTTAGGGTTTGAATCCTTCAATTGAGCGATGTTAACTATTTGATCGCGATATAATACTAACACAAATAGTTGATAATTAATTTAAAGTCCTCTATTTATTTTTTTTAAAAAGAAAAAAGAAAACTGTAACTTGCCTCTCAATATCATTGGATCACAATCTAATTGAAAGTTGTTTTGGATTCAATCTAATTGAAAGTTCAATTGAGTGGATGATTTCGTTTTTTATCACTGATCAGTAATTCAGTACTCATAGCTTTTGATAGATGAAACAAACACCGAGAAACCCCCAACCAAGAGCAAAGGCCAAAAGCCATTTTCAAATTTTCCATACATCTCAGCTCTCGCTTTCCACTTTCGAAACCTTGCTTCAACACTCTCTCTCAGTCTCTCTCTTCAAGATCTATCAATGCCTCTTCGAAAGGTAAGTTCCATTCAATGTCTGTAAGAAAATCATCGCTCTATAGATTTCTCATCCTAACTAACCATTCACATTTTCAAATTAACATCTTCTTGCTCCTTTTTCCTCGTCATTTTCAGTTGTTGAGAAACTTGTTCAAATTTTAAACCTGTCACATCCCTCGCTTGCTTGTCATTTTTTAGGTAAGATCCTAATTTGAATTTGGCTAATCCTTTCTGTTTCTGAATCCTTTCATTTTTAATCCGCTAATCAAAGAAACAAAAAAGAAGGCCTTCACAGTGCAACTATCATACGGATTCGAGTCAAAATCTGATATGGACTCTTTCTGATTTCAAGTTGTATCTGACTGAATCATTTGGTACCTTTCTTATATTCAAATTTTGTCATGTAATTTAACAATAAATACGTAAAAAAATAAAATTAGATATTGGATCTCAATTTTGAAAGATAGTTATGAAGGCTTCCCCTATTTCTCCCTTGTTTAAGGTTTTAGGTATATTATGCGTGCAACTGAGTTTTGAACTTTTGAGGACATTTCAAGCATCGCAATATTTTGGCTCTGTAAACGTCATTTGACATATAACATTTATTGACCTTATTCAGGGCAATTTTAAGCAAATCTATATTCTGGCTAATTTTACACGGCAGAAAAAGAATGTCATTTCCTAGGGTGCTTAAAATTTAGAAAGGGTTTCTCTTGTTCCATATATATGTGTATGATCTTTGTTTGACAAAATTCTGGTCTGTTTTGTGATTTGAAGAAGCAACACCTTGGCCTCCACCGATTTACTTTCTTTAGATAAGATCATATCCCCTAAAATATATTGATTGCTAATTTAGTATTAACTCACCATATGATTCAAGGTACCAACCACTTTGATTTTATGCATCTCTTTTGATGATATTTCCCCCTCTCTTGGTGGCCATGACATCTAGCATATGAAACAGTTCATATAATCTATTGTACTATTCATCACCTTTTCTATATTATCAAGGAAGACATCCACATTCCAAGGAGGCAATTGGATACCGTTTACAGAGAATTAGATGACCTCAAAGTAGAGGTGGAGAAGCTTAAGGAAGAATGTTGAGTTAAAACAGAAATTGTTGAGAGCTTGAAGAATGCCCGCAATGAAGAATCTCTGAAATTTCAAGAGATTATGCAGCAGATAGAGAAACAGGCCCACAAACTTCATCTTAAGTCTGAGGAGATATGCTAACTAAGGAATGCCAATGAAGATATAAAGTCTAATTGGCTTGAAGAAGAAGATCATATCAAGCATTATATTTGATTTCAGAGAAAAAGAAGATGGAAGTTAATTTCACTGAGAGATTATCAAAATCAGAAGAAGTAAATAGAGAGCTAGTGTTGGCTTTAGATGAACTGAAAGTTAAAAACAGTGAGCTGGAGCAGAATTCATGTGCCAACAATAAGGAAATTTCATGCCTCAGAACACTTCTATCTACTACAGAGAAGAAGTATCTTGAAGCACAAGAGAAAACTCGGGAAACTAACATGTTGGGACAGAGAGATGATTTTACAATGAAACTGGAGGAAGAAAATCGAAACAGGCGTGATAAAATTAAATGGAAAATTGAACAGTTTAGACATCCTGAAGAAGCTCACAAAAAACTTCCAAGCGAGTTCCAATCTGATAAGGAACAGTGGGAGAAGGAGAGATCTGGACTCCTTGAAGAGATAACTTCCCTACAGACTAGTTTAGATTCTCAAACAAGAACTCTAGAAGCAGTACAATCTCGTTTAGAGATGTGCAACCATGCATTAGCTCACCAAGAAAGCAAGAGGAAACTCCTCGAGGTTGAAATATCTGAATTCAAGTCATGGTTTGAGGATGTTTTTACCCAGTGTGAAGAAGAAGAGTCAAAGATTCAGAGCTTAACCATTCAGAGGAATGATGAAATAGCAGAGCTAAGAAATTCCCTGGGAGTAAAAGAGACACTAATGAAAGAAATTGAACTTAAAATTGTTCAGCTTGAACAAGAGAATCAGGAATTAGGAGATTCACTTAAAGAACTAAAAGAAGCTCAAATCCAAAATGCTGGAGCAAATTCTTTTCTACCAAAGCTCTGTAACAAGCTAAGGCGGTTGGAAGAGGCACACAAAGACTGTGCCTCAACTATGAAGTCTAGAGAATGTCAATGGGGTTCTCAAGTTGAAAAGATGGAAGAAGATATTAGGACCTACAAGTCTTCATTGACCAGTAAAGAACAAGAAGTAAAAGATTTTCTTATGAAACTAGAAAATTGTCATTGCGCAATTGAAGAACATTCTTTGGGGCTCTTGATCTTTAAATCAGAACTCATAGAGGCTTATACCAAATTATTTAATGCAGAAATAGATAAAGTTGTTCAGATCAAAGAAAAAGAAGATATGACTCTTCTCTCTATTGTGCCATTAGGAGAGAAAGAGCTTGAGCTATATAAAAATAAAGGCTTGAGTAATCATCAGAAGGTCTACTTGTCTTGAAACGGCAACTTTTGCAAATGGGGAACACCCTAAAATATGAAAGAAGTGTTGCTCTTGAAGCAAAAGAGAAGCTAGAGCTTGAATTAGCCAATAAAAATAATGAGATCACTCAATTAGGATGTGAAGTCGAAAAGTGGAAGTCTAATGTTGAAACTCTCAAAGCCTGTTTTGAAGAGATTCAAGGCAAATGTCAAAAGATGGAGAGTTCCCTGATTTCAAAGGTTGATAATGAGCAAGCCCTAAAGGATGAAAATGAAAGCCTTATCCGCATTGTCAAGGATCAGGAGAAGAAAGCCGAGGAACTTCAAAAGCAGATTGCTTTGTTAGAATTGTAATATACAAGTAAATTGAAGGAAGCAAAAGCATCTATTAAAGAGGAGAAAGACCAAATTATAAAGCACTTGAAGCAACTAGGCACGTCATTGGAGCAAGATTTGACGTGTGGGCTGTCTTTGGCTTCCTCAGAGCAGGTGGAAAAGTGGGATGAGGTTGCTGTGCTTACTGGGGCCTTAAAAGATGCAGAAAACCTGATTAAGCTTAGGATTGAAGAAAAGAACTTGAGAATAACAAAATCAAAACTGGAAGTTAAATATTTACTTGAGAAGTTAGCTTACAAGGACGAATCAATCTTGCATTTGAAACAAGAATCAGAGCAGCACCAAGCCTCATTCAGAAAAAGAAGTTGGAAATTGAAGATCTAATAGAAAAACAGAGGTCCATGGAAAGCAGAATTAGAGAGCTTGAGTTTGAGAAAGGAACTTGGCTCCAAGACATCATGAAGTTATTAAACGAAAAGGAGGGTATGTTGGCACATATTGAAGACATGTGTGAAAAGATTGAAGAGTTTTCTGGTGGGGATCAGCTATTGATGAAGACTCTTGATGATATATTGGATACTTCTGTAGATGGAGATTATTGGTCAAAAGATCTTGTTGACTTTGACAAGCTACATGTTTCTGCTGCAAATAGTTCAAATAGTACTTTTTCAGTCCCGACTAAGAAACAAGAACCAAATTTTGATGAGCGAGCTCCACTGAGAGAGTTTAAGAATTTGCACATGTAGATCAGAGAAGAATTCTGAACTCAAGCTAAAGAAATGCAGTAAAGGTAAATAAATAAATATTCTTATTTCAGATTTAATGCTCTTACCGTTGTCTTGTATTAGAGTCTTGATATATGTGATATACACTTACTTTCAAAAGCTAGATTTTGAAGAATCTTTAGTATCAGGAGAAGTTCAGGCTTAGCAAACTTAATATTGTTAAATGGTAAACAAAACTCAGAATAATGTTTAATTCTTCAACTTTATTCCATAAGTTGTTCATCAAAGCTTCTTTACCCATAGTCTTATCAAAAACAAAAGAGCCATGAATATGAAATTTTGTAGCCATGTGATACAAGTGACCTGAACATATATAGACAAAATTTCCTAGTCGATATATAAATGTTCTTAATTCTAAACCTAAAGCTGGATTAGTTACCCTGCAGGAAAAAAGAAAAATGGGTCGGTCAACCTAAAGTTGTAGCCATTTGACTTGACTTGATGCATCCCTATAATCTCCTGAACCAAGGGAGAATCACTTTGTAGTCCGAAGGAAGAAATGTAATCACCAAAAAGTTCCAATAACAAGTGAGTAGCATGAACCTGTTATCATTTGCTGCACTGAAACTTGTCATTGCATATTGTTCACTAGTTGAAACACTTTTTGGTAACTACATTCTTTCTCTGGGGCCTTCAAATAATTCTTCCCTAAATTAATTGTCTCATCACTTCTGTCTGAAGTTGTTGTGATTTTGCTGAAGAGCAAATCAATTAGTAAAACCACTAGTATTGTTAATATTTCTGTTTGTTTCATACAGTGCTGTACTTTTTGTTCCGCTTGACAAGTGATTTTAGATTTTTTTTTTCTTCAGATTTTGGGAACATGCAGGATTTGCTCGTCTCAAGCAAGCTAAACCATTGTATTTTAATTCTCTTGGGAAGTCCAAGAATCAGCACTAACTGTTAGATATGGAGGATTGAAAGATAAACTAAGTGAACTCAACTGATGCTTATTTCAGTAGCTCCCACATGATTTATAGAAAAGATTAGTTTAGTGATCAAGTTTGATCCTTAGATTTGTATGAGTGAGCCATTTCCATTTGGTTATCTTGATACATGAATGGGCAAACACGAAATAGGTAGGAAGTAGTGTTGTTCTAAATATAGTTTACATAGAAGTATCAAATAGTCACTATTTGCTGGTTTGTAACGTGTTTCTGTGATTACGTTCATCACAATTCTAAAGAAAGGCTCGCAGATGGGTAGATGATAACCTAATACCAAATCATGCTCTATGTGATGGGATTAGACAAATACACAACTTTATAATGCGTGATTGTATTATAATATTCGATTTCATGTTAAGAAATGCTAACTATTGTTATTTTTTAGCCAGCCGTTGTAATCAAATGAATATTGAATCTGTCATTATGAATATTTCACATTATTAAAAACAAAAACACCACTGCACCCATTTCAGTTAGTAATCAAATTGTAACCCTTTCTGTTAAACTTACATTACAACCAACTTTCATTTATGTACTAATTTGTTGATTGTGGATGTTACAAGTTGGATTATATACTTCACTTTTGGGTTCTCTTTTTTATTATTTATAATAAAAAACACCTGAATTTGAAGGTTTGACATTTCTATATGTCTAACAATTCAATACCGATCCTAATGTTTTTGGATTTGAGAAGCTTGCATTCTTATACGTAACTAACCCTTCACTCATCAACGGTAGGCATATGTAGTTGCAATATACTACCTCCTCCAATCTGAAATATAAAGGATAGTTTATAAGTGAATTTTGATCAAGAATATAAAAATTTTAATATAATTTATCTCTTTATCATTTTTCTCCCAACTAATTTATTTGGCTTATAAATTAATATATAATAATATAATAATACACAAATATTTCAAAAACTTCATGTAACATATGCTATAATTAAGAAAATTATTTAATTTTCTTAATCTCTCCAAATTAGTCATCTTTCATTTTTTTGTAGGCCTGGGGTATCCACCGCCGGTAGTAGTGATTAATCCCCTCACACTGTAGACTTTCCAAAGGGGTTTTAGTGTTGACCATGAGACCCTCTCTATCCACATCGCCAGGGATCAAACCCCTAATAAGATACTTCAGGAACACAGGAAAGCAGCAAATGTGACCGATGGTAGGATGTGTGTGTGTGTGTGTTAGTTAAAAACAGTTTGGGTGTTGGCCCAACAAGGTGGGTTGGGGGAGAGTGGGTTAATCCATATTATAGACAGGCTCCTTGTTCTTGTTTCTTTTCCTTTGGGCCCTCACCATTTAAAACTCTTTTGGGGAATTTCTTCAAGGTCCCGCACACCGTGAAAATCATCAAAATTATTATGGAGTCTCACAGATCTTAATTTAAGTTTTAGTGTACATATATCCAAGTAACTTTATTTTAAAAAAAAAAAAGGAAAAGAAACTTCCCCAATAGTGGAAAACATAAAATTAAGAGTCACATTCAAGCTAGCATCTAGATTAACCAGCATAAAGCAAAGCAAGCCAGTCATGGAACAAGACCTCAACTTCAATCCAAGCCAAAACATAGATGCTGCCACCATGCTCAATCAAACTAAGAAAACTTCTGATATGGATATCAAACTCAGAAAGGCATCTCCATACACTAATAATGTTCAAGCATTCAGATCTTACCTTCTTGAATGAAAAAAGGAATCATAATTCAAGAACTTCAAAACTCTGAGAAGACATCTATTCACCAACTGGAACCTTTCAATCCAAATTGAACGTATTTTCAAACACACTCACTCAGTAAGTGCTCACAAGGCAGCTAGCAGCTGGCATCATCTAATCCTCCAGTCCATACCTTAAACTCCAGTTGGCTTTTCTCAAAAATAAATAAATAAAAAGGATGAGAATGGCAGAGAGAAATACCAGTAAACCTAGCCCCACTTACCCAATAACAGCTTGAAGTGTCCAATATAAGAACTGACGGCAACTGATAACAGAGGTGATGGTGTATGAGAATGTCAACGAGATGGCCACACCTCCATAGATTATATGAAATACTTGAGCTCATCAATTACTAAGTTTTCTACACAGAAGTTCCACTGGATACCTGTTCACATGCATATCGTTGGAAATATCCAGAATAGTACAAGTATTACCTATTTTATGGAAGCAATTAACACAATATATCTGATAACATATTTTAAACAAAATCTAGATAAATTTCAACTGAGTATTCAAGTTCGTCCATCACTGTTGGATGTATCTGCTTTCTTAGAGTACTTCATCCATTTCTGCTTGTTCTTCTCTGATGCATTCCGGTTTTGAGAAAATCTTGTAAGCCCCTCTCTCAATGCTCCTAGATTTACCCCATTTCCAACCAAAATGCTTGTTACTCCCATTTTTCAGACCTGAAATTGGCATTTCCCGCTAATAAACATGCAATATATATGCATAGTACTCTTTCCACCCAAAGAAGATGAGCAAATAGCAATTCTATGATTTAACCATTACTGGACAAATTGGAAACGTGATAGCAAATATTGCACAAAAAGGAAAAATGAAGGAAGTTTTTTTACCGCTTGGATCTTCCTGTTCTCGTCATCAAAGAATAGCATAGAATTAAATGGAACCCCAGTCCTTGAATGAATTCTTTGCAAATGGTCTGTTTTGTGTGTCCAACTCGAAAATATTTTCTGAACAATAGAAGGAAAAGACAAATTAAAATTGATAAGACACAGATATGTGATTACAACCATTTACAGATTCCATTTTGTTCAGGAAACAATTTTTTATTTTCCCCCTTCTTTTGTTTAGACATGTACTCTAGAAGGTTAGGGGAGACAAAATGACCTGCAACCACAACCTTTAGAATCTTTTTTTTCCAGCTTAGCACTGATCTCCTACCGCAGAAGCCAATGCTCAACTCTATTTTTTTCTCAGGGCATCAAATATGATGATATATCAACGAACAGAACAAGGAAAAGAAAGATTAGAGTATGATTCAATGAACAAACCTGAGCAGAAAACATTGACTTGATGCTCAATTTATCAAGAAATGTTCTGGCTATATCAGAAGTTGGTGATCTAGAAGCAATGGCAACATCAATCCCTCTGTCTTTGAGTGCATATAGGATTCCTTTGGCATGAGGGTACAAAGATGGCATTTCACGCTTGGATCGGCACTCGCTGAAATTTGGCTTGGCATAAGTGACTAAATTATAAACTAACATGTAACAACTTTTGCAGGACATAATTAATGGCTTGGCTTTAAATTGTCAGCCTTTGTGGTTTGTTAGGTTCAACCCTTAACCTCTACATGATACATTTTGTACAAAGTTGATGAGAATAAAAATGTAAATGTTTAAAAGATGAGAAACTCAAAATGCTCTCAAGCTATTTCTAGGGAAAACAAGCAAACAAACCAAATTGTCCAAAATATAGTTTTGAAGGAAACATTCTGATTTTCAAATGTCAACTTAGCCTCAACAACTTTTTTCGGCTCAAGAAAAAAAAGTATCTCACTTCAGACATTGTACAACCGTATGAAGTATAAATGAAACAACGAAATCTTGATCAATTATCAATATGACTATTTATGTTAAAACTAGATGAGACACCATAAATTATTTGAGTTATATAAAAAGAAGCCTCAAGACCACATCAAAATGATTACCCGTAGATAATCCAAGAATAAAATTTTATTGGATAATGGATTCTGTCACCAGGCAAAGTTGAGCTTGGTTCAGTGGCCACAGACACAAAATTAAGACAGAGAAACCATTAGGCATCCAACGAATATGACAGTTCAACTCGGTTTGCAAGGAAATTCAATCATATTATGTGATGAAGTAATGGCAAATAATCCACATAAGCCTGTCCTCTTAGTTCATATAAGAACTAAAAAACTAAACTAAAACTCCTCAATCTACATCATTGATGAAGCATTTTTCCTGGAAGTACCACACAGAAGTTTCTCTCTAAAACAAAAATCTATATCCCAGGACCAAAAAAAACAAAAAAGAAAAGTAATACTAGATTCAACCAAACAAGGAAAAAAGGAAAAGAAAAAACAAAAATGGCCGGTTTTGAGTACAAATTCAGAGCAATTTGGAGAGACCAAATAAATCAATGGCAATGAAGAGATAAATTATATTTTAAACGAAGCTAGGTTGATTTTAGAGAAAGAAAAGAAAGAAGAGAAAAGGGAGGAGTACCAGTAGAAAGGCCAGAAGGTGTAATCGAGGTCAAAAACAACAAGTCGTGGGAGAACTTGAAAGACTTCGATTATCTGAAGTGCCTCCGCCTTCACCTTCTCATCTCCCATCTCTCCGCCTCTGCCAACCTGAGGGATTGAATTCCGATGGTCGTCGCACGAGCTAAAATTCAATATTCAAGATATTAATAGATATATATATATATATTTATGGAAAATCTCATTCAGTCCCAACGACAAGAAAAAATAAAAGTCCCCGTTTCTCTATCAAAAACTCTGTAAAATAGATTTCAAATGTCATATCTTATTGATATACATGGGTTGGTCAATTATCACTCTAAGACTTATCAATATAGACATACACACTTATCAATTGGAGCTGGTTTAGTTAATATAGATAGGCTTGTGAATGACCACTCTATGTGTGAGTTTGGAACAACAATTACAAAAGTGACCTTTTTCAATGACTT
This sequence comes from Inga leiocalycina, assembly GCA_963242795.1. Taxonomy (NCBI): domain Eukaryota; kingdom Viridiplantae; phylum Streptophyta; class Magnoliopsida; order Fabales; family Fabaceae; genus Inga; species Inga leiocalycina. The sequence goes on from OY725321.1 coordinate 64,688,866, forward strand.
TTTACAATCTTATTTGTGGGTAAACGTCAAATTGTGTAATATGATTTATGCTTAGATTGACGATTATATAAGTGGCTTTTGTAAAAGTAGAACTTGTTTGGATTGACTTTAACATAAATGGCTTTTGAGATAATGATAAGAGAGAGTGAGTGGAAAAATATTTAAAAAATCAAGTAAATATTTAATAATTACTTTATAATACTAGGTGCTACTGAAAAATATTTTAGAATAGTTGGAAATCAATAAATCAGTATTTTAAGTTTTGGGTGCTCTTTACTACTAAAAAAAATACATTAAAGGTAAAATTATAGACAGTCTCCTAAGACTGGTACAACTGAAAAAATATTTTAAAGGGTTAAAAGCACCAAAAATATTTGAAAGTAGTTTTTGGAGTTGAAAAAGTATATTAAGGATAAAATTATAATTAGTCTGATAACACATTGAGCATAACTGAAAAAAATTTTAAGGGCTTAAAAGCACTAAAATTTATTTTATGATACTGCATGGTACTTCAAAAACATTTTAAGATACTAGATAAGTCTAGAAATATACTTCATAATATTAGACACCATTTTCTTAAAAAAAAAAAGGTTCAACATAATTGATATGAGAGATATGAGTGGTGTTTTTAGGTGGGACAACATTTATATCCTAGTAATTTCTCTATCCAATTTTCATCAGAAGCCAATCATGGCATAAGCCCCAAATCTGGCTTATGGTAAAAGCAAGATCAAATTGCATAAGTCATTTTCATTAACAACTATCCCAAACACTCGAAAAAATGTCATTTGTGCCAATCAGGCTTGTTGGGACCCAATCGTGTGATTGGACCTCCCAAACTGAATGTCAAACACTCACTATGACTTATCAATATAGTTACATACACTTGTCAACAAGAGTTGCTTTAGTTAACATATATGAGCTTGTCAATAGTCACTCTATGACTTATCAATATAGTCACATACAATTATTAATAAGGTTAGTTCATATTTAAAATCTATATCACCGTAGTCCCTAAAAAAATTTTTGATAAAGAAATCTACACTAGTACGTTTTTTTATATTTTTTATGGTCTTGGTATCTAAGTGAGATTTTCCCATATATATTAAGTATGGATAAAAAGTCCAAGTCCCCACTCAAATTTCATGCAAAAAAGCCTTGAATTTCAAATTCAATGGAAAATTAATTTTTTTGTCCCTATAGTTTTCATTAGGTGCAGCTATTGATTGGGACTTTTTATCTTTAGCCTTGGGTCCATAATAAAAACTAACTAAAGATTGCGTATAAATAAACTTAGGATCGTTCTTTTTTCTTGATAAGCCTTTTATTAATTCCTAAGTAATCTAAATACCAATAAATGTAATGGACATAAGGGAAAATTGGTTTTGGGTTTGTTTGAAAGTAGGTAAGTACAAAACTTAATTAAAATCCTCAAGCTACTATTTTTTTATCTTTTCAAATAATGAATGTAATGGAATATGAATGAAATGAATTCTTTTGAGAAGTTAGTTCAATGGCTATCCTTGCTCCATAAATGATATGGGAGTTAGAAGCACATTAAGTCTTAATTAAAAATATAAGTAATCACATTGGGTCTAACACTCATAATCAATAGCAACTCCTAGGATCACATTTATAACTATTACTTAGGAGTTTTATTCAATAACAACTTGATATATAAAATGGATTGAATTAATGCAAATATTTCCTCTAATATAAATGCACAATCGCGACACTTAAATTAACTCAAATCAACTACACAAACTAGTAACCACATAGCAAGCGTAGTCTCATTCAATTAATAGGAAATATATAAATGAAAATCATCCAATTACAATAATCCAAATCCAAACACAATATAAACAATCTTAACTCAACAATATGAAGTTCAAATAACTCACAACAAAATCCTACTAAATGTATCTTAAAAACATAGTTATGAATTACAATAACAATAGCAAATTTATAAATAAATTAAAAAAAAAACTCCCTGTTAAAACTCTTGAAGTCAAACCAAGTCCCCAATATTAAAGAGTTGAAAGTTTAGTTACTCAATGGAGCTTCAGCGACAGTGATAGCAACTTGTTTGGAGCTCTGAAAATCCATGGAAATTAAGCTCCCCTGGAAATCACAGAACTCCCCGAAAAATCACAAAGCTCCCCGGGAAGTTACAAATAGCGACAGAAATCACAAAGAACTGCCAAAGGAGGAAGGTGTGGTGTTAGAGTGAGGAAGGGATGGTGGTGATGGTGGTAGGACGGTGTTGGTATGTCAGTGCTTTTCTCCGACGGCAATGACAGCGGACTTGAGTAGTACAGTGAAGAGAATCAATGGTGAAGGTCCTCTCTCTAGTTCTCCATTGAGCTTCATAGTCTCAGCCTTCTCCACCAGGTGCTTATTCGAAGATGACAATGGGAAGACGTTGCAACTTCGACAGTGGTCCTAAGGTGAGAAAGATGATGACAATGATGGTGGTCAATGGCTCTGAGCTTCCCAGATCTGAGCTCTCTCAGTTCATGGCTCTTTAATGGTGGAGAAGACACTGGTGGTGGTGAGGAAGGAAGTCCTTGACGGTGGCGGCGGCGGCGGCTCTCTGTCTCTTTCCGTCACCTCTCAAGTTCGTTTTGACCAGGGACTACACTGAAAAAATTTAGAAGTTCATGGAGGGACTAAAGTGTAACTTTTAAACTTTTTGTGGGAATTTTGTAATTTTCAAAATTATAGGCTTTGTCTGTGATTTTCTCTAGACGCTTTCTTCATGGATTTGTAGTTTCCGGAAATTCTGATTTCTGGGTATTTTTCTGTAATTTGTCCTAAACTAATCTGCATAGAAAATAAACCCGAAATGTAGTAACTTATATTCTAAAAATAATTAATTAAGGTAAATCATTAAATATAAGACATTCTTGCCCCCTTTTAATCTTCATTTAATACAAACAACTTTAATCACAATTAATCATAATTAATGCAATTTTATGTCCAAAATAGTGATAAAATCCCCAAATATACCATGAAATAACTAATCAAAATATGGTTCAATCAACTGTCTTTATTTTTTGAACAAGTGCAACTCACTACTTATACTTTAACTTAGTTGTAACTTAGTCCCTATAAAATAAAAGTCAATAACCGAATTATAAAATGATTAAAATTATAAAAACTGAGTTGTAGTTGGCATACCATCTTTAAGATTGGTATTATGAGTCAAAAGCAGATAAAAAATTCAGATGTTTTACTCAACTTGCCTTCTCATAAAGGGAAAACAATTCAGGAGCTCAAAGAATGTCAATGATGAGGAAGAATGCACACATCCTAACTACTCAATGTGCTTTTTCAATCATTAACTATAAAAAGCTCCTTCTTTTGCTTAAAAATAGGGATAATTTCAGTCAGCCCCTAGAAGAAATTTTATTTCAATCAACTCAAAAAATTTTGAATTTTCAATGCACCTTTAGGGTTAAAATAAAATTAAGCTTTGTCTTTTAAAAAACAATGATGCCATTGTTTTATTTTTTTAATCTCCTTATTTATCTTATAAATGCTTTTATTTGTTTTGTGAATGCTCTTATTGGTCTTATGAATTCCTTTATTTATCTTGTGAATGGCCAAAATGTTCTTGTTGACTCTCTAATTTCTTTTAAATCCCTTTATCTATCCTGTAAATGCATTTATCTTACTTGTCAATGTCTTTATTTGTCTTATAAATGCTCTTATAAAAAAAATAAAGTAACGACTTCATTATCTTTTCACCTATAAAACTTAATTATATTTTGGTCCAAAAGGTGCAGTGAAATTTCAAATTTTTTTAGGAATTGACTGAAATAAAATTGCTTCCATGAGGTCGACTAAAATTTTCCCTTTAAAAAATGTAAAATTTTCCATGTAACAAAAATTGTTTGCAGAAAATTGAAATAGGTAACTCCAAGCTGGGTAGGTATCCTCTACTTCAATCACATGAAAAGGTCCATTCAAATATCCTATCATCTCAAACTTAAAGGTTTTAGGCTACAGATCCAGGTTCGCAACATCTGTCATTTCCATGGTCTCGTTACTTAACATTAGCTATACACTTTTTTCTATTAATTTTAGCCGATAGTAAATATAACATTTATCATACCAACAAATGATTGGTCGGGATGGTAAATGGTCATGTCCTCTCTAATGATGAGAGCAAAAATTTAAATCATATGAAGTGCACTTCTTAATAGAGGAGATAACCCGTTAGATGACATACTCTCTCTCCCTAAACTTGGATTAGTCAATTGCTCAAATATCGGGCCTATGTTGAAGAAAGCCACATTAAAAAAATAGGCCTAATACCAAAAAATAATTACATTTGCCATTTAAAAAGTTGCTTTTCATTTCAGGCCATTTTCCATTCCATTATGTGTACCAAATAAGGCCTTCATGCTTAAGTGCCATGCCAAATGAGTCGAATCTTTATTAGAGTACAATAAGGGGAATTAATTAACACTCACACCTCTGTTTTTGGCTCCAAATTCTAGCCAAACTGTAAATAGACCACAAATAATTTTGAATTAAAACACAAATTTGCTCTGAAAGTTTTTATTAAAGAGCAATATTATCCCGAAAGTTTTTTTAAGTTCAATGTTACCCAAGAAGTGTTAAAACGGAGCAATATTACCCATTTTATTTAAAAATTTAATTGTCAACATCATTTTTTTAACAATCAACATTATTTTTTTAACGATCAACGTTAGTTTTTTAACAAAATAGGATAACATTATTAAGATTTGAAACTTCCAGGGTGACATTGAACTTTAAAAAAATTTCTAGGACAACATTGCTCATTATCAAAACACTTCCAGGACAGATGTACAACTTAACCCAATAATTTTTCTTCAAAGCGAAGCACTCAACAATGCCATTATGGTTATTTAATTAAAATCATAGGGTTCAATTGATTTATTCCATCTTTGCAGCTTCAACAGGATGTAGTGCATGCATGCAATTTTTGCACTTAGATTAGGAAACCAGATAGGCATAATCATTACTACTAAGTTGAGGTTCTTGCATCACCTAAGTAAAAGAATGAATAACAAATATGGGGCATAAAATGGCCCTTGAGTAAAACGAATGATCAGTATATGAGTTATTCACTTTCCACTAGTATATCTAAGAAAGAATCATGAAAATAATATTGAAAATGAAGTTTCCTTTTTCGTAAACTTAGGCAAGAGCATTTGAACATTTTATTCAGCGGCAGGACTTGCAGCACTCAAATCCACAGAGAGATCAACATCCTAAAACAAACAATAAAGATTGTTAATAAATTTGTATCAAATTTTTCCGAGAAGGATAAAATACTATAGCATATCATGGTATGTGAAGGGTTATTAATTATTAGAAAAAGGATCTAAATTGACAACTTGCTTGTAAATAGATAGAAACATGCTATTTTTCCGAAATTTGTATGAACAGCAGGTAAAAGGAAAGTTTAATCGCACTGCTATATGATAGTAAGTGTTGGCCTTTAAAGGGACAACATAAACATAAAATGAGGGTAGCCAAGATGAGGATGTTGAGATGGATGTGTGGTCATACAAGAAAAGACAAGATTCGTAATACTCAAATGCACGAACGAGTTGGAGTGGCCTCTATTGAAGGAAAAATGGTAAAAAGTTGTTTGAAGTGGTTTGGACATGTTCAACGAAGGCCATTGAGTGCTCTACTGAGGAGGGTTGATCAAACAGTATGGAGTCCTATAAAATGAGGTCGAGAAAAGCCGAAGCGATCATTCATTGACGTCATAGAAAGGGATCTTTTGGTTAATGATATATCTAAAGATATGGTTTTCACAGAGCACAATGGCGTTGTGTGATCCATGTAACCGACCTCACCTAATGGAATAAAAGCTTCATTGTTGTTGTATTTGTCATATGAACATCAGGTACATCTTTGAATCAGAAAGTATGCTTTATTTGCCAAAAAAATGGATAACAGTAAAATAAACAAAACAAAAAGGAAACTATTCCAATATTGCACAGAAAGTGTTTTTTAAATCAAAAGGTAAGATTTACCAAAAGATGGTACTAGACCATGTTGAGAAATGATGTGATATGAGAGATAAGAGAGAAGAATTATAGAGATGATTCCAGATGTGGTTTGATGAAATATGCAATTTCATTAGAATATCATATAATTGATAATTACCTTTCAGTGATCTTCCTGTACAGTGCAAGCACATCTTTTACCGTGGACTCAAAGTGCGTAGTGGGGTCATAGCTCTATAAGTAATAAAATGTCAGTCAATAAAACTTATTTGTTTAGATAAAATGAAAAAGTCTCCTCAGGTGGAATAAGAAAGATGGTAAAATCTCACATCCCTTATAACAGAAATAAACCAAAGACAAACATAACCCTCCTCATTTGAAAATATGAAGTAGCTGCAGGTCTATAATAAAAGTAAAAAAGGATATCTGGTTGTGCAGAGACTTGAACCATTTAACTCCAAAGGTAAAATTTTTTTAATCAAAGTCGTCTTTAACATGGTATCCCGGTCCCACAAATCAAGCAGGCACATTTGTAATGGTATGGCATGCCATTTCTATATATACACACACATCACAATTCTAGTTTCCTGTTCGCCTCCGCAAGTGCACGGGTTGCGCCAAGTAATAGAGTGATAAGTAAAGATCGTCCCACGAGGATTTGAATAACAACTAGTCGAACAATAGCTTTATGTGTTTGATCAAGTTGACTCGGATAAAGTGTTGAGTGTGAGAAAAAGACAAATTTAAAAGACGTAATGATAACAACTAATGAAAATACTGACAGAATGGGATTCTTGTGAAATTAATCAATTAGAGTGACTCTAGGATTGCTCTCCCCTTTTGTATATCATAAACTCCATTTACTTCCTCCTCGTCATTCATGTTTATGGGATCTATATGTGTCAGTCCAAGGGTTGATAATCATTGGGTAAGCTCTCTCGAGTCATACCCAGCATATATTCTCCAATTAGATGCACAATCTCTTGCTGCATTTAAAGGAGAACACCCATTACACAGCCCCCTCACTTTGACAATGCTAGGTTAATGACTCTATCTCTAGGTTATTAACAAACCATACATTTAACTAGTTAAACTGTAGGTCTAGCATAACTCTACCATCGTTCTTCAATTAGACTAACTCTCTCAAGCTTAATCCATTTGAACATGTTATTCATAGCTAGCTATTTATGAATATCAGTGAAAACAGAGCAAAGTTAACACATATATACCATTATCTAATGAAGAGGAAGAAGAATTCGAGTTCAATCCATACAAAATTATCGAACAATCCTAGAATGAGAGAAACTAGCTACACATGTTTAATAGCTGAATACAAATGACAAGAATTAAAGAAGTCATAACAGAATCACAGTGGAGAAGGGATAGAATACAGAAATATCAAGAAATCTGGAATTAAAGCGCTTCTGATCCTCAAGCCCACTTGATTCTCCTTGCTTCTAGTAATTCCCAGCTCTTAGAACCTCCTTAGCCGCCTCTCTCGTTCTTTCCAAAAGTGGGAACCCTTTTTCAAAACCCTCCATTTGCCTTTTATATCATCTCAGCTGTCAAAACGCAAATCTTCATTTTCGGGGGTGGGCCGCGGCCCACAACTTTCTGTGGTTCTCTGGATATCCTGGGCCGCGGCCCAAGATGTGGTGGGCCGCGGCCCAGCACTCTCTTGGGCTCCTTTTGCTCTTTTCTGATCTTCCAGCTGGTCTTTCATTCACTGGCTGTCAGCTTCAACTTCCTTCCTCTCTTTTTCACTGCCTGCAGCTTCCTCTGGGTTAGCCCTGACTTAATCTGTACCGGTTCACACAAAGGACTTTCACACAACGTTAGACATTCATAACAGTTAGGGAGTAATATCTTTCAAAATTTCATTTTGCTGTGCATAACATGAGATAAATACAAATTAATCACTTTAATCCATTCTAATGCCCACTTATGCCTCCAAAATGAAGTGAAACAGTATGAAATATGAAATTCTAGTAAGAATTTCCTATAGTTAACACACCCCCAAACTTGAACTTTTGCTCGTCCTCGAGTAAACTCTCACCATCCAGCCTAATGCTCATGCATGACCCTCTTCTCTTAAGTTCTCATGTCACCAAATATACATGACTGCTTGGTTTATCAAAGAAAACTAACTCCCTAGTCATTTTCAACTAAATGCATGTTCAACAAGAGTTGCCCAACACTCATCCTTCATTCATCAAGACCAGGAACAATATTTCAACATGTATAATTTGGAATCATTAGCTAGACCTAATCCATTGCATTCTCCTTCCTTTTTACTTGAATTCAATTCACACGCTTTCAATGTCCCAGGAACTTCAAGGTTGCATGGAATTGTTCATTGTTGATGCTTTAAGCTAACACAGAGTTCAGTTTTAAGTAATGGAAAGGGAATAGGCTACAGCTCAATCAACCACAGCGCACAAGAAAACACTCACAGCTATATGTGTTTAATCCTCACTCTTAGGGTTAATTTCGCTCAGTACCACTTATAGCAGGTCCTGCCATAGGCTTGTAGAAATTCTACTCTCTCCACCACTTGTACACTACTACAAAAAAGTAAAGCTGTGGCGCTTATAATTACATTAACTGTGGCGCTAGAGAAGTGCCACATATCTAGATGCCACTAAAAAAAGCTGTGGCGCTTGGAAGCGCCACAACATTTTAAAATTTTTTTTTTAAAAAAAATACCCTCCTGTGGCGCTTGTTTGAGGAAGTGCCACAGGAGGGGGGCCTCCTGTGGCGCTTGCCTGAGCAAGCGCCACAATAGGGTCCTTTTTTTTTTTCTTCTTTTTTTTCCTGTGGCTCTTTTTTATGCTTCCTGATTGTGAAATTTTATATAAAATGAGTGGATTTCGTGTTTATCATCTCCACAAATTGTCAATCTTTCTATTTTATATTTCAACCTATTATATATATATATATATATAATTTTCATATTTAAAATTCAAGTTCCCCAACAATAATGTTCTTACATTAATACTCTCCAAAGCTAACATAAAAAATATCACAATACAAGAACTTGATATGTGAACACAGTACATCAACAACTAATTAAGTAAATTAAAAGATTACTAAAAAACGCAAGCTTGTCGGCAAAAAAATTTAAACAAAGCAAAAAGGCAAACAAAACAAGCTAGGTTTTCATTCTTTCCTATTAAATTAGGAACAAAAAGGCAAACGTTATATTACGGTTTATCTTGACTAAAAAAAAAATTTAAACAAAGCAAGCTAGAATGAAATAGTCTTCTTCTTACAAATCTATTAATTGACCAGCGCAGGGAGTGGGAGACCACGTTGGTGATGCTAGCTTGAGTGACGAGTGAGCGTGTGGGTGTGTTTTTTAGTGTGAAGATGATAGGAAATGGAGGGAGGGGGTCGACGGATCCACTAAGAAGATGAGAAAGGGAAAGTAGTTTAATGGAGGAGAGAGTAGTTAAATAATTAAAGTGGAGTAGTAGTCAAAAAGAGAAGGAATGGGGGGCGGACACAAAACCACTACGCGGGAAATGAAATAATTGTGGTAAAAAAGAGAAGTTGAATTTTTTTTTTTTTTTTTAAAAAAGTGGGCAATTGTGGCGCCTAAATAATTAGGCGCCACAATTGCCTCTCTTCAACTGTGGCGCCTAAACATTAGGCGCCACAGCTGATCAAAACATTAGCATGTGTGGCGCCTATTTAATTAGGCGCCACACATGCCCACATTTAAAAAAAAAAAAAAATTTCAATGCTGCAGCTGTGGCGTTTGGTGGGTTAGGCGCCACAGCTGCTTTTATGGCCCCAAGTGTGGCGCCTGCGTAGGCAGGCGCCACACTAGGCCTCCTCAATTATGGCACTTAATCTATTAGGCGCCACAACTGGTACCGAAAATTTAAAAAAAAAATTATAGAGGTAAAAAAAAAAAAAAAGAGAAGCTGTGGCACTTGTTTAAAGAAGTGCCACAAAATGTGCGCCACCTTTTACCCTTTTTGTAGTAGTGGTACACCTAGATTTATGAATCAAGGGGGCCTTTACCAGGGTTGTAATGTTGGAAATGGTCTAGTGGAAGGGACTAATGGAATCAATGCCATGTATGATGAAGCGTAAATAATGACATCTCTCTCCTTCTTCTCTTTTCCTTTTTCTTTTTCTCTTGTATTTTTTTTTTTGTAAAATTGTGTAACTCAGCATTTATTGAAAAGAAAGAAGATAGTAAATCAAATGCTAACTCCCGGCTTTTCTAAGTATCATTCAATTACACAGCAACATCATGCATGACTTGTTAAATGTCAGATTTTAAAAGAAAGAAAAGGTGAATGGCTCAAAGGGGATGATCAAAGGATGAATGTGAAAGGTTTGTGTTTAGGTTCATGGGTTTAGAAATGAATGCCCCTATCATTTTCACTAATCCACATGCATCTGTGATTTTGAAAAAGAATTTAAACAAGTTCTAGAGGTACACTGGCATAAATGGCACAAACACTCTAATGAATAAAATTCAGGCTCAAAACCCTTCCAACAGAGGTTTCTCCTCTCTTGTGCACAACCCCCACGGTTAATTCAACCTTAACTTATTTCGAATACATTAACTTAACTGATCCATATGCTAACACTATGCACCATAACCACAGCCACTTCCATACAATTTACTCAAAAACATATAGTTCCGTGACAAGGAAAAGAAAATACTTTCGAAGTGTATGAATCGCTCATCTCTTCCCAGGAATTCAACTACAATTTCAAAGGTCTTGCCATGAAAACAATTCATACATGTCATGTGTAAACCAAAAACCAAGCAGTCATGAATAGCCAGTATTTGACTCAACTCAGCTATCCAATGCAATTCCCAGACATTTAGCTCAAAGAAATGGCTTAAAGCAGGTTTAAACAAATGCATGCAAATATATCAGCACCCCCAAACTTAAGGGAGACAGTGTCCCCACTGTCATAAGGCGCACGGTGTCACAGATATCACCTGCAAGGGAACAAGCATACAACCAGCCATAGATATAACAGTAAACACCAGAGATATCTAAACCATAATATCCAATAAAATTCGAAACCACTGATGTCAAGCAATGAAAGATCAACTGTAAACACAGTACTGAAACACAGTCTGAAACATATCCAAAGAAAATGAAGGACAACAGTAAAAATTTTGAACAAAACTAAGACTAATCATCGCCATCACCGTCACTGGCGGTTGTATCAGTGCCATCCCCCTCAACATCGTCATCTCCACCAGCAGCACCGACCTCCGCGTCATCATCATCGTCACCGGCCTGAGCTGCAGCAGGTACATGAGCAGCGAATAACTCCTCTAGCCTGGTCAGGCGAACACCGTGATCCTGTAGATAAGTGAGGCACTGGGCAGCAGTGGCCTTTGTGCGCTGAATAGCCGTAAAGATCACGTCCAGAGTGACGGTAGACTTGGAGGAGGCAGGGGCACCAGATGGTTCGCCCTGCTCCTGGGGGAATGGACTATCAGGAGGCGGGTGAGAGGGTCCTCCCTGCTGAAAGAAAGGGTCAGTCGCTGTACGCTGGGAAGCTGGAACTTGCTCGTCTGGTCTTGGCTTGATGCTCAAGTAGTTGAAAGTCTTCAGAGGCTTGAACATAACATCGGAAGCCACCGCGGCTACACCCACCGACGTGCAGAAAGAGGAGATGAGATGCAGCAGTATCAGAGCAACCGAATGATCTTGGGCATGGTCGCGAAGAGTCTGATAAATCAGGGCGCCGAGATCAACAGGCTCCTTCTTCATGAGCAGGTTGATAAGGAGAGCCTGGTCTCTAGAGAGGTGACTCCTCTGCGACGATGGCCAAAAGTAGTCCTTGCCGAAATGCAGCCACACCCGAGCCTCCACTGATAACTGAGCCCGAGGTAAATGCTTCTGCGCCCCTCCACGAGTCTGTCACGCTACTTGGTGGTTGTACACGAGCAGCTCTGAAATCTCATCATCCGAGATGTCATCCTCACTGTCCAATAATTGCCTGTACCGGCACTCCTCAACAGCGGGGAGGGCTGTAAACTGCCGGAAGCTCTCGAGAGTAAAGTCCACTTCGACCCCGCGCAGAGGAAATCGCCAAATGGATTTCACAGAGGCATTGGCGTAAAACTCCTGGACGATCTGCAGGTTCCCGTCAACCTTGGGATCCATAAGCCGCTGAAGGTGATATGTACGTGTGGCCAAGTAGTAGAACTCGTAGGAGACATTGAACGGGAATTCCCGTTCCTGCAGCAAGGGGCGGGTGACAATCTTGGTCTTGGCCTCAGCAACTGCCCGGGGACCGGAGCGATCAGCAACACGCTTAGCAGGCATATTTGCTACGAGAGAAGACAGTGGAAAGCCAAAAACAATTGAAGACTCATACAGGCACTAAACATGGGCACCAGCATCAGAGAGTGCGATAATGACCTCCCCCAAACTTATGACCTAACAGTCATAAATCTGTTCAATACGAGTCCAAACCTCAACCTATTCATCACTACCTCATACATCACTTAATCAACTCAGAAGGATGGTTAAGGTCACTATCATGCCAGCACAATGTCATCTCACAGGTATTTCAAAACAAGCAGCATAATGTGACTACCACAACACAGGTTCACTAACAGTTGATAGTGAATATTCATAGAGGCAGTTTGCATGTTATGCAGGTTAAGCAAAGCAAAGATTACAAAAACACCAAATGCACCTCCAGGTTCACATGATCATTCAAAAGGAACAACTGCACACTTGTCGACTGTGATCACAGCTTACAAGTTTCAAAACTTAGTCAAAGTGTGCACATTGCAAATATGTTGTGTGATGTGACCCTATGAACACAATTTGCACATACCAGACATGCACAATGCAATTTATAAAATCAACAGCAGAAGTTTAATGCATGCATCACAGACTTGCCCATCAACAGAACTTACACAACCCTGCACAATATGTAATTTTTGGAAATGGATGATGAAACCTGTGAAGAACAATTAAAACATGGTATCCATAAACAGAGAATTCAAGTCCAACCACAACCCAGGGTATATCAGAACAGTCAATATATTTATGTATCATCATGGAACTTCAAGGCTTTTGGCATGTTAAAGACCACTTTTTCGTCGTCTACCCTCAAAGTAATTTCACCCTTTTCCACATCAATAAGAGTCCTTGCTGTAGCTAAAAATGGACGGCCTAAAATGAGTGGGATCTTCCAATCAACTTCACAATCAAGCACCACGAAATTGCTGGGAAGATAAACTTATCTACCTTCACTAAAACATCTTCAATAATTCCTCTAGCCTTAGAAATACTCCGGTCAGCAAATAGAAGGGTCACTGTGGTAGGCCTTGGTTCTCCTAGCCCCAATTGGTTAAAAACAGCCAAGGGCATCAAATTTATGCTAGCACCTAAGTTGTAACACCCTGCCTTTAATCACGTAATTATAATTCGATGTTTGGTAATTAAATCAGATTAGAGACCATCGAATAGTTTAAAACTCATTTAAAATTCCCTTTAATAGTAGGGACGTTATGAAATTTTCAAAACCTTCATTCCTCTCTCGGTCTCAGGTTCAATTATCGAATATAATCACTTGTGCAGTTTAACTACATTTATGTATGACAGAGTGTATAACCAAAATCCCGGCAAACCCCGGGTTCAACTATAGATATATAGTTTCAAATTCTGCTAAAGGGATTACAGGTTAAAGTATTTAAACTATTTACAACCCAACCATATACAGTAATCCCTATCCAAACAGTCTAACCAACATTTCCAAAATAAATGTCCCTACGAAACTCTACCCGCTCCGGGTCACGCGCTTCTCCTTGGAGCCACTCGCCCTGTCTGAAATGTTAGTTCAAAAGAATCCCAGTAGTAACTAAACATTTATACCACATACAAGCACACAGCATGTAAGCAAATCATCATACAGCAGCAGCACATATATCAAACTCCACCCTCATCCCCTTTCTCCGCCGGGAAGGCACACTGCCCTAACCCGAACCGTTGTTAGCTACTCAGGGACTATTGGCGTGGCATATCACACTCCACCCTCATCCCCTTTCTCCGCCGGGAAGGCACACTACCCTAACCCGAACCGTTGTTAGCTACTCAGGGACTATTGGCGTGGCCGTGCATACATATAGCCTTATAGCTCATACAGCTAACCGGCTTTCACAAATGGCCCGTCGGCCTCACAATCAGCCTATCGGCCTCATGTCACATAATCACACCTCATCCTCATCCCCTTTCTCCGTCGGGAAGGCACATTGCCCTTACCCGAACCGTTGTTAGCTACTCAGGGACTGTTGGACTGACGGTGCTAACACATATCCACATAAGTCGCAACATACGAGATTATCACAAATCAATGATCATACACACATACAATGCATCACATATGGTACGAAAGAAAAGTCACTACCTCGCTCTTTCCTGAAGTTAACTGGCTCAGTGGGCTCCCGAGGACGGCAGATGTCAAATCCTATAATCAAATTAGGGACAATAGGTCAATCTCTTTTCCAAGTTCTTAATTCTATAATACTTTATGTTGGTTATTATTTGGACTCTTTAGATGGCCATTATATGTCTAAACATAAGCCTAAAGGGTTGGAATAATTATCCCCAAAGACCCCTCTTTGGAAAGCTAAACTTTGATTTTTAGCCCTTTCACTCGAGCACAGAAGGCCGTGCTCGAGCACAACCCTCGCTCTCACTCGAGCACACATGCGAGTGAGACAGGAAGTGCTTACTCGAGAGCAACTCCCGCGACAAAACTACACTCTCACTCGAGCACAAGAAGCTGTGCTCGAGCAGAGACCCCGAGCACACTCGAGCACCACGGAAGTGAGGCCCTGCGAGTGACAACCCGAGAGCAATCCCAACTTTCTAACCACAAGCGCACTCGAGCACAGAGGGCTCACTCGAGCACGACCCCAGTGCTCGAGTGATTCCTCAACACTCGCGAGTGCTCACGCTCACCTTCCATAATCTACTCCCGAGTGATGCCCTGAGATACTCTCCCAAAACACAAAAGTGCACTCTCACTCGAGCACAAGCACCTGTGCTCGAGCACTGACCCTCAGCTCACTCGAGCATGAGAGGAAGTGAGGGCCAGCGGGTGACTTCCCGAGAGTAACTCCACACCCAGGCACAGATTCACTCGAGCACAAGACCCAGTGCTCGAGTGATCTCCCAATGCTCGCGAGTGCCAGGCGCACTCTTGGCAATCAACCCGCGAGTGATCACTTGCAACACTCACTCCCAGCATCAAAAAGGCACCCTCACTCGAGCACAACATGCTCACTCGAGCACGTTCATCCTATGCTCGAGTGAGTTCTTCCCTCACTCGAGAAATCACACCAGATACCCAAAACGCAGCAACTGAGTTGACTTACCAGAATTCACCAATTGTACTCCAATGGTTCTAAAACTTGTGTTAGAGCTCATTTTCACTTATTTCAACACATAGAACCCATTGGCAACCAACAATAACCCAAATTCAACCCATTCAACACATTCTCTCTCTAGATCATCAAACCACTCAAAACCTCATTCTAACACTTTCCCTTATTCAACTCCAAATCAATTCCTAATCACTCTCAAATGTCAAAACTGACCAAATGAACAGTGACACTCTCACCAAAGTTTACCCTTCATTTAACATCATAATTAGGTCAAATTTCCAGAATTTCCATTGGTTATGCAAACATCCTAATATATATACCACAATTCATCAAAAACCTACCTCTTTCACTTGCTGATTTTAGAACTTGGATTCCTCAACTTTCAATTTCCCTCAAGTTGCCACACACCACAAATCCAAAGTCTGAAAACATGGAAATAAAGCTCTTGACCATTGGAACAATATCAATGAAGGTGAAGTGAGTATTTAAGATCATTTACCTTCACAAATTTCAAACCCTTCCTTTCTCTTTCTAGCTTGGTTCGCCGGAAATGGAGGTGAGAGGAGAGATGAAGAGATATTGATGAAGATGAACTTCACTCACTCCCAAGCTCATCATCAGTTTTGAGAGATAAGAGAGAAGTAACAATGGTTGAAACTTTGACTTCATCCAAGGGTCCTCATTTGGCCACTTGTCAACATCCCATTCTCCCTATCATGATTTCACATATTATCTTCCACACTTGATTCCACCCCTTGATCTTTCAATCTCAACCATTGATCTTAATTACTAAGGGGTTTTCTCATCCGTGGCTAACCAGACAGTTGGTAAATTTACCGTTTTACCCTTGATTAGTACAATACTCATTAAATTATGAATAATTGCCTTCATTTCACATTGCACAACATACACTTCAAATATGCTTAATTAACATTAATTACATCATTTGAAGTTATTATCCCTTAATTAAAATCCAGGATGTTACAATTCTCCCCCCGAAAATTTAATTTCGTCCTCGAAATTGTCACACTACTTGAGCCATAAACTCCGGATATCTTCTTCGCATTTCTTCCTCCGCTTCCTATGTTGCTTCTCTCGGAGTCATTCCCTTCCAGATCACCTTCACATATGGAATGCTCCTGTGTCTGAGCCGTCGCTCCTCTCGGTCAATGATTTGCTCTGGCTCCACTGCATAGGTAAAATTGTCTTGAAGCTCAACATTCTCATACTCAATAATATGAGACGGATCCGGTTGGTACTTCTTCAATTGAGAAACGTGGAATACGTCATGGAGTCTGCTCAAACTCGGAGGTAGAGCTACTCGGTAAGCTACGGGCCCAATCCTCTCAAGGATTTCTAAAGGACCTACATATCTTGGGCTTAGCTTCTTTCTCTTGATCGCTCGCCCAACACCGGTGACAGGAGATACTCTTAAGAAGATATGATCTCCAACCTCAAACTCTAGAGGCCGTCTTCTCTTGTCAGCGTAGCTCTTCTGTCGGCTCTGCGCTGTAAGCAACCTCTTACGAATAATCTGAATCTGTGCTGAGGTTTGATCAACCAAATCTGGTCCATACAGCTTCCTTTCGGACAACTCGTTCCAACACAATGGTGATTGACACCGTCTTCCATACAACGCTTTATACGGAGCCATCTGAATGCTCGCATGATAGCTATTGTTGTAGGCAAACTCCGCAAGTGGAAGAAAACGATCCCAACTTCCTTTAAAGTCAATAACACAAGCTCGCAGCATATCTTCCAACGTCTGGATTGTCCTCTCTGACTGTCCATCCGTTTGCGGATGATAAGCCGTGCTGAACTTCAATTGTGTTCCCAAAGCTTTATGCAACGCTTTCCAGAATCTTGAAGTAAATCGTGGGTCTTGGTCGGAAATGATGTTTTTCGGAACACCATGGAGTTTCACGATCTCACGAACATAAATCTCAGCTAATTTGTCAGGAGAATAGCCAGCATCGATTGGTATGAAGTGCACCGACTTCGTTAACCGATCCACAATTACCCAGATCGCATCATAATTCCGGATCTTGGGCAATCCTACCACAAGGTCCATGGTCACACTTTCCCATTTCCATTCTGGAATCTCGGGACTCTGGAGTAAACCAGGTGGTCTCTGGTGCTCAATTTTCACTTTCTGACAGGTGAGGCATCTCGTTACATATTTGGTCACATCACTCTTCATACCCGGCCACCAATACACCGATTTCAGGTTATGGTACATCTTGGTCATACCAGGATGGAGAGTATATCCGCTCCTATGTGCCTCATCCAGAATTTTCTGTCTCAATTCCGCCTCAAGCGGCACATAGACTCTCTTCTGATAACGAATCAATCCACGGGGTGATCGGTCGTAGCCTGGAATTTCTCCCTGTTCGATTCGAGTCAGATTACGCTGTATCCAGTCATCTTGCCTCTGAGCTTCTTCAATCTCAGCTCTTAGATCACTTTCCTCTTGAGAAACAGTGTAATTGGCACAGATGATCTGGTTCGTCAAATTCAAATCACGAAAATCTTCAATCAATTTCTTCTCTCGTATCATCATAGCTGCAACGAGTACGATCTTTCGACTAAGAGCATTAGCGACTACATTGGCTTTACCCGGATGATATTTAATTTCCAGGTCGTAGTCCTTGAGCAATTCCATCCAACGGCGCTGTCTCATATTCAGTTCTTTTTTATCATACAAATATCTGAGACTCTTGTGGTCGCAGTACAATTCCACAGTCACACCATACAGGTAGTGACGCCAAATCTTCAAAGCAAACACAATGGCCGCAAGCTCCAGATCATGAGTGGGATAGTTCAATTCATGAGGTTTGAGCTGTCGAGAGGCGTAGGCCACCACACGTCCCTGCTGCATAAGGACACACCCTAATCCCTGCCCACTGGCATCAGAGTACACAACATATGTCACACGGGGATCGGGTAAAATCAACACTGGTGTCGACGTCAACCTTTCCTTCAGCTCCACAAAGCAATTTTCACATTTCTCATCCCACACAAACGGCTGATCCTTTCTCGTGAGCTTGGTCATCAGCAACGCAATACGGGAGAAATTCTGGATGAATCTCTGATAATATCCGACAAGACCCAGAAAACTGCGTATCTCTGCCACAGATTCTGGCCTTTTCCAGTCTAGTACTGCTTCCACTTTACTAGGATCCACAGAGACCCCTTCTTGCGAGATAACGTGGCCTAGGAATCTCACTTCCGATAGCCAAAACTCGCACTTGCTTAACTTGGCATATAGTTGCTTCTCAAGCAAAATATTCAATACAACTCTCAGATGATGCTCATGCTCTTCCATACTCTTGGAATATATCAGAATGTCATCGATAAACACAACAACAAACTGATCCAAATATTGTCGAAAGATACGGTTCATGTAATCCATGAAAACCGCAGGCGCATTGGTTAGCCTAAATGGCATCACCAAGAATTCATAATGACCATACCTGGTCCGAAAAGCAGTCTTCGGAATATCTTCTGCTTTTACTCGCAGCTAATGATACCCTGACCTTAGATCAATCTTTGAAAACACACATGAACCAGAGAGTTGATCTAACAGATCATCGATCCGGGGAAGTGGGTACTTGTTCTTGATAGTAACCTTGTTCAATTCCCTATAATCGATACACAACCGAAGGCTTCCATCCTTCTTCTTTACAAACAGCACTGGAGCTCCCCAAGGCGACACACTGGGTCTAATGAACCCTTTCTCAAGCAGATCTTCTATCTGTTTCTTTAGTTCCGCCATCTCATTTGGGGCCATACGATATGGGGCCTTAGAAATAGAACCTGCTCCAGGTACGATGTCAATTGGAAACTGAACTTCCCTTTCAGGAGGCAATCCGCTAAGGTCGTCCAGAAATACCTCCGGGAATTCATTTACTACGGGTATATTACTCAACGTTTCTTCGGTTTCCCTTTGTATAGAGAAAAACACCATATACCCTTGGCAACCCTTCTCAATGTATTTCTCAGCTTTAGCCGTAGAAAGGAAATTCATACTCGTATCTACAGCTTCAGCCCTCTGAGAAGCAGGATATACTACCCTCTTATTCCCGCAATCAAGCAATACATTATTTGCCGTTAACCAATCAAAACCCAAAATGACTTCCAATTGGTAAAGCGGCAAACATATCAAATCTACCACGGATTGGTGCCCCTCCACAGTTACGACACAATTCAGACAAACTTCTGTGGTCAAGGCTTTAACACCCATCGGAGTCGACACTGCCAAATTGAATGGTAATTTATGCACATGCATACCCAGGCGTTTCACACAATCATACGCAATAAAGGAATGACTGGCACCCGAGTTGAACAATGCTTGCAACAAATGACCATTTAGAGAAATTTTACCTTGTATCAACTCAGGAGATCTACGAGCTTCCTCGTGAGTCATCGCAAACACTCGGCCCTGAGTCTTTGGCCTTTGCTCGGCTTTCGGTCGCTGACAATCTTTAGAAAGATGTCCTGGTTGCTTGCAATTAAAACAAATCATTTCTCCCCAACAATTCTGGCCGTAATGTGATTTGTTGCAACGACGACATTTCCACTCGGTCACCAATCTCTGTGGTTCACGACCTCCAGGCTGATAGGGCTTCTTATCACCGCCCCGATACGAAGAAGATCCTTGGCCTTTACGCTTCTGAGGAACATTACCCTTACTAGGCTCACTGCGATGGCCAGTAGCTTTGTTAGGGTACACCTCCCTCAAATTGTTTTCCGTGATTCGACATTGCTCCACAGCCTTATTAAACTTCTTGAATCGGTGAGTAACCAACCGCTTACGCAACTCTCACCTCATACCACGAATAAGCATATCCGAGCTCCACTCTTCGTCATCCTTGTACCGAAGATAAGAGGAGTATCGAGTCAACCGAACAAAACGGGACAAATAATCGTCGAAGCTCTCTGTGTCCCCTTGCCTGATATTAAGGAATTCTGTCTCCTTTTCAAGCTGAATGGATTTCGGAAAGTACTTCTCATTGAATTCTTGTAGGAACAATTCCCAAGTCAGCGGCAAGTTTCTACTCTTCAGTGTTAGGGCGAT
This sequence comes from Inga leiocalycina, assembly GCA_963242795.1. Lineage (NCBI taxonomy): Eukaryota > Viridiplantae > Streptophyta > Magnoliopsida > Fabales > Fabaceae > Inga > Inga leiocalycina. The sequence continues at coordinate 64,709,348 of OY725321.1, forward strand.
ATTCCGCCACCAACGATCCGCATCACCCTCGAGTTTGTAGACCGCCAACCGTGGCTTCACCTCCTCTGGACAACAAAGCACCTCAAATATTTTCTCCAGCCTATTCAGCCAATCTTCGGCTGCTTGAGGGTCAAACCTCCCTCTGAACACCAGAGGCAAATGCTTGCAGAACCTAGTGACCCAGAACTGAAGATCTCTATCCTCTCTAGGCGGTATCCCGTGAGATTCACGATTCGGAATAGCATGAGGTATAGACTCTGATTGCCGCGCTGACCCCTCGGCAGTATCCTCATATCGAATCTCTTCTTGAGTTTCTTCCGGAGTAGACTGAACCGGAACTTCCCTGTTCTTTGCCTTCTCCGCTCTGAGCTCTTCTCTCAGCTCAGTGATCATGTCCCGCTGATCCTTGATTAGACCCATTAACTCGTGCATTGCATCTGGTGGATTTTCATTATCAACCTCCACCACAGGGTCTACACGCGGAATTTTGGGGCATCCTCTAGTCTTCTTCATTCTACAACAACTTACCCCATTAATTCAACAGAGATGGTATGCACATATGGTCACAAAACTTATATGTATCCAAATCATATAAACATATATGTGCACACACAACAATCATTCACAAACAATCTTCTATCCCTAAGCCAACTAAGGGATCTATCCTAGCAATCCTCTACCCTTGCCAGGAACCTGGCTCTGATACCAAAATGTAACACCGTGCCTTTAATCACGTAATTATAATTCGATGTTTGGTAATTAAATCAGATTAGAGACCATCGAATAGTTTAAAACTCATTTAAAATTCCCTTTAATAGTAGGGACGTTATGAAATTTTCAAAACCTTCATTCCTCTCTCGGTCTCAGGTTCAATTATCGAATATAATCACTTGTGCAGTTTAACTACATTTATGTATGACAGAGTGTATAACCAAAATCCCGGCAAACCCCGGGTTCAACTATAGATATATAGTTTCAAATTCTGCTAAAGGGATTACAGGTTAAAGTATTTAAACTATTTACAACCCAACCATATACAGTAATCCCTATCCAAACAGTCTAACCAACATTTCTAAAATAAATGTCCCTACGAAACTCTACCCGCTCCGGGTCACGTGCTTCTCCTTGGAGCCACTCGCCCTGTCTGAAATGTTAGTTCAAAGGAAAGAATGAGATTCAAAAGAATCCCAGTAGTAACTAAACATTTATACCACATACAAGCACACAGCATGTAAGCAAATCATCATATAGCAGCAGCACATATATCAAACTCCACCCTCATCCCCTTTCTCCGCCGGGAAGGCACACTGCCCTAACCCGAACCGTTGTTAGCTACTCAGGGACTATTGGCGTGGCATATCACACTCCACCCTCATCCCCTTTCTCCGCCGGGAAGGCACACTACCCTAACCCGAACCGTTGTTAGCTACTCAGGGACTATTGGCGTGGTCGTGCATACATATAGCCTTATAGCTCATACAGCTAACCGGCTTTCACAAATGGCCCGTCGGCCTCACAATCAGCCTATCGGTCTCATGTCACATAATCACACCTCATCCTCATCCCCTTTCTCCGCTGGGAAGGCACATTGCCCTTACCCGAACCGTTGTTAGCTACTCAGGGACTGTTGGACTGATGGTGCTAACACATATCCACATAAGTCACAACATACGAGATTATCACAAATCAATGATCATACACTTGTCTGGCGCGAAATATAAATTTCATAAATTTTTTTTAGCGCCAGGAGCTGGGTTTAGGCGTCCCAAATGGCATTTAGGACGCCTAAAGTCACCTTTAGGCGTCCCAAATACCAGGCGTCCCCTGCATGTCAGACACTTGTCTGACATGCGGTCTCACTACTACAAAAAGATTGAAAGGTGGCGCATATTTTGTGGCACTTCTTTAAAGAAGTGCCACAGCTGCTCATTTTTTATTTTATTTTATTTTTTTTTTAATTTTTGGGACCAGCTGTGGCGCCTGGTGCACCAGGCGCCACAGCTGGTGGGGACAATTGTGGCGCCTGGCAAGGCAGGCGCCACCTGTGGGTGTGACCAGCTGTGGCGCCTGGTGGACCAGGCGCCACAGCTGGTCACACCCACAGGTGGCGCCTGCCTTGCCAGGCGCCACAATTGGGTCCTAAAAAAAAATTAAATAGAAAAAAAAAGGGGCAACTGTGGCACTTCTTTAAAGAAGTGCCACAATTGGCTGAATAATGAATTTTTTCAACTCTCCCGCCAATCAGATTTCCCTCCTTTAACTTTACTTTTTATCTTTTCCCTCCCTTTTTCCTTTTTATTCCCTCTTCCTTAGCTCATGTTGACGCCTCTCCCCTGTAAAAGATATCACTTTCTCTTGCACAACAAAAACACACACTCGTCTTCTTCATTAAATTCTCTTGTCCCTTTTTCCATTTTGTTTCGTCTGTCCCCACTTTTGTTTCTAGTTGTTCCCTTTTCTTCATACTCTCTGTCTCTCTTCCTCTTTTAAACCCCACTACAGTTGATCCCTACTCCACTCCACAGCTCACATTTGCTCATCCTCGTCACTCAAGCTAGCGTCACCAACGTAAGAAGAAGATTGTTTCATTCTAGCTTGCTTTGTTTAAATTTTTTTAGTAATCTTTTAATTTACTTAATCAGTTGTTGATGTACTGTGTTCACATATCAAGTTCTTGTATTGTGATATTTTTTATGTTAGCTTTGGAGAGTATTAATGTAAGAACATTATTGTTGAGGAAATGACAATAAATATATTGTTGTGTAAGAAAATTATTGTTGGGGAACTTGAATTTTAAATGTGAAAATTATATATATATATATATAATAGGTTGAAATATAAAATAGAAAGATTGAAAATTTGAGAGATGATAAACATGAAAGTAACTCATTATAAAATAAAGCTTCACAATCAGGAAGCAAAAAAAGGGCCACAGGAAAGAAAAGAAAAAGAAAACGCAAAAAAAAAAAAAAAATAAAATAAGGCCTTCTGTGGCGCCTGGCTGGCCAGGCGCCACAGGAGGGATGCCTGGCGCCACAGGAGGCATCCCTCCTGTGGCGCCTGGCTGGCCAGGCGCCACAGGAAGGTAGCCTCCTGTGGCGCCTGGTTGGTCAGGCGCCACAGGAGGCTATTTAAAAAAAAAAAAATTAAATAGCTGTGGCGCTTCCAAGCGCCACAGCTTTTTTTAGTAGCGTTAAGATAGGTGGCATTTCGCAAGCGCCACAGCTAATGCAATTATAAGCGCCACAGATTTGGTTTTTTGTAGTAGTGTCTTCTCATCACCATCACACCCTCACCTCACATCCTCTCAACAACTTTACTCTTCTTCCTCCTCTCCCACCCACACCGTCGGCCCTCCTCCTAGTATTTTTTTTCTTCAACTCCTCCCTCCTCCCTTGTTCAAGCTCCCTCCTCCACCATCGGCCCTAGCTTTGTTGAACTCTTCCCTCTTCCCTTCTTCTTCTTCCTCTTGAACGGCTGCAACCTCACCTCCTCCACGGCTGCAACCTCACCTCCTCCACAGTGGGTTTTGCTCACTCCTCCATTGTTGTGCGTGGGTGGAGCTCCAACATCTTCTCTACCTCTCAAACATAGTAGCTAGGGGGCGCCCTGATCAGGTTGGTTTATTTTCTTCATTTTTTTTTGTCAATTGTTTATGGTTTATTTTGCTTTTGAAAAATAAATTAAATGGTTGAGATTGTGCTTATTATTTTCTTCGTCGGCCCTAGAATATGGTTTTTTTTTGTAACAGAATATGGTTTACTCCCCTGTTTCAATATGCCTCTCGTTAATTATTGAGTAAACTTTGTTCTTATAAGATAAAATGTTATATTAAATAGGGATGTAGTTAGAAAGGTTTTAAATTTAAAGGTAGAGTTAATGAGATTTAAAGATTTCTTTGACTATTGTGATCATGTTAAAAGTGATTTATAAGAACGATTAGAAGTAGAGTATTAAATTTTAAGACAAAGTTTTTGAACTTTTATTTATTTATTTGTTCAAGTGTAACATAATGAAAGTGGCTCATAAAAGTTTCTTCCAATAATTGATTAGTGTATGCCACATGAAACTAATACAATTCATAGTTGTTCATGAAACCGTTAAAACCTCTCATTAAAATCCTACCATGAATTTGGCGAAACCATTTGTTATCTTTAACCCCGTTTAATTTGAAACCTCATAATAAGCTCAATATGTTAACCCTGTTAATACAAAGCCGTTTCTACGGCTTTTCTAAAAGTATAATAGATCCCTGTTGTTCAATTTTAGGGAAATGTAGCTTTTATAAGGCAATGGAGATTTATCCATACACACGTAGTGGCACCACCCCATTTCATTGGTCTTGTTCCTGCACCATTAATTAGTATATATAATAAAATAAAATATGATTTATTTAAATTAAAGAAATTCTTGTATTAATTACACACAATTGTTTTGTTAATTCCAAATTCTTGAATTATGAAGAATAATTCAAGCCAAAACTTAAAATGAAAACGATAACCCCAATATTCATTAAATGATTTTTATCTAAATATTTTCAATAAAACAATTTTATTTTTGGAAGAACTCAACTTAAAATTGTTTTGTTAATATGAAACTCGTTTTGTTTTTAATTCTTCCAAACCTCAAAAAAATTCTTTAATTTAATCTTATTTTATTATACATTAATTTTATATACATATACTTATTAAAAAAATAAGTTACATAGCACTGAAACCCTTTTAATAGGAGAGATGAGGCTAGGAGGGGGCAATAAAGTTATTAAGCCCATATTTTAAAATCCTAAATTGGGTTGATAACTTAATTAGGCAATCCCATCATATGTCCTTGAGAATTGTACTAAACGCGTGAATGTTATTGGTAATGCCTTAGGTGGTAACAAAATGGATCATAGTTGGATGAATGCTTTGAGAACTAGTGAAGAATATGAGAAAGGGGTGGACGAATTTATTGAATTTGCTAAAAAGAATGCTCCTGCAAGAAATGGGAAGTTTTTTTGTCCTTGTGTCAATTGTTTGAATGAGAGTAGACGGGATGTTGATGTCATAAAGGATCACCTACTTTGTGATGGAATAAATCTGCGATACACAAGGTGGATATGGCATGGTGAGGAAGTAACTAATTGTCCGTCACACAAGAAGGAAGCTGTGGATGTCATAGATGAAGATAGAATGGAGAGAATGATTAACGATGTTGAGGCAGAATCCTTTGCGCAGTCGCAGGAGTATGATAGCCTGCGGAGTGATGCAGAGAGACCATTGTACAGTGGTAGTAAGTACACGCGGCTGACAGGAACATTACATTTGGTTAACTTAAAGGCAACTTGTGGGTGGACCGATAGTAGTTTCACATTGCTGCTTGAACTATTGTGTGATATATTTCCGGAGGATAATGTACTTCCAAATCGTATGTATGAGGCCAAGAAAATCCTGTCTACAATGGGTATGGAGTATAAGAAGATACATGCTTGCCCTAATGACTGCGTACTGTACAGAAATGAGTACGGAGGTCTTAGTGAGTGTCCTAAGTGTAAAACTGCACGATACAAAGTGAAAAAAGATGGTGGTTGTGGTGATGTGACAAGTAAAAGGCAACCTTTAAAGGTTATGTGGTATCTTCCAATAATACCACATTTTAAACGTTTGTTTGCGAGTGCAACAAAAGCGAAGAAGTTGAGATGGCACTCTGATGAGAGAATATCTGATGGGAAATATCTTTGGCACCCAGCTGACTCTCCACAATGGAAAAAAGTAGATGAAATATTCCCTCAATTTGGCAGCGAGCCGAGAAACCTACGGCTTGGGCTTTGTACAGACGGCATCAATCCGTATAGAACTCTTACTAGCACACATAGTGCGTGGCCGGTTCTCCTTGTAATATACAACTTGTCTCCCTGGCTATGTATGAAACGTAAGTATATGATGCTATCTATGATGATTTCTGGACCAAAACAGCCAGGGAACGATATTGATGTCTATTTGGCGCCTTTGATTGAGGACTTGAAGAAGTTGTGGGAGGAAGGCGTAGATGTGTTTGATACTTATAAGAAGGAGTCTTTCAAGCTACGTGCAATGATTTTCACAACGATAAACGACTTCCCTGCGTACGGAAACTTGTCAGGGTACAGCGTGAAGGGTCACAAAGCATGCCCAATATGTGAAGCAGACACAAACTTCCAACAACTAAAGCATGGAAGAAAAACTGTCTACCTTGGCCACAGGAGGTTTCTTCATCGGTTCCACCCGTATCGTAGGCTAAGAAAGCGGTTTAACGGCTTACCGGAGCATGGAATGGCTCCAAAGTCACTAACCGGAGAGGAAGTCTACAGTCGAGTGGAACGTATCCATGTCACTTTTGGTAAGAATCAGAGGGTTGCAGGTGAGAAGAACATATGGAATAAGAGATCCATTTTCTTTGATCTTCCATATTGGCGTTCGCTAGACGTGAGACACAGTATTGATGTGATGCATGTGGAGAAGAATGTTTGTGATAGCCTTATCAGTACGCTTTTGCACATACCAGGGAAGACTAAGGATGGGATTAATGCGAGATTAGACCTTGTCGATATGGGAATAAGAGAACGGTTACATCCACAACTAAGAGATGATGGTAGGAGGGCATACATGGAGCCAGCAGCGCATACACTATCAAAAGCAGAGAAAAGAAGTTTGTGTGGGTGTTTGCATGAAATGAAGGTGCCGCAAGCGTATTCCTCGAATGTGAGAAGATGTGTCTCAATGGACAATTTGAAGTTAGTGGGAATGAAGTCCCATGATTATCATGTGTTGATGCAACAACTATTACCAATAGCTATTAGAGGCATAATGAAAGATGAAGTACGAAACACAGTGACAAGATTGTGCGTTTTCTTCAATGCTATCTGTAACAAAGTCATTGACACTGAAAAGTTGGATGAACTAGAAAATGAGGGTTACATTATTTTGTCACAACTAGAGATGCACTTTCCGCATTCATTTTTTGATATAATGGTGCATTTGGTAGTTCATTTGGTAAGGGAGGTAAGGCTATGCGGTCCAGTTTACCTGAGGTGGATGTACCCTTTCGAGCGATACATGAAGATCTTAAAAGGGTATTCTAAAAATCCTTATCGACCAGAAGCCTCAATAGTAGAAAGATATGTAGTTGAGGAGGCTATGGAGTTTTGCAAAGATTATATGTCAGGGAAGAAGGAACAATCTCGGCATGAAGAAGGGAGAAGCAAGGGAACACGAGGACTGAAAGTGAAGAATGTTCCTCGTGAAGAGGTGTTGCAAGCCCACTTGTATATCCTGAATAATATGGAAGAAGTTCAACTTTACATAAATGAACACAGAAACACTTTGAAGAACAAGAATCCAAGGAAGAATGACATGCAGATTGCTATTGAGCAAAACAAGACATTTATGCAGTGGTTCGAGGAAAAGGTTTTGCACGAGATCGGTGTGTCTGAGACAATCGAGTGGCTAGCTTGGGGGCCTTCGTTTCAGGTCATTACTTGGACCGGTTATGATATAAATGGCTATTCTTTCTACACCAAAAAGCAAGATGACAAAAGTACCATGCAAAATAGTGGGGTTATGGTAGAAGCTGAATCTATGCACTTTTCCAGTTCGAGAGACAAAAAACCCATATTAGCGTCTATGGCCTATTATGGAGTTATAGAAGAAATATGGGAGATGACGTACAACAAGTTCAATGTTGCTTTATTTAAATGCAAATGGGTTAGCAACAATGCCGTGGTAATAGATAAATAATTTGGATTTGTCTCAGTCGATCTTCGAAGAGTTGGCTATAGAGAAGAGCCCTTCATTTTAGCAAGCCAGGCGAAGCAAGTGTTTTATGTCACCGATCCTGCCAGCAAAAATATGTCCATTGTCCTTAAAAGTAAAAAACAGAAGTATGGTGATCCGACCTTCAACCTTGATGACACACCACCTTTCACAACAACTACACCTCGAACAAATGAAGTAGAATTGGTAGATGATGACGAATATGCTGTAAGAAATGACCATGGTGAAGGACTATGGGAAACAATATAGAGTAAGACCTTAATTTATAAACGAGAACTGTGTTTTTTCTGTTTTACTTCCCGTTTACTATATACATGTGTTTTCATTGCAATTTACTTACGTTTCTGATGATGCTTTTTGTGTTAACAGGAATATGGACAACGTTAGTGATGACGAGAGCCGTAGAGATGACGAAAGCTCTAGCAATGACGAAATGCCTAGAGTTGAACCCCCTGCAAGAAGGAGGGTTAGAGGCTGTACAAAGATGGGAGCATTGGTTGCATGTCATGAACATCAACAAGAGAGGCTGCATATAGACTTCGATGACAATCTGAATCCAGTTGGTCCTGAGGAAGACTTCTTCATTAGCTACATAGGGCTTTTGGCTCGAAGCAAAGTGCGCATTACCTACGATAATTGGAGATTGGTTCCCCCAAAAATGAAAGACATGATTTGGCAGCAACTTTTGGTATGAAGTTTTGCTGCATTGTAGCTTTGTTCTTATTGTTTCAAATATAATAATCTTATGTTTTACCTTGCAGCAAACATACGATGTCCCCGACACCACAGAGATTCATAGGCACTGGATGGATGAGGTTCGTGTACGATGGAAAGGTTTCAAGAACAAGCTAACAAAGCATTATATTCGAGGGGCCCTTAGGGGTAACGATCCATGTGCACAGTATACATATTTATCTCCAAAGGACTGGAGGTTGTTTGCGGCATCACGAGCAGATCCTGAGTTTTTGGTAAGATTTCTGTCATGATATAGAACTACTTATATCGTTGATTTCATATACTTTATATCGTTGATTCATTTTTTGTCGTTTTTCATTCATAGAAATTAAGTGCAGCAAATGCCCAGAGGCAAGCAGAAAATAAATATCAACATTTCATGTCTCGCGGTGGATATCGGAAGCTTGAGCAGCAAATGATGGCAGAGGAGTTACAGAAAATGAAGGAAGCAGCGGAATCTGATCCTAGCGTTGTTATCCAGCCACCGGCACCTCCTCCACGTCACAAAAAATGGAAAGCAGGGAGGATTAAGGCTGGGAAGTACATAAATCTGACTGTTGCTGAGGTTGCTGCAAGGATTGTAAGTAGTTATACCATAAGTACCTAATTTTTTACATGTCGCGAGTGGTTTCGATACATTTACGATAAACTGCATGCTACAGGATGACCTGGACGAGCAGAGTAGCCAAGGTTCATTCAATCCAAGTAGACGGATGGACATCTTGTCAACGGCTATTGAGAAGGCAGATGACCTTGGTCGTGTTAGAGGAAAGACACGGGGAGTTAGTGCCGCGAGGTATTTTGGACGACAGCCACGTTATTCGTCACAAGCTGGACCTAGTAAGGACGTTGTGGCCATGATTCGAGAGGAGCTCGAAAGAGAGATCGAGGCCAACCTTCGTGACAAGCTCCGACAAGAGCTGTTGCCAGAGCTTCAACTTGAAATGGCAAAGATGTTTGAAGCACAAAGGGCAAGGGACGAGGCTCGAACTCAGGAATCCCCGGCCTTCAATAGCACCAGAGGAAGTTACAACCCTCTGGAGCAACCACTTGGCCACCCTTCTCCCACTCCAGTGTCAGGACCACTTGGCAACCCTTCTCCCAATCCAGTGTCGGGAGACCCTTGCACCCTCTATTTGGATGATCCACTGTTGCGTGTTATTGCTGATGCTCTCGTTCACACATGTGCTACCACCCACCATAATCAGCAAATTCTGGAGGATTATCGTAGGGTGAATGTGACGAGTGTTAGAAAGGGGGAAGAAGGTTCAGCCATCCCTGTTCCCGATCCAGAGGTTGGCACGTTAGGTCAAGCGATAGGATCTTTCATCCTTTGGCCTCGCAATCTTATTGGTTCAGACGCAACACCTCCAATGGTAGGAATTACCTTACTGTTACTGAAAATCTGTTGGCATCCTAATAACAATTTGTTTTTTGATATTCTAAAAGGATGACAAAGCTGTGAGCAAATGGCCCTTCTTAGCACGGCTGCAACAGATCTACAAGCGCATTAAACAGATTGACTTGAAGATGCCTCCAGGGATTGTGGGCCAAGTGGAGTATCCCTACACGATTGACAATAAAGATCTCAAGCAGTTTATCAGGTTGGAGGAGATAGATGCAGGCTGGGTCAAATTTGCAGTCCGGTAAGTTTGTTTTTCAATTTTCCCATAGCATTCATTTAGTGGTTTTTTGTTTTCATACATTCAAGAATTGATTCCTTATTTTAATTCTATTATAGCACCTTCCACGATCTCTGCACAAACATGAAAAGAAGTAATTGGTATGGATTCTTATGTCCTACGAATACGACAGGGGATACTTGTACTGTGGTGCATAGGACTCACTATGTCGGCTACCAAATGGCACAAAACAAACTTCGTTGTTATCTAGCACCAATTGTGCAACGGTTCGTATTTACATTTTGTCAATTTCAGAAGTTTACTAAATAATTGTCTTCTCACTCATCTAACTTCATTTTAATGTGTACATGTTGTTAAAGAAACCACTGGACTTTGTGTGTTATATGTCCCCACCGCAACGTAGTCTATTGGTTTGATCCGTTGAGTAACAAGCCAGACAGAGATACAAAATCCGTCTTCGACACGTAAGTTATCCTGTTTGTATTTCATTGACAACAAAAATAAATGAATGGTTCTAATTTCTGTTCATTTTGCTTTTCATGATAGTGCTTGTCAAACATATAGAATCCTAGGTGGGTCACGCGAGGGTGCAGTTGTTAAAAAGCCAAAGTGGTTTTATCCCATAGTAAGTACATTCGATCCTGCATAATTGTTTCATTGACGGTCCTTTTAGACATACCTTTATTGATTTTAACAACCAATTGCATCCCTTTGATTAAAAGTGCCCTCGGCAACCTGGCAACACTGAATGCGGATATTATGTTATACTTTATATGTATAACATAACTCAAAGTGGAATTACTAGCGACTTTGAAAAGGTAATCGCTTCTTCATTCTCAAATGATAATATTTTTGGTGTTCTAATCGAAATGCTAATTAATTCATTTGCTTGAGATTCATTTCATCAAAGCTTATTACTTTCTAATTTTCAGATTTTTGATAATGACGATGCCTACCTGCGTGAAGACCTTGATTTGATCAGAGATCTTTTGGCTGGACATCTTCTTCAACATATAGAGCAGTAAACTTGTTATTTTATATCAGTTTGTACTTGTGTGATGACAGCGTTTTGACACTTTCTGGTTGTTTTTTGTTGATATATATAGTAGTAGGTTGCATGAAAGGCTATTGTATGTATATATAGTAAAGATTGTAGTGCTGGATGTCCTTACTAGTTTGTAACGGACAGTGTGGTTTATGAATCCATCTTTTATTCTGTTTCTGCAGTTTCAATTCGTTGGGTAATACAGAATGTAAATTATGGTATAAAAAAAAACCTAACTTTTAGACATCCCAAATTAAGAATTGGGAGGCCTAAAGTCCCCCAGGTGGGACTTTTGGCCTCCCAAATTTTAATTTGGGAGGCCAAAAGTCCCCCTGGTGGGACTTTAGGCGTCCCAAATTAAAATTTGGGAGGCCTAAAGTTCCCCACCGTGGGACTTTAAGCGTCCCAAATTAAAATTTGGGAGGCCTAAAGTCCCCCAGGATAGGACTTTAGGCGTCCCAAATTGCAATTTGGGACGCCAAAAGTCCCCCAGGTGGGACTTTAGGCGTCCCAAATTAAAATTTGGGAGGCCTAAAGTCCCCCAGGATGGGACTTTAGGCGTCCCAAATTGTAATTTGGGACGCCTAAAGTCCCATCCTGGGAGGACTTTAGGCGTCCCTATCATTTGGGACATCTTTTGTCTCAACTTACTACGCCCCCAGCATATACGTCCCCCTGTTTTGGGACGTTAAAAGTGCCAAATTTGGGAGGTTAGAGCCCCTTTTTGTAGTAGTGATACACACATACAATGCATCACATATGGTACGAAAGAAAAGTCACTACCTCGCTCTTTCCTGAAGTTAACTGGCTCAGTGGGCTCCCGAGGACGGCAGATGTCAAATCCTATAATCAAATTAGGGACAAAAGGTCAATCTCTTTTCCAAGTTCTTAATTCTATAATACTTTATGTTGGTTATTATTTGGACTCTTTAGATGGCCATTATATGTCTAAACATAAGCCTAAAGGGTTGGAATAATTATCCCCAAAGACCCCTTTTTGGAAAGCTAAACTCTGATTTTTAGCCCTTTCACTCGAGCACAGAAGGCCGTGCTCGAGCACAACCCTCGCTCTCACTCGAGCACACATGCGAGTGAGACAGGAAGTGCTTACCCGAGAGCAACTCCCGCGACAAAACTACACTCTCACTCGAGCACAAGAAGCTGTGCTCGAGCACTGACCCTCAGCTCACTCGAGCATGAGAGGAAGTGAGGGCCAGCGGGTGACTTCCCAAGAGTAACTCCACTCCCAGGCACAGATTCACTCGAGCACAAGACCCAGTGCTCGAGTGATCTCCCAATGCTCGCGAGTGCCAGGCGCACTCTTGGCAATCAACCCGCGAGTGATCACTTGCAACACTCACTCCCAGCACCAAAAAGGCACCCTCACTCGAGCACAACATGCTCACTCGAGCACGTTCATCCTGTGCTCGAGTGAGTTCTTCCCTCACTCGAGAAATCACACCAGATACCCAAAACGCAGCAACTGAGTTGACTTACCAGAATTCACCAATTGCACTCCAATGGTTCTAAAACTTGTGTTAGAGCTCATTTTCACTTATTTCAACACATAGAACCCATTGGCAACCAACAATAACCCAAATTCAACCTATTCAACACATTCTCTCTCTAGATCATCAAACCACTCAAAACCTCATTCTAACACTTTCCCTTATTCAACTCCAAATCAATTCCTAATCACTCTCAAATGTCAAAACTGACCAAATGAACAGTGATACTCTCACCAAAGTTTACCCTTCATTTAACATCATAATTAGGTCAAATTTCCAGAATTTCCATTGGTTATGCAAACATCCTAATATATATACCACAATTCATCAAAAACCTACCTCTTTCACTTGATGATTTCAGAACTTGGATTCCTCAACTTTCAATTTCCCTCAAGTTGCCACACACCACAAATCCAAAGTCTGAAAACATGGAAATAAAGCTCTTGACCATTGGAACAATATCAATGAAGGTGAAGTGAGTATTTAAGATCATTTAACTTCACAAATTTCAAACCCTTCCTTTCTCTTTCTAGCTTGGTTCGCCGGAAATGGAGGTGAGAGGAGAGATGAAGAGATATTGATGAAGATGAACTTCACTCACTCCCAAGCTCATCATCGGTTTTGAGAGATAAGAGAGAAGTAACAATGGTTGAAACTTTGACTTCATCCAAGGGTCCTCATTTGGCCACTTGTCAACATCCCATTCTCCCTATCATGATTTCACATATTCTCTTCCACACTTGATTCCACCCCTTGATCTTTCAATCTCAACCATTGATCTTAATTACTAAGGGGTTTTCTCATCCGTGGCTAACCAGACAGTTGGTAAATTTACCGTTTTACCCTTGATTAGTACAATACTCATTAAATTATGAATAATTGCCTTCATTTCACATTGCACAACATACACTTCAAATATGCTTAATTAACATTAATTACATCATTTGAAGTTATTATCCCTTAATTAAAATCCAGGATGTTACACAAGTCACACAGAGCTTTACCATTGAAGTTTGTACCAATGGTGCAAGGAATATAGAAACTACCTGGATCTTTCAACTTGGTAGGTAACTTCCTCTGGATCACGGCACTACATTCTTCAGTTAAAGCGACAGTTTCAAATTCATTGAATCGCCTCTTCTTGGATAGCACATCCTTAAGGAACTTGGCATATTTAGGCATCCCCTCTAACGCTTCAGCAAAAGGAATGTTGACATGTAATTGTTTAAACATATTTACAAACCTTTTGAATTGTGCATCTTCCTCCTTCTTTTTGAATCTTTGAGGGAATGGTAAGGGAGGCATGACAGTGGAGGCACTTGGTTTGCTCTTCTTTTCATCATTTAGTTCTTGTTCTCTCTTCTTGCTCTTGCCAACATCATCTAATCCGCCCTCAGTGTGCTTTCTCTTTTTAGTCTCCTCATCCTCCACCATAATTTCTGGAGTTATGACTCCCTCCTCATCAGCTTCAATATCAACTTGCTTTGGTTCTGTTGTGCTTGAGCTAGGCATGTTCGGAAGCACCTTGCCACTTCTCAAATGAATGGCTTTACATTCTTCTTTTCCACCCCTCTTTGGGTTAGGGATGGTATCACTTGGGAGACCGTTTCGAGCCATGGCATTCACTTGTATAGCTAGTTGCCCCACTTGAACTTCAAGGTTCTTAATAGCCGATTCATGAAGAGAAAAGGTGGCCTTACTCTCACCCCTTGAAGATTCCACTTCGATTAAGATTCGGGACAACATTTTGTCCGTCTTTGATTCTTCTTCTTTCATAGGAGCTTGCCTTGCTTGCATTGGAAAACCCGGTGGAGGGACCGGCTTGGTGCCAGAAGTAGACTCATGAGGAGGATTCAAAGTGTTACCTTAACTCCAAGAAAAGTTGGGATGAGCTCTCCAAGCACGATTGTAAGTTTGTGAGTATGGATTACCTTGAGCAGGTTGGAATTTGCCCATATAATTGACAGATTCAGTGTCCATGTAGAGAGGGCAATTGTCCGGCATGTGGACATCATTGCATTGCTCACATACAATCGGAGTGGATTGAACAGAATGCACACCACGGGGATGGCCCTTATTTATTTGAGACTCTAAGACATCAAAACGTTTGTTCAAAGCAGACAAAATAGTAGCAATTTATGATGAAGAGTCTTCTTTTGTGTTGAGTAGGGCTGGGGTAGTTGGAGTTCTCCTATCATTTCCTTGGGTGTTATTTGCAGATAATTGGTCCAGAAGTCTGAAAACTTCATTAACCGGAACATTCCGGTAACCTCCATTAGTCATAGAGTCCACTATGGCTTTAGATTGAGGATTCAATCTTGTGCAGAAAATTTGGATTACTACCCACTTGTCCACCCCATGATTGGGGCATTGTTTCATTAGCATCTTGTATCTTTCCCATGCGGCATACAAATGCTCATCTGGTTGTTGTCTAAAACTTAGAAACTCATCTCTTGCTTCCACTGATTTATCATCGGAAAAAAATCGAGCTCTGAATTTAGCTTCAAGATCAGCCCAAGATGTTATGGATCCTTCCGGAAGATTGTTAAACCAATCTCTAGCTTTCCCTTGAAGAGAGAGAGGGAACAGCCGCAACCGCAGTATATCTTGAGGAACTCCATTCTGCTTGAAGGAGTCAAACACTTCTAAGAAATACATCAAATGCTTGTTGGCGTCTTCATTATAAAGGCCATGGTATAACCCGTGCATTTGCAACATCGTTATCATCACCGGTTTGATCTCAAAATTGTGGGCTTGCATCTCCGACATTCGAATGCATGATTGAGTTCCTCTCATGTTTCTGCTGGCAAAATCATTGACCGTGGCTCTATCATATTCATCCGCCATTGTTTCAGCTTCAGTTTCAGCATCAAACTCAGATTCTGCTGTTGTTTCTGTACCAGATTCAGATTCTGCTACTGATTCTGGGTCCTCCTCAACGCGCTGTATTCCGTCCAGCACCACAATCAGTTCGTTTCCTTGCAAATGTTGCATGAACTGGACTGCTACCTGCGAAAAGGACAAGACAGCAAGTATCAAGCTACACAAGTGAAATTGAATTCAAAAAACAATGACAGAATAATTATAACGCTAACTAAAGAATCAATCGAAATCTACTAACATAAACCTAAGGTCAACTAAAATATTTGTTAAACCAATCCCCGGCAACGGCGCCAAAAACTTGTTCGCCTCTGCAAGTGCACGGGTCGCGCCAAGTAATAGAGTGATAAGTAAAGATCGTCCCACGAGGATTTGAATAACAACTAGTCGAACAATAGCTTTATGTGTTTGATCAAGTTAACTCGGATAAAGTATTGAGTGTGAGAAAAAGACAAATTTAAAAGACGTAATGATAACAACTAATGAAAATACTGACAGAATGGGATTCTTGTGAAATTAATCAATTAGAGTGACTCTAGGATTGCTCTCCCCTTTTGTATATCATAAACTCCATTTACTTCCTCCTCGTCATTCATGTTTATGGGATCTATATGTGTCAGTCCAAGGGTTGATAATCATTGGGTAAGCTCTCTCGAGTCATACCCAGCATATATTCTCCAATTAGATGCACAATCTCTTGCTGCATTTAAAGGAGAACACCCATTACACAGCCCCCTCACTTTGACAATGCTAGGTTAATGACTCTATCTCTAGGTTATTAACAAACCATACATTTAACTAGTTAAACTGTAGGTCTAGCATAACTCTACCATCGTTCTTCAATTAGACTAACTCTCTCAAGCTTAATCCATTTGAACATGTTATTCATAGCTAGCTATTTATGAATATCAGTGAAAACAGAGCAAAGTTAACACATATATACCATTATCTAATGAAGAGGAAGAAGAATTCGAGTTCAATCCATACAAAATTATCGAACAATCCTAGAATGAGAGAAACTAGCTACACATGTTTAATAGCTGAATACAAATGACAAGAATTAAAGAAGTCATAACAGAATCACAGTGGAGAAGGGATAGAATACAGAAATATCAAGGAATCTGGAATTAAAGCGCTTCTGATCCTCAAGCCCACTTGATTCTCCTTGCTTCTAGCAATTCCCAGCTCTTAGAACCTCCTTAGCCGCCTCTCTCGTTCTTTCCAAAAGTGGGAACCCTTTTTCAAAACCCTCCATTTGCCTTTTATATCATCTCAGCTGTCAAAACTCAAATCTTCATTTTCGGGGGTGGGCCGCGGCCCAAGAGATTGTGGGCCGCGGCCCACAACTTTCTATGGTTCTCTGGATATCCTGGGCCGCGGCCCAAGATGTGGTGGGCCGCGGCCCAGCACTCTCTTGGGCTCCTTTTGCTCTGTTCTGATCTTCCAGCTGGTCTTTCATTCACTGGCTGTCAGCTTCAACTTCCTTCCTCTCTTTTTCACTGCCTGCAGCTTCCTCTGGGTTAGCCCTGACTTAATCTGTACCGGTTCACACAAAGGACTTTCACACAACGTTAGACATTCATAACAGTTAGGGAGTAATATCTTTCAAAATTTCATTTTGTTGTGCATAACATGAGATAAACACAAATTAATCACTTTAATCCATTCTAATGCCCACTTATGCCTCCAAAATGAAGTGAAACAGTATGAAATATGAAATTCTAGTAAGAATTTCCTATAGTTAACATTTCCTTTCACAAGGGATAAGGAAAAGAAAGAAAGTGAACAAAATAAAATAAAATAATTCAAAGAGATACTTACAGTAGAGATGAAGCAACCATCGGCTTCGCAATCATTCTCAGGTTCATATATGTCATAAGTGTCATAGAATATCTCATCTACAGGTCCAAGCAAATCAATTCCGGGCTTCAATTCCACCTCAGGTTGGTCAATCTCTGCTTCTGCCGAGACAAAAGCAACATATTTTCCTTGTGCTGCGACGTTATGAGAATAAGAACAGCAAAAGAGATACCTGCAGTTACCATGGACACCAAGAATCAGTTCCTTAAAAGTTGGAATCATAAATTTACAACTAAAAGTTCATTATTCTACTCACATCAACTTTAAGATTTGTCATTCATAAGAAATTGAGAACATGATGCATCCCCATTCACATTTTAATTTAAGATTTGTCATTCATAAGAAATTGAGAACATAATGCATCCCCATTCACATTTTAATTTTAGTGGTCTCACTGTCCCACTACTTCCTGTCATTGTCATTCTTTGGAGTTAGAGACAAGTCCTTTATTACTTCATACCTAAGAAGGTCATTGTTTATGCTTTCATCATTTGTGATTTGCAAAATAAGAAATCAATGAAGGCTAGGGTTTGTCCTTACATATCTGATTTGTGACCAAGTTGTTTTTGCGGCAGAATGACCTGAGCTGAGTGAGAATCATTGGTGTTTGGAATAGGATGACTCATAATACATATAGCACGTGCAACTTTTCCGATCTTCTTGACCTATCAGTCAATAAATTTTTGCAAGTGAAGATTAAACTCATTATCATATATCGAGATTAATTATGTTACTTTCTCGTGTAAACCATGAAAAGTTGCTTTTCTAATCACTAAAACATGAGACAAGCTAATAGTCTAAATACTCTTAAGAAATCTAACTGTTTACCTTATCAGGTAGATATGAGGGATCACACACAACTTTCTTGCATTTGGTTGTTTCCCCTTTAGATGTCACACCAATGGCTTTCCTGCAATCATCAAATTCAACCTGTGCAGTAGAAAATAAACAGTGAGGAACATGAAACAGAAAATAAAAAATATTAGAAAAAGAAAAAAAAAATAGGGCATAAAGAACTTGGGAAGACAAAATGAACTTTAAGGACTTGTTTGGTAGGAGGGGAGGGGAGGGGAGTGAAAGTGAGTGGAGGAAAAAATTTTTAGAGTTGAATTGTAAAAAAAAAAATTGAAGAAGTGGGATTAAAAGTTTTTAATTTATTTTTTACTCTTTCATCTTACATCTTCTCTTTAATAAAATTTTGTAATCCCACTTCTCCAATCTTTTTAAATTCCACCCATAAGAATTTTTACTCCCTTCCAAATCCATTATACCAAACAGACCCTAAATTAGTTGCAAATGAAAAGCCAGAGAAGAAATATCCTTACAATTAAATTTAATTTCTTAATATGAGTGATTCATCATTATGCATTTAAGCAGACAATTCATTATCATTAGGAATTTGGGTATCAGATTCAAATGCTCTATAGATGGAAACCTAAAATTTTTGCATTGCTTTATAAGTTTTAGAAGTCAAATAGGTTAAGGATATATAAACTATATGTTGACACAAGAATGTAACCATTTGTGTGACAAAGAATCAGAGAGAGCAAGAGAGATAATAGGAAAATTCTTAGTGCAATTTGCTTCATTAGTTCATTACAATAAAACACAAGAATATCTTTGTTTTGTCCAACAGCAGAAACCAAGGTAGAATGAGGGAACAAGTTATGACAAAGAAGTAGTGGGAGTTAGAAAAATACGAAGCATGAAAACTTTTGTGACTTATAGGCTAATTACCTTCCTTAAGACATATGAGGAAACACTTTGAAAGTAATTCAAACTATCTTCCAGAATACTGAAGCATGATAATGGACTTGCCTTGCATTCTAGTTTGTTGAGCATGTAAGTTCCGCCATATACTGCACTTAAACGTGCAAATGCTTGTTCACCATCAAAGAGATGAATGTTAACTCCAAATGTATAATAACTTAAAAGGATAGGGAGAAAGAAAAACCTCCCAGTCCATGTAATGGATATATGAAAGGTGAGCCTCCTTGAAAATGTGCCAGGGACTTTGCATAAAGCTAGATAGAATTGAAAGTAGTATTACTAGCTTATGTAGGTTACCAAGTAATTCTAACTACATAAACTTCAATAGAATCAACTGAAAGGTATGAGTTAGAAGATCTCATGAAGAAAAGATAAAGGAAGCCTGAGGAATCAAGGTAATAATATTTGGTATATCCAATATTCATGGAATAAACTAGTCCACAAGAATAATAAACTCAATATTCTTCGTAGTATCACAAGATAGAAAGAGAGAACATTATATGCCAAATGACTATATGGTCCATAACCTTGTGCTAAGGATAATTATATAGGTTGTGTGTAAATGTTGCAGTGAAATTTATTATATATTACACACACTTCTTTGGTCCTATTTATAAGGTAAAGAAAGAAGAAATTTTTTTATCCTATTTAAAAGGCATCGAGATAAATTTTCATATAAATGTACACTTTTACCTTTCATTTATTATTGTATCGAATTTGTTCTCCTAGGATATAATTAACAAATCCCTAATTTATTATATATTTTTACAATTTATTTGGGGATTTTGTCATATTAATTGAGTTTAAAATGCTTTAATTGTGATAAATAGATATTAAGAGTAAATTCATTAAATTAGGATTAAAAAGAGAAAAATTGTCAAAATAATTGTAGTTACTATTAATCATTGATTCTTAAGAGGATTTGATATTGGTTTAATTGTTCCTAATTATAGGTGCTTGAAAATATTGGATTAAAATTAAAAATGGCAGTTTTGGGCTCAAATTCAGAAATGATAGTTTAGTCCCATGAATTTAAAAAATGATGGTTTGGTCCACGCCAGAAACTAAAGCGTTGTTGTCTGTTTATTAGGTCTGATTCAGAGGAGCAGCTCGAAATATACAGAGCCAGAGCAGCCGCGCATCTTCCTCCTTCACCTTGGTCTTCAATCACCTTCACCATCTACGTCCACCGCCGTCATCGGTGACATCCCTTCATCCATTGTCGCCGGCGGCCTCCTTCCTTCACACAGTACACCGTTGCTTTCTTCAACTCAAGTCAGAGCTACAGCCGCAACCTCCATAACCTTCACCTTCGTTTTCTTCTCACCATACTCTCTGCCGTGGCTTTTCTCCATTTTCCCCACTGTCAACCACCCATATCTCGTTCTTCATCATCCATTTGTCATTTAATCAGTGTTTATCCATGGTTGAACTGTTGATGAAGAATATAGCTTCTCCTTGCATGGTTGTTCTTGGCTAAATTCCATTAATCCTTTGTAGCAGTGGCTATGACATGAGCTTGGAGCTTCATAGGGGAGTTTTAGCTCTTCCATTTCTCTATTTCTACATTGTATTCGTCACTCCTAGCTTTTAGGATGAATTTTATAATGTTGGACTGATTTATTTTGATGTATTTGGATATTGGATGTGGCTTTAACCTTTGTTAGATACTTAAAATTGTGTTTATTTAGCTTAGTTATCATTTCTTTGTGCTGGTTAATCATTGAATTGATGAATTTGTGAACATTTTGTGCTAAATTTAAGGTGGCTTGGTTAGTGGATCAATGGTGTATTGTGTTTACATTGGTTTATTGAATATGAATTTATTAATTGTGTTTAGCATTGGGTTTTAGCATCATTAATCTTGATTTTTTATATGGGTGGCCATTGTTAAATTAAGATTAATGAGAAAATCATGTGGTAATGCGAGGTGGCTCAGTTATTGAATTAAAAGCTAAATACGATTTTTAAGTTCACTTAACTGCTAGAGTGTTTAATCAATTTAATTTAGAGAAATTAATATGCAAGGTGGCTTGGTAATAATCAATCTAAGTTAGGCCTAATCTAAGGGGTAGCCCTTAGGGTCTGTTGAAGGTAGCATAATTAATCTCCTATAATAATTTGATGTGAGGATTGTTTGCGCTATTGCTATGAGGAATTGCTCATTCCATTTTTGATCTCCTTGGTTCTCTTATTTCATTAATTCCTTCTTCATTCCATTTCCATCTTTATAAATTAAAATCCCAAAAAGAAGTAATCTAAGACCATTTTAATTCCATTTGCAAGAGTATTTTTTCATAGATAAAAGACCAAACCATTTTCTCCATTTTTTTTAAAATCAATTTTGATACTTAGTTTACTTAGGAATCATTTTCATTTTCGGCTCCATAAAGTGAACACGATGCCGATCATGCTGCTATATTGCAGTGTTATTCAGTATTTGAATCTCCAAGGTGGCTAAAGGGGAGTTTTCAAATTGGCGCCGTTGCCAGGGAGCCAAGAAATTGGTTCCTTGGTAAGTTAAGTGTCAAGTTTCATTGACTGGGGTGTGTTTGCTAATAATTAGTGTCCAGGTAGTATAGTTTAGGTTGATTTTCCATACCTCTGTTCTTGCATTGTGCCCTGAATCTGACTTGGATTACTACAAATCTAAGCGGAATATAGTTCTGCAATTTGACTTGTTGAGAACGCTTGCTGCACATTGGTAATTTGACCGAGGAATCTTTTTGCAGCATATTCTTGGTCTAAGAAACTGAATTTACCACTTTGGTTGAGACTTGATCATCGAAATTCTGCTGTCTTGTTTATCACAACTGTGATTTGCAAGCTAAACTTTATTTCTGATTTAGTTTTATAAAAGAAAGATGAAGATTTCTCAAGCTTTTGAATTGGCCTCTTATTGACTTTGGTAAATTTGATTGGTGTGAATTTGGTCCAACTAAGTGCAATTTATTTTGGATTTGTGATTAATCTAAGCTATTACTCTTGTGCTTGGTGTATAATGTGGACTCACAGAGCTTTGACGTTGACATAATTCTTGTTATTTGACAAATCCCTATTTTATTATATATTTTCATATTTTATTTGGGGATTTTGTCATATTTAGCTTAAAATGCCTTATTTATGCTTAATTGAGATTAAGAGTAAATATATTAAATTTTAACTAAAAAGAGCAAAATTGTCAAAATAATTATAATTACTTTTAATCATTGATTTTTCTGAAAATATTTGATGTTGGTTTAAATATATTTTAATTGAAAATCCTTGAAATTTTGGACTAAATCTGAAAATAGCAATTTGGTGTTCAAATCTGGAAAATAACAATTTCGTCTCTTGAATTTAAAGAATGACAGTTCAGTACCAATTAAAACACATCGTTTTACTCCTAATGAACTAGGTCAGACGTGAAGGAGCTGTGAGCTAAAAGGGGAGCTGTGGGGAATAATAAAAAGGAAAACAGAGATGCGAGACGATAGCCGCAGACACACGCGAAGAACGAGAGAGCAGCGGCGAGCTTTGGTCTCCAACTCCACCCTCGTCTTCTTCTCCTTTCCTCGCCGGCGACTCTAGCTACACCGTGGCCATCCATCTTCGTCGCCAGCGAGCTTCACAGTTCGAGAGACAGAGATCAGCCGCAAGTTTAGAGCTAAGAGGAGCTGAGAGTCGAGACGGTAAGGGAGCTACCGCAAGCAGAGAGCTGATTCTCTTCTCCATTTCTTCATCTCGCCGGAAATCGCCTAACATCCCAATCATCTTCACCGTCGCTGGTAGCTATCCACCAACGTTCACCTCCAGTTCTTCACCGTCGGCACCATCCACCAACGTCGGCCTTCAATTCTCACCACCCCATTACCGCCGACAGCCTCCCACAGCAACCACCATCCTCGCCTCACCTTCCATTGGTCCAAGTTGAGCTTCCTCTGTCTCTGAACTCGTCGCAGCAGTGGCTTTCTCTGTTCTGATTTGTTGGGTTTAATTTCAGCCCTGTGTTTGATTGGTTTAGTTTTAATTGGTTAATTTAATCAGTGGTTTGTATGGCTGGAATTGTGACATTATTTGGTGGGCTGTTGTGATAATAGGCAGTGGCTGATTTCCCAATCCCTTGTAGTAAGTAAGAGGCAATGGCATGAACTTGGAGCTTCAATAGGGGAGTTTTTGCTCTTCTATTTTTCTAATTCTACATTATAATTTTGATTCCTAGGTCTTAGGATGAATTTTATGATGTTGAATTGATTTATTTTATTGTACTTGGAGAACTGGATGTGGCTTGGATCTTTGTTAGATACTTGATATTGTGCTTAATTAATTTAATTATCATTTTTTTGTACTGGTTAGTCATTAAATTGATGATTCTATGAACATTTTGTGCTAATTTCAAGGTGGTTTGATTAGTGGATCAATAGTGTCTTGTGTTTACATTGGTTAATTGAGTGTGAATTTATTAATTATATTTAGCATTGGGTTTTAACATCATTAATCTTGATTTTTCATATGGGTGACCATTGTTAAATTAAGATTAATGAGAAAATCAGGTGGTAATGCGAGATGGCTCGGTTATTGGATCAAAAGCTAAATATGATTTTTAAGTTCATTTAATTGCTAGAGTGCTTAATTAACCTAATTTAGAGAGATTAATATGCAAGATGGCTTGGTATTGATCAATTTATATTAGGCCTAGTTTAAGGGGTGGCCCTTAGAGTCATTTTTAGAACTAGGATGATAAATCTCCCATAATCATTTTAAGTGAAGATTGCTTGCGCCATTGCTATGGGGGATTGCTTATTCCATTATTGATCTTCTTATTTCTTTCATTTCATTAGTTCCATCATCATTCCATCTCATATTTTCAAGAAAAATTCCAAAAAGAAGTAATTTAGGACCATTTTAATTCTAGTTGCAAAAGTAGTTTTTCATAGATCAAAGACCAAACCATTTTCTTCTTCATTTTTTAGTCAATTTTGATACTTAGTTTACTCAGGAATCATTTCCGTTTTTGCTCGATAAAGTGAACACGACCCGGATCGTGCTACTATATTGCAGTATTATTCGGTATTTGAACCCCAAGGCGACTAAATGGGAGTTTGAGGAAATTATTTGATGATTCAGTATTAATCTACTACTGCAACTGTGGAAATTATTTGTTGTCATTGAGGAAATTGGTTATGGATTTTGTGAGGATTGTAGATCTGATTTTTGGCTTGCAATTTTGGAATTTTGATAAAAGTCTTCAAAACAAAACCTAGGATTTAATCCTAAAATTTTGGTTCTGGGTTTTGGAGTTTTTGTGATACTTATTGCTGGTTTGAATTTTATGACAAGCTTGAACTGTTGGAAGACTCTTGCTAAATCTTGATGGAGAGTTACATTGTGGTGCCAACCATATTTTAGCAAAGCTAATTCTCATCTGAACTGTTCTATACTTTGTAAGTTGCAGGACAGTTCGAGCATCATTTTCATCTTAATTGAAATTGTTGATTGGTAGCTCCAAGCTGATTGAATTCCTGGTCTTGTTGTCTCTCTGTTGCAAGTTGTCTATCTGTTACTCTGCTGTGACAAGGAGTTTGGAGTTGAGAATCTGAATTTGTTTGTGTCATGTGTTAATTGGTTGCTACAGCAATTGGAAAATAGTTTGTGCTTTGTTTGCTGGAAGTTTTTTTGAATTAAATCTGTTATTGGAAATTTAAAATTATTTGGAACTTGGGAGTATTTTATTTTATAACTTGTATGGATAGGATTAACATGACTATCATGAGTTTGGATATGGGTTGAAGTTTTGCTGCACTCATTGAGTGATTTGGAACTGATTTAGACTCATTAAACATTTGCATTGAGAAATTGAGTTGGTTAGCTACTGTTTGTCCTGCATCAAGATTGTTTTTGCTGTCAACAGTGGGTAATAAGTTGAATTGCATCCATGTTTGACAAATTTCGCAATCTGAACCCAGCATTGTGCTGTCTTTGAGCGAAACATTGAGTCTAATGTGTTGAGTGCATGAATATCACATTTTGTTGGTAAAAGTACTCTAAACTGAAATTGCTGCATTTTGTGTGCTGTCATATATCTCACCTGTGTTGGAGAAATTTTGTTGCTGCTAGGATATTTAGTTTACTACAGTCATTGTGGTGAATTGTGATACTATTGTCAATATTTGCTCCTTTGCTTGCTTGAAGCTCGTACCACACATCTTGTGCCATTGAGTTTTGGATTGCTAGACTCAGTATCATTGGTTGCTAGGTTGTTAATAACTGTAATAAGCATTGCAGTCAAATTTCACCTTTGTTGTCAAGTTCTAGCCCTATTTCAACCCCATATTCACTTATTCATTGCTGGGATTTAATGAAATTCATGCGCTGTAATTGGTTTTATGCTTGCTGGAATTATGGGAAAATTATCTGGATTTGAACTAGACACTGCTATATTGTGTAATTCCATCATTTTCTACCAAACTCAATTGATTTTGTAGATGGAACTAAATGTTATGTAACCCCCTGCTGTAATTATATCCGAAATACGCGATTAAAGTGAAATAGAGACCAATAATAAACAAATAACATTTACAAACCGATCACATGATGGGGTTTTCATAATCACTTTTCGAATACAATTACTACGCAGAATATCACATTCATAACAAATCAGAGTACACAACAATAATCCCGGCAATCCCAGGTTCTATACATTAACTCAAGCTTTATAGGGCACATTCGCCCATACAAGCCTTCATATGGGGATTACACAAATCCTCTTAAATACATCTACAAATATCGTATCCAAACACATTCCAACCCATACATGTCGAAAACTGAATCCAAATATACATAATACTCCCAACTATGATAACCAATCCCCCATATCAAATACTGAAGAAGCCCTTGTTGCCCTTGGATGCTTACTCCCTCCTCGAGCCTCTTACCCTGTCTACATGATTAGTAGGGGAGGGTGAGATTCGAGAGAATCTCAGTAGGAAAACAATATCAATATGCACGTACGATAAATGTTTAATGCATGACATGCTTGCATCACACAACTCATGATAACACAATGACAATTTGCAAGCTCAATGCTTCGAACAATATACCTATGGCCATAGCATAAATTGAAACATAGCTTCAAATTACACATAATTATGCAAAGCTAAGACATGCACCAACACACTAACACATATATCAAATACAAGCAGAAGAGATATGTTCCCTACCCTCTTTCCACGTAAGCTCCAGCTCCGGCTGCTCACGATCAGGACAAACACCAAATCCTATAACCAAACAAGGACATAGGGTTAATCCCTTTTCCAATTCCTTAACTCTCAAACACTTAAGTTGGTTATCATTCACGACCTTTAGGTGGCTAATCAAAGCCCAAACATATGCCTAAAGGCTTGGGAAACACTTGACCAAAGATCACCTTTTAAAAGTCCAAAATGCTAATTTTTGGGGGTTGGCTGCAGCCAGAACACTCACAGAAGGTTTTTGGCTACAGCCAAGAATTTCTGGCTGCGGCCAAAACGTGCACAGAAACTTTTGCGCTGCAGCCAGGATTTTCTGCTGCAGCCAAGGCAACTTAGGAAATTCATAACTAATTCCAAAAAAATTGAAATGAGGTGATCCCAAAGCCAAATGAAAGATATTCAAGTCCTCTACATAGGAAAAATATTGGCCAATACTGGAAATCACCATACAAATACAGAATTACACACATTTCATCATTGCCCCAAAATAGAATCCATTTTCGACCTCAAACTTTGGACAGCTATAACTCCCAGTTCCCAAAACGAAATGGCACAACTTATATGTCCATTTGAAGCTTGGGATGTGAAATTTAAGACTGGAAAGTTTCATAATTTTCTGACATCATTTGCCCAGTCAAAACGTCTA
Organism: Inga leiocalycina; assembly: GCA_963242795.1. Taxonomy (NCBI): domain Eukaryota; kingdom Viridiplantae; phylum Streptophyta; class Magnoliopsida; order Fabales; family Fabaceae; genus Inga; species Inga leiocalycina. The sequence continues at coordinate 64,736,454 of OY725321.1, forward strand.
CACAAGCAGACTGTCCAGAACAAAACTTCAAGGGACAGATTTTCAGTTTTGCACCAATGATTCCAATGGTTCCCAAATTCACACCAAATACCATTTCCACATAAATTTGCACAACGAATCCATTGGAAACACCAAATCAATCAAATTCACATCACATTGACATGTTTTACCAATGAATTGCAACATGTCACACAATATCACATTTCAACTCAACATTGCACAACTTTCCATCTCAAGTTCCCAAATCAATTCCAATGACCAAATTACACAACAAAACACCATTTTCAACACAAAACACATGACAATTCATGCATTTCACAATTCCACCAAAATCAGGGCAAAAACCAAAATTCACAATACTCATCCACAATTCACAAAACTTAGATCAAAATGCTCCAAATACTCACCTCTTCCTCTTTCCCAAACCAATTCTTTGATTCTCCATCTTTCTAATTTTCCTCAAGCTATCAAACACCACCAATCAAGAATCTAAAACCATAAAGATGAAGCTCTCATCACTATGAACAACATTATAGAAGGGTGTTTTAGCAATAGAGGACCACAAACCAACCAAAACTCACCTTGTTTCTTTCTCTTTCCTCCTCCTTGCTAGGCGAAAATGGAAGACAAGAGAGAGAGAGGAGAGGATGAAGAAGGATCAGTTTTTTGCCTCAATTAGAGCACTTGGCCGACTAAGAAAAAGAGAGGAAAGAGAGATATGAGTATTTGAAATATTGACCAAGATCAAGGGCTCATATTGTGACACTTGTCACAATCTTATCACACCAACCATGAGCTCACATAGGCACACCACATGGGATTCCACCCCTTGATCTATTGCACAAATCAATCTCAACCATTGATCTTGAAGTTACCAATGAGTTTCCTCTTCGGTAACTGACCAATTAGTCGGTAACTTTACCGTTTTGCCCCTATTTCATGGCAATTCCCTTGGAATCACCATCAAACACTTCATATCGTTTCATTTATCATCAAAACATGCCTTCCCTCTATTCTAAGTCAATTTGGATGTTAATCCACAATTGAACTCAAATACAGGGTTTTGGCATTACTCACAACGCATACGAATCACGGTTCACATCATATTCTCCAAAAGGGTTCATTTATCACTAATGACATCCACTTTTGGAGTTATTAACCCTTAATCACAATTTGGGATTTTACTAAACTGGGGCTTAGCAGTCCACTTATCTCAGGCTTATTCTCTAGCCTCATGTCTCAAAATTCGGGGTATTACATGTTACACACTTGAAAATTGATTAGAGTTTGGTTGAAATTCAGTCGCACCTTCACTTGAGCTTGCTGGAATTTTTTTTTAAAATTTTGCCCAGAAATTGATGAGTTTTGATCTCCTTTGGGCCAATCTAAGCAAGTTCAATAGCTTTGCTATTGGGTGTAGTAAATTTTAGCCAAATTTCATCATTTTGGGCAATTTTCAATTTTTTCTTTATTTTATAGAATTTTTCTAGATTTTTCATTAGGTTAGTTTTTCAGTTTTCTTCTTTGATTTCTTCCAATTCTTAGGATTCATTTGCATCTTTAGGACTTTTTAGAACTTATAATTCATTGGGATTTAATTGATTGCAATTTGAATGGCTTGGTTTAATGATAATTATGAGTTTAGGTTCAATACTAATCTTTCTATGCTTTTTTTTTAAGGAATGATGGAACATCCAATCCAAGTGGTCCAAAAGACTTTTGATATGTATCCTTCTTCTCACTGACTTTTTGGTTCTGGGAATTAAGTTTATGGCCTACAAACGAAACCATGCAGTGTGATGAAGATGCACGTGGTCCTCGATGTGAGAAATTATGCAACACGCAAATTTCTTCTTCTCTTGCGTTCAGCATCTTTTATGGAGCCATTGTCCTTATTTAAAGTCTATCTAAATCTAAGTAAGTATATGTATCTTTAACATCGATTGGGATATTTTTCTTCAAGTAAACAAGATAATTAATATTATCTCTAGTGTTATTAATAAATTTTTACTTAATAGAAGAAAAATCTATATAATCACTACTGTTTTTTTATATTGCTTTTCTTTTCGTTTCTGCCCTTTGTTGAAGCACGAAATAGGGGGAAAAGCCCCATGAGGATTCATTTTTTGTACCTTTTTTTTGCGTCAAAACTGTATTTCAATGATAAGATCATGATGTCCATTATTTTTTAGGATAATAAATATATTAATTTTGGAATTCGAATTAATCTAAAAGCTAACTAGCTTAGGAACTCATTTCGAGACAACTATTAATTTGAGATATAGTTTAGGAAATCTTCGAAGCCCTTAAACACTAACTGTAAGTTTACAAGAATAATCAAGCCTACCAGACTTTACCAAAAGCTTGGGCTTCCAAATTGCCGTCATAAGAAACAAATCATCCCCACAAGATTCTTTATTTTTTTTGCCAACATCCCACTTAACGTTCTTTTGAGGTTATTCAAAAGCCTATTGTACTTTTTATTTAAAAAAAAAACCTACTGTACTTGACCAATAAAAGGCCTACTGTATTCGACAGTGAATTGACAAGTCGGCAAAAAAAAGAAAACAGTGAATTAACTTATACTGCCTTCCCACTGCTAACTAATACTTCCTCTAGTCATAATATCAGAAGTCTTCTATAGAAGGAAATTATAGACTAAAATATAAGAGGTTGAGAGAGTAATTAAGTAGACAAAGTTATTAACTTAACCACTGCTTATTAGTTTAAATGAGTTGATTAGATGTGCTTTTGGAATAACTACTAGGGGGAGTATATTTTTTTGCAGTGATTCTTTAACTAGTATGATTTGGGTATGGAGAAGTATAAATGTGTATTCCAGGATGCTCCATACTTGCAGCCATAACTTATTTTCCAGTCTGATATGCTAAACATGGGAAAACTTGCTTCGTTGATTAAGCAGCTCTTATATTATATACAGGAGAAAGTGTTAGATAATATAAGTATAAACTTTTTTTACTGGAAATTCCCTTAATTGAAAATATATATTTTTTTATAGAAAATAAGACATTCACTAAAAATTGTTTATGATATTTTGTTAGAAAAATTAATCTCCTTCACTACTAGGATAATTGTATTCTTTTGATCTATTAAATGTTACAAACTATTATAAACTAAGAGTCTAGTTTAAACAAAATAAAATACAAGAACCTAATTTAAAATTAAGGTAAATTATAAGAACTTTCATGTTAATTTTTTCAATTTTATATGAGCTTAATTCAGTTTTTTTTATGAACACTGGATTGAGATGTTAATATTGACAAATCCCTATTTTGTTATACATTTTTATATTTATTTGGGGGGTTTTGTTATAAATATTGAGTTTAAAATACCTTTTTTGTGATTATTTGGGATTTAAGAGTAAATACATTGAATTAGAACTAAAAAAGCAAAATTGTCATAAAAATTGTAATTACCCTTTATCATTGATTTTTGAGAATATTTTGATGTTAGTTTAATTGTAGGTTGGACAATGTGGAAAATGTCAATTGGGGTCAGAATTAATATTTTTGAAGACAAGAAAATATTATAGAACATCCCCAGAATTTCTGGAAACTGCATATCAATGAAGAAAAGTATCACAGCAAACTACAGAAAACAACCCAAAGTTTTAGAAAGCTACAGTTTTGCCTAAAAGAGTTTTAAAGTTGACAGCTTAATCCCTCTACAAACTTTTGAAGATTTGCAGTTTAATCCCTAGTCAAAACGCGCGTTTTGAGACTAGGTCAGATTTCAAATTCCATTCTCGACATAGCAGAGCTCAGGAGCGCCGCGCAAGAGCTTCGGACCCAGGAATCATTCCAATTTACATTGGAAATTTGACAAAACTCCAAATCCTATATCTTGCCACTAGCAGTTTGCAAGGTAAGAATCATTCCCCAAACAATTTCCAATTTTCTCTCTTGGTTTCCACGTTTCTTCAATTCCAGTATTTTCTTTTGGATGACATCTTTCTTCCCAATATTGCTATCCTTTGTTTAATTTTAAAGAAGTTACTAAGGCATCCTTCAAATATTTAGGACTAAATCCAACTCTTACCTAATTCTTGTATTAACAACCGGAGGTATTTACATTGAATCTTCGTCTGAAGACTTTGGAATTGATATCTTCGAAAAAGAACAAAGTATCCCCGACAAACTTCAAATTGATGTTATATTGGGGCTCAAAAGCTTATACTTGACTACAAATAAAGCAGTGAAAATGACGTCCCCAAAGTGATAACGAATGAATTAAGGAACATACAACGTTTTTGTCATTTTGCCACTGTCATTAGGTGTTATCAGTTATTTTTCAATTAATATCTTTTTATTTGCATCACTCACAATTCTTATATCATATTCGCTTACGTGTTGTATGGGATATCTATAATATGGCATTAATGACTTGATTTGGGCTTGGATGAGTCATATTCCCTTGCATAAACAATACTCTTCTGGTTTTATTTATAGGATAGTGAGAGAAGAAAATTTTAGTTCTATTTATATGGTAGAGAGAATTTTTTCACATAAATGTATAATTTTACCCTTAATTTATTATTATATTGACTTTGCTCTTGTGGATTATAATATATATTAAATAGGAGTAAAGTTGGAAAGTTGTTAAATTTTAAGGTAAATTTAATGAAATTTAAGGTTTTTCTGAGTTTGTATATAATATGCATGCTGAAAGTGTCTTATAAATATGGTCAGAGAGTATTCAACAATGAATTAACTAGCCGGCCAAAAACATAGAAAAAACCTGAATTAAATAATATTAGATGAGTCACAACGTGCTTTCGCCGCCCCCGTTGCTAACTACTAATAAATATATTACTGCCACTAGTTCCTATTAAAGAACACTTCTAATTAATTGTTATATACTAAGAGATTATCATTAATCATTTAATTTATCCTAAATTTTTCTAGCTTTTGTCCTTGTATTTTTTATTTTTTCAACTTTGAACCTCATTTATAACAAAGGTAAAATGGGGAAAAAATTAATTAATGAGGTTATTAGTTACTTATATTTGGGACCAAAAATTGTTTTTAGAAGATGCCCTATAATAAGGATCAGAGGGAATATGTAATTCATTATATTAAATATGAGTAAATTTGAAAGTTTATTTTTTTTAGATAAAGTTAATAACTTAACCACATCTTATTATATTTTTAATAAGGTGATTAGAAGTGCTTTTATAATAAAAACTAGGAGGAGAAGTATAAATGAGTATTCTAGGATGCTCCATAATACTTGCAGCTGCGATTGAATTGCTAGTGTGATATACTAAACATGGGAAGACTTTCTTCCTTTCTTTTCATTCCCTTCCTTTGCTACTTTATGGCCTCCCTAGCATGGAGCGAGATGGATTCCACCATCAACAAATCTGCCCTTCTTGCTTTCAAATCATCTATTGCGGTGGATCCATACAATCTCTTATCTAATTGGTCAGTCTCTTCTTCCCCATGTGATTAGGTTGGTGTTGGATGCAATACTCACCATGGAAGGGTCCGTTCCTTGAATCTTAGTGACAGAGGCCTTAAAGGCATCGTATCTCCACAACTGGGAAATCTCTCTTTCCTTGTTGAACTTGATCTGAGTAGTAATTATTTTCATGGCCAGATACCAAAGGAGTTGGTACAATTGCGTGGATTGAAACGACTCAACTTGAGCTACAATTATTTTCATGGACAAGTTCCAACATGGTTAGGAGATTTATATGTGCTTGAGCATTTGAGTTTTCAAAATAATAGTCTTGATGGATTTATTCCAATATCTCTGCTCAATTTGTCAAAGTTGGAGATCTTGGATTGGAATGATAACTTCATTCAAGGGGCCATTCCTCTTGAGATAGGAAGTCTAAAGCACTTGAAGATTTTACGACTTGCAGTGAATAGGCTTTTTGGAGCTATACCACAAACAATTTCCAACTTGTCTTCACTTGAATTATTGAGTTTGTCTTATAACACTTTGTCAGGTACGTTTTTAAGAAATATGAGCTTGTCTAAATTTTTTTTTTTAATATTTTGTGCGTTTCTTTTTTTTTTTCTCGGGAAAATGATAGAAAAAGAACCTTAAAATTGAAAAATTCCAAATCAGGTATTTCCTAAAAAATGAGTTATGAATTGCTTATCAAGTTTCGTCATTCCCTTATCAATTATTGGTAATTAATCTAATTTGAGATTTTACAATGTCAAATTTCTTTTTCTATCTTTTTCCCTATTTTTCCCTGCATTTTTCTGTTATTATTTTAAGAATAAACGAATCCATCGTCCAATTTTTGAAACGGTTTGTAAAGTCATAACATGTGAAAAAAGAATAATGGTACAAAGTTCAAACAAATCTAAAAGGTTCATCATTAGTCTTTGAAAATAAATATTTATTATTCTGTTATTAAAAATTTTTTGTAGGTTTTTCTTTTCTGAATAAGTACGCTTTTTTTTTTTTTTACAACTTAAAATAAGTAGGCCTTACAAGTTACAAGCAACATATCTTTTTGGAACATTTAATTTTGATTTGGATAATCTGAGTTATATATCAATTTATTATTTACTATTAATTTTTATCTGTTTGAAAAAATTAGTAACAAAATAACTTTTCTGGGAGTCTCCTAACAAATATGCGTTTTGAAAGAAATGATAAAAAGCAAGGGCGACAATTCTCCTAGTTTTTTCCTTTAACACAGTTAATTGAAAAAACTCATATTCTTACTCCTTGAATGAGATGAACGCCACTTGCATGACATATAGAAGTTTGTCAGAATTAATTAATCCACTATATTCAGAAAGATGACAGTAATAAATATAAATATAAATTAATCTAAATTGCAAAGTAATAAACTAAATTTGGGTATATAAAACACGGTGTGAAATCTTGTGGAATAGCACAATACACTCTCCAACATTAAATCCATCCAAATTTCTCATCGAAGCACATATCCCTTTTTTTTTTTTTTTAACCTGCGCACATCCAAATTATTTATTCGATCGTTATTTAGTGAAGTCAAATTGAAAGGGTCATTCCTTTTTAAAAATAAGTGTAGTAGTGGGGTGCTTTATTATTTAGAATATATTTGTTTTATTTCTAAAAAAGTGCGCAAGTCTTACTATATGTATTTATCCAAATATTACTTGTCTCATGTACATAATACCTTTATCAATTGCACCAATAATCTTATTTGGCGTATGGATTTTGATCTTGAATTGTCCCTATATAGGACTTATTTAGCTAGTAATAGATTTAATTTTTGCAAATAATTATATTTCTTAACATTGTCAGCTTAACTTTCTAACGATATATCTGATGCTTAAGTATATCTTTATTTATTTTTAATAAAATGCCGACATAAATTGTAACATTAGACTGAGAAATGTCATACTGTAGACATCAATACAAAAAATACATATACTTAAAGAAATTTCTTCCATATGTATGTTCAAAACCCAAGGAAGAAAAGGTGCACACTCTTTACTCCTCTCTCTTTCACAGTTTTAGTATTTTTATTAAATTATTTCTTTATAATCTCTTTCAACATTGATACAATAATAAATGATAATTTTTACTATATATATTAATTATTTCAACAATGAACTTTATCATTTTGTTATGACAACTTACTTATTATTCTGGATTATAATTATTGCGCATGTTGTAAAAGTTGATGTTATTGACATATTATTTGTCATTTAATATTTGAAGGAGCCATTCCAAATCATATTGGTGATCTTCCACGGCTACAGATAATATATCTTGAAGATAACCAACTTTCAAGTTCTATACCAACGTCTATATTTAACAGTTCAGTGCGACAATACATTGAACTATCCACAAATAATTTATCTGGAAGTCTGCCAATAAATTTGTGTTTTGGGATTCCAAAACTTAAAGTATTCTATGTCCATGAAAATGATTTGTCTGGTGAGATGCCCTCCATTTGGCATCAATGCAAGGAATTGGTAGATTTAGAAATGGGCGATAACTTGTTCAACCCAGGATTCATTCCCAGTGACATTGGAAATTTGACAAACCTCCAAACTCTATATCTTGCCAACAACAATTTGCAAGGTAAGAATCATTCCCCAAACAATTTTCAATTTTCTCTCTTGGTTTCCATGTTTCGTCTATTCCAGTATTTTCTTTTGGATGACATCTTTCTTTTTTTTACAAAAAAAAAAAGACGTACGAATCATCTAGCTTTCTGAATGAATCACATATCCAATAAAATCATGCCATGGGAATAATAGTTTGGTCTATGGATATTAGTCCAGCCCGATTGGAATGGTCATGGATTTTTTCAAAAATTATATCTCTGGAGCAACAACTTGGAAGGTATGAGTTCTAATTACATGTTCATTGCAAATTTATTTTCTTGTTTATAGGTCATTAATTCTTAATACACATTAGTAATTATATTTGGACCGATAAAAATATATTCGACAGGATTACATTTAAAAACACGGATCATGATGATTTCTTGTTAAAGCAAAGTATGTCATTCAAAGTGTCAATTAGCTGTGGGTTATAAATAGTTTAGTCCAACCAGATTGGAAACGTCATGGATTTTTTAATTTTTTTTAAATTATGCGCGCTTCTCTCTGTTTTTTTTTTTTTTGAAAAAATGACAGAAAAATAACTTTGAAATTGCAAAATTCCAAATCATGTATCTCCTAAAAAATGAGTTATGAATTGCTTATCAAGTTTCATCATTCCCTTATCAATTCTTGGTAATTAATCTAGTTTGAGATTTTACAATTTCAAATTTCTTTTTCTATCTTTTTCCCTATTTTTTCCTGCATTTTTCTGTTATTATTTTAAGAATAAAAGAATCCATCGTCCAATTTTTGAAACGGTGTGTAAAGTCATAACATGGGAAAAAAGAATAATGGAACAAAGTTCAAACGAATCTAAAAGGTTCATCATTAGTCTTTGAAAATAAATATTTATTATTCTGTTATTAAAAATTTTTTGTAGGTTTTTCTTTTCTGAATAAGTAAGCTTCTTTTTTTTTGTACAACTTAAAATATGTAGGCCTTACAAGTTACAAGCAACATATCTTTTTGGAAAACATTTAATTTTGATTTGGATAATCTGAGTTATATATGAATTTATTATCTACTATTAATTTTTATTTTTTAAAAAAAATTAGTAACAAAAAAACTTTTGTGGGAGTCTCCTAACAAATATGCGTTTTGAAAGAAATGATAAAAAGCAAGGGCGCCAATTTTCCTAGTTTTTTCCTTTAACCCAGTTAATTGAAGAAACTCATACTCTTACTCCTTGAATGAGATGAACGCCACTTGCATGACCTATAGAAGTTTGTCAGAATTAATTAATCCACTATATTCAGAAAGATAACAGTATTAAATATAAATATAAATTAATCTAAATTACAAAATAATAAACTAAATTGGGGTACAAAACACGGTGTGAAACCTTGTGGAATAGCACAATATGCTCTCCAACATTAAATCCATCCAAATTTCTCACCGAAGCACATATCCATTTTTTTTTTTAACCTGCGCACATCCAAATTATTTTTTTCGATCGTTATTAGTGAAGTCAAATTGAAAGGGTCATTCCTTTTTAAAAATAAGTTTAGTAGTGCGGTGCTTTATTATTTAGAATATATTTGTTTATTTTCTCGAAAAGTGCGCGAGTCTTACTATATGTATTTATCAAAATATTACTTGTCTCATGTACATAATACCTTTATCAAATGCACCAATAATCTTATTTGGCGTATGGATTTTGATCTTGAATTGTCCCTATATAGGACTTATTCAGCTAGTAACATATTTAATTTTTGAAAATAATTATATTTCTTAATATTGTCAGCTTAACTTTCTTTTTTTTTTTTGGAATACAAAGGCAAGCAATGCTTGAAAGTTTACAAATCAACGGGGTAAGTCCCACCGATTGTTCATGTGGCAGTCACCACACTCCAAAGCAAAAAGATGGATACATTCCATAGGGGATGACCCCAAATCAACAGAAACCTGGGTATTCATATGAGCCCTTCGCGCAAGATAATCAGCACAGCGAATATTCTCCCTATGTGTATGTGAAATCTGCAAATCCCAGTCCGCGTAAATAAGGGACCTGGTCTCGAAGATAAGATCATAGAAAGGGTGGTCAATTCCACTTTGTGTCGATAATAACTGAATGGCCTGGAGAGAGTCGGTAAACAGTCTGACTTTTTTGAAGCCCAACTGCATACATAACTGGAGTCCTCTTTGGATTGCATGGATTTCCGCAGCAGTTGGGAAAGAGTGACCTAACTTCTGTTGAAATCCGCGAATCCAGTTGCCTTGATGATCTCGGATGACCCCTCCACAGGCTGATTCACCATCACAAGCAGTCGAACCGTCAACGTCAATACGGAGAAAGCCCTCCTCTGGTGGTTGCCAATGTAGTAGGCCTCGCTCAGGGACTTGAAATATCTGATGAAGGAAGTGCCCGCTCTCTACACTCTCCGATAGATGATAGATGCATCTGTGAACTAACTCCTCTGGTTTGATAGCTCTACCTTCAAAAACCTGGCAACACCGGTTCTTCCAAAGTAGCCAACATGTGGTACTAAAAACTCTCTGCCACGACCATCTAGCCATCTTCTTGTTTCCTGGAGAGTGCTGTGAATTCCATTTAAGCCAATCCTGCAAACTACCAGAAGAAAACATAGTATAGTATAGATGGTTAGTTAATAAAGCCCACACTCTCTGAGCCTGCTCACAATCTCTCAAAACATGAAGGACACTCTCTTCAATTTCACACTGAAAAGGGCAAGTGTTTAGGGTAGTTGGGTTATGTCTCGCTCTAATCTCATTTGTTGGGAGCTTCTCGTGGAAAACTTGCCACATAAAGTGTTTGACTCTTTCAGAAACTCCCCAGTGCCATAAATAACGCCAGTGGGATTGATTACTTAGGTTCTGCTGGTGGAAGATACCTTCATAAGCAGATTTCACGCTGAAGATACCATCAGGAGCGTTTCGCCAACAAATAACATCATCCTCAATGCCTAATGGAGGGGAGAGTGTCATGATTTTTTCAACCACCCAATTAGGCAGAAAGGTCTCCCATTTGACCCTATCCCAATGACCAGATTGGGTGATAAATGAACGTACAGGAGCTTCCAAATCCACAAGGTGCATGTTCCTCTCAATGAAGAATTTTAGAGGCTTATCAACGGGGGCCCAGCAAGCCTGCCAAGCCTGCGTGGTCCTACCACGTCAGCTTAACTTTCTAACGATATATCTTATGCTTAAGTATATCTTTTCTTTATTTTTTTTTCAATAAAAGGCCGACATAAATTGTAACATTAGAATGAGAAATTTCAAACTGTAGACATCAATACAAAAATACATATACTTAAAGAAAATTCTTCCATATGTATGTTCAAACCCCAAGAAAGAAAAGGTGCACACTCTTTACTCCTCTCTCTTTCACAGTTTTCGTATTTTTATTATATTATTTCTTATTATCTCTTTCAACACTGATACAATGATAAATGATAAGTTTTACTATATATATTAATTATTTCAACATTGAACTTTATCATTTTGTTATGACAACTTACTTATTACTCTGGATTATACTTATTGCGCATGTTATAAAAGTTGATGTTATTGACATATTGTTTGTCATTTAATTTTGAAGGAGCCATTCCAAATCAGATTGGTCATCTTCCACAGCTACAGACAATATATCTCGGAGCTAACCGACTTTCAAGTTCTATACCAACCTCCATATTTAATAGTTCAGTGCGACAATACATTGATCTTGCCAGAAATAATTTATCTGGGAGTCTGCCAATAAATTTTTGTTTTGGGCTTCCAAAACTTAAATTATTCTATGTCTATGAAAATGATTTGTCTGGTGAGATACCCTCTGTTTGGCATCAATGCAAGGAATTGGAAGACTTAGAATTGGGCGATAACATGTTCAACCCAGGAATCATTCCAAGTGACATTGGAAATTTGACAAACCTCCAAATCCTAGATCTTCACAACAGCAATTTGCAAGATAAGAATCATTCCCCAAACAATTTTCAATTTTCTCTCTTGGTTTCCACGTTTCGTCTATTCCAGTATTTTCTTTTGGATGACATCTTTCTTTTTTTATTGTTTTTTTAAAAAAGACGTTCGAATCATCTAACTTTCTCAATGATTTACATATCCAATAAAAACACGCCATGGGAATAATAGTTTGGCCTATGGATATTTGTCCAACCAGATTGGAAAGGTCATGGATTTTTAAAATAATTATAGTTTTATTTTAACATTTAAAGTATATTATAGCGTTAATTCTCAAAATAAGTCAGAAGATTATTGTCTCAAAGTGAATTGATTATATATAGTTCATTCATGCATGCTACATACGGTTAAGGCACACATACACCAAATTCTTTTGCAGGTGAAATTCCTCAATCTATTTTCAACATTCCTTCTTTGAGAGTGGTTGCCCTTTCCTTTAACCATCTAAGTGGCAACTTGCCAGATGAGATGTGCCATCAACTCCCTCTACTTGAAGTCTTTGCGGTTGTTGAAAATCATTTACAGGGAAATATTCCAAACTCAATGTGTAATTGCACATCTTTGCTACTCTTGTATTTGAGTAACAACTCGTTTTCAGGTATGCTCAAAAATTACCCTTTTATATGAGTTGTGTGCGCGCGCTTATAACTATATCACATGTTTAGTACTTTCATTCAAATATGCGAATATATGACAAGAAATTATTGCAAGCTTTGAAATGTAATGACGTTTTCAAACACACACACTTAATAACTCCTATGGATAGGATTTATATAAGTTGAGAGAATAAGGAAGAAAAAGTTTTTCTTAAATACAAACGAGTAAAATTGATATTTTTTTCAAAGACTACCCTTATGGTGGCTAGACTCTTTGCAGACTAAAATTACATTAAAATAATCAAATAAAATCTAGAAATAATCTCTAAAATGTACTGGATCCTGTCAACAATAATATGGATCCTTTGATTCGTAAAATCGATATCTCATAAAATATTCAAACTAAAAAAATTAATTAAATAAACTATATCCTAACCAATATTGACTCAATAATAAACTAATCCTAATTGAGATATTTATAAATAATATTTATATTATTTTTAACAGAAAATAAACTAACATCTCTTTAACACATGCTAATAAACACGAATTGCAAAATATTTATTTGTAGTTTTATTAAATGTTCTCTGAAGATCACATTTTATGGAATCCTTGCCCAAAAAGTAGTTAGATTTTTATATGACACATAAGAAAGGAATGATAAAGATATTTACGTACGCAGACCCTCATGTAATTATAGGAAGTAACTAATTTCATACACGGCTTAAATTAGTTCCTTCACTTTCCTTTATTATCCAGGTATGGACTTGCTAGGATAGAAACAAGTTTAAAAGGACCAGAAAGTAATAAAATATTAGAAGTTTCTTGTAATATAGAGAAGTGAATTCAAATTTTTGAAACGTACGTGTGTCCGTTTTACACATACACGTACATTATATAAAAGTTATCATGCATCCATCATTTTTTGTTTTTTAAGTTAATCACCCAACAGCTAGCTTTTTGTTTTCAGGTCTTATACCCAAGGAGATAGGCAATCTTGATAAGCTTGAAGAGTTGGCTTTCTCAGATAATAATTTCAATGGACCCTTTCCTTCCCATATATTCAACATTACGGTATTGAGGCGCGTCTTCCTTCATCATAATTTCCTCTCTAGCTTTCTCCCATCAAATACAGGAATTGGCCTTCCCAACCTGAAAGAATTATTATTGGGAGCGAATCAACTTATTGGAAAAATTCCAAACAGCATCTCAAATGCTTCCAAGCTCACTATGTTAGATTTATCGGGGAATAAATTTAGTGGAGATATAGCCACTGCACTTGGGAATCTAACAAACCTGGTGGCATTAGATCTTGAAGGGAACGATTTGAATGGGTTGATTCCAAATGCAATTAATAGACTGCAAAGCCTTCAATATTTAAGTCTTAGCTACAACAGATTGCAAGGGTCCATCAGAAGTGAATTGTGCCAAATCAAAAGTTTGAGTGAGTTGTATCTAGGAAACAACATGTTTTCAGGAATGATTCCAAGTTGCCTCACAAATACTTCTTTGCAGAAGTTGGATTTAAGCTCTAACAAATTGATTTCTCATATACCCTCTTCTCTTTGGAGTTTCCAAGACATTTTAATCCTAGACTTATCCTCCAATGCATTGAGTGGAACAATTCCACGTGAGGTATCAAACTTTAGAACAATTATGATACTGAACTTGTCAAGAAATCAAATTTCAGGAAACATCCCAACAACCATGGGTGGCTTGCAAACATTGCAAAATCTATCTTTGGCTCAAAACAACTTGCAAGGACCTATTCCTGAATCATTTGGTGGCATGATAAATATTGAGTTCTTGGATGTGTCCCAAAATAATTTGTCTGGGGTGATTCCAAAGTCTTTAGAATTACTTGTCCATATGAAGTACATTAATCTTTCATACAATTTATTGTATGGAGAAATTCCAAACGGTGGGCCTTTTCAGAATTTTACATATGAATCTTTTATGATGAATGAAGATCTTTGTGGAAAGCCCCAACTAAAAGTCCATCCATGCAAAAAAGGAAACAAGCACATCTCAACAAAAATGGTGCTTGTGATCAAATGCTTGTCGGCCATCATTTTTGCAATCATTTTGGTTGCCTCATGCCTAGTGTTCATTAAATTTAAGAAGGGTTATGTTAGTCATGAGATGAACAATAGAGACTTCTTAAATTTGGGTGCACCAATCAAGATATCCTATTATGATATTTTGCAAGCAACAAATAATTTTGATGAGAGTAATTTTCTTGGCAAGGGAAGTTTTGGATCAGTTTACAAAGGAATTCTTTCAAGTGGAAAGATAGCTGCTGTGAAAGTATTTCACTCAAACTTGGAAGAAATCTTAAGGAGTTTCGGTATTGAATGTGCTGCCATATGCAGTTTACGTCATCGAAATCTCATTAAGATCATCAGTAGTTGCTCAAATGATGATTTTAAATCTCTAATAATGGAATTCATGTCAAATGGGAGTCTTGATAGATGGTTGTACTCTCATAACTATCATTTAGATATGGTGCAAAGAGTGAACATAATGATTGATGTGGCATCAGCGTTGAAGTATCTTCATCATTGTTCTTCTACACCAGTGGTCCATTGTGATGTAAAGCCGAGCAATGTTTTATTGGATGAAAATATGGTGGCCCATTTGAGTGACTTTGGAATTGCCAAATTGTTAAGTGATAGTCAATCCGAAATTTATACCAAAACTTTGGCTACAATTGGTTATATGGCACCAGGTAATAATTTAATACTCATATTAAAATTTATTTAATTTCTGTTACTTATATTCATTTATACCTACACACATGCATGCACATGATCGAAGAAACTATAAGTTATTCGACTATTTAATTCAGCACTCAAATTTATATGTAGAGTATGGATCAAGAGGAGCTGTTTCATTGAAAGGAGATGTATACAATTTCGGTGTTTTGCTTATGGAAATGTTTACAAGGAAGAAACCAACATATGAGATGTTTGTTCAAGGTCTAACTTTGAAAGAATTTGTTAGCAAATCAACACCAAATTCAATCATCAATATTATTGATGTCAATTTGATGCACACAAGCAACCAAAACACTGGTAATATATTTTGTATATTACATCATCAGTTTTTGAGTTGGCATTAAATTGTTGCACTGACGCACCTGAGGCAAGACCTAATATGTCAGAGGTTGTGGTGTCACTGAGAAAACACAAGGCCATGCTAATGCAACATATTCAAGGAAACCCTTGTTGAATAATTGTGTTAAATCAAATTGTATTTGCTACAATCTATAACCCTTTGGATTGTTTTAATTTTGGCAACTTGTCATATGGAGTGATGGTGTCTCCTGTATTAATATATTATTATTTGAAATTTGAGCATTTTGGACTCACATATGGGTTTTGGTTGTCTGCAAGGTAGTTCTTAACTTTTATGTGTTACAGATGTACATTGAATAATAGTAACATAGAGATAATGGCTTTTTTTATTTCATGATAAGTGAATAAAGTTTAGAAAGTGATTGGCTTGAGGAAGATATACGTAATAGATCGTGGAGGAGAAATAGAAATTGTTATAAAAAGAAGATATGGTCGGAAAAAAGCAATGAAATTAATCCACCAGAGAACCAAAGTGATTCCCTTTATAACTCTTATACGGCATCGGGTCTTTAATATAAGACTCAGTTGACTAATTTGAAGAGATTAAGGATATTAAATAAATTATTTTAAAGTATTTATATTTTTCATTTTTCCTCCAAACTAATTTGCTTGACTTATAAATAATATATAATCTAATGATCCACCTAAATAATTTAGCTACTTTATTCTCTCCGGAGCAGTGGACTGGGTTGTATTGAGGACATAAGGTGGTGTTAATTATTCAATGACTGGGTTAACATGATTATTGGGTTCATTGTGGACTCCAACACATACTGAGTGAGTTATAGAATCAGTATGCTTGTGAAATTTATTTAAAGTGTCTATTTGGGGTCTTTGTTTTCTTACTTTTATTATGTTATTTTACCGTTAATTGATTCGTTATAAATGTTTTTACAAAGATTACATATTAAAACTGCCACAAAAATTGCCTAGATCATGCGCTTAAATTGCCACAAGTAAGATAAATTACCTTATTTTAAAATCCTTTGTGGTTTATCTCAGTTCTGCGATTATTTTAGATTTTTATGTATTATTTTAAATGTAAAAATAAAATATTCAAAAAATAAAAAATTAACAAACCCGTTACCCGTAACTTCTGCAGTCATAAGAAGGCCAAAAAAAAAAACTTCGACAGTCATATGCATTATTATTTATTTGAATTTAAAATATAATGTTCAAAAATATTTTTTTTCTATTCAGGTTTTTATTTTAGCATAATGTGTGAAAGATGTCTATTTCTCTATTGGTGGACTTATTTCAAATCCACTTAAAATTTTATAGTATCTTATTTTTGATATTTTGAAATAAAACTTTTAAAACAAATTTAAATAATTTATGCATTTAAAATATTATTATAAATATTTAAATCCCTTACCGTTATTTCTTTCTTTAGAGTTATCTCAAGTTTTTATGTATTATTTTAAATATAAAATATAAAAGATTCAGAAGCCTGTACAGGAACAGGGGCAGTTCATAAATAATATATAACGTTGCATCATTCTCGTTTTAATTATAATAATCTTTTCGGAAAATGTAACAAATAAAATGACCAAAAACTAAAAGTTTGTTGGTAGTTAATTTGGATAATTATTGCTATCAAAGGTATTGATCGGGAAAATCAGTGTTCAAACAGGAAAATTTTCAATTCCTTAAAAAGTTGTGAGATATTTGAGATTTGAGATTTGAGAGTATTTTATTTTATGTATTTCAATTTTAATATATTGAATTATTTTAAATTTTATAAAACTGTTATTTATTAATTAATTAATTTAATTATTTGAATTTATTTTTGATTTAGATATCGAATATATATATATATATATATATATATATATATATTAATTTTTAACTTTACTCTTTTTCTCCCTTATCTTAACTTTTTATGTATTATTTAAATTTAAAATTTAAAAGCTAAGCAAATTTGCAAGCTCCTAATCCATTATGAATTATTTTCATTCAATTTATTGATTTTATTTTTTAAATTTTTTATTTTGCATTTTAGATTTTGAAGTAAGTTTTTTAATCTTTTTAACATGTGTGAAAAGGTACCCATAGGAAAACAAATTTGATACAATAATAAATGAAGGGAAAAATTGTACATTCATATGAAAATTTCTCTCTATGCCTTTTAATAGAATAAAAAATGATTTCTCTCTTTACCCTATAAATAGGTTGAGTGTAAATGTTGCAGGGAAATTTAGTATATATTACACAAACTTCTTTGGTTCTATTTATAGGGTAAAGAGAAGAAATTTGTTTATCGTATTTAAAAGGCACTGATAGAAATTTTCATATGAATGTTCAATTTTACCCTTTATTTATCCTTGTATCGAATTTGTTCTTCTGGGATATAATGCATATTATATAAGGGTAAAGTTGAAAAGTTATTCAATTTTATGGAAGAGTTAATACATTTTAAGGTTTTTCTTGGGTGTCTCCATTGACCTCTCTCTTCATTTACTCTCTGTTTAATGTCTCAACCGTTAAATCAACTTTTAATGGTTAAAATTTAATGATAGCTTTTTATTATAATTGAAATTATAATAATATATTTATATGTATCATTAAATGGAGAGTAAATGAAGAGAGATGTCAATGGAGACATCCCTCTCCCCATATTATCCCACGTATTATGCCACATGAGCATAATCAAATCCTCAAGCTTGAATCACAAGTTAAACAAAATAAACACTGCAAAGAATTACCAACATCACCACCGGCATCACTATTATATTGTTGACAGCCACCTAAACCCACTGAATCAAATCAAAACAGATTATCAAAACCAGAAATCCTAAGCCACCCAGTACTTGCTAGAAAAACCAAACAAGAAATGAAGATGAAAAAAATATGGATGGAAGTCCAAGAACTATCAAAGATGGGGAAAGGTGAAACGATTAAGATGACAAAAGCCGCAATGGCAAAACCAGAAACATATCAACAAATCCATGAATTCATGAACAAAGTTTAGATGAACGACAGTGCTTTAATGGACTAAGATCTATACATTTAAAAGAAAATAGACCAATATCAAAATCAAGAGAAATGAAATGTTGTGAAAAAGGTCTTATGTAACAGTGAGTGTCTTGTAAAGCAAGGGCGGTCTTCAAATAGTGATGTCCAACGGGTCTCACAAAGCTTACTTAACAAAATCAAGACCTCGTTTATAAAAAAAAAATTAAAAAGGTTAGAGACACCACTAACTATTTGAGTAAATGTTAAATCACATTGTAATTATTGTTTCTTTTACTCTTTTTCCCCCTTTTATTTTTATGTGAAACTTTTAACCTCAAAAAATGGAATGATGACATACGATTTTGTATTATATTTTATAATGCATTTAAAATTTGAATACTGGCATATTGCAAATTAAGTTCCTATTGGATTTGAATAATAAGAACATTAAATCCTTATCTCTACTCTTGCTCCCAACCTGCCGCAAAACGATGGCAGCTTACCACGGACTTCATTAGTTTGGTCTGATTAGAGGACACTTGTAATGTGCAAACTTACTGCTTGCCTTTATATCACAAAAAAAAAAAAAAAAAACACAAACTGTTATAAATAAATAAATTGTTTTCAGTATTGGGTTATTGGGCTTAGGCCTATACGCTTTAGTTCCAGGTCTCTATATATATACATAGACTAATGTAACACTGTGTGATGGTTGATGTTATTCTGGTTAATGAATAAATGTGTGTATTTTTCAGTGTTATTTTTTGGGTTTTTAGTTTAACATGGTATCAGAGAGGGTTGCAATTTTAACCCTGTCTTTCATTTTCGGATCTTGCTTCTAGGTTGCCAAGATCCTAATCCAGATGGTGGTTGTAGTGCCCGAAATTTGAAAAACAAGGAGCTGCCACCAAAATTTTAGAAAAGGATAATTTGGAAACCTTTTTAAAAATGGAAACTGGTATGCAAACACTATTTAGGGTTCGGGAGTCGATTGTGTATGGGGAAGGTGTTAGGTACCCCATAACACCCATTCATAAGGATGGTTGCCCTAAGTTAATTATTTAAAAATAAATATGGCCTTTAATCTTATGATAATTACCCAAATAAAAAAGAATATTTACAAAAATAAATGAAATGGAAACTAAAGAAAAATGAACATTTATTTATAAAAAGAAAATAAGGAAAAATATATTTATTTACGAAGTTGGACTTGACCTAGAATGAAAACCTAAGGCCTACGTACCTTTTAGAGGGATCAAAACCTACGTAGTTCGGGGGTAGAAATGTGTGTCACTTTGTCGGTGTTTTTTTAGAAAAAATGGTCATTTATTTTATTTGAGAAAAATATTTTTTGTTTGGTTTTTGTTTTTTTAAGTCTTTTTAAAAAGGCCTTTTCCTTATTTTATCATATGAAACCAAATTTGCTTATTTTAAGAAAAGAACATTTTTTTTTGAAACTTTTTATTTGTAAAAATAAAAGTTCATTAAACCAACAAGGAATTGTATTTTTCACCTATGATTCAAAAGAGTCTAAAATGGTAAGAAAATCAATAAAGACAAAGTAAGAGCATGTACCTGTTGCGCTTTGAACCTTGCTACAAAAGAGACAAAGTGAGGAAACCACATGGATAGAACAACACAATCGCACACAATTCATTCATACCAACAATAATATCTAGAATATGAAATAGGCCAACACATACCATTCATCCTGACATTTGTAAGCCACCTGATCCATTATATTTGGCAAACCCAACATATATCAAAGTCATGGTGCATGGTTCACACACATGTGAATCACGATGATGAAAGCATAAAGATGAAGGCATGGTGAATCATAAGAGATGCAATCAAGGAGTCAAGTAATAACATGAAGAAAAAATAAATTACGTACTCATTCCCTGACACAAAATAAAAAATACAAGCAGAAGTTTGATTGCAAGAGACATAACGTGAGAGGGTATATGGACACAATCATGTGTCAGTAGAGAAAAACCCCATGTTTTAGAAGAATTATGTAAAGAATAATAGCTCTCAACCTTGCCTTCTTTCTCTCAGGAATTCTTCTCAAATTCTTGTGTGTCTTGCTTCAACCCTTGCACTCCTATTTATAGTCTCAAGGTAGAGTTTTCTCCATAAATAGGGTGTTCGCTGGTTCTTGAAGCTTCGATTAGATTTTGTTTGCTCGAAGCCTCGCTTTATTCAATCCTTCTCTTCGTTTTGTTCACCGAGACCTCGTCAGAATGGATTTTGGTTTCTGAAATCCCGATCCAGTTGGTAACTCTCGAAGATTAAATGGATTTTGTTTCTCATGAAGCATCATGTTCTTGAATCTGTGTGCGCCACTCTCTTCAATCCTTCTTGCCGTTTTCACCGAGTTCTTGTCAGCATGGATTCTGGTCGCTGAAATCCTGATATAGTTGGTAATTCTTGAAGATTCAATGAACTGTGTTTCTCGTGAAGCCTCACGTTCTTGAATCTATGCGTCGCCGTCTACGTCAAATCCCTTGTTAGTAGCCCTGTGTGGGCTACCTTAATTGTTAGTATCATGTACGAACTCCTATGGGGAGTTTTAGTAATCATGCACATAATATCAGTATATTTATGTTATTCCTGTGTTGCCTACCGAACCGTATATTGTTTTTCCCGAATACTCTGGTAAAGGTGAAATTAAAATAAGGGCGTGACATTATCATTTGAAATTTGAGCATTTTGGACTCACATATGGGTTTTGGTTGTCTTCAAGGTAGTTCTTAACTTTTATGTGTTACAGATGTACATTGAATAATAGTAACATAGAGATAATGGCTTTTTTTCTTTCATGATAAGTGAATAAAGTTTAGAAAGTGATTGAGTTGAGGGAGATATACGTAAAAGATAATTGAAATGTGGAGGAGAAATAGAAATTATTATAAAAAGAAGATATGGTCGAAAAAAAGCAATGAAATTAATCCGCCTGAGAATCAAAGTGAATCCCCGTATAACTCTTATACTACATCTGGTTCTTAATATAAGACTCAGTTGACTAATTTGGGGAGATTAATAATGTTAAATAAATTATTTTAAAGTATTTGCATTTTTCATTGTTTCTCCAAACTACTTTTCTTGACTTATAAACTAATATATAATCTAATGATCCACATAAATAATTTAGCTTCTTTATTCTCTTCAGAGTAGTTAACTGGGTTGTATTGAAAACATAAGGTAGTATTAATTATTCAATGACTGGATTAACATGATTATTGGGTTCATTGTGGACTCCAACAAATCCCATCTTGCATTGACGCAACTAGAGAAAATGGGCCAATACTAAGACTATCCAAAGCTTTGAAATAAATTTATAGATAGAGATTGGGTTGCCTTTATAATGTTATGGAATATGATGTTTTACTTTTATACTATTTTATTTTATTGGTCAAAACATGTAATTCAAATGCCAAAATTACTTGGTTTCCAGCCTGTGTTGGGCTTGGTTTGTATGGCCCATGTCATTGTTAAACCAAAATTACTTTTATATTACTTTAATCAAAATCATGTTTTAAAAAAATATATATCAAAATTTTAAATGTTAATACAATCTTTAGTCCCTCTAAATTTCTCTCATTTTGGTTTTGGTTCTTCTAATATCAAATTATAGGTTTTGAAACCTCAAATTTCATTCTAAATTAGACCCTATAATTTAATAAAAACTTGATCATTTTGCCCTTTAAGGAATCAATACCCATAGTTTGAACTTTGAAACTTCAAGAACAAAGATTATATTAACCCAAGTTTTAAACACATATCTAAGCTCCTCAATGTAATTATGGTGCATTGAAGTTAATACAAAAAAGAATTTTTAGAATTCTAGTTACATTGTTCTTAAAACTATAGGTGATAACTATGTTTTTTTAGTGGTGATTTTTTTGCCATCGTTTTCATTGGTGATTATTTAATAATTAATAACATTCATCCAACTATTTTTATTTTTATTTTTATGTAAAAGGATCATAAATTTAATTATTTACTTTTTTTTATCTACTTTTCCAACATTTATTTTTCTATTGAAAACAAAAAGAAAGAAAGAAAGAAAGCTGAATGGGATCTCAATATTTATAATAGTTTCTGATTTGGTGTTCAATGCCTTGAATAGTAGGTGAAAAACTACGTCTGGGACAACCTTAGCATGAAGAACTCTGAAACCGTTTCGAATGGACAGCTTGAGAAAATGTGAGTTAGTTTTGGTTGGCGAATAGGAAACCGTTACCTTATTGTTGTTTCTAACGTCTAAGTAAATTTTGCTATATTTAATAGGTTTTGGGATACTGGGCTAGCAGGGGTGTGCTGCAAGCTTCAAAATGGACATATCATTTGTGCCATTTCGTTTTGGGAACTGGGAGATATGACTGTCCAAAGTTTGAGGTCGAAAATGGACTCTGTTTTGGGGCAGTGATGAAATTTGTGTAATTCTGGAATTTTATGGTGATTTCTGGTAATGGATCATATTTTTCCAATGCAGAGGACTTAAATACCTTTCATTTGGCTTTGGAATCACCACATTTCGATTCTTCTAGAATCATATTCAATCCTTCTCTTCGTTTTGTTCACCGAGACCTCGTCAGAATGGATTTTGGTTTCTGAAATCCCGATCCAGTTGGTAACTCTCGAAGATTAAATGGATTTTGTTTCTCATGAAGCATCATGTTCTTGAATCTGTGTGCGCCACTCTCTTGAATCCTTCTTGCCGTTTTCACTGAGTTCTTGTCAGAATGGATTCTGGTCGCTGAAATCCTGATATAGTTGGTAATTCTTGAAGATTCAATGAACTGTGTTTCTCGTGAAGCCTCACGTTCTTGAATCTATGCGTCGCCGTCTACGTCAAATCCCTTGTTAGAATGTCTTTCCGTCCCTATCTCGTGGTTCTTGCCGGTGATCTAGTGGTTTGCTTTATTGCTTTGATTTCTTACAATCAGGTTCTCGCCGACATTCTCCTATGGCGATATGATGAGTGTCTATCTTGATTATGTGGGAGATTCACGCCGTCCTCCTTTATGGTGATTTTCCTTCTGAGTTCAAGGTTTCAAGCTACATGACACTCCACGTTGCCGACCGTCCAATCCCAGGTCTATCTTCGACAATTCATCTTTTTCATTCAAAATGAGTGATTCTACTAAAAATCCCCTCCAATTGGTTAATTTCAATCATCCTCTCCATCTCCACCCTGCTAATACACAAGCCACCACGTTGGTTCACCAAGTTCTCACTGGGGCTGAAAACTACTCAACTTGGAGCAAGGCTATGAAGATGGCTCTTCATGCTAAGAACAAGCTCATCTTCATTCAGGGGACTTGCAAATGTGAGCAGTAGGATGACAAGTTGAGGGACCTCTGGGGCTGCTACAATTCGGTCGTGTTATCTTGGCTGATCAATTCTGTTGACAAGGGAATTGCATCTAGTATAGTCTTCTCTCTTAATTCCCACCTTGTCTGGCTGGACCTCAAGGAGAGGTTTGATAAAACTGATGGTGCGAAAATTTACTCCATGCACTGTGCTATAAATTCATTGGTTCAGGGGAATACTTCAATCTCTGTCTATTTCACCAAATAAAGGAATTATGGGATGAATATTCTACTCTTGTCACAATACCTAATTGTAGTTGCAGTTCTGCTGTCAAATACTATAAGGTTGTATAAGAGCAGTGCTTGTTTCAGTTTCTTATGGGTTTGAATGATAACTTCCAAAGCACAAGAAGCCAAATTCTTCTTATGAACCCTCTTCCTTCAGCTGACCAAGCATATTCCATGGTAATTTAAGAAGAAACACAGTGTCAAATAACCACTAACCCATCTAGATTTTCACAAGACTCTTCGATTATGGCCACTAATTCAATTAGAGGTGGTAGAGGACGTGGACGAGAGAGGGGGAGAGGATGGTCAGTGGATATTTGCTCTTATTGCAATAAAAGGGATCACCGTCGTGATAATTGCTATCAGCTGATTGGGTTCCCAAATAGTTCTGCATCTCAAAGATAGAAGAAACCAGAGGATGATAAAGGGAGTTAGAACATTCAGACCATTGAACACATTCCTCCTAAGGTCTCTAGTGCAAATGCCAGTTCCCCTCAGGCCCCCTTTTTCACCCAAGAACAATATAATCACATTTTGGAGCTGTCGAAGCAGGACTCGGATCCTAAAGAGGTTGCAGTCAGTGTACAAGCAATAGCACCAGGTTTGCATGCTAATGTCTTCACTCATTTAGATTCCTGTGCTAGTTGTCATATAATAAGTAGTTTAAGTCAATTAGATAAATCACAACCTTACCTAGGACCATCCAAGTAGGTAAGAGTCCCAAACGGTCAAAGAATTAGAGTCACTCACACCAGTGAAATAAAATTAACCAATCACATTATATTGCATGACGTTTTGTATGCAAAAGAATTCTGCTACAATCTGATTTCTATTGCTAAATTGACTATGGATTGTTCTTGTGTGGCTTCCTTTTTCCCTCGTTCATTTTCACTCCAAATTTTATTTTTCTTGATTCTATCATCAACTACACATCCTAAACTATCTATACAAAAAGACCCATTCAAAAAATCCATCTATAGCCTCTGTTTAAACTTCTGCAAGTTTCAGGTATGTACTCTGTTTTTCGGACAGCAAAATAAGGTGAAAAAAACTAATATGTAACCATGAATTTATACTCTAAACCTTAAGAATTTTAACTCTATACTCTCCTACACATATGTCCTGAGGTTAATGATCAAATTTCAGAACCAAAGAACCCCAAAATGGTCACACAATCACTGGTTTAACAACTTTTTGGAGATAGAATTTTCTGACAAATTTTCTCTTGTTCAATCCTCAAAACCACCACAACAACAACAACCTCAAATCCACTCAAGCCAAATGGTATAAGCAAGCTAAAGATGTAAGAGACTCACCTACACAAGAATTTGGTGTTGCATGTATGATTTGGAGCTTCCTTCTTCCTCTTCTCCAACGCCTCTCTCTTCTTGGCTCTCTCTTTCTCAATTCTGTCTTTTTTCGTCTAAGGCTCTCTCTCCCTCTGTTTTGTTTTCAGCTGCTGTCGATAATTAAGAACTGAGGTGCTAAGTGTTTGATTAAATATAAGGTGTGGGGTTATGTGGTTGGAAGGGAATGAAGTGGGGTGTTGTTTTTTTCCTCCTACGTGAAGTGTGTGTGTTTGTGAATGGATCATGCAATTGTAATAATGAATGCAAGGTAGTGGCTGTCGGTGTGCTCTTATAGAATGCCAAGTGTGATGTGTGTGTCGGTGTCTGGGTGTGTGTTTTTATACATATATAGGTATATTTTTATCCTATTAATTACACACACTAGGTCCTAATTTTTTTCTTTGTCTAATTTAAGATTCCTTAAATTTCGTAGATTCCATAATTTGACTTATTATCTAATTATTGTTCCTCAAATTTTTTTCGGGAAAATAGGCCTTTTATTAGATTTTGGGATATTACAGGTGAAGATTAAACTCATTATCAGATATCGAGATTAATTATGTTACTTTCTCATTTAAATGATGAAAACTTGCTTTTCTAATCACTAAAACATGAGAGAAGCTAATAATATAAATACTTTTAAGAAATCTAACTGAGTATCTTATCAGGTAGATATGAGGGATCACACATAACTTTCTTGTATTTGGCTGTTTCCCCTTCAGATGTCACACCGATGGCTTTCCCACTATCATCAAACTCAACTTGCTCAGTAGAAAATAAACAGTGAAAAAGTTGAAACAGAAAGTAAAAAATATTAGAAAAAGAAAAAAAAATAGGACATAAAGAACTTGGGAAGACAAAATGAACTTTAAGGGCTTGTTTGGTATAAGGGGAGGGGAGGGGAGTGAAAGTAAGCAGAGGGAAAAAATTTTTGAGTTGGATTTTAAAAAAATCGGAGAAGTGGGGTTAAAAGTTTTTAATTTATTTTTTACTCTTTCATCTTACATCTTCTCTTTACTAAAATTTTGTAACCCCACTTCTCCAATCTTCTTAAATTCAATTCATAAAAATTTTTACTCCCCTCCAAATCCCTCATACCAAACAGACCCTAATTTAGTTGCGAATGACAAGTCAGAGAAGAAATATCCTTACAATTCAATTTAATTTCTTAATACTAGTGATTCATCATTATGAATTTAAGCAGACAATTCATTATCATTATGAATTTGGGTATCAAATTCAAATGCTCTATAGATGGAAACCTAAAATTTTTGCAGTGCTTTATAAGTTTTAGAAATCAAATACGTTAAGGATATATACACTATATATTGACACAAGAATGTCACCATTTGTGTGTCAGAGAATCAGAGAGAGCAAGAGAGATAATAGGAAACTTCTTAATGCAATTTGCTTCATTAGTTCATTATTCAATAAAACACAAGAATGTACTTGTTTTGTCCACCATAAGAAATCAAGTTAGAATGAGGGAATAAGTTATGACAAAGAAGTAGTGGGAATTAGAAAAATACGGACCCTAAAAACTTTTGAAACTTATGGGCTAACTACATTCCTTAGGACATATGAGGAAAACACTTTGAAAGTAAACCAGATAAAGTCTTTAATCCTTTCCTTTTCTTTTTTTTTTTCCATCATAAAACCTTTATAAACCAAAAGGGCTTTTACAGTAGAAAAGCATCAAGACACAAGCTTTCACCACTTCCAGTAATTCAAACTATCTTCCAGAATACTGAAGCATGATAATGGACTTGCCTTGCATTCTGGTTTGTTGAGCATGTAAGTTCCGCCATATACTGCACTTAAACGTGCAAATGCCTGTTCGCCATCAAAGAGATGAATGTTAGCTCCAGATGTATAATAACTTAAAAGGATAGAGAGCAAGGAAAACCTGAGGCAATTCTCCCCGTCCATATAATGGATATATGTAAGGTGAGCCTCCCTGAAAACTCTGCATAAAGCTAGATAAAATTGAAAGTAGTATTACTAGCTTATGTAGGTTACAAAGTAATTCTAACTAGATAAACATCAATAGAATCAGCTGAAAGGTATGAGTCAGAAGATCTCATGAAGAAAAGATAGAGGAAGCCTGAGGAATCAAGGTAATAACATTTGGTATATCCGACATTTATGGAATAAACTGGTCCACAAGAATATGTCAGTGCATAGAAAGAAACAAAATTATAATAATAAACTCACAATATTCTTCATAGTATCACAAGATAGAAAGAGAGAACATTATATGCCAAATGACTATATGTCCATAACCTTGTGCTAAGGATAATTATACAGGTTGTGTGTAAATGTTGCAGGGAAATTTATTATATATTACACATACTTATTTGGTCCTATTTATAAGGTAAAGAGAGAAGAAATTTTTTTAGAGAGATTTACAGTAAGGTCCCAAGGACCAAACAAAATAACAGTAAGGTCCCTCTAAAAAAATAACAACTCGTTAAGCGTGTTTTTACAACATGTTGAATCATTTTTTCATGCTTTCACTTTTCACAGGGACCTTAATGTTATTTTGTTTGGTCTTTGGGACCTTACTGTCATTCTCCCATTTTTTTTATCCTATTTAAAAGACAAATAAATTTTCATATGAATGTACAATTTTACCCTTCATTTATTTTTATATTTAATTTGTTCTCCTAGGATATAATTGATAAATCCATAATTTCATTATATATATTTACACTTTATTTGGAGATTTTTTCATATTACTAGAGCTTAAAATGCTTTAATTGTGATAAATAGATATTAAGAGTAAATTCATTAAATTAGGATTAAAAAGGGTAAAATTGTCAGAATAATTGTAATTACTCTTAATCATTGATTCTTGAGAGGATTTGATATTGGTTTAATTGTTCCTAATTGTAGGTGTTTGAAAAAATTGGATTAAAATTAAAAATGGCAGTTTTGGGCTCGAATTCAAAAATGATAGTTTAATCTCATGAATTTATAAAATGACGGTTTGGTCTAGGCCAAAAACTACAGTGTTTTTGTCTGTTTATTAGGTCTGATTCAGGGCAGCAACTCGAAATATGCAGAGCCAGAGCAGCCGCGCATCTTCCTCCTTCACCTTGGTCTTCAATCACCTTCACCATCTACTTTCACCACCGTCGCCGGCGACGTCCCTTCCTCCATTGTCGCCGGCGACCTCCTTCGTTCACATATTGCACCGTTGCTTTCTTCAACTCAAGACAGAGCTACAGGCGCAGCCTCCATAACCTTCACCTTCATTTTCTTCTCGCCATACTCACTACCGTGGCTTTTCTCCATTTTTCCCCACTATCAACCACCCATATCTCGTTCGTCGTCATCCATTTGTCATTTAATCAGTGTTTATCAATGGCGGAACTGTTGATGAAGAAGACAGCTTCTCCTTGCATGGCTGTTCTTACCTAAATTCCATTAATCCTTTGTAGCATTGGCTATGGTATGAACTTGGAGCTTCAATAGAGAGTTTTTGCTCTTCAATCCCTCTATTTCTACATTGTATTTGTTAGTCCTAGGTGTTTTTAAAGAATTTTATAATGTTGGACTGATTTATTTTGATGTATTTGGATATTGGATATGGCTTAAACCTTTGTTAGATATTTGACATTGTGTTTAATTAGTTTAGTTATCATTTCTTTGTGCTGGTTTGTCATTGAATTAATGAATTTGTGAACATTTTGTATTAATTTTAAGGTGATTTGATTAGTGGATCAATGATGTCTTGTGTTTTCATTGATTTATTAAATATGAATTTATTAATTGTGTTTAGCGTTGGGTTTTAGCATAATTAATCTTGATTTTTCATATGGGTGGCCATTGATAAATTAAGATTAATGAGAAAATCATATGGTAATGCGAGGCTCGGTTATTGAATTAAAAGCTAAATACGATTTTTAAGTTCACTTAATTGCTAGAGTGTTTAATCGATTTAATTTAAAGAAATTAATATACAAGGTGATTTGGTATTAATTCCTATAATTATTTGATATGAGAATTGCTTGCGTTATTGCTATGAGGGATTGCTCATTCCATTGTTGATCTCCTTGATTCTCTTATTTCATTAATTCCTTCTTCATTCCATTTCCATCTTTATAAATTAAAATCCCAAAAAGAAGTAATCTAGGACCATTTTAATTCCATTTGCAAGAGTAGTTTTTCATAGATAAAAGACCAAAACATTTTCTCCATTTTTTTAAAATCAATTTTAATACCTAGTTTACTTAGAAATCATTTTCATTTTCGGCTCCATAAAGTGAACATGACCCGGATCGTGCTGCTATATTACAGTATTATTTAGTATTTGAATCCCCAAGGCGACTAAAGGGGAGTTTTCAAATTGGCACCGTTGCCAGGGAGCCAAGAAATTGGTTCCTTGGTAAGTTAAGTGTCAAGTTACATTGAATGGGGAGTGTTTGCTAATAATTAGTGTTTAGGTAGTATAGTTTAGGTTGATTCTCAGATTATACTAGTTTCCATACCTTTGTTCTTGCATTGTGCCTTGAATCTGACTTGGATTACTAGAAATCTAAGTGCAATATGGTTCTGCAATTTGCTTTTTGAGAACGCTTGCTGCACATTGGTAATTTGACTGAGGAATCTTTTTGCAGCATATTATTAGTCTAAGAAACTGAATTGACGACTTTGGTTGAGACTTGAGCATCGAAATTCTGCTGTCTTTTTTATCACAACTGTGATTTGCAAGCTAAACTTTATTTCAGATTTAGTTTTATAAAAGAAAGATGAAGATTTCTCAAGCTTTTGAATTGACCTCTTCTTGACTTTGCTAAATTTGATTGGTGTGAATTTGGTCCAACTAAGTGCAATTGATTTTGGATCTGTGATTAATCTGAGCTATTACTCTTGTGCTTGGTGTATAATGTGGACTAACAGAGCTTAGAAGTTGACAAAATTCTTGTTATTAATCTGCTGCTGCAACTGTGGAAATTATTTGTTGTCATTGAGGAAATTGGTTATTGATTTTTTGAGGATTGCAGATCTGATTTTCAACTTGAAATTTTAGAATTTTGCTAAAAGTTTTCAAAACAAAACGTAGGATTTAATCCTAAAATTTTGGTTCTGAGTTTTGGAGTTTTTGTGATACTTATTGCTGGTTTGAATTTTATGACAAGCTTGAACTCTTGCTAAATCTTGATGGAGAGTTAAGTTGTGGTGCCAACCATATTTTAGCAAAGCTAATTCTCATCTGAACTGTTCTATACCCTGCAAGTTGCGGGACGGTTCGAGCATCATTTCCATCTTAATTGAAATTGTTGATTGATAGCTTCAAGCTGATTGAATTCCTGGTCCTGTTATCTCTCTGTTGCAAGTTGTCTATCTGTTACTCTGCTGTGACAAGGAGTTTGGAGTTGAGAATTTAAATTTGTTTGTGTCTTGTGTTAATTATTTGCTGCAGAAATTGGAAAATAGTTGGTGCTTTGTTTGCTGGAAGTTTTTCTGAATTAAATCTGTTATTGGAAATTTGAAATTGTTTGGAACTTGGAAGTATTTGATTTTATAACTTGTATGGATAGGATTGGCATGACTCATGAGTTTGGATATGGGTTGAAGTTTTGCTACACTCACTGAGTGATTTGGAACTGATTTAGACTCATTAAACATTCTGCATTGAGAAATTGAGTTGGTTAGCTTCTGTTTGTCCTGCATCAAGATTGTTTTTGTTGTCAATAGTGGGTAATAAGTTGAATTGCATCCATGTTTCACAAATTTTGCAATCTAAACCCGGCATTGTGCTGTTTGAGTGAAATATTGAGTCTAATGTGTTAAGTGCATGAATATCACACTTTGTTGGTAAAAAGTACTCTAAACTGAAATTGCTGCATTTTGTGTGCTGTCATATATCTCACCTGTGTTGGAGAAATTTTGTTGCTGCAGGGATATTTAGTTGACTACTGTCATTGTGGTGAATTGTGATACTATTGTCAATATTTGCTCCTTTGCTTGCTTGAAGCTCGCACCACACATCTTGCGCCATTGAGTTTGGATGGCTAGACTTAGTATCATTGGTTGCTGGGTTGTTAATAATTGTAATAAGCATTGCAGTCAAATTTCACCTTTGTTGTCAAGTTCTGGCCCTATTTCAACCCCATATTCACTTAGTCATTGCTGGGATTACATGAAATTCATGCGCTGTAATTGGTTTTATGCTTGCTGGAATTATGGGAAAATTATCTGGATTTGAACTAGACACTCCTATCTTGTGTAATTCCATCAATTTCTAGCAAACTCAATTGATTTTGTAGCTGGAACTAAATGTTACACACTTGAAAATTGATTAGAGTTTGGTTGAAATTCAGTTGCCCCTTCACTTGAGCTTGCTGGAATTTTTTTTTTTTGAAAATTTTGCCCAGAAATTGATGAGCTTTGGTTTCCTAAAGGTTTGGGCCATTCTAAGCAAGTTCATAATAGTTTTGCTATTGACAAATCTCTATTTTGTTATACATTTTCATATTTATTTGGGGGGTTCTGTCTGATTTAAAGACTTTAGTCGCCTCAGGTTAAATCAAAATAAACCAAATTATACAGTGAAGGGCACAACTTGGGTCGTGTTCTCTTGAGGAGCCTTTTATTTAATTCCTAATCTAACTAAGTGACAAAAATATTAAGATGGGTTTTAAATTGATTTTTGTTTCTTTTTAATAATGGAAAACAACCTAAACTACTATTTTTTGGATTTTTTGAGAAATTGTTGAGATAATTAATGAAATTGTGATTTAAACAAATTGATGATGAATGCTTCTTGGAAAAATGGAATATAGGTTATCCTTGCTCAAATTGAATTGGGAGTTAAACTACTCACTAAATCAAAAATCAAACATTAACAACTCGTTAAGTCTAGTAATATTAATTAGTGATTATCCCTAGAACTCTAGCTAGATAATTACCTCTTAATACACTATTAAATACCACTTAGGGTGCAATTTAGAATTGGATTCATGCAACTTATTCCTCTATACAATGAACACTCAACTGAGATATTCAAACAATATCTAAGCAGTCATAATACTCATTCAAACTATGAAAGAATAGACAACCACATTAAACCAAAAGGAAATATAGAAATTTAAATCTCAAACCACATAAACCAATCTAAATCACAATTGTTCAATCACTACTAAGATAAACAACTCGCAATCTCAGTAAATTAACCACGTAACATAAAATCCTAACTCAGGAAATCCGTTACACAGTTAAATAAAAAAATTAAAACAAATAACTCCCTTGAATGTATCTCTGGAGCTCAAACCAAACTTCCATCTCCAAGAAGCACAAAAAATTTAGCCTCTTATGGAATCTGTCACAACCATAATTCTTTTAAACCACCAAGATTCCATAAAAGAAACGGAGCAGAAAAGGAGGGAGACGTTGCTTTTTTTTTTTTTCCGATGGTGATCTCTTTCCTGTCCAGCTCTGTTCTTCCTCTCCTCTGCGGCTGTGCGTCCCAGTCTGCTCTTTTCTGTCAGCTCTCCTAATTTCCGATCACGCGTCTGTGGCTCACCGTGTGCGTCTTCTCTGGTTCTCGTTCCGTCTCGTCTGCTGGGGCTGTTCGTGTGTCTCGTTCTGATGATTCAGATCTTTTTATTAATTTTTTATGCTATTTGAAATCTAGGTCAAATCATCTTAAAGTTGGGATAAAATCTTCCAAGATTATATTTAGATCTGATTTTTCCAAATATTCTGCATGAGAATTCGAAAGAAATCAGTTCCAAAGGCGGTGGGTGTCAGTTTCCCATTTTTAGACCAAAATGACATTTTAGAAATTCGGTGTCCTGTTCTGTAATATTCTCTGATAATCAGTTCCAGCGTGTCTTCGTATTTTGGGACCCAAGTGGTGTTTTATAAATTTGGTGTCCTTTTCTGTAATTATTTCTGATATTTTCCCACCTCAAAGTGAGAGCTAATATTACAGAAAAGGACCCTTTTTCCTGTCAAAATTGCCTTGTAGCCACATGCAGAATTTTATTTTCTGTTGCAATCCTTAAAAATCTTTACATTTTAGTCCCTCAGCTCCTACTTTTCCAATATGACCTACAATTCAAATCAATATCTTGTAATATCTTCATTCAAAATTCAAATTTTAAAGAGCAATCACAAGATTATAACAAATATCTCTTTTTAAGATTTATTTTCACACATTCATCTTTAATTCAATTTAATCATAATAAATGTTATTTAGCCCAAAAATTAATGATAAAATCCCTAAATATGATATTAAATATTATGATAAAATCGGGATATATCACTGTCATAATTATTGATTTTAAAATGCCTTTTTTGTGATTTTTTGGGATTTAAGAATAAATACATTGAATTAGAACCAAAAAGGCAAATTTGTCATAAAAATTGTAATTACTCTTTATCATTGATTTTTGAGAATATTTTGATGTTAGTTTAATTGTAGGTGTTTTGGAAGATAATTGGAGAATGTGGAAAATGTCCATTTGGGTCAGAAATAATATATTTGAAGATTAGAAAAAATTACAGAACACCCCAGAATTTCTGGAAACTGCATATCAACGAAGAACGGTATCACAGCAAACTACATAAACGAACCCAAAGTTTTAGAAAGCTACAGTTTTGCCTAAAAGAGTTTGAAAGTTGACAGCTTAATCACTCCACAAACTTTTGAATATTTGCAGTTTAATCCCTGGTCAAAACGTGCGTTTTGAGATTAGGTCAGATTTCAAATTCCGTTCTCGACATATCAGAGCTCAGGAGCACCACGCCAAAGCTTCGGACCTGGGAATCATTCCAATTTACATTGGAAATTTGACAAAACTCCAAATCCTATTTCTTGCCAATGGCAATTTGCAAGGTAAGAATCATTCAACAAACAATTTCCAATTTTCTCTCTTGGTTTCCATGTTCTTCTATTCCATTATTTTCTTTTGGATGACATCTTTTTTCCCTATATTGCAATCCTTTATTTAATTTTGAAGAATTTATTAAGGCATCCTTCAAATATTTAGGACTAAATCCAACTCTCACCTAATTCCTATATTAACAACCGGAGGTATTTATATTGAATCTTCGTCTAAAGACTTTGGAATTGATATCTTCGTAAAAGAACAAAGTATCCCCGACAAACTTCAAATTAACGTTATATTGGGGCTCAAAAGCTTATACTTGACTACAAATAAAGCAGTGAAAATGACGTCCCCAAAGTGATAACGAAGAAATTAAGGAAAACACGACGTTTTTGTCATTTTGTCTATGTCATGAGGTGTTGTCAGTTATTTTTCAATTAATATCTTTTTATCTGCATCACTCACAATTTTCATATCATATTTGCTTGCTTACGGGTTGTATGAGACATTTACAATATGACATTAATGACTTGATTTGAGCTTGGATGAGTCATATTCCCTTGCGGAAACAATACTCTTCTGGTTTTATTTATAGGGTAGTGAGAGAAGAAAATTTTAGTTCTATTTATAAGGTAGAGAGAAATTTTTCACATAAATGTACAATTTTACCCTTAATTTATTATTATATTGACTTTGCTCTTATGAATTATAATATATATTAAATAGGGGTAAGTTGGAAAGTTGTTAAATTTTAAGGTAGAGTTAATGAAATTTAAGATTTTTCTTAATCTATGTACAATATACATGCTGAAAGTGTCTTATAAATATGGTCAGAGAGTATTCAATAATGAATTAACTAGCCGGCCAAAAACATAAAAGAACATGAATTAACTAATATTAGATGAGTCACAACGCGCTTTTGCCTTCCCCACTGCTAACTACTAATAAATATATTACTCCCACTAGTTCCTATTAAAGAACACTTCTAATTATTATTATTATTATTATTATTATTATTATTATTATTATTATTATTTTGCCATCGAACACTTCTAATTATTAATTCTTATATACTAAGAAATTATAATTAAGTCATTTAATTCATCTTAAATTTTTCTAGCTTTTGCCCTTGTATTTATTATTTTTCCAACTTTGAACCTCATTTATAACAAAGGTAAAATGGGGAAAAAAAGTAATTGATGAGGTTATTAGATACTTATATTTGGGACCAAATTGCTTCTAGAAGATTCCCTATAATGAATACCAGAGGGAGTATGTAATTCAAAATATTAAATATGAGTAAATCTGAAAGTTTATTTATTTTTAGATAAAGTTAATAACTTAACCACATCTTATTATAGTTTTAATAAGGTGATTAGAAGGGCTTTTATAATAACGTCTAGGAGGAGCAGTATAAATGTGTATTCTAGGATGCTCCATACTTGGAACTGCAATTAAATTGCTAGTTTGATATACTAAACATGGGAAAACTTGCTTCCTATCTTTTCATTCTCTTCCTTTGCTACTTTATGGCCTCCCTAGCTAGCTTGGAGCGAGATGGATTTCACCATCGACAAATCTACCCTTCTTGCTTTTAAATCATCTATTACTATGGATCCTTACAATCTCTTGGCTAACTGGTCTGTCTCTTCGTCTCCATGTGATTGGGTTGGTGTTGGATGTGATACTCGCCATGGAAGGGTCCATTCCTTGAAGCTTAATGATGAAGGTCTTACAGGCATCATATCTCCACAATTAGGAAATCTCTCTTTTCTTGTTGAACTTGATTTGAGCAGCAACAACTTTCATGGTCAGATACCAAAAGAGTTGGTACAGTTGCGTAGATTGAAACGACTCAACTTGAGCTACAATGACTTTCATGGACAAGTTCCAACAAGAATAGGAGATTTATCTATGCTTGAGCGTTTGAGTTTTCAAAATAATAGTCTTAGTGGATTTATTCCAATATCTCTAGTCAATTTGACAAAGTAGGAGATCTAAATTGGAATGCTAACTTCATTCAGGGGACCATTCCACATGAGATAGGAAGTCTAAAACACTTGAAGATTTTACGACTTGGAGTGAACAAGCTTTCTGGAGCTATTCCACAAACAATTTCCAACTTGTCTTCACTTGAATTATTGAGTTTGGCTTATAACACTTTGTCTGGTATGTTTTTGAGAAATATGAGTTTGTCTAAACTGTTTTTTTTTTATTTTTTTATATTTGTATGTATTTCTTATTTTTTTTAAGTATTTTTTTTGTTATTATCTTAAGAATAAAACAATTCATCAGCCAATTTTTAAATGTTTAGTAAAGTCATACCATGGGCAGAAAAAATAAAGTACAAAGTTCAAACGGATCTAATATGTTCATCATTAGTGTTTAGAAATAAATGTTTATTGTTCTAATATGTTCAAATGGAATTGGCTTCCCTTTTTTGCTCTACTCATCCTCTTCCCCTTCACTACTCTTCTCAATCATTGTATTGAAATTTCTTAGCAGTTCAAATTTAATATTTTATAAAAATAATTTTTTAAAATATTTTGTATTCTAGTTTTAAATTATTATGAATAAAACTTAGTGGTTTTTGAATTTTTCTATTTATTAATAATTTAATATTTTATTATAACTTTATAAAAAAATTAAATCTGAACCATTCAAATATCAATCTAAAGGTTAAGATTATTAGTAGAGTAGAAGTAGATGGGGAGAGCACAAGAGGGGAGCCAAATCTATTATTCTGTTGTTAAAAAGTTTTGAATGTTTTACTTGTCAAAATACATATATTTAAAGAAAATTCTTCCACATGTATGTTCAAACCCAAAGGGAAAAAAAGGCGCACACTCTTTACTTCTCTCTCTCTTTTACAATTTTAGTATTTGAATTAAATTAATTCTTTATTTTCTCTTTCAACATTGTTACAATGACAAACGATAATTTTTACTATATATATATTAATTATTTCAACAGAGAACTTTATCATTCTGTTATGACAATTTAATTATTACTCTGGATTATACTTATTGTGCATGCTGTAAAAGTTGATGTTATTGACATATTGTTTGTCATTTAATATTTGAAGGAGTCATTCCAAATCAGATAGGTGATCTTCCACAGCTACAGATAATATATCTTTCAAATAATCAACTTTCAAGTTCTATACCAACCTCTATATTTAATAGTTCAGTGAGACAATACATTGAACTAAATAAAAATAATTTATCTGGAAGTTTACCAATAAATTTGTGTTTTGGGCTTCCAAAACTTAAAATATTCTATGTCCATGAAAATGATTTGTCTGGTGAGATACCCTCTATTTGGCATCAATGCAAGGAATTGGAAGATTTAGAATTGAGCAATAACATGTTCAACCCAAGAATCATTCCAAGTGACATTGGAAATTTGACAAACCTCCAATTCCTATATCTTGCCAACAGCAATTTACAAGGTAAGAATCATTCCCCAAACAATTTTCAATTTTCTCTCTTGGTTTCCATGTTTCGTCTATTCCAGTATTTTCTTTTGGATGACATCTTTCTTTTTTCTTTTTAAAAGAAAGATGTACGAATCATCCAACTTTCTCAATGAATCACATATCCAATAAAATCATGCCATGGGAATAATAGTGTGGTCTATGGATATTAGTCCAGCCAGATTGGAAAGGTCATGGATTTTTTTCAAAAGAAATATAATTTTCTTTTAACATTTAAGGTATATTATAGCGTTAATTCTCAAAATAAGTCAGAAGATATATACCAAGTGACATTGGAAATTTAACCAATCTTCAAAAATTATATCTCTGGAGCAACAACTTGGAGGGTAAGAGTTCTAATTACATGTTGATTGCAAGTTTATTTTCTTGTTTATAGGTCATTAATTCTTAATACACATTAGTAATTCTATTTGGATCGATAAAAATATATTCGACTGGATTACATTTAAAAACGCGGATCATGATGATTTCTTGTTAAAACAAAGCATGTCATTCAAAGTGTCAATTAGCTGTGGATTTTAAATAGTTTAGTGTAGAAATGAATATCAATAAAACAATATGAAATAAAAATACACTTATTTTTTATTATTTACTTTCTTAGATGTTTTCGCTCATTTAGATGTTAATTCTTGAAGTAGAAACAAAAAAAAAAAATTCTACGGAGATAATTATCAACTATCACTGTATCATTATTACTATTATCATCAATTGGCAATTGCACGTTGCTCAAGTATTTGTATCATATATAATATTTGTGGGTAAGGGTGAAACCAAAACTACTTGTTCTATATTATATCCAAAACTTTTAATTGAAAATAAGTTTTCTGTATATATATAGTCAATAATAAGTTTTCTTTCAAAAAATGCATGCATGATATTTTTCTTAAAAAAAGTCATTTGGATTATTAAGAGAATTTATAATAAAACATAGGCTTAATAAGTGAGGCATATGCTGGAATATTCAATTTATATCTAGGTCACAACTCCTTTAATGGTATGATCAATCTACTCATCGATCAATTTTTATGCTTTCAAAAATTCCATTTATTATTTGCTAAACTGTTCAGTATATCTCCATTTATTAGTTTTTCATAATCAGTAGTAACTAAAATCAAGGTATTACTTCATTCATGCATACTGCATACATCTAAGGCACACATACACCAATTTCTTTTGCAGGTGAAATTCCTCAATCTATTTTCAACATTCCTTCTTTGAGAGAGGTTCAGCTTTCCTTTAACCATCTAAATGGCAACTTGCCAGATGAGATGTGCCATCAACTCCCTTTACTTGAGTACTTTGCGGTTGTTGATAATCATTTACAGGGAAATATTCCAAAATCAATGTGTAATTGCACATCTTTGCAAGGCTTGTATTTGGGTATCAACTCGTTTTCAGGTATGCTCAAAAATTACCTTTCTGCAAGAGTTGTGCGCGTGCGCGTATAACTATATCACATGTTTAGTACTTTCATTCAAATATGCGAATATACGACAAGAAATTATTGCAAGCTTTGAAATGTAATGATCTTTTCAAACACACACTTAATAATTCCTATTGATAGGATTCAGATAGGTTGAGAGAATAAGGAGGAAAAAGTCTTTATTAAATACAAAAGAATAAACTTGATACTTTTTTTTCTAACACTAACCTTATGATGGCTAGACTCTTTGTAGACTAAAATTACATTAAAATAATCAAATAAAGTCTAGAAATAATCTCTAAAATCTACTGGGTCCTATCAACAATAAGATGGATCCTTTGATTCATAAAATCGATATATCATAAAATGTTCAAAGTAAACAAATTAATTAAATAAAGTATATCCTTTCCAATATTGACTCAATAATAACCTAATCCTAATTGAGATATTTATATTATTTTTAACAGAAAAAAAACTAACAACTCTTTAAGACATGTTAATAAACATGAATTGCAAAATATTTATTTGCAGTTTTATTAAATGTTCTCTGAAGACCACATTTTATGGAATCCTTGCCCAAAAAGTAGTTAGAGTTTTATATGACACATAAGAAAGGAATGATAAATATATTTACGTACGCAGACCCTCATGTAATTATAGGAGGTAACTAATTTCATACATGGCTGAAATTAGTTCCTTCACTTTCCTGTATTATCCAGGTATGGACTTGCTAGCATAGAAACAAATTTAAAAGGACCCGAAATTAATAAAATATTAGGAGTTTCTTGTAATATAGACAAGTGAATTCAAATTTTTGAAACGTGCGTGTGTCTGTTTACACACACAAGAACAAAACAGGCATATTACCTGTTTGGTCTATGGATATTAGTCCAGCCAGATTGGAAACGTCATGGATTTTTTCAAAAGAATTATAGTTTTATTTTAACATTTAAGGTATATTATAGCTTAATTCTCAAAATAAGTCAGAAGATATATACCAAGTGACATTGGAAATTTAACCAATCTTCAAAAATTATATCTCTGGAGCAACAACTTGGAAGGTATGAGTTCTAATTACATGTTGATTACAAATTTATTTTCTTGTTTATATAGGTCATTAATTCCTAATACACATTAGTAATTCTATTTGGATCGATAAAAATATATTGGACTGGATTACATTTAAAAACACGGATCATGATGATTTCTTGTTAAAGCAAAGCATGTCATTCAAAGTGTCAATTAGCTGTGGGTTATAAATACTAGTTTAGTGTAGAAATGAATATCAATAAAAAAATATGAAATAAAAATACACTTATTTTTTATTTTTTACTTTCTTAGATGTTTTCGCTCATTTAGATGTTAATTCTTGAAGTGTAAATATATATATATATATATATTCTACGGGGATAATTATCAACATCGGTGGCCTCCTTCCCCCACTATCTGTCTGCATCATTATTACTATTATCATCAACCGGCAATTGCACGTTGCTCAAGTATTTGTATCACATATAATAGTTGTGGGTAAGGTTGAAACCAAAACTACTTGTTCTATATTATATCCAAAACTTTTAATTGAAAATGATTTTTTTGTGTATATATATAGTCAATAAAAAGTTTTCTTTCAAAAAAATGCATGGATGATTTTTTTTAAAAAAAAATGTCATTTGGATTATTAAGAGAAATTATAATAAAACATAGGCTTGATAAGCGAGGCATATGCTGGAATATTCAATTATATCTAGGTCACAACTCCTTTAATGGTATGATCAGTCTACCCATCCATCAATTTTTATGCTTTCAAAAATTTCATTTATTATTTGCAAAACTGTTCAGTATATTAGTTTTTCATAATCAGTAGTAACTACCTACGCCTAATGCACACATACACCAAATTCTTTTGCAGGTGAAATTCCTCAATCTATTTTCAACATTCCTTCTTTGAGAGAGGTTGACCTTTCCTTTAACCATCTAAGTGGCAACTTGCCAGATAAGATGTGCCATCAACTCCCTTTACTTGAGTACTTTGCAGTTGTTGATAATCATTTACAGGGAAATATTCCAAAATCAATGTGTAATTGCACATCTTTGCTACTTTTGTATTTGGGTATCAACTCGTTTTCAGGTATGCTCAAAAATTACCTTTCTACATGAGTTGTGCGCGCGCTTATAACTATATCACATGTTTAGTACTTTCATTCAAATATGCGAATATACGACAAGAAATCATTGCAAGCTTTGAAATGTAATGATCGTTTCAAACACACACTTAATAATTCCTATTGATAGGATTCAGATAGGTTGAGAGAATAAGGAGGAAAAAGTCTTTATTAAATACAAAAGAATAAAATTGATACTTTTTTTTCTAACACTAACCTTATGATGGCTAGACTCTTTGTAGACTAAAATTACATTAAAATAATCAAATAAAGTCTAGAAATAATCTCTAAAATCTACTGGGTCCTATCAACAATAAGATGGATCCTTTGATTCATAAAATCGATATATCATAAAATGTTCAAAGTAAACAAATTAATTAAATAAAGTATATCCTTTCCAATATTGACTCAATAATAAACTAATCCTAATTGAGATATTTATATTATTTTTAACAGAAAAAAAAACTAACAACTCTTTAAGACATGTTAATAAACATGAATTGCAAAATATTTATTTGCAGTTTTATTAAATGTTCTCTGAAGACCACATTTTATGGAATCCTTTCCCAAAAAGTAGTTAGAGTTTTATATGACACATAAGAAAGGAATGATAAATATATTTACGTACGCAGACCCTCATGTAATTATAGGAGGTAACTAATTTCATACATGGCTGAAATTAGTTCCTTAACTTTCCTGTATTATCCCGGTATGGAATTGCCAGCATAGAAACAAGTTTAAAAGGACCAGAAAGTAATAAAATATTAGAAGTTTCTTGTAATATAGAGAAGTGAATTCAAATTTTTGAAACCTACGTGTGTCTGTTTTACACATACACGTACATTATATAATAGTTATCATGCATCCATCATTTTTTTTTAAGTTATCACCCAACATCTAGCGTTTTGTTTTCAGGTCTTATTTCCAAGGAGATAGGCAATCTTGATAAGCTTGAAGAGTTGGATTTCTCAGATAATAATTTAAATGGACCCTTTCCTTCCCATACATACAACATTACGGCATTGAGGCGCGTCATCCTTAATGGTAATTTCCTCTCTAGCTTTCTCCCATCAAATTTAGGAATTGGCCTTCCCAACCTGAAAGGATTACACTTGGGAACGAATCAACTTATTGGAAAAATTCCAACCAGCATCTCAAATGCTTCCAAGCTCACTCTGTTAGATTTATCAGGGAATAAATTTAGTGGAGATATACCCACTGCACTTGGGAATCTAACAAAGCTGATGGCATTATATCTTGAAGGGAACGATTTTAATGGGTTGATTCCAAATACAATTAATAGACTGCAAAGCCTTCAACATTTAAGTCTTAGCTACAACAAATTGCAAGGGTCCATCAGACGTGAATTGTGCCAAATCAAAAGTTTGAGTGAGTTGTATCTAGGAAACAACATGTTTTCAGGAATGATTCCAAGTTGCCTCACAAATACTTCTTTGCGGAAGTTGGATTTAAGCTCTAACAAATTGATTTCTCATATACCCTCTTCCCTTTGGAGTCTCCAAGATATCTTGATCCTAGACTTATCCTCCAACGAATTGAGTGGAAAATTTCCACCCGAGGTACCAAACTTTAGAGCAATTATGCTATTGAACTTGTCAAGAAATCAAATTTCTGGTAACATCCCAACAACCATGGGTGGCTTGCAAACATTACAAAATCTATCTTTGGCTCATAACAAACTACAAGGACCTATTCCTGAATCATTTAGTGGCATGATAAATATTGAGTTCTTGGATTTGTCCCAAAATAATGTCTGAGGTGATTCCAAAATTTTTAGAGTTACTTGTTCATATGAAGTACATTAATCTTTCATGCAATTTATTGTATGGAGAAATTCCAAACGGTGGGCCTTTCCAGAATTTTACATATGAATCTTTTATGATGAATGAAGATCTTTGTGGAAAGCCGCAACTAAAAGTCCATCCATGCAAAAAAGCAAACAAGCACATCTGAACAAAAATGGTGCTTGTGACCAAATGCTTGGCGGCTATCGTTTTTGCAATCATTTTGGTTGCTTCATGCCTAGTGTTCCTTAAATTTAAGAAGGGCCATGTTAGTCATGAGACAAACAATA
Organism: Inga leiocalycina; assembly: GCA_963242795.1. Classification (NCBI taxonomy): domain Eukaryota; kingdom Viridiplantae; phylum Streptophyta; class Magnoliopsida; order Fabales; family Fabaceae; genus Inga; species Inga leiocalycina. Next base: position 64,780,139 of record OY725321.1, read on the forward strand.
CGTACTTCTTAAATTTGGGTGCACCAATCAAGATATCCTATTATGATCTTTTGCAAGCAACAAATAATTTTGATGAGAGTAATTTCTTGGCAAGGGAAGTTTTGGATCAGTTTACAAAGGAATTCTTTCAAGTGGAAAGATAGTTGCTGTGAAAGTATTTCACTCAAGCTTGGAAGAAGCATTTAGGAGTTTCGATATTGAATGTGCTGCGATATGCAGTTTACATCATCGAAATCTTTGAAAAGCCATATCGTGGGGCTATCAAATAAAACTAAGCTAAATGCAATATAGGGCAACTAACCTAGGTCGATCTCTACGTGGAGCCTATATTTAGTTCCTAAGTAATCTAGTGTAAATAACAAATTAACCTAAGAGTATGGGATGCGAGTTTCATCTATCTAATTAAACTAAAGAGCTACTTGTTTATGAATTTTTCTTAATGTATAAAATGAGTGTGTGGGTGTAAATGCAAGAGATGAATGTCCTAGGTGAATGAATCCACTAACCATCCTTGTCCAATTTATTTCTAAGTTCCTCTCTTAACTAAGCACAAGGACTAGCAAGGACCCTTGCTAATCAATACTCCTAATTTCTCATTTATATCTAGATTTAGACTCAATTATCAATTAGGAATACCTTGAAGTACCTAGCTTATGATAGATTCATAAAAGATCCTCTCTACCACCAATTGATTCCTAGAAGCCTAGCAAACAATTAATTTCAAGAGAATATAGGAAAGCAATTGAATAACAAGAGAGTGCTATAGTCCAATCACAATCCATAAGTACAAATCTAACACAAGTATCATCATCCAGCTTACATCAACCGATCATAATCCTCAGATATATGAACAAATTATAACCTCTAGCAACCTAGAATTATAATCTGCACATATAGAGAGTAGAAGATGAAATTAAGATACAAAGAACTCCCCTAGTTGCTCAAGGACTCAGGTTAGCTTCATCATCACCATCCGACGAAAGAATCTAGCCACTCATGATTCGAACATCAGCTCCTTCGGAACTCTCGGCTGTCATGATGCTGCAGATGCGAGAAAACAGAGAAGAGGGGGATTTAATCGGTGGAAGGGGAAGGAGATGCAGAGGCGATGGATGTGGAGAATCTGGAGGTGGTTGAAGCCGAAAGAAATGGAGGTGGTCTGCGAAAATGTGTCCGCCTCCTCCAAATGATCGAATAGAAGCCCTTCCAATGATTCCAGAGGAGCCAAAAACGTGATTCTCGGAATTGTGGACCAAATTGTCATTTCCCAAATTCAGGTACTAAACTGTCATTTCTGGAATTCGGGGACTGAATTGAAATTTCCAAAATTCGTTGCTTGGCCAAAATACCCTGAAATGAAATTCAAACTATTGTAATACCATGTATTTGGACAACCATGAAAATAATGACATTTTTACCCTTTTTATCAACTAATTCATGCAATCACTTTTAATCCCAGTTAATCATAATAAATGCATTTTTGGCCAAAATAACATGATAAAATCCCCTAATAAAGTATTGAAAAATATGATAAAATAGGGATTCATCAATTCCCCCACACTTAAACTCTTGCACTCCTGAGCAAGTCCAATTCAAAGCGCAATGAGAATAGAAATGAACAAGTATGATCAAGCTTCAAGAATCACATTTGATAAACAATGAGGTATCCATCTATCCAAACTCCACAAGCATGCCACATGTTAGAAGAACTAGCAAAGATGCAAAACTTAATCCAAATGAGTTCAATTGGAAACCCTTACTAGGATAAGTGTTTGCACTCTACTCTTATGTAAGGTAATTTTTCACTCACATCCACTTTGACCACACTCTACCATAGGCTTGTGATATTTCTAGGCTATCCACTACTTGCAACAATGGCATAAATAAATCCAAAGGACTTTGTAGGGTTGTAATGTTGAATAGCCCAAATGATGGAAAATATAACAAACACTATGTTTGCACTAAATAATTTGCTAGATCACTTAGCACTATAGAACTAACTTATTTCACATATTTACCATCGTGACTATTTTTTTTTTCTTTTACTTTTTCTCTCTTTTTTTTTTCACACTTTTTCTCTTCTTCTTTTTTTTTTCCTTCTATTTTCTTTCTCTTGATTATTCACATGGCATTTTTTTTTTCAATAGTGCTAGGAAGAACTTGATAAAAGATGCCAACATAACATTTGTATAATGAAATATAAACGAAAGTGAAAGGCTCAAAGGGGGGAACTAAGGTGAATAATGAATGGTTTGTGTTTGGGTTAAAAGGTTTAGAAATGAATGCCAATGTCATCTCTATCTATACCATTGCAAAATGTAGCCTCAAGCAAGAAATAGGACAAGTTCTAGAGAGCAATAGCCTAAGTGGACAAATCGCACAATGAAATAAAACGAATAGGCCCAAAATACCTTCCAACTAGGCTTTTGTTTCCTAACAAACTCATCTATATTAAACAATGCATCATTTCTAAGACTTAGAACATATGGAAACTCACTTCATTTAGACAAGTTTCAACATCAATATCTAATCACATGCAATTGAAATACTTGATCATACTTAAACATCTCATAATTTTTGAAGAATTAGGCTCAAAATGGATGAAGCACCAGCTAGCACAAAACATGATGGCATATTAGAGTCCCTAAAACAAAACAAAACAAAAAAAACACACAATCCATCTCTAATAATTATCAGTAGTTGCTCAAATGATGATTTTAAATCTCTAATAATGGAATTCATGTCAAAGGGGAGTCTTGATAGATGGTTGTACTCTCATAACTATCATTTAGATATGGTGCAAAGATTGAACGTAATCATTGATGTGGCATTAGCGTTGGAGTATCTTCATCATGGTTCTTCTACACCAGTGGTCCATTGTGATGTAAAACCGAGCAATGTTTTATTGGATGAAAATATGGTGGCCCATTTGAGTGACTTTGGAATTGCTAAATTGTTAAGTGACAATCAATCCAAAATTTATACCAAAACTTTAGCTACAATTGGTTATATAGCCCCAGGTAATAGTTTAATAATCATATTAAAATTTATTTAATTTTTGTTACTTATATTCATTTATACCAACACACATGCATGCACATGATAGAAGAACTATAAGTTATTCGACTATTTAATTCAACACTAAAATTTATATGTAGAGTATGGATCAAGAGGAGTTGTTTCATTGAAAGGAGATGTATACAGTTTCGGTGTTTTGCTTATGGAAATGTTTACAAGGAAGAAACCAACAGATGAGATGTTTGTTCAAGGTCTAACTTTGAAAGAATTTGTTAGCAAATCAACACCAAATCCAATCATCGATATTATTGATGTCAATTTGATGCACACAAGCAACCAAAACACTGGTAATATATTATTGTATATTACATCATCAGTTTTTGAGTTGGCATTAAATTGTTGCACTGCTGCACCTGAGGCAAGACCTAATATGCCAGAGGTTGTGGTGTCACTGGGAAAACACAAGGCCATGCTGATGCAAAATATTCAAGGGACCCCTTGTTGAATAATTGTGTTAAATCAAATTGCATTTGCTACAATCTATAACCCTTTGGATTGTTTTATTTTTTTCAACTTGTCATATGGAGTGATGATGTCTCCTATATTAATATATTATTATTTGAAATTTGAACATTTTGGACCCACATATGGGTTTTGGTTGTCTGCAAGGTAATTTTTAACTTTTATGTGTTACAGATGTACATTGAATAATAGTGACATAGAGATAATGGCTTTTTTTATTTCATGATAAGTGAATAAAATTTAGAAAGTGATTGACTTGAGGAAGATATACGTAAAAGATCATTGAAACGTGGAGGAGAAATAGAAATTGTTATAAAAAGAAGATATGGTTGGAAAAAAGCAATGAAATTAATCCACCAGAGAACCAAAGTGAATCCCTTTATAACTCTTATACTACATGGGGTCTTTAATATAAGACTCAGTTGACTAATTTGAAGAGATTAAGAATATTAAATAAATTACTTTAAAGTATTTATATTTTTCATTTTTGCTCCAAACTAATTTGCTTGACTTATAAATAATATATAATCTAATGATCCACCTAAATAATTTTGCTACTTTATTCTCTCCAGAGCAGTGGACTGGGTTGTATTGAGGACATAAGGTGGTGTTAATTATTCAATGACTGGGTTAACATGATTATTGGGTTCATTGTGGACTCCAACAAATCCCATCTTGCATTGACCCAATTACAGAAAATGGACCAATACAAAGACCATCCAAAGCTTTGAAATAAGTTTATAGATACAGATTGGGTTGCCATTATAATATAATGGAATATGATGTTTTATTTTTATTCTATTTTATTTTATTGGTCAAAAAATGTAATTCAAATGCCAAAATTACTTGGTTTTCAACCTGTGTTGTGCTTGGGTTTATGGCCAATGTCATTGTTAAACCAAAATTACTTTTATATTACTTTAATCAAAATCATGTTTTAAAAAAAATATATAACAAACTTTTACATATCTTAATACAATATTTAGTTCCTCTAATTTTCTCTTATTTTGGTTTTAGTTCTTCTAATATCAAATTATAGGTTTTGGACCCTCAAATTTTACTCTGTAAATTGGACCCTACAATTTAATAAAAACTTGATCATTTTACCGTCTAAGGAATCAATACTCATACTTTGAACTTTGAAGCTTGAAGAACAAAGATTATATTAACCCAAGTCTTAAACATATATGCTAAGCTCCTCAATGTAATTATGGTGCATTTAAGTTAATACAAAAAAGAATTTTTAGAATTCTAGTTACATTGTTCTTAAAACTATAGGTGATAACTATGTTTTAGTGGTGATTTTTTTTCCATCGTTTTCATTGGTGATTATTTAATACTAGTAATTAATAACATTCACTCAATTATTTTAATTTTTTTATGTAAAAGCATTATAAATTTAATTATTTATTGTTTTTTATCTACTTTTCCAAGATTTATTTTTTTATTGAAAATGAAAAGAAAGAAAGAAAGAAAGCTGAATGGGATCTCAATATTTATAATAACCACGTGTCAATTCCTGATTCGGGTTCAATGCCTTGAATGGCAGGTGAAGAATTCCATCTAGGGCAATCTAGCATGAAGAAAATGTTAGTTTTGTTTGGCGAATGGTAACCCGTTACCTTAATGTTGTTTCTAACGTCTAAGTAAATTTTGCTATATTTTACAAACTGGGCTGGCTGGGGTATGCTGCAGATTTTTTATGTCTTTGTTTTACTGATGTTTTTAGTTATTTTTCCAATACTTTATTCTTTTAGTGAGCTTTTCTTCATTTGCCTTCATCACTGACACCTTAAAATCCGACGTATAAATTGTAAGCTTATAAAAGTATTAAACGTGTTGAGTTGGTGAATTCTATCCGGTGTGATGGCAAACTTATTGTATTTATTAGCTTTGGCCACTGATGAATGTTAATATTAATGAGAGATATTGCTTCTTTTTTTTGAATTCTGGAGAATTTTGTGAGACTCAGTATTGAATAAGTACTAGCTAGTTATGTTTTTTTCCTAAAGAAATGATGCTTAGAACCTAAAAATCAGACAAAACAGTACAATAGAACAAAACAAGAAACCACAAAACAATCAGCCACCCGTATCTACCATCTATTAGTAAAACATAAAAGGCCAATTTGTCTCACAATATCCTTCTACCATTTTTAGTCTTTGAGTCTATTTTCATCTTTCAGAAATAATTCACAATTTCCCTGTCTTTCAGTATATTTTCATCTCTTTAGATAAGCTCTCTTTTCTCCTGAATAGGAGCTCATTGTGTTAATATCAAGACACACATACCTTGTCTGGTTCCTAAAACATGGTTTTCTTTCTGCAGTGTTATAATAATGACTAGGGCTTTCCCCAATTATCTAGGGGAGAGAAAGGATCTTGTTTTTGTTCAGAATATATCGAGTCTTATTGCTTATCAGATTATGCAAGCCCTAATAACAATATGCTTCGCTTGCTAATGGAGTTGGTGGATACAACACCTTGGACATGAAATTGATCATCACAAATTAATTATGCATATTCCATTAGACAGTATATCAAGCTTACAAATTTTTAGACATCTTGTAATTTTTTGGCATCAAGATCATTTGAGTTTTACATTGTCTTTTCATACACCATGAGCTTAGAAATTCACATTCAACATTTAATCGACAGAACAAAATATATGCCTCAAACAATGGGAGTAAAGAGCTTACCATATGCATTTCCAATCTGACTTTGATTTTTGAAACCAGCAGTAACAGAGATGCTGAGGATCTTGAGGATCCAATTAATATCTGGAAATATATATCTGGCCAAGGAACATCTTCGATGTGTGCACAACTTTCACTCTTGGAAAACAACCATGTGCTAGGGCTTGCTTGATAATTGAAAGGTTGCAGTTTTTGTGACCTGGCTTGCAACTATAGCTGCCGCTATTGCTACAACTAATACTGGCCAATATATTCTATCTGCAGAACTAACGATAATCAACTTCAACATCTAACAAATGAACAGAAACTGCATGAAGAAATTAAGCAGCATGATTCAAATTACCAAAATCTTTTAATTGTTCTGGTAACGATGGAGGTAGTCGAATCTCCAAGCTCTGGTTCTGAAGCTTCTTTGCGGCGCCTCTGTTCTGGTATGAAGCTCTCTCAATTTGCCTCTTGTGTCTGATTCTGAGCTCTGGTTCCAATTCTCCTGCTATGGTGAAGCTCTATTTTTGGTGTGGGGAAGAAAGTCAAAGGTCGCTGGATATTGCAGAGGAAGGTAACCGGTGAGAGTGAATGGTGGTGTTCTGCCGCGCTTTTATCTCCCTATGTTATCTATCGCTCTGAAAGCGACAGAAAGGCCGCCTGTGGCGTTGAGGGAAGAAGACCGTCGGTGGCCTGTGGTGGTCAATGATGCCTCCAACGAGAGAGGAAGAAGAAGGCGAAGGTGATGGAGGAGGTTGAAGATCTACAGGTGGTGAGCTCTGTCAATGGCCGCCGCTACAGTTTCATTAAGCACCGAAGAAGCAGCAGCATCGAGCCTCAGCCTAACCCTTGATCAAAACGTGCGTTTTGACCAAGTGACTAAAATGAAAATTTTGATAGTTTTTAGGAGGACTAAAACAGAATACCAAAATATTTTGAGGGTGAAACTTTAATTTGTAAACATTTTAGGCTTTTTTTTTTAATTGTCTCTGAATCCTTTCTTCATTAGTTTACAGTTTCCAAAAATTCTGCGTTCTTCCTGTAATTTTTCCCAAACTGATATGCAATGAAAATAAATCCAAAATGTAATACCTTATATTCCAAAACTAATCAATTAAGGTAAGTCATAAAATATATGATATTGTTTACCTTTTTGAACCTTAATTTCTTACAAACACCTTTAATCACAAAAGAGGCATTTTAAGCTCAATTCTTATGACAAAAACTTCAAATAAAATATGAAAATATATAATAAAAATAGATATTTGTCATATATACATTATGACATGATTTTATATTTTTATGTGTGATGAATGTACATTGAATTAAAAAATTCAGAAATTGTTTATTTTTACTTTCCCTGTTTCCCATGTTATTTCTGCGGACCAAAAAAATAATATTGATTTTCCAAGTGAATTAAAATGTTTCTTACCTTTGTCTGTTTCTTTGTGCTCTATACTGGTGTATTGGAAATCCCCATATGTGTTTTGGAAGTGAAACCCGGCTAAACGTCCTAAATTATGTTTGAGTAATTACTGATTAACTAAAATTTCTTTAAGAGAAGAGTTTGTTTGAGAAACAAATAGCATCAATAACTGCACATAAGATGCAAAAATGGGGTTTGAAGAATAATTTTTATTAAGATTTCAACAGGTTTAGACAAAGTATTGCATAATTCAACAAATTTTAGTACTTTGATTTTCAACAAGAAAATAGTGATTTTTGTCAAAACGATTCTCTTAAAAAGGAGAAAAATCCTCTAAAAATTAAGGTAAAGTACAAGCTAGATGAAGAAAAGAAGTTTCTCTCCAAAATAATTTTAGAAAAATGATCCTCCCGAATTTTCTTAACAAACTGACCTAAAAATATTTTTCTTCAATTTCTTTTTTAATATAAATTACATTATATCCATCCCTGAAAAAAAAAATGCAATAATTGATGTTGGTAACCCGTTCCTATTGTTGAGCAATATGAACACAACATAAAGTCCATTGAAGTGCTTTATCAACACGTTAAAGCACTTTTTATCAAAAGCATACTTTTTTTTGTTCAAAGTATCAAAGCATGCTTCAGCTTTCACTTTTCTATATATGAATGAAAACTTTTACTTTCACTTATGTTTATTATATATTTTCATATATGTAATATGGTGGCCGATAGTGTCGTTAAAGTTTAAACATTTTTTATTATGAAATATATAACATTTAACGCAGTAAAAAATGTTTAACAGTTTGCTCATTTTTATTTAAATATTTATTATTGCGTGTTTTTCTTTTTTGTGTGTATTTATTGTTTGCTATTTACTTCTAGTTTTTTGTGAGTGACTTATGTGTTTTCAAAGGAATTTGGTCTTACTTATGTACCATGAAAAATATAATGTATTGTACAATGAAATTATAAAATGAGTGAAAATTAAATAAAAATTAAAGAAAGGCCTATTGAGTTATTGAGTTGTTAAGATTATAAATTCACTAGGTAATATTATTATTGGTCCTTAGAGTTTATTTTGGTCTCTGTGGTTTTATAACGATTTGATTTGAATTAATAATACGGATCAAAACCAAAACTCGTTAAAAGTATATAGGCTCGTCATTAATGACCCTATTTTTTTGTTCTTATTGTCCCTTCAATGCCAAACATTTACTATTGTATAGAAACATTGTTGGCAGTTGTTGGATTTTAGGTCCAAGTCCGCCCTTGATAGGCCGGATTGTTTGATTAGGAAACAAGTTGGACTTTAGGTCCAGGTCCGCCCTTGATTAGGCAATGTTGGACTTTGGGTCTAGGTCTGCCCTTGATTCTTAGGGTGGTGTATATGAAGAAAATCTGTTTGGGAGGGTCGCCCCCATCTTGGGCCTGATAGTATCTGAGGGATTAGTCATCAAGCTCGCTCCAGTGGATACCATGCATAGCAAAAAAAAAGAAAGAAAGAAACAAATCAACATTAATTATGCATTTGTTAATTGAGAAATAAGTAATTGTATATTAGAAAATTAATCAAGATTTAATTTCCTAATTATTACTTACATAGTGAGTAGGAGTGCACATGATTTCCTAATTAGTGGTCTCCTTAGGCCTTTATAAATAGGATGTGCCTCTCTTAGTTGAACCTGACCTCTGCCATTGAGCTATCTGACAATCTCTCTTCTCTCCTACCATCTTTCTTGTTCTAGTGATATGCTGTGTTATGGCATATTAATGGGCTTCTTCCTGTTTTTGCATGTTTGTATCCCTTAAATTTTCTTGTTAAATTGCATGATCAAGCCTAAACAGAAAAAACTATGGGTCATGATTTCTGTTTTTGCTGTTTCATACAATAAGGTTGTCCATTCTGTGTAGAAAGTGAATTTTGCTTTGTTAGTTGGGCACTTGACAGTAAATAGTTAATGGTAACATACACATACACAATTCTGTTTTTGACTGTCATGTTCTGCTTTTTTAATTAAACTAGATTTCACTTCCACGTGATGCACAGGAAGATTAAAATTATTAGTGGCTCATCAATGTTAACAATCAACCCATTTTTTATAATGATAAAAATAATTTTAAAAAATTTGGTAAGATAAAAATGCTTACTACATGGTAGATGCTTGGCAGACCTTTTAGCTTCAGATAGTTATTTTATGTGCAAATCACAACTTGCTATCTTCTGGTAAAGAAAGATCTCAATCACAATGCGAAAAGCAAAGGATGAAAGATTGATATGGCACGTGAAAAATTGCAACCATGTGAGAATGTGTCTGTATGGTTACACCAATATATAGCTACCATTCCTGAGGAGTCTTTGGTGATTATTTACTATTAAATTTTGTAGTTATGAAATAATGTTTATTTTACATACAGAATCTACGTTGCCATTTATAAATAGAATTATTATATATTTCTTTCTCACAATTAAGGTATAGATTTATCCCAAAAGTTTTCACTCAAGCAAATTCGCCCCTTATTGTTAAAATGGTTAATGTTAATAAGCAACATCAATTTTTTAATTATCAATATTATTTTTCTAATGGGGTTGGGTAACATTTTTATGTTTTGAAATTTCCAAGATGATCATTAACCCAAAAAAGCTTTTGAGACATCATTGCTACGGAGGAAAAATTTTTGGAACAAATTTACGTATTAAAACTTCTTTACTCTTTATTACATATATATTGATAGCTATAACTAGAATAAGTTGCATGCATTTCTACAAAAATTCTAGATGAGTTATCATATTTATGGGTTTTAAATAATGGATATGTTATCACTTTTAAATGTATAGTGAAAATCGACTGTACTATTTTTTAAAGGAAAAATAATTTTATTGTTAACTAAATAAAATGATACATAAAAAAGACTCGACAAGTAACAAACTAACCTACCGGGGTAAGCAACTGTGCAAGCCCAAAACATAAAGTAACAAACCAATAATATGAAAAAAGCAACAAACATAAAAACAACTATAAGAGAACCAAAGCCGCGAAGCTTAAACACGAAAAATGATCGGAACAATACGTACACCAGTTTTTCCTTCATCAAAAAAATAAAATAAAATAAACTCTCAATATTTATAATATAGGGTTTGAATCCTTCAATTGAGCGATGTTAACTATTTGATCGTGATATAATAGTAACAAAAATAATTGATAATTAATTTAAAGCCCTCTGTTTTTTTTAATGATAAAATTGTAACTTGCCTCTCAATATCATTGAATCACAATCTAATTGAAAGTTCAATTGAGTGGAATGATTTCGTTTTTTATCATTGATCAGTACTCAAAACTAATTTGATGGACGACACAAACGCTAGGAAGCCCAACCAAGAGCAAAGACCCAAAGCCATTTTCAAAATTTCCATACATCTTGCTTTTGAAACCTTACTTCAGCACTCTCTCAGTCTCTCTCTTCAAGATCCATCAATGCCTCTTTCGAAAGGTAAGTTTCATTCAATGTTTGTAAGAAAACCGTTGCTCTATAGATTTCTCATCCTAACTAACCATTCGCGTTTTCAGATTAACGTCTTCTTGCTCCTTTTTCCTCCTCCTATTCAGTTGTTGAGAAACTTGTTTAAATTGTAAAGCTGTCACATCCCACGCTTGCGTGTCATTTTTTAGGCAAGGTCCTAATCTGAATTTGTCTAATCTTTTCTGTTTCTAAATCCTTTCGCTTTTAATCTGCTGAAGAAAGAAACAAAAAAGAAGGGCTTCAATACAGTACAACTATCATGCGGATTCAAGTCAAAATCTGATATGGACTCTTTCAGATTTCAAACCGTATCTGACTGAATCATTTGGTATGTAATTTAACAATGTATACATAATAAAAAAAGCATAAAATTAGACATTGGATCTCAATTTTGGTAGTTATGAAGGCTTACCTTATTTCTCCCTTGTCTAAGGTTTTAGGTATATTATGCGTGCAACTAAGTTTTGAACTTTTGATGATATTTCAAGCATCGCAATATTTTGGCTCTGAAAATGTTGTTTGACATATAACATTTCTTGAGCTTATTTAGGGCAATTTTAAGTAAATCCATATTCTGGCTAATTTTACACAGCAGAAAAGGAATGCGGGTGCTTATTTTAGAAAGAGCTTCTCATTCCTCCATATATATGTGTGTGTGATCTTTGTTTGACAAAATTCTGGTCTGTTCTGTGATTTGAAGAGGCGACACCATGGCCTCCCCCGATTTACTTTATTTAGATAAGATCATATCCCCTAAAATATATTGATTGCTAATTTAGTATTAACTCACCATAAGATTCAAGGTACCAGCCACTTTGATTTTGATGCTTCTCTTTTGATGATATTCCCCCCTCTTTTGGTGGATGTGTTGTCTAGCTAACAGTTCATAAATTCTATTGTGCAAGTCATCACCTTTTCTATATTATCAGGGGAGACATCCACATTCCAAGGAGGCAAATGGATACCATGTACAGAGAATTAGATGACCTCAAACTAGAGGTGGAGAAGCTTAAGGAAGAATGTCGAGTTAAAACAGAACTTGTTGAGAGCTTGAAGAATGCCCGCAATGAGGATTATCTAAAATTTCAAGAGATTATGCATCAGATAGAGAAACAGGACCACGAACTGCATCTTAAGTCTGAGGAGATATGCGGAATGAGGAATGCTAATTAAGATATGAAGTTTAATTGGCTTGAAAAAGAAGATCATATCAAGCATTTGATTTCAGAGAAAAAGAAGGTAGAAGCTAATTTCGCTGAGAGATTATCAAAATTGGAAGACGTAAATAGAGGGCTGGTGTTGGCTTTAGATGAACTGAGAGTTAAAAATAGTGAGCTGGAGCAGAATGCAAGTGCCAACAATAATGAAATTTCGGACCTCAGAACACTTCTATCGGCTTCACAAAAGAAGTATCTTGAAGCACAAGAGAAAACCTGGGAAGCTAACATGTTGGGACACACAGATGATTTTATAATGAAGCTGGAGGAAGAAAATAGAAATATGCATGATAAAATGAAATGGAAAATTGAATAGTTTAGACATCTTGAAGAAGCTCAGGAAAAACTTCAAAGCCAGTTCCAATCTAAGGAACAGTGGGAGAAGGAGAAATCTGCCCTCCTTGAAGAGATCACTTCCCTACATATTTGTTTAGATTCTCAAACAAGAACTCTAGAAGCAGTACAATCCTGTTTAGAGATGTGCAACCATGCATTAGCTCACCAAGAAAGCAAGAGGAAACTCCTCAAGGCTGAATATCTGAATTTAAGCCACGGTTTGAGGATGTTTTTACCCAATGTGAAGAAGAAAAGTCAAAGATTCAGAGCTTGACCATTCAAAGGAATGAAGAAATAGTAGATCTAAGAAATTCCCTAGGAAAAAAAGAGACACTAGTGAGAGAATTGGGACTTAAAATTGTTCGGCTTGAACAAGAGAATCAGGAATTAGGAGATTCACTTAAAGAACTAAGGGAAGCTCAAATCCAAAATGCTAGGGAAAATTCTTTTATTCCAAAGCTCTGTAACAAGCTTAAGCGGTTGGAAGAGGCACACAAAGACAGTGCCTCAACTATGAAGTCTGGAGAATGTCAATGGGGTTCTCAAGTTGAAAAGATGGAAGAAGATATTAGGACCTACAAGTCTTCATTGACTAGTAAAGAACAAGAAATAAATGATCTTCTGATGGAACTAGAAAATTGTCATTGCGAAATTGAAGAACATTCTTTGGGGCTCTTGATCTTTAAATCAGAACTTGTAAAGGCTTACACAAAATTATTTAGTGCAGAAACAAATAAAGCTGTTCAGATCACAGCAAAGAAGATATGACTCTTCTCGTTGCTGTGCCATTGGGAGAGAAAGAGGTTAAGGAAGAGCTTGAAGAAATCATCAGAAGATCAACTTGTCTTGAAAGGGAAACTTTTGCAAATGGAGAACACCCTAGAATATGAAAGACGTGTTGCTCTTGAAGTACAAGAGAAGCTAGAGCTTGAATTAGCCAATAAAAATAATGAGATCACTCAATTAGGATGTGAATTAGAAAAGTGGAAGTCTAATGCTGAAGCTCTCAAAGCCTTCTCTGAAGAAACTAAAGGAAAATGTCAAAAGATGGAGAGTTCTCTTTTTCAAAGTTGAGAGTAAGCAAGCTCTGAAGAATGAAAATGAAAGCCTTATCCGCATTGCCAAGGAGCAGGAGAGGAAAGCTGAGGAACTTCAGAAGCAGATTGCTTTGTTATAATTGTACAATACAAGTAAATTGAAGGAATCAGAAACATCTATTAAAGAGGAGAAAGACCAAATTATAAAGAACTTGAAGGTACTAGCCATGTCATGGGAGTAAGATTTGATGTGTGCGTTGTCTTTGGCTTCCTCCTCAGAATAGGTGGAAAAGTGCGTTGAGGTTGCTGTGCTTACTGGGGCCTTAAAAGATGCAGAAAATCTGATTAAGCTTGAGATTGAAGAAAAGAACTTGAGAATTACGAAATCAAAACTGGAAGTTAACAATTTGCTTGAGAAGTTAGCTTATAATGAAGAATCAATCTTGCATTTGAAACAAGAATCAGAGCAGCATCAAGCCTCATTCGAGAAAAAGAAGTTGGAAGCTGAAGATCTAACAAAAAAACGGAGGTCCATGGAAAGCATAATTAGATATCTTGAATTTGAGAGGAACTTTGCTCCAAGACATCACAAATTTATTAACCAAAAAGGAGGGTATGTTGGCACATATTGAAGACATGTGTGAAGAGATTGGGGAGTTATCTGGTGGGCATCAGCTGTTGATGAAGACCCTTGACGATATATTGGATACTTCAGTAGATGGAGATTATTGGTCAACGGATCTTGTTGACTTTGACAAGCTACATGTTCTACTGCAAATAGTGCAAATGGTACTTTTTCTGTCACGACTAAGAAACAAGAAGCAAATTTTGATGAGCGATTGAGAGAGGTTAACAATTTGTACATGTAGATTAGAGAAGAATTCTGAACTCAAGCTTAAGAAAAGCGGTAAAGGTAAATAAATAAATATTCTTATTTCGGATTTAATGCTCTTACCATTGGCTTGTGTTAGAGTCTTAATATACGTGATATACACTTGCTTTCGAAAGCTAGATTTTGAAGAATCTTCAGTATCAGGAGAAGTTCAGACTTAGCAAAGTCAATGTTGTTAAATAGAAAACAAAACTCAGAATAACATTTTATTCTTCAACTTTATTCCATAAGTTGTTCATCAAAGTTTATTTTTTCCCATAGTCTTATCAAAAACAAAAGAGCCATGAACATGAAATTTTGTAGTCATGTGATAGTAGTGACCTGAACATATATAGACAGAAGTTCCTAGGCCGTATATAGATATTCTTAATTCTAAGCCTAAAGCTGAATTAGTTACCCTACGGGAAAAAAGAAAAGTGGGTTGGTCAACCTAAAGCTATAGCCATGTGACTTGACTTGATGCATCCCTATAATCTCCTGAACCAAGGGAGAATCGTTTTGAAGTCCCAAGGAAGGAATGTAATCACCAAAAAGTCCCAATAATAAGTTAGTAGTATGAATTTGGTGTCATTTGCTGCACCGAAACTTGTTATTACATGTTGTTTACTAGTTGAAACACTTTTTGGTAATTACATTCTTTCTCGAGGGCCTTAATAATTCTACCCTGAATTAATCTTCTGTCTGAAGTTGTTATGATATTGTTGAAGAGCAAATCAATTAGTAAAACCACTGGTGTTGTTAATATTTCTGTCAGTTTCATACAGTTCTGCCCTTTTTGTTCCACTTGATAAATCATCTAAGATTTTATTTTATTTTATTTTGGGAACATGCAGGATTTGCTCGTGTCTCAAGCAAGCTAAACCCCTGTATTTTAATTCTCTTGGGAACTCAAAGAATCAGCACTAAATGTTAAATATGGAGGATTGAAAGATAAACTAAGTGAACTCAACTTATGCTTATTTATGTAGCTCCAACATGATTTACAGAAGATTAGCTTAGTGATCAAGTTTGATCTGCAGATTTGTATGAGTGAGTCATTTCCATTTGATTATCTTGATATGTGAATGGGAAAACACGAAATAGGTAGGAATTAGTGTTGTTCTAAATATAGTTTACATAGAAGTATCAAATAGTCACTGTTTGCTGGTTTGTAATGTGTTTTTGTGATTACGTTCATCACAATTCTAAAGAAAGGCTCGCAGATGGGTAGATGACAACCTAATACCAAATCGTGCTCTCAGTGATGAGATTAGACAAACGCACAACTTTATAATGCGTGATAGAATTATAATATTTGATTTCATGTTAAGAAATGCTAACTATTGTTTATTTTTGGCCAGCCGTTGTAATCAAATGAATATTGAATATTTCTCTTTATTATGGAAAGGAAAAAAAAAGGGACCACTCCTCCCATTTCAGTTATTAATCGAATTTTAACCCCCTTTGTTAAACTTATATTACAACCAACTTCCATTTATTTACTAATTTGTTGATCGTGGATGTTACAAGTTAGATCATATACTTCACTTTCGGGTTCTCTGTTTTATTATTAATAATAAAAAATGCCTGAATTTGAAGGTTTGACGTTCTATATGTCTAATAATTCAATACCGGTCCTGATGTTTTTGGACTTGAGAAGCTTGCATTCTGATACATAATTGATGCTTCATTCATCAACAGTAGGAATATGTAGTTGCAGTATGCCACATCTTCCAATCCTAAATATAAAAGATAGTTTATAAGTGAATTTTGATTATGAATATAAAACTTTTTTTTATATTTATTATTTTTCTCCCAACTAATTTACTTGGTTTATAAATAGATATATAATAATGAAATAATATATATAAATATTTCAAAAACTTCATGTAACATTCGTTATAATTAAGAAAATTATTTAGTTTTATTAATTTTCCCAAATTAGTCAACTTTCATTTTTTTTTGTTGACCCAGGATATCCATTGCTAGTATCAGTAATTAATTCCCTCCCACTGTAGACTTCCCCGGGGTTTTAGTACTGGCCATGAGATCCTCTCTGTATACATCATCACCAGGTATCAAACCCCTAATTAAATATTTAAGTAACACAGCTAAGTCACAAATGTGACCAAATGTAAGATGTGTGTGGGTGTTAGTTAAAAACAATATGGGTGTTGGCCCAACAAGGTGGGTTGGCGGAGCACGTGGTAATGCATATTATACCCAGACTCCTTTTTCTTATGTCTTTTCCTTTGGCCCCCCACCATTCAAAACTCTTTTGGGGAATTACTTCAAGGTCTCATTCGGTATTGGCTACCATCCTCTACTTTTATCATTCTCTTTCCCTCCATTACTCGTATCAATTTTTAGATTGAAATTTAAGTGATTCAAATTTAATGTTTTACAAAAATATTCTTTTAAAATATTTTTTATTGTTATCTTAAATTATTATAACAAAAATTTAACAGTTTTTGAATTTATTTATTTATTTTTAATAAATTGATATTTTATTCATATTTTTATAAAACATTAAATCTGAACCTCTCAAATTTCAATCTAAAGGCAAAGATGAGAAGAGGAGGGGAAAAGAATTGCAAGAGAAAAGGACGGTAGCCAATCTCGTCCCACACACCCTGAAAATCATCAAAATTATTATGGAGTCTCATGGATCTTAATTATAAATAATTTTTAGTGTACATTTATCAAAGTAACTTTATTTAAAAAAAAAGAAACGAAAAGAAACTTCCCTAATAGTAGAAAACATAGTAGAAACTTCTACCAAAAAACAAAAGAAAACATAAAATTAAGAGTCACATTCAAGCTAGCATCTAGATTAAACCAGCAGAAAGCAAGCGAATATGGAACAAGACCTCAACTTCAATCCAAGCCAAAACATAGATGCTGCCACCATGATTAATCAAACTAAGAAAACTTCTGATATGGATATCAGAAAACTTCTGATACTAATAATGTTCAAGCATTCAGATATTACCTTCTTGAATGAAAACAGGCATCATAATTCAAGAACTTCAACTCTCTGAGAAGACATCTATTCACCAACTGGAACCTTTCAATCCAAATTGAACCGATTTTCAAACACAATCACTCAGTAAGAGCTCACAGGGCAGCTGGCATCATCTAATCCAGTTGGCTTTCCTCAAAAATAAATAAATAAATAATTAAATAAAAAGGATGAGAATGGCAAAGAGAAATACCGGTAAACCCAGCCCCCCACTTACCCAACACCAACTTGAAGCGTCCAATATAAGAACTGACTGCAACTGATAACAGAGGTGTTGGTGTATGAGAATGCCAACGACATGGACACACCTCCATAGATTATATGAAATACTTGAGCTCATCAATTACAAAGTTTTCTACACAGAAGTTCCACTGGATACTTGTTCACATGCATTATTGTTGGAAATATCTAGCTCATGCTTTGATAATTGATGATTCAGAATTTTACATTCAAATTTGTGATTCAGAATAGTCCATGTATTACCTATTTTATGGGAGCAATTAACACAAAATATTTGATAAACTGTTTTAAATAAAATCTAGATAAATTTCAAATGAGTATTCAAGTTCATCCATCACTGTTGAATGTATCTGCTTTCTTAGAGTACTTCATCCATTTCTGCTTGTTCGTCTCTAATGCATTCCGGTTTTGAGAAAATCTTGTAAGCCCCTCTCTCAATGCTCCTAGATTTACCCCATTTCCAACCAAAATGCTTGTTACTCCCATTTTTGAGACCTGAAATTGGCATTTCCCGCTAATAAACATGTAATATATATGCATAGTACTCTTTCCACCCAAAGAAGATGAGCAAATAGCAATTCTACAATGTAACCATTACTGGACACATTGGAAACGTGATAGCAAATATTGCACAAAAATGAAAAATGAAGTTTTTTTACCGCTTGGATGTTCCTGTTCTAGTCATCAAAGAATAGCATAGAATTAAATGGAACCCCAGTCCTTGAATGAATTGGAATTCTTTGAAAATGGTCTGTTTTGCGTGTCCAACTCGAAAATATTTCCTGAACAATAGAAGGAAACGACAAATTAAAATTGACAAGACACAGATATGTGATTACAACCATTTACAGATTCCATTTTGTTCAGGAAACAATTTTTTATTTTCCCCCTTCTTTTTGGGTGTTTAGACATATACTCGAGAAGGTTAGGGGAGACAAAAAGACCTGCATCCACAACCTTTAGAATTTTTTTTTCCAGCTTAGCACTAATCTCCTACCGCAGAAGCCACTGCTCAACTCTATTTTTTTCTCAGGGCATCAAATATGATGATATATCCTCGAACAGAACAAGGAAAAGAAAGATTAGAGTATGATTCAATGAACAAACCTGAGCAGAAAACATTGACTTGATGCTCAATTTATCAAGAAATGTTCTAGCTATATCAGCAGTAGGTGATCTAGAAGCAATGGCAACATCAATCCCTTTGTCTTTGAGTGCATACAGGATTCCTTTGGCATGAGGGTACAAAGATGGCATTTCACGCTTGGATCGGCACTCGCTGAAATTTGGCTTGGCATAAGTGACTAGATTATAAATTAACATTTGAAAACTTTTGCAGGAGAACCATCTTGAGTTATACTGATCTGGAAGTTCATTTTTGCGCATTCTAGATGACATAATTAATGGCTTGGCTTTAAATTGTCAGCCTTTGTGGTTTGTTAGGTTCAACCCTTAACCTCTACATGATACATTTTGTACAAAGTTGATGAGAATAAAATGTAAATGTTTAAAAGATGAGAAACTCAAAATGCTCTCAAGCTATTTCTGGGGAAAACAAGCAAGCAAACCAAGTTGTCCAAAATATAGTTTTGAAGGAAACATTCTGATTTTCAAATGTCAACTTAGCCTCAACAACTTTTTTCGGCTCAGGAAAAAAATGTATCTTACTTCAGACATTGTACAACCGTATGAGGTATAAATGAAACAACGAAATCTTAATCAATTATCAATATGACTATTTATGTTAAAACTAGATGAGACACCATAAATTATTTGAGTTATATAAAAAGAAGCCTCAAGGCCACATCAAAATGATTACCGGTAGATAATCCAAGAATAAAATTTCATTGGATAATGGATTCTGTCACCAGGCAAAGTTGAGCTTGGTTCAGTGGCCACAGACACAAAATTAAGACAGAGAAACCATTAGGCATCCAACGATCGAATATGACAGTTCAACTCGGTTTGCAAGGAAATTCAATCATATTATGTGATGAAGTAATGGCCAATAATCCACATAAGCCTGTCCTCTTAGTTCATACAAGAACTAAAAAACTAAACTAAAACTCCTCAATTACGTCATTGATGAAGCATTTTTCCTGGAAGTGCCACACAGAAGTTTCTCTCTAAAACGAAAATCTATATCCCAGGACTAAACAAAAACAAAAAAGAAAAGTAATACTAGATTCAACCAAACAGGAAAAAAGGAAAAGAAAAAACAAAAGTGGCCGGTTTTGAGTACAAATTCAGAGCAATATGGAGAGACCAAATAAATCAATGAACGAAGCTAGGTTGATTTTAGAGAAAGAAGAGAAAAGGGAGTACGTAGTACCAGTAGAAAGGCCAGAGGGTGTAATCCAGGTCGAAAGCGACAAGTCGTGGGAGAACTTGAAAGACTCTGATTATCTGAAGTGCCTCCACCTTCACCTTCTCGTCTCCCATCTCTCCGCCTCTGCCAACCCGAGGGATTGAATTCCGATGGTTGTCGCACGAGCTTCAATGCAATATCCAAGATATTAATAGATATATATAGATATATATATATGGAAAATCTTACTAGATATTAATAGATATATATAGATTCCTCTGTCAAAAATTTAAATTTCATATCTTATTGATATAGATGGGCTTATCAATTACCACTTTAAGACTTATCAATATAGCCACTCACACTTGTCAATTGGAACTGGTTTAGTTCACATAGATGGGTTTGTCACTGGCCACTCTCGTGTTTGGAATAACGATTATGCAAAAGTGACTTTTTTCAATATGACTTTTTGTAATATTGTTTTTAGATAAAAGTCAGATTGTGTAATATGATTTATGTTTGGATTTGGCAGTTATATAAGTGACTTTTACAAAAGTAGAACTTGTTTGGATTAGCTTTAGCATAACTGGCTTTTATGATAATGGTAAGAGTGAGTGAGTGGAAAAATATTTAAAAAATCAAGTAAATATTTAATAATTACTTTAAAATATTAGGTTCTACTGGAAAAATATTTTAAAGTGGGTGGAAATTAATAAATCAGTATTCTAAGTTTTGGGTGCTCTTTACTACTAAAAAAATACATTAAAGGTAAAAATTGTAGTCAGTCTCCTAAGATTGAATACAACTGAAATAAAATTTTAAAGGGTTAAAAGCACAAAAAAATATTTTAAAATAATTTTTGGAGCTGAAAAAGTACATTAAGGATAAAATTGTAATCGGTCTGATAACACATTGGGTATAACTGGAAAAATATTTTAAGGGGCTAAAAGCACTAAAAATTATTTTATGATACTGCATGCTACTTAAAAAACATTTTAAGATACTAGATAAGTCCATAAATATATTTCATAATATTAGACACCATTTTCTTAAAAAAAAAAAGTTCAGCATAATTGGTGTGAGAGATATGAGAGTTTTTTTTTTAGGTGGGACAACATTTATGTCCCAATAATTTCTCTATACAATGTTCATCAGAAGCCAATAGTTGTTTAAGCCCCAAATCTAGCTTATGGTAAAAGCAAGATCAAATTGCATAAGTTATTTTCATCATCAACTATCCCAAACACTCGAAAAAATATCATTTGTGCCAATCGGAGTTTTTGGGACCCAATCGTTTGATTGGGCCCCCCAAACAGAATGCCAAACACTCACTATGACTTGTCAATGAGATTTGTTTTAGTTAATATATATGAGCTTGTCAATAGTCACTATATGACTTATCAATATAGTCACATACAATTATTAATGAGGTAAGTTCACATTTGAAATCTATATCACTACAGTCCCTAGAGAATTTTTTTATAGAAGAATCTACACTAGTATGTTTTTTTTTTATATTTTTTGTGGTCTTGGTACCTAAGTGAGATTTTTCCCATATATATTAATTATGGATAGACAGTCTAAGTCCCCACTCAAATTTCATGAAAAAAATCCTTGAATTTTCAAATTCAATGGAAAATTAATCTTTTTGTCCCTGTGGTTTTCATTAGGTGCAACTATTGATTAGGACTTTTTTATCTTTAGCCTTGGGTTCACAATAAAAAACTAACTAAGGATTGCGTATAGATAAACTTAAGATCGTTCTCTTTTCTCGATGAGCCTTTTATTAATTCCTAAGTAATTTAAAAATCAAAAAATGTAATGGAAATAAGGGAAAATTGGTTTTGGGTTTAGTTTGAAAGTAGGTAAGTACAAAACTTAATTAAAATCCTAAAGATACTATTTTTTTTTTTTGTCTTTTCAAATAATGAATGGAATGGAATATGAATGAAATGAATTCTCTTGAGAAGTTGGTTCAATGGCTATCCTTGCTCCATAAATGATATGGGAGTTAGAAACACATCAAGTCTTAATTAAAAATCTAGGTAATCACATTGGGTCTAACACTCATAATCAATAACAACTCCTAGGATGGCATTCATAACTATTACTTGGTAACATTATTCAAGAACAACTTGATATGTAAAATTGATTGAATTAATGCAAATATTTCATCCAATATAAATGCACAATTGCGACATTCAAATTAACCCAAATCAGCTATACAAACTAGTAACCACGTAGCAAGCATAGTCTCATTAAATTAATAGGAAATACATAAATGAAAATCATCCAATTACAATTATCCAAATCCAAACACAATACAAGCAATCTTAGCTCAATAATATGGAGTCCAAATAACTCACAACAAAATACTACTAAAAAAATACCTTAAAACATAGTTATGAATTACAATAACAATAGAAAATTCATAAAGAAATTTTAAAAAAAAAAACTTCCCATTGAAAATCTTGAACTTAAACTAAGCCCCCAATCCTCAATAGTCGATAGTTTAGTCACTCATTGAAGTTTCAGCGACAGTGACAGAAACTTGTTTGGAGCTTTGAAAATCCATGGAAATTGAGCTCACACAGAAATCACAGAACTCCCCGAAAAATCACAAAGCTCCCCGGAAAGTTACAACCATCATCAGAAATCACAAAGAACTGCCAAAGGAGGAAGGTGTGGTGTTAAAGTAAGGAAGGGATGGTGGTGATGGTGGTAGGATGGTGCTGGTATGTCAGCACTTTTCTCCGGCGGTAATGACAGCGGACTTGAGTGGTACAGTGAAGAGAATCAATAGTGAAGGTCCTCTCTCTAGTTCTCCATTGAGCTTCAAAGTCTCGGCCTTCTCCACTAGGTGCTTATTCGAAGATGACAGTGGGAGGACGCTGCAACTCCGACAGTGGTCCTAAGGTGAGAGAGATGATGACAATGATGGGGGTCGATGGCTTTGAGCTTCCCAGATCTGAGCTCTCTCAGATCATGGCGCTTTAATGGTGGAGAAGACGCTGGTAGTGGTGAGGAAGGAAGTCCTCAACAGCGGCGGCGGCTGCTCTGTATCTCTTTCCATCACCTCTCAAGTTTGTTTTGATCGGGGACTACAGTAAAAAAATTTAGAAGTTCATGGAGGCATTAAGTTATAACTTTTAAAATTTTGTGGCGCTAACTGTAATTTTCAAAATTATTGGCCTTTTCTGTAATTTTCTCTAGACCCTTTCTTCATGGATTTGTAGTTTCCAGAAATTCTGGGTATTTTTCTATAATTTTTTTCTAAACTAATCTGCAAAGAAAATAAACTCGAAATGTAGTACCTTATATTCTAAAAATAATCAATTAAGGTAAATCATGAAATATATGACATTTTTGCCCTTTTTTAATCTTAATTTCATACAAACAACATTAAACACAATTAATCATAATTAATGCAATTTATGTCCAAAAATAGTGATAAAATCCCCAAATACACCATGAAATAACTAATCAAAATATGGTTCAATCAAATGTCTCTATTCTTTGATTAAAACTTAGTCCCTATAAAATAAAGGTCAATGACTAAATTATAAAATAATTAAAACTATAAAGACTGAGTTATAGTTGGTGTACCATCTTTAAGATTGGTGTTCTGAGTCAAAAGTAGATAAAAAATTCAGATGTATTACTCAACTTGCCTTCCCACCAAGGAAAAACAATTTAGGAGCTCAAAGAATGTCAATGATGAGGAAGAATGCACACATACTGACTACTTACTGTGCTTTTTCAATCATTAACTATAAAAAGCTCCTTCTTTTGTTTAAAAATAGGGATAATTTCAGTCAGCCCCTAGAAGAAATTTTATTTCAATCAACTCAAAAAATTTTGAATTTTCACTGCACCATTAGAGTCAAAAATGAAATTAAGCTTTGTCTTTAAAAAGACAATGATGCCATTGTTTTATTTTTTTAATCCCCTTATTTATCTTATAATTGCTTTTATTTGTTTTGTGAATGCTTTTATTTGTCTTATGAATTCTTTTATTTATCTTGTGAATGGCTAAAATGTTCTTGTTGACTCTCTAATTTCTTTTGAATCCCTTTATCTGTCATGTAAATGCATTTATCTTACTTGTGAATGCTTTTATTTATCTTGTAAATGCTCTTATAAAAAAATAAAGTAACGACTTCATTGTCTTTTCACCTATTAAACTTAATTTCATTTTGGTTCAAAAGGTGCAGTGAAATTTCAAAATTTTTTAGGGATTGACTGAAATAAAATTGCTTCCAGGTTGACTGAAATTTTCCCTTAAAAAAATGTAAAATTTTTCATGTAATAAAAATTGTTTGCAGAACATTGAAACAGGTAACTCCAAGCTGGGTAGTTATCCTCTACTTCAATCACATGAAAAGGTCCATTCAAATATCTTATCATCTTAAACTTACAGGTCTTAGGCTACAGATCCAGGTATGCAACACCTGTTATTTCCATGGTCTCGTTACCCAACATTAGCTATATGTTTTTTTCTATTAATTTTAGCCGATAGTAAATATAACATTGTCATACCAACAAATGATTGTTCAGAATGGTAAATGGTCATGCCCTCTCTAAGGATGAGAACACAAATTTAAATCATATGAAGTGCACTTGTTAGTAGAGGAGATAACCCGTTAGACGACATACTCTCTTTCCCTGAACTTGGATTAGTCAATTGCTCGAATATCTGGCCTATGTTGAAGAAGGCCAAGTTAAAAAAATAGGCCTAATACCAAAAAATAATTACATTTTCCATTTAAAAAGTTACTTTTGGTTTCAGGCCCTTTTCCATTCCATTATTTGTACCAACTAAGGCCTTCATGCTTGAGTGCCATATCAAATGAGTCGAATCGTTATTAGAGTACAATAAGGGAATTAATTAACACTCACGCCTCTGTTTTTGGCTCCAAACTCCAGCCAAATTGTAAATAGACCATAAATAATTTTGGGTTAAAGTATAAATTTGTTCTGAAAGTTTTCATTAAGGAGCAATGTTATCTCGAAAGTTTTTTTAGGTTCATGTTACCCCAAAATGTTAAAATGGAGTAATATTGCCCATTTTATTTAAAAATTTAATTGTCAACATTATTTTTTTAACAATCAACGTTAGTTTTTTAACGGAATAGGGTAGCATTATTAAGATTTGAAATATCCAGGGTGACATTGAATTTTAAAAAATTTCTAGGGCTACATTGCCCATTATCAAAAAACTTCTGGGGCAGATTTACAACTTAACCCAATAATTTTTCTTCAAAGCAAAGCACTCAACAATGCCATTATGGTTATTTAATTAAAATCGTATGGTTCGGTTGATTTATTCCATCTTTGCAACTTCAACGGGATGTAGTGCATGCATGCAATTTTTGTACTTAGATTAGGAAACCAGATAGGCGTAATCATTACTACTAAGTTGAGGCTCTTGCATCACCTATGTAAAAGAATGAATAACAAATATGGGGCCTAAAATGGCCCTTGAGTAAAAAGCATGATCAGTATATGAGTTATTCACTTTCCACTAGAATATCTAAGAAAGAATCATGAAAAAAATATTGAAAATGAAGTTTCCTTTTTTGTAAACTTAGGCAAGAGTATTTGAACATTTTATTCAGCGGCAGCACTTGCAGCGCTCAAATCCACAGAAAGATCAACATCCTGAAACAAACAATAAAGATTGTTAATAAATAATTTGTATCAAATTTTTCCGAGAAGGATAAAATACTATAGCATATCATGGTATGTGAAGGGTTATTAATTATTAGAAAAAGGATCTAAATTGACAACTTGCTTGTAAATAGACAGAAACATGCTATTTTTTTGAAATTTGTATGAACAGAAGATAAAAGGAAAGTTTAATTGCACTGCTATATGATAGTAAGTGTTGGCCTTTAAAGGGAAAACATAAACATAAAATGGGGGTAGCCAAGATGAGGATGTTGAGATGGATGTGTGGTCATACAAGAAAAGACAAGATTCATAATACTTATATACGCGAACGAGTTAGAGTGGCCTCTATTGAAGGAAAAATGGTAGAAAGTTGTTTGAGGTGGTTTGGACATATTCAACGAAGGCCATTGAGTGCTCCGGTGAGGAGGGTTGATCAAACAGTATGGAGTTCTATAAAATGAGGTCAGGAAAGGCCGAAGCGAATGCTCATTGAGGTCATAGAGAGGGATCTTTTGGTTAATAATATATCTAAAGATATGGTTTTCGATAGAGTACAATGGCGTCGTATGATCCATGTAGCTGACCCCACCTAATGGGATAAAAGCTTTGTTGTTGTTGTTGTTGTATTTGTTGTATGAACAGCAGGTACATCTTTGAATCATAAATTATGCTTTATTTGCCAAAAAAATGGATAACAGTAAAATAAATAGAACAAAACGGAAACTATTCCAACATTGCACACAAAGTGTTTTTTAAATCAAGAGGTAAGATTTACCAAAAGATGGTGCTAGACCATGTTGAGAAATGATGTGATATGAGAGATAAGAGAGAAGAATTATAGAGATGATTCCACAAGTGGTTTGATGACATATGCAATTTCATTAGAATATCATATAATTGATAATTACCTTTCCAGTGATCTTCCTGTACAGTGCAAGCACATCTTTCACCGTGGACTCAAAGTGCGTAGTGGGGTCATAGCTCTACAAGTAATAAAATGTCAGTCAGTAAAACTGATTTTTTTAGATAAAATGAAAAAGTCTCCTCAGGTGGAATAAGAAAGATGGTAAAATCTCACATCCCTTGTGAAGGAAATAAACCAAAGACAAACATAACCCTGCTCATTTGAAAATATGAAGTAGCTGCAGGTCTATACTAAAAGTAAAAAAGGATATTTGGTTGTGTAGAGACTTGAACCATTTAACTCCAAAGCTAAATTTTTTTTAATCAAACTGGTCTTTAACATGGTATCCCAGTCCCACAAATCAAGCAGGCACATTTGTAATGGTATGGTATTCCATTTCTATATATATATATATACATACCCCAATTCTAATTTCCTTTCACAAGGGATAAGGAAAAGAAAGCAAGTGAAAAAAATAAAATAAAATAATTCAAAGAGATTATATGTACAGTAGAGATGAAGCAACCATCGGCTTTGCAATCATTCTCAGGTTCATATCTGTCATAAGTGTCATAGAATATCTCATCTACAGGTCCAAGCAGATCAATACCGGGCTTCAATTCTACCTCAGGTTGGTCAGTCTCCGCTTCTGCCGAGACAAAACAATATATTTTCCTTGTGCTGCAACGTTATGAGAATAAGAACAGCAAAAAAAGATACCTGCAGTTACCATGCACACCAAGAATCAGTTCCTTAAAAGTTGGAATCATAAATGTACAACTAAAAGTTCATTATTCTGTGTCAAAAAAAAAAAGTTCATTATTCTACTCACATCAACTTTAAGATTTGTCATTCATAAGAAATTGAGAACATAATGCATCCCCATTCACATTTTAATTTAAGATTTGTCATTCAAAAGAAATTGAGAACATGATGCATCCCCATTCACATTTTAATTTTAGTAGTCTCACTGTCCCACTACTTCCCCTCATTGTCATTCTTTGGAGTTAGAGACAAGTCCTTTATTACTTCATACCTAAGAATGTCATTGTTTATGCTTTCATCATTTGTGATGTGCAAAATAAGAAATCAATGAAGGCTAGGGTTTTCCTTACATATCTGATTTGTGGCCAAGTTGTTTTTGCGGCAGAATGACCTGAGCTGAGTGAGAATCATTGGTATTTGGAATAGGATGACTCATAATACATATAGCACGTGCAACTTTTCCGACCTTTTTGACCTTTCGGTCAATAAAATATTTGTAGGTGAAGATTAAACTCATGATTAGATATTGAGATTAATTATGTTATTTTCTCGTTTAAAACATGAAGCCTTGCTTTTCTAATCACTAAAACATGAGAGAAGCTAATAATCTAAATACTCTTAGAAATCTAACTGGGTACCTTATCAGGTAGATATTAGGGATCACACACAACTTTCTTGCATCTGGCTGTTTCCCCTTCAGATGTCACACTGATGGCTTTCCCACTATCATCAAACTCAACCAATTAAGTAGAAAATAAACAGTGAAAAACTTGAAACAGAAAGTGAAAATATATTAGAAAAAGAAAAAAAAAATAGGACAAAGAACTTGGGAAGACAAAATGAACTTTAAGGGCTTGTTTGGTATGAAGGGAGAGGAGGGGAGTGAAAGTGAGCAGAGGGAAAAAATTTTTGAGTTGAATTTTAAAAAAATCTGAGAAGTGAGGTTAAATGTTTTTAATTTACTTTTTACTTTTTCATCTCACATCTTCTCTTTACTAAAATTTTGTAACCCCCCTTCTCCAATCTTTTTAAATTCAACTCATAAGAATTTTTACTCCCCTCTAAATCCCTCATACTAAATAGACCCTAAATCAATCGCAAATGATAAGCTAGAGAAGAAATATCCTTACAATTCAATTTAATTTCCTAATACTAGCGATTCATCATTATGAATTTAAGTAGACAACTCATTATCATTATGAATTTGGGTATCAGATTCAAATGCTCTATAGATGGAAACTTAAAATTTTTGCATTGCTTTATAAGTTTCAGAAGTCAAATAGGTTAAGGATATATAAACTATATATTGACACAAGAATGTCACCATTTGTGTGTCAAAGAATTAGAGAGAGCAAGAGAGATAACAGGAAAATTCTTAATGCAATTTACTTGATTAGTTCATTATTCAATGAAAAAATAGAATGTCCTTGTTTTGTCCAGAAGAAGAAACCAAGTTAAAATGAGGGAACAAGTTATGACAAAGAAGTAGTGGGAGTTAGAAAAATACGAACCATGAAAACTTTTGTGACTTATGGGCTAATTACCTTCCTTAGGACATATGAGGAAAACCCTTTGAAAGTAAACCAGATAAAGTCTTTAATCCTTTTCTTTTCTTTCTTTATTCCCAATCATAAAACCCTTATAAACCAAAAGGGCTTTTATAGTAGAAAAGCATTAAGACGCAAGCTTTCACCACTTCTAGTAATTCAAACTCTCTTCCAGAATACTAAAGCATGATAATGGACTTGCCTTGCATTCTGGTTTGTTGATCATGTAAGTTCCGCCATATACTGCACTTAAACTTGCAAATACCTGTTCACCATTAAAGAGAAGAATGTTAACTCCAGATATATAATAACTTACAAGGATAGAGATCATGGAAAACCTTAGGCAATTCTGATCTCCCAATCCATATAATGGATATATGTAAGGTGAGCCTTCCTGAAAACGTGCCAGGGACTCTGCATAAAGCTAGATAAAATTGAAAGTAGTATTACTAGCTTATGTAGGTTACCAAGTAATTCTAACTACATAAACAGCAATAGAATCAACCAAAAGGTATGAGTCAGAAGATCTCATGAAGAAAAGATAGAGGAAGCCTGAGGAATCAAGGTAATAACATTGGGTATATCCAACATTCATGGAATAAACTGGTCCACGTGAATATGTCAGTGCATAGAAAGAAACAAAAGGATAATAATAAACTCACAATATTCTTCATAGTATCGCAAGATAGAAAGAGAAAACATTATATGCCAAATGACTATATGGTCCATAACCTTGTGCTAAGGATATACATAAAGAATGATATAATGACCATTTTTTATGTTGAATTGTAGAAAAAGGAGAAAGGCTTCAATGAAGTATTATCTGAATCTTCTTTTGTCGATGTTATCATACTCTATACATAAAATGTTGGGAATTGAGCTTTGGTACATGATTTTTTCACTTTCATTCTCAGGATGCTCCAGTGTTGCTGAGAAAATTTCATCATTAGCGTCTAGTGAGGACGACAACAAAAAAATAATACCTTTAACAGAGAACAGACTATTAGGCTTGGTTCATCTAATGGGCATTGTTATATTATATTTTGTACTGCAACATTAAGGGACCTCCACAAGGTCAAGGTCCAAGATCACCAAAAAAACTAGCTGTGAAGAGGGGCAGTCATGAACCTAAACAAGATTACGTCCACACATGAGGATCTTGGAAAATATTTAATATAGAAAGATTGATTGATACCGTGTTTTATTAATCCAAATGTCTATGATTTATATGCTGTTCATTTTTAATGTTTTGATCCTTCTTTGGATAAGAGTGCACAATTTTGAGTGATTGCCTTTGAATTTTCTTGATATATAGGCGGCATAGAATAATGAATCTAATTGAGGAATTTCTTCTGCATCATAACACCCATCAAGCATTGGAAGCTAATTTGTATTGCATATACCTTTACTCTTTCTACGAAGTCATTGGCTGGCTGATCCAAGTAGCTATCATCCCTATGAGGTGACAATGCATGACCAATAAAATCAATTGTATCATCTTCCAACCCATATTTCCTGCATTTTGAAGAACCATTCAAAATTCTAAATGTAACCCCCTACCTTAATAGCCAAATTTATAGTTCGAGAATGCGTCATTAAGTTGAAATAGGGACCAGCGGTTAATTTAAAACTTTTCCAGAACCTGTTTAGTGCAATCTCACGTTCACATTTCGAATATAATTGGCCTGCGCAGTTCAATTTCAATCATGCATATCAAAGTGCAACCAAAAATTCTTGACAATGCTTGGGTTTCGTGTACTTAATAAAGGGTTTACAGGGCACATTGCCCATTTACAGTTTCCCATAAAGGGGATTACACAACACTATTCAATATATACAGCACATGCAACTAATCCCCAACAAAATATGACAACCAACTACCAAAATTAAAACTCCTAGCTAGGAGCTCTAACCACCCTTCATCACTTGCTTTTCCTTTGAACCACTTGCCCTTGCTGTAGGTTAGTCATTGGAAAGAATGAGATTCAAAAGAATCCCAGTAGTAACAATTCACTTATAACATGTACAATCACAAAGCATGTAAGCACATCACAACAACAACAACACAATGGCATTTCTGCAATAGCTTTGCTACATTCACAACGGTATATTTCACAACAGCATGTTTCACAACAGCACAAAAACGGCATTTCACAACGGCAATGTTACTTCACGGCATATTCAATGACATGACATGCATGCAAGGCATCATACACAGAATAAGAGAAAGAGTCACTACTTTGTTCTTTCCGCTTGTGCACTGGCACTGGTTTATCACGTGCAGGGCAAATGTCAAATCCTATAATTAGAATTTGAATGACAGGTTATTACTTAATCCAATTCTTTAATTCAAACACTCAAGCTGGTTATCATTAGGGACATTTAATCAAATCAACTAAGGAGTTAAAATGGTCAATTAACCCAAAAGACCAATTCCTAACCTCAAAGTTCAACAATACTACATTATGCCATTACATCTTCAATTTTCGCATAAGGGACCAAATCTGCCAAAATTTTCTCTAGACTTTGAAAAATCATAACTGATTCTACAAAAATCGAAATGAGGTGATCCCAAGTCCTATAGAAAGCTATTGAAGTCCTCTTCATAGCAAAAATATGATTCATTACCGTAAATCACCACACAATTCCAGAATTACACAAAATCCCACACTGCTCCAGAATTAAGTCCAGTTTCGACATCAGATTTTGGGCAACCAGAACTCCCAGCTAAAAAAACAAAATGACACAAATTATATGTCCATTTTGAAGTTCGGAATGTGAAATTTAAGAATGAAAAGTTTCAGAATTTTCACAGATCATTTGGTTATCCAAAAACACCATACCAATAAGGTACCTCGCTGGATCCCAAGTCCTATGGAAAGCTATTGAAGTCCTCTTCATAGCAAAAATATGAATCATTACTGTAAATCACCACACAATTCCAGAATTACACAAAATCCCACATTGCTCTAGAATTAAGTCCAGTTTCGACATCAAACTTTGGGAAACCAGAACTCCCAGCTAAAAAAATGAAATGACACAAATTATATGTCCATTTTGAAGTTTGGAATGTGAAATTCAAGAATCGAAAGTTTCAGAATTTTCACAGATAATTTGGTTATCCAAAAACACCATACCAATAAGGTACCCCGCTGGAATTCTGTTTAGGCTGAAAACCCAGATTTACATTTTGAGTTTCAATGACCCAAAATTCACAACCCAGGGCTATTCCCACATAATTTTCCGTGTAGAACACAATGGTAACATTAAAATTAACAAATTCCCACTCATTCTCCATGTTCTGTTTTGGCAGAAAAATCAAAATAAATTCCAACAATTACCAACTTCCAATTTCAGCATCAAACTTATGTCAAATGGTTTCCAATCATCATAAACCACCAATAACACAACCAACCATCATGAATTACCCAAATCCTTGTTTGGCCAAAATCAGGGCAGATTTACACATGCCAAAATACTCATTCAACCAACATAACCAATAGCTCAAATTGATGCTAATACTCCCCTCTTGCTTCTCCTTGAGTTCTTTCTTTGATTCTTTAGCGTTTGTTCTTGCAACGTGGCTGAAAACTCCTCTTCTTCAAAAACAAAACCATAGAAATGAAGCTAAGGAAGAGAGGAACAAGTGTCATGAAGGATACTTGAGCCATAGATGAGGTTAAGAAGGTGAAAATCAAGGTAGAAAGTCTCACCTTCAATGGCCTCTTCTTGCCTCTTGTGTTGCAGCTGCTAGACCGATATAAAGGAGAGAGAGGGTGATAAATGATCATATTTTTCCTTTCCCTTATCACTTAAAGTCCATCCGAAATATGGGACTTGAAAGGTAAAATGATCTATCAAAATTATCACACTTTCACCTCCTCAAAATAATATATTTTAATAGCTTTAACATGTGCCAAATAAATTGATATCATCATCTTTTCTCTTTCCATATACTTGGCCGAAAATTGCTTCTTGTTTTAACTAAAAAGAGACTTTGAATTATCCTATCTTCCTCCTCCACATATTTTATTTAGAGTTGCAATATTTGACCATACGACTTTTTCCATCACCTTTTCTCTTCCTTCATCTTAACTTGACCGAAACTACACCTTAAAGAGGCTATATACATTTGATTCAATTCCCTCTTCCTTTTCCTTCATGTTGGCCGAAATTATTGACTAAGAGGAAGAATTGTTTACTTAATGCTCTTCCTTTCTCTTTTGTGACTTGGACGTCCCAAAATAAATAAAGAGAAGTGAATGAATTTGACCAAGTCTTGCCTTTTTGCATGTGTGTGTGGCATGTTGACTAAACCTCCTCCCCTTCTCCTGAATTTGGACGTTAATAAGAGGCCTTGGATGAATTAAATGGCTTCTTGATTAAGCCATTTCCACGTTCTTAAAATATATTATTAATTACAATTTATCACATATACTTTAACTTTTCAACTCTTCATTTACTTGACTACAAATGTTCCAACCTTTTGAGTACATTTTGGGGCATTAAATTTCTCCCCTCGTAAAATAAATTTCGCCCTTACACAAGTTGTGCCATAAACTCCGGATAACGCCTACGCATATCTGTTTTAGCTTCCCAAGTCGCCTCTCTCTACTTCATTCCCTTCCAGATCACTTTCACAAACGGAATGCTTTGGTGTTTGAGTCGTCGTTCTTCTCGATCAATGATCTACTCTGGCTCTACCGTATATGTGAAGTTGTCTTGTAATTTGACTTCTTCATACTCAACTATATGAGATGGATCCGGTTGTGGTACTTCTTCAGTTGGGAAATGTGAAAGACATCGTGAAGCCTGCTCAAGTTTGGGGGTAGGGCTATTCAATAAGCAATGGGCCCAATTCTCGCAAGAATTTCAAAAGGACCTATATACCTCGGGCTCAGCTTGTTTAACTTGATAGCTCTCCCGATGCCAGTGACTGGAGACACCCTCAAAAACACATGATCACCAACATTAAACTCTATAGGCCTTCTCCTCTTGTCAGCGTAGCTTTTCTATCGACTTTGTGCTACAAGAAGCCTCTTACGGATGATTTGAATCTGCGCTGAGGTGTGATCAACAAGCTCCGGCCCATAAAGCTTCCTCTCAGATAACTCATTCTAGCACAAGGGTGATTGGCACTTTCTCCCGTACAATGCTTCATATGGCGCCATCTGAATGCTCACATGATAGCTATTGTTGAAAGCGAATTTAGCAAGTGGAAGAAAGCGATCCCAATTCCCTTTGAAGTCGAGAACACAAGCTCGCAACATATCCTCTAGTGTATGGATAGTCCTTTCTAATTGACCATCTATCTGGGGATGATAGGCCATACTGAATCTCAATTGGGTTCCCAATGTTTCATGCAACGCCTTCCAAAATCTCAAAGTGAATCGGGGATCATGGTCAGAAATGATGTTATTCAGTATGCCATGGAGTTTCACAATCTCCCGGATATAAATCTCTGCTAGCTTGTCCGGAGAGTAACCAGCATTGATCGGTATGAAGTGTGCCGACTTCGTTAACTAGTCCACAATTACCCAGATCGCATCATAATTCCTGATCCTGGGCAATCCCACCACAAGGTCCATGGTCACACTTTCCCATTTCCATTCTGGAATCTCAGGACTTTGAAGCAAATCAGGTGGTCTCTGGTGCTCAATCTTTACCTTCTGGCAAGTGAGACACCTCGCTACATACTTTGTCACATCACTCTTCAAACCCGGCCACCAATACATAGACTTTAGATTATGATACATTTTGGCCATACCAGGATGAAGAGTATATGGTCTCTTGTGCGCCTCATCCAGAATCTTCTGTCTCAACTCCGCCTTAAGTGGAACACAAATTCTCTTCTGATAGCAAACTAGTCCACTAGGTGACAGATCATAGCCCTGAGCTTTTCCTCGTTCAATTCTAGCCAGATTCCACTGTATCCAGCCATCTTGTCTCTGAGCTTCTTCAATCTCAACTCTCAGGTCACTTTCCCCTTAGGAAACATTATAGTTAGCACAGACAATCTGGCTTGACAAATTCAAGTCTCAAAAATTTTCTATCAATTTCACCTCTTGAATCATCATTGTTGCAACTAGCACTATCATCCGACTAAGAGCATCCGCAACTACATTTGCCTTACCCGGATGATATTTAATTTCTAGGTTGTAGTCCTTAAGCAACTCCATCCAGCGACATTGTCTCATATTCAATTCTTTCTGATCATATAAATACTTGAGACTCTTGTGGGTTGCAGTACAGTTCTACCATCACACCATACATACAAATAATGCCGCCAAATTTTCAAAGCAAACACGATGGCCGCAAGCTCTAGATCATGGGTAGGATAATTTATTTTATGAGGTTTGAGCCGTTGAGAAGCATAGGCCACCACACGTCCTTGCTGCATAAGGACACACCCTAATCCCTGCTTACTCACATCACTATACACAACGTAAGTCAAGCTGGGATCAGGTATAATCAATACAGGTGCCGTAGTCAACCTCTCCTTCAACTCAACAAAACTGTTTTCACAACGTTCATCCCACTTAAAAGGCTGATCTTTTCGCGTGAGCTTGGTCATCGGCAAGGCAATCCGGGAGAAATTTTGAATAAATCTCTGGTAGTAACTAGTAAGACCCAAAAAACTGCGTATCTCAGCAATAGTTTCTGGCCTCTTCCAGTCAAGTACTGCTTCCATTTTACTGGGATCCATCGAGACCCCTTCTTGCGAGATAACATGGCCTAAGAATTTTACTTCCGAAAGCCAGAACTCGCACTTACTCAACTTGGCATAGAGTTGCTTTTCACGCAATATCTCCAGCACTATTCTTAAATGATGCTCGTGCTCTTCGTTACTTCTAGAGTATATCAGAATGTCATCAATAAATACTACTACAAATTGGTCTAGGTATTGTCGAAAGACACGTTTCATGTAATCCATGAATACAGCAGGTGCATTGGTTAGGCCAAAGGGCATTACTAGAAACTCATAGTGCCCATACCTAGTTCTGAAGGCAGTCTTCAGTACATCTTCTGCTTTCACTCGCAGTTGATGATAACCCAACCTTAGATCAATCTTCGAAAATACACAAGAACCAGATAGTTGATCTAGAAGGTCATTGATTCTCGGGAGAGGATATTTGTTCTTAACGGTTATCTTGTTCAATTCTCTATAATCTACACACAGTCTTAGACTCCCGTCTTTCTTAACAAACAATACTGGAGCTCCCCATGGTGAAACGCTGGGTCGGATGAACCCTTTTTCAAGTAAGTCTTCGATCTGTTTCTTTAGCTCCGCCATTTCATTTGGCACCATTCGGTATGGGGCTTTTGATATAGAATCAGCTCCAGGCACAATTTCAATTGGAAACTGTACTTCTCTTTCTGGAGGTAATCCGCTAAGATCGTCCGGAAATACCTCAGGGAGCTCTCTTACCGCAGGTATACTTTCTAAAGTTTCTTCTGTACCTCCCTGCAAAGAAAAGAATACCATATACCCCTGGCACCCCTTCTCTAGATATTTCTCAGCTTTAGCCGTTGAGAAGAAGTTCAAACTAGAATTCACATTATCATCATTATGGGAAGTAGGATACACTATTTTCTTGTTTCCATAATCCAGCAATACATTATTCGCCGTCAACCAATCGAAACCCAATATGACTTCTAATTGGTAGAGTGGCAGACAAATCAAATCAAAAGTAGAATCATACCCCACAACGGTTATTACACAGTTCAAACAAGCCTTAGTTGTCACAGCCTTGACACCCATCGGCGTCGACACAACCAAATCAAATGGCAGTTTATGAACATGTAATCCCAGGCGCTTCACACAGTCATAGGCAATGAAGGAATGACTTGTACCCGAATCAAATAAAGCTTGTAGTAAACTATAATTGAGAAAGATTTTACCTTGAATCAGGTCGGGGGACTTCCGGGCTTCCTCGTGTGTCAAGGCGAACACCCTGCCCTGATTCTTAGGCCTTTGCTCTATTGGCGGCCATCTGCATTCAGTAGCAATATGTCCTGGCTATT
Source organism: Inga leiocalycina (assembly GCA_963242795.1). NCBI lineage: Eukaryota > Viridiplantae > Streptophyta > Magnoliopsida > Fabales > Fabaceae > Inga > Inga leiocalycina. Next base: position 64,817,251 of record OY725321.1, read on the forward strand.
TACAGTTATAACAAACTACTTGCCCCATACATGTTATGCCAGGATGTGCCCTCCCACAACGAGTGCATGTCAATATTGTTGGGGGTTCTTGATTATCACGACCCTCAGATTGATAAGGCTTCTTACCACTACCCTTAGCTAAGAACCTTTGTCCCTTCCGCTTTTGGGAAGTATTCCCCTTACTAGGCTCACTACGGTTGCTGGTAGCTTTGGCAGGATACAAATCTCTCAGATTGTTTTCTGTGATTCTGCATTCTTCAAACGCTTTATTGAACTTAGTAAACAAATGAGTGGCCAATCTCTTTCTCAGTTCTCATCTTAGACCATGAATATGCATGTCTGAAATCCATTCTTCGTCATCCATTATCCGAAGATAGGAGGAATACCGAGACAACCGCACGAAACGGGACAAATACTCATCAAAGGTCTCTGTGTCTCCTTGTTTGATATTTAGAAATTCAGTTTCCTTCTCAAGCCTCACTGACTTGGGGAAATATTTCTCGTTGAACTATCATTGAAACACTTCCCAAGTCAGTGGTACATTACAGCTTCGAAGTGTTAGGGCGATATTCCGCCACCAACGGTCTGCATCTCCTTCCAACTTGTACACCGCTAACCGAGCTTTCACCTCTGATGGGCATTCAAGAAGCTTAAAGATCTTCTCTAGTATGTTCAACCAGTCTTCAGCTACTTGAGGATCAAATCTGCCTTTAAACACCGGTGGCAAGTGCTTGCAGAACTTTGATACCCAGTACTGTATATCTCGTTCTTCTCTTAGCTCTTCTCGTTGCTCAACTATCATATCTCATTGATCCCGAATCAACCCCATCATCTCCAGTATAGGGTCTGGTGGATTGTCATTAAGCACCATCTCCACTTCTGGTTCTACTCTTCTGCTTCTCGGGTGAACCATTGTGTCTTTCAATTCTACAATGATTCACCATGTTAGTATCATAATAAATGTATACATATAGTCCTTAAAACTTGTATATATCAGCAACTAGCAAAAATACTCAAGTGTATACCACAAACAATCATCAGCCATCTTTTATGACTAAGGCAACAACTACGGCAACTAGCCTAGCAAATCCTATCCTTGCCAGGAACTACAGCTCTAATACCAAAAATGTAACCCCTACCTTAATAGCCAAATTTATAGTTCGAGAATGCGTCATTAAGTTGAAATAGAGACCAGCGGTTAATTTAAAACTTTTCCATAACCTGTTTAGTGCGGTCTCACGTTCACATTTCGAATATAATTGGCCTACCCAGTTCGGTTTCAATCATGCATATCAAAGTGCAACAAAAAATTCCCGACAACGCTTGGGTTTCGTTTACTTAATAAAGAGTTTACAGGGCACATTGCCCATTTACAGTTTCCCATAAAGGGATTACACAACACTATTCAATATATACAGCACATGTAACTAATCCCCAACAAAATATGACAACCAACTACCAAAATTAAAAATCCTAGCTAGGAGCTCTAACCGCCCTTCATCACTTGCTTTTCCTTTGAACCACTTGCCCTCGCTGTAGGTTAGTCATTGGAAAGAATGAGATTCAAAAGAATCCCAGTAGTAACAATTCACTTATAACATGTACAATCACAAAGCATGTAAGCACATCACAACAACAACACAACGGCATTTCTACAACAGCTTTCGCTGCATTCACAACGGCATATTTCACAACAGCATGTTTCACAACAGCACAACAACGCCGTTTCACAACGGCAATGTTACATCACGGCATATTCAATGACATGACATACATGCAAGGCATCATACATAGAATAAGAGAAAGAGTCACTACCTTGTTCTTTCCGCTCGTGCACTAGCACTAGTTTATCACGTGCAGGGCAAATTCAAATCCTATAATTAGAATTTCAACGACAGGTTATTACTTAATCCAATTCTTTAATTCAAACACTCAAGTTGGTTATCATTAGGGACATTTAATCAAATCAAATAAGGAGTTAAAATGGTCAATGAACCTAAAAGACCAATTCCTAACCTCAAAGTTCAACAATACTACATTATGCCATTACATCTTCAATTTTCGCATAAGGGACCAAATCTGCCAGAATTTTCTGCAGATTTTGAAAAATCATAACTAATTCTAAACAAATAGAAATGAGGTGATCCCAAGTCCTATGGAAAGCTATTGAAGTCCTCTTCATAGGAAAAATATGAATCATTACCGTAAATCACCACACAATTCCAGAATTACACAAAATCCCACACTGCTCAAGAATTAAGTCCAGTTTCGACATCAAACTTTGGGCAACCAGAACTCCCAGCTAAAAAAACGAAATGACACAAATTATATATCCATTTTGAAGCTTGGAATGTGAACTCTAAGAATGGAAAGTTTCAGAATTTTCACAGATCATTTGGTTATCCAAAAATACAATACCAATAAGGTACCTCGCTGGAACTCTGTTCAGGTTGAAAACCTAGATTTACATTTTGATTTTCAATGACCCAAAATTCACAAGCCGGGGCTATTCCCACATAATTTTTCGTGTTGAACACAATGGTAACATCAAAATTAACAAATTCCCACTCATTCTCGATGTCCTGTTTTGGCAGAAAAATCAAAATAAATTCCAACAATTACCAACTTTCAATTTCAGCATCAAAGTTATGTCAAATGGTTTCCAATCATCATAAACCACCAATAACACAACCAACCATCATGAATTACCCAAACCCTTGTTTGGCCAAAATCAGGGCAGATTTACACATGCCAAAATACTCATTCAACCAACACAACCAATAGCTCAAATCGATGCTAATACTCACCTCTTGCCTCTCCTTAAGTTCTTTCTTTGATTCTTCAGCTTTTGTTCTTGCAAGGTGGCTGAAAACCCCTCTTCTTCAAAAACAAAAACCATAGAAATGAAGCTAAGGAAGAGAGGAACAAGTTTCTTGAAGGAAACTTGAGCCATAGATGAGGTTAAGAAGGTGAAAATCAAGGTAGAAAGTCTCACCTTCAATGGCCTCTTCTTGCCTCTCGTGTTGCAGCTGCTGGACCGACTTAAAGATGGAGAGAGAGCGTGATAAATGATGAGATTTTTCCTTTCCCTTATCACTTAAAGTCCAGCCGAAATATGGGACTTGAAAGGAAAAATGATCTATCAAAATTATCACACTTCCACCTCCTCAAAATAATATATTTTAATAGCTTTAACATGTGCCAAATAAATTGATATCATCATCTTTTCTCTTTCCATATACTTGGCCGAAAATTGCTTCTTGTTTTAACTAAAAAGAGACTTTGAATTATCCTATCTTCCTCCTCCACATATTTTATTTAGAGTTGCAATATTTGACCATACGACTTTTTCCATCACCTTTTCTCTTCCTTCATCTTAACTTGACCGAAACTACACCTTAAAGAGGCTATATACATTTGATTCAATTCCCTCTTCCTTTTCCTTCATGTTGGCCGAAATTATTGACTAAGAGGAAGAATTGCTTACTTAATGCTCTTCCTTTCTCTTTTGTGACTTGGACGTCCCAACATAAATAAAGAGAAGTGAATGAATTTGACCAAGTCTTGCCTTTTTGCATGTGTGTGTGGCAAGTGGACTAAACCTCCTCTCCTTCTCCTGAATTTGGACGTTAATAGGAGGCCTTGGATGAATTAAATGGCTTCTTGATTAAGCTATTTCCACCTTCTTAAAATATATTATTAATTACAATTTATCACATATACTTTGACTTTTCAACTCTTCATTTACTTGACTACAAATGTTCCAACCTTTTGAGTACATTTTGGGGCATTACACTAAACATGACTTGAATCAAAGAATTACCCTGTATTCAAATAACTTCTAAATGAAAATAATATTACCGCCTTCAACACCAAAGAGAGCCCAAACAACAGGCAACTACTCCAATGTTAAATTTGCCAAACATTCATTGAAATGAAAATGTAAAAACTGTAAATCTAATGTTTGCATTTATAATATATGTTCTTTGTTTGGTTGGTCCTGTATCATTCTATTCTTCCGTAATGACTGATAAATTAAGAGAAAATTTTCAGTTCATGAAGAAATGAACATTTCCAAATCTAGTAAATGGTGCAACATCTTGTTGAGAGTTCTTTTAATGATAAAACGTTGTCATTGTTTTAAGTTGATGAGCATAGTCCAATAATGTTTACCAAAGAAGGACAAAATAAGTGAAGAAAAACAGTTTTCTAACTAGGGCATTTTGAATTTGAAGGAAAAGAAATGGAAGTGTATGCAAACGAAATCAGCTGCCTTGCTGTCACTTGGCTCAAATCTAGCCCTTCATGAGATTTTGGATCACTCTCTTCATAGTCTTGTACATAAATGAAGAACTTTCGAGCATGGCGCTTCTCAAACAATCCTATCAATGGTGACTTCAGCGCTTCAAAATCAATGAGCAACTAGATAAATCCTATGCTTCTAAATAAATAAACATCATGGGACGAGAACCTGCTTAAGATTAAGTGATGTAGTCTCTCCTCCACAGTAATCATTTCTGTCCATATGCAATACCTATTTCAAGTGCATGGAGTTAAAGGTGATCATACAAATCACCGAAACTAATTGCAATGGCATTTTAGGGAAATAATGGCAATTCAACATCTGTTTATAATCTTCTAGGTCACATCATATCATTAGAAACATCATCTATCCCTCTAAGAAATAATTTTAGAAAAATGGTTGAAAAGGGAGTTATGGTTGAAACTTGAAAGTGGATAGCCAAAAATAGAGAAGGTAGAAAATGAGGATTGAAAACGATTATATGATAGCTAGATTAAATTGTGATTGAAAATTTAAATAAAATACCTTTTCATGCTGTGGTGAATAAAAAGGGAAAATTCAATTATGATCATTTTTTTTTACTATACATGCACAACACCTCACTTGGATCCCATTAATTTCTTAAAAAATTTGACAATATCAATTTTTATAAGAGAAAGACACAATATGTTTGGAACTCATTTACACTGTGAAATCCTCATCAATCTGAACGAATCTTGCACACAATGAGTCAATATGGTGTCCGTAAGAATTTTCATGAATCCTAAACCCCAAATTCCACAAATGGAACCTCTCAATTTGATAACAACGAGTGTACGTAAACCTACTTGAACAATGAACCAAGAGTCCCACATACATTATATCTATATCTCTACAAAAATCGTCAGAGGAACATTAAAACTTCCCAGCCATCTCCATTTTTATCACCAATCTCCTACCAATTAAATGCGTAATCCAGCAAAAATAAAATTTAACAGCTTCAAATGAAGAACGAAAGTGAAAGAATAGAAGAATCACTGACTTTGAGGCCATCAACAGAGAGAAGGCCACTGAGGATGCATTCCTTGACCCCTGTACCGAGGACGATCACATCATACTCTTCTTTTCGGCCCAGTTGAATGACAATAATACAGGCGCGATCCTCACTCTGGATGAGTTGGTATCTATGGCTCCACAGCCATCCACGTCATTAGGGACCCTAATTAAATATTGGATTTTTATATTTTAAATGTTTTTTCGTGTTTAAACCGTTAACTGCCTCCATAAATAAATAACTAAATTAGCCGCATGTTACTCTTTTTTGTATTGCCATGTGTATTGGGTTGTCGCGCACATTACTCCTTTCCCTATGAGCATCAGTTGCATCATACACCAGGCTTAGCAAAAAAAAGAAAGTATCTGGCAGGACCAAATGGGTTAGGTCTAGTGAAAGGAGCTAATCCTTCACAATATGACGAACCAAGGTTCGAATTCCTATTGGGTTAAGTGCCTACATTTAGTGCCTGACAGTACCTCGAATGGGATTACATCCAATGGGAGGATACCTATGCTTTGTGAAAAGAGAAATTATCTTGCAGGAGGCTTTGAGAGTTGCCTCTTTTTGGGCTCCTCATGGTTTAATTTTATGCTGATGACTTGGTGTAATTCATCTTCGATTCTTGGGGAAAAGATGGAATACTTTGAGTTTGAAGAGATAAGTGGAAAAAAGAATTTTTGTTTGGTGTTTCACAGTTTATTGTTTGCTGTTATTCTCTTTTGCGTCGGCATTTTTTACTTTATTCCAAAAAAAAAAGAATTTTTGTTTGGTTCTTTATTCTGACATATAGAGTTTAGATTGTTAATAATATTACCATGTGGTTCAGGTGGACATAGGTGTTACACTGAGTCAGACCCTCCTTATCCATGATAAATGGATTGAGACTATAATATACACACGCGTTCTTTTTTTGATCAGTATGCCCCGCAGTATAGAATCAGTATATGCTTGTGAAATTTATTCAAAGTGCCTATTTGGGGTCTTTGTTTAGCTACTTTTATTTTGTTATTTAACGGTTAATTGATTGGTTATAAATTTTTTTACAAAGATTACATATTAAAACTGCTACAAATATTGCGGAGATCATCCGCTTAAATTGCCACAAGTAAGATAAATGACCTTACTAAAAATCCTTCGCGGTTATCTCTGTTCTGGGATTATTTTAGATTTTTATGTATTATTTTAAATGTAAAAATAAAATATTCAAAAAAATGAAAATTAACAAACCCTTAAGCCGTAACTTCTGCAGTCATAAGAAGGCCAAAAAAAAAAAAACTTCTGCAGTCATAATGCATTATTAGTTATTTGAATTTAAAATATAATGTTCAAAAATATTTTTTTTCCATTCAGGTTTTTATTTTAGCATAAGGTGTGAAAGATGCTATTTCTCTATTGGTGGACTTATTTCAAATCCAGTTAAAATTTTATAGTACCTTATTTTTGGTATTTTGAATAAAAAATGTTAAAATAAATTTAAATAATTTTATGCATTTAAAATATTATTATAAATATTTAAATCCCGTACGGTTATTTCTTTCTTTAGAGTTATCTCAAATTTTTATGTATTATTTTAAATATAAAAAATAAAATATTCTGAACATAAAAGATTCAGAAGCCTGTCCAGGAACAGGGGCAGTTCATAAATAATATATAACGTTGCATCATTGTTATTTTAATTATAATAATCTTTGCGGAAAATGTAACAAATAAAATGACCAAAAACTAAAATTTTGTTGGTAGTTAATTTGTATAATTATTGCTATTAAAGATGTTGATCGGGAAAATTTTCAATTCCTTAAAAAGATGTGTGAGATATTTTAGATTTGAGAGTATTTTATTTTTTTGTATTTCAATTTTAATATATTGAATTATATCAAAATTTATACAAACGTTATTTATTTATTTATTTGAATTTATTTTTGATTTAGATATCGAATACATATATATATATATTAATTTTTAATTTTACACTTTTTCTCCCTTATCTTAACTTTTTATTTATTATTAAAATTTAAAAGCTCAGCAAATTTGCAAGGTCCTAATCCATGATGAATTATTTTCATTCAATTTATTGATTTTATTTTTTTTAAATTTATTTTTTGTTTTGCACTTTAGATTTTGAAGTAAGTTTGTTAATCTTTTTAACAGGTGTGGAAAGGTACCTAGGAGAACAAATTCGATATAATAATAAATAAAAGGTAAAATTGTACATTCATATGAAAATTTCTCTTTGTGCCTTTTAAATAGGATAAAAAAATGTCTTCTCTCTTTTCCCTATTATAAATAGGCTGTGTGTAAATGTTGCAAGGAAATTTATTATATCTTACACATACTTCTCTAGTCCTATTTATAGGGTAAAAAGAGAAAAAAAAAGTTATCCTATTTAAAAAGCACATAGAGAAATTTTCATATGACTGTAAAATTTTACCCTTCATTTATTATTATATTGAAATTGTTCTCCTAGGATATAATGTATATTAAATAAGGGTCAAATTGAGAATCTATTCAATTTTACGGAAGAGTTAATAAATTTTGGGATTTTTCTTGGGTTATGTAAAACTTAATGAAAGTGTCTTATAAATAGATTCAGGGGAGTAAGGGTTAAGGTTCAATTTTGCTCTTTGAAAGTTTTCACATAAAAGTTGTAAGCATATGGAGTTGCATGTTTTAGATTTAAGGTCCCCCTGTGAGTGTTAAAAATTGAGTAATATGGCAAACCCATATTGTTAACAGTTAGTTGGGTCATAGGACTGATGTGGTTCTACCACGTAGGAAATAATACTACGTATATTATCCCACATATTATGCCACATGAGCATAATCAAATCCTCAAGCTTGAATCACAAGTTAAACAAAATAAACACAGCAAAGAATGACAAACATCACCACCGGCGTCACTTTTATATTGTTGACAGCCACCTAAACCCAGTAAATCAAATCAAAACAGATTATCAAAACTGGAAATCCTGAGCCACCCATTATTAGCTAGAAAAACCAAACAAGAAAGGAAGAAGAAAAAAGATGGATGGAAGTCCAAGAACTATCAAAGATGAGGAAAGGTGGAACGATTAAGATGACAAAAGCGGCAATGGCAAAACCAAAAACATATCAACAAATCCATAAATTCATGAACAGAATTTAGATGAACGACAATGCTTTAATGAAATAAGATTTATAAATTTAAAAGAAAATAGACCAAAATCAAAATCAAGAGAAATGGAATGTTGTGAAGGGTCTTATGTAACAGTGAGTGTCTTGTAAAGCAAGTGGAGTCTTCAAATAGTGGTGTTCGACTGGTCTCACAAAGCTTCACGTTGCACAATTCAAAATTATTTTTTCATCAGCATTTTGACAAATTATTCTTTCAAAATAATTCCTAGCAGATAATTTTAGGATCTAAACAATTTAGAACCATTATTTTTTAAATTCCAATATATTTTTATATTAAATAAGTGACCACCTATTTGCACCCTTGCATTGCACGCGGTCAATATTAGTTACTTGACAAAATCAAGACCTCGTGTATAAAAAAAGTTAGAGACACCAGTAACTATTTGAGTAAATGTTAAATCAAATTGTAATTATCGTTTCTTTTACTCTTTTTTTCCTTTTTATTTTATGTGGAACTTTTAACCTCGAAAAATGGAGTGCTGACATACGATTTTGTATTATATTTTATAGGGAAAATTCCAAAAAAATACATTGGAAATAGCAAAAGGACAATTCAGTACATTGAAATTGCAAAAGGACAGATCAGGCTGTGTCAGACGGGCTGAGGAATCTGGCATTTTGAAATTTCGGCCAAATGACGAAAATGCCCTTCAGCCCTCAGTCGGAATAACAACATAGGAGTTGTTAATGGCGAATCCGGAGTTGTTAATGGCGAGATCGATGGTGTTATTGGCTCTGAAATTTGTTAAGTGCGAAAGAAGAAAATGGAGTTGTTAATATCGAATTCGGAGTTGTTAATGGCGAGATCGGTGGTGTTATTAGCCCTGAAACTTGTGAATTGTAAAAGAAGAATTGAAGTTGTTAATAACGAATCCGGAGGTGTTAATTCCGAGGATCATGTTGTTATTCTGAAGTGGGCCTGAAGTGCTGAAGGGCATTTTCGTAATTTGGCCTAAATTTCAAAATGCCAGATTCCTCCTTTTTCTGACACCAGCCTGATTTGTCTTTTCTGAATTTCGATATACTGATTTGTCCTTTTGATATTTTGAGTGTAGTTTTTTGGAATTTTCCCTATTTTATAATGCATTTAAATTTTGAATATTGGCATATTGCAAGTTCAGTTACTATTGGATTTGAATAATGAGAACATTAAATCCTTATCTCTACTCTTTATCTATTGTGAATTGGGAACCAATAGTATTATAGATCTATAGTACCAATGGTGCCCCATTTTAACATTTTTAATATATATATATATATTTTTATTTATTTATTTATTTTTTGTATAGGGACAAGGGGAATATATGATATGTTTTCCTTGTTCGTTCATCTTGTTCCCAAACTTCCGCAAAAGATGGCAGCTTACCATGGACTTCATTAGTTTGGTCTGATTAGTGGACACTTGTAATGTTCAAAGTTACTGCTTCAATTCCCTTCATATCATCAAAAAAAAAAAAAATACAAACAAACAAACAAACGAAGCTTCAAATTTTTTTTAATTATTGTTGCTTCGTCCGGGATTTTTATCCCTAGTTCATTTTTCAAATATGAAAATAGAAAAACTAATTTTAAACAAGCTAAAAATTTACAAATGAAATATTATATATTCATATATTCCAAAAAAAAACGGAGTACGTCATATGAATATAATTGCTTTTAAAAAATAAATAAATAAATACAACAACAACAACAGCAACAACAATAACAACAACAAAGCCTTAATCCCACTAGGTGGGGTCAGCTACATGGATCGCACGACGCCATTGTGCTCTGTTGAAAACCATATCTTTAGGTATATTATTAATCAAAAGGTCTCTCTCTATAACCTCATTAAGAGTTCGCTTCGGCCTTCCGCGACCTCATTTTACAGGACTCCATACGGCTTGATCAACCCTCCTCACTAGTGCATTCAACGGCCTTCGTTGAACATGTCCAAACCACCTCAAACGACTTTCTACCATTTTTCCTTCAATAAAGGCCACTCCAACTCGTTCACGTATATGATTATTACGAATATTTTCTTTTCTTGTATGACCACATATCCACCTCAACATCCTCATTTCGGCCACCCCCATTTTATACTCATGTAATCCCTTTAAAGCCCAACACTCACTACCATATAGCATTGCTGGTCTTATAGCAGTGCGGTAAAACTTCCCTTTTACTTTATTAGATACCTTTCTATCACAAATAATTCCAGTAGCTTTTCTCCATTTATACCATCCAGCTTGAATTTTGTGATTGACATCTCCATCCAGCTCCCAACCTGCAGCAAAAAGACGGCAGCCTACCACGGACTTCATTAGTTTGGTCTGATTAGTGGACACTTGTAATGTTCAAACTTACTGCTTGCCTTTGTATTACCAAAAAAAGAAAAAACAAACAAACAAAGTTTCGATTTTTTTTTTTTAATTCTTGTTGCATTGTACGGGATTATTATCCCTAGTTCATTTTTAAAATATGAAAATAGAAAAACGAATTTTAAACAGGCTAAAAATTTACAAATGGAATATTATATATTCATATATTCCAAAAAAACGGAGTAAGTCATATGAATATCTTGAAATTTTTAAGCAAAAAAAAAATCTCATCTTCAAACCCATTTTTTCTAAGCGCTAAAATTGCCCATCAAATCAAATTGGTGTCATCCTGAATTATGGTCTTCCACCAAATTTTCCAAATCATGAGCAATATTGAACGCGTCTTCTACTTAAAGGGTAATGTATCCACACAAGCTTTTTCCCACTAACGTTCTTCTCAGGGCATATCTATCACTTACCCCCTCAATTACTCCTCGCCTTTGGCTATGGAGTTCTTGGACTATCTCTCCCTCACCCTTGCTCTCTCTTGTGTGCTGCATTTGTCGTACCATTTGTATCTATATAATTCTTTCAAGTGGAAAAATAGTCACTTTGAAAGTTTTTAACTTGGACTTGGAAGAAGCTTTAAGGAGTTTTGATGTTGAATGTGATACCCTATACAATTTTCGTCATCAAAATCTTATGAAGATCATTATTTGTTGCTCAAATAGTGATTTTAAACCTGTAATAATGGAATTTATGCTAAATGTACGTCTTGATAGATGGTTGTACTCCGACAACTATTGTTTAGACATCTTGCAAAAGACGAATATGATGATCGATATGGTATCTGCATTGGAGTATCTTCATCATGGTCCTTTGGCTGTGATTCATCATGTTTTATTTTATTATTTTATTAATACACTCACATACGCACTTATATGCGCACATCTTATAATAAAGAGTTAAGGTTTTTTTCAGCTCTTTGAAGTATTTTCCTAGAAACTTCAGTGTCTTAAAGTAATTTTTTTATTCATCTAGCACCCTAAAGTAATTTATAGGTGGGTCCAGCACCTTAAAGTAATGTAGTTCTGGTTCATCTAGCACTCAAAAGTATTTTTTTTATGTGCATTTAACACCCTAAAGTGTTTTATAGTGCAATTTTATTGTTAACAATCACTACAAAAAAAATCACTTTCAACGACCACTTTCAGCGGCGACTATCCAAAGTCGCCGCTCAAAGTGGCCCTTTCAGCGGCAACAATTGTGTCACCGCTGAAAGTTCCATTTTCGGCGGTGACAAAAAATGTCGCCGTTGAAAGTGGAACTTTCACCGTTGACTATCCAAAGTCGCCATTGAAAGTGCCCCTTTTAGCGGCGACAATTCAGTCACCGCTGAAAGTGCCACTTTCAGCGGCAACAAAATATGTCGCTGCTGAAAGTGGCACTTTCAACGGCAACTATCAAAAGTCGCCGTTTAAAGTCAATTTCATTTTTTTAAAATTTTTTTAAAAATAATATTTATAAAATTAAAATATAATTATTAAATAATTATATTTAACCTTAAATATTAAAATTATATTATCATTTATTAATATTATATTTAATATTTTTTACTAAAATAATATTAAATTATTATTTATTATGTAATTTTAATTAAAAAATTGTTTAATTTAAATATATAAATATTTTTTTCATTTTTATTAAATTTTTTTATTTTTAATAATATTATATTTAATTAATAACTAATTATATGTATATAATTAATTAATTATATGTATGTATGTTTATATATATGATAATATTATATATATAATAATATGTAATAATATGATACAGGTTCATTTCGGTACAACTGGCAAAGACTCGCACGCGAAGGCGTCACCTCTCCGAGGTCGTGGGTTCGAACGGGAGGAGTGTCACTTGGAGGAATTATGAGGTGATGACATGTGGCAGCCAAGGGAGGGGGACACGTGGCATTTGTAAATTAATTTTTTAAAAAAAATTCAAAATTTTTTTTTTGAAAAATATTTTTTTTTGAGCTGCAACGAAAGTCACCGCTTAAAAAAAAATTGAAACTTTGAGTGGCGACAAAAGTTGCCACAGAAAGCCACCTTCAGCGGTGACAAAAATTGTTGCCGCTAAAACTTTCAGCGACGGTCACAACAGCGGCGACAAAAGTCTTTATTTTTGTAGTGAATATAATGTGATGGACGCACCTAAAAATTTACTTAAGGGTAGCAGATGAACACAAAATATTTTAGGTGCTGCATGCATATGAAAAAATATTTTATGGTGGTGGATGAACTACAATACTTCCTTGCAATATCATTCATCTATTCCATTAAGGTTGTTGAACCTCGTGCACACTTGCTACAACGAGACCGTCAATTATTAAGCCCACACTCTCATCAAGAAATTCTTCGGGAAATTGAAATAACTTTGATGGATCTTCTAAAATTTTTTGGATGGTTGTTAAAAAAAAAACATATTTGAGAAGATTGAAACGTGAGATTTAATTCTTGATGAGTTCGAGTTCTCAAGGTGAAAACTCAAATGGTCAATCAACTAAATGAATATTGGGTTATTCTCGGCTTTTTACCCCATTTAAAAAAAACAATTTTACATAATAAAAAATACGAAAACATATTAAAAATCATTTTAGTTTTTTTGTTTGGAACAGATTCCTATTTTTTTATAAAACGTTTTTTAAAAACTAATTATCAAACAATTTAGAAAATATTAACATGAAATTGTTACGCTAATATATGCTTGCTTTAAATCATGGAGAAAGAAATATTTTTCAAAATTCTTTTGTTGGGTGAAGATCTTTATTAAATTCTTAAGACGACATGTTTAGATAAAAATATCTCCAAATTTTTAAGCAAAAAAAATATCTCGCCTTCATACCCATTTTTTTCTCCCCACTAAAATTGACCATCCAATCAAATTGGTGTCATACTAAATTATGGCCATCCCCTAAATTTTCCAAATCATGAGCAATATTGAACGCGTCTTCTACTTAAAGGGCAATGTATCTACACAAGCTTTTTCCCACTAACGTTCTTCTCGGGGCATATCTATCACTTACCCCCTCAATTACTCCTCGCCTTTGGCTATGGAGTTCGTTGACTATCACGCACTCTCCCTTTCTCTCTCGTGTCCTGTGTTTGTTGTACCATTTGGATCTATATACAATTCTTTCGAGTGGAAAAATAGTCACTTTGAAAATTTTAAACTTGGACTTTGAAGAAGCTTTAAAGAGTTCTGATGTTGAATGTGCTATCCTATACAATTTACGTCATCAAAATCCAATTAAGATCATGATTTGTTGCTCAAATAGTGATTTTAAACCTCTAATAATGGAATTTATACTAAATGGAAGTCTTGATAGATGGTTGTACTCCTACAACTATTGTTTAGACATCTTGCAAAGGTTCTATATGATGATCAATGTGACATCTGCATTGGAGTATCTTCATCATGGTTCTTTGCTAGTGATTCATTGTGTTTTATTTTATTAACACACTCACATACACACTCATTTGCGCAAATCTTATATAATAAAGAGTCAGGGTTTTTTTCAGCTCTTTGAAGTATTTTTCTAGATACTTCAGTATCTTTAAAGTATTTTTTTATTCATTTTGGGCCCTAAAGTAATTTATAGGTGAATCCAGCACCCTAAAGTAATGTGGTTTATCCACCACTCAAAAGTATTTTTTCAGGTGCATTCAATATCCTAAAGTATTTTATAGTGCAATTTTATCCTTGAAATAATCAAATAAAATCTAGAAATAATCTCTAAAATCTACTGGATCCTATCAACAATAATATGGATCCTTTGATTCATAAAATCGATATCTCATAAAATATTCAAGCTAAACAAATTAATTAAATAGACAATATCCTAACCAATATTGACTCGATAATAAACTAATCGTAATTGAAATATTTATAAATAATATTTATATTATTTTTAACAGAAATAAACTAACAACTCTTTACGACATGCTAATAAACATGAATTGAAAAATATTTATTTGTAGTTTTATTAAATGTTCTCTGAAGATCACATTTTATGGAATCCTTGCCCAAAAAGTAGTTAAAGTTTTATATGATATGACACATAAGAAAGCAATGATAAATATATTTACGCACGCAGACCCTCATGTAATTATAGGAGGTAACTAATTTCATACCTGGCTTAAATTAGTTCCTTCAATTTCCTGTATTATCCAGGTATGGAGTTGCCAGGATAGAAACAAATTTAAAAGGACCCGAAATTTGTAAAATATTAGGAGTTTCTTGTAATATAGAGAAGTGAATTCAAATTTTTGAAACGTACGTGTGTCTGTTTTACACACCAAGTGCAAAACAGGCATATTATCTGTTTTGTCAATTTTCACTACTTTATATAAAAGTTATCATACATCCATCATTTTTTGTTTTTTATGTTAATTACCCAACAGCTAGCTTTTTGTTTCAGGTCTTATACCCAAGGAGATAGGTAATCTTGATAAACTTGAAGTCTTGGATTTCTCAAGTAATAATTTCAATGGACCCTTACCTTCGCATATATTCAACATTACGGCATTGAGGCGCGTCAACCTTAATCATAATTTCCTCTCTAGCTTTCTCCCATCAAATATAGGAATTGGCCTTCCCAACCTAAAGTTCTTGTCCTTGGGAGTGAATCAACTTATTGGAAAAATTCCAAACAGCATCTCAAATGCTTCCAACCTCACTCTGTTAGATTTATCATGGAATAAATTGAGTGGAGATATACCCACTGCACTTGGGAATCTAACAAACCTGATTGCATTATATCTTCATGGGAACTATTTGAATGGGTTGATTCCAAATACAATTCATGAACTGCAAAGCCTTCAATGTTTAAGTCTTAGCTGCAACAGATTGCAAGGGTCCATCGTAAGTGAATTGTGCCAAATCAAAAGTTTGAGTGAGCTGTATCTAGACAATAACCTGTTTTCAGGAAAGATTCCAAACTGCCTCACAAATACTTCTTTGCGGAGGTTGGGTTTAAGCTCAAACAAATTGATTTCTCATATACCCCCTTCTCTTTGGAGTCTCCAAGATATCTTAATCCTAGACTTATCCTCCAATGCATTGAGTGGAACAATTCCACTTGAGGTATCAAACTTTAGAACAATTATGCTATTGAACTTGTCAAGAAATCAAATTTCAGGTAAAATCCCAACAACCATGGGTGGCTTGCAAACATTGCAAAATCTATCTTTGGCTCATAATAAACTACAAGGACCTATTCCTGGATCATTTAGTGGCATGATAAATATTGAGTTCTTGGATTTGTCCCAAAATATTTTGTCTGGGGTGATTCCCAAGTCTTTAGAGTTACTTGTCCATATGAAGTGCATTAATCTTTCATACAATTTATTGTATGGAGAAATTTCAGACGGTGGGCCTTTTCAGAATCTTACATATGAATCTCTTAAGCCCCGACTAAAAGTCCATCCATGCAAAAAAGGAAACAAGCACATCTCAACAAAAATGGTGCTTGCGATCAAATGCTTGTCAGCTATCGTTTTTGCAATCATTTTGGTTGCTTCATGCCTGGTGTTCCTTAAATTTAAGAAGGGTCATGTCAGTCAAGAGACGAACAATAAAGACTTCTTAGATTTGGGTGCACCAATCAATATATCCTATTATAATCTCTTGCGAGCAACAAATACTTTTGATGAGAGTAATTTTCTTGGCAAGGGAAGTTTTGGATCAGTTTACAAAGGAATTCTTTCAAGTGGAAAGATAGTTGCTGTGAAAGTATTTCACTCAAACTTGGAAGAAGCATTGAGCAGTTTCGATATCGAATGTGCTGCCATATGCAGTTTACGTCATCGAAATCTCATTAAGATCATCAGTAGTTGCTCAAATGGTGATTTTAAATCTCTAATAATGGAATTCATGTCAAGTGGGAGTCTTGATAGATGGTTGTACTCTCATAACTATCATTTAGATATGGTGCAAAGATTGAATATAATGATTGATGTGGCATTAGCATTGAAATATCTTCATCATGGTTCTTCTACACCAGTGGTCCATTGTGATATAAAGCCAAGCAATGTTTTATTGGATGAAAATATGGTGGCCCATTTGAGTGACTTTGGAATTGTCAAATTCTTAAGTCACAGTCAGTCCAAAATTTATACAAAAACTTTGGCTACAATTGGCTATATGGCACCAGGTAATAGTTTAATACTCATTAAAATTTATTTAATTTATGTTACTTATATTCATTTATACCTACACATATGCATGCACATGATCAAAGAAACTATAAGTTATTTGACTATTTAATTTGGCACTCAATTTTATATGAAGAGTATGGATCAAGAGGAGATGTTTCATTGAAAGGAGATGTATACAGTTTTGGTATTTTGCTTATGGAAATGTTTACGAGGAAGAAACCAATAGCTGAGATGTTTGTTCAAGGTCTAGCTTTGAAAGAATTTGTTAGCAAATCAACACCAAATTCAATCATTGATATTATTGATTTCAATTTGATGCACACAAGCAACCAAAACACTGGTAATATATTAGTGTATATTATATCACTGGTTTTTGAGTTGGCATTAAATTGTTGCACTGATGCACCTGAGGCAAGACCTAATATGTCAGAGGTTGTGGTGTCACTGGGAAAACACAAGGCCATGCTAATGCAAAATATTCAAAGAACCCCTTGTTGAATAATTGTGTTAAATCAAATTGTATTTGCTACAATCTTTAACCCTTTGGATTGTTTTATGTTTGCAACTTGTCGTGTGGAGTGATGATGTTTCCTGTATTAATATATTATTATTTAAAATTTGAGAATTTTGGACTCATGGGTTTTGGTTGTCTTCAAGGTAGTTCTTAACTTTTATGTGTTACAGATGTACATTGAATAATATTAACATAGAGATAATGGCTTTTTTTCTTTCATGATAAGTGAGTAAAGTTTAGAAAGTGATTGAGTTGAGTAGAGGTGGTAATATGGTCCGGCCTGGTGGGTTTGGGCCAACCCGCCATGGGTTGGGACCATATGGGTTCGGTCCCAAAAGGACCGCATCATAAATGCCAACCCAACCCATAACCACTGGGTTGGCGGGTTGGACGGGCCAACCCATACTTTTTTTTCAATTTTTTTTAACAATATACTAAGATTGTTTTTTTTATATACAATAAGATTGTTTTCTCTACCCACTTAAACATAACAAAATTAAAATACATTACAAATTAAATATTCATCACAGGTCCATACACAACAAAATAAATATAAATCCATAAGTCATCAGTATAACTTAACAATAATCAATAATTAGTTAATATTAAAGGTGTTTCAATTTGAAGCACGCTGAGGAGAGTAGGGATTGAGGAGAAATGGGTTGGACTTTGGACTTTGGAGTTACGTTTTTGGAGACTTGGACTGTTGGCTAATGGCTCTTCCTTTTCCCTCTTAGTTAAAAAAAAAAAAGGGCCAACCCGCCAACCCGGTGGTCCAACCCATGACGGGTTGGGACCATATGGGTTCAGGCCAAAAAGGACCGTATCAATATGGTCCTAGTTTTGTAGAACCCAAACTGCCCATTTTGTCGGGTTGGGCGGGCTCGGCCCACGGTCCCAACCCATATTACCACCTCTAGAGTTGAGGGAGATATACGTAAAAGATAATTGAAACGTGGAGGAGAAGTAGAAATTGTTATAAAAAGAAGATATGGCCGAAAAAAAGCAAAGAAATTAATCCACCTCAGAACCAAAGTGAATCCCTATATAACTCTTATATTACATCCGATTCTTAATATAAGACTTAGTTGACTAATTTGAAGAGATTAAGGAAGTTAAATAAATTATTTTAAAGCAATAGTATTTTTCATTTTTTTTTCCAAACTAATTTTCTTAACTTATAAACTAATATATGATCCAATGATCCACATAAGTAATTTAGCTTCTTTTTTCTCTCTGGAGTAGTCAACCGCGTTGAGAACCTAAAATAGTATTAATTATTCAATAACTGGGTTAACATGATTATTGGGTTCATTGTCCCAATTAGAGAAAATGGGCCAATACAAATGACTATCCAAAGCTTTGAAACAAATTTATAGATATAGATTGGGTTGCCTTTATAATGTTATGGAATATGATGTTTTATTTTTATTCAATTTTATTTTTTTGGTCAAAGCATGTAATTCAAATGCCAAAATTATTTGGTTTTCAGCTTGTGTTGGACTTGGTTTGTATGGCTCATGTCATTGTTAAAACAAAATTACTTTTATATTATTTTAATCAAAATCACGTTTTAAAAATTATATATAACAAAATTTTACACGTTAATACAATCTTTAGTCCATCTAATTTTCTCTAATTTTGGTTTTGGTTCTTCTAATAACAAACCATAGGTTTTAATCCCTCAAATTTCATTCTGCAAATTGGACCCTATAATTTAATAAAACTTATGATCATTTTGCCTTTTAAGAAATCAATATCCATAGTTTGAAACTTGAAGAATAAAGATTATATTAACCCAAGGTTTAAACAAATGCTCAGCTCCTCAATGTAATTATGGTGTATTGAGGTTAATACAAAAAAGAATTTTTTGAACTCTAGTTACATTGTTCTTAAAACAATTAGGTGATAACTACGTTTTAGTGGTGCTTTTTTTCCCATGGTTTTCATTGGTGATTATTTAATATTTAATAACATTCATTCATTTATTTTTATTTTTATATAAAAGGATTATAAATTTAATTATTTATTGTTTCTTATCTACCTTTTCAAGATTTATTTTTCTTTAAAAACAAAAAGAAAGAAAGAAAGAAAGCTGAATGGGGATCTCGATATTATAATCATCGCGTGTCACTTCCTCATTTGGTATTCAATGCCTTGAATGCAAGGTGAAGAATTCCGTGTTGGAGAAATCTCTGTCACGAAGAACTCTCAAACCATTTCTGGAAAAGCTCATTTCATTTGAGAAAGGTCAAGAAAATGCCCAGAAACGGCGAGGAAGAGAGTGAGCCCAAAGCTTCGTCGAGCACCCGAGTCAGAGCCAGACCGGATCCTTTCTTGGTAACGTGTAGGTGCTTCAGTTTATTGACCTGTTTGGCTGCCATCCTTTGCATCGCCATCAATATCCTCTCTGCTGTACGTTCCTTCAAGAATAGATCAGATGTGTGTTACTTTTTCTTTCTCTCCATTCGTGCAAATTTATTTCCCTTGTGCGTTTTATATTCAATTTTGCTTTTGCTTCATCTTGTTTTCGCTGTTTGTTTCTCGTTGTTTTGTGTGCGTTTTTGGTTTTCGATGGCATTTCCAGTTTTAAGTTGTGTTGATAGCTTTTATTGTGGTTGTGGCTGAAAGGGAATGGAGTTTCATAACCAAGTTCTGTCAGGTTCCTTTCTCAACTTTACGGTTTAATTTGTCAGCTTCCTGAGTAATTTGGTCATTATGTGTTAATGATCATTATAACGGTGTGGTTTGCATTTGGATTTCTTCTTGGTGGCGTTACCTTAATGTTGTTTCTAATGTTTAAGTAAATTTTGCTGTGTTGTTTCTAATGTTTCAGTAAATTTTGCTGTGTTCTTTTACAGGTTTTGGGATATCGGGTTGGCAGGGGTATGTTGCAGATATTGTATGTCTCTATTTTACTGATGTTTTCGGTTATTTTTCCAATATTTTAATCTTTTAATGAGCTTTTCTTCATTTGCCTTCCTTAAAAAGCAAGGTATAAATTGTAAGCTTAGAAAAGTATTAAACATGTTGAGTTAGTGAATTCTATTTGGTGTGATGGCAGACTTATTGTATTTATTAGCTTTGGCCACTGATGAATGCTAATATCAATGATAGTTATTGTTAATTATTTTTTTTTTGTTTGAATTCTGGAGAATTTTGTGAGACACAGTACTAAATAAGAGCTAGCTAGTTATGTTTTTTTGCTAGAGAAATGATGCTTAGAGGCTAAAAATCAGACAAAACTGTACAACAGAACAAAATAAAACAAAACAAGAAACCACAAAACAATCAGCCACCCATGTCTACCATCTATCAATAAAACATAATAGGTTAGTCCCACAATACTCCTCTACCATTTCTAGTCTGAGTCTATTTTCATCTTTCAGGAATAATTCACAATTTCTGTGTCTTTCAGTGTATTTTCATCTCTTTAGATAAGCTCTCTTTTCTCCTAAATAGGAGCTCATTATGTTAATATCAAGACACACATACTTGTCTGGTTCCTGAAACATGGTTTTCTTTTTGCAGTGTTGCAGTAATGACTAGGGCTTTCTCCGCTTATCTTGGGGAGATAAAGGATCTTGTCCTTCTTCAGAGTATACCATGCTATTTGCTTCTTGCTTGTGGCGTAGTTTATGTTGTCTCGGTAAGATTTATGCAGACAGCAAACTATTAGATCAAGAGTGTGTGCATGAGTTTTGATTCTTTTTGCATGGCACATTCTCTGTTGGTACCTTCCAATAATAATGGTTTATATTATACTTCACAGTTTATTTTTACACACATACCATATTGAGAAAATTATAGACTAATTGTTTGATTTGGCAAAACCAAAATTAGTTCATGTTATCTTGTTAAAAGACTTTCTAACTTTGTAATACTAATTCAAGGGGATACTATGCATTGGTTTTCTGAAACGCACCCGCCAGTAGCAGGAAATCACAAGAGAGCAAGCAATCAAGGATCTAGAGGTAGGCTATTAACTTGCTCACTACAAAAAAAAGGTATTTTGTAGCGGTGTAATTGTAGCAATTATAGTAAACCGCTACAAATTATAGTATTTGTAGCGGTTTTTCCCTAAACCGCTACAAATTTGTAGCGGCAAGGTTATTTTGTAGCGGTTTCGTACAAAAAACAGCTACAAATTTGCCGCGAAATTCCCGCCAAAACTTGTAGCGGTGATTTTGTAGCAGTTAATGCACAGAAACCGCTACAATATTCCCGCCAGTTGGCGCGCCAACAGTGTAGCGGTTATTTGTAGCGGTTACAGCAACAGAACCGCTACAAAATACCAAAGGTCAGAATTTTGTAGCGGTTATGGCCCTATAACCGCTACAGAATTTCAAGAGTCTCGACATTTGTAGCGGTTATGGGCAATAACCGCTACAGAATTTCAAACGTTGTTATCATTTGTAGCGGTTATTGTAGAACCGCTACAAATTTAATTATTTGTAGCGGTTACAGTAGTGGTTATTTGAATAACCGCTACTAATATCTGGCCTATTTAAGCCACCGCCTCCCTCATTTCTCCGTTTGCTTATTTTGTTTCCTGAGGTTTCTCTGAGTGATTTCTTCGAGATTTGAGCGTTAGAACGTCTCTATAGGAGTTTTTGCTCAGTATTTCTTAGTATTTGCACTTGAGGTACGTATATAATACGTATTTTATTTATATTTGTATTTTTATTATATTTTTGCATAATAATGTGACTAATTTTTTATTTTTTATTTTTACAGTTGATATGGCTTCAAGACAGGATAAGGGGAAGGCCCCTGAGGTCCCCAGACCGATTTTACGGGGTGGCAGCAGCCGGGCAGGGGGCAGAGGGAGGGGGCAGCGCGCAGCCAGGGCTACTGCGGCATCTCAGCCCATCCCCCCACACGCACCGCAGACAATCCCACAGGCGACGACCGCACCAGAGGTGCCTGAGGTGGAGAGGCCAGATATTAGCGTTGAGGACTTCCTCAACGAGGAGGAGTTCGAGATCCCGATTGGGTTCAGGGAGATGGAGCAGTTCCTCGATGAGGAGGACGCTCGGGAGCAGAACAACCCACGAGGGTCGTCTTCGCAGTCCACTGAGTTTGCGGTGCAGGTCGAAGGTAAATTAATTTTTTAATTTAGTAAATTATTTATTTAAATTAGAAATGTTAACTTTGGATTACAATTTATCTAACGTGCGGTAAACTGTGCAGACAAGCAGGGGAACGTTTCGACGAGGAGGCTAGACGTGGCTGGTGTGAACAGCTTGGACCGGAGCCTCCGAGTTATAGTGCCGTGGAATGAGGGCACTGACCAGCCGATCCACAATGGGGGTCACCTGCTTAACCGCTTCCTGAACGACCTAGGCGCGAATTGGATGCGGTTCCCCCTTCACTTCCCAACATGGAGGCACGTTCCGAGGGGGCCGAAGGACCAGGCTTGGGAGGAGGTGGTTCAGGTAATTAAAATTATTTAATTAATATTTTTTGTAATTAATTCTATTTAATTAATTTTTTTAAATTATGGTTTTTATAATTATTGATATTTCAATAATTTTTTTTCAGCTGCGGTTTGCCATCCGGGCCAACCGGAAGAGGTACACCCTCGTGAAGATGGGTGACGCCTGGAGGAACAGGAGAAACCGTCTCTTCCACAGGGTGGATAAGGACGGGACGATGCCTCTGGACCACGCTGATATGCTGTACGCTTAGCAGACGCAGTGGCGTGAGATCACGAACAACATGCTCGAGGGAGCATGGAGTCGCCTGTTCCCGAACGAGCAGCATCCAGTGGTTCCCCCTGTCCCTTGCTATGTCGTCCCGAGTACTACTCCTCCTGCTCCTGCTCCTGCTCCTGCTGATGACGATGGTGTGGTTCACTCTGCGCAGCGGCCCGATCCAGCGGCACCTGAGGGAGCCCCACCTGAGGGAGCACCAGATGATCAGCCCCCAGCTACTTAGTTTAGGACATTTTTTTTATTTAAACATTTGTAACTATATATATATGAGTTTTTATTTCAGAACTTTCTTATTGTGTTTTATATAATTATATTTCTTATTGTGTTTAATTTATGAATTATTTATATCTAAATTTAAAAAAAAATAAAGCACATATATTTGTAGCGGTTTTAACTTAAAACCACTACAAATATATTTACATTTGTAGCGGTTATACACTTATAACCGCTACAAATGTATATATATAATTGTAGCGGTTTCTCTACAACTATATATATTAGTAGCGGTTATACACTAATAACCGCTACCAATGTATATATATAGTTGTAGCGGTTTCTCTTATGAAACCGCTACAACTATATATATGTTAGTAGCGGTTTTAAAATAATAACCGCTACAAAAACTCATCATTTGAATTTTGAAATTTGCCACCTTTGTGCACATTTATAGCGGTTATGTTATGTATAACCGCTACAAATTAAAAATTATTTTTAAATTTGCTGTCCAACGGCTTTAATATTAGTAGTGGTTTTATATATATAACCGCTACAAATACTCAACAAGTAAATTTTGAATTTCCCACCAATGTGTAACGGCTTGAATATTAGTAGCGGTTTTATATATATAACCGCTACTAATATTTTATAACTGTAGCGGTTGGTGTAGCGGTTTAAGAACCGCTACAAAATTATAAATGTTGGAATTTCAGAATATAAGGTTCTAGGCATTCGTTAGTCTCTTCTCACTCATCTTCTTCTCTATACTTTCTTCTCTCTCACTTGTAGCTATGGATAAATCATGGATAAGGTTACCACGCAATTCTCCTGAATATTTGTACGGATTAAATAGTTTCTTGGATTTCGCATTCACTCACGCCAGCTGTAACGGCAAGATCGTCTGTCCGTGTCGGAAATTGAAGTTCAAGAAGTGGCATGCACGAAATGTTGTGAAGGAACATTTGCTTGTGAAGCCTTTCCCTGAGGACTATACGTTCTGGGCAGTTCATGGTGAGAAGGCCGGCATTAGATATGACGATGCTCTTCCTCGAAGTTCTCAAGTAGGCGTTCAAGTAGATGAAGATGATCCTGTGAATGATGCTGTTCGTGATGCGTTTGGATTTCAAGGCGACAACTTCAACGAAGAAGTGCACGACTCTGAGCCGGCTTTTATGGGGAATGAAGCAGCTCGGGATTTTTTCAGCTTGATGGATGAAGCAGATCGTCCTTTATATCAAGGTTGTCACAAATATTCTAAATTATCTTTCTTGATCAAATTGTATCATATCAAGTGCTTGTGTGGGATCACAAATAAGGGAATGTTGATGTTGCTCGACTTATTAAAAGATGCATTCTCCAATGCCGAGATTCCCACAACATTCTACGAGGCCAAGAAGATTATCAACAGGTTGGGGTTGAATTATCAAAAGATTGATGCGTGCCCAAATGATTGTATGCTGTATTGGGGAGACGATTCCAGCAGGGAGACGTGTAAGAGATGTCACACATCGAGGTACAAGACAATTCGGAAGGGGAAAAAGCAGAAGAAGAGACCTGCAAAGATTCTCAGGTACTTCCCTTTGAAACCTCGTCTACAAAGATTATTTATGTCGTCTAAAACTGCTGAGCACATGAGGTGGCATGCCGTTGATAAAAACGAAGACGGTAAATTAAGACATCCGTGGGATGCAGCTGCTTGGAAAACGTTTAACAACGACTTTCAAGATTTTGCGACTGACCCCAGAAATGTTCGGCTTGCGTTGGCGACCGATGGTTTCAATCCTTTCGGGAATCTTAGCACAAGTTACAGTATTTGGCCGGTAGTCTTAGTTCCCTACAACTTACCCCCTGGATGTGTATGAAACAAAGCTCTTTCATTATGTCTATGATCGTTCCAGGCAAAAAGGCACCGGGCAATGACATCGATGTGTATCTCCAACCGCTTATTGCGGAATTACTTGACCTGTGGAATGTCAGCTTGGAGACATACGACGCTTACAGCAAGACTTTGTTCAACATGCGTGCAGCCTTGATGTGGATGATTAGTGACTTTCCTGGCCTTGGCACATTATCTGGTTGGAATGTGCATACTGGGTCGGGGTGTCCAGCTTGCAATTTTGACTCTGACGCATTGCGCCTTCCCCACAGCCCAAAGTGGTGCTTTATGGGGCATCGGAGGTTTCTCGATGGAACGCATAAGTTCAGATTGCAACGGAATCACTTCAATGGGAAACCAGAGAAAAGAGGACCACCTCAGACTTTGTCCGGTACAGATATCTTACAGCAGCTTGAGCATGTTGACTTTGAGTTTGGAAAAAGCGACGATTCAGTACAAACTCGCCAAAAGACGCGCAGGACTTCGGCACCTCAGCAGTGGAAGAAGATAAGTATTTTCTTCACGTTTCCATATTGGAGATCTAATTTACTTCACCACAGTCTTGATGTAATGCACATTGAAAAGAATGTTTGCGACAATGTGCTGTATACGCTGCTTAACGAACCCGGCAAGACAAAAGATCACCTTCAAACGAGGAAAGATTTACGCGATATGGGAGTTCGTGAAGACGCTTGGCCAGATGAGCATGACAGATTTACACCGGCAAAGTTTACCCTCATAAAACCGAACAAGGATGTGTTCCTCGCGACGTTGAAGAAATTAAAAGTTCCTGATGGGTATTCAAGCAACATTTCTCGATGTGTCAACTTGCAGGCTCGAAAGGTTGCTGGCCTGAAGAGTCACGACTCACATGTTCTTATGCAGCAGTTACTCCCTCTGGCTATAAAGAATACACTTCCTCCCGATGTTTCCATTGTTTTGGTGGAACTTTGTTCTTTCTTTCGGAAGTTGTGTTCTAAGGTTTTGATCGTTGAGGAGCTCGATCAGCTGCAGTCGAAAATCATTCTTACGCTTTGTCATTTGGAGATGATCTTTCCTCCGTCCTTTTTTACTGTGATGGTTCACCTCACAGTCCACCTCGTTCATGAAACAAAGCTCGCTGGACCAGTACAATATCGTTGGATGTATCCGATTGAGAGGTACTCATTTTAAATATGTGCTTTAATTTATTGTCCGTATTTAATGTTTGCTAGTCGTCCTTTTTATCATTTTATATCAATTTTCTCTTCTGTACTTCGTAGGTTCCTTGGGAAATTAAAATCTTACGTGAGGAATAAGGCGTGGCCAGAAGGTTCTATAGCTGAAGGCTATATAGGGGATGAGGTGCTATATTTTTGTTCAAGGTATTTTGATGATCTTGAGACGGCTTTCAACCGCCCGCCTCGTGTTGACGATTGTCCTGAACCTGCGCCGACATCAGGAGAATTTATCCCTCGTGTTGTTCTATACAAGGTTGTTTGTTCATTCTTTGTGGCAGTTGAAGTTTGTTTAGTAAGTTTGGCGATTTGAACTGCATCCACGGGCAAAAACTATGGGTCATGATTTCTGTTTTTGCTCTTTCATACAATGAAGTTGTCCATTCTGTGTAGAAAGTCAATTCTGTTCTGTTAGTTGGGCACTTGACAGTAAATAGTTAAAGGTAACATACACATACACAATTTTGTTTTTGACTGTCATGTTCTGCTCTTTTAATTAAAGTAGATTTCACTTCCACAAGAAGATTAAAATTATTAGTGGCTCATCATTGTTAACAATCAACCCATTTTTTATAATGATAAAAATAATTAAAAGAAATTCTGTAAGATAAAAATGCTTACTGCATGGTACATGCTTGGCAAACCTTTTAGCTTCATATAGTTATTTTATGAGCAAATCACAACTCGCAATCTTTTGGTAAAGAAAGATCTCAATCACATTGGGAAAAGCAAAGGATGAAAATTTGATGTGGCATATAAAAAATTGCAACAATGGGAGAATGTGTGTGTGTATAGTTACACCAATATAGCTACCTCTGCTGAGTAGTCTTAGGTGAGTATTTACTATTAAATTTTGTAATTAAGAAATAATGTTAATTTTACATAGAGAATCTATGTTGCCATTTATAAATAGAATTATTATATATTTCTTTCTTAGAGTTAAGGTGCAGATTTATCCTAAAAGTTTTCACTCAAGCAAATTTAGATACCATAGAAAATCTGATAAGAAGTGGCCTTATCTTGATCCTCAAAAACACAATAGAAAATATAAGAGGAACAGACAGTACAGGAGAAAAATCACCTATTATGGCTGTGGTAAACCAAATCACTTGAGCAGAGAGCGCCCTCAGAAAAAAAATGGGAGAAATGATAAGACTGAGTTAATAGAAAATGTTAAAAAAAATCTTATCCCCATAGACACAGATATATCTGATTCTGAAACCATCTATAGCGTAGTGTTAGCCGACCCTATAGCTAGTTCTGATAGTTCCGAATATAAAGGAGATCTAGTTAGAGAATTGACTAAATTAGGCCAGTTTAGTTTCACAGATTTTACAGATATTATTTGTGAACATCAATGGAATCATGGTTCAGGACAAGATTCTACGCCATGTTTACACTGCAAGCTTTATCCAAAGTTAAGGTTTAGAAGCAAGTGCAAGAAATGCTTTGCTGAAATTTGTGTATTCTGCCTAAAGAAAGAATGCTCTATAGATAGAAGTCAGTTTCCGAAATGACAGAGCAAGAAAAAGAAGAGCTTTAGGATTAAACCAGAACAAGAACCGAAATCTTAACGACTAGAGAAAGCCCATTAGGATTAAACACCTTTAGAAAAAGGATAGAAGCCTTAGAAAGTCGAGTAAATAAATTAGAAGACTTAGAAGAAAGACTAGAATTCTTAGAGCAAAGATATCAGTCTGTATGTTGAAAGGCCCAAAAAGAAGAAAGCCGAAAACCGGCTTACACTTCTATCAGAAAAATTGAACCATTGGACTCTTTAGAAGATCCTATGGAAAGTCCAATAGTTTGTAATCCAGAAATCGTGTGAAGCCTTAAGATTAAGGTAAAAGCCCAATTTTAAAAAGGACAAGTAGTAGAGACTATTGTCTCAAATTGACCCAGGATGTTCAGCTAGTAAGATCACTAGGAAAATCCTACCGATAGGAGAACCTATATACAAAGGCAAAACAATTGTAGCCATGCATATGGATGGTGCACATAATGAGTATAGAGATAGAGTGAAATCTCTAGCCATTTTATGTATCACGAACTGTAATACATATAAGAAAATATATACAGTTCCAGAGATAAATTTAAATGACTTTGTCCATAAGAATGGAATGATCATAGGCTTAGACATTATCCTAGATGGGATAGGACGTTGTCCTTTAGACGAAGATTTTGTCACTTTTTGTACAAATACAATTACAACACCAGTAATAGTGAGAGACACTAGTTGTAAGTGGAAAATACTAGGTAGCAGTAAGAAGCAGATTATCCAAGTCGAAGAAGAATCTGAAGACTCAGTCTAAAGAACTAGAAGAGATAGAATTTTGTAGTGAAATACACTATGATTATCTCTCCAGAAAAACTCTAATGAGACATTTAGAGAAATTCAAAATTGATCAAGTCATAGACAGAATGACTTGAAAAATAGGTATCTTTGGAGAAAATCCCAAAAGACAGTTTTTAGGTTTATCGAATTATGCTATCCCAGACAAAGACATTTTAATTAACAGAACAAAGGGATGAGAATGGTTCTCTAAATTTGATTGTACGTCAGGATATTACCAAATTGGACTAGACGAAGAATCTATTCTTTGGACTGCTTTCACATGTTCAGAAGGGTATTATGAATGGCCAGTAATGCTATTCAGCCTCAAAAATGTGCCCTCAGCATTTGCGGAGAAGGATGGATCAGATATTTAATCCTTTATCTGATTTCGTTTTAGTATATATTGACGATTTTCAGTAAAAATAAAATTGAACATGAAAGACATCCTGGGCAAGTTTTCGACAGATTCAAAAAACATGGGATAATAATCTCAAAGAAAAAGATGGAATTAGCCAAAAACGAAATAGAATTCGTAGGTGTCAAAATAGCAGGAGGAAAGATAGAGCTCCAGCCACATATATCTTAGAAGATTCTAGGATTTAAAATAAGCCAGTTAGAAGAACTAACAAGCTCACAACAGTTTTTAGGTTTATTGAATTACGCTAGACCATTCTTTAAAGATCTCCACAAACTAGTTGCTCCCCTGTATTCAAGATAGGGAAAACAGGACAGAGAAGGTTTAAGGGAGAAGACATTAAACTTATAGGAGTAATTAAATAAAAGGTCAACAAGGAGAAAAAATTACCATAGAAACAGATGATAGTTTTGCAGGATGGGGAGCCGTTCTTAAGGTAGAAAGAAACGGTAAAGAAGAGATCTGTAGATACGAACCTGGTTCCTTTAAGGGAACTAATCGGACATGAACGCTGAGGTTCTAGTGGTAATAGAAGCTGTAAAGGCCTTTGAACTGTTCTTATATGACCAAGAGTTTATTATTAGAACAGATTGTAAGAGTTTAGTATAATTGTTTAATAAAAAGGAAAGAGAAAAAGAATTTTAATCGCAGATGGTTAAATCTTCAAGAAACCTTTTATGATAACAACTTTACTCCTGCTTTCCAGATGATTTCAGGTAAAACTAACAGTGGTGCTGATTTGCTTAGCAGGTTAATTACCAGTTCAGTAGAATAGCAATGGCATCATCACCTAGTGCTCAAACCAGTCAGATAGCTGGATCTGTTTCTCAGAACACTAACACACAAGGAGTTAGCCTGGCTACATACACTAACCTTGATAGACAAATCCTTGATAGATTTCAAGGACCACCCAAGAAAAAGAAGAAGCCCACAGCTTCGAAGGATAAACAGAAGGAGACCACTTCTTTGGTGAAAACGGAGCCAAAGAAGCTGGACAAAACTAAGGTGTATTTGAATAAAATTAATGATCACACCCCCATTTTTAGCATATTTAAAATATATTTTGAAGATATTTGAAAAGTTATCTAAACAAATTTTAAAAGATTATATTGTTATAAGATTTAATCAAAATGGCATCATTTGTGGGATATAAAATAAAAAAATAATAAAAATAAAAATAATTGAGTTTAAGGAATAAATAGATAATATAATAGTTTAAAATTTTTTTCTTCCTCTAAAAAAAATGAAAAGGTTTAAGTTTTATTGTTAATATTTCTAATACAAATTTCCATTTTCTTAGCTATTATTTTACCCAAGTGTTATCTTAGTTTCAGATATGCATTCAAAAAAAAAAAACATATCTAATAAAAAAAATTTATAATTGATTGCAGCTGATACGCTGCGTTTGGGGAAGAAAAAAAGGAAGAGGAAGACCTAAACTAATGGAACCAACAGGGGAGAGCACTGAATGATTTTATGATGTTGAGTGGACGAGGGCCTTCCGGGAGCTGCAACAGAGAACATGAGCTGCTGGCTTGGGAAGCGAGAAGAGAGACCGAGAAGCTGAAAAAGTGAAAGCGACGAAAAAGACGAGCAGCTGGGAAGCGGCGAATGGATGTAAGCATCATCGCTAGCTGAGAGGCAGCTTCACAGAGGCGATCTTCAGCAGCACAAGAGATCGAGAGCTGAATGTGAATTTGGGAACGAAGGAGGCGTCTTCACAGTGGTTCTTTCTCTGCTTCAGATTTCACTGAATCATTTCTGGTTGCAGCTGCACAGTGAGAGAGAGAGAGCGTCGGTGAGCAAGAGTAGAGTGAGAGATACTGTTCCTTGATCAATATTACCGTCTTCTTCATTGCAATTCAGTCAAAGGCCATGATGGAATTTGAACAGGGGAGACACCGTAGCTGATTCTGTTTGGTTAATTAACAGAGTTGATTGTCCAAAAAAAAAAAAAAAAATTAACAGAGTTGGTTTTCCTTTAATATGAAATTGAATTCTGAAATCATTGTGGCTGTGGCTGTAATGGGATTGATTATGAATATTCGTGGCTAGTTTATCATGAATCCATATTACTTATGAAATAATTTTATGATTTGAGCATTTATGAATCATTAAATTATGTTTAGTGTTAATTTTTTTAATTTAATCTTGTATTAATTTGTCTATTTTGTACTTGATCACTGCTAAATATGAATTTGAGGAATTTAAATTAGCCTTGGAGAGGGATCTTAATTAGACCATGAGATTAAGTAATGTAATATTACAATTTATTCTAATTTACCAATAAGATAGGAATATACCTGTTGGACCCATATAATCCTATTAGAGTTAATTTGGACATTTATTGCCTCTTGAGTAAAATAGTTAGGAATAACAATTTTAACTTGAGAGAAGGGTATGAGTAATTGGAAGATACTTATATTCATTTAAACTCTAGATTAACAAATTTACATCAAGTGCTTTTAACTGGGTAAATACATACTCTAAGACTTAAAAAGGGATTAGTCACTTTAGATTTTTTTTTTCTCCATTAAAATCTTTAAAACATTAAATTTAGTACTTTTGCTTTTGTTTAAATTGACCTTCAAATTCATTTCTTTCTTTACTCAACTTAAATGAAAATGAAAATTTTAATGCCTGATTATCTATCATCTTGATTCTCTGTGGGAATCTTGATTTGCTGTTATACTATTTCAGCGGCCCGTACACTTGCGGTGCTTATTTAAAATTTAGTATAATCAAGTTTTTGACGTCATTGTCAGGGATTTAAGACCATCGATGATTGGAATTAGAAATCATTTAGTAATTTTAGCTTGAGAAATTTTATTTTATTTTTGTTAGTTCTTTGTGTTTCTGTGATACTCTTATATATTACTTGATTACGATAATGTACACTTAAACTATTTAATGGATCATTTATACCCGTAATAGTGGGTTGGGGGAACGCCTGGTAATGCATATTATAGCGAGACTTCTTTTTCCTCTTTCTTATCCTTTGGGCCCTCACCATTCAAAACTCTTAGGGGAAATTACTTCGAGGTCCGAGCCAATAAAAGTTAATCCAATTAATAAGGGGGTTAGCTTATAATCAAAAGTTGTGGGTTTAAATCCTATCGATGTGAAGGCCTTATTGCTGTACAATCTGTAAGTACCTTTATAAGCGCTCTTTGAGCCCAGAGCCATGTCCTAGACTTAGTGAGCCCCCAGAACCCAAGTCACCTAAAAAGTATAGGAATTTTGAATTTAAATGGTATTTTCTTATCTTTTTTCCAAAAATAAAATCAAGAGTCACATTCAAACTAACATCTAGATTGAACCAACAGAAAGCAAACCATCATGATAGATTAAACTACAGTAAAGATGAATATCCACACCATCAGATACTCTCAGAACAAGAAATCTTCAATCCTCATCAAACTAAAAAAACTGATGTTATGGTTATCAAACTCAGAAATCAGCCCCTACCCAACAAAAAAGGCGTCTCCAGGTATTAATGTTCAAGCATTCAAATCTCACCTTCTTGAATGAAAACATGCATCATAATTCAAGAACTTCAACTCTCTGAGAAGATATCTATTCACCAACTGGAACCTTTCAATCTTGCAGCTCTGCATAAGGCTTGTTTGGCAACACAAGACAAAACTACCCTCACATTATCTTAGCTGGAATCACATTTTCACCACATTGAACGGTTTTTCAAAAACACATCAGTAAGAGATCATAGGGCAGTTGACATCATCTAATCCTCATCACACACCTTTAACTAAAGTTGGCTTTTCTCAGAAATAAATAAGTAAAAAGGTTGAGAGTGGCAGAGAGAAATACCAGCAAACTCAGCCCCCACTTACCCAAAAACAACTTGAAGCGTCCAATATAAGAATTGACCGCAACTGACAACAGAGGTGATCGTGTTTGAGAATGCCAATGACATTGACACACCTCCATAGATTATATGAAATACTTAAGCTCATCAATTACTAAGCTTTCTGCACAGAAGTTCAATTGGATACCTGTTAACATGCATTATTGTTGGGAATATCTAGCTCATGCTTTGTTAATTGATGATTCATAATTCTACAATAATATGATTTACGTTTAAATTCGTAATCAAGAATAGTCCAAGTATTCCCTGTTTTAAGGGAGCAACTGACACAATATATTTGATAAACTACTTTAAACAAAATCAAGATAAATTCCAACTGAATATTCAATTTCATCCATCGTTGTTGGATGTATCTGCTTTCTTGGAGTACTTAGTCATCCATTTCTGCTTGTTCTTCTCTGATGCATTCCGGTTTTGAGAAATCTGGTAAGCCCCTCCCTTAATGCTCCTAGATTTACCCCATTTCCAACCAAAATGCTTGTTGCTCCCATTTTTGAGACCTGAACTTGCCGTTTCCCACTATTAAACATGTAATACATATGCATGGTACTCTTTCCCCCTAAGGAAGATGAGCAAATAGCAATTCTACAATGCAACCATTACTGGACACATTGGAAACGTGAAAGCAAATATTGAGAAGAAAAATGAAGCAAGTTTCACAAAAAAGAAAGAAGTTTTTTTACCGCTTGGATGTTCCTGTTCTCATCATCAAAGAATAGCATAGAATTAAATGGAGCCCCAGTCCTCGAATGAATTCTTTCAAAATGATTTGTTTTTGTGTGTCCAACTCAAAAATATTTCCTGAATAGGAGGAAAACACAAATTAAAATTGATAAACACATATACCTCATTACAATCATTTACAGATTCCATTAGTTCAGGAAACAGTCTTCTATTTTTTGTATCCTTTTTTTCGGGCGTTAAGACAAATTCTCTACAAGGTTAGGGGAGACAAAAAGGCATGCAACCACAACCTTTAGTGTTTTTTTTTTCCAGCTTAGCAATAATCTCCTTTTGCGAAAGCCAGTGCTCCAGTCATTTTTTATCTTGGTGCGTCAAAGATGATACATCAAAACAGAACAAGGAAAAGAAAGATTAGAGAATGATTCAATGAACAAACCTGAGCAACAAACATTGACTTGATGCTCAATTTATCAAGAAACGTTCCTGCTATATCAGCAGTGGGTGATCTAGATGCAATGGCAACATCAATCCCTTTGTCTTTGAGTGCATATAGGATTCCTTTGGCATGAGGGTACAAAGATGGCATTTCACGCTTGGATCGACACTCACTGAAATTTGGCTTGGCGTAAATGACTGAATTATTTATTGAAATTTCAAAACTTTTGCCGGGGAACCAACTTGAGTTATACTGATCTAGAAGTTCATTTTTTTCACTTTCTAAATGGCAATTTCCTTACATCATGAACATATGAAAGGGTAGGCTTGGCTTTAAATTGTCAGCATTTGTGGTTTGTTAGGTTCAACCCTTAACCTCTACGTGATACATTTTGTACAAATTTTGATGAGAATAAAAATGGGAATCTTTAAAAGATGAGAAATTTATAATGTTCTCAAGTCATTTCTGGGGCAAACAAACAAACCAACCAAATAGTCCAAAATATAGTTTTGAAGGAAACATTTCTGATTTTCAAATGTCAACGTAGCCTCAACAACTTTTCTCAGCTCAAGAAAAAAACAAATCTCAGCTTCAGACATTGTTTAACCGGGTGAGGTATAAATGAAACAACGAAATCTTGATCAGTTATCAACGTGACTATTTATGTAAAACCTAGATGAAAGACCATAAATTATTCCCTTTAGTCTTTAATATAAGACATATTTGGGGGGTTGATTTTGGTCTTAAATATAAGACATAGTTTTCATCTTTGTTAGTTTTTTCCTAATTTGTCCATATCAATGCCCCCTCAACAATAATCAAGGAGGAAAGGG
Organism: Inga leiocalycina; assembly: GCA_963242795.1. NCBI lineage: Eukaryota > Viridiplantae > Streptophyta > Magnoliopsida > Fabales > Fabaceae > Inga > Inga leiocalycina. The sequence goes on from OY725321.1 coordinate 64,852,414, forward strand.
AATTAAGGAAGATAACTATGATGTTTTAGAAAATACATTACCTAAGTCAACTAACTTTAATCAAATTAGGTAAATATATCATATATTAAGGATTGGAGGGAGTATTTGAGTTATATAAGAACAAGCCTCAAGGCCTTATCGAGTGATTAATTGCAATTTATCCGAGAATAAAATTTAATTGGATGATAGATTCGGTCACCAAGAAAAGTTGAGCTTCGTTCAGTGGCTCCGAGAATAAAATTTAATTGGATGATAGATTCGGTCACCAAGCAAAGTTGAGCTTCGTTCAGTGGCCAAACACGGACAAAATTAAGACATAGAAACCCTTGAGCATCCAAAGAATATGACGGTTCAACTCAGTTTGCAAGGAAATTTAATAATATTCTGTGATGAAGTAATGGCAAATAATACACAGAAACCTGCCCTTATATTCATATAAAAACTAAAAAACTAAAACTCCTAAATCTACACCATTGATGAAGCATTTTGCCTGGAAATACAGAACACAAATTTCTCTATAAAACAAAAATATATATCCCAGGGCCCAAAAAAATACAAAAAAGTTGTACTAGAGTCAACCAAACACAAGAAAAAATGGAAACAAAGAAAAGAAAAAACAAAAGTTGCGGGTTTTGAGCAGAAATTCAGAGCAATTTGGAGAGACCAATCAAAATCAATGGAAATGAGGAGATAAATGATACTCCCTCCGGTCCTAATTATAGGACATATTTACCTAACTTTGGAGAAATTAAGAATGGTAGTTAAATTAGTTAATCTTATTTATTTTCCTAAAATACCCTTATTTAATACATACAAGAAATCATGTTCTGTTCATGTTGATCACTTGCCTTGATGTAAACCAAGTGATCTTGCCTGTCATTAAAATGGAGTTATGCCGGTTTGGTTCAAGTGAAATTAAAGAAAAGGAAAGTTACAATTTTTTAAAATAGAGATGATGACGTTGATAGTGTTAAATTGATTTTCTTACCCTTTATTCTTATAAAATAAAATAAACAGTAGAATTGAAGTGTACATGACATTAATGAATTGCAAGTATTACTTACTTTATAGAGTACATAGGTGTATTATAAAATTATTATTGTGTTTCATTATTATTGAGAAAGTATCAATGGGGGTATTTTGGGAAGAAATTGACAAAAATTGAAACTTTGTCCTATAATTAGGACCAAGATCAACTCTCAAATGTTGTCCTATAATTAGGACCGGAGGGAGTATTGCATTTTAAACGAAGCTAGATGGATTGAATCGAGTTGTAGAGAAAGAAGAGAAAAGGGAGGAGCACTAGTAGAAAGACCAGAGAGTGTAATCGAGGTCGAAAACGACAAGTCGTGGGAGAGCTTGAAAGACTCCGATTATCTGAAGTGCCTCCGCCTTCACCTTCTCATCTCCCATCTCTCTGCCTCTGCAACCCTTTAGTGATTGAATTCCGATGGTCGCCAAATATTCTCGCACGAGCTAGATGCAATATTCAAGATATTAGTATTTTGGGTTAAGAGGCAATATTTTGCCTTGTAGGCTTTCTCCGGGCTAACGATCAATTCCTCCCCCGCGCGTTGCATAGGAGTATTTTGTCCCACATCATTTCTAAACTACTAAAACATTTTTTCTTTCACAATTCATTGTCATTTTTTACGTCAAGGATACTATATCATAATCAAACAAACAAAAACAAAAACACTCAAGTTCAAAATAACTCTACCATAGAAACAAACCAAGCATTGACATTTGTAAAAATATACCAACATGTGGAACAAAAAATTAAATCAAGCATTTAGGTTTCTAAATATCTCCTTGCAAATTACATTTGTTGTAGTCTTTCGAGTATCATGTCCATTGTTTGGCATGTTTATTTTTAATCCATCTATGCATCTAACTCTTGATAGTGCAAAATATAATTGACCAAGTGTGAATAGAGGTTTTGAGAGATATATCCTAACATGTTGAAGTGAATGCCTATTACTTTTGTTGATTGTAATTGCAAAGCTTAGGTTAAATGGGAATTGTCTCTTCCATATACGAAATAGCCATATACTTTCTGAAGGATTCATATCCATCTTATAAATTATGACATTCTTATTATAATTTTGAACTTTTTCTGAGATTGTATTGCCTTTTGAAATATTTTATCCTCTTTTTCATATCTCGATAATCATATTATTTTTCCACATGTAACAACTTTGATATAAGAGAATATTATTTGATCTACAAATAACTACCACTATATTGTAATTAGCAAACAACAAATTGTCTTTCATAAAACTTTAAAATTGGTACAACTCATTAGAATGATACATCAATATTCCTAAATATATCCTTGTATATATTATAAAACAATATTCGTATGATTTCTCCCACTTATAAATTTGGATTCATTTCATTTTAATTCCAATAAAAAAAAATCACAACTTCCACACTAAACCAATATATGATAATTAAAGATATTTAATGAAATCATTACATCATAACAGCAATATAAATGTTCTACTTTTCCTTCAAACTTTATAGCTCACTAAATAGCTGAATATTAAATAACAAAGTTTGATTTGAGAGGAACTAAATAGCTCATTGGGTATAAATCTAATGCTAGGGCTAAAGGTTATTGGGTAAGCTTTTTGCATGAACTCCAAAGTTTGATTTGAAAAAGTCAAAAGGTTATAGGGAAACCTCTAGCATGACTCTAATAGAGTAACCTTTTAAACTTTTACCCACTTTGTGTAAGATTCAAATTTACTTTTTCAAATTGTCAGATCACTTGCCTTTCACCTTTCTTTTTTTGTTTTTGTGGGAATGAATGGAACAATTTTTGAAAATATGGAAACTTATGATGATGTGTGAGAAAACCTAGGCAGTAAAGATAGAAAAGATACAGACCAAAAACTTTGAGCGTTTAAGTACATGGTTCTGCTCCTTATATCACCTTCACATAAAGATAGAAAACAATGATTTTCTATGACAAATAGTTGGCAATGATTCTATCTAACAATAAACCAAACTAACATGAGTTATGACTATTCCATACAAAACAATTTAATCATGAGACAAGGAGGAAAGAGACTCACTTATGATTTGCTTTGTTATTCAGATACATATACATAATAAATCAAAATCATGCAATTCATTCACCCCTCTTCATTCTCATCTTCAATGGGACGACGTTTATCCCCCCCTCACTTTAATATTACATTAGTTAGAAACACAATAGAAAGTAAGAACAACTACTAAACCTACCTAGTAACATCCTAATATCCGAAACTAAAGTCAAAACATTTTGAGGACAAGTGGAACCATTCCGAAGAATATCGACATAAGACCATCACTGTACTCCCAGTTCAATTGAATGTGGATATGGCTGCTCAATAAAGGATTGGTTAAAAATAATGGGCAAAGTTCTCCTCAATTCCTCCATGGCCCAACGAAGTTTGCCGCTTCCAAAAGAATAAAGATGAACCTGTTGCTTGAAACCTTGGTCATTATTTCTGATTCCCAGCCCACATCGCAGTTTAACCAATCTTCTGCATTTTGAAGGCATAAATGTGAAGATCATCTATCCCTCCCACTGATAAGATAATTGCAATTGAGGCGCCTTGGTATAAGCCTCAATTAATAAACAATGCATATAACAGAGAAGATGAATGGCAAAAAGAAAAAGGCAATTGATAGCCTTGCAAAGTAACCGAAATTAAAAATGATTTCATCATGATGATTTGGGATAACACATTTTAAGTAGCAAATGCAGATAACTAAGTACACCATTTTTAAATTCTTAAACTTAACAATGTACTACACTTCTATAAGCAAATCTGGAAGCAAGACATAAGGGCAATACAGTTCAAAGGATGAAAAAGACATAACAGATAAGAAAAGAAAAGATACCCGAATGAAGAAGTGACTGGATTTTAATAGTAGCTAGCCTTTGGGTACACCTTTGGGTACACAATAGAGAAGGGTAAACCAATATATTTGCTTATTGGTGAAAACAGATCTTATTAAGAAGCAAATGTAATTAACTAAGTATTCAATATTCAAATAAGAACCATTAGACATTCCAGCATGTTTCCTTACTCTTGACTGACACAGGTATAAAATTTTAAAATATAAGGATGAGTAAAAACTGAAAAGGAACATTAGATTTAGTGCTTTCTAAAAGTTGATATGGCAACATTACATTCAAAAGATTTGCTCTGTAATGTGAGAGAAACAAAGGATCATTGCTAAATTTTTGTTGTCTCCATTACAGCCCTCTTGAAGCTCTACATCTTTTCAAGCCAAGGATCAAAGAAAGCACAATTCGTAGTTGAGACATTTGACAACACAGTCCACCCTAGTAGAAAAATGTCGTGGCGAATCACCAAGTATAGGAGAAAAAGAAGATACTAAAAGACTGGAAGAGTAGGAGACAAAATTAAAAAAATATAAAACAAATAAAAAAAATAAGTGAGCGAGGGATAGAAAATGATGCAGCGATGGTTTGTGAGACTTTTGACTAAAAATAAAACTACTACAAAATACTCCAAACCGGCCTAACTTGGTGACATAGGTGCAACATTGATTGATGAAAAAGAGCATGTAGGTTAAAAGGATGAAAGAATGGGCAAAAGCTACAAAAATAGATCACCAAGATGGCATTGGTTGAGAGAAGAAAATAGCATGTAATAATAACGCAATGAAAGAGATTAAAAAACATTTGAATACCAGAAAGGAAGAAGCCATCTCCTACAATAGAAAAAAGTTAAAGTAAAAACTAGTGGTGATTTATAGTCAGAGTAAAAACTAAATGAAATGAGTTAACTTTGACAAGAAACATGATAACTTCCTATTTATCTCTGATGGACCAGTCTGGAGATTAAATATGGTCTTTCCGAAAGAAGAACATCATGGGAAGCTTTCGTCGGAATTCCCATCTGGACCGGGAGGTAATTGAACATGAATGAAGGCCGATCGATTTTTCTGTAGATCAATTTGCTGCCCTGTTATAGATTTGGAGAAAAAAGAAGAGTGGGTTCAACAGGACAGCAAGCACATTAAGTTTATATAACACAAACTTCGTAAAAAATGTACCTCTGAGTTTCTAGCTATTGATGCACAGAAGGACATCAGGTCTGGCCGGATTGCTCATCATAACAAGTCTAACATGTATCATCGGCATGCTGCATAAGGATTTAGTTTGGGAGGATGCATGAGAGGGATGTGAGCGATAAGAAATGGATTTTTAAACAGAACAGGGTAAATGGGAGAGGCGGGACTTTTTGAATTTTGAATATGGATTTTGAAACATGGGACCAGACTGAAGGAGGTAAAAGAAAGGTGCAACGCACTCACGTGAGTTGACCAGACCCAAGGAGGAATAAAAATATGTAACTTAAATTAGGAGCCGTTGATTCATTGTGCACTTTATGCTCCATGAGAGGAGCTACTATTTAAGCTAGAAGTTGAAATGATATTGTTCAGATCCAGTTGTTGGTTGCTTGTGAATAGTAACCTTTGTGAGAGGAGCCGTGTTGGTAGTCGAAAGCTCAGATGCAGCTTGGTGGAAGAGTATTAATATATATATTGATTTTATCTAAAATTTTTTGGAGTAATTTTTTTGAAAGTGTCAAAGGGGAAAATTTTTCCCCTATCGTTATTTCAATTAATTTTGTCATAGAATTTTTAAATTAACTTTGAGAAAAATGAAGTTGATGACACATGAACTTTTCGGGAAAAATTTGCACCTTAACAAAATAACGTGATGACATATGGACTATCGGCTCATTATATTTGGTCAACTAACGGTCAAAATTCATTGCAATAAAGGCCAGAGCAAAATGACCCTATTTTGACAGTTCCAGGGGAAAATTGCTTCCAGAAAATTTCAAGGAGAAAATTGCCCTTTAACCTTAATATTATATACACACACATAAACACACATATTAATTATGGATAAACAATTTAATTCCCCACTAAAATTTCATCAAAAAGCCGTGAGCTCTCAAATTCAATGGAAAATTAATCTTTTTATCCATATGGTTTTCACTCGGTGCAATTACTATCTCTTCACTTTGACTAGGTGCAACACAATTCCTACACTTTGGTTTAATCATAACTTAGTCCTTATAAAATAAAGGTCAAGGACTGATTTACAACGGGTGAAGATCATCTTTAAGATTGGTGTTCTTAGTCAAAAACAGATAAAAAAATTCAGATGTTTTACTCAACTCGCCTTCCCATATATGTGTTTGGTTTGAGGGGAGAGGAGGGGAAGGGGCTGTGTTACCTTAGTTATTTGGTTTGTTAAAAGGGTAAGGAGGGGATCTTTTGTAATGAGAGCCAAAAATAAAGGGAGGGAAGGGAATGAGAGCCAAAATGTTAGCTTCCCTTCCACTAAAAAATTCAAACCAAATGAAAGAATGGGGACCCCTCCCCTCCCCTTGATAAGAGCTAAATATTTGTATATCTTTTAGTGATTAACCTTAGGCTTTTGTGGGATTTGATTAACTATTCTGGGAGTAATTAGGTATTAATGTGATATTTGAGGGCAAAGGTAATTTGGTAATTAAATTGGCTAAATTGATATATTTTAAGCAATATTTGTCATTCCCATTATTAATTAATTGTGAACATATGATATTACCTTTGTGCATCTCATAAATGTAGGTGATGACATGGTACATTGAAGCTTAATGGAGGGCAAATATGGAATTATAAGTGCAGATTTTATTCCTTACTTTCTAATATTAATGCACACGAGAAAGGGGTATAGGTAGTGTTTGGAAGAGGCTCTCATGTTTTAATCTTTACCTTTAGATTTGACTTACTTCTCCATAATCCAAACACAGCCTTGTACCTTATATTCACCCAAATCAGATCGCACAAGAGAAGGCAGCGGACATTCAGCATTTTGGGAGAATTCACGTTTTTCAGCATTTAATCATCTCATGTGGATAGAGCTTTAGGGATGGTTTGCTATCATTTTCTCCATTCCATTTTTTTTCTCCATCCCCATGGACCACCACTTCTCATCTCCTTCCAGTTCCACCAATTAAATCCTTCTCTTCTTTGTTTTCGGGCATCTGCAGCGAACATGACGATCTAGAGGTGCTGAGGAGCTGATTTTCGAATCATGAGCAGCTAGAATCTTTCGTTCGATGGTGATGGTGAAGCTAACCTAAGTCCTTGAGCAACTAGGGGAGTTCTTTGTATCTTAATTTCATCTTCCACTCTATGTATATGCAGATTATGATTCTAGGTTGCAAGAGTTTATGATTTGTGTATATTGCTAGGGATTTAATCGGTTGATGTAATTTGGATGATGAAACTTGTGGTAGATTTGTACTCATGGATTGTAATTGGACTATAGTACTTTTTTGTTATTCAATTGCTTTCCTCTATTCTCTTGAAATCAATTATTTGCTAGGTTTCTAGGAATTAATTGGTGGAAGAGAGGATCTCTTATGAATCTAGCATGAGCTAAGTGCTTAAGATACTTCTAATTGATAATTGAGTCTAAATCTAGATATAATTGAGAAATTAGAAGCATTGATTAGCAAGGCTTCTTGCTAGTCCTCACTAGTGAAAAAATCACTTTTAAAACCAGTTAAAAATGACATTTTAGACCGGTTTTGGATCCGGTCTTGATACAGCTGATCTTAAAGGTCTGCTACTTTTTAGACCAGTTAACAAAACTGATCTTAAAAATCACTTTTTTAGACCGGTTGTTTAAAAACCGGTCTAAAAACTTTTTTTCCAAAACTTTTAAGACATGTTGTTAAAATAACCGGTCTTATTAAGATCGGTTATTTTAACAACCGTTCTTAAAAGTGATATTTTTTTAAAATAAATAAATAGAGCCTTTCTTTGTAGTCAAACGTACAGATGAGTAGAAGGGATTACAGTGAAAAATCGATTGCGGATACTTCCAAGCAAATTACCACAATTAGATTTCACAAAAACACCTTCCCTATGAATCCCGCTACTAAAATTTCTGAAAACCTGAATTCCTGTATTGTTCACTAACATCAAACAACGTAGAAAGATAATAAACAGCTCTTGCAACAAAATTCAGGCACACCCATAAGTTTAACTTGGTATTCATATTTAGTTTCTTAGTTGAAACTATGAAACTATTTTCGCCACTTTGCAGTAGATACTCAAAAATTAGTTTACAAATTAATTAAGCTTTTAAAAGGAAAGTTTATTCAAACCTCATAACATCAGTTGCATCTTCTTCACGCATCTCTGGGTCAAAGCAAAGGAGCAAGTAGCTCATGGCAACAAAGAAGTGAGGCTGCCAAGGTAGGTTGTAATGAAGGATGGATGTCACGGGAAAAGAGAAAAGTCACGACGAAGGAGTTCAAAGCAAGCGAGATTGTGGCGGCGACAAACTCATTCAGTGCAAGGATGAGAGCACCGCAGCAACAAACATGAGAACGAGATCGAGCGAAGATGACCGAACTCACTGAGTAATCACACCAAGAAGAGAGGTTTCAGATTTAAAGAGCAAAATTTAGGTGCGACAAAGAGGAGATTCAAAAATTTAGGGTCGATTTTTTAGACTGGGTATATATAAAACCGGTTTTAAAAGGGTGGAAAAAATAATAATTTTTAAATTTTTCATATTTAAGACCGGTTTTTATTAAAACCGGTCTTAAATGTTTGATATTTAAGACCGGTTATTATTAATAACCGGTCTTAAAAGTTTAAAATTTTTAACTTTTAAAATATTTTGATATTTTTAGACCGTTTTTATTTATAACCGGTCTAAATAATTTTTTTAAGACCCGTTTTCTTTGAGAACCAGTCTTAGAAGTTCTATATAATTACACAACTGCCACCGGTCAAATTTTTTAGACCTCATCCTCTATAACCGGTCTAAATATGGCGGTCTAAAAAGGAAATTTTATACTAGTGCCTTGTGCTTAGTTAAGAGAAGAACTTAGAATTAAAATTGGACAAGGATGGTTAGTGGATTCATTCACCTACGACATTCATCTCTGGCATTTACACCCACACACTCGTTTTATACATTAAAAAAAAAATTCAAAAACAAGTAGTTCTTTTGTTTAATTAGATAGATGAAACTCACATCCCACACTCTTTGGTTAATTTGTTATTTACACTAGATTACTTAGGAACTAAATATAGGCTCCACGTAGAAATCGACCTAGGTTAGTTGCTCTATAGTGCATTTAGCTTAGTTTTATTTAATAGCCCCACGTTATGGCTCTTCAAATTTGGCACCAAACATAAAGGAAAAGCAATTCTGGAGCTCATAGAATGCCAAAGATTTCTCTACTTCATTAGGGTTAAAAGGAATTGGTTAGATTTTTCCTTCTTATAACATGTATATGAGGAAGAATGCATGCATCTTGACTACTCACTATGCTTTTTCAGTCATAAACTAAAAAACTCCTCTTTTTTGTTTGAAAATAGGGAAAATTTCAGTCAACGCCCATCAAAGAAATTTTATTTCAATCAATCCAAAAAAATTTTGAAATTTCACTACATCCTTAGGGTCAAAATGAAATTAAGTTTTAGCGGTGAAAAGACAATGATACTCTTGCTTTAATTTTTTTAATCCCCTTATTTATCTTATAAATGTCTTTATTTGTCTTGTGAATTCTTTTATTTATCTTGTGGATAGCCAAAATGTTATTGTTAACTCCCTGGTTTCTTTTGAATCCCTTTATTTATCCTGTAAATGTAGTTATTTGTCTTGCGAATACATTTATTTGTCTTGAAATTGTAAATGCCCATATGAAAAATAAAACAAGGACAACATTGTCTTTTCACCAACAAAAGTTAATTCCATTTGGGTCCAAATGGTGCAGTAAAATTTCAGAATTTTTTAGAGATTGACTAAAATAAAATTGTTTTCACGGAGTCGACCGAAAATTTTCCTTTAAAAAATGTAAAATTGTCAACGTAATAAAAAATCTTTGCTGAACATCGAAACAAGTAATTCCAAGCTGGGTAGTTATCCTCTACTTCAATCATATGAAAAGGTCCATTCAAATATACAATCATCTCAAACTAAAAGGTCTTAGGCTCTATTTCGTTGCTTCCATAGAAATGGAAAAGGATTTCTTTATATAAAGATCGAGGTATGCAACATATTTCCATAGTCTCATTATCTAACATTAGCGCTGCGCTATACGCTTTTTTCTATTAAGTTTTAGCCAATAGTAAATATGACATTTGCCATACCAATAAGTGATTGGTCGAAATGGTAAATGGTTTTAACCCCTTTAAAGATGAGAATATAAGTTTAAATCCTATGAACATTTGTCAGTAGAGGAGATAACCCGTTAGATGACATATTCTCTCTCTTTCTCTCTCCATGAACTTAGATAAGTCAATTGCTTGAATATATAATGCATTGCCTATATTGAAGAGGGCAGAGTTAAAAAAGGCACATAATGCGCATCAGTCCCTTTTCCATTCTATTATGTGTACCAAATAAGGACTTAACTCTTAAGTACACCGTGTCAAATGAGTCGATCATTACTAGAGTCCAATAATGGAAATTAATTAACACCCACGTCTCTTTTTTTAGCTCCAAACTCCAGCCAAACCGGAAATGAACCATAAATAATTTTGGGTTAAGGTACAAATTTGTTCCAAAAGATTTCGCTTATGAGCAATATTCCCTAGAATTTTTTTTAGGTTTAATGTTGCCTCGGAAGCCCCAAAAGCATTAAAATTGGGCAATATTGCCCATTTTTCGTTAAAAATTGATAGTCAACACCATTTTTACATAGTCAACGCTAGTTTTTTAATAGAATAGGGCAACATCATTACAATTTGAAACTTTCATGGTGACATTGAACCTAAAACCTTCTAGGGCAACATTGTTCTTCAACGAAAAACTTCTGGGACAGATTTGCACCCTAACCCAATAATTTTTCTTCAATGCAAAGCGCTCAACAATGCCATTATGATTATTTAATTAAAATAATATGTTTCCCTTGATTTATTCCATCTTTGCAACTTCTACGGGATGTAGTGCATGCATGTAATGTTTGTACTTAGCTTAGGAAACCAGATAGGCATAATCATTACCACTAAGTTGAGGTTCTTGCATCACATAAGTAAAAGAATGAATAACAAATATGGGGCATAAAATGGCCCTTGAGTAAAAAGAATGATCAGTATATGAGTTATTCACTTTCCACTAGAATATCTAAGAAAGAATCATGAAAATAATATTGAAAATGAAGTTTCCTTTTTTGTAAACTTAGGCAAGTGTATTCGAACAATTCATTCAGCGGCAACACTTGCAGCACTCAAATCCACAGAAAGATCAACATCCTGAAACAAACAATAAAGAAACTAATGTGAGAAAATGAGGGATTGCTTGTAAATAAATAATTTGCATCAAATTTTCCCGAGAAGGATAAAACACTATAGCATACCATGGTATGTGAAGGGTTATTAATTATTAAAAAAAAGGATCTAAATTTGACAACTTGCTCGTAAATAAACAGAAACATGCCATTTTTCCAAAATGCGTATGAACAGCAGGTACATCTTTGAATCAGAAATTATGCTTTATTTGCCAAAAATAATGGGTAACAGTAAAATAAACTGAACAAAATTGAAACTATTCCAACATTGATAATTCACCTTTCCAGTGATCTTCCTATACAGTGCAAGCAGATCTTTTACCGTGGACTCAAAGTGCGTAGTGGGGTCATAGCTCTACAAGTAATAAAATGTCAGTCAGTAAAACTGATTTTTGCAGATAAAATGAAAAAGCCCCCTCAGGTGGAATAAGAAAGATGGTAAAATCTCACATCCCTTATGACGGAAATAAACCAAAGACAAACATAACCCTACTTATTTGAAAATATGAAGTATGAAGTAGCTGTAGGCCTATACTAAAAGTTAAAAAGGATATCTGGTTGTGCATAGACTTGAACCATTTAACTCCAAAGCTAAATTTTTTTTAGTCAAAGTGGTCTTTAACATGGTATCCTAGTCCCACAAATCAAGCAAGCACATTTGTAGTGGTATGGTATACCATTTCTATACACACACACACACACACCCCAATTCTAGTTTCCTTTCACAAGGGATAAGGAAAAGAAAGCAAGTGAAAAAAATAAAATAAAATAATTCAAAGAGATTATACTTACAATAGAGATGACGCAACCATCGGCTTCGCAATCATTCTCAGGTTCATATCTGTCATAAGTGTCATAGAATATCTCATCTATAGGTTCAAGCAGATCAATCCCGGGCTTCAATTCCACCTCAGGTTGGTCAGTCTCTGCTTCTGTCGAGACAAAAGCAATATATTTTCCTTGTGCTGCAACGTTATGAGAATAAGAATATAGTCGTGAAATTGGGAAGAAAAATACTCTTTAGCATTATCACTTCGTAAGGTTTTCACAGAGACACCAAACTGAGTTTTGATCTCGGCACAAAAATTGCAAAAGTGAGAAAATAACTCAGAACGATTTTTCATTAAATAAAGCCAGGTGGTCCGAGAAAAATCATCAACGAAAGTAACAAAGTACTTAAAACCAGACATGGAAGCAATAGGACAAGGACCCCAAACATCAGAATGAACCAAGTCAAAGGGGGACGCAGCCCGTTTATTGACGCGAGGTGCCAGGTGAACACGGTGGTGTTTGGCAAACTGACACGACTCACACTCTAAGGACGACAAATGATGAAACTGAGGAAATAACTTCTTCAAAGATGACAATGACACATGACCTAAACGACAATGAACGTCAAAAGGAGAGGAACCACCAGAGCAAGCAACGGAACGCAGCACCCGATCGTCCAGAAAGTAATGACCGCTAGATTCATATCCTCTACCAATAATCTGTTTCGTCGTAAGATCCTGAATCACACAATGGTCAGGAAAAAGTGAGATAAAACAGTTTAGCTGACGAGTAAGCTTGCTAGGAGACAAAAGGTTAAAAGCAAGGTCAGGAACATTAAGGACAGATGATAAAGAAACAGAGGATGTAGGTGTAACAGTGCCAGATCCAAGGACACGAGAGACAGAACCATTGGCAATAGTGATGGAGGAAGGGTTGGCATAAGGTGCATACGTAAAGAACAAATGATGGTTACCTGTCATGTGGTCAGTGGCACTGGAATCGATGATCCACTTTGAGGAAGAAGTAGCAAGGCATGAGTCACCGTTATCTGTAGCAAGTGCACTTGGAGTGGATGGAACATTGGCCGACTGATATGAGGATTGTGCCATATGAGCAGCTCCAGTACGTTGCAGCTTGTTTTACAACTTGCGACAGTAACGTTTGGTATGTCCAGGTTCTTTACAATAGAAGCAAACAATAGGACCAGGAGTCGGGGAATGGTTGCCTGAGCGAGGAGGACCTTGGTTCTGTGAATCAGCAGAGGTCGAGGATGATGTACTATTTCCAGATAGCAAGAAGCCCTGGTTGCGGTTATCAGTGGGACCACGGCCAGCTAATGCACTAGCATTAGGAGCAGAAGCTGGATGTAAGAGGCTATATGTACGGAGCACACAAGAGTACACATCCTGAAGCGAAGGAAGTTCAGAACTAGACAGAACCTGGGAATGAACCGTCTCATAGACCGGATCAAGGGCAGTAAGAAAGCTAAGAATCGCCAGTTTCTCCATATTATCAGCCTGGATCCGAAGGTCAGGGGTCGGCGGCATTAACATCTTCAACTCTTCATACATTTTTTTAAACTCGACATAAAAAGTCTTCAAAGAACGGCCCTGTTGTTCAGCACGATAGAATCCCTTACAGACATCATGAATGCGAGTAATATTTCCTTTTCCAGAGTACAAAAATTCCAAGCAACCCATAAGTTCCTTAACAGTATTACAGTGACTGACCGAGGGTAGGATTTCGCTGTCAATAGAATTCTGGATTTGTAAGAACAAACGGGCATCAGACCGAGCCCACGCCATCTTAGGGTCATCCGTAGGAGGTGTATCAGTCAAATGGCCCTCCTTCTCAATACTGAGGAGGTACATGCGGACGGTTTTACTTCAATCCATATAGTTGGTCCAAGTCAATTTGTGTTCAGTAATTTTGTTAGTCACAGGAACAATTTCAGTAGTAACACTAGCTTTGGAATCAGCCATTAATGCAGGTAGATAGTACCAGACCAAAAAGTATGCGCCTCAAATAAGTACACACACCAACGAAGCAACCAACCCAAAATGGTCTCACAACCACAATAACCAAACAGCCCCAAAATATGAGAACACCAAACAAGGCAGAAGCAATAACCAAATAAGCTTCCAAACAACCTAAAAGAGCCAAAAAAGGGCAGAAAACGCACCAAAGGCAGAGACCACACCAGAAACAGAGACAAAAAACATGTGACAGTGGCAAAGAGAGGGAAAAACACCAACCACACGGAAAACCGAAGAGACCCACTGTACAAAACCACCAGGGGAGGAACGGCGGTGTGGAGTCGAGCCTGTCGCAGCAACCGGTGGCGGAAAGGACGTCGGGAACCACCGTCACGCGCCGGCGCGTGGAATTCCGGCGAGGTGGGAGGCGGCGCGTGAGAGCCACGCGCAGCTCAGACGGCAGCGATTCTTCGGGGAACGGCCGATTGGACGCCGGCGAGGCTGCCTGTGTGGCGCGTGTGTACAAACTCGCCGGCCACCGGAACTCCAGGTGCGTGAACAGTGACGGTCAGAGGACGGCCAGAAATCAGAACAGCGCGGGAAAGGGAAAAATGAAATTTAGAGAGCTCCTAGGCTCTGATACCATGTAATTGTAATCGTAATATCTCAAACTTGTATTTCATTCATGTATACATTAGGTATTTATATACAAAGTAGGAGCCTCAGTATTAATGGCTCATTATAACACATTATGGTGAGAGATACTAATCACAATCCCTAATTATGTGGGATACTAACAATCCCTAATTAAGTGGGATATTGTTTCCTAACATGATATTGTTTCCTAACAGGTATATCCAACATTCATAGAATAAACTAGTCCACAAGAATATGTCAGTGCGTGGAAAGAAACAAAAGGATAATAATAAACTCACAATATTCTTCATAGTATCACAAGAAAGAAAGAGAAAACATTATATGCCAAATGACTATATGGTTGATAACTTTGTGCTAAGGATATACATAAAGAATGATATAATGACCATTTTTTATGTTGAATTGTAGAAAAAGGAGAAAGCCTTTATTGAAGTATTATCTGAATCTTCTTTTGTCAATGTTATCATGCTCTAGACATAAAATGTTGGGAATTCAGCTTTGGAACATGATTTTTTCACTTTCATTTTCAGGATGCTCCAGTGTTGCTGAGAAAAGTTTCATCATTAGCGTCTAGTGAGGACGACAACAAAAAAATAATACCTTTAATAGAGAATAGACTAATAGACTAGGTTCATCTAATGGGCATAGTTATATTCATGGTCATCCTTTAAGAGACAAGGAAGAAAAGTTTTGAAATTCCTTGAATTTTTAGTGGTTCCAGAATTTATATTATATTTGTACTGCAACATTAAGGGGCCTCCACAAGGTCAAGGTCCAAGATCACTGAAGAAAACTGGCTGTGGAGAGGGACAATCATGAACCTGAACAAGATCACGTCCACACACGAGGGATGTGGGGATCTTGGAAAATATTTAATATAGAAAAATTGATTGATACGGTGGTTTATTAATCCAAATGTCTATGATTTATATGCTATTCATTTTTTATGTTTTGATCCTACTCTGGATAAGAGTGCACAATTTTGAGTGATTGCCTTTGAGTTTTCTTGATATATAGGCGGCATAGAATAATGAGTCTAATTAAGGAATTTCTTCTGCATCATAACACCAAACAAGCATTGGAAGATAATTTGTATTGCATATACCTTTACTCTCTCTATGAAGTCATTGGCTGGCTAATTCAAGTAGCTATATATCATTCCTATGAAGTGCCAATGCATGACCAATAAAATCAATTGTATCATCTTCCAACCCATATTTCCTGCATTTTGAAGAATTGATTGAACCATATATTTTACATGATTTTTCATGATTAATTTGGGATTTTTAATGTATTTGTGGGACACTATTGCATGATTAATCACTATTTTTAATTAGGGGCATTTGTATTGAATTAATTGTAAATAGGGGCAAAACGGTCATCAATTTGTTAATTATTTAAACAAATGTTTTTTTGGACTTTTGATGCTACATTTTACTTAATCTTGCATTGCAAAGGTTTTAGAAGAAAATTGGAAATTCAAGAGGGTCAAAATTAATATTTTCATGATTGGGAAAAATCACAGAAAGGGCCCCAGATTTTGTGGAAATTACAGTTTAAATGGAGATAAAGGCCTAGGAAAAATCATAGACAAAAAACCCAAAATTTTAGGAAATTGTGATTGAGCCACAAAACATTTCAAAAATGTTTACTCTACTCCCTCAGTAAAAATTTTTTACGTTTGTAATTAAGTCCCTGGTCAAACCCTTATTTTGACCAACTCACCTTCTTCAATCAGAGAACAGATCTGAGAACGCGAATTCAGAGTGGCGCCGCAAGGTCATTGAAGGAGAGGGAGAGGAGGAGGAGACCGCCATCATCAACACCTGCGTCTCCTCCTCTCCACCGCACTGCCACCACCGTGCTCAATCCTCCTCTGTTCTCAGCTTCTTCCAGCTGCAACTTCTTCAACCACAGCCACCACTTCGGTTCTTCACAGTTCCGGCGGCACGATCATACACCACACCACCGTCCTCGACTTCCATAGACCGGAGCATCACCGGCACTGCACCATTCCTCCGTCCTTCCTCTGTTCTCCGGTGACCTTCATCACCTCCAAACCCGGCAAAATTCTCAGACCAGAAGACACGCAGCGTCGGCGTCCTGGGAGCTGAGGCGAGAGCTGAGAGGAGAGCACTGCAGAGGCCGATTCTGAGCTTGGGATCCTCCCTTCTTCCCTTCATCGACTACCATCATTAACCACCGGAGGAGAGGCCGAGTTTCAGAGATGAAGTTGCAGAGATAGCTCCAAGGAGACCGCCGTCTCTCTGTTCTTCTCCTTCCACCGAAATTCAACACCACCGTCATCTCCACCTCTATCAGCCACCACCTCTGTTTCCACTATTCCATTCCCTTCTTCATTTGCTCTGTTTCTCCACCATTTCAGCACCACCGTTACTCCATTGTGACTGCTAGCTTACTCCTCTGTCTTCACTTCAGTTTCTATGGATTCTACAAGTTTTGAATATGATGTGGTTTGTGTTGGAGATATGAGTAGCTGATTTTATTTGCTCCTTCGTGATAATGATTTGTGCTTGAGCTTAATGAATAACAATGGGGAGTTTTCTTTTCTATCATTCCATTAGTTTAGAATTATATATATTTAAATTGTCTAATTTTAGAAATTATTGTATATGATCTGAAACTGATATTGATGTTAATTGTGTTTGTTGGTTTGATATTTGTAGTTGAGATTGGATTTTATAGTGTGAAAATTATATATGATTGAATTTCTTTATAGTTGTAATGAGATTATGTTAATTAGCGTGTTATTGTCTAGTTAATGTGATTGATTTATACCTTTGAGGGGCTGTTTGGCACTCAATTTCAAGAAGATCCATGTTGCATTATTCCAATTTCAATTACACATTAAGAGCCCGTTTGGTTCGACCGCATTGCATGCCTGCAATGGCAATCATGATTGCATTACCTAGAGAAGAGTGTTTGGTTGCTCTTTAGCATGGTAATAGGGTTTACCATGGTAATGATGATTACCAAAAAATTGGTAATCCACATTCATACCTCCCCCCTATGAATCCTCATTACCATCCTATTGCATGGTCTAAAAAGTCTAATTTACCCTTTAGTTTTCCTTATCTTTATTTCACTTATCTTATTTCACTTGCCATATCACGTCACAACTGCTACCGCCACAACCTCTTCCTCTTCCACCGCCGTCACCTCCACCTTCTTTTGCCACCACTACCTCTTCCACCGCCGTCACCTCCACCCGCCGCCACCCCCGGCCCAGCCACCGGCCCACCGCCACCGTGGCCACCTCCCCCTCCACCGCCGCCCTCACCCCCGCCGCCCGTCACCGCCGCCGCTGCCACAACCTCATCCTCCTCCACGGCCACCGGCCCACCGCCTACCACCACCTCTTCCACCCCCGCCGCCCACAGCCACCACCACCTCCTCCTCTGTTGCCACCCTCACCACCGCTGCCGCCACAACCACCACCACCTCCTCCACCCCAGTCGCCTACCCCCACCTCCTCCGCCACCACCGGCCCACCGCCCACCACCGCCACCGCCACCACCTCCTCCACCACCCTCACTGCTACCACCACCACCACCTCTTCAGCCGTCGTCGGCAGCGGCCCACCACCCATTGCCGCCACCACCACCACCTCCTCCTCCACCCCCGCCGCCCCCTGCCACCACCACCACCTCCTCCTCCCCTGCCACCTCTATCATTGCCACCACCACTACCTCCTCCTCCTCCATCCCCTCCATCATCGGCTTGTAACTATTTTTTCTACAAAGATTATATTAAGGGGTAAAATGGACTTTGTGTAATATATTAATTTTAAATAATTGTTAAAATATTAACTCATTGCATGCTGCTTAAAAATCAAACCAAACATTACTCTTGTAATTAATATTACATTGCATTACCATTGCATCGCATTGCACTGCATCGCAGGGTGTAATGGAATCGAACCAAACGGGCCCTAAGTGATTTTTAACAATATCTCAAGAGGTAGTAGTTAGCTATATTTGTAGGAGCTACTATTAATTGAGATTATTAGACTCAAGTGTTATTTTGAAGTTGTTCTTAAGACTTAATAAATTTTTAACTCCCATAACATTTTTAAGCAATGATTGTCATTTCTTCATTACCAAGAGAATTTTTCATTTATATTTTCAACTCCATATCATTACATTCACTCTTATCCATACCATCTATTATTAAAAATACCAAAAATATTAGTCTAGCATTTAATTAAATTGCATCCTTTTTTTAGTTATGAATTTAAAAAAAATCCAAAACTCATTTCCCCTTGTTTTATTGCATTTGCATGACATTTAGGTTACTTAGGATTCAATAAAAGGCTCCTCAAGAAGAAAAAACGATCCTTAGTTTGCCTATACTCAATCCTTGGTAAATTTTGATTGTGGACCCTAAGACTAACAAGAGACAAAAAGTCCGTAAATCAAAGAACCATTTAAAATTCTAAACATGACTTGAATCAAAGAATAACCCTATATTCAAATAATTTCTAAATAAAAAAAATATTATCGCCTTCAACACCAAAGAGAGTCAAAACAACAGCCAACTACTCTAATGTTAAATTTTTCAAACATTCAGTGAAATGAAAATGCAAAAACTGTAAATCTAATGTTTGCATTTATATGATATTATCTTCGTTTGGTTGGTCCTGTATCATTCTATTCTTCTGTAATGACTAATAAATTAAGAGAAAATTTTCAGTTCATGAAGAAATGAACATTTCCAAATCTAGTAAATGGTGCAACATCTTGTTGAGAGTTCTTTTAATGATAAAAATTTGTCATTGTTTTAAGTTGATGAGCATAGTCCAATGCTTACCAAAGAAGGACAAAATAAGTGAAGAAAAACACTTTTCTAACTAGGGCATTTTGAATTTGAAGGAAAAGAAATAGAAGTATATGCATACGAAATCAGCTGCCTTGCTGTCACTTGGCTCAAATCTAGCCCTTCATGAGATTTTGGATCACTCTCTTCACAGTCTTGTACATAAATGAAGAACTTTTGAGCACGGCGCTTCTCAAACAATCCCATCAATGATGACTTCAAAACTTCAACATCTGTGGCTTGGACTTTGTAAATCTAGAAGGTAAAGTATTCTGTCATAAGATTTTACTCTGAAATTCAGGAGGTTCGAAGAAATGTAATATTTCCAATATGAAAAGTAAAAAGCATGCATATTAGTCTAGAAAACGAGTTAGATAATGAATAATACACATACCTTTCCCTTATTTTACACAAAACTGCAATCTACAGCTTTAAAATTCAAATGTTTTGTAACATCAGCACACACCAAAAGTCCATTGGCCATCATGAACTACAAAAAGCTGATAAAATATGGTTCATATTATAGCAGAATGAATCTAAAAGAAAAAAAAAATCATTCAGAAGCATGGAAATTGATACCTTAGTCATCTCCTCTGAACCGCTTCCATAACTACATAACAGAAAAAAGAAAAGATGGAAAGAGAGAAAGAAGAAGAAAAACTCGATGAGCCGAAAATAGAAAAGGTAGAAAATGAGGATTGAAAACAACTATATGATAGCTAGATTAAATGATGATTGAAAATTTATTTTACCATACATGCCTAACACTTCACTTGGATCCCATTAATGTCTTAAAAAATTTGACAATAACAATTTTTATATGAGATATTTGTAACTCATTTACATTGTCAAATTCTCATCAATCTGAAGGCATCTTGCACACAATGAGTCAATATGGCCTCCGTAAGAATTTTCAAGAACCCTAAACCCCAAATTCCACCAAATGGAACCTGTCAATTTGATAACAACGAGTGTACGTAAACCTACTTGAACAATGAACCAAGAGTCCCACAAACATTATATCTATATCTCTACAAAAATCGTCAGAGGAACACCAAAACTTCCCAGCCATCTCCATTTTTATGACCTATCTCGTACCAATTAAAAGCGTAATCCGGCAAAAATAAAAATTAACAGCTTCAAATGAAGAACGAACGTGAAAGAATAGAAGAATCACTGACTTTGAGGCCATCAACAGAGAGAAGGCCACTGAGGATGCATTCCTTGAGCCCTGTACCGAGGACGATCACATCATACTCTTCTTTTCGGCCTAGTGGAATGACAATAATACAGGCGCGATCCTCACTCTGGATGAGTTGGTATCTATGGCTCCACAGCCATCCACGTCATTAGGGACCCTAATTAAATATTGGATTTTTATATTTTAAATGTTTCGTGTTGAAATCGTTAACTGCCTCCATAAATAAATAACTAAATTAGCCTCATATTACTCTTTTTTGTATTGCCATGTGTATTGGGTTGCTGCGCACATCAATCCATGCCTGTTGTACTCTTGTTGTGCGACATTCTTCTCCAAAAGAACGCCATTTACACCACCAGTTGTGCACTTCGGCAGAGGTATGCTTTCCTTCAATCCAAAGTTATTCTTTCTGAGTTGTTCTGATTTGATTATTTTTCATCTCAGTCTATCGAGAAGAGGCCGCTGCCACCACGTCGTTCTTTTCGTCTTTCATATTTTGTCTGGTTGTTACTGCTCTCTGTTATTTTTGACGTAGCAAGTGAATATATTCTACAGTTCCAGCATCATATGATTGAGAGGCTTCAAATGTCATTTTATATGTTTGTTAATATGTGAAAGTATGAAATAGAAAGTATCTTGCAGGATAAGGGGAATTGTGTCTAGTCGAAGGGGCTAGTTCCAGGTTTCTATATATACATAGACTAATGTAACACTGTGTGATGGTTGTTGTTATTCTGGTTAATGAATAAATGTGTGTATTATTTAGTGTTATTTTTTGGGTTTTTAGTTTAACATGGTATCAAAGATGGTTGCAATTTTAACCCTGTCTTTCATTTTCGGATCTTGCTTTTGGGTTGCCAAGATCCTAATATAGTTGGTGGTTGTAGTGTCCAAAATTTGAAAAACAAAGAGCTGCCACCAAAATTTTAGAAAAGGATAATTTTGTAAACCTTTTTAAAAATGGAAACTGGTATGCAAAAACTATTTAGGGTTCAGGAGTCGACTGTGTATGGGGAAGGTGTTAGGCACCCCATAACACCCATTCATAAGGATGGTTACCATAAGTTAATTATTTAAAAATAAATATCGCCTTTAATCTTATGATAATTACCCAAATAAAAAAGAATATTTACAAAAATAAATGAAATGAAAACTAAAGAAAAAATGAACATTTATTTATAACAAGAAAATAAGGAAAAATATATTTATTTATAAAGTTGGACTTGACCTATAATGAAAACCTAAGGCCTACGTACCTTTTAGAGGGATCAAAGCCTACGTAGTTCAGAGGTAGAAATGCATGTCACTTTGTTGGTGTTTTTTTAGAAAAAATGGTCATTTAATTTATTTGAGAAAAATATTTTTTGTTTGGTTTGTGTTTCTTTAAGTTTTTTTAAAAAGGCCTCTTCCTTATTTTATCATATGAAACCAAATTTGCTTATTTTAAGAAAAGAACATTTTTTTATTTTGAAACTTTTTATTTGTAAAAATAAAAGTTCATTAAGCCAACAAGGAATTGTATTTTTCACCTATGATTCAAGAGTCTAAAATGGTAAGAAAATCAATAAAGACAAAGTAAGAGCATGTACCTCTGGCGCTTTGAACCTTGCTACAAAAGAGACAAAGTGAGGAAACCACATGGATAGAACAACACAATTGCACACAATTCATCCATATCAACAATAATACCTAGAATATGAAAGAGGCCAACACATACCATTCATCCTGACATTTGTAAGCCACATGATCCATTATATTTGGCAAACCCAACATATATCAAAGTCATGGTGCATGGTTCACGCACATGTGAATCACGATGATGAAAGCATAAAGATGTGGTGATGAACAACCAAAAGCATAAAGATGAAGGCATGGTGAATCATAAGAGATGCAATCAAGGAGTCAAGTAATAACATGAAGAAAAAATAAATTACGTACTCATTCCCTGACGAAAAAAAAAAAAAATACAAGCAGAAGTTTGATTGCAAGAGACATAACGTGAGAGGGACACAATCATGTGTCAGTAGAGAAAAAGCCCATGTTTTAGAAGAATTATGTAAAGAATAATAGCTCTCAACCTTGCCTTCTTTCTCTCAGGAATTCTTCTCAAATTCTTGTGTGTCTTGCTTCAACCCTTGCACTCCTATTTATAGTCTTAAGGTAGAGTTTTCTCCATAAATAGGGTGTTCACTGGTTCTTGAAGCTTCGATTAGATTTTGTTTGCTCGAAGCCTCGCTTTATTCAATCCTTCTCTTCGTTTTGTTCACCGAGACCTCGTCAGAATGGATTTTGGTTGCTGAAATCCCGATCCAGTTGGTAACTCTTGAAGATTAAATGGATTTTATTGTTTCTCATGAAGCATCATGTTCTTGCATCTGTGTGCGCCACTCTCTTGAATCCTTCTTGTCGTTTTCACCGAGTTCTTATCAGAATGGATTCTGGTCGCTGAAATCCTGATATAGTTGGTAATTCTTGAAGATTCAATAAACTGTGTTTCTTGTGAAGCCTCACATTCTTGAATCTATGCGTCGCCTTCTACGTCATATCCCTTGTTAGAATGTCTTTCCGTCCCTATCTCGTGGTTCTTGGTAGTGATCTAGTGGCTTGCTTTATTGCTTTGATTTCTTACAGAATTGTCACCACTTGTGTGTCAGAGAATCAAAGAGAGCAAGAGAGATAATAGGAAAATTCTTAATGCAATTTGCTTCATTAGTTCATTATTCAATGAAAAAAAGAGTGTCTAATAGAAGCAACCAAGTTAGAATGAGGGAATAAGTTATGACAAAGAAGTAGTTGGAGTTAGAAAAATATGAACCATGAAAAATTTTGTGACTTATGGGCTAATTACCTTCCTTAGGACATATGAGGAAAACACTTTGAAAGTAAACCAGATAAAGTCAATCCTTTTCTTTTCTTTTTTTCCCTTAATCATAAAACCCTTATAAACCAAAAGGGCATTTATAGTAGAAAAGCTTCAAGACGCAAGCTTTCACCACTTCTAGTAATTCAAACTATCTTCCAGAATACTGAAGCATGATAATAGACTTGCCTTGCATTCTAGTTTGTTAAGCATGTAAGTTCCACCATATACTGCACTTAAACGTGCAAATGCCTGTTCACCATCAAAGAGATGAATGTTAGCTCCAGATGTATAATAACTTAAAAGGATAGAGAGCAAGGAAAACTTGAGGCAATTCTCCCAGTCCATATAATGGATATATGTAAGGTGAGCCTCCTTTGAAAACGTGCCAGGGACTCTACATAAAACTAGATAAAATTGGAAGTAGTATTACTAGCTTATGTAGGTTCAAAGTAATTCTAACTACATAAACATCAATAGAATCAACCAAAAGGTATGAGTCAGAAGATCTTATGAAGAAAAGATAGAGGAAGCCTGAGGAATCAAGGTAATAACATTGGGTATATCCAACATTCATGGAATAAACTGGTCCACAAGAATATGTGAGTGCATAGAAAGAAACAAAAGGATAATAATAAACTCACAATATTCTTCATAGTATCACAAGATAGAAAGAGAAAACATTATATGCCAAATGACTATATGGTCCATAACCTTGTGCTAAGGATATACATAAAGAATGATATAATGACCATTTTTTATGTTGAATTGTAGAAAAAGGAGAAGGCCTTTAATGAAGTATTATCTGAATCTTCTTTTGTCAATGTTATCATACTCTATACATAAAATGTTGGGAATTCAGCTTTGGTACATGATTTTTTCACTTTCATTTCCAGGATGCTCCAGTGTTGCTGAGAAAAGTTTCATCATTAGCGTCTAGTGAGAACGACAACAAAAAAATAATACCTTTGACAGAGAACAGGCTATTAGACTAGGTTCATCTAATGGGCATAGCACTAAAAAAAACACTGAATTTACGACAGAATTTGGGACAGAATTAGAGTTTCCGACGGAATTTGTAATGGAATTTCCGACGGAATTGATTTTCGACAGAATGGATTCCGTCGGCAATAATAGTGTCACAAACAAATTTCCAACGGAAATTTCCGACAGAATTTATTTCCGTCGGAATTTCTGATGGAATTCAATTCCATCACAAATTCCAACAGAATTCAATTCCGTCGGAAATTCTCTCACAATTTCTGACGGAATATTCCGTTGGAAATTCCCTCGCAACTTCTAACGGAATTCATTTCCGTCAGAAATTCCATTGCAAATTTTTTTAAAAAAATTTAAAAAATCCAAACGGCAACTCCGACAACTGCCCACTCATCGCCGACAGTGGCGCATGGCCGCTCCGGCGACGTCCACCTCGTCGCCGGCCCCCAGATCTGCCACGTGTCGCAACCTCATATTTCCTAGAAATGCAACTCAACTTGCCCCTCCTTTGGTTCGAACCCACGACCTCGTCCATAAGCGCGCGATGCCTTACCGGATGAGCTCGACTGCTTTGGCGTTCTATTATTACAGACAATTATATATATAATCATATGAGTATATTTCTTTTCAATTTCTAAAATTAAATTTTTATTAACATTAATTAATAACTAGTAAATAATTATTAACTAATATTTTATTTACTAATATTAATTAATAACAAATAAATTTTATTTTTTATATGATTATTTTTCCTCTACAAGGACTAAAACCTATTACTAAAAATTAAAAATATTTTAGAAATTAGAAAATAATAATAAATATTAAATTAAAAATATTAAATTTTATAAAAATAATTTTTTAAAATAAAATAAAATTTTAAAATATTAAATAATTAAAAAAATAATTTTTAAATTTTTCCACAGAATTTCATTCCGTCAGAAATTCCATAGCAAAAGTTAGAATTTATGACAGAATATTTTCCATGGCTAGGAAAAAATTCTGTCGGAAATTCCGTCTGAAAATTTTCGACGGTTTTCCGATGGAATATTCTGTCGAAAATTTCATGTTTTTTTGTAGTGTAGTTGTATTCATGGTCATCCTTTAACAAACATTGAAGAAAAGCCTTGAAATTCCTAGAATTTTTTGTGGTTCCAGGATTTATATTATATTTTGTACTGCAACATTAAGGGGCGTCCACAAGGTCAAGGTCCAAGATCACTAAAAAAACCTAGCTGTGGAGAGGGACAGTCATGAGGCTGAACAAGATCACGTCCACACATGAGGGAGGGATGTGGGGATCTTGGAAAATATTTAATATAGAAAGATTGATTGATACCGTGTTTTATTAATCCAAATGTCTATGATTTATATGCTATTCATTTTTTATGTTTTGATCCTACTCTGGATAAGAGGGCACAATTTTGAGTGATTGCCTTTGAATTTTCTTGATATATAGGCGGCATAGAGTAATGAATCTAATTGAGGAATTTCTTCGGCATCATAACACCAAACAAGCATTGGAGGATAATTTGTATTGCTTATACCTTTACTCTTTCTACGAAGTCATTGGCTGGCTAATCCAAGTAGCTATCATCCCTATGAAGTGCCAATGCATGACCAATAAAATCAATTGTACCATCTTCTAGCCCATATTTCCTGCATTTTGAAGAACCATTCAAAATTCTAAACATGACTTGAATCAAAGAATTACACTCTATTCAAATAATTTCTAAATGAAAAAAATATTACCGCCTTCAACACCAAAGAGACCTAAAACAACAGCCAACTACCCTAATGTTAAATTTGCCAAACATTCAATGAAATGAAAATGCAAAAACTGTAAATCTAATGTTTTCATTTATATAATATTTTCTTTGTTTGATTGGTCCTGTATCATTCTATTCTTCTGTAATGACTGATAAACTAAGAGAAAATTTTCAGTTCATGAAGAAATGAACATTTCCAAATCTAGTAAATGGTGCAACATCTTGTTTAGAGTTCTTTTAATGATAAAACTTTGTCATTGTTTTAAGTTGATGTGCATAGTCCAATGCTTACCAAAGAAGGCCAAAATAAGTGAAGAAAAACACTTTTCTAACTAGGGTATTTTGAATTTAAAAGAAAAGAAATGGAAGTGTATGCATAAGAAATCAGCTGCCTTGCTGTCACTTGGCTCAAATCTAGCCCTTCATGAGATTTTGGATCACTCTCTTCATAGTCTTGTACATAAATGAAGAAATTTTGAGCACGGGGCTTCTCAAACAATCCCATCAATGGTGATTTCAGTGCTTCAACATCTGTGGCTGGGACATAGTAAATCTAGTAGGTAAAGTATTCTGTCATAAGATTTTACTCTGAAATTCAGGAGATTCGAAGAAATGTAATATTTCCAATGTGGAAAGTAAAAAAACATGCATATTGGTCTAGAAAACGAGTAGATAATGAATAATATACATACCTTTCCCTTATTATACACAAAACTGCCATCTACAGCTTTAAAATTCAAATGTTTTGTACCATCAGTGTGGATTAGCACACGAACCAAAAGTCCATTGGCCATCATGAACTACAAAAAGCAGATAAAATATGATTCATATTATAGCAGAATGAATCTAAAAGAAAAAAGAAAAATCATTTAGAAGCATGGAAATTGATACCTTAGGCATCATATCAACATTATACTCTTTATATGTGCCCAGATGCTCAGTTGGGTTGTCATCTCCTCTGAACCGCTTCCATAACTACAAAAGAGAAAAAAGAAAAGATGGAAAGAGACAAACAACATGGGACAAGAACCTGCTTAAGATTAAGTGATGTAGACTCTCCTCCATAGTAATCATTTCTGTGCACATGCAATACCTATTTCAAGTGGATGGAGTTAAAGGTGATCATACAAATCATCGAAACTAATTGCAAGGGCATTTTACGAAAATAACAGCAATTCAACATCTGTTTATAATCTTCTAGGCCACATCATAGCATTAGAAACATCAGCTATCCCTCTAAGAATTAATTTTAGAAACATGGTTGAAAAGGGATTATGGTTGAAACTTGAAAGTGGATAGCCAAAAATAGAGAAGGTAGAAAATGAGGATTGAAAATGATTTTATGATAGCTAGATTAAATGATGATTGAAAATTTAAATAAAATACCTTTTCATGCTGTGGTGAATAAAAAGTGAAAATTCAATGATGATCATTTTTGTTTTACTATACATGCACAACACCTCACTTGGATCCCATTAATTTCTTAAAAAATTTGACAATATCAATTTTTATATGAGAAAGACATAATTATATTTGTAACTAATTTACATTGCGAAATCCTCATCAATCTGAACGAATCTTGCACACAATGAGTCAATAAGGCCACCGTAAGAATTTTCAAGAATCCTAAACCCCAAATTCCACCAAATGGAACCTGTCAATTTGATAACGACGAGTGTACGTAAACCTACTTGAACAATGAAACAAGAGTCCCACAAACATTATATCTATATCTCTACAAAAATCGTCAGAGGAACACCAAAACTTCCCAGCCATCTCCATTTTTATGACCTATCTCGTACCAATTAAATGCGTAATCCAGCAAAAATAAAAGTTAACAGCTTCAAATGAAGAACGAAAGTGAAAGAATAGAAGAATCACTGACTTTGAGGTCATCAACAGAGAGAAGGCCACTGAGGATGCATTCCTTGAGCCCTGTACCGAGGACGATCACATCATACTCTTCTTTTTGGGACCCTAATTAAATATTGGATTTTTATATTTTAAATGTTTCGTGTTGAAATCGTTAACTGCCTCTATAAATAAATAACTAAATTAGCCGCATATTACTCTTTTTTGTATTGCCATGTGTATTGGGTTGCTGCGCACATCAGTCCAAGCCTGTTGTACTCTTGTTGTGCGACATCTGGCATTCTTCTCCAAAAGAACGCCATTTACACCACCAGTTGTGCACTTCGGCAGAGGTATGCTTTCCTTCAATCCAAAGTTATTCTTTCTGAGTTGTTCTGATTTGATTATTTTTCATCTCAGTCTATCGAGAAGAGGCCGCTGCCACGACGTCGTTCTTTTCGTCTTTCATATTTTGTCTGGTTGCTACTGCTTAAAAAGTTGTGAGATATTTTAGATTTGGGATTTGAGAGTATTGTATTTCAATTTTAATATATTGAATTATTTTAAATGTTATAAAAATTTTATTTATTAATTAATTAATTTAATTATTTGAATTTATTTTTGATTTAGATATTGAATATATATATATATATATATATATTAATTTTTAACTTTACTCTTTTTCTCCCTTATCTTAACTTTTTATGTATTATTTAAATTTAAAATTTAAAATCTCAGCAAATTTGCAAGCTCCTGATCCATGATGAATTATTTATATTCAATTTATTGATTTTATATTTAAATTTTTTTTTTCATTTTAGATTTTGAAGTTTTTTAATCCTTTTAACATGTGTGGAAAGGTACCCATAGGAAAACAAATTTGATACAATAATAAAAAATGAAGGGAAAAATTGTACATTCATATGAAAATTTCTCTCTATGCCTTTTAATAGAATAAAAAAAATATTTCTCTCTTTACCCTATAAATAGGTTGAGTGTAAATGTTGCAGGGAAATTTAGTATATTTTACACATACTTCTTTGATTCTATTTATAGGGTCAAGAGAAGAAATTTTTTTATCGTATTTAAAAGGCACTGATAGAAATTTTCATATGAATGTATAATTTTACCCTTTATTTATTCGTGTATCGAATTTGTTCTCCTGGTATATAATATATATTATATAAGGGTAAAATTGAAAAGTTATTCAATTTTATGGAAGAGTTAATAAATTTTGAGGTTTTTCTTGGGTGTCTTCATTGACCACCCTCTTCATTTACTCTCTGCTTAATGTCTCGACCGTTAAAATCAACTTTTAATGGTTGAGATTTAATGATAGATTTTTATTATAATTGAAATTAAAATAATATTTTTATATGTATCATTAAATGGAGAGTAAATGAATAGAGATGTCAATGGAGACATCCCTCTCCCCATATTATCCCACGTATCATGCCACATGAGCATAATCAAATCCTCAAGCTTGAATTACAAGTTAAACAAAATAAACACCGCAAAGAATGACAAACATCACCACCGGCATCACTATTATATTGTTGACAGCAACCTAAACCCACTGAATCAAATCAAAACAGATTATTAAAACCAGAAATCCTAAGCCACCCATTACTAGCTAGAAAAACCAAACAAGAAATGAAGACGAAAAAAATATGGATGGAAGTCCAAGAACTATCAAAGATGGGTAAAGGTGAAACGATTAAGATGACAAAAGCCACAATGGCAAAACCAGAAAGATATCAACAAATCCATGAATTCATGAACAAAATTTAGATGAACGACAATGCTTTAATGGACTAAGATCTATACATTTAAAAGAAAATAGACCAATATCAAAATCAAGAGAAATGGAATGTTGTGAAAAATCTCTTATGTAACAGTGAGTGTCTTGTAAAACAAGGGCGGTCTTCAAATAGTGATGTCCAACGGGTCTCACAAAGCTTACTTAACAAAATCAAGCCCTCGTTTATAAAAAAAAATTAAAAAGGTTAGAGACACCACTAACTATTTGAGTAAATGTTAAATCACATTGTGATTATTGTTTCTTTTACTCTTTTTCCCCTTTTATTTTTATGTGGAACTTTTAACCTCAAAAAATGGAATGATGACAGACGATTTTGTATTATATTTTATAATGCATTTAAAATTTGAATATTGGCATATTGCAAATTGAGTTCCTATTGGATTTGAAGAATGAGAACATTAAATCCTTATCTCTACTCTTGCTCCCAACCTGCCCAACCTGCCGCAAAACGATGGCAGCTTACCACGGACTTCATTAGTTTGGTCTGATTAGTGGACACTTGTAATGTGCAAACTTACTGCTTGCCTTTATATCACCAAAAAAAAAAAAACAAACAAACAAACAAATTAAACTGTTGTAAATAAATAAATTGTTTTCAGTATTGGGTTATTGGGTTTAGGCCTATACGCTTTAGTTCCAGGTCTCTATATATATATGGACTAATGTAACACTAAGTGATGGTTGATGTTATTCTGGTTAATGAATAAATGTGTGTATTATTCAGTGTTATTTTTTGGCTTTTTATCAGGGTTATCAGACCCGGACCGGACCGGCCGGTCCGGCCCGGAACCCGCCGAACCGGTCAGTAGACCAATCCGATCCGGGTCCCAATTTTCAAAAAAAAAAAATTTAACTTTTTCTTTTAGAATTTCATACTATAAACCTAAAATCTTCAATTACTCACCGGTTTGGTCCCGGTTTAGCTCCGGTTTGGCCCAAACTTGACCCACTGACCCTTAACCCAATACCCCGACCGGTTCAATACCTGGTCCGGGTTTTAATACCTTGGTTTTTATTTTAACATGGTATCAGAGAGGGTTGCAATTTTAGCCTTGTCTTTCATTTTTGGATCTTGCTTTTGGGTTGCCAAGATCCTAATCCAGTTTGTGGTTGTAGTGCCCAAAATTTGAAAAATAAGGAGTTGCCACCAAAATCTTAGAAAAGGAGAATTTTGGTAACTTTTTTAAAACTGGAAACTGGTCTGCAAAAACTATTTAGGGTTCGGGAGTCGATTGTGTATGGGGAAGGTGTTAGGCACCCCACAACACCCATTCATAAGAATGGTTACCCTAAGTTAATTATTTAAAAATAAATATGGCATTTAATCTTCTGATAATTACCCAAATAAAAAGGAATATTTACAAAAATAAATGAAATGAAAACTAAAGAAAAAATGAACATTTATTTATAAAAATAAAATAAGAAAAAATATATTTATTTACGAAGTTGGACTTGACCTAGGATGAAAACCTAGGGCCTACGTACCCTTTAGAGGGATCAAAGCCTACATAGTTCGGGGGTAGAAATGTGTGTCACTTTGTTGGTGTTTTTTTAGAAAAAATGTTCATTTAATTTATTTAAGAAAAATAAATTTTTTGTTTGGTTTGTGTTTTTTAAATTTTTTTAAAAAGGCCTTTTCCTTATTTTATCATATGAAACCAAATTTTCTTATTTTAAGAAAAGAAATTTTTTTTTTTATTTTGAAACTTTTTATTTGTAAAAATAAAAAGTTCATTAAGCCAACAAGGAATTGTATTTTTCACCTATGATTCAAAAGAGTCTAAAATGGTAAGAAAATCAATAAAGACAAAGTAAGAGCATGTACCTCTGGCGCTTTGAACCTTGCTACAAAAAAGACAAAGTGAGGAAACCACATGGATAGAACAACACAATCACACACAATTCATCCATACCAACAATAATACCTAGAATATGAAAGAGGCCAACAAATACCATTCATCCTGACATTTGTAAGCCACCTGATCCATTATATTTGGCAAACCCAACATATATCAAAGTCATGGTGCATGGTTCACGCACATGTGATGAATCACGATGAGTTAAGCATAAAGACGTGGTGATGAACAGCCAGAAGCATAAAGATGAAGGCATGGTGAATCATAAGCGATGCAATCAAGGAGTCAAGTAATAAGATGAAGAAAAAATAAATTACGTACTCATTCCCTTACGCAAAAAATAATAATAATAATACAAGCAGAAGTTTGATTGCAAGAGACATAACGTGAGAGGGTATATAGATGCAATCATGTGTCAGTAGAGAAAACCCCATGTTTTAGAAGAATTATGTAAAAGAATAATAGCTCTCAACCTTGCCTTCTTTCTCTTAGGAATTCTTCTCAAATTCTTGTGTGTCTTGCTTCAACCCTTCACTTCAATTTATAGTCTCAAGGGAGTGTTTTCTTCATAAATGCTCCTTTTTTTTTGTTTTCATTTTTGAATTTTATTTTGTATTTTATGTTAAAAATTACCTAACTTGACCTAATCACCATCAATAGAGATTTTTTTTTTAAATTTTTGTTTTTAATTTTTTTTTGGTATTTTCTGTCAATAAAACTTCTTAACTTAACCTAACACAATTAATGAGAGATTTTTTTTTTTCATTTTCGTTTTTATTTATTTTCTTATATTTTCCCTACAAGCAACTTCCTAATTTAAACCTATGAATAGGAGATACTTTTTTATATTTTTTTTATTTTCCTTTAATGAATGACAATGCCAATTTGGACACTAATCATCATCAATGAGAGGATTTTTTTTAATTTTTATTTTAATTTTAATTTTTTTCCTTTTAATAATGATTGCCAATTTGGATACCGATCATCATCAATGGGAAGAATTTCTTTTATTTTTGTTTTTTTATTAGTTTTTTAATTTTTGAGTGAGGCCCAGACAAAATAGAGTGTTCACCGGTTCTTGAAGCTTCGATTACATCGATCAAATTTTGTTTGCATGAAGCCTCACTTTTTTGAATCCTTCTCTTCGTTCCTTTCACTAAGACCTCGTCAGAATGGATTTTGGTTGCTGAAATCCTGACCTAGTTGGTTACTCTTGAAGATTAAATGGATTTTGTTTCTCATGAAGCATCATGTTCTTGAATCTATGTTCGCCACTCTCTTGAATCCTTCTTGCCATTTTCACCGAGTTCTTATCAGAATGGATTCTAGTCGCTGAAATCCTGATATAGTTGGTAATTCTTGAAGATTCAATGATCGTTGTTTTTCATGAAGCCTCACGTTCTTGAATCTATGCGTCGCTGTCTACATCAAATCCCTTGTCAGAATGTCTTTCCGTCCCTGTCTCGTGGTTCTTGGCAGTGATCTAGTGGTTCGCTTTCTCGCTTTGATTTCTTACAATTAGGTTCTCGCCGACATTCTCCTATGGCATTCTGATGATTCTCTATCTTGATTTTGTGGGAGATTCATGTCATCCTCCTTTCCGGTGATTTTCCCTCTCAGTTCAAGGTTTCAAGCTACATGACACTCCATGTTGCCGACCATCTAATCCCACGTCTATCTTCGACAAGTCATCTTTCTCATTCAAAAAGAGTGATTCTACTAAAAATCCCCTCCACTCAGTTAATTTCAATCATCCTCCTTATCTCTACCTTGCTGATACACAAGCTACCATGTTGGTTCACCAAGTTCTCACTGGGGTTGGAAACTACTCAACATGGGGCAAGGCTATGAAGTTGGCTCTTCATGCCAAGAACAAGCTCGGCTTCATTCAGGGGACTTGCAAACATGAGCAGTAGGATGACAAATTGAGGGACCTCTGGGAACGCTACAATTCAGTCGTGTTATCTAGGCTGATCAATTCTATTGACAAGGGAATTGCATCTAGTATAGTCTTCTCTCTTAATTCCCACCTTGTTTGGCTGGACCTCAAGGAGAGGTTTGATAAAACTGATGGTGTGAAAATTTACTCCATGTACTATGCTATAAATTCATTGGTTCAGGGGAATACTTCAGTCTCTGTCTATTACACCAAACTCAAGGAATTATGGGATGAATATTCTACTCTGGTCCCAATACCTAATTTTAGCTGCAGCTCTGCCA
The DNA here is from genome assembly GCA_963242795.1 of Inga leiocalycina. Classification (NCBI taxonomy): domain Eukaryota; kingdom Viridiplantae; phylum Streptophyta; class Magnoliopsida; order Fabales; family Fabaceae; genus Inga; species Inga leiocalycina. Next base: position 64,886,571 of record OY725321.1, read on the forward strand.
TCAAATACTCTAAGGTTGTACAGGAGCAACACTTGTTTCAGTTTCTTATGGGTTTGAATGATAACTTCCAAAGCACAAGAAGCCAAATTCTTCTTATGAACCCTCTTCCTTCAGCTGACCAGGCATATTCAATGGTAATTTAAGAAGAAACACAGTGTCAAATAACCACAAACCCATCTAGATTTTCACAAGACTCTTTGATTATGGCCACTAATTCAATTAGAGGTGATAAAGGACTTGGACGAGAGAGGGGAAGAGGACGGTCAGTGGATATTTGCTCTTATTGCAATAGAAGGGGTCACCATTGTGATAATTACTATCAGCTGATTGGGTTCCCAAATAGTTCTGCATCTCAAAGATAGAAGAAACCAAAGGATGATAAAGGGAATTAGAACATTCAGACCATTGAACACATTCCTCCTAAGGTCTCTAGTGCAAATGCCAGTTCCTCTTAGGCCCCCTTTTTCACCCAAGAATAATATAATCACATTTTGGAGCTGTCGAATCGGGACTTGGATCCTAAAGAGGTTGCAGTCAACTTACAAGCAACGGCACCAAGTTTGCATGCTAATGTCTTTACTCATGATTGGATTTTAGATTCCGGTGCTAGTTGTCATATAATAAGTAGTTTAAGTCAATTAGATACATCACAACCTTACCTAGGACCATCCAAGTGGGTAAGAGTCCCAAACAGTTAAAGAATTAGAGTCACTCACACTAGTGAAATAAAATTAACCAATCACATTATATTGCGTGACGTTTTGCACACAGAGGCCTTCTTTTCTTGATCAGTGTATGTTCTGCAGTATAGAACCAGTATGCTTGTGAAATTTATTCAAAGTGTCTATTTGGGGTCTTTGTTTAGTTACTTTTCTTATGTTATTTAACTGTTAATTTATGGGAAAATCGCTGGTAAATACTAAATAAGCAAATTAATTGCTCTTTGCTACCAACACATATGGATACCTAATTGTCATTAAAATTGAACTTAAAAAGACTAAAAAGCCCTTAGTTTGACGACAACATTTTAGGTGGGAGGGAGGAAGGAGAAAAGGCAGAGGAACTCGGTGTTTGAGTACAGTGTAGCAGATGCAATCTTCGTCAAACAAGCCTTCCACACTCCTTCGGACGCCTTCCACCATTGTCTGCCGTTTGTGGTTGTTCTCGGGCAAGCAGTGAAGAAGGTTGGGATCCTAGGGATTTTCTACTCCCAAAATCTGGTGAGAATGATTTGCTCAGTTTGCCTTTACATCTCGATTTTAATTTGTTCCCCGCGTCATCAGGTTGTTCTTGCATTCCACACTTCTTCGGATGCCGTCCACCATTGTCTGCTGTCTGTGGTTGTTCTCAGGCAAGTAGTGAAGAAGCTTGGAATCCTAGGGATTTTCCTACTCCCAAAATCCGGTGAGATAATTTAAAATGCCTTACTTACTAGCAATGTTCATGCTTATATGGTGCTTTCTAAAATAAATCAACAGGATGAGGCTTTTAAATTTAATATGGTTTAGTGGAAGAATTTTCCTTTATAAAGAAGTGAATTTCAGAGTTAGTAGAGCTCTCTAAAGAGATAAAATTCAGTTGAAACTATGCTGAGTTTCTTGTCTTGAACCCTTTCAAAATGTAATTGGAGCAGGCTTATTATAATGGGAGTATATTTAGATGTCATGGGCTGTTTGAACTCTACTGTACTCTGTTTTCCTTTTATGCTTCGTGATATATCATTAAGAACCTTCAAATCAACCCATGACAAATACTCTTAAGACTGTGGTTCACTGTGCTGGATGACAAAATCAAGATTTGTGCATGAAGTTTATGAAGTTTATGCTTTGTTCATATGGTGCTTCTCTGTTGCAACTTAATATGGATTCTGAATAACCTATCTTTTCTGCAAAGCATGTCAATTCAAAACTTGTTGTTGGTATGTAAAAGACATTTGGCAAGTGTTTCTGTTCTCCTTCTTGTTTGAACTCATTTTGGTGTTTGCTCATATGTTTCTGGGATCTTTGTATAACTATGTTGCATGATTGAAACTTGCATCTAATCAAAGTGTGCAATTGTTTTATTGTCATGCACAAACTTACTGGCTCTCAACTTTGCAATTTGTCAGAGCAAACATTTTTGTGATTTACTCGCACACCAGAATCATGATCTCTATGGACACAAGCCTGCATTTGATTTTAGATTTGGTGTTGTTCAACAGCAGAGCAATGTGTGAGCTAGTGAAATTGTTGGATACTCTTGTATGTATAGATGTATCCATTGCATGTTAATGTTTTGCTATTTATTTCTGTCTAGATGGGATTGTGGCATGTATGTGATATTGTGGCTGCAAATGTGGGAAAATATTAGAAGGCTTGAGTGGAACAATTTCACAATGCCTGATGTGAGTAAATTTTTACTTTACATGTTACAATATGATTGGATCTAAATTAAAACTTTTATCTTCAGGAAGACTTGGATCAAAAGAGGGTGGATGTGGTGTGGTGGCTAGTTACCCATGCGAAGAACAAACATCGGGAATGGATAATGCATAACATTGAAGTTTGGAGATATAAGAAGAAGACAAAGTATTATTAATGCTTTAACTACTTTAACTAGGGACATTTGTATTTCGTTTTGCAACAAACTAAACTGTCTATATATATATGACTTTGTTAAACATTAGATCATCCAAATGTCGATAAAGTTTGACATACGTGCACAACATGTTCCTTGTGTGCAAAACACGATCTTCCGTTTTATGTATTTGATATTCCATTATGTGCAATTGAGCTTCCATATTGTGCCAATGATCTTGCATTGTCATATACTCTTCCATGATATGCCAATGATCTTCCGTTTTGTGCAATTGATCTTCCATGAAGTGCAATTGATCTTCCGTTTGTGCAATGGATCTTCTGATTCATGTGTAAAGGATGATCCATTGTGCCAATGATTTTCCATTATATGCAATTACTCTTCCATGATGTGCAATTACTCAGGGATAGGTGTAGGTGCACAAAACGGGAGATCAGTTGCACATAATGGCTATCACATGTGAATCTCCATTGCAGAATCATTATTCCAGCAACATTCAGGTAACAAAACCGATTACACGCAATACACGATGCACAATACACAATATACAAACTCCCATCAACTAATATCAAAAACTTCACAATAATGGCCAAACTCATAATATCTAAGGAACCCCCAATTATATTTACTATTTACTTACTCACACACACAGCAATGCACAATACTAAGTTCCACTAGCAATATAGAAATCATCGCCTCCATCAAAAACTGAAATATGAAGAAGGGCTTCAAAGTGATCTATCGACTCCACAGTGATGGACCTCCGGCGGACGCCATAGTGATGACGGCAACAACAGAAGACTCGCATCACCGCACTCCGCCAAACACGATAACTGAACAAGCCACTGTCATAAACTTTAATCGTTTGCTTCTACCTTGTGTGATCTTTTCAAACTAAACTAAGGGTTTTTTTGTCTTTTTAAGTTCAAGTTTAACGACAGTTAGGTATCCCATTTGTGTTGGTGGCAAAGAGCAATTAATTTGCTTATTTGGTATTTACCAGCGATTTTCCCTTAATTTATTCATTGTAAATTTTTTTACAAAGATTACATATTAAAACTGCCACCAAAATTACGGAGATCATGCGCTTACATTGCCACAAGTCAGATAAATTACCTTATTTTAAAATCCTTTGTGATTATCTCTGTTCTGCGATTATTTTAGATTTTTATGTATTATTTTAAATGTACAAATAAAATATTCAGAAAATTAAAAATTAACAAACCCGTAAGCCGTAACTTCTGCAGTCATAAGAAGGCCAAAAAAAAAACTTCTGCAGTCATAATGCATTATTATTTATTTGAAAAATCAGGCGCCACATCTGGTTGTACAATAAATAAATAAATAAAAATTTATCAGCTGTGGCGCCTGGAATATCAAGCGCCACAGCTGGTTGCAAATAAATATAAAAAAATTTAATTAAGATTTGTTATGAACCATTCATTTTAATAATTAATTTGTTTGGAGCGTTGGAGCTAGACATGCTAACGGCTTTATGCAGAATCGGAATTAATGAATGGATTACGTGTGCGAATCCTTTGCAATTTGGGTGTTTCTTAAGATTTTTATGTTCAAATTATTAATCGTTATGCTTGCAGTTGCACGTCAAAGAGGTGATCATCACTGACCAATTCAGTCAAATATGCTCCCAAAAGGGAAAACCCCAACAAATCATTTATTCATTGTACATGAAAATGTTTCTTACGACGGATCATTTTCCTTCAACTATGAATTAATTATAAGGGAAAATAAATAATGTTTAATTAAAATAATATATATACGCTTTCTTTTCATGAGGTTTTCACCCGCAACAGAAATTAATGTTACTAAAGTGCTTAAGTATAAGTGGAGCTTAATAAGTAGTAACACGAAATAAAGTGGAATGACACAAACTTAAATTGCACAAGCTTAAAAAATTTTTTACCAGCTGTGGCGCCTGGAAATTTTTTACAAACTTCTATATTACTAGCTGCCTCGTGCCTTTATGATTTTAAAGCCTTGCGTGGTTTGAGAGCTGGTATTCCAAAAAAAACACGAAGAAGAAGAAAGAAAGAGGACCAGCTAGTTATATATAAATTAAAAAAAAAAATTTACCAGCTGTGGCGCCTGGAAATCCAGGCGCCACAGCTGGTTCTATATTAAATAAAAATTTTTTTTTTGACCTTTTTAATGGATTACACTATCCACTTCCCACCAATCACAATTCCCCTAGCTCCCACCCTTATCTTTTTTCCCCTTCCCGCGTAGTGGCCTCCTTCCTTCTCTTTTAATTTATTTTGACTTATCCCACTTTAATTATTCCCTCCTCTCTCACTTTCCCTTTTCATCTATACTACAGCTTCTTGCAGTGGACGACCGTCGCCCCCTCCCTCCATTTCCTATCATCTTCACACTTAAAAACATACCCACACTCGCACACATCTTCATCATCGAATCTACTTCTTTGTTTTGTTTCAACTACCATCCCCACTCCTCCTCCTCCTCACTCAAGATTGTGACACCAACGGGCAATGTGGTCCCCCACTCCACTGCACTGATCAATTAAGCTTGTAAGTTCAACGTGCTTCTTCCTCTTTTTTTTTTTAATTGGCATATAATTTCTGCAATTTTTTATTTCAAATTGATATCTACGTTCTAATCTGTGTTTAAAAAGTGGAGAATATATATAATATTTCAAAAGAAGTTATCCAAAAAAATAATATTTCAAAAGAAAAGAAAAATCAAAAGTGGACCATGTCTCGTGATGCCTTTAGCGTGTTGATAAAATATATCTTTACATATCCGGAGTACTTGATTTCAGATTAGGCTTAAGCAATTTTAACATTTTTTGCCTGAAAAAATTTTTAATTTCAAAAAACCTTATTTTAGTAATTTAAAAGAAAATAGTCTAGTCCATACGCATGATTAAGAAAAATATAATATTTGTATCATAATATAAGTTTCTTTAGCTTAACTTTTTTGCTAACAGTTTCTAGTTTAACACTAGACTCAATATCTTCAATTTTGAAAATAAATCTAGACAATTAATATTATTTTGTAAATTAAAATAAACCAATTTCGTTAGCTTAAATTTTTAATTTTTTAATTTTTTTTTTAAAAAAATTACCCTATTGTGGCTCTTGTTAGAGCAAGCGCCACAGGAAGGGGGGTCTCCTGTGGTGCTTGCTTCATCAAGCGCCATAGGAGGGCGAGTCTCCTGTGGCGCTTGCTCCAACAAGCGCCGCAGGAGGGTATTTTTTTAAAAAAAAAATTTAAATGCTGTGGCGCTTGAAAGCGCCACAACTTCTTTTAGTAGCGTCCAAATATGTGGCACTTCTCTAGCGCCACAGCTAAGGCAATTATAAGCGTCACAACTTTAATTTTTTGTAGTAGTGTTTACTCTTGTTTCCTTTTTATTTTTATGTGGAACTTTTAACCTCCAAAAATGGAATGTTGACATACGATTTTTATTATATTTTAGAGCGAAGGTGCAATTCTACCCATAAATATTTCCCCGCAGAACTACCAGCATAGCAAACATTTTTTTGTTTCAAAAGTGCCCACGAACATTAAAAAGTGGAGCAATAATGCCAATTCCGTGAAGTTGTTGGATGTTGACCGTCAAATGTAACTTTTGACCGTTTGTGTGACATGTGTCATAAGATGGTGTATACGTGGAATTCCTGTTTGACTGAAAACCTAATCCCATTTTTTCCATTAAATATCTGACCAACCACCAATTGTCCATTAATCTGGAGACTTTCCTTCTCCTTCATTGTTTAAGTTGTCTGTCTGTCGTCGGAGACGGAGAAAGCCCCATCGTGAGATGGCTTCGTCTTTATCATCAACAATAGGAAGAAGTAGAAGAAGAGTGGCGATTCTCAGGCAATCGAGTCGCGAGGATAACTATGAAGGTTCACGGAGGTACTTTCATCATAGATTGGAGGCTCCACGGTGGATGGCATGGAAAGAAGGCAACCTTGGGCGGAGATTTTATGGTTGTTCTAACTACTATAAGGTATGTATGTTTAGTTATTAGGAGATGATTGTTGATGTCATGATGATTGAGTGATACTGGATTTATTTTGACAGGAAGGGGGTTGTAGGTTCTTTGCTTGGCACGATGAAGAGTTTGGAGAGAGGGTGAACAAAGTGATAAAGGAACTACTTGATCATGTTGACAAATTGTATGATGAGAATACTTTCTTGAAATCAAGGTGCAAGAGGAGGATTGTCTCTGATCAACTTGGTGAAAAGTTGAAATGAGGAAGCTAAGATACAAAGATCAAATAAGGGAAAGTGAAGCTAGGAAGGGCGCAAGGAAGTTTAAATATGTGATATATACATTGATGATGACATGGGTGTGGATATTTTATATGTATCTGTACAAGTTGTTTGAACTGGGTATCTATACAAGTTGTAAGGTTTAATACATTAGCAATAAAATCGAAATTTCAATGTCCAATATTTCTGGTTTACCATCTACAAATGAAACAAGTGATGGTATTTAACCAAAGTTTTGAGTTGAAGTTGAAGGTTAATATAGAAGGTAAATATATTAGATGATTGAGAATAACAATGTCCAAAATCATATGGAAATTTCAAAAGGACTGAGTTGATCTAAGAGGTCTGGCACCTGACTTATAAAGGGATAGCATAAATATGACATACAAAGCATGCCCAATACACAAAAAGAATCCCAATACAATGAAATGTTAACCAAACCACAAAATGTGCCAGCTATGGCATAAAGAAATCCACAAAACATACAGGTTACCCATAATAATTTTGTTCCGGGCCTAAACAAACTTTTTATTACTAAACATTAGTAATCACATGTTTTGACCCTTGAACTTGTAATTTTGGCCTGACACTCCGCAAGGAGTTGAGAAGTTGACACACTAGGATTGCCTTTCCACTGTGGACCTAGAGGATTGAATAGAAGATCAGTTTGTGACACCAATCCATCTTGTGGTGTGAACCCATAAGGGAAGATCCCATAAACCCACAACCAATCCGAAATATACACATCCCATGAAAGCTAAACATAGATCGATGATCCACTTGAACCCTTGAACATGATAGAACAAGGGCCCGAAGTGTTGGAAGATGCCACAAGATTGATCAAGCCTTGATAAGTCTGTTAGTTTTAAGAAGTGCCCTAGAGAGAATCCACTCTCAAGAAACAAAGTGTAGAAGTGCAACTTTCATTTATCATTTAAATCTGAAGTGTGTCTTACAAATGAAGAAGCACGAAATATTTATAGGAAAATATGACCTAATTGCAATAATTGTAATTTTGAAAATAGCCAATACAAAGTGTAAAACCATGTGATAGGAAACCTAAAAGTCTAATACAATGAACCGAAAAGTCTAATACAATCTTCTAGAAAGTTGAAAAATCAAATACAACATGCTAAAGAGACCAAAAGTTAAATTTGCCAACTACTTGTTGATTTTCACACAACTAAATTCAAGAAAATGTAGTCAGCAATTAAGGCTCAAAATATGCTTATTTAGGCCCAAATCAGTCCTCCCATGTGTAGTACTAGGTCCAAGCTCTTTAGTTTCAAGTTTGCAAGCCCAAAACTTGATCAATATCTCTATTAGCATCCCATATGAAGTTAGTGACGTTTTCGGCATTTTTGTCCAGCTTTGAACCAATTGCTACTTGCTTTGTCCAAGTATCTTGCACTAGCCCATTTATTGCTTCCTTCATTTGTTTGCCTCTTGCTCTTGTGATTGGTCTACTTGGAATATGCAAAGGATCAGTTGAATTTGAAGGCACAACTTGCTGAATCACATCATTCCCTCTCTCCTCAAAAGGATTTGTCCTCGAATCTTTACCTGGATCAAAAGGAGATACATCAGTTGCATTAAAAGTTGCACTAACAGAATACTCACAAGGCAAATCAATCTTGTAAGCATTATCATTTATTCTTTCAAGCACTTGAAATGGACCATCGCTTCTTGGAGCTAATTTTGATTTTCTTTGAGCTGGAAATCTTTCTTTTCTCATATGCACCCACACCCAATCTCCAGGTTCAAAAAGAACAAGCCTTCTTCATTTGTTGGCCTTGGATGCATAATGTTCATTTTTCTTTTCAATTTGTTGTTTCACATGCTGATGAAGTTGCTGCACTATTTCATCTTTCTTTTTCCCATCAAGACTTGCTCTCTCATCAATAGGCAATGGTAATAAATCCAAAGGAGTTAGTGGATTCGAACCATATACTATTTCAAAAGGAGAATAATCAATAGATGAATGAACACTTTTGTTATGTGCAAATTCAATGAATGACAAACAATCTTCCCAATTTTTCAAGTTCATTTGAATCACAATTCTGAGTAATTGAGACAAGGTTCTATTAACAACTTCAGTTTGTCCATCAGTTTGTGGATGACAAGCAGTAGAAAATAACAATTTAGTACTAAGATTTCCCTGCAAAACTCTCTAAAAATGACTCAAGAATTTGGTATCCCTATCAAAAACAATACTTTTAGGGACACCATTATGCCTCACAATTTCTTTAAAGAACAAATCAGCAATGTATGTGGCATCATCAGTTTTATGGCATGCAATGAAACATGCCATTTTAGAAAATCTATCAACAAATATGGAATCCATTCCTCTTTTTGATCTAAGCAAACCCAAAACAAAATCCATTGATATGTCAATCCAAGGTTCACTAGGTACAGGTAAAGGAGTATACAAACCATGTGGCAAGACTCTAGATTTAGCCTTTTTACATGTTATGCATTTAGCACAAATTCTTTCCACATCACATTTCATTTTAGGCCAAAAGAAATGCTCATGCAAAACATCCAAAGTAGTTTTCACACCAAAGTCACCCATTAAACCTCCCCCATGTGCTTCTCTAACAAGCAATTCATGCAATGAACATTGAGGCACACACAATCTGTTTTCTTTAAACAAGTACCCATCAACTCTGTAAAATTTATCAAATGCTTTCTTTTCACAAACAAGGAACAATTCAGTAAAATCAGCATCAGTTGCATATAACTCCTTGATATATTCAAAGCTAAACAACTTAGTATTAAGAGTTGGAAGAAGAGTATACCTTCTAGACAATGCATCAGCAACCACACTCTCGTTACCTTTCTTGTATTTCATGACATATGGAAATGTCTCAATAGATTCCAGCCACCTTGCATGTCTCTTGTTCAGCTTACCTTGACCTTTAATATGCTTCAAGGATTTATGATCAATGTGAATCACAAATTGTTTAGGGCAAAGGTAGTGCTGCTAATTCTCTAATGCTCTTTTAAGTGCATAGAGCTCTTTGTCATAAGTTGGATACTTCAAGGCTGCTCTATTTAACTTTTCACTAAAATAGGCAATTGGCTTTCCTTCCTATATTAAAACAACTGCTATCCCAACTCCAGATACATCACATTCAATCTCTAAATTTTTATTGAAGTCAGGCAATACTAACACAGGTGCATAACACAATTTTTAATTAAGGCTAGTGAATGCATCATCTTGTGCTTTATCCCATTTAAAACCAACAGATTTTCATGACCTCAGTGAATGGTGCAGCAAGTGTGCTAAAATCCTTCACAAATCACCTACAAAAACTAGCAAAACCATGAAAACTTCTCACCTTAGTTATGCTTTTAGGTGTTGGCTATAGCTCATATCTTTTCCTCATCAACTTCTATTCCTTTAGCACTCACCACAAAACCAAGAAAAACAAATTTATCCATGCATAAATCACACATTTTCATATTTGGAAACAATTTTTCTTTCCTCAAAACATCAAGCACACAATGCAAATGATTCAAATGCTCATCCAAATTCTTGCTATAAATAAGAATATCATCAAAATAAACCACAACAAATTTCCCAATGAAAGCACCAAAACATGGTTCATTAATCTCATGAAAGTGCTAGGTGCATTAGTTAACCCAAATGGCATAACTAACCATTCATACAATCCATGTTTGGTCTTGAAAGCAGTTTTCCACTCGTCCCCTTCTCTCATTCTAATTTGATGGTACCCAGATTTCAAATCAATCTTAAAAAAGACAATAGAACCATGAAATTCATCAAGCATATCATCTAATCTAGGAATGGGATGACGATACCTTACAGTGATATTGTTGACGGCTCTACAATTAATGCACATCCTCCAAGTTCCATCTTTTTTAGGAACTAAAAGCATTGGAACTGCATAAAGGCTTAAATTTTCTCTAACATATCCCTTTGCCAAAAGTTCTCCCACTTGCTTTTGGAGCTCTTTTGTTTCTTTAGGATTGCTTCTATATGCTGGCCTATTAGGAATCATTGCTCCATGAATGAAATCAATTTGGTGTTCAATTCCTTTAATAGGTGGTAAACCTGGTAGAGTTTCTTCAGGGAACACATCATCAAATTCCTACAACAAAGAACCAACAACACTAAGAAAGGAAAAGTTAATGTCATTAGTGTTCAAAAAAGATTCCTTGTAAACAAGGAGTAGCAAGTGTGTTTCAGCCAGAAAAACACTTCTCACTTCACTTTCTTTTGCATAAAAACTCATTTTCTTCTTTTATTTTCTCTCTTTACTCATTTCCTTTCTCTAGATTTCTTTTTTTAAACTTTCAGATTTTCTATCTTTTTCACTCTCGTTTCTTTTTTCTCTCTCATTTTTCTCTCTTTTCATCTTAAGTTGATCCTCATACACTTGTTTTGGAGTCAATGGAACAAGAGACACAGGTCTGCTGTTTATTATAAAAGAATATATATTTGTAAACCTCTTGACTTTTCTATCAAACTCCCATGGTCTTTCTAAAGTATATGTGCAACATGCATAGTAACAACATCACACAATATTTCATCATAGTATTTGCCAATTGAAAAAGAAACAAGAACTTGTTTATCAACTTTATTTTCCCTGCATTCATTCAACCATTGCAGCTTGTATGGTCTAAGGTGTCTAATGGTAAGAAAATTCAATTTCTCAACCAATGTAGTGCTTGCAACATTTGTTACACTCCTACGATCAATGATCAAACTACAAACCTTGTTATTAATGAGGCAACGTGTATAGAAAATGTTTTCCCTTTGCTCATTCATCTCATCTTCCTTCACTTGTCAATTCAAAGCTCTTCTAACCACAAGACATTCTCCTTCCACGGCATATTCAACCCCATCATCACTAGCATCTTCAATGGAATCATGATTACTTTCACTTTCAGTCACAACTTCACTATTTTAAAGAATTATGACTCTCTTGTTAGGGTGTTGAGAAGCTATATGACCTGTACCCAAACACTTGAAACACTTTATATCTCTATTTCTAGAAATTTAGGAATCAGATTTACCTTTGCTCTTTGATGTAGTTTCTTCTTTGCTTTTACTTGTCTCCTTTTGGAAAGCTCTTTTTCCTTTCTTCCAAATCTATTTTTGTGAAGAACTTGATCCAGAATGGAATTTTGAAACACCTTTATGCTTGAGTTGCTTCTCCACCTTAATTGCCATATGCACCATGTCCTCCAACTCTACATAATGTTGCAATTTCCACTGTGTCAGCAATTTCTTTGTGAAGCCTATTCAGAAAATGAGCCATTATAGCCTCTCTGTCTTCTTGCACATTAGCTTTTATCAAAGCTAACTCCATCTCTTTATAATATTCCTCCACACTCCTAGAGCCTTGGGTAAGGATTTGCAACTTTTAATAAAGCTCCCTATAGTAATGGTTAGGAATAAATCTCGTTCTCATTAGCGTTTTCATTTTCCTCCATGTTGCTATGGGCCTCTTACCATTATGCCTCCTATTAATGCCCAATTTATCCTACCAAACAATGGCATAATCAATGAATTCCATTACTGCCAACTTTACCTTTTTAGCCTCAGAATAATTGTGGCACTCAAAAATCATTTCTATCTTCTTCTCCTACTCTAAATATGCTTCAGGATCACTCCTACCTTGGACAGGTGGTATTTTCATTTTGATGCTCCCTAGGTTCCTATCCACTCTATTTCTTTCCCTAGGAATATTTCTGCCATGTCCTTGATTGCACCATATTTTTATATGATTTTCATGATTAATTTGGGATTCTTAATGCATTTTCTGGAACAATATTGCATGATTAAGCACTAATTTGAGTTAGAGGCATTTGTATTGAATTAATTGTAATTAAGGGCAAAATGGTCATAAATTTGTTAATTATTCATACAAATGTTTTCTTGGACTTTCAGGTGTTTTAGAAGAAATTGAAGATTTTTGGAGGGTGAGAATTAAATGTTGAGGACAGGGAAAAATTACAGAAAATACACAAAGTTCCTGAAAATTATAAATATGTGAAGAAAGAGTTCTAGAGAAATTTACAGAAAGTACCCATAAATTTTGAAATCACAGTTGGCCCTACCAACATTTTGAAAATTATCACTATAGTCCCTCCTTCACAAACTTTTATAGTTTGCACGCAAGTCCTTGGTCAAATAGGTTTTGACCAACCTCACCTCTTCCATCAGTTCAACATATCTAAAACGAAGAAAAAAATAGAGTGGCGCTACGGAGGAGAACTTGAGAGAGAACTGAGTGCATTAGAGGAAACGAGACGGAGACTACCACTACCGTTGAAGACTTCCCACCGTTACCACCATCATCTTCCTTTTACACCACCATCTGAGACCTTCATTGTAACACCCCGAATTTTGAGACTCGAGGCTAGAGAATAAGCCTGAGATTAGTGGATTGCTAAGCCCCGGTTTAGCAAGATTCTAAATTGTGATTAGGGTTTAATGACTACAAAAGTGGACGTGGTTAGTGATTAATGAACCCTTTTAGAGAATATAAAGTGGATTGTAGTCGCTTGTGTTATGAGCAACGCCAAAACCCTGTATTTGAGTTCAATTGTGGATTAACATCCAAATTGACTTAGAATAGAGGGAGGAATTGAATGGGATATTGTGATGGAAATGGTGTCATGTTGTGGTATTTAATCATTGGAATTGATTTAAATTGGATTGGACACATTGGTTGCAAAAAATTGGAAATGCTGTCCAGTGTGAATTCTGTCTGGGCAGTCTTCTCGTGTGGATGTTTTGACTAGGCAAATGATGTCAGAAAATTATGAAACTTTCCAGTCTTGAAGTTCACATCCCAAGCTTCAAAATGGACATATAATTTGTGCCATTTCGTTTTGGGAACTGGGAGATATGACTGTCCAAAGTTTGAGGTCGAAAATGGACTCTGTTTTGGGGCAGTGATGAAATTTGTGTAATTCAGGAATTTTGTGGTGATTTCTAGTAATGGATCATATTTTTCCAATGAAGAGGACTTAAATACCTTTCATTTGGATTTGGGATCACCTCATTTTGATTTTTCTAGAATTAGTTATGATTTTGCAAAGATTGGGCAGAAAATCTGCCAGAAAATCCGAAAATGCCAATTTTGGGAATTATGACATCAGCATAATAAAACATGACATCATCCTAATATTAAAGCACCTTTTCTTCATCTTCCTTCCTCCAAACCGACGCCATTCTGCAACAGAAATAAAGAAAAAGGGTTGAGAGGGTTTTGGGAGAAAAGGAGAAGAGAACTCGCAAGGTAAGCCGATTTCTCCGATGATCTAGCTCCTAACGCGTATAACTCCGATTCTAAGCTACTCCTTTATGTTCTTTAAGGTTTGGAAGCTCTTTCTTTGGTGTTAAAACAGCTAGGGTTTCAGCCAAGATAAGGGAAAAGCCAGAGGGAGCTTGAGGTAACTTCCAAACTCTTGTGTATTGACTATTCTAGCTGCTGTGGGCAATTTAATCGGTGAAATTTCGCCGGATTGCCATTGGTTTTAATTTTTGGAAATGGGTATGTGGGGCTGTTATGCTGCCCAAATTGGTACTAAATGATAGTTGTAACCTAATAGAATAGTCAATAAAGTGGTTAGGAGTAGAAAGGAACGCGTTTACGGAGCCGAAACCGAAAAACCCCAATTTTCCCCTTAAAACCCATATATTTCGGCCAGCATTGTAAATGGGTCTTAGAGTTGGATTTTCAATGATTTGATGATTCCATTGGATTCAGTGGGCGAAAATAGGTGGGGTTACAGTTGGGCACTTTTTCGGAAAAGGCCGAGAAAGCATAATTACGGAAACGCCCCTAAAACCCTAAAAGTAGGGCTGCCAAGGGCAATTTCGTAATTTGACATTGAATTTGATAATTCCGAGTCGGGAAATGGATTCCTTGGGCGAAAATATGTAAGAATAGCCCATGTCAAAGTTTCAAGAAAAGTACAGCCGGACCGGGTACGGCGGGGCCGGGCCGGGCCGGGTCCCCGGGGGTATTTTAGTAAATTTTCAATATAGCCTCATATAACCCCCAGAAACACTATGGAAGTGTCTAAATGGTACATTTGACATTGTAGGATCGAATGTGGAGCCCCGAGTTGCTGGCACGCAAATCGAGGAGAAAAGACTGGAGGTAGGGGACTTACCTTACTTGCATGTATTTGATATCTTTGCTTGTGTAGTGATGTATGTGATTGCTTTACTTGATTGTGTAGAGCATATTTGAATAAATGAAGCTCTGTTTCTGTTTTGCTGTGGCCATAGTTTTGTTACATGAAACATTGAGTATGCAAAAATGTCATTATGGGGCATGCATCTAGATAAAGCTAACATGTCATACACATAGCATCTATCATGCATGCATTATGGTATCTGTTTCCTACTGAGATTCTCTCGAATCTCACCCTCCCCTACCAACAATTTAGACAGGGTAGGTGGATCGAGGATGGAGTAAGCAATCAAAGGCGACGGGACTCGTTCGGGTTGTAATCTTGTGATAGGTGGTTATCAATGCATGTTTAGGATGAGTATATTTGGTTATGTATTTGAAATGAGTTGTTGGATATTTGTATATGTATGAGAAAGATTTGTGTAATCCCCATATGAGGGCTTGTATGGGCGAATGTGCCCTATAAAGCTCGAGTTAATATATGGAAACTGGGATTGCCGGGATTATTTTTGTGTACTCTGATTTATTATGAATACGATGTTCCGCGTAGTAATTGTATTCGAAAAGTGATTATGAGACCAAGTTTATAAATGATTTCGAAAGGTAATTGTGAAAACCCCGTCTGGTAGATGGGTTTGTAATTTGTATTTGTTTCTTATTGGTCTCTATTTCACTTTAATTGCGTATTTCGGATATAATTACGGTAGGGGGTTACATTCATAGTGTGTGAATAGAGACTGAACTAGGGCAGAAGAGGAGCTGAGGAGCTGAGGACAAATTGTAGAGAAAAGGGAGCTGAGAGCTGAGAGGGAGCTGGGAGGAGCAGCCGAAAACACCATCCATGTCCTCATCATTGTCTCTCTTCACCATTATCATCAATCCTCCACTGCCGGTAGCCCCCAGCTCCACCACCACGTATGAGCTTCAGCAGCGAATCTGGACGCCGTAAGGAAGACTGAGAGCGCAGAGAGAGAAAGGCAATTGGAGAGCTTGTTTCGGTTCACCACCACCACCATCTTTCACTATCGATCAGCTTCACCGCCAGTAACTTCTCTCGTCCAGGCCTTGGTTCCTCTATTTTCATTATTTTCCAGGCTGTGACTCCTTCTGCATCTAAATTTATTTCATTCGTGGCTTGCTTTGATGTGTTTGGGTTTAATTTCACTTGTGCCTATTCCCTTATTCTAATTTTAATTTCAGCCCCAATGCTTATTTGATTCAACTTGGATTTATCAATTTAATGTGATTTTAATATGGCTGGGTGTTTGAATCAAAATGGGATTATGTTTCTTGAAGTTATTCGAATGATTGGCTAGGTAATTCTGTGCTTCATGACTGTTAACCTCATGAAATTCTTGTTAGAATTGCACATTTCATCTTATTTTTACCTCACTTTGGGTATCTTAGTGGGCGTCCGAGAGTGCTAAAGTTGATGAAATGTGATTTTCTCATGCTGGGCACAAAAAGAATGCAAATGTAGAGGAAATAGATCACTAACTGCTATGATTATTTAACTGTGTTTGTGAGTTCTTTGTGTTGAAAGGATACGGATTAAGTCATAGCTGGACCAGAGAAGCCAAATACAGTGAGAACGAGATGAAAGGAAGTTGAAGCCATCAACCATGCCAAGGAAAGGCAAGCAGGGATGAGAACAGAGCAGAAAAGAGAAGAAGCTGAACTTTAGAAGGTGACTCGCCGCGGCCAACCTGCTCATGGGCCACGGCCAACAAGAGAACAGAGAGTCAAGGGCCGTGGCCAAGCATCCATGAGCCACAGCCAAGAGGAGGTCAGACAGTTACTGGCCGTGGCCAAGCACTTATGGGCCGCGGCCCAAAGATGGATAGAAGCTCACTGGCCGCGGCCCACAGAGTGGCTGGCCGCGGCCAACCCCCGCAAATGATGTTGTGCGTTCTGTCATTTGAGGAACTATAAAAGCGAAACCCAGAGGTTGAAGAGGGCATCCCCGATTGGGAAACACCTAGGAGGTAGATGATAACATTCTCTGAGTTTGGGCTTGCTTTAAATCAAGGAGGGTCACACAGAGATTGAGGATTTATAGAGATTTCAGCTCAGATTCTCTGGTTTTTCTGCATTTCTTCTATTTCTTCTCTGTAATTCTAATATGGCTGTAATGAGGGCTAGGGTCTGTGAACCATTTGTTAACATGGATAACTATAATCCCTTTCTAGGATTGTTCTGAACCTTTATATGGATTAAACTTATTTCTTTTCTTCTTTAAGGATCTAATGGCATATATATGTTGATTTCCCTCCGTTTTTACTGCTGTATGTGACTGGCCATCACTGTGGATGATGTGTTCAATTAAATTAAGCTTGAGAGAGTTAATTTAATTGTAGAACCAGAGTGAAACCATGCTAGACTTAAAGTTTATAATTAAATGGATAGTTTGTTAGTAACATAGAGATATAATTATTAACCTAGCATTGTGAAATTAAGATTGTTATGTAATAAATATCTTCTCTTAGCTATAGCAAGAGATTGTGCATGCTAATAGACGATATGCAACTGGTTATGACTTGAGAAAGCTTAATCATACGCCTTAGAATCTTACACTGACATATATATACCCCATGAAAAGGATCCTGGGAGAGGAAAAGAAGTAAATTTATGAAATACTAAGGGGATGAGCAATCCTAGGCTTATTAAACTTGATTGAAATCTTCTAACTCTGAGTTTTGCTTAGCAACTTTTAGCTTTTCAAATATATCTTTTGAAATTTCTTTTTCCACACACAACAACATGTTTTGGCTCAACTTACTCGAATTCACTAAGCCTGTTGCTTGACTAATTTGATACTCAAATCCTCGAGGGAACGATCTTACTTATCACTTTATTACTTGACGCGATCCGTGCACTTGCGGTAGCGAACAAGTTTTTGGCGCCGTTGCTGGGGATTGGTTTAACAAATCTTTTAGTTGACCTTAGGCTTGTGTTAGTAGATTTCGCTTGGGTCTTTAGTTAGATTTATAATTTTTCTTTCACTGTTTTCTGCATTAAATTTCATTTGTTTTAGCTTGATACTTGCTGGTTTGTGCCTTTTTATAAGTATCAGCTCAGTTTATGCAACATTTGCAAGGGGACGAATTGATAGTGGTACTTGACGGATTACCACGCATTGAAGAAGAAACTGAATCAGCAGCAGAATCAGAGTTAGAGATAACTGAAACAGAATCTGAATTGGAGTCTGAAACTGAAACTGAAGCTGAAACAATGGCGGATGAATATGATAGAGCCACTGTCAATGACTTCGCCAGCCGGAATATGAGAAGAACTCAATCTTGCATTCGAATGCTAGAGATGCAAGCACACACTTTTGAGATCAAACCGGTGATGATCACGATATTGCAAATGCATGGGTTGTACCATGGCCTTTATAATGAAGACGCTAACAAGCACTTGATGTACTTCTTGGAGGTGAGTGATTCTTTTAAGCAGAATGGTGTCCCCTAAGATGTGCTGAGGTTACAGATATTCCCTCTCTCTCTATAAGGGAAAGCTAGAGATTGGTTCAATAATCTTCCAGAAGGATCCATAACCTCTTGGGCTGATCTGGAAGCAAAATTTAGAGCTCGATTTTTCTCCGATGATAAATCAGTGGTAGCAAGGGACGAGTTTCTAAGTTTTAGACAACAGCCGGATGAGCATTTGTATGCCGCTTGGCAAAGATACAAGATGTTAATAAAACAATGCCCTAATCATGGGGTGGACAAGTAGGTAGTGATTCAAATTTTCTGCACTCACTTGAATCCTCAATCTAAGGCTATGGTGAACTCAATGACTAATGGAGGTTACCGGAATGTGCCTGTCAATGAGGTATTTAGACTTTTGGATCAATTATCTACAAACAACACTCAAGGCAATGATAGAAGAACTACCCCAGCCCTACTCAACACAAAAGAAGACTCTTCATCACAAATTGCAACAATTTTATCCATGCTGAACAAACGTTTTGATGTCTTAGAGTCTCAAATACATAAGGGCACTTCTCGTGGTGTGCATTCTGTTCAATCCACTACGATTGTATGTGAGCAATGCAATGACGTCCACATGCCTGATAATTGCCCCCTCTACATGGGCACTGAATCTGTCAACAATATGGGCAAATTTCAACCTTCTCAAGGTAATCCATACTCACAAACTTACAACCATGCTTAGAGTGCTCATCCCAACTTTTCTTGGAGTCAAGGTAACACCTTGAACCCTCCTCATGAGTCTACTTCTGGCACCAAGCCGGTTCCTCCACCGGGTTTTCCAATGCCATCAAGGCAAGCTCATGCAAAAGAAGAAGATCTAAGATGGACAAGATGTTGGCCCGTATCTTAACAGAAGTAGAATCTTCAAGGGGTGAGAGTAAGGCTACCTTTTCTCTTCATGAGTCTGCTATTAAGAACCTTGAAGTTCAAGTGGGACAATTAGCAATACAAGTAAATGCCATAGCTAAAAATGGTCTCCCAAGTGACACCATCCCTAATCCAAAGTGGGGTGGAAAGGAAGAATGCAAGGCCATTCATTTGAGAAGTGGTAAGGTGCTTCCGAACATGCCTAACTCGAGCTAACTAGACCGAAGCAAGATGAGCAAGTGGACATTGAGATTGAAGAGGAAGAAGTCATGACTCAAGAAAATATGGTGGAAAATGATGAAACTAAGAAGAGAAAACAAACTGAGGGAGGGTTGGATAATGTTAGCAATAGTAAGAAGAGGGAACAAGAGTTGAATAATGAAAAGAAGAGCAAACCAACCACCTCCACTATCATGCCTCCACTGCCATTTCCTCAAAGATTTAAGAAGAAGGAAGATGCACAATTCAAAAAGTTTGTGAATATGTTTAAGCAATTACATGTCAACATTCCATTTGCCGAAGCTTTAGAGGGTATACCTAAATATGCCAAGTTCCTAAAGGATATGTTGTCCAAGAAGAGGCGATTTAATGAATTTGAAACTATGGCATTAACTGAAGAATGTAGTGCCGTGATCCAAAGGAAGTTACCCACCAAGTTGAAAGATCCAGGGAGTTTCTATATTCCTTGCAATATTGGAATGAACTTCAATGGTAAAGCTCTATGTGACTTAGGTGCTAGCATCAACTTGATGCCCTTAGTTGTTTTTAACCAATTGGGGTTGGGAGAGCCAAGGCCTACCACAGTGACCCTTCTATTTGCTGATTGGAGTATTTCTAAACCTAGAGGAATCATTGAAGATGTCCTGGTGAAAGTAGACAAGTTCATCTTCCCAACAGATTTCGTGGTGCTTGATTGTGAGGTTGATTGGAAAATCCCGCTCATTCTAGGCCGTCTGTTCTTAGCCACAGCAAGGACTCTTATTGATATAGAAAAGGGCGAAATCACTTTAAGGGTGGACGATGAAAAAGTGATCTTTAACATGCCAAAAGCTTTGAAGTTCCATGATGATTAAGCTCAATGCTTATTTGTGGATATATTGGACTCGCTCGTTCCTCAAGAGTCATATGCTCCTATGATCAAAGACCCTTTAGAGGCATTTCTAATTGGAGAGAAAAGTTTGGATGAATTTGATGAAGAAGCTATTGAAAACCTTTTTCGTATGGAAGCATACCCTCACTCCAGATAAAGGAATTTTGAGCCACTTGAGGTGGCTGAGGCATTAAGTACTCCTTTGAAGCCCTCTATTAAAGTCCCACCATCTCTTGAGTTAAAGCCTTTACCATCTCATCTCAAGTATGCTTACTTGGGGGATGCCAACACTCTACCGGTGATTGTATCTTCTGATCTTTCAAATTTACAAGAAGAGAAGCTCTTACGAGTTTTAAAAGAACACAAGCAGGCCATAGGTTGGACAATAGCGGATATTAAGGGAATCAGTCCTTCGATGTGTATGCATAAAATCTTGTTAGAGGATGATCATAAAACTTCTATTGAGCATCAAAGGTGATTGAATCCAATCATGAAAGAAGTGGTCAAGAAAGAAATCCTTAAATAGCTCTCCGCTGGAATTGTGTACCCTATATCTGATAGTTCATGGGTGAGCCCAGTCCAATGTGTCCTTAAGAAAGGTGGCATGACTGTAGTGGCTAACACTTAAAATGAACTAATTCCTACTCGCATAATGACTGGTTGGCAGGTGTGTATGGATTATCGGAAGCTCAACACTGCTACAAGAAAGGATCATTTTCCTTTGCCATTCATAGATCAAATGTTGGACAAGCTAGCAGGTCAAGAATTCTTTTGTTTCCTTGATGGATATTCCGGTTACAACCAAATTGCCATAGCCCCAGAAGACCAAGAGAAGACCACCTTTACTTGTCCATATGGCACTTTTGCTTTCAGAAGAATGCCCTTTGGACTATGCAATGCACCAGCCACTTTTCAACGGTGCATGATGTCCATTTTTGCTGATATGATTGAGAAAACCATTGAAGTATTCATGGATGACTTTTCTGTCTTTGGTCCATCTTTTGACTCGTGCTTGGAGAATTTAGATGTGGTGCTTAAAAGATGTGAAGAGGCAAACTTGATTCTCAATTGGGAGAAATGTCACTTCATGGTGCAAGAAGGCATTGTACTTGGCCATAGAGTATCCAAGAACGGGTTGGAAGTAGATAGGGCTAAAATTGCTATTATTGAGCAATTACCACCGCCTACTAATGTAAAGAGTATCCGAAGCTTTCTTGGACAAGTCGGGTTCTACCGAAGGTTTATCAAGGATTTCTCGAAAATTGCCAAACCCCTTTCTAAGCTATTGGAGAAAGATGTGGAATTCAAGTTTGATGATGAGTGTCTACAAGCTTTTGAAGAATTAAAGAAGCGTCTTATTTCAGCTCCTATCCTAGTAGCTCCAAATTGGGTTTTACTTTTTATTATCATGGCTGATGCGAGTGATTACGCCGTTGGTGCTGTTCTTGGGCAAAAGGTAGGGAAACTCTTTCACCCTATATATTATGCGAGTAAAACTCTTGATGGTGCCCAACTCAATTATACCACCACTGAAAAGGAGTTGCTTGCCATAGTTTATGCGTGTGAGAAATTTAGACCATATATTGTGGGTACTAAGGTTACTGTTTACACTGATCATTCAGCTCTAAAGTACCTACTCACCAAGAAGGATTCTAAGGCTAGACTAATTCGCTGGGTACTCCTACTTCAAGAGTTTGACCTGAACATAATTGACAGAAAAGGTACAGAGAATCAAGTAGCCAACCACCTATCAAGGCTGAGTACCGAGACTCAACTTGATAATTCTGACTTGATCCAAGCATTATTTCCGGATGAACAGCTGTTCTTTGTTGATCATTCATCCACACCATGGTTTGTCGATTTTGTAAATTATTTGGTTAGTAGAGTGTTACCTCCGGAGTTCAACTCTCATCAAAAGCGTAAGTTTTTGCATGAAGTGAAGAAGTACTTTTGGGATGAATCTTACTTATTCAAGCGGTGCCCTGGCCAACTCATTTGAAGGTGTGTTCCAGAAAATGAACAAGAGTGCATTCTACATTGTTGTCATTCGTCTGAGTATGGTGGTCATTTTGGAGGAGAGAAAATTGCTGCGAAAGTCATTCAGAGTGGGTTTTATTGGTCTTCTCTATTTAAAGATGCTTATGCTTTTGTCCTCCAATGTGATCGGTGCCAAAGAGTGGGGAACATATCTAGAAGGAATGAGATGCTACTGAATAGCATGCTAGAAGTTAAACTCTTTAATGTTTGGGGGATCGATTTCATGGGTCCATTTCCTAAGTCTTTTAACAATGAATACATTTTAGTTGGAGTGGACTATGTATCAAAATAGGTAGAAGCTATGGCATGTGTGACTAATGATGCCAAGACGGTACTAAAATTCCTCAAGAAACACATCTTCACAAGGTTTGGCACACCAAGAGCAATTATCAATGATGGCGGATCACACTTCTGCAATCATCAATTTCAAGCTTTGATGAAAAAATATGGTGTTAGGCACAAAGTAGCATTGCCCTACCACCCCCAAACAAATGGCCAAGCTGAGATTTCCAATCGGGAGATCAAGAACATTCTTGAAAAGATGGTGAACATTACTAGGAAGGACTGGTCTTCCAAGTTGGATGATGCTTTGTGGGCTTACTGAATGGCTTATAAAACGCCTATTGGTATGTCTCCATATCGTTTGGTGTTTGGAAAAGCATGCCATTTGCCGGTGGAATTGGAACATGGGGCCTATTGGGCTATCAAGAAGCTAAATTTTGATCCGCGGGCTGTAGGAGAAAAGTGGCTCCTTCAACTCAATGAGTTAGATGAAATTCGCTTAAATGCTTATGAGAGTGCAAGGATTTACAAAGAAAAGACAAAGAGGGACCATGACAGCAAAATCATTCCTAAGAGCTTTGAACCTGGTCAAGCTGTTCTTCTTTATAACTCCAAATTGAGGCTCTTTCCCGGAAAGCTCAAGTCTCGATGGTCTGGGCCATTCAAGGTGGTTCAAGCATCAAAATATGGTGATGTGGAGCTGGAGAATGATAAAGGAGAGATATTTAAGGCTAATGGTCAACGGTTGAAGCACTATTAGGGAGGAGATGTGGATAGGTTAGTATCCACCACCTACTTATCAAATGAAGAGTGACCAAAGTGAAAATTCAGGCTAAAGACTATAAACTAAGCGCTTCTTGGGAGGCAACCGAAGTTCTGAACTTAATGTCTTTAGTTTCTTTGATTTTAGTATAATTTGGTAGGTTTATGTTTGGTCTTTTAACTTTTGTAGGAAGAAAGGGATTCCAAGCTGAAAGCAGTCGAGAGCAAGAGGATTGCAAGGCAAGGGGTGGCATTTGGTTTGGACAGGCATATTCCAGGGAAGTTCTTCAATTCTTATGATTGCACTTGTATTTTGATGCATGTGATGTGATATGAGGGTTGTAATGGATGTTAGAGAGGCAATGTGCATTGTATTTTGCTTCATTATGTCAAACTGCTGATTACACCTAGAAATTTCTGCATTAAGGAGGCATCTTGATCATAGGAAAGGTGTGGACAATGGTTGTTGATTGTGTGAGAGTCAATATGAAAGTATGGCACACATGATTCAAGTTTTGGTATGCTATATTGAGTGTTCAATGGTTCTGTATGCTGTGTGTAGTCAGTGATATCTGATAAGGCTGGAAATTACACTCTGGCCGCGGCCAAGAAGATGTGGGCCACGGCCCAAAAGAGCACAGAAGGTATTGGGCCGCGGCCAACCACAACACAGAAGGTGGTGGGCCACAGCCAACAAAATCCAGAAGGTTTTGGGCCGCGGCCAGCGAGTGCCAGAGGGTTTTGGGCCGCGGCCAACATATTTGGGCCACGGCCCAAACACGATAGCAGGGTTTTTAAAAACCCTGCTCTGTGTTCTTCTTTTCTCATTCCTCTTTATCCCAGCAGCCGCCACCCCTCCTCTTTTCCTCTCCCAGAGTCGACCCACCCCCTCAACCTTCCCCTTTAATTTTGCCCTCAATCTCTTGTTTCTCCTTCGTTCCCTCTTTGATTTTCCTTCACCCCCTCATTCTGCTATCTTCCCCATGGTGCTGTGAGTTGTCTACACTCATTTGCTGTAGAAGAGCCACCTAGGGCACTGAACGAGTGCCTATTCTCTTTGATTCCTCAACTAATCCATCGATTCTCCCACCATCTGGGGTAAAAAGGTTCCGCTCTCGCTCTTTTACTCTCATTGAGGGTAGTTTAGTTCAAAATTTAAATTGGGGATTTAGACATAGGAGTGGCTAATCTGTCGTAATGGCTAGTTTTGAGGGCAATGTACATGATTTTAGAGTTTCTCTGTCCTTGTGACAAGAATTGATGCCTTCAATTAGCCTTGAATTGCCTTATCAGCCGTTGCTCTGTTTTTAAAATTGAATGATTCTGTTATTCATGTGCATTGCTATCATTACTGGGTGTCAGTTACTGTCCTGATTCTGCTACTGACATGTTGCTGTTATATGCCATCTGTGTGTGGCCTGTTTATGTGATACTCTCGCGGCCACTCTTACAGAACTTTACGTGTTTGTGTGACTCAATTGGACTTTATTGTTAACTCAGTCAGCTGTCATATTTTTCAATTTCATTCATCTCAAGCTATGACATTGCTCTGAATGAGGATACTTCCCGCTGCTGTCTATTAATTATAGAGCTCCATGACATTTGTTTTGATAGTGAAATTGCTACAGTGGAATTTTCCGTAACATGCTGATTTGTCTTTCTCCCTTTGAGAAATTACCCTGTTGGTAAGTTGCATCCTGAAACAACTCTGCAATTTGATTTTGGAATTTCATAATGCTTGTTGCACAAACCATTCCCTCTGTTTTTCTGAAAGTAAGGATACTCTATCATTTTGAACTGTTTTTGGCAAGGTTTCCACTAGTTCCATTATATGTTGAGTGTCAGTTTGAAAAATGCAAAATGGTTTAGCGATTGGGGGTATTCTATGCATTTTCTTTGTTTTTCCAATAGCATGCTGAACTGTAACTCCTTATTTGATCATTACAATGCTTTTTCTTTTGCATATGATTAGTTGTTTAGGGCACATGAGGGCACGTTCCATGAAGTCAGGATAAGGGTTAGGTTGGCATTGCGCTGAGTAATGTGGTCTTGCTTAGGTTATAAGTTTGGGGGGAGGTTCTCTGTGTCCTGTCTATTTCTGGTGTCAGTAGTGAGTATTGGTCTGTTTCTTCATTTGTTTTGGTTTCGAATGGATCCTTCTCCAGCTACAATGCCTGCCAAGCATGTTGCTGACCACACAGGTCCCAAGGCCGTCGCTGAGGCCAAAGCCAAGATCATTACCCGTCCCTTGTTGCAAGAGCGGGAATTCCCGTTCAACGTCTCTTATGAGTTTTATGATCTCGCCACCCGTACCTACCGCTTGCAGAGGCTCATGGAGCCTAAGGTTGACGGGAATCTACAGATTGTCCAAGAATTTTATGCCACTGCCAGTGGGAGACCTATTTGGCGGTTTCCTCTTCAGGGAGTTGACGTTGACTTTACGCTGGCTAGCTTTCGGCAGTTTGTAGCACTCCCGGCCGTTGAAGAATGCAAGTATACGTAGCTATTGGACAATAAGGATGACATCCTTGAGGATGACATTTCGGAATTGCTGGTATACAACCACATGGTGGCATGGCAAAGTCACGGTGGGGCTCAAAAGTATTTACCCCGTGCTCAGTTATCAGTTGAGGCTCAGGTTTGGTTGCATTTTGGCAAGGACTACTTTTGGCCTTCGTCCAATCGGGATTGCCTTACTAGAGACCAGGCTCTCCTGATTTACCTTCTTATGAAAAAGGAGCCGGTTGATCTAGGAGCATTGATTTACCAGACTCTGCGAGACCATGCACGAGATCATTCGGTTGGATTGATGTTGCCGCACCTTATTTCCTCCTTCTGCTCATCTGTGGGTGTTGCTGCTGTGGCTACTGATGTTCTTTTCAAGCCTATTAAGAAGTTCAACTACTTGAGCATCAAGCTGAAATCGGATGAGCAAGTCCCAGCCTCCCAACGTACAGCGAACAACCCTATTTTTCAGTAGGGAGGGACCTTCTTAGCCTCCTCATGACATTCCATCCCCCCTAGAGCAGGGTGAACCATCCGGTGCCCCTGCCTCTTCTCAGTCTGTTGTCACGTTGGATGTGATCTTCGCGGCCATCCAGCGTACTGAGGCCACTGCAGCCCAATGCCTCACATATTTGCGGGACCATGGTGTTCGCCTGACCCGGTTAGAGGAGTTATTTGCTGCCCATATACCTGCTGCGGCTCAGGCCGGTGATGGTGATGATGGCGAGGACGCTGGTGCTGATGGTGGGGATGATGATGATGATGGTGATGGTGCCGATGCAGCTGCCAGTGATGATGATGGAGAGGATTAGTGCTTAGTTAGTTGTTACTGAGCTTTTTACTGTTGTTTTCTATTTCCTTTGGATATTGCTCATACTTTGCTTCAGTACTATTATTACAATTGCTTTTACTAATAACTGATATTGGATTTTATTGGATATTATGCCTTTTGATATACCTGTCACTGTTCTATATATGGATTGTTGTATGCTCTCTTTCATTGCAGGAGCTATTTGTGACACGTTGTGCCCTGTGACAGTGGGGACACTATCTCCCTCAAGTTTGGGGGTATTGGAATATTTGCATGCATGTTTTTAAATCTATTTTGTGCCCTGTCTTTGAGTCAAAGTCGAGTTACATTTGATTAATCATATCTGAAATAGGTAGTTGATTTGCAGACTTCCTGAAAAAAAAGACTGGATATTCATGAATGTTTGGTTCTCATTTTAAAAGCTAATTCTTAATACTTACCTGATTAAACACTGTGCACGAGGGTTGAGAATAATTTGAATGCTTTGTCAGGGGATTTTATAGCAAATTGACATGTATGAACTGTTTTCATTGAAAGCCTATTGAATTTGTATTTGAATTTCTTGGAAGAGATTAGCATTTCACACACGTTGAGAGCATGATTGACATTGTCTTTGAGCCTAATTTTTATGGAACTGCTTATGTCTTGGGTGAATTGTAAGGAATTGGCTGACTATGGCGCATAGAGTTAGCATATGGATTAGTTAAGTTAATGCATTTGGATTAGGCTAATGTTGAATTAATCTTGGGGATTGTGCACGAAAGAGGAAAACCTCTGTTGGAAAGATTTCGGGCCTGAGTTTCATTCATTAGTGTGTTTGTGCCATTTATGCTAGCGTACCTCTAGAACTTGTTTAAATTCTTTTTCAAAATCACATATGCATGTGGATTAATGAAAATGATAGGGGCATTCATTTCTGAACCCATTGACCTAAACACAAACCTTTCACACTCACCCATTGATGACCCCCTTTGAGCCATTCAATTTTTCAAAAATCTAACATTTAACAACAAGTTATGCATGTTTCTGTCCTGCATTTGAATGACACTTAAAAAAGCAATGAAATAGCATTTGATTCACTCCTTGTGTTAATAGATGCTAAGTTATGCAATTCAAAAAAAAAAGAAAGAAAAGAAAAGAAAAAGAAAGAGAGAGATGTCATTATATACGCTTATGCATGCATAATACTGGTTCCATTAGTCCTTCCCATTAGACTATTTCCAACATTACAACCCTGTTAAAAGCCCCCTTGATTCATAAATCTAGGTGTATAAGTGGTGGAGAGAGTAGAGTTTCTACAAGCCTATGGCAGGACCTACTATAAGTGGTACTGAGCGAAATTACCCCTATTTGTGAGAGCTAAACACGTAAATCCGTGAGTGTTCGCTTGTGTACATAACTTTGATTGATTGAGCTTTAATCTAATTCCTTTACATTGCCTCATACTAAACCTTGTGTTAGCTTCAATCGATGACAATGAACAATTCCATGCAACCCTAAAGTTCCATTGGCACTAAAGGTGTGTGGATTGATTTATAAGTAAAAAGAAAAGAGAATGCAAAGGATTAAGTATGGATATTGAGGCCGAGTCATACATGTTGAAGTGTCGTTTCTGATCTTGATAAATGTAGGAAGATTGTTATTCAACTCTTGTTAAACACACACTCGGTTTGAAAAATGTTGGGGAATTCGTTTTTAAACTATGAACCAGGCATTCATGTATATTTTGTGTCATGAGTAGCTTAAGAAAAGAAAGGGTCATGCATGAGCACTCTGTCTGGGATTAATTTAATCTTGCTTTTGGCAATTGACTGAGTTTACTCGAGGACGAGCAAAAGTTCAAGTTTGGGGGTGTGTTAACCTCATGAAATTCTTGTTAGAATTGCACATTTCATCTTATTTTTACCTCACTTTGGGTATATTAGTGGGCGTCCGAGAGTGCTAAAGTTGATGAAATGTGCTTTTCTCATGCTGGGCACAAAAAGAATGCAAATGTAGAGGAAATAGATCACTAACTGCTATGATTGTTTAACTGTGTTTGTGAGTTCTTTGTGTTGAAAGGATACAGATTCAGTCATAGCTGGACCAGAGAAGCCAAATGCAGTGAGAAGGAGGTGAAAGGAAGTTGAAGCCATCAACCATGCCAAGGAAAGGCAAGCAGGGATGAGAACAGAGCAGAAAAGAGAAGAAGCTGAACTTTAGAAGGTGACTGGCCATGGCCAACCTGCTCATGGGCCTCAGCCAACAAGAGGACAAAGAGTCAAGGGCTGCAGCCAAGCATCCATGGGCCGCTGCCAAGAGGAGGTCAGACAGTTACTGGCCGTGGCCAAGCACTCATAGGCCCCGGCCCAAAGATGGACAGAAGCTCACTGGCCGCGGTCCACAGAGTGGCTGGCCGCGGCCAACCCCCGCAAATGATGCTGTGCATTCTGTCATCTGAGGACCTATAAAAGCGAAACTCAGAGGTTGAAGAGGGCATCCCCGATTGGGAAAGACCTAGGAGGCGGATGATAACATTCTCTGAGCTTGGGCTTGCTTTAAATCAAGGAGGATCACAGAGAGATTGAGGATTTGCAGAGATTTCAGCTCAAATTCTCTGGTTTTTTTGCATTTCTTCTATTTCTTCTCTGTAATTCTGATATGGCTGTAATGAGGGTTAGGGTATGTGAACCATTTGTTAACATGGATAACTAGAATCCCTTTCTAGGATTGTTCTGAACCTTTGTATGGATTAAACTTATTTCTTTTCTTCTTTAAGGATATAATGGCATATATATGTTGATTTCCCTCCGTTTTTACTGCTGTATGTGATTGGCCATCACTGTGGATGATGTGTTTAATTAAATTAAGCTCGAGAGAGTTAATTTAATTGCAGAACCAGAGTGAAACCATGCCAGACTTGAAGTTTATAATTAAATGGATAGTTTGTTAGTAACATAGAGATATAGTTATTAACCTAGCATTGTGAAAGTAAGATTGTTATGTAATGAATATCTTTTCTTAGCTGTAGCAAGAGATTGTGCATGCTAATAGATGATATGCAACTGGTTATGACTTGAGAAAGCTTAATCATACGCCTTAGAATCTTACACTGACATATATATACCCCATGAAAAGGATCCTTGGAGAGGAAAAGAAGTAAATTTATGAAATACTAAGGGGATGAGCAATCCTAGGCTTATTAAACTTGATTGAAATCTTCCAACTCTGAGTTTTGCTTAGCAACTTTTAGCTTTTCAAATATATCTTTTGAAATTTCTTTTTCCACACACAACAACATGTTTTGGGTCAACTTACTCGAATTCACTAAGCCTGTTGCTTGACTAATTTGTTACTCAAATCCTCGAGGGAACGATCTTACTTATCACTTTATTACTTGATGTGATCCGTGCACTTGCGGTAGCAAACAATGACCTTCCAGATTTGGTGCTTTCTTGATGCTCTCTGGTTGTTGGTTTGTGAAGCTAATGTGGATGTTCTAATGGACATGAATTGCTGATTTGGTTCAGTCTTGGTGGTAGAGAGTGGCTAGAGCTTCATTGTGCTTTAAAGGGAAGTTTCCTAGTTTTTATTAGCTCATATATAACATGTAATTATTGTGCTATGTTTGGTTTAATTCTGAATTGGTACATGTTTTTTGAAACTTGGATAAGTGTTTATTTGTCCTTGTTCGTTAACAATTGTGTTGAATTTTGTGTTGATACACTTGGACTATGAATTGAAATTATTTTCCTTTTGAATTAATGAGATTATGCATTCTATGTGATTACTAGTGTGTGTGATGGATTTATTTCAAATTGAGTGTCGCGATAGTGCTCTCATTTAAGAGGAAACAAGCGCATTAAAATAATTTTCAAACACTCATCAAGAGGTTTTTAATAATTTATCTAAGAGATGGCTATGAATGCGATCATAGGATTAGTCATTAATTAGATAAATTGGACTCAACGTGATTGCTTGAGGTTTTCACTTTGACTTGATGATAAATTAATTCCTAAAATATTTTTGAGAAGCTAGGAAGTTCATTTACTTTACTACCAAGACTCATTTCATCATCCATATTTCCAATTCCAAATTCCTTTCCATTCACTCCTTCACCATTTTTATAGAAAAGATCAACAATTGTAGCTTAAGGATTTTAATTTTGCATTTATCTATTTTCAACAAAATCCAAAACAAATTTCCCCTTGCTTTCTTTGCATTTGCATGACATTTAGATTACTTAGGATTCAATAAAAGGCTTCTCAAGAAGAGAGAATAATCCTAGGTTTGCATATACGCAATCCTTGATTGTGGACCCCAAGGCTAACTTATGAGACAAAAAGTCTGTCAATCAGTCCTCTCCTATACCTCCTATCTCCTCTATGCCTATTTTTTCCCACTTCATATTCAGATTCAAAATCTTCCTCGCTAGCACCACTAATCTCTTCATTCTCATATTCAAATTCATCCATAGAAGTATCCCATCACCTATTGTGCCTTCTAGAATTTGGTCTAACTCTTTGCCAGTTTGCAATTCTTTCATCTTGCCTATCCATCCTATCCCTTATTTCTCCAAAAGCAAAATCCATACGTGCAAAATGTTGCTGCATTGCCTTGAGGTGGTTATCTAGATTCATGGGTTACCACCGAATGTTTCTTTTGCATTTGACATTGTATCTACAAGAAAGATGTTAGAGAAATAATTTTTATCACAAATTCCTCACGTGTTTCCCTCAAGGATGTCACTCTACACTCGTGTTTCACTCAAATTTGGCTTTTAAATTTATGTATTTCACTCTTGCCTTTTTCCACTCTTAGATTCCTCTTGAGGCACTTTAAAGAACTAAGCAATTCATAATCAAAGCAATCACAATTTGAAGTATCCAACACTTAGAAATGTGAAATATCAAAGTGAGTATTGGAAAAGGAATTTCAAGGAAATCAAGAGTTCAAATGACATAGACTTCACAAATTAAAACAAATCCTGGGTATGACAATAGATATTGTTCAAAACACTTCCAACACAACACTTGTTGTTCTTCCTTTTTTTGATTATTTTTTTTTTGTTTTTTTGTCAAATATTTTTTTTTCTTTTTCTTTTTCTGGTGCTCTTGTTTTTTTCCTCCCCTACTGATATTTATAGAGAATGCAAAATCTACACAAACAAACCTTTTTCTACTTGTTTGTGTCCCTCCCCCACACTTATCTTCCTCAAACACATGTAAGCTCAAAGAATCATAGAAAATAGGAAGAAAACAAGTGAGGAAAGAGACAACTTGTGTTAGAGAATCTTCAGTCGCTTGAAGGAGAAGTTCTCATCGTCGATGAGAATCATGCATTTGGCATTTGGAACAGCTTCTCCCTCATTGAATTTCCTTGGTGGAGGTGGCTTAGGATCAATCGGAAGAGGTCCAAGGATGTAAGGTGGATATTGGTGCCTTCGATGACCTTTCCAAGAATGTGCCTGCAAGTGATCCGAGCAAACAGCAGTATTCCATCCAAACATAGAAACATGGAGAGCTTTCAAGTGAAATAAGGGCATGTGTAGTTCCAAACTCTCTAAGTAACTATCACATCCAAGGAAATCAGCAGTACTCCCTTCAGTAGGAGTCAAACAAATAGTTAGATTCTCTTGTGTTTGTAAAGTGGAAGGTGCGGAATCCAACTTAGTGTTGGGGTACACCACATCATCAATGCAATCACAAGAGATGGAAGGGAAAAGAGTGGAAGAAAGAAGAGAATTGTTCAAATCAGTACCACCTAAAGATTTGAAAGATTCAAAACAATTATTTTTCTTTTCTAAATCAGGTGGCAAATCACAAGATAACACTTGTTGGAAAGATTCATCAACATGTGGGATTTTAGCAATCAAAATTTCAGAATCTTTGTCATCAACAAGAGTACAAGGAAGTAATCAGGAAGTAATCTAATGGGAATTGCATGCATTTGACTTTCTAGGCTATAATCTTTCTCACTCTCATCAACCACAATAGCATCCACACAAGAGTCAACATGTTCACAAGTGTCATGCTTACAATCATCAATAGTATAGGGAGGTGCATCAAGATCAATAGTAGAATCAACCATTTCACTAAATGCTTTCTTTCGAAACTCAACAAGTAAGTGGCATTTTTCATAATAACAATCAACACATATTTGATCTACCGCACAAGAACATGAAGATATATCATCCAATTGAGCACAATCATCCCTAGTACTATGAAGAGAAGCATTTTCAACAATAGAAGTATCACATAAAGAAGTAGAAGCACAGTTATCAATAAGTACAATCGAATCACTACTAGTTGAACTAATTGGTTGATCAATCACATTTTTAAACGTTTGAGGGGATTCAACAATGATTTCCTCATCCACCTCATCATCACTCAAATCATTAATTGCTTCATTAGTTAAAGTAGTAGGAGAGTCAACTTCGATAAGAATAGGATCATTACCAAATGGTAGAGAAGACTCTTCAATGCTCTTTTGAACTTGCTCCACTTCATGTACTTGTGTGAGAATAGGCACCGGAGGTTTGAAGTCTTCCAATTGTAAAGTGGCATTTGGCTTATGAGCTTTAACTCCTTGCCCTTGAATTTCTGAGCAAAGAATGTCGGGTTGATCCAGCTTGGTTTCACCATTGCCCTTCTGCTTGACATGCAACTTTGAAAAGATTGGGGCTCCCTCTTCACCTCCAGATTGCTCCCACCATATATGATATATGATAGCATTAGAGAGGTCTACCATTTCATTGAGCTTATCTATTTTCCCCCTCAAAGTGCCAGACTCCCATGCAGCATCCAATAAGCGTTGATGTTCGGTATCCAACTTGTTATTTGCTTCCCTTAAAGCATGCACTCGATCATCAACAGTTGAGATGGCAAGGATTGATTTCAAATTCAATTCAATAGCATAACACTCAAAAACACTATGTTCATATGGAAGGGTGGGTGGTGGGTGGTTCTCTGGTGAAGTATGGAACTGAGAAGCCTTTTGTGCTTCCTTCAACTCCTCATCGCTTCAACACTTAGATGCTCCACTTCATGTGTATGGAAGGACATGGAAGTAGGATTTGCTTGGGGATTCTTCAACACTTGTGCTTGATGAGTGAGACGCTCAAGTTCCTTTTCCAATCTCTCACTCTCTTTCTCTTGTTGTTCCAATCTTATGAGAAGAAAGTCCATCTGTGATCGCCGCTCTTTGGTATGATCATCCATTTGAGTTTGAAACTCTTGAATCACTTCCATTTGATGAGCAAAGGTGTCCTTGTTTGACTGCTCTTCATTGATGGTCTGAGTGATATGGTTTTGAAGCTCTTGAATGACATCACCAATGGTCGGTTCTTGATGTGGTACTAATGGTTGAGAATGAGGTCCATAAGATTCTGGAAATGGTGGGTAGAGAGGCTTATGAGGTGGATGGCATGGTTGGGAAGTGAAGTGGAATGAAGAAGGAGGTTCATGATATGGGTTATATGATGGAGGATTAGAATATGGCTCATAATATGGGTTGTATGGTAGTGGAGAGGGTTCATGGTATGATTTATAGGGTAGGTGGGGTGGGTAATGAGGTTGGAATGAAGGTTGTTGGTAGGGTTTATGGTATGAAGGGTGGAATGGACCATGGCATTCTTGACCAATTGGACTCTCTTGACATCCCATCTTGGCTTGAAGAAGCTGCAGTGTTTGTTGAATAGCATGGATGCTTTCAGAGATGGTCTCTTTACTTTCAGTCGAATCTCCTACAGAATAGTGAGATTGAAAAGGTAAACCTTGATTACCATTAAACCAAGCCATGAGAATTCAATGCAATAAATTTTCAATGAATCACAAGATAACTATCTAACTAAAAAACTATAAAAACTAAGAAAAAAAAAGAATCGAAGAGAATACAAATGCAAATGAAAAAGGGGAAAACAAAAATTTCAAGATGAAAAAAAATGCAATATGCTTTGAATTAACTTGGAGACATGGTGAATTCAAACAAGTGAGCTCAACATCATATAAAATTGAATGCAACACCACACAGAAGCTACCAAGTCAAAACAATGCAATGAATGCTATGCAAATTACCTAAATGCATAAATCCTAAACTATATGCAATAAAAAACGAAAAACAAAATGCAAAACTAACAAGCTCAACTCAAGAAACCCCTTGTCAAAAGTGAATTTGACAATTAGATTACTTAGAAAGCCAATTACTTAGCTCCCCGGCAACGGCGCCATTGATTTGACCGTGTCTTTACACCTTGGGGTCAAATGCAAAATATTTTTAATCCAAGAATTGCAGTACAATGCAACACTCGGGTCATCTCACTTGAGGAGCTTTTATTGAGCTACCTAAGTAAACTAATTATCATGCAAATGCAATTAAAACAAGGGGAAACGATTTTTGGTTTTTGAAATTAATAATTAAAAGAGAATGCAATTGTTAATTAAAAGCTAATATAATATTTTTGGTATTTTTCTTATAAAAATGGAGAATGAGTAAACGTGAATGGTATGGAGTGGAAAATATCAATAAAGAATGCTCTTGGTAATGAAGAAATGATAATCCTTGCTCAAAAAGATTATGGGAATTAATTCTCTCTAAGTCTTGAAAGCAAAACCCCAAACGATCGCTCGGGTCTAGTGTTCTTAATTAATAATTACTCCTGCGAATGCAGCTAGTAATTATCTCTTAAGGCACTATTATGAACCACTTAGAGTGCAATTAAAATAGATAATTATGACTTGTTTTCTCTTAATGTGAATGCGATAACACGACACTCAATTGATCCAATTCAATTATACAATCTAACAATAACACGTAGAAAGCACAATTTCATTGAATCAATAAGGAAATATATATATAAATTCAACAAGCCACAAAAATCCAATCCAATCACAAATATCAAACCAACAGAGACAATTAACATCAATCTCAGTTCCAGAATTATATACAATAATTCCTAAAACTAGACAATTTAAATATATAATTCTAGACAAATAGAATGATAGAAAAACTCCCCTGTATATTTCATTGAGCTCAAGCAAATATCCTCATCACCAAGAAGCACGAATTAGTCACTCATATGCCACTGCCACAGTCCAAATTAATTGCCCAACCAAAATTTCCATGGAAGCTAATAGAATTGTTGACTTAATAGAAAAGAGAAAGAAGGCCGTGGGTTATTGAAGTAGAAGGTCGATGATGATGATTAATGGAGGTGATGATGGTGAAGTGCAGAGGAGAATATGAGATGGTATGGTGAAGAAGAAATGGAGAAGGGGATGGAGGTGTGAAAACAGAGGAGGAAATGACGCTGGAGGGTGGCCTGGTGGGAAGACACTGGTGTTTCGGTGGTTTTGAACAGGACCGATGGTAAAAAACAGAGGAACTGACGGAGGAGGCTGTGGTCGGAGAACAGAGACACGGTGGTAAAGCAAGGAGGAGGAGCGACGGTGGTGAACTGTGATTCGGTGGACTGTGGGAAGTCTTCGACGGTGGTAGTATCGTCCGTCTCTTTCCCTCTCCTCTCAAACTATCTCCCACTCTCTCAAGCTTTCTGGTTCTGTCTCTCTGGCCGTGACGGACGCAAACAGAAACGGTGGTGGAAGTTGTGAATGTCGCCGGCGGCTTTGGTGGTGGAGGTGGAAGCCACCGGCGACGATGATGGTGATGCAAAGTGAAGAAGATGATGGTCTGCGATGCCCCCCTCCCCTGTGCGGCGCCCTCTCTTCGTTAATACCCTCAGCTCCTCTCCCGGGTTGCTTCCATGTCCAGCGCCATATCCACCGGGTCGGGTCCTTGTCTCGTTTTCTTTTTTTTTTCTGTTCTCCCATGTTGGGCCTCCCTCAAAGGCCCAAACCAGTTTCTTTATTTGTTTATTTTTTTCAGCTGATATCGGGTCTCTGTTTTTGGGCTTGCTCCACTCCAATATCGGGCCTTCACAGTTGGGTCTGTCTAGTGCGTTTTTTTTTTATTTTCGGCCCAGCTGCTTTTCGTCCCTTTTCCTTATCTTTTGGACTCTCTCTAATTCAGGCTTTCCAATTTCAAAATTAGCCCAATTCCCTCAAAATAATTAATTTGGATCTCCAAAATCTTCAATTTCTTCTTTAATACCTACAAGACAAAATTTAAGCATAAGTAGCATTAAAAATCCAAGAAACAATTGTACAAAATAATTAATAATTTGATCATTTTGCCCCTAATTACCATTAATTCAAAACAATTGTTCCTAACCAAAATTCATGCATAATTATGCAATAATGCTTCATAAAAATGCATTTAAATCCCAAATAAATCATGAAAAATCATGTAAAAATAGGGTTCAATCAACAATACTACACTAGAAATCTGAACCCAGAAATTCTAGAAAAGCGACCTTTTTGAAAAGGTTGTAACTCACAGTGGAAATATTGGATTGAGATGAAACCAAAACGAACAGAAAGATAAGATTCTAAACTATGAAAATGACCTATTGAACGTTGTAAAACACAAAGGAAAAGTGGTCAAACAAGGACATAATATTTTAGGACTTTCTGGAAAAATGAAGATGAACAAACTCAGAAATGTTCCAAAAAGTACAACTAGATTAAAATGGATAGAACTTAAAAATGACAAATCAGATTGAAATGATTCCAAAACGAGATGACATAAGATATTTTGAACAATGAAAATGACTTACTAAATATTTGTAAACTCAAAGAAAAGCTTAATGAACAAAAGCAACAAATATGGACACGAACAGGTACAAGAACAAAGCACAAAACTTGAAACGAAAATAGAAACAAAGAACATATAGATATGACTTGAATTTAGATCCGACACTCTGATACTAAGATGGTGCAAACCCATAAGGGAAGATCCCATTAACCCATAACTAATCCGAAATATACACACCCCAAGAAAGTTAAATATAGATTGACAATCCACTTGAACCCTTGAACACAATAGAATAAGGACCCGAAGTGTTGGAAGACACCACAAGATTGATCAAGCCTTGATAAGTCTGTTAGTTCTAAGAAACCCTAGAGAGAATCCACTCTCAAGAAACAAAGTGCAGAAGTGCAACTTTAATTTATCATTCAAATCTAGAGTGTATCTAACAAATGAAGAAGCACCAAGTAGTTATAGGAAAATATGACCAAATTGCAATTTTGACAATAGCCAATACAAAGTTTAAAACCATGTGCTAGGAAACCTAAAAGTCTAATACAACGAACCCAAAATTCTAATACAATCTTCTAGAAAGTTGAAAAATCAAATACAACATACTAAAGAAACCAAAAGTCAAATCTGCCAACTACTTGTTGATTTTCGCACAACTAAATTCAAGAAATGTAGTCAGCAATTAAGCTCAAAATGTGCTTATTTAGGCCCAAATGAGTCCTCCCATGTGTAGTACTAGGTCCAAGCTCTTTAGTTTTAAGTTTGCAAACCCAAAACTTGGTCAATATCTCCATTTGCAACCCATATGAAGTTAGTGACGTTTTTAGCATTTTTGTCCAGCTTTGAACCAATTGCTACTTGCTTTGTCCAAGTATCTTGCACTAGCCCATTTAATGCTTCCTTAATTTGTTTGGCTCTTGCACTTTGGTCCACTTGGAATAGGCAAAGGATCATTTGAATTTGAAGGCACAACTTATTGAATCACATTATCTTGTTGTTTGAAATTGATCTTCCTAGTACCCTTTGCACCAACACTTGAAGATATAGCCTTTGTCAATCTAATTTGCTTCTCGTTTGGTATTGGGAACTTAGTTTGTGGATCAGCATATTGTGTCATATATTCTTAAGAATTCCCCTCCTGTATGACAACTAGTGAAGTCATCCTTGGCTGCAATGAAAGTGATAGCATTCACATTAAATCAATCCAACAACCTAAGCATGAAAACACACTTATAAGAGCATAACTCACATCCAAGATAGTTTTCCCTGTCTATTTATCATATTGGATGCCAAATCCATACTCATCTCATGGCTTGTGCACATTGTTTTCTTGTTGTTTGGGTTTTTAGAGGGGAGATATGGCAAATTGGAAGTCTGTGACAGCTAAGGTGGCAAACTCAGAATCATTTGGTGTAAAGGAAGCTAATTCTAAGAGTTGTTCTGGCATACTGATATCCTCTGACATATTTTGTGATTCTTGTGTTCTCTTCTTCTTCCTTGGACGAGGAGGAGGTCTGCTACATGATGGAATCTACAAAACCGAAAATTAGTTAGTAAGATCATTATTCAAGCTACTTAAAAACCTAGTTGGGAAACTATCTCTTTACATGTTGTCCTATAGTGTCGTTCTTTCTTGCAGTAGCTACATGTAACCTTCGCACCTTTCTTACTTTTTTTTGTCAGATTGATGGCCTGCATGAGAACAAGCAGCCCTTGTTAAGATAGACACCATGTCTATCTTATCCCTCTACGATCTCATAACCATAATCTCGATTAAAGTACACCATGATCTCCATTAAATTACACCCTATAGTTAACAGCTAAATAGCTATTTGCTTCAAATAATTCCATGCACTTAGGACTGTACTCGTATTTCCAATTCTTAACATTATGTTCACTATCAGCCTACTTGGTCAACATCTTTAGCCTAATACCTTTAAAATATCGAATCACTTGATAATATCTATATTCATCAATCCATGAATTTGAGCTCTCACTAATGATATTGTCCACCACCAGGATTTGCAAGTAAGCTTGAAGAAAGCTCTTACCCAAGCATTCTAAGGATCTGCCTTAGCTACACGATCACTTACTTTGGCAATGGACTTCATGTTGTCAGCAAACTGTTCCTCATAGGTACTCTAAGCACATGAAAAAAATTTCTTCTTTAACTCATTCCCCCTTCATGTCTTGCTCCAATTAGCATATATATGTCGAGTACAAAGTCTGTACTCTACATCAATCAAAACGTTGCTTATAGTTTGCAATAGGTGCTGTCATCATTCAAATAGGTAGTCCATAACTAAGTTTTCATAAATTTCAACGATTTACTAAACCTTTTATGTAAATTACAACCTTCTGCATGTCAGACATGATAGTCACATCTCTACCAGGTCTTAAGTTTAAAGATTTCCTAAGCCAAGTAAGAAACCATTCCCAATACAAACCATTTTCTTTTTGAACCAAGCCGAATGCCAATGGATACAATAAATCATTGGCATCCACTCCAACTGTGGTCATCAAGATACCCTTTGTTTGAACCTTCAAAAATGTCCCATTAACATCAATCACTAGCCTGCATCTAGCTTTCCACACAACCTCCAAAATGGTTTGAAACACAAAATTAAGTACTGGCACTCATTTGAACAGAACAATAACTGCGTATATGAAACATTACCTTCAAAGCATTAAAACAAACATACATCCTTTTGGACACCCAAACATCTTGCCCCATAGCCTCAATGCTTAAATCAACATGTGCATTAGAACTTGGGTTTGATATCCTTAGTTATTGCAATAAGCCTCTAACTTGGCGAATTCATCCTTGTAGCTACCTTCTATTTCTTGCATAATTTTTCTCTTTTCATGTTTGTATTTGTAAATACTCACATTGACCTTCAAATCATGTTTGACTTCTTTTTTCATGTCATTGAGCCTAAATTTGGGCAACTCTTGAACTTTGTCCTTGTATTCTCGGGATAGCTACTGCATTGATGCTCTCAAATTCTTGTATACCGGAGCACAACTATGCTCTGCGTTAACAGTCTTTACCTCCAATCCTACTTGCTGCCCAGCAGTTGAAGAATAAACAAAAAATGGGCACCCCTCCTCACACACAACCTTTATCAAACTTTGATCACTCTTGGCCACTCTGAGATTAATGGCCTTCACAATTGCATACCTATCTATGGCTCTTTTCAGCTCATCCTTATCTGTAAATGTCATGCCTACCATCAAGATAGGATCTGATCCACCTTCCCCTCTCGTTTCTTCTAGACTTTCATCATTGTCTTGGTCCTCCTCCTCTTCAGCCTTACTTCCCCCACTTTCTACAAATTCATAATCTGGCACAACACTCTCATTGGTGTCAAAGCTTCCACTCTCAATAAATAGTCCTCATCGTCTTCGTAACTATCACAAATTACACTAACAACCTCCTTTCCCCTTCTCTGCCCTATAGCTCTTAAACTATCTACAATAGACTTATTTCCTACCTTACTTATCCCCTTTGATTCGTGAACCCCAACTTTCCCAACGTTCTCAACCAACCTTGCCTACCTCTGCTCGATGGTTTCCCCAATATTTTTAGATCCCAAATTGACCTTCCCCTTTCTCTTTGATGCCATTAACTATGCGACATATATAAAGCACAAATCAAACAAGGGCTTAGATGTCATTTCACTGTACAAAGAACAAAAAAAGTATTCTCAGGACCACTTCAAAGCTTACCTCTGTATGTCCTTTTCGTCTTGTCGCTTTCTCTCCAAGTAAAAATTAGAATCTCACCACATGCATCGCACCTTCAAGCCTTCCGTCTCTGCACAGTCGTTTGTAACTCTAATCGTAATTTCTCAATCTTCCCTCTCACACTTGGAAGAACAATCTATAACCCTAATCCCAATAACAACTCTTTCCACAATCCCACCTTTTGCTTTACTTCTGTTCCTCATTTACACTCCCGCCTTTTCACCTTTCGCATAGCACAGGTCATTACTATCAAACGTCCACAACGTCCACGTATACGCCATCTTATGACACGTGTCACAAACGGTCAAAAGTTACATTTTCACAGTCAACATTCAGCAACTTCATGGAATTGGCATTATTGCTCCACTTTTTAATGCTCGTTGGCACTTTTGAATCCAAAAATGTTTACTACGCTGGTAGCTCTCCGAGAAAATGTTTATAAGTAAAATTGCACCTTCGCCCTGATAAGAGCTAAATATTTGTATATCTTTTAGTGATTAACCTTAGACTTTTATGGGATTTGATTAACTATTTTGGACGTAATTAGGTATTAATGTGAGATTTGAGTGCAAAGGTAATTTGGGAATTAAATTGGCTAAATTGATATATTTTAAGTAATATTTGTCATTCCCATTATTAATTAATTGTGAACATATTATATTACCTTTGTGCATCTCATAAATGTAGGTGATGACATGGTATATTGAAGCTTAATGGAGGGCAAATATGGAATTATAAGTGTAGATTTTATTCCTTATTTTCTGATATTAATGCACATGAGAAAGGGGTATATGTAGTGTTTGGAAGAGGCTCTCATGTTTTAATCTTCACCTTTGGATTTGACTTACTTCTCCATAATCCAAACATAGCCTTGTACCTTATATTCACCCAAATCAGATCGCACAAGAGAAGGCAGCGGACGTTCAGCATTTTGGGAGAATTCACGATTTTCAGCATTTCTTCATCTCATGCAGAGAGAGCTTTTGGGGAGGGTTCACTATCATTTTCTACATTCCATTTTTTTTTTCTCCATTCCCATCAACCACCACTTCTCATCTCCCTCTACTTCCACCAATTAAATCCCTCTCTTCTCTATTTTTGGTCATCTGCAGCGAACATGATGGTCCAGAGGTGCTGAGGAGCTGATTTTTGAATCATGAGTAGCTAGAATCTTTCGTCTGATGGTGATGGTGAAGCTAACCTGAGTCCTTGAGCAACTAGGGGAGTTCTTTGTATCTTAATTTCATCTTCCACTCTATGTATATGCAGATTAAGATTCTAGGTTGCTAGAGTTTATGATTTGTGTATATTGCTGAGGATTTAATCAGTTGATGTAATCTGGATGATGAAACTTGTGCTAGATTTGTACTCATGGATTGTAATTGGACTATAGCACTCTTTTGTTATTCAATTGCTTTCCTCTATTCTCTTGAAATCAATTGTTTGCTAGGTTTCTAGGAATTAATTGGTGGAAGAGAGGATCTCTTATGATTCTAGCATAAGCTAAGTGCTTAAGATACTCCTAATTGATAATTGAGTCTAAGTCTAGATATAATTGAGAAATTAGGAGTATTCATTAGCAAGGGTTCTTGCTAGTCCTTGTGCTTAGGTAAGAGAAAAACTTAGAATTAAAAGTGTACAAGGATGGTTAGTGGATTCATTCACCTAGGACATTCATCTCTTGCATTTACACCTACACACTCATTTTATACATTAAAAAAAAATTCAAAAACAAGTAGTTCTTTGGTTTAATTAGATAGATGAAACTCACATCCCATACTCTTTGGTTAATTTGTTATTTACACTAGATTACTTAG
Organism: Inga leiocalycina; assembly: GCA_963242795.1. NCBI lineage: Eukaryota > Viridiplantae > Streptophyta > Magnoliopsida > Fabales > Fabaceae > Inga > Inga leiocalycina. The sequence continues at coordinate 64,929,638 of OY725321.1, forward strand.
GAACTAAATATAGGCTCCACGTAGAGATCGACCTAGGTTAGTTGCCCTATAGTGCATTTAGCTTAGTTTTATTTGATAGCCCCACGATATGGCTCTTCACGCCCTATATTTTATAATGCATTTAAATTTTGAACATTGGCATATTGTAAATTGAGTTACTATTGGATTTGAATAATGAGAACATTAAATCCTTATCTCCACTCTTTATCTATTGTAAATTGGGAACCAATAGTATTGTAGATCTACAGTACCAATGGTGTCCAATTTTTATATTTTAATATATATATATATATATATTAATTTTTTTGTATAGGGACAAGGGGAATATATGACATGTTTTCCTTGTTCGTTCATCTTGTTCCCAAACTTCCGCAAAAAGATGGCAGCTTACCACAGACTTCATTAGTTTGGTCTGATTAGTGGACCCTTGTAATGTTCAAAGTAACTGCTTCCCTTCATATCACCAAAAAAACAAACAAACAAACAAACAAACGAACGAAGGAAGTTTTGAATTTTTTTTAATATGAAAATAGAAAAACTAATTTTAAACAGGCTAAAATTTTACAAATGGAATATCATATATTCCAAAAAAAAAAAAACGGAGTAAGCCATATGAATATAATTACTTTTAAAAAATAAATAAATGAATAAGTATATTTTGTATGGGTCTTGCATCATTTGTTTATGCCTTTTTTAATTTGTATCGCTATATTTTTTGTCTGAATTCATCATTTACGTTGATTTTTGTGAAGGCACTTTCAATCTCATAATTTTTTTAGGTTCCAAAATTACCATATTAATAATTGAACGTTAAACTCTTGTAAAATAAGATGATAGACTCCGAGTCAGTATATCAATGACACTGCAAATTGCAACTAAATACTCCCTCCGGTCCTAAATATAAGACAAAGTTTTTAGTGCAATTTGTACTAAAAACTTTGTCCTATATTTAGGACCGGAGGTAGTATTAAATTAACATGAAATTATTACGCTAATTTATGCTCGCTTTAAATCATGGAGAAAGAAAATATTTTTAAAATTCTTTTTTTTTTTTGGTGATGAAGATCTTTATTAAATGCTTAGGACATATGTTTTGATAAAAATATCTTGAAATTTTTAAGCAAAAAAATATCTCATCTTCATACCCATTTTTTCTACGCTCTAAATTGACCATCAAATCAAATTGGTGTCATCCTGAATTATGGTCATCCACTAAATTTTCCAAATCATGAGCAATATTGAACGCGTCTTCTACTTAAAGGCCAATATATACACACAAGCTTTTTCCCACTAACGTTCTTCTCGGGGCATATCAATCACTTACCCCCTCAATTACTCCTCGCCTTTGGCTATGGAGTTCTTTGACTCTCTCTCCCTCTCCCTTTCTCTCTCTTGTGTGGTGCATTTGTCGTACCATTTGGATATATGCAATTCTTTCAAGTGGAAAAATAGTCATTTTGAAAGTTTTTAACTTGGACTTGGAAGAAGCTTTAAGGAGTTTTGATGTTGAATGTGCTACCCTATACAATTTACGTCATCAAAAGCTTATGTATATGAAGATCATTATTTGTTGCTCAAATAGTGATTTTAAACCTGTAATAATGGAATTTATGCTAAATGGACGTCTTGATAGATAGTTGTACTCCCACAACTATTGTTTAGACATCTTACAAAGGATGAATATGATGATCGATGTGGCATCTGCGTTGGGGTATCTTCATCATGTTCCTTTGCCTGTGATTCATTATATTTTATTTTATTTTTTTATTAACACACTCACATACACACTTATATGCGCACATCTTATAATAAATAGTTAAGGTTTTTTTCAGCTCTTTGAAGTATTTTCGTAGATACTTCAGTATCTTAAAGTATTTTTTTTAATTCATCTAGCACCCTACAGTAATTTATAGGTGGGTCCATCACCTTAAAGTAACGTGGTTTTGGTTCATCCACCACTCAAAAGTATTTTTTCCATGTGCATTCAGTATTTTATAGTGCAATTTTATCGTTAACAATATAATGTGATGGACACACCTAAAAAATTACTTAAAGGTAGCGGATGAACACAAAATATTTTAGATGCTGCATGCCTATGAAAAAATATTTTAAGGTGGTGGATGAACTACAATACTTCCTTGCAATATCATTCATCTATTCCATTAAGGTTGTTTAACCTCGTGCACACTTGCTACAACGAGACCGTCAATTATCAAGCACACACTCTCATCAAGAAATTCTTCAGGAAATTGAAATAACTTTGATGGATCTTCTAAAACTTTTTGGATGGTTGTTCTAAAAAAAATCATATTTGAGAAGATTGAAACGTGAGATTTAACTCTTGGTGTGTTCCAGTTCACAAGGTGAGAACTCAAGTGGTCAATCAACTAAATGAATATTGGGTTATTCTCGACTTTTTACCCCATTTTTTTAAAAAAAAATTTACATAATAAAAAATAAGAAAACATATTAAAAGTCATTTTAATTTTTTTTTTGGAACACATTCCTATTTTTTTATAAAACGTTTATTAAAAACTAATTATCAAAAAATTTAGAAAATATTAACATGAAATTATTACGCTAATATATGCTTGCTTTAAATCATGGAGGAGGAAAATATTTTTCAAAATTCTTTTTTTGGGTGAAGATCTTTATTAAATTCTTAAGACGAGATGTTTACATAAAAATATCTTCAAATTTTTAAGCAAAAAAATATCTGGCCTTCAGTCCCATTTTTTTCTCCCCACTAAAATTGACCATCAAATCAAATGGGTGTCATACTGAATTATGGCCATCCCCTAAATTTTCCAAATCATGAGCAATATTGAACACGTCTTCTACGTAAAGGGCAATGTATCGACACAAGCTTTTTCCTATTCTTCCTCTCCCTTTCTCTCTTGTCCTGCGTTTGTCGTACCATTTGGATCTATATACAATTCTTTCAAGTGGAAAACCACAACATATTACCCATGGAATTCCGTACAGAATTGAGCAAAGGGGATGTGTACTTTTAACCTTGCAACACGTGTCGCTGTGAGATAATTGTTGCATTTTATGATAAAGGTGGGATTCGAACTTTGGACCTTTGGTATGTGTTCTGATGCCTTTGCCAGTTGAGTTGCTTTAACCTTGCGTTATTTATTCACGTAATAATATATATAATGTAATAATTAAAAAACAAATATAACATTCAGATAAGTATATATAATTAAATATATATTTATATATAATTATATATTTCATTGTTTAATATATAAAATATAAAATTTTTTAATTTCTAATTTCGTTTAAATATTTAATATTAATATAAATATATATAATATTACATATATATTTATATATAATTATATATTTCATTTTTTATAATATAAATTTAAAATTTTTTAATTTCTTATTTCATTTAAATATTTTAATATTAATATAAATATATATTTATATATAATTATTTTTTTTATGATATAAAGTTTAAAATTTTTAATTTTTTATTTCATTTAAAATTTTTATTATTAATATTATATATATTTAATATATTATATTAAATATTAATTTTATGATATTTAAATTTTTATTTGTTATAGATTATTTTTATTTTTATTATTTTATATAAATTATTAAAAGAAAATAAAAAAATTATTAGTTTTACCGACGGATTACCTACGGAATTTCGTCAGTAATTTCTTCTTAAATTACCCACGGAATTCTGTGGGTATTGCGTCGGTAATTACCGACAGAAATTTTTCTGTCAATAATTAGAGACAAATTACCCACGGAATTCCATCGGTAATTTCTCATTCAAATTACCCACGGAATTCCGTGGGTAAGATATGGGTAATTACCGACGGAAAAAATTCTGTGGGTAATCCGTCAGTATTTATTGACGGAATTTTTTCCGTCTTTAATCTGTCGGTAATAGAGACGGATTACCCATGGAATTCCATCGGTAATTTCTCATTATATTACCTACAGAATTCTGTGAGTAAGGCGTGGATAATTACCGATGGAAAAAATTCCGTGGGTAATCTGTCAATATTTACCCATGGAATTTTTTTCGTCCTTAATTCGTCGGTAATTAGAGACGGAATTTTTTTCTGTCAGTAATTCCGTTGGTAATTTTTCCAACAGAAAATTCATTGGTAAACCGTCGGAAATTATTGAAGGAAATAATTCCGTGGGTAATAGCATGTTTTTTTATAGTGAAAATATTCACTTTGAAAGTTTTAAACTTGGACTTTGAAGAAGCTTTAAAGAGTTCTGATGTTGAATGTGCTATCCTATACAATTTACGTCATCAAAATCTTATTAAGATCATTATTTGTTGCTCAAATAGTGATTTTAAACCTCTAATAATGGAATTTATGCTAAATGGAAGTCTTGATAGATAGTTGTACTCCTACAACTATTGTTTAGACATCTTGCAAAGGTTCTATATGATGATCAATGTGACATCTGCATTGGAGTATCTTCATCATGGTTCTTTGCTAGTGATTTATTGTGTTTTATTTTATTATTTTATTAACACACTCACATACACACTCATTTGCGCACATCTTATATAATAAAGAGTCAGGTTTTTTTCAGCTCTTTGAAGTATTTTTCTAGATACTTCAGTATCTTTAAAGTATTTTTTTATTCATTTTGCACCATAAAGTAATTTATAGGTGGGTCCAGCACCCTAAAATAGTGTGGTTATCCACCACTCAAAAGATTTTTCCAGGTGCATTCAACATCATAAAGTATTTTATAGTGCAATTTTATCCTTGACAATTTGATATGATTGATACAACTGAAAAATTACTTAAGGGCAGTGGATGAACACAAAATATTTTTGGTGCTGCATGCATATGGAAAAATATTTTAAGGTGGTGGATTAATCAAAGGCACACTTGCTACAACGAGATCATCAATTATAACGCCAACACTCTCATCAAGAGATTCTTCGGGAAATTGAAATAACTTTGATGGATCTTCTAAAATTTTTTGAATGGTTGTTCAAAAAAAAAATTATATTTTAGAAGATTGAGACGTGAGATTTAAGCTTTAATGAGTTCGAGTTCTGAAGGTGAGAACTCAAGTGCTCAATCAACTAAATAAATATTGGGTTATTCTCAACTTTTTGCCCGATTTTAAATAACAAAAAACTATTTTATATAATAAAAAATAAGAAAATATATTAAAATTCATCTTATTTTTTTTAGTCTTTTAGAACAGATTCCTATTTTTTTATAAAACAATTTATTAAAAACTAATTATCAAACAAGCTTTTTTATTTTTTTATTTTAAAAAACATTGTTTTGGAAATAAGAAATTAAACAATAAGGACTATGTTTTCGTTAAATGTTTAAACGACAAATACAATACATCTAACAAACTGATTATTTTTGTATGGGTCTTACATCATTTGTTTATTCTTTCATTTGTATCGCTATAGTTTTGTCTGAATTCATCATTTACGTTGATTTTTGTGAAAGCACTTTCAATCTCAAAATTTTTTTAGGTACCAAAATCACCCTATTAATAATTGAAGCCAAACTCTTATAAAATAAGATGATAGGCTCCGAGTCAGTATATCAATGACATTGCAAATTGGAACTAAATGTTAAATTAACATGAAATTATTGCGCTAATTTATGCTTGCTTTAAATCACAGAGAAAGAAAATATTTTTTAAAATTCTATGTTTGGTTGAAGATCTTTATTAAATTCTTAGGAAATATGTTTAGATAAAAATATCTTGAACTTTTTAAGCAAAAAAATATCGCATCTTCATACCCATTTTTTCTACATATGGTGTCATCCTGAATTATGGTCATCCACTAAATTTTCAAAATCATGAGCAATATTAATATTAAACGCGTCTTCTACTTAAAGGGCAATGTATCCACACAAGGTTTTTCGCACTAACGTTCTTCTCGGGGCATATCTATCACTTACCCCCTCAATTACTCCTCGCCTTGGTCTATGGAGTTCTTTGACTATCTCTCCCTCTCACTTTCTCTCTCTTGTGTAGTGCATTTGTCGCACCATTTGGGTCTGTATACAATTCTTCCAAGTGGAAAAATAGTCACTTTGAATGTTTTTAACTTGGACTTGGAAGAAGCTTGAAGGAGTTTTGATGTTGAATGTGCTACCCTGTACAATTTATGTCATCAAAATCTTATCAAGATCATTATCTGTTGCTAAAATAGTTCCTATTAAAGAATACTTCTAATTATTTCTTAAAGAAAAGATCATTAATTCATTTAATTTTTCATAATTTTTTCTAACTTCCGCCCTCTGTATTTTTTTTCACACTTTAAACCTCCTTTATAGCAAAGCTAAAATGGGAAAAAATGTAATTAATGAGGTTATTGGTTACTTATATTTGGGACCAAAAATTGCTTCTAGAAGATACCCTATAACAAGGACTAGAGGGAGTATGTAATTCATATGTTAAATATGAGTAAATTTGAAAGTTTATTTATTTTTAGATAAATTATATTTGAGAAGACTAAGAGACATGAGATTCAAGCTTTGATGAGCTCGAGTTCCAAAGGTGAGAGCTTAAGTCGTCAAGTAGTTAAATGAATATTGGGTCATTCTTCACTTTTTGCTTGATTTTAAATAACAAAAAAGGTTTTTACAAAATAAAAAATAAGAAAACATAGTCATTCTAGATTTTTTATTTTTCAGAACAGATTCCTATTTTTTTATTAAACATTTAATTAAAAACTAATTATAAAACAATCTTTTTATCTTTTTATTTTTAAAAACAAAAAATTGTTTTGGAAATAGGAAATTAAACTATAAGGCCTATGTTTTCGTTAAATTTTGAGAGTTAAGATTAAATATCTTTAAAATATATTTTAAAAAGCAAAAACAATATACCCAACAAGCTAATTATTTTTAGGTAGTATAGTTTAGGTTGATTCTCAGATATACTAGTTTCCATACCTTTGTTCTTGCATTGTGCCCTGAATCTGACTTGGATTACTAGAAATCTAAGTGCAATACTTTCTTCATTACGTTGCAGTTTCCAGAAATTCTGGGTTCTTTCCTGTAATTTTTCCCACACTGATATGCAATGAAAACAAACCCAAAATGTAATACTTTATATGCCAAAATTAATCATAAGTCATAAAATATATGATATTTTTGCCTTTTTCCAACCTTAATTTCTTATATACACCTTTAATCACAAAAGAGGCGTTTTAAGCTCAATTTTTATGACAAAAATCCCAAATAAAATATGAACATATATAATAAAAATAGAGATTTGTTACATATACAATATGACATGATTTTGTGTCACAAATGTACATTGAATTAAAAAGATTGGAAATTGTTTGTTTTTAATTTCCCATTTTATTTCTGCCGACCAAAAAAAAATAATTTTTATTTTCCTAGTGAATTAAAATATTTATTACCTTTGTCTGTATCTTTATGCTCTATACTGGTGTATTGGAAATCTCCTTTTGCTTTTGGGAGTGAAACATATCTAAACGTACTAAATTATGTTTGAGTAATTACTGATTAACTAAAATTTCTTTTTTAGAGAAGAGTTTGTTTAAGAAACAAATAGCATCAATAACTGCACATAAGATGCAAAAATGGGGTTTGAAGAATAATTTTTATTAAGATTTCAACAGGTTTAGACATAGTATTGCATAATTTAACAAATTTTAGTATTTTGATTTTCAACAAGAAAATAGTGATTTTTGCCAAAACAATTCTCTTAAAAAGGAGAAAAATTCTCTAAAATTTAAGGTAAAGTATAAGCTAGATGGAGAAAAGAGGTTTCTCTCCAAAATAATTTTACAAAAATGATCCTCCCGAAATTTCTTAAAAAATCTGAGCTAAAAATAATTTTCTTCAATTCCTTTTATAATACTAGTTACATTATATTCATCTATGTCCTTTTCTTCTCATTCCTCATTTTCTTTATATTTTAAACACTTGCAATTTGGGCAATTGTAGCAAAGGATCCTATGACTCACAATTTGATTAAACAGTCATATTCATCTTACATATTGAGAATTATATTAATTCCTCTTGCACATCTTCTAGTCCAAGAATAAAACGCAAACAACCATTAGATCAGATTATGCAAATATATGTACCAAAAAAAAACATTATGCAAATATATTGCAAAACAAAGCATCTACTGATTGATAGAAAAATTAAAGTGAGATAATGACATGGGGGCCCGCTAGATGATGGTTGTTAAGACTTTAGTCCCCTAAATTTGATTCATCTTACATATTGAGAATTATATTAATTCCTCTTGCACATCTTCTAGTCCAAGAATAAAACGCAAACAACCATTAGATCAGATTATGCAAATATATGTACCAAAAAAAAAACATTATGCAAATATATTGCAAAACAAAGCATCTACTGATTGATAGAAAAATTAAAGTGAGATAATGACATTGGGGCCCGCTAGATGATGGTTGTTAAGACTTTAGTCCCCTAAATTTGATTCATCTTACATATTGAGAATTATATTAATTCCTCTTGCGCATCTTCTAGTCCAAGAATAAAACGCAAACAACCATTAGATCAGATTATGCAAATATATGTACCCAAAAAAAAACATTATGCAAATATATTACAAAACAAAGCATCTACTGATTGATAGAAAAATTAAAGTGAGATAATGACATTGGGGCCCGCTAGATGATGGTTGTTAAGACTTTAGTCCCCTAAATTTGAAAAACATCAAATCTAAATTGTAAAAAAAACAAATGCAATAATTGATGTTGGTAACCCGTTCATATTGTTGAACAATATGAAAACAACATAAAGTCCATTGAAAAAAGTACTTTATCAACACGTTAAAGAACTCTTTATCAAAAGCATACTTTAGCTTTTTATTAAAAAAAAAAAATTATACTTTAGCTTTCACTTTTCTATATATGAATGAAAACTTTTACTTTCACTTATGTTTATTATATATTTTCATATATGTAATATGGTGGCCGACAGTCTCGTTAAAGTTTAAACATTTTTATTTTGAAATATATAACATTTAACGCAGTAAAAAATGTTGAAGAGTTTGCTCATTTTTATTTAAATATTTATTGTTGCATGTTTTTATTTGTATTTATTATTTGCTGTTTACTTCTAGTTTTTGTGACTGACTTGAGTGTTTTCAAAGGAATTTGATCCTACTTATGTACCGTGAAAAAAATAATGTATTGTACAATGAAATTATAAAAAGAGTGAAAATTAAATAAAAAATTAAAGAAAACCCTATTGAGTTGTTAAGATTATAAATTCATGAGGTATTATTATTATTGGTCCTTAGAGTTTATTTTGGTCTCTATAGTTTTATAACGACTTGATTTAAATTAATAGTACGGACTAAAATCAAAACTCGTTAAAAGTATATAGAATCGTCATCATTAATGACTCTATTTTTTTGTTCTTACCAAACATTTACTATTGTATAAAAACATTGTTGGCAATTGTTTGACTTTGGGTCCAGGTTTGCTTTTAATGGGCCAGACTATTTGATCAGGAAACAAGAAGTCTTATCAAATAAAAAATAAATTAGCATTAATTATGCATTTGTTAATTGAGAAATAAGTAATTATATATTAGAAAATTAATTAAGAATTAATTTCTGGATTATTACTTAGAGGGCAAGTAGGAGTGCAAATCACTTCCTAACTAGTGCTCTCATTATACCACTGTAAATAAGATGTGCAATTTGGGCAATTGTAGCAAAGGATCCTATGACTAACAATTTGATTAAAAAGTCATATTCATCTTACATATTGAGAATTATATTAATTCCTCTTGCACATCTTATAGTCCAAGAATAAAACGCAAACAACCATTAGATCAGATTATGCAAATATATGTACCAAAAAAGAAAAGATTATGCAAATATATTGCAAAACAAAGCATCTACTGATTGATAGAAAAATTAAAAGTGATAGAATGACATTGGGGCCCGCTAGATGATGGTTGTTAAGACTGTAGTCCCCTAAATTGGAAAAACATCAAATCTAAATTGTAAAAAAAAAAAAAATAATGCAATAATTGATGTTGGTAACCCGTTCATATTGTTGAACAATATGAACACAACATAAAAGTCCATTAAAAAAAGTACTTTATCAACACGTTAAAGCACTCTTTATCAAATGTTGAAGAGTTTGCTCATTTTTATTTAAATATTTATTGTTGCATGTTACATTTTTGGCTTATTTATTGTTTGCTGTTTACTGCTAGTTTTTGTGAGTGACTTATGTGTTTTCAAAGGAATTTGGGTTTACTTATGTACCATGAAAAAAATAATGTATTGTACAATGAAATTATAACATGAGTGAAAATTAAATAAAAAATTAAAGAAAATCCTATTGAGTTGTTAAGATTATAAATTCATGGGTAATATCTTTATTGGTCCTCACAGTTTATTTTGGTCTCTATGGTTTTGTAATGACTTGATTTGAGTTAATGGTACGGATCAAAACCCAAATTCATTAAAAGTATATAGACTCGTCATTAATGACCCCAATTTTTTGGTTCTTATCGTCCTTTCAATGCCAAACATTTACTATTGTATAGAAATATTGATGCAATTTAAAAGAATATTATGTTAAGCTTGCTAGGTGTTTTTCTGTTCCAAATCATTCTTCATATCTAATTTCTCCATTTCAATCACCCCAGCTTACCAACTTATATCCAATGCATGCAAACAAGACAAATAAAATGAGATTAAATATGGGGGAAAAAAGGAAATATCTGAAATGTCAAAAAGAAAAGTGTGATATGTTTGGATTCACTTAAAACGAATAAACACCATCAACAAGGGTATGCAAAGGAAATGGTTGTTGGTCTCTTAACAAATTATTATGCTCTTATCTTTTCTTGTTTTACTTTTAAGATTATATTGAATGACATGAAGATGCTCACAATTATTGATCTATAAAAAAAATGATCTATAAATGGAGTATTTTCTCAAAAAATTAAAAAAAAAAAAAAAGACGTGAAGCTTAACTGGTAGGGGCTATTTCTAGATTAGAGGAATATAACTTTGTTTGATCATATTTTTAAATCCAAATAATTGAAATTAAATCCATCAATATTCATAATTTGTTATATTTTATAAAGAAATTTTTCATAAAATTTATATATATAAAGCCACTTAGCATGATAAAATCGAAAAAAATTAACATGAGTTAACAAGTGTGTAAACTTGTGAGTTTAACTGAATTTACAACTAACACGAGTTTACCTGTGATTCAACTTGATTTAATAAAATAGAAATGTAAAAACAGTAAACTTAGATAATCACCTTGTAAGTTTGACAACAATGCTAATTAGGGAAAATTAATCCGAAAGTCCAATTGTTTTAATCATATCCTTGTAGCTTTTTTACTGGCTCTTTACAATTTCTTAGATAAGCATTAGTTTGTATGTTCATGTTAATCATGAATCTTAATGTCAAAATTGTACCACCAATACGTTACCAAAATAGTGTACCAACAATAAATAAAAGTGGTTAACTCTTCAAGTGATTTATATTATGGATCAAAACAAATTTTCCAAAAGATGCCCTATATTTTAGACTGAGAGAATATAAAATAGATACCTTTGATATTGTTAGCCCTATAAACGAAATAAGTAATCCCACTGCCATGAAGTAGCGCGCGCGTTGGTTGCTTCTGCAGAAGGTTTAATATTTTTTCGTTGATACAAGGTTTAAACAATTTTTTGTGAGCCTTATTTATCGTGATTACTGTTAATGATTGTGGATATCCCTGATTTATGTGACATAAGAATATAAAACCCCTAATAATTATAGAATAAAAGAGATTATAATGTACTCCTAGAATCCTTAATGTATGGCATAATTTGGGAGTTGATATAAAAACTATTTTACAAATTTATCAATTTTTCTCAAATTAGCCATATTAACATTCCCTCAACAATAATCAAGTATGTGTGAGAGGGGGAATTAAGGAAGATGGTTAGGATGTTTTTGGGGAAAAAAAATGTCATATTAGCTAATTTAACTAACTTCCATAATCTAATCAAATTAATTAACTGACTAACTTCCAAAATGTGAATACTCTCAAAATTCTGGACAAGTTTATCTTGAGAGCGCAAAACTTGAGAGCGCAAGGTCTCATTATTGAGATTTTTTGGTATGTAAAATATACTATACAGTGAGTGTTTTTTTAAGCTAAACCTATGACTTAAGAGTTTGACAATTTTGCTATATAGTATTTCGTGAGACAATTATTAGATATTGTGTGTAGGTGTGTGTGTGTGTGTATCCCACACACGCACCCAAACATTTAAGAGCCCAATCTAGCTATTTTATCACTCTAATTTATCACTTTCTCCAAACTAATTTACCTAATTTATAAATTAATTTGTAATAAAATATTACACATGAGTATTTTAAGAAAATCAAATCACATATATTATAATTGACTAATTTATTCATTTTCTTGATTTGTCCAAGTATCTCGTAGGATGAAGATAAAATTATAATATAATATTGTTAAAAACTTAACCCAATTTTTGACCATTTAATTTAATATAATATTTTTTAAATTAAAAAAATACAATAAAATATAATATGAAATAAAAGATAAAATTATAATTCAGTAGTTTATATTATACAAATATAATATAAAATAAAACATCCACTTCCTGGGCGCACAATGTGGGGACCTTCATACTCTCTGCACTTCAATCCTTGCTGTGTTGGGTTCTTGCTGAAGGAACGATGCCGCTTCATCTCTATGGAGGGAAATGGAGAGAGGTTGTAGGGTATTTTATGGAGATCATACCATGTTTATGATAATTAATTAGTCAAGTACCTCTTATATTATGTTTAGAGGAGTAAATATTTTCATTATTAAATTTGAGAAAGTTGAGAAGATATCTATAAAATTTATTTACAAAACAAACATAATATATCGAACAAGCTTATTATTATTATTATTATTATTATTATTATTATTATGGCATTTTTATTCTTGTTGATCAAATGGCGTCTACTCACAAGTCAGGCACGTCAATAATGGAGTAACTGTATATGATACCTCTTTTTGATATGTATGCCTTCTTCTCACTAACTTTTTTGTGTTGGGAGGTTTCTTATATGGCCTACAACACTTGACCACAAATGAAATAATAATGCAGTGGTGATAAAGATGTGAGAAATTATGCAACACGCAATTTTCTTCTTTTCTTGCACCCACATCTTTATTTTTTATTTTTTGGCCGGCACACATCTTTATTTTATGGCACAATTTTATGGTTATTTCACTTATTTGTGTCGTCCTTAATAAATTTTTTTATGGGGTAGACTTAGACCATGTTTAAACTTCCATGAGTCAAGTCTATCTAAATCTAAGCAAGTATATAAATCATTTGATTATAAGAAAATTACATCCAACCAACGGCAAATGACTTTTAAAGACCCTGCAAGATCATATTGCAGTCAAGAACCATAAATTTTTTAAATTAAAAAAAAAACATAATCCTTAGTTGGAACTTGGTATAAATTTTGTTTGAGTTAAATTCTATTAGTACTAATCTATAATATTGTTAGCATTCAACTATGATGTTTCATCTCTCTTATTTATATTTCTTTTACACATTTTTCTAGTGTTTCCATACTCATCTTTAATGTTTTTTATATTCATCTTTACTTTTTTCATTATTTGTTATTTTTAACTTTTTTATTATTGAAAATATTAAAAATAGGTGGTCAGAACATCAAAGATGAGTATTGAACAATCAACCTGAGAAAATTTAATTCCAAACACAAGGATTTTGGTCCTTATTTTCAATTTTTAAAATTTGTTGTTCTCAATTGTAATTAATGTTTTTCGAGACTTGTTAATTGTCATTTGCCCTAATTGGGTCTATATTCAAAATTGACGTGACTGAACATTAAAAACTCCTCAAACATGTTTTTCATCTCGAGAAAATGTAGATATTTATAATTACAAAAAAAAATTATATTATTCAAACACAAGACCACAAAACCACTGGTTAAGTGGGAGCAGCCTACAACCAGTGGATCTAAACTCTTGGTGATATTCATCTAGCATCTTAAAATTATGAAACAATATTATTTACTATTTTTCAAATATGTCTAATTATATCTCCACTAAATTTAATCGAGGAGTAAGAGAAATAATTATAGAGAAACTAAATAAAAAAAATTACACATATATGAGGAAATAAATTTAGATAGAATTCCGATATGCTATTTGTATTTCATAATTTGCGTCTATAAAACCTTAAATAAAAAAAAAGAAACAAATAATGAAAAAAATGAAATTAAAAAGACCAAAATCCTTGTGTTTGTAATTAAAGTTTCTTACATGGGAAATTTATATACGAGTATCTGGCCCAAAAAAAAATCCTGGAGTAGATGCAGAAGTTCGTATTTAATTTTATTATGCAATTCGAATCTAAAACGTAAGAATCTCGTCATCATTCAAGAAAATATAAAATATCAGATAATTTAGGAATTTTTCGAAGCCTTTAAACAGTATCCATAATTAAGATTGCAAGTCTTCTACAGCTTACAAGAAGTCAAGAGCGTGCCAGACTTTACCAACAGCTTGTGCTTCCTATCATTATTCATAACTTCCTCCCGTACTTAATATGATACATATTTATATAATTTGATTATATTAAGAAAGTTATTTAATATGAAATATATTTTATAAAACACCCTAGTCATTTTCTTGTTGAGGGAGCCTCAATAGAGATGAATTAGGAAAAGTTTAACAAATATAAAAAATATGTCTTATATTTAAGTTTAATATCAATTTTTCAAATATGTCTTATATTAATGATAGGAGTTGGAGGGAGTACTTGAAAAGAATATATAATAAATTGAATAATCTTCGTTTGAAGAATTGGGATATCTTCATAAAGGAACAAATTATCCCCAGCCCACAAGCTTCAAATTAAAGTTATTTTGAAGTTACTCATCAAAAGCCTACTGTAGTACTTGATTGAAACAAAGCAGTGATAATGTAGTCCTCAAAGTAATGACGAAGAAATTAATTACAGACCACACATCTTTTTTGTCATTTTGTCTTTCATTATGTATTGCCATTAATTTTTCAAATAACTTCATCACTCGCAATTTAGGGGAGGCTGGGGGGAAAACCCCCCATTAAAAATTTTACCGGTATATTTGAGTAATACTCTATGTGTACAAAATTTATAGATTACCAATAGTCCAATACTTTCAATGTATAAAACTTTATCAGGTCTTTCTCACTTATAAATTATTTTTAAAAAAATCATAGGTGGGGGATATCTACGTTATGACATTAATGACTTGATTTGACAATGATTAATATATACATATACATATATATATATATATATATATATATACATATATATTCGGTCATTCCCTCAATAACCTTCTCATTATGATGATTAAAAAAAAAATCATATTCCTCTACGGGCAAGTTGTATGAGATATCTACATTATGACATAAATGACATGATTTTCTGTCACGAATGTGCATTGAATTTAAAATTTCGAAAATTTTTATTTTTTTACTTTCCCATTTTATTTCTGCCGACCACCAAGTGAATTAAAATGTTTCTTACATTTGTCTGTACTCTATGCTCTCTATACTGATGCATTGGAAATCTCCTTATGTTTTTGGGATGGAGTGAAACCCAGCTAAACTAAATTATGTTTGAGTAATCTCCTTATGTTTCGGTCTGTGTGTCGAACGAGCAAGCAGAAGAAGACGTAGTATGGAGAGACTAGACTGAACACATTAAAATGTTTTTCGGCAGAATTATAATTTTTAACAACTCTAGGCCCCTTCATGTAATTTTCTTTTGCCATTTTTCCATTGATTTACAATTTCCCAAAATATTGGGAATTTTCTATAATTTTCCCTAATCTTCAAAAATATTAATTCGACCCAATTGACATTTTCTACATTTTCCAATTTTCTTACAAAACACCTACTACAATACAAGATTGAGCACAAGGTGGTATCAAAAATCCAATAAATCATTTGCATGAATAATTAACAAATTATGACTATTTTACCCCTAATTAGATTTAATTTAATACAAAAGTACCTAACTTAAATTAGTGCTTAATCATACAATAATAGCTTAAAAAACACATTAAATTCCCCAAATTAGTGATTAAAAAGTCTATAAAAATATGGTTCAATCAGTTTAAACAAAGTATTGCATAATCTAACAAATTTTAGTACTTTGATTTCCAACAAGAAAATAGTGATTTTTGTCAAAACAATTCGCTTATAAAGGAGAAACATTCTCTAAAAATTAAGGTAAAGTACAAGCTGGGTGGAAAAAAGAAGCTTTCTCTCCAAAATGATTTTAGAAAAATGTTTCTCCCAAATTTTCTTAAAAAATCTGAGCTAAAAAGTCTAAATCATCTCATCAGACCAAGTAGATCCGTAATGTTCAGCACATATATCTGCAGGCTGCAGCATGCTTATTTCCAACATCCAATATATCCACAACACTCTTGCTTTAAAATATTTTTCTTCAATTTCTTTTATAATATTAGTTACATTATATTCATCCCCGACTCAATAATCTTCAATTTCTCTATATGTCCTTTTCTTCTCATTCTTTTAAACACTTGCAATTTGGGCAATTGTAGCAAGGGATCCTATGACTCACTATTTGATTAAAAAGTCATATTCATCTTTTTTTTTTTATACATAAAGAAGAAAAACTCTCAAGACTCAGCCTACATCTGTAGGAATACAATGATCCAGCTCTAAAACAGCTGTTAACTCAGGCGTGGAATACAAAATAGGGTGAAACCCCGTTACACATGAAAGTGACTTTTTCGCAAGGAAGTCAGCAACCCTATTTGCATTTCTTGGAACAAACCTCAATTCAATCCTCCATTCTCGTTGTAACATGGAACGAACTTCTGCTATTGTATTAGCGTCCGGATGATTCTGGCAATTCTCACTGTTAATCAGATCAAGAACTTCTTTCGCATCGGATTCTAATACCACTCTACGCTTTCCTTGATCCCAAGCTGTCTTCAATCCTAGAAGAATACCCCATATTTCAGCGGTAACATGATCACCCAAGTCCAATCTATGCATAAAAGCCATAATAAAATTCCCGTTAGCCTCTCGAATAACTCCTCCGCATCCAGTGCCGTTCTTCCCTGCAAATGCTCCGTCTACGTTAACTTTAGTCCATCCTTCCTCAAGAGGAGTCCATGTGGCCCCCCTATCCGTTACTAATGTGCCTTGTAAGTTGATTCCGACTAGTTTTTTACTTGCCTTTTGAATGCTGGATATAATGGCATGGGCATGATTCTGTAGGCTCTCATTATTCTGATTCTTCTGCTCAAAAAGACGTTCATTTCTCCTTTTCCAAAATAACCAGCATAAAGTTGCAAACCAGTCACCCCAATCTAAGTGTCGAATATTAAAGTTCACCCACTCCTTGAGATTAAGCTCGAAGAAAAAACGATCCCGTGGCAATGTTATTTTTTCCATCCACAAACGTTCAGCTTCAGTGCAGTCCCGAAGCACATGCAACACCGTTTCTGGGCCTTTCTTACACCAATCACACACATCATCAGCACACATACCTCTTCTATATCTCTCCACGTTGGTAAGAAGCTTGTTGTGAGCAACGAGCCATAGAAATGTTTTACACCTTGGGATAGTGTTAAGCTTCCAGATTTTCTGCCATAATACTTCCTGGTTCTCTTCTTCATTTGCAATAACTTTATATGCAGATTTCACAATGAATTCTTCATTTCTTGTGTGTTTCCATCGAACAATATGTCTCCCCTGCTCAACTTCGGAACCCTCCTGGACAAATCTCCATGCCGCCTTGATCCCTGCCCAAGTATTCGATCCTATCCTCTGCATATCAATTTGAGGCATCAAATCATTTCCACATTTATATTTGGTTCTAATAATTCTTACCCATAAGTCATCCTTTTTCTTGATAAGATTCCATCCTAATTTGGCCATAAATGTATGGTTCTAGGTTTTAACATGTTTCAAACCCAAACCACCATTACCCTTTGACTTGCACACCGTATCCCAGGAAACAAGATGAATTTTCTGCTTTTCCAGCGTTATGCTCCACAAAAAGCTTCGATTTTTACTCTCAATCATATCATAGGAACCAAGAGGTATTGATGTTGTTTGCATTGTATAAGCTGGAATAGTAGATGTGACAGCCCCTACCAAAGTAGCACGTCCAGCTAGAGATAACGAATTTATTTTCCAATTAGATAACCTCTTCTTCACTTTATCGACAACCTCACTAAAGCTCTCCTTAGTCGCCCTTTTATGATGCAGATGAACTCCCAATTATTTACCAAGATCTGCTGCCATTTGGAACCCCAGAATATTGCTCAACTCAGCGCGTCGATTGTGATTCACATTCCTGGAGAAGAACACTCTAGTCTTCATAGCATTGACCTTTAACCCTGAGCTTGCACAGAATTCATCTAGGCAAGCCTTAACTTCATTTGCCTAAAAAACAGAAGCTTGACCAAACAAAATAATATCATCAGCAAAAAATAAATGAGAAATAGGAGGCCCATTCATACATAACCTTATTGGGAGCCAGTTCATTGTCTCCATCCTGTCTTGAATCATGTGAGCCAGCCGTTCCATGAAAATTACGAATAAATATGGAGATAAAGGGTCCCCTTATCTCACACCACGGGAAGTTTTAAATAAATCACCTTTTTCTCCATTCCATAATAATTGCATTGAAGGCGTCGTAACACAATAATTAATAATTCTGACCAGAATAGGAGGAAATGAAAGATCATTCAAGCATTGTTCCAAAAAACTCCAGTTCAGCCTATCATAAGCCTTCTCCATATCAATCTTAATAGCCATGTATCCACGTTTGCCCTGCATAATCCGCATAGAATGAACAACCTCCTGTGCTACGATAATATTGTCAGAGCTGTGTCTGCCTGGGATAAAACTGCATTGGTTAGGGCTAATAATTTTAGGAAGGACAACCCTTATACGCTTAGCAATCACCTTGGTAAGAATCTTGAAAATCACATTACATAAACTGATAGGACGAAGATCCCTTAACTCTTCCGGAGATTCCTTTTTTGGTATAAGTACCAGAAAAGTATTATTAATGCTTGTAATTTCTTCTGGATACTCCCAGAGTTTTTTGATAAAACTATAAACAGATGAATCAACGTGTTTCCATTGACTCTGGTAAAAGAGTGCATTAAAACCATCCAGTCCTTGTGCTTTCAACGCTCCCATATTAAAAACCACCTCCTTTACTTCTTCATCCCGTATATCTTTACCTAAGAGATAGAGGTCTTCATCTTCAATTCTTGGATATGTATTGTGACAATTGATTTTCTCCCTTTGAATCCGTTCCTCTGTAAACAAAGTAGTAAAATAAGAAGAAGCCATCTCTTTAATTAATTGCGCTTCATAGACCCAATCTCCATCCTCATTTCGAATAGCTCCAACAAAGTTTCTTTTTCTTCTTCCATTAGCCCGAGCATGAAAGAATTTTGTATTTCTATCTCCCCTCACTGACCATTCAGAGCGAGCTTTTTGTGCCTTAATAATGATTCCTGCAATAAGACACCCTCAAGCTCGCCCCATAAAGAAGTTTGAAGGTTTTGAAGTTCCATTGAAAGCCCATATTGTTTCTCCGCTTTAGTAATTCCATTAAGACGTCGCATTAGCTCCCGTTTCCTCTTATCCGTATGACCGAACACTTTTTTGTTCCAACTTTTACAATCTTCAATAAATAGAGTGATTGCCTCCTTCCACTCGCCAGTCGTCCTCCAATTTTCCCTGACAAATTCTTCAAACTCATCATGTAATACCCAAGCCGCGATAAACCAGAATGGTTTATTATTCTGACTCGTCCTGCTTAACCCTTTCAAATGCAACAGAATGAGACGATGATCAGATTTATACCATGGTAAATGAGTAACACTTGCATTTGGAAACATTTCTAACCATGCATTTGATCCAAGAACAAGATCAAGTCTGCAATGAGAATCTGTTCTATGCCACGTAAATTCAGGTCCATTAAACCCAAGATCATTTAGAACAGCAGCATCAACAAAATTAATGAACTCTCTATCCGGCCCAATATTCTCACCCATAGACCTTCTTTCATTCGTCATCAAAGTAGCATTAAAATCACCACCAAGAGCCCAAGGTCCATGTATCCTGTCACGCAACTCAAAAAGATCTTGCCACAATTTTCGTCTTTGCATTAAAATCGGGCTAGCATAAATAAGTGTCAGTTCCCACGTTCTACGATCATTCCCACAGATTCTAATATGCATAAATTGTGGATGCTTCACTAATACCTCAACTTTTCCCACCTTTTCAGACCACAAACACCAAATCCCTCCCTTGAAACCTTCTGCATCAATAATTTGAACAAATGGAAATCCCAGCTTACCAGCTATTTTGACTGCTCTATTCCCACTGTACCTAGTTTCAAAATTTGCCATAAAATCCACATTATGGAACCGTGACATTTCCCTTATAAGATTAGGAAAAAGGCGAGCTCTTGTGCCCCGTGTATTCCATAAAATGAAATTCATTAAGATAGATTAATATTTTTTTGGGGTGGAATCCCCCATCAAAGCATCTTCATCCACTCTACCACCTTCAGACATTGTTAATAAAGAAAGGTCATCATGATGATCTGTAGTTATCATACCTTGATCCACGATATAATTAGCTTTTGACACTTCACTATTTTGCAACATTTCCCCCTGTTCCATCTCAATGTTAAGATTTTCCGCTTCATTACCACGTGATTCTTCAGTAGCCTTTAGGGTTTCACTAGGCCTGTCTTTCAACACAGAAAAAGGATTTAGGGAGATAAATTCGGTTGCATCATGGTTAACAATCTCCCCCCTTTTGATACATCATGTGTCGGTAATTTGCCTCTAACCATGTTCATTTTTTCTCTTGCACGTCTCTTAATCCCGGTTAGTCGTTTTTCACCCACTGGAACCCACTTTTGCTCTGTAACATTCTTATTAATATCCATCCCAACTTGACGCCTTCTCTCATTTACTCCCTCACTCTCATCCTTCCTTTCAACCGTCTTTCCCTTATCCTTGGCAAAATTAAGTTCATTTTTCTTTTGAGAACCCTTCTGACTTGTAACCCCTTTTTTTCCTCCTCCATTAGAGCTTGAACCTACTATATCCACTTTATTAATATTTGCTGGTAAAGTCATATTCATCTTACATATTGAGAATTATATTAATTCCTCTTGCACATCTTCTAGTCCAAGAATAAAGCACAAACAACCATTAGATCAGAGTATGCAAATATATTGCAAAACAAAGCATCTACTGATTGATAGAAAAATTGAAGTGAGATAATGACATTTGGGCCCCCTAGATGATGGTTGTTTTTTTGTTCTTTTGCTTTTTTGCCAACGATGGTTGTTAAGACTTTAGTCTCCTAAATTGGAAAAATATCAAATCCAAATTGTAAAAAAAAATGCAATAAGTGATGTTGTTAACCCGTACATGAAACAATGAAATCTTGGTCATTTATCAATATGACAATTTATGTAAAAACTAGATGAAAGACCATAAATTATTCCCTTTGGTCCTCAATATAAGACATATTTGGGGAGTTGATTTTGATTTTAAATATAAGACATAGTTTTCACATTTGTTCGTCTTTTCCTAATTTACCCATATCAATGCCCCTTCAACAATAATCAAGGAGGAGAGGAAATGAGGAAATGAGGAAATTAAGGAAACTGACTAGGACGTTGTAGAAAATACATTAACTAAGTCAACTAACTTCAATCAAATTAGGAAAATATGTCATATATTAAGGACTGGAGAGAGTATTTGAGTTATATAAGAACAAGCCTCAAGGCCTTATCAAATGATTAATTGCAATTTATCTGAGAATAAAATTTTATTGGATGATGGATTCAGTCACCAAGCAAAGTTGAGTTTGGTTCAGTGGCCAAACACAGACAAAATTAAGACAGAGAAACCATTGAGCATCCAAAGAATATGACAGTTCAACTCAGTTTGCAAGGAAATTTAATCATATTCTGTGATGAAGTAATTGCAAATAATACACAGAAACCTACCCTTATATTCATATAAGAACCAAAAAACTAAAACTCCTAAATCTACACCATTGATGAAGAACTTTGCCCGTAAATACCAAACACAAGTTTCTCTATAAAACGAAAAATCTATATCCCAGGGCCCAAAAAAAATAAAGAAAAGTTGTACTAGATTCAACCAAACACAAGAAAAAATGGAAACAAAGAAAAGAAAAAACAAAAGTTGTGGGTTTTGAGCAGAAATTCAGAGCAATTTGAAGAGACCAATCAAAATAAATGGAAATGAGGAGATAAATGATATTGCATTTTAAACGAAGCTAGATGGATTGAATCGAGTCATAGAGAAAGAAGAGAAAAGGGAGGAGCACTAGTAGAAAGGCCTGAGAGCGTAATCGAGGTCGAAAACGACAAGTCGTGGGAGAGCTTGAAAGACTCCAATTATCTAAAGTGCCTCCGCCTTCACCTTCTCATCTCCCATCTCTCTGCCTCTGCAACCCTCAGCGATTGAATTGCAATGGGGTGTGTTTGGAATAGCAGAGGAAAGGTAGTTTATTTTTACTTTGTCTTGTGGAATCTTAAGATTAGGAAAAAATAAGATTGAGTAAAATGATTAATATTTGGATTAGCGATTGGATAAGTATTTTTATAAATGTGAGGAGTTGTTTGATTTGGCTTTTGTATAAGTGGCTTTTGTGATATTTAAGAGAAAAAATGTTCAAAATTGTGAAAAGTGAAAAAATTAACTTTGGAAATTTGGCAATGGTAAAATACCTAATTAAATTAAAATAAAAATGCAAATAAATTAGAAATGATACAAAGTTAAAGTTTTTGATACTGTAAAATATAACAGAACTAATCAGATCAAAGGTCCCGTACAAATAGATCCCTGATGGTGTCACTAACATGATTCATTTGGATTGAATCCGAGGATCATTTCACTACAAAAAAACAGCAAATTACCCACGGAAATTACCCACGGAATTCCGTCTCTGAAATCAAATTACCCACGGATTAGGGACGGAAACGGAATTACCGACGGATCACCGACGGAATTTTTTCCGTCCCTAAAAAATCCGTGACAAATTGATTTACCGACGGAATTTTTATTCCGTCGGAAATTACCGACGGATTACCCACGGAAAAAATTCCGTCGGTAATTACCGACGGAAATTACCCACGGAAAATTTTCCGTCGGCAATTACCCACGGAATTTACCCACGGAAAAAATTCCGTCGGAGATTACCCACGGAATTTACCCACGGAAAAAATTCCGTCGGTGATTACCCACGGAATTTACCCACGGAAAAATTCCGTGGGTAATTACCGACGGAATTTTTTCCGTGGGTAATCCGTCGGTAATTTAATATTATTTTTTAAAAAAAAAAATTCCACGTGGCAATCTTAAAAAAGGCCACGTGGACATCTCCGAAAGCCCCCCACCGCCCGCCCCCACATCTGGCCCCGTCAGCCCCTGAGCAAGGGCCACATGTCCCTCTAACATTGCGCCACGTGTCTCTGAGATAATTGTTGCATTTTGTGACGAAGGTAGGATTTGAACCTTGGACCTTTTGGTATGTGTTCTGATGCCTTTGCCAGTTGAGCTGCTTTAACCTTGTGTTATTTATTCACGTAATAATATATATAATGTAATAATTTAAAAACAAATATAATATTAAGATAAATATATATAATTAAATATATATATTTATATATAATTATATTTTTCGTTTTTTATAATATAAATATAAATTTTATTAATTTCTTATTTCATTTAAATATTTAATATTAATATAAATATATATAATATTAAATATATATTTATATATAATTATATATTTTGTTTTTATGATATAAAGTTTAAAATATTTAATTTTTTTATTTCATTTAAAATTTTTATTATTAATATTATATATATTTAATTTTTTTATTTCATTTAAAATTTTTATATTTAATATATTTAATATTAATTTTATAATATTTAAATTTTTATTTGTTATATATTATTTTTATTTTTATTATTTTATATAAATTATTAAAATATGATAAAAAAATTATTAGTTTTACCGACGGATTACCCACGGAATTCCGTGGGTAATTTCTCATTCAAATTACCCACGGAATTCCGTGGGTAATGCGTGGGTAATTACCCACGGAAAAAATTCCGTGGGTAAAATTCAAATTTACCGACGAAATTTTGATTCCGTCGGAAATTACCGACGGATTACCCACGGAATTTTTTCCGTGGGTAAATACCGACGGAAATTACCCACGGAAAATTTTCCGTCGGTAATTACCGATGGAAAATTTTTCCGTGGGTGATTACCCACGCTTTACCCACGGAATTCCATGGGTAATTTCTCATTCAAATTACCCACGGAATTCCGTGGGTAAAGCGTGGGTAATTACCCACGGAAAAAATTCCGTGGGTAATCCGTCGGTAATTACCCACGGAATTTTTTTCCGTCGGTAATTCCGTCGGTAATTTTTCCGACGGAAAATCCGTCGGTAAATCGTAGGAAATTAGCGACGGAAATAATTCCGTGGGTAATTCCGTCGGTAATAACATGTTTTTTTGTAGTGTTTGTTGATGATGACTCTTGATCTTAACTATTATCTACATAAACTATATTCTCATTCTCTGCATTCCTAAAGTCATCAGTTCGGGAATTTTTTTCTAATGAAATTATGTATAGTCATTGTTGCACAGACAATGCGGATTTACGCGTCGAAGCTGTACTTGCACATTTTTTTGTAAGATTTCGAACCTATTTTTACATACTCCAAAAGTCCTTTCTATTGTACACCTCAAGCTCGAATGATAAAAATTGAAGGCTTCATTAGGATTCCGAAACACCCATTGATTCCTGAATTCTGGGAGGTGGTAACGTTCATATCTGTAAGGACTAAGAAACCCAACTGATGTTGGGTGGCCAGAATCGACCAAATAATATTTGCCTAACATCTGTTAAAATCATTGTATATGTGAGATTATTTTAAAAGGTAAACGAAGACAAAGAAATGTAATTGAAGTATACGAAAATATATCTTGTGGTGGATATGGGAAATTCATGGCTGGATTTGAGACAGCAGAGTGAAACACACGAGCATCATGTGCTGAACCTTCCTATCCCGCTAACACGAACGTAAAGCACATATCCCAATCACAAACAACCATAACATTCAGCCGAACGAGGATCTCAGTCGAGTGAGGATCTTTGTTCCACCGAATGAGAAGAGATTTTTGTGAAAGACCGAATCTTAGATGCTGAGAAGACACCATTAGCTTTTGTGAGGATATCAGAAATTAGAAGATAAAAGATGAAGAAGAGAGAGAATAAAGTGGTAGGTGAGAATTTTAAATGGTAATAAATGCACAGGTAACGGTTAAAAGCTAATCAGTGGTTCCAAAAGCCTGTTATTCTCTGGAAATTCTTGTATTTCATCACATTTTTCTCATATATTTGTGGTTTTAAACTTAAATTGTGCATAAGTTTTATACATATGAAGAAAAATGTGATATGTTGAAAATACTTGAAAAAGTGCAAATTTTGAGCTAAATGTATAGGGTTTTAGATTAAATTGAAGAATTGAAAAGCTCATAAAATCCTTCTCTTTGTAGGAGGATGATGACAAGAAATGAAAGCTTACATGGATCCTTGGAGGTGAAGAAAAGAAGAACAAAAGTCAAGAAGGAAGATCAAAGTAGCTTGAAGGTGTCCCCGGTTGCTTTTGCTACGCCACAGCGAAGCAAAAGCGAAAACACATCAAAAATAGGCCTTTCTGACCGCGTACGCTGTGGGTTCGCTATAGCGAAGCGAAAGCGAAAACACATCAAAAATAGGCCCTTCTGACCGCGTACGCTGTGGGTTCGCTATAGCGAAGCGAGGGCGAAGTCGTGATACTGCAACTGTGCGTTTTGAAAAACTGATGCTTCAGCTGACTTTTTAACCTAATGGGGGCGCCGAATTGAAGCTATTCTGCACAAGGAAGAGTTCAAGGACTACAAGGAGGCTTCTTGGAGAGCTTGAGGAGGATTTTGGTGCTTCTTGGAGGAGATTCTTGGAGAAATTCAAGATTTTTCTTCTCTTTTTCTGGTTTTTCCCCTCTTCTCTTCTCAATTGCTGATATGGTCATGAGTTTTATATTGAGTTGTTGGTTTGTATTGACTATGAGTGGCTAAAACTCTCATTTAGGATTACTTCTACTCATTGGATGGATTAAAACTACTATATTTTCTTGCTTTTGCTAGTTGTTGAGAATATATGTTGATTTTCCTCTATGCTTAATTACTATCTTGTGCTTGATCACCACATGATTAGTTTAGTTCAATTGAATGATGCTTGAGAGAGCTATTTTGGTTGAAAAACTTGAGAAAAATCATGTTAGACTTGAAGTTTAGGGATTAAATGGATGGTTTGTTGTTAGAATAGCGATATATCTAATAACCTAGCATAGTCTAATGAAGAATTGATTGGAAAAGATGATTTTCATTAATGATAGACAAGAGATTGACCATTGTTAATGAAGATTAAAAATCAATCTTGACTTGAGAGAGCTTGATTGATGATTTTAGAATCTTTGACTAGCATATGGACTCACACAACTAGCATAAGTGAATTAATTGCATAGTTTTATGAAATACAATGAGGAAGAAGTAATCCTAAGCCTTTAAACCTTGAAGTAGAATCAATTTTACATTCATCTTTGTTTTACCTTATTGTTTTTCACAAATTCTCTTAATTAACATACTCAATTCCAAATGATTTCATTCAACTAGTTAAAAACATAGTTACAATAATTAACGCACTTTCGTCATAGTCCTCGTGGGAACGATCTTTACTTATCATTTTATTACTTGCGACCCGTGCGCTTGCGGAAGCTAAACGGCGAACAAAGCCACATTTGCAAGCTTAAAAAAAACGCTGCTTACCAAAAGAAGCCCATCTTCCAAATTGTCATACCAAACACCTAATTTAAGTCAACGTTAGTGAACAGTGTAATTTTTTCCCAAATCGCATGATTACCTCACCCAATTGTCAAAACAAACACACTGATGTTCACCAAATATTCTCGCTCGAGCTAGATGCAATGCTCAAGATATTAGGACCAGCGCCTTTAGGCGCTATGGTCACCGAAGCGCCTTTAGGCGCTTCTCCCCCCTCCCCCATCCTGGTTCGATCCCGGTCGCCGATGTAATCAAAAAAAAAAATGCTCAAGATATTAGTATTTTGGGTTAAGGGGCAATATTTTGCCTTGTAAGTTTTCTCCCTGGCTAATTTTACCTAGAATTTTTTGGGGGTAATTTTTTTTCAAAAGTGTCAAAGGGGGTAATTTTGCCCCTATCGTTATTTTAGTTAATTTATCTTAAAAATTTTAAATCTAACTTTAAAAAAAATGAAGTTGATGACACGGACTTTTTAGGACAAATTTACACTTTAACAAAAATAACATGATGACATGTGGACTGTCAGCTCATCATATTTGGTCACTAACAGTCAAAATTAACTGAAATAACAACTAGAGTAAAATTGCCCTATTTTGACAGTCCCAGGGCAAAATTGCCTTCAGAAAACTTTAGGGACAAAATTACCCTTTAACCTTAATATTATATATATATATACACACACACAAACACACATATTAATCATGGATAAACAGTTTAATTCCCCACTTAAATTTCATGTAGAAAAAGCCGTGAGCTCTCAAATTCAATGGAAAATTAATCTTTTTGTTCCAATAGTTTTCATTGGGTGAAACTATCTCTTCACTTTGACTAGGTGCAACGCAATTCCTATACTTTTGCTCGGTTGTAACTTAGTCCTTACAAAATAAAGGTCAAAGACTGAGTTGCAGCGGGTGAAGATTGATGCACCCATGTCGTGTGAGTTCTCAAAATAAAACTAGGTTTGAAAATGTAGCGTAGTAGCTCAACCTAGGTCGTTCTTGTGAGGAGATTAATTTCCAAATTTCTAAATAGTGAAGTGATGAATACCTTAAAGTTACGAGAATCATTTTGAGAAATTGTTCATAAAACTAAAGAAGTAATCTAATCTAATTCAATATTTTTGTATTTTTCGGTTTTTAAAGCAAAGAAGCAAACTGAATCGAAATTAACAATAAACAAGCTAAATTCAATCAACTAATATAATAATGAGATGAGATTCCCTTAAGTTGAGGTTTTAGTCTTCCTTGCTTGCTAATGATATGAATTCCATAATATGAGTCAAGAGGATGGAACTAAGCTACCACTAGCTCCATACTTGCAATAATCATTTAATTCATTCTACTGAAGCAATTAAGTGAATACCACTAAATAATTCAGACTCAAGAAGATGAATAATTAATTTCCAATTCTAACTTGTAATTATCATTACAAAAGTTCAAAGCATTTATTTTAGTCATTTACAATCCACTCATCCGAGTTGGAATAAACAACTCAACCTACTCCTAATTTGAATCATACAAAGCTTAATTAATCAACTCCTAGCTCAACCACCAAGTTTATTCACTTGGCATAGAACAATCTAGATCATAATCACATACTTAACCATGCCATATAATTATGAAATAGAAAGAGAGCTTAAGGAATTCTATTGAAGTTTGGAAGCTCAAACCATTACCCAACTCAAGAAAATCACCAAGACTTAGCTACTCATGGAGGAAGAAGATGAAGCTTGATGAAAGGAAAAATAATTGGCCATGGATGCAACAACCTTCACGCCTATTCTTCAATTCTCCTTCTCCAAGTGGCGGCTGAAGCTCTCCAGGACGTCTTGCTCTTCACAGCGCCTCTTCCTTCCTTTTCCTTTTTCTCGTGTCCCCCTCCCCTTTTCACACTCGGTGTTGGTCTCTTTTTCCACTCTATCACAGCCGCATTACCCCTCCTTTAATTGTGTAGCCCTTTTTCTTTACTTAACCCTTTCGGTCCACCATTTGAAATCGGTCCAGCTGACTCCTCAATCTTTAATTATTGATTTCGGCCCAGCTATTTCAAGTTCACGCCAATTCTCATAGGCCTCCTTCATTTCCTTTTGTCCGGCCATGCTTTTTAATTCCATTTGGTCAAGAATTTCGGCTGCCTCCACTCTCTTTTCTTTTTCCTTTCACCATCGGTTCAGCTCTCCTTTTCCTTTAATAAATTTATCTCATTCGGTCCAGCAGCTGCTTTTGTCAATTATTTCGGCTGGAGCTCCAAAATCCCCAGTTCGGTCCAGCTTCTTCACTCCCTTCAAATCATCTTCTCGGTCCAACTAGCTCTAATTCTTCAATTCCATTATTCCCTTTTTCGGTTCAGCAGCTCCTCTCATTAACTCAGCCATTCTTTCTCTTTGCAATTCAATTGTTTTTAGGTTAAAAGTGAGTTGTGCCTTGTTTGGATAAGAGATGAAAATCTATTTCGGTATTAGGCGTAAAATTACAACTACCAAACAAGGCCCTTACTCATTTAACCTCCTCTTTAGAAAAATGTGAAAATAAATTCTGCATTTGTGATGCTCCACTCTTGTCCTTTATTAAGCTCCAAAATGACATCTTTGACCTTGACCACTCAAGTTGTGCCACATCATCACCTACAAAATTAGATACACAAAGGTAATATCTTTTGCTCACAATTAAAGAATAATGGGAATAACAAATATTAATTAAAAATATAACAATTTAACCACTTTAATTCTCAAATTATTCTTTCACTAAAATCTCACATTAACACTTGATTATGCCTAAAATATTCAATTAAGTCCCACAAAAGCCTAAGATTAATTACTAAAATTATATAAATATTGAGCTCTATCAAAGATCATCTTCAAGATTGGTGTTCTTAGTCAAAAACAGATAAAACATTCAGATGTTTTACTCAACTTGCCTTCCCATAGGTGTGCTTGGTTTGAGGGGAGGGAAGGGGGGAGCTATGTTACCTTAGTTATTTGGTTTGTTAAAGGGGTAAGGAGGGGATCTTTTGTAATAAAAGCCAAAAATAAAGGGAGGGAAGGGAATGAGAGCCAAAATTTTCCATTCAAAAATTCAAACCAAATGAAAGAATGAGAACCCCCTCAAACCAAACATAAAGGAAAAGTAATTCAGTAGCTCGAAGAATGTCAAAGATTTATCAACTTGGTTAGGGTCAAAAGGAATTGGTTAGATTTTTCGTTCTTATAACATGTATATGAGGAAGAATGCACACATCATGACTCCTCACTATGTTTTTTCAGTCATAAACTAAAAAACTTCTCTTTTTTGTTTGAATATAAAGAAAATTTCAGTCAACACCCATGGAAGAAATTTTATTTCAATCAATCCAAAAAATTTTGAAACTTCACTGCATCCTTAGGGTCAAAAAAAATGATGCCCTTGATTTATTTTTTTTAATCCCCTTATTTATCTTGTAAATGCCTTTATTTGTCTTGTGAATTCTTTTATTTATCTTGTGAATAGCCAAAATGTTCTTATTAACTCCCTGATTTCTTTTGAATCCCTTTACTTATCCTGTAAATGCATTTATTTGTCTTGTAAATGTCCTTATGAAAAATAAAATAAGGACAACATTGTCTTTTTACCGACAAAATTTAATTCCATTTTGGTCCAAGGGGTGCTGTGAAATTTCAGAATTTTTTAGGGATTGACTAAAATAGAATTGCTTTCACATAGCTGACTGAAAATTTTCCTTTAAAAAATGTAAAATTATCCTCTTAATAAAAAATGTTTGGAAAACATCGACACAGGTAATTCCATGCTGGGTAGTTATCCTCTACTTCAATCATATGAAAACGGTCATTCAAATATACAATCAATTAAACTAAAAGGTCTTAGGCTCTATTTCGTTGCTTCCATAGAAATGGAAAAGGATTCCCATATAAAGATCGAGGTATGCAACATATTTCCATAGTCTCATTACCTAACATTAGCTATAGGCTTTTTTCTATTAATTTTTAGCAAATAATAAATATGATATTTGCCATACCAACAAGTGATTGATCGAAATGGTAAGTGATTTTGACCCCTTCAAAAATGAGAACACAAGTTTGAATCCTATGAATATTTGTTAATAGAGGAGATAACCCGTTAGACGACATACTCTCTCTCTCTCTCTCCATGAACCTGGATAAGTCAATTGCTTGAATATATAATACATTGCCTGTGTTGAAGAAGGGCAGGGTTCGAAAAGGCGCCTAATGCCAAAAAAATAATTACATTTGCCATTTAAAAAGTTACTTTCCATTTCAGTCCCTTTTTCATTCCATTATATGTACCAAATAAGGACTTCACGCTTAAGTACACCAGTGTCAAATGAGTCGAATCTTTACAAGAGTCCAATAAAGGAAATTAATTAACACTCACGCCTCTGTTTTTAGCCCTAAACTCTAGCCAAACTGGAAATGAACCATAAATAATTTTGGGTTAAGGTGCAAATTTACTCTGAAATTTTTCGCTTAGGAGCAATGTCACTCCAGAATTTTTTTAAGTTTAATGTTGCCTTGGAAGTCCTGGAAGTATTAAAATTCAGCAATATTGCTCATTTTCGTTAAAAAATTGACAGTCAATGTCATTTTTGAACAATCAACATTAGTTTTTTAACTTTTATGACAACATCATTACAATTTGAAACTTTCAGTGTAACATTGAAGTTAAAAAACCTTCTAGGACAATATTGCCCTTCAGCGAAAAACTTTAGGAACAGATTTACGCCCTAACCCAATAATTTCTCTGCAATGCGAAGCTCTCAACAATGCCATTACGGTTATTTAATTAAAATCATATATTTCCGTTGATTTATTCCATCTTTGCAACTTCTACGGGATGTAGTGCATTCATGCCATTTTTGTACTTAGCTTAGGAAACCATATAGGCATAATCATCACTACTAAAATGAGGTTCTTGCATCACATAAGTGAAAGAATGAATAACAAATATGGGGCATAAAATGGCCCTTGAATAAAAAGAATGATCAGTATATGAGTTATTCACTTTCCACTAGAATAGCTAAGAAAGGATCATGAAAATAATATTGAAAATGAAGTTTCCTTTTTTGTAAACTTAAGCAAGTGTATTTGAACAATTCATTCAGCGGCAGCACTTGTAAATAGACAGAAACATGCCATTTCTTTGAAATGCGTAAGAACAGCAGGTACATCTTTGAATCAGAAATTATGCTTTATTTGCCAAAAAAAAAAGGATAACAGTAAAATAAGCAAAACAAAAAGGAAACCATTCTAACATTGCACAAAAAGTGTTTTTTAAATCAAAAGGTAAGATTTACCAAAAGATGGAGCCAGACCATATTGAGAAATGATGTGATATGAGAGATAAGAGGGAAGAATTACAGAGCTGATTCCAGAAGTGATTTGATGAAATGCAATTTCATTAGAATATCATAAAATTGATAATTACTTTTCCAGTGATCTTCTTGTACAGTGCAAGCACATCTTTTACCGTGGACTCAAAGTGCGTAGTGGGGTCATATATAGCTCTACAAGTAATAAAATGTTAGTCAGCAAAACTGATTTTTTCAGATAAAATGAAGTCCCCTCAGGTGGAACAAGAAAGATGGTAAAATCTCACATCCCTTATGACGGAAATAAACCAAAGACAAACATAACCCTACTCATTTGAAAATATGAAGTATGAAGCAGCTATAGGTCTATACCAAAACTAAAAAAGGATATTTGGTTGTGCAGAGACTTGAACCATTTAACTTCAAAGCTATTTTTTTTAATCAAAGTGGTCTTTAACATGGTATCCCAGTCCCACAAATCAAGCAGGCACATTTGTAATGGTATGGTATGCCATTTCTATATTCACACACACACACATATATACACACACCCCAATTCTAGTTTCCTTTCACAAGGGATAAGGAAAAGAAAGCAAGTGAAAAAAATAAAATAAAATAATTTAAAGAGATTATACTCGTTATTAGATATCAAGTGAAAAGAAAGCAAGTGAATAAAATAAAATAAAAGAGCTGAGTGAGAATCATTGGTATTTGGAATAGGATGACTCATAATACGTATAGCACGTGCAACTTTTCCGACCTTTTTGACCTATCAGTCAATAAAAATATTTGCAGGTGAAGATTAAACTCATTATCAGATATCAAGATTAATTATATTACTTTCTCATTTAAACCATGAAAACTTGCTTTTCTAATCACTAAAATATGAGAGAAGCTAATAATCTAAATACTCTTAAGAAATCTAACTGGATACCTTATCGAGTAGATATGAGGCATCACACACAATTTTCTTGCATTTGGCTGTTTCCCCTTCAGATGTCACACCGATGACTTTCTCACTATCATCAAACTCAACCTACTCAATAGAAAATAAACAATGAAAAAGTTGAAACAGAAAATAAAAAATATTAGAAAAAAAAAAGGACATAAAGAACTTGGGGAGACAAAATGAATTTTAAGGGCTTGTTTGGTATGAGGGGAGGGGAGGGGAGGGAAAATATTTTTGAGTTGAATTTTAAAAAAATCAGAGAAGTGGGGTTAAAATTTTTAAATTTATTTTTTACTCTTTCATCTTACATCTTCTCTTTACTAAAATTTTGTAACCCCACTGCTCCAATCTTTTTAAATTCAACTCATAAGAATTTTTACTCCCCTTCAAATCCCTCATACCAAACAGACCCTAAATTAGTTGCAAATGGCATGTCAGAGAAGAAATATCCTTACAATTCAATTTAATTTCTTAATGCTAGTGATTCATCATTATGAATTTAACCAAACAATTCATTATCATTATGAATTTGGGTATCAAATTCAGATGCTCTATAGATGGAAACCTAAAATTTTTGCAATGCTTTATAAGTTTTGAAGTCAAATAGTTTAAGGATATATAAACTATATATTGATACAAGAATGTCACCATTTGTGTGTCAAAGAATCAGAGAGAGCAAGAGAGATAATAGGACAATTCTTAATGCAATTTGCTTCATTAGTTCATTATTCAATAAAACACAAGAATGTCCTTGTTTTGTCCAGCAGAAGAAACCAAGTTAGGATGAGGGAATAAGTTATGACAAAGAAGTAGTGGGAGTTAGAAATATACGAACCATGAAAACTTTTATGACTTATGGGCTAATTACCTTCCTTAGGACATATGAGGAAAACACTTTGAAAGTAAACTAGATAAAGTCTTTGAAGGAATAACAAACATTAAGCAGTAGAGTAGAAGCGCGTACCGGTAAAGTTGGATCCGGGTTTGGGGGCCCACGCAAAGATTAGACTACAAGAGCCTAATCAGGGTTTGCACAGCAGTGCACCAGAACAAGCAAGATGGTAGATAAGAGGGGATTGCCAGAAAGCTCAATGGTAGGGGTGGTTTGCAATGCTAGGGGCACACCCTATTTATAGTGATCAGAGTGACCACTAATTAGGCAGTGTGTGCACCCTTTTCTTGCTCTCCAAGTTGGTGATTTAATTCGATTGATATTCCTCAATCATGGAGATTTGTTTCTCAATCATAATCCCCCAATTAATTGCCAACTTATTTACCAAGCAACAATCTTATGTTGATTGATTAATTATTTGATAAGGCAACTTATGCCCTTAATCAAATAGTTTTGCCCATCAAGGGCGGACTTGGACCCAAAGTCCAACATCTCCCACTCGCACTTGATGGGCCACCCATCATGCGACTACATCTTCTTCTTGTTTCATATTTGGTGTCTGTCGTGACTGCGTGGGCACAACATTTTCAGAACCTTTGGTGCTTGTGATACTAGAAATCCTTGATATCGGATCAGCATCCAAGGACACCCTTTATGAACCTGTAAATTGTTGCCTCATATGCCTTAGGTCTGTCCATACACTCAACTCATGGCATATCTGATCCCTCTTGAGTCATAGTTTCTCTTGTTTCTGAACTTGACCCAGATTGCCTACTATGTGCATGGTATCCACACTTACAGGTTTTTCTCATAACCTATAAGGGACATGTCACATATGCCACCGCAAAAGGTGTACTTCAAGATAGACCTTCCTTTTTTACTAGAAACATCGATCTTTCCCGACTTGGTCGCTTTCCTAGCTTTTAGTTGTCTGATCGAATCGTACGTGATCATTAAAGCTTCAGCCAAAGTAGCTGGCCCCAAGTTAGGCTTTTAGGATGCCTTCCTAAGTCCTGAGGGCATCGTTTGAAGGATTTCTCCTTCCTGGGACCCACACAGTAGTGAACCAGGGATCTGTCACCTACGTCCCATATTGCAGTCATTCTCTCAAGCATATGAAGTATGAATTGCACGCTACGGTGATTTTGCAATGGTGTACGTCGATTTTACCTTTATCTTTCACCATACAGACTTTAGTTCAAATGCACTCAACATTGGAACCAGAACTTCGCTTTTACAATCATTCCCTTTTGGAACCTCATTTGTAAAAGAGAGTCCTTTGCCTGGCTACAGGTCTGATGATACATTCTTTGTAATCATGCCTCAACCCATGACGTATGTATACATGCGAATCTCATCTCAGTTCAACTGAGGTGACTCAAGCGCAAAGATCTTCCTTACCCATCTCATGGTGATCATTTGCTCGTCTTATCATCCCACGCCCCTGTAAATGATGGGAAGATGGTTGTTCGTGTGAGTGAACCAACCTTCCTGACCTGTACGACATACGGAATTGCATACCTCGTGCCTATGCATTAATAAATACACAATATATTTGAAAAAACTGAAAATGCATTATTTTATTGCAACGTTCAATACATTACATTCTACGCATGCCCAAAGCATTTACATGTTTAACAAAAGGGTTTCTCGCAATGGGCTTTGTAAGGGGATCAGCTAACATCTTATGAGTAGAAAGGTATTGAACGGTCACTTGTTTCTTAGTGATTATGTCTCTTACAAAATGATATTTAATGTCTATGTGCTTTGTCCTACTATGATCCTTAGGGTCCTTAGCATAGGCTATTGCGGCTTGACTATCGCGATGTATCATAATAGGACCCTCCTTTCTGCCTTTCATTCCTAGACATTCTAGAAATCTCTTAAGCCATACAGCTTCTTGAACAGTGGCAGAACAAGCTATGTATTCAGATTCCATGGACGACAGAGCCACACAGGTCTGTTTCTTACTGCTCCAGGAAATTGCTCCATTGTTTATGAGGTACGCGTATCCTGAGGTGGAGTGTCGTTCATCTTTATCTCTCGTCTAGTCGGCGTCAGAGTATCCTATTAGATGCATATCTCTACCTTGGTAACATAGCTCATAATCCATGGTTCCCTTTAGGTACCTCATGATTCTTTTCACAGCTTCCCAATGCTTTATTCCAGGGTTGGATTGAAAATGGCTCACAAGTCCGACTGCGACGCATATGTCTGGTCTAATACAGAGCATAGCGTACATCAAGCTTCCAACTGCACTCGAGTACGGGACTCTTTTCATGTGCTTTATTTCGGATTCTTCCATAGGACACATGTCCGTGCTGAGGTGGTGTCCTTTAACCACAAGGGTATCCATAGGCTTGCAGTCTCTCATATTGAATCGTTCTAAGATCTTTGCTATGTATGCCTTTTGTGACAAGGATAGCAATCTTTTTGAACGATTCCTCTTTATCTTGACTCCCAAGATATATTCTGCTTTGCCCATGTATTTCATTTCAAAGTTCAAGGATAACCAATCCTTGATTGTTTTGACTACCTTAAGACTCGTTCCGGCCAGGAGTATATCATCTACATAAAGAGACAAGATCACAAAATCATCTCCAAACCGCTTTATGTAGACACAGTGGTCTTCTTCGATCATCTCGAAGTTGAATGAGGTCACTGCCTCTTGAAATCTTATATACCACTGTCTAAATGATTGTTTCAATCCGTAGATGGACCTTAGGAGTTTGCAAACCTTTTGTTCACTTCCCTTTTCTATGAAGCCCTCAGGCTGCTCCATATATATCTCTTCATCTAGTTTTCCATTAAGGAATGCGGTTTTTACATCCATTTGATGTAACTCCAAGTCCATACTTGCCACTATGGTGAGTATGAGTCTTATTGAGTTAAACCGCACCACTGGCGAGAAGGTATCTTCATAGTCTATCCCTTCTCATTGGGTGTACCCCTTAGCCACCAAGCGTGCTTTGGGTTTGTCAATTTATCCATCTACCTTTCGTTTATATTTGAGAACCCATTTGTTCCAAATTGCCTTTCGGCCTGGTGGCAGGTCAACCAATTCCCAAACTTGGTTAGCTTTCATGGAATTCATCTCCTCTTCTAAGGCATTTTGCCATATTTCCTTAGCAGGTCTGGTTAGCGCTTCTTTAACACTTTTCGGATCTTCCTCATTGTCTTCTGGATTGACAATGAGTACTTCCCCTTCAACGGAGAAGCGTCTTTTAGGGATTCTATCCCTTTGGCTTCTCCGGGGTGGGAGTTCTCTAGGATTCTCTTCCTGTGCTTGATTATCATTTCCATGTTGTGAAAATGACTCATTTCTCCCACTCGGGTCAGTGATCTAAGGGATGCCTTCAACTTCCTCACTCTCATAGAGAGTTTCTGTTTGGTTAAGGCTTCCTCTGCTAGGAAAATCTGCTTCTAGGAACATTGCATCCCTTGACTCTACCTCAGTCATTGAGCCGTTCTCATTTTCACCAATGAAGACATATCCTTTTGATTGCTCAGAGTATCTTATAAAGATACATTTCTTGCCGTGAGGTCCCAACTTTCCATGTTTGTGAGACGAATTGTGTATATAGGCCGCCGATCCCCATGGTCGTAAGACACTTAGATCCGGCTTCCGGCCTGTCCACAGCTCATAAGGCGTAGAAGTAACTAATTTGGAAGGCACTTGGTTAAGTATGAATGTCGCAGTCAACAGTGCATCGCCCCAATATGAAATTGGTAGTTCAGCTTGTGACATCATTGACCTAACCATATCGAGAAGTGTTCTATTTCTTCTCTCAGCCACCCCATTTGGTTGAGGAGTGCCAAGGATGGTCAATTGTCTGATAATCCCTTTTTCATCACAGAGCGTTTTGAACTGTTCTGAGAGATACTCTCGACCTCTATCAGTTCTCAAGGCTTTAACCTTGCAATTTAGTTGATTTTCAACTAGATTAAGGTATTTCTTGAAGCATTCTAAAGCTTCAGACTTGTGAGAGATCAAGTATACATGTCCATATCGCGAAAAATCGTTGATAAATGTAATGAAGTACCATGCTCCATGTCGTGCCCTCATACTCATAGGTCCGCAGATATCCGAGTGTATCAGTTTAAGAGGATGTTCTGCTCTAGTTGCCTTTCCGAAGGGTTTCCTTATGCTTTTGACAGTAAGGCAATGCTCACATAGAGACATTTCCTTTTTCGACACGTCTCCTAGCAATCCTTCATTTGCTAGTTTGGTCATGCGTTCTTGACCAATGTGTCCTAATCTGGTATGCCATGTATCGTAATTATCATTAGATGAAATCGCATAGCATTGACTAGAATTAAAATCATAATTCATTAAAACAAAGAAACCATCCGAAATACAACCAAATCCGAAATAATCGGTCCCATTTGAAATGTCAACAACTTGATCATAAAAGTTAACATTAAAACTAAATTTAACTAAAGAAATAACAGACACTAGGTTTCATTGGATTTCCAGAGTGTAGAGGACACCTTGCAAAATTAGGGTTTGCCCACCTTATAAAGTCAATTTATAGGTGCCAATCCCTTTGACTTCTACCATCGCATTGTTCCCAACGTAAAGCCATCTGCTTCTAGCTGGTAGCCTGCGAAACTCCGTGAAGTTCCCACGATCTCTGCTCACATGGTCTGTGGCCCCTGAGTGTACAACCCACACAAGATTATCCTCAGCTATAAAGGCAGTACTAGAAACAAAAGAAAAATGAGAAGGGTTATCACATAGTACCTTATTCTTCTCAGGGCAATCTTTTGCAAAATAGCCTTTCTTTTCACAAGAGTAGCACTTGACCTTGGAAAGGTCTCGCTTCTTTGCAGGTTTCTTGTTCTTCTTGAAGGCATTCTTATCCTTATTTGCCCCTTGGTTCCCCTTCTTCTTTTGGGGTCCCTTGCCTTTATTGGGCTTTCGCTTCTAGGATGAAGCTCCTTTTTCTTCAGTTAAGAGTGCTTGACCATTGGTTTTTGCACCGTACATACGGTCATCCTCCAATTGGTTGTGACGAACAACATCAGCAAAAGTCTTGATGGTGTTGTTGTGAGTTATGGTGTGCTTCATGTGATCCCAACTTGCAGGGAGTGAATTCACAACAGCTTGTACTTGTTGTGCTTCAGAAAGGCTTCCTCCTGCCTTGATAAGTTCCCTTATCATATTCTGCATTTTCCTTAAATGCTGTCTTATGGTAGTGTTTGGACCCAGCTTATAATTGTCAAGCTTGACAGTGATTCTCCTGAGTCTTGCATCTTAGTACCATCAAACTCTTCTTTCAGCGCTGTCCACATGGCAGAGGCAGTGACATGTCCTTCAAATTGACATATCACATCGTCGGTCATTAACGCAAGCATTGTGATCCGAGCGATGGTATCCATCCTTTTCCTGGTTGCAAAAGCATCCTGTTCCCTTCGTGATGCATTAGCATTGGGTTGCGGAAGCACATTGGTCAAGACGTCCATGACATCTTGTTCCTCCAAGACATACGAGATCTTACGGCGCCACATGCCGAAGTTCTCACCATGCAGCTTGTCTCCTCGAACGAGATCAGCAACAAAAGTCTTGCTTGTCATTTGAGCCATTTTTTTGTCACATAGACATGCATTTTCATTAGGTATGCAATTTCATGTTGAAACACTATCTCTTTGTTTAAGTAAGAGTAGAAATTAATAGAATGAGAGTTTGCTAGCTTCGTGTTCAGGAATCAACTGGGTTGACTCCCATCCCACTCATTCTAGTTCACCGCTCATTATTATTAACTTCTATTCTTATTCAAACATATCCCCATGTTTTTTTTAGAAAAAAAAAATTCAGAAAAGAGAAAAAAAACATGCTCCCACTCAAATAAAGCATCATAAGGAAGTAGAATAAATAATTCCAAAAACAATTTATTCATTAAGCAATAATTCCATGAAGGGTTCATATAAGTTGCAATGAAAACATGGATAATTAAGTTTCAATAACGAGGTACATCAATGCCAAAATCTAGAAAGGTTTTCCTAGCCTTAGCTATATGAGCTCCTTTGTCCATATTGTTTATGCCTCTCTTGAAAACGTCTTTCCAAAATCCTAGGCCATGGAGATGACCCCTCTTTGTCACTTGCTCACGGTATTCCACCATAGCTTTCACGTAGAACTCAGCGTCACTGGCACTAGTGACTTGTCTACCATATTCACAAATGACCCCATAGACGCTTTTGATTTGAACATATCTATCAACGTCTTTTTCAACAAGAGATTTGATTAGAGCACTAGTTCTTGGTCTATCGACCTCCTCCTCTTCGAACTCATCAAATTTGAACTTTGCTTTCTCTTCTTGCTTCACCTCGTCAGGTGTGTTGGAGTCTTGTTGTGACAAAGGGGGACCCTTCTTGTTGGTGCTACCAACTCCACTTGAGGTCGTCACCTCTTGTTTATCATCAGAAGCCGGAGAATATTCAGGGGGAGCCCCATCAAAGGATTGGTCAGTGTGTATACTAGCCATATCTGACCAATAATCATTCATCACAAAGAAAAACAATTTTCAGAACTTATTTTAAATAGTTTAGGGTCAAAAAACACTCAAAAACGTATATAAAATGTTCTGAATAATTTCCAAAAATAGACAAATAATATATCAATATGAAGAACATGAATTTACAAATTTTTAGGGCCAAAAAATTCCAAAAATGCCCCTACACGCGCCCCCACGCGCCACCAAAAGGTTTATGGTTTAAAAAATTCATTTAAAAATAGGAAACTGGGAAGTTCCACTCTCGGGGGGTGGCGCGTGTCACTCACGCGCCGCCTTAGGGACCTCATTTTGACACAATGTCAAAACCACTAGACTTGTCTCGGTGCACTGAGTCCGATGATGTCCTTGATTGGCCCATATGGCCTTGGGGTGGGTCCCACATGCCATAAAGGCACGCTGTCAAGGGAAGAGAGGTAAAAAAAATTTTTTAATTAAAAAAATTTTTTTTTTTTGTTGTTGAATTTTTTTTTGGAAATCGAGTTGGGCCGGTCCGGGTCTGTTGGACCGGCCCAAAGTCCTTTGAATCGGGTTTCGGGTCCCCTGACCCGAAACGCTGCGTTTTATTTAGGGTTAAGGTGCAAAAATACCCATGAACTTTTTTCAAAAGTGCATCCAACACCATAAACTCTTTTTAGGTGCAAAAATACCCATGAACTTCTCAAAATAGGGCAAAACTGTCAAACCGTTAATTGGTACAAACGTCGGTTTTGTGGGACCCACAATTTTATTTTTTGAGGTGCAAAAATACCCATGAACTTTTTTAATAAGTGCATCCAACACCATAAAATTTTTTCTGGGTGCAAAAATACCCATGAACTTTTCAAAAGTTTATGGTGTTTGGTGCACTTTTTAGAAAAGTTCATGGGTATTTTTGCACCTCAAAAAATAAAATTGTAGGTCCTACAAAACGGACGTTTGTACCAATTAACGGTTTGAAATTTTTACCACATTTTGAGAAGTTTATGGGTATTTTTGCACCTAAAAAAAGTTTATGGTGTTGGATGCACTTTTGAGAAAAGTTCATGGGTATTTTTTCACCTTAACCCTTTTATTTAATTGAAACACAGCGCCCCCACTGACCGAAACGCCGCATTTCACTTAGTGAAATGGTGCGTTTCGGGGGGTTGACCAAAACGACACCGTTTTGGCCCCCTGGGTCGTCTTCTTCCTCTGGCTGGGTCTCGTGACCCGGCTGGAGCTCCGGCGGGTCCGTCATGACCTGCCTGGCTTCTTCCCCCTATATCTCCCTCATCTGACCACCGTTTCAAGTGATTCTGGTGTCGTTGGAACCGTCTCCTCGAGTACTTCATGTTCATCACCTCTTTTCACACAGAAGCTTACATTTTCGAAGACCCAATTTCTCGAAGCTTGTCGGTGACCGTCAGTTTCACACAGAAAGCACGGTCCTTCCCTTTATTCTTACATTTTATGATCTCATGCACTTATTTATATGTTCAAGTTGTCATTTTTTGGAGTCATACAGATTCTAGAACTATTAACGATATTTACAGAGACAACGAGAAGAGAGAGAAAGCATAGTTTCAATCTTTAAGAACTAAGAGCATGCTTCAAGAAATAGTATCATGCTTATGAATGAAAAACGCAGTGCATGATCATGTGAGTACATGTGAGGCAGAAACAGGAACAGAAAAAATTGTGACAGAGGAGAGAG
This sequence comes from Inga leiocalycina, assembly GCA_963242795.1. Taxonomy (NCBI): domain Eukaryota; kingdom Viridiplantae; phylum Streptophyta; class Magnoliopsida; order Fabales; family Fabaceae; genus Inga; species Inga leiocalycina. Next base: position 64,972,018 of record OY725321.1, read on the forward strand.
AGAGACGAAGAGTGAGAGTCACACGTTCATATATTCAAATGCATGCATCACGGACATGCAGTTACACAGAGTAGCAGCGGAATAAAGAAAAACTATATATACATACGCAGGCGTTGATATTTTTTTTTTCGGACATATATATACATGTATATATTAAAAAAATGGCAGAACACATGTTGAATACAGCCATAAGAACAAGCAGGCTCTGATGCCAATGAAGGAATAACAAACATTAAGCAGTAGAGTAGAAGCGCATACCGATAAAGTCGGATCTGGGTTTGGGGGCCCACGAAGGATTAGACTACAAGAGCCTAATCAGGGTTTGCACAGCAGTGCACCACAACAAGCAAGATGGTAGATAAGAAGGGATTGCCAGAAAGCTCAATGGCAGGGGTGGTTTGCAATGCTAGGGGCACACCCTATTTATAGTGATCAGAGTGACCACTAATTAGGCAGTGTGTGCACCCTTTTCTTGCTCTCCAAGTTGGTGATTTAATTCGATTGATATTCCTCAATCATGGAGATTTGTTTCTCAATCATAATCCCACAATTAATTGCCAACTTATTTACCAAGCAACAATCTTATGTTGATTGATTAATTATTTGATAAGGCAACTTATGCCCTTAATCAAATAGTCCGGCCCATCAAGGGCGGACTTGGACCCAAAGTTCAACAGTCTTTAATCCTTTTCTTTTCTTTTTCCCATCATAAAACCCTTATAAACCAAATGGGCTTTTACAGTAGAAAAGCATCAAGACGCAAGCTTTCACCACTTCTAGTAATTCAAACTATCTTCCAGAATACTGAAGCATGATAATGGACTTGCCTTGCATTCTGGTTTGTTGAGCATGTAAGTTCCGCCATATATTGCACTTAAACATGCACATGCCTGTTCGTCATCAAAGAGAAGAATGTTAGCTGCAGATGTATAATAACTTAAAAGGATAGAGAACAAGGAAAACCTGAGGCAATTCTCCCGGTCCATATAATGGATATATGTAAGGTGAGACTCCTTGAAAACGTTCCAGGGACTCTGCATAAAGCTAGATAAAATTGAAAGTAGTATTACTAGCTTATATAGGTTACCAAGTAATTCTAACTACATAAACATCAATAGAATCAACTGAAAGGTATGAGTCAGAAGATCTCATGAAGAAAAGATAGAGGAAGCCTGAGGAATCAAGGTCACATTTGGTATAACCAACATTCATGGAATAAACTGGTCCACAAGAATATTTTAGGGCTTAGAAAGAAACAAAAGTATAATAATAAACTCACAATATTCTTCGTAGTATCACGAGATAGAAAGAGAGAACATTATATGTCAAATGACTATATGGTCCATAACCTTGTGCTAAGGATAATTATATAGGTTGTGTGTAAATGTTGCAGGGATATTTATTGTATATTACACATACTTCTTTGGTCCTATTTATAAGGTAAAGAGAGAAGAAAGTTTTTTGTCCTATTTAAAAGGCATAGAGATAAATTTTCATATGAATGTACAATTTTACCTTTATTTATTATTGTATCGAATTTGTTTTCCTAGGATATAATTGAAAAATTCCTAATTTTATTATATATTTTTACACTTTATTTAGGGACTTTGTCATATTACTTGAACTTAAAATACTTTAATTGTGGTAAATAGATATTGAGAGTAAATTCATTAAATTAGGATTAAAAAGGGCAAAATTTTCAATATAATTGTAATTACTCTTAATCATTGATTCTTGAGAGGATTTGATGTTGGTTTAATTGTTCCTAATTTTAGGTGCTTGGAAAAATTGGATTAAAATTAAAAATGGCAGTTTTGGGCTTGAATTCAGCAATGATAGTTTAGTCCCATGAATTTGCAAATTGACGGTTTGGTCCACGACAGAAACTACAGCGTTTTTGTCCGTTTATTAGGTCTGATTCAGAGGAGCAGATCGAAATATACAGAGCCAGAGCAGCCGCGCATCTTCCTCCTTCACCTTGGTCATCAATCACCTTCACCATCTACGTCCACCACCGTCGCCGGCGACATCCCTTCCTCCATTGTCGCCGGTGACCTCCTTCCTTCACACATTGCACCGTTGCTTTCTTCAACTCAAGATAGAGCTACAGCCGCAGCCTTCATAACCTTCACCTTCATTTTCTTCTCGCCAAACTCACTGCCGTGGCGTTTCTCCATTTTTCCCCACTGTCAACCACCCATATCTCATTCTTCATCATCCATTTGTCATTTAATCAGTGTTTATCCATGGCTGAACTGTTGATGAAGAAGATAGCTTCTCCTTGCATGGCTGTTCTTGGCTAATTCAATTAATTCTTTGTAGCAGTGGTTATGGCATAAGCTTGGAGCTTCAACAGGGGAGTTTTTGCTCTTCAATTTCTCTATTTCTATATTGTATCTGTAAGTGCTAGGTCTTAGGTCCTAAGATGAATTTTATAATGTTGGACTGATTTATTTTGATATATTTGGAGATTGGATGTGGCTTGAACCTTTGTTAGATACTTAACATTGTGTGTAATTAGCTTAGTTGTCATTTCTTTATGCTGGTTAGTCATTGAATTGATGAATTTGTGAACATTTTGTGCTAATTTTAAGGTGATTTGGTTAGTGGATCAATGGTGTCTTGTGTTTGCATTGGTTTATTGAATATGAATTTATTAATTGTGTTTAGCATTGGGTTTCAGCATCATTATTCTTGATTTTTCATATGGGTGGCCATTGTTAAATTAAGATTAATGAGAAAATCATGTGGTAATGCGAGGTGACTTAGTTATTAAATTAAAAACTAAATACAATTTTTAAGTTCACTTAATTGTTAGAGTGTTTAATCGATTTAATTTAGAGAAATTAATACGTAAAGTGGCTTGGTATTAATCAATCTAAGTTAGGCCTAATCTAAGGGGTAGTCCTTAGAGTCTTTTGAAGCTAGCATAATTAATCTTCTATAATTATTTGATGTGAGGATTGCTTGCGCTATTCCTATGAGGGATTGCTCATTCCATTGTTGAGGGATTGCTCATTCCATTGTTGATCTCCTTGGTTCTCTTATTTCATTAATTCCTTCTTCATTCAATTTTCATCCTTATAACTAAAATCCCAAAAAGAAGTAATTTAGGACCATTTTAATTCCATTTGCAAGAGTAGTTTTTCATAGATAAAAGACCAAACCATTTTCTCCATTTTTTTAAAATCAATTTTGATACTTAGTTTACTTAGGAATCATTTTCATTTTCGGCTCCATGAAGTGAACACGACCTGGATTGCGCTGCTATATTGTAGTATTATTCAGTATTTGAATCCCCAAGGTGACTAAAGGGGAGTTTTCAAATTGGCACCGTTGCTAGAGAGCCAAGAAATTGGTTCCTTGGTAAGTTAAGTGTCAAGTTACATTGACTGGGGTGTGTTTGCTAATAATTAGTGTTTAGGTAGTATAGTTTAGGTTGATTCTCAGATTATACTAGTTTCCATACCTTTGTTCTTGCATTGTGCCCTGAATCTGACTTGGATTACTGGAAATCTAAGTGCAATATAGTTCTGCAATTTGACTTGTTGAGAACGCTTGCTGCACATTGGTAATTTGACTGAGGAATCTTTTTGCAGCATATTCTTGATCTAAGAAACTGAATTGATCACTTTGGTTGAGACTTGAGCATCGAAATTCTGCTGTCTTTTTTATCACAACTGTGATTTGCAAGCTAAAAATTATTTCTGATTTAGTTTTATAAAAGAAAGATGAAGATTTCTCAAGCTTTTGAATTGACCTCTTCTTGACTTTGCTAAATTTGATTGGTGTGAATTTGGTCCAACTAAGTGCAATTTATTTTGGATCTGTGATTAATCTGAGCTATTACTCTTGTGCTTGGTGTATAATGTGGACTAACAGAGCTTTGAAGTTGACATAATTCTTGTTATTAATCTGCTGCTGCAACTGTGGAAATTATTTGTTGTCATTGAGGTAATTGGTTATTGATTTTGTGAGGATTGTAGATCTGATTTTCGACTTGAAATTTTGAAATTTTGCTAAAAGTCTTCAAATCAAAACCTAGGATTTAATCCTAAAATTTTGGTTCTGAGTTTTGGAGTTTTTGTGATACTTATTGCTGGTTTGAATTTCATGACAAGCTTGAACTCTTGGAAGACTCTTGCTAAATCTTGATGGAGAGTTAAGTTGTGGTGCCAACCATATTTTAACAAAGCTAATTCTCATCTGAACTGTTCTATACTCTGCAAATTGCGGGACAGTTCGGGCATCATTTTCATCTTAATTGAAATTGTTGATTGATAGCTTCAAGCTGATTGAATTCCTGGTCTTGTTGTCTCTCTGTTGCAAGTTGTCTATCTGTTACTCTGCTGCGACAAGGAGTTTGGAGTTGAGAATCTGAATTTGTTTATGTCATGTTTTAATTAGTTGCTACAGCAATTGGAAAATAGTTTGTGCTTTGTTTGCTGGAAGTTTTTCTGAACTAAATCTGTTATTGGAAATTTGAAATTGTTTGGAACTTGGAAGTATTTGATTTTACAATGTGTATGGGTAGGATTAGCATGACTATCATGAGTTTGGATATGGGTTGAAGTTTTGCCGCACTCATTGGGTGATTTGGAACTGATTTAGACTCATTAAACATTTTGCATTGAGAAATTGAGTTGGTTAGCTGCTGTTTGTCCTGCATCAAGATTATTTTTGCTGTCAACAGTGGGTAATAAGTTGAATTGCATCCATGTTTCACAAATTTCGCAATCTGAACCCGCATTGTGCTGTTTTTGAGTGAAACATTGAGTCTAATGTGTTGAGTGCATGAATATCACATTTTGTTGGTAAAAGTACTCTAAACTGAAATTGCCGCATTTTGTGTGCTATCATATATCTCACCAGTGTTGGAGAAATTTTGTTGCTGCTGGGATATTTAGTTTACTACTGTCATTGTGGTGAATTGTGATACTATTGTCAATATTTGCTCCTTTGCTTGCTTGAAGCTCGTACCACACATCTTGTGCCATTGAGTTTTGGATTGCTAGACTCAGTATCATTGGTTGCTGGGTTGTTAATAACTGCAATAAGCATTGCAGTCAAATTTCACCTTTGTTGTCAAGTTCTGGCCCTATTTCAACCCCATATTCACTTGGTCATTTGCTGGAATTTCATGAAATTCATGCGCTGTAATTGGTTTTATGCTCGCTGGAATTATCGGAAAATTATCTAGATTTGAACTAGACACTCCTATCTTGTTTAATTCCATCAATTTCTAGCAAACTCAATTGATTTTGTAGTTGGAACTAAATGTTACACACTTGAAAATTGATTGGAGTTTGGTTGAAATTCAGTTGCACCTTCACTTGAGCTTGCTGGAATGTTTTTTGAAAATTTTGCCCAGAAATTGATGAGCTTTGGTTTCCTAAAGGTTTGGGTCATTCTAAGCAAGTTCAATAGCTTTGCTATCAGGTCTAGTAAATTTTAGCCAAATTCCATCATTTTGGACACTTTTCAATTTTTTCTTTATTTTCTAGAATTTTTCCAGATTTTTCATTAGGTTAGTTTTTCAGTTTTCTTCTTTGATTTTTTTCTAATTTTTAGGATTCATTTGCTTCTTTAGGACTTTTTAGGACTTAGAGTTTATTAAGATTTAATTGATTGCAATTTGAATGGCTTGGTTTAATGATAATTATGAGTTTAGGTTCAATACAAATCCTTCTATGCATTCTTTCTTAAGGAATGATGGAACACTTAGCTCTCAATCTTTGGATGAATCTTGTGGCACTTGGAGAACAAGCACTTTCTAATCTCATATATTTTCAAGAATTAGTTAATTTGGACTTATAAATAGAGCCAGAGTAGTAAAAGAAAAGTCAAGCCAACCAGACTTTACTCATGTTCGTTTGGGGTTACTCAAAAGCCTACTGTCCTCAAAATCATAATGTGGTTCTCAAAGTGATAACAAAGGAATTAAGGAACACACAACTTTTTTGTCATTTTTTCACTGTCATTATGTGTTGCCAATTATTTTTCTATTAATATCTTTATCTGCGTCACTCATAATTTTCATGTCATATTGGCTTACAGGTTGTATGAGATATCTACAATATGGCATTAATGACTTGATTTGGGCTTGGATGAGTCATATTCTCTTGCATAAACAATACTCCTCCTCTGGATCTATTTATAGAGTAGTAGGAGGAAATTTTTATTTCTATTTATAGTATAGAGAGAAATTTTTCATAAAAATGTATAATTTTATCCTTAATTTATTATTATATTAAATTTTTGTTTTTATATATGTGTGAAACATGCTGAAAGTATAGAGTATTCAACAATGAATTAACTAATCGGCAAAAAAAAAAAACAATGAATTAATCATATTAGATGAGTCACATTCAATGCGCTTTTGCCTTCCCACTGCGCTAACAACTAATAAATATATTACTCCCTCTAGTTCCTATTAAAGAATACTTCTAATTAATTCTTATATACTAAGAAAAGATCATTAACTCATTTAATTTGTCATAATTTTTTCTAACTTCTGCCATTTGTATTTTTTTTCCAACTTTGAACCTCCTTTATAGCAAAGGTAAAATGGGGAAAAATGTAATTAATGAGATTATTAGTTATATTTGGGACCAAAAATTGCTTCTAGAAGATACCCTATAATAAAGACCAAGGGGAGTATGTGATTCATAATATTAAATATGAATAAATTTGAAAGCCTATTTATTTTTAGATAAATCATATTTGAGAAGACTAAGACGTGAGATTCAAGCTTTGATGAGCTCTGAGTTTCAAAGGTGAGAGTTTAAGTCGTCAAGTAGTTAAATGATTATTGGGTCATTCTTCACTTTTTGCTTGATTTTAAATAACAAAAAACGATTCTACAAAATAAAAAATAAGAAAACATAGTCATTCTAGATTTTTTATTTTTTAGAACAGATTCCTATTTTTTTATTAAACATTCAATTAAAAACTAGTTATCAAACAATCTTTTTTATCTTCTTATTTTTAAAAACAAAAAATTGTTTTGGAAATAGGAAATTAAACAATAAGCCCTATGTTTTCGTTAAATTTTGAGAGTTAAGATTAAATATCTTTCAACTATATTTTAAAAATAAAAAAAATATACCCACCAAGCTAATTATTTTTTTTCTAGTTTCATTTTTTGAGCTTAATTAACGATCAAATGGGGGCCTACTCACAGGTCAAGCACGCCAATATTTAATATTTAACCTACAAATTGGGCTAGCAGGTATAAAATGTCCAATCCAAGTGGTCCAAAAGACTTTTGATATGTGTCCTTCTTATCACCAACTTTTTGGGAATTAAGTTTATGGCCTACAAACGTGATAACGCTGAGTGATGAAGATGCATGTGGTCCTCGATGTGAGAAATTATGCAACACGCAATTTTCTTCTTCTCTTGTGTTCAACATCTTTTATGGAGCAATTTTATGGTTATTTAATTTGTGTCCTTATTTAAAGTCTATCTAAATCTAAGTAAGTATATGTTTCTTTAGCATCGATAGGGATATTTTTCTTCAAGCAAGTAAAGGATAATTAATATTATCTCTAGATGTTATTAATAAATTTTTATTTAATATAAGAAAAATCTATATTATCACTACCATTATTTTATATTTTTTTTCTTTTCTTTTTTTTCTTCCCTTTGTTGAAGCACGAAACAGGGGGAAAAGCCCCATGAGGATTCATTTTTTGTACCTTTTTTTTTGCGTCAAAACTGTATTTGAATAATAAGATCATGGTGTCCATTATTTTTTAGGATAATAAATATATTAATTTTGGAAGTCGGATTAATCTAAAAGCTAACTGGCTTAGGAACTCATTTCGAGACCACTAACCGTGAGTTTCCAAGTCTTCTAGCTTACAAAAATAATCAAACCTACCAGACTTTACCAAAAGCTTGTGCTTCCAAGTTGTCTTCATAAGGAACAAATAATCCCCACAAGATTCTAATTAACGTTCTTTAGGGGTTACATTGACTGGGTGTGTTTGCTAATAATTAGTGTTTAGGTAGTATAGTTTAGGTTGATTCTCAGATTATACTAGTTTCCATACCTATGTTCTTGCATTGTGCCCTGAATCTGACTTGGATTACTAGAAATCAAAGTGCAACACTTTCTTCATTACGTGGCAGTTTTCAGAAATTCTGGGTTCTTTCCTGTAATTTTTCCCACACTGATATGCAATGAAAATAAACCCAAAATGTAATACTTTATATGCCAAAATTAATCATAAGTCATAAAATATATGATATTTTTGCCCTTTTCCAACCTTAATTTCGTATATACACCTTTAATCACAATTAATCACAAAAGAGGCGTTTTCAGCTCAATTTTTATGACAAAAATCCCAAATAAAATATGAACATATATAATAAAAATAGAGATTTGTTACATATACAATATGAAATGATTTTGTGTGTCACGAATGTACATTGAATTAAAAAGATCGGAAATTGTTTGTTTTTAATTTCCCATTTTATTTCTGCCGACCAAAAAAACATAATATTGATTTTCCTAGTGAATTAAAATACTTCTTACCTATGTCTGTATCTTTATGCTCTATACTGGTGTATTGGAAATCTCCTTATGCTTTTGGGACTGAAACCTATCTAAACGTACTAAATTATGTTTGAGTAATTACTGATTAACTAAAATTTCTTTTTTAGAGAAGAGTTTGTTTAAGAAACAAATAGCATCAATAACTGCATATAAGATGCAAAAATGGGGTTTGAAGAATAATTTTTATTAAGATTTCAAGAGGTTTAGACAAAGTATTGCAAAATTTAACAAATTTTAGTACTTTGATTTTCAACAAGAAAATAGTGATTTTTGTCAAAACAATTCTCTTAAAAAGGAGAAAAATTCTCCAAAAAATAAGGTAAAGTATAATCTAGATGGAGAAAAGAGGTTTCCCTCCAAAATAATTTTAGAGAAATGATCCTCCCGAAATTTCTTAAAAAATCTGAGCTAAAAATAATTGTCTTCAATTCCTTTTATAAGACTAGTTACATTATATTCATCCCCAACTCAAGAATCTTCAATTTCTCTGTTTGTCCTTTTCTTCTCATTCCTCATTTTCTTTATATTTTAAACACTTGCAATTTGGGCAATTGTAGCAAAGGATCCTATGACTCACAATTAGATTAAAAAGTCATATTCATCTTACATATTGAGAATTATATTAATTCCTCTTGCACATCTTATAGTCCAAGAATAAAATGCAAACAACCATTAGATCAGATTATGCAAATATATGTACCAAAAAAAATATTATGCAAATATATTGCAAAACAAAGCATCTACTGATTGATAGAAAAATTAAAGTGAGATAATGACATTGGGGCCCGCTAGATGATGGTTGTTAAAACTTTAGTCCCCTAAATTGGAAAAACATCAAATCTAAATTGTAAAAGAAACAAATGCAATAATTGATGTTGGTAACCCGTTCATATTGTTGAACAATATGAAAACAACATAAAGTCCATTGAAAAAAGTACTTTATCAACACGTTAAAGCACTCTTTATCAAAAGCATACATTAGCTTTTTATAAAAAAAAAAAAAGTATACTTTAGCTTTCACTTTTCTATATATGAATGAAAACTTTTACTTTCACTTATGTTTATTATATATTTTCATATATGTAATATGGTGGCCGACAGTCTCGTTAAAGTTTAAACATTTTTTTTTGAAATATATAACATTTAACGCAGTAAAAAATGTTGAAGAGTTTGCTCATTTTTATTTAAATATTTATTGTTGCATGTTTTTTTTTTTTTTGTATTTATTATTTGCTGTTTACTTCTAGTTTTTGTGACTGACTTGAGTGTTTTCAAAGGAATTGTGGTGGCATTGTCCGAGATAGCAATGGGATGTGGATGACAGGCTTCCAACAGAAAATTGGGTTCACCTCCACTACTACAACGGAGTTACAAGCAATCAAGGCAGGTATGCAAATCTGCAAACAGATGAAACTCACCAAAGTTAAGCTACATTCAGATTCATTAGAGGCTATTCAGTTACTGATATCAAGATATGGGCCATATCATTCATTGGCCCAAGATATCATTGAGATTAGATCGTTGATTTACTCTGGTTGGGATATAGAGATACTTCACTCAAATAGGGAAGCGTTGAAGTGTGCAGATTATTTGGCTAAAATGGCGCAGGAGGCTAACACTGATCTGTGTCTACTACAAGTGCCACCAACTTGTTGTTTGAATCAAATGTTAGTCGATCTAGGCTAAATTGATTGATGTAATAGCACCTCTTTTGGTTTGTAGTGTCAATATGACACAACTCAAGAGTTAGCTCTTGTCCTACTAATTCAAAAAAAAAAAAAAAAAAGGAATTTGATCCTACTTATGTACCGTGAAAAAAATAATGTATTGTACAATGAAATTATAAAAAGAGTGAAAATTAAATAAAAAATTAAAGAAAATCCTATTGAGTTGTTAAGATTATAAATGCATGAGGTATTATTATTATTGGTCCTTAGAGTTTATTTTGGTCTCTATAATTTTATAACGACTTGATTTTAATTAATAGTACGGACTAAAATCAAAACTCGTTAAAAGTATATAGAATCGTCATTAATGACTCTATTTTTTTGTTCTTACCAAACATTTACTATTGTATAGAAACATTGTTGGTAATTGTTTGACTTTGGGTCCAGGTCTGTCTTTGATGGGTCAGACTATTTGATCAGGAAACAAGAAGTCTTATCAAATAAAAAATAAATTAGCATTAATTATGCATTTGTTAATTGATAAATAAGTAATTATATATTAGAAAATTAATTAAGAATTAATTTCTGGATTATTACTTAGAGGGCAAGTAGGAGTGCAAATCACTTCCTAACTAGTGCTCTCCTTATACCACTGTAAATAAGATGTGCAATTTGGGCAATTGTAGCAAAGGATCCCATGACTCACTATTTGATTAAAAAGTCATATTTACCTTACAATTGTAGCAAACTTGCTTCCTTGATTAAGTAGCTCTTATATTATAGACAGGAGGAAGTGTTTGATAATATAAGTATAAACTTTTTTTACCGGAAATTCCCTTAATTGAAAATATATATTTTCTTATAGAAATAGGACATACACTAAAAATTGTTTATGATATTTTGTTAGAAAAATTAATATCCTTCATTACTAGGATAATTGTACTCTTTTGATCTATTAAATGTTACAAACTATTATAAGCTAAGAGTCTAGTTTAAACAAAATAAAATACAAGAACCTGATTTAAAATTAAGGTAAATTATAAGAACTTTCATGTTAATTTTTTCAATTTTATATGAGCTTAATTCAGTTTTTTTTATGAACACTGGATTGAGATGTTAATATCCCAAATAAAATATGAAAATATATAATAAAAATAGAGATTTGTTACATATACAATATGACATGATTTTATGTGTCACAAATGTACATTGAATTAAAAAGATCAGAAATTGTTTATTTTTAATCTCATTTTATTGATGCAGTTTAAAAGAATATTACGTTAAGCTTGCTAGGTGTTTTTCTGTTCCAAATCTTTCTTCATATCTAATTTCTCCATTTCAATCACCCCAGCTTACCAACTTATATCAAATGCATGCAAACATGACAAATAAAATGAGATTAAATATGGGGGAAAAGAGGAAATATCTGAAATGTCAAAAAGAAAAGTGTGATATGTTTGGATTCACTTAAAAGGAATAAACACCATCAAAGATGAGGAAGGGTATGCAAAGGAAATGGTTGTTGGTCTCTTAACTAATTATTATGCTCTTATCTTTTCTTGTTTTACTTTTAAGATTATATTGAATGACATGAAGATGCTCACAATTATTGATCTATAAAAAAAATGATCTATAAATGGAATATTTTCTTAAAAAATTAAAAAAAAAAGAAGAAGACGTGAAGCTTAACTGGAAGGGGCTATTTCTAGATTAGAGGAATATAACTTTGTTTGATCATATTTTTAAATCCAAATAATTGAAATGAAATCCATCAATATTCATAATTTGTTATATTTTATAAAGAAATTTTCATAAAATTTATATATATAAAGCCACTTAGCATGATAAAATCGAAAAAAATTAACATGATATTTTTGTCCTTTTTCAACCTTAATTTCTTCTATACACCTTTAATCACAATTAATCATAAAAGAGGGGTTTTAAGCTCAATTTTTATGACAAAAATCCCAAATAAAATATGAAAATATATAATAAAAATAGAGATTTGTTATATATACAATATGACATGATTTTATGTGTCACGAATGTACATTGAATTAAAAAGATCAGAAATTGTTTATTTTTAATTTCCCAATTTTATTTCTGCCAACCAAAAAAAAAAATTCATTTTCTAAGTGAATTAAAAAATTTCTTACCTTTGTCTGTATCTTTATGCTCTATACTGGTGTATTGGAAATCTCCTTATGCTTTTGGGAGTGAAACCTAGCTAAACGTACTAAATTATGTTTTGAGTAATTACTGATTAACTAAAATTTCTTTTAGAGAAGAGTTTGTTTAAGAAACAAATAGCATCAATAACTGCACATAAGATGCAAAAATGGGGTTTGAAGAATAATTTTTATTAAGATTTCAAGAGGTTTAGACAAAGTATTGCATAATTTAACAAATTTTAGTACTTTGATTTTCAACAAGAAAATAGTGATTTTTGTCAAAACAATTCTCTTAAAAAGGAGAAAAATTCTCTAAAAATTAAGGTAAAGTACAAGCTAGATGGAGAAAAGAAGTTTCTCTCCAAAATAATTTTAGAAAAATGATCCTCCCGAAATTTCTTAAAAAATATGAGCTAAAAATATTTTTCTTCAATTCCTTTTATAATACTAGTTACATTATATTCTTCCCCAACTCAAGAATCTTCAATTTCTCGGTATGTCCTTTTCTTCTCATTCTTCATTTTCTTTATATTTTAAACACTTGCAATTTGGGCAATTGTAGCAAAGGATCCTATGACTCACTATTTGATTAAAAAGTCATATTCATCTTACATATTGAGAATTATATTAATTCCTCTTCCACATCTTCTAGTCCAAAGAATAAAACGCAAACAACCATTAGATCAGAATATGCAAATATATGTACAAAAAAAAAAAGATTATGCAAATATATTGCAAAACAAAGCATCTACAGATTGATAGAAAAATTAAAGTGAGAGAATGACATTGGGGCCCGCTAGATGATGGTTGTTAAGACTTTAGTCCCCTAAATTGGAAAAACATCAAATCTAAATTGTAAAAAAAAGCAATAATTGATGTTGGTAACCCGTTCATATTGTTGAACAATATGAAAACAACATAAAGTCCAATTAAAAAAGTACTTTATCTACGTTAAAGCACTCTTTATCAAAAGCATACTTTAGGTTTTTATAAAAAAGAAGAAGCATACTTTAGCTTTCACTTTTCTATATATGAATGAAAACTTTTACTTTCACTTATGTTTATTATATATTTTCATATATGTAATATGGTGGCCGACGGTCTCGTTAAAGTTTAAACATTTTTTTTGAAATATATAACATTTAACGCAGTAAAAAATGTTGAAGAGTTTGCTCATTTTTATTTAAATATTTATTGTTGCATTTTTTTTTTGTATTTATTGTTTTCTGTTCACTTCTAGTTTTTGTGACTAACTTCTAGAAAATCGGGTTCACCTCCACTACTGCAGCGGAGTTACAAGCAATCAAGGCAGGCATGCAAATCTGCAAACAGATGAAACTCACCAAAGTTAAGCTACATTCAGATTCATTAGAGGCTATTCAGTTACTGATATCAGGATATGAGCCATATCATCCATTGGCCCAAGATATCATTGAGATTAGATCATTGATTTACTCTGGTTGGGATATAGAGATACTTCACTCAAATAGGGAAGCGTTGAAGTGTGCAGATTATTTGGCTAAAATGGCGCAGGAGGCGAACACTGATCTGTGTCTACTACAAGTGCCACCAACTTGTTGTTTGAATCAAATGTTAGTCGATCTAGGCTAAATTGATTGATGTAATAGCACCTCTTTTGGTTTGTAGTGTCAATATGACAACTCAAGAGTTAGCTCTTGTCCTACTAATTTAAAAAAAAAAAAAAAGGAATTTGGTCTTACTTATGTACCGTGAAAAAAATAATGTATTGTACAATGAAATTATAAAAAGAGTGAAAATTAAATAAAAAATTAAAGAAAATCCTATTGAGTTGTTAAGATTATAAATTCATGAGGTATTATTATTATTGATCCTTAGAGTTTATTTTAGTCTCTATAGTTTTATAACGACTTGATTTAAATTAATAGTACGGACTTAAATCAAAATTTGTTAGGAGTATATAGACTCGTCATTAAAGACTCTATTTTTTGGTTCTTACCAAACATTTACTATTGTATAGAAACATTGTTGGCAATTGTTTGACTTTGGGTCCAGGTCTACCTTTGATGGGCCGGACTATTTGATTAGAAAATAAGTAGTTTTATAAAATAAGAAACAAATTAGCATTAATTATGCATTTGTTAATTGAGAAATAAGTAATTATATATTAGAAAATTAATCAAGAATTAATTTCTGGATTATTACTTAGAGGGCAAGTAAGGGTGCAAATCACTTCCTAACTAGTGGTTTCCTTATACCACTGTAAATAAGATGTGCAATTTGGGCAATTGTAGCAAAGGATCCTATGACTCACTATTTGATTAAAAAGTCATATTCATGTTGAGAATTATATTAATCCCTCTTGCACATCTTCTAGTCTAAGAATAAAACGTAAACAACCATTAGATCAGAGTATGCTAATATATTACAAAACAAAGCATCTACTGATTGATAGAAAAATTAAAGTGAGATAATGACATTTGGGCCTCTAGATGATGGTGGCTAAGACTTTATTCCCCTAAATTGGAAAAATATCAAATATAAATTGTAAAAAAAAATGCAATAATTGATATTGGTAACCCGTTCATATTGTTGAACAATATGAAAACAACATAAAGTCCATTAAAGTACTTTTTTCCCCCGATGAAATACCTATTAAAGTACTTTATCAACACGTTAAAGCACTCTTTATCAAAAGCATGCTTTAGCTTCCACTTTTCTATATACATAATGAAAAATTTTACTTTCACTCATGTTTATTATATTTTTTCATATCTGAAAAAATGTATATATTTTCACATATGTAATATGGTGGCCGACAGTCTCGTCAAAGTTTAAACATTTTTTTATGAAATATATAACATTTAACGCAATAAAACTTTTGATAGTTTCAGGCTTTCTTTTTTCATGATTTGATTATTACCACATAAAATTTATTACTATGTTTAAAATGTTGAAGAGTTTGCTCATTTTTATTTAAATATTTATTGTTGCATGTTACATTTTTGGCGTATTTATTGTTTTCTGTTTACTGCTAGTTTTTGTGAGTGACTTATGTGTTTTCAAAGGAATTTGGTTTTACTAATGTACCATGAAAAAAATAATGTATTGTACAATGAAATTATAAAATGAGTGAAAATTAAATAAAAAATTAAAGAAAAGCCTATTGAGTTGTTAAGATTATAAATTCATGGGTAATATCTTTATTGGTCCTTACAGTTTATTTTGGTCTCTATGGTTTTGTAACGACCTGATTTGAGTTAATGGTACGGATCAAAACCCAAATTCATTAAAAGTATATAAACTCGACCCCAATTTTTTGGTTCTTATTGTCCTTTCCATGCCAAACATTTACTATTGTATAGAAATATTGATGCAGTTTAAAAGAATATTATGTTAAGCTTGCTAGGTATTTTTCTGTTCCAAATCATTCTTCATATCTAATTTCTCCATTTCAATCACCCAGCTTACCAACTTATATCAAATGCATGCAAACAACACAAATAAAATGAGATTAAATATTGGAGGGAAAAGGAAATATCTGAAATGTCAAAAAGAAAAGTGTGATATGTTTGGAATCACTTAAAAGGAATAAACACCATCAAAGATGAGGAAAGGTATGCAAAGGAAATGGTTGTTGGTCTCTTAACAAATTATTATGCTCTTATCTTTTCTTGTTTTACTTTTAATATTATATTGAATGACATGAAGATGCTCACAATTATTGATCTATAAAAAAATTGATCTATAAAAGGAGTATTTTCTCAAAAATTTAAAAAAAAAAAAAAAAAGACGTGAAGCTTAACTGGAAGGGGCTATTTCTAGATTACAGGAATATAACTTTGTTTGATCATACTTTTAAATCCAAATAATTGAAATGAAATCCATCAATATTCATAATTTGTTATATTTTATAAAGAAATTTTCATAAAATTTATATATAAAACCACTTAGCATGATAAAATCGAAAAAAATTAATATGAGTTTAAAAGTGAGTTAACAAGTGTGTAAACTCGTAAGTTTAACTGAATTTACAACTAACACGAGTTTACCTGCGATTCGACTTGATTTAATAAAGTAGAAATGTAAAAACAATAAACTTAGATAATCACCTTGTAAGTTTGACAACAATGCTAATTAGGGGAAATTAATCCGAAAGTCCCATTGTTTTAATCATATCCTTGTAGCTTTTTTACTGGCTCTTTACAATTTCTTAGATAAGCATTAGTTTATATGTTCATAATCTGTTAACATGAATCTTAATGTCAAAATTGTACCACCAATACGTTACCAAAATAGTGTACCAACAATAAATAAAAGTAGTTAACTCTTCAAGTGATTTATATTATGGATCAAAAAAAATTTTCCAAAAGATGCCCTATATTTTAGACAGAGAGAATATAAAAATAGATACCTTTGATATTGTTAGCCCAATAATCGAAATAAGTAATCCCACTGTCATGAAGTAGCGCGCGCGTTGGTTGCTTCTGCAGAAGGTTTAATTTTTATTTTTTTGTTCATACAAGGTTTAAACAATTTTTAGTGAGCCTTATTTATCGTGATTACTGTTAATGATTGTGGATATCCCTGATTTATGTGACATAAGAATATAAAACCCCTAATAATTATAGAATAAAAGAGATTATAATGCACTCCTAGAATCCTTAATGTATGGCATAATTTGGGAGTTGATATAAAAACTATTTTACAAATTTATCAATTTTTCTCAAATTAGCCATATTAACATTCCCTCAACAATAATCAAGTATGTGTGAGAGGGGGAATTAAGGAAGATTGTTAGGATGTTTTTGAAAAAAAAAAATGTCATATTAGCTAATTTAACTAACTTACATAATCTAATCAAATTAATTAACTGACTAACTTCCAAAATGTGAATACTCTCAAAATTCTGGACAAATTTATCTCGTTCTTAAAGAACTAATACTGTGGTCATTGATAGATCAATGTTCATTTACAGCATAAAACTTGAGAGCGCAAGGTCTCATTATTGAGATTTTTTGGTATGTAAAATATACTATACAGTGAGTGTTTTTTTAAGCTGAACCTATGACTTAAGAGTTTGACAATTTTGCTATATAGTATTTCGTGAGAAAATTATTAGATATTGTTTGTAGGTGTGTGTGTGTGTGTCCCACACACGCACCCAAACATTTAAGAGCCCAATCTAGCTATTTTATCACTCTAATTTATCACTTTCTCCAAACTAATTTACCTAATTTATAAATTGATTTGTAATAAAATATTACACATGAGTATTTTAAGAAAATCAAATCGCATATATTATAATTGACTAATTTATTCATTTTCTTGATTTGTCCAAGTATGTCCTCGGATGAAGATAAAATTATAATATAATATTGTTAAAAACTTAACCCAATTTTTTACCATTTAATTTAATATAATATTGTTTAAATTAAAAAATACAATAAAATATAATATGAAATAAAAGATAAAATTATAATTCAGTAGTTTATATTATACAAATATAATAAAAAAATAAAACATCCACTTCCTGGGCGCACAATGTGGGGACCTTCATACTCTCTCCACTTCAATCCTTGCTGTGTTGCCTTCTTGCTGAAGGAACGATGCCGCTTCATCTCTATGGAGGGAAATGGAGAGAGGTTGTAGGGTATTTTTTGGAGATCATGCCATGTTTGTGATAATTAATTAGTCAAGTAGCTCTTATATTATGTTTAGAGGAGTACATATTTTCATTATTAAATCTGAGAAAGTTGAGAAAATATCTATAAAATTTATTTAAAAACAAACATAATATCGAACAAGCTTATTATTATTATTATTATTATGGCATTTTTATTCTTGTTGATCAAATGGCGTCTACTCACAAGTCAAGCACGTCAATAATGGAGTAACTGTATATGATACCTCTTTTTGATATGTATGCCTTCTTCTCACTAACTTTTTTGTGTTGGGAGGTTTCTTATATGGCCTACAACACTTGACCACAAATGAAATAATAATGCAGTGGTGATAAAGATGTGAGAAATTATGCAACACGCAATTTTCTTCTTTTCTTGCACCCACATCTTTATTTTTTATTTTTTGGCCGGCACACATCTTTATTTTATGGCACAATTTTATGGTTATTTCACTTATTTGTGTCGTCCTTAATAAATTTTTTTATGGGGTAGACTTAGACCATGTTTAAACTTCCATGAGTCAAGTCTATCCAAATCTAAGCAAGTATATAAATCATTTGATTATAAAAAAATTACATCCAACCAACGGCAAATGACTTTTAAAGACCCGGCAAGATCATATTGCAGTCAAGAACCATAAATTTTTTAAATTAAAAAAAAAACATAATCCTTAGTTGGAACTTGGTATAAATTTTTTTGAGTTAAATTCTATTAGTACTAATCTATAATATTTTTAGCATTCAACTATGATGTTTTCATCTCTCTTATTTATATTTTTTTTACACATTTTTCTAGTGTTTCCATACTCATCTTTAATGGTTTTAATATTCATCTTTAATTTTTTCATTATTTGTTATTTTTAATTTTTTTTTATTATTGAAAATATTAAAAATAGGTGGTCAGAACATCAAAGATGAGTATTGAACAATCAACCTGAGAAAATTTAATTCCAAACACAAGGATTTTGGTCCTTATTTTCAATTTTTAAAATTTGTTGTTCTCAATTGTAATTAATGTTTTTAGAGACTTGTTAATTGTCATTTGCCCTAATTGGGTCTATATTCAAAATTCACGTGACTGTACGTTAAAAACTCCTCAAACATGTTTTTCATCTCGAGAAAATGTAAATATTTATAATTAGAAAAAAAAATTATATTATTCAAACACAAGACCACAAAACCACTGGTTAAGTGGGAGCAGCCTACAACCAGTGGATCTAAACTCTTGGTGATATTCATCTAGCATCTTAAAATTATGAAACAATATTATTTACTCTTTTTCAAATATGTCTAATTATATCTCCACTAAATTTAATCGAGGAGTAAGAGAAATAATTATAGAGAAACTAAATAAAACAAATTACACATATATGAGGAAATAAATTTAGATAGAATTCCGATATGCTATTTGTATTTCATAATTTGCGTCTATAAAACCTTAAATAAAAAAAAACAAATAATGAAAAAAATGAAATTAAAAAAACCAAAATCCTTGTGTTTGTGATTAAAGTTTCTTACATGGGAAATTTATATACGAGTATCTGGCCAAAAAAAAATCCTGGAGTAGATGCAGAAGTTCGTATTTAATTTTATTATGCAATTCGAATCTAAAACGTAAGAATCTCGTCATCATTGAAGAAAATATAAAATATCAGATAAATTAGGAATTTTTCGAAGCCTTTAAACAGTATCCATAATTAAGATTGCAAGTCTTCTCCAGGTTACAAGAAGTCAAGAGCGTGCCAGACTTTACCAACAGCTTGTGCTTCCTATCATTATTCATAACTTCCTCCTGTAGTTAATATAATACATATTTATATAATTTGATTATATTAAGAAAGTTATTTAATATGACATATATTTTCTAAAACACCCTAGTCATTTTCTTTAATTAGCCTCCCTCCTTGATTATTGTTGAGACAGCCTCAATAGAGATGAATTAGGAAAAGTTTAACAAATATAAAAAATATGTCTTATATTTAAGACTAATATCAATTTTTCAAATTTATCTTATATTAATGACAGGAGTTGGAGGGAGTACTTGAAAAGAATATATAATAAATTGAATAATCTTCGTTTGAAGAATTGGGATATCTTCATACAGGAACAAATTATCCCCAGCCCACAAGCTTCAAATTAAAGTTATTTTGAAGTTACTCATCAAAAGCCTACTGTAGTACTTGATTGAAACAAAGCAGTGATAATGTAGTCCTCAAAGTAATGACGAAGAAATTAATTACAGACCACACATCTTTTTTGTCATTTTGTCTTTCATTATGTATTGCCATTAATTTTTACCGGTATATTTGAGCAATACTCTATGTGTACAAAATTTATAGATTACCAATACTTTCAATGTATAAAACTTTATCAGGTCTTTCTCACTTATAAATTATTTTTAAAAAAAGCATAGGTGGGGGATATCTACATTATGACATTAATTACTTGATTTGACAATGAATGATATATATATATATTTATATTCGGTCATTCCCTCAATAACCTTCTCATTATGATGATTAAAAAAAATCATATTCCTCTACGGGCAGGTTGTATGAGATATCTACATTATGACATAAATGACATGATTTTGTGTCACGAATGTGCATTGAATTTAAAAGTTCGAAAATTTTTATTTTTTTGCTTTCCCATTTTATTTCTGCCGACCACCAAGTGAATTAAAATGTTTCTTACATTTGTCTGTACTCTATGCTCTCTATACTGATGCATTGGAAATCTCCTTATGTTTTTGGGAGTGAAACCCAGCTAAACTAAATTATGTTTGAGTAATCTCCTTATGTTTCGGTCTGTGTGTCGAACGAGCAAGCAGAAGAAGACGTGGTATGGAGAGACTAGACTGAACACATTAAAACGTTTGTCGGCAGAATTATAATTTTTAACAACTCTAGGCCCCTTTATGTAATTTTCTTTTGCCATTTTTCTTATTGATTTACAATTTCCCAAAATATTGAGAATTGTCTAAAAAACACATTAAATTCCCCAAATTAGTGATTAAAAAGTCTATAAAAATATGTTTCAATCAGTTTAAACAAAATATTGCATAATCTAACAAATTTTATTACTCTGATTTTCAACAATAAAATAGTGATTTTTGTCAAAACAATTATCTTATAAAGGAGAAACATTCTCTAAAAAGTAAGGTAAAGTACAAGCTGGATGGAGAAAAGAAGCTTTCTCTCCAAAATAATTATAGAAAAATGTTTCTCCCGAATTTTCTTAAAAAATCTGAGCTAAAAAGTCTAAAGACATCTCATCAGACCAAGTAGATCCGTAATGTTCAGCACATATATCTGCAGGCTGCAGCATGCTTATTTCCAACACTCTTGCTTTAAAATATTTTTCTTCAATTTCTTTTATAATATTAGTTACATTATATTCATCCCTGACTCAGTAATCTTCAATTTCTCTATATGTCCTTTTCTTCTCATTCTTTTAAACACTTGCAATTTGGGCAATTGTAGCAAAGGATCCTATGACTCACTATTTGAGAATTATATTAATTCCTCTTGCACATCTTCTAGTCCAAGAATAAAACGCAAACAACCATTAGATCAGATTATGCAAATATATGTACCAAAAAAAAAAAAGATTATGCAAATATATTGCAAAACAAAGCATCTACTGATTGATAGAAAAATTGAAGTGAGATAATGACATTTGGGCCCCCTAGATGATGGTTGTTTTTTTGTTTTTTTGCCAACGATGGTTGTTAGGACTTTAGTCCCCTAAATTGGAAAAATATCAAATACAAATTGTAAAAAACAAAATGCACTAATTGATGTTGGTAACCCGTTCATATTGTTGGACAATATGAAAACAACATAAAGTCCATTAAAGTACTTTATCATCACGTTGAAGCACTTTTTATCAAAAGCATACTTTAGCTTTCACTTTTCTATATATGAATGAAAACTTTTACTTTCATTTATGTTTATTATATATTTTCATATATGTAATATGGTGGCCGACAGTCTCATTAAAGTTTAAACATTTTTTTATGAAATATATAACATTTGACGCAGTAAAAAATGTTGAAGAGTTTGCTCATTTTTATTTAAATATTTATTGTTGCATTTTTTTTTTTTGTGTATTTATTGTTTGCTGCTTACTTCTAGTTTTTGTGAGTGACTCGTGTGTTTTCAAAGGAAATTGGTCTTGCTAATGTACCATGAAAAAAATAATGTATTGTACAATGAAATTATAAAATGAGTGAAAATTAAATAAAAAATTAAAGAAAAGCCTATTGGGTTGTTAAGATTATAAATTCATGAGGTAATATTATTATTAGTCCTTAGAAGAATATAGACTCGTCATTGATAACCCCAATTTTTTTGTTCTTATTGTCCTTTCAATGCCAAACATTTACTATTGTATAGAAACATTGATGGCAATTTAGAAGAATATTATGTTAAGCTTACTAGGTATTTTGCTGTTCCAAATCATTCTTGATATCTAATTTCTTCATTTCAATCACCTAGCTTACCAACTTATATCATATACATGCAAACAAGACAAATAAAATGAGATGAACTATGGGGGGGGAAAAAAAGGAAATATCTGAAATGTCAAAAAGAAAAGTATGATATGTTTGGATTCACCTAAAAAGGAATAAACACCATCAAAGATGAGTAAGGGTATGGAAATGAAATGGTTATTGGTCTCTTAACAAATTATTATGCTTTTATCTTTTCTTGTTTTACTTTTATGATTATATTGAATGATATGAAGATGCTCACAATTATTGATCTATAAAAAAAAAATTATCTATAAAAGGAGTATTTTCTCAAAAAATTTAAAAATAAAAAAACGTGACGCTTGACTGGTGGGGGTTATTTCTAGATTAGAGGAATATAAGTAGAACTTTTACTGTTGCATGATTTCACAGAATGCCACTTCTGAGAGAGAAGATAATTTATGAAAATCATTTCAGCGTAATTTTGTTTCTTGGTTTTGATAATTTAAATGCATACAAACACACACTGTCCATACGTATTTATTAAAAAGAAGGGAAAGATTCTATGTCGAAGATCTCGACTTATAAGTTTTTTATTATCTTAAATTTCTTCTGAACAAATATTTCATTCATCCAATATTCCAAACTGAATAAATCACTAGCCTAACAATATTTATATATTTATTAATGCTAACTTGTGTTTTAAAAGAAGTCGGTAACTCTGATAAAATTTGACTGGATTAATATATATCAAATTCGGAAAGTTACAAAATATAAAAAAAAAACATTTGAAATAAATAGAGAGGAAAATTATTTGATTTAAATAAGAAATAAATTAAAACAACATCACGGGAAGAGATTAAAGTAAGTATATATTCATAGGTACGTAGGTGCAGCTAAGTTAACTAACTATTCTCGAATTAATTTAACAGAAAACTAAACATGTTTTCAAATGAGGTTATACTATAAAATTACTATATATACTGATAAGTTTAGGAATTTCTAAAATTTGAGATATAGTTTAGGAAATCTTCGAAGCCCATAAACACTAACCGTGAGTTTACAAGTCTTCTAGCTTACAAGAGTAATCAAGCCTACCAGACTTTACCAAAAGCTTGTGCTTCCAAATTGTCTTCATAAGGAACAAATCATCCCCACAAGATTCTAATTAACCTTCTTTAGGGGTTATTCAAAAGCCTGCTGTACTTTTTGTAAAAAAGAAAAAAGCCTACTGTACTTGACAAAAAATGAAATAAAACAGGGATAATGTGGTCCTCAATGTGATCACGAAGAAAGTAACTAAGGACCACATATCTTTTTTGTCATTTTGTCTCGGTCATTATGCATTGCCAGTTATTCTTTTTTTTTTGAATGAACCGGTTATTTTTCAATTGATATATTTTTATCTGCATCACTCACAATTTTCCTATCGTAATCGCTTACGGGCTGTATGAGATATCTACAATATGGCCTAATCAATATTCAACACTGAATTAACTAGTCGGCAAAAACAAAAAAACAACAGTAAATTAACTTATACTGCCTTCCCACTGCTAACTAATACTGCCTCTAGTCATAATATCAAAGTCTTCTAGAAGGAAATTATGGTCTAGAATATAAGAGGTTGAGAGAGTAATTAAGTAGACAAAGTTAATAACTTAACCACTTCTTTTGGAATAAGGACTAGGGGGAGTATATTTTTTGTAGTGATTCTTTAACTAGTATGGTTTGGATATGGAGAAGTATAAATGTGTATTCCAGGATGCACCATACTTGCAGCAATAACTTATTTTCCAGTCTGATATGCTAAATATGGGAAAACTTGCTTCCTTAATTAAATAGCTCTTATATTATAGACAGAAGGAAGTGCTAGATAATATAGGAATAAACTTTTTTACCAGAAATTTCCTTAATTAAAAATATATACTTTCTTATAGAAAATAGGACATTCACTAAAAATTGTTTATGATATTTTGTTAGAAAAATAAATCTCCTTCTTTACTAGGATAATTGTATTCTTTTGATCTATTAGATGTTAGAAACTATTATATGCTAAGAGTCTATTTTAATTTAACGAAAATAAAATACAAGAACCTGATTTAAAATTAAGGTAAATTATAAGAACTTTCATATTATTTTTTTCAATTTTATATGAGCTTAATTCAGTTTTTTTATGAACACTGGATTGAGATGTTAATATTGACAAATCCATATTTTGTTATACATTTTCATATTTATTTGGGGATTTTCTCATAATTATTGAGTTTAAAATGCCTTCTTTGTGACTATTTGGGATTTAAGAGTAAATACATTGAATTAAAACTAAAAAGGGCAAATTTTTCATAAAAATTGTAATTACTCTTTATCATTGATTTTTGAGAATATTTTGATGTTGGTTTAATTTTAGGTGTTTTAGAAGAAAATTGGAGAATGTGGAAAATGTTAATTGGGGTCAGAATTAATATTTTTGAAGACTAGGGAAAATTGAGGAAAAACCTGAGAATTTCTGGAAACTGTATATCAATAAATAAAAGGATCTTGTTGACAAAAAAAAGGAAAATGACTGAAAAGTGTTCTCAAAAGTTAGAAATGATAGATGAGTGATTTCATTTGGAAGTTGGAATTCCTTATCATATTTTGATATTTTCTAATCAATTTTTGGTAAAAAAAAAACTCATCTGTCATTTCAAAATTTCAAGAACACTTTTCTGTCCTTGTCCCAAAAAAAGTAAAGAAAAGGATCAGAGCAAACTACAAAACATGGCCCAAAGTTTTGGAAAGCTACAGTTTTGCCTAAAAGAGTTTTAAAATTGATAGTTTAATCCCTGCACAAATTTTTGAATATTTGCAGTGAAGTCCCCAATCAAAAATTGCGTTTTGACCAGAGACAGGTCAGATTTCAGATTCCATTCTCGACATATCAGAGCCCAGGAGCGCCGTGCAAGAGCTTCGGACTAAAGATCTTCAACCTTGACCTCTCATTCTCCATCACCTTCATCTTCTTCCTTCTCGCCGGCGACATCATTCACCACCAAGGCTGCCGGCGAGCATCGTCCACCTCTCCACAATCTTCGGCGACCTTCGACCTTCTTCCCCCACACCAGACACGGAGTTTGAGCGTGGCAGGAGAAATAGAATCGGAAGCTCAGATAGATTGAGAACGAGGAAGAAGAGGGAGGAGGAGGAATCGCATCACCTTCTTCTATTGCTGCCGTTCCACCTTCATTCTGTCACCACCGCGCACCACCTCCGTCACCGGCCTCATTCCGCGGTCATCTTGTTCATCCTGGAGATTCAGCGAGATAGAGGG
This sequence comes from Inga leiocalycina, assembly GCA_963242795.1. Taxonomy (NCBI): domain Eukaryota; kingdom Viridiplantae; phylum Streptophyta; class Magnoliopsida; order Fabales; family Fabaceae; genus Inga; species Inga leiocalycina. The sequence continues at coordinate 64,997,865 of OY725321.1, forward strand.
GGTGGCATAGGAGAAGAAAACCCAACGTTTCTTTTAGCTGTGGCTTACCTTCAGATTCGCATCATCATTACCACCGTCACCTAGCTTTTAGTTTCTCCTTCTCCTCCATTTTATCTCTTTTCCATGGCTGATTCCCTATTGTCTTCCATTCATTAAACTCAATTTTCTGGTGGTATTTGTCGTGGTTGTCTGCTTGGATCTAAGTGTGGCTTCGCTTTGCTTCTTGAAGTTAATTCTATGAATTGCAGCAGCTAGAGTCTCTTCTACTATAACAGGGGATTGATTCTTGAGGTTGAAGTTTCATGTGGGAGTGTCTTACCATTTAATTTCTTGCATTAATCTTTTGTATTAGTTGAATTATAATTAATTAACCATTTAATTTCTTGCTTTAATCTTTTTTATTAGTTGAATTATAAGTTTAAAGTTTAATTAATTATTGGACTGTGATTTTGCATTGGGGTTCATGCAATTTATAAGATTATGTGTGTATTTGGATTTAATTACGTGCATTTGATACTTGTATTTCATTAATAACAATTTCATATAATTGACTTGGTATAGTTTTTAATTGAAGTTGTTATTAATATTTAATTATGATTGTAATGTAAAGGTTCTTGATTACTTGTATCATTGCATTCCAGTGATTCAAATTGCTAGAGTTTTGAATTGGGTTTCGGTTAGAAAGATTATTTTTTATCCAGTGCAGAGGAATTAATTTACCTAACTCAAACTAGCTTCAAGGGTCTTTTAGACACCTTTGTCAAGCTAGCAACTCCCATTATCTTTTGAAGCAAAGATAAATAAAATTTATTGTTCTAGGAGGTTTTCATCATATTTCAACACCAATTTCCATTGCACTTCATTAATTTTATTCAAAAATTATTAGTTAAAGCATTTTAGTTTAATTGCAACTTAGTTGACAATTAAAAAGCTTAAATCCTTTTTATTATTTCATATCAATCATTGCACTTAGTTTTTATGTAAGTAATAAGGGATTCCTAAAGAGACGATCTAGAATTACATCCTATATTGCAATCATTTATTTAATTTTGAAGAAGTTACTAAGGCCGACACGCTCTTTTAAATATTTAGTACCAAATCCAACTCTCATCTAATTTTTATATTAACAACTGGAGGTATTTACATTGAATCTTCGTCTGAAGACTTTGGATCTTTTTCTTTTTCTTTTTTTTTTTTTTGATCAAATGAAGACTTTGGAATTGATATCTTCGTAAAAGAACAGAGTATCCCCACAAACTTCAAGTTAACGTTATTTTGGGGTTACTCAAAAGCTTATACTTTACTACAAATAAAGCAGTGAAAATGACGTCCCCAAAGTGATAACAAAGAAAGTAATTAAGGAGAACACAACGTTTTTGTCACTGTCATTATGTGTTGCCAGTTATTTTTTAATTAATATCTTTTTATCTGCATCAGTCACAATTTTCATATCATATTCGCTTCCGGGTTGTATGTGATATCTATAGTATGGCATTAATGACTTGATTTGGGCTTGGATGAGTCATATTCCCTTGCGTAAACAATACTCCTCTAATTCTATTTATAAGGTAGTGAGAGAAAAAAAAATTTTAGTCCTATTTATAGGGTAAAGAAAAGTTTTTCATATAAATATATAATTTTATCCTTAATTTATTATTATGTTGACTTTGTTCTCATGGATCATAATACATAGTAAATAGGGGTAAAGTTAGAAAGTTATTGAATTTTAATGCAGGGTTAATAAAATTTAAAGTTTTTTTTTTTTTGTCTATGTAAGATATGCTCAAAATATCTTATAAATATGATAAGAGAATATTCAACGATGAATTAACTAGTCGGCAAAAAACATAAAAAAAAAACATGAATTAACTAATATTAGATGAGTTACAATCAACGCGCTTTTGCCTTCCCTACTGCTATAAATATATTACTCCCTTACGTTCCTATAAAGAACTCTGCTATTTAATTCTTATATACTAAGAAATCACCATTAAGTCATTTAATTTGTTGTAAATTTTTCTAACTTTTGCCCTCTGTAATTTTTATTTTTCCAACTTTGAACCTCAATTATAACAAAGGTAAAATGGGGAAAAAAAGTAATTAATGAGGTTATTAGTTACTTATATTTGGGACCAAAAATTGCTTTTAGAAAATGTCCTATAATAAAGACCAGAGGGAGTATGTAATTCATTATATTAAATATGAGTAAATTTGAAAGTTTATTTATTTTTACATAAAGTTAATAACTTAACCACGTCTTATTATATTTTCAATAAGGTGATTAGAAGTGCTTTTATAATAAAAACTAGGAGGAGAAGTATAAATGTGGTTTCTAGGATGCTCCATAATACTTGCACCTGTGATTGAATTGCTAGTCTGATATACTAAACATGGGAAGACTTGCTTCCTTTCTTTTCATTCTCTTCCTTTGCTACTTTATGGCCTCCTTAACATGGTGCGAGATGGATTCCACCATCGACAAATCTGCCCTTCTTGCTTTCAAATCATCTATTGCAGTGGATCCATACAATCTCTTATCTAACTGGTCAGTCTCTTCTTCCCCATGTGATTGGGTTGGTGTTGGATGCAATACTCGCCATGGAAGGGTCCGTTTCTTGAATCTTAGTGACACAGGCCTTAAAGGCATCTTATCTCCACAAATAGGAAATCTCTCTTTCCTTGTTGAACTTGATCTGAGTAGCAATTATTTTCATGGCCAGATACCAAAAGAGTTGGTACAATTGCATAGATTGAAACGACTCAACTTGAGCTACAATGATTTTCATGGACAAGTTCCAACATGGATAGGAGATTTATCTGTGCTTGAGCATTTGAGTTTTCAAAATAATAGTCTTAATGGATTTATTCCAATATCTCTTCTCAATCTGTCAAAGTTGGAGATCTTGGATTGGAATTCTAACTTCATTCAAGGGACCATTCCGCTTGAGATAGGAAGTCTAAAGCACTTGAAGAATTTACAACTTGCAGGGAACAAGCTTTCTGGAGCTATACCACAAACAATTTCCAACTTGTCTTCACTTGAATTATTGAGTTTGTCTTATAACACTTTGTCAGGTACTTTTTTGAGAAATATGAGCTTGTCTAAATTGTTTTTTTTAATATTGTGTGCGTTTCTTTTTTTTTTTTTTTGGGAAAATGACAAAAAAAAAAACCTTGAAATTGCAAAATTCCAAATCAGGTATTTCCTAAAAAATGAGTTATGAATTACTTATCAAGTTTCATCATTTGCTTATCAATTCTTGGTAATTAATCTAATTTGAGATTTTACAATGTCAAATTTCTTTTTCTATCTTTTTTCCTATTTTTTCCTGCATTTTTCTGTTATTATTTTATGAACAAATGAATCCATCGTCCAATTTTTGAAACGGTGTGTAAAGTCATAACATGGGAAAAAAGAATAACGGTACAAAGTTCAAACGAATCTAAAAGGTTCATCATTAGTCTTTGAAAATAAATATTTATTATTCTGTTATTAAAAAGTTTTTGTGGGTTTTTCTTTTCTGAATAAGTAAGCTTTTTTTTATACAACCTAAAATAATTTTGTCAGAATTGATTAATCCACTATATTCAGAAAGATAACAGTAATAAATATAACTATAAATTAATCTAAATTACAAAATAATAAACTAAATTGGGGTATAAAACACGGTGTGAAACCTTGTGGAATAGCACAATACACTCTCCAACATTAAATCCATCCAAATTTCTCATCGAAGCACATAACCATTTTTTTTTTGTTAACTTGCGCACATCCAAATTATTTATTCGATCGTTATTAGTGAAGTCAAATTGAAAGGTCATTCCTTTGTAAAAATAAGTGTAGTAAAGCGGTGCTTTATTATGTAGAATATATTTGTTTTATTTCGAAAAAAGTGCGCAAGTTTTACTATATGCATTTTTTTTTTTTGCCAACACTTACTATATGTATTTAGCAAAATATTACTTGTCCCATGTACATAATACCTTTATCAATTGCATCAATAATCTTATTTGGCGTATGGATATTGATCCTGAATTGTCCCTATATAGGACTTATTTAGTCAGTAATAGATTTAATTTTTGAAAATAATTATATTTCTTGACATTGTCAGCTTAACTTTCTAACGATATATCTGATGCTTAAGTATATCTTTTCTTTATTTTTTTTCAATAAACTGCGGACATAAATTGTAACATTAGACTGAGAAATGTCATACTGTAGATATCAATACAAAAATACATATACTTAAAGAAAATTCTTCCATATGTATGTTCAAACCCCAAGGAAGAAAAGTTGCACACTCTTTACTCCTCTCTCTTTCACAGTTTTAGTATTTTTATTAAATTATTTCTTTATTATCTCTTTCAACAATGATACAATGATAAATGATAAGTTTTACTATATATATTAATTATTTCAACAATGAACTTTATCATTTTGTTATGACAACTTACATATTACTCTGGATTATACTTATTGTGCATGTTATAAAAGTTGATGTTATTGACATATTGTTTGTCATTTAATTTTGCAGGAGCCATTCCAAATCAGATTGGTGATCTTCCACAGCTACAGATAATATATCTCAGAGATAACCGACTTTCAAGTTCTATACCAACCTCCATATTTAATAGTTCAGTGCGACAATACATTGATCTAGCCAGAAATAATTTATCTGGAAGTCTGCCAATAAATTTGTGTTTTGGGCTTCCAAAACTTAAACTATTCTATGTCCGTGAAAATGATTTGTCTGGTGAGATACCCTCCATTTGGCATCAATGCAAGGAATTGGCAGATTTAAAATTGAGCCATAACATGTTCAACCCAGGAATCATTCCAAGTGAAATTGGAAATTTGACAAACCTCCAATTCCTATATCTTGCTGACAGCAATTTGCAAGGTGAGAGTCATTCCCCAAACAATTTTCAATTTTCTCTCTTTGTTTCTATGTTTCGTCTATTCCAGTATTTTTTTTTGGATGACATCTTTCTTTTTTCTTTTTAAAAAAAGGACATATGAATCATCCAGCTTTCTCAATGAATCACATATCCAATAAAAACATGCCATGGGAATAATAGTTTGATCTATGGATATTAGTCCAGCCAGATTGGAAAGGTCATGGATTTTTTCAAAAGAATTATAGTTTTCTTTTAACATTTAAGGTATATTATACCGTTAATTATTAAAATAAGTCCTAAGATTATTGTCTCCAAGTGCATTGATTGTATAAACGTATTTCAAACTAAGGAACTATTCCAAATGAGATTGGTGATCTTTCATGACTGAAGATGTTATGTTTGCAAATATTGACACTCTACCTAAATAAAGCTTGAAACCTTTTGGCTTTAAAATGCAATGAACTGAGATTTAGCATTAGGTAAAAACAGAGATGATACATACCAATCGAGATTGGAAATTTAACCAAATTTTCAATTATACAGCATTGATACATTAATTGTTTGTGTTTAATTTTTGTTGATTGCAAATTTATATTCATTTTTATATGTGATTAATTTGCAATACAAATTAGTAATTATATTTAGATAAACAATATATTCGACTGGATTACATTTAACAATACGGATCATGTTGATTTCTTGTTAAAGCAAAGCATATCATTCAAAGTGTCAATTAGCTGCGGGTTATAAATAGTTTAGTGTAGAAATTAATATCAATAAAACAATATGAAATAAAAATAAACTTATTTTTTTTAATATTTAGTGTCAATTTGATGTTTTCGCTCATTTATATGTTAATTCTTGAAGTGCAAAAAAAAAAAAAAAAAATCTACGGAGATAATTATCAACATCGGTGGCCTCCTTCCCCCACTCTTTGTCAGTCTAACCATGTTTCTATCACAGTATCATTATTACTAGTATCATCAATCGGCAATTGCACGTTGCTCGAGTATTTGTATCATATGTAATATTTGTGGGTAAGGTTGAAACCAAAACTTCTTGTTCTATATTATATCCAAAACTTCTAATTGAAAATGAGTTTTTTGTGTATATATATAGGCAATAAAAAGTTTTCTTTCAAAAATATGCATGCATGATTTTTTTTTTTTTAAAAAAAAGTCATTTGGATTATTAAGAGAAATTATAATAAAACATAGGCTTGATAAGCGAGGCATATGCTGGAATATTCAATTATATCTAGGTCACAACTCCTTTAATGGTATGATCAATCTACCCATCCATCAATTTTTATGCTTTCAAAAATTCCATTTATTATTTGCAAAACTGTTCAGTATATCTCCATTTATTAGTTTTTCATAATCAGTAGTAACTAAAATCAAGGTATTAGTTCATTCATGCATACAACATACGCCTAAGGCACACATACACCAAATTCTTTTGCAGGTGAAATTCCTCAATCTATTTTCAACATTCCTTCTTTGAGAGTGGTTTCCCTTTCCTTTAACCATCTAAGTGGCAAGTTGCCAGATGAGATGTGCCATCAACTCCCTTTACTTGAAGTCTTTGCGGTTACTAGTAATCATTTACAGGGAAATATTCCAAAATCAATGTGTAATTGCACATCTTTGCTACGCTTGTATTTGGATATCAACTCGTTTTCAGGTATGCTCAAAAATTACCCTTCTACATGAGTTGTGTGTGCGCGCTTATAACTATATCACATGCTTAGTACTTTCATTCAAATATGCGAATATATGACAAGAAATTATTGCAAGCTTTGAAATCTAATGACGTTTTCAAACACACACACACTTAATAACTCCTATTGATAGGATTTAGATACGTTGAGAGAATAAGGAAGAAAAAGTCTTTATTAAATACAAAAGAATAAAATTGATATTTTTTTTCAAAGACTACCCTTATGGTGGCTAGACTCTTTGCAGACTAAAATTACATTAAAATAATCAAATAAAATCTAGAAATAATCTCTAAAATGTACTGGATCCTGTCAACAATAATATGGATCCTTTGATTCGTAAAATCGATATCTCATAAAATATTCAAACTAAACAAATAAATTAAATAAACTATATCCTAACCAATATTGACTCAATAATAAACTAATCCTAATTGAGATATTTATAAATAATATTTATATTATTTTTAACAGAAAATAAACTAACAACTCTTTAACACATGCTAATAAACACGAATTGCAAAATATTTATTTGTAGTTTTATTAAATGTTCTCTGAAGATCACATTTTATGAAATCCTTGCAAAAAAAGTAGTTAGATTTTTATGACACATAAGAAAGCAATGATAAAGATATTTACGTACGCAGACCCTCATGTAATTATAGGAAGTAACTAATTTCATACATGGGTTAAATTAGTTCCTTCACTTTCCTGTATTATCCAGGTGTGGACTTGCTAGGATAGAAACAAATTTAAAAGGACCCGAAAGTAATAAAATATTAGGAGTTTCTTGTAATATAGAGAAGTGAATTCAAATCTCTGAAACGTACGTGTGTCTGTTTTACACATACACGTACAAAACAGGCATATTACCTGTTTTGTCAATTTTCACTACTTCATATAAAATTTATCATGCATCCACATTTTTTTTTTAAATTAATCACCCAACAGCTAGCTTTTGTTTCCAGGTTTTATACCCAAGGAGATAGGCAATCTTGATAAGCTTGAACTGCTGGACTTATATGATAATAATTTCAACGGATCCATTCCTTGCCATATATTCAACTTTTCTGCATTGACTCGGCTCTCCCTTGCGAATAATTTCTTCTCTAGCTTTCTCCCGTCAAATATAGGAATTGGCCTTCCCAAACTGCAGCAATTGAGGTTAGGACAAAATCAACTTTTTGGACAAATACCAAACAGCATCTCAAATGTTTCTAAACTCACTTTCTTAGATTTATCTGGGAATAAATTCAGTGGAGTCATACCCAATGTAGTTGGCAATCTAACAAACTTGATGGCATTATATTTTGATGGGAATTATTTGAATTGGTTGATTCCAAATACAGTTAACAGATTGCAGATCCTTCAACATTTAAGTCTTAGCAACAATAGATTGCAAGGTTCCATCATAAATGAATTGTGCCAAATCAAAAGTTTGAGTGAGCTGTATCTAGACAATAACATGTTTTCAGGAATGATTCCAAGTTGCCTCACAAATACTTCTTTGCGGAAGTTGGATTTAAGCTCTAACAAATTGATTTCTCATATACCCTCTTCCCTTTGGAGTCTCCAAGATATCTTGATCCTAGACTTATCCTCCAACAAATTGAGTGGAAAAATTCCACCCGAGGTACCAAACTTTAGAACAATTATGCTATTGAACTTGTCAAGAAATCAAATTTCTGGTAAAATCCCAACAACCATGGGTGGCTTGCAAACATTACAAAATCTATCTTTGGCTCATAACAAACTACAAGGACCTATTCCTCAATCATTTAGTGGCATGATAAATATTGAGTTCTTGGATTTGTCCCAAAATAATTTGTCTGGGGTGATTCCAAAATCTTTAGAGTTTCTTGTCCATATGAAGTACATTAATCTTTCATGCAATTTATTGTATGGAGAAATTCCAAACGGTGGGCCTTTTCAGAATTTTACATATGAATCTTTTATGATGAATGAAGATCTTTGTGGAAAGCCGCAACTAAAAGTCCATCCATGCAAAAAAGCAAACAAGCACATCTCAACAAAAATGGTGCTTGTGATCAAATGCTTGTCGGCTATCATTTTTGCAATCATTTTGGTTGCTTCATGCCTAGTGTTGCTTAAATTTAAGAAGGGCCATGTTAGTCATGAGACGAACAATACAGACTTCTTAAATTTGGGTGCACCAATCAAGATATCCTATTATGATCTTTTGCAAGCAACAAATAATTTTGATGCGAGTAATTTTCTTGGCAAGGGAAGTTTTGGATCAGTTTACAAAGGAATTCTTTCAAGTGGAAAGATAGTTGCTGTGAAAGTATTTCACTCAAACTTGGAAGAAGCATTAAGGAGTTTCGATATTGAATGTGCTGCCATATGCAGTTTACGTCATCAAAATCTCATTAAGATCTTATAAATTAATATATAATATAATGATCCACATAAATAATTTAGCTTCTTTATCCTCTCTAGAGTAGTCAACTGGGTTGTATTGAGGATATAAGGCAGTATTAATTATTCAATGACTGGGTTAACATGATTATTGGGTTCATTGGGACTCCAACAAATCCCATCTTGTATTGACCCAATTAGAGAAAATGGGCCAATACTAAGACTATCCAAAGCTTTGAAATAATTTAATATGTACATATTAGGTTGCCTTTATAATATTATGGAATATGATGTTTTATTTTTATTCTATTTTATTTTATTGGTCAAAAAATGTAATTCAAATGCCAAAATTACTTGGTTTTCAGCCTGTGTTGGGCTTAGTTTTTTTGGCCCATGTCATTGTTAAACCAAAGTTACTTTTATATTACTTTAATCAAAATCATGTTTTAAAAAAATATAAAACAAACTTTTATATGTTAAAACAATCTTTAGTCCCTCTAATTTTCTCTCATTTTGGTTTTGGTTCTTCTAATATCAAATTATAGGTTTTGGACCCTCAAATTTCATTATATAAATTGGACCCTACAATTTAATAAACACTTGATCATTTTGCCCTTTAAAGAACCAATACCCATAATTTGAACTTTCAAACTTGAAGAACAAAGATTATATTAACCAAGTTTTAAACACATATGCTAAGCTCCTCAATGTAATTATGGTGCATTGAAGTTAATACAAAAAAGAATTTTTAGAATTCTAGTTACATTGTTCTTAAAACTATAGGTGATAACTATGTTTTGGTTGTGATTTTTTTGCCATCGTTTTCATTGGTGATTATTTAATAATTAATAAGATTCATTCAATTATCTTTATCTTTATTTTTATTTTTATGTAAAAGAGTTATAAATTTAATTATTTACTGTTTTTATCTACTTTTCCAATATTTATTTTTCTATTGAAAACAAAAAGAAAGAAAGAAAGAAAGCTAAATGGGATCTCAATATTTATAGTAACCATGTGTCAGTTCTTTATTCGGTGTTCAATGCCTTGAATGGCAGGTGAAGAATTCCGTCTGGGACAATCTAACATGAAGAACTTTGAAACTATTTCGGATGGAAAACTCGATAAATTGTGAGTTAGTTTTGTTTGGCGAATAGGAAACCGTTACCTTAATGTTGTTTCTAACGTTTACGTAAATTTTGCTACATTTTATAGGTTTTGGGATACTGGGCTGGCAGGGTTACATTGCAGATTTTATATGTCTCTGTTTTATTGATATTTTCAGTTATTTTTCCAATATTTTATTCTTTTCATGAGCTTTTCTTCATTTGCCTTCATCACTTACACCTTAAAAAGCAATATATGAATTGTAAGCTTATAAAAGTAATGAACATGTTGAGTTGGTGAATTATATCTAGTGTGATGGCACACTTATTGTATTTATTATCTTTGGCCATTGATGAATGTTAATATTAATGAGAGATTTTTTTTTTTCTGAATTTTGGAGAATTTTGTAAGACTCAGTATTAAATAAGAACTAGCTAGTTATGTTTTTTTGCTAGAGAAATGATGCCTAGAGCCTAAAAATCAGACAAAACAGTACAACAGAACAAAATAAAACAAAACAAGAAACCACAAAACAATTAGCCACCCGTATCTACCATCTATAAGCAAAACATGAAAGGCTGATTAGTCCCACAATATCTCTCTACCTTTTCTAGTCTTTTGAGTGTATTTTCATCTTTCAGAAATAATTCTCAATTTCTGTGTCTTTCAGTATATTTTCATCTCTTTAGATAAGCTCTCTTTTCTTTTGAATAGGAGCTCAATGTGTAAATATCAAGACACACATACCTTGTCTGGTTCCTGAAACATGGTTTCTTTGTGCAGTGTTGCAATAATGACTAGGGCTTATTGCTTATCAGATTATGCAAGCCCTGATAATAATATGCTTCTCACAATGGTAGAGGGAAGATAGCTTACATAAGTATAGCTGGGATCTTTGGGAACTTTTGTCAAAACTTGCTAATTGTATCCTCGGACATGAAATTGATCATCACAAATTAATCATACAAATTCCATCAGACAGAATATCAATTTTGTTGTCGCATGGACAGTAAGAGATTATAGGTGCAGTGCTTACGAATTTTTAGACATGTTGTAATTTTTTGGCAACAAGATCATTTGAGTTTTACATTGTCTTTTCATAAACCATGAGCTTAGAAATATTCCAAAATCAATGCGTAATTGCACATCTTTGCTACTCTTGTATTTGGATATCAACTCGTTTTCAGGTATGCTCAAAAATTACCCTTCTACATGAGTTGTGTGTGCGCGCTTATAACTATATCACATGTTTAGTACTTTCATTCAAATATGCGAATATATGACAAGAAATTATTGCAAGCTTTGAAATGTAATGATATTTTCAAACACACACTTAATAACTCCTATTGATAGGATTCAGATAGGTTGAGAGAATAAGGAGGAAAAAGTCATTATTAAATACAAAAGAATAAAATTGATAATTTTTTCAAAGAATAACCTTATGGTGGCTAGACTCTTTGCAGGCTAAAATTACATTAAAATAATCAAATAAAATCTAGAAATAATCTCTAAAACGTACTGGATCCTGTCAACAATAATATGGATCCTTTGACTCGTAAAATCGACATCTCATAAAATATTCAAACGAAACAAATTAATTAAATAAACTATATCCTAACCAATATTGACTCAATAATAAACTAATCCTAATTGAGATATTTATAGATAATATTTATATTATTTTTAACAGAAAATAAACTAACAACTCTTTTTTTTTATTACAACTAACAACTCTTTAACACATGCTAATAAAACATGAATTGCAAAATATTTATTTGTAGTTTTATTAAATGTTCTCTGAAGATCACATTTTATGGAATCCTTGCCCAAAAAGCAGTTAGAGTTTTATATGACACATAAGAAAGCAATGATAAAGATATTCACGCAGACCCTCATGTAATTACTAGGAGGTAACTAATTTCATACATGGCTGAAATTAGTTCCCTCACTTTCCAGTAGTTACGTATGGACTTGCTAGCATAGAAACAAATTTTTGAAAGGATTCGAAACTAATAAAATATTAGGAGTTCTCTTGTAATATAGATATGTGAATTCAAATTTTTGAAACGTGTCTCTGCTTTACATTTATGATAATATAAATGTTATCATGCATCCATCATTTTTTATTTTTAAGTTAATCACCCAACAGCTAGCTTTTTGTCTTCAGGTCTTATACCCAAAGAGATAGGCAATCTTGATAAGCTTGAAAAGTTGGATTTCTCAAATAATAATTTCAATGGACCCTTTCCTTCCCATATATTCAGTATTACGACATTGAGGCGCGTCAACCTTGATCAAAATTTCCTACTCTGGCTTTCTCCCATCAAATTTAGGAATTCGCCTTCCCAACTTGGAGGAATTGGGGTTGGGATATAATCCGCTTATTGGAGAAATTCCAAGCAGCATCTCAAATGCTTCGAAGCTTACTATGTTAGAATTATCATGGAATAAATTTAGTGGAGATATACCCACTGCACTTGGGAATCTAACAAACCTGATTGAATTAGATCTTTCAGGGAACAATTTGAGTGGGTTGATTCCAAATACAATTAATAGACTGCAAAGCCTTCAACTTTTGAGTCTTAGCTACAACAAATTGCAAGGACCCATCATAAATAAATTGTGCCAAATCAAAAGTTTGAGTGAGCTGTATCTAGCAAACAACATGTTTTCAGGAATGATTCCAAATTGCCTCACAAATACTTCTTTGCGGAAGTTGTATTTAAGCTCTAACAAATTGATTTCTCATATACCCTCTTCCCTTTGGAGTCTCCAAGATATCTTAACCCTAGACTTATCCTCCAATGCATTGAGTGGAACAATTCCATTTGAGGTATCAAACTTTAGAGCAATTATACTATTAAACTTGTCAAGAAATCAAATTTCAGGTAAAATCCCAACAACCATGGGTGGCTTGAAAACATTGCAAAATCTATCTTTGGCTCATAACAAACTACAAGGACCTATTCCTCAATCATTTAGTGGCATGATAAATATTGAGTTCTTGGATTTGTCCCAAAATAATTTGTCTGGGGTGATTCCAAAATCTTTAGAGTTTCTTGTCCATATGAAGTACATTAATCTTTCATGCAATTTATTGTATGGAGAAATTCCAAACGGTGGGCCTTTTCAGAATTTTAAATATGAATCTTTTATGATGAATGAAGACACTACAAAAAAAACGTCATTTAGTAGCGGTTAAAAATGGGTATTAGTAGCGGTTTAAACCGCTACAAACAACATTAGTAGTGGTTACCAGAACCGCTACTAAATCGTATGTTGCAAGCAGTTTTGTAGCGGTTATATAAAACTGCTACTCAATCAAAAATAACCGCTACATCCTTTGTAGCGGTTCAATCCGACCGCTACAACACCCTCATGAACAAAATTTTTTTCAGAGATATTTGTAGCGGTTATATAACCGCTACAAATATAAAAAATTGAAAATTTGAAGGCGAAAAAAAAATGACATTTTTTTATTTTGTAGCGGTTAACAAAACCGCTACTAATTTTGAATTTCATGAAATTTGTAGCGGTTATCAAAACCGCTACTAATTTCATGAAATTCAAAATTAGCGCAAAAAAATTTAATTTGAGTTTTAAAAAAGTGCGTTATTTAGTAGCGGTTTAATAACCGCTAGAAATATTTAAAATTTTTTTAAAAAATATACGATCATTTGTTTCTGTTTTTTTAATATTAAATTAAATAGTTTATTTTGTTATTATTTTATCTATTTTAATTAGCTTATTATTCAATAGTTTAACTTATTAATAAATTAAAAGGAAAAATGTAATTTAATTGGATTAGTATAAAATTTATATTAATAATATTATTAAGGATAGGTAGGTAATAAGGAATTATTATGTTGTCTAATATAATGTAATTGTGTATGAAAAATAGATAAAAATGAGATACAGCTCTGAAATATGTGGAAAAAAAATGGTTAGAATAAATTTTATAGAAAGGAAAGAAGTATTGTAAAAAAAATTAAAAATTTTGTTACCATATTTGATCGTATTATTCAGCTCCTCTACTCATACGAAAGAAGTTGTAAATGAGAGAAAATGAAAGAAAGGTAAGGTGAAAAGAAATTGGGGAGTGTTTGAAATGAGTTGTGGTAAGGGTATTTATAGGGTTCCACGTACTATTTGTAGCGGTTAATGTATCCATTTTGTAGTGGTTATTAGTATTTTTGTAGCGGTTTAATATTTATAGTGATCCACGTACTATTTGTAGCGGTTAATGTCTCCATTTTGTAGCGGTTATTCATTTAGTAGCGGTTAATGTTATATTTGTAGCTGTTCAATAACCGCTACAAATATTATTTTATTTTATTTTTAAAATTTTTTTTTTACATTTTATTTTAAAAAATTTGTTGCATTTTTTTTAAAGACAAATGCATAATTTGAATTTGATCACTCGTCGTCGCCATCCTTACAGAAATTTTGTAGAAAAATTATTGTTATAGATGTATTATTAAATTTAAAAAATTTAATTCAAATGACGTGGACTTAAAAAAACTCACCGCACTAGAGGTAAATTGTCATTACCTTCAAGAAAGTAGTTTTCAATAATTACCTGAACCACCTCCCAAGCCTCACTACTAGAAAAAAGGGTTTTAACATCCCTTTTTTTGGCCTTTTAACGTCTGAAAACAGAGGGACGTCTATGTGAGGGTCGTAGAAAAAAACGTCATTAACTTCCGTAAAACAGGGGACGTGGAAGGCAGACTTTAGACGTCCCCAGTTGGAATTGGGGACGTCTAAAGTGTCGCCAGCAGTACTATCCACATCCCTTTTTTATTAAGGACGTTGAAAGTTTTTTTTTTAAATGGACTTTTTATATATTGCACTGTCTGGAAAATGTGCAGAAATAGGATTCCAACAACAGAATAAAACAATAGCAGTTCAACAGAATGGAAACAACAACAAACACAATGATCAACCCAAGGCTACTACATGCCACACAAACTTTCAAACCACACAAACTACACAACAATCTATATCCAAGTCTACTACATGCCACACAAACTTTCAAACCACACAAACTACACATCAATCTATATCCAAGTCCCCAGTTTGTACAATAACCAAGACTAAAATCCAATCCATATCCAACAACAATAACGCTAATTATATGTACTACCACAAAAGTATGTCCTACACAAACTACTAAAGACTTTACTCTTCTGGTATATGTTGAAGAAGATGTCCAGCCAAAAAGTCTCTGATCATATTTAAGTCTTCATATGAGTAGGCATCTTCATTGTCAAAAATCTATAAATTAGAAAATAAGCTTAGATGAAATAATGAATGAAGTGAATGAATTGCCATTGAATCACAACACCAAGAATATTATCCTCTGAGAATGAAGAAGCGATTACTTGTTCAAAATCTGTCGTAATGCCACTCTGAATGATGTTAAACATATAAAGCAAGACATAATATCCACATTCCCAGCCGCCAGGTTGTCGAGGGCACTATAAATCAAAAGCAAATGGTTAAAATCAATAAAGGCATATCTAAAACGACCGTCAATCAAAAGAACTTGATTTGAAACTACGTACCTTTGGAAACAACCATCTCGGATCTTTGCCACCTCTACATTCGCGTGGCCCGCCAAGCGCTCGATACGTCGTGCATGCCCTATCATTAAAATGAAAATCAACATAAATTAGAATAATTCATTAAGTCAAGAATCAAGAAGCAACGAAACACAAAAAAATAACTTACGTGTTGAAGACGCTTTTAGTTTCTTTGTCTGGTCTTCTATTTAAGGAATCAAACCAGTAAACAACGTGGGACCGAGGACACACAACACACAAACTCCAGTGATAACTATCACAACATATACAGATTAAAATGAAGTTAGATGGCAAGGCAATTAGTTATTAAAAATCTCAAATACACAAAATTAAAATGCGTACCCTTGAACAATCGGTGCTAGATAACAATGATACTCATCCTCTGCCAATGTGAAGACCACATAGTTCATCCTTCTTTTCAATGTATTCCCAATCCTTGTCGTATGTGCAGGAGACAAGAATCCATACAAATCAACTCTCTGAGACTCAATGCATATACGACGGAAGGAGCTATAATAGAATTAAAATGATGAATGTATTAGCTAGTTAAAATCAACTTAACTAAATGAATCAAAAAATGGGAAATAAAAAACTTACAGGATTGCAAATTTGCCCCATCCAACATCTAGCTCCTCGAACTTCATGAACTGTTTAAGATCTTGTTTATCAATTGTGAAGTGATAATCTGTTTCCTGGCCCACAATCCCCTGCAGGCATATACAAATCAATCTGGTGAATGCCTTTATAGATATGCTGCAGTCGTGCTAAGAAGGGCCATTTCTCTGCTTCCTGCTCGTTCTTTTACAACATAAAAACACATACTGTTAGTAGGATGTCAACACATCTCAAGTAAAAGTGAGGTAGTTCCATACCATTGGAGGTGTTGGTGGTAACAAGCCAATAAGATGTACAGGACAAAGGATAAAAGATCCTCTCGCCTGAGCTATCGTGGCAACCTCGTCATCAGGAATAGGGATGGCTGTACCTTCTTCCCTCGCTCGAACACACGTCACATTCACCCTACGCAAATGCTGTGGAATTTGCTGATTATGGTGGGTAGTAGCTTATATGTGAACGAGAGCATCTGCAACTACACACAGCAGTGGGGCATCCAAAGAGAGGATGGCAGGTTCTCCCTGCGCTGGAGTGGGAGAAGGGTCGCCAAGTGGTTCCTCCGCCGGGTTGTAACTTCCTTTGGTGCTGTGGAAGGCCGGGGATGAATGGGTTCTACGCTCGGTAGTTGCCATCTGCGATTCAAACATCTTCTGCATTTCAGCTCGTAGCTCAGGCATCAGCTCAAGATGTAGCTCTGGCAACAGCTCTTGTCGGAGCTTGTCGCAAAGGTTGGCCTCGAGCTCTTGTGAGACTTCCTGACGAATCTTGGCCACAAGTTCCCTACTGGGTTCAGCTTGTGACGAATAAGGATGTGAGGCTCGGCCAAAATACTTCGTGACACGAACTCCCACTGCCTCTCCTCGAACATGACCAGGGTGATCTGCCTTCCCAATCGCCGTTGACAAGATGTCCATCCGTCTACTTGGAGTGAATGAACCTTGGCTACTATGCTCTTCCAGTTCATCCTGCAGCATAAAAGTTATCGTAAGCACTCCCAATATGAAAAAATAAGTTTGTACTTATGCTCTAACTACTTACAATTCTTGCAGCAACCTCAGCAACAGTCGGATTTACGTACTTCCCACCCTTAAGCCTCCCTGCTTTCCATTTTTTGTGACGTGGAGGAGGTGGCAGGGGTTGGACCACAATGGTAGGATCTGATGTGGCTGCTTCCTTCAATTTCTCCAACTCTTCTGCCATCATCTTTCGCTCAAGCTTCCGATAACCACCACGAGATATGTAATGTTGATAGTTAATAGCTGCTTGCCTCTCTGCATTTACTGCACTTAATGCCTGTGAAAGGAAAACAACAAACACCGAATCAATAATGTCAACTATATTCAAATAAAACACTATGATGACAGAAATCTTACCAAAAAGTTTGGATCTTCTCGTGATGCCATAAACAACCTCCAGTCATCTTGAGACAAAAACGTATACTCATGACATGGATCCTGACCCCTCAGGTCCCCTCGAATGTAATCTCGTGTGAGCCTGTTCTTGAAATCTTTCCATTGTAGATGAACCTCCGTCATCACTCCTTGTACATCTCCGCGGTGTCAGGGACATCATAGGTTTGCTGCAAGGTAAAAACATAAGTTAATTATATTTGAACCAATAGGAATAAAGATATATATGCATATGTATTGAAACTTATATACCAAAAGTTGTTGCCAAATCAAGTCTTTGGTTTTTGGTGGAACCAACTTCCAATTATCATAGGTAATGCGAACTTTGCTTCGAGCCAAAAAACCTACGTAGCTAATGAAATGGTCTTCCTCCGGACCAATTGGTTTCATATTTTCATCAAAGTCAATATGCAACCTCTCCTGTTGATGGTGATGACGTGCTACCAATGCAGGCATTTTTGTACTGCCTCTAACCCTTCTTCTCGCAACCGGTTCAGGTGTCGCATCAGGTTCAGGCATATTCATTTCATTGTCCCTATCACTTTGTGAGTCACCAGAATTGTCCATTTTCCTGTAAGCACAAAAATCATTGTCAGATAGGTGAATAAATTGTAAATAAATAATTAAACTAACAAGATATAAAACAAACACCACACATTACTATATAAAACAAATCATCTTACTCTAGATTGTTTCCCATATTCCTTCACCATGATCATTTCTCACAGCATATTCTTCATCATCTACCAATTCTACTTTACTTGTTGTAGGTGGATTAATTGTGAAAGGTGGTGTGTCGTCAAGGTTGAAGGTCGGATCACCATGCTTCTGTTTTTTACTTTGAAGTACAATGGAAATTTTTTTATTTGCGGGATCTATGACATAAAACACTTGTTTCGCCTGGCTTGCTAGAATGAAGGGCTCATCCCTATAACCTACTCTTTCAAGATCAACTGAGACAAATCCAAATTGTTGATCTATTACCACAGCATTATTGCTAACCCACTTACATTTGAATAAAGCAACTTTGAACTTGTGGGGGGATGGGCTGAGATG
Source organism: Inga leiocalycina (assembly GCA_963242795.1). Taxonomy (NCBI): domain Eukaryota; kingdom Viridiplantae; phylum Streptophyta; class Magnoliopsida; order Fabales; family Fabaceae; genus Inga; species Inga leiocalycina. Next base: position 65,016,632 of record OY725321.1, read on the forward strand.
CCGCTGTCGCCCTGCCTCTTCCCTGCCCCCTCCCTCTGCCCCCTGCTCGGCTACTGCCACCCCGTAAAATTGGTCTGGGGACCTTAGGGGCCTTCCCCTTATCCTGTTCTTAAGGCATATCAACTGTAAAAATTTTTAAAAAAAATTTAGTCACATTATTATGCAAAAATCTAATAAAAATACAAATACAAATAAAATACATGTTATATACGTACCTCAAGTGCAAATACTGAGAAATATTGTAGCAAAAACTCCTACACAGACGTCTGAACGCTCAAATCTTGAAGAAACCACTCAGAGAAATCCCAGGAAACAAAATGAGCAAACGGAGAAATGAGGGAGGCGGTGGCTTAAATAGGCCAGATATTAGTAGCGGTTATTCCAATAACCGCTACCATAACCGCTACAAATCACCCACGTTGCCTTAAATTTGTAGCGGTTCTACAATAACCGCTACAAATTACAAGAACCTTTGAAATTCTGTAGCGGTGATTGCCCAGAACCGCTAAAAAAGTGGAGACTCCTGAAATTCTGTAGTGGTTATATCCCTATAACCGCTACAAATAGCTGACGTTTGGTATTTTGTAGCGGTTTTGTTGCTATAACCGCTACAAATAACCGCTACATTGTTGGCGGGGCTTGGTCACGCCAAGTGGCGGGAATATTGTAGCGGTTTCTGTGTATTAACCACTACAAATTAACCGCTACAATTTTTGGCGGGAATTTTGCGCCAAATTTTTAGCGGTTTTGGCTAATCAACCGCTACAAAAAAACGCTGCTAATAGCTTGCCGCTACAATTTTGTAGCGGTTTAGGTTAAAACTGCTACAAATATTGTAATTTGTAGCGGGTTTATATAACTGCTACAATTGCACCGCTACAGAATCCCTTTTTTTTTGTAGTGAGATCTTTGTGGAAAGCCGCAACTAAAAGTCCATCCATGCAAAAAAGCAAACAAGCACATCTCAACAAAAAAGGTGCTTGGGACCAAATGCTTGTCGGCTATTGTTTTTGCAATCATTTTGGTTGCTTCATGCCTAGTGTTCCTTAAATTTAAGAAGGGCCATGTTAGTCATGAGACGAACAATACAGACTTCTTAAATTTGGGTGCACCAATCAAGATATCCTATTATGATCTTTTGCAAGCAACAAATAATTTTGATGAGAGTAATTTTCTTGGCAAGGGAAGTTTTGGATCAGTTTACGAAGGAATTCTTTCAAGTGGAAAGATAATTGCTGTGAAAGTATTTCACTCAAACTTGGAAGAAGCATTAAGGAGTTTCGATATTGAATGTGCTGCGATATGCAGTTTACATCATCAAAATCTCGTCAAGATCATCAGTAGTTGCTCAAATGATGATTTTAAATCTCTAATAATGGAATTCATGTCAAAGGGGAGTCTTGATAGATGGTTGTACTCTCATAACTATCATTTAGATATGGTCCAAACACTACTACAGATTATATTTATAACTACCCTAAAGGACGTCCCTTTTTGAAAAAGGGACGCCTAAAATATTGGGCGGTGGCATATGTGTAATTATAGATCAAAATTGAAAAGGTTGGCTCGTCAAATAAAATTGAATCTCATGCCTAAATGTGTTTTAGACATCCCCATTTTCATTGGGGACATCTAAAGACCCCCAGAATATCATATAAAGAAAAAAACAAGAACACATTTAGACATCCCCAGACCAGCTGGGGACGTCTAAAGCTTTACATTAGACGTCCCCAGTTGGTCTGGGGATGTCTAAAGGGTCCGTTTAGACGTCCCCAGCCCTGCTGGGGACGTCTTAAGCTAGCTCACATGCACTGGTCGACATGACCGGTGCATGTTCAGTGTCAGAATTAGTTTCTTACTTGCTTTACTTTACTCTTTCACTCTCCCATCTTCATCACTTCCGTCTCCTCTCCCCTGGGCTTCTTGTTTTTTTTCTTCTTTCTCCAAATCAAATACTGCTATCCCCTATTTCTTCTTGGTCCTTCTTACCCTCTATTTCATCCATAGCGTTGCTCGTCGCCGTCTTTGCTCTGCTGGGTCTGCATTGTTCTCTCTCATTCTCGCCACCGTCGGCCTCCTCTTACCACCGTGGGTCATCTGCCTCTAAAGTTGCAGCAACAAGTTAGCTAAAACTAAACTTGTGAATGAACTTGTGAATGATTAGCAAAATGCATTTGATTCTCGGCTGGAATTTAAGTGTGGTTTGTGCTTGAGCTTTATCTTTGCTATTTTGCTGAATTTAAGACGTACCACATCAAGTTTTAATCTTTTGCTTTTTTGCATTGTGATTGAGATCTTTATTTACCAAAAGATATCGAGTTGTGATTGGCTCATAACAGAAATATCAGCTTTAAATGGAGGAAATAACTATAAACAAAAAGGTCTGCCCAGCATATAATAAGAAAGCATTTATCTTGACATGTTCAATAGTTTTTTTTCATTATTTAAGAGATGGATTAGGATCAACATCAATAATGAACCACCATTAATTTTAAATCTGTTTGAGCAACAAGGAAAATCTAGTTCAATTTAAAATCATAACAAGACAGTCAAAAATGAATTGTGTATGTTACTTTTACCTATTTACTGTGTCAAGTGCCTGACTTACAGAACAAAATCCACTTTTTACTAAAATGGATAGCCACATTGTATGAAGCCGCAAAAACAGAATTGTGTATGTTACTTGTCTTCACAACAAGGTGATGATTGCAATTTAAATTGCAATTTAAATTTTTTTGGTTGATTTGAAGATTGAAGAATCATTATCTGATTGTTTTAAATAATTAATTTGATTTGAAACAAATTTGCATTTGCAATTTTAATTTTTTTTTAAATTTGATTTGATTTGAATAATATACTAATATTTTGTACGTATTGATTTATTTGAATGTTTTATTTGAAATACAATTTTCAAGATCATCTTTTGTTTCAAATTTGGTGATGATTTTGTTTGCTTTTTATTAAAAGAAGTCCTCATCTCTCAGTTGATTTCAAGTTAATGGTGATGATTTTGTTTGCTTTTTATTAAAAGAAGTCAGTTGCAAAGCTTTATGTCGCATCATCTTATCTCGCAATTTCCAACATAAGCTAAAAGAAGAGGGCATGATAGAATATGACTTACCACCGTGTGAAAACTTATTGAGTACAAGAAGGCATGCATTGATGATACTTCTCTACCAAGTATGAAATCAGCAATTTTAAGAATATCATTTGTCACCAACAAGTTCTCTTTATAAAGAAAATTACTGTGAAAACATGACTAATTTGACACTTCAGTCACTAATCAATAAAATTATATAAGAATTCATAATCTTCTGGTATATTAAGTTGTAAGTTGTAATGCAACATTGTATTTAACTAGTAAGCAGCGCATTCATCAAGGAAGTTCTCAACTATACTTGCCAATAATGTTTGTGGACTTTTCAAGCATGTAAATAATAGGAGTAGACAAAAAGTTACGGTTAATGCAATGTAATCTTACCAATTAATGACTATTATACTATGAGCCCTCAATTCCTCAGCCCCAAATGCCCTTTATCATGTTACTTGTCCAGTCCCTAGCTTACAGAACAAAATAGAACAAAATTCACTCTACACTCCGCAAAAACAGAATTGTGTATGTTTCTTGTAACTATTTACTGTCTACTGCCCAACATACAGAACAAAATTCACTCTACACTAAATGAACAACCACATTGTATGAAATAGCAAAAATATAAATCATGACCCATAGTTTTTGACTGTGGATGCAGTTCAAATCGCCAAACTTACAGAACAAACTTGATTATTCAATTTATATAGGGAAAAGATCACTGCACCCTCTCTAGCAAATTATTCTCAAACAGTTTCTAAAACTTTTTGAAACTTCATTGTACCCTTAGGTCTAAACAGAAATTAATTTACTTTTGTTGAAAAGACATTTAGGCCCTTGTCTTATATATGGTCGAGAAGGTCTTATAAATTCCCACATGTGTCTCTTGTAAATACACATAGTTGATTTGTAAATTCCCACATATCTCACTTATGGTACATATCTGATTTAATATTTTGATTTCTAAAACATAAGTGTATTCTGTTTGTGCTTGGTGCTAGAAGCTAAACTTTAGTTTCGTTTAAATTAAGCTGAGATGGTTTGTTATTTTGATTTTGGGATGTCTCACTTAAGGGGAAATGCTGCCAAAATTTTGAAAAACATGCGTGTAAAAGGCAATTCCCCGTGTTGACAATTATTCTAAACTTGAGCTTAAATGGAAATGGCATAGGTGGTAATAAAATGGATCATAGTTGGATGAATGCTTTGAGAACAAGTGAAGAATATGAGAATGGGGTTGAAGACTTTATTGAATTTGCTAGAAGGAATGTTCCAGCCAAAAATGGGATGTATTTTTGTCCTTGTGTCAATTGTTTAAATGAGAGAAAATGGGATGTTGAAGTTATAAGGGATCACCTACTTTGTGATGGAATAAATCTTCGATACACAAGGTGGATATGACATGGTGAGGAAGTAACTGATTGTCTATCGCATAAGAAGGAAGCTGTGGATGTCATAGATGAAGATAGAATGGAGAAAATGATTCACGATGTTGAGGTAGAATCCTTTGCGCAGTCGCATGAATATGACAACCTGCGGAGTGATGCAAAGACACCGTTGTACCATGGGAGTAAGTACACACGGCTGACAGGAATATTACATTTGGTTAACTTAAAAGCAACTTGTGGGTGGACCGATAGTAGTTTCACATTGCTGCTTGAACTGTTCTGTGATATGTTTCCAGACGATAATGTACTTTCAAATCGTATGTATGAGGCCAAGAAAATGCTATCTACAATGGGTATGGAGTATAAAAAGATACACGTACGCTTGCCCTAATGACTGTATACTGTACAGAAATGAGTATGAAGGTCTGAGTGAGTGCCCTAAGTGTCAAACTGCATGATACAAAGTGAAGAAAGATGGTGGTTGTGGCGATGGGACAACTAAAAGGCAACCTGTAAATGTTTTGTGGTATCTTCCAATAATACCGCGCTTTAAGTGTTTGTTTGGCACTGCAAAAAAGGCGAAGAAGTTGAGATGGCATTCGGATGACAGAATATCTGACGGAACTTTGGCACCCAGCTGACTCTCCACAATGGAAGAAAATAGATGAAATGTTCCCTGAATTTGGCAGCGAGCCGAGAAACCTTCGGCTTGGGCTTTGTACAGATGGCATCAATCCGTATGGAACTCTTAATAGCACACATAGTACGTGGCCAGTACTCCTTGTAATATACAACTTGCCTCCCTGGCTTGTATGAAACGCAAGTATGTGATGCTTTCTATGATGCTTTCTGGACCAAAACAGCCAGGAAACGATATCGATGTCTACTTGGCGCCTTTGATTGAGGACTTGAAGAAGTTGTGAGAGGAAGGCGTAGACGTGTTTGATGCATATAAGAATGAGTCCTTCAAGCTATGTGCAATGATTTTCACTACCATAAATGACTTTCCTGCGTACGGAAACCTCTCAGGATACAGTGTGAAGGGGCATAAAGCATATCCGATCTGTGAAGCAGACACTCACTTCCACCAACTTAAACATGGAAGAAAAACAATCTACCTCGGTCACAGGAGGTTCCTTCCTAGGTTCCACCTATATCGTAGGTTAAGAAAGCGTTTTAATGGTGCATTTGATAGTTCATTTGGTAAGGGAGGTAAGGCTCTGCGGTCCAGTTTACCTGAGGTGGATGTACCCTTTCGAGCGATACATGAAGATCTTAAAAGGGTACTCTAAAAATCCCTATCGACCAGAAGCCTCAATAGTTGAAAGGTATGTTGTTGAAGAGGCTATGAACTTCTACAGCGATTATCTATCAGGGAAGAAGGAACAATCTCGGCATAAAGAGGGGAGGAGCAAGGGAACACAAGGACTGAAAGTGAAGACTATGCCTCGTGAAGTGGTGTTGCAAGCACACCTTTATATCCTGAATAACATGGCAGAAGTTCAACCGTACATAGATGAATACAGAAAGAGATTGAAGAACATGAATCCGAGGAAGAATGACATGTAGATTACTATTGAGAAAAACAAGATATTCATTCAGTGGTGTGAGGAAAAGGTTTTGTATGAGACCGGTGTGTCTGAGACAATAGAGTGGCTAGCCTGGGGGCCTTCGTTTCAGATCATTACTTGGAGCAGTTATGATATAAACAGGTATTCTTTCTACACAAAAGACCAAGATGACAAAAGTACCATGCAAAATAGTGGGGTGATAGTAGAAGCTGAAGCCATGCACTTTTCCAGTTCGAAAGACTAAAACCCCATATTAGCATCCATGGCCTATTATGGAGTGATAGAAGAAATATGGGAAATCACTTACAACAAGTTCAAAGTTGCTTTATTCAAATGTAAGTGGGTTAGCAATAATGCTGTGGTAATAGATCAACAATTTGGATTTATCTCAGTTGATCTTGAAAGAGTAGGTTATAGGGATGAGCCCTTCATTCTAGCAAGCCAGGCGAAACAAGTGTTTTATGTCACAGATCCCGCAAATAAAAAAAGTTCCATTGTACTTCAAAGTAAAAAACAGAAGCATGGTGATCTGACCTTCAACCTTGACGACACACCACCTTTCACAATTAATCCACCTACAACAAGTGAAGTAGAATTGGTAGATGATGAAGAATATGCTGTAAGAAATGATCATGGTGAAGGAATATGGGAAACAATCTAGAGTAAGAGCTTAACTTAAAAAATAGTAATGTGTGCTGTTTGTTTTATAACTAGTTAGTTTATTCATTTACTTACAATTTATTCACCTATCTGAAAATGATTTTTGTGCTTACAGGAATATGGACAATTCTGGTGACTCATAAAGTGATAGGGACAATGAAATGAATATGCCTGAACCTGATGCGACACCTGAACCGGTTGCGAGAAGAAGGGTTAGAGGCAGTACAAAAATGCCTGCATTGGTAGCACGTCATCACCATCAACAGGAGAGGTTGCATATTGACTTTGATGAAAATATGAAACCAATTGGTCCGGAGGAAGACCATTTCATTAGCTACGTAGGTTTTTTGGCTCGAAGCAAAGTTCGCATTACCTATGATAATTGGAAGTTGGTTCCACCAAAAACCAAAGACTTGATTTGGCAACAACTTTTGGTATATAAGTTTCAATACATATGCATATATATCTTTATTCCTATTGGTTCAAATATAATTAACTTATGTTTTTACCTTGCAGCAAACCTATGATGTCCCTGACACCGCGGAGATGTACAAGGAGTGATGACGGAGGTTCATCTACAATGGAAAGATTTCAAGAACAGGCTCACACGAGATTACATTCGAGGGGACCTGAGGGGTCAGGATCCATGTCATGAGTATACGTTTTTGTCTCAAGATGACTGGAGGTTGTTTATGGCATCACGAGAAGATCCAAACTTTTTGGTAAGATTTCTGTCATCATAGTGTTTTATTTGAATATAGTTGACATTATTGATTCGGTGTTTGTTGTTTTCCTTTCACAGGCATTAAGTGCAGTAAATGTAGAGAGGCAAGCAGCTATTAACTATCAACATTACATATCTCGTGGTGGTTATCGGAAGCTTGAGCGAAAGATGATGGCAGAAGAGTTGGAGAAATTGAAGGAAGCAGCCACATCAGATCCTACCATTGTGGTCCAACCCCTGCCACCTCCTCCACGTCACAAAAAATGGAAAGCAGGGAGGCTTAAGTGTGGGAAGTACGTAAATCCGACTGTTGCTGAGGTTGTCGCAAGAATTGTAAGTAGTTAGAGCATAAGCACAAAGTTATTTTTTCATATTGGGAGTGCTTAATTTTCATTTGCGATTACTTTTATGCTGCAGGATGAACTGGAAGATCATAGTAGCCAAGGTTCGTTCACTCCAAGTGGACGGATGGACATCTTGTTAACGACGATTGGGAAGGCAGATCACCCTGGTCATGTTCGAGGGGAGGCAGGGGAAGTTCGTGTCGCGAAGTATTTTGGCCGAGCCTCACATCCTTATTTGTCACAAGCTGAACCCAGTAGGGAGCTTGTGGCTAAGATTCGTCAGGAAGTCTCATAAGAGCTCGAGGCCAACCTTCGCGACAAGCTCTGACAAGAACTGTTGCCAGAGCTACGTCTTGAGCTGATGCCTGAGCTACGAGCTGAAATGATGAAGATGTTTGAATCGTAGATGGCAACTACCGAGCGTAGAACCCATTCATCCCCGGCCTTCTACAGCACCAAAGGAAGTTACAACCCAGTGGAGTAACCACTTGGCGACCCTTCTCCTACTCCAGCGTAGGGAGAACCTGCCATCCTCTCTTTGGATGCCCCACTACTGCGTGTAGTTGCAGATGCTCTCGTTCACACAGAAGCTACTACCCACCATAATCAGCAAATTCCACAACATTTGCGTAGGGTGACTGTGACGTGTGTTCGAGAGGAGGAAGAAGGTACAGCCATCCCTATTCCTGATGACGAGGTTGCCACGATAGCTCAAGAGAGAGGATCTTTCATCCTTTGGCCTGTACATCTTATTGGCTTGTTACCACCAACACCTCCAATGGTATGGAACTACCTCACTTTTACTTGAGATGTCTTGACATCCTACTAACAATATGTTTTTTTATGTTCTAAAAGAATGAGCAGGAAGCAGAGAAATGGCCCTTCTTAGCACGACTGCAGTATATCTATAAAGGCATTCGCCAGATTGATTTGCATATGCCTACAGGGATTGTGGGCCAGGAATTAGAGTATCACTTCACAATTGATAAACAAGATCTTAAACAATTCATTAAGTTGGAGGAGCTAGATGTTGGATGGGGCAAATTTGCAATCCTATAAGTTTTTTATTTCCCATTTTTTCCTTTATTTAGTTAAGTTGATTTTAACTAGCTAATACATTCATCATTTTAATTCTATATAGCTCCTTTCGTCGTATATGCATTGACTCTCAAAGAGTTGATTTATATGGATTCTTGTCTCCTGCACATACGACAAGGATTGGGAATACATTGAAAAGAAGGACGAACTATGTGGGCTTCACATTGGCAGAGGACGACTATCTTTGTTATCTAGCACCGATTGTTCAAAGGTACGCATTTTAATTTTGTGTATTTGAGATTTTTAATAAATAATTGCCTTGCCATCTAACTTCTTTTTAATATGTATATGTTGTGATAGTTATCACTGGAGTTTTTGTGTTCTCTGTCCTCGGTCCCACGTTGTTTACTCTTTTGATTCCTTACTTAGAAGACCAGACAAAGAAACTAAAAGCGTCTTCAACACGTAAGTTATTTTTTTGTATTTCATTGCTTCTTGATTCTTGACTTAATGAATTATTCTAATTTATGTTGATTTTCATTTTAATGATAAGGCATGCATGACGTATCGAGCGCTTGGAGGGCCACACGAATGTAGAGGTGGCAAAGATCCGAGATGGTTGTTTCCAAAGGTACGTAGTTTCAAATCAAGTTCTTTTGATTGACGGTCATTTTAGATATGCCTTTATTGATTTTAACCATTTGCTTTTGATTTATAGTGCCCTCGATAACCTGGCAGCTGGGAATGTGGATACTATGTCTTACTTTATATGTTTAACATCATTCAGAGTGGCATTACGACAGATTTTGAACAAGTAATCGCTTCTTCATTCTCAGAGGATAATATTCTTGGTGTTGTAATTCAATGGCAATTCATTCGCTTGATTCATTATTTCATCTAAGCTTATTTTCTAATTTACAGATTTTTGATAATGAAGATGCCTACTCATATGAAGACCTAAATATGATCAGAGACTTTTTGGCTAGACATCTTTTTCAATGTATACCAGAGTAAAGTCTTTAGTAGTTTGTGTAGGATATTCTGTTGTGGTAGTTCTATATATTGTATATGTAATTAGTGTTATTGTTGTTGGATATAGATTGGATTTAGTCTTGGTTATTGTACAAACTGGAGACTTAGATATAGTCTTTTTAGTGTAATAACAGACTTGGATATAGATTGTTGTGTAGTTCATGTGGTTTGTTAGTTAATTAGTTTGCTACTCCTTAAAATTATTGCATGTAGTAGAGCCTTGGGTTGATCACTGTGTTTCAAGTTGTTGTTTCCATTCTGCTGAACTGCTGTTATTTTATTCTGTTGTTGGAATCCTATTTCTGCACTTTACATTTTCCAGACAGTGCAATATATAGAAGGCCATTTTTAAAAAAAACTTTCAATGTCCTTAAATAAAAAGGGACGTGGTAGTGTGGGAGGCGACACTTTAGACGTCCCCAGTTAACTGGGGACGTCTAAAGGTCCCCTTAGACGTCCCCAGTTGGAACTGGGGACGTCTAAAGGCAACCTTAGATGTCCCCAGTTTCAACTGAGGACGTCTAAAGGCCACCTTAGACGTCTCCAGTATAACTGGGGACGTCTAAAGTCTGCCTTTAGACGTCCCCCATTTACGGACGTTATTGACATTTTTTTCCACGACCCTTAAATAGACGTCCCTCATTTTTCAGACGTTAAAAGGCCAAAAAAAGGGGACGTTAAAACCATTTTTTCTAGTAGTGAAAGTTTGAACGTAATCATTGATGTGGCGTCAGCGTAATAGGCTTTTATTGGATGAAAATATGGTGGCCCATTTGAGTGACTTTAGAATTGCCAAATTGTTAAGTGACAATCAATCCAAAATTTATACCAAAACTTTGGCTACAATTGGTTATATGGCCCCAGGTAATAGTTTAATAATCATATTAAAATTTATTTAATTTTTGTTACTTATATTCATTTATACCAACACACATACATGCACATGATAGAAGAAACTATAAGTTATTCGACTATTTAATTCAACACTCAAATTTATATGTAGAGTATGGATCAAGAGGAGTTGGTTCATTGAAAGGAGATGTATACAGTTTCGGTGTTTTGCTTATGGAAATGTTTACAAGGAAGAAACCAACAGATGAGATGTTTGTTCAAGGTCTAACTTTGAAAGAATTTGTTAGCAAATCAACACCAAATTCAATCATCGATATTATTGATGTCAATTTGATGCACACAAGCAACCAAAACACTTGTAATATATTATTGTATATTACATCATCAGTTTTTGAGTTGGCATTAAATTGTTGCACTGCTGCACCTGAGGCAACACCTAATATGTCAGAGGTTGTGGTGTCACTGGGAAAACACAAGGCCATGCTGATGCAAAATATTCAAGGGACCCCTTGTTGAATAATTGTGTTAAATCAAATTGCATTTGCTACAATCTATAACCCTTTGATTTGTTTTATTTTTTTCAACTTGTCATATGGAGTGATGATGTCTCCTGTATTAATATATTATTATTTGAAATTTGAGCATTTTGGACTCACATATGGGTTTTGGTTGTCTGCAAGGTAGTTTTTAACTTTTATGTGTTACAGATGTACATTGAATAATAGTAACATAGAGATAATGGCTTTTTTTAGTTCATGATAAGTGAATAAAGTTTAGAAAGAGATTGACTTGACGAAGATATACATAAAAGATCATTGAAACGTGGAGGAGAAATAGAAATTGTTATAAAAAGAAGATATGGTCGAAAAAAAGCAATGAAATTAATCCACCAGAGAACCAAAGTGAATCCCTTTATAACTCTTATACTACATATCGGGTCTTTAATATAAGACTCAGTTGACTATCTACAAAACTAACGATAATCAACTTCAACATCTAACAAATGAATAGAAACTGCATGAAGAAATTAAGCAGCATGATTCAAATTACAAAAATCTTTTAATTGTTCTGGTAACGATGGAGGTAGTCGAATCTCCAAGCTTTGGTTCTGAAGCTTCTTTGCGGCACCTCTGTTCTGGTATGAAGCTCTCTCAATTTGCCTCTGGCGTCTGATTCTGAGCTCTGGTTCCAATTCTTCCACTATGGTGAAGCTCTATTTCTGGTGTGGGTGAAGAAAGTCGAAGGTCGCCGGAAATTGTGGAGGAAGGTGATCAGTGAGAGTGAATGGTGGTGTTTTGCCGCACTTCTATCTCCCTGTGTTCTCTGTCACTCCGGCAGTGACAGAAAGGCGGCCTGTGGTGTTGAGGGAAGAAGACCGCCGGTGGCCTGTGGTGGTGAATGATACCTCCGGCGAGAGAGGAAGAAGAAGGCGAAGGTGATGGAGGAGGTTGAAGATCTGCAGGTGGTGAGCCCTGTCAATGGCTGCCGCTACTGTTTCATTAAGCACTAAAGAAGCAGCAGCATTGAGCCTCGACCTAACGCTTGGTCAAAACGTGCGTTTTCACCAAGGGATCGCATTGAAAATTTTGAAAGTTTTTAGGAGGACTAACATAGAATAGTGAAAAATTTTGTGGGTACAAAGTTAATTTGCAAACATTTTAGGCCCCGTTTTTGTAATTGTCTTTGAATCTTTCTTCATTAGTTCGCAGTTTATAGAAATTCTAGGTTCTTCCCTGTATTTTTCCCAAACTAATATGCAATGAAAATAAACCCAAAATGTAATATCTTGTATTCCAAAATTAATCAATTAAGGTCAATCATAAAATATATGAGATTTTTGAGATTTTTCAACCTTAATTTCTTATAAACACCTTTAATCACAATTAATTATAAAAGAGGTATTTTAAGCTCAATTCTTATGACAAAAACCCCAAATAAAATATGAAAATATATAATAAAAATAGAGATTTATCATATACATTATAACATGATTTTATGGGTCACGAATGTACATTGAATTAAAATTTCGGAAATTGTTTATTTTTACTTTCCCATTTTATTTCTGCCTACCAAAAAAATAATATTGATTTTCCAAATGAATTAAATGTTTCTTACCATTGTCTGTTTCTTTATGCTCTATACTGATGTATTGGAAATCTCCTTATGTTTTTGGGAGTAAAACCCAGCTAAACATACTAAATTATGTTTGATTAAAAAGTCATATTCATTTTACATATTGAGAATTATATTAATTCCTCTTGCACATATTCTAGTCCAGAATAAAACGCAAACAACCATTCGATCAGAGTATGCAAATATATTGCAAAACAAAGCATCTACTGATTAACAAAAATCTTAAAGTGAGAGAATGACATTTGGGCCCCTTAGATGATGATTGTTAAGACTTTAGTCCCCTAAATTGGAAAAATATCAAATCTAAAAATTAAGGTAAAGTACAAGCTAGATGGAGAAAAGAGGTTTCTCTCCAAAATAATTTCAATAAAATGATCCTCCCTAATTTTCTTAAAAAATCTGAGCTAAAAATATTTTTCTTCAATTTCTTTTATAATATTAGGTATTTTTTCAATATTTTATTCTTTTAATGAGCTTTTCTTCATTTGCCTTCATTACTGACACCTTAGAAAGCAGCGTATAAATTGTAAGCTTATAAAAATATTAAACATGTTGAGTTGGTGAATTCTATATGGTGTGATGGCAAATTTATTATATTTATTAACTTTGGCCACTGATGAATGCTAATATTAATGAGAGATATTGTTTTTCTTTTTTTGTTTTCCTTTTTGAAATTTGGAGAATTTTTTAAAACTCAATACTAAATAAGAGCTAGCTAGTTATGTTTTTCTACTATGATGCTTAGAGCCTAAATATAAGACAAAACAGTACAACAGACCAAAATAAAACAAAACAAGAAACCACAAAACAATATAATCAGTCACCCGTTGAAGAAAGCATGTATGCTTTGTGCCTTGCTAGCCTCTTCAAAAATTAAACCAAGAAATGCAATATAGGGTGTAATTCCGAATCGTCTCTCAGGGAGCCTTTTATTAATTACCTAGAAACTAAGGGTGATGATTGGCATAAAACAAGTTAAAAAATGATTTTGAGATTTTTATCTAACAACTAAATTGCAATTAAACTAAAATGCTTTAAAAACTAATATTTTTGGATTTTTGGAATAAAAGTGGAATGGAATGGAAATTGGTTTTGAAACGTATGATAAAAGCCTCTTAGAACAATGGATTTCATCTATCTTTTGCTTCAAAATATTTTTAGGAGTGTGATAGTTTGACAAAAAATGCCCGAAAGACCCCTTGAGGTAGCTTGAATTAGATGAATTAATTCCTCCACATCGGGTAGAAATAATCCCTCTAACCGAAACTCAATACAAAACACTAGCAATTGCAACCAAAATCCCTCAAAATACCAAACCTTAAACACTGTTGAGTCTAGTGTATTAATCAATGATTATTCCTAGACCTAGAAAATAATCACTTTTTAAAACACTATTAGAAACCACTTTGTATGCAATTTTTGAAATCATTAAGTTCTCTAAAATATCAAATCCTATCAACTGATGAGTTTAACACCAAAAGAGAGGAACACCTACTCTAGAGATGCTATTAATCACTCTTAGTGTGTGATTGTGAATTAATTGATGCAATTGGTTCCAAAGTAATCCAAAATCAACTCAATATCTAAATAATACCATGCAAGATAATAGAGAATCAAGAAAATTACAATAAAACATATATATATAACTATATATATTGATAAGCACAAAATTCAACATCAACTAATCAAAATCACAAATTGGTTTAAACAAAGATTAAACCAAATATATTAGTCTTAACTACAAATTACAATTCCTAAAACCAAGATAATCATAAATATACAGTAAAGCTAATAACCAAAACTAAAACTCCTCTTTGTAGCTCCAAACATCAAGACTCAATCCTTTGCTCTAGGAGAAAATAAGCTCAACCACTAGAACCCATAGACCCAAAATCAAGAGGCGAAATCGTCCTCTTCAATAATATCATAGCCATCACAAAATTCACTAGAAAACAAGATTGAACAGAGGATATCAAAGCCAATCAAAACAGGGTCACTGGGAAAGGAAGAAAGGAAAGTAACGGGGTTGGTGAAGCAGTGGTGGACGGTATTTGAAGACTCGATGGTCCATTGTGCATCTAGCTTTCAAGCTCTGTTTGGTTCAACAGAGGAGAGAGGATGGGAGGGATTTTCATATTACCTCGTTTGGATTAATCGGAAGGGAGGGGAAGGGAGGAATTTTAATGTTATCTTGTTTGGTTGAGAAGGGGAGGGGAGGGAAAATATTTTTATTTGGACAATTTTACCCTCATTTAATCTTTTTTTTTCATACATAGTAGAATGTTTAATAAAATATAATTATTAAGATTAAATAAATATAATCATAATTAAAATTTTAAAATATAGATAATATTAATTTTAATAAAAATAGAGTAATTATAAATATTATAATAATGAGGGAGGGATAGTTTGGGAATAATAGAAATAAGTAGAGGTATAATGGTCTTCACACGATAAAATATCACCCTTCCCCTCCAAATTCCCCCAATTTGGGGAGGAAGGGTTTTGAGGGGAAGGGAGTGGAAATTTCAAAAAATTTCCCTTTCCCTCCTTAAATTTTGTTGTTGCCAAACAACGGGAGGGGAGCAAAATCCCTCCCCTACCCTCCACTCAAACCAAACAAACCCTCAAAGTCGAGCTTCTATGTCTGGTTCACGGCTTTGCTTCTTAGGTCTCCCTTCGCTGAAGCTAAACTTGGCAGTGGTGGAATGACGATGATGGACGGAATGAAGAGGAAGGTGAAAGTGATGAGGGGTGGTGATGATCCCAAGTGCCTAATTCAGCCTCCTCTGTATCTCGAAAGCTCCACCGGTGATAACGGAGTTGTGGTCGCTGGTGACAATCGAGATGACGGTGAATGTTGTCGGCAATGGTGGTGGGCTCAAATGAAGGTGATGAGAACCAAGATCCCCCTTGTCGCGGCACTCTCTCTTCTTAAGATCCTCCCCAAAACTCACTCTGAATTAGACCTGATCCATTAAACCAATACGCTGTAGCTTAATTGGGGACTAAACTGAAATTTTGCAAATTCAGGGAATTAAACTGTCATTTCTAAAATTTGAAGCCGAAACTGCCATTTCTGAAATTTGAAGCCCAAACTGCCATTTTCAGTTTTAATCCAATTTTTCAAGTACTTACAAGTGAAAACAATTAAACCAATACCAAATCGTTTCAAGAATCAAAGATTAAGTATAATTATAATTATTTTGACGGTTTTTCCCTTTTTAGTCATAATTAATGTATTTACTCTTAATATCTATTTATCACATGTAAGGCATTTTTTAGATCAATTATTGTGACAAAATTCCCAAATAAAGTGTAAAAATATATAATAAAATCAGGGATTTGTCACCCACATGTACCATCTCTCAGCAAAACATAAATGTCTAATTAGTCCCACAATATCCCTTTATCATTTCTGGTCTTTGAGTCTATTTTCATCTTTCAGGAATAATTCACAATTTCTGTGTCTTTCAGTATATTTTCATCTCTTTAGAGAAGCTCTCTTTTCTCCTAAATAGGAGTTCATTATGTTAATATCAAGACACACATACCTTGTCTAGTTCCTAAAACATGGTTTTCTTTTTGCAGTATTGCAGTAATGACTAGGGCATTCCCCAATTATCATGGAGAGAGAAAAGATCTTGTTCTTCTTCAGAATATATCATGTTATTTGCTTCGTGCTTGTGGCGTAGTTTATGTTGTCTCGATAAGACTTTTGCAGACAATAGACTATCAGATCAAGAGTGTGTGCATGGGTTTTGATTCCTTCTACGTGGCACATTCTTTGTTGGTACCTTCCAATGAAAATGGTTTATATTATACTTAACAGTTTATTTTTACTCACACACTATATTGATAAAATTATAGACTAATTGTTTAATTTGGCAAAACCAAAACTAGTTCATGTTATCATGTTAAAAGACTTTCTAACCTTGCTTACTTTGTAATACAAATTCAAGGGGATCCTATGCATTGGTTTTTTAAAACACACCCGCCAACAGCAGGAAATCACGAGAGCAAGCAATCAAGGATCTAGAGGTAGGCTATTAACTTGAAATGTTATGACATATTAATGGGCTGATTCCTGTTTGCATGTCTGTATTCCCTCTTGTCTGTCATTCCTATTCATATGAGATCCCATCCTGGTAAACATCTTGTGCATAGTGATGCTGGTGAACTAGAGACTAGAATGCTCTTAAATTTTCTTGCCACATTGCATTCAAGCCTACACAGAAAATTGATGTATTTGATCACTTTGCATTGTCTCTTGGAATTTTCTTAATGTTCGGATGCGTAAATAGTTGGTTACATAATCATGCTGCATTTTGAAAACGCAAAACCATAGAGATGGTAGACCTACATTTTTGGCCTGTTAAATTATTATTCTAGTCTGTCATTGCAAGAATCTCTTTCCTTGCTTTTGGATTGTTGTTCTTTTCAAGTTTGTTCTGCAAGCTTGGCGATTTGAACTGCATCCACGGGCAAAAACTACGGGTCATTATTTCTGTTTTTGTTGTTTCATACAATGAGGTTGTCCATTCTGTGTAGAAAGTGAATTTTGTTCTGTTAGTTGGGCACTTGACGGTAAATAGTTAAAGGTAACATGCAAATACACAATTCTTTTTTTGACTGTCATGTTATGCTTTCTTAATTAAACTAGATTTCACTTTCACGTGTTGCACAGGAAGATTAAAATTATCAGTGGCTCATCATTGTTAACAATCAACCCATTTTTCATAATGATAAAAATAATTAAAATAAATTCTGTAAGATAAAAATGCTTACTACATGGTACATGCTTGGCAGACCTTTTAGCTTCAGATAGTTAATTTATGAGCAAATCACAACTCACTATCTTTTGGTAAAGAAAGATCTCAATCACAATGCGAAAAGCAAAGGATGAAAACTTGATGTGGCATGCAAAAAATTGCAACCATGGGAAAATGTGTGTGTATGGTAACACCAATATAGCTTCCTCTACTGAGTAGTCTTTGGTGATTATTTACTATTAAATTTTCTAGTCAAGAAATAATGCTAATTTTACATACAGAATCCATGTTGCCATTTATAAATGGAATTATTATATATATTTTCTTAGAGTTAAGGTGCAGATTTATCCTGAAAGGTTTCACTCAAGCAAATTTGACTTTTATTGTTAAAAATGTTAATGTTAATAAGCAACATCAATTTTTTAATTATCAATATTATTTTTCTAATGGGCATTGTTATGTTTTGAAACTTCCAGGATAATAATTAGCCCAAAAAAGCTTTTGAAACATCATTGAGACCAAGCAAAAATTTTTGAAACAAATTTACATATTAAATCTTCTTTATTATGTATATATTGATAGTGATAACTAGACTAAGTTGCATGCATTTCTATAAAAATTCTAGATGAGTTATCATATTTATGGGTTTTAAATAATGGATTTGTTATCACTTTTAAATGTATAGTGAAAAATGATGGTACTATTTTTTGAAGGAAAAAAAATTTTATTATTAACTAAATAAAATAATACATAAAAAATACTCAACAAGTGACAAACTAACCTACCGGGCCAGGTAAGCAACTGTGCAAGCCCAAAACATAAAGTAACAATCCAATTACATGAAAAGAGCGACAAACATATAAAAACAATATAAGGGAAAACCAAAACCGTGAAGCTTAAACACGAAAAATGATGGGAATAATACATACACTCAATTTTTACTTCATCAAAACCGTGAGTGACTTATGTGTTTTCAAAGGAATTTGGTCTTACTAATGTACCATGAAAAAAATAATGTATTGTACAATGAAATTATAAAATGAGTGAAAATTAAATAAAAAAAATTAAAGAAAAGCCTATTGAGTTGTTAAGATTATAAATTCATGAGGTAATATTATTATTAGTCCTTAGAGTTTATTTTGGTCTCTATAGTTTTATAACGACTTGATTTGAATTAATAGTACGGACCAAAACCAAAACTCGTTAAAAGTATATAGACTCGTCATTAATGACCCTATTTTTTTTGTTCTTATTGTCCTTTCAATGCCAAACATTTACTATTGTATAGAAACATTGTTGGCAATTGTTGAACTTTAGATCCTGGTCCATCCTTGATAGACCGGACTATTTGATTAAGAAACAAATAGTCTTATCAAATAAAAAACAAATCAGCATTAATTATACATTTGTTAATTGAGAAATAAGTAAGTGTATATTAGAAAATTAATCAATAATTAATTTTTTGATTATTACTTAAAGGGCAAGTAGGAGTGCACATAACTTCCTAATTAGTGATCCCCCTAAGCCTTTATAAATAGGATGTGCCTCTCTTAGTTAAACCTATCCCTGCCATTGAGATATTTGTGATTCTCTCTTTTCTCATACCATCTTGCTTTCTTTGTTCTAGTGATCTACTATGTTATGACCAATGTTTTGGAACTCGAGCCAGACTTGAGAACCGGTTCGGTCCAGTGACCGAACCGGTTCACCAATTTTTTTTTATTTTTTTTTAAATTGATTTTTTAATATTTTTCCTTAGAATTTCATATTAATAAGCCTAAAATATTCAATTTCTCACCGGTTTGACCCGCTAACCCTTGACTCAGTATCCCGACCGGTCCAGTGATCGGTCCAGGTTTCAGAACCTTAGTTATGACATATTAATGGGCTGCTTCCTGTTTGCATGTTTGTATCCCTTATTGTCTGTCATTCCTATACATATGAGATCCTAGCAAACATCTTGCGCATAGTGATGCTGAAATGCTCTTAAATTTTCTTGTCACATTGCATTCAAGCCTACACAAAAAAAACTATGCGTCATGATTTCTATTTTTGCTGTTTCATACAATGAGATTGTCCATTCTGCGTAGAAAGTGAAAGTTGTTCTGTTAGTTAGTTAAAGGTAACATACACATACACAATTCTGTTCTTGACTATCATGTTCTGCTTTCTTAATTAAACTAGATTTCACTTTCACGTGATGCACAGGAAGATTAAAATTATTAATGGCTCATCATTGTTAACAATCAACCCATTTTTAATAATGATACAAATAATTTTAAAAAATTCTGTAAGACAAAAATGCTTACTACATGGTACATGCTTGGCACGCCTTTTAGCTTCAAATAGTTAATTTTTGAGCAAATCACAACTCGCTATCTTTTGGTAAAGAAAGATCAATCACAGTGCGAAAAGCAAAGGATGAAAACTTGACATGGCATGTGAAAAATTGCAACCACGGGAGAATGTGTCTATATGGTTACACCAATATAGCTACCTCTGCTGAGGAGTCTTTGGTGATTATTTACTATTAAATTTTGTAGTATGAAATAATGTTAATTTTACATACAGAATCTACGTTGCCATTTATAAATGGAATTATTATATATTTCTTTCTTAGAGTTAAAGTGCAGATTTATCCTAAAAGTTTTTGCTCAAGCAAATTTTACCTTTATTATTAAAAATGTTAATAAGCAACGTTAATTTTTTAATGATCAATATTATTTTTTTAATGGAGTAGGTTAATATTGGTATATTTTGAAACTTTCAGAATGATAATTAACCCAAAGAAACATGTGAAACATCATTGCTACCAAGCAAAAATTTTTGAAACAAATTTACACATTAAACCCTATTTACTCTTTATTATGTATATATTGATAGTGATAACTAGAATAAGTTGCATGCATTTCTATAAAAATTATAAATGAGTTATCATATTTATGGGTTTTAAATAATGGATTTTTTATCACTTTTAAATGTATAGTGTAAAATGATGGTACTATTTTTTGAAGGAAAAACAATGTTATCATTAACTA
Source organism: Inga leiocalycina (assembly GCA_963242795.1). Classification (NCBI taxonomy): domain Eukaryota; kingdom Viridiplantae; phylum Streptophyta; class Magnoliopsida; order Fabales; family Fabaceae; genus Inga; species Inga leiocalycina. The sequence goes on from OY725321.1 coordinate 65,037,275, forward strand.
AATAAAATGATCCATAAAAAAGACTCGACAAGTAACAAACTAACCTACCCGGGTAAGCAACTGTGCAAGCCCAAAATATAAAGTAACAAACCAATAACATGAAAAAAGCAACAAACATAAAAACAACTACAAGAGAGAACCAAAACCGTGAAGCTTAAACACGAAAAATGATGGTAATAATACATACACCAATTTTTACTTCATCAAATAATAATAATAATAATAATAATAATAATAATAATAATAATAATAATAACAATAAACGCTCAACATTTATAATTTAGGGTTTGAATCCTTCAATTGAGCGATGTTAACTATTTGATCACGATATAATACTAACACAAATAGTTGATAATTAATTTAAAGTCCTCTATTTATTTTTATTTTTTTAAAAGAAAAAAGAAAACTATAACTTGCCTCTCAGTATCATTGGATCACAATCTAATTGAAAGTTGTTTTGGATTCAATCTAATTGAAAGTTCAATTGAGTGGATGATTTCGTTTTTTATCACTGATCAGTAATTCAGTACTCAGAACTTTTGATAGATGAAACAAACACTGAGAAACCCCCAACCAAGAGCAAAGGCCAAAAGCCATTTACAAATTTTCCATACATCTCAGCTCTCGCTTTCCACTTTCGAAACCTTGCTTCAACACTCTCTCTCAATCTCTCTCTTCAAGATCCATCAATGCCTTGCTTTCCACTTTCGAAACCTTGCTTCAACACTCTCTCTCAGTCTCTCTCTTCAAGATCCATCAATGCCTCTTCGAAAGGTAAGTTCCATTTAATGTCTGTAAGAAAACCATCGCTCTACAGATTTCTCATCCTAACTAACCATTCACATTTTCAAATTAACATCTTCTTGCTCCTTTTTCCTCCTCATGTTCAGTTGTTAAGAACTTGTTCAAATTTTAAACCTATCACATCCCTCGCTTGCTTGTCATTTTTTAGGTAAGATCCTAGTTTGAATTTGGCTAATCCTTTATGTTTCTGAATCCTTTCATTTTTAACCCGCTGATCAAAGAAACAAAAAAGAAGGGCTTCAACACAGTGCAACTATCATGTGGATTCGAGTCAAAATCTGATATGGACTCTTTCAGATTTCAAGTCATATCTGACTGAATCATTTGGTGCCTTTCTTATATTCAAGTTTTGTCATGTAATTTAACAATAAATACGTAACAAATTAAAATTAGATATTGGATCTCAATTTTGGAAGATAGTTAAGAAGGCTTTCCCTATTTCTCCCTTGTATAAGATTTTAGGTATATTATGCGTGCAACTGAGTTTTGAACTTTTAAGGACATTTCAAGCATCGCAATATTTTGGCTCAGTAAACGTCATTTGACATATAACATTTCTTGACCTTATTCAAGGCAATTTTAAGCAAATCTATATTTTGGCTAATTTTACACAGCAGAAAAGGAATATCATTTCCTAGGGTGCTTAAAATTTAGAAAGGGTTTCTCTTGCTCCATATATATGTGTATGATCTTTGTTTGACAAAATTCTGGTCTGTTCTGCGATTTGAAGAAGCAACACCTTGGCCTCCACCGATTTACTTTCTTTAGATAAGATCATATCCCCTAAAATATATTGATTGCTAATTTAGTATTAACTCACCATATGATTCAAGGTACCAACCACTTTGATTTTTATGCATATCTTTTGATGATATTTCCCCCTCTCTTGGTGGCCGTGACATCTAGCATATGAAACAGTTCATATAATCTATTGTACTATTCATCACCTTTTCTATATTATCAAGGAAGACATCCACATTCCAAGGAGGCAATTGGATACCATTTACAGATAATTAGATGACCTCAAAGTAGAGGTGGAGAAGCTTAAGGAAGAATGTTGAGTTAAAACAGAAATTGTTGAGAGCTTGAAGAATGCCCGCAATGAAGAATCTCTGAAATTTCAAGAGATTATGCAGCAGACAGAGAAACAGGCCCACAAACTTCATCTTAAGTCTGAGGAGATATGCGAACTAAGGAATGCCATTGAAGATATAAAGTCTAATTGGCTTGAAGAAGAAGATCATATCAAGCATTATATTTGATTTCAGAGAAAAAGAAGATGGAAGTTAATTTCACTGAGAGATTATCAAAATTGGAAGAAGTAAATAGAGAGCTAGTGTTGGCTTTAGATGAACTGAAAGTTAAAAACAGTGAGCTGGAGCAGAATGCATGTGCCAACAATAAGGAAATTTCAGGCCTTAGAACACTTCTATCTACTACAGAGAAGAAGTATCTTGAAGCACAAGAGAAAACTCGGGAAACTAACATGTTGGGACAGAGAGATGATTTTACAATGAAACTGGAGGAAGAAAATAGAAACAGGCGTGATAAAATGAAATGGAAAATTGAACAGTTTAGACATCCTGAAGAAGCTCACAAAAAACTTCCAAGCGAGTTCCAATCTAATAAGGAACAGTGGGAGAAGGAGAAATCTGCACTCCTTGAAGAGATAACTTCCCTACAGACTAGTTTAGATTCTCAAACAAGAACTCTAGAAGCAGTACAATCTCGTTTAGAGATGTGCAACCATGCATTAGCTCACCAAGAAAGCAAGAGGAAACTCCTCGAGGTTGAAATATCTAAATTCAAGTCATGGTTTGAGGATGTTTTTACCCAGTGTGAAAAAGAAAAGTCAAAGATTCAGAGCTTAACCATTCAGAGGAATGATGAAATAGTAGAGCTAAGAAATTCCCTGGGAGTAAAAGAGACACTAATGAGAGAAATTGAACTTAAAATTGTTCAACTTGAACAAGAGAATCAGGAATTAGGAGATTCACTTAAAGAACTAAGGGAAGCTCAAATCCAAAATGCTGGAGCAAATTCTTTTCTACCAAAGCTCTGTAACAAGCTAAGGCGGTTGGAAGAGGCACACAAAGACTGTGCCTCAACTATGAAGTCTAGAGAATGTCAATGGGGTTCTCAAGTTGAAAAGATGGAAGAAGATATTAGGACCTACAAGTCTTCATTGACCAGTAAAGAACAAGAAGTAAAGGATCTTCTTATGAAACTAGAAAATTGTCATTGCGCAATTGAAGAACATTCTTTGGGGCTCTTGATCTTTAAATCAGAACTCATAGAGGCTTATACCAAATTATTTAATGCAGAAATAGATAAAGTTGTTCAGATCAAAGAAAAAGATATGACTCTTCTCTCTATTGTGCCATTAGGAGAGAAAGAGCTTGAGCTATATAAAAATAAAGGCTTGAGTAATCATCAGAAGGTCTACTTGTCTTGAAAGGGCAACTTTTGCAAATGGGGAACACCCTAAAATATGAAAGAAGTGTTGCTCTTGAAGTGCTAGAGAAGCTAGAGCTTGAATTAGCCAATAAAAATAATGAGATCACTCAATTAGGATGTGAAGTAGAAAAGTGGAAGTCTAATGTTGAAACTCTCAAAGCCTGTTTTGATGAAGAGATTCAAGGCAAATGTCAAAAGATGGAGAGTTCCCTTATTTCAAAGGTTGATAATGAGCAAGCCCTAAAGGATGAAAATGAAAGCCTTATCCGCATTGTCAAGGATCAGAAGAAGAAAGCCAAGGAACTTCAAAAGCATATTGCTTTGTTAGAATTGTAATATACAAGTAAATTGAAGGAAGCAGAAACATCTATTAAAGAGGAGAAAGACCAAATTATAAAGCACTTGAAGCAACTAGGCACGTCATTGGAGCAAGATTTGACGTGTGCGCTGTCTTTGGCTTCCTCAGAGCAGGTGGAAAAGTGGGTTGAGGTTGCTGTGCTTACTGGGGCCTTAAAAGATGCAGAAAATCTGATTAAGCTTAAGATTGAAGAAAAGAACTTGAGAATAACAAAATCAAAACTGGAAGTTAACAATTTGCTTGAGAAGTTAGCTTACAAGGAAGAATCAATCTTGCATTTGAAACAAGAATCAGAGCAGCATCAATCCTCATTCAGAAGAAGTTGGAAACTGAAGATCTAATAGAAAAACAGAGGTCCCTGGAAAGCAGAATTAGAGAGCTTGAGTTTGAGAAAGGAACTTAGCTCCAAGACATCATGAAGTTATTAAACGAAAAGGAGGGTATGTTGGCACATATTGAAGACATGTGTGAAAAGATTGACGAGTTATCTGGTGGGGATCAGCTATTGATGAAGACTCTTGATGATATATTGGATACTTCTGTAGATGGAGATAATTGGTCAAAAGATCTTGTTGACTTTGACAAGCTACATGTTTCTGCTGCAAATAGTTCAAATGGTACTTTTTCAGTCACGACTAAGAAACAAGAAGCAAATTTTGATGAGCGAGCTCCACTGAGAGAGTTTAAGAATTTGCACATGTAGATCAGAGAAAAATTCTGAACTCAAGCTAAAGAAATGCAGTAAAGGTAAATAAATAAATATTCTTATTTCATATTTAATGCTCTTACCGTTGTCTTGTATTAGAGTCTTGATATATGCGATATACACTTACTTTCAAAAGCTAGATTTTGAAAATCTTTAGTATCAAGAGAAGTTCAGGCTTAGCAAACTTAATATTGTTAAATGGTAAACAAAACTCAGAATAATGTTTAATTCTTCAACTTTATTCCATAAGTTGTTCATCAAAGCTTCTTTACGCATAGTCTTATCAAAAACAAAAGAGCCATGAGCATGAAATTTTGTAGCCATGTGATACAAGTGACCTGAACATGTATAGACAAAAGTTCCTAGTCCATATATAAATGTTCTTAATTCTAAACCTAAAGCTGGATTAGTTACCCTGCAGGATGAAACAGAACAATGAAACAGAGAAGAGGGAATGTGAACACATTGCAGCCAACGTTGACATTGCATATGATGTAAGCACTGACGTTGTGAACAGGGAGGGGGGTTGGTGTGTGGTTGCCGGATTTGACTTTCTCATTATTTAAAGAATTTATAAGGTTGTGGTTTTAGTATAAATAGGTGTTTGTTTTTCATTGTAATCACAAAGATTTGGAATAAACACATTTGAGTTTGGTTTCTATACCATTTTGGTACCAGAGCTGAGTTCTAGAGAGCCAGAGAGCGAAAGAGTGAGGAGTGGGTGAGAAACAAAAAATGTGAGAAAAAGGGGGTGTCAGATTTTTACTCTCGGAGCGTTTTTTGAAGAAACTGACCTCACCATTGTGTTCAGAAGGCAGAAAAACCTAGGAATAGCCTCGGTCACCTCCGCGAAACACCTCCACGCGCCTCCACGGACGTCGCCGGAAAATTCGCCGGAATTTCAAACGGTCGCCGGAGTTCAGAGGTTGAAGACGACCCAATCAGCTGCCACGTCATCACTGTTGACCAGTCAACACCACGCTGTCCAATTAGATTGCGCCACGTGTCAAAATCGCCACGCTAGCATCACCGTCAACATTGCCACGTCACCCAGTCCAGTCAGCATCCATGTCATCGTTCAACGCAACATGGACCAATCACTGACTGCCACGTGTCACTCTGGCCACGTCAGCATAATGGTCAGCTAGAATTTTGTTAAAATTACCATTTTGTGCCTTAAATTCTGCGATATTTACATTTACACCCCCAAACTTTCTGAAATTTCATTTTGACCCCTAGAATCTACCAAAATTACATTTCAGACCCCTGAACTTTCTGAAATTACATTTTGACCCCTAGATTCTGCCAAAATTACATTTCATACCCCAGAACTTTCTAAAATTACATTTTGACCCCTAGATTCTGCCAAAATTACATTTCAGACCCCATAACTTTCTGAAATTACATTTTGACCCCCGGATTCTACCAAAATTACATTTCAGACCCCCCAAACTTTCTAAAATTGCATTTTGACCCCCAGATTTTGCCCAAAATTACATTGTTGCCCCTAATTACCCAAATTTCCTATTTTACCCTTGACTTTTCCATATACACAAATCCTTCCCCTACCCTTCTACCTTGTACCTAATAAACTGCGTACTCCAAGTCATAACCTGTGAGACAAATTGCAAAATGCCTCCAAGACGCAGAAATAGACATGAAATTGAGATGGAGGAAATGAGACGCCATATTCAAGAACTAGAAGCCACTATAGCAGAACAGCAATCCTTGCTCGAAACTCGTAGAAACCACTCAGAAGATGATTTGAATAGCCACAGTTTGTCATCCTCTGACTACCGTCATCATCCTCGCCAACAACCATTCCGCTTCAATGACATTAAGGTAGACATCCCTGAATTCGAAGGAAGACTCCAACCGGACGAATTCATTGACTGGTTACAAACAGTTGAACGAGTCTTTGAGTACAAAGAAATTCCAGATAAGCAGAAAGTTAAAATTGTTGCCATCAAATTGAAGAAACATGCCTCCATATGGAAGGAGAAGCTTCTACAGTATTTGACGAAGAAAGGGAGCCTATGCCAGAAACGGAGCCAATATTTGATGAGGAAATTACTCCTGCAAATCACGGTGAATCACTTGTTATTAGGAGAAGTCTGCATACAGCCACTGTGAAAGAAGAACCTTGGCTACATCGCAACATTTTTCATACCAGCTGCACAACTCATGGTAAAGTCTGTGATGTCATTATTGACAACGGAAGCTGTGAAAATGTAGTCTCCAACTACATGGTAGAAAAATTGCAACTACCGACTCACAACCATCCGAGCCCTTACAAGCTTCAATGGCTTAACCAGGACAGCGAGGTAAAAGTTTCGAAACGATGCCTTATTACTTTTTCTATCGGTAAAAGGTATCATGATGAAGTTTGGTGTGATGTTGTTCCAATGGACGCTTGTCATCTTCTTTTGGGGAGACCTTGGCAATATGATCGACATGTTCTGTATGACGGTCACGCAAACACGTATTCCTTCCAAAAGGATGGCGTGAAAATTCAACTTGCTCCTTTGCCACCTAATAAACACAATAAAGGCAAAAATGGATCCAAACCATTAGTGTCTTTAGTCGAGAAGGTGACCAAAATAGAAAGCCAAGTAATGGGTTTTCTTCTATTGCTCGAGACAAATAACGGAACTGTCATTCCACCTGAAGTGCAGCCATTGTTAGAAGAGTTTCCTGATGTGATTCCAGATGAAATTCCGTCGGGATTACCACCAATGCGAGACATTCAACATGCTATGGATTTTATTCCAGGAGCAGTAATTCCTAACAGGCCAGCTTACAGAATGAATCCTCAAGAACATGCTGAAGTTCAAGGCCAAATTAAAGAATTGCTTAAAAAAGGATTGATCCGTGAAAGTGTCAGCCCTTGTGCCGTACCTGTACTTCTAGTTCCCAAGAAAGATGGAAGCTGGAGAATGTGCATAGATTGTCGTGCAGTCAACAAGATCACAATTAAGTATCGGTTTCCGATACCCAGGCTTGATGACATGCTCGACCAGTTATATGGCTCTACCATCTTCTCTAAGATTGACCTTCGTAGTGGATATCATCAAATCCAAATTCGTCCCGGAGATGAAAGGAGGACCGCTTTCAAAACTAGAGATGGGTTGTACGAATGGAATGTGATGCCATTTGGGTTGTCAAATGCTCCTAGCACGTTTATGTGCCTGATGAACCAGGTCCTTCATCCTTTCATTAGCAAGTTTGTTGTTGTCTATTTTGATGACATTCTTATCTACAGCAAGAGCATAGCAGATCATTTAGAGCACTTACGTCAAGTATTGCAAGCTCTTCGTGAACAAAAACTTTATGCCAACTTGAAGAAATGCACCTTCTTGACAAATGAAGTCATTTTTCTGGGTTACATTATCACTGCAGAAGGTGTACGAGTGGATCCAAGCAAAATTGAAGCCATTAACAGCTGGCCAACTCCACAATCTATCCAAGAAGTTCGGAGCTTCCATGGATTAGCTTCCTTCTATAGGAGGTTCATTCGAAATTTTAGTTCCGTTGCTGCACCCCTTACAGATTGCATCAAGGGAGACAAGTTCCAATGGACAGAAAAGGCTCAAATAAGTTTTGAAGAACTAAAGAAACGCTTGACAGAAACTCCGGTGCTAGCTCTTCCTAATTTTGACCAAGTGTTTGAGGTCAGTTGTGATGCCTCTAACACTGGGATTGGTGCTGTTCTGAGTCAAGAAGGCCACCCGATTGCTTTATTCAGCAAGAAACTTAATGATGCTAAGTTCAAATACTCTACCTATGATAAGGAGTTCTATGCTGTTGTTCGAGCTTTGCAACATTGGAGCCATTACCTATTGCATAAAGAGTTTATTCTCTATTCTGACCACGAATCACTCAAGCATTTGAATTCTCAACAGAAGATCAATCGAAGGCATGCCGCTTGGAGTGAAATGTTGCAGACCTATCTATTTTTACTCAAACATAAGGCTGTAATCCTAAATTCAGTAGCTGATGCGCTTAGTCGTCGCCATGCTTTGATAACAACTATGCAAACCAAAGTAGTAGGCTTTGAAACTATAAAGAGTTGTATCAAGATGATCCTGATTTCCAGGGTGCCTGGAGTGCCACTGAATCTCAACCGTTTCAGCAGTATTACAGGGAAGGAGGATTTTTATTCAAAGGAAAAACTCTTTGCATTCCTCATTGCTCACTTCGAGAAGCTATAATTTGGGAAGCGCATAATGGAGGATTAGCTGGTCATTTTGATAGAGATAAAACTGTAGCCTTAGTAAAGGAGAACTTCTATTGGCCAAGACTTAAACGGGATATCAACAAGCATATCCAAAGATGCAGAACATGCCACCTGGCTAAATCCAAAAGCCAAAATACTGGGTTATACATGTCATTGCCAGTACCCAACGCACCTTGGGAGGATGTGAGTATGGATTTTGTCCTCGGGTTACCTCGGACCCAGAGACAAAAGGACTCTATAATGGTGGTTGTTGACCGTTTTTCAAAAATGGCTCACTTCATTCCTTGCCAGAAGACTAATGATGCGGTTCAAATTGCATATTTGTATTTCAAGGAGATTGTTCGTCTCCATGGAATTCCAAAAACCGTCACCTCTGATAGAGACATCAAGTTTGTAAGCCATTTCTGGAGGACTTTATGGAAAAAGATGGGAACAAAACTTTAGTTTAGCAGTGCTAGCCATCCACAAACTAATGGACAAACAGAAGCTGTTAACAGAATTCTTGGAAATCTTTTACGAAGTTTTGTTGGAAAGAACTTGAAGCAATGGGATCTTATTCTTGCTCAAGTAGAATTTGCTTACAACAACTCAGTCAATCAAGCAACTGGAAGGTGTCCATTTGAAGTTGTTTATGGCACCCGTCCTCTCAGCCCACTTGATTTGACACCATCTTCTGATAAGCAACAATATAGTGTCAATGCAGACCAGCGAGCCAAGGAAATTAAGAAATTACATGAGCAGGTTTGTAATAATATTCAGAAGCAGAATTTGAAACTCAAGGCACAACGAGACAAGTATCGAAAACATCAAGTCTTTAATGTGGGGGATTTGGTCTGGATACATTTGAGGAAGGAACGTTTTCCTAAACAACCAAACGCCAAGTTATCTCCACGAGCTGATGGACCATTCAAGATCGTACAGAAAATTAATAATAATGCTTACAAAGTGGAATTGCCTGGTGCTTACGGTGTTTCTGCCACTTTCAACGTTGCAGATCTATCTCCATATATTGATGATATTGATTCTGACTCGAGGACGAGTCCTATCCAACCCCGTGGGAATGAAACAGAACAATGAAACAGAGAAGAGGGAATGTGAACACATTGCAGCCAACGTTGACATTGCATATGATGTAAGCACTGACATTGTGAACAGGGAGGGGGGTTGGTGTGTGGTTGCCGGATCTGACTTTCTCATTATTTAAAGAATTTATAAGGTTGTGGTTTTAGTATAAATAGGTGTTTGTTTTTCATTGTAATCACAAAGATTTGGAATAAACACATTTGAGTTTGGTTTCTATACCACAGGAAAAAAGAAAAGTGGGTCGGTCAACCTAAAGTTGTATCCATTTGACTTGACTTGATGCATCCCTATAATCTCCTGAACCAAGGGAGAATCACTTTGTAGTCTGAAGAAAGAAATGTAATCACCAAAAAGTTCCAATAACAAGTGAGTAGCATGAACATGTTATCATTTGCTCCTCTGAAACTTGTCATTGCATGTTGTTCACTAGTTGAAACACTTTTTGGTAACTACATTCTTTCTCTGGGGCCTTCAAATAATTCTTCCCTGAATTAATTGTCTCATCACTTATATCTGAAGTTGTTGTGATTTTGTTGAAGAGCAAATCAATTAGTAAAACCACTAGTATTGTTAATATTTCTGTTAGTTTCATATAGTGCTGTACTCTTTTTGTTCCGCTTGACAAGTGATTTTAGAAATTTTTTTTCAGATTTTGGGAACATGCAGGATTTGCTCGTCTCAAGCAAGCTAAACCACTGTATTTTAATTCTCTTGGGAAGTCCAAGAATCAGCACTAACTATTAGATATGGAGGATTGAAAGATAAACTAAGTGAACTCAACTAATGCTTATTTTTGTAGCTAAGTGAACTCAATTGATGCTTATTTCTGTAGCTCCCACATGATTTACAGAAAAGATTAGTTTAGTGATCAAGTTTGATCCTTAGATTTGTACTACGAGTGAGCCATTTCCATTTGGTTATCTTGATACATGAATGGGAAAACACGAAATAGGTAGGAAGTAGTGTTGTTCTGTGATTACGTTCATCACAATTCTAAAGAAAGGCTCACAGATGGGTAGATGATAACCTAATACCAAATCATGCTCTATGTGATGGGATTAGACAAATACACAACTTTATAATGCGTGATTGTATTATAATATTCGATTTCATGTTAAGAAATGCTAACTATTGTTATTTTTTAGCCAGCCGTTGTAATCAAATGAATATTGAATCTGTCATTATGAATATTTCCCTTTATTAAAAAAAAAAACACCACTGCTCCCATTTCAGTTAGTAATCAAATTTTAACCCTTTCTATTAAACTTACATTACAACCAACTTTCATTTATGTACTAATTTGTTGATTGTGGATGTTACAAGTTGGATTATATACTTCACTTTCGGGTTCTCTTTTTTATTATTTATAATAAAAAACACCTGAATTTGAAGGTTTGACATTTCTATATGTCTAACAATTCAATACCGATCCTGATGTTTTTGGATTTGAGAAGCTTGCATTCTGATACGTAACTATACCTTCACTCATCAACAGTAGGCATATGTAGTTGCAATATACTACCTCCTTCAATCTGAAATATAAAGGATAGTTTATAAGTGAATTTTGATCAAGAATATAAAAATTTTAATATAATTTATCTCTTTATCATTTTTCTCCCAACTAATTTATGTGGCTTATAAATTAATATATAATAATATAATAATACACAAATATTTCAAAAACTTCATGTAACATATGCTATAATTAAGAAAATTATTTAATTTTCTTAATCTCTCCAAATTAGTCAGCTTTCATTTTTTTGTAGGCCTAGGGTATCCATCGCCGGTAGTAGTGATTAATCCCCTCGTACTGTAGACTTTCCAAAGGGGTTTTAGTGCTGACCATGAGACCCTCTCTATCCACATCGCCAGGGATCAAACCCCTAATTAGATACTTCAGGAACACAGGAAAGTTGCAAATGTGACCGATGGTAGGATGTGTGTGTGTGTTAGTTAAAAACAGTTTGGGTGTTGGCCCAACAAGGTGGGTTGGGGGAGAGTGGGTTAATGCATATTATAGACAGGCTCCTTGTTCTTGTTTCTTTTTCTTTGGCCCCTCACCATTTAAAACTCTTTTGGGGAATTTCTTCAAGGTCCCGCACACCGTGAAAATCATCAAAATTATTATGGAGTCTCATGGATCTTAATTTAAGTTTTAGTGTACATTTATCCAAGTAACTTTATTTTAAAAAAAAAGGAAAAGAAACTTCCCCAATAGTGGAAAGCATAAAATTAAGAGTCACATTCAAGCTAGCATCTAGATTAAACCAGCAAAAGCAAAGCAAGCCAATCATGGAACAAGACCTCAACTTCAATCCAAGCCAAAACATAGATGCTGCCACCATGCTTAATCAAAATAAGAAAACTTCTGATATGGATATCAAACTCAGAAAGGCATCTCCATACACTAATAATGTTCAAGCATTCAGATCTTACCTTCTTGAATGAAAAACGGCATCATAATTCAAGAACTTCAAAACTCTGAGAAGACATCTATTCACCAACTGGAACCTTTCAATCCAAATTGAACGGATTTTCAAACACACTCACTCAGTAAGTGCTCACAAGGAAGCTAGCAGCTAGCAGCTAGCAGCTGGCATCATCTAATCCTCCAGTCCATACCTTAAACTCCAGTTGGCTTTTCTCAAAAATAAATAAATAAAAAGGATGAGAATGGCAGAGAGAAATACCAGTAAACCCAGCCCCACTTACCCAACAACAGCTTGAAGCGTCCAATATAAGAACTGACCGCAACTGATAACAGAGGTGATGGTGTATGAGAATGCCAACGAGATGGCCACACCTCCATAGATTATATGAAATACATGAGCTCATCAATTACTAAGTTTTCTACACAGAAGTTCCACTGGATACCTGTTCACATGCATATCGTTGGAAATATCCAGCTCATGCTTTGATAATTGATGGTTCAGAATTTTACATTTAAATTTGTGATCCAGAATAGTCCAAGTATTACCTGTTTTATGGAAGCAATTAACACAATATATCTGATAACCAGTTTTATACAAAATCTAGATAAATTTCAACTGAGTATTCAAGTTCATCCATCACTGTTGGATGTATCTGCTTTCTTAGAGTACTTCATCCATTTCTGCTTGTTCTTCTCTGATGCATTCCGGTTTTGAGAAAATCTTGTAAGCCCCTCTCTCAATGCTCCTAGGTTTACCCCATTTCCAACCAAAATGCTTGTTACTCCCATTTTTGAGACCTGAAATTGGCATTTCCCGCTAATAAACATGTAATATATATGCATAGTACTCTTTCCACCCAAAGAAGATGAGCAAATAGCAATTCTACGATGTAACCATTACTGGACACATTGGAAACGTGATAGCAAATATTGCACAAAAAGGAAAAATGAAGGAAGTCTTTTTACCGCTTGGATGTTCCTGTTCTCGTCATCAAAGAATAGCATAGAATTAAATGGAACCCCAGTCCTTGAATGAATTCTTTGAAAATGGTCTGTTTTGTGTGTCCAACTCGAAAATATTTCCTGAACAATAGAACGAAAAGACAAATTAAAATTGATAAGACACAGATATGTGATTACAACCATTTACAGATTCCATTTTGTTCAGGAAACAATTTTTTATTTTCCCCCTTCTTTTGTTTAGACATATACTCTAGAAGGTTAGGGGAGACAAAAAGACCTGCAACCACAACCTTTAGAATTTTTTTTTTTCCAGCTTAGCACTAATCTCCTACCGCAGAAGCCAGTGCTCAACTCTATTTTTTTCTCAGGGCATCAAATATGATGATATATCAACGAACAGAACAAGGAAAAGAAAGATTAGAGTATGATTCAATGAACCAACCTGAGCAGAAAACTTTGACTTGATGCTCAATTTATCAAGAAATGTTCTGGCTATATCAGCAGTTGGTGATCTAGAAGCAATGGCAACATCAATCCCTTTGTCTTTGAGTGCATATAGGATTCCTTTGGCATGAGGGTACAAAGATGGCATTTCACGCTTGGATCGGCACTCACTGAAATTTGGCTTGGCATAAGTGACTAAATTATAAATTAACATTTGAAAACTTTTGCAGGAGAACCATCTTGAGTTATACTGATCTGGAAGTTCATTTTTGCGCATTCTAGATGACATAATTAATGGCTTGGCTTTAAATTGTCAGCCTTTGTGGTTTGTTAGGTTCAACCCTTAACTCCTACATGATACATTTTGTACAAAGTTGATGAGAATAAAAATGTAAATGTTTAAAAGATGAGAAACTCAAAATGCTCTCAAGCTATTTCAGGGGAAAACAAGCAAACAAACCAAGTTGTCCAAAATATAGTTTTGAAGGAAACATTCTGATTTTCAAATGTCAACTTAGCCGCAACAACTTTTTTAGGCTCAAGGAAAAAAAGTATCTCACTTCAGACATTGTACAACCGTATGAGGTATAAATGAAACAACGAAATCTTGATCAATTATCAATATGACTATTTATGTTAAAACTAGATGAGACACCATAAATTATTTGAGTTATATAAAAAGAAGCCTCTAGGCCACATCAAAATGATTACCCGTAGATAATCCAAGAATAAAATTTTATTGGATACTGGATTCTGTCACCAGGCAAAGTTGAGCTTGGTTCAGTGGCCATAGACACAAAATTAAGACAGACAAACCATTAGGCATCCAACGAATATGACCGTTCAACTCGGTTTGCAAGGAAATTCAATCATAGTATGTGATGAAGTAATGGCAAATAATCCACATAAGCCTACCCACTTAGTTCATATAAGAACTAAAAAACTAAACTAAAACTCCTCAATCTACATCATTGATGAAGCATTTTTCTTGGAAGTACCACACAGAAGTTTCTCTCTAAAACGAAAATCTATATCCCAGGACCAAAAAAAAACAAAAAAGAAAAGTAATACTAGATTCAACCAAACAAGGAAAAAAGGAAAAAAGGAAAAGAAAAAACAAAAATGGCCGGTTTTGAGTACAAATTCAGAGCAATTTGGAGAGACCAAATAAATCAATGGCAATGAAGAGATAAATTATATTTTAAACGAAGCTAGGTTGATTTTAGAGAAAGAAAAGAAAGAAGAGAAAAGGGAGGAGTACCAGTAGAAAGGCCAGAGGGTGTAATCAAGGTCGAAAACGACAAGTCGTGGGAGAACTTGAAAGACTTCGATTATCTGAAGTGCCTCCGCCTTCACCTTCTCGTCTCCCATCTCTCCGCCTCTGCGAACCTGAGGGATTGAATTCCGATGGTCGTCGCACAAGCTTCGATTCAATATTCAAGATATTAATAGATATAAATATATATATATATATATATAAATGGAAAATGTCATTCAGTCCCAACGACAAGAAAAAAATAAAAGTCCCCGTTTCTCTATCAAAAACTCTCTAAAATAGATTTCAAATGTCATATCTTATTTATATACACGGTTTTATCAATTATCACTCTAAGACTTGTCAATATAACCATACATATTTATCAATTGGAGCTGATTTAGTTAATATAGATAGGCTTATTAATGACCACTCTATATGTGAGTTTGGAACAACAATTGCAAAAGTGACTTTTTTCAATATGACTTTTTATAATCTTATTTTTGGTAAACATCTGGTTGTGTAATATGATTTATGCTTAGATTGGCGATTATATAAGTGACTTTTGTAAAAGTAGAACTTGTATGGATTGACTTTAACATAAGTGGCTTTTGAGATAATGATAAGAGAGAGTGAGTGAAAAAATATTTTAAAGAATCAAGTAAATATTTAATAATTATTTTATAAAACTAGGTGCTACTGAAAAAATATTTTAGAATAGGTGGAAATCAATAAATTAGTAATTTAAGTTTTGGGTGTTCTTTACTACTAAAATAATACGTTAAAGGTAAAATTATAGTCAGTCTCCTAAGACTGGTACAACTGAAAAAATATTTTAAAGAGTTAAAAGCACCAAAAATATTTGAAAGTAGTTTTTGGAGCTGAAAAGGTATATTAAGGATAAAATTACAATTAGTATAATAACACACTGAGCATAACTGAAAAAATATTTTAAGGGGTTAAAAGCACTAAAATTTATTTTATGATACTGCATGGTACTTAAAAAACATTTGAAGATACTAGATAAATCTAAAAATATACTTCATAATATTAGACACCATTTTCTTAAAAAAAAAAAAAAGTTCAGCATAATTGGTATGAGAGATATGAGTGGTCTTTTTAGGTGGGACAACATTTATGTCCTAGTAATTTCTCTATCCAACTTTCATAAGAAGAAGCCAATCATGGCATAAGCCCCAAATCTAGCTTATGATAAAAGCAATATCAAATTGCACAAGTCATTTTCATCAACAACTATCTCAAACACTCGAAAAAATATCATTTGTGCAAATCGGGCTTTTTGGGACCCAATCATGCGATTGGGCCCCCCAAACTGAATGTCAAACACTCACTATAACTTATCAATATTGTTACATACACTTATCAACGAGAGTTGCTTTAGTTAATATATATGAGCTTGTTAATAGTCACTCTATAACTTATCAATATAGTCACATACAATTGTTAATAAGGTTAGTTCACATTTAAAATCTATATCACCGCAGTCCCTAAAAAATTTTTGATAAAGAAATCTATACTAGTACATTTTTTTATATTTTTTATGGTCTTGGTATCTAAGTGAGATTTTCCCATATATATTTAGTATGGATAAACAGTCCAAGTCCTCACTCAAATTTCATGCAAAAAAGCCTTGAGTTTTCAAATTCAATGGAAAATTAACTTTTTTGTCCCTATGGTTTTCAGTAGGTGCAGCTATTGATTAGGACTTTTTATCTTTAGCCTTGGGTCCATAATAAAAACTAACTAAAGATTGCATATAAGTAAATTTAATATCGTTCTTTTTTCTTGATGAGCCTTTTATTAATTCCTAAGTAATCTAAATACCAATAAATGTATTGGAAATAAGGGAAAATTGGTTTTGGGTTTGTTTGAAAGTAGGTAAGTACAAAACTTAATTAAAATCCTCAAGCTACTATTTTTTTGTCTTTTCAAATAATGAATGTAATGGAATATGAATGAAATGAATTCTTTTGAGAAGTTAGTTCAATGGCTATCCTTGCTCCATAAATGATATGGGAGTTAGAAGCACATTAAGTCTTAATTAAAAATATAAGTAATCACATTGGGTCTAACACTCATAAGCAATAGCAACTCCTAGGATCACATTCATAACTATTACTTAGGAACTTTATTCAAGAACAACTTGATATATAAAATGGATTGAATTAATGCAAATATTTCCTCTAATATAAATGCACAATCGCGACACTCAAATTAACTCAAATCAACTACACAAACTAGTAACCACATAACAATCATAGTCTCATTCAATTAATAGGAAATATATAAATGAAAGTCATCCAATTACACTAATCCAAATTCAAACAAAATATAAACAATCTTAACTCAACAATATGGAGTTCAAATAACTCACAACAAAATCCTACTAAATGTATCTTTAAAACATAGTTATGAATTACAATAACAATAGAAAATTTATAAATAAATTAAAAAAAACTCCCCGTTAAAACTCTTTAACTCAAACCAAGTCCCCAATATTTAAGAGTTGAAAGTTTAGTCACTCATTGAAGCTTCAATGAGCGACAGTGATAGCAAATTGTTTGGAGCTCTGAAAATCCATGGAAATTGAGCTCCCTTGGAAATCACATAACTCCTCGAAAAATCACAAAGCTCCCCGGGAAGGTACAAACATCGCCAGAAATCACAAAGAACTGCCAAAGGAGGAAGGTGTGGTGTTAAAGTGAGGAAGGGATGGTGGTGATAGTGGTAGGACAGTGCTGGTATGTCAGTGCTTTTCTCCGGGGGTAATGACAGTGGACTTGAGTGGTACAGTGAAGAGAATCAATGGTGAAGGTCCTCTCTCTAGTTCTCCATTGAGCTTCAAAGTCTCGGCCTTCTCCACCAGGTGCTTATTCGAAGATGACAGTGGGAGGACGCTGCAACGCCGACAGTGGTCCTAAGGCAAGAGAGATGTTGACAATGATGGCGGTCGACGGCTCTGAGCTTCCCAGATCTGAGCTCTCTCAGTTCGTGGCTCTTTAATGGTGGAGAAGACACTGGTGGTGGTGAGAAAGGAAGTCCTCGACGGTGGAGGCGGCGGTGGCGGCTCTCCGTCTCTTTCCGTCACCTCTCAAGTTCGTTTTGACCAGGGACTACACTAAAAAAATTTAGAAGTTCATGGAGGGACTAAAGTTTAACTTTTAAAATTTTTGTGGGAAAATTGTAATTTTCAAAATTATAGGCCTTGTCTGTAATTTTCTCTAGACGCTTTCTTTATGGATTTGTAGTTTCCAGAAATTCTTATTTTTGGGTATTTTTCTGTAATTTGTCCTAAACTAATTTGCATAGAAAATAAACCTGAAATGTAGTACCTTATATTCTAAAAATAATCAATTAAGGTAAATCATGAAATATATGACATTCTTGCCCCCTTTTAATCTTCATTTCATACAAAAAACTTTAATCACAATTAATCATAATTAATACAATTTATGTCCAAAATAGTGATAAAATCCCCAAATACACCATGAAATAAGTCATCAAAATATGGTTCAATCAACTGGCTTTATTTTTTGACTATGTGCAACTTACTACCTATACTTTGACTCAGCTGTAACTTAGCCCCTATAAAATAAAAGTCAGTGACTGAATTATAAAATGATTAAAACTATAAGCTTTGAGTTGCAGTTGGTATACCATCTTTTAAGATTGGTGTTCTGAGTCAACAGCAAATAAAAAATTCAGATATTTTACTCAACTTGCCTTCCCACAAAGGGAAAACAATTCAGGAGCTCAAAGAATGTCAATGATGAGGAAGAATGCACACATCCTAACTACTCAATGTGCTTTTTCAATCATTAACTATAAAAAGCTCCTTCTTTTGTTTAAAAATAGGGATAATTTCAGTTAGCCTCTAGAAGAAATTTTATTTCAATCAACTCAAAAAATTTTGAATTTTCACTGCACCCTTAGGGTTAAAATGAAATTAAGCTTTGTCTTTTAAAAAACAATGATGCCATTGTTTTATTTTTTTAATCTCCTTAGTTATCTTATAAATGTTTTTATTTATTTTGTGAATGCTCTTATTTGTCTTATGAATTCCTTTATTTATCTTGTGAATGGCCAAAATGCTTGTTGACTCTCTAATTTCTTTTAAATCCCTTTATCTATCCTTTAAATGCATTTATCTTACTTGTCAATGCCTTTATTTGTCTTGTAAATGCTCTTATAAAAAAATAAAGTAACGACTTCATTATCTTTTCACCTATAAACCTTAATTACATTTTGGTCCAAAAGGTGCAGTGAAATTTCAAATTTTTTTAGGGATTAACTGAAATAAAATTGCTTCCATGAGGTTGACTGAAATTTGACCTTTAAAAAATGTAAAATTTTCCATGTAATAAAAATTGTTTGCAGAACATTGAAACAGGTAACTCCAAGCTGGGTAGGTATCCTCTACTTCAATCACATGAAAAGGTCCATTCAAATATCCTATCATGTCAAACTTAAAGGTCTTAGGCTACAGATCCAGGTTCACAAACATCTGTTATTTCCATGGTCTCGTTACCTAACATTAGCTATACGCTTTTTTATATTAATTTTAGCCGATAATAAATATTAAATTTGTCATACTAACAAATGATTGGTTGGGATGATAAATGGTCATGCCCTCTCTAAGGATGAGAACACAAATTTAAATTATATGAAGCTCACTTCTTAGTAGGGGAGATAACCCGTTAGATGACATATTCTCTCTCCCTGAACTTGGATTAGTCAATTGCTCAAATATCTGGCCTATGTTGAAGAAGGCCACGTTAAAAAAATAGGCCTAATACCAAAAAATAATTACATTTGCCATTTAAAAAGTTGCTTTTCATTTTAGGCCCTTTTCCATTCAATTATATGAGCTTGTTTGGGATAGCTTATTTTTTACTTATAAGTGCTTATAAATCGTGATTTACGGTATACGAGGTAAGTATGTGAGAGAAGTTTTATCTCGACTTATGTAATAAGGACTTATTACCAAAAAATAAATGATGTCAAACACAAACTATATGTACCAAATAAGGCCTTCATGCTTAAGTGTCATGCCAAATGAGTCGAATCTTTATTAGAGTACAATAAGGGAAATTAATTAACACTCACACCTCTGTTCTTGGCTCCAAACTCCAGCCAAACTGTAAATAGACCACAAATAATTTTGGGTTAAAACACAAATTTGCTCCGAAAGCTTTTACTAAGGAGCAATGTTATCCTAAATTTTTTTTTAGGTTCAATGTTACCCAGAAGTGTTAAAATGGAGCAATATTGTCCATTTTATTTAAAAATTTAATTGTCAACATCATTTTTTTAACAATCAACATCATTTTTTAAACGATGAATGTTAGTTTTTTAACGGAATAGGGTAACATTATTAAGATTTGAAACTTCCGGGGCGACATTAAATTTAAAAAAAATTTCTAGGACAACATTGCTCATTATCAAAACACTTCCAGGACAGATTTACAACTTAACCCAATAATTTTTCTTCAAAGCGAAGCACTCAACAATGCCATTATGGTTATTTAATTAAAATCATATGGTTCGGTTGATTTATTCCATCTTTGCAGCTTCAACGGGATGTAGTGCATGCATGCAATTTTTGTACTTAGATTAGGAAACCAAATAGGCATAATCATTACTACTAAGTTGAGGTTCTTGCATCACCTAAGCAAAAGAATGAATAACAAATATGGGGCATAAAATGGCCCTTGAGTAAAAAGAATGATCAGTATATGAGTTATTCACTTTCCACTAGAATATCTAAGAAAGAATCATGAAAATAATATTGAAAATGAAGTTTCCTTTTTTGTAAACTTAGGCAAGAGCATTTGAACATTTTATTCTACGGCAGCACTTGCAGCACTCAAATCCACAGAAAGATCAACATCCTGAAACAAACAATAAAGATTGTTAATAAATTTGTATCAAATTTTTCCGAGAAGGATAAAATACTATAGCATATCATGGTATGTGAAGGGTTATTAATTATTAGAAAAAGGATCTAAATTGACAACTTGCTTGTAAATAGACAGAAACATGCTATTTTTCCGAAATTTGTATGAACAGCAGGTAAAAGGAAAGTTTATTCGCACTGCTATATGATAGTAAGTGTTGGCCATTAAAGGGACAACATAAACATAAAATGAGGGTAGCCAAGATGAGGATGTTGAGATGGATGTGTAGTCATACAAGAAAAGACAATATTCGTAATACTCATATACATGAACGAGTTGAAGTGGCCTCTATTAAAGGAAAAACGGTAGAAAGTTGTTTGAGGTGGTTTGGACATGTTCAACGAAGGCCATTGAGTACTCCAGTGAGGAAGGTTGATCAAACAGTATGGAGTCATATAAAATGAGGTCGAGAAAGGCCGAAGTGAACGCTCATTGAGGTCATAGAGAGGGATCTTTTGGTTAATGATATATCTAAAGATATAGTTTTCGACAGAGCACAATGGCGTTGTGTGATCCATGTAGCCGACCCAACCTAATAGGATAAAAGCTTCATTGTTGTTGTATTTGTCGTATGAACAGCAGGTACATCTTTGAATCAGAAATTATGCTTTATTTGCCAAAAAAATGGATAACAGTAAAATAAACAGAACAAAAAGGAAACTATTCCAACATTGCACAAAAAGTGTTTTTTAAATCAAAAGGTAAGATTTACCAAAAGATGGTGCTAGACCATGTTGAGAAATGATGTGATATGAGAGATAAGAGAGAAGAATTACAGAGATGATTCCAGAGGTGGTTTGATGAAATATGCAATTTCATTAGAATATCATATAATTGATAATTACTTTTCCAGTGATCTTCCTGTA
This sequence comes from Inga leiocalycina, assembly GCA_963242795.1. Classification (NCBI taxonomy): domain Eukaryota; kingdom Viridiplantae; phylum Streptophyta; class Magnoliopsida; order Fabales; family Fabaceae; genus Inga; species Inga leiocalycina. The sequence goes on from OY725321.1 coordinate 65,058,857, forward strand.
GAGTGCAAGCACATCTTTTACCGTGGACTCAAAGTGCGTAGTGGGGTCATAGCTCTACAAGTAATAAAATGTCAGTCAGTAAAACTGATTTTTTTAGATAAAATGAAAAAGTCTCCTCAGGTGGAATAAGAAAGATGGTAAAATCTCACATCCCTTATGACGGAAATAAACCAAAGACAAACATAACCCTACTCATTTGAAAATATGAAGTAGCTGCAGGTCTATACTAAAAGTAAAAAAGGATATCTGGTTGTGCAGAGACTTGAACCATTTAACTCCAAAGGTAAAATTTTTTTAATCAAAGTTGTCTTTAACTTGGTATCTCGGTCCCACAAATCAAGCAGGCACATTTGTAATGGTATGGTATGTCATTTCTATATATATATACACACCTCAATTCTAGTTTCCTTTCACAAGGGATAAGGAAAAGAAAGCAAGTGAAAAAAATAAAATAAAATAATTCAAAGAGATTATACTTACAGTAGAGATGAACCAACCATCAGCTTCGCAATCATTCTCAGGTTCATATCTGTCATAAGTGTCATAGAATATCTCATCTACAGGTCCAAGCAGATCAATTCCGGGCTTCAATTCCACCTCAGGTTGGTCCGTCTCTGCTTCTGCCGAGACAAAAGCAATATATTTTCCTTGTGCTGCGACGTTATGAGAATAAGAACAGCAAAAAAGATACCTGCAGTTACCATGGACACCAAGAATCAGTTCCTTAAAAGTTGGAATCATAAATTTACAACTAAAAGTTCATTATTCTACTCACATCAACTTTAAGATTAGTCATTCATAAGAAGTTGAGAACATGATGCATCCCCATTCACATTTTAATTTAAGATTTGTCATTCATAAGAAATTGAGAACATAATGCATCCGCATTCACATTTTAATTTTAGTAGTCTCACTGTCCCACTACTGTTCCTCATTGTCATTCTTTGAAGTTAGAGACAAGTCATTTATTACTTCATACCTAAGAAGGTCATTGTTTATGCTTTCATCATTTGTGATTTGCGAAATAAGAAATCAATGAAGGCTAGGGTTTTTCCTTACATATCTGATTTGTGACCAAGTTGTTTTTGCGGTAGAATGACTTGAGCTGAGTGAGAATCATTGGTATGTGGAATAGGATGACTCATAATACATATAGCACGTGCAACTTTTCCGACCTTTTTGACCTAGCCGCCAATAAAATATTTACAGGTAAAGATTAACTCATTATCAAATGTCGAGATTGATTATGTTACTTTCTCGTTTAAACCATGAAAACTTGCTTTTCTAATCACTAAAACATGAGAGAAGATAATAATCTAAATACTCTTAAGAAATATAACTGGGTACCTTATTAGGTAGATATGAGGGATCACACACAACTTTCTTGCATTTGGCTGTTTCTCCTTCAGATGTCACACCAATGGCTTTCCCACTATCATCAAACTCAACCTGCTCAGTAGAAAATAAATAGTGAAAAACTTGAAGCAGAAAATAAAAAATATTAGAAAAAAAAGGACATAAAGGTAGTTTTTGCTCGTCATTCCTTTGCTTTAGGTTTTGCATTGGGGACAATGCAAGATTTAAGTGCGGGGGAGAGATTAGGATTTAGGTCTTGTGTGCTTCATTGTGCCTTATTGCAAAAATGTGTCATTTTCAAAAAAAAAAATTAATCCAAACCACACTCTTAAATTTTTGCCACTCCTTGTTTTAGGAATTTGTCTAAATACTTATGAAAATTGCATATGTTCTTGGTTGATTTTTAATGAATTGATTTGTTATTGTTCTTAGATTAGCATTTCGATTAGTCGGGTTAATACATTTTGGTTAGGCTAATGTTCAATTAATCTTTGTGAATGTGCATTTGAGAAGAAAACCTTTGTTGGAAGGATTTTGAGCCTAATTTTCATTCATTAATGTGTGTTTACCACCTATTCTAGTATACCTCTAGAACTTGTTTAAATTGTTTTTCAAAATCACATTTGCATTTAGATTAATGACTGTAACCCCCTGCCATAATTATATCCGAAATACGCAATTAAAGTGAAATAGAGACCAATAAGAAACAAATAACAATTTACAAACCCATCTACCAGACGGGGTTTTCACAATTACCTTTCTAAATCATTTATAAACTTGGTCTCATAATCACTTTTCGAATACAATTACTACGCGGAATATCACATTCATAATAAATCAGAGTGCACAAAAATAATCCCGGCAATCCCGGGTTCCATACATTAACTCAAAGCCTTATAGGGCATATTCGCCCCTACAAGCCCTCATATGGGGATTACACAAAGTCTTCTCAAATACATAGCAAATCCTCATCCACATACTTATATACACATCCAAATCTATATACTCCCAACTATGATAACCAACTACCAACTTCAATCCCAAAGGAGTCTTCACCGCCCTTAGCTGTTTACTCCATCATCGATCTACTACCCTGTCTGAAAGGTTAGTAGGGGAGGGTGAGATTCGAGAGAATCTCAGTAGGATAACAATATCAATATGCATGTATGATAGATGTTTAATGCATGACATGCTTGCATCACACAACACATGATAACACAATGTCAATTTGCAAGCTCAATGCTTCGAACAGTATACCTATGGCCATAGCATAAATTGAAACATAACTTCAAATTACACATAATTATGCAAAGCTAAGACATGCACCAACACACTAACACATATATCAAATACAAGCAGAAGAGATATGTTCCCTACACTCTTTCCACGTAAGCTCCAGCACAGCTGCTCACGAACAAAACGAACATCGAACCATAACCAGGGCGAACATCAACCCTATAACCAAAGCAAGGACATAGGGTTATTCTCTATTCCAAACTCTTACTTCCATATTACTTAAGGTTGGTTATCATTCACACCCTTTAGGTGGCTAAAATAAGCTCAACGAAAGCTTAAAGGATTGGGACGTACTAGGTTGGAAATCATCTTTCAAAATCACAAATTGCTGAAAATGGGGGTTGGCTGCAGCCAAGACCCTCTGGCTGCAGCCAAAACATGCACAGAAGGTTTCTGGCTGCAGCCAAGAATTTCTGGCTGCGGCCAAAACGTGCACAGAAACTTTTGCGCTGCAGCCAGGATTTTCTGCTGCAGCCAAGGCAACTTTGAAAATTCATAACTAATTCCACAAAAATTGAAATGAGGTGATCCCAAAGCCAAATGAAATATTTTTAAGTCCTATTCATAGGAAAAATATGGCTCATTACCAGAAATCACCACACAAATCCAGATTTACACAAAATCCAACATTGCTCCAAAACAGGGTCCAGTTTCGTCCCCAAACTTTGGACAGTTCAAACTCCCAGTTCACAAAACGAAATGACACATATTATATGTCCATTTTGAAGCTTAAGATGTGAAATTCACGACTGGAAAGTTTCAGAATTTTTAGAGACTATTTGGTCATTCAAAACGCTTACACAATCTGACTGCCCAGAATAGAGTTTCAATGAGCAACATTTCAGTTTTTGCACTTTAGCTTCCAATGATCCCATTTTCACATCAAACATCATTTTCACACAAAATTTCACAAGGAATCCATTGGAAATACCAAATCAACCAAATTCACATTATATTGACATGTTTCACAATGAATTGCAACATGTCACACAATTCACAATACCAACTCTACATTACAATCTCTTTCCATTTCAAATTCAAAACCAATTTCAATGATGCCAAAACATAATATGACACCATTTTCATCATCAAACACAATCCAATTCATCCAATCAAAAATCACACAAATTCAGGGCAAAATTCGAAATTCACAATACTCAACCATAAATCACAAAACTTAGATCAAAAGGCTTCAAATACTCACCTCTTCCTCTTTCCCAAACCAATTCTTTGATTCTTCATCTTTCCAAATTTCCTCAAGCCATCAAACTTCACCAATCAAGAATCTAAAACCATAGGAATATAGCCCTCAACCTCATGAACAACATTAATGAAAGACACTTGAGCATTTGAAGGCATTAACTTACCAAAACTCAAGCTTTTCCCTTTCTCTTTCCTTAGCTTGCTCTTGGCGAAAATGGAGAACAAGAGAGAGATGAAAATGATGAAGATGATGATCAGATTTTCCCATTTGCTTAATGTGTTAGCCGACTATGAAAGAGAGAGGGAAGAGTTTGAAATGTTGACCAAGATCCAAGGGCTCACATCTTGCCACTTGTCAACATCTCACCACATCTCCTATGAGATCACATGCACACAAGCACATGGGATTCCACCCCTTTGATCTATCACACAAATCAATCCTAACCATTGATCTTGAAGTTACCAATGAGTTTCCTCTTCGGTAACTGACCAATCGGTCGGTAACTTTACCGTTTTGCCCTTGATTACGGTAATTCTCATAGAATCACCACCAACACTTCACATCTTTTCATTTAGCCACAATATGCGCCTTCCCTCTATTTTAAGTCAATTTAGATGTTAATCCATAATTGAGCTTAAATACAGGGTTTTGGCGCTGCTCACAGCACACACGAATCACATCGGGTGCCAACTCACACCATAATCTCCAAAAGGGTTTATTTATCACTAATCACTTCCGCTTTTGGAGTCATTATCTCTTAATCACAATTTGGGATCTTGCTAAACCGGGGCTTAGCAGTCCACTAATCTCAGGCTTATTCTCTAGCCTCAAGTCTCAAAATTCGGGGTATTACAATGACTATGATGGGGGCATTCATTTCATCACCCGTTACTCCAAACACAAACCCTATACACTAATCCATTGTGAACCCCCTTTGAGCCCTTCACATTCCAAAATCCATAATTTATTAACAAGCACTATGTATGCATCCTGTTTGCATTAGATTGACATCCAAATATCATTAAATTGCCATTAATATTGTTGATATGAAGAAATGCCATTTACGTACGTTATATGTGAAAAAAAAAGAACTAGAAGAAAAAGCATGAGGAAAAAAAAAGAAGGAAAGAAAGAAAAAATATATCATAACAAAATATAGAGAAAAAAAATTGAAAGAAAAAAAGAAAGAAAAAGAAGAAATAAAAAAATAAGGCATTTGTTTTGATTGGAAAGGAGATGTGATTATTTGAGCTAAAAGAAAAAGTGGATGTCATTTTATACTTTCATACAGGCATAATACTTGTTGTTTGATTATCCTTTCCATGAGACCATTTCCATCATTTCAACGGTTTTAAAAGTCCCCTTGATTCATGAGTCTCGGTGCTACATAGCGGTGGAGGGAGTAGAATTTCTACAAGCATATGGTAGAACCTAGTATAGGTGGTGTTGAGCGAAATTTTCCATACTTGTAAAATGAGTTAAACACTTGAATCCTGAAGTGTTCTCTTGTGTACTTTTCTTTGATTAATTGTGCATTAATTTAGTCCATTTGCATTATCCGGCCCATGCTAAAACTTTTGTTAGCTTAACTAGTAATAATTGATTAATTCATTGACTCTAATCTTGAACATTTGAAGTTTTTATTTGTGTTTAGTTTTGAATTGATTAGTGTTTTTCCTATGAGTGCAAAAGTTTAAGTGTGGGGAAATTGACAAATCCTTATTTTATTATATATTTTCATATTTTATTTGGGGATTTTGTCATAATAATTTAGCTTAAAATGCCTTATTTGTACTTGATTGAGATTAAGAGTAAATATATTAAATTATAACTAAAGAGGGCAAAATTTTCAAAATAATTATAATTACTCTTAATCATTGATATTTTCTGAAAATATTTGATGTTGGTTTCAATACATTTTAATTGAAAATCCTTGAAATTTTGGACTAAATCTGAAAATAGCATATTTGGGGTTCAAATTTGGAAATTGACACTTTAGTCTCTTGAATTTGAAGAATGACAGTTCAGTACCAATTAAAACACATCGTTTTACTCCTAATGGACTAGGTCAGACGTGAAGGAGCTGTGAGCTAAAAGGGGAGCTGTGGGGAAAAATAAAAAGGAAAACAGAGACGCGAGACGATAGCCGCAGACACACGCGAAGAACGAGAGAGCAGCGGCGAGCTTTGGCCTCCAACTCCACCCTGGTCTTCTTCACCTCTCCTCGCCGGCGACTCTAGCTACACCGTCGCCACATATTCGTCGCCGGCGAGCTTCACAGTTTGAGAGACAGAGATCAGCCGCGAGTTTAGAGCTAAGAGGAGCTGAGAGTCGAGACGGGAAGGGAGCTACCGCAAGCAGAGAGCTGATTCTCTTCTCCATTCCTTCATCTCTCCGGAAATTGCCTACCATCCCAATCATCTTCACCGTCGCTGGCAGCTATCCACCAACGTTCACCTCCAGTTCTTCACCGCCGGCACCATCCACCAACGTCGGCCTTCAATTCTCACCACCCCATTACCGCCGACAGCCTCCCACAGCAACCACCATCCTCGCCTCACCTTCCATTGGTCCAGGCCTAGCTTCCTCTGTTTCTGAACTCGTCCCAGCAGTGGCTTTCTCTGTTCTGATTTGTTGGGTTTAATTTCAGCCCTGTGCTTGATTGGTTTAGTGTTAATTGGTTAATTTAATCAGTGGTTTGCATGGCTGGAATTGTGACATTATTTGGTGGGCAGTTGTGATAATGGGCAGTGGCTGATTTCCCAATCCCTTGTAGTAGGAGGCAATGGCATGAACTTGGAGCTTCAATAAGGGAGTTTTTGCTCTTCTATTTCTCTAATTCTACATTGTAATTTTGATTCCTAGGTCTTAGAATGAATTTTATGATGTTGAATTGATTTATTTTGTTGTACTTGAAGAATTGGATGTGGCTTGGATCTTTGTTAGATACTGGAAATTGTGCTTAATTAACTTAATTATCATTTTTTTTGTGCTGGTTAGTCATTGAATTGATGATTCTGTGAACATTTTGTGCTAATTTCAAGGTGGCTTGGTTAGTGGATCAATGGTATGTTGTGTTTACATTGGTTAATTGACTGTGAATTTATTAATTATATTTAGCATTGGGTTTTAACATCATTAATCTTGATTTTTTCATATGGGTGGTCATTGTTAAATTAAGATTAATGAGAAAATCAAGTGGTAATGTGAGGTGGCTCGGTTATTGAATCAAAAGCTAAATATGATTTTTAAGTTCATTTAATTGCTAGAGTGCTTAATCAACATAATTTAGAGATATTAATATGCAAGGTGGCTTGATATTGATCAATTTATATTAGGCCTAGTATAAGGGGTGGCCCTTAGAGTCATTTTTAGAACTAGCATGATAAATCTCCTATAATCATTTTAAGTGAGGATTGCTTGCGCCATTGCTATGAGGGATTGCTTATTCCATTATTGATCTTCTTTTTTGTTTCATTTCATTAGTTCCATCATCATTCCATCTCATATTTTCAAGAAAAATTCCAAAAAGAAGTAATTTAGGACCATTTTAATTCTAGTTGTAAAAGTAGTTTTTCATAGATCAAAGACCAAACCATTTTCTCCACTTTTTAGTCAATTTTGATACTTAGTTTACTTAGGAATCATCTCCGTTTTTGGCTCCATAAAGTGAACACGACCCGGATCGGGCTGCTATATTGCAGTATTATTCGGTATTTGAAGCCAAGGCAACTCAATGGGAGTTTGAGGAAATTATTTGATGGTTCAGTATTAATCTGCTACTGCAACTATGGAAATTATTTGTTGTCATTGATGAAATTGGTTATTGATTTTGTGAGGATTGTAGATCTGATTTTCGGCTTGCAATTTTGGAATTTTGCTAAAAGTCTTCAAAACAAAACCTAGGATTTAATCCTAAAATTTTGGTTCTGAGTTTTGGAGTTTTTGTGAAACTTGTTGCTGGTTTGAATTTTATGACAAGCTTGAACTGTTGGAAGACTCTTGCTAAATCTTGATGGAGAGTTACGTTATGGTGCCAACCATATTTTAGCAAAGCTAATTCTCATCTAAACTGTTCTATACTATGCAAGTTGCAGGACAGTTCGAGCATCATTTTCATCTTAATTGAAATTGTTGATTGGTAGCTTCAAGCTGATTGAATTCCTGGTCTTGTTGTCTCTCTGTTGCAAGTTGTCTATCTGTTACTCTGCTGTGACAAGGAGTTTGGAGTTGAGAATCTGAATTTGTTTGTGTCTTGTGTTAATTGGTTGCTACAGCAATTGGAAAATAGTTTGTGCTTTGTTTGCTGGAAGTTTTTCTGAATTAAATATGTTATTGGAAATTTGAAATTGTTTGGAACTTGGAAGTATTTTATTTTATAACTTGTATGGATAGGATTAGCATGACTATCATGAGTTTGGATATGGGTTGAAGTTTTGCTGCACTCATTGAGTGATTTGGAACTGATTTAAACTCATTAAATGTTTGCATTAAGAAATTGAGTTGGTTAGTTGCTGTTTGTCCTGCATCAAGACTGTTTTTGCTGTCAACAGTGGGTAATAAGTTGAATTGCATCCATGTTTGACAAATTTCGCAATCTGAACCCAGCATTGTGCTATTTTTGAGCGAAACATTGAGTCTAATGTGTTGAGTGCATGAATATCACATTTTGTTGGTAAAAGCACTCTAAACTGAAATTGCTGCATTTTGTGTGCTGTCATATATCTCACCTGTGTTGGAGAAATTTTGTTGCTGCTAGGATATTTAGTTTACTACAGTCATTGTGGTGAATTGTGATACTATTGTCAATATTTGCTCCTTTGCTTGCTTGAAGCTCGTACCACACATTTTGTGCCATTGAGTTTTGGATTGCTAGACTCAGTATCATTGGTTGCTAGGTTGTTAATAACTGTAATAAGCATTGCAATCAAATTTCACCTTTGTTGTCAAGTTCTGGCCCTATTTCAACCCCATATTCACTTAGTCATTGCTGGGATTTCATGAAATTCATGTGCTGTAATTGGTTTTATGCTTGCTGGAATTATGGGAAAATTATCTGGATTTGAACTAGACACTGCTATCTTGTGTAATTCCATCAATTTCTAGCAAACTCAATTGATTTTGTAGCTGGAACTAAATGTTACACACTTGACAGTTGATTAGAGTTTGGTTGAAATTTAGTCGCACCTTCACTCGAACTTGCTGGAATTTTTTTTGAAAATTTTGCCCAAAAATTGATGAGCTTTGATTTCCTAATAAAGGTTTGAGCCATTTTAAGCAAGGTCAATAGCTTTGCTATTGGGTGTAGTAAATTTTAGCCAAATTTCATCATTTTGGGCAATTTTCAAGTTTTTATTTATTTTCTAGAATTTTTCCAGATTTTTCATTAGGTTAGTTTTTCAGTTTTCTTCTTTGATTTCTTCCAATTTTTAGGACTCATTTGCATCTTTAGGACTTTTTAGAACTTAGAATTCATTGGGATTTAATTGATTGCAATTTGAATGCGTTGGTTTAATGATAATTATGAGTTTAGGTTCAATACTAATCTTTCCACTACAAAAAAACATCGAATTTGCGACGGAATCAAATTCCGTCGGAAATTCCGTCAGAAAATTTTCCGACGGAATTTTTTCCGTCGCAAAATTTGCCACGGAATTTGCCACGGAAAATATTCCGTCGGAAATTCTGACTTTTGCCACGGAATTTCCGACGGAAAATTCCGTCGGAAATTTCCAACGGAATTTGATTCCGTCGGAAATTGAGAGGGAATATCCGACGGAATTAAATTCCGTCGCAAATTCCGACGGAATTAAATTCCCTCGCAATTTCCGACGGAATTTCAGACCGAATTGAATTCCGTCTCAATTTCCGACGGAATTGAATTCCGTCGGAAATTCCCTCTCAATTACCGAAAAATTTATTATTTTTAATTAATATTTTAAAAATTTAAAAATATTAATTAAAATTCCGTGGAAAAATTTAAAAATTATTTTTTAATATTTTAAAATTTATTTAATTTAATTTAAAAAAATTATTTTTATAAAATTTATTATTTTTAATTTAATTTTTATTATTATTTTCTAATTTCTAAAATATTTTTAATTTTCAATCGTAGGTTTTGATCCTTATAGGGGCAAAATAGTCATATAAAAAATAAAATTTATTAGTTATTAATTAATATTAGTAAATAAAATATTAGGTAATAATTACTTATTAGTTATTAATTAATGTTAATAAAAATTTAATTTTAGAAATTAAAAAAAATATGCACATAAGATTATATATATAATTGTGTGTAATAATAGAACACCTAAGCAGTCGAGCTCATCTGGTAACGCATCGCGCGCGTACGGACGAGGTCGTGGGTTCGAACCAAAGGATGGGCAAGTTGAGTTGCATTTCCAGGAAATATAAGGTTGCGACACGTGGCGGAAGGAGGTTGCGACACGTGGCAGACAGAGGTTGCGACACGTGGCGGATCTGGGGGTCGACGACAAGGTGGATGCCGCCGGAGATGCCACGCGCTGTCGCCGGTGATGAGGGGGCGGTTGCCGGAGTTGCTAAGTGGATTTTTAAAATTTTTTAAAAAAAAATTTTGCGACGGAATTTCCGACAGAAATGAATTCCGTCGGAAGTTCCGACGGAATTTGCGACGGAAATTGAGAGGGAATTTGCGACGGAATATTCCGTCGGAAATTGAGAGGGAATTTGCGACGGAATAAATTCCGTCTCAAATTTCCGTCTCAAATTCCGTCGCAAATTGCGACGGAAATAAATTCCGTCGGAAATTTCCGACGGAATCTGAATTCTGTCGGAAAATTTTTTGTGACGCTGTTATTACCTACGGAATCAATTCCGTCGCAAATTCAGTATTTTTTTGTAGTGTTCTATGCTTTTTTTTTTTTAAGGAATGATGGAACATCCAATCCAAGTGGTCCAAAAGACTTTTGATATGTATCCTTCTTCTCACAGACTTTTTGGTTCTGGGAATTAAGTTTATGGCCTACAAACTAAATAATGCAGTGTGATGAAGATGCACGTGATCCTCGATGTGAGAAATTATGCAACACTAAAATTTCTTCTTCTCTTGCGTTCAGCATTTTTTATGGAGCAATTGTCCTTATTTAAAGTCTATCTAAATCTAAGTATATGTATCTTTAACATCGATTGGGATATTTTTCTTCAAGTAAACAAGATAATTAATATTATCTCTAGTGTTATTAATAAATAGAAGAAAAATCTATATAATCACTACTGTTATTTTATATTGCTTTTCTTTTCATTTCTGCCCTTTGTTGAAGCACGAAACAGGGGGAAAAGCCCCATGAGGATTCATTTTTTGTACCTTTTTTTTTTTTTGCGTCAAAACTGTATTTCAATAATAAGATCATGATGTCCATTATTTTTTAGGATAATAAATATATTAATTTTGGAAGTCGAATTAATCTAAAAGCTAACTAGCTTAGGAACTCATTTCGAGACAACTATTAATTTGAGATATAGTTTAGGAAATCTTCGAAGCCCTTAATACTGAATAATCAAGCCTACCAGACTTTACCAAAAGCTTGGGCTTCCAAATTGCCTTCATAAGAAACATCCCACTTAACGTTCTTTTGAGGTTATTCAAAAGCCTACTGTACTTTTTGTTTTTTTAAAAAAAAAACCTACTGTACTTGACCAATAAAAGGCCTACTGTATTCGACAGTGAATTAACAAGTCGGCAAAAAAAAAAAAAAACAGTGAATTAACTTATACTGCCTTCCCACTGCTAACTAATACTGCCTCTAGTCATAATATCAAAAGTCTTCTAGATGGAAATTATAGACTAAAATATAAGAGGTTGAGAGAGTAATTAAGTAGACAAAGTTAATAACTTAACCACTTCTTATTAGTTTAAATGAGTTGATTAGATGTGCTTTTGGAATAAGTACTAGGGGGAGTATATTTTTTGCAGTGATTCTTTAACTAGTATGATTTGGATATGGAGAAGTATAAATGTGTATTCCAGGATGCTCCATACTTACAGCCATAACTTATTTTCCAGTCTGATATACTAAACATGGGAAAACTTGCTTCCTTGATTAAGCAGCTCTTATATTATATACAGGAGCAAGTGTTAGATAATATAAGTATAAACTTTTTTTACCAGAAATTCCCTTAATTGAAAATATATATTTTCTTATAGAAAATAAGACATTCACTAAAAATTGTTTATGATATTTTGTTAGAAAAATTAATCTCCTTCACTACTAGGATAATTGTATTCTTTTGATCTATTAAATGTTACAAACTATTATAAGCTAAGAGTCTAGTTTAAACAAAATAAAATACAAGAACCTGATTTAAAATTAAGGTAAATTATAAGAACTTTCATGTTAATTTTTTCAATTTTATATGAGCTTAATTCAGTTTTTTTTTTATGAACACTAAATTGAGATATTAATATTGACAAATCCCTATTTTGTTATACATTTTTATATTTATTTGGGGGGTTTTATCATAATTATTGAGCTTAAAATACCTTTTTTGTGATTATTTGGGATTTAAGTGTAAATACATTGAATTAGAACTAAAAAAGCAAAATTGTCATAAAAATTGTAATTACCCTTTATCATTGATTTTTGAGAATATTTTGATGTTAGTTTAATTGTAGGTTGGAGAATGTGAAAAATGTCAATTGGGGTCAGAATTAATATTTTTGAAGACTAGAAAAAATTATAGAACATCCCCAGAATTTCTGGAAACTGCATATCAATGAAGAAAAGTATCACAGCAAACTACAGAAAATAACCCAAAGTTTTAGAAAGCTACAGTTTTGCCTAAAAGAGTTTTAAAGTTGACAGCGTAATCCCTCTACAAACTTTTGAATATTTGCAGTTTAATCCCTAGTCAAAACGTGCGTTTTGAGACTAGGTCAGATTTCAAATTCCATTCTCGACATAGCAGAGCTCAGGAGCGCCGCGCAAGAGCTTCGGACCCAGGAATCATTCCAATTTACATTGGAAATTTGACAAAACTCCAAATCCTATATCTTGCCAATAGCAGTTTGCAAGGTAAGAATCATTCCCCAAACAATTTCCAATTTTCTCTCTTGGTTTCCACGTTTCTTCTATTTCAGTATTTTCTTTTGGATGACATCTTTCTTCCCTATATTGCTATCCTTTGTTTAATTTTAAAGAAGTTACTAAGGCATATCCTTCAAATATTTAGGACTAAATCCAACTCTTACCTAATTCTTGTATTAACAACCGGAGGTATTTACATTGAATCTTCGTCTGAAGACTTTGGAATTGATATCTTCGCAAAAGAACAAAGTATCCCCAACAAACTTCAAATTGACGTTATATTGGGGCTCAAAAGCTTATACTTGACTACAAATAAAGCAGTGAAAATGACGTCCCCAAAGTGATAACGAATGAATTAAGGAACATACATAACGTTTTTGTCATTTTGCCACTGTCATTATGTTATCAGTTATTTTTCTATTAATATCTTTTTATCTGCATCACTCACAATTCTCATATCATATTCGCTTACGTGTTGTATGGGATATCTACAATATGGCATTAATGACTTGATTTGGGCTTGGAGATGAGTCATATTCCCTTGCATAAACAATACTCTTCTGGTTTTATTTATAGGATAGTGAGAGAAGAAAATTTTAGTTCTATTTATAGGGTAGAGAGAATTTTTTCACATAAATGTATAATTTTACCCTTAAATTATTATTATATTGACTTTACTCTTATGGATTATAATATATATTAAATAGGAGTAAAGTTGGAAAGTTGTTAAATTTTAAGGTAAATTTAATGAAATTTAAGGTTTGTTTGTGTATAATATGCATGCTGAAAGTGTCTTATAAATATGGTCAGAGAACATTCAACAATGAATTAACTAGCCGGCCAAAAACATAAAAAAACCATGAATTAAATAATATTAGATGAGTCACAACGCGCTTTCGCCGCCCCCGTTGCTAACTACTAATAAATATATTACTCCCACTACTTCCTATTAAAGAACAATTCTAATTAATTGTTATATACTAAGAGATTATCATTAATCATTTAATTTATCCTAAATTTTTCTAGCTTTTTCCCTTGTATTTTTTATTTTTTCAACTTTGAACCTCATTTATAACAAAGGTAAAATGGGGGAAAAAGTAATTAATGAGGTTATTAGATACTTATATTTGGGACCAAAAATTGCTTCTAGAAGATGCCCTATAATGAAAATCAGAGGGAGTATGCAATTCATAATATTAAATATGAGTAAATCTGAAAGTTTATTTATTTTTAGATAAAGTTAATAACTTAACCACATCTTATTATAGTTTTAATAAGGTGATTAGAAGTGCTTTTATAATAAAGACTAGGAGGAGAAGTATAAATGTGTATTCTTTGATGCTCCATACTTGCAGCTGCAATTGAATATTGCTAGTTTAATATACTAAACATGGGAACACTCGCTTCCTTTCTTTTCATTCTCTTCCTTTGCTACTTTATGGCCTCCCTAGCATGGAGCAAGATGGATTCCACCATCGACAAGTTTGCCCTTCTTGCTTTCAAATCATCTATTGCGGTGGTTCCTTACAATCTCTTATCTAACTGGTCAGTTTCTTCCTCTCCATGTGATTGGGTTGGTGTTGGATGCAATACTCGCCATGGAAGGGTCCGTTCCTTGAATCTTAGTGACACAGGCCTTAAAGGCATCGTATCTCCACAATTAGGAAATCTCTCTTTTCTTGTTGAACTTGATCTGAGTAGCAATTATTTTCATGGCCAGATACCAAAAGAGTTAGTACAGTTGCATAGATTGAAACGACTCAACTTGAGCTACAATGACTTTTATGGACAAGTTCCAACAAGGATAGGAGATTTATCTATGCTTGAGCATTTGGGTTTTCGAAATAATAGTCTTAGTAGATTTATTCCAATATCTCTGCACAATCTGTCGAAGTTGGAAATCTTGGATTGGAATTGTAATTTCATTCAAGGGACCATTCCGCTTGAGATAGGAAGTCTAAAACATTTGAAGATTTTACTCCTTGCAATGAACAAGCTTTCTGGAGCTATTCCACAAACAATTTCCAACTTGTCTTCACTTGAATTATTGAGTTTGTCTTATAACACTTTGTCAGGTATGTTTTTGAGAAATATGAGCTTGTCTAAATTGTTTTTTTATATATTTGTATGCATTTCTTTTTTTTTTTTTAGTATTTTTCTGTTATTATTTTAAGAACATATCTTATTGTAAGCAACATATCTTTTTGGAAAATTTAATTTTGATTTGGATCATCTGAATCATATATTAATTTATTATTTACTATTAATTTTTATTTTTTTAAAAAAATAGTAACAAAATAACTTTTCTGGGAGTCTCCTAACAAATATGCGTTTTGAAAGAAATGATAAAAAGTAAGGGCGCCAATTCTCCTAGTTTTTTCCTTTGACACAGTTAATTGAAGAAACTCATACTCTTACTCCTTGAATGAATGAGATGAACGCCACTTGTATGACATATAGAAGTTTGTCAGAATTAATTAATCCACTATATTCAGAAAGATAACAGTAATAAATATAAATATAAATTAATCTAAATTACAAAATAATAAACTAAATTCGGTTAGAAAACACGGTGTGAAATCTTGTGGAATAGCACAATACACTCTCAAACATTAAATCCATCCAAATTTCTCATCCAAGCACATATCCATTTTTTTTTTTAACCTGCGCGCATCCAAATTATTTATTCGATCGTTATTACTGAAGTCAAATTGAAAGGGTCATTCCTTTTTAAAAATAAATGTAGTAGTGCGGTGCTTTATTATTTAGAATATATTTGTTTTATTTCTAAAAAAGTGCGCAAGTCTTGCTATATATATGTATTTATCAAAATATTACTTGTCTCATGTACATAATACCTTTATCAAATGCACCAATAATCTTATTTGGCGTATGTATTTTGATCTTGAATTGTCCCTATATAGGACTTATTTAGTTAGTAATAGATTTAATTTTTGAAAATAATTATATTTCTTAATATTGTCAGCTTAACTTTCTAACGATATATCTGATGCTTAAGTATATCTTTTCTTTATTTTTTTTTCAATAAAAGGCCGACATAAATTGTAACATTAGAATGAGAAATTTCAAACTGTAGACATCAATACAAAAATACATATACTTAAAGAAAATTCTTCCATATGTATGTTCAAACCCCAAGGAAGAAAAGGTGCACACTCTTTACTCCTCTCTCTTTCACAGTTTTAGTATTTTTATTATATTATTTCTTATTATCTCTTTCGACATTGATACAATGATAAATGATAATTTTTACTATATATATTAATTATTTCAACATTGAACTTTATCATTTTGTTATGACAACTTACTTATTACTCTGGATTATACTTATTGCGCATGTTATAAAAGTTGATGTTATTGACATATTGTTTGTCATTTAATTTTGAAGGAGCCATTCCAAATCAGATTGGTGATCTTCCACACCTACATACAATATATCTCGGAGATAACCGACTTTCAAGTTCTATACCAACCTCCATATTTAATAGCTCAGTGCGACAATACATTGATCTAGCCAGAAATAATTTATCCGGGAGTCTGCCAATAAATTTTTGTTTTGGGCTTCCAAAACTTAAATTATTCTACGTCTTTAAAAATGATTTGTCTGGTGAGATACCCTCTGTTTGGCATCAATGCAAGGAATTGGAAGACTTAGAATTGGGCGATAACATGTTCAACCCAGGAATCATTCCAAGTGACATTGGAAATTTGACAAACCTCCAAACTCTATATCTTGCCAACAGCAACTTGCAAGGTAAGAATCATTCCCCAAACAATTTCCAATTTTCTCTCTTGGTTTCCACGTTTCGTCTATTCCAGTATTTTCTTTTGGATGACATCTTTCTTTTTTTTAAAAAAAAAACAGACGTACGAATCATCCAGCTTTCTCAATGAAACACATATCCAATAAAAACATGCCATGGGAATAATAGTTTGGTCTATGGATATTAGTCCAGCCCGATTGGAATGGTCATGGATTTTTTCAAAAGAATTATAGTTTTCTTTTAACATTTAAGGTATATTATAGCGTTAATTCTCAAATTAAGTCAGAAGATATATACCAACTGACATTGGAAATTTAACCAATTTTCAAAAATTATATCTCTGGAGCAACAACTTGGGAGGTATAAGTTCTAATTACATGTTGATTGCAAATTTATTTTCTTGTTTATAGGTCATTAATTCCTAATACACATTAGTAATTCTATTTGGATCGATAAAAATATATTCGACTGGGTTACATTTAAAAACACGGATCATGATGATTTCTTGTTAAAGCAAAGCATGTCATTCAAAGTGTCAATTAGCTGTGGGTTGTAAATAGTTTATGTAGAAATAAATATCAATAAAACAATATGAAATAAATATACACTTATTTTTTATTATTTACTCCCTTATATGTTTTCGCTCATTTAGATGTTAATTCTGGATATAATTATCAACATCGGTGGCCTCCTTCCCCCACTCTCTTTCAGTCTAACCATGCATCTATCACAGTATCATTATTACTATTATCATCAATCGGCAATTGCACGTTGCTCGAGTATTTGTATCATATATAATATTTGTGGGTAAGGTTGAAACCAAAACTTCTTGTTCTATGTTATATCCAAAACTTCTAATTGAAAATGAGTTTTTTGTGTATATATATAGTCAATAAAAAGTTTTCTTTCAAAAAAATGCATGCATGATTTTTTTTAAAAAAAAAAGTCATTTGGATTATTAAGAGAAATTATAATAAAACATAGGCTTAATAAGCGAGGCATATGCTGGAATATCTAGGTCACAACTCCTTTAATGGTATGATCAATCAGCTCATCCGTCAATTTTTATGCTTTCAAAAATTCCGTTTATTATTTGCAAAACTGTTCAGTATATCTCCATTTATTAGTTTTTCATAATCAGTAGTAACTAAAATCAAGGTTGTTCATTCATGCATACTACATACGCCTAAGGCACACATACACCAAATTCTTTTGCAGGTGAAATTCCTCAATCTATTTTCAACATTCCTTCTTTGAGAGAGGTTGTCCTTTCCTTTAACCATCTAAGTGGCAACTTGCCAGATGAGATGTGCCATCAACTCCCTCTACTTGAAGCCCTTGATGTTGTTGATAATCATTTACAGGGAAATATTCCAAAATCAATGTGTAATTGCACATCTTTGCTGATCTTGTATTTGGGCATCAACTCGTTTTCAGGTATGCTTAAAAATTACCTTTCTACATGAGTTGTGCGCGCGCGCGCTTATAACTATATCACATGTTTAGTACTTTCATTCAAATATGCGAATATATGACAAGAAATTATTGCAAGCTTTGAAATGTAATTATGTTTTCAAACACACACACTTAATAATTCCTATTGGTAGGATTCAGATAGGTTGAGAGAATAAGGAGGAAAAAGTCTCTATTAAATACAAAAGAATAAAATTGATTTTTTTCAAAGACCAACCTTATGGTGGCTAGACTCTTTGTAGACTAAAATTACATTAAAATAATCAAATAAAGTCTAGAAATAATCTCTAAAATCTACTGGGTCCTATCAACAATAATATGGATCCTTTGATTCATAAAATCGATATATCATAAAATGTTCAAACTAAACAAATTAATTAAATAAAGTATATCCTAACCAATATTGACTCAATAATAAACTAATTCTAATTGAGATATTTATATTATTTTTAACAGAAAATAAACTAACAACTCTTTAAGACATGTTAATAAACATGAATTGCAAAATATTTATTTGTAGTTTTATTAAATGTTCTCTGAAGATCACATTTTATGAAATCCTTGCCCACAAAGTAGTTAGAATTTTATATGACACATAAGAAAGGAATGATAAAGATATTTACGTACGCAGATCCTCATGTAATTATAGGAGGTAACTAATTTCACACATGGCTGAAATTAGTTCCTTCACTTTCCTGTATTATCCAGGTATGGACTTGCTAGCATAGAAACAAATTTAAAAGGATCCAAAATTAATAAAATATTAGGAGTTTCTTGTAATATAGAGAAGTGGATTCAAATTTTTCAAACGTACGTGTGTCTGTTTTACACACACGTACAAAACAGGCATATTACCTGTTTTGCCAATTTTCACTACTTCATATAAAATTTATCATGCATCCATCATTTTTTTTTTTTTAAGTTAATCACCCAACAGCTAGCTTTTTGTTTCCAGGTTTTATACCCAAGGAGATAGGCAATCTTGATAAGCTTGAACGGCTGGACTTATATGATAATAATTTCAATGGACCCATTCCTTCCCATATATTCAACTTTTCTGCATTGACTTGGCTCTCCCTTGCGAATAATTTCTTCTCTAGCTTTCTCCCGTCAAATATAGGAATTGGCCTTCCCAACCTGAAGCAATTGAGGTTAGGACAAAATCAACTTATTGGACAAATACCAAACAGCATCTCAAATGTTTCTAAACTCACTTTCTTAGATTTATCTGGGAATAAATTCAGTGGAGTCATACCCAATGCAGTTGGCAATCTAACAAACTTGATGGCATTATATTTTGATGGGAATTATTTGAATTGGTTGATTCCAAATACAGTTAAGAGATTGCAGAGCCTTCAACATTTAAGTCTTAGCAACAATAGATTGCAAGGTTCCATCATAAATGAATTGTGCCAAATCAAAAGTTTGAGTGAGCTGTATCTAGACAATAACATGTTTTCAGGAATGATTCCAAACTGCCTCACAAATACTTCTGTGCGGAAGTTGGATTTAAGCTCTAACAAATTGATTTCTCATATACCCTCTTCTCTTTGGAGTCTCCAAGACATTTTAATCCTAGACTTATCCTCCAATGCATTGAGTGGAACAATTCCACGTGAGGTATCAAACTTCAGAACAATTATGCTATTGAACTTGTCAAGAAATCAAATTTCAGGAAACATCCCAACAACCATGGGTGGCTTGCAAACATTGCAAAATCTATCTTTGGCACATAACAACTTGCAAGGACCTATTCCTGAATCATTTGGTGGCATGATAAATATTGAGTTCTTGGATGTGTCCCAAAATAATTTGTCTGGGGTGATTCCAAAGTCTTTAGAGTTACTTGTCCATATGAAGTACATTAATCTTTCATACAATTTATTGTATGGAGAAATTCCAAACGGTGGGCCTTTTCAGAATTTTACATATGAATCTTTTATGATGAATGAAGATCTTTGTGGAAAGCCGCAACTAAAAGTCCATCCATGCAAAAAAGCAAACAAGCACATCTCAACAAAAATGGTGCTTGTGACCAAATGCTTGTCGGCTATCATTTTTGCAATCATTTTGGTTGCTTCATGCCTAGTGTTCCTTAAATTTAAGAAGGGCCATGTTAGTCATGAGACAAACAATACATACTTCTTAAATTTGGGTGCACCAATCAAGATATCCTATTATGATTTTTTGCAAGCAACAAATAATTTTGATGAGAGTAATTTTCTTGGCAAGGGAAGTTTTGGATCAGTTTACAAAGGAATTCTTTCAAGTGGAAAGATAATTGCTGTGAAGGTATTTCACTCAAACTTGGAAAAAGCATTAAGGAGTTTTGATATTGAATGTACTGCGATATGCAGTTTACATCATCGAAATCTCGTCAAGATCATCAATAGTTGCTCAAATGATGATTTTAAATCTCTAATAATGGAATTCATGTCAAAGGGGAGTCTTGACAGATGGTTGTACTCTCATAACTATCATTTAAATATGGTGCAAAGATTGAACATAATGATTGATGTGGCATCCGTGTTGGAGTATCTTCATCATGGTTCTTCTACACCAGTGATCCATTGTGATGTAAAGCCCAGCAATGTTTTATTGGATGAAAATATGGTGGCCCATTTGAGTGACTTTGGAATTGCCAAATTGTTAAGTGACAATCAATCCGAAATTTATACCAAAACTTTGGCTACAATTGGTTATATGGCACCAGGTAATAGTTTAATACTCATTAAAATTTATTTAATTTATGTTACTTATATTCATTTATACCTACACACATGCATGCACATGATAGAAGAAACTATAAGTTATTCGACTATTTAATTCAGCACTCAAATTTATATGTAGAGTATGGATCAAGAGGAGTTGTTTCATTGAAAGGAGATGTATACAGTTTCGGTGTTTTGCTTATGGAAATGTTTACAAGGAAGAAACCAACAGATGAGATGTTTGTTCAAGGTCTAACTTTGAAAGAATTTGTTAGCAAATCAACACCAAATTCGATCATCGATATTATTGATGTCAATTTGATGCAGACAAGCAACCAAAACACTGGTAATATATTATTGTATATTATATCATCAGTTTTTGAGTTGGCATTAAATTGTTGCATTGATGCACCTGAGGCAAGACCCAATATGTCAGAGGTTGTGGTGTCACTGGGAAAACACAAGGCCATGCTAATGCAAAATATTCAAGGGACCCCTTGTTGAATAATTGTGTTAAATCAAATTGTATTGGCTACTCTTAAATCCTTTGGATTGTTTTATTTTTTCAACTTGTCATATGGAGTGATGATGTCTCCTGTATTAATATATTATCTGTAATACCCCGAATTTTGGGATTGGAGACTTAGGAATAAGCCTAAATTTAGCGGACTGCTAAGCCCCGATTGAGCAGGTGTCTCAAATCTATTCCCTAATATTTCTTATATCTTTGGGGTATTAAGAAAGTAAAATGGTGAATTTTGGAGAATATGATTATGCTTCCAGTGAAATTTTCTGTGAGGTAGTGAGCTTGTTATCTGATTTTGCAAGACCGAATGATGTTTAAAAATTATGAAATTTTACAAAGCCAAAATAGTCATTCTAAACTTTAATTTGATAGGTCATATGAATCATTTGAAGCTATATGCAAAAAAATATGAATTTTTGAAGTTAGCCCAAAAAAACTGAAAAGTTTCTGGAGAAGCAGTCAAAGAAATAAAATCTGGGAATGATGTGCTATAAACTGGCTAAAGTCCATATTTTTTCTTGAAACTAGACTCAATAAGGGTTCCATAGCCTTTGTAATCACTTCAATTCAATTTTTCTAGAATTAGTTATGATTTTTCAAATTTTGGACAGAAAATCTGCCAGAATTTTGTAAAAATCCAAAAATTGGGAAATTGATAAATAATTAAATTATGACATAAGATATTAGAATAAAACTTCATCTTCCTCCTTTAGCTCTCATTTCTGGCGTGAAACAGCTCCAAGAGAGAGGAAGAGCAACACATTTTAGAGAGACAGAAGGGGAGGAAAAAGCTTACAAAGATAAGTAATTTCTTCGGTAAATCGGTTCTTAATGCATATATCTCCGACCCTAAGCTATTCTTCTATCTATTTAAGGGTTGTGAAGCTCAAATATCTTGTTCAAGGACCTAGGGTTTCAGCCAAGAAGAGAAAAACCTAGTGGGAGCTTGAGGTAATGTCCAAACCTTCGTATATTGCTTGTTCTGGCTGCTGTGGTCAATTTAATCGATGAAATTTTGCCGGATTGCCGTTGGTATTAAATTTTGGAAATTGAGTTGCCTAAGGGTTATGCTACCCAATTTTGGTTCAAATAGTAGTTATAACCTAATGTAATAGTTAACAAAGTAGTTAGGAGTAAAAAAGAACACATTTGTAGAGTAGAATTGAAAAACCCCGATTTTCCTAAGAGTATTCCATAATTTTGGCCAGGGCTAGATCTAACGGTCAGAGTTGGATTTTCAATGATTTGATAATTCCATTGAGTTCAGGAGGGAAGATTAGGTGGGGTTACAGTTGGTCACTTTTTCGGAAAAGCCCGAAAAAGCATAATTACGAAAACGCCCATGAAACCCTTAAAGTAGGGCTGGCAAGGGCAATTTCGTCTTTTGACAGTGAATTTGGTAATTCCGAGTTTCAGAAATGGATTCCTTAGATAGAAATATGTCAGAATAGCCCATGTCAAAATTTCAGAAAAAGTGCAATCGGACCAGGTACTGCAGGGCTGAGCCAGGTCCCCGGGGGCATTTTGGTCATTTTTCAACATAGACTCATATAACCCCCAGAAACACTATGGAGGTGTCTAAATGGTACATTTAGAATTGTAGGATCGAATATGGAGCCCAAACTGTTGGCATGCTTTACGAGGCACACGTTTCAATACGAAAAAGGGGCCAAGGTAGGGGACTTACTTTACTTGCATGTATTTGATATATTTGCTTTTGTAATGATGTATGTGATAGCCTTACTTGATTGTGTAGAGCATATATGAACAAATGAAGCTCTGTTTCTGTTTTACTGTGGCCATAGTTTTGTTGCATGAAACATTGAGCATGCAGAAATGTCATTATGGGGCATACATCTAGTTAAAGCTAACATGTCATACACATAGCATATATCATGCATGCATTATGGTATCTGTTTCCTACTGAGATTCTCTCGAATCTCACCCTCCCCTACCAACAATTTAGACAGGCGAATATAGAAGGTACGTGGAAATCAGAGAAGAGAAATGCACGAGAGAGGGTTGCACTGGTGGAGCAAAGACAGGAAGAAGTTACCGTTTCACTGGGATGGGTTTAGACACCCTAGTAGCCCTGTGTGGGCTACCTTAATTGTTAGTATCATGTACGAACCCCTATGGGAAATTTTAGTAATCATGCACATAATATCAGTATATTTATGTTATTCCTGTGTTGCCTACCGAACCGCATATTGTTTTTCCCGAATACTCTGGTAAAGGTGAAATTAAAATAAGGGCGTGACATTATCATTTGAAATTTGAGCATTTTGGACTCACATATGGGTTTTGGTTGTCTTCAAGGTAGTTCTTAACTTTTATGTGTTACAGATGTACATTGAATAATAGTAACATAGAGATAATGGCTTTTTTTCTTTCATGATAAGTGAATAAAGTTTAGAAAGTGATTGAGTTGAGGGAGATATACGTAAAAGATAATTGAAATGTGGAGGAGAAATAGAAATTATTATAAAAAGAAGATATGGTCGAAAAAAAGCAATGAAATTAATCCGCCTGAAGAATCAAAGTGAATCCCCGTATAACTCTTATACTACATCTGGTTCTTAATATAAGACTCAGTTGACTAATTTGGGGTGATTAATTATGTTAAATAAATTATTTTAAAGTATTTGTATTTTTCATTGTTTCTCCAAACTACTTTTCTTGACTTATAAACTAATATATAATCTAATGATCCACATAAATAATTTAGCCTCTTTATTCTCTTCAGAGTAGTTAACTGGGTTGTATTGAAAACATAAGGTAGTATTAATTATTCAATGACTGGATTAACATAATTATTGGGTTCATTGTGGACTCCAACAAATCCCATCTTGCATTGACGCTACTATAGAAAATGGGCCAATACTAAGACTATCCAAAGCTTTGAAATAAATTTATAGATAGAGATTGGGTTGCCTTTATAATGTTATGGAATATGATGTTTTACTTTTATACTATTTTATTTTATTGGTCAAAACATGTAATTCAAATGCCAAAATTACTTGGTTTTCAGCCTGTGTTGGGCTTGGTTTGTATGGCCCATGTCATTGTTAAACCAAAATTACTTTTATATTACTTTAATCAAAATCATGTTTTAAAAAAATATATAACAAACTTTTAAATGTTAATACAATCTTTAGTCCCTCTAAATTTCTCTCATTTTGGTTTTGGTTCTTCTAATATCAAATTATAGGTTTTGAACCCTCAAATTTCATTCTAAATTAGACCCTATAATTTAATAAAAACTTGATCATTTTGCCCTTTAAGGAATCAATACCCATAGTTTGAACTTTGAAACTTCAAGAAAAAAGATTATATTAACCCAAGTTTTAAACACATATCTAAGCTCCTCAATGTAATTATGGTGCATTGAAGTTAATACAAAAAAGAATTTTTACAATTCTAGTTACATTGTTCTTAAAACTATAGGTGATAACTATGTTTTTTTAGTGGTGATTTTTTTGCCATCGTTTTCATTGGTGATTATTTAATAATTAATAACATTCATTCAACTATTTTTATTTTTATTTTTATGTAAAAGGATCATAAATTTAATTATTTACTTTTTTTTATCTACTTTCCCAACATTTATTTTTCTATTGAAAACAAAAAGAAAGAAAGAAAGAAAGCTGAATGGGATCTCAATATTTATAATAGTTCCTGATTTGGTGTTCAATGCCTTGAATAGCAGGTGAAAAACTACGTCTAGGACAACCTTAGCATGAAGAACTCTGAAACCGTTTCGAATGGAAAGCTTGAGAAAATGTGAGTTAGTTTTGGTTGGCGAATAGGAAACCGTTACCTTATTGTTGTTTCTAACGTCTAAGTAAATTTTGCTATATTTAATAGGTTTTGGGATACTGGGCTAGCAGGGGTGTGCTGCAACTTTTGTATGTCTCTGTTTAACTGATGTTTTCGGTCATTTTTCCAATATTTTATTCTTTTAATAAGCTTTTCTTCATTTGCCTTCATCACTGACGTATAAATTGTAAGCGTATAAAAGTATTAAACATGTTGAGTTGGTGACTTCTATCTGGTGTGATGGCAGACTTATTGTATTTATCAGCTTTGGCCACTGATGAATGTTAATATTAATGAGAGATTTTTTTTTTTTGAATTATGGAGAATTTTGTGAGACTTAGGATTGAATGAGAACTAGCTACTTATGTTTTTTGCTAGAGCAATGATGCTTAGTGCCTAAAAATTAGACAAAACAGTACAACAAAACAAAACAAAACAAAACAAAAAAAACAAAACAAAACAATTAGCCATTTCTACCATCTATCAGTAAAACATAAAAGGCTAATTAGTCCCACAATATCCCTCTACCATTTCTAGTCTTTGGGTCTATTTTCATCTTTCAGGAATAATTCACAATTTCTATGTCTTCCAGTACATTTTTATCTCTTTAAATAAGCTCTCTTTTCTCCTGAATAGGAGCTCATTGTGTTAATATCAAGACACAAACACCTTGTCTGTTTTAGAAACATGGTTTTCTTTTTGCAGTGCTGCAGTAATGACTAGGGCTTTACCCGATTATCTTGAGGAGAGAAAGGATCTTGTTCTTCTTCAGAATATATCGAGGCTTATTGCTTATCAAATTATGCAAGCCCTGATAATAATATGCTTCTCACAATGTTAAAGGGATCTTTGGGAACTTCTGTCTAAACTTGCTAATGGATTTGGCGAATACAACACCTCGGACATGAAATTGATCATCACAAATTAATTATGCATATTCCATCAGATAAAATATCAATTTTGTTGTCGCATGGACAGTAAGAGATTATAGGTGCAGTGCTTACAAATTTTTAGACATCTTGCAATTTTTTGGCATCAATATTATTTGAGTTTTACATTGTCTTTTCATAAAACATGAGCTTAGAAATTCACATTCAACATTTAATCGACAGCACAAAATATATGCTTCAAACAATGGGAAGAAAAAGCTTACCATATGCATTTCCAATCTGACTTTGATTTTTGAAGCCAGCAGTAACAGAGATGCAAAGAATCATGAGGATCCAATTAATATCTGGAATATAAATCTGGCCAAGGAACATCTTCGATGTGTGCACAACTTGGAAAAACCATGTGCTAGGGCTTGCTTGATAATTGAAAAGGTTGCAGTTCTATCTGCAAAACTAAGGATAATCAACTTCAACATCTAACAAATGAATAGTTACTGCACGAACAAATTAAGCAGCATCATTCAAATTACAAAAATCTTTTAATTGTTTTGGTAACGATGAGGTAGTCGAATCTCCAAGCTTTGGTTCTGAAGCTGCCTCACGGCGCCTCTGTTCTGGTACAAAGCTCTTTCAATTTGCGGCTGAAACTCCTCTCCTCACATTATGAAGGTGGCGAATTATCAAGGTGGCGATGATGATGGTGGAGCTCGTTTGCCTCTGGTGTTCGATTCTAAGCTCTGGTTCCAACTCTCCTGCCACGGTCAAGCTCTGTTTCTGGTGTGGGGGAAGAAAGTCGAGGGTCACCGGAGATTGTGGAGGAAGGTGACCGATGAGAGTGAATGGTGGTGTTCTGCCACACTTTTGTCTCCCTGTGTTCTCTGTCACTCCGGCAGGGATGGAAAGGCGGCCTGTGGTGTTGAGGGAAGAAGACTGCCAGCGACCTGCGGTGGTGAATGATGCCGCCGGCGAGAGAGGAAGAAGAAGGCGAAGGTGATGGAGGAGGTTGAAGATCTGGAGGTGGTGAGCTCTGACAATGGCCGCCGCTACTGTTTCATTAAGCCCCAAGAAGTAGCAGCATCGAGCCTCAGCCTAACCCTTGGTCAAAACGCCCGTTTTGACCAAGGGATTAAATGAAATTTATCAAAGTTTTAGTAGGGATTAAAATGTATTATTGAACACTATTGTGGGTGTAATTTTAATTCTGAAATATTTTAGGCTATTTTTTGCACTTTTACCTGAAACCGTTCTTCGTTAGTTTGCAGTTTCCAAAAATTTTGGGTTTTTCCTGTAATTTTTCCCAAACTGATATGCAATGAATATAAACCAAAATATAATACCTTATATTTCAAAATTAAACAATTAATTAAGGTAAGTAATAAAATATATGATATTGTTGCCCTTTTTCAATCTTAATTTCTTATAAACACCTTTAATCATAAAAGAGATATTTTAAGCTCAATTCTTATGACAAAAACCGCAAATAAAATATGAAAATATATAATAAACAAAGAAATTTGTCATATATACATTATGACATGCTTTTATGTTTCACGAATGTACATTGAATTAAAAAGTTTGGAAATTGTTTATTTTTACTTTCTCATTTTATTTTTGCCGACCAAGAAAATAATATTGATTTTCCAAGTGAATTAAAAATGTTTCTTACCTTTCTTTATTTTTTTATGCTCTATATTGATGTATTGGAAATCTCCTTATGTTTTTGGGAGTGAAACCCAGCTAAACTAAATTATATTCGAGTAAGTACTAATTAACTAAAAACAATTTTCAGAGAAGAGTTTGTTTGAGCATCAAATAGCATTAATAACTGCACATAAGGTGCAAAAATGGGGTTTGAAGAATAATTTTTATTAAGATTTCAAGAGGTTTAGACAAAGTATTGCATAATTTAACAAATTTTAGTATTTCGATTTTCAACAAGAAAATAGTTACTTTTGTCAAAACAATTCTCTTAAAAAGAGAAAAATTCTCTAAAAATTAAGGTAAAGTACAAGCTAGATGGAAAAAAGAAGTTTCTCTCCAAAATAATTTTAAAAAAATGTTTCCCCCGAATTTTCTTAAAAAATATGAGCTAAAAATATTTTTCTTCAATTTCTTTTATAATATTAGTTACATTATATTTATCCCTAACTCAAAAATCTTCAATTTCTCTGTAAGTCCTTTTCTTCTCGTTCTTCATTCTTCTCAATATCTGGCAATCTCTCTTCTCTCCTACCATCTTTCTTGTTTTGGTGATCTACTGTGTTATGGCATATTAATGGGCCGCTTCCTATTTGCATGTCTGTGTCCCTTATTGTCTGTCATTCCTATACATATGAGATCCCATCCTAGTAAACGTCTTGCGCATAGTGATGCTGATGAACTAGAGACTAGAATGCTCTTAAATTTTCTTGTCACATTGCATTCAAGCCTACACAGAAAAAACTATGGGTCATGATTTCTGTTTTTGCTGTTTCATACAATGAGGTTGTCCATTCTGTGTAGAAAGTGAATTTTGTTCTGTTAGTTGGGCACTTAGACAGTAAATAGTTAAATGTAACATACACATACACATACACAATTCTGTTACTTGACTGTCATGTTCTACTTTCTTAATTAAACTAGATTTCACTTTCACGTGATGCACAGGAAGATTAAAATTATTAGTGGCTCATCATTGTTAACAATCAACCCATCTTTTATAATGATAAAAATAATTTTAAAAAAAATTCTGTAAGATAAAAATGCTTACTACATGGTACATGCTTGGCAGACCTTTTAGCTTCAGATAGTTAATTTATGAGCAAATCACAACTCGCTATCTTTTGATAAAGAAAGATCAATCACAGTGCGAAAAGCAAAGGATGAAAACTTGATATGGCATGTGAAAAATTGCAACCATGGGAGAATGTGTCTGTATGGTTACACCAATATAGCTACCTCTGCTGAGGAGTCTTTAGTGATTATTTACTATTAAATTTTGTAGTTATGAAATAATGTTAATTTTACCTACAAAATCTACTTTGCCATTTATAAATGGAATTATTATATATTTCTTTCTTAGAATTAAAGTACAGATTCTATATTTTGAAAATTTTAGGATGATAATTAGCCCAAAAAAAACTTTTGAAACAACATTGCAACCGAGTAAAAAAATTTTGGAACAAATTTACACATTAAACCTTATTTACTCTTTATTATGTATATATTGATAGTGATAACTAGAATAAGTTGCATGCATTTCTATAAAAATTCTAAATGAGTTATCATATTTATGGGTTTTAAATCATGGATTTGTTATCAATTTTAAATGTACAGTGTAAAATTTTTTTTTTTTTTTTTTTGGCCAAATGTACAGTGTAAAATGATGGTACCATTTTTTGAAGGAACAACAATGTTATTATTAACTAAATAAAATGATACATAAAAAAGACTCGATAAGTAACAAACTAACCTACCCAGGTAAGCAACTGTTCAAGCCCAAAACATAAAGTAACAAACCAATAACATGAAAAAAGCATTCCGTCGGTTATTGCATAAGTTATCGCCATCATCCAGGGACTCCAAATCTGCTGGAATAGAAAATTTAGAAGCATTATTCTTTGTATTGACTGTATTGAAGCTATGAATTTACTCACTAGGGGTTGTAATCATACACACCCCTTTAGAGAGGTCATTGAGGAAGCTAGGTTATGGATGTCTAGAGATTGACATGTTCTTATTAGACATGTATCTAGGGATCAGAATACGCAGGCAGATTATTTAGCTAAACTATCTCATACTAGTCTTCATAATTTTGTCATCTTTGATCACCCACCACCTCCTTTATTGGTAGGCGGTGCTTGATGAAAGACTTCTAGGTTTCCTCTTCTTGTGGGGAGCTTTGTTGTATTATTTGATGATTTATGAATTCCAATTTTAATTCAAAAAAAAGAAAAAGAAAAAAGCAACAAACACAAAAACAACTATAATGATGGTAATAATACATACACCGATTTTTACTTCATCAATAATAATAATAATAATAATAATAATAATAATAATAATAATAATAATAATAATAAACGCTCAATATTTATAATTTAGGGTTTGAATCCTTCAATTAAGCGATGTTAACTATTTGATCGCGATATAATACTAACAAAAATAGTTGATAATTAATTTAAAGTCCTCTATTTATTTTTTTTTAAAAGAAAAAAGAAAACTGTAACTTGCCCCTCAATATCATTAGATCACAATCTAATTGAAAGTTGTTTTGGATTCAATCTAATTGAAAGTTCAATTGATGGACACCCAACCAAGTGCAAAGATCCAAAGCCATTTTCAAATTTTCCATACATCTTAGCTCTCGCTTCCTGCTTTTGAAACCTTGCTTCAGCACTCTCTCAGTCTCTCTCTTCAAGATCCATCAATGCCTCTTCGAAAGGTAAGTTCCATTCAATATCTGTAAAAAAACCGTCGCTCTATAGATTTCTCATCCTAACTAACCATTCACATTTTCAAATTAACGTCTTCTATCTCCTTTTTCCTCCTCATGTTCAGTTGTTGAGAAACTTGTTCAAATTTTAAACCTGTCACATCCCTCGCTTGCTTGTCATTGTTTAGGTAAGATCCTAATTTGAATTTGGCTAATATTTTCCTTTTCTGAATCCTTTCATTTTAATCCACTAATCAAAGAAACAAAAAAGAAGGGCTTCAACACAGTACAACTATCATGCGAATTCGAGTCAAAATATGATATGAACTCTTTCAGATTTCAAGTCGTATCTGACTGAATCATTTGGTACATTTCTTATATTCAAGTTTTGTCATGTAATTTAACAATAAATACGTAAAAAAATAAAATTAGATATTGGATCTCAATTCTGAAAGATAGCTATGAGGCTTACCCTATTTCTCCCTTATTTAAGATTTTAGGTATATTATGCATGCAACTGAATCTTGAACTTTTGATGAGCATCGAAATATTTTGGCTCTATAAACGTAGTTTGACATATAACATTTCCTAGGGTGCTTAAAATTTAGAGACGGTTTCTCTTGCTCCATATATATGTGTATGATCTTTGTTTGACAAAATTATGGTTTGTTCTGTGATATGAAGAAGCAACACCTTGGCCTCCACCGATTTACTTTCTTTAGATAAGATCATATCCCCTAAAATATATTGATTGCTAATTTAGTATTAACTCACCATATGATTCACGGTACCAGCCACTTTGATTTTTATGCATCTCTTTTGATGATATTTCCCCCTCTTGGTGGCCGTGACATCTAGCATATGAAACAGTTCCTGTATTCTATTGTACCATTCATCACCTTTTCTATATTATCAGGGAAGACATCCACATTCCAAGGGGGCAAATGGATACCGTTTACAGAGAATTAGATTACCTCAAAGTAGAGGTGAAGAAGCTTAAGGAAGAATGTTGAGTTAAAACATAACTTGTTGAGAGCTTGAAGAATGCCCGCAATGAATAATCTCTGAAATTTCAAGAGATTATGCAGCAGACAGAGAAACAGGCCCACGAACTTCATCTCAAGTCTGAGGAGATATGCGAACTAAGGAATGCCAATGAAGATATAAAGTCTAATTGGCTTGAAGAAGAAGATTGTATCAAGCATTATATTTGATTTCAGAGAAAAAGAAGATGGAAGCTAATTTCACTCACAGATTATCAAAATCGGAAGAAGTAAATAGAGAGCTAGTGTTGGCTTTAGATGAACTGAAAGTTAAAAACAGTGAGCTGAAGCAGAATGCATGTGCCAACAATAACGAAATTTCGGGCCTCAGAACACTTCTATCTGCTACAGAGAAGAAGTATCTTGAAGCACAAGAGAAAACCCGGGAAGCTAACATGTTGGGACATAAGAGATTATTTTATAATGAAACTGGAGGAAGAAAATAGAAACATGTGTGATAAAATGAAATGGAAAATTGAATAGTTTAGACATCATGAAGAAGCTCACAAAAAACTTCAAAGCCAGTTCCAATCTGATAAGGAACAGTGGGAAAAGGAGAAATCTGCACTCCTTAAAGAGATACCTTCCCTACAGACTAGTTTAGATTCTCAAACAAGAACTCTAGAAGCAGTACAATGCCGTTTAGAGATGTGCAACCATGCATTAGCTCAGCAAGAAAGCAAGGGAAACTCCTCGAGGCTGAAATATCTGAATTCAAGTCACTGTTTGAGGATGTTTTTACCCAGTGTGAAGAAGAAAAGTCAAAGATTCAGAGCTTAACCATTTAGAGGAATGATGAAATAGCAGAGCTAAGAAATTCCCTGGGAGTAAAACAGACACTACTGAGAGAAATGGAACTTAAAATTGTTCAGCTTGAACAAGAGAATCAGGATTTAGGAGATTCACTTAAAGAACTAAGGGAAACACAAATCCAAAATGCTGGAGCAAATTCTTTTCTACCAAAGCTCCGTAAAAAGCTAAGGCGGTTTGAAGAGGCACAAAAAGATTGTGCCTCAACTATGAAGTCTGGAGAATGTCAATGGGGTTCTCAAGTTGAAAAGATGGAAGGAGATAGTAGGACCTACAAGTCTTCATTGACCAGTAAAGAACAAGAAATAAAGGATTTTCTGATGGAACTGGAAAATTGTCATTGCGCAATTGAAGAACATTCTTTAGGGCTCTTGATCTTTAAATCAAATCTCATAGAGGCTTATACCAAATTATTTAGTGCAGAAACAGATAAAGCTGTTCAGATCAAAACAAAAGAAGATATGACTCTTCTCTCTGTTGTGCCATTAGGAGAGAAAGAGCTTGAGCTATATAAAAAAAAGGCTTGAGGAATCATCAGAAGGTTTACATGTCTTGAAAGGGCAACTTTTGCAAATGGAGAACACCCTAAAATATCAAAGACATGTTGCTCTTGAAGCACAAGAGAAGCTAGAGTTTGAATTAGCCAATAAAAATAATGAGATCACTCAATTAGGATGTGAAGTAGAAAAGTGGAAGTCTATGTTGAAACTCTCAAAGCCTGCTCTGAAGAGATTCAAGGAAAATGTCCAAAGATGGAGAGTTCCCTTATTTCAAAGGTTGAGAATGAGCAAGCCCTAAAGGATGAAAATGAAAGCCTTATCCCCATTGCCAAGGACCAAGAGAAGACAGCCGAGGAACTTCAGAAGCAAATTGCTTTGTTAGAATTGTACAATACAAGTAAATTGAAGGAAGCAGAAACATCTATTAAAGAGGAGAAAGACCAAATTATAAAGCACTTGAAGGAACTAGCCACGTCATTGGAGCAAGATTTGATGTGTGCGTTGTCTTTGGCTTCCTTAGAACAAGTGGAAAAGTGGGTTGAGGTTGTTGTGCTTACTGGGGCCTTAAAAGATGCAAAAAATTTGATTAAGCTTAAGATTGAAGAAAAGAACTCGAAAATAATGAAATCAAAACTGGAAGTTAACAATTTGCTTGAGAAGTTAGCTTACAAGGAAGAATCAATCTTGCATTTGAAACAAGAATCAGAGCAGCATCAAGCCTCATTCAAGAAACAGAAGTTGGAAGTTGAAGATCAAACAGAAAAACATTGGTCCATGGAAAGCATAATTAGAGAGCTTGAGTTTGAGAAAGGAACTTTGCTCCAAGACATCACGAAGTTATTAAACAAAAAGGAGGGTATGTTGGCGCATATTGAAGACATGTATGAAAAGATTGAGGAGTTATCTGGTGGGGATCAGCTATTGATGAAGACTCTTGACGATATATTGTATACTTCTGTAGATGGAGATGATTGGTCAACGGATCTTGTCAACTTTGACAAGTTACATGTTTCTGCTGCAAATAGTGCAAATGGTACTTTTTCTGTCACAACTAAGAAACAAGAAGAAAATTTTCATGAGCGAGCTCCACTGAGAGAGGTTAACAATATGCACATGTAGATTAGAGAAGAATTCTGAACTCAAGCTGAAGAAATGCAGTAAAGGTAAATAAATAAATATTCTTATTTCGAATTTAATGCTCTTACCGTTGGCTTGTATTAGAGTCTTAATATACGCAATATACACTTTCTTTTGTAGCCATAGTCTTATCAAAAACAGAAGAGCCATGAACATGAAATTTTGTAGCCATGTGATACGAGTGACCTGAACATATATAGACAGAAGTTCCTAGTCCATATATAAATGTTCTTAATTCTAAACCTAAAGCTGGATTAGTTACCCTGCCGGAAAATAGAAAAGTGAGTTGGTCAACCTAAAGCTGTAGCCATTTGACTTGACTTGATGCATCCCTATAATCTCCTAAACCAAGGGAGAATCACTTTGAAGTCCAAAGGAAGAAATGTAGGGCCTGTTTGATTATATTCTCTGTTTTTTGTTCTCAAAAATAGTTTTATAAAACTATTTTTGAGAACTAGTTTTGAAAACAAAAAACAAAAAAACTTGTTTGGATGATTGTTTTTTAAAACAAGTTTAAAAAAAAAAACTTACTTATATGATTGTTTCTTAAAACAAGTTTTAAAAATTTAAAAAAAAAATCGGCTTTTATTTATTTGGATCTTTTATGTAATAGATATTAATATTATTTTTTAAAATTACTTAATATGTTATTATATTAATAAATTAGTTTAATAAAAATCAAATAAAATAATCAATAAATAACACAAAAATGATTTACTATTAACAAAATTAACATGTTAAAATTTAAATAAAATATGAAACATAAAACAAAGCATAGTTCATAGTAACATAAAATCTAATATGAAAGCTACAAGTCTGTGTGTGTATATCTATCATACTGTATCATTTTCAGACTCGGGACAAAGCAATTATCCAACCACAAAACAAAGTATATATAGTTCATAGTAACTAATCTAAGAACTACTAGTTCACTATCTAATATAAAAGCTACAACATATATACATTATGCCCAACATTTTGTAATGTTCTAGCCCATGCCTTTTGAATTGCGAGGCCTCAGGATGTGCCTACAAAATATTTCCTTTGGTTGCTTCTTCCACCATAATATCAATGTACCATTTAATGATATGCTTTGGCCAAACTGATTGTTCTTATTGTTCCACCTTTCCACCGGATGCCATCTAAAATAGACAAAAGAAAAGAACACTTAAAACTTATGTCATTTCAGACAAAATTGCATACCCCAAGTGAATTTTAACCCCAAATTTTGCTACAACATAGCTGTACATGTTCTATATATATACAAAATATCTTCCTTTGGTCAAGACTATAGAAACACAATTTTGTCAGCATAAACTATAGAAACAGAATTTACTGGTCATTTCATATCTTTTCCCTCCAAACAATGTTTCTAAGCTGTGAAAGAGATATTGAAAGAGTGCTACAAGTGAATGTTATAAGCTCCTTAAAAGCCAATCATTAAGACTACAATAAAAATGAAGGATACAAAAGAAAGATGACAATGTAGACTAATGATTTTATTTAACAATGTAAACTCAAGCCAACTCTTCAAAAATTTGGAGCTGATCATTCTCATAAGAAAGCCACAAGGCACCAAGTCTGACATGAGATACTTTGGCTTACCTTCCTTCACTGAGCCATCATTTCCTTTCTTAAAAAGATCATAAAAAAACTGACTACGTGAAGCCAATATACACCTATGAACACCCACAGGTTTGCCCCCAACAACAATATCAACATCACTATTGTCATATTCAGGATCTATCAGTAGCTTCTCAAGGCTTCCACTCAGCTTATTGAGGCTCAAATTTTCAAGATTTGCCACATGCTCATGGCTAGGGCAGGCAGATATGTTGGGATTACTTGAGCCATTTGATAAGTAAGATGATGCAAAACTCAAGGAAGATGATACTTCGTTTGCATTATCTATCACTAATTGATTACAATTCAGCCCAGCAATTCCTATCCTGATGAATCAGATTATTACAAAACCAGAACCAGGATACTTTACAGGTTAAAGCAACTCAAATGCATAAAATCCATAAAGGCACTGTTTTATTGTCAAACGGAACAAAACTAAATATCAAGTACAAGGCAAGCAATTAAACTCAGATTCCCAGAAGAAAAAAGTCTGGCATCTTTGTGTAACAGTGCTGCATCAAACCTACTCTAAAGTAAGGAATGCAGATCAATTTACAAAATTATGATCAAAATCTCCAATATAAAGCAAGGAAGTAACTTCTGAACGAGATATTGCTGTTATTCTAGCAAAAGGACTCAAAGGTTTAATGATAGAGCCTCAACCTGTGGAGAGCTCTTATTGCAACAACCTGAAAACTGAATTGACTAGGGGAACCACAACAACGATCAATGACCCCGAGATCCATTAAAACCAAGTCGAAAATGGACTAAAATATCTAAAAGCAAGTCATTTCGTGGACGATTTATTAAGAATTATAGGAGTGGATTGAAGAGGGCCATCATTGTTCATTGAGCGTACCTTGGTGCTTCCGATGAGAGAAACGCCAGCCAGCACGGAAGTCCCAGAGAGAAGAATTTAGGATGAGAAATGTCCAAATAGCTTTTCCCTACAAATATGAAGAATCGCATCAACTGAATAGTCAAAATCCTTCAATGATACAGAAGAAAAAAAACCCAGCTTATCCCTCAAAGGATTTTCATTTAATCTACCCAAAACATTTCAAAGAAACCAACCAAAATCGCACAAGAACAAAACGGACTCACCGATTGAGGATTGAGGAAAGATTTGAGCCAGCGAACACCGAGCGGAGGGCGAGCTTGGAGCCAGCGAAGGAGAGACTGGACCCAGCGGACACCGAGCGGAGGGTGAGCTTCAACGGCTACTGTTCAAGGTGCTCTCATAGTCATGGCCGCCATGGAAGATAGGTGTTCTTTGCACTGTCGAGTTTGAGATCGAGTTCGGGGGAAGAGTTTTGAGAATAGGAAATAAGAAACAAAAATTAAAAAACATGTTAAAGTTGTTTTCTGTTTTTAAAAACAAATTTCTGTTTTTTTGTTTTTCAGAATAATTGGGTCAAAATAAGTTAGGGAGAATTGCTGATAAATACCTTTTTGGCAAATCAATTGCTGAATGCTATCATTGCACATAACGGAAGATGTTTTGTACATAACGGAAGATTGCTTGCATATTTATACGGAAGACTTTTGCACACACGAAAGATGATTTGCACAAAACGGAAGATCGCTTGCACACACGGAAGATCACTTGCACGCTTGGTAGCAATCAGCAATTAATTTGCTTCCAAAGTATTTTTCAGCAATTCTCCCAATAAGTTATCAAACAGGTTTTTTGTTTTTTTGTTTTTAAAAACAAAAAAACTATTCTGAAAACAGGTAATCAAACAGACCCGTAATCACCAAAAAGTCCCCAATAATAAGTGAATAGCATGAACCTGTTATCATTTGCTGCTCCGAAACTTGTTATTGCATATTGTTCACTAGTTGAAACACTTTTTGGTAACTACATTCTTTCTCTAGGGCCTTAAAATAATTCCGCCCTGAATTAATTGTCTCATCACTCTTGTCTGAAGTTGTTGTGATTTTGTTGAAGAGCAAATCAATTAGTAAAATCATTGATATTGTTAATATTTTTGTTAGTTTCATACAATGCTGCACTTTTTGTTCCGCTTGACAAGTGATCCAAGATTTTTTTTTTTTTTTTCAAATTTTGGGAACATGCAGGATTTGCTCGTGTCTCAAGCAAGCTAAACCATTGTATTTTAATTCTCTTGGGAAATCCAAGAATCAGCACTAACTGTTAGATATGGAGGATTGAAAGATAAACTAAGTGAACTCAACTAATGCTTATTTTTGTAGCTAAGTGAACTCAATTGATGCTTATTTCTGTAGCTCACACATGATTTATAGAAAAGATTAGTTTAGTGATCAAGTTTGATCCGCAGATTTGTATGGGTGAGCCATTTCCATTTGATTATCTTGATACGTGAATGGGAAAACACGAAATAGGTAGGAATTAGTAGAGTTCTAAATATAGTTTACATAGAAGTATCAAATAGTCACTATTTGCTGGTTTGTAATGTGTTTCTGTGATAACGTTCATCACAATTCTAAAGAAAGGCTCACAGATGGGTAGATGACAACATAATATCGAATCATGCTCTCAGTGATGGGATTAGACAAATACCCAACTTTATAATGCATGATTGTATCATAATATTCGATTTCATGTTAAGAAATGCTAACTATTGTTATTTTTTAGCCAGCCGTTGTAATCAAATGAATATTGAATCTGTCATTATGAATATTTTCCTTTATTAAAAAAAAACACCACTGCTCCCATTTCAGTTAGTAATCAAATTTTAACCCCACATGTTAAACTTATATTACAACCAACTTTCATTTATGTACTAATTTGTTGATCGTGGATGTTACAAGTTGGATCATATACTTCACTTTCGGTTTTCTTTTTTATTA
This sequence comes from Inga leiocalycina, assembly GCA_963242795.1. Classification (NCBI taxonomy): domain Eukaryota; kingdom Viridiplantae; phylum Streptophyta; class Magnoliopsida; order Fabales; family Fabaceae; genus Inga; species Inga leiocalycina. Next base: position 65,097,344 of record OY725321.1, read on the forward strand.
TTAATAATAAAAAAGGCCTGAATTTGAAGGTTTGACGTTTCTATATGTCTAACAATTCAATATGATGTTTTTGGATTTGAGAAGCTTGCATTCTGATACGTAACTGACCCTTCACTCATCAACACTAGGTATATGTAGTTGCAATATACTACCTCCTCCAATCTTAAATATAAAGGATAGTTTATAAGTGAATTTTGATCAAGAATATAAAACTTTTTTATTTTATTTTATCTCTTTATCATTTTTCTCCCAACTAATTTATTTGACTTATAAATTAATATATAATAATATAATAATACATATGAATATTTCAAAAACTTCATATAACATATGCCATAATTAAGAAAATTATTTAGTTTTCTTAATCTCTCCAAATTAGTCAGCTTTCATTTTTTTGTAGACCTAGGGTATCCACCACCGATAATAGTAATTAATCCCCTCATACTGTAGACTTCCCGAAAAGGCTTTAGTGCTGACCATAAGACCCTTTCTATATATATCATCAAGGATCAAACCCCTAATTAGATACTTAAGAAACACATAAAAGTGGCAAATGTGACCGAAGGTAGGATGTGTGTGGGTGTTAGTTAAAAACAGTATAGGTGTTGGCCCAACAAGGTGGATTGGGGGAGCGCGGGTTAATGCAAATCATGGACAGACTCCTTGTTCTTGTTTCTTTTCCTTTGGGCCCTCACCATTCAAAACTCCTTTGGGGAATTTCTTCAAGATCCCACACACCGTGAAAATCATCAAAATTATTATGGAGTCTCATGGATCTTAATTATAAATAAGTTTTAGTGCACATTTATCAAAGTAACTTTATTTTAAAAAAAAAGGAAAAGAAACTTCCCCAATAGTGGAAAACATAAAATTAAGAGTCACATTCAAGCTAGCATCTAGATTAAACCAGTATAAAGCAAAGCAAGCCAATCATGGAACAAGACCTCAACTTCAATCCAAGCCAAAACGTAGATGCTGTCACCATGCTTAATCAAACTAAGAAAACTTCTGATATGGATATCAAACTCAGAAAGGCATCTCCATACACTAATAATGTTCAAGCATTCAGATCTTACCTTCTTGAATGAAAAAAGGCATCATAATTCAAGAACTTCAAAACTCTGAGAAGACATCTATTCACCAACTGGAACCTTTCAATCCAAATTGAACGGATTTTCAAACACACTCACTCAGCAAGAGCTCACAAGGCAGCTAGCAGCTGGCATCATCAAATCCTCCAGTCCATACCTTAAACTCCAGTTGGCTTTTCTCAAAAATAAATAAATAAATAAAAAGGATGAGAATGGTAGAGAGAAATACCAGTAAACCCAGCCCCCACTTACCCAACAACAGCTTGAAGAGTCCAATATAAGAACTGACCGCAAATGATAACAGAGGTGATGGTGTATGAGAATGCCAACGACATGGACACCTCCATAGATTATATGAAATACTTGAGCTTATCAATTACTAAGTTTTCTACACAGAAGTTCCACTGGATACCTGTTCACATGCATTATCGTTGGAAATATCTTGCTCATGCTTTGATAATTGATGATTCAGAATTTTACATGTAAATTTGTGATCCAGAATAGTCCAAGTATTACCTGTTTTATGGAAGCAATTAACACAATATATCTGATAACCTGTTTTAAACAAAATCTAGATAAATTTCAACTGAGTATTCAAGTCCATCCATCACCGTTGGATGTATCTGCTTTCTTAGAGTACTTCATCCATTTCTGCTTGTTCTTCTCTAATGCATTCCGGTTTTGAGAAAATCTTGTAAGCCCCTCTCTCAATGCTCCTAGATTTACCCCATTTCCAACCAAAGTGCTTGTTACTCCCATTTTTGAGACCTGAAATTGGCATTTCCAGCTATTAAACATGTAATATATATGCATAGGACTCTTTCCACCCAAAGAAGATGAGCAAACAGCAATTCTACAATGTAACCATTACTGGATACATTGGAAACGTGATAGCAAATATTGCACAAAAATGAAAAATGAAGGAATTCTTTTTACCGCTTGGATGTTCCTGTTCTCATCATCAAAGAATAGCATAGAATTAAATGGAACCCCAGTCCTTGAATGAATTCTTTGAAAATGGTCTGTTTTGTGTGTCCAACTCGAAAATATTTCCTAAACAATGGAAGGAAAAGACAAATTAAAATTGATAAGACACAGATATGTGATTTCAACCATTTACAGATTCCATTTTGTTCAGGAAACAACTTTTTATTTTCCCCCCTTCTTTTTGCGTGTTTAGACGTATACTCTAGAAGGTTAGGGAAGACAAAAAGACCTGCAACCACAACCTTTAGAATTTTTTTTTTTTTCCAGCTTAGCACTAATCTCCTACAGCAGAAGCCAGTGCTCAACTCTATTTTTTTCTCAGGGCATCAAATATGATGATATATCAACAAACAGAACAAGGAAAAGAAAGATTAGAGTATGATTCAATGAACAAACCTGAGCAGAAAACATTGACTTGATGCTCAATTTATCAAGAAATGTTCTGGCTATATCAGCAGTAGGTGATCTAGAAGCAATGGCAACATCAATCCCTTTGTCTTTGAGTGCATATAGGATTCCTTTGGCATGAGGGTACAAAGATGGCATTTCATGCTTGGATCGGCACTCGCTGAAATTTGGCTTGGCATAAGTGACTAAATTATAAATTAACATTTGAAAACTTTTGCAGGAGAACCATCTTGATTTATTTGGATCTGGAAGTTCATTTTTACACATTCTAGATAACATAATGGCTTGGCTTTAAATTGTTAGCCTTTGTGGTTTGTTAGGTTCAACCCTTGACCTCTACATGATACATTTTGTACAAAGTTGATGAGAATAAAAAATGTAAATGTTTAAAAGATGAGAAACTCAAAATGCTCTCACGCTATTTCTGGGGCAAACAAACAAACAAACGAAATTGTCCAAAATATAATTTTGAAGGAAACATTCTGATTTTCAAATGTCAACTTAGCCTCAACAACTTTTATCGGCTCAAGAAAAAAAAGTGTCTCACTTCAGACATTGTACAACCGTATGAGGTATAAATGAAACAACGAAATCTTGATCAATTATCAATATGACTATTTATGTTAAAAATAGATGAGACACCATAAATCATTTGAGTTATATAAGAAGAAGCCTCAAGGCCACATCAAAATGATTACCTGCAAATAATCCAAGAATAAAATTTTATTGGATCATGGATTCTGTCACCAGGCAACGTTGAGCTTGTTCAGTGGCCACAGATACAAAATTAAGACAGAGAAACCATTAAGCATCCAAAGAATATGACAGTTCAACTCGGTTTGCAAGGAAATTCAATCATATCCTGTGATGAAGTAATGGCAAATAATCCACATAAGCTTGTCCTCTTAGTTCATATAAGAATTAAAAAACTAAACTAAAACTCCCCAATCTACACCATTGATGAAGCATTTTTCCTGGAAGTACCACACAGAAGTTTCTCTCTAAAACGAAAATCTATATCCCAGGACAAAAAGAAACAAAAAAGAAAAGTAATACCAGATTCAACCAAACAAAAAAAAAGGAAAAAAGGAAAAGAAAAAACAAAAATGGCCGGTTTTAAGTACAAATTCAAAACAAGACTAAATAAAATCAATGGCAATGAAGAGATGAATAATATTTTAAACGAAGCTAGGTTGATTTTAGAGAAAGAAGAGAAAAGGGAGGAGTACCAGTAGAAAGGCCAGAGAGTGTAATCGAGGTCGAAAACGACAAGTCGTGGGAGAGCTTGAAAGACTCCGATTATCTGAAGTGCCTCAGCCTTCACCTTCTCGTCTCCCATCTCTCTGCCTCTGCAACCCCTCCTCAGCTATTGAATTCCGATGGTCGCCGAATATTCTCGCACGAGCTTGGGTGCAATATTCAAGATAATAAATATTTTAGTTAAAGGGGCAGCCCTTCTGTGGCAATTTTTAGCCGAAGTGTCGCGGCTAATTTTGCCCGGCAGCTTTAAATATTACTTTAAAAAAAAATAGATAACTTTTTTTTTTGCCTGCAAAAAAAAAAAAAGATAACACATTGATTTTTGGAAAAATGATAGAAAAATGCTCCAAACATTTAGAAATGACATATAAGTTTTTTTGTCAAAAAATGATTAGGAAATGTCAAAACGTGATAGGGAATTCCCAACTTCTGGATTTGCAAAGTCACCCATCTGTTATTTTCAAATGTTTGGAGCATTTTCTGTGATTTTCCCTTGATTTTTTGAGATAAATTTACATATTAATAAAAATGATATAAATAATATATAGACTATTAGCTCAGTATATTTAATCAATTAACGGTTAAAATTAATTAAAATAAAGATCAAGGCAAAATTGCCCCCTTTTGATAGTTTTTGCCCCTAAAAAAATTTTCGGGTAAAATTATCCTCGGAGAAAATTTCCAAAGCCCCTTAACCCTAATATTATGTGTGCGCGTGTGTGTGTTTTTTTTAACTATGGATAAACGGTTTAATCCCCCACTCAAATTTCATGCATAAAAGCCTTGAGCTTTCAAATTCAATAGCAAATTAATCTTTTTGTCCATATGGTTTTCACTCGGTGCAACTATCTCTACACTTTGACTAGGTGCAACTCGGTCCATACAATATGACTCGGTTATAACTTAGTCCCTATAAAATAAAGATCAGGACTAAATTAGAAATTGATTAAAACTATAAGAACTGGGTTGCAACTAATATATCATCTTCAAGATTGGTGTTCTGACTAAAAAAAAATTCAAATATTTTACTCAACTTGCCTTCCCACAAAGGAAGAATGCACACATCCTGACTATTCATTGTGCTTTTTCAATCATTAACTATAAAAACTCCTTCTTTTGTTTAAAAAAATAAAAGGAAAATTTCAGTCACCCACCCCCCAACCAAAAAAAGAGAAATTCATTTTAGTGAACCCAAAAAATTTTGAAACTTCACTATACCTTGGGTCAAAATAAAATTAAGTTTCATCGATGAAAAAACAATGATGCCCTTGCTTTATTGTTTGAATCCCCTCATTTGTTCTTGCAAATGCTCTTATTTGTCTTATGAATTCCTTTATTTATCTTGTGAATGGCCAAAATGTTCTTGTTGATTCACTGGTTTCTATTGAATCTCTTTATTTGTCCTCTGAATAAATGCATTTATTTGTCTTGTGAATGTCTTTATTTATCTTGTAAATGCTCTTATGAAAAAATAAAGTAAGGACATCATTGTCTTTTCATCCACAAAACTTAATTTCATTTTGGTCCAAAAGGAACAGTGAAATTTTAGATTTTTTTAGGGATTAACTGAAATAAAATTGCTTCTATGGGACTCACTGAAATTTTCCATTAAAAAAATGTAAAATTTTCCATGTAATACAAATTGTTTGCAGAACATTGAAATAGGTAACTCCAAGCTGGGTGGTTATCCTCTACTTCCATCATATGAAAAAGTCTATTCAAATATCCTAGGGAAAATGAAATTGAGGTCCCAAGAACTAAAGAAAATACTAATAAAGCCCCTGTAAAAAGAAATAACAACTCGTTAAGCGTGTCTTACAATTCAACATATTGTAAAAATGACTCAATGAGTTGTAGGGCTGAGCAAGGAACCCAGAACCCGCAAGCTCACCCATAACCCAATCTAATTGGGCCAATTTGAGCCCGCATAAAATGAACCCACGACGGGGCGGGTGTCAACCCGCCCATTTAAGACTTAAATGGGCGGGCTACGGGGCACACCTTCAGGCTGCCCGTACCCGCCCATTTAATTTTTTTTATTAGCCTTACCTTGATTGTCCCTCCCTCATTTGGTCATTCCCTCACCAACTCAAAGTAAGATTTGTTTTCTCTTAATTTGTTTTGTGGAGAAAGATTTAGCTTATGGAGCTACGGACCCTCCCTCAAGTGAATCTGAAGATGAAGGTGAAAACTGAAGCATGAAGATTCAATGGAAAAATGCCATTTTGTTAATCTATGTAGTTGTAATGTGTTAATTTAAAAGTTAGAGTTTGTTTAAATTTAGGTTCTTTTGTGTAAATTGTGATTATTGAACTTTGAAGATTCAGATTTCAGAATTTAAATTGATTGCTTGATGAATTTGGATTGCAGAATTGATGCTTATGTGAATATGTATTTTTTTTTTCCAAAAAAATAAACAAGTCCAATATAAATGGGTTCCGGGTAACCCGGTTAACCCGCCCATTTATTGGCTAGCCCATTTAACACAGGTTAAATGGGTTGAGGTACGGGTATGGGCAGGCCCGTACCCATATAAAATTAAATGGGTGGGCTATGGGTTTAGGCACGGGCTACCCAACCCGCCATTGCTCTCCCCTAACGAGTTGTTATTTCTTTTTGTAGGGATTTTATTGGTATTTTTTCGGTCTCTGGGACCTCACTGTCATTATGCAAATATACCATCATCTCAAACTAAAAGGTCTTAGGCTCTGTTTGGTTGCTTCAATGGAAATGGAAAAGGATTCCTTTATATACAAATCCAAGTATGCAACATCTGTTATTTTCATGGCCTCATTACCTAACGTTTGCTATGCGCTTTTTTCTATTAATTTTTAGCCAGACATTTGTCATACCAACAAATGATTGGTGGGGATGATAAGTGGTCATGAACTCTCTAAGAATAATAACACAAGTTTGAATCCTGTGAAGCATACTTGTCAGTAGAAGAGATAACCCGTTAGATGACATACTCTCTCTCTCTCTCTCTCTGAACCCTGATTAACCAGTTGCTCGAATACCTGACCTATATTGAAGAAGGTCAGGGTGAGAAAAGGCGCTTGATACCAAAAAATAATTACATTTACCATTGAAAAAGTTACTTTTCATTTCAGTCCATTTTCCATTCCATTATGTGTACCAAATAAGGCCTTCATGCTTAAGGGCCCGTTTGGTTAGATTGCATTGCACACATGTGATGGTAATCTTGATTGCATTACCATTGGTGGCCTGTTTGGTTGGGCTTATTAATGGTAATGTAGATTACAATTGTAAAATAGATTGCATATTTTATGGTAATCTCCATTCATAGGGGGACCCCTATGAAAACTCATTGCAGGCTTGTAATCATTGATGAAATCTCAATTTTGACCCTACTAATATAATAAAAAGACAATATATACCCTCAATAGACAAAACATCAAAATTTATATTTAATTTATTTGCTTTTCAAAAGCAAAAACTCTAACATGAGCGCAGAACATCGTCAATCAACATTCAACACTCTTTCTCCATGGTGATGACTGGAATTTGATTTTCTTTCCTAAAAAGCAAAATGTGGAGGCACGTCTTAGAAAAATGATTTTCGTACTAACTGAATATATGTTCAAGCAGAGCAAAGAAACATACAAATATACTGCACTTCTCTAAATTATCAACCCTCCCGTGGGCCTGTGATTAAGAGGGAGGTGCTTTTCTAAATATTCTATTTCCCCTCGTTTTCCTTTTTACGTCTCTCGTTTTTTGTTTATGGCCAAAGTCTTTTGTATGCATATACATTTTCTTTTGATTTCCCATACCCGACTTTAGAAGTTCTGTAACCTTCACAACGGCTGCTTGGGGGAGACAGATTATTGGGGTGAGGAAGGAGATGATTGGTGATGGAGGTTTTTTTTTATGTTTAAGGGATATTTTGGACCTTTTATGATTCAATTTAAATATAAAAAAAAATTTCTCAACATCTTATTATTAAGCAACCAAACATAATGATGGTAATCATTATTGCATTGCACCCCATTGCATTGCAGTCCATTACATTACCAGAAGGGTCTGCAATTGAACCAAACGGGCCCTAAGTACTATGTCAAATGAGTCGAATCTTTACTAGAGTCCAATAAGGGAAATTAATTACCACTTACACCTCTGTTTTTGGCTCCAAACTCCCGTCAAACTGTAAATGGACTATAAATAATTTTCGGTTAAGGTGTAACTTTATTTCGGAAGTTTTCGCTGAGGAGCAATATTACCCCAGAAGTTTTTTTAGGTTCAACGTTACCCCAAAAGTGTTAAAATAAAGCAATAGTATCCATTTTCATTAAAAAATTGATGGTCAACATGATTTTTATAATGCTCAACGTTAGTTTTTTAACGGAATATGGCAACATTATTACAATTTGAAACTTTCAAAGTGACATTGAATATAAAAAAACTTTCAGGACAACATTGTATTATAGCATAAAACTTTTGAGGATAGATTTGCACCTTAACCCAATAAGTTTTCTTCAATGCAAAGCACTCAACAATGCCATTACGGTTATTTAATTAAAATCATATGTTTCCGTTGATTTATTCCATCTTTGCAACTTCTACGGGATGTAGTGCATGCATGCAATTTTTGTACTTAGATTAGGAAACCAGATAGGCATAATCATTACTACTAGGTTGAGGCTCTTGCATCACCTAAGTAAAAGAATGAATAACAAATATGGGGCATAAAATGATCCTTGAGTAAAAAGAATGATCAGTATATGAGTTATTCACTTTCCACTAGAATATCTAAGAAAGAATCATGAAAATAATTTCGAAAATGAAGTTTTCTTTTTTGTAAACTTAGGCAAGTGTATTTGAACATTTTATTCAGCCGCAGCACTTGCAGCACTCAAGTCCACAGAAAGATCAACATCCTGAAACAAACAATACAGAAACTAATGTGAGCAAATGAGGGATTGCTTGTTAATAAATAATTTGCATCAAATTTTTCCGAGAAGGATAAAATACTATAACATAACATGGTATGTGAAGGGTTATTAATTATTAGAAAAAGGATCTAAATTGACAACTTGCTTGTAAATAGACATAAACATGCCATTTTTCCGAAATGCGTATGAACAGCAGGTACATCTTTGAATCAGAAATTATGCTTTATTTGCCCAAAAAAAATGGATAACAGTAAAATAAACAGAACAAAAAGGAAACCATTCCAACATTGCACAAAAAGTGTTTTTTAAATCAAAAGGTAAGATTTACCAAAAGATGGTGCTAGACCATATTGAGAAATGATGTGATATGAGAGATAAGAGAGAAGAATTACAGGGATGATTCCAGAAGTGATTTGATGAAATGTGCAATTTCATTAGAATATCATACAATTGATAATTACCTTTCCAGTGATCTTCCTGTACAGTGCAAGCACATCTTTCACCGTGGACTCAAAGTGCGTAGTGGGGTCATAGCTCTACAAGTCAGTCAGTAAAACTGATTTTTTCAGATAAAATGAAAAAGTCCCCTCAGGTGGAATAAGAAAGATAGTAAAATCTCACATCCCTTGTGACGGGAAAAAACCAAAGACAAACATAACCCTACTCATTTGAAAATATGAAGTATGAAGTAGCTGCAGGTCTATACTAAAAGTACAAAAGGATATCTGGCTGTGTAGAGACTTGAACCATTTAACTCCAAAGCTAAACTTTTTTTAATCAAAGTGATCTTTAACATGGTATCCCAGTCCCACAAATCAAGAAGGCACATTTGTAATGGTATGGTATGCCATTTCTATACACACACACACACACCCCAATTCTAGTTTCCTTTCACAAGGGATAAGGAAAAGAAAGCAAGTGGAAAAAATAAAATGAAATAATTCAAAGAGATTATACTTACAGTAGAGATGAAGCAACCATCGGCTTCGCAATCATTCTCAGGTTCATATCTGTCATAAGTGTCATAGAATATCTCATCTACAGGTCCAAGCAGATCAATACCGGGCTTCAATTCCACCTCAGGTTGGTCAGTCTCTGCTTCTGCCGAGACAAAAGCAATATATTTTCCTTGTGCTGCAACGTTATGAGAATAAGAACAGCAAAAAAGATACCTGCAGTTACCATGGACACCAAGAATCAGTTCCTTAAAAGTTGGAATCATAAATTTACAACTAAAAGTTTATTATTCTACTCACATCAACTTTAAGATTTGTCATTCATAAGAAATTGAGAACATAATGCATCCCCATTCACATTTTAATTTTAGTAGTCTCACTGTCCCACTACTTCCCCTCATTGTCATTCTTTGGAGTTAGAGACAATTCCTTTATTACTTCATACCTAAGAAGGTCATTGTTTATGCTTTCATCATTTGTGATTTGCAAAATAAGAAATCAATGAAGGCTAGGGTTTGTCCTTACATATCTGATTTGTGACCAAGTTGTTTTTGCGGCAGAATGACCTGAGCTGAGTGAGAATCATTGGTATTTGGAATAGGATGACTCATAATACATATAGCACGTGCAACTTTTCCGACCTTTTTGACCTATCAGTCAATAAAATATTTGCAGGTGAAGATTAAACTCATTATCAGATATCAAGATTAATTATGTTACTTTCTCGTTTAAACCATGCTTTTCTAATAACTAAAACATGAGAGAAGCTAATAATCTAAATACTCTTAAGAAATCTAACTGGGTACCTTATCAGGTAGATACGAGGGATCACACACAACTTTCTTGCATTTGGCTGTTTCCCCTTCAGATGTCACACCGATGGCTTTCCCACTATCATCAAACTCAACCTACTCAGTAGAAAATAAATAGTGAAAAACTCAAAGCAAAAAATAAAAAATATTAGAAAAAGAAAAAAAATAGGACATAAAGAACTTGGGAAGACAAAATGAACCTTAAGGTTTTGTTTGGTATGAGGGGAGGGGAGGTGAATGAAAGTGAGCAGAGGGAAAAAAATTTTTAGTTGAATTTTAAAAGAAATCAAAGAAGTGGATTAAAAGTTTTTAATTTACTTTTTACTCTTTCATCTTACATCTTCTCTTTACTAAAATTTTGTAACCCCACTTCTCCAATCTCTTTAAATTCAACTCATAAGAATTTTTACTCCGCTCCAAATCCCTCATAGAAAACAGACCCTAAATTAGTTGCAAATGACAAGCTAGAGAAGAAATATCCTTACAATTCAATTTAATTTCTGAATACTAGTGATTCATCATTATGAATTTAAGCAGACAATTCATTATCATTATGAATTTGGGTATCAGATTCAAATGCTCTATAGATGGAAACCTAAAATTTTTGCATTGCTTTATAAGTTTTAGAAGTCAGATAGGCTAAGGATATATAAACTACATATTGACACAAGAATGTCACCATTTGTGTGTCAAAGAATCAGAGAGAGCAAGAGAGATAATAGGAAAATTCTTAATGCAATTTGCTTCATTAGTTCATTATTCAATAAAACACAAGAATGTCCTTGTTTTGTCCAGCAGAAGAAACCAAGTTAGAATGAGGGAATAAGTTATGACAAAGCCGTAGTGGGAGTCAGAAAAATACGAACCATGAAAACTGTTGTGACTTATGGACTAATTACCTTCCTTAGGACATATGACGAAATCACTTTGAAAGTAAACCAGATAAAGTCTTTAATCCTTTTCTTTTCTTTTTTAGCCCCCATCATAAAACCCTTAAAAACCAAAAGGGCTTTTATAGTAGAAAAGCATCAAGACGCAAGCTTTCACCACTTCTAGGAATTCAAACTATCTTCCAGAATACTGAAGCATGATAATGGACTTGCCTTGCATTCTGGTTTGTTGAGCATGTAAGTTCCGCCATATACTGCACTTAAACGTGCAAATGCCTGTTCGACATCAAAGAGATGAATGTTATGTCCAAATGTATAATAACTTAAAAGGATAGAGAACAAGGAAAACCTGAGGCAATTCTCCCAGCCCATATAATGGATATATGTAAGGTGAGCCTCCTTGAAAACGTGCCAAGGACTCTGCATAAAGCTAGATAAAATTGAAAGTAGTATTACTAGCTTATGTAGGTTACCAAGTAATTCTAACTACATAAACATCAATAGAATCAACCGAAAGGTATGAGTCAGAAGATCTCATGAAGAAAAGATAGAGAAAACCTGAGGAATCAAGGTAATAACATTGGTTATATCCAACATTCATGGAATAAACTGGACCACAAGAATATGTCAATGCATAGAAAGAAACAAAAGGAAAATAATAAACTCACAATATTCTTCATAGTATCACAAGATAGAAAGAGAAAACATTATTTGCCAAATGACTATATGGTCCATAACCTTGTGCTAAGGATATACATAAAGAATGATATAATGACCATTTTTTATGTTGAATTGTATAAAAAGGAGAAAGCTTTATTGAAGTATTATCTGAATCTTCTTTTGTCAATGTTATCATACTCTACACATAAAATGTTGGGAATTCAGCTTTGGTACATGATTTTTTCACTTTCATTTTCAGGATGCTCCAGTGTTGCTGAGAAAAGTTTCATCATTAGCATCTAGTGAGAACGACAACAAAAAAAATAATACCTTTAACAGAGAACAGACTATTAGACTAGGTTCATCTAATGGGCATAGTTATATTCATGGTCATCCATTAACAGACAATGAAGAAAAGCCTTGAAATTCCTAGACTTTTTAGTGGTTCCAAGATTTATATTATATTTTGTACTGCAACATTAAGGGGCCTCCACAAGGTCAAGGTCCAAGATCACTAAAAAAAAAACTAGCTGTGTAGAGGGCCAGTCATGAACCTAAACAAGATTACGTCCACACATGAGGGATGTGGGGATCTTGGAAAATATTTAATATAGAAAGATTGATTGATACCGTGTTTTATTAATCCAAATGTCTATGATTTATATGCTATTAATTTTTTATGTTTTGATCCTACTCTGGATAAGAGTGCACAATTTTGAGTGATTGCCTTTGAATTTTCTTGATATATAGGCGGCATAGAATAATGAATCTAAGTGAGGAATTTCTTCTGCATCATAACACCAAACAAGCATTGGAAGATAATTTGTATTGCTTATACCTTTACTCTTTCTACGAAGTCATTGGCTGGCTGATCCAAGTAGCTATCATCCCTATGAAGTGCCAATGCATGACCAATAAAATCAATTGTATCATCTTCCAACCCATATTTCCTGCATTTTGAAGAACCATTCAAAATTCTTAACATGACTTGAATCAAAGAATTACCCTGTATTCAAATAATTTCTAAATGAAAAAAATATTATCGCCTTCAACACCAAAGAGAGCCAAAACAACAGCCAACTACTCTAATGTTAAATTTGCCAAACATTCAGTGAAATGAAAATGCAAAAACTGTAAATCTAATGTTTGCATTTATATAATGTTTTCTTTGTTTGGTTGGTCCTGTATCATTCTATTCTTCTGTAGTGACTAATAAATTAAGAGAAAATTTTCAGTTCATGAAGAAATGAACATTTCCAAATCTAGTAAATGGTGCAACGTCTTGTTGAGAGTTCTTTTAATGATAAAACTTTGTCATTGTTTTAAGTTGATGTGCATAGTCCAATGCTTACCAAAGAAGGCCAACATAAGTGAAGAAAAACACTTTTCTAACTAGGGAATTTTGAATTTAAAAGAAAAGAAATGGAAGTGTATGCATACGAAATCAGCTGCCTTGCTGTCACTTGGCTCAAATCTAGCCCTTCATGAGATTTTGGATCACTCTCTTCATAGTCTTGTACATAAATGAAGAACTTTCGAGCACGGCGCTTCTCAAACAATCCCATCAATGGTGATTTCAGTGCTTCAACATCTGTGGCTGGGACTTTGTAAATCTAGAAGGTAAAGTATTCTGTCATAAGATTTTACTCTGAAATTCAGGACATTCGAAGAAATGTAACATTTCCAATATGAAAAGTAAAAAACATGCATATTAGTCTAGAAAATGAGTTAGATAATGAATAATATACATACCTTTCCCTTATTATACACAAAACTGCCATCTACAGCTTTAAAATTCAAATGTTTTGTAACATCAGTGTGGATTAGCACACGAACCAAAAGTCCATTGGCCATCATGAACTACAAAAAGAAGCTAAAATATGATTCATATTATAGCAGAATGAATCTAAAAGGGAAAAAATCATTTAGAAGCATGGAAATTGATACCTTAGGCATCATATCAACATTATACTCTTTATATGCGCCCAGATGCTCAGGTGGCTGGTCATCTCCTCTGAACCGCTTCCATAACTACAAAACAGAAAAAAGAAAAGATGGAAAGAGACAAAGAAGAAGAAAAATCGATGAGCAACTAGATAAATCCTATGCTTCTAAATAAATAAACATCATGGGACAAGAACCTGCTTAAGATTAAGTGATGTAGACTCTCCTCCATAGTAATCATTTCTGTCCATATGCAATACCTATTTCAAGTGGATGGAGTTAAAGGTGATCATACAAATCACCGAAACTAATTGCAAGGGCATTTTAGGGAAATAATAGCAATTCAACATTTGTTTATAATCTTATAGGCCACATCATATCATTAGAAACATCAGCTATCCCTCTAAGAAATAATTTTAGAAATATGGTTGAAAAGGGAGTTATGGTTGAAACTTGAAAGTGGATAGGCAAAAATAGATAAGGTAGAAAATGAGGATTGAAAACGATTATATGATAGCTAGATTAAATGATGATTGAAAATTTAAATAAAATACCTTTTCATGCTGTGGTGAATAAAAAGTAAAAATTCAATGATGATCATTTTTGTTTTACTATACCTGCACAACACCTCACTTGGATCCCATTAATTTCTTAAAAAATTTGACAATATCAATTTTTATAAGAGGAATACACATAATGTTTGGAACTCATTTACACAGTGAAATCCTCATCAATCTGAACGAATCTTGTATACAATGAGTCAATATGGTCTCCGTAAGAATTTTCAAGAATCCTAAACCCCAAATTCCACCAAATGGAACCTCTCAATTTGGTAACAACGAGCGTACGTAAACCTACTTGAACAATGAATCAAGAGTCCCACATACATTATATCTATATCTCTACAAAAATCGTCAGAGGAACATTAAAACTTCCCAGCCATCTCCATTTTTATGACCTATCTCCTACCAATTAAATGCGTAATCCAGCAAAACTCAAATTTAAAGCTTCAAATGAAGAACGAAAGTGAAAGAGTAGAAGAATCACTGACTTTGAGGCCATCAACAGAGAGAAGGCCACTGAGGATGCATTCCTTGAGCCCTGTGCCGAGGACGATCACATCATACTCTTCATCCATGGCGAATCAACTTCAAATGAATCAAGGAAATCGAAATGTGGAGAGAGAGAAAGAAAATACTCCAGAAGGAAATAGAATTGTTTAGACAGAGTGGTCTGAAAATGAGCGAGATTAGACATGGTCAATTTCGATTTTACCATTTTTGTTTGTATGAGCATTGGAGCAGGTCTTTCGCGGGAAGTAACGAGACGGGCGCTAAGCTCGCGTTAGAGCTTACACGCGCTCCATTTTTTTTCCCCAAATGTTCTCAGTCATCCCCGTCGTCATCGTCCATGCTTAAGAGGCCTAGAGAGTGATCCACGCGATTGGGTTAATGGAGATGGAGCATAATTAAACATTTCTTTGGTCTATACAAATCTTCTTGAGTGTGAGAGAGGGAAGGCTTTCCAAACTGGGATTCATGGTCCACTCCTATAAAGCTCGATTTACAAAGCAATTCTAACATATTTTATACGGTACAATACAAATCTTAAACTGAATTAATTTTATTTTAAAATTTGATAACTTTCTAATTTTATTTATATTTAATATACGTCATACTCCCTCCGATCCTAATTATAAGACATATTTACCTAATTTTAGAGAAATTAAAGGTAATGGTTAAATTAGTTAATCATATTTATTTTCCTAAAATACCTTTATTTAAAATTTAAAATGACATCTAATTATGTTGATTCTCTGTTTTTTCTTGTACCTTTCCTGCCTCAAACACGACTTCTCCAAGCTCTTACACAATCCGGCGTCGTCTAGCTCCCTCAATAACTTCCGATCTACTCTTATTAAATTATTAATATCTTTAATTATTATTGAGAAAGTATTAATAGGGGGTATTTTAGGAAGAAATTGACAAAAATTAGAATTTTGTCCTATAATTAGGACTAAGATCAACTCTCAAATGTTGTCCTATAATTAGGACCAGAGAGAGTACCATATAAGAAAAAAGTCAACACAATAATGAATAATAGGTAAAATTAGACAGTCACATAAAAAATTGAATGAAATGACGTATAAATAAGATCAAGAATTTTTTTCCCCTCTCTATCTTATAAATAGGAATAGAGAAGTACTTTGTATGGAATTCCTTGATAAATTATATATTGTTAGTTAATGTCAAAGAGACTTTCTGCTATTGACACACTAGTCATGTTTGATATGATGGAATTAGAGGTGATGGAAATGGAATTGAGGATCAATTATATCATGATGCTTGTTTGGTATGATGGAATTGGAAAATTTTCCAATTCCATGTGGAAGCCATATAGGCTCAATTCCACCCAATCAATTCCATCAAAATACCTAAGATTTACAATTCCATGTGATCATTTCTATCTATTACCCTCCACTGCCTTCAAAAAAAATAAAAAATAAAAAATTAAAGGACATTTTGGTATTTTATACAAAAATTAGTCCTCATTTCCATTTCCATTTCCATTTCCATATCTATATTTATTTTCATCAAAATCAATTCCAACGTACCAAACGGGCCCTAAGATTTCTTCCACCTCAATTGTCTGTCGTCAAATCACATCAATATAATTAACAATGTTAGTGTTGTATCATCATATTTAACACCATTAACTCTAGGTTTAAATCCTTTTCAAACTATTGATTAAAGTTTTAAATGAAATGAAATTTGATTTTCAAACTATAGGTAGAAAAACTAAAATAAAAACAAACTATATGGACTAACAGTAATATTAACACATCAAAATATTTGTCAAGTTCCAATAACCTACATCTAGTTAATCTGATATATTTTTGTTAAATTCAAGAATAAAAAAGAGTTTGCTCAGAGAATAAAAAATAAATTAATTGTCACTCATTTTTTTTAATTATCATTGAAAAGATTCTTACTCAGCTTGCCTTAATTTTCCTGATCTTTCAGTGCTTGTTTAGTTTAGTAGCAAGAACTCAAAATAAGCCCGATTGAGCTTAAAAATACTAAGTGCTCGTTTGGAATAGCTTATTTTTGGGTAATAAATGCTTATAAATCGTGATTCACGATATACGAGGTAAGTATGTGAAAGGAGTTATATCTCGGCTTGCGTAATAAGGACTTATTGTCCAAATATAAGCCCAACCAAACACACACTTATGGGGCTCACTTATCTTGTTTGGGTATTTTTTCTATATCTCCAATATTCACTGTGATTTTGATATCTAGCGGCACATTTAACATAAGCAATCGGAGGATGGCTTATGTGTTGATCACACTCCAACAAGAAGAAATTGTCTTATCTACCCTCCCGCTTCCCGCTCCTAAATTCTCAGCTTCCTGAGCAAATATTTTTCCTCTTATTTCTTAACCAAGCTTCTCAAATATGTGTCTTCTATTCCTCCGTCACTGCTTCCTCTCCAAAAGTAAGACATGCTTGACTCTTGTATTTGTGTCATTTGTTCCATTTCTAGGAGTAATGTTGCTTGGGATATAACATTGCATCTTCCTCCTCTTTTGTATGGTTGAAATCTATTTTTGGGGTTAAATTGAGTGGATTTCCATATTAGGCAAGCTTATACACAGATTTTACACTTTTTTTTTTTGAGCCTTGAGCTTGACTTGCTTTGATACTTCTGAACTTACCTTGTTTTTGACTTCTTTGTAGAGTTTTTGAATCCTTTTAATGATTATATGCATTATTTCTATATAGCTGGACACCTTCTTCTAAGCTTGTATACCTGAATTACTCAATCTGTTTATCTTTCTTATTGAGAATTTCTATAGCTTAGGCTTTTTTTAAGAAATAAATTGATTATGTAATCCGAGGTCAGATTGTGTAATTCATACACAATAATTAGCTATCATATTTATTAATTTGTTTTTCCTTTTAAATCTTATTTATTATTTATAAATTTGACCAAACATTTTGTTTTGATACCAATATTTATAAATTATTAATAGATTCATTCCTTATTTAATATAAAATGTATTTATTTAATATTTATTTGTGTACTTCACCTAAATTCTTAAATTATTTAGTGTAATAATTATGATTGTTATCGGCTGTAATAATTATAAAATGAAAATAATATTTGAATATTTATGTCGTTCATTAAATTATATTTTATAATATTTATTATTAAATATAATTATAAAAATATAAAAAAATTTATTAAATTCATACTTTTTAAATTGTATATTCATAATGCTTTTAAGAAATGAAATACAAACATAATCAAAATTCTTAAAGTCACATGGACCCAAAAAAAAATCATGATTAACTAAAGACACTTTTTTTTTTTTATAATAACAAGAGTTTCCTCTTTTGAGATTTAGAGGATAAAGAATTTTCACATTTTCTAAGAAGTGTGATTTCTAGGATTTGAATTTGTGTTATCCTTTTTACGGATGTGAGGTCTCTTATCTTTTTTGTTTTTTTTTTGGCTAATAGTACTAATGACGGATGTGAGGCCTCTTTTCACCTCAACCAATAGTAGTAATGACAATTTTAAAAACCTACACTTAGGTAAATCACAATCACAATCATCTAAAATTACTATTCTCCACTTTTAATCCAAATTACAAGTCGGTGACGTTGGCGATTGATAATTAATTATTTAGTTTGTTTTATATGTTTATATATTTTTCAGATAACAAAATATGTTTCTATATCTTTATTCAATGTGTTGCCAACTATATTTTTATTCAATCAAATGAAAATAGATTGCTGAACTCAATTAATATAACCTTTAAATTGAATGTATCTTTTATTAAAAAAAACCAATTTCTTTCTTAGAAGTTTTCTGTTAAAAAAAAGCAAAAAAATAAGATAAAAGCTTAAAAATTGAAAATTAATTTAGGGTGTGTTTGGTTTGAGGGAAGGGGAGGGGAGGGGGGTTAAATTACCTTTTGAGTTGAAGATATTTAGATGTTGGGAGAGAACCCAAAATTTAAAAAGAATGAGAGGGTAAATTTTGGGTGGGAATCCAAAATTTAAAAGAATGAGAGGGTAAATTTTTGGGTTTCTCCCATCCAAAATTGTAATTTACCCCACTCCCCTCCCTTCAAATCAAATTGGTTTGAGGGTAGAGAAGGGAGGAAAGGGGGTCAAATTACAATTTTAGATAAGAAAAACCTAAAATTTACCTTCTCATTTTTTTAAATTTTGGGTTCTCACCCAAAATTTAACCTCTCATTCCTTTTAAATTTTTGGTGGGAGTTCAAAATTTAAATATCTTTACCCAACAAAATAATTTACCCATTTTTCCTCCCCTCCCCTCAAACCAAACACACCCTTTATGTTTGGTATAAGGAAAATGTAAGGATGGAAAGGAACTTAGAGAAGGGAAAAGAAGGGAAGATAAGATTGTAAAGGGTGGTGGAAGATGAGTTGTTTGGTGGGAAGAAAATTGAGGCTAGAAGTTGGGAAAAAAAAGAGAAATGCCCATTTTACCCTCAACATAAATTAATAATTATATATTAATTAAATTTATATTTCAATTCATAAATTAAATAATTAGTAGTACAATAACTTAAAAATTAAATTAAATGAATAAAATATAAATTATAATTTAAATAAATAAAAAAATATTTTATTTCTTAATGAAATTGAAATTATTTGTTTATATGATAAGCAAATATTATAGAAATTCGAATTTACAACGCCGGAATCAAATTTATTGATGAAATTCGAATTTGTAAAGTGAGAATCCTTAAAAATTTGAATATAATAAGCAAATTTTTTAATAAATTCAAATTTCCCACCTTTTAATTTAAATATTTCAAGGGGATATATGTCTTTCAGATTTTCCTCCACTGAAGGAACTTAGGCCTTGTTTGGTACGTGGTATTTGAGAGCAGGGAGAGGGATTGGATGAGAGATTGAGTAAAAATATATCGTTTGATATGAGGGATTATGAATAATCAGGGATTGTGAATATCACGAATATGAGATTGCTGCAAAGCCATCTCCCCTAATATTGTGTTTTGAATCCCAGGATTATAAAACTATAAAGACAAATATATCTCTGATTAAAATATTTTGAGACAGATATAACTGAGTCTAACCTAACCTCTCACATAATCACTCCCTCCTCCTCCTTTTTTTTCCTCCCTTCACCGTCGACAGCTCCTCTGCATCATCGACCTTCACACTGCCGCTCACTCAAACACCAACAGCCGTTCACCTTCACCTTTCCCCTTTATCTTCGTCGCCCTCAACCGCGCTCACACCGTCGCCTCACCACTGATCGACTTTCGCCGTTCTCGCCGTCGAACTCACCGTCGCTCACTCAGTCGCAGCGGCAGCCTCCCCTGTTTTAAAGGTTCGTTGAAATCTCCCATTGTCCTTCGTTGAATCATTTCCCTTTTCTTCTTTAGGTATTCATGTTCGGTTCTCAATGTCATCTTCCTTTTCAAGCTCCGTTATTTCCCGAAAGATCTGGATTTATTTGGCATTTATGTGCATAATTTCCTGTTTCCAGTTTCGTTTTTCCTGAATCGAACTTAGAATGGCTGCCCAATTCGAGTTAGAACAGCTTCAGCCCTGAAAACTTGCAACCATTTACTGAGAATTGTGAATTTCAATTTCAACAAGTCTGATGTTAAAGTGACAAATATTATTGGACTTTGTTGGATTAATGGTTATACGCATTTATGATTGAGTTTTTCAAATGGTAATGTGTATCATTCATAGTGAAAAATCCACAGTATTCGATATGGAAGAACCGCTAACACTTTGAATTGGTGAAGTATTTTCTGTTATTTGAAGTCAACTTTCATTGTAACGATTTCAGGAAGGGGAATAACTGTTTATCTTTGACCGATAATTTTAACTTTATATTTGGTGGTGCCTAGTTTTATAGATTTTTTTTCCCTTTTTCTGTTTTGAAATATTTCTTCTGAGTCATGACATCCTCCCATGTCATTTGAAACATGAAGCATGATTTTGCTGTGTTAGATTAGACAATTTAGCAGCTTTGAAATTTGTGAAGCGCTTATGCAAAGCTTTGCTTCTGCGTGATATATATACATTTATGATAATATTACAATATTGGCATAATTCTCATCATAATCACATCAAATACAGCAACTTTGGTCATAGAATTAACTCCCGAGAAATTGGTTCCTCTGCCGCCCAAACGGCTCAAAGAACATGTAAAACCTTTGCTTCTCTGATCCACCCACACAAAGTCCAATAACTAGTTCAATCCCTCCTTTTTTCGATACCCCTGGTTCAATCCCTTCTACATGCAAGGTTTATAGCGTCAATAGAAAGTTGACCTGATATGTGCGTTATATTTCGTGTCATCTCCAGTACCCGGTAACACAGATCCATCATCTCTTCACCACCACACTTTTCACAGTTTTACCAAGAAGCCCAAAATTCACAAAAGTCAGGACTGGGTCCCACCCCTTGATTACATACAGTCATAAAGCAGTAAGCACAGCCAAGGGCAGAGCAAAGCGCTTCCACAGTTCATAGTGTGGACTCTGGGTGAGATCAGACTTTTAATTCCCAAACTTGTGGGAACAAAAGGTTGGGATCGCCTGCCAGGGGCAGGAGGAGGAAAGAGGGCCAAAAAGGATTTTTGGAAATAGATTCTAACAGCAGAAAACATCTCACCATTTATTTGGCTTCTTGTGTTTATTTGAAAATAATAATTTTTGGAAAATGGTTGCAGACTTGCAGTGTTTTATAAGGTTAAAAGGCACGGTTGTAAATAAAATCTGGAGTGCCCTACACATAAAAGGCATGATGCCCCCCTTAATATCATTTTGCTCACCATCTTTCGACTTGGACAACTTAACACAGAAAGACTAAATTCATACCTGGTTTATATGTTTTGGTAAAGTAGCTTTCTCCAGTGCCTTGGGAGTCCATATTTTGATGTCATTATCAATTCCACTGCTTGCAAGAACCATTGTATGAGGATGAGACTCAATGCAGTTGACAACTGTCTTGTCTGCTTCCATTACATAGGCTTTATTAGGATATATACATATATATAGCTTTTTTGTAGTCAGTGGCTCGCTTCCTTATCATTTTGTAAGCTAGCTTTATGTTATATTTGGTTCTGTTTTTGTGATGACTGAATCAAAACTCGCTGGTGTAACGTGTAAGACATATTTCGTTGTTAACTCTTATATGGTTGTTGACAGTTATGACAATATCTGAAGAAAAGAGAGCCCAGCTATGCTTGTTACTCTGGTGGTAGAGCATGGCTGAGACAATACATTGGTTTTATCTATGTGTGTGTATGATGATCATATTAAGGAGGCGACGGATCATTCATTTACCTTACAAAATGGACTTTTTCGCAAAGAGATCTTATCTAAAGAGATTAGTGAGTAGCAGTGATGTAGCATGTTACAACTTACTTAGAATGAATAGGTCAACATTTGTTAAGCTATGCTCTATGCTAACGGATGTCGGAGGTCTCCAACCTAGTAAGAATATGCTTATAGATGAGCAAGTTGCCATTTTTCTTCACATACTAGCACATCATGTGAAGAATAGAGTAATACAATATAACTTTAATAGATCTGGAGAAACCATTAGTAGGTGAATTTGCCTTAGAACATGAATGGTATACATGAATCCTATCCTTGAGGAGAATTTGCTGCTGCGGTGAGCTGGTGAATTTTGAAATTGAACAGACCTTGGGATAAAAGAAAGCTGGATTAAATTTTGTTATTTTTCTTATCTCAGTTTGATATAAGTACTCGGGGTGAATTGCTGAGGTTTTTGATCTCGACCTTGCAAGGATTAAGAACTTAAAATCTGAGCGATGCTCTCTCTTGATACGTTCTGGGTCTTGGAGGGGGTGTGGATCGGGTTTAGGGTATGGTGGCAACCATAGTCATTGGAGACGTAGGGCCCATGTCTATACTGGCTTAAAGGAATAGGGATGCGTCTCTGCTATATTCACAACAAATGAGTGTCCTTGTTATGAGATTAAGAGATTCCATCTTTTTTAAATGATATATGCTGGTTCCCATGTCAAATGGCTAGACACAATTATGAGGGTATTGAAATTCACAACAAATGAGGGTCCTTGTTTTGCTGTGGGATTTCTGCAAACTCTTGTAGTGAATTTTTTTCAAACATTTTGCTGCACTTTCACATTGTTTTGGATGTGAAATCACTCAAATGATCATACTTTGCTTGTTCTGTTGTTTAGCTATTGTTAACCTATTTTGCTAATACAAATACTACACATGTGAGTGTTTTCTGTGGGAAAAAAAATTTTGGTTTGTCTTGCATTCACTCATAGCTCACCAGTATAACTGCAATATTGACCAATAACGCGAATATTATTGATTGTAAACTGTGTGCTTAGTTGGTTCTCATGGACAAAACAAGTGAAAATACATCAAAAGAAACTCTGCATGAATATGAAGTTACAGAAGACCAAACTTTTGAAGATTTAGGATTAGATGCACGCCTAGTTCGTGCCTTGCTCAAAAAGGGAGTTGAGAAACCAACTCCAATTCAACAGGTGGCCATTCCACTCATATTGGTGAGTCCGTCTACATTGCTTTTCTTTACTTTGAAGTTTGCTACAACTGCTTCTAAAATATAAATTCTGCTGTTTGGTTTAATGTCTGTGTTTTGTGACAGCTTAAATTTTTTAGTTAGTAGCTTCTTAATTGTATAGTTAATTCTTTCCAGGAAGGTAAGGATGTGGTTGCTCGAGCAAAGACAGGTTCTGGCAAGACATTTGCATACCTTCTTCCATTGCTGCAAAAATTGTTTACTAATAATGTTCAAAGAAAGAAGCTATCACCCAATGCATTCATTCTTTTGCCAACTCGAGAACTATGTCAACAGGTCTATAAACTTCTTTACAATTTCATTACTTGCTTCTTGTTCTTCTCTCCTCTTCCATTTTGGGATCAGTCGATCGACTTTTGCTTGCATTTATATTATCAGGTATATGCAGAGGTTTCATCTCTCATTGAACTATGCAGAGTACAATTGAAAGCTGTCCAATTGACAAGCAATATGAAGGCTTCTGATCTGGTTGGTTTACTTTCTTTTCATTTGCTATCACTACTCAGCATTTGATTATGTGGTCAAAATATGCATCAATTTCTACTTTCTAGTGCCAATTTCTTAAAATTTCTGTTAGTAAATGCTAGTGGATGGTGACCTTTTTGCTCTAATTTGTTGCAGCGGACAGCAATGATTGGACCACCTGATGTTTTGATTTCCACACCTGCCTGTGTTGCTAAATGCTTGTCCACTGGCATGCTTAAGTCTACATCCTTGAATGGTTCCCTTGATACTCTAGTTCTTGATGAGGTGAGTTCAAATGTTAGTTGTTATTACTTTTGATTCTTGATTTAACTTTGCTTCCCTTTTTGGGATGATTAAACATATATCTGGTGTTAAATTATTTATGCACTGTGATTGACTCCTCTAATGTGATGTGTATCATGATAAGATGTGCTTTGGTACTCGCTATATTTTTTCAGATTGGAGGGTTTCTTCAAATTGATTTATTTATTTTATTTCACCAATATTATTTAAGAAGCTACTGAGTAAAGTTCAAGTCTTCTTCACTTATTTTTGTACTTGGTCAATAATTTATTTTAATATGTTATCAGGCAGATCTTCTATTGTCATACGGCTATGAAAATGATATAAAAACCTTTTCAGCTCATGTACCCAGAAGTTGCCAGTGTCTTCTTATGTCTGCAACATCAAGGTGTGCTATTTTTTCTTACTATTCTCAATTGCCTAACTCAAATGCTTTATGGTGTCACAGGAATGTTACTTTCCTCAAAGACTTAAATTCCAGTATCTCTATTGGTTTTTCATCTCGTTTCTATAAATGACGAAATATGAAACTAAAAAACCCTGAAAATTACTTTCCTTGAACAATTTGAAGATTGTGCATTTGCTATTAATGAAATTTGACTAAGTAAAATTGTAATGGAAGTTTCTGAATGTGACCATTGACAGACTGCAATGTTAATCACTCTTAAATTGTATCATGACATTTTGTTTTGTTTTCTTAGTAATTATGAATTATGTATGCTTCGGCCTTCCTGATCTCAGTTTAATGTATTGTAATATGCAGTGCTGATGTTGACAAACTAAAGAAGTTGATTCTGCACAACCCCTTTGTTTTGACTCTGCCTGAACTAGGAAACCAGAAGGATGAGATTATCCCTAAAAATGTTCAACAATTTTGGGTAAGATTTTCTATAGCATTTGGCCCTCTTGTCTTGATCTTGAGGAAAACCTAGCTTTTTGCTGCTTCTCAAATATGACTGACTTGCGTTTCATTGTTGGTTGTCTTGATGCGATGGAGTTTATAGAAAGCTGAGATCAACCTTCTCTTTCTCGTGCCCGCACATGCTCTCTCTCTCTCTCTCTCTCTCTCTCACACACACACACACACACACACATTAAAACTGTCTACTAACTGTGAACTTGTATCGTTTGGTACAAGTTGTCCTTGGCCATTCATTTCTAAACTTATTTTTATGTCTATTATCTTTTTAGGGAGGGGGTGAGGGTGGTATTCTTCCTATGAAAACTATAGTAGTGCTTTTGCTGTGCTTTGATTTTGATGTGGTTCTGTAATTGTTGACAGAACCGTGTAGAAGAAATAGGAAATATAGGTAGAAAGAGAAGGGAAGAAGAGAGACAAGAGGAGAGAATCTAGACAGAAGGGAGAGAGAGAACCGAGAGAGAGAAGAGAAGAGAGAGACAAGGATTCTGAATATTCTCTGATTTGGATTAATCACAAAGCACACACCTTACAATGAGATCCTCTAGGCTTATATAGACAGCCTAGATAGCCAATGCCGCCTTATTCCCTAATGAGAGGCGCATAAGCCTATTGCCTATTTCATTAATGGCAATTTTGTAATTAACCTCTAATTCTCATTAAATCCCTAACTATATATTTGGGGATTAGGGATTTACATTACAAATTCATATCAATACCCCCCCTATTTTGACATCCTTGCCCTCAAGGATGTGCTATATCAAAATCTGGAAACTGCTCTTGGAAACGAAAAAGCGGCATCCAAGAGGCTTCTTCATCCGGCAAGCCTCCACTGCACAAGGACTTCAGTGATGAACCTTTTACGCCTCTTCACAGACCTTTTATGGTGTATTTTTGTTGGAAATAAGGAAGGAGGAGGTTCAGGGAAATCAGGAGGTGGATGCTTGGGTTTCACAGCAGGGTTAGGACACAGTTTAAGCAAAGAAACATGAAAAGTAGGATGAACCCTTGATTCTGGAGGTAGCTCCAATTGATAAGCCACTGGTCCTACTTTTTCCACCACCTGATAGGGTCCAAAATATCTTGGAGCCAACTTCTAGGAGCTCCTTACAACTGCTGAAATTTGGCGATAGGGTTGCAGCTTCAGAAAAACCCACTGACCAATCATAAACTCTCGGTCAGATCTGTGCATGTCAGCCTTTTGCTTCATCCTATTGGAGGCATGGTGCAAATGGTGCTTAAGCATAGCCAATACCTGTTCCCTAATCTGAGCTAAAGAAGCTGCTGTATAGGGATGAGAAAGGCTCACAAAATGAGCATATTTACTTAGTCTATCAATTATAACCCAAATTACCTCTTTCCCATTGGATTTAGGGAGTCCCTCAATGAAATCCATAGTAACTGATTCCCATATACGACTAGGGATAGGGAGAGGTTGCAATAGACCAGGGGAGGCAGTAGTCTCATACTTACATCTAGCACAAGTGTCACAATTCTTCACATAGGCTGTAACATCATCTATCATCTTGCGCCACCAAAAGAGAGACTTGATCCTATGATATGTGGCTTGAATACCCGAGTGTCCTCCTTGAGGACTTGAGTGCAACCACTCTAAAATTTTCTTCTTTAGAGCTGAATCATGTCCCACTACAAGCTTACCCTTTCTTCTCAACAATCCATCACTCCAAGTAAAATGAGAAAGGGGTTCCTCACTAGTTTGCACCTTAGGGAGTAGTTGTAGCAGGTACTCATCTGTCTCCCAACTTTGTTTAATATGCTGCAATAATTCAGGGGAGGAAGTGTCTAGGATCATTTGCATCAGATGCAATTTAGGCATCCTAGAGAGTGCATCAGCCACTGAATTGTCTTGCCCCTTTTTATACTGAATTTCATAGTCAAACCCAGCTAGTTTAGCCACCCATAGCATCTGAAATGAGGTTTTAAGCTGTTGTCCCAATAGGGGTATTTAAGACTCTGCTGATCTGTTCGTATAATAAAGGGCTGCCTTTCCAAGTATTGATGCCAATGCAGAACTGCCAAAGCCACAGCTATGAGCTCCTTCTCATAAACAGACAGCTGCTGGTGTTTAGGAGATGAGCCCTTGCTGAAATAGGCTAGAGGTCTTCTTTCTTGCATTAGAACATCCCCAATTCCCATGCCACATGCGTTAGCCTCAACCACAAATTGTTTGGAAAAATCTGGGAGAGACAGAACTGGTGCTGAAGTGAGAGCCTTTTTGAGATTATTAAAGGCATCAGTAGCTTCTTGAGTCCACACAAACCCATTTTTCTTAAGTAGAGCTGTAAGGGGCCTTGCTATAGTGCCGAAATCCTTAATAAAACGTCTATAGTAGCCAGCAAGTCCCAAAAAAGCCCTAAGTTGTTTAATGGTAGTGGGTAGAGGCCATTCAGCGACAGTTTGGATTTTAGTGGGGTCTGTAGACACTGTTCCATCACCAATGATGTGTCCCAAATATTCTACATTTGCTGCAGCAAAAATGCACTTGGACATCTTGACATAAAATTGGTTGTTTCTCAAAATATTAAGCACTTCCTCGAAGTGTGCAGCATGTTCAGCAAGAGTAGAACTATAGATTAAAATGTAAAAAAAAAGACTAGGACAAACCTACGTAGATGCACCCTAAATAGGTCATTCATAGTTCCTTGAAAGGTGGCTGGCGCATTTGTCAAGTCAAATGGCATCACTAGCCATTCATAATGTCCATAGTGTGATTTAAAAGCTGTTTTGTGTATATCCTCAGGTTCCATTCTGATTTGGTGGTAGCCAGCCCTCAAATCCAGCTTAGTAAACCATCTGGCAGTCCCCAATTCCTCAAATAACTCCTCTATGAGTGGTATGGGGTATTCGTTCTTGATTGTAGCCTTGTTAAGCTTACGAAAGTCAATGCACATTCTCCATGTGCCATCTTTTTTCTTAACTAGAACAAAGGAGCTGAAAAGGGGGAGGATCTGGGTTGAATAACCCCAGCCTGCAGCAACTCCTCAATTAATTTCTCAATAACATCCCTTTGAGCTGTTGGGTAACGGTAAGGTTTTAAGCTGATAGGATTTTTACCCTTTTTAAGTACTATAGGGTGATTATGGCCTTCTCTAAATGGTGGAAAACCTTTAGGTTCCTCAAAAAGATTTTTGAACTTGCTCAGAATCCACCGGATATCCCTTGGTATGTTGCTGGCAGTTTCAGAAATAGCATGACAAAAAGCACCTTCAGGTTGCTTGTGCACTAACCGAAGGAGAAATAGTTGATCATGCTGAATAGAGTGAATTTCTGGTTTATTGGGGTATGCTAGCTGCCAAGAATTTGGAGAAACAGCCTGCAATTTCCTAAGATCACCCTTATACCAAAAATACATGGATAAGGAATCATAATCCCAAAAGGCGTTTTAAATGCTTTTCAGCCATTGCAATCCTAGAACAATATCATAGGTGTTCAATTCTAGGATTCTGAGATCAAACTAAAACTCCAGCCCTTGCATCTTCCATTTAAACCCTTTCCAGACCCCATGTACCTTTAATTTTCTGCCTCCAGCTACTTCCACTGAAGGGAGGTCTGAATTCTCACCTTTCCAACCAAGTTTCTTTGCCAACTTGAAGTCTAGGAAGTCATGGGTACTGCCACTGTCAATAAGGAGCTGAATTAGCCGTTTCCCAACTTGTCCCTACACTCTCATAGATGTAGCTCTGTCAGCCCCTTCAATAGCGTGTAGAGATATGCTGGGTTGAAATTCCTTTGTATCTTGATCAGCAACATAGCCCCCTTCCTGATCTTCTTCACTGCCTTAATCATTATCAATGTAGTGCAACTAACTTTTCTGCCTTTGAGTGCACTTGTGATCACGTGAGAAGGGACCATGGCAGTAAAAACATAGGTTTTTTAACCTGTGTTCAGTTTCCTCTTCTGGTGTGAGGGGTTTGAAGGTGCGGTTGGGGTTCTTGGGAACCAATGCTAGGGTCTTTGAATCATTCTTGGGAGTATAGTCATTTGTGGAGGGTTTATTTGTGACTAATGTAGCACGGTATGGTGCTGTATTGATAGAACGATTGAGGTTGGATGCATAAGAAGCAGAACCAGCGTTTCTTGATTCTCTATTGCTGAGATTCTTGAAAGTATTACTATCAGAAACCTTAGGATTATGATTTTCAAAAATGATCTCTTGCATTCTTGCGATTTTCCTAGCTTCAATCAAGGTTCTTGGGTTCAAGATTCTGACCGGCCCAACTAATTTTTTCTTCAATGATGAAATATAGGTGTCCACAAGGTAATCTCCAGGTAGATCCAATTTGGCAGAAAGAAAATCGAAAGAGGCATTGAAATCAGATAAAGAACCTATTTGGTGCAAATGGGTCAGATCACTCATTGGGGTTTCAAAAGGAGGACCAAAAGTATCTTGCAGCAAAACTGCATCCTCATCCCAAGAAGGTAACCGGTTCCTCAGCTGGCGCTCCAAGGCCCTATGCCATTGGAAAGATTTGTCATCAAGGTGCAAAGAGGCCATTTTCACCTTGCTTTCTTCCGGAGTCTCATCCAAATCAAAATAGCGTTCACATTTCAGCAACCAAGTCAGAATATCCTCACCATTATATCTAGGGAAGTCCATTTTGGTGAACTAAGTAGGTTTGTGATAGTGCTGACCATTGCCTCTTTTATCGTGATTCCGGTTAGTGGGCAATCTTTCCCCATTCCTAGGGTCATTCTGGTTCATCAAGACTCCTTCTTGAACATCATGGCGCAAGGCTTCCATGGAGGCAGTGAATCCGGCTGTGAGTTTTTGAATGCTGGCAGTAACCGCTGCCATTTGTTGCTCCAGGGTGTGAATTCGTTGATTCTGCATTCTGTTTCTGTTTCTTTGTTGATTTCTTGTCTCTCCCATGCAGCAAGAAGAGTATGGCAGAGAATCTTTATCTCTGATACCACTGATGTGGTTTTGTAATTGTTGACAGAACCGTGTAGAAGAAATAGGAAATATAGGTAGAAAGAGAAGGGAAGAAGAGAGACAAGAGGAGAGAATCTAGATAGAAGGGAGAGAGAGAACCGTGATAGAGAAGAGAAGAGAGAGACAAGGATTCTGAATATTCTCTGATTTGGATTAATCACAAAGCACACACCTTACAATGAGGATCCTCTAGGCTTATATAGACAGCCTAGATAGCCAATGCCGCCTTATTCCCTAATGAGAGGCACATAAGCCTATTGCCTATTTCATTAATGGCAATTTTGTAATTAACCTCTAATTCTAATTAAATCCCTAACTAAACTAAATCCCTAACTATATATTTGGGGATTAGGGATTTACATTACAAATTCATATCAGATTTTTTGATATTCATATCTGTTTAATCTTAAGTGAAGATTTTATTTGCTGTTTCTGCATATGGTGATATTCACCCTTGATGATATATTAAGATACTATTTTGTATTACTGTTTTTTCAAACCTTTTATTACCATAAATTCTTGTTTACATACTTCTTGGATTTATGCTTGTTGACCAAGATCAGACAATATTTTTTATTACTTAAATTTCTCTAATCAAGCATTATGTCTCAGATCTCAAGCCCTGCCGGTGATAAGCTGCTTTATATCCTTGCCTTGTTGAAGTTAGAGTTGGTCCAAAAGAAGGTTCTAATATTTACCAATAGCATAGACATGAGTTTCAAATTGAAACTCTTCTTGGAAAAGGTATGATGGCTTCTTTTCATGTACCTAGTAAATTTATTTACTTTATATTACGAATTAACCCATGCAATGGCTAACAGGCATGATTCTTTTTCTGTCTGTCTTGTGTTCGAAATATCCTTAGAGCATCTAGAAGATGCTTGTCATTTTACTCAGTTTTCTTTACATTTCTGCTGTTGCTTGTTAAATTCATGCTCACTGTTGTGGGGTTATTGTATTATTCGTTTTTGGTTTCCATCCTCTCTTATTTTTCCTTTCTACTTCTTCCTAGTTTGGAATCAAGTCTGCTGTTTTAAATGCTGAGTTGCCACAGAATTCCCGTCTCCATATTCTCGAGGTTCGTAATAAGATTATAAGATCGAATTCATATTTGCCCACTTGTTCCATGGCTGTTATTATTCTTGTTTTAAATAGTTAAAACACTCAGGCATTGTTCTGTAGTGGGCTATATTATTATTGTTTATGGCTCTGAATTGTCTCGCCTTTTTTTAATAAATCTGGCTTTATCCAGGAATTCAATGCTGGCCTCTTCGATTATCTTATTGCAACTGATGACAGCCACTTAAAGGAGAAGGATGAAGCAACTAAAGAAAATAATGGTGAGTTGCGGCGGTGCAAAAAACTTGTCAAGCAAAAATTAGACTCTGAATTTGGAGTTGTGAGGGGAATCGACTTTAAAAATGTTTACACGGTATGCAAGTTATCTTTCCTGTGTTTGTCTGTGTCAGTGTTTGTTATTCACTTATTGAAACGCTTCCATTAGTTATTACTCAAGAATATGCTGTTGAAGTAAGAATTTTTTCTGATTGTGATTTTTGGATTCCTTTTATATCTGCTTTTCTTTTGGAAACTGCCATCATTCCATGTTTTTCTGTCATTCAGTTAATGATTATTGTTGTTTGTTAACAGGTTATAAACTTTGAAATGCCCCAAAGTGTTGCAGGATATGTCCATAGAATAGGACGTACTGGAAGAGCATACAATTCTGGTTCTTCTGTATCTTTGGTGAGTTTCCGACAAGCAAAATCTTCCAACCTGTGAGGGAATTTTAGATTTAGTATTAGATTTGGCGTCATAGTCTCTGTTTTGGTCTATCAATGCACGGGACATCCAGTATAGTTGTGACCTGGGAAATGCTGGGTCATGATTTAGACTGTATACTGGTGATAAAAGGGTTCATGACTGTCTTGTCAATCTAATTTTTCATGTCTTTACAGGTTTCTACTGATGAGATGGAAACTTTAGATGAAATAAGATCTTTTATTGGGGTAGATGAAAACAATGGTTCAAACACAATTGCTGAATTTCCATTGCTTACTAAGAATGCTGTGGAATCTTTACGCTATCGGGCTGAGGTGAATTATCACCTACCTTTTTCTTTGCTGACATCTGTCATGACTTTTTATGGCATTTTTTCTTGGTATTAAATTTGAGAATATTCCTTGTTTTAGTATCACTCTTTGATTGAGATACTTCTACTTTTAACAATTTGTTTGAAATTTGAGCATTTTTTCTTACACGTGTTGTCAACTGTAAAAAATATAGAGAGCTGTATATTTCACAAGCAGTGTAGCTTATACTGAGTTCCATGTAAATAAATAGAACCTACTCCAGGTGCTTTTATAGTTTGTCACCAACAGTGTCACAAATTTTAATTTTGAAATATGAAGTCATGTATGTCATTTTTACATGTTGACCATATTAAGAAGCTGTATTGAATATCCTCTACCATGAAGGTTAATTCTTTGTGATAAGCTGTATTGAATAGTTCTTGCCTCATCTGCCTGGCCTACTCGCTGATACTGGGAGGAGATGAATTGGGGCTAAATGTTTGCTTTAGGTAGTGAACAATAATAATGTGTGGATTTCCTTTGCAGGATGTTGCAAAGAGTGTTACAAGAGTCGCAGTTCGTGAATCACGAGCCCAGGATTTGAGGAACGAAATTTTAAACTCTGAAAAGTGAGTTCTTAACTAATACTACCTCTGATCCTTAATGCAAGATCCGCTACATTTGTTTCCTTCCTAATATTTTCCTAGATATCTCCCATGGTCTATGCTGTAGGTTGAAGGCACACTTTGAATCTAATCCAAGGGACTTAGGTAATGCAATTAGTTGATTGAAGTGCAAAAAACTTGATTTGTTCATGCTTGGAGAAGCAATGAAATATTCACAATGTATTTGTGCAGATCTATTGAAGCATGATAAGGTTTTGAGTAAAAATGCCCCTCCTGCTCACCTACGTGATGTGCCGGAGTATTTAGTAGACAAAACAACCAAAGAGGCAAGGGAAATGGTCAAGCTTGCAAGGGATGCAATGGGAAATAATAGTCGATCACGGGGATCCAAAAGGAAAAAGCTCAGAAAAGGTGGAGACCCTCTGAAGGCTATATCTGCCAAGGTAGTCATTTTACCTTTCTTTTTGTTTTGGTCATGAGTTTTAATTTCTTCTTGAACAGTCAACCCTGTTTGGTAGCCATGAAGGGATTTGAATTTTTCATCTGCAAATTTTTTTTTGTTTTACTTTAGAGAAGATTGGTGAAAAGTTTCTATTTGGAAATTTTATTGGCTAGAAGGACCTGAAATATGGAAGAGGCAAAAAATCCTTCTGAAAACTGATACTTTCTTTGTATTACAATATATAATGTCCATTTCAAGTCTTTCTAGTCAACAAAACTTTTAAACAGGTAGTTTTTACCAGTTTTCCCTTTATTTTATCTTGCATGTACCAAATGTGAGGGAGTAAAAAGAAATGCTGCTTCCATAGTTTGTTGACTGATTTTGATGAAATTTGGACCCAGGGGCAGAAAAGACCACACAAAGGTGATTTGCATAAACGCAGGAAGAAAAATGAAGTTTGATCAATATAGTTTTCTTCATCTGGGTCAAGCTTGGGAGGATCCACAATTTTGTTCACTCCAAATGATTTACATTAAAATAGTCTTGTGATTGCTATTTTTGTAGGGAATTTAGTTGTTTGTCATAGTCTTGGGATTGCTATTTTTATAGAGAGATGGACAATTGGGGATGGCAAGTGAAGTTCGTTCACCCCATCTGTCTAGCACTGCATAGTTGATAGGTGCTTGTGGAGAATATATTGGCAATTTTTTAAATTATGTTTTTCTTTTTCTCGCAAATCTATTATTGTCATTTGGAAGCTAAAACTTTATTTAGTTAGAGGTTTTCCGCACTTGTCCTTAATGTAATGAAATTAAGTTCATTTGATACATAAAACCAAGTAGAAATAGAAGTTAAATTTATGTTGTTTAACAGTACCAGTGTAATTTATTTCTCTTACAACAGTTCTTCTATTAGACTTGCAAATATTTCGAAGCATTATCTTTCTTAATCCCCCAAGTCTGTCGCAAAGTTAGAGTGAACAAATGCTGTGTTATACCTTTTTTTTTTGTTGGAATAAAAAGAGTAAAATGGGAAAATTTCTCCTTCACCCTATCCCTCCTCACCAAAATAGAGAAATTTAGAGGGATAACTAGAAAATTGGTAAGTTATACATTGACGAGTGTGTGTGCTTATTTTCAAATGAGTGTTTGGAAAGTTTCCAAACCTAGGTTTGTGTATTCCGAGATAAAATTCGTCTCACATACTTACCTCGTAAATCATAAAAGCTATTCTCAAAAGTTAATCTAAATATACACTAAGTAGTTTTATATTTTTTTTTTAATAAAAACTATTTTTCTTAATAAAGAGCTAAATCCCATTACAGAAAACAGGAAATCAAACGAGTCCTTTGATCTTTCTTTGTTCCCATTTACTACCCAACCCTACCTCTCTCTCTTCTCTTTTCTTTTCTTTTTTCGGCCTTCCATTAAGCTAAACAGTTGGTAAATACTTTGGCATGGTAGCAGCTAACTTATAAAAAAGAATTCAATTAAAATTTAAAATAGGTACTCATTTTATTTGTCCTCTGGTTAATTTTTGTTCCTGAAAAATTTGCAATCCAACGATAACCTATTCATTTTAAAAGCAAAAGATGATCCAACAACCTAGTTTTGTACATAAGCTTCTGTTGTCCAACATCCAACAACCTAGTTTTGTACATTAGTTTCTGTTGTCCAACTATATAAATTTCCATCATAGTTGATCAATTAGGATGAGAATGAAACAGAAGTCACTATTTCCATTACAACAATACATTTCAAATTTATTTCACACACACCCGCGTGTGTAATATTATTTGGAATAATTATTTGTGATCCAGAAGTGCTCCTCATCAGCAGGAAACTTTAATATGATTCAGAGAAAGAGTAACCTGGAAGTCCATGAAAATAAATAACCCTTTATGAAACGTAATCATCTTAACATGTGTTCATCATACTACCAAAAAATAGTGAATTCGTGAGGGAATTCTGTCACTAATTAATTAGTAGTAACAATCTATTTGATAATGAAATCATCGAATTCCGCTGCTAAATTCCATCGCTGATCAATTGTTTTTTTTTTTTGTTGGTATGTACTCATCCATATCAATTAACCTGTGTGTATATCTTTTCTTGTAGCATTGTGTTATCATAGAAGAGACAAAACCATGCAATCATTTAATTAATTTGAACAATGCAAACTTATAATAATTTATTTATTTATAATAAAAATAATATAAACTGTTTAAATTGATTGAATAATCAAGATTCACTCTCTACAGACTACACAGTGACAACACAGTATTGTAATTTTTTTTTTCCCCTTTTTGCAGCCATTACCGTAGAGACAATTAAATCATATAATCGCTCAATTAAATTGTTTGTTTGTAATAAAATTTAATTTAAACTGTTCACATTGATTCAGTCATTAGGATTGACTAAAAATATGATTGTATTTCACCAAAAATAAAAAATCAAAAAATAAGAGTCCGAAGCCCTATTAAACAGCAGTGGCCTGAAAGGAGCAAGTTATAATACTGACCTCATTCTGAGAGAAGTGTCCAATGTCTGGCCTTGTTCATCATGCTCAAGCCTTTGAACCTATTGAATATCAGTTTGGTTTAATTTCCAGAAATTACTGTGAAATAACAAGAGAAAGACAAGAATCTGAAAATCCATTTAATTAATTACCTGTTGCAATAATCTCTGGTTTTCTTCCATAAGTTTGCCTTCCTGGATTGGCATTATATTATCAAGTTTGAACACAAGGAAAATGCTGAGACATTATTATAATTATATGAAGACACAAATAATACATTATAATTAACAAGAGGATTAATTATATAAGAATCTCAAAACCTGGTTTAGTCTCTGGTTTTCCTCCATGAGTTTGGCTTCCTTCATTGACATATCAAACAAATTAATTATATTTAAACTAATACTGAGAGACAGACATCCAAACCCACATACTCTCTCTGGTACTTAATATAAGAGCTTGATAACTAATATATATATATTAAGGAAATTAGTTAAAGTTAGTTATTCGCAACATACAAATATGTATTGGTTTGTCTAAAATACCCTTTCTAATTATGTGCATTGTAACTACTCTTGGTGGAAACTCACTTCTTATGTGCAATCAATAAAGATACTTTGGAGACAAAATTATAAATTTGGGTGATAAAGTTGATTGAGATCTTATATTTAGGACCAAAGTAAACCCCTTATCTAGCTCCTATAATTATTACTGGAGGTAGGATTTATTTATATCCATATAGAAATCACTTGCATTTCCATGACTTGTTAATAGTGTCATGATTATAGTTTGTGTGACTATCCTTTCTCTGACTAAATGGATACTAGAAGGTTAGTTATGTTGCATTTTTTAGACAGAGTTTAATTAGTGCCAT
This sequence comes from Inga leiocalycina, assembly GCA_963242795.1. Taxonomy (NCBI): domain Eukaryota; kingdom Viridiplantae; phylum Streptophyta; class Magnoliopsida; order Fabales; family Fabaceae; genus Inga; species Inga leiocalycina. The sequence continues at coordinate 65,134,067 of OY725321.1, forward strand.
ATACAAGTTTGCAAACACTTGAAAAAACTTGAATTTCTTAAGAATAATGACCTCAAACATGATCAATAGTTTCTTATTATGATCAAGAGGAAAAGATTGAAAATTGAATGCATAGGGTGTGCTTTTGATGAATAATATTCTTTAATGAACTTAACACTAACCTTGTTCTTGAGAATACTGATCTCATGCTCACATGCTTCATCCTGAAAGACATGAATTTCTATTTGTTTCAAATATAAATAGATCTAGCCTATTACCTGTGTCGTCATGCACATGATTCAATGAAAATTTCAAAATGGTAAAGGAACATACTCCCCCTGATCCTTAAACAAATGTGGCATGACCTCCCTAAAATATCCTTGTGTGACAAAGGTTATGTAACAATTTATAAATTAGGTAAAATATTTTGATAAATATAGGAGACAAAATGGACTAAAATCTTATATTTAAGACCAATTCCAACCCCTAATTAGCTCTTATATATATTAGGAATAGGAGGTAGCTAGGATAAATTACCAAACCCATAAAAAAAGGGCTAACAAAACCAATGAACACATATATAGCTGAACTAGAAAATGGCTGTAGTAGTAACTCAACCAATAGTATTGGGTTTAAATTCTGGATATGCAACTGTATTAAAAACTTGTTTGAAGAGTTTGGGCTCGAATTAGTTGGAATCTAATGTGTCTTCTGGATACTGATGGTGTGATTAAAAGGGGAAAAAGAAAGAAAGTGCTAGCTAAATGGAAAGACGAACCTTTGCTTTTGAAATGCGATTCAAGCTGGTGTTCAGTAAATTTTCTAGTTTCCTTAGATCTCTTAGGGACAATCCTTGTAGTTCTTCTCCATTGAGCTGCCTGTTGTATGTAGAAATTATACACATAATCAAATAATAACAAGTTGTAACTAGCATGTCTTATAAAATTTCTAGCACCATATAATTAATAATACCTTATTTCTCGAGTCTTCCCTTTTAGTTCCTTGTTTAGCTTAAAATATTCACCTTCTACCTGTCCAGTTACCAAAATAAAATAAAATGAAACAAAACTGCAATATAAAAGGTTCTGTAGTTTCTTTTTATCTAGAAGTTTCCAGAAGTATATATGTAATTTCAAATTGAATAGAATTGTGTGTATAGTTGCCCTACCAGGTTTTCAAATTCTATGATACTGTAAAAGGCACATTTCTGAACGTTCCTAACCTATTAGTTTTACACCAAGCCTACAGTAAACAAACAATTGAAAGGTGTGTTGGTGAAAAAGAATAAAATAAACTCAATATGATATCAAAGATAACGAGTCAGATGAAATTTAGATTCATTAAACAATTTCAAAACCTATTACAAAGGCGAACAACAATTGAAAATACTAGAATGTAGCAAAAGAATGTAATAATGGAATAGGATAGCGAAGATAGTGGGAACATGGCCCACATTCTGACTTATCCAACAAAGCAAAAATTAAATAATTGATCCTAACATGAGGTAAACGAAGAGTACATGTCTTGGATTATCACTTTAAACCCTCCCTTACTTCAAAGCTGCACACACCCATTTGCATTACGAAATATTCTTTTCTAGCGGACCACCATTTTTTCGGCTAGTGGACCAATTGATCAATTTCCTTGGTCGTGGTAGCTTTGCTAAGGTATACCATGAACAATCTTTGGTTGATGGCTTCATTGTGGCATTGAAGATCATCAATAAATGAAAAAACACTGAGTGTTCCATGGAAGACAGAATTGCCAGTGAAGTCAATACAATGCATCGCCTCCATCACCACCTGAACATCCTCAAAATTTACGAAATCATGGCCATAAAATCTAAGATTTATCTTATCATTGAGTATGTAGCAGGTGGCGACCTCTTATTCGAAATCATGGCCAAGGCGATGTTTGAAAGAGAAGTTAGCTTGCCTATACTTCAAGCAACTAGAGTCTGCTCTGATACCAAAATATTGTTAGTGAACTAATTAATTTTTCAGCAACAGAAGTCTCTGTTCATACTCGAACTTAGAATAGAAAGTTATAGCAGGAAAGAAAGGCTGTGATTCCTTCCATTTGAGAGAGAAATGATTGATAATGGCTAGAGTGCCCTCTCCTCTGGCTTATCCCTTAAACGAATGTCCGCTTTTGTTCTTTAGGATGCTTTGATACCAAAGTATTGTTGGTGAAAGAGAATATAATAATCTGAATTAATAGAATATTAAAGATAATCATGCGGATGAAATTTGGATTCATTAAACCATGTCAAAGCTTATTATATATGCATACAACAACTCAAAGTACTAACATTTAAAAAGATAGTGGGAACATCGCTCACGGTCTAACCTTTTCAACAAAGTAAAAATTAAATAATTGATCCTAAAATGAAAGTAATGGAGAGTGAGTGTGTAGCATCTCAAATTTTGGGCTTAGAAGTTGAAAAATAAGTCAAAATTCAGTAGACTATTAAGCCTAGTTGAGTCAAATGTCCTAAACATATCATGAGAAATGTAATACCCCGAATTTTGAGACTCGAGGCTAGAGAATAAGCCTGAGATTAGTGGACTGCTAAGCCCGGTTTAGCAAAATCCCAAATTGTGATTAAGGGTCAATGACTCCAAAAGTGGATGTCATTAGTGATAAATGAACCCTTTTGGAGATTATGGTGTGTTTTGGCACCCGATGTGATTCGTATGTGCTGTGAGCAGCGCCGGAAACCCTGTATTTAAGCTCAATTATGGATTAACATCTAAATTGACTTAAAATAGAGGGAAGACGCATATTGTGGCTAAATGAAACGATATGAAGTGTTTGGTGCTGATTCAATGAGAATTACCGAAATCAGGGGCTAAACGGTAAAGTTACCGGCCAATTGATCGGTTGCCGAAGAGAAAACTCATTGGTAACTTCAAGATCAATGGTTGAGATTGATTTGTGTAGAGATCAAAGGGTGGAATCATGTGTGCAAGGGCCTATGTGAACTCATGAAGATGGAACAAGAGAGTGACACTTGGCACAATTTGAACCCTTGGATTTGGGTCAAATATTCAAAGTTTTTCCTCTCTTTTCTCTCCCTTACTTGGACGGTTTTTGGCCCTAAAAATCTGTTCTCTTCTTCATCATCTTCATTTATTCATCATCTCATCTCTCTCTTGTTTCTCCATGGCGCATGCTTAAGGGGAGGAAAGAAGAAAATTGAAGGTGAGATTTGCCTTGTTTCTAGTCCTCTATTGCTAAAACACCCTTCTATAATATTGTTCATAGTGATGAGAGCTTCATCTCTATGGTTTTAGATTCTTGATTGGTGGTGTTTGATAGCTTGAGGAAAATTGGAAGTATGAAGAATCAAAGAATTGGTTTGGGAAAGAGGAAGAGGTGAGCATTTGAAGCATTTTGATCCAAGTTTTGTGAATTATGGTTGAGTATTGTGAATTTCGAATTTTGCCCTGATTTTCTTGTGATTTTGGATTGGATGAATTGGGTTGTGTTTTATGTTGAAAATGGTGCCATGTTGTGGTATTTAATCATTGGAATTGGTTTGAATTGGATTGGACACAATGGTTGCAAAACTGGAAATTCTGTCCAGTGAGAATTCTGTCTGGGCAGTCTGTTTGTGTTGCCGTTTTGAATGGGCAAATGATGTTATAAAATTCTGAAACTTTCCAGTCTTGAAGTTCACATCTTAAGCTTCAAAATGGACATATAACTTGTGCCATTTCGTTTTGGGAACTGGGAGTTATAGCTGTCCAAAGTTTGAGGTCGAAAATGGATTCTGTTTTGGGACAGTCTTGAATGTTTGGGAATTCTGTATTTTTGTGGTGATTTCCAGTAATGGTCAGTATTTTTCCTGTGTAGAGGACTTGAATAGCTTTCATTTGGCTTTGGGATCACCTCATTTCGATTTTTGTGGAATTAGTTATGATTTTTGGAAGTTCAGCCAGAAACTGGATTTTATTGGGCCGCGGCCCAAGGATGTTGGGCCGCAGCCCAAATGTTTCTGTGCGTCTCTGGACAGCCTTGGGCCGCAGCCCAAGGATTGTGGGCCGCGGCCCACCCCCAAAAATCAGTATTTTACACTTCTAAAGGTGATCTTTAGTCAAGTGTTTCCCAAGCCTTTAGGCATATGTTTAGGCTTTGATTAGCCACCTAAAGGTGTTAAATGATAACCAACATTAAGTGTTTGTATGTTGAGGAATTGGAAAAGGGATTGACCCTATGTTCATGATTTTGATTATAGGGATGATGTTCGCCCTGATCGTGGTTTGGTATTCATTCTGATCGCGAGTAAGCGAAGCTGGAGCTTACGTGGAAAGAGTGTAGGGAACATATCTCTTCTGCTTGTATTTGATATATGTGTTAGTGTGTTGGTGCATGTCTTAGCTTTGCATAATTATGTGTAACTTGAAGCTATGTTTCAATTTATGCTATGGCCATAGGTATATTGTTCGAAGCATTGAGCTTGCAAATTGTCATTGTGTTATCATGAGTTGTGTGATGCAAGCATGTCATGCATTAAACATTTATCGTACATGCATATTGATATTGTTATCCTACTGAGATTCTCTCGAATCTCACCCTCCCCTACTAACCTTTCAGACAGGGTAGTAGATCGATGATGGAGTAAACAGCTAAGGGCGGTGAAGACTCCTTTGGGATTAAAGTTGGTGGTTGGTTATCATAGTTGGGAGTATTATATATTTTTGGATTCAGTTTTCGATAGTTGGGATGGATATTTGTATTTGGATATGTATATATGTATGTGTATGAGAAAGATTTGTGTAATCCCCATCTGAGGGCTTGTATGGGTGATTGTGCCCTATAAGGCTTTGCGTTAATGTATGGAACCCGGGATTGCCGGGATTATATTACGTACTCTGATTTGTTATGAATGTGATATTCCGCGTAGTAATTGTATTCGAAAAGTGATTATGAGACCAGGTCTAAATGATTTCGAACTGTATTTATGAAAACCCCGTCATGAGATGGGTTAGTAAATGTTATTGGTTTATTATTGGTCTCTATTTCACTTTAATCACGTATTTCGGATATAATTACGGTAGGGGGTTACAAGAAAAATACTTAAGATAATTATTAAAATTATTTATGGGCCTTGAAAATTGAGGAAAACATTATGAAATTCAATTTTGGGATCTAGAAAAATTATGAAGAGGTTTAGTTCCCTAAAAGTAGCCTAAATAAGTTAAAGCTGAATTATAGGAATTAAGGACCTATTTTTCAAAATAATTCAAGAAAAATAGTTAGAGGTTAATTTTTAGCCCAAGAATTTTAGGGAGACTATTTTACTAGTTAAAGAAGCTAATTAAAGAAGAAAATCCTTATAAGGTATTAAAGATTAATTTATAAAACTTATTTGGTAAATCAATACCGATTAAAGAAGGCGTAAAATGGTAATTTTACTACCAAGCTTAAAAATGAATTTCGGCCAAGGTTAGGCCCAAAATATGAAGGAAAAATGTTGCATATAACACCAAGAAGATGGGCTTTAGTTTTAAAGATATTGATCCCATAAAATGTAAAAAGAGAATGCATACCACTTTGGTCATATTTATAAGTCTTTTTTAACTAATTTTTACATACCAATGAGAGTTAGTTAACTCATTAATTATGAGTTAAATTTCCAATTTGGGCCTTATCTATAATTGGTTCCAAAAGTCAACATGAATAAATTCCTTTTGTTTATTACAATTAATAGGGGTAAAAAAGTACAAAATACATTTATTTCCTGAAACTTGACTTATAAATAGGACCACATTTTTTGGTCAAAAAGGACTTATAAATAGGATCAGAGTAGTATGTGATAAGCTTATGTGGAGCCAAAACAAAAAAAAAAATGATAACCTACCCCTTTAATTTAACCAGCAGCCACGCCCTTCACCCCTGATTTTGTAATCTGGAACAGCAAAGAAATAGAGCCAGGGAGAGTTGGAGCCGGAGGAAGAGGAAGAAGGACGAAGGGGAAGGTGAAATCTCACATGGAAAGCTGGTTTTGAGTTAAGGTAAGTGTCTTGACTTCCATTCCATCTTCATTTTATGCATTTGATGGATATTTTGAGAGAAGATGATGTCTTAAAAATCTGGTTTAGAGAGAGAAACTGAAGAACTCATTAGCCAAGCATAAGAAACATCAATAGAATGATGGGTTATGTGTTATGACCTTTGTTCTATGGTTTGCATGTGAGTATTGTTGGTTGGAGGCTCTGTTCAGATCTGCCGCTCCTTATTTAAAGGGAGTTTTGTTTGGTTGTCTCATGGGGATTGGACAAAAGTATCTTAATGCTTTAGTGTATGAGGTATAGGTGCATTGTTGGGTCATATGATGTGTTGGAAGCGTTGGGGTTCAGATTTTTGAAGCTAGTGCCTAGAAGCTGATTTGAAATCTATTGTTAAATGTTTCCAAATGCTGAACAATTGTGTTGGACGGGTTATACTAAGTTTAGAAGCTCCAAAGTGATAACTTTTATTTGGTGATTAAAGCTGGAAATTTTCACAATGCTGTCTGAATGATATAAAGAATTAAATGATGTTTGGAAGGTTAATAATTATGCACTATCCTGTCCCTATATGAAGTATTAATAGGATCTGATAATTACTATCAAGACCAAAGAGGAGGCAAAGCAAAGGAAGCACAAGCAAAATGAGGTAATTGGGAAGAAGCAAAAGCTAGTAAGACTTACTCTTATATAGTTTGTGTTTGGTTGATTACATGTTTATTTGCCAAATATATGCCTTTGAACATCCAATATCCTTACTTGAATTTATCCCATGACCATGTGTATGTACTTGTAAGGTGGTGTTCTTGCATTGGCAATTTTCATGCTTAGTTTATTACCATTGCATATTATATATTGAGATAATGTTTTGCTACGGAGATTCCCCCGAATCTCATCCATTTTCTCCCCTGTACCAATAGTAAGACCAAGTGCTCCTAAAGGAGAAAGCAAGCTAGTGGAGAAAGCTTAATGGTGGAAGATCTTGAGAAGCTTGTTTTGCTCTTTATGCTATTAAAGTTGATTTTGTTTAATAGTTGTTGTATATTTTTATTTAAGGTGGTCATAAGTTAATTATATATTTTGGTATGAATCTATCCTCAATAATGAGGAGCATGAGAGCCAAGGAAAAGGCAAGGTAAGTGCTATATTAAAGCACAGCTAAAATGCAAGTAGATAATGTTTGTTAGCTGTTGTTTTATTGTTGAGCCATGATTTTGAAAGGGCAATTTGATAGGGCAAACGTTTAAACATGGTTACTAAATTTGGAGATAAATTGATTTAGTTATGAATTTTCTAAGTTTCAGAAAAATTTTGTATCTCCTGGTACCCAATTCTTGAGAAAGAGTTTCAAGCTTTTTGTCTTTTCAAGGGTACCTATTGGGCCACATGTGGTTCTTAAATTACTAAACATGCATGATAAGTGACTCTAGAGTAAGGTATTACAGAGTGAAGTGATACCTTGATACGGGCAAGCAACCATGTGAATGAATTCGAAACATGTTCTTTAGAAATGACTAATATTACACTCAAGCCCCTTAAATGAAGGAAGGCATAAATTTATTTCTGATGTCTATCATGTGTTTGATATGAAAATGTCATCTCATGTTTGGGGTGCAGCTCTCTGAAAAAGAACTGAGATTGAATTCATCCAATATAAACATGGCAAGACTAAGAATGAGAGCAAAACGTGATAAATGAAATGCCAATGACAAGATATAAATTATTTTTATTAAATATATACGAAATCATGTTGCTAAATGTCTAGAGGCATGTGCTAATTAAGGAGGATTCTTGGCTTCGGCATTTGAGGTTTGAAATATAAACTTTGGTGACTTGAATTTAAGGAGATTGTAAAAGTCTTGCCTTCCATCAACCATCCTGATCAACTATGTGAGGAGTATGTCCCTGAAAATCAATGGATTTAAGGAGATTGTAAAAGCTTTCCAAAGATGGTGCATCAAGTGCAGAAGCCACTGATACATCTAAATTCTCATCAGAGGAAAAAAAAACAGGTACTTTCTCCTCTTGATTTGATGATTTTAGCGGTAAAACCATGTCCAAGAAGCTAAAGGTGGATTAGAAAAGAAGATTGGCTATGAAATTATTAAGGCCATGAGATCGGATAGTAGAGGAGAGTTCACATCCAAAGAATTCAACAGCTGCTGTGAAGATAATAGGATTTGTCATCCTCTAATTAATTATGCCAAGGTCTTTGCAACAAAATGGCATAACTGTAAGAAAGAATTAAACAAGTCTTGAGTAGTCCTGACATATCGCAGTGCATATTGAAGAGGTTATGAGCAGAAGCTGTATACTATGAAGTATATCTATCCTATAGGGTTGTCTCCAAAAGCATCACTGAGATGACACTAATGGAAGGATAGAATGGAAGAAAACTGACTATGATGACAAAGAAGCTAGCTAGCCTTCATTGGCCATGTGTGGTTCAATCACTGGAAAGATCGTTGTTAATCAGAGATGTTCAGTTGGATAATCAACCACCGTCAACTCCTACTTCATTGGTTCATGATCTTCGTCCTACTTCATTGGTTCATGATCTTCGTCAAGTTCGAGTTCTAGGTCAAAGTGTCAAACATCAGGAAGAAATTTATGAGGTTGTTGACAATTTAAATGATCAATGTAACATCTTCTCTATTTGCTTCAAGCAGCAGGAAAGACAAAAGAGGGGTTATAAGCCATGAATGGTGGTGGCATATCAAGTATGAGTAGTGTAGACCTGACTTGATGTGAGAGAGTAAAGAAGTTCCACGTCAGATATAGTTTGGTTAAAGAAAAGTTATACAAGTAAAAGGATCAATAAACTCAGTACTTTAAGGCTTTTGGTTAACATGCAGTACCGGGCCCACTTATATGCATTTTTTCCATTGCTACTAGGCTCAGTTAGGTGGGATATTGTGACATGGTGACATCTTCTAAGCGTGGGTGAATAGGATGCTTTCCAGCCTAACAAAGGCTTATTGTCAGTGCTTGGATCAACTAGTAGGAGCTGTTCCGACTAAACCAAAGGTCATGAGTTCTATGCTTTGGGATTACAATACTATAGGCAGTAGGGTCACCACCCAAATGGGTCCTATCATAGCCCGATCTGGTTTAGTCTAATTTGTAATTTCTTGAGGGGTTGGCCAGAATATCAGGGGTTCACCCAAAAAAAAAAAGTCCTATAGTCAAAAGGCCAGTGTCAATTATGACAATGTGTTAGCCGCATAGATACATGACTGATTTTCCCTCGCTAAGGAACGCATTAAACAAAAAAAAAAAAAAAAACCAACTGTACATACATGCTGTCATTTTATGTTGGTCACAAATCTGGATTAACTTCTATAAATAATCTAGTCTTACAAAAGGAACATGAATGGAAACCTTAAAAGATCAAAGGGGGAGAATGGAGAAGAGAATTATATATACATACCTGCTGTTCAAGTGATGGCTGGTGCGATTTGTTAATGTTCAGATCTGAGTGCAAGTTTCTCCTTTCAATCACCTGCCTCGTGCTTCAAAAACGGAAAGAAGTGTTACATATTGGTTCATATTTTCTTTATTATTAATAACAATATATTTCTGCACCTTAACATATATTTTGAAGGTGACATAATACTTGCATATATACTTGGGTATTTGATGGAGAATTCTTGAAATGAGAAAGAAAAATGGAAAATTGTGAAAAAATCTCTCATTGGCAACTTATTTGTCAAATGGGACCTTCGTGTGCAAATTATCTTCCACGTGTGCAGAATATCTTCCCTGGTGTGCAGATGATCTTCCTTATGTGCAAAATTCTTCTCTATACGTGTGCAGAAATCTTCCCTCTGTGTGCAGATATCTTCCCTCCATGTGCAAGATATCTTCTCAGGTTCCATTTAACAAATAAGTTGTCAATTAGGTCTTTTTTAACAATTCTCCCAATGAAAAATCGTAGGTCTATTTGCATATAACAAGTCCTTAATCAATTTAAGTTTTAAGCTTTCACACTTCTTAATACTTTAAAATTGCAGTTGAGAAACCAATTATACTTTTAAGTTGTTCGACTTAGCTGGATACACAATGGCTTTTACTTGATAATTTTTTATACAAATCTCTATAGGAATTATACTTTCTTATCACTTTACTATTTCTTATGACATGTGCTCTACAGGTCTTTCTCATGACATGCGCTTTTGTTTTACACACTTAATATTCATATCAAGGACTAAAACCCTAGGTTGTGTTGTCACACCATCCCTAGGGATCACTTTACAGTTAGTACAAAGTCTTCTATTAAGATTCCTCGTTCCTGAATAATGTGATTTTATTTTCCATGAACAAGAGGGTTAATGTTGTTATAATCTCAAACAAACTTTCCAGTATTATCATTTTTGCATATAGCTTTTATACTATTTCGGTAGAATAATTTTATTACTGCTCAACATTTATGTATATGGGATCTTTAATATGCAGAGATAATAATGTGAACGCAATTATATAGTTTTTTATTCACATAAGGTGCAGTATTTTTCCAAGAGTTAAGACTAATATACTCCCTCTAATATTGAGCATTTCTTAGAAGGTACTCTTAGGTTTTCTTATAGGCTATTATTTGATACTCTTAAAGAGCATTAAATATTTTCTTATACGTGCTCATTTTTTAATATTTTGAGACAATCCAATAATATTTTTATTCTTATTCGGATGAATATCCTTCAGGGTTTTTGTTTAATATTATTGTGAATCATAAGCTTGTTTGGGATCACGATTGAGAACCCAAAAGTGCTTATTCACGTAAATTGAGACAAAAATCCTCTCACATACATATTTTGTATATTGTAAATCACGATTGAAAAGCTGCTTTTGAAGGCTCTAATCGCTATTTCAAATTGTGATTTTCTTTTTGTTTGCCTATATTCGTGTCTCTAATCTCTTTAATGGTTTTTATTATGCCATGGGATCTGCCTTTTTTGAATCAATTGTCCAAACAAGTAAGCTTTAAAAAATCATTTAAATTCTTATTCATCATTGTGTCATACCATTCAAAATTAATTCAATACGTGAATCACAAACAAAATAATCATATGCTTATCCAACATTCTTTATAATTTTTTTGACATATTGTTATCGTAATATCAATCTACCATCTAATGACACTGTAATAAATATTTGCTAAATATTCTTCCAAGCAAATTATCAAAATAGATAAATGATAACAAAATATTCCTACCTACAATCTTTTAATCACTAAACTAATAGTCATTAATACAAAACTTATCATTAATTTTGACTAATATTGTCATCTACAATTCATAACCCATATAAGTATATTAATTTTTTTAGAAGGCAACCGAGTCAATCTAGCAACTCACCTGATTGAGCCTGTGTTGCCTAGGTTGAGATTGGGGTCAACCCAGTTGCCAAAAGTCTCGAGTTAGGGATTTGCCCAAACCGGTTACATGGCTGGGTCGCTGGATTCTAGGTTGATCGGGCCTGTCCGATTCAGGTTTGATAACCTTGGCAATATATTATAGGAATTTGATAATTTGATACTATGTATTTTTTTAGTTCAAAGAATATACACAATCAGTTCTATATTTATTTACCAATGATGACTTTTTGCTAGGAAATTATCTTTAATATTGAAATATTTAGATTAATTTGAATCTCAAAGTTAACTAAATAAAGGATATAAGTTCTTTTTTCACTGATTAACATATGATAACGTGTAATAGAACTCTTTTAGATAGTTAATCTCAATTCATCAGGTTAGGCTTATTCAGAATCATAAACTTGTCTTGATCCTTATTCCTAAATAAATAAAGGAGCTTATAATTATCTTGATTTAGAACTCCATCAACTCACTTATAGTTTGAATCATTTGGCCCATTTATTCAATGATTCAATCATTCACCTGTTTACACTTTTCCATGCATGTTAACACCAATATTTGGAGACAATGTATTGTAAGAGCTTTATCATATATAGAGAGAATTATTAAAAAACTGGTCTAATTTGACATCCTTGCACCAATTCTTTGCACAAAATCTAAATCTTCTTAAACGTTACTTCCTCCAATGTTAAATATAAGAGCTGCTAGTAGTTAGAGGAGTTTGTTTTAGTCATAAATTTAAGACCTTAATCCATTTCGTATGGCAAATTTGTAATTTCTTCCAAAACTCTCCTTAATGATTGCATGTAATAACGAAGTAGTTTTCTGTCAAAGGAGTGGTATCTAGTGAAAATAATTAAAAGTGGTAGCACACAGTTTTTTTTTACAAATAAATAATTTAACTATTTTTTTAAGGGTTAAGGTATAAAAATATACATGAGTTTTTACTCAAAGTGCACCCAGCACCATATGCTTTTCAAAGGTGCAAAAGTACCTATGAGCTTTCAAAATCATAGCAAAAATACCATCCTACTAAATCCCTGTTATGTTGACCGTTAATTTGACAAAAATGCTGACATGGAAGCTGATTTGGCCATAATAATATCCTAATTGGTGGTGAAAAGAAGAAATGAAAATAAAAATATCCACATGTGCCACTAAAATTAATTTATTAATTTATTATTAAAAAAATTCTCAACCTGGCACGTCATCATCTTCAAAATCTCATATCCCCACAAGCTTAAAATCTCATATTTTAGATCTTCGATCTCCCTCAAAGTCTTCTTCTCCTCCACCTCTCTCTCTCCCACTCTCTTACTCTTCATCTTGTGCCGTTCTTGACTTCTGTCACCTCAGATTTGCCGGCCTAGGATTATGCCGAACCTTTCCATAAAGGATACCACCCAACTCTGATGCTTAGACCTAAAAACTCGGATTTGTTTTTCCCTCGGTCGGATTTGTCTTCTAGTCCATCGGCGCTCGTTGTGGTGTTGGCGGAGGTCGTTTGGGTTGGGAAACAACACACCACTGCTAGAGTTGCTTGGTGAACGATCTTGTTTAGGGTCGATGAAGGAATTGAATTCTGCTTTGACGTGGAAGCCATATTAGTACTTTGCTCGAGGGTACTGCAAGAATGTCAACACTTGCAAGTTCCTTCATGGAGATGCTAGTGTGGAGCTAGCTACTTCAATGGTTATACCATGTGTGCAACTCAACTAATGGTGTTCCTTTTAATTCATGTGGGGGATTGTTAGAATGATTATATAAATAATGCAGGTGTGTCAAATGGAACAAGTGAAAGGATCCAAGAAATAAGGAATTTTGGGCTAGCTAAGAGGAGGAATGAACTCGCACAACAATGGGCCACTGGCTGAAATCCAGCAATATCTCCCACCCCTTGTGCGCGAGTTGAAAGTAGACTCTTTACCATTAAATTGGGATTTATTCTTTAGAATAAATGTCTTACTAGATAATGTCCCTTTGCTCATATTATTTGTGAAATCTGGACATTGAAAGGTTTTTAATTTTATAAACGGATTTATCAATTTGTTTTAATGCCTTTTTTGCTAGAAAATTTGTGAAGTCTTGGACATTGCAAGTTAATTCTAGAAATGATTTCTTGAATAGTTTTTAATGTCATTATTGCGGCATTAAACTGTGAAACTGCCAGCTTTTCCATTTCGGAATATGGAAGTTTGACATTCAACTATTATTATTGACTAGGGGTGGGCGTGGGCAGGGCTGGGCAGGGCGAGACCCCTGCCCGATGCCCTGCCCAAGGGATGAACGGGCTGCATTTTGCAGCTCGATGCCCGGCCCTGCCCGCTAAAAGCCCTAACTATTTCGGGTTGGGTAAGGATGGGCTGGGCAGGGTGGACTTCCCTGCCCAAGTGATAATGCCTTATCTTGTCCACTTATGAAAAAAATAATTCCTTATGAATTTCATAAACATTCCTGTAGTTAATAATACCATATATGTCTTAACTTCGCCCTAAGTAATATAAACTTCAAATACATTCGATGATTTCACATCTTGAGATATTTTAAAATAAGTCTACAACTTAGAGTCTTGAAATTTAAAAAATACCATATGTCTTAGCAAATATCCATACTTTAAAAATTAAACAACATCCATAATCCATTATAAATAAGAAAAAAAATGATTTAATTAAAGCCGTGAAGTCAAAGTAGTTTGCATTAATTCAATGTCCCAAAAGTTGATCAAATGATGAAGCATATGGAAAGAAAATAAAAAGCAAGTATAATTTAATACAGCACAAAGTAAAGAAGAAATCTACTTGTAAATAGTGTTTAGTGGTTAGGGCAAAAAAGAGAGAATCAAAAGAGTATTATACAATAGACAATATATATTTTAAATAAAAATATATATATGAAATAATATTTAATTGATATGAAATTATATATTTTAAATAAATGAAAATAATTTTCAGGGCAGGGCCAAATGGGCAGGGCAGCACCCCTTGCCCGATGCCCGGCCCTGCCAGGTTATTAGCCCGCCCAAAGCCGCCCAAAATTTTTTTGGGCCACTTTTTTAGGGCTGGGCTGGGCAATTTTTTGCAGGGCTAGGGTGGGCGCACAGGGCTACTGGGCACCATGCTCACCCCTATTATTGACGTTGAATCAAGGAATTTGGGCAGATTACGTGGATAAGTATTTTATTGGTTTTAATGACAATAAATGGCTGCAACGTACAGATTTTAGTGGCTGCAATGTTTTAGAAAACCACCTAGCAATAATGGTTTTAATCACATTTAACGTGTTGATTTTGAAATAAACGTTTGTGGGTTGCTGCCTATATAAAAGGTGCTTCAGTTTGAGGTTTAAAACATCCAGCTCTTGAGCCTTCAAGCATTTCTCTCCTCCTCTAGCTTTTAACTGCTGAGTTCTATTATATTTTGTTGTTCTGCTCACCCTGTTTTGCAGGAAGGGTTCGTTTTATCCTGAGGAGTGCCACTTTCAGTCTGCCGGTGGTTGCAGAATAGCTCTTAAGGATAGCGTCCTTGGACGTGACTCGGTCCGCATAGTGTTTTAGAAGGACCTATACCAACACTCTTAAGAGCTATTATGGCTTCTATTCCTCCTGCTGATACCAAAGCTTGTGCCGGAGCTAACAATGCTTCTGCTTCCGAAGCTAACAACACTCTAACAACACTGGTGCTGGTTCTAACCCAATGGTGGTGCTTATGCCAAGACAATTTCCAGACATTTCCATGATAGAGCAATTTGAAGGGAAGAACTTTAGACGCTGGCAAGAATGTGTCTACACTATTCTCGACATACATGGAGTTGCTGATGCACTTACACAGTTTGCGCCTTCCCCAGATGCTAACCAAGCCCAGAAGGATGCTTGGGCCTAAGCCAACAAGGTTTACAGATATACTCTTATTACTACTTTATCTAACAATCTGTTCGATGTGTACCATGTCTATAAAGAAGCAAATGAGATATGGGGATCACTTGTCCTCAAGAAAACTGTTGAGGGTGGTGGAAAGCAGAAGTTTGTGAGAGGAAAATTTTACAAGTGGGGGATGACAAATAACAAAGACATCAAACTCTAGATCAACGAGTATCACAAGTTGAATGAGGAGCTTCGGGTTGAGAATATCAATCTACCAGATGAGTTCATGGTTGGTGTACTGATCGAGAAGCTGCCATATTCATGGAATAACTACAAGCGACAGCTGAAACATAAATAGAAACAATTGTCTCTGATTGATCTGATCACTCACATCATCATTGAAGATACCAACTGAAAGGCGATACAAGCTACAAAGGGCAAACGGATGGCTGCTAAAGTAAGCCTAGTTGAGGAAAAGCCGCACAACAAGAGGTACGACCCCAAAAACGAAAAGAATGAAAATAAGAAACCTTATTACAAGCCCAAAGACACCAACTCCAAGAAGAAGACGGGCAATTGTTTTGTTTGTGGAAAACCAGGTTGTTATGCAGCGCAGTGCAGGAAAAGGGCTAAGGGAGATAACTCTCAAAGGGGTAGAAATCCTCCTAAGCCAAATGTGAATTTTATTAAAGGAGATGATAGTGGTGATGAAGAAATCATTGTTGCTATGGCGTCACAAGCCCTTCTTGTCTCTGATGTGAAGAAATGGGTGGTAGACTCAGGAGCTACCAGGCACATATGTGCAAACAAAGAGATGTTTACCTCCTTTGAAGAAGGGGAAGACCACGTTTATCTGATTGACTCCCAAACTGCTAAGGTTCAGGGAAAAGGGAAAGTGGTACTAAAGCTCACATCTGGAAAGACATTGGCACTGAACGACATGCTGTATGTTAATAAAGTCAGAGCTAACTTAGTCTTTGTGGCGCTACTTGGAAAAGCTGGGGTTACGGTGTGTTTTGAGTCTGACAGGATTGTTATGGCCAAGAACAATGTTCTTATTGGGAAGCGCTGTTGTAATAAGGATCTGTTTGTTCTGATCGTTGATGAAATGAATGAGAATGCATCTTCTTCTACTTACTTAGTTGATTCTTTTGGTGTGTGGCATGTTGGATTAGAACATGTTCATAAGTCTTTTTTTAAAAGACTGTAAAATCTTGGGCTCATTTCTAAAACTAAAATGATGTACAAAAGTGTGAAGTTTGTGCAGAAACTAAGCAAGCTAAAAAACGCATTTTCTACTCATAGAGAAACTAAGTTGTTAGCTTTAATTCATACTAATTTGGGAGATTTAAAACAAATAAAGACCAAAGGTGGAAAAAGGTATTATATTACTTTTATTGACGATTTTTCAAAATATACCAAAGTGTATTTGATGAGAAATAAAATGAGGCTTTTGAAAAATTTCTTTTGTATAAGGCAGAAGTAGAAAATGAATTAAATAAAAAGATTAAATGGGTCAGGTCGGATAGAGGAGGAGAATATTTATTATTAAATAATTTTTGCTAAAAAGAAGGGATAATTCATAAAGTAACTTCTCCTTATTCACCTGAAAATAATGGTGTCGTAAAAAGGAAAAATAGAACTTTAAAAGAAATGATAAATGCTTTACTTGTAAGTTTTGCAGCGCCTAATAAACTGTGGGGTGAAGCCTTGTTATCTACTTGTTTTTTACAAAACAGAATACCCAACAGGAAAACTAAAAAGACACCTTATAAGTTATGGAAAGGTTTATTGCCTAACCTTCAATATTGGAAAGTGTGGGGGTGTCTTGCAAAAGTTTTTATTACCTAATGTTAAAAAAAGAAAAATTGGTTTTAAAACTTCTAATTGCATGTTTATTGGATATGCTCAACAAAGTGCTGCTTATCGTTTTTTGGTTTTGAAAAGCGATGTTTTAGATCATTACACAATTGTTGAAACAAAAGATGCAGAGTTTTTTGAACATATATTTCCTTTGAAGGTTGAGTATCTTCCTAAAAGAGTTGAAAATTCATCTGCTTCTTTTGAACAAAATTCATATGAAGCTTTGGTTGAAGATTTAAGGAGAAGTAAAAGACAAAGAAAACAAACATTTTTTGGAGATGATTTTTATACATACTTGGCACAAGATGAACCCAAAAATTTTTATGAAGCTATTTCTTCTCCGGATGAATCCTTTTGGAAAGAAGCAATAAAAGCTGAAATTGATTCTTTAAATCAAAATAAAATGTGGGTAGGAGCAAAGCCTATTCGTTGTAAATGGGTTTTTAGGAAAAAAGTATTTTTCTAATGGAAGTATTTATATATACAAGGCTAAGTTGGTAGCCAAAGGATATACTCAAAAAGAAAATGTTGACTATTTTGATACTGGAATCCTAATTGCCTTAGCTTCTATTCATAAACTTTTCATTCATCAAATGGATGTTAAAACAGCTTTTTTAAATGGTGATTTAGAAGAGGAGATTTATATGGTGCAACTCGAAGGTTGTCTTATTCATGGGCAAGCAAACAAAGTTTGTAAACTTATTAAATCTTTGTATGGTTTGAAATAAGTACCTAAACAATGGCACGAAAAACTGAATCAAAATTTGTTGAATGGTGGTTTCTCTACTATTGAGATAGAAAGATGTGTTTATACAAAACTTGTAAATAGTGATTGTGTGATTATTTGTCTGTATGTGGATGACATGTTACCTTTGGTACTAGAATGGGTGTTGTGCTTCAGACAAAACATTTTATGTCTTCTAATTTTAATATGAAAGATTTGGGTGAGGCAAAAATGATTTTGGGTGTAAAGATCATAATGAATGATAACGGTATCATACTTTCTCAAAAACATTATATTGAGAAAATTCTCAGAAAGTTTGAACTATTTGATGAGTCTCCTATGAATACTCCGTATGATCCTAATGTGCATTTAAAGAAAAATGGAGGAGATCCAATCTCTCAATCGAAATATGCACAGATTATTTGGAGTTTGTCGCATTTAATGAACTTTACCAGGCTAGACATAGCATATGCTATGTGTAAATTGAGCAGATATACTTATTATCTAGACAATGAACATTGGAAGGCTCTGGTAAGGGTATTGAGATACCTAAAAGGTACCATGAATTATGTTATTCACTATAATGGATTTCCTACTGTATTGGAAGGATACAGTGATGCTAACTAGATCTCAGATTCAGAGGAGAGCAAATCCACTAGTGACTATGTTTTCACTCTTGGTGGTGGTGTCGTAACATAAAAGTCCGTCAAACAAACTACATTAACCAGTTCCTCAAGGGATTATGAGTTTATTGCTATGGAGTTTGCTGGTACTGAGGTTGAGTGACTGAAAAAATTCTTGGCAAATATCCCACTAGGTGGAAACCCAACACCATCAGTGTTTTAACATTGTGACAGCCGATCTGCAATAGCTACGGCTAAAAATAAAACCTTTAATGGTAAAAGCAAACATATTCGATTGAGACATAATATAATAAGGCAGTTGCTAAAAGATGATGTAATCTCAATCGATTATGTAAGGTCAGCGGTAAACTTTGCAGATCCGTTTACAAAACCCTTGGGAAGGAAACAAATCTTTGATTCATCGAGGGTAATGAGACTTGAGCCGACATGAAATTAACAGCGATGGCAACCCAACCTCTGTGATTGGTGATCCCATGAATGAGGTTCAATGGGTAAGAACAAGTCATATGTTAGTTCTGCCAGCACTAAAGTAATTTGTTAGTCCCTTCCTATGATGTCGAGAAAGTGCTAGAATGCATTTTGGTGAGGATGAGCAAAGCTCTTAATGATTTCATAATCCTACGGGATGGTGTGCTCATTGCAGGTACATTTCATGAAATCACCTCTACAAATGTGAAGTGGGGCCACTTCTATGAGACCGTAGCAAAATCTCTAGAGCATTCGTTATACACCAGGCACGCGCATGGCCGTCTTAACATGCAAAACCACATTAACAGCAAAATGTGGGGGTATAATCTGACTTTTAATGCCTCTAGTACACGCCCTAAGAGTTGTTGGTTTTGAGTTCATAGGACTACCAACACCTTTGTGTACTAAGTGTTATCAGTCTAGGTTTGGTTTTAAGTTCATAGAACCACCAGATATAATGGTTATATCTGTATATGCAAATCAGCCAATGACATTCCTTTTGACACATATATATGGCGGATTGTTGGAATATTATATAAATAATGTGGGTGTGTCAAATTGAAAAAGTGAAGGGATCCAAAAAATAAGGAATTTTGGATTGGCTAAGAGGAGGAATGAACTCTCACAACAATGGGCCACCGGTTGAAATCCGGCAATATCTCCCACCCCTTGTGTGCGAGTTGAAAGTAGACTTTTTACCATTAAATTGGGATTTATTCTTTAGAATAGATGTCTTACTAGAAAATGTCCCTTTGCTCATATTATTTGTGAAATTTGGACATTGAAAGGTTTTAAATTTATTAACGGATTTATCAATTTGTTTTAATGCTTTTTATGCTAGTAAATTTGTGAAGTCTTGGACGCTACAAGTTAATTCTTGAAATGATTTCTTGAATAGTTTTTAATGTATCATTGCGGCATTAAAATGTGAAAATGCCAACTTTTCCATTTCGGAATATGGAAGTTTGACATTCAACTATTATTAGTGACGTTGAATCAAGGAATTTGGGCAGATTACGTGGATAAGTATTTTATTGGTTTTAATGAAAATAAATGGCTGCAACATACATATTTTAGAGGCTGCAATGTTTTAGAAAACCTCCCAGCAACAATGGTTTCAATCACATTTAACATGTTGATTTTGAAATAAATGTTTGTGGGTTGCTGCCTATATAAAATGTGCTTCAGTTTGAGGTTTAACACATCCAGCTCTTGAGCCTTCAAGCACTTCTCTCCTCCTCTAGCTTTTGCCTGTTGAGTTCTATTATATTTTGCTGTTTTGCTCACCCTGCTTTGCAGGAAGGGTCCGTTTTATCCTGGGAAATGCCGCTTCCAGTCTGCCGGTGATTGCAGAATAGCTCTTAAGGATGGCGTCCTTGGACGTGACTCAGACTATACAGTGTTTTAGAAGGAGCTGCGCCAACAGTTATTTCTTTGTTCAATGATTTTCTATAGAGCAGTTGTTGTTTCTTTGCTAGATGATTTTTTCATTAATGATGAACAAGGATTTGCACATGTTTTGATTCTTGTTTTCTTGATGCTTCAGGGTTTGATTTGTCTTTTTTGGATTTGTTGATCTAAGCCGTGGGATTTATTGGATCTGTTGGTGAAGGTCATGTTGCTTGATTTCTCCGGCAATGACAGTGATAATAAGTTTTCTTTTTCCTTTTATGGCCACCTAGGCTGAAATTAGCTTAATCATCCTCCATGTCAGCATTTTCAGTCAAATTAATGGTCAACAATGTAACAGGGATTTAACGGGATGGTATTTTTGCTCTGATTTTGAAAGCTCATGGATACTTTTACACTTTCAAGAAGCATATGGTGTTGGGTGCACTTTGAGCAAAAACTCACGGGTATTTTTGAATATTAACCTTTTTTTTAATATCTGCAAATAAGTTGTCTAGTTTCTACATTTAGGATCAGAGAGTATCTCTTACTACTTTCACACTTTGATTTGGCCTGGAACCTTCATTGAAATGTTTTGATCTAATTAATCAGCTAATAAAATTTATGTACCGCTAGTTTAGATAAACCGTCTAGAAGATATGCACTCCGTAGAATTCCTAGCCAGGTTGGTTAGTAGTTCATTCAATTCTCTAGCTCGAAGGACATAAAATGAAGAATTTTTATGGAACGTTTGGTATATATTTCCAAACGACCAATAACATTTTTAAATTAATTTAAGAATATATTAAATCAAAAACAGCTACATGAAATATCTCACTCTACCAAAACCAAAGGAGAAGATATGAATATTCAAACATCTAGGAGATTAGAGAAGAGAGAATATGAATTATAAATTCGCATGAAATGATTCTCAAAATTAGAAAATATAAATATGTGTGTGTGTGAGAGAGAGAGGGAGAGAGAGAGAAGATACCTTGTACTGGCATAATCAAAGAGTTTGCCAGAAGCAGAAAACACAAAGAGGGCAATCTCAGCATCACAGAGAGTAGAAAGCTCCGTAGCTTTCTTGAAGAGACCTTTCCTTCTCTTTGAAAAAGCCACCTGCCTCGCTGCTACGTTCTCTATCTTCTCTATCGCTATCTTCCTTTTCGTCATTTCAAAATTTTCAATCCCTCCCCTTCAAACTCAACAGATTTAAATCAAAATTAGCTGGAGAGAAAATGAAGGAAAGTTTCGGAGTTATTGGATATGTGTATGAAGAAAACGATTAAAATAGAGAGCAGGTCAAAGGAAAGAGAAGATGAACATGAAATATGCAGATAGAGAGAAGGTCGGTGAGGTTTGTTTTTGTTGGGAAGTAGAAGAATCTGAAAAGTGATTAATGAAATGAAATAAAATAATTAAAAACCAAAATCGGTGGGATTGAGGAAACCTGAATATTGGTAGACTGACATGTGTATCCATTATTAGATTAAGTTTTAATAGTTGAGATTTAATACTATTTAATCCATTATTAGATTAAGTTTTAAATCTCAACTATTAAAACTTAATCTAATAATGGATAATAGTTGAGATTTAATACTATTTAATTCATTATTAGAATAAGTTTTAAATCTCAATTATTAAAACTTAATCTAATAATGGATCCTATCAATAGATAAGAAATAGAAAGAAAAATCAACGGAGATATTGATTTCACAACATACACAGACTTGCTTCTCAAATTTTGCTTGGATCTCTCTTTCTTTCCTTTATCTTCTTCACCTTTTTCAAAAATCAAATATGCAGATTGAGAAAATTCTTCTCTGCACATTTACGTACATATTGCTTTTAAACATGGCCCCCAACAATACTCTTCATCAATGAATATTTCTTTTTCAAGATAGCCTGAATTCTTACTTTAATTAGATGGTCCTTTACCTGGATCCAACATTGTGTGCTTAATTAATTTTTTTAATATATGTATGTATGCATATTAAATATGAAAAAAAATTAATTTATGGATTCATTATAGCTCCAATAACTTTAAGTATGAAAAACTAGAATACAATTTTTTTTTTGTAAACAAAAAGCCTTTGTGTGCTTAAATCTTAAAAATTGAATATTTAAAATTAAGAAACAATTCTCTCATTTAGAGATGGTAAAACGGGTTGTAACATAAGGGTCCGGCCTGCTAGCCTACCAAAAGTTGTGGGCTCAGGTTGGGTAAATGCCATCCCACCCCCGTTCAACCCGCCGGCTACGGTGGGCTAGCCTGCAGGTTGGCGGGTTGGCCTGCTCAAGGAACCCTTTTTATTTTTTTTTTGGAGTTTTTCTTAAAAAATAAACCCAAATACTCTTATTCTCTCTTCTTTGATGACATGTTTGACTCATTTCTCATGCTTTTTATGTGATACTTTTTTTCACATTTATTTTTATACTATATTTTTTTATTCTACTATTATTAAATTAAAAAGAGAGGTGTTTTTATATTTTTGTGATATAAGTAAGTGAAAGAGAAAATGATATGAGAATAAAATGGTTACTTGACACAAAGTACAAAAGAAAGGGATTTTGATATGAATGAGTGAAAGAGAAAGGGAGTGAGAAAGTAAAAGAAAAGGAAAGTGACAAATTTTTGTTTTTTTTAAAAAATAATTGGCAAGCTCAGATTGGCAAAATGCTAGCACAAGCTCATCCCATTTAGCTTGTAGGTTACTCATTCCGGCCGCCTACCACTTGACTCTTATTACAAATATATATATATATTAATATATATTTTTATAAAAATATAAACTTTTTAAGGAATAAAAATGAAATTTGTGAAGAATATAATGCAAGGAAAATTGCTCATAAATCCCTATTTGAAAATTCATTTGTGAAATGGGTCCTGGAATAATGTAAAGATGTGAGGTCTTTCTCTATAAATAATTGTAATAGGAGAATGACAAAATTAACCTTAATGAAAATATCAGGCACTAATTTTGCACACAAGGAAAGATTATCTGCATAAAGTGAAAAAGAGTTGCACAAAATATACTGCACATTGGGAAGGTAGATTGCATATAAGGGAAGTTAATTTGCAAAAAGGGATTGGAAGATGGTTTGCACTAAGAAAGATGAATTGCATAAAAAAAGATTGTTTGCACATAATTGAAAATGATTTGTACTAAGGAAATATTGTTTGCACAAAAACATAAATTACGCATCAGAAGCTATCTTGCACACAGTGCAAGATAGGTTGCACATGAGGAAAGTTAAGTTGAACAAAGGGAAGAAGGTTTGCACTAAGAAAAATGGATTGCACAAAAGAAAGATCATTACATAAGGAAAGGTAGTTTGCACTAAGGAAATATGGTTATCACAAAACAAAATTTGCACATGCATTTGGATAAATTTTGCTCACAAACGAAGATGGATTGCATATAAGGGGAGTTAAGTTGCACTAAGAGAAGCTAGTTTGCACTAAGGGAGATGAATTGTATAAAGAGAATAGCATTTGCACATAAGGGAAAATGGTTTGCATGAAGCATAATTTACAAATAGGGACTAATTTTGCACATAAAGAAAGATGGAAGGCATATAAAGGAAGTTAACTTGCACAAAGGGAAGATGACTTACATTAAAGAAGATTGATTACATAAAGAGAAGATCGTTTACATATATGAAAAAGAAGGTTTAATTTTCACAAAATGTAATTTGCACATTAGTGTCATCTCAAATCTAAATGAAGAACTTACGAATCAGATATATGAACAAATCATTTGCATTTTTGAACAAGAAGAGAGATGAAGATCAGTATGGACAGTGACAAAATTGAAGAAAAGACGAGGATGAGTCCGCGGAACGCATAGAAGATGATTGAGAAAATATTTAACTAGACAATGAAATTCAGTCACAACAGGATGAGAGCTTCAAGCAAAGACAAAGTCTTGGAGAAGAACAAAGGGAACAACAAGCAAGGAGAAGATCTGATAGAATAGGCGAGCATTGAGAAGCTTTGGCCTTCAAGTATGCAGGAACACAAACAAGAAGAAGCTTTGGAGTTTGTGAATCATGAGCAAAATCAAGGAGAACATAAGCAGCAACCAACAATGTGAGGGAAGAGGGCGGGTGGGTGAGTGGCAATTGACGATATATGGAAAATGGTTAGTTTGTGGCGATTTAAGGGAGACGAAGAGTATATGCGAGCGCATCTGAGGTGTGACAATGTGGTATGGGTATTTTAGTCATTTCATTCTTATTCATATGTTCCCTCAATGACCCAGGTGCTAAAAATAAACTTAGCGCATTCTAGACAAAAAAACTTGTCAAACACAGATTTATAAGCAATTTCCCCAGTAATGTAAATGTTTTTACGAATTTTTGTTGGAAAAAATGTTTTCACTAATTTTAATGTAGAATCACAAAAGATATTGATGCTACATGTCGGTTCAAACAGGGGTAGCCAGAGGAAAGTGCGATAGCTACATTTGCGACTGTGGTTTACCTTTTACGGTCGAACAGGGGAATTATGTAATAATGTGAAAAAGATAAAAGTTAATTATTTGTTAATTAATTTAATTTTAATTTATATATGAAAATGGATTTTAACTTATAAAATTCTTGTTCTTAATTATTTCATTTCATGCTATTCTAGGTAGTAAACACACGAGTCATTAAACCCTTTTCCATGCTATTCTTTATCGGTCTCTCTCTAAATACCACGAATTCTTCATCATCATCATCATCATCGAGATGCATATCTAGTTCATATTTTGTATTACATCATAAATGTTTAAATTCTAAATATCCATCTGCAGGTCAAAAAATTCTAAACATCTAACCTTTTTGGGCGAGACTGAATTTCTATCTACGCTACTTCGCCTACTTCCCTACTTAATTAACCTCATAACCATTCCTTTTTTTTTTTTTATAAGTTATCTTTCTTGTTTATACTTGTTGGATAAACTTTTAATAAAGGTATTAAAATCCGGAACGGGTATTGAACCGGTCGGGGTATTAGGTTAAGGGTTAGTGGGTCAGACTGGGACCAAACTGAAGCTAAACTTGGGCTAAATTGGTGAAAAATTAAAAATTTTAGACTTATTAATATGAAATTCTAAAAAAAAATAATTTTTTTTTAAAAATTGCAACCCAGACCAAACCGATCCACCGGTTTCCAAGCTGAACCGGCCGGTTCGGTCCAGGTTCAACAATAAGCTTGCTTTTGAGCCATAAAGAATTGGTAGTGCCCAACAAGTAAAACATTGTAAATATTTATGAGTGTAGGTGCATTAGGTGTACCATGTACTTGTTATTGTCATTGGTGAATTGCTTTAGTTAGCTCTCTCGTACATATAGGCCTCTGCTATGACTACCATGTCATTAAGTCATCCTTGTTCCCTCGTACTAATTTCACCCCATATTTTGCTTTTACTTTAATCAATCCAAAAATGAAACACACAGAATTTTCCTAGGGCCCGTATATGGATAAGGGAAAATGGGAAGAAGGAAATAGAAAATTCAAAATTTTTATTGGCCGCAGTTGTTTGGCGCGACAATTCTATAGGAATTCATTTTGCGGCGGGAAATCATTTTTCTTTATGTAAATGAATTTGGCTTCCCTCCTATTTTGGTGGGAACCAAATTTCAATCGGCATTGGAAATGGGCAAAAGACACATTTGCCCCTTCGAATGTAATAAAACTGGGTAACATCCACGGAAACATGTTCGAGCTTGCCATTACTGATGGAGAGAAAGAATAGAGGAAGGATTCCTTGCTGCGCTGATGACCGACGACATCTTTCAACAACAACTGGTGGGTTTCTTCGATTAAAGCTATGTTTGTTGCATCTCGTACTTACTTGTGCTAATTTTACCCATGATTGTTATGCGCCCATTGTTTCTACTACTGTTGTGGATGAAAGCGAAGTGCTCATTCTTGAGAGTTACTGAATCTGAGCAGATGGAGGTGGTGGGAACGTAATGGCTAGCAAAAACGTTTTTCAAATTTGGCTTTACCATGATCTACCCATCAGGTGCATTTGGTTAAATATGCAAAATTATTTAGAAAGTAAGTAGTGTTGATCAAATGCATGTGGTGGGGACATCATGGTTTAGAATAAAATTAGTTAGATTGCTTGTAACCACGAGCTACTCATAAGGTGCATTCGGATAACCATGTTGAATTATTTTCACTATAAGTGGCTTTAACCACATACGAGTATGAGTATGTCATGGTTAAGAGTAAAAAAAAATTTTAATCACGACTAACCATGAGCTACTAATCATATATATGTGGTTAAAGTTGTTCAATTATTTCTCTCTGACCGCATATGATTGATGGGTATCTTAATTATGGTTTAGAGTAAATTGTCTTTTAATGTGGATGCTCTTTTACTTTTCGGTTAAGTTGTATCTTGTTAGTTAGATATAGTGATTCAAACTGTTGACCATGTTAATTATGGTAAAAAATTAACATGGCATAAAGATTTAATCCGCACATTGCCTTGCTAAGGCATTCCGCACTTATTTTGGGTATTTTGGGACACTTTGTGTACTTTTTGTATAGGCAATCCACAAATGTGATAGCATAGACATTCCACAATATTTTGTGATGGTCATGTATGTATATGTAGATGAATGAAATATATATGTCAATGTTGCATGGATTTATATGGACAAATGAGGTGCACAATTGGCTTTTGCTCGCTCTGTTGGTAAAGGATGTCATGTTCAAATTAATTCGTGGCGTGTGGGAGGGAAATTTAGCCTCCAACAACACAACACTTGAACATTGATGCTTATTGCTATGTTATGTTAGGTGAAAACAGAGGCAAATAAAGTCCTTTCTTCCACACTTTGACTATATGCAAGTGATGGGCATGGGCATATCTTGGTTAAGAACAATTTAGTTCATATGTCGCTTACCCATAAGTTACTTATGATGTGCATATGGCTAAACAAGTTAAATTATGAAGAGCTTAACATACTTTGACTAGATGAAGGTGATAGTCACATGGTAATTAAGAGGAAATTAATTGATTTGTCACCTAACCATGAGTTATTCATTATGGTTAAATAAGTAAAATTGTCAAAACTTAAGTGGGTTTGACTACTAGAAACTAATGATCACGTGATGGTTAATAGACTGTTAGCTTAAATACCCAATTCTCATTGAACCCGTCGATTTATTTTCATCTTCACAATTTCAAGGCCCTATCTTTAAAGTCGCATGTAACCTCCCTAAAGACCAAAGTTTCCATTTCCCCCATTTTAAACCCTAAATCCTTTAGCAACTTAATCGGAATAGCTTGCATGAAAATGCCAAACGTTGGGCTACCGAGGACAAGGAAGGATAAAGGAGAAGATAAAGTATTACTGAAGAAGAGTGGAGGGTAAGTGCTTAAAAATTTCAAATTGCTTAAACCTTGCGTAAAGACAGTTGAAGTGACTGTCTCGTTCCCTCGTCAATAGCTCCTTGCTTTGAGATCTCTATGTCAAGGTTTATTTTCGGATTCCTCGCCGATGATAATGCAACTAGGGAAGGGAGATTATATACAATAGGTGTTTTCTTTTTTCCTCTTGTAAATATTAATTTTTAATCAAGGGAAAAATTGTCATTTACCTCATTTTCATCATATCAAACATAAGTTTTTCTATCCACCAGTTTTCTTGTTCAGTACATACCAAAGATCTATGTGAAAAAATATTTTCCATTCCTTTCCTTTTCATTCCAGCAAATTCCGCAATCCAAACTGGCCCTTGGGCTTTTGGGCAAAAGAATAATCAAAGCCGAGGAGACGATGATGATGAAGGGGAGAGATGTGGGGCTGGCATTGTTTTTGAAATCTCTATTTTTCCCTTTTCTAAAATATCAGTTGTTATTTACTCAAACATTGCATTGAAAAAGATGAGCACTCTAACCATATCCCGAGGGAGGAGAATACCTTGGCGGACCAGTTAGCGAAATCATCCCATAATTTGATAGAGAATTTTGTTCTCCTTGATCAACCACCACCTTCTTATTCTGGAGGTGGTGGTTGATGAATGATTGATTATAGGTTGTTTTGTTTTAAGTGCCTGTATTTGTATTGCTTTTTAGCGGTTAATTGAATTCCAGTATTTAATCAAAAAAAAAAAAAAAAAGATGAGCACTCGTGCTCATAGATTCACTAAGCACCGAGTGTGAACTCGCAATTAAGTATATATAACAACCCTAGACAAACTTTTGTGGGCTGTTAGCATAGGGTGGCATTGATAAAATAATATATTAAGAGTAAAATTGCACTATTAAGTACTCAAAAAATAGTTCAAGGTACAATGGTAACCCTATTATATCAATAATAAACTTTTGCACCACTCAATTTATTTATCTTGTGTCATTTTATTCTAGCCTCTATTTTTCGTGGGACTTAACACATATGCCTACAACTTTGATTCCTATTATAGGATACTTCCTTTAAAAATTGAGTTGTCCTTATTTTTAAGTCCTTATTATTAAAAGCCATCAAGTGAAGTATTAATTACATTTTTTATCCATATTCAAACTTTCATGCAATTCATGACTTTATATATGGGTAAATTTAAATTTTTTATTCATTTTCAAACAAATTTAATGACTTAACAACCACTTTTTAATTTCAGTGAAATGGTTAGAAATATCTTATAATAGAGGCTAAAAGGAGTATTAATTATCGTAAAGAGAAGTTAAATTACGTAATACACCAACATTTGACCGGATGGGTTATTATCGTAATACAAAACAATTCAGCCGAACAAATTAACTGGTTACTGCACTTGTACCAAGTTGAAACAACGAGGCACAACTATACAAACCTACTCATGCAGGGGCCTGCATTTATATTTACGGATAAACCTTGGGTTTATTTACCTTCATTTATTAGGTTCAATTCTCCAATTTAAATCTTAGCACATGGACTTTTTAATAATAAAAGGGTTAAGGTGTAAATTTAGCAGCGAAGTTTTGTCGAGGTGCATCTGGCAAAAATAAGTTTTAGGAGAAGCAAAAATAACAACGGACAATTAAAAAGAGTGGAAATTTAACAAAACCGTTAAATTTGATCTAACACTGTTAGGTGTTTTTTTATTTTATAATTTAATACCATTAGGTCAAATTTAACGGTTTTGTTAAATTTCCACCCTTTTTAATTGTTCTTTATTATTTGCCCCTTCTAAAACTTATTTGTGTCAGACGCCCTTTAGACAAAACATTATTGTTAAATTTACACCTTAACCCATAATAAAAATTCATATGGATAAAATTTCAAAGTTCTATCAAATTGAATCATTATCAACAATAAGAATCATGCATATGGTAAGATTTGATTGGAGAATTAAACCTAATGGATATAACTATATAATCAAACGGGCCATGTTTGGGTTATAATTAGGGAAAATTGTTATAAAAGACCTCATTAGCCTAATATTTGCTGAATGGGACCTGACCTAATCTGTCATTAATTTCACAGCAGGAAAAGACCTCAATGCCCTTAATGAGAAAAGAGAGGGAAATGAAAGAAAAAGGAACAGAACCAGTGATGTTGGCCAAAACAGAACGAGCGAATGTTTTTGATTTGGTTGAAGGCGCGCAAAGTTGAAGAGGGAAGGGCGAACTCAGTGGAGAAAATCGGACGAGAGTGTGGGGTGGCGGAGTGTGCGTCTTGGAGGCAGCAGTGCAGGATTGGTCCCTACTGTGGCGGCGAGGCGAGGTCTTAGGGTTGTTGCAGTGGTGGGGCGCTGTTAATGCTTTGCTCCTTCCCATTCATATGGTTTGGCTATCTCTTTATTTATTGTGCATTTCTTTGTTTTCTGTTTTTTGTTTTAATTGATCCTGTTGTCTCAGTTATGTCATAGATGTTCTCTTTTATTGATGATTTTTAACTTGATGTTGGCCTAATCTTTCTTAATCAATTTCTCCTTCATTGTAGTTGTTATTCAGACCACCCTTCTATACGCCATCAAGGTCCTCCGTCTCAAGGTATTCCATCTCATTTCTCAGATTTTGTTTTTCTTTTCATATTTTTCATCTTATCAAAGAACCCTTATAATCATGATATAAATTGATACACTCTCTTCCAGAACTACGGAGGCATAAAAAAGTAGAAGTGATCTTTGAAATCTGTTTTTTAGAAGTTGCACTAAGATGCTAATGCTCATGATGTGTCTTTATTAAAGAAGGAAGCAAATTACTTTTGGTATTAAACTGAGTTTGAGGCTATGGAGTTAAAAAGCGCATTTTGTGAGGCTTTATAACTCAAAAAGGAGTAGTCTAGATCTTGGGCAAGAAATTGGCAAGGGAAATCCCCAGGAAACAAAAGTAAATGCTATCATAAATGTAGATTGGAAAAAGAAAAGATGCAATTTGCCTAATAAGCTTTGGCTGTAAATATATCTTTGCCTAACAAATATTTCTTTGGTCCATTTACTTTTTAGTTAAATTTTTAAAAGCCATAACTTCAGGCAATTGAGTCAAGAGCAGTGGCTTTCTACTCAAAGAAGTTGAAAAATTAGCATATGAATTGTTTCAAAAATTGGTATATGTTAGGTATGCATGTGAAGTATGTACTGTGTAGACAATCTTTGTTTGTTGTGTGCTACTTCTTTGTGTTCTTATCCACTCAATCGCGGCATCACTATTGTTTCATTTCTTTTAGAAGTTTAGTAAAACTTCTGGCTTACCAAATTTTTGTAGCTAAATGTGTATTTGACCAAACCTAATACTAGACAGTAAACAAAGCATCGCTATATGATCATTCTCCATATTGATATAAACACTTTTTTAGCCATGAGCCTTAACGGTTGTTGATTCTATTAATTAAATCCCCCCCTTTTAAAATGGTTTTTTTTGTACGGTAGAGACATTTTGTCCTAACAAATGTAGAGTCATGATACTTACCTATGTAACCAATGTAGAGTGATGATAATTTCATCTTGTGTTAAATCTGATTCAATGGGATCAAGTTAGAAGGTCTAAAGTTATCCGAATTTAAATTAATTGCAGGTGTTGGTGGCTCTTCAAGCAGCACTTGCCGTTCTGGGTAATGCTACAATGTGCATGGCTGCATATCGTATATACAAATCCTGGGAGGGCACTGAAAATTTTTGAAACTGTGCAGCGTGGGCATCTAGAATTAATATATTAGACTGAGCAGATATCTTCTTTTTTTGCTGTTTGGTAAACTACTGTTCTTAATGTTTTGGCTAATATGAAAGTGAGGAGTCTGATTTATGAAAACCATTAAAATATAAAAGATGATGGTTACTAGAAATCCTTCTTTTTCGTATCAGTGCCATCAGCCTTGATTTCCTCTGAATATCCTTATTATGTTTTCTTGCAACAGGATAAACTTGTTGGAAAATTTGTGAGATCAAGATCATATTCAGTAACAGTACGCTTCAATTCTAGAGTTTGGATTCAACTTTCAAGGTCATCTTATATGTGGAGCCTGTGTATGCAGAAGAATCTCCACTGTCCAGCATGAATAATCATCTCCTGTATATTTCTGAACTCCTAATTGTTCAGAATAGTCATCATAGTCATAACTGATAAAGAGTGAGGTATGAGGATCTGACATGTATTTTTTTTAAATTGTTTTCCAGTAATTGGTAATAGCATATATGTTGACATGAAAAAGAGTAACTGTTTGATTACATATATTCTGCTTTAATTGATCGAAGCCACTGTCATTTCATAATGAGTTAATTGTAGCTTGGAAATGTCTATAGTTTGAAGGATTTAGAAGGCCACTGTCCAACTTTCTGATCAAATCAATTTAACAGATATGTTTCTTGTGACACTGGATTAAAGCACACTAACTTCTTCTACTGAAGATGAACAACCTTATCCTTCAACTTCTTGTTCTCTAACCTGGGTCTCCAAAAACAGTGTTAGATTCTTTAGCACCATTTCTTCCCCTACCATCCTTTCACTTCTTCTGTACATATATATTATTAAGACTCTTATGTATTAGTATGCGGTGCGAAATAAATGAAGATATAGGATAGACTATTTTTGTTGTTTCTGGCTTTTTTTTTTATGATTTTTTGATTTTCTCTTGTCGTTCGCTTCATTTTGCTGCTCCTGCCGTTCCTTCATACTATTATTGTACTTATTGTACATTGTTCTGATCGTTTATAAACATGTGCAGTGATATATGCATGAATGGATGACATTTTTATGGTTTGCTATTTCATTTTTGTGTAGATGGGACTGTGGAATGTATGTGATCTCTTGGTTGCAAAGCTGGGAAAATATTAGAAAGCCTGAGTGGAATGGTTTCACTATGCCTAATGTGAGTAAATTGGTATATTACTTGTTACAATTGCACTTTATTTGACTGCGAACGTGTTTGTGCAGGAAGACATGGATCAAAAGCGGGTTGATATGGTCTGGTGGTTAGTAGCGCATGAGAAGAATAAATATCGGGACATGGTCATGCATGGCATTGAAGGTTGGAAACCTCAGAAAATAAGGAGAAAGTAGTCGGTGTTGTATTTATTCTGTTCATATTGTAGTTTGTCATCATCTTTTGTTGCAATGTAAATGAAACTCAATTATTTATATGCAACTGTGAGAACACTAGTACTTGTTTTGTATATTATGAGTGGTCTGCAAACACTCTTCCCTTATGTGCACCACTTATTCCTTACTTGCGAAAACATACTTAGGAAAGTCAATTTCTTCAACAGATCTTGTGGGCAAGTAAATTAGAAAATAGGGGGCACAAAGGCCATGTGCCTAACATATAAAAAGAAATAGAATGGCATCCACGAGAAAGATGAGGCACAGTTTTCTCTGTATAAAAAGAAATAGAATCGCAACCCAGCTTGGAATATCATATCGGTAGGCATAGGAGCTAATTCACAGGGGCGAAAATTTACTAAAGAAGATGTTTACCTTGGTTCTATTTACATGCCCTTACAGCATCTTTGAAGGTAGCCAAGGTGCCTATGTGCAAGAACTCTCCTCTATATGCAACAACTTTCCTTACGTGCAA
Source organism: Inga leiocalycina (assembly GCA_963242795.1). Lineage (NCBI taxonomy): Eukaryota > Viridiplantae > Streptophyta > Magnoliopsida > Fabales > Fabaceae > Inga > Inga leiocalycina. The sequence goes on from OY725321.1 coordinate 65,167,382, forward strand.
AACATGTTCCGTTTGTTCAATATCTCTTCCACTTAGGTTCATTTTGTGGTCACAAGTGCCACTGAACCATGTGCGAAAGATCTTCCCTCATGTGCAAGAACTCTTCCCTATGTGCAATCATTCTTCCCTTATATTCAAGAACTCTTCCCTATGTGCAAGCACTCTTCCCTGTGTGCACCAACTCTTCCCTACGTGCAAAACATGTTCCGTTTGCTCAATTTCTCTTCCACTTAGGTTCATTTAGCCCTCATAAGTGCCACTGAACCATGTGCGAAAGATCTTCCCTCATGTGCAAGAACTTTTCCTTATGTGCAAGACATCTTCCCTATGTGCAAGAACTCTTCCCTATGTGCAAGACATCTTCCCTCTGTGTAAGAACGCTCCCCTATGTGCAACAACTCTTCCCTACGTGCAAAACATGTTCCGTTTGTTCAGTGTCTCTTACACTTAGGTTCATTTAGTCCTCACAAGTGCCACTGAACCATGTGCGAAAGATCTTCCCTCATGTGCAAGAGCTCTTCCCTATGTGCAATCACTCTTCCCTTGTGTTCAAGAACTCTTCCATATGTGCAATTATCTAACCCGAAGTGGAAAGCATCTCCCATGGGTTCAAAACATCTTACACTTGGGTTAATAAGTGTTCATAAGTGTAACATAACCATATGCAACAAATCTTTCCCTACGTGCAAAAACAAGCCTATGTGCAACATGAATGATCAAAAGATGTTTAGAATTAATAGGTTGACAACATGAAATTTAACAGTTATAATTACAAAACGTAGCTCTAGAATAAGGGTCTTCACACAACTCACCTCCCCTTTACTGATATATCGAACCTCCGGCACCATCCACAATGAACGACGGCCAGAAGGGATGATGTTTATCTGTGCACAACTAAGGACAAGAAGCTAGGGAGGATGTCAATCGCTTGCTCTGTTTCTTACGCGAGTAACTCACTGGTTCTGTTCCTTTTTCTTTCATTTCCCTCTCTTTTCTCATTAAGGGCATTGAGGTCTTTTCCTGCTGCGAAATTAATGACAGATTAGGTCAGGTCCCATTCAGCAAATATTAGGCTAATGAGGTCTTTTATAACAATTTTCCCTTATAATTATTCAAGGAAGATTATATTACCCATAAATAGTCCAATAAAATGCGTCTTCTTTCGGTGATTCTAATTTTACTCAGCGAAAGAGTAACCTGCAAATCAATGAATAGAATAACTATTAATTATTAAAGAAAAGTGGTGATTTAATTAGCTTGCAGAGGCCAATTCATACATAAACAAATAAACTCAACCATATGCATGATTACAAATCATTCATGGAAGTTTCAGATTGGAGAAATTTCATCCTCATGAACAACAAAGATGAGGTTAACAAAAGCATATAAAATGTATAAAAAAGTACAAGAGAGCACACTATACTATATTCCTAAGCAGTAAACTATGAAACTTATTTTAGTTTCCGTGGCAATAATGCATAGCATTTTTGAGGGACTGAAAGTAGAATAATTACACACTAGAATGAAAATGAAAATTAGGCTATGTATCGAACATGTCCAATCAATTAAAATAAGAGATAAGTAAAAGCAAAGAAAAGGCACTCTTTTAAGGACTTGTTTGGTTCAAAATGGGACTGGGAAAGCTCCTTAGATTACCATTGACACATAGGAAACTTTCTTTCCAATAAATCACTTTGCTATCGGTTAAACACAATAAAAATAATGTCTCTCATTTTTTTTTTCATTTCTTAAATAATTTCTCCATGTACCAAATGGACATTAAAAGGAGGTTACAGAACTTACCTCGTTGTGAGAGAGGTGGCCAATAATGATTGGTCTTGATCTTGCTCAAGCCTTGGAACCTATTAAGACAGTTTCATTTCACATCTTGATACAAATCTTTAGATAAGTACCGAGAAAGACAAGAATATGAAACCTATTATATTTACCTGTTCTAACGCCTGATTTTCTTCCAAGAATTTGACTTCCTATATTGGCATTAAATTTTCAAGACATGGAAAAAAAAAACGAGGCAATATAATTATGAAGACTTAGAAAGTAATTAACATGAGAATTAATCACAAGAATTTGAATACCTGATTAAGTCTCTGGTTTTCTTCCATCAGTCTGGCTTCCTTCATTGATATTAAAAATAAACACGTTAATGAAAAATGTGGGGGACGTATATGAAGACACATAAAAAGGACTTCTATTTTATACACAGTTTGAGAATGACTTGCATGAAAATTCAAAATTAAGATACGTATTCTTATTTAGGACGCATCATATAGGACACACATGTTTTCATATTTTTGGTCTTCAACTCTGAATATCTTATAAGTTTTGAAACACTTGAAAAACTTAAATTCCTTAAGAATACACATGCTGATTCCAACAAATTAATTATCTATTATATCTCATTATAACCAAGGAAAAGACGAATGTATGAGATACTCCCACTGGTCCTTTATATAAGACATATTTGTCCATCTCTTTTCTTAATTTATTGCTATTGATGCTCCCTTAACAATAATCAAAGAGGAGACGAAATGAGGAAATTAAGAAAAAATGACTAGGATATTTTTGAAAATACATGTTATATTAAATAACTTCTTTAATCTAACCAAATTAGGTAAATATGTTTTATATTAAGGACCAGAGGGAGAATATTTTTTTTTGATAAATGAACATAACTCCAACCTCTTTCTTAAGAACACTGATCTCCTGCTCAAATGCTTCAGCCTGAAAGACATGGAATCAATTTAAAATGGAACAATAATATATGGAGAAAACATAATATGCAATGTATATAGAAGAAATATAAAATCATAGTGAAGTAACAACACCAATACAATAAACTTTTATATAATATATTAATAAGCTAAATCAGACCGATAAAAATATTTCTCTCATAAGGGAAAAACCAACCTTTGCTTGTGAAATGAGATTCAAGCTTGTGTTAAGTAAATCTTCTAGTTTCCTTAGATCTCTTGAGGTCAATCCTTGAAGTTCTTCTCCATAGAGCTGCCTGGTAGATGTGGAACTACGGATTTGAATCAACAATAAACACTTTGCAGCATACTACCACGAGTCCTCAATATAATATCAATTTAACTAATTTGGTTAGATTAAGGAAATTAGTTAAATTAGTTGTGTAAAAAATGCATATTGGATTCTCTAAAATACTCTCTTAAACCATTTGCAGTGAAACTACCTTTTGATGCTAAACAACTTTAACATGTGCAATGAATAGTAATAGTTTAGAAAAAACTGATAAATACGAGGGACAAATTGGATTGACATCTTGTATTTAAAACCAAATCCAACTCCTTAACTAGCTCATTTATTAGAAACTGAAGCTAATATCTTATATGATAAAACTTGATGCGGCCTGTGAGGTCCCCGGGCATAGCATGGACTTTAAAAGAAGAATTGTAATTTATTTCTTATGAACTTAACATAGTTTATATATATATATATATTTAGCACAAACATCTTTCTATTAGAAGTAATTATGTTTTAGTTACTAATGGGTACTAGATGTGGGAACCTCTTCCCGCAAGAATTCATACCTTGATGGCTTGATTTGCCATGCACGATGTGAAGAATTAACCCTTCCATTATACTCGATCCCCGTTGGTTTTTTCTTATATTTTACTTTGATATACACATATATATTGATTATTTGTAACTCCAAAATCATACCTCAATTCACGAGTCTTCTCTTTTAGTTCCTTGTTTAGCTTAAAATGTTCACCTTCTACCTGTCCAATTACCCAAAAAAGAAAAAAGAATAAAATATCCGCTAGTTTTTCTCTGATATCTCAAAATAACATACCACTGGTCGTAGAATTGTGAGTGTGTGCATTATTGCTCTATACGGTTTCCAAACCCTATGATTATGAACAATCCTAATCTATGAGTATATGGTATGCTAGAATAGCAATAGTTAAAGCCTAACTGTGCCACACACATATGCTGTTACTGCCGTATGGATATACCATACCAAAATACAGTGAACTAACACCCTAAGTTCATCTGGTTCATAGAACATGTATAGTGAAATAAAAAAGAATAAAATAAAAATGTAATTTCGTGGGTGAGAAATGTTACTTGAGTCTCAAAAACATGATGATGATGATGATGGATAGTGCATCTTTCAACCTTTGCATAATAAATTAATTCACTCTTTTCAATTGTAAATCAAAAACAGCGAAAGATCAAAAGAGGTAGGGTGGAGAAGAACATTATACCTGAAAGTCAAGAGATGACTGGCATGTGTTGACAAGGTTTACATCTGAGTACAAGTTTCTCCTTCCTATCACTTGCCTCGTGCTTAATTGAAACCGCAAAAATGTTGCATATTAGTTCATATTTTTCATTCGTTATGCATTTAGTTAAGCAACTTGACATGTAAATTTATGTGTATGCGCGTTTGCATGCGTGTGTGTCTGTTTCTGTTGTATCTTGGTATATAAGTGAAAAGACCCAAACTCATTGTGAAGTTTTGAGTTAAGATGTGGTATAGAGCCCATTTATAAGCATCATGCTGCTGCTGTTGGGCCCAGCTTGTTTCTCTCCCTTTTCAAGACGCCCTCCGGACCAAACAAGTGGTAACAGAGCCTGGTTTGATAACTTGTGTGAAGATGATGATGAAAAACCTAGATTACAAAAAGACTCTAATGCACATGTTTATGTGGTAAAGGTAGACTCACACACTTAGTGGAGAGATTGTATGCGATACAAGTGAGAGGACCCTTTGCTATTTTTGCTGGAGTCACGTCTATCAAAAGTCTTTTACCCATTGCCATAGCATAGAGATAAGATCTTCATCAAATGGATGTTAAAAGTTATTTTCTCAACGGTTATGCCTATCGTGTGAAGTATGCAATCTTTGTAATGCTAACAGATGAGTATCATGCACTGTTAGACATAGATACTTTTGCTATCTGGCACTTTCTTGTTGATTTTTGAATCTCCCAAACCCTCTTCCTAATCTTCAATATGCATACTATATATAATCATTAAGATTTATTTAGCACATAAATTTATTGTATATAAATTGATCACACACACACACACACACTGAATAAATGGACAACACACAATTAACTCTCAACTTCTGGCAAAAAGAAAATAACTCTCAACTATGTCTTCTGCTCTTCTTTGTGCCTTCCTTTAATTGTCTCTCTCTAATTGATCATCTCCAGATTAGTTCTTACTTGTTAAATACATGGTAATTAATTAATTAAGTGACAATCAAACAGATCAGATACATAAATGCTGACACTTCAAAATAATAGATAAGTGAACTTATTGACCAAAATTGGTATACCAATAATCTAGACCTAGATTCCAGGTTAAATTATTATGCATTTTATTAGAGAATTCTCATGTGAGAAATTTCACTCTATCAAAAACTAAAGAAAATAATACAAAAAATTAGAAGAGAGAGCATGGATGAGACGAACAAAGGCATAAGGCTCCCAGAACTTCTCGATCAGCAAATATAGATCAGGATTATTTCTTTTCTTCTAAAAATATTCAAAAAAAAAAAAATCCCAGACGTGATTGAAATTCAGTTTATTCTGATTTCTTCTAATAGAAAATACAAATTAGAGAGAGAAAAGATACCTTGTACTGGCATAATCAAAGAGTTTGCCAGAAGCTGAAAACACAAAGAGAGCAATCTCAGCATCACAGAGAGTTGAGAGCTCCATAGACTTCTTGAAGAGACCTTTCCTTCTCTTTGAAAAAGCCACCTGTCTGGCTGCTACGTTCTCTATCTTCTTTATCGCTATCTTCCTTCTCGTCATTTCAATCCCTCCTTCTTTGTAAGTAAACAAAATTAACTTTTTTTATAAAAATAATTGGAGAAATCTACGGCCAAACAAGCTTTAACTCTACATGTTCTGCGTTGGATTGAAATAAAAGTGGGCCAAGTGTATTAAAGAGACTAGGAAGAAGAAGCAGGGCAGATGAAAGGAAACAGAAAATAAATATGAAAGATAGGGTTTGTTTAGAAGAAGAAGAAGAAGAAAGAATCTGAAAAGTGATTATGAAAGGAAAAGAAAAAATGGAAAGAAAGAAAGAAAATAAAGTTTTTGGAGAGAAGAAAAGCTAGAGTTGGCAAGATAGAGGCATAGCCTTGTGTTCAGTCTTTCCTTATCTCAACCTTTTTTTTCTTTTTCATCTTTCTTTTTTTTCCCCTCTTAGTAAAATTATTTGCAGCTTTATGTCTACGTTGTTTCTTAAATGGCCATCAAGTCGAAGAAAGAATCTGAATAATTCATTTTAGAGATAGCGTCGATCGATTTTTATGTTTTTACTGCATGGATGTGGTCCTTTCCCTGGATCAAACATTGTGAGTTTAATTTTTTTTAATACACACACATATATTAAATAATAACATAATTACACATAATTCAAAATTCATGATAGATCTCCATTTGATAAGTAAAATAATTCCTACTTGTCACAGACTTTTTTTTGTCTGACCTACTTACAGATTAAAATACATATTTTATGTAACTTCTTTTGTTAATTTTATACGATACGATTCAGTATTTCTTGTTTAATAGTGGTGCCAAATAACTTTTATTTAAACATAAATATAAACCAACACAGATTTCATAATGAGTTGTATGAAATGAATCATAATATCTAGATATGAATGTTACACACACACACACACTAAAAAAAATGGGAAATTTGGGTGAAATTTGATCATGTTTGTTCAAATTGGGAAACAATGTACAATCAACCAACGTTATTTTCCTTTTATGGGCAAACAGTTGAATTAAATAAAAATATAGCGGCGCTTTTACATTAATTACTCAAAAGGGATAAAAATAAAAAATATGTAATATTTATTTTATTCAGATTATTATCATCATATAATGAAAATATTTCCTTATTATTTTTATTTGTTGATTTAATAAATTTCTAATTTTTAAGTCATATAAATAGTATAAATTTATTTGGGATAAAGTAAAAGTTAGTTTTTGCCCCAATATTATTCCTTTTTAAAAGGTAAAATGTGATCATGGACTTGTAGAAAAGTTGGAAGTCCAAATTTATTCATGTCACTTTAATGACATTTATATTTATAAAAGAGAATTATTGTGAAATCCCAAGAATAGGATTTAATAATAAAAAAATCTTAATGACATTTGAGCAGCATGAATTTATTATTACTTTCTATTTTATAACTTGTTATTATATATTCATCAGATAATGATATTGAACTTTTGGATGATTAGATTCATTCAGTAAGACCTTAATTACATTAATTTTTCTACTTTTTATTTCTTGACAAAAAAAACTTCACATTAAAAATACAAGTTATAACAAGTAAAAATACGGAATATAAGGAGAAATAAAACACAACAATAACAACACCCCCTACTGATAAAGGGGATGTATAAGAGAGAGAGATTCCTTTCTTTATCACATTTATATTTATAGTTAATAGTTATGGATGAAAGTTTTGGTAATTAAGTATTAAATATATACTTAGTCTAATCAATCAAAAATAGTTAGAAATTATTAGCAAAAAGCAGAAATAGTTAGAAACATTTTTGAAAAAAAATTAAAAATATGTCCTCCAGTCTTTAATATAAGAATTAATTGAAAAGTTACATTTGATTCTAAATATAAGACCTTAATTCACTTTATCTTTAAAATTTATGATTTTTATTCCAAAGCATTCCTATTGATTGTACACATTAAGGGGGTCGTTATGATTAAATATGATATTTTAGGAAAATCAACATATTTTTGTTATAAATAACTAATATAACTGATTCCCTTAATTTACCCAATTTAGTTATGTTACACACCCTTATCTTAATTTCACCTTTACCAGAGTATTCGCGGAAAATAATATGCGGTTTAGTGGGTAACACAGGAATAGCATAAATATACTAATAATATGTGCATGATTACAGAAAATCCCCATAAGGGTTCATACATGATACTTACAATTAAGGTAGTTGCACAGGGCTACTAGGGTGTCTAAATCCATCCCAGTGAAATACAGACTTCTTCCCGTCTTCGCTCCACCACTGCAACCCTCTCTCGTGCAGTTCTCTTCTTTGATTTCCGTGTACCTTCTGTATTCGCCTGTCTAAATTGTTGGTAGGGGAGGGTGAGATTCGAGAGAATCTCAGTAGGAAACAGATACCATAATGCATGCATGATAGATTCTACGTATATGACATGTTAGCTTTAACTATATGTATGCACTATAATGATATTTCTGCATGCTCAATGTTTCATGTAATAAAACTATGGTCACAGCAAAATAGAAATAGAACTTCATTTGTTCAAATATGCTCTATATAATCAAGTAAAGTAATCACATAAATCACTACACAAGCAAAGACATTAATTACATGCAATCAAGGTAAATCCCTTACCTTAACTCTTTTTCGCCTCGAAACGTGTGCCTCGTAAAGCGTGCCAACAACTCGGGACCCATATTCGATCCTACAATTCCAAATGTACCATTTAGATACTTCCATAATATTTCTGGGAGTTATATGAGTCTATATTGAAAAATTACTAAAATGCCCCCAGGGACTGGCTAGGCCCCATCGTACCCAGTCTGACTGTACTTTTTCCAAAATTTTGACTAGAGCTATCCTAATGTATTTTCACCCAAGGAATCCATTTTCAGGCTCGAAATTGGAAAATTAAAATTCAATGTCAAATTACGAAATTACCTTTGACAGCTCGACTTTTAGGGTTTTAGAGGCGTTTTCGTAATTATACTTTTTCGGCCTTTTCCGAAAAAGTGCCCAACTATAACCCTACCTAATTTTCCCTCCTGAACTCAATGGAACCATCAAATCATTGAAATTTTAACTCTAAGGCTCATTTCTAGCTCCTGCTGAATTGTACAATTCCCCAAAAAAATTGGGGTTTTTCGATTTTGAATCCGCAGATGTATTTTTTTCTACTCCTAATCACTTTATTAACTATTTAATTATGTTAAAACCACCAATTAGACTCAATTTTTGTAGTATAACATCTAGGACACACCTTTTTCCAAACTTTACAATCGGAGTAAATACAACAGAAATCCACCGATTAAACTACTCATAGCAGTCAGAACATTCAATATTCAAAGGTTTGGAAGTTATCTTTTGCTTCCTCTGGAACTTCCCTTTGATAACCAAACCCTAGCCCCTTTTAAAAAATAAATGAGCTTCAACTACATTAAACCATGTAGAAAAGAAGCTTAGAGGAAGGATTATGCAGGTTATGAGCTAAGTCATAGGAGAAATCAAGCTTACTTGTGAGTTCTTGCTCCTTCTCTCTCTAGAATCTCAAAACACTCTCTCCCTCTCTATAACCTGATATGGTGTCGGAAATAAGGAGGAAGAAGGAGAAAAAATGTTTTATAACATATCCCATACTTATGTCATCTATGTAACACGCTGATGTCATAATTCCCAATTTTTGGATTTTTTGAAATTATAACTAATTCTAGAAAAATTGAATTGGAGTGATTCTGAAGGATATAGAACCCTTATTGAGTCTATTTCAAGAAAAAATATAGAATTTTGTCATTTGGTAGCACAAAATTCCTAGAATTTTAATCTTTGCTTACTGTTTCAGAAACTTTACAGTTTTTCTGGGCTAACTTCAAAAATTCATATTTTTTTGGATATAGCTTCAAATGATTTATATGACCTATCAAATTAAAGCTCAGGATGTCTACTTTCACTTTATAAAAGTTCATAATTTTTACTCATCATTTGGTCATAAACAATCACATGACAATCTTACTACCTCACAAGTGATTTCACTGGAAGCATAATCGCTTTCTTCAAAATTCATCATTTTATTTTCTTTAATACCCCAAAGATATAAGAGACATTAGAGAATAGATTTGGGACATATACTAAACTGGGACTTAGCAGTCCACTTAATTTAGGCTTATTTCTAAGTCTTCAATCTCAAAATTTGGGGTATTACAAGTTCTCTATCTCATATGTTAAGAAAATGAGGTAGTAATATTTATTAAACAAATTTTGTGTCAAAAGAGAAGTTTTATTATTGATTTACCTATCGTGTAGGAAATGTTATTTTAAAAGCATTAATCTATTTTCATCTTCCCAAATAGATCTGCTATCCAATATTATTTGAGCATATAGAAATAGATGATGATAATAATATATTATTATGTTGATTATGAATATATATATATATATATATATATATAGAGTACATTTCATTTTTATACTAGAATATTTAACTTTGTGATGAGAAGGACTTTAGTAAGATATAGTGAAATCTGAATTTGATTTTTTCAAAAAAGATTTTGGATGACTTGTTAAAATTTAATTTGGATTAACTTTTGGATAATAGTTTTTACGATTTACGATGTAAGTATATGAAAAGAATTTTATCTTGACTTACGAAAAAGGATTTCTGAAATCATGGTTTTAACCATTCCCAAACACATACTTAAAGTAAAAGAGAGATGACATTCATTAGTGCCAGGGTTGGATCAATTTATACATACATATATATATATATATATATATATATATACATATATATTTATCCAGGTATTAAAAATTGGACCAGACCGGGCTGAACCAGCGAACCAGTGGTCCAACCAGTCTGGTTTGGTCGGTGAACTGTACGGACCGATTCACCCAATTTTTTAAAATCCTTTTTAATTCATTTTTACACATGATTTCATATAAATAAGTTTGAAATATTTACTTCCTCACCGGTTTAGCCTCGGTTTAGCTTTGGTTTGACTTTTATCTGATCCACTGACCCTTAACCCAATACCCCGATCGATTCAGTATCTGGTCCGATTTTCAGTACCTTGATATTTATAGAGTACTAGGATTCCATTAGATGCAGCAAGACTACATGCATGGGGGCTGCTAACTTAACCCAAATATTTATATACCTATGGTATTGAGGTGCTATCTGGAAGCGCGTAGGTGTACCCGTTAAAGTAGCCAGCCAACATTTTGGCTTGCTGTTGAGAGCAATTTAAGAGCTCGTTTGGTTCAACCCCATTGGATGCCTGCAATGGTAATCATAATTGCATTATCAAGAGAAGAGTGTTTGGTTGCTCTTTAGCATGGTAATAGGGTTTACCATGGTAATGATGATTACCAAAAAATTGGTAATCCTCATTCATAACTCCCCTTCTATGAATTCTTGTTACCATCCCATTGTATGGTTAAAAAAGTCCAATTTACCCTTTAATTTCTTGTATTTTGTTTTATTTATCTCATTTCACTTACCACATCACGTCACAACTGCCACCGCCACTACCTCCTCCTCCTCCGTCACCTCCACCCGATGTTGCCACCACTACCTCCTCTATCGTCATCACATCCACCTCCTGTCGTTGCCACTATCATCTCCTCCTCTTCCACTACTCAGTTGCCACCCCTATCATTGCTATCGCCGCCAATACCTTCTCCTCCACCCCTGTTACCATCAATACCTCCTCCGCCACCACCGCCACCCACTGCCACCATTGCTACCTCCTCTACCGCCGCCACCCGCCCACTGCCACCACCACTACCTCCTCCTCCACTGTCACCCCCGCCACCTACCCACCTCCACCACCACTACCTATGCTGTCGCCCGCCTATTGCAGCCACCACCACCACCACCTCCTACGCTGTCACTGTTGCCACCTGCCCACCGCCACCCCCACTACCTCTCCATTGCAGCAGCAGCTGCTGGCCCACCACCACCACCACCTCCTCCTTTGCCACCGCCAGCCGCCCACCGCTACCACCATTACCACCACTACCTCATCCTCTGCCGCCACTACATACTTCTCCTTTATCCCCACCGCCGCCAACTCTTAGCTATTTTTTCTACAAAGATTATATTAAGGGTAAAATAGACTTTGTGAAATATATTAATATTTAAAAATCAAACCAAACATTACCCCTATAATTAATATTGCATTGCATCACAATTGCATCACATTGCATTGCACTACAGGGTGTAATGTGATCAAACTAAATGGGCCCTAAGGGTTGTTTGATTTTTTTTTTAAAATTTTTTTTAAGCAATAAAATAATAAAACTTGTTTGGTGAACTGTTTTCAAAAACTTGTTTTTAAAAATAAAAAAACAAAAAGCTGTTTTTAAAAACTAAAAATAAAAAACAATTTTTAGTTGTTTTTTTATTTTTTGAGGCAACCACTTATCCACTATTGACAATATGCTACCAGTGACAACCACCGTTATGTCACTACTGGTGATTATTCCGCCATATCATTTCAAAAACAAATTTTTTAAAACAACTATCCAAACATATTTTTTTTTATTTTTATTTTTAAAACTTGTTTCCAAAAACTATTTTACAAAACTATTTCTAAGAACAAAAAACAGAAAATAGAATAAAACAAGCTCTTAATCTCACCAATTCAGTTCCATCTCCAAAACTGGCACTCATATATGTTGAACCAATAAATATTGTGTTAAAGTGCAATTTTACTCTGGAACTAATCACTCAAGAGCACCGTGTATCTGAAAGTTTTTTGAAGAGTAATTTCGCGCGTCAAAAATGTTAAAAAAGAAGCAAATTTACCCTAACCATTTAAAAACTACCGTTGATAATAAAAAAGTGATATTGACAGTTAACATTTTTAACAATAAGGTTTAAAATGGCTCATCAAAAAACTTTTGGATACTCAGAACTTTTGAGTGGTTACTTTCGAGGCAAAAAATTACACCATAATCCAATAATATTTGGGTAAAGTATCATTTACCACATCATCGTTTTATTTTACAATTGCATTCATCACCCTAAAAATTTGTTGTGCAATTTTATCCTTAAAATAGTTTTAAAATGAAAGTTTACTCTTAAAGCATTTTTTTAGGTACAATTTTGTTGTCGTTAACTCCAAAAAAGTCTATAAGTTAAAGTGCATCAAATAACTAATTCTAGAGTAATTTTTTAGAGCATTTTTCCTTTAGATTATTTTCATAAATATTTTCATATTTACAGTACTTTATTTCATATTTTTAGTATTCACCTTTAACATTTTCAATATTCAATTTGTTAATTTTTTGATGGTCATCAACAAAACCCTTTAAGATCAATATTATACCAAAATAATACTTTAAGGATAAAATTGCACTAAAAATAAGATCAGGGTGTTGAATGCTATTGATTAGGACGTTTTTGTATGTTAGCATTGGGGTCCACAATAAAAAATTAATCAAGGATTGCGTATTTGGCAAACTTAGGATTATTCTCTTTTCTCGAGGAGCCTTTTATTGAATCCTAAGTAATCTAAATGTTATGCAATGAAAGCAAAGGGAAATTCGTTTTGGGTTTTTCAAATTAATAAACTAAGGACTAATGCAATTAAATTTAAAGCTAAACTATTGTTTTTGGTATTTTTATAAAAATAGGATGGATATGAAGAAATGAATATTGGTAGCAAAGTAAATGGCTTTCCTAAGTTTTTAAAATGATTTGGGACTTAATTTATCATCAAGTCAAAGTGAAAACCTCAAGCAAACACATTGAGTCCAATTTATCTAATTAATGACGAATCCTATGATCGCATTCATAGTCATCTCTTAGATAAATTGTTAAAAACCACTTGATGTGTGTTTAAAAATTATTTTAATGCACTCATTTCCTCTTAAATGAGAGCACTATCGCGATACTCAATTTGAAATAAATCTATCATACACACTAGTAATCACATAGAATGTATAACTTCATTAATCCAAAAGAAAAATAATTTCAATCCATAGTCCAAATACATCAAAAAAAAAAATTCAACACAAATGTTAACCAACAAGGACAAATGAACACTCATCTAAATCTCACATATATGTACCAATGTAGAATTAAACCAAATAGAGCACAATTAATACATATAATGAGATAATGGAAAACTAATGAGCTCCCCTTTCTAGCACATTGAAGCTCTAACCATTGTCCACCAACAAGAAGCAAGATAATTAGCTGCTCATGCAATTAATTACAGCTGCAACTTGTCCAAAACAATTGAAATCCATGAGAAATTAAGTGTTGACTGAATCTGGAGTGGAAGGTGAGGAGGAAATAGGAGAGACAGGGATGTGGTATGGAGGAGGCGCTATGATGATGATGAACAGAGGAGGTACGTTGATATTGAAATATCCCAAAATTTAGTAAAAGGTTAAATTTTTCAAAATTTTTTTTTAATAGGAATTAGATAATAAGTCAAGTTATGGAACGTACAAAATTTAAGGAATTTTAAATTAGACAAAGGAAAACTAGGGCTCAGTGTGTGTAATTAATAGGATATACATATAGACTTACCGACACACACTAACAATTAATCACTCCTTCTTCTTTTCGTTTGCACACCTGGAGGCTTCTCACAAACACACACACATACAACCAATAAACAATACACACACTTTACACATTTCCCATTTTCATTCGGACAACACACACACACACACACTCAATAACCAATGAGTCAATAAAAAACACTCCCTCTCACTCCCTTAACCATGCAAGCTAGGCAGCCATAGAAAGCAAACAAAATAGAATCAAGAAAGAGAGAGATGTGAGTGATCGATGCAATTGAGGAAGGAAGAAGAAGCTCCAAACTTCACATGCAACACCATAAACTTGTATATGTGAGTCTCCTACACATTTATCTATGTTTTCACGTTGGATTTGAGTGGTTTTTGTGGTGGTTTTTTGGCTAGAATAAGAGAAAAGTTGTAACCCCCTCCGTAATTATATCTGAAATACGCGATTAAAATGAAATAGAGACTAATAATAATCAAATAACATTTACTAACCCATCACATGATGGGGTTTTCAAAAAAATACCTTTCAAAATCATTTATAACCTTGGTCTCATATTCACATTTCAAATACAATTACTACGCGAAGATAAATCACATTCATATAAATATCAGAGTGCACAACATAATCATCCCGGCAATCTCGAGTACATACCTTCGCTAAAGATATATAAGGCACAATTGTCCATTACAATTCTTCAAATGGGGATTACACAATCTCATCTCGAATGAGTCATAGTCGCTCCCTCCACGAGCCACTTGCCCTGTCTAAATTGTTGGTAAGGGAGGGTGAGATTCGAGAGAATCTCAGTAGGGAAACATTATCAATATGTAGGCAAGATAAGTGTTTAATGCATGACATGCTTGCATTACATAACTCATGCACACATATAATGACAAATCTATAAGCTCAATGCTTCAAACGATACACATATGGCCATAACATATATTGAAACATAGCTTTAAACCATTCATACATGTTTCACATAATCAAGCAAAGCAATAACATGCATCAACACATTAATACAGTTATCAAAGCATGCAGGAGAGATAAGTTCCCTACCTCTAGTCTTTTCTCCTCGATTTGCGTGCCAGCAACTCGGGGCTTCACATTCGATCCTACAATGTCAAATGTACTATTTAGAAACTTCTATAGTGTTTCTGGGGTTTATATGAGGCTATATTGAAAATTTACTAAAATACCCCTGGGGACCCGACCCGGCCTCGCCGTACCCGGTCCGGCTGTACTTTTCTTGAAATTTTGACATGGGCTATTCTGACATATTTTCGCCCAAGGAATCCATTTCTGGACTCGGAATTATAAAATTCAATGTCAATTTACAAATTTACCCTTGGCAGCCCCACTTTAAGGGTTTCAGGGGCGTTTTCGTAATTATGCTTTTTCGGCCTTTTCTGAAAAAGTGGCCAACTGTAACCCCACCTAATTTTCGCTCATAAACTCAATGGAACCATCAAATAATTGAAAATCCAACTCTAAGACCCATTTATAGCCATAACCAAAATATACAAGTACTCCGGGGAAAATTGGGGTTTTTCGGTTTCGGCTCCGTAAACGTGTTTCTTTCAACTCCTAACCACTTTATTAACCATTACATTAGGTTACAACTAACATCAAGACCCAATTTGGGCAGCACAACAGCCCCACACACATATTTTCCATTTTTGAAACCAATGACAATCCGGCGAAATTTCACCGATTAAATTGTCCACAGCAGCCAGAATAAGCAATATACGAAAGTTTGGAAGTTACCTCAAGCTCCCACTAGCTTTTACCAAATTTGGCTGAACCCTAGCCTCTTTGAACCATCAAAATTCTTTGCTTCAAAACCTTAATTCACATAGAGGAATAGCTTAGGAGAAGGATTATACACGTCAGGTACGAATTCACCAAAGAAATCGACCTACCTTGTGAGATTTCTCCTTCCTTCTCCCTCTTTTCTCCAAGCTCTCTCTCACGTTTTTTCTTTCTCTGAAATGGCGTCAGAAAATGGCTGATGAAGTTGGAGGAATTGCTTTTAATTCCATGCTGATGTCATCTTTTATTTTGATGATGTCATAATTCCCATTTTCGGATTTTCTGGCAGATTTTCTTCCCAAACTTTGAAAAATCATAACTAATTCTAGAAAAATATAAATGAGGTGATTCCAAAGCCAAATGAAAGATATTTAAGTCCTCTTCATAGGAAAAATATTGGACATTACTAAAAATCACCACACAATTACAGAATTACATAAAACTCATCACTGCCCCAAAACAGAGTTCAGTTTCCATCCCAAACTTTGGACAGTCATATCTCCTAGTTCACAAAACTAAATGGCACAAATTATATGTCCATTTTGAAGCTTGAGATGTGAACTATAAGACTGGAAAGTTTCATAATTTTCTCACATCATTTGCCTAGTAAAAACGTCCACACGAGAAGACTGCCCAGACAGAATTCACACTGGACAGCATTTCCAGTTTTGCAACCAATGTGTCCAATCCAATTTAAATCAATTCCAATGATTAAATACCACAACATGACACCATTTCCATCACAATACCCCATTCAATTCTTCCCTCTATTCTAAGTCAATTTGGATGTTAATCCACAATTGAACTCAAATACAGGGTTTTGGTGTTGCTCATAACACAAGCGACTACAATCCACTTTATATTCTCTAAAAGGGTTCATTAATCACTAACCACGTCTACTTTTGTAGTCATTAACCTCTAATCACAATTTGGAATCTTGCTAAACCGGGGCTTAGCAATCCACTAATCTCAGGCTTATTCTCTAAACTCAAGTCTCAAAATTCGGGGTATATACAAAAGTCGCCAGAAAATTCTGTCAACCAAAAAGCTGTAAAACCAGTGATTGTATGCCGATTTTGGGGCAAATTTTGGAGTTCTTTGGTTTTGAAATTTGCTCATTAACCTCAGTATATATGTTTAGGAGAGTATAGAGTTAAAATTCATGGTTATATGTTCGTTATCTTCACCTTGTTTTGCAGTCCCAAAAACCACTACAAAAAAAAGGACTTTTAGCGGCGACATTTGGCGGCGACTTTTAATGTCACCGCTAAAATTTAGACTTTCAGTGGTGACTTTTAAAGTCGCCATTGAAAGTTAGACTTTTGGCTGTGACAAAAGTGTTGCCGCTAAAAGTTAGACTTTCAGCAACGACATTGGGTTGTCGCCGCTGAAGGTGTAACTTTCCGCGGCGACACCGAAAGTCTAACTTTCAGCGGTGACATTGTATTGTTGCAGCTGAAAGGGTGTTTCAGTGGCGACTTTAGTATCGGCACTGAAAGTCTTGTTTGAAATTTTTCAAATTTTGTTTTAAAACACCTTCAGCGGCGACATTGTGTTGTCGCCGCCAAAAGGGTGTTTCAGTGGTGACTTAAGTGTTGCCACTGAAAGTCTTGTTTAAAATTTTTCAATGTTTTTAAAACACCTTCAACGATGACATTGTGTTGTTGCCGCCGAAAGGGTGTTTCAGTGGCGACTTTAGTGTCGCCATTGAAAGTCTTGTTTGAAAATTTTCAATTCTTTTTTAAAACACCTACAGCAGTGACACTATGTTGTCGCCACCGAAAGGGTGTTTCAGTGGCGACCTTAGTGTGGCCACTGAAAGTTTTGTTTGAAAATTTTCAAAATTATATGTTTTTTAAAACACTTTCAGCGGCGACTATCAAAAGTCGCCGCTGAAAGACAATTTCAACTTTTCTTTTATTAATTTTTTAAAAAATAATATTTATAAAATTAAAATATTAATTATAAAATAATTCTATTTAAGCTGAATTATTAAAATTATGTTATTATTTATTAATATTATATTTAATATTTTCTACTAACATAATATTTATGATATTATTATTTTATTTTATTTAAAAATAATATATATGTTATTAATATTATGTTAATAATTTTATATTAAAAATAATATTTATAATATTAAATTATTATTTATTAAGTAATTTTAATTAAAAAATTATTTAATTTAAATATATAAATATTTTTTTCGTTTTTATTAAATTTTTCATTATTTTTAATAATATTATATTTAATTAATAATTAATTATATGTATGTATGTATGTATGTATGTATGTATGTATGTATGTATGTATGTATGTATGTATGTATGTATGTATGTATGTATATGATAATATTATACATATAATAATATGTAATAATATGACACATGTTCATTTCGGCGCAAGTGGCAAAGACTCGTCGGCTCCCTGAGGTAGTGGATTCGAACGGGAGGAGAGACATTTGGAGGAATTATGAGGTGCAGACACGTGGCAACATGAAGAGGCGATATGTGGCAGCCAGGGGAGGCGGACACGTGACAGCATGAGGAGGTGACATGTGGCAGCCAAGGGAGGGGACACATGGCGCTCTGAGGAGCAAACATGTGGCATTTGTAAATTAAATTTTTTTAAAAAAATGTGTTTCAAATTTTTTTTAAAAAATTGACACTTTCTTTGTCGCCGCTGAAAGTATTGAGTTGCTACTGAAAGCCACATTCAGCGGCAACAAAAAGTCAGCACTGAAAGTCACCTTCAGCTATGACACAAAAGTCACCATTGAAAGTCGTCTTTGTCGCCACTGAAAGTATAGTTTCAGCGGCGACACAAAAGTCGCCCATGAAATACCCTTTCAGCGGCGACTTTGAAACTGTACTTTCAGTGGTGACAAAAATTGTTGCCGCTAAAACTTTCAGCGACGGTCGCATAGGCGATGACTTTTTTGTCGATGCTGAAAACCTTCAATGATGACTTTTAGCCTTTCAGATGCGACTTTTGTCGCCGCCGAAAGTCATTTTTTTTTGTAGTGAACAAAGTACTTAACTGAAATTTACAGAAGCTTAAATAGAGGCTATAGAAAGAGTTTTTGAATGGGTCTTTTTGCATAGATAGTTTAGGATGTGTAGTTGATGATAGGCTCAGTAAAACTACAATTTGGAGTGAAAATGAATGAGTTCTTGATTTGTAAAGTCAAACTGTCAAAACTAACGTTTTTGGTAGTCAGTCAGCTTCATATTGTGTTTTGACCAACCAAATCTTATCTAGAAAATATGAATTTTACAAGAATATAGTAGACATTCATAGCTTTAACATTAGTCCAAGAACACATTATTTTGATGTCTGTAAAGAGAGTTATGATTTTTGAAAGTTAAGTCAGTAACAAGGAACATTTTGGACGTTCAGGTTCTGGCAGTTATGATTTTAGATAATTCTAGGAACTTTATCCTTGTAATTGGAGATTCCTAACATTTTCCCTTAAATTAGACTTAATGACGTCACATAGGACTTTGAATCACTTCAATACAATTTTTCTAGATTTAGTTATGAATTTTTGAAGTTGAGCTTTGCTACTGGACTTAATTCTAGAACAGAAAGGAAATTTGTAAATTTCTGAAATTTTTTAGTTGTAGATGGTAGTGGTTCATATTTTTCCTTTGTGGAGGACTTAAATATATTTCCATAGAACTTGGAACCACTCTATTTTCATTTTTTATAGAATTAGTTATTATTTTTGAAAGTTGAGCATTGTTTCTCGAATGCAATCTGGAACAGTAGTAGTTGGCCAAATTTTTGGGCAAAATGTGTAATCAATAATTATCTTTGGATATTTTTCCATGAAAGTACATTTAAATAGCTTCATTTAGACTTTGGAATCAGTTAATTTGGAATTTTCTATAATTAGTTATGAATTTTCAAATTTGACTGAAAAGCAAATCTGTCAGTTTCTGAAAAATTGTGAAAATGCCATTTGGTAGTGATTTTGCAAAAACCAAGGTAAAAAATGGATTCCTTAGGCAAAAATATGTCAAAATAGCGTAGGTCAAAATTTTTGGAAAAGTATGGTCGGACTGAGTATGGTGGGGCTAGGACCGGGTCCTAGTGTATTTTGGTAATTTTGAAGTTTTAAGCCTAGATAACCAACAAATTGAGTTTGTAATAATTTATGAATGAGTAATAACTCATTTATCCTAAATTTGAAATTTTATGATATATCAGTAGCCTGAACCAGATAGACAGAATTTGACCGATAGATAAGCAAGGGAAAGGCAATTCAGGTAGGGCACTTACCTTATTTGCATGTATTTGCTATCTCTGCTTGTGTAGTGATATATGTGATTGCTTTACTTGGTTGTGTAGAGCATATTTGAATAATGAAGCTCTGTTTCTGTTTATATTGTGGCCATAGTTTTGTTGCATGAAACATTAAGCATACAGAAATGTCATTATGGGGCATGCATCTAGTTAAAGCTAACATGTCATGCACATAACATATATCTTGCATGCATTATGGTAACTGTTTCCTACTGAGATTCTCTCAAATCTCACCCTCCCCTACCAACCATTTAGACAAGTGGAGACAGAAGAAAGTAGCTCTAAGGGCAAGGATATAAGTTCCGGCTACATAAACTCCCGATTTAGACCAGGAAGAGGAGTTGGTTGTCTACATGTTTTTAATTGTTTTAAAGGTCTGTAATATTATGTATAACCTGGTTGGGGAATTACTGTATTATAATCAAGTACATTGTATCAACAAAATCAGTATATTTACGCTATTCTTATGTTGCCCATAGAGCTGCGTATCATTTTCACAAATACTCTGAAAAAAAGTGAAAATAAGATAAGGGCATAACAGATAATGGTGGAATGAAGAGAGAAGATGACAATCAATGGATCATAACAAAGAACAGAGGAGGTATCCGATGGTGAAATGGTTGGAGAAGAAGAAAAGGTCATTGGTACTATGAACAAGCTCTACTGGAAAATTCAGAGTTGGCTGAAAACTACAAAATGGTCGTCGGAAATTGCATCGACAGAGGAACTTGGAGTGGTGTTTGGTTTCTCTTCTCCGATTCCCTTTTCTCTCCCTTCAAGATGCACTCTCAACCCTCCAGACTCGAGTCTCTATCCACAACTCTGGTACCATGACGTTTCTCTATGTCTCTCAAGCTCTTGCAGCTGACGGAGGTAATGGGGGTTGAGGGAGGATTGGTGATGAAAAAGGTGACGGTGGTGGTTGAATGGTGTGGTTCTTCTTCTATCATAGGTGAGGTTAGACGAAAGGATGAAGGTGGAGGCTCAAGCTCTGTTAGTGGTGCAACTCCTTCTCCAGTCTGTCAAGTTCCTTCTCTCTCTCTCTCTCTCTCAATGTAGGTAAGTCGTCGACAGCAATAGTGAGGGAGATGAAGGCCACTAGCGACACAAGGAAGGAAGGAAGGAAGAAAATGAAGGTGATGATCATCCAGCTGTGTCGCAACTCTCCGCTCTTAATACCCTTAGCCCTCTGTTTTGGATCTTCTTTTTTTGAAGAAGGTGGTGTATTTTGACTAGGGACCTATTTTGAAACTTTTAAAAGTTTTGCAAAGGAACTAAAGTGTAAAGTTTTGAAATATTTGTAGGGTAGAAATAAAATTATCTAAAATTGTGGGTACTTTTATGTAAGTTTCTCTGACCTTTCCTTCGCAAATTTGTAATTTTAAAAAATTCTGGGGCATTTTTCTGTAATTTTCTCCAGTCTCAAAATATTAATTCTGACCTTCCAACATCTCCAATTTTCTTCCAAAACATCTGTAATGCAAGATTAAGTACAATGTAGCATCAAAAAGCCAAGAAATCATTTGTACAAATAATTAACAAATTATGACCATTTTGCCCCTAATTATAATTAATTCAATACAAATTCCCCTAACTAAAATTAGTGCTTAATCATGCAATAATGTCCCATAAAATGCATTAAAAATCCCAATTTAATTATGAAATATTATATAAAAATATAGTTTAATCAATTCCCCCACACTTATATATTTGTACTTCTGAACAAAGGCAATTAAGTACAATTTTCAAAATTCCAATCATCAATACAATTGAAAAATGAGCAATTTCATAATTAGAAAGCAATATATCAATTAATCAAATTCTTCATGCCAACACTAGTCATAGCCAAGTGATGCAAAGAAATTAGCTAACTGAACAATCCAAAATATTAGAATGAACATAAGAGACTCGCAAAATATTAGTGTTTAACTTATCTCACCTAATTGGGATAATTTCACTTTAGCTCACTTAATTAACACCTTATCATAAGCTTGTAAAACCTCTAATATCTCCACTACTAATAGCACGTAATGTAATGAATCTAGAGGACTTAAAAGACTTGTAATATTGAATGAAGGCTAGATGGAATAAATTAATTAGAAAAAGAAATAGCTGATATGCAAGTCAAAGTTAAAGAGAAAGTTCACAGCATCTAAATACTTGACAAACTTTTGCCAATTGTTTTCCAAGTTCAATAACAAATGTCTTCTTTGTATTTCTTTTGCTTTTCGTTCTTACAAATCACTTTTTTTTTCCTTTTGCAATACTCTCTCTCTCTCTCTCTCTCTCTCTCTCAATTCTTTTCTACTTCTCTTTATTTTTTTCAAACTATATACATTTTTTTACTTACTTTCTTTCTCTTTTCTATATATATGGCATTTCAATATATACATTATTCAACTTTCTATTTGCAAATCACTTGGATTTTAGAATACTATGAACACTATGAATAAATAATATGCATATAACATAGAAATAACTCAAAGGGGTAAGCAAAAGTAAATGAATGAGGGCTTGTGTTTAGGTGAAAAGGGTTTAAAATTAAATGTCTCTTTCATTTCGATTACACTAATGCAAATGCCATTTTGAAAAAGAGTAGAAACAAGTTCTAAAAGGTGAAAAACTAAATAAATATGCAGACATGAAAATAATTCAAGACCAAAATAATCTTCCAACAAGGTTTTTTTCTCTAATGTTTAATCTAATGCAATCAATTACATAGTAAACTAACCACAATGCATTTACTTGACTATTTCAAATGCTAACCATACAAACACAATCAATCAAAACATTGCAATCAATTATAACAATGCTAAACTCTTAAATGCACTAATGATGTAGAAACTCTCTTTTCTTAAAACAAGGAGTTAATTAATACAATCCAAAGTGTGGGTTAATCTCTCTCCTTATTCACTTGAAGAACAAAATATGGTTTTAAAAAGTTGCCAAAATACTAGATCTCATGAAAGCTCAAAGAATTTCCTACAAATCACATTCCAAAGTGGCAAATGCGATCCTTTACCACTTGGGACATTCTTCAAAGCAAGTCATTCTTGAAAATATTTGAAAATTTTCTAGTTTAAGGACTTTTCTGATTTTAAAACAACCAATGGGATTGAAAAATGCATCCCCCCCACACTTAATCAACTCATTGTCCTCAATGTGTAAAGCAACTCTATTATTCTAACTTGTTCCTTAATGAACTGAAAAATTGTGAAGTCTAATTGTAATCGGAGTACAACATGTCAACATTACATAAAGGGAGAGAAGGAGAAACAAGTCATAAAGAGTCACTCCCTGTATCTTTCCTGACTGGCTCCGGTACCGTGGTCTCACGAGGGTGACAGATATCAAATCCTATACCAAATTAGGGACAACCGGTCAATCTCTTTTCCAAGTTCTTAATTTCATAATACTCTAAGTTGGTTAAGACTCTTAGGTGACCATTAGAGGCCTAGACATATGCCTAAAGGGTTGGAAAAAGCTACCCTGAAGATCCCTTTTCGGAAGGCAAAACAATGATTTTTAGGCTAGATCACTCGAGTGAAGATGACCTCACTCGAGTGATGAGTGACTCATGCTCGAGTGAGAATGACTCTCACTCGCAAGTGTTTGACAGTGAGCAATTAACTTGACCACAAAGTGCTCACATCACTCGAGCATGAAACTTTACACTCGGGTGATGGCTCCAAATCTGCTCAAGTCCCCGAAAGTGCAACATAATGAGTGACAACTCGTGAGCACAGGCTACCTTAGAGGGACAAGCTCACTCGAGCATACCCTACGGTGCTCAAGTGAAACGGCCATGCTTGCGAGTGTCAAAGCACACTCTTGAACAATGGCCAGCGTGTGACAACCCGAGGGCAGCCTTAACCAAGCTCTCACACTATCACTCGAGCAATCCCTTGCTCACTAGAGTGATCATCAACTTCACTCACAAATATAGAAGTGTACTCGAGCTATCATCATGAGAACCCAAGAAAAACACAACGCAGAAAGGGAAAAATACACGCAGCACTCGAGCATGATCTTCCCTCACTCAAGTGTTGTGCATCAGAGACCAGAAACATAGCAATGACAGAAATTTCCCAGATGGTTAAAATCATACCCAATGGTTTTCAAACTTCTCACAAAGCCCATTTCCACTTAAAATGACCTAAGGAACACATTGGCAACTTCCTAAACACTCCAAAAACCCTTTCTACCATAATTTATGCCTTTGGATCTCTATGATACACAATACCCCAATGTCATTCAACTTAAATCCAAACTTCCAAACTATATTAAATACTCAAATGACTTCACAATAGACCATTTCCAATATCAATCACAATGAAATTCATATATCCAAAATAGGCATAAACTAGGGCAAATTTCCAGATTTTCATAAACTTATCCAAAAATCACAAACAATATATCAAAAAGCACTAGAGGCTTACCCCTTCACTTTGCCAAATCCAGAATCTTTATTCTCAAATTTTCAATTTCGTCCAAATCACAAACCACTACCTTTCAAGATTCTGAAATCACCAAGTTGAAGCTCTCAATGAGATGCACAATATTAGAGAAGAGGATTTGAGCATAGGAGGATCACAACTCACCCAAAATCAAAGCTTTCCTTCCCTCTTTTCTTGCTTGTGCGTCGAAAATGGAGAGAGATGATGATGATGAATATGCCCCAACTTTTCCCTCTTCCTCACACAAAACGCATAAGAGAGAGAAGAGAGAGAGAAAAGTGGATTTTTGTCCTCTTGTGCCATCCAATGGTCCACCAAAGTGCCACTTGTCACCATCCTACTCACTTCCATAATGAGCTCACACAATCCGTAAAGCATAGGATTCCGACCCATAAATAATGAATCTCAATCCTTGATCTTAAATACCACACACATTTATACCAAATTCATATTACATTAATCCCAAAAGTGCTTAATTATACAATTACAATCAATATTAGAGTCATTAGCCCTTAATCCCAAATTGGGATATTACACTCCCATCAGTAGGAGTGAGACAACCAATCAAATTTTTAAAATCCTCTTGTTTTTGTAAAGTGAAAGGTACAGAATCCAACTTAGTGTTGGGGTACACCACATCATCATTGCAATCACAAGAGGTGAAAGGAAAAAGAGTGGTAAAAGAAAGTGAATTTTTCAAGTCATCACCACCCAAAACTTTCGAAGTTTCAAAAGAATCATTTTCTTTTTCTATATTAGGTGGAAAATCACAAGAAAGAATAATATGGAAAGACTCATTTTCATTAGCAAAATCATCAATCAAACATTTGAATCTCCCATCATTAAATTATCATGCAATTTATTGGAATCAAGAGAAAGATCTTTGTCTAGGCTATGGTCCTTCTTACTCACATCAACCATATTGGCATTTATAGAAGAGTCAACATTTTCACAATTGTCATGCTTACAATCATCAATAGTACAAAAGGATTCATCATGATTAATAGTGGAATCAACCACTTCACTAAATGCTTTCTTTCGAAACTCAACAAGCAAGTGGAATTTTTCATGATAACAATCTACACATATTTGATCTTCTTCACAAGAGCACAAAAAAATTCATTCAATTGATCATAATCATCCCTAGTACTATGAAGAGAAACATTTTCGACAGTTAAAGCATCACACAAAAGAGTAGGGGCATACTCATCAACAAGTACAACCGAATCACTACTACTAGAACTAATGGGTGAAGCAATTATAGTTTCAAACATTTGAGGGGATTCAACAATTATTTTCTCATCCACCTCATCATCACTAAAATCATGAATTGCTTCATTAGTTAAAGTAGTAAAAGGGTCTACTTTTATAAGGATAGTATCATTACCAAATAGTAGGGAAGACTCTTCAATGCTCTTTTGTACTTGCTCTACTTCTTGTGTATGTGTAGAAGTAGTCACTAGAGATTTAGAATCTTCCATTTGTGAAATGGAATTTGGCTTATGAGCTTAGAATCCTTGTTTCTCTTCCATAAGAAAGGAAGACTCCTCTAGAAGTTGAAAGCAGACCTTCTTGACTTTCTTGGCTTGAGTAGTTGGTGCACATGTTGGAAAAGGAGGGCACGTCTCTTGTGGAGTGTTGCACTTAGAAGACTTTTGTGTAAGCCACTCCATTGCTTTGTCCAACTTCTTATTTTCTCTCTTCAATCGCTCCGCTTCTTGTATATGTGGGAACATGGGAGAAGGATTTTCTTAGGACTTCTTCAACAATTGTGATTGTTGAGTGAGATGCTTAAGTTCCTTTTCCAATCTCGCACTCTGATCTCTTTCTCTTGTGGTTCCATTCTTTTGATAATAAGGTCTATTTGTGACTACCACTCTTTGTTAAGGTCATCCATTTGAGTTTGAAACTCTTGAATCATTGCCATTTGATGAGCAAAGGTGTCCTTGTGAGACAACTCCTCATTTATAGTTTGAGTCATTTAACTTTGGAGCTTTCTAATGACTTCAAAAATGGAAAGTTCTTGGTTGGGAACATATGGTTGGGAATGAGGTCTATAAGGTGGCTCAAATGGTAGGTATAGAGATTCAAGAGGTGGATAACACTGTTAGTAAGTAGGATGGAATGAAGGAGGAGGTTAATGAGATGGTATACGGTTGTATGGTGGAGGATTAAAATGAGGCTCATAATATAGGTTATATGGCGGTGGAGAAGGCTCATGGTATGATCTATAAGGTGGGTGTGGTGGGTGATTAGGTTGGAATAAATGTTGTTGTTAAGGTTTATAGTATGGGTGGTGAAATGGACCATGACATTCTTGACCAATTAGACTTTTATCTTGACTCCCCAACTTAGCTTGAAGGAGTTTTAATGAATGTTGAAGGGAATTGACCAATTAGACTCATAATATAGTTGTTGTTGAACTGATTGAGATCCTTGAGAGACATTAGCAGTCCTCCTTGTGTAGTTGCCTGTAGAAGAATGAGAATTGAGAGGTAAATCTTGACAACCATTAAATCAAGCCATAAGAATTCAATATAATAAATTTTCAAATGAATCACAAGATAACTATCTAACTATAAACTATTAAAATGAAGAAAAAAGAATCTAAGAATAAACAAATGCAAGTGAAAAGGAAAAAAGTTGCAAAAATACCAAAGATGCTAGTATGCTATGAATCAAGTTGGAGACATGGTGAATTCAAACATATGAGATCAAAATCATATGAAATTTAATGAAACAACACCACCAGAAACTACCAAGTCAAAACAATGTAAAAATGCAATGAATGATATGAAAGCTACCTAAATGCAAAAATCCTAAACTGTATACAAAGCAAAGTAAAAAATGCAAAACTAACAAGCTTCATATGAGAAACCCCTTGTTAAAACTGAATTTGACAATTAGATTACTTAGGGAGCTAATTACTTAGCTCCCTGGCAATGGTGCCATTTGACTAGGAGGTTTTTGAACGTTAGCCTTAGGGTCAATAATAAAAAATTAACCAAGGATTGCGTATAGACAAACCTACACTACTACAAAAAGCTAATAAATGGCACTTACCAAACACCACAACTTTCAACGCCGTAAAAGCAAGCTACGACGCTTCATGAATTTCTGAAAGAACCGTAGCTTGCAATTTTTTTTATTTAAATTGATCCTCCTTCGGTGCTTGATAAGCGCCGGAGGAGGTCACCTTTCGCAGGAGGCTCCTACGGTACTTCAACAAGAAGCATCAGAGGAGGCTTCCTTCGGTGCTTCATGTTGAAGTATCAGAGGAGGCACTATACCTCCTCCAGCGCTTTAAGTTGAAGTGCTGTAGGAGAATATATTCTCCTATGGCCGTCTCTAGAGAAGCGTCGTAGGAGGTGGAAATTTTTTTAAATATTATTTGACTTAATTATTTTCTTTTCCTGAACGCAATTCATCAAATCCATAGCAATTCAAATCAAGTGGGAAAACAAAGTTAAACAGAATGAAATAAACAAAGCAAAACAAAATGAAACAATACATAACTAATTTGTAAAGTGAGTATTAATTGTATGTATGGAATTACAACGTAATAACAAATTGCAATGTACAACTAATTTATAGAATAAACAACACATACAAGAATAGGCAAGAAACAACCTAACGTATGTACCTAGTATTAGCTAATTGCCTGACCATATATTCACACCATTCCTCAATGATTTCATCCACTTGTTGGTCAGTTAATTGGTCATAACATTGATCTTCATAATACTATAGAAATTTCATGCACAGAACGAATTAAAATCATTAAAAATTAATTAACTTAGACACGTGTGAATTAAATTTAATACACAGTATGAAATGCGAGTAAAAGAATTGAACTAAATTTCACAGGGATATAATTCAGATGATGATGAGTAACTACATTTTTCATAAATTTCATAATATAATAACCACAATCATTGTCGTTTGGTTGGAATGGGCACTGCAACAATACAAAGAAATAGTAAAGTCAATTTTTGAAGAAAAAATTTTGAATAATAAATTTGAGTAAATTCATATATAAGCACCGCAATCTTTCTCCAGATATAGGCTTTGACTAGGTCTTTATGTGTAGAATAGTTCTATTCAATGTTGCTTGCGTAAGTGGTCAATGCACTTACAAAATAAGTAGTGACTGATTAATTTTGGTTATTCAATAATCACACACGCAAATATATACACACATACCTATAGACTTAATGATTATAAACATCATATTAGGTCGATTCTCTGGATAACCAGCCACTAAAGGATCTGTATAGTAAATACGAGGGCCTCCAGCAAAC
Organism: Inga leiocalycina; assembly: GCA_963242795.1. Classification (NCBI taxonomy): domain Eukaryota; kingdom Viridiplantae; phylum Streptophyta; class Magnoliopsida; order Fabales; family Fabaceae; genus Inga; species Inga leiocalycina. Next base: position 65,196,588 of record OY725321.1, read on the forward strand.
GTTGGATGGATAATAAGCAAAATCCAATGTCTCCTAAAATATTTTGAAAATTTTACTTTGACAATAATGTTATGGTAAAAGTGAAATAATAAAAAAATATACGTTATTAAAATATTGTCACAAATAACTTACTCCGGATTGTATGGAAAAATAAAGAATATATTGGGGGTTACCCTCCACATGAAGATGTCCTTAAGATCATTAGATTGTCCTTCCAAATCACTCCTCCTTTGTTGTCCAAGGAGCTATGGGTTGACAAATATAAATCTATGCACGATTGATGTTTCCACTAATAGATCGTGGTACAAGTGCCTTTATATAAAACAAATAATGTCATTAAAATAAAAAATAAAATTAAATAATGAATAATAGCAAGAGTGATAGACGATGATGATAAAATACCTAATCCACATGTTGATGGCCGTCGCACTAACCCATCCACTAGTAATCACTTCGTTTGGTACACTATCATTGATAGATTTCGCTATTAAAAGATATTTCTTGACCTCCTTGGCTGCTCAAATGTAGTGCCAACGATGCCAATTGTTGGCGATATGAGCCCATTTGTTTGGTTCTTTTGTTGCTGGTTGATGGTTGGGATTTCTATTGGGTTGGTAAACAGTTTGAGTTTTTCCCACACCCTTCAATTCTTTTTCCTTTATGCTGACCAGCAACCTATAAAAATCATGAAATTAAATCATGTAGTTGTAGATGGAAGTGCATAAAAAAAGTATAAAGAATTGTAATTAACTACCTTTTGATATGGCTCAATCAAACCTATTGGCCATACAACATACCATCGACAACTTCTTTGACCATTGCTGTTTATCTTGAGAAGGGATTAGTAGGAGGGCATCATCGTTTGTGCATACATCAACCCTTAGTCGGAGTGTGTACAGTAAATTATGAAGTATATTGTTGTCAGTGTTGTAGGCCATGCTTACAGCAACTGCGTGCTCGAAAGACTCATCAGCATGCAACCTGCACTCCGATTCACCCTATCAAACATATAATTAATATATTCAGGTACACTAATGTATAACGTAAGAAAAAGTTAACTATAAAGGAAATTATTCAATAAAGGAATAGAGACTTTAGGGGTGGATGGGAAACTATCCCTCGCACTTGTGTTGTCACACGCTAGACTAAGTGCTGGCCTAAACGGCAGTAAGGCATTAATTGAGCCTTCAATAACGCATTTTGCTCTTCCAGTAAACGCGTGTGTGTACTCATCTGCTGCTTGTAGCCAACAATCTCCTCCTTTAGTTGCAAGAAGTCATTTTTTTGGGTCGCTTTTGGGATCCAAAGTAAGATGTTTGGGTTACTACAAAACCAGTACTCCGACATGACCATCATACTCAGGAGCTCTAAGAGCTTTGCTGAGCAAATTTTCACGACCAACATAATCCACTAACTCTGGATGCTCTTGCATTGTTGTACGCTATCACAAAAACAATTGCAACAATATTAGTTAGTACAAAAAAGAATAATTTAAGTAAAGGTAAATCTTTATTCTATGTATAATCCACGACTTACACAATATTCAGCTATTTTTTTGGCTTATTCACTTGGAATATCACCCTTTTATTTGTGCGGCCGATCGTCCACAAATCATGATGTGGTATATGTGTGACATTAGAATATAAGTCTTCTATCTGTAAATCAAAGTTAGATATAGTTAAAAATTAGTCATAGAACTTATATTCATATGACATAATGGTTAGTTCTTACTAATTGTTGTTTCAACATTGCATACGATACCGGTCCTTTCATATACTAGTATTGCATGTTGGACGTGTTTGCATGATTTTTCTCATTTCTTTCTTGTTGACATTCAAATGATTTACAATAGTAAATATCAATTACAAATACATCACATTTACTCTATAAAGGCTAATAATATATTACCTCAAATTTCGTAGTAGTATGTGTGCTCACATTCGCATCCTACTGCTCTTGAGTTATTATTCCATCATACAACTACAGTGGTAAATGATTGATATTATCATTGTTGTCATGTATGTAGAATTTTACAAGAATGGAATGAAATTCTCTCAAAAGTTTACTGCATTTTCGCAGCACAAATTTGTCTTTATCTTCATCGATCAAGAAACAAGACTGTAAGAAAAAAGCACAAATGTTAGATTGTAATTTCATGAAATAAAACAACCTGAATAATAAAGTAAATAATGTTTAACCTTAGCGGAACCCAAGATGATATCAGAATAATTTTTCTTTCCCCGTCTCCAATCTGAAACTGTAATGGGGACTCTTTCTTTGACAAGAGTCCCAAGGTAGTTAATAAATGTGCTAGTATTTAGTTTGACTGAATTTCCCTTTTCATTCCATTGCAAATCTAACTTAATGCCTTTACTCCTCATTTTGATCAATTTGGACATTATGGTCTTGCCTCAAGCTATATGGGCCTCAAATGCTAGCTGACTATCATTTTCAAGCTGGGGAACTTCATCTCCATTGTGTGGATCTATTTTTCTCCAAGTAAAAAAATCAAACAAAACATCAGCGCACAATAACAAACATGTAAATAAAAGTAAATTAAGTTAAATCAACCAATCTATCAAGTTCAATCGAATACACAAAATCTAAGAGAATAGAATAATGGCAAAGCAGCATGTGAAACTATGGATAAATTGCATAATTTTGGCAACATTTTTGACAATAATTTTCGTATCAACAATAAAAAAAATAAAGACAATAGTTGCTAATTACTTGACAATAAAAAAAACTGCTTGCGTCTTTCAATTTAGACAATAAAAGAAACATAATTTCCACATCAACAATTTTGATAATAATTGCTTGCCTCTTGCAGTTACTAATTACTTTTATGTTCTGCCATTTATTTTTTTTAAAAAAATTGATAGCATAACGTCCTCAAATTTTATGTTTTCAAAGTATTAAACCAACCAATTAATCAATCAATCTTCGAGTCCAATGGAATACACAAAATCTAAGAGAATAGAATAATGGCAAAGCAACATGTGAAATTGTGGACAAATTGCACAATTTTAGCAATAATTTCCGCATCAACAATAAAAAAAACATAAAGACTTACAAGCTAGAAACTTCTATAGGCTGAGACAAGGAACAAACACAGACAAGAGACCAAGCTTTAAGAAGATAGTTGAAACTTCAAATTATTAACCTAAGAAAAAAAATCATGAGCACATATAAGATTTATGATAGATTTTAAAAACCAAAAACAAAAAAAGAAAATGTATGTTCTTAAACTTATATCTAAAAAAACTTACGAGATCGGCAAAACTTCTTGTAAGAGGTTCAGACAAAGCAAAGAACATGTGGGTGACCAAACTTTGTATTGTAACGAAAGTGCAGTGACCAAAAAAGATATGAAGAAATATGCACGAGGAGATAAGAAAATCAAATAGTGGGGACCAACGAAGCTTCTAATTCCCGCCGTCGAAAAGAGGAGTGAGTGGGGACAACGGATAATGAAAGGTAGAGTGGGACCGAATGGAGATAATGTGGTGGACCAATTAGTTCTAAAAAATGGAGAGCTGAAGGACGTGCGAGAAATTAAGACAATAATGTGGGCAAAATGGCGGGATGTGAAAATTTATATCACATGGCGCTTTCTTTTTAAGTGTTGTTCAAAGTGTTACCTTGTACTGCGCTTAAAGTAAAAGAGCTAGCTAAGGTATACAAAACCTACGACACTTTTTTTGAAGGTGCCGTAGAATCCATTTATTATATAAAAATAAATAAATAGGGAGCTATGGCGCTTGCACATGAAGCGCCGTTGCATCCTTAAAAAAAAATAATTTATCCAAAACTTTTCCAAACATGTAATACAAAGTAAGTTTGACCAAAAAATAATGATATAAAATAAGACAAATGAATAGTGATATTACATTATTATTATTATTATTATTAAAGACAAATATAATGAATAGTGATAAAGTAAGCTTATTCACGTGAAGGTGAAGAAATGAATTATTCACATGAAAGTGTAGAAATGAAGCGTGATACATATATAATCAAACAGTGAAATTAGTTATCAAGTTCTTAATTAACTTCTTATTATTAAACCAAAAAAAATAAAATAAGTTAAATACGAAAAAAAATCTAAACCCCCCTATAATGAAATATTTCTAAGGGAAATCATTGGAAAATTAAATGGAAGAAAATATACTAAGACAATGCCAAAACCATATAAATAAAATGAGGAAGGAAAGTAATGAAGCTTGCCTTAATTAACTTTAAACTTTTGGTGGAGCTTATGGAGTGCCTTAACTAATCAACTTGGGTGTATGTCCTTAGCATATAAAGAGAAACAAAGGTGATGAAGCTCGCCTTCTTTGGTCTCTCAATTAAGTTAGTTTAATCTCTAGCTCTATTCTTGCTTAGCTCGATCTGCACTCTCTCTATATATATAATATCCAAGGCAAGAGAATGTGTCCTTGCATGCATTGTGCATGGAAGCCAACAGTGGCCTTGCAGCCTTGGCAGGCTACAAGGCCATAATGACTTCTCATGTTGTAGGATTGGCCAAGGGGGACTTGGCCAGCTTGGCCGGTGCTTGTCTCTAAAGCGCCAGCCCTTGGCAGGCACCTTCCAAGAAAGCGCTGACCAATGGCTATTGCCGACAGTCCTTGGCCAGTGCTTTCCTTGAAAGCGCAAGCCAAGGTGTAGAATTTTTTTGAACTCAAGAATGAAGCACGCATGTGATTTTTTGTAACTCAAATATTACGAGCTTTTAATTCATAGACTTTATCATTTTGTCTTTTAGTTTTTATTACCGAATCTTTTGGTTTAATATTACATTAATAACCACATCAGTAACTAAAATATTACACTCTAATAAGGTTCAAATTAAGATTAATTAATTGGTTATAGTATTTGATCTAGAAATCCTACTTTCTCTTTCTATCTTTTGGTCATCTTTTGAGTTCAATATAATAATGTCTTGAAACTTGATCTCTTTACTTACTACAACATGAGATTATGAATAATAGTTACTCCCACCCTTATCTGGCACTTTATTTTTAAGCGCCGAATAAGGTTTTTTTCAAGTACAAAAAATGCTAAAAAATGATTTTGAGAATCATCATAGCTTTGGCTTTTGTTTATTTTTCTTAGAATAAATGTTTTTCATAGCGCTTGTTTAGGAAAGTGCTGCACAATCCTAATAATAAGCTTTGGCACTTATATTAGGAAGCGCCATAGCTTCTGAACTTCTTTTTTTCTTAAAAAAAACCATTAGCTACGGCACTTCTTCAAAAAAGCGTAAAAAAAGGGCGCTGTTAAATTCCTCTTTTGTAGTAGTGCTAGGATCGTTCTCTCTTCTCGAGGGGCCTTTTATTGAATCATAAGTAATCTAAATGTTATGCAATGAAAGAAAGGGGAAATTCACTTTGGATTTTTCAAATTAATAAGCTAAGGACTAATGCAATTAAATTTAAAGCTAAACTATTGTTTTTAGTATTTTTATAAAAATGGGATGGATATAAAGAAATGAATCTTGGTAGCAAAGTAAATGGCTTTCCTAGCTTCTTAAAATGATTTGGGAGTTAATTGATCATCAAGTCAAAGTGAAAATCTCAAGCAAATGCATTGAGTCCAATTTATCTAATTAATGACTAATCCTACGATCACATTCATAGTCATCTCTTAAATAAATTGTTAAAAACAACTTGATGTGTGTTTGAAATTATTTTAATACACTTATTTCCTCTTAAATGAGAGCACTACCGCGACACTCAATTTAAAATAAATCTATCATACACACTAATAATCACATAGAATGCATAATTTCATTAATTCAGATGGAAAATAATTTCAATCCATAGTCCAAACACACTAACACAAAATTCAACACAAATGTTAACCAACAAGGACAAATGAACACACATCCAAGTCTCACATATATGTACCAATTTAGAATTAAACCAAATAAAGCACAATTAATACATATAATGAGCTAATGAAAAACTAATGAACTCCCATTTCTAGTACATTGAAACTCTAACCATTGTCCACCACCAAGAAGCAAGAGAATTAGCCACTCATGCAATTGATTACAATTGCAACTTGTCTAAAACAATTGAAATCCATGAGAAATTAAGTGTTGGCTGAATCTAGAGTAGAAGGTGAGGAGGAAATAGGAGAGATAGGGATGCGGTATGGAGGAGGCATTGTGATGATGATGAACAGTGGAGGTATGGTGATAATGGTGATGATGAACAATGGAGGATTACAAACCTTGAAAATACCTATTTACTCGGGTACTTACTCGGGTATGGTACTCTTTTCTTCATAGGTTACTCGAGTAGCTACTCGAGTAATCTCTCAAATAAACTTCAGGTTACTCGATGCTTCACTGCAGTAATGTTGGCAGGATTACAAGGCCGAGAGCACTTCAAGTTTGCTTACCTGGTTATTCGAGCACTTACTCGAGTAAACATCAATTTTCTGCATATCTTACTTGGGTAGATACTTCCAGTGCTTTGTAAATAACTCTCCAGATTACTCGATTACTGACTCAAGTAATCTATTTCAAGTATTTGATATAGAACAATTTAATACCTAAATACTTGAGTAGTGCCTCGAGTGAAGTGTGATAATAGCATATCAAGTTAATCGAGTACTACCTTCAAGTTTTGCTTACCATAGTGGCTTACTCGAGTAACTCCTCGAGTAACATTGGCAGGATTGAAAATGCCGAGAGCAACATATTTCTTGAAGCAGGGGACTTGAGTACAGACTCGTGTAATGTTGGCAGGCCGAGAGCAACTGGAAGTCTTTTACCTGGTTACTCGAGTACTTACTCGAGTAACGTTGGTAGGTTACTTGAAGGTTGACTCTGGTTACTTCAAGTTTCTATCTCATTACTCGAATACTTACTAGAGTAACCATTTAGAAATTTTACTAGTGATGAAGTTTCTCAGCTTTTTCTCTTGGCCTTTCTTCATTACTCCAGTGCTTACTTCAAGTGATGATTTGCCCTGTTATTACTTTGTTCAAACTTATTTATTTATCAAATCTTTTTCATACCATTCTTTGTTATCATCAAAACATGTGAGATCTAACAAAAGGCTCCTTAATAAGAGAATGATCCCAAATTGTTTGCACTATATTGCATTTTAATTCATGGTAAAATTGTGATTTGACTCCAAGATGACTAAGGTTATGTCAAATCAAGAAGCACCTCTTGTTTCAAAGAGAGGACGATAGTTTATTCACATTTCATTTGATGGTCAGAGGTGAATCTCCAAGAGAAAAATAGAGATTTCTCTTATGTTGCCCGTAATATGTGGAAGTATCAACATAATTTCATAAAGTCATTTAGTTTGAATGCTACATGAAGAACATAAGCCAGATGAAGAAACACTTGCTAACAAAAATAGTAATCAAGTTTCTAAAAGGCAATCTAGAGAGTAAAACATTCTGATAATGGAAGCTTTAAAATCATAATATTCAATAAAATTTAATTCCTGTATAAAATCATAATATTCAATAAAATTTAAAGTCTCTGCTTTTACTGTTAAATCAATAAATAAACTGTCTAGATTTAACACTTTATAAAATTATAATTATCAAAATAAAAAATAGACAAATAAATATAAATGATTAAAGTTTAATTTGGACAGTTTACAGCAATATATAACATGAAAACAAAAAATAATAATGATTTAATAAAATATTATATCTCAATCATTCCTTTTTTTTTAATATAATGGTAAGGATGGGATGAGAAGAAAGAAAAAAAGAAAAATGACCAGGAGATCCAAATCAAACTATACGTGAAAAGTAAAAAATCACTCTTCATATATACTCCATGTTTTTAGTAGGACTGAATTAACACTTATTTTATCATTGTCAATAACAATAAAATTACACAGTAAATTAACATTTAATTGGATGAATCACTATTATTTTTTTATTTTCTTCATGAGTAATACAAAACAGCATTGTTCAGCAGAACGAACAGGTTGCAAACCAAGAATGACTAAGGGTATGTTCATATTAATAGTGGTAGAAGTGGGCTTTTTTTTTTTTTTTTCCAATTTGAATCTTGCAAACGTAAGATAGGGTAAAAGTTAGATTATGTATTATGATTAAACTGAAACTATCTTCAATGATTAATGTAAAAGTAAGCTTGTATGTAAAATAACTGAAAATGATATGAATTTAATGAAAATAAAAATAATTGGTGTATTATTGGGAACATTTTGAAAATACTAAATTGCTTAAATTTTAGAAAAAATTAGAGAAAAGTCCCCCATTAAAAATTTAATGGGTGAGAATAACCTCAATTAGAGTATTGTCATTCTTTGTATATATAAATTTATTAGGTTATTGATGTCAATTCAATTTCTAACGAGGGAGTTTTTCCCATTTTCCCTTAAATTTTATTATTTATTTGGATACTTTTATAAATAAGGATAAAATTGAAAAACAACAATTATTAACCTTTAAGCAGACTTATATAATTAAGACCTATGCATGCAGGGGCGTGCATTTACATTTATGGATAAAATTTGGGTTTTTTTACTTATATTTATTAGGTTCAATTCTCCAATTTAAATCTTAGCACATAGACTTGTTTAATAATAAAAATTCATATGGTTAAAATTTCAAAGTTCCATATATCAAATCATTATTAATAATAAGAATCATACCTATGGTAAGATTTGATTGGAGAATTAAACCTAATAGATATAAGCAAATGGGCCATGTTTTGTTCTATTATTGTTCAAGGAAGATTATCCAAAAGCAGTCCATGAATGAGTAACTTGCAAATCAATGAATAAAATAACCATTAATTATAAAGAAAAGTGGTAATTTTAATTAGCTTGTATAGGCCGATTCATACATAGAACAAATAAATCAACCATATGCGTGATTACAAATCATTCATGAAAGTTTCACATTGGAGAAAGTTCGTTCTCATGAACAACAAATATATTAGAACTAGCAGTAAACTAGAAATGGAACTTATTTTAGTTTCCGTGGCAATAATGCATAGCATTTTAATTTTGAGGGACTGAAATTAGAATAATTACACACTAGAATGAAAATGAAAATTAGGCTATGTATCAAACATGTCAAATCAATTAAAATAAGAGAAAAGCAAAAGCAAGAAAAGGCTCTCTTTTAAGGACTCGTTTGGTACAAAATGGGACTGGAAAAGCTCTTTAGATTACCATAAACACATCGGAAACTTTCTTTCCAATAAATCACTTTGCTATCAGTTAAACACAATAAAAATAATGTCTCTCATTTTTTTTTATTTCTTAAATAATTTTTCCTTATACCAAATGATTGGTCTTGATCTTGCTCAAGCCTTTGAACCTATTAGCACAGTTTCATTTCACATCTTGATACAAATCTTTAGATAAGTACCGAGAGAGACAAGAATATGAAACCTTTTATATTTACCTGTTCTAATGGCTGATTTTCTTCCAAGAATTTGACTTCCTGGATTGGAATTAAATTTTCAAGACATGGGAAAAAAAAACGAGGCAATATAATTATGAAGACGTAGAAACTAATTAACATGAGAATTAATCACAAGAATTTGAAAGCCTGATTTAGTCTCTGGTTTTCTTCCATCAGTCTGGCTTCCTTCGTTGATATTAAAAATAAATACGTTAAAGAAAAATGTGGGTGACGTATATGAAGACACATAATATAAACTCACACGATATGACCAGGCTATTCTTTCAATTTTATCTTTTTCTGATCCTAATTAAAGTTATTAAGGACTTTTATTTTATACACAATTTGAGAATGACTTACATGAAAATTCAAAATTAAGATAAGTATTCTCATTTAGGACGCATCATATAGGACACATTTTTTCATATTCCTGGTCTTCAATTTTGAATGTCTTAAAGTTTGGAAACAGTTGAAAAAGTAAAATTCCTTAAGAATACACATGCTGATCCCACCAAATTAATGTTCTATTATATCTCATTGTAACAAAGGAAAAGAAGACTGTACGAGATATATGTTTTTTTGATAAATGAACATAACTCTAACCTCTTTCTTACGAATACAGATCTCCTGCTCAAATGCTTCAGCCAGAAAGACATGGAATTAATTTAAAATTGAACAACAATAATACATGGAGAAAAAATAATATTGCAATGTATATAAAAGAAATATAAAATAATAGTGAAGTAACAACACCAATACAATAAACTTTTATATAATATATTAATAAGCTAAATCGGACCGACAAAAATATTTCTCTCATCAGGAAAAAACAAACCTTTGCTTTTGAAATGCGATTCAAGCTTGTGTTAAGTAAATCTTCTAGTTTCCTTAGTTCTCTTGAGGTCAATCCCTGAAGTTGTTCTCCATAGAGCTGCCTTTTAGATGTGGAACTATGGATTTGAATCAACAATAAACACTTTGTAGCATACTACCACCGGTTCTTAATATAATATCTACTTAACTAATTTGGGTATATTAAAGAAATTAGTTAAATTAGTTGTGTCAAAAATGTACATTGGTTTCCCTAAAATACCCTCATAAACCATTTGCATTAAAACTAGCTTTTGATGATAAATTCCCTTGACATGTGCAATCAACAGTAATAGTTTAGAAAAAACTAATAAATATAGGGGACAAATTGAATTGAGATCTTATATTTAGAACCAAATCCAACTCCTTAACTAGCTCTAATATTAGAAATTGGAGCTAATATCTTATATGATAAAACTAGATGCGGCCTGTGAGGTTCCCATGCATAGCATAGACTTTAAAAGATGAATTATACAATTTGTTTCTTATGAAAAATATGGCTTTATATGTGTGTGTGTGTATTTTATTAGCACAAACATCTTTCTATTAGAAGTAATCATGTTCATGGCATTGACAGACACTAGATTTGGAAACCTCTTCCAGCGGGAATTCGTACCTTGATGGCTTGATTTGCCATGCACATCATGAGGAACTAACTCCTTCTGCTAGACTCAATCCCGATTGGTTTTTTCTTATATTTTATTTTGATATATATCCATACTGATTATTTGTTACTCCATAATCATACCTCAATTCATGAGTCTTCTCTTTTAGTTCCTTGTTTAGCTTAAAATGTTCACCTTCTACCTCTCCAATTACCCAAAAAAGAAAAAAGAATAAAATATATGCTAATTTTTCTTTGATATCTCAAAATGACATACTGGTCGTAAAATTGTGAGTGTGTGCATTATTTCTCTATTCAGATTCCAAACCCTATGATTATGAACAATCCTAATCTATGAGTATGGTATGCTAGAATAGCAATATTTAAAGCGTAACTGTGTCAAACACATATGCTGTTACTGCAGTATGGATATACCATACCAAAATACAGTGAACTAACACCCTAAGCTCATCTGGTTCACTGAACATGTATAGTGAAATAAAGAAGAATAAAATAAAAATGTAATTTCGTGGGTGAGAAATGTCACTTGAGTTTCAAAAAAATGTTGATGATAATGCTGAATATTGCATTTTCAACCTTTGCATGATAAATTAATTCACTCTTTTCAATTGTAAATCAAAAACAGCAAAAGATCAAAAGAGGCAGGGTGGAGAAGAACTTTTTACCTGAAAGTCAAGAGATGACTGGTATGTGTTGACAAGGTTTACATCTGAGTACAAGTGTCTCCTTTCTATCACTTGCCTCGTGTTTAATTGAAACCGCAAAAATGTTACATATTAGTTCATATTTTTCATTCATTATGGATTTAGTTAAGCAACTTGACATGTAAATTTATGTGTGCATGCGCAGCGCGTGCTTGTGTGTCTGTTTCTGTTGTATTGTGGTATATAAGTGAAAAGACTCATAGACTCATCGTCAAGGTTAGAGTTGAGATGTGGTATAGAGCCCATTTATAAGCATCTTGTTGCTGCTGGCCCAGATGGTTTGTCTCCCTTTTCAAGATGCCCTCTGGGCCAAACAAGTGGTAATAGAGCTTGGTTTGATAGGATGAACTTGTGTGAAGATGATCGTGAAAAACTTAGATTACAAAAAGCCTCTAATGCACATGTTTATGTGGTAAAGGTAGACTCACACACTGAGAGGAGAGATTGTAAGGGATACAAGTGAAAAGACCCTTTGCTATTTTTGCTGGAATCACATCTATCAAAAGTCTTAGCCATTGCCACAGCATAGAGATAAGATCTTCATCAAACAGATGTTAAAAGTGCTTTTCTCAACGGTTATGCCTATCGTGTGAAGTATGCAATCTTCGTAATGCTAACAGTAGTCCTAATTAAGTAGGCTCCTCATGCTTTGTTTGCTAAATTCAGTGTTCAGCTATCTTGGGTTCACCTCAAGTCCTCATGACTTTGCATTTTTCATTTGCAAGGCTGACAATGGCATTGTTTAATTGCCCTATATATGTCGATGATATTAACACCCAAAAAAAAAAAAACTGACATGATGGAGTTAATTTGGAGCACATACAAAAATTTTCTTGGCTAAAACTTTGAAATGAAGAACTTTGGTAATCGAAGCTCATCTTACTGACAATAAGACCAAGAACACCCCTTTTAGACCTAACATTAAGTTCATACCACATGATGACACCTCATTAGAAGACCCTATATATGCTTCTACAGTCAATTAGTGGGTAGTCTTCTCTCTATCTCACAATGACTCACTCACCCACTACACAGCAATCCTCTAAAGATGAGTATCATGCACTTTCAGACATAGATACTCTTGCTTTGGCCTTTTCCTGTTGACTTATGAATCTCCCAAACCCTCTTCGTAATCTTCAATATGCATACTACATATAATCATTAAGATTTATTTAGTACTTTACATTGTTGCATATAAATTGATCACATATATATACTGAATAAATTGATCACACAATTAACTCTCACTTCTGGAAAAAAAAAAACTATCAACTATGTCTTCTGCTCTTCTTTGTGCCTTCCTTTAATTGTTTCTCTCTACCTGATATATCTAATCTCATAGAATGCAAGGTTTGTATTTGTTTACATATCCACTATTTCATATAATTTCAGCTGTAACCTCAAAACATTGTAAAAATGTTGAAGACATAAGCAAAACAAGAAAATTATGAGCATGAATTCATCATCTCAAGATTAGTTCTTACTTGTTTAATACATAGAAATTAAGTGATAGTGAAACACATCAGACACATAAATGCTGAAACTTCGAAAAAATAGACAAATGAATTATTGGTCAAAATTGGTAGACTAATAATCTAGGCCTAGATTCCAGGCTAAATTATTATGCATTTTATTAGAGAAATCTCACGTGAGAAATTTCACTCTATCAAAAACTAAAGGAAATTATGCAAAAAATTAGAAGAGAGAGCATGGACGAGACGAACAAAGGCATAAGGCTACCAGAACTTTTTGATCAGCAAATATAGATCAGGATTATTTCTTTTCTTCTAAAAATATTCAAAAAATAAATCCCAGACGTGATTGAAATTCAGATTATTCTGATTTCTTCTAATAGAAAATACAAATTAGAGAGAGAAAAGATATACCTTGTACTGGCTTAATCAAAGAGTTTGCCAGAAGCTGAAAACACAGAGAGCAATCTCAGCATCACAGAGAGTTGAGAGCTCCATAGCCTTCTTGAAGAGACCTTTCCTTCTTTTTGAAAAAGCCACCTGTCTCGCTGCTACGTTCTCTATCTTCTTTATCGCTATGTTCCTTCTCGTCATTTCAATGCCTCCTTCTTTGTAAGTAAACAAAATTAATATTTTTTATAGAAAATAATTAGAGAAATCTACTACCAAAAAGGCTTTAATTCTACATGTTCTGCGTTGGATTGAAATAAAAGTGGGCCACGTGTATTAAAGAGGTTAGGAAGAAGCAGAGTGCAGATCAAAGATAACACAAAATAAATATGAAAGATAGGGTTTGTTTAGAAGAAGAAGAAGAAGCAAGAATCTGAAAAGTGATTATGAAAGAAAAAGAAAAAATGGAAAGAAAGAAAGAAACTAAAGTTTTTGAAGAGAAGAAAAGCTATAGTTGGGAAGATAGAGCCAAGGCCTTGTGTCCACAGTCTTAAAGGGCCATCAAATCGAAGAAAAAAAATCTGAATAATTCATTTATTTTTTACTGCATGTACGTGCTCCTTTCCCTGGATCAAACATTGTGAGTTTAATTTTTTTTTATTTATATATATACACGCACACATATATTAAATAATAACATACACATAATTCAAAAATTCATGATAACTCTCCATTTGATAAGTAAAATAATCCCTACTTGTTACAGATTTTTTTTTTGTCGGACCTACTTTCAGATTAAAATACACATTTTATGTAACTCCTTTTGTTAATTTTATACAATATCATTCAGTATTCCTTGTTTAACAGTGGTGCCAAGTAACTCTTATTTAAACATAAATATAAACCAACACAGATTTCATGATGAGTTGTATGAAATGAATCATAATATCTATTGGCAAAACAAACAAAAAAAGAATAATAATATCTAGATATGAATGTTATACACACACACAGAGAGATATATATCCAATGAAAAAAATAGGAAATTTGGGAGCAATTTGATGTGAATGTTTAATGAATTTTGAATTTGCTGAATATGAAGATGTTGATGGCTACATATTTGTTCAAATTGGGAAACAACGTACAATCAACCAACGTTATTTTCCTTTTATGGGCAAATAGTGAATTAAATGAAAAAATAGAGGCGCTTTTACATTAATGGGTTAAAGATCATTTTTGTTTCAAAAGTTTTCCCGTGGGACCAATTTTGCCCCAGAAGTTTTTTGTGGCTCAATTACGCCCTAGAAGTTTTAAATTGGAGCAATTTCACCCTCAGTTAACAGAGACATAATGATTACTGTGAAATTGGACAAGCTGCTAACCCAACTTCGGGTTTTCTTTTTGTATCACATCGAACCACCACATTCTGATACAATTAATAAAAAAATTGAGAATCCATCATGGTCAACTGATCTTTGGCCCTTCATATAAAATGAAATTATTTTTACATTTTACTATGAATATAAAATAAAAATCTTAAGTAAAATATAATCTATTCGATGGTGGGTACATGCTTACCAAGTTCCCATAGTATACCAAGGATGCTTTTGCAGTTAGAATAAACATCTATGACCCATAAATCAATTTATTTCACAAAAACCCACCATCGGGTTTATGTAAAGTAAATCGGTTTACGTAAAATATAAATCAATTTATAATGGCTTGTAAATCGATTTATAAGCCATCGATTTCCAAAATAACATAAACCCGACAGTGGGTTTATGTGAAGTTAAACATCTTTGACCCATAAATTGATTAACTTCACATAAACTCATTGTAGGGTTTATGAAAAGTAAATCGATTTACAAAAGACATAAATTGATTTACAATGGCATATAAATTGATTTATAAGCCATCGATTTCCAAAACAACATAAACCCGACGATGGGTTTATGTGAAGTAAATTCATTTATGTAAGACATAAATAAGCCATTGTAAATCAATTTATGTCTTACGTAAATCGATTTACTTCACATCAGAATGTGGTGGTTCTTGTGATACAAAAAGAAAACCCGAAGGTAGGTTTATTGCAACTTATTGCGCATGCCTCCCACAAATCAACAGATCTTCATCGAATCACCATCATCGGATCATCACCTTGAGCACTTCTCCATTCCTTCCTCCTTGGTCGTCAGCGATCTAATCACCTTCATCATCGCTGACGACCCTCCTCTATAGTCACCCACAGCTGTGAACCAAAGAGGCAAGAGCTGAGAGTCATATTCATTATAGTGGGAAGGTCTGGTTCAAGGGTGCCGCACAAGCTTGGTTGAGAACGATTCCTCCATACCTCCACCTTCTTCCTCGCTAGTGAGGAAGCACCACCAGACAGAGAGATACGGTTAGAGCTAAGAGCTGAGGGGAGAGCCCTTGATCATCGGACTAGAAAGAGCAGAGAGAGAGTTCAAGGATTTGGTCGGAAAACTAGAGACTGCCGTCAAACCTCACCTTTTCTGTCCTTTACCATCACGATATCCACCTCCGGCGCCCACGAAGCCATCTTCGTCTTCCTCTTCACCGTAACTTTCCCTCCACCGACAGAGATCATAGTGAGCTCTTACCACCACCTCTGTCTTCATTGTCCGTACAAGTTTCTCCTTCTCTACTATCATATGTCCTAACCATCATCACCTTCAGCTTCTCTCTAGAGTTTATTTCTAGATTCCGGCAAGTGTATGAATTTTCTGGAATTTCTAAGTTGTGGTTATTTTAAAGCGATGAGAGGCTGAGGATTTCAACTCTTAAGGATTGGGGATTTGTCTTGAGTTCATTAACTACAAAAGGGGAGTTTTTCTTAGTTCCTTTATGAATTTTCTATTGTTATTGTAATTCCTAGCTATGTTCTAAGGTATTTTTAGTGGGATTTTATTGAGTTATTTAGCCTCCATATTGTTGAACTAAGATTGTTTATATTGTATTTGGATTGGAATTATTGTGATTGGTTGATTTATGGTTATATATTTCATATTAATTCAATGAAATTATGCTTGCTATGTGATTAATAATTTGTGTAATTGATTTGAGTTAATTTGAGAGGTGTGTTTGTGCATTCATATTAGATGAAACAATTGCATTGATTTAATCCATTTTCACACATCAAGTGGTTTTTAACAATTTATTCAAGAGATGATTATGAATGCGATCGTAGGATTAGTCATTAATTAGCTAAATTGGACTCAATGCATTTGTTTGATGTTTTCAATTAGAATTTGATGGATTTCAAACTCCCATATTATTTAGTGAGCTAGGATAGCCATTGAACCAATTTCTCAAGAGAATTCACTTCATTCATATTTCATTAATCATCCCATTTTTATAAAAATACCAAAAATATTAGTTTAATGTTTAATTAATTTGCATTTTCTTTTAGCTATTAATTTGAAAAACCAAAAAATCAATTTCCCCTTTTTTTATTGCATTTGTATAGTATTTAGATTACTTAGGATTCAATAAAAGGCTCCTCGAGAAGAGAGAATGATCCTAAATTTGTCTATATGCAATCCTTAGTTAATTTTTGATTGTGGACCCCAAGGCTAACATACAAAAAGTCCTAATCACTTTCTAGAGAGAGAAAGTGAACAATCAAAAGGTAACCTCTAAAACTTAGATTTTCTTGAGTTATACATTTTATTGTAAATATCATAATTTTAAATATAGAAATAGTTTATACAAGATCATAAATAATAGAAGAAAAAAATTAGAGTCTTCTGAAATTAATAAAAAATGAGTTCCATAACCTCCGTTTTCTTTTTATCATCATCATCATCATCATCATCATCATCTTTGTGTTTTATATTATATTTTTTTGGTATTATTGCTTTTCTCTTCTTTCAATGTAGAGCCACGCTGTTTTGAAAGGATTACTTTCAATGCTTTAACCTAAGAAAACACTAGGGTTTCAACTTGCACAATAGAGGTGGCCTCCTTTCTTAACAACTATTCTCCTTCTTCCCTGGCAAAAGAAAGTTCTTCTTCATTAAGCTAGAGCGACAAGCGTGAATGCAAATGAGGAGGAAGGGAATAGGATGCCATTCTTTAACATTGTTTCCAACTCTGTTATGCTTCTTCTACAAAGATAGCTTTATGTAACCCAACTGAGATGCACCATCTTATCCTCCCGTATTCACTATTTCAACCTCACCACGGCGATTTGTTGCCAACCATCCTACTCCAGTCCTTCATCAGTGTTTGTGAGTGTTGATTGCATGATTTGGGGCTTTTGATTTAGGGTACAACTATACTTCAAATTTTTTTTGGGACAATTTGAAAAATATATGTCAACCCAGGCAACCCAGCCGACCCGCGTGGTTTGCCTGAGTTGACATTAAGTTGGCCAAGTCTACTCGGATTTTTCTGGTTTGATGCTTTTTCTGGTTCGTGCCTTAAACTAGACCAGACAGGCATCCGATTCATCGAATTTTTGGTTGAACCGGCCGGTCTGGTCTGGTTTTTTGTTCCTTATAAAATCGACACCCACACACACTCCACTTAAACACACAAAAACACCTCAGCCTCATTCTTCATTCAATATTCAGACAGCACACACACACACACACACGCACACACACAGAGAAGGTGAGTAGATCACAAGAAAAGGGAGAAAAGCTACCGAAAAAGCCACTGCAACACCAAAATCTTGTGTAGGTGAGTCTCCTGAGCCCATTTCTAGCTTTTTTTGTCAGTTTGAAGCTATTCTTGGGGATGATTATTGTTGAAAGTTGAGTGTGGTTTTTGGAAAAAGTTTATGTCATCTTGAGTGCTTGATAAAGAATATCGCATGTTGGTTCTGGGGTAAGGTTTTGGGTTTTTTGGTTCTATAAACTAAACACCAAAACGGAGCATGTGTCTTAGAGTTTACAGGGTTGAAATTCCTGAGGTTTAGAGTTTAAATTTTAGGTTGTATGCATACTTTTCTTCCTGATCTTCCATTTCTAGAAAATAGAGTGCACATGCACGATTTTACAGAAGCTAGAAATTGAGTTTTTGAGTGGGTTTCATTCGGTTTCCTTAAGGACTAAAGAGTTTAAAATGTGTATTAGAAGATAGAACCAAGGAGAGCTTAGTTTAGGAAGGGAAGAGTGGTGTTCTTGAGATTTTGAGACAAACTGTCGAATCTAGAAGAGTTAGGGAGACAGTTAGAATTGAGTGGGGTTTAGATCAGGCAAATCATGTCCACTATCTATGAAAATTGGCAAGGAAATAGTACACATCCTAAACTCTAAAATGAGTCTTAAAACGTGTTAATTGGACATCTAGAACAAAAGTTATGATTTTTGGAAGTTTAGTTAGAAAAATGTGAGCACTCTATGTTCCAGGTTCTTGAGAGTGAGTAAATAGGAAAATTACATGAGGTTAATTTAGTAGTTTATCAGTGTGATTATTTGTCCCTTAAAGTAGATGTATAGAGCTTTCAATCAAGTATTAGAACATAGAAATTGGATGTGTAAATTATAAGTTATGAATTTTCAAGCTTTGGATAGAACATTTGGAAAATTCTGGCTTCTCAAAAGGATAGCAAGTTTGCACATGAGTTTGGGAGATTAGGTCTATAAGTTGATACTGGACATTATTTTTCTTGTATATAGGATTTCAAGAGCTTTACATAGAAACTTAAACCACCTCAATTTGAGTTTCCTAGCTTAAGAATGATTTTTCAAAGTTTCCTAAAAACTAAGGCAGAATGGGTTAAGTTGGATAATTTGATCACAATTTTAGGAAATGTAATTGGTGGGGGTTAGTGAAAGCTGGGGACAAATTTAAGGGCTAAATTAGTTGAATTAAAAGGGTAATCATGGGGGTAAAAGACCTAGAATATGTCTTAAATTAGATACAAAATAGGCATAAGTACAAAAGATTATCAAAGATAACCAACTAATTCAAATTAAAGGACAAGAGTTATGAGAGGATCAAGAATAACATAATTTTAATTATGATAATAAGATTGGAATAAGTAATGACTCATTTCTACATGAATTTCAAATTATAGGTTTTGATATCTGCTCAAGCTCAAGGAGAAAACATATTGGTAAAGGTAAATCATTGGAAAAGTCCCCAGGTAGTAACTCTTTCTCTTATATATTATATAATTGTTCTGCATGTTTGTGTTTACCATTGACTATATTCATTTCATGAATATATGGCTTGATGTTTAGACCATGCATCCTAACGCCATAAGTCCCAAAAGTGCATTGTTGCATGGGGTTTATCCCTCGGCCTTAAAACTTGATATACATTCATTGTGAGGCTGCAAGTCCCAAAAATGCATTGTTGTATGGGGCGTATCTCTGAGCTATAAGACCTACTATTCAATTTGAATTGTAAGGGACTGTGTGCCCTAAGGCCATAAGTCCCGAAAGTGCATTTTTGCATAGGGTGTATCCCTGGACCGAAAGACCCTATATACCAATTGTGTTATATTGGACTGTGTGTCCTGTAAATGATGTTTGTGCTGCATCTTGATTGCCGAATGCTTATTGTTTGATGGTTTGTTTTGCATGCTTCTTAAACTTACATATATTATGATTTTCTATTGTTACTACAAAAATTCTCGCGAATCTCACCCTTTCCATTAAATGATATACAGCTAGCTAAAGCGAGCAGCTCGAGGGGCAAGGAAATAATTTTTGCAAATGAATAAAAAGGTGGAGAAGAAGGGTTATTATTATGTTGGTTATATGTATATCAATTTTCTTAAGACTTAGGACCTTTTGGTAGCCTCATATGGCTACAGGTTTTGTAGATGTATGTATATACATGAGCATATAGATGTATATAGTGAAGATAGTACCATAGTAGTGGTGGTGGTGGTGGTGGTGGTCGTGTAAGCATGCATAATACGAGGTAGCCATAGTATACCATACTTACATAACCAAACGGAAAAAGGGCAATTGCATGTTATAAGCCCATAATGAACAAATGGTAGACTAGGATAATAGCAGAGTAATACTCTGATATTAGTAAATGAAGTTTAAAGAATTTTTAAGTCATAATGAAGAGTTTGAACCATTGACTCTAAAGATATAGTAATGTAGAGAAGACAAAATTGTTTCAAGCACTAACAGAACCAAAAGTGATTGAACTTTATTTTTATAGTATTTTTTATGATTAATTTGGATTTTTAATGTATTTCCTGAAAAATTATTGCATGATTAAGCACTAATTTGAGTTACGGACATTTGTGCTGAATTAAGTGTAATTAGGGACAAAATGGTCATATTTTATTAATTATTCATGCAAATGATTTTTTGAACTTTTGATACTACCATGTGCATAATCTTGTATTGTATGTGTTTAAGAAGAAAATTGGAGATTTTCGAGGGCCAAAATTAATATCTTGAGGATTGGGGAAAATTACATAAAAGTACACAGAGTTTTTGAAAATCACATTTAAGCCCTATAAACATTTCAAAAAGTTTCACTTTAATCCCTCCTCGAGAACTTTTGAAAGTTTCAGTTTAGTCCCTGGTCAAAACGACTAGGGCTCCTACTTTGTGGAGCTGGCGATAAAAAACATAGATCGAAGGAAAAAGAGATCGCTGAGACCTTCTCTGGTTTTTGGGGAAGGAGAATTTGAGAACGATGAGGCTCCTTCCTTCTTCCTCTTACTCATGACCTTCCTTCATCATTGTCGACTTCCCCACCATCACCTTTAACCACTACCACCATCGATCTCCGTCCACCTTAACCACAGCATCGCGGAGAAGGAGGCTTGACCAAAGGTTCGACAAACTAGAAGACGCCGTGAAGATAAAGGACTAGACCGAACTTTGGCTTGCATTCTCAGCCACCACCGTTGACGGAACAATTGAGCTCCACCATCGCCGGTAACTTATTTTGTTCTCACCGGAGTTTCTTTCTTCTTTCCTGAGCCCCCATCGCCAGCAACTTGAAAAGGGCTGGAGTTTCTGAACCAGACAGAGGTGTGTCGTGGAGTGAGAGGAGAGCAACTTTCCATGGAAAATTTTGAGTTTTCCAGCAACCTTTGAATTTCTCGGCAAGTTCTTTGGGTTTTCCAACAGAATTTGTAGATTCCAGCAAGAAATTTCTAGATTCCAGTGAGCCTGTGTCTATAGTTGGTTTGATTCAATAGATTGTGTTGGATGCTTTAATGGCTGTGAAGTTAATTTTCTTGCTTCTTGGTGATGAAGATTTGTGGCTTGAGTATCTGTTCTTCAATAGAGGAGTTCTTTAATTCAATCTTATACTTAGACTATGTATTTGATTTTCTTGTTTAGGTTTATCATTATGTAGTTGTGAGACTTGGATTATAGTTATGTTGTTCATATGAATTGATCATTGTAGTTTTAATTGGTTGATGTATCTTGATGTTCACCTTTATATGTGTCTTTTGATGTGCTTGATGAAATTATGCTTGATGTCATGTTTATGATCAGTAATCATAGTTGATTTTAGCCCTTAAATGGTTCGTTCGAATATTCTAACTGAGAAGAACAATTTACATCATTCTGATTTTAAATGCACATTAATTGATCTTAAACAATATCTCAAGAGGTAGTAGTTAGCTATGTTTGTAAGAGCTACTATTAATTGAGAATATTGGACTCAAGTATTATCTTAAGGTTGTTCTTGAGACTTGATAAAATTTTAACTCCCATAATTTTTCTTAAACAAGGATAGCCACTTTCTTCATTACTAAGAGGATCCATCATTCATATCTTTACTTTCAATTTAAACATTTCTTCATTATTTTCCAAAAATACCAAAAAGAGTATAAATAGCTTTATTTTCATGAATTTTAATTTAGAGAAAACCAATTTCAAAACCCCTTTTTGACCATGTTTTTAGCATTTAGTGCAACCCAGAGAATTCAAAATAAAGGACTCATTGATAAGAGAATGATCTCGTGTTGTTTGCACTATATTGCATTTTAATTCATGGTAAAATTGCCACCTCTATTTCCACCATGACCACGCTCCTCTGCCGTGACTTCCCTTTATCGGTGCCGTGAATTTGAGGACATCATTTTAAGCTCCGTCGACTCTACCGTGACTTTGGCCAGAAGCTAACTCCTTGGTCTTCAATTGGGTTCGTGTTCGCTTCTTAACTGTTAATAAAACTTATGGTCTACAATTGACGTCAATGCAATGAACCTATGATCAATGAGTAATTTTTCCCTTATGTTTTGGGCATTGTGCTTCATTTTTCTACTTTTACAAATGAAATGCTCAACGTTGGAGGAGCTTTTGATGAATTATTATATATTAAGGAATACAGACAGTTCATAGCATTATCCTTTTGTAGAACAGTACACATAAAGATTTCTAGTTGGGTAATCCATCCATGTCATAATTTGCTAGTCATTATTATTTAGTAAAGACAGTTCATAGCATTATCCTTTTGCAGAACAATTTGCTATGTATTTGTTCATTATTATTTAGTAGTCAAACTAGGTACCTGATAAGTGTAATGATTGCATGCTCTCATCATACTCCTTCCTTTTCCAGGGGAAAAAATAGAAAAGAAAAAAGAAAAAGGTGTTGAAATATATAGATTGTAGTTGGATAAAAGCTAAACGGATGAGTGTTGAATATCATAATGGGGTGAGGGGTTTTTTAGACTTTGCTAGAAGAAACACAGATAATGATAGTGAGATGTTCTATTGCCCTTATGTAGAATATTTGAATGAGAAGCGACTAAGTGCTATAGATATATATATACACATTTAATTTGTGAAGGATTTTGTAAGAGTTATACAGTATGTGTATGGTATGGTGAAGAATTAGAAATGTCACTGCATATCAACAGGGGGAGTGACCTTTAATGATGACACGAATCTGGATAGAGGATATTATTCATGATGTAAGAGAAGACGCGTTTGAGGAATCACATGCATATGGTAATATAAGCAGTGATGCTAAGAAGCTATTGTACCTAGGGTATAAAAAATACCAATTGTTGAAAGTTGTATTGAAATTGGTAAGCTTGAAAGTATAGCATGGATGGACCGACAAGAGTTTTTTAGAAACGCTTGAGGCCTTTAAAGACATGCTTCCAGATTATAATGTGTTGCCTTGTCGATACTATGATGCTAAGAAAATACTGTGTCCACTAGGGATGAAGTATGAAAGATCCATGCATGCCCTAATGATTACATATTGTACATAAAAGAGCATGAAGGGAAGCAGTAATGTCCAATATGTGAAACTCCAAAGTATAAATCAAATAAGGTCCCTGCAAAAGTGTTGTGGTATCTTCCAATCATACCATTATTCAAGTGCTTGTTTGCTAATAAAATTGATGCCAAAAATTTGAGATAGCATGCGAATGAGAGGATTTTTTATGGAAAGCTTTAATATCCAGCTGATTCTTCTCAATGGAAGAAAATCTATCAATTATATCCTAACTTCGGTGAAGAATCTAGGAACCTTAGGCTTGGGCTTAGCACAAATGGCATGAATCCTTATAGTAGTCTAACCAGTATACATAGTTCATGGCCTATTCTGTTGGTAATTTACAACTTATCTCCTTTGTTATGCATAAAACAAAAGTACATTATGTTGTCTATGTTGATTCCGAGACCAAAACAAGCTGAAAATTACATAGATGTTTACTTAGAACCCCTGATCGAAGACTTGAAAGAGTTTTTGGGATGAAGGTGTTGATGTTTTTTATGCAAACAAGAGGAAGATTTTTAAAATGTAGGTTATGATCTTTTGTAATATAAATGACTTCCCTGCACATAAAAACTTGTCAGAATATAGAGTTAAAGGCCACATAACATGTCCAATCTGTAAAGAAAGCACATGCTACCATCAACTTCAACATAGAAGAAATACTATTTATCTTGGTCATAGGAGATTTCTTAGACGGAGCCACCCATATCGTAGATTAAAACAAACTTTTTTTAGTGGCCAAGAGTTTGAAGATGCTCCAGAAGCATTGACTGGGGAGAAAGTTTATTAAAAGGTGAAAAATATCAATACTATCTTTGGTAAAACTGCAAAGAGTAGAAATGAGAAAAATATATGAAAAGAAAAGGTTTTTCTTATTTGATCTTTCATATTGACACAATCTTGATGTGATAAATTGTATTGATTTCATACATATAGAGAAAAATGTATGTAATAGTATTGTTGAGACACTGCTCAACATACAAGGAAGTTCTAAGGATGGCGTAAAGGCAAGATTAGATTTGCAAGAAATGGGAATACGAGAAGACTTATATCCAAGGCCATATGGTAAGAGAACTTTTTGTCCTCCAGCTGCTCATACTTTGTCTAAAGATAAGAAAAAATGTTTTTATAAGTGTTTACATGGCATCAAAGTTCCCTTAAGGTATTCTTCAAATTTTAAGAAGCTTGTGTCGATGAAAGACTTGAAGTTAGTAGGGAAAAAGTCTCATGATTGTCATGTCTTAATGCAACAACTACTCCCAATAGCTATTTGAGGCATTGTCGAATATGATATTCAACACATATTGACTAGACTTTATTTCTTCTTCAATGCTATCTGTAGAAAAGTCATTGAGACGGAAAGATTGGATGAATTGGAAAATGAAGGATATATAATCTTGTGCCAACTTAAGATGCTTTTTCTTTCTTCTTTTTTTGACATCATGGTACATCTAATTGTTCATCTAGTAAAGGAGATAAGTTGTGTGGTCCTATCTATTTCCCGTGGATGTACCCAATTGAAAGAACTATGAAAATCCTAAATGGTATGTAAAGAAACCTAATTGGCCTGAAACATCTGTTGTTCATAAATATGTTTCTGAAAAAGCTATGGAATTTTGTCAACATTATTTATCAAATGTAGGACATATGGGCTTCCTAAACATCATGATCAAGAAGGGTAACACAGGCAATAGTAAAGAGTGTAGACTTTGATGAATTACAATAAGTCCACTTGTACTTCTTAAATAATGTTGATGAAGTTCAAGATTATATGAATGCTCATAAAGAAATTGTAAAGAATGAAAATAGTCGAATGATTGAACAAAGGTTAATTAGGAAGCACAACAGAACTTTTGCATATGGGTCCAAACAAAAAGTTGACGGAGAAGAATATGTTTTTGATACAATTAAATGGTTAGCATGTGGTCCTGAGGTTGATGTCATAAGTTGGACTTCATTTGTGATAATAGTTATACCTTTTACATGAAGTTCCTTGATAACAAGGGCACCGTCCAAAACAGTGGTGTTGTGTTAGTGGCTGAATCTATACACTTCTCTAGTTTGAAAGATAAGAACCCTAAGTTGGCAGTCATACCTTATTATAGGGTTATTGAAGAGATTTGGGTGATTGACCATGTTAAAATTAAATTTTCCATTTTCAAATACAAGTAGGTTGATGTCAATAATAATGTGAAGATTGATAGGTTAGGATTTAAATTAGTAGATATGAATAGTAGAAGTTTTGGAGATGAACCTTTTCTTATGGTAGATCGGGCGAAACAAATGTTCTATATTGGCAATCAAGCAAATAAAATGTGGTTTGTAGCTCTTCAAGGAAAAAAGGTCGTTGATATTGATGAAGAAAGTCGCTCAAATTATGATCTTCTTAAGACTCCTTTTTCCAGGGGTCTACCAGAATTGAACGAAGAAGATAAAGCAAATAATGAACACGGCACAAAAAATGATCATCATAAGGTAGTATAGGAGGATATCTCTTTATGAAACTACTTTGAAAGTTAGCTAGCTAAAGTAATTATCATTATAATTTATATTTAAATAATTTATATAGTTATTTTATAGATATAGTCTTTTCATGTTATAGCTTAAGGATTTATCTTTCTTTATTGTCTTAACAGGAAAATGATGGATCCAAGGCATCCTAGTGTAGAGGAGCCGGAGCCACCTAGTGCTTATCAGAGTAAGACAACTAGTGTTAATCAAAACAAGCCTAGCAATGCTTCGAGCCAGAATCAAAGTGAGCCTAGTAACCAGTTTGTACAGAGGGGTAGACGTGGCACACAGTTGAGAGATATTTTCCTTAGTTGGAGTGCCGGCACTACTACAAACTATACTTTTTACGTCCCTAAAGGACGTCCCTTTTTAAGTTAGGAATGTCCAAAGTTCAATATTTGGTAGGAGGCTTTGGCACTGGATGAATTTGAACAAAAAAAAATTCTACCACTTTAGACGTCCCCAGTTTCTCTAGGGACATCTAAAATAGGCTTTAGACGTCCCCTGAATAAATGGGGACGTCTAAAGTAAGCATTAGACGTCCCCATTTTGACTGGGGACGTCTAAAGCTTACTTTAGGCATCCCCATTTTGACTGGGGACGTAAAACCATGTAGAACCGTCACTTCATTCACTATACATTGCAGCTTTACCTTGTGTGCTTTGCCATACCCGTGAGTGTCTCTAGTTTTCCACTTCCCTACTGCATTCGTTTTCCCTCTTCTCCCAAACCCGTGAGCTGAGTGTCATAACTCCTTCATTGAACAAAGGCGCACCTCCCCTCCCCTGCATTTGTCTTCCATCTTCTCCCATTCCCATGGCAATGTGGGTCTTGCTATTTGCTGCAGCTGCTGCATTCTCAGAATTATTCAGTTACGTCTCTGGGTTTCCTAAAATCATGTGCATATGAGGCGTGAGTTGGATTATTATGTGAAGCAATTAAGAATTTACAGAAAAGCTTGGATTTTGCGTTTCTAGATTGTTGCTGCAATTGGATTCTGCGTTTCTGGATTGTTGCTGTGTGCACTTGGTTCTGCATTTCTGGGTTATATTGTTGCTGCATGCACTTGGATTCTTGGAAATCCAGGTGTGTATGCTTTGTGTAATGTAAATAATTATTTTGGGGAACAGATCTTGTTTACAATGTAAGCTCATGTGATTCAAATGAGTTGTTTATATTAAGAAAAAATTGAATTAATGTTAGAAGATGTCAAACCTTATGTATGTTGGGGTCATTTTTCATATTTGTTTAGACATTTAAGAATCACTTGCAATCATTTATCATTTATCAAAACTTGACATGATTCTCGGGTCACTCTATATATTCACTTGTTAAATTGTTTTTTTTTTTGAAGTTTTAAAAATTTATAACTAATACTATTGAGTTTGCATAACTTGTCTTCTTTGCTTTTATACATATAGGGAAATTTTTTTGAAAAATTTTGAAAAAAAAAATTTCGTTTTGGAAGTTTGGATTTTGATTTATGAATATTCTAAAAGTTGTTTGATTTGATCTTGAAAGAATTGAGTTTGATTAGGAGTTAGTTCTATCTTCTTAGAGTGTTAGTAGGTAGGCATAGAATTTGGCTTTGGTAATTAACTTTAGGAAGCCAAAGACTAGTGAGGAATTGAGGCTAAATATTTATTTCTTTTAAGAGAGGGTATATTTATTGCAATTTCATCTCTAGAACTTATAGTCTTGAATCTCTTTTAAAATTTAAAACTCTTTTTGAATGATAAAAAATAATTTAGGCATTTAATTTTATAGCTAGTTTGGCCAAATGTCCATTCCTATCTCATGAATCTTTTGTTTCAACCATTTGAGCCTAAACTTTCATTAAAGAAAAATTGCATTGATTAATTAGCCATTTGTTTGAGTTAATGCAATTTCCCCTATCTTCTCATTCATTTATTGTTTTATTAAGTGTAAGTGATATAAGAAAGAAAGACAGTGAATGGATTGATGAATAAGAGAAACAATGCTATGTGAATTTTTTTAAATAGTGAAAAGAAAAGAGAAAAAGAAAAGAGAAAAAGGATATAACAAGAAAGAGAAAAAACAAAGAAAGAGAGATTAAGAGATTGTTATCATTGAGTTAATATCCCTTCATTATTTTCATGTTTTTCATTGAAAGTCTTGGCACTAATTAAAGTATTCCTCCTTTTGTTTGGGTTAGAAGAATTAATGTTAGCTTCCTGCTTTTTACTCTTGTTTTAGTGCTATGAATTTTTATTTTACTCTTCTTAATTAGTTTAGTTTTGTTTCAATTAAGCTGAGATGGTTTATTATTTTGATTTTGGGATGTCTCACTTTTAAGGGGAAATGCTGTCAAAATTTTGAAAAACAAAATAGTAAATGGCATTCCTAGTATTGACAATTATTCTTAACTTGAGTGTAAATGGGAATGACGTAGGTGGTAATAAAATGGATCATAGTTGGATGAATGCTTTGAGAACAAGTGAAGAATATGAGAATGGGGTTGAAGAGTTTATTGAATATGCTAGAAGAAATGCTCCAGCCAGAAATGGTATGTATTTTTGTCCTTGTGTCAATTGTTTAAATGAGAGAAGACGGGATGTTGAACTTATAAGGGATTACCTACTTTGTGATGGAATAAATCTTCGATATACAAGGTGGATATGGCATGGTGAGGAAGTAACTGATTGTCCGTCGCACAAGAAGGAAGCTATGGATGTCATAGATGAAGATACAATAGAGAGAATGATTCATGATGTTGAGGTAGAATCCTTTGCGCAGTCGCATGAATATGACAGCCTGCGGAGTGATGCAGAGACACCGTTGTACCCAGGGAGTAAATACACACAGCTGACAGGAACATTACATTTGGTGAACTTAAAAGCAACTTGTGGGTGGACCGATAGTAGTTTCACATTGCTGCTTGAACTATTGTGTGATATGTTTCCAGACGATAATGTGCTTCCAAATCGTATGTATGAGGCAAAAAAATCCTATCTACGATGGGTATGGAGTACAAAAAGCTTCACGCTTGCCCTAATGACTGTGTATTGTACAGAAATGAGTATGAAGGTTTGAGTAGTGCCCTAAGTGTAAAACTGCACGATACAAAGTGAGGAAAAATGGTGGTTGTGGTGATGCGACAACTAAAAGGCAACCTGTAAAGGTTCTGTGGTATCTTCCAATAATACCGCACTTTAAGCGTTTGTTTGGGACTGCAAAAAAAGCGAAGAAGTTGAGATGGCATTCGGATGATAGAATATCCGACGAAAAATATCTTCGACACCTGGCTGACTCTCTATAGTGGAAGAAAATAGATGAAATGTTCCCTGAATTTGGCAGCGAGCCGAGAAACCTTCAGTTTGGGCTTTGTACAGATGGCATCAATCCGTATGGAACTCTTAATAGCACACACAGTGCATGGCCAGTACTCCTTGTAATATACAACTTGCCTCCCTGGCTTTGTATGAAACACAAGTATGTGATGCTTTCTATGATAATTTCTGGACCAAAACAGCCAAGAAACCATATCGATGTCTACTTGGCACCTTTGATTGAGGACTTGAAGAAGTTGTGGGTGGAAGGCGTAGATGTGTTTGATGCATATAAGAATGAGTCCTTCAAGCTACGTGCAATGATTTTCACCACGATAAATGACTTCCCTGTGTACGGAAACCTCTCAGGGTACAGTGTGAAGGCGCATAAAGCATGTCCGATATGTGAAGCAGACACTCACTTCCACCAACTTAAACATGGAATAAAAACGGTCTACCTTGGTCACAGGAGGTTCCTTCCTAGGTTCCACCCCTATTGTAGGTTAAGAAAGCATTTTAACGGCTTGCCGGAGCATGGAATGGCTCCAAAGGCATTAACCGGAGAGGAAGTTTATAGTCGGGTTGAACGTATCAATGTCTTACTTGGTAAAAATCAGAAGACTTCGGGTGAGAAGAACATATGGAAGAAGAGATCAATTTTCTTTGATCTTCCATATTGGCGTAGTCTTGACGTGAGACACAGTATTGATGTAATGCATGTGGAGAAAAACGTTTGTGATAGCCTTGTCAGTACGCTTTTGCTTATTCCAGGGAAGACCAAGGATGGGATTAATGCGAGACTAGACCTTGTTGATATGGGAATAAGAGAACGGTTACATCCACAGCTAAGAGATGATGGTAGGAGGGCATACATGGAGCCAGCAGCGCATACACTATAAAAAACGGAGAAAAGAAGTTTGTGTGGGTGTTTGCATGAAATTAAGGTACCATAAGGATATTCTTTGAATGTGAGAAGGTGTGTGTCAATGGACGATTTGAAGTTAGTGGGAATGAAGTCCCATGATTATCATGTGTTGATGCAACAACTATTACCAGTAGCTATTAGAGGCATTATGAAAGATGAAGTTCGAAGCACTGTGACAAGATTGTGTGTTTTCTTTAATGCTATATGTAACAAAGTCATGGACATTGAAAAGCTGGATGAACTGGAAGCTGAGGGTTATATCATATTGTCCCAATTAGAGATGCACTTTCCTCCTTCATTTTTTGATATAATGGTGCATTTGATAGTTCATTTGGTAAGGGAGGTAAGGCTCTACGGTCCAGTTTACCTGAGGTGGATGTACCCTTTCGAGCGATACATGAAGATCCTAAAAGGGTACTCTAAAAATCCCTATCGACCAGAAGCCTCAATAGTTGAAAGGTATGTTGTTGAAGAGGCTATGGACTTCTACAGCGATTATCTATCAGGGAAGAAGGAGCAATCTCGGCATGAAGAGGGGAGGAGCAAGGGAACACGAGGACTGAAAGTAAAGACTATGCCGGCATGAAGAGGTGTTGCAAGCACACCTTTATATGCTGAATAACATGGCAGAAGTTCAACCGTACATAGACGAACACAGAAAGAGATTAAAGAACATGAATCTGAGGAAGAATGACATGCAGATTACTATTGAGCAAAACAAGACATTCATTCAGTGGTTTGAGGAAAAGGTTTTGCTTGAGAACGGTGTGTCTGAGACAATAGAGTGGCTAACCTGGGGGCCTTCGTTTCAGATCATTACTTGGAGCGGTTATAATATAAATGGGTATTCTTTCTACACAAAAGACCAAGATGACAGAAGTACCATGCAAAATAGTGGGGTGATGGTAGAAGCTAAAGCCATGCACTTTTCCAGTTCGAAAAACAAAAACCCCATATTAGCATCCATGGCCTATTATGGAGTGATAGAAGAAATATGGGAAATCACTTACAACAAGTTCAAAGTTGCTTTATTCAAATGTAAGTGGGTTAGCAATAATGCTGTGGTAATAGATCAACAATTTGGATTTGTCTCAGTTGATCTTGAAAGAGTAGGTTATAGGGATGAGCCCTTCATTCTAGCAAGCCAGGCGAAACAAGTGTTTTATGTCACAGATCCCGCAAATAAAAAAATTTCCATTGTACTTCAAAGTAAAAAACAGAAGCATGGTGATCCGACCTTCAACCTTGATGACACACCACCTTTCACAATTAATCCACCTACAACAAGTGAAGTAGAATTGGTAGATGAAGAAGAATATGCTGTGAGAAATGATCATGGTGAAGGAATATGGGAAACAATCTAGAGTAAGAGCTTAACTTAAAAAATAGTAATGTGTGCTGTTTGTTTTATAACTAGTTAGTTTATTCATTTACTTACAATTTATTCACCTATCTGACAATTATTTTTGTGCTTCCAGGAATATGGACAATTCTAGTGACTCACAAAGTGATAGGGACAATGAAATGAATACGCCTGAACTTGATGTGAGACTTGAACTGGTTGCAAGAAGAAGGGTTAGAGGCAGTACAAAAATGCCTGCATTGGTAGCACGTCATCACCATCAACAGGAGAGGTTGCATATTGACTTTGATGAAAATATGAAACCAATTGGTCCGGAGGAAGACCATTTTATTAGCTACGTAGGTTTTTTGGCTCGAAGCAAAGTTCGCATTACCTATGATAATTGGAAGTTGGTTCCACTAAAAACCAAAGACTTGATTTGGCAACAACTTTTGGTATATAAATTTCAATACATCTGCATTATATCTTTATTCCTATTGCTTCAAATATAATTAACTTATGTTTTTACCTTGCAGCAAACCTATGATGTCCCTGACACCACGGAGATGTACAAGGAGTGGATGACGGAGATTCGTCTACGATGGAAAGATTTCAAGAACAGGCTCACACGAGATTACATTCGAGGGGACCTGAGGGATCAAGATCCATGTCATGAGTATACGTTTTTGTCTCCAGAGGACTGGAGGTTGTTTATGGAATCACGAGAAGATCCAAACTGTTTGGTAAGATTTCTATCATCATAGTGTTTTATTTGAATATAGTTGACATTATTGATTCGATGTTTATTGTTTTCCTTTCAAAGGCATTAAGTGCAGCAAATGCAGAGAGGCAAGCATCTAATAACTATCAACATTGCATGTCTTGTGGAGGTTATCGGAAGCTTGAGTGAAAGATGATGGCAGAAGAGTTGGAGAAATTGAAGGAAGCAGCCACATCAGATCCTACCGTTGTGGTCCAGCCCCCGCCACTTCCTCCACGACACAAAAAATGGAAAGCAGGGAGGCTTAAGGGTGGGAAGTACATAAATCTGACAGTTGCTGAGGTTGTCGCAAGAATTGTAAGTAGTTAGAGCATAAGTACAAACTTATTTTTTTCATATTGGGAGTGCTTATGATAACTTTTATGCTGCAGAATGAATTGGAAGATCATAGTAGCCAAGGTTCGTTCACTCTAAGTGGATGGATGGACATCTTGTCAACGACATTGGGAAGGCAGATCATCCTGGTCATGTTTGAGGGGAGGCAGTAGGAGTTCGTGTCGCGAAGTATTTTGGTCGAGCCTCACATCCTTATTCATCACAAGCTGAACCCAGTAGGGAGCTTGTGGCCAAGATTCGTCAGGAAGTCTCACAAGAGCTCAAGGCCAACTTTCGCGACAAGCTCTGATAAGAGCTATTGCCAGAGCTACGTCTTGAGCTTATGCCTGAGCTACGAGCTGAAATGATGAAGATATTTGAATCGCAGATGGCAACTACCGAGCATAGAACCCATTCATCCGGCCTTCCACAGCACCAAAGGAAGTTACAACCTGGCGGAGGAACCACTTGGCGACCCTTCTCCCACTCCAGCGCAGGGAGAACCTTTCCATCCTCTCTTTGGATGCCCCAGTATTGCATGTAGTTGCAGATGCTCTCGTTCACACAGAAGCTACTACCCACCATAATCAGCAAATTCCACAGCATTTGCGTAGGGTGATTGTGACGTGTGTTCGAGAGGGGGAAGAAGGTACAGCCATCCCTATTCCTGATGATGAGGTTGCCACGATAGCTCAAGTGAGAGGATCTTTCATCCTTTGGCCTGTATATCTTATTGGCTTGTTACCACCAACACCTCCAATGGTATGGAACTACCTCACTTTTACTTGAGATGTGTTGACATCCTACTAACAATATGTGTTTTTATGTTCTAAAAGAACGAGCAGGAAGCAGAGAAATGGCCCTTCTTAGCACAACTGCAGCATATCTATAAAGGCATTCGCCAGATTGATTTGCATATGCCTACAGGGATTGTGGGCCAGGAATTAGAGTATCACTTCGTAATTGATAAACAAGATCTTAAATAGTTCATTAAGTTCGAGGAGCTAGATGTTGGATGGGGCAAATTTGCAATCCTGTAAGTTTTTTATTTCCTATTTTTTCCTTCATTTAGTTAAGTTGATTTTAACTAGCTAATACATTCATCATTTTAATTCTATTATAGCTCCTTCCGTCGTATATGCATTGACTCTCAAAGAGTTGATTTATATGGATTCTTGTCTCCTGCACATACGACAAGGATTGGGAATACATTGAAAAGAAGGATGAACTATTTGGGCTTCACATTGGCAGAGGATGACTATCGTTGTTATCTAGCACCGATTGTTCAAGAGTACGCATTTTAATTTTGTGTATTTGAGATTTTTAATAAATAATTGCCTTGCCATCTAACTTTTTTTTAATCTGTATATGTTGTGATAGTTATCACTGGAGTTTATGTGTTCTCTGTCCTCGGTCCCACGTTGTTTACTGGTTTGATTCCTTACGTAGAAGACCAGACAAAGAAACTAAAAGCGTCTTCAACACGTAAGTTATTTTTTTGTATTTCATTGCTTCTTGATTATTGACTTAATGAATTATTCTAATTTATGTTGATTTTCATTTTAATGATAGGGCATGCACGACGTATCAAGCGCTTGGCGATCCACGCGAACGTAGAGGTGGCAAAGATCTGAGATGGTTGTTTCCAAAGGTACGTAGTTTCAAATCAAGTTCTTTTGATTGACGATCGTTTCAGATATGCCTTTATTGATTTTAACCATTTGCTTTTGATTTATAGTGCCCTGACAACCTGGCGGCTAGGAATGTCGATATTATGTCTTACTTTATATGTTTAACATCATTTAGAATGGCATTACGATAGATTTTGAACAAGTAATCGCTTCTTCATTCTCAGAGGATAATATTCTTGGTGTTGTAATTCAATGGCAATTCATTCACTTGATTCATTATTTCATCTAAGCTTATTTTCTAATTTACAGATTTTTGACAATGAAGATGCCTACTCATATGAAGACCTAAATATGATCAGAGACTTTTTAGCTGGACATCTTCTTCAACGTATACCAGAGTAAAGTCTTTAGTAGTTTGTGTAGGATATACTTTTGTGGTAGTTCTATATATTGTATATATAATTAGCGTTATTGTTGTTGGATATAGATTGGATTTAGTCTCGGTTATTGTACAAACTGGGGACTTGGATATAGTCTTTTTAGTGCAATAACAGACTTGGATATACATTGTTGTGTAATTCGTGTGGTTTGTTAGTTAATTAGTTTGCTACTCCTTAAAATTATTGCATGTAGTAGAGCCTTGGGTTGATCACTATGTTTCAAGATGTTGTTTCCATTCTACTGAACTGCTGTTGTTTTATTCAGTTGTTGGAATCCTATTTCTGCAGTTTACATTTTCCAGACAGTGCAATATATAAAAGGCCATTTAAAAAAAATTTCAATTTCCTTAAATAAAAAGGGACGTGGTAGAGTGGGAGGCGACACTTTAGACGTCCCCAGGTGAAACTGGGGATGTCTAATGTGGACTTTAGACGTCCCCAGTTATACTGGGGACGTCAAAAGTCTGCCTTTAGACGTCCCCCATTTACAGACGTTATTGACGTTTTTTTCCACGACCCTCAGATAGACGTCCCTCATTTTTCAAACGTTAAAAGGCCAAAAAAAGGGACCTTAAAACTATTTTTTCTAGTAGTGCGGATAAAAGATCCCAATTGAGGTTGATAGATATTTCAAACCAAGTGAGCCTAATGCAAGCCAATATAGGAGTTTTGTCGACCTTCTTATGCTCAACAAGCCTAGCATCTTGATAAAGGAATGGAGAAATATCGATAAAAAGGTGAAGCAACATATTTAGGATACTATCCAGGTATGCAGTTCTCTTCTGCATGTAATGATTATCAAATTTGTCACAAATTTCTCACTTACTCCTTCAATGCATGCATTACAACTCACTTACGACGTTCCTCAGAGTGAAATCCTTTACAATAAGACAATAACATATTGTTGTAAGCGCTGAAGAAAGTTTAAGACAAATTTGGCCAACAATTACATTCATATCATGGTGAAAGATGGTAAGCCTCATCCTACTCTGTGCAGCAAGTATTCATATATTGATGAAGCAACTTAGCAAGAACTTTTTAGGCTTCGGACTACTCCAAAAGCTTTGGTGAGTTGACTTATCTTGCATTTTATTTACTTATCAATAGTTCTAATTGATTGTAACCCTTTTTTTTATTTCTTATTCGTAGGCAAAAACGCAAAAAGTACAGGACAGTGATGATTGCCCTCATACAATATCTCGTGAGGGTTATACAAAGACTGAAAAAGACTTGTTGGCGGCCAAACAAAAGAGATTGGAAGAAACATCTCAATTCGATCCTTCTGTTCTTCTTTCTCCACCATCTCCGATTCGACGCGAAGAAAAATGGTTGTTTGCTCACCAAAAGAGGAGTGAGTCTTATACAAGTAAACAATTTCGTATAATAGATGAAAAAATTGTAAGTATATATCGTTGTTGTTATTAATTACATAAGAAACATATTTCATTACTTATGTTTGTTACTTTGTATTATCTTACAAGAGGAACTTAGAAAAAAACAAGCCAAGAGATCTTTTAGGTCAGAGGGCAGGAATGATATTCTGACTGTTGCTACCGTAAAACATGAGCATCCAGGCCGTGTCAGGGGAATTGAAGGAGGGGTAGGCATAAGGGATTACTTTGGAGCCCCCTCACGCCATTCCTCAAGTATCGTGACTAGGGAGAAATTGGAGCATATGTTGGCCACTACAAGAGCGGAAGTGTTCGCCGTTTAGCTTCCGCAAGTATACGGGTCGCAAGTAATAAAGTGATAAGTCAAGATCGTTCCCACGAGGACTATGACAAAAGCGAGTTAACTAATTTAACCATGTTCTTAATTAGGTTGAATGGAATCATTTGAAATGGATCAAGTTAAATAAAGAAGTTTGATGAAAATAATAAAGGAAAACAGTGAAAATTGAGAAATTGGGTTTAACTTCAAGAGATATAAACTTAGGATTACTTCTTCCCCATTGTATTTCATGAAGCTATGCAAATATTCACTTATGCTAGTTAAATAAGTCTATATGCTAGTCGAAGATCCTAAATCATCAACCAAGCTCTCTCAAGTCAAGATTGATTTTTAATCTTCATTAAAAATATTCAATCTCTTGTTTACAATTAATGAAAATCATCTTTCCAAAGCAAACCTTCACTTGACTATGCTAGGTTGTTAGATATATCTCTATTCTAACAACAAACCATCCATTTAATCCCTAAACTTTAAGTCTAGCATGATTTTTCTTAAGTTCTACAATCAAAATAGCTCTGTCAAGCATCTTCCAATTGAACAACTCTAATCATGTGGTGATCAAGCACAAGATAGCATTAAGCTCAAAGAAAAATCAATATATAATACTCATTAACCAACAAAAACAAGATAATCTAGTAGTTTCAATCCATACAATGGGTAAAAGTAATCCTAATTAGGAGTTTTAGCTACTCATGGTCTGTACATGCTAAAATCTCAGCACACAATCATAATCCATATCAGCAAAATAGAGAAAAAGGAGAGAAGAACAAGAAAAACTCAAGAATTGAGGCTCCAAATCCTTTCTTAATCCAATCCCAAGCTCAAAGCTCTCCAAAATGCCAAACCCTAGTAGCCACTATGTTCAAGAAGTCTAGCCTCCTCCCATTTTCGACCTAGCCCATGCCTTTATACTGGTTTTTTCTGCTTCATTGTTCAAAACGCACAGCATCAATTTCGTGCGTTCGCCGTGGGTTCGCTACAATGAATGCCATAGCAAATTGTTATACAGAATCAGACAGAAGCAATGCTTTTTCAGGTGGTTTCGCTATGACTTTGGCTACAGCAGATTCCACAGCAAGTGCAGGCTTCCCCTCCATAATGTCCATTTTCCTCTTCCTCTTGCATTCTTCCCTTCCTTTCACATCTTCCCATGATCTTTGTGAGCTTTTACAACTTGTCATCCTCCACCTACAAGGAGGAGGGATTCATGAGCTCTTTTAACTTTCACAAATAATTAAAACTATATGCATTTAACTCATGATTCAACAAAATTTTGATTTATCTTATGTCCTATCACATTTTCTTCTATAATCTCTTTACATGCACAATTTCAACCCAAAAATAAGTGAAAAGAGAAGAAAATGTGCTAGAATACTATTGATTTCTATGAGTTAACTGGAAGCAAGGGCTGAGGCAGAAGCATCATTTGATGCACTATTAGAAACCCGGTTGAGTAAGATGAAAGAGGAAATGATGGTGTTTATGAGCTCAAGACAAGAACCCAATGATCCCCAAGTACAATTGCTTACTCCTAATAAGCAGAGTACTAAAGGAGTTGTTGTAATATTGAGTAGTCATCAGAGGGTCCGGAAAGAGAAATTGCTAAGCCTGTTGACATTTTTGTCGAGGATCCTCTGAGACGGTTAGTTGCATGGGGGAGTATGCATAACCTGATATCAATTGTCCACCACCAACAAATGAAAGATGATCAAGTCATAGTGTCTGTTGAAGAGGTAATCATTGCAGATGCACCTATCCCTATCCCTTCTGATGATTTGAAGATTGTGAGCAATGTCCTGGGTGCTTTCATCATGTGGCCAAAGAACCTTGTTTCTGTTCAAGCTAAGGAAACCCCGATCAAAGCCCCAACAAGTCCAGCTCCCTTTAATCAAGTAGTTTCACAGCCTCCATTGAATATCATGCAACAAGTGATTTTGAAGGCATATGATACATCCTTTTAAACAAATGGCCTATGTATTCATTTGTTGGCAAGTCAGGGGTGACATACTTTCTTGAGAGGGATGTTTTAATGTCCCTGGTAGCTTCTAGAAAAAATCTTACTATTGCGATTGTCCAATTGTTCTTAATGTCAATATCTTCTTTAATTCGAAGTAAATATTTTTAAAATTTTGCCGTTTATCTTTGATTTGTGTGCTTGCATTGTTTTAAGTACATGAATCGTAAGTTTGTCTCCTCTGGCAAGAGCGATAAATTTGGATTCCTCCTCTGCCCAGTTGAAATCCAAGAGAAAGGGACCATTGCTGTTGTCAGACATACATACTTATCAGAGAGGCTTAATGAAGCCGCAACTGAATGTTTCTTGGCTCCATATGTGCATGGGTAAGAAACACATTTATATTTCATAATATATATAATGATTTATGTTTGCTTAATATTCTTCTCTTTTTTTAGTGATAATTGGCAATTGGTTCTTCTATGCGAGAATAGTTACACTGTCATCCTCTTATGCTCCCTCCACTTCAAACTAGCGAAAAACTTGAAAAAGACCATGAACTCTTAAGTTTTCTTGCATTATTACTTTTTGTGTGCAAAGTTGATGGAATTTGTGTAAAATAAGTAACCTTTGTGATTTTGATGATATAGCTATGCAGACATTCCTACAAACTGCTTGTGGTAAGCATGTTCGTGACTTAAAAGACCCTACGTGAATCATGCCAAAGGTTAGTATATATTGGTTTGTTTCAAGAATATATTCAATAAGGCATGCTTTTATACTTGTTTTAATAATTTCATGTTCTTTTTCAGAGCCCTAGACGACCACCGGAGTCCAATTTATGTGGTTTTTATGTTTTGAGACACATTTACAATATTATTACTTTAAGCATGACTTATTTTACTAAAGAGGTAAATGTATATTTCAGAACTTTTGTATTACTTTTATTGTTTTTAATTTACCAAGTTAATGTTTTGTTTGACTTTGGTGTTATAGATGTTTGATCTTGCTGTTCCCTTTCCTAAAGATGATATTGATTTCATCCGCAGATGTTGTGTTGAATTCATCTATGAGCTTTTACGAAAATAATGAGTTTTTGAATCCAATGTTACGTACATTGTACATTGTTCTCATACTATTACTTTTGCTGTATGAATTGTAAAGTGGTGTTGTAATTGCAATTACATGATGTGTCCTGGATTACTGTGTTGCTATGTGCAATTCCATTTCAATGAAATTACATGTTGTGTGCACTTATAAAGTGTTGTGGCTTTCATATCTAACTGGGTTTATGTATCT
Source organism: Inga leiocalycina (assembly GCA_963242795.1). Classification (NCBI taxonomy): domain Eukaryota; kingdom Viridiplantae; phylum Streptophyta; class Magnoliopsida; order Fabales; family Fabaceae; genus Inga; species Inga leiocalycina. The sequence goes on from OY725321.1 coordinate 65,236,481, forward strand.
GTGTAGGACAATTTATGGGAGATGGGTGATACAGGTATGATGTTGATATAGTAGACATGGGATTTAAGGGATTGACCTTTGTACTTTTTTCCCTTTGTTTTTCTGTAAAACTGAGGAATTTTCTGTACATACTGAAGAATTTTCTGCTATTGCTTGTCCCAGTCCTTGAATTTTATTACTGTCATTGTCATTCAAAGTTTTGCATCCATTTGTGAGCAAATTCTTCTGTTTGGTCATTCCTTCATATTACACACTGAAATTGATTCATAAGTTGAGTTTTAGATGTAGACAGTTGTTGAGTGCATTTTCAAGTTCTTGGAATCTAATTTAAGCTTGTAGCTTGAATTTTCCACATTAAATTGATTATCAACTCATGTTTATGAATTAATATTGCTGCAATTTTCAAAAATCTGACTCTAACTAGTGAAAATTCATTATTACTTATTTTGACTTGAACCTTGATATCTTGTAAGATTTGACCAATTATTAACTAAATCATTTGATTTGTGGCTGAAAAATAAGTGTTTTAAAGTTACCATTTATTAGAAGTTGATTAAAAGTCACCGACACCTTCATTTGTGCTTGTTGTCGATCTCGCTGCTGCCATTGCTTCTGTGAAATCTGTGTTACGTTGTTGCTTCTGTAGAATCTAGGATAGATGTTGAAAAGGCTTGCTGGGTAGAGTTAATTTGTAAAAAGAATGTTTTTTTTAAAACATAAAACTTTGCTACAATCGGTCTTAAAAGCATGACTTGTTAGACCGGTTGTAATAGACTTTTTATACTGGCTGTAACAAGACCCAATCCACAACCGGCCTAAATGGTTTTTTTTAACTGGTCTAAAAAGTCATTTTTCCACTGGTGATTGAAAATGATATGAATTTAATGAAAATAAAAATAGTTGGTGTATTATTGGGAAAAAATTGAAAATACTAAATTACTTAAACTATAGGAAAAATTGAAGAAAAGCCCCCCATTAAAAATTTAATTAGTGAGAATAACCTCAATTGGAGTACTATCATTCTTTGTATGTATAAACTTATCAGGTTATTTACGTCAATTAAATTTCTAATGGGGGAGTTTTTCCTGTTTTCCCTTAAATTTTATTATTTATTCTTTTTCTTTGGATACTTTTATAAATAAGGATCAAAATTGAAAAATAACCTTTATTAACCTTTAAGCAAACTTATATAATTAGGACCAAATGTTCATCTACAAATGGACTTATAATAAAGACCTATGCATGCAGGGGCGTGCATTAACATTTATGGATAAAATTTGGGTTTGTTTACTTATATTTATTAGGTCCAATTCTCCAATTTAAATCTTAGCACAGACTTGTTTAATATTAAAAATTCATATGGATAAAAATTCAAAGTTCCATATATCAAATCATTATTAATCATAAGAATCATGCATATGGTAAGATTTGATTGGAGAATTAAACCTAATGGATATAAGTATAACTAGACAAGCAAATGGGCCATGTTTGGGTTACAAATATTCAAGGAAGATCATATTACCCATAAATAGTCCAATAAAATGCGTCTTCTTTCAGAGATTCTAATTTTACTCAGCCGAAGAGTAACCTGCAAATCGATGAATAGAATATCTATTAATTATTAAAGAAAAGTGGCGATTTAATTAGCTTCTAGAGGCCAATTCATACAAAAACAAATAAACTCAACCATATGCATGATTACAAATCATTCATGGAAGTTTCACATTGGAGAAACTTCATCCTCATGAACAACAAATATGAGGTTAACAAAAGCATATAAAATGTATAAAAAAGTACAAGAGAGCGCAATATACTATATTCCAAAGCAGTAAAGTAGCTATGAAACTTATTTGACTTTCCGTGGCAATAATGCATAGCATTTTAATTTGAGGGTCTGAAATTAGAATAATTACACACTAGAATGAAAATGAAAATTAGGCTATGTATCAAACATGTCCAAGAGTTGTTTAAGACAAATTTGAGGGTCTTTCAAGGACTTGTTTGGTACAAAATGGAACTGGGAAAGCTCTTTAGATTACCATAAACACATCGGAAACTTTCTTTCCCAATAAATCACTTTGTTATCACTTAAACTCAATAAAAATAATGTCTCTCATTTATTTTATTTCTTAAATAATTTTTGCATGTACCAAATGGACCTTAAAAGGAGGTTACAGAACTTACCTCGTTGACAGAGAGGTGGCCAATAATGACCGGTCTTGATCTTGCTCAAGCTTTTGAACCTATTAACACAGTTTCATTTCACATCTTGATACAAATCTTTAGATAAGTACTGAGAAGGACAAGAATATGTAACCTATTATATTTTCCTGTTCTAATATCTGATTTTCTTCCAAGAATTTGACTTCCTGGATTGGCATTAAATTTTCAAGACATGGAAAAAAATGAGGCACTATATTCATGAAGGACTTCTATTTTATACACAATTTGAGAATGACTTGCATGAAAACTCAAAATTAAGATAAGTATTCTTATTTAGGACGCATCATATAGGACACACATTTTTTCATATTTTTGGTGTTCAATTTCGAATATCTTGTAAGTTTGGAAACACTTGAAAAACTAAAATTCCTTAAGAATACACATGCTGATCCTAACAAATTAATGATCTATTATATCTCATTGTAACCAAGGAAAAGACGAATGTACGAGATATATGTTTTTTGATAAATGAACATAACTCTAACCTGTTTCTTAAGAATACTGATCTCCTGCTTAAATGCTTCAGCCTGAAAGACATGGAATTAATTTAAATTTGAACAACAATAATATATGGAGAAAACATAATATCTAAGGTATATAGAAGAAATATAAAATAATAGTGAAGTAACAACACCAATACAATAAACTTTTATATAATATATTAATAAGCTAAATCAGACCGACGAAAATATCTCTCTCATAAGGGAAAACAAACCTTTGCTTTTGAAATGCGATTCAAGCTTGTGTTAAGTAAATCTTCTAGTTTCCGTAGATCTCTTGAGGTCAATCCTTGAAGTTCTTCTCCATAGAGCTGCCTGTTAGATGTGGAACTACGGATTTGAATCAACTATAAACACTGTGTAGCATACTACCACCAGTTCTTAATATAATATCTACTTAACTAGTTTGGGTAGATTAAGAAATTAGTTAAATTAGTTGTGTAAAAAATTTATACTAGTTTCCCTAAAATATCCTCATAAACCATTTGCATTGAAACTACCTTTTGATGCTAAACTCCCTTGACATGTGCAATCAACATTAATAGTTTAGAAAAAACTGATAAAAGGGGGGGGGGGACAAATTGAATTGAGATCTTCTACTTAGAACCAAATTCAACTCCTTAACTAACTCTTATATTAGAAACTGGAGCTAATATCTTATATGATAAAACTAGATGCAGCCTGTGAGGTTCCTGTGCATAGCATGGACTTTAAAAGATGAATTATACAATTTATTTCATATGAAAAATATGACTTTATATATATATATATATATAGATATATATATTTTGTTAGCACAAACATCTTTCTATTGAAAGTAATCATGTTCAAGGCCCAGACGGGTACTAGATGTGGGAACCTCTTCCAGCAGGAATTCATACCACTACAAAAAAAAAGACTTTCGGCGGCGACTTTTGTCGCCGCTAAAAGTCTAAAAGTCACCGCTGAAAGTCTTTCAGCGGTACGACTGTCGCTGAAAGTTTTAATTGTCGCTGCTGAAAGTATACTTTGAGCGGCGACAAAGGTGACTTTGAACGGCGACTTTTGTGTCGCCGCTGAAGGTATAGTGTCAGCGGCGACAGGTGACTTTCAGCGGCGAGCTGAAAGTGTTAATTTTTTTAAAAAAATCAAAAAATTAAATTTTTTATTAAAAAAATTCAGGCGACACGTGGTAGTACGGGGAGGCGACACGTGGCAATTGAATTCGAATTTTTTTATTTAAAAAAATTCAAATTTTTTTTAAAATTTAATTTACAATTGCCACGTGTCGCCTCCTAGTGCTGCCATTTGTCACCGTGCCGTGCTGCCACGTGTCGCCTCCTCATAATTCCTCAAAGTGATTCTCGTCCAGTTCAAACCCACAACCTCAGGGAGCCGATGCCTTTGCGTGCAAGTCTCTACCAGTTGCGCCGAAATGAACCTATTACATATTATTATATATATAATATTATCATATATACATACATACATACATACATACATACAATTAATTAATTATATACATATAATTAATTATTAATTAAATATAATATTATTAAAAATAAAAAAAATTAAATAAAAACGAAAAAAATATTTATATATTTAAATTAAAATTTTTTTAATTAAAATTACTTAATAAATAATAATTTAATATCATAAATATTATTTTTAATATAAAATTATAAATATAATATTAATAAATAATAATATAATTTTAATAATTAAGGTTAAATAGAATTATTTATTAATTAATAGTTAAATTTTATAAATATTTTTTAATTTTATAAATATTATTTTTAAAAAATATGAAATTGACTTTCAGCGGTGACTTTTAAAAGTCGCTGCTGAAAGTGAGTTTCAGCGGCGACTTTTAATAGTCGCCACTGAAAGTGTTTTAAATTTTTTTTTTTAAATTTCAAATAAGACTTTTAGCGGCGACATTAAAGTCGCCGCTGAAACTCACTTTCAATGGCTACTTTTAATAGTCGCCGCTAAAAGTGTTTTAAAAATTTTTTTTTTAAATTTCAAATAAGACTTTCAGACTCACTTTCAGCGGCGACTTTTAATAGTTGCCGCTAAAAGTGTTTTAAAAAATTATTTTTTTTAAAATTTCGAATAAGACTTTCAGACTCACTTTCAGCGGCGACTTTTAATAGTCGCCGCTGAAAGTGTTTTAAATTTTTTTTTTTAAATTTCAAATAAGACTTTCAGCGGCGACACTAAAGTCGCCGCTGAAAGTGTTTTAAAATTTTTTTTTTTAAATTTCAAATAACACTTTCGGCGGCGACACTAAACTCGCCACTGAAACACACTTTCAACGGCGACAACAGAATGTCGCCGCTGAAAGTGATTTTTTTTGTAGTGTACCTTGATGGCTAGATTTGCCATGCATATTGTGCGGAACTAACTTCTTCCATTAGACTCAATCCCGATTGGTTTTTTCTTATATTTTATTTTGATATATATCTATATTGATTATTTGTAACTCCATAATCATACCTCAATTCACGAGTCTTCTCTTTTAGTTCCTTGTTTAGCTTAACATGTTCACCTTCCACCTGTCCAATTACCCAAAAAAGAATAAAATATCCGCTAGTTTTTCTTTGATATATCTCTCAAAATAACATAATGGTCGTAGAATTGTGAGTGTGTGCATTATTGCTCTATACGGTTTCCAAACCCTATGATTATGAACAATCCTAATCTGAGTATATGCTAGAATAGCAATAGTTAAAGCCTAACTGTGCCCAACACATATGCTGTTACTGCAGTATGGATATACCATACCAAAATACAGTGAACTAACACCCTAAGTTCATCTGGGTCATAGAACATGTATAGTCAAATAAAAAGAAGAAAATAAAAATGTAATTTCGTGGGTGACAAATGTCACTTCAGTCTTAAAAAAATGATGATGATGATAGTTGCATTTTTCAACCTTAGCATAATAAATTAATCCACTCTTTTCAATTGTAAATCAAAAACAGCAAAAGATTAAAAGAGGTAGGGTTGAGAAGAACATTATACCTGAAAGTCAAGAGATGACTGGTATGTGGTGACAAGGTTTACATCTGAGTACAAGTTTCTCCTTCCTATCACTTGCCTTGTGCTTAATTTAAACCGCAAAAATGTTGCATATTAGTTCATATTTTTCATTCATTATGCATTTAGTTACGCAACCTGATGTGTAAATTTATGTGTGTGCAAGGCCACATGCGCATGCAATTGCGTGCTGGTGCCATTGCCACAGCATAGAGATAAGATCTTCATCAAACAGATGTTAAAAGTGCTTTTCTCAACGGTTATGCCTATCGTGTGAAGTATGCAATCTTCGTAATGCTAACAGTAGTCCTAATTAAGTAGGCTCCTCATGCTTTGTTTGCTAAATTCAGTGTTCAGCTATCTTGGGTTCACCTCAAGTCCTCATGACTTTGCATTTTTCATTTGCAAGGCAGACAATGGCATTGTTTAATTGCCCTATATATGTCGATGATATTAACACCAAAAAAAAAAAACAACACTGACATGATGGAGTTAATTTGGAGCGCATACAAAAAATTCCATGGCTAAAACTTTGAAATGAAGAACCTTGGCAATCTAAGCTCATCTTACTGACAATAAGACCAAGACCACCCCTTTTAGACCTAACATTAAGTTCATACCACATGATGACACCTCATTGGAAGACCCTATATATGCTTCTACAGTCAATTAGTGGGTAGTGTTCTCTCTATCTCACAATGACTCACTCACCCATTACACAGCAATCCTCTAAAGATGGGTATCATGCACTTTCAGACATAGATACTCTTGCTTTGGCATTTTCTTGTTGACTTATGAATCTCCCAAACCCTGTTCCTAATCTTCAATATGCATACTACATATAATCATTAAGATTTATTTAGCACTTTACTTTGTTGCATATAAATTGATCACATATATATACTGAATAAATGGACAGCACACAATTAACCCTCAACTTCTGGCAAAAAGAAAATTACTCTCAACTATGTCTTCTGCTCTTCTTTGTGCCTTCCTTTAATTGTCTCTCTCTACTTGCTATGTCTAGATATCTCACAGAATGCAAGGTTTGTATTTGTTTACATATCCACTACTACATATAATTTTAGCAGTAACCTCAAAACATTGTAAAAATGTTGAAGATATACGAAAACAAGAAAATTATCAACATGAAATAATTCATCATCTCAAGATTAGTTCTTACTTGTTAAATACATAGTAATTAAGTGATAGTCAAACACATCAGAACATAAATGCTGACACTTCAAAAAAATAGACAAATGAATTATTGGTCAAAATTGATAGACGAATAATCTAGGCCTAGATTCCAGGCTAAATTATTATGCATTTTATTAGGGAAATCTCACGTGAGAAATTTCACTCTATCAAAAACTAAAGGAAACTATACAAAAAATTAGACGAGAGAGCGTGGACGAGACGAACAAAGGTACAAGGATCCCAGAACTTCTGGATCAGCAAATATAGATCAGGATTATCTCTTTTCTTCTAAAAATATTCAAAAAAAAATCCCAGACATGATTGAAATTCAGATTATTCTGATTTCTTCTAATAGAAAATACAAATTAGAGAGAGAAAAGATACCTTGTACTGGCATAATCAAAGAGTTTGCCAGAAGCTGAAAACACAAAGAGAGCAATCTCAGCATCACAGAGAGTTGAGAGCTCCGTAGCCTTCTTGAAGAGACCTTTCCTTCTCTTTGAAAAAGCCACCTGTCTCGCTGATACGTTCTCTATCTTCTTTATCTCGATCTTCCTTCTCGTCATTTCAATCCCTCCTTCTTTGTAAGTAAGCAAAATTAACTTTATTTTACAAAAAATAATTAGAGAAATCTACAGCCAAAAAAGCTTTGATTCTACATGTTCTGCGTTGGATTGAAATAAAAGTGGGCCATGTGTATTAAAGAGATTAGGAAGAAGAAGCAGTGCAGATCAAAGGAAACAGAAAATAAATATGAGAGATAGGGTTTGTTTATAAGAAGAAGAAGAAGAAGCGAGAATCTGAAAAGTGATTATGAGAGAAAAAGAAAAAATGGAAAGAAAGAAAGAAAATAAAGTTTTTGGAGAAAAGAAAAGCTATAGTTGGAAAGATAGAGGCAAGTTGTGTCCACCACTCCACCGTCTTTCCTTATCTTAACCATTTTTTCCCTCTTTTTTTTTTTTTTTTACTTTTGGAAAAATTATTTGCAGCTTTATGTCCACGTCGTTTCTTAAATGGCCATCAAATCGAAGAAAATAATCTGAATAATTTCATTTTAGGGATAACGTGGATCGATTTTCATTTTTTACTGCATGGAGGACCCTTCCCTGGATCAAACATTGTGAGTTTATTTATTTTTAATACTCACACACACACACACATATTAAATAATAACATACACATAGTTCAAAAATTCATGATAAATCTCCATTTGATAAGTAAAATAATTCCTACTTGTTACAGACTTGTTTTTGTCTGACCTACTTACAGATTAAAATACACATTTTATGTAACTTCTTTTGTTAATTTTATACAATACCATTCAGTATTCATTGTTTAATACTGGTGCCAAGTAACTCTTATTTAATTTAAACATAAATATAAACCAACACAGATTTCATGATGAGTTGTATGGTATGAATCATAATATCTCGATATGAATGTTATATACATATATACACAAACACACGCCCATATATATCCATTGAAAAAATAGGAAATTTGGGTGAAATTTGATGTGAATGTATAATGAATTTTGAAATTGATGAATATGAAGATGTTGATGGATACATGTTTGTTCAAATTGGGAAACAACGTACAATCAAACAATTTTATTTTCCTTTTGCGGGCAAACAGTTGAATTAAGTAAAAATATAGCGGCGCTTTTACATTAATTACTCAAAAGGGATAAAAATAAAAAATATATAATATTTATTTTATTTCAGATTATTATCATCATATAACGGCAATATTTCTTTATGATTTTTATTTGTCGTTTTATGAAATTTTCTAATTTTTTAGTGATATAAATCGAATAAATTTATTTGGGAAAAAGTAAAGGTTAGCTTTCGCCCCAATATGATTTCTTTTTAAAAGGAAGAAAATGAACATGGACTTTTTAAAAAGTTGGAAGTCGGAATTTATACCTGTCACTTTCATGACATTTATATTTATAAGGCAGAATTATTATGAAATCCTAAGAATAGGATTTAATAATAAGAAATTCTATGAATTTATTATTACTTTCTATAATAAAACTTATTATTGTGTACCCATCAGATAATGTTATTGGATTTTTGGATGATTAAATCCATTAGTGAGACTTCACAGTAATTTTTCTTCTTTTTATTTTTTAATAAAAAAAAAATTTCACATTTAAAATACAAATTATAACAAGTAAAAATACGGATTATAAGTAGAAATGAAACATAACAAGAACAACACCCCCATTGCCCAAAAAAAAAAAAAAGAACAACACCCCCTCCTTATAAAGGGGATGTGCAAGAGAGCGAGATTCTTTTCTTTATCACATTTATATTTATAGTTAATAGTTATCGATCAAAGTTCGGGTAATTAAGTATTAACTATATATCTAATGTAATCAATAAAAAATAGTTAGAAATTATTACCAAAAAACAGAACTAGTTAGAAATATTTTAAAAAAAAATTCAGAAATACTTCATCCAATCCTTAATATAAGAGCTAATTGAAAAGTTATATTTGATCATAAATATAAGATCTTAATTCACTTTATCTTTCAAATTTATGATTTTTATGCTAAAATATCATTATTGATTGTACACATTAAGGGAGTCGTCATGATGAAATATGATATTTTAGGAAAATGAACCTGTTTTTGCTACAAATAACCAATATAACTAATTCCCTTAATTTACCTAATTTAGTTCTCTATCTCATATATTAAGGAAATGAGGTAGTAATATTTATTAAACAAATTTTGTGTCGAAAGATGTTTTATTACTGATTTACCCATCCTGCAGTAAATGTTATTTTAGGAGTATTAATCTATTTTTATCTTCCCAAATTGGTCTGCTATCCAATATTATTTCAGCAGATAGAAATAGATGATGATGATGATGATATATTATTATGTTGATTATGAATATATATATATATATAGTATACATTTCATTTTTATAGTAAAATATGTAATGTTGTAATGAGAAGGACTTTAGTAAGATATAGTGAAATCTGAATTTGATTTTTTAAAAAAAGATTTCGGATGAGTTGTTAAACTTAAAGCAAAAGAGAAATGACATTAAAATTAATACTGGGGTTGGATTAAAAAATATATATAGTACTGGCTGGGATTCCATTAGATGCAGCAAGACTACATGTACGGGGGCTGCTAACTTAACCCAAATATTTATATATGCCTTTGGTGTTGAGGTACTATTTTATTACTGTAAAATTCGTTTTTTAGATATGGTGAAAATCTTATTTTAGATCAGTTTTAGATGACATTTTGATACAGCTGATCTAAAAAGTCTGTTTTTTTTAGACCAATTGAGCAACCGATCTTAAAAAGTATTTTTTATACCAGTTGCTCAAAATCAAGTCTAAAAATTCTGACTTCACTAATAGCAGGTGTAAAATATATAATTTTTTATATCGGTTATTTTGAAATCATGTCTTAAAAACATTTTTTAGACCAGTTGCTCAATAAGATATCTAAAAAGTTTGACTTTTTAGACCTCACTTTGCTAATATCAAGTCTAAAATGTATGACTTTTTAGATCATTTATTTTGAAATCACGTCTTAAAATTATTTTTCAGACATAATTTTTTTTACATCGGGTCTTAAAACATATACTTTTTAAGCCTCATATTTATTACATCATGTCTAAATTTTTCGTGTTTTTTACATATCTACCCTATTTTGTTCTCTAACCCACCATCCAAACTAACACCTAAAAGGAACTTATGTCTAAAAGAGCACAATTTAATCTACAAGGTCTCAACAACTCAATATGAGTTACAAATTGAATTCTCACAATTTAAAAGCTTCAAAATCAAATATATAATACCAACAATCTTCTAATTCAAGTAGGAAAAAATTTAATCTCACCAAGTTCCATGTCCAAAATTGGCACTCATATGTTGAACCAATAAATATTGTGTTAAGGTGCACTTTTACTTTGGAACTAATTACTCATGAGTGTTGGGTATCTGGAAGTTTTTTGAAGAGTGATTTCGCGTGCTAGAAGTGTTAAAAAGGAAGCAAATTTACCCTAACTATTTAAAAACTAATGTTGACTGTAAAACAAATTGATGTTGACTGTTAACATTTATAATAGTAAGGGCAAAATGGCTCATCAAAAATTTTTTTGATACCCAATACTCCTGAGTGGTTACTTTTGGGGCAAAATAGCATCTTAACCCAATAATATTTGGGTAAAGTATCATTTACGACATCATCATATTATTTTTTTAATTGCATCCATCACTCTGAAAATCTGCAGTGCAATTTTATCCTTAAAATATTTTAAAAGATGAAAATTTACCCTTAGAGCATTTTTTTCAAATGCAGTTTTGTTCTCGTCGTTAACTCCAAAAAAGTCCCTAAGTTAAAGTGCATCCAATAACTAATTCTAGAGTAATTTTTAGAGCATTTTTCCTTTAGAGCATTTTTCATAACTCTTGTCTCAATTGTATATTTTTAGTATTCATCTTTAACATTTTCAATAATTAATTTTTTGATAGTCATCTACAAAACACTTTAAGGGTCTGTTTGGTCTGAGGGGAGAGGAAAGGAGGGAATGGAAATAGGGGGATTTTGCTCCCTCCCCTTATTTGGATAGTTACAATTTTTAGGAGGGGAGGGAAAATTTTAGAAAGTTTTCCCTCCGTTCCCCTTCTAACCCTCCCCTCCAAAATTGGAGGAATTTGAATGGAAATGTTAACGTTTGGATTTATATTTATAGTTACAATTTCATTTATAATTATATTTATTTAATTTTTTTAGTTATAAAATTAAAATTTTATGTATTGAATGCCATTTATAATTATATTTATTAAATATGTTAGAAAGTTATAAAATACAAATTAAATGAAATAAGGGAAAAGTTGTTAATATAAAAATATTTTCCCTCCCCTCCCCTCCCCTCCTATACTAAATATAGTAATATTAAAATCCCTCCCCTCACCTCTCTTTTTGTCAATCCAAACAAGGTAAAAGAAAATCTCTCTCAAAACCTCCCTTCCCCTCCCCTTCATTGCCAAACACAATCAAAGAGCAATATTATACCAAAATAATACTTTAAGGATAATATTGCACTTCAACTAGGGTCAGAGTGTTGAATGCCACATTACTCTAAATATTTACAATGTTGTACTTATATATTTCAAAAGGATTAATATCACCATCAAAATTCTAATATAATATGAAATTAATTTTATAACTATATGATATTTAATAATACTGAATCAAATTTAAGTAAGTTTAATTTAGGGTAGGTAGCCTTCTTAAGAGTTTTTTCCTTCACACGAACCTACCTAATGCTAAAAACTCATAGAAATCAACCATTGATCCAATTTGAGTGCCTTTACAAGATAGACCACAATAGAAAACTGAAGAGTAACAACAGTAAGTGATTGAGTTTAGTAGTTTCTCGTATAAAATTATTGACTCTAGAGATATAGTAATGTGGAGAAGAAAAATTGTTTCAAGCACTAATAGAACCAGAAGCACCCCTTGTTTCAAAGAGAATGCAATAGGTTATTCACATTTCATTTGAATTGTAAGTGACTGTGTGCCCCAAGGCCATTAAGTGCATTGTTGTATGGGGCGTATCTCTGAGCTATGAGACCTACTATGCAATATGAATTGTAAGTGACTGTGTGCCCCAAGGCCATAAGTCCTGAAAGTGCATTTTTGCATAGGGTGTATCCCTAGACCGTAAGACCCTATATACCAGTTGTGTTGTATTGAACTGTGTGTCTTGTAAATGATGTTTGTGCTGCATCTTGATTGTCGAATGCTTATTGTTTGATAGTTTGTTTTGCATGCTTCTTAAACTTGCATCTATTATGATTTTCTATTGTTACTACAAAAATTCTTGTGAATCTCACCCTTTCCATTAAATGATATATAGCTAGCTAAAGCGAGCAGCTCGAGGGGCAAGGAAATAATTTTTGCAAATGAATAGAAAGGTGGAGAAGAAGGGTTATTATTATGTTGGTTATCTGTATATCAATTTTCTTAAGACTTAGGACCTTTTGGTAGCCTCATATAGCTACAGGTTTTGTATATATATATATGTATATACATGAGCATATAGATGTATATAGTGAAGATAGTACCTATAGTAGTGGTGGTGGTGTTGGTGGTCGTGTAAGCATGCATAGTACGAGGTAGCCATAGTATACCATACTTACATAACGAAACGCAAAAAGGGCAATTGCATGTTATAAGCCCATAATGAACAAATGGTAGACTAGGATAATAGCAGAGTAATACTCTGATATTAGTAAATGAAGTTTAAAGAATTTTTAAGTCATAATGAAGAGTTTGAACCATTGACTCTAGAGATATAGTAATGTAGAGAAGACAAAATTGTTTCAAGCACTAACAGAACCAAAAGTGATTGAACTTTATTTTTATAGTATTTTTTATGATTAATTTGGATTTTTAATGTATTTCTTGAAAAATTATTGCATGATTAAGCACTAATTTGAGTTAGGGACATTTGTACTGAATTAAGTGTAATTAGGGACAAAATGGTCATAATTTATTAATTATTCATCCAAATGATTTTTTGAACTTTTGATACTACCTTGTGCATAATCTTGTATTGTATGTGTTTAAGAAGAAAATTGGAGATTTTTGAGGGCCAAAATTAATATCTTGAGGATTGGGGAAAATTACATAAAAGTACACAGAGTTTTTGAAAACCACATTTAAGCCCTATAAACATTTCAAAAAGTTTCACTTTAATCCCTCCTCGAGAACTTTTGAAAGTTTCATTTTAGTCCCTGGTCAAAACGACTAGCCCTCCTTCTTTTGGAGCTGGCGACAAAAAACATAGATCGAAGGAAAAAGAGATCGCTGCGACCTTCTCTGGTTTTTGGGGAAGGAGAATTTGAGAATGATGAGGCTCCATCCTTCTTCCTCTCACCCATGACCTTCCTTTACCATTGTCGACTTCCCCACCATCACCTTTAACCACCACCACCATCGATCTCTGTCCACCTTAACCACAGCATCGCGGAGAAGGAGGCTTGACCAAAGGTTCGACAAACTAGAAGACGCCGTGAAGATAAAGGACTAGACCAAACTTTGGCTTGCATTCTCTGCCACCACCGTCGACGGAACAATTGAGCTCCACCATCGCCGATAACTTATTTTGTTCTCACCGGAGTTTCTTTCTTCTTTCCTGAGCCCCCATCGCCAGCAACTTGAAAAGGGCTGGAGTTTCTGAACCAAACAGAGGTGTGTCGTGGAGTGAGAGGAGAGCAACTTTCCATGGAAAATTTTGAGTTTTCCAGCAACCTTGGAATTTCCCGGCAAGTTCTTTGGGTTTTCCAACAGAATTTGTAGATTCCAGCAAGAAATTTCTAGATTCCAGTGAGCCTGTGTCCATAGTTGGTTTGATTCAATAGATTGTGTTGGATGCTTTAATGGCTGTGTATTTAATTTTCTTGCTTCTTGGTGATGAAGATTTGTGGCTTGAGTATCTGTGCTTCAATAGAGGAGTTCTTTAATTCAATCATATACTTTGACTATATATTTGATTTTCTTGTTTAGGTTTATCATTATGTAGTTGTGAGACTTGGATTGTACTTATGTTGTTCATGTGAATTGATCATTGTAGTTTTAATTGGATGATGTATCTTGATGTTCACCTTTATATGTGTCTTTTGATGTGCTTGATGAAATTATGCTTGATGTCATGTTTATGATCAGTAATCATAGTTGATTTGAACCCTTGAATAGTTCGTTAGAATATTCTAATTGAGAAGAACAATTTACATCATTCCGATTTTAAATGCACATTAAGTGATCTTAAACAATATCTCAAGAGGTAGTAATTAGTTATGTTTATAAGAGCTACTATTAATTGAGAATATTGGACTCAAGTATTATCTTAAGGTTGTTCTTGAGACTTGATAAAATTTTAACTCCCATAATTTTTCTTAAACAAGGATAGCCACTTTCTTCATTACCAAGAGGATCCATCATTCATATCTTCACTTTCAATTTAAACATTTCTTCATTATTTTCCAAAAATACCAAAAAGAGTATAAATACCTTTATTTTCATGAATTTTAATTTAGAGAAAACCAATTTCAAAACCCCTTTTTGACCATGTTTTTAGCATTTACTGCAACCCAGAGAATTCAAAATAAAAAACTCATTGATAAGAGAATGATCTCGTATTGTTTGCACTATATTGCATTTTAATTCATGGTAAAATTGTCATTTGACCCCAAGGCGACCAAGATTGTGTCAACTCAAGAAGCACCCCTTGTTTCAAAGAGAGGATGATAGGTTATTCACATTTCATTTGATAGTCAGAGGCGAATTGAAAGCTAAGTAGTGGCAATTCTAAGGATTCCTCGGGAGAAAAATAAAGATTTCACCTCTTACTTACCCGTAATATGTGGACGTATCGACATAATTTCATAAAGTCATTCAGTCTGAATGCTACATGAATAACATAAGCTAGATGAAGGAACACCTGCTAACAAAAATAGTAATCAAACTTCTAAAAGGCGACCTGGAGAGCAAAACATTCAGATAATGGAAGCTTTAAAATCATAACATTCAATAAAATTTAATTCCTGTATAAAACTAGTGGTAAACATTTTATAATATAATATTGATGTCAATTTTAATAATTATATTATATACATAAATATTAAATATAAAGCTTATATACACACACATTAGTTGGAAACTATTAAAATCAAACGTATCATCATTATAATGAAATCATAACACTGTTCCAGATAGAAGCAAGTAGTTTTGAAGGGGGGAAAAGGACAATTGACACTCTGATCCTCTAAATTATTGAAAAATTCACTATTTACAAAATGAGTTGTTTTATAGTTGACCTTATTTGACGGTTAGTAAGTGTGAAAATATTCCAATGTAGTTTAAAGTCTATGCTTTTATTGTAAAATCAATAAATAAACTATCCAGATTTAATACTTTATAAAATTATAATTATTATATTAAAGAAAATATATTTAAACTATTAAAGTTTAATCTGGACAGTTTACAACAATATATAACATGAAAATTAAAAACAATAATGATTTTATAAAATATTATATCTCAATCATTCTTTTTTTTTTAATATAATGGTAAGGGTAGGATGAGAAGAAAGAAAAAGAGAAAAAAGACCGAGAGATCCAAATCAGACTATACTTGAAAAATGAAAAATCGCCCTTCATATATACTCCAAGTTTTAAGTAGGATTGAATTAACACTTATTTTATCATTGTCAATAGCAGTAAAATTACACAATAAATTAACATTTAATTGGATGGAACACTATTATTTTTTTATTTTTTCAAGAGTAATACTAAACAGCATTGTTCAGCAAAACAAACAGGTTGCAAACCAAGAATGACTAAGGATATGTTTGGATTAATAGTGATAGATGTGGTTTTTTTTTTTTCAATTTGACTTTTGTAAAAGTAAGACATGGTAAAAGTTAAATTGTGTAATATGATTTAACTGAAACTTATTTGGATGATTAACGTAAAAGTAAGTTTGGATGTAAAATAATTCACTAGTACAAATTTGCCTTTTTAAGCCACCACATTTAGACTGTTTATAGCGGATAAGGTCTAAAAAAAATTATCGGTGGCAGTTTTTGTAATTATAAAAAACTTGTAAGACCGGTTCTTAAGATATGCAGTCTAAAATAAATCATTTAGACGGGTTATTAAAATAACCGGTCTAAAAAGATAAAAAAATTTAAAAAAAAAAAACTTTGTAAGTTTTTAGACCGGTTATTTAGACAACCGGTCTAAAAAGATTAAAATAAATTTAAAACAAATTGAAAGTTTTTAGACTGGTTTTCAAGAATAACTGGTCTTAAAGATGAAATCTTTTAAACTGGTTGTTCTTTAAACCGGTTTAAAATATTTTTTTCCACTTTTAAGACTAGTTATGATTGACAACCGGTCTAAAAAGTTTCCCCAGATCCCAAAATTGATGAATCCCTCCCTAGCGATCTGATTGTTGCTTTTCTTCTTGTCACGATTTCTCAGTGAGCTCTATAGCTTGAACTCCTCCATTGCGCCCCTCCCTGTTTCACACATTGCTCCTCCATCATTAATGCCACTGTTGTTGTCTGTCGTCATCATTGTTCTTTGATCTTTGTTACACTCCTCACCGCCACCTCTATTCTCCCCGTGACCACACTCCTCTGCCTATGACTTCCTTTTGTCGGTGCCGTGAATTTGAGGACATCATTTTAAGCTCCATCGACTCTACCATGACTTCAGCCGAAAGCTAACTCCTTGGTCTTCAATCAGGTTAGTGATTTTTTTTTCTTTTGCTTGTGATTATAGTATTTAAGGAAGTGAGTTTTCTCACTCACGAGTGTTTGGTTCCTTACTCGAGTGCAAAAGACTTCACTCGAGTGCACTTCCCATTTTAAGGTTCTTCCTTACTCTCGGACAGATACTTCCTATGCCACACTTGCAAGACTCGAGTGAGCTTTTATCTCTCACTTGAGTGTTGAGTCAGTACTTGAGTGTAACAGTTATTTTCTGCTCTGACTTGTTCTTTTTGTTAAGCACTTCCAAGAGTGTGCCTTCATGCTTGAGTGCAAACCTAGTCATCACTCGAGTGCAATGCCTCTCACTCAAGTGTTGCTGAAAAAACTCTGAATTCTGTAGCCTCTATAAAACACTTTCAGACCAAAACTTCTTGGACTCGAGTGCGGCTTCTTCACTCGAGTGTATCAGTTAAAATCTCAACATCTTTCTCTTAACTTTGTGAAATGTATTTGATAACCATTTAAATCAATGTTTATACTTCAAAACATGAGTTTCTTATCAAAACACATAATCACCTTTTGGTATCATCAAAACTTGGATTCTAACATGAAGAAAAGTATTTTATTCACATTCTGCAAAAATTTATGTATCATATGGGAAAGAATTCGCTTCTTGACTGGTAATAAAACTCATGGTCTACAATTGACGTCGATGCAATGAACCTATAATCAGTGAGTAATTTTCCCCTTTTGTTTTGGGCATTATGTGGCTTGAACTTCTCAATCGCGCCCCTCTGTGTTTCACACATTGCTCCTCCATCATTACTATTGTCGTTGTTGTGTGCCATTATAATTGTTCTTTGATCTTCGTTACGCTCCTCGCCACCACCTCTATTTCCATCGTGACCACGATCCTCTGCCGTGACTTCCCTTTAACGGTGCCGTGAATTTGAAGACATCATTTTAAGCTCCGTCAACTCTACCATGACTTTGGCCAGAAGCTAACTCCTTGGTCTTCAATTGGGTTAGTGTTCGCTTCTTAACTGTTAATAAAACTTATGGTCTACAATTGACGTCGATGCAATGAACCTATGACCAATGAGTAACTTTTCCCTTCTATTTTGGGCATTGTGCTGCATTTTTCTACTTTTACAAATGAAATGCTCAACGTTGGAGGAGCTTTTGATGGCTTATTATATATTAAGTAATAAAGACAGTTCATAGCATTATCCTTTTGTAGAACAGTACACATAAAGATTTCTGGTTGGGTAATCCATCCATGTCATAATTTGCTAGTCATTATTATTTAGTAAAGACAGTTTATAGCATTATCCTTTTGCAGAACAATTTGCTATGTATTTGTTCATTATTATTTAGTAGTCAAACTAGGTACATGATAAGTGTAATGATTGCATGTTCTCATCATACTCCTTCCTTTTCCTGGGGACAAAATAGAAAAAAAAAAGAAAAAGGTGTTGAAATATATAGATTGTAGTTGGATAAAAGCTAAACGGATGAGCATTGAATATCATAATGGGGTGAGGGGTTTTTTAGACTTTGCTAGAAGAAACACCGATGATGATAGTGAGATGTTCTATTGCCCTTATGTAGAATATTTGAATGAGAAGCGACTAAGTACTATAGATATATATACACATTTAATTTGTGAAGGATTTTGTAAGAGTTATACAATATGTGTATGGTATGGTGAAGAATTAGAAATGTCACTGCATATCAACTGGGGGAGTGACCTTTAATGATGACACGAATCTGGATAATCGGACAGAGGATATTATTCATAATGTAAGAGAAGAAGCGTTTGAGGAATCACATGCGTATGGTAATATATGCACTGATGCTGAGAAGCAATTGTACCTGGGGTCTAAAAAATACCAATTGTTAAAAGCTGTATTGAAATTGGTAAGCTTGAAAGTATAGCATGGATGGATCGACAAGAGTTTTTTAGAAACGCTTGAGACCTTTAAAGACATGCTTCCAGATTATAATGTGTTGCTTTGTCGATACTATGATGCTAAGAAAATACTGTGTCCACTAGGGATGAAGTATAAAAGATCCATGCATGGCCTAATGATTGCATATTGTACATAAAAGAGCATGAAGAGAAGTAGTAATGTCCGATATGTGAAACTCCAAGGTATAAATCAAATAAGGTCCTTGCAAAAGTGTTGTGATATCTTCCAATCATACCAATATTCAAGTTCTTGTTTGCTAATAAAATTGATGCCAAAAATTTGAGATAGCATGCGAATGAGAGGATTTTTTATGGAAAGCTTTAACATCCAGCTGATTCTTCTCAATGGAAGAAAATCTATCAATTATATCCTAACTTCAGTGAAGAATCTAGGAACCTTAGGCTTGGGCTTAGCACATATGGCATAAATCCTTATAATAGTCTAAGCAGTATATATAGTTCATGGCCTATTCTATTTGTAATTTACAACTTATCTCCTTTGTTATGCATAAAACAAAAGTACATTATGTTGTCTATGTTGATTTCGAGACCAAAACAACCCGAAAATTACATAGATGTTTACCTAGAATCCCTGATCGAAGACTTGAAAGAGTTGTTGGGATGAAGGTGTTGATGTTTTTTATGCAAACAAGAAGGAGATTTTTAAAATGTAGGCTATGATCTTTTGTAATATAAATGACTTCCCTGCACATAAAAACTTGTCAAAATATAGAGTTGAAGGCCACAGAACATGTCCAATCTGTAAAGAAAGCACATGCTACCATCAACTTCAACATAGAAGAAATACTATTTATCTTGGTCATAGGAGATTTCTTAGACGGAGCCACCCATATCGTAGATTAAAACAAACTTTTTTTAGTGGCCAAGAGTTTGAAGATGCTCCAGAAGCATTGACTGGGGAGAAAGTTTATTAAAAGGTGAAAAATATCAATGCTATCTTTGGTAAAACTACAAAGAGTAGAAATGAGAAAAATATATGAAAAGAAAAGGTTTTTCTTATTTGATCTTTCATATTGACGCAATCTTAATGTGAGAAATTGTATTGATTTCATACATATAGAGAAAAACGTATGTAATAGTATTGTTGAGACACTGCTCAATATACAAGGAAGTTCTAAGGATGGAATAAAGGTTAATTAGGAAGCACAACAGAATTTTTGCACATGGGTCCAAACAAAAAGTTGACGGAGAAGAATATGTTTTTGATACAATTAAATGGTTAGCATGCGGTCCTGAGGTTGATGTCATAAGTTGGACTTCATTTGTGATAATAGTTATACCTTTTACATGAAGTCCCTTGATAACAAGGGCACCGTCCAAAACAGTGATGTTGTGTTAGTGGCTGAATCTATACACTTCTCTAGTTTGAAAGATAAGAACCCTAAATTGGCAGTCATACCTTATTATAGGGTTATTGAAGAGATTTGGGTGGTTGACTATGTTAAAATTAAATTTTCCATTTTCAAATACAAGTAGTTTGATGTCAATAATGGTGTGAAGATTGATAGGTTAGAATTTAAATTAGTAGATCTGAATAGTAGAAGTTTTGGAGATGAACCTTTTCTTATGGCAGATCGGGCGAAACAAATGTTCTATATTGCCAATCAAGTAAATAAAATGTGGTTTGTAGCTCTTTAAGGAAAAAAGGTCGTTGATATTGATGAAGAAAGTCGCTCAAATTATGATCTTCTTAAGAATCATTCTTTTTCCAGGGGTCTACCAGAATTGAACGAAGAAGATAAAGTAGATAATGAACACGGCACAAGAAATGATCATCATGAGGTAATATAGGAGGATATCTCTTTATGAAACTACTTTGAAAGTTAGCTAGCTAAAGTAATTATCATTATA
Source organism: Inga leiocalycina (assembly GCA_963242795.1). Lineage (NCBI taxonomy): Eukaryota > Viridiplantae > Streptophyta > Magnoliopsida > Fabales > Fabaceae > Inga > Inga leiocalycina. The sequence continues at coordinate 65,257,522 of OY725321.1, forward strand.
ATTTATATCTAAATAATGTATATAGTTATTTTATAGATAAAATCTTTTCAAGTTATAGCTTAAGGATTTATCTTTCTTTATTGTCTTAACAGGAAAATGATGGATCAGAGGCATCCTAGTGTAGAGGAGCCGGAGCCACCTAGTGCTTATCAGAATAAGACAGCTAGTGTTAATCAGAGCAAGCCTAGCAATGCTCCGAACCAGAATCAAAGTGAGCCTAGTAACCAGTTTGTACAGAGGGGTAGATGTGGAACACAGTTGGGAGATATTTCCCTTAGTTGGAGTGCCGGATAAAAGATACAAATTGAGGTTGATAGATATTTCAAACCAATCGAGCCTAATGCAAGCCAATATAGGAGTTTTGTCGGCCTTCCTATGCTCAACAAGCCTAGGATCTTGATAAAGGAATGGAGAAATATCGATAAAAAGGTGAAGCAACATATTTGGATACTATCCAGGTATGCAATTCTCTTCTGCATGTAATGATTATCAAATTTGTCACAAATTTCTCACTTACTCCTTCAATGCATGCATTACAACTCACTTACGACGTTCTTAAGAGTGAAATCCTTTACAATAAGACAATGACATATTGTTGTAAGCGCTGAAGAAAGTTTAAGACAAATTTGGCCAACAATTACATTCATATCAAGGTGAAAGATGGTAAGCCTCATCCTACTCCGTGCAGCAAGTATTCATATATTGATGAAGCAACTTAGCAAGAATTTTGTAGGCTTCGAACTACTCCAGAAGCTTTGGTGAGTTGACTTATTTTGCATTTTATTTACTTATCAATAGTTCTAATTGATTGTAACCCTTTTTTTTAATTTCTTATTCGTAGGCAAAAATGCAAAAAGTACAAGACAGTGATGATTGCCCTCATACAATATTTCGTGAGAGTTATACAAAGACTGAAAAAGACTTGTTGGCGGCCAAACGAAAGAGATTGGAAGAAACATCTTAATTCAATCCTTCTGTTCTTCTTTCTCCACCATCTCCGATTCGACGTGAAGAAAAATGGTTGTTTGCTCACCAAAAGAGGAGTGGGTCTTATACAAGTAAATAATTTCATATAATAGATGAAAAAATTGTAAGTATATATCATTGTTGTTATTAATTACATAAGAAACATATTTCATTACTTATGTTTGTTACTTTGTATTATCTTACAAGAGGAACTTAGAAAAAAACAAGCCAAGGGATCTTTTAGGTCAGAGGGTAAGAATGATATTCTGACTGTTGCTACTGTAAAACATGAGCATCCAAGCCGTGTCAGGGGAACTGAAGGAGGGGTAGGCATAAGGGATTACTTTGGAGCCCCCTCACGCCATTCCTCAAGCATCGTGACTAGGGAGAAATTGGAGCATATGTTGGCCACTACAAGAGCGGAAGCAAGGACCGAGGCAGAAGCATCATTTGATGCACTATTAGAAACCCGGTTGAGCAAGATGAAGAGGAAATGATGGTATTTATGAGCTCAAGACAAGAACCCAATGATCCCCAAGTACAATTGCTTACTCCTAATAAGCAGAGTACTAAAGGAGTTGTTGTAATATTGAGTAGTCATCAGAGGGTCCGGAAAGAGAAATTGCTAAGCCTGTTGACATTTTTGTCGAGGATCCTCTGAGACGGTCAGTTGCATGGGGGAGTATGCATAACCTGATATCAATTGTCCACACCAATAAATGAAAGATGATCAAGTCATAGTGTCTGTTGAAGAAGTAATCATTGCAGATGCACCTATCCCTATCCTTATCCCTATCCCTTCTGATGATTTGAAGATTGTGAGCGATGTCCTGGGTGCTTTCATCATGTGGCCAAAGAACCTTGTTTCTGTTCAAGCTAAGAAAACCCCGATCAAAGCCCCAACAAGTCTAGCTCCCTTTAATCAAGTAGTTTCACAGCCTCCATTGAATATCATGCAACAAGTGATTTTGAAGGCATATGATGCATCCTTTTAAATAAGAGAATGGCCTATGGATTCATTTGTTGGCAAGTCAGGGGTAACATGCTTTCTTGAGAGAGATGTTTTAATGTCCCTGGTAGCTTCTAGACAAAATCTCACGGTTGCGATTGTCCAATTGTTCTTAATGTCAATATATTCTTTAATTCGAAATAAATATTTTAAAAATTTTCCGTTTATCTTTGATTTGTGTACTTGCATTATTGTAAGTACATGAATCGTAAGTTGGTCCCCTCTGGCAAGAGCTATAAATTTGGATTCCTCCTCTGCCCAGTTGAAATCCAAGAGAAAGGGACCATTGCTGCTGTCAGACATACATACTTATCAGAGAGGCTTAATGAAGCCGCAACTGAATGTTTCTTGGCTCCATATGTGCATAGGTAAGAAACACATTTATATTTCATAATATATATAATGATTTATGTTTGTTTAATATTCTTCTCTTTTTCTCAGTGATCATTGGCAATTGGTTCTTCTATGCAAAAATAGTTACACTGTCATCCTCTTATGCTCCCTCCACTTCAAACTAGCGAAAAACTTAAAAAAGACCATGAACTCGTAAGTTTTCTTGCATTATTACTTTTCGTGTGCAAAATTTATGGAATTTGTGTAAAATAAGTAACCTTTGTGATTTTGATGATAGAGCTATGCAGACATTCCTACAAACTGCTTGTGGTAAGCATGTTCGTGACTTAAAAGACCATGCGTGAATCATGCCAAAGGTTAGTATATATTGGTTTGTTTCAAGAATATATTCAATAAAGCATGCTTTTATACTTGTTTTAATGATTTCATGTTCTTTTTCAGAGCCCTAGGCGACCACCAGAGTCCAATTTATGTGGTTTTTATGTTTTGAGACACATTTACAATATTATTACTCTAGGCATAACTTATTTTACTAAAGAGGTAAATGTATATTTCAGAACTTTTGTATTACTTTTATTGTTTTTAAGTTACCAAGTTAATGTTTTGTTTGACTTTGGTGTTATAGATGTTTGATCTTGCTGATCCCTTTCCTGAAGATGATATTGATTTCATCCGCAGATGTTGTGTTGAATTCATCTATGAGCTTTTACGAAAATAGTGAGTTTTTAAATCCAATGTTATGTACATTGTACATTGTTCTCATACTATTATTTTTGCTGTATGAATTATAAAGTGGTGTTGTAATTGCAATTACATGATGTGTCCTGGATTACTGTGTTGCTGTGTGCAATTCCATTTCAATAAAATTACATGTTGTGTGCACTTATAAAGTGTGTGGCTTTCATATCTAATTGGGTTTATGTATCTGTGTAGGACAATTTCTGGGAGATGGGTGATACAGGTATGATGTTGATATAGCAGACATGGGATTTAAGGGATTGACCTTTGTACTTGTTTCCCTTTGTTTTTCTGTAAAACTGAGGAATTTTTTGTACATACTAAAGAATTTTCTACTGTTGCTTGTCCCAGTCCTTGAATTTTATTACTGTCATTGTCATTCAAAGTTTTGCATCCATTTGTGAGCAAATTCTTCTGTTTGGTCATTACTTCATATTACACACTGAAATTGATTCATAAGTTGAGTTTTACATGTAGACAGTTATTGAGTGCATTTTCAAGTTCTTGGAATCTAATTTAAGCTTGTAGCTTGAATTTTCCACATTAAATTGATTGTCAACTCATGTTTATGAATTAATATTGCTGCAATTTTCAAAAATCTGATTCTAACTAGTGAAAATTCATTATTACTTATTTTGACATGAACCTTGATATCTTGTAAGATTTGACCATTTATTAACTAAATCATTTGATTTGTGGCTGAAAAATAAGTGTTTTAAAGTTACCATTTATTAGAAGTTGATTAAAAGTCACCTACACCTTCATTTGTGCTTGCTGTCGATCTTGCTACTGCCATTGCTTCTGTGAAATCTGTGTTACGTTGTTGCTTTTGTAGAATCTGGGATAGATGTTGAAAAGGCTTGCTGGGTAGAGTTAATTTGTAAAAAGAATGTTTTTTTTAAAAAAAATAAAAATTTGCTACAATTGGTCTTAAAAGCGTGACTTATTAGACCGGTTGTAACAAACTTTTTATACTGGCTGTAACAAGACCCAACCCACAACCGGCCTAAATGGTTTTTTTTAACTGGTCTAAAAAGTCATTTTTCCACTGGTGATTGAAAATGATATGAATTTAATGAAAATAAAAATAGTTGGTGTATTATTGGGAAAAAATTGAAAATACTAAATTACTTAAACTTTAGGAAAAATTGAAGAAAAGCCCCCCATTAAAAATTTAATTAGTGAGAATAACCTCAATTGGAGTACTATCATTCTTTGTATATATAAACTTATCAGGTTATTTACGTCAATTAAATTTCTAATGGGGGAATTTTTCCCGTTTTCCCTTAAATTTTATTATTTATTCTTTTTCTTTGGATACTTTTATAAATAAGGATCAAAATTGAAAAATAACCTTTATTAACCTTTAAGCAAACTTATATAATTAGGACCAAATGTTCATCTAAAAATGGACTTATAATAAAGACCTATGCATGCAGGGGCGTGCATTAACATTTATGGATAAAATTTGGGTTTTTTTACTTATATTTATTAGGTCCAATTCTCCAATTTAAATCTTAGCACATAGACTTGTTTAATATTAAAAATTCATATGGATAAAAATTCAAAGTTCCATATATCAAATCATTATTAACCATAAGAATCATGCATATGGTAAGATTTGATTGGAGAATTAAACCTAATGTATATAAGTATAACTAGACAAGCAAATGGTCCATGTTTGGGTTACACATATTCAAGGAAGATCATATTACCCATAAATAGTCCAATAAAATGCGTCTTCTTTCAGAGATTCTAATTTTACTCAGCCGAAGAGTAACCTGCAAATCGATGAATAGAATATCTATTAATTATTAAAGAAAAGTGGCGATTTAATTAGCTTGTAGAGGCCAATTCATACAAAAATAAATAAACTCAACCATATGCATGATTACAAATCATTCATGGAAGTTTCACATTGGAGAAAGTTCATCCTCATGAACAACAAATATGAGGTTAACAAAAGCATATAAAATGTATAAAAAAGTACAAGAGAGCGCACTATACTATATTCCAAAGCAGTAAACTAGCTATGAAACTTATTTGACTTTCCGTGGCAATAATGCATAGCATTTTAATTTGAGGGTCTGCAATTAGAATAATTACACACTAGAATGAAAATGAAAATTAGGCTATGTATCAAACATGTCCAATCAATCAAAATAAGAGATAAGCTAAAGCAAGAAAAGGCTCTCTTTCAAGGACTTGTTTGGTACAAAATGGGACTGGGAAAGCTCTTTAGATTACCATAAACACATCGGAAACTTTCTTTCCCAATAAATCACTTTGCTATCACTTAAACACAATAAAAATAATGTCTCTCATTTATTTTATTTCTTAAATAATTTTTGCATGTACCAAATGGACCTTAAAAGGAGGTTACAGAACTTACCTCGTTGACAGAGAGGTGGCCAATAACGACCGGTCTTGATCTTGCTCAAGCCTTTGAACCTATTAACACAGTTTCATTTCACATCTTGATAAGTACTGAGAAGTACTGTAACCTATTAACACAGTTTCATTTCACATCTTTAGATAAGTACTGAGAAGGACAAGAATATGCAACCTATTATATTTACCTGTTCTAATCTCTGATTTTCTTCCAAGAATTTGACTTCCTGGATTGGCATTAAATTTTCAAGACATGGAAAAAAATGAGGCACTATATTTATGAAGACGTAGAAACTAATTAACATGAGAATTAATCACAAGAATTTGAAAACCTGCTTTAGTCTCTGGTTTTCTTCCCTCAGTCCGGCTTCCTTCATTGATATTTAAATTAAACACGTTAATGAAAAATGTGGGTGACGTATATGAAGACATAATATAAACTCACATGACATGACCAGGCTATTCTTTCAATTTTATCTTTTTCTGATCCTAATTTTTCATGTCATGAAGGACTTCTATTTTATACACAATTTGAGAATGACTTGCATGAAAACTCAAAATTAAGATAAGTATTCTTATTTAGGACGCATCATATAGGACACACATTTTTTCATATTGTTGGTGTTCAATTTCAAATATCTTGTAAGTTTGGAAACACTTGAAAAACTAAAATTCCTTAAGAATACACATGCTGATCCCAACAAATTAATTATCTATTATATCTCATTCTAACCAAGGAAAAGACGAATGTACGAGATATATGTTTTTTGATAAATGAACATAACTCTAACCTCTTTCTTAAGAATACTGATCTCCTGCTTAAATGCTTCAGCCTGAAAGACATGGAATTAATTTAAATCTGAACAACATTAATATATGGAGAAACATAATATCTAAGGTATATAGAAGAAATATAAAATAATAGTGAAGTAACAACACCAATACAATAAACTTTTATATAATATATTAATAAGCTAAATTAGACCGACGAAAATATCTCTCTCATAAGGGAAAACAAACCTTTGCTTTTGAAATGCGATTCAAGCTTGTGTTAAGTAAATCTTCTAGTTTCCTTAGATCTCTTGAGGTCAATCCTTGAAGTTCTTCTCCATAGAGCTGCCTGTTAGATGTGGAACTACGGATTTGAATCAACTATAAACACTGTGTAGCATACTGCCACCAGTTCTTAATATATCTACTTAACTAGTTTGGGTAGATTAAGAAATTAGTTAAATTAGTTGTGTCAAACATTTATACTAGTTTCCCTAAAATACCCTCATAAACCATTTGCATTGAAACTACCTTTTGATGCTAAACTCCCTTGACATGTGCAATCAACATTAATAGTTTAGAAAAAACTGATAAATATGGGGGGACAAATTGAATTGAGATCTTCTACTTAGAACCAAATTCAACTCCTTAACTAGCTCTTATATTAGAAACTGGAACTAATATCTTATATGATAAAACTAGATGCAGCCTGTGAGGTTCCTGTGCATAGCATGGACTTTGAAAGATGAATTATACAATTTATTTCATATGAAAAATATGACTTTATATATATATATATAGATATATATATATATTTTGTTAGCACAAACATCTTTCTATTGAAAGTAATCATGTTCAAGGCCTAGACAGGTACTAGATGTGGGAACCTCTTCTAGCATGAATTCATACCTTGATGGCTAGATTTGCCATGCATATTGTGCGGAACTAACTCCTTCCGCTAGACTCAATCCCGATTGGTTTTTTCTTATATTTTATTTTGATATATATCTATATTGATTATTTGTAACTCCATAATCATACCTCAATTCACGAGTCTTCTCTTTTAGATCCTTGTTTAGCTTAACATGTTCACCTTCTACCTGTCCAATTACCCAAAAAAGGAAAAAGAATAAAATATCCGCTAGTTTTTCTTTGATATATCTCTCAAAATAACATACTGGTCGTAGAATTGTGAGTGTGTACATTATTGCTCTATACGGTTTCCAAACCCTATGATTATGAACAATCCAAATCTGAGTATGGTATGCTAGAATGGCAATAGTTAAAGCCTAACTGTGCCCAACACATATGCTGTTACTGCATTATGGATATACCATACCAAAATACAGTGAACTAACACCCTAAGTTCATCTGGGTCATAGAACATGTATAGTGAAATAAAAAAGAAGAAAATAAAAATGTAATTTCGTGGGTGACAAATGTCACTTCAGTCTTAAAAAAATGATGATGATGATAGTTGCATTTTTCAACCTTAGCATAATAAATTAATCCACTCTTTTCAATTGCAAATCAAAAACAGCAAAAGATTAAAAGAGGTAGGGTTGAGAAGAACATTATACCTGAAAGTCAAGAGATGACTGGTATGTGGTGACAAGGTTTACATCTGAGTACAAGTTTCTCCTTCCTATCACTTGCCTTGTGCTTAATTGAAACGGTAAAGATGTTGCATATTAGTTCATATTTTTCATTCATTATGCATTTAGTTACGCAACCTGATGTGTAAATTTATGTGTATGCAAGGGCACGTGCTCATGCAATTGCGTGCTGGTGCCATTGCCACAGCATAGAGATAAGATCTTCATCAAACTGATGTTAAAAGTGCTTTTCTCAACGGTTATGCCTATCGTGTGAAGTATGCAATCTTTGTAATGCTAACAGTAGTCCTAATTAAGTAGGCTCCTCATGCTTTGTTTGCTAAATTCAGTGTTCAGCTATCCTGGGTTCGCCTCTAGTCCTCATGACTTTGCATTTTTCATTTGCAAGGCAGACAATGGCATTGTTTTATTGCCCTATATATGTTGCTGATATTAACACCAAAAAAAAACAACACTGACATGATGGAGTTAATTTGGAGCGCATACAAAAAATTTCATGGCTAAAACTTTGAAATGAAGAACCTTGGCAATCTAAGCTCATCTTACTGACAATAAGACCAAGACCACCCCTTTTAGCCCTAACATTAAGTTCATACCACATGATGACACCTCATTGGAAGACCCTATATATGCTTCTACAGTCAATTAGTGGGTAGTGTTCTCTCTATCTCACAATGACTCACTCACCCACTACACAGCAATCCTCTAAAGATGGGTATCATGCACTTTCAGACATAGATACTCTTGCTTTGGCATTTTCTTGTTGACTTATGAATCTCCCAAACCCTGTTCCTAATCTTCAATATGCATACTACATATAATCATTAAGATTTATTTAGCACTTTACTTTGTTGCATATAAATTGATCACATATATATACTGAATAAATGGACAGCACACAATTAACCCTCAACTTCTGGCAAAAAGAAAATTACTCTCAACTATGTCTTCTGCTCTTTTTTGTGCCTTCCTTTAATTGTCTCTCTCTACTTGCTATGTCTAGATATCTCACAGAATGCAAGGTTTCTATTTGTTTACATATCCACTACTACATATAATTTTAGCAGTAACCTCAAAACATTGTAAAAATGTTGAAGATATAAGAAAAAAAGAAAATTATCAACATGAAATAATTCATCATCTCAAGATTAGTTCTTACTTGTTAAATACATAGTAATTAAGTGATAGTCAAACACATCAGAACATAAATGCTGACACTTCAAAAAAATAGACAAATGAATTATTGGTCAAAATTGATAGACGAATAATCTAGGCCTAGATTCCAGGCTAAATTATTATGCATTTTATTAGGGAAATCTCACGTGAGAAATTTCACTCTATCAAAAACTAAAGGAAATTATACAAAAAATTAGACGAGAGAGCGTGGACGAGACGAACAAAGGTACAAGGATCCCAGAACTTCTGGATCAGCAAATATAGATCAGGATTATCTCTTTTCTTCTAAAAATATTCAAAAAAAAATCCCAGACATGATTGAAATTCAGATTATTCTGATTTCTTCTAATAGAAAATACAAATTAGAGAGAGAAAAGATACCTTGTACTGGCATAATCAAAGAGTTTGCCAGAAGCTGAAAACACAAAGAGAGCAATCTCAGCATCACAGAGAGTTGAGAGCTCCGTAGCCTTCTTGAAGAGACCTTTCCTTCTCTTTGAAAAAGCCACCTGTCTCGCTGATACGTTCTCTATCTTCTTTATCTCGATCTTCCTTCTCGTCATTTCAATCCCTCCTTCTTTGTAAGTAAGCAAAATTAACTTTATTTTACAAAAAATAATTAGAGAAATCTACAGCCAAAAAAGCTTTGATTCTACATGTTCTGCGTTGGATTGAAATAAAAGTGGGCCATGTGTATTAAAGAGATTAGGAAGAAGAAGCAGTGCAGATCAAAGGAAACAGAAAATAAATATGAGAGATAGGGTTTGTTTATAAGAAGAAGAAGAAGAAGCGAGAATCTGAAAAGTGATTATGAGAGAAAAAGAAAAAATGGTAAGAAAGAAAGAAAATAAAGTTCTTGGAGAGAAGACAAGCTATAGTTGGGAAGATAGAGGCAAGCTGTGTCCACCACTCCACCGTCTTTCCTTATCTTAACCATTTTTTCCCTCTTTTTTTGTTTTTTTTGTTTTTACTTTTGGTAAAATTATTTGCAGCTTTATGTCCACGTCGTTTCTTAAATGGCCATCAAATCGAAGAAAATAATCTGAATAATTTCATTTTAGGGATAACGTGGATCCATTTTCATTTTTTACTGCATGGAGGACCCTTCCCTGGATCAAACATTGTGAGTTTATTTATTTTTAATACTCACACACACACACACACACATATTAAATAATAACATACACATAGTGCAAAAATTCATGATAAATCTCCATTTGATAAGTAAAATAATTCCTACTTGTTACAGACTTTTTTTTTGTCTTACCTACTTACAGATTAAAATACACATTTTATGTAACTTCTTTTGTTAATTTTATACAATACCATTCAGTATTCATTGTTTAATACTGGTGCCAAGTAACTCTTATTTAATTTAAACATAAATATAAACCAACACAGATTTCATGATGAGTTGAATGGTATGAATCATAATATCTCGATATGAATGTTATATACATATGTACACAAACACACGCACATATATATCCATTGAAAAGATAGGAAATTTGGGTGAAATTTGATGTGATTGTATAATGAATTTTGAAATTGATGAATATGAAGATGTTGATGGATACATGTTTGTTCAAATTGGGAAACAACGTACAATCAAACAATTTTATTTTCCTTTTGCGAGCAAACAGTTGAATTAAGTAAAAATATAGCGGCGCTTTTACATTAATTACTCAAAAGGGATAAAAATAAAAAATATATAATATTTATTTTATTTCAGATTATTATCATCATATAACGGCAATATTTCTTTATGATTTTTATTTGTCGTTTTATGAAATTTTCTAATTTTTTAGTGATATAAATCGAATAAATTTATTTGGGAAAAAGTAAAGGTTAGCTATGATTTCTTTTTAAAAGGAAAAAAATGAGCATGGACTTGTTAAAAAGGTGGAAGTCCGAATTCATACATGTCACTTTCATGACATTTATATTTATAAGGCAGAATTGTTATGAAATCCTAAGAATAGGATTTAATAATAAGAAATTCTATGAATTTATTATTACTTTCTATAATAAAACTTATTATTGTGTACCCATCAGATAATGTTATTGGATTTTTGGATGATTAAATCCATTAGTGAGACTTCACAGTAATTTTTCTTCTTTTTATTTTTTGATAAAAAATAAAATTTCACATTTAGAATAAAAATTATAACAAGTAAAAATACGGATTATAAGTAGAAATGAAACATAACAAGAACCTGCTTTTGCTACAAATAACCAATATAACTGATTCCTTTAATTTACCCAATTTAGTTCTCTATCTCATATATTAAGGAAATGAGGTAGTAATATTTATTAAACAAATTTTGTGTCGAAAGATGTTTTATTACTGATTTACCCATCCTGTAGTAAATGTTATTTTAGGAGTATTAATCTATTTTTATCTTCCCAAATTGGTCTGCTATCCAATATTATTTCAGCATATAGAAATAGATGATGATAATATATTATTATGCTGATTATGAATATATATATATATAGTATACATTTCATTTTTATAGTAAAATATGTAATGTTGTAATGAGAAGGACTTTAGTAAGATACAGTGAAATCTGAATTTGATTTTTTAAAAAAAGATTTCGGATGAGTTGTTAAACTTAAAGCAAAAGAGAAATGACATTAAAATTAATACTGGGGTTGGATTAAAAAATATATATAGTACTGGCTGGGATTCCATTAGATGCAGCAAGACTACATTTACGGGGGCTGCTAACTTAACCCAAATATTTATATGCCTTTGGTATTGAGGTACTATTTTATTACTGTAAAAATCGTTTTTTAGACGTGGTGAAAATCCTTTTTTAGATCGGTTTTAGATGACATTTTGATACAGATGATCTAAAAAGTCTGTTATTTTTTAGATCAATTGAGCAACCGATCTTAAAAAGTACTTTTTATATCGGTTGCTCAAAATCAGGTCTAAAAAGTCTGACTTCACTAATAGCAGGTGTAAAATACATAATTTTTTAGATTGGTTATTTTGAAATCATGTCTTAAAAACATTTTTTAGACTGGTTGCTCAATAAGATATCTAAAAAGTTTGACTTTTTAGACCTCACTTTACTAATATAAAGTCTAAAAATGTATGACGTTTTAGATCATTTATTTTGAAATCACGTCTTAAAATTTTTTTTAGACGTAATTTTTTTTACATCGGGTCTTAAAACATATACTTTTTAAGCCTCATATTTATTACATCATGTCTAAATTTTTCGTGTTTTTTTACATATCTACCCTATTTTGTCCTCTAACCCACCATCCAAACTAACACCTAAAAGGAACTTATGTCTAAAAGAGCACAATTTAATCTACAAGGTCTCAACAAGTCAATATGAGTTACAAATTGAATTCTCACAATTCAAAAGCTTCAAAATGAAATATATAATACCAACAATCTTCTAATTCAAGTAGGAAAAAATTTAATCTCACCAAGTTCCATGTCCAGAATTGGCACTCATATGTTGAACCAATAAATATTGTGTTAAGGTGCACTTTTACTTTGGAACTAATTACTCATGAGTGTTAGGTATCTGGAAGTTTTTTGAAGAGTGATTTTGAGTGCTAGAAGTGTTAAAAAGGAAGCAAATTTACCCTAACCATTTAAAAACTAATGTTGATCGTAAAACAAATTGATGTTGACTGTTAACATTTTTAATAGTAAGGGCAAAATGGCTCATCAAAAAAATTTTGGATACCCATACTCCTGAGTGGTTACTTTTGAGGCAAAATAGCACCTTAACCCAATAATATTTGGGTAAAGTATCATTTACGACATCATCATATTATTTTTTTAATTGCATCCATCACTCTGAAAATCTGCAGTGCAATTTTGTTCTTAAAATATTTTAAAAGATGAAAATTTATCCTTAGAGCATTTTTTTCAAATGCAGTTTTGTTCTCGTCGTTAACTCCAAAAAAGCCCCTAAGTTAAAGTGCATCCAATAACTATTTTTAGAGCATTTTTCCTTTAGAGCATTTTTCATAACTATTGTCATATTTTTAGTACTCAATTTTATATTTTTAGTATTCATCTTTACCATTTTTAATAATCAATTTTTTGATAGTCATCTACAAAAAACGTTAAGGGTCTGTTTGGTCTGAGGGGAGAGAAAAGGAGGGAATGGAAATAGGGGGATTTTGCTCCCTCCCCTTATTTATATAGTTACAATTTTTAGGAGGGGAGGGAAAATTATAGAAAGTTTTCCCTCCCTTCCCCTTCTAACCCTCCCCTCCAAAATTGGAGGAATTTGGATAGAAAGATTAATGTTTGGATTTATATTTATAGTTACAATTCCTTTTATAATTATATTTATTTAATTTTTTTAGTTATAGAATTAAAATTTTATGTATTGAATGCCATTTATAATTATATTTATTAAATATGTTAGAAAGTTATAAAATACAAATTAAATGAAATAAGGGAAAAGTTATCAATATAAAAATATTTTCCCTCCCCTCCCCTCCCCTCCTATACTAAATATAGTAATATTAAAATCCCTCCCCTCACCTCTCTTTTTATCAATTCAAACAAGGTAAAAGAAAATATATCTCAAACCATCCCTTCTCCTCCCCTTCATTGCCAAACACAGCCTAAGAGCAATATTATACCAAAATAATACTTTAAGGATAATATTGCACTTCAACTAGGGTCAGAGTGTTGAATGCCACTTTACCCTAAATATTTACAATGTTGTACTTATATATTTCAAAAGGATTAATATCACCATCAAAATTCTAATATAATATGAAATTAATTTTATAACTATATGATATTTAATAATACTGAATCAAATTTAAGTAAGTTTAATTTAGGGTAGGTAGCCTTCTTAAGAGTTTTTTCCTTCACACAAACCTACCTAATGCTAAAAACTCATAGAAATCAACCATTGATCCAATTTGAGTGTCTTTACAAGATAGACCACAATAGAAAACTGAAGAGTAACAACAGTAAGTGATTGAGTTTAGTAGTTTCTCATAAAAAATTATTGACTCTAGAGATATAGTCATGTGGAGAAGACAAAATTGTTTCAAGCACTAATAGAACCAGAAGCACCCCTTGTTTCAAGAGAATGCAATAGGTTATTCACATTTCATTTGAAGATTAGAGGCAAATTAAAAGCTATGAGGTGGTCATTCTAAGGATTCTCCAGGAGAAAAATTGTAACACCCCGCGTTACATACCACTTATTATCGATGTTAATCAAAGTAGCAATTATGCAGTTTGGTGGGCACACAAGAATAACATAAATATACTGATAATAAGTACTTGATTATAGAGAATTCCGCACAAGGATTGTATATAATAATTGCAAATAATATAGCTGCACAGGGCTACTAGAGTGTCTAAATCCCTTACAGTGAAACACAAACACCTTCTCATCTTTGTTCCACCACTTCATTCCTCTCGTGCGGTTCTCTTCTTTGTTCTCAGCATACCTCCTATTTTCACCTGTCTAAATTGTTGGTAGAGGAGGTTGAGATTCAAGAGAATCTTAGTAGGAAATAGTTACCATAATGCGTGTATGATAGATGCTATGTGCATGACATGTTAGTTTTAACTAGATGCATGCCGCATAATAACATTTCTACATGCTCAATATTTCATGCAACATAATTATGGCCATAGTATAAATAAAAACAAAACTTCATTATTCAAATATGATCTACACAATCAAATTAAACAATCACATATATCACTACACAAGCAGAAATATCAAATACATGTCAATAAGGTAAGTCCCCTACCTCTTGTCTTGAGTCCTCCTCTTGTACCTTTACTCCAACCATGGAAGATGCTCATTCCTTGTCACTTCATGACTCTAGATACCCAATCACATCATTAGAGACATGATACAGAGTCATTAGAAGTGTATATTAATGTCCAAGAGGTTAGGGAGCTTAAATAATTCAGCGTTTTTCTGAAAAATATGAAATCCTGGAATTTGGGGTATTGGCTGTGGCCAAGAGATGTTAGAACCATTTGGGGCGCGGCCAAGAAATCCTGTAGCCGAGGCCAAGAAATCCTCTGTTTCTTTGCTCAACTTCCAAAAATCATAACTTAATCTCCAAAAATCCAAATTGAGTGGTTCAAAGTGCTATGAAAAGCTTTTTAAGTCCTCTACACAGGAAAAATATAAGTCATTGTCATCTACAACTACAAAATTACAAAATTCCATAAATTCCCACACTATTCCAGAATCAATTCCAATTACAGGGCACAACTTCAAAAATATATAACTCTTTGTGTACAACTCCAAATGAATTGTATGACCTTTAAAATTAAAGCTTGATAAGTATACTTATATTTGGAAAAATGTCATAGGCATTGGACATCATTTGCCTATTTAAAAAAGTCACGCAACAAGACTATCTCGCTGGAACAATAACTGATAGCAAATCCTTATTCCTGGGACTCTTGCTAAACCGAGACTTAACAGTCTACTTGATTCAGGCTTATTCTCAAACCTCTAATTCTAAAATTCGGGATATTACAAAAATAGAGATGTCTCCTATATTACTCGTAATATATGGAAGTATTGACATAATTTCATAAAGTTACTAAGTCTGAATGTTATATGAAGAGCATAAGCAAGATGAAGGAACGCCTACTAACAAAAATAGCAACCAAATTTCTAAAAGGCAATTTAGGAGAGTAAAACATTCTGATAATGGAAGCTTTAAAATCATAATATTCAATAAAATTTAATTCCTTTATAAAACTAGCGGTAAACAATTTATAATATAATGTTTATGTCAATTTTAATAATTATATTATATACATAGATATTAAATATAAAGCTTACACACACACACATGTTGTAAATTGTTAAAATCAAACGTGTTATCATTAGAATGAGATCATAACATTGTTCCACATAGAAGCAAGTATTTTAGAAGGGAAAAAAGGATAATTGACACTCTGATCCTCTAAATTATTGAAAAATTCACTATTTACAAAATGTGTTGTTTTATAATTGACCTTATTTGATGGTTAGTAAGTGCTAAAATATTCCAATGTAATATAAAGTTTTCTTTTATTGTTAAAATAATAAATAAATGGTTCAGATTTAATGCTGTATAAAATTATAATTGTTATATTTAAAAATAAAGAAATTTAAACTATTAAAGTTTAATTGGGACAGTTTACAATAATATATCACATGAAAATAAGAAAATAATGATTTTATAAAATATTATATCTCAACCATTCATTTTTTTTAACATAATGGAAAGGATGGTGAGAAGAAAGAAAAAGAGAAAAAGGACCAGGAGATCCAAATCAGACTATACGTGAAAAATGAAAAAATTTTTTTAGTAGGATTGAATTAACACTTATTTTATCATTGTCAACAACAGGAAAATTACTCAGTAAATGAACATTTAACTGGATGGATCTCTATTATTTTTTATTTTCATCATGAATAATACAAAACAACATTGTTCAGCAGCTCGAACTAGTTGCAGACCAGGAATATGACTAAGAGTGCGTTTGGATTAGCACAAATGTAAGATGGATAAAAGTTAAATTGTGTATTATGATTTATGTTTAGATTAACTTTTGAATAAGTTAGTTTGATAAACTGAAACTTGTTTGGATGATTAATGTAACAATAAGTTTGGATATAAAATGGTTGAAAAGAAAATGAATTTAATAAAAATAAAAATAGTTAATGTATTATTTGAAAATACAAAATTGCTTAAATTTTAGCAAAAATTTGGAGAAAAGTCTCCCTTAAAATATTTAATTGGCCAGAACAACTTCAATTAGAGTAATATCGTACTTTATATGTATAAACTTATCATGCTATTAATGCCAATTAAATTTCTAATGGGGAGTTTTTCCTAATTTCTGTTAAATTTTATTATTTATTTTTTTTCTTTTGATACTTTTATAAATAAGGATAAAATTGGAAAACAATCATTATTAAAATTTAAATAGACTTGTATAATTAGAACCAAATATTTATCCACAAGTGAACTTATAATAAAGATCAAATGTTATTTTAATAAAAGAATGTGAGACCCAGTATCTTTTCTTCATAAAACATTTAATTTATTCTCTCCCATAGAAACTTCTCTCTCCACGGTGGAAAAGCCAAAAGTATGAAATTTTAGCTTATGATTTAAAGCAACTTTTTCTTCAAAAGCCCAATTGAAAAAAACTGATCCAAACATCACATAAGTTTAAACAAACTCCACACATTAAATTATTGGACAAACATTATTCATAATTAATCTAGCACTGTGCTTATCAGGCCATAATTCTTTAAAAAGAAAACAACAACAACAACAAATCTAACACTGCGCTTCTTCCTTGAAAAGCTTTAATTTCATTCAGGGAAACGGTAACCTGCAATTCAATAAATAAAATAACGATTAATAAAAAGCAATAATCTTAATTGTTTAGAGTCTTAGAGTGTGTTTGGATTAGCTTTTTAATAATAGATTATGAGAAGAATAGATTTTGGAGAATATATTAGGGACAATTACACTTAGGTCCCATAGAAGGGAAAAAAATGAAGAAATTGTCCCTATAGATTGCAAAATGAAAAAATGATCCCATTAACAACTCCATGAGCCTGTATTGACAACTCATTAACAATTCCAGAAGCCTGTATTGACAACTCCATGGGACCATTTTTTTATTTTGCAATCTATAGGGACCATTTCTTCATTTCTCCTCTTCCTTGGGACCTGAATATAATTCTCCCAATATATTATAGAAAATTATGGAGAGAGTGTGTGTGACGTGGGACCCACAAATAGAAAAAGAACCAATGAGAGTGAGGGAGTGTGACGTGGGACCCACAAACAGAAAAAGAATCAATGAAAGTGAGAGGGTGGGGCCCACAAATTGCAAAAAAAAAAAAAAGATTATGCCCAAACCATGGTTTTGGGGGTCTAAAACCATGGTTTGGGCTCAAAATATATTATTTGAAAACCTACGAGTGTTTGGATATGTTTTATGAAAACCTAGGTTTGGGTTCAAAATTGATTTTTTTTAAGTGAATCCAAACATTTCATTAGATTAATTAAACTCACCCATATGCATTGCAAATCATTCAAGTAAGCCACAAGGGCTTAACATTAAAAAGTTAATAGTCATAGACAACCATATTAACGAGATTGACGGTATCACACATACAAGTGTCCCAAATTTTCCTATTAACAAATTGAAAAAATGAAGCTTATCTTGAGCTCCCGGCCCATTCTAATACAAAGCAAAATCTAATAATACTCTTTTCTTCCAGTCTTAAATCTAAAAACTAGATATTTAATTTACACACACTAAGAAAATTAGTTGAATTATTTATTTGTAAAGAACGTGTTAATTTTCCTATAATGTCACATTTAATCATTTACATTGAAAATTACCCTGATTGGTGTAAATTTTCATTTAATATATGTGCATTCAATAAAGATAATTTGGGATATAAAAACTATAATTATATCTGGGAGACAGAATAGATTGAAATCTTCCCATTATAATTTTTACTCAAATTGTTCCTATTGATTGCACATGCAAAGGGAGTTTCAATTAATGAGATAGTTTTCCATGCAAATGATTAGAGGAAGTATTTTAGGAAAAATCAACACATTGTTTTACAAATAAATAACTGGAATAATTTTCTTAATATCTGTAAATTAATTATCTAGTTCATACGTTATGGAAAGGAGGGAATGGTACATACCTTTGAGGGAGCAAAATAATTAATCTCCAATAACTAGAAACTAGGCACTCAATTATGTTTGATGTCCAACGAAAAAACAGTGAGTAAATAAATAAAATAAAACACAACTCTCTTCGTATGTGTTTTTAGCAACTTACCTCATGGTGAGGGACGGGTCCAATGGTTGCTCTTCTTCATACTCAAGCAATTGGGCCTATCGACACATAATTTCATTTTCCAGTTTGATACAATTCCCAGAGATAAGCACTGACAAACGAAAATCACACGAATCTGAAACCTTTTACCTGATCTAATAATCTCGGGTTTTCTTCCATGGATTTGATTTCCTGGATATTGGCATTAATATTTTAAAAACATGAAAAATGAGACGCTATTATCACCATGAATCTGAACAACCTTCTTTAATAAGGAATTAATTGACAGCAGAATTAATGCCACAAGAATCCGAACTACCTTCTTTAGCCTCTGGTTTTCTTCCTTGAGTTCGTCTTCCTTTATTGACATCAAAATTAAACACATTATTAAAAAAAATAAGAGACATGCATGAATCAAAAGACTCACATCAGATATTCCAAGTTCCAGAACGAGGACTACTTTACTGGTACCCCCCAGATCCGGGAATCTTTCGTTTAGATGTTGACGGATCGGTCAGGAGAGGAGGCCAAGCCGCATGTGGAGGGGTTATTCGAGATCACCGAGGTATCTGGATACATGGATTTAAACAGAAGCTGGGGCACACTTTCCCAGCTGCTGCGGAAATCCATGCAATCCGTCGGGGTCTGTTACTATGTAAGCAGTTGGGACTCAAGAAAATCAGTTTGTTCACGAACTCACTACAGGCAATTCATCTTCTATCCAATCGTTGCGACGCTGATCATCCGTTGTATGATGTTATCTTAGAGACCAGATCACTCATTTATAGCGACTGGGAGGTAGAAATTTCCCACTCCTATAGGGAAAGTATTAGATGTGCAGATTTTCTGGCAGGAGAAGCGCATAGGATTCCTCATGAATACGAGGAATTAGGGACTTCCCCTACTAAATGTATTCCGCTTTTTGCTTTGGATCGTGGGTTGACACCACATGATCATTCTGTAGGAACTAGCCTATAGACTTACCCATTTCAAGCTTGCTTGCCTCTGTAAACAAAAAAAAAAAAAAAGACTCACAACGTACTACAGCTTCGTTGTTCCATTGAAGGAAAAGAAAAATTCCTATGATTCTCAGACAAACACTGTCCAACATGAAATATGTAAAATTCATACATAAGACCATTAAAACACATCGGTATAAAGTTCAATTTAGTATATTAGGAATGATTTGGTGTTAAAAAGGAATTTTCTTTCAATTTTATCTTAATTTCCTTATGCTTATTCATCCTAATTTTTCAATTACTTGGATAAAAGATTTGAGAATGACTTATATTAAAAGGCATGTGTTCTTCTCTTATCTAGGACGACGCATGCAATGCAAATTTTTGGTCCTCAAGTTTAAATATCTTGTAAGTTAGCTAACACTTGAAAAATTGAAATTTCTTAAGAATGGCGACCCTAAACATGATCAATAGTATCTCATTATAAAAGATCAATAGAATTAATTTCTTCCTGTTTTGAATATTACAAGATTATTACTCATGCTATGGAATCAAAAAAACAGATAGAAATTACGAGCGCATCATAACTATTTACTGTCTCTAAATAGTATAGAAATATATTTTGGGGGGGGGGGGGGGGAGTCCACTTCGTAGTGAACAGCATACAGTAACAATCAATTGTAATTTATATAATATACTGTGTTGGCCTCAATGTTTCAGTGCATTGATCTTCATGATACCAAAGGTTAAACAATCTATATGAAAGAAAATCATATTGCGTGATAAGAGAACTAGAAGAAAATATCGATGGACCATTTTACTAACGGCTGTTACAACATTCTTGAAAATCATGCTAATCATTCAAGGAGGAATATTTCAAAATAACTGAAATAATAATGGCCATGAAGACTAAGAATTAAAGTTTCCAAGGGCTATATATGCTTTTAAAGTTCCATCAACACGACACTGAAGTTAAGTGAAAACATACTTAATGAGTTGAGGGTAAGCTTGGGAAATCCTATGGTTGGAAGTGAGCTGAGAAACCATGCAATGTTTATTACGAGAAAACCTTCATTTGAGTTCCTAAGTTTAAGGATAGTTGGTAAGCCACACCATTCAAGGCTAAAATTCAACACCAATATCGAATAAATATGGTCAAAAAGAAGTTGAATGCTAGGGTAAGCAAAAAGATGAAGTCCATGTTGTCAATTTCATAGAAAAAGAAAAAGAGGAAAGTAAGTTGGTTTTTGGCTCATTCCTCTATTACACATGCTTCGAATAGTATTTGGTTTTTTGATAGTGGATGCTTAATTCATATGTATGGTCAAAGACCCTTGTTTAGTGATCTTAAAACACACACACACAAAAGAAAAGTGAAGCTTGGCTTGGAGATGGCAAGCAATTTTTTGTTGAAAGGAAAGGAACAATTTCCATCAAGAGTCAAGACTGTGCAAGGTAATGTTAAACCTGCATACGATGTGCAATTTACATTGAGCCTAGCTAGTTTAAGAATTTTTTTTTTAAAAAAATTAATTTAGTTATTTAAAAGAAATGTGTGTAAAGTACCCATTTTAATATTTGAACTAGAAACTACTACTTTGAAAAAAACCTCTTAATATATGCGATCAATAGAGACAATTTAGGAAAAAATTATAAATTTGGGAACATAAAATGGATTGAAGCCTTATATTTAGGATCAAAATAAACCCCTATGCAAGCTCCTACATTTAAGACTGGAAGGAGTAATTTTTAATTGGCTTTAGGTCCTCAACCCTGAGCATGACATCTGTATAATCCCATAAAGTGGCAAGTTCAGATTCTTTTCTCATTTTCCTCACCTAGTGAAAGAAGCACCACACGACCAACTAGCTTTTCAGCATCGATATCTTCCAATGGGTAGAGCTGTTAGAGCCCAACTCATTTAAACCCTTTAAACTTGAGGACCAGGCTTAACAAATAGGTCCCAAAATGAGTAAATAGCGAGGCTAAAAGATTGGGCCTGATGGGGCCAACTAATAAAATGGCCAGCCCTTAAATATATATTTTATCTTTTTAAACTACTAAAGAAACTAAGAGAGCTTCAGTCTTTCCTTCCTCGTCCTAACTGTCCTCTCATTCCCAAGTTTCAACACTCAACTTATCAATCTTGCTTCAACTCTCAAGTCTCACTTCCTCGTTCTCCATCTAGATTCTGATGTAGTGTGACTTGTTAGTGGTTATCCTTCTCCTTTCCTCGGCTGGCGACAACATGTTTGAACCAATTATTTCTGTTTATTGCTAGTTTAGTTTACTCAATCACACATTGATTTGCCTAGTTGATGCTTTGCCAACAGTAACTAAGAATTAGGATGAGTAGGATTTGCCTTGATAAAGAAAATTTTGACTGAACCAATATATTGGAAAATGTTTGATTAGATGTGTTCTAAATTGCTATTAGGATAGGCTTATATACCTAATGGGCCTTTATAATACTTAATAAGTGACTTGATTTTATTTCCTCTTGAGTAATAATTATGTTGGAAATGGCATATTAACTTAAGAAAGGGGAACATGTGAATCAAAAGACACTCATTGCTATTAATGCTCTAGATTAACAAAAGGGAGTTATATATGCTTTGCAAATTGAAAAAGGGATTAATCACTTTGAGTTGTCTTGACGATTGTGGTTTTGGAACAAAGAACATTACCATTATATAGCTTAATCCTACTTTTTTTAATAGCTTTTATGACTTACGAGGTAAGTGTGTGAGAGGAGTTTTGTCTCGGGTTGTGCAAACCTATGTTTGAAACCTAAGTTTGGATGTTTGCCAAACACCCGTAGATGTGTATGCAACGTTAGAGCCTTATTATAGTTAAATATTTACTTCTTTGACAAGAATTACCCTTGCAGTAAAGAAATTTGAAGGTAGAACCAACAAATTGTTGGTTAGCAACCCCAGCGCCATAGAGGAAGATACAAGTTCAAATCCTAGAAAGAGCATTGGCTGGGAGAGACGAAAACCTTTGCATTCTAAATCATGAAAAGGTTATATCCCTGACCAAATAAAAAGGAAAAAGAAAATTGAAGGTAGAGCCTGTATAGTATGAAAGCCCTTGTGGCTAAGAGATGTCTTTATGACATAATAAGCCGGTATAGGCAGAGGGGTTAGTGAAGTGAAGTTATTGGAACATACAATGACAAGCAAGTTGTCAATGAGTTTTAAGAAGAATAAAGAAGATCTAATTCAGTTTAAATCAATCATGATTTAGTTACATTTTTGGAATAAGGGATGAAAAGTATTCCATAAATGAGCTATAGATTTATCAGACAATAATTTAATAATTGGAATATAATTTGGGTTTGTCATTTAAAAGGGAGAAATTGAATATTGATGGGCTAAACCAGAGAAATAAAAACTCATTTACAAACCTTTGCTTTTGAGATGCGATTCAAGCTTGTGTTAAGCAAATTTTCTAGTTTCCTTAGGTCTTTTAGGGACAATCCTTGCAGTTCTTCTCCATTGAGCTGTCTGTTAGATGTAGATAGAGCAACATATTTGAATCAACAACAAACAAATTGTACATCCCAATTATAAATCTCTAACACCATTTAATAACAACAACAACAACAATAATACCTCAGCTCACGAGTCTTCTCTTTTAGTTCCTTGTTTAGCTTTAAATATTCACCTTCAACCTGTCCAATTACCATAAGCATTTTCATATTCAAGAACTAAAGTTTTAATATACTCGTGAGCATTTTCAAATTAGGCATATAGTCTATCATACCCTTGAATTAAAAAAAAAAAGAAGTTCACGAGTCTTCTCTTTTAGTTCCTTGTTTAGCTTTAATGGTATCAGTAATATAATATATATATATATATATATATTGTATATCTCAATCTCTGTACACTAATGAGCTCCTACACCCTTTTCATTGTGGATACAAATGGGGCTTAATATGACTAATCCGTCATGTCCTTAATATAGGAGCTAGATACAATTAATTTGCATGGATTAGATAAAAAATGTAGGTTGATTTTCCCAAGTCAACCTCTTAAATCGTTTGCACTAACACTACTATCTGATAAAAACTCCCTTATTGTATGCAATCAATAGGGATAGTTTGAAGAAAAATTATAAATTTGGAGGATAAATTAGTGTAAGATCTTATATTTAGAACCAAAATAAACTCTGTAACAAGCCCCTACATTTGGGACGACTGGTGGGAGTATTTTGTAAGATTATATATATGTAGACACTAAAAGAGGGATGGGAAAAAGAAAGATGAATGAAAACAGCAGTAGAACATGGGGCAGAGAGCTGAAGAAAACTATACCTGCAATTCCTGAGATGGCTGGTATGACTTGACAAGGTTCACATCTGAATACAGGTTTCTCCTTTCAATTATCTGCCTCATGCTTAAAACAACAAAATATTGCAAATTAGTTCAAATTTTTCTTTTATTATTTTTTATATATGTTCTGGTACCTTTAACATACATAATAATTTGAACGGAGAATTTAATTGCATATACCATCACTCTTTGGTGAGAGTTTAATATATACCTTGAATAACATGCATGGCATGTCAATTTATGAAACAAATAATGAATTATATTTAATTTTCACTTTCTAATATTTTATATACACACAGAAACTTTGGTCACATACAATGGAAAGGTTTAAGGAAATAAGAAGATAATGGGAATTGGAAAGGGCAAGGGAAATGAGCCATCTCACTAGGTGGGCTCAACTACATAGATTGCACAATTTCATTATATTATATCAACAACTAAATCCTGAAGTATGTTGTTAACTAAAAGGCCCCGTCATCCATGAAACCAATTTACATGTGAAATTTGAAAAAAATAAAAAATGTTTGAACATAAAGGACTGATTTGCTATATTGTTGTGGCTTAGGTAAGGTAAGAGATTATGGATGAAGTCGGTTCCACGTTCTTTTGTTATAATTTTATATATATATCAAGCTAATTAAAAAAGAGCAGATTTATTATGATGTATCCTTCTTCTCTCCACTAATATTTCTCCACCCTTTGTCTACCAATTTTCATAAAGAAGCAAATATTAAACCATTGCTCCAATTTCATAGCTTTATTACCAGAGACAATTATGGAAGTTGGTGTTTGTGGGTGAAGTTCTAGGTACTGATCTATCATAATGTACTAGAGATTGTAAAGAAATGTCATGAAAAAGCTTTAAATAAGGCTTATTTGAGTCCTAAACAAAGAGAGCCTATTCATAATGTGATAAGAAAAGATTAACAAGCTGTTACTTTCTTCTGAATGGCTTCGATGGCTAAGCATCACAGATTACAGATAGATACATTTTTTATTTAGAGATAAATATGTGGTAACAATGTCTAATATAATTCGTTTAAATGGAATCTCAATTCAAGATTGACTCATTCAAAATCATAGCATATAAATATTGCCATTAATATCAAAATATGAAGACAATAAGGAAAACGCTAAGAAGAGCTAACTTACAAACATCAATCAGTTATAAGTTGACGATCTTACAAAATTTTTTATAATCCTGTTTGAACTGTTTTAATTCACTTAATTCAAAAAAACAAAGAAATAAATTATGATCTAAAAGTTAAGTTTGGATCTCCTTTATTAACCTAAAAACATAAAATATCTCTCTACCCCCAAAGTATGCCGTATTTAATTGATAATACTTCTTGTTTAGACAATTCAAATTCTTCTTTTGATATTTTTTATTTTCAAAGAAATATAGTACAAAATATGTACACGATTTTACAAAAAAAATGAAAAGTAAATTTAAACAAAAATATTAAGGTAAAAACCATCTAACAAAAGCCATATAGACTATGTATCTCTGGGGATGTAGAGAGGACATGCAGTACTACTTGAATAGTGTATTGTGGGCCTTGTTTGTTTTATGAAATCTAAGATGATTTGCATTATACATGACTTAATGAATAGTATAATTTCTTATAGACTTTATATAATTGATATAATGATACTGATTGTTATGGAAAGGTTCATATACTTACAGAAGAAAATTAACATACTGAAATTAACAAAAGCCTTTGGAATTCAAGCAGCTTCATGATATCTAATATTCCCCCACACAGACACATAGGTCGTTTTCGTTATTTTGTAACCACTAGTTTGTAGGGTTTGAATTTTCAAAAGTTGATTGGGCATAATATTCACATGAACCATGAACAAATTCCATAGCCTCTTCCAAGACTAACATTTCAATGTTCGAAACTATCTACTTCATAATTTTAGCAGTAACCTCAGTACATTGTAAAAAGTTTAAGGTATATAAGCAAACCAAACAATTGTGATGAAATTACTCATTATTTTTAATATAAACATGATTAATTCTTAGACACACACACACAAGATGCACAAAATCACTATATATATATCACAAACTTCTTTATCAGCAGATACAGTTCAGGTTTATTTCCTCCTATACGGTAAGAGAAGAAGAAGTACTGTTTGAAAGCAACTTGAAATCTAAATTATCTGCTATTTTTCAATTGGTTCTCAAAAGAAAAATATGAATTTAAGAGATCAGAGAGAGAATGTGTATATACACACACACCTTGTACTGGCATAATCAAAGAGTTTGCCAGAAGCAGAAAAAACAAAGAGAGCAATCTCAGCATCACAGAGAGTTGAGAGCTCCATAGCCTTCTTGAAGAGACCCTTCCTTCTCTTTGAAAAAGCCACCTGCCTCGCTGCCACGTTTTCTATCTTCTCTATCTCTATCTTCCTTCTCGTCATTTCAAATTTTCAATCCCTCTCCTTCAAATCAAGAACAAGAAATAGGGAAATCTAAAGTGCTAGTCCAGTTTCATTAAAAAGAAAATTTTTAATTATTCAGAAGATTATATATCTGGGTGTTCAAAAAAATAAAAAAAGATAACCATAAAGTGAAGATATCTTGTATTGGATGTGGACGGAAAAAATAAGAGAAAAGAGTGTTGAGGTATGGATATTATAGATTAGGAAGGATAAGTGCAGATCTAAGTAAGAAAAGGGAAAATAAATATGAAATGCCGAGTTTTCTTGAGAAGTGCATCGAAGAGTTCTTACCTGAAAAGAATATCCTGAAATGTGATGACTGAGGAATGGATGAGAGAGAGAGAGTGTGCGCCCGCCTTGGAGAAGAGTTCTTAGTCTGTTCTTTATTTTTAGGTCAATCCAAGAAAAGTCGTTGGGGGGAGAGAAAGAGTAGATATTTCATATTTGATCGTTCACCGAGAAAATTGTTACTCCCTCTCACCTATGTGGCTGTTTAGTAATAACGTCAAGACAAAAAGACGAATCTGGCTTCACTCAGCTGCCCAAGCATCCTGTCTGATATCCATCTTTTTCTCAAAACTAGATATAAGTTTGCGTGTAAAATGATAGGGTTAATTTTTTTTAAAGATGGTATCCAGTATTTTAAAATATTTTTTTGGACGTATCTAGTATCTTAAAATATTTTTTAAATAATATATAATATCTTAAAATAATTTTTAGTGCTTTTAACCCTTTAAAATATTTTTTCAGTTGTAGTCAGTATGTTAGACAACTAATTGTAATTTTACTCTTAATGCAATTTTTTAGCTAAAAAAATCACTTTAAAATATTATATGCTACTAAAGAAATAGTTTAGAGTGGGTAAAAATCAATAAATCATTATCGTCATTTTTGGGTGCTCGTTACTATTAAGAAAAAGATACTAATGGTAAAATTGTAATCAGTCTCTTAAAACACTAGATACAACTGAAAAAACATTTTAAAGGGTTAAAAATAGCAAAAAAATATTTTAAAGTAATTTTTGGAGCTGAAAAAATACGTCAAGTGTAAAATTACAATCCGTTTGCTAACAGATTGGGTACAACTTAAAAAATATTTCAAGGGGTTAGAAGCATTAAAACTTATTTTAGGATACTGTTTATTACTTAGAAAATATTTTAAGATACTAGATACTTCCAATAAAATACTTCAAAATACTAAACACCATTTTTTTAAAAAAAAATTCAGCCTCATCATTTTACACCCAAAACTACACCGTTTTCAGTGTAGTTTTGAGAAAAGGATGGGCAGTAGATAGGATGGGCAACAAACTGAAGCCAAATCCGAAAAAGATATATAAATACCATCTCAATTACTAAAACCTTAAAAAGTTTGTTAACACTTGCATATGATAAAAAGGTGATTGGGGAGAAATCTAAGTTTTGAATATTTGAGTGTTTTTACCAAAATGTCCCCTCTTTCTCTTTTATCTTCCACCCCACCCTACATTGCCTTGTCCTCTCTCATATGCAATGTCATTGCCATCTATCCCACTCCTCTTTGTCTCTCTTCCCGTCGCCATAGCCACAAGATCGGTGGTGGAGTTCCTTCTCTCTCCTTCCCCCATGTCACCATATTCCTCCTCTATCCTAAACTCAAAAGTGAGAGCGAGATTGCAAGAGTGATATCGGAGGTGAAGTTCCTTCTCTCTCCTTCCCCACCTCACCATATTCCTCCTCTCTCCTAAACCCGACGGTGAGAGCGAGATCAGCGATGGTAGTGGTGACGAAGAGAAGGGTGGAGCCACTGTTCATCATCTTCCACCTTGAACTATGGGCACCATCTACATCCTCAATGTTACCAAATCATCGAAGGAATTGGGGAAAAATACATTAGAGGACTTGGTGCTTGAAAAGATCGTGGTAGGTGGCGATGTCGTGAAGAAACCCTTTGGAGAATGAGGATGATCTCGTTTGAGATTTTGGAGAAACAAACACCGGAGAGAGGGAGGACAAAAGATAAGCATTCACAGTGGATGCTTCTCTCACTCCCCACCACAACATTGTTGAATACTTTCTCATAATCTTCTCAATTGATTTCAGTTGCTACTGAAATCTGATTTTTGTTTGTGGTTGGGTTTTTGTTTGTATTTTGAGGTTTTGCATGTGTTTTGCTAATTACAATTATGAAGTTATCATTTTTTTTGTGAACAAGAGCAATAAGTGCCTTTGGCCCCCCCCACAAACCCCCCGGTATCTGATGCTTTTTCTTTGACCTAGCTTTCACAACTGGGCTAGGTAAACTCGAGCAACTGCCTAATCCGGAGTCGAGGTCATGTGGCTAGTGCATCTTATAACACTTTTGTGCCAAGATGGATACCACCCTTTACCTACAAGTGTGCTTCTGAGGATCGAACTCACGTTCTCACCTTAAGAGCATCAACCGCTTACCATTGTGCCCAACACTTGTTGGTATTATGAAGTTATCATTGTCTATATTCAAGTTGTCAATACTCCTATCAGGCGTCGTTGACAATTTGAGTATAGTTAATGACAAATTGAGTATAACAACTAGCAACTATCTCATTTTGACTTATTTGTGACTAGATTTTTTCTTGTGTTTTGGGTTTCTGTTAGTGTTTTGTTAATTGCCATTATAAAGTTGTCATTTTCCATAATTAAGTTGTCAACCATACCAAGCGTTGCTGACAACTTGAGCATTGCAATTAGCAAGCACTCCATTTTGGCATCATTGACAGCTTAAATATAGGCAATGACAACTTGAGTATAATAATTAGCAACTTGGGTATAGAGATTAACAACTTGGAGAGCTCCAGTTGTCAATTTTTATACCAAAGTGGTTAATCTCATTATTAAAGTTGTCACCGGAGCTCCGACCACCAGCACCGGAGCTCCTACGACAGGCATGCTGATGGGGTGAGACTGGTGCTAGAGGTCCCATGGCTGACAGACGGTGGTGCTTCGGTGAGGTATTTTTTTCTTTTTATTTTATTTAAAAAATTGAGGGGTATTATGATAAAACTACCAATACTTTAAAATTCCAATTTGATCCCCTATCGGCTCTTTGTCATTTACAAGTGTTAATAACCTTTTTGGCTTTTAGTAATTAAAATCGTATTTATATGTCTTTTTTCCTAACATCAAATGATGTTTTAATTTTATTTTTATAATTTTAATTCGATTTTAAATATAAGAACTAGTTGAAAGTTTACTTTAATTTTAATTATAACACATCGATCCATTTTACCTCTTTAACTTATAATCTTTTTTCCAAATTATCTGTATTACTTACACATATGAAAGGAGTTTCCATAAGGGATGGCTTCAATGCAAACAATTAAAAATGATATTTTAATTCTCTAAATCTCAATAAATTAGTTATATAACTTATATATTAAGGAACATGGAGTACTTTTTCTTAAAAAATTCAGAAGGTATTATGAGGCCTCCTCTTAGTTGATATGGGTACAATTAAAATATTGAAATATTTTTAAGCAAATATAGCAATTTAACAATTTTTCATAATTTATATAAAATGTTTGTTTCAAACATTTTATGGGAAAGAGTAACAATTTGATATATTGTGACAAAAAACAAAACACTTTGGTACTAAAAAAACCAATTTGTAACTTTTTCAATATACAACTATGTCATAACATATTAACAATTGACACTAATTTAAAATAATTATTAAAGAATTTATAAAAAAATAAGTATTAAGTCTTAATAATTTTCTAACCAGATATCTAAATACCGCCTAAAATCCTAGATATAAGACCCTTATATATATCTAGTTTGATGAGATATAAAAAACTAAATAAATTACTTAAGTATAACATATGTGACATAATCTCTCTGAAATAGTTTTGGGTGTTATTAGATTATATATATCATTTTATAAGTAAGCTAAATTAATTTGTAAAATAATAAATATAAGAGATAAAATAGGAAAATGTCTTGTATATATCTAGTATCAAAATTCACTTCTAAACTAGATTTTATATTTAGGACTGGAAGTGGTATTATTTACTCCTATGTTGTATGCATGTCATGATATTTACTCCTAATATTCATAGTATTCTAAAATTAAAGTGATTTGCCGATAGAAAATTGAACAATGTGTATATTGAAATGTCATGTATATAGAAAAAACGTATATAGCTTGAAAAAAAAAAAGAAAAGGAAAAAGAAAGAGAGTATAGTAAAAAAAAAAGAAGAAAAGAATTGAAAAGAAAATGAAAAGAAAAGAGTTTAATTGAAAAAAAAACAAACAAGAGAGTATTAAAAGAAAATAAAAAAATAGATATAGAAAAAAATGTTTTGTAGTAAAAAAATAGCAAGAAGGCATTTTTTCGTGAATTTGGAAAAGAATTGGAAAGAGTTTTTAAGTTATTTAGGTGCTATGAACATGCTCGTTATTTTTGACTTGCTTATCAATATTTTTTTTATATTATTAATCCATTCCATTTAGTCTTCATCCAACATTACAAGCCTTTTAAATCCTCTTGATTTATTACATTTATTGCTACTAGTAGTGGAGAAATTAGAGTAGTTACAAGCTTATGGTAAAGTGTTAATTAAATGAGCTAGAGTGAAATGATTCCAATAAGGTGAGATGAGTGAAACACTAATACCTTGAGAGTCTTTGGTGCTTCATTCTAATATTTTGGATTGTATAATTAGCTAATTTCTTTGCATCGCTTGACTATGACTAGTGTTGGCTTGAAGGATTTGGTTAATTGATCCATTGCTTTCTAATTATAAAGTTGTTCATCTTTCAATTGCATTAATGATTTGAATTAGAAATTGTGCATAATTGCCTTTGTTCAGGAGTACAAAGGTCTAAGTATGGAGAATTGATTGAACCATATTTTTGTATGATATTTTATAATTAAATTGAGATTTTTAATGCATTTTCTAGGACATTATTACATGATTAAGCATTAATTTTAGTTACGGACAATTGTATTGGATTAATTGCAAGTAAGGGCTAAAAGGTCATAGTTTGTTAATTATTTTGTCCAATTGTTTCTTGTACTTTTGATGCTACATTTTGCTTAATTTTGTATTGCAGGTAGGACTGGTAATTTGAGCCAGGCTGGCGGGCCCAACCCACATAAATAAATGGGTTCGGGCTGGGAAATCCCAGCCCGTTTAAAATTCGGGCTAAACGAGTTCAACCCATTTAACCCGCGGGTTAAACGGGTTACCCCACGGGCTAACGGGTTAGCCCGTTTAGCTTATTATTACAAAAAAAAAGACAGAGGTTTCACGGTTTCTTTTCCTTCTCTCACTCTGTCACTTCTCACTTCTCACTTTCACCTTTTGCCTTTTGGAGCAGACTCAGAGAGGCGGAGACTCACAGTGTCCACGGTCGACACCACCAAACGTCCGAACTGTTGCAACTTCCTCCCTCTCCCTCTCCCTCTTCCTCTCT
Source organism: Inga leiocalycina (assembly GCA_963242795.1). NCBI lineage: Eukaryota > Viridiplantae > Streptophyta > Magnoliopsida > Fabales > Fabaceae > Inga > Inga leiocalycina. The sequence goes on from OY725321.1 coordinate 65,289,569, forward strand.
TGTCTGAGTATCATGGGTGCGACTGTCCGGCGACCGGCGACCAGTAGTGACCCAGCTAAAATCGAACCCTAATCGAGGAATCGTTCATTAGAGGTCTCGGTGGCTCAGCCACTACCCTTTACTCTCCTTCTCTTCTTCCACTCCTTCCTTTAAGCCTCTTCCCAGTTCCCACCGTTGAGTTGCAGCAAGAACCTGATTTGCTGCCTGCCTCCACCGTTGATATCACCACTGCCGAGGATTTCGGTGCCAACTCCCAACGATCAGCCAGTCCAAAAGCTCACGGTATGAAAGATTTGCTATTATTTTGGAATTGTTTTTGCTCCTCCCTCCAACGAATAGACTGACCACTTAAGGTCTTCGATTGGGCATTGTGTGGGATGCTTATGTTTTTTGTTTTTACGATCCATGATCACTACAAATTTTGTTGAGTACTTGTAACAAGCTGGCTACTAAAACTGAGTGATTGGAAAAAGCTTTAGTTTTGTGATGTTACCGTTCAGAGGGCGTTAGTAGATGATGAAGATCGGCAAAAGCTTTAGTTTTGTCAACTTGTATATGCTGATTTTGCTCTATATATGTTTTTGCTTCCCCATTCTGTTGTGAATTGTGATTCCTTTTTTTATTTGGTTACAAATCGGGCTGCCTTTTACTGGCTTTTATTTTTGGATTTGAGATCATTTGGGTCGCGTATGATTTTGGGGCGTTCCTTTTTTTTTTTGAAAAATGGCATTGTTAATCGGGCAAATGGCAGCCCGCAAGAGGTTGGGCTGAAGCAGCCCAACCCGACCAGCCCATAACCCATGTTGGGCCAGCCCGTCGGGCTCGGGCTGGCCTGAATTCCCAGTACTAATTGTAGGTGCTTAAGAAGAAAATTGGAGATTTTGCAGGTCAGAATTAATATTTTGAAGATTGGGAAAAATTACAAAAAAGAGCCCCATGATTTCTGGAAATTATAATTTGATGAAAAAAAGCGATCACAAGAAAAGACACAGATACTTTGAAAATTTGAGTTTAACCCCCAAACATTTCAAAAAGTTTCATTTTAGTCCCTCCTTAGAACTTTTAAGTTTTTTTTAAATGGTCCCTAGTCAAAACTTGCGTTTTGACTATGTCCATTAGGTTAGAGGAGGAAGCTGGCTGAGAGGGGACTGATTAAAGATGCAAGCTAAGAGTTACGAGGGGAGGGTAGGAGACAGCGCCGCAAGATTCAGAGCTCCAAACCCACCTTCAGCACTTCTTTCTTCCTTCCTCCCTTTTTGGTCACCAGTGATCTTATCATCTTTATTATCGCTGGCGACCTCCGCCATAGTCATCTGCAGCCATGAACTGAGGAGGTGAGAGTTGAGAGGTTTTTCAGGTTTTGAGAGACAAAGTTGAGGGCAGCAGGGACTGGGAACGAGCATCATCGGATTACCTTCATTCTTCTGTCTAACCTCGTCGGTGATAGGAGAAGAACCACACCATTGAACCACCACCATCCCCTTCTTCATCATCGACCTTCCCTTAACCCCCATTAACTTCGTCGGCAGCAAGAGCTTGAGAGAAACAAATAAGCGTCATGGCACCAGAGTTGTAGATGGAGACTCAAGTTTGGAGGGCTGAGAGTGCAGCTTGAAGGGAAAGAAGAGGGAATCAGAGAAGAAAAACTACACACTACTGACAACACCGTCCTACTCCATCAACGAACCTCCACTGTCGATCTCATCCACTACTGCAGTTTCCAGCAAGGATTCTCTTGATTTCGGTGCCTCTTCTTTCTCACAGTGCCAACCATCTTGTATTTCTCTACACCATTTTCTTTACACTGTCACACTTTTATCTTCACACCACATCCACTATTGTGTTTTCTCCTCCTTGATTACTCTTCGATAACATCACCATCACCAAACTCCTCCTCCATTTGCTCTGTTCTCAAATCACCATCAGCCACTATTAGCCCCATTCCATTATCAATTACTTATATTCCTTCCATTCTTTCCTCACCAAATCCGTCAGCCCCATTCTCTCTTCTTTGTGAATTGAACTCTCAATTTCCATGGAATTCTGGTGGTGCTGTGAAGATGCTCTAATTGTAATTAAGGCTATGAGTGACTGATTTTTCATTGAGTCTTGGTGCTAGAGGAAGTGGCTAGAGCTTCAATATGCTACAAATGGGAGTTTATTAGTTTTCTATTAGCTCATTTCATATATTGTATTATGTTTGAATTAATTTTGTGTTGATATATGTTTTTGAGGCTTAGATGAGTGATTATTTTTCTATAATGGATTGCTTTTGTGTTGAATTTTACATTAGTGCACTTGGATTATGTATTGAACTTATTTTCCTTTTGAATTATTCAAGTTATGCATTATTTGTAATTACTAGTATGTGTGATGGATTTATTTCAAAATGAGTATCACGATAGTGCTCTCATCAAAGAGGAAACAAGTGCATTCAATTGATTTTCAAACGCACATCAAGTGGTTTTTAACAATTTATCTAAGAGATGACTATGAATGCGATCGTAGTAGTCATTAATTAGATAAATTGGACTCAATGCGTTTACTTGAGGTTTTCACTTTGACTTGATGATAAATTAACTCCCAAATCATTTTAAGAAGCTAGGAAAGCCATTTACTTTACTACCAAGATTCATTTCTTCATATTCATCCTATTTTTATAAAAATACCAAAAATATTAGTCTAGCATTTTATTAGATTGCATTTTCTTTTAGCTATTAATTTGAAAAACCCAAAACTAATTTCCCCTTGTTTTCATTGCATTTGCATGACATTTAGATTACTTAGGATTCAATAAAAGGCTCCTTGAGAAGAGAGAACGATCATAGGTTTGCCTATACGTAATCCTTGGTTAATTTTTTATTGTGGACCCCAAGGCTAACATACGAAAGAAAGTCCGTAATCAAATGGCGTCGTTTCCAGGGAGCTAAGTAGGGAGCTAATTAGCTCCCTAGGTAATCTAATTGTCAAACTCACTTTTGATAAGGGGTTTCTCGTGTGAAGCTTGTTAGTTTTGCATTTTTTTTGTTTTTCTTTGCATATAGTTTAGAAATTTTGCATTTAGGTAGCTTGCATAGCATTCATTGCATTCTTGCCTTGATTTGATTTGGTAGCTTCTGTGTGGTGTTGTTTGCATTAAATTTGATATGATTTTGAGTTCATTTGTCTGAATTCATCATGTCTCCAAGTTAATTCATCGTATACTTGCATTTTTTGTCATTTTGAAACTTCTCTTTCTTTTTCATTTGCATTGGTATTTTCTTCTACTCTTTTTCTTAGTTTCATAGTTTATAGTTAGATAGTCATCTTTTAGTTCATTGGGAATTTATTGTGTTGAATTTCCATGGCTTGGTTTAATGGTAATTAAGGTTTACCTTTTCAATCATACTCTTCTGTAGGAGATTTGATTGAAATGGAAGAGTCTATCTCTAAAAGCATCCATTCTATTTAGCAAACATTAAGCCTTCTTCAAGCCAAGTTGGGAAGTCAAGATAAAAGTCCAATTGGTCAAGAATGTCATGGTCCATTTTACCATCCATACCACGAATCTTACCAATAACTTTCATTCCAACTTAATCACCTACCACATCCACCATATAGAGCATACCATGAGCCTTCTCCGCCACCATATAACTCATATTATGAGCCTTATTCTAATCATTCACCATACAATTGAATGCCATATCATGAATCTCCTCCTTCATTCCATCGCACTTCCCGACCATATTATCTACCTCATGAGTCTTTATACCCATCATTTGAACCATCTTATGGACCTCATTCCCAACCATTTGTGCCAAACCAAGAATCTACCATTAGTGAAGTCATTCAAGAGTTCTAAAACCAAATCACTCAGACTATCAATGAAGAGCGGTCACATAAGAACACATTTGCTTATCAAATAGAAGTGATTCAAGAGTTTAAAACTTAAATGGATTATCTTAGCAAGGAGCAGTGGTCACAGATGGACTTTATTATCAAAAGAATAGAACAACAAGAGAAAGAAAGTGAGAGATTGGAAAAGGAACTTGAGCGTCTCACACAGCAATCACAAGTGTTGAGGCAGAATTTCCAAGCAAATCCTTCTCCTATGTTCCCACATGCACAATAAGTGAAGCAATTAGAAGAAAGCAATGACGTGTCACGAACAAAAGGCTTCTAAGTGCCATACTCTACCAGAGACTCACCCACCACATACACTTCTATATGAGCCACCCACTCCGCCATGTCACGAACATTCACCCCAATCCTTTGCTCCTCAACCTTTCGGACTTGATGCCTTTCTCATATTGCCATATATGGACGCCTAAAGCCTTACCCTACAAAGAATATATAACTAACAAAAGGTCCGACACCTCCAATTATTCATGCTCAAGGATGATCTTAGACTCTCTGAGGAAATGGAGGACATTGAGAGCTTCATCAAGGCATTTTTGACTATATACTATGGATAAAAACTGAAGGAGGAGATGGAGCTCCATGGTCCTATAACTCCAATGATAAGGGGGGAACTGAAGTGTAAAGGCCAAATGCCACTTCTCAAGTGGAAGATTCCAACCCTCCAGAGCCTATTCCCATACAAGCACAAGAAGTGAAACAATTATAAAAGAGCATTAAAGAGTCTTTCCTACCATTTGGTAATAATCCTATCCTTATAGAAGTATACTCTTAACTACTTTAACTAGTGAAGCAATAATGATTTGAGTGATGATGAGGTGGATGAGGAAATCATTATTGAATCTCCTCAAATATTTGAAAATGTAATTGCTCAACCCATTGGTTCTAGTAGTAGTGATTCGATTGTACTTGTTGATGAGTGTGCTTCTACTTCTTTGTGTTATGCTTTAATTGTTGAAAATGCTTCTCTTCATATTACTAGGGATGATTGTGATAATTTGAATGGCATATTTTCATGTTCTTGGGCAGAAGATCAAATATGTGTAGATTGTTATCGTGAAAAATGCCATTTGCTTGTTGATTTTCAAAAGAAAGCATTTAGTGAAGTGGTTGATTCTACCATTAATCTTGATGCACCTCCTAGTACTATTAATGATTATAAGCATGACAATTGTGGAAATGTTGAATCTTGTATGGTTGCCAATGTGGTTTATTTGAGTGAGAAAGATTATAGCCTAGAATGCCAAATGCCCAAAATTCTCATTGGATTACTTCCTTGTACTCTTGTTGGTGACAAAGATTTTGAAATTTTGATTGCTAAAATCCTGCATGTTAATGAATATTTCCAACAAGTGTTATCTTGTGATTTGCTACCCGATTTAAACAAGTAAAATCATTGTTTTGAATCTTTAAAAGTCTCGGGTGGTAATGATTTGAACAATTCTCTTCTTTCTTCCACTCTTTTACCTCTCACCTCATATGATTGCAATGATGATGTGGTGTACCCCAACTCTACGTTAGATTCCGCACTTCCACTTTGCAAAAATAAGAGAATTTTCAAAAATTAACTAATTTTCTGACTCCTACTGATGGGAGTGTCATTGATTTTCTTGAATGTAATAGTTACTTGGAGAGTTTAAAACTTCACATGCCTTTATTTTACTTGAAATGTCTCGATGTTTCTATTTTTGGATGGGATACTGCTGTTTGTTTGTCTTCTTTACAAACACATTCTTGGAAAGGTCGTCGGAGGAACCAACTTCCACCTTATATTTTTGGACCTCTTCCTATTGATCCCAAGCCACCTCCACTAAGGAAATTCAATGTGGGAGAAGTTGTTTCACAAGACAAATGCATAATTCTCATCAGGGATGAGAACTTTTCTTTCAAACGACTAAAGATACTCTAACACAAGTTGGCTCTTTCCTTGCTTGTTTTCTTCCCAATTTATATGATTCTTTGGAGCTTTATTGTTGTGTGAGGAAGATAAGTATGGGGGAGGGGCACAATCCAGTATAAAAAGATAGAAGTTATGTAATTTGGTAAATAGAATAAGAACCCCCTTTGTATGCTTTGCATTTGCGGCCACTACCCTACTTAATTAACGTTGTGCTTTGAATTTTAACTTGCTAAGCATTCTCTTTAGAGTGATTTTCTACATTGAGGACAATGTGTTGATTAAGTGTGGGGGAGGGAGATTGTGAGCGATGTCCTGGGTGCTTTCATCATGTGGCCAAAGAACATTGTTTTTGTTCAAGCTGAGGAAACCCCGATCAAAGCCCCAACAAGTCCAGCTCCCTTTAATCAAGTAGTTTCACAGCCTCCATTGAATATCATGCAACAAGTGATTTTGAAGGCATATGATACATCCTTTTAAACAAGAGAATGGCCTATGGATTCATTTGTTGGCAAGTCAGGGGTGACATGCTTTTTTGAGAGGGATGTTTTATTGTCCCTGGTAGCTTCTAGACAAAATCTTACGGTTGTGATTGTCTAATTGTTCTTAATGTCAATATCTTCTTTAATTCGAAATAAATATTTTTAAAATTTTGCCGTTTATCTTTGATTTGTGTGCTTGCATTATTGTAAGTACATGAATCATAAGTTGGTCTCCTCTGGCAAGAGCGATAAATTTGGATTCCTCCTCTACCCAGTTGAAATCCAAGAGAAAGGGACCTTTGCTGCTGTCAGACATACATACTTATCAAAGAGCCTTAATGAAGCCGCAACTGAATGTTTCTTGGCTTCATATATGCATGGATAAGAAACACATTTATATTTCATAATATATATAATGATTTATGTTTGCTTAATATTCTTCTCTTTTTTTTAGTGATCATTGGCAATTGGTTCTTCTATGCAAGAATAGTTACACTGCCATCCTCTTATGCTCCCTCCACTTCAAACTAGCGAAAAACTTGAAAAAGACCATGAACTCGTAAGTTTTCTTGCATTATTACTTTTTGTGTGCAAAGTTTATGGAATTTGTGTAAAATAAGTAACCTTTGTGATTTTGATGATAAAGCTATGCAAACATTCTTACAAACTGCTTGTGGTAAGCATGTTCGTGACTTAAAAGACCCTGCATGAATTATGCCAAAGGTTAGTATATATTGGTTTGTTTCAAGAATATATTCAATAAGGCATGCTTTTATACTTGTTTTAATGATTTCATGTTCTTTTTCAGAGCCCTAGGCGACCACCGGAGTCCAATTTATGCGGTTTTTATGTTTTGAGACACATTTACAATATTATTACTCTAGGCATGACTTATTTTACTAAAGAGGTAAATGTATATTTCAGAACTTTTGTATTACTTTTATTGTTTTTAAGTTACCAAGTTAATGTTTTGTTTGACTTTGGTGTTATAGATGTTTGATCTTGCTGATCCCTTTCTTGAAGATGATATTGATTTCATCCGCAGATGTTGTGTTGAATTCATCTATGAGCTTTTACGAAAATAATGAGTTTTTGAATCCAATGTTACGTACATTGTACATTGTTCTCATACTATTACTTTTGTTGTATGAATTATAAAGTGGTGTTGTAATTGCAATTACATGATGTGTCCTGGATTACTGTGTTGCTGTGTGCAACTCCATTTCAATGAAATTACATGTTGTGTGCACTTATAAAGCGTTGTGGCTTTCATATCTAACTGGGTTTATGTATCTGTGTAGGACAATTTCTGGGAGATGGGTGATACAGGTATGATATTGATATAGCAGACATGGGATTTAAGGGATTGACCTTTGTACTTTTTTCCCTTTGTTTTTCCGTAAAACTGAGGAATTTTTTGTACATACTGAAGAAGTTTCTGCTGTTGCTTGTCCCAGTCCTTGAATTTTATTACTGTTATTGTCATTCAAAGTTTTGCATCCATTTGTGAGCAAATTCTTCTGTTTGGTCATTCCTTCATATTACACACTGAAATTGATTCATAAGTTGAGTTTTAGATGTAGACAGTTGTTCAGTGCATTTTCAAGTTCTTGGAATCTATTTTAAGCTTGTAGCTTGAATTTTCCACATTAAATTGATTGTCAACTCATGTTTATGAATTAATATTGCTGCGAATTTCAAAAATCTGATTCTAACTAGTGAAAATTCATTATTACTTATTTTGACTTGAACCTTGATATCTTGTAAGAGTTGACCAATTATTAACTAAATCATTTGATTTGTGGCTGAAAAATAAGTGTTTTAAAGTTACCATTTATTAGAAGTTGATTAAAAGTCACCTACACCTTCATTTGTGCTTGCTGTCGATCTTGCTACTGCCATTGCTTCTGTGAAATCTGTGTTACGTTGTTGCTTTTGTAGAATCTGGGATAGATGTTGAAAAGGCTTGCTGGGTAGAGTTAATTTGTAAAAAGAATGTTTTTTTTAAAAAAAATAAAAATTTGCTACAATTAGTCTTAAAAGCATGACTTATTAGACCGGTTGTAACAAACTTTTTATACTTGCTGTAACAAGACCCAACCCACAACCGGCCTAAATGGTTTTTTTTAACTGGTCTAAAAAGTCATTTTTCCACTGGTGATTGAAAATGATATGAATTTAATGAAAATAAAAATAGTTGGTGTATTATTGGGAAAAAATTGAAAATACTAAATTACTTAAACTTTAGGAAAAATTGAAGAAAAGCCCCCCATTAAAAATTTAATTAATGAGAATAACCTCAATTGGAGTACTATCATTGTTTGTATATATAAACTTATCAGGTTATTTACGTCAATTAAATTTCTAATGGGGGAGTTTTTCCCGTTTTCCCTTAAATTTTATTATTTATTCTTTTTCTTTGGATACTTTTATAAATAAGGATCAAAATTGAAAAATAACCTTTATTAACCTTTAAGCAAACTTATATAATTAGGACCAAATGTTCATCTACAAATGGACTTATAATAAAGACCTATGCATGCAGGGGTGTGCATTAACATTTATGGATAAAATTTGGGTTTGTTTACTTATATTTATTAGGTCCAATTCTCCAATTTAAATCTTAGCACATAGACTTGTTTAATATTAAAAATTCATATGGATAAAAATTCAAAGTTCCATATAAGAATCATGCATATGTTAAGATTTGATTGGAGAATTAAACCTAATGGATATAAGTATAACTAGACAAGCAAATGGGCGCTGTTTGGGTTACAAATATTCAAGGAACATCATATTACCCATAAATAGTCCAATAAAATACGTCTTCTTTCAGAGATTCTAATTTTACTCAGCCGAAGAGTAACCTGCAAATCGATGAATAGAATATCTATTAATTATTAAAGAAAAGTGGCGATTTAATTAGCTTGTAGAGGCCAATTCATACAAAAACAAATAAACTCAACCATATGCATGATTACAAATCATTCATGGAAGTTTCACGTTGGAGAAAGTTCATCCTCATGAACAACAAATATGAGGTTAACAAAAGCATATAAAATGTATAAAAAAGTACAAGAGAGCGCACTATACTATATTCCAAAGCAGTAAACTAGCTATGAAACTTATTTGACTTTCCGTGGCAATAATGCATAGCATTTTAATTTGAGGGTCTGCAATTAGAATAATTACACACTAGAATGAAAATCAAAATTAGGCTATGTATCAAACATGTCCAATCAATCAAAATAAGAGATAAGCAAAAGCAAGAAAAGGCTCTCTTTGAAGGACTTGTTTGGTACAGAATGGGACTGGGAAAGCTCTTTAGATTACCATAAACACATCGGAAACTTTCTTTCCCAATAAATCACTTTGCTATCACTTAAACACAATAAAAATAATGTCTCTCATTTATTTTATTTCTTAAATAATTTTTGCATGTACCAAATGGACCTTAAAAGGAGGTTACAGAACTTACCTCGTTGACAGAGAGGTGGCCAATAATGACCGGTCTTGATCTTGCTCAAGCCTTTGAACCTATTAACACAGTTTCATTTCACATCTTGATAAGTACTGAGAAGTACTGTAACCTATTAACACAGTTTCATTTCACATCTTTAGATAAGTACTGAGAAGGACAAGAATATATAACCTATTATATTTACCTGTTCTAATCTCTGATTTTCTTCCAAGAATTTGACTTCCTGGATTGGCATTAAATTTTCAAGACATGGAAAAAAATGAGGCACTATATTTATGAAGACGTAGAAACTAATTAACATGAGAATTAATCGCAAGAATTTGAAAACCTGCTTTAGTCTCCGGTTTTCTTCCCTCAGTCCGGCTTCCTTCATTGATATTTAAATTAAACACGTTAATGAAAAATGTGGGTGACGTATATGAAGACATAATATAAACTCACAAGACATGACCAGGCTATTCTTTCAATTTTATCTTTTTCTGATCCTAATTTTTCATGTCCAGAAGGACTTCTATTTTATACACAATTTGAGAATGACTTGCACGAAAACTCAAAATTAAGATAAGTATTCTTATTTAGGACGCATCATATAGGACACACATTTTTTCATATTTTTGGTGTTCAATTTGGAATATCTTGTAAGTTTGGAAACACTTGAAAAACTAAAATTCCTTAAGAATACACATGCTGATCCCAACAAATTAATGATCTATTATATCTCATTGTAACCAAGGAAAAGACGAATGTACGAGATATATGTTTTTTGATAAATGAACATAACTCTAACCTCTTTCTTAAGAATACTGATCTCCTGCTTAAATGCTTCAGCCTGAAAGACATGGAATTAATTTAAATCTGAACAACAATAATATATGGAGAAAACATAATATCTAAGGTATATAGAAGAAATATAAAATAATAGTGAAGTAACAACACCAATACAATAAACTTTTATATAATATATTAATAAGCTAAATCAGACCGACGAAAATATCTCTCTCATAAGGGAAAACAAACCTTTGCTTTTGAAATGCGATTCAAGCTTGTGTTAAATAAATCTTCTAGTTCCCTTAGATCTCTTGAGGTCAATCCTTGAAGTTCTTCTCCATAGAGCTGCCTGTTAGATGTGGAACTACGGATTTGAATCAACTATAAACACTGTGTAGCATACTACCACCAGTTCTTAATATAATATCTACTTAACTAGTTTGGGTAGATTAAGAAATTAGTTAAATTAGTTGTGTCAAAAATTTATACTAGTTTCCCTAAAATACCCTCATAAACCATTTGCATTGAAACTACCTTTTGATGCTAAACTCCCTTGACATGTGCAATCAACATTAATAGTTTAGAAAAAACTGATAAATATGGGGGGACAAATTGAATTGAGATCTTCTAATTAGAACCAAATTCAACTCCTTAACTAGCTTTTATATTAGAAACTGGAGCTAATATCTTATATGATAAAACTAGATGCAGCCTGTGAGGTTCCTGTGCATAGCATGGACTTTAAAAGATGAATTATACAATTTATTTCATATGAAAAATATGACTTTATATATATATAGATATATATATTTTGTTAGCACAAACATCTTTCTATTGAAAGTAATCATGTTCAAGGCCCAGATAGGTACTAGATGTGGGAACCTCTTCCAGCGTGAATTCATACCTTGATGGCTAGATTTGCCATGCATATTGTGCGAAACTAACTCCTTCCGCTAGACTCAATCCCGATTGGTTTTTTCTTATATTTTATTTTGATATATATCTATATTGATTATTTGTAACTCCATAATCATACCTCAATTCACGAGTCTTCTCTTTTAGTTCCTTGTTTAGCTTAACATGTTCACCTTCCACCTGTCCAATTACCCAAAAAAGAATAAAATATCCGCTAGTTTTTCTTTGATGTATCTCTCAAAATAACATACTGGTCGTAGAATTGTGAGTGTGTGCATTATTGCTCTATACGGTTTCCAAACCCTATGATTATGAACAATCCTAATCTGAGTATATGCTAGAATAGCAATAGTTAAAGCCTAACTGTGCCCAACACATGCTGTTACTGCAGTATGGATATACCATACCAAAATACAGTGAACTAACACCCTAAGTTCATCTGGGTCATAGAACATGTATAGTCAAATAAAAAGAAGAAAATAAAAATGTAATTTCGTGGGTGACAAATGTCACTTCAGTCTTAAAAAAATGATGATGATGATAGTTGCATTTTTCAACCTTAGCATAATAAATTAATCCACTCTTTTCAATTGTAAATCAAAAACAGCAAAAGATTAAAAGAGGTAGGGTTGAGAAGAACATTATACCTGAAAGTCAAGAGATGACTGGTATGTGGTGACACGGTTTACATCTGAGTACAAGTTTCTCCTTCCTATCACTTGCCTTGTGCTTAATTGAAACCGCAAAAATGTTGCATATTAGTTCATATTTTTCATTCATTATGCATTTAGTTACGCAACCTGATGTGTAAATTTATGTGTGTGCAAGGGCACGTGCGCATGCAATTGCGTGCTGGTGCCATTGCCACAGCATAGAGATAAGATCTTCATCAAACAGATGTTAAAAGTGCTTTTCTCAACGGTTATGCCTATCGTGTGAAGTATGCAATCTTTGTAATGCTAACAGTAGTCCTAATTAAGTAGGCTCCTCATGCTTTGTTTGCTAAATTCAGTGTTCAGCTACCTTGGGTTCACCTCTAGTCCTCATGACTTTGCATTTTTCATTTGCAAGGCAGACAATGGCATTGTTTTATTGCCCTATATATGTCGATGATATTAACACCAAAAAAAAAACAACACTGACATGATGGAGTTAATTTGGAGCGCATACAAAAAATTTCATGGCTAAAACTTTAAAACGAAGAACCTTGGCAATCTAAGCTCATCTTACTGACAATAAGACCAAGACCACCCCTTTTAGACCTAACATTAAGCTCATACCACATGATGACACCTCATTGGAAGACCCTATATATGCTTCTACAGTCAATTAGTGGGTAGTGTTCTCTCTATCTCACAATGACTCACTCACCCACTACACAGCAATCCTCTAAAGATGGGTATCATGCACTTTCAGACATAGATACCCTTGCTTTGGCATTTTCTTGTTGACTTATGAATCTCCCAAACCCTGTTCCTAATCTTCAATATGCATACTACATATAATCAGTAAGATTTATTTAGCACTTTACTTTGTTGCATATAAATTGATCACATATATATATACTGAATAAATGGACAGCACACAATTAACCCTCAACTTCTGGCAAAAAGAAAATTACTCTCAACTATGTCTTCTGCTCTTCTTTGTGCCTTCCTTTAATTGTCTCTCTCTACTTGCTATGTCTAGACTCTAGATATCTCACTGAATGCAAGGTTTGTATTTGTTTACATATCCACTACTACATATAATTTTAGCAGTAACCTCAAAACATTGTAAAAATGTTGAAGATATAAGAAAACAAGAAAATTATCAACATGAAATAATTCATCATCTCAACATTAGTTCTTGTTAAATACATAGTAATTAAGTGATAGTCAAACACATCAGAACATAAATGCTGACACTTCAAAAAAATAGACAAATGAATTATTGGTCAAAATTGATAGACGAATAATCTAGGCCTAGATTCCAGGCTAAATTATTATGCATTTTATTAGAGAAATCTCACGTGAGAAATTTCACTCTATCAAAAACTAAAGGAAATTATACAAAAAATTAGACGAGAGAGCGTGGATGAGACGAACAAAGGCACAAGGATCCCAGAACTTCTGGATCAGCAAATATAGATCAGGATTATCTCTTTTCTTCTAAAAATATTCAAAAAACAAAAATCCCAGACGTGATTGAAATTCAGATTATTCTGATTTCTTCTAATAAAAAATACAAATTAGTGAGAGAAAAGATACCTTGTACTGGCATAATCAAAGAGTTTGCCAGAAGCTGAAAACACAAAGAGAGCAATCTCAGCATCACAGAGAGTTGAGAGCTCCGTAGCCTTCTTGAAGAGACCTTTCCTTCTCTTTGAAAAAGCCACCTGTCTCGCTGATACGTTCTCTATCTTCTTTATCTCGATCTTCCTTCTCGTCATTTCAATCCCTCCTTCTTTGTAAGTGAGCAAAATTAACTTTATTCTACAAAAAATAATTAGAGAAATCTACAGCCAAAAAAGCTTTAATTCTACATGTTCTGCGTTGGATTGAAATAAAAGTGGGCCATGTGTATTAAAGAGATTAGGAAGAAGAAGCAGTGCAGATCAAAGGAAACAGAAAATAAATATGAGAGCTAGGGTTTGTTTATAAGAAGAAGAAGAAGAAGCGAGAATCTGAAAAGTGATTATGAGAGAAAAAGAAAAAATGGAAAGAAAGAAAGAAAATAAAGTTCTTGGAGAGAAGACAAGCTATAGTTGGGAAGATAGAGGCAAGCTGTGTCCACCACTCCACCGTCTTTCCTTATCTTAACCATTTTTTCCCTCTTTTTTTGTTTTTTTTGTTTTTACTTTTGGTAAAATTATTTGCAGCTTTATGTCCACGTCGTTTCTTAAATGGCCATCAAATCGAAGAAAATAATCTGAATAATTTCATTTTAGGGATAACGTGGATCCATTTTCATTTTTTACTGCATGGAGGACCCTTCCCTGGATCAAACATTGTGAGTTTATTTATTTTTAATACTCACACACACACACACATATTAAATAATAACATACACATAGTGCAAAAATTCATGATAAATCTCCATTTGATAAGTAAAATAATTCCTACTTGTTACAGACTTTTTTTTGTCTTACCTACTTACAGATTAAAATACACATTTTATGTAACTTCTTTTGTTAATTTTATACAATACCATTCAGTATTCATTGTTTAATACTGGTGCCAAGTAACTCTTATTTAATTTAAACATAAATATAAACCAACACAGATTTCATGATGAGTTGAATGGTATGAATCATAATATCTCGATATGAATGTTATATACATATGTACACAAACACACGCACATATATATCCATTGAAAAAATAGGAAATTTGGGTGAAATTTGATGTGATTGTATAATGAATTTTGAAATTGATGATTATGAGGATGTTGATGGATACATGTTTGTTCAAATTGGGAAACAACGTACAATCAAACAATTTTATTTTCCTTTTGCGGGCAAACAGTTGAATTAAGTAAAAATATAGCGGCGCTTTTACATTAATTACTCAAAAGGGATAAAAATAAAAAATATATAATATTTATTTTATTCAGATTATTATCATCATATAACGGCAATATTTCTTTATGGTTTTTATTTGTCGTTTTATGAAAGTTTCTAATTTTTTAGTGATATAAATCGAATAAATTTATTTGGGAAAAAGTAAAGGTTAGCTTTCGCCCCAATATGATTTCTTTTTAATAGGAAAAAAATGAACATGGACTTGTTAAAAAGTGGGAAGTCCGAATTTATACATGTCACTTTCATGACATTTATATTTATAAGGCAGAATTATTATGAAATCCTAAGAATAGGATTTAATAATAAGAAATTCTATGAATTTATTATTACTTTCTATAATAAAACTTATTATTGTGTACCCATCAGATAATGTTATTGGATTTTTGGATGATTAAATCCATTAGTGAGACTTCACAGTAATTTTTCTTCTTTATATTTTTTGATAAAAAATAAAATTTCACATTTAAAATACAAATTATAACAAGTAAAAATACGGATTATAAGTAGAAATGAAACATAACAAGAACAACACCCCCATTGCCCAAAAAAAAAAAGAACAACATCCCCTCCTTATAAAGGGGATGTGCAAGAGAGTGAGATTTTTTTCTTTATCACATTTATATTTATAGTTAATAGTTATCGATCAAAGTTCGGGTAATTAAGCATTAACTATATATCTAATCTAATCAATAAAAAATAGTTAGAAATTATTACCAAAAAACAGAACTAGTTAGAATTATTTTTGAAAAAAATTCAGAAATACTTCATCCAATCCTTAATATAAGAGTTAATTGAAAAGTTATATTTGATCATAAATATAAGATCTTAATTCACTTATCTTTTAAATTTATGATTTTTATGCTAAAGTATCCCTATTGATTGTACACATTAAAGGAGTCGTCATGATGAAATATGATTATTTAGGTAAATGAACCTGTTTTTGCTACAAATAACCAATATAACTAATTCCCTTAATTTACCCAATTTAGTTCTCTATCTCATATTAAGGAAATGAGGTAGTAATATTTATTAAACAAATTTTTTGTCAAAAGATCTTTTATTACTGATTTACCCATCCTGTAGTAAATGTTATTTTAGGAGTATTAATCTATTTTTATCTTCCCAAATTGGTCTGCTATCCAATATTATTTCAGCTTATAGAAATAGATGATGATGATGATGATGATAATATATTATTATGTTGATTATGAATATATATATAGTATACATTTCATTTTTATAGTAAAATATGTAATGTTGTAATGAGAAGGACTTTAGTAAGATAGTGTGAAATCTGAATTTGATTTTTTAAAAAAAGATTTCGGATGAGTTGTTAAACTTAAAGCAAAAGAGAAATGACATTAAAATTAATACTGGGGTTGGATTAAAAAATATATATAGTACTGGCTGGGATTCCACTAGATGCAGCAAGACTACATGTACGGGGGCTGCTAACTTAACCCAAATATTTATAGGGAAATTATCAGTTAGGTCCCAAGGTACAGAATTAATACCAAAAAAATCCCTTTGCAAATTCCAATGTCAGAAAAGTCCCTAGGGACTTTTCTGACAGCATTTCCCTTTGAACAATTACTAAAATAGCCCCCACTTGTATTTACAACTTCATAAGCGGCGTTTACAACTTGGGTGGGAGTGGTTGTAAATGTAGCTTAAAAACTTGTAAAAAGAGCTAAAGGTGTTGTAAACGTAGCAACAAGTGTTGTAACATAAACCATTTAGATTTTCTTTCTCCCAAGTTGTAAACGCCGCTTATGAAGTTGTAAATACAAGTGGGGCTATTTTAGTAATTGTTTAAAGGGAAATGCTGTCAGAAAAGTCCCTAGGGACTTTTCTGACATTGGAATTTGCAAAGGGACTTTTTTGGTATTAATTCTGTACCTTGGGACCTAACTGGTATTTTCCCATATTTATATGCCTATAGTGTTGAGGTACTATTTTATTATTATAAAAATCGCTTTTTAGATATGGTGAGAATCCTTTTTTAGATGACATTTTGATACAGCTGATTTAAAAAGTCTGTTATTTTTTAGACCAATTGAGCAACCAATCTTAAAAACTATATTTTATACCGGTTGCTCAAAATCAGGTCTAAAAAGTCTGACTTCACTAATAGCAGGTGTAAAATATATAATTTTTTAGATCGGTTATTTTGAAATCATGTCTTAAAAACATTTTTTAGACCGGTTGCTCAATAAGATGTCTAAAAAGTTTGACTTTTTAGACCTCACTTTGCTAATATCAAGTCTAAAATGTATGACTTTTTAGATCGTTTATTTTGAAATCACGTCTTAAAATTATTTTTCAGACGTAATTTTTTTTACATTGGGTCTTAAAACATATACTTTTTAAGCCTCATATTTATTACATCATGTCTAAAATTTTCATGTTTTTTACATATCTACCCTATTTTGTCCTCTAACCCACCATCCAAACTAACACCTAAAAGGAACTTATGTCTAAAAGAGCACAATTTAATCTACAAGGTCTCAACAACTCAATATGAGTTACAAATTGAATTATCACAATTCAAAAGCTTCAAAATGAAATATATAATACCAACAATCTTCTAATTCAAGTAGGAACAAATTTAATCTCACCAAGTTCCATGTCCAAAATTGGCACTCATATGTTGAACCAATAAATATTGTGTTAAGGTGCACTTTTACTTTGGAACTAATTACTCATGAGTGTTGGGTATCTGGAAGTTTTTTGAATAGTGATTTCGTGTGCTAGAAGTGTTAAAAAGGAAGCAAATTTACCCTAACCATTTAAAAACTAATGTTGATTGTAAAACAAATTGATGTTGACTGTTAACATTTTTAATAGTAAGGGCAAAATGGCTCATCAAAAAATTTTTGGATACCCAAAACTCCTGAGTAGTCACTTTTGGGGCAAAATAGCACCTTATAACCCAATAATATTTGGGTAAAGTATCATTTACGACATCATCATATTATTTTTTTAATTGCATCCATCACTCTGAAAATCTGCAATTCAATTTTGTCCTTAAAATATTTTAAAAGATGAAAATTTACCCTTAAAGCATTTTTTTCAATTGCAGTTTTATTCTCGTCATTAACTCCAAAAAAGTCCATAAGTTAAAGTGCATCCAATAACTAATTCTAGAGTAATTTTTAGAGCATTTTTCCTTTAGAGCATTTTTCATAACTCTTGTCATATTTTTAGTACTCAATTTTATATTTTTAGTATTCATCTTTAACATTTTCAATAATCAATTTTTTGATAGTCATCTACAAAACACTTTAAGGGTCTGTTTGGTCTGAGCGGAGAGGAAAGGAGGGAATGGAAATAGAGGGATTTTGCTCCCTCCCCTTATTTGGATAGTTACAATTTTTAGGAGGGGAGGGAAAATTTTAGAAAGTTTTCCCTCCCTTCCCCTTCTAACCCTCCCCTCCAAAATTGGAGGAATTTAGATGGAAAGGTTGATGTTTGGATTTATATTTATAGTTACAATTCCATTTATGTATTGAATGCCATTTAGAATTATATTTATTAAATATGTTAGAAAGTTATAAAATACAAATTAAATGAAATAAAGGAAAAGTTGTCAATATAAAAATATTTTCCCTCCCCTCCCCTCCCCTCCTATACTAAATATAGTAATATTAAAATCCCTCCCCTCACCTCTCTTTTTGTCAATCCAAACAAGGTAAAAGAAAATCTCTCTCAAACCTTCCCTTCCCCTCCCCTTCATTGCCAAACACAGCCTAAGAGCAATATTATACAAAAATAATACTTTAAGGATAATATTGCACTTTAACAAGGGTCAGAGTGTTGAAGGCCACTTTACTCTAAATATTTACAATGTTGTACTTATATATTTCAAAAGGATAAATATCACCATCAAAATTCTAATATAATATGAAATTAATTTTATAACTATATGATATTTAATAATACTGAATCAAATTTAAGTAAGTTTAATTTAGGGCAGGTAGCCTTCTTAAGAGTTTTTTCCTTCACACAAACCTACCTAATGCTAAAAACTCATAGAAATCAAACATTGATCCAATTTGAGTGCCTTTACAAGATAGACCACAATAGAAAACTGAAGAGTAACAAAATTAAGTGATTGAGTTTAGTAGTTTCTCGTATAAAATTATTGACTCTAGAGATATAGTAATGTGGAGAAGACAAAATTGTTTCAAGCACTAATAGAACCAGAAGCACCCCTTGTTTCAAAGAGAATGCAATAGGTTATTCACATTTCATTTGAAGGTTAGAGGCAAATTAAAAGCTATGAGGTGGTCATTCTAAGGATTCTCCGAGAGAAAAATTGTAACACCCCACCTTATATACCACTTATTATCGATATTAATCAAAGTAGCAATTATGCAGTTTGGTGGACACACAAGAATAACATAAATATACTGATAATAAGTACTTGAGTACAGAGAATTCCCTATAAGGATTGTATATAATAATTGCAAATGATGTAGCTGCACAGAACTACTAGAGTGTCTAAATCCCTTACAGTGAAACACAGACACCTTCTCATCTTTGTTCCACCACTGCATTCCTCTCGTGCGGTTCTCTTCTTTGTTCTCAGCATACCTCCTATTTTCACCTGTCTAAATTGTAGGTAGGGGAGGGTGAGATTCAAGAGAATCTTAGTAGGAAACAATTACCATAATGCGTGTATGATAGATGCTATGTGCATGACATGTTAGCTTTAACTAGATGCATGCCGCATAATAACATTTCTACACACTCAATGTTTCATGCAACATAATTATGGCCATAGTATAAATAGAAACAAAACTTCATTCTTCAAATATGATCTACACAATCAAATTAAATAAGCACATATATATCACTACACAAGAAGAAATATCAAATACATGTCAATAAGGTAAGTCCCCTACCTCTTGTCTTGAGTCCTCCTCTTTTACCTTTACTCCAACCACGGAAGATGCTCATTCCTTGTCACTTCATGACTCTATATACCCAATCACATCATTAGAGACATGATAGAGAGTCATTAGAAGTGTATATTAATGTCCAAGAGGTTAGGGAGGTTAAATAATTCAGCGTTTTTCTAAAAAATATGAAATCCTGGAATTTGGGGTATTGGCTGCGGCCAAGAGATGCTAGAACCATTTGGGCCACGGCTAAGAAATCCTCTGTTTCTTTACTCAACTTCCAAAAATCATAACTTAATCTCCAAAAATCCAATTTGAGTGGTTCAAAGTGTTATGAAAAGCTTTTTAAGTCCTCTACAGAGGAAAAATATGAATCACTGTCATCTACAACCACAAAATTACAAAATTCCTTAAATTCCCACACTATTCCATAATCAATTCCAATTACAGGGCACAACTTCAAAAATATATAACTCTTTGTGTACAGCTCCAAATGAATTGTATGACCTATAAAATTAAAGCTTGATAAGTATACTTATATTTGGAAAAATGTCATAGGCATTGGACATCATTTGCCTATTTAAAAAAGTCACGCAACAAGACTGTCACGCTGGAACAATACACTGATAGCAAATCCTTATTCTTGGGACTCTTGCTGAACCGGGACTTAACAGTCTACTTGATTCATGCTTATTCTCAAGCCTCTAATCCTAAAATTCGGGATATTACAAAAATAGAGATGTCTCCTATATTGCTCGTAATATATGGAAGTATTGACATAATTTCATAAAGTTACGAAGTCTGAATGTTATATGAAGAGCATAAGCCAGATGAAAGAATGCCTACTAACAAAAATAGCAACCAAATTTCTAAAAGGAAATCTAGGAGAGTAAAACATTCTGATAATGGAAGCTTTAAAATCATAATATTCAATAAAATTTAATTCCTGTATAAAACTAGCAGTAAACAATTTATAATATAATGTTTATGTCAATTTTAATAATTATATACATAGATATTAAATATAAAGCTTATACACACACACACACACATATGTTGTAAATTGTTAAAATCAAACGTGTTATCATTAGAATGAGATCATAACACTGTTCCACATAGAAGCAAGTATTTTAGAAGGGAAAAAAGGATAATTGACACTCTGATCCTCTAAATTATTGAAAAATTCACTATTTACAAAATGTGCTGTTTTATAATTGACCTTATTTGATGGTTAGTAAGTGCTAAAATATTCCAATGTATATAAATTTTTATTTTATTGTTAAAATAATAAATAAACGATTCAGATTTAATGCTGTATAAAATTATAATTATTATATTAAAAAATAAAGAAATTTAAACTATTAAAGTTTAATTGGGACTGTTTACAATAATATATCACATGAAAATTAAAAAAATAATGATTTTATAAAATATTATATCTCAACCATTCATTTTTTTTAACTTAATGGAAAGGATGGCGAGAAGAAAGAAAAAGAGAAAAAGGACCAGGAGATCCAAATCAGACTATACGTGAAAAATAAAAAATCGCTCTTTTTTTAGTAGGATTGAATTAACACTTATTTTATCATTGTCAACAACAGGAAAATTACTCAGTAAATAAACATTTAACTGGATGGATCTCTATTATTTTTTATTTTCATCATGAATAATACAAAACAGCATTGTTCAGCAGATCGAACTAGTTGCAGACCAGGAATATGACTAAGAGTGCGTTTGGATTAGCACAAATGTAAGATGGGTAAAAGTTAAATTATGTATTATGATTTACGTTTAGATTAACTTTTGAACAAGTTAGTTTGATAAACTGAAACTTATTTGGATGATTAATGTAACAATAAGTTTGGATATAAAATGGCTGAAAAGGAAATGACTTTAATAAAAATAAAAATAGTTAACGTATTATTTGAAAATAATAAATTGCTTAAATTTTAGCAAAAATTTGGAGAAAAGTCTCCCTTAAAATATTTAATTGGCGAGAACAACTTCAATTAAAGTAATATCATACTTTATATGTATAAACTTATCATGTTATTAATGCCAATTAAATTTCTAATGGGGAGTTTTTCCTAATTTCTATTAAAATTTATTATTTTTATTTTCTTTTGATACTTTCATAAATAAGGATAAAATTGGAAAACAATCATTATGAAAATTTAAATAAACTTGTATAATTAGAACCAAATATTTATCTACAAGTGGATTTATAATAAAGATCAAATGTTATTGTAATAAAAGAATGTGAGACCAGTATCTTTTCTTCATAAAACATTTAATTTATTCTCTCCCATAGAAACTTTTCTCTTCACAGTGGAAAAGCCAAAAACATGAAATTTTAGCTTATGATTTAAAGCTACTTTTTCTTCAAAAGTCCAATTGAAAAAAACTGATCCAAACATCACATAAGTTTAAACAAACTGCACACATTAAATTATTGGACAAACATTATTCCTAATTAAACTAGCACTATGCTTATCAGGCCATAATTCTTTAAAAAGAAAACAACAACAACAAATCTAACACTGCGCTTCTTCCTTGGAAAGCTTTAATTTCATTCAGGGAAACAGTAACCTGCAATTCAATAAATAAAATAACGATTAATAAAAAGCGATAATCTTAATTGTTTAGAGGCTTAGAATGTGTTTGGATTAGCTTTTTAATAATAGATTATGAAAAGAATAGATTTTGGAGAATAGATTATGAGGAGAATAGATTATAGGAAATTATGGAGAGAGAGTGTGTGACGTGGGACCCACAAATAGAAAAAGAACCAATGAGAGTGAGGGAGTGTGACATGGGACCCACAAATAGAAAAAGAACCAATGAGAGTGAGAGGGTGGGGCCCACAAAGTGTAAAAAGCAAAAAAATAAAAAATAAATTATGCCCAAACCATGGTTTTGAGGGGGTCTAAAATCATGGTTTGGGCTCAAAATATATTATTTGAAAACCTATGAATGTTTGGATATGTTTTATGAAAACCTAGGTTTGGGTTTAAAATTGATTTTTTTTAAGTGAATCCAAACATTTCATTAGATTAATTAAACTCACCCATATGCATTGCAAATCATTCAAGTAAGCCACAATGGCTTAACATTAAAAAGTTCATAGTCATGGACAACCATATTAATGAGATTGACGGTATCACACATACAAATGTGGCAAATTTTCCTATTAACAAGTTGAAAAAAAGAAGCTTATCTTGAGCTCCAGGCCCATTCTAATACAAAGCAAAATCTAATAATACTCTTTTCTTCTAGTCCTAAATATAAAAACTAGATATTTAATTTACAGACACTAAGAAAATTAGTTAAATTATTTATTTGTAAAGAATGTGTTAATTTTCCTATAATGTCCCATTTAATCATTTACATTGAAAATTACTCTGATTGGTTTAAATTTTCATTTAATATATGTGCATTCAATAAAGATAATTTGGGATATAAAAACTATAATTATATTTGGGAGATAGAATAGATTGAAATCTTGCCATTATAACTTTTACTCAAATTATTCCTATTGGTTGCACATGTAAAGAGAGTTTCAAATAATGAGATAGTCTTCCATGCAAATGATTACAGGAAGTATTTTAGGAAAAATCAACACATTGTTTTACAAATAAATAACTTGAATAATTTTCTTAATATCTGTACATTAGTTATCTAGTTCATACGTTGTGGAAAGGAGGGAATGGTACATACTTTTGAGGAAGCAAAATAAATAATCTCCAATAACTAGAAACTAGGCACTTAATTATGTTTGACGTCCAACGAAAAACAGTGAGCAAATAAATAAAATTAAACACAACTCTCTCGTATGTGTTTATAGCAACTTACCTCATAGTGAGGGATGTGTCCAATGGTTGCTCTTCTTCATACTCAAGCAATTGGGCCTATCAACACATAATTTCATTTCCCAGTTTGATACAATTCCCAGAGATAAGCACTGACAAACGAAAATCACACGAATCTGAAACCTTTTACCTAATCTAATAATCTCGGGTTTTCTTCCTTGGATTTGATTTCCTGGATATTGGCATTAATGTTTCAGTGCATTGATCTTCATGATACCAAAGGTTAAACAATCTATATGAAAGAAAATCATTTTGCGTGATAAGAGAACTAGAAGAAAATATCGATGGACCATTTTACTAACGGCTGTTACAACATTCTTGAAAATCATGCTAATCATTCAAGGAGGAATATTTCAAAATAACTGAAATAATAATGGCCATGAAGACTAAGAATTAAAGTTTCCAAGGGCTATATATGCTTTTAAAGTTCCATCAACACGACACTGAAGTTAAGTGAAAACATACTTAATGAGTTGAGGGTAAGCTTGGGAAATCCTATGGTTGGAAGTGAGCTGGGAAACCATGCAATGTTTATTACGAGAAAAACTTCATTTGAGTTCCTAAGTTTTAGGATAGTTGGTAAGCCACACTATTCCAGGCTAAAATTCAACACCAATATCGAATAAATATGGTCAAAAAGAAGTTGAATGCTAGGGTAAGCAAAAAGATGAAGTCCATGTTGTCAATTTCATAGAAAAAGAAAAAGAGGAAAGTAAGTTGGTTTTTGGCTCATTCCTCTATTACACATGCTTCGAATAGTATTTGGTTTATTGATAGTGGATGCTTAATTCATATGTATGGTCAAAGACCCTTGTTTAGTGATCTTAAAACACACACACACAAAAGAAAAGTGAAGCTTGGCTTGGAGATGGCAAGCAATTTTTTGTTGAAAGGAAAGGAACAATTTCCATCAAGAGTCAAGACTGTTCAAGGTAATGTTAAACCTGTATGCGATGTGCAATTTACATTGAGCCTAGCTAGTTTAAGAATTTTTTTTAAAAAAATTAATTTAGTTATTTATAAGAAATGTGTGTAAAGTACCCATTTTAATATTTGAACTAGAAACTACTACTTTGAAAAAACCTCTTAATATGTGCGATTAATAGAGACAATTTAGGAAAAAATTATAAATTTGGGAACATAAAATGGATTGAAGCCTTGTATTTAGGATCAAAATAAACCCCTATGCAAGCTCCTACATTTAAGACTGGAAGGAGTAATTGTTAATTGGCTTTAGGTCCTCAACCCTGAGCATGACATCTGTATAATCCCATAAAGTGGCAAGTTCAGATTCTTTTCTCATTTTCCTCACCTAGTGAAAGAAGCACCACACGACCAACTAGCTTTTCAGCATCAATATCTTCCAATGGGTAGAGCTGTTAGAGCCCAACTCATTTAAACCCTTTAAACTTGAGGACCAGGCTTAAGAAATAGGTCCCAAAATGAGTAAATAGCTAGGCTAAAAGATTGGGCCTAATGGGGCCAACTAATAAAAGCCCTTAAATATATATTTTATCTTTTTAAACTACTAAAGAAACTAAGAGAGCTTTAGTCCTTCCTTCCTCGCCCTAACTGTCCTCTCATTCCCAAGTTTCAACACTCAACTTATCAATCTTCCTTTAACTCTCAAGTCTCACTTCCTCGTTCTCCATCTAGATTCTGATGTAGTGTGACTTGTTTGTGGTTATCCTTCTCCTTTCCTCAGCTGGCGACAACATGTTTGAACCATTTATTTCTGTTTATTGCTAGTTTTGTTTACTCAATCACACATTGATTTGCCTAGTTGATGCTTTGCCAACCGTAACTACGCATTAGGATGAGTAGGATTTGTCTTGACAAAGAAAATTTTGACTGAACCAATATATTGGAAAATGTTTGATTAGATGTGTTCTAAATTGCTATTAGGATAGGCTTATATACCTAATGGGCCTTTATAATACTTAATAAGTGACTTGATTTTATTTCCTCTTGAGTAATAATTATGTTGGAAATGGCATATTTAACTTAAGAAAGGGGAACATGTGAATCAAAAGACACTCATAGCTATTAATGCTCTAGATTAACAAAAGGGAGTTATATATGCTTTGCAAATTGAAAAAGGGATTAATCACTGAGTTGTAGTGACGATTGTGGTTTTGGAACAAAGAACATTACCATTATATAGTTTAATCCTACTTTTATGTTGCTCACTCTTAATTTTGATTTGCTGCACTTAGTGTCTGTTTAGTATACAGGGAATGAAAGAGAGGATAAATTGAACTGCCAATATATATATATATTCATATATTTTAACATATCTTTCTACAAAAGATATACTTGATATATATATTGGTCCTTTCATAAACATATCTTTTAAAATATTGACCCTGCACATTCTAAACCATAATTGTATTTTGCCGCTCAGCAGAAAATAATAGCGGAGGCAACAATGGCTTTGTTAGAAGGCAGAGAAGAAGAAAACACAAAGAAAATTGATTTAGTTCTCTATACTGCTTTAAACTTCTTCTCTCCTCTTATCTTACAAGATCTACAACCTCTATACATTGACAATTCAAAATCTAAGGCAACTTGTTGAGATTGGGAGTTGTGATTAGGACAAAGGTTACCAAATAGACAATGGTGAGCCCTGCCACCAATTTTAGGATAATGCAAGTTTATTAATAAGAATTGCAAGAACCTTCTTGAGAAGCCTATGTGCACTAACATGTTAGGTAGGAGAAAAGACATAAGATTAGGCAACTTTTTGTATAGGCTAAGATTACTGATATAATCTTCATAGGGAACACTTGTTGCAAAACAAATTCTGCACATGATAGCAATACTACTCTTCTTATATGTTTGTTTTGCATGAGTGTTTTGGTTTATTTGCATATAATGTTATGTAATGAGTTGTGTGTTTGGATTAGCTTTTTTTAATAGCTTTTATGACTTACGATGTAAGTGTGTGAGAAGAGTTTTGTCTCGAGTTGCGCAAACCTAGGTTTGAAACCTAAGTTTGGATGTTTGCCAAACACCCGTAGATGTGTATGCAACGTTAGAGCCTTATTATAGTTAAATATTTACTTCTTTGACAAGAATTACCCTTGCAGTAAAGAAATTTGAAGGCAGAACCAACAAATTGTTGGTTAGCAACCCCAGCGCCATAGAGGAAGATACAAGTTCAAATCTCAAAAAGAGCATTGGCTGGGAGAGACGAAAACCTTTGCATTCTAAATCTTGAAAAGGTTATATCCCTGACCAAATAAAAAGGAAAAAGAAAATTGAAGGTAGACCCTGTATAGTATGAAAGCCCTTGTGGCTAAGAGATGTCTTTATGACATAATAAGCCGGTATAGGCAAAGGGGTTAGTGAAGTGAAGTTATTGAAACATACAATGACATGCAAGTTGTCAATGAGTTTTAAGAAGAATAATGAAGATCTAATTCAGTTTAATTCAATCATGATTTAGTTACATTTTGGAATGAGGGATGAAAGGTATTCCATAAACGAGTTGTAGATTTATCAGACAATAATTTAATAATTGGACTATAATTTGGGTTTGCCATTTTAAAAGGGAGAAATTGAATATTGATGGGCTAAACCAGACAAATAAAAACTCATTTACAAACCTTTGCTTTTGAGATGCGATTCAAGCTTTTGTTAAGCAAATCTTCTAGTTTCCTTAGGTCTTTTAGGGACAATCCTTGTAGTTCTTCTCCATTGAGCTGTCTGTTAGATGTAGATAGAGCAACATATTTGAATCAACAACAAACAAATTGTACATCCCAATTATAAATCTCTAACAGCATTTAATAACAACAACAACAATAATACCTCAGTTCACGAGTCTTCTCTTTTAGTTCCTTGTTTAGCTTTAAATATTCACCTTCAACCTGTCCAATTACCATAAGCATTTTCATATTCAAGAACTAAAGTTTTAATATACTCGTGAGCATTTTCAAATTAGGTATATACTATATAGTCTATCATACCCTTGAATTAAAAAAAAAGAAGTTACTGTTGAATAATGGTAGCAGTAATATAATATATATATATTGTATATCTCAATCTCTGTACAGTAATGAGCTCCTATACTCTTTTCATTGTGGATACAAAAGGGGCTTAATATTACTAATCCGTCATGTCCTTAATATAGGAGCTAGGTACAATTAATTTGCATGGATTAGATAAAAAATGTAGGTTTATTTTCCCAAGTCAACCTCTTAAATCGTTTGCACTAACACTACTGTCTGATAAAAACTCCCTTATTGTATGCAATCAATAGGGATAGTTTGAAGAAAAATTATAAATTTGGAAGATAAATTAGTGTAAGGTCTTATTTTTAGAACCAAAATAAACTCTGTAACAAGCCCCTACATCTAGGACGACCGGTGGGAGTATTTTGTAAGATTATATATATGCAGACACTAAAAGAGGGATGGGAAAAAGAAAGATGAATGAAAACAGCAGTAGAACATGGGGTAGAGAGCTGAAGAAAACTATACCTGCAATTCTTGAGATGGCTGGTATGACTTGACAAGGTTCACATCTGAATACAGGTTTCTCCTTTCAATTATCTGCCTCATGCTTAAAACAACAAAATATTGCAAATTAGTTCACATTTTTCTTTTATTATTTTTTATTTATGTTCTGGTACCTTAACATACATAATAATTTGAACGGAGAATTTAATTGCATATAACATCACTCTTTGGTGAGACTTTAATATATCCCTTGAATAACATGCATGACATGTCAATTTATGAAACAAATAATGAATTATATTTAATTTTCACTTTCTAATATTTTATATACACACAGAAACTTTGGTCACATACAATGGAAAGGTTTAAGGAAATAAGAAGATAATGGGAATTGGAAAGGGCAAGGGAAATGAGCCATCTCACTAGGTGGGCTCAACTACATAGATTGCACAATTTCATTATATTATATCAACAACTAAATCCTGAAGTATGTTGTTAACTAAAAGGCCCCGTCATCCATGAAACCAATTTACATGTTCGCACGAGTGAAATTTGAAAAAAATAAAAAATGTTTGAACATAAAGGACTGATTTGCTATATTGTTGTATAGTTCTTTTGGCTTAGGTGAGGTAAGATATTATGGATGAAGTCGGTTCCACGTTATTTTGTTATATTTATATATATATCAAACTAATTAAAAAAGAGCAGATTTATTATGATGTATCCTTCTTCTCTCCACTAATATTTCTCCACCCTTTGCCTACCAATTTTCATAAAGAAGCAAATATTAAACCATTGCTCCAATTTCATAGCTTTATTACCAGAGACAATTATGGAAGTTGGTGTTTGTGGGTGAAGTTCTAGGTACTGATCTATCATAATGTACTAGAGATTGTAAAGAAATGTCATGAAAAAGCTTTAAATAAGGCTTATTTAAGTCCTAAACAAAGAGAGCCTATTCACAATGTGATAAGAAAAGATTAACAAGCTGTTACTTTCTTCTGAATGGCTTCGATGGCTAAGCATCACAGATTACAGATAGATAAATTTTTTATTTAGAGATAAATATGTGGTAACAATGTCTAATATAATTCGTTTAAATCGAATCTTAATTCAAGATTGACTCATTCAAAATCATAGCATATAAATATTGCCATTAATATCAAAATATGAAGACAATAAGGAAAACGCAAGAAGAGCTAACTTACAAACATCAATCAGTTATAAGTTGACAATCTTACAAAATTTTTTATAATCCTGTTTGAACTGTTTTAATTCACTTAATTCAAAAAAACAAAGAAATAAATTATGATCTAAAAGTTAAGTTTGGATCTTCTTTATTAACCTAAAAACATAAAATATCTCTCTACCCCCAAAGTATGCCGTGTTTAATTGGTAATACTTCTTGTTTAGACAATTCAAATTCTTCTTTTGATATTTTTATTTTCAAAGAAATATAGTACAAAATTTGTACACGATTTTACAAAAAAAATGAAAATTAAATTTAAACAAAAATATTAAGGTAAAAACCATCTAACAAAGCCATATAGACTATGTATCTCTGGGGATGTAGAGAGGACATGCAATACTACTTGAATAGTGTATTGTGGGCCTTGTTTTTTTTGTGAAATCTAAGATGATTTGCATTATACATGACTTAATGAATAGTATAATTTCTTATAGACTTTATATAATTGATATAATGATACTGATTGTTATGGAAAGGTTCATATACTTACAGAAGAAAATTAACATACTGAAATTAACAAAAGCCTTTGGAATTCAAGCAGATTCATGATATCTAATATTCCCCCACACAGACACATAGGTTGTTTTCGTTATTTTCTAACCACTAGTTTGTAGGGTTTGAATTTTCAAAAGTTGATTGGGCATAATATTCACATGAACCATGAACAAATTCCATAGCCTCTTCCAAGACTAACATTTCAATGTTCGAAACTATCTACTTCATAATTTTAGCAGTAACCTCAGTACATTGTAAAAAGTTTAAGGTATATAAGCAAACCAAACAATTGTGATGAAATTACTCATTATTTTTAATATAAACATGATTAATTCTTAGACACACACACACAAGATGCACAAAATCACTATATATATATCACAAACTTCTTTATCAGCAGATACAGTTCAGGTTTATTTCCTCCTATACGGTAAGAGAAGAAGAAGTACTGTGTGAAAGCAACTTGAAATCTAAATTATCTGCTATTTTTCAATTGGTTCTCAAAAGAAAAATATGAATTTAAGAGATTAGAGAGAGAATGTGTATACACACACACACACACCTTGTACTGGCATAATCAAAGAGTTTGCCAGAAGCAGAAAAAACAAAGAGAGCAATCTCAGCATCACAGAGAGTTGAGAGCTTCATAGCCTTCTTGAAGAGACCCTTCCTTCTCTTTGAAAAAGCCACCTGCCTCGCTGCCACGTTTTCTATCTTCTCTATCTTTATCTTCCTTCTCGTCATTTCAAATTTTCAATCCCTCTCCTTCAAATCAAGAACAAGAAATAGGGAAATCTAAAGTGCTAGTCCAGTCTCATTAAAAAGAAAATTTTTAATTATTCAGAAGATTATATATCTGGGTGTTCATAAAAAAAAAAAAAGATAACCATAAAGTGAAGATATCTTGTATTGGATGTGGACGGAAAAAATAAGAGAAAAGAGTGTTGAGGTATGGATATTATAGATTAGGAAGGATAAGTGCAGATCTACGTAAGAAAAGGGAAAATAAATATGAAATGGTGAGGTTTCTTGAGAAGTACATCGAAGAGTTCTTACCTGAAAAGTGAAAAGAATATCCTGAAATGTGATGACTGAGGAATGGATGAGAGAGAGAGAGTGTGCGCGCGCCTTGGAGAAGAGTTCTTAGTCTGCTCTTTATTTTTAGGTCAATCCAAGAAAAGTCGTTGGGGGGAGAGAAAGAGTAGATATTTCATATTTGATCGTTCACCGAGAAAATTGTTACTCCCTCTCACCTATGTGGCTGTTTAGTAATAACGTCAAGAGAAAAAGACGGATCGGGCTTCACTCAGCTGCCCATGTACATCTTTTTCTCAAAACTAGATATAAGTTTGGGTGTAAAATGATGGTGTTAATTTTTTTTATAGATGGTATCCAGTATTTTAAAATATTTTTTTGAACGTATTTAATATCTTAAAATATTTTTAAATTAATATACAGTATTTTAAAATAATTTTTAGTGCTTTCAACCCTTTAAAATTACTTTAAAATTGCATTAAGAGTAAAATTATAATTAGTTGTCTAACATACTAACTACAATTGAAAAATATTTCAAAGGGTTAGAAGCATTAAAACTTATTTTAAGATACTGTTTATTACTTAAAAAATATTTTAAGATACTAGATACTTCCAGTAAAATATTTCAAAATACTAGACACCATTTTTTTTAAAAAAAATTCAGCCCCATCATTTTACACCCAAAACTACACCGTTTTTGGTGTAGTTTTGAGAAAAGGATGGGTAGTAGATAGGATGGGCAACAGACTGAACCAGATCCGAAAAAGATATATAAATACCATCTCAATTACTAAAACCTTAAAAAATTTGTTAACACTTGCATATAATAGAAAGGTGATTGGGGAGAAATCCAAGTTTTGAATATTTGAGTGTTTTTACCAAAATGTCCCCTCTTTTTCTTTTATCTTCTACCCCACCCTACATTGCCTTGTCCTCTCTCATATGCAATGTCATTGCCATCTACCCCACTCCTCTTTGTCTCTCTTCCCGTCGCCATAGCCACAAGATCGGTGGTGGAGTTCCTTCTCTCTCCTTCCCCCATGTCACCATATTCCTCCTCTATCCTAAACTCAACAGTGAGAGTGAGATTGCAAGAGTGATATCGGAGGTGAAGTTCCTTCTCTCTCCTTCCCCACCTCACCATATTCCTCCTCTCTCCTAAACCCGACGGTGAGAGCGAGATCAATGATGGTAGTGGTGACGAAGAGAAGGGTGGAGCCACTGTTTATCATCTTCCACCTTGAACTATGGGCGCCGTCTACATCCTCAATGTTACCAATCGTCGAAGGAATTGGGGAAAAATTCAGGAGAGGACTTGGTGCTTGAAAGATCGTGGTAGGTGGCGATGTCGTGAAGAAACCCTATGGAGAATGAGGATGATCTGGTTTGAGATTTTAGAGAAACAAACACCGGAGAGGGGGAGGACAAAAGATAAGCATTCACAGTGGATGCTTCTCTCACTCCCCACCACAACATCATTGAATACTTTCTCATAATCTTCTCAGTTGATTTCAGTTGCTACTGAAATCTGATTTTTGTTTATGGTTGGGTTTTTGTTTGTATTTTGAGTTTTTGCATGTGTTTTTCTAATTACAATTATGAAGTTATCATTTTTTTTGTGAACAAGAGCAATAAGTGCCTTTGGCCCCCCCACAAACCCCCCGGTAACTGATGCTTTTTTTGGGACCTAGCTTTCACAACTAGGCTAGGTAAACTCAAGCAACTGCCTAATCCGGAGTCGAGGTCATGTGCCTAGCACATCTTATAACACTTTTGTGCCAAGATGGATACCGTCCTCTACCTACAAGTGTGCTTCTGAGGATCGAACTCACGTTCTCACCTCGAGAGCATCAGCCGCTTACCATTGTGCCCAACACTTGTTGGTATTATGAAGTTATCATTGTCTATATTCAAGTTGTCAATACTCCTATCAGGCGTCGTTGACAACTTGAGTATAGTTAATGGCAATTTGAGTATAACAACTAGCAACTATCTCATTTTGACTTATTTGTGGCTAGATTTTTGCTTGTGTTTTGGGTTTCTGTTAGTGTTTTGTTAATTGCCATTATAAAGTTGTTATTTCCCATAATTAAGTTGTCGACCATACCAAGCGTTGCTGACAACTTGAGCA
The DNA here is from genome assembly GCA_963242795.1 of Inga leiocalycina. Lineage (NCBI taxonomy): Eukaryota > Viridiplantae > Streptophyta > Magnoliopsida > Fabales > Fabaceae > Inga > Inga leiocalycina. The sequence continues at coordinate 65,322,717 of OY725321.1, forward strand.
TTGCAATTAGCAAGCACTCCATTTTGGCATCATTGAAAATTTGAATATAGGCAATGACAACTTGAGTATAACAATTAGCAACTTGAGTATAGAGATTAACAACTTGGAGAGCTCAAGTTGTCAATTTTTATACCAAAGTAGTTAATCTCATTATTGAAGTTGTCACTGGAGCTCTGACCACCAACACCGGAGCTCCTACGACAGGCACGTTGATGGGGTGAGACTGGTGCTAGAGGTCCCATGGCCGACAAACGGTGGTGCTTCGGTGAGGTATTTTTTCTTTTTCTTTTATTTAAAATATTGAGGGGTATTATGATAAAATTACCAATACTTTAAAATTCCAATTTGATCTCCTATCAACTCTTTGTCATTTACAAGTGTTAATAGCCTTTTTGGCTTTTAGTAATTCAAATGGTATTTATATGTCTTTTTTCCTAACATCAAATGATGTTTTAATTTTATTTTTATAATTTTAATTCGATTTTAAATATAAGAACTAGTTGAAAGTTTACTTTAATTTTAATTATAACACATCGATCCATTTTACCTCTTTAACTTATAATTTTTTTTTCCAAATTATCTGTATTACTTACACATATGAAAGGAGTTTCCATAAGGGATAGCTTCAATGCAAACAATTAAAAATGATATTTTAATTCTCTAAATATCAATAAATTAGTTATATAACTTATATATTAAGGAACATGGAGTACTTTGTTTAAAAAAAAATCAGAAGGTATTATGAGGTCTCCTCTTAGTTGATATGGGCACAATTAAAATATTGAAATATTTTTAAGCAAATATAGCAATTTAACAATTTTTCGTAATTTTTCTTAATTTATATAAATGTTTGTTTCAAACATCTTATGGGAAAGAGTAACAATTTGATATATTGTAACAAAAAATAAAACACTTTGGTCCTAAAAAAACCAATTTGTAACTTTTTCAATATACAATTATGTCATAACATATTAACAATTGACACTAATTTAAAATAAGTATTAAAGAATTTATAAAAAAATAAGTATTAAGTCTTAATAATTTTCTAACCAGATATCTAAATACCGCCTAATATCCTAGATATAAGACCCTTATACATATCTAGTTTGATGAGATATAAAAAACTAAATAAATTACTTAATTATAGCATATGTGACATAATCTCTCTGAAATAATTTTGCGTATTATTAGATTATATATATCATTTTATAAGTAAGATAAATTAATTTGTAAAATGATAAATATAAGAGATAAAATAGGAAAATGTCTTGTATATATCTAGTATCAAAATTCACTTCTAAACTAGATTTTATATTTAGGACTGGAGGTGGTATTATTTACTCCAATGTTGTATGCATGTCATGATATTTACTCCTAATATTCATAGTATTCTAAAATCAAAGTGATTTGCCGATAGAAAATTGAACAATGTGTATATTGAAATGCCATGTATATAGAAAAAACGTATATAGCTTAAAAAAAAAAGAAAAGAAAAAAGAAAGAGAGTATAGTAAAAAAAAAGAAGAAGAAAAGAATTGAAAAAAAATGAAAAGAAAAAGAAAAGATTTTAATTGAAAAAAAACAAACAAACAAGAGAGTATTAAAAGAAAAGAAAAAAATAGATATAGAAAAAAAATGTTTTGTAGTAAAAAAAAAGCAAAAAAAATGGCAAGAAGGCATTTTTTCGTGAATTTAGAAAAGAATTGGAAAGAGTTTTTAAGTTATTTAGGTGCTATGAACATGCTCATTATTTTTGACTTGCATATCAATAAATTTTTTTATATTATTAATCTATTCCATTTAGCCTTCATCCAACATTACAAGCCTTTTAAATCCTCTTGATTTATTACATTTATTGCTACTAGTAGTGGAGAAATTAGAGTAGTTACAAGCTTATGGTAAAGTGTTAATTAAATGAGCTAGAGTGAAATGATTCCAATGAGGTGAGATGAGTGAAACACCAATACCTTGAGAGTCTTTGGTGCTTCATTCTAATATTTTGGATTGTATAATTAGCTAATTTCTTTGCATCGCTTGACTATGACTTGTGTTGGCTTGAAGGATTTGATTAATTGATCAATTGCTTTCTAATTATAAAGTTGTTCATCTTTCAATTGCATTAATGATTTGAATTAGAAATTGTGCATAATTGCCTTTGTTCAGGAGTACAAAGGTCTAAGTGTGAGGAATTGATTGAACCATATTTTTGTATGATATTTTATAATTAAATTGAGATTTTTAATGCATTTTTTGGGACATTATTACATGATTAAGCATTAATTTTAGTTAGGGACAATTGTATTGGATAAATTGCAAGTAAGACCAAAATGGTCATAGTTTGTTAATTATTTTTTACAATTGTTCCTTGGACTTTTGATGCTACATTTTGCTTAATTTTGCATTGTAGGTGTTTAAGAATAAAATTGGAGATTTTGCAGGTCAGAATTAATATTTTGAAGACTGGGAAAAATTATAGAAAAGAGCCCCATGATTTCTGGAAATTACAATTTGATGAAGAAAAGGGGGCAAAAAAATCACAAGAAAAGACCCAGATTCTTTGAAAATTTGAGTTCAACCCCCAAACATTTCAAAAAGTTTCATTTTAGTCCCTCCTTAGAACTTTTAAGTTTTTTTTAAATGGTCCCTGGTCAAAACTTGCGTTTTGACTATGTCCATTAGGTTAGAGGAGGAAGCTGGCTGAGAGGGGACTGATTAAAGATGCAAGCTAAGAGTTACGGGGGAGAGTAGGAGATAGCGCCGTAAGATTCAGAGCTCCAGACCTACCTTTAGCACTTCTTTCTTCCTTCCTCCCTCTTTGGTTGCCGGTGATCTTATCACCTTTATCATCGTTGGCGACCTCCGCCATAGTCATCTACATCCATGAACCGAGGAGGTGAGAGTTGAGAGGTTTTTCAGATTTTGAGAGACAGAGTTGAGAGCAGTAGGGACTAGGAATGAGCTTCATCGGATCACCTTCATTCTTCCATCTAACCTTGTCGATGATAGGAGAAGAACCACACCATTGAACCACTACCATCCCCTTCTTCATCACCGACCCTCCCTCAACCCCCATTAACTTCATCGGCAGCAAGAGCTTGAGAGAAACAAAGAAGCGTCATGGCACCAGAGTTGTAGATAGAGGGCTGAGAGTGCAGCTTGAAGGGAGAGAAGAGCGTATCGGAGAAGAAAAACTACATACTAATAGCACCGTCCTGCTTCATCAACCAACCTCCGCCGTCGATCTCATCTACTACCGCAGTTTCCAGCAAGGATTCTCTAGATTTCGGTGCCTCTTCTTTCTCACAGTGCTAACCATCTTGTATTTCTCTACACCATTTTCTCTACACTGTCAGACTTTTATCTTCACACCACATCCACCATTGTGTTTTTCCCCCTTGATTACTCTTTGATAATACCACCATTACCAAACTCCTCCTCCATTTGCTTTGTTCTCAAATCACCATCAGCCACCATCAGCACCATTCCATTATCAGTTACTTATACTCCTTCCATTCTTTCCTCACCAAATCTATCAGCCCCATTCTCTCTTCTCTGTAAATTGAACTCTCAATTTCAATGGAATTTTGGTGGTGCTGTGAAGATGCTCTAATTGTAATTAAGGCTATGAGTGACTGATTTTTCATTGAGTCTTGGTGCTAGAGAAGGTGGCTAGAGCTTCAATATGCTACAAATGGGAGTTTATTAGTTTTCCATTAGCTCATTTCATATATTGTATTATGTTTGAATTAATTTTGTGTTGATATATGTTTTTGAGGCTTAGATGAGTGATTATTTTTCTATAATGGATTGCTCTTGTATTGAATTTTACATTAGTGCATTTGGATTATGTATTGAACTTACTTTCCTTTTGAATTATTCAAGTTATGCATTCTATGTAATTACTAGTGTGTGTGATGGATTTATTTCAAATTGAGTATCGCGATAGTGCTCTCATCAAAGAGGAAACAAGTGCATTCAATTGATTTTCAAACGCACATCAAGTGGTTTTTAACAATTTATCTAAGAGATGACTATGAATGCAATCGTAGTAATCATTAATTAGATGAATTAGACTCAATGAGTTTACTTGAGGTTTTCACTTTGACTTGATGATAAATTAACTCCCAAATCATTTTAAGAAGCTAGGAAAGCCATTTACTTTACTACCAAGATTCATTTCTTCATATTCATCCCATTTTTATAAAAATACCAAAAATATTAGTCTAACATTTTATTAGATTGCATTTTCTTGTAGCTATTAATTTGAAAAACCCAAAACTAATTTCCCCTTGTTTTCATTGCATTTGCATGACATTTAGATTACTTAGGATTCAATAAAAGGCTCTTTGAGAAGAGAGAACGATCATAGGTTTGCCTAAACGTAATCCTTTCTTAATTTTTTATTGTGGACCCCAAGGCTAACGTACGAAAAATGTCCGTAATCAAATGGCGCCATTGCTAGGGAGCTAAGTAATTGGCTCCTTAGGTAATCTAATTGTCAAACTCACTTTTGATAAGGGGTTTCTCGTGTGAAGCTTGTTAGTTTTGCTTTTTTTTTTCTTTGCATATAGTTTAGAAATTTTGCATTTAGGTAGCTTGCATAGCATTCATTGCATTCTTGCCTTGATTTGATTTGGTAGCTTCTATGTGGTGTTGTTTGCATTAAATTTGATATGATTTTGAGTTCATTTGTCTGAATTCACCATGTCTCCAAGTTAATTCATTGTATACTTGCATTTTTTGTCATTTTGAAACTTCTCTTTCTTTTTCATTTGCATTGGTATTTTCTTCTATTCTTTTTCTTAGTTTCATAGTTTATAGTTAGATAGTCATCTTTTAGTTTATTGGGAATTTATTGTGTTGAATTTTCATGGCTTGATTTAATGGTAATTAAGGTTTACCTTTTCAATCTCAGTCTTATGTAGGAGATTCGATTGAAAGGGAAGAGTCTATCTTTAAAAGCATCCATTCTATTTAACAAACATTAAGGCTTCTTCAAGCCAAGTTGGGAAGTCAAGATAGAAGTCCAATTGGTCAAGAATGTCATGGTCCATTTTACCATCCATACCACGAATCTTACCAATAACTTTCATTCCAACTTAATCACCTACCACACCCACCATATAGAGCATACCATGAGCCTTCTCCGCCACCATATAACTCATATTATGAGCCTTATTCTAATCATTCACCATACAATTGCACACCATATCATGAACCTCCTCCTTCATTCCATCGCACTTCCCGACCATATTATCTACCTCATGAGTCTTTATACCCACCATTTGAACCATCTTATGGACCTCATTCCCAACCATGTGTGCCAAACCATGAATCTACCATTAGTGAAGTCATTCAAGAGTTCCAAAATCAAATCACTCAGACTATCAATGAAGAGCGGTTACATAAGAACACATTTGCTTATCAAATGGAAGTGATTCAAGAGTTTCAAACTTAAATGGATAATCTTAGCAAGGAGCAGTGGTCACAGATGGACTTTATTATCAAAAGAATAGAACAACAAGAGAAAGAAAGTGAGAGATTGGAAAAGGAACTTGAGCGTCTCACTCAGCAATCACAAGTGTTGAGGCAGAATTTCCAAGCAAATCCTTCTCCTATGTTCCCACATACACAATAAGTGAAGTAACTAGAAGAAAGCAATGACGTGTTTTGAACAAAAGGCTTCTAAGTGCTATACTCTACCAGTGACTCAACCACCACATACACTTCTATATGAGCCACCCACTCCGCCATGTCACGAACATTCACCCAAATCCTCTGCTCCTCAACCTTCCGGACTTGATGCCTTTCTCATATTGCCATATATGGATGTATAAACCCTTACTCTACAAAGAATGTATGACTAACAAAAGGTCCAACATCTCCAATTATGCATGCTCAAGGATGATCTTGGACTCTTTGAGGAAATGGAAAAGGAAATGGAGGACATTGAGAGCTTCATCAAGGCATTTTTGACTATATACTATGGATAAAAATTGAAGGAGGAGATGGAGCTCCATAGTCCTGTAACTCCAATGATAAGGGGGGAACTGAAGAGCAAAGGCCACATGCCACTTCTCAAGTGGAAGATTCCAATCCTCCAGAGCCTATTCCCATACAAGCACAAGAAGTGAAACAATTACAAAAGAGCATTAAAGAGTCTTTCCTACCATTTGGTAATAATCCTATCCTTATAGAAGTAGACTCTTAACTCCTTTAACTAGTGAAGCAATAATGATTTGAGTGATGATGAGGTGGATGAGGAAATCATTATTGAATCTCCTCAAATATTTGAAAATGTAATTGCTCAACCCTTTGGTTCTAGTAGTAGTGATTTGATTGTACTTGTTGATGAGTGTGGTTCTACTTCTTTGTGTGATGCTTTAATTGTTGAAAATGCTTCTCTTCATTTTACTAGAGATGATTGTGATAAATTGAATGGCATATTTTCATGTTCTTGTGCAAAAGATCAAATATGTGTAGACTGTTATCGTGAAAAATTCCATTTGCTTGTTGATTTTCAAAAGAAAGCATTTAGTGAAGTAGTTGATTCTACCATTAATCTTGATGCACCTCCTAGTACTATTAATGATTATAAGCATGACAATTGCGGAAATGTTGAATCTTGTATGGTTGCCAATGTAGTTTATTTGAGTGAGAAAGATTATAGCCTAGAATGCCAAATGCCCAAAATTCTTATTGGATTACTTCCTTGTACTCTTGTTGGTGACAAAGATTTTGAAATTTTGATTGCTAAAATCCTGCATGTTAATGAATCTTTCCAACAAGTGTTATCTTGTGATTTGCCACCCGATTTAAACAAGTAAAATCATTGTTTTGAATCTAGAAAAGTCTCGGGTGGTAATGATTTGAACAATTCTCTTATTTCTTCAACTCTTTTACCTCTCACCTCATATGATTGCAATTATGATGTGGTGTACCCCAACTCTACGTTAGATTCCGCACCTTCCACTTTACAAAAATAAGAGAATTTTAAAAAATTAACTAATTTTCTGACTCCTACTGATGGGAGTGTCATTGATTTTCTTGAATGTAATAGTTACTTGGAGAGTTTAAAACTTCACATGCCTTTATTTTACTTGAAATGTCTCCATGTTTCTATTTTTGGATGGGATACTGCTGTTTGTTTGTTTTCTTTACAAACACATGCTTGGAAAGGCCGTCGGAGGAACCAACTTCCACCTTATATTTTTGGACCTCTTCCTATTGATCCCGAGCCACCTCCACCAAGGAAATTCAATGTGGGAGAAGTTGTTTCACAAAACAAATGCATGATTCTCGTCAGGGATGAGAACTTTTCTTTCAAACGGCTCAAGATATTGTAACACAGGTTGGCTCTTTCCTCACTTTTTTTCTTCCCAATTTATATGATTCTTTGGAGCTTCATTGTTGTGTGAGGAAGATAAGTGTGGGGGAGGGGCACAATCTAGTAGAAAAAGATAGAAGTTATGTAATTTAGTAAATAGAATAAGAACCCCCTTTGTATGCTTTGCATTTGTGTCCACTACCCTACTTAATTACCATTATGCTTTGAATTTTAACTTGTTAAGCATTCTCTTTAGAGTGATTTTCCACATTGAGGACAATGTGTTGATTAAGTGTGGGGGAGGGAAATACATTTTGAATCCCGTTGGTTGTTTTAAATAAGAAAATGCCTTAAAATAGAAATTTTTGAAAAAATTTTCAAGAATGTTTTGCTTTGATTCATGTCCTAAGTGGTAAAGGGTTGCATTTGCCACTTTAGAAATGTGATTTGTTAGCAATTCTTTGAACTTTCATGTGATCTAGCATTTTGGCAACTTTTTTTAAAAACCATATTTTGTTCTTCAAGTGAAAGGGAAGAGAGATTAACCCACACTTTGGATTTTATTAATTAACTCTTTGTTTTAAGAAAAGAGAGCTTCTACATCATTAACACATTTAAGGTTTGAGCATTATTATAATTGATTGCAATGTTTTAATTAATTTTGTTTGTAAGGTTAGCATTTGAATTAGTTAAGAAAATGCATTGTGATTAGCTTGCTATGCAATTGATTGTATTGGAGTGAGTATTAGAGAAAAATCTTGTTGGAAGATTATTTGAGCCTTGAATTCTTTCCATGTGTGCATGTTGACTTAGTTTTTCACTTTCTAGAACTTGTTTCCACTCTTTTTCGAAGCGACATTTGCATTAGTATAATGGAAATGAAAGAGACATTCAATTTTAAACCTTTTCACCTAAACACAAACCTACATTCACTTGTCTTTGTTTACCTCTTTGAGCCATTCTTATGTTTTATACATGTCATGACATTCACTACAAAAAAACATCCAATTTGCGACGGAATCAAATTCCGTCGGAAAACCGTCGGAAATTCCGTTGGAAAATTTTCCGACGGAATTTTTTCCGTCGCAAAATTTGCCACGGAAAATATTCCGTCGGAAATTCTGACCTTTGCCACGGAATTTCCGACGGAAAATTCCGTCGGAAATTTCCGACGGAATTTTGCGACGGAATTTGATTCCGTCGGAAATTGAGAGGGAATTTGCGACGGAATTAAATTCCGTCGCAAATTCCCTCGCAATTTCCGACGGAATTTCAGACGGAATTGAATTGCGTGGCAAATTTAAAAATTATTTTTTAATTATTTAATATTTTAAAATTTATTTAATTTAATTTAAAAAAATTATTTTTATAAAATTTATTATTTTTAATTTAATTTTTATTATTATTTTCTAATTTCTAAAATATTTTTAATTTTCAATCGTAGGTTTTGGTCCTTATAGGGGCAAAATAGTCATATAAAAAATAAAATTTATTAGCTATTAATTAATATTAGTAAATAAAATATTAGGAAATAATTACTTATTAGTTATTAATTAATGTTAATAAAAATTTAATTTTAGAAATTTAAAAAAATATGCACATAAGATTATATATATAATTGTGTGTAATAATAGAACACCAAAGCAGTCGAGCTCATCCGGTAAGGCATCGCGCGCGTACGGGCGAGGTCGTGGGTTCGAACCAAAGGATGGGCAAGTTGAGTTGCATTTCCAGGAAATATGAGGTTGCGACACGTGGCGGAGGGAGGTTGCGACACGTGGCGGATCTGGGGGTCGACGACAAGGTGGATGCCGCCGGAGATGCCACGCGCTGTCGCCGGCGATGAGGGGGCGGTGGCCGGAGTTGCCAAGTGGATTTTTAAAATTTAAAAAAAAAAAAAATTTGCGACGGAATTTGCGACGGAAATGAATTCCGTCGGAAGTTCCGACGGAATATTCCGTCGGAAATTGAGAGGGAATTTGCGACGGAATAAATTCCGTCTCAAATTTCCGTCTCAAATTCCGTCGCAAATTCCGTCGGAAATTGCGACGGAAATAAATTCCGTCGGAAATTCCCGACGGAATCTAAATTCCGTCGAAAATTTTTTTGTGACGCTGTTATACCTACGGAATCAATTCCGTCGCAAATTCCGTCGGAAATCAATTCCGTCGCAAATTCCGTCTCAAATTCCGTCGCAAATTCAGTATTTTTTTGTAGTGATTTACTCTTAATGTTCATAGTATTCTAAAATCAAAGTGATCTGCCGATAGGAAATTGAACAATGTGTGTATTGAAATGCCATGTATATAAAAAAATGTATATAGCTTGAAAAAAAGAGAGTATAGTAGAAAAAAAAAGAAGAAAAAAAGAATTGAAAAAAAATGGAAAGAAAAAGAAAAGAATTGAATTGAAAAAAAACAAACAAATAAGCAAGAGAGTATTCAAGGAAAAGAAAAAAAAATAGATATAGAAAAAATGTTTTGTAGTAAAAAAAAAAAGCAAAAGAAATAGCAAGAAGGCAGTTGTTCGTGAATTTGGAAAAGAATTAGCAAGAGTTTTTAAGTTATCTAGATGCTATGAACATGCTCATTACTTTTAACTTGCATATCAACAATTTTTTCTATATTATTAATTCATTCCATTTAGCCTTCATCCAACATTACAAGCTTTTTAAGTCCCCTTGATTTATTACATTTATTGATATTAGTAGAGGAGAAATTAGAGTAGTTACAAGCTTATGGTAAGGCGTTAATTAAGTGAGCTAGAGTGAAATTATCCCAATGAGATGAGATGAGTGAAACATTAATACCTTGAGTCTTTGGTGCTTCATTGTAATATTTTGGATTGTGTAGTTAGCTAATTTCTTTGTATCGCTTGACTATGACTAGTGTTGGCTTGAAGGATTTGATTAATTGATCCATTGCTTTCTAATTATAAAGCTGCTCATCTTTCAATTACATTGATGATTTGAATTAGAAATTGTGCTTAATTTCCTTTTTTCAGGAGTACAAAGGTTTAAGTGTGGAGGAATTGATTAACCATATTTTTGTATGATATTTTATAATTAAACTAATATTTTTAATGCATTTTCTGGGACATTATTGCTTGATTAAGCATTAAATTTAGTTAGGGACAATTGTGTTGGATTAATTGCAAGTAAGGGCAAAATGGTCATAGTTTGTTAATTATTTTGTACAATTATTTCTTAGACTTTTGATACTACCTTTTGTTAATCTTGCATTGTAGGTGCTTAAGAAGAAAATTGGAGATTTTGCAGGTCAGAATTAATATTTTGAAGACTGGGAAAAATTACAAAAAAGAGCCCCATGATTTCTGGAAATTACAATTTGATGAAGAAAAAGGGCTAGAAAAATCACCAGAAAAGATACAGATTCTTTGAAATTTTGAGTTCAGCCCCCTCAAACATTTTAAAAAGTTTCATTTTAGTCCCTCCTCATACCTTTAAATTTTTTTTAAAAATGGTCTCTGGTCAAAACTTGCATTTTGACCAGGTCCTTTAGGTCAGAGGAGGAAGCTTGACAAGCCATATTATGGGGCTATCAAATAAAACTAAGCTAAATGCATTATAGAGCAACTAACCTAGGTCGATCTCTATGTGAAGCCTATATTTAATTCCCAAGTAATATAATGTAAATAGCAAATTAACTAAAGAGTATGGGATGTGAGTTTCATCTATCTAGTTAAACTAAAGAGCTACTTGTTTATGAATTTTTCAATGTATAAAGTGAGTGAGTGGGTTTAAATGCAAGGGATGAATGTCCTAGGAGATTGAATCCTTGTCCAATTTTAATTTTGAGTTCTTTCCTTAACTAAGCATAAGCATTAGTAAGAACTCTTACTAATCAATATTCCTAGCTTCTCAATTTAATATAAACATACATTCAATTGATCAATTAGAAATACCTTGAAGTACTTAGCTTATAATAGATTCATAGAAGGTCCTCTCTACAACCAATTAATTCCTAGAAACCTAGTAAACAATTGATTTCAAGGGAATAGAGGAAAGCAATTAAATAACAAAAGAGTGCTATAGTTCAATCACAATCCATGAGTACAAATCTAACATAAGTATCATCATCCAAATTATATCAACCGATTAAATCCTTAGCCATATCCACAAATCATAAACTCTAGCAACCTAGAATCATAATCTGCATATACTAAGAGTAGAAGATGAAATTAAGATACAAAGAACTCCCTTAGAGTCTCAAGGACTCAGCAGAAATATGACGGACTCAAGGACTCAAGTTATCTTCATTGTCACCATTGGACAAAAATATTTAGCTACTCATAGCATAAATTCCCACCAAAATGTAGCTGGAACTTCCTTGGGTCATGGAGATCATTTCGGATGGAAAAATAGATGAAAAATCAGTGAAAAATAAGGAGGAACAGAAGAATCGTTTATGTAGGAAAGATGGAACAAGTGCGAGAGGGAGCAAAATGAGATCCCAAAGCAAGAGCTAGAGCTCTTGGTGCCAAGTTGTCAAAAAATGGAATGCCAACCAGACCCTTCTGCTCCCTTATGTGATCTGATTTGGTGAATATAAGACACAAGGCCTTGTTTGGAGATGGGCAAAAGTTTGAGGGATTTTAAGGCCAAGAAACTCAAGCCACCAAACAATGCCTAATTTCTTTCTCAAGCATCTTAAAATCAGAAAACTAAGAGATAAAATCTGCACATGTGATCTCCTTTAATTCCATCTTTATCCTCCATTAAGCTCCAATGTACCATGTCATCACCTACATTTATGATATGCACAAAGGTAATATCATATGTTCACAATTAATTAATAATGGGAATAAAAAATATTATTTAAAATAAATCTATTTAGCCAATTTAATTCCCATATTACCTTTGCACTCAAATATTACATTAATACATAATTATACTCAAAAAGAGTTAATCAAATCCCACAAAAGCCTAAGGTTAATCACTAAAAGATAATGAATATTTAGCTCTATCAAATTCCCCCACACTTAGCTTTTGGACTCCTGGGCAAAATCATTTCACGCCAAAAACCATGAATAGAGATGAATAAGTATGATTAATCTTCAAGAATCCCATTTGGTAAACAATGAAGTATCCATCCATCCAAACTCCACAAGCATGCCACATGTTAGAAGAACTAGCAAAGATGCAAAGCTTAATCTAAATGAGTTCAATTGGAAACCCTTACTAGGATAGGTGTTTGCACTCTACTCTCATGTAAGGTAATTTTTCACTCGCATTTAATTTGACTACACTCTACCATAAGCTTGTAATAATTTTAGGCTCTCCACTACTTGCAACAATGGTAAAAATAGATATAAAGGACTTTGTAGGGTTGTAATGTTGAATAAGCCAAATGATGAAAAAATAAAATAGACTACCATACATGCATCAAATACAATTAATAGAACCAACAATACTAATCACCATAGTGTAACTTTCTTTTGCCAAAATTTCCCAATTTCAACTCATCTATACATATTTTTTATATGAAGTGCCTTATATCTTCTTTCTTTTGATCTTATTGTTTTCCTTTCTTTTCTTATTTTCTTATTTCCTTCTTTTTCAATTAATATGACGCTTACAATCTTATAGACAAGAGCAATATTCCTAGTTTTCTCATCATAGTGCTAAAGGAACTTGAAGATAAATGCAAGCATGGCATTTGTATAATGAAAATGGAAATAGAAATGAAGGGCTCAAAGGGCAAACAAAGGTTAAACAATGTTTGGTTTGTGTTTGGGTAAGAAGGTCTAAAAAGGAATGCCAATGTCATCTCTATCCATGCCATTGCAAAATGTAGCCTCAAGCAAGAAATAGGACAAGTTCTAGAGAGCAATAGCCTAAGTGGACAAATAACACAACAAAATGAACAATTAAGCCCAAAATACCTTCCAACTAGGCTCTTTGTTTCCTACCAAACTCACCAGAAGTAAACAATGCATCATTTCTAAGACTTAGAACTTATGGCAACTCACTTCATTTAAATAAATTTTAACATCAATATCTAATCACATGCAATTGAGATACTTGATCATGCTTAAACATATCAAAATTTTTGAAAAAATAGGCTCAAAATAGACGAAACAGCAGCTAGTACAATACATGACAACATATTAGAGTCCCTAAAAATAAAACAAAAGAAACACACAATCCATCTCTCCCCACACTTAATCCTTACATTCTCCTCAATGCAAACATAGACTAATGATACGACAATGGTGCTCAAGAATGTAGCAAAGAATCACAGCAAGAAAGATTAGATTAGCACACAAAGGAAAGACAAAAACAACACACAAGACATAAGCTACCTTTTGCTACTAGAGTGTCCCTCCCCCATACTTGTTCAACATCATGAAATCATGCAATGATAGTCCAAAATAGTAGAACAAGGTAAAAGAAGGAAGCAACCTTATCATGGAGGCTTGTAGCTAGTTTGGTGCAAACAAAGATGGTTGGCTTGAGTATGGAAGTGTCCTCTATAGCCATCCTTCACTTTATAAGTCCTCTTATCATACTTGGCAACCACTTCTAAAGGACAAATCCATGTCTCCTTGAATTCTTCATGTGGAGTAGAGTAATGAGGCATATAAGTCATGACATAGTCACTAACTTCAAAAGTAGACTTTTGTGCTTGAAGCTCCTTATAAATACGTTTACTTGGATCAATGGACAAGGCATGGAGTGGAAGTAATGAAGAGCTTCCAAAGCCATCCTTAGGCCTTAAAGGCTTTGCTTTGCTAGGTGGTGGATTAGTATAGATTTGGCACACCACCTTAACTGGTTTGGAAACTAGCCTCAAGGCTTTAAAAATGTTCAAAGGCTGATTTGAATGAGTCTTGGCAGCTCCATTATACCCTATACTATCATCACAAACAACACCTTTCTTAAAAGAATTTGGGTTAGTAAAAGACTCAACAAGCATAGCATCATTTGGTAAAATAGCATATGGTGTGGAACAAGTGTAATCTAGTGAACTAGCATTAGAACACTTGACATCACTACCATAGGAGGGGGAATTATAAGAGTGGGGGATAGAAGGGGTAGAATTAATCACATGTGCATCAATATGAGTCATATGTCCACTAGAAACTAACTCATGTTCAATATAATTATTATCATGCAATTAATCAATAAAATGCACATGAGTAAAGAATAGTCTTCATGTGGGTATTTTATTATTTCTTACATATTAAAATGCACAAAATTATCACCAACATAGTTATAGAACCTTCCTTTATTTTAATCTCAATGTTAATAGTTCTCATGAAAGGCCTACCCAAAATCAATGCACATTCACTCATACTCTCCTTAGACATGTCTAAAACATAGAAATCTGAGGGAATGAGCAAGTCATTAACTTTAACTAACAGATCCTCAAGCACACCAAGTAGATATCTAATTATTTGATCCGCTAATTGAAAAATAATACTAGTGGGCTTGAGTATAGTGACTCATAAGGACTCATAAATAGATTTGGGCATCATATTTATTGCAACACCTAAGTCAAGTAATCCCTTAGGAATTGTGAAATTCCTAATTGTGCAAGGTATGGTGAAACTCCTCGGATCTTGACACTTAACAGGTAATTGGGGCTTAAACAATGCACTCACATTAGAAGGAAGTTGGATTATCTCATTAGGCTTGAATCTTTTCTTGTATTTGCAGAGGTCCTTTAAGATCTTAGCATACTTAGGTTGTTTAACAAGTTCAAGTAAAGGTATATTGACTTCAATCTTGCTAAACAATTCATACAAATCGTTGTCATGCTTTTCACTAGTCTTTTTCATGCCTTGAAGATAAGCATGAGGAAACGAAAGACCTTTCAAATTTACCTCTTTACCTTTGTGGATAATGGTTCCATAATGCTCATGTTGGCTTCCTTGTTCAGCTCCTTCATTCTTTTGACTTGTAGAACTTGAAGATGGAATCATCTTCAAGATGCTTTTCTCCTCTTGGCTCTCAAATAAAGGAATGACTTGGAATATGGAAGCTTGCTCTTGTATGTTTTCATCATAAAAAACTTTTTTATCATCCTCTTTTGGATCATCAAGTCCAACTTGCTTGCCACTCCTTAGTTGGATAGCATTTAAACTCTTAGGATTCACCATAATATTAGAAGGCAAAGTTCCCTTCTTGGCATCATTCTCACTCTTTGCATTAGCCAATTGAGAAACAAAGGTTTGGAGATTGTCATGCTTCACTTCCATTTATTCAATCTTGTCATAAAGCTTGCTCATCAACTTCATCAAGGCCTTATTAGCATTAGGTTCTTGAATAGGTACCTCTCTTGATGTTGATGGACCTTGATAAGAAGTCATAGAGGGATTCCCAAATTGTCTTTGAGAATTTTCAGCATCTCTATAGGAGCTGTCCTTCCCTTGATAGCCACTATTGTCATTGCCTCTCCATCTAGAATTGGAATTGTCCTTCCACCCTTCATTGAATTTTTTTTATTATATTGGGGTGGCCTTTGATAATTCATAGCAGCCACATCACATTCTCTAGCTTGAGAAGGATAACTCAAAGTAGTGTGTATAGGAATACCAAAAGTTTTATAAAACGTAGGCACCAAGGCTTGAGACATAGGAGGAGGATATGAAGCACAACATGTTGGACTTGTTGAGCTTGAATAGTCTTTTGCATACAACCCATTTGATCACTTAAAATGGCTAACTTGCTCAAAATCTCATCGGTGGACCAAGCTCCAACTCCACATGATTGAGCTCTTTCTCTTGTGCCAAATTATTGGTTATTGGTAGCCATCTTGTCAAGGAGATCCTAAGCTTCTTGAGATGTCAAATCAATTAGAGACCCACCAGCTGTAGCATCAATAGTGTCTTTGTTGTGATCAAGCAACCTATCATAAAAGTATTCCACTAAATGTGGTTGAGAAATTTGATGGTGTAAGCATTTGGAAAAGAGAGCTAAAAAGGGAGTCCAATACTCATACAAGTTTTCACCTGTTGCTTGATGAATGCTATAAATTTCTTTCCTCATCTTAGCTGTTCTTGTAGCTGGAAAGAATTTCTCCAAGAAGACTTTCTTCAGTTGCTCCTAAGTCAAGGTTGCAAAGTGGCGATGAAGCATATAAAGCCACTCTTTAGCTCTTCCCTCCACAGAAAAGAAGAAAGCACAACTCATGACTTCATCCAAGTCAGCTCCGGGAGGCTTCATGGATGAAGAAACCACGTGAAGAGTCTCCAAATGCCTATGTGGATCTTCACCTTCATTACCATGAAATTTAGGTTAAACACTTATCAAATGTCCTTTCAATTCAAAATTAGCATTTAAATTGTAGAAGCCATAAGGATTATAATCAATATTGGAAGAAATTATATCTCTTATGCTCCTATTTCCTACATCATCATGCACATGATTATTATTGTGAGGTACTTCATTATGGCCATTATTAGGAACCTCATTATCTTGATTTTCAATGTGTCTATCCATATTTTGATCTAGCACAAAATGATTATCAATGAGAGGGCAATCAGTAAAATCAACAAAGAAATCATTATCAATAGTGATTTCCAGCTTTTCACATACAAAATGATAGCAAAATCTGGTTCAAAATTAGAGCAATTTCACACACAAATATCCTTTTAGATAACACTAAGAAAAATGCAGCAAAGGTGTTTGACCTTAATGCAACCACAAGCAATGGTCTATCACAACAAGCAATTCAATAAGTTTCTAACATTGAGTACTCTTACACGCTCAAAGAACAGCAATGAGTGGTTATAATTATTAGAAGAGGTGGTAAATTTTTTTAGAAAAAGTTTTATTCACTACGGCACAGATAGCACGGAAAATAATACAATGGCAACGGAAAATCAATTATAAAACAGAGCAATTTCATAGCAAAGAACAGGACTAATCCTCACAAATGCATAGTCCAAAAATTTAGCTTAAAGTTCAAATATGAGTCCAAAATCTAGAAATTCAGTTCTTAATTTTTTTTCCTCTGATATGATTTGGTAAACAATTTACACTTATATATTGAAGTCAGATTTTGAGAACCAACAATGTGCAATCAGGTTTAGCAACCAATCTGAAAGCTAAATCATTTCAATTTCTCAAGCCAAAATTCTATCATAGTAAATCATGGAGCTAAAGATAGCAACCAACACAGTGATGTCAACATAAATTTATTTTCAGCAAGAACTTGTGACATCAATTATAACCATTACCTTTGAAAGTAATACACCCACAATTTCAGTCCTTATAGTATAGCAAAAATGTAGCAAATCAAGGCACTCTAAGATGGTCAACCTTATGCAATAGCAATCAGTATTCAATGACAGTAGTTAAGTTCCATGGGTCTCAAATCACAATGGAATAATTTTATGCTAGCAAGGTGGGCTAAAACCACCAAGTCACATTCCAATACTCAATGACAGCTGAAAAAAATTATAGCAGCAACATCACATACATCAATTCATATCAGATTTAATTCCAAACACAGCCAGTGTCATCATTTAAAATCATATTCCATAAGTTCAATGCAGTAGCTAAGTATTAGAATTTAGTCTCTAAAAAATGCAGTAAGTCAACTGAAGTTCAGGTTCACAGAGAATAGCAAGTAAGGTTGTATCAATCACTTTGTCACCTCAGAACAATACTGAACAGAAGAAAGGTTTATATTTGTCAACAAACACTCTCAAGTTAAAAGTTAATTTGCATTTACTATGCAAAATCATAGCAACATTCAGTGTTTTGAATTTATCTCCAACAAGCCAAATTTGGTTTAAGAACAAGATTACACAAAACCATGCTAATTTTGTGTGTAAATTCACAACAAATCTAATATGAAAACACTTGAATCATGATAGACACAACAGATTTAAGACAGTTAACTAGCATTCAACTCATGCACAAGCTTTCTTGAATTGGGATTTCAGGAAAACATATTTAAGCAATTATAACAACAATAAAAATCGGCTAAAATCAATCTAGACACAAGACCTATTATCAAGTGCTAAAAGATTAGCAAAACTACCAACAATTGTCACTTTAGCTAAATTGACATACACCCTCAAAAACTCTATTTTTAATTAAATCTTTTCAGCTTAGTGCTAAGTTTGGTCATTGACAATAGTTGAAATTGTAAGCTTGCTAAAACTCCCAATCAAGTCTAACAAATTGCAGTGGTGTAGAGCATAAAATGACACACAAAAGCTCAGGCAAATAAATGTCAAAACAATTATGAATCAGAGCCCATATTGAGTTTAAGGAGCAAGCGGGTGTAGAGCTGAGTGATTCCAGTTCACAGAACAACAAATAGGTGAATTTCACAGCCAATGAAGTTCAACTGACAGCAGAAAAGAGTATGTAATGCAATGATGTGTGTATATGCACAGATTCAAAGTGACAAACCAGCAAAAATCCAGTAGAGTATGCAATATGAAATCAAGTGGCTAGCCATAAAAATTGAACCCATGTTCACAACAACTACAAGCCACAATTCATAGGGTAATGCATCACGGATAGCATTAAGAAAACCAAATGAAGCAGCAATGACAACAATCATCACTAAACAGCAGCAAAATTAAGTTCTCATCTCCAGGTTGTTTTGTTTTTGTATATATATATATATATATATTTTAACTAAAAACACAAAATGAAACAGATAATATTTGTTTATTTTTCCTAGATTTTTTTCTTAAAAAAATTGAAAACAACTATTCCTAACCTACACAAACTACACCCCGGTCCATTTTGCAATTGACAACCAATTACCTAAGAGCTAGGCTCCTTGGCAACGGCGCCAAATTTGACAAGCTATATCATGGAGCTATCAAATAAAACTAAGCTAAATACATTAAAGAGCAACTAACCTAGGACAATCTCTATGTGGAGCCTATATTTAGTTCCTAAGTAATCTAATGTAAATAGCAAATTAAGCAAAGAGTATGGGATGTGAGTTTCATCTATCTAGTTAAACTAAAAAGCTACTTGTTTATGAATTTTTCAACGTATAAAGTGAGTGAGGGGGTGTAAATGCAAGGGATGAATGTCCTAGGTGATTGGGTCCACTAACCATCCTTGTCCAATTTTAATTTTGAGTTCTTCCCTTAACTAAGCACAAGCACTAGTAAGAACCCTTATTAATCAATATTCCTAGCTTCTCAATTTAATCTAAACATAGACTCAATTGATCAATTAGGAATACCTTGAAGTACTTAGCTTATGATAGATTCATAAAAGATCCTCTCTACAACCAATTAATTCCTAGAAACTGAGCAAACATTTGATTTCAAGAGAATAGAGGAAAGCAATTGAATAACAAAAGGGTGCTATAGTTCAATCACAATCCATAAGTACAAATCTAACACAAGTATTATCATCCAGATTACATCAATTGATTAAATCCTGAGCCATATGCACAAATCATAAACTCTATCAACCTAGAATCATAATCTGCATATACTAAGAGTAGAAGATGAAACTAAGATACAAAGAACTCCCCTAGTTCCTCAAGGACTCAGGTTAGCTTCATCATCACCATTGAACAAAAATATTTAGCCACTCAAAGGAGAAATTCCCACCAAAATGCACCTGGAACTTCCTTGGGTCATGGAGATTATTCCCGATGGAAAAATGGATGAAAAATTGGTGAAAATGAGGAGGAACAGAAGAATCGGTTATGCAGGAAAGATGGAACAAGTGTGAGAGGGAGCAAAATGAGATCCCAAAGCAAGAGCTAGTGCTCTTGGTGCCAAGTCGTCAAAAAATGAAATGCCAATCAGCCCTCTCTACTCCCTTGTGTGATCTGATTTGGTGAATATAAGACACAAGGCCTTGTTTGGAGATGGGCAAAAATTTGAGGGATCTTAAGGCCAAGAATCTCAAGCCACCAAACAATTCCTAATTCCTTTCTCAAGCATCTTAAAATCAAAAAACTAGGAGATAAAATTAGCACATGTTCTCTCCTTTAATTCCATCTTTGTCCTCCATTAAGCTCTAATGTACCATGTCATCACCTACATTTATGAGATGCACAAAGGTAATATCATATGTTCACAATTAATTAATAATAGGAATAATAAATATTATTTAAAATAAATCAATTTAGCCAATTTAATTCCCGAATTACCTTTGCACTCAAATCTTACATTTATACCTAATTATGCCCAAAAATAGTTAATCAAATCCTACAAAATCCTAAGGTTAATCACTAAAAGATATATGAATATTTAGCTCTATCACTGGCTGAGAGGGGACTGATTGAAGACGCAAGCTGAGAGTTACAGGGGGAGAGGAGGAGACAGTGTCGTAGGATTCAGAGCTCCAAACCCACCTTCAGCACTTCTTCCTTCCTTCCTCCTTGGTCACTGGCGTTCTCATTACCTTTATCATCACTGGCGACCTCCTCCATAGTCATCCATAGTCGTTAACTGGAGAGGTGAGAGCATTTTCAGGTTTTGAGAGACCGAGTTGAGAGTGGCAGGGACTGTGTAACACGCCAAATTTTGATTAAGGGCTAATGAGAATTATTGAGAATGTAATCATGGATTAAAGTTGAATTAATGTGTATTTGTGACAATATTATCTAATATGTCATAATTGATGGAAAATTTAAAAGAATGGAATTATTGGCCATAAGTTGGTGATTAATGGGGAAATTAATTATTAACTAGGAGGAAATGAAATGTGTAATTAAACGACTAATGGATGGATTAGAGAAGCTAATTGGAGACTTAATGTGTGTGAGCCAATAAGGAGTGGACACTGAGCAAGGTCACAAGTGAAGGGATTAGGAGAAAAGTCAAAATGTATTTTTAAATTAGTTTCTCTCTCCTCTCTTCCCTCTCTTCTCGCTGACCAGGTATGGTGAAGGGAGTATGATGATTATTTTCATCCCTTCACTCTTCCTCATCTCTCATCTCTCTCTCGTTCTCTCTCTCCCTGGTTCAGCACCATTGTTGCTGAAAATAGAGGAAGGAAAGCTTGAAAAGGTAAGGGAAAATGACTTCCATTGCTCAAACTCCATTCATTAAAATTGTTCCTTGGGTTGAGAGATTTATTTTGATGGTTCTATTTTGCCATTTGATGTTGGTTTTGGACCCCAAGGAATTGTGAAGGTTGGAGAATCAAGAAACTCCTTTGGAAAAGTTATAGAGGTGAGTAAGACAAACCTTTCTATATAGGTTTTGTAGCCATTAGTTAAGTTTGGATTTTCTGGAAATTTTGCTTTGAATTTCAAAATTAAGGGTCATTGTGTTGTTGGCATGTTGTTTTCATGGAATTAGTGCCTCGTTTAGTGTTTTGAATGAATAGAATTGAATTGAAACTTAAAGGTGAAGTTTGGGAACTTTGTATTTGGTTTTGTGTATTGGTCAAAATAGGGCATGGTGATAGGTTGGGATTTTGGTCATTTTGAGGTTACCATTGTGTTCCTTGTGGAAAATTGTATGGGAATAGGTTTGGTTAATGATTTTAGAGTTATTGGACACTTTGGTAGAAAAGTTGAAAATCTGTCTTATGTGAACCCTGTTCTGGGCAGTCAATTTGCACGAACGTTTTTAATGACCAAATGGTATTGAAAAATTCTAAAACTTTCCAGTCTTAAATTTTACATCTTAACTTCTGTCTAACCTCGTCAGTGATAGAAGAAGAACCACACCATTAAACCACCAACGTCCCCTTCTTCATCACCGACTCTCCCTTAACCCCCATTAACTCCGTCGACAGTAAGAGCTTGAGAGAAACAAAGAACCATCGTGGCACTAGAGTTGTAGATGAAGACTCGAGTTTGGAGGGTTGAGAGTACAGCCTGAAGGGAGAGAAGAGGGAATCGGAGAAGAGAAACCACACATCGACAGCACCATCCTGCTCCATCAACCAACCTCCGCTGTCGATCTCATCCACTACCGTAGCTTTCGACAAGGATTCTCCAGATTCTGGTGCCTCTTCTTTCTCACACTGCCTACCACCTTGTATTTCTCTACACCATTTTCTCTATACTATCAGACTTTTACCTTTACACCACATCTACCATTATGTTTTCTCTACCTTGATTACTCTTCGATAACATCACCATCGCCAGCCTCCTCGTCCATTTGCTCTATTCTAAAATCACTATCAGCCACCACTAGCACCATTCCATTATCAGTTACTTATATTCCTTCCATTCTTTCATCACCAAATCCGTTAGCCCCATTCTCTCATCTCTGTGAATTGATCTCTCAATTTCCTTGGAATTCTGGTGGTATTGTGAAGATGCTATGATTGTAATTACGGCTATGAGTGGCTGATTTTTCATTGAGTCTTGGTACTAAAGGAAGTGGCTAGAGCTTCAATGTGCTACAAAGGGGAGTTTATTAGTTTTCCATTAGCTCAATTCATATATTGTATTATGTTTGAATTAATTTTGTGTTGATATATGTTTTTGAGGCTTAGATGAGTGATTATTTTTCTATAATAGATTGCTCTTGTGTTGAATTTTACATTAGTGCACTTGGATTATGTATTGAACTTATTTTCCTTTTGAATTATTCAAGTTATGCATTCTATGTGATTACTAGTGCATGTGATCTATTTCAAATTGAGTGTCACAATAGTGCTCTCATCAAAGAGGAAGCAAGTGTATTCAATTGATTTTCAAACGCACATCAAGTGGTTTTTAACAATTTATCTAAGAGTTGACTATGAATGTGATCGTAGGAATAGTCATTAATTAGATAAATTAGACTCAATGCGTTTGCTTGAGGTTTTCACTTTGACTTGATGATAAATTAACTCCCAAATCATTTTAAGAAGCTAGGGAAAGTCATTTACTTTACTACCAAGATTCATTTCTTCATATTCATTCCATTTTTATAAAAATACCAAAAATATTAGTCTAGCATTTTATTAGATTGCATTTTCTTTTAGCTATTAATTTGAAAAACCCAAAACTAATTTCCCCTTGTTTTCATTGGATTTGCAAGATATTTAGATTACTTAGGATTCAATAAAAGGTTCCTCGAGAAGAGAGAACGAGCCTAAGTTTGACTATACGCAATCCTTGATTAATTTTTTATTTGGGATTCCAAGGCTAACGTATGAAAAAAGTTCATAATCAACATGATGGAAACCTTGTTTGGCTGAAATTCCAAGAACCCTACCCATAAAGAGCCCATTTGAAGATCAATTCTTCCACCTGTTGAATGAGAGAACAGAGTGTTAGACCCAAAGAAGTCTCAAAACATAGGCATACTACTGAGGGCACTAAGACAAGGAGGCATAAAAAACTATTTCTTTAATCTTTCATCTTCAATATGTGATTTACAACTCCTTTCTTCAACCTCTATGTTCTCCATTCTTCAACCCCCATAGTCATTTTTTATGCCTTCATGTTTTTTGTCCTTATTTGATTTGGGTTTTTTCTTGTTGGCGGTTCATATTCAGTCACTGTCTGGCCCTTTGTTAATGTAGTTTTGAATCTTTAGCCATAGATAAATTGCACAATGCTTTGGTATGTGATTTGAATGATTTTGAGGTGAATAATTCGTGTTTCTTGTCCATGATAATGCCTCCAATTAAAACTTTCTCTTGATTCTGTTATTGATCAATTTTCTAATCCCGTAAATCTGACCACTGCTTGCTGATAGCTACTTTACATTCTGCCTAGATTCTCAAGTGGGAGAGATTTTTTGGTGGTTGTGATGTTTTTTTCTTGAGGGTATTTTGGTATTTTCATATTATTTATTCATATTTTGTAACACCCAAAATTTTATTCACCAAAAATATATTGTAATTATTTGAATAATTCAATAAAATGGTGAATATTCAAGAATTTGAATCTTGTAAATTTTGGAATATTCATATTCATAAGGAAATGGGCAAATTAATTCAAAAATTGAATTAAATTACAAAGGGGATAGCAAAATCATAAATTTCCCAATTTAGCCCAAGATTAATTATTTTCCAATTAATTGGAGTTGATTTCAATTAATCAAGAAAAATAAAGGAAAATGCATAAAAGGGATTATTCTCGGTGGAATAAAATCAAGAATTTGGGGAATTAGGGGGGAATTATACATAGTTCAATTAGATAAATTGTGAAATATATGAAAAACATTTTTTTTCTCCTCTACCTTCCCTCAAATTTGTTTAATACATGGAAAAATAAGGGAAAAAGTTAGTCAAGCCCATTGGACATAAATGATAGGAAGTGAAGGTCGATGGAATCGGTGGTGGAAATGAGGAACGAACGAAGAGAGAGTGAGTTTGTGAAGTTCTTGAAGCTAGAGAGAAAGAGGAAGGAAAATCAAGGTAAGAGCTTGTGTTCTAAGGTGATTTAAGCTTCTTATTTTGTGTATTCATCCTCTAATCTCTTATTCTTCATGAAAATCATGGATTAGCAAGCTAATCTTCAAGGTTGAGAAGAGAGAGAGGACATCCTAGAGAGAGAAACACCAAGCATCAAAAGGTAATCTCCAAAAACCTCAACTTCTTAGTGTATTGAAGTTGTTGTTGGTGATTGTTGTTTGGTTTATGTGATTTTTGGTTAAGTTGTAAAATTGGAAAAGCCATAACCCTAAGGGGTTATGCTGCCCTAAATCCTTTAAATCATGATTATGAAGTGTTTAAATGAGTTAATCAAGGATTAGAAGTGAAAAAGTACAAGTTTTGGAAGCTAAAACACAAAGCTCTACTTTTCTATTTTTCTCTCAATATTTCGGCCAGACCAGATCTGGTAGTAGGAGTTGGATTTTCATGAAATAAATGGTTCCATTGGACTCAGTGGGTAAAAATAGGTGGGGTTGCAGTTGGGCACTTTTTTCGGTAGAGGCCGAAAAAGCATAATTACGAAAACGCCACTGAAATCCCTAAATAGAGGCTGTCAAGGGTATTTTCATAATTTGACAGTGAATTTGGTGATTTCAAACCCGGAAATGGATTCCTTGGGTGAAAATAAGTCAGAATAGCCTTAGTCAAAATTTTGGAAAAATGTGCCATCGGGCCGGGTACTGCGGGGCCGGGCCGGGTTCCTAGGGCCATTTTTGTAAATTTTCACCATAGACTAATATAACCACAATAAACATTATGGAAGAGTCTAAAATGATACTTGCATAGGTTATGACCTATTTCTAGTACATTTAATATTTTATGACCGATTTGAAGACCGGATACGACACGTTCTTCGAGGCACATTTAAAAAGGGAATATTAAAGCTTTGAGGTAGGGACATTATCCTTCATACACTATACCATAAGTTATGTGATTGTGTGGATGCCAATGTTTGTAAATGCGCTTTATTAATCAATACGATTTGCCCAGAGAGGGGCCAGAAGTGTCAAAGGCACTTACACTGAAGTTGGTGAAAACCCAACCAGTGCAGAATAGTGGGGCTGGGCCCTACTCATGTATACATGCAGATGATATGTTTATAATGTTCATTAATTGGTGCATACATAGCATATATCATATTTACTTTTCGCATTTTCTATGAACGATAGCATATTTCTACTAGGATTCTCCGGAATTTCACCCTGTTTTTAAATAAACACCTCAGCAGGTACCAATGGAGCAAAGGGAAAAGACATAGACGCTGGAAAGTGAACGGCACGTGTTTCGAGGCATGGACAAGAACGTAGTCATAATTAGTCTATTTTGTGATATTTTGGTAAAAATTGTAAATATAAAAACTTCCGCTGTATTTTCTGTTTTCGTCAATGAACGATATCAGAATTGTAAACGAATATTTTTATCAGTATAATTGTACTTTTATGTATGCCCATTAAATTCCGTCTTTATTACTCTTTGATTATCGAAATGGAAACGGGTGTTGACATATTTCAATTAAAATTTATATCACACTTCCATCATCATACCAAACACACTTTAAAAAACTCACTTTCATCTCTAGTTCCACTTTCAATTCTATTTCTACTTCCGATTCCAATTCCATCAAAAACTCTTCCAGCATACCAGATAGGGCATTAGTATAAAGGTTTTATTTAATCCCAAATAAAAGATATTACTATACTTTATCTCACAGTCTTATAATGCTTTTCCCAACCTCTTCGTATACGTATATATGGGGTATTCATCAAAAGGTAATTTCCTATGCATATAATTACGGGATACTCTAGAAAAATCAACAAACATTTTTACATATAAATAATAACATAACTATTTTTTTTAATTTTTAATAAATTAATTATCTAACTCTTATATTTAAACTATAGGTTGTATTTATTAATTATAATATAATATATCCCAAAAAAATTTAAAATCCCTGTCACTTTCATGATTTTACATTGGGAAAATCACATTAAGGTCACAATTAAGGAAAATAATGTCAAAAAATTCCCATAACTTATTAATGACAAGTGAAAAAGCAGCTATTGACAAGTAAAAAATCTAATATTGACAAGTTATAAAATTTTTTTGATATTATTATTTTTAATTAGCACCTTGGTGCCATTTTCTCTTTTACAATTTTAGTCTATGCATCCATTTTTTAGGATTATAGGCCTTGCGGATTTATGTACTTCTCTAATTCTCTTCACCACTTTGGTGTTTTCTTCATTATTCTGAAAAAGAAATATCAACCTATTTTGAAATGTGATGGCTCCACACTGCCGACAATCAGAGGTATGTCCTATTATAGGGATAAGTGGCGTTGAATTAAATTAAATCAAAATAAGGGGCCTTTAATTTCTTTTTCAATTTGTCTGTTGGAAAATTTTTGTTTGTCTTTGTTTTTGAATCTGTTTGTTGGTTATTTAAAGAGATGTGTAGCTTGTATGGTGGATATAGACACTAAAATATCATTTATCATGATTTATTTAATAACTTTGATTTATTATTTCTTGATTATTGATGAGAAATAGTTAAAAAATTATTAATTTAATTATTTTTATCTTTATCTGTCAATTAACTGTTTTTTATTATATTCAAAATGTATAAATAATACTTAGAGAGATCTGTAATGGTAATTAAGAACTATCACTACAAGAAAATTGTGATTTAGCAGCGGTTAAAAATGTGTATTAGTAGTGGTTTTAACCGCTACAAATGACATTAGTAGCAGTTGTAAAAACCGCTACAAAATCCATTGTTGCAAACGTATTTGTAGCGGTTTACAAAAACCGCTACTCATGTAACACAACCACTACAAATTTAGTAGCAGTTACTCAACTGCTACAAATGTTGGTGCCATAATTTCGCGTGGTGGAAAATGAAAAATGAAAATTTGGCTCCAATTTTGTAGCGGTTGAAAAACCGCTACTAAATTAAAATAGGAATTTCAAAAGCAACGTCAAAAATTTAATACTATTTTGAGTTTAAATTTGTAGCGGTTCTAAAATCACTACAAAATTTTGGGAATTTTTTTTAAAAAAATTATACAATTATTTGAGTCCGTTGTTATAATATTATGTTGAATAGTTTATTATTTAAGTAACTTAAATGATATCGTTATTATTTATAAAGAATGATTAAATTAAGTTAGAAAGTATAAACTTTATGTAGATAATATTATTGAGAATGTGCAGATAATGAGTATAAATATTATGAGAGGGGAGAAAATGTTGAAATCAAAGAATTGAAATTTCTTTTACTATATTTGATTACCTTACTCAACTCCTTGACTCTTAAAAAAAATTTCAGATGAGAGAAAATGAAAGAGAAGAAAGGTTGAAAGAAATGGATGAGTGTTTGAAATAAGGTGTGCTGAAGGTATTTATAGGGATTTGCGTAGCGCTTGTAGCGGTTAATGTGACAAGTTTTGTAGCGGTTGATATTTTTAGCGGTTTATGTGACATTATTTGTAGCGATTTCACATTTGTAGCGGTTTTATTTGATTTTGTAGCGGTTTCATAACCTCTACAAATATTAGTTTGATTTTTTTTATAAAAATATTTTACACTTGTAGCAGTTTTATTTGATTTTGTACCGGTTTCATGACCCCTACTAATATTTTTCTGAATTTTTTTTATAAAAATATTTTAAATTTCAAATGTTCAATTTGTAGCGGTTTTGTTTGTAAAACCGCTACAAATATTTATACTTTGTAGCGGTTTATATATAAAAACCTCTACAAATTCATTTTTTTATTTATTTTTTTATAAATATTTATTTCAAATGTAATCTGTAATGGTTATATGATAAAAACCGCTACAAATTTTCACCACTGTTGACAGGATTTGAAATTCAAATTTTCAATGTGCAACACTTTGTAGCAGTTATGTCAAAAAAAAACGCTACAAATGTTTATAATTGTTAGCGGGAATTAAAATATTCAAATTTTAAATGAACACTTTCTAACGGTTAGTATTAAAAAACTGTTACAAATATTCATAATCGTTGGTGGGAATTAAATTTTTTCAAATTTCAAATGTTCCATTTGTAGCGGTTTTGTTTGTCAAACCGCTACAAAGTTACGTATCAATTTGTAGCAGTTTCATCCATTTAACCGCTACAAATATTTATATATTGTAACGGTTTTTAAATATAAACCACTACAAATATTTTATTTATTTATTTTTTTAATAAATATTTATTTTAAATGCATTCTGCAATGGTTATACACTATAACCGCTACAAATATGAGTTAAATTTTGTAGCGGTTCTTTGTAATAGCTACAAAAAGGCGGCCCTCTAAATTCCATAGCGGTTACTATTGTAAAAACCGCTATAAAAAAACCGTCACAATAGTCGCCCTAGCTTCACGCCAAGTTGGCGCCACATTTGTAATGGTTAATATAGACTAACCGCTACAAAATAACCGCGACAAATTTGGCGCGGGTTTGACGCCAAAATTTGTAGCGGTTATGTCTTGTAAAACGCTACAAATCACGTTCCCTAACCCACGAGCCACTTGGCGCAAAGCATACCGTTGCAATTTTGTAGCGGTGTTGCTTAAAACTGCTACAAATCCTGATATTTGTAGCGATTTATTCTAACCGCTACAAATGCACCGCTACGAATTATTATTATTATTTTTTGTAGTGTATATGGAAAATTCTTTCAGTTTTTAATATAGTAGGAGTTCGACAATTAATTTGTAAATATTAAATAATTTTGTTAAGTTAATTACTTATAAAAATATGTGTTGATTTTCTTAAAGTATCATTTTAATCATTTGTATTGGAAACTATAATAAAAAACTTTCCTATCTACAATCAGAAGTGGGAGTTTAGATAAAAAAAATTATAAATCTGAAAGATAAAATACATTGAAGTCTTGTATTTAGCAACTAAACAAAATCTATCTATTAGATCTTATATTTAGGATTAATTCTTTCACTTTAATTTTACCTAAATTCTTTCAATTTTCATTTTCATAGGAGTTAAATAAATAATTTGTAAAGGGTTAACAAATTAGTTAAGATAGTTATTTATAAAAAAAATGTATATTGGTTCTCTTAAAGTAACATTTTAATCATTATGTATAAGAAATTATAATAAAAAGCTTTCTTTTGGGCAAACAACAGCAAGAATTTAGGTTTAAAAATTATAAATTTGAAAGATAAAATGGATTAAGCTCTTATATCGATCAACTAAACATAATCTATCCACTAGCTCTTATATTCAGAACTAGAAGATATAATATGAAATAGGGTTAAGGGGCATCTAGCATTTAGAAGTATTCTAGGTATATTCAACACCTTAAAATATTTTGTAGTGTATGCAACACCCCAGAGTTTTTTTTTTTGTCTAGTACCTTAAAATATTTTTATATGCAGCCAACACTATGAAGTATCTTTTCATATGCACCTATCACCTTAAAATAATTTTTTACGCATCCATCATTAATACTCAAAAAATACTTAAAAATGCTGGATTCATCTAAAAAATACTTGAAGGTGTTAGATACACCACAAAATATTTTAGAATATTAAATGCACATAAGAAAATACTTTATGATGCCGAATGCATCTTGACCCTATAAAATAACAACTAACTTCTCAATATTTAAAAGTTCAGAATTTACAACTTAAATTTTTAAATTTATAATTTATATAAATTTTCTTAAAATATTTTTACAAGAGCTTTACTATATACTCTTCCGATCCTAAATATAAGATAAATTTGATTTTTTTAGAAATTATGGAAGCTAAATAAGTTATTTAATCATATCATATGTTGTGTATATTTAGATTTTATATCGGTTTATAAGTTAGACAAAATAATTTAAAAAAATGATAAATATAAATATTTTAAAATAATTTAATTAGATTATTCAATTCCTACTGGATGTGGGCCGGGATCAAACCCGGATGTTGAGAAACTTAGACCTCATACCTTACCAACTGTACCATAGCGCGCTAGATTATCCCAATTCATTTTAATACTATTAGTTAGTTCCTGTGTCGGCCAAAAAGAAATAATCGACCTTTCTTGAATTAGACACACACTATATATATTTATTTGTTTTAGTGAGGAAAATTAAAGTATGTACTTAAGATTGACATTAGCAATGAGTTAGGAGTGAGGCCCATGTAGGCAGGCCGTGCCTAAACATGATAGTCTGCTTTGATCCAAGGTCAGACTCTGCATCATGTCATTCAAGTTCCCTCGTACTAATTTTGCCCTCTTTTTCCCCTTCACTTTAACCCCTCCCCCCCTGACTGGGATACATTTGCCCGTTAATTTAATTCAACTTTACATTATCAATAAAAAACATTATCCTTATCTCAAATAAAAACTGAGAAAAAATTAATCTTTTAGTCTCTATAATTTTGTTAGTTATAACTCAACTCCTATATTTTGATTTGATGCAGTTTAATTCATATAGTTTTAACTCAATTATAATTTACTCCTTACAATTATTACAATTTTATAATTCAGTTCGTATAGTATAGAAACTAAAATCATAGATATAATAAATGTTAAGAACTAAATTATAAAATAGTTAAAACTATAGAGACCGAATTACAATAAGTCAAAGTTAAGGAATTGTGTTAAAATCAAGTCAAAACTATAGGAGTTGGATTATACTTGTTAAAATATAGAAATTGAATTGCAGTTGAGTCAAAACTATAAAGAACAAAAGATTAAATTTTCTAATAATTATATATAAATAAGTCTCAAAATTTTATTTAATATATACTAAGTTTCAAGAAATTTAATTTTTACAACTAAAAATTTTCATATATTTTATGATATTTACATGTCAATATTTCTATTTAATGGTTTCATGTTTATTTGGATTAACTTATTTTAAGCTATTTTATGCTATCACATGAATATTTGATATAAGTTTTATCTTGTAAAGCATGAAAATACTCTTTTTTAAGCTTATAAAAATATATGATAATAAACACAAATATATATATATATATACATATATATATATTCCTTTCATTTTGAAAAGTGGAGTAAAAATTTTTTTAAAAACTTATATAGCTCTTATGACCAATGAACAATCTAACCGGGAGTCATCTTACATAGTATAGTAAGTTAATGTGTAAATAGAATAACTAAAAAACTAAGAAAAGAAGATAAAGACAACTTTGAATAACGGATAGGAAATTTTCTGAAGCAATGCTAAACTATCTTGCTAAGTTATGATGGATAAATGAAAAGGATTCACAGGAATACAGATGAAGGACTTCTAAACACAATTGCTTGTTAGCAATCTCATAAATCTCACATTTATAAAGTCAAAGTTGTGGATCTAGAAAAAGTGATGCTTGCAAACACCTGGTGAGAAATGGCAGGCTGGTGTTCCATTAGAACTTCTTGATGGGAGAGCCACCCCTTGGCAATAATAATGAAGACTCAACTTTTTGTACTCGTAGAGGAAGATATCCTATCCTTCAATATTAAGAGAAATTGAAGATTGATAGCTAGGATTGAAGAAATGCCCACTACAATCATTTGATGTATATTTGAAAAGTTAAAGGTCGATAAAGATTGCATACTTCAAATTTCTTGGATGCATGATTGAAAGGGGAGACTCATGTTTACAATGATGTAAGGCCTTATTGCACTTTCTCCAAAATTGTATTAATCAAACATATTATACCGCACATCACATAAGAGAAGGAAGACCATCTTGATTTTAATTGCACTTTAAATTCTAAGAAGTTCATATGAGGAAATAAGAAAGCAATCAAACCAAATCGACCTAGATAGGGGCACGAAATAAATAAATGTTCCATAGATTTCTCAACTTCACATCGAAATATACAAGGAACAGAAGAATTCAAGTGATCTTTTTACAGCATATCACTAGAGGGCAAGGCATTATTTAAAAGTTTCCAGATAAGCCGCAACTACTTGAATAGAAGCCGAATTTTTCAAAAGAATCTCCAGAAGTGATCAACGCTAGCACCATAATAATTCAAAGATTGAGAACTGAGTCACTTCATCCTTGACTGTATAAAAACCGAAGGCATTGCCACTCCGACACAAACATTTTGGAAGATTTAAAATGGAGAGGAGTTTCAAGATTAGCATTAGCATTAACTAGAGAAGAGTACGAGGTGCAAACCAAAGACGAATTCCATTTAGGGCCTGTTTGAGCTGGCATTTGAGGTGCACGTTCACGTAAGTCGAGAACAAATTCTTATGATATACTTACCTCATACACAGTCAATCACATTATAAAAGTAGCTTTTACCATAACCCAAACGGACACTTAACAGAATTCCATGCATAAGGAGAAGACCAAAGACGAATTAGAGAAGCTTTAAGTCTTCTTTAGACCTAGAAAAGAAAGAGGGTCAAGAAAAGGAAGGTCCCACACTACGAGTACAACAGATGACTACTTATTAGTCAACTAATTGTAGCATTTAGCGAATTAGCGAAAAGAAATTATTTTGTGAGGGGATTCTAATTGTCTCAGCTTGGCTTCATAGCTCTCTCATAATTACAGAAGCAAGTTGTTTTAAAATGGAACTTCAAACACCATATATGTGTATATACACAAGATGGTTTCAAAATGACCATTAATTGATGCTAGAGATTGTGTTTCCTTGTTCATCAATCAATGAATGAACATTTATGATTCTATTTGAATAAAGACAACCTGCAACACATCCAAGGCCAAACTCATATTAGTGGTATGAAGAATGAACTAATGGCCACATAAATAAATAAACAAGTAAAAAAATTAGTGCCAACAAGGAAGAGAGCAGAATACAGCATCATTTTTTGTCATATATTTCTTAGGAAATATCCTACTTGAAATGTGATTAAAAAAATTAAAATCTTCCAATGCTTAAAGTCTACATTCAAATCAAACCTTCAATATATCTAATTTAGATATATCTATATATACATGTATATATATATGTGAGTGTGCGTGTGTGTTTCAAATTACATTCAACAAACGTATCTAATATATATTTTTATATATAAGTAGCTAGGTAAACTAATTACCCCAGCTTGAGAGATGTATCAGAACTATCACAGTCTTGAGGAGGATTGTCAGATGTACTGCAAATGATGATGGACTCAGAAGACAGCCCTTGTTCTTGTGCAAGTCTCTGTAAGTGTGTACTCCTTTGTGTTATAAGACTTTCAATTCTTAACATTTGAGAAGAGAGGCAATAATTTATAAGAAAAGATAGTAAAAAATGTTTGATCACCTGCTTCAATCTTTGATTTTCTTCCATGAGTTGGATTCCCTGTACATTGAAGCAAAGAAGATGACTGAGAGTGCAGAACATTAATTGTTAGTGTCATAAAATGTAGCAACATGTATCACCTGGGATATTTCTTGAAATCCATTATATATTAGTGAAATCACATACATAAGTTTGTTTGAATATGGACCTGAATCCTACTATATTCATAAAGGGATTCACTTAGAACTTATCATTCAAATGAAAACTCAGGTGACTCCTCGTATTATATTCTTTTTCAGACATGAATCCTCCACAATGAGTGGCCTATATATATTTCCCACCTCTCTCGTTTCTCTATAACTAAAGTCGTGCAATCACTACAGAGAACGAGTCATGTGTTGTAATAATGACTATCTGATTACTTATATTCGGGCATTGTCGAACCTAATTGGGTTCTTGGGCTAACTCCCCCAAATGCATTGTTGAAACACACAAGATTGTTGGAAGCAATTTGGATGTTACATGAGCAATCTTCTTTTTCATCCCTTTTACATACATTCATTAAACCATTTTGTTTTCTCCAAATGTGAAAGACTCATTTTTAGTATGTTTGAAGCTATACATTGAGTGACTTAAATGTATTGAGTAAAACTTTTGTAAACTTGACATAAAAGTTTTTCCTGCTTCTGGACATACAAGTGATATAATGAAATTTTCTTTTACAAGCAACTAAACACATCAATATTGCTTATATGCAAGGAATTATTAATTGATAATCAGTTGATGAAAGGCCAAAATCTATAGATGATTATCTTTGGCATATATATATGTATTTACCTTTCTCTTACGTGCGTTGATCTGTTTGAAGATTCTTTCATCCTGAAACAATATTCATAGTAAATATGTCATCCCAAAAGCTTGCATGCAATAACTCATAGTTATTGGATAATGAAGAAAACAAGCCAATTTCTTCTCAAGGGGAAAAATAACTAGCAGTTTTAACCACTAAACTAGATTTTTTTTTATACACGGTAAAGGCATCGCTTTAAAAGATGTAAAAATGATGAAGTTTGACAAGACCAAAATATAGATTTTATAATAGAAACTGTTCAGATCAGGTAGATTCATTATCAGCAATGTAGAATGTTTAAAGAAATATATTGAATCTTGTGATAGAACATTGTGAACAAGGTGGTATCCTACAGATTTATAAGGTATTATTGATTGACTATTGATACATGATTGATGAAAAGATGGTCCTTGTCCTTTTCTATTTCTTCTACATACAATTCCTGAAAGTAAAAGAAAGAAATTGATAACATAAAGGAATCCTAACATTCTTATTTCTTAGAGTTTGTTCCTTTAGGGCCTTTTTCGGCCATACATTTAGGGCCCAGTCGGTGCACGGAAAGCATGAAAATGGAATGGATTTTCAATAACCACAAATTTTTGTATGATGCTGAAAATGGTGGAAGAAGTTTAATTTTTTATATTTGATTAACTAAAAGTAAAATCAAAACCACGAAAATGCCCACAAGAAAAAAAAAACCCTCTCCATTGTAGTACCTCAGGTGAAGGGTATTAGTGAAAATATGGTGTGATTCTAAGATTTGGGAATCAAGATTGATCTCATTTTTATGGAGAATCATGTCTGGGATGCATACAACAAAAAGCAAACCAAACACACCATTCTTAGGAATACAATTGAGAATATTCGGAATCGAAATTCAAGGAATCCAATCAAACAAGCCCTTAAAGTTTATAAACTTGTATGCAAAATACTAGTGTAATTCATTTTCCTTTCTTCGCATATATAATACAAAATTTATATAACCCGAAGTCTTGCTCCTTCTATGCCAAAAAGGAAGTCACTTTGAACTATTTTACCCAAACCTGGTTAAAGTTAATTAGACATCTCGTACTTCGCAAAAATTACTTGAACATTCCAAAATAACCCTTATTAAACTGTAATCTAATATTAATGATATCTCTCATCAGTAGGAGGTGAATTTGGAAGGAAATCATGTAATGCTCACTACATTCTATAATATGACTTACATTTTGAGCTTCCCAAATCTTCTAAAAATGTGACTTACATAACTTTAGAGGGTCAAGAGTGAAGCATAAAAAGGATCAAATCAAAACCTGTCTTTGAAACAAAGGACAAGCCTCTTTGAAGTCTTTCCTCTAGTTCCTGCAATTCTTCAAGTGTGCATTCTTGAAGTTCTTCCCCATTCAATTGCCTGTTCAATGAATTTAGTGAAAATCATGTGTCTCAGTAGCATAATCTGCTCAACATTCATTCATGGTATGTATAAAGCTATTGAATACCTCAATTCACGAGTCCTTTCTGCTACTACCTTGCTCAGCTTGTGCTCATATCCTTCAAGCTACCACATATTTCAACAAAACAAAAAAAAAATCGAGAAGATTAGCCTTTCATGATTTTCCATCCTTCATATATTCTCAAAAATTGATTTCAACATTAAACTAATTATCTCATCTTTTCAGTTCTCCTGTGGAGTTTCAGGACCTAGCTAGGGTTTTCTGTAGGGAAATGCAGTTTAATTTTCTGTTAATGCATATTATAGTGTATGCATAAGATTAGCCCCTTATTTATATGGACTGGGATTTGGAGATCTCCCATACTCATAGGGAGAATACTCGTTGCGTTGATTACGTTGCAAGGAAGACTCATATGAACATTCAAGATTATGTGGAAATAGGGGCACCCCCTTTGGAATGTGCTCAACTTTTTGCTTTTGAGTGTGGTATGTTACCACAAGAACAATCTATGCGACCTTGCCTATAGGTTTTTGTAATTATTCAAGCTTTGCTTGCCTTTGTATCAAAAAAAAAAAAAGATTAGCTCCTTAATCCTTGAACATGACTATCAATCTTGAAGCTATAATTAAGGGGGGGGGGAACTTCTAGGAAAAAAAAAAAGCTATTTATAATACAAAGAATCAAGAGGGAGGAAAATATAGGTAAGATGAACTCAACTTCTTCAGTGAGTTAAGAACCTCCTAAGAAGCAGATTCCTTTTCACCTCTGATTCATTTGGTTAATGTTTCCTCTGTTATTCAATTAAATAAGAAAAGAAAAGGGCCAAGTTAATTAGAATGCGCTATGTGCAGTTACACACAATTTGAGATGTCATACTATTAATGGCTTATAAACTAGTACTTCTTTCTATAACTTATGTATATATATTGATATATTGTTGATGATATACAAGTGAAAAGACTCTTAGGCTCATTGTCAAGTTTTGAGTTAAGATGTGGTATAGAGTCCATTCATAAGCATCATGTTGCTGCTGTTGGGCCCAGCTGGTTTCTCTCCCTTTTCAAGACGCCCTCTGGGCCCAACAAGGGGTAACAAAGCCTGGTTTGATAGGATGAACTTGTGTGATGAAGATGATGATAAGATCTTCATCAAATCAAATCAAATGTTAAAAGTGTTTTCTCAACAGTTATGCCTATCGTGCGAAGTATGCAATCTTCGTAATGCTAACTGTAGTCCTAATTATGTAGGCTCCTCATGCTTTGTTTGCTAAATTCAGCGTTCAGCTATCTTGGGTTCACCTCTAGTCCTCATGACTTTGCATTTTCATTTGCAAGGCTAACAGTGGCATTGTTTTATTGCTATTAGCACAAAAAAAAAAAAAAAAACTGACATGATGGAGTTAATTTGGAGCACATCTTACTAAGCTCGTCTTATGAACAATAAGACCAAGACCACTCCTCTTAGACCTAACATTAAGTTCATACCACATGATGCACTTTCAGACATAGATATTCTTGCTTTGGCATTTTCTTGTTGATTTATGAATCTCCCAAACCCTCTTCCTAATCTTCAATATGCATACTATATATAATTATTAAGATTTATTTAGCACTTTAATTTGTTGCATATAAATTGATCACATAGAGATATATATATATATAGTGAATAAATGGACAACACACAATTAACTCTCAACTTCTGGCAAAAAAAAAAACAAACAAACAAACAAACTCTCAACTATGTCTTTTGCTTTTCTTTGTGCCTTTCTTTAATTGTCTCTCTCTACTTGATATATCTAATCTCATAGAATGCAAGGTTTGTATTTGTTTATATATCCACTACTACATATAATTTTAGCAGCAACCTCAAAACATTGTAAAAATGTTGCAGATATAAGCAAAACAAGAAAATTATTACAAATTAAACAAACAAACAAACAACAACATAGCCTTAATCCCACAAGGTGGGGATGGCTATATAGATCAAACGATGCCATTGTGCTCTATTAAAAACCAAATCTTGGAAAAAACAAGAAAATTATTAACAAGAAATAATTCATCATCTCAAGATTAGTTCTTACTTGTTAAATACATGGTAATTAATTAAGTGATAATCAAACAAATCAGATATACATAAATGCTGACACTTCAAAAAAATAGACAAATGAATTATTGGTCAAAATCGGTATACTAATGATCTAGGCCTATATTCCAGGTTGAATTATTATGCATTTTATTAGAGCAATCTCAAGTGAAACCTCACTCTATCAAATCTAGATGAGATTAGAGAGCATGAACGAGACGAACGAAGGCATAAGGCTACCACAACTTCTCTCGATCAGCAAATATAGAGCAGGATTATTCATTTTCCTCTTATAAAAAAAAAAAAAAAACTAAATCCCAGACGTGATTGGAATTCAGATTATTCTGAATTCTACCAGTAGAAAATATAAGTTGGAGAGAGAAAAGATACCTTGTATTAGCGTAATCAAAGAGTTTGCCAGAAGCTGAAAACACAAAGAGGGCAATCTCAGCATCACAGAGAGTTGAAAGCTCCATAGCTTTCTTGAAGAGACATTTCCTTCTCTTTGAGAAAGCCACCTGCCTCGCTGCTACGTTCTCTATCTTCTTTATTGCTATCTTCCATCTCGTCATTTCAATCCCTCCTTCTTTGTAAGTAAACAAATTAAACTTTTTTTGAAAAAACTAAGTAGAGAAATCAACAGCCAAAAAAGCTTTAATTTCTACATGTTCTGCGTTGGATTGAAATAGTGGTGAGCCATTGAAGAGATCAGGAAGAAGAAGCAGTGCAGATCAAAGGAAGCAGAAAATAAATATGAAAGATAATGGAGAGAGAGAAGATAGGGTTTGTTGAGAAAAAGAAGAAGCAGCAGCAAGAATCTGAAAAGTGATTATGAAAGAAGAGAGAATGGGAAGAAAGAAAGAAAATAAAGTTTTTGGAGACTAGGAAAGCTATAGTTGGGAAGCTAGAGGCAAGGCCTTGTGTCCGCCGTCTTTCCTTATCTTAACCTCTTTTTTCTTCTTATTTTTTCCTTTTAGTAAACTTATTTGCAGCTTTATGCCCACGTCATTTCTTCAATGTCTTTTTTTTTGCCATCCATTTCCCTGGATCAAACATTGTGAGTTTAATGTTTTTAAATATGCGCACACACACACACATCTTAAATAATAACGTACAAATAATTCAAAAATTCATGACACCTCTCCATTTGATAAGTAAAATAATATAATCCCTAACTTGTTAATGAAAAATCAGATTGGGCAATGAACCGATCACCGCACAGGTTCAAAGGTTAATGGATCAAATGGGGCCTAACCGGTAGTTGAACCGATCATATTAAAATATTATAATTTATTAGTGGCAATATATATTAATATATTTTTAAACTTCTATAAATAAAAATAAAGATTTTTAGAAAAAGAAATGTTTAAAATCTATTACTATTAGTTATAATGCCTATACTTATGCAATGATATCTCCTTTCCTATAATTAATATATATTTTTAAATAATTTTTTTCATTATCTTTTTTATTTTTTTTAGATTTTTTCTTTCTTTACCTACTTTTTTCTTTATTTTGGTTTTCAACCTTCCATTTTCTCCTCAAAAATTACAAAATAAAAATTTAAAAAATAAAACTGGTTCAACCGGTTGAACCACCGGTTTTGACCAGTCCCACCGATTTCAGACCGGTTTCACGGTTTAACCATTAAACCAGACCGGGCCATTGACCGGTTCCCGGTCAAACAGGCCAGTCCGGTCTAGTTTTTTATTCTATGCTTGTTATGGATTTTTTGTCTAACCTACTTACAGATTAAAATACACATTTTATGTAACTTCTTTTTTTAATCTTGTACAATACCATTCAGTAGTATTCCTTATTTAATAGTGGTGCCAAGTTACTCTTATTTAAACATAAATATAAACCAACACAGGTTTCATGATGAGTTGTATGAAATTGAATCATAATATCTAGATATGAATGTTATATATATATATATATATATATATATATATATCAATTGAAAAAATTGGGTGAAATTTGATTTGAATGTATAATGAATTTTGATACTGAAAATGAAGATGTTGATGGCTACATGTTTGTTCAAATTGGGAAACAACATACAATCAACCAACGTTATTTTCCTATTATGGCCAAACAGTTGAAATAAATAAAAATATAGCAGCCCTTTTACATTAATTACTCAAAAGGAATAAGAATAAAAAATATATAATATTTATTTTAATCGGATTATTATCATCATATAATGGCAATATTTCCTTATTATTTTTATTTTTTGATTTATGAAATTTTCTAATTTTTAAGTGATATAAATAGTATAAATTTATTTGGGATAAAGTAAAGGTTAGTTTTCGCCCCAATATTATTCCTTTTTAAAAGGTAAAAAATAATGAACATGGACTTATAGAAAAGTTGGAAGTCCAAATTTATACATGTCACTTTCATAACATTTATATTTATAAGGGAGAATTATTATAAAATCCAAAAACTTGGATATCTAGAACAAAAATTATGATTTTTGGAAGTTTGGTCAGAAAATGGGAACACTCTGTTTTCCATATTCTTGACATTGAGTAAATAGAGAAATCACATGAGGTTAATTTAGTAATTTATCAATGTGATTATTTTTCCTTTAAAGTATATATATAGAAATTTCAATCAAGTATTAGAACATAGAAATTGGATGTGTAAATTATAAGTTATGAATTTTCACACTTTGGATAGAAAATCTGGAAAATTATAACTTCTCAAATGGACAGTCAGTTTGCACATAGAATTTGGGAGAGTAGGTCTATGAGTTGATACTGGACATTATTTTTCTTGTACAGAGGATTTTAAGAGTTTTACATTGGAACTTGAACCACCTCAATTTGAGTTTTCCAACTTAAGATATGATTTTTCAAATTTTCCTAAATATTGAGGCACAATGGGTTAAGTTGGATAATTGATTGCAATTTTAGGAAATATAATTTGTGAGGGTTAGTGAAAGTTGGGGACAAATTCAAGGGCTAAATTAGTTGAATTAAAAGGGTAATCATAGGGGGTAAAAGACATACAATATGCCTTAAATTAGATACACAATAGACATAAGTATAAAAGATTATCAAAGATAACCAACTAATTTAAATTAAAGGACAGGAGTTATGAGAGGATCAAGAATAACAAAATTTTAACTATGTTAATAAAATTGGAATAAGTAATGACCCATCTCTACATGAATTTCAAATTATAGGTTTTCATATATACTCGAGCTCAAGGGGAAAATAAATTGGTAAAGATAATTCATCAGAAAGGTTTCAGTAGTAACTCTTTCTCATATATATTATGTAATTATTTCTGTATGTTTGTGTTTAGTATCGATTATATTCATTTTATGAATATATGGTTTGATGTTTGGACTGTGTCCTAAGGCTGTAAGTTCTGAAAGTGCATTGTTTCATGGGACATATCATTAGGCTGTAAGACCTAATATGCATTCAGTATGAGGCCTTAAGTCCCGAAAGTGCATTGTTGTATGGGGTGTATCCCTAGGCTTTGAGACCTACTATACAATCTGTGTTGCCCCGAGGCCGTAAAACCTAAAAGTGCATTTTTACATGGGGTGTATTCCTGGGCCGTAAGACCTAATATACTAGTTGTGTTGTATTGAACTATGCGTCCTGTGAATGATGTTTGTGCTGCTTCTTGATCGAATGCTTATTGTTTGATGTTTTATTTTGCATGCTTCGTGAACTTACATATATTATGATTGTCCGTTATTACTACTGAGATTCTCGTGAATCTCACCCTTTCTATTAAATGACATACAGCAAAAGTGAGCAGCTCGAGAGGCAACGAAGTAATTATTGCAAATAAATAAGAAGGTGGAGAAGAAGGGTTATTATTATGTTGGTTATCTGTTTATTAATTTTGTTAAGACTTAGGATCTTTTGGTAGCCTCATATGACTACAATTTTTGTATATATATGTATATACATGAGCATAGAGATGTACATAGTGAAGATAGTACCTATAGTAATAGTAGTAGTATGAACATGCATAGTACGGGGTAGCCATAGTATATCATACTTACATAAGGAAACAAGAAAAAAGGGCAATTGCATGTTATAAGCCCATAATTAACCAACAATAGACTAGGATGAGAGCATAATAATACTGTGATATTAGTAAATTGAGTTTAAAGAATATTTTGGCCATAATGAAGAGTTTTAACAACTAAATAACTGTTTTAGAAAGTTTTAAATTTTTCAGAAACGCTCATTCATTTACTGGTTTGAACCCTGGGTTTGTGATTGAACCATATTATTATATAAATTTTCATAATTAAATTGGGATTTTTAATGCATTTTTAGGGACAATATTCATGATTAAGC
This sequence comes from Inga leiocalycina, assembly GCA_963242795.1. Classification (NCBI taxonomy): domain Eukaryota; kingdom Viridiplantae; phylum Streptophyta; class Magnoliopsida; order Fabales; family Fabaceae; genus Inga; species Inga leiocalycina. Next base: position 65,365,274 of record OY725321.1, read on the forward strand.
ATGTAATACCCCAAATTTTGGGATTGGAGGTTTGAGAATAAGCCTAAATTAAGCAAACTACTAAGCCCCAGTTTAGAGGTGTCCCAAATCTATTCTCTAATGTTTCTTATATCTTTGGGGTATTAAAGAAAGTAAAATGGTGAATTTTGGAGAAAGTGATTATGCTTCAAGTGAAATTTCCTATGAGGCAAAGAGATTATCTTGGGATTTTGGATGATCAAATGATATCCAAAAATTATGATATTATACAAGGTAAAAGTAGACATATAGGGATTTAATTTGATAGGTATTATAAGCCATTTTGACTAGTGGTTTGAGAGTTATGAATTTTTGAAGTTTACCTAGCGAAACTGAAAAGTTTTTGGAATAGTTTCCAAAAATTAAAAATCTGGGAATGATGTGCTTCTAATTGGCAAGAGTCTATATTTTTCCTTGAAAATAGACTCAATAAGAGTTCTATAGGCTGTGAAATCTCTCCTAAATGATGTCTACAAATTTAGTTATGATTTTTCAAAGTTAGGATAGAAAATTTGCCAAGAAGACCAACTATTCCAAAAATTGGGAAATGAATGTGATGGCAATTGTATAATTGTGGAATTAAGTAAAGGTCTATATTTTCCCTTTATTGGTGGATATTTTCTTGGGTATTGATCATGCTAAGTGTCATCATTCAAAGCCAAGGGATTTAATTAAAATTGTTAAAGTTGGGGCACATGTTTAATTAGATTAAAATAACATTTCTTGAACATGTGGTTTGATTAATGGAATTGAAGCCCAAATTTGGTTGATAAAGGAGCGTGGGACGTCACGTTATGGGCCAAGGAAGATAAGGGAATTGGTTCAATTACAATGGGCTTATATGACACAAGTTAAAGAAGATAAAGTCAAAGTACATGTGGTGTCATAAATCTAATTTTTGTAGTAAACTTAATTAAGGGAAAAGGATGAAGATATTTTGTTAAAGCCTTGTTTCATCTTTTCTCATCTCATTTCATGTCCAAGAATCCAAAGGTAAGAGCTTGAAATTCTGAGAGTTAAGTCTTCTAATTTGTGTAGTTCATCATCTAACCTCTTATTCTCCATGGAAACCATTTTTTAGCAAGCTAATCTCAAGGTTAAAGAGGGAGGAAGGTGACCCCTAGAGAGAGAAACTCCAAGAATCAAGAGGTAACTTCCAAATCTCAAATCCTTTGGTGTATTGATGTGTTATTGTGATTCTTGGCTTGGTTTGTGAATTGTTGGTGGATTTTGTAAATTTGGGAAGGGAAACCCAAAGGGGTTTGATACTTGTGCAGATGATGTATTAAATAGTGCAAGTGTACACTGTCGTAATCAAGTAATATAGAAGTAAGTAGAGTATCGTTCCCATGAGGATTGATCACTAAGTACCAAAATGAGCAATTTTAACTTTATTTAGTCGATCAATTAGTTGGTGATTGAGAGTACAAAATAAAAGAAAAATAATTAAATATGAATGCAGATGACATGGAAGCGAATATGAGAAAAAGCCCTAGGGATTAGATTTCACTTAACAAATTCCGGATTGAATCACTTATCTATTCTAGCCCAATTTATTTCACATGATTAATAGTCAAGTTTCCCTAATTTAATTACTAGCCTCTTCCAAGGTCAATCAAATCTATAATCAATTGCTAATCCAATATATTCCTATATGAATTTAAGCAATTAATCATGCATTAAGATTTATGGAACTCAGTAAGACTACACAACTCATATAAATATATTCATATTTCATATACAAGTTATGGTTTTAATTATAGAGTCTACACACATGTATCTCCTTCCGATCTCAACATATATATTGAAATCATTCAAAAGATGGCCATTCCATCAAAAGCATTAAGAATAATAATTAAAACTCAATCATGAAGGAGAAATTAAAACTAGATTTAATAAGTTAATATTTAATCCGTCATTAGTAAAAACCAAAATAAATTGACATTATATAAAGCTAGAATGAAAACCTCAGAAATACTGCATAAAATTGAATATTAAATTCTTAAACATAAATATACAACCAAAAGATGCATGAAAAATGAAGAAATCTAGCTATCCATTTAGGAGGTAAAACCTTCCATGTAGGCGGTATGCAAAATGTAATACAATTGTAAGCCTTCCAAAATGGAGGCATGCAAAAAGTAATATAATCGTAAGCCTTCCAAGATGGAGGTATGCAAAAAGTAATATAATCTTAAGCCTTCCAAGATGGAGGCAAGCAATGCATGAAATTAAATCTAAAAATTAATACGATGAACTCAGAAATGTTAGAGAAAGATCTCTCCCGGTCAGAGAAGGACCTCTCCCTGTCGGAGAAGGAAACCTCTGCATTTGTTCCTCTCCTCCTCCATTGAGCTTGGCCTTAATCTCTATTTATTGGGGGGAAAAAGTGTGCTACAGTAACTGTTGGCAACAACTACAATGTCTAACGGCTCTACAGTGCTTCCGTTGCTACAGTGACTTCCATCCGCTATAATGTAACTTCCGTCCGCTACAGTGTAACCATATGCTATAGTGATCCTGTAGCTACAGTACTCTCATTTTTGTATTCTTTATTTTTTTTACATACTATTTATTCCAAAAACATTATTTATTTATCAATCACACCCAAATTTATTATATTAAACTCAAATATCGTCCATAAAATCATATTATAAGGGAAAATAAATATGCAAATATTTTACTTATCAGGGTTATGCTGCCCAAATTTATTCTAATCATGTTTAGAATATGATTAAGTAGTTAAATAAGTGATTAGAGGTGTAAAGAATGTGGTTTATGGACTAAAATCAAGAAATTCCATTTTCCCCAATTTTTATAGAATTTCGTCCAGATCTGTTTTGGGCTATGTTTGGACTAGATTTTAGTATTTTTTTTATTATTCCATTATGTTTAGAATGGAAAATTGTGTGGGCTTCATGTTAGGTGCGAAGTGAGAAAAGCCGTAGAAAGTGAAATGACAAAAACAGCCTTAAAACCCTCACATAAGAGCTGATAGGGGTAGATTCATAATTGGGGCTAGAATTTGAGAAAACCGAGGTGAAAAATGGATTCCTTGGACAATAATATGTTAGAATAGCCTAAGTCAAAATATTAAAAAAAGTACAGCTGGATTGGGTACAGCCGAGCCGGGTTGGGTTCTAAGGGCATTTCGGTCATTTTTCAATATAAACTCTTATAACCCCCCAAAACACAATGGAAGGATCTAAATTGTACATTTGATGTTTTAGGACTGAGTTGAGAGCCCGAAGGATTGGCATGCAAATCGAGACACGTTATTCAAGGATCTAGGAAGCGCGATTAAGGTAGGGAACGTACCTCTCCTGCATGTATTTGATATTTGTGCTGGTGTATTGATGCATGCTATTGCTTTGCTTGATTATATGAAACATATATGAATGAATGAAGCTTTGTTTCTATTTATGTTATGGCCGTAAGTATGTTGTTTGAAATATTGAGCAAACAGATATGTCATTGTGTAAGCATGAGTTTATGTAATGCAAGCATGTCATGAATTAAGCACTTATCTTGCATGCATATTGGTACTGTTTTCCTACTGAGATTCCCAAGAATCTCACCCTCCCCTACCAACAATTTTGATAGGTGAACACAAAAAGTATGTAGAGATCAGAGAATAGAACTATACGAGAGGATTGCAGTGGTGGAACAAAGATGGGAAGGTGTCTGTGTTTCATTGGAACGGGTTTAGACACCCAAGTAGGCCTATGCGGCTACATCATTTGTAATTATTAAGTATCAACATATCAGTACAATTACGATATTCTTGTGTTGCTCACCAAATTGCGTATCGTTTTCCATAAATAATTTGAAATAGCTAAAAATAAGATAAGGATGTGACAATTTTGGTATCAGAGCCGAAAGTGGTTCTGGATGTGCCTAAAGCGGTTCTAGCAGAGTAGTGGTTTTGGCAACAGGATAGTATACTGATATGGTCATGATTACACAATGATAGAAAATATGCACGGATGGGAGATACCAAAGCAGTATATCTTTTCGATTTGTGAATCAGCCTTGAGAAATATCGAGTAACTGAAGTACAGCAAGTGGTGTAATACCGATATGAGGAAGGTATCACTAGTATCAGGAGGGTACCAGCGGTATCAGGACTGTAACAACGGTATTAGGGAATAGGGTATTAAGGCACTCAGAGGTGATACAATACCTAGATGGCAGTACTGTAGATACTGGTGCACCTAGAGATGATATCAGTGCGGTATATGTGGTATTAGGAAGCAATAGCATCAGTGTACACAAAAGGGGTACCAATGCCCAGTCGACAGTATTAGTGGGACTAGTGCACTGGATAGAGGAATCAATGCACACAATGAAGGTATCAGAACACTAATAGTAGTAGTTCTGGTAATGGAATCAAAATTGATATCGTGTATATACCATCACTGATACGCACTATAAATAAAATTAGGGTGTTAAATGTTACTGTACCCTGAATATTTACAATGTTGTACTTATATATTTAAAAAATATTAATACCACTATCAAAATTCTTATATAATATGAAATTAATTTTTATAACTATATGATATTTAATAATATTGAATAAAATTGAAGCAAGTTTAATTTAGAGTAGCTTGCTTTCTTAAGATTTTTCTGCCTTTAGACGAACCTACCTGGTCCTAAAAACTCATAGAAATCGACCACTGATACTATTTGAATACCTCTATAGGACAGCAAGTGACTGAGTTTAGTAGTTCCTCATATAAAATTATTGACTCTAGAGATATAGTAATGTGGAGAAGACAAAATTGTTTCAAGTACCAACAGAACCAGAAGCGCCCCTTGTTTCAAAGTGGGGATGATAGATTATTCACATTTCATTTATTGGTTAGAGGCGAATTGAAAGGTAAGCAGTGGTAATTCTAAGGATTCCTCAGGAGAAAAATAGAGATGTCTCCTATGCTACTCGCAATATGTGGAAGCATCAACGTAATTTCATAATCTTTGAGTCTGAATGCTACATGAAGAACATAAGCTAAGTAAACGAATGGCCGCTAACAAAAATAGTAATCAAATTTCTAAAGGGCAATCTAGGAGAGTAAAACAGTCTTTAATGGAAGCTTTAAAATCATAATATTCAATAAGATTTAATTCCGGTATAAAACTAGTGGTAAACATTTTATAATATAATATTTATGTCAATTTTAATAATTATATTATATAAATAGATATTAAATATAAAGCTTATATAAATATATATGCTGTAAATTGTTAAAATCAAACGTATCATCATTATAATAATTTCATAACACTGTTCCTGATATAAGCAAGTTGTTTAGAAGGAAAAAAGGATAATTGACACTCTGATCCTCTAAATTATTGAAATATTCACTATTTACAAAATGAATTTTTTTTATGATTGACAATATTTGACAGTTAGTCAGTGTTAAAATATTCTAATGCATTTTTTTTGGCCATCAACAAAGCCTCCATTCCATCAAGTGACAAGAAATACATACATACATAGTCTTAGAAATTAAACAGACGACAAAACTACCATAACTACTTAAATACATAAACAAAAGCAAACTAGCTAACAAAACCATTAGTCAGGGGGTCTTGGGATGAAATTTGACTCTTTCTTCAAAATCTTCTAAAGTTGCTCAAGCGATCTCAAGATCCAATCTGTCGGGCAAGACCCTCCTAGAGAAGCTTTAGCAACCCAATCTGCTACCAAGTTCGCTATCCTGGGAATCCATTTACAAGAATGATTCCTGATTAGTTTCCTTGAATTTTGGATATTCTCAAAGATGTTTATACACCTCCACTCATTGGGAGCAAATTCACTATTAATGCAATTCACTAATACTTGACTGTTAGACTCAAATTGAACCTCTTTAATCTAATTCATATTGACATATTACACTGCATAAAGTAAAGTGATTCCTTTTGCCATTAATGGAGAATTAGCTTTTACTAATCGTGTGGCTCCATCCAATAGCCACCCATTCATATCCCTAACCACAAATGCTACAGAAGCTCAACTATCCACTGGAGAAAAAGTGCAATCAGTATTTATTTTAAGACTGTTACCTGTTGGTGGCTGCCATGCTTCCTTGTCCTTGTGATCAGGTTCCTCTTCTCCACCTTTCGGTTGAGGATCATCTTTCCATTCCTTGGCCTCCCAGAAATCTTGCAGCATTTTACTAGCCTGTTGAAAAACAAAGACAGGATCTGGTTTAATATTTTTAAATACAAACACATTCCTTGTTTTCCACACTTGCCACAACGTCATTGCCATAAGTGCTTTCTGCTAAGGAGAAGTAGACCCACTGCACAACCAGCTAAGCACCCATTGTTTCATATTAAAGTTTTCAATCTCCCTCAGTTTGAGAGAAACTGGAACCAAACCACACAAGGTTAGCCTATTCACATAAGAAGAATAAATGCTCATCAGTTTCGGCTTTTTCTTGGCATATTAGACACAAATCAGTAACACAACACTTCCATTTTAGCAGGTTAGAAAAAGTGGGCAAAGCATTTGACATTAGTCTCCACATCAAGTTCTTGACTTTGGGTGGAACTTTGAGCTTCCAAATTTGCTTCCAACCTAATCTGTGGGTATTATTTGAGGTTGTGGGGATGTTCTCTAGCCTTCCTAACACACTTTGTTTGGCTACCTCATGTCCCTCTTTAACCAAGTATCCACTTCTTCTACCCCCAGTCCAGGCCCACCTATCCTCTCTTCTTTAATGAACTACTATTGTATTGTAAACCGCTTCCCGCTCACATTCGATAATCCACCCCTCAATTGATATTAAATTCCAGCTCCTTTGTCCCATTATATCTACTACCCTAAGATCTTTAAATACTCATGTGGGCATGGAGACATCAATCTTTTCCTAGGTAGATCCCCTGGCCAGGGATCCTTCTAGACTCTAGTATCAACCCCATTCCCAATATTTATTACAACATGATTTTCCAACACCCTTCTAACCTCCAGATACTTAGCCATAGCCAGGATAGGGATTGGCCTTTATTGGCTGCAGGAAATTTGTTTTTGTAAAGTATCTAGCTTTAAGTAATTTGACCCACACCTGATCAGGATGTTGTAAAATTCTCCACCCTAGTTTGGCTAACAATGCCAGATTAAATGCTTCAAAGTCCTTAAAGCCCAACCCACCATCTAGCTTATATCTTTTCATCTTTTCCATAGAGACCCGGTAGATTTTCCTTTTTTCTTCTTCACATTTCCACTAAAACTTGGATACTATTCCATCTAGCCGTTGTAATACCCTTTTTGGGAAAAGGAAACAAGACATAGAGTTTACCGGAATCGAGTTAGCCACCGACTTAATTAAGGCTTGAACTTTTGATTTGCCTCATATTATTGGTAAGCCCAAATAATTACCAGGGACATATACTGCATGCATCTGAAAAATTTGGCTAATCTCTTCCTTTAGGACCTCAGGTGTATATTTTGAAAAATACAAGCAGGATTTCCCAAAATTAATTGTCTAGCTTGAAGCTATACAATATTCATCAACTAAACTTTTCATATTCCTGCAATATTCCATATTAGCTTGGAGAAAGAATATAGACTCGTCAGCATAGAACCTATAAGTAATCTCTTGGCCACCTCTGCTAATCACTATTCTTTTCAACTTCCTTCTTCTTTTATCCCTCTCAATTAATTTTGACAACACATTATTCACTAGAATAAACAAGTAGGGAGACAGTAGGTCCCCTTGTCACAAGCCTCTTTTTGGTATGACCCTAGACAGTCTTTTTCCTGATAGCATAATTGAGAAGTTTATCAAATTTAGACAATAGGCAATTCTTTCTACCCGTCTCTCATTAAACCCCATTTTTAGTAAAGCATCACACAAAAAACCCCATTCCACTCTATCATATGCCTTATTCATGTCTAACTTAAGAGCCATCTCACATTTACCTTTTTGTTTGGTTCTCATATGATGGAACATTTCATGCACCACAACTATGTTATCCTGGATTAGCCTACCCAATACATAAGCCCTTTGACTCTCATCTATAATATTTCCCAATAAAGTTTTCAATTTATTTGCAAGCACTTTTGAGAAGATTTTATAGGAAAAATTGCATAAACTAATAGGCCTATAATCATTTACTGACTCAGGACACTCCACTTTTGGAATTAAAACTAGATCAGTCTCATTCACTACATCAAGAGGGAACCCATCCAGAAAGTAATTTTTAACAAGAGTGAATACCTGCTCACCAATGATACTCCAAGCTTTCTGATAAAATATTCCAGTCTATCCATCAGGTCCCAGCGCTCTACTTCCTCCAAGTTGAAACACAGCTTGCCTTACTTCTTCATTTTGAACTTCAACCATGAGCATTATGTTATTCTCCTCAGTTATGACATTTTCTACGCATCCTATAGTACTCCTGAGTAGTCTCTCTGGCCACTAGTTGAGAACAGATTTGTGTAGTAGTCTGCAAATAAGTTCCCTATCTCCTTCTCATTTTCCTTACATTCATTTTCCTGGTTTGACTCTGGTGATCTTGTTTCTGCATCTTCTACGAATGGTTGTCATGTGAAAGAATATGGAATTTCTGTCCCTACATTTCAACCATTCCACTCTTGACTTCTACGCCTAGTACAGCTCTTCTTGTTCCGACAACTCATTAATCTTCCTCTTCAAATCGTTTATTTTCTTAGTTGTTCTTGGATTCCATTCTGCCTCAATGCACTCTTGCACTTGCATTATAAGCTTATTAATCTGTTTGTGACTATTCTTATATTCCTTCTTTCCCCATTCGCTCAAGCATTCCCTTAATTCATTCAAATTGCCCACAAAGTCCTCCAAATTAGCATTGCTATCAGCCCTCCAGTTTCTTTTGATCAGTTCCATTAGATTTGGGTGCCTAATCCATCTTGTGTCGAACCGAAATACTGTTGGGGTCCTAGATTCCATATGTTCAAATTCTACTATGATGGGACTGTGATCGGAACTTATAGCTTCCAAAACATGCCCCTGCCCATTTTGGAATACAGATCTCCACTTTGAATTTATTACTGCTCTGTCAAGTCTTTCTCGAATGAAGTCTTCCCCTTCCCTATTATTTGCCCATGTAAATTTACATCCCTTGAGTTCCACTTCCATTAGATCACAACTTATCATGAATTATCTGAACCTATCCAGATCTCTTTGAGAGCAATCTCTTCCCCCCTCTTTATCTGTTGAGTATATAAGTTCACTGAAGTCCCCCATCACAATCTATGGTATTTCAGGCCCCAGGTTGAGGCTTTTCAGCTCTGACCACCATTGCATTTTCATATTTATATCATTTGGACCATAGATCAAACTTATATTTCCCACCATTTGCCCCTTCACCTGGACTTCCTCTAACTGGATGATAAGTTTACTAGTAAATCCTATTTTCAGGCTCACCCCCTCCTTCCACCAAACGACTAATCCTCCAGACCATCCCACTAGTTCTACATACTCTCCAAAATCAAATTTTAATTTTTGTTCTTATTTTCTCAATTTTCTTGTGCTTCATCTTTGTCTCTGATAGGAATAAGATAGTTGGTTTAAACTTTCCACATTGGGACCTAAGGTTTCGAACTTTCAGGGTAGTTCTAAGGCCCTGGTAGTTCCAACCTAGACAACTCATTAGTCCCTAATGGCTACAATAGGCCAACCACCACACCTATCAGTTTCCATTTCATATCCCTCAGTTCTATCCTAATATGTCCTCTTCTCTTGCCCCTTCTTACCCTCTAATTGATAATTCTGATGTAAATTCTGATTTTCCACAAACAAAATTCTTTTGGGTTTCCTTCTATATCTATCCACTCTACTAGGATTTGACCGAAGCTAAAATTTAAATCTCCCGTATACCTGAAGTCAAATACAGCAGAGCCGTCCACTTCTGCTAACATCATGAGCTCTATTTCAGCTTTTCCTCGATCTCTGGCACTCTTAGGTGAATCCTGGTCATGATCTTTTCGTCTCTTATGGGCAAGAGTTTCCGATTGCTCCTCAACTTTTCTCTTTAAATTCACATCCCTTATCCCTTGCGCTAACTTTACGATTTCTTTATCCTGGTATGGCACCAAGGCCCCTACATTTTTAGTGCCTTCTTCATCCCCTTCCACAAGTTCTACCCAGTATTTGGCCTGTTCTTTTTTTAGTTTTTTTTTGTCTAGCACGCAATACACTAGTTGATCCATCCATCTTCCTTATTAGTTCAATCAGCCCTTCCTCTTTGGAGTCCACTCCCTTTTCTTGGGCTTTTTTATGAAGCCCAAATTGAGGCTTTGCGCCACATGGTACGTATTGCCCTCTTAAATTATTTCACTTACAAGAAGAATATCATGTGCACTTTCTCTCTCCGCTTGGTAAACTTGTGTCAGTATTCTCACTGTACTCCTCTTTTCTTTCTTCTGACTTTTGAAGCCTTCCTTACTCTCCATCGAGTTCCGTGCCTAACCTCCTTGCCCATACTCACAGTTAATGTTACTTCCTTTCCCATGCACTCCACACTGTTCTGAGAACCGTCTGTATGGGGTCAGAATACTTGCGCACACAGGCTAGCGTCATACCCTTTTTGAACTCCATTGGCAATAAATTCAACTGTTTCCTCTTCACACATCTTGCCCTCATGTCCCAGATTTCCACAGTTAAAGCGGAATTTCATTAACTTCTCATAATTCACTTGGATCCACACGTCTCCAAGCTTCTCCAGTCTGGGTGCTCGAAAACCCGGTATTAGAGGTTTTTCCACCTCAACCTCCACTCTAGCCCTCCCAAACCCCCTGTTTGCATATCGTCCGTTTTCAATATCCTCCACTTCAATCACACGCCCCACCGCATTTGCCATCATTCTTATATTTGAATTCATTCTACCATCCAACGGCAAGTTGTGGAATTGAACTCAAAATTAACACAAGTTAATGCTTATTTCATTTTCAGTTTTTCACATAGGAAAGGTTTCCTTTTTTCCAGACTAAGATTGTGATTTCTTACTATTCACGACGTCTCCTTCAGTACTCTGTTCGCCTCACTCTGAACTTTAAACATAAAAGTGAACAAATTAAACCCAATCATTTTAACATCTAATTCTCTAGTTACTCTCCACACTGCCATTACTGTGTCCCTCATTGTAACATAACCTATTTGGGTATTTGAAATGACTCTACCAACCAATTTACAATTCGTCTCTTCTCGAACCTCCTCTCTTTTCCATTGGAGTTAAATGTCAAGCTTCCTTCTATTCATGTTGTTTTCTAGTGACTAGTTTGTGTTTTTCTTCCAACACCAAGGCCAAGTATCACCACACAGGCAAAAAGAGAAAAATCCTAGCAGAGCATCTCACTTCGAGAAAACTTTATTCTAATGTAATTTAAAGTCTTTGCTTTTATCGTTAAAACAATAAATAAACAGTTCAGATTTAATACTTTATAAAATTATACATACTATATTAAACAACAAATTAATTTAAACTATTAAAGTTTAATCACAACAGTTTACAACAACATATCACATGAAAATTAAAAAAAAAATAATTTTATAAAATAATATATCTCAATCATTCATTTTTTTAATACAATGGAAAGGATGGTGAGAAGGAAGAAAAAGAGAAAGGACCAGGAGATCCAAATTAGATTGTATGTGAAAAATAAAAAATCACTCTTCTTTTTAGCAGGATTTAATCAACACTTATTTTATCATTGTCAATAACAATAAAATTACACCGTAAATGAATATTTAACTGGATGGATCGCTATTATTTTTTATTTTCTTCATGAATAATACAAAACAACATTGGTCCACAGATCAAAATGGTTGCAGACCAAGAATATGACTAAGTGTGTTTGGATTAGCACAAATGTAAGTTTGGATGTTTAAATTGTGTAATATAATTTATATTTAGATTGACTTTTGAAAAAATTAGTTTAATAAACTGAAACTTATTTAGATGATTAATGCAAAAGTAAGTTTGGATGTAAAATAGTTGAAAAGGAAATAAATTTAATAAAATAAAAATAATGTATTATTTGAAAAAAAAATTTTAAAAATACTAAATTACTTAAATTTTAAGAAAAATTGGAGAAAAATCCCCTTTCAAAATTTAATTGGTAAGTATGACTTTAATTAGAGTATTATCATACTTCATATAAATAAACATTAACACCAATTAAATTTCTAATGGGGCAGTTTTTCCCAATTTCTGATAAATTTTATTATTTATTTTTCTTCTTTAGATACTTTCATAAATAAGGATAAAATTGGAAAACAAACATTATTAAACTTTAAATAGACTTGTATAATTAGAACCAAATGTTATTTTAATAAAAGAAGGTGAAGATGACACCCAGTATCTTTTCTTTACAAGATATTTAATTTATTCCCTTCCCATGATAGAAACTTCTTCTCTCTTCAAGGTAAAAAAGCTGAAAGCATAAAATTTTAACTTATGATTTAAAGCAGTTTTTTCTTCAAAAGTCCAATTGAAAAAAGCTAATCCAAACATCACATAAGTTTAAACAAACTACACACATTAAATTATTGGACAAACATTATTCATAATTAATCTAACACTGCTTATCAGGCGATAATTCTTTAAAAAAACCACCACCACCACAACAACAAATCTAACACTGCATTTCTTCCTTCAAAAGCTTTAACTTCATTCAGGGAAAGAGTAACCTGCGATTCAGGAAATAAAATAACGATTAATAAAAAGCGATAATATTAATTGTTTAGAGTCTTGGATTAATTAAACTCACCCATATGCATTGCAAATCATTCAAGTAAGCCACAAGGGCTTTACATTAAAAAGTTAATAGTCATGGACAACCATATTAACGAGATTGACGGTATCACACATACAAGTGTCCCAAATTTTCCTATTAACAAATTGAAAAAATGAAGCTTATCTTAAGCTCCCGGCCCATTCTAATACAAAGCAAAATCTAATAATACTCTTTTCTTCCAGTCTTAAACCTAAAAACTAGATATTTAATTTACACACACTAAGAAAATTAGTTAAATTATTTATTTGTAAAGAACGTGTTGATTTTCCTATAATGTCTCATTTAATCATTTACATTGAAAATTACTCTGATTGGTGTAAATTTTCATTTAATATATGTGCATTCAATAAAGATAATTTGGGATATAAAACCTATAATTATATCTGGGAGACAGAATAGATTGAAATCTTCCCATTATAATTTTTACTCAAACTGTTCCTATTGATTGCACATGTAAAGGGAGTTTCAATTAATGAGATAGTTTTCCATGCAAATGATTAGAGGAAGTATTTTAGGAAAAATCAACACATTGTTTTACAAATAAATAACTTGAATAATTTTCTTAATATCTGTAAATTAATTATCTAGTTCCTACATTGTGGAAAGGAGGGAATGGTACATACTTTTGAGGGGGCAAAATAATTAATCTCCAATAACTAGAAACTAGGCACTCAATTATGTTTGATGTCCAACGAAAAACAGTGAGTAAATAAATAAAATAAAACACAACTCTCTCGTATGTGTTTCTAGCAACTTACCTCATGGTGAGGGACGTGTCCAATGGTTGCTCTTCTTCATACTCAAGCAATTGGGCCTATCAACACATAATTTCATTGCCCAGTTTGATACAATTCCCAGCGATAAGCACTGACAAACGAAAAACACAAGAATCTGAAACCTTTTACCTGATCTAATAATCTCTGGTTTTCTTCCATGGATTTGATTTCCTGGATATTGGCATTAATATTTTAAAAACATGAAAAATGAGACGCTATTATCACCAGGAATCTGAACAACCTTCTTTAATAAGGAATTAATTGACAGCAGAATTAATGCCACAAGAATCTGAACAACCTTCTTTAGCCTCTGGTTTTCTTCCTTGAGTTCGTCTTCCTTTATTGACATCAAAATTAGACACACTATTAAAACAAATAAGAGACATCCATGAATCAAAAGACTCACAACGTACTACAGCTTCGTTGTTCCATTGAAGGAAAATAAAAATTCCTATGATTCCCAGATAAACACTGTCCAACATGAAATATGTAATATTCATACATAAGACCTTTAAAACACATTGGTATAAAGTTCCATTTAGTATATTAGGAATGATTTGGAGTTAAAAAGGAATTTTCTTTCAATTTTATCATAATTTCCTTATGCTTATTCATCCTAATTTTTCAATTACTTGGATAAAAGATTTGAGAATGACTTACATTAAAAGGCATGTGTTCTTCTCTTATCTAGGATGACGCATGCAATGCAAATGTTTTCATATTTTTGGTCTTCAAGTTTAATATCTTGTAAGTTAGCAAACAATTGAAAAATTAAAATTTCTTAAGAATGGCGACCCTAAACATGATCAATAGTATCTCATTATAAAAGAGAGGAAATTAAAAGATTGAATGTATAGGATGCTTTTGATAAATAAACATACATAACGCTAACCTTTTTCGTTAGAATTTTGATCTCCTGCTCAAAAACTTTGTCCTGAAAGAGATGGAATTAATTTCTGCCTGTTTTGAATATTATTACAAGCTTATTCCTCATGCTATGGAATCAAAGAACAGATAGAAATTACAAGCGCATCATAACTATTTACTATCTCTAAATAGTATAGAAATATATGTGGGGAAAAAGAACGGGCAACTTCATAGTGAACAGCATACGGTAACAATCAATTGTAATTTATATAATATACCTCATTGTTTCAGTGCATTGATCTTGAAGATACCAAAGGTTAAACAATCTTTATAAAAGAAAATCATATTGCGTGATAAGAGAACGAGAAGAAAATATCGACGGACCATTTACTAACGGGTGTTACAACATTCTTGAAAATCATGCTAGTCATTCAAGGAGGAATATTTCAAAATAACTGAAATAATAATGGCCATGAAGAATAAGAATTAAAGATCCAAGGGCTATATATGCTTTTAAATTTCCATCAACACAACACTGAAGTTAATTGAAAACATACTTAATGAGTTGAGGGTAAGCTTAACCTATGGTTGGAAGTGAGCTCGGAACCATGCATTGTTTATTATTATGAGAAAACCTTCATTTGAGTTCCTAAGTTTTAGGATAGTTCGTAAGCCACACTATTCAAGGCTAAAATTCAACACCAATATCGCACGAAATATGGTCAAAAAGAAGTTGAATGCTAGGGTAAGCTAAAAGATGAACTCCATGTTGTCAATTTCACAGAAAAGTTAAAAGAGGAAAGTAAGTTGTTTTTGGCTCATTCCTCTCTTACACATGCTTCGAATAGTATTTGCTGTTTTCATAGTGGATGCTTAATTCATATGTATGGTTCAAGACCCTTGTTTAGTGATCTTAAAAAACACACATACAGAAGAAAAGTGAAGTTTGGCTTGGAAATGGCAAGCAATTTTTTGTTGAAAAGAAAGGAACAATTTCCATCAAAACTGTGCAAGGTAATGTTAAACTTGTATGCGATGTGCAATTTATATTGTGCCTAGCTAGTTTAAGAAATTAAAAAAAGAATTAATCTAGTTATTTATAAGAAATCTGTGCAAAGTACCCATTTTAATTATTTGAGCTGGAAACTACTACTTTGAAGAAAATCCCCTTAATATGTACAATCAATAGAGAGAATTTAAGAAAAAATTATAAATTTGGGAAAATAAAATGGACTGAGGTCTTATTTTCAGGATCAAAATAAACCCCTATGCAAGCTCCTACATTTAAGACCGGAGGATGTAATTTTTAATTGGCTTTAGGTCCTTAACCCTGAGCATGACATCTGTATAATCCGATAAAGTGGCAAGTTCAGATTCTTTTTCCATTTTCCTCTCCTAGTGAAAGAAGCACCACACGACCAACTAGCTCTTCAGCATCAATATCTTCCAATGGGTAGAGCTGTTATAGCCCAACTCATTTAAACCCTTTAAAATTGAGGACCAGGCTTGAAAATAGGTCCCAAAATGAGTAAATACCTAGGCTAAAAGATTGGGCCTGATGAGGCCCACTAATAAAATGACCAGCCCTTAAATATATATTTTATATTTTTAAACTACTAAAGAAACTAAGAGAGCTTCAGTCCTTCCTTCCTCATCCTAGCTGTCCTCTCATTCTCAAGCTTCAACACTCAACTTATCAATCTTCCTTCAACTCTCAAGTCTCACTTCCTCGTTCTCCATCTAGATTCTGATGTAGTGTGACTTGTTTGTGGTTATCCTTCTCCTTTCCTCGGCCGGCGACATGTTTGAACCAATTATTTGTGTTTATTGTTAGTTTTGTTTACTCAATCACATATTGATTTGCCTAGTTGATGCTTAATCCTACTTTTATGTTGCTCACTCTTAATTTTGATTTGCTGCACTTAGTGTCTGTTTAGTATACAGGGAATGAAGGAGAGGATAAATTTTAACATATATAATATACATATATATTCATATATTTTAACATATCTTTCTACAAAAGATATATTTGATATATATATATATATTGGTCCTTTCATAAAGATATCTTTTAAAATATCGACCCTGCACATTCTAAACCGTAATTGTATTTTGCCTCTCAGCAGAAAATAATAGTGGAGGCAACAATGGCTTTGTTAGAAGGCAGAGAAGAAGAAAACAGAAAGAAAATTGATTTAGTTCCCTACACTGCTTTAAACTTCTTCTCTCCTCTTATCCTACAAGATCTAATACCTCTACACATTGCAAATTCAAAATCTAAGGCAACTTGTTGAGATTGGCAGTTGTGATTAGGATAAAGGTTGCCAAATAGACAAAGGTGAGTCCTCCCACCAATTTTAAGATAATGTAAGTTTATTAATAAGAATTGCAAGAACCTTATTGAGAAGCCAATGTGCACTAAGATGTTAGGTAGGAAAAAGAACATGAGATTAGGCAACTTTTTGTATAGGCTAAGATTACTGATATAATCTTTATAGGGAACACTCGTAGCAAAACAAATTCTGCACATGATAGCAATAGTACTCTTCTTATATGTTTATTTTGTATGAGCGTTTTGGTTTATTAGTATATAATGTTATGTAATGTGCATAAGTAGATGTGTATGCAACGTTAGAGCCTTATTATAGTTAAATATTTACTTCTTTGACAAGAATTACCCTTGTAGTAATGACATTTGTAGGTAGAACCAAGAAATTGTTGGTTGAGTTGGTTAGCTGCCTCAGCCCTATAGAGGAAGATACAAGTTCAAATCCCAGAAAGAGCATTGGTTGGGAGAGACAAAAGCCTTTGCGTTCTAAATCTTGAAAAGGTTATATCCTTGACCAAATAAAAACGAAAAAGAAATTTGAAGGTAGAGCCTGTATAGTATGAAAGCCCTTGTGGCTAAGAGATGTCTTTATGACATTATAAGCCGGTATAGGCAAAGGGGTTAGTGAAGTGAAGTTATTGGAACATACAATGACATGCAAGTTGTCAATGAGTTTTAAGAAGAATAATGAAGATCTAATTCAGTTTAATTCAATCATGATTTAGTTACATTTTGGAATGAGGGATGAAAGGTATTCCATAAACGAGTTGTAGATTTATCAGACAATAATTTAGTAATTGGAATAAAATTTGGGTTTGCCATTCTAAAAGGGAGAAATTGAATATTGATGGGCTAAACCAGACAAATAAAAACTCATTTACAAACCTTTGCTTTTGAGATGCGAATCAAGCTTGTGTTAAGCAAATCTTCTAGTTTCCTTAGGTCTTTTAGGGACAATCCTTGTAGTTCTTCTCCATTGAGCTGTCTGTTAGATGTAGATAGAACAACATATTTGAATCAACAACAAACAAATTGTACATCCCAATTATAAATCTCTAACACCATTTAATAACAACAACAACAATAATACCTCAGTTCACGAGTCTTCTCTTTTAGTTCCTTGTTTAGCTTTAAATATTCACCTTCAACCTGTCCAATTACCATAAGCATTTTCATATTCAAGAACTAAAGTTTTAATATACTCGTGAGCATTTTCAAATTAGGTATATAGTCTATCATACCCTTGAATTAAAAAAGAAGAAGTTACTGTTGAATAATGGTAGCAGTAATATAATATATATATATATTGTATATCTCAATCTCTGTACACTAATGAGCTCCTACACCCTTTTCATTGTGGATACAAATGGGGCTTAATATTACTAACCTGTCATGTCCTTAATATAGGAGCTAGATACAATTAATTTGCATAGATTAGATAAAAAGTGTAGGTTGGTTTTCCTAAGTCAACCTCTAAAATCGTTTGCACTAACACTACTATCTGATAAAAAACCCCTTATTATATGCAATCAATAGGGATAGTTTGAAAAAAAATTATAAATTTGGAAGATAAATTAGTGTATGGTCTTATATTTAGAACCAAAATAAATTCCGTAACAAGCCCCTACATCTAGGACGCCTGGTGGGAGTATTTTGTAAGATTATATATATGCAGACACTAAAAGAGGGATGGGAAAAAGAAAGATGAATGAAAACAGCAGTAGAACAAGGGGTAAAGAGCTGAAGAAAATTATACCTGTAACTCTTGAGATGGCTGGTATGACTTGACAAGGTTCACATCTGAATACAGGTTTCTCCTTTCAATTAACTGCCTCATGCTTAAAACAACAAAATATTGCAAATTAGTTCCTATTTTTCTTTTATTATTTTTTATATATGTTCTGGTACACTGACATACATAATATTTTGAACGGAGAATTTAATTGCATATACCATCACTCTTTGGTGAGACTTTAATACATCCCTTGAATAACATGCATGACGTGTCAATTTATTCTACAAAAAATGAATTATATTTAATTTGCACTTTCTTAAATTTTATATACACACAGATAGAAACTTTGGTCACATACAATGGAAAGGTTTAAGGAAATAAGAAGAGAATGGGAATTGGAAAGGAAAAGGGAAATGAGCCATCCCGCTAGGTGAGGTCAACTAAATAGATTGCACAATGTCATTATGCAATACCAACAACCAAATCTTTAAGTCGGTTGTTAACTAAAGGCCCCGTCATCCATGAAACCAATTTACATGTTTGCACAAAAAGGACTAATTTGCTATATTGTTGTATAGTTTTTTTGGCTTAGTTAGGGTAAGAGATTATGGATGAAGTCGGTTCCACATTATTTTGTCACACATATATATATATATCAAGCTAATTATAAAAGAGCAGATTTATTATGATGTATCCTTCTTCTCTCCACTAATCTTTCTTCACCCTTTGTCTACCAATTTTCATAAAGAAGCAAATATTATACCATTGCTCCACTTTCCAAGCTTTATTACCAGAGACAATTATGGAAGTTGGTGTTTGTGTGTGAAGTTCTACGCACTGATCTATCATAATGTACTAGAGATTGTAAAGAAATGTGATGAAAAAGCTTTAAATAAGGCTTATTTAAGTCCTAAACAAAGAGAGCCTAATCATAATGTGATAAGAAAAGATTAACATGCTGTTACTTTCTTCTGAATGCCTTCGATGGCTAAGCATTACAGAATACAGATAGATAAATTTTTTATTTAGAGATAAATATGTGGTAACAATGTGTAATATAATTCGTTTAAATCTTCAAGATTGACTCATACAAAATCATAACATATAAATATTGCCATTAATATCAAAATATGAAGACAATAAGGAAAACGTCAAGAAGAGCTAACTTACAAACATCAATCAGTTATAAGTTGACAATCTTACAAAATGTTTTATAATCCTGTTTGAACTGATTTGATTCACTTAATTCAAAAAAACAAAGAAATAAATTATGATCTAAGAGTTCAGTTTGGATCTTCTTTATTAACCTAAAAACATAAAATATCTCTCTACCCTAAAAGTATGCCGTATTTAATTGGTAGTACTTCTTGTTTAGACAATTCAAATTCTTCTTTTGCTATTTTTATTTTCAAAGAAATATAGTAAAAAATATATACACGATTTTACAAAAAAAAAATGAAACGTAAATTTAAACAAAAATATCAAGGTAAAAACCATCTAACAAAAGCCATATAGACCATGTATCTCTGGGGATGAAGAGAGGACATGCAGTACTACTTGAATAGTGTATTGTGGGCCTTGTTTTTTATGAAATCTAAGATGACTATACATGACTAAATGAATAGTAAAATGTCTTATAGACTTTATATAATTGATATAATGATACTGATTGTTATGGAAAGGTTCATATATTTGCAGAAGAAAATTAACATACTGAAATTAACAAAAGCCTTTGGAATTCAAGCAGCTTCATGATATCTAATAGTCCTCCACACACACACATATGTCGTTTTCGTTATTTTCTAACCACTATTTTGTAGGGTTTGAATTTTCAAAAGTTGATTGGGCATATTATTCACATGAACCATGAACAAATTCCATAGCCTCTTCCAAGACTAACATTTCAATGTTCGAAACTATCTACTTCATAATTTTAGCAGTAACCTCAGTACATTGTAAAAAGTGTAACGTATATAAGCAAAGCAAACAATCATGATGAAATTACCCATTATTTTTAAGACAAACAAGATTAATTCTTAGACACACACACACAAAGGATGCACAAAATCACTATATATATATATATCACAAACTTCTTTATCAGCAGATACAGTTCAGGATTATTTCCTCCTATACGGTAAGAGAAGAAGAAGTACTGTGTGGAAACAACTTGAAATCTAAATTATCTGGTACTTTTCAATTGGTTCTCAAAAGAAAAATATGAATATAAGAGATTAGAGAGAGAATATATCTATATATATACACACCTTGTATTGGTATAATCAAAGAGTTTGCCAGAAGCAGAGAAAACAAAAAGAGCAATCTCAGCATCACAGAGAGTTGAGAGCTCCTTAGCCTTCTTGAAGAGACCTTTCCTTCTCTTTGAAAAAGCCACCTGCCTCGCTGCCACGTTTTCTATCTTCGCTATCGCTATCTTCCTTCTCGTCATTTCAAATTTTCAATCCCTCTCCTTCAAATCAAGAACAAGAATTAGGGAAATCTTAAGTATTAGTCCAGTCTCATTAAAAAGAAAATTTTTAATTATGCAGAAGATTATATATCTGGGTGTTCAAAGGAAAAAAAAAAAAAAAAAAGATAACCATAAAGTGAAGATATCTTGTATTGGATGTGGATGGAAAAAAATAAGAGAAAAGAGTGTTGAGGTATGGATATTATAGATTAGGAAGGATAAGTGCAGATCTAAGTAAGAAAAGGGAAAATAAATATGAAATGCCGAGGTTTCTTGAGAAATACATCGAAGAGTTCTTACCTGAAAAGAATATCCTGAAATGTGATGACTGAGGAATGGATGAGAGAGAGAGAGTGCGTGCGCGCCTTGGAGAAGAGTTCTTAGCCTGTTCTTTATTTTTAGGTCAATACAAGAAAAGTTGTTGGGGAGAGAGAGAGTAGATATTTTATCGTTCACTGAGGAAATTGTTACTCCCTCTCACCTATGCGGCGGTTTAGTAATAACGTCAAGAGAAAAAGACGGATCTGGCTTCAGTCCGCTGTCCATGCATCCTGTCTGCTGTCCATCTTTTATCAAAACTGGATATAATTTTGGGTGTAAAATAATGGGGTTAAATTTTTTTAGGTTAAAATATGTTTTTTGTCCTTTATGTTTACATGAGGTTTTATTTTAGTCTTTGAAGTCTATAAAGTATATTTTTAACTCTTAAAACTTAACACTAATAATGTTACTAATAGAAATTACTAACTAAACAAATTTCAATGATGACTGTACAATACTGACAAAAAAAATTTAATAAAGTCACATTATTTAAACCCCAGCTGGCAAACATATCAACTCAATTTTTTTAAAAAAGAAATCAGATTTTAATTTAAATAATAAGAGATAAAAACTCAGTCCTTAAACATTTTTTCCTTCTCTGTACTCTTCCTTCCCCATTGAAATTGTCTTCTGCCGCCACGCCCTCCTTCTTCCATGAATCTTTGCTACTCAACACTCAAGCAAAGCTTCCTCACCATTCGATCTCCTTTATATATAAAATATTGACTCCAAGCAAAACTTCCTTAATGTTGATATTGTGGTCCATTATTAATTCTCTCTACACCCAAAAAAAAACCTTTAGAGATAGATAAATGGCATATCCATGGCTTCAGAGATTTGTAAAGCAATGCCATTTTTCAAAAGTCCCAACCCCGTTGCATTCAATCCTCAAAATATGAGAATACCGACAATTAAAAAATCCCCTAGTTTTAATATTCAAGGACGTATGATATCTTGGGATTACTTAGGAATGAAGTGGCGTAAGATTGAGTTGAACCGAAGAAAACTCATGGTTAGAGGACGAACTGAGGAGAGGAAGACTAGGGAACCGTCGGACGGATTGACCGGTGGAAATTCATAGAGGAAGGAGAGGATTGGCGACTGAAGGGGTGGGAAGGGCATGAAGAAGGAAAAAATGTTTATAAACGGAGTATTTTATTATTAATATTTTACTTAAACTCTTAACCTTTTAAAAATTAGAGTTTAATATTAAAATAATGTGACTTGTTAAGCTTGCTTAGTTAGTATTGCATAGTCACTTCTTAACTTTGTTTAGTAAACATTTTCTGTTAGTAACATTAACGGCGTTAAGTTTTAAGGACCAAAAATACATTTTATAAACTTAAGGGACTAAAATAAAACCTCATGTAAACATAAAGGACTAAAAGTATACTTTAGCCTTTTTTTGAAGATAGTATTTAGTATTTTAAAATATTTTTCTGCACATATCTAATATCTTAAAATATTTTTTAAATAATATATAGTATCCTAAAATAATTTTTAGTGCTTTTAGTCCCTTAAAATATTTTTTCAGTTATAGCGAGTATGTTAGAGAACTAATTGTAACTTTACCCTTAATATATTTTTTGAGCTAAAAAAACTACTTTAAAATATTAGATTATAGTAAAAAAATATTTTGGAGTGGGTAAAAATCAATAAATCAATATCCTAAGTTTTGGGTGCTCATTACTATTAAGAAAACACACTAACGGTAAAATTGTAATCAGTCTCCTAAAACACTAGATACAACTGAAAAAACATTTTAAAGGGTTAAAAGCAGTAAAAAAAATATTTTAAAGTAATTTTTGGAGCTAAAAAAATATATTAAGGGTAAAATTACAATCCATCTGCTAATAGATTAAGTACAACTTAAAAAATATTTTAAGGGGTTAGAAGCATTAAAACTTATTTTAGGATACTATATATTACATAAAAAATATTTTGAGATACTAGATACTTCCAGAAAAATACTTCAAAATACTAGATACCATTTTTTTTAAAAAAAAAAATCATCCCCATCATTTTACACCCAAAACTACACTAAAACGGTGTAGTTTTGAGAAAAGGATGGGTAGCAAATAGGATGGGCAGCGGACTGAAGCCATATCCGAAAAAGACATATAAATACCATCTCAATGACTAAAACCTTAAAAATTTTGTTAACACTCATATATGATAGAAAGATAATTGGGGAGAAATCTAAGTTTTGAATGTTTGAGTGTTTTTACCAAAATTCCCCCTCTTTCTCTTTTATCTTCTACCCCACCCTACATTGCCTTCTCCTCTCTCATATGCAATCTCATCACCGTCTACCCCACTCCTCTTTCTCCCTCTTCCCGTCGCCATAGCCACAAGATGGGCGGTGAAGTTCCTTCTCTCTCCTTCCCCCACATCACCATATTCCTCATCTCTCCTAAACTCAACAGTGAGAGCGAGATTGGTGAGAGTGATATCAGAAGTGAAGTTCCTTCTCTCTCCTTCCCCCACCTCACCATATTCCTCCTCTCTCCTAAACCCGACTGTGAGAGCAAGATCAGCGATGGTAGTGGTGACGAAGAGAAGGGTGGAGCCATCGTCTTCCACCTTGAATCATGGGAGCCGTCTACATCCTCGACGTTAGCAGATCGTCGAAGGAATTGGGGGAAAATGCAGGAGAGGACTTGGTGCCTGAAAAGATCGTGGTAGGTGGCGATGTTGTGAAGAAACCCTTTAGAGAATGAGGATGATTTGGTTTGAGATTTTGGAAAAACAAAGACCGGAGAAAGGGAGGACAAAAGAGAAGCATTCACAATGGATGCTTCTCTCACTCCCCACCACAGCGTCGTTGAATACTTTCTCATAATCTTTTCAGTTGATTTTAGTCGCTACTGAAATCTAATTTTTGTTTGTGGTTGGGTTTTTGTTTGTATTTTGAGTTTTTACATGTGTTTTGCTAATTACAATTATGAAGTTCTCATTTTTTTGTGAACAAGGGCAATTAGGGCCTTTGGCCCCCCTACAAACCCTCCGATATTCGATGCTTTTTCTAGACCCTAGCCTTCTCAAATGGGCTAGGTAAGCTCGAGCAACTGCCTAATCCGGAGTCGAGGTCATGTAGAGTGCATCCTATAGCACTTTGTGCCAAGATGGATACCACCATCTACCTACAAGTGTGCTTCTGAGGATCAAACTCACGTTCTCACCTCAAGAGCATCAGCCGCTTACCATTGTGCCTAACACTTGTTGGTATTATGAAGTTATCATTGCCTATATTCAAGTTGTCAATACTCCTATCAGGTGTCGTTGACAACTTGAGAATAGTTAATGACAATTTGAGTATAACAATTAGCAACTATCTCATTTTGACTTATTTGTGATTAGATTTTTGCTTGTGTTTTGGATTTCTATTAGTGTTTTGTTAATTGCCATTATAAAGTTGTCATTTCCCGTAATTAAGTTGTCAACACCCATACCAAGCGTTGCTGACAACTTGAGTATTGCAATTACCAAGCACTCCATTTTGGCATCATTGACAACTTGAATATAGGTAATGACAACTTGAGTATAACAATTAGCAACTTGGGTATATATATTAACAACTTGGAGAGCTCAAGTTGTCAATTTTTGTACCAAAGTAGTTAATCTCATTACTGAAGTTGTCATCGGAACTCTAACCACCGACACCGGAGCTCCTACAACAGGCATGCTGATGGGGTGAGACTGGTGCTAGAGCTCCCATGGCTGACAGACGGTGGTGCTTCGGCGAGGTATTTTTTCTTTTTCTTTTATTTAAAAAATTGAGGGGTGTTATGATAAAATTACCAATACTTTAAAATTCCAATTTGATCCCCTGTCAGCTCTTTGTCATTTACAAGTGTTAATAGACTTCTTGGCTTTTAGTAATTAAAATGGTATTTATATGCCTTTTTTCCTAACATCAAATGATGTTTTAATTTTAATTTTATAATTTTAATTCAATTTTAAATATAAGAACTAGTTGAAAGTTTACTTTAATTTTAATTATAACACATTGATCCATTTTACCTCTTTAACTTAATAATTTTTTTTTCCAAATACTTACACATATTAATGGAGTTTCCATAAGGGATAGCTTCAATGCAAACAATTAAAAATGATATTTTAATTCTCTAAATCTCAATAAATTAGTTATATAACTTATATATGAAGGAACGTGGAGTACTTTTTTTTTTTAATTTCAGAACGTATTATGAGGTCTCCTCTTAGTTGATATGGGTACAATTAAAATATTGAAATGTTTTTAAACAAATATAGCAATTTAACAATTTTTCGAAATTTTTCTTAATTTATATAAAATGTTTGTTTCAAACATCTTATGGGAAAGAGTAACAATTTGATATATTGTGACAAAAAAAAACACTTTGGTACTAAAAAAACCAATTTGTAACTTTTCAATATACAACTATGTCATAACATATTAACAATTGGCACTAATTTAAAATAAGTATTAAAGAATTTATAAAAAAAATAAGTATTAAGTGTTAATAATTTTCTAACCAGATATCTAAATACTGCCTAATATCCTGGATATAAGACCCTTATATATATCTAGTTTGACGAGATATAAAAAACTAAATAAATTATTTAATTATAGCATATGTGATATAATCTCTCTGAAATAATTTTGGGTATTATTAACTTCTATATATATATCAGTTTATAAGTAAGCTAAATTAATTTGTAAAATGATAAATATAAGAGATAAAATAGGAAAATGTCTTGTATATATCTAGTACCAAAATTCACTTATAAACTAGATTTTATATTTAGAACCGGAGGTGGTATTATTTACTCCTATGTTGTATGCATGTCATGACATTTACTCCTAATGTTCATAGTATTCTAAAATCAAAGTGATATGCCGATAGAAAATTGAACAATATGTGTATTGAAATGCCATGTATATAGGTTGAAAAAAAAGAAAAGAAAAAAAGAAAGAGATTATAGTAAAATAAAAAAGAAGAAGAAGAAAAGAATTAAAAAATGAAAATAAAAAGAAAAGAATTGAATTGAAAACAAACAAACAAACAAACAAGAGAGTATTAAAAGAAAAGAAAAAAAAAGATATAGAAAAAATGTTTTGTAGTAAAAAAGAAAAGCAAAAGAAATAGCAAGAAGGCATTTGTTCTTGAATTTGGAAAAGAATTGGTAGGAGATTTTAAGTTATTTAGGTGTTATGAACATGCTCATTACTTTTGACTTGCATATCAATAATTTTTTCTATATTATTAATTCATTCCATTTAGCCTTCATCCAACATTACAAGCCTTTTAAATCCTCTTGATTTATTACATATATTGCTACTAGTAGTGGAGAAATTAGAGTAGTTACAAGCTTATGGTAAGGTGTTAATTAAGTGAGCTAGAGTGAAATGATCCCAATGAGGTGAGATGAGTGAAACACTAATATCTTGAGAGTCTTTGATGCTTCATTCTAATATTTTTGATTATGTACTTAGCTAATTTCTTTATATCGCTTGACTATAACTAGTGTTGGCTTTTGAAGGATTTGATTAATTGATCCATTGCTTTCTAATTATAAAGTTGTTCATCTTTCAATTGCATTGATTATTTGAATTAGAAATGGTGCATAATTGCCTTTGTTCAGGAATACAAAGGTCTAAGTGTAGGGGAATTGATTGAACCATATTTTTGTATGATATTTTATAATTAAATTGGGATTTTTAATACATTTTTTTGGGACATTATTGCATGATTAAGCATTAATTTTAGTTAGGGACAATTGTATTGGATTAATTGAGAATAAGGGTAAAATGGTCATAGTTTGTTAATTATTTTATACAATTGTTTCTTGGACTTTTGATGCTACATTTTGCTTAATCTTGCATTATAGGTGCTTAAGAAGAAAATTGGAGATTTTGTAGGTCAGAATTAATATTTTGAAGATTGGGAAAAATTGCAGAAAAGAGACCCATAATTTCTGGAAATTACAATTTGATGAAGAAAAGGGGCTGAAAAAATCACAAGAAAAGACCCAAATTATTTGAAAATTTGAGTTAACCCTACAAACATTTCAAAAAGTTTCATTTTAGTTGCTTCTTATAACTTTTAAGTTTTTTTTAAATGGCCCCTGATTAAAACTTGCATTTTGACCTAGTTTATTTAGTCAGAGGAGGAAGCTGGTTGAGAAGGGACTGATTAAAGACGCAAGCTGAGAGTTAAAGGGGGAGAGGAGGAGACAGCGCCGCAAGATTCAGAGCACCATACCCACCTTCAGCACTTCTTCCTCCCTTCCTCCTTGGTCGCCGGCGATCTCATCACCTTCATCATCACTGGCGACCTCCTCATAGTCATTCGAAACTATGAACCGGAGAGGTGAGAGCTGAGAGCCTTTTCAGGTTTTAAGAGACAGAGTTGAGAGCAGCAGGGACTGGGAGCGAGCTTCATTGGATCACCTTCATTCTTCAGTCTAACCTCGTCGGTGATAGAAGAAGAACCACACCATTGAACCACCACTGTCCCCTTCTTCATCATTGACCCTCCCTCAACCCCCATTAACTCCGTCGGTAGCAAGAGCTTGAGAGAAACAAAGAAGCATCGTGGCACCGGAGTTGCGGATGGAGACTCAAGTTTGGAGAGCTGAGAGTGCAGCTTGAAGGGAGAGAAGAGGGAATCGGAGAAGAGAAACCACACACCAACAGCATCGTCTTGCTCCGTCAACCAACCTCCGCCATCGATCTCATCTACTACCGCAATTTCCGGCGAGGATTCTCTAGATTCGACGACCTCTTCTTTCTCATATTGCCAACCACCTTGTATTTCTCTACACTGTGAGACTTTTACCTTCACACCACATCCACCATTGTTTTTTCTCTACCTTGATTACTCTTCGATAACATCACCATCGCCAACCTCCTTCTCTATTTGGTCTATTCTCAAATCACCATCAGCCACCACTAGCACCATTCCATTATCAATTACTTATATTCCTTCCATTCTTTCCTTACCAAATCCGTCAGCCCCATTCTCTCTTCTCTGTGAATTGATCTCTCAATTTCCATGGAATTCTGGTGGTGTTATGAAGGTTCTATGATTGTAATTAAGGCTATGAGTGGCTGATTTTTCATTGAGTCTTGGTGCTAGAGGAAGTAGGCAGAGCTTCAATGTGCTACAAAGGGGAGTTTATTAGTTTTCCATTAGCTCAATTCATATATTGTATTATGTTTGAATTAATTTTGTGTTGATATATGTTTGTGAGACTTAGATGAGTGATTATTTTTCTATAATGGATTGCTCGTGTTGAACTTTACATTAGTGCACTTGGATTATGTATTGAACTTATTTTCCTTTTGAATTATTGAAGTTATGCATTCTATGTGATTACTAGTGTGTGTGATGGATTTATTTCAAATTGAGTGTCGCGACAGTGCTCTCATCAAAGAGGAAGCAAGTGCATTCAATTGATTTTCGAACACACATCAAGTGGTTTTTAGCAATTTATCTAAGAGATGATTATGAATGCGATCGTAGGAGTAGTCATTAATTAGATAAATTAGACTCAATGTGTTTGCTTGAGGTTTTCACTTTGACTTGATGATAAATTAACTCCCAAATCATTTTAAGAAGCTAGGAAAGCCATTTACTTTGCTACCAAGATTCATTTCTTCATATTCATCCCATTTTTATAAAAATACCAAAAATATTAATCTAGCATTTTATTAGATTGCATTTTCTTTTAGCTATTAATTTGAAAACCCCAAAACTAATTTCATTGCATTTGCATGACATTTAGATTACTTAGGATTCAATAAAAGGCTCATTAAGAAGAGAGAACGATTCTAGGTTTGCCTATACATAATCCATGCTTAATTTTTTATTATGGACCCCAAGGCTGACGTACAAAAGAAGTCTGTAATCAAATGGCACCGTTGCCAAGGAGCTAAGTAATTGGCTCCCTAGGTAATCTAATTATCAAATTCACTTTTGACAAGTGGTTTCTCGTGTGAAGCTTGTTAGTTTTGCTTTTTTTTTTTTTGCATATAGTTTAGGAATTTTTCATTTAGGTAGCTTGCATAGCATTCATTGCATTCTTGCCTTGATTTGATTTGGTAGCTTCTGTGTGGTGTTGTTTGCATTAAATTTGATATGATTTTGAGTTCATTTTTCTGAATTCACCATGTCTCCAAGTTAATTCATCATATACTTGCATTTTTGTCATTTTGAAACTTCTTTCTTTTTCATTTGCATTGGTATTTTCTTCTATTCTTTTTCTTAGTTTCATAGTTTATAGTTAGATAGTCATCTTGTGGTTCATTGGGAATTTATTGTGTTGAATTTTCATTGCTTGGTTTAATCATAATCAAGGTTTACCTTTTCAATCTCACTTTTCTGAAGGAGATTCGACTAAAAGGGAAAAGTTTATCTCTAAAAGCGTCTATTATATTCAACAAATATTAAGGATTCTTCAATCCAAATTGGGAAGTCAAGATAGAAGTCCAATTGGTCAAGAATGTCATGGTCCATTTTACCATCCATACCACGAATCTTACCAACAACTTTCATTCCAACTTAATCACCCACCACACCTGTAACCCCCTACCGTAATTAATATTCGAATTACAAAATTAAAGTGAAATAAAGACCAATAAAAAACAAATAACATTTTACAAACCCATCTACCAGACGGGGTTTTCACGAATACCTTTCGAAATCATTCATAACCTGGTCTCACATTCACATTTCCGAATACAATTACTACACAAAGATAAATTACATTCAATATATCAGAGTACGCAATGTAATAAGTCCAGCAATTCCGGATTCTATTTATTTACTCAAGCTTCAAAGGGCGCATTAGCCCATACAAGCCCTCATATGGGGATTACACAACAAATCTCAATACAAATAATCAAATCCTCTTCCACATATATTCATTCAAATAACCAAATACAATTATCCAAATATACATCCCAACTAAGATAACCAATTACCAACTTCAATCCCGAAGGAGACCTCATCTCCCTTGGTTGCATGCTCAATCCTCGATCCACTACCCTGTCTAAAAGGTCAGTAGGGGAGGGTGAGATTCGAGAGAATCTCAATAGGAAAACAATATCAATATGCATGTATGATAGATATTTAATGCATGACATGCTTGCATCACACAACTCATGATAACACAATGACAATTTGCAAGCTCAATGCTTCGAACAATATACCTATGGCCATAGCACAAATTGAAACATAGCTTCAAATTACACATAATTATGCAAAGCTAAGACATGCACCAACACACTAACACATATATCAAATACAAGCAGAAGAGATATGTTCCCTACACTCTTTCCACGTAAGCTCCAGCTTCGTTTACTCGCGAACAGAATGAATACCAAACCACGATCAGGGCGAACATCAACTCTATAATCAAAATCATGAACATAGGGTCAATCCCTTTTCCAATTCCTCAACATACAAACACTTAATGTTGGTCATCATTTAACACCTTTAGGTGGCTAATCAAAGCCTAAACATATGCCTAAAGGCTTGGGAAACACTTGACCAAAGATCATCTTTTAAAAGTCCAAATGCTGATTTTTGCGGGTGGGCCGCGGCCCACAATCCATGGGATGTGGCCCAAAACTGCCCAGAAACATTTGGGCTGCGGCCCAAAACTGTCCAGAGACGCTCAGAAACATTTGGGCTGCGGCCCAGAATCCACGGGCTGCGGCCCAAGAAAATCCAGTTTCTACCTGAACTTCTAAATATCATAACTAATTCCACAAAAATAGAAATGAGGTGATCCCAAAGCCAAATGAAAGCTATTCAAGTCCTCTACACAGGAAAAATATTGGCCTTTACTAGAAATCACCACACAAATCCAGATTTACACAAAATCCAACATTGCTCCAAAACAGAATCCAGTTTCGTCCCCAAACTTTGGACAAACATAAATCCCAGTTCACAAAATGAAATGACACATATTATATGTCCATTTTGAAGCTTAAGATGTGAAATTTAAGACTGGAAAGTTTCATAATTTTTCAACATCATTTGCCCAGTCAAAACATCCACACCATCTAACTGTCCAGAACAGATTTACATTGGCCAGATTTTCCAGATTTTCACTAATGATTCCAATGGTTCCCAAATTCACACCAAATACCATTTCCACATAAATTTTCACAAGGAACCCATTGGAATCACCAAAACAACCAAACTCACATCACATTGACATGTTTTACCAATAAATCATAACATGTCATCACAAAACCACAACACAATCACACATTGTCATTCTTTTCATTCCAAGTTCTCAAACCAATTCCAATGGCCATATCACACAACAAAATACCAATTTCACCACAATACACAAGGCAATTCCTCAAATCCAAAATCACCTGAAAATCTGGGCAAAATTCAAAATTCACAAAGCCCATCCATAAATCACAAAACTTAGATCAAAAGGCTTCCAATACTCACTTCTTCCTCTTTCCCAAACCAATTCCTTGATTCTTCATCTTTCCAAATTTCCTCAAGCCATCAAACACCACCAATCAAGAATCTAAAACCATAGAGATGAAGCTCTCATCACTATGAACAATATTAATGAAGAGTGTTTGAACAATAGAGGACAAGAACAAGGGCAAAACATCACATTTCTCTTTCTCTTTCCTTCTCTATTTGGGACGCCATGGAGTCTTGAGAGAAAGAGGGAGTGAAGATGAAGATGATGAAGAGAGAATCAGTTTTTCCCCCTTTTTCTCATGTGTTAACCGACTATGAAAGAGAGAGGGAAGAGTTTGAATGTTGACCAAGATCCAAGGGCTCAAATTGTGCCAAGTGTCACACCCTTATCACATCTCTCATGAGTTCACATAGACACACACACATGATTCCACCCCTTGATCTTTTGCACAAATCAATCCTAACCATTGATCTTGAAGTGACCAATGAGTTTCCTCTTCGGTAACCGATCAATTGGTCGGTAACTTTACCATTTTGCCCCTAATTTCGGTAATTCTCATTGAATCACCACCAAACACTTCATATCGTTTCATTTAGCCACAATATGCGTCTTCCCTCTATTTTAAGTCAATTTAGATGTTAATCCATAATTGAGCTTAAATACAGGGTTTCGGCGTTACTCACAACGCATACGAATCACATCGGGTGCCAAAACACCCCAAAATCTCCAAAAGGGTTCATTTATCACTAATGACATTCACTTTAGAGTCATTAACCCTTAATCACAATTTAGGATCTTGCTAAACCAGGGCTTAGCAATCCACTAATCTCAGGCTTATTCTCTAGCCTCAAGTCTCAGAATTCGGGGTATTACAACACCTACCATATAGAGCATACCATAAGCCTTCTCCATTACCATATAACTCATATTATGAGCCTGATCTAATCATTCACCAAACAATTGCATGCCATATCATGATCCTCCTCCTTCATTCCATCCCACTTCCCGACCATATTATCCACCCCATGAGTCTTTATACCCACCATTTGAACCATCTTATGGACATCATTCCCAACTATGTGTGCCAAACAAAGAACCTACCATTGGTAAAGTCATTTAAGAGTTCCAAAGCCAAATCACTCAGACTATTAATGAAGAGTGGTCACATAAGAACACCTTTGCTCATCAAATAGAAGTGATTCAAGAGTTTCAAACTCAAATGGATGATCTTAGCAAGGAGTGGCGGTCACAGATGGACTTTATTATCAGAAGAATAGAACAAGAGAAAGAAAGTGAGAGATTGGAAAAGGAACTTGAGCGTCTTACTCAGCAATCACAAATGTTGAAGCATAATTTCCAAGCAAATCCTCCTCCTATGTTCCCACATACACAAAAAGTGAAGCAACTAGAAGAAAGCAATCAAGAGTTGGAGAAAGCAATGACATGTCATGCACAAAAGGTTTCTAAGTGCCATACTCTACCAGAGACTTACCCACCACATACACTTCCATATGAGCCACCCACTCCGCCATGTCATGAACATTCACCCCAATCTTCTGCTCCTCAACCGTCCGGACTTGATGCCTTTCTCATATTGCCATATATGGATGTCTAAACCCTTACCCTGTAAAGAATGTATGACAAATAAAAGGTCCGACATCTCTAATTATTCATGCTCAAGGATGCTCTTGAACTCTTTGAGGAAATGGAAAAGGAAATAGAGGACATTGAGAGCTTCATCAAGGCATTTGTTGACTATATACTATGGATAAAAATTGTAGCAGAAGAAGGAGCTCCATAGTCCTATAACTCTAACAATAAGGAGGAAACTGAAGAGCAAAGGCCACATGCCATTTCTCAACTGGAAGATTCCAATCCTCCAAAGCCTATTCCCATACAAGCACAAGAAGTGAAACAATTACAAAAGAGCATTGAAGAGTCTTCCCTACCATTTGGTAATAATCCTATCCTTATAAAAGTAAACTCTTCTACTACTTTAACTAGTGAAGCTATAATGATTTGAGTGATGATGAGGTGGATAAGGAAATCATTATTGAATCCCCTCAAATGTTTGAAAATGTAATTGCTCAACCCCTTTGTTCTAGTAGTAGTGATTCGATTGTACTTGTTGATGAGTGTGCTTCTACTTCTTTGTGTGATGCTTTAACTATTGAAAATGCTTCTCTTCATTGTACTAGGGATGATTGTGATAAATTGAATGGCATATTTTCATGTTCTTGTGCGAAAGATCAAATATGTGTAGACTGTTATCATGAAAAATGCCATTTTCTTGTTGAGTTTCAAAAGAAAGCATTTAGTGAAGTGATTGATTCTACTATTAATATTGATGCACCTCCTAGTATTATTGATGATTATAAGCATGACAATTGTGAAAATGTTAAATCTTGTATGGATGTCAATGTGGTTGATTTGAGTAAGAAAGATTATAGCCTAGAATGCCAAATGCCCAAAATTCTCATTGGATTACTTTCTTGTGCTCTTGTTAGTGATAACAATTCTGAAATTTTGATTGCTGAAATCTCGCATGTTAATGAATCTTTCCAACAAGTGTTATCTTGTGATTTGCCACCCGATGTAACACGCAAAATCATTATTTTGAATCTTTAAAAGTCTTAGGTGGTAATGATTTAAACAATTCTCTTCTTTCTTCCACTCTTTTACCTCTCACCCCATGTGATTGCAATGATGATGTGGTATACCCCAACTCTACGTTAGATTCGGCACATTCCACTTTGCAAAAACAAGAGAATTTTAAAAAATTAACTAATTTTCTGACTCCTATTGATGGGAGTGTCATTGATTTCCTTGGATGTGATAGTTACTTGAGAGTTTAGAACTTCACATGCCTTTATTTTACTTGAAATCTCTCCATGTTTCTATTTTTGGATGGGATACTGCTATTTGTTTGTCTTCTTTATAGACACATTCTTAGAAAAGTCATAGGAGGAACCAACTTCCACCTCACAGTTTTGGACCTCTTCCTATTGATCCCAAGCCACCTCCACCAAGGAAATTCAATGTGGGAGAAGTTGTTTCACAAGACAAATGCATGATTCTCATTAGGGATGAGAACTTCTCCTTCAAACAACTCAAGATACTCTAACACAGGTTGGCTCTTTCCTCACTTGTTTTCTTCCTAATTTATATGGTTTTTTGGAGCTTAATTGAGGAAGATAAGTGTTGGGGAGGGGCACAATCCCGTAGTAAAATGTAGAAGT
Source organism: Inga leiocalycina (assembly GCA_963242795.1). NCBI lineage: Eukaryota > Viridiplantae > Streptophyta > Magnoliopsida > Fabales > Fabaceae > Inga > Inga leiocalycina. The sequence goes on from OY725321.1 coordinate 65,400,259, forward strand.
TATGTAATTTAGTAAACAGAATAAGAACCCCCTTTGTATTCTTTGCATTTGTGGCCCCTACCTACTTAATTACCATTGTGCCTTGAATTTTAACTTGCTAAGCATTCTCTTTAGAGTGATTTTCCACATTGAGGAGAATGTGTTGATTAAGTGTGGGGGAGGGAAATACATTTTCAATCCCATTGATTGTTTTAAATGAGAAAATGCCATAAAATAGAAAATGTTTTAGAAATTTTTCAACAACTTTTCAAAAATGACTTGCTTTGATACATGTTCTAAGTGGTAAAGGGTCGCATTTGCTACTTTAGAAATGTGATTTGTGAGCAATTCTTTGAGCTTTCATGTGATCTAGTGTTTTGGAAATTTTTTTTAAAACCATATTTTGTTCTTCAAGTGAAAGGGAAGAGAGATTAACCCACACTTTAGATTTTATTAATTAACTCCTTGTTTTAAGAAAAGAGAGTTTCTACATAATTAGTACATTTAAGGTTTGAGCATTTTTATAATTGATTGAAATGTTTTAATTAATTGTGTTTGTAAGGTTAGCATTTGAATTAGTTAAGAAAATGCATTGTGGTTAGCTTACTATGCAATTGATTGTATTGGAGTGAGCATTAGAGAAAGACCTTATTGGAAGATTATTTGAGCCTTGAATTCTTTCCATGTGTGCATGTTGACTTAGTTTTTCACCTTCTAGAACTTGTTTCCACTCTTTTTCAAAGCGACATTTGCATAGTGTAATGGAAATAAAAGAGGCATTCAATTTTAAACATTTACACCTAAACACAAACCTACATTCACTAGCCTTTGTTTACCTCTTTGAGCCATTCCTATGTTATGTGCATGTCATGACATTTACTCCTAATGTTCATAGTATTTTAAAATCAAAGTGATATGCCGATAGAAAATTGAACAATGTGTGTATTGAAATGCCATGTATATAGAAAACATGTATATAGCTTGAAAAAAAAAAGAAAAGAAAAAAGAAAGAGAGTATAGTAGTAGAAGAAGAAGAAGAAGAAGAAGAAGAAGAAGAAAAGAATTGAAAAAAATGAAAAGAAAAAGAAAAGAATTGAATTGAAAAAAAAAACAAACAAACAAGAGAGTATTAAAAGAAAAGAAAAAAAATAGATATAGAAAAAATGTTTTGTAGTAAAAAAAAAAAAAGCAAAAGAAATAGTAAGAAGGCATTTGTTCTTGAATTTGGAAAATAATTGGCAAGAGTTTTAAAGTTATTTAGATGGTATGAACATGCTCATTACTTTTAACTTGCATATCAACAATTTTTTCTATATTATTAATTCATTCCATTTAGCCTTCATCCAACATTACAAGCCTTTTAATTCCTCTTAATTTATTACATTTATTGCTACTAGTAGAGGAGAAATTAGAGTAGTTACAAGCTTATGGTAAGGTGTTAATTAAGTGAGCTAGAGTGAAATTATCCCAATGAGATAAGATGAGTGAAACGCTAATACCTTGAGAGTCTTTGGTGCTTCATTCTAATATTTTGGATTGTGTAGTTAGCTAATTTCTTTGCATCACTTGACTACGACTAGTGTTGGTTTGAAGGATTTGATTAATTGATCCATTGCTTTCTAATTATAAAGTTGCTCATCTTTCAATTGCATTGATGATTTGAATTAGAAATTGTGCTTAATTGCCTTTTTTCAAGAGTACAAAGGTCTAAGTATAGGGGAATTAATTGAATCATATTTTTATATGATATTTTATAATTAAATTGATATTTTTAATGCATTTTCTAGGACATTATTGCTTGATTAAACATTAATTTTATTTAGGGACAATTTTATTGGATTAATTGCAAGTACGGGCAAAATGGTCATAGTTTGTTAATTTTTTTGTACAATTGTTTCTTGGAATTTTGATGCTTCATTTTGTTTAATCTTGCATTATAGGTGCTTAAGAAGAAAATTGGAGATTTTGTAGGTCATAATTAATATTTTGAAGACTAGGAAAAATTACAAAAAAAGCCCCATGATTTCTAGAAATTACAATTTGTTGAAGAAAAAGGGCAAAAAAATCACAAGAAAAGACCCAGATTCTTTGAAATTTGAGTTCAGTCCCCTCAAACATTTCAAAAAGTTTCATTTTAGTCCATTCTCAGAACTTTTGAGTTTTTGTTTTTCAAATGGTCCCTGGTCCATTAAGTCAGAGGAGGAACCTTGACGAGCCATTTCGTGGGATTATCAAATAAAACTCAGTTAAATGCATTATAGGGCAACTAACCTAGGTCGATCTCTACGTTGAGCTTATATTTAGTTCCTAAGTAATCTAATGTAAATAGCAAATTAAGCAAAAAGTATGGGATGTGAGTTTCATCTATCTAGTTAAACTAAAGAGCTACTTGTTTATGAATTTTTCAATGTATAAAGTGAGTGGGTGGGTGTAAATGCAAAGGATGAATGTCCTAGGTGATTGAGTCCACTAACCATCCTTGTCCAATTTTAATTTTGAGTTCTTCCCTTAACTAAGCACAAGCACTAGATAGAACCCTTACTAATCAATATTCCTAGCTTCTCAATTTAATCTAAACATAAACTTAATTGATCAATTAGGAATACCTTGAAGTACTTAGCTTATGATAGATTCATAAAAGATCCTCTCTGTTAGAACAGGCTGACACCCAAGAGGGGGGTGAATTGCGTGTATTATAAAGACTTAACTACTTTGAAATTCTTTTCCCATCTTATGAAATTAATAAGTATGTAAGTAGTGAAATATAAAACCATAATCAGTTATTGAAATCATATATGCTGGAAATATAAGAGTTCAGGGAAGAGAAGATGCAAACTGTAATTTATCCTGGTTCGGTCCAATCCATGATGACCTACGTCCAGTCCTCAGGCTCCTCCTGAGATTTCAATCCACTATCTCCCTCAAGTTTAACCGGGTACTTGAGAACCACTACAATCTCACAAGTTTGATCCGGGCACTTGTGAAGCCTTCACAATTCTTCCACTGAGATATGAGCTCCCCCTTACACACTGTAAGGTTACAATTTGTTTCCCACTCAAGATTCCCCAATCTTGAGTAACTCTCACAAATATAGAATGATTACAACGAAAGATTACTTCTCTCTATATGAAGTAGATAATGATTAACACTGAAGTACATGGTAGGAGTATTATTACAGTGCTTCGGTCAAGTAAGATTCAGAGTAATAGCATATCAACATTGTAGGCATGGGCTCTCGTCATCGTTCATTTTGAATGACTCTTCTTTTATAGTTGATGAAGAGCATTTGACCGTTTGAGCTTTTCTTCTTCCCGTTGAGGCGTAAAATATTACTGTTGAACTAGCCGTTGGAAGCTTCTGACACAAAAGTGCTTTCTCCGTCTTGTGTCTTAATTCTTATTTGATCACCTGGAAAATGCTTAATCACTAATATAATGAAGTATTAGAATGATTAGAATCAATAAGAACAAGTCACACAAAATTTCAATGATTTTCAGAAGTTTCAAGGTGATACTCTATTTTCTGGAAAATTAGTTATTCGGATAACTTCTGTTGTATTCGAATAGCCTTCTTTGATAATGAGTAATATTTATTCGAATACTTTATCCTCTATCCGAATAAACTTTTAGAACTTGAAGTGTATTCGAATAGTGAATTCCTTATTCGAATAGCTGCCTTGTAAAACAAATGATATTATTTGAATAGTGTCATTTGTATTCGAATAATATTCTCTCATAATGAACTTTAATATTTGAATAGTCGAACCCTTATTCGAATAGCCTTTCTTCACAAGATATGATATACTATTCGAATACAACTTGTTGTTTTCGAATAATGTCTCTGACACAGTATATCTGCTTTTCTTGGAATCCAGAAATCTGAAGTATCAATCTCCTGTAACTTGCTTTGAGAATGTTAATCATGAAATAAAAATATAATAAGCAAGATTAATGAAGATTAATGAAAGTACTCAATGAATCTGAGAAATTTAGATTTAGATATGATGCTCTGTTTTTCATGAAGAACAAGTATTCGGATACTATTATAATTATCAGGATAGTTTAAGTCTTTTCGGATAACTTACTATTCGAATACCTTTTTCTCTATTCGGATAATATTTGAAATTTTACACTGAGACTATTCTGATAGTTCCATTACTATTCGAATAATATTTGATTTTTTACACTGAGACTATTCTGATAGTTCCATTACTATTCGAATAGTCCTGACCACTGCTTGTTGATAGTTGCTTTACATTCTGCCCAGATTCGCAAGTGGGAGAGATTTTTTGGTGGTTGTGATGTTTTTATCTTGAGGGTATTTTGGTATTTTCATATTATTTATTCATATTTCAATTAAAATTTATATTACACTTCCATCGTCATATCAAACACACTTTAAAACTCACTTCCATCTGTAGTTTCACTTCCAATTCCATCAAAAACTCTTCCAGCATACCAAATAGGACATTAGTATAAAGGTTTTCTTTAACCCCAAATAAAAGATATTACTATACTTTATCTCACAGTGTTATAATGCTTTTCCCAGCCTCTTCTTGTACGTATAAATGGGGTGTTCATCAAAAGGTAATTTCCTATGCATATAATTACGGGATACTCTAAAAAAATCAACAATCATTTTTACATATAAATAATAACATAACGATTTTTTTTTATTTTTAATAAATTAATTATCTAACTCATATATTTAAACTATAGGTTGTATTTATTAATTATAATATAATATATCCCAGAAAAATTTAAAATCCCTGTCACTTTCATAATTTTACATTTGGAAAATCACATTAAGGTCACAATTAAGGAAAATAATATCAAAAAAATCTCATAGCTTATTAAGAACAAGTGAAAGAGTAGCTATTGACAAGTGAAAAAACTAATATTGACAAGTTACAAACTTTTTTTGATATTATTACTTTTAATTATCACCTTAGTGTCATTTTCTCTTTTACAATTTTTACTTTATGCATCCATTTTTTAGCATCATAGGACTTGAGTATTTATGTACTTCTCTTCACCACTTTGCTGTTTTCTTCATTATTCTAAAAAAAAAATCCCATAACTTATTAAGGACAAGTGAAAGAGTAGCTATTGACAAGTTACAAATTTTTTTTTGATATTATTACTTTTAATTAGCACCTTAGTGTCATTTTCTCTTTTACAGTTTTTACTCTATGCATCCATTTTTTAGCATTATAGGACTTGCGAATTTATGTACTTCTCTTCACCACTTTGCTGTTTTCTTCATTATTCTGAAAAAGAAATATCAACCTATTTTGAAACGTGATGGCTCCTCACCGCCGACAATCAGAGGTATGTCCTATTACAGAGGATGAGGTTGTCCTATTACAGAGATCAGTGGCGTTGAATTAAATTAAATCAAAATAAGGGGCCTTCTTTTTCAATTTGTCTATTGGAAACTTTTTGTCTTTCTTTGTTTTTGAATCTGTTTGTTGGCTATTTAAGGAGATGTGTACTTGTATGGTGGATATAGACACTAAAATATCATTTATCATGATTTATTTAATAAATTTTATTTATTATTTCTTGATCATTGATGAGAAATAATTAAAAAATTATTAAGTTAATTATTTTTATCTTTATCTGTCAATTAAATGTTTTTTATTATATTCAAAATGTATAAATAATACTTAAAGAGAATTGTAATGGTAATTAAGAACTATATGGAAAATCCTTTCAGTTTTTAATATAGTAGGAGTTAGATAATTAATTTGTAAATATTAAATAATTTTTCTAAGTTAATTACTTATAAAAATGTGTGTTGATTTTCTTAAAGTATCATTTTATTCATTTGTATTGGAAACTATAATAAAAAACTTTCCTATGTACAATCAGAAGTGGGAGTTTAGGTAAAAAAAAATTATAAACTTAAAAGATAAAATAGATTGAGGTCTTATATTTAGCAACTAAACAAAATCTATCTATTAGATCTTATATTCAGGACTAATTCTTTCACTTTAATTTTTTACCTAAATTCTTTCAATTTTCCTTTTCATAAGAGTTAAATAAATAATTTGTAAAGGGTTAACAAATTAGTTAAGATAGTTCTTTATAAAAAAATGTATATTGGTTCTCTTAAAGTAACACTTTAATCATTTGTATAAGAAATTATAATAAAAAGCTTTCTTTTGTGCAAACAACAGTAGGAATTTAGGTTTAAAAATTATAAATTTGAAAGATAAAATGGATTAAGCTCTTATATTGATCAACTAAACAAAATCTATCCACTAGCTCTTATATTCAGAATTAGAAGATGTAATATGAAATAGGGTTAAGGTGCACATTCAGAAGTATTTCAAGTATATTCAACACCATAAAATATTTTGTAGTGCATGCAACACCCCAGAGTTTTTTTTTTTGGTCCAGTACCTTAAAATGTTTTTATGTGCAGCCAACACTATGAAGTATATTTTTATGAGCAACTACCACCTTAAAATATTTTTTGATGCATCCATCATTAAGACACAAAAAACACTTTAAAATGCTGGATTCACCTAAAAAATACTTGAAGGTATTGGATACACCACAAAATATTTTAGAGTATTAAATGCACATAAGAAAATACTTTATGATGCCGAATGCATCTTGGCCCTATATATAAAAGAACAACTAACTTCTCAATATTTAAAAGTTCAGAATTTACAACTTAAATTTTTAAATTTATAATTTATATAAATTTTCTTAAAATATTTTTATGAGAGCTTTATTATATACTCTCCAAGTTCTAAATATAAGATAAAATTATTTTTTAAAAAAATTATGAAAGTTAAATAAGTTATTTAATCATATCATATGTTATATATACTTAGATTTTATATCAGTTTAAAAGTTAAATAAAATAATTTTAAAAAAATGATAAATATAAATATTTTAAAATAATTTAATTAGATTTTTTAATTAGATTCTTCAATCTCTGGCATGAGACTGTGTATCTCACATGACTTTAATACTATTAGTTAGTTTCTATGTCGGACAAAAAGAAATAATCGACCTTTCTTGAATTAGACACACACACACTCTATATATATATATATATATATATATTTTAGTAAGGAAAATTAAAGTATGTACTTAAGATTCACATTAGCAATGAGTTAGGAGTGAGGGCCATGTAGGCAGGCCGTGCCTAAACATGATAGTCTGCTTTGATCCCAGGTCAGACTCTGCATCATGTCATTCAAGCTCCCTCGTACTAATTTTGCCCTCTTTTTCCCCTTCACTTAACCCCCCCCCCCCCCCGACTGGGATACATTTGCCCGTTAATTTAACTCAACTTTACATTATCCATAAAAACATTATCCTTATCTCAAATAAAAACGGGAGAATTACACTAAGGTCTCAAGGAAGAAGAGAAATGAAAAAATGGTCCCATGGAGTTGTTAATACAGACCCCTGAAGTTGTTAACGAGTTGTCAATACAGGCTCCTGGAGTTGTTAATAGGACCATTTTTTCATTTTGCAATCTATAGGGATCATTTCTTCATTTTTTTTCATTCATTGGGACCTCATTGTAATTCTCCCAATAAAAACTGAGAAAAAATTAATCTTTTAGTCTCTATAATTTTGTTAGTTATAACTCAACTCCTATATTTTGATTTGATGCAGTTCAATTCATATAGTTTTAACTCAATTATAAGTTACTCCTTACAATTATTACAATTTTATAATTCAGTTCCTATAGTTTAGAAACTAAAATCATAGATATAATAAATGTTAAAAACTAAATTATAAAATAGTTAAAACTATAGAGACCGAATTGCAATAAGTCAAAATTAAGGAATTGAGTTAAAATCAAGTCAAAACTATAGGAGTTGAATTATACTTGTTAAAGTATAGAAATTGAATTGTAGTTGAGTCAAAACTATAAAGAACAAAAGATTAAATTTTCTAAAAATTATATATAAATAAGTCTCAAAATTTTATTTAATATTTACTAAGTTTAAAGAAATTTAATTTTTACAAATAAAAATTTTCATATATTTTATGATATTTACATGTCAATATTTCTATTTAATGGTTTCATTTTTATTTGGATTAACTTATTTTAAGCTATTTTATGCTATCACATGAATATGTGATATAAGTTTTATCTTGTAAAGCATGAAAATACTTTTTTTAGGCTTATAAAAATATATGATAATAAACACATATATATATATACACACACATATATATTATATATTCCTTTCATTTTGGAAAGTGGAGTAAAAGTTTTAAAAAAAAAATTATATAGCTCTTATGACCAATGAACAATCTAACCGGGAGTCATCTTACATAGTATAGTAAGTTAATGTATAAATAGAATAACTAAAAAGCTAAGAAAAGAAGATAAAGACAACTTTGAAAAACGAATAGGAAATTTTCTGAAGCAATGCTAAAATATCTTGCTAAGTTATGGTGGATAAATGAAAAGGATTCGCAGGAATACAGATGAAGGACTTCTAAACACAATTGCTTGTTAGCAATCTCTTAAATCTCACATTTATAAAGTTAAAGTTGTGGATCTAGAAAAGCGATGCTTATTATGGTATAATAGTCAATTGTAAATCTTAGCTATACTATTTAGTTATATTGTAAATATTAGTTCAGTTGTACAAAACGAAAGTTAGTTAGGCAAGTGTGTAGTCTTCATATCAAGTTATGACTTGTAACTAGTGCCTATATAAGGACCCATGTACATTCATAAATGATTTATGAAATTCAATATTATTTTTTCTAGTTTAAAGTGTCTCATTCGGTGTTATGGTATCAGAGCCCGAAGTATTTGACTTCATGCTTTTCTCAGTTCATTTCTAGGGTTTCACATTTGTTCCTTACTTTCTCGATTTCTCCCGATTCTTCTTTTCTCTCTCTCGGTCTCATCAATTGACCGACTTCCTTTTCTTCTCTTGATTTCACAGATCTAGTTCGTTTCTTCGTTAGTATTCTCTTCATTAATTTTCTTGATCGAGTCTTGTAATGTCAACCATTCTAGTACACTAGTCTTCTTCCACTTCTGCCACATGTGGATCTCTTCCCAATGATTTCGCTTCTCCGGTTGCTAACGCAACTCATAATGTATCAAATCCATTCTACTTGCATCCTAATGAGAATCCGTCGTTGATTCTTGTTTCATTGGTACTCACTGGTCTAAATTACCATTCATGGTCATGAGCGATGCAGATAGCGTTACAGTCTAAGAACAAAACTAGATTCATTGATTAGTCGATTCCAGCTCTGTCTTCATCGGATCCTCTGTTTCCAACGTGGGAGAGATGCAATATGATGGTGTTCTCCTGGATTACACGATCTGTGTCTCCTACCATCGCACAAAGCATTCTTTGGATTGATCGTGCTGCCAATGTTTGGGAGGATCTCAGAGATTGATTCTCTCAGAACGATATCTTCCGTTTAGCTTATCTTTAGGAGGAAATACAGAGTTTGAAGCAAGGAGATTTTCCTGTAAGTGACTATTTTACCAAACTTAAGATTATTTGGGATGAATACCTTACACTGCGACCTCTGCATTCTTGTGTATGCACTCCGTAGTGTTCATGTGGCATTAGTAGCTTCTATAAGAAAAATATGGACCAGGACTATGTTATTAGATTCCTAAAAGGGATGAGTGACCGTTTTGCATCTGTGAAGTCACAGATTATGCTTATAGATCCTTTGCCTAACATCAATCGGGTATTTTCTTTGGTAGCTCAACAATAAAGGGAATTAGGTTTCCAAAGGACTAAGGTTATTACCTTGTTAAATAAAACTTCTCAACCTCGTTATAATTCTTCTGAAAATTCTTCTCAGCCCATGAAACAAAGTACATATTGTGCGAGAATGAAGCATAGCTTCCCCCTTGGGTTTAAATTTCGCAACTCTTCTGTTAATTCTGTATCTGGTCTGAATGTGCTTCCTAGTCAAAAAACTAATGAACAACCGAAGGTGGCTAATCCATCCTACAGTTTTACTCTAGAATAATACCAGAAGTTGTTAGCACTTGTTCAGACATATACTTCACCACAACCACCATCATCCTCCATCAATAATGTTACTGCTTCTGGTATGTGCATTACTCCCATTTCTTCATCTTTTACAACTTCATGGATCATTGATTCTAGAGCTACTGACCATGTGTGTTCTTTCTTTATCTCTATACTTGACTTATAAACATATTTCTCCTATCATTGTCAATTTATCGAATGGCAACCGTGCTACTGCTACTTACAGTGGTAGTGTTCATTTTTCTGATTCATTTCCTATCCATAATGTCTTATATGTCCCTGACTTCTGCTTCAATCTTATTTCTGTTTCTAAACTCACTACTTCTTTACCCTATACTGTTTCATTTCAGACTACCAAGTGCTAGATCAAACTCCTGCCATCATGGAAGATGATTGGTTCAGCTGATCCTATTGAAGGATTATACATAATGTCACATCATGCAAATCTAAAGGCACATACAATCAATAATCTTACAGTTACACCATGTACCTCACTATTTGATCTTTGGCACTTTAGGTTAGGTCATCTTTCCACTTCTACCATGTCTATCATACATCACCAATTTCCATTTATTTCTTGTGATTCTACCTTTAAATGTTGTGATGTTTGCCATTTTGCTAAATAGAAAAGGTTACCATTTCCTGTAAGTGTTACAAAGTCTAATAAAATTTTTCATCTCGTTCACATGGATGTTTGGGGTCCTTATCATTTGCATTCTGTTCATGGTCATAGATATTTTCTTACTATTGTGGATGATTTTTCAAGATATACATGGGTTTATCTTCTTAATCAAAAATTTGAAGTTGCACCTCTTGTCAAACATTTTGTCCGAATGGTTCATACCCAATTTAATACCTCACTTCAAATAATCAGGTCTGATAATGGCATGGAATTTGCTCTTACTAATTTTTATTCTGAACATGGGAACATTCATCATACTTCTTGTATTGAGACTCCTTAACAGAACAGTAGGGTTGAGAGGAAACACCAACATATTCTCAATGTGGCTAGGGCTTTATTATTTCAAAGTCATTTGCCTCACCCTTACTGGTCTTATGCTATTATGCATGCCATTTCTATCATCAATCGCTTGCCTACACCTTTACTGAACAACAAATGTCCTTATGATCTTTTATTTCAACAATCTCCTTATTTGAATATTTTGAAGGTTTTTGGTTGTCTCTATTTTGCTTCTTCTTTAACTCAGCATCGAACTAAGTTTGATTCTCGTGCTCATAAGTGTGTTTTTCTTGTTTTTCAATTTGGTACAAAGGGTTATGCCATTTTAAATTTACATACCAGACAAATTAGTGTTTCACGCAATGTACAATTTTATGAGTCCATTTTTCCTTTTTGTAATGAAGACCAGACTTCTATCCCTACCTCTCTCCCTTTACCACAGGCTCTTCCTTCTCTTAACTTCCTTGACTCTCTTCCCTTTGTCCCTATTCTATATTCTTCATCCGATTTCCCTTCTTCTTCTTTTGTTCCTCCTCCTTCTCCTTTACCAGAACCAAGAAGATCCACTAGACCTCAAAAACCTCCTTCCTATTTGCATGATTATCATTATTCTCTTCAATGTGCATCAGTGGTACCTGATTCCATGGAGGTAGGTAGTTTACATCCTCTCTCTCAAGTTCTTTCATATTCTAATCTTTCTCCATCTTCTCACCATTTTACACTTTCTTTCTCTATTGATGATATACCGAAAACCTATTCCCAAGCTATTAAACATGAGGGTTAGAGACATGCTATTTCTGCTGAACTAGATGCTTTACAACAGAATCATACCTGGGTATTAACTAATCTACCACCTGGAAAGTGCCCCATAGGTTGTAAATGGGTTTTTGCTAAGAATTACAATTTGGATGGTAGTCTCAATAGGTACAAGGGTCATTTAGTAGCTTAGGGTTACACACAAGTCAAAGGTGTTGACTACAATGACACTTTTTCTCCTGTTGTTAAACTTACTACAGTGCATTTGTTGCTTGCTCTAGCTGCTGCCCACAATTGGCACCTTAAGAAACTTGATGTGAATAATGCATTTTTGCATGGTGATCTTCATGAGGAAGTATATATGCTTCCACCCCCTGGTTTGTTTATTTCTTCTCCTCACTAAGTGTGTCGGTTGCAACATTCTCTCTAGGGTTTGAAGCAAGCTAGTCGTCAATGGTTTTTTAAGTTGTTTGAGGCTTTCCTTTCTCGTGGTTACCATCATTCTCAAGCTGATCATTCTTTATTCATTAAGAATACTAAGACTTCTCTTACTGTCATACTTGTCTATGTTGATGACCTTATCCTTAGTGGTACTGATTTGCTTGAAATTAATTCTATTAAGGCTTTTCTTGATGAAACTTTTAAAATCAAGGATGTTGGTGATCTCAAGTACTTCTTGGGTTTGGAAATTGCCAGGAGTTCTAAAGGTATTGCTTTATATCAAAGAAAATTTGCTTTAGATATTATTGTTGATAGTGGTTTTTTGGATTGTAAACCTATATATACTCCAATGGCTAGAGATGCTAAATTGACTAAGGATTCTGGTACTTTGCTTGATGATAGTTCTGTCAATTGAACCTTGGTTGGCCGTTTATTATATCTTACCAATACTAGGTCATTTGCTATCCAATAGCTTAGTCAATTTGTTCAACATCCCACCACTGCTCATTTACAGGCTGCTCATAGGGTCCTTCGGTATCTTAAAGGAGCTCCTGGTCGTGGCTTTTTTTCCAGCAACATCTACTTTGAAACTTATTGCTTTTAGTGATTCTGATTGGGCTGGTTGTCTTGACACTAGGAGGTCTATTACTGGGTTTTGTGGTTTTCTAGATCAGGCTCTCATTACTTGGAGATCCAAGAAGCAATAGACAGTTTCCACTTCTTCCTCTGAAGTTGAATATTGTGCTCTTGCTCTTCTACTTGTGAATTGTAGTGGCTTAAGTATCTCCTTCAGGATTTTGGTCTCCCTCTTACTACCCCTACTTCTCTTTATTGTGATAGTCAATCAGCACGGTATATTGCAACTAATCCCACTTTCCATGAAAGAACTAAGCACATCGAGATTGACTGCCATATTGTACGGGAAAAGATCAAGTCTGGTTTGATTCATCTTCTTCCTATCAAATCTCAAGATCAGTTGGCTGATATTTTTACTAAACCTTTGTCTCCTTCTCCATTTTGTACAATCCTTTCCAAGCTAGGAATGATTGATATACATTCTCCAGCTTGAGGGGGTATTAGGGTATAATAGTCTATTGTAAATGTTAGTTGTACTATTTAGTTATATTATAAATAATAGTTCAGTTGTACAGAATGGAAGTTAGCTAGGCAAGTGTATTATAGCCTTTATATCAAGTTATGACTTGTAACTGTTGCCTATATAAGGACCCATGTACATTCATAAATGATTTATGGAATTCAATAGTATTTTTTCTATTTTAAAGTGTCTCATTCTCTCATTTGGTGTTAATGCTTGCAAACACCTGGTGAGAAATGGTAGGCTAGTGTTCCATTAGAACTTCTTAATGGGAGTGCCACCCTTGGCAATAATAATGAAGACTCAACTTTTTGTACTCGTACAGGAAGATAACCTATCCTTCAATATTAAGAGAAATTGAAGATTTATAGCTAGAATTGAAGAAATGCCCACTATAATCATTTGATGTATATTTGAAAAGTTAAAGGTCGAGAAAGAATGCATACTTCAAATTTCTTGGATGCATGATTGAAAGGGGTGACTCATGTTTACCATGATGTAAGGCATTATTGCACTTTCTCCAAAATTGTATTAATCAAACATATTATGCCGCACATCACATAAGAGAAGGAAGACCATCTTGATTTTAATCACACTTTAAATTCTAAGAAGTTCATGTGAGGAAATAAGAAAGCAACCAAACCAAATCGACCTGCATAGGGGCATGAAATAAATAAATGTTCCATAGATTTCTCAACTTCACATAAAATAGACAAAGCACAAAAGAATTCAAGTGATGTTTTTACAGCATATCACTAGAGGGCAAGACATTATTTAAAAATTTCCAGATAAATTGCAATTACTTGAATACAAGCCGAATTTTTCAAAAGAATCTTCAAAAGTGATCAACGCTAGCACCATAATAATTCAAAGATTGAGAACTATGAGTCACCCCATCCTTGACTGTATAAAAACCGGAGGCATTGCCACTCCGACACAAACATTTTGGAAGATTTAAAATGGAGAGGGGAGTTTCAAGAATAGCATTAGCATTAACCAAAGAAGAGTATGAGGTGCAAACCAAACACGAATTCCATTCAAGGCCTATTTGAGTTGGCGTTTGAGGAGCACGTTCACATAAGTCGAGACAAAACTCCTCTGATATACTTACCTCATACACTGTCAATCACATTATACAAATAACTTCTACCACTAACCCAAACAGGCACTTAAAAGAATTCCATGCATAAGGTGAGGACCAAAGACGAATTACAGAAGCTTTAATAGATGTAGAAAAAGAAAGAGGGTCAAGAAAAGGAAGGTCCCACACTACGAGTGCAACAGATGACTACTTATTAGTTAACTAATTGTCTCAGCTTTAGCGAAATGAAATTAGCGAATTAGCGAAAAGAAATTATTTTGTGAGGAGATTCTAATTGTCTCAGCTTGGTTTCATAGCTCTCTCATAATTACAGAAGCAAGTTGTTTTAAAATGGAACTTCAAACACCATATATGTGTATATATACAACATGGTTTCAAAATGACCATTAATTGATGCTAGAGATTGTGTTTCCCTGTTCATCAATCAATGAATGAACATTTATGATTCTATTTGAATAAAGGCAACCTGCAACACATCCAAGGCCAAACTCATATTAGAGGTATGAAGAATGAACTAATGGCCACATAAATAAATAAACAAGTAAATAAATTAGTGCCAACAAGGAAGAGAGCAGAATGCAGCATCATTTTTTATCATATATTTCTTAGGAAATATCCTACTTGAAATGTCAATAAAAAAATTGAAATCCTCCAATGCTAAAAGTCTACATTCAAATCAAACCTTCAACATATCTAATTTAGATATATCTATATATACATGTATATATATATATGTGAGTGAGCGTGTGTGTGTTTCAAATTACATTCAACAAACGTATCTAATATATATTTTTATATATAAGTAGCTAGGTAAACTAATTACCCCAGCTTGAGAGATGTATCAGAACTATCACAGTCTTGAGGAGGATTGCCAGATGTACTGCAAATGATGATGGACTCAGAAGACAGCCCTTGTTCTTGTGCAAGTCTCTGTAAGTGTGTACTCCTTTGTGTTATAAGACTTTCAATTCTTAACATTTGAGAAGAGAGGCGAGAAGATAGTAAAAAATGTTTGATCACCTGCTTCATTCTTTGATTTTCTTCCATGAGTTGGATTCCCTGTACATTGAAGCAAAGAAGGTGACTGAGAGTGTAGAACATTAATTGTTAGTGTCATAAAATGTAGCAACATGTATCACCTGGGATATTTCTTGAAATCCATTATATATTAGTGAAATCACGTACATAGGTTTGTTTGAATATGGATCTGAATCCTACTATATTCATAAAGGGATTCACTTAGAACTTATCATTCAAATGAAAACTCAGGTGACTCTTCGTATTATATTCTTTCCCAGACATGAATCCTCCACAATGAGTGGCCTATATATATTTCCCACCTTTCTCGTTTCTCTATAACTAAAGTCGTGCAATCACTACAGAGAACGAGTCATGTGTTGTAATAATGACTATCTGATTACTTATATTCGGGCATTGTCGAACCTAATTGGGTTCTTGGGCTAACTCCCCCAAATGCATTGTTGAAACACACAGATTGTTGGAAAGCAATTTGGATGTTACATGAGCAATCTTCTTTTTCATCCCTTTCACATACATTCATTAAACCATTTTGTTTTCTCCAAATGTGAAAGACTCATTTTTAGTATGTTTGAAACTATACATTGAGTGACTTAAATGTATTGAGTAAAACTTTTGTAAACTTGATATAAAAGTTTTTCCTACTTCTGGACATACAAGTGATATAATGAAATTTTCTTTCACAAGCAGCTAAACACATCAATATTGCTTATATGCAAGGAATTATTAAGTGATGATCAGTTGATGAAAGGCCAAAATCTATAGATGATTATCTTTGGCATGTATATGTATTTACCTTTCTCTTACGTGCGTTGATCTCTTTGAAGATTCTTTCATCCTGAAACAATAGTCATAGTAAATATGTCATCCCAAAAGCTTGCATGCAATAACTCATAGTTATTGGGTAATGAAGAAAACAGGCCAATTTCTTCTCAAGACGAAAAATAACTAGCAGTTTTAACCACTAAACTAGATATTTTTTTTATACACGGTAAAGGCATCGCTTTAAAAGATGTAAAAATGATGAAGTTTGACAAGACCAAAATATAGATTTTATAATAGAAACTGTCCAGATCAGGTAGATTCTGTATCAGCAATGTAGAATGTTTAAAGAAATAAATTGAATCTTGTGATAGAACATTGTGAACAAGGTGGTCTCCTACAGATTTATAAGGTATTATTGATTGACTATTGATACATGATTGATGAAAAGATGGTCCTTGTCCTTTTCTATGTCTTCTACATACAATTCCTGAAAGTAAAAGAAAGAAATTGATAGCATAAAGGAATCCTAACATTCTTAGAGTTTGTTCCTTTAGGGCCTTTTTCGGCCAAACATTTGGGGCCCAGTCGGTCCACGGAAAGCATGAAAATGGAATGGATTTTCAATAACCACAAATTTTTGTATGATGCTGAAAATGGTGGAAGAAGTTTAATTTTTTATATTTGATTAACTAAAAATAAAATCAAAACCACGAAAATGCCCAGAAGAAAGAAAAAAAAAACCCTCTCCATTGTAGTTCCTCAGGTGAAGGGTATTAGTGAAAAAATGGTGTGATTCTAAGATTTGGGAATCAAGATTGTTCTCATTTTTATGGAGAATCATGTCTGGGATGCATACAACAAAAAGCAAACCAAACACACCATTCTTAGGAATACAATTGAGAATATTCGGAATTGAAATTCAAGGAATCCAATCAAACAAGCCCTTAAAGTTTATAAATTGGTATGCAAAATACTAATGTAATACATTTTCCTTTCTTCGCATATATAATACAAAATTTATATAACCCGAAGTCTTGCTCCTTCTATGCCAAAATGTAAGTCACTTTCAACTATTTTACCCAAACCTGGTTAAAGTTAATTAGACATCTCGTACTTCGCAAAAATTACTTGAACATTCCAAAATAACCCTTATTAAACTGTAATCTAATGTTAATGATATCTCTCATCAATAGGAGGTGAATTTAGAAGGAAATCATTTAATGCTCACTACATTCTATAATATGACTTACATTTTGAGCTTCCCAAATCTTCTAAAAATGTGACTTACATAACTTTAGAGGGTCAAGGGTGAAGCATAAAAAGGATCAAATTAAAACCTGTCTTTGAAACAAAGGACAAGCCTCTTTGAAGTCTTTCCTCTAGTTCCTGCAATTCTTCAAGAGTGCATTCTTGAAGTTCTTCCCCATTCAATTGCCTGTCGAATGAATTTAGTGAAAATCATGTGTCTTAGTAGCATAATCTGCTCAACATTCATTCATGGTATGTATAAAGCTATTGAATACCTCCATTCACGAGTCCTTTCTGCTACTACCTTGCTCAGCTTGTGCTCATCACCTTCAAGCTACCACAGATTTTAACAAAAAAAAAAAAAAAATCGAGAAGATTAGCCTTTCATGATTTTCCATCCTTCATATATTCTCAAAAATTGATTTCAACATTAAACTAATTATCTCATCTTTTCAGTTCTCCTGAGGAGTTTCAGGACCTAGCTAGGGTTTTCTGTAGGGAAATGCAGTTTAATTTTCTGTTAATGCATATTATAGTGTATGCATAAGATTAGCCCCTTAATCCTTGAACATGACTATCAATCTTGAAGCTATAATTAAGGGGGGGGGGCACTTCTAGAAAAAAAGAAAGAAAGCTATTTATAATACAAAGAATCAAGAGGGAGGAAAATATAGGTAAGATGAACTCAACTTCTTCAGTGAGTCAAGAACTTCCTAAGAAGCAGATTCCTTTTCCCCTCTGACTCATTTGGTTAATGTTTCCTCAGTTATTCAATTAAATAAGAAAAGAAAAGGAGTCAAGTTAATTAGAGTGCGCTATGTGCAGTTACACACAATTTGAGATGTCATACTATTAATGGCTTATAAACTAGTACTTCTTTCTATAACTTATGTATATATATTGATATATTGTTGATGATATACAAGTCAAAAAACTCTTAGGCTCATTGTCAAGTTTTGAGTTAAGATGTGGTATAGAGTCCATTCATAAGCATCATGTTGCTGCTGTTGGGCCCAGCTGGTTTCTCTCCCTTTTCAAGACGCCCTCTGGGCCCAACAAGGGGTAACAAAGCCTGGTTTGATAGGACGAACTTGTGTGAAGATGATGATGAAAAACCTAGACTGCAAAAGCCCTCTAATGCACAGTTCATGTGGTAAAGGTAGACTCACACACTTAGGGGAGAGATTGTGTGGGATACAAGTGAAAGAACCCAAACTCGCTAGCTTAAAATTGTGTTTAAGATGTGATGGTCTCCAGCCCTATTGATTATAAGGAACTCTTTGCTCCTTTTGCTGGAATCCCATAGCATAGAGATAAGATCTTCATCAAATCAAATGGATGTTAAAAGTGTTTTCTCAACAGTTATGCCTATCGTGAGAAGTATGCAATCTTCGTAATGCTAACTGTAGTCCTAATTATGTAGGCTCCTCATGCTTTGTTTGCTAAATTCAGCGTTCAGCTATCTTGGGTTCACCTCTAGTCCTCATGACTTTGCATTTTCATTTGCAAGGCTAACAGTGGCATTGTTTTATAGCTATTAGCACAAAAAAAAAAAAAAAACTGACATGATGGAGTTAATTTGGAGCACATCTTACTAAGCTCGTCTTATGAACAATAAGACCAAGACCACTCCTCTTAGACCTAACATTAAGTTCATACCACATGATGCACATTCAGACATAGATATTCTTGCTTTGGCATTTTCTTGTTGATTTATGAATCTCCCAAACCCTCTTCCTAATCTTCAATATGCATACTATATATAATTATTAAGATTTATTTAGCACTTTAATTTGTTGCATATAAATTGATCACATATAGATATATATATATAGTGAATAAATGGACAGCACACAATTAACTCTCAACTTCTGGCAACAAAAAACAAAAAACAAAAAAACAAACAAACAAACTCTCAACTATGTCTTCTGCTTTTCTTTGTGCCTTTCTTTAATTGTCTCTCTCTACTTGATATATCTAATCTCATAGAATGCAAGGTTTGTATTTGTTTATATATCCACTACTACATATAATTTTAGCAACAACCTCAAAACATTGTAAAAATGTTGCAGATATAAGCAAAACAAGAAAATTATTACAAATTAAACAAACAAACAACAACATAGCCTTAATCCCACAAGGTGGGGATGGCTACATAGATCAAACGACCCCATTGTGCTCTGTCAAAAACCAAATATCGGAAAAAACAAGAAAATTATTAACATGAAATAATTCATCATCTCAAGATTAGTTCTTACTTGTTAAATACATGGTAATTAATTAATTAAGTGATAATCAAACAGATCAGATATACATAAATGCCGACACTTCAAAAAAATAGACAAATGAATTATTTGTCAAAATCGGTATACTAATAATCTAGGCCTATATTCCAGGTTGAATTATTATGCATTTTATTAGAGCAATCTCAAGTGAAACCTCACTCTATCAAATCTGGATGAGATTAGAGAGCATGAACGAGACGAACGAAGGCATAAGGCTACCATAACTTCTCTCGATCAGCAAATATAGAGCAGGATTATTCATTTTCCTCAAAAAAAAAAAAATACTAAATCCCAGACGTGATTGGAATTCAGATTATTCTGAATTCTACTAGTAGAAAATATAAATTGGAGAGAGAAAAGATACCTTGTATTAGCGTAATCAAAGAGTTTGCCAGAAGCTGAAAACACAAAGAGGGCAATCTCAGCATCACAGAGAGTTGAAAGCTCCATAGCTTTCTTGAAGAGACATTTCCTTCTCTGAGAAAGCCACCTGCCTCGCTGCTACGTTCTCTATCTTCTTTATTGCTATCTTCCTTCTCGTCATTTCAATCCCTCATTCTTTGTAAGTAAACAAATTTAACTTTTTTTGAAAAAAATAATTAGAGAAATCAACAGCCAAAAAAGCTTTAATTTCTACATGTTCTGCGTTGGATTGAAATAGTAGTGAGCCATTGAAGAGATCAGGAAGAAGAAGAAGTGCAGATCAAAGGAAGCAGAAAATAAATATGAAAGATAATGGAGAGAGAGAAGATAGGGTTTGTTGAGAAGAAGAAGAAGCAGCAGCAAGAATCTGAAAAGTGAATATGAAAGAAGAGAGAATGGGAAGAAAGAAAGAAAATAAAATTTTTGGAGACAAGGAAAGCTATAGTTGGGAAGTTAGAGGCAAGGCCTTGTGTCCGCCGTCTTTCCTTATCTTAACCTTTTTTTTCTTCTTATTTTTTCCTTTTAGTAAACTTATTTGCAGCTTTATGTCCACGTCGTTTCTTAAATGTCTTTTTTTTTTGCCATCCATTTCCCTGGATCAAACATTGTGAGTTTAATGTTTTTAAATATACACACACGACGCGCGTATCTTAAATAATAACGTACACATAGTTCAAAAATTCATGACACCTCTCCATTTGATAAGTAAAATAATATATCCCTAACTTGTTAACGAAAAATCGGACCGAGAGTAATGAATTTGTCACCGCATAAGTTTAAGGATAAATGGGTCAACCGGATCTAACCGGTAGTTGAAACGGTCATATTAAAATATTATAATTTATTAGTGAAAATATATATTAATATATTTTTAAACTTCTATAGATAAAAATGAAGATTTTTAGAAAAAGAAATACTTAAAATCTATTAGTATTAGTTATAATGCCTATACTTATGCAATGATATCTCCTTTCCTATAATTATTATATCTTTTTAAATAATTTTTTTCATTATCTTCATTTTTTTTAGATTTGTTCTTTCTTTACCTAATTTTCTATTCATTTTGGTTTTCAACCTCCATTTTCTCCTCAAGAATCACAAAATAAAAATTTGAAAAATAAAACCGGTTTTGACCAATCCGACCAGTTTCAGACTAGTTCAACCGGTTTCACGGTTTAACCATCAAACCAGACCGGACCACTGACCGGTTCCCGATCGACCTAGCCGGTCCAGTCTGATTTTTTATTCTATGCTTGTTACAAATTTTTTGTCTGACCTACTTACAGATTAAAATACACATTTTATGTAACTTCTTTTATTAATTTTGTACTATACCATTCAGTAGTATTCCTTATTTAATAGTGGTGCCAAGTAACTCTTATTTAAACATAAATATAAACCAACACAGGTTTCGTGATGAGTTGTAAGAAATTGAATCATAATATCTAGATATGAATGTTATATATATATATATATACACATATACATATATATATCAATTGAAAAAATTGGGTGAAATTTGATGTGAATGTATATTGAATTTTGATACTGAAAATGAAGATGTTGATGGCTACATGTTTGTTCAAATTGGGAAACAACATACAATCAACCAACGTTATTTTCCTATTATGGCCAAACAGTTGAATTAAATAAAAATATAGCAGCCCTTTTACATGAATTACTCAAAAGGAATAAGAATAAAAAATATACAATATTTATTTTATTCGAATTATTATCATCATATAACGGCAATATTTTCTTATTATTTTTATTTGTTGATTTATGAAATTTTCTAATTTTTAAGTGATATAAATAGTATAAATTTATTTTGGACAAAAGTAAAGGTTAGTTTTCGCCCCAATATTATTCCTTTTTAAAAGGAAAAAAAATGAACATGGATTTATAGAAAAGTTGGAAGTCCAAATTTATACATGTCACTTTCATAACATTTATATTTATAAGGGAGAATTATTATAAAATCCAAAAAATTTGACATCTAGAACAAAAATTATGATTTTTGGAAGTTTGGTCAGAAAATGGGAACACTCTGTTTTCCATATTCTTGACTTGAGTAAATAGACAAATTACATGAGGTTAATTTAGTAATTTATCAATGTGATTATTTTTCCCTTAAAGTGTATGTATAGAGATTTCAATCAAGTATTAGAACATAGAAATTGGATGTGTAAATTATAAGTTATGAATTTTCACACTTTGGGTAGAAAATCTGGAAAATTCTAACTTCTCGAATGGACAGTCAGTTTGCACATGGAATTTGGGAGACTAGGTCTATAAGTTGATACTGGACATTAGTTTTCTTGTACAGAGGATTTTAAGAGTTTTACATAGGAACTTGAACCACCTCAATTTGAGTTTTCCAGCTTAAGATATGATTTTTCAAATTTTCCTAAAAATTGAGGCAAAATGGGTTAAGTTGGATAATTGATCGCAATTTTAGGAAATATAATTTGTGAGGGTTAGTGAAAGTTGGGGACAAATTTAAGGGATAAATTAGTTGAATTAAAACGGTAATCATAAGGGGTAAAAGACATACAATATGCCTTAAATTAGATACACAATAGACATAAGTATAAAAGATTTTCAAAGATAACCAACTAATTCAAATTAAATGACAAGAGTTATGAGAGGATCAAGAATAACAAAATTTTAACTATGTTAATAAAATTGGAATAAGTAATGACCCATCTCTACATGAATTTCAAATTATGGGTTTTCATATATACTCGAGCTCAAGGGGAAAACAGATTGGTAAAGATAATTCATCAGAAAGGTTGCAGTAGTAACTCTTTCTCATATATATTATGTAATTGTTTCTGTATGTTTGTGTTTAGTATCGATTATATTCGTTTTATGAATATATGGTTTGATGTTTGGACTATGTGTCCTAAAGCCCTAAGTTCTGAAAGTGCATTGTTTCATGGCGCGTATCACTAGGCTATAAGACCTAATATGCATTCAGTGTGAGGCCATAAGTCCTGAAAGTGCATTGTTGTATGGGGTGTATCCCTAGGCTTTGAGACCTACTATGCAATCTGTGTTGCCCCGAGGCCGTAAATCCTGAAAGTGCATTTTTACATGGGGCGTATCCCTCGGCCGTAAGACCTAATATACCAGTTGTGTTGTATTGAACTATGCATCCTGTGAATGATGTTTGTGCTACATCTTGATCGAATGCTTATTGTTTGATATTTTATTTTGCATGCTTCGTGAACTTACATATATTATGATTGTCCATTATTACTACTGAGATTCTCGCGAATCTCACCCTTTCCATTAAATGACATACAGCTAAAGCAAGCATCTCGAGAGGCAATGAAGTAATTATTGCAAATAAATAAGAAGGTGGAGAAGAAGGGTTATTATTATGTTGGTTATCTGTTTATTAATTTTGTTAAGACTTAGGATCTTCTGGTAGACTCATATGACTACAAGTTTTGTATATATGTATATATATGAGCATAGAGATGTACATAGTGAAGATAGTACCTATAGTAATAGTAGTAGTATGAGCATGCATAGTACGGGGTAGCCATAGTATACCGTACTTACATAACGAAACAAAAAAAGGGCAATTGCATGTTATGAGCCCATAATTAACCAACAATAGACTAGGATAAGAGCATAATAATACTCTAATATTAGTAAATGGAGTTTAAAGAATTTTTTAGCCATAATGAAGAGTTTAAACAACTAAATAATTGTTTTAGAAAGTTTTAAGTTTTTCACAAAAGCCCATTCATTTACTGGTTTGAACCCTGCATTTGTTATTGAACCATATTATTATAAAAATTTTCATAATTAAATTGGGCTTTTTAATGCATTTTCTGGGACAATATTTGTAACCCCCTTCAAGATTAAGGCCGAGATTTACTTTTATAAACACGTAATTAAGGTAGAATTAGAGACCAGAGACGATTTGGAACTTAAGAAAGTAAATTTCCCAAAATCGGGGTTTTCAAAAACTTTTACAAAACCTGTTCTCAACGGTCTCATATCCACATTTCAATACATAAATGACCTATATAGGTTGATTTCATTCATACATATCAGAGTACATCATAAATTCTCGACACACTCGAGATCCATTAGTTCATAAAAGGGTTCTTACAAGGCATCATGCCCATAACTTCTTTCCCTTTACTTGAGGATTACACAAAACTATATAACATATCTCAATATATATACAATTGATCCAAAAAGAGATATCCAATGAATTTTTCATGATAACCAACAACCACATAGTCAAAATTAACTCCTACAACAGAGCTCTAGCCGCTCTTCGTCACCCGTTTTTCCTTCGATCTTTCTGCCTTGTCTAAAAGTTTATATTTGGGAGAGTGAGATTCTAAAGAATCCCCGTAGTGTCAAATCAATCATAGTATGCACAACAATAAGGCATGAAAGCAAATCATTACACACATATGGCAACTACAATAGCAGTTAGAGCGGCAAGGGCAGGTATGACTCTTGTCACCCTTACGTTTGCTCACGCTGAATTGCTCACGCTGCATTGCATCACAATAATCCACACAATTTATTTCACCACAGCTGGGATTCATATAAAGCATTTTATAATGCAAGCCATACAGGCAAGGTACAAACACACAGCCCACGGGTCGAATTCACAAAGATCCATGTCGATTACAATGGCACTCAATGGCCTAGCTAGAGATAACCAGCGTCAATTCCTAAACGGCTTATGCTGCATTGCTCGTGCTATAATGGACCATGGTACACACAGTTCACAAAACCCAATAACAAGTCATGCATACCAAAACATCATACACAATATGAGAGAAGAGTCACCACTACCTTGATCCTTCCGTGCGTGTCCTAGCGCCGGTCTCTCCCGAGTAGGGCAAATGTCAAATCCTATATTCATAATAAGTGACGAAGTGTCAATTCTCTATTTCAATTCTCATTGACTTCTTAACACTTAATTTGGTTATCATTATTGCTCTTTTAGTACCCATGTACAACCCTATCAATAGCTCTAAAGGGTTGAAAGACTATCCCCAAAGATCCCCTTTTAAAAGCTCAAAACTGACATTTTACACTGCTTCACTCGAGTGAAGACGGTCTCACTCGAGTGATGGTACGATCTGCACTCGGGTACAAGAGAGTGATAGATAGCGAGTGAGCACCCGAGAGCACAAGAACTTCTTCAAAAATAGAGACACTCGAGCATACAAGACCTCTCTCGAGTGATAGCCAAATGCCTCACTCGAGCATCCAAAAGTGAAATACAGGAAGTGCTCACCTAAGAGCACAAGAGTTTTCAAGGATCAGGAAGACTCAATCACAACCCATTGCACTCGAGTGAATACGACATACCTGTGAGTGAGAAGGCACACCCTTGCACTTTACCCGCGAGTGACAACCTGAGAGGCAAGTTCTAGGTGTCAAATATACCAGCACTCTAGTAAGAGGAGGCTCACTCGAGTGATATCCCACCACACTCACAAGTGAGGCAACACTTGCCTTTGACCACAGAAGTGCAATAAGAACATAAAGAGAAGAAAACAAAGTTTGCACTACCGCACTCTAGTAGAACTCATCACCACTCAAGTGTTATTCATCTTAGACTCGAGTGATTCTATAAGAAACTAGAAAACGCAAACACAATGACAGTTTTCCAGAATCTTTACTAAAAGCTACCAATGGACCTAAAACCTCAACCAAAGCTACTCCCACACAAAAACACCCTAGGAATTCAGTGGAATCATCAGAGTTATCCAAATCCTACTCCATTATCATACTTTAGTCTTAGGCAATATAATCATCCAAATTTCCAGAATCATACAAACATACCATTTCAATCCCAAATCAATCTATCTATCCAAAACTCATACCAACATACCCTTACTATACAAAAAACATGCCAAAAGCCAATGACTCTCATTTTCGGATTAAAGGTCACAATTTCTAGAAATTCCAAACTAGACCATTTGGCATAAAACTTAGATAGATAGATTAGTCTCACTGACCTCTTTCACTTTGCCAAAGAGGTTCTTTGATTCTCAAATCTCTAAAATTTTGTGGGAGCTCAAACTAACACCAATAGGCACACTATAAACATCAAAATGAAGCCCATAACTCATGGAGCAACATTAAAGAAAAGAATTTGAGCAAAGGAGGTTATTTACTCACCCAAATCACAAGCTCTTCTTTCTCTCACTTGGCAGCCATGGAGGACGAATGGGAGAGAGAAAGTGAGGAAGAGATGGAGTGTGAGAGATGAAAATGATGATGAAGCTACTCCCTCCCCTTGTCAGCCGAAATAGAGGAAGAGGAAGAAAGAGAAAATAATAATTAAATCATATTTGACTTTTCTTTATTTCTCACTCTTCTTCCAACTTGCCACATGTCACACTAACATTAGCTCTCATAAAGGTAAATACCCAATTAATCACTTAATCCCTCCATTATCCATTTAATCACACTTCTCATCATTTTTTCTCTTAGCTAGTAATTAATTTCTCTATTAATCACTAACTTATGGCCAATAATTCCATTCTTCCAATATTCCATCAATTATGACATATTAATTAAAATAGCCACAAAACACATAATAATTCAAAATTATCCATAACAATTGTCATTAGCCTTTAATCAAAAATTGAGATATTACAATAGTCATGATTAAGCATGTAATACCCCAAATTTTGGGATTGGAGGTTTGAGAATAAGCCTAAATTAAGTAGACTACTAACCCCCGATTTAGAGGTGTCCCAAATCTATTCTCTAATGTTTCTTATATCTTTGGGGTATTAAAGAAAGTAAAATGGTGAATTTTGAAGAAAGTGATTATGCTTCCAGTGAAATTCCCTGTGAGGCAAAGAGATTATCTCGGGATTTTAGATGATCAAATGATATCCAAAAATTATGATATTTTACAGGGTAAAAGTAGACATCTAGGGATTTAATTTGATAGGTATTATAAACCATTTTGACTAGTGGTTTGAGAGTTATGAATTTTTGAAGTTTAGCTTGCGAAATTGAAAAGTTTCTATAATAGCTTCCAAAGATTAAAAATCTGGGAATGATATGCTTCCCATTGGAAAGAGTCTATATTTTTCCTTGAAACTATACTCAATAAGAGTTCTATAGGCTTTGGAATCTCTCCTAAACGATGTCTACAAATTTAGTTATGATTTTTCAAAGTTAGGATAGAAAATCTGCCAAGAATGTCAACTATTCCAAAAATTGGGAAATAAATGTGATGGCAATTGTGTAATTAAGTAAAGGTCTATATTTTCCCTTTATTGGTGGACATTTTCTTGGGTATTGATCATGCCAAATGTCATCATTCAAAGCCAAGGGATTTAATTAAAATTGTTAAAGTTGGGGCACATGTTTAATTAGATTAAAATAACATTTCTTGTACATGTGGTTTGATTAATGGAATTGAAGCCCAAATTTGGTTGATAAAGGAGCTTGGGACGTCATGTTATAGGCCAAGAAAGATAAGGGAATTGGTTCAATTACAATGGGCTTATATGACACAAGTTAGAAGAAGATAAAGTCAAAGTAGATGTGGTGTCATAAATCTAATTTTTGTAATAAACTTAATTAAGGGAAAAAGATGAAGATATTTTGTTAAAGCCTTGTTTCATCTTTTCTCATCTCATTTCATGTCCAAGCAAGAGCGGGGGAGAGAAAGCTTAAGAAATAGAGAGAAAGAGGAGTTAGGGAGCCAAGAATCCAAAGGTAAGAGCTTGAAATTCCAAGAGTTAAGTCTTATAATTTGTGTAGTTCATCATCTAACCTCTTATTCTCCATGGAAACCATTTTTTAGCAAGCTAATCTCAAGGTTAAAGGGGGAGGAAGGTGACCCTTAGAGAGAGAAACTCCAAGAATCAAGAGGTGACTTCCAAATCTCAAATCCTTTGGTGTATTGATGTGTTATTGTGATTCTTGGCTTGGTTTGTGAATTTTTTATGGATTTTGTAGATTTGGGAAGGGAAAACCTAAGGGCTTATGCTGCCCAAATTTATTCTACTCATGTTTAAAATGTGATTAAGTAGTTAAATAAGTGATTAGAGGTGTAAAGAATGTGGTTTATGGATTGAAATCAAGAAATTCCATTTTTCCCAATTTTTATAGAATTTCGTCCAGATCTGTTTTAGGCTATGTTTGGACTAGGTTTGAGAGTTTTTGATGATTCCATTATGTTTAGAATGGAAAATTGTGTGGCTTCATGTTGGGTGCGAAGTGAGAAAAGCCGTAGAAAGTGAAATGATAAAAATAGCTTTAAAACCCTCACATAGGAGCTGCCAGGGTAGATTCATAATTAGGGCTGGAATTTGAGAAAACCAAGGTCAAAAATGGATTCCTTGTGCAAAAATATGTCAGAATAGCCTGAGTCAAAATATTAGAAAAAGTACAGCCGGATCGGGTCCTTGGGGCATTTTGGTCATTTTTCAATATAGACTCGTATAACCCCCAGAAACACTATGAAAGTATCTAAATTGTACATTTGATGTTTTAAGACCAAGTTGAGAGCCTGAGGGATTGGCACGTAAATCGAGGCATGTTATTCAAGGATTTGGTAAGGGCGATTAAGGTAGGGAACGTACCTCTCTTGCATTTATTTGATATTGGTGTTGGTGTATTGATGCCTGTTATTGCTTTGCTTGATCATGTGAAACATATATGAATGATTGAAGTTCTGCTTCTATTTATGTTATGGCCGTAAGTATGTTGTTTGAAACATTGAGCAAACAGATATGTCATTGTGTAAACATAAGTTTATATAATGCAAGCATGTCATGCAATAAGCACTTATCTTGCATGCATATTGGTACTATTTTCCTACTGAGATTCCCCAAAATCTTACTCTCCCCTACCAACAATTTAGACAGATGAATATGGAAAGTACGCATAGATCAAAGAATAGAACTATATGAGAGGATTGCAATGGTGGAACATAGATGGGAAGGTGTCTGTGTTTCACTAGAACGGATTTAGACACCTAAGTAGCCCTATGTGGCTACATCATTTGTAATTACTAAGTATCAACATATCAGTATAATTATGATATTCTTGTGTTGTTCACCAAATTGCGTATCATTTTTCGTGAATAGTCTGAAATAGCTGAAAATAAGAAAAGGATGTGACAATTTTGGTATCAGAGCCGAAAGCGGTTCTGGATGTGCTTAAAGTAGTTCTCGGAGAATTGTGGTTCTGGCAACAGGATAGTATACTGATATGGTCGTGATTACACAATGATAGGAAATATGCACGGATAGGAGATACCAAAGAAGTGTATCTTCATAATTTATGAATCAGCCTTGAGAAACAGCGAGTAACCGGAGTACAGCAAGTGGTGTAATACCGATCTGAGGAAGGAACAACTAGTATCAGGAGGGTACTAGTGGTATCAGGACTGTTACAGTGGTATTAAGGAATAAGGTATTAAGGCACTCAAAGGTGATACAGTACCCAGATAGCAGTACTGTGGGTACTCGTGCACCTAGAGATGATATCAGTGTGGTATCAGTGGTATCAGGATGGTATTAGGAAGCAATAATATCAGTGTACACAAAAGGGGTACCAGTACCTAGTCGACAGTATTAGTGGGACTAGTGCACTGGATAAAGGAATCAATGCACACAATGATGGTATTAGAACACTAATAGTAATAGTTCTGATAATGGTATCAGAATTGATATCATGTATATACCATCACTGATACGTAGACCATACACTGTATTTTGATACCCGGAGACAATGGGCACCATATTTGAGACAAGGGTAGTCTCAGGGTACTGGTGGTTGGAAGCAGATAAAGCTGGTATCTGTATTTTTGCACGGAGACACGAAAGTTAAGCATTCTCGACCCCAGGGTAATCTAGGATGGGTGAGCCCATGGGAAGTTATATTGGCAAGGTCATGGAGACTTGAGGAATAGTAATTATCTTAAGGTTTCTCTATGACTAATGATTATTTGTGATAAATGATTTAAAGAGTACTTAGACGCATGGAGATAATGATGATGTAAGTATTGATTTTTAAATCGGGATAATTCTGTCGTGGTGAATACTACCCAGAAAGGTCCGTTTGATGGGATTTATGGAAATTTGAGGTATGGTAAATATTTAAGGTTTCTCCATGCTAAGTGATGATCGGTGGTAACACTAAGGTGATAAAGGTATGTAAGTATGACATATGGTGCAACATAATTAGTGGTGATTATGTCGTATATGGATTATAAAGGATCCGAATCGATGATACTAAATGTTGAGTATAGGCTTGAATTTGATCTAAGATGAAATACTGCTTAAGTCAGAATGTGAATTTTTTGCACTATGGTTTTGTTCCATTATGGAAGTTTGAACTTTGTGAATAGTATCGAACCTTCAATAATGTTGGAGGTTAATACCCAAGTACTATGAAGGTTAGAATAGGAGATATTGATCTTGATTCTTAATAGAACCTATTGGGTATAATTGATGGAAATGATTTCCAATTTATGTGATATTGAGGTTCTATATTTCATGATGAACCTAAAAGTTGGGTTAGAGACCCTGGGCTGTAAAATCCTACATGCCAAATATGTTAAACCAAACTGAAACTGAAACCGAACTAAAACTTAAACTGATGAATATTGGCTTAATGGTAACAGGTCTCATATAAGGTTTATACTTACCCCCAGGTAGTACCTTTGAGTCTTGCGGAGGTGAAAGAAATGCGCAAGGGGGGCGTAGAAACCATTTCCCTTAGGCCTAGATTGGGCTTACTGACAGGGGTAGGCTTACCGAAACTGATGAATATGGAACCATGTCCCTTGGGCCTGGATTGGGCTTACTGACAAAGGGTGAAATTACCGAAACTAATAAATCTGGAACCATATTCCTTGGGACTTGATTGGGCTTACCGCAGGGGGTGGAGTTATAGAAATTGATGAATAGTGCCTTCAGGAACATAGAACATAGTACCTATGGGTACATTGAGCATGACCGAGCATGGTGCTTACGGGTACATTGACCTGAATTACGGAACAAGTAGGGGTTGCAACAGTGGTTGGCCCTGAATGTTTTGACCAAACTGAATTACGAAACAAGTAGGGGTTGCAACAGTGGTTGGCCCTAAACGTTTCCAACCAAACTAAATTATGGAACAAGTAAGGGTTACTGCGAAGGTCCAGTAGGATCCAACTGGGGAAGTAAGATAAATGTGGGCTAACAATATAGTCCCACCTATAATGTATTAAATAGTGTGAAATATCAGAGTGGCACTGCAAAAGCATGATAACTGTATATGGTAGACCAGTGTCTCCATAGGCTGGTAGATGAATTCAGAAATGTCATGGGTAGTGACCCTCACTATATGATCACTATGTTGCATGGCTTGTAAGCCTGCACATGAAAAAGGGATGGATTGAGTGATAAGAATTGATCCTCAAGTTGTAGTCGTTTAAATTTTGAGGATGAAATTTTATTGAACGGGGGGATAAATGTAATACCCCAAATTTTGGGATTAAAGGCTTAGGAATAAGTCTAAATTAAGAGGATTACTAAGCCCCAATTTAGCAAGTATCTCAAATCTATTCTCTAATGTTTCTTATATCTTTGGGGTGTTAAAGAAAGTAAAATGATGAATTTTGAAGAAAGTGATTATGCTTCTAGTGAAATTTCCTGTGAGGCAGAGAAATTATCTTGGGATTTTGGATGATCAAATGATATCCAAAAATTATGATATTTCACAGGGTGAAATTAGACATCCAGGGCTTTAATTTGATAGGTATTATAAGTCATTTTGACTAGTGGATTGAGAGTTATAAATTTTTAAAATTTACCCAGTGAAACTCTAAAATTTCTGGAATAACTTCCAAAGTTTAAAAATCTAGGAATGATGTGCTTCCAATTGGCAAGAGTCTATACTTTTTCTTGAAACTAGACTAAATAAGGGTTCTATAGGATTTAGAATTGCTCTGAAACTATACATTTGACTTTCTAGGACCGAGTTGAGAGCCCTAGGGATTGGCACGCAAATCGAGACATGTTATTCAAGGATCTAGTAAAGGCGATTAAGGTAGGGAACATACATCTCCTGCATGTATTTGATATTTGTGTTGGTGTATTAATGCATGTTATTGCTTTGCTTGATTATGTGAAACATATATGAATGATTGAAGCTTTGTTTCTATTTATGTTATGGCCGTAAGTATGCTGTTTGAAACATTGAGCAAACACATATGTCATTATGTAAGCATGAGTTTATGTAATGCAAGCATGTCATGCATTAAGCACGTATCTTGCATGCATATTGGTACTGTTTGCCTACTAAGATTCCCCAGAATCTGACCCTCCCCTACCAATAATTTAGACAGGTGAATACAGAAACTACGCATAGATCAGAGAATATAACTATACGAGAGGATTGCAGTAGTGGAATGAAGACGGTAAGGTGTCCGCGTTTTACTGGAATAAGTTTAGACACCCAAGTAGCCATGTATGGCTACATCATTTGTAATTATTAAGTATCAACATATCAGTATAATTATGATATTCCTATGTTGCCCACCGAACTACGTATCGTTTTCCGCGAATAATCTGAAATAGCTGAAAATAAGATAAGGGTGTGACAAAGCACTAATTTAAGTTAGGGATATTTGTATTGAATTAATTACAATTAGGGGCAAAGTGGTAAAAAAATTTGTTAATTATTCATACAAATGATTTCTTAAAATTTTGATGTTACCTTGTGCTTAATTTTGCATTGTAGGTGTTTTGGAAGAAAATTTGAGATTTTGGAGGGTCAGAATTAATATTTTGATGTCTAAAAAAATTACAAAAAAGTCTCTAAAATTGCTAGAAATTACAATTAAGTAAGAGAAAAGGGACTAGGAAAAATTACAGATAAATGCCTAGAAGTTTGAGAAATTGTGGTTTGCCCTATAAATATTTCAAAATTTTCATTTAGTCCCTTTATAAACTTTCAGAACATTTCACTTTAGTCCCTTGTCAAAACTTGCGTTTTGACCACAGCTTAGTCTTCTTTCTATGTGAGAGACCCGAGACTTTGGAGAAAAGAGAGGTGATCTAAGAGTAATGTTCTTTGAGACAGGAGGAGTGTCGCACAAGCTTTGTTCTCATCACCTTCTTCTTCTTCTATCCAAGGTCATCAGCGACCTTCTGTCTTTCATCCACTGTCACCGGAGACCTCATTGAAGACACAGAGGCACCATAAGCTTTGATCTCTTCACCTTCTTCTTCTTCTATCCAAGGTTATCGGCGACCTTCTCTCTTTCATCTACTGTCGTCGGTGACCTCATTGAAGACACAGAGGCACCATGAGCTGAGTTGGGAAGAAGGATGGGATATTGAGGAGTTGTGCCGTGAGAAGCAGCACATAAAGCTGAGGATAACCATTGACGAAGAGAGCTCCAAGAACATATCTCCACCTCCATCGACTACATTCACCTTCACTGCACCGCGATTGGACAGATGAGAGAGTTGAGAGTTTGTGAGATGGGGGCTATGAGCGTTTGCTGTGCTGAAACGTGAGAGCTTGGATTAGGGAGGAGAGCGATCTCATTTGGAAAGAAAAGATTGTCTGCATCTTCATTTCCAATTTCCAGTAACATTTTCCAGATTTCGGCGGAGTTCCTAAATTTTCGGCGTCTCTTCTCTTTCACAGTACTATTGATCTTCTCCTCCTCCTCCTCCATTTCTTCCAGCCTCACTTTGACTAAAACACCACCTACACCGTTGTCAAAGATCATCACCATCCACCTCCTATTCTCCCTACTCACTCCACCATCTTTATTAATCTCATCCTTTCTCATAGCCCAAACTTCCAATCTAGAACCACAACAGACCTTCTTCTGCTTCCCATTCCATGATAACAACCATAATTTGATTATCCAGATCCTATGTTCCTCTGTTTTTCAACTTGGTCAACAATGCACATCAATTTCTTATTAAAATTCAGTCTTTTACTAATCTGTCATGGCTTTGCTAAATTTTAGAGATTCTGTGGCTACTGTTAATTGAATGATTGGCTAGATTCTCTAGGGTCTTGGTGGTAAAAGAGGTGGCTAGAGCTTCAATATGCTACAAAAGGGAGTTTATTAGTTTTTTCATTAGCTCATTATATGTATTAATTGTGATTTATTTGGTTTCTGTATTAGAACATATTTTTGAGACTTGGATGAGTGTTTATTTGTTCATGTTAGTTAATATTTGTGTTGAATTTTGTGTTGATATACTTGGACTATGTATTGAAATTATTTCCTTATGTTTTAATGAAATTATATGTTGTATGTGATTACTATGGTGTGTAATTGCCTTAATTCATATTGAGTGTCGCGATTGTACAAAAGTATTATGGCTAAAGAAACAACTCTAGGATCTTGGTATTTATTTGAAAGAGATACCAATATACTGTGACAATACTAGCACGATAAGCTTGGCAAAGAATCCTGTTCAATATTCTAGACCCAAGCATATTGATGTTAGACATCACTTCATCAGAGATCATGTCTAAAAGAAAGATGTCAAAGTAATATTCATTCCAACTCATCTTTAACTAGCTGATATATTCACAAAACCTCTTGCAAAAGATCAATTTTTGTATATTAGACGAGAATTGGGAATGGTAAATCCCAATTAATTGTAAGTTATTTGGTTTTTACAAAATGTTTGATAATGCTATTTATTGATGTTTTGATGATTACTAACTTAAGCATCAGAGTCTCTAGCAATTCATTTTGTAGGATCATGATATTCTATTTGGGAGTATGAAAAGCAGAGGTTAACAGAGGACAACATTACTAGAGGAACAACTTCAAGTAACCACCATTACTGGAGTGACACCTTGAAGTAATTGAATGGATTAATTGAGTAGCCACTTGAGTAATGATCTGAAAATTGTGACATTAGAGCATTAATTCAAAATAAATTCTAAAGAAATGACACAACGGTTAGAAATGAACAGTTAGAAGGTGAAGAAAGAGATTACCCAAGGGAGGCCTCGAGTAAACTTCAAAGGTTACTCGAGTAAGGCCTCGAGTGAACCTGGGTGCAGATCACAATTTTGCTGAGTTTCAGCTCAAATTTGGCCTAAAGAGTCATCAAATGATCGAGGGAATATATATGGGTAATTATAATATTATTCATGCCAGGTACCCACTTGAAATTACTGCATTTTGAAATTTCTGGTATGATCACTCGAGTAGCTACTCGAGTGAAGCTGATGATTACTCAAGTAAGCCCTCAAGTGATATCACGCCTTATATTTATTTCAGTTGTTACTCGATCATTTCTCACAAAATCGCCTCAAGTTATCTCCTAGTGCTCTCACAAAAACTTTTCACAATCATTTTCTCTTCTCATAACAGTCAAAACCCATTGACTTTTTCTTATAAAAACCTTTCAGTTTGCACTAAATCTTCTGCCCTATTTCTCGCGACTATCGACCCAGTTTTCCAGAAATCCTTGCGTTTCTCCAATCACAATGGTAAGGACAAAATCTCCCAATCTTAGCACTCCTTCTGAGTCCTCTGAACCATATCAACCCTCTGATTCTCTTTCATCTCTACCTACCAAGAAATGAAAGCTTTATCCTAAACCTAAAGCCAAAGTTAAACCACAAACCAAGCCAAAGGTGAAAGGGATTGTGATTAAAGAGCTCATTGCTACAAGAGCCCAAACGAAGAAGAGTTCAGCTCTTGGAAGAAGCAAAGGAACAAAAGAACCTTCTCCTCCTACTTTTGATTTATCCGACACTCTCACATTTTCTCCAAAACCTCTGAAAAAGCCCAAGATTGATGAGAAGATTACCAAAGTCATAGTAGGCATGCTTGAAGAAGATTTTCAGTCTAAGGGAGCAAAGAAAGGGCAATCTTTAAGGCAACCAGAAGAAAGGGATGAAGAAATCACATTCCCTCCTCAGGGATTCAATATGAGAAAACTTGAGGAATCTCAGAAGTACCTGAGTCACTTTTCAAGAAGAAATGTGTGCAAGATGCACTACATTGACTACAAGGTTCTTCAAGAGGTATTGAAATTCGATATGAGTCCCTATCTTGATTCCTATATGCCCTGGATGTCTGTTAAACTCTCATTTTGCACCAAAGTTGTGAGGCATTTTTACTGCAACCTTGAACCTATAAATGATCCTATTAGGAAGTCTGTAGAAGAAGAAATGACTTCTAAGGTTAGAGGAAAAAAAATTAAAATCTCACCCTCCAAAATCAATACCTAGTTAGGAATAGAGGACCCTCTTGATGATGATTATTCTAATTATGATTCAAACTAGAGATTCTCTATCCTAAGACCTAGTAAGATAGTAAGACCTCTAAATTTCAATCTGAGTGATATGAGTGATTTTTATCGAGTCCTATGATATATCTATTCTAGAGCCACAGTGAATAAATCCAACAACTATACACATTTTATTGAGAAGGATTTCAGAAAATTTGCCTCATTGATTCTCAAAGAACAAAAGGACTTGGGAGAATATATCTTTGCTGAGATCAAGAGATATAGGTATGAAGGAAAACCTACTACTCTAATGCCTTACCCTCAACTTATTTCTTTGTTTCTCAAGAAGAATAAGGTTTGGTACTTGGAGAGTAAGTAGCCAATTAAGAGGATAACACCAGTTGCGAGGAATCAAATTAGGAAGTTGAACATTGAGATTCCTCTAAAGACTCCTCTACAAGCAAGTCCCAAGAAGAAGAAGAAGATTGACACTGCAACTAGTTGAATGGATAACACACAGTCTTCTGCATCATCCAATTTATCCTCTCCTTCTTTCTTTAGTGCTGCAATGCAAACATTCATAAACAACATTTTGAATGGTTTCCATATCGATATTGCCAATATAAATGTGGAGTTCGTAACCCATATGAATGAGAAAATAGGACAACTTGTGGAGAGAATGGATAAGAGGCACGAAGTTATTAGCTGATCAACGTGCCCAAGGTAAGCTTCTGAGATCCATTATTTCCAGACTTGATACTTGGCATCTGGCTCTCCTATTCTTGGTCCTTCTGTTATTCCTAAGCCAATACCAGTCTTTAAACCTGGACCTTCTAAGCCTAGTCCCTCTGATACTATACCTACAGAGCATAGGCCCTCTGAGATTGGACCCAAAAATCTCTTGTTCTCTATGCCTGACCTTGACATATCCTAGCCAATCCACATCTCCATTGATGATCCACCTCAGCCTGTTCAGCCAGAGCCGATATCTACTCCCATTGCCTCACCTACATGCACTAAGGAGGTGCTTGTGTCTTCACCTGTTGCTACAGAGGGAGTAGAAATTACTTATTGGGTTCCTTACCCATCATCTCCAGTGAATCCTCCAGAGGATCTTCAGACACCCCCAGTGAATCTTCCTGACCCTGAACCATCATCTTCAGATCCTTCCAGCTCAGATGATTCACATGAATCTTTGGTATTTCCTGTCACTCCTATCTCAGCAGCCAAGCCATCCACTCCTCCTCATGATTGATTCCACCTTTTTGATGACGACAAAAAGGGGGAGAAGAGCCTGAGTGATTTTATGATCAATGGCTGAGTTAATGTATGGGGGATATGGGTGTACAGAGCTTTTAGGAGTTTTTAACTTTTGGGAGCTTTTAACTTTGAATTCTAAGTTTGATTATGCAATGAATTCTAAATTTTGGGAGCAATTTATTTCATTATGCCATTAAAGTTAAATTTCATTGAAATTATATTGCATTATAGGACTAATAAGTTTTTGATTGTGTATGCAACGTGAACAAGTAAATAAGAACAAAAACTTTGAAAGGATCTTTACTAAGCTATTTCAAAAGAGTTTTCAAGTTTAAATTAAAAAACAATTTCATAGTATTTAAGAAACATATGTTTGAAAACTCAATTTCAAAAACTTTGTTCAAAATCACCAAGTTTTGTCATCATCAAAAAGAGGGAAAATATTAGATCCCATATGTTTTGATGATAACAAAGATTGGATCAATAATATAAAAGGATATGATAACAAACAAATGAATTTGAACAAAGTAAATAAATGGGAGATAAAGCATTACTTGAAGTAAGCACTAGAGTAATGAGCAGATTTTGTCATGGCTTACTCAAGTGACTACTCGATTAAGGGAAGCTGTTACTTGAGTAAGCATGAAGAATATCATCTAGAGAAGCACTGCCAAAATTTGGAAGAAGTTACTTGAGGGTTCACTCGAGTAATCTGCAAAGCTATATGAACCATTACTCGAGTAGCCACTCGAGTAACAACATGAGCATAAGGCATTACTCGCGTAACCAGGCCAAATATCTTCCAGTAGCTCTCGGCCAAGAAATGCAACAATTTACTTGAGTAACCAGATGATAAAAAGACTTTACTCGAGGGAACACTCGAGTAATCTGCAGAGTTATTTGAAGCATTACTCGAGGGGTCACTCGAGTAATCATAGAAGCAAAGAACAGGTACTCTCGGCATAATGCTATTACTCGAGGGAGTAATCGAGGGAATTTTGCACACTTATTTGATAGCTTACTCGAGGGAGCACTCGAGTAACTTGTGAAGAAAAGACATGGTCACTCGAGTAATCAGGTAGTTCCAAGGTTTGTAGTACATCTTACTCTATGTCTTAACCGAGTAATATTTTATGAAAAATGTTGATTTACTCTATGCCATGTTTCTAATAGATTTACTCTAGGAACTACTCGAGTAATGAGCATGATCACTTGACTAGCCACTCGAGTAATGAAGTCCAGAAAACATATCTTTAATCTAATGTCTATTGAATTGTTTTCTATATGATTAACCATTTATTGTATTAGTATCCTTAGTACATTTACAGAGAAACAATGAAGAGATCATGCCAGAAGTGAAAAGTCAAATAAAAGGTCCGAACGCTCATTTACCGCTACCTACCGCAAACAGATAGTTTTTCAAATTAGAAGAATGGTCAACCGTTGTTGCGTGACTCTAACGAACATATTTGAAATGCTTCCAACAGACACTACAAATCATGTATAAATATGGAGCATTCAAAGAACAAAGTACAAGAACTGAGAACACACGAACATACACTGATTAACACACTCTTAGTGCTCTGTTTTCTTATACTCATTCATTATACTTCAGTGATTATATATTTGCTCTGTGAGAGTTTTTCTTTACAAACTCAATATTTGTTATTGAGACAACTTAAGGTTGCAGAACCATGAGTTAGGGATTTGATTACAATGTGTAAGGGGGAGTGATTGTCTAGGTGAACGAACTTGCTGTGTACTGAGGTGCCAAGAACCCACTAAATCTTAGAGAATATAGTGAAATTCTCAGAGACGCTCTGAGGACTGGACGTAGGTCAAAGTGCTTGTAGCCGAACCAATATAACTCCCGGTGTACACTTCGGTGATATTTCTCTTTACTCTCAACTGCTTTAAATATTCTGTTAATTTTCTTATACGCAACGAAATTTCTGGTATCACCCAATTCACCCCTTGTAATGCCCCAAATTATGATTAAGGGCTAATTATGATTATTATAGATAATTATGGATTTAATTGGAATTATATGTGTTTTATGGCTATTTTAATTAATGTCATAGTTGGTGGAATATTGGAAGAATGAAATTATTGGCCATAGGTTAGTGATTAATGGAAAAATTAATTACTAGCTAAGAGAAAAAATGAGAAGTGTGATTAAATGGCTAATAGAGGGATTATACTTACTAATTGGTGACTTAATTTGAAGAGAGCCAATGACAAGTAGACATATGTCAAGGTGGGAGTATGAGAGAGCATGGGAAAAAGTCAAATGCATTGTTTAATGTTTTCTCTCTCCTTCTCTCCTCTCTTCTTCGGCTGCAGCAAAGGGAGGGAGTATCATCATCATTTCATCTTACCCAACACTCCATCTCTCTCATTTTCTCTCTCCAATTCATCCTCCATGGTTGCCAAGTGAGAGAAAGATAAAGCTTGTGATTTGGGTAAGTAAATGACCTCCATGCAAAATTTTACTTCATTAATGATAGTCCTTGAATGAAGAGCTTCATTTTGATGTGTATAGTTTGACCATTGGTATTAGTTTGAGCTCACACGAAATTTTGAAGGTTTGTGAACCAAGAAGTGTCTTTGAGAAAGTTGATAAGATAAGTGAAACCAATCCTTCTGTCTATATTTTATGCCAAATGATTGGGGATGGGGATGGTATGTTTGGATGATTTTTCTGTCCAAAATCAAAGCATGATAATGGAGTAGGATTTGGATAATTCTGATGATTCTATTGAATTCCTTAGATGTTTTTGTGTGGGAGTAGCTTTGGTAGAAGTTTTGGGTCCATTAGGATCATTTGGGAAAGTGTTAGGAAATGTGGTTAGTTTTGCTGCGTTTTCTGGTTTTTGATAAAATCACTTGAGTGATAGTGAGTTCATCGAGTGAGGGAAGAACATCACTCGAGTGAGGGTGGGATCACTCGAGTGCATTAGTGTATTTTTCCCTCTAGCCTTCAGTTTTCATATTGCACTTCCGGGTAGAAAGGTAAGAGTGTTGCCTCACTTGCAAGTGTTGTGGGTTCTCACTCAAGTGAGCCTCCTCTCACTCGAGTGCGGGTGTATTTGACAGCATGATCTTATTGTCTCGGGTTGTCACTCGCGTTCAAAATTCAAGAGTGCGCTTTAATATTTACGAGTGTTAAGTTGTCACTCGAGTGAGGTCTTCTTCACTCGAGTGCTCCTCTTTTTTGAAAGTTCTTGTGCTTTCGGGCAAACACTTTCTGTCCTCACTTTCTAGCACTTAACATGC
Organism: Inga leiocalycina; assembly: GCA_963242795.1. Classification (NCBI taxonomy): domain Eukaryota; kingdom Viridiplantae; phylum Streptophyta; class Magnoliopsida; order Fabales; family Fabaceae; genus Inga; species Inga leiocalycina. The sequence goes on from OY725321.1 coordinate 65,441,139, forward strand.
AATCCATACCATCACTTGAGTGAGGTCTTCTTCACTCGAGTGTCCATACCAACACTCGAGTGAGGCCATCTTCACTCTAGTGTAGCAGTGAAAAAACAGTTTTTGTGCTTCTAAAAGGGGATCTTTGGGATAGTTCTTCCAACCCTTTAGGATTTTTGTTAGGGGTATTTAATGACTCTAAAAGAGCAATAATGATAACTAATTAAGTATTAAGAAGTCATTGAGAATTGGAATAGAAAATTGACTCTTCGTCCCTAATTATGAATATAGGATTTGACATTTACCCTACTCGGGAGAGACCGGCGCTAGGATAAGCACCGAAGGATCAAGGTAGTGACTTTTCTCTCATGTTATGTATGATACTTGGTATGCATGTTTATCATTGTGAATATGTTATCGACCATAGGGCACTACAACGTTAGCCGTCGTAGGGGCAATGCTTATGATACCTACCCCGGCTGTTGTATATGCCATTGTAAGTGCCGAGGCTGTGTTATGGAATTGTGGATTCCTGTTTGAGTATCTAGCCTGTGGGGCTGTGTGTTGTGAAATGTTTTATATAGATCCCAGCTGTGGTGATATATGTGATATGTTCATGTGGATGTGCAATACAGCAAGCAGTTCAGCGTGAGCCATCCTAGGGGGCAATGCCCATGATACCTACCTCGACCGTTGTAATTGTTGTTGTGATTGCTATGTGTTATGGATGATTTACTTTCATGCTTTGATGTTGTGCATATTATGAGTGATTTGTCACTATGGGGATTCTTTAGAATCTCACTCTCCCAAAAATACAAATTTTTAGACAGGGCTAAAGGATCCAAGGGAAAGTGGGTGACGAAGAGTAGTTAGAGCTCCGGGCAAGGAGTTTTACTTTTGGAATATTTGGTTATCATTTTGTAATCATTTGGATACATTTTGTTGGGAATTTCATGTACATAGTGGATAGTATTTCTGTAATCCCCTAATTATGGGAAACTCTATAGGCAATTGTGCCTTGTAGACCCTTATTTGATTAATGGAACCCGAGTGTGTTGGGAAATTATGTTGTACTCTGATATGTATGAATGAAATCAACTTGTACAGGCCATTTGTGTATTGAAATATGAATAGGAGACCACTGTGAACCGGTTTTGAAAATTTTTTCAAAAAACCTGATTTGGGGAAATTTACTTTCTTTAAGTCTCAAATCGTCTTTGGTCTCTATTTCCACATTAACCACGTGTTTATAAACTTAAATCTTGGCCTTAATCATGAAGGCGGCTACACCCCTTCTTGGGGTGAAACGCTTGCACTAACATATATGATATTAAATATCATCACCTTCCTTCCTCCAACCCATTTTCTTGCCATTTCAGATCTAAACTAGAGAGGGTGTATGTGTAATTCTAGAGAGAGAAAGAGAAGAAAAACTTGCAAATGTAAGTGATTTCTTCGGTAAATCGGTTCCTAACGCGTATAACTCTGACCCTAAGCTACTTCTTTTTGTTTTTTAAGGTTTGGAGGCTCAAAAATCTGTGGTTGAAGGGTTAGGGTTTCAGCCATATTGAATAAAAGCTAGTAGGAGCTTGAGGTAACTTCCGGACCTTCATATATTAACTATTCTGGTTGCTGTGGGTAATTTAATAGGTGAAATTTCGCCAGATTGACATTGGTTTTAAATCTTGGAAATGTGTGTGCATAAGGGTTATACTGGCCAATTTTAGTTCAAATGGTTGTTATAACTCAATTAGATGGTTAATTTTACAGAGCCAAAATCGCAAAACCCCGATTTTTCCTCGAGGACCCATAAATTTCGGTCAGCGATGTAAATGGATCTTAGAGTTGGATTTTCAATGATTTGATGATTCCATTGGATTCATGAGGGAAAATTAGGTGGGGTTACAGTTGGGCACTTTTTCAGAAAAGGCCAAAAAAGCATAGTTACAAAAACACCCCTAAAACCCTAAAGTAGGGTTGCCAAGGGTAATTTCATAATTTGACATTGAATTTGGTAATTTTGAGCCTGGAAATGGATTCCTTGGGAAAAAATATGTCAAGATAGCCCTAGTTAAAAAATTAGAAAAACGTGTCATCGGGCCAGGTACGGTGGGGTCGAGTTGGGATCTCAGAGGCATTTTGGTAAATTTTCAATATAAGCTAATATAACCACAATAAAAAATATGGAAGTGTCTAAAATGATATGTGAATAGGTTATAACCTATTTCTCTACATTTGGGTATTTTAGGACTAAGTTAAGAGCTTGGAGTTGGCACGTTCCACGAAGCAAGCATCTCGAGGTTAAAAGTGGTTAAGGTTGGGACTACTATCTTTCATATACTATATGATTAATTGTATGTTATATGTTACTATATTTCGTGATATGAATGCATGCTAGAGGCATAGTACCTGGTTGTGGTTCGGCGCCCAGCCAAGATATATCCAAAATCCTAGTTGTGATCGATGACTCGGCTGAGGTAAATGTAGGGATTCTAACTTGATGTTTAGCCCAGAAACTTGTGTACATATATGAATCGCGTTGAACTTTTATTTACCTAATATGGTGCATTACATATTTAATTTCCACATTTTATGTCGATAGTATGTTTCTACTGGGATTCTTCAAAGTCTCACCCCTTTTTCTAAACCAAACATATCAGCAAGTGCTAGTGGATCAAAAGGCAAGGACGTAGATAAAGGAAAGTGACTGGCACGTGTCTCAAGGTGAAGTTAAAGTTCATGGTTATAGATAGCTTATGTTGTAAATATTGTCGCCTTTTGTATCTAGACTTCAGACTATAAACAAATACTTTTATCAATATATATGTACTTTTTTGTATGCCTGTGGAACTTGGTCTCTATTACTCTGTGAATATCGAAATGGAAACGGGTGTTGACATTTTAGGTATCAGAGCTAATAAGCGGTTCTAGCATTATCAGAATTGTATACTAATAAAGTTTTGTTTGCATGGCGACAATACATCATGGATGGTCAGAGTGAGCATACGATCGTGGTTATCAGTCACAGCGAGATGACCATGAATCAACGTGTTCGGTATCGAGGACTACCAATTGAATACTTTAGAAATGACAGTATGCATATGTGCTACACAGCACGAAAGAGCGTGCCAAGACTGCCTATATACGGTCCAGAGCCGAGCCGAGCATCATCGGGATTGATAGAGGTTGGCAAGACCGAAGAGTCGCCAAAGGAGTACGATTTTGACTATGAGCTGGAGGAGATGTCAGAGGATGAGCTGAGTGACACTGAGTCTCAGGAAGATCCGATTCAGATGCCGTATAATCTGAAGCCAGATATGGAGTTGTCCTACCTTCTCATGTCCAAGTATTACCAGGCACTGCAGGAGCACGATACCCCGAGAGGCCAATACAATGCATTCCTTGACATTATAGAGATGTTGTATGGACTGCAGATATCGTTGGGGCTTATGGTGACCGACTAGTACTGAGTTCTTTCCACGATAAACTTCTTTCTGGACACAGCATTCTGGAACCGGTAGACAAACCTCATTGTCGAGCGGGGCCCGAGGTGAACTTCTAGGTTTTCCAAAGCCACATCAAAGGGCTGGTGCGGGATTTCATGTACACTGAGCTGTCATGTGGGGCCTACGAGGTATATTTTGGGTGACCGGAGCTAACCGGCATGTATGCAAGTTAAGGGTAGTTAGGCGAAACTGATGGACAGAAGAAGAATTAGCTAGAGTCGGTCATTTTGGGAGGTTACATGAATGTTGGAAAATGTAATGTAAAAAGACTAATATGTTATGTACAGTAGTTTATAGGATATCTGATGTTTCTGTTTCTCTGTAACTACTGTAAATAGTTCTTGTATGCTATGTATGACATATCTATGTACCCTGACTTTTATGAAATGATAAAAAAAATTCCCTTGCTCTTATATGAAAAGTAATGCTTCTCTATTTTCATGTAGAGTGAACTATGGAAATGATACAACAAGGAGAAGGTGGTCGAGGCTGAGGCCAAGGTAGGGGAAGAGGAAGACATGGTAATCATGAGGAAATAACGCTTCCTGGACCAGATCCATTTCAGCAGCGAATATTAGATATGCTGGCACAGCAACAAAATACAATGATTGAGATAAGAGGGGAACTTCAAGGAGTACAACAAAGGCAGGATCGCCTGGAGGATCGCCTAGACGAATACATGAGGGGTTATGGTGAAGACATACCACCAAAGGAACCTGAATCAGAGGATATCGTACTAGATCCTAAGGTAGAAGTCCATAATTGGTTAAGCAAATTGAATAAACAACACCCACCTATCTTCTGGGGAAAGTTTGACCCACAACTGACTGAGAATTGGCTGAAACATTTGGATAAGATTTTCAACGTGTTGCGATGCCCAGACAAGATGAAAGCTCTGCTAGCCATCTATAAATTAGAGGGTGACGTAGACCGATGGTGGACGAACATAGAGCTCACCTTGAGGGGGAGGAATGTTCCTATCACTTGGGAATTATTCCAAGAAAAATTCAATGAGAAATATTTTCTGCCATCTGTCAGGAGTGAGAAAGAGAAAGAGTTTCTGAGTATCAAACAACAAGATCGAGAAAACTTTGATGATTATTTATCTCGGTACATCCGAATGTCACGTTATTCAGCCTATTTCAAACTTCATGATAATGAAGAGTGGAGTTTCGATATGATGATCGAGGGGTTGAGACCGAAGATGAAAGAAAAACTGGTTACACAACACTTCACCGAGTTCAGTAAAGCAGTGAAGAATGCCACTACATTGAGAAGCGTATGTCGAGTTTGGCAACCAAACTAGTAACAAGGGTGCTTAGGGAGTGGTAGCTCAGCACAGAAGAGAAAAGAACAAGGTGGACCTTCTGGGGGAGCTATGAAGAGACAGAATCAGACGGGAGGCTAAGGAGGCCAAGGATCCTCGGGAAGTCGAACATATTGGTTTTATTGTAAACCATTCCATCCTGGTAAGGCTTGTAATGGTACACCACTGAAAGCTGATCCCAATAAACCATTTGCTTGTTTTAATTATGGTAAGCCTGGACATATGTCTAAGGATTGTCCACAAAAGCAGCAACAGGAAGAGACTAGACCCAGAGTTTCAGGTAAGGTCTACACACTGACACAAGAAAAAGCCAAAAAGTCTCCGAAGCAGATTCAAGGTATGATTTCTATCAATGGCAGTCTAGTGCATGTTATGTATGATTATGGTACTAGCCATTCATTTATTGCATATGACTGGGTGAGACGATTAAATTTACATATGTATAAATCCCCATATGATTTGGTCATATCTACGCCTACGGGCATGCAAATTTACGGCTTGTCGAAATTGCATAGTAAACACCGAGGGGCATGAATCAATTGTAGATCTGATCTGTTTGCCACTGCAAGGGTTAAAGGTGATTCTGGGGATTGACTGGTTGACAGTGAACGGTGTGTTACTGGATTGCAAACGGAAGAGAGTTATATATCCGAATCCACAACCGCAAGCTGACACCGAAATCACTTTTAACCTTCTATCCGCGGCCAAGGTTGAGAGACATTTATAGAAGGGTTCTCAGGGGTACATGGTATTTTGCTCTATGCAATCAGAGGCTGGTGTAGCCTTGGAGAGTATCACTGTAGCGAATGAGTTCCCTGACATTTTTCGGAGGACGTCGGTGGATTACTTCCTGATAGGGAAGTGGAGTTCTCGATTGATTTGAGGCCTAGAGCGGGAACAATCTCCAAAACCCCATACCATATGGCTCCAAGTGAAATGGCGGAGGTAAAAAAGAAAATTGAAGAGCTACTTGAGAAATGGTTCATATGACCCAATGTATAACCTTGAGGTGCTTCAGTGCTTATTTTCAAGAAGAAAGACGAAAGTCTGCATCTCTGTATCGATTATCAAGAGTTGAATAAGGTGACTATCAAGAACAAGTATCCAGTCCCTAGAATTGATAATTTGCTCAATCAATTATCTGGTTCCTATGTATTCTCGAAGATCGATTTACGATCAGGAAACCACCAGTTGAAGGTTAAAGCAGAAGATGTATCGAAGACTACTTTTAGAACCAGATAAGGTCATTACGAGTTCCTTGTAATGCCATTCAGGCTTACCAATGCACCTGTCATGTTCATGGACTACATGAATCGGATATTTCGTCCATACTTGGACCAGTTCGTAGCAGTCTTTATCGATAATATATTAGCGTATTCGAGGAGTAAAGCTGAGCACGAGCAGCACTTGAGAACCGTGTTGAACATATTACGGGATAAGTGACTCTATGCCAAGTTGAGTAAGTGTGAATTTTGGCTTTTAGAAGTAAAGTTTATAGGCCACGTTGTCTCACAGAAGGGAGTCTATGTCAATCCTAGTAAGGTGGAAGCAGTACTGAGCTGAAAGAGGCCAGAGACTGTATTTGAAGTACGCAATTTTTTGAGTCTAGCTGGCTATTACACAAGATTTATATAGAACTTCTCCAGAATTGCTTTGCCATTGACAAAATTGACGTGAAAAGCTCAACATTTTGTATGGGATGAGAATTGTGAGGAGAGCTTCCTGGAGTTGAAGCAGAGGTTAACTACAGCACCAGTGCTGATGATCCCAGATCCACAGTTTACGTATATTGTATACACAGATGCTAGTGGGCACGGATTAGGATGCGTATTGATGCAGCATGGTCAAGTGGTGTCATATGCATCTCGTCAGTTGAAACCTCATGAATTGAATTATCCCACTCACGATCTTGAGTTGGCGGCCATTGTGTTTGCTTTAAAAATGTGGAGACATTATCTCTATGGTGAGACTGTATAGTTGTATTACGACCACAAGAGCTTAAAGTATTTGTATGATCAAAAAGAGCTCAATATGAGACAGCGCAGATGGATGGAGTTGCTGAAAGACTACAATCTAGAAATCAAATACCATCTCGGTAAGGCTAATGTGGTTGCTAATGCATTAAGCCGTAAATCAATGCAGGTGGCAGCCATGATGATCTATTAGTAGAAACATATCGAGGATTTCAGGGATTTAACTCTATCTAGTCAGATTTTGTTGAACAATGGTGTTAGCCAAATATACAATGATCTGAAGGTAGCGATTGAAGAAGCCCAATTGCATGATGATGAAGCACTATCTATCAGAGGTATGTTTGATAGGGGTGAAACTCAAGATTATGACTTGTCACCTAGCGGACTAGTCATGTACAAGAAGCAGACTTATGTTCCACCACAACCAAAACTGAAACAACAAATCCTGAATGAGGCACATAAGGGTAAGTATACTCTACATCTAGGGGCTACAAAGATGTACCATAACATGAAGGTTCAATACTATTGACCAGGAATGAGAAAGGAGGTGATTGAGTTTGTCGCTCATTGCTTAACTTGTTAGAAAGTGAAAGTTGAACATCAGCGACCATCGGGGCTTTTGACAAACCCTGAGATTCCTGAATGGAAATGGGAAAGCGTTACTATAGATTTCGTGACAGGACTACCTAAGTTAAGAAACCATGACGCTATATGGGTAATAATTGATAGATTTACAAAGACAACCCACTTCCTGCCATTAGTATTCACTATTCTCCTGACAAACTGGCGGAAATCTATATTAAGGAGATTGTGAGGTTACATGGTATTCCGAAGAACATCATCTATAATCGAGATCCACGGTTCACTTCCAAGTTTTGGAAGGCAGTATATGAAGCTTTGGGTACCAAGCTCTGATTCAGCACAGCATATCATCCTCAAACTGATAGGCAGACAAAGCGAACGATTCAGACCCTTGAGGATACGCTAAGGGCGTATGTACTTGATTACAAAGGTAATTGGGACAAATTCCTTCCATTAGTAGAGTTCACCTACAACAACAGTTATCATTCGAGCATTCAAATGGCTCCATATGAGGCACTCTATGGGAGGAAGTGTCAATCACCCTTATGTTGGACTAAGTTATATGAGAGGGAATTGCTGGGGCCAGATCTTGTTGACCAGACAATAAAGCAGATAAAATTGATTAAGCGGAGGTTGCTAACTGCTCAAAGTACAAAAAAGTTATACGGACAAGAGGCGAAAACCTCTGGAATTTGAAGTCGGCGACCACGTGTTTATGAAAGTATCACCTATTATGGGTATTGGCAGAGCGTTAAAAGTAAGGAAGCTGCAACCAAGGTATATTGGTCCATTCGAGATCCTGGAGAAGATTGGGCCAGTATCATACCGCATCACTTTGCCACCGAATCTGAGCAAGCTACACGATGTTTTCCATGTTTCCCAATTAAAAAAAATATCAACATGATCCAAAACATGCAATAGAATATGAATATGTGGAAATGCAAGATGATTTAACTTACGAAGTCACACCTGACTGAAACATCGATCGGTAGGATAAACAGCTCAGGAACAAGAGCATTTCATTCGTCAAAATTATCTGGAAAGGGTTATTGGCCAAAGAGGCTACATGGGAAACAGAGGAAAGTGTAAAGAAACGTTACCCGGAATTTATGACTATGTAGGTGTAGCAAATTTTGGGGACGAAATTTATTTAAGTAGGGGACAACTATAACACCCCAAAATTTATATTCACTAAAAATATTGTAAATATTTGAGAAATTCAATAAAATGGTGAATATTCATAAATTTGGAATTTATCAATTTTATAAATGTTCATTTTCGTGAGAAATTGGGCAAAAATAATTATGGAATTAATTTGGGTAATTTAAAAAACACACTATTAATGTCCAAAGTAGAGGAATACAAGAAAATAATATTTGGCCAATGCTAATGTTAATTTTGGTCATATGATATTAGAAATTGAAGGTAAACAATGTTTCCGGTGAAATTGCTGATACTGCAATGAGTTGGTCATATGGTTTTGGAAGACCAGATGATGTACAAAAATTATGAAATTTTACAGGATAGAAGTAGACATCCCAAGCTTTAATTTGATAGGTCATATGAATCATTTAAAACTATATGTAAAAAGATATGAATTTTTGAAGTTAGCCCAAAAAAACTGGAAAGTTTCTGGAGCAGCATCCAAAGATGGAATTTCTGGAAATTGTGTTCTTCTAAATGGATAAAGTCTATATTTTTTCTTGAAACTAAATAGAATTAGTTATGATTTTCTAAAGTTTAAGCAGAAAATCTACCAGAAATTTCTGAAATATGAAATTGTTGGAAATTAAATTAATAATTAAATATAATATAATATATGATATTAAATATCATCTCCATCCTTCCTCCAACCCATTTTCGTGCCATTTCAGATCTGAACTAGATAGAGTGTGTGTGCAATTCTAGAGAGAGAAAGAGAAGAAAAACTTGCAAATGTAAGTGATTTCTTCGGTAAATCAATTGCTAACGCGTATAACTCTAACCCCAAGCCACTTCTCTTTGTTCTTTAAGGTTTGGAGGCTCAAAAATCTGTGGTTGAAGGGTTAGGGTTTCAGCCATATTGAATAAAAGCTAGTAGGAGCTTGAGGTAACTTCCAAATCTTCGTATATTAACTATTTTGGTTGCTGTGGGCAATTTAATCGATAAAATTTCGCCATATTGTCATTGATTTTAAATCTTGGAAATATGTGTGCATAAGGGTTATGCTGCCCAATTTTAGTTCAAATGGTTGTTATAACTCAATTAGATGGTTAATTAAGTGGTTTGGGGAAGAAAGGAACGCGTTTACAGAGCCGAAATCGCAAAACCCCGATTTTTCCTGGAGAACCCATAAATTTCGGTCAGGGCTGTAAATGGGTCTTAGAGTTGGATTTTCAATAATTTGATAATTCCATTGGATTCAGGAGGGAAAATTAGGTGGGGTTACAGTTGGGCACTTTTTCGGAAAAGGCCGAAAAAGCATAGTTACGAAAACACCCCTAAAACCCTAAAAGTAGGGCTGCCAAGGGCAATTTCATAATTTGACATTGAATTTGGTAATTTTGAGCCTGGAAATGGATTCCTTGGGCAAAAATACATCAGGATAGCCCTAGTAAAAAAATTGGAAAAACGTTCAATCGGGTCGAGTATGACGGGGTTGGGCCGGGGTCTCGGGGGCATTTTGGTAAATTTTCACCATAGGCTAATATAACCACAATAAAAACTAAGGAAGTGTCTAAAATGATACGTGGATAGGTTATAACCTATTTCTTCTACATTTGGGTATTTTAGGACGAGTTAGGAGCTTGGAGTTGGCACGTTCCACGAGGCAAGCATCTCGAGGTTAAAAAGGGTTGAGGTAGGGACTACTATCTTTCATATACTATATGATTAATTGTATGTTATATGATACTGTATTTCGTGATATGAATGCGTGCTAGAGGCACAGTACCTGGTTGTTGAATGACTCTGCCAACCAATTTACAATTCGTCTCTTCTCAAATCTCCTCTTTTTTCCATTGGAGTTGAATGTCAAGCTTCCTTCTATTCATGTTGTTTTCCAATGACTAGTTCGTGTTTTTCTTCCAGCACCATGGCCAAGTATCACCACACAGGTGAAAAGGGAAAAATCCTAGCAGAGCATCTCACTTTGAGAAAAACTTTATTCTAATGTAATTTAAAGTCTTTGCTTTTATTGTTAAAACAATAAATAAACGATTCAGATTTAATACTTTATAAAATTATACATACTATATTAAAAAAAATTAATTTAAACTATTAAAGTTTAATCACGACAGTTTACAACAACATATCACATGAAAATTAAAAAAAAATAATTTTATAAAATAATATATCTCAATCATTTTTTTTAATACAATGGAAAGGATGGTGAGAAGAAAGAAAAAGAGAAAGGACCTGGAGATCCAAATTAGACTGTATGTGAAAAATAAAAAATCACTCTTCTTTTTAGTAGGATTGAATCAACGCTTATTTATCATTGTCAATAACAATAAAATTACACCGTAAATGAATATTTAATTGGATGGATAGCTATTATTTTTTATTTTCTTCATGAATAATACAAAACAGCATTGGTCAGTAGATCAAACTGGTTGCAGACCAAGAATATGACTAAGGGTGTGTTTAGATTAGCGCAAATGTAAGTTTGGATGTTTAAATTGTGTAATATAATTTATATTTAGATTAACTTTTGAAAAAATTAGTTTAATAAACTGAAACTTATTTAGATGATTAATGCAAAAGTAAGTTTGGATGTAAAATAATTGAAAAAGAAATAAATTTAATAAAATAAAAATAGTTAATAAATTTAATAAAATAAAAATAGTTAATGTATTATTTGAAAAAAAAAATTAAAAACACTAAATTACTTAAATTTTAGGAAAAATTGGAGAAAAATCCCCTTAAAAAATTTAATTGATAAGTATGACTTTAATTAGAGTATTATCATATTTTATATAAATAAAAATTAACACCAAGTAAATTTCTAATGGAGCAGTTTTTCCCAATTTCTGATAAATTTTATTATTTATTTTTCTTCTTTAGATACTTTCATAAATAAGGATAAAATTGGAAAACAATCATTATTAAACTTTAAATAGACTTGTATAATTAGGACCAAATGTTATTTTAATAAAAGAAAATGAAGATGACACCCAGTATCTTTTCTTTATAAGATATTTAATTTATTCTCTTCCCATGATAGAAACTTCTCTCTTCAGGGTAAAAGAGCCGAAAGCATAAAATTGTAACTTATGATTTAAAGCAGTTTTTTCTTCAAAAATCCAATTGAAAAAAGCTAATCCAAACATCACATAAGTTTACACAAACTACACACATTAAATTATTGGACAAACATTATTCATAATTAATCTAACACTGCTTATCAGGAGATAATTCTTTAAAAAAACAACCACCACCACCATCACAACAACAACAAATCTAACACTGCATTTCTTCCTTCAAAAGCTTTAACTTCATTCAGGGAAAGAGTAACCTGCGATTCAATAAATAAAATAACGATTAATAAAAAGCGATAATATTAATTGTTTAGAGTCTTGGATTAATTAAACTCACCCATATGCATTGCAAATCATTCAAGTAAGCCACAAGGGCTTAACATTAAAAAGTTAATAGTCATGGACAACCATATTAACGAGATTGACGGTATCACACATACAAGTGTCCCAAATTTTCCTATTAACAAATTTAAAAAATGAAGCTTATCTTGAGCTCCCGGCCCATTCTAATACAAAGCAAAATCTAATAATACTCTTTTATTCCAGTCTTAAATCTAAAAACTAGATATTTAATTTACACACACTAAGAAAATTAGTTGAATTATTTATTCGTAAAGAACGTGTTAATTTTCCTATAACGTCTCATTTAATCATTTACATTGAAAATTACTCTGATTGGTGTAAATTTTCATTTAATATATGTGCATTCAATAAAGATAATTTGGGATATAAAAACTATAATTATATCTGGGAGACAGAATAGATTGAAATCTTCCCATTATAATTTTTACTCAAATTGTTCCTATTGATTGCACATGTAAAGGGAGTTTCAATTGATGAGATAGTTTTCCATGCAAATGATTAGAGGAAGTATTTTAGGAAAAATCAACACATTGTTTTACAAATAAATAACTTGAATAATTTTCTTAATATCTGTAAATTAATTATCTAGTTCATACGTTCTGGAAAGGAGGGAATGGTACATACTTTTGAGGGGGCAAAATAATTAATCTCCAATAACTAGAAACTAGGCACTCAATTATGTTTGATGTCCAACGAAAAACAGTGAGTAAATAAATAAAATAAAACACAACTCTCCCGTATGTGTTTTTAGCAACTTACCTCATGGTGAGGGACGTGTCCAATGGTTGCTCTTCTTCATACTCAAGCAATTGGGCCTATCAACACATAATTTCATTGCCCAGTTTGATACAATTCCCAGCGATAAGCACTGACAAACGAAAAACACAAGAATCTGAAACCTTTTACCTGATCTAATAATCTCTGGTTTTCTTCCATGGATTTGATTTCCTGGATATTGGCATTAATATTTTAAAAACATGAAAAATGAGACGCTATTATCACCATGAATCTGAACAACCTTCTTTCATAAGGAATTAATTGACAGCAGAATTAATGCCGCAAGAATCTGAACAACCTTCTTTAGCCTCTGGTTTTCTTCCTTGAGTTCGTCTTCCTTTATTGACATCAAAATTAGACACACTATTAAAACAAATAAGAGACATGCATGAATCAAAAGACTCACAACGTGCTACAGCTTCGTTGTTCCTTTGAAGGAAAAGAAAAATTCCTATGATTCCCAGATAAACACTGTCCAACATGAAATATGTAATATTCATACATAAGACCTTTAAAATACATTGGTATAAAGCTCCATTTAGTATATTAGGAATGATTTGGAGTTAAAAAGGAATTTTCTTTTAATTTTATCTTAATTTCCTTATGCTTATTCGTCCCAATTTTTCAATTACTTGGATAAAAGATTTGAGAATGACTTACATTAAAAGGCATGTGTTCTTCTCTTATCTAGGACGACGCATGCAATGCAAATGTTTTCATATTTTGGTCTTCAAGTTTAATATCTTGTAAGTTAGCAAACACTTGAAAAATTAAAATTTCTTAGGAATGGCGACCCTAAACATGATCAATAGTATCTCATTATAAAAGAGAAGAAATTAAAAGATTGAATGTATAGGATGCTTTTGATAAATAAACACACATAACGCTTACCTTTTTCTTTAGAATTTTGATCTCCTGCTCAAATACTTTGTCCTGAAAGAGATGGAATTAATTTCTGCCTGTTTTGAATATTATTACAAGCTTATTCCTCATGCTATGGAATCAAAGAACAGATAGAAATTACAAGCGCATCATAACTATTTACTATCTCTAAATAGTATAGAAATATATGTGGGGGAAAAGAACGGGCAACTTCATAGTGAACAGCATACGGTAACAATCAATTAAAATTTATATAATATACCTCAATGTTTCAGTGCATTGATCTTGATGATACCAAAGGTTAAATAATCTTTATAAAAGAAAATCATACTGCGTGATAAGAGAACTAGAAGAAAATATCGATGGACGATTTACTAACGGCTGTTACAACATTCTTGAAAATCATGCTAGTCATTGAGGGTAAGCTTGGGAAAACCTATGGTTGGAAGTGAGCTCGGAACCATGCATTGTTTATTATTACGAGAAAACCTTCATTTGAGTTCCTAAGTTTTAGGATAGTTGGTAAGCCACACTATTCAAGGCCAAAATTCAACACCAATATCGCAAGAAATATGGTCAAAAAGAAGTTGAATGCTAGGGTAAGCTAGAAGATGAACTTCATGTTGTCAATTTCATAGAAAAGTTAAAAGAGGAAAGTAAGTTGTTTTTGGCTCATTCCTCTCATACACATGCTTCGAATAGTATTTGGTTTTTTCATAGTGGATGCTTAATTCATATGTATGGTTCAAGACCCTTGTTTAGTGATCTTAAAACACACACACACACAAAAGAAAAGTGAAGTTTGGCTTGGAAATGGCAAGCAAATTTTTGTTGAAAAGAAAGGAACAATTTCCATCAAAACTGTGCAAGGTAATGTTAAACTTGTATGCGATGTGCAATTTACATTGTGCCTAGCTAGTTTAAGAAATTAAAAAAAAATTATTTAATTATTTATAAGAAATCTGTGTAAAGTACCCATTTTAATTATTTGAGCTGGAAACTACTACTTTGAAGAAAATCCCCTTACTATGTGCAATCAATAGAGAGAATTTAGGAAAAAATTATAAATTTGGGAAAATAAAATGGACTGAGGTCTTATATTTAGGATCAAAATAAACCCCTGTGCAAGCTCCTACATTTAAGAGCGGAGGGTGTAATTTTTAATTGGCTTTAGGTCCTTAACCCTGAGCATGACATCTGTATAATCCCATAAAGTGGCAAGTTCAGATTCTTTTTCCATTTTCCTCACCTAGTGAAAGAAGCACCACACGACCAACTAGCTCTTCAGCATCAATATCTTACCAATGGGTAGAACTGTTAGAGCCCAACTCATTTAAACCCTCTAAAATTGAGGACCAGGCCAAAAAAATAGGTCCCAAAATGAGTAAATAGCTAGGCTAAAAGATTGGGCCTGATGGGGCCAACTAATAAAATGGCCAGCCCTTAAATATATATTTTATAATTTTAAACTACTAAAGAAACTAAGAGAGCCTCAGTCCTTCCTTCCTCATCCTAGCTGTCCTCTCATTCTCAAGCTTCAACACTCAACTTATCAATCTTCCTTCAACTCTCAAGTCTCACTTCCTCGTTCTCCATCTAGATTCTGATGTAGTGTGACTTGTTTGTGGTTATCCTTCTCCTTTCCTCGGCCGGCGACATGTTTGAACCAATTATTTGTGTTTATTGTTAGTTTTGTTTACTCAATCACATATTGATTTGCCTAGTTGATGCTTAATCCTACTTTTATGTTGCTCGCTCTTAATTTTGATTTTCTGCACTTAGTGTCTGTTTAGTATACAGGGAATGAAGGAGAGGATAAATTTTAACATATATAATATACATATATATTCATATATTTTAACATATCTTTCTACAAAAGATAATTTGATATATATATATATATATATATTGGTCCTTTCATAAAGATATCTTTTAAAATATCGACCCTGCACATTCTAAACCGTAATTGTATTTTGCCTCTCAGCAGAAAATAATAGTGGAGGCAACAATGGCTTTGTTAGAAGGCAGAGAAGAAGAAAACAGAAAGAAAATTGATTTAGTTCCCTACACTGCTTTAAAC
This sequence comes from Inga leiocalycina, assembly GCA_963242795.1. Taxonomy (NCBI): domain Eukaryota; kingdom Viridiplantae; phylum Streptophyta; class Magnoliopsida; order Fabales; family Fabaceae; genus Inga; species Inga leiocalycina. The sequence goes on from OY725321.1 coordinate 65,456,847, forward strand.
TTCTTCTCTCCTCTTATCCTACAAGATCTAATACCTCCACACATTGAAAATTCAAAATCTAAGGCAACTTGTTGAGATTGGGAGTTGTGATTAGGATAAAGGTTGCCAAATAGACAAAGGTGAGTCCTCCCACCAATTTTAAGATAATGCAAGTTTATTAATAAGAATTGCAAGAACCTTATTGAGAAGCCAATGTGCACTAAGATGTTAGGTAGGAAAAAGAACATGAGATTATGCAACTTTTTGTATAGGCTAAGATTACTGATATAATCATTATAGGGAGCACTTGTAGCAAAACAAATTCTGCACATGATAGCAATAGTCCTCTTCTTATATGTTTATTTTGTATGAGCGTTTTGGTTTATTAGTATATAATGTTATGTAATGTGCATAAGTAGATGTGTATGCAACGTTAGAGCCTTATTATAGTTAAATATTTACTTCTTTGACAAGAATTACCCTTGTAGTAAAGAAATTTGAAGGTAGAACCAAGAAATTGTTGGTTGAGTTGGTTAGCAGTCTCAGCCCCATAGAGGAAGATACAAGTTCAAATCCCAAAAAGAAAAAGAAATTTGAAGGTAGAGCCTGTATAGTATGAAAGCCCTTGTGGCTAAGAGATGTCTTTATGACATAATAAGCCGGTATAGGCAAAGGGGTTAGTGAAGTGAAGTTATTGGAACATACAATGACATGCAAGTTGTCAATGAGTTTTAAGAAGAATAAAGAAGATCTAATTCAGTTTAATTCAATCATGATTTAGTTACATTTTGGAATGAGGGACGAAAGGTATTCCATAAACGAGTTGTAGATTTATCAGACAATAATTTAATAATTGGAATATAATTTGGGTTTGCAATTTTAAAAGGGAGAAATTGAATATTGATGGGCTAAACCAGACAAATAAAAACTCATTTACAAACCTTTGCTTTTGAGATGCGATTCAAGCTTGTGTTAAGCAAATCTTCTAGTTTCCTTAGGTCTTTTAGGGACAATCCTTGTAGTTCTTCTCCACTGAGCTGTCTGTTAGATGTAGATAGAGCAGATGTAGATAGAGCAACATATTTGAATCAACAACAAACAAATTGTACATCCCAATTATAAATCTCTAACACCATTTAATAACAACAGCAATAATACCTCAGTTCACGAGTCTTCTCTTTTAGTGCCTTGTTTAGCTTTAAATATTCACCTTCAACCTGTCCAATTACCATAAGCATTTTCATACTCAAGAACTAAATTTTTAATATACTCGCGAGCATTTTCAAATTAGGTATATAGTCTACCATACCCTTGAATTAAAAAAAAAAGTGAAGTTACTGTTGAATAATGGTAGCAGTAATATAATATATACACACACACACACATATTGCATATCTCAATCTTTGTACACAAATGAGCTCCTACACCCTTTTCATTGTGGACACAAATGGGGCTTAATATTACCAATCCGTCATGCCTTTAATATAGGAGCTAGATACAATTAATTTGCATAGATTAGATAAAAAGTGTACGTTGGTTTTCCTAAGTCAATCTCTAAAATCATTTGCACTAACACTACTATCTAATAAAAAACCCCTTATTATATGCAATCAATAGGGATAGTTTGAAAAAAAAAAAATTATAAATTTGGAAGATAAATTAGTGTAAGGTCTTATATTTAAAAGCAAAATAAATTCCGTAACAAGCCCCTACATCTAGGACGCCTGGTGGGAGTATTTTGTAAGATTATATATATGCAGACACTAAAAGAGGGATGGGAAAAAGAAAGATGAATTAAAACAGCAGTAGAACAAGGGGTAGAGAGCTGAAGAAAATTATACCTGTAACTCTTGAGATGGCTGGTATGACTTGACAAGGTTCACATCTGAATACAGGTTTCTCCTTTCAATTAACTGCCTCATGCTTAAAACAACAAAACATTGCAAATTAGTTCATATTTTTCTTTTATTATTTTTTATATATGTTCTGGTACACTAACATACATAATATTTTGAACGGAGAATTTAATTGCATATACCATCACTCTTTGGTGAGACTTTAATATATCCCTTGAATAACATGCATGACATGTCAATTTATGAAACAAAAAATGAATTATATTTAATTTTCACTTTCTTAAATTTTATATACACACAGATAGAAACTTTGGTCACATACAATGGAAAGGTTTAAGGAGATAAGAAGAGAATGGGAATTGGAAAGGAAAAGGGAAATGAGCCTTCCCACTAGGTGAGGTCAACTACATAGATTGCACAATGTCATTATGCAATACCAACAACCAAATCCTTAAGTAGGTTGTTAACTAAAAGGCCCCGTCATCCATGAAACCAATTTACATGTTTGCACAAAAAGGACTAATTTGCTATATTGTAGTATAGTTCTTTTGGCTTATAGTTAAGGTAAGAGATTATGGATGAAGTCAGTTCCACGTTATTTTGTCACACACACACATATATATATATATATATCAAGCTAATTAAAAAAGAGCAGATTTATTATGATGTATCCTTCTTCTCTCCACTAATCTTTCTTCACCCTTTGTCTACCAATTTTCATAAAGAAGCAAATATTATACCATTGCTCCACTTTCCTAGCTTTATTACCAGAGACAATTATGGAAGTTGGTGTTTGTGTGTGAAGTTCTACGTACTGATCTATCATAATGTACTAGAGATTGTAAAGAAATGTGATGAAAAAGCTTTAAATAAGGCTTATTTAAGTCCTAAACAAAGAGAGCCTAATCATAATGTGATAAGAAAAGATTAACAAGCTGTTGCTTTCTTCTGAATGGCTTCGATGGCTAAGCATTACAGAATACAGATAGATAAATTTTTTTATTTAGAGATAAATATGTGGTAACAATGTGTAATATAATTCGTTTAAATCTTCAAGATTGACTCATTCAAAATCATAACATATAAATATTGCCATTAATATCAAAATATGAAGACAATAAGGAAAACGTCAAGAAGAGCTAACTTACAAACATCAATCAGTTATAAGTTGACAATCTTACAAAATTTTTTATAATCCTGTTTGAACTGTTTTAATTCACTTAATTCAAAAAAACAAAGAAATAAATTATGATCTAAGAGTTCAGTTTGGATCTTCTTTATTAACCTAAAAACATAAAATATCTCTCTACCCTAAAAGTGTGCCGTATTTAATTGGTAGTACTTCTTGTTTAGACAATTCAAATTCTTCTTTTGCTATTTTTATTTTCAAAGAAATATAGTAAAAAATATACACGATTTTACAAAAAAAAAATGAAACGTAAATTTAAACAAAAATATCAAGGTAAAAACCATCTAACAAAAGCCATATAGACCATGTATCTCTGGGGAAGTAGAGAGGACATTCAGTACTACTTGAATAGTGTATTGTGGGCCTTGGTTTTTATGAAATCTAAGATGACTATACATGACTTAATGAATAGTAAAATGTCTTATAGACTTTATATAATTGATATAATGATACTGATTGTTATGGAAAGGTTCATATATTTGCAGAAGAAAATTAACATACTGAAATTAACAAAAGCCTTTGGAATTCAAGCAGCTTCATGATATCTAATAGTCCTCCACACACACACATATGTCGTTTTCGTTATTTTCTAACCACTATTTTGTAGGGTTTGAATTTTCAAAAGTTGATTGGGCATATTATTCACATGAACCATGAACAAATTCCATAGCCTCTTCCAAGACTAACATTTCAATGTTCGAAACTATCTACTTCATAATTTTAGCAGTAACCTCAGTACATTGTAAAAAGTTTAAGGTATATAAGCAAACCAAACAATTGTGATGAAATTACTCATTATTTTTAATATGAACATGATTAATTCTTAGACACACGCACACAAGATGCACAAAATCACTATATATATATCACAAACTTCTTTGTCAGCAGATACAGTTCAGGTTTATTTCATCCTATACGGTAAGAGAAGAAGAAGCACTGTGTGGAAGCAACTTCAAATCTAAATTATCTGGTACTTTTCAATTGGTTCTCAAAAGAAAAATATGAATTTAAGAGATTAGAGAGAGAATGTATATATATACACACCTTGTACTGGCATAATCAAAGAGTTTGCCAGAAGCAGAAAAAACAAAGAGAGCAATCTCAGCATCACAGAGAATTGAGAGCTCCATAGCCTTCTTGAAGAGACCCTTCCTTCTCTTTGAAAAAGCCACCTGCCTCGCTGCCACGTTTTCTATCTTCTCTATCTCTATCTTCCTTCTCGTCATTTCAAATTTTCAATCCCTCTCCTTCAAATCAAGAACAAGAAATAGGGAAATCTAAAGTGCTAGTCCAGTCTCATTAAAAAGAAAATTTTTAATTATGCAGAAGATGATATATCTGGGTGTTAAAAAAAAAAAAAGATAACCATAAAGTGAAGATATCTTGTATTGGATGTGGAATGAAAAAATAAGAGAAAAGAGTGTTGAGGTATGGATATTATAGATTAGGAAGGATAAGTGCAGATCTAAGTAAGAAAAGGGAAAATAAATATGAAATGCCGAGGTTTCGTGAAAAGTAGACCGAAGAGTTCTTACCTGAAAGAATACCCTGAAATGTGATGACTGACGAATGGATGTGAGAGAGAGAGAGTGTGTGTGTGTCTTGGAGAAGAGTTATTAGCCTGTTGTTTATTTTTAGGTCATCCAAGAAAAGTTGTTGGAGAGAGAGAGAGTAGATATTTGATCATTCACTGAGAAAATTAACGGAGGAGGTGGGTGCTGTCCCGCCAACATGGAGTCATTCTAAGTGTTTTTTATTATTATTATTAAATTCTATATAAAATATTTCAACCGCCCGCCTCGTGTTGACGATTGTCCTGAACCTGCGCCGACATCAGGAGAATTTATCCCTCGTGTTGGTAAACTAGTTGGAGCAATTGAGAACTTCAAACTAACGGCAACTGAGAAGTTCCAAGCACATAAACATGTCTTGATTAATTGCAGTCAAGTTGAGCCTTTCATACGGTAAGAATTGTACACTCACATGTATGTTATTCGATCTATATCTTTCGTAACATTTCTCACTTTCATTTCACTAACGCCTTTCCATTATTAATTGCAGGGAATTCAGAAGTCATGTCAAGCGTCAGCTCAGGATCCGTACACAGACATCCTCGGAAGTTGATAGGAGGGTCCACAGAGAATTCCCGGGCTGGTTTGCTCGCAGAATACTAAATGACCACAACCCACACTCACCGGATTTCAGAGCTCTCGCAATCGGCCCTCTTGATCATGCAAAACGGTTTACAGCATACAATGTCAATGGTTTTAAGTTTTGCACGGTTTCACGGGATCAGGGATTGCAAACACAGAATTCGGGTGTTTATGGCACATTTGGGACAAGGAGTTATGCGAGCAGCAGTGACGCCAACATGCAGTTCGGAGGCGTCCCTTACTATGGCAAGCTTCTTGATGTGGTCGAGCTTAATTATCAAGACCGTTTCACCATGACGCTGTTCAAGTGTTTGTGGGCAAATACCACGACTTCTCGGGGACTGACAACTGACAACCTAGGGATCACATCAGTCAATTTCTCACGCCCGATTCATACTGGTATTTCTCAAGATGATGAGCCGTATATTCTAGCTTCAGAGGCACATCAGGTTTATTATGTCGAGGACGAGCGGCATAGGGATTGGCACATGGTCGTTCATTTAAAGCCAAGAGACCTTTACGACATGGGTGAAGGCGATAACATCGCCTACGAGAGTGAGCCATTTCAGCCAGCTGATTTTGAAAACTATTTCCCTGAAGGCGATGACAATTTACCTCTACTGCGGTGAGTTTTTTTAAGACCACGTCATTTCAATTAAATTTTTTAAATTTAATAATAAATCAATAACAATAATTTTTCTACAAAATTTCTGTAGGGATGGCAACGATGAGTGATCAAATTCAATTGTAAAAAATTTGTCTTTAAAAAAAATGCAAAAAATTTGTGTTAAAATAGAATGTAAAAAAAATTAAAATAATATTTGTAGAATTCAAGTGTAAAAAATTTTTCTTTACAGAAAATGCAAAAAATTTGTGTTAAAATAAAATGTAAAAAAAAAATTTTAAAAAAAAAATTAATATAATATTTGTAGCGGTTATTAAACCGCTACAAAAAAATAAATAACCGCTACATCAACCGCTACAAATAATTAAACCTCTACAAAAATATAAATAACCGCTACTAATTAGTAACCGCTACATTAACCGATACAAATAATACGTAAATCCCTATAAATACCCTTATCACAACTCATTTCAAACACTCCCCAATTTCTTTTCACCTTACCCTTCTTTCATTTCCTCTCATTTACAACTTCTTTCGTATGAGTAGAGGAGCTGAATAATACGATCAAATATGGTAACAAGATTTTCAATTTCTTTTAGAATACTTCTTTCCTTTCTATAAAATTTATTCTAAACATCTTTTTTTCTAGATATATCTTAACTCTATCTCATTTTCATCTATTTTTCATATACAATTACATTATATTATAAAACATAATAATTCCTTATTACCTAACTATCCTTAATAATATTATTAATATAATTTTATACTAATCATATTCAATTACATTTTTTCTTTTTAATTTATTAATAAGTTAAACTATTAAATAATAAACTAATTGAAATAGATAAAATAATAACAAATTAAACCATTTAATATAATATTAAAAAAAAAGAAAAAAATCAACGTATATTTTTAAAAAAAATTTTAAATATCTGTAGCGGTTATTAAACCGCTACTAAATAACGCGCCTTTTTAAAGATAAATTTAAATTTTTTGGCGGTAAATTTGAATTTCATGAAATTAGTAGCGGTTTTAAGAACCGCTACTAATTTCATGAAATTCAAATTTGGTAGCGGTTTCTTAACCGCTACAAATAAAAAAAGTCATTTTTAACAAATTTTCATTTTTATATAATTGTAGCGGTTTTTTAACCGCTACAAAAAAAAATTATTTTTAAAGCTGTAAATAAAATTTTTTATATTTGTAGCGGTTATATAACCGCTACAAAGATCTCTTGATTTTGTAGCGGTTACTATTAACCGCTACAAAGTTTGTAGCGGTTATTTTTGATTGAGTAGCGGTTTTATAGAACCGCTACAAAACCTCTTGCAACGTACGATTTAGTAGCGGTTTTTCTAACCGCTACTAACCTAGTTTGTAGCGGTTAGAACCGCTACGAATACCTATTTTTAACCGCTACTAAATCACGTTTTTTTTGTAGTGAATGGGTAATATTTTGATATATTATAGATTAAAAATAGAGATCTTTGTAATTTTTTATGATTTTTTAAAGATATTTCAGAAAAATGGTACTTTTTTTTCAGAAAAATTGTTACTCCCTCTCATCTATGCAACTGTTTAGCAATAATATCAAAAGAAAAAGACATAAATAGTATCTCAATTACTAAAATCTTAAAAAGTTTGTTAACACTTGCAAATGAGAGGTAATTACGGAGGAATCTTGGTTTTGAATGTTTAAGTATTTTTACCAAAATGCCCCCTCTTTCTCTTTTATCTTCTACCCCACCCTGCATCGCCTTCTCCTCTCTCATATGCAATCTCATCGCCATCTACGCCACTCCTCTTTCTCCCTCTTCCCGTCACCATAGCCATAAGATCAGCAATGAAGTTCCTTCTCTCTTCTTCACCCACTTCACCATATTCCTCCTCTCTCCTAAACTCGACAGTGAGAGCGAGACCAGTGGTGAAGTTCCTTTTCCTCTCCTTCCCCCACCTTACCATATTCGTCCTATCTCCCAAACCCAATTGTGAGAGCTTGATCGGTGATGGTAGTGGTGACGGAGAAGAGGGTGGAGCCACTATTCATTGTTCAATATCTTCCACCTTCAATCATGGGAGCCATCTACATCCTTGACGTTACCAAATTGTCGAAGGAATTGGGAAAAAATGTAGGGAAGGACTTGGTGGCCGAAAAGAACATGGTAGGTGGCGATGTCGTGATAAAACCCTTTGGAGAATGAGGATGATCTGGTTTGAGATTTTGGAGAAATAGAAACCGGAGAGAGGGAGGACAAAAGAGAAGCACTCACGGTGGATGATTCTCTCACTCCCCACCACATCGTCGTCAAATACTTTCTCATAATCTTCTCGGCCGATTTCAGTCACCATCGAAATCTGATTTTTTTTTTTGTTGGGTTTTTGTTTGTATTTTGAGTTTTTTCTTGTGTTTTGGTAATTACTATTATGAAGTTATCATTGCCTATATTCAAGTTATCAATACCCTTATCAAGTGTCGTTGACAATTTGAGTATAACAATTAGTAACTTGAGTATATAGATTGACAACTTGGAGAGCTTAAGTTGTCAATTTCTATATCAAAGTAGTTAATCCCATTACTGAAGTTGTCACTGGAGCTCCTACGACAAGCATGCTAGTGGGGTGAGACCGGGGCTAGAGCTCCAACAGCCTATTGATAGTGGTGCTTCAGCGAGGTGCTTTTTCTTTTCTTTTATTTAAAAAATTGATAGGTATTATGGTAAAATTACTCACACTTCAAAATCTTAATTTCATCCCTTGTTGCCTCTTTGTCATTTACAAGTGTCCCAATTTGATCCCCTATAGCCTCTCTAGCTATCATTTACAAGTATTAATAGACTTTTTAGACTCTTAATAATTAAAATGGTGTTTATATATCTTTTTCCCTAACATCAAATGATGTTTTAATTTTATTTTTATAATTTTAATTTGATTTTAAATATAAGAACTAGTTGAAAGTTTACTTTAGTTTTAAATATAACACATCGATCCATTTTACCTCTTTAATTTATAATTTTTTCCCAAATTATTTGTATTACTTAAACATATTAAAAGAGTTTCCATAAAGATAGCTTCAATGCAAATAATTAAAAATGATATTTTAATTCCCTTAATCTCAATAAATTAGTTATATAACTTATATATTAAGGAACGTGGAGTACTTTTTTTTTTTTAAATTTCAGAAGGCATTGAGAGGTCTCCTCTTAGTTGATATGGGTACCATTGAAATATTTAAATATTTTTAAACAAATATAGCAATTTAACAATTTTTTGTAATTTTTCTTAATTTATATAAAAGGTTTGTTTCAAACATCTTATGGGAAAGAGTAACAATTTGATATATTTTGACCAAAAAAATCACTTTGGTGTTAAAAAAAACAATTTATAACTTTTTAAATTAACATCTATGTCATAACATATTAACAATTGGCATTAATTTAAATAAGTATTAAAGTATTTATAAAAAATAAGTATTAAGTGTTAATAACTTTCTAACAAGATATCTAAATACTGCCTACAATCCTAGATATAAGACCCTTATATATATATATATATATATATATATATATATATATATATATATAGTTTGACGAGATATAAAAAGTTAAATAAATTATTTAATTATATCATATGTGACATAATCTCTCTGAAATAATTTTGGGTATCATTAGATATTATATATATATATATATATATATATATATATATCAGTTTATAAGTAAGCTAAATTAATTTGTAAAATGATAAATATAAGAGATAAAATAGGAAAATGTCTTGTATATATTTAGTACCAAAATTCACTTCTAAACTAGATCTTATATTTAGAACCAGAGGTGGTATTATTTTCCCAAAATCCTACTCATGAATAATTCATTTGATTATATGTTTTCATCCAACGTTTATGATTACATTAATTTTATAATGTTTGACAATAATACTTTTTATTTAAAAAATAACATAGCTTAAAAAAATTATGTAATACTCCTTTGGTCATTAATATAAGACATATTTACCTAATTTGATTAGAATAAGGAAATTAGTTAAGTTGTTAATATAACATGTATCTTCTAAAACATCCTAGTCATCTTTCTTAATTCCATCATTTCTTCTTTTCCTTGATTATTGTTGAGGGAGCATCATTAGGGTTAAATTAAGAAAAGATTGACAAATATAAAAACTATACCTTATATTTAGGACCAAGATTAACTCCTCAAAATTATCTTATATTAAGGACAGGAGGAGTATCTCGTTTTGAATTAACATAATTGTTTCAATATATCCATATATACAACCTCTGATCTGAAATATAAGAGTTAGAATAAAGGTTTTCTTTACTCCCAAATAAAAGATGTTACTATACTTATCTCACAGTCTTATAATGCTTTTCCCAACCTCTCCTTATACATGTAAGGGAAAATTAGAACGAAGGACCTGAAGGAAAAGATATTTATTAACAAGGACCATAAAAATTGTAATTATTTAGAAGGACCAAATATAAAAATATAAAATTGAAAATAATAAAATGTCCCTATTGATTAGGACATTTCTAAATGTTAGCCTTGAGGTCCACAATTAAAAATGACCAAGAATTGCATATAGGCAAATCTAGGATCGTTCTCTCTTTTTGATGAGCCTTTTATTGAATTCTAAATAACCTAAATGCAATGCAAATCCAATAAAACAAGGGGAAATGAATTTTGGTTTTTCAAATTAATAACTAAAAGAAGGATGCAATTTAATTAAAAGCTAAATTTTTATTTTTGGTATTTTTATAAAAATGGGATGGACATAAAGAAATGAATATTGGTAGTAAGGTAAATGGCTTTCCTAGCTTCTTAAAATAATTTTAGAGTTAATTTATCATCAAGTCGAATTGAAAAACCTCAAGTAAATGCATTAAGTCCAATTTATCTAATTAATTACTAATCCTACGATCGCATTCATAGTCATCTCTTAAAGCAATTGTTAAAAATCACTTGATGTGTGTTCAAAAATTATTTTCATGCACTTGTTTCCACTTAAATGAAAGCCCAAACATGACACTTAATATAAATTAACTCTACTACACACCATAGTAATGCATAATCTCATTAAAACATAAGGAAATAAATTCACTACATAATCTAAGAGCATCAAAGAAAAATTCAATGCAAATGTTAATTAATAAGAACAAATAAATACTCATCCAAGTCTCACAAATATGTATCAATACAAAATCAAACCAACCGATCTCAATTAATACATATAATGAGCTAATGGAAAACTAATAAGCTCCCTTTTGTAGCACATCGAAGCTCTAGCCACTTTCCACCACCAAGAAGCAAGAGAATTAGCCACTCATGCAATTAATTATAGCTGCAACTTGTTCAAAACAATTGAAATCTATAAAAAAAAAATTAAGTGTTGGCTAAATTTGGAGCGGAAGGCGAGCAGGAGGCTATCAGGTTCAGTGGGTAACTAAAGGGAAGAACCGAATCTGGAAGTGTTGGTAAGGATAGAGAAGGAAATAGGAGAGACAAAGATGTGATATGGAGGAAGAGGAAAGGAACAAAGGCTTTGTGATTTTTGGTGAGGTTGGCAGTGTGAAGGTGGAAGAAAATTGATTGAGTGAGAAGTGTAAGACAACGGTGGAGCGCAACTGACGGCTTCTGGCGATAGTGGAGACAGGGGAAAGTGGACAATGGTGAGAGTGAGGGAAGGTGATGATGGTAGTGGTATTCGATGGTGGCTTTCGGTAATGAACCCTCTAGGCAGTGAGAAGAGGATGGAGAGCGTCAATGGTGATGTAAAGGAAGAACGTCCCCGGTGGTCTCTAGTTCTAAAGAAGGAGATGACAAGAGACGATGGTCTCGTCTCCAGTAGTAGTGAGAACGATGAGTATGGTGAAGCTCGGGTCTCTCCACCAATCTCCAACACATCTCTCTCTGCAACTCAAACCAGTACAGTGGCGCTTCCAGCTCTGTTCTAAGGTCTCTCTCTCACCGCTTATGAAAGGTGATGTTGGTAGAGGGAGGGCCGGTGAGGAGAAGATGATGGTGGTGGTGGCGGCCCACCCTCTCTCCTCTCTCTTCTGCGGCACTCAAACTCTATCTCCCCCAGCTACCAACTCCCTTCCATTATTATGTTGGGTCTGTGTAGTCTATCTCTGCTCTTTCTTGCCACTGATAAAAGGCGATGGTGGTTGAGGGAGGGCCAGCGAGGAAGAAGATGATGGTGGTGGTGGCCCACCCTCTCTTTTCTCAAGCTCTGGATCTTTGTGTTGCGGCGCTCTCAACTGGTGCTCACTCTCCTCAGGTCGGGTCTCTAGCTAATGAAAAAGAAGGACCCAATTGGTTCCTGGTCAAAACGCAAGTTTTGATCAGGGACCAATATGAAACTTTTAAAAGTTTTATGGAGGAACTCAAGTGTAAGTTTTTGAAATGTTTATAGGTTAGAATTGGAATTTTCAAAACCTTTGGGTACTTTTTTGTAATTTTATTTTCTAGTCCTTTCTTTCACAAATTGGAATTTCCATATATTATGGGGCCTTTCATGTAATTTTCCCCATTCATAAAAAATATTAATTCTGACTTCAATTGACAATTTTTTTGAAAATCTCCAATTTTCTTCCAAAACACCTATGATACAAAATTAAGCAGAAGGTAGAATCAAAAGTCCAAGAAACAATTGCACAAAATAATTAACAAATTATGATCATTTTGCCCTTAATTGCAATAAATTCAATACAATCATCCTTAAGTAAAATTAGTGCTTAATCATGCAATAATATCCTAGAAAATGCATCAAAAACCCAATTTAATTATGAAAATCATACATAAAAATATGGTTCAATCAATTCCCTAACACTTAGACCTTTGTACTATTGAACAAAGGCAATTAAGTACAAGATTTCGAGTTCAAATCGTCAATGCATTTGAAAAATGAAAAATTTCATAATTAGAAAGCAATGGATCAATTAATCAAATTTCTCAAGCTAACACTAGTCATAGTCAAGTGATGTAAAGAAATTAGCTAATTTCACAATCCAAAATATTAGAATGAAGCACAAGAGACTCTCAAGGTATTGCTATTTCACTCATCTCTCCTCATTGGAATAATTTCACTCTAGTTCCCTTAATCAACACCTTACTATAAGCTTGTAACAACTCTAATATTTCCACTACTAATAGCAATAGATGCAAGAAATCAAAAGGACTTAAAAAGGCTTGTAATATTAGATGAAGGCTAGATGAAATAGATTAATTAGAAAAAAGAAATAGTTGATATGCAAATCAAAGTTATGAATAAATTCATAGCACCTAAATAACTTGAAGCTTTTGTCAATTCTTTTCCAAATTCATGAACAAGTGCCTTCTTAGTATTTTTTTTTCTTTTCTTTTATCTACAAAACACTTTTCTCTATATATATATATATATATATATATTTCAATACCTTTCCTTTTTTTCTCTTTTTTAATTCTCTTTTTTATATACATGGCATTTCAATATATACATTATTCACCTTTCTATTGGCAAATCACTTTAATTTTAAAATACTATGAATAATGTGAGTAAATGACATGCCTACAACATAGTAATGGCTCAAAGGGGTAAGCAAATATAAATGAATGAGGATTTGTGTGTAGGTTGAAAGGGTTTAAAATTGAATGCCTCTTTCATTTTTATCACACTAATGCAAATGTCATTTTAAAAAAGAGTGGAAACAAGTTCTAGAAGGTGAAAAATTAAGTGAACATGCACACATAGAAAGAATAGCTCAAATAACCTTCCAACAAGGTTTTTCACTAAGGGTGTGTTTGGTTTGAGGTTAAATGGGAGGGTGGGTAAATTACCTTTTTGGGTAGAAAGAATTTAAATTTTGGGCGGCAATCCAAAATTTAAAAAGAATGAGAAAGTAAATTTTAGGCTGGAATCCAAAATTTAAAAAAATGATAGGGTAAATTTTGGATTTCTTTTATCCAAAATTATAATTTCCCTACCCTACCCCCTCCCCTCCCTCCCCTACCCTCCCCTCAAACCAAACACACCCTAATACTCACTTCAACACAATCAATTGCATAGAGCACTAACCACAAAACATCTTCTTAATTATTCCTAATGTTAATTTTACAAACACAATCAATCAGAACATTACAATTAATTATAAAAATGCTCATCTCTTAAAAGCATTAATGATATAGAAACTTTCTTTTCTCAAAACAAGAAGTAAGCAAAAATCTAATTGTGGGTTTATTTATCTTCTTATTCACTGAAAAGCAAAACATGGTTTTAAAAAGTTGCCAAAACACTAGATCTCATGAAAGCTCAAAAACTTTCTCACAAATCACATTTCCAAAGTGGCAAATGCAACATTTTACCACTTAGGACATGCGTTAAAGCAAGTCATTCTTAAAAAAAATTTTGAAAAATTTTCTAGTTTATAGCATTTTCTCATTTTAAAACAACCATTTAATGGAATTCAAAAATGTATTCCCCTCCCCCACACTTAATCAGCACAATGTCCTCAATGTAGAAAAATACTCTAACGAGAATGCTTAACAAGTTGAAATTCAAGGCACAATGATAATTAAGTAGGGTAGTGACCATTAAGTAGGGTAGTGACCATAAATGTGAAGCATACAAAGAGGGTTCTTATTGTACTCACTAAACTACACGACATCTACCTTTTTCTACTGGATTGTGTCCCTCCCCCACACTTATCTTCCTCATACAACAATTAAGCTCGAATAATTATGGAAATTAGGAAGAAAACAAGTGAAGAAAGAGACGACATGTGTTAGAGTATCTTGAGTCGCTTGAAGGAGAAGTTCTCATCCCTGATGAGAATCATGAATGTGTCCAATGAAACAACTTCTCCCGTATTGAATTTCCTTGGTGGGGGTGGCTCAGGATCAATCGAAAGAGGTCCAAGAATGTAAAGTGGATATTGGTTCCTCTAATGACCTTTCCAAGAATGTGTCTTCAAAGAAGAGGAGCAAACAACAATGCCCTATCCAAAAATAGAAAAATGGAGATATTTCAAGTGAATTAAAGGTATATTAATTTCTAAACTCTCCAATAGCTATCATATCCAAGGAAATCAATGACACTCCCATCAATAGGAGTGAGACAATCAATCAATTTTTGAAAATCCTCTTATTGTTTCAAAGTGAAAGGTATGGAATTCAACTTAGCGTAGGGGTACACCATATCATCATTGCAATCACAAGAGATGGAAGGAAAAAGAGTGGAAGAAAGAAGAGAATTTTTCAAATTGTCACCCCCCGAGGGTTCCAAAATTTAAAAGCAATCATGTTTCTTTTCTAAATCAGGTGACAAATCATAAGAAAGAATCATATGGAAATATTCATTTTCATTTACAAAATCATCAATCAAAACATTTGAATCGCCCCTTATTAAACTATCATGCAATTCATTGGAATCAAGAGGAAAATGCTCGAATCAAGAGGAAAATATTAATTTTGATTTTAGTTATTTTTAAATTATGAATATAAGAGATAATGGAAGAAGTTTAGTTAGGGAAATTTAGTAATTTAAAATTTATATTATGATGTTTAGTCCTTCTAATTAATTACAATTTTTATGATACTTTATAATAAATATGATTTTCTTTAGGTCCTTTATTTTAATTTCCCCTACATATAAATGGGGTATTCATCAAAAGGTAATTTCCTATATATGCATATAATTACATGGTACTTTAGAAAAATCAACAAACATTTTTACATATAAATAATAGCATAAATAATTTTTTATATATTTTTTTATTAAGTTAATTATCTAACTGTTATATTTAAACTATAGGTTGTATTTATTAATTCTAATAAGATATATCCTACAAAAATTTATAGCCCATTTGGTTTGATTCCATAGAAGAAGATTACATGTAATCCTGATGCAACATACCAATTATAGTGTTTGGTTGGTCTTATGTAATGTAAAGATGATTACATTTTGTAATTCTGATTGCATCATTTGATATAATCAGGATTACACTGCTAAGACTGATGAATGAGGATGCTTGTAATCAAGTGAAAAAGCCATTATTGCCATTATAATTTTTTAAATTTGACCAAAGTGCCCACCCATAAATTCTGTCAAATATTAAATAATTACCACTATTAAATATTTTTAAAAATTAATTAATTATATAAAAATATAAAAAAATTCTCGGCTAAAAAATTAAAAAATTACATTCAACCATTAAAAATATTAAAATATCCCATTAAATAATATTCTCACCATTAAACATTACCATGAACCCTTTCATAATATTTCCACCATTAAATATTAAAAAATTATTATGAACCCAACACATATACTGCATAAATTGAAAAAAATTATGTTGAATCCAATGTGTACATTATACATATATGTATAGATAGGGGTAATTTTGTCTCTTGCTATATTATTCCCATATGTTTTCATTTTTTACGTAATCTAACCAAAAGTTTTTATGCATATGCACCATCTTTTCTTAATGGTGAATGAAGAGCCATATCGTGGGGCTATCAAATAAAATTAAGCTAAATGCAATATAGAGCAACTAACCTAGGTCGATCTCTACGTGGAGCCTATATTTAGTTCCTAAGTAATCTAGTGTAAATAACAAATTAACCAAAGAGTATGGGATGTGAGTTTCATCTATCTAATTAAACTAAAGAGCTACTTATTTATGAAATTTTTCAATGTATAAAGTGAGTGAGTGAGTGTAAATGCAAGAGGTGAATGTCCTAGATGAATGAGTCCACTAATCATCCTTGTCCAATTTTAATTCTAAGTTCTTCTTTTAATTAAGCATAAGGACTAGCAAGAAACCTTACTAATCAATATTCCTAACTTCTCAATTTAATCTAAATATAGACTCAATTGATTAATTAGTAATACCTTGAAGTACCTAGCTTATGATAGATTCATAAAAGATCCTCTCTACCACCAATTAATTCCTAGAAACCTAGCAAACAATTGATTTCAAGAGAATAGAGGAAAGCAATTGAATAACGAAAGAGTGCTATAGTTCAATCACAATCCATGAGTACAAATCTAACACAAGTATCATCATCCATATTACATCAACCGATTAAATCCTCATCCATATAGACAAATCACAAACTCTAGCAACCTAGAATCATAATCTGCATATACATAGAGTAGAAGATGAAATTAAGATGCAAAGAACTCCCCTATTTACTTAAGGACTCAAGTTAGCTTCACCATCACCATCAGACAGAAGAATCTATCCGCTCATGATTGGGAAATTAGCTCCATTGAACTCTCTTCTCCACGCCATTACAGATCCCAAAAAAATAGAGAAAACAGGGAATTAAACGAAGGAAAGTGGAAGGAGAAGGAGATGAGAAAATGGTGGTCGATGGGAATGGAGAAAAATGCAATGGAGGAAAATGAGAGTGAACTCCCCCCAAAAGCTCCGTCCGAATCCCCCCAAGAAATGCTCCCAAAACCATGTGATATCCTTCACTCCGTTTTTTTTCTGTGCGATCTGATTCTGGTGGGTATAAAAAAATAAGGCTTTGTTTGGAGATGGGCAAAAATTTGAGGGATCTTAAGGCCAAGAACCTCAAGCCACCAAACAACGCCTAATTCCTTTCTCAAGCATATTAAAATCAAAAAACTTAGGAAATAAAATCTGCACATGTGCTCTGCTCTAATTCCATCTTTGCCCTCCATTAAGCTCCAATGTACCATGTCATCACCTACAAAAATGAGATACAAAAAGGTAATATCATATATTCATAATTAATTAATAATGGGAATAACAAATATTATTTAAAATATATCAATTTAGCCAATTTATTTCTCCAATTACCTTTGCACTCAAATCTCATATTAATACCTAATTATACCAAAAATAGTTAATCAAATCCCACAAAAGCCTAAGGTTAATCACTAAAAGATATGTAAATATTTAGCTCTATCAGTGAACCAAACAAATTCATGTAATCATTATTACATTATATTCCATTACATTCTATTACATTATCTCTGATTCCATGAACTAAACGGGCACTTAAAATCCTTGTCACTTTCATAACTTTACATTTGGAAAATCACATTAAGGCCCCAATTAAAAAAATAATGTTAGAAAAGTCCCACAGTGTCATACCCTTAATTTCACATTTTTTAAAGTATTTGCAGTTCGATTGGCAACAGCGGAATAGAGTAAATATACTGATAAAAAGTGCTTGATTACAGAAATTCCCCATAGGGGTTCATATATAATAATTACAAACCTTATAGCCGCACAGGGCTCTAGGGTATCTAAACTGGACCCAGTGAGACGGAGATATCTTCCTATCTTCGTTCCACCACTGTATTCCTCCCATGTAGTTCTCTTCTCTACTTTAAATACACCTCTTGTTTTCACTTGTCTAAATTATTGGTAGGGGAGAGTGAGATTCGAGAGAATCTCAGTAGAAAAACAGTACCAATATGTATGCAGGATAAGTGCATAATGTATGACATGTTTGCAGTATATAAACTCATGCTAATATAATGACATATCTGCATGCTCAATGTTTCAAACAACATACTTATGGCCATAGCATAAATGGAAACAGAGCTTCAATCATTCATATATGTTTCCCATAATCAAGCAAAGCAATAATATGCATCAATATACTAACACAAATATTAAATACATGCAGGAGAGGTAGGTTTCATACCTTAGCCCTTATCTTATTTTCACATTTTTCAGAGTATTTGCGGAAAATGATATGTGGTTCGATAGGCAATACAGGAATAACGTAAAAATATCTATATATAGTACATAATTACATTGAGGAATTCCCTTCAAGGTTAGGTAATATATACAATTTCTTGAAATATTCAAAATTAAATATTAGATATAACCACAATATTTATCTTGGGAAACGTGCCTATCGCTTTTCTGTATCCTCATCTTCGCCTTTTAAGCCGCTGGCACTTGCTATGGTATTTTGTTTAGAAAAAAGGGGTGAGCTTCCAATAAATCTCAGTAAAAACATATTATCGTTCACATAACATACGATAAGTAAATATGACATGCACCATGTATATACCAATCAATGAACAATATAATCACATCGTCATGTATACATGAGTACGATGCCAGCCCCACTAATCGTATACCAGTTGGATTCTCTCTCAATCCCCTAGGTCTAAGTGCACTTTCGGCACTAACTGCTCCTTCTAGGCAACCCATATTGATTAATAAAAGCACAATCAATGGCAACCACACAATCATATAGACTATAGCATGATGTAACAAGGATAATGTCCCTATCTCAAGTCTCTTTCACCCCGTTTGGCGTGCCTCAAAAAGCATGCCAAGCTCAGGCTTCCAACTCAGTCCTAAAATATCAAACGTATAAAAATTAAGTTAAAACTCATTTATGTACCATTTTAGACACTTTCATAGTATTTATTGTGGTTATATTAGGCTATGGTGAAAATTTTCCAAAATGCCCCCGAGACCCTGGCTCGACTGCAGTTTTCATAAATTTCTGACCCGATCTATTCTAACTTATTTTCTCCCAAGGAATCCATTTTTGGACTCAGAATTACCAAATTCATTGCCAAAAGACTAGAATGTTCTTGACAGCCCTTATTTCAGTGTTTCAAGGGCGTTTTCGTAATTATGTTTTTCAAGCTTTTTCGAAAAAGTGATCAATTGTAACCCTATCTGATTTTTCCTCCTGAACTCAATGGAATCATCAGATTATCAAAAATCCAACTCTAACCCCAATTTCTAGCACTGGCCAAAATCTGAAAAACTCTGGGGAAAATTGGGATTTTTGAAATTTGACTCCGCAGACTTGCTCTTTTCTACTCCTAACCACTTTATTAACTATTTAATTATGTTATAACATCCATTTAGACACAATTTAGGCATCATAACATTTATGTCACCACATTTCTCAAATTTGAAATCAAAGCAAATCAATAGGAATTTCACTGATTAAACTACTCACAACAGCGAGAACAATCAATATTTGGAGATTTGGAAGTTATCTTTTGCTTCCTTCTAGCTTTTCTTGATATGGTTGAAAAACCCTAACTTTTCATCAAGGAAATTTGTGCTTCACAACCTTAAAGAACATAGAAAATAGCTCAGGAGTAGAGTTACATGCGTTAGGAGCTAAATCATCGGAGAAATCGGCTTACCTCGTAAGTTTTCTCCTCTCTCTCTCTCTAGAATTTCTCAAACTTTCTCTCACTTGTTGCAGTAAAACTAACTGAAATTTGTGCTTCACAACCTTAAACAACATAGAAAATAGCTCAGGAGTAGAGTTACTTGCGTTAGGAGCTAAATCATCGGAGAAATCAGCTTACCTCGTGAGTTTTCTCCTCTCTCTCTCTCTAGAATTTCTCAAACTTTCTCTCACTTGTTGCAGTAAAACTAACGGAAATGGGAGGAGGAAGATGATAAAATATCATTTTATAAGATATTATAATTATCCAATAATTATTTTCCCATTTTCGGATTTTATAAAATTCTGGCAGATTTTTTGCCCAAACTTTGAAAAATCATAACTAATGTTGTAGACCTTGAATTGAAGTTATTCTAAAGGCTATAAAACCCTTATTGAGTCTAGTTTCAAGGAAAAAATATAGACTTTTATCAATTGAAAGCACAAAATTCCCAGAATTAATTTCTTTGAATACTGTTCCAGAAAATTCACAGTTTTTCTGGGCTAAATTCAAAAATACATAACTTTTTGTAGATAGCTCTAATTGAGTCATATACCTATCAAATTAAATCTTAAGATGTCTAATTTAACCCTATTAAATTTCATAATTTTTACTCATCGTTTGATGACACAAAATCAGATGACAAGCTCACTGCTTCACAAAAAAATTCACTGGAAGCATAATCATATTATCCTAAATTCACTATTTTACTTTCTTAAAACCCCAGAGATATTAGAAACATTAGGAAATAGATTTGCGACACCTACTAAACTGGGACTTAGCAGTCCACTTAGTTCATGCTTATTCCCAAGCCTCAAATTCCAAAATTCGGGATATTATACACAGCTTGCTAATGATAAGTGAGAAAGCAACTATTAATAAGTGAAAAAGCTAACATTAACAATTTACAAAACTTTTTGATATATATATTTGTTAATTGAAACCTTAACGCCATTTTCCCGTTTACAATTTTTACTCTATGGATCCATTTTTGTGCATTATAGTACTTGTGTATTTATGTATTTCTCTTCACCACTTTGCTGTTTTCTTCATTATTCTGAAAAAGAAATATCAACCTATTTTGAAACGCGATGGCCGCGGGGACCACACTGTCGACAATCAGAGGGACGTCCTATTACAGAGGCTGAGGTTTTCCTATTATAGGAATCAGTGGTTGCATTAAATTAAATCAGAATAAAGGGGCCTTTCTTTTTCAATCTGTCTATTGGAAATTTTTTGTTTGTCTTTGTTTTTGAATCTATTTGTTGGTTATTTAAACAGATGTGTAGCTTGGATGGTGGATATAGTAAGGTACTGAGAATCGGATCGGACATTGAATTGGTTGAGACACTGAGTTAAAGGTTAGTGGTTTAAACCAGAGTCAACCTAGGGGTCAGACCGGAGTCAATTAAAAATATATATTTAATTTAAATGTTCATGTGTACCATTCAAAAAACTATATAAAAGTGTTTTTTCCAACCAGTAATCCAATATAACCTCCTGAACCTAATACCCACAAAAGTATCATTAAGTACATGAGGATTTTTTTCTAATTAATGCAAAACAATAAAAGTATTCCACAATTCTTTTAAAACTCCTAGCAAATCAAAAAAATTCAAAGAAATAATATTTAAAAAAGCCAAAATGACGTCGTTTAGGGTATAAAAAAGTATAAGAAAAAAGAGGCAAACCGTGACCAACCGGGTCGCCCCAGTTCACCCCGGGTTACACCAAGTCAGACTGAGTCAATCGGTTCGCTACAATATGGTTCACTAACCTCCAACCGAATCAATTCGACGTCCGGTTCACTGGTTTCCTGTTTGAACCAGCCAGTATAGTCCGGTTTTACATACATTGGTATATAGACACTAAAATATCATTTATCATGATTTATTTAATAAATTTTATTTATTATTTCTTGATTATTGATGAGAAATAATTACAAAATTATTAATTTAATTATTTTTATCTTTACCTGACAATTAAATGTTTTTTATTGTATTCAAAATGTATAGATAATACTTAGAGAGAATTGTAATGGTAATTAAGAACTAATATGCAAAATTCTTTTAGTTTTTAATAGAGTAGGAGTTAGATAATTAATTTTTAAACATTAAATAATTTAATTAAGTTAATTACGTATAAAAATGTGTGTTGATTTTGTTAAAGTATCATTTAATTCGTTTGTATTGGAAACTATAATAAAAAACTTTCCTATGTACAATCAATAGTGGGAGTTTAGGTTAAAAACAATTATAAATTTGAAAGATAAAATAGATTGAGGTCTTGTATTTAGCAATTAATCAAACTCTATTAACTAGATCTTATATTCAGGACTAATTCTTTCACTTTAATTTTTTATCTAAATTATTTCAATTTTCCTTTTCATAGGAGTTAAATAAATAATTTGTAAAGAGTTAAAAAATTAGTTAAGATAATTATTTATAAAAAATGTATATTGGTTCTCTTAGAGTAACACTTTAATCATTTGTATAAGAAATTATAATAAAAAAATTATTTTGTGCAAACAATAGTGGGAATTTAGGTTAACAAATTATGAATTTGGAAGATAAAATGAATTAAGGTCTTATATTGATCAATTAAATAAACTCTATCCACTAGCTCTTATATTCAAGATTAGAAAAGTAATATAAAATAGGGTTAAAGTGCATCTAACATTCAGAAGTATTCTAGATATATCCAGTACCTTAAAATATTTTGTAGTGCATGTTTTTTTTGGTCTAGTACCTTAAACTATTTTTATGTGCATTGAATACTATGAAGTATCTTTTCATGTGCACCTTAAAATATTTTTTGGTGCAACAAAAAATACTTTAAAATGCTTGATTCATCTAAAAAAATACTTGAGGGTGTTGAATACACTACAAAATATTTGGATGCATCTAAGAAAATACTTTATAATGCTGAATGCATTTTGGCCCTGTAAAAGAACAACTAACTTCTCAATATTTAAAAATTTAGAATTTGGTACTTAAATTTTTAAATTTATAAAAATTTTCTTAAAATATTTGTATGGGAGAGTTACTATATACTCCTCTGGTTATAAATATAAGATAAAATTAATTTTTTTACAAAATTAAGAAAGTTAAATAAGTTGCTTAATTATATCATATGCTATATAACCTTAGATTTTATATCAGTTTATAAATTAAACAAAATAATTTAGAAAAAAAAATATAATTATTTTAAAGTAATTTACTTAAATTTGTTAAACTCTTTAAAAAGAAGGTAGTTAATGAAAAAAAATCTCACAACAAGAATATGTAATGAAAAAGTAACAAGTAAAAGTAACAACAGGCTTATGCTGACAATTTGCCCTTCTCAACCTTACTGCGGCTAATTCCCATCCCCTACAATCCGTTCCTAACTTCTAATCGACCTTTCTTGAATTAGACACACATATTATATATATATATAGAGATATATAAATGAATGGATATTTTAGTAAGGAAAATTAAAGCACAATGCTATCTCATGAGCGTGGGTGTATGTACTTAAGATTGACATTAGCATGGAGTTAGGAGTGAGGCCCATGTAGGCAGGCTGTGCCTAAACATGATAGTTGGCTTCAATCCCATGTCAGACTCTGCCATCATGTCATTCATGTTGCCTCGTACTCATTTTGCCCTCTTTTTTCCCTTCAATTCAACCTGAATGAGATTAATTTGCTCGTAACTGCGTGTTTGAATTAGTTTTTTAGACAATAAATTTTATGATTTATGAATAAATTTAACTCAACTTCGCATTATGCATAAAAAAATTATCCTTATCTCAAATAAAAAATTAAGGAAAAATTAATCTTTTAATCACTATAACCTTATTAGTCATAGCACAACTCCTATATTTTGACTCGATACAGCTCAATTCTTATAGTTTTAACTTAATTATAACTTAATCAATACAATTATTACAATTTTATAATTCCTATGTTTTAGAAACTAAAATCATAGATATAATAAAGGTTGAGAGCTAAATTATAAAATGATTGAAATTAAAGAGAACGAATTGTAATGAGTCAAAGTTAAGGAATTAAGTTAAAATCGAGTTAAAACTATAAGAGTTGAATTATACTTGTCAAAATATAGAAATTGAATTGCAGTTGAGTCAAAATTATAAAGAACAAAAGATTAAGTTTCCTAAAAATTATATATAAATAAATATCACAATTTTAATTAATATTTAACAAGTTTCAAGTAATTTAATTTGTATAAATAAAAATTTTCATATATTTATGATATTTACATGTCAATATTTCTATTTAATGGTTTGATGTTTATTTGGATTAACTTATTTTATGCTATCACATGAATATGAGATATAAGTTTTATCTTGTAAAGCGTGAAAATACTTTTTTTAAGCTTATCAAAATATACGATAATATGCACAAATATATATATATATATATATATATATTCCTTTCATTTTGAAAAGTGGGGCAATTTTTTTTAAAAAAAAATTATATAGCTCATGTGACCAAGGAACAATCTAACCGGGAGTCATCTTACATAGTATAATAAGTTAATGTGTAAATCAGTGCTTTCAAGACCGGATCGGACTGGCCGGTCTGACCACGAAACCGTCAGACCGGTGGTCCGACCAGTCCATTTTGGCTACTAATCCCGGTTCGATCGGGTTTCACGCGGTTTGAACGGTTTTCTCATGGTTTGACCGGTTTTTTTTAATTTTTTTAATATTTTATTCAAATTTTCATATAAATAATTCTAAAATCTTCCCTTCCTCACCGGTCTAACCCCGGTTTAGCTCCCGTTTGACCCCAATATGACCCACTAACCTTGATCTAGTACTCTGACCGATTCAGTGACCGGTCCGAGTTTCAGAACCTTGGTATAAATAGAATAACTAAAAAACTAAGAAAAGATAAAGACAACTTTGAATAGCGGATGAGAAATTTTCTGAAGCAGTGCTAAAATATGTTGCTAGTAGGTTATGGTGGATAATGAAAAGGATTCGCAGGAATAATGACGAAGGACTTCTAAACACGATTGTTAGCAATGTCTTGAATCTTGCATCTATAAAGTTAGAGTTGTGAATCTAGAAGGTGTTTGTTTGAGCAATTTGATAGCCAATCGGACGTTTAGGGGTCAAATCGACCTTATACAGTAATTTATCTTAAAGAGGGTGTTTGGTTGGACGATAGATTTATAGAAAAAAGCCAGAAAAAGCTCGGATAGATATAAGTTAGGAATTGGAGCTTATGAATGAGCCTTGAGCGTTGGCTTCTGTTTTGAGGAGTATTTTCATATCTTTGGGAATTAATGAGGTACTTAAAATCACTTCTAATTACAAAACTTCTTTTATAAAAAATGTTCTAAATAATTTTCTCTTTCTTTAGATAGTAATATTCTGCTAATTAGAGAATATTTTGGCATAAGAGTTTAGGCAAGTTTTGAGTTTTGCCAATATATGACTGCAGAAATGTAGAGAATAATTAATAATTAATTTTAATCTGTTTAGATTTATTATTTAGTTATTTTATGATTTTATAATCAATTTCTTTTATAAACATGTCATATATTAGTTTTTATATGGTGTTTTTACATAAGTTACTTATCCAATCGTCAATCCAAATATTTATTATTTTACCCAATGTTACTTTTTTCCAATCTTAAGATTTCATAAATCAAAGTAAAAATAAATCACTTATCCAATTGTCAATCCAAACACACCCCTAGAAAAGCGATGCTTGCAAACACTTGGTGAGAAATGGTGGTGTAGATTGATTCTTCCATTAGAACTTCTTGATGGGAGTGTCACCCTTGGCAATAGCCAATAATAACGAACACTCAACTTTTTGTGCTTGTGGAGGAAGATATCCTATCCTTTAATATTAAAAAATATTGAAGATTTATAGCTAGGATTGAAGAAATGCCTACTGCAATCATTTGATGTATCTTTGAGAAGTTAAACGTCGAGAAAGATTGCATATTTCAAATTTCTAGTATGCATGATTACAAGGGAAGACTCATGTTTACCATGATGTAAGGCCTTATTGCGCTCTCCAAAATTGTATTAATCAAACATATTATATCGCATATCAAATCAGAAGGAAGACCATCTTGATGAAAGGTGGATAAGTGTTTCTTTTAATCACACTTTAAATTCTAAAAAGTTCATATGAGGAAATAAGAAAGCAACCAAACCAAAGCGACCTGGATAGGGACAAAAAATAAATAAATGTTCCATAGATTTCTCAACTTCACATCCAAATAGACAAAGCACAAAAGAATTCAAGTGATGTTTCTACAACGTATCAAAAGAAGAGCACAAAGCATTATTTAAAAGTTTTCAGATAAATAGCAAATATTTGAATAGAAGCCGGATTTTCCAAAGGTTGAGAACTATGAGTCACACCATCCTTGACTGTATAAAAACCAGAGGCATTGCCACACCAACACAAAGACGAGGACAAGGTGCGGACCAAAGACGAATTCCATTTAACATAATTCCACGCATAAGGTGAGGACCAAAGATGAATTACAGAAGCTTTAAGTCTTCTTTAGACCTAGAAAAAGAAAAAGGGTCAAGAAAAGGAAAGTCCCACGCTACGAGTATAACAGATGACTACTTATTAGTTAACTAATTGTAGCATTTAGTGATTTTGCGGAAAAAAATTAGTTTGTGACGGGATTCTAATACAATAATTGCCTCAGCTTGGCTTCATACCTCTCTCATAATTACAGAAGCAAGTTGTTTTAAAATGGAACTTAAACCACCATATATGTGTATATATACAATATGGTTTCAAAATGACCATTAATTGATGCTACAGATTGTGTTTCCCTGTTCATCAATCAATGAATCAACATTTATGCTTCTATTTGAATAAAGGCAACCTGCCACACATCCAAGGCCAAACTCATGTTAGTGGTATGAAGAATGAACTAATGCCCACATAAATAAACAAACAAACAAGTAAATAAATAAATTAGTGCCAACAAGGAAGAGAGCCGAATGCAGCATCATTTTTTTGTCATATATTTCTTAGGAAATATCCTACTTGAACTTTCATTAAAAGAATTGAAATCTGCCAATGCTAAAAGTCTACATTCAAATCAAACCTTCAACATATCTAATTTAGATATATACATACATACATGTATATATATATATATGTGAGTGTGTGTATTTCAAATTACATTAAACAAACGTATCTAATATATATTTTTATATATAAGTAGCTAGGTAGAGTAATTAATTACCCCAGCCTGAGAGATGTATCAGAACTATCACAGTCTTGAGGAGGATTGTCAGATGAACTGCAAATGATGTTGGACTCAGAAGACTGCCCTTGTTCTTGTGCAAGTCTCTGTAAGTGTGTACTTCTTTGTGTTATAAGACTTTCAATTCTTAACATTTGAGAAGAGAGGCAATAATTTATAAGAGAAGATAGTAAAAAATGTTTGATCACCTTCTTCATTCTTTGATTTTCTTCCATGAGTTGGATTCTCTGTACATTGAAGCAAAGGTGACTGAGAGTGGAGAACATTAATTGTTAGTGTCATAAAATGTAGCAACATGTATCACATGGGATATTTCTTGAAATCCATTATATATTAGTGAAATCACATACACAAGTTTGTTAGAATATGGATCTGAATCCTACTATATTCATAAAGGGATTCACTTAGAACTCATCATTCAAATGAAAACTCAGGTGGCTCTTCGTATTATATTCTTTTTCAGACTTGAATCCTCCACAATGAGTGGCCTATATATATTTCCCACCTCTCTCGTTTCTCTATAACTGAAGTCGTGCAATAACTACAGAGAGCGAGTCATGTGTTGTAATATTCGGGCATTGTCAAACCTAATTGGGTTCTTGGGCTAACTCCCCCAAATGCATTGTTGAAACACACAAGATTGTTGGAAGCAATTTGGATGTTACATGAGCAATCTTCTTTTTCATCCCTTTTACATACATTCATTAAACCATTTTGTTTTCTCCAAATGTGAAAGACTCATTTTTAATATGTTTGAAACTATACATTGAGTGACTTAAATGTATTGAGTACAACTTTTGTAAACTTGACATAAAAGTTTTTCCTGCTTCTGGACATACAAGCGATATAATGAAATTTTCTTTTACAAGCAACTAAACACATCAATATTGCTTATATGCAAGGAATTATTAAGTGATGATCAGTTGATGAAAAGCCAAAATCTATAGATGATTATCTTCGGCATATATATGTATTTACCTTTCTCTTACGTGCGTTGATCTGTTTGAAGATTCTTTCATCCTGAAACAATATTCATAGTAAATATGTCATCCCAAAAGCTTGAATGCAATAACTCATAGTTATTGGATAATGAAGAAAACAAGCCAATTTCTTCTCAAGATGAAAAATAACTAGCAGTTTTAACCTCTACACTAGATTTTTTTTTATGCACGGTAAAGGCATCGCTTAAAAAAAAATGTAAAAATGATGAAGTTTGACAAGACCAAAATATAGATTTTATAATAGAAACTGTCCAGATCAGGTAGATTCTGTATCAGCAATGTAGAATGTTTAAAGAAATATATTGAATCTTGTGATAGAACATTGTGAACAAGGTGGTCTCCTACAGATTTATAAGGTATTATTGATTGACTATTGATACATGATTGATGAAAAGATGGTCCTTGTCCTTTTCTATTTCTTCTGCGTACAATTCCTGAAAGTAAAAGAAAGAAATTGATAGCATAAAGGAATCCTAACATTCTTAGAGTTTGTTCCTTTAGGGCCTTTTTCGGCCAAACATTTGGGGCCCAGTCGGTCCACGGAAAGCATGAAAATGGAATGGATTTTCAATAACCACAAATTTTTGTATGATGCTGAAAATGGTGGAAGAAGTTTAATTTTTTATATTTGATTAACTAAAAATAAAATCAAAACCACGAAATTGCCCAGAAGAAAGAAAAAAAAAGCCCTCTCCATTGTAGTTCCTCAGGTGAAGGGTATTAGTGAAAAAATGGTGTGATTCTAAGATTTGGGAATCAAGATTGTTCTCATTTTTATGGAGAATCATGTCTGGGATGCATACAACAAAAAGCAAACCAAACACACCATTCTTAGGAATACAATTGAGAATATTCGGAATCGAAATTCTCAAGGAATCCAATCAAACAAGCCCTTAAAGTTTATAAATTGGTATGCAAAATACTAATGTAATACATTTTCCTTTCTTCGCATATATAATACAAAATTTATATAACCCGAAGTCTTGCTCCTTCTATGCCAAAATGTAAGTCACTTTCAACTATTTTACCCAAACCTGGTTAAAGTTAATTAGACATCTCGTACTTCGCAAAAATTACTTGAACATTCCAAAATAACCCTTATTAAACTGTAATCTAATGTTAATGATATCTCTCATCAATAGGAGGTGAATTTAGAAGGAAATCATTTAATGCTCACTACATTCTATAATATGACTTACATTTTGAGCTTCCCAAATCTTCTAAAAATGTGACTTACATAACTTTAGAGGGTCAAGGGTGAAGCATAAAAAGGATCAAATTAAAACCTGTCTTTGAAACAAAGGACAAGCCTCTTTGAAGTCTTTCCTCTAGTTCCTGCAATTCTTCAAGAGTGCATTCTTGAAGTTCTTCCCCATTCAATTGCCTGTCGAATGAATTTAGTGAAAATCATGTGTCTCAGTAGCATAATCTGCTCAACATTCATTCATGGTATGTATAAAGCTATTGAATACCTCCATTCACGAGTCCTTTCTGCTACTACCTTGCTCAGCTTGTGCTCATCACCTTCAAGCTACCACATATTTTAACAAAAAAAAAAAAAAAAATCGAGAAGATTAGCCTTTCATGATTCTCCATCCTTCATATATTCTCAAAAATTGATTTCAACATTAAACTAATTATCTCATCTTTTCAGTTCTCCTGAGGAGTTTCAGGACCTAGCTAGGGTTTTCTGTAGGGAAATGCAGTTTAATTTTCTGTTAATGCATATTATAGTGTATGCATAAGATTAGCCCCTTAATCCTTGAACATGACTATCAATCTTGAAGCTATAATTAGGGGGGGGGGCACTTCTAGAAAAAAAGAAAGAAAGCTATTTATAATACAAAGAATCAAGAGGGAGGAAAATATAGGTAAGATGAACTCAACTTCTTCAGTGAGTCAAGAACTTCCTAAGAAGCAGATTCCTTTTCCCCTCTGACTCATTTGGTTAATGTTTCCTCAGTTATTCAATTAAATAAGAAAAGAAAAGGAGTCAAGTTAATTAGAGTGCGCTATGTGCAGTTACACACAATTTGAGATGTCATACTATTAATGGCTTATAAACTAGTACTTCTTTCTATAACTTATGTATATATATTGATATATTGTTGATGATATACAAGTGAAAAAACTCTTAGGCTCATTGTCAAGTTTTGAGTTAAGATGTGGTATAGAGTCCATTCATAAGCATCATGTTGCTGCTGTTGGGCCCAGCTGGTTTCTCTCCCTTTTCAAGACGCCCTCTGGGCCCAACAAGGGGTAACAAAGCCTGGTTTGTAGGACGAACTTGTGTGAAGATGATGATGAAAAACCTAGACTGCAAAAGCCCTCTAATGCACAGTTCATGTGGTAAAGGTAGACTCACACACTTAGGGGAGAGATTGTGTGGGATACAAGTGAAAGAACCCAAACTCGCTAGCTTAAAATTGTGTTTAAGATGTGATGGTCTCCAGCCCTATTGATTATAAGGAACTCTTTGCTCCTTTTGCTGGAATCCCATAGCATAGAGATAAGATCTTCATCAAATCAAATGGATGTTAAAAGTGTTTTCTCAACAGTTATGCCTATCGTGAGAAGTATGCAATCTTCGTAATGCTAACTGTAGTCCTAATTATGTAGGCTCCTCATGCTTTGTTTGCTAAATTCAGCGTTCAGCTATCTTGGGTTCACCTCTAGTCCTCATGACTTTGCATTTTCATTTGCAAGGCTAACAGTGGCATTGGTTTATAGCTATTAGCACAAAAAAAAAAAAAAAAACTGACATGATGGAGTTAATTTGGAGCACATCTTACTAAGCTCGTCTTATGAACAATAAGACCAAGACCACTCCTCTTAGACCTAACATTAAGTTCATACCACATGATGCACATTCAGACATAGATATTCTTGCTTTGGCATTTTCTTGTTGATTTATGAATCTCCCAAACCCTCTTCCTAATCTTCAATATGCATACTATATATAATTATTAAATTGATCACATATAGATATATATATATAGTGAATAAATGGACAGCACACAATTAAGTCTCAACTTCTGGCAACAAAAAACAAACAAACAAACTCTCAACTATGTCTTCTGCTTTTCTTTGTGCCTTTCTTTAATTGTCTCTCTCTACTTGATATATCTAATCTCATAGAATGCAAGGTTTGTATTTGTTTATATATCCACTACTACATATAATTTTAGCAACAACCTCAAAACATTGTAAAAATGTTGCAGATATAAGCAAAACAAGAAAATTATTACAAATTAAACAAACAAACAACAACATAGCCTTAATCCCACAAGGTGGGGATGGCTACATAGATCAAACGACCCCATTGTGCTCTGTCAAAAACCAAATATCGGAAAAAACAAGAAAATTATTAACATGAAATAATTCATCATCTCAAGATAAGTTCTTACTTGTTAAATACATGGTAATTAATTAATTAAGTGATAATCAAACAGATCAGATATACATAAATGCCGACACTTCAAAAAAATAGACAAATGAATTATTTGTCAAAATCGGTATACTAATAATCTAGGCCTATATTCCAGGTTGAATTATTATGCATTTTATTAGAGCAATCTCAAGTGAAACCTCACTCTATCAAATCTGGATGAGATTAGAGAGCATGAACGAGACGAACGAAGGCATAAGGCTACCATAACTTCTCTCGATCAGCAAATATAGAGCAGGATTATTCATTTTCCTCAAAAAAAAAAAAATACTAAATCCCAGACGTGATTGGAATTCAGATTATTCTGAATTCTACTAGTAGAAAATATAAATTGGAGAGAGAAAAGATACCTTGTATTAGCGTAATCAAAGAGTTTGCCAGAAGCTGAAAACACAAAGAGGGCAATCTCAGCATCACAGAGAGTTGAAAGCTCCATAGCTTTCTTGAAGAGACATTTCCTTCTCTGAGAAAGCCACCTGCCTCGCTGCTACGTTCTCTATCTTCTTTATTGCTATCTTCCTTCTCGTCATTTCAATCCCTCATTCTTTGTAAGTAAACAAATTTAACTTTTTTTGAAAAAAATAATTAGAGAAATCAACAGCCAAAAAAGCTTTAATTTCTACATGTTCTGCGTTGGATTGAAATAGTAGTGAGCCATTGAAGAGATCAGGAAGAAGAAGAAGTGCAGATCAAAGGAAGCAGAAAATAAATATGAAAGATAATGGAGAGAGAGAAGATAGGGTTTGTTGAGAAGAAGAAGCAGCAGCAGCAAGAATCTGAAAAGTGATTATGAAAGAAGAGAGAATGGGAAGAAAGAAAGAAAATAAAATTTTTGGAGACAAGGAAAGCTATAATTGGGAAGTTAGAGGCAAGGCCTTGTGTCCGCCGTCTTTCCTTATCTTAACCTTTTTTTTCTTCTTATTTTTTCTTTTTAGTAAACTTATTTGCAGCTTTATGTCCACGTCGTTTCTTAAATGTCTTTTTTTTTTGCCATCCATTTCCCTGGATCAAACATTGTGAGTTTAATGTTTTTAAATATACACACACGACGCGCGTATCTTAAATAATAACGTACACATAGTTCAAAAATTCATGACACCTCTCCATTTGATAAGTAAAATAATATATCCCTAACTTGTTAACGAAAAATCGGACCGAGAGTAATGAATTTGTCACCGCATAAGTTTAAGGATAAATGGGTCAACCGGATTTAACCGGTAGTTAAAACGGTCATATTAAAATATTATAATTTATTAGTGAAAATATATATTAATATATTTTTAAACTTCTATAGATAAAAATGAAGATTTTTAGAAAAAGAAATACTTAAAATCTATTAGTATTAGTTATAATGCCTATACTTATGCAATGATATCTCCTTTCCTATAATTATTAAATCTTTTTAAATAATTTTTTTCATTATCTTCTTCATTTTTTTTTAGATTTGTTCTTTCTTTACCTAATTTTCTATTCATTTTGGTTTTCAACCTCCATTTTCTCCTCAAGAATCACAAAATAAAAATTTGAAAAATAAAACCGGTTTTGACCAGTCCGACCAATTTCAGACTAGTTCAACCGGTTTCACGGTTTAACCATCAAACCAGACCAGACCACTGACCGGTTCCCGGTCGACCTAGCCGGTCCAGTCTGATTTTTTATTCTATGCTTGTTACAAATTTTTTGTCTGACCTACTTACAGATTAAAATACACATTTTATGTAACTTCTTTTATTAATTTTGTACTATACCATTCAGTAGTATTCCTTATTTAATAGTGGTGCCAAGTAACTCTTATTTAAACATAAATATAAACCAACACAGGTTTCGTGATGAGTTGTAAGAAATTGAATCATAATATCTAGATATGAATGTTATATATATATATATATATATATATATATATATATATATATATATATATATATATATATATATATATATATCAATTGGAAAAATTGGGTGAAATTTGATGTGAATGTATATTGAATTTTGATACTGAAAATGAAGATGTTGATGGCTACATGTTTGTTCAAATTGGGAAACAACATACAATCAACCAACGTTATTTTCCTATTATGGCCTAACAGTTGAATTAAATAAAAATATAGCAGCCCTTTTACATGAATTACTCAAAAGGAATAAGAATAAAAAATATCCAATATTTATTTTATTCAAATTATTATCATCATATAACGGCAATATTTTCTTATTATTTTTATTTGTTGATTTATGAAATTTTCTAATTTTTAAGTGATATAAATAGTATAAATTTATTTTGGACAAAAGTAAAGGTTAGTATTCGCCCCAATATTATTCCTTTTTAAAAGGAAAAAAAATGAACATGGATTTATAGAAAAGTTGGAAGTCCAAATTTATACATGTCACTTTCATAACATTTATATTTATAAGGGAGAATTATTATAAAATCCAAAAAATTTGACATCTAGAACAAAAATTATGATTTTTGAAAGTTTGGTCAGAAAATGGGAACACTTTGTTTTCCAGATTCTTGACTTGAGTAAATAGACAAATTACATGAGGTTAATTTAGTAATTTATCAATGTGATTATTTTTCCCTTAAAGTATATGTATAGAGATTTCAATCAAGTATTAGAACATAGAAATTGGATGTGTAAATTATAAGTTATGAATTTTCACACTTTGGGTAGAAAATCTAGAAAATTCTAACTTCTCGAATGGACAGTCAGTTTGCACATGGAATTTGGGAGACTAGGTCTATAAGTTGATAATGGACATTATTTTTCTTGTACAGAGGATTTTAAGAGTTTTACATAGGAACTTGAACCACCTCAATTTGAGTTTTCCAGCTTAAGATATGATTTTTCAAATTTTCCTAAAAATTGAGGCAAAATGGGTTAAGTTGGATAATTGATCGCAATTTTAGGAAATATAATTTGTGAGGGTTAGTGAAAGTTGGGGACAAATTTAAGGGCTAAATTAGTTGAATTAAAACGGTAATCATAAGGGGTAAAAGACATACAATATGCCTTAAATTAGATACACAATAGGCATAAGTATAAAAGATTATCAAAGATAACCAACTAATTCAAATTAAATGACAAGAGTTATGAGAGGATCAAGAATAACAAAATTTTAACTATGTTAATAAAATTGGAATAAGTAATGACCCATCTCTACATGAATTTCAAATTATGGGTTTTCATATATACTCGAGCTCAAGGGGAAAACAAATTGGTAAAGATAATTCATCAGAAAGGTTGCAGTAGTAACTCTTTCTCATATATATTATGTAATTGTTTCTGTATGTTTGTGTTTAGTATCGATTATATTCGTTTTATGAATATATGGTTTGATGTTTGGAATATGTGTCCTAAAGCCCTAAGTTCTGAAAGTGCATTGTTTCATGGCGCGTATCACTAGGCTATAAGACCTAATATGCATTCAGTGTGAGGCCATAAGTCCCGAAAGTGCATTGTTGTATGGGGTGTATCCCTGGGCTTTGAGACCTACTATGCAATCTGTGTTGCCCCGAGGCCATAAATCCTGAAAGTGCATTTTTACATGGGGCGTATCCCTCGGCCGTAAGACCTAATATACCAGTTGTGTTGTATTGAACTATGCATCCTGTGAATGATGTTTGTGCTGCATCTTGATCGAATGCTTATTGTTTGATATTTTATTTTGCATGCTTCGTGAACTTACATATATTATGATTGTCCATTATTACTACTGAGATTCTCGTGAATCTCACCCTTTCCATTAAATGACATACAGCTAAAGCAAGCAGCTCGAGAGGCAACGAAGTAATTATTGCAAATAAATAAGAAGGTGGAGAAGAAGGGTTATTATTATGTTGGTTATCTGTTTATTAATTTTGTTAAGACTTAGGATCTTCTGGTAGCCTCATATGACTACAAGTTTTGTATATATATGTATATACATGAGCATAAAGATGTACATAGTGAAGATAGTACCTATAGTAATAGTAGTAGTATGAGCATGCATAGTATGTGGTAGCCATAGTATACCGTACTTACATAACGAAACAAAAAAAACGGCAGTTTCACGTTATGAGCCCATAATTAACCAACAATAGACTAGGATAAGAGCATAATAATACTCTGATATTAGTAAATGGAGTTTAAAGAATTTTTTAGCCATAATGAAGAGTTTAAACAACTAAATAACTGTTTTAGAAAGTTTTAAATTTTTCAGAAAAGCCCATTCATTTACTGGTTTGAACCCTGCGTTTGTTATTGAACCATATTATTAAATAAATTTTCATAATTAAATTGGGCTTTTTAATGCATTTTCTGGGACAATATTTGTAACCCCCTTCAAGATTAAGGCCGAGATTTGCTTTTATAAACATGTAATCAAGGTAGAATTAGAGACCATAGACGATTTGGGACTTAAGAAAGTAAATTTCCAAAATTGGGGTTTTCAAAAACGTTTACAAAACCTGTTTTCAACGGTCTCATATCCACATTTCAATACATAAATGGTCTATATAGGTTGATTTCATTCATACATATCAGAGTACATCATAAATTCCCGACACACTCGGGATCTATTAATTCATAAAAGGGTTCTTACAAGGCATAATGCCCATAACTTCTTTCCCTTTACTTGGGGATTACACAAAACTATACAACATATCCCAATATATACAATTGATCCAAAAAGAGATATCCAATGGATTTTACATGATAACCAACAACCACATAGTCAAAATGAACTCCTACAACAGAGCTCTAGCCGCTCTTCGTCACCTGCTTTCCCTTCGATCCTTCTGCCTTGTCTAAAATTTTATATTTAGGAGAATGAGATTCTAAAGAATCCCTGTAGTGTCAAATCAATCATAGTATGCACAACAATAAGGCATCAAAGCAAATCATTACACACACATGGCAACTACAACGACAGTTACAGCTGTAAGGGCAGGTATAACTCATGTCACCCTTATGTTTGCTCACGTTGCATTGCATCACAACAATCCACACAATTTATTTCACCAAAACTGGGATTCATATAAAGCATTTTATAATGCAAGCCATGCAGGCAAGATACAAACACACAGGCCAGGGCTGGATTCACAAACGCCGCCCAACGGGTCGAATTCACAAAGATCCATGTCGATTACAACGGCACTACAACGGCCTAGCTAGAGATAACCAGCGTCAATTCCTAAACGGCTGATGCTGCATTGCTCGTGCTATAATGGACCATGGTACACACAGTTCACAAAACCCAATGACAAGTTAAGCATACTAAAACATCATACATAACAAGAGAGAAGAATTAGCACTACCTTGATCCTTCCGTGCATGTCCGAGCGTCGGTCTCTCCCTAGTACGGAAAATGTCAAATCCTATATTCATAATAAGTGACAAAGTGTCAATTCTTTATTTCAATTCTTATTGACTTCTTAACACTTAATTTGGTTATCATTATTGCTCTTTTAGTACCCATGTAAAACTCTATCAATAGCTCTAAAGGGTTGAAAGACTATCCCCAAAGATCCCCTTTTGAAAGCTCAAAACTGACATTTTACACTACTTTACTCGAGTGATGGTATGGTCTGTACTCGGGTACGAGAGAGTGATAGATAGCGAGTGAGCACCCTACAGCACAAGAACTTCTTCAGAAACAGAGATCCTCGAGCACACAAGACCTCATTCGAGTGATAGCCAAATGCCTCACTTGAGCATCCAAAAGTGAAATACAGGAAGTGCTCACCCGAGAGCACAAGAGTTTTCAAGGATCAGGAAGACTCAAGCACAACCCATTGCACTCGAGTGAATATGACATACCCGTGAGTGAGAAGGCACACTCTTGCACTTCACCCGCGAGTGACAACCTGAGAGACAAGTTCTAGGTGTCAAATACACTAGCACTCGAGTGAGAGGAGGCTCACTCGAGTGATATCCTACCATACTCGCAAGTGAGGCAACACTTGCCTTTGACCACGGAAGTACAACAAGAACACAAAGAGCAAAAAACAAAGTTTCCACTACCGCACTCGAGTGGAACTCATCACCACTCGAGTGTTATTCATCCTACACTCGAGTGAA
This sequence comes from Inga leiocalycina, assembly GCA_963242795.1. Classification (NCBI taxonomy): domain Eukaryota; kingdom Viridiplantae; phylum Streptophyta; class Magnoliopsida; order Fabales; family Fabaceae; genus Inga; species Inga leiocalycina. Next base: position 65,494,606 of record OY725321.1, read on the forward strand.
CCTCAATCACTCGAGTGATTCTATCAGAAACCAGAAAACGCAGACACTATGACAATTTTCCAGAATCTTTACCAAAAGCTACCAATGGACCCAAAACCTCAACCAAAGCTACTCCTACACTAAAACACCCAAGGAATTCAATGGAATCATCAGGGTTATCCAAATCCTACTCCATTATCATACTTTAGTCTTGGGCAATATAATCATCCAAATTTCCAAAATCATACAAACATACCATTTTAATCCCAAATCAATCTATCTATCCAAAACTCATACCAATATACCCTTACTATACCAAAAACATGCAAAAAGCCCAATGACTCTCATTTTCAGATTAAAGGTCACAATTTCCAGAAATTCCAAACTAGACCATTTGGCATAAAACTTAGATAGATATATTAGTCTCACTTACCTCTTTCACTTTGCCAAAGAGGTTCTTTGATTCTCTAATCTCTACAATTTTGTGGGAGCTCAAACTAACACCAATAGGCACACTATAAACATCAAAATGAAGCCTATAACTCATGGAGCAACATTAAAGAAAAGAATTTGAGCAAAGGAGGCCATTTACTCACCCAAATCACAAGCTCTTCTTCCTCTCACTTGGTAGCTATGGAGGACGAATGGGAGAGAGAAAGTGAGGAAGAGATGGAGTGTGAGAGATGAAAATGATGATGAAGCTACTCCCTCCCCTTGTCAGCCGAAATGGAGGAAGAGGAAGAAAGAGAAAATAATAATTAAATCATATTTGACTTTTCCTTATTTTTCACTCTTCTTCCAACTTTGCACATGTCACACTAACATTAGCTCTCATAATGGTAAACACCCAATTAATCACTTAATCCCTCCATTATCCATTTAATCACACTTCTCATCATTTTTTCTCTTAGCTAGTAATTAATTTCTCCATTAATCACTAACTTATGGCCAATAATTCCATTCTTCCAATATTCCACCAATTATGACATATTAATTAAAATAGCCACAAAACACATAATAATTCACAATTATCCATAATAATTGTTATTAGCCTTTAATCAAAAATTGGGATATTACAATATTCATTATTAAGCATGTAATACCTCAAATTTTGGGATTGGAGATTTGAGAATAAGCCTAAATTAAGTGGACTACTAACCCCCGATTTAGAGGTATCCCAAATCTGTTCTCTAATGTTTCTTATATCTTTGGGGTATTAAAGAAAGTAAAATAGTGAATTTTGAAGAAAGTGATTATGCTTCGAGTGAAATTTCCTGTGAGGCAAAGAGATTATCTTGGGATTTTGGATGATCAAATGATATTCAAAAATTATGATATTTTACAGGGTAAAAGTAGACATCTAGGGATTTAATTTGATAGGTATTATAAGCCATTTTGACTAGTGGTTTGAGAGTTATGAATTTTTGAAGTTTACCTAGTAAAACTGGAAAGTTTCTATAATAGCTTCCAAAGATAAAAATCTGGGAATGATATGCTTCTAATTGGCAAGAGTCTATATTTTTTCTTGAAACTAGACTCAATAAGAGTCCTATAGGCTTTGGAATCTCTCCTAAACGATGTCTACAAATTTAGTTATGATTTTTCAAAGTTAGGATATAAAATTTGCCAAGAATGTCAACTATTCCAAAAATTGGGAAATAAATGTGATGGCAATTGTGTAATTAAGTAAAGGTCTATATTTTCCCTTTATTGGTGGATATTTTCTTGGGTATTGATCATGCCAAATGTCATCATTCAAAGCCAAGGGATTTAATTAAAATTGTTAAAGTTGGGGCACATGTTTAATTAGATTAAAATATCATTTCTTGTACATGTGGTTTGATTAATGCAATTGAAGCCCAAATTTGGTTGATAAAGGAGCTTGGGACGTCACGTTATAGGCCAAGGAAGATAAGGGAATTGGTTCAATTACAATGGGCTTATATGACACAAGTTAGAAGAAGATAAAGTCAAAGTACATGTGGAGTCATAAATCTAATTTTTGTAATAAACTTAATCAAGGGAAAAAGATGAAGATATTTTGTTAACGCCTTGTTTCATCTTTTCTCATCTCATTTCATGTCCAAGCAATAGGGGGGAGAGAGAAAAAGCTTAAGAAATAGAGAGAAAGAGGAGCTAGGGAGCCAAGAATCCAAAGGTAAGAGCTTGAAATTCCAAGAGTTAAGTCTTCTAATTTGTGTAGTTCATCATTTAACCTCTTATTCTCCATGGAAACCATTTTTAGCAAGCTAATCTCAAGGTTAAAGAGGCAGGAAGGTGACCCCTAGAGAATGAAACTCCAAGAATCAAGAGGTGACTTCCAAATCTCAAATCCTTTGGTGTATTGATGTGTTATTGTGATTCTTGGCTTGGTTTGTGAATTTTTGATGGATTTTGTAAATTTGGGAAGGGAAACCCTAAGGGGTTATGTTGCCTAAATTTATTCTAATCATGTTTAAAATGTGATTTAGTAGTTAAATAAGTGATTAGGGGTGTAAAGAATGTGGTTTATGGATTGAAATCAAGAAATTCCATTTTTCCCAATTTTTTTAGAATTTAGTTCAGATTTGTTTTGGGCTATGTTTGGACTAGATTTTAGTGTTTTTGATGATTCCATTATGTTTAGAATGGAAAATTGTGTGGCTTCATGTTGGGTGCGAAGTGAGAAATTAGGGCTGCCAGGGTAGATTCATAATTAGGGCTGGAATTTGAGAAAACTGAGGTAAAAAATGGATTCCTTGTGCAAAAATATGTCAGCATAGCCTGAGTCAAAATATTAGAAAAAGTACAGCCGGATCGGGTTTTGGGGGCATTTTGGTCATTTTTCAATATAGACTCGTATAACCCCTAGAAACACTATGAAAGTATCTAAATTGTACATTTGATGTTTTTGGACCAAGTTGAGAGCCCGAGGGATTGGCACATAAATCGAGGCATGTTATTCAAGGATCTGGGAAGGGCGATTAAGGTAGGGAACGTACCTCTCTTGCATTTATTTGATATTTGTGCTGGTGCATTGGTGCATGTTATTGCTTTGCTTGATCATGTGAAATATATATGAATGATTGAAGCTCTATTTCTATTTATGTTATAGCCGTAAGTATGTTGTTTGAAACATTGAGCAAACAGATATGTCATTGTGTAATCATGTGTTTATGTAATACAAGCATGTCATGCATGAAGCACTTATCTTGCATGCATATTGGTACTATTTTCCTACTGAGATTCCCCAAAATCTCACTCTCCCCTACCAATAATTTAGACAGATGAATATGGAAAGTACGCATAGATCAAAGAATAGAACTATATGAGAGGATTGCAGTGGTAGAACATAGATAGGAAGGTGTCTGTGTTTCACTAGAACGGGTTTAGAAACCCAAGTAGCCCTATGTGGCTACATTATTTGTAATTATTAAGTATCAACATATCAATATAATTATGATATTCCTGTGTTGCTCACCAAATTGCGTATCATTTTCCGTGAATAGTCTGAAATAGGTGAAAATAATATAAGGATGTGACAATTTTGGTATCAGAGCCGAAAGCGGTTCTGGATGTGCTTAAAGCAGTTCTCGTAGAATTGTGGTTCTGGTAACATGATAGTATACTGATATGGTCGTGATTACACAATGATAGGAAATATGCACGGATGGGAGATACCAAAGAAGTGTATCTTCATAATTTGTGAATCAGCCTTGAGAAACAGCGAGTAACTGAAGTGCAGCAAGTGGTGTAATACCAATCTGAGGAAGGAACCACTAGTATCAGGAGGGTACTAGCGGTATCAAGACTGTAACAACAGTATTAAGAAATAGGGTATTAAGGCACTCAGAGGTGATATAGTACCCAGATAGCAGTACTGTAGGTACTTGTGCACTTAGAGATAATATCAGTGTGGTATCAGGATGGTATTAGGAAGCAATAGTATCAGTATACGGAAAAGGGGTACCAGTGCCTGGTCGACGGTATTAGTGGGACTAGTGCACTGGATAAAGGAATCAATGCACACAATGATGGTATCAAAACACTAATAGTAATAGTTCTGATAATGGTATTAGAATTGATATTGTGTATATACCATCACTGATACGTAAACCATACACTATATTTTGATGCTCGGAGACAATGGGCACTACATTTGAGACAAGAGTAGTCTCAGGGTGCTAGTGGTTGGAAGCAGATAAAGCTGGTATCTGCATTTTTGACCGGAGACACGAAAGTTAAGAGTTCTCGACCCAGGGGTAATCTAGGATGGGTGACCCCCTGGGAAGTTATATTGGCAAGGTCATGGAGACTTGAGGAATAGTAATTATCTTAAGGTTTCTCCATGACTAATGATCATTTGTGATAAATGATTTAAAGAGTACCTAGACGCATGGAGATAATGATGATGTAAGTATTGATTTTTAAATTGGGATAATTCTGTCGTGGTGAATACTACTCAGAAAGGTTCGTTTGATGGGATTTATGGAAATTTGAGGTGTAGTAAATATTTGAGGTTTCTCCATGCTAAGTGATGATTGGTGGTAACACTAAGGTGATAAAGGTATGTATGACATATGGTGCAGCATAATTAGTGGTGATTATGCTGTATATCGATTCTAAAGGATCCGAATCGATGATACTAAATGTTGAGTATAGGCTTGAATTTGATTTAAGATAAAATACTGCTTAAGTCAGAATGTGAATTTGTTGCACTATGGTTTTGTTCCATTATGGAAGTTTGAACTTTGTGAATAGTATCGAACCTTCAATAATGTTGGAGGTTATTACCCAAGTACTGTGAAGGTTAGAACAGGCGCTATTGATCTTGATTCTTAACAAAACCTATTGGGTATAATTGAGGGAAATGATTTCCAATTTATGTGATATTGAGGTTTTATATTTCATGATGAACCTAAAAGTTGGGTAGAGACCCTAGGCTATAAAATCCTACATGCCAGATATGTTAAACCGAACTGAAACTTAAACTGATGAATATTGGCCTAATGGAACATGTCTCATATAAGGTTTCTACTTACCCCCTGGTAGTACCTTTGAGTACTGCGGAGGTGAAAGAAATGCGTAAGGGGGGCATAGATACCATTTCCCTTAGGCCTGGATTGGGCTTCCTGACAGGGGTGGGCTTACCGAAACTGATGAATATGGAACCATGTCCCTTGGGCCTGGATTGGGCTTACTGACAAGGGGTGAAATTACCGAAACTAATGAATCCGGAACCATGTTCCTTGGGACTTGATTGGGCTTACCGCAGGGGATGGACTTATAGAAACTGATGAATAGTGCCTTTAGAAACATAGAGCATAGTACCTACGGGTACACTGAGCATGACCGAGCATAGTGCTTGTGGGTACATTAACCTGAATTACGGAACAAGTAGGGGTTGTAACAGTGGTTGGCCCTGAATGTTCTGACCAAACTGAATTACGAAACAAGTAGGGGTTACAACAGTGGTTGGCTCTAAACATTTCCAACCAAACTAAATTACGGAACAAGTAGGAGTTACTGCGGAGGTCCAGTAGGATCCAACTGAGGAAGTAAGATAAATGTGGGCTGACAATATAGCCCCACCTATATGTATTAAATAGTGTGAAATATCAGAGTGGCACAGTGAAAGCATGATAATTGTATATGGTGGACCAGTGTCTCCATAGGCTGGTAAATGAATTCAGAAATGTCACGGGTAGTGACCCTCGCTATATGATCACTATGTTGCGTGGCTTGTGAGCCTGCACATGAAAAAAGGATGGATTGAGTGATAAGAAGTGATCCTCAAGTTGTAGTCGTTCAAATTTTGAGGACGAAATTTATTGAATGGGGGGAGAAATGTAATACTCCAAATTTTGGGATTGGAGGCTTGGGAATAAGCCTAAATTAAGCAGACTACTAAGCCCTAGTTTAGCAAGTATCTCTAATGTTTCTTATATCTTTGGGGTGTTAAAGAAAGTAAAATGGTGAATTTTGAAGAAAGTGATTATGCTTCCAGTGAAATTTCCTGTGAGGCAGATAAATTATCTTGGAATTTTGGATGATCAAATGATATCCAAAAATTATGATATTTCACAGGGTGAAATTAGACATCCAGGGCTTTAATTTGATAGGTATTATAAGCCATTTTGACTAGTAGATTGAGAGTTATAAATTTTTAAAATGTACCCAGTGAAACTATACAATTTTTGGAAGAAGTTCCAAAGTTTAAAAATCTAGAAATGATGTGCTTCCACTTGGCAAGAGTCTATACTTTTTCCTGAAACTAGACTGAATAAGGGTTCTATAGGATTTAGAATTGCTCTGAAACTATACATTTGACTTTTTAGGACCGAGTTGAGAGCCCTAGGGATTGGCATATAAATCGAGACATGTTATTCAAGGATCTGGGAAGGGGCGATTAAGGTAGGGAACGTACATCTCCTACATGTATTTGATATTTGTGTTGGTGTATTAATGTATATTATTGCTTTTCTTGATTATGTGAAACATATATGAATGATTGAAGCTATGTTTCTATTTATGTTATGGCCGTAAGTATGTTGTTTGAAACATTGAGCAAACAGATATGTCATTGTGTAAGCATGAGTTTATGTAATGCAAGCATGTCATGCATTAAGCACCTATCTTGCATGCATATTGGTACTGTTTTTCTACTAAGATTCCCTAGAATCTCACCCTCCCCTACCAATAATTTAAACAGGTGAATACGGAAAGTACGCATAGATCAGAGAATAGAACTATACGAGAGGATTGCAATAGTGGAATGAAGACGGTAAGGTGTCCGCGTTTTGCTGGAATGAGTTTAGACACCCAAGTAGCCATGTATGGGTACATCATTTGTAATTATTAAGTATCAACATATCAGTATAATTATGATATTCCTATGTTGCCCATCGAACTGCGTATCATTTTTCACGAATAATCTGAAATAGTTGAAAATAAGAAAAGGGTGTGACAAAGCACTAATTTGAGTTAGGGATATTTGTATTGAATTAATTACAATTAGGGGAAAAGTGGTAAAAAAATTTGTTAATTATTCATTCATACAATTGATTTCTTAAACTTTTGATGCTACCTTGTACTTAATTTTGTATTGTAGGTGTTTTGGGAGAAAATTTGAGATTTTGGAGGGTCAGAATTAATATTTTGATGTCTAAAAAAATTACAAAAAAGTCCCTAAAATTGCTAGAAATTACAATTAAGTAAGAGAAAAGGGACTAGGAAAAATTACAGATAAATGCCTAGAAGTTTGAGAAATTGTGGTTTGCCCTATAAATATTTCAAAATTTTCATTTAGTCCCTTTAGAAACTTTCAGAACATTTCACTTTAGTCCTTAGTCAAAACTTGCGTTTTGACCAGAGCTTGGTCTTCTTTCTATGTGAGAGACCCGAGACTTTAGAGAAAAGAGAGGTGAGCTAAGAGTAATGTTCTTTGAGACAGGAGGAGTGTCACACAAGCTTTAATCTCATTACCTTCTTCTTCTTCTTCTATCCAAGGTCCTCGGCGACCTTCTTTTTTTCATCCACTGTCACCGGTGACTTCATTGAAGACACAGAGGCACCATGAGCTGAGTTGGGAGGAAGGACGGGATATTAAGGAGTTGTGCCGTGAGAAGCAATACATAGAGCTGAGAATAACCATTGACAGAGAGAGCTCCAAGAACAAATCTCCACCTCCATCGACTACATTCACCTTCACTGCGCCGCGATTAGATAGATGAGAGAGTTGATAGTTTGTGAGATGGGGGCTATGAGCGTTTGCTATGCTGAAATGTGAGAGCTTGGATTAGGGAGGAGAGCGATCTCATTTGGAAAGAAAAGATTGTCTGCACCTTCATTTCCAATTTCCAGTGGCATTTTCCAGATTCTGGCGGAGTTCCTAAATTTCTGGCGTCTCTTCTCTTTCACAGTACCATCGATCTTCTCCTCCTCCTCCTCCATTTCTTCCAGCCTCACTTTGATTAAAACACCACCTACACCATTGTCAGAGATCATCATTGTCCGTCTCCCATTCTCCCTGCTCACTCCACCATCTTCATTAATCTTATCCTTTCTCACAGCCCAAACTTCCAATCTAGAACCACAACCGACCTTCTTCTGCTTCCCATTCCATGATAACAACCACAATTTGATTATTCAGATCCTATGTTCCTCTGTTTTTGAACTTGGCCAACAATGCACATCAATTTCTTATTTAAATTCAGTCTTTTACTAATCTGTCATGGCTTTGCTAAATTTTAGAGATTATGTGGCTACTGTTAATTGAATGATTGGCTAGATTCTCTTGGGTCTTGGTGGTAAAAGAGGTGGCTAGAGCTTCAATATGCTACAAAAGGGAGTTTATTAGTTTTTTCATTAGCTCATTATATGTATTAATTGTGATCTAGTTGGTTTTTGTATTAGTACATATTTTTTAGACTTGGATGAGTGTTTATTTGTCCTTGTTAGTTAATATTTGTGTTGAATTTTGTGTTGATGTACTTGGATTATGTATTGAAATTATTTCCTTATGTTTTAATGAAATTATATGTTGTATGTGATTACTATGGAGTGTAATTGCCTTAATTCATATTGAGTGTCGCGATTGTGAAAAAGTATTATGGCTAAAGCAACACCTCTAGGATCTTGGTATTTATTTGAAAGAGATACCAATATACTGTGACAACACTAGAACGATAAGCTTGGTAAAGAATCCTGTTCAATATTCCAAAACCAAGCATATTGATGTTAGACATCACTTCATCAGAGATCATGTCCAAAAGAAAGATGTTAAAGTAATATTCATTCCAACTCATCTTCAACTAGCTGATATATTCACAAAACCTCTTGCAAAAGTCCAATTTTTGTATATTAGACAAGAATTGGGAATGGTAAATCCCAATTAATTGTAAGTTATTTGGTGTTTACAAAATGTTATATAATTCTATTTATTGATGTTTTGATGATTACTAACTTAAGCATCAGAGTCTCTAGCAATTCATTTTATAGGATCATGATATTCTATTTTGGAGTATGAATAGCAGAGGTTAACAGAAAGCAACATTACTAAAGGAACAACTTCAAGTAACCACCATTACTGGAGTGACACCTTGAAGTAATTGAATGGATTAATCGAGTAGCCACTCGAGTAATGATCTGAAAATTGTGACATTGAAGCATTAATTCAAAATAAATTCTAAAGAAATGGCACAACGGTTGGAAATGAACAGTTAGCAGGTGAAGAAAGAGATTACCTGAGGGAGGCCTCGAGTAAACTTCAAAGGTTACTTGAGTAAGGCCTCGAGTGAACCTGGGTGCAGATCACAAATTTGCTGAGTTTCAGCTCAAATTTGCCCTAAAGAGTCATCGAATGATTGAGGGAATATACATGGGTAATTACAATATTATTCATGCCAGGTACGCACTTGAAATTGCTGTATTTTGAAATTTCTGGTATGATCACTCTAGTAGCTACTCAAGTGAAGCTGATGATCACTCGAGTAAGCCCTCAAGTAATGTCGAGCCCTAGGCTTATTTCAGTTGTTACTCGATCATTTCTCATAAAATAGCCTCGAGTGATCTCCTAGTTCTCTCACAAAAAATTTTCACAATCATTTTCTCTTTTTATAACCGTCAAAACCCATTGATTTTTGCTTACAAAAACCTCTCAGATTGCACTAAATCTTCTGCCTTATTTCTCACAACTATCGACCCAGGTTTCAAAAAATCCTTGCCTTTCTCCAATCACAATGGTAAGTACAAAATCTCCCAATCTTAGCACTCCTTCTGAGTCCTCTGAACCATATCAACCCTTTGATTCTCTTTTATCTCCACCTACCAAGAAATGAAAGCTTTCTCCTAAACCTAGAGCCAAAGTTAAACCTCAAACCAAGCCAAAGGTGAAGGGGGTTGTGATTAAGGAGCCCATTGCTACAAGAGCCCAAACTAAGAAGAGTTCACCTCCTAGAAGAAGTGAAGGAATAAAAGAACCTTCTCCTCCTACTTCTGATTCATCCGACACTCCCACATTTTCTCCAAAACCTCTAAAAAAGCCCAAGATTGATTAGAAGATTACCAAAGTCATGGTAGGCATGCTTGAAGAAGATTTTCAGTCCAAGGGAGCAAAGAAAGGGCAATCTTCAAAGCAACCAAAAGAAAAGGATGAAGAAATCACATTCCTTCCTCAGGGATTCAATATGAGCAAACTTGAGGAATCTTAGAAGTACCTGAGTCACTTTTTAAGAAGAAATGTGTGCAAGATGCACTACATTGACTACAAGGTTCTTCAAGAGGTATTGAAATTCGATCTGAGTCCCTATCTTGATTCCTATATGCCCTGGTTGTCTGTTAAACTCCTAGTTTGTACCAAAGTTGTGAGGCATTTTTACTGCAACCTTGAACCTATAAATAATCTTATTAGGAAGTCTGTAGAAGAAGAAATGACTTCTAAGGTTAGAGGAAAAAAAATTAAAATCTCACCCTCTAAAATCAATACCTTGTTAGGAATAGAGGACCCTCTTGATGATGATTATTCTAATTATGATTGAAACTAGATATTCTCTATCCTAAGACCTTGTGAGATTGTGGGACCTCTAAATTTCAATCCGAGTTATATGAGTGATTTTTATCGAGTCCTATGATATATTTATTCTAGTGCCATAGTGAATAAATCCAACAACTATACATATTTCATTGAGAGGGATTTCAGAAAATTTGCCTCATTGATTCTCAAAGAACAAAAGGACTTGGGAGAATATATCTTTGCTGAGATCAAGAGATATAGGTATGAAGGAAAACCTACTACTCCAATGCCTCACCCTTGACTTATTTCTTTGTTTCTCAAGAAGAATAAGGTTTGGTACTTGGAGAGTAAGAAGCCAATTAAGAGGATAACACCAGTTGGGAGGAATCAAATTGGGAGTTGAACATTAAGATTCCTCTGAAGACTCCTCTACAAGCAAGTCCTAAGAAGAAGAAGAAGACTGACACTGCAAGTAGTTGAATGAATGACACACAGTCTTCTGCTCCATCCAATTCATCCTCTCCTTCTTTCTTTGGTGCTGCAATGCAAACATTCATAAAGAACATTCTGAAGGGTTTCCATATCGATATTGCCAATATAAATACGGAGTTGGTAACCCTTATGAATGAGAAGATAGGACAACTTGTGGAGAGAATGGATAAGAGGCATGAAGTTATTAGCTGAGCAATGTGTCCAAGGTGAGCTTCTAAGATCCATTATTGCCAGACTTGATACTTGGCATCTGGCTCCCCTATTCCTGGTCCTTTTGTTATTCCTGAGCCAGTACCAGTCTCTGAACTTGGACCTTCTAAGCCTAGTCCCTCTGATACTATACCTACAGATCATAGGCCCTCTGAGATTGGACCCAGTAATCTCTTGTTCTCTATGCCTGACCTTGACACATCCTAGCCAATCCATATCTCCACTGATGATCCACCTCAGCCTATTCAGCCAGAGCCTATATCTACTCCCATTGCCTCATCTACATGCACTAAGGAGGTGCTTGTGTCTTCACCTGTTGCTACAGAGGAAGTAGAAATTACTTCTCTGGTTCCTTACCTATCATCTCCAGTGAATCCTCCAGAAGATCTTTAGACACCCCCAGTGAATCTTCCTAACCCTGAACCATCATCTTCAGATCCTTCTATTTCAGATGATTCACATGAATCTTTGGCATTTCCTGTCACTCCTATCTTAGTAGCCAAGCCATCCACTCATCTTCATGATTGATTCCACCTTTGTGATGACGACAAAAAGGGGGGAGAAGAGACTGAGTGATTTTATGATCAATGGCTAAGTTAATGTATTAGGGATATGGGTATACAGAGCTTTTGGGAGTTTTTAACTTTTGGGAGCTTTTAACTTTGAATTCTAAGTTTGATTATGTAATGAATTATAACTTTTAGGAGCAATTTGTTTCATAATGCCATTAAAGTTAAATTTCATTGAAATTCTATTGCATTGTGGGACTAATGAGTTTTCGATTCAATATGCAACGTGAACAAGTAAATAAGAACAAAAACTTTGAAAAGATCTTTACTAAGCTATTTCAAAAGAGTTTTCAAGTTTAAATTAAAAAATAATTTCATAGTATTTAAGAAACATATGTTTGAAAACTCAATTTCAAAAACTTTGTTCAAAATCACCAAGTTTTGTCATCATCAAAAAGGGGGAGAATGTTAGATCCCATATGTTTTGATGATAACAAAGATTGGATCAATAATATAAAAGGATATGATAACAAACAAATGAATTTGAACAAAATAAATAAATGGGAGACAAAGCATTACTTGAAGTAAGCACTAGAGTAATGAGCAGATTTTGTCATGCTTACTCAAGTGACTACTCAAGTAAGGGAAGCTGTTACTTGAGTAAGTACTTGAGTAATCATGAAGAATATCATCTAGAGAAGCACTGTCAAAATTTGGAAGAAGTTACTCGAGGGTTCACTCGAGTAATCTGCAAAGCTATATGAACCATTACTCGAGTAGCCACTCGAGTAACAACATGAGTATAAGGCATTACTCTAGTAGCCACTCGAGTAACCAGATAGAAAAAGACTTTACTCAAGGGAACACTCGAGTAATCTATAGAGTTATTTGAAGCATTACTTGAGGGGTCACTCGAGTAATCATAGAAGCAAAGAACAGGTACTCTAGTCATAATGCTATTACTAGAGGGAGTAATCGAGAGTTTTGCACACTTATTTGATAGCTTACTCGAGGGAGCACTCGAGTAACTTGTGAAGAAAAGACATGGTCACTCGAGTAATCGGTAGTTCCAAGGTTTGTGATACATCTTATTCCATGTCTTACCCGAGTAATATTTTATGAAAAATGTTGATTTACTCTATGCCATGTTTCTGATAGATTTACTCGAGGAACTACTCGAGTAATGAGCATGATCACTCGAGTAGCCACTCGAGTAATGAAGTCCAGAAAACATATCTTTAATCTTATGTTTATTGAATTGCTTTCTATATGATTAACCATTTATTGTATTAGTATCCTAAGTACATTTATAGAGAAACAATGAAGAGATCATGCCAGAAGTGAAAAGTCAAATAAAAGGTCCAAACGCTCACCTACCACAACCTACCACAAACAGATAGTTTTTCAAATTAGAAGAATGGTCAACCGTTGTTGCGTGACTCTAACGAACATATTTGAAATGTTTCTAACAGACACTACAAATCATGTATATATATGGAGTATTCAAATAGCAGAGTACAAGAACTGAGAACACACGAACATATACTGATTAATACACTCTTAGTACTCTGTTTTCTTATACTCATTCATTGTACATAAGTGATTATATATTTTCTCTGTGAGAGTTTTTCTTTACAAACTCAATATTTGTTATTGAGACAACTTAAGGTTGTGGAACCATGAGTTAGGGATTTGATTACAATGTGTAAGGGGGAGCGAGTATCCAGGTGAAGGAACTTGCTGTGTACTGAGGTGACAAGAACCCACTAAATCTTGGAGAATATAGTAAAACTCTCAGAGACGCTCTGAGGACTGGACGTAGGTCAAAGTGGTTGTGGTCAAACCAGTATAACTCCTGCTGGACACTTCGGTGATATTTCTCTTTACTCTCAACTGCTTTAAATATTCTGTTAATTTTCTTATACGTAACGAAATTTCTGGTATCACCCAATTCACCCCCTGTAATGCCCCAAATTGTGATTAAGGGCTAATCATGATTATTATGGATAATTATGGATTTAATTGGAATTAGTATGTGTTTTGTGGCTATTTTAATTATTGTCATAATTGGTGGAATATTGGAAGAATGGAATTATTGGCCATAAGTTAGTGATTAATGGAAAAATTAATTACTAGCTAAGAGAAAAAATGAGAAGTGTGATTAAATGGCTAATAGAGGGATTATAGTGACTAATTGGTGACTTAATTTGAAGAGGGCCAATGACAAGTGGACATGTGTCAAGGGGGTATGGGAGAGCATGGGAAAAAGTTAAATGCATTGTTTAATGTTTTCTCTCTCCTTCTCTCCTCTCTTTTTTGGCTGCAGCAAAGGGAGGGAGTATCATCATCATTTCATCTTGCCCAACACTCCATCTCTCTCATTTTCTCTCTCCAAATCATCCTCCATGGTTGCCAAGTGAGAGAAAGATAAAGCTTGTGATTTGGGTAAGTAAATGACCTCCATGCAAAAGTTTACTTCATTAATGATATTCCTTGAATGAAGAGCTTCATTTTGATGTGTATAGTTTGGCCATTGGTATTGGTTTGAGCTTACACGAAATTTTGGAGGTTGGTAAACCAAGAAGTATCTTTGAGAAAGTTGATAAGATAAGTGAAACCAATCCTTCTATTTATGTTTTATGCTAAATGATTGGGGATAGGGGTGGTATGTTTGGATGATTTTGAAATTTGGATGATTTTGTTGTCCAAACCAAAGCATGATAATGGAGTAGGATTTGGATAATTTTGATGATTCTATTGAACTCCTTGGATGTTTTTGTGTGGGAGTAGCTTTGGTAGAAGTTTTGGGTCCATTGGGATCATTTGGGAAAGTGTTAGGAAATGTGGTTAATTTTGCTGCATTTTTTGGTTTTTGATAAAATCACTCGAGTGAGAGTGAGTTCATCAAGTGAGGGAAGAACATCACTCGAGTGAGGGTGGGATCACTCGAGTGCATTTGTGTATTTTTCCCTCTGGCCTTCAGTTTTCATGTTGCACTTTTGGGTAAAGAGGCAAGAGTGATGCCTCACTTGCAAGTATTGTAGGTTCTCATTCAAGTGAGCCTCCTCTCACTCGAGTGTGGGTGTATTTGACAGCATGATCTATTGTCTCGGGTTGTCACTCGCATTCAAAATTCAAGAGTGCGCTTTAACACTTGCGAGTGTTAAGTTGTCACTTGAGTGAGGTCTTCTTCACTCGAGTGCTCCTCTTCTTTGAAAGTTCTTGTACTCTCGGGCAAACACTTTCTGTCCTCACTTTCTAGCACTTGACGTGCAGTCTGTACCATCACTCGAGTGAGGCCTTCTTCACTCAAGTGTCCATACCAACACTCGAGTGAGGCTATCTTCACTCGAGTGTAGTAGTGAAAAATTAGTTTTTGTGCTTCTAAAAGGGGATCTTTGGGATAGTTCTTCCAACCCTTTAGGAGTTTTGTTAGGGGTATTAAATGACTCTAAAAGAGCAATAATGATAACCAATTAAGTATTAAGAAGTCATTGAGAATTGGAATAGAGAATTGACTCTTCATCCCTAATTATGAATATAGGATTTGACATTTGCCCTACTCGGGAGAGACCGGCGCTAGGACACGCACGGAAGGATCAAGGTAGTGATTTTTATCTCATGTTATGTATGATACTTGGTATGCAAGTTTATCATTGTGAATGTGTTATCGATCATAGGGCATTACAGCGTTAGCCGTCGTAGGGGGCAATGCTTATGATACCTACCCCGGCCGTTATATCTGCCACTGTAAGTGCTGAGGCTGTGTTGTGGAATTGTGGATTCCTGTTTAAGTATCCAGCCCATGGGGCTGTGTGTTGTGAAATGTTTTATATAGATCCCAACTGTGGTGATATATGTGATATGTTTACGTGAATGTGCAATACAGCAAGCAGTTCAGCGTGAGCCATCCTAGGGGGCGATGCCCATGATACCTACCTCAGCCGTTGCAATTGTTGTTGTGATTGCTATGTGTTATGGATGATTTACTTTCATGCTTTGATGTTGTGCATATTATGAGTGATTTGTCACTACGGGGATTCTTTAGAATCTCACTCTCCCAAAAACACAAATTTTTAGACAGGGCTAAAGGATCCAAGGGAAAGTGGGCGACGAAGAGTAGTTAGAGCTCCGGGCAAGGAGTCTTACTTTTGGAATATTTGGTTATCATTTTGTAATCATTTGGATACATTTTGTTGGGAATTCCATGTACATAGTGGATAGTATTTGTGTAATCCCCTAATTATGGGAAGCTCTATAGGGAATTGTGCCTTGTAAACCCTTATTTGATTAATGGAACCCGAGTGTGTCGGGAAATTATGCTGTACTCTAATATGTATGAATGAAATCAACTTGTACAGGTCATTTTTGTATTGAAATATGAATAGGAGACCACTGTGTACAGGTTTTGAAAAAGTTTTTGAAAAACCTGATTTGGGGAAATTTACTTTCTTTAAGTCTCAAATCGTCTATGGTCTCTCTTTCCACATTAACCACGTGTTTATAAACTTAATTCTTGGCCTTAATCGTGAAGGAGGTTACACCCCCTTCTTGGGTGAAACTCTTGCACTAACATATATGATATTAAATATCATCACCTTCCTTCCTCCAACTCATTTTCTTGCCATTTCAGATCTGAACTAGAGAGAGTATGTGTGTAATTCTAAAGAGAGAAAGAAAAGAAAAACTTGCAAATGTAAGTGATTTCTTCGGTAAATCGGTTCCTAACGTGTATAACTCTGACCCTAAGCTACTTCTCTTTATTCTTTAAGGTTTGGAGGCTCAAAAATCTGTGGTTGAAGGGTTAGGGTTTCAGCCATATTGAATAAAAGCTAGTAGGAGCTTGAGGTAACTTCCAAACCTTCATATATTAACTATTCTGGTTGCTGTGGGTAATTTAATCAGAGAAATTTCACCAGATTGTCATTGATTTTAAATCTTGGAAATATGTGTGCATATGGGTTATGCTACCCAATTTTAGTTCAAATGGTTGTTATAACTCAATTAGATGGTTAATTAAGTGGTTTGGGGAAGAAAGGGACGCGTTTACAAAGCCGAAATCGCAAAACCCTAATTTTTTCTGGAGGACCCATAAATTTTGGTCAAGGATATAAATGAGTGTTAGAGTTGAATTTTCAATGATTTGATTATTCCATTGGATCCAAGAGGAAAAATTAGGTGGGGTTATAGTTGGGGCGCCAGAGGAGTACGATTCTGACTATGAGCTAGAGGAAATGTCAGAAGACGAGTTGAGTGACACTGAGTCTCAGGAAGATCCGGTTGAGGTGCCGTATAATCTGAAGCCAGATATGGAGTTGTCCTACCTTCTCATGTGAAAGTATTACCAGGCACTGCAAGAGCACGATACCCCGAGAGGCCGGTACAACGCATTGCTTGACATTATATAGATGTTGTATGGACTGTAGATATCGTTGGGGCTTATGGTGACCGACTAGCACTGGGTTCTTTCCACGATGAACTTCTTGCTAGACACAGCATTCTGGAACCAACAGACAAACCTCATTGTCGAGCGGGGCCCGAAGGCGAACTTATGGGTTTTCCAAAGCTACATCAGAGGGCTGGTGTGGGATTTCATGTACACTGAGCTGTGATGTGGGCCCTACAAGGTATATTTTAGGTGACCGGAGCTGACTGGCACGTATACAAGTTAAGGGCAATTAGGTGGAACTAACAGACAGAAGAAGAATTAGCTAGAGTCGGTCATTTTGGGAGGGTACATGAATGTTGGAAAATGTAATTTAAAACGACTAATATGTTATGTACAGTAGTTTATAGGATATTTGATGTTTTTGTTTCTCTATAACTACTATAAATAGCTGTTGTATGCTATGTATGACATATCCATGTACCCTGACTTTTATGAAATGATAAAAAAAATGCCCTTGCTCTTATAAGAAAAGTAATGCTTCTCTACTTTCATGTAGAATGAACTATGGAAATGATACAACAAGGAGAAGGTGGTCGAGGCCGAGGCCAAGGTAAGGGAAAAGGAAGACATGGTAATCATGAGGAAATACCGCTTCCTGGACTAGATCCATTTCAGCAGCGAATATTAGATATGCTGGCACAACAACAAAATACAATGAATCAGATAAGAGGGGAACTTCAGGGAGTACAACAAAAGCAAGATCTCCTAAAGGATCACCTAGACGAATACATGAGGGGTTATGGTGAAGACATACCACCAAAGGAACCTGAACCAGAGGATATCATAATAGATCCTGAGGTAGAAGTGCAGAATTGGTTAAGCAAATTCAATAAACAACACCCACATATCTTCTGGGGAAAGTTTGACCCACAACTGACTGAGAATTGGCTGAAACATTTAGATAAGAGTTTCAACATGTTGTGATGCATAAACGAGATGAAAGCTCTGCTAGCCATCTATAAATTGGAGGGTGACGCAGACCGATAGTGGACAAACATAGAGCTCACCTTGAGGGGGAGGAATGTTCCTATCACTTGAGAAATATTCCAAGAGAAATTCAATGAGAAATATTTTCCCCCATCTGTCTGGAGTGAGAAAAAGAGAGTTTCTGAGTATCAAACAACAAGATCGAGAAAACTTCGATGATTATTTATCCCAGTACATCTGAATGTCACGGTATTTAGACTATTTTAAACTTCATGATAATGAAGAGTGGAGTTCATACATGATGATCGTGGGGTTGAGACCGGAGATGAAAGAAAAACTGGTTACACAACACTTCACCGAGTTTAGTAAAGCAGTGAAGAATGCCACTATATTGAGAAGCGTATATCGAGTTTGGCAACCCAAACTAGTAACAAGGGTGCTTCTGGGAGTGGTAGCTCAACACAGAAAAGAAAAGAACAGGGTGGACCTTCTGGGGGAGCTATGAAGAGACCGAATCAGATGGGAGGCTGAGGAGGCCAAGAATCCTCGGGAAGTCAAACATGTTGGTTTTGTTGTAAACCATTCTATCCTGGTAAGGCTTGTAATGGTACACCACTGAAAGCTGATCCCAATAAACCATTTGCTTGTTTTAATTATGGTAAGCCTGGACACATGTCTAAGGATTGTCCATAAAAGCTGCAACAGGAAGAGACTAGACCTAGAGTTTCAGGTAGGGTTTACATACTAACACAAGAAAAATCCAAAAAGTCTCCGAAGCTAATTCAAGGTGTGATTTCTATCAATGGTAGTCTAGTGCATGTTATGTATGATTATGGTAGTAGTCATTCATTTATTACATATGACTGCGTGAGACGATTGAATTTACATGTGTATAAATCCCCATATGATTTGGTTGTATCTACGCCTACGGGCATGCAAATTTACGACTAACATTTGTCCAAATTGCGTGGTAAACACCGAGGGGTATGTATTAATTGTAGATCTGATCTGTTTGCCACTGCAAGGGTTAAAGGTGATTCTGGGGATTGACTGGTTGATAGCGAACGGTGTATTACTGGATTGCAGCCGAAAGAGAGTTAGATATCCGAATCCACAACCGCAAGCTGACACCGAAATCACTTTTAACCTTCTATCCGCAGCCAAAGTTGAGAGATATTTACAGAAGGGTTCTCAGGGGTACATGTTATTTTGATCTATACAATTAGCGGCTGGTATAGCCTTGGAGAGTATCACTATAGCGAATGAGTTCCCTGACATTTTTCGGAGGACGTCGGTGGATTACCTCCAGATAGAGAAGTAGAGTTCTCGATTGATTTGAGGCCTGAAGTGGGACCAATCTCCAAAACCCTATACCGTATGGCTCCAAGTGAAATGGCGGAGCTAAAGAAGAAAATTGAGGAGCTACTTGAGAAAGGGTTCATACGACCCAATGTATCACCCTGAGGTGCTCCAGTGCTTTTTGTCAAGAAGAAAGATGAAAGTCTCCATCTCTGTATTGATTATCAAGAGTTGAATAAGGTGACCATCAAGAACAAGTATCTAATCCCTAGAATTGATAAGTTGCTCAATCACTTATCTAGTTTCTGTGTATTCTTGAAGATCGATTTACGATCATGATACCACCAGTTGAAGGTTAAATCAGAAGGTGTATCGAAGACTACTTTTAGAACCAGATAAGGTCATTACGAGTTCCTTGTAATGCCATTTAGGCTTACCAATGCACCTGTCATGTTCATGGACTACATGAATCGGATATTTCATCCATACTTAGACCAGTTCGTAGTAGTCTTTATCAATGATATATTGGTGTATTCGAGGAGTAAAGCTAAGCACGAGCAGCACTTGAGAACCATGTTGAACATATTGCGGGATAAGCGACTCTATGCCAAGTTGAGTAAGTGTGAATTTTGGCTTTCAGAAGTAAAGTTTCTAGGCCATGTTGTCTCACAACAGGGAGTCTATGTCAATCCTAGCAAGGTGGAAGCAGTACTGAGCTGGAAGAGGCCAGAGACTGTATTTGAAGTGCACAATTTTCTGGGTCTATCTGGCTATTACAGAAGATTTATACAGAATTTCTCCAGAATTGCTTTGCCATTGATAAAATTGACGCGAAAAGCTCAGCATTTTGTGTGGGATGAGAATTGTGAGAAGAGCTTCCTAGAGTTGAAGCAGAGGTTAACTACAAAACCAGTGCTGACGATCCCAAATCCACAGTTTACCTATGTTGTATACACAGATGCCAGTGGGCACGAATTAGGATGCGTATTGATGTAGCATGGCCAAGTAGTGTCATATGCATCTCTTCAATTGAAACCTCATGAATTGAACTATCCCACTCACGATCTTGAGTTGGCGACAATTGTGTTTGCTTTAAAAATCTGGAGACATTATCTCTATGGTGAGACTGTATAGTTGTATTAGGACCATAAGAGCTTGAAGTATTTGTATGATCAGAAAGAGCTCAATATGAGACAGCGCAGATGGATGAAGTTGCTGAAAGACTACAATCTAGAAATCAAATACCATCCCGGTAAGGCTAATGTGGTTGCTAATGCATTAAGCCGTAAATCAGTGCAGGTGGAAGCCATGATGATCTATGAGCAGAAACGTATCGAGGATTTCAGGGATTTAACTCTATCTAGTCAGGTTTTGTTGAACAATGGTGTTAGCCAAATATACAATGATCTGAAGGTAGCGATTGAAGAAGCCCAATTGCATGATGATAAAGCACTATCTGTCAGAGGTATGTTTGATAGGGGCGAAACTGAGGATTACGACTTGTCACCTAGCAGACTAGTCATGTACAAGAAGCGGATTTATGTTCCACCACAACCAAAACTGAAACTACAAATCCAGGATGAGGCACATAAGGGTAAGTATATTGTACATCCAGGGGCTACAAAGATGTACCATGACATGAAGGTTCAATACTATTGACCAGGAATGAAAAAGGAGGTGACTGACACTACTACAGAATTATGATATAACCACCCCAATAGACGTCCCAATTTTAAAATTGGGTGGTTAAAAAGGAAGGCGGTGGCATTTTCGTAATTATGTGTACATAGGAAAACTCTTAGACGTCCCAAATTTGAATTTGGGACTCCTAAAGTTGAGTTTAAACGTCCCAAATTTTATTTGGGACGCCTAAAGATTTCCATTGGCGCCAAAAAAATAAATTTAAAAAATTTAACTTACTTTAGGCGTCCCAAATGGGTTTGGGACGCCTAAAGTATTGACTTTAAGCGTCCCAAATCTCGGGACGCCTAAAGTGTGACTTTAGGAGTCCCAAATCCCATTTGGGAGGTCTAAAGTCTCTACTTTAGACCTCCCAAATGGGATTTGGGACTCCTAAAGTCATGTCAGAAATTCTGACATGCGTGAGACTTTTTTTTCCCTTTTCTTCATGTGACTTTAGGAGTCCCAAATCCCATTTGGGAGGTCTAAAGTCTCTACTTTAGACCTCCCAAATGGGATTTGGGACTCCTAAAGTCATGTCAGAAATTCTGACATGCGTGAGACTTTTTTTTCCCTTTTCTTCATGTGACTTTAGGAGTCCCAAATCCCATTTGGGAGGTCTAAAGTCTCTACTTTAGACCTCCCAAATGGGATTTGGGACTCCTAAAGTCACACTTTAGGAGTCCCAAAAAAATTTAGGACTCCTAAAGTCATGTCAGAAATTCTGACATGCGTGAGACTTTTTTTCCCTTTTCTTCATTCCCATGTCAGAAACCCATACTTCTTTTTCCATCTTTCCCATCCCCATGACTTCTCTTCCCTTTTTTCTGCATTTCCTTTTTTCTTTCATTCCCGTGACTTCGTCTTCCTCAATCTTCTTCCTCTCTTTCTTTTCTTCATTCCCTTTTCCTCCACCTCCTTCCTCTCTTTCTTTTCTTCATTCCCTTTTCGTCCACCTCCTTCCATTCTCATAACACCTTCTTTGCTCTCACCCTCCGGCGTACACCTCCTCCACCTTTTTTGCCCCCTCCACCCTCCGGCGTACACCTCCCACTCTCTTTGTTGCTTTCAGCCTCCGGCGTACATCTCCTCTCCACTGTATATACACAACTCCTCCAACGTCTTCTCTCCACCTTAGAAGCACATAGACATTGTTGGCTGCCCTCTCCCCTGGTTTCATCAGGTTTGTTTTTTTTTAAATATAAATTTACATGAAGAATTAAGTTAAACTTGCAATATGAAATTATTATAATGCTTTCAATTTATTTACATGATTCTAGTTATTGGAGTGTTTTTCCCTTGATTGTTTTTTTTGCCAGAATCATAAACTAGTTGTTAGTAGTTATGCTATACTAATAATGTTTTTGTTTTATACGTTTGGAGCTTGAAATCGAGGAAAATACATATGTATATTTATTTTGATGAAATGAACAACAATTAGTTTGTAGTTGTGTGGTGACAAATATTTTGACACTTTCTAGTTGTTGTTATACATATATGATATTAGGTTGTATGAGTTGTTGTTATTATACATATATATATATAGTAAAAAGATTGCAGTGCTAGAAGTCCTTACCATTTCGTAAGGGACATTTTTTTGTTTATGAATCCATCTTCAATTCTGTTTCTGCAATTTTAATTTGCTGGGTAATGAAGAATATAAATAATTATTTTTAAAAAAATAAAACTTTTTAATGTCCCAAATTAAGAATTTGGGAGGTCTAAAGTCCCCTAGTGGAGGACTTTAGACGTCCCAAATTGAGATTTGGGACGTCTAAAGTCCTCCACGGGGACTTTAGACCTCCCAAATTGAGATTGGGAGGTCTAAAGTCAGGACTTTAGACGTCCCAAATCTCAATTTGGGACGTCTAAAGTCCTGACTTTAGACGTCCCAACTTTTTTGGGACGTCTTTTCTTAAAACATACTACGCCCCCTACATAGACGTCCCTTAGTTTTTGGACGTTAAAAGTGCCAAAATAGGGACGTTAAAACCCCTTTTTGTAGTAGTGTGAGTTTATCGCTCATTGCTTAACTTGTCAGAAAGTGAAAGTTGAACATCAGTGACCGTCAGGGCTTTTGACAAACCCGGAGATTCCTGAATGGAAATGGGAAAGTGTTACTATGGATTTAGTGACAGGACTACCTAAGATAAGAAACCATGACGCTATATGGGTAATAATTGATAGATTTACAAAGACAACCCACTTCCTGCCATTAGTATTCACTATTCTCCTGAAAAACTGGTGGAAATCTACATTAAGGAGATTGTGAGGTTACATGGTATTCCGAAGAACATCATCTCTGATCGAGATCCACGGTTCACTTCCGAGTTTTGGAAGGCAGTATATGAAGCTTTGGGTACGAAGCTCTGATTCAGCACAGCATATCATCCTCAAACTGATGGGCAGACAGAGCGAACGATTCAGACCCTTGAGGATATGCTAAGGGCGTGTGTACTTGATTACAAAGGTAATTTGGACAAATTCCTTCCATTAGTAGAGTTCACCTACAACAACAGTAATAATTCGAGCATTCAAATGGCTCTATATGAGGCACTCTATGGGAGGAAGTATCAATCACCCTTATGTTGGACTAATTTATATGAGAGGGAATTGCTGGGGCCAGATCTTATTGACCAGACAACAAAGAAGATAAAATTGATTAAGTAGAGGTTGCTAACTGCTTAGAGTCGACAGAAAAGTTATACGGACAAGAGGTGAAAACCTCTGGAATTTGAAGTCGGCGACCACGTGTTTATGAAAGTATCACCTATTACGGGTATTGGCAGAGCATTGAAAGTAAGGATGCTACAACCAAGGTATATTGGTCTATTCGAGATCCTGGAGAAGATTGGGCCAGTATCATACCGCATCACTTTGCCACCGAATCTGAGCAAGCTACACAATGTTTTCCATGTTTCCTAATTAAAAAAAATATCAATATGATCCAAAACATGCAATAGAATATGAAGATGTGGAAATGCGCGATGATTTAACTTACGAAGTCACACCTGACTAAATCATCGATTGGTAGGATAAACAGCTCAAGAACAAGAGCATTTCATTCATCAAAATTATCTGGAAAGGGTTATCGGCCAAAGAGGCTACATGGAAAACAGAGGAAAGTGTAAAGAAATGTTACCCGGAATTTATGACTATATAGGTGTAGCAAATTTCAGGCACAAAATTTATTTAAGTAGGGGACAACTGTAACACCCAAAAATTTATATTCACAAAAAATATTGTAAATATTTGAGAAATTCAATAAAATGGTGAATATTCATAAATTTGGAATTTATGAATTTTATAAATGTTCATTTTTGTGAGAAATTGGGCAAAAATAATTATGGAATTAATTTGGGTAATTTAAAAAGCCCACTATTAAGGTCCAAAGTAGAGGAATACAAGAAAATAATATTTGGCCAATGCTAATGTTAATTTTGGTCATATGATATTAGAAATTTAAGGTAAACAATGTTTCCGGTTAAATTGCTGATGCTGCAGTGAGTTGGTCATATGGTTTTGGAATACCAAATGATGTGCAAAAATTATGAAATTTTACAGGATGGAAGTAGACATCCAAAGCATTAATTTGATAGGCTATATGAATCATTTGAAACCATATGTAAAAAGATATGAATTTTTGAAGTTAGCCCAAAAAAACTAGAAAATTTCTGGAGCAGCATCCAAAGATGGAATTTTTGGAAATTGTGTTCTTCCAAAAGGATAAATTCTATATTTTTTCTTGAAACTAAACTCAATAAGGGTTCCATGGCCTTTGGAATCACTCCAATTCGATTTTTCTAGAATTAGTTATGATTTTCCAAAGTTTGAGCAGAAAATCTACCAGAAATTTCTGAAATCCGAAATTGTTGGAAATTAAATTAATAATTAAATATAATATAATATATGATATTAAATATCATCTCCTTCCTTCCTCCAGCTCATTTTCGTGCCATTTCAAATCTGAACTAGAGAGAGTGTGTGTGCAATTCTAGAGAGAGAAAGAGAAGAAAAACTTGCAAAGGTAAGTGATTTCTTCGATAAATTGATTCCTAATGCGTATAACTCCGACCCCAAGTCACTTCCCTTTGTTCTTTAAGGTTTGGAGTCTCAAAAATCTGTGTTTGAAGGGTTAGGGTTTCAGCCATATTGAATAAAAGCTAGTAGGAGCTTGAGGTAACTTCCAAACCTTCGTATATTAACTATTCTGGTTGCTGTGGGCAATTTAATCGGTAAAATTTTGCCAGATTGCCATTGATTTTAAATCTTGGAAATGTGTGTGCATAAGGGTTATGCTGCCCAATTTTAGTTCAAATGGTTGTTATAACTCAATTAGATGGTTAATTAAGTGGTTTGGGGAAGAAAGGGACGCGTTTACAGAGTCGAAATCGCAAAACCCCGATTTTTCATGGAGGACCCATAAATTTCGGTCATGGCTGTAAATGGATCTTAGAGTTGGATTTTCAATGATTTGATGATTCCATTGGATTCAGGAGGGAAAATTAGGTGGGGTTACAATTGGGCATTTTTTCAAAAAAGGCCGAAAAAGCATAATTACCAAAACGTCCCTAAAACCTTAAAAGTATGGCTGCCAAGGCCAATTTCATAATTTGACATTGAATTTGGTAATTTTGAGCCCAGAAATGGATTCCATGGGCAAAAATACATCAGGATAGCCCTAGTTAAAAAAATTGGAAAAACGTGCCATCGGGCCAAGTACGACGGGGTTGGGCCGGGGTCTCGGGGGCATTTTGGTAAACTTCCACCATAGGCTAATATAACCACAATAAAAACTATGGAAGTGTCTAAAATGATACGTGGATAGGTTATAACCTATTTCTTATACATTTGGATATTTTAGGACGAGTTAGGAGCTTGGAGTTGGCACGTTCCACGAGGCGAGCATCTCGAGGTTAAAAAGGGTTGAGGTAGGGACTACTATCTTTCATATACTATGTGATTAATTGTATGTTATATGTTACTGTATTTCGTGATATGAATGCGTGCTAGAGGCACAGTACCTGGTTGTGGTTCGGTGCCCAGGCAAAGTATATCGAAAATTCTACCTGTGGTCGGTGACTCGGTTGAGGTACATGTAGGGGTTCTAACTCGATGTTTGGCCCTGAAACTTGTGTACATATATAAATCGAATTGAACTTTCATTTTGCCTTATATGGTGCATTGCATATTTAATTTTCACATTTTATATGTCGATAGTATGTTTCTACTAAGATTCTTCGGAATTTCACCCCTTTTTCTAAACCAAACATCTCAGCGGGTGCTAGTGGATCAAAAGGCAAGGACGTAGATAAAGGAAAGTGACTGGCACGTGTCTCAAGGCGAAGTTAAAGTTCGTGGTTATAGATAGCTTATGTTGTAAATATTGTTGCCTTTTGTATCTTAACTTCGGACTGTAAACAAATACTTTTATCACTATATATGTACTTTTTTGTATGCCTGTGGACCTTGGTCTCTATTACTCTGTAAATATCGAAATGGAAACGGATGTTGACACTAAGCACAAAATGTGAACTCGCAATTAAGCATATATAACAACCCTCGACAAATTTTTGTGGGCTATTAGCCTAGGATGGGATTGATAAAATAATATATTAAGAGCAAAATTGCACTAGAAAGTAGTAACTATTTTAAGTACTAAAAAAATACTTCAAGTTAAGTACTAAAAAAACTTGACCTAAGTATTTTTCAAATAAAAAATATATGATATTTATTTTATTCAAATTATTATCATCATATAACTTCAATATTTCCTTATTATTTTTATTTGTTGATTTAAGAAATTTTCTAATTTTTAAGTGATATATATAGTATAAATTTATTTCGGATAAAGTAAAGGTTAGTTTCGCCCCAATATGATTCCTTTTTAAAAGAAAAAAAATGAACATGAACTTATAGAAAAGTTGGACGTCCAAATTTATACATGTCACTTTTATGACATTTATATTTATAAGGGATAATTATTATGACATCCCATGAATAGGATTTAATAACAAAAAAGTCTTAATCACATGTGAGCAGCATTAATTTATTATTATTTTCTATACTAGAACTTCTTATTATATGCTCATCAGATCATGTTATTGGATTTTTGGATGATTAAATCCATTCAATAAGACCTTATAGTGATTTTTTTACTTTTTATTTTTTGTTAAAAAATAAAATTTCACATTAAAAATACAAGTTATAACAAGTAAAAATATGGATTATAAGGAGAATTGAAACATAACAAGAACAACACCCCTACTTATAAAGGGGATGAGAGAGAGAGAGAGATTCCTTTCTTTATCACGTTTGTATTTATAGTTAATAGTTATGGATGAAAGTTCAGGTAATTAATTAGTAACAATATACTTAATATAATCAATAAAAAATAGTTAGAAATTATTACCCAAAAAAAGAAGAAGAAATAGTTAGAAATATTTTTGAAAAATATTCCGAAATACTTCATCCAATTTTTAATAGAAGAGCTAATTGAAAATTTATATTTGATCTTAAATATAATACATCAATTCACTTTGCCTTTCAAATTTATGATTTTTATTCTCAAGTATTCTTATTGATTGTATACATTAAGGGGGTCGTCATGATAAAATATAATACTATAGGAAAATCAACCTATTTTTGTTATAAATAACTAATATAATTAATTTTCTTAATTTACCTAATTTAATTCTCTATCTCATATATTAAGGAAATGAGGTAGTAATATTTATTGAACAAATTTTGTGTTGAAAGAAGCTTTATTACTGATTTATCCATGCTGCAGGAAATGTTAT
Organism: Inga leiocalycina; assembly: GCA_963242795.1. Lineage (NCBI taxonomy): Eukaryota > Viridiplantae > Streptophyta > Magnoliopsida > Fabales > Fabaceae > Inga > Inga leiocalycina. The sequence goes on from OY725321.1 coordinate 65,522,443, forward strand.
TTTAGGAGTATTAATCTATTTTTATCTTCCCAAATCGATCTGCTATCCAATATTATTTGAGCATATAGACATAGATGATAATAATAATACATTATTATGTTGATTATGAATATATATATATATATACACATATATATATATATAGCATACATTTCATTTTTATACTAAAATGTTGAATTGTTTTTTCAAAAAATAGTTTTTGGATGAGTTGTTAAACTTAAAGTAAAAGAGAAATGACATTAAAATTAGTACTAGGGTTGGATAAAAAAATCATAGTACTGGGTAGGGGTGTTCAAAGTTTTTTTGTCCCGGTTTTCCCATCCATATCACAAGCAACCTGTCCCAAAAATTTTCAAAATGGGAAAATGCGGGATCGGGAAAAAAAATTTTGGGACGAGACTAGAATCGGGAATGAGACTTCTTGATCGTAAATTTTCTCAATCCCGAATATATATATATATATATATATAAAATAATACAAAAATTACATCAAAACTATATCTTGTCTGTCAGGTGTGTTGAGTGTTGGCTGAGAAGTGAAAACCAAATCCAAGTGTGATCCTGAATATATATGTATATATATTATGGTGCTGTTTTGATTTCATAAATTTAATAACAACAATGATTAATTTATTTGATTATGTGAATGTATTGAACTAATCCTGAAGAAATGAAGCACCTTGATTTGTCTCTCAAGCTTGAGGCATGTAGCTAAGCTCCTTTTGATTATGTAATATATTGAACTATTGAACTTTTGATTATGTAATAATGTATTGGATGGAATTTGTCATTGAATGACTTTTTCGTGAGCAAACAAGATTATTTCAAACCAAAATCATTATATTTATATTGCAAATCAAGTAAGGAGTTGTTACAAATTTTGAATTGATGATGGATCAATTTTGAATTTCACATAGATTTTTAAGAATTGCTTGCTTTGAGATTTTCTGGAATTTTAGATCTTGACTCGGGAAATCCCAATCCAAATCAGGACGGGAATTTTTTCGGGATCGGGATATGGAATGATTTTCTTTTCTGAGCCTTATTCGGGATTGGGAATGGAGTTTTCCGGTCTTGTTTCACCCCAAGAACACCCTTGATAGTGGGATTCTATTTACCTAAATACTATTTATATACCTATGGTGTTGAGGTACTATTTGGAAGAACGTAGGTGTACCCCATTAAGTAGCCATTCAACGTTGTGGCTTGATGGTGAAAGTGATTTAATCTCACCAATTAAGTCCCATGTTTGAAACTGGCACTCATATATATTAAACCAATAAATATTGGGGTTTGGTGCACTTTTGTAATGGAAGTAACACTCATAGTGTTGGGTATTCAAAAGTTTTTTGCAGAGTAATTTTATGAGTTAAAAATATTAAAAAGGAAGCAAATTTACCCTTATAGTTTAAAAACTAATGTTAATTGTACAAAAGTTGATGTTAACAGTTCACATTTTTAACAGTAAGAGGATACCCTGTACTCCCGAATGGTTACTTTTACGGCAAAATTTCACCTTAACCTAATAATATTTGGGTAAATATCATTACCACATCATCGTATTATTTTTCAGTTGCATCAATCACCCTAAAATCTGCGGGGCAATTTTTTCCTTAACATATTTTTAAGATGAAATCTTACCCTTAAAGCATTTTTTCAGTTGCAAATTTTTTCTCACCTTTAACTACAAAAAGTCCATAAGTTAAAGTGCATCTAGTACCTAATTCTAGATTAATTTTTTAGAGCATTTTTTACTTTAGTGTATTTTTTATAACCCCTTTCATATTTTCAGTACTCATATTCTGTATTTTTTAGTATTCATTTTTAACATTTTCATTAATCAATTTTTCAATTTTTTGGTAGTCATCTACAAAACACTTTAAGAGCAATATTATACCAAAATAATACTTTAAGGATAAAGTTGCACTATAAATAAGATTAGGGTGTTAAATGTTACTGTACCCTGAATATTTACAATGTTGTACTTATATATTTAAAAAATATTAATACCACCATCAAAATTCTTATATAATATGAAATTAATTTTTATAACTATATGATATTTAATAATATCAAATAAAACTGAAGCAAGTTTAATTTAGAGTAGCTAGCTTTCTTAAGAGTTTTCTGCCTTTAGACGAACCTACCTGATCCTAAAAACGCATAGAAATCGACCATTGATACTATTTGAGTACCTCTATAGGACAGCAAGTGACTAAGTTCAGTAGTTCCTCATATAAAATTATTAACTCTAGAGATATAGTAATGTGGAGAAGACAAAATTGTTTCAAGCACCAACAGAACCAGAAGCGCCCCTTGTTTCAAAGTGGGGATGATAGATTATTCACATTTCATTTGTTGGTTAGAGGCGAATTGAAAGATAAACAGTGGTAATTCTAAGGACTCCTCAGGAGAAAAATAGAGATGTCTCATATGTTACTCGTAATATGTGGAAGCATCAACGTAATTTCATAATCATTGAGTCTGAATGCTACATGAAGAACATAAGCTAAATAAAGGAACGCCCGCTAACTAAAATAGTAATCAAATTTCTAAAAGGCAATCTAGGAGAGTAAAACAGTCTTTAATGGAAGCTTTAAAATCATAATATCCAATAAGATTTAATTCCGGTATAAAACTAGTGGTAAACATTATATAATATAATATTTATGTCAATTTTAATAATTATATTATATGTATATATATATATATATTAAATATAAAAGCTTATATAAATATATATGTTGTAAATTGTTAAAATCAAACGTATCATCATTAGAATAATTTCATAACACTGTTCCTGGTAGAAGCAAGTTGTTTAGAAGGAAAAAAGGATAATTGAAACTTTGATCCTCTAAACTATTGAAATATTCACTATTTACAAAATGAGTTTTTTTTATAATTGACATTATTTGACAGTTAGTCAGTGTTAAAATATTCTAATGCAATATTTCTTTTGGCCATCAACAAAGCCTCCATTCCATCCATTAAGTGACAAGAAATACATACGTACATAGTCTTAGAAATTAAACAGACGACAAAACTACCACAATTACTTAAATACATAAACAAAAGTAAACTAGCTAACAAAAACATTAGTCAGGGGCTCTTGGGATGAAATTTGACTCTTTCTTCAAAATCTTCCAAAGTTGCTCAGGCGATCTCAAGATCCAATCCGTCGGGCAAGAACCTCCTAGTGAAGCTCTAGCAACCCAATCTGCTGCCAAGTTCGCTATCCTGGGAATCCATTTACAAGAATGATTCCTTATTAGTTTCCTTGAATTTTGGATATTCTCAAGGATGTTTATACACCTCCACTCATTGGGAGCAAATTCACTATTAATGCAATTCACTAATACTTGACTATCAGACTCAAATTGAACCTCTTCAATCTAATTCATATTGACATATTGCACTGCATCAAGCAAAGCGATTCCTTCAGCCATTAATGGAGAATCAGCTTTTACTAACCGTGTGGCTCCATCCAGTAGCCACCCATCCATATCCCTAACCACAAATGCTACAAAAGCTCGACTATCCACTAGAGAAAAAGTGCAATCAGTATTTATTTTAAGACTGTTACCTGCTGGTGGCTGCCATGCTTCCTTTTCCTTGTGATCAGGTTCCTCTTCTCCACCTTTCAGTTGAGGATCATCTTTCCATTCCTTGGCCTCCCAGAAATCTTGCAGCATTTTACTAGCTTGTTGAAAACCAAAGACAGGATCTGGTTTAATATTTTTAAATACAAACACATTCCTTGTTTTCCATACTTGCCACAATGTCATTGCAATAAGTGCTTTCTGCCAAGGAGAAGTAGACCCACTTGGAGAAAGAATACAGACTCGTCAGCATAGAAGCTATGGTAATCTGCGGGCCACCTCTGCCAATCACTATTCTTTTCAACTTCCCTATTCTTTTATCCGTCTCAGTTAATTTTGACAACACATTATTCACTAGGATAAACAAGTAGGGAGACAATGGGTCCCCTTGTCGCAAGCCTCGTTTTGGTATGACCCTAGACATTCTTTTCCCTGATAGCATAATTGAGAAGTTTATCAAATTTAGACAGTAGACAATTCTTTCTGCCCATCTCTCATTAAACCCCATTTTTAGTAAAGCATCACACAAAAACTCTCATTCCACTCTATCATATGCCTTATTCATATCTAACTTAAGAGCCATCTCACATTTACCTTTCTGTTTGGTTCTCATATGATGGAACATTTCATGCACCACAACTATGTTATGTTGGATTGGCCTACCCGATACAAAAGCCCTTTGACTCTCATCTATAATATTTCCCAATAAAGGTTTCAATCTATTTGCAAGAACTTTTGAGAAGATTTTATAGGAAAAATTGCATAAACTAATAGGCCTATAATCATTTACTGACTCAGGACACTCCACTTTTGGAATTAAAACTAGATCAGTCTCATTCACTACATCCAGAGGGAACCCATGCAGAAAGTAATTTTTAACAAGAGTGCATACCTGCTCACCAATGATACTCCAAGCTATCTGATAAAATATTCCAGTGTATCCATCAAGTCCCGGCACTCTACTTCCTCCAAGTTGAAACACAGCTTGCCTTACTTCTTCATTTTGAACTTCAACCATGAGCATTCTGTTATTCTCCTTAGTTTTGACCTTTTCAACGCATCCTAGTACTCCTGAGTAGTCTCTCTGGCCACTAGTTGAGAACAGATTTGTGTAGTAGTCTGCAAATAAGTCCCCTATCTCCTTCTCATTTTCCTTCCATTCATTTTCCTAGTTTTTGACTCTGGTGATCTTGTTTCTACATCTTCTGCGAATGGTTGTCATGTGAAAGAATCTGGAATTTTTGTTCCCATATTTCAACCATTCCACTCTTGACTTCTACGCCTAGTACAGCTCTTCTTGTTTAGACAACTTATTAATCCTCCTCTTCAAATCTTCCATTTTCTTAGTTGTTCTCGGATTCCATTCTGCCTCAATACACTCTTGCACTTCCATTATAAGCTTATTAATCTGTTTGTGACTGTTCTTATATTCCTTCTTTCCCCATTCACTCAAGCATTCCCTTAATTCATTCAAATTTCCTACAAAGTCCTCCAGATTAGCATTGTTATCAGCCCTCCAGTTTCTTTTGATAAGTTCCATTAGATTTGGGTGCCTAATCCATCTTGCATCGAACTAAAATACCGTTGGGGTCCTAGATTCCATATGTTCAAATTCTACTATGATGGGACTGTGATCGGAACTTATAGCTTCCAAAACATGCCCTTGACCATTTTGGAATATAGATCTCTACTTTGAATTTATTACCGCTCTGTCAAGTCTTTCTCGAATGAAATCTTCCCCTTCCCTATTATTTGCCAATGTAAATTTACATCCCTTGAATTCCACTTCCATTATATCACAGATTATCATGAATTCTCTAAACCTATCCAGATCTCTTTGAGAGCAATCTCTTCCCCCCTCTTTATCTGTTGAGTATAGAAGCTCATTGAAGTTCCCCATCACAATCCATGGTATTTTAGGCCCCGGGTTGAGGCTTTTCAGCTCTGACCACCATTGCATTTTCATATTTCTGTCATTCGGACCATAGATCAGACTTATATTTCCCACCATTTGCCCCTCCACCTGGACTTCCTCTAACTGGATAATAAGTCTGCTAGTAAATCCTATTTTCAGGCTCACCCCCTCCTTCCACCAAATGACTAATCCTCTAGACCATTCTACTGGTTCTACATACTCTCCAAAATCAAATTTTAATTTTGTTTTGTTATTTTCTCAATTTTCTTGGGCTTCATCTTTGTCTCTGATAGGAATACGATAGCTAGTTTAAACTTTCCGTATTGGAACCTAAGGTTTCGAACTGTCAGGGTGGTTCCAAGGCCCTGGCAGTTCCAGCCTAAACAACTCATTAGTCCCTAGTGGCTGCAATAGGCCAGCCACCACATCTATCAGTTTCCATTTCATATCCCTCAGTTCTATCCTCATCCGTCCTCTCCTCTTGCCCCTTCTCACCCCCTAATTGATAATTATGATGTAAATTCTGATTTTCCACAAACAAAATTCTTTTGGGTTTCCTTCTATATCTATCCACTCTACCAGGATTATGATAGAAGCTAAAATTTAAATCTCCCGTATACCTGAAGTCTAATACAGTAGAGCCGTCCATTTCTGCTAACATCATGAGCTCCATTTCAGCTTTTTGTCGATCTCCGGCACTCTTAGGTGAATCCTAGTCATGATCTTTTCATTCTCTTGTGGGTAGGAGTTTTTGATTTCTCCTCAACTTTTCTCTTAATTCATGTCCCTTATCCCTTGCGCTAACTCCACGATTTCTTTATTCTAGTATGGCACCAATGCCGCTGCATTTTTAGAGCCTTCTTCATCCTCTTCCACAAGTTCTACCCAGTATTTGGCCTACTCTTTTTAGTTTTTTCTGTCTGGCCCGCAATACACTAGTTGATCCATCCATCTTCCTTATTAGTTCAATCAGCCTTCCTCTTTGGAGTCCACTCCCTTTTCTTGGGCTTTTTTTATCAAAGCCCAAATTGAGGCTTTGCGCCACATGGTACGTATTGCCCTCTTCAATTATTTCACTTACATGAAGAATATCACGTGCACTTTCTCTCTTCGCTTGGTAACCTTGTGTCAGTATTCTCACTATACTCCTATTTTCTTCCTTTTGACTTTTGAAGCCTTCCCCACTCTCCATCGTCTTCCGTGCTTGACCTCCTTGCACTCCACACTATTCCGAGAACCGTCCCTGAGTTTAGTTAGCTGGAAAAATTGTTTGGGGTCGAAATGCTTGTGCACACAGGCTAGCGTCATACCCTTTTTGAACTACATTCGCAATAAATTCAACTGTTTCCTCTTCACACATCTTGCCCTCACGTCCCAGGTTTCCACAGTTAAAGCGGAATTTCATTAACTTCTCATACTTCACTTGGATCCACACGTCTCCAAGCTTTTCCAGTCTGAGTGCCTGAAAACCTGGTATTAGAGCTTTTTCCACCTCAACCTCCACTCTGGCCCTCCCAAACCCCCTATTTGCATATCGTCCATTTTCAATATCCTCCACTTCAATCACACGCCCCACCGCATTTGCCATCATTCTTATATTTGAATTCATTCTACCTTCCAGTGGCAAGTTGTGGAATTGAACCCAGAATTCGCATGAGTTAATGCTTATTTCATATTCACATAGGAAAGGTTTCCTTTTTTGCAAGCTAAGATTGTGATTTCTTACTATCCACGGCATCTCCTTCAATACTCTGTTCGCCTCGCTCTGAACTTTAAACGTAAAGGTGAACAGATTAAACCCAATCATTTTAACATCTAATTCACCAATTACTCTCCACGCTGCCATTACTGTGTCCCTCATTGTAACATAACCTATTTGTGTCTTTGAAATGACTCTGCCAACCAATTTACAATTCATCTCTTCTCGAATATCCTCTTTTTTCCATTGGAGTTGAATGTCAAGCTTCCTTCTATTCATGTTATTTTCCAGTGACTAGTTTGTGTTTTTCTTTCAGCACCAAGGCCAAGTATCACCACACAGGTGAAAAGGGAAAAATCCTAGCAGAGCATCTCACTTTGAGAAAAATTTATTCTAATGTAATCTAAAGTCTTTGCTTTTATTGTTAAAACAATAAATAAACGGTTCAGATTTAATACTTTATAAAATTATACATACTATATTAAAAAAAATTAATTTAAACTATTAAAGTTTAATCACGACAGTTTATAACAATATATCACATGAAAATTAAAAAAAATAATTTTATAAAATAATATATCTCAATCATTTGTTTTTAATTCAATGGAAAGGATGGTGAGAAGAAAGAAAAAGATAAAGGACCTGGAGATCCAAATTAGACTGTATGTGAAAAATAAAAAATCACTCTTCTTTTTAGTAGGATTGAATCAACACTTATTTATCATTGTCAATAACAATAAATTTACACCGTAAATGAACATTTAACTGGATGGATCGCTATTATTTTTTATTTTCTTCATGAATAATACAAAACAGCATTGGTCAACAGATCAAACTGGTTGCAGACCAAGAATATGACTAAGGGTATGTTTAGATTAGCGCAAATGTAAGTTTGGATGTTTAAATTGTGTAATAAATTATTTAGATTGAATTTTGAAAAAATTAGTTTAATAAACTAAAACTTATTTAGATGATTAATGCAAAAGTTTGAATGTAAAATAATTGAAAAAGAAATAAATTTAATAAAATAAAAATAGTTAATAAATTTAATAAAATAAAAATAGTTAATGTATTATTTGAAAAAAAATTAAAAACACTAAATTACTTAAATTTTAGGAAAAATTGGAGAAACATCCCCTTAAAAAATTTAATTGGTAAGTATGACTTTAATTAGAGTATTATCATAGTTTATATAAATAAACATTAACACCAAGTAAATTTCTAATGGATCAGTTTTTCCCAATTTCTGATAAATTTTATTATTTATTTTTCTTCTTTAGATACTTTCATAAATAAGGATAAAATTGGAAAACAATCATTATTAAACTTTAAATAGACTTGTATAATTAAGACCAAATGTTGTTTTAATAAAAGAAAATGAAGATCACATCCAGTATCTTTTCTTTATAAGATATTTAATTTATTCTCTTCCCATGATAGAAACTTCTTCTCTCTTCAGGGTAAGAGTCGAAAGCATAAAATTTTAATTTATGATTTAAAACATCTTTTTCTTCAAAAGTTGAATTGAAAAAAAAACTAATACAAACATCACATAAGTTTAAACAAACTACACACATTAAATTATTGGACAAACATTATTCATAATTAATCTAACACTGCTTATCAGGAGATAATTCTTTAAAAAAACAACCACCACCACCATCACAACAACAACAAATCTAACACTGCATTTCTTCCTTCAAAAGCTTTAATTTCATTCAGGGAAAGAGTAACCTGCGATTCAATAAATAAAATAACGATTAATAAAAAGCGATAATATTAATTGTTTAGAGTCTTGGATTAATTAAACTCACCCATATGCATTGCAAATCATTCAAGTAAGCCACAAGGGCTTAACATTAAAAAGTTAATAGTCATGGACAACCATATTAACGAGATTGACGGTATCACACATACAAGTGTCCCAAATTTTCCTATTAACAAATTGAAAAAATGAAGCTTATCTTGAGCTCCAGGCCCATTCTAATACAAAGCAAAATCTAATAATACTCTTTTATTCCAGTCTTAAATCTAAAAACTAGATATTTAATTTACACACACTAAAAAAATTAGTTGAATTATTTATTCGTAAAGAACGTGTTAATTTTCCTATAACGTCTCATTTAATCATTTACATTGAAAATTACTCTGATTGGTGTAAATTTTCATTTAATATATGTGCATTCAATAAAGATAATTTGGGATATAAAAACTATAATTATATCTGGGAGACAGAATAGATTGAAATCTTCCCATTATAATTTTTACTCAAATTGTTCCTATTGATTGCACATGTAAAGGGAGTTTCAATTGATGAGATAGTTTTCCATGCAAATGATTAGAGGAAGTATTTTAGGAAAAATCAACACATTGTTTTACAAATAAAAAACTTGAATAATTTTCTTAATATCTGTAAATTAATTATCTAGTTCATACATTGTGGAAAGGAGGGAATGGTACATACTTTTGAGGGGGCAAAATAATTAATCTCCAATAACTAGAAACTAGGCACTCAATTATGTTTGATGTCCAACGAAAAACAGTGAGTAAATAAATAAAATAAAACACAACTCTCCCGTATGTGTTTTTAGCAACTTACCTCATGGTGAGGGACGTGTCCAATGGTTGCTCTTCTTCATACTCAAGCAATTGGGCCTATCAACACATAATTTCATTGCCCAGTTTGATACAATTCCCAGCGATAAGCACTGACAAACGAAAAACACAAGAATCTGAAACCTTTTACCTGATCTAATAATCTCTGGTTTTCTTCCATGGATTTGATTTCCTGGATATTGGCATTAATATTTTAAAAACATGAAAAATGAGACGCTATTATCACCATGAATCTGAACAACCTTCTTTCATAAGGAATTAATTGACAGCAGAATTAATGCCGCAAGAATCTGAACAACCTTCTTTAGCCTCTGGTTTTCTTCCTTGAGTTCGTCTTCCTTTATTGACATCAAAATTAGACACACTATTAAAACAAATAAGAGACATGCATGAATCAAAAGACTCACAACGTGCTACAGCTTCGTTGTTCCTTTGAAGGAAAAGAAAAATTCCTATGATTCCCAGATAAACACTGTCCAACATGAAATATGTAATATTCATACATAAGACCTTTAAAATACATTGGTATAAAGCTCCATTTAGTATATTAGGAATGATTTGGAGTTAAAAAGGAATTTTCTTTTAATTTTATCTTAATTTCCTTATGCTTATTCGTCCCAATTTTTCAATTACTTGGATAAAAGATTTGAGAATGACTTACATTAAAAGGCATGTGTTCTTCTCTTATCTAGGACGACGCATGCAATGCAAATGTTTTCATATTTTGGTCTTCAAGTTTAATATCTTGTAAGTTAGCAAACACTTGAAAAATTAAAATTTCTTAGGAATGGCGACCCTAAACATGATCAATAGTATCTCATTATAAAAGAGAAGAAATTAAAAGATTGAATGTATAGGATGCTTTTGATAAATAAACACACATAACGCTTACCTTTTTCTTTAGAATTTTGATCTCCTGCTCAAATACTTTGTCCTGAAAGAGATGGAATTAATTTCTGCCTGTTTTGAATATTATTACAAGCTTATTCCTCATGCTATGGAATCAAAGAACAGATAGAAATTACAAGCGCATCATAACTATTTACTATCTCTAAATAGTATAGAAATATATGTGGGGGAAAAGAACGGGCAACTTCATAGTGAACAGCATACGGTAACAATCAATTGTAATTTATATAATATACCTCAATGTTTCAGTGCATTGATCTTGATGATACCAAAGGTTAAATAATCTTTATAAAAGAAAATCATACTGCGTGATAAGAGAACTAGAAGAAAATATCGATGGACGATTTACTAACGGCTGTTACAACATTCTTGAAAATCATGCTAGTCATTGAGGGTAAGCTTGGGAAAACCTATGGTTGGAAGTGAGCTCGGAACCATGCATTGTTTATTATTACGAGAAAACCTTCATCTGAGTTCCTAAGTTTTAGGATAGTTGGTAAGCCACACTATTCAAGGCCAAAATTCAACACCAATATCGCAAGAAATATGGTCAAAAAGAAGTTGAATGCTAGGGTAAGCTAGAAGATGAACTTCATGTTGTCAATTTCATAGAAAAGTTAAAAGAGGAAAGTAAGTTGTTTTTGGCTCATTCCTCTCATACACATGCTTCGAATAGTATTTGGTTTTTTCATAGTGGATGCTTAATTCATATGTATGGTTCAAGACCCTTGTTTAGTGATCTTAAAACACACACACACACACAAAAGAAAAGTGAAGTTTGGCTTGGAAATGGCAAGCAAATTTTTGTAGAAAAGAAAGGAACAATTTCCATCAAAACTGTGCAAGGTAATGTTAAACTTGTATGCGATGTGCAATTTACATTGTGCCTAGCTAGTTTAAGAAATTAAAAAAAAAAATTATTTAGTTATTTATAAGAAATCTGTGTAAAGTACCCATTTTAATTATTTGAGCTGGAAACTACTACTTTGAAGAAAATCCCCTTACTATGTGCAATCAATAGAGAGAATTTAGGAAAAAATTATAAATTTGGGAAAATAAAATGGACTGAGGTCTTATATTTAGGATCAAAATAAACCCCTGTGCAAGCTCCTACATTTAAGAGCGGAGGGTGTAATTTTTAATTGGCTTTAGGTCCTTAACCCTGAGCATGACATCTGTATAATCCCATAAAGTGGCAAGTTCAGATTCTTTTTCCATTTTCCTCACCTAGTGAAAGAAGCACCACACGACCAACTAGCTCTTCAGCATCAATATCTTCCAATGGGTAGAACTGTTAGAGCCCAACTCATTTAAACCCTCTAAAATTGAGGACCAGGCCAAAAAAATAGGTCCCAAAATGAGTAAATAGCTAGGCTAAAAGATTGGGCCTGATGGGGCCAACTAATAAAATGGCCAGCCCTTAAATATATATTTTATATTTTTAAACTACTAAAGAAACTAAGAGAGCCTCAGTCCTTCGTTCCTCATCCTAGCTGTCCTCTCATTCTCAAGCTTCAACACTCAACTTATCAATCTTCCTTCAACTCTCAAGTCTCACTTCCTCGTTCTTCATCTAGATTCTGATGTAGTGTGACTTGTTTGTGGTTATCCTTCTCCTTTCCTCGGCCGGCGACATGTTTGAACCAATTATTTGTGTTTATTGTTAGTTTTGTTTACTCAATCACATATTGATTTGCCTAGTTGATGCTTAATCCTACTTTTATGTTGCTCACTCTTAATTTTGATTTTCTGCACTTAGTGTCTGTTTAGTATACAGGGAATGAAGGAGAGGATAAATTTTAACATATATAATATACATATATATTCATATATTTTAACATATCTTTCTACAAAAGATAATTTGATATATATATATATATATATTGGTCCTTTCATAAAGATATCTTTTAAAATATCGACCCTGCACATTCTAAACCGTAATTGTATTTTGCCTCTCAGCAGAAAATAATAGTGGAGGCAACAATGGCTTTGTTAGAAGGCAGAGAAGAAGAAAACAGAAAGAAAATTGATTTAGTTCCCTACACTGCTTTAAACTTCTTCTCTCCTCTTATCCTACAAGATCTAATACCTCTACACATTGAAAATTCAAAATCTAAGGCAACTTGTTGAGATTGGGAGTTGTGATTAGGATAAAGGTTGCCAAATAGACAAAGGGAGTCCTCCCACCAATTTTAAGATAATGCAAGTTTATTAATAAGAATTGCAAGAACCTTATTGAGAAGCCAATGTGCACTAAGATGTTAGGTAGGAAAAAGAACATGAGATTATGCAACCTTTTGTATAGGCTAAGATTACTGATACAATCATTATAGGGAGCACTTGTAGCAAAACAAATTCTGCACATGATAGCAATAGTACTCTTCTTATATGTTTATTTTGTATGAGCGTTTTGGTTTATTAGTATATAATGTTATGTAATGTGCATAAGTAGATGTGTATGCAACGTTAGAGCCTTATTATAGTTAAATATTTACTTCTTTGACAAGAATTACCCTTGTAGTAAAGAAATTTGAAGGTAGAACCAAGAAATTGTTGGTTGAGTTGGTTAGCAGCCTCAACCCCATAGAGGAATATACAAGTTCAAATCCCAAAAAGAAAAAGAAATTTGAAGGTAGAGCCTGTATAGTATGAAAGCCCTTGTGGCTAAGAGATGTCTTTATGACATAGTAAGCCGGTATAGGCAAAGGGGTTAGTGAAGTGAAGTTATTGGAACATACAATGACATGCAAGTTGTCAATGAGTTTTAAGAAGAATAAAGAAGATCTAATTCAGTTTAATTCAATCATGATTTAGTTACATTTTGGAATGAGGGATGAAAGGTATTCCATAAACGAGTTGTAGATTTATCAGACAATAATTTAATAATTGGAATATAATTTGGGTTTGCCATTTTAAAAGGGAGAAATTGAATATTGATGGGCTAAACCAGACAAATAAAAACTCATTTACAAACCTTTGCTTTTGAGATGTGATTCAAGCTTGTGTTAAGCAAATCTTCTAGTTTCCTTAGGTCTTTTAGGGACAATCCTTGTAGTTCTTCTCCATTGAGCTGTCTGTTAGATGTAGATAGAGCAACATATTTGAATCAACAACAAACAAATTGTACATCCCAATTATAAATCTCTAACACCATTTAATAACAACAACAATAATACCTCAGTTCACGAGTCTTCTCTTTTAGTTCCTTGTTTAGCTTTAAATATTCACCTTCAACCTGTCCAATTACCATAAGCATTTTCATATTCAAGAACTAAAGTTTTAATATACTCGCGAGCATTTTCAAATTAGGTATATAGTCTATCATACCCTTGAATTAAAAAAAAAGTGAAGTTACTGTTGAATAATGGTAGCAGTAATATAATATATATAGACACACACACATATTGTATATCTCAATCTTTGTACACTAATGAGCTCCTACACCCTTTTCATTGTGGATACAAATGGGGCTTAATATTACTAATCCGTCATGCCTTTAATATAGGAGCTAGATACAATTAATTTGCATAGATTAGATAAAAAGTGTACGTTGGTTTTCCTAAGTCAATCTCTAAAATCATTTGCACTAACACTACTATCTGATAAAAAACCCCTTATTATATGCAATCAATAGGGATAGTTTGAAAAAAAAAATTATAAATTTGGAAGATAAATTAGTGTAAGGTCTTATATTTAAAAGCAAAATAAATTCCGTAACAAGCCCCTACATCTAGGACGCCTGGTGGGAGTATTTTGTAAGATTATATATATGCAGACACTAAAAGAGGGATGGGAAAAAGAAAGATGAATTAAAACAGCAGTAGAACAAGGGGTAGAGAGCTGAAGAAAATTATACCTGTAACTCTTGAGATGGCTGGTATGACTTGACAAGGTTCACATCTGAATACAGGTTTCTCCTTTCAATTAACTGCCTCATGCTTAAAACAACAAAATATTGCAAATTAGTTCATATTTTTCTTTTATTATTTTTTATATATGTTCTGGTACACTAACATACATAATATTTTGAACGGAGAATTTAATTGCATATACCATCACTCTTTGGTGAGACTTTAATATATCCCTTGAATAACATGCATGACATGTCAATTTATGAAACAAAAAATGAATTATATTTAATTTGCACTTTCTTAAATTTTATATACACACAGATAGAAACTTTGGTCACATACAATGGAAAGGTTTAAGGAAATAAGAAGAGAATGGGAATTGGATAGGAAAAGGGAAATGAGCCTTCCCACTAGGTGAGGTCAACTACATAGATTGCACAATGTCATTATGCAATACCAACAACCAAATCCTTAAGTAGGTTGTTAACTAAAAGGCCCCGTCATCCATGAAACCAATTTACATGTTTGCACAAAAAGGACTAATTTGCTATATTGTAGTATAGTTCTTTTGGCTTATAGTTAAGGTAAGAGATTATGGATGAAGTCAGTTCCACGTTATTTTGTCACACACACACACATATATATATATATCAAGCTAATTAAAAAGGAGCAGATTTATTATGATGTATCCTTCTTCTCTCCACTAATCTTTCTTCACCCTTTGTCTACCAATTTTCATAAAGAAGCAAATATTATACCATTGCTCCACTTTCCTAGCTTTATTACCAGAGACAATTATGGAAGTTGGTGTTTGTGTGTGAAGTTCTACGTACTGATCTATCATAATGTACTAGAGATTGTAAAGAAATGTGATGAAAAAGCTTTAAATAAGGCTTATTTAAGTCCTAAACAAAGAGAGCCTAATCATAATGTGATAAGAAAAGATTAACAAGCTGTTGCTTTCTTCTGAATGGCTTCGATGGCTAAGCATTACAGAATACAGATAGATAAATTTTTTTATTTAGAGATAAATATGTGGTAACAATGTGTAATATAATTCGTTTAAATCTTCAAGATTGACTCATTCAAAATCATAACATATAAATATTGCCATTGATATCAAAATATGAAGACAATAAGGAAAACGTCAAGAAGAGCTAACTTACAAACATCAATCAGTTATAAGTTGACAATCTTACAAAATTTTTTATAATCCTGTTTGAACTATTTTAATTCACTTAATTCAAAAAAAAAACAAAGAAATAAATTATGATCTAAGAGTTCAGTTTGGATCTTCTTTATTAACCTAAAAACATAAAATATCTCTCTACCCTAAAAGTATGCCGTATTTAATTGGTAGTACTTCTTGTTTAGACAATTCAAATTCTTCTTTTGCTATTTTTTATTTTCAAAGAAATATAGTAAAAAATACATTCACGATTTTACAAAAAAATTGAAACGTAAATTTAAACAAAAATATCAAGGTAAAAACCATCTAACAAAAGCCATATAGACCATGTATCTCTGGGGATGTAGAGAGGACATGCAGTACTACTTGAATAGTGTATTGTGGGCCTTGTTTTTTAAGAATTCTAAGATGACTTGCATTATACATGACTTAATGACTAGTAAAATGTCTTATAGACTTTATATAATTGATATAATGATACTGATTGTTATGGAAAGGTTCATTTATTTGCAGAATAAAATTAACATACTGAAATTAACAAAAGCCTTTGGAAATTCAAGCAGCTTCATGATATCTAATAGTCCTCCACACACACATATGTCGTTTTCGTTATTTTCTAAACACTATTTTGTAGGGTTTGAATTTTCAAAAGTTGATTGGGCATATTATTCACATGAACCATGAACAAATTCCATAGCCTCTTCCAAGACTAACATTTCAATGTTCGAAACTATCTACTTCATAATTTTAGCAGTAACCTCAGTACATTGTAAAAAGTTTAAGGTATATAAGCAAAGCAAACAATCATGATGAAATTACCCATTATTTTTAAGACAAACATGATTAATTCTTAGACACACACACACATAAAAGATGCACAAAATCACTATATATATATATCACAAACTTCTTTATCAGCAGATACAGTTCAGGTTTATTTCCTCCTATACGGTAAGAGAAGAAGAAGTACTGTGTGGAAGTAACTTGAAATCTAAATTATCTGGTATTTTTCAATTGGTTCTCAAAAGAAAAATATGAATTTAAGAGATTAGAGAGAGAATATATTTATATATATACACCTTGTACTGGTATAATCAAAGAGTTTGCCAGAAGCAGAAAAAACAAAAAGAGCAATCTCAGCATCACAGAGAGTTGAGAGCTCCTTAGCCTTCTTGAAGAGACCTTTCCTTCTCTTTGAAAAAGCCACCTGCCTCGCTGCCACGTTTTCTATCCTCGCTATCGCTATCTTCCTTCTCGTCATTTCAAATTTTCAATCCCTCTCCTTCAAATCAAGAACAAGAATTAGGGAAATCTTAAGTATTAGTCCAGTCTCATTAAAAAGAAAATTTTTAATTATGCAGAAGATTATATATCTGGGTGTTTAAAAAAAAAAAAAAGATAACCATAAAGTGAAGATATCTTGTATTCGATGTGGAAGTTAAAAATAAGAGAAAAGAGTGTTGAGGTATGGATCTTATAGATTAGGAAGGATAAGTGCAGATCTAAGTAAGAAGGGAAAATAAATATGAAATGCCGAGGTTTCGTGAGAAGTAGACCGAAGAGTTCTTACCTGAAAGAATACCCTGAAATGTGATGACTGAGGAATGGATGTGAGAGAGAGTGTGTGTGTGTGTGTGTGTCTTGGAGAAGAGTTCTTAGCCTGTCGTTTATTTTTAGGTCATCCAAGAAAAGTCGTTGGAGAGACGGAGAGTAGATATTTGATCATTCAATGAGAAAATTGTGGGAGGGGGTGGGTGCTGTCCCTTCCTGCCCCGCCAATATGGCGCCTTCTTAAGGGTGTTTGGTCTGAGAGGAGGGTAGGGGAGGGAGGAAAGGAGAGGAGAGTTAAATTAACTTTTTGGGTTGAAAGTATTTAAATTTTAGGCAGGAATTTAAAATTTAAAAGGAATGAGAGAGTAAATTTTGGGCGAGAACTCAAAATTTAAAAAAAATGAAAAAGTAAATTTTGAATTTCTTTTATCCAATATTATAATTTTGCCCCCTCCCCTCCCCACAAACCAAACATACAAGTGTTTTTTTTGTGTTCCTTTTTATCATTAAATTCTACATAAAATGAGTGATATTTTGATATATTATGAGGGGAAATGTAGATATTTTCAATTTTTACGATTTTTTAAAGATATTTCAAAAAAATGGTACTTTTTTTTCAGAAAAATTGTTAATTCCTCTCACTTATGCGGCTGTTTAGTAATAACATCAAAAGAAAAGTGTTAGATCTCATGTTTTGATGATAACAAAGAATATTATGAAAAAGATTGAACAAAGTAATAACAGGGAAAAGCATCACTTGAAGTAAGCATTGGAGTAATGAAGAAAGGCCAAGAGAAAAAGCTGAGAAACTTGATCAGAAGCAAGTTTTCTAAGGCATTACTCGAGTATGTACTTGAGTAATGAGACAAAACTTGAAGCAATCAGAGACACCTTCGAGTAAACTGCCAACGTTACTCGAGTAAGTACTCGAGTAATAGTGTAAATGATTTCAAGTTGCTCTCCGCCTGCCAATGTTACTCGAGTAGCTACTCGAGTAACCAGATAAATACTTGAAGTTGCTCTCGGCCTGCCAACGTTATTCGAGTAATTACTCGAGTAACCATGTAAAAGTCTTCCAATTGCTCTCGGCCTGCCAATGATACTCGAGTATGTACTCGAGTTACTCTGTTTCAGAAAATGTGTTACTCTCGGCATTTTGTACCCTGCCAATGTTACTTGAGTAGCTACTCGAGTAACTCACTGAGGTAAGCAAAAACCTGAAGATAGTACTCGAATAACTTGATATAATTTTATCTCATTTTCCTCAAGTCATTACTCTAGTATGCAAGTATTTAATGTTTTATTCTAAGTGGATTACTCGAGTATGTACTCGAGTATGCAGTGTTATGTTTGAAGGAAAACCTCAAGTCATTACCCGAGTAAGTTATGCACAAAAAGTAAGTGTACTTGAGTATGTACTCGAGCAACAAGGTAATCAAACTTGAAGTGCTCTCGGCCTTGAAATCCTGCCAACATTACTGGAGTAAAGCATCGAGTAACCAAAAGTTTATTTGAAGGTTTACTCGAGTTGGTACCCGAGTAACCTATGAAGAAAAGAATGTATTACTCGAGTAGGTACCCGAGTAAACATACATTTCCAAAGGTTTGATATTTTGTTTATTCCATGCACTACCCGAGTAATCTCATACTTGTTTGTTGACTTGCAGTTCATTAAAGCTTTCTCGATGATACTCGAGTAAGTACTCGAGTAAACTTTAATGAATACTCGAGTATGGAAACCCAGAAATTTAGAAATCATTCAAACATTCATTGATTTGTTTTCTATATGATTAACCTTTCATTGTATTAGTATTTCTAGCATATTTACAGATAAACAATCAAGAAATCATATCAAATAAGGAAAGTCAAATGAGAAGTTTAAATGCCACCTACCGCCAACGGATATATTTCAAATACTGGAAAAGTCAATAGTGGCTGCGCACTCTCCAACGGACGAGAAGAAAATGTTCCAACGGTCTTCACCAACATTTCTATATAAATGGGAACATCCAAACAGAAAAATAACAACAAGATCACACACAAACGTATCATCAAGTTCACTACTCTGTTTTACGTGATATTTGTAACTCTATACTTCAGTGATTCTTATTCACTCTTAAGAGAAATATTTCATTCAAACTCAATATTTGTTATTGAGATAACTTAAGGTTGTGGAACCTTGAGTTGGGATTGGATTACAACTTGTAAGGGGGAGCGAGTGTCCAGGTGAAGGAACTTGCTTGTACTGAGGTGCCAAGAACCCACTGAATCTTGAAAGTTATAGTGAAACTCTCAGAGAAGCTCTGAGGACTGGACGTAGGTCAAAGTAGTTGTGACCGAACCAGTATAACTCCCGGTGTACACTTCGGTGATATTTCTCCTTACTCTTTACTGTTTTAATTTCACCGTCAAATTTTATATTTGCAACGAAATTTTTAGTATCACCCAATTCACCCTCCCTCTTGGGTGAAACGCTTGCTCTAACATTTGGTATCAGAGCGAAGGTCTTCTTGTTAAGGTATAACAACCTAAGAAGGATCCAATGGCAAGCATGGGTGAAAGAATTCTTCCCAACAGAGCATCCATCACTAGACCTCCCGGTTTCAGTGGAGAACACTTTTCTTTCTGGAAAGCAAAATTCAGAGTGTTCGTGATGGCTACCGAATATGGGCTATGGGATGTAATAGAGAGTGGAAATTATCAACCTACAAAGATTGTAGATTCTCAGAAAATTCCAAAGACGCCAGCAGAATATGATGAGAATGACAAGAAACTTATCACTCTCAACAGCAAGGCAATTCTGATGTTACAAAGTGCTTTGAGTCAAAGTGAATACTTCAGAATTTGCACACTTCCAACAGCAAAGGAAATGTGGGAAGCTCTAGAAATAGCTCATGAAGGAACTTCGGGAATAAAGGAGAATCGGATCAACACCTTGGTCACTGAATTCGATTTACTTTGAATGAAATCAGGTGAATCAATATCTGAATTTGAACTTAGATATACTCATCTTGTTAATCAACTTGCAGCTCTTGGGAAAGTCTATGATCAGCATACCCAAGTACGAAAGATTTTGAATATTCTTTCTAAAGAATGGGAGGCCAAAGTCACTGTGATAGAAGAAGCAAAAGGAGAATCAATGAGATCAGTTGCTTCTCTATTTGGAAGTCTTTCTGAATATGAAAGCAAACTAAAGTTCAAACGAGAACTAGATGACATTGGTGACAAGAAAAAGAAAGGCCTAGCACTAAAAGCAAAAGAAGAAAACCAAGATGAGGATGAGGAGTTTGACGATGACGAAATGGGCCTAATCATAAAACGATTCAGAACGTTCTACAAGAAATGTCAAGGATTCAAACACTTTCAGAAAGGAGGAACTAGTAGCAAGGATCATATCATATGCTACGAATGTGGAAAACCAGGACATATCAAGTCAGAATGTCCAGAGCTGAATCAAAAGAGCAAAGAAAAGAGAAAAGGCAAATTCTTTAATAAAAAGAAGGCCTTTGTATCTGCTATATGGGGTGACAGTTCCTCTAATGAAGAAAGTGATGAAGAAGAAGTAGCAAATATATGTCTTATTGCTCAAGAAGAAACAGAAGAAGAGGTAAATGATTCTGAACCTACCTATGATGAATTACTTTTTGAATATAATGCTTTACATTCAGAATTCATCAAAGTAGTTAAAGAATTGGTTGTTTTCAAAAAGAAAAACAAAGTTCTTGAAATTGAGCTTAAAGAACATTCAGAAAAGGATTATGAAAATTGTTCTTCTTTGAAAAAGAAAAACACTGATCTTACAAAAACTCTTGAAAAATTTACTCAAGGAAGTGAGATGCTAAATATTATTTTAAAAGCTCAACGATTTGTAAATGACTGATCTGGAATTGGATATGATCCAAAATCAGACAAAAGGAAAGGTAGAAAGAAAGCAGGAGGTAAGTCATATTTGAATTATTTCCAGCATTCTGTGCATACATCAAATCCGCTTGCATTTTGTAATTACTGTAATAGAAAAGGTCATTATACCTCTTCATGTATTCATAAGAAGAAAGGAACAATAGGAACCTACAAATGGGTACCTAAAGGCTCATATGTTCAGAAAATTATTTGTACTAACCCAAAAGGACCCAAAAAGATGTGGGTACCTAAGACTTAGTCATTTGATTGCAAGTATGTCTCAAAGCATCCAAAAATAGCAAGTGGTACATAGATAGTGGATGCTCTAGACATATGACCGGAGATTTCGAAAGTTTTACCACATTGCAACCTAAGGAAGGTGAAAAGGTAAAATTCGGAGGAAATCAATCCGGAAGGATAGCAGGAATTGGTGAAATTAAAAATGACAAAGGAATACAAGTCAAAGATGTGTATTATGTTGAAGGCTTGTGTCACAATTTGCTGAGCGTAAGTCAAAGTGCAGATAAAGACAACTGGGTAATATTTAACTCAGAAGAATGTTTAATTATCAACAAGAATGACTTACAGCTTGATAAGAAGAATATCAAGGCTAAGCTCAGAGCAAAAAGGGAAGGTAACTGCTATACTCTAGATATTAGTAGAAATGAATCTGAAAACTGTTTTCTGAGCAATGCTGATGAAAGTTGGCTATGGCATAAGAGATTGGCTCATGTCAATATGCATCAATTAGGCAAACTACTCACAAAGGATTTAGTTCTTCGATTACCCAAAGTATCTTTCAAAAATGACTTGATTTGTGAAGCATGTCAAAAGGGTAAACAAACTAAATCATCTTTCAAATTGAAAAATGAGATTTCAACAAATAGACCACTACAATTATTGCATATGGATTTAGTTGGCCCAGCAAGAGTAAAGAGTCTTGGTGGCAACTTATATTCATTGGTCATTGTTGATGATTTCTCTAGATTTACATGGGTTATTTTTCTATCTTCAAAAGATGAAACTTTTGAAGAATTTATTGTTTTTGCCAAGAAAGTGCAAAATGAGAAAGGTATGACCATTGCAGGTATTAGGACTGATCATGGTGGAGAATTTGAAAATCAAGCTTTTGAAGAATATTGTGATACTAATGGCATTTATCACAATTTCTCTGCTCCAAGGACGCCTCAACAAAATGGAGTTGTGGAACGCAAGAATAGAGTACTCACTGAAATGGCTAGAGCAATATTAAATGAAAAGAATGTGTCTCAAGTGTTTTGGGCTGATGCTATGAGTACAGCATGCTACATTTCAAATAGAGCCTATATCAGAACAAAACTTGGAAAGACACCATACGAGCTGTACAAAGGAAGAAAGCCAAACATTGCTCATCTACACATCTTCAGTTGTAAGTGTTTCATTCATAATAATGGTAAAGATAACTTAAGAAAATTTGATTCTAAAACTGATGAAGGAATTTTCCTAGGATATTCTAACTGAAGTAAAGCATATAGAGTTTTTAATAAACGAACATGTGTTGTTGAAGAATCAATTCATGTTGTATTTGATGAATTTGAATTCTCTGACAAAACTGTTGATGAAGAACAGGAAGTTGTTTTAAATCAAGAAAATGGTCAATCTACTTCTAAGTCTCTTATTCCAGAAGTTGATGAAACTAATGAAGAAGAGCATTCTCTAGGTCAACCTAAAACCTGGAAATACAATAAAAGTCATCCCTTAGATCAAGTCATAGGAGATGTGAATGAAGGGATCAAAACTAGAAATAGAATTTTCAATGAGGTAAGTTTTTCTGCATTCATTTCTGAAATTGAACCTTCTAACATTGATGAAGCCCAATCAGACAATGATTGGGTTATAGCAATGCAAGAAGAAATAAATCAATTTGAGAGAAATCAAGTTTGGGATTTGGTACCCCGACCCAAGGATCATCCGATCATTGAAACTAAATGGGTATTCAAGAACAAACTCGATGAATCCGCAATTATTGTCAAAAACAAGGCAAGGTTGGTGGCCAAAGGCTATACTCAGGAAGAAGGGATTGATTATGAGGAAACGTATGCTCCAGTGGCAAGATTAGAAGCTATACGAGTACTCTTAGCCTTTGCATGCATCAAAGGATTCAAACTCTATCAAATGGATGTAAAGAGTTCATTTCTAAATGGTTACATCATGGAAGAAGTATATGTAGAACAACCTCCAGGTTTTGAGGATGTTACTAAACCTGACCATGTTTTCAAATTCAAAAAGGCTTTATATGGTTTAAAACAAGCTCCTAGAGCATGGTATGAAAGGCTCAGCAAGTTTCTCATTGATCAAGGTTTTGTACGGGGAAAAGTTGATACAACACTCTTTATAAAACGAAAACACGATGATATTTTAATTGTTCAAATATATGTTGATGACATTGTTTTCGGTGCTACTAATGAATCTCTGTGTAAGGAATTTTCTGAGATAATGCAGGGAGAGTTTGAGATGTCAATGATGAGAGAATTGAATTTCTATCTTGGTTTGCAAATCAAACAAAGAAAGAATAGAATCTTCATATCTCAAACAAATTACTTAAAAGAGCTATTGAAGAAGTATGGAATGGATGAAGCAAATGGCACGGACACACCTATGAGCTCAACAACGTTGCTTGATGCTGATGTCAAAGGGAAAGACTACAACATCACAAAATATAGAGGAATGATTGGATCATGCTAATGTCCCTATTGATTAGGACATTCCAGAAACAAGGCTTAACTTCAAAAATCCATATCTTTTAATTTACTAGTCCAAAAATTATGTTCTAACCATCATATTAAAGGTATAAATGTCTACTTTAAATATGAAAATTTTCATAATTTTTCGTTAAGGTTTGGTTTTCCAAGATTTCGTCACAACCAATCTAACTTCCAGAAACATAATCTGTCAGCAACTAAATTTCAAAAATTCATAAATAACTTTACAAAAATCAAAATGGAGTGATTCCAAGTCATATGTGACTCTACTTAAGTCTAATTTAAGGTAAAAATATTGGTCACTTCAAATTATAAGCCAAATTTCCCCAGAATTTTTGAACATCATAACTTCTAGACTTAAACGTCCAGAATGACCCCTGCTTCTGACTTAACTTTGAAAAATTATAACTCTCTCCCCATATTTCAAAATAATGCATTCTTGGACTCATTGGAAAGCTATGAATGTCTACTATATTCCTGTAAAATTTCATAATTTTTCACTAATTTTTGTCAGATCAAAACGCAACATGAATCTGACTGACTCTCAAAAAGGTCAGTTTTGACAGTCTGACTTCAAAAATCAAGAACTCATTTATTTTCCCTCCAAAATGTATTTTTCTTGATTCTATCATCAACTACATATCCTAAACTATCTATACAAAAAGACCCATTAAAAAATTCCATCTATAGCCTCTGTTTAAGATTTTATAAGTTTCAGGTACGTACTATGTTTTTCGGACAGTAAAATAGAGGTAAAGAAAACTTACATATTCTCATGCTTATGTATTCTAATCCTCCAGAAATTCGACCCTAAGAACTTCCAACATCAAACCATGTTTACTGACAGTAAAACCAAACCAAAGAAGTCCAAAATTTCGACCCGAAATCAATATACATGCTCTGTTTTACGTTCACCCATTACAGCAACTTATTTCCAGAATCACACAACTTCTAGCAGCTATAAAAGAGAAGCACTCACAGTGGATGATTCTCTTACTCCCTACTACATCGTTGTCAAATACTTTCTCATAATCTTCTCAACCGATTTCAGTCACCATCGAAATCTGATTTTTTTTATGGTTGGGTTTTTGTTTGTATTTTGAGTTTTTTCTTGTGTTTTGCTAATTACTATTATGAAGTTATCATTGCCTATATTCAAGTTATCAATACCCCTATCAGGCGTCGTTGACAATTTGAGTATAACAATTAGCAACTTGAGTACAGAGATTGACAACTTGGAGAGCTCAAGTTGTCAATTTTTATATCAAAGTAATTAATCTCATTACTAAAGTTGTCACCGGAGCTCCGACTACCGGCGCCGGAGCTCCGACTACCGGCGCCGGAGCTCCTACGATAAGCATGCCGGTGGGGTGAGACTAGGGCTAGAGCTCCAACAGTCGATTGACAGTGGTGCTTCAGCGAGGTGCTTTTTCTTTTTCTTTTATTTAAAAAATTGAGGGGTATTATGGTAAAATTACTAACACTTTAAAATCCTAAGTTGATCCCTTGTTGCCTCTTTGTCATTTACAAGTGCCCCAATTTGATCCCCTATAGTCTCTCTATCATTTACAAATGTTAATATACTTTTTAGACTTTTAATAATTAAAATGGTATTTATATGTCTTTTTCCCCTAACATCAAATGATGTTTTAATTTTAATTTTATTTTTATAATTTTAATTTCATTTTAAATATAAGAACTAGTTGAAAGTTTTCTTTAGTTTTAAATATAACACATTGATCCATTTTACCTCTTTAATTTATAATTTTTTCCCCAAATTATTTATATTACTTACACATATTGAAGGAATTTCCATAAAGATAGCTTCAATTCAAATAATTAAAAATGATATTTTAATTCGCTTAATCTCAATAAATTAGTTATATAACTTGTATATTAAGGAATGTGGAGTACCTTTTTTTTTTATAATTTCAGAAGGCATTATGAGGTCTCCCCTTAATTGATATGGGTACCATTGAAATATTGAAATATTTTTAAACAAATATAGCAATTTAAAAAATTTTCGTAATTTTTTCTTAATTTATATAAGATGTGTGTTTCAAATATCTTATGGGAAAGAGTAACAATTTGATATATTTTGACCAAAAAATATCACTTTGGTATTAAAAAAAACCAATTTATAATTTTTTCAATTAACATCTATGTCATAACATATTAACAATTGGCATTAATTTAAAATAAGTATTAAGGTATTTATAAAAAATAAGTATGTGACATAATCTCTCTGAAATAATTTTGAATATCATTAGATTATATATATATGTGTGTGTGTGTGTATCAGTTTATAAGTAAGATAAATTAATTTGTAAAATGATAAATATAAGAGATAAAATAGGAAAATGTCTTGTATATATTTAGTACCAAAATTCACTTCTAAACTATATTTTATATTTAGGACCAGAGGTGGTATTATTTTCACAAAATCCTACTCATGAATAATTCATATGATTATATGTTTTTTGTCCTACGTTTATGATTATATTAATTTTATGAATTTTTATAATGTTTGGCAATAATACTTTTTATTTAAAAAATAACATAGCTTGAAAACAAATTATGTAATACTTCTTCGGTCATTCATATAAGATATATTTACCTAATTTGATTAGATTAAGGAAGTTAGTTAAGTTGTTAATATAACATGTATTTTCTTAAACACCTTAGTCATCTTCCTCAATTCCATCTTTTCCTCTCCTCCTTGACTATTGTTGAGGGAGCATCATTAGGGTTAAATTAAGAAAAGATTGACAAATATAAAAATTATACCTTATATTTAAGACCAAGATTAACTCCCCAAAATTATCTTATATTAAGAATGGAAGGAGTATCTAGTTTTGAATTAACACAATTGTTTCAATATATCCATATATACAACCTCTATCTTAAATATAAGAGTTAGAATAAAGGTTTTCTTTAATTACTCCCAAATAAAAGATGTTACTATACTTATCTCACAGTCTTATAATGCTTTTCCCAACCTCTCCTTATACATATAAGGGAAAATTAGAAAGAAGGACCTAGTAAAAGATATTTATTAATAAGGACCATAAAAATTATAATTATTTAGAATGATCAAATATAAAAATATAAAATTGAAAATAATATAATGTCCCTATTGATTAGGACATTTCTGTATGTTAGCCTTGGAGTCCACAATTAAAAATTGACAAAATATTGTATATGGGCAAATCTAGGATCGTTTTCTCTTTTCGAGAAGCCTTTTATTGAATCATAAATAACCTAAATGCTATGTAAATGCAATAAAACAAGGGAAAATGGATTTTGGTTCTTCAAATTAATAACTAAAAGAAGGATGCAATTTAATTAAAAGTTAAACTGTTATTTTTTGTATTTTTATAAAAATGGGATGGACATAAAGAAATGAATATTGGTAGCAAAGTAAATGGCTTTCCTAGATTCTTAAAATGATTTGAGAGTTAATTTATCATCAAGTTGACGCATTAAGTCCAATTTATCTAATTAATGACTAATCCTATAATCGCATTCATAGTCATCTCTTAAATAAATTGTTAAAAATCACTTGATGTGTGTTCAAAAATTATTTTTATGCACTTATTTTCTCTTAAATGAGAGCGCAAACATGACACTTAATATGAATTAACTCAATTACACACCATAGTAATGCATAATCTCATTAAAACATAAGAAAATAAATTCACTACATAATACAAGAGCATCAAAGCAAAATTCAACATAAATGTTAACTAATAAGAACAAATAAACACTTGTCCAAGTCCCACAAATATGTATCAATACAAAATCAAACAAAACCGATCACAATTAATACATATAATGAGCTAATTCCCTTTTGTAGCACATCAAAGCTCTAGCCACTTTCCACCACCAAGAAGCAAGAGAATTAGCCACTCATGCAATTAATTACAGCTGCAACTTGTTCAAAACAATTGAAATTCATAAAAAAAGTAAGTGTTGGCTAAATTTGGAGTGGAAGGTGAGGAGGAGGCTATTAGGTTCAGTGGGTAATTGAAGGGAAGAACTGAATCTGGAAGTGTTGGTAAGAATAGAGAAGGAAATAGGAGAGACAAAGATGTGATATAGAGGAAGAGGAAAGGAACAAAGGCTCTGTGAGGTTAGTAGTGTGAAGGTGGAAGAAAACTGATTGAGTAAGAAGTGTAAGACAATGGTGGAGCGAAACTGAGGGCTCCGGCGACGGTGGAGACAAGGGAAAGTCGGCAATGGCGAGAGTATGGGAAGGTGATGGTGGTGGTGGTATTCAATGGTGGCTTCCAGTAATGAACCCTCTAGGTAGTGAGAGGAGGATGGAGAGCGTCGATGGTGATGTAAAGGAAGAACGTCGCCGGTGGTCTCTAGTTTTGAAGAAGGAAACGACAAGAGACGGTGGTCTCATCTCCTGCAATAGTGAGAACGATGAGTGTGGCGAAGCTCGAGTCTCTCCTCCAATCTCCGTCGCGTCTCTCTCTGCAACTCCGGCCAGTACAGCGACACTCCCAGCTCTGTTCTAAGGTCTCACATTCTCACCGCCTATGAAAGGTGATGTTGGTAGAGGGAGGGCCGGTGAGGAGAAGGTGGTGGTGGTGGTGGCCCACCCTCTCTCCTATCTCCTTCGCGACGCTCAAACTGTGTCTCCCCTAGCTACCAACTCCCTTCTGTTAATATGTCGGGTCTGTGTAGTCTATCTCTACTCTTTCTTGCCACCGATAAAAGGCGATGGTGGTTGAGGGAGGGCCGGCGAGGAAGAAGATGACGATGGTGGTTGATGTTGGTGGCCCTCCCTCTCTTTTCTCAAGCTCTGGATCTCTGTGTTGCGGCGCTCTCAACTGATGCTCACTCTCCTTAGGTCGGGTCTCTAGCTGATGAAAAAGAAGGACCTAATAGGTTCTTGGTCAAAACACAAGTTTTGATCAAGGACCAATCTGAAACTTTTAAAAGTTTTATGGAGGGGACTCAAGTGTAAGTTTTTGAAATGTTTGTAGGGCTGAACTGGCATTTTTAAAACCTTTGGTACTTTTCTATAATTTAATTTTCTAGCCCTTTCTCTCACATATTGGAATTTCTAGATATTCTGGGGCATTTCATGTAATTTTTCCCATTCATAAAAAAATATTAATTCTAACTCCAATTAACATTTTTCTTAAAATCTCCGATTTTCTTCCAAAACACCTACCATACAAAATTAAGCAGAAGGTAGCATCAAAAGTCAAAGAAACAATTGCACAAAATAATTAACAAATTATGACCATTTTACCTTTGATTACAATTAATTCAGTACAACCGTCCCTAACTAAAATTAATGCTTAATCATGCAATAATATCTCAAAAAATGCATCAAAATCCCAATTTAATTATGAAAATCATACATAAAAATATGGTTCAATCAATTGCTCAACACTTAGACCTTTGTACTCTTGAACAAAGGCAATTAAGTACAAGATTTCAAGTTCAAATCGTCAATGCATTTGAAAAATGAAAATTTTCATAGTTAGAAAGCAATGGACAATTAATCAAATTCATCAAGCTAACACTAGTCATAGTCAAGTGATGCAAAGAAATTAGCTAATTTCACAATCCAAAATATTAGAATGAAGCACAAGAAACTCTCAAAGTATTGCTATTTCACTCATCTCTCCTCATTGGAATAATTTCACTCTAGTTCCCTTAATCAACACCTTACCATAAGCTTATAACAACTCTAATATCTTCACTACTAATAACAATAGATGCAAGACATCAAGAGGACTTAAAAGGCTTGTAATATTGGATGAAGGCTAGATGAAATAGATTAATTAGAAAAAAAGAAATAGTTGATATGCAAGTCAAAGTTATGAATAAATTCATAGCATCTAAATAACTTGAAAACTCTTGTCAATTCTTTTTCAAATTCATGAACAAGTACCTTCTTAGTATTTCTTTTGCTTTTCTTTTATCTACAAAACACTTTTCTATATATATATATATATATATATTTCAATACCTTTCCTTTTTTTCTTTTTTAATTCTATTTTCTATATACATGGCATTTCAATATATACATTGTTCACCTTTCTATTGACAAATCACTTTAATTTTAAAATACTATGAATACTGTGAGTAAATGACATGCCTACAACATAGTAATGGCTCAAAGGGGTAAGCAAAGGTAAATGAATGAGGGTTTGTGTGTAGGTTGAAAGGGTTTCAAATTGAAGGCCTCTTTCATTTTCATCACACTAATGCAAATGTTGTTTTAAAAAAGAGTGAAAACAAGTTCTAGAAGGTGAAAAACTAAGTGAACATGCACACATGAAAATAATAGCTCAAATAACCTTCCAACAAGGTTTTTTACTAATACTCACTGCAACATAATCAATTGCATAGAGCGCTAACCACAAAACATCTTCTTAATTATTCCTAATGTTAACTTTACAAACACAATCAATCAAAACATTGCAATCAATTATTAAAATCCTCAACTCTTAAAAACATTAATGATATAGAAACTTTCTTTTCTCAAAACAAGAAGTAAGCAAAAATCTAATTGTGGGTTCATTTATCTTATTATTCACTGAAAAGCAAAACATGATTTTAAAAAGTCGTCAAAACACTAGATCTCATGAAAGCTCAAATACTTTCTCACAAATCACATTTTCAAAGTGGCAAATGCAACCTTTTATCACTTAGGACATGCGTTAAAGCAAGTCATTCTTGAAAAAAAGTTTTAAAAAATTTTCTAGTTTATAGCATTTTCTCATTTAAAAACAACCATTTAATGGGATTCAAAAATGTATTCCCCTCCCCCACACTTAATCAACGCAATGTCTTAATGTAGAAAAATACTCTAAAGAGAATGCTTAGCAAGTTGAAATTCAAGGCATAATGGTAATTAAGTAGGGTAGTGGCTATAAATGCGAAGCATACAAAGGGGGTTCTTATTGTACTCACTAAACTACACGACTTCTACCTTTTTCTACTGGATTGTGTCCCTCCCCCACACTTATCTTCCTCATACAACAAATAAGCCCAAAGAATTATAGAAATTAGGAAGAAAACAAGTGAGGAAAGAGACAACATGTGTTAGAGTATCTTGAGTCGCTTAAAGGAGAAGTTCTCATCCCTGATGAGAATCATGAATGTGTCCTGTGAAACAACTTCTCCCGCATTGAATTTTCTTGGTGGGGGTGGCTTAGGATCAATCGGAAAAGATCCAAGAATGTAAGGTGGATGTTGGTTCCTCTAATGACCTTTCTAAGAATGTGTCTGAAAAGAAGAGGAGCAAACAACAATGCCCCATCCAAAAATAGAAAAATGGAGATATTTCAAGTGAAGTAAAGGCATATTAAGTTCTAAAGTCTCCAATAACTATCATATCCAAGGAAATCAATGATACTCCCATCAATAGGAGTGAGACAATCAATCAATTTTTGAAAATCCTCTTATTGTTGCAAAGTGGAAAGTACGGAATTCAACTTAATGTTGGGTTACACCATATCATCATTGCAATCGCAATTGGTGGAAGGAAAAAGAGTAGAAGAAAGAAAAGAATTTTTCAAATTGTCACCACCTGAGGGTTCCAAAATTTCAAAGCAATCATGTTTTTTTTCTAAATCAGGTGGCAAATCACAAGAAAGAATCTTATGGAAATATTCATTTTCATTTACAAAATCATCAATCAAAACATTTGAATCGTCCCTTATTAAACTACCATGCAATTCATTGAAATCAAGAGGAAAATGCTCGATTCAAGAGGAAAATATTAATTTTGATTTTAGTTATTTTTAAATTATGAATATAAGATATAATGGAGGAAGTTTAGTTAGGGGCAATTTAGTAATTTAAAATTTATATTATGATGTTCAGTCCTTCTAATTAATTACAATTTTAATGGTTCTTTATAATAAATATGATTTTCTTTAGGTCCTTTATTTTAATTTCCCCTACATATAAATGGGGTATTCATCAAAAGGTAATTTCCTATATATGCATATAATTACATGATACTTTAGAAAAATCAACAAACATTTTTACATATAAATAATAGCATAACTAATTTTTTATATTTTTTTTATTAAATTAATTATCTAACTGTTATATTTAAACTATAGGTTGTATTTATTAATTTTAATATGATATATCCCAAAAAATTTATAGTCCATTTGGTTCAATTCCATAGGAGAAGATTACATATAATTCTGATACAATAGATCGATTACAGTATTTGGTTGGTCTTATGTAATGTAAAGATGATTATATTTTGCAATCCTGATTACATCATTTGATGTAACCAGGATTACACTACTATGACTGATGAATGAGGATGCCTGTAATCAAGTCAAAAAGACGTTATTGCCAATATAATTTTTTTTAATTTGATCAAAGTGCCTACCCATAAATGTTGTCAAATAATAAATAATTACCACCATTAAATATTTTTAAAAATTAATTAATTATATAAAAATATAAAAAATTCCCCATTGAAAAATTAAAAAAATTATATTCCACCATTAAAAATATTAAAATATTTCATTAAATAATATTCTCACCATTAAATATTAAAACATTACCATGAACCCCTTCATAATATTTCCACCATTAAATATTAAAAAATTATTATGAACCCAACGCATATACTGCACAAATTTGAAAAAAATTATTTTGAATCCAATGTGTACATTATACATATATGTATATATAGGGTTAATTTTGTCTCTTGCTATATTATTCCCATATGTTTTCATTTTTTATGTAATCTAATCAAACGTTTTTATGCACATGCACCATCTTTCCTTAATAGTGAACCAAACAAATTCATGTAATTATCATTACATTATATTCCATTACATTATCTCTGATTCTGTGAACCAAATAGGCATTTAAAATCCCTGTCACTTTCATAACTTTACATTTGGAAAATCACATTAAGTCCCCAATTAAAAAAATAATGTCAGAAAAGTCCCACAATATCATACCCTTATCTTATTTTCACCATTTTCAGAGTATTTGTGGAAAACGATATGCGGTTCAGTGGGCAGCACAGGAATAGCGTAAATATACTAATAAAAAGTGCTCGATTACAGAAATTCCCCATAGACGTTCGTATATAATAATTACAAACCTTATAGCTGCACAGGGCTCTAGGGTATCTAAACTAGTCCCAGAGAAACAGAGACATCTTCCTATTATCGTTTCGCCACTGTATTCCTTTCATGTAGTTCTCTTCTCTACTTTAAATACACCTCTTGTTTTCACCTGTCTAAATTGTTGGTAGGGGAGGTGAGATTCAGGAGAATCTCAGTAGGAAAACAGTACCAATATGTATGTAAGATAAGTGCTTAATTCATGATATGCTTGCAATACATAAACTTATGCTAATATAATGACATATCTGCGTACTTAATGTTTCAAACAACATACTTATGGCCATAGCATAAATAGAAACAGAGCTTCAATCATTCATATATATTTCACATAATCAAGCAAATCAATAATATGCATCAATACACCAATACAAATATCAAATACATGTAGGAGAGGTAAGTTCTCTACCTTAGCCCTTATATTATTTTCACATTTTTTAGAGTATTTGCGGAAAATGATATGCAATTCGGTAGGCAACACAGGAATAGCGTAAAAATACTGATATATGGTACATGATTATATTGAGAAATTCCCTTCAGGATTAGGTAATATATATAATTTCTCGAAATATTCAAAATTAAAGATTAGATATAACCACAATATTTGTCTTGGGAAACGTGCCCATCACTTTCCTGTATCCTCATCTTTGCCTTTCGAGCCGCTGGCACCCACTATGGTATTTTGTTTAGAAAAAAGTGGTGAGATTCTAATGAATCTCAGTAGAAACATACTATCATTCACATAACATGTGATAAGTAAATATGACATGCACCATGTATGCACCAATTAATGACCAATATAATCACATCGTCATGTATACATGAGTACGGTGCTAGCCCCACTAATCGTACACTGGTTGGATTCTCACTCAATCGCCCAAGTGTAAGTGCACTTCTGGCACTAACTGCCCCTTCTAGGCAATCCAAATTTATTAATAAAAGCACAATCAATGGAAACCACAAAGTCATATAAACTATAGCATGATATATGAAGGATAATGTCCCTACCGCAAGTCTTTTTCACCCCGTTTTGCATTCCTCAAAAATCATGCCAAGCTGAAGCTTCCAACTCAATCCTAAAATATTAAACGTACAAGAATTAGGTTAAAACTCATTTATGTACCATTTTAGACACTTCCATAGTATTTATTGTGGTTATATTAGTCTATACTAAAAATTTACCAAAATGCCCCTAAACCCCGACCCGGCTACACTTTTCCCGAAATTCTAACCCGAGCTATTCTAACTTATTTTTGCCCAAAAAATTCATTTTTGGACTCAGAATTACCAAATTCATTGCCAAAAGACCAGAATGTCCTTAGCAACCCTTATTTCAATGTTTCAGGGGCGTTTTCGTAATTATACTTTTTTAGGCTTTTTCAAAAAAATGATCAATTTTAACTCCACCTAATTTTCCCTCCTGAACTCAATGGAATCATCAGATTATCAAAAATCCAACTCTAACCCCATTTTCTAGCACTAGCCAAAATCTAAAAAACTCTTAGGAAAATTGGAGTTTTTGAAATCTAACTCTCCAGACTTGCTCTTTTCTACTCCTAACCACTTTATTAACTATTAATTATGTTATAATCACCATTTAGACTCAATTTGGGCAGCATAACGTTTATGTCACCACATTTCCCAAATTTGAAATCAAAGCAAATCAATAGGAATTTCACTTATTACACTACTCACAGTAGCGAGAACAATCAATATTCGGAGATTTGGAAGTTACCTTTTGCTTCCTTCTGGCTTTTCTTGATATGACTGAAAAACCCTAGTTTTTCATCAAGGAAATTTGCGCTTCACAACCTTAAAGAACATAGAAAAATAGCTTAGGAGTAAAGTTACACGTGTTAGGAGCTAACTCATCAGAGAAATTGGCTTACCTCCCGAGTTTTCTCCTCTTTCTCTCTCTAGAATTTCTCAAACTTTCTCTCTCTTGTTGCATCAAAACTGACGGAAATGGGAGGAGAAAATTGATAAAAATATGATTTTATAAGATATTATAATTATTTTCCCATTTTTGGATTTTTATAAAATTCTGACAGATTTTTTGTCCAGACTTTGAAAAATTATAACTAATTTTGTAGACCTTGAATTGGAGTTATTCTAAAGGCTATAAAATCCTTATTAAGTGTAGTTTCAAGGAAAAATATAGACTTTTGCCAATTGAAAGCACAATTCCCAGAATTAATTTCTTTGAATGCTGTTCCAGAAAATTCATAGTTTTTCTGGGTTAAATTCAAAAATACAAAACTTTTTGTATATAGCTCTAATTGAGTCATATAACCTATCAAATTAAAGCTTCGAATGTCTAATTTCACCATATAAAATTTCATAATTTTTACTCATCGTTTGTTCATACAAAATCAAATAACAAGCTCACTGCCTCACAGGAAATTTCACTGGGAGCATAATCATATTTTCAAAAATTCACCATTTTACTTTCTTAAAACTCCAAAGATATTAGAAACATTAGGGAATAGATTTGGGATAACTACTAAATTGGAATTTAACAGTTCACTTAGTTCATGCTTATTCTCAAATCTCAAATCCCAAAATTCAGGATATTATGCACAGCTTATTAATGATAAGTGAAAAAGTAACTATTGATAAGTGAAAGAGCTAATATTGATAAATTATAAGACTTTTTTTATATATATATATTTTAATTGAAACCTTAGTTCCATTTTCCCGTTTACAATTTTTACTCTATGGATCCATTTTTGTGCATTATAGTACTTGTGTATTTATGTATTTCGCTTCACCACTTTGCTGTTTTCTTCATTATTCTGAAAAAGAAATATCAACCTATTTTGAAACGTGATGGCCGCGGGAACCACACTGCCGACAATTAGACGGATGTCCTATTAGTAAGGTATTAAAAATCAGACCGGTCAATGAACCGGTTAGAGTAGTGGTTTAAGGGTTAGTGGGTTAGACCGGAGTCAATCCAGTGTCAGACCGGTGATAATTAAAAAATATAATTTAATAAAAATGTATAAAAATATTCATTTTTAAATTATAAAAATATTTAAATAAAAATAATAGTAAAGAGATTTTTTCCCTCTTCCACTTTATATTCTAAATTTTTTTTATTCCATCTATTTTTTTTTTGCTCGAATTTATTCCTTCTGCTTAATAATTAATATAAGGTGAGCATGAATTAGACAAATGAGATTATTGAAGAATGTGCACTATTTTAATATGATTTTTTATTTGAAATGAGTGTCAGACAAACTTTTGAAAGAATGAAATGATAGCTCTTTGCTTTTCAGCCTTTTCTTCGGCGCCATTTCAATTCCCCGTCATGTCACATAAATCACCTATTATTTTCTTGGCATTCTGAATCTCTCCCTTCGGTGGCCTCTTCATTTTTCGATCACCCTCTTTGCTATCTCGAGCAACTTCTTTCAGCCTCGCACAGTTGCTGCTTCTTCCGGTAACCCTCTTCTAATCTCGCACAGCCACTTCTTCCTCTCATATTTTCTTTCTTTTCTTCCCCTCCTTTCTTTTTTCCTGCAACTTTTTTCTTTTCCCAGAGTTCTTGCGTTTTTCCGACAAGGAAAGAAGTGGCTCGGGTAAACCACCTAACTCAGCGGGTTTCCCGAGTTGATCCCGGGTTACACCGGTTCGTGACGAGTTGGCCGGGTCAAGATCCCTTCGAGTTCTGCTATCAACCGGACCGAGCAAGTGGCCGGGTCGCCGGTTTCCGGTCTAACCCGGCCGGTCCGGTCCGGTTTTTAATACTATGCCTATTACAGAGGCTGAGGTTTTCCCATTATAGGAGTCAGTGGTTGGATTAAATTAAATCAGAATAAGGGGCCTTTCTTTTTCAGTCTGTCAATTGGAAACTTTTTGTTTGTCTTTGTTTTTGAATCTGTTTGTTGGTTATTTAAAGAGATGTGTGGCTTGTATTGTGGATATACCGAGGGAAAATCGGACAGGATATTGAACCGGTCAAGATACTGAGTTAAGGATTAGAGATTTAGATCGGGGTCAATTTGGGGGTCAGACCGGGGTCAATTAAAAATATATATTTAATTTAAATATTTATGTGTACCACTAAAAAAACTACATAAGAGTGTTTTCTCTAATCAGTAGTTCAATATAACCTCCTAAATCTAATATCCATAAAAGTATCATTAAGTACATGAGGATTTTTCTCTAATTAATGCAAAACAGTAGAAGTATTCCACAATTCTTTTAAAACTCCTTGCAAATAAAAAAATCAAAGAAATACTATTTAAAAAAGACAAAATGAAGTCGTTTGGGTATAAAAAAGTTAAAAAAAAAAAGAAGCAAACCGTGACCAACCGGGTCACCCTACACTACTACAAAGAAGGGGTTTAATGGCGCAGCTCTTATGACACTTTCTAAAAAAGCGCCAAAGATAATTATTTATTTAAAATTATTTTGATGCTTTGGCGCTTACAATTATAAGCGTCATAGTAAACGTTAACCTTATATGACGCTTTCATGTACAAGCGCCAAACAATGTCTTCAATTTGTTTAAAAAAAAATCAATAAGAAGCTTTGACGCTTTATGTGGAAGCGCCAAAGCTTCTTATATTTTCAAAAAAATAAAAAATAAAAATATAATAGGAAGCTTTGGCGCTTCCTAAGGAAGCGCCAAAGCTTCCTATATATATTTTTTTAAATATATATATGTATATATATATATATATATATATATATATAAGAAGCTTTGGCCTTTATGTGGAAGCGCCAAAGTTTCTTATATTTTCAAAAAAATAAAAAACAAAAAAATAATAGGAAGCGCCAAAGCTTCCTATATATTTTTTTTTCAGAAAAAATTGATCCACGCTGGTTTCATATATGACATAGTAAAGGAAACTAATACTTAAGAGTACATGTTTCCCATCAAAATCAATTTAATGTGTTTAGCTTTTCTTAATATATTATTTATTCTATAATAATTCTTATTATTATAGAATAAATAATATGATTACTATTTTGTAGGGAAAATTACTCATAAGTGTCAGGTAAAAAAATTAAAAATAAAAAAAAGAAATATTATAATAGGAAGCTTTGGCGCTTTCTAAGGAAACACCAAAGCTTCTTATAGGAAGCTTTGGCCCTTCCTAAAGAAGCGCCAAAGCTTCTTATGTATTTTTTTTTTAAAAAAAAAAGGTTCAGTTAGCTTCTTCGATTGTGTGTGTATCTAGCTATAAAGTAATTTTAAATTAAGTGTTTTTTTTTTCACTTGGGTAATTATATTATTATACATTTATCATTGTTAAAGGTTTAATAGTTACAATCAACGTAAAGCTATATGATATGTTTGTCATACTTTTTGCTCTTTCTTTTTATAGATCCAAATTATTTGCTTGAATATATTGTTGTCACTAGTATTAACTTACACTTATAATGAAGCGTAAAACTGAGTGAGCTCCATGAAGTTCATCAAATTTTTTTATAATGAAGCGTAAAAGTAGTATATACTTGACCATTGTTAGAAAAAGAATTAACACATAAAATATAGTTAAACTAACCAATTACATAAACACAGTGCCAAAACTTCATATTGAAAAAATAAAAAATAAAAAACACAATAGAAGCTTTGGCGCTTCCTAAAGAAGCGCCAAAGCTTCCATTTTTTTTTAAATTTTATTTTGAAAATAGGAAGCAATGACATTCTTCTATGAAGCGCCAAAGCTTCCCCTGTTCACAAAATTTAAAAACCTTGTCATTGACATCCCGCTATTATCACTCTCCCGCTTGTCACTTCCCATAACTTCGATCCATTACTCTCTCACTTTATTGGTCTACTAGCTTTTCTTATTCGTTATCCCCATTCCTTCCTCTCTTTGATGGCAGCAAGTAGAAGTAGGAGATCCCTAACTTGTAAGCATTGTTTTTTTTTAACATTTGATCCATGTTTTCTTTTTTTTTTCTTTTTGGTTAAAATTTGCAATGACTCTTATATGTTTGCTCATATTTTTTATTTTTTAAGTATTGATTTGAAATTTCAACTTTGTCAACTTAAACTTTCTATATATTGTTATTTTTTTAATTTTTAAACTTATAAATTAATAATATTGTAGTAATTTTGTTGTAATACAAATCATTGTAGTTAATGTTTTGTATTTTTTACCATTATATTGTGATTTGTTTGTTTTATCAAAAAAATAAAATAATTAAAAAAAATAATCATCATCATTTTATATTATAATTTACCTACTAGATGAAATG
This sequence comes from Inga leiocalycina, assembly GCA_963242795.1. Lineage (NCBI taxonomy): Eukaryota > Viridiplantae > Streptophyta > Magnoliopsida > Fabales > Fabaceae > Inga > Inga leiocalycina. The sequence goes on from OY725321.1 coordinate 65,561,766, forward strand.
TATAGTCATTTACTTGCTAAAAAATTATATATGATTATCAGGCATTTATTTTTAGATTACACCGTAAAGAAAAAAAAATATTTAAAAAAATTATTAAAAATAAATAAATATCCAAAGGAGGCATTGCCTCCTTTGGCGTTTGTTATATAAATGCCAAAGGAGGCAATGCCTCCTTCGGCGTTTATATTACAAACGCCAAAGGAGGTGTGTTCACCTCCTTTGGCGTTTGTAATATAAACGCCAAAGGAGGTGAACACCTCCTTTGGCATTTTTTTGATAAATGCCAAAGGAGGTGTCAACCCTCCTTTGGCGTTTTTTTAGATTGAAAAGCGCTATAGGTATTTTTAATGGCGTCAAAAGCTTTGGCGTTTTTTAAACGCCAAAATATGTTTTAAAATAAGCGCCATTATACCAGTTTTTTGTAGTAGTGCTAGTTCACCCTAGGTTGCACCAAGTCAGACTGGGTCAACCGATTCGCTACAATACAGTTCACTGACCTCCAGCCAGATCGGTCTGGTGTCCAATTCATTGGTTTCCTGTCTGAACCGGCCAGTTTGGTTCGGTTTTACATACATAGGTATATAGACACTAAAATATCATTTATCATTATTTATTTAATAAATTTTATTTATTATTTTTTTATTATTGATGAGAAATAATTACAAAATTATTAAGTTAATTATTTTTATCTTTACCTGTCAATTAAATGTTTTTGATTGTATTCAAAATGTATAAATAATACTTAGAGAAAATTGTAATGGTAATTAAGAACTATATGGAAAATTCTTTCAGTTTTTAATAGAGTAGGAGTTAGATAATTAATTTATAAACATTAAATAATTTAATTAAGTTAATTACGTATAAATATGTGTGTTGAGTTTGTTAAAGTATCATTTTATTCATTTGTATTGGAAACTATAATAAAAAACTTTCCTATGTACAATCAATAGTGGGAGTTTAGGTAAAAAAAAAAAATTATAATTTGAAAGATAAAATAGATTGAGGTCTTGCATTTAGCAGTTAAACAAAATCTATCTACTAGATCTTATACTCAGGACTAATTCTTTCACTTTATTTTTTTATCTAAATTATTTCAATTTTCCTTTTCATAGGAGTTAAATAAATAATTTGTAAAGAGCTAACAAATTAGTTAAGATAATTATTTATAAAAAAATGTAAATTGGTTCTCTTAAAGTAACACTTTAATCATTTGTATAAGAAATTATAATAAAAAAGTTTCTTTTGTGCACACAATAGTGGGAATTTAGGTTAACAAATTATGAATTTGAAAGATAAAATGGATTAAGGTCTTATATTGATCAATTAAATAAAATCTATCCATTAGTTCTTATATTCAAGACTAGAAAAAGTACTATGAAATATGGTTAAGGTGCATCTAGCATTCAGAAATATTTTAGGTATATCTAGTACCTTAAAATATTTTGCAGTGAATGTAACACCCTAGAGTTTTTTTTTTGGTCTAGTACCTTAAACTATTTTTATATGCATCGAATACTATGAAGTATCTTTTCATGTGTACCTAGCACCTTAAAATATTTTTTGGTGCATCCAGTATTAAGGCACAAAAAATACTTTAAAATGCTCGATTCGCCTAAAAAAATACTTAAGGGTGTTGGATGTACTACAAAATATTTGGATGCACCTAAGAAAATACTTTATGATGTTGAATGCATCTTGGCCCTATAAAAGAACAACTAACTTCTCAATATTTAAAAGTTTAGAATTTGCTACTTAAATTTTTAAGTTTATAATTTATATAAATTTTCTTAAAAGATTTTTATGGGAGAGTTACTATATACTCCTCTGATTATAAATATAAGACAAAATTAATTTTTTTTTAGAAATTAAAGAAGTTAAATAAGTTACTTAATTATATCATATGTTGTGTAACCTTAGATTTTTATATCAGTTTATAAATTAAACAAAATAATTTAAAAAAAAATGATAAATATAAATATTTTAAAGTAATTTAATTAAATATTTTAATCTCTTTAAAAAGAAGATACTTAATAAAAAAAATCTCACAACAAAGATATGTAATGACAAACTCCTTTGTAAAAGTAACAACAGGTTTATGCTGACAATTTGCCCTTCTAAACTTTACTGCCGGTAATTACCATCCCTTACAATCCGTTCCTAACTTCTAATCGACCTTTCTTGAATTAGACACACATATTATATATATATATATATATATATATATATATATATATATAAATGAATGAATATTTTAGTAGGGAAAATTAAAGCACAGTGCTATCCCATGAGCGTGGGTGTATGTACTTAAGATTGACATTAGCATGGACTTAGGAGTGAGGCCCATGTAGGCAGGCTGTGCCTAAACATGATAGTTGGCTTCGATCCCTTGTCAGACTCTGCCATCATGTCATTCATGTTGCCTCGTACTCATTTTGCCCTCTTTTTCCCCTTCAATTTAATCTGAATGGGATAAATTTGCTCGTAACTCCTTGTTTGAATTAGCTTTTTAGACAATAAATTTTATGATTTATGAATAAATTTAACTCAACTTCACACTATGCATAAAAAAATTATCCTTATCTCAAATAAAAAATTAAGGAAAACTTAATCTTTTAATCTCTATAGCTTTGTTAGTCATAATTCAACTTCTATACTTTAACTCAATGCAACTCAATTCTTATAGTTTTAACTCAATTATAACCTAATCCCTATAATTATTACAATTTTATAATTCCTATGTTTTAGAAACTAAAATCATAGATATAATAAAGGTTGAGAACTAAATTATAAAATGATTGAAACTAGGGAAAATCCTAGATAAATACCTTTTGAATTAGCAAAACCCCCAAAAGTCTATTAACACTTTAAAAAGACTTAAATGTACCAAAGGATCAAATTGGGTTTTTCAAGTTTTGACACATTTACCATTTTACCCCTCAAAATTTTTTTTTAAAATAACAGTGGTGCCCCCGCCGGAGCACCACCGTCGGCCAGCCGCCGCCGCCCTGGTGGCCGGCCGACCAGGACCCCTGACGGCTGGAGCTCCGGTCGCCGGTGGTAGGAGCTCCGGCCGGTGGAAGCTTTTTGGGTGGGGAAGGGGTTTTTTTTTTGAAAAAAACTTTTATTGAAATGGCAAGGGGTGGGATCGAACCCATCCCACCCCTTAACAAGGCAAGCATGGTGGCCACTAGGCCACCAAAGCTTCTTTGTTATATATATGCATTATTAAATATGTATAATATAATTAAACGTGTAGTAGCTTTGACAAAGTCAGTAATGGCGTTAACAAATTCAATAATGAAAATAACAAGATTCGTAATGGTATTGACAAAACCGTTTGCTGTTGCATGTTTTCATCAGCATTTTTGCACAAAACGTTTTTGTTAAAACCATTACCATTCTTGTCAAAATCATTACTAAACTTATCAACCTCATTACTAAATTTGTTAAAACCCTTTTATTTATATTATGAATATTTTTATAATGGAATTGTCAAAACTATTACAATTCTTGTCAATCTCATTACTAAACTTGTCAATCTCATTACTGAATTTGTTAAAATCCTTTTATTTATATTATGAATATTTTCATAATGGAATTGTCAAAACTATTACAATTCTTGTCAATCTCATTACTAAACTTGTCAATCTCATTACTGAACTTGTTAATCTCATTATTAAACTTGTCAATCTCATTACTAAACTTGATAATTCCATTATGAAAATATTGATAATATAAATAAAAGGATTTTAACAAATTTAGTAATGAGATTGACAAGTTTAGTAATGAGATTGACAAGAATTGTAATAGTTTTGACAATTCCATTATGAAAATATTGATAATATAAATAAAAGGATTTTAACAAATTTAGTAATGAGATTGACAAGTTTAGTAATGAGATTGACAAGAATTGTAATAGTTTTGACAATTCCATTATGAAAATATTCATAATATAAATAAAAGGATTTTAACAAATTCAGTAATGAGATTGACAAGAATTGTAATAGTTTTGACAATTCTATTATGAAAATATTCATAATATAAATAAAAGGATTTTAACAAATTTAGTAATGAGGTTGATAAGTTTAGTAATGATTTTGATAAGAATGGTAATGGTTTTGACAAAAACGTTTTGTGCAAAAATACTGATGAAAACATGCAACAGCAAACGGTTTTATCAATACCATTACGAATCTTGTTATTTCCATTATTGAATTTGTCAACGCCATTACTGACTTTGTCAAAGCTATTACACGTTTAATTATATTATACATATTTAATAATGCATATATATAATAAAGAAGCTTTGGTGGCTTAGTGGCCACTATGCTTGCCTTGTAAAGGGGTGGGATGTGTTCGATCCCACCCCTTGCCATTTCAATGAAACTTTTTTTCAAAAAAAAAAAAACCCCCCTCCCCACCAAAAAAGCTTCCACCGGCCGGAACTCCTACCACAGGCCGTCGGGGGTCCTGGTCGGCTGGCCACCGGGGCGGCGGCGGCCGGCCGGTGGTGGTGCTCCGGCGGGGGCACCACTCTTATTTTTAAAAAAAATTTGAGGGGTAAAATGGTAAATGTGTCAAAACTTGAAAAACCCAATTTGGTCTTTGGTACCTTTAAGTCTTTTTAAAGTGTTAATAGACTTTTGGGGGTTTTGCTAATTCAAAAGGTATTTATCTGGGATTTTCCCTTGAAACTATTAAGAACGAATTGTAATGAGTCATAGTTAAAGAATTAAGTCAAAATCGAATGGTCAAAATTATAGGAGTTGAATTATACTTGTCAAAGTATAGAAATTGAATTGCAGTTTAGTTAAGACCATAAAGATTAAAAGATTAAGTTTTCTAAAAATTATATATAAATAAGTCTCAAAATTTTATTTAATATTTAATAAGTTTCAAGAAATTTAGTTCGTACAAATAAAAATTTTCATATATTTATGATATTTACATGCCAATATTTCTATTTAATGGTTTGATGTTTTTTTGGATTAACTTATTTTAAGTTATTTTATGCTATCACATGAATATGTGACATAAGTTTTATCTTGTAAAGCATGAAAATATTTTTTTTAAGCTTACCAAAATATATGATAATATGCACAAATATATATATATATATATATATATATATATTCCTTTCATTTTGAAAAATGGGGCAATTTTTTTTAAAAAAAATTATATAGCTCATATGACCAATGAACAATCTAACCGGGAGTCATCTTACATAGTATAGTAAGTTAATATGTAAATAGAATAACTAAAAAAACTAAGAAAAGAAGATAAAGATAACTTTGAATAGCACATGGGAAATTTTCTGAAGCAGTGCTAAAATATGTTGCTAGTAGGTTATGGTGGATAATGAAAAGGATTCGGAGGAATAAGGATGAAGGACTTCTAAACACGATTGTTAGCAATGTCTTGAATCTTGCATCTATCAAGTTAGAGTTGTGGATCTAGAGGGTGTTTGTTTGAGTGATTTGATAACCAATCGGACATTTGAGCGGCCAAATCGGCCTTACATAGTAATTTATCTCAAAGAGGGTGTTTGGTTGGACGATAAACTTATAGAAAAAAGCCAGAAAAAGCTCCGATGGATATAAGTTAGGAATTGGAGCTTTTAAATGAGCCTTGAGTGTTGGCTTCTGATTTGAGGAGTATTTTCATATCTTTGGGGATTAATAAGGTACTCAAAATCACTTCTAATCACAAAAACTTCTTTTATAAAAAATGTTCTAAATAATTTTCTCTTTCTTTAGATAGTAATCTTCTTCTAATTAGAGAATATTTTGGGATAAGAGTTTAGGCAAGTTTTGAGTTTTGTTAATATATAACTGTAGAAATATAGAGAATAATTAATAATTGATTTTAATCAGTTTAGATTTATTATTTAGTTGTTTTATGATTTTATAATCAATTTCTTTTATAAACATGTCATATATTAGTTTCTATATGGTGTTTTTACATAAGTCACTTATCCAATCGCTAATCCAAACATTCATTATTTTACCCAATGTTACTTTTTTCCAATCTTAAGATTTCATAAGTCAAAGTAAAAAATAAGTCATTTATCCAATCGCCAATCCAAACACACCCCTAGAAAAGTGATGCTTGCAAACACTTGGTGAGAAATGGTGTTGTAGATTGATTCTTCCCTTAGAACTTCTTGATGGGAGTGTTACCCTTGGCAACAGCCAATAATAATGAACACTCAACTTTTTGTACTTGTAGAGGAAGATATCCTATCCTTTAATATTAAAAGAAATGGAAGATTTATAGCTAGTGTAATGCCCCAAAATGTACTCAAAAGGTTGGAACATTTGTAGTCAAGTAAATAAAGAGTTGAAAAGTCAAAATATATGTGATAAATTGTAACTAATAATATATTTTAAGAAGGTGGAAATGGCTTAATCAAGAAGCCATTTAATTCATCCGAGGCCTCTTATTAACGTTCAAATTCAAGAGAAGGAGAGGGGGTTTAGTCAACATGCCACACATACATGCAAAAAGGCAAGACTTGGTCAAATTCATTCACTTCTCTTTATTTATGTTGGGATGTCCAAGTCACAAAAGAGAAAGGAAGAGCATTAAGTAAACAATTTTTTCTCTTAGTCAATAATTTCGGCTAACATAAAGGAAAAGGAAGAGGGAATTGAATCAAATATATATATATAGCCTCTTTTAGGTGTAGTTTCGGTCAAGTTAAGATGAAGGAAGAGAAAAGGTGATGGAAAAAGTCTTATGATCAAATATTGCAACTCTAAATAAAATATGTGGAGGAGGAAGATATGTTAATTCAAAGTCTCTTTTTAGTAAAAACAAGAAGCAATTTTCGGCCAATTATATGGAAAGAGAAAAGATGATGATCTCAATTTATTTGACACATGTTAAAGCTATTAAAATATATTATTTTGAGGAGGTGGAAGTGTGATATTTTTGATAGATCATTTATCCCTTTCAAGTCTCATATTTTGGCTGGACTTTAAGAGATAGGAGGGGCCAAAAATATGATCATTATAGCACACATTTTCTCTTTCTCTAAGTTGGTTCAGCAGCTGCAACTGAGAGAGCAAGAAGCAAGTGAAGGTAAGACTTTGATCTTGATTTTCACCTCCTTAACCTCATCTATGGCTCAAGTGTCCTTCATGAAACTTGTTCCTCTCTTCCTTAGCTTCATTTCTATGGTTTTTGTTTTTGAAGAAGAGGAGTTTTCAGCCACCTTGCAAGAACAAAAGCTGAAGAATCAAAGAAAGAACTTAAGGAGAAGCAAGAGGTGAGTATTAGCATCAATTTGAGCTATTGGTTGTGTTGGTTGAATGAGTATTTTGGCATATGTAAATCTGCCCTGATTTTGGCCAAACAAGGGTTTGGGTAATTCATGATGTTTTGGTTATGTTATTTGTGGTTTATGATGATTGGAAACCATTTGACATAAATTTGAGGCTGAAATTGGAAGTTGGTAATTGTTGGAATTTATTTTGAATTTTCTGCCAAAACAGGACATGGAGAACAAGTGGGAATTTGTTAATTTTGATGTTACCATTGTATTCTACACGAAAAATTATGTGGGAATAGCCCTAGGTTGTGAATTTTGAGTCATTGAAACTCAAAATGTAAATCTGAATTTTCAACCTGAACAGAATTCCAATGAGGTACCTTATTGGTATAATGTTTTTGGATAACCAAATGTTCTGGAAAAGTTTTAAATTAACCGCTGGTCTCTATTTCAATTTAATGACGCATTCTCGAATTATAAATTTGGCTATTAAGGTAGGGGTTACAGCTAGGATTGAAGAAATGCCCACTGCAATCATTTGATGTATCTTTGAAAAGCTAAAGGTCGAGAAAGATTGCACATTTCAAATTTCTTGGATGCATGATTACAAGGGGAGACTCATGTTTACCATGATGTAAGGCATTATTGCGCTTTCTCCAAAATTGTATTAATCAAACATATTATATCGCACATCACATCAGAGAAGGAAGACCATCTTGATGAAAGGTGGATAAGTGTTTGTTTTAATCACACTTCAAATTCTAAAAAGTTCATATGAGGAAATAAGAAAACAACCAAACCAAAGCGACCTGGATAGGGACAAAAAATAAATAAATGTTCCATAGATTTCTGAACTTCACATCCAAAGAGACAAAGCAAGAAGAGTTCAAGTGATGTTTCTACAGCGTATCACAAGAAGAGCACAAAGCATTATTTAAAAGTTTCCAGATAAATATCAACTATTTGATTAGAAGCCGGATTTTCCAAAGGAATCTCCAGAAGTCATCAACACTAGCATTGTCACTCCAACACAAACATTTTGGAAGATTTAAAAGGGAGAGGAGTTTCAAGAATAGCATTAGCATTAACCAAAGAAGAGGACAAGGTGCGGACCAAAGACGAATTCCATTTAACATAATTCCACGCATAAGGTGAGGACCAAAGAAGAATTACAGAAGCTTTAAGTCTTCTTTAGACCTAGAAAAAGAAAGAGGGTCAAGAAAAGGAAAGTCCCACACTACGAGTATAACAGATGACTACTTATTAGTTAACTAATTGTAGCATTTAGTGATTTTGCGGAAAAAAATTAGTTTGTGACAGGATTCTAATACAATAATTGCCTCAGCTTGGCTTCATACCTCTCTCATAATTACAGAAGCAAGTTGTTTTAAAATGGAACTTAAACCATCATATATGTGTATATATACAATATGGTTTCAAAATGACCATTAATTGATGCTAGAGATTGTGTTTCCCTGTTCATCAATCAATGAATAAACATTTATGCTTCTATTTGAATAAAGACAACCTGCCACACATCCAAGGCCAAACTCATATTAGTGGTATGAAGAATGAACTAATGACCACAAAAATAAATAAACAAACAAGTAAATAAATAAATTAGTGCCAACAAGGAAGAGAGCAGAATGCAGCATCATTTTTTTGTCATATATTTCTTAGGAAATATCCTACTTGAAATTTCATTAAAAGAATTGAAATCTTCCAATGCTAAAAGTCTACATTCAAATCAAACCTTCAACATATCTAATTTAGATATATCTATATATACGTGTGTGTGTGAGAGAGAGAGAGAGAGTGTGTATTTCAAATTACCATAAACAAGCGTATCTAATATATATTTTTATATATAATTAGCTAGGTAAACTAATTAATTACCCCAGCTTGAGAGATGTATCAGAACTATCACAGTCTTGAGGAGGATTGTCAGATGAACTGCAAATGATGATGGACTCAGAAGACTGCCCTTGTTCTTGTGCAAGTCTCTGTAAGTGTGTACTTCTTTGTGTTATAAGACTTTCAATTCTTAACATTTGAGAAGAGAGGCAATAATTTATAAGAGAAGATAGTAAAAAATGTTTGATCACCTGCTTCATTCTTTGATTTTCTTCCATGAGTTGGATTCCCTGTACATTCAAGCAAAGGTGACTGAGAGTGTAGAACATTAATTGTTAGTGTCATAAAATGTAGCAACATGTATCACATGGGACATTTCTTGAAATCCATTATATATTAGTGAAATCACATACATAAGTTTGTTAGAATATGGATCTGAATCCTACTATATTCATAAAGGGATTCACTTAGAACTCATCATTCAAATGAAAACTCAAGTGACTCTTCGTATTATATTCTTTTTCAGACATGAACCCTCCACAATGAGTGGCCTATATATTTCCCACCTCTCTCGTTTCTCTATAACTAAAGCCGTGCAATCACTAGAGAGAGCAAGTCATGTGTCGTAATAATGCCTATCTGATTACTTATATTCGGGCATTGTCGAACCTAATTGGGTTCTTGGGCTAACTCCCCCAAATGCATTGTTGAAACACACAAGATTGTTGGAAGCAATTCGGATTTTACATGAGCAATCTTCTTTCATCCCTTTCATATATATTCATTGAACCATTTGTTTTCTCCAAATGTGAAAGACTCATTTTTAATATGTTTGAAACTATACATAGAGTGACTTAAATGTATTGAGTAAAACTTTTGTAAACTTGACATAAAAGTTTTTCCTGCTTCTGGACTTATAAGTTATATAATGAAATTTTCTTTTACAAGCAACTAAACGCATCAATATTGCTTATATGCAAGGAATTATATAGTGATGATCAGTTGATGAAACGCCAAAATCTATAGATGATTATCTTTGGCATGTATATGTATTTACCTTTCTCTTACGTGCGTTGATCTGTTCAAAGATTCTTTCATCCTGAAACAATATTCATAGTAAATATGTCATCCCAAAAGCTTGAATGCAATAACTCATAGTTATTGGATAATGAAGAAAACAAGCCAATTTCTTCTCAAGATGAAAAGTAACTAGCAGTTTTAACCACTAAACTATCTTCTTCTTCTTTTATGAACGGTAAAGGCATCGCTTTAAAAAATGTAAAAATGATGAAGTTTGACAACACCAAAATGTAGATTTTATAATAGAAACTGTCCATATCAGGTAGATTCCTTATCAGCAATGTAGAATGTTTAAAGAAATATACTGAATCTTGTGATAGAACATTGTGAACAAGGTGGTCTCCTAAAAATTTATAAGGTATTATTGATTGACTATTGATACATGATTGATGAAAAGATGGTCCTTGTCCTTTTGTATTTCTTCTACATACAATTCCTGAAAGTAAAAGAAAGAAATTGATAGCATAAAGGAATCCCAGCATTTTTAGAGTTTGTGCCTTTAAGGCCTTTGTTAGCCGAACATTTAGGGCCCAGTCGGTCCATGGAAAGCATGAAAACGGAATGGATTTTCAATAACCACAAATTTTTGTATGATGTTGAAAATGATGGAAAAAGTTTAATTTTTTATATTTGATTAACTAAAAATAAAATCAAAACCACGAAAATGCCCACAAGGGGGGAAAAAAAACCTCTGCATTGTAGTTCCTCAGATGAAGGGTATTAGTGAAAAAATGGTGTGATTCTAAGATTTGGGAATCACGATTGATCTCATTTTAATGGAGAATCATATCTGGGATGCAAGCAACAAAAAACAAACCAAACACACCATTCTTAGGAATACAATTGAGAATATTAGGAATTGAAATTCAAGGAATCCAATCAAACAAGCCCTTAAAGTTCATAAACTTGTATGCAAAATACTAATGTAATACATTTTCCTTTCTTTGCAGATACAATACAAAATTTATATAACCCAAAGTCTTGCTCCTTCTGTGCCAAAATGTATGTCACTTTCAACTATGTTACCCAAACCTGGTTAAAGTTAATTAGACATCTCGTACTTCGCAAAAATTACTTGAACATTCCAAAATAACCCTTATTAAACTGTAATCTCATATTAATGATATCTCTCATGAATAGAAGGTGAATTTGGAAGGAAATCATGTAATGCTCACTACATTATATAAAATGACTTACATTTTGAGCTTCCCAAGTCTTCTAAAAATGTGACTTACATAGAACTTCACAAACTTTAGAGGGTCAAGAGTGAAGCATAAAAAGGATCAAATCAAAACCTTTGTCTTTGAAACACGGGACAAGCCTCTTTGAAGTCTTTCCTCTAGTTCCTGCAATTCTTCAAGTGTGCATTCTTGAAGTTCTTCCCCATTCAATTGCCTGTTGAATGAATATAGTGAAAATCATGTGTCTCAGTAACATAATCTTCTCAGCATTCATTCATGGTATGTATAAAGCTATTGAATACCTCAACTCACGAGTCCTTTCTGATACGACCTTACTCAGCTTGTTCTCATCACCTTGAAGCTAGCACATATTTCAACAAAACAAAAAAAAAAAAAAAATCGAGAAGATTTGCCTTTCATGATCTTCCATTCTTCATATATTCTCAAAAATTGATTTCAGCATTAAAGTAATTATCACATTTTTTCAGTGAGTTAAAAACTTCCTAAGAAGCAGATTCCTTTTCCCCTCTGATTCATTTGGTTAGTGTTTCCTCAGTTATTCAATTAAATAAGAAAAGAAAAGGAGTCAAGTTAATTAGAATGCGCTATGTGCATGTACACACAATTTGAGATATCATACTATTAATGGCTTATAAACTAGTACTTCTTTCTATAACTTATGTATATATATTGATATAGTGATGGTGATTGATGACATTAATATATTGATTACCCGCAGATCAACAGGTGATTGGCCTAGTCTTTGAATGGCTGAATGCTGATCATACCTTTCAATTACCTGCTGCATACTGAAACCAACAAAAATAGTAAACTCATATGAGTGCCTTTCTATTTTATTTCAAGTCAATCAATGTATCAGATCAGATCAATTTAGCACAGTTTCATGAAAAAAATATAGTGTATAGCGAAATTCTTCAGAACTCCAATGGGAAAATTCAGAACTTTCAGAACTTTAAGTCTATAAAACTATTTATTCATTTGTTGACCATTTAAGTTATTAATTACTAACAGAAAACAGCATTTTACTAAAACAAATTCGTTACACTTTAAGGTTACAACTTACAAATGCAACAAGAATTGTATAGATTCCAAATAAAACTAGTGGTCTTAAGAGTGGTCAAATTATAATTCTATCCTTTAAATCCAACTCAAATGAAGAAGATGGAGGTAAGTACAACTGTTATTTCAACAAACTCCTTATCAACTGGCAATCTTTTAGCAGTGAATGTATATCAGTTAGGGGAGCAAAAATTAAAACACATGCTCCTAGCTAGCTAGTTTCCCCCCCCCCTTTTTTGATACATTCCTAGCTAGCTGGTTTTATAGACTATACAAAGTGAGATATTATGAGCTCAAATATAACATATAGATAATGATAATGAGTACTCGCACATTTTCATATCTCATTCTTAGCTTGAATCGACCACTATGATGTTATGGAAACCCCTCTCTCTCACGCACACACACAGACCCCTATAGAAATATCCATATATATATATATATATATTTATATCTATGTATGAGAAATTGAGACTGCTGATAATTATACATAAGAACCTTGAGCTAGCATAATCAAAGAGCTTGCCAGTGGAAGAAAAGACTAAGAGGGCAATCTCAGCATCACAAAGAGTCGAGAGTTCCTGTGCTTTCTTGAAGAGACCTTTTCTTCTCTTTGAGAAAGTCACTTGCCTTGCTGTTACACTGTCTATTTTCTTTATCTGTATCTTCCTTCTGGTCATTTTTCTCCTCCTTCTCAGAATCATCCGAAACACAAGGTTATTATTATATACAGTGAATTATATGGTGAAAAGAAAACACACACACAAACATCAAAATCAAAGTGGGAAAAAAACTGTACTTGAACTGATGAATAGAGAGGCTATACGGACAGTAATTAAATCCAGTGGGTTTCACATGACATACAGAAAGATCTACAATAATATATTATTATTCACAAAATCCAAGTAATCCCACCAAGAACCAACAAATCAAAGACGCAAAATCGGGGGAGATGTGAGAAAAGGATAATGCTTTTGTTGTTAAATATATATTAACTAGAAAGATTCATGATCTTGAAAAGAAGTAACATGAAATAATTCAAAATAGTTCCAGAGGAAAAATATGTAGAACTGAGAATTTCAAACTCAGCAATCAGTTGAAAGTGATTTTTTTTAATGACCAAATTGGGTAAGAGAATTCCATCTCTATGGATATGAAAAATGGAAAGTGAGAATAAAAATTATGTTTTTATTGACCAAGAACCTCAAACTACATGTTTCTGGAGAAGAAAGAAAACTTACAGATAAAGCATTCTCAGAAAGAAGAATAGTTAAGCTGGAACTCATGAAAATAAGGAACCCTACCTGGTAGATTGAAGAGATTTCTTGAATATTGTATGCTTCTTCTTTCTTGTGTCTTTCTCTTATCTCCTCAGGTTTGGCGGTTCGCAATTTAATGGCTTTTCAAAGGAAATTAATATATATGCTTTTTTCCTTTTATGGGCAAGTAGATGTTTTACCTGTAGCCACTATTTCAATTTCCTTTCTTTTTCCTTCTATCTTTTTCCTCTTATCCACATTTCCCCGTCATAATTTTTCTGGCTTAGTTTTATAAAGAAAAAGGAAAAGGTCGGAGCGAAAAAGAAAAGAAAAGAAAAAGTAAAGGGTATGTTAGCTTCGAAGGCTACTGAGCTACTGAGCTTCAAGTAAAGGCTACTGAGCTTCAAAGGCAAATGAGTGTAATTTAGTTTTCCACCTGATGTTTTGATCCGCGAATCTACTTTTACTAGGATGTAATAAATAGCCCTGTACATTTTGCGTTAGTAATATATATCACATTTCTACTATAAAAAAAAAGGGGTATGATAGCTTCGAGTACTTCTGTTTATGCCTTTCCCCTTTTTTTCCAAGTTTGAAAGGAATCTTTTTATCTTTATTTAAATGTTTTTTGTGTGTTGTGGGTCTTTGTCTCATTGATTGTGACGGGATAGGATTAGGATACCGGCTATGGGTCCACGCAAGTCAATAGTTCATTCAAAAAATATATATTGGTTTCCCCTAAAATACACTCAAACTATTTATATTGAAACTACATTTTGATGCTAAACTCCCTTAACATGTACAATCCATAGTAATGGTTTAGAAAACACTGATAAATACAGGAATAAATTGGATTGAGATATTATATTTAGATCCAAATCCAGTTTTTTAACTAGCTCTTATATTAGAAATTGGAGCTAATATCTAATCTAGAATATGACTTAATATATATATATATATATATATATTATTAGCACAAACATCTTTCTAATGGAAGTAACCATGTTCAAGGCATTGACGGGCACTAGATGTGGAAATCTTTCCAATAGGAATTTGTACCTTGATGGTTTGATTTGCCATGCACATTGTGAGGAACTAATGTAACATCTCAAAATATATCCAAAGGCTAAATGTAATAGACAGTGACATAAAAGGATTTAATGGCACCCTAATTAATTTTGTCATGATCAAAAGTTAATTGCTACTTGATCTTAAGGATAGATTTGGGAAACAAAATAAAGGGTCAATATTTGCTCTTATAAAGTAGTAGTAATGATAAAGATAATTAAAGCAATTTCCTTATCTTTTCCTCTTATTCGGACACAAGGCACATGCAAGACCAAGTCAACACCCTCTCTTCCCTTTTTGCTACAAGAAAAACCGTCCCCTCCCTGCTCTATTTTCATGCAAGAATAAAATAATATATATGTATCCCTTTACTCCAACATTTCGTCCAAGCATCAAAGAGCAAATAAGAGGAAGAGTTTAATGAATATATTCCGTCCTTATCTAATCAACAAAATCGGCTAAGACCAAGAAGAGAAAGAGAGAAAATTGAATCAAATAAATTCCTCACCTTTTTGCTCAATCAAGTTGACCAACATGTAATATTGTAAGAAGGAAATTGGTCAATAAAGTTGGTTCCCTTTTGGGAGGAGAATTTTGGCTGGCATAAAGAAAGGAAGGAAAGAGAAAACTTGCAGCAATTACACTTAGTTAAGTTATCATAAATATGTGACCAAAGGAGTAATATTAGCCACAATTTTTACCACCTTTTGGACCATATTTTTGGCTGGACTTTAAGAGATAAGATGGGACCAAAAATTTGATCATTAAATCACACATTTCGTCTCTCCTCAAGTCAGTTTGCAACTGCCATACGAAGAGTTTGAAGAATCAAGTTTCGGTGAGCTCTTTGATCTTGATTTTCACCTTCTTAACCCCATCTATGGCTCAAGTGTCCTTCATAAACATTGTTCCTCTTGATGAGAGCTTCATTTCTATAATTTTAGAATTTCAAAAAGAGGTGTTTTAAGCCATCATCTAAGAACAAAAGTTGAGGAAGCAAGGAAAGAACACAAGAAGAAGCAAGAGGTGAGTAAGATCATTATTTTGATGTTTATGATGCTTTGATTGATTGAGTTTTGGTGTGACAACCCTAATTTTGGTTTCTAGGGAATATTAGGGATCATGAAGCTTTCATCCTATGTATGTGCTTATATGTTGGTTTGGAGGCAAATGCGCTAGTTTAATGATTAAATAATGAAGTTGTTGTTTGTTGTGAAATACCCTAAAATTTTGACTTGAACACGACACCATGAAACAATGGGAATTTATTCATTTTGATGTTATCATCCCATTCTACACAAAAAATTGTGTGGGAATAGTGTTGGCTGTGAAAATTAAACCATTGGAAACATTTGTTGAAAACTGGAAAATGTTGTCGGTAAAAACTCTATGCAGGTAGTTAGTTTGCATGACATTTTTGAATGAGTAAATGGTGTCAAAAAATTCTAAAACTTTTCAGTTGAATAGAGGATGTGTTAATCTTCAAAATGGACAAATAATGGGTGTCATTTGGATGTGTGTGCTGGACGTTACATATTTCCAAAATTTGAGATTGAAACTAAACTTAATTCTGGAGCAATGTAGAAATTTGTTGAAGTCTGCATTTTGGTGGTTGTAGATTGTGGTGATTCATATTTTTTATGTAAATAGGACTTAAAAAGCTTCACGTAGGACTTGCAGTCACTCCATTTCAAGTTTTATAGAATTAGTTATAATTTTTCAAAATTTAGAGAAAATTCTGACAGATTTGGTTCAAGTGTGCAAAAATTTAAAAAGATAATGGCATATGGTAATAACTATGAACTCTAAGGTTAGAAAATTGGTCTTTTGGGTTAATTGACCACTTTAGCTCCTTAGTTGACTTGATTAAATGACCATAGTGATAACTAACTCAAGTATTATGAGTTATTAAAGAATTGGAATAGGTAATAATGCGTCGTCCTTGATTATGATTTATAGGATTTGACATTTGTCCTGTGCATATGAAACCGGTGTTCGAGCAGGAACGGAAAGAACAAGGTAGTGACCCTTTCTCTTATAATGTGTATAATACATTGTATGCATGTCTTATCATTAAATTGTAATGAATGGGAATGCCGTTGTGAAATTTGCCGTTGTGTAACATGCCGTTGTGAAACAAGATGTGAAACATGCCGTTGTGAAGATAGCGAAAGCTGTCGTAAAAATGCCGTTGATGTGTTGCTGTTGTGTGATTTGCTTACATGCTTTGTGGTTGAACATGTTATAAGTGAATTGTTACTACTGGAATTCTTTTGAATATCATTCTTTCCATCAACTAACTACAGTCAGGGCAAGTGGTTCAAAGGAGAAGCATGTGCGAAGGGTAGCTAGAGCTCCTAGTTAGGAGTTTTAGTTTTGGGTAGTTGGTTATCATATTTTGGATTATTGTATATCTTGTAAGTGTTGTAAATATGGATAGTTTTGTGTGATCCCATGTATGAGAAACTGGAAACAGGCAAATATGCCCTGTAAACCCTCCAAGTAGTGAATGAAACCCGAGTATTATTGGGAATTTTTTTGTTACACTTTGATATGTATAAATGAAACCAAACTGCATAGGCTAAATATTTCCGAAATATGAATGTGAGACCGCATTGAATAGGTTTTGGAAAATTTTTTGAAAACCTTGTCTTGAAGATGGAATTTTTAATAAGGGTTAAATTATCAGTTTGTCATTAATTCAATATAATGACACATTTTTGAACTATAATTTCGGCTATTAAGGTAGGGGGTTACAATTAACCCCTTCTGTTAGACACCATCCCGGTTGGTTTTTTCTTATATTTTATTTTGGTATATATCTATATTGATTATTTGTAACTCCATAATCATACCTCAATTCACGAGTCTTCTTTTTTAGTTCCTTGATTAGCTTAAAATGTTCACCTTCTACCTGCTCAATTACCCAAAAAAGAAAAAAGAAAAAAAAATATCTGCTAGTTTTTCTTTGATATCTCAAAACAACGTACAGGTCGTAGAATTGTGAGTGTGTGCACTATTGCTCCATTCAGTTTCCAAACCCAATGATTATGAACAATCCTAATATATGAGTATGGTATGCTAGAATAGCAATAGTTCAAGCCAAACTGTGCCAAACACATATGCTCTTATTGTAATATGGATATACCATGCCAAAATACAGTGAACTAACACCCTAAGCTCACAGAGCATGTATAGTGAAATAAAGAAGAATAAAATAAAAATGTAATTTCGTGACTGAGAAATGTCACTTGAGTCTCAAAAAAATGTTGATGATGATGAATATTGCATTTTTCAACATTTGCATAATAAATTCATTCACTTTTTCAATTGTAAATCAAAACCAGCAAAAGATCAAAAGAGGTAGGGTGGAGAAGAACATTATACCTGAAAGTCAAGAGATGACTAGTGTAACCCCCTACCTTAATAGCCAAATTTATAGTTCGAGAATACGTCATTAAGTTGAAATGGAGACCAGTGGTTAATTTAAAAATTTTCCAAAACTTGTTTAATACGGTCTCACGTTTACATCTCGAATATAATTGGTCTGTCCAGTTTGGTTTCATTCATACATATCAGAGTGCAACCAAAAATTCCCGACAACGCTCAAGTTTCGCTACTTAATAAAAGGGTTTACAATGCTTAGTTTCCCATATAGGGGATTACACAACATATTCAATATATACAACATGTGCAACTAATCCCCAACAAAATATGACAACCAACTACCAAAATTAAAACTCCTAGCTAGGAGCTCTAACCGCCCTTCATCACTTGCTTTTCCTTTGAACCGCTCGCCCTTGCTGTAGGTTAATTATTGGAAAGAATGAGATTCAAAAGAATCCCAGTAGTAACAATTCACTTATAACATGTACAATCACAAAGCATGTAAGCAAATCACAACAACAACAACACAACAACATTTCTACAACAGCTTTCACTGCATTCACAACGGCATGTTTCACAACAGCACAACAATGGCATTTCACAACGGCAATGTTGCATCACGGCATATTCAATGACATGACATATATGCAAGGCATCATACACAGAATAAGAGAAAGAGTTACTACCTTGTTCTTTCCGCTCGTGCACTAGCATTGGTTTATCACGTGCAGGGCAAATGTCAAATTCTATAATTAGAATTACGGGCAACAGGTATTACTTAATCCAATTCTTTAATTCAAACACTCAAGTTGGTTATCATTAGGAACATTTAATCAAATCAACTAAGGAGTTAAAGTGGTCAATTAACCTAAAAGACCAATTCCTAACCTCAAAGTTTAACAATACTACATTATGCCATTACATCTTCAATTTTCTCATAAGAGACCAAATCTGCCAGAATTTTCTCCAGACTTTGAAAAATCATAACTAATTCTACAAAAATTGAAATGAGGTGATCCCAAGTCCTATGGAAAGCTATTGAAGTCCTCTTCATAGAAAAGATATGAATCATTACTGGAAATCACCACACAATTCCAGAATTACACAAATTCTCACACTGCTCTAGAATTAAGTCTAGTTTCGACATCAAACTTTGGGCAACCAGAACTCACAGCTCAAAAAACGAAATGACACAAATGATATGTCCATTTTGAAGCTTGGAATGTGAACTGTAAGACTAGAAAGTTTCATAACTTTTACAGATCATTTGGTTATCCAAAAACACCACACAAGTAGGGTACCTCGTTGGAATCCTGTTCAGGCTGAAAACCCAAATTTACACTTTGAGTTTCAATGACCCAAAATTCACAACCCAGGGCTATCCCCATATAATTTTTCATGTAGAACAAAATGGTAACATCAAAATTAACAAATTCCCACTCATTCTCCATGTCCTGTTTTGGCAGAAAATTCAAAATAAATCCCAACAATTACCAACTTCTAATTTCAGCATCAAACTTATGTCAAATGGTTTCCAATCATCATAAACCACCAATAACATAACCAAAACATCATGAATTACCCAAACCCTTGTTTAGCCAAAATCAGGGCAGATTTACACATGCCAAAATTCTCATTCAACCAGCACAACCAATAGCTCAAATTGATGCTAATACTCACCTCTTGCTTCTCCTTAAGTTTTTTCTTTGATTCTTCAGCTTTTGTTCTTGCAAGGTGGCTGAAAACTCCTCTTCTTCAAAAACAAAAACCATAGAAATGAAGCTAAGGAAGAGAGGAACAAGTTTCATGAAGGTCACTTGAGCCATAGATAAGGTTAAGAAGGTGAAAAATCAAGATTAAGCTCACCTTGAAACCTTGCTTTTCTTCCTCTACGTTTTTGCTAAACCGACTTTGAGACAAATGGGAGGGAGTGAAAGCATTCAGAAATTCTCTTTCGTTGGCCCTTAATATCTGACCGAAAGTGGGCCAAAAGAAATAAAGAATATATGTGGTGAATAATTATTCCTTATTGATAAAAGTTTATGATAAATATAAGATGACTTCAACTTTAATTCTCTCACCTCTCTTGCCTTTAGAATTCTTGGACGGAAAGTTTGAGAAAGATGAGGAAATATATGGATAATACTTTCTCTCCTTTTCTCTTATATCCCTAGCCACTTTTATTAACTTTTAATATGGAAAAGATGAAGTGTATGATATTAATTCTCTTTCCCTCATGTCATGCGAATATCGCCCTTGGAATAGCCAAAAGGGCTTCTTGAACTAATCATAATTTCAACTCTTCAAATGTTACTTCTTTTGTTGAAATTGTTGACTTAGTCATCATCTTTTACAACTTGGTCAAATTGCCTTCACATGTCATATGTAATAGCCTATATTGTTTCCTCTTGTCATACATAAGTCATGGCCCTTTGAAGAAGAAGATGATCTTGTAAAATCTGATCTTGCAATATAACATTTAATTGCCAATTTTGCATGTGAAACTTGACTAAAGTCATAACAAAATTTCCAGAAGTAATTCTGTCATTAATCTCACCATCTATTATGTACATTTAGCCCTAGAGTACATTTTGGGATATTACAATTCTCCCCTCGTACAATAAATTTCGTCCTTAAAATTTGTTACACAACTTGAGCCATAAACTCCGGATAACGTCTACGCATATCCGCTTCCGCTTCCCAAGTTGCTTCTCTTTTTGTCATTCCCTTCCAGATCACTTTCACAAACGGAATGCTCTGGTGTCTAAGCCTTCGATCTTCTCGATCAATGATTTGTTCTGGTTCCACCGTATATGTGAAGTTATCTTGCAATTCAACTTCTTCATACTCATCTATATGAGATGGGTCCGTTGGTACTTCTTCAGTTGGGAAATGTGAAACACATCGTGAAGCCTGCTCAAGTTTGGGGGTAGGGCTATTCGATAAGCAAAAAGTCCAATTCTCGCAAGAATTTCAAAAGGACCTATATACCTCGGGCTCAGCTTCTTTTGTTTGACAGCTCTCCCAATGCCCGTAACTAGTGATACTCTCAAAAAAACATGATCACCAACCTCAAACTCTAGAGGCCTTCTCCTCTTGTCAGCGTAGCTTTTCTGTCGACTTTGTGCTGTAAAAAGCCTCTTACGGATGATTTGAATCTGCGCTGAGGTTTGATTAACAAGCTCCAGCCCATAAAGCTTCCTCTCAGATAACTCATTCCAGCAAAAGGGTGATTGGCACTTTCTCCCGTACAACGCTTCATACGGCACCATCTGAATGCTCGCATGATAGCTATTGTTGTAAGCAAATTCAACAAGTGGAAGAAAGCAATCCCAATTACCTTTGAAGTCGAGAACACAAGCTCGCAACATATCCTCTAGTGTTTGGATAGTCCTTTCTGATTGACCATCTATCTGAAGATGATAGGCCATGCTGAATCTCAATTGAGTTCCCAATGCTTCATGCAACGCCTTCCAAAATCTTGAAGTGAATTGGGGATCACGGTCAAAAATGATGTTCTTTGGTATGCCATGGAGTTTCACAATCTCTCGGATATAAATCTCTGCTAGCTTATCTGAAGAGTAACCAGCATTGATCAGTATGAAGTGTGCCGACTTCGTTAACCGATCCACAATTACCCATATCGCATCATAATTCCTGCTCCTGGGCAATCCCACCATAAGGTCCATGGTCACACTTTCCCATTTCCATTCTGGAATCTCAGGACTTTGAAGCAAACCGGCGGCCTCTGGTGCTCAATCTTTACCTTCTGGCAAGTGAGACACCTCGCTACAACTTTGTCATATCACTCTTCAAACCCGGCCACCAATACATAGACTTTAGATTATGATACATTTTGGTCATACCAAGATGAAGAGTATATGGTCTCTTGTGCGCCTCATCTAGAATCTTCTATCTCAACTCTGCCTTAAGTGGAACACAAATTCTCTTCTGACAGCGAACTAGTCCACTAGGTGACAGATCATAGCCCTGAGCTTCTCCCCATTCAATTCTAGCCATATTTCGTTGTATCCAGCCATGTATATTCAAGAGATCAAGACGAAGAAGCAGTGCAGATCAAAGGAAGCAGAAAATAAATATGAAAGATAATGGAGAGAGAAAAGATAGGGTTTGTTGAGAAGAAGAAGCAGCAGCAATAATCTGAAAAGTGATTATGAAAGAAGAGAGAATGGGAAGGAAGAAAGAAAATAAAGTTTTTGGAAGTTTTTGGAGACAAGGAAAGCTATAGTTGGGAATATAGAGGCAAGGCCTCGTGAATAATTCATTTTTCTTCTTATGTTTTCCTTTTAGTAAACTTATTTGCAGCTTTATGTCCACGTTGTTTCTTAAATGGCCATCAAATCGAAGAAAAAATATGAATAATTAATTTTAGAGATAGTGTGGATCGATTTTTATTTTGGGAAAATTACTCTTAGGTCCTAAAGAAGTAAAATATTGTCAGAAAAGTCCTTGGAAAAACTGAAATATCTGAGAGACTTTTCTAATATTATTTTTCAAAGTGAAATGACACACATGACCCTCTTGTAAATGTAAAAGTCAAAGCTTCAGAAAGAGGAGGGAAGGCTCAACTTTTTTTTTGGAGAGACAGAGAAATGATGCGAAAGGGACTGGTTTGAGCTCCAACATTGAAGGGATTAAGTGTAGTATTGAAGTTCTTGGTAAAGGATCGAATTTGCAAGCTCCACCTACTGGTACAGAGGTAGAACACCAAACTAAATTTTTTGTTTTTGGTTCTGTGTGATCGTTGGATAAAGTGAAATTGAATGATGGTGAAAGGTTGGTGCTTGGGGCCAATAGTAGACAAAGTGGTAGGAGGTAGATGATTAATGGCATGATTTAGGTAAAGATATGAGCTTAAGCATTGTAGTTGGGGTTTCAATGAGGTTGGGTACTGTTAATGTCATAGTGCTCTGTTTTTTGGGGAGGTTACAAAGGAAATGATACGTTTAAAGTGGGAATGGCTGATTTTCATGTTGGTGGGGTGGTGTGAAAATAGTGATATAGGAAAAAATTTAATTGTTGTTAATTCGTACAGTTGTAGTTGTTAATATATTTGTAGTGGTTGTTAATACAGCAAATGAGGTTGGGTGTCATAATTCTCTGTTTTTGGGGAATATAACAGAGGAAGTCGTAAGTTTGAAGTAGGAATAGTTGATTTTCATAGTGGTAGGGAGGTGTGAAAATGTTGATATGAGAAAAAATAAATTGTTGTTAATTCGTGCAGTATCAGTTGTTAATATAACAGTTTTAGTTGTTTATTCAAAAAATGAGTTTAGGTGTCATAATGCTCTATTATTGGGAAAGGAAACAGAGGAAGTTGGATGTTTAAAGTGGGAATGGTTGATTCTCATGGTAGTGGGTTGATGTGAAAATGGTGATATGAAAAAAGAACAAGTTGTTAATTCATGAAGTAGTAGTTGTGAATATAACAGTTTTAGTTGTTAATAAAGAAAATGAGGTTGGGTGTCATATGCTCCATTTTTGGGAAAGGTAACAGAGGAAGTGGTATGTTTGAAGTGGGAATGGTTGAATTTCATAGTAGTGGGGTGATGTGAAAAGGCTGATATGGAAAAAAAATAAATTACTGTTAATTTGTGCAGTAGTAATTGTTAATATAATAGTTTTAGTTGTTAATACAAAAGTTGTGCTATGTTTTTATGTTTTAAGACAATGTAATAGAGAGAATGACCTATTATTTGGAAACCTAACAGAGGTATGTCTTTATTTAAAGTGAGAGTTATTGAATGTGATTGTGCTTTGTTTGATTATATGATTGTAAAAGAAGTATTGTTAATATGTGCATATACAGTTGTTAATATAGCTTTGGAAGTTGTTAACATGAACTTCATGTTGCATATTATCATGAAAGATGGAAACTAGTTTTGGGAAGAATCTATTGTGTTTCATTCATGTGGGGGAAGTTTTTAAATGGCAGAGCAAATGAAATGCAATATGTTGGTGGTATGGTAAGAACAAGATGCGTAAAGGAAGGTACAACATATGAGGAGTTGCGACGAATCATATAATCTATATAACGGGAAATGAAAGTAATGAAATTCAAGTGAAATTCAAAGTTTTCGTTGATACATCAATATTTGTGGATCTTGTAGACGATGAAGGGGTGGATCATTTTATGAAATATAATGAATAATATGGTCATGTGTACATTGAAGACGATGGTGATAATGAGAATACAATCCCAACATTGAATGGTCAAATGGAAGAGCAAGAAGTGTACGTCGAGTTGTCTTAAGAAAAGTAATTTGTTGTAACTTAATTATATGGAAGAGAAGTCTAACATGTCATTTATTGTAGGATTGATCAAATGTTTGTAGGTGCTAGAGGATTATGTATGTCCCCACCTCCTTTGTTAAATGAAAGTCAAGAGGTCCCATTGTTGGCATGTTGTACTCAATTGGTGCCAACACCCATACTGGGAATGAATCATACCAAATGGAAAGATTTAATTATTGGAGAAGGACAAATATTTCCTAATGCTGTGAGCCTTTGTCAGACATTATACAAATTGTCTGGCATCCTAATTGTCTGGCATCCATTCACCATGCGCAGGACATCCTAATTGTCTGGCATCCACACAGGTCGAGCTTGACATCATCAATTGTAATGGATGATTTAATGTGCAATATTGATAAGATTTTCAATGAAATTCGTGTAGACTTGTACAAAGAATATGGGGTGCGACTGAACTACCCTCAAGCATATAGGGCAAAAGAAAGAGCATTAAAGGAATTACATGGACGAGTAGAAGACTTTTATCAAGCAATTCCTTCGATATGTGATAGATTGATTGAAAGTAATCCAGACACAGTTGTAAAATGGGAAGGCTCATCTAACAACAGATTTCAGCGGGTATTTATTGCTTATGGTTGCTCGGTTAAAAGTTTTATAGGTGGTTGTCGGCCTATTATTTATATAGATGGCTGTCATTTAAGTAGCCCTTATAAAGGAACAATGTTGTCAGCTTGTGTAAACGATGCAGACAACCAAGTTTCCCTCAGCATATTCCATTGTCAGCGGTGAAACATACAATGAATGGCTTTGGTTTCTAGTCAATTTGAAAGAAATAATAGGATCAATCATGATAACCATTATGTTAGATCGCAATAATGCAATTATCGATGTTATTACAGAAATATTTGGCAGCGAGTGACATGCCTATTGCTATAGGGATCTGAAGGAAAATTATAGTGCAGAGTTCTTGAGAATCAATAGAGGTCAAGCACATACATCGGCGAATAGCAAGGAGACTGCACTCAAGCTCCTTGATGCAATTGCCTATGCAAGGTTGGATGAGGACTTTATAAGTGTAATGGGAAAATTAAGATTGTTCAATCCATAATTGGCACAATAGGTGGAGACCAATGGGGATTTTCACAAATAGGCTCTAAGCAAGTTTCCTTTCAATAGGTGGGATAACATAACCATGAATCTTGCAGAGTCATTTAATGCATGGATGTTGAAAGAGAGGAAGCACAGCGTGTCAATACTAATTCATGAGCTTCGAGACAAATTGGCATGGAAATTGCTTGCAAGCAAGATAGCAATGACAAATTGGAAAAATGGAGTTGGACCCAATATTGAAGAGAAAGTGCTGTAGCATGTTAGCTATATGAAAAATATGGATGCAGAATATTATGGAGACCATAACTTTTCGGTGCAAACTAGATGTGGTGAAGCGACAATTTATGTCAATGTAGATCTTGCTCAAAGAAAATGTACATGTTTAACATGGCAAATTAGTGGAATACCTTGTGCCCATGCTTATGCAGCTATTAAGGTACTTAATGGAAATGTGTACACATTTGTACATGATTGGTTGAAGGTGGAAGCATAGGAGAAAATATATGCAAACACCATGAGACCAGTTGCAACACATGATTGTCCACGAGCTGATTCTCCGACTATCACACATATGTTCACACAGACATTCTTGGATCCGCCAACAACTATAAGGCCGGCAGGGAGGTCGAAAAGAAAAAGAAGGGAATCTCAGTTTCAAAACAAGAAGGTTTATCATTGTGGGCGATGTCATGAGGTTGGACACTCTGTCAGGACTTGCAAAAATCCAAATCCAACCTAATACACAAATACTACATGCATGTACTTACTTTTGGTAGCTACTTGTTTTGGATTATGTATATATACACCATTAACAGGTGCCTTACTGTGACCCGTATTGGTTTTTGAACGGGTCTAGATGTTAGTGTACTTAAACACAAATTGTATGATATTAAGTTAAATGAGTAGGCAAAAATACCCACTTACTTATACAACTTAATATTTTAATGTAAATTGATATGTGGATATGATATGGTACTAAGTTGTGACATGCACTGCGATCAAATTTGAAAATTAGGTTGCATCAGTTGTTTAAATTCATGCCATGCTGTACTTATAGGGGGACTTTCATGTGGTACACTATGGGGTTTGGCAGATCCCTTGTGAAAATAACTCATTATGTTGTGTAATCATGCAATAGGAGTTGTGAAAATTTGCATCAGTTGCTGTCAAATTATGCAGCAGGAATTGAAATAAAATAGGCATTAATTAGTCAAAATCATGGGTTGCTTAGGTGACAGTGGTAAGGTGTCCAATTTATAAAGTAATAGGAGACTTACAATTTACTTTTGCATATATCTAACACACTTGATACAATAGGCTAACAACTTGTCAACCACTTGATAAAATATGCTACAATTCAACTGTTGTGAGCGGCCTAATCAGAAGTACTGCTGCAGTCACACGATAAGGTTGTGAAAGGAACTAAAAAGGTTGTTAATCCAAGCTTTACGTGTTATAAATAACTCAATTGGTCACACTTAAGGTGAGAAAATGTAGTGTCAGAAAGAAACAAGGGGGAGGTTGTGAAATGAACTCAAAAGGTTGTTAATGCAGGCTTCACGGGTTGTAAATAGCTCAATTGGTTACACTTACGGTGAGAAAATGTAGTGTCAGAGAGAAACGATGGGGAGGTTGTGAAATGAACTCAAAAGGTTGTTAATTCACGCTTTACGTGTTGTAAATAGCTCAATTGGTCACTTTTACAGTGAGAAAACATAGTGTCAGAGAGAAACAAGGGGCAGGTTGTGAAATGAACTCAAAAGGTTGTTTATTCATGCTTTACAGGTTGTAAATAGCTCAATTGGTCATACTTAACGTGAGAAAACGTAGTGTTAGAGAGAAATGATGGGGATAGGTTGTGAAATGAACTCAAAAGGTTGTTAATTTACGCTTTACGAGTTGTAAATAGCTCAATTGGTCACACTTAACGTGAGAAAACGTAATGTCAGAGAGAAACGAAGGGGAGGTTGTGAAATGAATTCAAAAGGTTATTAATTCACGCTTTACGAGTTGTAAATAGCTCAATTGGTCACACTTAACGTGAGAAAACGTAGTTTCTGAGAGAAACGAGGGGGAGGTTGTGAAAGGAACTCAACATGTTGTAAATCAACGCTTCAAGCGTTGTAAAACAAAAATCAGGTGTTCTCGCTGCTAGTTTGTTGGGACGTACCAACGGCGAACGAGGTCAGAAGAGGCCATTTTTTACGTCATTTTGCTTTTGTTTCGCTGTGGCAAAGCAAAAGAAAATCGCCGCACCTTCAGTTGTAAAACGAACTCAGAAGGTTGTTAATACATGCTTGAAGAGTTATAAATATAACATTTTTCATAGTTAACGTTATAGAACTTCGTTCCAATCAGAAACGTGTGGCTAGTTGTAAAATGCATTCACCATGGTATTAATAAACGCTTCATGACTTGTAAACAGCACATTAGTCATAACGTAAGAAAACATCGTCTGAAGCAAAAACGTGTTGGAGGTTGTAAAACCCACAAAACCTGTTGTGAATAAATGCTTTAAG
Source organism: Inga leiocalycina (assembly GCA_963242795.1). Taxonomy (NCBI): domain Eukaryota; kingdom Viridiplantae; phylum Streptophyta; class Magnoliopsida; order Fabales; family Fabaceae; genus Inga; species Inga leiocalycina. Next base: position 65,589,850 of record OY725321.1, read on the forward strand.
ACTTGTAAACATCACCTTTGTAATAACGCCCATATTATTGCGTTTGAAGTTAAAACCTATGGGAGGTTGTAAATCACACTGAACCTGTTGTTGATACACGCTGTAATAGTTGTGAACATAACATTTTCCATACTTAATGTTACTACTTGTACAACAAGGCATATGCATTTATGCAATAGCCTTAAGAAGTTGTAAATATGAACTTGTAACCTAAACATGGCAGTGAACAAAAAAGCATTATATGATTGCCCTTCCTACAACTACAAAATAGTCACACAAAGACATAAGGTTCTCAAAGGACCTACAAAATAGCAACATATGTACATAATAACATCACAAATGCTACTTGTCTCTATTCCCCTGCATTTGTTTCTTGCCACCTACAATTGACAACACCTTTTTGGCATGTATGTTCTTGTCATGTGTCACAAACCACCATAACGAATCAACCTTCATCTATCGAATTTGTTTAGGAGACAACTTAGGCATCATATACCCCCCCTTTGTCCTATGTCGAGCCATCCCAACCGTATAACCATGAAAGAACATGGACTCCACACGAATCACTGCAAACAGAAAGGAACAAACGATATCAAACACAACCAACTATTTCAAAGTATTGAGCAACAAAAAACAAGTAATACTAACGTGTCAGCTTGAACATGCACTTTTAGCCAGTTGACGTCTTTAGGTATTTCTCTCCCTTTACCAAATAATTCTGGTTTAACCCTTTGAAGTATACTAATGATGGAATCTCTCTGTATAAAGTAAATAATTTTGACATTACACAACACAGGAAAGACAACATTTACAAAATAAAGCATTAACTTAAGTTGGAGTGCTTACACATTGGCTTACCAACCGCTCCTTGCCACGCAATTCTTCTTGTTGCTTTTGGCTCAATCTCTTCTTCTTAGTTGTCTTCTCATCCTCTAAAAGTGCATCTTCTTCCCTCTTTTGCAATCTTGAATATGTAAGGTGGTCAACCAACGAGTCAAGGGCAAAGAAATGCAATGTCTTGGTATCCAACACATAACAGAACTAGTGATCGAGTCGCAGTGTAGGAGCAAAGATTAAGTCGTAATCCCCAATGTTGTATCCAATATGCTCATGAAGGATCTCATATTCATGCGCTTGCCAGGACCACTTTTTCAGATCAGACGACATTTTTTCCATCAACTCTGACATAAAGATGTGTCTACTGACGCGACTAGAGTTCTGCAATTGATCCCCCACCAATGTCTTTGTGACCAGCGACATAAACTGAGAAAAAATAGCTAAAAAGTTAGTGAATATCATACTAAAGTAAATAAGTATGATTTCTTGTCAATGTATATGTAACTTACCCTATTATTAATCCACCTCTTTCACGGAGACAATATATTTCACCTCATGTGACGAAATAATCATATATTTCTACAAACGACCTATTACACAAACAAGCATTTTGCAGTCAGTTTTTGTTCTTAAACTCACTATAGATAGTAGACATTTAATTACTTACTCTTATGCATCATCTTTGTTGGGTCTCGTTGTGCACAGCTGGTATAAAGCTTTCTTATCCTTGTCATCTTTCGTTCTTTTCTTAGCCATGGTTGTCACCCAAGGAGAGACAAAAGCAGGTTTTTTTACCCTTGTCGATTTTCTCAATTGTACTTCTTCCTCCCCTTTCAATACATCTTTAACACACTCATCTTTACCCTCTTTGCCTGGCCCATTAGCTTCACCTTCATTATCTTCCTCTGATCCATCTTCTTCATTTATAGACCAAACTTCATCATCCTCTCCTTTTCCTATGGCAGGCATTTCAACTTCACTTCCCGAGGAGTGTTGTTCACCTTCATTTTCTGACAACGACTATTCGTCTTCTAAATTTCCTTCCCCTCCATCCATTTCTCCCCCTAACAACCTTGCCACAAGGGAAACCAGTTCCTCTTGCACAATTGAGACCACCCTTGACAGAATTCCTTCATATGTTCTCTTTAATTCCTACAAATTAGGAGGAAAATATTAGTCACACAATAATATGGACGGTATGTGAACCTCACATCAAAGTTCATCACTTACCAAGTGTGTTATAATATTTTGCTTATGCAATTTTGAAGCCGGACCCCCAACTACTTGACCTACGAAATATAGCAACCCTTGGTTGCTTTGCTTCTCTATTTACACTCTCTTCTTGACATTTTTATCATTCCAATATCCAATTACTTCATCATTTTTAGAGTCTTGTAGTTCACCGAAGGGAAATTTTTGTAAGCAATAAACTTGCATAAAATTTAAATAACAACTTAACAGAAATAAATGTCAACATTTAATGCAACAATTTACGACTCATTATACAATGACAACTTATGTTGCACTTACCATAAGAAAATATATACATCCTCCAACATTGATTTTTCCTGAAGCTTTCCCTTTGCTGACTTTTTTCTTGTATTGTCCAACTGAATTTGATAGTTCACTTAACACAAAGGTAACCCAATCATTGTCTCCAAAAGCTAGCTTTATACCCACCATCACCTTTAACACTCGGTCACTCACCTTAACACTGGCTCTGGGACACAACAATGTGCCTAATGCATACATAACAAAGATAAATTAAAAATCTGGATCCTCTTCTCTCTCAATCAGCCATTTCCCAATCGTCTTGTATGGCACTGTCCTATACAATGTTTTCAATTGTTGAAAATCTGTCTTCGTTCATCGCATTCCTTTCAATATCCCCCCCACACATGGTAACCCCATAAATTCTATTACATCTTCCGGGCCAATGTGAAGTGACCTCCCTCGAATGGAAACATTATTGGTTGGAGGGTCAAGTGCACCCATAAATTTCCCACATAAGTCTCGGGGGATTTGTGAGTAGCATATGTTGACCAACTTATCAAATCCAACTCTCTTTAACCATTCCATCCGATCTTCTTTGTTCTTCACACTTTTGCACACCTTGATAAACTGATTAGGGGCACATCGAGTAAGGAATGAAACCACATATTTTTTTCCCTTTTTCCCCTCTCCTTAATTTCTTTGCCCTCACCTTATATGTCTCCTTCTCATCATCTTTCAGAGCGTTATAAGCTTCTTTTACCGACTGACTCTCCTCTTTAAAAGGCTTTTTCGGCTCATTCTTTTTCTTCTTGTTCTGGTAATACTCTTACGTGAACAATATATACGCTGACACTTTTGGCTGCCTCTCTTCATCTTTATCTTTCCTTTTTCTTTTTGTTCGGAATTTTTTACTTAACCAAAAACATAATAATTAATCTAATCCTTCCAAAACTCAGTAACAAGAGCTTTAACACATAGTACAATCCAGTGATTCAAACAATTTTCATGTGCAAATTAAAACTCAATATCAACAACAATGATCTAAAATGACTCCAACATAGCACTAGTTTGGTGCCAGCAAGAGACTACTGCTTTGCATAGCTTATAACCAGTAAATTCCACAGTCAAAAATCATATTCACATCCAAGATTACCCAAAATTTTGAAATTTCGGTACATTCACCTAAAGTCACACAACTTACCTCAACAGTCAATATGTATGTCAAATGCAAATTTGGACAAATAAGCTCATATCAGAAATTTCACCAAACTCAACAAAGCGTTCATAATTTCAATGATGGATGCAAAGCTTTGGAATATAACATTCAGCAAAAATCCACTTTTTGACACCAAATTCAAGTCACTACAACAAAACTCTAACCCAAGTCCATAGAGTTCAGTTTTATCACAAAACAACTCAGTATTATAGCAGTAAGCATATATCAAACGGTGCACAATAAAGCTACAAAGACTAGAAACAGTAAACGCGCAATATAAACAAGTTAATATTGAAGAGGTATAGATTAATGTCATATAAACAAGCATCTATCAAAAAATCAAAACCAATTATAGCTACAATATGGAGCTAAATGTAGATCATGGCATTTTTGTTAGAAGAAAAATTAGACATTTTGAGTGGAAGTCCTAAATCCAACAATTTACTGCCAAGAAACAATGATTGCTTTCACTCACCGGCTGATCAGCAATGACGGGCGGGAATGGCGTCTTCGATTGGAGCACCGACAGAGACTCGGAGAGGAGGAACGACGGACTCCATTAGGCGCCAACCACCACTGACGGAGAGGCAGCTGCAGCCAACTCCAAGACAAGCACCAACGCACGGCTACACGACGCCGACCAGCAACGGACATGCACGCCAAACGATGGGAGCACCGATGGTGAGGTAGGGCAAACGGCTGAACCACCAGCAACGGACAGGCTCAGGGAATGAAGGGACCAACGACGAAGAAGCACCGCACGGCATCGGACCACAACGGAGAGGCAGAAGGTTGCTTTCGAAAATACTCTCTAAACGCGATTTGGGGCTTCTCTCTTTCAAATGAAGAAGACAAGAGTCTAAATTTCCATTGGGAGCATGTGTGTCATTTCACTTTGGAAAATAATATCAGAAAAGTCCCTAGAAACTTTTCAGATATTTCAGTTTTTTCAGAGACTTTTCTGACAATATTTTGCTTCTTTGGGACTAAGAGTGATTTTCCCTTTTATTTTTTACTCGGAGGTGGTCTTATCCCTCGATCAAACATTGTGAGTATAATTTTTTTTAAACACACACACACACATTAAAAAAATAATGTACACATGATTCAAAAATTCGTGACACCTCTCCGTTTGATAAGTAAAATAATCCCTAACTTATTACAGATTTTTTGTCTGACTTACTTATAGATTAAAATACACATTTTATATAACTTCTTTTATTAATTTTGTACAATACCATTCAGTAGTATTTCATCTTTAATAGTGGTGCCAAGTAACTCTTATTTAAACTAAATATAAACCAACACAGGTTTCATGATGAGTTGTATGAAATGAATCATAATATCTAGATATGAATGCGTTATATATATATATATATCAATTGAAAAAATTGGGTGAAATTTGATGTGAATGCATAATGAATTTTGATACTGAATATGAAGATGTTGATGGCTACATGTTTGTTCAAATTCGGAAACAACATTCAACCAACGTTATTTTCCTATTATGGGCCAACAGTTGAATTGAATAAAAATATAGCAGCGCTTTTACATTGATTAATCAAAAGGGATAAAAAAATATATATACAATATATATTTTATTCAGATTATTATCATGAGCTAATTTGGGATCACTTAACAAAAATCACTTTTTATTTGTTGATTTATGAAATTTTCTAATTTTTAAGTGATATAAATAGTATACATTTATTTGGGATAAAGTAAAGATTAGTTTTTGCCCCAATATTATTCCTTTTTAAAAGGAAAAAAAATGAGCATGGACTTGTAGAAAAGTTGGAAGTCTGAATTTATACATGTCACTTTCATGACATTTATATTTATAAAGGAGAATTATTATAAAATCCCAAAAATAAGATTTATTAATAAAAAATTTTTAATGACATGTGAGTAGCATGAATTTATTATTACTTCGTGTACTAGAACTTGTTATTATGTACTCATCAAATAATGTCATTGGATGTTTGGATGATTAAATCCATTCAGTAAGACCTTACAGTAATTTCTCTACTTCTTATTTTTTATAAAAAAAATAAAAGTTCACATTAAAAATACAAGTTATAACAAGTAAAAATACGGATTATAAGGTAAAATAAAACATAACAAGAACAACACCCCCCTCATAAAGGGGATGTGCATTGAGAGAGAGAGAGAGAGAGAGAGAGAGAGAGAGAGAGAGAGAGATTTTCCTTTCTTTATCAAATTTACATTTATAGCTAGTAGTCATGGATGAAAGTTCGGGTAATTGTGTATTAACTATATACTTAATCTAATCAATAAAAAGTAGTTAGAAATTATTACCAAAAAACAGAAATAGTTAGAAATATTTTTGAAAAAAAAAAGTTCAAAAATACTTCCTTCAATCATTAATATAAGAGCTAATTGAAAAGTTATATTTGATCATAAATATAATACCTTAATTCACTTTATCTTTCAAAAATTAATGATTTCTATTCCAAAGTACCCCCCTATTGAGTGTACACATTAAAGGGGACGTCATGATAAAATATGATATTTTAGAAAAATTAACCTATTTTTGTTATAAATAACTAATATAACTAATTCCCTTAATTTACCCAATTTAGTTCTCTATCTCATATATTAAGAAAATGAGGTAGTAATATTTATTAAGCAAATTTTGTGTCAAAAGAAGTTTTATTACTGATTTACCCACCCAGTAGGAAATGTTATTTCAGGAGTATTAATCTATTTTTATCTTCCTAAATCGGTCTGCTATCCAATATTATTTGAGCATATAGAAATAGATAATGATAATATATTATTATTATTATGTTGATTATGAATACACACACATATATCGTATACATTTCATTTTTGTACTAAAAAAAATTAATGTTGTAATGAGAAGGACTTTAGTAAGATATAGTGAAATCTGAATTTGATTTTTTTCAAAAAAGATTTCGAATGAGTTGTTAAACATAGTTTGGATTAGTTTTTTGAAGAATAACTTTTATTATCTATAAAGTAAATATGTGAGAGAAATTTTATTTGACTTACTGAAAAAGACTTCTAAAATTACGGCTTTGACCTTTTCCAAACACTTGCTTAAAATAAAAGAGAGATGACATTAAAATTAGTATTAGGGTTGGATCAAATTAATATATATATATATATATATATATATATATATATAGTACTGGGATTCCATTAGATGCAGCAAGACTTCATCTATGAGGGCTGCCAGCTTAACCCAAATATTTATATACCTATGGTGTTGAGGTACTATTTGGAAGAGTGTAGGTGCACGCGGTAATTAGCCACTAGCCAGTCACCAATTAAGCTTCATGTTCAAAACTAGCACTTGCAGCATCCCGAGATTTATTAAAAGGCTTAGTGTGTGTTTGGAATAACGATTGTAAAAATGACTGTAGTGTCTGAAATTTGGAAGACATGGAGTCACCATCAAAATTTTGAAAAAGGATAATTTCGGAAATCTTTTTTTTTGTTAAAAATGAAACTGGTCTACAAAAATCATTTAAGGTTCGGGAGTTGATTGTGTATGGGGAAGGTGTTAGGCACCCCACAACACCCATTCATAAGAATAGTTACCATAGGTTAATTATTTAAAAATAAATACGGCATTTAATCTTATGATAATTACCCAAATAAAATTGAAAGAGAATATTTACAAAAATAAATGAAATAAAAACTAAAGAAAAAAATGAACATTTATTTACAAAAAGAAAATAAGAAAAAATATATTTATTTACAAAGTGGACTTGACCTAGGATGAAAACTTAGGGCTTACGTACCCTTTAGAGAAATCAAAGCCCACGTAGTTTGAGGGGTAGAAAAGCGTGTCACTTGGTTGGTGTTTATTATAAAAAATTTTATTTAGTTTATTTAAGAAAAATATTTTTTGTTTGGTTTGTATTTTTTAATTTTTTTAAAAAGGAATTTTCCTTATTTTATCATATGAAACCAAGTTTGTTTATTCTAAGAAAAGAACATTTTTTTATTTTGAAACTTTTTTTAAAAAAAAATAAAAGTTCATTAAGCCAACAAGGAATTGTATTTTTCACCTATGATTCAAAAGAGTCTAAAATGATAAGAAAATCAATAAAAATAAAGTAAGAGCATGTACCTTCGGTGCTTTGAACCTTACTACAAAAGAAACAAAGTGAGGAAATCACATGGATAGAATAACACAATCACACACAATTCATCCATGCCAACAATAATACCCAGAATAAGAATGAGGCCAACTTATACTATTCATTCTTGCATTTGTAAGCCACATAATCTATTATGTTTGGCAACCCCAACATATATTAAAGTCATGGTACATGATTCACGCACATGTGAATCACGATGAGGTAAGCATAAAGATGTGGTAATGGAAGCATAAAGATGTAATCACAGAGAATCAAGTTGCGCGGTGAAAGCACGGTAAGCATAAAAATGAATCAAGTTGCTCTAAATGAGGTAAGCATAAAGATGAGAAGGAAATCATGAAAGTATGGTGACGGAGAGTCAGTCACATGCAACACTTACATAAGATCCCATGTATCATTAGAAATAAAAGAAAAGGATGAAAACTCAACCACAGACCCACAAATGTAAGGCCAGGAAATGAAAAACAATAGATGAACTTCTCTCCCTTAGAATTATGTTTGAGAAATGAAATAAGAATTCAAATTAATTCTCTACCTTGCCTCCTTGCTCTCCCAAAATTCTTGTGTGTCTTGCTTCAACCCTTGCACTCCTATTTATAGTCTCAATGTTGGGTTTTCTTCATAAATGCTCCTTCTTTTTTGAATTTTCATTTTTAAATTTTTTTATATTTTATATTAAAAACTACCTAACTTGACCTAATCACCATCAATGAAGATTTTTTTTTTAATTTTTGTTTTTTATTTTTTGTATTTTCTATCAATAAAACTTCTTAACTTGATCTAATCACAATTAATGAGAGATGTTTTTTTTATATTTTCGTTTTTAATTTTTTTTATTATTCCTACAAGTAATTTCCTAATTTAAATTTATCAACATAAATGAGAGATTTTTTTTTATTTTGTATTATCATTTTTTATTTATTTTCTTATATTTTCTCTACAAAAAACTTCCTAATTTATACCTATAAATGGGAGATACTTTTTTGTATATTTTTTTATTTCCTTTAATGAATGACAATGCCAATTTGGACACTAATCATCATCAATGAGAGGATTTTTTTTAATTTTAATTTTAATCTTTTTTTTCCTTTTAAAGATTATTGTGAATTTAGACACCGATCATCATCAATGGGAGGATTTTTTTATTTTCTTTTTTTTTTAATTTTTCTTTTAATGATGATTGCCAATTTAGACACCAATCATCATCAATGAAAGAAATTTATTTTATTTTTGATTTTTTTATTATTTTTTTAATATTTTAGTGAGGCCTGGACAAAATAGGGTATTCACAATGGCTTTTTTTAATTTGACATTTTGCAATCTTATTTTTTATAAAAGTTAGATTGTATAATGTGATTTATGTTTGGATTGACGGTTGTATAAATGACTTTTGTAAAAGGAAAACTTGTTTAGATTGGCTTAAGAATAAATGACTTTTGTGATAATGTCAAGAGATCAGAGTGGGTGAAAAAATATTTAAAAAATCAAGTAAATAATTAAAAATTACTTTAAAATATTAAGTGCTACTGGAAAAATATTTTAGAGTGGTGAAAATCAATAAATCAGTATTCTAAGTTTTGAGTGCTCCTTACTACTAAAAAAATAGATTAAAGGTAAAATTGTAGTCATTTTCCTAAAACTGGTTACAACTGAAAAACTATTTTAAAGGGTTAAAAGCACAAAAAAAATATTTTATAGTAATTTTTGGAGCTGAAAAAGTATATTAAGGATAAAATTGTAATCAGTTTTATAACACACTGAGTACAGCTAGAAAATATTTTAAGGGGTTAAAAGCATCAAAAAAATATTTTAAAGTAATTTTTAGAGCTGAAAAAGTACATTAAGGGTAAAATTACAATTAGTCTGATAGCACACTAGATACAACTGGACCAAGATGTTTTGCACACGCATAAGTAAGAATATTGCACACAGGGAAGATCGTCTGCACACAACGGAAGATCTTGTGCTCACTTGGAAGATCGTGTGCACACCAAGGTAGCATTTGACAATTAATTTGCTAATAAGGTATTTTTTCACAATTCTCCAAAAATTTTTCAACCATAAATAAATTGGGAAATTGAGATGTGCGAGTTTGTAATTTTTTTATTGGAAAAAAAACTGATACTAAAAATCAAAAAGGCAAGACGAGTTGGAGAAGAGAAGATAGAGAAATAAAAAGAACCATGGTTAAGGAACCCGGACCGGACTGATCGGTTTGGACCAGAACCTTGCAAATCAGCCAGTTGGCCGATCCGGTTCAGTCACTGGGTCACTACTGTTCCAAATCGGTGTGACCCGGATCGAACAGATCCTGACTCGGCCGACCAGCCAGGCTATGCGGGTCGGCCGAGTTAATTCTTTTCCTATTCCAGCATCGAAAACGACGTCATTTTGTATTTTTTTTTTTCAAAAGTTGAAAAGGGAAAAATGGACCAGTTGCTCTCCTTGATCTGATTCGCACGTCTCTGACTCTGCCTAGTCGAGCCTCTGCCTCTTCTACACTTAGCTTGAGGTCACTCTCCTAAGTCTGAACCCACTCTCGACTCTTGTCTACTCATCGGAGTCTCGAATCCATCCCCAAATCCGTCTCTCCATCAGATTTCGTCCCTAAAATACTCCAATTAAGATCGTGTGTGTGTGGTTTGGTGGCGTGACTGTCGCTCCGTGTATGGCTCACCTATAATAGTCGCCATCAGCGATTAAGATGGTGGAGGTCGAGTTGGTTTGCTTCACTTCTCTAGGTAGTTTTCATTTTTTCCTTTCAGCTCTTTTTATTTTACTTTCTTTTGATTAGTTATTAGATTGTGTTTGTTTGGTTTGGACCCTGTTTGTGTTTGCCTTGCATCAATGCCTACTAACATTCTTGTGGTGGTTTCAGATTGTATTGGTTTGGACTCTGTTCCTGGTCACTAGTTCGATTGCGTGACCATCACTGGTGGTAGACAGGGAGAGACATAGCCGACGGTGTTACGACTTGAGTGGTGGAGATTGATTTCAGTTTGCTTTCTTTATTTCCTTCACCTTTATTGGATTTTTATATTGTATGCACATTAAGGATTGCTTATTTTCTTGGTCACTAGTTTGATTGTTTTCTTGCTTATGGGTGATTGAGACTGTTTTTATGTTAATTTGTAGCTTGCTTGTAATTGAACTGGGTGTTTTTTGTTTGTTTTCCTTTGTTGATTGAAAAGACCCTGTTTTTGTATTTGCTTCCTTATTTTCTTATAGAGGTCAGGACTTGTGAAGGAAGTGATAATCCCCTTACCACCACTGCCCCTAAAGAAGAGTCTACCAACCCCCTTAACCCGAATGTCTCTAATCCCACAGAGTCAACAGGAAGTGTCAAAAAAACTGATCCTGCTTGGCAATGTGTCTGTCAAAAAAGAGGGGAGAGTTAATGTTTTTACTTGCCTCTTATGTGCATCAAGTCAACAGGAAGTGTCAAAAAAACTGATCCTGCTTGGCAATGTGTCTGTCAAAAAAGAGGGGAGAGTTAATGTTTTTACTTGCCTCTTTTTGTATTTGCTTCCTTATTTTCTTATAGAGGTCAGGACTTGTGAAGGAAGTGATAATCCCCTTATCACCACTGCCCCTAAAGAAGAGTCTACCAACCCCCTTAACCCGAATGTCTCTGATCCCACAGAGTCAACAGGAAGTGTCAAAAAAACTGATCCTGCTTGGCAATGTGTCTGTCAAAAAAGAGGGGAGAGTTAATGTTTTTACTTGCCTCTTATGTGCATCAAGTTACAGGGGAGGTGGAATTAATAGGTTAAAGCAACATCTAGCTGGTGTAAGTGGTCAAATGTCTTCTTGTAAAAAAGTATCTTATGACATACGTGCTAGAATGAAAGAATCATTGATAGAGGGTGCAAAGAAAAAACCTATTGCTAATGACAATATAGAAGACATTGATGATATAGAAATTGAGTAGCCAATAGCTTCACATCCACTTAGGACATCCAATGAGAGTAGTGGCACAAAGAGGAAAGCAGTTGAGGTTGGGAGGGTTGATAAGTATTTTGCATCTAGAACAACCTCGGATGCTCAACCAAGCATAAGAGTGCTTAGGCAAGTCAAGAAGCACAATATACTGCTAAGGTTGTCATTGCTGACTGGGCTTATGTGAATTGCATTCCGTTTAATGCATTGAGTTGTCCATTGTTTCAAAAAGCTGTTGATGCTATTGCTACCATTAGTCCTAGGTTTAAGGCCCCTAGTGCTCATGAGTATAGAATTACCTTGTTGAAAGACCGTAAAAAAGAATGTTAGTTGTTGATTGATAGTTATCGAGCTAAGTGAAAAGAAAATGGTTGTATATTAATGGTTGATGGCTGGACTAATGTTTGACAACATACTTTGATTAATTTCTTAGTATATTCAGTGCAAGGCATGGTGTTTGTGAAATCAGTTGATGCCTCAGATGTAGTTAAAGATGCAAAAACTTTATTTTCTTTGTTCAATGAAGTTATTGAGAGGGTTGGCCTTGAGAATATAGTTCATATGGTGACTGACAATGCCGCTAACTATGTAGCATGTGGCAGACTGATTAAAGAAAAGTATAAAACCTTTTATTGGTCTCCCTGCGCAGCTTATTGTTTGAATCTTGTTTTGAGAGATATTGCTTCCATACCTCATGTGTGTGATCTTACAAAAAAGACCTCTAAAATCACTATCTTTGCTTATAATCATATGGTCTTCTTATCATGGTTACGAAAAAGACCTAGTTGAAAGGAAATTGTATGTCTTGGTGCTACAAGGTTTGTCACCACATTTATTACCTTGCATAGCATATTTCTGCACAAACATGACTTGCAAGCTCTAGTTGTTGATCAGTATTTTGTGCAACAAAAATTGGCTAACACTAAGCTTGAGAAAACATTTTGTGCAATCGTCCTTGATAATCGATTTTGGAATGAATGTTTTCAAATTGTCAAGATTGTTTCCCTGATTATTAAACTACTGAGGATTGTTGATTCTGATGGCAAGCCTTTGATGCCTTATGTCTATGAAGGCATGCAAAGGGCTAAAACAGCAATCAAAGAGATGTTTTAGAATAAGGAGGAGCTGTACAAGCCATACACTAGCATTATTCAAACTCGATGGGATAAACATTTAAAGAGTCAACTTCATGGAGCAGCTTATCTTTTGAATCATGCCTTCTTCTACAGTGCAAAACTTGCTACAAGGAACAATTTAATGCAATCTTTGATCGATGTGTTGGAGGCCCACCCACATGATGATATGGATCGTTATGTTACAATGATGCAACAAATGAGTGTTTACCGTGATCGTAAAGAATCCTTTAATAAAGTTTCATATGAAAAAGCTGCCCTCAAACTAGATCCTTATAAGAATATTTAATTTCTTAATTTTAATGGACATATTAATATATATTTGATATTTCATAGTGTGTTAAACTAAATATTTTATTTTATACAGATGAGTGGTGGATCTACTGTAGTGGTTCAATTTCGAAGTTGCAACAAATTACTATTCATCTACTTAGCCAAACTTCTTCTTCGAGTTGTGATAGAAACTGGAGTTTATTTGAGCGCATCCACACAAAAAGACGAAACTGATTGGAGCATCAAAGACTCAATGACTTGGTTTTCACAAATTACAATATGAATTTAAAGTATAGGTAATCTTAAAACTTATTACTTAATTTGCTTTTATAGAACTTATTTAATATGCCTTTTACTAATGCTGAACTTCTTTCATTTCGTCATTAAAGGGATACATTAGTAAAGAAGAAAGAAAGTTACGATCCAATTGATTTTGAATCAATAGATAAAGTGAACTTTTGGTTTGTTGAAAATGATCCAACTCCTAAGTTTGATAATCCAGATGTGGCATATTTTGAACTTGTAGAAATTATAAGGAATTATGAAGGTTTATTAAGATTATATTCTTATATAATAGTATATAACTATGTTATCTTCTTCACAAAACTATGAATATGAAGAATTTAATTCATTTTAATATTGTATATGTAGGTGATGAATATGTAGCCATTCCTGAACCTCCATGTTTGAATGTTGATGATGATGTTGGTCTTAGTGTTTTTGGTTTTACTCCTTCAGCTACACCTCCTGATGTTGCAATACCGGCAGATTTGAATGCTGTTAAAGAAGATTATGGCGTTAATTGATGATTAGTTAAATAATTAAAGAATTGTGGGTAGAAGGAACCTCTATTACTGTGAGTTTATTTTGGTTATTGCTTTTGATTTTATTGGATTGCAATATGATATTGTGATGCTTATTAACCTCTATGGATTTTTTTTCATTCCTTAAATTGTCTGACTCACGGTTTGTCTCCGGTCTGACCCACTGACCCTTGACCCATTATTTTGTCCGGTTCAGAGCCCGGTCTGAGTTTTAATACCTTAAAAAAAATTGGACAGCATTTAATGCAAATATAATGGTAATAAATTCTCAAGTGATAAGCTAAAAGCTAGGTGGGGGAGATTTTTCCAAAAGCTATTTGGCAAACCATAAGCTAATTGAAAAATTATCCAACCACACACTCAAATGAAGCAATAGTAGTGCCAATCGGGCTTATACATAGGCCTACCGCCCAACCAAACACTCACTTAATCTTTTCAAAAAGTAGATTGAATAATTCTGAAGTTAATGTTGGAACTTAAAGGTATATTTTTCTGAAAATTTGAGAAAAAATAGTTAGAGATTATAATCTGACTTGAAAATTTCAATAAAATTATTTTAAGGCTTGAAAAAGGCTAACTGAGGAAGAAAATCCTTAAAAAGTATTAAGGATTAATTTATGAAAATCATAAGGTGAGCTCATACCGATTTAGAAATAGCATAAATATATTAATAATAAGTGTATGATTACAGAAATTTCCCCATAAAAGTTTGTAAATAATAATTACAAACCTTATAGCCACATAGGACTCTAGGGTATCTAAACCCATCCTAATGAAATGGAGACATCTTCCCGTCTTCGTTCCACCATTGTAATCTCCTCGTACGGTTTTTTTCTTTGTTCTCAACATATCTTCTATCTCCTCTTGTCTAAATTGTTGGTAGGAGAGGGTGAGTTTCGAGAGAATCTCAGTAGGAAAACAAATACCATAATGCATGCATGATAGATACTATATGTATGACATATTAGCTTTAACTAGATGTATGCTTCATAATGACATTCCTGCATACTCAATATTTCATGCAATAAGACTATGGCCACAGCGACAACAGAAACATAGCTTCATTTATTCAAATATGCTCTACACAATCAAGTAAAACAATCACATATATCACTACATAAGCAAAGATATCAAATACATGCAAGTAAGGTAAGTTCTCTACCTTAAGCCTTTTTCCACCTCGAATTACATGCCTCATAAAGTGTGTCGCAGCTTGGCTCTCCACTCGGTCCTACAATTCCAAATGTATTGTTTAGATACTTTCATAGTGTTTCTGGGGATTATATGAGTCTATATTTAAAAATTACTAAAATGCCCCCGGAGATCCATCCCTGCCCAATCGTACCCGATCTGCCCGTACTTTTTCCAAAATTTTAACATAGGCTATTCTAACTTATATTAGCTCGAGGAATCCATTTCCAGACTTAGAATTACCAAATTCACTGTCAAAAGACAAATTTGCCCTTGATAGCCCCTATTTCAGGGTTTCAGTGACATTTTCGTAATTATGCTCTTCTAGAAAAGTGACCAACTGTAACCCCACCTAATTTTTCCTCCTGAAATCAAAGGAATCATAAATCATTGAAAATCCAACTCTAACCCCCTTCAAACTAGTCTTGGCTGAAATTCTCATTCCCAAAGAAAAATTAGGGTTTTTTTATTTTAACTCCGCAGACATTTTCCTTCCTACTCCTAATCACTTTATCAACTATTTAATTAGGTTAAAACTACCATTTAGTACCAATTTTGGTAGCATAACACTTCCAAAAACCCATTTTCCATTTTCATAAAAATAATCCGACAAAATGTCACCGATTAAATTGTCGATAACAGCCAGAATAGTTATTATTTGAAGTTTAGAAAGTTACCTCTTCTTCCTTCTAGCTTTTCCTCTTCTTGGCCAAACTCCTCTCCTTTCAAACCCTAAGATATTGCTTCAAAACAACCTTGAATCATGTAAAAGAATAGTTTAGAGAAAGGATTATACAAATTGGAACTAAAATCACCAAAGAAATTCGTTTACCTTGTGAGTTCTTCTTCCTTCTCTCTCTAGAAATCTTAAATTCTCTCTCCCTCTTGCTTGAACATGGCTGCACTGTTTTGTGGAGAGAGAGATGAAGAAATATGATTTTTATAACGTTAGGCTTATGTCATAATTGTCATAATTATCTATTTTCCCAAAAATCCAAATTATAGCTTTTATGTACAAAAAATATAGTCATAAGCCCAATTAACTTGTAACAAATTCGTCTCAGCCAAATTTCACGTCTAGGGGGCCAAGTTTGTGCCAAAATGGGTTGATCACAAATTATCTCACAATTTCAAAGTTACCATCACAAATTTTCCATTTTCAGATTTGTTGGCGGATTTTCTGACCAAACTTTGAAAAATCATAACTAATTTTGTAGACATTGTATTAGAGTGATCCCAAAGGCTATAGAACCCATATTAAGTCTAGTTTCAAAGAAAAATATAGACTTTTGCTAGTTGAAAGCACATCATTCCTAAAATTTAAATCTTTAGATGTTGTTCTAGAAAATTTCCAGTTTTTCTAAGTTAACTTCAAAAATTCATAAATTTTTTTATATAGCTATAATTGATCCATATACCTCTCAAATTAAATTTTAGGATGTCTACTTTCATTCTGTTTAATTTCATAATTTTTGCTCATCATTTGTTCTTCCAAAACTTCATGACAAACTCACTGTCTCACAGGAAATTTCATTGGAAGTAATGTTGACCTTTCAATTTCCAATATTTAATTTCTATGACCACGAATATTCACCATTTTATTTCCTTTAACACCTCAAAGATATAAGAGACGTTAGGGAATAGATTTGGGACATCTGTTAAACCAGGGTTTAGCATTTCACTTACTTCAAGCTTATTCTCTAACCTTTGATCCTAAAATTTGAGGTATTACAATAAACACATCGGAAACATCCTTTCCAATAAATCACTTTGCTATCAATTAAACATAAAAAAAAAAATGTCTCTCATTTTTTTTATTTCTTAAATAATTTTTCCATGTACCAAATGGACATTAAAACGAGGTTACAGAACTTACCTCGTTGTGAGAGAGGTGGCCAATAATGACTGGTCTTAATCTTGCTCAAGCCTTTGAGCCTATTAACACAGTTTCATTTCACATAATGATACAAATCTTTAGATAAGTACCGAGAAAGACAAGAATATGAAACCT
This sequence comes from Inga leiocalycina, assembly GCA_963242795.1. Taxonomy (NCBI): domain Eukaryota; kingdom Viridiplantae; phylum Streptophyta; class Magnoliopsida; order Fabales; family Fabaceae; genus Inga; species Inga leiocalycina. Next base: position 65,606,922 of record OY725321.1, read on the forward strand.
ATTATATTTACCTGTTCTAATCTCTGATTTTCTTCCAAGAATTTGACTTCCTGGATGGGCATTAAATTTTCAAGACATGGGAAAAAAATGAGGCATGATAATTATGAAGACGTAGAAACTAATTATCATGAGAATTAATCACAAGAATTTGAAAACCGGATTTAGTCTCTGGATTTTTTTCATCAGTCTGGCTTCCTTCATTGATATTAAAAATAAACACGTTAATGAAAAATGTGGGTGACGTATATGAAGACACATAAAATAAATTCACATGATACGACCAGGCTATTCATTGGCCAAAAAAAAAAAGACCAGACTATTCTTTCAATTTTATCTTTTTCTGATCCTAATTTTTCAAGTTATTAAACTTCTATTTTATACACAATTTGAGAATGACTTACATGAAAATTCAAAATTAAGATAAGTATTATTATTTAGGACGCATCATATAGGACACTTTTTCATATTTTTGTCTTCAATTTTGATTATCTTATAAGTTTGGAAACACTTGAAAAACTAAAATTCCTTAAGAATACACATGCTGATCCCAACAAATTAATGATCTATTATATCTCACTGTAACAAAGGAAAAGACGAATGTAGGAGGTATATGTTTTTTCATAAATGAACATAATCTAACCTCTTTCGTAAGAATACTGATCTCCTGCTTAAATGCTTCAGCCTGAAAGACATGAAATTAATTTAAATTTGAACAACAATAATATATGGAGAAAACATAATATGTAATGTATATAGAAGAAATATAAAATAATAGCGAAGCAACAACACCAATACAATAAACTTTTATATATATAATATATTAATAAGCTATATCAGACCGATAAAAATATTTCTATCATAAGGGAAAAACAGACCTTTGCTTTTGAAATGCCATTCAAGATTGTGTTAAGTAAATCTTCTAGTTTCCTTAGATCTCAAGGTCAATCCTTGAAGTTCTTCTCCATGGAGCTGCCTGGTAGATGTGGAACTATGGATTTGAATCAACAATAAACACTTTGTAGCATACTACCTCCAGTCCTCAATATAATATCTATTTAACTAATTTAGGTAGATTAAGAAAATTACTTAAATTAGTTGTGTCAAAAATATATATTGGTTTCCCTAAAATACCCTAATAAACCACTTGCATTGAAACTAACTTTTGATGCTAAACTCCCTTAACATGTGCAATCAATAGTAATAGTTTGGAAAAAAAATGATAAATATGGGGGACAGATTAGATTGAGATCTTATATGTAGAACCGAATCCAACTCCTTAACTAACTCTTATATTAGAAACTGGAGCTAATATCTTATATGATAAAACTAGATGCGGCCTGATGTGAGGTTCCCGTGCATAGCATGGACATTTAAAGATGAATTATACAATTTATTTCTTATGAATAATATAACTTAATATATATATATATATATATATAGCACAAACATCTTTCTATTGAAAGTAATCATGTTTAAGGCACTAATGGGTACTAGATGTGGGAACCTTTCCAGCAGGAATTCGTACCTTGATGGCTTGATTTGCCATACACATTGTGAGGAACTAACCCCTTCCACTAAACTCAATCCCGGTTGGTTTTTTCTTATATTTTATTTTGATATATATCTCTATTGATTATTTGTCACACCATATTCATGCCTCAATTAACGAGTCTTCTCTTTTAGTTCCTTGTTTAACTTAAAATGTTCACCTTCTACCTGTCCAATTACCCAAAAAAGAAAACAGAATAAAATAACTGCTAGTTTTTGTTTGATATCTCAAAATAACATACTGGTCGTAGAATTGTGAGTGTGTGCACTATTGCTCTATTCCGTTTCCAAACCCTATGATTATGAACAATCCTAATATATGAGTATGGTATGCTAGAATAGCAATATTTAAAGCCTAAGTGTGCCAAACACATATGCTGTTACAGCAGTAAGGATGTACCATACTAAAATACAATGAACTAACACCCTAAGCTCACAGAACAGGTATAGTGAAATAAAGAATAATAAAATAAAAATGTAATTTCGTGGGTGAGAAATGTCACTTGAGTCTCAAAAAAATGTTGATGATGATGAATATTGCATTTTTCAACCTTTGCATAATAGATTCATTCACTCTTTTCAATTGTAAATCAAAACCAGCAAAAGATCAAAAGAGGTAGGGTGGAGAAGAACGTTATACCTGAAAGTCAAGAGATGACTGGTATGTGTTGACAAGGTTTACATCTGAGTGCAAGTTTCTCCTTTCTATCACTTGCCTCGTGCTTAATTGAAACCGCAAAAATGTTGCATATTAGTTCATATTTTTCATTCATTATGCATTTAGTTAAGTAATTTCACATTTAAATTTATGTGTGCGCACCGCGCATGCGTGTGTGTCTGTTTCTATGGGATCATGATATATAAGTGAAAAGACTCACAGGCTCATTGTCAAGTTTTGAGTTAAGATATGGCATAGAGCCCATTTAAAAGCATCATGTTGCTGCTGTTGGGCCCAGCTGGATTCTCTCCCTTTTCAAGACGCCCTCTGGGCCAAACAAGTGGTAGCAAAGCCTGGTTTGATAATACGAACTTGTGCGAGGATGGTGATGAAAAACCTAGATTGCAAAAACCCTCTAATGCACAGTTCATGTGGTAAAGGTAGACTCACACACTTAGGGGAGAGATTGTGAGGGATACAAGTGAAAGAACGCAAAAACTCGCTAGCTTAAAATTGTGTTTAAGATGTGATGCTCTCCAGCCCTATTGATTATCAGGAACCCTTTGCTCCTTTTGCTGGAATCCCATCTATCAGAAGTCTTTTAGCCATTGCCATAGCATAGAGATAAGATCTTCATAAAATGGATGTTAAAAGTGTTTTTCTCAACGGTTTGCCTATCGTGCGAAGTATGCAATCTTCGTAATGCTAACTGTAGCCCTAATTATGTTGGCTCCTCATGCTTTGTTTGCTAAGTTCAGCGTTCAGCTATCTTGGGTTCACCTCTAGTCCTCATGACTTTGCATTTTTCATTTGCAAGGCTAACAATGGCATTGTTCTATTGCTCTATATATGTCGATGATATTAACACGAGGAAAAAAAAAACTGACATGATGGAGTTAATTTGGAGCACATCTTACAAAGCTCCTCTGACTAACAATAAGACCAAGACCACTCCTCTTAGACCTAACATTAAGTTCATACCACATGATGAGTATCATGCACTTTCAGACATAGATACTCTTGCTTTGGCATTTTCTTGTTGATTTATGAATCTCCCAAACCCTCTTCCTAATCTTTTTTTTTTTTTTTGCCAAATCTTCCTAATCTTCAATATGCATACTATATATAATTATTAAGATTTATTTAGCACTTTAATTTGTTGCATAAAAATTGATCACATATATATATACTGAATAAATGGACAACACAATTAACTCTCAACTTCTGGCAAAAAAAAAAACAAACAAACTATCAACTACGTCTTCTGCTCTTCTTTGCGCCTTTCTTTAATTGTCTCTCTCTACTTGATATATCTAATCTCATAGAATGCAAGGTTTGTATTTGTTTATATATCCACTACTACATAGAATTTTAGCTGTAACCTCAAAACATTGTAAAAAGATTGCAGATATAAGCAAAACAAGAAAATTATTACAAACAATCAAACAACAATATAGCCTTAATCCCACTAGGTGAGGTCAGCTACATGGATCAAACGACCTTATTGTGATCTGTTAAAAATCAAATCTCGGGAAAAACAAGAAAATTATTAACATGAATTCACCATCCCAAGATTAGTTCTTACTTGTTAAATACATGGTAATTAATTAATTAAGAGATAATCAAACAAATCAGATACATAAATGCTGACACTTCAAAACAATAAACAAATGAAATACTGCTCAAAATTGGTATACTAATAATCGCGGCCTATATTCCAGGTTGAATTATTATACATTTTATTAGCACAATCCCGTGTGAAATCTCACCCTATCAAATCTAGAGGAGATTAGAGAGCATGAATGAGACGAACAAAGACATAAGGCTACCACAACTTCTCTCGATCAACAAATATAGAGCAGCATTATTGATTTTCCTCTAAAAAAATCTTTAAAAAAAACCCCGGATATTATTGGAATTCAGATTATTCTGAATTCTACTAATAGAAAATATAAATTGGAGAGAGAAAAGATACCTTGCACTAGCATAATCAAAGAGTTTGCCAGAAGCTGAAAACACAAAGAGGGCAATCTCAGCATCATAGAGAGTTGAAAGCTCCATAGCCTTCTTGAAGAGACCTTTCCTTCTCTTTGAGAAAGCCAACTTCCTCGCCGCTATGTTCTCTATCTTCTTTATTGCTATCTTCCTTCTCGTCATTTCAATCCCTCCTTCTTTGTAATTAAACAAATTTAACTTTTTTTGAAAAAAATAATTAGAGAAATCAACAGCCAAAAAAGCTTTAATTTCGACGTGTTCTGCGTTGGATTGAAATAGTAGTGAGCCATGTGTAATCAATAGATCAGGAAGAAGAAGCAATGCAGATCAAAGGAAGCAGAAAATAAATATGAAAGATAATGGAGAGAGAGAAGATCGGGTTTGTTCAGAAGAAGAAGAAGAAGCAGTTGGGAAGATAGAGCCAAGGCCTTGTGTCGACGTAACCCGTTTCGGTGTCTAGGGACTCGTCCTGATTTGGGTCTAGATCTGAATATCTGAACAATTTAGATTTTATTTTTTTAAAATGGGTAATTTTAAAATAAAATAATTATTTTTTGAGAAACTATTAATTTAAAAATTATCTTTATTTTTAATTTTATATCTATTAAAATAAATTTTTTAAAAAAATTTAAAAAAATCTGAACCGTATAAATCAATGAACCAGATTCCCCTGTAAGGAAACTGAATCCTTTTGTCCACAGTCATTCCTTATCTAAACCCTTTTTTCCGCTTATTTTTTTCCTTGTAGTAAACTTATATGCACCTTTATGTCCACGTTGTTTCATAAATGGCCATCAAACCGAAGAAAAAAATCTGAATAATTCATTTTAGAGATAGCGTGGATCGATTTTTGTTTTTTACTGCATGTCGGTGGTCCTTTCCCTGGATCAAAGATTGTGAGTTTAATTTTTTTTAATATATATACCCACACATATATTAAATACTAACGTACACATAATTCAAAAATTCATGACACCTATGCATTTGATGAGTAAAATAATCCCTAACTTGTTACAAATTTTTTGTCTGACCTACTTACAGATTAAAATGCTCATTTTAAACATAAATATAAACCAACACAGATTTCATGATGAGTTGTATGAAATGAATCATAATATCTAGATATGAATGTTATATATATATATATATATATATATATATATATATAACAATTGAAAAAATAGGGTGAAATTTGATGTGAATGTATAATGAATTTTGATATTGAATATGAAGATGTTAATGGCTACATGTTTGTTCAAATTGGGAAACAACATACAATCAACCAACGTTATTTTCCTATTATGGGCAAACAGTTTAATTAAATGAAAATATAGCAGTGGTTTTACATTAATTGCCCAAAAGGGATAAAAATAAAAAGGACAGTACTTACATCAAGTTCTTCAATTATACATTATCATATGTCCTATTTTTTTCATATATGTGATTGGAGAATTTGATAAAATGGATATAAAAAACTTAGCCTAAGTAATTTTCAAATAAAAATACATATAATATTTATTTTGATCGGATTATTATCATCATAAAACGTCAATATTTCCTTATTATTTTTATTTGTTGATTTAAGAAATTTTCTAATTTTTAAGTGATATAAATAGTGTAACACCCCAAATTCTATTGGAGGATTGGAGGATGTGATTTTGTAGCCAATGAAAATTTTCAGTGAGGCAGTGAATTTGTTAGATGATTTTAGAAGATCAAACGTGTTCAAAAATTATGAAATTTTACAGGATGAAAGTAAACATCCTAAGCTTTAATTTGATAGGTCATGGTTAATTTGTGGAGCTGTATATAAAAAGTTATGAATTTTTGCAATTAGCCCAAGAAAATTGTATATTTTTTGGAAAAGCGTCCAAAACCATAAATTCTTGGAATTGTTTTGCCTCTAATTGGCAAAGGCCTTTATTTTTTTCTTGAAACTAGACTTAATAAGGGTTCTATAGCATTTGGAATCACTCTGGTACGATGTCTAGAAATTTATTTATGATTTTTCAAAGTTTAAACAAAAAATGTACCAGAAATCCAAAAATGAAGAAAAATGTAATGGCAAACTTGACATTTTGCCAAACAAGTGCCAAATTAATTATTTTCTAATTAATTGAAGTTAATTTCAGTTAATTAAGAGAAATAAAGGGGGAAAATATATTTAGAGTATTTTGGTCAAATAAATATGAATTTATGGAAAATTTGAGCAAAAGTGCAAATTTGACCAAAATTGTGACTTAAAGTATACACATAACTTAAACAAGATTTGAAGCTAATTGAGACAAAAGGGAAGGACCCCTAGGCATCTCCTACATATAACAAGAAGAGGAAAATGTTAGATACATGTTGATTGAACTTATGACACAATTGGATGAGGATAGAAATTGTAGCATGAAAATCCAAATTTAGGAATTTTTTGAAATTCAATAAACAATTAAAATATCATATAATAATATGATAAAAGCATTTCCTCCTGCATCCTTCAACCATAAGAGAGAGAGAGAGAGTTGTGAGAATTTTAGAGAGAAAGAGAAGAAATTCACAAGGTAGGTCGATTTCTTCAGTAAATCCGTACCTAACATGTATAATCCACCTCCAAAGCTCCTCTTCTATGTTATTAAAAGTGTTTGAATCAACAATTTTGGTGTTTAAAGAGGCTAGGGTTTGGCCGCTAGAAGGAGCTTAAGGTAACCTCTGAAACTTTGAATATCGATTGTTTTGGCTGCTATGAGTAGTTTAATCGATGAAGTTTTGTTAAATTAGCTTTGATTCTAAATTTGGGAAAAGTGATGTCATGAACGTTATGCTGCCCAAATTGAGCCTAAATAGGGGTTTTAACCTAATTCTTATACATTTGATATTTTAGGACCGAATTTTGTGTTAATGTAATATTGTCTTATCTAGTATTTAGCATATTTATTTATTACATCTTCTATGAATGATTATCTGTTACTACTGGAATTTCTTGGAATCTCACCCCTTTTCGTAAACAAAAATGTGCCAGCGGGAACTAGCGGATCCAAAGGCAAGGGTGCAGAGATAGGGAATTGACAGACACGGATCCCAAGGCGAGGATGAGTAGTTATGTGTAGTTATATTTGAATATTTTGGGGGAAATTGTAAATATTATCGAATTCTGCACTGTTGATTCCTGTATGTAAACAAATACTTTTATCAGTATATTTATACTTTTTCTGTATGCCTGTGGAATTTGTCTTTATTACTCTACGCATATCGAAATGCAAACAGGTGTTGACATTTTTGGTATCAAAGCCCAAATAGTTCTGACAAGAGTTAAAGCAGTTCTGGGATTATCAGAATAGTATACTGATATGGTATTGTCTGCATGATGGTAGGATCATGAGTAGTTTGAGCAAGTCATCTAAGGGAGAACCATCAGTGAATCAGTTGCTACCGAGGCAAAGGATATATGAGGGGCAGCTGTATGTGGTTTATAGATTGTAAAAAGAACTAATATGTCACGTACAGTAGTTTATAGATTGTATGATGTTTCTAACTTTCTATAACTACTGTAAGTAGTTGATGTATGCTATATATGACATATCTAGGTACCCTAACTATTATGAAATGATGAAAATTCCCTTGCTCTTATATGAAACGTAATGTTTTCTCTATTTTCATGTAGTTTGAAATATAGAGAGGGTGTGTGGTACACCTCGGGGTTGAGGCTGAGTTGGAGGAAGGGTTGGAGGTCAGTATGGAATTAGTGAGGAAAAAGGGGGTGCTAGACTAGATCCAATCTAGCAGCAAATTTTAAATATGTTGATGCAGCAGCAAGATACAATGAATGAAATCAAAGAAGAGTTGAGAGAAATACAGCTTAGTCAAGATTGCCTAGAAGAATTGGTAGAAGGAAACGGTAATAAAGAACCTCCACCAGAGGATGTTGTACCTAACTCAGAAGCTAACATACAAACCTGGGTAGGCAAGTTTAACAAGCAGCAACCTCCTATCTTCAGGGGGAAGTTGGACCTACAATTAAAGGAGGAATGGCTTTCACATCTGGAAAACATCTTCAATATCCTATTATTCCCAGATGAGGTCCAAGTTCTGCTAGCCATATACAAGCATGAGGGTGATGCAAATCAGTAGTAAAAGAACACTGGGTTTATTCTAAGGGGAAGGAATATTCCTATAACCTGGGAATTATTCCAACAATAATTCAATGAGAAATATTTTCCCCTTCCATCTAACGAGAAAAAGAGAAAGAGTTTTTAAGCATTCAACAACAAAATCGAGAGATTTTTTATGACTATTTGTCTCAGTACATTCAGTTATCTCGATATTTGACATACCTCAAGCTTCATGATAACGAAGAATGGAGTGCTGATATGATGATTGAGGGGCTGAGACCAGAGATGAAAGAGAAATTGATTTCACAGCATTTCACTGAGTTCAGTAAAGCAATGGAAGAATGTCGTTACATCGAAAACAACAATAAGGGTACTTCTGCAAGTGGCAGTTCATCTTAGAAATGAAAAGAACTAAGTGAACCACCCAGGAGTGGTGATAAGAAACCATATCAAGCTGGAGGTCAATAGAATCAAGGATCCTAACAAGGCAGAACATGTTGGTTTTGCCAAAAGTGGCACCATCCTGGCAGAGCATGTAATGGCTCTCCATTACAACAAGACCCCAACTAGCCAAATAATTTTTATATTTGCGGTAGGTGGGGACATTATACTAATAATTGCCCACAGAAGTAGCAACAATCTGCTGAGCCTAGACCAAGAGTATAGGGCAGAGCCTATATGACCACTCAGGATGAGGCCAGGAAATCTCCTGAACCGACTTAAGGTATGGTTTATTATAATGTCAGTCCATATAATTGACGCATGATTCAGGTGCTAGTCATTCATTCATTTATGGCATATAATTGTGTGAGACGGCTAGGCCTAAGAGTACACAACCTTTCTGATGTTCTGTTTGTGTCTACACCCGCGGGTGTTAAAATTGTCACGAGTGATGATTGTTTAAATTGTATGATAAAGGCCAAGGGGCATGAATCAACTGCGGATTTGGTATTCTTTACCATACAATCGGAAGCTAAAACAATATTTGAAAATTGTATTGAACATACTATAATTCAAGCAAATGTGGCATTTGGCTTCAGAAGCTAGATTTTTGGGCCATATAGTCTCACAACAAGGAGTCTTAAAAGATCCTTGCAAGGTGGGAGCAGTACTGAACTGGAAGAGGACATGGACTATATTTAAAGCACGCAGTTTTCTGGGTCTTGCCGGATATTACAAAGATGCGTACTAAATTTCTCCAAAATAGTATTAAAAACTCAACATTATCTGTGAAATCGTAACTGGGAGAAGGGCTTCATTGAGCTGAGACTAAAATCAACATTAACACTGATATTGATAATCTCATATCTACTGTAGACCTTTGTTGTCCTTGTTGATGCCAGTAGGCAAGATTGAGAATAATTTTTATGCTGCATGGCCATATATTGGCTTATGCATCTAGCCTCATGAAAAAAAATTAATTATTATCCCACATATAATCTTGAGTTAGCAACAATTATGTTACATTGAAAATCCAAAGACATACCATTGTGGTGTGACTGTAGTGCTGTACTGCAACCACTAGGATTTGAAGTATTGATATAATAAAAAAGAACTGAATATAAGAAAGCGTTGCCCAGAAGTTATAGTTGTGCAAGTGTAGCAAATTTAAGGAAGAAAACTTATTTAAGTGGGAGAGAACTATAACAGCCCAAATTTTATCGGAGGATGTGATTTTGTGGTTAGTGAAAATTCCCTGTGAGGCAATGAATTTGTCAGGTGATTTTGGAAGATCAAATGATGTTAAAAAATTATGAACTTTTACAAGATGAAAGTAGACATCCTAAGCTTTAATTTGATGGTCATGGGTAATTTTTGAAGTTGTATACAAAAAGTTATGAATTTTTCAATTTAGCCCAGGAAAACTGTATATTTTCTAGAACAGCGTCCAAAAACATAAATTCTGGGAATTTTGTGCTTCTAATTGGCAAAGGGCTATATTTTCCATTGGAACAAGACTCAATAAAGGTTATATAGCCTTTGGAATCACTCTGATACAATGTCTACAAATTTAGTTATGATTTTTCAAAGTTTGGGCAAAAAATCCACCAGAAATCCGAAAATTAAGAAAAATGTAATGGCAAACTTGAAATTTTGCCAAACAAGTTCCAAATTCATTATTTTTTTATTAATTGAATTTAATTTCAATTAATTAATGGAAATAAAGTGGAAAAATATATTTTGAGTATTTTGGTCAAATAAATATGAATTTATGAAAAAGTTGAGCAAAAGTGCAAATTTGACCAAAATTGTGACTTAAAGTGTACATGTAACTTGAACAAGTTGTGAAGCCAATTGAGACCAAAAGGAAGGACCCCTAGGCATCTCCTATATATAACAAGAAGAGGAAAATGTTAGATACATGTTGATTGAGCTTATGACACAATTGGATGACGATAGAAATTGTTGCATGAAAATCCAAATTTAGGAATTTTTTGAAATTCAATAAACAATTAAAATATCATATAAAAATATGATAAAAACATTTCGTCCTGCCCCCTTCAGCCATAACCGACGCCAACAGTAGCCATAAGAGAGAGAGAGTTGTGAAAATTGTAGAGAAAAGGAGAAGAAATTCATAAGGTAGGCTGATTTCTTTAGTAAATCCGTACCTAATATGTATAATCCTTCTCCAAATCTCCTCTTCTATGTTATTGAAGGTGTTTGAATCAGCAATTTTGGTGTTTAAAGAGGCTAGGGTTCAGCCACTTGAAGGAAGAGATAGAAGGAGCTTAAGGTAACCTCCGAAACTTCAAATATCGATTGTTCTAGCTGCTATGAGTAGTTTAATCGGTGAAATTTTGTTAAATTGGCTTTGATTCTAAATTTGGGAAATGTGATGTCATAAACGTTATACTGCCCAAATTGAGCCTAAATAAGGGTTTTAACTTAATTCTTGTAGATTTGATGTTTTAAAACCAAATTGAGAGCCCAAACGTTGACACACTTTACGAGACACATGTTTTGAGGAGGAAAAGGATTAAGGTAGTAACTTTATCCTTCATACACTATGCCAATGTTTATATGTTTTGTATATGTCATCTTCTGTAATATGTTATACATAGTGCACATGATGAATAGTGCCTACGGGTACACTGATATACCTAGTTGAGAACTAAGGTACGAAATGTGTAGGGGTTGCAACTGTGGTTGGCTCTGAACACATTTCCAACTGAACTGAGTCTTGTGTTAATATAATATTGTATTATCTGGTATTTGGCATATTTATTTATTGCATCTTCTATGAATGATTATATGTTACTACTAGGATTCCTTGAAATTTCACCCCGTTTTATAAACAAAAATGTGCCAGCGGGAACTAGCTGATCCAAAGGCAAGGTTGCAGATTTGGGGAATTGACAGACACGGATCTCGAGGCAAGGATGAGTGGTTATATGTAGTTATATTTGAATATTTTGGGGAAAGTTGTAAATGTTATCGAATTATGCATTGTTGATTCCTATATGTAAACAAATACTTTTATCAGTATGTTTGTACTTTTTTTGTATGCTTGTGGAATTGGTTTTTATCACTCTGCACATATTGAAATGGAAACGGGTGTTGACAAATAGTATAAATTTATTTGGGATGAAGTAAAGGTTAGTTTTCGCCCCAATATTAGTCCTTTTTAAAAGAAAAAAAATGAACATGGACTTGTAGAAAAGTTGGAAGTCTGAATTTATATGTGTCATTTTCATCACATTTAAATTTATAAAGGAGAATTATTATGACATCCCATGAATAGGATTTAATAACAAAAAATTCTTAATAACATATGAGCAGCATGAATTTATTATTACTTTCATGCTATAACTTGTTATTACATGCTCATCAGATAATGTTATTGGATTTTTGGATGATTAAATCCATTCAATAAGACCTTATAGTGATTTTTCTACATTTTATTTTTTGTTAAAAAATAAATTTCACATTAAAAATATGAGTTATAACAAGTAAAAACAAGGATTATAGGGAGAAATAAAACATAACAAGAACAACACCCCTACTTATAAAGGGGATGTGCGAGAGAGAGAGAGAGAAATTCCTTTCTTTATCACATTTATATTTATAGTTAATAGTTAAGGATGAAAGTTTGGGTAATTAACTATTAACAATATACTTAATCTAATCAATAAAAAATAGTTAGAAATTATTACCAAAAAACAGAAATAGTTAGAAATAGTTTTGAAAAAAATTCAGAAATACTTCCTCCAATCCTTAATATAAAAACTAATTAAAAAGTTATATTTGATCCTAAATATAAGACTTCAATTCACTTTATCTTTCAAATTTATGATTTTTATTCCAAAGTATTCCTATTGATTATATACATTAAGGGGGTCGTCATGATGACATATAATATTTTAGGAAAATTAACCTATTTTTGTTATAAATAACTGATATAATTAATTTTCTAACTTCGCCTAATTTAATTCTCTATCTCATATATTAAGGAAAAGAGGTAGTAATATTTATTGAACAAATTTTGTGTCAAAAGAAGTTTTATTACTGATTTATCCATCCTGTAGGAAATGTTATTTTAGGAGTGTTAATCTATTTTTATCTTCCCAAATCGATCTACTATCCAATATTATTTGAGCATATAGAAATATATGATAATAATAATACGTTATTATGTTGATTATGAATATATATATATATACACACACACACATATAGTATACATTTGTAAAAAATTCAATGTTGAATTGTTTTTTCTAAAAAAAGTTTTCGGATGAGTTGTTAAACTTAAAGTAAAAGAGAAATGACATTAAAATTAGTAGTAGGGTTGGATTAAAAAATTATAGTATTGGGTTGGGGTGTTCAAAGTTTTTCTGCCCCGATTTCCCCATCCAAATCACAAGTAACCAGTCCCGAAAATTTTCAAAACTGGAAAATTCGGGATCAGGAAAAATATTTTCTGGACAGGACCGGGAATGAGACTTCCTGATCCTAAATTTTCTCGATGCCAAATATATATATATATATATATATATATATATATATATATATATATATATATATATATATATGTTATGGTGCTGTTTTGATTTCATAAATTAATAACAACAATGATTAATTTATTTGATTATGTGAATGTATTGAACTAATCCTAAAGAAATGAAACACCTTAATTTATCTTTCAAGCTTTAGGCATGTAGCTAAGCTCCTTTTGATTATGTAATAATGTATTGGATGGGGTCTGTCAATGAGTGACTTTTGATAGAATAAACAAGATTTCATACCAAAATCATTATATTTATATTGCAAATCAAGTAAGGAGTTGTTACAATTTTTGAATTGATGATGGATAAATTTTGAGTTTCATTTAGATTTTTAAGCATTGCATGCTTTGAGATTTTTCTAGAATTCCAGATCCTGACCTGGGAAATCCCAATCCAAATCAAGGCAGAAATTTTTCAAGATCAGGATCTAGAATGATATTTTTTTTCTGAGCTTTCTCCGGGGTCACTAACAGGGTCTCCCAATCCTTTCTCACCCCAAGAACACCCCTGATAGTAGGATTCCATGTAACACCCCAAATTTTATATTCACCGAATATATTTTAATTATTCGATAAATTCAATAAAATGGTGAATATTAATGAAAAGATGAGCAAATTAATTCAAGAAAGGAAATTAAATTGCAAAGTTATGGCAAAATCGTAACTTTGCCAATTTAGAGCAGGATTAATTATTTTCTAATTAATTGAAGTTAATTTCAATTAATCAAGGAAAATAGAAGAGAATATATATTGAATATTCTTGGTTAAATAAATCAAGAGTTGTGAAATTGGAAGGACTTGTGCATAAAGCCTTTAATTGAATTATGGAAATATTGAAACAATTTCTAATACCCTTTTTCTTGCAATTTTCACCTAGCACAAGAAAAATAGAGGGAAAAATGATCATTGGGATTAAACATGCCAAATGTCATTATCCCATGGAGAGGGGATTAGTTTATAATTGATTAAGATGGGCACAGGTCAAATTGTGTTAAAATAAGATTACTTTTGCAAAGTAATCATGATTATGGTACACTAATTGAGTGCAAAGTTGGATTAGTTGGAGGAAACTCATCTGGTTAGGGAAGACATAAGGGGGGACGGTTTTATGCTAACCAAAATGGGGAGGAAATTAGTTCAATTCTAATGGAGCAATTATGACACAAATGTGCACAAGATAAGGATTTTGACAAGTGTCACCATAAGATGCTTTGATGAGATCATGTGGTTAAGGGTGATTGGAGGTGTTTTATTAAACACTCTTCCTTCCTCTTCCCTTGCTCATTTCAGTCAGCACAAGAGAAAAGAAGAGAGAGAGAGAGAGAGAGAGAGAGTTTTCAAGAGAGCTTTGGAGATCTCGAAAGAAGGAAGAAGAAGTTCAAGGCAAGAAGTTGATCTCTTAAGCATTTCTCTTGTGATTTTGCTTAGAAACCTCTCTAAACCTTTCTTCTTCATGGAATCCATGGTTTTGAAGACACATTTTGAGCTCAAGGAGAGAGAGGAGAGGACGCCTAGAAAGAGAAAATCCAAGAACTCAATAGGTAACTCCACAAAACTCAAATCCATACAAGTATGTTGTTATTGTTGAAGTGTATGGTTGGTTTGATGATTTTTGGTTAAGTTGTTAATTGGGAAAGTTCTAATCCTAAGGAGTTATGCTGCCCAAAATTCTTTGAATCGTGGTTAGTATGTGTTTAAATGACTTAATAAAGGATTAGAAGTGAAAAGGTACAAGTTTTGTAAGCTAAAACACAAAACTTCTAATTTTCCCTTTTCTCAGAGAAAGTTTTGGCCAAGCACTGTTTTGGGGGAAGGAGTTGGATTTTCAATGATTCGATGGTTCCATTGGATTTCAGAGGCAAAAATAAGTGGGGTTACAGTTGGTCATTTTTTCGGAAAAGGCCGAAAAAACATAATTAAGAAAACGCCCCTAAAACCTTAAATCAGGGTTGTCAAGGGCAATTCCTAATTTGACACTGAATTTGGTGATTTTGAGCTTGAAAATGGATTCCTTGGGTTAAAATATGTCAGAATAGCTCTAGTTAAATTTTTGGGAAAACGTGCCATCGAGCCGGGCCAGGGTCCGAGGGCATTTTGATAAATTTTCGCCATAGACTAATATAACCACAAGAAATAGTATCGAAAAGTCTGAATGATACTTGGATAGGTTATGATCTATTTCTTGTACATTTAATATTTTAATATCGAGTCGAAAGCAGGAAGCGACACGTTTTATAAGGCATACTAAAAAGGGGTTGAAAGAACTTTGAAGTAGGGACATTATCCTTTATACATCATATCATAGTTATATAATTGTGTGGATGCCATTGTTTGTAAATGTACTTTATCAATCAACATATTTTTCCTAGAGGGGGGCAATTAGTGCCAGGGGCACTTACACTGGGAGTTGGTGAGAATCCAACCGATGCAGATTAATAGGGCTGGGCCCTACTCATATATACATGCAGATAATATGTTTATATTGTTCATTAATTGGTACATACATAGCGCATATCATATTTACTTTTCGTATTTTCTATGAACAACAACATGTTTCTATTGGGATTCCTTGGAATCTCGCCCCTTTTTTCTAAACAAATATATCAGCGGGTGCCAGTGGATCAAAAGGCAAAGGCGTAGACGCTGGGAAGTGTTTGGAATGTGTCTCGAGGTGAGGTCAAAGACGGTGGTTATAATTAGTTTATGCTTAAGATATTTTGGGGAATCCTATATATATTGAAGTTTCCACTGTATTTTGTATTTTGTCTACGAACAACTTTGGGATTATAAAGAATATTGTTATCAGTATATATGTGCTTTTCTGTATGCCCAAGGAATTCAGTCTTTTCTACTCTTCGTATATCGAAATGGAAACGGGTATTGACATTCCATTTAACCAAAATACTATTCATATACCTACGGCGTTGAGGTACTATTTGGAAGAGCGTTGGGGTACCCCGTTAGGTAGCAATTCAATGTTTTGGCTCGATGGTAAGAGCGATTTAATCTCACCAATTAAGTCCCATGTTTGAAACTGGCATGCGATGGAAGTAACCATTCAGAAGTGTTGAATATCTAAAAGGTTTTTAAAGAATAATTTTGCGAACCAAAAATATTAAAAAGGAAGAAAATTTACCCTTACAGTTTAAAAACTAATGTTAATCGTAAAAAAGTTGATGTTAATAGTTAACATTTTTAATGATAAGGGGATACCCCGTACTCTTGAATGGTTACTTTTGCAACAAAATTTCATCTTAACCCAATAATATTTGAGTAAATATTATTTACCTATTATTTTTCAGTTGCATCAATCACCCTAAAAATCTGCGGGGCAATTTTTTCCTTAACATATTTTTAAGATGAAATTTTACCCTTAAAACATTTTTTCAGTTGCAAATTTATCCTCACCATTAACTACAAAAAGTCCGTAAGTTAAAGTGCATCTAGTACCTAATTGTAGAGTAGTTTTTTAGAGCATTTTTTACTTTAGAGTACGTTTTATAACTCCTTTCATATTTTCAATGCTCAATATATGTATTTTTAGTATTCATTTTTAACATTTTCATTAATCAATTTTTAAATTTTTTGGTAGTCATCTACAAAACAATTTAAGAGCAGTATTATACCAAAATAAAACTTTAAGGATAAAATTGCACTATAAATAAGATCGGGGTGTTGAATGCTACTGTACCCTGAATATTTACAATGCTGTACTTATATATTTCAAAAATATTAATACGACCATCAAAATTCTTATATAATATGAAATTAATTTTATAACTATATGATATTTAACAATATGGAATCAAACCAAGCAAGTTTGATTTAGAGTAGCTAGCCTTCTTAAGAGTTTTCTGTCTTTACATGAACCTACCTGATCCTAAAAACTCATAAAAATCGACCATTGATACTATTTGAGTACCTCTACAGGATAGGCTTCAACAAAAAACTGAAGAGTAGTGACAACAAGTAACTGAGTTCAGTAGTTCCTCATATAAAATTATTGACTCTAGAGATATAGTAATGTGGAGAAGACAAAATTGTTTTAAGCACCAATAGAATTAAAGCGCCCCTTGTTTCATAGTGGGGACGATAGGTTATTCACATTTCATTAGTTGGTTAGAGGCGAACTGATAGATAAGCAGTGGTAATTCTAAGGATTCTTCCGGAGAAAAAAAGACACGTCTCCTATGCTACTCATAATATGTGAGCATATCAATGTAATTTCATAGTCATTAAGTCAGAATGCTAGATGAAGAACATAAGCTAAGCAAAAGAAGGCCTGCCAACAAAACTAGTAATCTAGGAGAGTAATACATTCTATAATGGAAGCTTTAAAATCATAATATTCAATAAGATTTAATTCCGGTATAAAACCAGTGGTAACATTTTATAATATAATATTTATGTTAATTTTAATAATTATATTATATATATAGATATTAAATATAAAGCTTGTGTGAGTGTGTGTGTTTTGTAAATTGTTAAAATCGAACGTATCATCATTAGAATAAGATCATAACACTGTTCCTGATAGAAGCAAGTTGTTTAGAAGGAAAAAAGGATAATTGACACCCTGATCCTCTAAATTATTGAAACATTAACTATTTACAAAATGATTTTTTTTTACAATTGACCTTGTTTGATAGGTAGTCAGGGTTAAAATACTCCAATGTAATTTAAAGTCTTTTCTTTTATCGTTAAAACAATAAATAAACGTTTAGATTTAATATTTTATTAAAATATAATTATTATATTATAAAATAACTATTACAATTTAATCGTGATAGTTTACAACAACATATCGCATGAAAATTTTTTAAAAAAATAATTTTATAAGATATTATATCTCAACCATTCATTTTTTTTAATACAATGGTGTTAGACTTTGGGTCCAAGTCCGCCCTTGATGGGCCGGACTATTTGATTAGGAAATAAGTAGCCTAATAAAATAAGAATAAAATGCTATTTGGAAATATTTCAGCAATAATTATGGATTTGTTAAAAGAGGAACAAATCACCATAATTAGGGAATTAATTGAGAGACAATTAATTGCTGTCTCGGAAGGCAAGAAGGAGTGCACACGTTTCCTAATTAGTGGCCTCCATAAACCACTATAAATAGGGTGTGCCTCCTCAATTGCAATTCACCCCGCCATTGAGTTTTCTGGCAATTCCCTTCTCTCCTACCATCTTTCTGGTTCTAGTGATCTGCTGTGCAAATCACAATTAGGCTCTAGTAGTCTAATAATTGTGTGGGCACAAGTATGGAGTATTGGAGCTTTGACCCGAATCCGAACATGGATTCGTCCAGGTACGCCTAATCTCCTTTTAGTTAATATTTTTTCCTACATTGGCATCAGAGCCATTTGATCCTTGAGGCTGTGATTATTCTATGTGAATAATAATGTGATATAATTTGTTTATATCTCTCCATCATATTTTCCGCTGTGCTACTGTATTTTTTTTTCTCAAGCTTTATATCCGTAGTCTCTATTCCTTGAAATTTTTCGTTGGATATGCATGTTCTCTGGTTCATATGTGAATATTTTTGGGAATCTGGGCGTATGTTTTCCAAAATGTGAACATGTATATATATATATGTATATATTCTATCTCTGCCTCCATATGTATATATGCGTGTCTATGTGGAACCAAAGACGTGAACATGTATATATTTTTTGCTTCTGCATATTTTTCCAGGCGTGATATATATGTCACAAAACCTCCTCTAATTACTTTATATATGAGCATGTGTGTGTATATATTATGGCACAAATTTCCTTCTCTTCTCCTCGTCACTTCTTCGATCTATTAAAGTTGGGTGTTTTTGGAACCTATGTGGAACTAAAAAAGGAAAAGACTTGACCCCTCAAAGGTTAGAAGAGCCTTTGAAACACAGAGACACACATCCGGTCGAATTACGTCGTGCCGACAACGTCGAGAAAAATTCGGTGTTTGAAACTTAGTGTTTTTGCCCAAAGTAAGGACATGGATGTATAGAGCTCGAAGAGACAATTCCAACGATCCTTAGAACGCGTCAAACGGAGTTCGGATGAGCGAGAAATGAAGGAAAGAAGTTGGCGGGTCGTTAGTCGCCGCCGCAACTTCACTTGTGATTTGATCAATGAAACAGAGATTTTAAGATCAAATAAATGCCATAGATTTGTTGTTCGCAGAACTACGATTCCAACGACACCAAGAACGAGAAAAACGGAGCTAAAACGAGGGAGATATAGCCTCCCAAAGTTTGTGGGTCGCGATGACCTGCCGGAGCTCCAACCGGGTCGGGTTGACCCGGCTAGAGGTTGAAGATGATGATGTGCCAGTCAATGCCATGTCATTGGTCAACTAATGCCACGTGACGCCAATGAACGGTTGCCACGTCAGCGCCAAACGCCACATTAGCATCGGTCAACGAGGCCACATCATCCGTTGACTGAGACATGTCAGCGTCACGTCATCAACACGTTAGCGATGAAGGGTCACAGTTGACCAGTCAACATTGACTGGTCAACGGTCAACAGTCATTCGTTGACGGTTGGCCTAAAAAAAAGAGGGAAAGGACATATGGCGCGTGGGTCCCACTGGGGTCTCCTTTTGACACATAGCAAGCACGGTCGGAGAGAGGACGGCGCGTGGATTCTTGGGAGCCGGTGCATGTACGTCAAGCGCCACCGCCGAGAGTGGCCAACGCTGGAATTTTCCAATTTTTCAGGATTTTTCCATCCAGACACCTTCTAGGGGCGCGTGAGAGCACGTGGGACCTCCGATCGAGACGTGGTTTATTCCTAAAAATCCCTAAATTCGAGAGCTTCAATTTGATATATAATTTGCATATATTTGAAGCACGTTTGGATCTGTTGAGTCAAAAAAGTGCTTGTATGCACCTAGAGATTCCCAGAAAATATTGGAATTGAATCAATGTTGGTTCTATTGTTTTTTGGGATAAGTTGGCTTATTTTTTTAAGAGTTTTTTCAGTTGCAATATAAGGTTAAATGCTGAAAGATTCTTAAAAGTAAGGGATTATTCAAATGAGTTTTTGAATATAAAATCCTATCCAACCTTGACTCAAACTCTTAGAGATAAAAACCTGAAAAATTGCAGCAACTTAAAATTATTCAATAATTATTGAATAATAATAAGTCTTTCCATGCTTCTAACCACATTGATCCACTTGGTTTGAAGCAATGACTTATAAAAGTTAACCTTTTATCATATATGTTGTGACAAAGGACAAGACAGATAGAGATGTGAGAATCATCTCATCAAGTGGGAGGTATGCTGTAAATACATCCAAATGAGTGGATGTAAACATGCCAAAGAGGAGCTGGACATTGTAGTTAGAAGCTACATGAGTTAATATGGTCAGAAGGGCCTATGAGAAAGAGAATCTGTTAAGAGACAACAATATGAGGCTTATATTTTTAAATGTTCTTGTTTTTCCATTGAATTTAAGATTAAATTCTCTGTTTGTTTTTTGAATTGAATTCAGTATATTCTCTTCTTGTTTTCTTGAACATTCATGCTAGTTAGATGATATTGTGTTATTATCTTATTAATATAACTGCTCTTTGATTGAGTAAGAGTTTTCTTGAATGCGTTTAGAAATTCAAAGGGGAAAGTGTTCAAATGAAGACTGTGGTTAAAAGGGTGATGAGCTAACTAGTATGATTGGGATGGGAGTCAACATAGTTGTCTCCTGAACATGAAACTAGTGAACTTATTATCTAATTATCCTTTGTCTTATTTGAACAAATAAGATTTGTATACCATAATCGTCTGAGTGACCAATTATGACCAAGTCTATTTGACTGAGCTTATGAAGACAAGCTCAATAGAGATATCTGTGGAGTTAAAAAAACTCTTAAATCTCTTTTATTCAAGAAGAATGAGATGTCAGGGACATCCTACCAACTAGTCTTCAGCATTTATAGTTTAAAGCAACCGAAGGATACAAAAGATTTATGCTATCAAGTATAGAAAGAACAACATTGCTTAAACTTATGTTGGTATAAGCAATGTAACCTTATCCAAACCGTGTGGATAGTGTTGGAAGATAGTGAAACAGGTGATCTTCTTCCATAAAGTTAAAACTAAGTTAAGTTTTAACATAGTGTACTAAGTCCTAACATATTGTTTAGGCAACACTTGAGGCATATGTCAAACTAAGAAGTTGAGACAGACTAAATGCCAAGTTCTTTCTAACAAACAAGTGTATGTTGTGATAAGACATCTCCCAGTGAGTGGGAGTGAGCCACGACTTCCAGTGAGTGGGAGTGAGCCACGTCTTCCAGTGAGTGGGCGTATACGAAAATTGCCTCTGATATGCATATTGTAACATTCAGCAATGTGATTCACCACATTGAACTTAAGTGTAAAAGACTGAAGGATTCAAGATCCATCAGTCAGATGAACTTAACTAAAGAGTGGAAGGATTCATCCTCTAAGCCCAAGGGCAAGAAACCTATGAGGTAAACTTGATCTAGAGGAGGTCAAATGGTTTCTACAAAGATGAAAAGTTACATTCATAATCCTTAAGGGTTGTAAAAGTAGCAATCCACATGAGTTGTGGATATTTCAGAGAAGCATATGGCTTCATGTCAAATGCAAAGCAATAAAGAGATAGAATCAAGGGATTGGAACTTGCACGTTAACTCTGCACTGATAAACCACCCTGATTCACTCCATGCAATTGCAACTGACAGATTACATCTTTGCTATCTCTTTAGTTAAGGATTGATGGGACTATGATTCTCAAATCCTTTGTTGGATTTTGATGTTTCTTTTATAAGGATAAAAGATTCCATTTCTTGCCACATGTACACCTTGATCAAAGGGAATGATCAAACTAGCAAAATAGTATTTGCTAAACAACGTGTGCTAAAGGGTTAATACCCTTATGAATAAGTTGAAAACTTATTCTACCAGGCAAGAAAGACAAAGAAACATTTTTTGAGAATATCCACTGCAATTGACAAATTATGGCGTTAGTGAACCAATGAATGTGAGGGCAAAACGCAAACAGCTTGGTGTTTCATTAACATTGTGGACGTTTACTCGTAATACAGTAATGTTTACTTGATTATTGGCAAGTGTGAAGCTGTTAGATAATGGCTGAACTAGTCAAAAATCAGTTAAACTAAAAGGAAAAGACCTTTTTTTTAACTAACAAAGGTTAAAGACACCCATGTGATTAGTTCAAGCTGCTTTGTGTATAAGAAAGGCATTGTTAGGCAACTATTAATACCTATAACCCTTTAACATAATAGTGTTGTTGAAATGGAGAGATAGACCTCTCCTTGATTTGGTTATGAACGTAATGGCATCAATGAGGCTATCAGCCATATGTTGGTAGGTGGACTAATAACTGTTATATTCACACTTAACCAAATGCCCTCTATGTCAGTTACGACCTTACCCTATGAATCGTGGATGGGCCTTAGACCAGGGCCAAGTTCGTTAAGACCATAAGGGTCATCAACTTTATATTCACACTTCTTCCTATGAGTAAGGAAGATTAGGGCTAAGGTATATAAGGTATCTTTTTGTGAGATGACATGAGAATTTGACATGACACGTCTTCATTAGTGAAAATGATGGCGGTTCAGTGACTGAGAGAAAACTGTGGGACACAACGTTCATAAAACCAAGATTTCCTAGCAGGAAATGAGCATTAATCACAATAAATCTCTTTAAGAGGTTCACAAGTGACAAGGAATAACCAAGTATTCCTAAGTTCACTTATCCAAGTGGGAGGATTGAGACCATTTTTACAATAAAAGAGGTAAGAGGTAAGTTACGAGAGAATTACCTCACTCATATATAGGAAAAGAATCCTATGAAATCCACCTCGGAGAAAATTGTCATCTAGCGAATGACTATAAGGGATAGATTCCCTAATGGATTGAATGCTCTCTTCATCATTTAGAAGGTGATGATAAGTACCTATAAGTGTCTAAAAGACACTAGAAGGACCTGCTAAGACGAATTACAAAGTGTCATGCAGGAGGTTTTGGATTCCTTTTAAGCCAAATACGTGTTTGGGTAATTGTCACCTAGCCAAGAGGCGATTGAAAACAAGTTGGTTCTCAAATCTGTTGGGGGCATGAAGAACCTAAAATACTCAGTGGCTAAGGGGTAATACAATGGAAGGTTGTGCGTTGTGCGTTTTAACTCTGAACTTTGGCTATGATAACAAGCTTGGTCTTGAAATTGCATCAAGATGATGTAAAGACCACCTTCCAATTTGGGATTTTGGAAATTGGATGATGAACTCTACATGAAGCAGCTTAAGGGCTTCGTAGAAACAATCACCCAAATAGTAGTATTTGAGGTTTTTCACAAGGTGAAAGCCTTGCCAACTTCGAAATAATCGAAGAACACTACATAAGTCCCAAACGGTCTAATGATGATTCTTTGTGAAGTCATCCTTTGTCAAATGACATATGAAACAAGTGTCAAGGGAGTCAAAGGAATAAAGGATCAGAGAATCATTAAATTCTGAGTTCAGAAAGTCATGGGTTGAACAAATATCTTGAATGACAAGATAAAAGGGGATTGCACAAGAAAGATACAGTCTTTTCCACCTAAGACATGTACAAGGGTAATCCTTAGACATCTTAGGATGTCAAACTATAAACCCATGGACACTCCTGAAGTCAAGGGCATAAATCTAAAGAGGTTACATGTCCTATGAGGAATCCAACATAAGAAAGGTGGATAGAGTCCCATGTGAGACTGTAGTTGGTAATATGAATGTACACATTGGTGTACATAAGACCAAATGTTTTTGGGTCAGACTTGGAAGTTGTTTTTGGTCCTACTGTGAAATGGGTTATGAGAATAACCATGGATTAAGTTATCAAGACAACAACTTTCCTTTTTGAAAGGATACTCCAATACAAAACCTAGGCAAATGGTGACGGAGTAAGGAAATATACAAAGTATTTTTTTCCTATTATCCATGGAAATAGAACACAGGGTGTGTTCTGCCATCATTCAAAGTGCCATATGGCTAAAGTAATTCCTATGAGAGATTGGGAATGAATGGTGGATAGAAGGATCCAAATGATAACATTTTATGATGAGGATCCTAAGTATCACAGCAAGGCAAAACATACTTTTTGATACATCTCTATGAGAGATATGCTTTCAAAGAGGGAAAGCGATAGTTCAATGACCTTCTACTAACAGAATGTTGGTAGATCCCCTTATTGAGCTCATAGCTTGATTTTCATTGAGTTAATGAAAATCTAGGGGCGCAATTAAAATATAAGGTCGTGAACTTCTTTTATATGAAGATAAAAGAAATAGTATGTATGTTATGAGTAAATACATAAAGGTATACAGTTTTGTATGTCGTACAGGTCAAAAGAGGTTGGTTCACTCACATGAACAACCGTCTTCCCATGTTTTGCAGGGGCATGGGAAGGTAAGACGAGCAAATGATCACCATGAGATGGTTGAGAAGAATCTTTGCATTTGTTAGACTAAGATGAGATCCACATGTGTGCATATACACAGAAAATGGATCGAAGCATGAATATAGACCTGTAGCCAGGCAAAGAACTCTTTTTCACAAACGAGATTGTAAAAGAGATATTGTGAAAAAGAAAGTTCTGATTCAAATGTTGAGTACATTTTGGAACTAATGTCTATACGGTGAAAGATAAAGAAATCGACGTACACCTCAAACCATTCACCGTAGCATGCAATTCATACTGCATGTGCTTGAGAGTTAAACTGCAACACGAAATATGGGTGAAAGATCCCTAGTTCACCATAGTGTGAGTCCCAAGAAGGAAGAATCCTTCCATGATGTCCTTAAGACTTAGGCGACATCATGAAAGCTTGGTTTGGTGACAGCTACTTTAGCTGAAGCTCTATGATCATACTTGATTCGGTCAGACGAGTAAAAACTAGGAAAGTGACCAAATCAAGATGGACTGATGATTAGTCAAAAAGGAAGATTTACTCCTAGATACATAAGATGTGCTAGTATCTGTGGTCGACCCCTTACTAGCTCTGTGTGTAGCTAGTAAGTGCGGATACTATGTGCGTGGAAGGCAATCTGAGTTAATCAACATATTAACTCGAGAGGGATTAGATATGCCATGAGCAATATGTATGAGAGAATCTGGGGCATATGAGGCAATGAACATATAGCTTACAGTTATATATAAAGGGTGTCCTTGGATGCTGATCCAATATGAGAGATTTGTAGTATCACAAGCACCAAATCTTAAAGATGTTTTTGCCCACGCAGTCACGGCAGACGCCAAGTATGAAACAAGAAAGAGTAACGCACCCACGATGGGAGGACCATCAAGTGTGAGTGGGAGATGTTAGACTTTGGGTCCAAGTCCGCCCTTGATGGGCCGGACTATTTGATTAGGAAATAAGTAGCCTAATCAAATAAGAATAAAATCAGCATAAAATGCAGATTTGGAAATATTTCAGCAATAATTATGGATTTGTTAAAAGAGGAACAAATCACCATAATTAGGGAATTAATTGAGAGACAATTAATTGCTGTCTTGGAGGGCAAGAAGGAGTGCACACGTTTCCTAATTAGTGGCCTCTATAAACCACTATAAATAGGGTGTGCCTCCTCATTTGCAATTCACCCCGCCATTGAGTTTTCTGGCAATTCCCTTCTCTCCTACCATCTTTCTGGTTCTGGTGATTTGCTGTGCAAATCACAATTAGGCTCTAGTAGTCTAATAATTGTGTGGGCACAAGTATGGAGTATTGGAGCTTTGACCCGGATCCGAACATGGATTCGCCCAGGTACGCCTAATCTCCTTTTAGTTTATATTTTTTCCTACAAATGGAAAGGATGGTGAGAAGAAAGAAAGAAAGAAAGAAAGAAAGAGAGAAAGAGGATCAGGAGATCCAAATCAAACTGTATGCGAAAAATAAAAAATCGCTCTTTTTTTTAGTAGGATTGAATTAGCACTTATTTTATCATTGTCAATAACAGTAAATTTACACAGTAAATGAACATTTAAGTGGATGTGTAATACCCCGAATTTTGAGACTCGAGGTTAGAGAATAAGCCTGAGATTAGTGGATTGCTAAGCCCCAGTTTAGTAAGATCCCAAATTGTAATTAGGGGTTAATGACTACAAAAGTGGACGTGGTTAGTGATTAATGAACCCTTTTAGAGAATATAAAGTGGATTGTAGTCACTTGTGTTATGAGCAACGCTAAAACCCTGTATTTGAGTTCAATTATGGATTAACATCCAAATTGACTTAGAATAGAGGGAAGAATTGAATGGGGTATTGTGATGGAAATGGTGTCATGTTGTAGTATTTAATCATTGGAATTGATTTAAATTAGATTGGACACATTGGTTGCAAAACTGGAAATGCTGTCCAGTGTGAATTCTGTCTGGGCAGTCTTCTCGTGTGGACATTTATACTAGGCAAATGACGTTAGAAAATTATGAAACTTTCCAATCTTAAATTTCACATCCCAAGCTTCAAAATGGACATATAATTTATGTCATTTCGTTTTGGGAACTGGGAGATATGACTGTCCAAAGTTTGAGGTCGAAAATGGACTCTGTTTTGGGGCAGTGATGAAATTTGTGTAATTCTGGAATTTTGTGGTGATTTATGATAATGGATCATATTTTTCTAATGAAGAGGACTTAAATACCTTTCATTTGGCTTTGGAATCACCTCATTTAAATTTTTCTAGAATTAGTTATGATTTTGCAAAGTTTGGTCAGAAATCTGCCAGAAATCCGAAAATTGAGAATTATGACATCATCATGTTGCATTGATGACATAAGCATGGGATATGTTATTAAACGGTTTTTTCCTTCTTCCTCCTCATTTCTGACGCTGGGAACAGCTGAAATAGAGAGAGAGCATATGGGATCTTTAGAGAGAGAAAGAGGAAGAAATCTCACAAGGTAAGCCGATTTCTCCGACGATCTAGCTCCTAACGCGTATAACCTTGCTTCTAAGCTTCTCTTTCATGTTCTTTAAGGTGTTGGAAGCTCAATTTTCATGGTTTAAAAGGGGCTAGGGTTCAGCCATATTGAGTAAAAGCCAGAGGGAGCTTGAGGTAACTTCTGAAACTTCAATGTTTGATTGTTCTGGCTGCTGTGGTTGATTTAATCGGTGAAATTTCACCGGATTGTCTTTGTTTGTAAATTTGGAAAATGGGTTGGCCTAGGTGTTATGCTGCCGAAATTGATACTAAATGGTAGTTCTAACCCAATGTAATGGTTAATAAAGTGGTTAGGAGTAGAAAGAAACACGTTTACGGAGCCGAAACCAAAAAAACCCCAATTTCCCCGGAGTACTTATATATTTCGGTTATGGCTATAAATGGGTCTTAGAGTTGGATTTTCAATGATTTTATGGTTCCATTGAGTTCAGGAGCAAAAATTAGGTGGGGTTACAGTTGGTCACTTTTTCGGAAAAGGCCGAAAAAGCATAATTACGAAAACACCCCTGAAACGCTTAAAGTGGGGCTGCCAAGGGTAAATTTGTAAATTGACATTGAATTTGATAATTCCGAGTCCGGAAATGGATTCCTTGGGCGAAAATATGTTAGAATAGCCCATGTCAATATTTCAAGAAAAGTACAGCCGAACCGGGTACGGCGGGGTCGGGCCGGGTCCCCAGGGGTATTTTAGTAAATTTTCAATATAGCCTCATATAACCCCCAGAAACACTATAGAAGTGTCTAAATAGTACATTTGACATTGTAGGATCGAATGTGAAGCCCCGAGTTGCTGGCACGCAAATCGAGGAGAAAAGACTGGAGGTAGGGAACTTATCTCTCCTGCATGCTCTGATAACTGTATTAATGTGTTGATGCATGTTATTGCTTTGCTTGATTATGTGGAACATGTATGAATGATTTGAAGCTATGTTTCAATATATGCTATGGCCATATGTGTATCGTTCGAAGCATTGAGCTTATAGATTTGTCATGGTATGTGTGCATGAGTTATGTGATGCAAGCATGTCATGCATTAAACACTTATCTTGTCTGCATATTGATAATGTTTCCCTACTGAGATTCTCTCGAATCTCACCCTCCCTTACCAACAATTTAGACAGGGTAAATGGCTCATGGAGGGAGCGGCAGGACTCCTCCGAGATGAGATTGTGTAATCCCCATTTGAAGAACTGTAATGGGCAATTGTACCATGTGTATCTTTAGCGAAGGTATGTACCCGGGATTGCCGGGATGATTAAGTTGTGCACTCTGATATTTATATGAATGTGATTTATCTTTGCGTAGTAATTGTATTCGAAATGTGAATATGAGACCAAGTTTATAAATGATTTCAAAAAATATTCGTGAAAACCCTGTCATATAATGGGTTAGTAAATGTTATTTGATTATTATTGGTCTCTATTTTATTTTAATAACGTATTTCGGATATAATTACTGAGGGGGTTACAGGATGGATCGCTATTATTTTTTATTTTCTTGATGAATAATACAAAACAACATTGTACAGCAGATCGAACTGGTTGCAGACCAAGAATATGACTAAGACTGTATTTGGATTAGTAAAAATGTAAGTTTGAATGTTTAGATTGTATAATATGATTTATGTTTATACTGATTTTTGAAACAGTTAGTTTGATAAACTAAAACTTATTTAGATAATTAATATACAAGTAAGTTTGAATATAAAATAATTTAATAAGAATAAAAATAGTTAATGTATTATTTGAAAAAAAAAATTGAATTAAATTTTAGAAAAAATTAGAAAAAAGTCCCCTTTAAAAATTTAATTAGTGAATATAGCTTTAATTAGAGTACTATCATACTTTATATATATAAACTTAGCGGGTTATTAACACCAATTAAATTTCTAATGCGAGTTTTTCCCGATTTCTGTTAAATTTTATTATTTATTTTTCTTCTTTGGATACTTTAATAAATAAAGATAAAATTGAAAAAGAATCATTATTAAACTTTAAGTAGACTTGTATAATTAGGAACAAATGTTATTTTAATAAAACAAAGTGAGACCCAATATCTTTTCTTCATGAGATATTTGATTTATTCTCTTCTCATGATAGAAACTTCTCACTCCACGGTAGAAAAGTTAAAAATATGAAATTTTAGCTTGTGATTTAAAGCAGCTTTTTCTTCAAAAGTCCAATTGAAAAAAGCTGATCCAAACATCACATAAGTTTAAACAAACTACACACATTAAATTATTGGACAAACAATATTCATAATTAATCTAGCACTGTCTTGTCAGGCCATAATTCTTTAAAAACAACAACAACAACAACAAATCTAACACTGCACTTCTTCCTTCAAAAACTTTAATTTCATTCAGGGAAAGAGTAACCTGCGATTCAATAATTAAAATAACGATTAATAAAAAGCGATAATATTAATTGTTTAGAGTCTTAGATTAATTAAACTCACCCATATGCATTGCAAATCATTCAAGTAAGCCACAAGGGCATAACATTAAAAAGTTCATAGTCATGGACAACCATATTAATGAGATTGACGGTATCACACACACAAGTGTGGCAAATTTTCCGATTAACAAGTTGAAAAAATGAAGCTTATCTTGAGCTCCAGGCCCATTCTAATACAAAGCAAAATATAATAATACTCCTTTCTTCTAGTCCGAGATCTAAAAACTAGATATTTAATTTACAGACACTAAAAAAATTAGTTAAATTATTTATTTGTAAAGAATGTATTAATTTTCCTATAATGTCCCATTTAATCATTTACATTGACAATTACTCTGATTGGTGTAAATTTTCATTTAATATATGCGCATTCAATAAAGATAATTTGGGATATAAAAACTATAATTATATTTGGGAGACAGAATAGATTGAAATCTTACCATTATAATTTTTACTTAAATTATTTCTATTGGCTGCACATGTAAAGGGAGTTTCAATTAATGAGATAGTTTTCCATGCAAATGATTAGAGGAAGTATTTTAGGAAAAATCAACACATTGTTTTACAAATAAATAACTTGAATAATTTTCTTGATATCTGTAAATTAGTTATCTAGTTCATACGTTATGGAAAGGAGGGAATGGTACATACTTTTGAGGGAGCAAAGTAATTAATCCCGAATAACTAGAAACTAGGCACTTAATTATCTTTGATGTCCAACGAAAAACAGTGAGTAAATAAATAAAATAAAACACAACTCTCTCGTATGAGTTTATAGCAACTTACCTCATAGTAAGAGACGTGTCCAATGCTTGCTCTTCTTCATATTCAAGCAATTGGACCTATCAACACATAATTTCATTTCCCAGTTTGATACAATTCCCAGAGATAAGCACTGACAAACGAAAAACACAAGAATCTGAAACCTTTTACCTGATCTAATAATCTCTGGTTTTCTTCCATGGGTTTGATTTCCTGGATATTGGCATTAATATTTTAAAAACATGAAAAATGAGACGCTATTATCACCATGAATCTGAACAACCTTCTTTAATAAGGAATTAATTGACAGCAGAATTAATGCCACAAGAATCTGAACAACCTTCTTTAGCCTCTGGTTTTCTTCCTTGAGTTCGTCTTCCTTTATTGACATCAAAATTAAACAGATTATTAAAACAAATAAGAGACATGCATGAATCAAAAGACTCAACGTACTACAGCTTCGTTGTTCCATTAAAGGAAAAGAAAAATTCCTATGATTCCCAGACAAACACTGTCCAACATGAAATACGTAATATTCATAGATAAGACCTTTAAAACACATCGGTATAAAGTTCAATTTAGTATATTAGGAATGATTTGGTGTTAAAAAGGAATTTTCTTTCAATTTTATCTTAATTTCCTTATGCTTATTCATCCTAATTTTTCAATTACTTGGATAAAAGATTTGAGAGAATGACTTTTATTAAAAGGCATGTGTTCTTCTCTTATCTAGGACGACGCACGCAAGGCAAATTTTTGCATATTTTTGGTGCTCAAGTTTAAATATTTTGTAAGCTAGCGAACACTTGAAAAATTAAAATTTCTTTAGAATGGCGACCCTAAACACGATCAATAGTATCTCATTATAAAAGAGAGGAAATTAAAAGATTGAATGTATAGGATGCTTTTGATAAATAAACATACATAACGCTAACCTTTTTCTTTAGAATTTTGATCTCCTGCTCAAATACTTCATCCTGAAAGAGATGGAATTAATTTCTGCCTGTTTTAAATATTACAAGATTATTACTCATGCTATGGAATCAAAAAAACAGATAGAAATTACGAGCGCATCATAACTATTTACTGTCGCTAAATAGTATAGAAATATATTTGGGGGGGGGGGGTGTAAGAAGAGGCCACTTCATAGTGAACACTCATTTATATAATATACTGTGTTGGCCTCAATGTTTCAGTGCATTGATCTTCATGATACCAAAGGTTAAACAATCTTTATGAAAGAAAATCATATTGCGTGATAAGAGAACTAGAAGAAAATATCGATGGACCATTTTACTGACGGCTGTCACAACATTATTGAAAATCATGCTAATCATTCAAGGAGGAATATTTCAAAATAACTGAAATAATAATGGCCATGAAGACTAAGAATTAAAGTTTCCAAGGGCTATATATGCTTTTAAAGTTCCATCAACATGCACTGAAGTTAATTGAAAACATACTTAATGAGTTGAGGGTAAGCTTGGGAAATCCTATGGTTGGAACTGAGCTCGGAAACCATGCATTGTTTATTATTACGAGAAAACCTTCATTTGAGTTCCTAAGTTTAAGGATAGTTGGTAAGCCACACTATTCAAGGCTAAAATTCAACACCAATATCGAATAAATATGGTCAAAAAGAAGTTGAATGCTAGGGTAAGCAAAAAGATGAAGTCCATGTTGTCAATTTCATAGAAAAAGTAAAAGAGGAAAGTAAGTTGGTTTTTGGCTCATTCCTCTATTACACATGCTTCGAATAGTATTCGGTTTTTTGATAGTGGATGCTTAATTCATATGTATGGTCAAAGACCCTTGTTTAGTGATCTTAAAACACACACACACAAAAGAAAAGTGAAGCTTGGCTTGGAGATGGCAAGCAATTTTTTGTTGAAAGGAAAGGAACAATTTCCATCAAGAGTCAAGAATAGTATTCGGTTTTTTGATAGTGGATGCTTAATTCATATGTATGGTCAAAGACCCTTGTTTAGTGATCTTAAAACACACACACAAAAGAAAAGTGAAGCTTGGCTTGGAGATGGCAAGCAATTTTTTGTTGAAAGGAAAGGAACAATTTCCATCAAGAGTCAAGACTGTGCAAGGTAATGTTAAATCTGTATGCGATGTGCAATTTACATTGAGCCTAGCTAGTTTAAGAATTTTTTTTAAAAAAAATTAATTTAGTTATTTATAAGAAATGTGTGTAAAGTACCCATTTTAATATTTGAACTAGAAACTACTACTTTGAAAAAACCCTCTTAATATGTGCGATCAATAGAGACAATTTAGGAAAAAATTATAAATTTGGGAACATAAAATGGATTGAAGCCTTATACATGCCAAGGGAAGTAAGTTGTTTTTGGCTCATTCCTCTCTTACACATGCTTCGAATAGTATTTGCTTTTTTCATAGTGGATGCTTAATTCATATGTATGGTTCAAGACCCTTGTTTAGTGATCTTAAAACACACACACACACAAAAGGAAAGTGAATTTTTGCTTGGAGATGGCAAGCAATTTTTTGTTGAAAAGAAAGGAACAATTTCCATCAAAACTGTGCAAGGTAATGTTAAACTTGTATGCGATGTGCAATTTACATTGTGCCTAGCTAGTTTAAGAAATTAAAAAAAAAATTAATTTAGTTATTTATAAGAAATCTGTGTAAAGTACCCACTTTAATTATTTGAACTGGAAACTACTACTTTGAAGAAAAATCCCTTCATATGTGCAATCAATAGAGAGAATTTAGGAAAAAATTATAAATTTTGGAAGGCAAAATAGATTGAGGTCTTATATTTAGGATCAAAATAAACCCTTATGCAAGCTCCTACATTTAAGACCGGAGAGTGTAATTTTGAATTGGCTTTAGGTCCTCAACCCTGAGCATGACATCTGTATCATCCCATAAAGTGGCAAGTTCAGATTATTTTCTCATTTTCCTCACCTAGTGAAAGAAGCACCACACGACCAACTAGCTCTTCAGCATCAATATCTTCCAATGGGTAGAGCTGTTAGAGCCCAACTCATTTAAACCCTTTAAAATTTAGGACCAGGCTTAAGAAATAGGTCCCAAAATGAGTAAATAGCTAGGCTAAAAGATTGGGCCTGATGGGGCCAACTAATAAAATGGCCAGCCCTGAAATATATATTTTGTATTTTTAAACTACTAAAGAAACTAAGAGAGCTTCAGTCCTTCCTTCCTCATCCTAGCTGTCCTCTCATTCTCAAGTTTCAACACTCAACTTATCAATCTTCCTTCAACTCTCAAGTCTCACTTCCTCGTTCTCCATCTAGATTCTGATGTAGCGTGACTTGTTTGTGGTTATCCTTCTCCTTTCCTCAGCCGGCGACGGCATGTTTGAACCAATTATTTGTGTTTATTGTCAGTTTTGTTTACTCAATGACGCATTGATTTGCCTAGTTGATGCTTTGCCAACAGTAAATATGAATTAGGATGAGTAGGATTTGTCTTGACAAAGAAAATCTTGAATGAACCAATATATTGGAAAATGTTTGATTAGATGTGTTCTAAATTGCTATTAGGATAGGCTTATATACCTAATGGGCCTTTATGATACTTAATAAGTGACTTGATTTTATTTCCTCTTGAGTAATAATTATGTTGGAAATGGCATATTTAACTTGAGAAAGGGGAACATGTGAATCAAAAGACACTCATAGCTATTAATGCTCTAGATTAACAAAAGGGACTTATCTATGCTTTATAAATTGAAAAAGGGATTAATCACTCTGAGTTGTCTTGACGATTGTGGTTTTGGAACAAAGAACATTATCATTATATAGCTTAATCCTACTTTTATGTTGCTCACTCTTAATTTTGATTTGCTGCACTTAGTGTCTGTTTAGTAGTATACAGGGAATGAAAGAGAGGATAAATTTTAATGAGTTTGATTTCAAAAAATTTTATAACTTCAAAATTATGGTACAAAGCAGTCCCTCAACATTAGAATACACAATAAGGTAAAGTATGAGATTTATAAGAGATTAAACTGCCAATATATATATATATATATATATTCATATATTTTAACATATCTTTCTACAAAAGATATATTTGATATATATATATATATTGGTCCTTTCATAAAGATATCTTTTAAAATATTGACCCTACACATTCTAAGCCATAATTGTATTTTGCCACTCAGAAGAAAATAATCGTGGAGGCAACAATGGCTTTGTTAGAAGGCAGAGAAGAAGAAAACACACAGAAGATTGATTGAGTTCTCTACACTGCTTTAAACTTCTTCTCTCCTCTTATCCTACAAGATCTAATACCTCTACACATTGAAAATTCAAAATCTAAGGCAACTTGTTGAGATTGGGAATTGTGACTAGGATAAAGGTTACCAAATAGACAAATGTGAGTCCTCCCACCAATTTTAAGATAATGTAAGTTTATTAATAAGACTTGCAAGAACCTTC
This sequence comes from Inga leiocalycina, assembly GCA_963242795.1. Taxonomy (NCBI): domain Eukaryota; kingdom Viridiplantae; phylum Streptophyta; class Magnoliopsida; order Fabales; family Fabaceae; genus Inga; species Inga leiocalycina. Next base: position 65,641,854 of record OY725321.1, read on the forward strand.
TTGAGAAGCCTATGTGCACTAAGATGTTAGGTAGGAAAAAGAACATGAGATTAGGCAACTTCTTGTACAGGCTAAGATTACTGATATAATCTTTATAGGGACCACTTGTTGCAAAACAAATTCTGCACATGATAGCAATACTACTCTTCTTATATGTTTATTTTGTATGAGTGTTTTGGTTTATTTGCATATAATGTTATGTAATGAGTATAAGTAGATGTGTATTCAACGTTAGAGCCTTATTATAGTTAAATATTTACTTCTTTGACAAGAATTACCCTTGTAGTAAAGAAATTTGAAGGTAGAACCAACAAATTGTTGGTTGTGTTGGTTAGCAGCCTCAGCCCCATAGAGGAAGATGCAAGTTCAAATACCAGAAAGAGCATTGGTTGGGAGAGACGAAAACCTTTGCAATCTAACTCTTGAAAAGGTTATATCCTTGACCAAATAAAAAAGAAAAAGAAATTTGAAGGTAGAGCCTGTATAGTGTGAAAGCCCTTGTGTCTAAGAGATGTCTTTTATGAAATACTAAGCCGGTATAGGAAAAGGGGTTAGTGAAGTGAAGTTATTGGAACATACAATGACAAGCAAGTTGTCAATGAGTTTTAAGAAGAATAAAGATCTAATTCAGTTTAATTCAATCATGATTTAGTTACATTTTTGGAATGAGGGATGAAAAGTATTCCATAAATGAGTTGTAGATTTATCAGACAATAATTGAATAATTGGAATATAATTTGGGTTTGTCATTTTAAAAGGGAGAATTTGAATATTGATGGGCTAAACCAGACAAATAAAAACTTTTACAAACCTTTGCTTTTGAGATGCGATTCAAGCTTGTGTTAAGCAAATCTTCTAGTTTCCTTAGGTCTTTTAGGGACAATCCTTGTAGTTCTTCTCCATTGAGCTGTCTGTTAGATGTAGATAAAGCAACATATTTGAATCAACAACAAACAAATTGTACATCCCAATTATAAAATCTCTAACACCATTTAACAACAACAACAATAATACCTCAATTCACGAGTCTTCTCTTTTAGTTCCTTGTTTAGCTTTAAATATTCACCTTCAACCTGTCCAATTACCATAAGCATTTTCATATTCAAGAACTAAAGTTTTAATATATTCTTGAGCATTTTCAAATAAGGTATATAGTTTATCATACCCTTTAATTAAAAAAAAAAAGAAGTTACTGTTGAATAATGGTATCAGTAATATAATATATATATTGTATATCTCAATATTTGTACACTAATGAGCTCCTACACCCTTTTCATTGTGGATACAAATGGGGCTTAATATTACTAAGTCATCATGTCCTTAATATAGGAGCTAGATACCATTAATTTGTGTAGATTAGATAAAAAATGTAGGTTGGTTTTCCTAAGTCAACCTCTAAAATCGTGTGCACTAACACTTCTATCTGATAAAACAACCCCTTATTATATGCAATCAATAGGGATAGTCTGAAAAAAAATTATAAATTTGGAAGATAAATTAGTGTAAGGTCTTATATTTAGAACCAAAATAAACTCCGTAACAAGATTTTGTAAGATCATATATATGCAGACACTAAAAGAGGGATGGGAAAAAGAAAGATGAATGAAAACAGCAGTAGAACAAGGGGTAGAGAGCTGAAGAAAATTATACCTGTAACTCTTGAGATGGCTGGTATGACTTGACAAGGTCCACATCTGAATACAGGTTTCTCCTTTCAATTAACTGCCTCATGCTTAAAACAACAAAATATTGCAAATTAGTTCATATTTTTCTTTTATTATTTTTTTATATATGTTCTGGTACCCTAACATACATAATATTTTGAACGGAGAATTTAATTGCATATACCATCGCTCTTTGGTGAGACTTTAATATATCCCTTGAATAACATGCATGACATGTCAATTTATGAAACAAAAAATGAATTATATTTAATTTGCACTTTCTTAAATTTTATATACACACAGATAGAAACTTTGGTCACATACAATGGAAAGGTTTAAGGAAATAAGAACAGAATGGGAATTGGAAAGGAAAAAGGAAATAAGCCATCCCACTAGGTGAGGTCAACTACATAGATTGCACAATGTCATTATGCAATACCAACAACCAAATCCTGAAGTAGGTTGTTAACTAAAAGGCCCCGTCATCCATGAAACCAATTTACATGTTTGCACATAAAGGACTAATTTGCTATATTGTTGTATAGTTCTTTTGGCTTAGTTAAGGTAAGAGATTATGGATGAAGTCGGTTCCACGTTATTTTGTTATATATATATATATATATATATATCAAGCTAATTAAAAAAGAGCAGATTTATTATGATGTATCCTTCTGCTCTCCACCAATCTTTCTTCACCCTTTGTCTACAAATTTTCATAAGAAGCAAAGAGAGCCTATTCATAATGTGATAAGAAAAGATTAACAAGCTGTTACTTTCTTCTGAATGGCTTCGATGGCTAAGCATTACAGAATACAGATAGATAAATTTTTTACTTAGAGATAAATATATGGTAACAATGGGTAATATAATTCGTTTAAATCTTCAAGATTGACTCATTCAAAATCATAACATGTAAATATTGCCATTAATATCAAAAAATGAAGACAATAAGGAAAACGTCAAGAAGAGCTAACTTACAAACATCAATCAGTTATAAGTTGACAATCTTACAAAATTTTTTATAATCCTCTTTGAACTGTTTTAATTCACTTAATTCAAAAAAACAAAGACATAAAGTATGATCAAAAAGTTACGTTTGGATCTTCTTTATTCACCTAAAAACATAAAATATCTCTCTACCCTAAAAGTATGCCCTATTTAATTGGTAGTACTTCTTGTTTAGACAATTCAAGTTCTTCTTTTGATATTTTTTATTTTCTAAGAAGTATGGTACAAAATATATACACAATTTTACAACCGAAAAAAATCGAAAGTAAATTTAAACAAAAATATGAAGATAAAAACCATCTAACAAGAGCCATATAGACAATCTATCTATGGGCATGCAGAGAGGACATGCGGTACTACTTGAATAGAGTATTGTGGGCCTTGTTTTTTTTTTTTTTTTGAAATCTAAGATGACTATACATGACTTAATGAATAGTATAATTTCTTATAGACTTTATATAATTGATATAATGATACTGATTGTTATGGAAAGGTTCATATATTTACAGAAGAAAAATAACATACTGAAATTAACAAAAGCGTTTGGAATTCAAGCAGCTTCATGATATCTAATATTCCTCCACACACATACATACGTCGTTTTCGTTATTTTATAACCACTATTTTGTAGGGTTTGAATTTGCAAAAGTTGATTGGGCATATTATTCACATGAACCATGAACAACTTCCATAGCCTCTTCCAAGACTGACATTTCAATGTTCGAAATTATCTACTTCATAATTTTAGCAGTAACCTCAGTACATTGTAAAAAGTTTAAGGTATATAAGCAAAGCAAACAGTCATGATGAAATTACTCATCATTTTTAATACGAAGATGAGTAATTCTTAGACAGACGGACACAGACACACACACACACACAAGAGATGCACAAAATCACTATATATATATATCACAAACTTCTCTATCAGCAGATACAGTTCAGGTTTATTTCCTCCTATTCGGTCAGAGAAGAAGAAGTACTGTGTGGAAGCAACTTGAAATCTAAATTATCTGGTATTTTTCAAATGGTTCTTAAAAGAAAAATATGAATTTAAGAGATTAGAGAGAGAATATATATATATATACCTTGTACTGGCATAATCAAAGAGTTTGCCAGAAGCAGAAAAAACAAAGAGAGCAATCTCAGCATCACAGAGAGTTGAGAGCTCCATAGCCTTCTTGAAGAGACCTTTCCTTCTCTTTGAAAAAGCCACCTGCCTCGCTGCCACGTTTTCTATCTTCTCTATCGCTATCTTCCTTCTCGTCATTTCAAATTTTCAATCCCTCTCCTTCAAATCAAGAACAAGAATTAGGGAAATCTTAAGTGTTAGTCCAGACTCACTAAAAGGAAAATTTTTAATTATGCAGAAGATTATATATCTGGGTGTTAAAAAAAAAAAGAAAAAAAGATAACCATAAAGTGAGGATATCTTGTATTGGATGTGGGTGGAAAAAAATAAGAGAAAAGAGTGTTGAGGTGTGGATATTATAGATGAGGAAGGATAAGTGCAGATCTAAGTAGGAAAAGGGAAAATAAATATGAAATGCTGAGGTTTCTTGAGAAGTAGACTGAAGAGGTCTTACCAGAAAGAATATCCTGAAATGTGATGACGGAGGAATGGATGACGGAGGTATGTGTGTCTTGGAGGAGACTTCTTAGCCTGTTTTTTATTTTTAGGTCAATCCAAGAAAAGTCGTTGGAGAGAGAGAGTATATATTTGATCATTCACTGGGAAAATTGTTACTCCCTTGGCTCTCTCCTATGCGCCTGTTTAGTAATAACCTCGGAAGAAAAAGACGTATAAATACCTTCTTAATTACTAGGACCTTACAAAATTTGTTAACACAATTTGTTAACACTTGTAAATGATGGAGAGGTAATTGGGAATGAATCTAAGTTTTAAACGTTTGAGTGCTTTTACCAAAATATCCTCTATTTCTCTTTTATCTTCTACCCCACTCTACATCACCGTCTCCTCTCTCATATGCAATCTTATCGCTATCTACCCCACTCCTCTTTCTCCCTCTTCTCGTCGCCACAACCATAAGATCAGCGGTGAAGTTCCTTCTCTCTCCTTCCCCCACTTCACCATATTCCTCCTCTCTCCTCAACCTGACACTGAGAGCGAGATCAACTGTGAAGTTCCTTCTCTCTCCTTCCCCCACCTCACCATGTTCCTCTTCTCTCCTAAACCCAACGGTGAGAGCGAGATCAGCGATGGTAGTGGTGACGGAGAGAAGGGTGGAGCTACTGTTCATTGTTCATTGTCTTCTACCTTCAACCATGGGCGCCGACTAAATCCTCGACGTTACCAAATCGTTGAAGGAATTGGAAAAAAATGTGGGGAAGAGCTTGGTGGCCGAAAAGATTATGGCAGGTGGCGATGTCATGAAGAAACCCTTTCGAGAATAAGGATGATCTGGTTTGAGATTTTGGAGAAAGAGAGATCAAAGAGAGGGAGGACAAAAGAGAAGCATTCACAGTGGATGCTTCTCTTACTCCCTACCACAGTGTCGTCGAATACTTTCTTATAATCTTCTCAGTTGATTTCAGTCACCACCAAAATCTGATTTTTATTTATGGTTCGATTTTAGTTTCTATTTTGAGTTTTTGCTTGTGTTTTGCTAATTACTATTATGAAGTTATCATTGCCTATATTCAAATTGTCAATACCCCTATTAAGCGTCGTTGACAACTTGAGTATAACAATTAACAATTTGAGTATAGAGATTGACAACTTAAAGAGTTCAAATTGTTAATTTCTATACCAAAGTAGTTAATCCCATTACTGAAGTACGTTGTCACTGGAGCTCCGGCCACCGGTGCCGGAGCTCCTATATTAGGCACGTCGTGGGGTGAGAACGATGCTAGAGCTCCAACGGTCGATTGATGGTGGTGCTTCGGTGAAGTGCTTTTTCTTTTTCTTTTATTTAAAAAATTGGGAGATATTATGGTAAAATTACCAACACTTTAAAATCCCAATTTATCCCCTGTCGCCTCTCTTTCATTTACAAGTGTCCCAATTTGATCCTTTGTCACCACTCTGTCATTTGCAAGTGTTAATAAACTTTTTGGACTTTCAGTAATTAAAATGGTATTTATATGTCTTTTTCCCTAATATCAAATGATGTTTTAATTTTATTTTTATAATTTTAATTTGATTTTAAATATTATAACTGGTTAAAAGTTTTGCTTTAGTTTTAAATATAACACTTCGATCGATTTTACCTCTTTAATTTATAATTTTTTCCCAAATTATTTGTATTACTTACACATATTAAAGGAGTTCCCATAAATGATAGCTTCAATGCAAATAATTAAAAATGATATTTTAATTCTCTTAATATTAATAAATTAGTTATATAACTTATATATTAATGAACATGGAGTACTTTTTTTTTTTTTTAATTTCAGAAGGTATTATGAGGTCTCCTCTTAGTTGATATGGGTACAATTAAAATACTGAAATATTTTTAAACAAATATAGCAATTGCGTAATTTTTCTTAATTTATATAAAATGTTTGTTTCAAACATCTTATGGGAAAGAGTAACAATTTGATATATTTTAACAAAAAAAAACACTTTGGTATTAAAAAAACCAATTTATAACTTTTTCAATTAACAACTATGTCATAACATATTAACAATTGGCATTTAAACTAAGTATTAAAGTATTTATAAAAAAATAAGTATTAAGTGTTAATAATTTTCTAAAAAGATATCTAAATACTGCCTACAACCCTAGATATAAGACCCTTATATATACCTAGTTTGACGATATATAAAAAGTTAAATAAATTACTTATTAATTATAGCATATGTGACATAATCTCTTTGAAATAATTTTGGGTATCATTAGATTTTATATATATATATCAGTTTATAAGTAAGCTAAATTAATTTTTAAAATGATAAATATAAAAGATAAAATAGGAAAATGTCTTGTATATATTTAGTATCAAAATTCACTTCTAAACTAGATCTTATATTTAAGATCAGAGGTGGTATTATTTTCCCAAAATCCTACTCATGAATAATTCATATGATTATATGTTTTTCCAACGTTTATGATTATATTAATTGTATTAATTTTTATAATGTTTGGCAATAATAATTTTTATTTAAAAATTAACATAGCTTGAAAAAAAATTATGTAATACTCCTTTGGTCATTCATATAAGATATATTTACCTAATTTGATTAGATTAAGGAAGTTAGTTAAGTTGTTAATATAACATGTATTTTCTTAAACATCTTAATCATTTTCCTTAATTTCATCATTACCTCGTATCCTTGACTATTGTTGGGGAGCATCATTAGGGTTAAATTAAGAAAAGATTAACAAACATAAAAACTATGTCTTATATTTAGGACCAAAATCAACTCCTCAAAGTTATCTTATATTAAGAACGGGAGGGTCGGAGTATCTAGTTTTGAATTAACATAATTGTTTCAATATATCCATATATACAACCTCTAATCTTAAATATAAGAGTTAGTATAAAGGTTTTCTTTACTCCCAAATAAAAGATATTACTATACTTTATCTCACAATCTGATAATGCTTTTCCCAACCTCTCCTTATGCATATAAATGGAGTATTCATGAAAAGGTAATTTCTTATGCATATAATTATATGGTACTTTAGAAAAATCAACAAACATTTTTACATATAATTAATAGCATAACTAATTTTTTTTATTTTTTTAATAAATTAATTATCTAGCTCTTATATTTAAACTATAGGTTTTATTTATTAATTATAATATACCCCCTAAAAAAATTAAATCCGTGTCACTTCATAATTTTACATCCAATTAAAAAAATTGATGTCAGAAAAGTCCTATAGCTTATTAATAATAAGTGAAAAAACAATAATTAATAAGTGAAAAAGCTATCATTGATAAATTATAAAAAAAATTTTGATAGTATTTTTTCTTAATTGAAACCATAGTGCAATTTTTCCATTTACAATTTTTACTCTATGGATCCATTTTTGTGCATTATGGTACTTGTGTATTTATGTATTTCGCTTCACCACTTTGCTGTTTTCTTCATTATTCTGAAAAAGAAATATCAACCTATTTTGAAACGTGATGGCTCAATTTGGTCCCCGCAGGGACCACACTGCCGACAATCAGGGGGACGTCCTACTCTATCACAGAGGCTGAGGCTTTCCTACTATAGGAATCAGTGGCGTTGAGCTAAATTAAATCAGAATAAGGGGCCTTTGTTTTTGGGGAAAGTACACTCAAATCCCAAAAAACAAAGGAAATGAAAAAACGGTCTTTCAAAATTTTAAAATAAAAAAATCGTTCCATAAAGTCATTAACATTCATTTGTGAAGTTATCAATGATTTGCTCGTGAAATTGTTAATAGGACTATTTTTTCATTTTATAATTTTAATGAACCATTTTTTTATTTCCCTTCTTCTTTAGAGCTTGTAACTTCCCCTTTCTTTCTCAATTTATCTATTGGAAACCTTTGTTTGTCTTTGTTTTTGAATCTATTTGTTGGTTATTTAAAGAAATGTGTAGCTTGTATATTGTATATAGAACCAAAAATATCATTTATCATGATTTATTTAATAAATTTTATTTATTATTTCTTGATTATTATTGGGAAATAATTACAACATTGTTAAGTTAATTATTTTTATCTTTATCTGTCAATTAAATTTTTTTTTATTGTACTCAAAATGTATAAATAATACTTAGAGAGAATTGTAATGGTAACCTTTGTTTGAAAAAAGAAAATTTTGGATTCGAGAGTTTGTAATGGTAATACTTAGAGGAATGGATAATTTTGGAAACCTTTGTTTGAAAAAGGAAAATCAGGTAGGGTTCGAGAGTCGATTGTGTGTGGGGAAGGTGTTAGGCATCCCATAGCACCCGTTCACAAAAACGGTTACCCAAAGTCAATTATTTTAAAATGAATATAGCATTTAATTTTATTATAATTAGGAAAAATCTCATATAAAGACAATTGAATTACCCAAATTATAATTTGGGTTACTAAACTTAACATATTATTAATTAGGTTATATGACATAATTAGGGATTTAAAAATTGGGCCAAATTACCTCTATATCCCTTAGTTATTAAAAATAAAAAGCAAAATTAGAGATAGAACTATATTGTTTACGCACTACGTAAGAACCCTAACAGCAAAAAATTTATTGGAGACCTCAGAAAATCAGCAAAGAAGGATACGGTAAGTTGGTTCTAATGATAAATCTTCATTCCTTAATCCTTTTTTGTCATTGGATAGTGTATTATGCTTGAATGCAAAATTGGCCAGGGAAATCTTCATTCCTTCTTAATCCGTGGCGTGCGACAATGGCTCAAATGTTAATTACGAGTCTCTACATATGTCATTTTTTTTTGGTCGAATATACATGTCACTTTACATAACCCATCATCAACATATGGCTATGGTCTACCACCTAAGTTGAAATATCCATTCCTTCTTAATCCGTGGCGTGTGACAATGGCTCAAATGTTATTACGAGTCTCTACATATGTCTTTTTTTTTTGGTCAAATATACATGTCACTTTACAGAACCCATCATCAACATATGGCTATGGTCTACCACCTAAGTTGAAATATGGGGCAAAGGTTAAAAGGGCAAAAACAAAAATCAAAATAGTCACCATGGGAACCTACTAATTCATGACTTGTGATCGTGTGAACTCTGATTGGGGTTCCAAGTTCTGTATTAGAATCTTCGTTGTTATTTAGTAAATAAAGAAGCTTCTATTTATTAAAACTGGAAGCATTGGATCCAATGGAATCACAGGCCTAACTGTCAAAAGAAAGAAGATGACTTATTGACTTGTGTTAGGAACTACAAATTTCATGAGTCAGTGGTTTGTTATTCTGCAATAATTAATATTAGAGAAATCTCTGTTGAATCAGATATGTGATTAAATTGTGGGTCTGAATTGATAAAGGGTGCTTAGTTTTTGAGTTACTTAAAAATTGCCTATCACATGTTTGATTAAGCTTCATCACTTTCTTGTTATCAACTTTGGAAGCTTATTTATGTTATGTACATTTTATAAAGTGACGATGATGGAAAACAATATACATGATAATGAAAGTTGTCTTGTTTGATATGTAACAGAAACAATCTATCCAACTTCTCATCAAATTTGATGTGTCCCTCCTATAAATATCCTATAAGTTGATTATAACTACTTTGTAAGGGAGAAACTACACAAGTTGCAAATATGAAATACATCAATCTTACAATAAGACTTATAATAGCTTTTGGCTCTAGATTGTTTCCAGATTCTTTGATTTCCTTGAAAATATGAAAAGAATATGACAATTGCCTATGTGATGCAAGAGTTGAGAGAAGAGCACATTTGATTTCATTTAAGCTCTTTGCAGGAATGGCTGGATCTAAGACCACCTGATTAGATAGTAACATAACTAGCGCTTTAAGCAAATTATAAAAAGATCACATGTTCAAATAATAATATCAACATAAAATAATCATAACGTTGTTCTCATCAATTTCGAAGAGAGATGTAAAACGGGAAATAGGTGGCAGTTATAAGAAATTTTGTAACTAATATCAAAATTACAAGTATGACTTGATGTACTTAGCTGCCTGAATATACGATAAGCTGGAAGAAGCCTCATCTGAGAATACAGAGCACGAAACTGATTCAGGTTGTAAGTTATTCTGCAAATCTATCTTTTCCTAAGTAAAACGAATTCCTAATTAGGCTCATCCTTTTCAAATAAATCCATTCTTGGTCTCCTAGAAAAAATCAGCCCGATGCCGATTCAAATAAAAAATTTAAAAAAGCAGGACGCAGAGGATAGAAGATGAAGCAGGACGCAACATTAGGCGAGGTGGAGAAGGAGGAAGGAGCTGAGGTGGAGGCGGAATTGGAAATGGCGGTGGGAGGCGAAGGCGGAGGCGGGAAGGCTAGGAAGGCGAGGAAGGCGAGGAAGATGAAGCAGAGGCAGAAGGCTTAAGGTGGCGAGGAAGAGATGATGACGGAGGATTTGTTGCAGAAGAGGGAAGCCGATGGAGAGAAGATCGAACTCTCATGGCGTCATTCACACTGCTCAGGGCACACGAGAGAGAAAGAGAGAGACGATGATAATCAGTGACTTTTTCTTTTCCTCTGTTCTTTGGACCATGGGTTAGGGGTATTATCGAATATCATCCAACATTTACATATCCTAAATTGGGTCATTGACCCAATTTAGGATTTGTGGATTTTACCAACCTTATATAAGATTTTCTTATTTCAACTGTATTTATATGAGATTTTTCCTTATAATTACTCAAAAAGAGATAAAAACTAATATTTACAAAAAGAAATAAAGTGAAACTAATGAAAAAGATTGTTTATTTACAAAAGAAAAATAAGGAAAGAAATATATTTATTTTCAAAGTTGGACTTGACCTAGAAAGAGAGCTTAGGGCCTACGTATCTTTTAGAGGGATCAAAGTCCACATAGTTCGAGGTAGAAATGCGTATCACTTTATTTATGTGTTTTAAGGAAAAAGTGCCTTTAATTTATTTAAGAAAATTATTTTTTTATTTTATGAAAGGAACTCTTCTATTTTTATTGAATAAAGGAAAGGTTTTTGGAAGGCTTTTAGACTAAACTTCATGAGGAGATTCCCATAATCTCATCTAGAAGAATAATCGATTTTTACCTAAGGAGGCTCTAAAAACCTCACACGATAGAAATCCCTTTTAAAATGAATTTCATTTATTTTGATAAAAGAGAAGCTTTCTTTTTTATTATTTTCATTTACGAAAATGGGTCACAAGCATTTTTTCTTTGTCCTTTTTATAAAGAAAAGGCATGTTAGAGGGAGATATGAAAATAACAAATAGGTAATACATATCCAAATAGTGAAAATAAGGAGTGGAAGCAAACAATCGTATTTCAAGCCTTTTTTTTTTTTGCCAATAACATATGTCAAGTCAATTAATGAAGGATACATACCTTCTTCATAGTCTAAGTAACACACAAATATCATTGGGCATATCCTTGCAATATCAACAAGAAGAGAGCAACATAAATATTGTTGGGGTGGTGGAGTGAAAGAAATAAAAAGAAAGAGGGATGAGTGGTTCAATCACATGAAACTAAAAAAATTAAATAGAAAAAAATAACGAAAAGAAAAAAAAGAATGAGAGTAAACATATAAAGAGAAAAAGAAGGGAAAAGAAAAATAAGATAAAATAATCCAAATTATATTGTATTGCATCCTCTAGCAATTAGGGTTGTGGCTCACAAAAGTAATAATAATCACAAGATCATATGCTTTCCTTGGGCACAAAGACGAAACAATAAAACTAGAAGTGAGAAAAAATGCAGAATAATAAGAAAACAAATCAATCCAAATTTCATATTGGAATTAGCCTTTGGTCGTTAGTGTTGAAGCATCACATATATGACAACAACCATAAGAGCATAGGCTTTCCTTAGGTATGAAGAAAAAGAAGATAACAAGATGAACACAATCAATAATTAACTCTTATTTATAGATACCTCTAACCATTCCTCGCCTCTTGTCTCTCTCTATTTTATTGTGTATTTGCTTTCCCTATTTTTTGTGTTTCTTGCTTCAACTCTTACTCCTCTATTTATAGTCTCAATGTATGGTTTTCTTCATAAATGCTCTTTCTAATTTGACCCAATCATTATCAATGGAGACTTTTTTTATTTTTTTGTATTTTCTATTAATAAAACTTTCTAGTTTGACCTTATCATTATCAATGGGAGTTTTTTTTTTAAGTTTTTTTATTATTTTTCCCATAAATAATTTCCTAATTTAAACCTATCAATATAAATGAGAGATTTTTTTTAATTTTTAATTTTTATTTATTTTCTTATATTTTCCCTACAAGCAATTTCCTAATTTAAATCTATAAATGAGAGATATTTTTTGTAATATTTTTTTATTTTACCTTAACGAATGATAATGCCAATTTAGATACCAATCATTATCAATAAGAGGACTTTTTTTCTTTTTATTTTATTTTATTATTTTATTTTATTTTTAATTTTCCCTTTAATAATGATTGTCAATTTAGCCACTAATCATTATCAATGAGAGAATTTTCTTATTTTCTCTCTCTTTTTTTTAAAAAATTTTTCCCTTTAATGATGATTGTCAATTTAGACATCAATTATTATCAATGAAAGGATTTTCATTTATTTTTTTTTTCATTATTTTTATTTTTCAAGTGGGGCTTAGAAAAAATGGGGTATTCACAAACACATTATGAATTTGAAAAATAAAATGGATTAAGGTCTTATATTGATCAATTAAACAGAATCTATCCATTAGCTCTTATATTCAGGACTAGAAGAAGTAATTATGAAATAGGGTTAAGGTGTATCTAGCATTCAGCAGTATTCCAGGCATATCTAGCACCTTCAAATATTTTGAAGTGCATGCAATACCCTAGAGTTTTTTTTTTGTCTAGTACCTTAAAATATTTTATGTGCATAAAACACTTTGAAGTATTTTTTCGTGTGCACCTAGCACCTTAAAATATTTTTTGGTGTATATAGAATTAAGGCACAAAAAAATATTTTAAAATGCTTGATTCACCTAAAAAAATACTTGAGGGTGTTGGATACACCACAAAATAGTTTAGAGTATTGGATACACCTAAAAAAATACTTTATGATCTAAATGCATCTTGACCCTATAAAAGAATAACTGACTTCCCAATATTTAAAAGTTCAGCATTTACTACTTAAATTTTTAAATTTATAATTTATATAAATTTTCTTAAAAGATTTTTATGGGAGAGTTACTATATACTCCCTCGGTTTTAAATATAAGATAAAATTATCTTTTTTTAGAGATTAAGGAAGTTAAATAAGTTACTAAATTATATTATCCTTATATTTATATCAGTCTATAAATTAGATAAAACAGTTTAGAAAAAATGATAAATATAAATATTTTAAAATAATTTAATTAATTTCTTTAATTTCTCTAAAAAAAAGGTACATAATAAAAAAAATCTCACAACAAGAACATGCAATAATGACAAACTCCTATGTAGAAAAACACCGCTTGAATACCATCAGGTCCCGGAGCCTTAAAAGAACCAATATCGAAGGTTGCTCTTTTAATTTCCTCATGCGACACCACTGCATTAATCTTGGTAATTTTTGATTCACTCAAGCTTTGAAATCTGGTACGAGTATCTAAGCTAACAACATTTTGAAGACCACTCTGAAACAAGTTTTTATAATATTCAACAGCCATACTTTTGAGCTCTTCCTGATCAAATGTCCATTCCTCTTCGCTCTTTTTCAGGCCTTCAATCCTATTACGCCTTCTCCTGACAGTTGCTGCACTGTGAAAGAATTTACTGTTTTGATCCCCCTATTTCAGCCATTGACATTTCGATTTTTGGTACCACACTAATTCTTCCTGAGCCAGAAGTTTGTTATATTTTTTCCATAACTCATTTTCGGTCTAGATCAAGTACTGGCTATCTCTCCTGACTCTCGCTCTCTCAATACCCCCAAGCTTTTGAAGAGTCTTCCGTTTCCTTTCATTTAAATTGCCCACTCTTCTTTTATTCCAATCTCCTGCCTTGTTAGCAACATTGCTAACTTTTGCATTCCAGTGATCCCCCCTTCAAGTATCTTCAACCATATCTTGAAATCCTTCTTCCAAGAACCAAGCCGCTTGACAATTGAAAAATGTTTTTGGTCTTCGGAAATCCATAGGATAAGCTTTCAACAAGATGGGGCGATGATTGGAGCCAAACTTACACAAATGATGCACCTTTGCTGGTTTAGCACATAGCATTATTGAGAGTTTTGTTATCCTTGATCAACCTCCACCTTTTTATACGGAGGCGGCGGTTGATCAAGCTTAAGGTTTGTGTATTTTGTGCTCCTTTGGGAGCATGTTTCTTGTAGCCTTGTATTTGGGCAATGATTTCCATTTTTCATTAAAAAAAAAAAAAAAAAGTAACAACAGGTTTATGCTGATAATTTGCCCTTCTCAACCTTGCTGCGTGTAATTACCATATCTTACAATCTGCTTCTAACTTCTAATCGACCTTTCTTGAATTAGACACGCGCATTATATATATATATATATAAATGAATTTTTTAGTAAGGAAAATTAAAGCACAATGCTATATCCCATGAGTGAGCGTGGGTGTATGTACTTAAGATGGTCATTAGCATTGATTTAGGAGTGAGGCGATGTAGGCAGGCTGTGCCTAAACGTGATAGTCTGCTTTGATGCCCATGTCAGACTCTGCCATCATGTCATTCATGTTCCCTCGTACTAATTTTGCCCTCTTTTCGCCCTTAACTTTAACCCTGAGACATGTTTTACTGTGTATTTATTTAAAACAGTGATTGAAATGCGTAAAATTAATTTTTTAATTATAATTTACGGTATATGAAATAAGTATGTAAGAGGAATTTTATTTTAATGTATATGAAAAACAGCTTATAAGCAATTTCAATGCCCCATAAGTGCATGTTTGGATTAGTTTTTGGATAATAATTTTTATAATTTATAAGATAAGTATATGAGAGAAATTTTATCTCAACTTGTAGAAACAAGCTTATAAAATCACAGTTTTGTGATTTTCTAAATATGCAATAAATTTAACTCAACTTCACATTATCCATAAAAAGATTATCCTTGTCTCAAACAAAAAATAAGGAAAAATTAATCTTTTAGTCTCTGTAGCTTTGTTAGTTATAACCAACTCTTATATTTTGATTCAATGCAGCTCAATTCTTATAATTTTAACTCAATTATAACTTAATTCCTACAATTATTACAATTTTATAATTTAGTTCCTATGATTTAGAAACTAAAATCATAGATATAATAAAGGTTAAAAACTAAATTATAAAATGGTTGAAACTATAGAGACCGAATTGTAATGAGTTAAAGTTAAAGAATTGAGTCAAAACTATAGAAGTTGAATTATACTCATCAAAGTATAGAAATTGAATTACAGTTGAGTCCAAACTATAGAGAACAAAAGATTAAGTTTCCTAAAAACTATATAAAAATAAATCTCACAATTTTAATTAATATTTAACAAGTTTCAAGAAATTTAATTTGTATAAATAAAAATTTTCATATATTTATGATATTTACATGTCAATATTTCTATTTAATGGTTTGATGTTTATTTGGATTAACTTATTTTTAAATTATGTTATGCCATCACATGAACATGTGACATAAGTTTTATCCTGTAAAGCGTGAAAATACCTTTTTTAAGCTTATCAAAATATATGTTACTATACACAAATATATATATATATATATATATATATATATATATATATATATATATATATATATATATATATATATATATATATATATATATATATATATATATTCGTATCATTTTGAAAAGTGGGGTAAAAATTTTTAAAAAAAATTATAGAGCTCCTATGACCAATGAACAATCTAACCGGGTGTCATCTTACATAGTATAGCAAGTTAACCTGTAAATAGAATAACTAAAAAATTAAGAAAAGAAGATAAGGACAACTTTGAATAACGCATGGGAATTTTCTGAAGCAGTGCTAAAATATGTTGCTAGTAGGTTATGGTGGATAAATGAAAAGGATTCTTAGGAATACGGATGAAGGACTTCTAAACACGATTGTTAGCAATGACTTGAATCTTGCATCTATAAAGTTAGAGTTGTGGATCTAGAAAAGTGATGCTTGCAAACACTTGGTGAGAAATGGTGGTGTAGATTGATTCTTCCATTAGAACTTCTTGATGGGAGTATCACCCTTGGCGATAGCCAATAATAATGAACACTCAACATTTTGTACTTGTAGAGGAAGATATCCCATCCTTTAATATTAAAAGAAATTGAAGATTTATAGCCAGGATTGAAGAAATGCCCTCTGCAATCATTCAATGTATCTTTGAAAAGTGAAAGGTCGAGAAAGATTGCATATTTCAAATTTCTTGGATGCATGATTACAAGGGGAGACTCATGTTTACCATGATGAAAGGCATTATTGCGCTTTCTCCAAAATTGTATAAATCAAACATACTATATCGCACATCACATTAGACAAGGAAGACCATCTTGATGAAAGGTAGATAAGTGTTTCTTCTAATCACACTTTAAATTCTAAAAAGTTCATATGAGGAAATAAGAAAGCAACCAAACCAAAGCCACCTGGATAGGGGCATGAAATAAGTGAATGTCCCATAGATTTCTCAACTTCACATCCAAATAGACAAAGCACAGAAGAATTCAAGTGATGTTTCTACAGCGTATAACAAGAGCCCAAGGCATTATTTAAAAGTTTCCGGATAAATAGCAACTATTTGAATAGAAGCCGGATTTTCCAAAGGAATCTCCAGAAGTCATCAACACTAGCATGGCCACTCCAGCACAAACATTTTGGAAGATTTAAAATGGAGCGAGGAGTTTCAAGAATAGCATTAGCTTTAACCAAAGGGTACAAGGTACAGACCAAAGACAAATTTCATTTAGGGTGTGTTTGATTTGAGGGAAGGCTAAGGAAGGGTGGAGATATTACAATTTTAGATAAAAGAAAACCAAAATTTATCCTCTTTTTTTTAAATTTTGGATTCCCGCCTAAAATTTACTTTCTTATTCTTTTTAAATTTTGGATTCCCACTCAAAATTTAAATTCTTTCAACCTTAAAAGGTAATTTACCCATCTTCCCATCCCTCCCCTCACACCAAACACACCCTTAGGACTTATTTGAGTCGATATTTAAGAAGCACATTCATGTAAATCGAAATAAAAACTCTTATATATTTACACCATACACCATAAATCTGACTGTAAAAACAACTTCTACTTTTAACCCAAACAAGCACTTAACAGAATTTCATGCATAAGGTGAGGACCAAAGACAAATTACAGAAGCTTTGAAGTCTTCCAGACCTAGAAAAAGAAAGAGGTCAAGAAAAGGAAAGTCCCACACCACGAGTACGACAGATGCCTACTTATTAGTTAACTAATTGTAGCATTTAGCGAATTAGCGAAAAGAAATTATTTTAAAATACAATAATTGTCTCAGCTTGGCTTCATAGCGCTCTCATAATTACAGAAGCAAGTTGTTTTAAAATGGAACTTAAAACACCATATATGTGTATATATACAATATGGTTTCAAAATGACCATTAATTGATGCTAGAGATTGTGTTTCCCTGTTCCTCAATCAATGAATGAACATTTATGCTTCTATTTGAATAAAGACAACCTGCAACACATCCAAGGCCAAACTCATATTAGTGGTATGAAGAATGAACTAATGGCCACATAAATAAATAAACAAGTAAATAAATAAATTAGTGCCAACAAGGAAGAGAGCAGAATGCAGCATCATTTTTTTTGTCATATATTTCTTAGGAAATATTCTACTTGAAATTTCTTTAAAAGAATTGAAATCTTCCAATGCTAAAAGTCTACATTCAACTCAAGCCTTCAACATATCTAATTTAGATATATCTATATATAAATATATATATATACATGTGAGTGTGTGAGTGTGCGTGTGTGTGTGTATTTCAAATTACATTAAACAACCGTATCTAATATATATTTTTATATATAAGTAGCTAGGTAAACTAATTAATTACCCCAGCTGGAGAGATGTATCAGAACTATCACCGTCTTGAGGAGGATTGTCAGATGAACTGCAAATGATGATGGACTCAGAAGACTGCCCTTGTTCCTGTGCAAGTCTCTGTAAATGTGTACTTCTTTGTGTTACAAGACTTTCACTTCTTAACATTTGAGAAGAGAGGCAATGATTTATAAGAGAAGATAGTAAAAAATGTTTGATCACCTGCTTCATTCTTTGATTTTCTTCCATGAGTTGGATTCCCTGTACATTGAAGCAAAGAAGGTGACTGAGTGTAGAACATTAATTGTTAGTGTCATAAAATGTAGCAACAAGTATCACTTGGGATATTTCTTGAAATCCATTATATATTCGTGAAATCACATACATAAGTTTGTTAGTATATGGATCTGAATCCTACTATATTCATAAAGGGATTCACATAGAACTTATCATTCAAGTGAAAACTCAAGTGACTCTTTGTATTATATTCTTTTTCAGACATGAATCCTCCACAATGAGTGGCCTATATATTTCCCACCTCTCATTTCTCTATAACTAAAGTCGTGCAATCACTAGAGAGCGCGAGTCATATGGTTGTAATAATGACTATCTGATTCGTTATATTCATTGGACCATTTTGTCTTCTCCAAATGTGAAAGACTCATTTTTAATATGTTTGGAACAATACATTGAGTGACTTAAATGTATTGAGTAAAACTTTTGTAAACTTGACAAAAGTTTTTCCTGCTTCTGGAAATATATAATGAAATTTCCTTTTACAAGCAACTAAACACATCAATATTGCTTATATGCAAGGAATTATTTAGTGACGATCAGTTGATGAAAAGCCAAAATCTGTAGATGATTATCTTTGGCATATATGTGTATTTACCTTCCTCTTACGTGCGTTGATCAGTTTGAAGATTCTTTCATCCTGAAACAATATTCATAGTAAATATGTCATCCCAAAAGCTTGAATGCAATAGCTAGTTATTGGATAAGGAAGAAAACCAGCCAATTTCTTCTCAAAATGAAAAATAACAAGCAGTTTTAATCACTACACTAGATATTTATTTTTTAATGCACGGTAAAGGCATCACTTTAAAAAATGTAAAGAATAGTGAAGTTTGATAAAGACCAAAATATAGATTTTATAATAGAAACTGTCCAGATCAGGTAGATTCTATATCAGCAATGTAGAATGTTTAAAGAAATATACTGAATCTTGCGATAGAACATTGTGAACAAGGTGGTCTCCTACAAATTTATAAGGTACTATTGATTGACTATTGATACATGATTGATGAAAAGATCGTCCTTGTCCTTTTCTATTTCTTCGACATACAATTCCTGAAAGTGAAAGAAAGAAATTGATAGCTTAAAGGAATCCTAACATTCTTAGAGTGTGTGCCTTCAGGGCCTTTTTTAGCCAAACATTTAGGGCCCAGTCGGTCCACGGACAGCATGAAAATGGAATGGAATGGATTTTCAATAACCATAAATTTTTGTATGATGTTGAAAATGATGGAAGAAGTTTAATTTTTTTATATTTGATTAACTAAAAATAAAATCAAAACCACGAAAATGCCCACAAGGAAAAAAAAAACCTCTCCATTGTAGTTCCTCAGGTGAAGGGTGTTAGTGAAAAAATGGTATGATTCTAAGATTTAGGAATCAAGATTGATCTCACTTTTACGGAGAATCATGTCTGGGACGCATACAACAAGAAGCAAACCAAACACACCATTCTTAGGAATACAATTGAGAATATTAGGAATTGAAATTCAAGGAATCCAATCAAACAAGCCCTTAAAGTTTATAAACTTGTATGCAAAATACTAATGTAATACATTTTCCTTTCTTTGCATATACAATAAAAAATTTATATAACCCGAAGTCTTGCTCCTTCCATGCCAAAATGTAAGTCACTTTCAACTATTTTACCCAAACCTGGTTAAAGTTAATTAGACATCTCGTACTTCAAAAAATTTACTTGAACATTCCAAAATAACCCTTATTAAACTGTAATCTCATATTAATGATATCTCTCTCAATATCTCTCATGAATAGGAGGTGAATTTGGAAGGAAATCATGTAATGCTCACTACATTATATAAAATGACTTACATTTTGAGCTTCCCAAGTCTTCCAAAAATGTGACTTACATAGAACTTCACAAACTTTAGAGGGTCAAGAGTGAAGCATAAAAAGGATCAAATCCAAACCTTTGTCTTTGAAACACGGGACAAGCCTCTATGAAGTTTTTCCTCTAGTTCCTGCAATTCTTCAAGGGTGCATTCTTGAAGTTCTTCCCCAGTCAATTGCCTGTTGAATGAATTTAGTGAAAATCATGTGTCTCAGTAACATAATCGATCTTCTCAACATTCATTCATGGTAAGTATAAAGCTATTGAATACCTCAATTCACGAGTCCTTTCTGCTACTACCTTGCTCAGCTTGTTCTCATCACCTTCAAGCTAGGACATATTTC
The DNA here is from genome assembly GCA_963242795.1 of Inga leiocalycina. NCBI lineage: Eukaryota > Viridiplantae > Streptophyta > Magnoliopsida > Fabales > Fabaceae > Inga > Inga leiocalycina. Next base: position 65,662,646 of record OY725321.1, read on the forward strand.
AACAAAACAAACACACAAAAAAATGAGAAGATTAGCTTTCATGATTTTCCATTCCTTCATATATTCCCAAAAATTGATTTCAATATTGAAGTAATTATCTCATCTTTTCAGTCCTCCTGTGGAGTTTCAGGACCTAGCTAGGGTTTTCTGTAGGGCAATGCAGTATAATTTACTGTTAATGCATATTATAGTGTATGCATAAGATTAGCCCCTATAATCCTTGAACCTGACTATCAAATCTTGAAGCTATAATTAAGGGGGGAAAATCTTCTGGAAAAAAAAAGGAAGCTATTTACAATACAAAGAATCAAGAGGGAGGAAAATATAGGTAAGATGAACTCAACTTCTTCCGTGAGTTAAACTTCCTAAGAAGCAGATTCCTTTTCCCCTCTGATTCATTTGGTTAATGTTTCCTCAGTTATTCAATTAAATAAGAAAAGAAAAGGAGTCAAGTTAATTAGAATGTGCTATGTGCATTTACACACAATTTGAGTTGGCAAACTATTAATGGCTTATAAACTCGTACTTCTTTATATAACTTATGTATATGGAGTGATATATTGATGGTGATTGATGACATTAATATATTGATTACCTGCAGATCAACAGATGATTGGCCTAGTCTTTGAATGGCTGAATGCTGATCATACCTTTCAATTACCTGCTGAATACTGAAACCAACAAAAATAGTAAACTCATATGAGTGCCTTTCTATTTTATTTCAAGTCAATCAATGCATCAGATCAGATCAATTTAGCACAGTTTCATGTCAAAATATATGGAGTATAGCGAAATTCTTCAGAACCCCAATGGGAAAATTCAGAACTTCAAGTCTAAAAAGCTATTTATTCATTTGTAGACCCTTTAAGTTATTAATTACTAACAGAAAACAGCATTTTACTAAAACACATTCGTTACACTTTAAGGCTACAACTTACAAATGCAACAAGAATTATATAGATTCCAACTAAAACTAGTGGTCTCAAGGGGTGGTCAAATTATAATTCTATCCTTTAAATCCAACTCCAATGAAGGAGATGGAGGTAATGACAACTGTTATTTCAACAACTCTTTATCAACTGGCAATCTTGTAGCAGTGAATGCATATCAGTCAAGGGAAAAAAAAAAAATCAAAACACATGCTCCTAGCTAGCTAGACCCCCCCCCTTTTTGATACATTCCTAGCTAGATGGTTTTATAGACTATACAAAGTGAGATATGATGAGCTCAAATATAACATATAGATAATGATAATGAGTATTCGAACATTTTCATATCTCATTCTTGGCGTGAATCGACCACTATGATTTTATGGAAACCCCTCTCTCTCACGCACACGCACACACCCCCATAGAAATATCCCTTATATATATATATATTTATATCTATGTATGAGAAATTGAGACTGCTGATAATTATACATAAGAACCTTGAGCTAGCATAATCAAAGAGCTTGCCAGTGGAAGAAAAAACTAAAAGGGCAATCTCGGCATCACAAAGAGTTGAGAGTTCCTGTGCCTTCTTGAAGAGACCTTTCCTTCTCTTTGAGAAAGTCACTTGCCTTGCTGTTGCACTGTCTATTTTCTTTATCTGTATCTTCCTTCTGGTCATTTTTCTCCTCCTTCTCAGAATCATCCGTAACACAAGGTTATTATTATAAACAGTGAATTATATGGTGAAAAATAAACACACACACAAACATCAAAATCAAAGTGGGAAAAAAACTGTACTTGAACTGATGAATAGAGAGGCTATACGGACAGTAATTAAATCCAGTGGGTTTCACATGACATAGATAAAGATCTACAATAATATATTATTATTCAGAAAATCCAAGTAATCCCACCAAAGAACCAACAGATCAAAGACGCAAAATCGGGGGAGAAGTGAGAAAAGCTAATGCTTTTGTTGTTAAATATATATTAACTAGAAAGATTCATGATCTTGAAAAGAAGTAGCAATAAATAATTCAAAATAGTTCCAGAGGAAAAATATGTAGAACTGAGAATTTCAAACTCAGCAATCAGTTGAAAGTGATCTTTTTTAATGACCAAATTGGTTAAGAGAATTCCATCTCTATGGATGTGAAAAATGGAAAGCTAGAATAAAAATTATGGTTTTTTTTGACCAAGGACCTCAAACTACAAGTTTCTGGGGAAGAAAGAAAACTTACAGATAAAGCATTCTCAGAAAGAAGAATAGTTAAGCTGGAACTCATGAAAATAAGGAACCCTACCTGGTAGATTGAAGAGATTTCTTGAATATTGTATGCTTCGTCTTTCCCGTGTCTTCCTCTTATCTCCTCAGGTTTGGCGGCTCGCAAGTTAATGGCTTTTCAAAGGAAATTAATATATATGCTTTTTTCCTTTTATGGGTAAGTTAATGATTGATTTGGCATTTGTGAAGTAATTTCGTATAAATCGAGACAAACTTCTTTCGTATATTTCTTTCGTATATTATAAATTATATTATGAAAATAGTGTTTATTATTAACTCAAATAGACACTGTATGCCTTTCATCCTCTGTCCACGTTTCACGTCATAATTTTTCTGGCTTAGCTTTATAAATAAAAAATAAAAGGTCGGACGAAAATAAACAAAGGTAAAGGGTATGTTGGCTTCGAGTACTTCTGTTTATGCCTTCCCCCTTTCCCCTTTCGTTCCAAGTTTGGAAGGAATTGTTTTATCTTTATTTAAATGTTTTTAGTGTGTTGTTGGCCTTTGTCTTATTGATTGTGACGGGATAGGATTAGGATACCGCATATGGGTGTACCCACGTCAATAGTTAACTTAAAATATAATAAACAAAGGTAAAATAGAATTCCTCAAGTAATCACTTGACTGAAAGAATTACCGAAAAGTTATAAATATTAATTACGTTCTAAAACTTATAAATAAATGTCAAGGGGCTAATGTTATCTTACATATATAGAAAACCATAATACCATTTTTGCTAGTCAAGAAAGATTGATATAATTAGTAAGAAGTTTACTCATAACTCACAATGTTGTCAGTTCTAATTTCGCTACCTTGTTAATGGGCAATATATAAATACATTTATAAATACACTTTGGACCTATAGGAATGCCTAGACCTTGGTGAATCCCCATGAACTCACCTAAACTTTTTATTTTAAAAAATAGAATACCAATTTAGCGAACCATTTTGACAGGCTAACGTGTGACCTATTACATTGTTGATGACAATGCCAATTAGTAATTAAACATATTATTTTCTTAATAATATCTTAGTATTACAATATTAATAAGGGAAAATTCCAGGAAACAAACTTTAAAAATAGTAAAAAAATAAAATGGTGTTTTGAATATTCATAATAGCAGAGAGATGTGGATACCTAATTTGTCTTTTTTTGAAATTAAAAAGAAATGACACAAATGCCCTTACATATATTTTTTGAAAAAAAAACTATAGCGTTTTGCTTTATAGATTAGGTTAGATTTGGTCTCTAAGAGGGGGAGAACCAGCCAACATTTTTTGTGTATAGTTGGAGGCCGAAGTCAAAGAAGAAAAGAGTGAGGGAGAGGAGGAAATAATAGTCACCACCTTCGTCATCTTTCCGGTGGCTTTACCATCACCATCGTCATTGGAAAGTACTCTACTACCATTGTCGAACCTTGCCCTTGCTTAAGGAAGATTGAGAAGGGCCGTGTCTAGAGGAGGAAGATCTTCATCTTGGAGGCGGAACTTGAACGGGGAAGGAGGAAGGCAATCCGAGACCACCATCGACCACCATTGTCTTCTCTCCACCTTTACCACCGTCATTCCCCCCACCTCTCTCTCTCACTCCATTCCATCGCATCCATAGTACCACTGTTCACTACCATGTCCCTATCACTACCTCTACCTCTGTTCTAACCATTGCCTAGCATCAACTTTACTCTCTCACCATCGACTTCCCTCCTTATTGACCATCAATTCTTTCCTCTCTCTAACTTCATCTTCCATCCTCAGTCCATTGTTTCACCTCACTACTACAAATTCGAGCATATATAATGCTTAACAAATATGGTTACAGTGAATAAATGTCATGTATGTCAAGACAGAGGTCATGCTAGAATATATATAATGGTTAAATATGTGCACAGTCATGTATTGAGAAACGGAATTTGCAAAAAAAAAAAAAATGGTTATAGTTAATAACCGTCATTTATTTAGTGATAAATATGACGGTTCTTATGAAACAATCATCATGTAATACTTACAAACAATTCATCTTCCAATATTATATTAATAAAAACAAATATATAACGGTTATAATAATTAACCGTAAGGCATGATTATAAATATGAGATATTATTAGATATTGATTTGATACAACATTAGCCATATTGGGGTCAAATTACAAATTTTACCACGAATTAAAATGCAATATAGTGCAAACAACTCAGGATTGTTCTCTTATAAAAGAGCCTTTTATTTTGAATTCCCTAGGTCAAACTAAGTGCTAAAAACATGGTTAGAAAGAGGGTTTTGAAATTAGTTTTCTGTAAACTAAAATTCATGAAAATAAAGCTATTTCTAATCTTTTTGGCATTTTTGAAAAATAATGAAGAAATGTTTTGGATTAAAAAGGATTATATGATGAAATGGATCTTGGTAGCAAAGTTGGAGGCTTTCTTAGCTTCTCAAAAATGATTCGGGAGGTAATTTTTCATTAAGTCAAATTGAAAAACTCAAGCAATCACATTGAGTCCAGTTTAGCTAATTAATGACTAATTTTACAATCGCATTCATAGTTATCTCTTAGATAAATTGTTAAAAATCACTTGATGTGTGTTTGAAAATCATTTTAAAGTACTTGCTTCCTCTTGAATGAGAGCACAATTGCGATACTCAATATGAATTAAATTAAATAAACATCATAGTGATCACATACAATTCATAATCTCATTAGCACATAAGGAAGTATGTTGAATACAAAATCCAAGTGCATCAACAACAAAACTCAACACAAGAGAAATCCATCATAAACAAATAACCACTCATCTAAGTCTTCTACTCATGTATCAATACAAAATCATCATCAACAAATCCAAATACATGATAAAAGCTAATGGAAAACTAATAAACTCTCCTTTATAGCACATTAAAGCTCTAGCCACATTCTTCACCATCAAAACTTAAGGGATCTAGCCACTCATTAGCTTAATAGCAAGGTAATTAAACCCGAATCGGTTAGTGAACCAACTGGGGTATTGGGTCAAAGGTTAGTGGGTCAGGTCGGAGTCAAACCGGGACCAAACAGGTGAGAAATGGAAGATTTTAGGCTTATAGTATGAAATTCTAAAGGAAAAATAAAAAGAAATTTAAAAAAATTAAAAGCTTGACCCAAACTAGATCGGTCTACTGGCTGGTTTACTATCCGGGTTAGATAACACTGCTTAATAGTAATCAAAGCTTCTTCAAAACTCAAATAATCCATTGAACAAGAGTGGAAAAACTATGAAATTGAAATCATAGAGCCTAACCGGAATCACAGAAACTCGCCGGAAGTTGCATAAGCTCACCGAAATTGCAGAAACTCACTAGAAATCACAGGACCTTTCCAGAAAGATGAGGGAAGTAGTGATGTAGTGGTTGGAGTTAAAGAACCAATGGATGTCAATGATAAAGAGAGGGAAGAAGAAGGTCCGATGGTGAAAGAGTGAAGGTTTGGTTTAGATTCAGTTTCCAATGGTGAAGACAAAGGTAGTGCTAGAGAGAGATGACGGTGGAGGAAGAAAGAAGAAGGTTCGATGAATGCGAGGTTTGGTTCTCTCTAATGGTTTCGTGGCGCTTCTCTCATTTCAGGATCTCTAAAACTCGTGGCCTGTACTATTCTATCGGAGCTCAAGCTATCATATCCTCTTTCTTTCATATCGTTGGTGGTGGAAGCATGGCGAATGGGAAGAAGTTCAATGACCTGGAGTGTGAGGACAAATGAAGGTGGATGTGGATGAGGATCCATGCTTTCCAAATTCCGTCATGGTGCTACTATGTATTTCCTCATTCTGAATGTCAAAGGAAGAAGAAGCAAATTCCCTTGGTCAACTGACATAACCCTAGTAAAAACATAAGTTTTGACCAGGGACTAAACTGAAAAGATTCAAAAGTTCGTGGAGGGATTAAACAACAAATTTTCAAAAATTTTGTGGGCAGAACTATAATTTTCAAAACTTCAGGGTTCTTTTCTATAATTTTCCTGGCTCCATTTTCTTCATTGATTTGCAATTTCTAGAAATTTTGGGGGCCCTTTTCTGTATTTTTTTTTCCAATTTTGAAAAAAATATTAATTCTTACCCCAATTGTCATTTTCTAAATTCTCCAATTTTCTTTCAAAATACCTATAATGCAAGATTAAGCACAATGTTGCATCAAAAGTTCAAGAAGTCATTTGCATGAATAATTAACAAATTATGACTATTTTGCACTTAATTCAACACAAATGTTCCTAATTCAAATTAACGTTTAATCATGAAATACTGTCCTTGGAAATGCATTGAAAATCCCAATTTAATCATGAAAAGGCCTATAAAATTATGGTTCAATTAGATATAATATCTAATAATATCTCATATTTATATTTTTAAGATAAATACAATATGTTAAGATATGATTATGTAATTATATGTAATAATATTTTAGATTTATACTTTTAAGATATTAACCTAACACATAATATCTATTGATAACTTAAGGAGGCAAGAAAGGCGGGATTCTAAAAAAAGTTATTTGATAATACTTGACAGTTCTTCATAAAAAACTATTATGTATTATTTAAGAATACTTAATAATTATCAATGAAAACTATTATATATAGGAAGGCAGGGTTCTAAAAAAAATATTTTACAATATTTGACAATTCTTCATAAAGAACCGTTATATATTGTAACACCCCATATTCGTTCACCAATATGCCTTTTAAACATTTGTGGCATTCAATTGATTATAATGGTGAATTTTGGTGTATTTGGAATGAAAAAAAATACCTTTAAATGAGGTTGCATGAAAATTGGGCTAAAACAAGGTATAAAGACAATTTTTGTCTTCCAAAAAGCCCATGATTGAAACCCAACCTAATGAATAGAAGAACAAAAGTTTTAGACCCAATTAAGTATGATTTTTGGCCAAGAAAAGGGAAAAAAGAGAAGGCTCAAATTAATTACAAAAAAAATGTGTCAGGGCAAAATGGTAATTTGCCAATAAAATAAGAGTTAAAGTATTTTCCCAGTTTCTTGAAGCCATTTTCAGTTGAATAAGGAAAATAAAGGGAAAATTATATATTTGGGGATAAATATCCAAATTTGGAGCAATTGTAGCCAAGTAAATCAAGATTGAAAAGTCAAAAAGTAAACTTGTACTTAATTAATTATTTGATGAAATAGAATTATGGAAAATGCAAGAAGCAATTATTATTTCCCTTCCTCTTTGCAATTTTTGTCTAAATGGGGAAAAAGGAGGGAAAATATTTACTTGGTGAATGATGATGTCATGTGGAATTATCTTGAACCAAGTAAAAAGATGAAGCAAAAAGTAAAGTATTTGATGAATTGGCCTTAAAATATATTATTTTGAGAAATGGATGAAGTAATTGAAGAGGCTAATTTGGTTTATTTGGGAGGCCATCTTGGCGTCATTTAGTCAAGAAGAAAGGGAACGAATTATGTCAAGTTAAATAAGGATAAGCTCAAAGCAAAACACATGTGATAATTCCAAAAAAAAAAAATATCTTCAAGGAGGTGGAGTTGGCTATTTTAAAAGCTAATATCGTCTTCATTAGTCTCCACATTTATCCAACACTCAAGAAAGAAAGAGAGAGAAAGAACCTGAAGAATATCAAGATAAAAGAGAGTTCAAGAAGGCAAAATTCAAGGTAAGGTTGTGAAATTCTTGTGTTTAAGCCTTCTAATTTATATAGAACCTCTTCTAATCTCTTCTCTTCCATGAATATCATGGTTAGCAAACAAAAATCCAAGGGAAAGAGGAGGAGAGAGAGGACGCCCAGAGAGAGGCAGTTGAGAATTGTAATGACCCAATTTTAGATTAAGGGCTAATGACTCTGATGTTGATTGTAATTAGTGTAATTAAACACTTTTGGATAAATGTGATATGAATTTGATATAAATATTCATAGTGATGATTTATTAATCATAGTGGAACTAAGGGCAAAATGGTAAAATTGGAAATTTACCGACCAATTGGTCAGTTACCAAAGAGGAAACTTATTGGTGATTAGAGATCAAGGGTTGAGATCTATTGGCCATGGGTCAAAATCCTATGTTATGTACCTATGTGAGCTCATAGAAGAGTGAGCAAGATGATGACAAGTGTCAAGTTGTAGGCCAATGGATCAAGCTAAAAGACAAAAAACTAACTTTTTCTCTCTCTTCTCTCTCCTATTTGGTTATGGGGGTATGGACCAAGGGAAAATTTCACACATCATCATCATCTTCACCATCTCGCATATTCTCTCTCCTTATTCCTCCATTTTCAGTGATCAAGCAAGGAAAAAGAAAGAGAAAGAGAAAGTTTGAATTTTGGGTGAGTAATGGTTTTCATATGCTCAAATCCTCTTTATTAAAATTGTTCATAGTGTTAAGAGCTCCATTTTGGTGGTTTCAGAATTTTGAAAGGTGGTAGTTTGAGTGTTGGAGAAAATTGGAAGTTTGAGAATCAAGATTCTGGTTTTGGCAAAGTGAAAAGGTAAGGATTTGATGCTTTTTGGATATTTATTGTGATTTTTGGATAAGTTTGAGAAATTTTGGAATTTTCCCCGGTTTTATGTCCATTTTTGAATGTATGGATTAGATGTTGACTGATGTTGGAATTGGTTCATTGTGAAGTTGGTTGAGTGTTGGTAGTGGTTTTGAAGTTTAGAAGTGATTTGAATGAATTTGGGTAATGTGTGTAATAGATAGACCTAAGAGTTAGATTGTGGCTAAAATGGTCTTTGGGTGTTTTGGAGTTTACCAATGTGTTCCTTAGGCAATTTTAAGTGGAAATGAGCTTTGTGTGAAGTTTGGGAACCATTGGGATTAATTTTGGCAAAGTTGGGATTTTCTGTCAGTTGCTGCGATTTGGCAATCTGATAGCATCACTCGAGTGAGGGAGGAGCTCACTCAAGTACTGTCGTGTATTTTCCCTTTCTCCTTTGTGTTTTTCCTGGGTTTCCATGAAGAAAGCTCGAGTGCACTTCTTAAACCGCGAATGATGTTGGTGATCACTCGAGTGAGCATGGGTTCACTCGAGTGAAGGTGTGAGTTCTTGTTTAGGGTTGCGTCTCAGGTTATCACTCGTTGGTCAATGTTCAAGAGTATGTTCTAACACTCGCAAGTGTGGGCTCCTCACCCGAGTGCTAAGGGTGGTGCTTGAATGAGCTCTTTCCTCTGATGTTGCATGTGCTCTCAGGTTCCCACTTTCTATGTTGCACTTTCAGGGACTCGAGTGAATTTACAGTTATCACCTGATTGCAAAGCCTTATGCTCGAGTGTTGTGAGCACTCTTTAGCCATGGTTGTTACTCACTATCAAACACTTGCTAGTGAGAGCCGTTCTCACTCGAGTGCAAGTCTCTCATAACTCGAGTGAGGTCATCTTCACTCGAGTGAGTCAACCAAAAATCAATGTTGTGCTTCCGAAAAAGGGGTCTTCAGGGTAGCTTCTTCCAACCCTTTTAGCATGTGTTTAGGCCTCTTTCCTCTGATATTGCATGTGCTCTCAGGTTCCCACTTTCTGTGTTGCACTTTCAGGGACTCGAGTGAATTTAGAGTTATCACCCAAGTGTAAAGCCTTATGCTCGAGTGTTGTGAGTACTCTCTGGCCATGGTTGTTACTCACTGTTAAACACTTGCGAGTGAGAGCCGTTCTCACTCGAGTGCAAGTCTCTCATCACTCGAGTGAGGTCATCTTCACTCGAGTGAGTCAACGAAAAATCAGTGTTGTGCTTCCAAAAAAAGGGTCTTTAGGGTAGTTTCTTCCAACCCTTTTAGCATGTGTTTAGGCCTCTAATGGTCATCCTAAAGAGTTTAATGATAACCAACCTAGAGTATTATGAAATAAGTATTTGAAAAAGAAATTGATCAATTGCCCTTAATTTAGTTATAAGATTTGACATCTGTCAGACTCATGAGCCCACTGTGCTAAAGAACGTCAGGAAAGATTCAGGTAGTGACTCCTCTCTTATACTTTGTGTAAATGTATTATATGTATGCCTATCATGCATTGTGCTGCTACTGCTTCGTGATACTTTGTGCCTTATGAAGCTTTATGGAGCTTTGTGATACTTTGTGCCTTGTGATGCTGCTGCATAGTATTTACCGCGAAAGCGGGCATTGAGATTACAGCGAGAGCTGGCATAGTGATTACAGCGAAAGCTGATATTCTGATTACCGTGAAAGCGGACATAATGCATTGTGATACAGCCGTGAGTGCTGTCGGTTATGGAGAGAGCCATGACTCATAGTGTTGTTGCTGAACATGATGAACTTACATGCTTTATGTTTTTATATTGTATGAGTGATGTGTTACTACTGGGATTCTTTGGAATCTCATTCTTTCCAATGACTAACATTTCAGACAGGGCAAGTGGCTCAAAAGGGAAGCAGACAACCAGGAGTGGTTAGGACCTTATAGAGACATTTTGTTGGGGGTTGGTTATCTATTGTTGGTTTGGGATTACTGTTTGTATACGAGTAGTAAATAATAATTTTGGATATGTAATCCCCATTTTGGGAAACCTTAAACCCTATATACATGTAACCCGGGGTTGCCGGGATTTTAGTTACACACTCTGATATTTATGAATGTGATTTAATTGCTTAGGTAATTGTATTCGAAAGTGAAGGTGAGACCAGATTAATTATGTTTTTGAACTATTTTCTGGACACCCCATCTTGAAGATAAGGGATTATAAAGGTTGTTTTTGTCTTATTGGTCTTTATTTTACTTAAATTTTATAATTCGGATATAATTACGGTGAGGGGGTTACAAGAATCAAGAGGTAATCTCAAGAACTTTGATCTTCTTGGTTAATATGTTGTTGTTATGGTGGTCATTGTGGTTGTTGTTGGCTTGATTTGTGATTGTTTTCATGGATTTTGTAAATTTCAGATAATGAAACCCTAAGTTGCTATGCTGACCAAATTTCCACAAATCATGTGTAATAAGTGATTAAATGATTAAACATGGGATTAGGAGTGAAAAGGAAAGAGTTCAAAGGGTTAAATCAACAAATCACATTTTTCCTTTTCTTTCCCTATATTTCGGCCAGACTTAGAAACAAGGGAATGAGTTGAAATTTCGTCAATTTGATGGTTCCATTGTGTTTAAAAGGGAAAATTGTGTAGCGTATATGTTAAGTGTGAGGTGTGAAAATCATTGGAATGTGAAATGACAAAATGAGTCCTAAAACACTAAATAGGGGCAGCCAAGGGAAAATCTGTCTTTTGGCAATGAATTTGACAATTCTAAGGTCAAAAATTAATTCTACAAGGGAAATTGTGTAAGATTAATCTAGGTCATAATTTTTAAAAAAGTACAGTTGGACCGGGTACAAAGGGGACTTGGACCAGGTACTTAAGAGCATTTTGGTCATTTTGTAGTGTTAAGCTAAGATAACCAATAAAATGAGTTTAAAAGAGCTTAGAGTAGTACATGAATGAGTATTAACTCAATTATTATAAAACTTAGAATTTTAGGACCAAACAGTTTGCCAGAGCTGGAATAGAGTTCAAGAATAGTTTGTGAGCTGCAAAGGGGCTTGAAGTAGCAACTCTATCCTCTATACACTATGTAAACTTGTATATGTTTTATGTATGCCATATTTTGTGATATGTATAATGCATTATCTAAATAATGCAGGAAAAGCACAAGTATCATTTGGGGGAAAAGCACAAGTACCCCAATAGCCCAAAGGGGATCCAGTTATGAGATTCAGTACCAAGAGGGTACACTACTTAGTTTGTGGTCGAAAGCCCAGCTGAGGTGCATAATCGGGGTCTAACAATAGTTGACCTTTACTCGGGATCTAACAAAGGTTGGCCTTGAATATGTGCACTTGCCGATGAATATGATTACAGAGTTATTATTCTATTGCATTACGTGGTACCTAGCATGATTATTTGTTGCATTTCATATGATCGACTGTATGTTACTACTAAGATTCTTTGAATCTCCCCCTTTTTCTAATTTAAAAATATTCCAGTAGAAGCTAGCGGCTCTAGGGGCAAAATGGTAAATACCGACAATTGAGGTGTCCAGATCAAGAAGGTGGAGCTGTTGATTATCATTAGTTTATTTTGGTAGTTTTTGGACAAATTTGTATATATTTTCAAACCCTACGGGGAACTCCTGTATAGTAAACAAGTACTTCTTATCAGTATATTTGTACTATATCTGTATGCCTGTGGAATTGTGCCTATACCACTCTAGCAAACATCAAAATGTTAAGCGGTTTGACATATATTCTTTAAGATTACTTAATAGTTAAAAATGATAACCATCATATATAAGAAGACAGATTCTGAAAAATGTCAAATATAAAGAGGTGGGATTATATAAAAAAGTTATTTGATAATACATTATGGTTCTTCATAAAAAACTGTTAAGTATGATTTAATATAAAAAGGTAGGCCAGGATTCTGAAAAAGATTATTTGACAATATATTATGGTTCTTTATAAAGAACTGTTAAGTATTCTATAATATAAAAAAAATATTTGACAATCCATTATGATTATTCATAAAGAATCGTTAAGTAATCTAACAATATATTAATATATTCTTTATGGATATATTAATTAAGCCTATTATGCCCTCGGTGGTGGCACTAAATAAGTGTAGTTTTGTGAAAGGGAGGCAGAGTTCTAATAATATTATTCTTGCTCAGGAAATTATTCAATCCATGTGTAGGATGAAAAATAACAGAGGTTTCATGGCGATTAAGATAGATCTCGAAAAGGCATATGATCAAGCTAGATGGAAATTCATCTTTAATTGCTTAAAGGAGCTTAATATACCAGATGATATTAGGCGTATGATAGAAACTTGTGTCTCCACTCTGCTTATGAAGTTACTATGGAATGGTATTGTTGCGAATGATTTTTGTCCTTCTAGAGGAGTTCGGCAAGGGGACCATATTTCTCCTTATCTTTTTGTGCCGGCTATTGAGTGCCTGGGTCACCTGATTTAGAATGTAGTTAATAATGGGGATTGCCTTCCTTTCAGACTAAGGAATAAAGGTATGCTTGTGTCCCATTTATTTTTTTGCTAATAACCTAATATAATTTGCGAAGGCAGATATGGATCAAGCAACTGTTGTAAAAGCTATACTTGATGATTTTTGTGAGATATCAGGGCAAAAAATTAATGTAGCCAAATCTTGAATTTTCTTCTCAAGAAACATGAATCATACTAGGTATAGAGGGATTAACAAGTTCTTAAATTTTGTGTCATGTTCAAATTTGGGAAAATATCTAGGAATGCCTCTTCTTCATGAGAAGACTTCCCACTCGATGTATAAATTTTTTATGGAGAAAATGGACCCATGTTTATCCAGCTAGAAAGTGAATACTCTCTCTTTGGTAGGTCAGCATACTTTGGTGGCTTCTGTCACTTCAGCTATTCCTTCGTATGCCATGCAAACGATTCAATTGCTGATTTCTACATGTAATGAAATAGATAAAAGGTGTCAAAAGTTTCTCTGGGGAAGTAGTAATTTGGTCGGAAGATCCATCTCGTCTCATGGGATCAGATTTGTCGAAGGAAGGAGGAACGAGGCCTTAGTCTCAGAAAAGCGCATGTACAGAATAATGCTTTTATGGTGAAACTTGGCTGGTCTCTGTTGATTCGCTAGGATCTATTGTGGCCAAATTCTTGCATGAAAAGTATAAATGTGACATGGATTTTATTTCCAAAGTGGAGAAACGACGATCGAAGTCTAGCATATGGAGGGGCATACGTTCTAATTGGGATATAGTATAAAGTGGCTTGGCGTGGCTTATTAGGAGTGGCAGGTCTACGTCTTTCTAGAAGGATGTGTGGGTTGCCACACCATAAATCTCTTGAGGGTGTGGCTAATTGTAATACCCTTATCTATTTTCACCTTTTTCAGAATATTTGGGAGAAATGATACGCAGTTCGGTGGGCAACACAGGAATAGCATAAATATACTGATAATATATGCATGAATACAGAAATTCCTCATAGGGGTTCGTACACGATAATTATAACCAATGTAGCCGTATAGGGCTATTAGGGTGTCTAAACTCGTCCCAGTGAAATAGATGCATCTTCTCGTCTTCGTTCCACCATGCATACCTCCCGTGCAGTTCTCTTCTCTACTTTCAATACACTTCTTGTTTTCACCTATCTAAATTGTTGATAGGAGAGGGTGAGATTCGAGAAAATCTCAATAAGAAACATATACCATAATGCATGCATGATAAATGCTATGTGTATGACATATTAGCTTTACTAGATGCATACCCCATAATGATATTTATGCATGCTCAATGTTTCATGCAATATAACTATGGCCATAGTATAAACAGAAATAGAGCTTCATTATTCAAATATGATCTACAAAATCAAGTAAAGCAATTACATACATCACTACACAAGTTGAGATATCAAATACAATCAAATAAGGTAAGTTCCTTACCTTAAACCCTTTTTGACTTGTAAGTGTTCCTCGAAGTTCGTGTCGAAGCTTGGCTATCAATCTGGTCCTAAAATTTCAAATGTACAAGAATTAAGTTAAAACCCATTCATGTATCATTTTAGACACTCCATAGCGTTTTTGGTGGTTATATTGGTTTATATTGAAAAATTACCAAAATGCCCCTGGAGACCCGGCCGGGCCACGCTGTACCCGGTCCGACCGTACTTTTTCCGAAATTTTGACTCGAGCTATTCTTACATATTTTTACCCAAAGAATCCATTTCTGGTATCAAAATTACCAAATTCAATATCAAAGGACCAAAATGCCCTTAGCAGCCCCTAACTTAGAGTTTTGGGGGCGTTTTGGTCATTATGCTTTCTAAGGCTTTTTTGGAAAAGTAATCAACTATAACCTTACCTAATTTTCTCTCCTAAACACAATGGAACCATCAAATCATCAAAAATCCAGCTCTAGCCAAAACTTACAATACTCTAAGAAAAGTTGGGGTTTTTTCAATTCAGACTCCACAGACTTGCTCCTTTCTACTTCTAATCACTTTATTAACTCTTTAATTATATCCTAACCATGATTTAGACTAGATTTGGGTAGCATAATAGCTAGGTTTCATCCTTTTCCCAAATTTACGAATAATAGAAATCATCCACAAATCCACCGATTAAACTAACCACAACAGCAATAGCAACCAAAGATTGAAGTTTATGGAGTTACCTTTGGCTTTTCTTGCTTCGTCTCACTTGGTCGAATATTCTTCTTCCTCAAACTCTTATATTTTGCTTCCCAAACACCTTAAATCATGTAGAAAGCAAGGTTAGGGAGAGGATTAAGCAAGTTAGAACTTAAATCACCAAGTAAATTACTTACATTTGTAAGTTTTCTCCTTTCTCTCTCTAGTTTTCTCAAGAACTCGCTCTCTCTCTATTTTGAGCTCATGGCCAACGGTTTTGAAGATTGGAAGGGAAGAAAAAAAATTTTTATATTATTTGCCCTTATCCCTTGATTTTTCTCTAATTATTTAATTAACAAAAAAATCAAATATGTTGACTTTTGTGTACATAAGTCTATCTACATGAAATTATGTCATAAAGCCGAATTACATATACATAATATTTCCCTCTTCTTGGCCCATGAAAAAGTCCTTCAAGTTCCTCCTCCCCACATGTCGCCATCACATTATTTTCTTCATTTTCGGATTATTTGGCAATTCTGGTAAATTTTCTGCCCAAGCTTTGAAACATCATAACTTAATTTGTAGACATCAAATTGGAGTGATTCCAAAAGCTATAGATCCCTTATTGAGTCTAGTTTCAAGAAAAAAATATAGCCTTTAGCCAATTGGAAGTTAAAAATTCCTAGAATTAAAATCTTTGGACACTGACCTAGAAAATAGCCAATTTTCCAGAGCTAAATTCAAAAAGTCATAACTTCTTGTGTACAGCTTCAAATAATTCTCATAACCTATCAAATTAAAGCTTAAGATATCTATTTTCATCCTGTTGAATTTCATAATTTTTGAACATCATTTGGTCATTCAATTTCACATGACAATCTCACTGCCTTACAGGTAATCTCACTGGCAACATAATCACATTCTCCAAAATTCACCCTTCCATTTCATTAAATGTTACAAATGTTTACAAGGCATATTGAGGAATAAAATTTAGGGTGTTACACTAATTGTGTGCTACCTGATGATATTCTTAATTGGAAGGTTGCTGATTATTCAACTCCTTCTGGCGCATGGGATTGGAAGAAGTTTGGTACGTATCTCCCTAGGTCGATTACTAAGGCTATTAAATGACTGCACCTTCGTGTTTCACATGACGATGATAGTCCTATTTAGAGATGGTCCACGAATAGGCAGTTTTCTATTTAGTCAACATATGCACATTTGGTTGATCATGATTCATTGTCAACTAATGCCTTGTAGAGGTTGGTTTGGAAACTCCATGATCCTAATTGGTATCACTGCTTTCTCTAGATTTGCCTTCATAACCGACTTCTTACGAATTTGGCGTAGTTTTCGTGTGGTTTCCACCCTACGGAATTGTGCAGCTGTGCTTTAATGAACCAAAACCTCTCCTTCACACTCTTCGAGATTGTTATGTCTCTATACGTGTATGGAAAATGTTAATTCTTGGAAAGTAGTATAATCAATTCTTTGGTGTATTTGACCCTATTTGTTGGATCAAATGGCATCTCAAGTGCATGTTTGTGGCTAAAGGCTTTCAGTTCCACTTATGGTTTGTAGTGGTTAGTAAAACCATCTAGCTCGGACGTAACGAACATATTTTTAACAATAAAACTTGGAGCCTATCGGTGATAATTGCGTGTTCTAGGGCCTGTTTATCTTGGGGTTTGTCTGACCCTTTAAGCACAAAGGATGCTATGACAATACATGAGTAATGGTTGCCTCCACCAAGAGGTGCTATCAAGTTTAATGTCAATGGATCTTATTCCATAACTTTTGGGTTATGTACTTGCAGGGGGCTGATGTGTGATCATAATGGAACTTTCATGCAAGGGTTCATGTATCGGGTGGGATGAGTATCTAATATTATAGATGAAGCATGGGGGTATTTTACTATTTTGTGGGCATTAAAACTTGCATGGGATCGGCATATTAAAAATCTTATTGTAGAAAGTGATTGTCGTAAGGTCATTACTTCATTTAGACATTCTAGATGCACACCCGGATATGTCAGTCTTCTTAGAGATACAACAGTTGCTTGGTCGAGAGTGGGACGTTGAGCTAGCGTTTTGTCCTTGGGATGCAAACATGGTGCAGATGCACTAGCAGCCAATGGGACCCGATTTCCTCGCTCATCCTTTAGATGAGTAGGGAGAGCTCTTCCAGATCTGGACCGTCCAGATCCATATTTGATTTTTCTAAAACGGGTGATTTTTTAATAAAAAAATCATTTTTTGAAAAAACATTAGTTAAGAGATTATCTTTATTTTAGATTCGGTACCTATTAAAATAATTTTTGTCAAAAAAATAAAAAGTAAAAAAACTAAATATGGATTGTCCATATCCCATCGGACGATCTAGATCTCCCTGAGCAGGGAAACTAATTCCTAACCAATGCTAGGAATACGGTTGTGGACTTGCAGATTATGACTCCACCAGTGGACTGTATCATGGATATGTTGAGAGTTGATCTAAAGAATCTCTTCTCCACAGCTTAGTATGTTTTGATTTTTCCTTTTTATATCAAAAAAATATTTTGGACAATACATTATGGTTCTTCACAAAGAACTGTTAAGTATTCTTTCATCTAAAAAGGCAAGATTCTAGAAATTTCTTTTTACTTGATGCAACTCTTCCAATTCCTTCTTAAACGTCTTTGAGCTTCCTTAGTGAGTCTCATACTCTTCTTTCCATTGGTTTTACTTTACCACTGTGAGTTCCATCCTCTAGCACTAACATGGATTTCTACGCTGCATCTCCTTCCTCTTGTGATTATTCCTCAGGTAAGCTTTCATTCTTTTCAATTAACGATTTTAGTTTCATTTTATTTTTTATATAACGAGAGCTCAATAGTTGAAGCTCAAGGTTGTTGGATTACCTAGGAAGAAGAATAGAAGACAAAAAGCGATATCTAATTTTTGATGATGGTTGTTAGTTTGAAGATAGAAATAGAGAAAAAACACTAGAGAAAACTAAAGAGCACGAAAAAAAATAATGAGATAAAATGTCGAAGTTTTTATTATTGTTTTATTGCTGTGAAAATAATTTTGATTACATTAGATTTCATAGACTAAAATCAATATAACTTTTTCTCCTAATTTTTAGTAGCTTGTTGAATCACAATCTACTTTAATGTTCACCTACCCACGTTCCTAAACTTAAGCAGGTATGTTGAAATCAGATTTGTTGAATCAAATATGATATTTGCCGAAGTTTTGATATTGGCCAATTTTACTATATATATTCTAATTTTCATATTTATATATTCCCTTTACAATTACAGGAATTTTGAAGTACCGATACATGGTCAACAATCTACAACAAACACATTGGAGAATATTGTATAATGTTTTTAATAGATTTTCCTTTAGAATTCAAAAAATTACAAGATAATGTTCTAGAGTGTTTAAGTGATTAATTTCTTTTAAATTGTATAATGTTTATCTATAATTTATTGAATTTTGAATACTATAAATTAAATTTGTATTTAATATTATTATCTTGTTATTATCAATGATTATATTGTGCTTTATATAATAAATATTAACAATAAAAATCAATAAAAATAATAATAAAATATACATAATAAAACTATAAAGCCAATATATTACAATTATTACCAAATAATCATTATATATGCCCTCAACATATATTACAGTTCAGAACTAAGCATATATAGCGTTGGCATATATGACGGTTCGGAACCGTAATT
The DNA here is from genome assembly GCA_963242795.1 of Inga leiocalycina. Lineage (NCBI taxonomy): Eukaryota > Viridiplantae > Streptophyta > Magnoliopsida > Fabales > Fabaceae > Inga > Inga leiocalycina. The sequence goes on from OY725321.1 coordinate 65,681,725, forward strand.
TATTGCCAATAATAACCGTTATATATTGGCAATTTTGTAGTAGTGGCCTTAGATGGTGCCTCATATGCTTCACCAAAAAGTGTTGTTGGTCTTTTCATGGTGATGAATGGTGCTATCTAGGTGTTGGTGCTTCATATTTTTGAATTGGAATTTGTGAAAAGCTTATTAGAACTTGTTTAGACCTTATCTAAACTTGTGAATCCCTTATCCGAAGTAAGAATCAATACCTTGTCATTGTAGTAAGTAGTGAATTTTGAATTGTGAAAATCTTATGAGAACTTGTAAAACTGGTTTAGGCGTTCCACCCTACTCTGGTCAGTCGCGAGTTTGAATAGGCACAGAGAAAGAGAATTGAGAATGAGTGATTATTATCACAAAAAGTCAGAATCAATACCTCGCCATTTGTTGCAAGTGATGATTTTTTAATTGGAATTTGTGAAAATCTTATTAGAACTTGTTAAAACCTTATTTAAACTAGCGAAACCCTTATCAGAAATAAGAATCAATATTTTGTCATTTGTTGTAAGTGGTGATTTTTGAATTGGAATTTATGAAAATCTTATCAAAACTAGTTAAAACCTTATATGATCTTATAAAACCATATCAGAAATAAGAATCAATACCTTGTCATTGTAACAAGTAGTGAATTTTGAATTAGAATTTGTCAAAATCTTATCAGAACTTGTTAAAACCTTATATGAACTTGTGAAACTCTTATCAGAAGTAGGAATTAATAGCTTGTCATTGTATCAAATGATGATTTTTGAATTGAAATTTGTGAAAATCTTATCAAAACTTGTTAAAACCTTATATGAACTGGTTAAACCTTTATTAAAAAAATGGGAGCACGTTTTTCAACCTCAGAAGGACATTCTTGTCATTTTCAATTAAAAATGTCAAATCATGTCCTCACACCTCTTTAGTATTATAAATATTCAGAACACATTTTTGTCCTTTAACATTTTTAAAGTTTTTGTAGGGATTTTCCTAATTAAAATTTAATATTTAATAAATTAAACATCAATTTTATTTACAAATTTTTCAAGAATTTACAAATTAATTAATGTATATGTTATCTATAAGTTAATGTGTGATAATTTATATATTGTCCTCCAAAATTTATGAGTCCCCTTTGAAAAACATATTATTCATAGGCTAAAATCCTAGCAAGTGTAATTATTCATCTCATTTTTGATTAATTGGAGCACTAAATCTTGTACATTTGAATACTTTTCTGTCTTATTCTCACAAATTTTCCTTCATTGCATGTTTAGGACACAAAGAAAGCGAAAATGTAATATAAAATAATTAAATAATCATGCATGACAATTAATTTCAGTATTTTGAGCATGATTTCTTTTATATGAAGTCTGATATCCAAATGAATGACACATTGAAAATAAAAGATATAGAGATACATTTTTCCTCTTTTATTTATATTCCTTTTTATATATTATTTGGTGTTTGGTTAGCTATACATTTTGACTATGGAAATACTCTCGAACATTGAGTACTCAATTATCATATAGTTTGATTTGCTTGTAGAATAGGGATGTACTTGCTACCATTATATAGTTACTTTAAGCATGTGCCCAATCTAATCTAATCAATTGATCTGTTAGCAACAGAAGATTTAATACTACCTCATGTCTTTAATATAAAACTTAGTTGACTAATCTGGTGAGATTAAAGAAATTAAATAAATTACTTAATTATAGCATATATTATAGATTTTTCTTAAAAACTTATTAGTAGAGGTGAGCAAAAGCAAACTGAAACCAAAGACCGAACCAAACCTAGTTTGGTTTTTTTGGTTAGTCAGTTTTTATCAGTTTACAAATTCGGTTTTTTGGTCGTTTGGTCATCAATGCGGTTTCCTAAAAAACTTTTGGTTCCAACTGAATAACAAAAATTTGCTTTAGATTGCATTTTTTTTCTGCCTAACTATATAAAAATCATCAGGCAGTCCCAAGCTTAAAGCCCATTTCCAAGTCTGACTCAGTTTTGTCCAATTCTGCTAAATCTGACCTAATTTTGTAAAAAAAAGAAATGACCTAAAAAACCTAATTGACTAATTGTCCAATTCAAATCTCATTCATTACTCGATTTTAGATCCGTCCTCTCCTCACTCTTCAGCCTCTTCACTTCACTCTTCAGTCTTCTTTTCTGATTCTGAGTCTGAGTTTGTCTGTGTTCGTGGGTTTGGGTCCTCTGACTCTCGACTCCTCCGTTCTCCTGTGCTCCTCTCCTCTTGACTCTGACAGTCAAGTTTCGATGGTTGAGGGTGGAAGCATCACTATCTGTGGAAGCGTTGCCACCAGTCAAGCGCCCTCCCTTTGCCCTAACGCTTAACGATGTTGCCTTTCCGTCTGTGGAAGCGTCGCCATTAGTTGAGCAACCTCCCTTCATCTTCAACCCTCGAGCTTCAAGTTCTGGTAAGTAGCTCGGTTTTAATCTCTTGCTCGGTTGCTCCTCTAGTTTTAATCTTTGAAAGCCAAATTTTATTCTTCGTTTGATCATTTCTATCTGCAATGACGATTTTTTTTCACTTTTTGAATAAAAAAAGTACATTTTTCATTTCTTGTGTTCATTTCTGTTTGGAATAAAGAATTTCTATTTGTAATAAAGAATTTTTTTTAACTTTTTTTGAATAAAAAGGTACCTTTTCAAAAAGAAGGTACCTTTTTCACTTCTTATGTTTAATTCTGTTTGGAATGAAGAATTTTTTTACCTTTTTTGAATAAAAAAGATACCTTTCGGGAAAGAAGGTACCTTTTTCACTTCTTGTGTTCGTTTCTGTCTGGGAAGAAGGTAACTTTTTCTGTATTTTTTTTCCGAGGGGCACCTTTTTGTAGGTGTTCATTTCGTTCAGCTTCATTTTTGTTCAGTCATTATAAATTTCATTTGATTATTATGAACAATAAGAGGCTTCATTTTGTTCGATTATTATAAATTTCTTCTTTAACTTCATTTCTATTCAACCATTGTAGATTCGTTTGATTATTATGAAGAATGAAAGGCTTCATTTTTGTTCAGCCATTATAAATTTTGTTTGATTATTATGAAGAATAAGAGGCTTCATTCCATTTGATTATTATAAATTCCTTCTTCAGCTTCATTTCTGTTCAACCATTATTCCATATACTGTAAAATACACCAATACTTTGGTCAAAATACTGATAGTTTTATCTTCTTTTTTTTTCAAGAATAGGATTTGAAAATATGGAATACAACTTTATAGTGTTAATACTATATTTATTATGATATATAAAGTCTGAGCGGTTTTTAAATTTACTAGTCTTGCAAAAAGATTGCATTGGAAACAAATGTTGATATCTTCTAGCTGCAATATGGGAAACTTAAGGTTTTGTAATCAAATTTTCCTTGTCATACTTGTAATACAATCATTGTAGTATTTAATTTTTTTTTTGTTTGATATTTTGTATTTACTTTAATTGTAGGTGCCATTCAAGCTTTCAGGGGCATTCAGGAACAAGGCTGAATCTGATATATATCAAGTTTTTTGATGTTCAATATGCTTTCTTTAAGCTTGTATTTTGAAGTTAGCCAATATAACGGCAGACCTCCAGTCTAGTAGTAGTAATTCTTTTGATGTATAAAGGCAGACCTCCACAGCTCCACTAATGCTCCAAACCCCCATGCAACTAATTGTAAATTATGTTACAGCATTCACTATTTTTGAATGATGTTGAAATGCTTTGATACATGAGTTTGATTAGGTAAAACAAGTATTAAATGCTTGTAGCTGAAATTTGAAAATCATCTTTGGTTTTCTTGCTTAAAATTGATCTGTACTAATTATTTTTTCTATTATAATTTTTTTCTTGGGTTGCAGACTTGCAACTTGTTTGCATTGGATAGGCTTGTAGCAAAAAAAAAAACAAGGCCAAAAGGCCTAATAGCCGAACTACACCGAAAAGCGAACCGAATTAGTCAATCATTTCAGTTTCGGTTATTTCACCATTTCAGTTTCAGTTTGGTCACTAAAATGACTTATATTCGGTTATTCAATTTGTTTTTGTTACCACCGAACATCGAATCCTCACCCTTACTTATGAGTATTATTAAATTATATATCATTTATAAGTAAGGAAAATTAATTTGGAGAAAAATGATAAATATAAATATTTTAAAACAATTTATTTAGCTTTTTTTAATCTCTCCAAATTACTCAATTGGGTCTTATTTTAGGAATCAGAGGTATTATTTAGTTAAAATATTCTTTAATTAAATTATATTTAATATTGAGATATCATTGCTTTTAGATATTAGATAATTGAGATTTAGATTCGTATTAATCAAGAATAAAATAATATTGCATTTCTCCCAACTATTCTTATCTTTAACATAATCACCTAAAGAATTAAGGATCAATATGATTGGAATGATGGCTAGTGAAGCCGAGCTAGGTGATGATGTTTCACCATGTAACCTAATTAATAGTAAGGCATTTCTTCATAGACAAGCTGACTTATCAGAGCCGTAACGTTGTTTAAATTTAATTTCATGCAAGGAATGATGGCCAGTGATCAAATCAAAATAAACAATGAGATAATTAAGAGTCATAAACTGAAAAATATAAATTTAATTATGATTATAAAGGGTGAATGTAACATCCAACATCTTTAGCAAGTAACTAAGTTAATTTCATTTAAGGCCTTAATCTAAGGGTGATTGGGATATTTGGGCAAAGTAGAATAGTGATGAAATGTCTTCTTTTTATGCTTCTAGAATGAATAAAGAGTGTTGGGAATTCCTCTAATTTGAAAGCAAAACCTAGGTGAAAATTTAGGCAATGGCATGTTGTGGATGCTTACGTGTTACGTTGCTATTGACATCAGGTATAAATTTGTATTCAAAAGAATTATATTACATTTGTCCTAGATATTGGTGACATAAATAAATTTTCACTTTAAAAATTAAATATATTTTAAACAGATTTTTGGGTGTGTATAATATTTGATTAAGCAGTCGGTCCCTTTGTTGAAAGTGCTCCTACTGCCCTACATGGGACCTATGTCAAGGAGAGATGACATAAAAAAATAGAGCGTCACACAATATTCTTGTGGAATATTATATCCCTTATCTCATACTCCATCTGATTTTATATATTAACATATAAATAACTAAGTTACATATATTAAAAAAGTTAATTAAAATTGTTTAAAAGCAACAAATGTATAAAAAATATATTACGTACATTTATAAAACTACATTTATTTATGAAGAGAGTACCGTGTAAGTGAAATAATTTGTACAGTGATATAACAAGTCATTAATAGAGGCAAAAATAAAAAAGCTGATTAAAAGTTTAGATATTATTTAAGTGTATCTTATAAATGGAATTAAGCTTACTAAAAAACTATATCCCATACACCCTTTCCTCTGTAATATAAAACCCACTTTAATAAAAAAAATTGTATTATAAAATAAGTTTTATATTAAGGATTGAGGAAGTGTATATATATAGGATAGAGTGAGAATGTCATAATTTCAACTTGGGAAGCAAAAGCATCAATACAATTTAGGAGTGTTCATCAAGTCTGATAATTTGGTTAGCCTGATCACTAGAGATGAAACCAAACAACAAAATTACAAAAAAAAAAAAAAAACCATGCATATAGCATGGAACATGGCCTAACTAGGCCAGGTCATCGGCTGTTTTTTAAGCCAGGACTATAAAAAATAAATTAAAACAAACTATTATATTAACTCTAACTAGGGATCTGCGCAATGAACGGGCACACAAGATTGAGATTAAAAGATGTAGTATGGTAGTAATTTAGTATTTTGTATACAAAATAACAAACTACAACACAACATCTATTTATATAATCTAGGGTAAAAAGGTTGTAGAAAAACTCCTTATAAACTATATTAGAAGTTTAGCTTGTCGGTTTCCCTTCCGCATATAAAATAAGAATCTTCAACCCCTCTTTTCATCTCACATGTGAGACTGTAACATTTAATTGCCAATGTGTGAAGACTGAACGTGGTAGATATAATCCAACATTAAGCAAGCTTTGACCTTAGCTCTTATTAATTGTCATGGTAAAATGCAAACATAACTGGAAACTGTCGCTTGCACAAGATAAATGGCAAAGTTGAATCTGAAGGTGTGATGATGATTTGTGGGATGAGCACATTGGTTGAGGGACTATCTCTAGATATAATGTTAGCTTCAATGACATATTGTTCTAATATTGTGACAATCAATCGAGTTCCATTATATAGCCCAATGGATTTATCAATTTTCCTCATTAATATAATGGGGGCACCCACATTCAATCGGAGCTCATGTAACACCCCAAATTTTATATTCATTGAATATATTGTAATTATTTAAAAAATTCAATAAAATCATGAATATTCATGAAATTTGGATCTTATGAATTTTGAAATATTTATATTCATGAGAAAATGGGAAAATTAATTTAATAAAGGACTTAAATTACAAAGGTGATAGCAAAATCATAATTTTTCCAATTTAGCCCAAGATTAATTATTTTCCAATTAATTGAAGTTAATTTCAATTAATCAAGGAAAATAAAGGAAAATGTATAAATTGAATAGTCTTGGAGGAATAAATCAAGAATTGTGAAATTAGAAGGAATTATGCATAATTCATTTAATTGAATTATGGAATTAGTGAAAAACATTTTCATTTCTCTTTTCTTCCAAATTTTCACCTATCACATGAAAATGAGGGAGGAAAATTGATTTCCAAGAGCACATGCCTAATTGCTACATGAACATAGTCATGATGGTAATGCTACATGAACATGGTAATGATGACAATGTTGGAGTGCATTGTTGGATTAGATGATGAGTGCATGGTTGGGTTAGAGGTTGAGTGCATGATATTTCACTACTTGAGTGCTTAGTGGAGTATGAAGTTGGTCTAGTAGGAGAAAAGAAAATGGTTTAGTTGAAGCAAGAGGGAGCACGTTTTTTTTGGCCAACCAAGGGAAAGGAGAAGTGGTTCAAATCTAAAAGGAATCTAATAGAGTAAGTGTGTCATAATATGAAGGAGGTATGGGTGGAAGTATGGCTTGTGACAAGTGTCCCCACAAGAATTGATCTTGGAAAATCAACAGCTAAGAGAAGAGATGAAGCATTTCGTTAAAACATTTCCTCTTTCCTTCCCTTTGTGTATTCGGCCAAGCAAGAGAGAGAGAAGAGCGAGAGAGCTTGGAAGTCTCATGTGCTAGAGAGAAGGAAGAAGGGAAATCCTAAGGTAAGAAGTTGATTTCTTAAGGTTTTCTTGTGATCTTGTTAAGAAATCCTTCTCTAAATCTTGGTTCTTCATGAAACCATGATTTTGAAGACACATTGTTAGCTCAAGGAGAAGAGAGAGAGGGCGCATAGAGTGAGAGGAATCAAGAAGCTTAAGAGGTAACTACACCAAACTCAAATCTATGCTTGCATGAAGTTGATATTGAAGTTTGTAGTTGATTTGGTGATTTTTGGTTGAGTTGTAAATTTGGAAATTCCCTAATCCTAAGGGGTTATGCTGCCCAAATTTCTTTGAATCATGGTTAAGATGTGTTTAAATGAGTTAATAAAGGATTAGAAGTGGAAAAGTACAAGTTTTGGAAGTTAAAACACAAAACTTGATTTTTCCATTTTTTGAGAAACTTTCGGCCAACACTGTTCTGAGGGGTAGGAGTTGGATTTTCATGAAATTGATGGTTCCATTGGATTCAATGGGCAAAAATAGATGGCGTTACAGTTGGTCACTTTTTCAGAAAAGGCCGAAAAACTGTAATTACAAAATCATCCCTAAAATCCCTAAACCGGGGCTGTCAGAGGTATTTTCATAATTTGACAGTGAATTTGGTGATTTCAAGCCCGAAAATGAATTCCTTGGGCGAAAATACATCAGGATAACCCTAGTCAAAATTTTTGAAAAACGTGCCATCAGGCTGTGTATTTTTTGTTTACAGCCATCCATGCTTAGAACATTGTTTACTTATGGGTATTTTGGTTCAACACATCATCCAAGTCATCTGTATCTTCATATATTACTGTTTGCTGGTATGGTAAATGGAAGGAAAGCCTTTCCACGGAAGGTTTTCTATAGTTAATGTCAAAACCAAAAATCCTCTACATAGCCTCACATAGTGATAAATACCTTACATCATAATACATCTTTATCTCATCATGCTCGACATTATCGTTAGATGAAGAAGATGTTGCAAAGAAAGCTACGGTAGCCTGATCATGTCCCTTGCTAAAACAAATACTTCATGAATGACTGTACTTGAACTAAAAAACTTGGGAAAATGCTTGGTACACCTGCCATTATTCATAAAAGGTGATCTAGGGTTTGGTACTCGACATGGCCCATGCATCATAAAGTTGCTTACTGCTTCATAAAGTTCTGGATGTTCCTCTTTGTCTGGTATCTCAGCACAAATCACACAATCAATATCACGAGGTATCTTGAGCTTGCTATCATTAGCCAAAAATAGTGGAATATGTGCATAGGGAATACCTCATTTATGAAATTCAATTGTATATAGTGCTACAAGAAATATGAGCAAACATGTTATTGTAATAAACTTTATCATAAAGGCAAATAGAAAGATTAAAATTATTTATGACTTCTACGCAGTAAGATCAAGAAGATGTTTGCGTAGTGTCTCAATAAAAAACCATACGAACCTGCTTTAATAGGCCCAAATAACTGGCCCTTGGTCAAATCTGACATCAACGAATCTAGCTTCACCTTGAAAACTTGAGAAATAACATCAGCACAATCCTCCAACTTCAAACCATTTGTTTCCAAATATCTAGTAATTTCTGGCCACTTTGGGTTGCAAGTAAACGTGCTGAAGAGGTCTGGATAGCCAGCCCAGTAACATATGGTCATTGTATCTTGATACATCGGATGGGTATAACGTGTCCCCTGTGAATGATGATGGAAGTATAATGCGCTTGCCCCTAGTTGAAGCCTTTGTCTCTCCAACCAACATGGCATCAGTCAACCCTTTATATAGCTCTGCTCTAAGTTGCTTTTGATTATTCCAAATAACTCTAAGTTGTATGACTTAATAATCATATATCCATCTACAAGGAACTGTTGAAATAACTTGCCCCATGCTTAATTATAGAAAAATAGTTGTTCCTATTTTGAATTAAGTAGGCAAAATACTCCCGCATTGAAACATAAGTTTGATTTCCAGAACGGTGTTTTGTTTGCTTCACATGCTATATTTTTTCTTTGTAACCACCTGAGCCGTAAGGAAATAATAGTGGATATTGTATAAGCAAAAAATCCAGACGAATCTCACAAATTCTCTCAAGTAAACCTATCTTATATTGCACCACTATATCTCTGCCTTCATCAGAGTCACCAATATCACCTATAATTGATGCAACTATTTCATTATGATTCGTAGGCATGTTATATCTTCAGTTATCTATTCCTTATCGGTGTACCAGCTTAATTTTGATTTCTTGGCCCTCATGAGAGTTTATGAAGTCACGAGCCATGTGAAATGTTTGAACTAAAGTATTATGCTCATCAAGCATACGTTGAAGCATATGTAGAACATCATTGCTCATCGGAGGCATATCACTATTTGAACCCCTACATAATCATTAAATGAGCATTGTCATTGGACAATATTTTAAACAAAAAGAAATATAATTTGAACCCAGATCATTAAGTTATGACATTCAAAAGAACATAACATTCAGAAGGCACCCCAGAGTGTACACTCTAAGCGCTCCATCCTGAACATTAAGGGTAAATTAGAGGTGGCCGAATTCAAATAAGTAGATAGTGTTAAGAGTGATAAAACTTACTCCTCATCCATCAATTCAACATCAACACAGTGATGCCTCCTACCGTTAACGATACATTCGTCTAGGGAACCAACTGCAGTTAGCTTGTCGATGACATCTACAAAAGAAAGAAGCAAATCATGTAAAGGAAAAAAGAAGGAACAATCAAACCAAGGAGAAACATGAAACCAATTTACCAACTAAGTAACGATCATCGAACTGAGGGGCTAAGATATGCAAAAATGACCGGAATGAAAAACCATATCCATGAATGTGGCCATCATCCAAGTAAGGACGAACTGAGGTTGAAAACTGAAAATTCACCCTATAATGATTATCAGTAGTTCGGTAAGCACCGGTCTTAGGCACAACACCAAAGTGAGAAACCACGTAAGTCTTTCCTTCATGCAAACTAGAATGGTGACGCACGATGAAGCCACTTCGAATAGATGCATGAATGCAATCGCCTTGGGTTGAAAGAATGAAAGTTCACTTAAGATAAGTAGAGAAGACCAGTTTGCAAACTAAATTAAAAGATAACATGATATGAAGTTAGGAATATAGAACATAAACCTCCTCATCTAGAAAAACCATCTCCATTGAGGAGATTTGCTTATGAGAAAACCTGCCAGGCATTGTCTATATGCATAGCACACGAACTCTAATATGCCAATTAGTTTGTACAAGATTGACTGCTCGAAGTGCATTATACAACATCGCAGAAGGAATGGGAGACATCGTCAAAGGTTAGGAAATGAAAATACAGATATAAAATGATTAACAACATCAGTAGGGGAATTAATTTATAGGGGATGGAGAACAGAAGCGCATAACACTTGATGGCAAAATTTTCGGCTAGTGAACAGAGGCATGAACTAACCGAATATGCAAGGACTAGTAACCATCAATGTGAATGATTGGAATCTTAACGGCGTAGGGGAGAATACAAATTGTCGGTGAGAACTGACCTCTTATAACAAAGCAGAAGGCAGCGACTGATGTAGCTGATCACCATATCCAGAGCAAACTGGAATCTAACCATCGTGGGCATGGCATCCAGAATCCAGGCAGGGCATCCAAAATCCAAAATCAAGCTAAGGCTGTAACCGATCTATGCATGGAGATGGATAAAGAGATTGCGATGCAAACGGTAGAACACGAGGTTGAAAGGTTCTATCGAAGATCTCAAACACAATCTGGGATTTCAGCAGAGTTGTATATTTCCTTTTGGCCATGAGTGTCTTATGAAGAATTTGGGATTAGGGTTCCGTACAAAGCTTCAACTCTTGGCTAGAATCCTGAGTTCTCGCCTTAGATCTTTGTTTTCTGGTCAGGGATCCGAGTGTCTATTCGTCCCTGCTTTGAGTCTTGCAATGGATATGGTATATGTGCAAAATCTTAAATTCGATAATTATGGTAAATTGAAATTAATAATTAATAATTAAAAAATGATAAAAGAATATGAAGAATTTATTTTCTTAACAAATTAAATTAAAATTCTAAATATCCTTTTGGGATTAACCAATTAAAATGCATAGATTGATCATATCTTAATTAAATTTATATTCTTAAATAATGAAATCTGTTAGTTTAATCTTTATTAATTTTAAATGAGGAAATCGGTTAGTTCCCCAATTATCTCATAGATAGTTTAAACTTAAATTCAAAATTAAATTAAAACTCAAAAGTTCTCTTTAGGGATTAACCATTTAAAAAAGTGGGAGGTTAATCTTAAATTCAATAATTATAGTAAACTGAAATTAATAATTAAAAAAATAATAAAGGAATATGAAGAATTTTTCAAAATTTTTTTTAGGGATTAACTAATTAAAATGCATAGATTGATCATATCTTAATTAAATTTATATTCTTAAATGAGGAAATATGTTAGTTTAACCTTTAATTTTAAAGAGGAAATCAGTTAGTTCCCCAATTATCTCTTAGATAGTTCAAATTAAAATTCAAAATTAAATTAAAATTCAAAAACAAACTTTAGGGATTAACCATTTAAAAAAATGGGAGGTTTTTAGTAGGCAATACTGGAATATGGGTATTGGTTTCATGGTAATTATTATCTAGAAGAATTTTAAAAATTTGCACAACTGTATTAAAGAGAATTTTAGGGTTGACATGGTATGATATGGTGCATGCTTTCTGCCCTGCTTTTAAGAATAAAATAGATTTGGTTCATAATATTTTGATACAATAGAGTGTGGATATCCATATTAACCTATTACTTTTAATCATCTTGAATTAGATAACTTTTTTGCAGAAATTATAAGAAAATTAGTTTTTTTCTTAAAAAAAGTGTGTTTGTTTATTTAAAATACTCATTTTAATTTTGTATTGGATACTACTTCTTTGATAAAATTATTTTTAATATATGTAATCAATAAAAAGAGTTTATTCAAAAATTATAAATTTTAGTGATGAAGTAAATCGAGATTTTATATTTAAGATTAAAATAAATTCATCTATTAAGTATTATACTCAAGGGGTATTAAAGAAGGGCTATCTCTCTACGCAAAGCCCCACAGGACCACACGAATAAAGTGGTCCTCATCAAGAAACTAATTGCAATATAGGGACGATTTTTATGGACCAATTCATGATATGAGTATATGACCTCTCTCTTGCGCACATATTTTTTTTTTTATAAAAAATACAGTAATTGTGCTTGAAATTCATTCAAGATTCAATTATAATTATTTAATTGCTGTATTTTTCTTTAATATCTACATTTTTCTTTAATGGCCAAATTTCCCACAATGCAGGCATAATGAATGCATAACCCCCTTCAATACTATATTCCAGCAACAGGGGTTTAGTTAGGTCCCATTCCACACATAACCATGCGAACTTCCCTCCCCCTTAACGCAATCAGTTCACCAATCTTAATTACTCTACCAATCACATTCCCCAACGCAATTACCTTCGAGATAACCTCTGTAACAGGATCAAAATCAGGTCTCCACCTAGATCCACTCAGGTAACTATCCTGCATCACCCACGGACCTTCCGTAAGAGCCCTTTCATAATCGTCCCGACTCTTTGAATTTTACCAAGAAAAAATCATTTGCTAGGTCTGTAATCTTGATCTGCCCCTTGCGTGAACCCATAGGAAGTTCAACGTTCTCACCAACGCTGCAAGCCGTATCTCCCTTCCAAGCAATTTCACCACAAGCGTCCTCTTGAAGGGCTTCAGGAGTCCCTCCATCTACGTATCCTCCAGTATGAAGTTAGGACACTTAGGATCTGATCTATTGACACAAATTCCCTTCATCGGATCTAAAATTTCTTCAAAACCAGTCAGCGAACACCTCACCACTCCTTCCTCCTCCTTATACTCATCGTCCTCACTAAAATCTAGCCATGAGATCTTCCGATTACTCATTAGAGAATCTCAGTAAGACTTAGGACTCGTATTCCTCATATCTCCATTATCCTCCATCCAACTCTCAACCCTAGGTTGAACAGGAACCTCTCCTGAAAACATGCCATTAGCCTTCCGAACCTTCTTCCTGTTCTGATCCAACGCATCCTGTTCCGAACCCTAGGGTGTGGATATCCATATCAACATATTAATTTTAATCATCTGGAATTAGATAACTCATTTGGAAAATATAATAAATTTAGTTTTTTTAAAAATTGTGTTTTTGTTTATTTAAAGTACTCATTTTAATTTGTATTGGATACTACTTCTTTAATAAAAATATTTTTAATATATGTAATTAATAAAAGGAGTTTATTTAAAAAATTATAAATTTTAGAGATGAAATGAATTAAGATATTATGTTTAAGATCAAAATAAAGTAAATTCGTCTTTTGAGTATTATGCTCAAAGGGTATAAAGAAGGTAACTACCTCTACGCAAAGCCCCACAGGACAACACAAATAAAGTGGCCCCCATCAAGAAACTCATGACAATATATGGACGATTTTTATGGACCAATTAATGATATGACCTCCCTCTGGCGTACATATTTTTTTATATAAAAAATACACTAATTGTGTACGAAATTCATTCGAGATTCAATTAATTATTTAATTGCTTCATTTTTCTTTAACGTCTACATTTTTATTTTTTTGTAACTTAATTATTATATTCTTTACAATTTCAAAATTTGTTTGAATTGATCTCTAACATCAATTGCTATGATGACTAGGGTTCTGATAATGTGTGGGTAGCAACGTATGACCATACACATGTGATGATCTGCGTCACATCAGATATGAGAGAACTGAAATAAAAATAAAATAAAATAATTAATAAGATAATATTTTTTGAATAATTGAGATCAATTACGTGGAAAAAAATCATTAGTTTGGGGACTTGATGAATTGAATCATAATCAATGCCCATTTGTGATGTTTTACATGGAATATAAAATCATCAACACCACAAGCTGAAAAAGAGGGCGACAGATGAGGGACTCTTATCTTTTAAAATTATTTTCGTAGTTTTATTCTTACATATATATGTGTTGATGTACATACTACGTACGGCATCGTAATTAAAATAATAGCTCATTCAAAACCAAACACCAGTATAATAATATTTATTGTGTAAATCATGTTTGAGAGCATGCCAAAATCATTAGTTGTTTGTGTTACATAATTGGTGAAGTAGCATTTAATATTATGATGTTATTTTTCAGTTATATCCAGCATAATAATTTTATTTATGGTGCATCCATTGTAAAAACCCAAAAAGTGATTAAGGATTAATAACTTCAAAAGTGGATGTGATTATTTATGAATAAACACTTTTGAAGAATACGATGTGAATTTCGATCTGAACGTGTTACAATCAGTGCCTAAACCTTGCAATTAAGCTTAATTGTATGATAAAGCTTAAAATGAACCCTAAGTATAGGGGATGGTGCATGGTAGAGATCAAATGAATGATAAAATGTGTTTGGTGGTAGTTCTAGTGGAATTGTCATAATCAGGGGCAAAATGGGTAAAAACAAAAGTTACCAACCAATTGGTCAATTACCGACGAGAGAACTCATAGGTAACTTAAAGATCAATGATTGAGATGCATTGCCAAGAGATTAAGAGGTTAGAATCACATGGTTGCATGCTTATGTGAGTTCATAGAAGAAGAGAGCAAGAATTTGACAAGTGGCATGGCATGGACCATTAGATCAAGTCAAAGTGTCAACTCTTCTTCCCTCTCTCCTCTTTCTCAAAGTCGGCCTTAGGGGCCTTTTCATGCCTAAAAATTGATCTCATTCATCATCATCCTCATCTCTCTCTTCTCTCCTCCATTGTCGACCAAGCTTGAAGGAAAGAGAAAGAAGAAGGCTCAAGTTTAGGTGAGGTTTTGACCCTAAGTGCTCAACTCATCTTGTTTAAAGTTGTTCATGGTGATGAGAGCTTCATCTTCATGGTTTCAGATTTTTGAAAGGTGGTGTTTGAGAGGTTGAAGAAATTTGAAAAGTTGAAGAATCAAGGAATCAACCTTGGAAAGAGGAAGAGGTGAGTGTTTGTTGCATTTTGACATATCTATTGTGCTCATTGGTTGAGTTTTGAGATTTGTGATTTTTGCCCTGATTTTAGTGTAATTTTGAAATGCATGAATTGATTATAGTATTGTGGTGTAATTGGTGTCAAGTTGTGCCTTTGTGCCATTGGAAGTGGTTTGGAATTTTAGAATGGAAAGGATTGCAATGTTGAATTTTGAATTGTGTTATTGTGTGACATGTTGTGACAATTGGGAAACATGTCAATATGATGTGAATTAGGCGGTTTTGGTGTTTCCAATGGCTTCCTTGTGAAAATTTGTGTAGGAATGGTATTTGATAGGAAATTGGAACCATTAGAAGCATTGGTGCAAAATCTGGAATTTTGGAATCTAAGTGTTAAATGCTGTGTAGGGGACCAACTTTACATGGTATTTTGACATAGCAAATTGTGTCTAAATATTATGAAACTTTCCAGATTTGTAGTTCACATTGTAAGCTTTCCATTGATATAAATTTTGTGTCATTTTGAGTTTTGTGCACCAAGTTATGACTATTTGAAAATGAGCTAGGGGATAGGTCATCGATTGGCCGCAACCTAAAACCTTTTGACCATCTGTTGGCCACGGCCCGAGTAAGGGTTGGCCGCGGCTAACTACTCAAAATTGGCATTTTGAACTTTCGAAAAATGGTCTTGGGGCAAGCTTTTCCCAACCTTTTAGGCATGGGTCTAGACTTCTAGTAGCTAGCCACCTAAAGAGTCCAAATAATAACCAACTTTAAGTGATGTTAAAGTAAGAAATTGGAGTAGAGAATTAATTCACTGTTCTTTATTTTGGTTTATAGGGTTTGACATTTGCTCTATTCATGATCAACTTGTGCCGGAGCACGTCAAGAAAGAACAAGGTAGTGACACTTTCCCTTATACTATGTGTAAACGCATTGTATATATGTGTTATCATTGTTTTGTGAAAAATTGTGAATGCTGCAAGCCAGTGAGGCTATGTGTATGCCAGTGAGGCAACACGTATATGTGACAGCTTATATGCTTTGTTTTGTGTGTTGTTGTGCTGTTTGATGATTTACTTGTATGCTATGTGTTTATGTGTAGAATAAGTGATTTGTTACTATCGGAATTATTTTGAATCTCATTCTTTCTATTGACTAACCTTTAGACAGGGTAAGCGTCTCTAAGGGGAAGGAGACGACCAAGGGCGGATAGGACTCCTTAGGGATATTTTTATTGTGGTTGTTGGTTATCTATTTTGGATTGGGGATCACTGTATATTCTGTGTATATTATTTTGGATACAGCTGTGTAATCCCCTAAATAGGAATATATGAACCCTTAGTATATATATGAAACCCGGGGATTGCCAGGATTTTTGTTGTACACTCTGATATGCGTAATTGTGATTTAACGGCACAGGTAATTATATTCAGAATATTGAATTTGAGACCAGGGTAAGGCATAAATTTTGAAAGAATTTGTAAAAACCCTACCGGAAGGAAGGGATTGAAAATGAATTTTGATTACCTGCCGGTCTCTAATCCATTCTAATTATGCATTTTCGAATCATAATTACGGATTTTAAGGCAGGCGGTTACATCCATCATACTATTATTATTTTTCTAGTGCATCAAACACTCCATGATGTTACTTTTCTGTTGCACCCAGCACATTAATCTTATTTATAGTTGAAGATGTTGAATGCATTATAAATATGATTAAGGTGCTAGAAGTACAAAAAAATAACATCAATGCGTTAGATGTTACTTTACTCTCATATAAAATTTAACAATGAGTCATACTATTTATAATTTATAAATGACACAATTTGATGTTGATTTTATATTTCATATGGATATCTATACTGCATCCTTTATAATGGCTTGCTTGCATGAATTTTGACAAATGGCTAGAGGATAGAAATTAGAATAGGAAAACTATATATATTTAAGGTTAAATAATGTTTGAATTGGAATTAGTTATTAATGCCCAATACATTTAGGTAAGTTACCTTTGGATTTTATAAGATGAAAAATACATTTCATTACTTAAAAAATGTTTTTAAAAAATTTTTCAGATATTTCATTCTTTCATGTACAACTAGAATTTAGTATATGGTTATGTAATACTTTCTTTTATTATAAAAACTTTCTTTTGTGTTTCTTAGTAGAAGACTTTTTTTTTCTAATATAGTAAAATTTCTTCTTAAGTATTCTTTGTTAGCTAACTAACACTTATGACGGTTATTATCTGCCATACATCATGATTTTGAACCGTCATATATGCGAGTGCTATATATGCTCCACACAGATAAATTACGGTTCTGAACCGTTATTTATTCTAGACCTATTATAACGGTTATATGATAACATCTATTATGTATTGAGGCATGATATGCGCATTGATGTGATAATAATTAACGGTCACATGTAAATAACCGTAATATATATGGTAATGCTTGCATAATACATAACAATTATGGTTTAAGAACTGTTATATAATGGTTCTTTCAAAACAATTGCTATACATTAATAGTAATGCTAACACATTTATTTAAACAACCAATATATATAGTTGACATAAATAACGGTTATTAGGTAACAATCGTGATTTATCTAAGCTATTTTTTTAGGGGGGTTTTCCTTTCGATATCCCCTCTATATACATTTATACAGAATGAATCATAATATATATCTAATTAGCTCATATACAGAATAATACAACAAATCAGAATATATTTATAGTCATTCATGTACATGTATACACTATTAAAACCAAAACTTTAAAGCAAACAAATCATCAGTATCTAAAACCTTACAGTCATTCGATGTATTTACTCTCCTATTGATGTTGCACAAACGCCACTAACTCTTCAGCCACTTCTTCCATTTGTGAGTTGTTAAATAGGAGGCGTTAAAATACTGTGCATAAAAGGAAACATAAATAAAAGTTAGATATTGTAATATATAGCAAACTAAATGTATATATGAACGAATTCAGCATATAATATACCTTATTTATATCAATATTTTTAGGACTATGCATGATTATGTCCTTCATATACTGCATCAAGCAATACCTAAGAACATCGTAATGGTCAAGCCCCAATGCCTATAGAATCATAGTACCAAATCCTTTTGCGTATTGGATTGACTATTATAAGTATCCAATGATTCCTAAGAACAATAATAGATCACACCATCAAAACAATTAAAAAATAAATATAAACTAATTTAAGTAGAGTAAATGATATTCCCACCCGTGAATTTAAAGCACAAAGAAGTAAGTGCCCCTTCTGTCTGGCGCCCTTCTAATTAATTCATCCCCCATAAACCTCATCTGATTTTGCTTGACATCTTCCTTTATATCATCACCCTGGTTATTAAGATTGTCCAGGTAGATGAACTTGATCTTGTCCTGGAGGCCACTAGAAAGGATGTACGTATGGTACAAGTACCTGAATGCCGAAACCAATATATCAAAATGTAATCAAAGTTCTAAGTAGCCAACTATTTAATCACGGTTGAAGAAATACCCGATAAAGAAGTTGAAAAAGCTTGTACTTGCCATCTCCTTATTCAGCACCTCAATGCTCTTGGCTTATGGCATCCTCTTGGATATGAGTATGAAGTGAAGAGCTTGTCAGTGAACTCCTTAAGGGACTTCTAGTTAGATTGGCGAACTACTTATTCTATGATAAAGACTTCTTTCCAGATTGATTATTGGTGGTGCGATGCTTCTTATTCTTGGACTAAGTTGGAGGCTTAGACTAAGTGGGGACCTGGGCTTGGTGTGTAGCTTCTTTTGAGTGGTAGACTTCTTGGTCAGTTTGCATACTCTAAGTAAACGGCCAGGCCACCTAACGATACTGCCATCGACTCTCCAAATTTATTTGTGTGTTTGGTGGGCATGGGGAGCGGATAACTGGGGTCGATGTTAGTATTGATTTGTACTTCACATGCTCAAGAGGGATAGACGTGCAATTAAGCATGTTATCTTTTAGGCAGTTGAACGCGTGGCCCATTGCAACTGTATGGTTCCAGGGCTTTCAGCAAAACGCTTAACATCCGCCAAGCCCTCAGGTAGATCAGAGCTTGGAAATGTGTAGTTGCCTATAGTATTTAGGCTATCATTTCCCCTTGTTGCTTCATACAATACTCCTTCAACAACTCTTGTGTGAGAAACAATATTTGTTTTTGCATTTTATTGCGTTGTTTCTAGAGATTTTCATAGTTTTTATCTCTATTATTTCTTTGAGGTTGCCGCTAATCATAATATTTTGTCTTGGTCAATCCAAAGTTGGCACCCCTAAGAAGATTGGTATGGTCAGGCCCCAATGTCTTGGCCAATACGTCGTCAACCACAGTAAGGCAGCCCTATTGTAACTCCCTAGGACATGACTTGCTATGCATTTAACAACAATGTTAATATTGATAGTTAATTAAAGACATTAATTCCATGAATTGAGGACTAATATTAATACTTACTATTTTATTGACGACCTCCTTCACCTAAGGATCATTATAAGTGCAATCTTTATTTTGCCTCACCACTGACCAATGTTTATGATGGGGAGCTCTACTACCGTCCCCGCTCTTAGCGAAAATCTTTTGAGCAATGTGAGCAAACCCTATTCACACCACAAGTGTATGGGTCGCATCAAGTAAAAAAATAATAAGAAAAGATCATTCCCACGAAGAATTTATAACAACATGGTCAAGCAAGATGCTTAGTAAGTTGAATTAAGTTGAGCTAAAACATGTTTTAATGTGGAAAGATAATTTTGAAAACTATTTTTAAAACTACAAATTGATAAAGGTAAATAACTCTTTGACTTCAGGGATTAAATGGAGCCTATGATTATTTCTCCCCTTTGCACTTCATAAAACTTGCTTATCTTTCTCTCTAATAGTATTTCAATGAATATATGTATTAGTCTAAGGTTCACAAGCACTTGACAAGCTTTCTCAAGTCAAAATCAAGTTTCTCTCTTCATTAAAATGCACAATCTCTTGTTACACATAATGAAAATTAACTTTAAGAAATAACCTTAATGTAACAATGCAAGGCTAAAAAATATATCTTTATTTTACCAACAAACCATCCATTTATTAAGTAAACTTTATGTCAAGCATGATTTTAACTAATTTCTACACCTAGATTAGTCAAACCCAAGTGAGCAAATCAATTTAAAAGGTGGCCAAACATTTAGAAGCATTAAGCAATGATAGAATCAATACATATATACCATCATCTACCAAAAGAGAGGAGTATTCATGTTTTAATCCATCAAAGGTTCAACATAATCCTAAAGAGAAGAGTTTAACTACACATTCAGACATAAGCTACAACTATATGAGAAAATCATAGTCATAGCATATTACAAGAGAGGAAATGGAGAAGAAGAAGAAAAACCAAGGAAATGAAGCTCTAAATCTTTTCCAAAGGTCAATCCTTTGCTCCAAGCTCATCAAGAACATAAACCCTAGCACCCAAAGCTCCAAAGAAGCCTCAAAAATGTCGAATGATCCAGCCAAAGTGAGTTAGGAACAGTTTTATATCAGAAATCCTTTGGTTTTTGGGATTTGTAAAACAAGGTATTTTGCTGGTAGCGATAGAGCGCTCAGGCCCTCCTTCGCCTCTACCTTTAATTCATGCGATCATGACCTAAGCACTTGTTTAAGTGCCTAGCTGCTGTAGCTTTCTATCTCTTCTTTTCACTGGTCATGCCCAGGTGCTACAATCATGGCCCAAGAGCTTCTCACTACTATTTTTTTCCTTTATAGTTGTGTCTTACTTTGTTCCTTTCATCACTCCATGTCTTTCAAAAGTTAGTAATAAGGTTGTAATTACTTGATCTTTATGTCAAATAGTCCTACAAGAGGGTAACGTTAAAAACATGAGAAACTAAATAAGGATATGACCAAAATGTGCACAATTAAGCAATGATGTGCAACAAAAAATAAAATGCACATTTTTCTATCTTAAGTATCCAAAATATGCACAAGTATATCATATAGTATATAAAACTCAAGGAATATGTGCTAAAATGATATGAAATTCTAGATGTTAACAAATACTTATTGTTCTTCACCTTTTCCCTATTCACCCGGCTTAATTCCTACGAAAACATACAACACTCCAGTTAATATTAAACAGATAATGCAGGTCTTATGAATTGCGAATAACAATTACTTGGAATGATGGGTCGCGATGTGAGATGACAAAGTCTCTCCAATCATTCGATTTAATGGTAGAACAAAGATCCTTAGGAACTTCTATCTTATCAACCACTTCAACATTATGCAAATATGCATTTGCAATGCATGATGGAATGTGCATAGTTATTGCCCAACCTTATTAAGGACAAATTTCCTAGACGTTTCGTCTAGATGATATGTAGACTACAAAGCACACAATTTAAGTTAACATTTTTTACAAAAACATAGCAAATAATTAGTAGGCATATATACCTTACCCTCATATTATCCCAAATAACTTTGCATAATTTCTCTATACCCAATGCTAGTTACTTACCATGATAGGAACAGTGGTCCTTGTCCTTACACCGATGTAGCTGATAAGGTATGACAGCTCAAAAGGTTGCCCATCATTGTTATATGTCATGTGAAATTTTCTCCCCAAAGACTTTCCTTCGTTCACAAAAGTCAAGGCACAGTGGCCCTTCTTTACAAAATCCCGCATTCGTTCTAACGCCTCTTTTGGGGTCTCACTTCTAGTGCCTATGGGCAACATCAATACTAGGGGGAATACCAGTACTAGGGGCATTATCAGTGCCAAAGGAAGTATAATTGGCCATTTTAACTGGAAAACAAAGCTCATTCAGTCAACTATAGGAAATAGAGCAATAGGTTTTCCAAAAAATTATGATGCATGACTAAGGTTATATGCAAGATGAATGAAAAATAAGGAGAATGCAAAATGCAAAATAGATAATGTGAAATACATAAAAGAGATCATAACTTAAAATAAGGAGACAGAGTACGCAAAGGAAATGCGACCTAGCTAGGGCTTTGAAATGAAAAGGCAAATTAGGGCAATAAAAACAACTCGCGTGGCTGTCAGACCAAAGTTCAAAGAAAATAGTAAAGGATGTTGTTCACCTAAAAGCAACTATCAAAGACCAAAAAAGTCAACCAGAGTTGTAGGGTTCCAAGGATGGTGGGTAACGTTTGACCAAAGACAAGCATGTTAAATGTAATAACTTGGGAATGTAAAAGACTTGACAAAACTTACTCACGGTTATAAGTTTAGAACCGTTATGAAATATGACATTTTCTTACGATTCTTAATTTACAACTGTAATGAACCTCTAAACAAAAGTTCACGATTTTACACATCACAATCATTAGATTTTGTAAATGGTGACCATTGTTTCTTAACAACTATTAGCTATTAGACATGGTATTCTAAAACTAATGGCTTTTACATGATAACTGTTATGTTTTGAATTTTTTTTAATAATTTTGAAGTTGATTATTCAACTTCATAATATAAACAAAAAAATAAAAAAATAAAATGAGAGTATGAATAAACAAACAAAAATAAGAAGTTATGAGGATGAAGGATCTGTTGCATCATCATATTCATCCTTTTTCAGTAAAAGGTTTATAGAAGCAAAGGAGTTGAACGAGTCCTTTAGAATGGAAAGGGTTACATGGGTTATCAATTAAGCAGAACATGTCCTTTGGAATGGAAAGGGTTACGTTACAAATTGCCACGGTTAACATAAGTTACAGTTATTTGCTAATAAATATGAACGTGTCTCCTAAATTAGTAGTGGTTGTTCACTAAAAACTGTGAAGGGACAATTATTTTTTTAAAAAATTTTTTTGGGCTATATTTCCTTGACAATTAATTTTTTTAATGCTCAAAAAATATAAAAAGCATTAGTGATTTTCAATCATCACCGTTCTTACAGTCTTCCTCCTCCTGCCCCTCCCCATCACTTGGCACATAATCGACGTCTGAGGAAGGAGATGAAGGGCTTGACTAGAAATGATCACATACAACCTGATTGTACTGAAGGATGAGGTCCAACTTCTTGCTCAACAGTAGGCGTGTCTACTGAGTCACTTTATAGAGCAGTCAAAGTTGGTCAACATCTAGTACTGGGAATTTGAGCCAGCCCGAGCCCGACGGGCTGGCCTGATATAGGTATCGGACTTATCGTTAGCCCGACCTTTAGTAGCCCGAGCCTGGTTATAAGGGCTGGCAGGCTAGCCCACCAACCTAAGAAAAAAGTATGAACTTAAGTTAAATCCTTTTTAATGCCAATTACTATCAAGAACCAACCAAACGAAGTAAAAAGATGGTACAAATAGAATATGAGTAACCAGAGCTAAACAAATCAGTTATAACCTAATGCCAAGAGTACATAAGAACCGGAGCCTCAGAATAATAGTACCATTGAGCCGATGATGTACGAGGAATATATCTAAAAAATTCAAACAAGCATAGAAAACATTACCTCTTACATTGTCTTAAAGGCTAGACGGAGAAGGGCAAATCGGAGAGAGGAAAGGGAAATCGAGGTCGGGCTCCAATGCTTCATGATCAAAGGGTAGTCAACCATTACAGTGAACCTTGACTGTGTTGAGAGCAGAGGGGATAAGAGAGGAAGAAGAAGAGGAAGAGGATGATAAGGGTTAGGGTTCGGTTTCGGTTTCAACAGAAAAGGTAAAGTAATAGTGACGATGGAGGTGAAAGGTGATGGTGGAGGTCCCAAGCTCAATTTGGTTTCACAATGCTACTTTTTCTCAATCCAAAAGTGTCGAGCCCACATAGTTCAAAATATGATTTCACCCTAGTTCAAAACCAGGCTAGTCGCTGGACCGACCGAAACCATGAGTTGCCACTGGCAATTAATGCTCTACTAAGGCACTAAGCAGAGGAGACGAGACACAACGAGAGGAAGAGGGAGAGGACTTAGAAGAGGGTTAAGGTTTAGTCATCGGTGTGACTGTGTGAGTGAACTGTCGAGTATGTGTGTGTGAGGCTGTGAGCTGAGCTGAGCTTGAGAGATAAGAGAACTGACTTAAGTGACTTCGCGTAAGAGAGAAAAGAACCGATAGGCAAATTTGATTTTTTTTTTATTTATGAAATCGGGCTAACCTGTTTAGCCCGCGGGTTAACCTAATTTCACTGCGGGTTAAATGGGTTTAACTAGGTTAGCTTGAAATTAAACAGGCTACCATTTCCTGAGCCCAAACCCATTTATTTTAACATGATAACAGGCTCAACTAGCCAACCCGACCTGAATTACCGATACTACTAACGTCTGTAGCAGAGCCTCCATTTGAGGAAGAGGAAGAAGAGGAGGAGGAGGTGGTGGTGGTCAAGGAGGCGGGGGAAGAGCTTGTAGAGGTGATGGTGGTGGAGGAGGAGGAGGAGGAAGGTGAGCATGTGGAGGAGGAAGAGGGTGAATGGAAAGAACTCTCTGACGTTTGGCTATGATAAGGAGAGAAGGACAAGGTTATAAAAAGGTCCATTTTAGAAAAATACTAAGAACAAAAAGAATAGGTCAGTTGGTGTTGGACCGAACGAGATTTTTAAAATGTGCATTTTAGATTTGTTCTTTACATGTTTATTATGAAATTTCGTTTTTGTCTTCATACTTTACTATCAATAGATATAACAATTATGTTTGTGTTTTCACTGATATATGGTTAGAATACGAATCGTTTGAGTATTAAATGAAGGTTGTGTTTTAAGAAACGTCATTTTTCTACTAAATAAATTATGGTTATTAACTACAACCATTATTTTTGTGTTTTCACAAATTCTGCCTTACAATACATGATGGTGCACATAAATAACCGTTACTATTAAGCATTATATATCATTGCGTGACCTCCACCTTGACATATATGATGTTTATTTGATGTAACGGTTATTTATTAAGCGTTATAGATTCCCGAATCTGTAGTAGTGTAAATAATATATGTAGTAGCTAAATAACTTCAAATAATTCATGAAGTTGATTGAATTTAATTCTAAAGTTTCAAAACATTTAACTCATTTTAAATAAATAATTATAATGGTTTATTAAAATTAAATAATGAATTTATTGATTATTTTTTGTTACTATTTTTGAGACAAAACCAAATCCCTCCTTATAGATAATTAAATTATCTATCAATTATTTAATTGAATTCACTTTCGCCAAACTCAATCAATAATAGTAAGTAATTCTTTATACTCCATATAATGTGGATACATATAAAATTAAAGTTTTTTTGCCTTCGTACGAGTAGCTTCCCTCTGCTAGGGTTTCTTATTTCCGATAGAATGAGTGTACCGGCGAGATGCAGTTCGTCGCTGGTCGAGTGGCGGCCACTCTTTCTTCTTGGAAGGTTCGTCTCTCCCCTTTCGGTGGAGTTTAGCGGCAGGCTTCCTTTGTTGCGGTCAGAAGATTTACGGTTTGGGAGCGAGTCCCGTGAAGGCAACGAGCAGAAGGTTTGTGTCAATGGATACGAGGAAGAGTTCGAATCTCAGACGCACTTGCAGATTTTTGATGGCGACCTCTGATGGGTGGCTACATGGCCTCCGAGGGAATCGATGCGATAGCTCCCTCTCTCTTTTATGCGATCGATTGTGGAGGTGAGGGACGAGAGTTGGGGTTGTCAGGTAATTGGGGGCAGTTCTGTGACGGAGATACGGTTCTTAAGACTTTGGAGCTCAACGGTCAAACAAATTAGCGCCATAGCGTCGGAGGACCTCGTCGCCGGTGGACTCTCAAGTGAAGGCAAGGTGTTGAAAGATCTATGGTTAAGTGGAAGCTATGATTTTTCAATCACATTGGGGGATTCAAAGGCACCTGAACAAAGAAGCTTAAAGGTATTACCTTTGAGACCTTTGGCTCCTGAGGTGAGTAGATTGCTAAGAATTAAACCCGTTCTCACTGATGTCGTATTGTGAATGAGTTTTGGTATTGGTGGGAGAGCCTCTTTTGGTGTTGGTTTTTCTTTGTTTAATTCGGATGATTATTTAGAAGAATTGATACCTGGTGTGGCTTGGTTTGTCTTATATGATTGGGTAGGTTATTACATTTTTTCACTGGTAGGTACGTATTATAAGTCAAAATACCTTACCCAAATTGTCTATACCCTACCAGAATTGGTGTGGAAGATTTATTGGTGGGAAAGAGATGGATTGACTATCCTAAGCCCCAAAAACAGAGTCCTTATGATACATTCAGAATTTAGTAATGTTTGGTTGATGGTAGCTGTATATGGTAGAAAGGTAATGTTCTTTGTGGGTATTCTAGTCAAGGAATGTGCAATAAATAGGCAAATAAATATAAGTTTTCTGAGTCTGATCTGTATGAGTAGAATTGTATGCGCTGTTCATCATTGGCTCATCTTGCGCCTGTTCAGTGTATTGATCATCACTGTTCATTATAAGACTAGACATTGGCCGGTTCAGTGTATATGGCAGTTCTGTTTATCTTTAGATTGGAGTTGGGTTTATTTTTCCTATAGTCTATTTGATTGTGTATTCACTGATTATAAGTTGAATGATATTCTCCTTGAGTACACCTTTATGCCAGGGAATTTGGTTAGGAAACTCTCTTGCAGGTGCGTTCCCAGGGAAGCAGAATTGATAGCCGAAAGGATTACCAAACCTTCATTAGAAGTGTCTTGCCAATAGGATTTGGCATATCGACCTTCTTCCCAGTTACAGGCCTACTTTACAATTGGAGGGGATGATGTCTCATCTTCATTATTGTGCTCTGGCTGCATTGAAGTTGTGTTATTTATTAGCCTTTATAGTTTGTTAGCTATGTTTAGGGATTTATTTTCTCAGTCAGTATGTTTGTTAGTTGTAACTTATTTATTTTCTCATTTTCTGTGTTGGTTTGCTATAATGTATGGGACAATGTAACTTATTTGAACTTAATATCATTAGTTTGTTTCTGGCAAAAAAAAAGGATACATATAAAATCATCATGAATTTGAACCCCATGACCCCAATGTCGGCAAAAAAATTTGATTATTTTGATTTCTTTAGTTTATGGAGCTCCCATGTAAATATAAAATGGAGTCACTAGGGAAATGACGGGACACATTGGGATAAAAGTAAAAGGCAAGGCATTGTGGATGATATTTTTCCAAGAGAGGGGGAATAATATGAAAAAAATTATAATGTATTTAGCAGAAAATTTTAAAGTTAGATGACTTAAAATATTTTAACAAAACTTAAAGGGAAAATTCCAGAAAAATACGTTGGAATATGCAAAAGTACAAATCAGAGCTGCGAAATTCTAAAATCTCAAGTCAGTATGGTGTTAGTACGGTGCAGGAATATGAGATTATGAAATTTCGGCGAAAAGATGCACCTGCCCTTCAGCTCTCCCTCTCTCTTTTAGCTCAGAATAACAACAGCAGTCTCTTTATTAATAACACTATATTCTACATTAACAACTCAACTTTCTTCTTTGACAATAACAATACCGGTCTATGTATTAATAACACCATATTTTATATCAACTCGACTTTCTTCTTTCACAATAATAACACCGGTTTCTTTATTAACAACACCGTATTTTACATCAACAACTCGACTTTCTTGTTTCACAATAACAACACTGATCTCTATATTAACAACACTGCATTCTACATTAACAACTTGACTTTCTTGTTTCACAACTTCATAATTTAAGTTTCATGGCCAATAACAAAATCTATCTCTTTATTAACAACACTATATTTTACATTACAACATCATATTTGAGATATGAAGTTGTAAAAGAAAAAAGTGGAGTTGTTAATATAGAATGAGGTGTTGTTAATAAAGAGACCGGTATTGTTATTCCAAGCTGAGAGCGAGGGAGAACTGAAGGGCAGGTGCGGCATTTTGCTGAGATTTCATAATCTCGGATTCCTTCACTGTACTGACACCAAACTGACTTGGGATTTTGGAATTTCACAGCTCTGATTTATCCTTTCCTATATTCCAGCGTATGTTTTTGGAATTTCCCAAACTTATATGATAAAATAGATAATTTAGTGAGAGAGAACAATGTACTTTTAAATATTAGATGGTTTAATGACAAAAATTAATTTTTTGAATAGTAATGAAATTACGTAGATATATTATTCAAAATTTGCATATACCTCTAATAAAAAAATTCAATCATACAGATTTCTAGAGCACAGTTGGTGGCCAGAAGTATATAAATTCATGCTATTGTAGCAGATAAATAACTAACTTGTAAATTTTTTAAAACTAATGATGCTAGTTATTTGGATAAAATGTGTATTAGTTTTCTTAAAATGCCTTTTTCATTATTTGCTTTAAAACCACTCCTTAAAGAAAACTATGTTCAGTCATGCAATTAATAGGGGATACAACAATAATAACAATCCTTATTTCATTAGAAAGGGTTGACTCACTAGTAGAAAAATGACTTTTTAGACCGGTTAAAAATGACTTTTTAGACCGGTTCTGTATTAGGTCTTGATACAGCAGGTCTAAAAAATTTGTTATTTTTTAGACCGGTTGTTCTTAAAACCGGTCTTAAAGGTCTGACCTTTAAGACCTGTTCTGCCCGCAAGAGCTCTTAAAGGTCAGACATTTAAGACCGGTTGTAGGAACAACCGGTCTTAAATGTCTGACCTTTAAGACCGATTGTGACCACAACCGGTCTTAAATGTCTGGCCTTTAAGACTGGTTGTGCCCACAACCGGTCTTAAATGTGGATTTTTAAGACCGGTTGTGACTGCAACCGGTCTTAAAGTACTTTTAAGACCGGTTGTGACTGCAACCGGTTTTAAAGCTTCAATTTTTTTTAAAAACGTCCCTTTTATATATTCACGCAGTGAATGCTCCAATTTTAACAGCAGTACAGAACAATCACTGATTTCAATTTCAAAAGCAGCCGTCTATAGCAGCAACAAATGTTCATACAAGCCAGTACAGTCATACATTGATGATTCATTTGCAATTAGACAGTAAGGAGGACCAAATGACAGTAGTAATGAATCTTGAAGCAACAGAGAACAATGCAAAATGCAACGGATGAAATGGCGTGCATGTATTTGTCTATCTATATATGTACCCATATCAGTGATGTTAGAGAGAGATATTGTTGGGTACTTGGGTTCATATCACCTCAAACTTACCCAAGCACGGTCTTTAGTGCAAAATCAGATTCTAGGAACTCTAAATTCACTCCATTTCTTGCAATTTCAATGTGCAACATGAAGTTGTCTAAAACTAAAAACATGAAGGAATGTCCAAACAGAAGAATTTGATCAGAAATGGATGCAAAACTTTGAAATGACAACGGCAGCAATAAAATTCAAGTATTGATACAAGTAACAGCAGAAATTCCTCAACTTTACAGAATACAAAGGGAAGAAAAATTACAAAGGTCAGTCCCTCAAATACCATGCCTTGCTCCTGTATCACCCATATCACAGAAATTGTCCTACACAGATACATAAACCTTGTTAGCAATACATATGAGAACAATAACGTACAATGTAACGTTGGATTCAAAAACTCACTATTTTTGTAATAGCTCATAGATGAATTCAGCACAACATGTGCGAATGAAATCAATATCTTCTTCAGGAAAGGGATCAGCAAGATCAAACATCTGTAACACCAAAACTAGACGAAACATTGACTTAGTAACTTAAAAACAATAAAGTAATACAAAATTAAAGTTCTGAAATATAAATTTACCTCTTGAGTAAAATCAGTCGTGCCTAGAGTGATAATATTGTAAATGTGTCTCAAAATATAAAAACCACATAAGTTGGACCCCTGTGGTTGCCTACAGCTCTGAGAAAAAACATGATATCGTTAAAACAAATATAAAGGCATGGCTTATTACATTCTTTAAACAAATCCATATGTACTAACCTTTGGCATGATCCATGTAGGGTCCTTTAAGTCACGAACATGCTTACCACAAGCACTGTGTAGGAATGTCCGCATAGCCCTATGATCATCACAATGACAAAGGTTATTGGTTTTACACAAATTCCATAAACTTTGCATACAAAAGGTAATAATGCAAGAAAACTTACGAATTCATGGTTTTTTTCAAATCATTCCCTGGTTTGAAGTGGAGGGAACATAAGAGGATGACAGTGTAACTACTCTTGCATAGAAGAAGCAACTGCCAATGATCACTGAAAAAAAAGAAGAATATTAAGCAAACATAAAACATTATATAAATTATAAAATATCAGTTTGTTTCTTACCCATGCACGTATGGAGCCAAGAAACACTCAGTTCCAGTTTCACTAAGCCACTCTGATAAGTATATATGTTTACTAGCAGTAGTGGTCCCTTTCTCTTGGATGTGATGGGGGCATAAGAATCCAAATTTTTCGCTTTTGCCAGAGGAGACCAACCTACGATGCATGTAACTACAATAATGCAAGCACATAAATAAAAGGTAAACGGTGAAAATTTTAAAATATTTACTTTGAATTGCAGAAGCTACTTACATTAAGAACAGTTGGACAATCCCAATCGTAAGATTTTGTCTAGGAGCTACCAGGGACATCAAATCATCCCTCTCAAGATAGTATGTCACCCCTGACTGTCCAACAACTGAATCCGTAGGCCATTCTCTTGTTTTGAAGGATGTATCATATGCCATCAGAATCACTTGTTGCATGATATTCAATAGAGGTTGTGAAACTTCTTGCTGAGTGAAGGGAGCTGGACTTGGTGGGGCCTTGATCAGACTTTCCTCGGCTAGAACAGAAACAAGGTTCGTTGGCCACAAGATGAACGTACCCAGGACATCGCTAACGATCTTGAATTCATCAGAAGGGATAGGGACAGGAGCATTTGCAATAATCACCTCATCAACTGACACTCGGACTTGATCACCTTCCATTTGTCGGTGGTGGACAGTTGATCCCAGGTTATGCATACTACCCCGTGCAACTAACCGTCTCAGAGGATCCTCGACAAAAAGATCACAAAGCTCAGTAATTTCTGGGTTAGGACCCTCTGATGACTGCCCGATGTTGCAACAACTACCTTTAGTGCTATGCTTATTAGGATCAATCGATTGTGGCTGGGGAGCACTGGTATCTTGTCTTGAGCTCATAAACACTATCATTTCCTCTTTCATCTTGCTCAACCGGGTCTCTAATAGTGCATCAAATGATGCTTCAGCCTCGACCTTTGCTTCTGCTCTTACAATGGCCAACATAGTCTCCAATTCCTCCCTAGTCACGATGTTTGAGGAATGGCATACGGGGGCTCCAAAGTAATCCCGTATCCCTACCCCTCCTCCAACTCCCCTGACACTGCCTGGATGCTCATGTTTGCCAGTAGCAACTGTTAGAATATCATTCTTGCCCTCAGACTTAAAAGAGCCCTCAACTTGTTTTTTTCTAAGTTCCTCCTGTAAGATAATACAAAATAACAAACATACATAATGATATACGTTTATTATGTAATTAATTACAGTAATGATATATACTTACAATTCTTTCACCTACTATACGAGATTGTTCACTCGTATAAGACCCACTCCTCTTTTGGTGGGCAAATTTCCATTTTTCTTCTCGACGAATCGGAGATGGCGGAGAAAGAAGAATAGAAGGATCGGATTGAGATGCTTCTTCCAATCTCTTCCGTTTGGCCGCCAACAAGTCTCTTTCAGCCTTTGCATAACCCCCACGAAACATTGTATAAGGGCAATCATTCCTTCTACCACTCTCTTGTGATTTTTGCCTTTTTGCCTACGAATAAGAAATGATACAAAAGGAAAATGTTATAATCAATTTAGATAATTGCTAAGTAAATAAAACGAAAAATAAGTCAACTAACCAAAGATTCTGGAGTAGTCCGAAGCCTAACAAATTCTTACAAAGTCGCTTGATCAAGAAATGTATACTGATCGCACGGATTAAGACGAGGCTAACCATCTTTCACCTCAATATAAATGTAATTGTTGGTCAGATTTATCTTAAACTTTCTCCAGCGCTCATAACAATACGTCATTGTCTTGTTGTACAAGATCTCACTCTGAGGAACGTCGTAAGTGAGCTGAAATGCATGCATTGAAGGAGTAAGTGACAAATTTGTGACATTTGATAATAATTAATTACATACAGAAGAGAATTGTATACCTAGATAGTGTCCCAAATATGTTGCTTCACCTTTGTATCAACATTTCTCCACTCCTCTATCAAGATGCTCGGCTTGTTGCGTGCAAGGAGGCCCACAAAACTCCTATATCGTTATGCATTAGGCCCGATTGGTTTCCAATATCTATAGAACTCAATCGGTATCTTTTGGCCTGCACTCCAACTGAGGGAAACATCTGTCAACTGTGTGCCTTATCTACCCCTCCGTACAGACTGGCTATTGCGCTCACTATGACCCTGGCTCCGAGTATTGCTAGGCTCGCCCTGGTTAACACTAGTTGCCTGACTCTGCTGAGCATTAGGTAGCAACAACGAACGGGGAGTCGATGGCTGAGGAGAGAAAAGATTGGGAAGGATTTCAGATTGGGAGAAGAGGGAGGAGGAGCGGCACGAAAGTCATATTGGGGAAAACTTTTTAGACCGGTTAATTGGATAATCGATCTAAAATAAAGGATTTTAAAACCGATTCCCTAACAACTGGTCTTAAAAGTGGACTTTTAAGATCGGTTGTTAGGAGAACCGGTCTTAAAACCATATTAAAATTATTTTTAAGACCGGTTCCCTAACAACCGGTCTCCCAAGTTGTTTATAATTACGAAAATGCCACCGCGCATTTCTTTTAGACCTAATCCACTACAACCGGTCTAAAACGCCTTTTTTGTACTAGTGACTACATGAATCGCACGAGATCAATGTATTCTACCAACAACTAAACTTTTGGATAGATTTATTAACCAAAAGTTCACACTCACAATAAGTTCATTGAATGTTCTCTTTAATTTTTCTTTGCCTCTTTCCACATGACACTTATACTGCTTGATCTAGCACCCTTATTGGCGTATTCAATGGCATTTTTATACATTTTCAAACCACCTCAGATAATTTTCTATCATTTTCTTTTTCATAGATGTCACTCCAAATTTTTGAGTATATATCCATTATGAATATTATCTTTTATTATAAAATAATACATTTATTTCCACATCTTCTCAACTATCTTCACTTTATGTTCATATTATCTCTTTAAAACTCAACATTTACTATTGTGTACTTAACATTGTGCGATAAAACTTTCCTTTTATTTCATTAGATACTTTTCGATTATAAATAACTCCGGTAGCCTTTCTCTATTTAAACCATCCGGCTTGAATTATATGATTAATATTGCCATCAATTTCACCATGTTTTTTAATAAGCCATCCCAAACACATGAATTTTTCCACTTACGGTATGATTTGATTGTCCATTTTAACTCCAAACTGTTAACTAACCTCTTGTCAAAATTGCAGTGTATATATTCTATATGTTGCTCTTGTTTAAGCAAAACCTTTAACTTTATGGTCCTTCTCCATAATTTTAAGTTTAGAATTAATCTCTTCGTTTTGCTAAGCCAAAAGAAACATATAAACGCTAAAAGCATGTATCTAAGGAGTTTTTAGAGCTCAATATTAAAATTGTGAGATAAAGTGTATTGAAACATAGCGTTGACAGAAACAAACCACTTAATCGTCTCTCATGTATATACTCCCTCTTTGCCTTACTATAAGCTTTAAATTTGCGAATCTATGTTCCAAAGTATAAACTTTATTTTGGTTTTATCTAAATATTTATTGATTTTTTTCAACTTTATCCTTAATGACTATATTTATTGTATTTTTATTCTCTCTCACTTAGAGTGTATTTGAATTAGTTTTTGAAAAATAACTTCTGAAGAAAAAATAAAAAAAGTTATTTTAGAGAATATATTTTAGAGAATAATTTCTGAAAAGATTAAAAAAAAATAGCTTCTGGAAAATCATAGTTTTCAACCCTTAACCATGGTTCTACAAAATTTTTGAGTATTTGGATAGCTTATATCGAACCATAGTTTTAAGAGTTAAAAGCTATTTTGAGTTTTTAATGTGATGTTTGGCAACTTCACTTTTAAAAATATGGTTTGAGCTAAAACCATGGTTTCAAAATTAGGGTGTATTTGGATTAGTTTATATAGAATAATTTTTTATGAGAAAATGAAAAGTGATTTTAGAGAATAGATTTTAAAAATTAGCTTTTAAAACGATTAAAAAAATAGCTTCTGAACAACCAAGGTTTGAAGGTTGAAAACCATGACTTGAAGAAAGTGTTTTTGCATTTTTTTCTATTGTTAGCATAGTTTTTTCCTAAAACATGTTTTTGATTCTAAAAGTATTTTTTTTATTGTTATCCCAACACACACTAATTTTCTGTATATATAAGAATATAGTTAAAAAAATAATACATATTTATTGCTTTCAAATAATTTTAATAGAAATCTTAATTAATATTTTTTTTTTGGCCAATCTTAATTAATATTTGAATCTTATAATAAAAAACGAGTAAAATATTTAGCATATGAGGAGTATCCACTTTTCAGAATGCATTATGAACTTTTATAATTAAAATATGTGTTTTAAAATAATTGTAAAAATGTGGGAAGTTGGTGACAGTGAATCAGATGAATGGTGGCAGTTGTGTAGTCTTGTGTTGTGTCTGTCTATTTATGGTGATATCAATGTTACATTGCTTTGCCGTACAGTTGCCCCCGTCTCCATGTACATCAACATCTCTGATCATCTGATTTTTTGTACCCTCGTACTCCTCGAGTTTATTACTTCTTTATTCATTGCTCCTTTCGCCACACACACAGTCACACAACCCTAGGTTTTGTCAGAACAATTATAAAATTTGCCCACTTGTTCGTTTTCTTTTTCATCCTTCCATGCGACAGTTTGTTTTTTATTTTTATATTATTTACAGCTCACACACACCAAAGAGGAAGCGAATAACACACACAATAATTATTTGATATACTGGGCAAAAACAATAATTATTTGATATACGTAGTTATGTGATATTCTTGGATAAAAATTTAAAATTATGTCGCTTCAAATTTTGAGGTTCAGTTTTTTAAGAAAGATAAAAAGTGTCAATGCTTCATTGATGCTTATACCATGTGCTATTTTTTTTTTTTTTGCCCCCAAAACTATGTTACTCGAACTACATTT
This sequence comes from Inga leiocalycina, assembly GCA_963242795.1. Taxonomy (NCBI): domain Eukaryota; kingdom Viridiplantae; phylum Streptophyta; class Magnoliopsida; order Fabales; family Fabaceae; genus Inga; species Inga leiocalycina. Next base: position 65,717,188 of record OY725321.1, read on the forward strand.
ATGAGCAAATATTTCAAATTTAAGTGGTTACAAATATATATACATATATATATATATATATATATTGCTAGAGGAACACACACTATTCATATTTAGTCCGTTTTACCATTTATGAGATAATTTTTTGAAAATACAATACTCATCTACTGTTTTCATTAAATTGAATAATTAATTGTATACATACTTTAAAAGATTATTAAAGAATGCAACGATAATTTGTTAAGTGCTGGCATGTAAATTCTTTCAGTACCTCTTTTATGCGTTATTATTGGACCCTTAATAAGAGGATTCAAATTGGATTTATGAGATGTATGAGAAAATAGATAGAATTGAAACAAACTCAAGCAGTGACAAGAAAGGAGGGAAGCAGAATTTGAATTTAAATACAACACATTGCTCATATATACGCAATCAATTCAACACCTACTTACAAAATAAGGAAAATTTACTTGCTATGAAATAATATCATGGGAAAAGACAGACTTTTGGCTCTGCTCCTCTTGTGGTCTCCCATCGATCGTTTTCTAATATATTTATTTAATTAAATAAAGACAATCTGCAACAGATAGAAAGCACCCAAGTTAGACTTTTACAAGAAGCATGCCACAAATCTATCTACCACGTGTCCGCGCGTGTATACACACACACACATATATATATATATATTCACAACTATTTCCTGCCATTATTAATGAGTTTCAAAATATATAATTCGATACATACAAGATTAGATGTTTACATCTTTTGTCAAGGACAAAACCCTAAGTAAGAAACACACTATTATGAACATATACACATTGATTGTGCTACACATAAGTAGTTTCAAGTGAAGTTTCAATATGATCCGACATAAAAAGGACTTATATCATGGTTCAGAACTGTGGGTTTGCCCAGAAGCCCCAATTTGTCACATACAAGACCAGATATTGCCTTTGCTGTGAGCTTTGTAAGTCATCATATACACTCACCGAAAAGAAATTCACCGACAAGCTGTGTACATAATTTTGAGAAACTTGAAAAGATAAACCTAGGAAAGGGCTTATTCTTCAAAAGAGGAGAACAACTCAATGTAGAGATATATACTGATGATGTTGATCAGGGTTCGCTTTATAGGACAGAAGATCTACATCTGGGTATTGTACCTTCATATATGGGCAACCTAGTAACTTGGAGGAGCAAGAAATAGAATGTGGTATTTAGGTGACAGAAGCGGAGTTTAGGGCCGTAGCGTATGGGATCTATGAGGGGTTGTGGTTGCAAATGCTCCTCAAAGACTACAGATTGGTGTGGAATTGCCTACATATATATACATGTGTTCATTTATCAGTACTTGAGCTAACTCCACTAAAATGTTGAAGATCTGAGTGCTGAAATCCACTTGTTTTAAGATCTTGAGTATTTTTATAAAACCAAGCCACATTGTAATATACAAACAAATCCAGAGAAATTGAAAAATTCTTGCATTTTCATGATATGGCAGATCATAAGGCTCATGAATGAACTTTACAATATAATTAGTTATACTGACCCCAATCTGAGAGAGGTATCTGAACTATCATCGTCATGTGGAGGATCAGACGTGCTGCCATTATTGGCTGACTCAGATGAATAATGAGCTTGCAATTGTTGTTCTGCAACGTTCTTCACCTAAACACAAATTTCCAATCTTGAGATATTCTTCCCATCATCTGAAACAATCAACGTTAACTGGACTAACTGGTTCAACCAGTGAACCTCAGCCCTTGATCTAATCCAAAATTCTTTCAAAACCAATCAAATAAGCCAAAAGCTGGTGGAATTTTTTTTTAATTTTCATATATTAATAATATTAAATATCAATATATACACACACACATATATATACAACAGCAGCAACAGCAAAGCCTTATCCCACTAAGTGGGTCGGCTACATAGTTCGCACGAAGCCACTGTGCTCATTTGAAAACTAAAATTTTAGGCCCTTAACAGCCAACGTAAAACTTTGTCGAGTCTTTTATGAACATGGATCAACGCACACCTATATATATAGACACATTAATGCTAGTAGAAGTTACATTATTCATAGGAGCCTTGAATAGTGCCACTTGCAACTAGCTAGCTTGGGCTATCAAAATCTAGTTATACACATAGAAGTTAACGCATATTAATTTATGGATCACTAGTTAGACCATCAATCAATTATGGTCAGATAATTATGATTATTATTATCATATTATGTTTAATGTATACAAAAACTAGAGGAAATTATACTATTCGTAAGGACCCTTGATCAATGAACCATCCAATTAGCTCTAAGGCTCTATGCAACGATCAAGACCCAGACTCTAGTTATATATAGAACATAAATCATACCCCCTCCGATCCTAAATATAGGAGCTAGACATTGTTACTAGCTTTGATCCTCTATATATAAGACCTCAATTCACTTTTTCTTCCACATAATTGTTCCCCCAAAATATCCCCTATTGATGCACTTAATAAGGAGGTTTCCATTAATGGGTGGTTAAAAACTTACAATGCACATGATTAGAACATAAATCATACCCCCTCTGATCCTAAATATAAGAGCTAGACATTGTTACTAGCTTTGATCATCTATATATAAGACCTCAATTCACTTTTTCTTCCACATAATTGTTCCCCCAAAATATCCCCTATTGATGCACTTAATAAGGAGGTTTCCATTAATGGGTGGTTAAAAACTTACAATGCACATGATTAGAAAGGGTATAATAAGGAAACCAACACACATTTGTTACGAATAACTAACTTAACTATTTTTCTTGCTATATGCAAATTAGCTATTTGCTTTTCTATTAAGAACTTGAAGTAGTATTTGAATGCGAATCGACTATGATCTGATCGATGAAACTTGAGTTAGAGCCTTAATCAGTTTAACACTAGTTCACTATGCAAATACTTCAAAACACATATCACCTGTTTCAATCTCTGATTTTCTTCCATCAGCTGGACTCTCTGCGCAGACAAAAGAACCTTTATGAGAGAAGTGAAGCAAGTGTTTAGTGTCGTATACATCTCTAGAAACAAGATGGCCTGGTAGATCAGATCAGTTCTTCAATGACAGCAATTTACTATATATCATTTCTCTCATTTTCCTCTCCATCTTGCTCACACTCTTCATTAATATTTAAGGAGCTAGATAATTAAGATATATTTTTCATCTATAATTGTTTAGTTCTTGAATCTTAAAGATTCACATTCATATAGAAGTTTTAGACTTACTATTGTTTGGTCCTTGCGCATGTATTCATGTAATTTTAAGATTTAATAACAAAACAATATCATAAATCCTTTCAAGAATTAAATAGCATATTCTTAAGATTAATTAACAAAGTCATTGAGGCATATATATATCTTTTAAAAGCCAAAAATTACTAAATATTTTCTCAATTACATGCATATCAAATTCTCCTAGTCTCACCCCTTGTTAACATCCTTCAAGCTGTATGGTCCAATAATTTAGCACTGCTATTCATTTAGGCTTAACCTAATCTTTCTCGCATGCAGGTCAACATACGAGGATATTTCAGTTATACAAAGATTTTTTCCCCTTGCGCGACATTGCACTAAATATAATTATATCTTCTATGCATTTTATATGGTCATCTTTTTTTCTTTTAGCAAAACATTATGGTCAATTTCTTTTCAAACTTCGAGTAATAACAATAATATGAGCCCTCAACAATTAGGATAGGAAAAAGTACTTCACCTTTCTCTTGAGCGTATTGATCTCTTTCATGAACATTTCATCCTGTAAAACACCAAGCACCATATACATGTGTTTGGGGATGCAAGCGTTATTCCAAACAAGAAATTTCACGGATTCTAAATGACACGGCTCAAAAGGAAGATTGGGGTTCTCAATTATTATATCAAAGAAAAAAGTGGGAAAAAAAACACTTCAAATCGCTTTCTTACTTTTCAAAACTCATGAAAAGTAAGTCCACAAAAGTTCTCTATTTCACCCTTAATGATATTACTTCCATATGTCATTTATTTTCAAACTCCTCCATAATAGACAAGAAGCTTCTGATGGTCCCAAGAAGAACATGTCCTTTGAAACAGGACAAGGAATATAACAATGTTAAGAGACCAATTTTTATCACTTTGGAAAGTATAAAAATAGTATATACAATCCTTCATCATCCTTACAAATGTTAAGGATATAACGATTTTAGGCTAAATTACATAAAACTTCCCTGAATTTTGAACTCTGCGAATAACTCAACATTTAAAGCTTAATAATAAATCGCCCTAATCTTCGAAGTTTGTGCAGATAACCCCAACTATCAATTATATACCCCTTAAACTTTATCCTTGTGTATATATAAACCCCCCACAAACTGAGTTACATGCATATGCCCGCCTTAAACTTTAAACTATGCGCAAATAAGTAATGAACAAAACTAATATATTATAGGAAAGTTATCTACATAAATGTGATACTTTAGAGGGGTTTGTTGTAGAGTTTCAAAGATGATGGAGGTTATTTGTATATGACATAAAATTAAGGGGAGTTGTATATATGTGTATAATTTAGCCATGATTTTATAATTTCTTAGTCAATTTATTAATTTTAAAATATTGTAGTAGGGGATAAAGTGCAAACCTTTGCTTTGACAACACGGCTCAAACCATTTTTCACTTGTTCCTCAAGCTTCTGTAATTCATTTGTGTTCAATCCTTCAAGATCTTCTCCCTTCAGCTGCCTTTCAATTATAAAGGTATAGTCATTCCCTTAGTAATGCAATATAAGTATATGCACATAGGAGGAACAAAATAAAAGCTTCAAAGTGAATGCGCACACACACACACACACATATTTATATATTTGTATACCTCAATTCCTGAATCTTATTAGCTTCTTCCTTGCGTAGCATGCTGAAGGTTTCCTTCTCACACTATGCATAAATTTCCCAAGAGATTTCAATTAGTTCATAATTACTGAATTTCAGGCTAAGCATAATGAAAATAATGGAGCAAAAGGATTGAGAAAAATATAATTAGACAAAGTCGGTTATTAAAAAAAAACTATGCATAATGATCTTACCAAAATGGATGAATGATATAATCTTCCAATTTCTGTGTGCTGATCATGTCTCTCAATAATCTGCTGCACACTGCATAGAAGGAAAAACACAGATGATTCAAATCTATTCTTTTTCCTTCAAATCCGAACAAATATCATGTTTATGAAATCTTACACCCACTAGTGTTGGACCATAAGAGAAGCACAATATATGATATATTATTTTATCCAGCCCCTTGAATCATTCTTTATTTATAAACTTTTGGTTTAAACACAAACACTTCAAATACAATTCTCTTCAATCTCTGAAGTACTACTAGGCATTTTTACACAACTTTGTGTGACTAAAATCAAATGAGTAGCAAACATAAAAGTTGATACCTTAAATTGTTTTTTTGAAATAAGACAATTACAACTACACCCACCACCCATATCTACAGTCATTCTCATTCCCATAGGTCCAAACCCATAATTTGAGTCTAGTGGAAGGGTTTTGACCACTTAAGCATGAGGTCTCGAATTTGAGTATGAGTAAATGCAAAAAATGTCTTTGGGTGTTATGGGATTCAGATGAATGTGAGAGAAAGAGAGGATTAGAGAGAGAAAACAGAAGTTTAGAGAGAGAAGAGAGAAGAGGAATTCTGAATAATTCCTTTGCATTCACACTGAGATTCAAATCTGGACAGAACTGAGATACAATGAGAGCAGCAGTGGGGTATTTATAAGGATATACCCTCACTTAAGTAACCCTCTAGCACCTAAGATGTCCTTCTAGCACCTAATCACCTAACGGTCAGATTAGAATCAACTAACCAACCAACCAACATTTAAATCCCCATTTACATTTATTCATATTCCATAACATTGGGAGCGCTACTCACAATTTGGCCCAACAATGCCTAAATCTAACCCAGCCAAATAGCCATATTAAAAAAAGATGTGCCATTATGATACATAGCCAATGGCTAAATACCAGTTGTTGGGATCTTAACCGTGAAAAAAAAAAGTAGAAAAACAAGAAAGGAAAAAACACCTAACAATTTTATTGAAGTTTGATCCGGAAATAGACCTACACCCACTATTCCAAAAGGGATAATTCCACATCTTTATAATTCTAATTTTCAAATGGAAGAATGGTAGACCGCTATTGAACAACTGTGAACAAAATACATACACAAATATTCTGATTACATTGATGTAGAATTCACCTTTGATTGCGATACCAAAATGACTTTATCACAACTGAATACCTTGATTATATAATTCCATTAATTTCATGTTAACTTGTAAAAATACATGCACAAATTCTTAAGGGATTTATTTCTAAAATATTATCGCTTTTCATCTTGAAACTCTAGACCGATACGAGATTTACATAACAATTATTCCATCCAACTCTCGTTAAAGATCAATCATCTTAAAAGTCTTATCTTTGCAAATTAATCTATAAAGGGAATGAGTAACTCCTTAAACCAGTCACGGAGGGCAATGATGTAAATATCTTGCATTAGTCGCGTCTTTATGATAAAATGATGGAAATATTCTTGTATGTTTTTAAGTCTCACTGAAAAGTGAAAAACAAATGACCCAATCACCACCCCATACGGAGATTATTAAACTATATGTGGTCTATAGAGAAAGATCCATAAAGAAGCCGGATTGAAGATAATGTACAGAGATAGCATTTCCCATGGAAATACAACAAACATATTGACTTATGCTTTGATTAAAACATCTCCTGACAAATACACAAATTCACTTAAATTTTGTGGCAAATTCGTTTCTAAATATTTATGTTTGTTTGTTCTTCATGTCAATGAGATAATCAGAGAGTTTGTATATTGAACAGTACAAGGAAATCAATCAGGCTTCATTTAACAGAGGCGAGCATGCAAATATATAAATTTCAACTTCACACATATATGCAAGGATCCTCTAGAGGACTAAGAAAGAGATTAGAAATGGATATGCTAATCTCGCAAAGCAAAGAAAGAGGCAAGAATTAAGATAACAATGCGTTGTGTTACACAGCCATTACCAAAAATAAATAAAAAAAAGTTCAAAACATTCTTTTGCATTGCTGACAAAGCCTCTAAATAAACATCCAGAAAGAGCTTTTTCTCTTCTGAAAACTAAACATGTTCTCAAATCAGATATTTCCCTAAGCACCATTTTTTTCCTCTCAAGTAAGCTAAATGAACTAATTCCTTCCTTTTCCAAAGTGACCATAAGGTCTCGTTCAAAATAAGACATTCGCCGTGTCTAGTGGCTTATGTACGTGCATTACTCTATAATATGGCAATGAAGAAATAAATAGGCATTTTGGACATGAAATGAATTATAACATGACATCATCAAAACAATAATGATAAGTTCTTAAAGCCATTTTTCTTTGTTATTATAAAAAAAAAGATATACATTTATATAGGGGTATACATTTAAGAATATATCATAAGCTAGGAAGTTGAGAAGTTTCAAAAAATCTACAAAGCTAAGTACAACAAGAAAGTCGGCCTAGGTAATCAGAATTATTTTCTCAAAAGAGAGAGCTATCAAACCCAAGAGGATCGAAGACAATGTTTTATAGGAACAGTGAGATTATCTAAGCTAGCACGTTTGTAGTCATTTTCTCTAGATCAAGGAGTTTAAAAAAAAATTAAAATAATAGGCAGAAGTACATAATTAGGAATCTTGTAGATACGACTGAAAATTAGACAAATAATTATCTTGCAAAAGCACTCAACTATCAACAATAAGGTGCAGATAGATCGAAAATTTATTTGCGAATATATATAAATAAAAGATGAAAAGGGAAATAATTAAAAGGAGAGAGAGAGATCAGAGACCTTGAGCTAGCATATTCGAAGAGCTTGCCAGTAGAAGAAAAGACTATGAGAGCAATCTCAGCATCACAAAGAGTAGAGAGTTCCTGAGCCTTCTTGAAAAGCCCTCTTCTTCTCTTCGAAAATGTCACTTGCCTCGCAGTTATGTTATCAATCTTCTTTATTTCTATCTTCTGCCTTGTCATTTCCTTTAATAAATAAAATTATACTAAAAAATTAGGGACGAAAATAAGGAGAGAAAAACTCATTAATAATTAATAAATATTGTAGATTCAGACTCATTCTCTCCCTAATCGAAGTAGAACATCAATCTCAGATCCGTTAGTAAACAATACAGTTAATCGTTATCGGGTCGCAGAAAGAAGAAAAAGAATTAAGGAGAAACCTTGAACAACAAAGTGGGCTTCCAAACAGAGCTGAAGATTAACTGAAGAATCTTAATGTAAAACATCAAAGAGTTAAATATTAAACAAAGAAGGAAAGTAAAATAAAGAAAGAGGTGCGAAAAAGAGAGGGGGAATATTACTGGAAAAGAAAAAGAGGAAATAATAGTTTGTTTTGGAGGTATTATTATTATCTAAAAGAGGAAATGAAAGATTGGAAGAAAGAAAGATGATGCTCACCAAGAACCTGGAATTAATTCCCTCAGCTGAAGAGCAAGCTTGAGCCAATGATGTGATGAGGGAACAAACACAGAGAGGGGGGAGAGAGAGAGAGAGAGAGGGCATGTGGGAGGGGAAAGAAACGAACTTTTTTGTGGGAAAATATCAATTACTGGTAATGGAGTGGGGGACCCTAGTTTGTTTTCTTTCCTTTTGTGGACTTAACAGTGAGTGGGGGGGCTATGTGCACAGGACACACCACACCATCCATTGAATTGGAGAGAGAAAGACAGTATGGGTGCGTGTTTTTAATGTGTGAGAGAGATGTAGGAAATACAGCTTGGGGAAATGACACTTTAAGGCACAAAAAAAAAAAGATATTTAAATTTTATGACTTCAAGACATTAGCAGGTCAACCAGACTACGTATCTTAGGCCATGTTTGGTATGATGGAATTAAAGGTGATGGAAATGGAATTGAGGATCAATTCCATCATGATGCTTGTTTGGTATGATGGAATTGAAAAATTTTCCAATTCCATGTGGAAGCCAAATAGGCTCAATTCCATCCAATCAATTCCATCAAAATACCTAAAAATTACAATTCCATGTGATCATTTCCATCTATTACCCTCCACTACCTTCAAAAAAAATAAAAAATAAAAAATTGAAGGACATTTTGGTATTTTTATACAAAAATTAGATCTCATTTCCATGACATATCAAACATACTTTTAGTCCCCATTTCCATTTCCATTTCCATATCTATTTCCATATCCATATCCATATCCATTTCCATCAAAATCAATTCCAACGTACCATTTCCAAAAGAGGGGGAGCGACAAAATAATATCAATTGAATTTTAAAATGTTAAATTGATTTTATTGATAATAAAAATAATGGGATTGACAAAATAAGTATAACAATTGATAATTTAAATTTTTAGAAATTCACTGATTTAAAATTTTAAAATTCAAACGGTATGTTTTTATCTTTTTTCCTTTAAAGAATTCAATTCACATAAAAGATAAAAATAGATACAGAATACAAGTTTAAATATGAGAAACTCACTTATTAGCATAAGCGAAAAGCCTGTGTCTTAAACGGTAGACGGGTGTCTCCATGATTTTCCTCTCCATTTACTCTCTATTAAGGGTATCTACCATTAGATTAATTTTCAATAGTTAAGATTTAATAATATATAAATAATATCATTATAATAATAAATATCTACCATGATAAATTTCAACCATTGAAAGTTGATATAATAGTTGATACATTTAATGGAGAGTAAATGAAGGGACCCAATTTTCCTCCTTTTTCCTTGCCCTCCTTTTCTCAATCTGGAATGTTGGATTAAGATCTCAATGGTTCAGATTTTTCCTTTATTATAAAACTAATATTATTATTATAAAAATATTATTATTATAATATATTAAATCTGGACAGTTGAGATCTTAATAAACGGTCCAGATTGAAAAAAAGAGGGAAAATAAGGGGAAGGGAAAAGGAGGAAAACCGGATCCAAGATGAAGAAAGAAATCAATAGAGACACATCTCTCCTGTTTTAAAGGGAGAAACTTTGATCAAATAAAAAAAATAATTTTCAATTATACTGCGTAATCCACTTGGTAATCTATAAATTGAGTTACAAAATTAATATATTTATACAAGTTGAAAAATGCTGAAAGCGTAGTTGATGCAAGTTCGGCTGACTCTATAGTTCTTAAAAAAATCATATTGTTATTCTTTTATCTATATTAATTGTTTTGAAATATAAATTTATCTTAATATTTCTTAAGCGTTGATTTTATAATTATCATGGAAATTTTTTGTGATTTTAAGTATTAATTTAATTTAACATTTGAAATCAACTTGTTAATTTAATATTATAGGAAAATGTATTGAATAATTGTTATAGATATACTCTATAATTTTAAAAATAGTTATTTTCTGGGCATACAAAATCTTGGCATCACCCAAGAAGTGGGACAGCGAAAATGGAAATTAACGAAGCTGAAATTTTGCTTATTTGGTGCCGCACATAAAAATGTTTCTATCACATAAAAGATAAAAATATGTGTACATTTTTCAGATTATATATTGTGCAATGATCTAGTTACAAATCAAAAAATTGAGTTGGAAAATTAATGGATACAGGTTGAAAATATTGAAAGCTCAATTAAAATAATTTTTAATTAAATTTTTTTCTTATTCATATCTTCAAGTTTAAAGACTTGTTTGGATTAACAGTGGTTGAACCTCTCTGTAAACTTCTATTTTCTCTCTCTAATCCTCTCGGTCTAACGCTAGCCCAACCAATTAGGGTGTGTTTGGTTTGAGGGGAGGGAGGCGAGGAGAGGATATATTACCTTGTTTAATTTGTTAAAAGGGAGGGGAAATAATCTTTTGTTTTGTCTAAAGAGAAGGAAGGGAATTAAAGCCAAAATTTTGACTTTCCTCCTATCCCTCCTCTCAAACCAAACACACCTTAAAAGTTTGGAAGCTAGTACCTTATTTAGCTGTCAAAAAGTGGGCCATTGAAAGTGAAAGTCACAATGGGACCTAAAATTCTCAAGGGAGCCAACTTTTGGAATTGGCATATGGAAGTTGGTTAGGAAGCCCTAGTACTATGGAACTATCATATAATGACTCTTTTGCCCTTTCATTGGTTTTAGGGTGATGGATTTCCAAATGCAGAGGACTTTTACACCGAATAAAATGAGTTTCAATGGGTTCTTTGTAGTTGTAAAGATGTTATAAAGGATTACGAATGTGTGGTTAATTAAATCAATGTAATATCATATAATCTCAAGAGGCAAATGCACTCAGGGAATTAAATGTAATTAATTTAATCATTTAAGCACTTAAATTCCAGTATCAATCATGGACACATTTGAGCCTAAATCAGTACATTTTGGCCAAAAGTTACGCGGTAAGCTAGGGAATGAATTTAGACCTTAAAACTCACATAATGATAGAAATATATAAGTGGGTTGTGACTTTTCAGAATGGGAGTGTCATACCCTTATCTTATTTTCCATATTTTCAAAGTGTTTGCACACAGTCCGGTGAGAAACACAGAAATAGCATAAATATACTGATATATTAACACATGATACTTGATTACATCACAGGTTTTCCCTGCAGGGTTTGATTATATTCACAAATGTATACAAAATGCCCAAAATAAGACTACATAGATAACCACTATCTTTGCCTCGGGATCCGCAAGATCATTTCTCCATGTCTACCAACTTGCCTTCAGATCCGCTAGTTCCCGCTGGCACATTATCATTTTTGAAAAAAGAATGAGATTCCGAGGAATCCCAGTAGTAACATATAACCAAACATATATAATGCAAGAATTAAATATACAATGCACCTTATAATGTAAAATGAAAATTCATAACAGTATGTGTGAGTACACAAAGCTTAGGGTCAAATCGCTGTTTGGATCCCCTACATGTACCTCAGCTGGGCCCCTAAACACAGCTAGGTAATGTAACCTAGGCGTACCTCAGCTGGGTACCTAACCACAGCTAGGTAACATATCTCAAGCATAGTGTTCATATCACAGAATACAATAACATACAACATATCAACAATCACATAGTGTATGAGAGATTATAGTTACTACTTTAATCCTTTTCGCCTCAAAACTCATGCCTCATAATGCATCCCAACGACTGGGGTCTCAACTTGGTCCTAAAATGTCAAATATACAAGAATTAGGTTCAAACCCATTCATTTACTATTCTAGGCACTTCCATAGTGTTTTTTGTGGTTACATGAGTCTATTGTGAAAATTTACCAAAATGCCCCCGGAGACCCGGTCTGGCCCGGCCTCGACTTACCCGGTCTGACCGTGCTTTTTCTGAAATTTTGACATAGGCTATTCTTACATATTTTCACCTAAAAAATTCATTTTCGGACTCAGAATTACCAAATTCACTGCCAAAAGACCAAAATGCCCTTGGCAGCCCCCTATTTTAGGGTTTCAGGGGTGTTTTTGTAATTATGCTTTTTTAGGCTTTTCTGAAAAAGTGATCAACTGTAACCCCACATAATTTTCCCTCCTGAACTCAATAGAATCATTAGATCATCAAAAATCCAAATCTAACCCCTTAAACAAGCACTGGCCAAAATTCCCAATTCTCTAGAAAAAATTGGGGTTTTCCAATTCTAACTGCGCAGACTTGCTCCTTTCTACTCCTAACCACTTTATTAACTATTTAATTACGTTATAACCACCATTTAGACTCAATTTTGGCAGCATAACACTTAGGGTGCAATGTTTTCCAATTTCACATCACAACAAATCCAACAGAAATTTACTGATTAAACTAAACATAACAGCCAGAATAAACAAAGATTGTAGTTTAGGAAGTCACCTTAGCTTCCGTCTGGCTTTTCCCCTTCTTGGCCGAAAACCCTAGCTCCAAACAATGCAATTTCTTGCTTCAAACACCTTGAATCACATGAAAAAGAAGCTTAGAGGAAGAATTACGCAGGTTATAAACCAATTCACCAAAGAAATCAACCTGCCTCATGAGATTTCTTCCTCCTTTTATCTCTAAAATTATGAACTCTCTCTCTCTCTCTCTGAAGGCTGAAAGACGTCAATTTTGAGGAGGAGGAAGGAAGGAAATGTGATTTTATAATATTTGATATTATCCCTTAATTTTCGGATTAATTGTAAATTCTGATAGATTTTCTGCCCAAACTTTGAAAAATCATAACTAAATTTGTAGACATCTTATTAAAGTGATTCTAAAGGCTATAAAACCTTTATTGACTCTAGCTTCAATAAAAACATAGCCTTTTACCTATTGGAAGAACAAAAGTATCAGAATTAAATTCTTTGGCTGTTGTTCCAGAAAATAAGCAGTTTTTTTGGGGACTAACTTCAAAAATTCATAACTTTTTACATATAGCTCCAAAAATTATCGATGATCTATCCAATTAAAGCTTAGGATATTTACTCCCATTCTGTAAAATTTCATAATTTTTGCTCATCATTTGGTCATCCAAAACAATATGAAAATCTCACTACCTCGTAGAAAATTCCACTTAAAGCATTGTTCACCTTTCAATTTCCAATATTTAATTCCTATGACCAAAATTAACATTAATATTGAGTCAAATATTATTTTCTTGTATTCCTCTGCTTTGGGCCTCAATATTGGGCTTTAAAAAAACACAAAAATTAATTCCATAATTTATTCTAGCTCTTTAATTCGCCATTTTATTCCTTTAAATATAAGGAATTTTGGGTAACCGAAATTTGAGATGTTACATTTCTCCCCCCGTTCAATAAATTTTGTCCTCGAAATTTGAACGTCTATAACTTGAAGATCAATCCTTATCACCGCATAACTCATCCCTAGATTATGCATACTTATAAAGCGTGCACCATAAATTATCTGATAGGTGTGAATGAACTACCATCAACACTTACATACTCAACCCTTTTTGTTCTCATGGGTTACCCAACACATTATTATACTGATTGTCCATCAAGACACTCAGTATATTATTCTAGGTCTCATTACCTTGTTAGAACACTACCTGGTGTATTTAGCCTTGCAGCTTATGTCATTCTACTCTCACAACATTGAATATCCCAGTCTTACCACCCTATACAAATATACACACTAGGGCTTACTGTGAAGATATATGACTGTCTGCATTTATGCTTGCATGTTCGGTGTTCAAAATCAAATGACTATTTGACCCTTACTAGCCATACTGTGTGCACTATTCACTTGTCGTGCTGTGTGCGCTAGTTACTACGCGCAACATTCACTATATGCACTATATCACGAGTGGGTAATCACTTTGTGAGGCTACACTGTTAGAGTATTCGCCACCATTATACCCTACTACACTAGGGCTCATTCCAATCTTTACTTACATGTGTCACCACAAATCACATAGGTTGTGTGACTGTCGACCACACAGATCATGTCATTATAAACCACACAGGTTTACATGGGTATAACATTGTACACCACACAGGTAAATATCATTGTGATCACACAGGTCATATCACTGTATAGCACACCGCTTAGCAGCATATTTTACGCATCGCCTCTCGCCCTCAGGGCTACTCGTGATTTCCGCCAGTGCAACCAGGATTCTCTTCTAGCCATGTCAGGGTTGCATACTGATCATGGGGTTAATTAACATGCTTTGATGGGCTGCCACACCACTATACATTACATAGGGTAAATCACCATATGCCAGTCAGGTTGTGTCACTATAGACCACACAGGTCTATTCATGATCTGGAATGATCAACACTGGGTCAAATATTAACCTCTCAAGCTATCCTCCTATATTACACATAAATGTACTGTCCCACCCAGTTGTGTTACTGTTTAATATTGGCTTCCACTCTGCCACTTTGATGTTTAACTTCCCATATGAGCTTTAATAATGTCATAATGATTTAATAGGAGTCCCACAGGAACCTCCCATAACACTTGACTGCACCCACAATATGTGTTCCTCTGTGCCAATTACTAACCTACTTCAATTCAATGTTGATTTCACTTGATTAAGATATGATATATCCCAATTTGTGACAATTCTAACATGTTGTCCCATAATGTCTTAGCACTACTCTTAGGTGCATGCCTCTTATGTTCTTCTCTATTCATACCTTTCAACACACTATCTGTCATCCACCAATCGACTCCTATTAAAGCCTCAAGTCAATGGAATAGCGGGCAAGTCAATTCTTTCTCTCTTTTCATCAGAGAACTATCACCTCAATCAATCCCTTAAAAAATATAGTATAATCATAATCTTTCCTTATGCTAGACTTAGTAGTTAGCAAATTTTCAAAATTCCTCTTTGCAAGGGTTCGGGTCCATAAGAATCTTGTTCCTCAATTCTACGGATCATCACTAACCCAACATGATACTAAATAAGTTTGCCAGCCTAACGACAAACTGGTCCATTAAGTCTTAGGGCCTCTGGACCCCCAAGTACACTATAACATATATGGTATGTAGGATTTACAGCCTATGGTCTCTAACCTAACTTTTAGGTTAGAACCTCAATATCACACATATTAGAAATCATGTCTTCAAATATACCCAATAGGTTTTCTAGGAATCAGGATCAATAGTGCATTTTCAAATCTCCACGGTATTTGGATAATATCCTCAAAACATTATTGAAAGTTCACCACTATCCACAAGGTTCAAACTTTCATCACGAAACAGAACCATAGTGCAGCAATCTCACATTCTGACCCAAGTATATGTCAGCTTAGATCAAGTTCGCGCCTATTCTTAACCTTCAGTATCATCAGATTGTATCCTCTAGGTTCGATATACGGCATAATCACCTCTAATCACTGCTCAGATATCATTACATATCATTTTCAGCTATGTTCTATGCCTCAAACAAGTCTAAGCCATTTCAGCATTCTTCAAACCTAAGGCTCAACATTGATTCTTAATTTACAATCCATCCTTTAATTTCATTCTGGATCTATAACCTCAAAATCAATTAAGTCAAATATCGTTCTACCTCAATCATACCCAACATACATACTAAAAATCATCACATAGTACTGTATGTCATAACTAACTAATATCGTTACTTAGCAAGGAGAAACCTCAAAACAATTACTATACCTCGAGTTCCCATTACCTCATCAAGTGAACTTTTCTAAGCAATAATTACTGAAACAGAAACGATTCAAATTTATATTAATACTTACACCATCATCATCTCCATGATTATAAGCAGTTTTTAAATCACTTAACTAAGATAATCATTAGTCATGGAGAAACCTTAAGACAATTATTATTCCTCAAGTCTCCATGACCTTGCCAACCTAACTTCCCAGGAGGTCACCCATCCTAGCATTTCCATGGTTCGAGCACGCTTAACTTTCGCGTACCCGTGCTAAAATGCAGATGTTGCCTTCTACTGCTTCCAACCACTGGTACCCCGTGATTGTCTTTGTCTCGTAGAGTCATGTTGACTGTCTCTGGCTGTCAAAATACTGAGTGTGGACTACACATTGGCCTTGGTCGTGCCCGCCTCCTCGAGTTTCACAACATCCGTGGTCCATCCTCAATCCGCTATTACACCACTTGCTACCCTTCAGATATTCGCTAATCTCTTGGGGCTAGCTCATAGATTGAGAGGAGACACTCCTTTGGTACCCCCGTCTGTGCATATTTCGTATCACTGTGCAATCAAGACCATATCAGTATACTATCATGTTGCCAAAACCACCACTCTGCCAGAACCACTTAGACTCTTCCAGAAATGCGTGAGCTTTGATACCAAAATGTCATACCCTTATCTTATTTTCCATATTTTCAGAGTGTTTGCGCTCATTCCGGTGAAAAACACAGGAATAGCATAAATATACTGATATATTAACACATGGTACTTGATTACATCAAAGATTTTCCCTCGCAGGGTTTGATGATATTCACAAATGTATACAAAATGCCCAAAATAAAACTACATATATAACCACTATCTTTGCCTCGGAATTCGTAACATCATTTCTCCATGTTTACCAACTTGCCTTTGGATCCGCCGATTCCCTCTGTCACATTATCATTTTTGAAAAGAGAATGAGATTCTGAGGAATCCCAATGGTAACATATAACCAAACATATGAAATGTGAGAATTAAATATGTAATGCATCATATAATATAAAATGAAAATTCATAACAATACATGTGAGTACACAAAGTTCAAGGTCAAATCGCTGTTTGGATCTCCTACGTGTACCTCAGCTGGGCCCCTAACCACAACTAGGTAATGTAACCAAGGCATAGCTCAGCTAGGTACCTAGCCACAGCTAGGTAACATACCTTAGGCACTGTGTTCATATCATAGAATACAGTAACATACAACATATCAACAATCACATAGCGTATGAGATATTATAGTTACTACATTAACCCTTTTCGCCTCAAAACTTGTGCCTCGTAATGTGATTTGGACAATTTTTCATATGTTAGCCTTGGGGTCCATAATCAAAAATTAACCAAGGATTGCATATAGGCAAACCTAGAATCGTTCTCTCTTCTCGAAGAGCCTTTTTTTGAGTCCTACGTAATCTAAATTCCATGCAAATGCAATAAAAGAAGACAAGGGGAAATTGGGTTTGATTTTCTAATTAATAATTAAAAGAAGGATGCAATTTAATTAAAAGTTAAACCATTGTTTTTGTTATTTTTATAAAAGTGAAAATGAGATGGATATGAAGAAATGAATGAAGTGAATTCTCTTGAGAAATTTGTTAATTGGCAATCCTAATTCACCAAATAATATGAGAGTTTGAAATCCATCAAGTCTTAATTAAAACCTCAAGCAAACGCGTTGAGTCCAATTTATTTAATTAATGATTAATGCTATGATCGCATTCATAGTCATCTCTTGAATAAATTGTTAAAAACCACTTGACGTGTGAAATGGATTAAATTAATGAAATTTTTTTCTCTAATATGAATGTACAAACGCGCCATTCAAATTAACTTAAATCAATTACACAAACTAGTGAACACATACTAAGTATAATTTCAATGAATTAATAGGAAATACATAACTATTAATCAACCAATCACAATAGTTCCATTCCAAACACAATATAAGCAATCTTAGTTCAATAATATGGAGTCTAAATAACTCAACAAAATCCTACTCTTAGAACATAGCTAGGAATTACAATGATAATAGGAAATTCATAAAGAAACTAAGAAAGAAAACTCTCATTTGAAGCTCTTTAAACTCAGGACAAATCCCTAATACTCAAGAGTTGGAAGTTTAACCACTCATGAATTTAATTGCAGAGCAACAGAGAATTCCAGAAACCATGGAAGCAATGAATTGAAGGGAAATATGATGAGAGAATGATGTTAAAGAAGATGATAAAGTGAGAGTGAGAAATATAGAAGAAAGGTCGCAAGGGAGGTGACTGTGATGGAGATGAAGGAAGTGTTGTGGCGATGATGACGGTGGTGATGGTTTATAGCAGTGGAGGAAGGACGGTTTGTGATAGGAAATGGAAGAGGCCGGTGGTATGAAAGAAAGAGTCAAAAGGTGCAAATGGTAAAAAGAAAGGTCGCCAGAATCTGGAAAACTCTATTAGCGGTGGTGGTCTAAAGTAGAGGAAGGAATGATAGTGGTAATGAATGGCGATAGTGGTGAAGTGAGTGATAAATGATGGTGGTGCTACAAATTTGAGCTTCGTCTCTACTTAAGTCGAGCTCCTACAATCTCTTGTATTCGTCGACATTGAGGATCGACGGTGGTCTCTCTTTCTCTCTCCTCTCAAGCTTTCTCTGTTCTTCATCTGCCTCACTCTATCAGAGCTGGTGGTATAGGTTGTCCGACAAGAAAGAAGAGGGGCGCAGTGAAGGTGGTGGTGTAGTTTGCTTGAGGGAGGGAAGGTCAAGCTCGCCTGTGATGATAACGGGGACAGAGGAAGCTGACAGTTGTTGGTAGTGAGAGAGGGAAGGTGACGACAGTGAGGGTGAAGAGAATTGAAGTCACTAGTGGCGATGGTGGAGATGCAGGAGTACCGCCGACGACACCAGGAAGAGGAAGGAAGAAGAAGATGATGATTCGTCACTCAGCTTACGCCGCTCAACTCCTCACTGTCACCAACCTCTTAGCTGCTCAGGTCCGTTTTCTTCAAATTAGGTCTCATAGCTTCAGCAGAACGAAGACCTAGTCCTGGACAAAACGCAAGTTTTGACCAGGGACTGCAAAGTTCTGAAAGTTTATGGAGGGACTGCAATTCAAATTTTGAAACTCTTGTAGGGTAAACTGTAATTATCAAAACTTCTGGGAACTTTTCTGTGATTGTCCTTAGGCCATTTTCTTCACATTTTTGTAATTTACAGAAAATTATGGAATTTTTCTGTAACTTTTCCAAGACATTAAAATATTAATTTTAACCCTCCTGAATTTCCAATTTTCTTTAAAAAAATTTGCAATACAAGATTAAGCACAATATAGCATCAAATGTCCAAGAAACAATTGTACAAAAATAATTAACAAATTATGACAATTTTACCCCTAATTGCAATTAATTCAATACAATCGTCCCTAGCTAAAATTAGTGCTTAATCATGCAATAATGTCCTAGGAAATGCATCAAAAATCCCAATATAATTATAAACATTTATATAAAAATATGGTTCAATCATAATGTGTGCCAATGACTGGGGTCTCAACTTGGTCTTAAAATGTCAAATGTATAAGAATTAGGTTCAAACTCATTCATGTACTATTCTAGTCACTTCTATAGTGTTTTTAGTGGTTACATGAGTCTATTGTGAAAATTTATCAAAATACCCCCAGGGACCGGGCCTGGCCTTGACTTACCCGATTCGACAGTACTTTTTCTGAAATTTTGACATGGGCTATTTTGACATATTTTCGCCTAAAGAATCTATTTTCAGACTTGAAATTACCAAATTCACTGCTAAAAAACCAGAATGTCCTTGGCAGCCCTTATTTCAGGGTTTCAAGACTGTTTTGTAATTATGCTTTTTCAGGCTTTTCTGAAAAAGTGATCAACTGTAACCCCACCTAATTTTCCCTCCTAAACTCAATGGAATCATCAGATCATCAAAAATCCAAATCTAACTAATAAACCCATGTCGTGTGAGTTCTCAAAATAAACTAGGTTTGAAAATATAAAGTTGTAGCTCAACCTAGATTGTTCTTGTAAAGAGATTAATTTCCAAGTTCCTAAATAATAAAGTGATAAATACCTTAAAGTTGTGAGAAATTATTTTGAGAAATTGTTTATAAAACTAATGAAATAATCTGATCTAATTCAACATTTTTGTATTTTTTTTTTAAGACAAATAAGCAAATGGAATTGAAATTAACAATAACAACAAGGTAAATTCAATAAACTAGTATAATGATAAAATGAGATTCCCTTGAGTTAAGGTTTTAGTCTTCCATGCTTGGTAATGCTAAGAATTCAATAATGTGAGTTAAGAGGATGGACATAAGCTACCACTAGATCCATACTTGCAATACTCATTTAATTCATTCTACCGAAGCAATTAAATGAATACCACCAAATAATTCAGACTCAAGGAGATGAATAATTAACTTCCAATTCTAAATTGTAATTATCATTACAAAAATTCAAAATATTCAGTTTAGTCATTTAAAATCCACTCAACCGAGTCGGAATAAACAACTCAACATACTTCTAATATAAATCATACAAAACTTAATTAATCAACCCCTAGCTCAACTATCAAGTTTATTAACTTAGTATATAACAATCTAGATCACAACCACATATTTAACCAAGTCATATAATTATGAACTAGAAAGAGAGCTTAAAGGAATTTCGTTGAAGTTTAGAAGCTCAAACTATTACCCAACTCAAAGAAATCACCAAAACTTAACCACTCATAGAGGAAGAAGATGAAGCTTGAAGAAAGAGGAAATAATTGGCTATGGTTGCTCCTACATGTCTCTTTCAATTCTCCTTCTCCAAGTGGCGGCTGAAGCTCCAAGATGTCTTGCTACTTGCGTCTCTTCTCCTCTTTTATTACGGCAGCCTCCCTTTTATCTATTCGGTTCAGCCCATTTCATTTTCTCACAGCTGCGTCCTTTCTTCACGCCTCTCCCCTTTTTCCATAAGGCTCCTCCTCTTAAGTCAGCCCATTTCTATTAATTCGGTCTACCTCATCTTCACTCTTCTCTTTTATCAGTCCAGCTCTCACTTTTCATTCTTTATTCTATTCGATCCACCTTGCTTCACGCCTCCCATTTCCAATTCCCAATTCCAGCCATCCTTTTCCTTCCTTAATTCTATTTCAGTCCAGCTTTCTCCATTCTCCTCAATTCGGTGTGTTCCTATTTCTTTCACAGCCGTCATCGTTCAACAATGGTCCCCACCTTTTCTTAGTCAATTCTCTCTAGGTTAAATAAGTAAGTTGTGTCATGTTTTAATGAGGGTTGAAAACATGTTTTAGGATAGGCACAAAATTACAACAACCAAACAAGATCCTCACTCATTTAATCTCCTCTTAGAAAAAGTGTGAAAATAAATTCTGCACTTGTGATGTTCCACTCTTATTCTTCATTAAGCTCAAAAATGACATCTTTAACCTTGGCCACTTAACAAAAATTGTGCCACATCATCACCTACAAAATTAGGTTCACAAAGGTAATATCTTTTTCCTCACAATTAAAGAAATAATTGGAATAACAAAAATTAATTAAAAATATAACAATTTAACCACTATAATTCCCAAATTATCATTTCACTAAAATCTCACATTTAACACTTAATTATGCCCAAAAATATTCAACTAAGTCCCGCAAAAGCCTAAGATTAATTAATAAAAATATAGAAATATTAAGCTCTATCATTAACCCGTTAAACCAACACTGGCCGAAATTCCCAATTCTCTGGGAAAAATTGGGGTTTTCCAATTCTGACTCTATAGACTTGCTCTTTTCTACTTCTAACTACTTTATTAACTATTTAATTACGTTATAACTATAATTTAGACTCAATTTTGGCAGCATAACAGTTAGGGTTCAATGTTTTCCAATTTCACATCACAGCAAATCCAACAGAAATTAACCGATTAAACTAACAACAACAGCCAGAATAAACAAAGATTGTAGTTTAGGAAGTCACTTTAGCTTCCGTCTAGCTTTTTCCCTTCTTGGCCGAAAACCCTAGCTCCAAACAATGCAATTTTTTGCTTCAAACACCTTGAATCGCATGGAAGAGAAGCTTAGAGGAAAAATTACGCAGGTTATGAATCAATTCACCGAAGAAATCAACCTACCTCGTGAGATTTCTTCCTCCTTCTCTCTCTAAAATTCTGAACACTCTCTCTCTCTCTCTCTCTGAAGGCTGAAGGACATCAATTTTGAGGAGGATGAAGAAGGAAGGAAATGTGATTTTATAATATTTGATATTATCCCTTAATTTTTGGATTAATTATAAATGCTGACAGATTTTCTGCCCAAACTTTGAAAAATTATAACTAAATTTGTAGACATCCTATTGGAGTGATTCCAAAGGCTATAAAACTCTTATTGAGTCTAGTTTCAAGTAAAAATATAGTCTTTTACCAATTGAAAGTTCAAAAGTCTCAAAATTAAATTATTTGGATGTTGTTCCAGAAAATAGGCAGTTTTTTTGGGCTAACTTCAAAAAATCATAACGTTTTACATACAACTCCAAAAATTACCGATGACCTATCAAATTAAAACTTAGGATATCTACTTTCATCTTGTAAAATTTCATCATTTTTGCTCATCATTTGGTCATCCAAAAATATATGACAAACCCACTGCCTTGCAGGAAATTCCACTGGAAGCATTGTTCACCTTTCAATTTACAATATTTAATTCCTATGACCAAAATTAACATTAATATTGAGCCAAATATTATTTTCTTGTATTCCTTTACTTAGGCTTTAATATTGGGCTTTTGGAAAATCTAAGAATTAATTCCATAATTTATTATAGCTCTTTAATTCGCTATTTTATTCCTTTAAATATAAGGAATTTTAGGTGATTGAAATTTGGGATGTTAAGGGAGTGAGGTCTGAGAAAACCCTAGGTTAAAGAGTTTGGGTTTTTAATGATTTGGAGAATGAAAATGGATTTTAATGTTGCCAAGCTAGCGTATGTTAGAAAACAGTATATCTAATGAGAACTTGACAATATAAATGAGTTTGGGAAGATTTAGTTCTTAGGGGTAGAAGGCGTTGGGTAACTATGGTCCAATTCTTTGGCATTCTTGCATATTTCATGCTTAATTGTAAGATTTTAGAAGTTGTAAATATACCTTTTTTTCATTATGAAAGCTTAATGATTCGTTTTTTTGAGAATTTGATTAATGAGGTTGCAAACCAATTGGAATTTGATTGAATGATGATGAATTGTGATACACTTGTATATACATATTCTAGAGCTAAGTTAATTAGATGATAAATTGACTGATTAATGATTGTTAATTAGATGAGCTAAGTTTATATTGTTTGTGCTGATTGTGGCAAGACCTACAAGTCCCACATTGGGAATTTTGTGAGGAAAAGGGGGGGACCAAGTCATTCAAATTTTATAACTATATCAGAAAAGGACGGCCAGTACACAAAATTCCTATAAGATGAGATGCATCATAAGTTCATAACTACATAATGCAAATATAAATAGATGTAACAAGGCCACTCATGCCGTTGCTGTGGCTTTCCTGCTCCAAATCTGCTCGGATATCGGAATAGTTTATGATATTTTTGAAAACTTAAAAGGAGGAAAAAGAAGAAGAAATCGTTTTTCTTTCTCTGAGCTTGAGACTTGCAGAGTATGAACTACTTCAAAGTCTGGTGTTTGAGGTTTGTAGATTTAGCTCTGGACCCCATTTATTCAAGGCATTTTAAAAAAAAACAAAAACCTGCAGGAGTTAAGAAAAGTGGATCAGCTGATTCTTCTCCATTACTTCTTTTTCCAAGGGTTATTAAGTTGTAATTTGTAAAGCAGGTTGAGGAAATTTCTATACTTTGATATGGGGTTGATTATAATGTGATGGCAGTTGAAGTATACTGAAATTATCCTTATGCTTTGTTTTAGTGGCTTAATTTTTGTTGCAAATCCTCTTATTCTACTTGTTCACACAGATTGACACTCGCATTTACAGGAGATGTTAACTCCCTTATATATATATATATATATATATATATATTAATTATAGATGAGGATGATTGGAGATATAAGAGAAAAGAATATGTTACTATTATACCAAAAAATAACAAAAGTTTCATAAGGTTAATATTAAGAAAAATGACAAAGACTCGTATATGGGAAAATAATATATTACAATATATTTATTGTCAACATCCATTATTATATGAAGAAGAATATAGTAGAGTTAGGAGAGAAAGGAAAGATAGAAAAAATATAAAGAAAACCTTGAAAAAACGTTTAGAAGTATTGTTTAGGATATGAGTAGACCATTATATTATATTTTGATAAAATTTAACTATAAGAAATATAGAGCAAGAAAATATCATGCTTTAGTAGATACTGGAACAAATTTAACAGTAGTAAAATATAATGTTTTACCACCAGAATTATGGGGAAAAAAAAGAGTCTGAAGAAAATAGATAAAAATAGAATGACTACGTCTCCTGTAGGAAACGGAGAAAGGCTGTGCTGATATGTGCTAATATAGTTTGAAGGAGGAAGGTTGAGATCCAAAGGAGGATTCTCTGTAAATGGTTCCTGTATGAAAGAGGACAGGATTCCTTCCATAACCCGGATTATTATCAGTCAAAAATTATTCTGTTTTTATTTATTAGCTCCAAGTAAATATTTTAATTTTTGCAAGTGTGTCTGTGTCTCTTAATTTCTCTAATTTTAAATTCCGCATATTTACATGCTGGCCAGGTCTACACCCACTTATGGTATCAGAGCTATATTTCTAATGATAAAATGGAACTCTATATCCCTAATGTTCTCATACTTATCTTTGATTATTATATCTGCTGTGATAATTTAAGTTCTTTTCTTACATATTGAGATTAATAGAAAGATAATTGTATATTGTTAAATAAATTATATAGTGTGCTTAAGAAATATAATGAATACTATTAAAAAATTAGAACCTAGAATATATGAAATTGAATGTAATAATTTACCCGAAAGCTCATATTTCCCTTTAATAGGAAATCAAGAAGAAACATGTATGTTTACCCCCTTTATGACTGGAGGTCAAGGAAATAATACATGGAATCTAATGAATTGGAATAATATGTATATAATGAAACAATTAGGAACATATATAAATCCTAATATATATGACTTAATGGAAATATATACTTTAGAAGAAATCTTAGAAATGGTCTCTAAAGATGTAAAAGAAAAAGTAATTTTAGAAAAACCAAGGAATAGAAAAAATAGATTAGAATTTTTAAGTCAATCTTTAGAAGAAAAACTATATAATATAATGAAAAAAGTATATCATAATAATGAAGAATTAAAAGAAATAAAAAGT
Organism: Inga leiocalycina; assembly: GCA_963242795.1. Classification (NCBI taxonomy): domain Eukaryota; kingdom Viridiplantae; phylum Streptophyta; class Magnoliopsida; order Fabales; family Fabaceae; genus Inga; species Inga leiocalycina. Next base: position 65,742,725 of record OY725321.1, read on the forward strand.
GATGTAAAAAATATAATGAACTTATTAGGAGTAAGAGAATCTAATATGATAATAGAAAAAATGGAACCAGACATAGAAATAGAACCTATAGTTAACAAACATAGAAAATTAAATATGATGAAAGCTTTAGAAGAGACGGATAAGATAGATACAGCTAAAGAAAAGATATATAAACAAAATATGGATGAAAATGTAAAACAAACAAGAATAATAGTAGAACAAATAATAAGAGGACAACAAGTATTAAATAATAATCTATGGACAATAAATGATAAAATAAGTAAAACAAATACAGAACCAAGACAAATAATTGAGAAACCAAAAATAACTGTAGAAAAGAATGAAGAATTAGAAGAAGGAAGTAAAATAGCAGAAATAATATATTCAGAAGATATAATAGATATTTTTAAAATATATAAACCAAAAATAAATATGATCACTACTACAAAAAACTAAAGCTGTGGCGCTTATAATTGTATTAACTGTGGCGCTAGAGAAGTGCCACATATCTGGACGTTACTAAAAAAAGCTGTGGCGCTTGGAAGCGCCACAGCTATTTAAATTTTTTTTTTTTTAAATAGCCTCCTGTGGCGCCTGACCAGCCAGGTGCCACAGGAGTCAACACCTCCTGGGGCGCCTCCTCACGCAGGCGCCACAGGAGGTGTTTTTTTTTCTTTTTCTTTTTCTTTTCTTTCCTGTGGCCCTTTTTTATGCTTCCTGATTGTGAAGCTTTATATAAAATGAGTTGCTTTCATGTTTATCATCTCTCAAATTGTCAATATTTCTATTTTATATTTCAACCTATTATATATATATATATATATAATTTTCACATTTAAAATTCAAGTTCCCCAACAATAATGTTCTTACACAACAATATATTTATTGTCATTTCCTCAACAATAATGTTCTTACATTAATACTCTCCAAAGCTAACATAAAAAATATCACAATACAAGAACTTGATATGTGAACACAGTACATCAACAACTAATTAAGTAAATTAAAAGATTACTAAAAAACGCAAGCTTATCAGCCAAAAAATTTAAACAAAGCAAAAAGGAAAACGTTATATTACGGTTTATCTTGACTGTACTAAAACAAAATTTAAACAAAGCAAGCTAGAATGAAACAATCTTCGTCTTACGTTGGTGACGCTAGCTTGAGCGACGAGGATGAGCAAATGTGAGCTGTGGAGTAGAGTAGGGATCAACTGGAGTGGGGTTCAAAAGAGGAAGAGAGACAGAGAGTATGAAGAAAAGGGAACAACTAGGAACAAAAGTGGGGACAGACGAAACAAAATGGAAAAAGGGACAAGAGAATTTAATGAAGAAGACGAGTGTGTGTTTTTGTTGTGTAAGAGAAAGTGATATCTTTTACAGGGGGAGAGGCGTCAACGTGAGCTAAGGAAGAGGGAATAAAAAGGAAAAAGGGAGGGAAAAGATAAAAAGTAAAGTTAAAGGAGGAAAATCTGATTGGCGGGAGAGTTGAAAATTCATATTCAGCCAATTGTGGCACTTCTTTAAAGAAGTGCCACAGCTGCCCCTTTTTTTTCTATTTAATTTTTTTTTTAGGACCCAATTGTGGCACTGCCAAGGCAGGCGCCACCCTTGGGTAGGACCAGCTGTGGCGCCTGGTCCACCAGGCGCCACAATTGTCCCCACCAGCTGTGGCGCTTGGTGGACCAGGCGCCACAGCTGGTCCCAAAAATTAAAAAAAAAAGGGGCAGCTGTGGCACTTCTTTAAAGAAGTGCCACAAAATATACGCCACCTTTCAATCTTTTTGTAGTAGTGGATGAATGCTATGGATAATGATGAAGATGAAATAGAACGATTAATGGGATTAGAAGAATTGGAGTTAGAACAAATTCAGAAAGATTTTAAAAATGCTACAAATATATCAGGAGATTTTGAAAATAATAAAGAATTAAATACAAAGATTGTAATAAATGAACCAGGAGGTACTAGTAAAATGGAAACTGAATCTAAAAAAATAAGAACTAAAGAAGATTATAAACGAACTAGAGAACAAAGAGAAGCAGGATTAAGTAAAGAAGAATTAAAACATATTAAGAATCTCAGAGAATAAAATATGGGTTTTGAAATGAAATTTAATACACCTAATCAATCAGGATTTATACCAAGTAAAACAGGATTTATACCATCACCTATAGAACAATATGAAACAAGAAGTATATCAATGTCAGGAATATGGTTAGATTTAAATTGTACATTAGAACTTGAAAAAACAATAGAAGAATGGTTTAGAGCACAAATAATAGCACTAATAGGAAGAAATTTAGATTTCCAATCAACAAACCTATTAATAGAATCAAGCTTTTTAGGAAATGTATTACATTGGTGGAGAAGCCAAGATGAAACCTGGAGAGAACAAGTAAGATATATAAATAAAAATGAATATAATAGTAAAAAGGAATATTATGTTAAATTAATAAAAAGATATGAATATATGTTAAGAAATGAATTTGTAGGAAGAAGTCATGCAATAGAAGAACAAACTACAAGTAGTGAAGCTATAAAAAATTTATATCAAATAGAAATATGTTCTTTAGAACCAAAATATCTAAATCAATATATATGTGAATTTCAGAAGTATTATTAATAAAAGAAAATCCAGATGTTAAGAGAATAAAATATTTAGATATGTTTTATAGAAAATTACCAAGATTATTAGGAGATGTAATAGTAGATGACTATCATAAGACATATAAAGATAATCCAAATATAATACCTTATGTAGATTCTTTAGGAAGAAGAATAGATTATTTAAGAAACTATCTATCTGAAAAATGTAAACAAGCTTGGAGAAATATGAAATATTATAAGCAAAATAAATTAATATTAAGATGTGCAGAATTTGAAAAACCGCATAGATGGGGATGTAAAGATAATGAAAAAAGAATAAAAATAAGAAATAAGAAAAATAAATATAATAAGTACAAAAAACCAATTAGGAGATATAACAAATATAGATATAAATTCAAGAAATATCCAAAAGATAAATTTTATAGAAAATATAAACCAAGAAAATATTTTAAGAAAGGTAAAAAAAAAATTGATTATAGTAAAAAACCAAGAAAATGTAGATGTTATAATTGTGGTAAGATATGACATATATCAACAGAATGTAAGGAGCCAATAAATAAGAAAACAATGACAATCTTAGAACAAGCCCAAGAATATGAATTAGAACCGTTAGAATTTGATAAAAAGATATATAGTGATATGGAAAATCCAGAAATAGAAATATATAAGATAAAAATGTTAAATGATTCAAAATTAAGTGAAACAGAAAAAGAATTATTAAAATCAAATATATAATATTTGGAAGATGAGGAAGAAGAAGAATTAAGACTATATATGATGAAAGGTAAAGAAATAGAAGAAACAGAAGATAAAGAATATGAGGATTATGAAGAATATAGAAATGTATCAGAAGGAATGGTTGAATAAAGAATGACCTTTAATGAAAAACAATATGCTAAAATAAAAGGTATGACATTAAATCTAAAACCTGATCAATTAACAAATGAAAACTTTATGGGAAAAGTAAGTAAGATATTAAAATCTAAAAAGAATATAAAAAGTCAATGTGTAATATTAGAGAAAAAACATTCAATAGAATCATCTTTAACAGAAGGAATACTAAGAATACCATTAATAAGTAAAGGATTAATAGAAAACGAAATATCTAAATTACCATTTAAAGAAGATGTAACTGAGATATATATTGCAGGAATACAGTTATTAGTAAAAGCTTATTTCAGAGAAGGTATAGATTCACCTATAGAATTATTAATAAAAGAATTAAATCAATACAATGAACCATCTTGTGATGTAATCTTAGGATTAGATTTCTTAGAACAATATTTTCCTATGCATATGATTAGTAAAGTTTTAATATTAACTACACCATGTAAACATGAAGCTTGGGGAATAAGGATAACTAGGCCTTATAGAAGAAAAGATGAAAAATTTCAAAAGAAGAATAATGAGCATGAAGTACAATTCTTGCAAAATAATGACCCAGTAGAAATACAACATATGTTAGCAATATTAAATATAGTAGAAATAAAAACTATAGAACAAAGAATTATAGGCAATTATAACAATAATCCTTTAATACATTGGGAAAAATCTAAGCCTATGACAAAAATAGAATTAAAAGACTATAGTAAGGAAATAAATTGTAAACCTTATGCATGGATAGAAAATGATAGAAAAGAATTTATAATGCATATTGAATAAATGAAAAAATATAATTTAATAAGAGAAAATAGATCAGAATATTCATCACCAGCTATAATAGTATCTAAACATAGTGAAGAAAAAAGAGGAAAAACTAGAATGGTAATTAATTATCAGAAGTTAAATGAATTAGCAATAAGAAATAGATATCCTATACCTAAGATGGATTTATTATTCAATCTTACAAGAGGAAAAACTATATTTAGTAAGTTTGATTATAAATCAGGATTTTTTCAAATAAAATTAGAAGATAGTAAGAAATATGTAGCCTTTAGTACATCAAAAGGATTATATGAATGGAATGTATTATCAATGGGATTTCATAATAGTTCTAGTATATTTCAGGAATATATATCAAAAATGTTATTAACTATAAGAGATTTTACAATGATTTATATTGATGATATATTAATATTCTCAAAAGATGAAAAAGAACATGAAGAACATTTAGAACAGTTTACAAGATTAATTGAAGAAAAAGGTTTAAATATATCACCCTCTAAGATTGAATTAAGACGAGAAAAAATAAATTTCTTAGGGCAGGTATTAACAAAAGATGGAATAGAATTACAAGATTATATAAGTCAAAAAATATTTCAATTTAAAAAGATAACAAGTAAAAAAGAGTTAAAATCATTTTTAGGATTAGTAAATCTGGCTAGGAATTATATACCTAATTTATCTAAATTAACCTCTAAAATATCTAAGTTAGCAGGAGAAAAGACTATATGGAAATGGGATAATAATATAGAGAAGGTAATAGAAAATATAAAATTATTATGTAAAGAATTAACTAAGTTAACTTTACCTTTAAAAGAAAATATAAAATGGATAATTTATACTGATGCCTCAGATAATTATTGGGGTGCTGCTTTATATCATGAAGATGAAAATGGAATTGAAAAAATAACAAGATATACTAGTGGAAAATTTAATGAATCTCAAAGTAGATATCACTTTAATTGGAAAGAATTATGAGCAGTTGTAAAAGCTATAGAAAAGTTAGAATTATTTTTAGTAAATAGTACATTTGTAATAAGAACTGATAATACTCAAGTAAAACATTGGTTGACGAGAGGAATTAAACAAAGTAAATTAAGTAATAAAATGCTAATAAAATGGCAAACAGATTTAGCTTATTATGATTATGAAGTTGACTATATTAAAGGAAAAAATAATTTGATTTCTGATTATTTGAGCAGATGGAATCAATAAATAGATTTGGAAGGCACAGTCCTGTAAATCAGACAAATAAAGAAGAGGAATCTTCTCCTCTGATGAATCAACTTGTAATGAAGATGAATATCATTGAAATGAATATGAGTTTGTTAAGTAGTTAAGTAACTACTAGTATACAAGGGCTAACTAGCTCTATATCTAGTATTAATGACTCTCTTAATGATCTCTATATTCAGATTGAGAATCTGAAGTTGTGTAAGGCAGATGATTCCAATCCAATTATAAGAATAGATGTCCAGATGAATAATAAGACTAATAAGGGCAAGGAAGCAATTATTGCAATTGCTAGTCTAGAACCATCTATAAAAGAGTCTTTCACTCTTAGTGAGTCATCCACTCACACAACCCAAAATTTAATCGAGTCATTAGGACTTGAATCCTTTATGCCTTTAACCCAACCTACTAAAACATCTGTAAACCAAAAAGAAGCTTTATCTTTTTCAAAAATAATGGCTATTCAAGAAAAAGAAAAGCCAAAAAGAAATAGCCCAGTACAAGAATCCAATAATATCTTTGATATTCTCAGACAATATAATTTCTATAAAGTGATTGTCAAAAAGCTTAACCAATTAGCCTTATCCCATAAGACTATCAAATATGTCTCTCACTATGCTTTCAATGAAGCCATCATATATCTAGGTACTCCTCCAAATATTGCAAGTACCCTATACCAGTATGGTTTAATCCAAAGTATATACCCATCTCCATCTATGAAAGAAATCTCTGAGTTACCATAGATCATTATCTCATCTGTAGAAGATTATTTCAAAATTGTAACCAATAATCAAGTCTTTATAAGATGTTATTCAATTGTAGCAGAGATCACTCCAGATAAACTTTATATGCCAATAAATCTTATCAGACTTGGGACAACTAAGAAGCCTTTAGAATATGAGCCTGAGATCAAAAACGAAATTGCAGATGATGAAGACTTCCAATTTCAAGTTTCGAATATAAGAGTTCAAGATTATCATATAATCTTCCAAGAGATGAATCGTATAAAATTAGCTGGAAAAGAAGAACAGCCTTGGGTCTTCCATTCCACTGACAGAACATGTGTATATTCACTTGGGAAGCAGCTCCATAATGATTAGCAATTTAATCTTTGGTATGACAAGATTAAAAAGAATAAGATGGACAATACTGAAGAAACTTAGAGGAAAATTTGTCAGATAATAGGAGATTATCCTAATCATGAATGTAAGTACTGTAAGGAGATAAGAGGAAGCGACAGAAGTCCAAATATTACCCTGGATCAGAGTCTACTATGAGACTTTCGACACAAGAGAACAATAATAGTAACTGTTGGCACAATCAAACAAAACGTGGAAAAGGAGAAAGCAAAAGATTCCCGACAGAGAGTTGCAGCTGAGTCATAAAGTTGTATAATAATGCTTGATGTCTAAATCATGTAATGGAAGCTGAGTCATAAAGAACAATAATCCTTGATGTCTGAGTCTTGAGTCATGTAAAGTTACCTTAGTTGAGGTAACCAAGAATTAGTATAACTCAAGTCTTGTAACTAGAGTTGATCTTTTCAGCTCTATATAAACATCATGTAAGTCCCTTTGCTGGACACAACAACTTGAATGTAAAATAATTTATCATACTCTCTCTCTCTCTCTCTCTATCACATTTCTGAGCTTTGTGAGCAGTTTTCAGCAGTGGTCCTTTGCAACATCACCTTTAATCAATTATTGTTGAAGATGAATAAGGTATGAGGGGCTAAACTCTCTTTGGGGATCTAGGGGAAAATTTTATTTGTGATTCATGGGGATGACACGATAAGTTAAGCTACCGGGTAGGATGTAAAAAAAAGAAAAAAAAAGATTTTGAAGAAAATAGATAAAAATAGAATGACTACGCCTCCTGTAGGAAACGGAGGAAGGCTGTGCTGATATAGTCTGAAGGAGGAAGGTTGAGATCCAAAGGAGGATTCTCTGTAAATGGTTCCTGTATGAAAGAGGACAGGATTCCTTCCATAACCCAGATTATTATCGATAAAAAATTATTCTGTTTTTATTTATTAACTCCAAGTAAATATTTTAATTTTTGCAAGTGTGTCCGTGTCTCTTAATTTCTTTATTTCTTTAATTTTAAATTCCGCATATTTACATACTGCCCAGATCTGCACCCACTTTTATATATATATATATATATATGTATGTATGTATGTATGTATTATTATTAAAACTATATAATCAAAAAGGCTAGGATGGATATATATATATATATATATATATATATATATATGTATGTATGTATGTATTATTATTAAAACTATATAATCAAAAAGGCTAGGATGGATTGGAGGCCACCATCCGTTTGGTGTGCCAAGGGGTAAAGGTTCCAAACCCCTCTTCGGCCACCTTCCATCCTGCTGGTTATCCGAACTCGATAATGGTTGACATTTTTTTAAATAAATAATAAATAAAGGGTAATAATATCTTTTCACACGTAGAATTTAATTTTGTTTTGTTTTCTACATGTGATGCAATTAAGTTTCAGAAAATTTTGGGCTATCAAATATTTTGCTACTAAATTGAAATTTTTCCATATATATACCCCATCTCACTCTTTTTATAAGTAACAACTATTCTGATTATGTATAATTAGTGGTTATATTTATTAAAGATAATAAATATATAAAAAATATAATATATTTTCTAAATATACCCCTATTTATAAAAAGAATGTGAAAAAGAGAATAGGGAAAATTTCATATAAAGCTATTTAAAATAGGATAATTCTAAATCAGGTTGGTAAATTTAACAAAATATCTAAATGAGTTATCAACATAATTTATGATTTTAAAATGTGGGTAAAATGACTTTGATGTCCTCACCTCTCTTCTCTTTAAAGAGTTTTATTACTTTATGACTTATGTTTTTCTATATATATATATATATATCAACAATATTTAATAAAACAAAATATGATTCATCTCTGATTTAAATATATTAATTATCATAATAAGAACAAAAGCTTACAGTATTTTTAAGCAAGAAGTTCATTTTATTAACATGAACAAATTTTTTTTTTTAAAAAAAAAAAGAGTATATGTCACAATAAAAAATTATTTTTTAAATAAATATATTAATTATAAATTTTACTATATTTATTTCATATATAAAATTTTTCTTGGAAAGTTCTATATTTCAATAAGCATTTTATGAAATTTTAAGTGTATTTAATATTTTTATCTAAAATATCCTTTGAAGTATATAAAGTTTCTCGTCTTTCTAATAGAAATGAATAATTCATATTAACAATTTATATTAAAAAAGTGAAATCTTAACTAAATTATATTTAAGAAATTCACATTTATGCATTAGGAAAAATTATTTAGAGTTTGTTTAGATTAATGTTGGTAAAAGTAGTTTTTTTTGTCTCACTTGATAAAAATAACTACATTATTTTTTTAAGAAAACTCAAATTTTTTATTATTTTTTAATTTTTAATATCAATTGAATGATTTTTGGTTGAAAAAATCAATTTTTTAATTGATTTTTTATATCAATTAAATGATTTTTAGTTGGTATGTATCATGGTTCCTTTTTTTTTTTTGCTTGAATTATTTTTTATGATCCTTTTAGAGCATAAAAAATTCCTTTGATTTAGAAAAATTAGATTTTGTTTAATTATATATTAATATATGTTGATATATATATAACAATAAAGTTATCTTGCAATAAAACTCTTTTAAGATGGGAGAGAAGAAAGGGGAGGGCATTAAAGTTATTTTACTCATATTTTGAAATCCTAAATTGGGTTAATGACTTAACTAAGGATGTGTTAAATTTACTAACATAATTTAGAATTTTCCTATTTTAAGTAGCTTTATATGGGATTTTCCCAAGAGAATAAGTAAAAATATAAAAGATAATGAGTAAAAAATATAAGAGAAAATAAATAATAAATAATTAAATAAAAAATTAATGATTCATTTTGATAAAAAATAGGGAGAATTGCTGATAAATACCTTTTTGGCAAATTAATTGTTGAATGCTACCATTGCATATAACGAAAGATGTTTTGCACATAACGGAAGATTGCTTGCACATTTATATGGAAGACTTTTGCACACACGGAAGATGATTTGTACAAAACGGAAGATCACTTGCATACACGGAAGATCACTTGCACGTTTGGTAGTAATCAGCAATTAATTTGCCTCCAAAGTATTTTTGAGCAATTCTCCCTAAAAAATATATATTTAATAAAAATAAAAAAAATAATTTAAATTTTGAAGGAAAAAAAAAGCTATTTGGTAGAGGTTTGATCTGCCATTTATGGTGATGTAGACGTTACTTAGCTTTCCGGACAGAAAGCTACGTCTGCATTGCAGGCCTCATCTTCCGAAATTTTTGTGCCCTCGTACTGATCATGAGTTTTTAAATTACTCCCTTGTGTCCCTCTATCCTATTTATAATTTTTAACTATGTATTTATTTATAAATAGGTATTTTTTAACTTTCTTCTTTATCTATCTTTAAATTATTTCTTCATTGGTACAATAAACAGGGGTAAAATTGTCACAATCTCATTTGTTATACTGAAATTTGACTTATAAATAGAATCAAATTTTTTAGTAAAAAAGGACTTATGAATAGGATCAGAGTGATATCTCCTAAATGCCTAATACTTTTATACATAAACCTAGATTCATTGGGAAAACAAATGACCCATTTGATTCAATCCCATTACACCTTACAACCGCAGTGCAATACAATGGTAATGTAATGCGATATTAATTACAGGGCTAGTGTTTGGTTTAATTTTTAAGCAAGGTGCAATAAGTTATTTTTTTAATAATTATTTAAAATTAATATATTACGCAAAGTCTACTTTACTCTTAATATAATCTTTGGTTATGGTGGTGGAGGTAATGGTAAAAGTGGTGTGGTGGCGGCGATGGCAATAGCAGGTGATGTAGCGACAACAGAGGAGAATGAGGTAGTGGCAACAGGGGTTGATGGTGGCAGTGGAGGAGGAGGAGGTAGTGGTGGCGACAACAGTGGAGGCGGCGGCGGCGGCGACGATGGTGAAGGAGGAGGAGGCAGTGGTGGTGGCAACAGTGTAGGCGGTGACAACAGGGGGGAGGAGGAGGAGGAGGAGGTAATGGCGCCGGCAACGGTGGTGGCTGATGCTGTAGTGGAGGAGGAGAAGGTGGTGGTTGCGGCTACAACAAAGGAAGAGGAGGAGGTAGTGGTGACGGCAACGATGGCGGTGGAGAAGGAGGTCGTGGCAGGTGGCGGGGGTGGTGGTGATGACAATGGAGGGGGATAGTGGCAGCGGCAATAGTAGAGGTGGCGGCGGTATAGAAGAAGAAGGTAGTGTCGGCAATGGTCGTGGTGTGACAGATGAAATGAGACAAATGACATTAATGGGTAAATTAAACTTTTTCAACCATGTAATAGGATGATAATGAGTATTCATAGGAGGGGAGGTATAAATGAGGATTACCAATCTTTTGGTAATCATCATTATCATGATAAACTCTATTACCATACTTAAGAACAACCAAATACTTTTTTCTTAATAATGTAATCATGGTTACTATCACAAGCATGTATTAAGTTGAATCAAACGGGCTCAAAATTAATAAGAAATACTTTTAAAAAAAAAGTTAATAGGAATACTCAATCTTGCAAAATTGCCGTTTCCTTTATAAACAGAATTAATTAGGAATACTTAATTATACAAACAAGGGACATGTAATGAGGACCCCAGTGCGTGACAGAGCTTTTTATATAATATTTACTTTTTTATTAAGACTAGTTAATTGCTAATAACGTGGATTTAGAAAATTAATAAATAATTTAATGTTACAATAAAAACGATGATATTTTACTCAAATCCTCTAAATATTTATAGTTAATGTGCATCTAACACTCAATTATTTTTTCAGGGTATTTTAAATTATTTTATCATACATATGGAAGGAAGGAAAGTATATTATGGGGCATCTAGAATCCTGAAACATTTTTTCACGTGCATCAATCACCCTTAAGTATTTTTTATGCAATTTTACACTTAAGTAATTCAGGATGCTACATATACCTACAATAACATTTCATGCTATTGAATACACCAAAAAATATATTTTATACTACTAAATACACTACAAAATACTTTAAGTGACCAAATACACATAAAAAAAATACTTTAGTGTTGTTGGCTTCTCAAAACTTGGGTCTAGTGATCTATAAAAACCAAATTTAGTCCCACAGGATATAATGCTTGTTTTCATCATTTTGTTTAGTACCAAATATAGATTTGTCACTGAACTTAATTTTAATTAAGTTTGAGGGTTAAAATCTTGTGAACTAAAAATCATATTAAAATAAACTGCCTCAAATTGAACCAACAATACTTTAATATAATCTAATACTATAAACGTTGCATGTGAAATGCCCGAGACTAGTTAATTTGTTGGATGCATAATTTTACGAACCAAATCGCAGAATGGAAGAGGGGGAAACTAAATTTAATTCAAATACAACACCATTAGATAAATATATTGATTGGTCCATATATGTAATTAATACCTACTTACTTACAGATTAACCAAATTTAAACTGTTATGAAATTAACAATGGGAAAGAACTCCCACAACAGGTTGAATTTCACCTATAAGGATAATAATCTCGTATCGGGTTCCGCTCTACAGGGCCTCATCATTTTCTTTTACTTAAACAAAGACAATCTGCAACACACAGACAACAAACTCAAGGTAACCTTTAAGAATATGCCACATGCAGATCCATATCTGATCCATTTACCCACACTACCAAGGACATGGCGTCTCTCCTCTTTTCCTACCTATTTCCGAACTTTACCTCCTTCATGACCATTAGATCAAGATCTAATAGTCCACATTTAATGCTATTAATATTTCTTTTCCTCTTATAAAAGGAGGAGAGAGAATGATGGAAGAAAATGGAGAGAAGGATGAGAACAAAATATTAAATGTGGACCATTAGATCTTTGATACATAATAGTCATGAATGAGGTAAAAGATGGGAGCAGACAGGAAAAAAAAAAAAAAAAAAAAAAAGGAGAGAAGCCAAGTCCCAAAAACACAAATAAATTAAGTCTCACATTCCATGTATATATATGTGAGGATGCGTATACTAAAACTAAATACACTATGGAAAGATAAAATGTACAGCTTATGATTCAGTTCAACTGGATTCTAGTCAGAAGATAAAATGTACAGCTTATGATTCAGTTCAACTGATTCTAGTCAGATGGGCACATGCCCTGGCACATTTGCATTTGGACGGAAAAAAAGTTAAGAGGAAAAAAATGAGATGGGAGAATATAGAGAAAAGAAAACTAAATGGAAAATGTTATCACCACTTCTATTTGAATGGAAGAGAGAAAACATAAAAAGAAAAAAGAAAATGAGCAAATATTTAAATGACTAAAATATCCTTAACCTTGTGTCAAAATACATCATGTTTAAAATCAAATTAAACATCACAATGAAAAAAAATCATATTAATATTAATATCATATATAATCAAAAATCAAATTATTCGGTAAAGATATATTTTCATGTCATTATATTATAAAACCAAAAAAATTTAGAAAAAATGTTATTTTTTAAGATAAAAATGAAAAGTAGATAATTTTTTGAAATTAAGTATAATTAAAAGAAATATGTGTAGAGGCGAGGGAACGAATGAAAAAATAATATAGGCAACTAGACATCTTTTATTCAAACCATGAAGTAGCAGTTTTATGGATCTGGATAGCAGAATTTGTTGCTAATTTTATGTTTTTTATATCAATAATAAATAATTTGAAGTTATAATAATACGAGGAACCTTAAAAATAAAATGCAGAACAATAGAAGTTAGATACTACCTCCGGTCCTAAATATAGGACAAAGTTTGTAGTGTAATTTGCACTACAAACTTTATCCTATATTTAGAACCGGAGGGAGTATTTTATTACATCTGGATAGCGAAAAAAGGAGAACGAAGAATAGCACGCTAGCAGAGGCGCAGGGCGCCAATGGAAGTGGAGTTTTCTCCTCCAAATCTCTTCATATGTGGAGAGAAAAATGAGGTGGGTTTCACACCCTATCTTCTCCTCCACTTTTCCTCCCCACTCACACGGGATGAAAACCCATTTTTCCCCGCCACTTTCCTCCCGCTTCATAACAAAGGGTTCTAAAGTATGATTCAATGTTTGTACTTCTCAATGTTTAGAGTATTAAAATAGGGTAATATTAGACCATTTTCTTAAAATTACCATGTCTAGCGTACATTGATTTCAATTTTCATTATCGTGTCATAGCTTCTCAGAAAATACCGAGGGTAAAAAAAAAAATATTTGAAATCTTCTTGTGTTAAGGTGCAACCAACACCCTTACATATTTTTTCAGGTATATTCAGTATTCTAAAGAATTTTGTTGTACACCCAGCACTCTAAAATATTTTTTCAGATACGTCCAATACCACAGGCTATTTTTTTGTGCATCCAACACTTTGAAATATTTTTTAGGTGTATTAATACCTTAAGGGTTAATGCGCAATTTTACTAATAAAGTTTTTCCCGATGAGCGTTTGGCAGAAGTAAGTTTTAGAATGAGCAAAGATACCTATAAACAATTTAAAATGGTATAGATTTACCAAAATAGTTAAATTTCATCAAACATCCGTTGGGTTTTATTTCAAATTGGACTTGGTAAATTTAACAGACATTTGATAAAATTTAACGCCCTTAGTGAATCTACACCATTTTAAATTGTTCTTTGATATTTTTGTCCCTTCCAAAACTTATGTGTCAAACGGGCTTGGGGAAAAATTTTGTTTTTAAAATTGCACATTAAACCTACCCTAAATTATTTGAATTGTTAAGTGCAAAATTACACAAAATATACTTTGGGGTGATGGACACCCCTAAAAATATACTTTAAAATGCTGAGTGTAACACAAAATACTTTAAGACACTAAGTGCATCTGAAAAAATACTTTAGCGTGCCAGTTGCACCTTAACCTAATCTCTTTATATCTTATTGATCAACACATGCAATACTTAATATTTGACAATACAAAACATTTACAAAGATATATTCATTTATTATCATGTGACTTCAATTCTCCTCCAAAATGTTGAAGATCTAAGTGCTAAAATTTACGTTTTGTTTTGAGATCTTCAGTATTATATTTCTATAACACCAAGCCATAATTTAATCCCAAGCCTATTAATATACCAGAAATAATATCATGGACAGTTAAATTAGTTATACTCACCCCAACCTGAGAGAAGTCTCTGAACTATCATCGTCAAGTGGAGGATCAAATATGCTGCCAATATTGGCTGACTCAGATGACTGACCTTGTTCTTGTGCAACATTCCTCGTCATCACCTAAACACACAAATTTTCCATCTTTCAAAACTCTTTTTTTGAAACATGTGATCTGAGAACACTTTCAAAAGCAGTGAAGTGGACATTCCTCTCATTTAAAACACCTTCAATAGCTTCCAAATAGTAGTCAATCAAATAAGGTCAATAACAGTTTAAAAAATGATTTTGTTCACGCGAGAAAAACACAAAAATACCCTAAATCTGTAAATCCCAATCTAGTATGAGATTAAATTTTATTATAAAATTACCAAAATACCCTTAATTTAAAATCTAAAAAAATGAAATTTCAACAAATAACGACTTTAACTGATCAAATGACATCAACAACTAATTACAATATCTAAGGGCAATTAGGTCATTTCATAAAATTCCAGAATAGCCTGTAGATATTACCTTAGAATTAAGCCATTATGAGGGACCATTTTACTTTTTTTCCCCCATATATTTTGGTGGTCCTTATATTTCTTTTTCCCTTTTTATACAACATACTGCTGTGTGTGTTTAATTCAATCAAACTAATTCAATCATGGCCCATTCAACTGAGGTTCATCCATCAACAGGGCAATAAACTATAAATCAGTGTCTTAACTAGTTCAATGCTCAGTGTTATTCTATGTACATTGGAAACGACAGACATTTAAAGGTTTACAATGAAAATGCTTCAAAATGCTGATCACCTGTTTTAATCGCTGTTGCTCTTCCATCAATTGGGTTCTCTGCATGCATAAATTAAGTTACCATTTCAAGAGAAGTGAGGGTACATTAAAGCTAGATATGATATAGTTTTAATAATTATGGATTAAATAATGAAGATATATATACGCAGTGAATACACAATTCAATCCATAAAAGTTTAGACTTGCTATTCTTTAGTCCATAGTGCATATTTTAATGGATTCTATGTCTGTTCGATCAAATATTCAATAGCAGAATCATGTAGCTCTAAGGCTTGAAGACAAAACACATACCACCTTGGTCCTATTTATAAGTTCATTTTGTCCAAAAAAAATTTTCCTTATTATAAGTCCAGTTTCAGGGTAATAAATGCGACTTTTACAATTTTGTCTCTATTAATTGCAACAACAACAAAAAATTTATTCATGTTGACTCTTGGAACCATTTATAAATGAGGGCAAAATTGGAAATTTAGTTCATGACTAATGAGTTAACTAACTCTCCTTGATATGTGAAAGTTAGTTAATTTGAACTTATAAATAGAACCAAAGTGGTATTCTTAATTCAAGAAATTGATAAATTGTTTATTTTTAAGATTAAGGGACCAAACATTGAGACATATCTTTCACAGGCCAAAAGCAACGACATTGCCTCTTCGGTTTTACTGTCCAATTTTGATTTGCCACTAATTACACTAAGTTTGGTAGTACGTCTTGGGTTCAAATTGAGAACATCTACTATATATCCTTGATTCAAGAATTAAATAGCAAAATGACTCAAATTCTCCATGTATGAATAGATTAATTAAGGAGGATGGGAAAGGCAAGGAAATTAATATGACGACACTTTCTTTTAAAGCTTCAAGATAAAACTAAACAAAAATATATGATATTTCAACAATTGGGTTTGGAATTTGCTTGACCTTTCTCTTGAGCTCATCAATCTCTTTAAACATTAGTTCATCCTGCAAATCACCAAAAGAACCATCTATGCAGATTAGTTACAATAATTTCTGTATAGCACCAAAGTAGCTCCAAGAATAAAATTAATCGTCAAAACTTTGCTATTAATTAGAGTGTGTTTGGACGTAGTTAAAGAGAGAAAATTTGTTTGCACGTGTTTGAGTGACACCTTTGGAAAATTCCTTCTTTATATTAGCAGAAAATAGATTTTTAAATTATTCTATCAATGTATGGAAGTAACTTTTTTTCAAATAAAAATTAAAATCTACCACAATAGGCAATGTTTCAATATATTCTTTCTCAAATTTTTGAGGGGGCGCACTCTCATAAGAAAAGATGCTCTTAACTTCAAGTTGGTGAAATTGAACATATATTTGTTATTAGTCTCACATCTGGGAGTCTCACAAGTGAAGTGTAGTTTATAAGTGGGGAGGAGTTGCCTCAGACCTCCAATAGGCCAATGTACTTTGCGTTCAATTTAGTCAACTTAACAAATTTTCAACGTCAAAAAGATTTGGATCTCCCTCAAGATAAGCTTGTAATGGTCCCAACATTTGGTTTGAAGTATCATGAGTTATAACAATGTAGAGAGTTGAGGGACTTGTCTGTATGTTTTGAATGTTTGAAAGACTCTGAAAAATGATCCAACGTTCATGGTGATTATTTCTTTTGTCTTTCCTTTTTCTCTTTTTCTTTCCTCAACTAAAGATAAGATACATACAAATAAGTATGCAATAGATATCGAAGTGGACAAGACAATTCAAACCTTTGCTTTGGAGACACGTTTTAAACCTTTTTCTAATTGCTCTTCAAGCTTCAATAATTCATTTGTGTTCAATCCTTCAAGCTCTTCTCCATTCAACTGCCTTTCAAATATAAGGTATATTCATCCCTCAGTAATACAACATTGTAGGTCTATGCATAAAGAAGGCTCAAAATAAAACCTTCACTGTGTGTGTGCGTGTACATGTAAAAGCACATAAATATATACATACCTCAGTTCCCTAACCTTATTGGCTTCTTCCTTGCCGAGCATGCTTAAAGTGTCCCTGTCATACTATTCATAACATTCATGATTCATTACTATAGAGTTTATGGCGAATCAAAGTGAAAATTGTAGCTAAGCAACTTAGTCTTAATTGCTACTTAATAATTGGAGTTAAGCTTATTTTAACTCTAGTTATACAAAATCATGGCTAAACCATTAGTTCCAGATGATTCAACAGTGATTTAAGAAATTACAGTGAAGTTCTTCCTTCAGTTGAACCCTTAAGAAGTTGGAGCTGGGGCACTTTTTTGTAATATGAGGAATATAATAAAACGATTAAACAAGCATTTTCATCTCACTAATGGCTAAGTCAACCGCATAAGCAGCTTAATTAATTTCCAAATTTATAATCAATATTGCTACCCATAAGAAGTAGGAACTATTCAGGACTTATTATGGGCAAGTTTGTTTAATACTAAAAAAAAGGTGATTTTAGTTAGTTTAACACACTTGAGTTGTTGGGAGAACATTAAGCTAACTATGAAGGTTTTATTTTCGAAAAAAAAAATCTGTGTTTAGCTTAAATTCTCTCATGATTAACTTAACCAAATCACTTTTCTTTAATCTTAACATAATCCCTATAATAAAAGAATGATCATACCTCTATAGAAGGATGGTCTAATCTTTCAGTTTCTGAGAGCGGACCACGCCTTTCAATAACCTGCTGCACACTATATGAAGACAAATAATTGGGTTATTCAAATTTTGCTTCCTTCAAATTTGCACTAGAACATGATATCATGAAATCTTACACTTTCTTTAATATTAGTACTTTGTGAAGTTCGTATATATGACAATAGTATTATAATTATATTACATATCCACCCTCTAGAATCATTCGTTTTTACTTTTCGATAATACTCACCAGATTCTTGAAGCCAGGACAGACCATATATATATAGGTTTAAAGCTCTCCTAGTGAAACACCTTAGGTACTAATTCTATGAAGGGATCACTAGTGAAACAAAAAAAATACATAAATCCATTTGAAGCTCTCCTTGATCATTTTAAGCTTCCACCCGATGTGGGACAAAGAAAAGTAACATTAGTACAAATACTCTCTTTCTCCAAATTTTCTACGCATCTCTACCTTTTCTCTTTTCTTTTTTGAAAAAACAAGTTGCCTCAAGTGAGTCTATCATCTCTACATAATTCTCTTCCTAAAACTGTTTGTGATGGCATTAAAACCCTGGTGGAGTGCAAATCCTTCTAATTCTTTCTTCTCTAAACTAAAACCATTATTGTTTACTCTGATACCCCTTGTTAGCAGCCTAACCTTGAAAGCATAAAGGGGAAAAACACACAACCAATACATTGGACGACATTTGATTGTCAAATTGACCTAGACTCATGATATCAAGAGGAACAACTCCACATTTATTTTAACAAAAAAAGTAAATCACTGCACAACTAAATTTAAACAGAATAACTGTAAAACCCTCATCACACATCAAAACTATCAAAAACCCTTATTACATTCATATAATCCTATATTTTATTGGGATACCAAAATGACCTGTTTTCAACCACTCAATAACTTTATTAAGGTGTTTGGGATCACATTTGGAGGCCCAAACATGCATCTCAACAGCCAAAAGACACTTTTTGGTCTTTTATAATGTTTGGATCAGCTTTTTTTCAATTGGACTTTTGAAGAAAAAGCTGCTTCAAGCCATAAGCCAAAATTTTATGCTTTTGCCTTTTCCGAGAGAATAAATTAATCATTCAAACAAATTTCAATATATCAAACTAACTTTTTCAAAAGCCAATCTAAACATAAATCACATTTTTTTTCCAGCCCAAACATAAATCACATTATACACACTAACTTTTACCCTATCTTATGTTTGAAAAAGTCAGATTGAAAAGAAGCCAGTCTTGCCACCGCTAATTCAAACACACCTTTAAAAATTTTACAATTAAACTTACTATAATAATAATGAAAAGAATCAGAAGGTATTGTCATCCAAAGTGGCGTCGAAGTTGGCAACCAAGTCAGACATTACCTCCCAGGTAATTATCAAGGTGGCAGCCACGTCATTCAAGAGAAGAGGTCTAAACATTCCATAGAACCATTGCGAGGAAAAAGGCCCAAGTTTTCAAGCCCAATGGGTTTGGTGATATAAAGAATTATTATTAGATGAAGGTGACATGTGGAAAATTTTAGTAGGCTTGAAGTTTGCAAGAGGCGTGATTGAAGGCTCTTGTGATATGAATTCAGAGTTCTAGCTAGTTCATCATCGTGGAGAATTCGACTCAAGATCATGATTCAGAATTAGAGAGCCCAATAATAAGAGGGAGATTTATGAGCTTAAAAGATGCTGAGTTGAATGTATTTCAATGCACTGAAGGCTCAAGACACTTGGATGCACTTAGAAGAGGCAAACAGAGCCTTAGTCTTACATATTCAAGCTCAAAGGGATGCTTAAAGAACCCAAGGAGAGAGGAAGGCATGGATAGTAACTTGCAATATTGGGCTACCAAAAGGATGATACTTGTCTTCCAAATTGAATCAATTGCCTACCTTAGTTTGCTATTTTTTGCTATTTTCTAGCTATCTTAATTAGTTTCATATTTCTTAGATTGGTTTCCTATATTTTATAGTTGCCTACTTTGTGTTAGTTGTTTTTTTGAAGACAACTACATCCTTGTTTTTGTTATTAGTTATTGCTTGAAGATTAAGACTTTGGTAATAGGCACTTGGATGCACTTAGATGAGGCAAACAGAGCCTTAGTCTTACTTATTCAAGCATAAAGGGATGGTTAAAGAACCCAAGGAGAGAGGAAGACATGGATAGTAACTTGCAATATTGGGCTACCAAAAGGATGGTACTTGTCTTCCAAATTGAATCAATTGCCTACCTTAGTTTCCTATTTTCTAGCTATCTTAATTAGTTTCGTATTTCTTATATTGGTTTCCTATATTTTAGAGTTGCCTACTTTGTGTTAGCTGTTTTTTTTAAGGCAACTACATCCTTGTTTTTGTTATTAGTTATTGCTTGAAGATTAAGACTTTGCTATTTTTTAAATAAAAGCTATTTGAAGCGGTCAGATTCAAACAAATTGAGCTCAATTGGGGTTAGTTCTACCGAAGGCGTTTTCTACATTCACATGAACCGAATACCTCATGTTTAAGCAATCAAAGCCCATTCCACTAGGACAAGTGCCCATTAGTCAACATGAAGTGATGTTTCTTGATTGCTAGTTAAGTTTGGCTTTTTTCACTATATATACACTCGGTATAAAAATATGTAGATCTACAATTTAATTAACTGTTTAATATGTCCTTTGAATTATTTGCTTAAATCTATGATAACTTTTTTGGTCGATGTATAAATCTGAGCTTATTCAAAAAGTTGATGTGACTTACTTTAAAGCACATTTTATGACTTGAAATTGTTGTTACAATTATATTATATGCTACAAGTAATATAGAATGGAAAAAGAAGGAAATATTATAATTTAATTACAATATGATTGCAAAACCTTTTGCAGCTACAAAAATTTAATTTCGGGTAATAATTGTGTGAATTAGGTAATTGTGCAGACGGGGGAGTACTTTCCCCAATTAGAAGAATGCTTTTATTCATGAACTACTACTAGTGACAAATGACGGCTTTGGATGATACTTCTTTATTTGAGAAACAAGAGAACATAATAAATTTGACTCAAATTGAGAGGTGAGATTGCTTTGTAGGCAACAAGTTCAACCAAAGCAAAGATTTAGATAGACCAATACTTAGGACTAAACTTCTTTATCTTCATATACCTAGAAATACTAGTGAAGAGTGAAGACTGCCAAAAAAAAATTAATGAGCATACATGATCTTTCCTCTCTCATATTGTTGAAGAAATTAGCAACAAATACGCAAGAAAGGCCAATGATCAATCAAAATTAGGGAGATGAAGACCAACGTAATATAATATCAATGCCTCAGAAACATATAACCATAAAGATGTCACAAATGGCGATCACTTCTTTGATAAATAAATCATGTATTAGTGTAAGAACACAACACACACAAGCAAAGCTTGCAAAGCAAAAAAGAACAAAAACTCATTCTTTTTCAATATTCTACAAAATGGGGCATACACTGTATTTAAATAGACAACACATTAAATCCTAGGAGAACCCCTTTCATAAATGAGAAGGATCATCATAGAATCCCTTTCATTAATGAGAAGATTCTCATTTCACTAATACTTTCTTCTAAACTTTGTTAAAAATATCAGGCAAAGAACAAATTGACAACCAAATACACATTTCATATTTAATTAGCAAGTTTTAGTGTTTTGGTGTGCATGTATGTGGATGTCAAATGCTTTTAATGCACTTACAGAGATTAGCGCACATGCCGTGATGTTAACATGCTCAGATTTTGAGTTGCGACAATAATCTCACAACTAGTAAAGGAAAGAGAAGAGGGAAAAAGAAAACTGATGCATTGAATGCATTAAAAAAACGATTTCTTGTTCCAGAGTTAGATATATTACTCTATGCACCATATCTTTTCTGTGTTGGGATCTATCCTCTGAAGTTGGCTTTTGGTGAAGTTGTATTGGATGAGTATAATGGTGGAGTGCTGGTCTAATTTAATGGGTGGAAAAAAAGAGAGAATAGAAGAATGATCAGAACAACTAACGGTATGAAACTCCAAAGAGGCAAAATTCAGAAGATCCAAGTCCTCTTTTTCTTAAGCAAGCTAAATGAAGTTAATCCATAATTAAATGGTCCAAAGGTGTCATTTTATAAAATAAAACATTCATTTAGCTTGTATAGTAACGTATAAATTATACATTTGCATTATAATATAGTAAAAAAGTTATAAGAGCGTATTAGACATGAAATGAACTGTAACATGACATCATATTGGTATAATATTTGCCATTATATATCAAAATAACAACAAATAATTAGTTTTGAAATCCATATTCTTGACTCCTGATGGGGAAGAAAAAGACACATTCTTAGGAAGTGGACCGTTTTAGAAAAACTACAGGCCAAGTACAATAAGCAAGACAGCCAAGTTGTTGTTGTTATCATTATTATTTTCTGGAAAGACAGAGTTATCAAATCCAGTAGGATCGAAAACAGTTTTTCACAGAAACATTGAGATTCTACAGCTAGCTGGCACGTTTGCTGCAAAAATCCACATATTTTCTAGATTAAAATTAAAATAATACCACAAGTATGCTATAAAAAAAATAATAGCTAGCACAAAAGTACATATACATGATTGAGAATCTTTGCAGATACGAATGAAAATTAAGCAAATAATTACCCCGGAAAAGCATTCAACTATATATTTCAACAAGGTACAGCTAGATAGATCGGAAATCTTTTATAAGAATACATAATAAAAAGATGAAAAGGGAAATAATTAATTAAAAGAAGAGAGAAAAGATAGACCTTGATCTAGCATAATCAAAGAGCTTGCCAGTAGAAGAAAAGACTATGAGAGCAATCTCAACGTCACAGAGAGTAGAGAGCTCCTGAGCTTTCTTGAAAAGCCCTCTTCTTCTCTTTGAAAACGTCACTTGCCTCGTAGTTATGTTATCTATCTTCTTTATTTCTATCTTCTGCCTTGTCATTTCCTTATTAAGCAAAAATTACACCCAAAAATTTAGGGATCAGAAATTGGGAAAAAATAATAATAAACATTGCAGAAAGTAAAAATTACAGTCGTAATTTACCCTTTTGCAGAGAAAATCCATATAGCAATCAATAAAAAAATTAGTTTCCGACATGAAAAAAATAGGAAAGACGTTGACTCACGTTCTTTCCCAAAAATAGAAGTAGAAAATCAACCTCAGATCAAGTTAATTAGAGTAATAAAGAAAATTGTTCTTGGGTCGTCATAAATGAATGGGAAAAAATCAAGGAGAAACCTTGAAGAACCAAGATTGCTTCCAATCAGAACACCAGAAGCAGAAGTAGAATATATGAAGAAAGGGAAGAGTAAAGAAAGAGAAAGAAGATAAAGCAAAACAAGGAAATAAATTTGTTAGTCGACGCATTATGATTTCTATCTAAAAGAGGAAAAATGTAAGGGAAAGGGCAATGCTTACCAAAGAATCTGGAATCAACCCTAGCTAGCTGGAAATAAAGGTTAGCCAAGACTATTAGCAGTGTGATGAGCCCCTCCTTAACAATTATCCATAGAACAGAAAGAAAGATAGAGAGAGGAAGAGAGTAGAGCGAGAGAGGGGACAAGGCAAGAGGGAAAGGTGAAGGGAAAAAAAGGTTTGCATAAAAAGATTAATTACTTGAAATTGACTGCGGTTCCTTGTTTCGTTTTCTTTCCTTTTGTGGACTTAATAGGGACATGGTGGCAGGCACTGGGCCCCACACAACACCATCCGATGAATTTGCTTTCAGAGAAAGAGAGATGAAGTGGGTGTTTGTTCCTTGTTTCGTTTTCTTTGCTTTTGGTAATCTTATTTGTAGTAAAAGTCCGATTGTGTAATGTGATTTATGTTTTAAATAATGATTGTATAAATGATTTTTGTAAAAGTAAAATTTATTTGAATTGACTTAAATATAAGTGACTTTTGTAATAATAATAAGAGAGAGTGAGTGGAAAAATATTTTAAAAAGTTAAAAGAACCAAAAAATATTTTAAAATAATTTTTGAAGCTGAAAAAGTACATTAAGGATAAAATTGTAATCATTCTGATAATACACTGGGTATAGTTGAAAAAATATTTTAAATGTTAAAAGCACTAAAAAATAGTTGAAATTATTTTTTGTAGCCGAAAAAGTACATTAAGGGTAAACTTGCAATCAATCTGATATCACATTGGACAAAACTGAAAAAATATTTTAATCATTCCCACTTTCCCCAAAAGCTAAATCACCAAAAACTAGGAAATAAAGCTTGTGGCAAAAGCTATTAAAGTGAGATTAAGCTCAATTACTCACTTTATTCACCAAACACTCATTTTTTTAAGCTCAATTATCAATTGAAATTTTAGGGGTAATTAAACGTTTGGGGGCCCAAACACAGGAAGCATCGTCAAACAATCTGCTTGCAACCCCTCCTCTTCCCCTTTCATCCTCCTCCCTCATCATTATTTTCTACCTAATTGTAGAATGTACATTTGAATGATTCGTATTTAATTTTATAAAAAATATTATTTTTATTGTACTATTGAATTAATCAGAATTAATCATATCAAAATGTAGCAATTTATATTTAATTATTTATGTTTATATAATTTAACATTTTAATAACAATTTTATAAAAGATCAAATATAAATCATCGACAAGTATTGACCTAATAGTTAAAAAAAAATCAGAGGAGGAAAGAGGATGGAAAAGAAAAAGGGGTTCCAAGCCCCCAAACAGTGAGCTTTCCTTTTATGGCCAAGCGAAAATGTTGGTTTCTTTCTCTGTCAAATGGATTTATTATTTCTCGCCAAAAAAAAAAATGCATTTATTATAAAATTAGAACTATGTTTCACCCAAAAAAAAATTAGAACTCTGTCTTAGAACTTTTTTGACCCGTTTTTTGCCAAATTTTTTTAACTGTTTGAACCTATGATTTTTTCATTATCGGGTTTATTTCAAATTATCCATAATTGATGATACACACTTTGATTTATTGTAAGATTTTAAGATATTATTCCCTTTAGTCCATTTTATAAGTGTCTAAAATTTAAATTATATTGTTATTTTTTATAAGAATCCGGTTAGAGTTGTCTTAACATTTAATAAATTTTTTTTCATATTTGTTACTATATAGAGAGAGAATATATATAATTAATGGAACATGACTTCTCTCCTTTTCTTTTTCTATTCACTTACATCATTTACCTCAAAACTACGTAGTTTTGAGGGTAAACAAAGCAAGTGGAACAATTTTTTTTTTTAAAAAAATCCAGCACCCTAAAATATTTTTCAATAGATCATAAATTAATTTTCAATACACTCTAAACCCTAAAATATTTTTTTAGTGGCACCTAGTGTAATACCATAAAATTTGGGATTGGAAGCTTGGGAATAAGCCTAAATTATGTGGACTGCTAAGCCCTAGTTTAGTAGATGTCCCAAATCTATTCTCTAATGTTTCTTATATCTTTGGGATATTAAGAAAGTAAAATGGTGAATTTTAAAGAATATAATTATGTTTTCGGTGGAATCGCCTATGAGATAGTAAACTTGTCATGTTCATTTGAATGATCAAGTGATGATCAAAAATTATTATATTTTACAGGATGAAAGTAGACATTCTAAGCTTTAATTTGATAGGTCATATGAATCAATTAGAGCTATATACAAAAAGATATGAATTTTTGAAGTCAGCACAGAAAAACTGTGAAGTTTCTGGAACAGCAGACAAAGATTAAAATTCTGAGAATTTTGTGATTCCATTCAGGAAAATTCTATATTTTTCCTTGAAACTAGACTCAATAAGGGTTCTATAGGCTTTAGAATCACTCCAATTAGATTTTTCTAAAATTAGTTATGATTTTTCAAAGTTTGGACAGAAATCTGCCAGAATTTTGTAAAAATCCGAAAATTGGGAAATTATCAAATAAATGAGATATGATATTAGATATTAAAATAAAAAGTGATCATCTCCTTCCAGCAGCCATAACTGACGCCATTTTCAGTTTTAGAGAGAGAGAGAAGATTTGAGATTTTTAGAGAGAGAAGGAGAGGAAAAAACTTGCAAAGGTAAGTGATTTCTTCGGTAAATCGGTTCCTAATGCGTATAACTCCGTTCCTAAGCTATTCTCCTATGTGATTCAAGGGTTGGAAGCTCAAATTTGCTTGTTGAAGTGACCTAGGGTTCAGCCATATCAAAGGAGAGCCAGTGGGAGCTTGAGATAACTTCCAAACCTTTGTATATTGACTATTCTGGCTGTTGTGGACAATTTAATCAGTGAAATTTCGCCTGATTGTCCTTGGTTGTAAAAATGGAAAATGGGTTTCCCTAGGGGTTATGCTGCCCAAATTGGTACTAAATGGTAGTTGTAACCTAATGGAATAGTCAATAAGGTGGTTAGGAGTAGAAAGGAACGCGTTTACGAAGCCGAAATCGCAAAACCTCAATTTTCCCCAGAAAACCCATATATTTCAGTTAGGGCTGTAAATGGGTCTTAGAGTTGGATTTTCAATGATTTGATGGTTCCATTGAGTTCAGGAGCGAAAATTAGGTGGGGTTACAGTTGGGCACTTTTCTGAAAAATGCCAAGAAAGCATAATTACGAAAATGCCCCTAAAACACTGAAATAAGGGTTGCCAAGGGAAATTTCATCTTTTGGCAGTGAATTTGGTAATTCCAAGTCCAGAAATGGATTCCTTGAGCGAAAATATGTCAGGATACACTACTACAAAAAGATTGAAAGGTGGCGCATATTTTGTGGCACTTCTTTAAAGAAGTGCCACAGCTGCCCCTTTTTTTTTTTTGGGACCAGCTGTGGCGCCTGGTCCACCAGGCGCCACAGCTGGTGGGGCCAATTGTGGCGCCTGGCAAGGCAGGCGCCACAATTGGCCAGCTGTGGCGCCTGGTGGACCAGGCGCCACAGCTGGTTACACCCAATTGTGGCGCCTGCCTTGCCAGGCGCCACAATTGGCCCCACCAACCAGGCGCCACAGCTGGTCCCAAAAAAAAAAAAAATTAAAAAAAAAAAAGGGCAGCTGTGGCACTTCTTTAAAGAAGTGCCACAATTGCTTGAATAATGAATTTTTTCAACTCTCCCGCCAATCAGATTTCCCTCCTTTAACTTTACTTTTTATCTTTTCCCTCCCTTTTTCCTTTTTATTCCCTCTTCCATAGCTCATGTTGACGCCTCTCCCCCGTAAAAGATATCACTTTCTCTTGCACAACAAAAACACACACTCGTCTTCTACATTAAATTCTCTTGTCCCTTTTTCCATTTTGTTTCGTCTGTCCCCACTTTTGTTCCTAGTTGTTCCCTTTTCTTCATACTCTCTGTCTCTCTTCCTCTTTTGAACCTCACTACAGTTGATCCCTACTGATCCACTCCACAGCTCACATTTGCTCATCCTCGTCACTCAAGCTAGCGTCACCAACGTAAGAAGAAGATTGTTTCATTCTAGCTTGCTTTGTTTAAATTTTTTTAGTAATCTTTTAATTTACTTAATCAGTTGTTGATGTACTGTGTTCACATATCAAGTTCTTGTATTGTGATATTTTTTATGTTAGCTTTGGAAAGTATTAATGTAAGAACATTATTATTGAGGAAATGACAATAAATATATTGTTGTGTAAGAAAATTATTGTTGGGGAACTTGAATTTTAAATGTGAAAATTATATATATATATATATATATATATATAATAGGTTGATATATAAAATAGAAAGATTGAAAATTTGAGAGATGATAAACATGAAAGCAACTCATTATAAAATAAAGCTTCACAATCAGGAAGCAAAAAAAAGGGCCACAGGAAAGAAAAGAAAAAGAAAACGCAAAAAAAAAAAAAAAAAAAAGGCCTTTTGTGGCGCCTGGCTGACCAGGCGCCACAGGAAGGTAGCCTCCTGTGGCGCCTGGCTGGTTAGGCGCCACAAAAGGCTATTTAAAAAAAAAAAAATTTAAATAGCTGTGGCGCTTCCAAGCGCCACAGCTTTTTTTAGTAGCGTTAAGATAGGTGGCATTTCGCAAGCGCCACAGCTAATGCAATTATAAGCGCCACAAATTTGGTTTTTTGTAGTAGTGCCCAGGTTAGAATTTCAAAAAAAGTACAGCCGGACCGGATACGATGGGGCCAGGTCCCCGGGGGTATTTTAATAATTTTTCAAAATAGACTCATATAACCCCCAGAAACATTATGGAAGTGTCTAAATAGTACATTTGACATTGTAGGATCGAATATAGAGCCCCGAGCTGTTGACACGCAAATCGAGGAGAACAATTGGGGGTAGGGGACTTACCTTACTTACATGTATTTGATATCTTTGCTTGTGTAATGATGTATGTGATTGCTTTACTTGATTGTGTAGAGCATATTTGAATAAATGAAGCTATGTTTCTGTTTTTGCTGTAGCCATAGTCTTGTTGTATGAAACATTGAGCATGCAGAAATGTCATTATGGAGCATACATCTAGATAAAGCTAACATGTCATATACATAGCATCTATCATGCATGCATTATGGTATCTGTTTCCTACTGAAATTCTCCCGAATATCACCCTCCCCTACCAACAATTTAGACAGGAGACGACAGAAGATATGCAAAGAACAATACAGAGTATCATACGAGGGGATTACAGTAGTGGAACGAAGACGGGAAGAAGTTTCCATTTCACTGAGATGAGTTTAGACACCCTAGTAGCCTTGTGCGGCTACTTTAATAGTAAGTATCATGTACAAACCCCTATAGGGAATTTATGTAATCATGCATGTATTATCAGTATAGTTATACTATTCATGTGTTGCCTACCGAACCGCATATCATTTTTTGCAAATACTCTGAAAAAGGTTGAAATTGAGATATGGGCGTGACACCTAGTATTCAACACCCAACCCTTTGAAGTATTTTCCAATATATACTAGTTGTCAAAAAAAATATTTTAGGATATTGTATGTACTAAAATTTAATTTAAGATATTAAACACTACTGAAAAAATATTTTAAAGTTTTATATGCTCTTTTTGTTAAGAAAAAATTGTCCCCCTTACTTTGTTTACCCCAAAACAACTACATAGTTTTGGGGTGAAGGATGGGAGTAAATGAGAAAGGAAGACAAGAGACTCGGAATCCATTCATTATCTCATTATCTTTTCCCATACTGCATTCTTATTTCTGCTTTATATCATTATTAATATAGTCCTCTCTCTTACTTTTCCTTTTGTACATAAGAGCATATTAGAAAAAAAAATTTAGACATACTTATTATTTTTAACTAATTTTAACAGTTTTTTAAATCACGTAATTTGGTTATTGGGTTTTAATAAATAGGACTAAAGAGAATATTGTCTATATACGACTGTTAAGGCATTTCTATTTTATTTTTAACACAAATGAAAATTTTAAAATGATAATTAAGAAATTTCATTCTTGTCATAAGATTTGTGAAATTCATTTATTTTTCATACATTTATGAAAAAAACAATGAATTGAATAATATTCTTAAAATAGTTAAAATAATATATTTTTAATTATTTTTTACTCATCTTGTCATATTTGTAAAATCACTTCCTATATGTTTCATTTGAAGTAAGAATAACCTAAAATATTAGTAATGTTTCTTAACTTTCCAACTCTATAAACTAAAAAGTCCAAGAACAATATATTAAGGGTAAAGTTTCACATCCATGTAATACATTCAATGAGGTGACTTATATTAAGGGTAAAAAAACTAACCTTCCTACCCATATAAAACAGAACCAGAGGAGCATTTACTAAGAAGCTTGTGTATAAATTTAAAATAATTAGATTATAATTCTGACAACTTCACATAAAGTTTGGAGGTATTAAAATAAAATAACATCAAGACCCACAAAGTTATGTTTAGAAATGAGAGATATAGAATAAAAGGTTAAAGTGCAAAATCATATGGTGTTGGACACACTTTTAATAAAAGTTAATGGCCATTTGTGTACCTAAAAAGTAATGTGTGGAGTTCACTCATCCAAAAGAAATAACAATTACCTTTTTCTAAAGGTGATGACATATTTACTCCCATTTAGAAAAGTCCATAGGCACTTTTACATCAAAAAATATTTATGTGTGCCATGTGCTTTTCTGAAATAACTTTTATGAATATTTTTGTACGATAGCCTAGAATAAAACTTGTATCCCTTTTAAGAGGTGAATGCCTCAGCAATATAACATTTGACACCATGATAGGCTTAAGTTTGTTACGCTAATGATTATGGACAAAAGAAGAACATCTAAATTAACATGGAGGGAAATTGATTTCAAGATGAGATGTATTAGAGAACAAAACTCTATTGCGCATTCTGTTAATGAAGTAGGTAGTAATCAAAATAAAATAGCATCTACAAAAAATTTTGGCTCATTGCAAGTGAACATGAACCCTCTAAAAGTAACAAGAATATGTTTATAGTTTCTCTCATGTCTCATCTATAGCCCATTTTGCAAGGAGTGTATTAACACTGGGGCTTCTATTAATAACACCGTGCTTTTAAAGAGAGAGTGAGAGTATGACCTTATTTAATTCTTTTTTTATAACAGTTTTATAAAGTTGTTTTTCAAAATAAGTTTTGGAGAAAAAATAAGATAAAATATGTTTGAATGATTGTTTTAAAAAAATCATATTTGAGAAGACTGGGACTAGAGAGTTAGGGCCTGTTTGGGTTAACGTTGGAGAAGCATGTTTACGTAAGTAGAGGTAAAACCTTTCTCATATATTTACCCTGTTTATCGTAAATCACTTTAGAAATGCAGTTTCTACCACCTACCCAAGCACATACTAAAGTTGCAACGTGGTTGAGTTTGGGAGCCGAGAGCTCAAAATTCATATAGTCAAGGAGTTAAACAATGATAAGGTTTTCTCTGCTTTTTGTATGATTTTATATTTTTATTGAATGGAAAACAATTTTACAAAATAAAGAAAATAAGAAGAGAAAATCCCTGAAAATGAACCTGAAAATTAGGAAATGACAGATCAGTCATTTCACAAGAAAAAAGTTAAAAATTCCTTATCACGTTTTAACATTTTTTAATCAAATTTTGGTAAAAAAAACTTATCTATCATTTTTCAATTTCCAAATTCATTTTCAGGGATTCTTCCAAATAAGAAACACACACATATAAAAGTTGTTCTATTTTTTTTTATAATAGATTCCTTTATTTGTTTTGTAAAACCTTTAATTAAAAACTACTCTTCTAATCCTATTTAAAGATTGATGAAGAATTATATACATTGGTCGGATATATTGGTTATTATACTCAAACATTTTCAACGTAATGGAACCTCTTGTACTTATAAATTCCCAATGATAGTTCCTTAAAAACACATAGGACAATGCGATGAGAAAATTTTAACACAATAGTTGAATTGTTTTACCAAGGGTTAAGGTACAAATTAGATTCGGAAGTTTTTGTAAATGAGCAATGTTATCTTGAAAGTTTTTCTATATTCAATATTGCCCCGGAAGTGCTAAAATGGAGCAATGTTGCCCTTTTCCGTTTAAAGTTAACAATCAATGTCAATTTTTTAAAGGTCAATGTTAGCTTTTTAACAATATGAGACAACATTACTATGTTTTGAAACTTCCGAATTGATATTGAATTTGAAGAAACTTCCAAGGCAACATTACTCCTTAACGAAAACTTTCAAGACAAATTTGCACATTAATCCTTTTATCAATTGGCTGATAGACTGATAGAGAGCTATAGAATTTAAAATACAATATGCATGCTTTTTTTCCAAGCAACAAGAGTAAGAGTTGCCTAAATTTTAATTTTCATATTTTTTTGTTACAATAACTTTCATAGTCGTTGTGTTTTAATTTGTTATGTTTAAGGCTTAAAGAAATTGCAATTCTGTGCTAACAATGTTGAGCACGCTAATTTTGATATCAAACCCACAATAAAATAAATTTTAATTATCTTCTTTCTTTTGGATGAAACCAATTTCATTTCAAATATAACATAGGAACACATACACCCAATTAAAAGGAAATAATTAAGGAAAAGGGATCCTACATGATATGCTACAATAATCTTTAAGAAATTCTAGTTTTACTGGCCTTAATTTATTTGGTAGACAAGATTGGACTTTAATTTTACACACATATTTCACTCTTAATCCTCATCAATATATGAAGCCTAGAAGAATAGACATTTTTTATGATCCTAACATTTTCTCTCTTTTCATGGGGAATTTCTGTAATCGTAATCATAATATCAGTATAACTATGATATTCTTGTGTTGTCCACTGAACTGTCATATCGTTTTTTATAAATACTCTGAAATAGGTGAAAATAAAATGAAAGTGTGGCACTTCCACGCTCTCAACTACTTAATCACCAATTTAGAGCCTATTTGGGAACACGGAAAAAAAATAAAAAAAATAATTTTACACATGTGAAAAACAGCGGGAAAAAAATGACGAACGGGAGGAACAGAGTATTTGCAAGCACAATTCCCTTGTTGAACGCTGAATCTAAATCGGATGGTGGTGAAGGAATCACGAAGGAAGAGGATGATTTACTTGGCAGGAACATCAAAAAAATGCCAGCGGAAGAACCAAGGAAGGATAAGAACATGACTGGAAATAGTGGAAGCCCATACGTGGGAGAAGATATGGAAGTTGGAATAATCCAAGATAAACAGATGGGTCCAGTTCAGGTAAATCAGATGGGAATGAAACAAGCAAGATGCCAGATATCCTATAAGACTAAGCTGCTGGGAGAAGAGGCAAAGATAGCAGAGAAAAGCCTGGAGGAGCAAATGCAGGAGTGGCTCAAGGAAGAGGAGGATTTGGCCCCTGTCTTAACAGAGGAGCAGAAAAAGTCCTTGGGTTCAATACCATCCCTACAATTGCCAAATGACAGACTGAGAGAATTGTGCAGGCCATGGAGGGATGCCCTGATATTGACTGTTTTGGGAAGAAGCACAAATCTTCATATGATGAAGGATAGAATTAGATGGCTTATAAGATCGGAGAATTTTGAGTTAGTTGACCTCCCTAACAACTACTTTGTATTCAGGACTGCTGAAAAATCACTTGCATCAAAACTTCTGTTTGATGGACCATGGTTGATTCAGGGTCACTATATGGCAGTCCAAAGATGGAGTCCCAACTTCAATCCATATTGTAACAAGGTGAGAAAAGTGGCAGTTTGGATTAGGATTCCCACACTACCTCTACACATGTACACGGAGGAGTGCATGTTTGAGATTGGAAAGTTGATAGGGCGTACATTAAAAGTGGATATGAATACCCTGGCACTTCACGGAGTCAACAAACACGCAGTAGAAAGAGGGAAATACGCTAGGGTGAGTGTGGAAGTGGATTTGAACAAGAAATTACAGTCACGATTTATGCTTAGAAATCATGTGTACCCGGTGGAGTATGAGGGTCTTAATGAAATTTGTTTCTCATACGGAATCTATGGTCATACAGCGAATAAATGCCAAATGAAAACAACAATTAAGAACATCACCGGTGAACAGGGCAGCACGGCGGCATCTCCGATGACCGTCGATGATGGAGATGGGGAACAGAAGCTACCTTTGGTTTCTGTGCCGGGAGTCAAGGCGGAGGAGGCGTACGAAGAGTGGATGCAGGTTAAGCCTAGGAATAGATCGCGCCCATACCCTACTGACAGTGACAGGAGGACGCATCCGAAATTGAAGCAGGTGGCTCAACAAGGTGGAAAGGGATCCGAAAGAGGTGGAGGCTCGAGGTTCCATGCCCTCAAAAACCTAGAGCCAGATGTCTTATCACAGGAGAAGCTTCCCAAGAATCAGAGGAAAGGGCAGGAGGTAGTGTGGAGGAAGAAGGAACCAGAAATGATAACTATGAAGAATGATGAAGGGAAACTCTCACAACGGCTAAATCGCACACCCTCGGTCTTTGTGTTTGGAGAGTCCAGCGGCACGGGATCTGATGTAGGAATGCGTGATTTGGGGAAGAATGTGACGGCTGGGTCGGCTGGGTCGGATGTGCAGGTTCAGGAGGATGAGGCATCGATGGTATATGCTGAGGGAGGAGGGAGTGTTTCGGTTATGGTGTTAGAGGGGAAAGGACCGGTGGGCCTGGAATTAAAAGGATGTGGACCTACAAAGAGGTCAAAGCTAAGCCCAATTCTAAGTATCACAAAGAGCAAAAAAACCGCATGTCCACAAGGGCAGAAAAAATCAATGGGCCTGAATAAGAGAAATGTAGGAACTAATGGGAGAAGCCACAAGCTAGTGTGTGGATCAATAGAACCCAGTGGGCTAGCGGATTTAACTAAGCAAATAGAAGAGGCCCAACAAAAGGAAAGAATGTGTTTATTGGAGCAACATGAGGCAGGCAACAGCAGCCCAATCAACATAACACCGATGGAACAAACTCAAGGCAAGGAAAGGCTTTTGAATAATGGGCCAAATCTAATCCATCAAGGTGGTAGCTGCGTGGGGACCGATCAGAAGAAGAGTAATGACGCTGCTGATGGTGCCACAGCCGTGAGTCAAATTCAGGGTGAAGCTTACTTGGTAAAGGAGAAGGACGTTCTAGCACAGCCTGAAGATGAAGCAGGACTGGCGGTGGATGAAGTCATGGAGCTCTCTCAATCGGAGGAGTCAATTCATTAGCTCGATCCAGGTTCTTTCTCTTTTACTTATTTATTTATGATTAATACAAATATTGTAGCTTGGAATTGCAGGGGAGCTGGGGCAAAAAATTTTCCGGGTAGGGTCAGAGATGTTATTTATGGGAAGGATGTGGGTATTTTGATTCTCACTGAAACTCGGGTTAGTGGGAGTAGGGTGGATAAAATTATTAGAAAATTGGGTTTTAATACTTGGCTGCGTCTGGAAGCTACGGGTTATGCTGGTGGGATCTGGGTCTTGTGGAATGCGGAAAATTTTGATTTGAATTATTTATCCTCTTCTACTCAATCTATCCATGTTAAGGTTACGGTGGCTAACCAAGCTAGAGGATTTGTCCTTTCTTGTATTTATGCTGAAACCACTCGTGTGCTTAGATAGAATCTCTGGGATGAGTTAAATGATTTGAGCAGTTCTATTAGTGATCCTTGGCTTGTGATTGGGGACTTTAATGCTTATCTTTATACGGATGACAAAAGAGGTGGCTCGGAACCAAATTTAAATTCAATGAGACAATTCCAGGAGTGTATTTCAAGGACTCAACTCATTGAAACTGATATTGTGGGTGACCGATTCACATGGGAGCGCGGTATGCTTAAAGAAAAATTAGATTGGGCTTTTATTAATCAAGATTGGAACAGTGCTTTCCCTTTTACTAAAACTTACCATTTAAGCAAATTTGGATCTGATCACCGTCCAATCTTGGTCATAACTGGCCAATCTCAAGCTCAATATAAACCCAAACCTATTTTCCGCTGTCAAGCGGCATGGTTCCTTGAGGAGGGGTTTGGGGATCTTGTTACACAAGCTTGGAGTTCTGGGGGTTGGAATCAAAAGGTATGTAATTTTACTGAGCAGGCTCGTAGTTGGAATAATAAAAAGGTGGGGAATTTGAAAGGTAAGAAGAAAAATATTCTGTGCCGGATTGAGGGAGTGGAAAGATCAAGGGCGAGAAGAGACAGCCAACATTTAGCCCAGGTTGAAAATGAATTGTGGAAGGATTACAATAAAGTCCTGGCCCAAGAGGAACTCCTTTGGTACCAGAAGTCGAGGTGTAACTGGTTGAAATGGGGGGATAGAAATAGCTCTTTCTTTTACACTACTGCGCTAATACGTAGAAGGCGGAATAGAATTGATGGCCTGAAAAGTTTAGATGGTGTCTGGACTTTTGACCAAACTGTATTAAAAAGCATGGCTAATCATTATTATAAAGATCTGTTCAGAAGTGAGGTGGGCGTGTTCAGGCCGGTTGTGACGCATAATCGTTTTCCTACAATAACAGCAAGTCAATATGATAAGATTCATGCCGAGTTCACTAGAGAGGAAATTAAAAGGGCAACTTTTGATATCGGGGCATTTAAAGCCCCTGGACCTGATGGAATACAGGCTGTGTTTTACCAGGAGTACTGGACTAGTCTTGAGAGGCACATCGTTGATTTTGTTATGTCCGTGTTCCAAGTGCCTCAGTGTGTTAAAGATATTAATAATACTAACATTGTCCTTATTCCTAAGGTGGAAAACCCTGAGACCATAAGGGACTTCAGGCCTATATCCCTTTGTAACGTTAGCTACAAGATTATTACCAAAATTCTGAGCCTTCGTCTTCGGGATATTATGGGAAAAGTAGTTGGTGCTCATCAATGCAGCTTTATTGCGGGGCGGCAAAGTAGTGATAATATTATCATCGCGCAAGAAGTCATACATTCGATGAAGACCAAATCTGGGAGGCGTGGTTTGATGGCTGTTAAAATAGATCTTGAGAAGGCCTATGATCGGCTGGAATGGCCTTTCATATATGACACTCTTAGGTCGGTGGGTATTGAGGGAAGAATCCGTGATGTGATTATGGCTTGTATTACTAGCCCATCGTTTCAGGTTCTATGGAATGGGGAGGCCAATGAGAGTTTTAGTGCCACTCGCGGGATTCGGCAAGGGGACCCATTATCTCCTCTGATTTTCACCCTGTGCATGGAACGGTTAAATCACATTATTCGGGACGCTATTGATAGGGAGGATTGGAAACCAATTAAGTTGAATAGGAATGGCCCTAAGATCTCTCACTTGTTCTTTGCGGATGACCTTATTTTATTTGGGGAGGCCACTGAGAACCAGGCGGAGGTTATTCTTAATTGTATTCAGTCTTTCTGTGACATGTCGGGTCAAAAAATGAACAAGGAAAAGACTAAAGTTTGTTTTTCAAAGGGAGTTCATTTCTCCAGAGCTTATGAGCTAAGTCAGAAAATGGGAGTGGGCTTAACGGCAGATTTAGGGAAATACC
The DNA here is from genome assembly GCA_963242795.1 of Inga leiocalycina. Taxonomy (NCBI): domain Eukaryota; kingdom Viridiplantae; phylum Streptophyta; class Magnoliopsida; order Fabales; family Fabaceae; genus Inga; species Inga leiocalycina. The sequence goes on from OY725321.1 coordinate 65,779,843, forward strand.
TGGGGATCCCCCTGTTCCATAAAAGAGTTACAAAAGTTACTTTTATGCCCCTTATGGAAAAGGCTATGAAAAAGATTTCTGGATGGAAACGGGGATGCTTGAGTTTTGCAGGAAGAACAACTCTGTTAAATGCTGTCCTGTCAGCCTTACCTTCTTATCAGATGCAGACTATGTTGATTCCGAAGGGGGTGCTGCGTGATCTGGAGGAAAAAAGCAGGCAATTTCTTTGGGATGAAAAAGAAGACCACAGAAAGCTTCACCTCATTTCTTGGAACCAGATTACTAAGGATAAAAAAGAAGGGGGTTTGGGGATCCGTGATTTGTGTAAACAGAACAAGGCTTTCATGATGAAACTCTGCTGGCAGATGCTCAATAATAAAGATAAATTATGGGTTCAAGTGCTGAGAGGGAAATATAAATGGAACAATATTGATGGCCCCAGGCCTCGTAAATGTAGCTCATCAACCTGGAAGGGTATCTGCTCGGTTTGGGACAAGTTCCGAAGAGGGTTAAGAGTCAAAATTGGCGATGGTGCGACTGCTTCTTTTTGGTTTGACAACTGGTCTGAGACTAACTGTTCTTTGATTGACCTAGTTCCAGGTCGGGAAGGATTTGTGGACCAGGAGGAAAGGGTATGCAATTTCATTGATCCTTGGGGTGAGTGGGACATTGTTAGAATGAGAACTTGGTTCCAGGATCACATTGTTCGTAAAATCATCTCAGCTAGGCCCCCCTGTGAGAGCAGAGGGGAGGATAAGTACCTTTGGAAGCCATCCTCGGATGGTTGTTTTTCTGTTAGTTCTGCGTACAAGTTTCTTTATGCAGGTGGTGACAGTTCAAGTTCAAACTTATGGAGAATGCTATGGAGATGGCAAATTCCAGAGAAAACCAAAGCCTTCATGTGGCTGGCGGTGCACGGAAGAGTTCATACAGCGCAGCTCCGCACTTCGAGGGGGTTATCTAACAGTGCCTCTTGCCCGTTTCAATGTGAGCAGGAAGAGGACTTGATGCACCTCCTTAGAGATTGTGCTAACGCTCGTGAAAGGTGGATCTCTATCGTCAAACCAGGTATGTGGGATAATTTTACCAATTTGCAGGGAGCTCAGTGGATTGAATGGAACCTGAAGCATGCAGCAGGGCGAGATTTCACAAAGAAGGTCAGCTGGCCAACATTGTTTGGATATGTTTGCTGGGACATATGGGTGGACAGATGCCGGAAGCTGTTCGGAGAAGAGGGCAATTTCGACTATCACAATGCTAATTCGAGTTTCTTTCGAGCAAGCTGGGATAAGGACTTAAGTACTCAATGCAACTTTTATAATCAAGCGATGAATGGGACTGGAGATCAACTAGCGAGGGAGCAGGGAGTCCACACACTTGAAGCGGATGGCTCAGTCCTCGACTCGGGTCAGAGTGGAAGTGCAGGAGTCATCAGAGATGAGGATGGAGGTTGGGTGTGCGGGTACATGTGCAAACTTACTCAGGTGCCACCAGTAATTGCTGAAGTCATTGCTATCATTCAAGGACTCCAGATATGTTGGAGTAGGCACATAAAGAAGCTTGTTCTATATTCTGATTGTACTGATGCAGTTAATTTAATTACTAGAGGTTGTGAGCATACATACCCCTTTAGGGAGGTCATTGATGAAGCTAGGTTTTGGTTGTCGAAAGATCGGCATGTTCCCATGATGTATATCCCTAGGGAGCAAAATCGTCAGGCTGATTACTTAGCGAAGCTATCCCATAGCTGCCTCGACAATTTTGTCGTCTTAGACCACCCACCGGCCAATCTTTTGATTGACGCTGGTTGAGAGAGTAGTTTTTGGTCCCGGGGCCTTTGGTCGTCGGGTGTCTCTGTAATAGTCTCTTCGAGATTATTGTAATCCAGTTTGATAATAAAAAAAAAAGCACATTTGGCTTGTGAGACTCCGTTTGGGAAAGGGCCCGCGACACTAGGCTTCAGCAAATAAAAAGCTCCTTCTAATAGAAGCTCAGTTGAGGAGCGTTCCATGATGAGAAGCTGCTTCAAAGCTTCCTTGGAGTTGGGTGTGCATCACGTGCCCAAGTGTTTCCTTTCCATCATTGTGGAATTGACTTGAAAAAATGTTAGTTTATGAACTATTTATTGTCCCTCCTTGTGGATTTGTTTGATCATTGTCTTTGTATATAAAAGTCATCACAATCAAGGCCACCATCTTGAGATCCAATGCTAAGGGCACAAAGAGTTTATTGTTTAATAATAATTTCACTTTTATTTTTATTTTATCAAAATTTTTTAATATTTTTTTACTTCAATTATCATAATATATACAACTAATATGTGTGTGTAGTATTCAATAAGATTCATGCCCTTTTCAATTATTTCTTATCTAAACGGGTTTTTCAAATACTAATCCAAATAAGTTTAAGGTTGGAAAAAAAATCACTTCTGTCACTGCCAATCCAAACATAAATCACATCTACAATCTGACTTTTTTTTCTATCTAACTTTTCTAAAAGCTCATCTGCAAAAAAAACTCCTTCTCCATCGTCAATCCAAATAAGTACTTAGCATTGATCTAGCTTATTCATTTCATACCACCAACTCTATGGCCCAATTAATCACAGGTGAAAAATTAATATCTCACACTCTCATTATTAACATTACACAAGACTGGAGAATCAATTTGACCATTTAATTTCAAACTTCGCAATTTCTTGTGAAGAATTAGTTGTCTCATGTATAATCTTAAGCTTACCTCCTATTATTATTTTCTTCTTGAAATGTTGTCACATTGAACTGCTTTCACATTTTCTTTGTGCGTTTGGCATTTGTTATGAGGCTACTAGCAACAAACTAATTTAGATCAGGATTTTGACTGATAGTTAGGTGTTCTCCTTCCCAAAATTGTTGTTCTAGTTAAGAATTGAACCCAGAAAATTATAGATAAAGTTCATTTTAGAGCTCAATCCAGTACTTTTTGGTGTTTAATTTATTTGGGATCTCAAAACCGACTTTTGGATCCTTTAAGCTAGTTGGAGCCAAAATTCATGTTTGATTTAATGTTGGGGGAAAACGAGTTTTTCTTCAAAAAGTCAGCTAGGTTGAAAGCCAAATTAATTTGGAGCTTCTGGCACTGCCTTTTCCTCAAAGGGATTTTTCTCAGGTGAAAATAAATTTTTGATATGCTTTTTAACAATATTTTGTAATTTTATATTTAAATATATTTGTATTTGGGTTAATATAATATGTGGTACTTAAGTCTGCACTCATTTTCATTTTAGTTCATTAAGTTTCAAGCTATGAGTTTTAGTTCGTCAAGGGTAAAATGATTTAGACTTTTATTAAATTATAGGGATTGATGTTTTAAATGAAAAAAAACTTGAGAAACCAAGACCTATGATTTGAAATTTGAGAGATTAGGTTAAAAAAAATTGAGGGATAAAAAATAAAAGGGCAAATGTGCAAATTTAACAATGAACAATTTCGTTATAAATACTTATAAAACTTAACTATTTTTGGGTCCTAGCAGTATAAAGACTATAATGATTTTTTTCATAAGAGCATTTTCAAGACAAATAAAGGGATTTAAAGGAAATCAGGGAGTTAATAATAACATTTTGGCCATTCACAAGAGAAATAAGAAAATTTATAAGATAAATAGACGCATTTATAAGATAAATAAAAGGATTTAAAAGAATCATGAAGTTACAATTTTTTTTACAAGTTAAATATGGGCATTTAATGTACAAGATAAATATATGAATGACCACAATTTTTTAACTCATTGGTCATTTGCATGTTTATTTTAAAAATGTTTTTATTTATCTTGAAAATACCCATATTTATCTTAGAAATGCTCTTATGAAAAAAAATAAAATAAGGCTATTATTGTATTTGCACTGAGAAAAATTAATTTCATTTTGACCTAAAGAGCTGCAGTACAATTTCAGAATCTATTGAGGGTTAACTAAAATGAAATTATTTGCATGGGGTATAAGTGATATTTTCTCATTAAAAAAATATTAAAGTAATAGAGAGAGATGACTTTTGGGACCCACAATGCAAAAAATAATGGATGTTAAGTCTCCTTAATGGTGTTGATATATCTGTTTCTAAATAAATTGTTTATATTTAATTTTACACTTAGTTAAGTCTTATAGACACTCATATCAAAATTGTTTATTGCTAAATTTATATAGAGTAAAATACTCTGACCACCCTCCAATTTTGCCTTAATTACATAGACCTCCCCTCTATTTTGAAAACATACACTTAAGTCCAAACAGTTAACTCCGTTAAGAATATTCTAAAAAGATTCCAAAAATATTTTTTTTTAATTAAATTTATTTTTTCTTGCACATTTTGACTAAAGTTGTTTTAAAGAATTTAAGAGTTTTTTTTTATCTATTCCTTAATTTCTATTTTTATCTTTACAAGTAGTTACATGTTTGATGATTTTAGCATTGGTTAATGTAAATATCACAAACGTTGAATATTCAAGTAAGATTTTAAATAAAAATATGCTTGATCAAATGTAATTATAAATATTTGTGGAAAAAATATTAAATTATAAATTTAAATGACACATACAATCTCATACTTATATAGTTTATTATATTTGATAATAATATATGTTTAATATATATTTTAAGTCAAAATTAATTTATAATATCAAAATTAAAATTTTTTTAAAAAAATTAGAAATTTAGAGAATCTAATAGAATAAATTTATGGTTGTATAAATTTTTATTAGCCCCTATATATATATAATTCTAATACTGAATAAGGGCATTTTGTTTAAAAAAAGTTTAAAAGTCAAACTTAACGGTCAACTAACGGTTTGGGTGGATGGAAATAGAATCTCAAACTATAAGGGAGGTTTGTGTAACATACATTTTAGTTTTAAGGGAGATTTATATGGGTTTCCAAAATAGAGGGGATGTCTGTGTAATTAAAGCAAAACAGAGGGGAGGTTAGAGTATTTTACTCATTTATATATTTGCCCAACATAAAATAAGAAAATGTTTCAAGGATAAAAGATTATATTAACCTTTTATACTTTTATTCATTAAACACATCAAGTTTTTTTATGTTTAATTTTTTAATCAATTATATCATCCAAATAAATTTTATTCTGCATTTTTTTTACAAAAATATTTCGAATCAAAAAATCGCATTGCAGTAATTAATTTTTCCTTTAACTTTTTTTGCCAATATTTTTTTTGAGAAGATCAAACCAAGGTTTTAATTAAAAAACTAAGATCAGTAAAATCTTATAACTTTTTAATGGTTGCTTTTTTTATCACTAATAAGTTATAAAATTTTTTTAATATTAATTTTTTTAATTAAAACCTTGATTATCAAAAAGATCTCGTAACTTTCCTAGGTCCCCCGTCGCGGCCTCACTTGAGTTTGGGCAATTTGGAATAAAAGCATGTTTTAAAATATGTGAGGGGGATTTGTTGCCACGTGAGTGCATTAAAATTGGAGATAGAGTCTCCACCACAGGGCACCACGTGACACTCATAGGACAAATTCAAGAGGGGGCCTCAGTCTCCCACGCCCTGTCTTTCACTGCCAAATTCCAGGCTCCCATCAATTGGTGGTCCCCACTCCTCCCTAAATTGGTGCTGTGAGTCTATAGCCTCCTTTACCAAACCAGCCTTTGATGATTCATGGTTTAGAGTGTTTGGTACGGTTAGCGTGACAATTATAATGAAGTCCCACGTATAAGAAAAAATGAAGAAATTGTCTCTGAAGTTGTCAGTGTAAGTCCCTCGATTTGTTAATGGAAGCTCTTCGATTTATCATTAACAATTTTAGGGACCATTTTTTCATTTTTTCTCTTTTGTAGGGCTTCATTGTAATTGTCCCTTACATTTATTTCGTAAATTGGAATAAAACCCCTCTCACATACTTATCTCGTATAACGTAAATCATAATTTATAAGTACTTATTACCTAAAAATAAATTATCACGTTATTACTTCCTCCCTCACGTGGATTATATAAAAACCTAAAATTTTGAATTGTATTGATACTTTTATAAAAGTTCGAAGAGTTGGTTAAATATCTAACGAGGTGTTTTTTTTTATCTTTCATTCTATATGTATTATACTCCTTCCATTTTCTATTATAAGAAACAACTGTCATCCATGCTTTATTCTAAATTATAAGAAGTATTTAGAGAATGTTTTATTTTTTTAATTCTTATTTTTCATTCCACCCTTATTTAATTACGCTTATTTAATATCAATATAATAAATTTTCATAATTTTAAAATACCTATTACTTCTACCATATTTATTTTCTTATTCTCTATCTTCTGCCGTTAATTTTATTATAATAATTTTCTTATTCTCTCTCTTATTCCGTAGCTCTTCATAAATAAGGATATTTTAATAAAAAAAATGGTTATGATTTGGATACATTTATTGTTTTTAATAGCCACTTCGAACCATGAGATTCGATTAAACGTTTTTTTTAATAAAGAATGGAGGGACTATTAATTAAAAGGTTAGTGATACTCATATTTATTTTATTTCTCTATCTTATATAACCCTTATGAATAAAGGCATACTTGAAAAATAAAGTTTATTTCATACATACTTATTATTTTTAACTAACTTGAACCGATTTCTTAAACTGTATAATTCGCTTACTAAGCTCTTATTTATTAGAGCGAGTAGTATTTTTTTCCCCAGTAGATGATGTGCTTGTTTGGGATCCAATTGGGCACTAACAAATATTTATTTATAGAAACTGAGACAAAATTTCTTTCATATACTTACCTTATTCATAATAAAATCACGATTAAAAAATTGTTTTTGAAGGCTCCAATCGTAATTCCAAATAAGTACCATATATGGTTATTATAACCATATAATCATTCTTTTTTTTGAATAAGTACAGGAAACATTATCTTAATAGAGCTATTACATCCATTCTTAGAAGAAGAACCTAACCTTCATCAAACGTTCGCCTTTCAAATAAAAGGAGGAGGTTGATCAAAGAAACAAAAGACCCCATCAAACTATAAGAGTACCCAGCTAACTGATCGACAATGATTATGTTTTCTTTATATCTGTGAGTGATCATAACCTACCAATATCTATGAAGAATCGTCCTAATTTCATCTACAATATCCTTGAAAGGATGATCTTTATCATAACCTTTCAACATATAGTTTATAACCTCTATACAATCAGTGATTAAATAAATCTTTTTATACCCTTTAGACCAACACAATTCAAGGCCCTGAATACATCCAAGAATTTCCGCAAAAACAGACAGAACGTTTACTAGTCTGCAGCTGAAACCTTCAAGCCATATGTCATTTTGGTCTCGAAAGTAGCTTCCACACCCACTCCTTCCATTTTCCAATACTGAGCTATCAAGTTCGAGCTTAATGAAATCCCCTTCTTGTTGAAATTGGTTCCCTTGTGGAAGTCTGATCTTGTTCTCTGTAGCTTCTGTTTTAAGAATATCCTTATTCGAGCATGCTCTGAAGAAACAGTGATGAGCATTGAGGCCTCCTCTGATCAACTTATTATCAAAAAGTCTGTTACATCGTGACATCCATGTATTCCAAGAAATATAGCCGAACAAGTTCGACCATGAGACATTCCTAGTAAAATCCTTCACATCTCTTATTATAATGCTCTCTTTTTTTAAAAAAATGAACTATAGTTATCATAAATTATTATCTCCAATTTTAAACATAAGAGTTAGATAAAAAGTTTTCTTTGGTTTTAAATATAAGACATCAATTCATTTTATCTCCTAAATTCAAATTTTTTGTCCAAAATATCCATATTGATTAGTTTAAGCGGTTTCTTCAGTAAAGAGAAAGTTGCACTACACATGGTTAAAAAGTTATTTCCTCTGGCACTATTTATAAGAACCCAATGACAAAATTACATGGTTTAGAAAAGTGATTAAAATTAGCTACATCTAATAAGTATATCTAAAATAATTTTTTTTTCAAGTATGTTCTCATTTATAAAAGGTAAGTAAAAGAGAAAAATAGAGTAAATGTAAGTTACATACATATAATCCTTCACATGTCTTATGATAATGCACATTTTTAAAAAAGATGAACTATAGTTGTCATAAGTTATTTTCTCCGATTTTAAACATAAGGGTTAGACAAAGATTTATTTTGGTCCTAAATATAAGATATCAAATCATTTTGAATTCCAATTTTAATTTTTTTGTCCAAAATATTTTTGTTCGTTACATATGATGAAGGGATTTCTTCAATAAAGAGAAAGTTTCAATGCACATAATTTAAAAAGGTATTTTAGAAAAACCAATATATATTTATTATAAATAATTAACTTAAATAATTTTTTTAATATTAGAAAAATTAGTTATCTAGTTATTATATGAAGGACTAGAAAGAGGACCAAATAAGTTATTAATTATTTTTTTTGATACAATTATTAATTATTTTTTAATCATTAGTATTTAAAATATTCAAATAATTTTCCTTTTTCTCTTCTCATAATGTGATTCATTGTTTTAAATATAGATGAATTTTGAAATTTTTTTATTTCAAGAAAATTTAATAACTTAAATACATATAATTGATTTTAGAAAAGTGATCAAAAGTGATGGGAGGGAGAGCACTAAAAACATTTTAAAGAATAATTAAAAAATCTACCATGACAAAAAGTTTTTCTTAAATGCACCTAAGAAGTAAGAACTCAGATTCTTAAGTGAATTTAACTCTTTTTTAGTGCATGTTTGGCATCACTTATGAAAAGCTTATAAGTATTTATGCATAAAAGTGAATACAACACTCCTCTCATATACTTATATTGTATACTGTAAATTACAATTAAAAAATTATTTTTAAAGACTCCAATTACTATTCTAAATAAACACTTAATTATATCTAATATTTCTTCAACAACATTTGAATGTCTTTCATTTTATAGAACGCACATAGATGAAAAGGGTTCTTGGATAAATTTCAGATATGTTTGTTTTGAATGATATCTTTGAACAACAAATTGTTGGGATTTTCAGTAATTTTATAGTAGTGAAACCCGGACCGGATCGAACCGGAAGGTAGATTAGTCTGGTCCGATCATTGACCCGGTTTGTATTTAAAAAAAATTGATTATTTTTAATTTTTTTTAGAATTTTATATTAATAAACTTAAAATTTTCAATTTTTCATCGATTTGGCCATGTGTTAGTCGGTTTAACTTTGGTCTGACACAATGACCCTTGACCCAATATTTCAACCGGTTCAGTGATCAATCCGAATTTAATTACTGCAGTATTTTGAATATTTTCTTAAAATAAAATATATACCATTCTGATCCTATATATAAGTCAGTTTTGATCAAAAAATTTGGTACTATTTATAAGTCCAGTTTTAAAGTAGTAAATGAGATTATGACAATTTTGTCCTTATTGATTATACCAATAAAAAATAATTTAAAGATAAATAAAAAAAATTAAAAAATACTCATTTCTAAATGAGGGCATAGTTAAATATTTATCCTATAATTATTAAGTTAACTACCTCTATTTAATATATAAGATTTAATTAAAATGAATTTATAAATATAACGAGAGTGGTGTTTATTTACATTTATGACTTGATCGTTGTGGTTTCCGTCACCGAAAAGGGCCAGTGGGATAGGGCAGGCGTTGGAAGACGAGAGGACTGAGACGGGGTCAGAGGTTGTGGTTTATGTTTTCTTGGCCGTACAAATTAGCACGTTTCTTTATGATTTCCATTCTGACAATCTGGACCCTCGTACTCCTCGACAGGTTTTTTTAACATAAAAAAATTTACATTGCGCTCAAAATCGTATGGGTTGGATTATATTCTCTTTCAGCTCTCGATAAGAAAAATATTAAAAAATTTATAATTTAGATCCATCTATAAAAAAAAATCTTTAAGGATCTTAGTTGTATGAATTTATTAATGACTACTCTATGACTTATGAATATAGTCATATACACTTATCAACAGAAACTATTTTAGTTAATATAGATAGTTTTGTTTATGATGACTCTATGATTTATCAATATAATGAGATATACTTGTCAACGAGAGCTGATTTAGTTAATATAGATGGACTTATCAATGACCACTTTATGACTTATCCATATAGCCGCATATATTTTTCAACGGAAGCTATTTTAGTTAGCATATATGAGTTTGTTAATGGTTACTCTATGACTTCTCAATATAATCACATATATTTATTAATAAGATAAGTTCACATTTAAAATTTATATCACTAAGATTCCTAAGGACTTTTTTGATAGAGGAATTTACTCTGAGACTTTTTTTTATAGAAGAATCTACATTAAGAATTTTTTGATATTTTTTCCGGCCCTTAAAGTTTGAGTGAGATTTTCCCATGGATAATTTCAATACAAATAATTTAATAGGGTATTTTTTGGAAACTAACACATTTTTAATAAATAACTAATTTAACTAATTTTCTTAATATACTAGAATTAGCCAAGTTTATTTCATATTAACGATTGGAGATAATATTTATTTTTTGTTAAAAAATATAAATATTATTAGCTTATGAATATAAAATTTAGAGTAAAAAACTCTAACCATCCTTCTATTTTGTCTCAATTACACATATATTTCTTCTATTTTGAAAAAATACACTTAAGACTAAATCGTTAATTCTGTTAAGAATATTTTAAAAATATTCTAAAAATATATTTTTTAATCAAAATTTATATAGAAATAAAATTTTATTACAAATTTACCCTTAATACTAAATCCCAAATTTTAATTGATAGTGTGTAAATATTACAAATTTCTTAAAACTTGTGTATGATTTTTTAAATGTTTGTAGAAAAGAAATATGAAATCATAAATTTAAATGACTCATATAATTTCTGAAACCTATATAGTTTATTTTATTTGATAGAAAAATTATGTGTTTGATCTATATTTTTAGCCATTTAGGAAAAGAAATAATTAAATTTCAATAAATACGAAGAAAACCTAAAATTATAAATATTATAATCTCAAAATTAATAAATTTGGAACAGATTAGAAAATTATAAAATCTATTATACTTAACTTTTGGTGGTATAAACCCCCCCCAAATATAGCTATCTATCTATCTATATATATATCTATATGTTTATATATGTCTATTTAAATAATTCTAATGTTAAATAGGGGCATTTTTGTCAAAAAGTGTTCAAAGTCAAACTTAATGGCGTACTAATGATTTTGGCAGATGAAAATAAAATCTCAAAATATAAGAGAGGTTTATGTAACAAACATTTTAACATTAAGGGAGGTTTATATGAGTTTTCAAAATTAGATAGAAGGTATTTGTAATTAAGGCAAAATATAGGGATAGTTAGAGTATTTTACTTTAAAGTTTAAGTATCAGTTCAATCAACCCTATTTTTTCTAGAATCTTCACATTAGTAATAAGTAATAACAACCCTGCCGCAACTAAAAGTTTTGACTTCACCCATTAAGGTCCCGTTTGGATGGAGGAAAATTGGGTGTGGGAATTGGAAAATTTGAATTTCCATTCGGTGGTGTAATACCCCAAAATATATTTAAGGGTTAAATGTGTAACCCCCTGCTTATAAACACGTAATTATAATTCGATATCACTTAATTAAGTTGGTTTAGAGACCGTCGAATAGTTCAAAACTCGTTTAAAACTCCCTTTTATGGTAGGGACTTTACAAAATTTTCAAAACTTCTTTCCTACTCCAGTCTCAAATTCAATTATCGAATATAATCACCTGTGCAGTTAATTTACATTCATTCATATCAGAATATCTAATAGCAATCCCGGCAACCCCCGGGTTCCATTCATTCACTAGAAGGTTTAAAATTCCCATATAGGGGATTACACAACTGTAATCTGTTACTAAATCAGCCCAAAAATAATTTACAAGATTCCTGTCCAACAGGTTTAACCAACACATCCAAAAGTAAATGTCCCTACAGGGTTCTAACCGCTCCGGGTCGTACGCTTCTCCTTAGAGCCACTCGCCCTGTCTGAAAGGTTAGTTAAAGGAAATAATGAGATTCAAGAGAATCCCAGTAGTAACAAAACATTTATACCACATATAAGTACACAGCATGTAAGCAAATCATCATACAGCAGCACAAATCACACTTCACCCTCATCCCCTTTCTCCCCTGGGAAGGCACACTGTCCTAACCTGAACCGTTGTTAGCTACTCAGGGACTATTGGCGTGGCAGTGCATACACATAGCCTTATAGCTCATATAGCTATCTGGCTTTCACAAATGGCCTGTCGGCCTTCACAAATAGCCAAGGTATTAAAACTCGGACCGGTCATTGAATCGGTCGGGGTACTGGGTTAAGGGTCAGTGGGTCAAACCGGGACCAAACCGGAGCTAAACCGGGACCAAACCGGTGAAAAATTGAAAATTTTAGACTTATAGTATGAAATTCTAAAGGAAATTTTTTTTTTTTTTTTTTTTATGAAAAACTCCAACCCGGACCGGACCGGTTTTCCGGCCGGTTCGCCGGTTACCGGGCCGGACCGGCCGGTCCGGTCCGGTTTTCATAACCTGGCAAATAGCCTTTCGGCCCATATATATCACACCTCATCCTCATCCCCTTTCTCCGCCGGGAAGACATACAACCCTTGCCCGATCTGTTGTTAGCTACTCAGGGACTATTGGTATGACGGTGTTTACACATATTCACAATGTTGCAGCATACGTATTTATCACAAAGCAATGATATAACACACATACAATGCATCACATATGATACAAAGGAAAAGTCACTACCTCGTTCCTTCCTGACGTTTGCTGGCTCAGTGGGCTCACGAGGACGGCAAATGTCGAATCCTATAAACCAAATTAGGGACAATAAATCAATCTCTTTTCCAAGTTCTTAATTCCATAGTACTTAAGTTGGTTATCATTTAGACTCTTTAGGTGGCTATTAGAGGCCTAAACATATACCCAAAGGGTTGGGAAAGGCTATACCGAAAATCACCTTTGAAAAGTGCAAAACACAGATTTTTGGGGTTTGGCCGCGGCCCAAAATCCATGGGCTGCAGCCCAAAATCCATGGGCTGCGGCCCAAAACTGTCCAGAGACGCTCAGAAACATTTGGGCTGCGGCCCAAGAAAATCCAGTTTTTGGCTGAACTTCCAAAAATCATAACTAATTCAGGAAAAATCGAAATAAGGTGATTCCAAAGCCAAATGAAAGATATTTAAGTCCTCTTTCAAGGAAAAATATTGGCCATAACTAGAAATCACCACAAAAGTCCAGATTTACCAAAAACCTAACATTGTACCAAAACAGGGTCCAGCTTTGATGCCAAACTTTGGACAGTTCAAACTCCCAGCTCAAAAAGCGAAATGACACAAAATTTATGTTCATTTTGAATCTTGAGATGTGAAATTTAAGACTGGAAAGTTTCATAATTTTTCAACATCATTTGCCCAGTCAAAACGTGCACACCATCTGACTGTCCAGAACAGACTTATATTGGACAGATTTTCCAGATTTTGCTAATTGGTTTCCAATGGTCCCTAATTTCAAATCACATACTATTCTCACACAATTTGGCTCAAGGAACACATTGGAGCCATCAAAATGACCATATTCATTATCCATGAGCATGTTTTATCACAATCACCACATGTCACCTTAACATCTCCAATCAACACACACATTGCAATCCATTCCAACCCAAAATTCCAAGCCAATTCCAAATGCACAAAGACACTCTATGACACTAATTTCCACACTAAACACTAACCAAATCATGCTTTTCAAAATTTACCAAAAATCAAGGCAAATTCCAAAGTCCTCAAGACTCAACCAATGATCAAAGCAACCATACCAAAGTGCTTCTAATTCTTACCTCTTCTTCTTCCTAAAGCCAATTCTTCAACTCTCCAACTTCCCAATTTCCACAAGTTCTCAAACTTCACCAACCAAAATTCTAAAACCATAGAAATATAGCCCTCAACCTCATGAACAACATTAATAGAGAACATTTGAGCATATAGAGATGTTCACTTACCTCAACTCAAGCTTTTCTTTTTCTTTCTTTAGCTTGTTCAGCGAAAAATGGAGGAGGATGAGAGAGAAATGAAATATTGATGAAGATGCTCACATTTCCATTCTTTCTATACACTTAGCCGACTTGGGAGAAAGAGAGAATGAGTTTGAAAACTTTGACCTCATCCATGGTCCATATCTTGACACTTGGCACCATCTTGTTCTCCCTACTATGATTTCATTTAGATTTGCATGCACAAGATTCCACCCTTTGGTCTTTCAATCTTAGCCATTAATCTTGATTACTAAAAAGTGTTCTCAATGGTATCTAACCAGTCGGTCGGTAAATTTACCGTTTTGCCCCTGATTATCACAATGCACGATATATACTTCAAAAGTGCTCAATTAATATTAATTACATTACTTTGAAGTTGCTAATCCTTGGTCACAATCCAGGATATTACAAAATGTACAGAATAGATGGTAGGATTAATGACAGAAGTACCCCTGGAATTTTGTTATGACTTTAGTTCCGATTAACTTGAGATAATTATTTAGTCTTTTCGCCTAAAGTAAAAAATGACCAAAGGACTAATTTGAACATGAGAAGAAGGGAAATGGTGTATGGAAGAGAAATATGAGGAGAATATTTATTTGACCATACTATGAGACATATGGAAGCATTTTTGGCCAAGTAAAAAGGGATGATGACTTTAGTCAATTTTCACATACAAATATTAGCAATTAAATATTGTATTGCAAGTTGATATTTTATAAGACTATCTCCTTTAAGGGGCCATGACTTACGTAAGACATGAGGAAACAATATAGGTTATTAAATATGACATGTGAAGGCAATTTGACCAAGTTGTAAAAGATGATGACTAAGTCAATAATTTCAACTAAAGAAGTAATATTTGAAGAGTTGAAATTATGATTAATTCAAGAAGTCCTTTTGGCTATTCCAAGGGCTACAATTCGTATGGCATGAAAAGGAAAAGAAGATATGTTGAATTTGGTCAAATATTGTAACTAAAGTAATGTATTTGAAGAGGTAAAATTTATGATAGATCAAGGACTATTTGTTTTTGCCCTTTAAGAGCTATTTTTGGTGACAATAAAGAGAAAAAGAGAAACACATGAAAGACCAAGTAAGGAGATTAAAACTTGGTCAACAATTGTAGGCCAAACATAAGATAATATATTGAATACAAAGGACATCCATTTCATTCAAAAAGGGAAGAGGAAGGAAAGAGATAACTTGAAGCAAATTACACTTAGTTAATTCACCATAAGTGTATGACCAAATGAAGTAATTTTCATCACAACGTTTCTATACTTTTGCACCATATTTTCAGCTGGACTTTAAGAGATAAGAGGGGCCAAAAATCTGATCATTAAGTCATATATTGTCTCTCTCCTCAAGTTGGTTTGCAGTTGCCATACAAAGAGCTTGAAGAATCAAGTTTAGGTAAGCTATTTGATCTTGCTTTTCACCTCCTTAACCTCATCTATGGCTCAAGTGTCCTTCATAAACATTGTTCCTCTTGATGAGAGCTTCATTTATATGATTTTAGAATTTCAAGAGGAGGTGTTTTGAGCTATCATCTAAGAACAAAAGTTGAAGAATCAAAGAAAGAACTTAAGAAGGAGTAAGAGGTGAGTATTAGCTTTAATTTGAGCTATTGGTTGTGTTAGTTGAATGAGTATTTTTGGCATGTGTAAATCTGCCTTGATTAGAGATAAACAAGGGTTTGAATCATTCATGGTGTTTTGGTTATGTTATTGGTGTTTTATGATGATTAGAAACCATATGACACAAGTTTGATGCTGAAATTGGAAGTTGGTGATTGTTGAAATTTATTTTGAATTTTTCTGCCAAAATAGGATGTGGAGATTGAGTGGGAATTTGTCCATTTTGATGTTACTATTGTGTTTAACACGAAAAATTGTGTGCGAATAGCCCTAGGTTGTGAATTTTGGGTCATTGAAACTCAAAAAATAAAAAACTGGATTTTTTGCCTGAACAGAATTCCAGCGAGGTACCTTATTTGTGTGGTGTTTTTAGATAAACAATTGATCTCTAAAAATTCTGAAACATTCTAGTTAAATAGTATACATATCAAGCTTTAATTTGATAGGTCATTTGCATCATTTGTACACTGGGAGTTATGGATTTTTGAAGTCAGGTCATGAAAACTGGGTTGAATTCTAATAGTGTGCAATAAATGAAAATTCTGAGAATGCTGTGTATACAACTGAATGTAGGTGATATTTTTCCTTGAAAATAGACTAAATAAGGGTTACATAGCCTTTGGAATCAACCCATTTCGATTTTTATAGTTTTAGTTATGATTTTTCAAAGTTGATGAAAAATTTTGGCAGCTTTGGTCACTTATGCAAAAATTGAAGATGTAATGGCATAATGTAATATTGTTGAACTTTGAGATTAGGAATTGGTCTTTTAGGTTAATTGACCACTTTAACCCCTTAGTTGACTTGATAGATGTCCCTAATGATAACCAACTTGAGTGTTTTAATTACAGAAGAATTGGATTAATTAATAACCTGTCGCCCATAATTCTAATTATAGGATTTGACATTTGCCTTCCACGTGATAAATCGGTGCCAGTGCACGAGTGGAAAGAACAAGGTAGTGACCCTCTCTCTTATATTGTGTATGATGCATTGTATGCATGTCTTATCATTGAAACATGCCGTGGTGGAACATGAAACATGCCATTGTGAAACATGTTGTTGTAAAATATGATGTTGTGAAATATCCTGTTGAGAAACATGCCGTCGTGTAACATGCTATTGTGAAATATGCTGTTGTGAAACATGCCGTTGCGAATATAGCGAAAGCTATGGCAGAAATGCCGTTGTTGTGTTGTTGTTTGTGATTTGCTTACATGCTTTGTGATTGTACATGGTATAAGTAAACTGTCACTACTAGGCTTCTTTTGAATCTCATCCTTTCCATTGACTAACCTACAGCCAGGGCAAACAGTTCAAAGGAAAGCAAGTGACGAAGGGTGGTTAGAGCTTCTAGCTAGGAGTTTTAATTTTGGTAGTTGGTTGTCATGTTTTGTTGGGGATTAGTTGCACATGTTGTATGTATTGAATAGTGTTGTGTAATCTCCTGTATAGGAAATTGAGAATAGGCAATGTGCCCTGTAAACCCTTCATTAAATGAATGAAACCCGAGTGTTGTTGGGAATTTTTTTGTTACACTCTAATATTTATGAATGAAATCGAACTGCACAGGCCAAATATATACTCGAAATGTGAATGTGAGACTGCATTGAACAGGTTTTGGAAAAGTTTTTTGAAAACCCTGTTTTAAAGATGAGATTTTTAATAAGTTTGACATTTTTCATTGGTTTCTATTTCAACTTAATGACATATTTTCGAACGATAATTTCGGCTATTAAGGTAGAGGGTTATAGGTGACGCCCGTTTGGATCAAATTTTTTGGAGGAAAAAATTCCCCCCGACCCCTATTCTCCCATGTTTAAACGAAAATGAAAATGGTGGGAACCCAAATTGCAGCACCTACGAAAATGAAATAATGTTCCATTTGCCCTTGATGTGATGGCAACGTGGTATAAAAAGGTGAAGGATCTAAACCCAATTGATAGTATTGGAGGTGGAAAAACAGAGTGTGGTGAAAAATAGAGAGGGTGAGTGGCATTTTCCTGGTGACGATAGTGCATTTCGAACAACAGGTGGGTTGGTCCTTCTTGATCTTTTTGGTTGTTTTGTTATTTTTTGCTTTGAGTGTCCATGGTTTTTGTGTTGAGTTAAGCGAGGATGGCATTGACCACGGGATGTGTGTCGGAACAGTTGGCCATGGTGGGAACTCCATGAATGGGAGACAACTTTGTCGAGTGAACATTGATCATGAAGTACCCATATCGTGAACGTAGGTTAAATATGTGATATTGCACATACGGGAAACGACATTGTCCATAAGTGCTTGGTGGGTAGGCAACAGTTAACATGGAAGTTATAAATCAATCCTGTAACTATGACATTCGCGGAAGTTAAATTAGACCACACATAGTGGGTGTGACTACATGCAGGTGATGGGTCTGTGATGGTTATGATTAAATTTTATTTTCTGAGCGTAACGATAAGCCATCCATCATACGCATGTGGTTAATGTTGTTTATAGATTCATGTATGACCACCAACGAGTGGCGAGTATGTCACAGGTATGCGTAAAGATGGTGTTAATGTGCATTGACCTTAAGCAACCCACCAATCACATTTGGTTACCTTGTGAGAATACCCAGATTTTTTCATAGTGCCTACATTGGTGGTTTTGAAAATAACTTACTTGGCTATGTGGTGTGATTATTGCTCTAATCTAAGTGGAATGTTATAGCTTATATTGGTCTGTTATATATATATATGTATCTAGGCAACTGTGTAGGTGATAGACAGGGAAATGGATGAGTGTTTAGTTGAGATGTTGGTTGGATGTTTAGCTCTAGTGTTAGAGTTAAGGAAAGTGGTTGTGGCAATGTTTGTGGCAATGGCATTTAGTGGGCATAGGAGGAAAATCCCTTATAGCTCATTTAGACTAGATTTTCACTCTCAGAAAGTGAACCTCAGGGCAATGGTATATAGCAGTGACACGACTTGCTTTAACCAGATTAGGATGAACAGGGTGACATTTGATAGCTTGTGCCACATGTTGGACATAATTGGAGGGCTGAGACCTATGAGGCACATATTAGTTGATGAGTAAGTTGCCATGTTCTTGCACATTTTGGCATTTTATGTGAAAAATTGAGTATACAAGTTCAGTTTGGAAGGTTAGGTGAAACAATAAGCAGATACTTCAAGCTCGTTTTGAATGCCACCCTCAAACTACATGAGCTTTTCAGGATACTATAGCCTATTAAGGAGGATTGCATGGACGATCATTAGAAATGGTTTAAGGTATATACTTAGGACTTTACTTATGTCAATTTGCGTTTCAAATATTCATTATGTGTTCATATAGCTATTGTTAATGGCAAGGCTAGTGGTACTCATATATAAGCACAGGTGCTTACCCAACACAAGGGTCGATATTATAATAGAATGGGGGATATAATGACAAATGTTTTGGGAGGGTTAGCTATAGATGGAAGGGTCATGAGGGACGGCATAAGAAGGAAACATGGTTTGAAAGTTCTAGTCAGTACGTTTGAGATGAATGGACAATTTTTCATTCCGTTTACTGTTACAAAGTTTCACTTTGATTAAACTAATATTTAGTTGTTCATGTGTGGGGAATTACTACTTAGTAGATGTAGGTTATACTAATAGGGACATATTCCTTGCACCCTACCGTGATCAGCGTTACCACCTAAATGAGTGAGCATAAGGGCACCAAGCCCAGACTCCGCGTGGAATGCTTTAACATGCGACATTCATCTACTCGTAATGTCATTGAACGGAGCTTTGGAATTCTAAAGTTAAAATGGGCAATCTTCTGAAGCCTTTTATACTACTCAGTCAAGATTCAGAATAGATATATGGTTACATGTTTCCTACTTCATAACCTTATTCGTAGATCGACTGTCCCTGACCTATTAGATAAACAGCTTGATTCATTTGAACCCTACAACCTAAGTCAAGAAATTCCTCATATTTCAACAATGGAAATGTCAGTTATATGGAATAATTTTAGGGACAACTTGGCTTACGACATTTATAATGCTTATTTGGCACATAGACAGTGATTATGATTAGGATTCCTGTACTAATTCACAAACATCCCCATTATTGTCTTTGTAAACAATTTGTTTGTACTGCAATAAAATGATGTTGTCTATGTGTGTTTATAACAGCTTAATTTAGAGCTCGTTAAATTGTTGCTTATATTTGTACATGTCATGACACATAGAGTAACCAATTTTGATTTGTGTAGTGGTCCAATGAAGGAGTCCTAAAAGGCAAAGTTCCACATGTGGACAGCTGACAAAGACAAACTACCTGTGGAGTGTCTTATCTAGCTAAGGATGGATCAGAAGTTTATGGCAGCAACAACTTTAAGCCAAGCTACATGAAGACATCAGAACCAATGATGGAGGAGTGCACTTTTCGTAGCTAGATCAAGGGAAATCTGCATATCATATTGTGTAAAAAGATGATGAAACAGGTCGAGCAAGTGGTATATGATATGGTGTACGGGACGAACAAGTTCAGATTTGGATGGAATCTGGACAGACAATGCATTATTGCAGAGAAGGCAGTGTGTGATGACTATGTAAAGGTTAGTAATGTTCGAGTATTTCATGTACATTGCTTTGGAGACATATATTTGGTATTAGTTCATACAGGGTTCATTGTCAGGTCTACTAGAAGGCCGTATTGTATAGAAATAAGTGCCTGCCCCACTTCTAAGATTTCTATTACATGTGGTCAAAAGATAGGGTGGTCAATGATTAGTGCAAATCACCACTAGGAATGGAAGAAGAGATACATGAAGAACAACAAGACATCCCTAAGTCCCTAATAAATTTGGATTGTAATACCCCGAATTTTGAGACTCGAGGCTAGAGAATAAGTCTGAGATTAGTGGATTGCTATGTCCCGATTTAGCAAGATCCCAAATTATGATTAAGGGTTAATAACTTCAAAAGTGGATGTGGTTAGTGATAAATAACCCTTTTGGAGAATATGATGTGATTTGGCACTCGAATGTGATTCGTGTGTGTTGTGAGCAGCTCCGAAATCCTGTATTTGAGTTCAATTGTGGATTAACATCTGAATTGACTTAGAATAGAGGGAAGAATTGAATGGGGTATTGTGTTGGAAATGGTGTCATAGTGTGTTTTGATGTCATTGAAATTGGTTTGGAACTTTGGAATGGAAAAGTTGCAATATTAGGTTTTGAAATGTGAATTGTGTTGACATGTTGAGATTGTTTTGAAAAAATTTCAATGTGATGTGAATTTGATTGATTTGGTGTTTTCAATGGATTCCTTGTGAAAATTTATGTGGGAATGATGTTTGGTATGAAAATGGAACCATTGGAAGCAAAGATGCAAAATCTGAAATTCTGTCCAGTGAAACTTTATTCTGGGCAGTCAGTTTGTGTGAACATTTTGAATGATCAAATGATGTCTAAAAATTTTGAAATTTTTAGTCCTATAGTTCACATCTCAAGCTTTAAATGGACATATAATATGTGCCATTTCGTTTTGTGAACTAGGAGATATGACTGTCCAAAGTTTGGGATGGAAACTGAACTCTGTTTTGGGGCAGTGATGAGTTTTATGTAATTCTGGAATTTTGTAGTGATTTTGGGTAATGGACCATATTTTTCCTTAATAGAAGACTTAAATATATTTCATTTGGCTTTAGGATCACCTCATTTCTATTTTTCTAGAATTAGTTATAATTTTTCAAAGTTTGGGCAGAAATCTGCCAAAAATCCAAAAATTGAGAAGTATGACATCATCATGTTACATTGATGACATAAGCATGAGATATGTTATTAAATGTGTTTTTCCTTCCTCCTCCTCATTTCTGATGCTGAGAACAGCTGAAAAGAGAAAGAGACGTTTGAGATCTTTAGAGAGAGAAAGAGGAAGAAATTTCGCAAGGTAAGCCGATTTCTCCGACGATCTATCTCCTAACGCATATAACTCCGTTCTTAAGCTACTCTTTTATGTAATTTAAGGTTTGGAAGCTCCATTTCTTGTGTTGAAGTGAGCTAGGGTTTAGCCACTCTTGAGAAAAGCTAGTGGGAGCTTGAGATAACTTCTAAACTCTTGTGTATTGACTATTTTGGCTGCTATGGACAATTTAATCGGTGAAATTTCGCCGGATTGTCATTGGTTTCAAAAATGGAAAATGGGTGTGTGGGGCTGTTATGCTGCCCAAATTGGTACTAAATGGTAGTTGTAACCTAATGGAATAGTCAATAAAGTGGTTAGAAGTAGAAAGGAACGTGTTTACGGAGACGAAATCGAAAAACCCCAATTTTCCCCAGAATACTTGAGAATTTTGGCCAGCTCTAGAACATGGAGAAATGGAGAAGGAGGAGAGAGAGACGATGAGATGATAATGATGAAGAAGATCACTTCCCTTCCCTATGCTCACCACCTACCGATTTGAGAGAGAGAAGAGAAAGAAAAGTGAGTTCGACATGTTGACTAAAATCTATGGTCCACATTGAGCCACTTGGCATAATCTTGCTCACTTCCTCTATGAGCTTACATAAACTCAAAGCACATGATTCTGACCCATAGCCAATAAATCTCAACCATTGATCTTTAGCCACCAATGAGTTTCCTCTTTGGTAACTGACTAATTGGTCAGTAAACTTCCAATTTTACCATTTTTTCCCTGGTTTTCACTATGATTATTCAATTATCACCAAATACATTTATATCAAATTCCTATCACATTTCTCCAAAAGTGTTTAATACACTAATCACAATCAATTTTGAAATCATTAGCCCTTAATATCAAATTGGGTCATTACATATAAAGAATAGTAACAAATTCGGATCTCACTGGTCGTCCTCCACCATGAATGTAAACTTCCAATTTAGGAGATCATCATCCCACTCCCATGAAAATAGCAATTTCGTGTGCAATATCCCCTTCACATCTGCGGCAAAACAACAACATTAAGTCTAAGCGCCTATAAATGTCAAGGTAACAATGACAATGGCATACCTATCACTCTGTCCCCTAGCCCTATCCTTATAGTGATATCTGTAATGCTTACAAACTTGAAGCAATAGTCCCAAGCCTTGGTGTGAAATTGTTTAACTACACTTGTGGGGCGCAACAATAGGTAGAAGGTTTCATGAACTCCCTCCTCACATTCACAAATAGCAAAGTCGCTAACATCACACATGTTGTCTGGACTAATGTCTTCATCGAAGTTATCAAAAGTTTCATTACCCTCCATCTTGAGGATGATTAGGTTATTCTGGATGGAAAAGTAAAACTAAATGGATGAATTGCAACAATATAAGTATACAAAACATAACAACTTTGTACAACTTGTACTTGTTAGATCTCATGTTTTGATGATAACAAAGAATGGTATGAAAAAGATTTGATTAATAAATAAGTTTGAACAAAGTAATAACAGGGAAAAGCATCACTTGAAGTAAGCATTGAAGTAATGAAGAAAGGCCAAGAGAAAAAGCTGAAAAACTTGATCAGAAGCAAGTTTTCTAAGGCATTACTCGAGTATGTACTCGAGTAATGAGACAAAACTTGAAGTAACCAGTGACACCTTCGAGTAACTTGCCAACGTTACTCGAGTAAGTACTCGAGTAATAGTGTAAATATTTTCAAGTTGCTCACGACCTGCCAATGTTACTCGAGTAACCAGGTATTTTACTTGGAGTTGCTCTCGGCCTGCCAACGTTACTCGAGTAGGTACTCGAGTAACCATGTAAAAGTTTTCCAGTTGCTCTCGGCCTGCCAATGATAGTCGAGTATGTACTCGAGTCCCCTATTTCAAGAAATATGTTGCTCTCGGCATTTTCAACCCTGTCAACGTTACTCGAGGAGCTACTCGAGTAACTCACTGTGGTAAGCAAAAACCTGAAGGTAGTACTCGAATAACTTGTTCTATTTTTGTTACACTTCACTCGAGGCATTACTCAAATATGCAGGTATTTAATGACTCATTTTAAGTGGATTACTCGAGTAAGCACTCGAGTATGTAGAATTATTTTTGAAGAAAAACTTCAAGTCATTACCCGAGTAAGTTATGCACATAAATTGAGTTTACTCGAGTATGTACTCGAGTAACAAGGTAATCAAATTTGAAGTGCTCTCGGCCCTAACATCCTGCCAACATTACTGTAATAAAGCATCGAGTAACCAAAATTTTATTTGAAGGTTTACTCGAGTTGGTACCCGAGTAACCTATGAAGAAAAGAATGCATTACTCGAGTAGGTACCCGAGTAAACATGCATTTCCAAAGGTTTGATATTTTGGTTATTCCATGCACTACCCGAGTAATCTTATATTTGTTTGTTGACTTGCAGTTCATCAAAGTTTTCCTGATGATACTCGAGTAAGTACTCGAGTAAACTTTAATGGATACTCGAGTAGTTACTCGAGTATGGAAACCCAGATATTTAGAAATCATTTAAACGTTCATTAATTTGTTTCCTATATGATTAACCTTTTATTGTATTAGTATTTCTAGCTTATTTACAGACAAACAATGAAGAAATCATATCAAATAAGGAAAGTTAAAAGAGAAGTTCAAATGCCACCTACCGCCAACGGATATTTTTCAAATACTAGAAAAGTCAATAGTGGCTGCGCACTCTCCAACGGACGAGTAGAAAAATGTTCCAAAGGTCATCACCAACATATCTATATAAATGGGAACATCCAAACAGAGAAAGTACAACAAGAACACACACGAACGTATCATCAAGTTCATTACTCTGTTTTTTACTCATTTTAGTATTTCTGTACTTCAGTGATTCTTATTCACTCTAAGAGAGAGATATTTCATTCAAACTCAATATTTGTTATTGAGATAACTTAAGGTTGTGGAACCTTGAGTTGGGATTGGATTGCAACTTGTAAGGGGGAGCGAGTGTCCAGGTGAAGGAACTTGCTTGTACTGAGGTGCCAAGAACCCACTGAATCTTGGAAGTTATAGTGAAACTCTCAGAGAAGCTCTGAGGACTGGACGTAGGTCAAAATGGTTGTGGCCGAATCAGTATAACTCTTGGTGTACACTACGGTGATATTTCTCCTTACTCTTTACTGTTTCAATTTCACCATCAAGTTTTATATTTGCAACGAAATTTTAGTATAACCCAATTCACCCCCCCTCTTGGGTGAAACGCGTGCTCTAACAGTACTATTTTCATAAAAAATGATGGCGTCCATAGAATCGCCTTTCTTGGCCATCCCCAATCATGATTAGTAATGTCATAATTGGTCCTTGGATACACTCTGTCCACCTTTACCAACACCCTGCAAACATTTGAGTGTGGTGAAACCTCGTCAAGGAACTGGTACTTTGACGGCATAACAGACTTTTTAACTTAGTATAAGGAAAAGAGATGAATGGCGAAAATGTCTAAAACACCACCATACTAGGCAGACTTGTATAAATACTACCATTAATAGCCGCCAACTAACCACACTTGTTGTAATTAATGTCCATCAACCCTAAAAAACACCTCCTCATTCCTCGACAAATTGAAATATGACAATGCCATGCAGCCACTTTTTGAATAAACAATGAAGGACATTAACGTGAACTTATACTCCCTGTCAAATACTGGATCAGTTACTATGACAACATTATTTAAGTAATTTTTGAACCTTACATTGTCTTTAAAAAAGAAAAAAAAGAAGTTCAACTTGCATACATGTCCAAAAATTGTTCATCTGACATAGTCATATGAAATAGGGGCAAAAAGAGAACTATCTCAAAAGGGAACACTGTTGGCAACCCATGGGCACTTGATGGGTATGGGTGAAAGGCTTACACAAAGAACCCTTTAGTTACTCCGTTGTTACTATACAATCCCTGTAAGTTAGAGTCATCAACTGTGATTGCGACGTCATTTAGACATTTCTCAATGAACGTTGGAATTTCAAAATTCTGTTACCTATGTATTGCATATGGTCACAATATGGTTATCTTGTCCCAACACAATATTGCTTTAATGCCTGTCAGTGTCTGATAGCGTCAACTATCGCATTTCTATTGGTTGGTTTTTCGGTGCCCATGGCTAATATTGTCCACTGACAATGTTTTAACCGTGATGACTTCTTGGCCACATGGTGGTTAAGTAAAGGTTTTCCTAATCCTAGGTTTACATTTGGGGTCCAACCCCCAACCTCCCATTCACTCTCATCATATTCCAACTTAGAACCCATTCTTCCACACTCCAGTACTATTAACTAAAACCCTAACCCCTAATTCATGAAATTCTATTACGCAATGGAAAATAGAAGATAAAAAAGGAGACACCAGCATAGGAGGTGAGTGAAGACAAACGCGCTACCAAAACCCTGATACAATAGAAGAAAGGACCATCGACGACCGTCATTGCCAGCAATCGAAAAAGGAAGCAACCAAAGGCTGCAATGTTCAAACCTTGACAACATACTTCAAAGAGGCTTGCAATTGTACCCATGAAGGGAATAAACTAGACCGTAGAGGCCGAATGTGAGGCTTCGCTTGTAAGGGTTAGTTCTGACGATGAGACTATCGGCTCCAACAAGGAAAAAGCGGTTGAGGTAGCCCTCCGGCTTCCCTTTCTAAGAAGGGGAAAGCAGAAAAAGTCCCCCAAGTCTGCACCAGTCAGGGCAACAATGTTAGCCTCCTATACATCACCTTAGGAGAGTGATAAAGGTGTCCACGACAGTGGCTAAGGTGGAGGTTGGCTTCCATTGGACCATGTTGACGTCTTCCACCAACCCTGACCCAACTTGGAGACCCCACTACCAATAAGATCAACAGACTTATTGGATCTTA
This sequence comes from Inga leiocalycina, assembly GCA_963242795.1. Lineage (NCBI taxonomy): Eukaryota > Viridiplantae > Streptophyta > Magnoliopsida > Fabales > Fabaceae > Inga > Inga leiocalycina. The sequence goes on from OY725321.1 coordinate 65,806,338, forward strand.
GCACAAAGTTAAATATATTGCACAATTTACGCATGGAAATTTTTGTCTTGTTTTGTTAGTCGATATGCTGAAAATAATGGCATCAATTGGATACGATATGACTCTATATCTTGGACACTATGAGAAGTTGCTGAAAGTGTCTATAAGCCATAATCTAAAAGTGGTGAGGTACTTTTACTATAACTCGGAGTTCATTTCTGTATTTAGTGGTGGCTTTCTTAGGAGCAAGTACCTTAAGACTAAGGTAAGGGGGAAGACGATTAGATTGACTCCATCCGACATCAAAACTCTCCTGAGTACTGAAGATACTACTATGCATCTATTGACACCCTTGAAGCCTAAAGAGATTTATCAATTGTTGAGTGGCAACAACGACTATTACGGATGGCTGATGCTCAAGCCAACTGATTTTCCAGACGACATTAGGGTAATTCATAAAATTTACTTAGTGTTTGGTGAACAACTATTTGAACTACTCGCACATCAATGACTATGACTATCTTGTGCTGGCCTCTATCACAGTAAAGCAAAAGAGAGATGTTGGTGTAATGGTGTTCAATGAGATGCAGAAGGTGGTTGACTCCAAGTCCCTGCAAACTTTGCTTCCATACCCTCAGTTGGTGTCACACATTTTACCCAGTCATAACATTTCTTACATAGAGGATGATGATCAGGATAGTACCATCCCTAAGTTTGATAAGACCCACCTTACCAGATTGCACATCACCTTACTTGGTTCCTCTGCTTCGAAAGGGTTTCAAAAGGGGAAGGGAAAAGGAAAAGCTAAGGCAAAGGCGCTTTTTGAACCTGCTCCTATTGTTGACTCTTCTATTTTGGCTAAGACCATGAATAATATGTTTAGCTAGGAGCTTACTTCTTTTGAGGCGAGAGCGGCTGCGTGTCTAAAGAAGTTGTTCGCATAGGAGTTTGTGGCATTTCAAGATAACATGTTCTAAAAAAATGAGATGGTTCTCCACGATGCCTTCAAAGTGGCTGATGCTGTAATGGATGCTTTGGGTGCGTATGATGCCTATCTTAGTGAGACTGACAAGGCCATGCATTTTCGCATGGAAAGGTACGAGACCATGCTTCATAAGCTGGCTGATGCTATGGCAAGGCTTCCTGACAAGGACGATGGTAATGGATAGGATATCGCCGGTTCTTCTCAAGTGCACATTATCCTTGATAACTCTCCTCAACGTCATTAGGAGGATATCCCTTATAGTACTCAGGCGCCTAATTCGCAGCCAGGCACCGAAGCTCTAGCTGACTTCCCTTGCCTAGGTAAGTGCAGTGATTGATATGAAACAATAAAAAGGATTTGAGCTTTTTATTACCAACTACTTTTTGCAATTCAAAATTAACTTGTTCTAAACTAATTCTTGTTGGTATTTTTCTTGAAAATATGAATTGGAATTATGATGGAATTAATGAAATGAAAGAAACAAGAAGATTAATAATGGAATGAACAATCCTTTATAGCAATGGCGCAAGCAATCCTCACTTCAAATAATTATGGGAGATGAATCATGCTAGCTTTAAGAGACTCTAAGGGCCACCCCTTATACTAGGCCTAAATTAAATTGATTAATACCAAGTTACCTTGCATATTAATCTCTCTAAATTAGGTTGATTAAGCACTCTAGCAATTAAATGAACTTAAAGATTATATTTATATTTAATCCAATAACTGAGCCATCTCACATCACCACTTGATTTTGTTGTTAATCTTAATTTAACAATGGCCATTGACATGAAAAATCAAGATTAATGATGCTAAAGCCCAATGCTAAATATAATTAATAAATTCTCATTTAATTAACCAATGCAAACACAAGACACCATTGATCTATTAGCCTAACCACCTTGAAATTAGCACAAAATGTTCATAAAATCATCAATTCAATGACTAACCAGCACAAAGAAATTATAATTAAGTTAATTAGACACAATGCCAAGTATCTAACAAAGGTTTGAACTACATCCACTCTCTAAATATAACAAAATAAATAAGTCCAACATTATAAAATTCATCTTAAGGTCCAGGAATCACAAATATAACAGAAATAGAGAAATGAAAGAGTAAAAACTCCCCTACTGAGGTCCCAAGTTCATGCCAATGCACCCTCATTAAAGATAGCACGGCTATAAAGATGAGCGACGATGGAAATAAACACTAAGAAAGCTACGGCTGGGTGAGGAAGAAGAAACTCGTTGGCGGTTGTAAGTGGAAGAGAAAAACAGAGGCAAGATGAGGATAAGTGATGAGAGCTCCATGGAAAGGAAAAAGAGTCTCCTTTGTGGCTCTACTTCATATCATAACTCTACCATTGTTTCAAGAGCTTTATCAGTGATAATGGTGGTCTCCAACAAAGGAATAAGATGGTGGTGGGGAGATAAGGATGCTGGAGGTGGTTCGATCTCTGTATTCTCCTTCTTCCTACCAAGTGTCATGCGATATTCTCTGGTTGAAACTGAAGTCATGAATGTTGGTGAAGTTGTGAACATCGATGATGTTGTGAACGTTGTCGGTGACGATGGTAGTGGAGGTGGAAGTCGCTGGCGACGATGATGGTAATGCGTGGTGGAGAAAAATGATGGAAGGAAGGGAAAAATGGTCTGCTTCTTCAAGGTCCTTACGCAATGCTTTTGGTTCATGAATGTCAAGTAGGAGGTCTAAAATTGACCTAAATGGTTGTTGTCAAAACGTTGTAGTTTTGATAGGGACCAAATTGTCATTTACCAAATTTATGGGACTAAACTATCATTTCTGAAATTCAAGCCCCAAACTGCCTTTTTCTAGTTTAATCCAAGTTTTCAGGTACCTATAATTGAAAACAATTAAACCAACATCAAATCCTCTCAACAAATTAATGATTAAGAGTAATTACAATTATTTATAAAATTTTTCCTTTTTTAGTTCTGATTTAATGTATTTACTCTTAATCTTAATTTATCTCTAAAAAGGCATTTAAGCTCAATAATTATGATAAAATCCCTAATTAAAGTATAAAAGTATATAATAAAAATATAGATTTGTCAACTAAGTCAATGCCCTTGCCACAGAAGCCAGTGACGAGGTCACACACCTACCTGCCGAAGTCACTGATGCCACTCATGATGTCATTTACTCAGTGTCTGCTCCAACTGAGTATGGTCAAACTAGTATCTGAAGTAGCTGAGGAACTTATTCACCCAACTGCGTCAGAAGTCCTTGTGCAAGTAGTTCCAACTCCCTCAACTCTAATGGATGCATTGGCAAGTACCCCAACAACAATAGTTGTGTACTCTCTACTATCGAACCACTAGCTACTTTGTCCAAGCCATTCCAACCTGTTCATGACATCAACCTTCCCCCACCCCCTTCAAATTATCAGCACCAAATCTCTAGTTCCTCATAAGATCCCAAGCATGATTAGGTGTCGTAGACCATAAGTGTAGGTTGATGTTTTTTTATTTATAGTTAATGGCTTATGGTTTCTTGTAATGTTAAACATAGATGAACATGTATATGTTTCTGGTTTGGCATTTATATAGTTTAAGTTTGTTTTGCATTTTATTTCCTTTGTCATTACCATAACGTGATCATTAAAAAGCTGTGGTTAAACCTACTCCATTGTAAGCCACTTGCACTTCTTCAACCATATGCAAACGGTGGGTGCTTTATGGTTGTTGCATATGACATAGTCACGGCCATGTCTTAAATACTTTAACCATAAGCCACTTATGGGTACGCTGTGGGCAAAAATTATTGCGAACTCAACTTAACCATAACGTACCCTTTAGTTGCCCGTGGTAATCATCGCTTCCTTCCATGATTACCCATGTGCATGCAATGGGTATGCAATGGACGTAGATGACTCATGCAGCACATTATAAATACATCCACGAATGCTTGTTAACCACCATGTGCCCACAAGTTGCACACAGTGATGTACTCATTCTTTCATACGGAATTAACCATTCATAAAACCTACTGCACATTGTGGGTAGGCCATGGTTAAGAAGACAAAACATACCACATTATAAACAATACAATATCACCATTGACAACTTTAAATGGAGCACTGATAACTCCCCATTTTTAATATATTTGAGACACATTTTGATATAATTGGGGAGTTATCAATGCTAATTTAAGATGATTTTTTTGAGATTTTACAAGATATCAAGTTGGTGCATTATTTGGGGATTTTATTTTAAATATTGTAGTTTTAAATATTTTGAAAAAAAAATAAATAAAAGATATATTTATTTGGCTTTATGTTAGTTTTTGGTTATTATTATTAAATAGTTTTTTCCCTATAGGTGATGAGGTGACGTGGTTTTAGGCTGAAAATTGGTGGGTCAATTGGACCAAAAAGTAAAATAGGAAGAGGGCCACCATGGACTAAGGGATCAAGTATTTCTTTTGGACCTAAGGGCTTAGCAATGAGGACACCGTTTGGAGTTAGGAGGTGGAGTTGACTGTGAAAAAAAAGAAAAAGAAGTGACACCGTTTTGGGGGCTGGAATGGAAGACCTAGAGAAAACAAGAAACAGAAGGCAGCTGGACATAGGAGATAGCCGCAATTGTTGACAGTAGAGCTTCGTCTCTTGACTTGAGCAGCCGCACGACTTAGCATCATCACCTTCTTCATTGGGTCTTCTCTGGATTGTCTGGCGAGAACCAGAGGGCGTCGATTGGAGTGCAATCTCCGTCTTCTTTGGAGATTTGTTGGAGGATAAGGAAGGCTGAACCAAGGAGCAGCTGCCATAACCGAGCTTGAAGAGAGACTATTCTGGACTCTTCATCCTTCTTCTTTATTGAGAACCAGAAAGTAGAGAGTGCCGAACCAGAGGAAGCTTGTTTAAATTTTCATTTCACTACTTCGGTTTGATTTTCATTATGGTTTTGAATTCTAGATTTGCTGCTGTTGAGTTGACTGGAAGTAAAGCCATGTGTGGCTAATTTTTTTTGAACCTAGAGTAGTTATGAACTAATTTGAGGATTTGAGCATGTATGAACTAATTAATTGTGTTTAATGTTAAATTTTGTTTACTTAATCTTTTATTATTTTATCTACTTAGTGCTTGATCACCACTAAGTATGAATTTGAAGAATTTATATTAGCTTTGGGAGAGGGATCTTAATTGGACTATAGGATTAAGTAATGTGGGATTAGAATTTATTCTAATTTGTCAATAGGATATGGATATACCTATTGGACCCATATAATAATATTAGAGTGAATTTGGACATTTATTGCCTCTTGAGTAAATTAGTTAGGAATAACAATTTTAACTTGAGAGAGAAGTATAAGTGATTGGAAGATACTTATATTCATTTAAACTCTAGATTAACAATTTAACATTAAGTACTTTTAATTGGGTAAATACATGCTCTAAAACTTAAAGAAGGGATTAGCCACTCTAGGTTGTTTTTATTAATTGAAGTCTTTAAATCGTTAGATTTGTTTATTTTGCATTTGTTTAAATTGTCTTTCAATCTCTTTCTTTGATTTACTCAACTTAAATGAAAATAAAAATTTTAATGCCTAATTATCTATTATCTTGGATCTCTGTAGGATAACCTTGATTTGCTATTATACTATTCCAACGGCCCGTACACTTGTGGTGCATATTTAAAATTTAGTAGCATCAAGCACATTACAGACACATCTAGCCACCCATTTCTTCGTGTTGTTCTGTATTAATTAAAGTACAGTACAATTTATTCAACAGCACACCCACTAGCACGGTGGGAGCCATCTTCTACTCCTCCAACCAACATAGCCACCCCCACACCTCTATCCTACCATTCCTATCCTGTTAAACACAAGGCACAAATTCCTAAAGTGTTTGAACGGCTTCATCCTGTAGAAGGTAGAGCCGGTAAAGGCTAGGCCCGGCCCTTCAAAAGCCAGGGCCTAAAAGGGCCAACCCTTTTAGGCCCGACTAAAGCAAAACAATCATTTTTTAGGCTTGGCCCCTGAGTATAAGGGCCAGGGCCAGCCTTACAGGGCCGAAGCTATGTTAACAATTTTTACTATTTTTTCAGTTTTTTAAAAAATTACAACAATGCAAGTTCTGATTTAATACATAAATGTTGTTAAAATTAGGGTATAAATGGTACACATCATGCAACAAACAAACACATTCACTAAGTCATAGTCAAAAGTAAACTAGTATCCACAAACCCCAATTACAAATAATTAATGAAAAGATTTAACAAAATTAAAAATACTTCTAATTAATATGTCCAGAACAGTGTAAGTAGTCAACAAAATAAATAACACAAGATATAAACAAAATAATCAATAGAAAATAAGTCAAAAAATACAAAATTGGTAAGAATACTTATGAAATAAGAAATATCTTTTATAAGTTTTTAATTTTTAGGATTCTTAATTCAAGATATTCTTATGAAACTTAATTCTAAAAAAGATAATAACAACTAAATATTTGCAACATTATTAACAAAGTATAAAAAATTAATAATATTATTATCTTATAAATAATTTCAAATATATATATATATATATGGCCCTAAAAGGGCCGGCCCTTTTAGGCCCATTTTCACTTCTGGGGCACAAATTTTAAGCCCGACCCTTACAAATTCAGGGTTTAAACGAGCAGACTTGATGGGCTCGACTCATTTTCCTGGCTTATTGTTTATGGAATGTTCAGCCGATGAGAGATGCCATTGTTCCCTTTGAAGCCATATGTGGGCAGCTTTTCTTCCATCTTTAATTCTAGATAAACCAAATAACTAGGTTTGAACCCCTTATCGTCCATTTAGTCGCCTCTGAGTTCCATCTCCACCAGCATATCGAAAAGCACGTCGTCTGCTTCAGGGGTCCAAACATGACATCGAAGCCCATTTCCTTTCCTGAAACCACTGTCCACTGTTCCTTTGTCCGCTATATCCCCATTGGTTTTCACTTTCTGTTGGCCCTCTGTAACGGCCTACTTTTTGATTAAGGGCTAATGATAATTAATGAGAATAAGTTGTGAATTTAAATTGGAATTATTATGGGTTTTGTGACAATATTAATTAATATGCCATGATTAGTGGAAAATTGAAAGAATGGAATTATTGGGCAAGTAGTTAGTGATTAAGGGAGAAATTAATTACTAACTAAGAGGAAAATAAGATGTGAAATAAAAATGGCTAATGGAGGGATTAAGGTGATTAATTGGTTGATTACTTTATGATAGCCAATAAAAATCTGACACTTGGCATGTTGAGAAGAAGTAAGAGAGTGTAGAAAAGTCAAATCCTCATTTGTTTAATCTTTTCTCTCTCTTTCCCTCCCATTTTGGCTGAAGAGACAAGGAAGCATGGGCATTATCATTTCACCTTCTTCAAGCTTCTCTTCTCTCTTCATTTTCTCTCTCATTTTTCGTCCTCCATTGAAGCTTCAAGAGAGAGGAAGTGTTCTTGGTAAAAGGTGAGTTTTTGACCCTCTAAATGGCTTCTAATGGAAAAACTCCCTTCTATAAAGTTGTTCCTTGTGTTGAGAGCTTTATCTTCATGGTTTTAGATTTTCCATTGGTGGTGTTTTGAGCTCTCAAGGAATTTTGGAGTTTGGAGAACCAAGGAACTCCTTTGGAAAAGTTGTAGAGGTGAGTAAGGCAAACCTTTTTACATAAGTTTTGTGGCATTTGGTTGAGTTTGAATTTTCTGGAAATTTCTGCCCTATTTTCGAAAATAAGGGTCTTAGAGAGTATGGCATGTGGTGGTCATGGAAATGGTGTGTTGTTGTGTGTATTGGATAGATATAATTGATTTGAGGTTAATATGTGAAGTTTGTGGATTTTGGAAATTGGCATTGTGTTGTGGTCTTGGGTTATATCTTGGAAATTAATGTGAATTTGGTCATTTTGAGGTAGCCATTGTGTTCCTTGTGAGAAATTGTATGGGAATAGGTTTTGGTATTGATTTTGGAGTCATTGGACACTTTGGTAGAAAATTGGAAATTTGTCAAGTGTGAATTTTGTTCTAGGCAGTCAATTTGCACGAATGTTTTGAATAAACAAATGGTGTTGAAAAATTCTAAAAATTTCTAGTCTTAAATTTCACATCTCAAGCTTCAAAATGGACATATAATTTGTGTCATTTCGTTTTGTGAACTAAGAGTTATGCCTTGCCAAAGTTTGGGACTAAAACTAGACTCTGTTTTGGAGCAGTGTTGGGTTTTGGGCAATTCTGGAATTTTGTGGTGATTTTTAGTAATGGTATATATTTTTCCTATAAATAAGACTTAAATAGATTTCATTTGGATTTTGAATCACCTCATTTTGATTTTTCTAGAATTAGTTATGATTTTTGGAAGTTCAGCCAAGAAACATGATTTTTCTTAGCCACGGCCAGCGGATTCTGGGCCACGGCCAAATGCTTCAGACCTGTTTTTGGCCGCGACCAACCGCCAAAAATGACATTTTGGACTTCTAAAGATGGTCTTTGGTCAAGTGTTTTCCCAAGCCTTTAGGCATATGTTTAGGCTTTGATTAGTCATCTAAAGGTTGTGAATGATAACCAACGATAAATGTTATTTAAGTAAGGATTTGGAGTAGTGAATAACCCTACGTCCTTTCTTTGGTTATAGGATTTGATATTCACCCTGATCATGGTTCGATGTTCGTTTGATCGTGAGTAAGCTGTGCTGGAGCACACGTGGAAGAATAAGGGTAGGGAACTTACCTCTCCTGCATGTATTGATATTTGTGTTTATGTATTGATGTATGTTATTGCTTTGCTTGATTATGTGAAACATATATGAATGATTGAAGCTCTGTTTCTATTTATGATATGACCATGAGTATGTTGTTGAAATATTGAGCATGCGGATATATCATTATGTGAGCACGAGTTATTGTGATGCAAGCATGTCATGCATTAAACACTTATCTTGCATGCATATTGGTATCTGTTTCCTGTTGGAATTCTCTCAAATCTCACCCTCCCCTACCAACAGTGTAGACAGGGCAAGTGGATCAAGATGGAGCAAGCAACCAAGGGCGGCTAGGTCTCCTTATGGGCAAGTGCATTGGTAGTTGGTTATCGTCATATGTTGGGATGACTGTATATGTTTGGATGTATATGTTTAGATGATAGGTTATAATGTGTATTTGGAATGAGTATTGTGTAATCCCCATTTGAGAAATTGTAAAGGGCGTATGTGCCCTATGAATCTTTAGTGAAGGTATGAACCCAGGATTGTCGGGATTATTATTGTGCACTCTGATATTTATATGAATGTGATTTATCTTCACGAGGTAATTGTATTCGAAATATGAATGTGAGACCAGGTTAAAGTGTTTGTGAAAGAAATTTGTGAAAACCCTATTTTATGGATTGGAATGTAAATGAATTTTGATTATTATTGGTTTCTATTTCATTTTAATCACGTATTTCGGATATAATCACGGAAGGGGATTAAACCCTCCGCTGCCTTTCGTCACACCAGGGGAACCTGTTTTGGGAGTTAAATATATGGAGGCTTTGCAACTGTGCTGTTGGTGCGTGGCTTTCGTGGTGGTTAAAATAAATTTTTCTATTTAGGGCCAAAATGGTCTTTTGCCGCATTTTACTACCTCATTTTCTTCAAACCAAACAATAATTTTCCAATCAACCCATTTTCTTTTCCAGTGCTAACCAAACACTTATGTGGTAAAATATTTTTCCTTCCTTTTCAACCTTTTCTTTAAACCAAACGTGCCCTAAGGGAGGTGATTCAATTCCTGAGAACACCATGGAGGCATCACCACATCCTAGTGGCAACCCTTAAGTTCTACAAGCCACCCTTAAAAAGACCGAAGGCTCTAGATAATAGGCCTAAGCTAGGATAGATGCCCTACTCTTGGATTGGATTGAGCCCAAAACACTTCCTAAAATTTATTTTTTCAAAAAAATTATAATTAAAAAAATGAGAATTTGGTGTCGTGTGTGGTCATCTTCCCGACTCAGCGATATTCATAAGGAGAATTTTAGTTAACCTCTAAGGATATGACATAATTTCAATCAACTCTCAAAACTCTCTAAAACTTCACTGCATACCCTTGGATCAAAATGAAATTAAGTTTTGGGGTGAAAATACAATGACGCACTTACTTTATTTGTCTTATAAATGCCCATGTTTGTTTTGTAAATTTTCCTATTTGTCTTATAAATAGCCAAAATGTTTTTAATTCCCTATATTTTTTCAAATCCCTTTATTTGTTTTGTAATGTCTTTATTTGTCTTGTAAATGCCCATATTTATGTTGTGAATTTTCATATTTTTCTTGTAAATGGCCAAAATGTTTGTAATTCCCTAGATTTTTTCAAATCCCTTTATTTGTCTTGTCAATATCTTTATTTGTCTTTTAAATGCCCATATTTGTCTTGTAAATGGCCAAAATATTTTTAATTCCCTAGATTCTTTCGAATCCATTTATTAGTCTTGTAAATGTCTTTATAATACTCTGATTTGTCTTCTAAATGCTTTTTTGAAGAAAAAAAATAAAAAAGGGCATCATTGTCTTTTCATCTACAAAATGTAATTTCATTTTGACCCTTAAGGGTGCAGTGAAGTTTCAAAAATTTTTGGGGGTTGACTGAAATTATATCATATCCTTGGGAGCTCAATAAAATTTTCCATATTTACAAGGCAACGGGATGCTGGATAGCTAGAAAACAGTGGTATGGCCCATTATAAGAAAGGACGTAGTCACGGAGATATATTGTTACAAGATTTTATTTTATTTTGTTTTTAAAAACAAGATCCTTTCCTCGCACCTTTGTTGGTGGGATGAACTAAGCCGTCTAAAAATGACTTTTATTACAACTAATTTTTATAAATTAAAGTTGAGATAAAATTAATTAGTGTAATATGATTTATACTTACACATGTTTTTATAAAAATGTCAGTTTGATATAAACTAATTTGTATAATATATTGAAAAGTCAGTCTTACATGGTTTAAATGTGAAAAAAAAGCTAAAAATCAGAAAAAGAATTTGTTTCAGCTTTAAATTGCTTTTAAGCAAAAATTAAATTCTTGTGCTAATTTGAGCAAAAATTTAGTTGCCTCCAAAAAGTGGAAATGAGAGTTGCTTTTATTATTTTTTTGAGAGTTAGTTGGGCAAATATTCCTTTTCCAAACATACTATATATATAATTAAGTTGTTTGTAAACAAGGACGATTGTCCGACTTCAACGGTGTAGTTTCGGCGCTATGGCAAATATTCTTTTACCTTAAACTACCACAACTAAATTAAGAAGAGAAGATTAAGTCATTAAATATATCAGAAACAGAAAAAAAAAGGTTCCAAACTTACTTCTACATATTTACGCATAGTTGACGCTCCATACTTAACTGTTTTCATGAAACCGTGAAATATACAAAGGCGAAGTTAAGGGAATAAAATAGATAACGGTTATTTAAAACAACCGGTTAAGTATATGAGACAATATTTGATGGTTTTATATATCCACAGAGATATATAAGTTTGGTTTTTTTTTGGAAAAAAACCCATCGTTTACTTGACAGTTGTATCTAAAAAAACCGTTGTATATATATGCTACCAATATATGACGATGGTTTATTAAAACAGATTGAAACTTAAACCTATCATTTACTTGACGGTGGTATATAAAAATTCATTATATATATGCTACCAATATATGCCGGTTGTTTATCAAAACATTGTGAAATTTATATATTTGACGGTTTATTTTGAAAAACTGTCAAATATAAAGCTCTAAAATTCCTTTTTGAACCCTATTCTTGTGATTTCAAAATTCCCATTATTTCTCTATGCGCTCGTCGAACAGCTCTGATCACTCTTTTTTGGCATCCCCACCGTTATTTCCCTCTCTTTTGTTGCCGAAATCATGTCCGTGGCTGTCTATGAAGTTGTTTGTGGCTTGTTCTAGGTTTGGGTTCTTCGAAGCTTCGAGCCTAATGCTAATGATTCGAACTTGAATGAGAAGCTCTAGGTTCTTCGAAGCTCTGAAACTGATTCGAGCTTTCTCTGGGTTCTGGGTTCTTCGAAGCTCTGAAGTTCTGGGTTCTTCATGGTTGTTTGTGTGTGTTCGTCCATTCGCATAAAGGTGAGAAATTTCTACTCTTAACTGGAGTTAATGATTTGAACTTGATGCTAGATTCATATATGTGTTATAGTTGATTGAGGTTCTGGGTTAGTTTGGGGTTCTTTGAAACTGAAGAACCAATATGCTTATAGCTCTATTTGTGCTCTTGGGTGTTCTTACCTATTCTCTGATATTTTATAGCTTGTGTAGCTTGCTAGATCTAGGAAAACTGGTTGTTGCTTGTTGTGATTATTCTTTTAACCTTCTTGTTAGAATTTCAAGAAATCAAATCTTTGAGCTTTTACATTGCATTGAGTTCCTGACTTGCAATTTTGATATGATTAAATTGAGTTTTGGTGAAACTTTTACGTACTGAAAATTGGAATTAAGCTATCCAAAAGTGAATGCAAGTAGAATTTCATACAAGTTATCGCCTGTATGAATAATTGTTTTGTTTGTGGCTCAAATTCTAAATTTGGATATGTATGTTCTTCTTAATTGTTTGTTGAGCATTTATGATTGGAACCTAGATTAAAGGTGGTTAGTTAGTAGTCGTGATTTTATTTAGTATGTCAAGATTTGTTACAAGTTAATATATCGGCATCCGATATCGATAGTGACTCAACTATTGAGGGTCCTAACCCCTCTGCCTGAGCCGCCCCCTCCTTCAACCCCTTTAGTGCGCAGAATGATGACGCACAACTTATAGCACAAGAGGAAAGATCATTAAGGAAGGGTCTTATTGTGATAAAGGAGGTCTATAAAGCAAAGAGAGAGGGGATGTAACTTAATATGAGATAGAACAAGAAAGGTCAAGTTGTGAAATTTGACAAGTTCATTAGTTGCCTCGGGTATGTGGTAAAAAGCAACGTGCCTATCACTTTGAACAACTAGAAGAAGGAAACCGAGTTAATCAGAGAGACGGTTTGGGAAGAAATGGCAGCAAGATATGATGCTACATAGTTATTATATCTTGTTAACTAGTATATCTAACACTAACAATGATTTGTGTGTTTTGTAGTCAGGATTCCATATAGATGAGAAGAAGAGGATTATGTACTCGAGAAGGCTGACAGGGTACTATGCTCGTTCCGATCGTTTATGACAAAGTGATGCGCTTCGCAAGTATGCGGGTTGTGCCAAGTAATAAAATAATAAATAGAGTATCATCCCACGAGGAATCAATCAATTAATTTTTAGGTATTAAAATCTCAATTTCTTTTAAGTTAAACGCATCTAGTTATGAGAAAATTCAAAAGAAATTAATTAACAAAAACTATCAATATCAAACACAACCTAGAGTTACTAATCCCTCACTAGCGCTCCAAATCTTAAATCCATTTAATTAGTTAATCTCAAATGTTAATTTTGTTAATCTCAAGTATAAATAGTTATAAGTGCCTATCGGTCCACTCACAACCCTCTCTTAAGTATAACTGTTATGTCTAACCTAACTACTTAAGAGGCAAGATAACTCAAACACACTCTTCAACAATTATATGGGATTATTAGATATATGTCTATCCTAATTGCAAATTAAATTATAATCTAATCCCATATTATTTAATCTTAGAGCCTAATTAAAATTCCCTTCATTAAGATAAATCCTAATACTCAAATTTACATCTAATGGTGGCCAATCATCAAACGGATATATCAAAACAAGATTAAGTAACCAAAATTAACATAAATCATGAAAATAAAATCTAGTTCACTAGTGAATTCATAGTTTTTCTAGGTCTAAAAAGAAAATTAGCCACTCATGGCTAAAATAAAATCCATAGCAAAAATATTAAATTCAGATTTAACAGCAAGAAAAACAAAGGATGAAACAAAGAGAACAAATTTGTGAAAACCTCCCTTCCCACGTGAATCCCCTCCACCAAGTCGTCGTTGGAAACTCCATGAGATGCTGCCTCTATTTTGCTGCCTTTATTATTCTTGACGTTGCTCAAGTTGCTGCTGTCCCTCCAGTTGCTCTCCGGTTCCATGCGTTGCTCGCTTTTAATAGATATGAGTTCGGTCTTGGGTTGCGTACGTGTTCATTCTTTATCCAAATCTGTGATCTTTTTTTCATTCAAAAAGATAGATCATGTTACTATGTGAATCTCTTCCATCCACCAGATCACAATCGATTTTTTCTTCTTTTCCTTGTGTGTGGTCCACATCTTTTGTTGGGTAAATCTTTATTTCTTCCTCCTTGTCTTATGTGTGTTCTGATTAGCTTTTAGAGAATAGCTTTTACAGTTTACGAGGTAAGTATGTGAGAGGAGTTTTGTCTCGATTTGCGGAAAAGTGCTTATGAAACCACGGTTTTGGGGGTAAAAGAACACACACGTAATTGTCTTCTTGCTTTTTTTATCAATATATATATTTCTTGATGAATTCCTCTAGTGCCCATTGCCGTTAATACCTCTTGCAAGATTAAAATAGGATATGTGGGTAGATTTTGTATAAAATATCTTTTTATCCTAAACTCAATTAAAGGATAGAAAATATATAAAAGATAATTTAATAGATACAAAATATCACTAAATTTAATCAATTGTGCTCTAAAATCTGTATCTATTTAATTATAAAATATATTTTTATCAAATTCCCTCACACTTAGATATTTGCTTGTCCTCAAGCAAAAGAAAGAAACTTTCATTATTCGAACAAGAATAACATTGCTTACGAAATTCCTACACAAAATACAACACACCACCATACTTAGATCATGCTATCAATTTTTCTTCAATTTAATGTCTTATAAGAATGTGTCACTAAGCCAATAGCCTTAAACAGTTGTAATCATCTCTTAATGTCCCATGATCAAAGGATCGGCAAGTAATAAGTGCAATAATAAGATCAGTAAAGGAATATTACGCTACTAAAATCCTCTAGAAAAATTCAAAGGCCCCCATTTAACTAAGCTTTTCGTTTAATTTATTAGGGATCCTCAAGTAGAAAATTGATTCTTTTTTTCCATCTTGGGTTGTTGTAGGTTCCCTTTTTATGTGACCCTGTATATGGGTGATGCAGTACTGGTTACTCAGTTACTCCAAAAGATACCACAAGAGGTTTTTAGCCCAACTCATAACCCTCTGACTTTACTGTTTGACATGAGTGCCAACATTGGTGATGAAGTGCCCTCGGTTACTAAGTTAGGTCTAGAGAAGCCATTGGAGTTGTGTTTCTTATTCTTTTCTTTTTTTCCTTTTTTTTAATTTTCTTTTATATTCTTTTTTTTACCTGAGTCATGTCCTTAAACAAAATCTTACTTAGCTAGCAAAGGTCCTAATCTAATTTCTTAAAGAAATCATGCAGCAAAAATATTCATAAACTAATAATTTGTTGATCATATTACAAGCTACTCCCTATTTTCATAGTCCATCTCAAGATTTATACAAAAAATTAAGGCTTAGAGGGTTAATTGAAGCATTCTTTCTATTTTAATTTTTTTTTTCAATAGTACTCTCTAAGATGAGGAAAGTTCAAAGTTAAAGTCAACCAAAGCAATGCAAAAATTTCAAAATTTGAAAATCTTGAAAAAAAAATCGTTTCAATTGCATAAGGACAAGCACAAGAAAAAGAAAATAAGCAAAATCATATCCCTCCCCCACACTTAAATCAAGCATTGTCCTTAATGTTGCAAAAATCAATAAAGAGAGGGAAAGGAACTAGTACTCCCCTGGTTTAGATATTTGATTTTGATGTGGAGTTCTTTCGTCTAATTCCATCTTAAATGTTTCAACTTTTTGATGGCAGGAAGAGTGCACAAGCAAGATTTTTCAGCCATAAGAGAAGCAATCATTTTTAAACATGAATAAAAATGAGAAAAAAAAAGAAAAATAATAAATGAAAACCGAATCATTGGGTTGCCTCCCAACAAGCACTTGTTTTATAGTCTTCAGCCTGACTATGTCAGAAGGTCATGGAGGTTGAAATAAGCAGTGCCAATGTAATGCAGAGAAGGATGCAGAGGTGTTCAAAACTTGCTCACTTTGCCTATAAGCATTCTCCACCATATATTTTTTCAACAATGATAGTATTTTTAAGGGGCTCTTTAATGGCAAATGAATCCAATTCAGTTGGATTGAGGTCATCCATCACAACAACCCTTGCCTATAAGCATTCTCCATCATATATTTTTTTCAACAATGATAGTATTTTTAAGGGGCTCCTTAACGGCAAATGAATCCAATTCAGTTGGATTGAGGTCATCCATCACAACAACCCTTGCACATTGTTTAAACTCATTTTGATACTCTGTTGCTTTCTCCCTCTTAAACTTAACTTGCTCATCACAAAGTCGTAGAATTATCGAACTTCCTTATTTGACATCCACTAATTCTCTTGCAGTAGCGAGGAATGGTCTCCCAATAATTAGTGGAATGTCTTGATCTTCTTCCATGTCAAGAACAATGAAGTCAACATGATATATAAAAGAGCCAACTTTCACTAGTATATCATTAATGATACCTTATGTATAAGAAAAACTTTCATCGGCTAGCTTGAGTATAACAGTTGTAGGGTTGGCCATCCCCAACTGAAGTTTCTTAAAAAGAGAGGCATAAGATTCATAAAAGACCCCAAATCACACAGTGCATGACCTTCAAATTTGTCACCAATCATGCATTGAATAGTGAAAGAACCAGGATCTTTACACTTTAAAGGATCATTAGGCTTAATGACACTAGTGATCTCTTTTATCAGTGCTACAGTTGCAAATTCAGTAAAATGCTTCTTCTTACTTAACATCTCTTTTAGGTACTTAGCATACTTAGGCATTTGCTCCAAAGCTTCTATTAATGGGATGTTAATGTGTAATTGTTTGAAGATATCCAGAAACTTCTTGTATTGCTCATCAAATGCCTTCTTTTGAAATCTTTGAGGAAATGGTAGAGGTGGTACCATTTAGAAGTCTCAGTAATTGTCACCTTTTTATTTACCTCCTTTGTTGGGGAGTCCATATTCTTATCTAATCCCTTAACCTTTTGTGTTGACCCTTCATCATTTTCTACAAGAACCTTGGAAGTTTCTTTGTCATTAGATCCTAAAGGCTTCATTGTTGGCTGCTGCACTTCAAGTAATTCTTTACCATTTCTAAGGGTAATGGCTTTACATTCCACTTTTCCATCTCTACGAGGATTAGACACGGTATTACTTGGCAATTCTCTTTGTTGTAATACATTCACAGTAGTTGCAAGTTGTCCCATTTGTGTCTCAAGATTCTTGATAGACGATTCTAATCTTGCATTAGTAGCAGCTTGATCCTAAGTACTCTTTAGTTGAAAACTCGTGAGCTGAGATATCATTTCCTCTAGATTAGTTTTGGGCTCTTGAGTAGGAATATATTCCTTTTCCAATTGATAGAAGCCAGGAGGTGAAACTTGCTTTGTATTAGAAGTTGATGCTTGATTAAGAGTGGCACCTTGTTTCCAAGAGAAGTTAGGATTGTTACGCCATCCAGGATTGTACTAGTTTAAGTATGGATTGTTTTGGATATTGCCATGGTAGTTTCCAGCATTGTTTACTGGCTCTATCTGTTGAGATATGAGGCATTGACCATTAACATGGTGATCTCCACAATAATCACAAGGAGTATAGATAGCATTTACTCCCATATGTCCACCATTAGATCGGTTTACTTGTGCTTCTAAGTGGTCAAACTTCTTATTGAGAGTTTGTAACATTGCCATTAACTTTAATGAAGGGTCTTCAATAACTTTCTTTACTGCTCTTCTTTCATTGTTGTTCTGGATAAAGTCAGCTGATAAGTCATCTAAACATTTCCAGACATGATTCACTGGTTGCTTTGTAATTCCTCCATTAGTGACGGCGTTTAATTCAGATTTAAATTCAGGAGTCAAACAAGTACAAAAGATTTGAAGCAATATCCATTTTTCTAGATTATGACCTAGATCTGCCTGACAAGCAACTTAAATCTCTCCCAAGCTTCATACAAATGTTCACCGAACTGTTGAGAGAAGTTAGTAAGATCAACTCTTGCATCCACCATCTTATTGTGTGTGTTAGATCTCTCATGTTTTGATGATAACAAAGGATGCTATGAAAAAGATTTGATAAACAAATAAGTTTGAACAAAGTGTTAACAGGGCAAATCATTACTTGAAGTAAGGATTGGAGTAATGAAGAAAGGCCAAGAGAAAAAGCTGAGAAACTTCATCACTGGCAAGTTTTCTAAAGGGTTACTCGAGTACGTACTCGAGTAATGATACATAAACTTGAAGTAACCAGGTCAACCTTCAAGTAACCTTCCAACGTTACTCGAGTAAGTACTCTAGTAAGAAGGTAAATGATTTCTAGTTGCTCTCGGCCTGCCAACGTTACTCGAGTAGCTACTCGAGTAACCAGGTAAATCACTTAGTGTTGCTCTCGACCTGCCAACGTTTCTCGAGTAAGTACTCGAGTAACCATGTAAAAGTCTTCCAGTTACTCTCGGCCTGCCAACGATACTCGAGTATCTACTCGAGTCCCCTGTTTCAAGAAATATGTTACTCTCGGCATTTTCTATCCTGCCAACGTTACTCGAGGAGCTACTCGAGTAACTCACTATGGTAAGCAAAACCTGAAGGTAATACTCGAGTAACATGATATGTTTTTTTATCACACTTCACTCAAGGCACTACTCAAGTATGCAGGTATTCAATCACTTATTTTAAACTGGATTACTCAAGTAAGTAATCGAGTAATATGCAGAGTTATGTACACAGAACTTCAAGTTGCTACCCGAGTAAGCTATGCAGAAAATTTATGTTTACTCGAGTAAGTACTTGAGTAACAAGGTAAGAAAACTTGAAGTACTCTCAGCCTTGAAATCCTGCCAACATTACTGGAGTAAAGCATCGAGTAACATAAAGCTTATTTGAGAGTTTATTCGAGTCGCTACTCGAGTAACCTATGAAGAAAAGTGTGCCATACTCGAGTAAGTACCCGAGTAAACAGGTATTTTTAAAGGTTTGAAATTGTGTTTACTCCATGCACTACCCGAGTAATGTAATGTTCATTTGTTAACTTGCAGTTTGTCAATACTTTCACGATGATACTCGAGTAAGTACTCGAGTAAACTTAATGAATACTCGAGTAACTACTCGAGTATGCAAGCTCAGATTTTGAGAATTCATTCCAACGGTCTTTGATTTGTTTCCTATGTGATTAACCTTTCATTGTATTAGTATTCTTAGCATATCCACAGATAAACAATGAAGAGATCTTACCAAATAAGGAAATTCAAATGCAACGTTCAAATGCTACCTACCGCCACCTACTGCAAACGGATATTTTTCAAATATTGGAAAAGTCAACAGTGGCTGCGCACACTCTAACGGGCATGAAGAAAAACATTCCAACAATCATTACCAACACATCTATATATACGGGAACATCCAAACAGAGAATATATAGAACAAGAACACACACGAACGCATTATCAAGCTCATTACTTTATTTTACATTATACTTGTAATTCTATTCTTCAGTGATTCTTATTCCCTCTGTGAGAGAGATATTTCATTCAAACTCAATATTTGTTATTGAGGTAACTTAAGGTTGTGGAACCTTGAGTTGGGATTGGATTACAACTTGTAAGGGGGAGCGAGTGTCCAGGCGAAGGAACTTACTTGTACTGAGGTGCCAAGAACCCACTGAATCTTGGAAGTTATAGTGAAACTCTCAGAGAAGCTCTGAGGACTGGACATAGGTTAAAGTGGTTGTGGCCGAACCAGTATAACTTCTGGTGTACACTTCGGTGATATTTCTCCTTACTCCTTACTAATTTATATTCACCATCAAGGTTTATATTTGCAACAAAATTTTTAGTATCACCCAATTCACCCCCCCTCTTGGGTGAAACGCTTGCTCTAACAGTGTGGAAAGAATCTTGATCCAAATTTTTCCTCCAATGTCTCCCAAGAGGTTATGCTCCCCTCTTCTAAACCATTGAGCCATTCTTTGGCTTTTCCTTGTAGAGAGTATGGAAAGATCTGAAGACGGATCACATCACTAGGAACTCCTTTATGCTTGAAACAGTCACAAACATCAAGAAATTGTATGAGATGTCGACTTAGATCTTTTATGTTGTTTTCTGCATACTGACCTTGTAGTTCAAGCATCTTAAGTATTGCTTGCTTGATTTCAAAATTGTTGGCTTGAAACGCAGGCACTTTGATTCCAGATTGATAACCTCGAGATTGCCTTCCTAGAAAATCATTGACACCTAATGTATCATTCTCATCCTCAGCCATCTCTTTGCTTATGGTTTCTTCTTCCTCGTGATTTAAATGCTAAGATGGTGTTGTCTCTAAAAGTTTGCTAACCTTCCTTGTCTTCTTAGATGTTTTCTTTGTTGTTCCTGACATATAATGTAAAGCACTACAAAGACAAAGACAAAGATCGAGTATCAAACCTAAAAAAAATTGCTTAAACTTAAAATAATAAAGGTCCTCTAATACTAAAAATTAGTTGCCTTGATTTCCCAGCAATGGCGTCAAAAACTTGATGCGCTTCGCAAGTATACGGGTCGTTCCAAGTAATAAAGTGATAAATAGAGTATCATCCCACGAGGAATCAATCAATCAATTTTTAGGTATTAAAATATCAATTTCTTTTAAGTTAAACGAATCTAGTTATGAGAAAATTCAAAAGAAGTTAATTAACGAAAACTATCAATATCAAACATAACCTAGAGTCAGTAATCCCTCACTAGTGCTCCAAATCTTAAATCCATTTAATTAGTTAATCTCAAATGTTAATTTTGTTAATCTCGAGTATAAATAGTTATAAGTGCCTGTTATGTCAAACTTAACCACTCAAGAGGCAAGATAACTCAAACACACTCTTCAACAATTATATGGGGCTATTAGATATATGTCTATCCTAATCGCAAATTAAATCGTAATCTAATCCCATATTACTTAATCTTAAAGCCTAATTAAAATTTCCTTCACTAAGGTAAATCCTAATGCTCAAATTCACATCTAATGACAGCCAATCATCAAACGGATATATCAAAACAAGATTAAGTAACCAAAATTAACATCAATCATAACTAATAAATCATGAAAATAAAATCTAGTTCAATAGTGAGTTCATAGTTTCTCTAGGTCTAAAAAGAAAATTAGCCACTCATGGCTAAAATAAAATTCATAGCAGAAATAATAAATTCAGATTTAACAGCAAGAAAAACAAAGGATGAAACAAAGAGAACAAATTGTAGAAATCTCCATTCCCGCGTGAATCCTCTCCACCGAGTCGTTGCTGGAAACTCCATGAGATACTGCCTCTATTTCGCTGCCTTTATTATTCTTGACGTTGCTCAATTCGCTGTCGTCCCTCCAGTTGCTCTCCGGCTCCGTGCGTTGCTCCCTTTTAATAGATATGAGTTCAGTCTTGGGTTGTGTATGTGTTCATTCTTTATCCAAATCTGTGATCTTTTTTTCATTCAAAAAGATAGATCATGTTATTGTGCGAATCTCTTCCATCCACCAGATCACAATCGATTTTTTCTTCTTTTCCTTGCTTGGGGTCCACATCTTTTTTTGGTTAAATCTTTATCTCTTCCTCCTTGTCTTGTGTAATTGTCTTCTTGCTTTTTTTTTTTTTTATCAATATATATATATATATATATATATTTCTTTATGAATTCTTCTAGTGCCCATTGCCGCTAATACCTCCTGCAAGATTAAAATAGGATATGTGGGTAGATTTTGTATAAAATATCTTTTTATCTCGAACTCAATTAAATGATTGAAAATATATAAAAGATATTTAAATAGATACAATATCACTAAATTTAATCAATTGTGCTCTAAAATCTGTATCTATTTAATTATAAAATATATTTTTATCACAAAGAAATATTTGTTGGAACCCGAAGCTGTAGATGAGTCAGTAGTTCCGACGCTGCTAAAGGAAGTTGTGAAACAGCCTGAATCGACTGCTTTTGTACAGTTATGACGTGATAGAGCGTTCAAAGTAAATTAATTTTAAAGAAATAAAAAGTCATTGGTACTTTTGTATTAATGTAATGTGTAACTCTGATATCTTTGTTGTTTCTTTTCACAGGAATTAAGTAAGGCAAACCGTGAGAAGGTGAAGAACAACGCATACCTGTACCATGAAGTCCGTACAGGGTATGCGAACATCAAGCAGCAGTTGATAGAGAAGTAGGGGTCAGGATCGGATGTCACTATCAACTGTGGAGTGTTGTGGGCTGTTGCGAGGCAAAACAAAGAGGGAAACATTAATGATCCTCTCTTGCAGGAGGTTGTCTCAAGAATGGTAAGTACTGATGATTTTGATTTAATTATAATTGAAATTTTATATAAAAATGTATTTAAACTTTCATTTTACTACAGGAGACCTTGAGTCAAGGAGTAGAGCAAGGTGAGCTTCTTGGGGATGGGGATGTGTTGAAAAGGGCACTGGTCTTGACCATAGTGGTCTTTTGAGGGGTATCGGCTATAGAGTTGTTAAAAAAGAATACTTTAGGAAGCGGAAGAGACCGACAAGGGTGTTTGATAAGAAACTTCAACATTATATGGAGATGGCCGAGATGCTGAAGTAGCAGGTTGAAGTACAACAAGCTATCATTAATCAATTCATAAGCTGGGACCCAGCGGGGAAGCAGGGAATGGCTCACACCCCAAGTGCCAATGATAGCTATACATTCCCCTCTCAGACTCTACTTGAGGTAGTATGACTAATGCTAAAAGCCTATACTTTATTTATTTTTGCTTTACACTAATTGTATTTTATCTTTATTTAGGGCGATCTGGTGGTTGAGTTTGTGGTAGATAGCCCCAAGTGGTATACAGTTGTTACGAGTTGCAAGTATGGCTTGCAGGGGGAGAACATGATTCACAACTTGCCTCTCCCTCAAAATCATGTTAGGGTAGAGCCAAAGACCGCCATCGACCCTATGTATGCCCTTCTGATGCCCACCCTAGATGCAGATATAGTAGGAAGAGTTGTACTTGACTTTGTTGTATGGCTTAACCACCTTATTGTCATACCATGTAAGACAGAAAGAGGTATGTCGTCATCTTATGACTTGCTAATAAAGAGTGAAATAACCATTTTGCTAACTTCTCAACCTACTTAGGCGAAGACGAGGAAGAGCAATCTGGGAGCTCAGTCAGTCCATATTTTGGTGTCTTGTGCGCTAAAGAAGACGAACGAGCCTGTGCCTTAGCCGCCTGTTCCGCCAATTTCCCATAAATACCAGATAGCTCTTGAGGCATACGATAGTATATTTGCTAAAACAAATCCTGATGGAGAAGGCTACCTGAAACAAGCCCCCTTTGAGCAAGATATCTAATTGGAAGAAGGCGTATTTGACGCTATCAATTGGGTGTTAGTCAAAGAGATCACCAAGGGCAATATGGCAAGCTTGACTACTTGTAACCTTTATATTCGATATTTTTTCAACTGTGAATGAATACTTAGCTACTCATAGCATGTATATATATATATATATATATATATATAAATATTTATATGTTTATTTTTGTATGTAAGGTACCTTTACAAGGAGCACATAGCCCACAATGGCCTATAGGACATGTTCCTGTTTCTCAACCCCTACCACTATTCATGAATGTCAGATTTAGGCAATAAGGCAGATTTTATGGAGAGAAAAGCGAGGGAACTGGCAAATTTAGTCATTAGAATTAGAAGGGCACCAAAGAAGAAGGATAGTTTCTTCTTGGTGCCATATTGCCAGAGGTAAGTATACTATTTCATTAAATTGTTTGTTAATTAAGTAGTTTTGTTCTCATTATGTTTATTGTACTTAAAGGTCATTGGCTCCTCATCGTGCTAAATCCCTTCAAGTAAAGGATTTCGTACTTTAATTTGGTTCATGGGGATGCGGACAATCGACCACAGATGGTTGATGTTTTCAATAAGTAAGTTGATGAATTTAAATTTGGTAATTTAATTTCTTATTGTCTTGTTAGAGTTTATTATAAGTTTGGTGCTTTAATTTTGTATTATGATCTTGTCAGAGTTATTTACTATTACATCACGGACGAAGGCCTTAGCTGCCAAGCGTTACGTGGCAAAGACTTTGCATCCGCTTACAAATGGAAGAGAGTAAGGCTAATTCACCAATACTTTCCATTTTGTGTTAGTCTTGTCAGAGTTGGTTTTTTGTGTTAGACTAATACATTTCATTCATTTGTTTATTGTGTCCGCGACAACCAAATAAGAGCTCTTACTGTGGATACTATGTCATGAAGTTCATGGAAGATATAGTCACCCATAATCTTGGCTCAAATAATACTAAGGTAATGTATATATATGCATGTATGTGCATTTAAGTTAAATTAAAAGTCAAGTCATATATATTTTAACATACTTGTTTTTGTGTGTAGTACTTTGAGGACGGTTATTGTGAGCAATATTCACCTGAAGAAATTGAAGAAGTCATAAAAGAGTTGGCTATGACTGTTTATTGTCAATGGATTGGAGCATAATGGAGTTAGCTATAGAGTACCATTTTTTTAAGTGTATGTTAGGTTTTTAGTTTCGCTAGTTCAGATTTGATTTTGGTTTCTATTTTGGTTTCGGCTTTTGATTTCTGTTTTGTTTTCTCTTTTGTTGTAACTAATTTACTTTTGGTTGGTAATTTGGATTAGCTTTTGATTGATTTTGGTGTTGGTTCCTTGTATTCCTTTTATGTTCATAATAAGCCATTTTGATGACTGGAATAGATCTGTTTGGTTTCTATATATGTACATGTATATTTGTGTATGTAATATGCATGGGGGCTTATTGAAAACGAACCCCACTTTTTTTCTTTTTTAAAAAAATTGTCCACTATACTTTATGGCTATTAGCTAATAACGGTTATATATTAACATATGTATCACAATTTTTTCAAACCATTAAGTATATACATATATTGTACGGCTAATTACCAACAACTATCAAATAGACACTTTGATGGTGACCAAAATTGGTGTCAAATACTTAACCATTTATTATACCATAATATATTTGGTAATATATTTCACAGTTTTTAGTGAATAACTGTTGAATATAGTTTGCCATATATAACAATCATTGACTAAAAATCATGAAATATAGTGCAATATAAATAACGGTTGTATTTAAACAATCGTTAAATATATTACCTAATATTTAATGGTTAAAAACTGTTAAATATAAATATTTATCATTCGGATATTTAATGGTTGAAAACCATTAAATATAGGTAAAAATAACCATTAAATATAGATAAATCTGTAATAGTGAAAATTACATCAAACTTTACATCACGACAAACCCACCGACCTCTCACTTAAAAGAAAACCCTTATACTATTAGGCTACAAGGCTTTTTGATACTACTCAATTCATTTTAAAAAGCGTCCTATAATAGAGACTAAAAAGAGTATATCATACTTTTAGTACTCAACATATCATCCTGCGTGTGTATCATATCCTTGGAGTCCCTAACCAAATAAAAGTTTTAATAAAACGAAAAATATTAAATAAAAAAAATGATTTAGTAACGGCTTTTCTTGGCCTACCCTTGATTACAATTTTAATAAAATAAAAAATTGTGTAATTTATTTTTAATATATTACATTTATGGAGAACTTACAATTCTAAATTGTTGAAAACAGCAGAGAAGAAAATTATTTAATTTAAGTTTCTCTCCTTAATTAAAATCCAATCATTTTCTTAATTACTCCTGAATCCTATGTATATATAGTCCACCCCAAACAAACTATATATATAATCAATGAAACCCCAACTTGAGAGATGTATCAAAATCCTTTGTACGTTGAGAACAGTCAGGTGAGCTGGACAAAATCACTGAGTCAGATGATCGTCCTTGTTCATGTATTACCTGAAAAGTGAAAACACAAACATTATTATTTTTATCATTTAAATTAATGATTTTTTAAATCCAGTCATTTGTAATAATAAACAAAATTAATAAATCATTAAGAGGGATCTTGAAACTCTAGTTATCACCTGTTTCAATCTGCTGTTCTCTACCATCAGTTGCTTTTCCTGAATGCAATAGTAAAATGTGTGGGAAAGATAGATAAAGGTAATAATATATCGTATATACTAGCTACCATAAATAACAAATAAGATACAAACCACAGAAATCCGTTAATTAATTAATAATTAATTGATTATTTTCCATATGATCTTTATCCGATGAAAATTTAGCAGCAAACCAAAATCTTAAACATCTATCACCTATCACAGAACAATTTTTGGTTTTGTTTTGGAAAAGACGGTCAAAAGCAAGAACAAGTTTTTTACAGCAGTTACTTCAGCCATCTTCACTATTATTATGACATTGAAACCTAAAAGGAGATTTTGCAGTTTTTGAAGTGAGAATATGCAGGTAATGAAAATGAAAAAGTCAAAGGGAAGCAAGTGTGGATTTGATCTGCGAGTTCAAGATGGAACAGAAGAATAAATCAGAAACAATCAAAGAATACTCTTTTACGCTTCTCCAACATTATCAATTAAGTGATTTTGCATTGCATAGAGTAAAGGGTTAAGGGGCAAAAACACACACAAACTTTTCTCAAAAGTGCATCCACTACTATAAACTCTTTTTGAGTGTAAAAGTAACCATGAACTTTCAAAAATTGGGCAAAAGTGACACTTCTGTTAAAACTAATTAACATTCCAGCGTAAAAATACTAAAATACCCCTATCTAAAAAAAAGGTTAAGGTGCAAAAATATTCATAAACCTTTTTCCAAAGTGCGTCCACTATCATAAACTTTTTTGGGTGCAAAAGTAATTATGAACTTTAAAAAACGAGGCAAAAACGACACTTCCATTGAAACTAACTAACAGCAGTTTACTCAAGTACAAAAGTACCAAAATACCCATGGGGAGGCACATCATAGGGAGGCAAACAGCGTGCTGTAGACGGTGTACAGCAACCCATCGGGTTTGATGTTTCCTAAGATGGACGTCGCCGGAGATCTGTCGTTTGTTGTGTTGGCTGCCAAACAATGCCAAACAAGAACCCTAGGACGAGAATTTGTGTGTGACTAAAGGATGAAAACAATAATGGTGGTGAGGAAAAAGTTGATGGTGGTGCTCGACAAAGGAAGTGAGAGAAAGGTCGATGGCAACGGTAATAAAGTCGGTGAACATTGACTGTGGTAGGTGATGGTGAAGCTTCAAGTTCTTCCTCTTCCTCCTTGTTCCAAAGTCTTGATCTCTCCTCTTTGCTAAGAAGTGTCGACTGCTATGATAGTGATGCTTGACGGAGGGAGTGAACTCACAACCCACGGTGATGGTGGTGAGAATGGAGAGGGAGACTTTTTTTGAGAGAGGGGTATTTTGATATTTTTGCACTGAAGTAAACGACTGTCAGTTAGTTTTAACGGAAGTGTCACTTTTGCCTCGTTTTTGAAAGTTTATGATTATTTTTGCACCGAAAAAAATTATGATGGTGGACGCACTTTTAAAAAAAGTTTATGGGTATTTTTGCAGCTTAATCTTTTTTTTAAATAGGGGTATTTAGGTACTTTTGCACTGGAGTTAATGGCTATTAGTTAGTTTTAATAGAAGTGTCACTTTTGCCCCCTTTTTGAAAGTTCATGGTTACTTTTGCACTAACAAAAAAATTTATGGTGGTGGATGCACTTTTGAGAAAAGTTTATGAGTATTTTTTCCTCTTAACCCTAGAATAAATATGTGAGTAAAGTTCTCCTAAAGCTTTTTTTTATTGATTTTTATGTTTTCCACACACATACTAATAAGACTTCTTGGTATTGATTAACTACAACTTCATCTCCCAAAAACTCAAGATTTTGTCCGCCATTACGAGACAAACTTTTTGAATGTGTTTACACACACATATGAACACAAGAGACTTATGATGGAGAAGTTCTTTTTTGATTTGATTGAGAGTATTTTCAAGTCACTTTCAACTTGAGATTAATCCCTTTTGAGGCTTAGAGTGTAAATGGTTTTCGTCTTTCCTAACAAATGTGTTTCCCGGGATTCAAACTAATTGTGTTCTCCTTCTTATGTGGCTGAAACCATTTACTGCCTCAAACAATAGTTTGTTGGTGCAAAAGTAAGTTCTTTAGAGTGTGATTTTTATGCCAAACCACAAAACAACAGTGGCAAGAACAAGAAAACTAGAAGCTGTAACAAAAGCAACAAGCCTAGGGCCTTTTTACCTTGATGTTACACGTGTGTTCAGTCAATTGAGGGTATCTACCATTAGATCAACTTTCAATGGTTGAGATTTAATAATATGTAAATAATATCATTATAATAAAAATTTACCATGGTAAATCAAAGATAGCAGATCATCCGCGTGTACATGGAATCAAGTCATGGAAGCAATATTGATATCATAAAGGCAAAATTATTAAAGCCCGTTGAACAAGACTTGGAATCAATTCATGGAAGTTGGAACAAATACGAAGGAGAAGAGAATCAAAAGGAGATTATGCGAGTAAGAAGAGTTGATAATCAATAACGAAGTTGCATATAAAGTCTTGAGGCATACACAACAGCCAGGGCAATTTTTCTTTCGAAGGAATCATTAATTGTTGATCGAAGAAATCAGGTCAAGAATTTAAAGATGAATATTTTTGAAGTTCAGAACAAACACAATACATTAAAGCCAATGAGTTAAAGTCTTCAACGGCTTTTTCTTGAAGAGACTATAAAAGGAGATAAGTTCGAAAACTTTAGTAGTGACCATCTAACTTGTAAAGCTGCTCTTGTGCGCTAATTGTATTCCTTGACTGTGAAATATTCTCTCTAGTATTTTTTTTAAACTGTGTTTTGCTTGAGCTGTTGAATAAACTCTAGAGCTAATGTGAGCTGAGTGAGAAAAGTCTTGGATGGTTTTGGAGGAGTTTAGGAAACTCTAATTGAGGGTTAATTAGGAAAAATTATATGTTAAAATCTAATTTAGTAGTTGGTGAGTTTGTGAAAACCATCTGTTGCAACCAAGTTATATAGAGGAAACTATCAGGATTATCATCAAGGGGGCCACACTAAGACAAATTCTCATCCGTCTTTGCACTTTTGGTCTTACTGTTTTGTAAGTTAAATAAGCACAGTTGTCACTCTAATTTACTTAGAGCAACTTGGTTCTTCTAATATCCACAAGACTATATATTATTTATCGTCATTAAATAAATTTAGGCAATTAAAAAGTTTGATTAGAAGGAGATAACGGACCTGTTTCTTGAGCTCACGGATCTCTTTTACATTTACTTCATCCTGAAACACATAAAAGGACATAATGTGAAAATCTGAATTGGATCGATCATCACATCTTCCAAAAAATATGCTGTGGGAAATTAAAGAAACTAACCTTTGCCTTTGAAATGCGAATCAAACTCATTCGAAGCAGTTCCTCAAGGTTCTGTAATTCCTGAATTGTTAATTCTTGCAACTCTTCTCCTTTCAATTGCCTGTTAAGTTGAAACATTAATTCTACACTTCGTCAATAAGCAAGGTTCGTTCACAGTACTTATTGTGCTGTGTATTATATTACCTAAGTTCACGAGTTTTGTCTTCAACTTCATGGCATAGCCTATTGTAGCCTTCACTCCCAATCTGTAACAAGTTTTTTCCAGAGGGATTGTACATTAGGTTAGGTCAAGTCAACAGAATTCTTCCCCCAAATAAAAGAATATTTTGGTGTGCGCGCATATCTTCAAGTCCAAAGACAAATTTAGTCTTGATTAACATGAAAGTAGCCTTGGGGATCCTCAACATGCCAAAGAAACGATAAAGCCTCTTCCTATTATATATATATATATAGCTGGTTTATGCTAGAAAACTGAGAATTTTAAAATAGAGCCTTGTGCTACACTTGATGAAATTAAATTGGTTATTGCTAGGTAGAGACCTAGAATTTTAAAATATAAATATATATGTTAGTGAATCCTAAGATACATTCTTTTTCATAGATAGCTGGATGATGCGAGAAAACTAAACTTTTTACAGAAGAAGAATTCTGCTTAGGTTCAGGATCATACGGAATAATTATGCAATACATTAACCCTGCACAAAAATACTAATGAACTGATTATGATTTTAATGCCTGACAGTGCTAGTCAAACCCCTCTCTGGGTAGCTCTCTCCATGGCGTCAACCTTTTAATTGAAGTATAAGTCTAAATAGAGAGTCTAATTCGAAAAGACTAGCCTATTCGGTGAGAGAGTCCCTTCTTATGAACCCTACTTCTCTTGTGAGGCTCCTGGATGTGGGACTTCTAACAATGCACCCTTGTTCAAGAGATGAGGCCCTGACAGCTCCATTCCATGACACTTCACTTGGCCTCTTGCAAGTCAGAACCTTCAGTGGTAGCCCTCTCCGTAAATGCTGTCATCTCAATGAAAGCACCAATATTAAAAGCGCAAGTCCAAAAGGAAGAGTATATCTCAAAAGACCAGTCTATTGGGTGGGAAAACTTTATGAACTTATGAACCTCACTCTTCTTGTAAGGCTCTCTGATGTGGGACACATGACAACATCCTCTAAAAATATAATGTAATTTGTATTTGTCTTAATAACTAGGAGATTTTGGCATAATATTGTGGTTTTAAAAAATTGAGATAGGTGTTATACAGGCTCTTCATGTGGCTTAAATACTAGCTCACTTTTTTTGAGAGGATAACAAGATTAGCAGGACTGGATATCCTGCCCACCAACCTTCATATCCTTTACTTCTTATACATCAAGGTATTATGTAGTTCATGTCGGTTGGTGGAGGGTACTATATCAGAACATAGTAGTTTGTCCTAAATTTACGTCGATGAAACAAACGATGTAGAAAAGACTTTCAACGGATGTGCTTTTTAATTTATATTTATTTTCTTATTACAAATCACCCTGTAGATGGAAACCATAAGCAACAACAAAATGTAACCACTAACAGAATCATAACCAGTTATGCACTATCTAATAACCTATAACCAAAACAAGTCTCAAATCATAAAATAGTGCACTGTCTCCAAACCAAGTAAACTATGATCCAAACCTATGCAGGATGTGATTAAAACCAACTCTATTTTGATCATATCTCCTAAAGCTACAAGGGGCATTGGTTCTAATCTTGCTGCCGATGTAAACAAATCTTATTCGTATCTTTAAGTACCTATTTAAACCCTCTTTGAGTCGTAAGACCTATCCTAATCTTGAGAAGCTCCCAATACCCAACTCATAATAGATTCTCATTATTGGTTGAATCTATTCTGCTATGTTTCCATAGGAATAGCGTTGAGCATATCGTGCCCGACCCAAATTAACATGTTGGGTTATGAAAAGGAGAAATCATACATTGATGCATATTGTTAGATTTATGCCAAGTTCTTTGCGCTAGTTTTTCAAATTGTGTTTGCACTAGAGACAACTACTTACATAACAAGATCCTAGTATAGTTCTCAAAAACTTTATCTTCATAGTTATTCGATAAACTGTAAATTAGATTCTCATATTCATGCATTTGCGCACTGTGAAAGTGAGTGATACAAGAGAATGTGGCTATATATGGGGCTCATCATTACACTCATCCAATTCCTTCTTTCTATCTTTTAGTCCAAACGCACTATATATAACATTCACTTTCTTGAATGTAGGGTATTCGGACTAGCTTGAGGCACTGTTAAGGATGATTTTTTTTTTTTTTTGGAAATGGGAATTACCTCAATATCCTTAGCTTAAGAAGATAAATTCTATTGCTAATGATTTTTTATTGAGGCAAGTCATGTGTACTTTGTTATCAAAGTACCTATTTTGTTCATATCTTTTTAGCTTGGTTATCAAAGATTGTTTCAATTGCCATTCCCATTTGAGTTTTATTTAAACCCATGTGACGCCAAATCAGCATTTGAGAAGAGTTGCTGAAAGGAATTCATGAACTTACTTGCAAATTAATACCAGGTTGATCAGATCTGTGAATGTCTAAATAAATATCATGCCTTTGAGTTACCTGCTGCATACTGGAGGGAGGAAAAAAGTATCTCAGAATCCCTTTGATTATTGTTCTTATCGAATGGAATTTAGACATCATTATGTAGCTCTAAAATTTATACTGCAGAATAAAGCAATGCCACATGTACACTTCTTCTGTCATTTACACAACATGTTTGTTATATTTATGCATATCATTTCATTAAAAAAATGTTTATGTAATCAACACTTGCAAACATCACGAGTATTATTAGCCCCCTCATTATGTGTTCTCTTTAATGTTAATATATGTCTGGGCATTCTTCTTTTTTGCCAAGTTTTCCAACCTTTTTACCAATAATGAAAATTTCAACTAAAAATCTTAACCAAACATATCGTTAAACTTATTTTTCTTCTCATTCTCTAAATGTTTCCATATTATGAACACAAGTTGGAAGGGAAAGTCCAACCCCAAAAAACACTTCACTAATGACTCCACACCACAACACTCCCTCAACCTCCTGCCATCGGAATCCTCCATGACTAGATCTCTTCATAAACATCGGGCTCTCAATGAAAGCACCTTTGTTATGAACATGTCCAAAGGGAGAAACCAATTCCAAAAAATTAGTTTATTAAGAGGGAGAGCCTCTTAAATTATAAACCAAATTACACTTACGAGACTTCTCAACATGGGACTTGTCACATTCTATCATTCAACATTTTGTTAACTAAACATATAATACACTATACACTTCTCCATAGCTTGAATGAAAATTGAGAAATGAAATGAACTATTTGTGAAGAATATGACTTGATATGGATTTTATATTTCATATATAGCATTTTTTTTTCATGAGCTGCCAGGTCACAACAATTTAAAAATATACGTTGCAAATAATAACTAAAAGAAGCATAGTTTATAAGGAAAAAAATAACAGACATAGGCCAACTTATGTATTTTTTTTTATTCAAGAAAACCTGGAATAGAAGGCATAATAGTTGCAAAAAAGGATTTAATCTTCAAACCATGTTTTGTCTTATATATAACTTTTTAATTGTTAAATAGAAAGAAACCTAACAAATTAGTGTATGTTAACTGGAGTTGGTTAAGTTAGTTAGATGGTTAGGAGGCTATCACACTGAATAGAAGGATCATAACTTATCTAATATTCTTGTATCATTTTTAATACAACATGATATTAATTAGAGCACTGTATGCTCTCAATTGCAGACGTGATTTTTTCATTGTTAATCAAAACTCATCATAGTGCTCTCATCAGTGATGACTATATTTTTCATAATAATTGAGGTGTTCTCACAGCAATTTGGGAGGTTGGCAACAACATTAATGAGTGGGGTGGTTGATGGTGGCAACGACATTGATGAGTGGGGTCGTTGATGGTGGTCTCGCATCTATCATGGGTCATGAAAGTAGAAGGACTACGAGCTTGAAGAATAGGAGGGACAAAAATGAATTGTGGGTCAATGAATTGAAAATCTTGGATTTTTTATGGAAGATGAATTGAACATAATGGAAGATGAATTAAGTAGATCTTAGAAAACCCATCTTTCTTTATGACTGAGTGAATGTATTTGATTTAAGGGAAAAAAAAGTTCCATCCTTGAGAGTCTTCACCCCAACACCAAGGAAGTAGTTCAGATTCCCGAAGTCTTCTAGAGCAAACTTGGCATTAAGTACAACAATGAGCTAGTTAGAAACTACAATTGATGATGTACTAGTGAGAGGATGATATCATCCACATAAACCAATACACATGTAAGTTCTGCTATGCACACCCTAATGAAGAGTGAATGGTCACAACCATTGTTATCACATTCACAAGTTGGCTATCTGAGTTTACCATTTTTACGTTTCTATCTTCTAAAATAGTGTCGAATTACTGTTAAACTCGTAACAGTTATAAACTTAGTCAAACTTACGAGTTCACACACCGAGTTCACCGTTTTTACATTTCTAACTTAAAAAATCATATTAACCCGCTCTTAAACCCGTGCTAACTTTTTTGATTTGATTACACTCAATGGCTTTGTATATGAATTTTCTAAAAAAATCTTTGTTGAGTATGATAAATTATGAATGTTGATGGATTTAATTTTAATTATTTGGATTTAAAATTTATTTAAATCAAATTGTTATCATATTTTATATTTTAATTAAAATATATTAACTCGCTCTTAAATCAAATTGTTACTAATAATACCTATTTATTGATACAACTAAATTTTTATAAGTTTGCGATATGCTTTTACGTTATTGTCATTAGTTTGTTTAAACTCGTGAGTTTGACAACATTAATTACAACAACTATTAATAAAGCCAAATTGATTTTGGGCTGGTCCCAGTCTTTCAAACCAAGCATAAGGAGCTTGTGTGAGCCCACAAAGTGCTTTGTCCATCTTACACATCGAGATGTTTGTCCTTATGTTCATAACTACGAGGCTAAACCATATAAACCTCTTCATGAAGAATGTCATTGAGAAAGGCATTATTCACATCTGTTTGATGAATAACCTATAGTTGAGTAACAACTACTAAGAGAACAATGTGAATGGTCACTTGTTTACCTACAAGGCCAAACATTTCTTTGAAGTCAAACCCCTCTTGTAGATGAAAAACTTTGGCCATTAATATGGCCTTGTACTTTCTTAAGCCATCTGGATGTGTCTTCTTCTTGAAGACCCATTAGTAGCTACTTGCTTTCCTATTGGATGGAAGCTAAACCAGATGCTAGGTCTTATTTCACATAAGAGCATCATACTCCTCATCCGTAGACATCTTCCAACAAGGAGAAGAAAGTGCTTCACTAACGGACTTTGGTTCAAAATCTAAATTTCAACAACATGCACATTCAATTTGAACATGCCATTCATGGAGGGAGTGGCGATTCATCTAGGTGATAACCATAATGGAGGTGCTGGCTTTAATGAAGAAGATGGATTAGTAGTAGTTGAAGTAGAAGTTGCTGAGGTAGGACTCATAGCTATAGGAGTTATACATAGCTTATAGCTATAGTAGAAGTTGCTGAAGTAGGAGTAAAAGTTGTTGAGGTAGACTCAGCCTAGCAGCGGAGCACCATTCTCGCCATCAATGTCTCCTGCAAAATACTTGGTGCCCGTGAATCTCATTGTCTAAGCGGATTTGATGAATCTAAAATCTTGGGTATCTGTCTTTGTGATCTCTTCTCCTTCATTGCTTACTTCACTGTGTAGACCATTTTTTTCCTCTCTCTCTACATCCCAATGTCGAAGCTCCGCTACAAAATTATTATGGGGTAGTTTGACAAATGAAAGAGAATACAATGGATTTCTGGTCAGAATTTCATTCTAGCAGATGGTTCAGAGAGTTTGTCTTAGACATCTCCAAGGGCCTTCTTGATTTGTCGTATAAAGAAGGGAGAATTACACTTAAATCCCATGGAAGCTAATATATGAAGAAATGGTCCCAGGATATTCTGAAATTACTCTCAAGTCCCATGGGACCATTTTGTAATAAATTGGAAATGGAAAAAGACCAAGATACCCCTGTCAGATAAATAGAGATAGGGAAGGGGAAAAGGTGTAAAATGCAGAAACGAACAGCTCTGGAAATGGCATGAAGAACGAAATGAAGATCATAAGCAAAAGTTGAAGAGTAAGGTAAGGAATTGATGCTAACAACTCTCTTGTCTTCATTATTCCATTTGACTCATGTTTCTCGTTGAGTGGTTAAATAGATTTTAGCTTGATCCATCTTCGTTTGGTCCTGAAAAATGGAAAAAGCTGATAGCTTTTTCCATTTACTATCCTCTAGTTGCTTGGAAACTAAAATGGTAGATCTAGTAAATACAATGGATTTGCTTTGGCTGTGGTTTAAATGTGTTTTGATATGATTTAGTATGCTCTTTTTTTGCTATCATTATGCTCTGTTTTCCGGTTCACTGTGCTCTCTTTTTGCAATAGAATAGTTAAGGAATGAAGATGGGAGTGAAAGGATTGTGGCTACATAACATGATTTACGTAGGAAAAAAATGTGTTGTTAGTAGAAGCAGCGATAGTTGTCAATAAAGGCTGCTAAGCTTGTTAATGATAGCTATATGTCATGTGTAAATGGTTTTTTTTTTTCAATTGTAGGTTTTGTTGATTCATTTTGGTCCTAAAAAAATGAAAAAAGTTGTCTGCCTTTTGTGGATATTGTCCTCCATATGCTTGTAAACTATAAAGAAAGGCCTAGTAAATGCAATGAATATGCTTTGACTAAGGGTTTAATGTGTATGGGTATGATTTTTATGCTCTGTTTTTGCTGTCACTATGCTCTGTTTTCTGGTTCATGATGGTGTGTTTCTACAATAGAAGAAGTAAGGAATGAAGATGAGGGTGAAGGGTTTAGGGCTACATAACCTGATTTGCGTAGGAAAAAAGAGTTGTTAATGGGAGCAGTGATAGTTGTCAATGGAGGCTCCTTAACTTGTTAATGACAACTAGATCTGACGGTTCCACCAATATATGTTAAATCACTATCTTTACTGATTTCAAACTTTCCCCTTATATGAAAGAAACATAGAAGATTCTTGCAAGATGTGGTAGCCATCACTGCTCTCTATTGCACAAAAAAGTTGTCATTAACAATTTCACTAGCCTTATTAACAAATGTTGCAGCCTCTATTAACAATACATTCTTGCAACATAATCAGGACCTCCAACCACACATATTTCACACCTTATTCATTAAATCCCACTTATAATGACTGAAAATAGCACAAAATACCAAAAACATAGCATACTTTTC
This sequence comes from Inga leiocalycina, assembly GCA_963242795.1. Taxonomy (NCBI): domain Eukaryota; kingdom Viridiplantae; phylum Streptophyta; class Magnoliopsida; order Fabales; family Fabaceae; genus Inga; species Inga leiocalycina. Next base: position 65,843,104 of record OY725321.1, read on the forward strand.
AAACACATTTCAAACACTATTACATCACAAGCAAAACATTTAAATATTATTTCTAGTTGTCATTAACAAGTTAAGGAGCCTTCATTGACAACTATCGCGACTCCCATTAACAACTCTTTTTTCCTACGCAAATCAGGTTATGTAGTCCTAAACCTTTCACCCTCATCTTCATTCCTTACCTCTTTTATTGCAGAAACACACTACTATGAACTAGAAAATAGAGCATAATGACAGCAAAAATAAAGCATGAAAACCATATCCAAACACATTGAAACCTTAGCCAAAGCATATCCATTTCATTTACTAGGCCTTCCTTTATAGTTTGCATGCAGGAGGACAATGCCCACAAAAATCAGACAGTCTTTTTCAATTTATTATGACCAAAACAAAGATCAATAAAAAACACTTTTAGTTCTCACAAACAATATTTAAATATGACCTCTAGTTGTCATTAACAAGTTAAGGAGCCTCCACTAACAACTATCACTGCTCCCATTAACAACTCTTTTTTCCTACGCAAATCAGGTTATGTAGTCCCAAACCCTTCATCCTCATCTTCATTCCTTACCTCTTCTATTGCAGAAATACACCACCATGAACTAGAAAATAGAGCATAATGACAGAAAAAACAGAGCATGAAAATCATACCCAAACACATTGAAACCTTAGCCAAAGCATATCCATTGCATTTACTAGACCTTCTTTTATAGTTTTCAAGCATATGGAGGACAATATCCATAAAAGGCAGACAACTTTTTTCATTTTTTTAGGACCAAAATGAAGATGAATCAACAAAACCTATAGTTGAAGAAAACATTTATACATGACATATAGTTGTCATTAACAAGTTTAGCAGCCTCCATTGACAACTATTGCTGCCTCTACTAATAATACATTTTTTCCTACGTAAATCATGTTATGTAGCCATAATCCTTTCACCCCCATCTTCATTCCTTAACTCTTCTATTGCAAAAAGAGAGCACAGTGAACCAGAAAACAGAGCATAATGATAGCAAAAAAAGAGCATACTAAATCATACCAAAATACATTTAAACCACAGCCAAAGCAAATCCATTGCATTTACTAGATCTACCTTTTAGTTTCCAAGCAACTAGAGGATAGTAAATGGAAAAAGCTATCATCTTTTTCCATTTTTCAGGACCAAACGAAGATGGATCAAGCTAAAATCTGTTTAACCACTCAACGAGAAACATGAGTCAAATGGAATAATGAAGATAAGAGAGTTGTTAGCATCAATTCCTTACCTTACTCTTCAACTTTTGCTTATGATCTTCATTTCGTTCTTCATGCCATTTCCGGAGCTGTTCGTTTCTGCATTTTACACCTTTTCCCCTTCCCTATCTCTATTTATCTGACAGGGGTATCTTGGTCTTTTTCCATTTCCAATTTATTACAAAATGGTTCCATGGGACTTAAGAGTAATTTCAGAATTTCCTAGGACCATTTCTTTGTACATTGGCTTCCATGGGACTACCGTGTAATTCTCCCTATAAAGAAGCTAATTGTGGGCTGAAATTTCATTATTTTGACATTAAAATTAACTGAGGGTCCAACTCAGTAACCGCATGCGGCCTAGTTTTCACCCTTTTTTTACAAAGGTCAAATCGTAGTCAAATGATAGTCAGCCTAGATCCACTAGGCTAGCTTCCTCTATAAGCTTCCCTATTACATCTCTAACCCAGGACCCATTGATCAAACCCTCCCCTTCTTTCCCTTCCTTTGATCGGCGAGTGACTCTGGCAAAGTCGACGTTCATCAGAAAGGTACCTAGAACCTTTATTTTTTGTTGTCACTCGCTTGAGCCTGTTAAAGCCAATAAGGGTTCCTTTATTATTGAAACCGTTTTATGTATTTGTTCGACTCAGTTGCTTAAGTTTCTTGGTCAAAACCTATTATCATATGCTTCCCTTCACCTCCTCCCCTCTTTCATTGGATATTTGTTCAGTTCACTATGCTGATTTTGATTTGCCTCGTCCTAGATTCTCTACTATAGATCCTCACTTCTTCGATTTGGGTATGATTGTGTATGATCTTTGATGTAGTCTCTTTGTTGGGGGAATTCTTGCTAAATGAGATCATTTCAGTTGGATAGTTGATTGGTAATATGAAGTCTATATTTGGAGTAATAATTTTTTGGCTGATACAGAGCTTTGAAAACAAATAAGTTTGGTTCTTTTGCTCACAAGATCTTTGGGGGTTTGGATAAGCAAAAAGTGTTCTTATACGAGGTTAGATACTTAAAGTTCGTTCTTTTCTAAATTTTCGTGGTGCTTAGATCTGAAGGTGTATCAAAAGCCTCTTTTTCTTGGAAAAACCTTTATATATGTGTGTGTGTGTGTGTGTGTTGAGTTGAAAACTACATGTATGTATATGCTATAGGCTTTAGAATATGCGTTGTTTTTTCTTTTTTTTCTTTTCCATTTTCAGTAGCATCTTCGTCCCTGTACATCATCGGTAAAACACCAAAACTCATCATTTTCCTATCTGGCTTCGGCTTGTTTCTTCTGCTAGCTCTCTATAACCTTTATTCTTTTTTAAAAACTATTCTCAAGCATTGTTAAACTATTATGCTTATATTATTCCTTAGTTTCCATAGGTAATAGAGTGGAGCCATCAAGGTTGGTGAACTACTTTGTTTTGGAAATTTTACTGACCATATGACTAGAGAAGGGCACAACCGTACCCATCAGACAATTCTAGTACTCACTATATCACAAGGATATCAAAGGCTATCTTTGGAAGATCAACAATCATATTCTTAGCTTAGCTTATTCACTTTCTTGTAAACATGAGGCCTGAGTTATATTCTTAGCTACTACTTTTCAAGCTATGGCTTGCCCTTGTAACTAAAAAAAAAAAAAGTACAAATGAGAAGGAAGAAACAGAATTAATCTTTTTAAAAGTGTTCCCACTTGCTTTAATAAAAGAAATGATAACATTGTCTGTGGAGAAAATAAATCACACTACACAAAAGCAAGTCTAAACATAAATCATGTTATACAATCTGACTCATACCCCATCTTAAGTTTGCAAAATTTAAATTGAAAAAATGGTAAAGGAGCAAAAATACCTATTATTTTTTTCAAGAGGAGCTATTGGTACCATAAACAAATTTTGGGTGCAAAAATACCCATGATGATTCCAAAATGACACTAAAATGCCACTTGTACCCCTCCACATTATCTCCTTCTTACTTACTTTCTTTCACGGACTCCATTGATCATCTCTAGATTTGATGCCCCCGTCACATTCTTCTTGTTCCTCCATTGCGACCTCACGCTTGAAATTCATCCACTCACAACTAAATTCAACACCTATACTAATTAACATCTTCTTTTCCCGCCATCCGATTCAACTATCATCTTTTGAGTTCTATTTTCTTGGTGGACTAACAAAGAAAATTTGTGGCCATACTTAAAGCAAAAGTGAGTGTTGCAAATCCTTCCAGGGCTAAGACACTAGTTCAATTTGGTGAAGGAGTCCACCTGAGCATGACTTGATGAACCGGTTATCCTTGAGGGTGATGAAGTAAGCTTGAGCCCGATCAGCTAAAAAAGGAAGTTTTAATGTTCTTGGCCATAATTTGTCTTTATAGTTGTGATCTCTAGTGTTCAGATCAGAGGATTTGTAATTAAAGTGTATTTTGACTGAAGTACATTGAACTTATTACTTGTATTTGGATGTTGTTTCTGAATTGAACAATATGTCAAATCGATTAACTCTCTGCCAACTTCTTGAATTCTATCACATCATTATTGTGTCGTATGATTGTGTGCATTAATAGTGTGGTTGAATTGATTTCTTTTGGTTGAAATTCATTAGATTAGGTGGATGAATTTAGTAAGGAAGTATAGATGCAATATTCAATGCACATTAGGTACATTTAAATGCTTCAAAAGAGCTGAACATGACCTAGGATTATAGAGAATATCTAATGAATTGAATGCGTTAACTTAGAGGATTATCTAGGCTGTTTGTGACATCATGAAGAAGGAATTCAATTAACTTAAGGGCCATGATAACTAGTGGATTCACCTATCAAGGATGTTCATCATATAAGCGTTAATTACCTCACTTGGTTACTCATTTCATTGTTGTTTACTTCCATATATAACTAAAGAAAGTCATAAACAAATAGCTAGAATTCATTTAAGTAGTTTGATTCACAATAGCCTGAATAGAACCACATTTTGGCTTCATTTATATCTTTGTCCAAGTTAGTTTCAAGTAGAATCAATTATTTTGGCAAAAGAAAAAAGAATCAATTAGGTAGGTTAAGAGAAGTACGACCTAGGTTTACGTATCGTGCATTTAGTATTGACAAGGATGTTTAAAGGACTCAAGCCCCACATGGCGAAGAAAGTACGACCTTTTGATGCTTGCATATCTAGTTTCGAAAATGTACTTACTAGGTGTATTGAAAATAATTTGGTTTTAAACTTTGAAAAGTGTTATTTTATGGTTGATAGTGGTGTTGTCCTATGTCATTTGATTTCTAGGAGGGGTATTAAAGAATATATAGCTAAAATTGAAAGAATTTCTTCTTTGCCTTAACTTACATGTTTGAAAAACTTGAGATCATTTATTAGGCTTGTCGGTTTCTGTAGGCCCTTTATCAAAGATTTTAGCAAGATTGCTAAAAGAGATGTTGCCTTAGAGTTTGATGACAATTGTTAGCATGCATGTGATGAATTGAAAGAGAAGCTTGTCTCCACTCCTCCTATATTGATGTCTCCTAATTGACTAACTTCATTTATCAAAGATTTTAGGGGTGTTAAGAAAATAACGATTGCTCAAGAGTTGAATCATACCTAGGTATATAATGCCTAAAGCACTTGATCACAATTATCCAATATCCTGTTTTTTTTTTTTGGACCTGAATTCCAATATCCTGTTTATGCCATTGGAATAATCCCATAATATATACTTGTAACAAAAAATTAATGTCTTAGGGGTCTATTTATTTTGTAAAACATTTGTAACGTTTTATCTTGAACTCTCAATAAATGTCAACTAGATATGCTATTCAAGTAAATCATGCATTTCCTATCAATCTAAAGTTTTCAAATATTTATATTTCGTCTAATAAAAAAGTAAACTGTGTTTTAATGTCTCTTCGTCTAACATGGACCATGGAAAAATATTTCCATCAATTATGAGCGATGATGAAATCCGGCCCATATTAAAAAAGAATTAAAGTCTTGTTAAAAATTTTCCTAATTAAAATTTAAAAAATAGTCTAGCTTGCCTGTCAAGCATAGTATTAAAATCAAGCTGATTTTGCAAGTCAAGCCAGTGAATCAGCTCACTAGTCAGTACAATCAAGATTTTTGAACGGGGTTGACCAAATTATATTTTATAATTTTTTTTCTCCTTGTTGAACCTGGAATGATGTTGTTTTGAGTTAAAAATAAAATGAGAAAAAAGATAACATTGTATCGTATTTGTGCTTTAATAACTCTGTTTTATTGGATTATTGTTATTTAAATATGAATGTCTAATTCACTTGTGGATTATTGCCTTTCTTATTTGTGCTTTAATAACTCTGTTTTATTGGACTATATGTGAATATATGTTGTATATTTTAATTAAATTATATTATTTTAATTATGATTGAGTTAATGTCGATTCAACTTTGATTATTGGTTCACTAACCCTTAAACTAATGTTTCGACCAATATAATGACCAATTCGATTTTAAAATGCCTTGGTATTAAGGCTACTAGAGGTTTCACAGCCAAACCAAGTACAATGATTCCTCACCTTCGCGTCCCCCACCCCACCTTCTATTTTGTTGCAACTATAATCCAACAAAGTCTTGAAATGTGCTTTAAAGTAACACCATATCCATATCCATTGAAACTTTCTACCACATTAAAAGGATTTTATAATTTATTCCTTTCCCCTTTGATTGGTCTTTTATACATGTTAGTTTCTCTAGAGGTAAAACCCAACTCAAAAAATTGTTATAACATGGTTGAAATTTTTAAAAATCAAAAGGGTTAATACAACTTTGGTCCTTAAGGCTTGACCCGATTTTGGTTTTGGTCCCTTAAATTTGAAATCGGTGGTTTTAGTCCATAAAGTTTGACCCGATTTTGGTTTTGGTCCCTTAAGTTTAAAATCAATAGTTTTGGTTCCTCAATTTTACTACGTTTATAACTGTTGATTCCTCAAGTTTGAAAAGGATTTGGTGGGCAGGTTATGAAACCTGGACCGAACCAAAACCAAGTCCTTTTCAAACTTGAGGGACCAACAATTATAAATGGAGTAAACTTGAGAAACCAAAACTACCGATTTCAAATTTGAATGATCAAAACCGAAATCGGATCAAATTTCTATGACCAAAAGTTATATTTACCCAAATTAAAATTGGGATTTTGCACAAGATTTGACTGACTGATCAGTTATGCCCCAGTCAGTATATATTCACAGAGAAGTACTTCATAATTATTTAGAATGCTCACATGTTTATTCAGAATCTATCATATGACTCCACGGAAAATATTCTAAAATGGCTAGGAAAGGATTCAAAACAAAGCTCAAAACACATATAATTAAAATCAAGAGTTGTATAAAAAAAATCAAGAGATAGGAAATTAATGTAAATCAAGGGGTTACACTGACAATTAACATTGGTTTTCTATTTTTTATATATGTGAAGATAAACGAAAGCAATTTGGAGAAAATAAAAGAACCTTGCGCTCGCATGGTAATCATGGAGCTTTCCAATTGGGAAATTATATCATTTGAATTAAAATTGATAATTTGTACAGGATTTTACTGACCAAGATGAAGAAGGCTATATAGAGATAGAAATTGAAGTCTATATAAAGATAAAAGGGGAAGCTACACACACACATGATTATATGAAGGGATATATATGATTAAAGAGAAGAAAGGACCTTGAGCTAGCATAGTCGTAGAGCTTTCCAGTGGAAGAAAAGACAATGAGACCAATCTCAGCATCACAAAGCGTAGCAAGTTCCTTAGCTTTCTTGAAAAGCCCTCTTCTTCTCTTTGAGAATGTCACTTGCCTCGCTGTTATGTTATCTATCTTCTTTATCTCTATCTTCTTTCTAGTCATTTCCCTCTCTAAATCAACACAAAATCCACAGCATCAAAAATCAAACCCTGAAAGTTAATTAGCTCAAGAAAATCAAAATGAAACCAAAAAGCATCAGATCGATTCGAGAACAGACAATTTGCTTGTGGGAAGGAAGATATGAACATTGCTTCTGGTTCTTGAGTAAAATTACCAACGAGAAAACGTGAAGTAGAAAAAACGAATGAAGAGAGAGATAGATAAGGGTTTTAATTGGTTTGGCTTTTGACAACGCAGGAAAACGGAAAAACTAGAGCTTTACCGAGAATCTGAAGTCTGACAGTTGAGAAATAAAAAGGAAACCACACATAATATATATAGAAGAAAAGATATCAGTTAACTGAGTTTACTGTAGAGCATGAAATGCGAGATCAAAAATGAAAGATAGATCAGAAACTTGATGAGAAAAATTCTGATTTCCTTTTTCGTCACTTACCTTTTTCAGATTTTCTTTCCTTTCGTGTGCCTGAATTTTGGAGATTAAAAATCACAGACAAACTCGCCCACTTGAATTCAGAGAGAGAAGGAGGAGGAGGAGGAGAGAGAGAGAGATAGTGAGGGAGAGAGGGAGAGAGGGACCGAGGATAAGATAGTAAAATAATAAATAACTATACAATCGATAGAGATGTGATTTGCTAGTTACTGCAATTGGTTCAGGATTTCCATTTATGGGCAAGCGAGAAAGATGATGTCTTGTCTGAACTTTTTTTGGTTAAAACAATAATATTTAAAAAAGAAAAGAAAAGAAAAGTCAAGCTTGTTTTTTTGCCAAGAAAAGTCAATGAACCATACTTTATTTTTTGATTTTTTTCTGTAGGAATATGCGGGCAGCCAACCCAGGCTGTCTTAATTAATTACTTATGGTTTATGTTCGCTTTACCGTACATATAGACATGTCCGTTGGCTACCTCGGCCTGTGACATTTTCTGCTCTCGTGCTCTTCGAATCTCCGATATCTTCAATACATTCGGTGTTTTTTTAAATAGTTTAAATTTTAAAATACAAATGTAATCAGTAGTATATTTTATTATTATATCATTTATTTTAATCACTTTTGGATATTCTCAGTTGTTTACGAAGATAGCCAGTAAACAAAAAATGGACTGGAATGGTTAATTCGATCGGTTGAACTGGGAATTGGTTAATGGTCCGCTCTAATTTGTTTATTGAACTGTGAGATCGGTTGGACCGATTAGAATCGGTAAAATTGATAGTTCAACTGGTTGGACTGCTTTCATTTTTTTTTATTTTTTAATTATTATTTTGTGCTATTTTTTAGGGAAAAATTGAGGCTTGAGGACCAAAATGAAGAGAAAAGTAAGTAAAGAAAGAACAAATCTAAAAATAATGAAAAAAATTATTTAAAAAGATATAATAATTATAGGAAATGAGATATCATTACATAAATATCGGCATTATAACAATACTAATAGATTTTAAGCATTTTTTTTCTAAGAATCTTCATTTTTTTCTATAGAAGTTTAAAAATATATTAATATATATTGTCACTAATAAATTATAATATTTTAATATGACCGGTTCAACTACTGGTTAGACCCCGGTTGACTCATTAACCCTTGAACCTGTGTTATGACCGGTTCATTGTCCAGTCTGATTTTTCGTTCCTTGAAGATAACAACACTTTCACAGTTGTCCGCAGAAGTCTAGTTTATAATTATCAAACATATTTATATATTGTAAATAATACTCTCTCTCTCTCTCTCTCTCTCTGTATAAGATACAAATAATTAAATTACGTTAATAAAAAATTGGTGAATATTAGTTAAGGCAGTAAATATATAAAAATGTAAATTTTTTCACGTTTATGGAGATGGTGGATGAAGATGTAACACTCCAAATTTTGATTAAGGGTTAATGAGGGTTATTGAGAATGTAATTGTGGATTAAAGTTGAATTAATGTGTATTTGTGACAATATTATTTAATATGTCATAATTGATGGAAAATTGATACAATGGAAATATTGGTCTTAAGTTGGTGGTTAATGAGAAAATTAATTACTAACTAAGAGGAAATGAGATGTGTAATTAAATGGCTAACGGATGGATTAGATAAGTTAATTGGTGACTTATTGTATGTGAGCCAATGAGAGAAGGACACTTGGCAAGCTCACAGAATGAGAGAGGGCATAGAAAAGTCAAATGCATATTTAAAATAATTTCTCTCTCCTCTCTTCCCTCACTTGGCGCTGAAATTGATATGGGGAAGGGAGTATAATCATTTCCCTTCTTCTCCAAGCTCACCTCTCTCATTTCTCTCTCTCGTTTTCTCTCTCCCGAGTTCAGCGCCATTGTTGCAGAAAATAGAGGAAGAAAAGCTTGAGAAAAGGTAAGGAAGATGATCTCAAATGCTCAAACTCATTTCTCTAAAATTGTTCCTTGAGTGATGAGCTACATTTCTATGGTTGTAGTTTGTCCATTGGGATTGGTTTGTGATCTCAAGGAATTTTGAAAGTTGGAGAATCAAAAAGTCCCTTTGAGAAAGTTGTTGAGATGAGTTAAAGAAACCTATCTATCTAAGTTTTGTGCTAAATGGAGTAGTTTTGAATTTCTGAGATTTATTGGCAATTTTCGAAAAATGATGATCATTGGACATTTGACATGTTATTGGTATGGAAATGGTATATTTGGAATGTGTATGGATAGATAGGATTGATTGTAGAGTGAATGATTGAGTTTGGAAATATTGGAAATTTAGTATTGAATGTTGCCCAAAACCAAAACATGATAATGGAATAGGATTTTGGTGGTTTTGACATGTCCATTGGATTCCTTGAGTGTTTTTATGAGGGAGTGGCTTTGGTTGAGGTTTTGGATCCATTGGTAGCCTTTGGTAAAAATTCTGGAAACTGTCATTTTGTCTGCATTTTTTGGGTTCTGATATGGTCACTCGAGTGATCTGGGGCTCACTTGAGTGAGGGATGAACATCACCTGGGTGTGGTTGAGTTCCACTTGAGTGATTCAGTGAGATTCTTCATTTTTTCTTCAGTTTCGGTGTTTCACTTATGCAAAAGTGCAAGAGTGTGTCTCAACACTCGCAAGCATTCCGTCTCACTCGAGTGCAAAGGCCAGTACTCGAGTGCTTCTCTTCTTTAAAATTTATATTTGCTCTCAGGTTCTCACTTCCTGGACCTCACTCTCTAGTGCTCGAGTGAAGCATTTGGCTATCACTCGAGTGAGGTCCAGTGTTATCGAGTGTCCCTATCCTTGAAAAGTTCTTGTGTTCTTGGATGCTCACTCGCTATCCTTCACTCTCTGGTACCCGAGTGCAGACCGTACTACCACTCGAGTAAGGCCGTCTTTACTCGAGTGTTAGTGCCCTATCATTCGAGTGAGGCCATCTTCACTCGAGTAAATTAGTGAAAAATGTTAGTGTTTGTGCTTCCAAAAGGGGATCCCTAGTGTAGTTCTTACAACCCTTTAGGGCTTTTGTTAGAAGCATATATGAGTGTTAAAGAGACAATAATGATAACTAAATTAAGTATTGTGAAGGTATTAAGTATTGGACTAAGTGATAACGCATCGTACTTAATTATGACTTTAGGATTTGATATTTTCCAGGAGCGTAGAAGGCCCGTGCCTACTCAAGAACTGAAAAACAAAAGTAGTGACACTTTATCCTATATCATGTATATTGCATTACTTGTTTGCATTAGTCATTAGACACAGTGAGGAGACGTGGTGAAAGCCCAGCCTTGGATACAGATACAGTGAAGGGAACGTGGTATAAGCCCGATCCCGAATACAAATACAGTGAGGGGACATGGCGAAAGCCCAGCCTTGAATACAGATATAGTGAGGAGACATGGCAAAACCCCGACCTTGAATATAGATACAATGAGGGGACGTGGCGAAAGCCTGGACTTGAATACAGATACAGTAAGGGGACGTGGTGAAAGCCCGACCCTGTATATAGTGAAGGGGACGTGGCATTGTGCCCGACCTCAAATATTGATTGCTGCATTGTGACATGTGTTTACTTGCTTTATATATATGCATCATATACGTGAACTGTTGCTCTGGGGATTCTCTAGAATCTCATTCTTTCCAAATAACATTTTTAGACAGGGCAAGTAGATCGAAGAACAAGCAAGTGGATAAGGGTGATTAGTGTAATACCCCAAATTTTGATTAAGGGCTAATAAGGATTGTTGAGAAGGTAATTGTGATTTAGAGTGAATTAAAGTTAAATTAATGTATATTGGTGACAATATTATTTAATATGTCATAATTGTTGGAAAATTGAAAGAATGGAATTATTGGCATAAGTTGGTAATTAATGGGGAAATTAATTACTAACTAAGAGAAAATGAGAAGTGTAATTAAAATGACTAATGGAGAGATTAGAGAAGCTAATGGGTGCTTATTGTGTGAGAGCCAATGAGGAGTGGACACATGGCAAGCTCACATGTGGGGAGAGATATGAGAAAAGTCAAAGGCAATTTTTTTAACAACTCCTCTCTCCTCTCTTCCCTCTCTTCACGCTGAAATGGTAGGGGGAAGGTAGAGAATCATCATTTCCTCACTTTCTTCACTCCTCCTCCATCTCTCTCTCTCGTTCTCTCTTTTCTCTCCCTGGGTGGCGCCATTGTTGCAGAAAATAGAAGAAGAAAAGCTTGAGAAAACGTAAGGAAAATGATCTCCATTGCTCAAACTTCCTTCTCTAATATTGATCCTTGAATGAAGAGCTTCATTTTGATGGTTGTAATGTGTTCATTGGTGTTAGTTTGTGACCTCAAGAGATTGTGAAAGTTGAAGAATCAAGAAATCTCTTTGGCAAAGTGAAAGAGGTGAGTGTTAACTCCCTTTTGATATATATATTGTGGTTGTTGGTTGAGATTGATTTTTCTGGAATTTCTGCCCTATTTTTGAAAATTAGGGTCTTAGTGAGTTTGGCATGTTGTGATCATGGAAATGGTATATTGTGATGTCTTTTGGACAAATGGATTGGTTTGAATCATTAAAAGTAATGTTTGGGAACTTTGTGTTGGTTTTGGTGTATTAGTCAAAACAGGGCACGTGGTTAGATTGTGAATTTGGTCATTTTGAGGTTACCATTGTGTTCCTTGTGGAAAATTGTATGGGAATATGTTTGGTTAATGATTTTGGAGTCATTGAACACTTTGGTAGAAAAGTTGGAAAATGCTGTCAATGTGAACTCTGTTTGGGCAGTTTATTTGTGTGGACGTTTTGAATGACTAAATGATTTCAGAAAATTGTGAAACTTTCCAGTCTTAAATTTCACATCCCAAGCTTCAAAATGGACATATATTTTGTGTCATTTCGTTTAGTATTCTGATAGTTATGCTTTGTCAAAATTTGGTACAAAAACAGAACTCTGTTTTGGAGTAATGTTGGGTTTTGGGTGATTCTGTATTTTTGTGATGATTTGAAGTTATGAGCCATATTTTTCCTTGAAAGAGGACTTAAATACCTTTCATTTGGCTTTGGAATCACTCTGTTTCGATTTTTCTACAATTAGATATGGTTTTTCGAAGTTCAGCCAAGAGTCAGGAAATTTCTTGGCCGCGGCACACGGCCTTCTTACCATGTTTGGGCCGCGGCCCAAGGAAGGGCTAGCCGCGGCCCACCCCTGTGTTCCAGCACTTTGAGTTTTTGAAAAGAGATCTTCAACCTATTGTTTCCCAAACTTTTAGGGTTTTATTAGAGGCATTTGTGGCTTCTTAAGGGTCATTATTGATAACCAAATTTAAGTGTTGAAGAGTTAATTGAGTATTGGAATAGAGAGTAATGTTTCATCCTTAATTATGACTTTAGGATTTGATATTTGCCCGGAGCGTAGAAGGCCTGTGCCTGCCCAAGGAAGGAAAGACAAAGGTAGTGACACTTTATCCTATATCATGTGTATTGCATTGCTTGTTTGCATTAGTCATCGATTGTAGTGAAAGTGAAGGGGACGTGGCGAAAGCCCGGACTCGAATATTGATAAAGTGATGGGGCGTGGCGTAAGCCCGACCTCGTATAAAGTGAAGGGAACGTGGTGAAAACCCGGTCTCAAATATTGATTGCTGCATTGTGATATATGTGACTTGCTTTGTATATATGCATCATATAAATAAACTGTTGCTACTGGGATTCTCTAGAATCTCATTCTTTCCAAATAACATTTTTAGCCAGGGCAAGTGGATCGAAAAGCAAGCAAGTGCCAAAGGACGATTAGGACTGCCAGCGGTAGTCTTAGCTATATATTTTGGTTTTATATTGAACTGGTTATCATTTTGGATAAATGTATACATATTGAATAGAATTGTAGTGGTTTAGTTTTGTGTAATCCCCGGTATGGATACTGAGATGGGCAATGATGCCCTGTATAAACCTTTGGATTAATGTTATTATCCCCGGTGAACGTCAGGAATTGTGCTTACTCTGATATTGTATATGTAACAGACCAAACAGGCCATTTGTTTTAATGAATGAAATGAATGGAGATCCATTTGTACAGGTGTTTCAAAATGTTTTTAATTTTCCCGGATTTCTTATTCGATAATTAGATGTGCTTAAACGCTAATCCCGGCCTGATTATCGAAGGGGGTTACAATTAGGACTGCCGGCGATAGTCTTAGTTAGATATTTTGGTTTTATACTGAACTGGTTATCATTTTGGATAAATGTATATATATATTGAATAGATCATAGCATTATAGTTTTGTGTAATCCCCGGTATGGATACTGAGATGGGCAGTGATGCCTTGAACAATATTTTGGATTAATGTTATTATCCCGGGTGAATGTCAGGAATTTGCTGATACTATGATATTGTATATGTAACAGACCGAACAGGCTGATTGTTTTTATGAACGAAATGAATGAAGATCTATTTGTGCAAGTGTTGTAAAAAGTTTTTTTTATTATTCCGGATCTCTCATTCCCTTATTAAACTTGTTTAAACGCTTAATCTTGGCCTTGATAGTGGCGGGGGTTACAGAAGAGATTGAGTAGAAAAAGATATGAGAGAGAATGAGAGATACATGTAAATAATTAAGGTTAAAAATAAAGGTATAGCTTAATCTTGCACTATGCAGCGTTGCCGGGGAGTTTATATGGTATATTATGGGATCTACAGAATTTGGGCACTTAGAGTTTATTTAATCTATTTTGGAATTGAGTAGATGTAATAAGCTCTAAAATTTTATGTCATTTATTTTAGCACTTTTGTTAGTTTTAGTTACATTTTGGAGTACTTGTACATATTTTGAATACTCAAAATTGGAAAATATGTTTTTTATTTTAGATTTCACATTGGTACTTAATTGTGAATATTGTGTCGTTAAAAAGCCATTTTTAAGGCACTTAGTTTCCTTCAGTTTTAAATTTTGTTTCTATGTATTTTTCTCTTTTTATTAAATTATTGAATTTTACTTTGTTGGAACAATTAGCTTATATGTAGGGTGTATCCCTTATGCCTCGTTTGGTATGCGGGAAGAGTTTTTAATGGATTTGGAAGTGGAAGTAGAAATAGAAGTAGAAGTAGAAATAGAAGAAGAAGTGAGATTTAAAGAATGTTTGTGATTGAGCCATATTTTATATATGATTTTTCATAATTGAATTGGGATTTTTAATACATTTTCTGGGACATTATTGTATAATTAAGTACAAATTTTACTTAGGGACAATTGTGTTGAATTAATTGGAATTAGGGGCAAAATTGTCATAATTTGTTAATTATTTTGTGCAATTGTTTCTTGGACTTTTGATGCTACTTGTACTTAATTTTGTATTGTAGGTGTTTTAGAAGAATTTTTGAGATTTTGAAAAAAAATGTAATTGGGTCAAATTAATATTTTGAGGATTGAAAAAAAGTGCAAAAAAGGCCCCAAAATTTCCTGGAAATGACAACGTAAATGAAGAAAAGAGGATGAGACAACTACATAAAATGACCCAATAGCTTTAGAAATTATAGTTTACCCTACAAATATTTCAAATATATTCCCTTTAATCCCTCATTGATAGCTTTTGAATTTTGCATTTTAGTCCCTTGGTCAAAACGCATGTTTTGACCAAGGGAGCATAGGTCTGCTTCGGCATCACCAATCTGGAGCCCGATATGAAAAGAAGATAGAAAACATATCCGAAGGGAAGCTGAAAATCAGAGAGCGCGGCGGATCTGCTGCTTCTTGAACGGCAACGAGAGAGAGGAGGGTCGACAGTGAGAGAAGAACAAAACCTCTACCAAACCACACAACTTCCGTCGACCCTTCCTCTGTTCTCCGGTGACAGCAAGAGCGCAAACTAGCGCCGCATGAGCTAAGAGGGCAGGCCGTGAGGGAGCTGGAGATCTGAAGCAGAGGGAGCTTGAGGCAGATGGAGAAGAAGCATAGAACCACACCTTAACCATCGGTCCTCCACTTCTGGCAAACTTGAGAACTGATTGCAGTACCGAGAGCTGAGAGCTTGAACTTGGAGATATGGGAAGGACTGAGAGCTGAAGGAGGGAGTTGAGCTGGGAGTCTGAGGCGCCTAAACCACTATGAAGCTGCATTTAATCACCGCCACAACTCTCCAAGTTTACACTATCTTCATCAATCCTCTCACCACCATTATCACCACTAGAGATATCCGACTGAGCTGCTTCTCTTTCTTCAATTCAAATTCAACACTACTCTGTTTCATGATTTTAGATTGTGTTAGATTTTATCTAATGGCTATGTCTGGCTAATCTTTTGCTTCTTGATGATGAAGAATTGTGCTTGAGCTTATTGGACTATAAAGGGAAGTTTTGCTATCATTCCATTAGTCAAAAATTATATATATTTAGATTGCCTAGTTTTAGGTATTTTCATATATGTGATTCTGGAATTAGGATTAATGTTAATTGTCTCTTTTGATTTAATAATTGTAGTTGATATTGAATTTTACAATGTGAAGATTATATATGTTTGAATTTCTTTGTGATTGCAATGAGATTATGTTAATTAGCGTGTTATTGTCTAGTTAATATGGTTGATTTGTATCCTTGAGGGGCTGTTTATCACTCAAATCCAAGAAGATTTATGTTGCATTATTCCAATTTCAATTGCACATTAAGTGGTTTTAAACAATATCTCAAGAGGTAATAGTTAGCTATGTTTGTAGGAGCTACTCTTAATTGGGAATATTGGACTCAAGTGTTATCTTGAGGTTGTTCTTGAGACTTAATGAATTCTTAACTCCCATAATCTTTTTGAGCAATGATTGTCAGTTCTTAATCCAAGAGCATTCTTTATTGATATTTTCCACTCCATACCATTCCATTCAATCTTATCCATCCCATTTTTATAAGAAAAATACCAAAAACAATAGTTTAGCATTTAATTAATTTGCATCTTGCTTTTAATTATTAATTTCAAAAACCAAAACCCATTTCCCCTTGCTTTTATTGCATTTTCATGATAATTAGATTATTTAGGTAGCTCAATAAAGGCTCCTTAAGAGAACGACCTGAGTGTTGCATTGTACTGCAATTCTTGGTTATAAATATTTTGCATTTGACTCCAAGGCGTAAAGACACGGTTAAATCAGTCTGGTATGAAGATGGAAGTGTGATATAAATTTTAATTGAAATATATATTAAAAATACTAAAATACTAAAATACCCCTCTGAAAAAAACAAATCATCCTCTTCTTCAAAGTCGTGCCTCTCAACCCCAGAAAGTCTACTTCGCCATGAATTAATTCACCAAGAGTACAGATTTCAAAATAAGCGGTGAATAAATTCATTGAAACAAAAAAAATTCATGAATAAACAAAAATATTTTGCAAACTACACAGATTAGTATAGAAACAAATCATAAATTGAAAAGGATTCTTGGATAGAGGGGCTTTGGACCCATTGTCACCAAAGGTGGAGCACAGCCACCGGCTAGCAACAAACCCTTGATTTCCTAATCTATTATTTCTATCGAATATTTCTCTGTTCACGATGATCTCATATCTAAGAATGAACCCTAAATTGCTCGATCTACGTGTTTTGGAACCTAGACCTCATCGTCAGCATGTGTTTTGGAACCCTTGATTCTTGGTTGAAGGTTGTAGATTGAGGAGGGAGGGTCACCACCGTCGCTAGTAGAGGACCGTTGTTGTTGTCATGGTGAAGGGTCTTTGCCTCCAAAGGAGGATCCTGGTTGCCAGTGGAGAGAAATAGAAAGAGTACAAGGGAAAAAAGAGAAATAGAAGTATAGAGGTGGAGGTGGAACTCACTTCCATGGGGTAAAGAATGGAACTCACTTCCAACATTTTTGATGGAAGTGGGTTCTATCAGGAAGTGACTTCCACTACACCAAATATACAAAAGGTTGAGTTCCACTTCCACTTCCCTCCTCCCATGTCAATCATACCAAACGAGGCATTAGTCATTATCGGTCCAAGCAAAGTCATGATATGAGCAAACAGTCTTGGTCAATCTCATTGTTCATTGATCTCCCCAATTCAAGGCTATCAATTATAACAGAGTAAAGTTATAAAAACTAACGATAATTAAAAAAGTAAAGGAGAATTGTAAAAAAAGATCTCAATGGCAACTTAATTGCCAAATAGGATTTGGGAAGAATCTGTACACAGAGGGAAGATATATGCACATGGAGGGAAGATTTTGTGCACACAGGGGAAGATTTTTACGCACGTATAGGGAAGAATTTTGCACACAGGGAAGATCATTTGCACACCAGGGAAGATATTCTGCACACGTGGAAGATAATTCACACACGAAGGTCCCATTTGACAAATAAGTTGCCAATGAGGGAATTTTTTCACAATTTTCCCAAAAAGTAAAGTTAAAAGATTGAATAAGGAAAAAACACTACTATGATACCAAATCCAAAAAAATTACAAGTAGCTCAAGAATAGTTCTTCCTTATTAAGCTTTAAGCTCATATTTGTGGCAATTTTCTGCTGCTCTCTTGTAGGGGTCTTGTAGGTGTGTGTGGGGGATAACTCAAGCAATTTGAAGCATTTTGGGAAGAAAGGAAGATGAACACGTGCTTGAAGGCAGATGCAACGTAAGTCACGACTATTTCCAAAGTTAGACATGTGCCTCAACATCACATAAGCAAATGGAGTCACTAACTCGATTTATTGTGATTGTGACGTTTATTCATTTTTCTTTTTTCCCATATTTTTTGTCATCCATTCAAATAAGAGGGGTGATGAACTATCTCTTCAATTTTTTTCTTCTCTCTATTTTTTCTCCCAGCTTTGCTTCCTCTTGGCTCTTATTCTCTATTTTACTTTCCTTTCTCATGTTCTATAATTGTATTGTTTTATATGGTTTTTCTCGAGGGTTTTTTAAACTTTGTAACTAAAACTTTGATTTTAGGATCGATTATTTTGAACCTTTTGTATGGAGCACTCGTTTCCCCCTTTATATTTGTGATTAATGATATGATTATGTTAATTTAATTCTATGCTTAATGCTTAAAAGAGGTAAGATGATAGTAGAATTTGAGTGAAATCATATAAGAATTTCAATTTGCAAGTTCAATGGATGATTTTGTTAATGATATAGGATTTTTAATGATAATTGAAGTTTAATTAATTATTCAAATAACTAAGGGATTAAATGATTAATTGAACTAATAAACACCTTGAGAGAGCACTTAAAGTATATTAGTTTTGGTATTGGTAGACACAACAGAATAATTTTAAAATTTCACCAATCTCAATTGAGGATCTATTAAAGGCGTTTAAATCAAATTGGAAAGAATCGTACCTTTCTTTTTGTTCTGAGTTTTGGATCTTTAGGAGCCAACACATTGATCAACTCTCTCTACCGGTATCCACACGAATGCTACTCCAACACGAAATGCATGCTAGCGCCTTTAATGTCTCCTAGGGTTTCCTTGCAGCTCTAAACTCTCATTTGTACATGAGCTTTTCTGCTCCACCATTTTTATAACCCATGAGGGCTATATTTGAATTTCAAAATTAATCTTGATTAATTTCAAAATTAATTAACTCTTAATTATCTTGATAAGCTAATTAAATAAATTTGGTTTAATTAAATTTGTCATGCATTTTTAATTTAACCTATTTATTTAATCTGAATAAAGTACCAATACATTTAATTTATTCTTATAAATTAAATATGAGATATTATATCTTTATCATGTTAGTTATTAAATTTAATTTATCTAATAAAATTAAATTTAAAACTAACAAAATATAATAATATTATCATGTGTGTGTGTGTGTGTCAAAAATATACATATATAATATTATTAATTTTCTTTTCTATGAATTTAATATTATATATACATAAAAATATAAAACTCATCTACCATATATTAAACATTGTTTTGTGTTGGGCCATTATTGTGTGCGACCTTGTAGGCCCATACGAATTTGGAAGTGGGTTAATAACTATACTAACCCACAAGTCGCAAGTGGCCTCTAGTAAGACATTATGACTACCCAATTTATATGAGGATCATTAACACAATGCAACTTATCATACAACCATGTCACGTCCCTTTTTGTCACACGATATTTTGGTCAAGGATGATGCGTGGATGATGTCATCCTCCTGTTCCTGAACATTACTTTCCCAATTCCTGAATAGTCTGACAATAGAAATGGAAACTCTTTTCCATTGTAGTATGGCCATACATTTCTCAGACTCACTCATCGAGGGGCCCAGTAATATCTCTCTACTAATGTAAAGGACAAATTCCATCTTGACCATTCATATTCCTCTGCATGAAAAACCACCAAACCCGATCATAGCCTTTATCATCACTCGGTCAAAGGTGACTTTGACTAGTTTAAAGCTTAGCAACTCATGTAGGAATCCATGATGACCTCAGGTCGAAGGGCATTGTGATGTGGTTATACATGAGATAAGCTTATGACTTGATCCATGCAACTTTCTCATAGTGGGTTGGTCCAGCACGTTGTACTCTTACAAGTGCTTAAGACTTTGATTTGTATCTCTATATCTTATTAAAGTCATACTGGTCTTATTTCATCTCTACTCCCGGATAGATGATCGACCAGGAATATTTAGGACAACCTTTATGATTTATCCAAGGATACAGTCATCACGGTGAAAATGCGAATAATATGATAACATAATGGAAAAAAT
The DNA here is from genome assembly GCA_963242795.1 of Inga leiocalycina. Taxonomy (NCBI): domain Eukaryota; kingdom Viridiplantae; phylum Streptophyta; class Magnoliopsida; order Fabales; family Fabaceae; genus Inga; species Inga leiocalycina. The sequence continues at coordinate 65,863,325 of OY725321.1, forward strand.
TCATTAAATTAATAATGTTCAAAGTACAATGATTGGCTCCTAGGGCACAATTTCCAACATCCTCCCACTTACACTAGGTACAATCATCAATTTGCCTTATTCTCATTGTCCTAACATGACGTTCATGCTTTGCTTGTGCAAGTTGCTTGGTAAGAGGATCAGCAATATTGTCTTCTCCTGCTAGTTTGTATATTTTTATATCACCTTTATTATTGATTTCTCTAATAAGATAAAATCGCCTGAGTATATGCTTGGTCCTTTGATGTGACCTAGGCTCCTTGGCCTGTGCAATAGCACTGTTATTGTCACAGAACAAATCTATTGGATTTGAGATGGTAGGCATCACCCCTAGTTCAATAATGAACTTTCTGATCCAAATGGCTTCCTTAGCTGCATCCGATGATACTATATACTCAGCTTCTGTTGTAGAATCTACACAGTGCTTTGCTTGGAGCTCTTCCAGCTTACTGCTCCACTACTCAGGAGGAATATGTATCCAAATTGTGATTTAAGGTCATCTTGGTCAGTTTGGAAACTTGCATCTGTGTAACCAGTCACATAAAGCTTATCATCAAATCCACTATATACCAAAAATAAGTCCTTAGTCCTTCTTAAGTACTTTAGGATATTCATAACTGTAGTCCAATGACCCTCACCAGGATCTTATTGATATCTTCTTGTAATACTTTAGGCAAATAAGACATCCATTCGAGTACATAACATGAGATACATGATGGATCTAATGGTCGACACATATAGAACCTTGCTTATGCAATCTCGTTGATCAGGTGTACTAGGACACATATCCTTGCTAAGATGGATGCCATGAGAAATGGGCATGTAACCCCTTTTTGAATCTTGCATATTGAACCTATGTAGTATCTTGTCTATGTATGTGCACTGACTTAGGCTTATTGGTGTCTTGGATCTATCTCTATAGATCATAATCCCTAAGATATATGAGGCTTTACCTAAGTCTTTCATTGAGAAAAACTTTCCTAACCAAGACTTGACACTCTGCAAGGTAGGAATGTCATTCCCAATGAGTAGGATGTCATCTACATAAAGTACTAGAAAAACAACTATGCTCCCACTAACCTTCTTGTAAACACAAGGTTCATCGATGTTTTGAATGAATCCAAACTCTTTGACTACTTCATAAAAACAATGATTCCAGCTCTGGGATGCTTTCTTGAATCCATAAATGGATCTCTGAAGCTTGCAAACTTTACCAGAGTCATGTGGACGCACAAAACCTTCAGGTTGTGTTATGTACACATCCTTAAGTAGCTTTCCATTAAGAAAGGCTGTTTTGACGTCCATCTGCCATATTTCATAATCAAAATATGCTGTAATGGCAAGAAGGATTCTGATTGTCTTGGCCATTGCAACTGCGAAAAGGTTTCATCATAGTCTACACATGAGTTTTAGTGAATCCTTTTACAACCAGTCATGCCTTGAAGATATTTACATTGCCATCCATGTCAGTTTTCTTCTTGAAAACCCATTTGCACCCTATGGTTTTTACACCTTCAGGTGGATCGTCCAAGGTCTAACTTGATTGTCATACATGGATTGCATTTCAGACTTCATGGCATTCACCATTTCTTGGAGTTTGGTCCTACTATGGCTTCTCGATAGGTGGTTGGCTCATTCTGCTTAATAAGCAATACATCATGGTTTTTAGTAATCAGAAATCCATATCTCTGAGGCTGATGCTGTGTCCTATCAGATATATGTGAACCTTGTGTTATATGAGGAGGCTCAGCAACTGGTTGTGAGTCTTCTCTATTTTCCATCTGTGGTTTTGTGCTATCTTGTGACTCTCAAACTTCTTCGAAATATACCTTGCTACCACTTGTTCTTTTAGAGATAAACTTTCTTTCTATAAACATACCATTTTGAATAACAAACACTTTGTTATCAGTGAGATTGTAGACATAGTATCCCTTCATTTCCTTAGGATACCCTACAAAAAGTCACTTTGAGGATCAGGGTGCTAATTTATCTGAGGCTTGTTGCTTAACATATACCTCACATCCCTAGATCTTAAGAAAAGATAAACTTGGTTCTTTTCAGTCCATATCTTATATAGTGTCTTTTCAATTGCTTTATATGGAACACGATTTAGTGTGAACGTAGCTGTCTCTAGGGCATATCCCTAAAAGGATAGTGGAAGATTTGTTTAACTCATTATAGATTGAACCATATCTAATAGTATTCGATTCCTCCGTTCAGAAACGCCATTCCATTGTGGTGTTCCTGGAGGAGTTAATTATGAGATTATCCCACAACTCCTAAGATGGTCAATGAACTCTTAGCTCAAATATTCACTACCTCGATCAGATCAAAGTGCTTAAATTGTTTTGCCAAGTTGGTTTTGTACTTCATTTTGAAATATTTTTAACATTCCAAAAGATTCATATTTATATTTCATTAGATAGATATAGCCATATCTACTAAAGTTGTTTATAAATGTAATGAAGTGCATATAACCTCCTCTGGCAGCTGCATTTAATGGTTTACACACATCTGTATATATGAGGCCTAATAAATCAGTGGCCCTCTCACTATGCCCAGTAAAAGGTGCCTTTATCGTCTTTCCTAATAAGCAAGATTTGCATGTATCATATGATTCAAAATCAAATGAGTTAAGAAATCCATCTTGATGGAGTTTAGAAATGCATTTCTTATTTATATGGCCTAGACGACAATGCCATAGGTAGGTCGGATTTAAATCATTTGATTTTATCCTTTCGGTAGTTACGTTATAGATATTTCCATTATTAGGATGTTTCAAATTTAATATATAATGACTGACATGCAAATCACCATAAGCATAAAAAACGTCATTACGATAAATAGAATATTTATCATTCCCAGTAATGGAAGTATAACATTCTTTATCTAAATAAGAAAGATAAATAATGTTGCTACTCAAAGCAAGAACATAATAGCAATTTTTCAAAATTAACAAAAGCCCACTTGGCAGAACTAATTCATTAGTGCCTACAGCTAAAGCAGCAACTCTTTCTCTGTTTCCAACTTGTAGGTCCACCTCGCCCTTCTTCAGCTTTTACTATCCTTTAGACCTTGCACATTTGTAAAAATGTGAGAACCACATGCAGTATCTAATACCCATGTAGAGGAAGTAGAAAAATGTATGTCTATAACGTAAATATGCGAAGTGATAGCCCTACCATCCTTCTTGTTCTTTTTCAAATCTTTGAGGTAGAGTCTGCAATTCATCTTTCAATAACCGGGTTCATTACAGAAGTAGCAGACTCCTTTCTCTGGATGCTTTGCCTTCTTGGGTGCAGGCTTGGTTTTGGGCTTGTTTAACTCTTTGGTCTTACCACCTAAGCTATTACCCTTCCATTTGCCCTTCCCTTTTTAAACCATCAAAATAGTACCGGGCTTTTTCTTAATGCTCTGGTGATAGAGCTCAATATTTATATATTTTTATTAACAATCTTAGGATTTTGTGGAGCTTAATTGAATATTTTGGGCATAATCAAATGTTAATGCGAGATTTTAGTGAAATGATAATTTGGGAATTATAGTGGTTAAATTGTTTTATTTTTAATTAATATTTGTTATTCCCATTATTTCTTAATTGTGAGCAAAAGATATTACCTTTGTGAATCTAATTTTATAGGTGATGATGTGGCACAATTTTTGCCAAGTGGTCAAGGTTAAAGATGTCATTTTGGAGCTTAATGAAGGACAAGAGTGGAACAGCACAAGTGCAAAATTTATTTTCATATTTTTTGTAAGACGAGGTTAAATGAGTAAGGGCCTTGTATGGTAGTTGCAATTTTATGTCTAATGTCAAAATAGATGCTTACCTCTTATCCAAACAAGGCATAACTCACTTTTAACTTAAAAATAATTGAATTTCAAAGAAAAAAGAGGTAGACCGAATCGGAGAAAGGAGGCTGTTGGACCAAGAGAGATTTACAGAAGGAAATAAGGGGCTGAACTGATTATGAATAATTGAAGGAAGAGGAAAGGAGTTGACTGAAATAAATGGTTTAAGATTGAAGAAGGAAGAGAGCTAGCCGATAACTGACCAAGAAAAGGGTTGGACGAAAACAAATACAGAAATGGGAATTGAAGGGAGAGCTGGATCGTATAGGAAATAGTTGAACCAATTGAGGGGACCATGTGAATTGGAAAAGAAAGGGTTTGGCGGTTGCTAACTAAAGGAGACAGATGGAATAAAATAAAGAGGAGTGACAGCTAGGTGAAGAGGGGCGCAACAGTGAAATAAAGAAAGAAAAAGAGAAGAGGCATGGTGAACAAAGACATGAAGAAAGCTAGAGCATTTACATGGCTAATCTCTTCTTCTTTCATCAAGCTTCATCTTCCTCTTCCATGAGTAGCTAAGCTTTCATGATTTCCTTGAGTTAGGTAATAGTTTAAGCTTCTAAACTTCAATAGAATTCTTTAAGTTCTCTTTCTAGTTCATAATTATATGGCTTGGTTAAGTATGTGGTTATGATCTAGATTGTTCTATGCCAAGTGAATAAACTTGGTGGTTGAGCTAGGAGTTGATTAATTAAGCTTTGTATGATTCATATTAGGAGTAGGTTGAGTTGTTTATTCCGACTCGGTTGAGCGGATTTCAAATGACTAAACTAAATATTTTGGGTAATTACAATTTAGAATTGGAAGTTTATTATTCATCTCCTTGAGTCTGAATTATTTGTTGGTATTCATTGAATTACTTTGGTAGAATGAATTAAATGAGTATTGCAAGTATGAATCTAGTGGTAGCTTAGGACCATCCTCTTGACTCATATTATTGAATTCATATCATTAGCATGCAAGGAAGACTAAAACCTCAACTCAAGGGAATCTCATTTCATCATTATTCTAGTTTATTAAATTTACTTTGTTGTTATTGTTAATTTCGATTCCGTTTGCTTTTTTATTTTAAAAACCAAAAAATACAAAAATATTGCATTAGCTTAGATTACTTCATTAGTTTAAAAAATGATTTCTCAAAATGATTTCTCACAACTTTAAGGTATTAATCACTTTACTATTTAGAAACTTGAAAATTAATCTCCATATAAGAATGACCTAGGTTGAGCTACTACGCTACATTTTCAAACCTAGTTTTATTTTGAGAACTCACACGACAAGGGTTCATCAAATTGGCGCCGTTGCCGAGGAGGATAATTGCCAAAGTTTTAAGTAGTTAAGTGTTCTTTTTAGTTGTCATAGTATGCCTTAGTTGTGTCAAAAGTGTGTGGCACTCATTTGAATTTTGGCGAAAATCTAAGTTTCGAATAGCACTGTCTTGTTGGAACTGAAATATTCTTACCCATAAAATTCTGAAATTTGACATGTCAAATTTTTTCAACATTCTAAATAATACTAGTACCTAAAGCTATTAGGTCTATTGGATTTTAGCCAAATTTGAAGGTTTGCTATACGTTTCTGAATTTTCTTTCTTTTTGGTATTTTTCTAGGTTTTTTTATTAATGTTGTTTTTTGGGTTTGCTTTGATTTTTCTAGGTTGTTAGTGTGTTTTTGAGTTTGTTTTAGCTAGTTGTTCATTATTGGAGTGTTTGATAGTGGTTTATGTCATTTTTCATGTTCATAGTTGTTTTGCATTCCTTTTGTATATAAAAAAACAAAAATAATTTTTCATTTTGTTGCTTTGTTATTATATTCTTAGTGGCCATTGTATGGTTTACTATGGTTTTGTAGTGAGAAACTTTTCATTCTTATCCTTTAGAAGCTGTTGGTTGAAATTTGAGATTTCAGGTAGCATCACATTTTGTAAGTTGTGATTCCAATGACTCTACTTACATACTTATGGTTTGAGGTACTACTTCACTGATATACCAACTTGTTCTACTAAAAGGTGACTTCTTACCTTGCAACTACTATTTGCCTCTTGTACCATTAAGTTGCACTTGTCTTGATTTTGTTGAGATTGACTTTACTCTTTAGATACCTGAATTTTGTTGGTTTTGGTTAACTCTCTTGGTTGTCAAAGATTAGTTAACTTGGTTTCTCGTAAGTTGCTAATTTTTGCTGTATACAACCCTTCTCCAATACCCCGTTTGACCAATTACTTTGCTGTAATTTGTGTGTCTATGTGACTCTTTTTACTGTGCATGACTAGATCTAAGAAAACTGAACTTGTGCCTCTAGATCAAGATATTAACAAGATAGTTAGGTTGCTTAAGAAAGGTAAGAAAGCTGAATCATCTTGTGTAGGACTTGGACAATTTATTGACACTGAAATTGTTACACATACTTGTGATAATTCTTCTCATATTGGCTCTTCTTCCATTGTAGATCGCCATATTGCAATGGATCAAGTTCCTCCCAAGAAGACATCCCTCCACCCATTGATCCTTTATTTGTAGGGTTTTACAACAATATTGATAGGAACAATGGGGAGCGTAGAACTTGTAATATCTCAAAAAGTGATTAAGGGCTAATGACTTCAAAAGTGGATGTAATTATTGTTGAATAAACACTTTTGGAGAATGTGTGATGGGAATTTGGATATTTTAATGATTCCAATGGCTTCCTTGTGAAAATTCATGTGGGGAGAGTGTTTATTCTGAAATTGGAACTATTGGGAACAATTGTGCAAAAGTTGAAAACTCTGTCCATTGAAACTCTGTACAGGGCAGACAATTTTATGAACGTTTTAAATAGGCAAATGGTGTCTAAAAATTCTGCAATTTTCCAGTCTTAAAGTTCACATGTCAAGCTTCAAAATGGAAATATAATATGTATCATTTTGATTTGTGAGCTAAGAGTTATGGATTTTTTAAGTTTGCCCAGCGAAATTAATTACTTTCTGGAACAGTATGCAAAGATTGAAATTTTGGGAATTTTGTGATTCCATCCAAAAAAATTCTATATTTTTCCTTAAAACTAGACTCAATAAGGGTTCTATAGGCTTTGGAATGACTCCATTTTGATATTTCTAGAATTAGTTATGATTTTTCAAAGTTTGGGCAGAAATCTGCTAGAATTTTGTAAAAATCCAAAATTCATGGAAATTTAGAAAATAATTAGAAAATAATATTATATCATATTAAATCATCATCCACCTCTTCCATCAGGCAAAAACCGTGACATTCAGCTGCAACAAGAGAGAGAAGGTGTGAGAAATTCTAGAGAGAGAAGGAGAAGAGAACTTGTACGGTAAGTCGATTTCTTTGGTAAATCCTTACCTAACGTGTATAACTCCGCTCTTAAGCTATTATTCTATGTTCTTCAAGGTTTATGGAGCACAAATTTGGGTGTTCTAAGGCTAGGGTTTTCAGCTACCTTGAGGAAAAGCTAGTGGGAGCTTGAGGTAACTTCCAAACTTTCATATATTGCTTATTCTAGCTGCTGTGGGCAATTTAATCGGTGAAATTTTGCCGGATTGCCATTGGTTTTAAAGTTTGGAAATGATATGGCCTAGGGGTTATGCTGCCCAAATTGGGTCTTAATGTTAGTTGTAATCTAATGTAATGGTTAAAAAAGTGGTTAGGAGTAGAAAGGAACGCGTTTACGGAGTCGAAATCGTAAAACCCCGATTTTCTCTAGAGAGCTCAAAAATTTCGGCCAGCTCTAGAAATGGGTCTTAGAGTTGGATTTTCAATGATTTAATGATTCTATTGAGTTTAGGAGCAAAAATTAGGTGGGGTTATGGTTGGTCACTTTTTCGGAAAAGGCCGAAAAAACATAATTACGAAAACGCCCCTGAAACCCTTGAAGTAGGGCTGCCAAGGATAAATTTGTAATTTTACATCGAATTTGATAATTCTAAGTCCGGAAATGGATTCCTTGGGCGGAAATATGTTAGGATAGCCCAGATTAGAATTTCGGGAAAAGTGCAACCGGACCAGGAACAGCGGGCCCGGGTTGGGTCCCCGGGGGCATTTTTGTAAATTTTCATTATAGACTCATATAACCCCAAGAAACACTATGGAAGTGTCTAAATTGTGCATTTGGAATTGTAGGATTCAATATTTGCCCTGTTCGTGATCCACCTGCGCTAGAGCATAATCGGAAAGAACAAGGTAGTGACTCTTCTCTTATGCTATGTGTAAAGTATTGTATGTATGTTTGTCATGCATTGTGATACATTGTGATGCTTTGAGATCGTATCGAAAGCTGACGCATAGTGATTACAGTATAAGCTATTGCATTGAGATCGCAACGAAAGCTGACGCATAGTGTTTACAGCCATGAGTGCTGTCGTATGTGGCGTGAGCCATATATCATTGTGATACTGCTTAACATGATCATATATGCTATGAATTTATACACTGTATGAGTGTTTGATTACTACAGAGATTCTTTTGAATCTCATTCTTTCCATTGACTAACAGACAGGGCAAATAGCTCCAAGGAGAAACGAACTACCAGGAGCGGCTAGGATCTTATAGAGATGTGTTGTTAGGTTGTTGGTTATCTATTTTGGACTTGGGATTACTGTTTATTTTTGAAATGTAGATATTACGTTGATGTTGGTCATGTAATCCCCTAGTTGGAACTTACAACCCTTAGTTTATACATGTATGAAACCCGGGAGTCGCTGGGAATTTGGCTATGCACTTTGATATGTATGAATGTGATTGAACTGCATAGAGTAATTAGATTCGGAAGATGAATCTGTGACCATGTTGAACGAATTTTAGAAAAGAGATTTGAGAAAAACGTATCCGTCGGTCTTTGATCCCTTTAAATTACGCATTTTTGAATCTTAATTACGGTTGTCAAGGTAGGGGATTACAGAACTATCAAAGATCTTACCTCTACTACTAATATTATTATCCTTTCCTCTCTTGTCCTGAATTTAATATTAATTTTGAGTTGAAAGGTCCTTTGTTGAGTCACTTACCAAAATTTAATGGTTAACCTGCAAAAGACCCTAATAGGCACTTGAGGAAGATGTACATTGTGTGCAACTCTAAGAAACCAATGGGGGTTGATCTAAATGAGATGTGCAGGAAAGTCTTTCATTTTACATTGGAAAGTAAAGCTAAGGAGTGGTTCATAATGCTACCTCACCACAACCTTAATGCTTTATCCTCTTGGGAAACATTAAAGAGTGCCTTTTTGGAAAGATACTTTTCTTTTTCAAAGATAACCTCTCTCACCAAGGAAATCTTTGGTGCTAAGCAAGGCCTCCATGAATTTTTTTATGAGTATCGGTGTCAATTTCAAGAACTCTTAGCCAAGTGCCCATATCATCAAATTCCAGAAGCTCGATTGGTGCAATATTTTCATAGTAGGTAAATTCCTTAATATAGAAAGAGTTTGGATTATGCTTTTGAAGGCACTATTCAATTGCTTACACCTAAACAAGCATGGGCTTTAATTGAGAAGATAACTAGTAATGATCAAACAATTTGAAGGGTTAGATGCTAGACAAATCCATAAGGTCTTATATGCTTCAAGATCTTCAAGAAAGTATGATAATTTTTCATCCTAAATGACAGAGATGAGAACTGACCTCAATAAGCTCATAGCTCATCTAAACAATGTGAACATTTATGGGTCACATTCTCAGGCTCTAGTGGCTCCTAGCTATGACATATGTAGCTCTTACATGCATATTGCTCCTAATTGTCCATATCAACTTGGAGAGGTCTCAGCTGTTTTTCAAGAGAGACAAGGGCAAAATCAAAGGCCTTGGAATCCCTACTCTAACACATACAATGAGGGTTTGAGATTTTATCCCAACTTTAGTTGGAGGAACCAGAATCAATTCCAAGGGAGTTCTTCAAATCAAGCTCCAAATGAGGGACCTTCAAACCAATCTAATCTCCAACAAACAGCGGTTGCTATACCTGAATCCCATGCTCCTAAAGATGACATTTCTCAACTTCTTAAGTGTATGAACAATATGTCATCTTCCATAGGTAACTTAGCCTCGAGATTTGATGAAGAGAAAGCTCAAACCAATTCTAAATTTTGACATTGGGACTAAGTTTGACACAATCTTCAATAAGTTGGAGTTGTTAAATTCTAAGAATACTACTTCATTTGTCACTCAAATATCTGATAGCCTCAATGAGCAGCAAGCTAAAAGTAGCTAGGGGTTGCCTTCCAACATTATGATCAATCCTAAGGATGTATATGCTATCTCCTTAAGAAGTGGTTAACAAGTGGGTAAACAAGTCCAATTTGAAGAAACTGTTGAGAGTTTCAAATCATGCATTCTAATGATAGGTACAATGAAGAGGTTGAAGTTCTATTGCAACCACAAGTGGAAGATATTGATGGTAGTGATAATTCTGATCAAAGAACTCACCTTGCTCCTAGAAAACCTGAGAGTGTGGCTGAATAAAAGCTTTTATAAAGGCATTCTTGTCCAAATTCAAATATAGATAGCAAACAAGGAGTGTCAACTCCAACAAATACCAAGGTGCTTGACCCTTCAACTTTTTCTTCTTCTTCTTTAAGAAAAGGGTAAAGTAAAATGGTAAATCTCTTTAAAATTCCATTTCGTAATTCATATGTGCTTAGGAAGAAGGTTTCACATGAAAAGAAATTCCTTGATATGATGGATATTTTCAGTAAGATTAAAGTTAATTGACATTTGCTTTATGTGTTGAAAGGAATGCCTGCTTGTGCTAAATTCTTGAAAGATTTGTATACCTAAAAGCGTAGGTGTAAACCCAATGAGTGTGTTCAGTTGAGTCCTAGTGTGTCTGCTATGTTTAAACCCCATCTTCCAATTAAGTGTAAAGATCCAAGCTTATTCACTATTCCATGCACTATAGGTACCATGCCTTTTAGTAATGCTCTCCTTGATATATGAGCTACTATAAATGTCATGCCTTACTCTATTTACACCTCTCCTAGACTAACAAACATCAAATCCACTAGTGTCATCCTACAAGTAGCTGATCGCACCACTAGGAAACCTCATAGCTTATTGGAAGACATCTTAGTTAAGGTCAAAGACTTAGTGTTTCATCCTGATTTTTATGTCCTAGACATGTCCATTAAGGTTTCAATTGAGGAACCATTGATTTTAGGTAGGCCTTTTATGCGCAGAGCTAATACTATCTTTAACAAGACGGATGGGTACATAATTATGGAAGTAGGTGATCATGTGATTCGGTTCAATGTTTATGAAGCTATGAATCACCCATTTAAGGACTACTCCCTTCTTGGGTTGAATTTGATTAATTTGGCCTTGGAAGAGGCAATTGATGAGTTTACTTTCCCATTGTGTGTGAAAAATGATTGTCATGATGATGTATGTGCTACTACTAATTCAAATTCTTCTCCTTTTGTTGATTGTGAGGATGATGTGTGTAGTATTGATTCCATGTCAATTGATAACTCACTTTCCATTTCTAATCCTTTTATTTTTTATTTTTCTAACCTTGGTAGTACTATGTCTTCATTTGATAGTCATCGTGGTGTTGGGAAAGAGTTATTTTGTAGTTTTGTAGAATTTGAGAATGTTAGTGAAGTGGATTCCACTTTTAGAAGTAAAGCAACATCCATTAGCACTGAATTTGCTCAAATAGAATCAAATGGAGTCATTATTGAATATAAGGAAAGAAATCAATGTGCTACTGATGGCACAACTTTAAGCTTCATATTCCTCCTTCTTACAAGTTTCATACTTCTTCTAACCTCAACGATGATTGTATGGGTAGCTTCACTTCTGTCTAATTATTGAAATACTTACATTCTCCTTTTAGTGATGAACTTAGCAGGTCAAAAGCCATAAATTTCTTTACTGAAAATTCTAGAAACAATGGTTAACCACATGTTAAGACTGTAACAGGGGAGAATTTTAGTTCTAATCAATTACTAAACTGTTGCATACCATTTCATGTTGCTATCTCTCATATATTTCACTCATTGAATGATGTAGGTGGAAGTCAAGGTTGCTTTATGAATGAGCCACAATCTCAATCCACATCCGAACAAGGGGGACATACCTTCAATCCAACAATTATTGGAAATTGTTATAAGAAAGGGAAGTTTCTTGGTGCACTTGAATTGAAAGAGCTTTTACCTTCAATTATGCAACTCTCTGAACTTGATTTAAAACCCCTTCCCCCTAACTTGAAGTATGCCTTTCTTACTGAACACATGGTCAATTACCTATCATTATCTCTAGTTTCTTAAGTATATATGAGGAGTTGAGTTTACTCCATGTGTTGAAAAAACACAAGAGGGCAATAGGGTGGACTTTAGGTGACATTCTAGGTATTAACTGTTAGATCCCATATGTTTTGATGATAACAAAGATTAAACTAATGATATAAGAGGATTTGATAACAAATAAAAGAATTTGAATAAAGTAACTAAATGGCAGACAAAACCATTACTTGAAGTAAGCACTGGAGTAATGAAGAAGAATTGAGACATAAAGCACAGGAAAAATAGCACTGGCAGATTTTGTCAAGGGTTACTCGAGTAACCACTCGAGTAATTGAACCTGTTACTCGAGGCATCACTCGAGTAATGTTGGAGAAAATGTTCCAGAGAGGCACTGCCAAAATTTGGAGGAAATTACTCGAGGGTCACTTGAGTAATCTACAATGTTATATGAACAACTACTCGAGTAACCACTTGAGTAACAATATAAGCAAAAAGGGCTTACTCGAGTAGCCACTCGAGTAACCAGGTGAGAAAAAGGCTTTACTCGAGGGAGCACTCGAGTAATTTGCAGAATTATTTGAAGTGTTACTCGAGGGTTCACTCGAGTAATCAGAGAACAGGTACTCTCAGGTAAGATTTGATTCTCATTACTCGAGGGACCACTCGAGTAATCTGCACACTTATTTGGAAGCTTACTCGAGGGATCACTCGAGTAACATGTGAAGAAAAGACATGCTAACTCGAGTAACCACTCGAGTATTCAGGTATTTCCAAGGTTTGTGATGTATCTTACTCCATGTCTTACCCAAGTAATATACTATGTAAATGTTGAATTACTCTCTGCCATACTTTTGATAAGTTTACTCGAGGGACTACTCGAGTAATAAGCATAATCACTCGAGTAGCCACTCAAGTAATGAAGTCCAGAAAACATGTCTTTAATCTAATGTTTATTGATTTGTTTTCTATATGATTAACTATTCATTGTATTATTATTTTAAGTGCATTTGCAGAGAAACAATGAAGAGATCATGCCATAAGTGGTAAGTTTAAAATAACGTCCGAATGCTCACCTACCGTAAATGGATAGTTTTCAAATTAGAAGAACGGTCAACCGTTGCTGTGTGACTCTAACAGACATATTTGAAATGCTTTTAACGGACACCATAAATCATCTATATATATATGTGGAGCATTCGAAGAACAGAACAAAACAACTGAGAACAAGCAATCACACATCGATCAATATACTCTTTGTACTCTGTTTTTCTTATACTTACTCTTTGCACTTCAGTGATTATATATTTGCTCTATAAGAGAGTTTTTTCATTACAACCTCAATATTTGTTATTGAGACAACTTAAGGTTGTGAAACCTTAAGTTGGGGATTTGATTACAACATGTAAGGGGGAGCGAGTGTCCAGGTGAAGGAACTTGCTGTGTATTGAGGTACCAAGAACCCACTGAATCGTAGAAAATATAGTGAAACTCTCAAAGACGTTTTGAGGATTGGACGTAGGTCAGAGTGGTTGTGGCCAAACCAGTATAACTCCCAGTGTATACTTCGATGATATTTCTCGTTACTCTCAACTGCTTTAAATATTCTGTGAATTTTCTTATATGCAACAAAAATTTTTGGTATCACCTAATTTACCCCCCTTTTGGGTGAAATGCTTGCACTAACATTAACTCAACTGTATAACATTAACCCAACTATATACACCCATAAAATACTTTTGAATAAGGGTTCTAAACCTATGAGACAGCCCCAACATAGATTTAACCCTCTCATCTTAGATGTAGTTAAGAAGGAGGTCACCAAACTCTTGAGTGTAGGGATCATTTATCCTATTTCAAAAAATGAGTGGGCCATTCCAGTCTAAGTTGTTCCAAACAAGAGTGGAATAATAGTTGTGCGAAATGAGAAAAATGAACTTATTCCAATAAGAGTCCAAAACTTTTGGAAAGTTTGTATAGACTTTAGGAAGTTGAATGAAACAACTAGGAAGGACAACTTTCCCCTCCCTTTTATAGATAGATGTTAGAAAGACTGGAATGCAAATCACATTATTATTTTCTTGATGGTTTTTCTAGTTATTTTCAGGTTCCTATTGCATCGGACGATTAGGAAAAGACAATATTTACTTGTCCATTTAGGACATTTGAATATCGAAGGATGCCTTTTGGGCTATGCAACACTCCTGGGATATTTCAAAGATGCATGCCCTCCATCTTTAGTGACTTACTTGAACAAGGTATTAAGGTATTCATGGATGATTTTTTTACATATAAGATTTCTTTTGAAGAATGTTTTCTTAATTTTGGAGAAAGCATCAGTAAAGTATATGCAAAAGAACCTTGCACTGAATTTTGAGAAATGCCACTTCATGGTGGATCAAGGAATAGTCTTATGCCACTTGATAAGTAAGAGGGGTATAAAAGTTGACAAATCTAAAATTGAAGTAATTTCATATCTTCCTTATCCTTCTAACTTAAGAGAACTTAGATCTTTCTTAGGGTATAATGGATTTTATAGAAGATTCTTTAAAGATTTTAGTATAATAGTTTGTCCCTTATCTAAGCTTCTTCAAAAAGATGTGGATTTAATCTTTGATGATGCATGCAAATTGGATTTTGATGAAATTAAGTCTACACTCATTTCTCCACCTATACTCATTGCTCCTAATTGGGATCTTGATTTTGAGATTTATTGTGATGCTTCCAATAGTGCTATTGGTGCAGTTTTAGGTCAGAAAATTGGTATGACCTCGTGTTATTGGTTATGCTTCTAAAACATTGGATAAGGCTTATATCAATTATAGTACCACTAAGAAAGAGCTCTTTTCCATTATTTTTGCGCTTGAGAAGTTTAGGTCTTATTTAGGGAATTCTAAAGTAATTATCTATTCTGATTATTCTACTGTCAAGTTCTTATCTAGGAAGACTCATACTAAGCCTCGATTGCTAAGGTGGATGTTACTACTTCAAGAATTTAACACAAAGTTTAGGGACAAGGCAAGCACAAAAAATTTTATTGCCAATTATCTAAGCTACTTGCCCCTTGCTACACAGGGAGTAGTTGATGCTGAAGTTACTTAGGATGGTTTTTCTGATGCCCATCTCCTTGCTATTACACTTTATGACCTATGGTTTGCTCATATTGTGAATTATCTTCCTGTTGGAGTCTTACCTGATTCTTTGTCTCATTTTCAGAAACAGAAGCTGAAACATGAAGCTTAACACTATTTATGGTATCCCCCTTACTTGTGGTAGTATTATAGTGACCAAGTCATTAGGAGATGTGTACCAAATGATGAATTTTCTTCTGTTATCACCTCTTGTCATTCTTTGTTGTGTGGAGATCACTTTGGGGCAAAGAGAACTGCTAGAAAAATTTTAGATTGTGGTTTATATTGGCCTAGCCTCTTTAAGGATTGTTATGCTTTTTATAAAACTTGTGATTTATGCCAGCATTTTTGGGGGATATTTAAAAAGAATGAAATGCCACAACAACCCATGTTGTTTTGTCAAGTTTTTAATGTTTGGAGCATTGATTTTATGGGTCCATTTCCTGCATCTCATGGATATCTGTACATTTTATTGGCTGTTGATTACCTTTCAAGGTGGATTGAGGTCATCCTACAAGGAAGAATGATGCCTTTACTTTTATTAAATTCCTACGTACTCATATCTTTTATAGGTTTGGTTTGCCAAGAGCAATTATGAGTGATCGTGGCTCAAATTTTTGCAACAATTGATGGACAACTTGCTATCCAAATATGCTATTCTTTACAAGACTTCTACCCCCATACCATCCATAGACAAATGGGCAAGCTGAGGTGTCTAATAGGGAAACCAAGTATATCTTGGAGAGAATTGTCAAGCAAAGTAGGATAGATTGGAGTCTCCAGTTGGATGATGCCCTTTGGGCATATCGTACAGCTTTTAAAACTCCCATTAGCATGTCTCCTTTCCGGTTGGTCTTTGGTAAGGGTTGCAATCCACCTGTTGAGCTAGATATAGAGCTTACTAGGCTATGAAGACTTGTAATATGGATCTTTAAGGTTTTGTTGAGTAAAGGATGCTTGAGATACAAGAGCTAGAAGAGTTGCAGTTGGATGCATATATAAGTTCCTGCATCTATAAGGAAAAATCCAAATTGATTCATGATCAAGGCATCTTATGGAAGTAGTTTCATGAAGGAGAGCAAGTACTTATGTTCAAGGCAAGATTCAAGCTAAAAAATGGGAAGCTTAAAACCAAATGTCAATGTCCCTACAAAGTGGTCAAGGTGTATAGCTTTAGGTTAATAGAGCTCGAAGATCTTGCAACTAGTGCAAAGTTTCAAGTAAATGCTCATTTATTGAAGAATTGCCATGCTAGTCATCAACCACCATAATGCACATGGTAGTCTCTTTCCTTACCTTGTTCCTTATTTTATTTGATGATATATGCTATTGAACAAGTATGGGGGAGAGACTTATCAATAGTAAAAAGTAGTTTGTTTGTTTGCATTTTCTAATTGAATAAACTCCATTTTGAATCATACTCTTGTGCTTAGCCTTATCCTCCACTACCCTTTTTTCCATATCTTATTGGCTAATTTCTAAGAACTTTTTTCACTTATGTCTTGTCTTTCTCTCTCCTTTTGACGATGATGTGTTGTGCTTTAATCTTGAATCAGACTTCACAGAATTCACTTCACCTAAGAGATAAGTGCGTCTAGGTTTTTTGTTTTTCTGCATTACATTGAGAGAAATGTAAGGATTGAGTGTGGGGGAGTGTGTTTATTCTCATGATGGAATTCACTGTGACATCATATACTTTTGTCTACTGCTTTCATTCTCTGTTGTTTTTGGTCTAATGTACTGAGATTTTTGAGGTTTTTAGTCATGATCAAGTATCTCAATTACTCTTAGTTAAATTCATGGTTGAAACTTGCTTTAAATTAGTGAATTGCCACAAAATTCAAGTGTTTTAATGATGCATGATTTAATTTTGATGAGTTTGTTAAGGAACAAAAATCCTAGTTAGAAGGTGTTTTGGGTGTAATTGTTCATTTCATTGTGTGATTTATCCACCTAGATTATTGGTCTCTAGAACTTGTTTTGTTTCTTGCTTGAGGCTACATTTTGCAATGGTATGGATAGAGATGACATTGGCATTCATTTCTAAACCTTTTAACAAAAACACAAACTAATCATTGTTCACTTTGTTTACCCCTTTGAGCTCTTCATGTCATTTTCATTTTCATTACACAAATGTCATGCTTGCACTTTCCATCAAGTTCCGTTTGCATTAGGATGAGGAAATATAAATGTTGCTCTTGTAAATAGGATCATAAGTACCATGTGAATATACAAAAAAAAAGAAAGGAAAAAAAAAAGCAAAAGAGAGCATCTCAAGAAAATATATATACATATATATATATATATATAAGGCACTTCATCAAAAAATATATATGTATTGATGAGTTGAAATAGAAAATTTTGGCAAAAGGAAGTTACACTATTGTGATTAGTGCTACTGAATTTGATGCATGCATGGTAGCTTCTAATTTTCCATCATTTGGCCTATTCAACATTACAACCTTACAAAGTCCTTTGGATTTATTTATGCCGTTGTTCAAGTAGTTGAGAGCCTAGAAATATTACAAGCTTATAGTAGAGTGTGGTTAAAGCGGATGCTAGTGAAAAACTATCTTATATAAGAGAAGAGTGCAAACACTTATCTTAGTTTAGGTTTTCAATTAAGCTCATTGTAATTAAACCTTGCATCACTTCACCTACTTCAATTTTTGGTATGTTCATTATATTTGGATAGGAGGCTTGTAATTTGACTAAGTGTGATTCTTGAAGCTTGATCTTGCCTATTCTTTCAACTTTCATCCCTTTTTGCCTAGTATTGGGTTCAATGTTTTGCTTAGGAGTGCAAAAGCTTAAGTGTGGGGGAATTGATAGAGCTCAATATTTATCTATTTTTATTAACTAATCTTAGGCTTTTGTGAAGCTTAATTGAATGTTTTAGGCATAATTAAATGTTAATGCAAGATTTTAGTAAAATGATATTTTGGGAATTATAGTGGTTAAATTGTTATATTTTTAATTAATATTTGTTATTCCCATTATTTCTTAATTGTGAGCAAAAGATATTACCTTTGTGAATCTAATTTTGTAGGTGATAATGTGGCACAATTTTTGTCAAGTGGTCAAGGTCAAAGATATCATTTTGGAGCTTAATGAAGGACAAGAGTGGAACATCACAAGTGCATAATTTATTTTCACATTTTTCTAAGATGAGGTTAAATGAGTAAGGGTCTTGTTTGGTAGTTGCAATTTTATGTCTAATGTCAAAAAATATTTTTACCTCTTATCCAAACAAGGCACAACTCACTTTTAACTTTAAAACAATTGAATTTCAAAGAAAAAAAGGTGGACCAAATTGGAGAAAAGAGGCTGTTGGACTAAGAGAGATTTATTGAAAGAAATAAGGGGCTAAACCGATTGTAAATAATTGAATTAAGAGGAGAGGAGTTGACCGAAATGGTTTAAGGTTGAAGATGGAAGAGAGCTAGCCAAAATAATTGACCAAGAAAAGGGTTGGATCAAAATGAATAAAGAAATGGGAATTGAAAGGAGAGCTGGACTATATGGAAAATAGTTGAACCAATTGAGGGGACCACATGAATTGGAAAAGAAAGGGTTTGGCAGCTGCTAACTAAAGGAAAGGGATGGAATAAAATAGAGAGGAGCGGTGGCTAGGTGAAGAAGGGGAGCAGCAGTGAAATAAAGAAAGGAAAAAGAGAAGAGGAGCGGTGAACAAAGATGTGAAGCAAGCTAGAGCATTTCCATGGCTAATCTCTTCTTTTTGATCAAGCTTCAGCTTCCTCTTCCATGAGTAGATAAGCTTTGGTGATTTCCTTGAATTGGGTAATAGTTTGAGCTTCTAAACTTCAATGGACTTCTTTAAGGTCTCTTTCTAGTTCATAAATATATGGCTTGGTTAAGTATGTGGTTAAGATCTAGATTGTTTTATGCCAAGTGAATAAACTTGGTGGTTGAGCTAGGAGTTGATTAATTAAGCTTTGTATGATTCATATTAGGAGTAGGTTGGGTTGTTTATTCTGACTTGGTTGGGTGGATTTTAAATGACTAAACTGAATATTTTGAATTGCTGGTAATTACAATTTAGAATTGGAAGTTTATTATTCATCTCTTTGAGTCTGAATTATTTGTTGGTATTCATTTAATTGCTTCGGTAGAATGAATTAAATGAGTATTGCAAGTATAGATCTAGTGGTAGCTTAGGTCCATCCTCTTGACTCATTATTGAATTCATATCATTAGCAAGCAAGGAAGACTAAGATCTCAACTCAAGGGAATCCTATTTCATCATTATTCTAGTTTATTAAATTTACTTTGTTGTTATTGTTAATTTTGATTCTGTTTGCTTCTTCATTTTAAAAACCAAAAAATACAAAAATATTGCAATAGCTTATATTACTTCATTAGTTTTAAAAAAAAAATTCTCAAAATGATTTCTCACAACTTTAAGGTATTCATCACTTTACTATTTAGAACCTTGAAAATTAATCTCTTCACAAGAATGACCTAGGTTGAGCTACTACGCTATATTTTTAAACCTAATTTTATTTTGAGAACTCACACGACAAGGGTTCATCATCTACTTAGCAGTTTTGAGCATCCCATGCAGTTTAGAAATTAATTTCTCTGTTATTCATATTGTAGTTTATAACAAACTGGTCATAACTCTCTAGGAGTGAGTTTAGGATCAAATCCGTAGCTAATTCCTGGCTCATGGGAAATTCAAGCCTCTTAAGGTGATTAATGTAGCCTTTCAACTTTAACACATGAGCACTAACTGATGCACCTTCAACCATCTTGCAGGAATGTAAGGCTTTTGTTGTCTCATACCTTTCTTGGCTTGCCTGTTGCTGGAACATTTCCTTGAGATAGACAATCATCTAATGAGCCTCTATATGTTCCGTATCTCTTTGGAGCTCTAGAATCATAGTGGCAAGCATCAGGCAACCTACATCCACAAAGTCATCCTTATGCTTCATGTAAGCATCTCTCTAAGCTCTTGGAGCATTGTTACAGGCTCCTCAGGAATGGGCTGATCTAGGACATAAGTCTTTCTTTCCTGCTTGAGAACAATTCTCAAGTTCCTGAACCAGTCAAGAAAGTTTGTCCCATTGAGTTTGTCCTTCTTAAGGACTGATCACAACGATAGTGTAGCAGTATTACTAGTCAACATGATTCTACAATAAAATATGTAAAGATTAGTTAGTAATCTCCCACTAAATTAACAACCCTCAATATAAAAATTAGTGGGCTAAGATCCATATTTCTCCTAAATTTAAGTCCGTTTTGGCAGCACGCTTAAATTCAAGTTATTTAGGTAGGTAACTTCTTTACTAATTACATCACATGTAACTCTTAGATGTTTATGAGATTTGATCATTATATGATGCGGCATGTTTAATCCCATATAGTGTTTTGAGATCCAAAAATGTTTTGTTAATCTCAATTAAGTCAAAACAATAATGAATATTGTGAGTAGCACTATTACTCACGCTTGTCTCATCAAGATAACTCAAATGCATATACTTTGGTGGTTTTTATAATTAAGCGATCTAGGTTTTGACAACTATTCATTAATTGATGGCATGATGACTTAAGATTTGATTTAAAGGGCTCAATTAATTAGTTTTGTTTATATGAATGCAATCATACTTGTATCGCATACATATAAACACAAAAGTATACATGCAATGATCTAATCAAAAGTATAATTTAAAAGTGATATAACATGGCTTACCTAACCTAAAATCCTCCCAAGCTAATGAGTGGACTTCTTTAAATAAGAAAAGAGATACATTGAGATGTACATTGAAAGTATTTAGAGGAAGGCACATCATGCAGACAGTATTTAAATATTACAACCCTTTGTAGAAACTAAAGCCATGTTGTTAACAATACCCAAACAAGTATGAAGAATAAACCATAACAAGTAACAGTTCATACAATATAAAAAGCAATAAATGTTGTGATTAGGTCATATCACGTGCTACAAACAGTTAGTCATATTGGTCCTGCTAGCTAGTTAGCGGGTGGAGTCAAGGGGTAGTGCCCTTGAGAGGTGCAGGGGATGGCACCCCCGAACTCTTGAAAACGGGCACACTCCTTTTGGAAGAAATATTTGAAAATTTAAAATATTTTGGCCCAATTTTAAAATATTTGTTTTTGTCCAATTCGAAAGGATTTTGGCCCAGTTTTCTGGCCTAGAACTTTTCTGGTTTGAAACTCTTCCCCATACTTTCGGATCCCTAAAACCTGAATAGAGATTCAAACTAGACTCGGTTGTTCTTGCAACTAGCCATGAGCTTTAACCAATTCAAAACCAAAAATGATGAATTCCAGTTTCAGATCTAATCTAGAACAGAAATCACGACACCAGCAACAGATCATATACAATTTGACTTTCTTAAAACTGAAAATAGATTTCAAGATCGCATACAATACATAATAGATCGCATATAATACGACTTTCTTAAAACAGAAAACAAAATCATGTTTCGAATATAATCTGGTAGAATTTGAAAATGAAAAAAAACAAACGCATGTCGTATATCATGTTTTAAATACATTCCTGATTTACTTCAAAAGGCAAATCGTACAAATTTAACAAAAACCATGTATATCACATATATATCACATGTTTAAGAGCATTAACTCAATTTAAAAGCATAATTGACCAGGCTCTAATGCCACTGTTGGTATTTGTAGGCACAGCAGAATAAAATTAAAATTTCACTAATCCCAATCGAGGATCTATCAAAGGCGTTTAAATCAAGTTGGAAAGAATCATACCTTTCTTTTCGTTCTAAGTTTTGGATCTTCAGAAGCCAACACGTTGATCAACTGCTTCTACTGATATCTGTTAGAACCGACAGACACCCAAGAGGGGGTGAATTGGGTGTAAGATAAAAACTTAAAATCTTTTAAATTCTTTTCGCATCTTAGTAAAAGCATTAACTATGAAAGTAATAAATAATAAATTAACAGTTAGATATTTAAATAATATATGCTGGAAATAAAGAGCTTAGGAAAGAGAATATGCAAATTGTGATTTATCTTGGTTTGGTCCAATCCACGATGACCTAGGTCCAGTCCCTAGGCTCCTCCTGAGATTTTCAATCCACTATCTTCTTGTTTAATCTGGGCACAAGAGAAGTCTCTACAATCTCATAAGTTTAGCTGGGCACTTACGAAAATTTTTACAAATCTCTCACCGAGGTACTCTCCCTTACACACCGTAAGAATACAATCGAGTTACTCCCCCTTACACACCATAAGGATACAACTTTGATGATAAAAGACTACAATCAATCTTCTCTCTTAGAAGTGAATAATATGAACACTGAAGTACAATATAAATAATCTCTCTATAAAATAGATTAGATAAATACTAAGAAACAGAGAGTATATGCGATGAGCATTGATTTCAGGATGTTCATATTTAGATGATGTATGCATTGGGTCTCACATTTCTATTATGGATGATCTTCTATTAAGTTGATGAGGATTGATGATAGTTTGAGCACTTTAACTTGTCCGTTAGACTCCCGTTGTTTCATTTGACTGTTCTTTGTATTTAAAAAAATAGCCATTATATTCGGTTGATGCTTTGTTTTTGTAAAGTCAACTTTTGTCTCTTTACATCATCTCTTCATTGTATTCCTGGAGAAATACATTAAACACTAATACAATGAAGTGTTAGAGTGATTGGAAGCAATAATAGTGAGTTTCATAATCATTCCCATGATTTTTTAAAGTTATGATAGGTTGTCTATTGCATCACTCGAGTGGTCACTCGAGTGATCCTGGGTGATTACTCGAGTGATCCCCTTTAAAATATGGCAGAGAGCATTGGATTCATTTTCCAACTTTATCACTTGAGTGGTCACTCAAGTGATACTTGATCATTACTCAAGTGATCACTCGAGCAATGGCTTTGGTACTCGAGTGATAGAGCAACACTCGTGAGTGAGAAAATACACTTCTTCAAATATTGCCGAAAGTGATTAGTATAAGGTTGACCAGATGTGAGGAAATGTTGATGCACTTGAGTGAGCATCTCAATCTTGAGTGAGGCCCTACATCACCTGCAAGTGCAAAATCTCACTCTTGCAAAAATTGGTGCAAGTGCTTTCCAGAAGCGAAGCCTGAAGCTAAAATATAATGGTACACTCGAGTGAGACATTGTCACTCGAGTAGGGACCCACATCACTTGCAATTGCAAATTCACACTCTTGAAAAATATGTTGCAAGTGTTATCCAGAGATGCGAGCCCATAGTGCAAAATACACATGTACTCGAGTAAGACAAGATGTACTTGAGTGAGGACCCACAACACTCGCAAGTGATAAAATGTAGTCTTGCTTTTTTGCATGGAAGTGCAAATCAAAAGCTGAAGCAGAAGAGGAAATATGATGTTGCACTCGAGTGAGGTCGCTGTGCACTTTAGCGATGCTCTATCAGAAACCAAAATGCAATAGACTTACAGCCATCAATCCGAACATAGTTAAATGTTATTTGTTCACAAAGTTTTCACTTGTTATTATTATTAAACATTATTTAACATATACTTTAAGTGTGAAATAGGAGATTGAAAGTCTGCAACAAAGATACAAATGGTAAGTCAAAAATGGCGAACATAATTATTTCGTTCAAAGTCAACCAGCTAAGCATGCACGTTACAGACCTACCACGATATATTGTCCGGAGATTTCAAACGCACATATGCTGCTCTATAATGCTATGCTTCACTCCACAACGACTATCATTCAATGGACCAAAAACAATGTGTTATAAAAAAAGAGTTTCAAGAGACCAGAAAGTAGAATTTCATACGAAAGCTTAAAGCAAACATTCACGAGAGTCTTTGTTTTCATATCTTCTCTGTATTCATATTGTACTTCAGTGTTTATCATATTTTCCCAGTGAGAGAGTCTATATACATTTCAAATCATATTTTTATTTGATCTCAAGGTACAGGGACCTTGAGAGGGTAGATATCTTGACGAGAGAAGCAGTTGAGAGAATTCTTAGGAGTACTTTCTGGTCGTAAGATTTACAAGGTGCAAGTAGGAGAGAATGTTGTTACTTGTAAGACTTCCAGGGTTGTAAGCAAGAGAGAACTGCTCATAAGATTTGCATACGTAAGCAAGAGAGAAAGGTTATAGGATTGTTTCTACACATAAGACTTGTTGAAAGGGGGAGAGAAAATTCTAGTTATTAGAATATTTATGCTCGTAGTCCCTACAAAGATTATTGTTGTCTCTTGGCATTTTGAGAGACAACTAAATCTTGGAAGAATAGTGAAAATCTCAGTAGATCTTGATCTCTGAGGATTGGACGTAGGCTTGGGTTTTGAGCCGAACCAGTATAACTCTCTATGTGCTAATCTTCTCAACTCTACTCTATCTACAGTAATTTTTGTAACCCCTTTCGCACCATAGGTCGGGATTAGTTCATAAAAACATAATTAAGTTTGAATTAAAAATCATGTATAGTGATTTGGGACTTATTCAAAATAAAACTTCCTAAAATCAGGGTTTTCAAAAACTTTTACAACATTTGTTCCACAATGGTCTCTTACTCACATTTCAACATAAATGGCTTGTACAGGTTGATTTCATTCATACATATTAGAGTATAATGCAAATTTCCGACACACTCGGGTTCCATTAATTAGTAAAGGGATTATACAAAGGCACAAAGCCAATAATTCTTTTCCCTTATCTTGGGGATTACACAAAACTACACTATACTTCCAAAATATACAACTATTTACCAAAAAATATCCAATGAATTTTACATTGATAACCATTAACCAAAATAAACTCCTAAACTGGAGCTCTAACTGCTCTTCATCACCCGCTTTCTTTTGGATCCTTCAGCCTTGTCTAAAATTTGTTTTTGGGAGAGTGAGATTCTAAAGAATCCCCGTAGTAACAAATCACTCATAATATGCACAACATCAAAGCATGGAAGTAAATCATCTACACATCACATAGCAATCACAACAACAGTTGCAATGGCTGGGGTAGGTATCATGGGCATCGCCCCCTACGACGGCTCACGCTGAACTACTTGCTGTATTGCACATCTACATGAACATATCACATATATCACCATAGCTGGGATCCATATAAAACATTTCACAATATGCAGCCCCACGGGCTAAATACTCAAACAAGAATCCACGATTCCATAATGCAGCCTCGGCACTTACAGCGGCAGATACAACGGCTGGGGTATGTATCATGAGCATTGCCCCCTACGACGGCTCACGCTGAACTGCTCGCACTATAATGCCCTATGGCCAATAACACATTCACAATGATAAACATGCATACCAAGTATTATACACAACATTAGAGAAGAGTCACTACCTTGATCCTTCCGGGCGTGTCCTGGCACTGGTTTCTCCCTAGTAGGGCAAATGTCAAATCCTATATTCATAATTAGGGACGAAGAGTCAATTCTCTATTCCAATTCTCAATGACTTTTTAATACTTAATTGGTTATCATTATTGCTCTTTTAGAGTCATTAAATATCCCTAACAAAACTCCTAAAGGGTTGGAAGAACTATCCTAAAGATCCCCTTTTAGAAGCACAAAAACTGATTTTTCATTGCTGCACTCGAGTGAAGATGGTCTCACTCGAGTGTTGGTACAGACACTTGAGTGAATAAGGCCTCACTCGAGTGATGGTATAGTCTGTACTTTAAGTGCTAGAAAGTGAGGATAGAAAGTGTTTGCCCGAGAGCACAAGAACTTTCAAAGAAGGGAAGCACTCGAGTGAAGAAGACCTCACTCGAGTGACAACTTAACACTCGCAAGTGTTAAAGCGCACTCTTGAATTTTGGACGCGAGTGACAACTTGAGATGATAGATGATGCTGTCAAATACACCCGCACTCGAGTGAGAGGAGGTTCACTCAAGCGAGAACCCACAACACTTGCAAGTAAGGCAACACTGTTGCCTCTACACACAGAGGTGCAACATAAAAACTGAAGCGGAAAAGGAAATTACATTATCGCACTTGAGTGAACTCACCCTCACTTAAGTGATGTTCATCTCGCACTCGAGTGAACCCCATATCACTCGAGTGATACAGATCAGAAACCAGAAAATGCAAAAAAACTGACAGCTCTTCCCAACAATTGCCCAAGTATTTCCAATGGACTCAAAACCTCAACCAACGCTACTCCCACACAAAAACACCCAAGGAATCCAATGGAAACATCATAATTACCAATTCCTACTCCATTATTATGCTTTTGTTTTGGGCAACATAAAACAGCAAAATCTCTATATCATCAAACTTAACATTTTAAAACCAAATAATTTCTATCTATCCAAAACTCACCACAAGATACCATTACTATGCCAAAAGCCCAATGGTCATCATTTTCTGATTAAAGGCCAAAATTTCCAGAAATTTCAAACTAAACCATTTGGCATAAAACTTAGATAGATAGATTAGTGTTACTTACTTCTTTCACTTTGCCAAAAAGATTTCTTGATTTACCAACTACAAGTTTTTTGTGTGGGTACAAAACAACACCAATAGACACACCATAAACATCAAAATGAAGCTCTTAACCCAAAGAGCAATATTAAAGAAAAGAATTTGAGCAATGGAAGTCATTTACCTACCCAAATCACAAGATTTTCTTCCTTCCTTCTTTGGCCTCCAATGGCGAGAGAGAGAGAGAGAAGATGAGAGAGAGATGGAGTATTGGGGAAGATGAAGAATGATGATGACATACTTCCTCCCTTATGCTCAGCCGAAAAGAGGGAAGAAGAGAGAGAAAATATTGTTTTCAATTGCCATTTGACTTTTCCCATATCTCTCTCTTCATCTACACTTGCCACTTGTCATCTTCCCATTGGCTCCCGATAAGTAAACACCCAATTAGTCACTTAATCTCTCTATTAACCATATAGTTACACATCTCATTTTTCTCTTACCCAGTAATTAATTTCTCCCTTAATTACAAACTCATGGCCAAAAATTCCATTATTCTAAATTTTTCCACCAATTATAACATATTAATTTATATGTCATAAAACACATAATAATGCCAATTAAATTCATAATTATCCATAATAATCATGATTAGCCCTTAATCAAAATTTGGGATATTACAATTTTCATATCACCAAATCAACCAAAAAATTTATCATATCACCCAATTTACCCCCTTTTAGATGAAGCTTGCCTCTTTCATTTAGTATCAGAACGAGATCTTCTCCGAAGAGCCTGACAGCTTGAGAACGATCCAATAAATGGCAACAATGGATGAGAACATTCTTGTATATGAAGCTTATATCACTAGACCTTCTGGTTTCACTGGAGAACATTTTTCATTTTGGAAAGCTAAGTTTAGAGTGTTCATGATGGCTAATGAATACGGTCTATGGAATGTGATACAAGATAGTGATTATGTTCCAAAGAAGAAAATCAAAGATAGAGTTGTGGAAAAGAGTTCAGAGGAATTTGACGATGACGATAAGAGGTTACTAACATTAAAGAGTAAGGCTATTCTAATGATATAGAGAGCCCTCAACCAAAAGGAGTATTTCCAAATTTGCACACTACCTATAGCCAAAGGCATATGGGATGCTCTTGAGATTACTCACGAAGGTACATATGGAATCAAAGAAAATAGAGTTAATACTTTGATCACAGAGTATGATTTATTTTGGATGAAACTTGGAGAAAGGATATCTGAATTTAAACTCTGGTATACTCATCTTGTTAATTAGCTATCAGCACTTGGGAAAACATTTGATCAAAATTCCCAAGTAAGGAAGATCCTTAACATTCTTACGAAAGAATAGGAAGTAAAGGTGACAGCTATCGAAGAAGCTAAAGGCGAATCAATGAGATTTGTAGCTGCTCTATTTAGAAGTCGTTTTGAGTATGAAGGACAGTTGAAATTCAATAAAGAACTAGAAGAGTTTGATGACAAAGAGAAAAGAGGAGTCACTATCAAAGTCATCAAGGAAGATGATTCTTCAGAAAATAAAGATGTTCCTGATGATAATGATATAGGAATAATCATAAGGAAATTCAAGAAGTTCTATAAAAGAGGCCAAAAAAACTTCCAGAATTATCAAGGTGAACCAAGCAAGAAAGAAAATAAGGAGCAACAAATAGTGTGCTATGAATGTGGAAAGCCTGGACATATCAAATCTAAATGCTTCAAAAACAAAGACAAGAAGAAGCAAAAAAAAGAAAGCATACATATCATCTATATGGGGTGATAGCTCGTCTGATGAAGAAAGCGACAACAACGAAGTTGCAAATCTATACTTGGTAGCTAAGGAAGAAGAATCAGACTCCGAGGTAAGTGACTTTGAACCTACTTATGATGAATTATTATCTGAATATAATGCATTGCATACTGAATTCATCAAGGTAGTTAAAGAAATGGTTAGTCATAAGAAGAAAGTAAAAGAGTTAGAAGGTACTGTCATCTCATCATGTGCATTGTGTGAAGAAAAAGACAAGAAAATAAGTGATTTAACAAAAACATTGGAAAGATTTAGTAAAAGAAGTGAAACTCTTAAAGTAATCTTGAAATCACAAAGAGTTGCTCATGATAAATCTGGAATTGGATATAATTTGGCTCAGAATAAGAATAGAAGAAAGAAGAAGAAAGACAGTAAGATATACCTCAAATATTTTAAGAATTTTATGTATACTTCAAATCTATTTGCATCATGTAATTGCTGTAATAGGAAATGCCATTATACTTTATCATGTCATTTTATTAAGGGTAAGATTATTGGCATGTACAAATGGGTTTCGAAGGGACACATGTACCAAGAGTAATTCATACTAACCACGAAGGACCCAAGAAAGTGTGGGTACCTAAAGATTGATCATATTACTCTAGGTATGTCTCAAAATATCATGAGCAAATAAGTGGTACATTGATAATGGATGCTCGAGACAAATGACTGGTGATAGAGATAAGTTCACCATGCTGGAAACCAGAGAAGGAGGAAAGGTAACTTTTGGAGGTAACCAATCTGGAAGCGTTGCTAGAATTGGTGAAGTCAGAAAATCTGATGGTGTCCAAATCAATGATGTATATTACGTTGGAGGATTATGCCACAACCTTCTAAGTGTGAGTCAAAGCACTAACAAAGATAATTGGGTAATCTTTGATTCAGAGGAATGCTTGATAGTAAATGAGAAGGATCTACCGCTTAACAAAGAATCTATCAAAGCAAAGATCCAAGCTTAAAGGAACGGTAACTGTTATACTATTGATTTAAATTCAAATTCTTCTGAAATTTTTTTTTTAGCAAATCAAAGGAGAGTTGGTTATGGCATAAGCGTCTAGCTCATGTTAACATGAACTAACTTGACAAACCGATTATAAAAGATTTAGTTGTTGTCTTCCTAAACTTAAATTCAAAGATGACATGATTTATGATACGTGTCAAAAAGGAAAAAAAACTAAATCTTCTTTCAAAACAAAGTATGAGTTTCTACTTCCAAACATTTACAATTACTTCATATGGATTTGGTTGGTCTAGCGAGAGTAAAAATTTTTGTGGGAATCTATATACCTTAGTAATTGTCAATGATTTTACAAGATTTACATGGACTATATTTATTACTTCAAAAGATGAAATGTTCGTTGAATTTATTATATTTGCTAAGAAGCTCCAAAATGAGAGAGGTATTTCTATTGTCTCTATCAGGGCAGACCATGGAGGAGAATGATAATCAATTCTTTGGAGACTTATGGAACAACGAGGGAATAGAACACAACTTCTCTACACCTAGAACGCCTCAGCATAATGGAGTAGTATAAAGGAAGAACAGAGTACTCACAGAAATGGCAAGGGCAATACTCAATAAAAGAAATGTCACAAATGTTTTAGGTGGATGCAATAAGTACTGCATGCTATATCTCAAATTGAGCATATATTTGCAAGTCACTTGGAAAGACACCATATGAACTCTACAATGGGAGAAAGTTAAACCTTGCTTATCTACACATCTTCGGATGCAAGTGCTTCATTCATAATAACGGTAAAGAAAACTTGGGTAAATTTGATTTAAAGTCTGATGAAGGTTTATTTCTAGGATATCTAATAGAAGTAAAGCATATAGACTTTTTAATAAAAGAACATATACTATTGAAGAGTCCATTCATGTTGTGTTTGATGAACTTGATTCTCAGATAAAGTCTTTTAATGAAGAAGAAATGGATTTGATATAGAAAAACAAAATATTTCAAATCAGAATGATTTTGAAACAAATGATCTTCAAAATGAAAAAGGTGTCGATGATCATGCTCAACCAAAAGCATGGAGACATATTAAAGATAATCTAATTGATCAAGTAATTAGAGATATTCACGAAGGTGTCAAAACTAGAAATAAAATTCTTAATGAAGTAACATTTTCTGCTTTTATTTCTAAGATTGAACCTTCTAATGTCGAAGAAGCACTTCTAACAATGATTAGGTGATTGCTATGCAAGAAGAGTTAAATCAATTTCAAAGAAATCAAGTTTGGGATTGGTACCCAACCAAAAGGTCAGTCAGTCAAAGGAACCAAATGGGTTTTCAAAAATAAACTTGACAAATTAGCAATCATTGTGATAAATAAGGCTAGGTTGGTTGTCAAAGGCTATAATCAAGAAGAAGGTATTGACTATAAGGAAACATATGCTCCAGTAGCAAGATTGGAAGCAATACGAGTACTCTAAGCTTTTTCTTGCATTAAAGGTTTTAAACTTTATCAAATGGATATGAAAAGTGCTTTTCTAAATAGTTATATTATAAAGGAAGTATATGTAGAACAACCTCTTGGTTTTGAAGATGAAAGAAAGCCTGATCATGTTTTCAAACTTAAGAAAGTTTTATATGGTTTAAAATAAGAACTCAGAGCTTGGTATGAAAGGCTAAGCAAATTTCTTCTTGATCAAAACTTTGTTAGAGGAAAAGTAGATACAACACTCTTCATCAAACATAACAAAAATGATCTTCTAATTATTCAAATTTATGTTGATGATATTATCTTTGGTATTACTAATAAATCTCTGTCAAGAATTTTCTAAGCTTATGTAGGGAGAGTTTGAAATGTCTATGATGGGAGAATTAAACTTCTTTATTGGACTTCTAATCAAGCAATGGAGAAATAGGATATTTATTTCTCAAACCAAATACTTGAGGGAGTTATTAATGAAGTATGGAATGGAAAATACCAATAGAGCTGACACTCCAATAAGCTCTGCTACACTACTAGATGCTGATGTGAAAGGCCCTGACTTTAACATTACTAAATATAGAGGAATGATTGGCTCATTATTCTATCTAACATTAAGTAGGCCAGATATACAATTCAGCATTGGGATGTGTGCAAGGTATCAATCTTCTTCTAAGGTGTCACATACGGAAACTGTAAAAAGAATCTTCAAATACCTAGGAGACACTCCAAAACTTGGCTTATGGTATCCAAAAGGAGGAAACGAATATTTGATGGCTTATTTAGATTCAGATCATAGAGGATATAAAACTAACAAAAAAAATACCAGTGGACAATGTCAATTTCTTGGATGTTCTCTGGTATCATGGTTCAGCAAGAAGTAGAACATAGTGTCATTATCTTCTTCTGAAGCTGTATATATAGCTGAAGCAAGCTGTTGTTCTCAAGTACTATAGTTGAAGCAACAACTTCAGTACTTGGGAATATACTTGAAAGAAATACCTATCTACTGTGACAATACCAACATTATTAGCTTGGCTAAAAATCCTGTACAACATTCAAAAACCAAGTACATAGATATCCTACATCATTTCATACGAGATCATGTACAGAAGAAAGATGTCAAAGAGAATTCATTCCCACTCATCTTCAACTCGCTGATATATTCACAAAGCCGATTGCCAAAGATCAATTTTTATATATATGAAGAGAATTGGGAATGGTTAATCCTAATGAGTTGTAAGTGTTTCTTGGGAATTATTATGTTTAATATGTGTTTTGATGATAACTATACTAACTTAGGCATCGGAGTATGTAGATACTCATTTTGCAAGACAGACATTCGAGTACAGGAGAAGATCACTTGAGTGGAAGGCACTTTATCACCCAAGTCATGGATGAACTCTCGAGTGCAAGTTTAACTCATGCTCTATTTCAAGCTTGCAAAACAGAGGTTAACAAGTAAGATCCAACATACCCTTTGAAAGTGAGGGAAGAACTCTCGAGTACCACAAGTACTAAGGGTATGTTAGATCTTACTTTAGTGAGGAAATAGACTACTCAAGTACAGGAAGAACACATCTGAAAGTGAGGGAAGAACTCTTGAGTACCACAAATACAAATTTATAAGTTAGCTTCAAAGCATGGTTTACTTAAGTGATCTTGAAGGACTTGAGTACAAAGATGAAGATCACAACAAAATATACTCAAACCAGGAATGTATTTACAAGTTTTCTTGAATTTTTCTATCTCACTTGAGCATAGTTATAAGTGACTCGAGTGCATAAGTATAAACACTCAAGTGCTTAGGTTTCTCACTCAAGTATCATGGTCTATATCAGTTATGCGACAGCTCAAACGACATACTTTTTCCTCTCACTCGAAAGTGCCTTCTCACTCGTCTGTCATACCTCTTCACTTCTGGTCATTGCCCATCGATTAAACGCCTCAAATCCTTTTAATTTTCAGTTACAACTCTTTAAGCATCTCCAAAAGGAATTACTCTTTATAAATCTCCCATTCTTGTCCTAACCGAAGCAAACCCTATGAAAATCATTCTTCAAGTCTTCACAGAATCCTTAATTCCCAATATCTTTCTGAATCAAGCAAAATGTATAGAACAAAGATTCATCAAGTTTCTCAAAAGTCTTCCACTCCTTTACCTCCTCACTCTGCCGCCAGTGAATCGACAACTCTGACTTTGACGCTAACTCTGACTCCTACACTAACTCTGACTCTTTTCACCTTCTCTAAAGCCCAAAGCCAAAGGTGGCCAAAGACGCTCATCCTCCCCAAAGAAAATAAAGGAGGTAGCATTCAAAGACCCAATTATGATATAGTCAAAGTCACTATCTGAAGTAAAGGGAAAAGGAAAGAATACCACAACAGGGGAACCTCAAGAGTCCTCCTCTGATAATTCCTTCAACCTACAAATTTAGGAATCAGTAGAGAAATCAAAATTGGATGCCTTAGTTCACAAGATTACCTCCCAAATGGGTGCCTTGGGCTCTCATCATGTTGGTTAGTCCTGTCACGCTGGTTCACAGTCAAGAGTGACTTTAACTTCATAGGCTCCAGAGGAAGAAAAACAAGACACAATTCCTCCAGAAGGCTTCATCACTCAGGAACTGCAGCCATTTTTCTAGAAGGTATAATTCTGAGTTTGCACAAAGAAGCTTTTGTCCTGTAGTTTATGTGGATTTAAACTACCTGACTAAAAACTATAGCCTAGATTTCTAACCTTTCCTTGGATTCTATTATCCCTGGTTGAGTGTACACCTTTTATATCCACCCACTGTTGTGAGAACTTTTTACTTCAATATGAAAGTGCATAATATTGTATCCAAAACTGGAGAGACATTCGAGGAAGGAATATCTACTACTGTTAAAGGCTAACACATTATAATATCCCCTTCTATTATCAACCACATCCTTGGCTATATAGCTCCTCCTAGCAATCCACCCTCATTCTTAGCCAATGAAGCCTTCCAGAGATTAAGGCCAGATGACCCTATAGGACCCCTCAACTTTAAGCCTGTTATTATGCTTGATTCAATTTGTGCCCTTCATTATATTTCTTCTCGAAGCATAATCAACAAATCCAAAAATTATACCCATTTTGCCCAGAGAGATTACTACCTGTTGGCTTCCTTCCTAGTCAACCAACAGAGGAATGTTGGTGAACTTATCTTTAGTGAGATGAGAAGATTTCAATTTTCTTCATCACGAACCACCATAATACCATACCCCCAACTTGTCTCTCTCATTCTTTGGCACAAAAAAGTTTGGTACTTGGAGGGAACGAAGAGGGTAAGGATTTCGAGGTTTGGCCACACATAATTGACACACATGGGGATCACTCTTTTGGTCAGTCAGACCAAGGTCACATCTCAGAGAGAAGCCATACTATCGAGAAGTGATTAGGCTCAGTCTTCAGTACAAGGTCCATCTCCACCTCCATTATTCCACAATGCTTGTCTTTGAGTTTGTTTGACTGATGTGATTAACCAAGCAGTTTCTAGTCTAAAACAGGAATTACTTAATAAATATGAGAAACTGGTCGAAAAGATGGAATTTCAAGTCACCAAGTTGTTAGACAAGGTAAATGTCAACTTTGACTTGATGTTTAAGGCTCAGGAAGAATAATCAAAGAGAATTAGTAATTTAGAGACTTTATTGCAAACTCGACTTTTGACTCCTCAGCTTGATAAGCCTCCAGTTTCTACAGCTACCACTGTAGTTTCACCATCCCAGACACAGATCTATGTACTCTTCACTTACACTGATCCCAAGACAGCTACCCTGATTTATGTGATTGTTAATCAACTATCATTATCCTAACCTACCGCTTCTGCTCCTTAGCCATCATCTTTACCATTTAAGCCTGATCCTATTGACCCATCCACCGCCATGGTGTTGTATACTCTACCGCCATCTGACATTACCTTTCCTTAGCCCCTTCTGATGTTGACAAAACGGGGGATAAGAATGTGTGATGTAGTTAGAGCTGTTGTTGTTTATTGAATTGATATGGGATAGGGCTAGTTTAAAGGGGATTTTAGGTAGTTTTAATGTCTTTTGGATATTCTGTGGTGTTTTTACTAGTTTTTGTTGTTTTTAGGTTTATATGGGTGTATTTGGGTAGTTTTTAATTTTCAGCTTAACATTGTGTTTTAAATTTGCCAATGTACTTTACAAGTTTATCAATACATATGTGGCTATTTTCATATTTCTTAAGCTTTCTATTCAATCTTTATGGTATTATGACTTATCTTTGCCTTAAGTGTATATTAGAAGCATTGCAGGAAGTTTTTAAAGAAAAGTACAAAAATCTAAAAAATGATTCAAAACTTTAGTGAATATGCATTTGAAAATCTTGAAAGTATTTTAAAAAAATTTCAATTCAATTAAGTCTTCAAATCCATCACAAATGTTTTGTCTTCATAAAAAAGGGGGATAATGTTAGAATCCAAGTTTTGATAATAACAAAAGGTGATTATGTGTTTTGGTAAGAAACTCATGTTTTAAATTGATTCAAAATGTTACCAAATACATTTCACAAAGTTCGGAGAATAATGCTATGATTTTAACTGATACACTCGAGTGATGGTGCTTGCACTCTAGTGAGAAGTAGTTTTACACTCGAGCATAGCAAGTGTAGGACTAAAAGTGTTTTACAGAAGCAGTCTTTAGTTGAAAATTACAGGACTACTCGTGTGATGAACCTAGCACTTGAGTGATGATCTAATTTACACTCAAGCATGAAGGCACACTCGTGTAAGTGTTTCACAGAGAGCAAAGTCAGATACAAGAAATGGTTATTGCACTCGAGCACGGACTCAATACTCGAGTGAGAGCCTCAAGCTCTCTCGAGTCCTACAAGTATGGTATAGGAAGTGTTTAGCCGAGAGCAAGGAAGAGCTGAAAGTGAGAAGTGCACTTGAGAAATGGCTTTGGTACTCGAGTGATGGAGCAACACTAGCAAGTGAGAAAACACACTCCTTAAATATTGCAGCAAGTAATGACATTAAGGTTGACCAGATGAGAAGAAATGCTGATGTGCTCGAGTGAGCATCTCAGTACTTGTAACCCTCGCCATAACCAAGGACGAGATTAGGAATTTAAACATGTTTTATAATTGAATGAGAGATCAAGGGTAATTAAAATAGATCTCCATTCATCTCAAAGTGAAATCAATAGGCCTGTTCGGTTTGTCACAAGTACAATATCAGAGTACAACCATAATTCCCGACATTTACCCGGGATAATAACATTAATCCAAAATATTGTTCAAGGCATTATTGCCCATCTCAGTATCCATACCGGGGATTACATAAAACTATAATATTATGATGTATTCAATATATACATTCATCCAAAATGATAACCAGTCCAAAATAAAACTAAGAGTATCTAACTAAGACTACCGCCGGTAGTCCTAGTCATCCTTATTCACTGGCTTGCTTCTTGATCCACTTGCCCTGTCTAAAAATGTTATTTGGAAAGAATGAGATTCTAAAGAATCCCAGTAGCAATAGTTTACGTATATGATGTATAATTAAACAAATCAAGTAAGCATATATCACAATGCAGCAATCAATATTCAAGGCCGGGCATACTGCTACGTCCCCTCAACTATATCTGTATTCAAGGCTGGGCTTTCGCCACGTCCCCTCAACTTTATCTGTATTCAAGGCCGGGCTTTCACCACGTCCCCTTAACTGTATCTGTATTCAATGACTAATACTAACAAGCAATGCATTACACATGATATAGGATAAAGTGTCACTACATTGGTCTTTTCATTCTTGAGCAGGTGCGGGCCTTCTAAGCTTCGGGCAAATATCAAATCCTAAAGTCATGGTCAAGGACGATGCGTTATCACTTAGTCCAATACTCAATACCTTCACAATACTTAAATTGGTTATCATTATTGTCTCTTAAGTACCCTTAAATGCCTTTAACAAAAGCCCTAAAGGGGGGAAGAGCTATCCCTAAGATCCCCTATTGGAAGCACAAACACTGACATTTTTCACTGTTTCACTCGAGTAAAGACAGCCTCACTTGAGTGATGGTACGGTCTACACTCGGGTACAAGAGAGTGAATGACAGCAAGTGCATACCCGAGAGCACAAGAAACTTTCAGAGAATGAGAACACTCAAGCACAGAATGCAACACTCGAGTGATACTAAATGCTCACTCGAGTACCAGGAAGTGAGGTATAGAAAGTGAGAACCAAAGAGCAAATGGAAATTTCAAAGAAGAGCACTTGAGTACGGGCCTTTGCACTCTAGTGAAGGCTGAATACCCGCGAGTGCTAAAATACACTCTTGCACTTTAACCCCCAGTGGCAACCCGAGAGGCAAGTTCTGGGTGTCAAATACACCAGTACTTGAGTGAGAGGAAGCTTACTTTAGTGAGAACCCACAACACTCACAAGTGAGGCAACATTCTTGCCTTTTTTTGTAGAAGTGCAACACAGAAGCTGAAAGGAAGATGCAAAATTACACTACCTCACTCGATTGAGACCCAACCTCACCCGAGTGATGCTCATCCAGCGCTCGAGTGGTCCCTAGATCACTCAAGTGATACATATCAGAAATCAGAAAACACAGAAACACTGACAGCACTTCCAAACTTTTCCCAAGTATCCCAAATGAACCCAAAACCTTAATCAAAGCAACTCCCATACAAAATCACTTAAGGAATCCAATAAAACCCCTAAAACAACCAAAATCCTATTCTATATAACACTTTGGTTTTGGGCAACACAATCATCAAAATCTCAAAATCTCCAAACTTAAAAATTTCAAACCCAATCAATTATATCTATCCAAAATACATTCCAACATACCAATTCCATACCAATAACATGCTAAATACCCAATCACACTCATTTTCAAATTTAAGGCCAAAAATTCTAGAAATTCAAAGCTAAACCATTTGGCGCAACACTTAGATAGAAAGATTGGTTTCACTTACCTCTTCAACTTTTCCAAAGGAGTTTCTCGATTTTCAAACCTCCAAAATTCCTTGAGAGCTCAAACCAACACAAATGGCAGAACTATAATCACCAAAATGAAGCTCTTAACTTAAAGAGCAACCTTAAAGAAATGAGTTTGAGCAATGGAAGTCATTTTCCTTACCTTTTCTCAAGCTTTTCTTCCTCTATCTTTCTGCAACAATGACGCTGGACAAGGGAGAGAGAAAATGAGATAGAGATGAGTGTAGAAGGTGAGAAAATGATAATCATACTCCCTCCATGCTTCTTCAGCGGGAAATGAGAGGAGAGAGGAGAGAAAAAGAATAATAAAATACTCATTTAACTTTTCCGAATACTCCCTCCACATGTGTGCTTGCCAAGTGTCACCTCCCTATTGTCTCTCATAAATTAGACACCCACTTAGCTTATCTAATACCTTCATTAGCCATTTAATCATACTTCTCATTTTCTCTGAGTTAGTAATTAAATTCCCCATTAATCACTAACTTATGGCCAATAATTCCATTCTTTCAATTTCTCCTTAATTTTGGCATATTAATTTAAATTACCACATAACACAAAATAATTCCAACTTTAATTCAGT
Organism: Inga leiocalycina; assembly: GCA_963242795.1. NCBI lineage: Eukaryota > Viridiplantae > Streptophyta > Magnoliopsida > Fabales > Fabaceae > Inga > Inga leiocalycina. Next base: position 65,901,847 of record OY725321.1, read on the forward strand.
AATTATCCTTAGCCCTTAATCAAAATTGGGGGCATTACAGTACTTGAGTGAGGCCCCACATCACCTAAAAGTACAAAATCTCACTCTTGTAAAACTTGGTGTGAGTGTTGTCCAGAAGCGAAGCCTGAAGCTAAAATAAAATGGTATACTTAAGTGAGACATTGTCACTCGAGTAGGGATCCATATCACCTACAAGTGTAAAATCACACTCTTAAAAAATATGTTGCAAGTGTTATCTAAAGATGTGAGCCTATAGTGCAAAATACACATGCACTTGAGTGAGACAAGATGTACTCGAGTGAGGACTTACAACACTCGCAAGTGAGAAAATGCAGTCTTGCTTTTTCGCATGGAAGTGTAAATCAAAAGCTAAAGCAGAAGAGGAAATATGATGTTGTACTCGAGTGAGGATACTTTACACTCGAGTGATGCTCTGTCAGAAATCAAAAATCAATAGACATATAGCGATCAATCTGAATATAGTTAAATGTTATTTATTCACAATGTTTTCACTTGTTATTATCATTTAACATCATTCAACATATACTTTAAGTATGAAATAGGAGATTGAAAGTCTAAATCATAGATACATATGGTAAGTCAAAAATGGCGGACATAATCATTTCGTTTAAAGTCAACCAGCTAAGCATACATGTTACAGACCTACCATGATATATTGTCCGAAGATTTCAAACACACACATACTACTCTACAATGCTATGCTTTGCTCCACAACGGCTATGATTCAACAGACCAAAACCAGTGTGCTATAAATACAGAGTTTCAAGAGACCAGAAAGTAGAACATCATACAAAAGCTTAAAGCAAACATTCACGAGAGTCTCTATTTTTATATCTTCTCTGTATTCATATTGTACTTCAGTGTTTATCATATTTTCTCTGTGAGAGAGTCTGTATACATTTCAAATCATATTTTCATTTAATCTCAAGGTACAGGAACCTTGAGAGGGTAGATATCCTTACTAGAGAAGTAGTTGAGAAAATCCCTAGGAGTACTTTCTACTCTTAAGACTTACAAGGTACAAGCAGGAGAAACGTTACTGCTCATAAGACTTACAAGGGTATAAGCAGGAGAGAATGTTGCTGCTCATAAGACTTGCATACGTAAGTAAGAGAGAAAGGTTATAGGATTGTTTCTACACAAAAGACTTGTCGTAAGGGGGAGAGAAAATTCTAGGTATTAGAATATTTCTACTCGTAGTCCATACAAGGACGATTGTTGTCTTGTGGTGTTCTGAGAGCCTACTGAATCTTGGAAGAATAGTGAAAATCTCAGTAGATCATGATCTCTGAGGACTGCATGTAGGCTTGGGTTTTGAGCCAAATCAATATAACTCTCTATGTGCTAATCTTTTCAACTCTACTCTATCTACAGTAATTTTCATATCACCGAATCAACCAAAAAATTTATCACAACACCCAATTCACCCCCTCTTGGGTGAAGCTTTCCTCTTTCATGCACCACTAGCTAGTTACTTACTAGTGATAAGGAGTGTCACTTGCTAGTGATAGGGAGTGTCACTTGAGTAATATCACATATTATGCTTTTGCTCACATTGCAATGTAATAAGTCACACCTAATTTGTTAGCCTCTGTTCTTTGAGAGTAGAGCATCTTGATCAATTTTTGTAAAAGTATAAATATATACTCTTTGGTACCTTGGTACCCAACTTCTCTTGGGTTTATACAATATTAGACATAATCACTCTTATGCTCTTATATAACTAAACTACATGATTATTGAGCAAATAGTGTATTAAATCACCAAAGACTAGAATTATAATGTTATCTAATTAATTCAAGTCATAAATGATAACAAACAATTGATATCAAGAATGATGTTTTCAGTGACAATTTGTAAATATACTTTGTATAGAAAAATATGTCATTAAAAATATTTTCATGCAATCTATGTAAGTTGAATCAAAGAGAGTAGAAAATCTATCCATAATGACCAACTTTTATGGAATGATAAATCATGAATTGAATCATGTTTTTTAAGAATGTAAATTGTTTCAAATCTCAAATATTATTTCAAATCATGATAATGCATTGTAAAATTGAGATTTTTCAAAACTTAGTTTTGAAACATGTTTACAATCGATGCTCATGCAAAAAATGATGGAGTCAATAGCTAAAAGAAATATGTTAGAAAACTTCTTTTTGAAGATCAACTGGGATAACACGTTAATCATCAGAGTTAACATGTTGGACAATTTTCTAAAGAACAAGAGTCATATTGATAAAGAATTTAGCCAAAAAAGGCTTAGCTTGAATATATAAGCTCAATGACTTTGCTATTGACCAAGAGATAGTATTGACTCTTGTGTCTTGAGGAATAGAAACATTCAACTTAAGCATTCGAATTCAAGACACTAGTTACTCATGGATATATGATGTCAATGATTAATGTATTCGAGCAATAAAATGAGTGTAAATAAATTATGAATAATTAAGCATATACTCATTAGTCTAAATGACTAGCGTTCTAGAATAATATCCTAGTAAGTTATTCCACTAGAATAGTTAATGCATTAACATTCAATGCATTAATGAACATTTGTAATACTTGGAATAACATGTCCAACTAAGGATTTATGCATTAGGTATAAGGCTTTCATAAATTGAATTCATTTCTAAGATATAAGTTTGAAACTCATAAATGATCAACTTGTTAGACATGAGGTCTAACTAGTTAGAGGATGAGACTAAAGATTTCAAGCATAAGATAAAACGTTTAAAATAAATAATCAAGATGTCAGTGATAGGAAACACCTTGTGGATGAATTTGAAGCATTTCTGACATTTATTACAAAAATACTAACTTCCAATTTTAAAATCAATTTGAATGCAAACAAGAAATGAATGATTTTCAAATAATGTGTATCCACTTTTTATAAACAATATAGATTAGAATGTAGATAAATTTTTAAAACGTGCATTTCAAAACTCAATATAGAAAAGATTATGCATAATTTTACTTCTAGTCTATTTAGCAATATGAAAGCATTTTGAAAACCATAAATAATTTATTGCTAATAGTATGCAATAATGAGCAAGTATTCATTACCCAATTTAAATAATTCATATAAGCACAATATATGGTAAGGACAAAGAAGACAATATCGTACTCGAGTAATCTCGTAATTACTTGAGAAATTATCCTTTGAATTTCATTTATGTATAATTCCTTGACTTTTGCCTTTCAATCTTCCAGTTGGTCTTATCACTTGAACATTCAGTCCTAGTTGTCATGTAGTGATGAAGATAACTCGATTGGTTACTTGAGTAATACTTCACTGTGCATCTTTTCTTCCTTCATTGCTAGCTAAGCACTTGCAGTTATGTCTCAAGTAATCCCTCCTTTTGTTTACACATTTAAAGTGCAACTTCAAATCCTAACTTCACTAAGATTTGAGTTAAATCCTACACAGTCATAATCTTGAGAAGAAGCTCTTCCTTTCTTCTTCCTATAAAATCATATAGATCTTTTTCTTCTTTTGGTATCCAATTTTACTTGGATCCACTCATGGTAATTCACATGTTGTAAGAATATAGTTAATTCGAGATCATTGAGCATAATGAATTAAACATGACTTTATGCAAAAACAATTTTCTTTTAAAATATGCATATATTCATAAAGAGTTAAACTATTGAACACTGCAATCCCTTTATAAATGAATTTATTAAATGGATTTTCTAATAAATGTAAAAACATATTTTCAAAAATAGTTTGCAATGCTCATTCCTAAGCCTCCAAAATATAAAACCTCAATAAATATTACAGACAATAGTATAAGAGGTTTTATCATTGTATATCTTTGCCTTAGATACTTGGAGGATTGCTTTTGCTTACCCACTACATCAGCTTCTGATAAGGATTTATCAAGTTTGTTCATGTTGAGCTCTTCTTGGGAATCATCTTCTTCTTGTTTATCCATATAGATTATATGGAAGTGTTATGTGATTTCTCCTTCTTTATCATCAACTTCCAATTGTTCATGCACTGTAGATGGGCAGCTTGTAGTTTCACATGAACTGTCAACACTTTCAACTACAACGTACTTGTCAGAAGTATATATAGAATCAAGAGTGTCCTAAATATCTTTAGCATTAGAGCACAATTTGATTTTCTCAAAATCATTTTTGGTTAAAACACTATACAGAATTTTCATTGCTCTAATATTCAACGAAAATATTTACTTTTCTCTTTCTGTCCAATCCTTTCTCGATTTGAAATCAAAGACATTTGAAAAAATATTTCACATATCAAAATTAGATGCTTTAATAAAACTAGTCATTCTACCTTTTAAAACCAGAAATCTATATCTTTTAAAAGAGGTGGAATTGTATAGTCAAAACCTTCAAAAAGCATATAACACCCAAAATCAGACATTATAAACTCTTGAGACGGTTAAGTCATTTAAACAAGAGTCCAGCTCTGATACCAAATATTATAACTGATTGACACCCAATAGGGGGTGAATTGGGTGTAAGATAAAAATTTAAGAACTTTAAAAATCTTTTCACATCTTAATCGAAGCGTTACTATAAAAGTAATGAATCATAAATCAACAATTTGATATTTAAATAATATATGCTGAAAATATAAGAGCTTACGTAGGTCTTGATATTTCATTATGATTTACCTTCTAATTAGTGTAATTCCTCCCCTAAGCTCCTCATCTCCATGGATTGACATGTTTAGCAAGTAAAATATCAAGGATTGAGGAGGGAGATGTTTTGGCTAGAGAGAGAAGAAGAGAAATTCAAAGGTAACTTCACAAACCTTAAATCTTTGATGTTGTTTATAATGACCCAATTTTAGTTTAAAGGCTAATGACTCTGATATTAATTGTAATTAGTGTAATTAAACACTTTTAGAGAAATGTGATGCAAATTTAATATAAATGTTCATAGTGATGATTTAATAATCATAGTGAAACCAGGGGAAAAATGGTAAAAATTGGAAATTTACCGACTAATTGGTCAGTTACCAAAGAGGAAACTCACTGGTGATTAGAGATCAAGAGTGGAGATCTATTGGCCATAGGTCGGAATCCCATGCTTTGTATTGGTGTGAACTCATGGAGGGAGTGAGCAAGATCATAACAAGTGTCATGTTATGGACCATTGGATGGTGCTAGAAGACAAAAATCCACTTTTTCTCTCTCTTCTCTCTCCTATGCGGTTTGTGTCGGGAAAGGGAAAGGAAAACACATCATCATCATCCTCACCATCTCTTATCACCATCATATCTCTCTTTCTTCATTTTTCCAGCGATCAAGAAGAAAGGTGAGATTTTGATGTTTTAGTTGTTCTCTAATGCCCTAAACCTCTTCTCTAATGTTGTACACCTCATTGAGAGCTTCATCTTGGTGATTTCAAAATTTTGAATAGTGGTGATTTGGGAGTTGGAGCAATTTGAAAGTTTGAGAATCAAGATTCTAGTTTTGGCAAAGTTAAAAGGTAAGCATTTGATGCTTTTTGATATATATGTTGTGATTTTTGGATAAGTTTGAGAAATTCTGGAATTTGCCCTGGTCTTATGTCCATTTTTGAATGTATGAATTTCATAGTGATTGATGTTGGAAATAGTTCATTGTGAAGTTATTTGAGTGTTGGTAGTGGTTTTAAGATTTGGAAGTGTGTTGATTGAAATTAGGTATTGAGTGTGGATTTGAGACCCAAGAGTTAGATTGTGATTAAAATGGTTTTTGAATGTTTTTGGAAGTTACCAATGTGTTCCTTAGGCAATTTAAAGTGGTAATGAACTTTGTGTGGAGTTTGAGAACCATTGGGATTAATTTTGACCAATCTGGGAATTTCCATGATTTGTTGCGATCTGGGCAATCTGATAGCATAACTCAAGTGAAGGAGGATCACACTCGAGTGCTGCTATGTATTTTCCCTTCTCTCTTTGTGTTTCGTTTGGGTTCTTATGAAGGAAGCTCGAGTGCACTTCTTAAACCGCGAGTGAAGTTGGTGATCACTAGAGTGAGCAAGGGGTCACTTGAATGATGGCGTGTGTTCAAGGTTAGGGTTGCTCTCAGGTTGTCACTTGCTGGTCAATGTTCAAGAGTGTGTTTTGATACTCACAAATGTGGGCTCCTCACTCGAGTGCCAAGGGTGGTGCTCAAGTGAGCTCCTCCCTCTGTTGTTGCATGTGCTCTCGGGTTCTCACTTTCTGTGTTGCACTTTTGGTGACTCGAGTGGATTTGGAGTCATCACCCGAGTGTAAAGCCTTATGCTTGAGTGTTGTGAGTCCTTTCTGGCCGAAATAGTTGCTCACTGTTAAATACTTGCGAGTGAGAGCCGTTCTCACTCGAGTGTAAGTCTCTCATTGTAACACTCCAAATTTTGATTAAGGGCTAATGTTGATTATTGAGAATGTAATTGTGAATTAGAGTGGATTATTATGTGTATTTGTGACAATATTATCTAATATGTCATAATTGATAGAAAATTGATAGAATGGAAATATTGACTATAAGTTAGTGATCAAGGGAGAAATTAATTGCTAACCAAGAGAAAATGAGAGGTGTGATTAAATGGCTAATAGAAGGGATTAGATAAGCTAATTGGGTGCTTATTGTATGAGAGCCAATAGGAGTAAGACATGTAGCAAGGTTTTGTGTGTGTGTGTGAAGAGAGAAAAGTCAAAATGTATATTTTATTCATTTCTTTCTCTCTCTTTCCCTCCCTTTAGGCTAAGCTAGGCATGGGCTTAGGGGAGGAAATGATTTCTTCTTCATCTCTCACTCCATTTGTCATCTCTCTCTTTTTTTCTCATTTCCGGCGACAGTATTGGGCAAGAAAGAGAAAGGAAAAGGCTTGCATTTAAGGTAAGCAAATGATCTCTAATGCCAAACCATCATTCATTAATGTTGTTCCTTGGCTTGAGAGCTTCATTTCCATGTTTAGAGCTTTTCCATTGGTATTGGTTTGTGATCTCAAGGAATTTTGAAAGTTAGAGAATCAAAAAGTCCCTTTGAGAAAGTTGTTGAGGTGAGTTAAAGAAACCTATTTATCTAAGTTTTGTACCAAATGGAGTAGTTTTGAATTTCTGAGATTTATTGGCCATTTTTGAAAAATGATGATCATTGGACATTTGACATGTTATTGGTATAGAAATGGTATATTTGGAATGTGTATGGATGATAGGATTGATTGTAAAGTGAATGATTGAGTTTGGAAATTTTGTAAATTTAGTATTGAATGTTGCCCAAAACCAAAGCATGATAATGGAATAGGATTTTGGTGGTTTTGACCTGTCCATTGGATTCCTTAAGTGTTTTTATGAGGGAGTGGCTTTGGTTGAGGTTTTAGGTCCATTGGTAGCCTTTAGTAAAAATTCTGGAAAACTGTCATTTTGTCTGCATTTTCTGGGTTCTGATATGGTCACTCGAGTGATATGAGGCTCACTCGAGTGAGGGATGAACATCACTCAGGTGTGGTTGAGTTCCACTCAAGTGATTCAGTGAGATTCTTCGTTTTTCCTTCAGTTTCGGTGTTTCACTTCTGCAAAAGTACAAGAGTGTGTCTCAACACTCGCAAGCATTCTGTCTCACTCGAGTGCAAAGGCTAGTACTCGAGTGCTTCTCTTCTTTGAAATTTCTATTTGCTCTCAGGCTGTCAGTTCCTGGACTTCACTCTCTAGTGCTCGAGTGAAGCATTTGGCTATCACTCGAGTAAGATCCAGTGTGCTCGAGTGTCCCTATCCCTGAAAAGTTCTTGTACTCTCGGGTACTCACTTGCTATCCTTCACTCCCTGGTACCCGAGTGCAGACCGTACCACCACTCGAGTGAGGCCGTCTTCGCTCGAGTAAGGCCATCTTTACTCGAGTGAATCAGTGAAAAATGTCAGTGTTTGTGCTTCCAAAAGGGGATCCCTGGGGTAGTTCTTCCAACCCTTTAGGGCCTTTGTTAGAAGCCTATATGAGTGTTAAAGAGACAATAATTATAACCAAATTAAGTATTGTGAAGGTATTGAGTATTGGACTAAGTGATAACGCATCATCCTTAATTATGACTTTAGGATTTGATATTTGCCCGGAGCGTAGAAGGCCCGTGCCTGCTCAAGAATGGAAAGACAAAGGTAGTGACACTTTATCCTATATCATGTATATTGTATTGCTTGTTTGCATTAGTCATTAGATAAAGTGAGGGGATGTGGCAAAAGCCCGGCCTTGAATACAGATATAGTGAAGGGAAAGTGGCGTAAGCTCAATCTCGAATACAGATACAGTTGATAGTTCATGGCGAAAGCCCGGCCTTGAATACAGTGAGGGGACGTGGCGAGAGCCTGGCCTTGTATACAATGAAGGAGATGTGGCAGTGTGCCCGGCCTCAAATATTGATTGCTGCATTGTGATATATGTTTACTTACTTTGTTTATATGCATCATATTCGTAAACTGTTGCTACTGGGATTCTTTTGAATCTCACTCTTTCCAAACACATTTCTAGACAGGGCAAGTGGATCGAGGAACAAGCAAGTTGATAAGGGTGATTAGGACTGCCGACGGTAGTCTTAGTTAGATATTTTGGTTTTATACTGGACTGGTTATCATTTTAGATAAATGTATATATTAAATAGATTATATAATTATAGTTTTATGTAATCCTCGGTATGGATACTGAGATGGGCAATGATGCCTTTTATAATATTTTGGATTAATGTTATTTTCTCGGATGAACGTCGGGAATTGTGCTTACTCTGATATTATACATGTGACAAACCGAACAGGCCTATTGATTTTATGAATATAATGAATGGAGATCTATTTGAAAAGATGTTTTTTTTAAAGTTTTTAATTATCCCAAATCTCTCATTCTATGATTAAACATGTTTAAATGCTTAATCTCGGCCTTGATCGTGATGAGGGTTACACTCATAAATCGAGTGAGGTCATCTTCACTCGAGTGAGTCAGCCAAAAATCTGTGTTGTGCTTCTGAAAAAGGGGTCTTCAGAATAGTTTCTTCTAACTCTTTTAGTATGCGATTAGGCCTCTAATGGTCATCCTAAAGAGTTTAAATGATAACCAACTTAGAGTATTATAGAAATAAGTATTTGGAAAAGAGATTGATCGGTTGTCCCTAATTCGGTTATATTTGACATCTGTCAGACTTGTGAGCCCACTATGCCGAACAACGTCAGGAAAGATACAAGTAGTTAATCCTCTCTTATACTTTGTGTAAATGTACTGTATGTATGCCTATCATGCATTGTGTTGTTGTTGCTGCTGCCTTGTGATGTATTGAGACGCCTTATAGAGCTTTATGTTGCTTTGTGCCTTGTGGAACTTTGTGCCTTGTGATGCTGCTGCATAGTGATTACCGTGGAAGTGAGCATGGTGATTACAATGAAAGCTGGCACAGTGATTATAATTAAAGCTAGCATAGTGATTACTGCGAAAGCGGGCATAGTGCATTGTGATTACAGCTGTGAGTGCTGTCGGTTGTGGTATGAGCCATGACTCATAGTGTTGTTGCTGAACATGATGAACTTACATGCTTTGTGTTTATATATTGTATGAGTGATTTGTTACTACTGGGATTCTTTAGAATCACACTCTTTCCAATGACTAACATTTCAGACAGGGCAAGTGGCTCAAAGGGGAAGCGGCCAACCGGAGTGGTTAGGATCTCGTAAGGACATTTTGATTTTGGACCGTTGGTTATCTAAGAGGATTTTGGGATTACTATATGTATATACAAGTAACCCGGGGTTGCCGGGAAACTTTGAACCCATTGTGTATATATACAAGTAACTCGGGGTTGCCGAAATTTTAGTTACGCACTCTGATATTTATTATGTGATTTAACTGCACAGGTAGTTGTATCCGAAGGTGAATGTAAGACCAGATGAACTATGTTTTAAACTATTTTCGGTATACCCCATCTTGAAGATGAGGGATTATAAATGTGTTTTTTGGTCTTATTGGTCTCTATTTTACTTGAATTTCATAATTCGGATATAATTACGGTGAGGGGGTTACATTGTTGTTGTTGTTGTTGATTATTGTTTTGAGTTGATTGGTGGTTTGATTGGTTGATTTGTAAATTTGAGAAAGGGAAACTCTAAGGGGTTATGCTGCCCAAATTTCCTCAATCTTAGGTATTAAGTGTGTAAATGGTTAATCAAGTGATTAGAAGTGAAAAGGAGCAAGCTTTTGATGTTAGAATTCAAAAATCCATTTTTCCCTTTTACACCTATATGTTTCAGCCAGAGCTAGAATAGGGGGAAGGAGCTGGATTTTCAATAATATGATAATTCCATTATGTTCAAGAGGGAAAATTAGGTGGGGTTGATGTTAAGCACTTTTTCAAAAAAGCCCTAGAAAGTATAATTACAAAAATACCCCTAAAACCCTAAATCAGGACTCTCAAGGGAAAAACTGTCATTTGGAAGTGATTTTGTGAAAACTGAGGTAAAAATGGATTCCACATATAAAACTGTGTAGGAATAGCTTGGGTCAAAATTTCTGGAAAAATACAGTCGGACCGGGTACAAAGGGCGATGGATCGGGTCCCTAGGGGTATTTTGGTAATTATGTAGTTTTAAACTAATATAACCAACACGAGTATATTGGAAGAGTTTAGGATAGTACATGAATGGGTTTTAACCTAATTCTTGTACATTTGGAATTTTAGGATATATCAATAGCCCAAGCCGGATAGACAGTTTTGGACCGACAGTCAAGTAAGGAAAGGACATTCTAGGTAGTAACCTATCTCTCATATGCTATGTGAGTGTTTATATGCTTGTGTATACCATATTCTGTGATATGAATAGTGAACACACACATTACCTAGTGGTGGTTTATGACCCAGCTGTGGTAAACTGACACGTAGGTGACAAGCCATGTTGTAGGGCTATCAAATAAAACTAGACTAACTATGAACTATAGCAATACTAACCTAGGTCGATCACTTTGAGGAGTCAATTATTTAGTCGCTAGCTAACTAAGTATTGATTAACAAATTAACCCAAGAGTGGAATGAAATTAATTAACTATTCTAAACTACTTGTTTATAAGTTTTTCCAAGTTTAATGAGTGAAAATGAAGTGATGTGAAATGTGAATATGAGCTTCCTTGATGAGTGAATCCACTAGCTATCCTTGTTCTAATTTAATTGAGTTTAATTCCTTTGTTAAGTACTTAGCCTTATGAGAAGAGACCTTCTCCAAACAATTCCTCTAATTAGCTAAACCTACCTAGAAATCTAGCTTGAGTTTATTTCATTAGACTCATTTTAGTTGGCACTTAGCATGTATTAAATCTTACAAGAGGCATTATCTACTCAAATTGACAATTGCTAAAGACCTAACTGGCCAAATAAGAGTTTCAAATACATGAGTGATAGAATTAGGCTAACAATAGGCTAACAATTCATTCTACCATATCATTAAAGTACACAATCTAATACAAATTTCAGTCTCAATATGCAACAACTGAAAACATTACTGAATACAATCACATTTCAAAATTCCCGTACACTCAGGTTTAACAATCCATAATCATACTAAGTGAAACTAAAATTAAGGTAGAAGAAACTCCCTAGAAGCACAAAGAACTCTAGCTAGCTTCATCAATCACCAAAGAATCGAAAGATCAACTTCCCATAACGTTGAGAGTCACCTCACCGAAGCAGCTCAGAAGCTTGGCCATCGAACAAGGAAAGAGATGAATAGCGTTGATGATGGCGAAGGATGGAGGTGGAGGATGTGGCTGACGGTAGTGACAAAGTATTGCGGCCAAGAGATAGTGAGGGCGAGCTTGAGCATTTCCATCTTCACCCTCTGGTTCCGTTATGTGTCCCTACTGAACTCCCTACTCACGACCTCCCCCATCCCAATTAACATCTGAACTGGCCTAAATGTATAAGCCAAAAACGCTGTCACATTGAGGGGACTGAACTGACATTTCCAAAATTCATAAGAGTAATCTATCATTTATGAAATTCAAGCCCCTAACTACCATTAATTCTGGTACTTGACAATCATTTGTCCTTTTCAACTTTTCATTCCAATTTATCCCAAGTGATCTATAATGCAATTTAAGATAAGGTAATATCATATATCTCAAAAATCAATTAATTTATAAGCAATCACAAAGATATGACATTGTTACACTTTTAAGCTCTATTTTCCTGCAATCACTATTAATCCTAATTAATCACAATAAATACATTATTGGCCCAAATAACATGATAAAATTCCTAAATAAAGTATAGAAATAAATCATAAAATAGGGATACAACAATTCCCCCATACTTAAACTCTTACACTCCTTAGGAATTCCAATTCAAATCACAATAAGAATAGTGATGAACAAGTATGATCAAGCCTCAAGAATCACATTTGTTAAATAATGAAGTATCCACTTATCCCAAGTCCATGAGCAGTCCATATGCTAAAAGAACTAACAAAGATGCAAAGCTTAATTTAAATGAGTTTAATTTGGAAACCTCATAAGGATAAGTGTATACTCTCAACTCTCGTATAAGGTATTTTCTCTCACATCCACTTGGTCACACTCTACCATAAGCTTGTAATGTTTCTAAACTCTCCACCACTTGTAGCAAATGGCAAAAGTAGATCCAAAGGACTCTATAGGGTTGTATTGGTTGAGGTAATGGAATGATTAGAATGATATGACAAGGAAAGAAGTGTAAGTTAAATGATAACTATTGAATGAAAGAAAGAAAAGACCCATAAGGTGCATGCATAATAGAATATCATGGAACACAATGGTATAATTGAACAAGTAAATGCAACACAATGATATTCATACATCCCTTCTTATTCTTCTATATTCCTTTACCTTTTTTTTTTTTAAATTTCTAGTTTTTTCAACCTATTTCTTTTTCTCTCTCTATTTTTTATGTATTTTTTTTTCTATTGTCTCCTTTTTTCAGCTTTTTTTCTTTTTTTCTTTTTTTCTTTTTTTCTTTCTGTCAAAATATTGCACTTCTAGCCAGTTAATAAAATAAATCACAAAGAGATAAGGCAGTTTCTATTTTATATCATATTTTTAGCAAGGTTCAACAACATAAACAACCTCTCCATCCATGAAAAAAATGGTTTTATGCTCAAATATACCATAATGCCCTTTCTTATGATATTATGCAATGCACATAGGTAATCTGAAGAATGAAATGGAGGTGTAAAAATGAAAAATGATGTTAGGCTTAAAGGGTTAAAGCAATGGATAACATAATCAAGGTTGGCTATTTGGTTAATTAGCTATTGAATATGAATGCCTATATCAGTTCTACTCATGCCAATACAAAATGTAGCCTCAATCAAGAAACAAGACAAGTTCTAGAAAGTAGTAGACCAAGTGGATGAATCACACACTAAAATGAATAATTAGACCTAAAATACCTTCCAACTAGGCTTTTGTTTCCTATCAAATTCATCGAAACTAAACAATGGATCATTCTTTGGACTTAAAACATATAGAAACACACTTCATTTAGACAAGTTTCAACATCAATATCTAACTATATGCAATTGAGATACTTGATCATCCTTAAACAGCTCAAAATTTTGAAAAATTTAGCTCAAACTGAGACAAAACAGCCACTAGAAAGATTATCACAACATGGTAGAGTTCTTAGGGCTTCTTTGGTACGCGGACAATTGAGGAGGGAAAGGGAAGATGGCCAAGTTCCATAGGCAAAAACACGTTTGGCTAGTGAAAGTTACTGCAACTCACATTCTCGCCAACTTCAATCTTCCTTTAAATATGGGAAAATGGGTTCCCACCAAAAGTGGGATCAACTTGAAATTATTCCTGCGAAGCCTAAAATATCGAACGAAAAAGCCCCTATAAAACATTAAAATAGCTAAAAGACGGATGCATGACACATGAAACCAGATTGGTGTGTCGAAGGCGTGTCTGGAAAAGGTAAGATCCGAACAACGTGTGAAGTTAAACTCAGAATCAAGGTAATGTTCATTTGATCATGTTGTGGTCTATTGCGTGAAGTGGGCAATATCTTTTCTCTTTGGTCTTTGTGTTGAACCTGACATAGGAGATGCGCAAAAAGCTAAAGGCTGTGTGTATGTTATAAATTGGTATGTTTGTGATGTGGGTTTTCTCTGTTGAATAGACGTGAATAAAAAGTAGAGTCCAAAGATGAAATGTGTGCGGTTACTTGCCATGTGATAGTGTGCTCTGTTTTTGTCTTGCAATTGGGTTTTAATTTTAAGTAGATCTAATTTATTTCATGAATGCTTAACAGTGAGTGAAGTTGAAAGTTTTGCTAGCTGTGGGTAATGTCGAATGAACATAGGTAGATGGAAGTAGTGAAAGATTAATAATATCAGTAGAAAGATAGAATGGGTTAGATGGTTGATGCATAAGATAAGTGGGTTGTGTTTTTAATGTGTGAAAGTGTGGGTGTAATTATATGCATTGGCTCTTAATTTAAAATATGATTTGTTTAAATGTGTTAGTGTAGTTTGGAAAGAAGAGTTGGTAGATTATAATGTAAAACAAATCAGTGTGGGAAAAATTGTGTAGGTATGGAGCCATAATCAGATCAAATGTTTGCCATGTTGGCTGGGTGCCTGGCTTTGCTTCTTACAGTTAGAAGGTTGCTTTTAACCATGATTGTTGCTGTGGGAGGAGGTAGACCAAGGCACATACAAGATATGTCTTTTAGATTAGATTTTCATGTAAAGTGAGCAAATTTGAGGGCTATGATATACAGTACTGACACCACTTACTTTAACAAAATTAGGATGTATTGGGAAACATTTGATAAATTGTGTTACATGTTAGACACAATTGGTGGATTAAGACCAACAAAACATATGTTAGTTGATGAGTAAGTTGCAATGTTCCTACACATATTTGGGCATCATGTCAAGAACAGGGTCATTCAGTTTGAGTTTGGTAGGTCAGGTGAAACAATTAGTAGATACTTTAAAATTGTGTTGAATGCAACAATTAGACTACAATCATTGCTTTTGAAAAGAGCATAGGCCATTCTGGAAGACTCAAGTGATCATCACTGGAAGTGGTTCAAGGTATAAAACTTTTGTAGTTGTGTCATAAAGTGCATTTACTTTGTAAGAAAAAGTGAAATGTATAGGGATGACATTCCTGATTGTGTTTACAGGGGTGTCTAGGTGCATTAGATGGTACTCACATTCATGTACAAGTCCTGGCATAGCATAAGGGCAAGTACCGAAACAAAAAAGGAGAGGTAACAACTAATGTCTTAGGTGTATACTCACCGAATGCGCAGTTCATCTTTATATTGCCTGGTTGGGACGGGTCAGCTACGGATGGGAGGATGTTGAGGGATGCTATAAGGACACAACATGGCCTACAAGTACCACAAGGTATGGCCTTCAATTTTCCATATTTAGTGTAACTTTGTATGATTCGGGCATGTCATGCGCAAGTTAGGAGCATTGCTCATATTAAATGTTTTATTGGCTTAGGTAGGAAAGTACTACTTGGTTGATGTGGGGTACACAAATTGCCAAGGTTTTTTGGTGCCTTATAGAGGGTAAAAGTACCACTTAAATGAGTGGAAGCATAGACAACAACCCTAAACTTCACATGAGTACTTCAACATGCGGCATTCGTCCAGCCGAAATGTCATTGAAAGGTGTTTTAGGATACTAAAGTTGCGTTAGGCAATACTGAGGAGTGCTTTTTTTATCCGGTAAAGATTCAAAATAGATACATTGTGGCATATTGTTTGTTACATAATCTAATTCGCTGGGAAAGAATTCAAGATCCACTGGATGAGCAGCTTGAGACCTTCAAACCACCACCATCAACAATTAACAACATGCCCATAATGATTATGGAAAGTAGTGATATGTGGACAAACTTTAGGGAAGAGCTGGAAAATGAGATGTTTGCTTCTTATGTGACTCATAGGGATGACATTTGATGATGTTGTAGAAATATGTTTGAAAAATGATGAACATTGCCTTGCCTATATTTGTGTGTATGGACAAAGTTTGTGTTATGTGCATTTGAATTTAATTTAAGTGTAAATTGTTGCCTAATGTGCGTATGCTTTATTGTTGGATTTAATTTATGTTAACACCTTTTATTTTATGCCTCAGTCTTAATAGATGGACCAAACTGAAGAGTCAAACAAGTTAAAGCTTAAACTGTGATTGTCCGAGGAGGACAAACTCCTGGTGGACTGCCTTATAACTCTAAGGATGGACCAAAAGTTCATGGCGGACAACGGTTTCAAGCCTAGATTTGCAAATGCTCTGCAGTCAATGATAGAAGAGAAGCTCCCTGGATGTGGGATCAAAGTATGCCCTCACATTACCTCTAAGATCAAGACCTTGAAACGTCTGTGGCAGGCGGCTTACGATATGGTTTATGGCACCAACACTTTAAGCTTTAGTTGGGATCCTAATAAAAAAATTGTGACTACTGAAAAAGAAGTCTGGGATGAGTATTTGAAGGTATGTGAAATTGGTGCGGAGTTAATTGCATTGAACTGAGTTCAAGAGTCATAGGTGTAAGGTTAAGGTACATGTACTCACAAATTGTTTTTTGCACTTTCAGGTTCACCCCAGGTCAGGATAGTTTAGGACCAAGTCTTTCCCAAAATTTGAAAATTTATGCTTCGTGTGGGCTAGGGATAGGGCAGTTAGGGAAGAAGGAATATCCCCTGGTGCTATGGAAGAGGAAGTCAATATTGAAGTTGATGAGCTTCCATATTCCCCTCAGATTGTAGGGGCTGAAGTGGACTTATCACAAACTATGGGAGAAACTCCTCCAAACACTACCCACATCAATGATACCTCTTCCTGTCTAAGGAAGAAGCGTAAAGTGAACAACTTAGAGGTTATTGCTGAAGTTTTACACAAAATAGTGACATCATTGGACAAAACCATCGTTCATGTCTTTGAGAAACTAGGCAACTAACTGTCAAGTCAGAAAAGACAAGCACAATTAGATGCAAAAGGTGTTGATCTATTCATGGAAATTGTTTAGCTTGAAGGCTTGTCACAATCTGAAAAAAATGCAGCTCATATCAAGATTGTGGGTTCTGAGCAACTACTGAATACGTTTGTAAAAATACCAATGGTGTACAAAGCCTTATGGATCCGCAACTTATTGGAAAATTAGTTAGGTTATGCAGCCATACCTTTTATGGACTAGTATGTATGTAGTGCCTATAGAGTATATTTTGGTATAACATAATGCAGAAACACAAGTGGTGTAACATAGTTTGAACCATGTTAAATCAAGGAATTGTAAACATGGCACAAAGCTTGTGTCCAGTACAATGTCAATGTAATTATGCTACACAAAATGTGATGTGTGACAGCTTGTCACTTTTTTTGGATAAAATATAATGTTCCTAACTTTGTTCTCAGTTTGAAAAATTATGTTGTTGCACATGCTTGTTATTGTCTTGTTGCATATAAGTTCTTCAACCTGAAACACACAGATTGCAGGTTCACATAGTAGGTGTTGCTGATGTAGTACCTGATATGTTTGTTTGAATTTTTTGATTTACATGGATATCAAGTTCGAATTCTTCATGTAAGTTTGAACATAAAAAAGTCATTAGCAATTTGAACATGACTTGTTATATGTCCCATTCACAGATGTGTGATATCTAGTTATGTGTCTGCTATATTGGTTCGAATGTATTACCTACAATGGGTTTGAAGTTTGAATTCACTATGTCAGTTTGAACTAGCAAATGTATAGTGTTAGAACCGGTTGACAACCAAGAGGGGGGTGAATTGGGTGTAAGATAAAAACTTATGAACTTTGAAAATATTTTCACATCTTAGTAAAAGCAATAAGTATGAAGATAATGAATCATAAATCAACAGTTAGATTAAATAATATATGCTGGAAATATAAGAGCTTAGGAAGAGAATATGCAAACTGTTATTTATCCTGGTTCGGTCCAATCTGTGATGGCCTACGTCCAGTCCCCGGGCTCCTCCTGAGATTTTCAAATCCACTATCTTCTTGTTTAATTCAGGCATAAGAAAAGCCTTTACAATCCCACAAGTTTAGCCGGGTACTTGTGAAACCTTTTACAAATCTCTCACCAAGATACTCCCCTTACAGCAAGTCTTACGTGCAAAGCAATTCCAAAGATCTTCCTCTCCTGCTTACTCATGCAAGTCTTACGAGCAGCAACGTTCTCTCCTGCTTACACCCCTGTAAGTCTTATGAGAAGCAACGTTCTCTACTGCTTGCACCTTGTAAGTCTTACAAGCAGAATGTCTTACTAGCAATTCTCTATAGCTTCCCCCATAAGGAAATCAACCTTCTCAAGGTCCCTCTACCTTGAGATCAACTCAGAAATATAGTTGAAAGTGTTTACAGACTCTCTCACAGAGTGGGTATAATACTCACTGAAGTACAATACAAATAATCACTCTCTCAATGATAAGTAATATTGAAACTGCAGAACAGAGAGTGTTTGGGTAGAAGCAGAGGATTCATATTTCTATCATTTTTCACGTAGTTGCTCGCTGTCTCTATTACCCATCGACGTTGAATGCTCTCTCTCATTTATAGTTGATGAAGATGATGACCGTTGTGAGCATTCGTTTGTTGGAGTCATTTTGATCATTGATCATATTTGAAAAAATGAGCTATTTTCCGTTGCAGAGTGGAGCGTCTCGTTGAACAGCAGGTAGATTCATTTTGAGCTGTACGTGACGTTTTGGAGCGGGATGAATATGTTTGAGTTTCCAGACAATCTCTCATGGTGGGTCAGTTGCTTGTCGTGGTAGGTAGCCGCCATTCAGTGTGTAATGATGTCGCCCGCAACACTTGACTCTTTCATTTGAATCTGTAATCTCACCGTTAAATTTCCTATTTCACACTGCAAAATGCTTAATCACTAATATGATGAAGTATTAGTCATGGGTATGTTGGATCATTGTCCAAAAGCTGAATTTCTGGCTTCTGAGACTCATCACGTGAG
This sequence comes from Inga leiocalycina, assembly GCA_963242795.1. Classification (NCBI taxonomy): domain Eukaryota; kingdom Viridiplantae; phylum Streptophyta; class Magnoliopsida; order Fabales; family Fabaceae; genus Inga; species Inga leiocalycina. The sequence continues at coordinate 65,920,831 of OY725321.1, forward strand.
TGAAGATATTCGCCATACATGACCTCTGTTCTTGAAGATGCAATCCAAATATTTAATCTCCTGTTTTACACTTGAAATATATGTTAGTTAATGTTTAGGAACAATAACAAGTGAAAACATAATGACTGTATAACATTTAACCACGTTTGGATTGATGGCTATGAGAGTCTGAACTTCTATGTTGCTTCTGTAAGGACCTCACTCGAGTGCAAAGAAGCCTCACTCGAGTGCATGTACAATTTCACGTTTTGACTTCCTCTCGGGCAAACACTTTCTGTCCAACACTCGCATCTGCTCGAGTGAATTCTAGACATCACTCGAGCATAACCAGTCATGCTCGAGTGCGCTTCTTGTTTTCACGTACATGCTTCTTCTTGGGTTAACACTTTCATGTCAAAACTTGCATGTGCTCGAGTAAGAAATAGTCTAATGCTCGAGTATGGATCCTAGTGCTCGATTGTAGTAAATTTCTTCACGATTCAGCTGCTTCTGGACATCACTTGCACAACATTTTTCAAGAGTTCGTTTTTGCACTCGCGAGTGATGTGGGGCCACTTTAGAAAAAAATTATTTATTTGATTCTAATGATTTATCATAAGAAAGCTCTTGCCATATGCATTCCAATGCAAAAAGAATCAGCTCCAACCTCGTTGTATTCTGCAAGTTATGATCGAAAGAGTGTCTATCACACTAGACTGCACATGCGTCAACTTTCAGAAGGCATATCTCCTAGACTATAAGTTCCAATTAGGAAAATTACCTATCCATGGAAAGCTCTTTGAGTCTAGTTTCATTTGGCACTGGTCTCATCTCAATCCGATGTATCGTTTCTGAGTTATGCTCAAAATACCGAACCTATGTTGAAAAGTGACGGTGATTTCACTATCCAATTCCACGGATCATATCTCCTTCATCTGAGCTTCTTTAAATATGATCTTGGTGTAAATTTGACGTGTTGTGAGTCTTCTTTCATATTCCATCAGTTTCGGGTCAATCCGACGTGTGGTTTGAGAGATATGGCCAAAATACCGGACCTCTGTCAGGCTGAAAGTAAAACAGAGTATAACAGAGTGTTCATCCCGTGCTCGAGTGTGTTCATCCCGTGCTCGAGTGCAACACCTCTGGCACTCGAGTATTGAGCTCTCACTCAAGTAAAACTCCCCTAGAAGTGCCATAACTCACATATAAGTCATATTAGCTTCGTATTAACCTATTCCAACCATCATTTGATCATAGAAGCCTCTGGTATCATCATAGAAACCTCCAGTATCACTTCTAACAGCTTGAACCTTGATATTCTCATAAGATCTTACAAGTTCTTCTTTCTTCCATATCTTCCTTCTTGATTTTCCTCTTGATATTAATTCTCCATAACCTAAGTAAGCATCTCCTTGACTATCTTCAATTTCTTTCTTCTCCTTACTCTTGTTCATTTTCATTAATTCAATCTTCTTCACTCTTTGCTTGACTAATCTACAAAATATGTAACATTAAATATAGTAGTTAGTCAAAGAAATACATTATATAAAATTTTTGCTCTTATCATTTCACATCTATATTTGACATCATCAAAACTAATCATATCTAACATAAAGCACAACTAGAACTTCAACATGAACTGGTTTCCATTCATAGATGTGTGATATCTCCTTTACTGTCTGATAAGTTGGTTCGAATTGTTTGTATAAATTGGCAAGAAAGTTTGAATGCGACATTTAAGTTCGAACTTCTTATCTAAGGGTAATTTGAACCTATCCAGCACAGTTGATACTAAAGTTCAAACTTAGGTATATGGTTCGAACTTCTGATAGAGTCCATGTGAACAAGTTACTGGAAAATTAATTAAAATATTTAAAGATACCATGCGTGTTGATCTCTGTGAAGTAGCAGTTTAAATTTTAGATCAACCATTCCAACGACGGTTCGCATTCTCTATTTAATGACCACACCTACCTTTGCTTGTCTACAAAAATCTCGGTTGCTCCATCACTCTGTGCTTCTCCCTGTCTCGCATTGCTCTGATTGCGACTTGTAATGGCTAGGACCAAGAAGGTAGACACTCGACTACAGGAAATGGGTAACACAATGGAAGATGTTGAGAATTTTACAAGGCACAGGGCACAACTACACCGCTGTAATCGGTCTGGGTGTTATAAGTACAAAACCCAAGAAGGCAACTTGAATGACGACTATGAGGCAGCTGCAAAGTGGAAACGCGATAATGATGCGAAGGAAGCGAATAAGAGACAACAAGAAGAGCAACTGCAATAGAAGGGCAAAGTGAGAGATCAGAGAAAGTAGTAATTGGAAGAGGAGGCAGAGGAGGATTTGTCGACATAGTCCTCTAACTCTGGAAAACGGCATAAGACAGAGTAAAGGAGGGAAGGGAAAAAGTTTTTGGTTGAGAGTGGGGGGCTCGTCATCCTCTGAAAAACAAACATCTATCTCAGGCTCAGATGAAGATGCTTCAATAGCCACAGATACTAAAGATAACGACAATATGGTGCTTGATGTCATTCGAGGGAAGTTGTTGAAGAAGCTCCGATTGAAACAGAGGAGCAATGTTGCACCTCAGGTAAAGGAGGACTACAACAAGTCAGCCCTGGAAGAATAAGATATCAGGTTAGTTGGCCGCACATGCTACAAAATGAGTAGGATAAAATTGGACACTTTTGACTCTAAATTTAGGTTTTGATTGGGAACAATATTGCAGCCTTTTAAAGGCCTTTTAGAATTGTCATTGCCTTATTCTGAATCGGTGGTGAAGGTTTTCTACACCAACCTGAAAATGTCTAGAAAGGGGGTAGTGTCTACTTGTGTTAGAGGTCAAACCATAGCAATCGCTGAAGAAAACATTCTGGCATGGTTAGATGTCACCTACCCACAGTCCACAGATACTGATTTATCACAGGCGCAAATTGATGCAACACTACTTGAGGGGAACAAACTTGGTGACACTCCTCTGTGTAGACCAAAGCAGCTGCCTCATAGGATTCAGGTCTTACATTACTTATATAGTAGGAACTTTGTTAATAAAGGCAAGCACAATACTTCACTTACCCCTGAAGACAAACACATCCTCACATGTATGATCAGAGGCAAGCCTTTTCATAAGGGCAAGAGGATTGTGGATAAAATGTTAAGGGCTGCTACTGTAGGAAAGAAGAATTCAGAACTGCCATATCCCTCTCTTATATCTCTAATACAACAAAAGAACAAAGTTTGGTATTTACAGGAAAGGGAAGCACCTATTTAGACTAAGGAATTTGGTGAGCAGGCCTTGAACCAAATACAAATACCCATAGATAATGAAGCAAGGACAAAGGCAGCATATGACATAAACAAAGCTGCTGCTAGTACCTCTCCAGATGATACAGCAGCTACTTCTTCCCATACTCAGAGATCAACTCCTTTAGATCCGATTGAAGCGTTCATAGAAGCCATAGAAAAAATTGTTGTCTAAATAATAATGAAGTTGGAAGTATAGTTGGATGCAAGGATTGGCCAACATGAGGAACATGTAGTGAAGTTGCAAAGCTATGTGAAAGAGCTATTTGAGGAACATGTGGTCAAGTTACACAGTTATGTTAAGGACAAGCATGAGGAATTTGGTGCACAAATTTGACACATAGATTCAACCAATGCTCACATGGACTCACGCGTGTCTGAGCTTGCACTAGATGTCAGGGACCTACACGAATTCATGCACCTCCACTCTATTAAGTTCAAGGAATCTGCTGCATACAAGGCTTCACATAATGAGGAAGCAAGGCCTTCTACCCATCCTAGAAATGAATCCTATTTCCCTATACAGGACAATGTTCCATCTCCAAAAAAAGGTGAAGCTCATAAAGAAGGTGGCTCATTTTGTGACACTGCTGACTTGTCTACAAAGTCCCCAACAACTGGTGTCCCTCTTGACCCGAACGTGCTTGAACTAAGCAGCCTAGTTGACACACATGATGCTGATCCAGTAACCCCACTGTCAATCGTGCCTCTGCTTGAAGCTGTGAACCCTCCTTATGCGCCCTCAAGACCAATACTTGACCCTCGGCCATTGCGTTTCATACCAGCACAGGCTTTCATGTCTGGCCTTGAGCTGAGAATATGCCTCATTTGTTCACAGCTGCCGCATCCTTTCCTCCTCAGCCTCCAATATCTGGTGGCCCCAAGTTCATCCCTATCAACCTCCCTGGTTCGCGGTCACTATCTCAAACCAAGTCCCAATCCAAAAGGTCCCCAGCTAAGGAAGAAGAAGAATTAGGGCTGTATCGCTTATTTTTTATCTTTCTATTTTGTAATGCTACTGCCAGGACATCTGTGTGCATGCGTTTTTTGCTGTTCCATCATGTTATCACTAATTAACCGAGTTCGAACTTATCTGTTTAGTTTGAATTTTAACTACTGTCATTTTGAAACAACTGATGTCATTATGTTGTGTTCGAACTTATATGTTTAGTTCAAAATTTTTTATTTCTTATTATATCTGTCAGTGCTTAATGGAAGTGGCAAATGTGCAACCATGTCAGAAATGGACATTTTGTTTTCTCTATGTACTGCCACAACCATTTTGTTGTTACTGTTTAAATTTTTTTTGGGCCAATTGAACTAAGTTCCGTTTTTCATTCCCCATGCCATTTAAGCACACTTTAAAACATCATTATTGTCCTTAATGGGAAACACAATTTAAACCAAATTTTTAGAAGCAATGAAATCATTAAATGTCAAATAGCTTTTGAAACTGTTTGGTGGTAGTTTTACAACTGCTGCTTCAATTTCAACACCAGCAAATTGAATGCATTATAAGCAATTAGCAACCAAGACTGATATACAAAATGTGCTTATAATTTTTTTCCCCAGAAAATTTGATTGCAAATATTCAAAAACTTGTTTGCATTGCTGTTGCTATCCTGATCCTTCTTTCAATAATCAGGCCCAGCTAAGAATGAAGATAAGCCACCAAATTAGGAGGAAAAGAAATAAAGTTGTAGGTCATCTTGTCCATGGCAGGCTTTATATGTTGTTCCTTTGATAGACAAGTTTATTAGCATGATGGACAATAGTTCAAACTATAGCACTATTATGAACTAATGTTTGGTCTTATGGCGAAGTTCACAGATACAAAATGAAAAAAAAAACATTTTGACAAGTAGCCATGGAACATATATAAAGCAACACTTCTACATTGAAGAGATAATTATATATGTTGTACATCAACTTACATGATTCCATAAAAAGTCCTATTTATGATTACCCATATGGTTAGCAAGCTTAACCAGTCCTATATATGAATAGACAAATAAAATTAAAGACAAGTTGTAATGTTCCTCAGGTCACAATTTCAGTCTTGGCTCCTAATTCGCCTCCAGATATCAGTCTTGGCCTTCAACCCAGACCCTGGAAACCTCTCCTCCATCCTCCACTCCAAATGCATTAGATCTGCTCCCAACCATGCTCATTTAGCCATGTTATGCCCTGCTTTTCTCCTCTACAAGTCGACCAGCGTCTTCTCTTCTTCACTTGTCCACACACATTCAGTCTTTCCTGACTCCAAACAAAAAATTAACAACATTATGACACTGACCAAAATGACCAACACACGTACACATCATTTTTTCCCTCCGTCATCCTTTCCTCACTAACCTGTGTCTTTAAACAATGTCCTGTTGTATCTATAACCTCTACCATCTGCGTCTTCGATCTCATCTCCAGCTCCCCTCCTGCTCCTCACCGTCAAGTTGCCATCTACACCACCTTCGATTTACCTTCTCCCCCAACACACAGACCCACTTTGGCCGAGCCTCTATTTCTCTCCGATGACATTTTTGTCACATTTTGTAGCTTATTTTATTACTTTATGCCCGGGGTATTATGGTCTTTTACCCCCTTCTCACTTAACCCAATTCTTTTTCTTCCTACCAAACACTTTATTTTCCCTCAACCTATGTTCCGTTCCCATGTCTACCAAACAGCTCACTCTTTTAAGTTCCTTCTCAATCTTCCCTTCCTTTCCATTCACTTCCCTTCCTTTCCGTTCCCTCCTAAAATGTTCCTCATACCAAACAGGTCCTTACAAACACAAAACAAAACATTATTCATCCCTCCCCCACACTTAATCCTTGAATTGTCCTCAATGCAAACATAGACTAATGATACAGTAATGGTACTCAATAATGCAGCAAGGAATAAATGTAAGAAAGATTAGATTAACACACAAAAACAAGACAAAAATAATACACAAGACACAAGCTACCTTTTTCTACTAGAGTGTCCCTCCGCCACGCTTGTTCAACATTATGTAATTAATAGTCTAAAATAGTAGAACAAGGTAAATGAAGGAAACAACCTTATCATAGAGGCTTGTAGCTACTATGGTACATTCGAAGGTGGTTAGACTTGATGTGAAAATATTTCCCATATCCATCCTTCACTTTTACTTTTCCATTATGGCATAATGCAATCACTTCAAAAAGACCAACCCAACTTTCATTGATCTCTTCAGTTGGTGTTACATAGTTGGTGAAGTAGGCCATGACATGATCACCGTGCTTATAATCTATCTTCTTCACCTCAAGAATGTTGAAGTCTAAAGTCTTTTCTTCGAGCATATGTGGAAGCTTGAGATAAGTCACAATTGAATCTTCTTTGGCACATTTGTGGTTTGCCTTTTTACTTTCATCATAGTGAAGCTCTAATGGCTTTATTACTTTCATCATGTCATCAATTCTTTGAGATTCCATAGCAGCAACCACTCCTTCTTTATGAGCACCCTTGGACATTTGAGAAGGAGTAGAATAGATCACATACTCTATAAACACTGGCCCATGAGTAGCATTCAAGGCTCTCAGCTCCTTGAAGATGTTGAAAGGTTTCTTTGGCTTTTTCTTTATTTTAGAACCTGCAGAATCACCACAGAAAGTACCCTTCTCAAGCTCATTTTGGTCAAATAGAGATTGATCAAGCTTAGTATCCTCTGGTAAATTAGAGCATGGTGAGGAAATGTTGTAATCTAGCGAAAGATTACTAGAACACTTTACTTCATCACCATGAAAAGAGAGGGTAGAAGAAGGAGAGCTAGAAACAATTGGGGAATCACTCTAATTAGTCATATGTGCATTATCAGAAATTTCAGCACTAGAACAAAAATTATCATGCATTTCAATACTTGAATCAACACATAAAAAAGTGGAAGTATTGCAAGTCACATGCTCATTTAAGTTACTACTACTAGAGGTAGATGTATAGTGCAACCCCCTCACGTAATTATATCCGGGTTATGAAATTTAAGTCAATTAGAGACCAATAAGATAAAAACAGCGTTTATAATCCCTCACATATCATATGGGGTATCCAGAAAAGCAGCTCAAAAATATAATTAATCTGGTCTTACGTTCACATTTAAATACAATTACCTGTGCAGTTCAATCACATTCATAAATATCAAAGTACGCAATGTAATTCCCGGCCAATCCCGGGTTCCATATATTAATCAAGCCTTACAGGGCATATTCGCCTATATATAATTACCCAAATAGAGGATTACACAAAGTCGATTCCAAATACTAAATTAGATACTCATCCACATAAACATATCTTGATCCAAATTAGATACTCCCAATTATGATAACCAACAACCCGAAGGAGTCCTTATCGCCCTTGACCGCTTGCTCCATCCTTGATCTACTACCTTGTCTAAAAGGTTAGTAGGGGAGGGTGAGATTCAAGAGAATCTCAGTAGGAAACAATACCAATATGCATGTACGATAAATGTTTAATGCATGACATGCTTGCATCACATAATTCATGCTAACACAATGATAAATTTGCAAGCTCAATGCTTCATACAACATACTGATGGCCATAGCATAAATTGAAACATAGCTTCAAATTACACATAATCATGAAAAGCAAAGATATGCACCATCACACTAACACAAATATCAAATACATACAGGAGAGATATGTTCCCTATCTTGGTTCTTCCACGTAAGCTCCAGCTTCGGCTGCTCACGATCAGGGTGATCATCAAACCCTATAACCAAAACAAGGACATAAGGTTAATCCCTTTTGCATTTCCTTAACTTTCAAATACTTAAGTTAGTTATCATCTACGACCTTTAGGTGGCTACCCAAAGCCTAAACACATGCCTAAAGGGTTAGGAGAAACTATAACAAAGATCTCTTTTAAAACCTCACAAACCCATTTTTGGCTTTATCACTCGAGTGATAGATGGCGCACTCGAGTAATAGACGACTGTACCGAGGTGAGGACAACTCACTTGAGCGAGTGGTTGACCGAAAACATAACCAGAGACAAAAAATACCCACAGCACTCAAGAATCCAACATAGCACTCGAGTGATAGCCTCACACTCAACCGAGTTCCACCTAGTGAGGCTTAAGAAGTGACCACCCGAGAGCCACAGAAAACCTAGACCCAGAAGTGCACTCGAGCACTAGCTCTAGCACTCGAGTGATGCCATAACACTTACGAGTGCTAGCTCATACTCTTGACAAACCAACTGTGAGTGACAACCCGAGAAGCAGCTCTTAGTACAGAAGCATATGATCACTCGAGTGAAACTACCTTCACTCAAGTGATAACCCACATCACTCACAGGTAAGGAAGTGCACTCTTGCTTCTTCCACATGCAAGTGCAACCAAACCTGAAGGGGAAAAGGAAAATACAATGCTGCACTCGAATAAGACCCTTATTCACTCGAGTGAGGCTCTATCAGAACCCAGAATGCAACAGATACCAGAATTCTCCCAAACTTAACCAATATGTCTCCAATGGTCCTAAAATTCTTACACAAGGCTATTCCCACATAATTTCACACAAGGAACATATTGGAAACCTCAAAACAACCAAAATCACACCACAAAGACATTTTTCCCTTTTTAGGTCACACTCCTTAGACATATTACCTAATTCAACCACTTTTACTCCCAATGCTCTAAATAAGTTCCAATGACACTAAAACACACTATGGCATCATTTTAACCACAATACACCACCATTCCACAATTATACCAAATTAGGGCAAATACCACTATTCACAAAACTTAACCAAATATCACAAAAATTAGATTAAAAGGGTACAAATATTCACCTCTTTCTCTTTCCCAAGCTAGATCCTTGATTCTTTATCTTTCCAAATCTCCTCAAGCCCTCAAACACCTTCTTTCACAAATATAAAGCCATAGCAATGAAGCTCTCATCACTATGAACAACTTTATAGAAGATGATTTAAGCAAAAGAGGATATTAACGAAGCTAAATCTCATCTTTTCCATTTCTCTTTCCTCCCAAGCTTTAACAAAACTGGAGGAAGAAGAGAGAGAAAGAAAGAGATGAGGAAGGACCAGATTTTTAGGGAAAAGAGGCCATTTGGCCACCTAGAAAGGAAGAGAGGAGAGAGGGAAAGTTTTTTGAAACATTGACCAATCCTATTATCCATATTGTGCCAAGTGTCATGATCTTGCTTCATCTTCATATCACACATGCACATGGGATTCCACCCTTTGATCTCTTCACAAATCAATCATAACCATTGATCTTCAAGTTACCAATGAGTTTCTTCTTCGACAACCGATCAATTAGCCAATAACTTTACCATTTTTCCCCTGATTACGGTAATTCTCACTGAATCACCACCAAACACTTCATATCGTTCCATTGTCCCATAATATGCGCCCTCCCTATATTCTAAGTCAATTTAGATGTTAATTCACAATTGAACTTAAATACAGGGCTTTGACACTGCTCATAACACAAACGACTACAATCCATATCATATTCTCCAAAAGGGTTTATTTATTACTAATCACATTCACTTTTGGAGTCATTATCCCTTAATCAAAAATTGGCATATTACATATAGTATTGTCATGTTCACTAGCAACACAACCTCTTTATAAACATTATAGTTCAAGGAAGATTCAATGCATCTAACAACACTCATATAATCATCATCAACCATGCATGCAATTATGGAATCAATCCCATAAATAGAAGTGGGTGAATGCAAGCAATTATTAATTTCTAGACATGCAACACATTTTTGAGCATCATTGCAATCATGGAAAAATAATCCTTTTCGATCTTCACTAGATTCTACAGAAGGTACTCCATTTCCAAGTTCACTTTTAGTGGCAATAGTAGCTTGACTTTCTTGCTCATCATCCAAATATTGAACTTTATACCATGGTTCACCATTTATACCATCTGACTCTTGCCACTCTATGTGATTTATGAGTTTTTCTTTAAGGGAGGTGAGTTCACATAGCTCTTTTGCTATTTCCTTGTAATTCCAACAAGTGACTAATTTATGGTGATGTGCCCTTAAGTGATCATGTGCTTCCCTTAAAGCCAAGATTCTATCATCATATTTTGGTATATAGAGAAGTGAGGCAATTTTACTATAAGTAGGAATAACTTTGCCTATGGAAGAAGGAAGCTTCTCTTTAATATGCACTTGCACTTGCTTTACTTCTTGTGATTAGATGGGTGCACTAGGTATAGGTGCTTGAAGTTAGGTTGCATTGTTTCCATTATTTTTAGCCTTTAAATAGCCATTTAATTCTTTGAGTTTTCTCAATATCATATCAAAAAGGGGACTCCTCACTTTGCACAAGTGGTTTAGGTGAAGGCTTAAATTGTCTCCCATGTTCTATCCTATGATAATAGTCTTGAATTTTATGGCACCTAGATTTATAGTACACACAATAGAGTTCACTATAAGGTTGGGTCATCCTATGTGGCATTCTAGGTTGAGCAATAGAAGGTGAGTAATCCTCATTGTAGCTTCCAAGAGAGTAGTCAGGAGATGGAGCACCTTGTCCAGAAAATAACCAATTAGGCATAGGTGGAGTAGGATTAAAATCATTATAAAGATTGTTCCAAGCCATGAAAAAGAGAGATATAGATAAATCTCAATCAATGCAAGCAATCCAATGAGTTTCTATCATTAAGCACTCTTACACACACAAAGAAACAGTAAAGAGTAGCAATGAGTGGTTAGAATTATTAGAAGAGGTGATAAAATTTTTTTAGAAAATTTTTGTTCATCGTGGCGTAGATAACACGACAAATAACATAGTGGTAGCAAAAATTAGTTCCAAAATAGAGCAATTGCACAACAGAAAACAATTTCTAGATTCATATTAATAGATATAATTGCCAAAATTCAGACAGCTACAATACGCTTTAGAGTACCACTCAAACTAAAACAATGCCAAAATACCTATAAATCAATCTAAGATTCCCAAACTAAGTAGGACAGCAACAAATCTCTCACTTCCCTTAACATAATTAATCACAATGCCTCAATCTGGATAGCAATGAAATGCAACAAGTTTCACAAGTTCAAACAAGCTCACAAAACAGAATCTATCTTGACTACAAGATCTTCCTATCAGAATTCAAAGTAAACATGGAGAGTTTAATCAGCAAGTCAAACAATTTAAGCTCAGTAACAAGGTTTTAACAAGTAGGAATCTACATATGAACGCAACAGTATGCTTGAAATTCTAGGATTCACAAGGTAACCAGAATCATGTCAAATTCTCCCAAACCAATCAGCAACAAATATAATTCTTCATTCAAAGGTACTCAGTTCAAAGATGAGAACTTCAAGAATAAAAACCTTATTAGGGCCTTTCTCTTCACAAAGATCTATTCACATATGGATAAATTTCAGCAAGTAAATTATAGTAGAAATCAATTAAGCATTGGCAAATATATGCAAAAGCTTTTGAATTTAGTACACAAGAGTATATTTCCACAATTCAGAATCAGATTTATATTTATCTAAACCAAAAATCCAGAGTCAAGGTGGTCACAAGATGCACTGGAAATGCAGCAGCCCAACCAATTTAATCAATTTCACCATTTAGAGCAATAATTATATTAGTAAAAGCACCCCTTACCACAAGTAATAGAAAGACGCAAGTTTGTGACAACAATTATAACCATTACCTTTGACAGTAATACACCCACAATTTCAATGCTTATAATATGCAAAAAATGAAGCAAATCATGCAACACTAAGATGTTCAAACTGTATGCACTAGCAATCAGTGTTCAATAACAGCTAAAAAAATTAGGGTTAAAGGTTACTTTTTCCCCCAGAAGTATTTGCTTGGGGCCAATTTTGCCCTGAAAGTTTTTCAAGGGCCAATTTTACCCTGAAAGTTTCAAATTTGGAACAATTTTGCCCTTGCATAGTTGACTGTTAACCAGGGCAAATTTGCTCCAAATTTGAAAATTCCAGGGCAAAATTGCACCTTAACCCAATGACCGTTAGTTGGTCGCATCAAACACAACGCGGTGTACTGTGATCTTCCAGCCACTGGACCTTACCTCTGGCTAAGCCAAGGTAGGTAGGATGTTAAACAAAAAATAGAACTCTTCCTAAGGCTCCTACCGATGTCTTCAAACTCACTAATGTTGCTGTCAGCTACCACGTCCTGGTTCAGGAATTTTAACAAGATTCCCTTTTGAAGTATGCATGTTGCACGCTATCAGACGGGCTTCCCCCGTCTCTAAGGATCGACTAACTCATGTGCAAGTACCGTTCATATGGAACATTTCCCCTCTTCGGCCTTCAAAGTTCTCACTTGAATATTTGCTACTACCACCAAGATCTGCATTAACATATGCTCCACCTAGGCCCGTTCATATGGAACCCTAAACTAGCACACTCCTAAAAATATTTTGAAGTAAAGGATAGATGAAATCTATTGTTCTAGGAGGCTTTTTTATCATACCTTTCAAAATCAATTTCCATTCTGTTCCACTTTTATTCCAAAAATCCAAAAATATTAGTTTTTAAAGCGTTTTAGTTTAATTACACTTTATTTGTTAGATAAAAAGCTCAAAATCATTTTTAACTTGTTTTATGCCAATCATCACACTTAATTTCTAGATAATTAATAAAAAAACTCATCAGATTGCATTCTATATTGCAATCCTTGGTTAAATTTTAAAGACATTACCAAGGCAAAAAGCTGACAACGCTTATCTTCAAGTGGCTCTATTGCCGGGGATCGAACCTAGGTCATTTGTGTGATAGGCAAAAATACTTACAACTATACTTCTTTCCATCGTAGTATGGTCATACATTTCTCAGACTCACTCATTGAAGGGCCCAGTAATATCTCTCTACTAATGTGAGGGACAAATTCCATCTTGACTATTCATATTCCTCTGTATAAAAAACCACCAAGCCCAATCGTAGCATTTATCATTACCCGGTTAAAGGTGACTTTTGACTAGTTCAAAGCTAGCAACTCTTATGTAGGAATCCATGATGACCTCAAGTCGAAGGGTATTGTGACGTGGTTATGCATGAGATAAGCTTATGACTTGATCCATGCAGCTTTCTCATAGCAGGTCGGTCCAGCACCTTATACTCTTACAAGTGCCTAAGACTTTAATTCGTATCTCAATATCTTATCAAAATTATACTGGCCTTATTTCATCTATGTTCCTGTACAGATGACCGACTAGGGACATTTAGGAAAATCTTTATGATTTATCCAAAGATACAGACATCACACTGAATATATGAATAATATGATAACATATTGGAGAAAATTTATTAAATTAATAATGTTCAAAGTACAATGATTGGCCCCTATGACACAATTTCTAATAATTAACACTTTAAAATTGTATTTTTCACACCAATCATGCTTTGGATTTGCTCAACTTAACTAAATATGATATTCCTTTTTTTTATCATTTTTTATACAAATGTCAATAAAGAATTATCGTTCTTATCACTTTACTACTTATCCCGATCGGTATAGTTGCAGAATTTGTCCATGAACCTTGGTATTTCCTATTTTGGGCCTTTTTGTATAAAATAGTGTTTTGATCTTATCATTCGGACAAATTTCACCTTTTGAATTATGAGTTGTCCACATATTAATTGTTCTTAATAGATAATGGTCTAGTTTGTATTGATTTATAATCTTTTGGGAAAATCCCTCAAAAAGAACTTTCAAATTGTGAAAAGACAAAAAGGTGCTCTGAAATTGCATATTGCTAAATAAGTACGAGTGCCTGAAGTGGAATATTATAATTTGAGACAAAATGACGTGCATAACCCTGGAAGGTTTTAAATTGGAAAACGTTGAGGGAGCCGTGATAAGGGCGAAAATGCGCAAAAGCACTGACTCATCATCATCTTCTTCTTCTGGTATCGTCGGTGCCATTGGTGGAGACTGGTTTGGTGGGCTTGACAGAGGATAGTGGCAGCGAGACTGTGGGGCGAATTTGGGGTGGATTTGAGGAGGATCAAAGTGAGGAGAGGTTGTGGTAAAAGGTATTGGACAGTTGCAGAGGCACCTGTGTTGGGATGCGAAATTGAGCTTCGGTTCTGAAGTTTGGTAAGTGGTTGTGTTTAAAAATCTATTTCATGTTAGCTTCTCCAGTTGATTAGAATGGCGATTCAATGTGCATGGGTTAAAATAAGTTCAATAAATGGGGATAAAACGTAACGGTAACAAAACCTATGAACTGGTGCAAAGTGGTGAGTGCTTAATTCAGAACCTCTTAAGTAATGTTGCAAATCATTTAGTAGAAGTTGGGAAACTATGTTGTTAAGTGGGGAAGGTTGAATTGGAACTTTAGAAATTGGCAAAATAAATGGTTGAAACAGCATATGAACTCGTCAATTGGTGATTAGAAGTTGTGAAATGGTGTTGAGATGTAGGAAATTGTGATTTGATTGTTGTGATAATGTTATAGCTACAGTTATGAATAGCTTCAATGAAGTTGTGAAAGAAAACCTATGAAAACCACATGTTAAGTTGTGAAAACAAAAGAAGAATTTGTGAAAACATATTGACACGTTGGTAACTTGTGAAACACCATATGAAGTTGTGGATGTGTGAGTAGAAGTTGTGAAACTGTGTGTAGATATAGGAATTACCGATTTGATAGCGGTTAAAATCATATGCATAGTGTCGATTGTTTTAAGTGAAGTTCTGAATCCCTGAAGATAACCTATGAAAATCAAATGTTATTCTGTGAAAACATTATCAGAGTTTGTGAAAACCTAATAAAAAGTTGGTAAATCTATGTAAAGGTCAATTTATGTGCGGAAACTGTGAAATTCATAGCATAACTTATGAATGCTTCTCCATAAGTTGTGAGACATTATTTAACTGTGGGGAATTAGATTTTTCCAATGTTGTGGTTGTGATTAGATGGTTGTAAAATGGTATGAGAACTTGTGAAAACCTACCTTAAATGTGTAAACTTGTCATGTGCAAATAAAAATGTTATTAAAGCTGTTGAAATCCATAGTTGATGAGTGTAAACTGAATTTTGTGCAGGTAAAAAGAGATGGCAGGACACAAAGGTGAGACATCAAAGGTAGAATAAGTAAAGGGGAAAGGTGTCAAGAGTAGAGTAGTAACGAGACAAAGTGCAAAGTGCAAAGTAGCAAAGAGCGATGGTGAACAGAGTAAACCAATGATGAGTGGGTTTATGGTGTTTAGAAACGATTATGTGGCCAAGTTAGGGGAGACCAAGAAAAAGATGGCAGATGAAAGTAGGTCCGCAGGGAAGGCATGGCATGAGTTACCAGAGGCGAAGAAGAAGGAGTACACTGATAAAGTTATGGAAGGACGACCGAAAAAGAAGATGAAGAAAAGGGAAGTGTCATTTCATACCCGCTGTTCACTGGGAGGATTTACATCATTGGTGCAGTTTGTGAACGATAATGAACATTTGAAGGAGAGGGTTAAGAGAATAGGATTTGGAAATTTATTGAAGGTGCAATTAGACAGACTCCCCCGTGACCTCATTGTGTTGATACTGAGAGAATATGACCCAGCAACACATCAATTCAGGATTAGGGGGAAGAGACAAGAAATAGAAGCATCACATGGCACAAGTTGCTTGGTATACCTGATTCAAGGGAGGAGGTGAAGGTGGATGTGGAGGATTTGGATCCAACATATCAGTTGTTGAAGAGGGAGTATGGGAAGAAGAGATATGCGGACATTCTGAAGTGCATTAAATCTGGGTCAACTAGAGATAAATTTTATGTTTGCGCTATATAGTTTAGGATCTTTGTTATGGCCTACCTCAAGTGGACTCATAAGTGATCGGATGTTGAGAGTTATGTCTTGCACAATGGACCGTTTTGAACATTATGACTGGGCAACATACATTATGAAAGACTTATGGAAGGAAATGAGTGATTATGTGAAAGTATATAGGGAGAAGAAGAAAGGGGAAGGGAGCTATAATGTAGGTGGTTGCCTATAGTTACTACTGGTATGTCACTCTTTCATTAACGTGTAGCTATCATTCAAGTTGAAAATAATGATCCATATATTTTCTATAGTGCAGTTGTTCTTTGGGGAAAATTTCCCTTTGAAACAAAGTGTTCGCCAACAATCCACCACACCGATTGAATTCTGGACTAAGGAAAAGATAAATAAATTGGTGAACACTGAGAGGATGAGTAATATGGGCATTTTGTATCAAGGGAAAGGCGCTAAAGTTAGGGCAGGGAATGAGGACACAGATCATATCCCTTATTTAGACCTGGTATTTGTCTGTGGAAGCTAATTTAAAATGCAAAAACGTATTATTCATTTAATTGACACATTAAGATTTGCTGTCATTGCAGGAATTGAAGGAGGTCTATGCGCGGTTGGTGAAAATTATCGATGAAAATTGAAACAGACTTGTAAACATGGTGGTGCAGGAGTTATTGAATGTCCAGCTGGCATGAGAAGCCAGGGACAAAGCATAACAAGACAGCCCTGGTGTTACAATAGATGAGGAAGATACACATGAGGATGATGATGATGCGACGATGCTTCTCACGACTCAGATTATAATGACATAGACACACAATGTGATTCTGTTGATAACGATGAAGATGATGATGCAGAGGGACCTGAGGTGGGGGAAAAAGTCCCCATGGATGAGCATACACTTCAGAGGCCTTAAAAGCTACAGAGATCAAAGAGGCAGCCATCGAAAGTGATGACTTGTCCCTTTATACAGTTGCATGGGAGTCGAAAAAGGAAGACACCAATACATGATCAGCAAACGTTGTTCAACATAGTTTCCATAATAGCGAAAGGTGCAGAGGCTAAAGTGTAAGTATATGTGTCCTGTGATTTAATGATTGTTACGTTGTTATTATATTACCACAACATGGGAACTGATGAACACACTGGCATTGCATTTCAAATGTTTTGATAGGCCGTTGGTTGACATTTTGGATAAAGAACTGTGTCAAGATCAATTGTATACACTAGGGGGATTTCAAAGACTAAGTAATATGGTATGTATGGATAACGGTTTACGTTTACAATGGTTTTATTAAGTATGGTGAATTTGATTTGGAGACATTACAATGGTTTCTTTGCTGGTGTAGGTTATGTCAGTGGTGTGTAAGGCTTTAATGTATGAGTTCAACCTAGATGGAGGATAGCCCAAGCACCATATTTTTTATGCATGGTTCATGGTAAGGCATAGATTGTTGTATAGTGGAACAACTTTTAATTTGGCTATATTATGTGCACATTACTCAGTACAATGTGTTTTTATGCAGACAAAGTTGGTAGGTAACCCAATAGGGTGGAAAGTGTCTTCGGCGACTAAAGAATTCTCTCCCAAAATCGTCAATTACAATATAGTCTGGCACTTGTGCGTGGCCACTAGTTATGTGTTGCATTAGAGATAAAGACTATGACCTTCTACATGCTGGACTCAATGAAGCCTAATCTAGGCAGAAAGAAGACTACTAGGAAGGGTGGCGTGACAGATGACTACATATTTGTGGTCAACTTAATTGTAAGTTCACCTCACTCCACTGCTGTACTTGAGGTGGTTTACTTCAGTTGTCCCACATCGTATGACATATAAATGTTGTTTTTCCAGAGAGATAGGTTCGTTGACATCATACACATTATTAAACCTTATCTGGCTGGGAAGAAGAAGATGTCCGACATTTTGTGGCCTCCTGTTGTGCAACAGAATAATCTGTAAGCTTCTTTACATTTGCCTCTTACATTTTAGGTTGAGTTGTTTCCTTAAGTAACACAATGTTTTCATGTGGATGAAAGGACAGGAAGCACTGTGGTGTACATGTTATGATTTGGTTGAGTCAGTGGAACCCAGAAGGTGATTTCCATTATGAAAATGTAAGTGGTCCACATTAATTCCCTCTCAACTCATTCATTCGTATACTGTAACCTAACATTGAGGGAATTACTTATTTATAAGAAGATATTCAGCAATTGAGGAGCGACATTATGTGGTGGTTAGTTAATCATCCGCTAAATTTAAAGCGGGACATAGTGCTGGCCCTCATTCTCTCTAGAGAAAAGTCCAGCAAAAGACATGCTTGGGTTATGTTCCTGTGATAGAGTCATGTCAACACTTGTGCATGTAAACTATTGTTCATGTGATAGTGTCATATTCAAGAGTCCACTCACAAAGGTATGCACTTTAACCTATATTAATGATATTTATATTGGAATTGCGGGATATAATGTATCCCAATTGACTCCTCTATCATGACCTTCTATTCCTCTGTCCCAATCTAAGTATATCATTCGCATGAGAACTAGTCTTAATTTTTTTAAGAGAACTAATATCCCGAACACAAAATGGCTGATGTAATGAGGCACAATGAAGAATATCCTCTTTATGATTGAATAATGCACACATTACATAATGATTGTGTCCAATCAAGACTGCTACACAAGTGGGACACTTCCATTTCTAACTGCCACTAATCTGATCATCACTATTGCTAACAATCCATAGTAATTCATGATGATGCATACATTACATAATGATTGTGTCCAGTCAATACTACTACATAATCACATGAACACTTCCATTTCTAACTGCCAAGAATCAGATCATCAATGGATGACATTTGAACATAGTAAGAGAACTGTCACTTTTGCCCCATTTTTGAAAGTTTATGGTTACTTTTGCACAAAAAAAGTTTATGGTGGTGAGTGCACTTTTGAGAAATGTTTATGGGTATTTTTTCCCCTTAAAAACTTTTGAGTAAATGGCCGTTAACGGTAGTGTCCCTTTTGCCCCCTTTTCTAAAAGTTTATGGTTACTTTTGTACCAAAAAAAAATTTATAGTGGTGGGTGCACTTTTGAGAAAAATTTAAAGTTAGTTTTGCCCCTTAACCTTAATTTTAAACGTTACGACTTTGGGACCTCCCAAAATGATGAAGTTGGTGATTGTGGTCATTAGAGGAGCAAAGCCTTATCCCCCTTTGATCCCAAAAATCCAAAAAACAACCATATATTCAAATACCGAATCCAAGAAAGACAGACTAAGATCGATTGCACGGATTAAGAATAATTAGACGAGAAACCTAGATTAAAATCATCGAAGAAACTGAATTAAAAGCTTGAATCGATCAATAGAATGGATTATGTTCTTGAAAAGGCATCGAAGGAGTAAAAATGAAAATCCAATGGATTAATAGAATCAAGAACCATATACAATCAATCATCACGTCAAAATTAATCCAACTATTCAAACCGAAAATACTTACGTTGAATCAAGAATGATGAGGCAAGAGCATTTATACAGTCATTTCAATTGTGAAAAGATCAAAGGAATAAGGCAATACTAATATCGCAAAGATTCATCAAAAGTCGGATTGTAGAAAGAACATATATATGACGCTCAGAAAAAAACAATTGACATTCAAATCCAGAAAGCGACAAAGAAAACAAGCAAGATTTAGACGTTAAGAGAATAACGAAAACCTTTTATCATAAAAGTTCTCATATGCTTCTTTGCAATAATTTTTATACTATTTTTCAAAATAGAAAAAATAAAATAAATTAACATACAGAAAATACTAGGCAGAGGGGAATTGAAAAACTTGCTCTAATGCCACATGTTGGAATAATCTACCAATAGAGACCCCAAATATATTGTATAAATTGCATAAAATAGAACAACAGTGGAAGACTTGATGAAATACCTCTAGCCATATCGACTCTGCGTACAGCATCTTACAACTTGAAAATTGTAGAGAACAAGAAAGAGTTAAAATTAGAATAGAATAGGTAAGGGCTTCTTCTAACGAGAAGATAAGGTACAGTGATGGTTTGGGAATAATTGTCACCCATCAGGAAACCCTTAAGGAACAAGTGAGTTTTCTACGTTACTACTCTAACACTTGGCTTACGCTATTTATTGCCTCTCATCAAGACTTGTAACAGCTTACCAGCTAGGCAGGTAACCTTAAACCAAATCTCTATCCAAATCACATGTAGTGAAACAACCTAATTCCATATTTATCAGATGAGCTTTAAACATAATGAATTCGAACTACTAGGCTAGGTTTGATTCTGGGATGAAAATACTTTTGAAAATAGTTGAAAACCTAGCCCAAACACAGAGTTCAAACCTATAAATGAATGAACTTTTCTAAAAAATTTAAAACTTTCTAAAACAGTTATTTAGTGGTTCAAACCCTTCATTATGACTCACCAATCCTTAAACTCCATTTAATTTTATCAGAGTATTGCTTTGCTCTTATCCTAGTCTATTGTATGTTAAAGTATGGGCTATTAACATTCACTTGCCCATTCCTGATTCAATTATCATTCATGGCATTATGACCTTTTGGTTATGTATGTAACCCCCTGCCGTAATTATATCCGAAATACGCAATTAAAGTGAAATAGAGACTAATAAGAAACAAAACTACATTTTACAAACCCATCTACCAGACGGGGTTTTCATAAATACCTTTCGAAATCATTCATAACCTGGTCTCACATTCACATTCCAAATACAATTACTACACAAAGATAAATCACATTTAAATATATCAGAGTACGCAATGCAATAATTCCGGCAATTTCGGATTACATTTATTAACTCAAGCTTTAAAGGGCACAATCACCCATACAAGCCCTCAGATGGGGATTACACAAACCTTTCTCATAGACATAACAAATCCTCATCAACATACATGTAAACACATACATTTATACAAATACACATCCCTACTATAATGATAACCAACTACCGAATCTTTAACTCGAAGGGAGTCCTCATCGCCCTTGTCTGCTTACTCCATCATCGATCTACTACCCTGTCTGAAAGGTTTGTAGGGGAGGGTGAGATTCAAGAGAATCTCAGTAGGAAACAAATACCTATATGCATGTATGATATGTGTTTAATGCATGACATGCTTGCAATAT
Organism: Inga leiocalycina; assembly: GCA_963242795.1. Lineage (NCBI taxonomy): Eukaryota > Viridiplantae > Streptophyta > Magnoliopsida > Fabales > Fabaceae > Inga > Inga leiocalycina. The sequence continues at coordinate 65,942,068 of OY725321.1, forward strand.
ATAACTTATGCTCACACAATGACATATCTGCGTGCTCAATGTTTCAACAACATACTCATGGCCATAGCATAACTAGAAATAGAGCTACAATCATTTATACATATTTCACATAATCAAGCAAAGCAATACATGCATCAATACACAAACACAACATCAAAGCATGCAAGAGAGGTAAGTTCCCTACCCTTTTCTTTCCACGTATGCTCCAGCTCCGCTTACTCGCGATCCAAACGAATACTGAACCCTATAAACCAAATCAAGGATATAGGGTCAATCTCAATTCCAAATCCTTACTTTTATATGACTTAAAGTTGGTTACCATTCATACCCTTTAGGTGGCTAAAATAAGCTCAACGAAAGCCTAAAGGATTGGGACGTACTAGGTTGGAAATCACCTTTCAAAATCTCAAAATGCTGAAAATGGGGGTTGGCTGCAGCCAAGAACCCTCTGGCTGCAGCCAGAACACGCACAGAAGGTTTTTGGCTGCAGCCAAGAATTTCTAGCTGCGGCCAAAACGTGCACAGAAACTTTTGCGCTGCAGCCAGGATTTTTCTGCTGCAGCCAAGGCAACTTCAAAAATTCATAACTAATTCCACAAAAATCGCAATGAGGTGATCCCAAAGCCAAATGAAATATTTTTAAGTCCTCTTCATAGGAAAAATATGGCTCATTACCAAAAATCACCACACAAATCCAGATTTACACAAAATCCAACATTGCTCCAAAACAGAATCCAGTTTCAACCTCAAACTTTAGGCAAACATATATCCCAGTTCACAAAACGAAATGACACAATTTATATGTCCATTTTGAAGCTTGGGATGTGAACTTCAAGACTGGAAAGTTTCAGAATTTTCTAACATCATTTGCCCATTCAAAACGGCAACACAAACAGACTGCCCAGACAGAATTCTCACTGGACAGAATTTCCAGTTTTTCAACCATTGTGTCCAATCCAATTCAAACCAATTCCAATGATTAAATACCACAACATGACACTATTTTCAACACAAAACAACATCCAATTCCACCATTCACATTCCACACGAAAATACCATAAAAGCAGGGCAAAATTCATAATTCACAATACTCAACCATAATTCACAAAACTTAGATCAAAAGGCTTCAAATACTCACCTCTTCCTCTTTCCCAAAGCAATTTCTTGATTCTTCATCTTTCCAAATTTTCTCAAGCCATCAAACACCTCCAATCAAGAATCTAAAACCATAGAGATGAAGCTCTCATCACTATGAATAAGATTATAGAAGGATATTAGAGCATTAGAGGACCACAAACCAACCAAAATCTCACCTATAGCTTTCTCTTTCCTCCCTTTGTGCTTGGCGTCCATGGAGGCATAAGAGAGAGAGAGAGATGAGTTGATGAAGAATAGAATCAGATTTTGGCCTTTCAATGCATATTTGGCCGACCTAATAGAGAAAAGAGAGAGGAAAGAGTGTTGAACCTTTGACTAAGATCCAAGGGTCTACAATTTGCCACTTGTCAAGATCATGACACATCCTCCATGAGCTCACATAGGCACTTGCACACATGATTCCACCCTTTGATCTCTACACAAATCAATCTCAACCATTGATCTTGAAGTTACCAATGAGTTTCCTCTTCGGTAACCGATCAATCAGTCGGTAACTTTACCGTTTTGCCCCTAATTATGGCAATTCCTCTTGAATCATCACCAAACACACCATATCATTCCTTTTCTTCCATAATGTGCCCTCCCCTCTATTTTAAGTCAATTTAGATGTTAATCCATAATTGAACTTAATTACAGGGTTTCGGTGCTACTCACAACACATACGAATCACATCGGGTGCCAAATCACACCATATTCTCCAAAAGGGTTTATTTATCACTAATCACTTCCGCTTTTGGAGTCATTATCTCTTAATCACAATTTGGAATCTTGCTAAACCGGGGCTTAGCAATCCACTTATTTCAGGCTTATTTTCTAGCCTCTAATCTCAAAATTCGGAGTATTACAATGTATGTATGGCATACTATTGCTACCCTGTGCTACGCATGTCCATACTACTACTATGACTACTATACTACTATGACATGTACTATCTTCACTATGTTCATCTTTATGTTTATGTGTATATATATATATACAAAACATGTTGCCACATGAGGCTATCAAAATATTCCAAGTCTTAACAAAATTAATATACAGATCACCAACACTTAAACCAAATATTATCTTAGCTCCTTTAGCTCCAACTTTCTTCAAGCTTCACCAACAATAATGCTCTTGGCCCTAGAAGTACTTGCTCTTGATGTATGTCATGGAAGAAAGGGGTGATATTTGGGAGAATCTCAATAGCAAAACATCAACTCATTATATAATGTGCAATGGTAATTAACTATGCATGTAAATGGCCAAGTAATAACAACACCTTACAAGCTTATATATATGGCCATAACACAAACTCAAGCAAGGATATTACATGTTTAAAGGCATACATGACAACCCCTCGTCCTTGGGTTCAGCTAGTGAAGGGGTCGGACACTCTCACCAATGGGAGAGGGTTCGATTCCGGGGAAGTCCACTTAGTTGTGGTCCAGTTGAGGCGCTAGAAGAGGCATACCAACTTGGAGTCCTACCCTTAGATCGTGGGTGAGCCTAACCCCTTTCCTATAATTTTAGCAGTAAAAAAAAGGCATACATGACAAATAAACATGCAATCAACCAAGCAAAAATTATATAAGAGTAAGTTTTACTACATTTTGAAGCTTTCTTCCAAACTTACTTCCTCTTACTATGTGTTTCCTTTGCTTCTCCCTTTGATTGATAGTAAAAACCAAATCCTATTAACCATTATACTCATATAAGGGGCAGATTAACACACAAGTTTGATATACTTACTTTGCATAATTAATCTCTTGTGCTTATGTCTATTGACCAAACTTCTAAAAATCATAACTTTTGTTCAAGATATTCAATTGATAAGTTCTAGAACTCATTTTAAAGTTTTGGATGTAGGCTATTTCTTTGCAAAATTTCATAACCAATGGACACAATTTTCCTGATCAAAACAGTTCCCGAAACCGACTGACTTATTGAAACTTATAGATTTGAGTGGAATTGCTTCAGTTTCTTTTGAGTATTTGAGAGTTTAAGATGTGTATTAGATGTTAGAATCAAGAAGAGTACAATTCGAGAAGAGAAAAGCGGTGTTCTTGAGAGTTTTAGGCATAGTGTCAAATACTATTCTGTTTTCCAGTGATGAGGACTAGGTGAAGAAGATGACATGCAACTGTGAATTTGGACTGTAAACCTCAGAAATTTTGGCTCTATGAACTTCTACTCTCAAGCTCTGTTTCGGTGACATCCAAACTGAACCAAAAGGCCCAAAAATTCCTCCCAAAAACCGACATGCAAGACTGTATTTTAGTCCTATTCGGTGATGGTGATCTTTTCCGACGATCTCTCTCACTTCCAGCCACCAAAACACCCAAGAACAATTTCAAATCAAACAGAAAAAGCTAGAATTGGGTGTTGGGGACTCACCTACACAATATTCCAGGCTTGCATGTGGTGACCAACCTCTTCTTCCTACTCTCCGATCAGCTTCTGCACCTTCAGCTCTCTCCCTTTTTCTCCCAACTCTCTCGAGCTCCCTCTCCTTCCTTTCTCTTGTTCTGGCCGTATGGAACAATAAAATGAGAGTGGGAGCGAGTGTTTTATTTGGTGTTTAAGTGTGTATTGGGCGGGTTTTTGGGCTGACTGAATTGAGAGTGAGAAAGACCTGAGAGTGTGTGTGAGTTGGGTATTGTTTTACCCGAGAGTGTGTGTTTATATATATGTGTGTGTATTTTTATCCTATTAATCTTACATACTAGGTTCTAAATTTCCTACTTTGTCTAATTTACAATTCCTTAAATTTATTTGGTTCTACAATTTGGCTTATCTTTAACCCAATTCCGATTTTCAGGTATGAATAATAAAGTTATTAACTTTTCTCAATTTCTAAATCGGTATTGACTCATTATCTAATTTCATAAATTAATTATTAATAATTCTAAAGGATTTTTCTTCCTTAATTAGTTTCATAAAGCCTTAAAATAATTTTCTTGAAATTTTCAAGCTAAATTATGATATCTAACTATTTTTCCTCGAATTTTCAGGAAATTATGCTTTTAAATCTCAAAATTAACTTTAAACTTATTTGAGTCATTTCTGGGGAACTAAGCCTCTTCAAAATTTCTCTAACTCCCCATAATAACATTTCATACTATTTCCTTAATATATCTAGGCCCTTAAATAATTTTTATAATTATCTTAAGCATTTTTCTCCTGATATGCTTAAGACATTTGGCTCAACTGGAATTAGTAGGTTACTTAATTTAAACTAATTTTTTATATTCTAAGCCCACAATTTGGGATGTTACATGCAGGTCACAATCAGGAGATATTTTATTAAAAAACAATGATAAGATAATATCCAGATATAATCTACATTAAATAATAATAAAATATATAATCTTAAATAATAAAATATCTAAAAATATATTTATAGGTCACACGGTTATTCTTCACTATGAGTATATGGTATATGAATTAGAATATAGGTGAGACGATTATTCCCCATCATGATTAATTTTGAGTGATTGTGTTGATTGAAAGATTGTGGTTAAATATTTGGTTATCATTACGATTATTTTTTTTAATTTATTGAGGTAAGGATTTAGTGAACCTTTATCCTTATTGTTGTTTTCAATTGAACATTTGACTTTTGTTACATTTATTTATTTTTAGGAAAGTCATTTGTGAAAAACTAGTGCGCACTTTGTTATTTATGATCTCATTGAGTTAGTAGTAAACTCATTCCTCTCTAATTTTTTAGATAATACAACTAGTGAGGTTATTTGTTGCTAACATGCTCCATAAACTTATGGAGTATATTGTAATGGAGCATTGTGTCTTGTGGGGTCCCGTGATGACATGACTACTATAGCAGTGTCAAGTTTTATTTTTGTGGAGACGGTCATTTGAAAGTCTGTATGAACTGTTTTGGCTTACTAGGTTAAGTGAAGTTATGTGCTTTGGCCTATGTGCTAGATATAACTCAGATTTTGTGTTATGACAAATTATAATAAAAATTGAATTAATATTTTGTGCATCTCGATCTTTATTTGTTAGAATCCATTTCTAACGAAGTGATAAAATGGAGCCTTAATTATTCCACAAAAGTATGATCTTTTGTTCAAATAACTAAAACTAAAATTTCTTGTACCTGTACTAATAAAGCTACAAGTTTCATAGGGTTAACATTATAGGCGTGAATTTATTATAGAAAAATTGTGTCTTCTAAAAATATATAATATGGGATTTTCCCTAACATTTTTATAGTCAATTCACATTTTATTATTTGAGATTTAAAAATTTATTAGCATAAGAAGAAAGCTCTTTGGTTTTTGTTAAATAAAAAATTTCGTTGACAATTATCTTATTAGAACTTGTATCTATAGTATAGAAAAAATCTTACCAATGTTTTAAAATCAACAAGTTATTGGCATTTGAAGAAAACCGTTACTCAACTGCTTTAGGTTATTCTTACTAATAAAATTTTTTATGGGATTTTTCCCCATTTTCCCTTTTATTTTTGTAAGCTGATTACTTTTGGAAGGGTTTTTTTTTTTTTGCCAACTGGAAGATTGGTATTTAAATCTTAAAAGAATGAATTAATTAATGATGATTATGTCTCCAGAATTTTTTTTTTCTGGAAAATTCGTTACAAATATGGATTCAAATAGTTTACAAGCAGAAATTGCAAACATGAGGAATACACTTGGAAGTTACTTTTTTTTTTTTGGCATTTGAAACTCCAGAAGTTACAAATTTTTGAACCAATATTTACAACTCATTTTTCTGAAAACTATGTGGGAATCCTAATTATCATTATAAATTAATCATTTGGGACCTTATTGTCACAGTCAGTCTCTAAACAATCTTACCAATAATCTTCCAGCAACTTTATTACCTACTTTGACTTCATGTTTCTATGAAATATATATATAAATCGTTTCTGGATTATAAATAGAACCCCCTTTTTATGGATCCATCTCACATCAATAACTTGACCCCTACCACTTATAGGTAGTTTTAGACAAGTTTCCTTAGCGGTGGATGCCTAAAGGCTGACTTTCTCAATTGATTTTAATCCAATCATTTTCTTCTACATCAATGCTCCTCAACCCCATATACATACATGCATAGATACATATACATGCATACATACATGCATGCATATTTTAATATCGTGTATATGATCAGGAAAACCCCAACTTGAGAGAGGTATCAAAATCTCTAAAGTGTTGAGGAGCATCAGATGAGCTGGACAAAATCACCGAGTCAAATGCTTGCCCTTGTTCACGTGTTACCTGAAAAACACAGACATTCTTATCATCGAACTCATTCCAATCCTATCATTTGCAATAATTAACAGAGACAATCAATTTAAGGTAATAAATACCATGTCAGATTTTAAATATAAGACCCAGTTAACCATTTTGGGGAGATTAAGGAAGCTAATTGAATTACTTTATTTTTATTTTTTTCTCTAAATTAATTTGTCTAACTTATAAACTGATATATAATTTAATCATATACTATACATGATATGATTAAATAAATTATTTAGCTTCCTTAATCTCTTTTAAAAAAGTCAACTAGGTTTTATATCTAGGATCAGGGGGAGTATTATATATTGTTCCAATCTATATATGTGTCACCTGTTTCAATCTCCTGTTCTCTTCCATCAGTTGCTTTCCCTGAATCATATGTTGAAACTTTGAGGGACAGATTAAGGTAATAAATAGTAGTATATATTGTTGCCATAATTATAACAACACATAATTGGGAAAGCATTCCATTAATTAAGTCTTCCTTTTTTAATTATTAAATAAATTAAAGCAATTGAAAAGCATAGATAGATCGATGATTCAAATGAGATAACAAACCTTTCTCTTGAGTTCGAAGGTCTCATTTACGATTGCTTTATCCTGAAACACAAAAACTATAATCTTCAAAGATGAAAGTACACAAAGATAACGATTTAAAACAATAGTAATTTCATTTTCAAGATTATATTTTTCATGCAGGAGAGGGACCCATCCGTCAACATTCCTAAAGTGCATGTAAAATAGGCTGTCCAAATCAAATTTGATGGTCTACATAAAAAATTTTAATGAATTCTAGAAAATAAAATTCTTGCAAAAAAGAGAAAGAAATACAAAATGGCTAACTTCTTTTAGATAGGAGCAAAATGGTTCAAAAATTCATTTTCATAGATTCAAACCCAGTTCCATAATCCCATATGTATGCTCACAGAATTTTTTCAAATTCCTACAAACTTAAGTATGCACACAGAATTAATTCTTGCACATATACCAATCGAGGTATGAGGGAAACAAAATGACCTTTGCCTTTGAAACACGCGTCAAACCCGTTTCAAGCAGTTCCTCTAGTCTTTGTAATTCTTGAATTGTGGAATCTTGCAACTCTTCCCCATTCAACTGCCTGTTTAAGTGGAAGAACCCTGATTCTTTAGGACAATATAGGAGCTATATGGCACTCCTCGAGTCCTTATTGTAAGAGCTGTTTAACTAATTTGAGTATATTAAGGAAATTAGGTAAATTAATTAATCATAACAAATGTGACCTAATCTTCCTAAACTACCCTTGTGTAACAAATGTCTTGTAACAATTTTAATTTGATTGATACTATTGTTGGGGGAGTATGAATAGGGGCAGTTTGGGTAAGCATGGGAGACAATTTGAATTAAAGTCTTGCATTTAGGACTAGTACCAGCACCTCAACTAGCTTGTACATCTAGGATCGAAGGAGTACACAGTACTTATCGTGCAGTGTAAGTATACCTCAGTTCATGGGTTTTTATTGCGATTTCATGGCTCAGCTTCTTGTAGCTTTCACTTCCAATCTGCAAAAAAAATTTTCCAAAGGCACACCCATCAATGATTTTACATTAGGCTAAGCAACATCTGTGAAATTCTTTGCCCAGATAAAAGAATGTGGGATTGGATCTTTTAATTTTGAAGAGATTTAAGTCTTGATTAACATGCTAATTGGCATGCAATCAATAACATTAAAAAGAAAAACAGATACTTCTTGTCTTCTTCCTATATTATATATGTTGTCACTTCATGCAATTAACTGGTTTTCACTTTCTTTATTTTCTTAATATTCAGAATCACAGACATAGCACTTTAAAATGTAAAGATTTAGGCATTAGAGAATGCTCAGATACATTGTTTCATCAGCTGGTTGATGTAGGAAAGTCGATATTTTTAGAGAACAAAAATAATTGTTTAGATTCAGAACCATGCAGAATAATTAAGTGATTCTCTTAACCAAGCACAAAAAATTAAGCACTTGTTACAAGGAACCAAACAACTTAAAGTTGAAAACTAGCGATAACATTAAAGGCTATATATTTCATAGAGGTGATAACTAAGTTTTATGCCAAATAAGCTGATGATACTTTTTAATGACATATTTGTTTGTGGTAAAATCTCCATTATCGTTGTCTTAACTGATGTGATGCTAAATCATCATTTGAGAAAAGGGTTAAGGTGTAAAAATACCTTTAAGCTTTTATCAAAAGTGCGTTTAGTACTATATGCTTTTCGAAGGTGCAAAAATTACCATAAACATTCATGTTGGGAGTCAAAATGCCAAGAACTTTAATCCTGGTATTTTTTTCTTCCATTTTGAAAGTTCATGGGCATTTTTACTCCTTAACAAAGTAGATTGTGCTAGAAGCACTTTGGATAATAGCCCATAGGTATTTTTCTGCTTTAATCCTTTGAGAAAACCTGCAGAAAGGAAATTAATTACTTACCTGCAAATCAATACAAGGTTGATCGGATTTGTGCATGTCTAAATGGATATCATGTCTTTCAGTTATCTGCTGCATACTTGAGACAGGAAAAAAATATCTCAGAATTCCCTTGGTAGATTATTAGCTTATTTTAGTTTCAAAGAAACATATATGTCTCAGTGAATGATCTTTTTACACTATTATATAGTCGCCAGATTCTTACTGCGGAATATAGCAATGCCGCATTTGCACTTTCTTCACTCATTTTAACGTTTATATATGTACTCCCTCCGGTCCTTAATATAAGACATATTTAGGGAGTTGATTTTGATCCTAAATATAAGATATAGTTTTTATATTTTTCCATCTTTTCCTAATATACCCCTATTGATACTCCCTCAATAATAATCAAAGAGAAGGAGGAATTAAGAAAGATGACTGGGGTATTTTAGAAAATATAGGTCATATTAACTAACTCAACTAACCTCATTAATTTAATCAAATTAGGTAAATATATCTTATATTTATGACCAAAGGAGTATCATTTAAAGACATGTTTACGTACTCCACTTCAAACACTGCGAGAATTTCTGATCTCGTTATGTGTTCTCTTTTATATGTTAAAATAATTTTAGGCCTTCTGCTGTTGAGCTGAGTTTTTCAACCTTTGACCAACAACTAAAGATGATTTTATGTGAAAACTCTTGAACCCAAAGATTTAATTTGAGAAGTTTTTCAACCTTTCAAAAAGCTTATCCACTTTGACATGCTTAGTTCAATCATGTTAAATTGGACGGAGAGAAATTTTAATAACAACTATATTACCACTATAATTTTATCAACATCCCAACCTCCTCATTAAATACCATCAGTAATTGTTGAAACTAATGCCCTTCAAATATGCTTTAACCTACAGCTCTAAACTCATTCTTAGCACTACTTCTGATCTCCACAATCTGTTTATTACTCCACTAAGTCACTGGATTTTCTCTAACAAAGATACAATAGCCAAGATCTTTTATCTTTTTTTGCAGATTTGCTTAATCAATATATGCGAACGCTTCTATATTCCTATGTTCTTCCTTTTTGAAGTGGAGGCCTCTTCTTGGAGACGCTTTCAAGTATCCCACGATTTTATAAAGTACTGCTTCCAAGTGACCATCTCTATAGATTGATGCATATGCTGTCTAACAAAACTTATTGCCAGATACACCTGGACTGGCATGGGACAAATAGATATGCTTCCCAACCAATATCTAACACCATTCTTTATTAACAGCTTTCATCTTCACATCTCTTTCTAGCCTCTATGAGAGTCTCACTTGGTTTACAACTAAGCATTCCTGTTTTCTTCAACAAATCTAACATGTATTACCTCTAAAATACGTTGATTCCTAACTTAGACCGAGCAACATCTATGCCCTGAAAATTCGTTTTTTGCCCAAGCTTTTTGACTTAAACTCAATAGTCATTACTTCTATTAGTTTGTAATGTTGAGTAATGCTTCAAGACTCACGCACATGCTCCTCATGAGATATTTCAGATTATTTAGCTAATTATTATTTTATTATTATGTTTGATTTTATAATTTAATATTTATTACATTTTAGGATTATATATAGATATTATATCTCAAAATTATATCTTAGATATTTTGATTAGATTGGATTGGATTAGATTATAATCTAGGGTTAGCTTTAGGTTTGCTTATATAAATGCCTCTTTGTACCCTCTTTTATTTAAGGATTAATCAATAATAGTTCAGAGGTTCGTATTTTCTCTCTGCATCAATATAATCCTTCAAATTTCAACAGGCAATTAATTTCTAATGTTTTTTTTTACCAACAATTCATTTCTAATGTATTATCTCATATCTGCACACAATATCATCCATGTGCATAATAAGAATAGTCTTCTTCCCTTCTTTATGCTTAACTAGCATAGTGTGATATGCATGTCTCTTCTACTAACCTTCCCTTTTAAAAACTCTTGTAAAACTCTTAAACCAAGCCCTAGGAGAATGTTTAAGCCCATTCAAAGACTTTGGCTAGTAAAATTTCATATCTCAGCCCCTTATTTAGCTCAAACATTTTAAGTTAAGGTTTTAGCGCAGTTTTGGACAAGGCATCGAAGGTGTGACCGTTTTGGATTGTTAGCATTATGCTAGGAGAATTTAAATTATATGTATTCAAAATGCCAAGAGTCATACTTTTGTATATAACTCATTCGATGAACATGAGTTTAATGCTTAATGACTAATTTAATTTTGTTTAGGCTTACCATAGGTCTTGGACACTATGATTGGATTGTTTAGGTGGATACAGCAGGGTTCATCCTGGGATCTAGAAATTGGGAAATTTTGACAATTACTGTCAAGTTTTGTTATAGAAGTGTTCGCTGTGCCCAATTTATGTTTAGTTGGCCGTGGCAAAGAAAAGGGAAGGCTTAGATGTGGCCAACGTTCCAATATATATATAAATAGCCTTTTTTTTTTAGTTTGTGTTGTAGTCTTCCTACTTGGTGTTCCTAGGATTCAGATCAGCTAAGCAGGATCATTGGGTTTATTTAAGGCCCAATTTAGCCCAAGTCTATGTAATTTGTACCAAAAAAAATTCTAAATTGTAAGTGGATAGACTCAATAATGATGCGACAGCCAAGTATGTGTTTTCAACAGTTTGAGTTTACATAAAAGGGATGATAAGATGTGGCTGGGTTGTTCGTATCCAGCATACTTCTAGAAAATCAAATATGGTTGCTGATACTATTACAAAGTAAAGCCTTCGTAAGTAACTGAAATGGATACTTTTACAATGACGTGGCAACTGAATATGTTCCCAACTATGAGAAATGACGTCTTGGGATCTTCATCCCAAGATGTCATTTATAACCAAGGAAAATCTATGGGACTAAAATGAAAATCGTAAGGGATTAAATTGTAAGAAATTCCTAAAGTTTGATCATATATAAGTAAAGCAAAGTCAAGCAAGAAATATGGTAGAAATTCATAATTTCAAGAAAATTATAGTTTCAAAATTTTGGGTAAAAAATGACCCTAAGCATTAGGGTAGAGAAATAAGAGCAAATATAAGACTTGCGCGAGACTAAATTGCCTATAGATAGTCATATTCATATAATTCTCTAGTTCTAAATATAGAAACTAATTGGGAGTTAGTTTTTGTTCCAAATATAATATCTTGATCCATTTTATCTTACATATTTATTATTTTCCCCAAACAACCCTATGTACTCCCTCAACAATATATAGTGGTAATTAAATTCTAATAGTTACAAGACATTTGTTACCTAGGAGTATTTTAAGAAGATTATGTCACATTTGTTACAATAATTAACTGATCTACCAAATTTCTTTAATCCATCCAAATTAATTCAATAGCTCTTACATTAAGGATTGGGTGATATTATTCAATACAATAGCGATTTTTAGAAAAGAAACCCTGATTAGCTAGCCTTTCTAAAGCACAACTTTCTTTTGCTTCCTAAAAAAAACAAAACAAAAGAGCCAGGTTTATAGCAATAACAACATTGTTAGGATGAAGAGAAAGAGAAGGAACAATGACATGAGTAGCTTATCTAAATCATTAGGCTAAACAACGACTTCCCTCTCCTTCAATTCATCAAGATAATCTAACTTTTTGTATTTGAACTTATCCAAGATTCACGATTATATTGGAGAAAGCAAACCAGTTGGTCAAAAGAGTGCTGATGTCTCATGTGACTCTATGGAAAAGGATCTCTCTTATAAAGAGAATAAGCTATATTAGGAGTGGTGATTATGTCTATGAAGGAAGGTGAGAGAATCCAAAGGATTATAGTGTATGGAAAGATTTGGCTTGAAGATGTGAAGAAAGACTTGGAGTCAAAAGAAGAGAAGTAAAACTCTAATGACAACTTTTCACAAGGTTTGAAGAAGAATAGTGTCTTGTTAATTATGGCTAAAGATGAAAACCCATATTATCAAGTCGCTAGGCAAGCTACTATTACAACGAATCTCCAAAGTTTTGGGGTTTGAGAACTTATAGAAGACTTCAACAAACTTTTTGCTTGATAGATTTGGATATATAATATGATTATTTTATCATTACATCTTTTTGCTTCTGATGAGAATATGGATTACAAATATTTCCATTTTTCCCATTTTATATTTCTTGCAGCATATAATACAGTTATAACAGTAATTTGAAGTCAAGAAATGTGCTTTAAATTTAGTCATATTAAAACTTTTTGAATAAGTTCAGATTTATATATCAGCCAAATAATAATTTAGGATATATTTCGAGCAAATAATTGAGAGGACATATTAAACATTTAGTTTTTTTATTAAATATTAATAGTTAATTAAATTATACACGTAACTATTTTAATATACCCAGTGTATATATATATATAGTGAAAAAACGCAAAATTTAACCAACAATAAAGAAATATCATTACAAGTGATTGAAAAGTGACCTAACAAAATTGACTGACTTTCAACCAAATTAAATTTGAAGTTTGTGATGATTTATTCCCCTTTTATTGCTCTTTTATATGATATTTTTGCTCTGAAGGAAAGATAATTAATAGAGATGGTAGTACTCCGGAATTGATTACCCAATTGGGAATTGTTTAAATAAAAGTTAAGATTTTGTGCAGGATTTGACTGATCAAGATGAAGAAGAAGCTATATAGAGATAGAAGTTTTTTTTTTTTTTTAGCCAGTATATAGAGATAGAAGTTGAAGTCTATATATAAAGATAAAAAGGAAAGCTGCACACCCACACATTCATATATACGAGTACATGATAATGATTAATGAAGGGCTATATATATAATATTAAAGAGAAGAAAGGGACCTTGAGCTAGCATAATCGTAGAGCTTTCCAGTGGAAGAAAAGACGATAAGACCAATCTCAGCATCACAAAGCGTAGCAAGTTCCTTAGCTTTCTTGAAAAGCCCTCTTCTTCTCTTTGAGAATGTCACTTGTCTCGCTGTTATGTTATCTATCTTCTTTATCTCTGTCCTCTTTCTCGTCATTTCCCTCTCTAAATTTACCCAAAATCCACCACATCAAAAATCAATCATCAGTAGTCAAAATCAATTTCTGGGCTTAATAGCTAGTTTTACATGGAAAATACTGACTCAAAAAAAAAAAAAAGACCTTGATGCAGAAAGATTCTTAGCTGATATACTATGGAAGATGATGCAAAAAAGTGTAAAGGAAGAAAGCAAAAGGAAATTTCTCATCAAAGAAAAGAACCAAGTGATGAAGAAAGATTAGGGTTTTCCTGGGTTTAGATGTAGACTATGCAGAAAAAGAAAAAAACCAGAACTTCGATGCAACAAAATCTGAAAGTGAAAGAAAGGAACCATCTCTACAATGAACAAAAATCAGTTAACTTAAGTCAATCAAACTTGAGGGAGAGATCAGAAAGTTATAATTTCTATTTTCGTCCCCTACCTTTTTCAGATCTCTTTTTTCTGAGCCTGTGATATTAGTAGAGCCTAAATTTCAGAACAAAATCCCCCAGTGGAAGAAGAAGAAAAGATGGAAAATAAGCAGATTAGATAGGATGGGACTGTCTTCGGAATTTCCATTTATGGGCAAGCTATATAAAGCTGGGGGTTTTGTCCGTTTTTTTTGTTTTGCGTCAAAAATAGCATTTAAAAAGAAAGGTCCAGTGGGTACGGGTCGCCACCCCAGGCTGTCTTAATTAATTTCCAAGTTTAATTTTGCTTTTACAGTACAGCGAGGAATGACGGTTGGCGGCATCAGACACTGACATATCGCACCCTCGTACCCCTCGACTCTCCAATATCTTCACTGTTTACTTTGGTTTTTTAATTGCGTGATATGCAAGTTGGACTGCTAATTTATATTTGGGATAATCACTCCTAAATCTTAAGAAAGGAAAATATTATTAAAAAGGTTTCTAGTTATAACCTCAAAACGTGTATTAATAATTTGTTGAGTGTGTTTTACAATCTCAAAGGATCTTTCTGATAATATCTTCCTTCTTTAAAATCTAGGAGTGATTTTCTCTTTATATTTATATTCCTTCAATTTCCTAATCTTCTTATGGCTTTTGTATGCAATTTTGGCTTTCACAGCCACCGAGGTAAATATTATTTTATAATGAATGCTTATGTTAACTTTTTAAGTTTAATGAAGTAAATTCTTATTGGTCTTCAGAGTTTTATTTTTTCTTTTTTTTTGGGTGTCAGGATATAGGATAAATTTGCAGAAAACCAAAATGTTTGCTTCTTACAATGTGCATTTCAACAAAGCATGAGTTTAGCAAGACATTGGGTATTGTCTTACATAAATCATGGCTAATATCTTGGAGTGCCTTTGTTGCATAAACGAGAAGTAAAATAAACCTTTGCTTCTTTGATTCAATGAGTCCATGACCGGCTAGCAAATTAGAAAGGTTCTGCGCATGTCAAGTAGAATAGTGCTTGTTAAATCTATCTTGTCCACTCTACTTGTCTACCAGATGCAAACACAACTTATTCCAAAGGGTATCCTACGCGAGAGTTGTAATACTCCGAATTTTGAGACTTGAGGCTAGAGAGTAAGCCTGAGGTAAGTGGACAGCTAAGCCCCGGTTTAGCAATATCCCAAATTGTGATTAAGAGATAATGACTCCAAAAGTGGATGTGGTTAGCGATAAATAAACCCTTTTGGAGAATATGAAGTGGATTGTAGTCGCTTGTGTTATGAGCAGCGCCAAAACCCTGTATTTGAGTTCAATTATGGATTAACATCCAAATTGACTTAGAATAGAGGGAAGGCATGTTTTGCGATAAATGAAACGATATGAAGTGTTTTGTGGTGATTCAGTGGGAATTACCGTAATCAGGGGCAAAATGGTAAAGTTACCGACCAATTGGTCAGTTACCAAAGCGGGAACTCATTGGTAACTTCAAGATCAATGGTTGAGATTGATTTGTGTAGGGAACTTACCTCTCTTGCATGCTTTGATATTTTTGTTTGTGTATTGATGCATATATTGCTTTGCTGGATTATGTGAAACATGTATGAATGATTGTAGCTTTGTTTCTAGTTATGCTATTGCCATGAATATGTTGTTGAAACATTGAGTACGCAGATATGTCATTGTGTGAACATGAGTTATGTATTGCAAGCATGTCATGCATTAAACACATATCATACATGCATATAGGTATCTGTTTCCTACTGAGATTATCTCGAATCTCACCCTCCCCTACCAACATTTTAGACAGGGTAGGTGAATCGAGGATGGAGCAAGCAGTCAAGGGCGACGGGACTCGTTCGGGCTTATGATAGTTGGTTATCATAATTGGGATGATTTGTATTTGTATTTGGATATGAGTTGTATATATTGTGGAATATATATTTGGTTATATGTTGAATGAGAATATTTGATTATGTATTTGGAATAAGCATTTGGGTACTTGTATTTGTATTTGAGGAGAACTATGTAATCTCTTATTTGGAAAATTGTAAACGGCGAATATGCCTTGTAAGGCTTGAATTAATGTAAGGAACCCGGGATTACCGGGATAATATTGTTGTACACTTTGATATTTGTATAAATGTGATATTCCGCGTGATGTAATTGTATTCAAAATTGAATATGAGATCAAGTTAATTAGATTTCAAAAGTTATTTGTGAAAACCCTAACATGAAGATGGGATTTTAAATAAGTTTTGTTTCCTATTGGTCTCTATTTCATTTTAATCGCGTATTTCGGATATAATTACGGAAGGGGTTACAAGAGTGACATGTTGAGTAGGAATTTCTTTTGGAATCATGGACAAGAGAGTCGGAAACTGCATCTCATATCCTGGAACGACATAAAGCACCATAGGGAAGATGGTGGCTTAGGGATCAAGGACCTCATTTATTAGAATGTCGCTTTTGTAATAAAGTTATATTGGGGACTCCTAACTAACTCGAATGCTCTATGGGTGCAATGTTGGAGGAAGAAATACAGGTGTGGGGAAGGAACAACACCCACGGTTGGAAAGAAAAGAAAGCACTATGCTATGTGGTGTGGAACTACGCAAGTTTGGGATAGCTTTTGTAGAGGGATAGGAAGGAAAGTAAGGAATGGAAGGACTACAAAGGCTTGGTAAGATGTATGTGTTAGAGCAAGCGTTTCACCCAAGAGGGGGGTGAATTGGGTGATACTAAAAATTTCGTTGCAAATATAAAAACTTGACGGTGAATATAATGAAGTAAAGAGTAAGGAGAAATATCACCGAAGTGTACACCGGGAGTAATACTGGTTCGGCCACAACCACTTTGACCTATATCCAGTCCTCAGAATATCTCTGAGAGTTTCACTATAACTTCCAAGATTCAGTGGGTTCTTGGCACCTCGGTACAAGCAAGTTCCTTCGCCTGGACACTCGCTCCCCCTTACAAGTTGTAATCTAATCCCAACTCAAGGTTTCACAACCTTAAGTTACCTCAATAACAAATATTGAGTTTGAATGAAATATCTCTCTTACAGAGTAAATAATAATCACTGAAGTACAGAATTACAAGTATGTAAAACAGAGTATGTGAACTTGATAATGCGTTCGTGTGTGTGTTCTTGTTATATCTCTGTTTGGATGTTCCCATATATATAGATGTGTTGGTAATAACCATTGGAACATTTTCTTCTCGCCCGTTAGAGTGTGCGTAGTCACTGTTGACTTTTCCAGTATTTGAAAAATATCCGTTTGTGGTAGGTGGCGGTAGGTAGCGTTTGAACGTTGCATTTGACTTTCCTTATTTGGTAAGAACTCTTCATTGTTTATTTGCGAATATGCTAAGAATACTAATACAATGAAAGGTTAATCACATAGGGAACAAATCAATGAACGTTGGAATGATTTCTGAATTTCTGGACTTGGATACTCGAGTAGTTCCTCGAGTATTCATTAAGTTTACTCGAGTACTTACTCGAGTATTATCGTGAAAATATTGATAAACAGCAAGTCAATAAATGAACATTACATTACTCGGGTAGTGCATGGAGTAAACAAATTTACAAACCTTGGAAATACATGTTTACTCAGATACTTACTCGAGTATGGTACAATTTTCTTCATAGGTTACTCGAGTGGCTACTCTAATAAACTTTGGTTACTCGATGCTTTACTCCAGTAATGTTGGCAGGATTACAAGGCCGAGAGCACTTCAAGTTTGCTTACCTGGCTACTCGAGTACTGCCTCGAGTAAACATCAATTTTCTGCATAGCTTACTCGGGTAGATACTTCAAGTGCTTTGTAAATAATTCTGCAGATTACTCGATTACTGACTCGAGTAATCTAGTTCAAATATTTGAGAAAGAATAATTGAATACCTGCATACTTGAGTAGTGCCTCGAGTAAAGTGATAATAGCATTTCAAGTTATTCAAGTATTACCTTTAAGTTTTGCTTACCATAGTGAGTTACTCGAGTAGCTCCTCGAGTAATATTGGCAGGATTGAAAATGCAGAGAGCAACATATTTCTTGAAGCAGGGGACTTGAGTACATACTCGAGTAACGTTAGCAGGCTGAGAGCAACTGGAAGTGATTTCCCTGATTACTCGCGTACTCACTCGAGTAACATTGGCAGGCTGAAAGCAACTAGAAGTCTTTTACCTAGTTACTTGAGTACTTACTCGAGTAACGTTGGCAGGTTACTTGAAGGTTGACTCTAATTACTTCAAGTTTCTGTCTCATTACTCGAGTAACCCTTTAGAAATTTTGCCAGTGATAAAGTTTCTCAGCTTTTTCTCTTGGCCTTTCTTCATTACTCCAGTGCTTACTTCAAGTGATGATTTGCTCTGTTATTACTTTGTTCAAACTTATTTGTTTATCAAATCTTTTTCATACCATTCTTTGTTATCATCAAAACATGTGAGATCTAACAATATGGCCATCGATTGATAGCCCATTGATTCAATTTTTTGACAGGAACACTCAATTAATAGCTAGAAGCCATGATAGAGCAGTTTGTTGGTACTAATAGGTCATGGAACTTGGGGAAGTGGAGGATGTTCTTATCGAAGTATGTAGTCGAGAAGGTTAGGATGGTGCCGCCGCTGACCATAGGGGGTAAAGATGTGTACTATTGGAGGATGTGTCAAATCCCTTAATATTTCAACATTTATCAGAGTATTAATAAGCAGTTCAATTGGCGAATAGAAATAGCATAAACGTACTGATATAAAGTACTTTATTATATTATAAGAATTCCCACAGGGTTTGTACGTAATATTGATATAACCAAAGTGACATAAAACTACGAATAACCAACACTACTGTTTGGATAGGTACATGATCTTTAGTTGCTGGTAACTGCTTCCTTGTCCTTGGAGCCGCTATCTCTAGCTGAATAAATTTATAAATATTTGGAAAGGGGTGAGATTCATATGAATCTTAATAGTAACATATAATCAATTATATAAAATGTGATAAATAAATATGCAATGCACCATATAATGTAATAAAACATATATATTGTAAACATGTCCATCTGTTCGGTGTTCAGGATCAAATAATTGTTTGTCCCTACTGGCCACATTGTGTACACTGTTCAGGATCAAATGACTATTTAACCCTTACTTGTTGTAATGTTTTGGAGCAGATAACTGTCTGTCCATACTTATCTCACTACCTCAGCTAGGTCCCATTTGGCCTGATGGTACTTGTGCTTTTCCCACACCACAAGTAAGTTTTGTAACAAACAATTTGTATCATAGAATATGGCAACACAAAGCATATAAACAATCACATAGCATATGAAAGATAGGGTTACTACCTGAAATCCGTTCCAATAGCCTAGCTACTTCGATCTAATGATTCTTGGTTAGGCTCGGGCAAATACCAAATCCTAAAATTCCAAATTTATAATAATGAGTTATAACAAGGTTTCTTGAATTACCTCTTGATTCTTTCTTCTCTCCTTTGGAAACCGTCCCCTCTCCTTCTTGTTCTCCTTGATTTTCTTCTTGCTTCATGTGATTACAAGAAGGATATGAGAATTAGAAGAGGTTTCTAAGGATTTAGAGACAAGAACAAGTGAATTTTTCTTGCAAACTTACCTAGGTTTGCTTCTTGAATCCTTGTCTCTTCTTTTGCTCTTTGTCTTCTTCAAGATGTTGCTCTCCCTCTTCTCTCTCTATTTGCCTGAAATTTTGGCCCCTTGGAAGTGTCTAAGAGCTTCTTGAAATATCTCCTTCCACCTCCTTAAAATAATATTTGTTTATTAGAATTTTTGCACATGTGTTTTACCTTTTGCTTCTTTTTTTCCACTTGGTTCCATAAGCTTCCACTAGGTTCTGAATGCCTCCACATGGCTTAATTTATGTCTAAGTATTTAATTTCTCTTCCTTTCTCCATTTTGGGCTACAGAACTAGGCCTTTAAGAAGACAAAAGTTGAACTTTTATATCTTAACTAAGCCAAATTTCATGTAACCTATACTTTTAATATTTGGCCATTTCAAGTGCACCAAAACCCATTATTTCATTGCATTTAATGTAACAAATGTTCAAGGAATTTTGGAGAACAAAATTTGGGATATTACAACTCTCTCCCCTCAATAAAATTTCGTCCCCAAAATTTGCTATATGAACATATTCATAAATTCCAGGTAACTCCTTCACATATCTTCCTCCGCTTCCCAAGTAGCTTCCTTAGGAGACAATCCCTTCCAAACTACCTTCACAAATGAGATACTCCTGTGTCTGATTTGTTTTTCCTGCTGATCAATGATTTGGTCAGGTTCGACCTCATATGTAAGATCATCCCTCACATCTACATTTTCATATTCAATTACGTGCTTTGGGTCGGCTTGATACTTCTTTAACTGTGAGACATGGAAGACATCATATAGTCTGCTTAGATTTAGGGGTAAAGCTATTTGGTATACTACTGGAAATCTCAAATGGACCAATGTACCTAGGGCTTAACTTCTTCGCCTTTAATGCCTTACTAATACCAATGACAGCTGAGACTTTACAAAATACATGATCTCCGATTTCAAATTCTAGAGGCTTCTACCTCTTTCCGGCATAACTCTTCTGCTTGCTTTGAGCAGTTAGAAATCTCTGCTTTATCAATTTAATTTGTTCTGCTAGCTGATCTACTATATTTGGCCCGTATAACTTCCTCTTGAACAATTCTGTGTGGCCTTTGTAACCCCCCTCAGTAATTATATCCGAAATACACAATTAAAATGAAATAGAGACCAATAATAATCAAATAACATTTACTAACCCATCACATGATGGGGTTTTCAAAAAAAAACTTTTGAAATCATTTATAAACTTGGTCTCAAATTCACATTTCGAATACAATTACTCCACGAAGATAAATCACATTTAAATATATCAGAATACGCAATGTAATAATCCCGGCAATCCCGGGTTCCTTACATTAATTCAAGCCTTACAGGGCATATTCGCCCTTTACAATTTTCCAAATAAGGGATTACACAAATTCTCATATCAAATACATACTCGAATATACATTCCAACCTACACAATTATATATCCAAATATACTTAATCCCAAACATGCATTGATAACCACCTATCACAAGATTACAACCCGAACGAGTCCCGTCACCTTTGATTGCTTACTCCATCCTCGATCCACCTACCCTGTCTAAATTGTTGGTAGGGGAGGGTGAGATTCGAGAGAATCTCAGTAGGGAAACATTATCAATATGCAGGTAAGATAAGTGTTTAATGCATGACATGCTTGCATCACATAACTCATGCACACATACAATGACAAATCTATAAGCTCAATGCTTCGAACGATACACATATAGCCATAGCATATATTGAAACATAGCTTCAAATCATTCATACATGTTCCACATAATCAAGCAAAGCAACAACATGCATCAACATATTAATACAGTTATTAGAGCATGCAAGAGAGATAAGTTCCCTACCTCTAGTCTTTTCTCCTCGATTTGCGTGCCAGCAACTCGGGGCTTCACATTCGATCCTACAATGTCAAATGTACTATTTAGACACTTCCATAGTGTTTCTGGGGGTTATATGAGGCTATATTGAAAATTTACTAAAACACCCCCGGGGACCCCGCCCGGCCCCGCCGTACCCGGTCCGGCTGTACTTTTCTTGAAATTTTGACATGGGCTATTCTGACATATTTTCGCCCAAGGAATCCATTTCCGGACTCAGAATTATCAAATTCAATGTCAAATTATGAAATTGCCCTTGGCATATGTTCATTTTGAAGCTTGGGATGTGATATTTAAGACTGGAAATTTTCATAATTGTCTGACATCATTTGCCTAGTAAAAACATCCACACGAGAAGACTGCCCAGACAGAATTCATACTGGACAGCATTTCCAATTTTGCAACCAATGTGTCCAATCTAATTTAAATCAATTCCAATGATTAAATATCACAACATGACACCATTTCCATCACAATACCCCATTCAATTCTTCCCTCTATTCTAAGTTAATTTGGATGTTAATCCACAATTGAACTCAAATACAGGGTTTTGGCGTTGCACATAACACACGCGACTACAATCCACTTTATATTCTCTAAAAGGGTTCATTAATCACTAACCATGTCCACTTTTGTAGTCATTAACCCCTAATCACAATTTGGGATCTTGCTAAACCGGGGCTTAGCAATCCACTAATCTCAAGCTTATTCTCTAACCTCGAGTCTCAAAATTCGGGGTATTACATTTCTCCCCCCGTTCAATAAATTTCGTCCACGAAATTTGTCACACCACTTAATCCACAAACTACAGATGCTTCTTCACGACAGCTTCCGTTTCACAATTCATTTCACATTGGATTGTCCCTTCTAGACCACGCAGACAACCGGTGCACCACAAATCTGATTCTCAGAAGAATCTCAAACAATGAATGCAACTTAATTGCCCCAAACTGCAATCGGCCCATTTCACGATTGGCACACAAACCAAATCACCATATTATTTCCAAACAAGTGCAATCGCCTCCACACACGATTGCCATAAAACTCTATAATCACATACCCACAATACCCGGAGGCTCTAAATCATGAGCCATATCATAAGATCTCGGCAGTTGGGCAGCATAGGCCACCACTCTGCTCAACTCAATCTAGTTACCCCTTCCGGGAGTAACCCCAAAACACCACAACCTCAATACATCAAACAACAGCCTTAGCTGTATACACAAACTCTTCCGCTGTATTCGCATTCAGAACCTTACCCTCACCCGTACATCCACCAGTAACTCCACTAGTGGTAACCAGGACTTTTGGGTATCAACACAATATTACTTTTGTATCAACTTTCATGGTGTCGCCCTCACCCGTACACCCACCAGTGACTCCGCTAGTGGTAACCGGGACTTTTGGGTATCCACACAATAGTACTTCTGTATCAACTTTCATGGTGTCGCCCTCACCCGTACACCCACCAGTGACTCCGCTAGTGGTAACCGGGACTTTTGGGTATCAACACAATACTACTTCTGTATCAACTTTCATGGTGTCGCCCTCACCCGTACACCCACCAGTGACTCCGCTAGTGGTAACCGGGACTTTTGGGTATCAACACAATGTCACATCATCTGGTCACTCCGGAATCTCAATTTCTTCTATCCAGGAGCCATTTTTTTTGTCACACCCCCCTTAATGGGTGCCCACGCTTCCGCTGCGTGGCTGGCTCCCACATCACACCCATCCGATAGATGCCCGTGGGTTATCGGACTCACAATTTTATTGTCACACCCCTTCAGAGTGTCCACCCCCCTGGTCAACTACGTATCAGGGCTACAATGGCCGTCCCCTGACCGGGACTGGCAGGCAGCTGGGTTACTCACCTTTCACCCAGGACTCACAAGAAAATCCACTTCCTTATCAAACGTACATTGCAGACTCTAATTTTACGCACCGCCTTTTGGCCTTAGGTCAACACCAGTGCAACCAACGTGGTGGCTAGCCAGGCTGGCCATGCTGGGGTAATTGCCTTCGTAAACAAGAATCCCCGATCATGTAGTCGAATTCGCTATCAGCTAAACTAGCTTTGCTTTGCTACGCCACACCTTAATCCCAGCTTGTTCACAACTATCACAGATTCACAATCACACTCCACCCTCATCCCCTTTTACCGCCGGGAAGACACACAGTCTTTACCCGAACCGTTGCTAGCGACTCAAGGACTATTGGCGTGGCAGTGCATATACATAGCCTCGCAGCTCACAAATAGTCAATCCCCCGTAACTTCCGCCCCAGCGGAACGGTCCTCCACCATAGGAATCATCCCATGCGGTCGTAGGTGAGAGACTTACAATGCACAATTGCAACAAGCTGAAACCAGGCATTTTAATAATTCCACCCACCATAAATTCTTTTCACTAAACTAGGATCGTTCAAGACCCCTTTTTCACAAAATAATTTGGACTTCGAAGTTTTACCTCCCGAAGCAATGATTAACACATCATTCTCACGGTAACCTCAAGCTTCTATTCAACGCAATTCTCAAACATATCTCATTCTCACGCTTCCGCTGCACACTCTGAGGTCAATCTCCTCATATGTGCTTTAACAATGTCAAGTTGATTTAACAGAAGTCCCATAGGAATCTCCTACTACAACTGACAACATTCACAACATATATTCATCTGCGTCAGACCTTGGCCTGATTCAACTTGAATCATTCAAAGCCATAACCAGCACTTCGTTGAGATCCCATACTCCCAACATTCCCAGAGCTCTATTCTACGATTCAACGTCATGGCGAGTGCACACTAAGGTTCATCGTCACGGCAGCTGCACACTAGGGTTTGTCGTCACGGCGGCTGTCACAAATTTTTTTTTATATTGTCACACCCCTTCAGAGTGCCCACCCCCCTGATCAACTACGTACCAGGGCTCCGCTGGCCGGCCCTTACACTGAGCCTGGCAGGCAGCTGGGTTACTCACATTTCACCCAGGACTCACATATTCCCCGTATTACCACCGCCCCGAAGGCACGGTCCTCCCACTATGTGCCATACACACCCCCAGTGGGCCGCAGGTAATAAAAACACAAATAGCCGCTCCGATCAGACGTTGCCGTAGGTAGCCCTCTCCGATCAGAACTCCCCGTAGGTTGCCTTCTCCACTTCGAATCCTCGTAGATAACTCTTTCAAATTCAAATTCTCCACAGAATCACTTTTCCCTGTGCCAGATTAATACTAGCAACCTCAAGATACCTGATACACATTTCAATGCCAATCTAGTACCACATCCTGGTACCACAGACCATATAGGTTATATCAACCTCCTTAGGACCAGCTTGACTATTGAGTCTGATCCTTGGATCACAATCATCTTTCAAACCTTCAACCTCAGTTGAACCGGGAAATCACTTCCCTCATTTCCACGGAGCATCACAACTCCAACACAAATCCAAATATCATGCCAGCCTAGGGCACACCGGTCCCCTAGGTCTTAAGGCCTTTAAACATACAAGCTCAGTATGACATCACTACATGTAACATCATACCACCTTAGGTTTCTCACCCAATATCTAGGTTAGTCACGATACCTAGAATCTCAATATCACACATCTAGGAAATCATTTTCCTTAGTTCTCTAATCAGACGATGGGTCTGATTACCTCCACCTCTAGGTCTATACCTCAAATCCTCGGGTGAATCATACTGACTCACCATATCCACAACACAATTAATGTATACACATAGCCCTTAAACTCATATATCCATAAATAGCAGGGACCATAATGTGTATACCACATCAAACAAAGTCATCTCCTATGACTTAAGGCAGCAACTACTGCCATTATCCTAACAAATTCCTTACTTGCCAGGAACTGCAGCTCTGATACCAAAATGTAACCCCCCTCAGTAATTATATCCGAAATACACGATTAAAATGAAATAGAGACCAATAATAATCAAATAACATTTACTAACCCATCACATGATGGGGTTTTCAAAAAAAAACTTTAGAAATCATTTATAAACTTGGTCTCAAATTCACATTTCGAATACAATTACTCCACGAAGATAAATCACATTTAAATATATCAAAGTACGCAATGTAATAATCCCGGCAATCCCGGGTTCCATACATTAATTCAAGCCTTACAGGGCATATTCGCCCTTTACAATTTTCCAAATAAGGGATTACACAAATTCTCATATCAAATACATACTCGAATATACATTCCAACCTACACAATTATATATCCAAATATACTTAATCCCAAACATGCATTGATAACCACCTATCACAAGATTACAACCCGAACGAGTCCCGTCACCTTTGATTGCTTACTCCATCCTCGATCCACCTACCCTGTCTAAATTGTTGGTAGGGGAGGGTGAGATTCGAGAGAATCTCAGTAGGGAAACATTATCAATATGCAGGTAAGATAAGTGTTTAATGCATGACATGCTTGCATCACATAACTCATGCACACATACAGTGACAAATCTATAAGCTCAATGCTTCGAACGATATACATATGGCCATAGCATATATTGAAACATAGCTTCAAATCATTCATACATGTTCCACATAATCAAGCAAAGCAACAACATGCATCAACACATTAATACAGTTATCAGAGCGTGCAAGAGAGATAAGTTCCCTACCTCTAGTCTTTTCTCCTCGATTTGCGTGCCAGCAACTCGGGGCTTCACATTCGATCCTACAATGTCAAATGTACTATTTAGACACTTCCATAGTGTTTCTGGGGGTTATATGAGGCTATATTGAAAATTTACTAAAATACCCCCGGGGACCCCGCCCGGCCCCGCCGTACCCGGTCCGGCTGTACTTTTCTTGAAATTTTGACATGGGCTATTCTAACATATTTTCGCCCAAGGAATCCATTTCCGGAGTTAGAATTATCAAATTCAATGTCAAATTACGAAATTGCCCTTGGCAGCCCTACTTTTAGGGTTTTAGGGGTGTTTCCGTAATTATACTTTCTCGGCCTTTTTTGAAAAAGTGCCCAACTGTAACCCCACCTAATTTTCGCTCCTGAACTCAATGGAACCATCAAATCATTGAAAATCCAACTCTAAGACCCATTTCTAGAGCTGGCCGAAATTTATGAGTTCTCCGGGGAAAATCGGGGTTTTACGATTTCGGCTCCGTAAACGCGTTCCTTTCTACTCCTAACCACTTTATTGACTATTCCATTAGGTTACAACTACCATTTAGTATCAATTTGGGCAGCATAACAGCCCCTACAACCCATTTCCATAAATTAAAACCAACGGCAATTCGGCAAAATTTCACCGATTAAATTGCCCACAGCAGCTAGAATAGTCAATATACAAGAGTTTGGAAGTTACCTCAAGCTCCTTCTAGCTTTTCTCAAAGATGGCTGAAAACCCTAACTTTCAAAACACCAAAATTGAGCTTTCCAAACCTTAAAGAATAAAGAGGAGTAGTTTAGAGTCGGAGTTATACGCGCTAGGAGTGAAATCGTCGGAGAAATCGGCTTACCTTGTGATTTTTCTTCTCTTTCTCTCTCTAAACTCTCTCAACTTTCTCACACTATGTTCAGGTGCTGTGCGTGAATGAGCAGCTGAAGATGATGAGAAGATGTTTTAATTCCATGCTTATGTCATCTTGCCTTTTGATGATGTCATAATTCCCAAAATTGGCATTTTCGGATTTTCTGGCAGATTTTCTGCCCAAACTTTGAAAAATCATAACTAATTCTAGAAAAATCGAAATGAGGTGATTCCAAAGCCAAATGAAAGGTATTTAAGTTCTCTTCATTGGAAAAATATAATCCATTACCAGAAATCACCACAAAATTCCAGAATTAAACAAATTTCATCACTGCCCCAAAACAGAGTCCATTTTCGACCTCAAATTTTGGACAGTCATATCTCCTAGTTCCCAACATGAAATGGCACAAAGTATATGTCCATTTTGAAGCTTGGGATGTGATATTTAAGACTGGAAATTTTCATAATTGTCTGACATCATTTGCCTAGTAAAAACGTCCACACGAGAAGACTGCCCATACAGAATTCATACTGGACAGCATTTCCAATTTTGCAACCAATGTGTCCAATCTAATTTAAATCAATTCCAATGATTAAATATCACAACATGACACCATTTCCATCACAATACCCCATTCAATTCTTCCCTCTATTCTAAGTTAATTTGGATGTTAATCCACAATTGAACTCAAATACAGGGTTTTGGCGTTGCTCATAACACACGCGACTACAATCCACTTTATATTCTCTAAAAGGGTTCATTAATCACTAACCATGTCCACTTTTGTAGTCATTAACCCCTAATCATAATTTGGGATCTTGCTAAACCGGGGCTTAGCAATCCACTAATCTCAGGCTTATTCTCTAACCTCGAGTCTCAAAATTCGGGGTATTACAGCCTTGGCTTATATGCCTTGGGCAAGGCCTTGGAA
The DNA here is from genome assembly GCA_963242795.1 of Inga leiocalycina. NCBI lineage: Eukaryota > Viridiplantae > Streptophyta > Magnoliopsida > Fabales > Fabaceae > Inga > Inga leiocalycina. The sequence goes on from OY725321.1 coordinate 65,970,361, forward strand.
GCCGCTTGCCTGCCAACGGCTATCGATAGGATTTTTTAAAAAAAATTGTTTTTTTAAAAATTTTTTTTAATTCAAGGGAAGCTTTGGCGCTACTGCCATGTTTTTTTTAAATTTTTTTTAATTATTTTTAAAAATCAAGGGAAGCAATGTCGCTTGCTATGAAAGTGCCAAAGCTTCTCAGAGGCCTTGTATGGCGCTTGCTCAAGGCCATGTTTGTTTTTGTTTTGTTTAAAGCTATTGCTATGTTTTTTAAAAACTTTCCCTATTCACATTATCGTCTTCTTCACACCCTCCAGCTCCCCATTTCCTAGAACTCCATTCTTTGATGCCCACTCTATTGGTCCACCACCTTTCTTTATCCATTCTCCCCACTCCCCTCTTCCTATATAATGCATTGTCCCCACTTATTCTTGTTATTTTGATGTTGCAAAGGGGCCATTCTCCCCACTCTCTTCTCTCTTTGATGGTGGCAAGTAGAAGCTTTCTTTTTCCCCCACTTTTTGTTTTTTCTTATCTCCTCCTCATGCACATTTCTTCAACATTTGATCGCCACTTCCATTGTAGTACAAACCTTGTCCTCCCCTTATTTTTTCCTTCTTGTTTCAGCCTTCAACAGAAGCTCCCTAGCTTGCAAGTTTCTTTCTTTTTCTTTTTCTTTTAACATAAGCTTAAGTCTACACGTTTTCTTCTTCTTGTTTTTTCTTAAAGTTAAAATCTGTCATGAATCTTATATATGTGCTTATATTTTTTTAGGTATTTACTTAAAGTTTCAACTCTATTTTCTTAAACTTCCTATACATTGTAAGTTTTTTAATTTGTGAGCTTACAAATATAATTATATTAGTTTAATCCTCTGTAGAAGTAACGTGTATGGCTCAAGTTTAAGAAACTTAAATACTGGAGTTCTTTTATGCTTGATAGATGAATACAAAATTCGGACTATAAATATAGAGGGTTTCACTAAGAAAAGGAAACAATTACGCAAAATTATTTTTTTAAAAAAAAAAAGACTTTTCTATGGCACTTCTTTAGGGAAGTGCCATGGGAAGTGGGGCACTTCCTATGGCGCTTCCCCATAGGAAGGTATTTTTTTTTAATAAAAAAAAGTTATGGTGCTTCCATAGATTTAAAAAGCACCATAGTTATCTTTTATGGCGTTAGAACCTATGGCACTTCCGAAGCACCATAGTATTCTTAATAATAAGCATCATATATTGTGTTTTTTGTAGTAATGACCCCATGCCTTAGGCACATCAGGTCTTACCTTACTCTGAATGCATATCAGGTCTTACAACCTAGGGTTACGCCCCATGCAACAGTGCACATTAGGACTTACGGCCTTGAGACACACAGTCCAATATCATTCCATATATTCATAAAATGAATATAATCAATGGTAAACAGATACATGCAAAACAATACATAATATATGAGAGAAAGAGTTACTTCCTGTCTTCCTTTTCTGGGTTTTACCTTCTTTGAATTAAGTCCTATCAGGGCTTGAGTAAATATCATATCCTATAATTTAAAATTATGAAGAAAGGGGTCATTACTTATTCCAATTTTTCAACATAATAAAAATTATGTTATTCTTGACCTACTCATAATTCTTGTCCTTTAATTTAGAATTAGTTGGTTATCATAATTACTGTTTTTTGCTTATGCCTAAAGTGTTCCTAATTTAGGATATCCTATATGCCTTTCACTCTCGTGATTTAGGTACTCAATGTGGTTTAATTGGTCTCTCAAACATACCCCCTAATCACATTTTACTTAAAATTGGAAATTACATAATTAAACTCAAATCTGCATCAATTTATAAGTAACTTAAAAAATCATATCTTAGGCTAGAAAATTTCAAATGACGTGGTTCAAGCTTCTATATGAAGCTCTTGAGTCCCTTGTATAGGAAAATACTAACTAGTATCAATTTACGGTCCTAAGTTCCTAAAATCTATGACCAATCTGACTGCCTTATTAATAACTCAGAATTTTCCAGGACTTTATACCTAAACTTTAAAATTAATAACTTATAAATTACTCATCCAATTCCTAAGTTCTAATATTCAATGGCAATCTATAAATTTCTATTTTAAGGGAAAAATAATCACATGGCCAAATTACCAGATTAATCTTATGAAAATTGTCCATTTTCCCTCTGCTAAAATCCGAAAACTCAGATTATTCCCTGCTTTTTGATCAAATTTCCAAAAATCATAACTTTCACTCTAGATATCCCATTGATGCATTCTATAATGAATTTTAAATCCATGGATGTTTACTATTTTCTTGACAAATTTCATAAAAATTGGACAAGTTTTGACCGATCAAAACAAAGCACAAAACTGATTGGCTCTCTGGAAAATAAATATTCGACAGTTTGACTTCATCACTCAAGAACTCTATCATTTTCACTCCAAATTGTGGTTTTCTTGAGTCTATTACCTACTACACATCCTAAAATTTCAAGACCTCAAAGAAACAGAAGAAAATTCCACCTATGGACTCTCTTTAAGCTTCTGCAACATTCCAGCAGAACACCCTATTTTTCTGGTGACAAAAGAGGTGAAGAAATTGCCATGCAATCATAGTTTTAGACTCTAAACCTAAGTCATTTTGACCCTACATACTCCTATTCATGTGCTCTGTGTTCGGTGTTAAGATGATAGAACTAAAAAACCCCAAAAATCCATTCAAAATCAACATGCATGCACTGGTTTAAGTTTATCAGTGATAGTACACTTTTCTCTATGACTTCTCTCTCACTCTAGCCACCCAAACTAGCCAAAAAGAACCTCCAATCAATCGGAAAAACTTAGAAATAGATGAAGAAGGCTCACCTATATGCATATGCAAATCTAACTTTGCATGTGGCATTTGGTACCTCCTTCTTCCTCTTCTCCGGCTTCAAGCTCTCCCTCTCCGACTTCTCTCTTCTCACTCACCCCTCTCCCCCCCCCCGCCTCTCTCTATTCTCTTTTTGTTTTGACTGAATGAAGCAAATGAATGGAGAGGAAGTCTTTTATTTAATAAGTGATTGTGTGGGTTTGTGGGCATATGGATCCAATCCAAATTGAAAGAGAAAAACTGATGGTGCTGAGTGGGTATTGTCCGTGAGTATGTGTTTCTTAGCGTGCCATGTGTAAGTGTGTTTTAATATATATTTATTGGTATATTTTTATCCTATAAATCACACACACTACGCTCTAATTTCCCCTATTATCTAATTTAAGATTCCTTAAATTTTTTATATTCCATAATTTGGCTTACTTTTAGCCCAATTCTGATTTTCGGGTTCGAATAATAAAGTTACTAACTTTTCTTAATTTCTAAATTGGTATTGGCCCATTTTTCTAATTCCATAAATTAATCCTTCATAATTTTTAGGGATTTTCCTCCTTAATTAGTTTTATAGAGCCTTTAAATAAATTTCTTGAAATTTCAAGCCAAATTATGACATCTAACTATTTTTCCTTGAATTTTAGAAAAATAGGCCTTTAAATCTCAAAATTGATTTGAACATCTTTTATATTTTCTTTTTGGGGAATTGATCCCTTTTACTAAGCTTAGGGATGTTACATCTAAAGTCCAAATATAAGGTTGCATGTCTCATTTCCCATCTTGTCTTCATTTCTGGAAAATAGGGGGTTATATGCATGAAGCTGTAGAAGTTAGAAACTGAGTTTTGAGTCGAATTGCTTCAGTTTCTTTTGAGGATTTGAGTGTTTAAGATGTGTATTAGATGATAAAATCAAGGAGAGCTCGATTTGGGATGAAAATGCTGGAGTTCTTGAGAGTTTAAGTCAGAGTGTCAAATTTGTATTTTTAGGGAGTCAGTCAATTTCGAGCACTATTTTGATTAGGCAAATTGTGTCCATTGTTTATGAAATTTTGCAAGGAAATAGTACACATCCTATGATTTAAAATGATTCCTAGAATGTATCAATTGGATATTTGCAACAAAATTTATGATTTTTGGAAGCTTGGTCAAATAACAGGGAACATTCTCGGTTTCCGATTATTAACAGCAAGTAAATAGGTAAATTTCACAAGTTTAATTTAGTAATTTCGCCGTGTGATTATTTTTTTTTACTTTAAAGTAGACTTATAGAGCTTTCAATAAAGTATTAGAACTCAAGAATTGGATGTGTAAATTATAAGATATGAATTTTTAAACTTTGGGCGGAAAATCTGAAAAATTCTGACTCTCACATTGGACAGTCAGCATTGATCATGGAATTTAGGAGACTAAGTGTATGAGTGGATACTGGATAATATTTTTCTTGTACAGAGGCCTTCAAGAGCTTCACATAGGAACTTAAACCACCTCAATTAAAGTTTTCTAGCCTATGATATGAATTTTCAAAGTTTCCTAAAGATTGGTGGTAGATTATGTTAAGTCTAAAATTTTGAGTTTTGAAGAAAATGTGATTAGGGGATGATTTGAGAATTAAGGACTAAATTAGTTGAATTAAAAGGGTAATTACAGGGGTAGAAGACACACAATATGTCTTAAATTAGATACACAATAGACATAAGCACAAGGGATTAATTATGCAAAGTAAGTATATCAAAGTTTGTGTGTTAATCTGCCCATACATAAGTATAATAGTTAATAGGATTTACTTTTGCTATCAAGTAAAGGGAGAAGTAAAGGAAACACAAGCAAGAGGAAGTTTGGAACAAAGCTTCAAAAGGTATTAAAACTTACTCTTATATAGTTTGTGCTTGGTTGACTGCATGTTTATTTGTCATGTATGCCTTTGAACATGTAATATCCTTGCTCGAGATTGTGCCATGGCTAAGTGTATATGCTTGTAAGGTTTTGTTATTACTTGGTTATTTATATGCGTAGTTAATTATCATTACACATTATATATTGAGATAACATTTTGTTACTGAGATTTCTCTAAATCTCACCCCTTTCTTCCATGACATACAACAAGAACAAGTACTTCTAGGGGTAAGAGCATTGTTGTTGGTGAAGCCTGAAGAAGGTTAGAGCTAAAGGAGTTAAGATAATATGTGGTTTAAGTGTTGGTGATATGTATAATAATTTTGTTAAGACTTAGGATATTTTGGTAGCATCATGTGACTACATGTTTTGTATATATATGTATATACATAAACATAGTGAAGATAATATATGTCGTAGTAGTATAGTAGTAGTAGTAATATGAACATGCGTAGCACAAGGTAGCAATAGTATGTCATACATACATAAAGAAAATGTAATGATACCACGCACGATAATTGAATCAGGGATGGGCTAATTGTATGTTAAGAGCCCATACTACTATAAAATATGGATTTAGCAGCACCTGTCTTATGGCACTTCTTCAAATAAGCGCTGGAGGAGACTTCTTATTTTTTTTTTAAAAAAACATGTGACAGCTACGACGTTTGAGTAGGAAAGCGCCATAATTACTTAATACTATTGTTCAGAATCTTGTAGTAAGCCAAAAGAGAAATCACTTGCTTTGTAAACAAAACAGAGAGAGAGAGAGGCCTTAGTCGACCCTTCATGATGAAGTGCTAGCTAAGGCCAAGGCCTTAGCCAAGAAGGCCTTAACCAGCACTTTATTATGAAGCGCCGGCTAAGGCCTCTTTCTTTCTTTCTTATTTTTTTTAATTTAACAAAGCATGCACTTTTTTTTTTAATTTAACATGGCCTTAGCCAGCCCTTCATTATGAAGCGCCGGTTAAGGCCTCTTTTTTTTTTTAACTTAACGAAGTATGAGCTTTTTTTTTTTCTAATGCCATATATTATACAAGGCTTGTAAGGCACCATGTGGTGCCTTGAAATATGTAAGGCTACATGTGACACCTTGAATATATTTAAGGTTATTTTTGTAGTTGGTGTTTGCTTTTTTTTTTTTAATTAGGGAGCTACGGTGTTTTGATAAAAAGTGCCATAGCTTCAGTACACTGTGCTATTTAATTTTCACCCCTCGCCATTTTCATTTTCATTTTCATCTTCCCACTTTCCATCTAGCTCCCCCATTTCCCAAAGCATTTTCATTTTCATCTTCCCGTTTTCCCTCTAGCTCCCCCATTTTCCCTCTAGCTCCCCCATTTTCCAACACTCCGTTGTAATACAAAGCTTCCTCTCCTATGTATTTTTTTTATTGTCTCAACCTCCTTCAGAAACTCCCTAGCCTATAAGTGTTTTTCTTTTTTCAACATTTGGTTCATGTTTTCTTTTAGTTAAAATCTGTCATGAATCTTATATGTGTACTTGTTATTCTCTGGAAATTATTGTATTTCATCACATTTTTCTCATATATTTGTGGTTTTAAACTAAAATTGTGCATAAGTTTTATAAATATGAAGAAAAATGTGATGTGTTGAAAATACTTGAAAAAAGTGCAAATTTTGAGCTAAATGTATAGGGTTTTAGATTAAATTGAAGAATTAAAAAGCTCATAAAATCCTTCTCTTTGTAGGAGGATGATGACAAGAAATGGAAGCTTACATGGATCCTTGGAGGTGAAGAAAAGAAGAACAAAAGCCAAAAAGGAAGATCAAAGTAGCTTGAAGGTGTCTCCGGTTGCTTTTGCTATGCCACAGCGAAGCAAAAGCGAAAACACATAAAAAATAGGCCCTTCTGACGGCGTACACTGTGGGTTCGCTATAGCGAAGCGAAAGTGAAAACACATAAAAAATAGGCCCTTCTGACCACGTACACTGTGGGTTCGCTATAGCGAAGCGAAAGCGAAGTCGCGATACTGCAACTGTGCGTTTTGAAAAACTGATGCTTCAGCTGACTTTTTAACCTAATGGGGGCGCCGAATTGAATTTATTCTGCACAAGGAAGAGCTCAAGAACTACAAGGAGGCTTCTTGGAGAGCTTGAGGAGGATTTTGGTGCTTATTGGAGGAGATTCTTGGAGAAATTCAAGATTTTTCTTCTCCTTTTCTGGTTTTTCCCCTCTTCTCTTCTCATTTGCTGATATGGTCATGAGTTTTATGTTAAGTTGTTGGTTTGTATTTATTATGAGTGGCTAAAACTCTCATTTAGGATTACTTCTACTCATTGTATGGATTAAAACTACTATATTTTCTTGCTTTTGCTAGTTGTTGAGAATATATGTTGATTTTTCTCTATGCTTAATTACTATCTTGTACTTGATCACCACATGATTAGTTTAGTTCAATTGAATGATGCTTGAGAGAGCTATTTTGGTTGTAGAACTTGAGAAAAATCATGTTATACTTGAAGTTTAGGGATTAAATGGATGGTTTGTTGTTATAATAGAGATATATCTAATAACCTAGCATAGTCTAATGAAGAATTGATTTGGGAAAGATGATTTTCATTAATGATAGACAAGAGATTGAACATTGTTAATGAAGATTAAAAATCAATCTTGACTTGAGAGAGCTTGATTGATGATCTTAGAATATTTGACTAGCATATGGACTCACACAACTAACATAAGTGAATTAATTGCATAGTTTTATGAAATACAATGAGGAAGAAGTAATCCTAAGCCTTTAAACCTTGAAGTAGAATCAATTTTACATTCACCTTTGTTTTTAGCAAATTTCCTTACTTGACATACTCAATTTCAAATGATTTCATTCAACCTAGTTAAGAACATAGTTATAATAGTTAACTCGCTTTTGTCATAGTCCTCGTGGGAACGATCTTGACTTATCACTTTATTACTTGCGACCCGTGCGCTTGCGGAAGCTAAACGGCGAACAGTACTCATAATTGTTTTTAGGTATTTATTTGAAGTATCAACTCTATCATCTTGAATTTCTTATACATTGTAAGTTTTTGAATTTTTGAGATTACAAATATAATAATACTTAGTTTAATCCTCCGTAGAAGTAACGGGCATAGCTCAAGTTTAAGCAACTTAAATGCTGAAGTACTTTATGCTTAATATATAAAGGCGCAATATTGCAAAAATTATGTGCTATATTATTTCATTTTGCTATGGATTATATTGTAAATTGTAGTGGATTTTGGATTGAAAATAGAGGTTTTCATCAAGAAAATAAAATAATTATGAAAAATTATTGTTTTAAATAAAAGACTTCCTATAACGCTTCTCTAGAGAACGTAGAAAGTCATAATTTTTTTAAAAAAAATAAAAGGCTTCCTACTGCGCTTCTCCAAGGAAGTGTCGTAGAAAGTCATAATTTTTTTTTAAAAAAAATAAACAACTTCCTGCGGCGCTTCTACGGGGAAGTGCCATAGGAAGTCATTTAACTTCCTACGACGCTTCCCTGGAGAAGCATCGTAGAAAGTAATATTTTTTAAAAAAACTAACAATCAAACTATGGCGCTTCCATATATTCAAGAAGCGTCATAGCTTGTTTTAACGATGTTGAAAGTTATGGCGTTTCCCAAGCACCATAGATTCTTTAAATTAAACGCCGCAATTTGTGTTTTTTGTAGTAGTGCCATAGTTTAACTAGCAATAGACTAGGATAAGAGCAGAGTAATACTTTGATAATAATAAATGGAGTTAAAGGATTTTTGAGCCATAATGAAGAGTTAAACCACTGATTAACTTATTGAAAGAGTTTTAAATTTTTCAGAAAAACTCATTCATATACAGGTTCAAACCCTGTGTTTGGGCTGGGTTTTCAACTATTTATAAAAATATTTTCTTCCAAGAATCAAACATGGCTTAGTAGTTTGAATTCATTATGTATAAAGATCATCTAACTAGTAGGAGAGTAAGGTGTAACATAATCTACTGTTACGTAAAAGTACTTTAGGGAGATCATGCCATTTATATGATAATTAAATAATTTATTCACATTTATTAATCTAACCAAATTAGATAACTTACATTAAGGACCAAAAGAATATATTATAATGTCCAAGCTCAACATGAAGCAAATTCTTCTTTCTTGAATAACACAAGAAGAGCCCTTTTGTCTTTATCGCTTTATGTGAGCAAAAGAAACTCTATCATGAGAAATACTACAGTGAAAAGAGAAGAAGGGGAAAGAATAGGTAATTTTTGAAAAAGGAGCAGAAGACTTCCCCGATGGGAACAAACATCTACGATAAAGGGACATGACTTCCAAGCGGCCGTGTAAAGAAGATTAGTTCACTGTGAAGAAAAGGCCACAACTTCCTCGCCATTACTTCTTCACCACCAACATCTCTTCAAGAAGTATGAAATCAACTTCTTGTAAGAGGCACTCCTGTGTCGATGAAGATGAATGTCATTATGAGGAGGCACTTCCGATGGCTGAGAGAGAGCGGGAGGAAGATAAGAACGCCTACCGTGAAGCAAGCATTGTGGAGAAAGAAACTGAGGAAGAAGAGAGAGGGGAGGAAAGGGCATTGGGAAAGGAGAAGGACAGTGTGAAAGGGTGCAGATGAAAATAGAATAAGGGGTTCCTGATAGAGGCCATCGTGAAGGTGTGTAGATGTTGAGAGAGAGTGGTGGAAGAAGGAATTTGATGTCAATGGAAACAGGCATTAAAATTTTGAAGCCCTTGGGGGGGCTTTTTTTAGCTATGAGAGTCTGAGAAAGAAGAAAAAATGGGAGGAAGAGGTCTCACAAAAGGAAAACCATGGGGGGGCTTTTTTTAGCCTCGGCTAAGAAAAGTCTCCTCTTATTTACAGAGAATGGCATGAAGCCAAAGGCACTTTTTCAATTTAAACAGCTGGCACAGAGCCCATTTGGGTGTTTTAGCTTGTGAATATAGCCTTTTGTGAGTAAACAACAGAATAAGATTTGATAATCTATTGATTTTTTATGGGGTTTTCCCCCCATTTTCCCTTTTTTTACTTTTGCAAACTGAATAATTTTGGAAGAATGGTATTAAAGTTTTAAAAGAATTAATTAATTAATTATGATTATGTCTCTAGAAATTTTTTTCTGAAAAATTCGTTACAAATATCGACTCAAATAGTTTACAAGCAGGAATTGCAAACACGAGAATTACACTTGGAAGTTACTTTTTATTTTTTATTTTTTTTTGTATTTGAAACTCCAGAAGTTACAAATTTTCGACCCAACATTTATAACTCATTTTTCTGAAAATTTTGCGGGAATCCTAAGTATCATTATAAATTAGGACCTTATTGTCATAGTCAGTCTCTCAACAATTTTACCATTAAAGTTGACTTTCTCAATTGATTTTAATCCAATCATTTTCTTCTAGATCGATGCTCCTCAACCACACACACACACACACACAAAATAACTGAGTCAAATGCTTGCCCTCGTTCATGTATCACCTGAAAACACAAACATTCTTATCATCGATCTCATTCCAATCCTATCATTTGCAATAATTAACAAAGACAATAAATTTAAGGTAATAAATACTATCACCGGTTCTAAATATAAGACCCGGTTAAATTTTTTGGGATGATTAAAGAAGCTAATTAAATTACTTTAAAGTATTTACATTTATCATTTTTTCATTAAACTAATTTTTCTGACTTATAAACTAATATATAATTTAATTTTACACTACATATAATATGATCAAGTAACTTATTTAGCTTCCATAATCTCTCCTAAAAAAATCAACTATGTCTTATATTTAGGATTAGAGGGAGTATTATATATTGTTCCAATCTATATATGTGTCACCTATTTCAATCTCTTGTTCTCTTCCATCAGTTGCTTTCCCTAAATCATATGTTGAAACTTTGAGGGACATGTTAAGGTAATAAATAGTAGTATATATTGTTGCCATACTTATAACAACACATAATTGGGAAAGCATGTCATTAATTAAGTCTTCCTTTTTTAATTATTAAATAAATTAAAGCAATTGAAAAGCATAGATAGATCGGTGAATCAAATGAGATAGCAAACCTTTCTCTTGATTTCGAAGGTCTCATTTACGATTTGCTTTATCCTGAAACACCCAAAAAACCATAATCTTCTAAGATGAAAGTACACAAAGATAACGATTTAATACAATAGTAATTTCATTGTCAAGATTATATTTTTCATGCAGGAGAGGGACCCATCCATCAACATTCCTAAAGTGCATGTAAAATAGGCTGTCCAAATCAAATTTAATGGTCTACATAAAAAACTTTAATGAATTCTAGAAGATAAAATTCTTGCAAAAAAGAGAAAACAAATACAAAATGGCTAACTTCTTTTAGATAGGAGCAAAATGGTTCAAAAATTCATTTTCATAGATCCAAACCCAATTCCATAATCCCATATGTATGCTCACAGAATTTTTTCAAATTCCTACAAACATATGTATGCACACATAATTCTTTTCCAATTCCTTCTTCCTACACCCAATTAATTCTTGCATATATACCAATCGAGGTATGAAGGAAACAAAATGACCTTTGCCTTTGCAACACTCATCAAACCCGTTTCAAGCAGTTCCTCTAGTCTTTGTAATTCTTGGAATTGTGGAATCTTGCAACTCTTCCCCATTCAACTGCCTGTTTAAGTGGAAGAACCCTGATTCTTTAGTACAATATAGGAGCTATATGGCACTCCTATATTCCTTATTGTAAGAGTTGTTCAACTAATTTGAATAGATTAAGGGAGTTAAGTAAATTAATTAATCATAACAAATGTGACCTAATCTTCCTAAACTACTCGTGTAACAAATGTCTTGTAACAATTTTAATTTGATTGATACTTTTGTTGAGGGAGTATGAATAAGGGCAATTTGGGTAAACATGGGAGACAATTTGGTTTAATGTCTTACATTTAGGACCAACAGCAACATCTCAACTAGTTCTTACATTTAGGATTGAAGGAGTACCAGTACTTATCGTGCAGTGTAAGTATACTTCCGTTCATGGGTTCTTATTGCAATTTCATGGCTCAGCTTCTTGTAGCTTTCACTTCCAATCTGCAACAATAATTTTCCAAAGGCAAACGCATCAATGATTTTACATTAGGCTGAGCAACATCTGTGAAATTCTTTGCCCAGATAAAAGAATGTGGGGTTGGATGTTTTAAGTTTGAAGAGATTTAAGTCTTGATTAACATGCTACATGGCATGCAATCAATAACATTAAAAAGAAAAATAGATACTTCTTGTCTTCTTCCTATATTATATATGTTGTCACTTCATGCAATTAACTGGTTAATATTCAGAATCACAGACATAGCACGTTAAAAACTAAAGATTGAGGCATTAGAGAATGCTCAGATACATTGTTTCATCAGCTGGTTGATGTAAGAAAGTTGATATTTTTAGAGAACAAAAACAACTGTTTAGATTCAGAATCATGCAGAATAAACAAAGCATAAAGAACTAAGCACTTGTTACAAGGAACCCAACAACTTAAGATGAGTAATAACATTAAAGGCTATATATTTCATAGATGTGATAACTGAGTTCTATGCCAAATAAGCTAATGATACTTTTTAATGACATGTTTGTGGTAAAATCTCCATTATCTTTGTTTTAAATGATGTGATGCTAAATCATAATTTGAGAAAAGGGTTAAGGTGCAAAAATACCTATGAGCTTTTACCAAAAGTGCGTTTAGTACTATATGCTTTTCGATGGTGCAAAAATGCCAAGAACTTTAATCCTAGTTTTTTTTTCCCTCCCATTTTGAATGTTAATGGGCATTTTTGCATCTTCAAAAAGTATATGGTGCTAGAAGCACTTTGGGTAATAGCTCATGGGTATTTTTCTGCCTTGACCCTTAGAGAAAAACTGTAGAAAGGAAATTAAATACTTACCTACAAATCAATACAAGGTTGATCTGAATTGTGCATGTCTATATGGATATCATGTCTTTAAGTTATCTGCTGCATATTTGAGACAGGAAAAAAATATCTCAGAATTCCCTTGGTAGATTATTAACTCATTTTTGTTTCAAAGAAACATATATGTCTCAGTGAATGATCTTTTTACACTATTATACAGTTCCCAGATTCTTACAGCAGAATATAGCAATGCCGCATTTACACTGTTGGACTTTGGGTCCAAGTCCGCCCTTGATGGGCTGGACTATCTGATTAGAATATAAGTAGCCTAATCAAATAAGAATAAAATCAATATTAATTGCACATTGGGGAATAATTCAGCCATAATTATGGATTTGTTAAATGAGGAACAAAATCACCATAATTAGGGAATTAATTGAGAATCAATTAATTGCTGTCTTGGAAGGCAAGAAGGAGTGCACACGTTTCCTAATTAGTGGCCTCCATAAACCACTATAAATTGGGTGTACCTCCTTAATCGCAATTCACCCCGCCATTGAGTTTTCTAGCAATTCTCTTCTCTCCTACCATCTTTCTGGTTCTGGTGATCTGCTGTGCAAATCACAATTAGGCTCTAGTAGTCTAATAATTGTGTGGGCAAAAGTATGGAGCATTGGAGTTTCGACCCGGATCCGAACATGGATTCGCCCAGGTACGCCAAATCTCCTTTGTTAGTTATATTTTTTCCTACATTAGCATCAGAGCCTATTGATCCTGTGGCTGTGTGATTTATTCTTTGTGAATAATAATCTGATATAATTTGTTTATATCCCTATCTAATTTTCCGCTGTGCTGTTAATACGCACGCATATTTCTTCTCCTTCTCATTCACGCAATATACATGACAGTATGTAAAAACATATGAATTTGTGAATATGGAATGCCTACATGTTAATTTGCTCATGCGTGAATCTTTTTTTCGTATCTGGGCGTAAGTTTTTTTCAAAAACATGAACATGTATATGTATATATTGCTTCTATGTTTTTTTAAAAGCCTCAGACATGACATATTAGTGTTGCTAACTGTTATGAATGAATACATGTATGCTTTGTGCCTTACATTTGTACACTGAGCTCCTCCGATTAGTATATATATATAACACGCATGTATATATGGCGCGGGTTTCATCTTCTCCTCATCTCTTCGTTCATGTTAAAGTTGAGTCTTTAGGACCTATGTGGAACCAAAAACAAGAGCCTTTAACCCTCAAAGGCTAGGAAATCTTTTGAGATACAGAGGACACACATCCAGGTCGGATTACGCCGCGCCGTCAACGTCGAGAAAAAATGGGCTGTTCGAAATTGAATGTTTTTGCCCCAAAAGAAGCCATGGATGTGTAGATCTTGAAGAGACGATTCCAACGATTCTTAGAACGCGTCAAACGGAGTCCGGATGAGGGAGAAACAAAGGAAAGAAGTTGGTGGGTCGTTAATCACCGCCACAACTTCACTCGTGATTTGATCAATGAAACAGAGGTTTTAAGATCAAATAAATGCCATGGATTTGTAGTTCGCTGAACTACGATTCCAACGACACCAAGAACACGAAAAACGGAGCTAAAACGAGGGAAATATGGCCTCCCGAAGTTTGCGGGTTGCGATGACCCGCCGGAGCTCCAACCGGGTCTGGTGGACCCGGCTGGAGGTTGAAGATGATGACGTGGAAGTCAACGACACATCATCGGTCAACCCAACCCACGTGGCGCCAATGAGGTTTCCACGTCAGCGTCAAGCACCACGTCAACATAGGTCAATGAAGGACACGTCATCCGTTGATCAGCCACGTCTACCAAGACACGTCAGCGCCACATCATCGACACGTCAGCAGTGACGGGTCAAGGTTGACCAGTCAACATTGACTGGTCAATGGTCAAAGCTGGCCGATCAACGGTCAGCACAAGCAAAAAAAACAGAAATTGACAAGTGGCGCGAGGGACCCACTGGGACCTCCTTTTGACAAATGGCAAGCACCATCGAAGAGAGGACGGGGCGTGGAGTCGTTTGGGCCGGCGTGTGTCGCCGGCTGACGGCCGCAAGGCGGCGCATGGAGGTCACGTGCCACCGACGAGAGTGGCGTTCGTTGGAATTTTCCAATTTTTCAGGATTTTTTCATCCAGACACCTTCTAAGGGCGCGTGACAGCGCGTGGGACCTCTGATTGAGGCGCGGTTGGTTCCTAAAAATCCCTAAATTTGAGAGCTTCAATTTGATATATAATTTGCATATATTTAAAGCATGTTTGGATTGTTTTGAGTCAAAAAGGTGCTTGTATGCACCTAGAGATTCCCAAAAACGTTGAAATTGAGTCAATATTGATTCTATTATTTTTTGGGACAGGTTGGCTTGCTTTTTAAGAGTAATTTCAGCTACAACATAAGGTTAATGCTGAAAGATTCTTTAAAAGTAAGGGATTATTCAAATGAGTTTTTTGAATATAAAATCCTATCCAACCTTGACTCAAACTCTTAGAGATAAAAACCTGAAAAATTGCAGCAACTTAAAATTATTGAATAATTATTGAATAATAATAAGTCTTCCCATGCTTCTAACCATATTGATCCACTTGGATTGAAGCAATGACTTCTAAAAGTCAATCCTTTATCACAAATGTTGTGACAAATGATAAGACAGATAGAGATGTTAGAATCATCTCATCAAGTGGGAGGTATGCTGCAATTATATCCAAGTAAGTGGATGTAAACATGGCAAAGAGAAGCTGGACATTGTAGCTAGACGCTACATGAGTTAATATGGTCAGAAGGGCGTATGAGAAGGAGAATCTAGTTAATAGACAACAATATGAGGCTTAAACTTTTGAATGTTCTTGTTTTTCATTGAATTTATGATTAAATTCTCTTTTTTTTTTTAATTGAATTAAGTATGTTCTCTTCCTGTTTCCTTGAACGTTCATGCTAGTTAGATGATATTGTATTATTATCTTGTTAATATAACTGCTCTTTGATTGAGTGGGAGTTTTCTAGAATGCATCTAGAAATCCAAAGGGAAAAGTGTTCAATGAAAACTGTGGTTAAAAAGGTGATGAGCTAACTAGCATGATTGGGATAGGAGTCAACATAGTTATCTCATGAACATGAAACTAGTGAACTTATTATCTAATTATCCTTTGTCTAACTTGAACAAATATGATTTGTATACCATAATCATCTAAGTGACCAATTATGACCAAGTCTATTTGACTGAGCTTATAAAGACAAGCTCAATAGAGATATCTGTGGAGTTAAAAACTCTCAAATCTATTTCATTCAAGAAGAATGAGATGTCAGGGACATCCTACCAACTAGTCTTCAGCATTTAAAGGTTGAAGCAACCGAAGGATTATGCTATCAAATATAGAAAGAACAACATTGCTTAAACTTATGTTGGTATGAGCAATGTAACCTTATCCAAACCGTGTGGATAGTGTTGAAAGATAGTGAAATAGGTGATCTTCTTCCATAAAGTTAAAACTAAGTTAAGTTTTAACATAGTGTACTAAGTCCTAACATGTTGTTTAGGCAACACTTGAGGCAGATGTCAAACTAAGAAGTTGAGACCAAACTAAATGCCAAGTTCTTTTTAACAAACAACAAGTGTATGTTGTGATAAGATATCTCCCAGTGAGTGGGAGGAAGCTATGTCTCCCAATGAGTGGGAGTGAGCTATGTCTTCCAGTGAGTGGGCGTATACGAAAGTAAAGATTGCCTCTGATATGCATATTGCAACCTTCAGCAATGTGATTCGCCACATTGAACTTGAGTGTGAAAGACTGAAGGATTCAAGATCCATCAGTCAAACAAACTTAGCTAAAGAGTGGGAGGATTCATCCTTCATGCCTAAGGGCAAGAAACCTATGAGGAAAACTTGATCTAGAGGAGGTCAAATGATTTCTACAAAGATGAAAAGTTATATTCAAAATCCTTAAGGGTTGTAAAAGTAGCAATCCACATGAGCTGTGGATATTTCAAAGAAGCATATGCCTTCATGTCAAATGTAAAGCAACAAAGAGATAGAATCATCAAGGGATTGGAACTTGCACGTTAACTCTGTACTGATAAACCACCCTGATTCACTCCATGCAATTGCAACTGACAAATCACATCTTTGTTATCTCTTTAGTTAAGGATCGATGGGACTATGATTCTCAAAACCTTCACTGGATTTTGATGTTTCTTTCTAGGGATAAAAGATTCCATTTCTTGCCACATGTACACCTTGATCAAAGGGAATGATCAAACTAGCAAAAGAGTATTTGCTAAACAACGTGTGCTAAAAGGTTAATACCCTTAGGAATAAATTGAAAACTTATTCTACCTGGCAAGAAAGACAAAAAAACATTTTTTGAGCAAATACACTGCAATTTGGCAAAATATGACGTTAGTGAACCAATAAACGTGAGGGCAAAACACAAAGCTTGGTGTTTCGTTAACGTTGTGGACGTTTACTTGAAATACAATAATATTTACTTGATTTTTGGCAAGTGTGAAGCTGTTAGATAATAGCTGAACTAGTCAGGAATCAGTAAACTGAAAGAATAAGACCGTTCGAACTAACAAGGGTTTAGGATACACATGTGATTAGTTCAAACAGTTGTGTACAAAAAGGGCATTATTAGGCAACTATCAATACCTAAAACCCTTCAACATAATAGAGTTGTTGAAATGGAGAGATAGACCTCTCCTTGATTTGGTTATAAACATAATGGCATCAATGAGGCTATCAGCCATATGTTGGTAGGTAGACTCATAGCTATTATATTCACACTTAACCAAATGCCCTCTATGTCAGTCACGACCTTACCCTATGAATCGTGGATGGGCCTTAGACAAGGGCCAAGTCCGCCCTTGATGGGCCGGATTATTTGATTAGGATATAAATAGCCTAATCAAATAAGAATAAAATCAGCATTAATTGCAGATTAGGGAATAATTCAGCAATAATTAAGGATTTGTTAAATGAGGAACAAATCACCATAATTAGGGAATTAATTGAGAATCAATTAATTGCTGTCTTGGAGGGTAAGAAGAAGTACACACGTTTCCTAATTAGTGGCCACCATAAACCACTATAAAAAGAGTGTGCTTCCTCAATTACAATTTACCCCGCCATTGAGTTTTCTGGCAATTCTCTTCTCTCCTACCATCTTTCTGGTTCTGGTGATTTGCTATGCAAATCACAATTAGGCTCTAGTAGTCTAATAATTGTGTGGGCACAAGTATGGAGCATTGGAGTTTCGACCCGGATCCGAACATGGATTCGCCCCGGTACACCAAATCTCCATTTTTAGTTATATTTTTTCCTACACACTTTCTTCACTCATTTTTATGCTTATATATGTACTCCCTCCAATTCTTAGTATAAAACATATTTAGGGAGTTGATCTTGATCCTAAATATAAGGCATAATTTTTATATTTTTCAATCTTTTTCTAATATACCCTTATTGATGCTCTCTCAACAATAATCAAAGCGATGGGGGAAATAAGAAAGATGACCGAGGTGTTTTAGAAAATATATTTCATGTTAACTAACTCAACTAACTTCCTTAATATAATCAAATTAGGAGAATATGTCTTATATTAATGGTCAGAGGAGTATCATTTAAAGACATGTTTACGTACTCAACACTTCAAACACTTTTGAGTATTTCAGATCTCGTTATGTGTTCTCTTTTATATGTTAAAATACTTTTAGGGCTTCTGCTTTTGAGATGAGTTTTTCAACCTTTGACCAACAACTAAAGATGATTTTATTTGAAAACTCTTGAGACCAAGATTTAATTTGAGAAGATTTTCAACCTTTCAAAAGCCTTATCCACTTTGACATGCTTAGTTCAATCATGTTAAATTGGACGGAGAGAAATTTTATTAACAACTATATTACCACTATAATTTTATCAACATCCCAACCTCCTCATTAAATTCCATCTGTAATTGTTGAAACTAATGCCCTTCAAATATGCTTTGACCTACAGCTCTAAACTCATTCTTAGTGCTACTTCTGATCTCCACATTCTGTTTATTACTCCTCTAAGTCACTGGATTTTCTTTAACAAAGATACAATAGCCATAGTTAGATCTTTTCTCTTTTTTTGCAGATCTTGCTTAATCTATATATGTGAACGCTTCTATATTCCTATGTTCTTCCTTTGTGAAGTGGAGGCCTCTTCTTGGAGACGATTTCAAGTATCTCATGATTTTATGAAGTACTGCTTCCAAGTAACCGTCTCTATAGATTGATTCATATGCTGTCTAACAAAACTTATTGCCAGATATATCTGGACTAGCATGGGACAAATAGATATGCTTCCCAACCAATCTCTAACACCATTCTTCATTAACAGCTTTTATCTTCACATCTCTTTCTAGCCTCTGAGAGTCTCACTTGGTTTACAACCAAGCATTCTTCAACAAATCTAACATGTATTGCCTCTAAAATACGTTGATTCCTATCTTAGACCGAGCAACATCTATGCCCTGAAAATTCCTCATTTGCCCAAACTTTTTGACTTAAACTCAATAGTCATTACTTCTAGTTTGTAATGCTTCAAGACTCACACACATGCTCCACATGAGATATTTCAGATTATTTAGTTATTGCAGATTATTTAGTTAATTCTTATTTTATTATTAGGTTTGATTTTATTATTTAATATTTATTATATCTTAAGATTAAATATGGATATTATTTCTCATGATTATATCTTAGATATTTTGATTAGATTAGATTATAATCTAGGGTTAGCTTTAGGTTTGCCTATATAGGGGCCTCTTTGTACTCTCTTTCATTCAAGGATTAATCAATAATATTTCAGAGGTTCTTATTTTCTCTATGCATCGATATAATCCTTCAAATTTCAACAAGTAATTCATTTCTAATGTTTTGTTGCCCACATTTCATTTCTAATGTATTATCTCCTATCTGCACACAATATCATCCATGTGCATAATAAGAATAGTCTTCTTCCCTTCTTTATGCTTAACGAGCATAGGGTGATATGAATGTCCCTTCTAGTAACCTTCCCTTTTCAAAACTCTTGTAAACATCTTAAACCAAGCCCCAGGAGAATATTTAAACCCATTCAAAGACTTTGGGTGGTAAAATTTCATATCTCACCCCGTTTTTTTACTCAAACAATTTAAGTTAGGTTTTAGTGCAGTTTTCGACAAGGCATCAAAGGTGTGAAGCTCCTAATCTCTTGTATATTATGGACCATTTTGGATTGTTAGCTTTATGCTTGGACAATTTAAATTATATGTATTCAAAATGCCAAGAGTCATACTTTTGTATATAACTCATTCGAAGAACTTGTGTTTAATGCTTAATCACTAATTTATTTTTGTTCAGGCTTACCATAGGTCTTGGATGCTATAAATGGATGGTTTAGGTGGATACAGCAGGGTTCATCATGGGATCTAGAAATTGGGAAATTTTGACAATACTGTCAAGTTTTGTTATAGAAGTGTTCGCTGTGACCAATTTATGTTTAGTTGGCCGTGGCAAAGAGAGGGGAAGGCTTAGATGTGGCCAACGTTCCAAAATATATATCTATATATATTGCATTTTTTTTTTGAGTTTGTGTTGTCGTCTTCCTACCTGGTGTTCCTAGGATTCTGACCAAGCTAAGCAGGATCATTGGGTTTATTTAAGGCCTAATTTAGCCCAAGTCTATGATGTTCTTTAAACCATGTTGTAACATCCTTAAAATTCTAAATTGTCCCGGAGGCATGCCCTGGTTTTGGTGAGCCCTAGGACCCAACTCACCTAAACTTTCTTATGCCAAAAAAAATTTTAAATTGTAAGTGGATAGGCTCAATTATGACACCACATCCAAGTATGTGTTTTCCACTGTTTGAGTTTACGTAAAAGGGATTATAAGATGTAGCTGGTTTGTTGGTATCCAGTATACTTCTAGAAATCAAATATGGTTGCTGATACTATTACAAAGCAGAGCCTTCGTAAGCAACTGAAATGGATACTTCTACATTGATGTGGCAAATGAATATGTTGGGGTACTATGGGAAATGACGTCTTGGGATCTTCATCTCAAGATGTCATTTATAACTGAAGAAAAATCTATGGGACTAAAATGAAAATCATAAGGGATTAAATTGTAAGAAATTCCTAGAGTTTGATCATATATAACTAAAGCAAAATCAAGCAAGAAATATGGCAGAAATTCATAATTTCAAGAAAATTATAGTTTTCCAAACTATATGGTAAAAAATGACCCTAAGCATTAGAATAGAGATATAAGAGCAAATATAAGACTTTCACAAGACTAAATTGGGAGCTGGTTTTTGTTCCAAATATAATATATTAATCCATTTTATCTTACATATTTATTATTTTCCACAGACAACCCTATGGACTCCCTCAACAATATATAGTAGTAGTTATTACAAGACATTTGTTCCCTAGGAGTATTTTAAGAAGACTATGTCACATTTGTTACAATAATTAACTGATCTACCTAATTTGTTTAATCCATCCAAATTAATTCAATAGCTTTTACATTAAGGATCGGATGAGTATTATTCAATATAATAACAATTTTTAGAAAAGAAATCTGACTAGCTAGCCTTTCTAAAGCACAACTTTCTTTTGCTTCCTAAAAAACACAAAACCAAAGAGCCAGGTATACAGCAATAACAACATTGTTAGGATGAAGAGAAAGAGAAAGAACAATGACATGGAGTTGCTTATCTAAATCATTAGCCCAAACACAACTTCCCTCTCCCTCAATTCTTCAAGATAATCTAACTTTTCATATTTAAAGTTATCCAAGATTCACGGTTATATTGGAGAAAGTGAACCAGTTAGGCAAAATAGTGTTGATCTCTCATGTGACTCTAAGGAAGAGGATCTCTCTTATAAAGAGAATAAGCTATATTAGGAGTGTGATTATGGCTATGAAGGAAGGTGAGAGAATCCAAAGGATTATAGTGTATGGAAAGATTTGGCTTGAAGATGTGAAGAAAGACTTGAAGTCAAAAGAGAAGAAGTAAAACTCTAATGACAACTTGTCATAAGGTTTGAAGAAGAATAAGTGTCTTGTTAATTATGGCTAAAGATGTAAACCCATATTATCAAGGCGCTAGGCAAGCTACTATTACAATGAATCTCCAAGTTTGGGATTTGAGAACCTATGGAAGATTTCAAGAAACTTTTTGCGTGATAGATTTGGATATATAATATGATTATTTTATCATTACATCTTTTTGCTTCTGATGAGAATATGAATTACAAATATTTCCATTTTTCCCATTTTATATTTCTTGCAGCATATAATACAATTATAACAATAATTTAAAGTCATGAAATGTGCTTTTAAATTTAGTCATATCAAAACTTTTTGAATAAGTTCAGATTTATATATCAGCCAAATAATAATTTAGGATATATTTTGAGAAAATAATTAAAAGGACATATTAAACATTTAATTTTTTTATAAAATAGTAATAGTTAATTAAATTATACACGTAACTATTTTAATATACCCAGTGTATATATAATGAAAAAACGCAAAATTTAACCAACAATAAAGAAATATCATTGCAAGTGATTGAAAAGTGACCTAACAAAATCAACTGACTTTCAACCAGATTAAATTTGAAGTTTGTGATGATTTATTCCCCTTTTTTTGCTCTTTTATATGATTTTTTCCCCTTCTGAAGGTAAGATAGTAGCGCTCAGGAATTGATTACCGAATTGGGAATTGTTTAAATAAAAGTTAAGATTTTGTGCAGTATTTGACTGATCAAGATGAAGAAGAAGATATATAGGGATAGAATTTTTTTATTTTTTTATTTTTTGCCAGTATATAGAGATAGAAGTTGAAGTCTATATATAAAGAAAAAAAGGAAAGCTACACACACACACACGAGTATATATATAATATTAAAGAGAAGAAAGGGACCTTGAGCAAGCATAATCGTAGAGCTTTCCAGTGGAAGAAAAGACGATAAGGCCAATCTCAGCATCACAAAGCGTAGCAAGTTCCTTAGCTTTCTTGAAAAGCCCTCTTCTTCTCCTTGAGAATGTCACTTGCCTCACTGTTATGTTATCTATCTTCTTTATCTCTATCCTCTTTCTAGTCATTTCCCTCTCTAAATTTACCCAAGATCCACCACATCAAAAATCAATCATCAATAGTCAACATAAATTTCAGGGCTTAATAACTAGTTTTACGAAGAAAATACTGACTCAAAAAAAAAAAAAAGATCTGGATGTAGAAAGATTCTTAGATGATATACTATGGAAGATGATGCAGAAATGTGTAAAGGAAGAAAGCAAAAGGAAATTTCTAATCAAAGAAAAGAACCAAGTGATGAAGAGAGATTAGGGTTTTCCTGGGTTGAGATGTTAACTATGCAGAAAAAGAAAAAAAACCAGAACTTCGATTCAACAGAATCTGAAAGTGAAAGAAAGGAACCATGTCTACAATGAACAAAAATCAGTTAACTTAGTTAATCAAACTTGAGGAAGAGATCAGAGAGTTATAATTTCTATTTTCGTCCCCTACCTTTTTCAGATCTCTTTTTTCTGAGCCTGTGATATTAGAACCTAAATTTCAGAACAAAATCGCCCAGTGGAAGAAGGAGATAAGATGGAGAATAAGCAACTGTCTTCAGAATTCCCATTTAGGGGCAAGCTATATAAAGCTGGGGTTTTATCTGCTGTTTTTTTTTTTTTTTTTTTTGCCCTCAAAAATAGCATTTAAAAAGAAAGGTCCAGTAAGTTAATTAACAAGTTTAATTTTGCTTTTACAGTACAGAGAGGCATGTCTGTTGGCTGCATCAGACAGAGGCATCTCTCACCCTCGTACTCCTCGAATCTCCAATATCTTCACTGTTTACTTTGGTTTTTTAATCGCATGATATGCAAGTTGGACTGCTTTATTTATATTTATATTCCTTCAATTTTCTGATCTTCTCATGGCTTTTGTATGCAACTTTGGCTTTCACAGCCACCCAGGTAAATATATTTTATAATGAATGCTTATATTAAATTTTGAAGTGTAATAAAGTAAATTTTTATAGTTTTATCATATTTTCGATTAAGTCCTTGTAATATTTTTTTGGGTTAACACTATTAGTGGTCCTTAGAGTTTTCTTTTTTCTTTTCGTGTAGTGTCAGGACACAGGATAAATATGCAAAAAACCAAAATATTTGCTTCTCGCAATGTGTATTTCAATAGATCATATTAGTTTAGTAGGACATTGGGTATTGGTCTTACAACAGATCTTGGGAAATATCTTGGAGTGCCTTTGTTGTATAAGCGAGTAGCAAAACAGACCTTTGCTCCCGGCTAGCAAATTGGAAGGGTTCTGAGCATGGCAGGTAGAACAGTTTATCAGATGCAAACACTACTTATTCCAAAGGGTGTTTTATACGAGATTGACAAGTTGAGTAGGAACTTCTTTTGGAATCATGGATAGTAGAGTCAGAAATTGCATCTTATATCTTGGAAGGACATAAAGCGCCGTGTGGAAGATGGTGGCTTAGGGATCAAGGACCTCATTTTTAAAAATGTGGCTTTTGTAATGAAGTTATACTGGGGACTCCTACTATCTCGAATGCTCTATGGGTGCAGTGCTTGAGGAAGAAATATAGGTGTGGGGAAGGAATAGCACCTATGGTTGGGAAGAAAAGAAAGTAATCTGCTGTGTAGTATGGGATTATGCAGGTCTAGGACA
This sequence comes from Inga leiocalycina, assembly GCA_963242795.1. Lineage (NCBI taxonomy): Eukaryota > Viridiplantae > Streptophyta > Magnoliopsida > Fabales > Fabaceae > Inga > Inga leiocalycina. Next base: position 65,994,749 of record OY725321.1, read on the forward strand.
GCTTTTGTAGAGGGGTAGGAAGGAAATTAAGGAATGGAAGGACGACAAAGGCTTGGTGGGATGTACGGACACCAATTGATAGCCCATTGATCCAATTTATTTGCAGGAACACTCAATTGATAGACCCAAAAGCCACAGTGGAGTAGTTTGTTGGTAGTAATGGGTCATGGGACATAGGGAAGTGGAGGATGTTCTTACTAGAGTGGGTGGTCGAGAAGATCCGGATGGTGACACCACCAACCATGGGGGTGAAGATGTGTACTATTGGAGGATATCCTCGAACGGGAACTTTAGTGTTCGATCAGTGTATAACCTAGCATGTTCTCAAAGCCTTCGGCACCCAAACTCATATTGGAGGAACTTGTGGAAGTTGTTGATCCTTGAAAGAGCTAATTTCTTTATGTAGCGAGTTTTCCATGAGAGAATCCTAACAAACACACTTAGAGTACAGAGAGGATTTAGTGAGATTATGGAGTGCCCCTTTGAGTGTTAATGTGAGGAAACAATACTTCATACATTGAGAGACTATGAGTTAGCAAATCATGTTTGGATGACTCTACTTAACCCATTATACTACTCTATATTTTTTGCGAGTGATTTGCAGGTGTGGCTACGCTGGAATGAGAATAATGAACTAAGTGGAACAAAGGTTGCAAGGTGGTCGTAGCTTAGAGTATTAAGGGTAATGTGTTGGACTTTGTGGAAGAACAAATGCAAGAAGGTGTTTAAGGGTGTTATAGATTCCTCACAAGCACTTGTACACTGAAGTCTTCACCACTTGATAGAGGAGGTCAAGCATGGCAAGTTTAAGCACTAGATCTTCTAAATTGCAGATCTAGCTCAAGCAAGATGGAAACCCCCCCCCCACCAATGGGTTATGTACGTGTTGACATTGACGGATCAAAAACAAAAGATGGCATGCATCATGTAGAGGGTTAATACGTGACTGCCAAGGGAGGTGGGTGTATGGATTTCAACAGCAACTAGGACACATTACCTTAGTGGAATCATAATTACAAGCGATCAAGGTAGGTATCCAGGCTTGCTGAGCTAATGGTATGAGTAATGTCAAAGTCTACTCAGACTCAGCAGATACCATGTGTTTAATATTTGCCAACAGTGGCACCCACGACCCACTAAACTCCAAGTTGGAGGAAATAAGGTCTCTAATATTCTCCTGTTAAGACCTGGAAATCACACATGTGCATAGGGAAGCAATGATTTATGCATATTTACTAGCCAAAAAGGCTCATGAGGCACCATCGGAGTGGATTATTCTCCCAGAGCCTCCAAATTTTTGTCTCGATCAATTACAGGCTTATTTACTAAGTTAGTGGCGTTGGCTTTTTTAGACGTTTTTTCGCTAGGTTATGATGTAATTGTTGCTTAAAATCTCAAGATACTATCTTGTCTTATCATTCAAAAAAAGAGTTTTGTTTTGTTTTTTTTGGTTTTAGCCCCTGAATTTTGAAACTGTGTTGTTTTTTGTCCCTTAAGTTTATTCCATATATTAGTGGCTGTTAGTCCTTTAAATTTATGCTGACTAGGTGAGTTGAGGTGGCAACTCATGTTGATTTGGACATATGAAAATAAACAATGATTTCCCTAAAGCTTCTCCAACTCCTTCAAGCCCATCAATAGTGTCACTACTCCTCCCCCCAAGAAGATGACCCAGCTCTAGCTCTCACCACCTCTGCTTGATGAAGAAGACTGCACTTTCATTTGAACCTTACTGGGGAACCAATGATGCCATTGTGAGAGAAAGAAAGAGGGAGAGCCATTTTCTTCATCGTCTTCTTCAACAAGCAGAAGGAGTTAGGACTAGAGCTGGGATGTCTTATTGGTGGGAGGAGCTGAGCTAGGTTGTCATCTTGGTGGGGGGACCAACAGCACCGTTGACATTCTTGATGAAGTTGGAAACATATTTTTGAGAAATCATTGGTTTTTTATCATGAGTTTCCACCTTAACTCATATAGTTAGCACAAACTTAGCGGATTTAATGACGCATAGGCAAACTTAACATCATTCATGCACAAGGGACCAACAGTCATAGATGGAGTAAACTTAAGGGACCGAAAATAATGATTTCAAACTTCAATGCCTAAAATCAAAATGAAGGGAAACTTTAAGGACCAATAATAGTGTTAATACATTTTTTTTCTTTTATATTGGTGCCTTATAGTTTTTTGAATTAAAGATGTTAGCCTACATGCTCATAATTTGCTAATTTGTAAGAGAGATGGATTAGTAGGGGATTATATGATTATTACTTAGCATACAACTGGATTAAATTTAACACATAAATCTAAATAATGTTAAAATCAATCAGATTACATAATATAAATAGATGCAATGAGACTATTATTAATATATTTTTTTATATTAATGACACATAAATTTTATTTCATCATTTTATTTTTAAGAAAATTATTTTGTATTTTATAGCAATTTACATGTCACTTCATTAGCATCTATACCAGCTTTAATTAACATATTATGAGTGTAAGGGCAAATGCCTATAATTTGTAAGGATCCAATAAAAAAGATAATTTGATTAAAAATTATATAAAATTATAGGATTGACGAATTAATTTTTAATTTCTAAATTTTATAGTTTGAAAAAAAAATTGCATATATCATTATTGTATATGATGCATATTTGTTGTTCCTTCTGTTTTCTGCAATCTTCTCAATTGACATTTGCTTTCCCATAGTCTGGAAATTGAGCATTCTATCTTCATAGTTGAAGCTCAAAGATATGAACCTTTTACGGAACCCCTATTTTAAGGTTATTTACTTTGTTCTCTTTCCGATTCACCTTCATTCTTTGTGCTCCTACCTGACCTCCATGAGCTGTACAGACACACAACTCAAGTGTACACTTCCCTGTTGGCCTTCAAACCTGAGGTTTTGGAGAATATCATTTGAAGAAAAAGTGAAAAAAGTAATTTTGAAAAATAACTTTTAAAAAGGAAAAAAAAAATGGGCTTCTCAAAAACATGGTTTCAACTCTCCAAACTAATGGCTTTAGGTACAAAAGTGCTTCTGCAAAAAATTATGACGTTTGGTCGCCTTTTAGCAAATATGGTTTAGGGCTCAAAAAGTGCTATTTTGCTGTTACCCAAACACACCTTGTTTATATTTAACAACAAGGGCTGAGGCATCTAATGGGCAGAAAGTGTAAGGATTAAATAAAAAGAAGAAAAAAACTTAAGGACCTCTTCTTTCTAATCTTTAATATAATATAAGATATATTTACCTAATTTGATTAAATTAAATAAGTTAGTTAATACAATATGTATTTTCTAAAACACCCTAACAATCTTTCTTAATTCCTTCAGTCCCTCCTCTTCTTGATTAATGATGAGGGAAAGGGAGCATCAATAGGGATAAATTGAAAAAAAAAATTGACTAATATTATTAATATGTCTTATATTTAGGACCAAGATCAACTTTCTAAATAAGTCATGTATTAATGATGGGAGGGAGTAATTCAAAACTGAAGAAAATTACAAGGACATCCATATTAATTTTCCTTTAATATTTCTATTTCTTATTGATTAGATTCGGTTTAAGAACATCTCAACGCATTAATTATCTAATCATAGGACGTCGAACATGATTTTTAACACAATCTTTCATTCCAAAATTATTTTTCATGAGAATTATGTCAAACAAATTGAAAAAAATACAAAATAATTTAAATAAAATGGACAATTATCCTTTTCTTTTGATTGAACTTAGTAAAGCAAGTAAATTTTTTGTGTTATGAGATTGAGAGATCCAGGTGGTACAGAGTTTCAAGTATAACGTTATAGCATAGTATGATTAAAAATCTACGGTGAGGGGAAATAGTTCAAGCAAATAAGAAACTCAAAAGCACTTCGGTTAAAAAAAGAAAAAAGAAAAAAGAAAAGAAAAGAAACTCAAAGCACAGATAGCTATCATCAATTTGGTGTCCATAATTGACAGACACAAAAAAGACTAGGGCCAGCACTCATGAATGAATTTTGATGACTAGGAATGGGAATAAGAATGGGAAAACTGAAAATAGGAATGGAAGTTTAAAAATAAGTTTGGCACGGAGTGAAGTATAAAATTAAATGGAAGCTCATTAATTTTTTACAATTAACCAAAAAATATCAAAAAAATTGTAATGTCACATACAATCAATAAAAAAAGCATTAATATGCAAATTTACTTATGAAGTATTCACAAATCACAATTATACACTGGCACTGTAAAGTATCATTGGCTGCAAAATCGCACATGAAAATTCTAAAACGGTGTAAAAATATGCAGCCAGTGTACAAAGTACTATGACCATAGTATATAAAGTATTATTTACAACGTTGGCGCCCTATATATGAAACCAGTGTATAAAGTCCACCTCTCATATCACTTATTTACAAAAATGTCACAATGCGTATTTTCTACATTTTCTACGGCGAAATAGTGTGATGCACCGTAATCTAGAAGACAGAAGTTATGGTTTGCGCGACGGTGTACGGAGGAGTTAGGGTGTGTCTTTTACAAGCTGATGGGTGATTTCTGAAGATTCGGCCTCAATCTTTGTAATCAATCCATCGTGTAGCTTCCAATGTTTCTCTTAATTAACTATGTTTCTATGTCATACATTCTTCTTCTTCTTTTTTTTAAATTTGATTTATAAAATACCCTTAAGCTACTTTAAACTAAAGACTAATCCTTTCCGAGATTTATAATGTAAAAGTTTTTTACCTTTTCTAATAAGTATTCTTACTCAAATTTGTATTCTTTTTCTTATGACAGTGATACCACTTACTCTATCAACCTACAACTCATTAGTTATGCTATATATTCTCTCTTACCTCCCTTTAAATGAGTCTCCGGACTTTATGTTGGTTCACTAGATTTTATACCTCATCATTTTGAAGATAATGGACCTCACACATCCTTTTAACCTATACACTATATTTCTATAAGCAATTGGGGTTTGCATATCTCTATTTCGGAGCAAATAGTAATAACATTGATTGCTTTTTTTCTCAATTTATTGAAATAAAGAAATAGAGTTGGATATAGTAGAAGGGGTTAGTCTGAATTTAATACCTAATTGTTTCTCGAACATAATTGTCTTCAATAAAAGAATACACACGCCTAACCAAAAGAAAAATAGAATAGCCTTGTACGTATGTATATGAAATTAGAGATAAGTTGTACTTTTTATAACTTGAACAATAATACTTTACCAAAGACTCTTGGATTTAGCCGCACCAAACTGCTCTTTGGGAGAGAGATCACAAGATCAAACCTATGCTTATGTGGGTTCGTGTGTTATATTTTACGTGCGATCTTCATTTGACTCTTACTAAAAAAGAACAATGTGACTTTTTATATTTTAATATGATTTAAAAATTCAAGGGAAAATATTTTGTTAAAAGACTCGGTGCTAAACATTGAAGCAAAGAGGACTATGTGTCAGCAAAAATATGTATTTTATTGTAAGAGAAATGAGCCAAGCAATTAAGAAGCTCGGCCATTAATAGAAATTTAATTTAATTTAAATGACGTCGCAACTCTGGATAGCCAACTTATTTATGAAAAAATGCCTTGCTATTAATTAGGTTATATGCTACATCATCGTGACAACTCGGAAAAAGAATAATATTTTCAACATCAATATGATGGTTTCAATAAAGGAGATTAACTCTTTTTTAGATATTATTATCCAGTATTCGGTTCGAGATTCATGGCTACCCCTCCCAATACAAGTATTTTCTTGGGGACTCAAACTCAAGATCCTGAGGGATCTAACAGGACCTTACACCGTTAGACCAATTCTATATTGATATACTAACCTTAGCTTATTAGTTATTAGAAAAAGAAGAATATTGTTTCAAGAAACTGTTGTTGAGACACACACACGGAGGCACAAGGTTATATATAAATCTGGCCAGACCAGACAACAAACAAAGGATAAAAAGAAGCATACTATATTGTAAAGGGCTTGGGGATGAAGGTGGTGGGAATATTGTAGGAATAGAGAGAATATCAGGGAAAGGTGTCTGGTTTGGAGAACATAAAAGAGATTTTGATGAGATCCTTTGTTTGTTGACCAGTCGTAATTATATTTCATAATCTTTTGTAGTTTGTGCATTCGTAGTTTTGGAAGCATTGGGTTTTTCTATATCAAAAGGAAAATATGCAACAGTTTGTTAAACAAGTTGAATTCATCATAGAAGGAAGTATACTTGGAAAGGAAACACAGTTAATTTGTTAAATTTTTGGATACAGAATTAAAACCGCTTACCTATATAATTTTGCTACTAAATTTAATTCCAGACTAGCCTCAATATAGTTTACAGGGATTATGTAAGATTTTGAATACAGAATTAAAACCCAACTTTGCTTTAGTGGCCGTAGTTGTGGGCCCCAAGGCTTTAAATTTTGTAAGCTCATCTTTCAGTTATGGGCTTTGTATTTAAGGCCCAAAATGAATTCTTCAACTCCCTACCCAATGCTCCAAGGATATCTGCAACGTAAAGCCGACATAGTGCCACTGGCCACATAGGTGTGAATTCTTAGGCCGAATATCATGTTCATAAGCCCTAAAATGGGACTAAAAAATGTAGTAAAAATATGGGCTTATCATTTTGCCACATGTTGTTCACTTTCTCTTTTAAAAGCCATATTTTTAATCATCATCCATTTATATAACACTACCCAACTGAAAAAAAACAAAAAGGATGGAATAAGGTTCAAGACCCTTAACTTAGACTAGATGTATATCCAAATGCATATAAGGGATCACTTGTTGTTCGACCTCTTCTTACCTCGGTCAAGCTCTCTTCCTCTCTCTCTAAATGGTAATTTTCAGATCGAAAAAAAAAGAGGTGGAGTGAGCTGCTGAAGTGTTTTAGAAGTGATATAAGATATTTTGTTCCTTGATCCCACACACAAGCCTCAAACATAAGCTTGGTCGTACAATTTGTTTAAATTTTCCATGGACCCAACTCAAAATCTGAAGGTCCTCAATTATGGACTCTGGAAATCACGTCCTAACCTCCCCAAATTGGCCCTAGCCTGGCTAAAATTCATTTTTAAGTTCGGATAGTGAAATTACTATTTTAACCCTTTTTTATTGACTCCTAAACTCTCAATTGCTAAATAAATTTTAAAAATTAATCTTTAATACTTTTCTAGACTCCTATCTAATTTTGGGACATTTTTTTTCATAATTATACTTTTGCCCAATATTTTTTGTCCTTTACGCTTTTGCCCATGAACTTCTTATAATCACAACATTTTTTTTTTTAATTTTGTAAAGGGTTTCCCTTTTGAGGCTTGGAAGTATTTTTGCTTCTTTCAACAAGTATGTTTTTTGAAATTCAAACTTGTTTTCTCATTCTTATGGGGGTGAGGCTACTTATCACTTCAACTAACTGCTTATTGAATATGATCACAACATTTAACTCAACTAACCATCCCTCTTACTTTTTTTTTTTTACACTTAGTATACTGAGATATGTGGGATGTTACAATATACACCTTAAGTCCTTAACCCTTATTTAAATGTCTCGTTGGATCCGTCTCCCCTTTTTAAATATTTTGAGGCTAGTTTTATTATTGAAGAAATATGAATAATATGGGAGTTTCTTTGCAAGTGTCTAACAACTTAAAAAACTTCCCCAGGTCCCAACCCTATCCTCTATCAAGACTGCCAAACTTATGACTCTCTACAACAGAAATAAATTCGCACAAATAAATTCATGACCTAACAAAAGAAGACTTCTCCACTTACGTGCATCTATATAAAGACCAAAAAAGAACGTATCCCTGAATCTTCTTCCAAACTCAAACCAATATATATAACATATATATCACTTGTTCAGATCCAGCCATGGCTTCTTCTTCTGCAATAGGGAATTCCATGCTCTTAACTTTCCTTGTGGCTCTCTTCATATTATTGTAACAGCTCGTGAGGTTACTATTAACGTTATGCCAGTTATTACCAGAGGCAATTCTGATGCTACTCCACTTGTTATCCATCCCATTCCAATTCCTTCAGTCCCATTCCCATGGCAGGGCACCCAATCTCCCTAATGTTTTTAATGGGAAAATGACTATAAAGTTTTAAGGAAGGGATTTAATAACAAAAAATAAAAACCCTCAATGACTAGTGAGCGGCTTAAACCTATTGTCAGTTTTTCTTGTATTGAAACTTGTCATTGCATACTGTTCTGTTATTATTAGACTTTTAAGTGATTAAATCTCTTCCTCAAGACTATAGAGTAAATTCTCCCGTTTTTAATCCAAGTTATCCCGTTTATCCTATATAGGCTGTCTGTATGTATATATGTATAAGCACTCATCCGCCTAAATAATGAAGCCTGGATCTTTGTTATAAAATGCAGGTAGGTGATGCAACAAAGAGAAGGATTAGATTGGCCCCACTCACAGTTGGGTTCCACCCCATTTCTTCTCTTTCTCTTTCTCTACGTTTTGTGGGAAAGAGTTTATATGCTTGTAATATAGATCGATGTGGTAGTCTTCATCTGATCGATGTGAGGAGGATTTGTGTGAGGCTATCAATAATGAACTTTTCATGTTGTGATTGGTGTGGCAATATATATAACCAGTGTTATTTATTAATGTGGTTACTGCCTTGAGAGTTAGTAAACTATATGTGTATATATAAATCAAGGAAATTAATCTTCTAACCCTTGAGGTTTTGAATTCGAATAGAATTTTTGTTTTCACATGCACCAGGTAAATATAATTTATAATGAATAATTATGTTAAATTTCTTAGTTTAATAAAGTAAATCATGACAATATTTAAATATTTCAGAGTTTATTGTGTATGATTCTTTTCTATAAATCTATAATTTATATTAAAATTTATATTAACAATATTGATTAGATTTGGATATTCTATTTATGCTTTAATTTTAGTATTGATATTCTACGTGGCTAATGACTTATATGGTACATCTCAACGGAATATCTAATTAAAGGATGTTGAACATGATTTTAACACAATATTTTCTTCTAAAATTATTTTTCATGCGACATTATGTCTATCAAATTTTTTTAAAAATAAAAAATTAATAAAATGGACAAATCTCCTTTTCTTTTGATTGTACCTGTTAGCGTTAGTAAATTGCATTTTAACATGAACATGATGGTGCCAACATTTTAACCCTGAATTCAATTGTCAGTACAATTATCAATGTTGTACTGTTGCTAGAAAGGCCCTTCATCGTGGTTATTTTTTATCATAACAAGGTTCCGAACCATTATATATAGAGGGGTTATATATGCTCGGCGTAAATACTTAACAGTTCCAAACCATATTGTATTGAGGGCATATTTAATGGTTCTTTGTTAATAACCTTAATGTATTGAGGGCATACTTAACAATTCTTTGTAAATAACTGTAATCTATTGAGGATATATAACTTAAAGGTTCTTTGTTAATATAAAGTGGCTTTATTTTTTATTATATGTAGTTATTTTCTATTATTATTTTTTATTTAGATTTACTCTTAATAATTATTTTATAAGGCACAATAAAATTATTGATAATAACAGGATAATAATATTAGAAAAAAATTATATTTCTTATATTCAAAATTCAATATATCATATATAAACATCATACGAATTAACCAAAAAAATTAATCATTTAAACACTCTTACAATACAACATTATCTTCATTACTATAGAAAATGGTAAATGTAGCTCTTATTTTTTAAGGTTTGTAGCATTTTAAAAACCAAGGTTATCAAACCCAGATCGACCTCTGAATCGGTTGAGGTAATGGGTAAAGGGTCAGTTGGTCAACCTGGAGCCAGACCGATGGGGAATAAAAAATTTAAAAATAATTTAAACCCTCATCATAATATCATACCATCTGAAATCAATTCAATATCTTGAATCACTAACAAAATAATCATATACTTATCTAACATTCTTTACAATTTCTTTGATTTATTGACATCAAACTATTAATCGATTATCCAAAGACACTATAATAAAACATCACTAAATATTCTTCTTAGCAAATTATCAAAATAGATAGATGATAACAAAATATTCCTACATACAATCCTCTAATCATTAAACTAATACTCATTAACATAAAACTTATCATTAACTTTGACTAATATTGGTGTTTCCCCCATAACAATATTATTTTGTTTTGTTTTTTTTAAAAAAGGCAATCGGGTCAACCCAGCAACTCGACCGGGTTGAGTTTGGGTCACCCCAGGTTGCATAGAATTCCATGTCAGGAACTGCCTGGATCGTTTTTGTGTCAAAGTCGCTGGTTTTCGGGCTTACCAGGTCAGTTCAGTCTAGGTTTGATAACCTTTTCAAAAACGCTACATACTTCAGTGCTACAAAAACAAGCTGTAGCGCTTTGGGAAAAGCTACAGCATATATGTATAACTTTTTTTAAAATTTTAATGATATATTGTAGTGCTTCCTTAGTGCCATAATTTTTAAAAAAAATATGTTATCATCCAAAATGAAAATAAGAAAAAAAAATTAATGGAAGGAAGTTATGATTAGGAACTGATCACCCACCCCAAAAAAATAACCCAAATGAAAGTTATTACATTAACCAAAAATTGAAGCTATAAATGAAGTAATGAAGAATGTGACTGGGTAAGGAAGTACATATTACATTGTACCTAAACAAACATTCTAGAAAGTTTAAAAATAAAATGTGGAATTGGTTATCTTGCGATGGTATGCCGCAACAATTACAGAACCTGTTTTATATTATAACAGATAGATTGATAGATATTTCAAGGGAGAATCCTAATTAAATCCTTTCAAAATAACAAAATCCAAATTCAAGCCTACACTTCCAACAAATTCCTATTCAGGTCGTGAAGTATTAGAGATTTTAGAATGTTGTTGAAAGACCATAATGCTCCTATTCTGTTAAAAAATGAAGATTTTTAATATGTAGATTTCCATATACTTTTAATCCTAATGCTCGAATCTATACTTCTTTGAATTATTGGAATAACTAGGATCTCAACTTACAGTCAACTTGAACCAAAGGAAGTAGAAAAACCTTGATAGCCCATATGGCATCTTAATTAACGTCGTCTTACATTCTTGTGGGAATAAAAGTGAGATAAAAAGTGTAACATTCAAAATTGTGGGCCTAGAAGTTGAAAAATAAGTCTAAATTAAGTAGATTATTAAACCCAGTTGAGCCAAATGTTTTAAGCATATCATAAGGAAAATGCTTAAGATAATTATTAAAATTATTTATAGGAATTAAGGAAATATTATGGAATATTGTTTTGGGGATTTATAAAAATTATGAAGAGGCTTAGTTGTAACATATTGAAATTTAGTAACCAGTATTACTTAGTGTGTGTAATCAGTCAGATAAAATATACTTTTGCGTAGGTACACTAACATACTTGGCATCTTCATAACCTGCATAGACTTGGTGCCATTTGTATGGGACACACATGCATACACATGGTGCATTCCTGAGACACAAGCACACATGTGGCGCTATCTGAAGCCTACACAGCCAAAGTAGCTTTTTACCTAACTTCTTGCTTTTGGGTTGGTGCCACCATAAATCACCACCCAAGTTCCTTAGCTTTTTACCTAACTTTTGCTTTTGGGTTGGCTCAATAATATGTCGCCACCTAGCCCCATGAAAAACACATGACTAATTAGATGGACAACTCATCTCATCTGTCTTCCTCCGGGCCGCATGGCTGTCATCCCCTTGCACCATTCATGTAAGCCAGATGAAATCAACATACTTCCCTTCCCCAGATAATTAAGGTCGGCCAAGGGCACCAAGTGGAAAGGGAAGAGGACACATATCACCTTATGAATCAAACACTTATACATACATGTGGCAATTAAACCTAAAAATCCCCAAACTTTAAAAATTCGGCCAATAAGGCAAAATAAGAGAGAGAAATAGAGAGAAAAAGAAAAAGGAGAGAAGGTGCTGAAATTTGAAGAACAAGAGAGAGAGAGAGAAAGTGTTCTTGAGATATTTTCACCTCTTCGATCACGTTTCTAGCCTGTAGAGCCTTCACCAATCTTGTTCCTCTCATCAAGAGTAATGTTTCTACGATTTTAGTTTCTTGAAAAGAGGATTTTGGTGCTGTCTAGGTGGTGTTGAAGTTGGGAGAATCAAGAAAGAGTTATAGAACCGAATAGAGGTAAGCATAAGCTCTGATTTGAATCTAGTATCTTGAAATTTGGTTAAGTTTTCATGAGGTTGATATGCTGCCCTAATTTTTAGCCAGAGGTAATTTTAAGGTTTTAATGATCTTTTGAATATAAGAATGATTTTAGAAGAGGTTTAAGCATGATAGAAATGAAGTTTGGCAAGTCTTGTTAATTGAGGTTGCAAAATCATTTTGTTGTTCATTGTGGTATATGTCGGCCAGATCAGGACAAGAAGAAGGAATGCAATTTTGTTAATTTTGAGGTTTCCAATGAGTTTAGAATGAAAAATTTTGTAGGATAAAGGTAAGAAAGTGACTTTTGAAGCACTGAATGGAAAATAGGATTTTTGGCCTAAAAACCCTTAGTTTGGCCTAAGTTGGTTCATAGGGAAGGAATTGAATTTTGTCAAATTCGAAGTTAGAAATGGATTCTACATGAAAAATTATATAGAAATAGCTTGTTGAAACAATTTTAGAACGGTTGGATTGAAAATCCTAAAATTGGAGTTAAAGGTTGTTTGAGGATAGATTCTGCCAGATTTGCGTTTAGGGAATTTGGTTGAGTTGAATTCGGTTTTGGTTGACCAAACCTTATCCAATGATTGTGAAATTTTACAGGTCAATGGTACACATATTAAGTTTTAAATTGAGGTGTTGAATGCATTATTTGGATTAGTAGTTTGTAAGTTATGAATTCTTGAAGTTTAGGTATCAAAATTGGAATGAATTCTGAGGCAATCAGGTTTGGTTGAGGATCTTAGGATTTAGCCCCTTAATTGGCATTGGTTGATATTTTATTTTATAGAGGACTTAAAGAGCTTCCCATAGGAACTTGAACCACCTCATTTGGAGTTTTCTAGATTAAGATATGAATTTTTAAAGTTGTCTAAAGTGTGTTGGCAGATTTGAGGTTGATTCTAGAATGTTCAGGTTTTAAAGGAAATTATGATTAATAGGCATATAAGGATTAGGAACATGTTTTAGAGACTAATGTGACCACATTGAATACCCAAATTACAAGGATAGAAGACATAATACATCTTAAATTAAATATGCATTAGGCCTAGCACAAAGAGTGCTAAAGATAACCAATACAATTAAGTAAAGGACAAGAATAGAGAATGGGTCAACAGTAACATAATATTTATTATACCAATAGAATTGGAATAAGTAATGGCTCATCTATTCATAAATTCTAAATTATAGGATTCAATATTTGCTCGAGCTCAGAGAAGAAGTTGGTCGGTAAAAGTAAAGTATCGGAAAGGCAATCCAGTAGTAACTCTTTCTCTCATATATTATGTATTGTTCCACAAATATGTTTTTAAAATTGGGTATATTCGTTTCATGAATATACGGAATTGGTGTTGGACCAGTGGTCCCGAGGAAATAAGACCTATTGGACCAGTGTGTCCTTAGGCCGTAAGACCTTATATGCATTCAGTATTGTGCCGGGTAGTGACCTGAGGCTGTAAGACCAGATGTGCATGCTTGCATAGAGCAGTGACCCTAGGCTGTAAGACCTGATGGCAGTGAGACTCAATATGCATGCTTGCATGGGGTAGTGACCCTAAGCTGTAAGACCTAAGTTACCAACTGCTGTGGTATTAGACCAGTATGTCTCATGATTGATGATTATACTACATCTTGTTTATTGAATGCTGTTCGTGATAATTGTTGATTGAATGATAGTTTGTTTAGCATGCTTTGTAAACTCGCATATGTTATGATTGATTGTGATTACTACTGAGATTCTCCCGAATCTCATCCTTTCCAATAATTAATATATAGCGAAGGCAAGCGGCTCGAAGGGTAAAAAGGTAAACACCGATAAGTGAAGAATGGAAATAAAGGATTTTGGTTATCTATTTATTAAGTTTGATAAAACTTGGGAAATTTAGGTAGCCTTATTCTGCTGCATGTATTGTATATAAATGTAATAACATAACCATAGTAAAGTTAACAGAAGTAGTAGCAAGAGTAGCAGTAGCATAACAGGCGTAGCCTGGATTAGTTTTAGTTGATCTATTATATGTATCAAAACGGTAATTTCTTCTAGCACGACACTAGTAGCAGCATAACATGCGTTGCCTGGATTAGTTTTAATTAATCAGTAGTAGCAATAGCAACAACAACATCATAACATGCGTAGCTTGGATTAGTTTTAGTCGATCTATTATACGTATCAAAATGGTAATTTCTTCTAGCACGACAGTAGTAGCAACATAACATGCGTAGCCTGGATTAGGTTTAGTCTATCTATTGTACATATCGAAAAGGGATCCATAAGTTAACTATCAATATACTATTTTATGAGAAAATAAGTACTCTGATAATGATAACTAAAGTTAAGGATTAATGAGTCATAATGAAGTGCAAACCACTTTATGACTGTTTTGAAAGTTCAAAATTTTTCAAAGAACCTATATAGAGGTTAGGATTTTACATTATTATCAAAAGTGTATTTGTTCCAGGATGGAACCTGGCTTAGTGGTTCATTTTCATTGTGTAAAACTCATTTGATAACTGTGGAAATAAGGGTGTCACATTAGTTCCCTAAAAAGGCCCAAATAATTTTAAAAGTTAATTTCTGGGAATTAAAATCCTATTTTCCCAAAAATTTAAGAAAAAATAGTTAGAAGTTATCGTTTCGGGTTGAAAATTTTAGAAAAATTATTTTATGGCTTAAAGAAGCTAATTAAGGAAGAAAATCCTTATAAAGTATTAATGATTTATTTATGAAATTTATATGGTAAGTTAGAACCGATAAAGAAAGAGAAAATTATTGATTTTATTACACAAACCCAAAAATCGGAATTGGGCTAAGGTTTAAGCCAAATTAGGGAATCCAAAAGTGCTACACATGATCAAGAAAAATTTGGAGTTAGATTTATGAGATTTTAGTTTAGACATATTAGAACAATTGAAGCCTTATCTATTGAGATAAGATAGCGCACACGCGCACACACACTCTCAAACCCATATTAAACACCTCATCAGCCTCTCACCCCCTCATTTTGCTCCAAAAAACAGAAATGGTAGAGAGAAAAGAGAGAGGCCGAGAGAAAAGAGAGGAAGGTGACCGGAAATTTCACCAAAGAAGATGTAACATCCCAAATTGTGGGCTTAGAATGTAAAGAATTAGTCTAAATTAAGTAAACTACTAAGCCCAGTTAAGCCAAATTTCTTAAGCATATAATGAGGAAAATGCTTAAGATAATTATAAAAATTATTATTTAAGGGCCCACATATATTGAGGAAATAGCGTGAAATGTTATTTTTGGGAATTAAAGAAATTATAAAGAGGCTTAGTTCTCCAAAAATGGCCCAAATAATTTTAAGGTTAATTTCTGGGAATTTAAGAGCCTATTTTCTTGAAAATTTAAGGAAAAATAGTTAGATGTTGTGATTTGGCTTGAAAATTTTTGGGAAATTATTTTAAGGCTTGAAGAAGAAAATTAAGGAAGAAAATCCTTATAAAGTATTAAGGATTAAATTATGAAAATTATATGGTGAGCCAATACCGATTTAGAAAAATGAGAAAATTTAGTAACTTTATTTTACGGACCTGAGAATTAGAATTGGACTAAAGTTAAGCCAAATTATGGAACTTAAAAAATTTAAGGGATTTTAAATTAGACAAAGTAGGAAATCTAAAGCATTGTGAGTAGGTCCAATAGGAAAAAAATTAACACACACACATGGCACCCTCACACAAAACCATTCAAACCACTTAGCTCGCTCACATGACACACACACTACTCCACTCAAATAAACAAAACACACCTCACCAGCCCTCATACTATTCATTTGGTTGTTTTAGACAAAAGAAAGGAAATAGTGAGAGAGAGATCGTGAGAGCTTGAGAAAGACGGAGGAGGCTAAGAGAGATCATTGCCATAAAGACAAAGAAGGAAAAGGTAAACCTTACATGCAAGCTTGGATTTGGGTTTAGGTAAGTCTCTTCTACCCTTTCCCTACTTCTTTCAGCTGATTTGGTGATTTTCTTGGGGATTTATGGCTACTGAAAGTTGAAGTGTTGCTGGTAAAAAGTTTCTTGGGGATTTATGGTTCGGCCAAGAAAATGGCCGTGGGAAAAAAAGATGATGATCAAATGAATTGGCATGTGTTCATTTAAGAATAAAATACAATAAATGAGAAGGATGAAGGAGGATATTTTATAGTGCTTTTTCTATTTCTTTTTTCTTCATTTCGATCAGCTTAACCAAAATAGAGAGAGAGAGAGTTGGTTGAAGTTAGAGAACAGGAGAGGAGCAAGAAGAGAGCTCAAGCCAAAAATCCAAGGTAAGAGGTTGAAAACTTGGAGTTTATGTCATCTAGTGCTTGCAATACCTCCTCTAACCTTCATATCTCCATGGACATGCCTTGAAGCAAGAGAGAGAGAGAGAGAGAGAGAGAGAGAGGCTGCACAACTAGAAAGAGAAAGTAGAGAAATCACAAGGTAATATTAAGAACCTTGATTATCTTATTGATTATGTTGTTGTTGTGGTTGTTTGTTGGTTGATTGACTTTGTTTTCATGGTTTTTGCTGTTTAGGATGTTGAAATCCTAGAATGTTATGCTGCCCAATTTTCCATTGATCATGTTTAATTGGTGTTTAAGTGGTTAAATAAGTGATTAGAAGTGGAAAGGAAGAGTTTAAACAAGAGGAATAAAGAGAACTCAATTTTTCCCTTTTCTTCGAAATTTTGTCCAGACACTGTTCAAAGAGCGTTAGGACTAGATTTTGATGTTTTTGATGATTCTATTGTGTTTAGAATGGGAAATTGTGTAGGTATACATGAGTTTATGATTTTTGGATGTTGGTAAGGAAATCTGGAAATTGATGAAGTTGTAAATGCATGTTGTTTAATTGTCTCATTGGAGGCAGTGGTGTTGTGCAATGGAATTTGTTTGTCAAACCTAGTCCAAAAATTATGAAACTTAGCAGGATTAACATAGACATCTGGAACTTTAATTTGATAGGTAGTTTGTAATTTTTGGACAAGTACATTAAAAGATATGCATTTTCAAAGTTGTGCCATGTTTCTGGAAGAAAATCTGGAACAGTGTAGGTTTGGCAAATTTCTGGGAATAATATGAGTACAATGGTCAGAATTAGGTATTTTCCCATAAAACTAAATTTAAAGAGCTTCATTTAGGCTTTGGAATCAGTCAAATTGGATTTTTCTAAAATTAATTATGAATTTCCAAAGTTGATTGAAAATCTACCAGTTTTATGGAAACAGGGAAACTGTATTGTACAGAATTATAATGTGTAGAAACTGTTATTACTGTATTAGATAATCAACAGAATTTGATTTAAAGGCAATAATGGTACAAGTAATATTTAGTTACTTATAACTTTAATTTTTATAGTAACTGGAAATTTCCCGAGCCATAACCAAGGTTAGGATTGATTGAGGAATTGAGAAAGGAGTCAGGTAGTAACTTTTTCTTGCATATACTATGTGATTATTGTATGTTTGTGTATGCCATCTTTTGTAACATAAGCATAGTGTCTCAGACACACATATTAACCTTGTTGGGTTATGGGACCCAACAGAGGCGCATAGTAAGCCAGGGTTGGCGTAGGGTTAAGCTGGGGTTGAACAATTGTTTGGCCTTGGACAATGTGCACATAGCATTCTATTATTTTACATAACATAGTGCATGACATATTTATTTTCACATTTTCTATGTTTGAAATGCAGTTGTTACTGAGATTCACTCGAATCTCACCCTTTTTTCAACAATACAAACATTACAGCTGAGGCTAGCGGCTTGAAGGGAAAGGCAGTAGCCACCGTTGAGTAAGCATCCCAGTACAATCAGAAGCTGCTGTTGGTTATCATAGATGTAGTTTTTATTGATTTTGGAGACTTTGTACATATTTTTCAAACCATATGGGGATTTTCCTGTATTGTAAACAAGCACTTGTAATCAGTATGTTTCCGCTATTCTATATGCCTACATAACTATGCACTTATTACTCTGCGAAGATCAAAATGTTAACGGGTTTGACAAGAAGCAAAGGAAACACAAGCAAGAGGAAGTAAGTTTGGAAGAAAGAGTCAAAATGCAGTAAAACTTACTCTTATATAGTTTGTGCTTGGTTGATTGCAGGTTTATTTGTCATGTATGCCTTTGAATATGTAATATCCTTGCTTGAGTTTATGCCATGGTCATGTTTATATGCTTTTAAGGTGTTGTTCTTACTTGTCTATTTACATGCATAGTTAATTACCATTACATATTATATATTGAGATAATGTTTTGCTACTGAGATTCCCCCAAATCTCACCTCTTTCTTCCATGACATATAGCAAGAGCAAGTACTTCTAGGGCCAAGAACATTGTTGTGGGTGAAGCCTAAAGAAGGTTAGAGCTAAAGGAGTTAAGATAATATGTGGCTTCAATGTTGGTGATGTGTATAATAATTTTGTTAAGACTTGGGATATTTTGGTAGCCTCATATGGCTACATGTTTTGTATATATATGTATACACATAAACATAGTGAAGATAGTACCTGTCGTAGTAGTATAGTAGTGGTTGTACTAGTATGAACATACATAGCATGGGGTAGTAATAGTATGCCATACATACATAACGAAAAGGTAATGATACCGTGCACGATAATTGAATCAAGGGTAGGCAATCATATGTTAAGAGCCCATAGTTTAACAAGCAATATTCTAGGATAAGAATAGAGTAATACTCTGATAATAATAAATGGAGTTAAAGGATTTTTGAGCCATAATGAAGGGTTGAACCACTAATTAACTGTTTCAAAGAATTTTAAATTTTTTAGAAAAACTCATTCATTTACAAGTTTGAACCTTGTGTTTGGACTAGGTTTTCAATTATTTATGAAAACATTTTCTTCCTAGGATCAAATCTGACTTAGTGGTTCAAATTTATTACGTATAAAGTTTATCTAACTAGTAGGAGAGTAGGGTGTAACATAATCTACTGTTACATAAAAGTATTTTAGGGAGATCATGTCATTTATGTGACAATTAAATAATTTATTTACATTTATTTATCTAATCAAATTGGATAACTAACATTAAGGGCCAAAAGAATATATTGTAATGTCCAAGCTCAAAATGAAGCAAATTCTTCTTTCTTAAAAAACAGAGGAAGAGCCCTTTCGTCTTTTTCACCTCATGTGAGCAAAAGAAACCCTATCGTGAGAAATACTGCAGTGAAAAGAGAAGAAGGGGAGAGAATAGGCAATTTTTGAAAAAGGAGTAGTAGACTTCCCCGACAGCAATAGACATCTGCGATAAAGGGACATGACTTCCAAGCAGCAATGTAAAGAAGATGAGTTCATTATGAAGAAAAGGCCCCAACTTCCTCGCTGTTACTTCTTCGCCACCGACATCTCTTCAAGAAGTATGAAATCAGCTTCTTGTAAGAGGCACTCCTGTGTTAGTGAAGATGAAGGTCATTGTGAGGAGGCACTTCCAATGGCTGAGAGAGAATGGGAGGAAGATAAGAAACCCTACCATGAAGCTAGCATAGTGGAGAAAGAAACTGACGAAGAAGAGAGAGGGGAGGAAAGGGCATTGTGAAAGGAGAAGGACATTCTGAAGGCGTGCAGATGAAAAGAGAACAAGGGGTTCCTAATGGAGGCCATTGTAAAGGTGTGCAAATGTTGAGAGAGAGTGGTGGAAGAAGGGATTTGACACCGATGGGAATGGGCATTCAAATTTTGAAACCATTTGCTATAGAGATGAGAAGCTATGAGAGTATGAGGAAGAAGAGAAAAAAGGAGGAAAGGTCTCGAGGAAAGGAAAATGGGGGAGGGAGGGAGGGAGGGAAAGGAAGGGTTTTTTTTAACCTCGACTAAGAAGAGTCTCCTCTTGTTTGCAGAGAATGGCACGAAGCCAGAGGCATTTTTTCAGTTGGAACAGCTGGCACATAACCCAATTGGGTGTTTTAGTTTGTGAATAGTAACCTTTTGTGAATGCACAACTGAATAATTTTGGAAGAATGGTATTTAAATCTTAAAAGAATTAATTAATTAATGATGATTATGTCTCTAGAATTTTTTTTTTCTGAAAAATTCGTTACAAATATCGATTCAAATTGTTTACAAGCAGAAATTGCAAACATGAAAATTACACTTGGAAGTTACTTTTCCTTTGATTTTCTTTCTTTTTTTTTTATTGCATTTAAAACTCCAGATTTTACAAATTTTCGACCCAATATTTATAACTATTTTTCTGAAAATTTTGCGGGGATCCTAATTATCATTATAAATTAATCATTTGGGACCTCATTGTCATAGTCTCTCAAAAATGTTACCATTAAAAGTTGACTTTCTCAATTGATTTTAATCCAATCATTTTCTTCTAGATCGATGCTCCTCAACCCCCCCCCCACACACAATTTAATATTGTGCATATGATCAAGAAAACCCCAACTTGAGAGGGGTATCAAAATCTTTAAAGTGTTGAGGACTATTAGATGAGCTGGATAAAATCACTGAATCAAATGATTGCCCTTGTTCATGTGTCACCTGAAAACACAGCCATTCTTATCATCGAACTCATTCCAATCCTACCATTTGCAATAATTAACAGAAACAATAAATTTAAGGTAATAAATACTATCACCGGTTCTAAATATATTTAGCTTCCTTAATCTCTTTTAAAAAAGTCAACTAGATCTTATATTTAGAATTAGAAGGAGTATTATATATTGTTCCAATCTATATGTGTCACCTATTTCAATCTCCTGTTCTCTTCCATCAGTTGCTTTCCTTGAATCATATGTTGAAACTTTGAGGGACATATTAAGGTAATAAATAGTAGTATATATTGTTGCCATACTTATAACAACACATAATTGGGAAAGCATTCCATTAATTAAGTCTTCCTTTTATAATTATTAAATAAATTAAAGCAGTTGCAAAGCATAGATAGATCGGTGATTCAAATGAGATAACAAACCTTTCTCTTGAGTTCGAAGGTTTCATTTACGATCGCTTTATCCTGAAACACCCAAAAAATTATAATCTTCTAAGATGAAAGTACACAAACATAACGATTTAATACAATAGTAATTTCATTGTCAAGATTATATTTTTCATGCAGGAGAGGGACCCATCCCTTAACATTCCTAAAGTGCATGTAAAATCGGCTGTCCAAATCAAATTTTATGGTCTACATAAAAAACTTTAATGAATTCTAGAAGATAAATTTCTTGCCAAAAAGAGAAAACAAATACAAAATGGCTAACTTCCTTTAGATAGGAGCAAAATGATTCAAAAATTCATTTTCAGAGATTCAAACCCAATTCCATAATCCCATATGTATGCTCACAGAATTTTTTTCAAATTCCTACAAACATATGCATGCACACAGAATTCTGTTCCAATTCCTTCTTCCTACCCCCAATTAATTCTTGCATATATACCAATCGTAGGTACGAGGGAAATAAAATGACCTTAGCCTTTGAAACATGCATCAAACCCGTTTCGAGCAGTTCCTCTAGTCTTTGTAATTCTTGAATTGTGGAATCTTGCAACTCTTCCCCATTCAACTGCCTGTTTAAGTGGAAGAACCCTGATTCTTTAGTACAATATAGGAGCTATATGGTACTCCTCTAGTCCTTATTGCAAGAGCTGTTGAACTAATTTGAGTAGATTAAGGAAGTTAGGTAAATGAATTAATCATAACAAATGTGACCTAATCTTCCTAAACTATCCTTGTGTAACAAATATCTTGTAACAATTTTAATTTGATTGATACTTTTGTTGAGGGAGTATGAAATAGGAGCAGTTTAAGTAAATATGGGAGACAATCTGGATTAAGGTCTTACATTTAGGACCAACACCTCAATTGGCTCTTATATTTAGGATTGAAGGAGTACACAGTACTTATCATGCAGTGTAAGTATACCTCAGTTCATGGGTTTTTATTGCAATTTCATGGCTCAGCTTCTTGTAGCTTGCACTTCCAATCTGCAACAAAAATTTTCCAAAGGCATACCCATCAATGATTTTACATTAGGCTAAGCAACATCTGTGAAATTCTTTGCCCAGATAAAAGAATATGGGGTTGGATGTTTTAAGTTTGAAGAGATTTAAGTCTTGATTAACATGCTACTTGGCATGCAATCAATAACGTTAAAAAGAAAAACGGATACTTCTTGTCTTCTTCCTATATTATATATGTCGTCACTTCATGCAATTAACAGGTTTTGATTTTCTATATTTTCTTAATATTCAGAATCACAGACATAACACTTTAAAATGTAAAGATTTAGGCATTAGAGAATGCTCAGATACATTGTTTCATCAGCTGGTTGATGTAAGAAAGTTGATATTTTTAGAGAACAAAAACGACTGTTTAGATTTTGAATCATGCAGAATAATTAAGCGATACTCGCAACCAAGCAGAAAGAATTAAGCAATTGTTACAAGGAACCCAACAATTTATAGCTGAAAACTAGTAATGACATTAAAGGCTATATATTTCATAGAGGTGATAGCTAAGCTCTATGCCATATAAGCTGATGATACTTTTTAATCACATATTTGTTTGTGGTTAAATCTCCATTATGGTTGTTTTAACTGATGTGATGCTAAATCATCATTTAAGGAAAGGGTTAAGATGCAAAAATACCTATAAGCTTTTACCGAAAGTGCATTAAGTACTATATGCTTTTCAAAAGTACAAAAATACCCGTAAACATTCATGTTGGGAGCAAAAATGCCAAGAACTTTAATCCTAGTATTTTTTTCTCTCATTTTGAATGTTAATGGGTATTTTTGCATCTTCAAAAAGTATATAGTGCTAGAAGCACTTTGGGTAATAGCTCAGGGGTATTTTTCTGCCTTAACCCTTTCAGAAATCCTGCAGAAAGGAAAATAATTACTTACATGCAAATCAATACAAGGTTGATCTGATTTGTGCATGTCTAAACGGATATCATGTCTTTCAGTTATCTGCTGCATACTTGAGATAGGAAAAATATCTCAGAATTCCCCTGGTAGATTATTAACTCATTTTTGTTTCAAAGAAACATATATGTCTCAGTGAATGATCTTTTTACACTATTATGTAGTTTGCAGATTGTTACAGCAGAATGTGGCAATGCCGCATTTACAATTTCTTCACTCATTTTTACGTTTATATATGTACTCCCTCCAGTTCTTAATATAAGACATATTTAAGGAGTTGATCTTGGTCCTGAATATAAGACATAGTTTTTATATTTTTTCAATCTTTTCCTAATATACCCCTATTGATGCTCCCTCAACAATAATCAAGAAGGAGGGGAAATTAAGAAAGATGACTGGGGTGTTTTATAAAATACATGTCAAGTTAACTAACTCAACTAACTTTCTTAATCTAATTAAATTAGGTAAATATGTCTTATATTAATGTCCAGAAGAGTATCATTTAAAGACATGTTTATGTGCTTAACACTTCAAGCACTGCGAGTATTTCTGATCTCGTTAAGTGTTCTCTTTTATATGTTAAAATAATTTTAGGCCTTCTGCTTTAGAGCTGAGTTTTTCAACCTTTGACCAGCAACTAAAAATGATTTTATTTGAAAAATCTTGACCCCAAAGATTTAATTTGAGAAGATTTTCAACCTTTCAAAAATTTTATCCACTTAGACATGCTTAGTTCAATCGTGTTAAATTGGACGGAGAGAAATTTTAATAACAACTATATTACCACTATAATTTTACCAACATCCCAACCTGCTCATTAAATTCCATTAGTAATTGTTGAAACTAATGCCCTTCAAATATGCTTTGACCTACAGCTCTAAGCTCATTCTTAGCACTACTTCTGATCTCCACATTCTGTTTGTTACTCCTCTAAGTCACTGGATTTTCTCGAACAAAGATACAATAGCTATAGTTAGATCTTTTATATTTTTTTGCAGATCTTGCTTAATCTATATATGTGAACGCTTCTATATTCCTATGTTCTTCCTTTTTGAAGTGGAGGCCTCTTCTTGGAGACGCTTTCAAGTATCTCAGGATTTTATACAGTACTGCTTCCAAGTGACCATCTCTATAGATTGATGCATATGCTGTCTAACGAAACTTATTGCCAGATATATCTGGACTAGCATGGGACAAATAGATATGCTTCCCGACCAATCTCTAACACCATTCTTTTTTAACAGCTTTCATCTTCACATCTCTTTCTAGCCTCTGAGAGTCTAACTTGGTTTACATCCAAACATTCCTGTTTTCTTCAACAAATCTAACATGTATTGTCTCTAAAGTACATTGATTGCTATCTTGGACCGAGCAACATCCATGCCCTGAAAATTCCTCATTTGCCCAAGCTTTTTGACCTAAACTCAATAGTCATTACTTTTATTAGTTTGTAATGTGACTAATGCTTCAAGACTCACGCACATGCTCCTCATGAGATATTTCAGATTATTTAGTTAATTATTTTATTATTAGGTTTGATTTTATTATTTAATATTTATTATATCTTAAGATTAAATATGGATATTATATGTCAAGATTATATCTTAGATATTTTGATTAGATTAGATTATAATCTAGGGTTAGCTTTAGGTTTGCCTATATAAGGGCCTCTTTGTACTCTCTTTTATTCAAGGATTAATCAATAATTTCAGAGGTTCTTATTCTCTCTCTACATCAATATAATCCTTCAAATTTCAACAGGTAATTCATTTCTAATGTTTTTTGCCCACAATTCATTTCTATTGTATTATCTCCTATCTGCACACAATATCATCCATGTGCATGATAAGAATAGTCTTCTTCCCTTCTTTATGCTTAACGAGCATAGTGTGATATGAATGTCCCTTCTAGTAACCTTCCCTTTTCAAAACTCTTGTAAACATCTTAAACCAAGCCCCAGGAGAATGTTTAAACCCATTCAAAGACTTTGGTTGGTAAAATTTCATATCTCACCCCCGTTTTAAACTCAAACATTTTAAGTTAAGGTTTTCGTGCAGTTTTGGACAAGGCATTGAAGGTGTGAAGCTCCTAACCTCTTGAATATTATGGACCGTTTTGGATTGTTAGAATTATGCTAGGAGAATTTAAATTATATGTAGTCAAAATGCCAAGAGTCGTACTTTT
This sequence comes from Inga leiocalycina, assembly GCA_963242795.1. Lineage (NCBI taxonomy): Eukaryota > Viridiplantae > Streptophyta > Magnoliopsida > Fabales > Fabaceae > Inga > Inga leiocalycina. Next base: position 66,020,056 of record OY725321.1, read on the forward strand.
GTATAACTCATTCAATGAACTTGTGTTTAATGCGTAATGACTAATTTATTTTTGTTCAGGCTTACCATAGGTCTTATTGGATGGGTTCATCATGGGATCTATAAATTGGGAATTTTGACAATTACTGTCAAGTTTTGTTATAGAAGTGTTCGCTGTGACCAATTTATGTTTAGTTGGCCGTGGCAAAGAGAGGGGAGGGCTTAGATGTGGCCAACGTTCCAAAATATATATAAATATTGCCTTTTTTTTTGAGTTTGTGCTGTAGTCTTCCAACCTGGTGTTCCTAGGATTCTGATCAAGCTAAGCAGGATCATTGGGTTTATTTAAGGCCCAATTTAGCCCAGTCTACGATAATCTTTAAACCATGTTGTGACATCTTAAAAATTCTAAGTTGTCCTGGAGGCATGCCTTGGTTTTAGTGAGCCCCCGAGCCCCAACTCACCTTAACTTTTTATGCCAAAAAAATTCTAAATTGTAAGTGGATAGGTTCAATAATGACACGACATCCAAGAATGTGTTTTCTGTTAGATCTCATGTTTTGATGATAACAAAGAATGGTATGAAAAAGATTTGATAAATAAATAAGTTTGAACAAAGTAAAAACAGGGAAAATCATCACTTGAAGTAAGCATTGGAGTAATGAAGAAAGGCCAAGAGAAAAAGCTGAGAAACTTCATTGTTGGCAAATTTTCTAAAGGGTTACTCGAGTAGCTATTCGAGTAATGAGACAGAAACTTGAAGTAACCAGGTCAACCTTCAAGTAACCTGCCAACGTTACTCGAGTAAGCACATGAGTAATAAGGTAAATGTTTTCTAGTTGCTCTCGGCTTGCCAACGTTACTCTAGTAACCAGGTAATTCACTTAGAGTTACTCTCGGCATTTTCAACTCTACCAATGATACTCGAGTAAGTACTCGAGTTACTCTATTTCAAGAAATGTGTTGCTCTCGGCATTTTCAACCCTGCCAATGTTACTCATGGAGCTACTTGAGTAACTCACTGTGGTAAGCAAAACCTGAAGGTATTATTCGAATAACATGAAATGTTTTTCTCACCCTTCACTTCAAGTTACTACTCGAGTATGCAGAATTACTTAGAAGAAAAACTTCAAGTCACTACTCGAGTATGCAGAGTTAGTTGGAAGAGAACTTCAAGTCACCATCCGAGTAAGCTATGCAGAAAATTTATGTTTATTTTGAGTAAGGACTCGAGTAACAAGGTAATCAAACTTGAAGTGCTCTCGGCCTTGAAATCCTACCAACATTACTGGAGTGAAGCATCGAGTAACCTAAAGTTTATTTGAAGGTTTACTCGAGTTGCTACTCGAGTAACCTATGAAGAAAAGGGAGCCATACTCGAGTAAGTACCCGAGTAAACAGGTATTTCCAAAGGTTTGAATTTTTGTTTACTTCATGCACTACCCGAGTAATGTTATGTTTGCTTATTGACTTGCAGTTTATCAAAGTTTTCCCGATGATACTCGAGTATGTATTTGAGTAAACTTTAATGAAAACTCGAGTATGCAAGTTCAGATTTTGAGAATTCATTCCAATATTCATTGATTTGTTTTCTATATGATTAACTTTTCATTGTATTAGTATTCTTAGCATATCCATAGATAAACAATGAAGAGATCTTATCAAATAAGGAAAGTCAAAAGCAATGTTCAAATGTCACCTACCGCCACCTACCGCAAACGGATATTTTTCAAATACTGGAAAAGTCAACAGTGGCTGCGTACTCTCTAACGGACGAGAAGAAAATGTTCCAACGGTCATTACCAACACACCTATATATATGGGAACATCTAAACAGAGAAAAAGAACATGAGAACACACACGAACGTATTATCAAGCTCATTACTCTGTTTTACATTATACTTGTAATTGTATGCTTCAGTGATTCTTATTCACTCTGTGAGAGAGATATTTCATTCAAACTCAATATTTGTTATTGAGATAACTTAAGGTTGTGGAACCTTGAGTTGGGATTGGATTACAACTTATAAGGGGGAGCGAGTATCCAGGCGAAGGAACTTGCTTATACTGAGGTGCCAATAACCCACTGAATCTTGGAAGTTATAGTGACACTCTCAGAGAAGCTCTGAGGACTGGACGTAGGTCAAAGTGGTTGTGGCCGAACCAGTATAACTCTCGGTGTACACTTCGGTGATATTTCTCCTTACTCTTTATTGCTTTATATTCACCGTCAAGTTTTTATATTTGCAATGAAATTTTAGTATCACCAAATTCATCCCCCCTCTTGGGTGAAACACTTGCTCTTACATTTTCCATTGTTTGAGTTTACATAAAAGGGATGATAAGATGTAGCTGGTTTGTTCGTATCCAGTATACTTCTAGAAAATCAAATATTGTTGCTGATACTATTACTAAGCAGAGCCTTCGTAAGTAACTGAAATGGATACTTCTACATTGATGTGGCAACTGAATATGTTGGGGGTACTATGAGAAACGACGTCTTGGGATCTTCATCGCAAGATGTCATTTATAACTAAGGAAAAATCTGTGGGACTAAAATGAAAATCATAAGGGATTAAATTGTAAGAAATTCCTAGAGTTTGATCATATATAACTAAAGCAAAGTCAAGCAAGAAATATGGCAGAAATTCATAATTTCAAGAAAATTATAGTTTCCAAAATTTACGGTAAAAAATGACCCTAAGCATTAGAATAGAGAAATAAGAGCAAATATAAGACTTGCACAAGACTAAATTGCCTATAGATAGTCCATATTCATATAATCCTCTAGTTCTAAATATAGAAGCTAATTGGGAGTTGGTTTTTTTTCCAAATATAATATCTTGATCCATTTTATCCTACATATTAATAATTTTCCCCAAACAATCCCATGCACCCCCTAAACAATATATAGTAGTAATTAAATTCAAGTAGTTACAAGACATTTGTTGTTGGCGTCAGCACCTCACACCATACTGATTGTCAGCGGCAGCACCTGTTGAAACACAACAAACAAATAGTTTGAGTCACGTCCAAGGACGCTATCTTTAGGAGATATTTCGCAATCCCCCTAGTAGATCAGAAAGCAGTACTCCCCTGGATAAAACAAACTCTTCCTACTGAAAGCAGGGTTACAGAATTCCAAAAATATATAAGTGTAACTCAGAAGAATGGAGAGAGGAAAGGAACTCGGAGACCTAGGTGTCTTCTAACCATGAACTGAACATTGCCTTTTATAGGCAGAAACATGTGACCATTGGGAAGTTATAATGACCATTAACAATGGTTTAATGACAATTAAAACAACAGTTACAAAACCAGTGTTAATGACAATTTAATATAATAAAACCTTTTAAATGTCATTAAAAACGGTTAATTAAAATTCCAACAGTCATCTCCAATGATCAGTTCAAAACTTCTCTTATAAGCCTTTCTACTAACTCAAGCTCATATTTAATTGTATACTAGGGAATTTTCAATCTTGAGTTATATGAGACTTCTTTCTTTGACACACTCACACACAATATTTACAATAATTCCCCACATGTGTCAAAGGGAGCTCGTAGCCTTATTAGCTGAGTTACACATATGGATATAACCATTGTATCTGGTAGTCATTTGAACTTAAAATCAGACCTAGACTGATAACACTTAGTACACAGAAATGTCAGTGGTCCTATGAACTTAAAACTGCTCATCACTTGGACGTATACTGGAGGCATTAAGAGTCAGATTATAACCCCCACATTTTCTGCTGTTAATGCTGTTTTGCACGTTAAAACGGCCATGCGTGTGTCCTGGTATTTAACGAATGCTCTAGAGATTGTTCCATTTTCTCATAGGAGCGGCCCCACTCCTCATTTGTATAGGTGATTTCATGAAATGTACCTGCAATGAGCACATCATCCCGTAGGATTATGAAATCATTAAGAGCTTTTGCTCAGCCTCACCAAAATGCATTCTAGCACTTTCTCTTGCCATAGGAAGGGACTGGTCATTTATTTTAGTGCTAACAGAACTAATAAATGACTTATTCTTACCCATTGAACCTCCTTCATGGGATCACCAATCACAGAGGTTGGGTTGCCATCGCTATTAATTTCGTATTGGCTTTAGTCTCATTCCCCTTGACTAATTTAATTCTTCCTGGGGTTTGTTAACGGATCCGCAAGTCAACTTTTGACCTCACAGAATCGATTGAGATAACTCTACAATTTTTAGGTTAGCTTATTCACATTATATCTCAATCAACTTTTACTTACATCATAGTTTTTCATAATGGTTATTGCCATTTGGCAATCTCAAATCATGAACATTAAGTGTCGGTTTTCCACCAAAATATTTGCCAAGAGTTTTCAACAACTTAGCCTCCAAATTTAGTCAATTCCAGAGTATCAAACTCTAACTCACAATAATTTGTCTTGGCTACTAGTGGATTTTCTCATATAAAATTGAAATTCAATTAACATTCGTATATCTCAATATAATGAGAATCCACTATACATGATACCAACATTTATGGTACCCCTAAAAAATTTTATTTCCACACATATATATATATGCCCAATCTCCATATAGCATAAGCTATATCATAAGGATTAATGTCTAGTAATTAATGCAACAAATTCTCAAAAAATTTGTGCATATCTAGATTGAGCTGCAAAATCACTTCAAACCGTGTTAGAATCATAATTTACACACATTCTTAAACCAAGATAATTATATAGCCTCAAATTATGAAATTCTCACATTCATCTACTATAGATGAATGTTTAAAATTTCATATCACATAATGCTTGTTTCAAGCAATATATCTGATAATCCACAAAATTTGCTCTCATTAGCAAATATAGCAAAACCTCCACTCAATTAATTATTTATAACACACATCTTGTATTTATAAAATGAGGCAGCAATATATAATTTTGTAAGATATATTATAGCACATATGCCATTTACATTAAAAAATTCAATGTTCACAGTAGTCATGTATATTTATACCACTATAAATATATATGCGTAAGCCATGAAATTTAAACACATTTATCTCTACACTTGATAAATGATTAAATTTTCACACTACACGAATAATTCACAAATTTGCTCTCTGCAGCAAATAACAAAACCTCTATATAATTAATTTTAAACCACAACGTGGCTTTATCAAACGAAGCTAGAAACAATTTGCAACTTTATAAGGTATCCTCATATACTAGGCACCCCCACACTTTCAAATATTTCAAAAATATTTTTACACCTTATAAATAATAATTCTAATTTAATTAGAATCTCACTATATAATCTCCTTCCATTCTAATTAAATTAGAATCTCATCAAATTTATCATTCTAATTTAATCAAAATCTCACACAAAAATCTCCTATTAAGTGAGAATTAGTCCAACAGATAGTAATTCCACCAAATAGACTATATATTAAATTGTATTGCCAATCACAATTTGCAAAGACAATAAATTGTTATTATAACAAATAGATATGCAATTAGAGAAAATACGTTCGCATTCTCATTCCAAACCTCATCAAGTCCTTGACCTAGTCAACAATAATCTCACGATCACCAAGACTTAATTTCCAGAACCAAAACTCAACTTTGGTTCCTTACAAGTATATACTAAACCAATTTAATTTCATTCATTTATTCACAAATCAAAACCAATAAATTATAGTGAGACTGAAACCACACCGCCAAGATGATCATAGCCGTTAAACAGTTACGGATAATTAATGGCCAATAACAGTATAATGGTAATCATTATTTCACTTGCTTCTATGATATACTACCAGGAAGTAATTATCTCTTCCACTATTTCAGTTATCTTTCACAGCTTTGCGATACCAATTCTAATTAATTTAGAATCTCATCACATATCCCCTTCCATTCTAATTATATTGGAATTTTTCACCTAATATTGAATTAGGATTTCACATGATAATTCTCAATTTAAAAGGCCTCATCGTTAGTTTCAGCTCATAAATATATCTAATTTCTACCACTAAATTGGAAAAATGTACCTTTATACCCTTTCCAAATAGTTACAAAGGCTCAACCAATTCATACGATATTCTTGAACAGTAAAAAAAAAATAGCCAGTACCATATTAATTATACGTCACAATAATGTAAAATGCACATTACTAGTAAACCTCTTCAATGTGTTAAACACTTTCAGACCACAATTGAAAAATAATTTGCTTAGTGTAATATACCAAATTTTGCAATACTAAAAACGTGTAAATATGGAAATAGTAGAATAAAATAAATATCGGTATTTACAATTAAAGGTAGAGTTACTTTTGGAATTCCCAGATATCCATTGTGTCATTTACAGAAATCGAGAAGTCAATATTGTAAAAATACAAGTGTAAGAAGTCGGAGCAAAATTCGTCGGTGGCTGCAGGGTTCAAGGGCGTCAGCTGCGAGATCGGAGGAATTCGGGCATTTCGTGATATGCCTCGATATGCGTCCCATGGTCCCACATGGAATTCCGGGTAATGCACCGATGGAGCAACTTTATTAAAAAGAACTTCAGTAAAGTATGTAATGACAGCTTCATATTGGGCCTAATGTAGTGACCTTAATGGTAACCAACATAAGAGAATAATTTATGAAGAGTTGGACTAAGAAATAACTCATTCCCGTAAATTATAATTTATAGGATTTGACATTTGCCCAGAACGTTCAAAGCACGTCAATCAAGATCAAGATTTGGAAAAATTGTCAGGTAGTAACTTATCCCTCACATACTATGTGATATGTTATATGCATGTTTGTACCATTGTGAATTTAAAACATTCAGATGAGAAGGGCTAAGGCCTAGTAGAATTTCCCAGCGCTGTGGCAAGGGACGGTTGTCCTTGAATTGGTAACTTTATGCTTTCTGCATATTGTGAATTTATCTTTGAATGTTGAATATGTTGATTGTACTGTAACTTTGGTTGACATGGCATGATATATGTGCATTTTATATGAGTGATATCTGTTACTATTGAGATTCATTGAATCTCACCCTATTTTTCCAAAACAAATTTTCATCTCGGGCAAGTAGTTCCTCAGGCAAGAAGGTAAACACGGGTGAATGAAGCAAAGGACTTAGAATTTAGTTTATGTTAGTTTTCTATTTTGGAGATTGTATGTAATTTGTATTTAAGTGTGGTCAATCTCGTATTTACATGTATGTAAGCGTCTGTATATAAGCGAACGCGCGACAACATTCGTACCAGTAGTGGACAGCCCTCCACCTAGGGCCTTAATTAAACATAGTAGCTTGGGTTTGAGCAGAGAACTTATTTGTAAACACTCAGATATGAAGAAATGAACCTAAAACGCATGGCTTAAAATAAATCATAAAATAATATGAGACCCAATCTGAAAATGGTTTTTGAAAAGATTTTTGAAAACCCATTCAAGTACAGCTCCACACTCTGCTTGAAATTGGGACTTCCGTTGTTTACAAAAGATTATTGATCTCCTTTTTAAAGATATTACTACACTTATGCCATCTATATGCTTTCAAAACACGGGTGTTACATTTATATGTATCAAAGCATAAGTTCTTGGCTCTAGGATAAAGTTCTCTGCTTATGTAAGTACAATTCATAAATTCTAACCCTTGGTTAGTTGCTTTATGATAGGAACCATGTCTGATAGGAAAAGACAAAGAAGTAGTTCACCCTCGTCTATTAACCAGCCTCCTCCAGAGCATCGTATACCAGAGGGTAAACTTTATGTAGTCATTAATAAAGGGGAGCATAGTGGAGGGAATGGACGAAGAGTGCGACGTACGGCAAGGAAATGAGTTCCCAACCATACGACAATAATAATAAAGGCTAGGCAGGCTAGTCCTAGCATAGAGCCATCTATAGGTGATACTAGTGATCCCGAGAATGATGAGAATTTTTAGGGTGCCGATTTTGATACTGAGTCTAGAGCCCTGGTGACTCAGTTATTCTTTGACCCACACCCAGACTATAAGCTGTGGGAATGCTTTAAGGAATTATACTTGCTACGGTTTGATGAATTTATTTCCTCCATGATTTGATATATAGCATTTTTCGGGCAAGTAAGGAACCTATATGGGAGAAGGGCTGAGCTTGGGTTATTGTTAACTGATGATATTTGGATCCAAACCACACTAGCCTACCTTCCCGATTTTACTGCTTGGATCAAAAAGAAGAATGAGATCGTATTTTGGGGTCCTTTCGAGTTTGAGACTTTTCTGGATCACATAGAATCATATGTGGTGCGGAACATGGACTGGTAATGGTAGGGCCAGCTGGACTGGTTATGGTAGCACATAAAAGGCTACTTTTGTATATATTAAGCTGCTTTAGTTGCGATCATTTCTTGAATAGTTTGGATTTTCACCTATTCTGATCATTTCTTGAATAGATGTGGCCTCCTCATCTTGCTTCTGGGCTTCTTCTATTTCTGCCCTTAGACCACTTTCCTCTTGACTAACATTGAAGTTAGCAATAACTACTTCATTTGGTACATTCATGTTTAGGAATACTTGATTTGACAGATTCAGATTCCGGAATTCTTCTAGTAATTTATGTTCTCGTACCATCATAACTGCCACCTGCATCGCCTTCCTATTAAGAGCATCGGCGACAACATTTGCTTTCCCTGGATGATATTTAATCTCCAGGTTATAGTCTTTCAGCAACTCCATCCATCTCCGCTGACGCATATTAAGTTCTTTCTGACAGTGTAAGTATTTGAGACTTTTGTAATCGCCAAAAAAATTCTACAGTGGTACCATACAGATAATGCCGCCATATCTTCAAAGCAAACACGATTGCTGCAAGTTCCAAATCATGAGTGGGGTAATTCAATTTATGAGTCTTCAGCTGTCGAGAGGCATACGCCACTACTCTGCCTTGTTGCATAAGGACACATCCCAATCCCTGTTTACTTGCATTGCTATACACCACGAAGGTTTCACGGGGATCTGGGATAATCAATACTGGAGTGGTCGTCAATCTCTCCTTCAGCTGTGTGAAGCTCTTTTCACATCGTTCATCCCACACAAATGATTGGTTCTTTCTTGTGAGCTTTGTCAATGGTAAGGCAATTCTAGAAAAATTCTGTATGAACCTGCAATAGTAACAGGCAAGACCCAGAAAACTGCGTATTTCTGTAACAGTTTCTGGCCTCTTCCAGTTTAACACTGCTTCTATTTTACTAGGATCGACAGAGACCTCTTCTTCTAAAATCACATGACCTAGAAATTTGACTTCTGATAGCCAAAATTCACATTTACTGAGTTTGGCAAAGAGTCGTTTTTCCTTCAAAATGCTCAGCACGATCCTTAGATGCTCCTCATGCTTTTCTCTATTTTTAGAATAAATCAAGATGTTGTCAATAAAGACTACCACAAACTGATCCAAGTGTTGAAGAAAGATCCGGTTCATGTAGTCCATAAACACGGCAGGTGCAGTAGTCAGGCCAAAGGGCATCACTAAAAATTCATAGTGGCCATATCTGGTCCTGAAAGCTGTTTTCGGTATATCTTCAGCCTTTACTTGCAGCTGATGATAACTTGATCTCGGGTCAATCTTTGAGAACACACTAGATCTAGACAATTGATCAAGGAGATCGTCAATTCAGGGAAGTGGATATTTATTCTTTACAATCACCTTGTTCAACTCTCTGTAGTCAATGCATAGCCTTAGACTTCCATCCTTCTTTCTGACAAACAATACCGGTACTCCCTATGGTGAAACACTGGGTCGGATGAATCCTTTCTCTAGAAGTTCTTCAATTTGCTTCTTTAGTTCCATCATTTCATTTGGTGCCATTCTATAAGGTGCTTTGGATACAGATCCAGCTCCTGGTGCGATTTCAATGTTGAACTCTACTTCTCTTTCTGGAGGCAATCTAGTAATATCTTTTGGAAAGACCTCAGGGAATTCATTCACGACAGGTACATTTACAAGAGTTAAATTTGTCTCTGCCTGAACAGAGAAAAATACTATATACCCTTGACACCCTTTCCCTAGGCATTTTTTAGCTTCAACCATAGAGAGAACGTTTAGGTTTGGACTAGCATCAAATTTTGTTTGCGGTTCTGGAAATACTACCCTCTTATTACCACAATCCAATAACACATTGTTTGCTGTCCACTTAGGGCCGTTAATTAAACATAATAGCTTGGGTTTGAGCAGAGTACTTATTAGTAAACACTCTGATATGAAGAAATGAACTTAAAACGCATGCCTTAAAATAAATCATAAAATAATGAGACCCAATCTGAAAATGGTTTTTGAAAAGATTTTTGAAAACCCCTTCAAGTACAGCTCCACACTCTACTTGAAATTGGGACTTCCGCTGTTTAAAAAAGATTATTGGTCTCCTTTTTAAAGATATTACTACACTTATGCCATCTATATACATGTCAGTACGAGACTGACCAAACTTAAATACAAATTACATACAATCTCCAAAATAGAAAACTAACATAAACTAAATTCTAAGTCCTTTGCTTCATACGCCCGTATTTACCTTCTTGCTTGAGGAACTACTTGCCCGAGCTGAAAATTTGTTTTGGAAAAATAGGGTGAGATTCAATGAATCTCAATAGTAACAGATATCACTCATATAAAATGCACATATATCATGCCATGTCAACCAAAGTTACAGTACAATCAACATATTCAACATTCAGAGATAAATTCACAATATGCAGAAAGCATAAAGTTACCAATTCAAGGACAACCGTCCGTTGCCACAGCGCTGGGAAATTCTACTGGGCTTTAGCCCTTCTCATCTGAATGTTTTAAATTCACAATGGTACAAACATGCATATAACATATCACATAGTATGTGAGGGATAAGTTACTACCTGACAATTTTTCCAAATCTTGATCTTGATTGACGTGCTTTGAACGTCCTGGGCAAGTGTTAAATCTTATAAATTATAATTTACGGGCAATGAGTTATTTCTTAGTCCAACTCTTCATAAATTATTCTCTTATGTTGGTTACCATTAGGGTCACTACGTTAGGCCCAATATGAAGCTAATGAGCTCAAGCTACTCCAAATGCTTAACTTAACTCTTAAATGTCCAATTTTATTACAAAAACTCTTTGCTTTGAATTTTCTCACAATTACCAAAAGCTGGCAGATTTTTCACTGACCTTTGAAAAATCATAACTAATTCTAGAAATATCGAATTGAGGTGATCCAAAATTTTATATAACCCTTATTAAGTCTATTTTAAGTGAAAAATACTTTCAGTAGCCGAAAGAATGCGCACACTTCCCAATTTTTCTTTTTCTCCCTGCTGCCAGAAAATCTGACCAGTTTTAATGGTCTACTTTAAACATTCATAACTCCTAGTATACTTATCAAAATCCTTCATAATACCTATCAAATTAAAGGTCTATAAGTATACTTTAATTTTGGAAAATATCATAATCAACAGATGAATTTTGTACAGGTAAGCGTAGGCTTTCTTTTGAACCGAATACTTTGTGATTTCATTGAGTTTTTATTAGCTCTTCAACCACCCATGTATTTCATTCAAGGGGCATTTTTGAAGAAGGAAGATATTTTAATCATATATATAAGGTGATATATGATGTTTGGAGAAGTATTAGACTTGTTGGTAGTTAGAAACACAAAGTGGAATTTTTGTTGTTTTGGGAGGCAGATTTCGGTTGGGGGCTAAATGTGGTAGAAATAATCTGATTTTGGTATTTTTGAGTTTTCCATTGGATTCTACACAAAAAATTGTGTGGGAATAGACTCTGGTTATAATTTTTGACAGACTGGTTTAAAGATTCAAAAATTGGAAATTAAGTCTACTTGTGCAACAAAGTTGCCAGTGTGCGTTTTTGTCTGGCAATTTTGTTGTGGAGAAACTTTCACTGTACAAAATTCATCTGTTGATTATGGTATTTTTCAGAATTAAAGTACACTTATAGACCTTTAATTTGATAGGTATTATGAAGGATTTTGATAAGTATACTAGGAGTTATGAATGTTTGAAGTAGACCATTAAAACTGGTCAGATTTTCTGGCAGCAGGGAGAAAAAGAAAAACTGGGAAGTGTGCGCAGTCTTTCAGCTACTGAAACTATTTTTCACTTAAAATAAAATTAATAAGGGTTATATAGAATTTTAGATCACCTCAATTCAATTTTTCTAGAATTAGTTATGACTTTTCAAAGTTCAGTGAAAAATCTGCCAGCTTTTGGTAATTGTGCGAAAATTCAAAGCAAAGAGTTTTTGTAATAAAATTGGATATTTAAGAGTTAAGTTAAGCATTTGGAGTAGCTTGTGCTCATTAGCTTCATATTGGGCCTAACGTAGTGACCCTAATGGTAACCAACATAAGAGAATAATTTATGAAGAGTTGGACTAAGAAATAACTCATTGCCCGTAAATTATAATTTATAAGATTTGACACTTGCCCAGGACATTCAAAGCACGTCAATCAAGATCAAGATTTGGAAAAATTGTCAGGTAGTAACTTATCCCTCACATACTATATGATATGTTATATGCATGTTTGTACCATTGTGAATTTAAAACATTCAGATGAGAAGGGCTAAGGCCCAGTAGAATTTCCCAGCGCTGTGGCAACGGACGGTTGTCCTTGAATTGGTAACTTTATGCTTTCTGCATATTGTGAATTTATCTTTGAATGTTGAATATGTTGATTGTACTGTAACTTTGTTTGACATGGCATGATATATGTGCATTTTATATGAGTGATATCTGTTACTACTGAGATTCATTAAATCTCACCCTATTTTTCCAAAACAAATTTTCAGCTCGGGCAAGTAGTTCCTCAGGCAAGAAGGTAAACACGGGCGAATGAAGCAAATGACTTAGAATTTAGTTTATGTTAGTTTTCTATTTTAGAGATTGTATGTAATTTGTATTTAAGTGTGCTCAGTCTCGTACTGACATGTATGTAAACGCTTGTATATAAGCGAACGCGCGACGACATTCGTACCAGTAGTGGACAGCCGTCCACCTAGGGCCGTTAATTTAACATAGTAGCTTGGGTTTCAGCAGAGAACTTATTAGTAAACACTCTGATATGAAGAAATGAACCTAAAACGGAAGGCTTAAAATAAATCATAAAATAATGAGACCCAATCTGAAAATGATTTTTGAAAACCCATTCAAGTATAGCTCCACACTCTGCTTGAAATTGGGACTTTCGCTGTTTACAAAAGATTACTGGTCTTCTTTTTAAAGATATTACTACACTTATGTCATCTATATGCTTTCGAAAGACCGCGCACACTTCCCAGTTTTTCTTTTTCTCCCTACTGCCAGAAAATCTGACCAGTTTTAATGGTCTACTTCAAAAATTCATAACTCCTAGTATATTTATCGAAATCCTTCATAATACCTATGAAATTAAAGGTCTATAAGTGTACTTTAGTTCTGGAAAATCTTATAACCAACAGATGAAGTTTGGATAGTGAAAGTTTTGCCACAACAAAACTGCCAGACAAAAACGCACACTGGCAACTTTGTTGCACAAGTAGATTTAATTTCCAATATTTGAATCTTTAAACCAGTCTGTCAAAAATTATAACTAGAGCCTATTCCCACACAATTTTTCGTGTAGAATCCAATGGAAAACTCAAAAATACCAAAATCAGATTATTTCTACCACATTTAGCCCCCAACCGAAATCTGCCTCCCAAAACAACAAAAATTCCACTTTGTGTTTCTAACTACCAACAAGTTTAATACTTCTCCAAACATCATATATCACCTTATATATATATGATTAAAACATCTTCCTTCTTCAAAAACACCCCTTGAATGAAATACATGGGTGGTTGAAGAGCTAATAAAAACTCAATGAAATCACAAAGAATTCAGTTCAAAAGAAAGCCTACGCTTACCTCTTTGCGTTTCTACAAGTGGTTCGGCATTCCAGCGGCACTCTGGTAGACTAATTGGCACAAAACACCTCAGATGAGAAATCTAAGACCAAAGAATTGAAGCTTATAGTGAGTAGAAGAAGTTTCCTGAAGGACTTACCGAACAATAACGGTGATTCAGGGTTGAAATCGGCTCCGGTAGTCAAGAAAACTCACTATTCACTCCTCCTTCTCTCTTCTTGTGTTCTTAAGCTTAAGAAATCTGATTTCTCTTTCTCTTTCCATGCTTGCACGAAATTTTGCCATTTAATTAGGCATGGATGGTAGTGATTTAATCACATAAAATGATCTCATCTCATCTTGCCACGTGTCACAAGTTTAATGCTTAAGAGTGCCACGTGTCATGCAACCATTGGTCTTCCACTTTTCTCTTTCTTCGGTGGGTCATAAATGGTCAGGGGAAGGGGAGGCCTGACAATTTCCCCGGACTCCTGGGTTCGGTGTTTGACTCAAAAAGTAAGCGACCCGGTCGGAGACCAGTGAATTCCCCGGACTCAGACGCTAGTTGGTGTACTCCGGAGATGACAACACGAAAGGCTTAAAGTGAGTGTAATGATGTGTAATGATGAGGGATACATGTCAACCCCTCATTTGGCCAACACAAAAACATGTTTTTACTTTATAATAATTTCGGGATGTAACACTCATGTGTGGGCTGGGGTCGGAAAGGGGATGTGACACTTAGACCTTATATATAACTGCTGAGGTGATTGGAGCGTGCACTCTCAGCAAATAACTTCATCTTTTATTTCCAGAACCATAATATGTATGAAAATGAACATGCCAACCGCAAAAATAAAGATGATTCCCCAATCAATATTATAACGTTTTAACCTTAACGTCCATTAACCATACGTATAACAGTAATATTAAATTCACCAAGCTTACTCCCATGTACACATATATGATGTTCACATATATACAATTTAGAGTATCAATTCACGTTTATACTTGATATGTGAATTTCCATAAGGAACGTGCCTTCTCTAAGACAGAGCCATCTTTGCTGTGATTATCATGAAGTAGCCCCACATCTGGGAAATATATCATCTTTTCTCATAGATCTTAAAATTCTTAAAACAAAACTCAAGTCAAAAACCGAAAATGTCAAAAACTCAAATTTAAAGACTTTGATTTTGAAAACCCAAGCGAGAAACACCAGATTATTAGAATCCAGAACTGCACTTTCTCTATCATATAAGCAGATAAAGACAAAGAAGAGATTCAAGTTATCCAAAAATTTAAACCATAAAATTACCCACTAGGAGAAGTTAAATGAATCTCTGTGCCCAGACTTTAGAAGCATTTAAAAATATCATTAAATAATTTAAATTAAAATTATATAGCCTGTACATGATGCATGAAGATATGCAATTACTGTTGACACATTAAATACTCATAATTGAGGTCACCGTTGAAAGAATATTTGATAATAGGAGGTTACCGATTTTCAAAGCCAAATTAATGCCAAGTGTGTAACACAGAATTGCGGAACCCCAGATCCAACAATCCATTTAGCATGCGTCTCAAAGCATGAGTCAGGTGTTTCACAGGAGGTTACAACCTTTTGAAACCAAATTTATTAATAGAAAAACCTCCAATGCCTAACCAACGAGCATGAACTATGAAATAAAACTATAATTATATCATTCTAATAACAAACAGCAGTCATAAGCACTGAAAACTGTAGCAAACAGTTTTGACGGTCATTTGAAGAAAACAGAGACCAGAACAAACTGGGAAAATTCCATTTGAAACCCGAGAACAAAACTAATAGGTCCCTTTTAATATTTTTAAAAGCGTGGTTGACAGCAACATACACAGAGGACAACACCATGTTTAAACTCGAGCCACAATGCATAGACCAGATTTCAAAAAATATGGCAGAATTTGCAACCAGGGATTAGATTATGATCTAATGCACCAGAATTAAATAAATCGAGGAAAAACATGTTTAGACTTATCTCATTCCTTGATCAACCAAGTGAATTTGAGAGCACGTGGTGGCTATGCTATTCAACTAACTTATCACGAACCACTCACAAAATCAGCAAGAAATATCTCCTAAGATTGTTGGCGTCAGCACCTCACACCATACTGATTGTCAGCGGTAGCACCTATTGAAACGCAATAAAAAAAATAGTTCGAGTCACGTCCAAAGACGCTGTCCATAGGAGATATTCCGCAACCCCCCTAGTAGATCAGTAAGTAGCACTCCCCAGGATAAAACAAACCCTTCCTGCTGAAAGCAGGGTACAAAATTGCAGAAAGATATCAGTGTAACTCGGAAGAATGGAGAGAGGAGAGGAACTCGGAGACCTCGGTGTCTTCTAACCATGCATTATCATTGCCTTTTATAGGTAGAAACATGTGACCATTGGGGAGTTATAATGATCATTAACAATGGTTTAATGACAATTAAAATGACAGTTACAAAACCAATGTTAATGACAATTTAATATAATAAAACCTTTTAAATGTCATTAAAACCGGTCAATTAAAATTCCAACAGTCATCTCCAATGATCAGTTCAAGACTCCTCTTATAAGCATTTCTACTAACTCAAACTCATATTTAATTGTATACTAGGGCGTTTCCAATCTTGAGTTATATGAAACTACTTCTATTGACACACTCACACACTATATTTACAACTTTTGTTACCTAGACGTATTTTAAGAAGACTATGTCACATTTGTTACAATAATTAACTGATCTACCTAATTTCTTTAATCCATCCAAATTAATTCAATAGCTGTTACATTAAGGATCGGGTGAGTATTATTCAATATAATAACAATTTTTAGAAAAGAAACACTGACTAGTTAGCCTTTCTGAAGCGCAACTTTCTTTTGCTTCCTAAAAAAACCAAAAGAGCCAGGTATATAGCAATAACAACATTGTTAGGATGAAGAGAAAGAGAAAGAACAATGACATGGAGTCGCTTATCTAAATCATTAACCTAAACAAGATTCATGGTTATATTGGAGAAAGCGAACCAGTTAGGCAAAAAAGTGTTGATGTCTCATGGGACTCTAAGGAAGAGGATCTCTCTTGTAAAGAGAATAAGCTATATTAGGAGTGGTGATTATGGCTATGAAGGAAGGTGAGAGAAATCAAAGGATTATAGTGTATGGAAAGATTTGGCTTGAAGATGTGAAGAAAAACTTGGCGTCAAAAGAAGAGAAGTAAAACTCTAATGACAACTTTTCATAAGTATTGAAGAAGAATAAGTGTCTTGTTAATTATGGCTAAAGATGTAAACCATATTATCAAGGCGCTTGGCAAGCTACTATTACAATGAATCTCCAAAGTTTGGGGTTTGCGAACTTATGGAAGATTTCAAGAAACTTTTTGCTTGATAGATTTGGATACATAATATGATTATTTTATCATTACATCTTTTTGCTTCTGATGAGAATATGAATTACAAATATTTCCATTTTTCTCATTTTATATTTCTTGCAGCATATAATATAATTATATCTCATAAAAAAATACAATTATAACAATAATTTGAAGTCATGAAATGTGCTTTTAAATTTAGTCATATCAAAACTTTTCGAATAAGTAGGTTTATATATTAGCCAGATAATAATTTAGGATATATTTTGAGCAAATAATTAAGAGGACATATTAAACATTTAATTTTTTTTATTAAATATTAATAGTTTATTAAATTATACACGTAACTATTTTAATATACCCAGTGTATATATAGTGAAAAAGCGCAAAATTTAACCACAATAAAGAAATATCATTGCAAGTGTTGAAAAGTGACCTAACAAAATTAACTAGCTGTCAACCAAATTAAATTTGAAGTTTGTGATGATTTATCCCCTTTTTTGCTCTTTTATATGATTTGCTTCCTCTGAAGGTAAGATAGTAGTACTCAGGAATTGATTACCCAATTGAGAATTGTTTAAATAAAAGTTAAGATTTTGTGCAGGATTTGACTGATCAAGATGAAGAAACTATATAGAGATAGAGGTTTTTTTTTTCTTGGGCCAGTATATAGAGATAGAAGTTGAAGTCTATATATAAAGATAAAAAGGAAAGCCACACACACACACACACACATATACGAGTAGGAGTGAGCATGGTGCCCAGGAGCGCTGTATGCCCACCCGAGCCCGGTCAAAAATTGCCCTGCCCAGCCCAAAAAAATGGCCCGATAAAAATTTGGGCATCTTTGGGCAGGACGAACTATCGGACAAGGCTGGGCATTGGGCAGGAGATACTGCCCTACCCATTTGGCCCTGCCATGAAAATTATATACAATTTATTTAAAATATATATTATTTTATATAAAATAAAAAGTATTTTATACATATTATTTTATTTAATATGTGTATATATTGTTTCATGTTTATGAAATATTTTATATTATTATTTAATATTCAGTCACCACAGTTTACATATAACTCATTGCTTTTTTGATGGATATGGTTTTTTGATCTGGATAGATGATACAAAGCATTAAAAAATTGAGATCTAAGACAAAAAATTTAGTTTCTTTGAAGTCTCTATTGCAATTGCACCTATTCATATCAATCAATATTCATATATAAACACATATTACTTCATAATTTGTCATGTAATTATTAAGACGTGTCAGTTTTTTTTTTTTTAATTTCAACACTTAAGTTATAGATTTATTTTGAGATATCTCAATGTGTGAAATTATGGAATGTATTTGAAGTTTTTAATAGTATTTATTAAGTGTGATTGGAGGTTTTGTACAGTGGTATTGGTTAGAAAGTTATAGGGAAGCCCACCCTACCCAGCCCACCTTTATCCTGCCCGAAATAGTTAGGCTTCTATCGGGCAGGGTCGGGTATCGGGCTCCAAAATGTAGGCCATTTATCTTTTGGGCTGGGCATCGGACAGAGATCTCGTCTTGCCCAACCCTACCCATACCCACCCCTATATACATACAAGTACATGATAATGATTAATGAAGGGCTATATATATATATATATATAATATTAAAGAGAAGAAAGGGACCTTGAGCTAGCATAATCGTAGCTAGAGCTTTCCACCGGAAGAAAAGACGATAAGACCAATCTCAGCATCACAAAGCGTAGCAAGTTCCTCAGCTTTCTTGAAAAGCCCTCTGCTTCTCTTTGAGAATGTCACTTGCCTCGCTGTTATGTTATCTACCTCCTTATCTCTATCCTCTTTTTCGTCATTTCCCTCACTAAATTTACCCAAAATCCACCACATCAAAAATCAATCATAAATAGTCAAAGTCAATTTCAGGGCTTAATAACTAGTTTTACAAAGAAAATACTGACTCAGAAAAAAAAAAAGACCTTGATGTTGAAAAAGATTCTTAGCTGATAGACTATGGAAGATGATGCAGAAATGTGTAAAGAAAGCAAAAGGAAATTTCTCATCAAATAAAAGAACCATGTGATGAAGGGAGAATAGGGTTTTCCTGGGTTGAGATGTTGACTATGCAGAAAAAGGAAAAAACCAGAACTTCGATTCAACAAAATCTGAAAGTGAAAGAAAGGAACCATGTCTACAATGAACAAAAATCAGTTAACTTAGTTAATCAAACTTGAGGGAGAGATCAGAGAGTTATAATTTCTATTTTCGTCCCCTACCTTTTCAGATCCCTTTTTTCTGAGCTGTGATATTAGAACCTAAATTTCAGAACAAAATCGCCCAGTGCTAGAAGAAGATAAGATGGAAAATAAGCAGATTAGCTAGGATGGGACTGTCTTTAGAATTTCCATTTATGGGCAAGCTATATAAAGCTGGGCTTCCCCCCCCCCCCCCCCCCCCCCAACACAAAAATAGCATTTAAGAAGAAAGGTCAAGTGGGCGGAGGTAGCCATCCCAGGCTGTCTCAATTAATTTGCAAGTTTAATTTTGCTTTTACAGTACAGAGAGGCATGTCTGTTGGCTGCATCAGACAGAGACATCTCTCACCCTCGTACTCCTCGAATCTCCAATATCTTCACTGTTTACTTTGGTTTTTTAATCGCATGATATGCAAGTTGGACTGCTTTATTTATATTTATATTCCTTCAATTTTCTGATCATCTCATGGCTTTTGTATGCAATTTTGGCTTTCACAGCCACCCAGGTAAATATATTTTATAATGAATTTTTATGTTAACTTTTTAAGTTTAATAAAGTAAATTCTGATAGTTTTATCATATTTTCATTAAGTCCTTATAACATTTTTTTGGGTTAACCCTTCAGAGCTTTCTTTTCTTTTCTTTTTCTTTTTTTCTTTTTTTGTAAAGTGTCAGGACACAAGATAAATCTACAAAAAATCAAAATGTCACAATGTGTATTTCAACCGAGCATATAGTTCGGTAGGACATTTAGTATTGGTCTTACAGCAAATTTTGGGAAATATCTTGGAGTCCCTTTGTTGCATAAACGAGCAATAAAACAGACCTTTGCTCCCTTGATTCAACTTGTCCATGACTGGCTAGCAAATAAGAAGGGTTTTGAGCATGGCAGGTAGAACAATCTACTAGATGTGAACACTACTTATTCCAAAGGGTGTCCTCTGCGAGATTGACAAGTTGAGTAGGAACTTGTCACGCCCTTATTTCAATTTCAACCTTTTTCAGAGTATTTGCGGAAAACGATATGCAGTTCGGTAGGCAACACAGGAATAGCGTAACTATACTGATAATATGTGCATGATTATATAAATTCCCCATAGGGGTTTATACATGATACCTACGATTAAGGTAGCCGCACAAGGCTACTAGGGTGTCTAAACTCGTCCCACTGAAACGGAGACTTCTTCCCGTCATCGTTCCATTACTGTAATATCCCCTCGTACGATACTATGCATTATTGTTTGCATATCTTCTGTCGTCTCCTGTCTAAATTATTGGTAGGGGAGGGTGAGATTTGAGAGAATCTCAGTAGGAAACAGATACCATAATGCATGCATGATTGATGCTATGTGTATGACATGTTAGCTTTATCTAGATGTATGCCCCATAATGACATTTCTGTATGCTCAATGTTTCATACAACAAGACTATGGCCATAGCAGAACAGAAACAGAGCTTAATTTATTCAAATATGCTCTACACAATCAAGTAAAGCAATCACATACATCATTACACAAGCAAAGATATCAAATACATGCAAGTAAGGTAAGTCCCCAACCTTAACCCTTTTCCGCCTCAAAACGCGTGCCTCGATCTACTTGCAAACGGCTCAGGGCTCCATATTCGATCCTACAATGTCAAATGTACTATTTAGACACTTCCATAGTGTTTCTGGGGGTTATATGAGTCTATCTTGAAAAATTACTAAAATACCCCCGGGGACTCGGCCCCATCGTACCCGGTCCAGATGTACTTTTCTCGAAATTCTAACCTGGGCTATCCTGACATATTTTGGCCCAAGGAATCCATTTCCAGACTCAGAATTACCAAATTCAATGTCAAATTACAAAATTACCCTTGACAGCCCTACTTTTAGGGTTTTAGGGCGTTTCCGTAATTATGCTTTCTTGAACTTTTCCGAAAAAGTGCCCAACTGTAACCCCACCTAATTTTCCCTCCTGAACTCAATGGAATCATCAAATCATTGAAAATCCAACCCTAAGACCCATTTACAGCCCTGGCCGAATTATATGGGTTTTCCGGGGAAAATCGGGGTTTTGCAATTTTGGCTCCGTAAACACGTTCCTTTCTACTCCTAACCGCTTTATTGACTATTCCATTAGGTTACAACTACCATTTAGTACCAATTTGGGCAACATAACAGCCCCACACACCCATTTTCCATTTTTAAAACCAATGACAATCCGGTGAAATTTCACCGATTAAATTGTCCACAACAGCCAGAATAGTCAATATACAAGAGTTTGGAAGTTATCTCAAGCTCCCACTAGCTTTTCCTCTTCTTGGCTGAAACCCTAACCTTCCCAAGGGCTGAATTGAGCTTCCAAAACCTTACATCACATAGAAGAGAAGCTTAGGAGAAGGATTATACACGTTAGGTACAAATTCATCGAAGAAATCAACCTATCTCGTGAGTTTTCTCCTCTCCTTCTCTCTCTAAAACTATCAAACTTTCTCTCTCTCCTTTGCTGCTATTTCATGTCAGGTATGAGGCTGAAGGAAGAGGATGATGATTTTAATAAGATATCCCAATTTAATTAATTAATTTTCCCAATTTCGGATTTTTACAAAATTTTGGCAGATTTCTGCCCAAACTTTGAAAAATCATAACTAATTCTAGAAAAATCGAATTGGAGTGATTCCAAAGCCTATAGAACCCTTATTGAGTTTAGTTTCAAGGAAAAATATAGATGTTTGCTGAATGGAATTACAAAATTCCCAGAATTTCAATCTTTTCATATTGTTCCAGAAATTTCAAAGTTTTTCTGTGTTGACTTCAAAAATTCATATCTTTTTGTATATAGCTCTAATTGATTCATATGACCTATCAAATTAAAGCTTAGGATGTCTACTTTCATCCTGTAAAATCTCATAATTTTTTTCTCATCATTTGATCATTAAAATTCACATGCAAGCTTACTACCTCATAGGCGATTTCAACAAAAACATAATTATTTTCTTCAAAATTCACCATTTTACTTTCTTAATACTTCAAAGATATAAGAAACATTAGAGAATATATTTGGGACACCTGCTAAACCGGGGCTTAGCAGTCCGCTTAATTTAGGCTTATTCTCAAGTGTCCAATCCCAAAATTCGGGATATTACAAAACTTCTTTTGAAATCATGGACAGGAGAGTTGGAAACTGCATCTCATATCTTGGAAGGACATAAAGTGCCATAAGGAAGATGGTGCTTTATGGATCAAAGGCCTCATTTTGTCAGAATGTGGCTTTTGTAATGAAGTTATATTGGGGACTCCTAACTAACACAGAGGCTCTATGGGTACAATGCTTGAGGCAGAAATATAAGTGTAGGGAAGGAATAGCAGCTACGGTTGGGAAGAAAAGAAAGCAATATGCTGTGTAGTGTGAAATAACACAGGTCTGGGATAGCTTTTGTAGAGGGGTAGGAAGGAAAGTAAGGAATGGAAGGACTACAAAGGCTTGGTGGGATGTATGGACACCGATTGATAGCCCATTGATCCACTTTATTAAAAGGAATAGTTAATTGATAGACCCAGAAGCCATGGTGGAGCAGTTTGTTGGTACTACTAGGTCATCAGACTTAGGGAAGTGGAGGATGTTCTTACTAGAGTGGGTGGTCGAGAAGATCACGATGATGCCACCACCAACCATGGGGTGATCAGGATGCATATAACCTAGCATGTTCTCAAAGCCTTCAGTAGCCAAACTCACATTGGAAGAACTTGTAGAAGCTAAGTGTCTGATCCTTGAAAGAGCTAAGTTCTTTATGTGGCAAGTTTTCTATGAGAGAATCCCAACAAACAAACTTATAGTGTAGAGATGATTTAGTGAGAATACGGAGTGCCCCTTTGAGTGTCAACGTGAGGAAACAATACTTCATACATTGAGAGACTGTGAGCTAGCAAATTGTGTTTGGATGACTCTAATGAATCCATTATACTACTCTATATGTTTTGTTAGTGATTTGCAAGTGTGACTATGCTAGAATGAAAAGAATTAACCAGGTAGAACAAAGGTTGCAAGGTGGCCATAGCTTAGAGTATATAGGATAGTATGCTGGACTTTGTGGAAGAACAAATGTAGGAAGGTGTTTGAGGGGGTTAAAGATTCCTCACAAGCACTTGTACACCGAAGTCTTTACCACTTGATGGAGGACGTCGAGCATGGCAAGTTTAACCACCAGATCTTCTAAATTGTAGATCGAGCTAAAGCAAGCTGGAAGCACCCCACCAATGGGTTATGTACGTGTTGACGTTGACAAATCGAGAACACAAGATGGGCATGCATCATGTGGAGGGCTGATGTGTGACTGCCAAGGGAGGTGGCTATATGGATTTCAACAGCAACTAAGACACATTACCTTAGTGGAATCAGAATTACCAGCTATCAAGGTAGGTATCTAGGCTTGTCGATATAATGGTATAAGGAATTTCAAGCTCTACTCAGACTCAACAGATACCCTGCGTTTAATATTTGCTAACAGTGGTACCCCACCACACACTATGCTCCGAGTTGGAGGAAATAAGGTCTCTAATCTTCTCTTGTCAGGACTTGGAAATCACACACGTGCACAGGGAAGCAACGATTTATGCAGATTTACTAGCCAAAAAGGCTCATGAGGCACTATCGGAGTGGATTATTCTCCCGGAGCCTGTAGATTTTTTGTCTCGCTCAATTGCAGCCTTATTTGCTGAGTTAGTAGCGTTGGCTTTTTTAGACCTTTATTTTGCTAGGTTATGATGTAATTGTTGCTTAAACTCTCAATATACTAACTTATCATTCAAAAAAAGAGCTTTCTTCTTTTTAGTTTTAGTCCTTGAAGTTTGAAACCATTGTTTTTTGTCCCTTAAGTTTACTCCATTTGTGGCGTTTAGTCCTTTAAATTTATACTGACTGGGTGAGTTGAGGTGCAACCCATGTTGATTTGGACATATGAAAACAAACAATGATTTCCCAAAAGCTTCTCCAACTTCTTCAAACACATCAATAGTGTCGCTGCTCCTCCCACCAAGAAGATGACCCAACTCTAGCTCTCACTACCTCTGCTTGATGAAGAAGACTGCACTTACATGTGAACCTTACTGGGGAACTAGTGACACCATGGTGAGAGAAAGAAAGAGGGAGAGCCATTGTTCTTCATTGTCTTCTTCAACAAGTAGAGGGAGTGAGAACTAGAGCTGGGTTGTCTTCTTGGTTGGAGGAGTCGAGCTATGTTGTCATCTTAGTGGGAGGAGCGACAGCACCATTGACATGCTTGAAGAAGTTGGGGACATGTTTTTGAGAAATCATTTTTTTTTCTTTTTCCAGATGTTTAAGTCATCATGAGTTGCCACCTCAGCTCATCTAATAAGCACAAACTTAACGGTGTTAATGACGCATAGACAAACTTAACACCATTAATGCACAAGGGACTGACAGCCACAGATGGAGTAAACTTGAGGGACCAAAAATAATGATTTCAAACTTCAATGACTAAAATCAAAATGAAGGGAAACTCTAAAGACCATTAGTAGTGTTAACCCAATTTTTTCTTTATCCTGGCCCCTTACAGTTTTCTGAATTAAAGATGGTAGTCTACGTGCTCTCATAATTTGCTAATTCGTAAGAGAGATGGATTATTAACGGATTATATGATCCTCACTTAGCATACAACTGGATTAAATTTACCATATAAATCTACATAAAGTTAAAATCAATCAGATTACATAATATAAATAGATGCAATGAGACTATTATTAATATATTGTTTTATATTAATGACACATAAATTTTATTTCATCAATTTATTTTTAAGAAAATTATTTTGTATTTTATAGCAACTTACATGTCACTTCATTAGCATCTATACCAGCTTTAATTAACATATTATGAGTATAAGGACAAATGGCTATAATTAAGAAAATTGTAAGGATCCAATAAAAAAAGATAATTTGATTAAAAATTATATAAAATTATAAGGATTGACGAATTAATTTTTAATTTCTAAATTTTACAGTTTTAAAAAAAAATGCATATATCATTATTGTATATGATGCATATTTCTTGATCCTTCTGTTTTCTGCAATCTTCTCAACTCAAATTTGCTTCCCCATAGTTTGGAAACTGAACATTCTATCTTCATAGTTGAAGCTCAAAGACATGTACTTTTTACAGAACCCCCATTGTAAGGCTCTTTACTTTGTTCTGTGCTCCTACCTAATAATGTCCATGAGCTGTATGGACACACGACTCAGGTGTGCACTTCCTTATTGGCCTTCAAACCTGAGATTTTGGAGAAATAGCATATGGAGAAAAACTGAAAAAAGTAATTTTGGAGAATAACTTCTGAAAAAAAAAAATTTGGCTTCTAAAAAACGATGGTTTCAACTCCCCAAAATATGGTTTTAGATAGAAAAAGTGCTCTTACAAAAATTTCTGTTGTTTGCCTTTTCGCAAAATATGGCTTAAGGCTCAAAAAGTGCTATTTTGCTGTTACCCAAACACACCTTGTCTCTATTTAACAGCAAGGGCTAAAGCATCTAACGAGCAGAAAGTGTAAGGATTAAACAAAAGGAAAAAAAAAAACTTAAGGACCTATTCTTTCTAATTCTTAATATAGGATATATTTACCTAATTTTATTAAATTAGAAAATTTAGTTAAGTTAGTTAATATGACATGTATTTTCTAAAACACTATAATCATCTTCCATAATTCCTTCATTCCCTCATCTCCTTAATTAATGTTGAGGGAGATGAGATGGAGCATCAATAGGAGTAAATTAGAAAAAAAATTAATTAATATTATAAATTAATATGTTTTATATTTAGGACCAAGATCAATTATTCAAATAAGTTATATTAATTATGGGAGGGAGTAATTCAAAACTGAAGAAAATTACATGGACATCCTTATTAATTTTCCTTTAATATTTCTATTTCCTATTGATTAGATTTGGTTTAAGAACATCTCAACGCATTAGTTATCTAATCAGAGAACGTCGAACATGATTTTTAACACAATCTTTCATTCCAAAATTATTTCTCATGAGAATTATGTCAAACAAATTGAAACAAATACAAAATAATTTAAATAAATTGGACAACTATCATTTTCTTTTGACTGAACTTAGTAACGCAAGTAAGTTTTTTGTTTTATGAGATTGAGATCCAGGTGGTACAGAGTTTCAAGTATATGTTATAGTATATAGTATGATTAAAAATCTGCGGTGAGGGAAATATTACAAGCAACTAAGAAACTCAAAAGCACTTCGGTCAAAAAGGAAAAAAAGAAAAGAAAAGAAAAGAAAAGAAACTCCACAGATAGCTATCATCAATTTGGTGTCCATAATTGACAGACACCAAAAACACTGGGGCTGGCACTCATGAATGAATTTTGATGACTAGGAATGGGAAAAAGAATGGAAATGAAAATAGGAATGGAATTTTAAAAATAAGTTTGGTAGGGAGGGAAGTATAAAATTAAATGGAAGAGCATTAATTTTTTATGATTAACCAAAAAATATAAAAAAATTGTAATGTCACATACAATCAATAAAAAAACCATTAATATGTAAATTTACTTATGAAGTATTCGCAATTGTACACTGGCACTGTAAAGCATCCTTGGCTGCAAAAACACACATGAAAATTCTTAAACCGTGTTCAAAAATATGCAGCCAGTGGACAAAGTACTATGACCATGGTATATAAAGTATGATTTACGTACAACGCTGGCGCCCTATGAAACCAGTGTACAAAGTCCACCTCTTATATCGCTTATTTACAAAAATGTCACAATGTGTATTTTCTACAGCGAAATAGTATGATGAACTGTAAGCCAGAAGACAGAAGTTATGGTTTGCGTGTGAGTTTACGGAGGCGCTAGTGAGTGTCTCTTAGAAGCCTGTGGGTGATTTCTGGAGAGTCGGCCTCAATCTTTGTAATGGAATCGGCTTTCCAAGAAAAGGAGGGTTTTTGCAGAATCTGGATCATTGATCAAGATATCAACGGTCCAGATTTAATATATTATAAAAATATTTTTAAAAAATATTATTATAATATTATAATATAATAATAAAAAATATTTTTATAATATATTAAATCTGAACTGTTGAGATCTTGATCTAACGGTCCAGATTCTGCAAAGGCCCTCATTTTCTTAGAAAGAAAAGGAGGAAAATCAGTTCCCTTTGTAATTGATCCATCGTGTAGCTTCCAATGTTTCTCTAAATTATGTTTCTATGTCATATATTCTTTTTGTTTTTTCTTTTAATTTGATTAAAAAGATATCCCTAAGCTACTTTGAACTGAAGACTAATCCTTTTTGAGATTTATAATGCAAAATTTTTTACCTCTTCTAATCTAATAAGTATCCTTATTTAAACTTGGATTTTTTCTCTTGCAATAGTGATACCACTTGCTCTATCAACAAACAACTTGTGAGTTATGCCATACATTATCTCTTGCCTTCCTTTCCTTTGAATGAGTCTCTAGACTTTATTTTTGGTTCACTAGGCTTTATACCTTATAATTTTGAAGATAATGGGCCTCATGCATCCTTTTAACCCATACACTATGTTTCTATAAGCTATTGGGGTTCGTATATTTCCATTTTGGAGCAAACAGTAATAAGATTGACTCCTTTTCCTCAGTTTATTGAACTAAAGTAATGAGATTGGATATAGCAGAAGGACTTAGTCTGAATTTAATACCTGATAGTTTCTCGAATATAATTTTCTTCAATAAAAGAATACACGTGCCTAACCAAAAGAAAAATAGAATAGCCTTGTACGTACATATATGAAATTAGATATAAGTTATACTTTTTATGACTTGAACAATACTACTTTACCAAAGACTCTTGGATTTAGCGGCACCAAACCCCCTTCTTTGAGAGAGAGGTCACAGGATCAAACCTATACTTATGTGTGAGTGGGTTTGTGTGTTATATTTTTACGTGTGATCTTCATTTGACTCTTATTAAAAAGGAATAATGTGACTTTTTATATCTTAATATGATTTAAAAATTCAAGTGAAAGCTTTTTGTTAAAAGACTCGGTGCTAAACATTGATGCATAGAGGTCTATGTGTCAGCAAAAATGTGTATTTTATTGTAAGAGAAGTGGGACAAGAAACTAAGAAGCTCAGCGATTAATAGAAATTTAATTTAATTTAAATGACATCGCTACTTTGGATAGCCAATTTATCTATGAAAAAATGTCTTGTTACTAATTAGGTTACATGTTAGAACATGACCTAGCTTAGCAAAAAGAATAATATTTTCAACATCAATATGATGGTATCAACAAAGGAGACTAACTCTTTTATTGATATTATCATTTGATATCCAGTTTGGGATTTATGGTTACCCTTTTTAACACAAGTGTTTCCTTTGGAACTCAAACTCAAAATCCTGAAGAATCTAACGGGGCTTTACATGCTTTACATCACTAGACCAATTTTATGATATACTAACCTTATTAGGTATTAGTAAAAAAGAATAATGTTTCAAGGAACTATTGTCGAGACACACACATGGAGGCACAAGGTTACATTTAAATCTGGCCAGACCAGACAACAAACAAAGGATAAACAAGAAGGATATTACATTGTAAAGGGCTTGGGGATGAAGGTGGTCGGAATATTGTAGGAATAGAGAGAATGTCAGGAAAAGGTGTCTGGTTTTGATGAGATCCTTTGTTTGCTGACCAATCCTAATTGTATTTCATAATCTTTTGTAGTCTGTGGATTCGTAGTTTTGGAAGCATTGGGTATTTCTATATCAAAAGGAAAATATGCAACAGTTTGCTAAACAAGTCGAATTCATCATAGAAGGAAGTATACTTGGAAAGGAAACACAGTTAATTTATGCAACAGTTTGCTAAACAAGTCGAATTCATCATAGAAGGAAGTATACTTGGAAAGGAAACACAGTTAATTTGTTTAATTTTTGCATACAGAATTAAAACCGCTTACCTATATAGTTTTGCTACTAAATTTAATTCCAGACTAGCCTCTATATAGTTTACAGTGATTATGTATGATTTTGCATTGAGATCTGCAACTTTGAGCGCATTTCTTTTGTCCCCCCCCCCCCCCCCACAAATCAAAAAACAACAAACCCGCAAACTTAGCCCAACCCAACTTTGCTTTAGTGGCATAGTAGTGGGCCGCAAGGCTTTAAATTTTCTAAGCTCAACTTTCAGTTATGGGCATTGTATTTCAGGCCGAAATGAATTCTTCGACTCCCTACCCAATGCTCCCAAGCATGTCTGCAATGTAAAACCCACAGTGTAACTGGCCACATTGGTGTGAATTCTTAGGCCGAATATCATGTTCATAAGCCCTAAAATGGTACTAAATATTAAATAATGTAGTAAAAATATGGGCTTATCATTTTGCTAAATGTTGTTCAGTTTCTCTTTTAAAAGCCATATTTTTAACCACCTTCCATTTATAGAACAGTACCCAACTGGGAAAAAGAAAAAAAGATGGAATAAGGTTCAAGACCCTTAACTTAGACTAGATATATATCCAGATGCATGTAAGGGATCACTTGTTGTTCCACCTCTTCTTCCCTCGGTCAAGCTTTCTTCCTCTCCCTCTAAGGGCTTGCTTGGTCTGAGGGAGGGGAGGGAAAGTGGGCGGAGGGAAATTTTTTTTGAGTTGAATTTAAAAAAATTAGAGAAATGGGGTTAAAAATTTTTAATTAATTTTTCTTACTCTTTTATCTTATATATTATTTTTATTAAAATTTTATTACCCCACTTCTTCAATTTTTTAAAATTCAACTCATACAAATTTTCCCTCCCCTCCCTTCCCCCTCCAAATCCCTCACACCAAACGGACTCTAAATGGTAATTTTTAGATCGAACTAAAAAAAGAGGTGGGCTAAGCTGCTGGAGTGTTTTAAAAGTGATATAAGATATTTTGTTCCTTGATCCCACACACAAGCCTCAAACATAACTTTGGTCGTACAATTTTTTAAAATTTTCCATGGATCCAACTCAAAATCTGAAGGTCCTCAATTCTGGACTCTGGAGATGACGTCCTAACCTTCCCAAATTGGGCCTAGCCTTGACTAAAATTCATTTTTGAGTTGGGATAATGAAATTACTATTTTACCCCTTCTTTATTGACATTCGAACTCCGAATTCCCAAATAAATTTTAAAAATTAATCTTTAATACTTTTCTAGGCTCCTATCCTATATAATTTTGGGGCATTTTTTCATAATCATACTTTTTGGCCGATGTTTTCTGTCATTTACACTTTTGCCCATGAACTTCTTATAATCACAACATTTTTTTTTATTTGATAAGGGGTTTCCCTTTTGAGAGAGGTTTTGCTTCTTCTAATAAGTATATTTCCCATAATTCGAATTTTTATTCTTATCCTTACGGGGGTGAGGTCGCTTATCACCTCAACTAACAGCTTATTAGTTATAATCACAACATTTAACTCAACTAATTAACCATCCCTCTTACTTTTTTTCTTTTTGAACTTAGTATACGTAGATGTGAGATGTTACAATATACACCTCAAGTCCTTAACCCTTATTTAAATATCTCTCGTTGGATCGATCTCCCCTTTTTAAATATTTTGAGACTATTTTTATTGAAGAAATATGAATAATATGGTACCTTCTTTGCATGTGTCTAACAACTTTAAAAGCTTCCCGGGGGTCCCAACTCTATCCTCTATCAAGGCTGCCAAACCTATGACTCTACAACAAAAATAAATTCACGACCTAACAAAAGAAGGTTTCTCTTACGTGCATCAATATAAAAACCAAAAAGAAAGTATCCCTAAATCTTCATCCAAACTCAAACCAATATAACATATATATCCCTTGTTCAGATCCAGTCATGGCTTCTTCTTCTGCAACAGGGAAATCCATGCTCGTAACTTTCGTTGTGGCTCTCATTACATTATTTTTAAGCGTGATGATGAGTACAAGTATTCTAACAGCTAGTGAGGTTACTATTAATGTTATGCCAGTTATTACTCGAGGCAATTCTGATGCTCCTCCACTTGTTATCCGTCCCATTCCAATTCCTTCAGTCCCATTCCCACCACAGGACACCAAATCTCCCTAATGTTTTTAATGGGAAAATGACCATGA
The DNA here is from genome assembly GCA_963242795.1 of Inga leiocalycina. Classification (NCBI taxonomy): domain Eukaryota; kingdom Viridiplantae; phylum Streptophyta; class Magnoliopsida; order Fabales; family Fabaceae; genus Inga; species Inga leiocalycina. Next base: position 66,051,667 of record OY725321.1, read on the forward strand.
AGTTCTAAGGAAGGGATTTATTAACAAAAAAAAAAAAAAAAAAAGTTCCAATGATAAGTGAGCGGCATAAACCTGTTTTTAATTCTTCTTATATTGAAACTTGTCATTATATGTTTTTTGTTATTATTGGACTTTTGAGTGATCAAATCTCTTCCTTAAGACTTTATAGTAAATTCTCCCGTTTTTAATTCAGGTTATCCCGTTTAGCCTTAATTATGTCATATATCTTCACATCCTATAGGCTGTATGTATGTATGTATGAGCACTCATCCGCCTAAATAATGAAGCCTGGATCTTTGTTATAAAATGCAGTAAGTGATGCTACATAGAGAAGGATTAGATGGGCCCCACTCACAGCTGGGTCCCACCCCATTTCTTCTCTTTCTCTTTCTCTACGTTTTGTGGGAAAGAGTTTATATGCTTGTCGTATAGATCGATGTGGTAGTCTTCGACTGATCGATGTGAGGAGGATTTGTGTGAGGCTTTCAATAATGTACTTTTCATGCTGTGATTGGTGTCACAATATATATATATATATATATATATATAAACAGTGTCATTTATTAATGTGGTTACTGTCTTGAGAGTTAGTAAACTATGTGTATATATAAATCAAGGAAATTAATCTTCTAACCCTTGAGGTTTTGAATTCGAATAGAATTTTGGTTTTCACATCCGCCCAGGTAAATATAATTTATAATGAATAATCATGGTAAACTTTTTAGTTTAATAAAGTAAATCGTGACAATATTTAAATATTTCAGAGTTTATTGTGTATGATTCTTTACTATAAATCTATATTTTATATTAATATTTATATTAGCAATATTGATTAGATTCGGATATACTATTTATGCGTTAATTTTAGTATTGATATTCTATGTGGTTAATGACTTATAAGGTACATCTCATCGGAATGTCTAATTAAAGGATGTTGAACATGATTTTAACACAATATTTTCTTCTAAAATTATTTTTCATGAGATCATTATGTCTATCCAATTAAAAAAAAATACAAAATTAATAAAATGGACAAGTCTCCTTTAATTTTCTTTTAATTAGACCTGTTAGCGTTAGTAAATTGCATTTTAATATCAACATGATGGTGCCAACAATTGAACCCTGAATTCATGGTAGTCAGGACAATTATCAATGTCATACTATTACAAAATCTAGGGTTAATATAACTTTTGGTCCCTGAAGTTTGATCCAATTTTGGTTTTGGTCCCTGAAGTTTGAAATATGTGGTTTTGGTCCCTGAAGTTTCACCCGATTTTGGTTTTGGTCTCTGAAGTTTGAAATCGGTGGTTTTGGTTCCTGAAGTTTCACCCGATTTTGGTTTTGGTCCCTCAAATTTGAAAAGGATTTGGCGACCCAATTAAAAAACCCGACCCGACCCGGAAAAAAAACCAAGTCCTTTTCAAACTTGAGGGACCAAAACCAAAATCGGGTAAAACTTCAAGGACCAAAACCACCGATTTCAAACTTCAGGGACCAAAATCAAAATTGAGTGAAACTTCAGGGACCAAAACCACCGATTTCAAACTCAGGGACCAAAACCAAAATTAGATCAAACTTCAGGGACCAAAAGTTATATTAACCCCAAAATCTATCACAGTTGTTTTTTACCATACATCATGGTTTCAAACTGTTATATATGGAGGCACTATATATGCTTAACGTAGATACTTAACAGTTCCAAACCAAAATGTATTGAGGGCATATTTAATGGTTCCTTATTAATAACTATAATATATTGAGGGCATAGTTAACACTTCTTTGTTAATAACCACTTTGTTAATATAAAGTGGCTTTATTTTTTTGTTATATATAGTTAACTACTTGGGAAAATTCTAATTAAGTCCATCTGAAATGATCAAAACCAAAATCAAACCTACACTTTTAACAATTCTTAATCAGGCTAAGAGGTATTTTTAAGGATTTCTGAATATTGTTAAAAGACCAAAATGCCCATATGTCATTAAAAAGGAAAATTTAACATAGTTAAAAAGAAAAAAAGGGATTTCTAAATTAAACCTTATCTAACTTAAATTAATTAATAACTATTCAGTATAATTAGTATGCATTTTTTATTTTAATTATGGACGTTTGATAGAGTTTTTTTTTTTTTGAAAAATATGATCATGGATTGATATACTTATATCTATGTATAATATATGAAAATTTTCACAAAATAGTGACTTATAAATAATACCACTCATTTTTTATACTTCACACAAACACATCAATCTACACTAGTTTAAGTAATAAAAATAAAATACTTAGCATAATTCTAAAATATTATGCTTCCTGATTGTGAAGCTTTATATAAAATGAGTGTATTTTAATTTGTGCTTATCAACTCCACAAATTGTCAATTCTTTTTTTGGGATTTTCCCTATATTATGTATGTATGTATGTATGTATGTATGTATGTATGTATGTATGTATGTAATTCATTCATTAATTTCCAAAATTTTACATACAAATATATACTTCTCTCTCTAAGTTGTCTAATATTGTTCATGTTTTAACTATCTATATATATGCGTTGAGGATCCATTTACATATCAAGAATTCAATCATCAAGTTTAATTATTGATTTTGTATTCTGCAAATTATTTCTGGGTCCCCACTCACACGGTTTCACTTTATTTTTTTAGGTTTGCAGAGATGAAACAACCTATTCTAAATTATTGTTGTACTATTTTATGTGAAGGAAATAATAATTAAGTTTGGTTAAAGCGGAGAAGATAAGCTGGAAATTATATGTGAAATCCTCAAATTTTAATATATTTAAGTTATTTTTTCCCTCGATTGAAATATGACCATGATGTTGCACAAATGATTTAAGTATATAATCGTTGATAGAAATATAATATACAAATAGATGATCATATTTTTTTTAGAAAAACATTTGTCAAATATTTGAAGGCAAAATAACAAATGCATGCTGGTTTGAATAGTTATTCATTAGTTTAAGTTAGATGAGGGTTAATTTAGAAATTTTTTTTTTCTTTTTATCTACCTTCAATTTTCCTTTCAACAATAGAGGGCATTCTGCTCTTTTAACAACATTTGAAAATCCCTAATTAGGTTTCTTGATCTCATTAAGAATTTGTTAAAAGTGTAGACCCAATTTTGGTTTTTACGATTTCAATTGGATTTAATTGGAATTTTTTCTATTTATTTTTTATTTAGTTTTACTCTTAATATTTGTTATATAAGGAAAAATAAAATTATTGATAATAATATTAAATAAAAAAATTATATTGATTCTATTCAAAATTCAATATATCATAGATAAACATCATACAATGTAAAAGAAAGTAATCATTTAAACACTCTTGCAATAGAACAATAGAACGTTATCTTCATTACTACAAAAAACTATAAATGTTGTGCTTATTTGTAAGGTTTGTAGCTTTTTAAAAACCAAGGTTATTAAAACGGGACCGACCTCTGAACTGGTTGAGGTAGTGGGTTAATGGTTAGTGGGTTAGCTCAGAGTCAATCTGGGGCCAAACCTGTAGGAAATAAAAAAATTTAAAAATAATTTAAATCCTCATCATAATAACACACCATCCAAAATCAATTTAATACTTTGAATAACTAATTAACAAAATAATCATATACTTATCCAATAGTCTTTACAATTTCTTTAATTTATTGACATCAAAGTATTAATCGACCACCCAATGAAACTATAATAAATAATCACTAGATATTCTTCCTAGCAGATTATCAAAATAGATAGATGATAACAAAATATTCCTACATATAATCTCTTAATCATTAAACTAATAGTCATTAACATAAAAATTATCATTAACTTCGACTAATATTGATATTTTCGCCATAAAAATATTTTTTTTTTTAAAGAAAAGGCAACTGGGTCGACCCAGCAACTTGGCCATGTCGACCGGGTTGAGCCCAGGTTGAGACCTGCCCAGACTGGTTTCATGGCTTGGTTGCCAGTTTCCAGGCTTACTATAATATCCTGAATTTTGGGATTGGAGGCTTGGGAATAAGCCTAAATTAAGTGGATTGCTAAGACTCGATTTACCAGGTGCCCTAAATCTATTCTTTAATGTTTTTTATATCTTTGGGGTATTAAGAAAGTAAAATGGTGATTTTTGGAGAATGTGATTATGCTTCTAGTGAAATTTCTTGTGAGGCAGTGAGCTTGTCATGAGATTTTGGAAGACTAATGATAGGAACAAATTATGAAATTTTATAAGGTGAAAGTAGACATCCTAAGCTCTAATTTGATAAGTTATATTAATCAATTAGAGTTATACAAAAAGTTATGAATTTTTGAAATTTGCCCAGCAAAATTGATTATTTTCTAGAACAGCATGCAAAGATTGAAAATTTGGGAATCTTGTGCTTCTAGCTAGCAAAAGGCTATACTTTTCTCCTCCTCCCTTCTTCAACTTTACTCTTCCTCCTCCTCCCTTCTTTGTCATACGTCCTCTATCCTGTGCCTCTCTGATTCACTTCCTCACTCGGAACCCCTTCTTCTTGCTGTGTATTCAGTAGCTGCAGATTCTGAAGAAATCAAAACAAGATTAAATAAGAAGAAGAAGATTCAAGCAAGGCACACACCATTGTGATGCCCTCCACGTCCTGCCTTCCATTGTGACGCATGCAGGCTCCCCCCCTCTGGTTAGTTTTTTTTAAAATATGAATTTACTTGAATTAAATTTAAACTTGCAATGTGAAATTATTTTATATGATTTTAGTTATTGGAGTGATTTTACCTTGTGACTGAATTTTTTTGTGTTTTTTGGCCAGAACTATAGAATCATTGTTAGCTAGTAGTTATGCAACAATATATTGTTTGATATGTTTGGAGCTTGAAAATGTTTGTTTTATATGTTTGGAGCTTGGAAATTAAGAGGGAAAAAACGTATGTATATTATTATAAATAAATGAAGCTATTGATTGATTTTGATGAAATGAACAGCAATTAAACATAATAATTTTTGTTTGTTTAAATATGGTTGGTTTTTATTTTTTTTAGATTAGATTAGTATGATTATTATTAGTGTAGTGATGAAAATCTTATTTTAAGATAAAGGGATTAATAAGATAAAGACATTGATCATTAATAAATATATAATTGATTATTAAGAAACATGATATAATTAATAAATAGATTGAAATATATTCTATTAATCATTCTCTTCAAATTATTATAAGTTCTTTATCTCCTAGAATAGAAAAAAAAATTGAATATTTATTTGAAATTCTATATTATTTTCTATATTCATAGGAGAATTATATTATCAATAGCTAAGAATACAAAGTTAATAACTAAGATAGGGTTCCTTGAAATTTTGGGATGTCTTACTTTTAAGGGGAAATACTGTCAAAATTTTTGTTGAAAAAAGTGAAAAAAGGCAATCCCATCCTATATCGTTGATAATTGTACTAAACGTGTGAGTGTTATTGGGAATGACTTAGGTGGTAACAAAATGGATCACCATTTATTTTTTGTTGTTTTTCATTCATAGAAATTAAGTGCAGTAAATGCATAGAGGCAATCAGAAAATAAATATCAACATTACATGTCTCATGGTGGATATCGGAAGCTTGAGTAGCAAATGATGCAAGAAGAGTTAGAGAAAATGAAGGAAGCAGCGGAATCTGATCCTAGCGTTGTTATCCAGGCCTTAGCACCTCCTCCACGTCACAAAAAATGGAAAGCAAGGAGGATTAAGGGTGGGAAGTACATAAATCCGGTTGTTGCTGAGGTTGCTGCGAGGATTATAAGTAGTTATACCATAAGTAACTAATTTTTTGCATATCGAGAGTGGTTTCGATACATTTATGATAAATTGTATGCTACAGGATGAACTGGAAGATCATAGTAGCCAAGGTTCATTCAATCCAAGTAAATGGATGGACATCTTGTCAACGGCTATTGGGAAGGCAGATGACCTTGGTCGCGTTTGAGGAGAGACACGGGGAGTTAGTACCGTGAGGTATTTTGGATGAGACTCACATTATTTGTGACAAGCTAGACCTAGTAGGAACCTTCATGACAAGCTCCGACAAGAGCTACTGCCAGAGCTTCAACTTGAAATGGAAAAGATGTTCGAAGCGTAAACGGCAAGGGACGAGCATAGAACTCAGGAATCCCCAGCCTTCAATAGCACCAAAGGAAGTTACAACCCTTTGGAGGAACCACTTGGCGACCCTTCTCCCACTCCAGTGTCGGGAGACCCTTCCACCCTCTATTTTGATGATCCACTGTTGCATGTTGTTGTCGATGCTCTCATTCACACAAGTGCTACCACCCACCATCATCAACAAATTCTGTAGGATTTTTGTAGGGTGAATGTGACGAGTGTTAGAAAGGTTGAAGAAGGTACAACTATCCCTGTTCCTGATCTAGAAGTTGGCACGTTAGGTCAGGCGATAGGATCTTCATCCTTTGGCCTCACAATCTTATTGGTTTAGACACAACGCCTCCAATGGTAGGCATTACCTTACTATTACTGAAAATCTGTTAACATCCTAATGACAATTTGTTTTTTGATGTTCTGAAAGGATGACGAAGATGCGAGGAAATTGCCCTACTTAGCACGACTGCAACAGATCTACAAGGGCATTAAATAGGTTGACTTGAAGATGACTCAAGGGATTGTGGGCCTTACATTGGAGTATCCCTACACGATTGACAATACAGATCTCAAGCAATTTATCAGGTTGGAGGAGATAGATACAGGGTGGGTGAAATTTGCAATCCGGTAAGTTGTTTTTTTCAATTTTCCCATATAATTCATTTAGTGGTTTTTTGATTTCATACATTTAATAATTCATTCCTTATTTTAATTCTATTATAGCATCTTCCACGGCTTCTGCACAAACATAGAAAGACGTGATTGGTATGGATTCTTATGCCCACGAATACGACAGGGGATACCAATACTGTGGTGTATAGGACTCACTATGTCGGCTACACAATGGGAAAGACCAAACTTCATTGTTATCTAGCACCCATTGTTCAACGGTTCGTATTTTCATTTTGTCAATTTAAGATGTTTAATAAATAATTACCTTGTCATCTAACTTCATTTTAATCTGTACATGTTGTTATAGTTACCATTTTAGTTTGTGTGTTATATGTCCTCACCGCAATGTAGTTTATTGGTTTGATCCCTTGCGTAAAAGGCCAGACAAAGATACAAAATCCATCTTTGACACGTAAGTTATTCTGTTTGTATTTTATTGACTCTTAAAAAAAATGAATAGTTCTAATTTCTGTTGATTTTGATTTTCATGACAGTGCTTGTTAAACATATAGAGTCCTAGGCGGGTCATACGAGGATACAGTTGTAAAAAACCCAAAGTGGTTTTATCCGATAGTAAGTAGTTTCGATTCTAATTGTTTCATTGACAGCCGTTTTAGACATACCTTTATTAATTTTAACAACCAATTGGCTTTGATTTAAAGTGCCCTTGACAACCTGGCAACACTGAATACAGATATTATGTTATACTTTATATGTATAACATCACTCAAAGTGGAATTACTAGCGATTTTGAAAAGGTTATTGCTTTTTCATTCTCAAATGATAATATTTTTGGTGTTCCAATTGAAATACTAATTAATTCATTTTCTTGATTCATTTCATCAAAGCTTATTTTCTAATTTTCAGATTTTTGATAATAGAGATGCCTACCTACATGAAGACCTTAATTTGTTCAGAGACCTTTTGGCTGGACATCTTCTTCAACATATAGAGCAGTAAACTTTTTATTTATATCAGTTTGTAGTTGTGTAATGACAGCGTTTTGACACTTTCTGGTTGTTATTGTACATATATATAGTAGTAGGTTGTATGAGTTGTTATTGTATGTATATATAGTAAAGATTGTAGTGCTAGATATCCTTACCATTTTGTAATGGACATTGTGGCTTATGAATCCATTTTCTATTCTGTTTCTGCAGTTTGAATTCGCTGGGTACCTAATGCAGAATGTAAATAATCATTTTAAAAAAAAATCAAACCTTTTAATGTTCCAAATTAAGAATTGGGACGTCTAAAATCCCCTTGTAGAGGACTTTAGACGTCCTAAATTGAGATTTGAAATATCTAAAGTTCTCACTTTAGATGTCCCATTTTTTTGGGACGCCTTTTCTTAAAACATACTACGCCCCCACTTAGACATCTCCCAGTTTTTGGAAGTTAAAAGTGCCAAAATAGGGATGTTAAAACCCCTTTTTGTAGTAGTGTATGTTGTTGTTATTATTGTTCTTGGAAGGTTTGGTGTTTGTAGGTTGAATTTGTAAATTTGTAAAGTGATAACCCTAAGGGGTCATGCTGCCCAAATTTCCTCAAATCATGGTTAGTAAGTGTTTATATGATTTAATAAGGGATTATGAGTGGAAAGGATTAAGCTTTAGGTGTTGAAACACAAAATTGTATTTTTCCTTTTTCCCTTAACATGTTTTGGCCAAGGGGAGTTTAGGGGGAAGGAGCTCAATTTTCATAAATTTGATGATTTTATGGTGTTCAAGAGGAAAAATTAGGCAGGATTACAGTTGGTCACTTTTTCAGAAAACGCCGAGAAAGCATAATTACAAAAACGCCCCTAAAACCATTAAATCAGGGCTGTCAAGGGCAATTTCGTCATTTGGTAGTGAATTTGGAAAATTCAAGCCCAGAAATGGATTTCTTGGGTGGAAATATGTCAAGATAGCCCATATCAATATTTTAAAAAAAGGATAGTCGGGCCAGGTACGGTGGGGCCGGGTCCCGAAGGCATTTTGGTAAATTTCCACCATAGACTAATATAACCACAATAAACACTATGGTAGTGCCTAAAATGATACATGAATGGTTTTTAATCTAATTCTTGTACATTTAACATTTTAGGACTGAGTCGGGAACCGAAAGTCAACACGTTTTACGAGGCACGCGATACGGGGGTGATAGAGCTTTGAGGTAGGAACATTATCCTTCATACATCATGCCATAGTTCATATGATTGTGTGGATGCCATTGTTTGTACTTTTAATCAATATGGTTTGCTTAGAAGAGACAGTTAATACCGGAGGTGTACTTATACTAGGAGTTCGCTAAGAATCCAACCGGTGTACGCTAGTGGGGTAGGGGCCCTACACATGTATACATGACGATGAGGTGTTATATTATTCATTAATTGGTGCATACACGGTGTATATCATATTTACTTTTCACATTTTATATGAACAATAACATGTTTCTATTGTGATTCTTTAGAATCTCACCCGCTTTTTCTAACAAAAATGTGTGTGGGAACTAGCAGATCCAAAGGCAAGATCGTTGACATAGAGAACGGATGGGCACGGATACCGAGATGAAGATTGTGGTTATATGTAGTCTTTAATTTTAAGTATTTAGAGAAATTGTATATATTACCTCAACCTAAAGGGAATTCATCAACATAATAATGTACTATATATCGATATTATTATGCTATTCTTGTGTTGCTCATCAAACTGCATGCAAGCACTCTGAAAATATAGAAAATAAGATAAGGGTGTGACACTTACCGATCTGGTTTGATCCAGATTTGATAATATTGTTAAAAACGCTACATACTCCAATACAACACAAACAAGCTGTAGCACTTTGGGAAACGCTACAGCATATATATATATTTTTAACATTTAATAATATATTGTAGCACTTCCTTGCTTGTGCCATATTTTTAAAACAATATATATATATATTATCATCCAAAATGAAAATAAGAAAAAACAATTAATGGAAGGAAGTTATGATTAGCAACTCATTGCTGACCCCAAAAAATAACCTAAACGAAGTTATTACAATAACAAAATAAAATATGGAATTGGTTATCTTGCAATGATATGCCACAAAAATTATACAACCTACGTCCACCATATAGGATGAACTGGGTCCAACTGTCCAAGCACAAAACGAGAATCCCTAAAATACCCATAATGGTGAATGCCTGAAACTGCAAAATAGAGAGGAGGGCATCATCACATATTAGAAAGAGGAGTCAATAGAAGGAAGATTCAATAAAAGATGAAAAATTACATGCCACATATCCGAATGGTAAGGGGAGTTAAGGGGTTTGTTCATGCAAAAGTCTCTTGCCATTGCTGAGAATGAGAAGGAGTTTGATGCAACCAGCGATGAGGCTAGATTGAAGTGTGGTGGCATACGACGACATGAAAGGGTGAAGCCTGATAGAAGACAGGAGACAAATAAGGAAGGAGAGAGCTTGAGGGAAGAAGAGTGGAAAAGAATGAGGAAAGGATGAAAGGGAAGGCGTGGTTACTTAAGAAATAGTGGGGAAGGAGAGGGTTAAGCGAAAAGTGGCTAAGGTTTAGGGTGTGTGTGGAGGAGGAGCTTTTTTTTAAAAAAAAATTAATAGCTTCTATATACTCAAGCGCTACAAGTGCTAATAGCTTTCTATAGTGCTTGCGTTTTCAAAAAAAATTTATTCACCTTATGTAGCACTTGCATCATCAAACGCAAGCATATACAAAATACAATCCATTTACATATGCCCAATGTGTAATCATAATTATTTGGACAAAGGTGCAAAAATACCCATATACATATACCTAATGTGCTCTTGGCACCATATACAATCCTTGGGTGCAAAATGATTATCATATAGTAAAAGGGTACCAAAATGCAGTGCCATTACTTTGCCCAAACATCCGTTAGTTTCCAATTATGGGCACTACTTTTTATTACATGTGTCAGCCACTGTGTCTATTTTGACCAAGTTGGACCTCGCTTATTAGCTGGCTAGGATGCTGAGTTGGGGGAAAGAAATTTCCACGTGTTTATGAAATTAAATAAGCAGTAGAGGAGGACTATTAAAAAAGATGATGATTAAAAAAAAAAGAAAAACATCATGGGCTAAAGAAGGGACAAGACTCAACAGATAAAAAAGGGGACAAAGACTGAAAAACGTGACTCATCAAAAGCCATGGAATCATTACTGTCTTCTTCACCTATCTTCTTTTTATTATTTGATCTTCTTCTATTTTTTTTGTCGCCGCCATGGAAGTTATCTTCTTCGTTCTCAATAATGTTGTTACAATCATCATCTTCTATGGGAGATGCTGTGTACATGGTCCAGCTTGATTCGCTGCTACTGCATCCTTCTGCACCCATGATTTGTCTCCAAGAATCCATTTTTTAAAGACAGAATAATGTTTTAGTGAGAGAGAGAGAGAGTATGTGTGTGTGAAAATAGATGACTTTTGTGATAATCGGACCTTCATAATCATCCTTTTGACTAGGTGGCCTCAACAGCATAACCCATAATCTGCTTCTTACCATCGTTAAAGATGAGACTAATGCCATGTTTTCCCCTCAAATCTCCCTTTTCGTCTTGCCAATTTTCTCTTTTGTCAACACTTTGCCTTGATTTTCTTAGTTGACGAAGAGGAGTTTGGTGTGGGTTTTAATGGAGAACATAAAGGTTGTTGTCGAGTTCTACTACTACAAAGACATGATTCCACGACACCAAACAACGACAGTTTTTAGAAACCAGACGTAAAAAGGTACTGGCTAAACTTACAACGACCATTTTTATCAAAACGGTCGTTGAAGGCATGTTTTAATGACCGTTATTAGAAACGGTCATTGTAAGCAAGGTTACAACGACCGTTTCAAATAACGGTCATTGTATCTAACATACAACGACCATTCTCTAAAACAGTCATTTTAGCTCAGCTCTACAACGACCATTTTTAGAGAACGGATGTTGTAACCTAGAATAAAATCACCCCCTGTTCCTCATTTTTCGATTTCCCCCTTTGCTCTTCAATTCGCGCCTCCTTCTCTCACCTAATCTCTGACTACCCTCCCTCACTTTTCCTCACAGCTTGTTCTTCACAAGTCGCAAGTGGTGACTAGCTGTTCTGTCTCTTTGGTGTATCCTTCTCCCTCCCCCTCTCACGTTGCCATAGTCGTTGCCATCCTCCATTGGTGTGGGTTATATAGCTTCCCTATTTTCCCTTTTCGGTTTAGGTATGTTGTTTTCCCTTTTCTGTAGCTACCCTCTTATGATTCCTCTGTTCATCTTGGTTCTGCAGCTCCCCTCTCTCACCTCTTCGGTTTAGGTTAGCCACACTGCATTTATTTACTTTCCTTTTCTTTTTGTTGCACACAAGGTGCATTTGTGGTTAGGTTAATCGCTTGTTTTGTCAAATTGCTTGCATTCTTCGATTCAGGTGTGCTGTACTCTTCTCAGTCCTCTATTCATGTTGGTTCTGCAGCTCCCCTCTCTTACCTCTTCTATTCAAGTTAGCCACATTGCATTTATTTTAATTTCCTTTTGTTTCTACTGCACATAACGTGCATTTGTGCTTAGGTTAATTGCTTGGTTAGGTATGTAATAGACTTTAGAAAGTTGGTTTTAAATAGATGCTCATCTTTTAATTCCCTTTTATTACTTTTAACATGCTACAATTTATTAACTCACACACAAAAATGAAGAGGGGGAAGTATGTATTAGGCTATCAGCAATACATACTGTGAGCCGTGTTAGTAAGGAATGAAAACTAAAAACTTGAAGAGGGGAAGTATGTTCAAAACCTTCCACACATTTGTCAGCTAGCCACTAATTATAATTTTATTAAAAAAATTAAAAATTTGGTGGGATAATATGTAGTTATTAGCGTGTAGTGTCATCAATGAATTAATTCAATTTTAATGGTGATAGGATAGTGGCTATGAAACCCAATCAAGACAGACTAATAATATTGCGAGCCGTGTTAGTAATGAATAAGATGAAGAAAGGGGATAGGGCAGTAAGGTAAAAGAATGTGTAATAACATTTCCTTTTCCTTGACGGTGGGGGGCAAAACTAGTGTCCCTCACAAAAAAAAAACTATATGTTTTAATTTGTTACATATAATTTGTCAATAATATTATTGAACACTTTTGATTACTGATCCAATTTGCATTGGATAAATTACAACTTAATAATTTCGTGACATGGGGTCCTTATTGATAAAACCATCAATTATGATTTGTTGCTATTCTAATTTTATATAGGTGGCCAGCATAAAAAAACCATTTGTTGCTAATTAATTAACTCATACACTTTATTAATATTGTACTATGTGAATGTTACCTGTGTGTCTATATCACTGCTTATAGAATATATCATTGCTCACAGAATACACTTCTTCCACTTTATTAATATTGTAGTGTGTGGTTCATATATATGTCTGAAAATGATGGCATCATGTGATGAGTACGATCAATACAAAGACTTTTATTTGATGCATTTTTGTACAATCTATATATCATTGCTCACAGAATATACTTTGATCAACTACGTGCTCTCATGCTTTTCAAACTTAGCCTATCTTTTACATATAAATCTAGCATAATCCAGTTCAAGTTTACATGTACATATGCATGCACAACACATAAATAGAGTCATACATGGGGCGTTTTTGTTTCAAAAATTTCCACCGAAAAGTTGTGGGCACCAACAAATTTTGGAAGGGACATGCTCTCATGTATGCCAAACATTTATTTTATTCCACCATAGTTTTATATTCACACTTTATGGTTTTCTTATCTTCTTGTTTTTTTTATTATAGTTGATAGTTATTCATTATAGCTGCAACCTTAGGTAGACCTTATTCTAAGACACTTAAATTGTATAGTAGTTTATAAGAAGCACAATATATATAACTTCTTGTAGCTACAACCTTGGTTTTATTATCTTCTTGTTTTTAGGTTCCATGATTTGTATATAGTGTTTAACTTCTTTGTTTAAATTTTCCAATGTATATAACTTTTTAAGTAGCATAATGGTAAATTTGAGTGTCATTGCAAATGGATTAGGTGGTAATAAAATGGATCACAACTGGATGAATGCATTGAGAACTAGTGAAGAATATGAGAAAGGGGTGGAAGAGTTTATTGAATTTTCCAAAATGAATGTGCCTAGTACAAATGTGAAGTGTTTAAATGAGAGCCGACGGGATATTAATGATATAAGAGATCACTTAGTTTGTGATGGAATAGATCTTTGGTACACAAGGTAGATATGGCATGGTGAGGAAGTAACCACTTGTGCGTCCCACGAGAAGGAAGTTTTGGAGGTTGGAGATAATGATAGGATGGAGAAAATGATTCATGATGTTGGGTAGAATGTTTTGCACAATAGCTTATATATGATAGCATGCGGAGTTATGCGGAGACACCTTTGTACATTGGGTGTATTAAGTATACACGTTTGTCAAGTATTTTGCACTTGGTCAACTTAAAGGCAACTTGTGGGTGGACCGATAGTAGTTTCACATTATTAGTTGAATTGTTGTGTGATGTTTCTAGAGGATAATGTACTTCTAAATCATATGTATAAAGCCAAGAAATCTTGTTTACGATGGGTATGGAGTATAAAAAGATACATACTTGCCCTAATGGCTGCGTATTGTACAGAAATAAGTATGAAGGATTAAGTGAGTGTCCTAAATGTAAAAATTCTAGATACAAAGTAAAGAAAGGTACTGGGTATGGTGATGAGACAAGTAAAAAGCAACCTTTAAAGGTTTTATGGTATCTTCCAATCATTCCATGGTTTAAACGAATGTTTGCTAATGTGAAAGAAGTGAAGAAGTTGAGATGGCATTGTGATGACAGAATATGTGATGGAAAATACCTTTGGCACCTGGCTGACTCTCTACAATGGAAGAAAATAGATGAAGTGTATCCCAAATTTGGCAGCGTACCAAGAAACCTTCAGCTTGGGCTTTGCATAGATGGAATCAATCTTTATGGTACTTTTAGTAGTACACATAGTGCATGGCCAGTTCTGCTGGTGATTTACAACTTACCTTCCTAGTTGTGTATGAAACGCAAGTACATGATACTTTCTATGATGATTTTGGGACCAAAACAGTTGGAGAACGATATCGATGTCTACTTGGCACCTTTGATAAAGGACTTAAAGAAGTTGTGGGAGGATGGTGTAGATGTGTTTGATGCAAATAACTAACAGTCTTTTAAGTAATGTGCAATGATTTTCACCACAATTAACGAATTCCTTGCATACGAGAACTTATTAGGTTATAGTGTGAAGGGTTATAAAGCATGTATGATATGTGAAGTAAGTATACACTTTCATCAACTTAAGCATGGTAGAAAAATGGTCTACCTTAGTCATAGACGATTTCTTCTACAGTTGCACTCATACCATAGGCTAAATAAAACTTTTAACGGTTTATTGGAGAATGGAATGGATCCGAAGGCATTAGCTAGAGACGAGGTTTATAGTCAGGTGGAAAAAATTAATGTCACTTTTGGTAAGAATCAAAGGACTACGAGTGAGAAGAACATATGGAAGAAGCGGTTAATTTTCTTTGATCTTCCATATTGGCATAGTCTTGATGTAAGACATGGTATTGATGTGATGCATGTGGAGAAAAATGTATGTGATAGCCTTGTTGGTACACTTTTGCATATACTAGGTAAGACTATAGATGGAATTAGTACGAGGCTAGACTTTGTTGAAATGAGAATAAGAGAACGGCTACATCCAAAACTAAGAGATGATGGTAAGAGGGCATATACAGAGCCAGCAAGGCATACATTGTCAAAAACTGAGAGAAGAAGTTTGTGCGGGTGTTTGCATGGCATTAGGTGCCACAAGGATATTCTTCTAATGTGAGCAGGATTGTGTCAATAAAAGATTTCAAGTTAGTAGGAATGAAGTCCTATGATTGCCATGTCTTAATGCAACAACTATTACCAGTAGTGTAACACCCTGCCTTTAATCACGTAATTATAATTCGATATTTGGTAATTAAATTGGATTAGAGACCGTCGAATAGTTCAAAACTCATTTAATATTCCCTTTAATAGTAGGGACGTTATGAAATTTTCAAAACTTCATTCCTCTTTCGGTCTCAAGTTCGATTATCGAATATAATCACCTGTGCAATTTAACTACATTTACGTATGACAGAGTGTATAACCAAAATCCAGGCAAACCCCGGGTTCAACTATAGATATATAATTCCAAGTTCTGCTAAAGGGATTACAGGTTTAAGTATTTAAACTATTTACAACCCAACAATATACAGTAATCCCTATCCAACCAATCTAACCAACATTTCCAAAATAAATGTCCCTATGAAACTCTACCCGCTCCGGGTCACGCGCTTCTCCTTGGAGCCACTCGCCCTGTCTGAAAGGTTAGTACAAAGGAAAGAATGAGATTCAAAAGAATCCCAGTAGTAACTAAACATTTATACCACATATAAGCACACAGCATGTAAGCAAATCATCATACAGCAGCAGCAACCAATATCAAACACCACCCTCATCCCCTTTCTCCGCCGGGAAGGCACACTGCCCTAACCCGAACCGTTGTTAGCTACTCAGGGACTATTGGCGTGGCATATCACACTCCACCCTCATCCCCTTTCTCCGCCGGGAAGGCACACTGCCCTAACCCGAACCGTTGTTAGCTACTCAGGGACTATTGGTGCGGCAGTGCATACATATAGCCTTATAGCTCATACAGCTAACCGGCTTTCACAAATGGCCCGTCGGCCTCACAATCAGCCTATCGGCCTCATGTCACATAATCACACCTCATCCTCATCCCCTTTCTCCGCCGGGAAGGCACACCGTCCTAACCCGAACCGTTGTTAGCTACTCAGGGACTATTGGACTGACGGTGCTAACACATATTCACATAAGTCGCAATATCCGAATTCATCACAAATCACTGATCATACACACATACAATGCATCATAAATGGTACGAAAGAAAAGTCACTACCTCGCTCTTTCCTGAAGTTAACTGGCTCAGTGGGCTCCCGAGGACGGCAGATGTCAAATCCTATAATCAAATTAGGGACAATAGGTCAATCTCTTTTCCAAGTTCTTAATTCTATAATACTTTATGTTGGTTATTATTTGGACTCTTTAGATGGCCATTATATGCCTAAACATATGCCTAAAGGGTTGGGATAACTATCCCCAAAGATCCCTCTTTGGAAAGCTAAACTCTGATTTTTGGCCCTCTCACTCGAGCACAGAAGACCGTGCTCGAGCACAACCCTCGCACTCACTCGAGCACACATGCGAGTGAGACAGGAAGTGCTTGCCCGAGAGCAACTCCCGCGACCAACCTACACTCTCACTCGAGCACAAGAGGCTGTGCTCGAGCAGAGACCCCGAGCACACTCGAGCACCACGGAAGTGAGGCCCTGCGAGTGTCTACCCGAGAGCATCTCTCAACCTCTTCCTCCACCTTCACTCGAGCACAAACACCTGTACTCGAGCACTGACCCCCAGTGCTCACGAGCACAACCAGCGAGTGACTACCTGAGAGCAACCCAACTCCCAGGCAACAGATTCACTCGAGCACAAGTCCCAGTGCTCGAGTGATCCCCCAATGCTCGCGAGTGCCAGGCGCACTCTTAGCAATCACTCATGAGTGATACCCTGAGACACTCACCCGTAGCACCAAAAAGGCACCCTCACTCGAGCACAACATGCTCACTCGAGCACGTTCATCCTGTGCTCGAGTGAGTTCTTCCCTCACTCGAGAAATGACACCAGATACCCAAAACGCAGCAACTGAGTTGATTTACCAGAATTCACCAATTGCACTCCAATGGTTCTAAAACTTGTGTTAGAGCTCATTATCACTTATTTCAACACAAGGAACCCATTGGCAACCAAAAACAACTCAAATTCAACCCATTCAACACATTCTCTCTCTAAATCATCAAACCACTCAAAACCTCATTCTAACAACTTCCCTTATTCAACTTCAAATCAAATTCTAATCACTCCCAAGTGTCAAAACTGACCAAATGAACAGTGACACTCTCACCAAAGTCTACCCTTCATTTAACATCATAATTAGGTCAAATTTCCAGAATTCTCATTGGTTAAGCAAACATCTTGACATATACATCAAAATGCATCACAAACCTACCTCTTCAACTTGCTGAAATCAACACCTTGATTCCACCAACTTCCAGATTCATCCAACAATCAAACACCACCAATGGAAATTCTGAAATCATAGAAATAATGCTCTTGACCTCTTGATCAACATTAATGAAGGGTTTTGAGCATTCAATAGCATTTACTTACCAAGGTTCAAGCTTGTTCCTTCCTCTTTCTTGCTCGGTTCAGCGAAAATGGAGGGAATGGAGAGAGAAAATGGGTAGGTGAAGATGATGATCATTTCTTCCCTCCTCCCATACACTTGGCCGACTTGAGAGGGAGAGAGAGAAGAGTTTGAAATTGTTGACTCATCCAATGGCTCTCATTTAGCCACTTGGCATCATCTCATCCTTCCTCTATGATTTCACCTACTCTCACATACACAAGATCCCACCCCTAGATCTTTAAATCCCAACCATTGATTAAGATTACTAAGGGGTTTTATCATCCGTAGCTAACCAGACGGTTGGTAAATTTACCGTTTTACCCCTGATTAGTACAATACTCATTAAATAATCACTAATGCTCTTTATATCATACAAACAACATATACTTCAAATATGCTTAATTAACATTAATTACATAATTTGAAGTTATTATCCCTTAATTAAAATCCAGGATGTTACAAGTAGCTATTGGAGACATTATGAAAGATGATGTGCGAAGCATGATAACAAGGTTGTGCAGTTTCTTTAATGCTATTTGTAGCAAATTTATTGACATTGGAAAGTTAGACGAATTAGAAAATTAGGGTTATATAATTCTTTCACAACTAGAGATGTATTTTGCTCCCACATTCTTCGATATAATGGTGCATTTAATAGTTCATTTGGTAAGGGAGATAAGACTATGCGGCCCAGTTTATCTAAGGTAGATGTACCCTTTTGAGGAATATACGAAGACCTTAAAAGGGTATTCAAAAAATCTGTATTGACCTGAAGCCTCAATTGTGGAAAGATATGTCGTTGAAGATGCTATAGACTTTTGCAAAGAATATCTATCAAGGTCAAGGCCCAATCTTGTTATGAAAAGGGTACAATTAAGGGAACACGAAGACTCAAAGTGAAGACTATGTGTCATAAAGAGGTGTTGCAAGCATAGTTGTATATCTTGAATAATACAGACAAAGTTTAGCCTTACTTAGATGAACACAAAAAGAGTTTGAAGGAGATATATCCAAGCAAAAATGATATGCAAATAGCTAATAAGCAAATCAAGAATTTCATAGAGTGGTTCAAGGAAAAGGTGTTGCACAAGACCAATATGTCTAAGACAATCAAATGGTTAGCTTGTGGGCCTTCTTTTGAGGTCATAACTTAGAGTGATTTCGATATAAACGGGTATTCTTCTACTCAAAAGCCCATGATAATAGAAGTACTGTGCAAAATAGTGGGGTGATGGTGGTAGCTGAAGCAATGCACTTTTCTAGTTCAAAAGACAAGAACCCCATATTGGCGTCCAGGTCTATTATGGAGTTATTGAGGACATATGAGAGATAAGCTACATTAAGTTGAGAGTCCCTATCTTCAAATGTAAATGGGTTAACAATAATGCTATTGAAATAGATCGATTTGGATTTACCTTAGTTGATCTTGATAGAGTTGGTTATAAATATGAGCCATTCATTTTAGCAAACTAGGTAAAACAAGTGTTTTATGTCATTGATCCAACAAATAAGAACTTGTCTATTGTACTCTAAAGTAAAAAATAGAAGGATGGCGATCCAAGTTTGAATCTTGACGATACACCTTCTTTCCTTACAAATCCACCTAGTCCAACTGAAGTGGAATTAGTATATGCTAATGAATATGCAGCTAGAATTGATCATTATGAAGGCATTTGGGAAAACACATAAAGTAAGACTTTTCATTGTTTAAAGTATTCATTTAATTGTAATTTACTTATCATATCTTACCTTCTTTTTTATGCAGGAATATGGCAAGTATAGATTTGGGTGACTTAGGTGGCTCCCCTTTTAAGAAAAAGGTTAGAGTAATTACAAAGCTTTGCTCATTGGTAAAACATCATGAGGAATAGAAGGAGAGGGTTCATGTGGAATTTGATGCTAATTTGAATCCACTCGGCGAAGACGGAGACACATTCATTAGCTATATTGGCTTTTTGGGTTGGAGCAAAGATAGCATTCTAATTTCTAGCTGGAGGGAAGTTTCAAAGGACACGAAGGCTATGATTTGGGACAACTTTTGGTATATAAATTAAGTTTTATATTCATCTCTGTCTTTATTTCTATTTATTCATATATAACTATTATATATTTTTCTTTGTAGCAAACCTATGATGTCCTCAACATGAGACAGTTGTACAATTATTGGATAGGGGATGTTCGAAGTCAATGGAAAGATTTCAAGTTCACTCTCATAGCCAAGTATATTCAGGGGTTAAAGAGCAAAAAGGATCCTTGTAAAGAGTATTCATTTTTTTCTCTAAATGATTGGAGGTTGTTTGTGGCATCGCGCCAGGATTCCAAATTTCTGGTATATATATTTTGTTCATCTTAGTATGGAACATTTTACTTAAACTTACTTGACCTCACTAACTTAGTTTTCTTTATTCTTTGTTTATATAGGAATTGAGTCAATCAAACAAAGAGAGGCAAGCTAAAAATAATTATCCACATTAAATATCACGTGGGGGTTATCGGAAGCTAGAAAAGAAGATGATGTAGGCTGAATTGCAGAAATTGGAGTAAGCAACCCAAGCAGATCCTAGTATTGTCCTACAGGCACCACCTCCTCCCCCACATCATAAAAAATGGAAAGCAGGGGGGTAAAGGGAGAAAAATATATAAATCCAGTTGTTGATGATGTCGCTAAAAGGATTGGGAGTATTTAATAACAAGTATATTTAAGTGTGTTTTATTTTCCTAATAAGATTGCATGTAATTACTTTTTATTTATCCATTATATGCTGTAGGATGACCTTGAAGAGCAGAGCAGCCAGGGTTCCTTCACTCAAATTGGAAGGAGAGAAATCTTAGTAACGATGCTTGGGAAGCTAAATCACCCTGGTTAAGTTAGAGGGGAGATAAAGGGAGTTGGTATCTCTAGATATGTTGGACGAGGTTTACAACCTTATGGACAAGGTGAAATGAGTAAGGAGTTTGTGGTTAGGGTTCGAGAAGAAATCCAAGCAGAACTAGTGGTGTAAATGCATCAATAACTTCGATATGAGCTTAAAGAAGAGTTGTTGCATGAGCTATATGGTGAGATGAATTCGATAGTGTTGTCTCACATCCAAGGCGGGATGTGTAACGAGGAGCCTGGATCTCAGGTTTGTAATAATTTCATTTAATATAATATTGAGTTTTTCCTTACGTTATTTTAATTAATTTTTTTATTTCTCTTACTCAGGAATCCTCGGCCTTTCTTAGCAGTAAAGGCAATTACAATCTGTTAGAGGTTGGATATGGCGACCCTGGTCCTTCACTAGAGCCTGGAGAACCTTGCATTCTGTATTTAGTTGTCCTGTATCTGTGTGTTGTTGTTGATGCTGTTGTATACACGCATGCTACCACCCACTATAATAACCAAATCTAGGATGATCAGTGTAAGGTCAATGTCACAAGTGTTCGATTGGGGGAGGAAGGTGTAGATGTCCCGTTCCCCGATGAAGAGGTTGCCATACTAGGTCAGGCAACAAGTTCTTTCATCTTATGGTCTCAACATCTTATTTAAACTGTGCCAGCCCCTCAAATGGTAGGAAATACCTTACTGTTACTTGATCCTTGACACCCTACTTATAATTTTTATTTTTTGTGTTACTAGGATGAAGAAAAAGCAACAAAATTTCCTTTATTGGCATAACTTGCAGATGCCTTGTGGGATTATGGGTCAGGCAATCTCGTATAATTTTTCAGTTGATAACAAAGATATTAGAGAGTTTTTATCTTTACAGGAGATAGACATAGGATGGGTCACATTTACAATCGTGTGAGTTTATTTATAATTTTTAGCTTTAATTAATGCACTAATATTTAGGAATTTTAGGTTTCTACATTTACTGAGTCATTTATCATTTCATTTATATGGTAGTTGCTTCCATAAAATGTGTGTCAAATGAGAGCTCAACACTACATATGGCTTCTTATATCCTGGCAATCTGTCAAGGCATAATAACTAAAGGTTGGAAGATCAGATGAGCTATGTGTACAAAAGGCCAGACTTAGCTGCCTTGTTATCTAGCACCAATTGTTGAAGGGCAAGTAACTTAATTTGATATATTTATACACATTCACTTTACTAATAAGTACCATGTTATCTAACCTCATTTTAATATATATGTGATTATAGTTATCATTAGAGTCTTTGTGTTCCTTGTCCCTTGATCAACATCATCTTTTGGTTTGACTCATTGGGTCGCAAGCCAAATTGAGATGTCAAAAATATTTTTAACATGTAAGTTAATTTGTTTGTCAATCATTGATTTTTGACTTTACTTAATTGTTTTAATGTCTTCTGTTTATCATTTTAATTATTACAGTGCACTAAAGACATATTATATAATGGGTGGGAAGCGTAAAGGTAAAAGTGGTCCGACAAAGTGGTTCTAGCCAAAGGTAAGTTGTTTACATTCAATTTATTCAATTGACTATTGCTTTACATATGCCTTTATTCTTTTTTATTGTTTGCTTTTGATGTATAGTACCCTCGGCAAGCAGGGAAAACTAAGTGTGGCTTCTATGTTATACTATATATGTATAACATCATTTTCAGTGGCCTTACTACTAATTTTGAACAGGTGATCATTTCTTGATTCTCAACTGAATTTCATTTCTTTTCTTGTAATTGAATTGTTAGTTATTTCATTCAATTTATTGATTTATGTTAACATATTCTCCATTTTGCGCATAGATTTTTGGTAATCAGGACCCCTACATAATCGAACACATTAATTTGATCAGAGACCTTTTGTCAGGACATCTTCTACAACACAGAGGGGTGATGATATGTAGGGTTTTTTTTTACATAGTGCAGTGGTTTTGTATAGTGCTATATAAGTTTGCATATTCGAATACTTTTCCTAGTTTCTTATTTATGAGTACTTTGAATTTGTTAAGGCATTATGCTTTATAGAGAACACTTTGGAAAATGATGATGAAGCATAGGGATTTCATGGAAGCATGTAATCTCTTTGGCCATATGATTGTCATGATTTACATTGAAAGTTGAATTTTGAACATTAAAATGATGTTATGATGATATATACGCTATATGTCATGATAAAACTTTGAAGATTCAAAATGTAATTGTCTGGGTTAATGCTTTTCCAATGGCATTGGTGGTTATAAGGAGTAAAACGTAATTTTTTTTAAAAAAATATATAGTTACAACAACTGTTTTACTAAAAATAGTCGTTGTAATTGTTGTATGTCTAAGATACAATGATTGTTTTAGCAAAATAGTCGTTATAACTCAGTTATATGACTGTTTGCAACAGTAATCTTTTTTTGAATTTTCAACGACATTCACATAAACGTCCCCCTGAAAATAGTCGTCTAAAGGGTGTAAAAATAGTTGTTAAAAGTGTCTTCTATAGTCATGTTCATTTAGGTTTAAATAGAGCAGAGATAGGTGGTCCTTTTGTTTTAGGAACATGTGGTCCTAGTTAGCTAATAAGTTAGATCAAACTTTGTCAAAATACACATAGTGGCTAACACATGTAATGAAAGTGGGGCCCACAATTGGAAACTAATAGACGTTTGGACAAAATAACAGCATTGGCATCTTTATGCCCTTTTACAATAATGATAAGCAATTTTGAACCCTAAGATTGTATATGGTGCTAGGCTCACATTGGATATATGTAGATGGGTATTTTTGCACCTTCGCCCTAATTATTTTCCTTGCAATAAAACAACAATAAAAAAAATTCAGCATTTTACCTCTTTGCGTTTTCATGCTCTCTACTTTTCTCCTGTGTTTTTTCTCTATTTTTATCTTCAAAGCATCGACTATCCTAACAAATTACATATCAATTTTGGTCTGCGATTCTATTGGAAATTGTGCCCATAGGGTCAATCATTATACTTTGAACATTATTATTCAATCAACTTCTTCATTTTGTTATCATATTATTTGCAGGTTCACTTTGATAATTATCCTTGGATAAATCATAATGATTTTCCTAAATTTTCGTGGTTGGTCATCTATGCAGGAGCAAAGACCAGTATGACTTTAAAGGGGTATGGAGATACAATTCAAAGTCCTAGGCACTTGTAAGAGTACAAGATACTAGACCAACCCGCTATGAGAAAGCTGCATGGATCAAGTCATAAGCTTGTCTCATGTATAACCATGTCACTATGCCCTTTAACCTAAGATTATCATGGATTCCTATATGAGAGTCCCTCAGCTTTGACCTAGTCAAAAGTCACCTTTGACCGGATGATGATAAAGGCTATGTTTGGGCTTATTGGTTTTCATGCAAAGGAATGTGAACGGTCAAGATGAAATTTATCCCTCACATTAGTAAAGAGATATTACTGGGCCCCTCGATGAGTGAGTCTAAGAAATGTATGGCTATACTACGATGGAAAGGAGTTTCCATTTCTATAGTCAGACTACTCAAGGATCGAGAAAGTAATGATTAGGAATAGAAGGATGACATTCTTTATGTCTCATCACTATTACAAAAAATGGATTTAGCGGCGCCAGTCTTATGGCACTTCTTTAAGCAAGGCCGGAGGAGACTTGTTTTTTCTTAAAAAAATACAAGTGACAACTATGATGCTTGAGTAGGAAAGCGCCATAGTTACTTAATACACTGTATGTCGCTTGCTTGAGAAAGCGCCATACATGAGGTTAATTTTTTAAAAACAAAATTAATCCCTTTAATACTATTAAAAAAACGTGTGGCAACTATAAAGTAATAGAAATTTTGTTACTATGATAAGATGCTTTCTTGAGAAAGTTTGTCTATACTAAAAAACAAAAATTAAATTTAAGAATTGGTTTAAAGGTCAAAACCTAGACATAAATCATTCCTATTAAAAAAGATTTTAATTTTTTTAACAATCCTTGGAAAACGATTCACCATGAAATGCCATACAAGAAGTGATCTTAGCTGATGCTTTAGGGGTATGGCTTGGATGACACTTCATAGTGAATAGCTGTCTAAGGCACTATTCAAGGCACCTGCGGTGCCTTGATATTTTAAGGTGCCTTGGATAGCGCTTGGAAACCAAGTGCCGTCCAAGGCTCAGTTTTAGACCGCACTTGGTAAGCAAGCGTCGTCTAAGATTTTTTTAAAAATAAATTGGCTATTGTTTAAGGCACTTACGGTGCCTTGGATGGCGCTTGGAAACCAAGTGCCGTCTAAGGCTTAGTTTTAGATGGCACTTGGTAAGCAAGCGCCGTCTAATATTTTTGGTTTTTTTATAAAAAAATTGGCTATTATTTTTTTAAAATTGAGAAACTTTGGCACTTTGAAAAAAACTGCCATAGCTTCTACTTTTTTTTTAAAAAAAATTAGCCATCATTTTTTTTAAATTTAGAAGCTTCGACATTTTGACAAAAAGTGCTGTTGCTTTTCCTGCCTTGTAATTTAATTTCCATAGCCCGCCATTTTCATCTTCATCTTACCGCTTTCTCCTAGCTCTCCCATTTCCCAGAACTCGATTGCTGTAGAAAGCTTTGCCGCCCTTGTGGCTTTTTCTTGTCTCGGCCTCCTTTAGAAGCTCCCTAGCATGTAAGTGTTTTTCTTTTTCCAACATTTGGTTCATGTTTTATTTTAATTAAAATTAGTCATGAATCTTATATGTGTGCTCATAATTTTTTTTTGAGGTATTTATTTGAAGTATCAACTCTATCTTCTTGAACTTCTTCAACATTGTAAGTTTTTAAATTTTTGAGCTTACAAATATAATAATACTTAGTTTAATCCTCCATAGAAGTAATGTGTATAGCTCATGTTTAAGGAACTTAAATGCTGGAGTTCTTTTATCCTTGATACATAAAGACACAATATTGCAAAAGATACGTGCTATGTTATTTAGGTAGTAAATAGAGGTTTTTATTAGGAAAATAAAATAATTATGAAAAATTATTTTTTTAAAAATAAAAGACTTTCTAAAGCGCTTCTCCAGGGAAGCGCCATAGGAAGTCATAAAAATTATTTTTTTTAAATAAAAGGCTTCCTAGGGCGCTTCCTTGTAGGAAGTTATATATTTTTTAAAAAATAATAATCAAGCTATGACACTTCCATATATTCAAGAACCGCCGTAGCTTGTTTTAATGGCATTGGAAGCTACGACACTTCCCAAGCGCCATAGTATTCTTTAAATTAAGTGCCATAGTTTGTTTTTTTTATAGTAGTGTATCCTTGACTAAAATATCGTGTGACTAAAGAAACGTGATATGGCTGTATGACAGGTTGCATCGATTTATCGATCCTCATATGAATTGGGTAGTCGTAATGTCTTGCTAGAGTCTGCTTATGACTTGTTGGTTAGTATAGTCATTAGCCCACTGCCAACTTCATATGAGCCAACAAAGTCACACACAAAAATAGCCCAACACGAGCTATAATGTCCAGATTCATTGTATCTAAGATATGTCTAGATTTAATGAATGTAATGGTTAATCTAGGGTAGGTATGTATATATATATATTCAAAAAGAAAATTAATAATATTATATATACATATATGTATTTTCAAAATACATGTGTGTGTGTGTGTATTATATATAATAATACTATTATATTGTGTTAGTTTTAAATTTGAGTTTTATCTGATAAATTAAATTTAATAACTAACATAATAAAAATATAATATCTTGGATTTAGTTTATAAAGAAAAATTAAATCTATTTACATTGGTTCTTTATTCAGATTAAATAAATAGGTTAAATTAAAACTATTGAACATATTTAATTTAACCATATTTATTTAATTTGCTTATCAAAAGAAAATTAAGTGTTAATTGATATGATATGGATTTTGAAATTAATTAAGATTAATTTTAAAAATCCAATATCCATCATAAAATAGAAAACATTGACTAGTTATTTAAAAATGGTGAGCTAGGGTTTTCTACGGATGATGAAAAAAGCAAGATAGAGAGTCGTGAGAAAAGAACACTCTAGAGAGAAACATTGTTGGTGCTAGCACGATGTTCTTGTTGGATTCTTATTCATGTGGATATCGGTAGAGGGAGTTGATCCAAGTTATTAGCTCCTTGAGATAAAAAAGAAAGACTGAACACATAAGAAAGGTACACTTCTCTACTACTTGATTTAAACACTATTGACAAATCTGCAGTGGGGAATAAAAAACTTTTGAATTTTAATTTTCTGCTGTGCCTACCAATCCCAGCAGATTCTTCTTAGCTAATCCTTACCAGTGACCTTGAGCCATAACTAGAAAGCTCTCATTATATAAAAAAATAAAATAGGATTGAAAAAAATTAATTTTAAAAAAACAAAAGTTTATACAAGGAAGAATCATCAGAAAAAGGAGCTCAAAATTGAAAAACCATGGAGGTTTGTGGAGGATGAGACCTGTAATATCCCTAATTTTGGGACTGAAGGCTTGGGAATAAGCCTGAAGTCAGTGAACTACTACTCCCCGGTTTAGTAGGTTTAGTAGGTGTCCCAATTCTATTCTCTAATGTTTCTCATATCATTGGGGCATTAAAGAAAATAAAATGGTGAATTTTGAAGAAAGTGATTATGCTTCTAGTGAAATTTCCTGCTAGGTAGTGAGCTTCTCATGAGGTTTTAGAAGACTAAATGAAGAGCAAAAATTATAAAATTTTACAAGGTAAAAATAGACATCCTAAGCTCTAATTTGATAGTCATATGACCCAATTAGAGCTATATACAAAAAGTTATGAATTTTTGAATTTTACCTAGCGAAATTGATTAGTTTCTGGAACAACATGCAAAGATTGAAAATATGGAAATTTTGTACTTCCAACTACAAAAATACTATATTTTTCCTTGAAACTAGTCTCAATAAGGGTTCTATAGCCTTTGAAATCGCTCTGATACAAGGTCTACAAAATTAGTTATGATTTTTCAAAGTTTGGACAGAAAAACTGCCAGAAAATCCAAAAATAGGAATTATGACATTATCATAATAAAAGATGACATAAGCTATCATAATATATCATCTCCTTCTTTCTCATGTGCTCATTTTTGACGTGAAACAATAGCTGAAAGAGAGAGAGAGAGAGTATTGAGAGATTTTAGAGAGATAAGGAGCAAGAAATTGCAAGGTAAGCTGATTCCTCTGATGATTTAGCTCCAAACAGTTGTAATACTTCTCCTAAAATCTTCTCATATGTAAAATCAGGTTTTTGAAGCTTAAATTGGTTGTTGAAAAGGTTAGGGTTTCATCCATATATGAGAAAAGCTAAAGGGAGCATAATATAACTTCTAAACCTTTGTATATTGACTATTCTAGTTGCTGTGGACAATTTAATTGGTGAAATTTTGCCAGATTGTCATTGGTTTTAATTTTTGGAAATGGGTTGGCCTAAGGGTTTTGCTACCCAAATTGGTAATAAATGGTTGCTGTAACCTAATGGAATAGTCAATAAAGTGGTTAGGAGTAGAAAGGAACACGTTTATAGAATCGAAATCGCAAAACCCCGATTTTCCTCAGAAAACCCATATATTTTGGCTAGGGCTGTAAATGGGCCTTAGAGTTGGATTTTCGATGATTTGATGGTTCCATTGAGTTTAGGAGGGAAAATTAGATGGGGTTACAATTGGTCACCTTTTCGGCAAAAGCCCAAAAAAGCATAATTACGAAAACGATCTTGAAACCCTTAAACTGGAGCTGCCAAGGGTAATTTTGTAATTTGACATTGAATTTGATAATTATGGGTCTGGAAATGGATTCTTTAGGCAAAAATATGTCAAATAGCCCATGTCAAGATTTTGGGAAAAGTATAGTCGGACTAGCTACGGTGGGGCCGGGTCGGGGTCCCAGGGTCATTTTGGTCATTTATCAAGATAGACTTATATATTTTGTGACATGCTTTATGAGGCACACATTTCAAGGCAGAAAAGGGTTTAGGTAGGGGACTTACCTTACCTGCACGTATTTGATATCTTTACTTGTGTAATGATGTATGTGATTGCTTTACTTGATTGTGTAGAGCATATTTGAATAAATAAAGCTTTGTTTCTATTTTCTCTGTGGCCATAGTCTTGTTGCATGAAACATGGAGCATGCAGAAATATCATTATGGGGTAAACATCTAGTTAAAGATAACACGTCGTACACATATCATCTATCATACATGTATTATGGTATTTGTTTCCTACTGAGATTCTCTCGATACCAAAAATGTCAACACCCATTTCCATTTTGATATGTGCAGGGCAATAATGTACAAGTTCCACATGCAATAGAAAAGTAAAGTTATACTGATAATAAGTATTTGTTTATAGACAGACATTAACAGAGCAAAATTCACTAATAATTACAAATATATACAGAATATCTCAAAATATTTCAAGTACAGACTAAATATAACCACCGGCTGAGTCTCAGGAAATGTGCTTGTCAGTTTTCCTTAACTGTGTCCTTGCCTTTTGAACCGCTGGCACCCGCTGATACATTTTGATTTAAAAAAAAGGGTAAGATTTCGAAGAATCCTAGTAGAAACATTCTATCAACATATAAAATGTGAAAATTAAATATGCAATGCACCATATTTGGCAAAATGAAAGTTCAATTCGATTCATATGCGTACACATGTTTTAAGGCCAAACATCGAGTTAGAACCCCTATATGTACCTCAGTCGAGTCACCGACCATAGCTAGGATTTTGATATACCTTGGCTGGGCACCGAACGACAACCAGGTATTCTGCCTCTAGCACGCATTCATATTACAAAATACAGTAACACATAACATACAATATTCACATAGTATATGACAGATAGTAGTCTCTACCTCAACCCTTTTTAACCTCGAGATGCTTGCCTCATGGAACGTGCCAACTCCAGGTTCCTAACTCAGTCCTAAAATGCCAAATGTACAAGAAATATGTTATAACCTATCCATGTATCATTTAGACACTTCCATAGTGTTTATTGTGGTTATATTAGCCTATGGTGAAAATTTACCAAAATGCCCTTGGGACCCCGGCTCGGCCCCACAGTACCTGGTCCTGCTGTACTTTTCCCAAAGTTTTGATATGGGCTATTCTGACATATTTTCATCCAATGAATCCATTTTCGTACTTGAAATTACCAAATTCATTATAAAATTATGAAAATACCCTTGACAGCCCCTATTTTAGGGTTTTAGGGGCGTTTTCGTAAGTATGCTTTCTTGGCCTTTTTCGAAAAAGTGCAAAATTGTAACCACACCTAATTTTCCCTCCTGAATCCAATGGAACTATCAAATACGATTTCGGCTCCGTAAACACATTCCTTCATACTCATAAGCACTTTATTAACAATCTAATTGAGTTATAACAACCATTTGAACTAAAATTGGGCAGCATAACCCTTAGGCACATCCATTTCCAAAATTTAAAACCAATGGCAATCCAGTGAAATTTCACTGATTAAATTAACCACAACAGCTAGAATAGTTAATATACGAAGGTTTGGAAATTACCTCAAGCTCCTACTAGCTTTTCCCCAAATATGGCTAAAACCCTAACCTTTAAACAATAGATTTTTGAGCCTCCAAACCTTAAAGAACAAAGAAGAGTAGCTTAGGGTCGGAGTTATATGCGTTAGGAGCTAAATTGTTGGAGATATCGGCTAACCTTGCGATTTTTCTTCTCCATTCTCTCTCTATAATTCCAAATGTTCTCTCTCTATATTCAGCTGTTGTGCATGAAAATAGGATGGACAAAGGAGGATGATGATATTTAATATCATATATTATATTATATTTAATTATTAATTTAATTTCCAACAATTTCGGATTTCAGAAATTTATGGTAGATTTTCTGCTCAAACTTTGGAAAATCATAACTAATTCTAGAAAAATCGAATTGGAGTGATTCTAAATGCTATAGAACCCTTATTGAGTCTAGTTTTAAGAAAAAAATATAGATTTTAGCCATTTGGAAGCACACAATTCCCAGAAATTCATCTTTGGATGCTGCTCCAGAAACTTTCTAGTTTTTCTGGGCTAACTTCAAAAATTCATATCTTTTTACATATAGCTTCGAATGACTCAAATGACCTTTGAAATTAAAGCTTAGGATGTCTACTTTCATCTTGTAAAATATCATAATTTTGGCTCATCATTTGGTCTTCTAAAACCACATGATCAACTCATTGCCGTATAGACGATTTCACCGAAAACATTGTTTACCTTTAATTTCTAATATCACATGACCAAAATTAGCATTAGTATTGGCCAAATATTATTTTCTTGTATTCCTCTACTGTGGACCTTAATATTGGGCTTTTTAAATTACCCAAATTAATTCCATAATTATTTTTCCCAATTCCTGACGAAAATGAACATTTATAAAATTCATAAATTCCAAATTTATGAATATTCACCATTTTATTGAATTTCCCAACTATTTACAATATTTTTACTGAATATAAATTTTGGGGTGTTACATGTAACCTAATGGGATAGTCAATAAAGTGGTTAGGAGTAGAAGGAACGCTCTTACAGAACTGAAATCGCAAAACCCCGATTTTCTCTGGAAAACCCACATATTTTGGCTAGGGCCGTAATGGGCCTTAGAGTTGTATTCTCATGATTTGATAGTTCCATTGAGTTCAAGAGAGAAAATTAGGTGGGGTTACAGTTCGTCACTTTTTTAGAAAAGGCCAAAAAAGCATAATTATGGAAATGCCCCTGAAACCCTTAAAGTGGGGCTACCAAGGGTAATTTTGTAATTTGACATTGAATTTGGTAATTTTGAGTTGGTAACTGGATTCCTTAGGCAAAATTATGTCAGAATAGCCCATGTCAAAATATTTGGAAAAGTACAGTCAGACCAGGTACGGCGAGGCTGGGCCGTGGTCCTGAGGTCATTTTGGTCATTTATCAAGATAGAATCATATAACCAGTAGAAACACTATGGAAGTGTCTAAATAGTATATTTGGAATTATATGATCGAGTGGATAGCTGAGTTATGACACGCTTTACGAGGCACACGTTTCGAGGCGGAAAATGGTTAAGGTAGGGGACTTACCTCTCCTGCGTGTATTTGATATTTGTGTTGATGTATTGATGCATGTTGTTGCTTTGCTTGATTATGTGAAACATTTATGAATGATTAATGCTTTGTTTCTATTTATGCTGTGGCCATTTGTATGTTATTTGAAACATTTAGCACGCAGATATGTCATTGTGTTAGCATGAGATTATGTAATACAAGTATGTCATGCATTAAGCTCTTATCTTACATGCATACTGATACCATTTTCCTACCGAGATTCTCTCAAATCTCATCCTCCCCTACCAGCAAATTACACAGGTGAAAATAAGAGGTGTATTGAAAGCAGAGAAGAGAACTGTAAGAGGGGATTATAGTGATGGAATGAAGACAGAAAGATGTCTCTGTTTCTCTATTTGGCTACAAGGTTTGTAATTATTATGTACGAACCCTTATGGGGAATTTTTGTAATCATGCTCATATTATCAATATATTTATGCTATTCCTATGTTGCCCACCGAACTGCACATCATTTTCCGTAAAGGCTCTGAAAAAAAAGTGAAAATAAGATAAGGGCATAACAAGACCTACAGCGATAGAACAAAACTCATGAAAAAGGGAGTATGAGAACCAGGAGAAGCTCAAAAAAGTTTGAGAAGGAGTTGAAATAGTTGCATCAAATTTTTTTTTTCCAAAATCCCACCTTCATATATTTTACATTTTGAAGAATCCAAACTTCTAATATTAAAGAACACTTAATGATTCTTTGTGAAGAACTATCAAGTATTGTAACACCCTAAATTTTATTCACCAATATGCCTTTTAATTATTTGAAGCATTCAATGAAATGAAAAGGTGAATATTCATGTGTTTGGAGTTTAAGAAGCTAGTAAATTTCCATTTTCATGAGAATTAAGCTAGAACAAATCATGAAATTAATTTTTAGGTATTTCAAAAAGCCCAATATTAAAGCCCAAAATGGAAGAATAAAAGAGCATAGTATTTGGACCAATATTAATCATAATTTCGGCCAAATAAAGAAAGAAAAGGAATAAGCTCAAAATAAATCCAAGAATATAGTGGCAAAATCGTAATTTGCCAATAAATCACAAGATTGATTATTTTCCAAGTAATTGAAATTAATTTAAGTTAATTAAGGAAAATAAAGGGTAAATATATATTTGGAACATTCTTGGTTAAATAAATCAAGGTTTGAAAAGTCAATGTTGGTCTTGTATTCAAATTAATTAAAGAGGTCGTGAAAAATGTTGGAGAAATTATTATTTTCCTATTTTCTTATGATTTTCGCCTAATAAAAGAAATAGGAGGGGAAATAATTATTTTGATTATGGACATGCCAAGTGGCATCATCTTAAGCCAAGGGATTAAATAATAATTGATTAAGGTTTGGGCACATGTTCAATTAAGATTAAAATAATACAAAATTGTGCACTTGGTTAGGATAATTGGATGGAACCAATTTGGTTTGTGAAGGGCTTAAGGTGGCGTCATTTTTGGGCCTAAAAGATAAAGGGAAGTAGTTCAAAGCTAATGGGAAGGCTTATGACACAAATTGGCAACAGATAAGCTAAAGTACAAAATCACATGTCATAATTTATTGAAGTAATATTTATTAGAGAAAGATGATGAAGATATTTTAGGCTTTGTCTTGAACTTTTTTCCTTCTCATTTCACACCAAGATCAACAAATAGAGAGAGAGAGAGAGAGAAGCTTAAGAAACTTAGAGAAAGAGAGCTCAAGGAGGCAAAAATCAAAGGTAAGACTTGTGGTTTCAAGTGATTTTGGCTCCAAACTTGTGTAACAACTTCTCTAAGCTCTTGATCTCCATGAAAAACCATGTGTAGCAAGCAAATATTCAAGGGAGAGAAGAGAGAGGGAGACGCGTAGAGAGAGAAAGTTTGAGAATCAAGAGGTAACTTCAAAAACTTCAATTCCGTTGGTGTTTGTTATTGTTGTTGTTGTGGTTTTTGTCATGATTTGTGGTTTGGATTGTTGATTTGGTAAGTGGGGATGTTGAAACCCAAAGGGGTAATGTTCCCTAAATTTCCTTAAATCATGTCTAATAGGAGTTTAAATGGTTTAAGAAGTGGTTAGGAGTGAAAAGGAGCAAGCTTTAGGTGTTGAATCTCAAAAATCCCATTTATCCCTTTTAAGCACAAGTTTCAGCCAAAGCTGGAAATGGAGGTTAAGGCTAGAATTTCATTAATCTGATGGTTTCATTGTGTTCAGGAGGTAAAATTGCATAAGGTTGATGTTGATCACATTGTGAGAAAAGCCTTAGAAAGTGAAATTACGAAAGTACCCCTAAAACTCCAAGTAGGGGTTGTCAAGGGCAAAATTGTAATTTGGCAATGATTTTGCAAAAATCGAGGTCAAAATGGATTCTACTCACAAAACTGTGTAGGAATAGCCCGGGTCAAACTACTTTAGACAAGGTCCCAAGGGGCATTTTGGTAATTTTGCAATGTTAGACTAATATAACCAACAAAAGTAATTTGGAAGAGTGTAAAGTGATACATGAATGGGTATTAACCTAATTCTTATAAACTTGGATTTTTAGGACCAATCAATTGAGCCTGAGCCCGATCAAATTAGGAATTGATTTGTGCTACAAAAAGGGACATAAGGTAGTAATTATCTCTCATACACTGTGTCATTGTTTAGATGCTGTATGTTGCTATATTTTCTGATATAAACATGGTGCCTAGGGTACATTACCTAGCTATGGTTTGGGACCCAGCTGAGGTACACAAACAAGTAGGGAATCCAAACAGTCATTTGGCCCTAAACAATGTGCACACACACAATACAGTATGGATTTTGATTTTACACTATATGGTGCATTGCTTATTTAATTATCACATTTTATATGATCGATTGTATGTTACTACTAAGATTCATTTGAATCTCACCCTTGTTCAAAATTAAAAGTATTCCAACAGAAGCTAGTGGCTCTAAGGGCAAAATGGCTGATACTGACAACTGAGGTGTAGGGGTCAAGAGAATAGAGCTGTTGTTTATATTTAGCCTATATTTTGATGTTTTTGGTTATATTATGTATATATTATCAAACCCTACGGGGAGACTCCTGTATGTAAACAAGTACTTCTTATCAATATATTTGTGCTATTTCTGCATGCCTGTGGAACTATGCCTTTATCACTATGCGCATATCAAAATGTTAAGGGGTTTGACATTTTTCGTATCAGAGATAAAATCGGTTTTGACATTTTTAGAATAGTATGCCGACATGGTCTATTTTACATGGTGACAGGAAATTAGGACCAATCAAAGTAAACAGCGTGAGGGATCACTTGTATCCGTAAACCAGAGTCCACCGGAGCAGCGGATTCTGGTGGGGCAGTAGTATATTGAGTACTGCACGCTGGGAGGTCTTAGGATGTGGAGGATAGCCAGAAGAGTGTAAGATCCTAAATTTCAGTCGCTAAAATTCCTTAGAGATAAGGGAATAAAATGGTGAATATTCATGAACTTGAAATTTATGAAGTTAGTAAATTTTCATTTTCATGAGAATTGGGCTAGAACAAATTATGGAATTAATTATTGGTTTTCCAAAAAGCCCAATAATGAGGCTCAAAGTAGAGGAATACAAGAGAATAATATTTGGACTAATATTAATGTTAATTTTGACCATAGGAATTTAATATTAAAAATTGAAATGTGAACAGTGTTGCCAGTGAAATTTCTTGCTAGGAAGTGAGTTTATCATGTGGTTTTGGATGAACAAAAGATAATAAAAGATTATGAAATTTTATAGGATGAAAGTAGACATCCTAAGTTTTAATTTGATAGGTAATGGGTAATTTTTAGAGCTGTATGTAAAGAGTTATGAATTTTTGAAATTAGCTCAGAGAAACTGGCTATTTTCTGGAACAACGTTCAAAGATTTTAATTCTGGGAATTTTGAGCTTCTAGATGGCTAAAGGTTATATTTTTCTTTGAAACTAGACTCAATAAGCGTTTTATAGCCTTTAGAATCACTCCAATTCGATGTTTACAAATGAAGTTATGTTTTTTTCAAAGTTTGGTAAGAAAATCTACTAGAATTGCCAATTATTCTGAAAATGGAAAAAAATGTTATGGCAATCTTATAATTATGGGATAAAATCCATCAGCCTATATTGCTCTTCTAATGGACCCTTAGGCGTGGATTTGGGCTGACCAAAAAGGAGGAGGAGTTAGTTCAATTACAATAGAGTTATGACGCTAATTTCATGTAGATAGGCTCAAGTACTTGGTGTCACAAAAGTCAAACATTAAATTAATTAAGGGAAAATGAGATATTTTAAAAACTCATTCCCTTCATCTTTCTTCTCATTTCCGTCAGCAAGCATAAGAGAAGAGACAGAGAGAGAGTGAGCTCAAAGAATTCTAGAGAGAAGAAGGGGAAAACCTAAGGTAAGTTGTGATTTTCGCTTGTGATTTGGCTTTCAATTTGAGTAATCTCTTCCCTAAGCTCCTCTTGTCCATGGATTAACATGATTAGCAAGCAAAACATCAAGGTTTGAGGAGGGAGAGGTTTTGGCTAGAGAGATAGAGAAAGAGAAATCCAAGGTAACTTCAAAAACCTCAAATCTTTGTTGTAGTAGTAGTTGTTGATGATGATTTGGTACGTGTTGATTGGTAGTTTGATTGGTTGATTTGTAAATTTGGGAGATGCAAACCCTAAGGGGTTATGCTACCCAAATTTCCTCAAATCTTGTGTATTAAGTGATTAAATGGTTAATCAAGTGGTTATAAGTGAAAAGGAGCAAGCTTTAAGGGTTGAAACACAAAAATTTGCATTTCCCCTTTTCCTTCCATATGTTTTGGCCAAGAGAAGAAATAGGGGTAGGAGCTGGATTTTCAATAATCTAATGATTCCATTGTATTTAGGAGGGAAAATTAGGGGGGTTTGATGTTGATCACTTTTTCAGAAAAGACCAAGAAAGTGAAATTACGAAAGTACCCCTAAAGCCCTAAACCGGGGTTGTCAAGAGCAAAACTGTCACTTGGCAATGATTTTTTGAAAACAAAGCTCAAAAATGGATTCTACACCCAAAACTGTGTCGGAATAGCTCTGGTTAAAATTTCTGGAAAAGTACGATCAGATCGGGTATAAAGGGCTTATACCAGGTCCCCAGAGGTATTTTGATAATTTCACAGTTTTAAGCCTATATAATGAACAAAGTGAGCTTATAATAATTTATGAATGATTAATAACTCATTTATCCTAAATTTAGAATTTTAGGATATATATCAGTATCCTGAGCCAGATAGACAGAATTGGACTGATAGACAAGCAAGGGAAGGAAATTGCTATTTTACCCCTTCTTTATTGACACTTAAACTCTCAATTACCAAATAAATTTTAAAAATTAATCTTTAATACTTTTCCAGACTCCTATCTAATTTTGGGACATTTTTTCATAATTATACTTGTGCCCAATATTTTCTATCCTTTACGCTTTTGCCCATGAATTCTTATAATCACAACATTTTTTTTAATTTTGTAAAGGGTTTCCCATTTGAGGCTCAGAAGGGTTTTTGCTTCTTCCAACAAGAACGCTTTCTGAAATTCGAACTTGTTTTCTCATCCTTATGGGGGTGAGGCTGCTTATCATTTCAACCAATAACTTATTGTATATAATCACAACATTGAACTCAACTAACCATCCCTCTTATGTTTTTTTTTACTTAGTATATTGAGATGTGGGATGTTACAATATACACCCTAAGTCCTTAACCCTTATTTAAATGTCTCGTTGGATCCATCTCCCCTTTTTAAATATTTTGAGGCTAGTTTTATTATTGAAGAAATATGAATAATATGGGAGTTTCTTTGCAAGTGTCTAACAACTTAAAAAACTTCCCCGGGTCCCAACCCTATCCTCTATCAAGGCTGCCAAACTTATGACTCTCTATAACAGAAATAAATTCGCACAAATAAATTCATGACCTAACAAATTATCAAAATAGATAGATGATAACAAAATATTCTTGCATACGATCCTCTAATCGTTAAACTAATACTCATTAACACAAAACTTATCATGAACTTTGACTAATATTGATGTTTCCCCCAAAAAAATAATTTTTTTTTTAAAAAAGGCAACCGGGTCAACCCAATAACTCGGCCAGCTTGACTGGGTTGAGCCTGGGTCACCCTAGGTTGCAGAGAATTCCATGTCAGGACCTGGTTAGACCGGTTTAGTGGCCAGGTCACTGGTTTTCGGGCTTACCAGGCCGGTTCAGTCCAAGCTTGATAACCTTTTCAAAAATGCTACATACTCCAGTGCTACAAAAACAAGCTGTAGCGATTTGGGAAAAGCTACAACATATATGTATAACTTTTTTAAAATTTTAATAATATACTGTAGCGCTTCCTCAGTGCCATAATTTTTAAAAAATTATCTTATCATCCAAAATGAAAATAAGAAAAGAAAAATTAATGGAAGGAAGTTATGATTAGGAACTCACTGCCCGCCCCAAAAAAATAACCCAAATGAAAGTGATTACATTAACCAAAAATTGAAGCTACAAATAAAGGAAAGAAGAATGTGACAGGGTCTTGAAAAGAAAGTGGAAAGGAAGTACATATTACATTGTACCTAAACTAACATTCTAGAAAGTTTAAAATAAAATGTGGAATTAGTTATCTTGCGATGGTATGTCACAACAATTACATATGATAACATATAGATTGATAGATATTTCAAGGGAGAATCCTAATTAAATCCTTCCAAAATAGCAAAAACCAAATTCAGGCC
Organism: Inga leiocalycina; assembly: GCA_963242795.1. Classification (NCBI taxonomy): domain Eukaryota; kingdom Viridiplantae; phylum Streptophyta; class Magnoliopsida; order Fabales; family Fabaceae; genus Inga; species Inga leiocalycina. The sequence continues at coordinate 66,090,556 of OY725321.1, forward strand.
TACACTTCCAACAAATTCCTAATCAGGCCGTGAGGTATTAGGGATTTTAGAATGTTGTTGAAAGACCATAATGCCCCTATTCTGTTAAAAAAATGAAGATTTTTATTATGTAGATTTCCAAATACTTTTAATCCTAACGCTTGAATCTACACTTCTTTGAATTATTGGAATAAATGGGATCTCAACTTACAGTGGACTTGCAACAAAGGAAGTAGAAAAACCTTGATAGCCCATATGGCCTCTTAATTAACATCATCTTACATTCTTGTGGGAATAAAAGTGAGATAAAAAGTGTAACATTCTAAATTTTGGTCCTAGAAGTTGAAAAATAAGTCTAAATTAAGTAGATTATTAATCCCAGTTGAGCCAAATATTTTAAGCATATCATGAGGAAAATGCTTAAGATAATTATTAAAATTATTTATGGGAATTGAGGAAATATTATGGAATATTGTTTTGGGGATTTATAAAAATTATGAAGAGGCTTAGTTGTAACTTATTGAAATTTAGTAAACGGTATTACTTAGTATGTGTAATTAGTCGGATAAAATATACTTTTGCATAGGTATATTAGCACACTTGGCGTCTTCATAATCTGCATATACTTGGTGCCATTTGTGTGGGACATACAGGCACGCATATGGCACATTCCTGAGACACAAGCACACATGTGGCACTATCTGAAGCCTACATACCCAAAGTAGCTTTTTACCTAACTTCTTGCTTTTGGGTTGGTGCCACCATAAATCGCTATCCAAGTTCCTTACCTTTTTACCTAAATTTTGCCTTTGGATTGGCTCAATAATATGTCGCCACCTAGCCCCATGAAAACACATGACTAATTAGATGGACAACTCATCTGTCTTCCTTCGGGCCACATGGCCGTCCTCCCCTCTTGCACTACTCATATAAGCCAGAAGAAATCAACATACTTCCCTTCCCCAGATGATTAAGGTCAGCCAAGGGCACCAAGTGGAAAGGGAAGAGGACACATATCACCTTATAAATCAAACACTTATACATACATGTGGCAATTAAACCTAAAACTCCCCAAACTTTAAAAATTTGGCCAATAAGGCAAAATAAGAGAGAGAAATAGAGAGAAAAGGAAAAAGGAGAGAAGGTGTTGAAAGTTGAAGAACAAGAGAGAGAAAAAGTGTTATTGAGCTATTTTCACCTCCTCAATCATGTTTCTAGCTTATAGAGCCTTCACCAATCTTGTTCTTCTCATTAAGAGTAACATTTCTATAGTTTTAGTTTCTTGAAAAGAGGATTTTGGTGCTGTCTAGGTGGTGTTGAAGTTGGGAGAATCAAGAAAGAGTTATAAAATTGAATAGAGGTAAGCATAAGCTTTGATTTGAATCTAGTATCTTGAGGTTTGGTTAAGTTTTCATGAGGTTGATATGCTGCCCTAATTTTCATCCAGAGGTAATTTTAAGGTCTTAATGATCTTTTGAATATAAGAAAGATGTTAGAATAGGTTTACGCATGATAGAAATGAAGTTTGTCAAGTCTTGTGAATTGAGGTTACAAAATCATTTTGTTGTTCATTTGTGGTATATGTCGGCTAGATTAGGACAAGAAGAAGGAATGCAATTTTGTTAATTTTGAGGTTTCCAATGAGTTTAGAATGAAAAATTTTTTAGGATAAAGGTATGGAAGTGACTTTGGAAGCATTGGGATTGAAAATATGATTTTTGGCCTAAAAACCCTAAGTTTGGCCTAAGTTGGTTCATAGGGATGGAATTGAATTTTGTCAAATTTGAGGTTAGAAATACTTCTACATGCAAAATTATATAGGAATAGCTTGTTGAAAAAAATTTTAGAATGGTTAGATTGAAAACCCGAAAATTGAAGTTAAAGGTTGTTTGAGAATAGATGCTGCCAGATTTGTTTTCAGGGAAATTGGTTGAGTTGAATTTGGTTTTGGTTAACCAAACCTTATTCAATGGTTGTAAAATTTTACAGGTCAATGGTACACATATCAAGTTTTAAATTGAGGTGTAGAATGCATTATTTGGATTAGTATTTTGTAAGTTATGAATTCTTGAAGTTTAGGTAACAAAACTGGAATAAATTCTAGGACAGTCAGGTTTGGTTGAAGATCTTAGAATTTAACCCATATAATTGGCATTGGTTGATATTTTATTTTATAGAGGACTTAAAGTGCTTCCTATAGGAACTTGAACCACCTCATTTGGAGTTTTCTAGATTAAGATATGAATTTTTAAAGTTGCCTAAAGTGTGCTGGCAGATTTGAGGTCGATTATAGAATTTTTAAGTTTTAAAGGACACTATTATTAATAGGCATATGAGGATTAGGAACATGTTTTAGAGACTAATGTAACCACATTGAATACCCAAATTACAAGGATAGAAGACATATAATATGTCTTAAATTAAATATGCATTAGGCCTAGCACAAAGAGTCCTAAAGATAACCAACAAAATTAAGTAAAGGACAAGAATAGAGAATGGGTCAACGGTAACATAATCTTTATTATACCAATAGAATTTGAATAAGTAATGACTCATCTATTCATGAATTCTAAATTATAGGATTCAATATTTGCTCAAGCCCAGAGAAGAAGTTGGTCGGTAAACGTAAAGTATCGGAAAGGCAATCAGGAAGTAACTGTAATATCCTAAATTATAATTAAGGACTAATAGCTAAAAGAGTAACTTGGTCAATATGTTTCCCTTTCTTGAATGATATTTCGTCCAACATAAAGGAAAGGCAAGAGAAAATGATATTTGGCTCATAATTAAAGCATATGGAGGCATTTGGACTTTGGTCAAATATATCATGGTAAAATCAATATAAGTGGAGGCAAAAACCATGAGAGTTTAAGAAGTCTTTTAACTCATTCAAGAGCCATAATTCGGTGGAAATCTCATGGTCAAAGGTTAAGGGAATAAAGAAACAAAATATGATGTCAAGCAAAGAGTTGAAAAGTCAAAAATTTCAACTCCCTTCCCTCTCTCCTTGCAAAGTCGGTTAAGAGGTGTATGTGAGGCCAAAATTCTGATCTCATTTCATCACCTCTCTCTCTCACTTCAGCTGCCATGTTCGTCCAACCAAGAAGAGGAAAGAGAAAGTGAAGAACAAAGTTGAGGTAAGATCTTCTACATGGATTTTCACCTCCTTAACCTCATCTATAGCTCAAGTGACCTTCATGAAACTTGTTCCTCTCTTCCTTAGCTTCATTTCTATGGTTTTTGTTTTTGAAGAGGAGGAGTTTTCAGCCACCTTGCAAGAACAAAAGTTGAGGAATCAAGAAAAGAACACAAGAAGAAGCAAGAGGTGAGTAAGAGCATTATGTTGATGTATATGATGCTTTAATTGGCTGAGTTGTGGTGGGCTATTGTGACAGCCCTAATTTCGTTTTTTAGGGTATATTAGGGATCATAAAGCTTTCATCCTATATATGTGCTTATATGTTGGTTTGGAGGCAAATGAGCTAAGCTTAGTGATTAGATAGTGAAGTGGTTGTTTGTTGTGAAATACCCTAAAATTCTGCCAAAACAGGACATGGGGAATGAGTGGGAATTTGTTCATTTTGATGTTACCATTGTGTTCTACATGAAAAATTATGTGGGAATAGGTTTGGTTGTTGATTTTGAAGTCATTGGACACATTGGTTGAAAATTGGAAAAAACTGTCAAGTGTAACTTTGTGCAGGGCAGTCAGTTTGTAGGGACATTTTGAATGGGCAATTGGTGTCTAAAAATTCTGAAACTTTCCAGTCTTAAAGTTCACATTTCAAGCTTCAAAATGAACATATGATTTGTGTCATTTCGGTTTTTGAGCTGGGAGTTCTAGTTGCCCAAAGTTTGGTGTCGAAACTGGACCTAATTCTGGAGCAGTGTGGAATGTTGTTAATTCTGGAATTGTGTGGTGATTTATGGTAGTGATTCATATTTTTCCTATGAAGAGGACTTCAAGAGCTTTCAATAGGCTTTGGGATCACCTCATTTTGATTTTTCTAGAATTAGTTATGATTTTTCAAAGATGTTGGAAAATTCTGGCAGATTGGTCACCTATGCGAAAATTGAAGATTTTATGGCATAATGTAATATTGTGGAACTTTGAGGTTAGAAATTAGCCTTTTAGGTTAATTGACCACTTTAGCTCCTTAGTTGACTTGATTAATTGACCATAGTGATAATCAACTTAAAGTATTATAGAGAAAAGAACTTGGGAAAGAGATTGACGGGTTGTCCCTAACTTGGTTACAGGATTTGATATTTGCCGTCCTCGTGAGCCCGCAGTGCCAAGAAACGTCGGGAAAGGATCAGGTAGTGACTCTTTCTCTTATACTGTGTGTAATGCTTTGTATGTGTGTGTTATCATGGTTCTGTGATGATTTCTTTGATGTTGCTGAGGTTACAGCTGGTGATAGCTGTCGTTTACAGCGTAAGCTGTCGTTTACAGCGCAAGCTGTCGTTATTGTGATTACAGCGTAAGCTGTCGTGATGAAGATTACAGCGAGAGCTGTCGTATTGTGTATACAGCCGTGAGTGCTGTCGTATGTGGTGAAAACCATGTATCTTTGAGATTGATGCTGCTGTTGTTGCTGGTTGTGATTTATGTGCATGCTTGGTATTTATACATTGTATGAGTGGTTGTTACTACTGGGATTCTCTCGAATCTCATTCTTTCCTATGACTAACATTTCAGATAGGGCATGTGGCTCAAAGGAAAAGCGGCCAACCCGGAGCAATTAGGACCCTTAGGGGTATATTCGATTTTGGAGACGTTGGTTATCCTTTTAGGACTTGGTTATCCATTTAGAACTTGGGATTACTGTATATTTTGAGATATGGGTGTTATATTTGATTTTGGTTGTGTAATCCCCTAGTGTATATTTATAAACTTCAGATTATATATGTATAGAACCCAGGAGTTGCCGGGGGTTTGGTTATACACTCTGTCATACGTGAATGTAGATAAACTGCACAGGTAATTATATTCGAACTTTGAAATGGAGACCAGGAACAGGAAGAGATTTTGAATGATCTTGTGAAAACCCTACTACAAAGTAGGAGATTGAAATGAGTTTAAGTTATCCGAAGGTCTCTAATCTAATTTAATTATCTAATATCGAATTATAATTACGTGATTAAAGGCAGGGTGTTACAGTAACTCTTTCTCTCATATAATATGTATTGTTCTGCATGCATGTTTTTATCATTGGGTATATTCGTTTCATGAATATACAGAATTGATGTTGGACTAGTGGTCCCGAGGCAATAAGACCTATTGGACCACTGTGTCCTTAGGCTATAAGACCTTATATGCATTCAGTATTGTGCCAGGTAGTAGCCCGAGGCTGTAAGACTCGATGTGCATACTTGCCTGGATTAGTTTTAGTCGATCTATTATATGTATCAAAATGGTAAGTTCTTCTAGTGCGATAGTAATAGTAGTATAACATGCGTAGCCTAGATTAGTTTTATTCAATCAACAGCAGCGGCGGCAACAACAATATCATAACATGCGTAGCCTGGATTAGTTTTAGTCAATCTATTATACGTATCATAACAATAATTTCTTCTAGCATGACAGTAGTAGCAACATAGCATACGTGGCCTAGATTAGGTTTAGTCTATCTATTATACATATTGAAATGGTAATTTCTTCTAGCGTGACAAATAAGCTAAGTTTAGTAGTAGAGGTAGCATAGCATGCGTAGCCTGGATTAGTTTTAGTCGACCCATTATACATATTGAAACAGTAATTTCTTCTAACGCAACAAATAAGCTAAGTTTGGCTAATGTATGATAAGGGTCTATAAGTTAACTATCAATATACTAGTTTATGACCAAAGAAGTACTATGATAATGACAACTAAAGTTAAGGATTAATGAGTCATAATGAAGTACAAACCACTTCATGATTGTTTCGAAAGCTGAAAATTTTTCAGAGAACCTGTATTGAGGTTGGGATTTTACATTATTATCAAAAGTGTATTTGTTCCAGGATGGAAACCTGGCTTAGTGGTTCATTTTCATTGTGTAAAACTCATTTGATAACTGTGGGAATAAGGGTGTCACATTAGTTCCCTAAAAAAGGCCCAAATAATTTTAAAAGTTAATTTCTATGAATTAAAATCTTATTTTCCCAGAAATTCAAGAAAAAATAGTTAGAGGTCATCGTTTAGGTTACAAGTTTTAGAAAAATTATTTTATGGCTTAAAGAAGCTAATTAAGGAAGAAAATCCTTATAAAGTATTAAGGATTTATTTATGAAATTTATATGGTAAGTTATAACCGATAAAGAAAGGAGAAAATTATTGATTTTATTCCACAAACCTAAAAATCGGAATTGGGCTAAAGTTTAAGCCAAATTATGGAACCCAAAAGCACTACACATGATCAAGAAAATTTGTAGTTAGTTTTATGAGATTTTGGTTTAGACAAATTAGAACAATTGAAGCTTATCCATTGAGATAAGAAAGTGCGCACGCGTACACACTCTCAAACACCCCTATTAAACACCTAATCAGCCTCTCACCCCCTCATTTTGCACCAAAAAACAGAAAAGGTAGAGAGAAAAGAGAGAAAAGAGAGAAAGAGCTAGAGAAAAGAGAAAGAGAGAGAGGCCGAGAGAGAAGAGAGGAAGATGATTGGAAATTTCACCAAAGAAGATGTAACATCCCAAATTATGGGCTTAGAATGAAAAAAATTAGTCTAAATTAAGTACACTATCAAGCCCAGTTGAGCCAAATGTCTGAAGCATACAATGAGGAAAATGCTTAAGATAATTATAAAAATTATTATTTAAGGGCCCACATATATTGAGGAAATAGCATTAAATGTTATTTTGGGAAGTTAAAGAAATTATAAAGAGGCTTAGTTCCCAAAAAATGGCCTAAATAATTTTAAAACTAATTTCTGGGAATTTAAGAGCCTATTTTCCCGAAAATTTAAGGAAAAATAGTTAGATGTTATGATTTGGCTTGAAAATTTCAGGGAAATTATTTTAAGGCTTGAAGAAGAAAATTAAGGAAGAAAATCCTTATAAAGTATTAAGGATTAAATTATGAAAATTATATGGTGAGCTAATATTGATTTAGAGAAATAGGAAAATTTAGTAACTTTATTTTATAGACCCGAGACCCAAAATTGGGCTAAAGTTAAGCCAAATTATGAAACTTAAAAGATTTAAGGGATTCTGAGGTGTAGTCTTAGTGAGCATTTAAGTATACCAAGATGATCTCAGAATAAGGCCTTGAAGTTCTGGTTAATCAAGTCATAGAGTAGTGTAATCTTGCCATTCACATAATTGATGAACTCAACATTGTTTATAGTAAGCTCTATGTGATTGTTGAAGCTCCTCTCTCAGATAGCCCTAGATAGATGGACCAAAGAATGAAGGACTAGAGAGACTAGTTCTAGCAAAGTATTGTATCTCATTTATTCTTGAAGTGTCAGCTCCCATCCTTTATGCCTCTTGTGTTAACTTGGAGTGAAGTTCAGTAATTTAAACAAAGTGGTTGCGAATCACTTGGAGTGATTGTATATCACTTGGAGTGATTTTTAGAATTACTTGGCGTGATCCTCAAATTACTTGGAGCAATCGCAGATTACTTGAAGTGATTATTAGAATCACTTGGAGGTCCAGTGTTGGGTAAACAATATTTGGAAGTTTTGATACAACACATAACTTCCTAACTTTACAATCTTAATGAGCTTCTCATCGGTAACATCAAGTGAAGCTCAGTTTGTTTGAATGGTGGATCTAATGAAAGAGACTCCAGCTAGTTTAGCTCTAGTGAGGAGTGTACTTCATCATCTCTGGATACCTTAGGTTTTGCTCTTTGTCTCTAGCTAGTTCCAACCACTAGTGACAAGTATATATTCACCATTTGGATGTATGTACAACTTCTCAAGCATAAGAGTCCTCACAAAGGGGCTCATTTGGCTCTCTTGTTCTCTGACAGACATGATCTCTCCAGTGTTCCTCTCCTTCTTGCTAATAATATAGGCCATTATGTGATAAATCTTCTCGATGAAGTGAGTGAAGTTATTGGCCTTGTTCACCATAGCTCTAGTGTAGGTATAGTAAATAATCCAGTGAAGATTTCACATAGAGCTAGGATTGAAGTTAAGAAACCACATATGTTCTCATGGTATGATGATTCTGAATATTTCTAGCTTATTGAACACTTTGAATAGTTTGATAGGAAGCTTCTCGATCCTCAACCATTCATTGATTATTGAGTCTAAGATGGTGACCCTTTTGATCTCTGATTGTTGTTTTAAACTTCTCAATCACAATTCCTTCCTCATAGCATAACTTAGTAGACTTACTAAGAGGTCTTCCTCCTCTTTCTCTTTCTTTGACTGCATCACCAGCTAGTTACTTGCTAGTGATGGGGTGTCACTCAAGTCATTAATTGAGTGATATCACATATTCAGCTTCTGCTCATACTGTAACACTACCAGTCAGACCTCAGCTTTTAGCTTCTGCTCTTTGTACCCAAAAAGCATATCATCTTGGTTAACCCCTACAAAACAGATATCTAGACACATTGGTACCCAACTTCTCTTGGATCCTCACAATATTAGACATAATGACCCTTTTGCTCTTATATAATTAAATCATTTGATTATTGAGCAAATAGTGTATTAAATCACCAAGGACTAGAATTATAATGATAACCAATTAATTATAGTTACTAAAAACAAATGATACCAAGAATGATATCTTCCAAAGATTAATGACAATTTGTAAATACACTTTATATAGAAAATAAGTCATTAATAAGATTTTCATGCAATCTATGTAAGTTGGATGAAAGAGAGTAGAAAAACATTACGTAATGACCAACTTTCACTATTACAAACTAGACATTTAACCACCCTAAAGGAAGTCCCTTTTTAAATTAGGACGCCCAAAGTTCAATATTTGGTGCGAACCATTGGCGCTGGTTGAATTTTTTTTTAAAAAAATTGCACCACTTTAGGCTCCACAGATTCTTTGGGGACACCTAAAGTGTGCACTTTATGCACTTTAGGCGTCCCTAGAACAATTGGGGATGCCTAAAGCTCACTTTAGGCATCCCTATTTTGACTGGGGACATAGAAAACGTCTGCCATCCATCACATCATGCAGCAGGCTGCAGCTTTACCTTCCCCATCCTTGAGCTTCATTCGTCTTCCCTCTTTTTCCTTTCCCATGAGCATTCCCTGTTTTCCTCTTTCCCCTTTCTTGTGCTTCCCCGTCTTCCTTCCTCTTTCTCAGTTAGTTTCTCCCACTTTAGTTCATAATAATATTTGCGTTTTTCCCTCTCTCTTTATTGACAAGAGCACTGTCGTGGACGTTTATCTCTCCCTCTCACAACCGTCCTCTTCTCATTTGGTGGCATTGTGAGTCATCTCCATCTCCATCGTCTACAGGTTAGTCTCACACTCCCACAACTTTGGACACACCGTGAGATGAAATGTTAAAGAAATTAAGGATAATGGGAGATTACATTATATATGGCAGCAAATATAGTTCAACTGGCCTTTGTCAATCTGATAATTTGAGCTTTGCTTCCAGAAATAATACTAATACAGATTAACCCACCTTCAATTTGTAGGTCTCCTCTATATAGAAATTTGAAAAGCCATAACTACTGTCATGTTCCATTTGTTTCATTACATGCAGATTCATCCCTAAAAATTGCTCTTTTTTTCTATTACTAAAACAAGGGAGGCCTTCCCAATGCACATATAGTGCATATATGTAGTAGCGACCATGACTATCATCTTTTTTCTTCATTTTGTATCATGTTTGTAATAAGTAGATTGTATTTAATTCATTATTATTTGGTTGATATATCCAATTATTTTTCAAACACAATTTCGTGTTCTGTATCTTTCTTTTTTCTGTCAAGTTGTATTTTTCATATCCAATGTACATAATTTTTATGATAAAATAGTGTATTCATACTATACATTGGGTTTAATTATGATATAATTTCTCATGATATAGTTTCATAGCTAATGAATACAATTCATTGATACATCTTTGTTGTAAGTTGTAACTAACTAATATATATTTTAAACAGTGTTCACTTCGTCCTTAAAAGATAACTAACTTGACTAATAATAAACCAATAAAATATACGTGTAATATTTTATTTTTTAAACACAATTTGTGTTTTAATGGAATATGATAAAAAATATTTGTCAACCTGGGCAATGCATGGGAGAAAGTTCTAGTTTTTATTAAAGGTAAATGAAAAATTTCTTACATTACGCCTTAATTATTGAATTAGAGTATGCTCATAATATTAACATAAACATTGTTATGCGTGGTTGATATTCCTCCTATAGATTGCATAAATATTATTAAAATGGACATATGGAAGAAACTCAATGCTAGATGCTCCAAGTTCTACCCACCTATTTTGATTGTGTCATATAAAATTGAAAAAAAAAGAACTAATTAGAAATGACAAGGCCTGATATGTATCTCTCAACAAACCCATTTCGCTTTCACTTACCAATCTTCTCAGTTTCTTATTATCTTTTAAATAATAAATGAATTAGCTTGAGTGGCCATGCAAATCTTTAATATGCCTTTAACTTTGTTTGTTTTTCAGCCTGAACACCTTTACCCACCTATTTTCATTGTTTCTTTTTAGTTTCAAATGAAAAGCATGTATTTAATATGACATTGTCCTGAATATGAACTGCCTTAATTAGTTTAGTTTCATTTAATTTAAGCTAAGAGGGTTTGTTATTTTGATTTTCAGATGTCTCACTTTAAGAGGAAATGTTGCCAAAATTTTGAAAAACAAAATAGTAAAAGGCAATCCCAGTGTTGACAATTATTATTAACTTGAGTGTTAATGGGAATGGCCTAGGTGGTAATAAAATGTATCATAGTTGGATGAATGCTTTAAGAATAAGTGAAGAATATGAGAATGGGGTTGAAGAGTTTATTGAATATGCTAGAAGGAACGCTCCAGCCAAACATGGGATGTATTTTTGTCCTTGTGTCAATTGTTTAAATGAGAGAAGACGAGATGTTGAAGTTATAAGGGATCACCTACTTTGTGATGGAATAAATCTTTGATACACAAGGTGGACATGGCATGGTAAGGAAGTAACTGATTGTCCGTCACACAAGAAGGAAGCTGTGGATGTCATAGATGAAGATAGAATAGAGAGAATAATTTACGATGTTGAGGTATAATCCTTTACACAGTCGCATGAATATGACAGCCTGTGAAGTCATGTAGAGACACCGTTGTTCCTGGGAGTAAGTACACAAGGCTGACAATAACATTACATTTGGTTAACTTAAAAGCAACTTGTAGGTGGACCAATAGTAGTTTCACATTGCTACTTGAACTGTTGTGCGATATGTTTCCAGACGATAATGTACTTCCAAATCGTATGTATGAGGCCAAGAAAATCTTATCTATGATGGGTATGGAGTATAAAAAGATACACGCTTGCCTTAATGACTGCGTACTGTATAAAAATGAGTATGAAGGTCTAAGTGAGTGCCTTAAGTGTCAAACTGCACAATACAAAGTGAAAAAAGATGGTGGTTGTGGCGATGGGACAACTAAAATGCAACTTTTAAAGGTTTTGTGGTATCTTCCAATAATACCGCACCATAAGCATTTGTTCAGTACTGCAAAAAAAGAGAAGAAGTTGAGATGTCATTCGGATGATAGAATATCTGACGGAAAATATCTTCGGCCCCCGGTGTTAGAACAGACTGACACCCAAGAGGGGGTGAATTGGGTGTAAGTTAAAAACTCAAGAACTTTAAAAAACTTTTCAGATCTTAGTGGAAGCAATAAATATGAAAGTAATGAATCATAAATCAATAGTAAGATTAAATAATGTAGGCTGGAAATATAAAAGCTTAGGGAAGAGAATATACAGACTGTGATTTATCCTGGTTCGGTCCAATCTGTGATGGCCTACGTCCAGTCCCCAGGCTCCTTCCGAGATTTTCAAATCCACTATTTTTTTGTTTAATCCAGGCACAAGAAAGGCCTTTACAAAGTTCTCACCAAGATACTCCACCTTACAGCAAGTCTTACGAGCAGAGCAATCCCGAAGATCTTTCCTTCCTGTTTACCTGTGCAAGTCTTACGAGCAGCAACATTCTCTCCTACTTACACCCCTGTAAGTCTTAAGAGCAGCAACGTTCTCTACTGCTTGCATCTTATAAGTCTTACGAGAAGAAAGTCTTACCGGTGATTCTCTCTACACTTCCCTGTAAGGAAATCAACCTACTCAAGGTCCCTCTACCTTGAGATCAATTCAGAAATACAAGTGTTTGCAAAATCTCTTACAGAGTGGATAAAATGCTCACTGAAGTACAGTATAAATAACTCTCTCTCAAATATACATGATATAGAAAATAGATAAGAATGGAGAGTATTCGGGTAGAATGGATGATTCATAATCTTAGCATGTTCTTCGTTGTTGTCGTCTGCTTGAATATCTTGTATTTATAGTTGAGTCGGATATGACCGTTGTGAGTATTTCAACCTATCCGTTGGGTCCCATTGCTTCGTTTGGCCGTTATTCACATTTGAAAAACTAGCCGTTAGAACGTTGGACGCTCTGCTTCCGTAAAGTCAACTTTTGTCTCTTTACATCATCTCTTCATTGCATTCCTGGAGAAATACATTAAACACTAATACAATATAGTGTTAGAGTGATTAGAAGCAAGAAGAGTAAGTTACATAAATATTCCATGATTTTCAGAATCTTCGGATACGTTGTTGGTCGCGTTACTTGAGTGGTTACTCGAGTAAGCCTCTCTTTTCTTGTGGTTACTCGAGTGATCCCTTGAGTAATAGTTCAAATAACTTTACAGATTACTCGAGTACTTCCTTGAGTAATGTTGTCCAAATCTTGGCAGAGAGTAATTCCAACTTCATTACTCAAGTGATCGCTTGAGTAATTCCTTTCAAAATCTGGTCGAGAGCATTTCTTCTTGATTACTCTAGTGGCCCCTCGAGTAATATCTCAAATAACTCTACAGATTACTTGAGTGATCCCTCGAGTAATGTACTCTTCCATATCTGGTTACTCGAGTAGTCCCTCGAGTAAAGTCTGTCATTTCTTGGCCGAAAGCTACTGGATAATTTCTTCTCTGGTTACTCGAGTGATCCCTCGAGTAACCTCTTAAATAACTTTGCAGATTACTTAAGTGGTCCCTCATGCAAGTAATGTTATTCAAATCTTGATCGAGAGCATTTTCAACTGCATTACTCGAGTGGTCCCTCGAGTGAGGTTTCAAATAATTCTGCATATTGCTCGAGTAAGCCCTTCAAGTGAATTCTTGATTTTGATTTGAAACATGGCAAATCATATATCATTAGAAAGCCCTCATCATCTACATTCCAATACAACAAGAATCACCTCCAAACTCATTTTGTACAGAAAGTTATGATCCAAAAAATATCTTCTGTATTTAGATAAAGTCTAAAATCATGAGTATCAACTTCCAGAAGGAATAGATCTTAGTATATAACTTGAAATGTGACAAATTATATATCCTTAGAAATTTCTGTTAGTCTACTTTCACATGGCACCAGTTTCATCTCAATCCGATATGTATTTGGAGAGTTATGTCCAAATACCGAACCTTGTTTTGGTAAAAGATACTGATTCATGTGTCAACTTCAATAGATCATGTCTCTATCATTTGAACTCCTTTTAATGTGATCTTGGTTCCATAGTTCATGTTGGGAGTCTTGTTTCGTATGCCACCGGTTTCAGCTCAATCCAATGTGTGGTTAGAGAGATATCATCAAAATACCAAACCTTTGTCATGACACACGAAGATAGAGTATCATTAGTCGAGTGGTCACTCGAGTAACTCTACAGATTGCTCGAGTAGCCACTCAAGTAATCACTTCCAAAATGAGGCAGTGCCATATTACTCGAATAATCATCTATGGAGGTGCCATAACTTTTGTATATGTCATTTTAACTTCGTATTGACCCATTCCAACCTCCGGTATCACTTCTACGAGCTTGAATCTTGATATTTTTATTTGATCTTACAAGTTCTTCTTTCTTCAATCTTTCTTCTTCTTTCTTTAAGCTCTTTCTTCTTGTTTTTCCTCTTGATGATCATTCTTCATCACCCAACTAGATATCTTCTTGAATAACTTCAATCTTCTTCAATCTTTGCTTGATATTCCCATTAGTTCTTGCAATGCCTTCTTTCTTCAATCCTTGCCTCTTAATTTTCTTCTTGATGATCATTCTCCACATATGAGGCATTATAACATCAACCTACCATTGGGTTTATGACTAATCTACAAGATATACAATATTAAATATAGTAGTTAGTCAATATAGAGAATAAGTATATCATACAAACTTTTTGCTCTTAATACTTGACATCTATATTTGACATCATCAAAACTATTCATATCTAACACTCGGCTGACTCTCTACAGTGAAAAAAAATAAATGAAATGATCCCTAAATTTGACAGTGAGCTGAGAATCCTTCGGCTTGGGCTTTATACAGATGGCATCAATCCGTTGGAACTCTTAATAGAACACACAATGCTTGCCCGGTACTCCTTGTAATATACAACTTGCCTCCCTGGCTTTATATGAAACGCAAGTATGTGATGCTTTCTATGATGATTTCTGGACCAAAACAGCTAAGAAATGATATCGATGTCTACTTGGCACCTTTGATTGAGGACTTGAAGAAGTTGTGGGAGGAAGGCGTAGATGTGTTTGATGCATATAAGAATGAGTCCTTCAAGCTATGTGCAATGATTTTCACCATGATAAATGTCTTCCCTGTGTACGGAAACCTGTCAGGGTATAGTGTGAAGGGGCATAAAGCATGTCCAATCTGTGAAGCAGACACTCACTTCTACCAACTTAAACATAGAAGAAAAATGGTCTACCTTAGTCACAGGAGGTTCCTTCCTAAGTTTTACCCATATCATAGGTTAAGAAAGTATTTTAACGGCTTGCTGGAGCATGGAATGGCTCCAAAGGCATTAACCGAAGAGGAAGTTTACAGTCAGGTTGAACGTATCAATGTCTTATTCGGTAAGAATCAAAAGACTGCGAGTGAGAAGAAGAGATCAATTTTCTTTGATCTTGCATATTGGAATATTCTTGACGTGAGACACAGTATTGATGTGATGCACGTGGAGAAAAATGTTTATGATAGCCTTGTCAGTACGCTTTTGCACATACCAGAGAAGACTAAGGATAGGATTAGTGCGAGACTAGACCTTGTTGATATGGGAATAAGAGAACGGTTACATACACAGCCAGTTATGTGAGTGTTTGCATGAAATTAAGGTGCCACAAGGGTATTCTTCGAATATGAGAAAGTACGTGTAATATAATTAACTTATGTTTTTACCTTGCAGTAAACCTATGATGTCCTTGACACCATGGTGATGTACAAGGAGTAGATGAGGGAGGTTTGTCTATGATGGAAAGATTTCAAGAACAAGCTTACACAATATTACATTCTAGGGGACCTGAGGGGTAAGGATCCATGTCAGGAGTATACGTATTTATCTCCAGAGGACTGGAGGTTGTTTATGGCATCATGAGAAGATCCAAACTTCTTGGTAAGATTTCTGTCATGATAGTGTTTTATTTGAATATAGTTGACATTATTGATTTGGTGTTCATTGTTTTCCTTTCACAGGCATTAAGTGCAGCAAATGCAGAGAGGCAAGCAGTTAATAAGTATCAACATTACATGTCTCATGGTGGTTATCGGAAGCTTGAGTAAAGGATGATGGAAGAATAATTAGAGAAATTAAAGGAAATAACCACATCAGATCCTAGCGTTGTGGTTCAGGCCCCGCCACCTCCTCCACATCACAAAAAATGGAAAGAGGGAGGATTAAGGGTGGGAAGTACTTAAATCCGACTGTTGCTGAGGTTGCTGCGCGGATTGTAAGTAGGTAGAGCATAAGTACAAGGTTTTTTGTCATAATAGGAGTGCTTAATTTTCATTTACGATAACTTTTATGCTGTCGGATGAACTGGAAGATTATAGTACCTAAGGTTCATTCACTCCAAGTGGATAGATGGATATCTTGTCAGTGGCGATTGGGAAGGCAGATCACCCCAGTCATGTTCGAGGGGAGGCAGGGGGAGTTCATGTCATGAAGTATTTTGGCCGAGCCTCACATTCTTATTCGTCTCAAGCTAAACCTAGTAGGTAGCTTGTGGCCATGATTCGCCAGGAAGTCTTACAAGAGCTTAAGGCCAACCTTTATGACAAGCTACGACAAGAGCTATTGCTAGAGCTACATCTTGAGCTGATGCCTAATCTACAAGCTAAAGTGATGAAGATGTTTGAATCACAGATGGCAACTTTCGAGTGTAGAACCCATTCATCCCCGGTCTTCCATAGCACCAAAAGAAGTTACAACCCGGTGGAGGAACCACTTGGTGACCTTTCTCCTACTTTAGCGCCGGGAGAACCTGCCATCCTCTCTTTGGATGCCCCACTACTGCGTGTCATTGCAGATGCTCTCATTCACACACAAGCTACCACCCACCATCATCAATAAATTCCATAGCATTTACGTAGGGTGACTGTGACGTGTGTTCAAGAGGGGGAAGAAGGTACAACCATCCCTATTCCTAATGACGAGGTTGCCACAATAGCTTAGGTGAAAGGATCTTTCAACCTTTGGCCTTTACATCTTATTGGCTTAGCGACAACACCTACAATGGTATGGAACTACCTTACTTTTACTTGAGATCTATTGGCATTCTACTAACAATATGTTTTTTTATATTCTAAAAGAACAAGAAGGAAGCAAGAAAATGACCATTCTTAGCACGACTACAGCAGATCTATAAAGGCATTCACCAGATTAATTTGCATATGCCTATAGGGATTGTGGGCCAAAAATTAGAGTGTCCCTTCACAATTGATAAAAATGACCTTAAACAGTTCATTAAGTTGGAGGAGCTAGATGTAGGATGATGCAAATTTGCAATCTTGTAAGTTTGAAATTTCCCATTTTTTACTTCATTTAGTGAAGTGGTTTTTTGGTTTCATATATTCACTAGGTAATGCATTCATCATTTTAATTCTATTATAGCTCTTTCTGTTGTATATGCATTGACATGCAAAGAGTTGATTTATATGGATTCTTGTGTCTTGTAAATACGACAAGGGATATGAATACATTGCAAAAAAAGACTTACTATGCGGGCTTCACAATGGGAGAGAACGACTATCGTTGTTATCTAGTACTGATTGTTCAAGGGTACGCATTTTAATTGTCTATTTGAGATTTTTAATAAATAATTGTCTTTCCATCTAACTTCATTTTAATCTGTATATGTTGTTATAGTTACCATTAGAGTTTCTATGTTCTCTGTCCTTAGTTCTACATAGTTTACTGGTTTGGTTCCTTGCGTAAAAGGTCAGACAAAGAAACAAAAAATGTCTTCAACATGTATGTCATTTTTTTATATTTCATTGCTTCTTGATTCTTGACTTAAATGACTTCTTCTAATTTCTGTTGATTTTCATTTTAATGATAGAGCATGCCAGACATATCAAATGCTTGGCGGGCTACGCGAACGTAAAGGTGGCAAAGACCCTAAATGGTTGTTTCCAAAGGTACATAGTTTCAAATCAAGTTCTTTTGATTGACGGTCATTTTAGATATGCCTTTATTGATTTTAACCATTTGCTTTTTGATTTATAGTGCTCTCAACAACCTGGCGGCTAGGAATGTGGATACTATGTCTTACTTTATATGTATAGCATCATTCAGAGTGGCATTACGACAGATTTTGAACAAGTAATCGCTTCTTCATTCTCAGAGGATAATATTTTTGGTGTTGTAATTCAATGGCAATTCATTCACTTGATTCATATTTCATCTAAGCTTATTTTCTAATTTACAGATTTTTGACAATAAAGATGCCTACTTATATGAAGACATAAATATGATCAGAGACTTTTTGGCTGGACATCTTCTTCAACGTATTCCAAAGTAAAGTCTTAAGTAGTTTGTGTAGGACATACTTTTGTGGTTGTTCTATATATTGTACATATAATTAGCGTTGTTGTTGTTGGATATAGATTGTTGTGTAGTTTGTGTGGTTTGCTAGTTAATTAGTTTGCTACTCCTTAAAGATATTGCATGTAAAGCCTTGGGGTTGATCACTGTGTTTCAAGTTGTTGTTTCCATTCTGCTGAACATCTATTGTTTTATTCTGTTGTTTCCATCTTATTTCTGCAGTTTAAATTTTCCAAACAATGAAATATATATATATATATATATTAAAAAAAGGCCATTTTAGAAAAAAAAAATTTAACATTCTTAAAATAAAAAGGGATGTAGAAATGATTTAGTCGTTAGTTTAGATGTCCCCACAGTAAACTAGGGATGTCTAAAACACCTTTAGATGTCCCCAGTATGTAGTGGGGACGTCTAAAGTGCAGACTTTAGACGTCCCCAGTCTGAAGTGGGGATGTCTAAAGTCCTGCCTATCCACATGCCCTGTTTTACGGATGTTGTTGATGTTTTTTTCTACGTCCCTCAGATAGATGCGCCCTGTTTTCAGACGTTAAAAGGCCCAAAAAAGGGACGTTAAAAGCATTTTTTCTAGTAGTGTTTTATGAAAATATAAATGATGAATTGAATCAAGTTTTCCAAGAATGATATTAAGATATGAAAATTGTTTCAAAATCTCAAATGTTCTTTCGAATCATGAATATGCATTATGATATTAAGATTTTGAATACATGAAAAACTTATTTTTGAAACATGTTTACAATCGATGCTTATTCCAAAGATAATAGAAGTTAATAGCTTAAGTATATACATACCAAAAAGCTTCTCTTTTAGACAATAACGAAGATAACATGTTTGAGAATTTTCCCAGGAACAAAAGTCATATGGATAATGAATTAGCCAAAATGACTTAACTTGATAGATATATATAGGCATAATGACTTTTCTAAGAGATAATCTTGCCTCTTATAGTTGTATCTTGAAATATATGAAAATTCAAGGCAAGAATTTGAATAGAAGACTCTAGTTATTAGAAAATAGATAAAGACAAATGTTAATGCATTTGAGCAGTAAGATGAGTATAAGATTTTATGAATGATGTAGCACATACTCATTAGTCCAAATGACTAAAGTTCAAAAATATTATCCAACTAAGTTATTCCATAATAATGGTTAATGCACTAATGAACATTCATAATGCTTGGAATAACTTGGCCAATAAGTATTTGTGTATTAGGTACAAGGCTTTCACATATTGAATTCTTTTCTAGAACATACACTTGAAACTCATATAGATAGTTAATTAGTTAGACATAAGGTCTAACTGGTTAGAAAATAATGGTTGAGGAGTTCAAGTATTAGATAACACATTTAAGATCAATAATCAATATGTCAACGATGGGGAAATACTCTGGTGGATGAATTTGAAGCATTTCTGACTTTCAGTATACAAAAATAGTAACTTCTAATTTTGAAACCGATTTGAATGCAAACAAAATATGAATAATTTTCAAATCATGTGTTTGCACTAATAAGATGGATTGAAATCTAAGCAAGTCTTTGAAATGTGTATTTCAAACTTCCAATGCATAGAAAGATTATTTCACTTTCGATCCATTTAGCAAACTGAAAAACATTTTGAAAACCATAAATGATTGTTTGCTAATGATATGTAATAATGAGCAAGTATTCATTACCCAATTTAGTTCATTTAAGCACAAGATATGAAAAGATATAGAGTAAGGATTAGATATCACTATAATTTTCTTGTCCTTACAATAGCTTGCTTGGTTTTGGTGAAATAATATTGATTTTCCTCCTTTGCACACACAGCACCAAAATCCAAACTCCATAATTTAGGATAATCACGATATGAATTTGTTTTCATGTGACTATAGTCTTGAGAAGCTTTTTCTTATCCTACAAAACTGTATAAATTTCTTTTTCTTCATGGTATCCAACCTTGCTTGGATCCATTTCCTATTTGTTTGTAGAAATCAAGATAAAATTCACATGCTCTAAAAATATAATCAATTCAAGGCAATGGAGCATAACGAATTAAACATGTCTTTATGCATAAAATAAATATTTTCTTTTCAAATCATTATATATGCATAAAGAATTAACCTGTTGAGCATTGCAATCTCTTTATAAATAAATCTATTAACTGGCTTTTTAAGGGATGTAAAAAATAATTTTAAAGTAGTTTGTAATGCTCATTCTTAAGATTCTAAAATATAAATCTCAATAAATATTATATTCAATAGCATATGAGGTTTTATCATTGTGTACCTTTGCCTTAGATACTTGGAGGATTGCTTTCGCTTACCCATTACATCTTTTTATGATGTTGATACTTTGAATATCTTGCTTTGGGTGCTGTAAACCTTCACTCAAAATATATAGACTCCAGGAGTCTATTACTTGATGCTTGAGAGATCCTCCTTTTCTTGTTCTCCTTAAGATAGTTGAACGGTACACTATAGTAGTCCATTCTTAATATGGAACGTACTTATTTTATCCATTGCCTTTCTTTATGGTTAAACTTTGCAGTTCCAGCAATGGGTGATTTGAGAATTCTCCTAATTGATATGAATCTCCTTTCATGTGCATTAGAAACTCTTGGAATCTTCCTCATTTTCTTTGTACCCTTATATCCATTCTTTATAGAATCAATCTACATACATGAAACACCATATAGACATTTTGGTACCCACTTTGTTTTGGGTCCTTGAATGTTAGCATTTGAACTCAATTGCGTTTTACGAATCTAAACAAATTTATTTCTCACATTAGAATTTCTCCTAGTATAGCATGTGTGAGAAATATGACATGATTTACCACAATAATTGCAAATAATATGATGATATGCATTATGAGATTCTATGCAAGTATTGTGTCGATTAAGAAAAAACGATCTCAAATGATCAGTTTGCCTAAGTTCTTTCTTCTTGCATGAATTTCGAGTATGATTAAAAACCTTTTTGGTTTTCTCAATAGAATCAATAATTGGTTGAAAAACACTTTTATGCAAACTTTGAAAATCAGTGTTTAAAATAACTCTAGAAGAATTGGAATTGGTAACCATATGTGCATCTTGAGCTCTAGAGGATGATCTATCAAATTCGTCTGTAATTAGCTCTTCTTAGGAATCATCTTCTTCCTCTTGTTCTTCTATGTTGACAAGATCATGGAAGTGTTCTATGATTTCTCCTTCTTCATTGTTAGCTCCCACTTGTTCATAAATAGTAGGTATGCAGCTTATAGTTTCATATGAATTGTCAATACTTTTAACTTCAACACAATCATTAGAAGTATAAATAGAATCAAGAGTATCCCAAATATTTCTAGCAGTATAGCAAAATCTAATTTTCTCAAAATCATTTTTGCTTAAAGCACTATACAAAATTTTCATTGCTCTAATGTTCAACGAAAACATTTTCTCTTCCCTTTCTGTCCAATCCTTTCTCGGTTTGAAATCAAAGACATTTGTAAAAACATCCTACATATCATAATCAAAGCACTTTATAAAAGATGTCATTCTAGCTTTCCAAAACCAAAAATCAATATCTTTCAAAATAGGTGGAATTGTATAGTCAAAACCATTAGAAAGCATATAATACCCAAAATCATCCATTATAAGCTCTTAAAATGGTTAAGTCCTTTAACAAAAGTCTAGCTCTAATACCAAATGTTAGAAACAACTGACACCAAAGAGGGGGTGAATTGGGTATAAGATAAAAACTTAAGAACTTTGAAACACTTTTCTCATCTCAGTGAAAGCAGTAACTATAAAAATAATGAATCATAAATCAATAGTTAGATATTTGAATGATATATCCTGGAAATATAAGAGCGTAAGGAAGATAGTATGCAAAATGTGATTTATCCTGATTCGGTCCAATCCATGATGACCTACATCCAGTCCCCAGGCTCCTCCTGAAATTTCCAATCCACTATCTTTTTTTTTAATCCAGCACAAGAAAAGCTTTTACAACCTACAAATTTAGGTGGGCACTTGTAAAGCCTTTTACAAATCTCTCACCGAGTTACTCCCCCTTACACACCGTAAGGATACAACCTTGATGATGAAGGATTCCAAACAATCTTCTCTCTCAGAAGTAAATATATGAATACTGAAGTATAATACATATGATTACACTCTCAAATATACATGATATAGAAAATAGATAAGAACAGAGAGCAGTTGGTTCGGAGTGGATGATTCATGATATAAGCATTTTTGCGTTGTTGTGTTTTGTATGCTCTTCTTTGAATTCTTTCATATTTATAGTTGAATTGTAGTAGATAAACATTGCAAGCATTCATCCATTAGAGTCCCGTTGCTTCATTTAACTATTCTTCATATTTGAAAAATAGTCATTATGGTAGGTGATCGTTTCGTATATTACGTTTGACTTTTCTCCTAATGCATGATCTTCTCATTGTATTCCTGGAAAAATGCATTAAACACTAATACCATGAAGTGTTAGAGTGATTAGAAGCAAGATGGATGATATTCCATTGATTTTTATAAGCTTTGGATCATTGTCTGTCGCATCACTCTAGTGGTCACTTGAGTGATCCAGGGTCATCACTTGAGTGATCCCCTTTAAAATGTGGCAGAGAGCTTCTGGGACATTGTCCAACTTCATCACTCAAGTGATAACTTGATTTTGATTCAAAACATGAAAATTATATATCATCAGAAAGCTCTTATTGTTGAAATTTCAATGCAATAAGAATCAGGTCCAAATTCACTGTATACAGAAAGTTATGATCCAAGGAGTGTCTACTGTACTTAGTCAATGTCTGAAATCATGACCAGCAACTTCCAAAAGGAATAAATCTTAGTATATAACTTGAAATGTGACAAATTATATACCCATGGAAAGATATTTAAGTTTAGT
Source organism: Inga leiocalycina (assembly GCA_963242795.1). Taxonomy (NCBI): domain Eukaryota; kingdom Viridiplantae; phylum Streptophyta; class Magnoliopsida; order Fabales; family Fabaceae; genus Inga; species Inga leiocalycina. The sequence continues at coordinate 66,113,485 of OY725321.1, forward strand.
TTCATATTGCACTAGTTTTGCCTCAATCCGATATGTATTTTGAGAGTTATGTCAAAAATACCGAACCTTGTTTGTAATATGATGCTGATTCATATGTCAACTTCAATATATCATAACTCTCACCTGAACTCCTTTGAATGTAATCTTGGTGTGTATTTTTTATGGTGGGAGTCTAGTTTCATATGAAACTGGTTTCAGATCATTTTAACATGTTGTTAGAGAGATATCACCAAAATACCGAACCTCTATTATGCTATGTGAAAATAAAGCACACCAGAATGCTCATCACTCGAGTGATCATGTCCATCACTTGAGTAGTCACTCGAGTGATGCCCTCTAAGATATGGCAGAGATCCAAAACTCAAGGGAACACCTTAGGAAAGTTTTACAACTTCCATGTAAGTCATTTTAGCTTCGTATTGATCCATTCCAACCTCCGGTATTACTTCTAAGAACTTGAATCTTGATATTCTCATTTGATCTTGCAAGTTTTCTTTCTTCTTCTTTCTTCAATCTCTTTCTTCTCTCTTTTTCCTCTTGATGATCATTATTCATAGCCCAACTAGATATCTTCTTGAATATCTTCAATCTTCTTTCCTTACTTGATTTTCTATCAACTAGATATCTTCTTGATGATCATTCTTCATAACCCAACTAGATATCTTATTGAATATCTTCAAACTTTTTCTTTGCTTGACTAATCTATAAGATTTGCAACATTAAATATAGTAGTTAGTTAATGTAGGAGATAAGTATATTATGCAAACTTTTTGCTCTTAATACTTGACATAATCAAAACTAATATCTAACAAAATAAACAAAACACACCTCACCAGCCCCACGCTATTCATTTGGTTGTTTTAGACAAAAGAAAGGAAAGAGAGAAAGAAAGAGAGGGAGAGAGACCGTGAGAGCTTGAGAAAGAGGGAGGAGGCTGAGAGAGATCATTGCCAGAAAGACAAAGAAGGAACCGATGAACCTTACTGCAAGCTTGGATTTGGGTTTAGGTAAGTGTCTTCTACCCTTTCCCTACTTCTTTCAGCTGATTTGGTGATTTTCTTGAGGATTTATGGCTGCTGAAATTTGAAGTGTTACTGGTAAAAAGTTTCTTGGGGATTTATGGTTTGGCCAAGTAAATGGTCAAGGGAAAAAAAAGATGATGATCAAATGAATTGGCATATGTTCATTTAAGAATAAAATACAATAAATGAGAAGGATGAAGGAGGATATTTTATAGGGCCTTTTCTATTTATTTTTTCTTCATTACGGCCATTTGAACCAAAATAGAGGGAGAGTTGGACGAAGTTGGAGAACAAGAGGGGAGCAAGGAGAGAGCTCAAGCCAAAAATCCAAGGTAAGAGGTTGAAAACTTGGAGTTTATGTCATCTAGTGCTTGCAATACCTCCTCTAACCTTTATATCTCTATGGACATAGCTTAAAGCAAGTAAAATCAAGAGTAGAGAGAGAGGCTCCACAGCTAGAGAGAGAAAGTGGAGAAATCACAAGGTACTCTTAAGAACCTTGATTATCTTGTTGATTATGTTGTTGTGGTGGTTGTTTGTTGGTTGATTGCCTTTGTTTTCATGGTTTTTGCAATTAGGGATGTTGAAAACCTAGAATTTTATGTTGCCCACTTTTCCATGATCATGTTTAATTGGTGTTTAAGTGGTTAAATAAGTGACTAGAAGTGGAAAAGAAGAGTTTAAACAAGAGGAATAAAGAAAACTCAATTTTTCCCTTTTCTTTTGAATTTCGTCCAGACATTGTTCATAGAGGGTTAGGACTGGATTTTGGTATTTAGAATGGAAAATTGTGTAGGTATACATGAGTTTATGATTTTTGGATGTTGGTAAGCAGATCTGGAAATTGATGAATTTGTAAATGCATGCAGTTTGATTGTCTTATTGGAGGAAGTGGTGTTGTGCAATGAAATTTTTTTCTCAAACCTAGTCCAAAAATTATGACACTTGGCAGGATTAGCGTAGACATCTGGAGCTTTAATTTGATAGGTAGTTTGTAATTTTTGGACAAGTACATTAAAAGATATGCATTTTCAAAGTTGTGCCCTGTTTCTGGAAGAAAATATGTAATAGTGCAGGTTTGGCGAATTTTTAGCAATAATATAGTACAATGGTTAGACTTAGGTATTTTCCCATCAAAATAAATTTAAAGAGCTTCATTTAGGCTTTGGAATCAGTCAAATTGGATTTTCCTAGAATTAATTATGAATTTCCAAAGTTTACTGAAAATTTGCCAGTTTTTTTGGAACTAGGGAAACTATACTGTGCAGAATTATACTATGTAGAAACTGTTATTATTGCATTAGATAACTAGCAGAATTTGATTTAAAGGCAGTAATGGTATAAGTAATAATCAGTTACTTGTAAATTTAATTTTTATAGGAACTAGAAATTTCTCGAGCCGGAACCAAGGTTAGGATCGACTGAGGAATTGAGACAGAAGTTAAGTAGTAACTTTTTCTTGCATATACCATGTAATTATTGTATGTTTGTGTATGCCATCTTTTGTAACATGAGCATACTGTCTCAAACACGCATATTAGCCTTGTTGGGTTATGGGACCCAACGGAGGCGCAAGGTAAGGTAGGGTTGGCCAGGGTTAAGCTAGGCGTTGGCACAAGGTTAAGCCAAGGTTGAACTTTCGTTTGGCCTTGGACAATGTGCACATAGCATTGTATTATTTTACATAACATGGTGTATTGCATATTTATTGTCAAGTTTAATAGTCTGAAATGCATGTTGCTACTGAGATTCACCTGAATCTCACCCTTTTTTCAACAATACAAACATTACAGCTAAGGCTAGTGGCTTGAAGGGCAAGGTAGTAGCCACTGGTGAGTAAGCATCCCAGTACAATCAGAAGCTGTTATTGGTTATCATAGATGTAATTTTTATTTGTTTTGGAGACTCTATACATATTTTTCAAACCCTATAGGGATTTTCCTGTATTTTAAACAAGCACCTGTAATCAGTATATTTTCGCTATTTTGTTACTACAAGCGTTTCACCCAAGAGGGGGGTGAATTGGGTTATACCAGAAAATTTTGTTGCGTATAAGTAAATTGACAGAATATTTAAAGCAGTTGAGAGTAAAGAGAAATATCACCGAAGTGTACACCGGGAGTTATACTGGTTCGGCCACAACCACTTTGACCTACGTCCAGTCCTCAGAGTGTCTCTGAGAGTTTCACTATATTCTCCAAGATTCAGTGGGTTCTTGGCACCTTAGTACATAGCAAGTTCCTTCACCTAGACACTCGCTCCCCCTTACACGTTGCAAACAAATCCCCAACTCAAGGTTCTCAACCTTAAGTTGTCTTAATAACAAATATTGAGTTTGTAATGAAAATCTCTCTCACAGAGCAAATATATAATCACTAAAGTACAATGAATGAGTCTAAGAAAATAAAGCACAAATAGTATGTTGATCGATGTGTGATTGCTTGTTCTCAGTTGTTGTTTTATGCTCTTTGAATGCTCCATATATATAAATGATTTATAGTATCCGTTGGAAGCAATTCAAACATGTCCATTAGAGTCACGCGACAATAGTTGACTATTCTTCGAATTTGAAAACTATCCGTTTGTGATAGGTAGCAGTAGGTGAATGTTTGGACTTTTATTTGACTTTTCACTTCTAGCATGATCTCTTCATTGTTTCTATGCAAATGTGCTTAGAATACTTGTACAACGAAGAGTTAATCATATAGATATTAAATCAATAATTATTCGATTAAAGAATGATTTTTGGACTACGTTACTTGAGTGTCTACTCAAGTGATCATGCTTGTTACTCAAGTAGTCCCTCGAGTAAACCTATAAAAAATATGACAGTGAGTAATTCAACATTTTTCACAAGATATTACTCAGGTAAGACATGGAGTAAGATACATCACAAACCTTGGAAATACCTGATTACTCGAGTGGCCATGTCTTCTCTTCACACATTACTCGGGTGCTACCTCCAGTAAGCCTATTACTTGAGTGGTTACTCGAGTGGCATGTCTTTTCTTCACACCTTACTTGCGTGACCCCTCGAGTGAATTCTAAATAACTTTACAGATTACTCGATTACTCACTCGAGTAATTGCATCAAATTCTTGGCCGAGAGTACTTGTTCTTTGTTTACCTGATTACTCGAGTGATCCCTCTAGTAATGGATCAAATAAGTCTGCAGATTACTAGAGTGCTCCCTCAAGTAATTCCTTTTCCTCACATGGTTACTCGAGTGGCTAATCGAGTAAAGTGTTGCATTTCTTGGTCGAGAGCTACTGAAAGATTTTTGACCTGGATACTCGAGTGGCTACTCGAGTAATGCCTTTTCTCATGTGTTACTCGAGTGGCTACTCGAGTAACTTCTTCCAAATTTTGGCAGTGCCTCAGAAAACATTTTCTTTCAACATTACTCGAGTGCCCACTCGAGTAACAGTGTTCCTTACTCGAGTAGTCACTCGAGTAAACATAGACAAAGACTGCCACTGAGGTTTTTCCTTTGTACTTTCTCTCAGATCTTCTTAATTACTCCAGTGATTACTTCAAGTAATGCTTTGCCATTTATTTACTTTGTTCAAATCCATTTGTTATCATATCCTCTTTTATCATTAGTCCAATCTTTTTTTATCATCAAAACATATGTGATCTAACATATTTCTGTATGCCTACGGAACTATGCACTTATTACTCTGTGAATATTGAAATGTTAAGGGGTTTGACAAGAAGCAAAGGAAACACAAGCAAGAGGAAGTAAGTTTAGAAGAAAGCTTCAAAATGTAGTAAAACTTACTCTTATATAGTTTGTGCTTGGTTGATTACAGGTTTATTTGTCATGTATGCCTTTTAATATGTAATATCCTTGATTGATTTTATGCTATGGCCATGTGTATATGCTTATAAGGTGTTGTTCTTACTTGGCTATTTACATGCATAGTTAATTACCATTGCACATTATATATTGAGATATCATTTTACTACTGAGATTCCCCCAAATCTCACTCCTTTCTTCCATGACATATAGCAAGAGTAAGTACTTCTAGGGGCAAGAGCATTGTTGTGGGTGAAGCATAAAGAAGGTTAGAGCTAAAGGAGTTAAGATAATATGTGGCTTAAGTGTTGGTGATCTGTCTAATAATTTTGTTAAGACTTAGGATATTTTGGTAGCCACATGTGGTGACCAAAATATCCTAAGTATATATATATATATACATAAACATAGTGAAGATAGTACCTATCATAGTAGTATAGTAGTAGTAGTAGTACAAGTGTGGACATACATAGCATGGGGTAGCAATAGTATGCCATACATACATAATGAAAAGGTAATGATACCATGCATGATAATAGAATCAAGGATAGGCAATTGTATGTTAAGAGCCTATAGTTTAAAGAGTAATAGTCTAGGATAAGAGAAAAGTAATACTCTGATAATAATAAATGGAGTTAAAAGATTTTTGAGCCATAATGAAAAGTTTAACCACTGATTAACTGTTTTAAAGAATTTTAAATTTTTCATAAAAGCCCATTCATTTACAGGTTCGAACCTTGTGTTTGGACTCGGTTTTCAACTATTTATGAAAATATTTTCTTCCTAGGATCAAACCTGGCTTAGTGGTTCAAATTCATTATGTATAAAGTTCATCTGACTAGTAGGAGAGTAGGGTGTAACATAATCTACTGTTACATAAAAGTATTTTAGGGGGATCATGTCATTTATGTGACAATTAAATAATTTATTTACATTTATTAATCTAATCAAATTAGATAACTTACATTAAGGACCAAAAGAATATATTATAATGTCCAAGCTCAAAATGAAGCAAATTCTTCTTTCTTAAATAACAGAGGAAGAGCCCTTTCGTCTTTATCGCCTCATGTGAGCAAAAGAAACCCTATTGTGAGAGATACTGCAGTGAAAAGAGAGAAGGGGAGAGAATAGGCAATTTTGGGAAAAGGAGCAGAAAACTTCCCTGATGGCAATAGACATCTACGATAAAGGATCATGACTTCTAAGCGGCAGTGTAAAGAAGATGAGTTCACTACGAAGAAAAGGCCCTAACTTTCTCGCCGTTACTTCTTTGCCACTGACGTCTCTTCAAGAAGTATGAAATTAGCTTCTTGTAAAAGGCACTCCTGCGTCAGTGAAGATGAAGGTCATTGTGAGGAGGCACTTCTGATGGATGAGAGAGAGTGGGAGGAAGATAAAAAACCCTACTGTGAAGCTAGCATAGTGGAGAAAGAAACTGAGGAAGAAAAGAGAGGGGAGGAAAGGTCATTGGGAAAGGATAAGGACATTGCGTAGACATGCAGATGAAAAGAGAATAAGGGGTTCCTGATGGAGGACATCGTGAAGGTGTGCAGATGTTGAGAGAGAATGGCGGAAGAAGGGATTTGATGCCGATGGGAAAGGGCATTCAAATTTTGAAACCCTTGGCTATAGAGATTAGAAGCTATGAGAGTATGAGGAAGAAGAGAAGAAAGGAGGAAAAGGTCTCAGGGAAAGGAAAACTGGGGAGGGAGGGAGGGAGGGAAAGGAAGGTTTTTTTTAACCTCGACTAAGAAGAGTCACCTCTTGTTTGCAGAGATTGGCACGAAGACAAAAGCATTTTTTTTTTTTCAATTTAAATGGCTTACACATAGCCTAATTGGGTGTTTTAGTTTGTGAACAGTAACCTTTTGTGAATGAACAATAGAATAAGATTTGATAATATATTGATTTTTTATGGGGTTTTCCCCCATTTTCCCTTTTTTATTTTTGCAAACTGAATAATTTTGGAAGAATAGTATTTAAATCTTAAAAGAATGAATTAATTAATGATGATTATGTCTCTAGAAATTTTTTTCTGAAAAATTCGGTACAAATATCGATTCAAATAGTTTACAAGCAGAAATTGCAAACATGAGAATTACACTTGGAAGTTACTTATCTTTTTCTTTTTTCTTTCTTTTCTTTTTTAATTTTTTTTATTATTATTATTTTTCGCATTTGAAACTCCAGATGTTACAAATTTCGACCCAATATTGATAACTCATTTTTCTGAAAATTTTGCGGGGATCCTAATTATCATTATAAATTAATCATTTGGGACCTTATTGTCATAGTCAGTCTCTCAACAATTTTACCATTAAAGTTGACTTTCTCAGTTGATTGTAACCCAATCATTTTCTTCTAGATCGATGCTCCTCAACCCCATATACATACATGCATATATACATCTACACAAACACACACACATATAATTTAATATTGCGTATATGATCAAGAAAACCCCAACTTGAGAGAGGTATCAAAATCTTTAAAGTGTTGAGGAGTATCAGATGAGCTGGACAAAATCACTGAATCAAATGATGGCCCTTGTTCATGTGTCACCTGAAAACCCAGACATTCTTATCATCAAACTCATTCCAATCCTATCGTTTGCAATAATTAACAGAGACAATAAATTTAAGGTAATAAATACTATCACCGGTTCTAAATATATTCAGCTTCCTTAACTCTCTTTCCAAAAAGTCAACTAGATCTTATATTTAGGATTGGAGGGAGTATTATATATTGTTCTAATCTATATATGTGTCACCTGTTTCAATCTCCTGTTCTCTTCCATCAGTTGCTTTCCCTGAATCATATGTTGAAACTTTGAGGGACTGATTAAGGTAATAAATAGTAGTTTATATTGTTGCCAAACTTATAACAACACATAATTGGGAAAGCATTCCATTAATTAAGTTTTCCTTTTTTAATTATAAATAAATTAAAGCAGTTGAAAAGCATAGATAGATCGGTGATTCAAATGAGATAACAAACCTTTCTCTTGAGTTCGAAGGTCTCATTTACAATTGCTTTATCCTGAAACACCCAAAAAACTATAATCTTCTAAGATGAAAGTACACAAAGATAACGATTTAATACAATAGTAATTTAATTTTATTGTCAAGATTATATTTTTCATGCAGGAGAGGGACCCATCCCTTAACATTCCTAAAGTGCATGTAATATAGGCTGTCCAAATCAAATTTTATGGTCTACATAAAAAACTTTAATGAATTCTAGAAGATAAAATTCTTGCAAAAAAGAGAAACAAATACAAAATGGCTAACTTCTTTTAGATAGCAGCAAAATGGTTCGAAAATTCATTTTCAGGGATTCAAACCCAATTCCAAAATCCCATATCTATGCTCTCCGAATTTTTTCAAATTCCTACAAACATATGCATGCAAACAGAATTCTTTTCCAATTCCTTCTTCCTACCCCCATTAATTCTTGCATATATACCAATCGTAGGTACGAGGGAAACAAAATGACCTTAGCCTTTGAAACACGCATCAAACCCGTTTCAAGCAGTTCCTCTAGTCTTTGTAATTCTTGAATTGTGGAATCTTGCAACTCTTCCCCATTCAACTGCCTGTTTAAGTGGAAGAACCCTGATTCTTTAGTACAATATAGGAGCTATATGGTACTCCTCTAGTCCTTATTGTGAGAGCTGTTTAACTAATTTGAGTAGATTAAGGAAGCTAGGTAAATGAATTAATCATAACAAATATGACCTAATCTTCCTAAACTATCCTTGTGTAACAAATGTCTTGTGACAATTTTAATTTGATTGATACTTTTGTTGAGGAAGTATGAAATAGGGGCAGTTTGGGTAAACATGGGAGACAATTTGGATTAAGGTCTTACATTTAGGACCAACACTAACACCTCAACTAACTCTTATATTTAGGATTGAAGTACACATTACTTATCGTGCAGTGTAAGTATACCTCAGTTCATGGGTTTTTATTGCCATTTCATGGCTCAGCTTCTTGTAGCTTTCACTTCCAATCTGCAACAAAAATTTTCCAAAGGCAAACCCATCAATGATTTTACATTAGGGTAAGCAACATCTGTGAAATTCTTTGCCCAGATAAAAGAATGTGGGGTTGGATCTTTTACGTTTGAAGAGATTTAAGTCTTGATTAACATGCTACTTGGCATGCAATCAATAACGTTAAAAAGAAAAACAGATACTTCTTGTCTTCTTCCTATATTATATATGGTGTCACTTCATGCAATTAACTGGTTTTCATTTTCTATATTTTCTTAATATTCAGAATCACAGACATAACACTTTAAAATGTAAAGATTTAGGCGTTAGAGAATGCTCAGATACATTGTTTCATCAGCTGGTTGATGTAAGAAAGTTGATATTTTTAGAGAACAAAAACGACAGTTTAGATTCCGAATCATGCAGAATAATTAAGCGATACTCGCAACCAAGCAGAAAGAATTAAGCACTTGTTACAAGGAACCCAACAATTTAAAGTTGAAAACTAGTAATGACATTAAAGGCTATATATTTCATAGAGGTGACAACTAAGTTCTATGCCAATTAAGCTGATGATACTTGTTAATGACATATTTGTTTGTGGTAAAATTTCCATTATCGTTGTTTTAACTGATGTGATGCTAAATCATCATTTGAGAAAAGGGTTAAGGTGTAAAAATACCTATAAGCTTTTACCAAAAGTGCATTTAGTACTATATGCTTTTCAAAGGTGCAAAAATACACATAAACATTTATGTTGGGAGCAAAAATGCCAAGAACTTTATTCCTAGTATTTTTTTCTCCAATTTTGAATGTTAATGGGCATTTTTGCATCTTCAAAAAGTATATGGTGCTAGAAGCACTTTAGGTAATAGCTCAGGGGTATTTTTCTGCCTTAACCCTTTGAGAAAACCTGCAGAAAGGAACTTAATTGCTTACCTGCAAATCAATACAAGGTTGATCTGATTTGTGCATTTCTAAATGGATATCATGTCTTTCAGTTATCTGCTGCATACTTGAGACAGGAAAAAATATCTCAGAATTCCCATGGTAGATTATTAACTCATTTTTGTTTCAAAGAAACATATATGTCTCAGTGAATGATCTTTTTACACTATTATGTAGTTCCCAGATTCTTACAGCAGAATGTGGCAATGCCCCATTTACACTTTCTTCACTCATTTTTACGTTTATATATGTACTCCTTCCAATCCTTAATATAAGACATATTTAGGGAGTTGATCTTGGTCCCGAATATAAGACATAGTTTTTATATTTTTCAATCTTTTCCTAATATACCCCTATTGTTGCTACCTCAACAATAATTAAGGAGGAGGGAAAATTAAGAAAGATGACTGTAGTGTTTCCACATTCTGGTTATTACTCCTCTAAGTCACTAGATTTTCTCGAACAAAGATACAATAGCTATAGTTAGATCTTTTATATTTTTTTGCAGATCTTGCTTAATCTATATATGTGAACGCTTCTATATTCCTATGTTCTTCCTTTTTGAAGTGGAGGCCTCTTCTTGGAGACGCTTTCAAGTATCTCAGGATTTTATAAAGTACTGCTTCCAAGTGACCATCTCTATAGCTTGATGCATATGCTGTCTAACGAAACTTATTGCCAGATATATCTGGACTAGCATGGGACAAATAGATATGCTTCCCGACCAATCTCTAACACCATTCTTTTTTAACAGCTTTCATCTTCACATCTCTTTCTAGCCTCTGAGAGTCTAACTTGGTTTACATCCAAACATTCCTGTTTTCTTCAACAAATCTAACATGTATTGTCTCTAAAGTACATTGATTGCTATCTTGGACCGAGCAACATCCATGCCCTGAAAATTCCTCATTTGCCCAAGCTTTTTGACCTAAACTCAATAGTCATTACTTCTATTAGTTTGTAATGTGACTAATGCTTCAAGACTCACGCACATGCTCCTCATGAGATATTTCAGATTATTTAGTTAATTTTTATTTTATTATTAGGTTTGATTTTATTATTTAATATTTATTATATCTTAAGATTAAATATGGATATTATATGTCAAGATTATATCTTAGATATTTTGATTAGATTAGATTATATTAGATTATAATCTAGGGTTAGCTTTAGGTTTGCCTATATAAGGGCCTCTTTGTACTCTCTTTTATTCAAGGATTAATCAATAATTTCAGAGGTTCTTATTCTCTCTCTACATCAATATAATCCTTCAAATTTCAACAGGTAATTCATTTCTAATGTTTTTTGCCCGCAATTCATTTCTAATGTATAATCTCCTATCTGCACACAATATCATCCATGTGCATGATAAGAATAGTCTTCTTCCCTTCTTTATGCTTAACGAGCATAGTGTGATATGAATGTCCCTTCTAGTAACCTTCCCTTTTCAAAACTCTTGCAAATATCTTAAACCAAGCTCTAGGAGAATGTTTAAACCCATTCAAAGACTTTGGTTGGTAAAATTTCATGTCTCACCTCTTTTTTTACTCAAACATTTTAAGTTAAGGTTTTCGTGCAGTTTTGGACAAGGCATTGAAGGTGTGAAGCCCCTAATCTCTTGTATTTTATGGACCGTTTTGGATTGTTAGAATTATTCTAGGAGAATTTAAATTATATGTAGTCAAAATGCCAAGAGTCGTACTTTTGTATAACTCATTCAATGAACTTGTGTTTAATGCGTAATGACTAATTTATTTTTGTTCAGGCTTACCATAGGTCTTATTGGATGGGTTCATCATGGGATCTATAAATTGGAAAATTATGACAATCACTGTCAAGTTTTGTTATAGTAGTGTTCGCTGTGACCAATTTTTGTTTAGTTGGCGGTGGCAAAGAGAGGGGAGGGCTTAGATGTGGCCAACGTTCCAAAATATATATAAATATTGCCGTTTTTTTTTTTTTTTTCGAGATTGTGTGTTAGTCTTCCTATCAGGTGTTCCTAGGATTCTGATCAAGCTAAGCAGGATCGTCGGGTTTATTTAAGGCCCAATTTAGCCCTGTCTACGATATTCTTTAAACCATGTTGTGACATCCTAAAAATTCTAAGTTGTCCTGGAGACATGCCTTGGTTTTAGTGAGCCCCCGAGACCCAACTCACCTAAACTTTTTATGCCAAAAAAATTCTAAATTGTAAGTGGATAGGTTCAATAATGACATGACATCCAAGTATGTGTTTTCCACTGTTTGAGTTTACATAAAAGGGATGATAAGATGTAGCTGGTTTGTTCTTATCCAGTATACTTCTAGAAAATCAAATATGGTTGCTGATACTATTACAAAGCAGAGCCTTCGTAAGTAACTGAAATGGATACTTCTACATTTAATGTGGCAACTGAATATGTTGGGGGTACTATGAGAAATGACGTCTTGGGATCTTCATCCCAAGATGTCATTTATAACTAAGGAAAAATCTGTGGAACTAAAATGAAAATCCCTACATTTATAACTACGGAAAATCTGTGGGACTAAAATGAAAATCATAAGGGATTAAATTGTAAGAAATTCCTAGAGTTTGATCATATATAACTAAAGAAAAGTCAAGCAAGAAATATGGCAGAAATTCATAATTTCAAGAAAATTATAGTTTCCAAAATTTATGCTAAAAAATGACCCTAAGCATTAGAATAGAGAAATAAGAGCAAATATAAGACTTGCACAAGACTAAAGTGCCTATAGATAGTCCATATTCATATAATCCTCTAGTTCTAAATATAGAAGCTAATTGGGAGTTGGTTTTTGTTCCAAATATAATATCTTGATCCATTTTATCTTACATATTAATAACTTTCCCCAAACAATCCTATGCACTCCCTCAACAATATATAGTAGTAATTAAATTCAAGTAGTTATAAGACATTTGTTATCTAGAAGTATATTAAGAAGACTATGTCACATTTGTTACAATAATTAACTGATCTACCTAATTTCTTTAATCCATCCAAATTAATTCAATAGCTGTTACATTAAGGATCGGGTGAGTATTATTCAATATAATAACAATTTTTAGAAAAGAAACACTGACTAGTTAGCATTTCTAAAGCGCAACTTTCTTTTGCTTCCTAAACAAAACGAAAGAGCCAGGTACATAGCAATAACAACATTGTTAGGATGAAGAGAAAGAGAAAGAACAATGACATGGAGTTGCTTATATAAATCATTAGCCTAAACAAGATTCACGGTTATATTGGAGAAAGCGAACCAGTTAGGCAAAAAAGTGTTGATGTCTCATGTGACTCTAAGGAAGAGGATCTCTCTTATAAAGAGAATAAGCTATATTAGGAGTGGTGATTATGTCTATGAAGGAAGGTGAGAGAATCCAAAGGATTATATTGTATGGAAAGATTTGGCTTGAAGATGTGAAGAAAGACTTGGGGTGAAAAGAAGAGAAGTAAAACTCTAATGACAACTTTTCATAAGGTTTGAAGAAGAATAAGTGTCTTGTTAATTATGGCTAAAGATGAAAACCCATATTATCAAGGCGCTAGGCAAGCTACTATTACAATCAATCTCCAAAGTTTGGGGTTTGAGAACTTATGGAAGATTTCAAGAAACTTTTTGCTTGATAGATTTGGATATATCATATGATTATTTTATCATTACATCTTTTTGCTTCTGATGAGAATATGAATTACAAATATTTCCGTTTTTGTCATTTTATATTTCTTGCAGCATATAATACAATTATAACAATAATTTGAAGTCATGAAATGTGCTTTTAAATTTAGTCATATCAAAAAATTTTGAATAAGTTCAGATTTATATATCAGCCAGATAATAATTTAGGATATATTTTGAGCAAATAATTAAGAGGACATATTAAACATTTAATTTTTTTATTAAATATTAATAGTTAATTAAATTATACACGCAACTATTTTAATATACCCAGTGTATATATAGCGAAAAAGCGCAAAATTTAAGCAACAATAATGAAATATCATTGCAAGTGTTGAAAAGTGACCTAACAAAATTAACTGACTGTCAACCAAATTAAATTTGAAGTTTGTGATGATTTATTCCCCTTTTTTTGCTCTTTTATATGATTTGTTTCCTCTGAAGGTAAGATTGTAGTACTCAGGAATTGATTACCCAACTGAGAATTGTTTAAATAAAAGTTAAGATTTTGTGCAGGATTTGACTGATCAAGATGAAGAAGAAGCTATATAGAGATAGAAGTTTTTTTTTTTTGGGCCAGCATATAGAGATAGAAGTTGAAGTCTATATATAAAGATAAAAAGGAAAGCTACACAAACACACACATATATACGAGTACATGATAATGATTAATGTAGGGCAATATATATATAATATTAAAGAGAAGAAAGGGACCTTGAGCTAGCATAATCGTAGAGCTTTCCACTGGAAGAAAAGACTATAAGACCAATCTCGGCATCACAAAGCGTAGCAAGTTCCTTAGCTTTCTTGAAAAGCCCTCTTCTTCTCTTTGAGAATGTCACTTGCCTCGCTGTTATGTTATCTATCTTCTTTATCTCTATCCTCTTTCTCGTCATTTCCCTCACTAAATTTACCCAAAATCCACCACATCAAAAATCAATCATCAATAGTCAGTCAATTTCAGGGCTTAATAACTAGTTTTACAAAGAAAATACTGACTCAAAAAAAAAAAAAAAGACCTTGATGTAGAGAGATTCTTAGCTGATATACTATGGAAGATGATGCAGATATGTGTAAAGAAAACAAAAGGAAATTTCTCATCAAAGAAAAGACCCAAGTGATGAAGAGAGATAAGGGTTTTCCTGGGTTGAGATGTTGATTATGCAGAAAAAGGAAAAAACCAGAACTTCGATTCAACAAAATCTGAAAGTGAAAGAAAGGAACCATGTCTACAATGAACAAAAATCAGCTAACTTAGTTAATCAAACTTGAGGGAGAGATCAGAGAGTTATAATTTCTATTTTCGTCCCATACCTTTTTCAGATCCCTTTTTTCTGAGCCTGTGATATTAGAACCTAAATTTCAGAACAAAATCGCCCAGTGGTAGAGGAAGATAAGATGGAAAATAAGCAGATTAGATAGGATGGGACTGTCTTCAGAATTTCCATTTATGGGCAAGCTATATATAAAGCTGGGGTTTTGTCTGCTCCCCCCCCCCCCCCCCCCAAAAAAATAGCATTTAAAAAGAAAGGTCAAGTGGGCATGGGTAGCCATCCCAGGCATTTATTTGCAAGTTTAATTTTGCTTTTACAGAACAGAGAGGCATGTCTGTTGGCTGCATCAGACAGAAACATCTCTCACCCTCGAACTCCTCGAATCTCCAATATCTTCACTGTTTACTTTGGTTTTTTAATCGCATGATGTGCAAGTTGGACTGCTTTATTTATATCTAATTCCTTCAATTTTCTGATCTTCTCATGGCTTTTGTATGCAATTTTGGCTTTCACAGCCACTCAGGTGAATATATTTTAGGGAGAATTACAATCAGGTTCCGCTCAAGATAAAAAATAAAAAAATGGTCTCGTTAACAATTCCAAGGACGTGAATTAACAACCTGAGGAGCGCAATTAACAACCCTATGTGACCAATTTTTAATTTTTTCTCTTCGGTGGGACCTTATTATAATCCCCCCTATATTTTATAATGAATTTTTATGTTAACTTTTTAAGTTTAATAAAGTAAATTCTGATAGTTTTATCATATTTTTTATTAATCCCTTATAACATTTTTTTGGGTTAACCCTTCAGAGTTTTCTTTTCTTTTCTTTTTCTTTTTCTCCTTTTTGTGGAGTCTCAGGGCACAAGATAAATCTACAAAAAGCCAAAATGTTTGCTTCTCACAATGTGTATTCCAACAGAGCATATAAGTTTAGTAGGAATTTCGGTTCTTACAACAAATTTTGGGAAATATCTTGGAGTGCCTTTGTTGCATAAATGAGCTGTAAAACAAACCTTTGCTCCCTTGATTCAGCTAGTCCACGATCGGCTAGCAAATTGGAAGGGTTTTGAGCATGGCAGGTAGAACAGTCTACCAGATGTGAACACAACTTATTCCAAAGGGTGTCTTATGTGAGATTGACAAATTGAGTAGGAACTTCTTTTAGAATCATGGACAGGAGAGTTGGAAATTGCATCTGATATCTTGGAAGGACATAAAGTGCCATAGGGAAGATGGTGGTTTAGGGATCAAGGGCCTCATTTGTTAGAATGTGGTTTTTGTAATGAAGTTATATTGGGGACTCCTAACTAACCCAAATGCTCTATGGATACAGTGCTTAAGGCAGAAATATAGGTGTGGGGGAAGGAATAGCACTTGCGGTTGGGAAGAAAAGAAAGCAATCTACTGTGTAGTGTGGAATTATGCAAGTCTGGGACAACTTTTGTAGAGGGGTAGGAAGGAAAGTAAGGAATGGAAGGACTACAAAGGCTTGGTGGGATGTATGGACACCTATTGATAGCCCATTGATCCAATTTATTGACAGGAACAGTCAATTGATAGACCTAGAAGCCACAGTGGAGCAGTTTGTTGGTACTACTAGGTTATAGGACTTAGGGAAGTGGAGGATGTTCTTACTAGAGTGGGTGGTCGAGAAGATCAGGATGGTGCCACCACCAACCATGGGGGTAAGGATGTGTATAACCTAGCATTTTCTCAAAGCCTTTGGTAGCCAAACTCACATTGGAGGAACTTGTAGATATGGCCGATCCTTGAAAGAGCTAAGTTTTATGTGTCAAGTTTTCTATGAGAGAATCCCAATAAATACACTTAGAGTGCAGAGAGGATTTAGTGAGAATACGGAGTACCCCTTTGAGTGTCAACGTGAGGAAACAATACTTCATACCTTGAGAGACTGTAAGCTAGCAAATTGTGTTTGGATGACTCCACTTAACCTATTATACTACTCTATATGTTTTGCTAGTGATTCGCAAGTGTGGTTATGCTGGAATGAGAATAATGAACCAGGTGGAACAAAGGTTGCAAGGTGTCCGTAGCTTAAAGTATTTAGGATA
The DNA here is from genome assembly GCA_963242795.1 of Inga leiocalycina. Taxonomy (NCBI): domain Eukaryota; kingdom Viridiplantae; phylum Streptophyta; class Magnoliopsida; order Fabales; family Fabaceae; genus Inga; species Inga leiocalycina. The sequence goes on from OY725321.1 coordinate 66,130,276, forward strand.
GTGTGCTAGACTTTGTGGAAGAACAAATGTAGGAAGGGGTTTGAGGGGGTTATAGATTCCTCACAAGCACTTGTACACCAAAGTCATTACCACTTGATGGAGGAGGTCGAGCATGGCAAGTTTAAGCACAAGATGTTCTGAATTGTAGGTCGAGCTAAAGCAAGTTGGAAACACCCCACCAATGGGTTATGTTCGTGTTGATGTTGACAAATTAAGAACACAAGATGGGCATGAGTCGTGTGGAGGGCTGATACGTGACTGCCAAGGGAGGTGGCTATATGGATTTCAACAGCAACTAGGACACATTACCTTAGTGGAATCAGAATTACCAGTTATCAAGGTAGGTATTTAGGCTTGTCAAGATAATGGTATGAGGGATTTCAAGCTCTATTCAGACTCAACAGATACCTTGCGTTTAATATTTGCTAATAGTGGTACCCCACCACCTACTAAGCTCAAAGTTGGAGGAAATAAGGTCTCTAATATTCTCTTGTCAGGACTTAGAAATCACACATGTGCACAAGTAAGCAACAATTTATGCAGATTTACTAGCCAAAAAGGTTCATGGAGCACCATCGAAGTGGATATTCTCCTGGAGCCTCCAGATTTTTTGTCTTGCTCAATGGCATCCTTATTTGCTGAGTTAGTAGCGTTGGCTTTTTTAGACCTTTTTTTTCGCTAGGTTATGATGTAATTGTTTCTTAAACTCTCAAGATACAGTATCTTGTCTTATCATTCAAAAAAAGAGTTTTCTTTTTTTTAGTCTTAGTCCCTGAAGTTTGAAAACGTTGTTTTTTGTCCCTTAAGTTTACTCTATTTGTGGCGGTTAGTCCTTTAAATTTATGCTAACTGGGTGAGTTGAGGTGGCAACCCATGTTGAGTTAGACATATGAAAACAAACAATGATTTCCCAAAAGCTTCTTCAAACCCATCAATAGTGTTGCTGCTCCTCCCACCAAGAAGATGACCCAGCTTTAGCTCTTACTACCTCTGCTTGATGAAGAAGACTGCACTACATGTGAACCTTACTAGGGAACTAGTGATGCCACGGTGAGAGAAAGAAAGAGGGAGAGCCATTATTCTTCATTGTCTTCTTCAACAAGCAGAGGGAGTGAGAACTAGAGCTAGGTTATCTTCTTGGTGGGAGGAGCCGAGCTAGGTTGTCATCTTGGTAGGAGGAGGGATGGTACCGTTGACATGCTTGAAGAAGTTGGAGACATATTTTTTAGAAATCATTGTTTTTTTTTCTTTTTCTAGATTTCCAAGTCATCATGAGTTGCCACCTCAGCTCATCTAATTAGCACAAACTTAATGGTGTTCATGACGCATAGACAAACTTAACACCATTAATGCACAAGGGACTGATAGACATAGATGGGGTAAACTTGAGGGACCAAAAATAATGATTTCAAACTTCAATGACTAAAATCAAAATGAAAGGAAACTCTAAAGACCACTAGTAGTGTTAACCCAATTTTTTCTTTATATTGGCCCCTTACAGTTTTCTGAATTAAAGATTGTAGTTTACATGCTCTCATAGTTTGCTAATTTGTAAGAGAGATGGATTAGTAAAGGATTATATGATTCTCACTTAGCATACAACTGGATTAAATTTACCATATAAATCTAAATAAAGTTAGAATCAATCAGATTACATAATATAAATAGATGCAATGAGACTATTATTAATATATTTTTTTATATTAATGACACATAAATTTTATTTCATCATTTTATTTTTAAGAAAATTATTTTGTATTTTATAGCAACTTACATGTCACTTCATTAGCATCTATACCAGCTTTAATTAACATATTATGAGTATAAGGACAAATGCCTATAATTAAGAAAATTGTAAGGATACAATAAAAAAATAATAATTTGGTTAAAAATTATATAAAATTATAAGGATTGACGTATTAATTTTTAATTTCTAAATTTTACAATTTGAAAAAAATGCATATATCATTATTGTATATGATGCATATTTCTTGATCCTTCTATTTTCTGCAATCTTCTCAACTCAAATTTGCTTCCCCATAGTTTGGAAACTGAAGATTCTATCTTCATAGTTGAAGCTCACAGATATGTGCTTTTTACAAAACCCCCATTTTAAGGTTATTTACTTTGTTCTATGCTCCTACCTGACCTCCATGAGTTGTATGGATACACGACTCAGGTGTGCACTTCCTTGTTGGGTTTCAAACCTGAGGTTTTTGAGAATAGTATCTGGAGAAAAAGAGAAAAAAGTAATTTTGGAGAATAACTTATGAAAAGGAAAAAAAAAATTGGCTTCTCAAAAGTGATGGTTTCAACTCCCCAAAATATGGTTTTAGATAGAGAAGTGCTCATGCAAAAAGTTATGATGTTTGGCTGCCTTTTAGCAAAATATGGTTTAAGGCTCAAAAAGTGCTATTTTGCTATTACCTAAACACACCTTGTTTCTATTTAACAGCAAGGGCTAAGGCATCTAACGGGCAGAAAGTGTAAGGATTAAACAAAAAGAAAAAAAAAACTTAAGGACCTATTCTTTATAATTCTTAAAATATGATATATTTACATAATTTGATTAAATTAAAAAAGTTAGTTAATACGACATGTATTTTTTAAAACACCATAATCATCTTCCTTAATTTCTTCATTCCCTCCTCTCCTTAATTAATGTTGAAGGAGATGAGATAGAGCATCAATAGGGGTGAATTAGGAGGAAAAAATGACTAATATTATAAATATGTTTTATATTTAGGACAAAAATCAACTCTTCAAATAAGTCATATTAATTATGGGAGGGAATAATTCAAAAATGAAGAAAATTACAAGGACATCCTTATTAATTTTCCTTTAATATTTCTATTTGGGGAAAATTACACTGTAGTCCCATGGAAAGAAATATACGAAGAAATGGTCTCGAAAAATTCTGAAATTACTCTCAAGTTCCACGGAGCCATTTTGTAATAAATTAAAAATGGAAAAAGTCTAAAATACCCCTGTCAGATAAATAGAGAGAGGGAAGGGAAATTGGTGTAAAATGCATAAACGAATAGCTCCAGAAATGGCGTGAAGAACGAAATGAAGATCATAAGCAAAGGTTGAAGAGTAAGGTATGGAATTAATGCTAACAGCTCTCTTGTCTTCATTATTCCATGTGATTTATGTTTTCCATTGAGTGATTAAATAGATTTTAGCTTGATCTTTCTTCGTTTTGGTCCTGAAAAATGGAAAATGCTGATAGCTTTTTCCATTTACTATCCTCTAGTTACTTGGAAACTAAAAAGGTAGATCTAGTAAATGCAATGAATTTGTTTTGACAGTGGTTTAAATGTGTTTTGGTATGATTTAGTATGCTCTTTTTGCTGTCATTATGCTCTCTTTTTTAGTTCACTGTGCTGTATTTTTGCAATAGAAAAGCTAAGGAATGAACATGAGGGTGAAATGTTTGTGGCTACTTAACATGAGTTGTGTAGGAAAAAATGTGTTGTTAGTAGGGCCAGTGATAGTTGTCAATAAAGGCTGCTAAACTTGTTAATGACAATTATATGTCATGTGTAAATGTTTTTTTTTAAAACTATAGGTTTTGTTGATTCATCTTCATTTTGTTCCTGAAAAAATGGAAAAAGTTGTTTGCCTTTTGTGGATATTGTCCTCCATATGCTTGTAAGCTATAAAGGTAAACCTACTAAATATAATGGATATGCTTTGGCTAAGGTTTCAATGTATTTAACTATGGTTTAGTATGATCTGTTTTTGCTGTCATTATGCTATCTTTTTTGGTTCATTGTGCTGTGTCTTTGTAATAGAAGAGCTAAGTAATGAAGATGAGGGTGAAAGGTTTGTGGCTACATAACTTGTTGTACATAGGAAAAAAGATGTTGTTAATAAGACCAGCGATAGTTATCAATGGAGGCTGATAAACTTGTTAATGACAACTATATGTCATATGATAATGCTTTGCTTGTATTGTTAATGTGGTAAGCAACAGTTGTTAATAAGGCTCTTGCAATTGTTAATAACAACTATTTTGTGCAGGTGGACAGTGGTGATACAAAACCATATTATATCCAACCTTCTTTTACATCATATTACAAATTTTCATAAATGAAAGTGGGATACAAAACCATATTATATCCAACCTTCTTTTACATCTAAAAATGTATGTATAAGAAAGAACCAACAAATTCACATACCAAAAATCAAGTAGTCTGGATTTCTATCTGATCAGATTTATAAAAAAAGTATGACATGCACTTTCCAAAATCAAAAGAACTCAAGCCACCATGCATTGATTAGCTTCGATTATGATTCTTACAAGTCCTTACAGTTTGATGAACTTCATAACGGGTCAGCCGCTCTCTTTTCCCAAAATGAAGGATATCATTATTTTAAAATTGTCTAAACTTGTCCCTTCCTTAATGGTTCTAGATATGACCGTTCCACCAATATATGTTATATCCCTATCTCCACTGACTTCAAACATTCCCCCTGTATGAAGGAAATATAGCAGATTCTTGTCAGACGTGGTGGCCATCACCATTGCCCACTTGCACAAAACAGTTGTCATTAACAATTGCATCAGCCTTATGAACAACTGTTGCTGGCCACATTAACAACACAATCAAAACATTATCATATGTTATATAGTTGTCATTAACAAGTTTATCAACCTCCATTGACAACTATCGCTGCTTCTATTAACAACACATTTTTTCCTACGCGCACATCAGGTTATGCAGCCATAAACCTTTCACCCTTATCTTCATTCCTTAGCTCTTCTATTGCAGAGACATAACACAATGAACCAGAAAATAGAGCATAATGATAGCAAAAACAGAGCATATTAAACCATACCCAAACACATTGAAACCTTAGCCAAAGTATACCCATTGCATTTAGTATGTCTACCTTAATAGTTTACAAGCATATGGAGGACAATACCCACAAAAGGAAGACATCTTTTTTCAATTTTTCAGGACCAAAATGAAGATTAATCAACAAAATCTGTAGTTGTAAAAAAAAAAATATTTACACACGACATATAGTTGTCATTAACAAGTTCAGCTGCCTCCTTTGACAACTATCACTACCCCTACTAACAACACTTTTTGTCCTATGCAAACCATGTTATGTTGCCACAAACCTTTTGACCCTTATCTTCAATCCTTAGCTCTTCTATTGTAAAAACACAGCACAGTGAACCAGAAAACAGAACATAATGACAGTAAAAAAAGAGCATATTCAATCATACCAAAACACATTTAAACCACAGCCAAAGCAACTCCATTGCATTTACTAGATCTACCTTTTTAGTTTCTAAGCACCAGGAGGACAGTAAATGGAAAAAACTGTTAGCTTTTTCCATTTTTCAGGACCAAAACGAAGATGGATTAAGCTAAAATCTGTTTAACCACTTAATGGAAAACATGAATTAAGTTGAATAATGAAAACAAGAGAGTTGTTAGCTTCAATTTCATACCTTACTCTTCAACATTTGCTTATGATCTTCATTTCATTCTTCACGCCATTTCTGGAGCTATTCATTTCTGCATTTTACACCATTTTCCCTTCCCTCTCTCTATTTATCTGGTAGGGGTAACTTGAACTTTTGCCATTTCCAATTTATTACAAAATGGTCCCATTAGACTTGAGAGTAATTTCAGAATTTTTCGAGACCATTTCTTCATATATTTCTTTTCATGGGACTACAGTGTAATACTCTCTTCTATTTCCTATTGATTAGATTTGGTTTAAGAACATCTCAACGCATTAATTATCTAACCAGAGGACGTCGAACATGATTTTTAACACAATCTTTCATTCCAAAATTATTTTTCATGAGAATTATGTCAAACAAATTGAAAAAAAGTACAAAATAATTTAAATAAAATCGACAACTATCATTTTCTTTTGACTGAACTTAGTAACGCAAGTAAATTTTTTGTTTTATGAGATTGTGATCCAGGTGGTACAGAGTTTCAAGTACATGTTTTAGTATATAGTATGATTAAAAATCTACGGAGAGGGAAATAGTACAAGCAACTAAGAAACTCAAGCATTTCGGTCAAAAAAAAGAAAGAAAATAAAATAAACTCAAAGCACAGATAGCTATCATCAATTTGGTGTCCATAATTGACAGACACCAAAAACACTGGGTCCTCATACCGTGCTCATCCAAAAGATGAGCACGGCATGCTCATCCCTCCAATTTTGGGGTGAAAACAATTTTTTTTTTATTTTTTTATATATTCTTATTTATTTAGATTAAATTGTATACTGCACTTTGAAGTATTTTTTTCATCCAGTATCTCAAATTAATTAATTTCTAATTCTGCATTCAGAAATATTTTTTCTGCAACACCAGTAACCTAAAATATTTTTCCAATAACACCCAATATTTGAAGTATTTTTTTGACACCCGGTATTTTAAGCTAATTGACATTTAATATATGGGGTATTTTTTCAAAAAAAAAAATTAAAAACCCTCAAAATTAGGGGATGAGCATTACATGCTCATCTTTTGGATGAGCATGGAATGTGGATTCAAAAACACTAGGGCCGGCACTCATGAATGAATTTTGATGAGTAGGAATGGGAATAAGAATGGAAATGAAAATAGGAATGGAAGTTTAAAAATAAGCTTGGTAGGGAGTGAAGTATAAAATTAAATGGAAGTGCATTAATTTTTTATAATTAACCAAAAAATATAAAAGAAATTTATAATGTCACATACAATTAATAAAAAAACCATTAATATGTAAATTTACTTATGAGTATTGGCAATTGTACACTGGCACTGAAAGTATCCTTGGCTGCAAAAACCATGGTATTAAAACCCTCACCGGATACTGAATCAGTCGGGGTACTAGGTTAAGGGTCAGTGGGCCAGATCGAGGCCAAACCAGAGCTAAAATAGGGCCAAACCGGTGAGAAATTAAAGATTTTAGGCTTATAAATTGAAAATTTTTTAAATAGGAACCTGGACAAGACTGGTCTACCGATCAGTTCATCGGTTTTCGGGCCGGATCAGCCAGTCCGGTCTGGGTTCCTTAACATTGGCAAAAGCATACATGAAAATTCTAAAACCGTACCGTGTGTAAAAATATCCAGCCAGTGGACAAAGTACTATGACCATGGTATATAAAGTATGATTTACAACGCTGGCGCCCCACGAAATCAGTGTACAAAGTCCACCTCTCATATCGCTTATTTACAAAATGTCACAATGTGTATTTTCTGCATTTTCTACAGCGAAATTGTATGATGAGCTGTATGCCAGAAGACATAAGTTATGGTTTGCGCGTGAGTGTACGGAGGCGCTAATGTGTGTCTTATAGAAGCCGGTGGGTAATTTCTGAAGATTCGGCCTCAATCTTTGTAATCAATTCAGGGTGTAGCTTCCATTGTTTCTTTAAATTATGTTTCTATGTCATAGATTCTGTTTTTTTTAATTTTGATTAAAAAGATATCCCTAAAATACATTGAACTGAAGACTAATCCTTTTTGAGATTTGTAACGCAACATTTTTTTACCTCTTCTAATCTAATAAGTATTCTTACTCAAACTTGGATTCTTTTTCTTACAATGGTGATACCACTTGCTCTATCGACCAACAACTTGGTGGTTATGCCATACATTCTCTCTTGCCTCCCTTTGAATGAGTCTATCTCTGGACTTTATTTTTGGTTCTCTAGGCTTTATACCATATAATTTTGAAGATAATGGGCCTCACGCATCCTTTTAACCCATGCTTTATGTTTCTATAAGTTATTGGGGTTCGAATATTTCCATTATGGAGCAAATAGTAATAAGATTGACTCTTTTTCCTCTTAGTTTATTGAACTAGAGTAATGGGGTTGGATATAGCAGAAGGAATTAGTCTAAATTTAATACCCGATAGTTTTTGGAACATAATTATTTTCAATAAAAGAATACATGTGCCTAACCAAAAGAAAAATAGAATAGCCTTGTACATACATATATGAAATTAGAGATAAGTTGTACTTTTTATGACTTGAACAATACTATTTTACCAATGACTCTCGAATTTAGTGACACCAAACCCCCCTCTTTGGGAGAGAGGTCACAGGATCAAACCTATGCTTATGTGTGAGTGGGTTCGTGTGTTATATTTTTACGTGTGATCTTCATTTGACTCTTATTAAAAAAGAATAATGTGACTTTTTATATTTTAATATGATTTAAAAATTCAAGGGAAAACATTTTGTTAAAAGACTCTGTGCTAAAAATTGATGCAAAGAGGACTATGTGTCGGCAAAAATGTGTATTTTATTGTAAGAGAAATGAGACAAGAAACTAGGAAGTTCAGCGATTAATAGAAATTTAATTTAATTTAAATGACGTCACTACTTTGAATAGCAGACTTATCTATGAAAAAATGTCTTGCTACTAATTAGGTTACATGTTACAACATGGTGACCTAGCTCAGCAAAAAGAATAATATTTTCAGCATCAATATGATGGTATCAACAAAGGAGACTAACTATTTTTTTGATATTATATATCACCCGATATCCAGTTCGGGATTCATGGTTGCCCTTTCTAACACAAGTGTTTCCTTTGGGACTCGAACTCGAGATCCTGATCGAGGAATCTAACGAAGCCTTATAGCACTAGATCAACTCTATATTGATATACTAACCTTGTTAGGTACTAGTAAGAAAGAATAATGTTTCAAGAAACTATTATCGAGACACACATAAAGGCACAAGGTTACATATAAATCTGACCAGACCAGACAACAAATAAAGGATAAACAAGAAGGATATTACATTGCAAAAGGGCTTGGGGATGAAGGTGGTCGGAATATTGTAGGAATAGAGAGAATGTCAGGAAAAGGTGTCTGGTTTTGATGAGATCCTTTGTTTGCTGACCAATCCTAATTGTATTTCATAATCTTTTGTAGTCTGTGGATTTGTATTTTTCGAAGCATTGGGTTTTTCTATATCAAAAGGAAAATATGCAACAGTTTTCTAAACAAGTCGAATTCATCATAGAAGGAAGTATACTTGGAAAGGAAACACAGTTAATTTGTTTAATTTTTCGATACAGAATTAAAACCGCTTACCTATATAATTTTGCTACTAAATTTAATTCCAGACTAGCCTCTAGCCTCTATATAGTTTACAGTGATTATGAATGATTTTGAACTGAGATCTGTAACGTTGAGAGCATTTTCTTGCCCCCCCCCCCCGGCCCCACAAATAAAAAAACAACAAACCCGCAAAAGTAGCCCAACCCAACTTTGCTGTAGTGGCATAGTAGTGGGCGGCAAGGCTTTAAATCTTGTAAGCTCATCTTTCAGTTATGGGCTTTGTATTTCAGGCCGAAATGAATTCTTCAACTCCCTACCCAATGCTCCCAAGCATGTCTGCAATGAAAACCCACAGTGTAACTGGCCACATTGGTGTGAATTCTTCGGCCGAATATCATGTTCACGCGCCCTAAAATGGTACTAAATATCAAATAATGTAGTAAAAATATGGGCTTATAATTTTGCTACATGTTTAACCATCATCCATTTATAGAACACTGCCCAACTGAAAAACAAAATGATGGAATAAAGTTCAAGACCCTTAACTTATACTAGATATATATCCAGATGCATGTAAGGGATCACTTGTTGTTCCACCTCTTCTTCCCTCCGTCAAGCTTTCTTCCTCTCTCTCTAAATGGTAATTTTTAGATCGAATTAAAAAATGAGGAGGGGTAAACTGCTGAAGTGTTTTAAAAGTGATATAAGATATTTTGTTCCTTGATCCCACACACAAGCCTCAAACATAAGCTTGGTCGTACAATTTTTTAAAATTTTCCATGGATCCAACTCAAAATCTGAAGGTCCTCAATTCTGGACTCTGGAGATGACGTCCTAACCTTGACTAAAATTCATTTTTGAGTTGGGATAGTGAAATTACTATTTTACCCCTTCTTTATTGACACTCGAACTCTCAATTCCCAAATAAATTTTAAAAATTAATCTTTAATACTTTTCTAGACTCCTATCTAATTTTGGGGCATTTTGTCTTAATCATACTTTCAGCCGATATTTTCTGTCATTTACACTTTTGCCCATGAACTTCTTATAATCACAACATTTTTTTTATTTGATAATATGTTTCCCTTTTGAGGCTTAGAAGAGTTTTTACTTCTCCTAATAAGTGTATTTCCCAGAATTCAAACTTTTGTTCTTATCCTTGTGGGGATGAGGCCGCTTACCACCTCACATAACAGCTTATTGGTTATAATCACAACATTTAACTCAACTAATTAACTATCCCTCTTACTTTTTTTTTTTTTGAACTTAGTATACTTAGATGTGGGATGTTACAATATACACCTCAAGTCCTTAACCCTTATTTAAATATGTCTCGTTGGATCCATCTCCCCTTTTAAAATATTCTGAGAGTATTTTTATTGAAGAAATATGAATAATATGGGACCTTATCTGCATGTATCTAACAGCTTTAAAAACTTCCCGGGGGTCCCAACTCTATCCTCTAAGGCTGCCAAACCTATGACTCTACAACAAAAATAAATTCACGACCTAACAAAAGAAGATTTCTCTTACGTGCATCTATATAAAGACCTAAAAGAACGTATCCCTGAATCTTCATCCAAACTCCAACCAATATAACATATATATCACTTGTTTAGATCCAGCCATGGCTTCTTCTTCTGCAACAGGGAAATCCATGCTCGTAACTTTCCTTGTGGCTCTCATCACATTAATTTTAAGCGTGATGATGAGTTCAAGTATTGTAACAGCTAGTGAGGTTACTATTAATGTTATGCCAGTTATTACCCGAGGCAATTCTGATGCTCCTCCACTTGTTATCCATCCCATTCCAATTTCTTCAGTCCCATTCCCACTACAGGACACCAAATCTCCCTAATGTTTTTAATGGGAAAATGACCATGAAGTTCTAAGGAAGGGATTTATTAACAAAAAAAAAAATGTCCCAGTGATAAGTGAGCGGCATAAATCTGTTTTCAATTCTTCTTGTATCGAAACATGTCATTATATACTCCTCCATTATTATTAGACTTTTGAGTGATCAAATCTCTTCCTTGAGATCTTATAGTAAATTCTCCCATGTTTAATTCAGGTTATCCCGTTTAGCCTTAATTATATCATATATCTTCACATCCTAGAGGCTGTATGTATGTATGTATGAGCACTCATCCGCCTAAATAATGATGCCTGGATCTTTGTTATAAAATGCAGGTAGGTGATGCCACATAGAGAAGGATTAGATGGGCCCCACTCACAGCTGGGTCCCAACCCATTTATTCTCTTTCTCTTTCTCTTCGTTTTGTGGGAAAGAGTTTATATGCTTGTAGTATAGATCGATGTGGTAGTCTTCGACTGATCGATGTGAGGAGGATTTGTGTGAGGCTATCAATAATGTACTTTTCATGTTCTTATTGGTTTGACAATATATATCTATTTATATAAACAGTGTCATTTATTAATGTGGTTACTGTCTTGAGAGTTAGTAAACTATGTGTATATATAAATTAAGGAAATTAATCTTCTAACCCTTGGGGTTTTGAATTCGAATGGAATTTTGGGTTTCACATCCGCCCAGGTAAATAAAATTTATAATGAATAATTATGGTAAACTTTTTAGTTTTATAAATTAAATCGTGACAATATTTAAATATTTCAGAGTTTATTGTGTATGATTCTTTACTATAAATCTATATTTTATATTAATATTTATATTAGCAATATTTATTAGATTCGGATATACTATTTATGCTTTAATTTTAGTATTGATATTCTATGTGGTTAATGACTTATAAGGTACATCTCAACGGAATGACTAATTAAAGGATGTTGAACATGATTTTAACACAATATTTTCTTCTACAATTATTTTTTCATGAGATCATTATGTCTATCAAATTAAAAAAAATACAAAATCAATAAAATGGACAAGTCTCCTTTACTTTTCTTTTAATTGGACCTGTTAGCGTTAGTAAATTGCATTTTAACATCAACATGATGGTGCCAGCATTTGAACCCTGAATTCATGGTAGTCAGGACAATTATCAATGTTATACTATTACAAAATCGCAGTTATTTTGTACCATACATCATGGTTTCAAACTGTTATATATAGAGGCACTATATATGCTTAGCGCAGATACTTAACAATTTCAAACCGTAATGTATTGAAGGCATACTTAACTGTTCCTTATTAATAACTATAATATATTGAGAGCATAGTTAACACTTTTTGTTAATAACCACTTTGTTAATATAAAGTGGCTTTATTTTTTTGTTAATATAGTTATTTGGGAAAATTCTAATTAATTCCATATGAAATGATCAAAACCAAAATCAGGCCTACACTTTTAACAAATTCTTAATCAGGCTAAGAAGCCTTTTTAAGGATTTTTGAATATTGTGAAAAGACCAGAATGCCCATATGTCATTAAAAAGGAAAAATAGCTTATTTTTGGGCAATAAGTGTTTATAAATCGTGATTCACGGTATACGAGGTAAGTATGTGAGAGGAGTTTTATCTCGGCTTACGTAATAAGGACTTATTGTCCAAATATAAGCCCAACCAAACATATCAATAGTTAAAAAGAAAAAAAAGGGATTTCTAAATTAAGCCTTATCTAACTTAAATTAATTAATAACTATTCAATATAATTAGTATGCATTTGTTATTTTAATTATGGACATTCGATAGATTTTTTTTTTTTTTTGTGAAAAATACGATCATGGATTGAAATACTTATATCTATGTATAATATATGAAAATTTTCACAAAATAGTGAATTATAAATAATACCACTCATTTTTTATATTGCACACAAACACATCGATCTACACTAGTTTAAGTAATAAAAATAAAATACTTCGCATAATTCTAAAATTTTATGCTTTCCGATTGCGAAGCTTTATATACAATGAGTGTATTTTGTGCTTATCATCTCCACAAATTGTCAATTCTTTTTTTTTTTATATTTCATTCTATTATACACATATTATATATATATATATATATTCATTCATTAATTTCCAAAATTTTATATACAAATATATACTTCTCTCTCTATTTTGTCTAATATTGTTCATGTCTTAACTATCTATATATGCGTTGAGGATCCATTTACATATCAAGAATTTAATCATCAAGTTTAATTATTGATTTTGCATTCTGCAAACCATTTCTGGGTCCCCACTCACACGGTTTCACTTTATTTTTTAGGTTTGCAGAGATGAAAAAACCTATTCTAAATTATTGTTGTACTATTTTATGTGAAGGAAATAATAATTAAGTTTGGTTAAAGCGGAGAAGTTATTCTGGAAATTATATGTGAAATATGTGAAAATTAGTGCGAGACTTTAGGAATTCAAACGTTGTGTGATCCTGGTACTTCGGTCTCTTTATCATTTTATTTCATTTTATTGATATTTCAATTTCTTTATTTAATATTATTTAAATAAGTTATTGAGTCAGTTATGTTAGGCTTGTTCACGTTGTCATCTGTGGGTCTTGTTTTTCTGAGTTGTTTCCTATTATTTTGCTTTATTGTTTTTTTGTTTGAATAATGGGGAGTGTGGGAGAGATGTTAGGATAGTTGGAGAAAAATATGGGAAGGAGGATTGTGGTTGTAGATTATATATGGGATCATATTGTAATCAGTTTTATGATATAGAAATCTAGATACACATTGCCAAAATATTCTCTCCAATTTATCTTTACGTTTTTGTTTCATTATTCCCTTTTTATTTTATGGTACCAGAGCCATTGGTTTTTGGGAATTTTGTTGTCTGTTGAAATGGAGGTCTCAAATGGAGGAAGGAAAAAGAAGATTCAAATTCAGAAGAAGATGGTAACTCACACATTAAGAAGCCCATCACATGCTTCAGATGCGGGATGACTGGGCATGTGAAGAGGAATTGTTGAGTAAAGCTTTCCAAGGCCAATGTTGCATGCACAAGCGAGGGAGATGATCAACTCAACTGGGATCACTGCTTTACTGTTGAAGCTATTGAACAAAAGTCAACCCAAGCCTTTGTTAATTATGCTTACAACAAGAAGAATGAGTGGATCATTGATTCAAGTTGTTCTCACCACGTAACCGGGAATGAGACCTTATTTTCAGAACTGCATGAACACCATGGAGACCGAGTTATTGTCACTACTGATAACTCTATTCATCCAGTAGTAAAAGAAGGCATTGTGACGATTGATATAGCGAATGATATAAGCGCAAAAAGCGTCAAGCTACATGATGTTTACCATGTTCTAGGTTTGACTAAAAATCTAGTTTTGGTTCCTCAAATTACTGATTGTGGAAAGTATGTATTATTTGGCCCAAATGATGTGAAGGTGCTTGATAATGTGAAAGAAATATCTGCTGATGTTATTTTTTCTGGTGAGAAGTAAGGCTCTTTATTTGTAATGTCAGCAGGTAAAGCTTATGTGAAAAAGACAAGCCAAACCGATAATGCTGCTATTTGGCATGCTCGGTTGGGTCATGTTAGCTATCAATTATTGTAGCATATTTCTTCTAAAAAGTAAGTAGATGGAATGCCAACCTTGAAAAATGTTCATGAAGATGTGATTTGTCAAGGCTGCCAATATGGCAAGTCTCACCGTCTTCCTTTCAAAGGGTTATTGAATCGGCGATCTGCATTGTTCAAGTTGGTTCATACAGATTTAATGGGACCAATAAGAACACCAAGTTGTAGTGCACATCGTTATGTTATGGTACTAGTGGATGACTACTCAAGGTTCACTTGGGTGAAGTTTCTGAAAGATGAGTGAAGTGCTATCGAAGTTTGTGGAATTCAAACATGCCATTGAAAAGGAGTTTGGAAAGAAGATAAAATGTCTCCAGAGTTACAATGGTGGAGAATACATGTCAGATGACTTCTTCAAATATTGTGACAATAACAACATTCTTCATCAAATGACTTGTCCGGCTACTCCACAGCAGAATGGGGTTGCAGAAAGAAAACTTGGGCATCTTGCCTTCGTTTGTGTTTTATGGCTGCATGACAAGAATCTTCCTCGAGATATTTAGGCAAAAGCAATTCAATGTGCATGTCATGTGACAAATAGGTTGCCACCTTGGCTAGGTACACATAAATCTCCTTTTGAAATTCTATATGGTGAAAAGCCTAATTTAAATTATTTTCGAGTGTTTGGTTCCATATGTTATGTTCATATTCCTAAGGATCATAGGACCAAGCTTGACCCAAAAGCAAAGAAGTGTGTATTTGTTGGCTATGACTCTTACAGGAAGGGTTGGAGATGCATGGATCCCGAGACAAAGAAGTACACTACTTCTAGAGATGTGGTGTTTGATGAGGTGTCATCACCATTCTCTACTCCAAAATTCGTTGCCCTTAATGATGACCAAGACAACTTGGAGTCCTTGTTTTTGGAAGCAAATATGCAAGCACCTAGTGGTAAAGAGGCAGAAGTTGAGCCACCAGTTGAGGATAGAGGAGATGGTGGAAAACAAGTTTTAAAGCGGTCATCAAGAGAGAAAAGACAGTCAAATTACCTCAAAGATTATGAGGTAGAACTTAATAATTGTTCAGTAACTGCAAGTTTCTTTTCAGGGTCCTTAACTGCAGAAGAACTAAAAAGTTATGAGGAAGCAAAGGGCTGTCCAAATTTGGAAAAAGCAATGCAGGAAGAGATTAATGATCTGGACAAAAATGAGACATGGGATTTAGTACCCAAACCAGCAAGTTGTGAGCCAGTCACTTGCAAATGGGTCTTTTGATTGAAAAAGAAATATGATGGCACTATTGATAGTTTTAAAGCTTGTCTAGTGGCTCGTGGTTTCTCTCAAAATTATGGATTGGACTATGAAGAAACGTTTAGTCCGGTGGCAAAGTTGTGAGCCAAACTTGTATGTTCGTTTTGATATGAAAAATTTGGGGGAGGTTGGTTGTTTTCTTGGTTTAGAAGTTGAGAAATTATCTCCAGGGTATTTTGTATCTCAAGAAGCATATGCAAAAAAATCTCTTAAAACGTTTCAGCATGGGGGAGTCAAAAGAAAAGGCCACCCCAATAGAGCAAAATCTAAAGCTGAGGAAAGATCAAGGCAAGCCATTAAAGGATGAGAAGAAGTTTAGACAACTTGTTGGAAGTTTAATTTATCTAACCATCACAAGACCAGAAATTTCATATGCTGTTGGAATTGTTTCTCAATTTATGCAGAATCCAAGAAGTTCTCACTTGGAAGCAGCAAAAAGAATTGAGTTATGTGAAAGGAACTATTGGTTATGGTCTTTTATACAAGAAGTGTGACAACTTTGTGTTGAGTGGTTTTACAGATGTAGATTGGACTGGAGATACAAATGACCGTCACTCAACTTCAGGTTATTGCTTTAACATAAGCTCAGCAGCAGTTTCTTGGTGCAGCAAGAAACAAGATGTTGTTGCCTTATCCAGCACTGAAGCTGAGTATGTGGCAGCAACCATGGCAACATTATAGTGCACTTGGTTAAAGAGATTAATCGGGAACATGCTATGTGAAGTTGACTATGTTGTGCAGATCAAATGTGATAATGAAAGTGCCATCAAGCTTGCATCAAATCCTGTTTTTCATGCCAGGACAAAAACACATAGAGGTGCGTCATCAATATGTTTGTGAGAAGGTCTTGAGTGAAGAGATTGAGTTAACGTGTGTTCGAACAAGTGCTCAAGTGGCTGATATATTCACTAAGGTCTTGGTGAAGCCTAAGTTTCAAGCTCTTCAGGATGCTCTCGGAATTGTGGATCAGAAGTTCGCACTAAGGGGGAGTGTGAAAATTAGTGCGAGACTTTAGGAATGCAAACATTGTGTGATCCTGGTACTTCAGTCTCTTTATTAGTTTATTTTATTTTATTGATATTTCAGTTTCTTTATTTAATATTATTTAAATAAGTTCTTAAGTCAGTTACGTTAGGCTTGTTCACGTTGTCATCTGTGGATCTTGTTTTTCTGAGTTGTTTCCTATTATTTTTCTTTATTATTTTTTTATTTTAATAATGGAGAGTGTGGGAGAGATGTCAAGATAGTTGGAGAAAAATATGGGAAGGAGGATCATGGCTCTAGACTATATATGGGATCATATTGTAATAAGTTTTATGATATAGAAATCTAGATACACATTCCCAAAATATTCTCTCCAATTTATCTTTACATTTTTTGTTTCATTATTCCCTTTTTATTTTAAAATCCTCAAATTTTGAATATATTTAAGCTATTTTTTCCCCCTATTGAAATATGACCATGATGTTGGATAGATGATTTAAGTATATCATCCACTACTACAAAAGAGGGATTTTGTAGTACCTTTTTTGTAGCACTTGTTCAACTAAGTGCTACGAGTGTAATACCGTCTCCACTAGATCTATTCCCCGGAGTACCCTAAAAAAGGGGAACCCTTCCTCTCCCCAGCCATTTCGGCTTAAGAAGATGTGAAAGCGCCTCCTTCTCTATAAGAACGGTGCGTTCCGAGGTGTGAAGTGGGAGAGAAGGGATTTCATAATTGGGGTTTTGAATAAGACGACCTTTTCATTTTTCATTCTTATTCCTTTTTCAATATGAAAAAGGAATAAGAAGGAGAGGTGTTAAGCTTTTTATCATCCTGGCATCGAGCTATTTTTCGGCAGGACCTCCCCTACAGTATCGTCACCGCAGTAGAGTTTAACCACCAAGTTCGGGATGGATTGGTGTGGTTCCTCTACGCCTAGGACACTAGAATATCGAAGCATGAATGAAGAAAGGCATGAGATAAAAGCATATTGGCTATTGATTGTGAGGCCCTAATTCTTGACTGGATGGAACACCAAAGGCCTCTGCCCTTCCATCCCTTGGATAGATAGAGAGGGAGGGCAGAGCTTTTGGTTTTTTCATGTTGTCCAAGAGTTGAACAATGAAAATAGATGGCGAGTGCCTGACAGTAGACTAATATCCATTGTAGCCCTTATTTTAAAAAGTACTACATAATCCTTCTATAAATAACAATTTGTATACTATAACACTTCAATAAATAAGGGCCACAATAGGTTTAATTACTTTTTTTAAGAAAATCAATTATTTTTTAAACCAAGTCATGTATTCTTAAGAGAAATCTTGTATAAATATGCCAGTATATTTTTAATATTTTATAAATATTTAAAATAAAATTATATATTGTAGCACTTATTTAAGAAAGAGCTACAATATTTTTTTTTAAAATTTAAAATTAGTTCAATTACTTTTTTAAAGAAAAACAATTAATTTTTAAACGAAGTCATGTAATTTTAATAAAAATATTGTGTTAATACTCCATTATATTTTAAATATTTAAAATAAAATTATCTGGTGTAGCACTTATTTAAGAAAGACCTACAATATCTTTTTTTATATTTAAAATTAGTTCAATTACTTTGTTTGAGAAAATCAATCATTTTTTAAATGAAGTCATGTATTTTTAATAGAAATCTTGTGTAAATACTCCAGTATATTTTAAATATTTTTTAAATATTTAAAATAAAATTATCTGGTGTAGCACTTATTTAAGAAATGCCTACAATATCTTTTTTTATATTTAAAATTAGTTCAATTAATTTTTTTGACAAAATCAATTATTTTTTAAACGAAGTCATGTATTTTTAAGAGAAATCTTGTACAAATATGCTAGTATATTTTTAATATTTTTCAAATATTTAAAATAAAATTATATGTTGTAGCATTTATTTAAGAAAGAGCTACAATATTTTTTTTTAAATTTAAAATTAGTTCAATTTTTTTTTTGAATTTAAAATTAGCTCAATTACTTTTTTTAAGAAAATCAATTATTTTTTAAACAAAGTCATATGTTTTTAAGAGAAATCTTGCGCAAATATGTCAGTATATTTTTAATATTTTTTAGATATTTAAAATAAAATTATCTATTATAGCACTTATTTAAGAAAGAGCTACAATATCTTTTTTTTTTTATATTTAAAATTATTTCAATTACTTTTTTTAA
Organism: Inga leiocalycina; assembly: GCA_963242795.1. Taxonomy (NCBI): domain Eukaryota; kingdom Viridiplantae; phylum Streptophyta; class Magnoliopsida; order Fabales; family Fabaceae; genus Inga; species Inga leiocalycina. The sequence goes on from OY725321.1 coordinate 66,149,273, forward strand.
GAAAATCAGTTATTTTTTAAATGTAGCACTTATTTAAGAAAGACCTACAATATCTTTTTTTATATTTAAAATTATTTCAATTACTTTTTTTGAGAAAATCGATTTTTTTTTAAAACAAAGTCATGATTTTTAATAGAAATCTTGTTTAAATACTCCAATATATTTTAAATATTTAAAATAAAATTATTTGGTGTAGCACTTATTTAAGAAATACCTACAATATCTTTTTTTATATTTAAAATTAGTTCAATTATTTTTTTTAGAAAATCAATTATTTTTTAAATGAAGTTTTGTAGTTTTAAGAGAAATCTTGTGAAAATACGCCAGTATATTCTTAATGTTTCAAATATTTAAAATAAAATTATATGTTGTAGCACTTATTTAAGAAAGAGCTACAATGTCTTTTTTTAAAATTTAAAATTAGTTCAATTACTTTTTTTAAGCAAATCAATTATTTTTTAAACAAATCATATATTTTTAAAGAAGTACCACAATTGTGTTTTTTTTTCTCTTTGTTTTTCTATTTTATTTTTTTTAAATTTTGGATACCAACTGTGGCGCCTGGTGGACTAGATGCCACAGCTGGTAGGCCCAACTGTGGCGCCTGCCAAGGCAGACGCCACAATTGGGTGTATGCTACCAGCTGTGGCGCCTAGAAAATCAGGCGCCACAGCTAGTTGTATAATAAATAAATAAATAATTACTAGCTGTAGCGCCTGGAAAACCAGGCACCACAGCTTCTTCTATATTAAAAAAAAAAGAAGGCTAGCTACCTCGTGCCTTTATGGTTCTAAAGCCTTGTAATTTTAGGCGTAGGTATTCTTCAAAAAAAATAAAAAATGGACCAACATTCCAGGTGCCACAGCTGATGCTATTAAATAAAAAAAAACGTAGGTATTCTTAAAAAAATAAAAAAAAATTAAAAATGGACTAGCTGTGGCGCCTAGAATCCAGGGCCACAGCTGATCTTATTACATAAAAAAACGTAGGTATTCCCAAAAAAAATTAAAAAAAATAAAAAAGGAGCAGCTGTGGCGCCTGGATTGCTGATCCTATTAAAAAAATGTAGGTATTCCAAAAAAAAAATTTAAAAAAAAATAAAAATGGACTAGCTGTGGCCCCTGGAATCCAGGCGCCACAGCTGATCCTATTAAATAAAAAAAACGTAGGAATTCCCAAAAAAAAAAAAGTAAACCAGATGTGGCGCCTAGAAATCCAAGCGCCACAACTGGTTCTATTAAATAAAAAAAATTTTGTCAAAATGTTCAGCTTATATAAAAGAAAAATATTTTTTTGACCTTTTTAATGGCTTACACTATCCACTTCCCATCAATCACAATTCCCCCCGCTCCCACCCTTATCTTTTTTCCCCTTCCCGTGCAGTGGCCTCCTTCCTTCTCTTTTAATTTATTTTGACTCATCCCACTTTAATTATTCCCTCCTCTCTCACTTTACCTTTTCATTTACACTACAACTTCTTGCAGTGAACGACCGTCGCCCCCTCCCTCCATTTCCTATCATCTTCACACTTAAAAACATACCCATATGTACACATGTCTTCATCATCGAATCTACTTCTTTGTTTTGTTTCAACTGCCATCCCCACTCCTCCTCCTCCTTACTCAAGATTGCGAGACCAACATGCAACGTGGTCCCCCACTCCACTGCACTGATCAATTAAGCTTGTAAGTTCAACGTGCTTCTTCCTTTTTTTTTTTAATTGGCATATAATTTCTGCAATTTTTTATTTCAAATTGATATCTATGTTCTAATCTGTGTTTAAAAAGTGGAGAATATATATAATATTTAAAAAGAAGTTATCCCAAAAAATAATATTTCAAACGAAAAGAAAAACCAAAAGTGGACCATGTATCGTGATGCCTTTAGCATGTCGATAAAAGATATCTTTACATATCCGGAGTACTTGATTTCAGATTAGGCTTAAGCAATTTTAACATTTTTTGCCTAAAAAAATTTTTAATTTAAAAAAACCTTATTTTAGTAATTTAAAAAAAAATAGTCTAGTCCATACGTATGATTAAGAAAAATATAATATTTGTATCATAATATAAATTTCTTTAGCTTAACTTTTTTGCCAACAATTTCTAGTTTAACACTGGCCTCAATATCTTCAATTTTGAAAATAAATCTAGATAATTAATATTATTTTTAAATTAAAATAAAACAATTTCTTTAGCTAAATTTTTAAATTTGTTTTTTAAAAAAATTACCCTCCTATGGCGCTTGGTGGAGGAAGTGCCACAGGAGGGTATTTTTTTAAAAAAAAAAAATAAATGCTGTGGCGCTTTCAAGCGCCACAGCTTCTTTTAGTAGCGTCCAGATATGTGGCACTTCTCTAACGCCACAGTTAATGCAATTATAAGCGCCATAACTTTATTTTTTTGTAGTAGTGAATATTTTTCCCTTTTAGTCATGCTTTATAATCATGAGACTCGAAAGAGATATGTGCTAAGAAAAGATGCCTAACTTCTTAGGAACCATCATGTAGATCTGGTTAAATACTATTTGAGAGATGATGGTGGCAATATTATCCTTACACCACCTGAGATATATGAAGGTATCATTACCCATGATCAATGGAATATCTTTATGGAGTCACATACAAGTGCAGAGTTTCAGGTAACAACGTGTAACCCTCAACTAGTAATAATCTATATGCAATTAATATCTATTATTACATATCATGTGCTTTGAAATAGGAATTAAGTGGAAAAAATCGTGCCAAAGCAAAAGGCATGGCATATAGATATAGAAAAGGACGGACGACATATGCAGATATGGAGCAAGAAATCGTAAGCACAAAATACTGTTTAATACAAATGAAATTTGCATGAGTGATTTTTAACTTAGCTAATTGATTTCATATGTAGATAGAAGAATCTAACTTAAATGTTCTTCAATTAGCATGACATACCTTATGGCTAGCTGGCTGCACTAATAAACAAGGTGAAATCGTTGATGAAGAAGTTAGAAAAATTGCAGAGTATTGTGTAAGTATTAGATGTTGTATTAAGATATGTTAATTTAGATGAATCTATTTCACAATAAATAAATTTGTGATATTTTATTCTTTTAATTTTGCGATAGCAAGCACTAACACAAAAAGCACTAGAAGAGGCCCAACAAATTAGATGTGATGACATACTAAGTAAAGCATTAAATTTATCTGAGGGCAATAGTCGTGTTCAAGGTGTTGGTTTTGCGATTACACCAAAATCTTACTTCGGACCCCAAAAGCGCCCCAACAGAAGTTAAATTTCACAATTGAAAGAGGAGATGAATTCCTTAAAGCATCATATGCAAGAACAATTGGTCGAACAAACCCGGCTACATCTTGAACAATACAATAAATTGATGGAACATGTGCAAAATATCGTACAGCAAGGGGGAGGACCAAGTGTGCATGCATCTAACAGCCCAAGCATGAGAGATAGCTGTACTTCTGTGCCTAGACCCCCTCTATCTCCAGTAATTTCTTTTCTATTTAATATTTAATTAAATTACAATTTAATATACCTTAGTCTATTAACTCTAGTTTGTCATAGGGTGAATCACAGTTCAAGCTATACTTGGATGAATCTTTTAGAAATGCGGTTGCAGTGGGTGTTGTCTACAACAATGCTAATGAAGTTTTGCACGGTTCCCCATTGCCCGCTAACACACAAAGGGTTAGAGTTGACATTTGCACCAATCAAGATGCCCAGTTACCATTTCCTACAGATAATGAATTGATGGTTAGCGATGTCGTGGGTCTTTATGCTGCATGGCCTGTAAATCTCATTAAGCCATTTAGAAAGGTAGCTAATTCACACTTCTTCTTACACTTTTCTCTATATATTTAGAACTACTTGAAGTAATTTCATTGTATTTGTAGGTTGTTCCTTCAAAAGGCAAACAGATTAAAATTGTTGGTGACAAATCTAAGTCAAAAGCTGTATTAAAAAAGAAAAGTTCAGTAGCACAAACAAGTCAAAAAACAATTGTCTCATATCGCCAAGAATTGTAGTTGATTGCACCTCGTTTCTTTTGTGAAGGATATAGTATAACCATACAATTTGATGGAAACATTTACAACACAACTCCTTTTAATGATTATCTTGCACAAAATGAACTGAGGGACATACTTAATCGTGGATTGGTTGGTGCTTCAGCTATCAACATATGGATTAGGTACCTTATCATCTGTTTTCTTTGTCATGTAACTTTATTCATGTTAATCTAATTGTTTTTCTTATATAAAGGTACTTATACCATAACTTGTTGAGGGATACCGGGAGAGTACAATTCTCATTTATCAGCCCCCATATCATAAGTCAACATGAGGGGAGAAAGAATATTGAATTTCAATCAAATCAAGTTAAAGATTATTTTTCGGCCAGAGCAACATCTAATATGTTGTTTCTAGTGCCATTTAATGTAGGGTAAGTAGCAATCACCTGTTAGATCTCATGTTTTGATGATAACAAAGGAATGGTTTGAAAAGGAAATGGTTAATAATCAAGCTTGAACTAAGTAATGACAGGAATAAGCTTTACATGAAGTTAGCATGGAAGTATTGAAGATTAGCCAAGAGAAAATGCTGAGGAACTTGATCAGAAGTACAGTTTCTAAGGCATTACTCGAGGCGCTACTCGAGTAATGAGACAAAACTTGAGGTAACCAAGGAAAACTTCCAGTAACCTGCCACCATTACTCGAGGAGCTACTCGAGTAACCAGGTAAAAACTTGGAGTTGCTCTCGGCCTGCTAATGTTACTCGAGGAGGTACTCGAGTAACCAAGTGAAAACTTCCAGTTGCCTTCAAGTTTTCCCAATGATACTCGAGGAGCTACTCGAGTACCTGTGTTTCCTAAAATGTGGACCTCTCGGCATTTTGTACCACTGCTAATGTTACTCGAGGAGCTACTCGAGTAACCCTGTGAAAACTTCAAGTTGCCTTCAAGTTTTCCCCATGATACTAGAGGAGCTACTCAAGTAACTTTGTTCTGAAAATATGTAACTCTCGGCACTTTGTACCACTACCAATGTTACTCGAGGAGCTACCCGAGTAACATACTAAAGTAAGTGAAAACTTGAGGTTGGTACCCGATTAACCTGATCTCTCTTTGTTTCATGTTCCTTGAGTACTTACTCTAGTATACAAGTTTTTTCATGGTTTATTTTAAGTGGATTCCTCGAGTAAGTACCCCAGTATGCACAAATATTTTCAAGGTAAACGTCAAGTCATTACCAGAGTAAATCATGCTCAAAAGTCTTAGTTACTCGAGGAGCTACCCGAGTAACCTGTGTAAAAATGAATGCATTACTCGAGTCCCTACTCGAGTAACAAGGTAATTGCTCTCGGCCTTGAAATCCTGCCAATATTACTGGAGTAGAGCATCGAGTAATCAAAAGTTTTTCAAAGGATTACTCGAGGTGTTACCCCAGTAATCTATGAAGTTGCAAAAGCATTACTGGAGTAGCTACCCGAGTAAATAACTATTCCCAAAGGTTTGAAATTTAGTTTACTCCATACACTACCCGAGTAATCTTGTTTTCTTCATTGACTTTCAAATAAACAAAGATTTCCCGATGATACTCGAGGAGCTACTCGAGTAAACTTCAAGGGTTACTCGAGGAGCTACTCGAGTAAGCTAATCCAGAAAGTTTGAAATCATTCCAACGGTCATTATTCTGTTTCCTATTTGATTAACTTTTCATTATATTAGTGTACTTAGCATTTCAACAGGTAAACAGTGAAGAGATCTTACCAAATAAGGAAAGTCAAAAGCGATGCTCAAATGTCACCGACCGTCACCTACCGTAACGTATGTTTTTAAAAAACTAGGAAAGTCAATAATGGCTGTGCACGCTCCAACGGACATGAAGAAATATGTTCCAGCAATCATTACCAACGTAACTATATATATGGGAACATCTGAACAGAGAAAGATACAAGAAAACACAAGAACACACATACGAACGTATCATTAAGTTCATTGCTCTGTTTTCACATTGACATTGTATTTCTATGCTTCAGTGATTATTATTTACTCTGTAAGAGAGATATTTCATTCAACTCAATATTTGTTATTGCGATAACTTAAGGTTGTGGAACCTTGAGTTGGGATTGGATTACAACCTGTAAGGGGGAGCGAGTGTCCAGGTGTAAGGAACTTGCTTGTACTGAGGTGCCAAGAACCCACTGAATCTTGGAAGCTATAGTGAAACTCTCAGAGAAGCTCTGAGGACTGGACGTAGGTCAAAGTGGTTGTGACCGAACCAGTATAACTCCCGGTGTACACTTCGGTGATATTTCTCCTCACTCATTACTATTTTAATTCTTTTGTCAAATTTTTATATTTTCGAAAGAAATTTCAGTATCACCCAATTCACCCCCCCTCTTGTGTGAAACGCTTGATCTAACATCACCTTCAATGTCTTTTCACTATTCATAAATTGTTTAACCAAATTCATGTAAAATATTTTAGGAATCATTGGATTTTGATTGCCATCAATCCTAGAGCAGCTTCAGGTCCCTTGATATATTATATGGACCCTCTAAAGCATGGCAAACTAGAGGACCGTCCAGACATGTTGAGACTATTTAATATGTAAGTTCGAGCTCGCGCGCGCGCGCGCGCACACACACACGTGAGAGAGAGAGAGAGAGAGAGAGAGATCCAAAGACCAACCAAAGTAATTTCTATATTTCATTCTGGTCATCAGGGAATTGATTGGCTACCAAGGTGCTGAATCGCTAAGTTATTCTAAAGCTCCTGATCCTGTTAATAGCTACGGTTGGAAGAAAATTAAGGTATTTATATAAATTCACTCAAATATTGAAAATAAATCACTTACATTGTTAAATATTTTATAACTTTCATGATATTTTTGCAGTGCCCTTACCAACCAAACAATATTGACTATGGATATTACATTATGAAATTCATGAAGGATGTTGTAATTCATGATCAAATTTTTGTTCCAGACAATGTATGCTATTTGTTTCTCTGTATATATTTTTTTAAATTAATTGAGTTATAATAGTTAATACTTATTTTTATGATATGTTTTGTCAATTATTACGCAGTATTATGCTGGCACATATTGTCCAAAATATACCCACAACCAAGTGGATGAAGTCATTAAAGAGTGGTGTAAGCATGTGTTCGAAGTTACTAATTAAGTACATTGTTTATTACCCTAGTGTAATCATGGTTTTCAGATGTTTATTTTGGAACTACTTGAATAGGAGTAGATTGACTTCATTAACATGTATTGATATACATATGGTATTCATATTGAAAGTTACTTGTATTGCACTTTTAGTATTGATTGTCTCATACAAGTTTGCTAGATATGGTGGCTGAAGAAATATGTATATAAAATAACTATCTATTTAATATGTTAAATAATAAAAAAATAATATCTTTTGTAGCGCTTTTTTGAGAAAGCGTTACAAAAGGTGAATAATGTTTTAAAAAAATTACGGGGAAATGGTCATCTATTGTAACGCTACCCAACAAAGTGCTACAAAAAATTAATATTTTATTTTTAAAAAAAATTATCTATTATAGAACTACTCCAACAAAGTGCTACAAAAAATTAATATTTTCTTTTTTAAAAAATTATCTATTGTAGCACTACTCTAACAAAGTGCTACAAAAGAGTACATCTATTGTAGCATTTTTTAAGCGCTACAAAAACCTAATGTAGCTCAGGCTTTTGTAGCGCTTAGAAAGCGCTACAAAAATAAAAAAATAAGTGTTACGAATTAATTTTTTTGTAGTAGTGATCATTGATAGAAATATAATATGCAAATACATGATCATATTATTTTTAAAAAAACATTTGTCAAATATTTGAAGGCAAAATAACAAATGCATGCTGGTTTGAATAGTTACTCTTTAGTTTAAGTTAGATGAGGGCTAATTTAGAAATTGTTTTTTCCTTTTTATCTACCTTTAATTTCCCTTTCAAACAATAGAGGGCATTCTGCTTTTTTAACAACAATTGAAAATCCCTAATTAGGTCTCTTGACCTCATTAAGGATTTATTAAAAGCGTAGGCCCAATTATTTGTTTTTATTTAGTTTTACTCATAATATTTATTATATAAGGCACAATAAAATTATTGATAATAACAAGATAATAATGTTAAATAAAAAAATTATATTCATTCTATTCAAAATTCAATATATCATAAATAAATATCATGCAATTTAAAAGAAAGTAATCATTTAAACACTCTTACTATAGAACGTTATCTTCACTACTACAGAAAACTGTAAATGTTGCGCTTATTTTGTAAGGTTTGTAGCTTTTTAAAAACCAAGGTTATTAAAACGGAACTGGCCTTTGAATAGATTGAGGTAGTGGGTCAATGGTCAGCAGGTCAGCTCAAAGTCAATCCGGGGCCAAACCTGTGAAAAATAAAGAAATTTAAAAATAATTTAAATTCTCATCATAATATCACACCATCCAGAATCAATTTAATACTTTGAATAACTGATTAACAAAATAATCATATACTTATCCAATAGTCTTTACAATTTCTTTAATTTATTGACATCGAAGTATTAATCGACCACCCAAAGAAACTATAATAAATAATCACTAGATATTCTTCCTAGCAAATTATTAAAATAGATAGATAATAACAAAATATCCCTACATGCAATCCCTTAATCATTAAACTAATAGTCATTAACATAAAAATTATTATTAACTTCAACTAATATTGATATCTTCATCATAAAAATATTATTATTTTTTTGAAGAAAAGGCAACTGGGTCAACCTAGCAACTTAGCCAGGTTGACCGGGTTGAGCCTGGGTTGAGACTTGCCTAGACCGGTTTCATGGCTTGATCGTCGGTTTCCAGGCTTACTGTAATATTATAAATTTTGGAATTGGAGGCTTGGGAATAAGCCTAAATTAAGCAGGCTGCTAAGCCCCGGTTTACCAGGTTCCCCAAATCTATTCCCTAATGTTTCTTATATCTTTGGGGTATTAAGAAAGTAAAATGGTGAATTTTAGAGAATGTGATTATGCTTCTAGTGAAATTTCCTACGAGGCAGTGAGCTTGTCATGAGGTTTTGGAAGACTAAATGATGAGAACAAATTATGAAAGTTTACATAGTGAAAGTAGACATCCTAAGTTTTAATTTGATAGGTATATGAATCAATTAAAGTTATATACAAAAATTTATGAATTTTTGAAGTTTGCCCAGTGAAATTGATTATTTTCTAGAATAACATGCAAAGATTGAAAATCTGGGAATTTTGTGCTTCCAGTTAGCAAAAGGCTATATTTTTTCTTGAAATTAGACTCAATAAGGGTTCTATAGTCTTTAGAATCACTCCGAAACGATGTCTACAAATTTAGTTATGATTTTTCAAAGTTCAGGTAGAAAAAATACCAGAATTGGCACTATCCCAAAAATGAAAAATAAATTGTGTTGGCAATTGTGTAAATTATGGAATAAAGAAATATGAGGGGAAAATAATTATTTGGCTCATAAACATGCCATGTGGCATCATTTTAAGCCAAACAATTAAATATGAATTTGTGAAAAGTAGAGCACATGTGGAAATTCAATAAAGTATTATATGTTAAACAATTCATTGAGATAATTGAAGAAGCCCAAATTGGAGTATGAAGGACCTTTTGGGATGTCATTCTTGGGCCTACTAGAGGGAGGAAAAGTTAGTTCAAGAGTAATGGAGCTTATGACACCATTTGATGAAGATAAACTCAAGTACAAGCTTTGTCATAAGTCCAATTTAAAAATAAACAAAAAGGAAAAGATGATGAGATGTCTTGAGTGGGCATCATCATATTTTTCCTCCTCCTCCTTCTCATATTTACGTTGGGCATTAAGGAGAGAAGAAAGAGAAAGTGTCATAAGAGGATAAAGCCAAGTACATGTGTCATAAATCCTATTTTCATGAAAATATTAATTAAGGGATCATGTAGGATATTTTTTTAACTCTTCCTTCATCTTTCTCATTCCCATTTCACAACCAAACAACAAAGATAGAGAGAGAGGGAGAGCTTGGAAAATCTAGAGAGAGGGAGGAGAAATCTTAAGGAAAGACCTTGTGGATTCAAGTTTTAAGGCTTCCAATTTGTATAATCTCCTCCCTAATCTCTTCTTTCTGCATGAAACACTATGTTTAGCAAGCAAATCTCAAGGGAGAGAGAAAGAGAGTGGTAGGCCTTAAAAAGAGAAAGTGAAGAAAACCAAGGTAACTTCAAGAACTTCAATCTTTGAGGTAGTATGTTGTTGTTATTGTTGTTCTTGGTTGCTTTGGTGTTTGTTGGTTGAATTTGTAAATTTGGAAAGTGATAACCCTTAGGGGATATGCTGCCCAAATTTCCTCAAATCATGGTTTGTATGTGTTTAAATGATTTAATAAGGGATTAGGAGCGGAAAAGAGCAAGTTTTAGGTGTTGAAACACAAAATTGCATTTTTCCCTTTTCCCTTAACATGTTTTGGCCAAGGGGTGTTCAGGGGGAAGGAGCTGGATTTTCATAAATCTGATGATTCCATGGTGTTTAGGAGGAAAAATTAGGTGGGTTTACAATTGGTCACTTTTTCGGAAAAGGCCGAAAAAGCATAATTACGAAAACACCTCTAAAATCCTTAAAGCGGGGTTGTCAAGGGCAATTTCATCATTTGGTAGTGAATTTAGTAAATCTGAGCCCAGAAATGGATTTCTTGGGTGAAAATATGTCAGGATAGCCCATGTCAAAATTTTGGGAAAAGTACAGTCGGGCCGGGTACAGCGGGGCCGAGCCGGTGTCCGAGGGCATTTTGGTATATTTCCACCATCGGCTAATACATGACAATGATCTGTTATATATTTCATTAATTGGTGTATACATTGTGTATATCATATTTACTTTTTGCATTTTATATGAACGATAGCATGTTTCTACTAGAATTCTTTAGAATCTCACCCCTTTTTTCTAAACAAAAATATGCTAGTGAGAACTAGCGGATCCAAAGGCAAGATCGTTGACAAGGAGAATGAATGGGACGGACCCCAAGATGAAGATTGTGGTTATATGTAGTTTTTAATTTTGAGTATTTAGCGAATTGTATATATTTCCTTAACCTGAAGGGAATTCATCAACGTAATCATGTACTATATATCGGTATTATTATGCTATTCATGTGTTGCTCATTGATAAGTAAAATATTTGCATATTTATTTTCCCTTATATGATGATTTTATGGACGCTATTTGAGTTTAATATAATATATTTGGGTGTAAAATAAATAGTATTTAAAAAAATAAAGAAAAATATAAAAAAGATAAGTACTGTAGCGTCGGGCACTATTCATGACAGAATCACTGTAGCAGGACGTTACTGTAGCGGACGGAGGTGACTGTAGCGGAAGGAATCACTGTAGCACTGTAGCAATACGGAAAAAACGCGTAAATCCACCGACAGGTTACTGTTCATTACTGTAGCATTGCGTGAAAAATTGGAAAAATCACTGTAGCATTGCGTAAAAAAATTGGAAATTCACTGTAGCACTGTGGAAAAAAGTGACGGACGCTGCCTATAAATTCAGGTGCAGATTCGTGGAGGAGATTCGTGGAGGTGGAGAATTTTCTCTGACAGTCGGAGACCCTTCTCTGACAGGGAGAGATATTTTCTCTGACAGCTCTAAATAAATTGTGTTATTTTTTATTTTTAATTTTATGTATTGTATTATTTTTTTCATGCCTCCTACATGGAAGGCTTAGTATTATATTACTTCTTGCATGCCTCCTATATGGAAGGCTTAGTATTGTATTACATTTTTTATGCCGCCTACATGGAAGGTTTTACCTCCTAAAGGGACGGCTAGATTTGTCCATTTTTCATGCATCTTATTGGTTGTATATTTATGTTTGAGAATTTAATATTCAATTTTATACAGTATTTTTAAGGCTTTCATTCTAGCTTTATATAATTTATTTTGGTTTTGTTTTTAATTTTATCATGTGCTAAACTTTCATTTTCCTAGGGTGATGACGTAGCTTACTAATGACGGATTGAATCTTAACTTATTAAATCTAGTTTAAATTTCTCCTTCATGATTGAGTTTTAATTATTATTCTTAATGCTTTTGATTGACTGACCATCTTTTGAATGATTTCAATATGCATGTTGAGACCGGAAGGAGATGCATGTGTGTAGATTCTATAATTAAAACCATGACTTGCATATGAAATAGGAATATATTCATATGAGTTATGTAGTCTGATTGAGTTCCATAAATCTTAATGCATAATTAATTGCTTAAATTCATATAGGAATATATTGGATTAGCAATTAATTATAGAATTGCTTGACCTTGGAAGAGGCTAGTAATTAAATTAGGGAAACTCGACTATCAATCATGTGAAATAAATTGGGCTAGAATAGATAAGTGATTCAATCCGAAATTTGTTAAGTGAAATCTAATCCCTAGGATTTTTTCTCATATTTGTTTTCATATCATCTGCACTCATATTTAATTATTTTTCTTTTATTTGTACTCTCAATCACCAATTTATCGATCGACTAAATAGAATTAAAATTACCCATTTTGGTACTTAGTGATCAATCCTCGTGGGAACGATACTCTACTCACTTCTATATTACTTGATTACGACAGTGTACACTTGCACTATTTAATTGATCATCCAAACTCGTAACAAGTTTTTGGCGCCGTTGCCGGGGAAATTATTGCAAAATATTGGAATATATGTGAGTCAAATTATTGCATCACTTGAGACTATGAGGCAAGATAATTCTTTGATCATGATTCCCACTCCTTGTGTTGATGATGATTATTGTGAGGAAGTTGAGGATGTGGAATTGAATGAAACTTTGCCTCTTGTGGCATGTGATAAGGAACTTGAAATCACTTTTGGAGAAAATAATGGATGTCCAATTGAGGTTCTGTCTGTGGAGCCTAATCTTTGTGATTTTGATATTGAAACTAATGTGGATATTCCAGAAGATGTTGTTCATGTCTCTCCTATTGAAGTATTGACTCTTACTGATGAGAGTCAAGTGAATTTTATGGGATGCTCTAAAATTTTAGAAATTCCTAAATATGTCTGCAAATACATGCATGTTGTGCTTTCTTTGAATTCAGTAAATAATTGTACTCTAAAATTGTCTATGATTGAAGAAGTACAATTAATTACTTTGAATGATCATTGTTGGTTTCTGAAATATTGTTGCTTGAAAAGAAATGAAGACAAGGTGATCCTGGTGTTTGATACTTTTGATTAGTAGTTTGTGTTTGAGAAGTCTGGCTGAAGACTATAAATTTAGCGCTGCTTGGGAGGCAACCCAAGGTTTGGTTGGATATTTTGTTGTGATTTTACAGGACTTCTGATAGCTCCTGATGATGTATTCTACTTTGATAGTTTAAAAAAAAAAATAAAAAGAAAAAAAAATTGGTTTGGTTTTGTCTAGCTAAAGACGTTAAAGAAGGGCGGCTATTTGGGAGGCAACCCAAAACTTCTTTCCTACTCTCTTAGTTTTCTTTATTACTCTCTTAATTTTCTTTCCCGCTCACTCAATTTCTTTTCTACTTACTCATTTCTTTCTTACTCTCTCACTTTTCTTTCCTACTCATCGAAACACATTGCACTGCATTGAGATTTTAGTTTTCATCATTTTCATTTTAAGTTACCATGGAGGAATCTCTTGCAAAGCTTAAGAACAGGTTACCCACTCTTCCCAAAGATGTGCTCAGGAAGATCTATAGCTGTCGACTTGAAAGGATGAAAGTATTCAATCGTTTGGGCCTTCCTGTGGATATACGTTGGATCATTGAAGCTAAGGTACGTTTAGCATGTGAGATTCATAATTCATTTGTTAAACCTTTACCAGGAATGGGAAGAAGTTCTTACTCCAAAAAGAGAAGAGCTAAAAGAATGAAGGTCTGCCATAAATGTGCAAGGTGGAATTGTGATCAGCGCTGTAGGAGTAAAGGTATGGTTTCTGTAAATCGAGAAGATAAAATTAAATTTATAAAGGATGGACTGAGTAAGGAGTCCCTGGATGATATCATTCAAACTCTTGAGACGCATCCGAGTGGTGATGTTCATCGTATTCTTCTTGATTTAGCGGACATATTCAACAGAGAAAAAGAGCGCTATTGTCTTGGGAATCTGACGAAAAAAGACCCTGTTTGCCAGTTTATAAGAAAACTGGATGGGAAGCCAATCCTCGATTCATAGAAATCGTTTAAGCCGTTACTGGACGTAAAACCAGAGGAAGATGTGAGCTAAAATCACAACTACTGTACATAATCATGCTTTTGTCAAATCGTCTTATCTTTTCTGTAGCTTTTGTCTAATCTTTCTTATCCTTTTGGCAGTTTTTTTTTTCTACTCTACTATATCTTTTGACTTTCTTTCCTCGTTTTGTTTAATTTTTTTCACGCAATAGCCCACCTGTCATCTGTGTCGGAAATTTTTTCAAACTTCTTTGAAAAATGTTTGATTTGTGTGATTTTGTTGTCGTTGTTTTAGTATTATATATATGTACTCTTTCATTTGTAAATATACACACTTCCATTTGTAAATATGAATTCTTTCTCTTGTAAGCGTACATGGTCCGAGAGAAACAAAGAGAAAAAGGTTATCACACAAAAATGTAGATTTACATCTATTTGCATTTTTGGTGAAACTGATATAGGCAAGAAAGGAGAGTTTATAACAGCAGCAAATGAACTGGGAATTGGATTAGCTGCTAGAGGGATCAACTTTGTGTACGGGGGAGGCATCCAGGGCCTAAAGGGAAGTGTGGTCGTTTCTGCATCCATGAATGGAAGCAAGGGTTTAAGTGTAAGGGTGAAGGAGTTGGAAGATCACACTTTTTCCTTAGGACAAGAGTTACAGGCTTCAAGCTTGCCTGAACAAATGGGACTAATGTTCTACCATGCTCAAGCTTTCATTGCTCTACCCGGTGGTTTGGGGACGTTGGATGGCATTTCTAGCGTTGCATATTGGGCTAAGTTAAACTATCACAAAAAGCCATTAGGATTGTTAAATGTTAATGGTTTTTATGATAATCTATTGTCTTTTCTTGATCATGCTGTGGAAACAGGATTCATACCCCAAGCGACTCGCCATTCCATAATTTCTGCACCAACTGCTGATCAGCTGCTCGATCAATTGCAAACCTATGAACCTAAACCAGATATACTCGTCAAGCAAATAGGTGGGCAATCTTCAGATAGCAGTCAGGAGCAGAACCCAGAAACCACCCTTCGGTTGTAACTTTCCTTAATCTCTTGGTTTTACTCTTAGTATTTTGATTTTAATTTATTATGTGTTTATGTTCAAAAAAAAAAAAAAAAAAACCTTTGAGCTCTAGAAGACATTGGGGACAATGTCTGATTTAGGTTGGGGAGGAGGAAAAAAAAAAAAATTTTGTTTTTCTTTTGTTATTTAGTAAAACCATTAGATGCATGGGGTGTAAAAAAAATGGCAGAGTAAGGAGTTATTCTTAACTCCTGAGACGCATTTCATTAATTGCATTTTATTGGTTGAAATTTTTCTTTATCTTTTTCAAAAAAAAAAAAAAGAGTAAAAAAAAAAAAAAAACTCTTGTTCAAGTGCTTTGTAATGATATTAAGAAGTACACAAGTTTTAAGTATGGATCAATTGAATTTAGAGATTTTATAGCATGAATGAACAATTGATTGTTGCAATTGGTGATAAATTTTGAGATTGAATGAACTGAGTTTAAAAATTCCTAGCCGTGAGCTTCTGAGCCTATAATGATTATTTCTCTTGTGTGTGATATTCACCTATTAAGTTGTCACTCTAGAACTTGCTTTAAATCTGGTTGAAATTACATCTCACATGCACATTCAAAAATGATAAAGGCATTCGTTTTCTTTAGCCAGAGCCAAATAGCCAACCTTGCAATTATACCGTTGATAAGCCCCTTTGAGCCTAATTGACTGTTTCTTTGTTCTCAACCCATTAACATGTACTTTAATGATATATCAAGTGCTTTTACCTTATTCGGAAGATTGGTAGAGCATTAGAAATTTTTGTGAAATGGGCTATTGACAAAGTGTGGGGGTATATATATCATCAATTTTATAGTTGCAATTCAAAAAGAAAAAAAAAAAAGAAAAGAAAAAAAAATAAAAAAAAAAGAAAAAGAAAAAAAAAAATGTCAAGTATTTGAATTGTGGGTTGTTATGTTGAGATAAATTTATAAGTAGCCCATTTTTCAATTGTTCTATTAAATTTCTTAAATATAGCCTTTCATATTATGTTTTACATTCCTTTTACCTTAACCCCATTACAACCCTTAATAAGTCCTTTTGATTTGAATTATGCATGTGAACTAAGTAGTGGAGATTGAGATTTTTAGCAAGCCTATGGTAGTGCAATTTTTTTGGTTGAATTTGAGCGAAACACTTACCCTTAAACACTTGAGAGATTGAGAGAATGAGTTACACTTACAAACTCGGTTTATTCATTTTCAAACAAAGTTACCAATTTGTATTTTCGTTGATTCATGAATACTATGATCTCTTTACTTTTCAATTGTGTTCTTACTTATGACTTGACACTTCTAATTTTGTTGGAAGCACTTATTAGTCATTCCTTGTCCGAGGACGTCCAAGAGCTAAGTGTGGGGGAATTTGATAAGTAAAATATTTGCATATTTATTTTCCCTTATATGATGATTTTATGGACGCTATTTGAGTTTAATATAATATATTTGGGTGTAAAATAAATAGTATTTAAAAAAATAAAGAAAAATATAAAAAAGATAAGTACTGTAGCGTCGGGCACTATTCATGACAGAATCACTGTAGCAGGACGTTACTGTAGCGGACGGAGGTGACTGTAGCGGAAGGAATCACTGTAGCACTGTAGCAATACGGAAAAAACGCGTAAATCCACCGACAGGTTACTGTTCATTACTGTAGCATTGCGTGAAAAATTGGAAAAATCACTGTAGCATTGCGTAAAAAAATTGGAAATTCACTGTAGCACTGTGGAAAAAAGTGACGGACGCTGCCTATAAATTCAGGTGCAGATTCGTGGAGGAGATTCGTGGAGGTGGAGAATTTTCTCTGACAGTCGGAGACCCTTCTCTGACAGGGAGAGATATTTTCTCTGACAGCTCTAAATAAATTGTGTTATTTTTTATTTTTAATTTTATGTATTGTATTATTTTTTTCATGCCTCCTACATGGAAGGCTTAGTATTATATTACTTCTTGCATGCCTCCTATATGGAAGGCTTAGTATTGTATTACATTTTTTATGCCGCCTACATGGAAGGTTTTACCTCCTAAAGGGACGGCTAGATTTGTCCATTTTTCATGCATCTTATTGGTTGTATATTTATGTTTGAGAATTTAATATTCAATTTTATACAGTATTTTTAAGGCTTTCATTCTAGCTTTATATAATTTATTTTGGTTTTGTTTTTAATTTTATCATGTGCTAAACTTTCATTTTCCTAGGGTGATGACGTAGCTTACTAATGACGGATTGAATCTTAACTTATTAAATCTAGTTTAAATTTCTCCTTCATGATTGAGTTTTAATTATTATTCTTAATGCTTTTGATTGACTGACCATCTTTTGAATGATTTCAATATGCATGTTGAGACCGGAAGGAGATGCATGTGTGTAGATTCTATAATTAAAACCATGACTTGCATATGAAATAGGAATATATTCATATGAGTTATGTAGTCTGATTGAGTTCCATAAATCTTAATGCATAATTAATTGCTTAAATTCATATAGGAATATATTGGATTAGCAATTAATTATAGAATTGCTTGACCTTGGAAGAGGCTAGTAATTAAATTAGGGAAACTCGACTATCAATCATGTGAAATAAATTGGGCTAGAATAGATAAGTGATTCAATCCGAAATTTGTTAAGTGAAATCTAATCCCTAGGATTTTTTCTCATATTTGTTTTCATATCATCTGCACTCATATTTAATTATTTTTCTTTTATTTGTACTCTCAATCACCAATTTATCGATCGACTAAATAGAATTAAAATTACCCATTTTGGTACTTAGTGATCAATCCTCGTGGGAACGATACTCTACTCACTTCTATATTACTTGATTACGACAGTGTACACTTGCACTATTTAATTGATCATCCAAACTCGTAACACTCATCAAACTACGCATAAGCACTCTAAAAATATGGAAAATAAGATAAGGGTGTGACACTTACCCGTCTGGTTTGATCCAGATTTGATAATCTTGTTAAAAACGTTACATACTCTAGTGCTACAAAAACAAGCTATAGCGCTTTGGGAAACGCTACAACATATATGTATATTTTTTTAAGATTTAATAATATATTGTAAAACAACCTAAATGAAAGTTATTACAATAACAAAATAAAATGTGGAATTAGTTATCCTGCAATGATATGCCACAAAAATTACAGAACCTACTTCCACTAAATAGGATGAATTGGGTCCAATTGTCCAAGCACAAAACAAGAATCCCCAAAATACCCATATTGGGGAATGACCAAAACTGCAAAATAGAGAGGAGGGCATCATCACATATTAGAAAGAGGAATCAATAGAAGGAAGATTCAATAAAATATGAAAAATTACATGCCACATATCCGAATGGTGAGGGGAGTCAAGGGGTTTGGTCATGTAAAAGTCTCTTGCCATTGCTGAGAATGAGAAGGAGTTTGATGCAACCAGCGATGAGGTTGGATTAAAGTGTGGTGGCGTACGACGACATGAAAGGGTGAAGCTCGATGGAAGACAGGAGACAAATAAGGAAGGACAGAGCTTGATGAAAGAAAAGTGGAAAAGAATGAGGAAAGGAATAGTGGGGAAGGAGAGGGTTAAGCGAAAAGTGGCTAAGGTTTAGGGTGTGTATGGAGAAGGAGCTTTTTTTAAAAAAAGGTTAATAGCTTCTGTAGACTCAAGTGCTATAGGTGTTGATGGCTTTCTGTAGTGCTTGCATTTCTTTTAAAAAAATTAATTCACCTTATGTAGCACTTGCATCATCAAACGCAAGCATATACAATCCATCTACATATGCCAAATGTGTAATCATAATTATTTAAACAAAGGTGCGAAAATACCCATCTACATATGCCCAATGTGCATTTGGTACCATATACAATCCTTGGGTGTAAAATTGCTTATCATCATTGTAAAAGGGTACCATAATGCCAGTGCCATTACTTTGCTCAAACGTCTGTTAGTTTCCAATTATGGGCCCCACTTTTTATTACATGTGTCAGCCATGTGTCTATTTTGACCAAGTTGGACCTCACTTATTAGCTAGCTAGGACGCTGAGTTGGGGTAAAGAAATTTCCACGTGTTTATGAAATTAAATAAGCAACAGATGAGAATTATTAAAAAAGATGAGGATTAAAAAAAAGAAAAACGTCATGGGCTGAAGAAGGGACAAGACTCGGCAGATAAAAAAGGGGATAGAGACCGAAAAACGTGACTCATCAAAAGCCATGGAATCATCACTGTCTTCTTCATCTCTCTTCTTCTTATTATTCAATCTTCTTCTATTATTTTTGTTGCCGCCATGGAAGCTATCTTCTTTGTTCTCAATAATGTTGTTATAATCATCATCCTCCATAGGAAACGCTGTGTACATGGTCCAGCTTGATTTGCTGTTGCTGCATCCTTCTGCACCATGCTTTGTCTACAAGAATCCATTTTTCAAAGATAGAATAATGTTTTAGTGAGAGAGAGAAGGAGAGAGAGAGAGAGAGAGAGTGTGTGTGTGTGTGTGTGTGTGTGTGTTAAAATAACTGAATTTTGTGATAATTGGACCTTCATAGTCATCCTCTTGACTGGGTGGCCTCAACAACTCGACTCATCGTCTGCTTCTTATTGTCGTCAAAGATGAGACCAATGCCATGTTTTCCCCTCAAATCTCCCTTTTCATCTTGCCAATTTTCTCTTTTTTCAACACTCTGCCTTGGTTTTCTTGGTTGACGAAGAGGAGTTTGGTGTGGGTTTTAATGGAGAACATAAAGGTTGTTGTTGAGTTCATTTGGGTTTAAATGGAGGAGAGATGGGTGGTCCTTTTATTTCAGGAACACGTGGTCCTAGTCAGCTAATAAGTTTGATCAAACTCGGCCAAAATACACATAGTGCCTAACACATGTAATAAAAGTGGGGCCCATAATTGGAAACTAATAGATGTTGCGTCAAAATAACAACATGGGCATTGTTGTGCCCTTTTACAATGATGATAAGCAATTTTGCACCCAAAGATCGTATATGGTGCCAGGTTCAAATTGGATATGTAAAAGGGTAGTTTTGCACCTTTGCCCTAATTATTTTCACTGCAATAAAACAATAATAAAAAAAATTCAGCATTTTACCTCATTGCATTTTCGTGCTCTCTACTTTTCTCTTGTGTTTTTTCTCTATTTTCATCTTCAAAGCATCGACTATCTTAAGAAATTACATATCAATTTTGGTTTGCGATTTTGTTGGAAATTATGCCCTAAGGGCCAATCATTGTACTTTGAACTTTATTATTCAATCAACTTCTTCATTTTATTATCATATTATTTGCATCTTCACTGTGATAATTATCCTTGGATAAATCATAATGATTTACATGATAACCAATAACCAAATAATCAAAATGAACTCCTACATTAGAGTTCTAGCCGCTTTTTGTCACCCGCTTTCCTTTCGATCCTTTTGCCCCATCTAAAACATTGTTTTTGGGAGAGTGAGATTCTAAAGAATCCCCGTAGTGTCAAATCACTCAGAATGTGCACAACAATAAAGCATGAAAGCAATCATATCACACAGACATTGCAACTACAACGGCAGTTACAGTAGCAAAGGTAGGTATGACGGACGCCACCCTTACGTTTGCTCATGCTGAATTGCTCACGTTGTATCACACATATCACAGTTCACAACAATATATATTTCATCGCAACTGGGTTTCATATAACAGTTTACAATGCACAGCCATACTGGCCAGTTTATAGTTAACAATAGATCCATGTCGATTACAACCACAGTTCAATGGCTGAGCTAGAGATGATCACTGTCACTCCCTAAACGGCTTACGCGAAAGTGCTCACATTGTAATGGACTATGGCAAATTTTCCTTCACATTTTACTAAGCACAAATTCACATTTCACAAACACTATGATACCTCATGCATACCGGATATCATACATAATATGAGAGAGAAATCACTACCTGCTCGTTCCTTCTGTGCACCCTCTAGCACTGCTTTCTCCCAAGTAGGGCAAATGTCATATCCTATCATTCATAATGAGTGACGAAGTATCAATTCTCTATTCCACTTCTCAATGGCTTCTTAATACTTAATTGGTTATCATGATCGCTCTTTTAGAACCCATAAACACCTCTATCCATAGCTCTAAAGGGTTGGAAGACTATTCCCAAAGATCCCATTTTTAAAGCTCCAACACTGATATTTTCATTGCGACACTCGAGTGAAGATGACCTCACTCGAGTGAGATTGTACGGACACTCGAGTGAAGAAGGCCTTACTCGGGTGATGGTACGGTTTGCACTCGGTTACTAGAGAGTGAAGGATAGTGAGTGAACACCTGAGAGCACAAGAACATTTTAGAGACTACAACACTTAAGCACACTGGACATCACTTGAGTGACAGCCAAAAGCCTCACCCGAACACTAGAGAGTGAAGTCCAAGAGTGAGGACCCGAGAGTACAAGAGTTTTCCATGAAGAGGAGCACTCGAGCATAGGACATTGCACTTAAGTGATGGTTTAACACTCATGAGTGAGACTATACATTCTTGAGATTTTCCAGAAAACACAACAGAAAAACTGAAGAGAACAACGAATATACTCACAGAACTCGAGTGATACTCAACCTCACCCGAGTGATATTCAACACGCACTCGAGTGAATCCCAAATCACTCGAGTGATTCTATTAGAACCAGAAAACACAACAAAACTGACCACATTCCCTAACACTTGCCCAATTGATCCCAATAGAGCCAAAACTTCTACCAAAGCTACTCCCACACAAAAACACCCAAGGAATTCATTGGAATCATCAGAATTATCAAAATCCTATTCCATTATCATGCTTTGGTTTTGGGCAACATAATCATCCAAATTAAATATTTCAATCTCCAATCAATCTATCTATCCCAAACTCACCACAAAATACCATTTTCATGCCAATACCATATCAAATACCCAATGACACTCATTTTTGAATTTAAGGCCAAAAATACCAAAAATTCCAAACCTCATATAATGGCATAAAACATAGAAAGATTAGGTTCACTTACCTCAACAACTTTTCCAAAAACACTTTTGATTCTCCAAACTTCAGATTTTCGTGATTCCTCAAATCACCACCAATGGAGAAGCTAGAACCATCAAATTGAAGCTCTTATCTCAAGGAACAATATTAATGAAGAGCATTTTGGTATTTGAGGCCATTTGCTTACCTCAAAATCCAGCTTTTCCTTCCCCTTTCTTTAGTCTCCAATAGCATAAAGAGAGAGAAAGAAGGAGAGATGGAGTGTGTGAGAGGATGAAAATGATGATGACATACTCCCTCCCCTATGCTCATCCAAAAATGAGGGAGAGGAAGAGAGAGAAAATGAATAAAATACTCTCCCATTTGACTTTTCTCCTCACCACTCATCATACCCACTTTTGCCACATGTCACAAGCCTATTGGTTCTCACAAATTAAGTCACCAATTAGCCATTTTAATCCCTCCATTAGTCATTTTAATTACACTTCTCATTTTCTCTTAGCTAGTAATTAATTTCTCTATTAATCACTAACTAATTGCGCAACAAATTCATTATTTCAATTTCCACTAATCATGGCATATTAATTTAATATTGCCACCAAACCCATAATTATTCCACTTTAACTTGAGAATTATCCTCAATAATTATCATTAGCCCTTAATTGAAATTTGGGGCGTTACAAAGGTAAGCCGATTTCTCCGACAATTTAGCTCCTATCGCTTATAATTCTGTTCCTAAGCTACTCATCTATGTAATTTAAGGTTTGGAAGCTCAATTTCCTGTGTTGAAGTGAGCTAGGGTTCAGCCACCTTGAGAAAAAACTAAAGGGAGCTTGAGGTAACTTCCAAACCTTGTATATTGACTATTTTGACTGCTTTAGACAATTTAATAGGTGAAATTTTGCCGGATGGTCCTTTGTTTTAAATTTTGGAAAGGCGTATGCCTAGGGGTTATACTGTCAAAATTGTGTCTAAATGGTAGTTGTGATATAATTAAATAGTTAATAAAGTGGTTAGGAGTAGAAAGTAACACATTTACAGAGCCGAAATCGAAAAACCCCAATTTTCCCCGGAAAACCCATATATTTCAACCAGAGCTTTAAATGGGCCTTAGAGTTGGATTTTCAATAATTTGATGGTTCTATCAAGTTTAAGAGGGAAAATTAGGTGGCGTTATATTTGGTCACTTTTTCGGAAATGCCCAAAAAAGCATAATTACGAAAACGCCCTTAGAACCCTTAAAGTGGGGCTGCCAAGGGCAATTCATCATTGGTAGTGAATTTGATAATTCTGAGTCTGGAAATGTAATCCTTGAGTGAAAACATGTCAGGAATTCTTAGGTTAGAATTTTGTGAAAAGTGTAGTTGGACCGGGCAGGGTCCCTGGGGGTATTTTAGTAATTTTTTAATATAGACTCATATAACCCCTAAAAACACTATGGAAGTGTCTAAATGGTATATTTAGAATTGTAGGAACGAGTGGAAAGCCAAGCTGTGACATGTTTTACGAGACACGCAATTCGAGGTAGAAACGGCTTAAGGTAGGGAACTTACCTCTCCTGTGTGCATTTGATATTTGTGCTGGTGTATTGATGCATGTTATTATTTTGCTTGATTATGTGAAACATAAATAAATGATTGAAGATTTGAAGCTCTGTTTCTACTTATACTATGACTATAAGTATGTTGTTTGAAACATTAAGCACGCATATATGTCATTGTGTGAGCATGAATTATGTAATGCAAGCATGTCATGCATTAAAGACTTATCTTGCATGCATATTGATACTGTTTTCTTACTGAGATTCTCTCAAATCTTACCCCTATACCAACAATTTAGACAGGTGAATACGGAAGGTATGCAAAGATCAGAGAAGGGAACTATTCGAGAGGATTGTAGTGGTGGAACGAAGACAGGAAGATGTCTCCATTTCAATGGGACGATTTTAGACACCCAAGTAGCCCTGTGTGGCTACATTGATGGTAATTATCATTTACGAACCCCTATAGGGAATTTCTGTAATCATGCACATATTATCAATATATTTCTGCTATTCTTGTGTTACCTACCGAACTGCATATCAATTTCCACAAAGACCCTAAAAAAGGTGAAAATAAGATAAGGGTGTGACATTTTGTTATTAGACCAAGGATTCTTGCCACAGAATTGTCTTCTTAGAGAAAGTTTGGTAGTTCTAGCAACAGGATAGTATACTAATAAGCTTGAGTATAGGAATAGAGAAGTAAATTACTTCGGGTAGTTCACAAGCCCCTGAAGGAACAGACACGCCTCAGAGAAACAATAGAATACCTGGAAGGAGGTACATGTTACCATACCGAAAAGAGGATGGTACAAGGATGACATAGACACCGAAGGAGCAGATCCGAGTAAGGCCAAAGTATGGAGCGTTATCCTAAAAAATGATCACTAGTAGGTTGATTAGCGACCAACCATAGTTACAACTAGTAAAGTGACAGGCAGATATGTTGGAAATTATGCCCTAAGGGACAATCATTGTACTTTGAACATTAGTATTTAATAAATTTCTCCATTATGTTATATATAATTCACATGTTCACTATAATGGCTGTATCCTTGAATAAATCATAAAGATTGTCCTAAATGTCCCTGATCGGTCATCTCTGTGGGAGCAGAGATGAAGTAAGACAAGTATGACTTTGATAAGATATAGGGATACAAATCAAAGTATTATGCACTTGTAAGAGTACAAGGTGCTGCACCGACCTACTATGAAAAAGCTACATGGATCAAGTCATAAGCTTATCTCATTTATAACCACTTCACAATGCTCTTTGACGTAAGGTCATCATGGATTCCTACATGAGAGTTGCTAAGCTTTGAACTAGTCAAAAGCCACTTTTGACCACGTGATGATAAAGGCTACAATCGGGCTTGGTAGTTTTTCATGCAGAAGAATATGAATGATCAAGATGGAATTTGTCCCTGTGAATACCCTATTTTGTCCGGGCCCCACTCAAAAATCAAAAAATAATTGATGATGATTGGTGTCCAAATTGACAATCATCAATTAAAGGAAAAAAATAAAAAATGAAAATAAGAAAAACTAAGAAAATCCTCCTATTAATGATGATTGGTGTCCAAATTGGCAATCATCATTAAAAGGGAAAAAAAGAAAATTAAAATAAATCCCCTCATTGATGATGATTAGTGTCCAAATTGGCATTGGCATTGGCATTGGCATTCACATTCATTAAGGGAAAATAATCAATAAAAAAAATCTCACTTATGTTGATAGGTTTAAATTAGCAAACTACTTGTGGGAGAATAAAAAAAAATTAAAACAACGAAAAAATCTATGCTGATGGTAATTAGGTCAAGTTATGAAGTTTTATTAATAGAAAACACAAAAGATAAAAAATAAAAAATAAAAAACAATCTCCATTGATGGTGATTGGGTCAAGCTAGGTAGTTCTTAACATAAAATACAAAAAAAATCAAAAATTAAAATTAAAAAAAAAGAAGGTGCATTTATGAAGAAAACCCTACTTTGAGACTATAAATAGGGGAGGAAGGGTTGAAGCAAGACAAGAATTTTGGGAGAGCAAAGAGGCAAGGTAGAGAGCTAATTTTATTTTCTCACTTCATTACTCATACTGAAGGGTAGTTGACATAAAAGGCAATTTTATTTAGCTCAATGCTCTTTATTTGCATGCTCTTCTTTTATTTGTGATAATGTTCAGCCACTGGTACAAATTGTGTGTTTGACCAATTCTCCCTCCTGTATGCTCTTTTATGACTATTCCTCTCTTGGTGTTTATCTGCATGAATCACCTTTTTGTTAAAAAAAATTGCATGAATCACCCCACCTACTTTAACATATGGTATTACATTAGCTACTCCATTTATTAAGCCACTTGTACGGATGACAATATCACCGCTGGACGTGTTTGTGTTCAAGAGGTACGTGCTTGTACTTGCTTCTTGTTTATTATGTGGTTCTATCATCCTATCTCTTGTTATAGCAGGGTTCAAAGCATAAAAGGTACACACTCTCATCATGTCTTTATTTGTTTTCTTGTCTTTTTGGACATTCTACAATGAATGATATAATGAGAATGCGATTCCTTATTAGCTTGATGAACTTTTCTTTCTTTTCTTTGTTTTTCTTTCTTTTCTCTCTCTTTTGCAACTAAAAAAGTTTCAAAATAAAAAAAAATTCCTTTTTTAAAATAAATGAATTTGGTTTTATATGGAAAAACATGCTTTTTTAAAAAAATAAAAAACACAAACCAAAAAAAAAATATTTTTCTCAAATAAATTAAATAAACATTTTTTCTAAAAAATACCAACAAAGTGACACGCATTTATACCTCTGAACTACGTGGGCTTTGATCCCTCTAAAGGGTACATAGGCCCTAGATTTTCATCCTAGGTCAAGTCCAACTTTGTAAATAAATATATTTTTCCTTATTTTATTTTTGTAAATAAATGTTCATTTTTTTCTTTATTTTCATTTCATTTATTTTTGTAAATATTCTTTTTTTTTATTTGGGTAATTATAATAAAATTAAAGACCATAATATTTTTAAATAATTAGCTTAGGGTAACCATTCTTATGAATAGGTGTTGTGGGGTGCCTAACACCTTTCCCATACACAATCGACTCTCGAACCCTAAATGGTTTTTGTAGACCAGTTTCCATTTTCAAAAAAGGTTTCCAAAATTATTCTTTTTCAAAATTTTGGTGGCGGCTCCTTATTTTTCAAAATTTTGGGTGCTACTGTCCCTCACATTAGTAGAGAGATATTATTGGGCCCCTTGATGAGTGAGTCTGAAAAAATGTATGGTCATACTATGATGGAAAAGAGTTTCCATTTCTATTGTCAGACTACTCAGGAATCGAGAAAGTAATGGTCTAGAACAAGAGGATGACATTATCCATACCTCATCCTTGACCGATATATCGTGTGACAAAAGGGACGTGACATGGTTGTATGACAAGTTGCATCGTGTTAAAGATCCTCATATGAATTGGGTAGTCATAATGTCTTGCTAGAGGCTGCTTGTGACTTGTAGGTTAGTACAGTTATTGACCCACTGCCAACTTCATATGGGCCTACAGGGTCGCACATAAGAATAATCCAATACGAGATAATGTTTAATCTAGGGTGGATGAATTATATATATATAATATAAAATTTATGAAAATAAAATTAATAAAATTATATATGTATATGTATTTTCGAAATACATATTATATATGTATGTGTGTGTGTGTGTATTATATGATATTATTATATTGTGTTATTTTTTTATTCAATTTTATTAAGATAAATTAAATTTAATAACTAACATGATAGAGATATAGTATCTTAGATTTAATTTAAGAAGATAAATTAAATCTATTCTCTCTTTATTTGGATTAAATAATATGTTAAATTAAAACTGTTGGACAGATTTAATTTAAGCTGAATTTATTTAATTAGCTCATCAAGATAATTAAAGATTACTTAATTTCAAAAAATAAAGATTAACTTTGAAATTCGAATATAGCCCTCATGGGTTATAAAATTGATAAAGCAGAAAAACTCATACACAGATAAGAATTCCAAGCCGCAAGAAAAACCCTAAGAGACATTGGAGGCGCTAGCACATAGTCTGTGTTGGAGAGCATTCATGTAGATAGCGGTAGAGAAAGCAGACCTGAGGTGTTGCCTTCTAAAGATCAAAAACCCTAAATTTTAAAAGGTACGATTCTTTCTAATACGGTTTAAATGCCATTGATAGATCCTTGATTGGGATCGGCGAAAATTTTTAAAATTCTTCTGCTGTGCTTGCCAATCCTAACAGTGGCATCAGAGCCAGATCAATTGTGCGTTTAAATTGAGTTTATATTCTTATACATGTTATATATATGTATACTTATAAGAAGATTATAGAATATGTATCCAATTTAGTTTTCGATTTTAAGAAAGTTGAACCTATACGATTTGTTGCTATGTCATGATTTCTGTTTTGGATTGGATCCGAAATTGGAATTCTCGTCATTCTTGGTTTTGAATTGGTTGAATTTTCACGTCGTACGGACATGTTCGGGTCTCTAATCAGATTTAGGGATCCAAAAGCTTGGAGAAGAACTAGGTCTAGTTCATATCTCTATTCGGGTTTTAGGAATCTAAAATTATGGGGAAGACAATTCGGATCAGAAGCATTCTGGGCCATTTTTAAAACCCGGTTGAAATCCTTTTGAATTAGACTAAAACAAATGTTTAAAAGTGAGACCATCGTGACTACCTGTTTGTAGCGCGTTATAACCTAAATCACGACATTTATTGCTTTTCATATTGTATAAACTTTTACTTATTGTGGTTTATTTTTCATACTTGTTTAGGTATGGTGAACAATATGACTTTAGATAATACAAAGGGTTGTAATAGTTAAATATGGCATGCGTGTCATGCTTTCGTTTAAATACTCTCAATGTACATTATCTTCTCATCTTACTCCCCTCAAATGTTTAAACGAGGTTTCTCTCAATGTAGTTCTTTTACATTTATATGTATTTATCTGTATGAGATACAACCATGATTGCATTCATATAAACAAACTAATTAATTAAGCCCTCGAAAACAAATCTTAAGTCATAATACTGTCAATTAATGAATACTTGATAAAACCTAGATTGCTCAATTGTGGAAACCACCAAATTGGATACATTTGAGTTACCTTGATGAGACAAGCGTGAGTAATGGTACTACTCACAATATTCATTATTGTTTTGTCTTAATTGAGATTAACAAAACGGTTTTGGATCTCAAGGCATTAGATGGGTTAAACATGCCAGATCATATGATGATCGAATCCCATAAACATCTAAGAGTTACATGTAATGTAATTGGTAAATAGGTTACCTACCTAAATAACTTGAATTTAAGCATCCTGCCAAAGCGGACTTAAGTTTAAGCCAAATATAGATCTTAGCCCACTAATTATTATATTGAGGGTTGTTAATTTAGTGGTAGATTACTAACTAACTTTGCATATTTTAATTGTAGAATCATGTCAACTAGTAATACTATTACACTATCGTTGTGATCGGTTATTGAGAAGGACAAACTCAATGGGAAAAACTTTCTTGACTGGTTCAAGAACTTGAGAATTGTTCTCAAGTAGGAAAGAAATGCTTTTGTCCTAGATCAACGCATTCCTAAGGAGCTTGCAGCCAATACTCCAAGAGCTCAGAGAGATGCTTACAAGAAGCTTAAGGATGACTTTGTGGATGTAGGTTGCCTGATGCTTGCCACTATGGTTCCAGAGCTCCAAAGAGATCTGGAACTTATAGAGGCTCATAAGATGATTGTCCATCTCAAGGAAATGTTCCATCAACAAGCAAGGCAAGAAAGGTATGAGACCACAAAGGACTTATATTCCTGCAAGATGGCTGAAGGTGCATCAGTTAGTGCTTATGTGTTAAAGATGAAAGGCTATATTGATCACCTTGGGAGGTTTGAATTTCCTATGAATCAGGAGTTAGCCACGGTTTTGATCCTGAACTCACTATCGGAGAGTTATAACCAATTTGTCATGAACTACAACATGAATAATATGGAGAAATCAATTTCTGAGCTGCATGGGATGCTCAAAACTATTGAGCAAAGCATTAAGAAAAAGCCAAGTATTGTTTTGATGGTTTAGAAAGGAAAGAGTATGAAACAGAAAGGGAAGGGCAAATGGAAGGGTAATGGCTCAGGTGGTAAGACTAAAGAGTCAAATAAGCCTGAAACCAAGAAGGCAAAGCCTTCAAAGGAAGGAATCTGCTACTTCTACAATAAACCCAGTCATTAGAAGAGGAATTGTAGATTCTACCTGGAAGATTTGAAAAAGAACAAGAAGGATAGCGGTGCTATCACTTCAGGTATTTATATTATAGACATTCATTTTTCTACATAAGTATTAGATACTACATGTGGTTCTCACACTTGTACAAATGCACAGGGTTTAAAGGATAGTAGAAAGCTGAAATAGTATGAGTTGGACCTACGAGTTAGAAACAGACCAAGAGTTGCTACTTTCACCGTAGGCACTTATGAATTAGTTTTGCCCAATGGGCTTTTGTTAGTTTTGAACAATTGCTATTATGTTCTTGATTTGAGTAGTAACATTGTTTCTCTTTCTTATTTAGATAAGGAAGGTTACACTTCCATTACTGAGAATGGTAAATATTCTATTTATCATAATGACATTTTCTACGCTTATGGTAATTTGCATGTCGGTCATTATATATTAAATTTGGAATATCCTAATAATGGAAAAATCTATAATGTAACTACTAAAAGGATAAAATCAAATGATTTGAATCTGACATACCTATGGCATTGTTTGTTAGATCTCATGTTTTGATGATAACAAAAGAATGGTATGAAAAAGAATTGATTAATAAATATGTTTGAACAAACTAATAACAGGGATAAGCATCACTTGAAGTAAGCATTGGAGTAATGAGGAAAGACCAAGAGAAAATGCTGAGAAACTTGAGCAGGAGAAATTTTTTTAAGGCATTACTCGAGTACGTACTCGAGTAATGAGACAAAACTTGAAGTAACCAGAGGCACCTTCCAGTAACCTGCCAACGTTACTCGAGTAAGTACTCGAGTAATAGTATAAACGTTTTCAAGTTGCTCTCGGCCTGCCAATGTTACTCGAGTAGCCACTCGAGTAACTAGGTAAATACTTGGAGTTGCTCTCGGCCTGCCAACGTTACTCGAGTAGGTACTCGAGTAACCATGTAAAAATTTTCAAGTTGCTCTCGGCCTGCCAATGATACTTGAGTATGTACTCGAGTTACCCTGTTTCAGTAAATGTGATGCTCTCGGCACTTTGTACCACTGCCAATGTTACTCGAGTGGCTACTCGAGTAACCCACTAAGGTAAGTGAAAACTTGAAGGTAGTACTCGAATAACTTGATCTTATTCTATCTCATTTTCCTCGAGTCATTACTCTAGTATGGAAGTATTTAATGTTTTATTTTATGTGGATTACTCGAGTATGTACTCGAGTATGCAGAGTTATGTTTGAAGGAAAACCTCAAGTCATTACCCGAGTATGTTATGCACAAAAAGTAAGTTTACTCGAGTATGTACTCAAGTAACAAGGTAATCAAACTTGAAGTGTTATCGGCCTTGAAATCCTACCAACATTACCGAAGTAAAGCATTGAGTAACCAAAATTGCTTGGTACCTGAGTAACCTATAAAGTTATTAGTGCATTACTCGAGTAGGCACCTGAGTAAACAACTATTTACAAAGGTTTGAGATTTAGTTTATTCCATACACTACCCGAGTAATCTTATATTTGTGTGTTCACTTGAAGTTGGTTAAAGTTTTCCCGATGATACTCGAGTAAGTACTCGAGTAAACTTCAAGGGATACTTGAGTAGCTACTCGAGTAAGCAAACTCAGAAATTCAAAAATCATTCCAACGCTCTTCATTCTGCTTACTATATGATTAATCTTTTATTGTATTAGTATTCTTAGCCTATTTACAGATGAACAATGAAGAAAACATATCAAGCAATGAAAGTCAAATGAGAAGTTCAAAATCCCACCTACCTCCAAAGGAGATTTTCCAAAAACTGAAAAGTCAATAGTGGCTGCGCACTCTCTAACGGACGAAAGGAAAATGTTCCAACGGTCTTCACCAACATATCTATATATATGGGAACATCCAAACAGAGAAACAACAACAAGAACACACACAAACGTATCATCAAGTTCATTGCTTTGTTTTTACGTTGTATTTGTATTTCTATGCTTCAGTGATTCTTATTCACTCTGTAAGAGAGATATTTCATTCAAACTCAATAGTTGTTATTGAGAAACTTAAGGTTGTGGAACCTTGAGTTGGGATTGGATTACAACTTGTAAGGGGGAGCGAGTGTCCAGGTAAAGGAACTTGCTTGTACTGAGGTGCCAAGAACCCACTGAATCTTGGAAGTTATAGTGAAACTCTCAGAGAAGCTCTGAGGACTGGACGTAGGTAAAAGTGGTTGTGACCAAACCAGTATAACTCCTGGTGTACACTTCGGTGATATTTCTCCTTACTCCTTACTATTTTAATTTCACTGTCAAATTTTATATTTGCAATGAAATTTTAGTATCACCCAATTCACCCCCCTCTTGGGTGAAACGCTTGCTCTAACATTGTTGTCTAAGCCATATAAATGAGAAATGCATTTCTAAACTCCATCAAGATGGATTTCTAAATACATTTGATTTTGAATCATATGATACCTGCGAATTTTGCTTATTAGGAAAGATGACAAAGGCACCTTTTACTGTGTATAGTGAAAGGGCCACTGATTTATTGGGCTTCATACATATAGATGTATGTGGACTATTAAATACAGCTGCCAGAGGAGGTTATTTGTACTTCATTACATTTATTAATGACTTTAGTAGATATGGATATATCTATCTAATAAAACATAAATCTGAATCTTTTGAAATGGTTAAATTATTCCAAAATGAAGTACAAAACCAACTTGGAAAAACAATTAAAGCACTTTGATCTGATCGAGGTGGTGAATATTTGAGCCAAGAGTTGATTGACCATCTTAGGAGTTGTGGGATAATCTTACAATTGACTCCTCCAGGAACACCACAATGGAATGGCATTTCTGAACCAAGGAATCGAACACTATTAGATATGGTTCGATCTATTATAAGTCAAACAGATCTTCTACCATCCTTTTAGGGACATGCCCTAGAGACAGCTGCGTTCACACTAAATTTTGTTTTATCTAAGGCAATTGAAAAGACACCATATAAGATATGGATTGAAAAGAAACCAAGTTTATCTTTTCTCAAGATATGGGGATGTGAGGTATATGTTAAGCAACAAGCCTCAGATAAATTAGTGCCGAGATCCTCAAAGTTCCTTTTCATGGGGTATCCTTAAGAAATGAAAGGATACTATAACTATAATTCCACTGATAACAAAGGGTTTATTATTTAAAACAGTAAGTTTCTAGCAGGAGAGTTTATTTCTAAAACAACCAATGGGAGTAAGGTATATCTCAAAGAAGTTCAAGAGTCACAAGATAGTACAGAACCACAGATAGAAAATAGAGAAGACTCAAAACCAGTTGTTGAGCCTTTTTAAGTAGTCTATGAAGATATGATAGGACACAACATCAGCCTCAGAGATAAGGATTTCTGATTACTGAAAGCCATGATGTGTTGCTCATTAAGCAAAATGAGCCAACCACCTATCAAGAAGACATGGTGGGACCAAAATAACTCACATAGGCCCCACATCACACCTCAGTATACATAAAATCTCGCACTAACCCTCTGATATGCTTCCGAAAAGTCCAGAAGTTTGCCTCCAGGCCCCACTCGATGATGAGGTTCTTCTGTCTGTTCCAGAATGTTGTGTCCTCAAAGAAGTACATCGTGGAAAGAACCCGGCACTCATCGATACTAGTAACCCCCAACTGTACCTGCAGTCAATACAACGTCTCAATGCCGTCAAGGAATGCGATATACAGGCCTCTCGGGGTATTGTGCTCCTATAGTGCCCTATAATACTTGGCCATGAGAAGGCATGACAACTCCATTTCTGGATTCAGATCATATGGCACCTGTACCAGCTCTGCCTGAGACTCAAGATTACTCGCCTCCTCTAACGAAATCTCCTCTAGTTCGTAGTCCGAATTCCACTCCTCTAACACATCTCCAGTCTCCCCTACCTCTGTCACTCCTAGGGACGTCGTCCTCTGCTCTGGACTGATACTAGCAACCTCAGCATACTCTTCCGTACTATGTACTTCTGTGCATCCCACCGTATCCGAAGTAGTCGATCATCGGTCATCGATCAGGAACATGCTGGTTCACTGTCGTCTCGTTGTCACTGCTAATCACGATCACAGGCTCACTCAGAATATTCATGAGTATAGGCACACTTAGACTGCTTACGATATCCTGTCGCCATGTAAACAAAACCATATCAGTATACAATTCTGATAATGCTAGAACCGCTTGTTAGCTTTGATACCTAAAATGTCAACACCCGTTTCGAAGACTAATAAAGACGAAATTTCATGGGCATATAGAAAAGTATATTTATACTAATAAAAGTATTTGTTTATAGTCTCAAGTCGATCGTCGATAAAATACAAAATATAGCAGAAATTTCAATAATTACAGGATTCCCCAAAATATCTTAAGGATAGACTAATTATGACCACCATCTTTGACCCTGCCTTGAGACACATGCCAATCACTTCTCTATGTCTACACCTTTACTTTTCGTCCCGCTAGCACCCACTGAGATGTTTGTTTTAAAAAAAGGGATGAGATTCTGAAGAATCCCCGTAGAGATATATGATCGACATATAAAATATGAAAATTAAATATGCAATGCACCATATTATGCAAAAATGAAAGTTCAACTCGATTCACATATAATTACCTCAGCTGAGTCACCGACTATAGCTAGGATTTCGATATACCTTGGTTGGGCACTGGACCACTGCTATGATTTTCTGATATACCTTCGTTGGGTACAAAACCACAACTAGGATTTGTCGATATACCTTCGCTGGCACTGAACCACAACTAGGTACTATGCCTTTAGCACGCAATCATATCACAAAATATAGTAACTCATATATGCAATTATTCACATAGTGTAAGAAGGATAATAGTCCCTACCTCAAAGTCTTATCAATCCCTTTTTAGTGTGCCTCGTAAAACGTGCGCTTCCAGCTTTCAACTCGGTCTTAAACTATTAAATGTACAAGAAATAGGCCATAACCTATCCAAGTATCATTTTAGACTCTTCCATAGCGTTTTTTGTGGTTATATTAGTCTATAGTGAAAATTTATTAAAATGCTCCCGGGACCTTGGCCCTGCCCCGCCGTACCCACCCTGATGGCACGTTTTCCCAAAATTTTGACTAGAGCTATTCTGATATATTTTCACTCAAATATTATATTAATTTTTTTTAACACAAATTTTTTGCATTTTTTGTAAAGAAAAATTTTTTACACTTGAATTCTACAAATATTATTTTAATTTTTTTTACATTTTATTTTAACACAAATTTTTTGCATTTTTTTTAAAGACAAATTTTTTACAATTGAATTTGATCACTCATCGTCGCCATCCCTACAGAAATTTTGTAGAAAAATTATTGTTATTGATGTATTATTAAATTTAAAAAATTTAATTGAAATGACGTGGACTTAAAAAAACTCACCGCAGTAGACGTAAATTGTCATCGCCTTCAGGGAAGTAGTTTTCAAAATCAGCTGGCTGAAATGGCTCACTCTCGTAGGCGATGTTATCGCCTTCACCCATGTCGTAAAGGTCTCTTGGCTTTAAATGAACGACCATGTGCCAATCCCTATGCCGCTCGTCCTCGACATAATAAACCTGATGTGCCTCTGAAGCTAGAATATACGGCTCCTCATCTTGAGAAATACCAGTATGAATCGGGCGTGAGAAATTGACTAATGTGATCCCTAGGTCATCAGTTGTCAGTCCCCGAGAAGTCGTGGTATTTGCCCACAAACACTTGAACAGCGTCACGGTGAAACGGCCTTGATAATTAAGCTCGACCACATCAAGAAGCTTGCCATAGTAAGGGACGCCTCCGAACTGCATGTTGGCGTCACTGCTGCTCGCATAACTCCTTGTCCCAAATGTGCCATAAACACCCGAATTCTGTGTTTGCAATCCCTGATCCCGTGAAACCATGCAAAACTTAAAACCATTGACATTGTATGCTGTAAACCGTTTTGCATGATCAAGAGGGCCGATTGCGAGAGCTCTGAAATCCGGTGAGTGTGGGTTGTGGTCATTTAGTATTCTGCGAGCAAACCAGCCCGGGAATTCTCTGTGGACCCTCCTATCAACTTCCAAGGATGTCTGTGTACGGATCCTGAGCTGACGCTTGACATGACTTCTGAATTCCCTGCAATTAATAATGGAAAGGCGTTAGTGAAATGAAAGTGAGAAATGTTACGAAAGATATAGATCGAATAACATACATGTGAGTGTATAATTCTTACCGTATGAAAGGCTCAACTTGACTGCAATTAATCAAGACATGTCTATGTGCTTGGAACTTCTCAGTTGCCGTTAGTTTGAAGTTCTCAGTTGCTCCAACTGGTTTACCAACACGAGGGATAAATTCTCCTGATGTCGGCGCAGGTTCAGGACAATCGTCAACACGAGGCGGGCGGTTGAAAGCCGTCTCAAGATCATCAAAGTACCTTGAGCAAAAATATAGCACCTCATCCCCTATATAGCCTTCAGCTATAGAACCTTCTGGCCATGCCTTATTCCTCACGTAAGATTTTAATTTCCCAAGGAACCTACGAAGTACATAAGAGAAAATTGATATAAAATGATGAAAAGGACGACGAGCAAACATTAAATACGGACAATAAATGAAAGCACATATTTAAAATGAGTACCTCTCAATCGGATACATCCAACGATATTGTACTGGTCTAGCGAGCTTTGTTTCATGAACGAGGTGGACTGTGAGGTGAACCATCACAGTAAAAAAGGACGGAGGAAAGATCATCTCCAAGTGACAAAGCGTAAGAATGATTTTCGACTGCAGCTGATCGAGCTCCTCAACGATCAAAACCTTAGAACACAACTTCCGAAAGAAAGAACAAAGTTCCACCAAAACGATGGAAACATCAGGAGGAAGTGTATTCTTTATAGCCAGAGGGAGTAACTGCTGCATAAGAACATGTGAGTCGTGACTCTTCAGGCCAGCAAACTTTTGAGCCTGCAAGTCGACACATCGAGAAATGTTGCTTGAATACCCATCAGGAACTTTTATTTTCTTCAACGTCGTGAGGAACACATCCTTGTTCGGTTTTGTGAGGGTAAACTTTGCCGGTGTAAATCTGTCATGCTCATCTGGCCAAGCGTCTTCACGAACTCCCATGTCGCGTAAATCTTTCCTGGCTTGAAGGTGATCTTTTGTCTTGCCGGGTTCGTTAAGCAGCGTATACAGCACATTGTCGCAAACATTCTTTTCAATGTGCATTACATCAAGACTGTGGCGAAGTAAATTAGATCTCCAATACGGAAGCGTGAAGAAGATACTTATCTTCTTCCACTGCTGAGGCGCCGAAGTCCTGTGCGTCTTTTGGCGAGTTTGTGCTGAATCGTCGCTTTTTCCAAACTCGACGTCAACATGCTCAAGCTGCTGTAAGATATCTGTACCGGACAAAGTCTGAGGTGGTCCTCTTTTCTCTGGTTTCCCATTGAAGCGATTCCGTTGCAATCTGAACTTATGCGTTCCATTGAGAAACCTCCAATGCCCCATAAAGCACCACTTTCGGCTGTGGGGAAGGCGCAGTGCGTCAGAGTCGAAATTGCAAGCCGGACACGCCGACCCAGTGTGCACATTCCAACCAGATAATGTGCCAAGGCCAGGAAAGTCACTGATCGTCCATATCAAGGCTGCACGCATATTGAACAAAGTCTTGCTGTGAGCGTCGTACGTCTCCAAGCCGACATTCCACAGGTCAAGCAATTCCGCAATAAGCGGTTGGAGATACACATCGATGTCATTGCCCGGTGCCTTTTTGCCTGGAATGATCATAGACATAATGAAAGAGCTTTGTTTCATACACATCCAGGGGGTAAGTTGTAGGGAACTAAGACTACCGGCCAAATGCTGTAACTTGTGCTAAGATTCCCGAAAGGATTGAAACCGTCGGTCGCCAACGCAAGCCGGACATTTCTAGGGTCAGTCGCAAAATCTGGAAAGTCTTTGTCAAACGTTTTCCAAGCAGCTGCATCCCGCGGATGTCTTAATTTACCGTCTTCGTTTTTATCAACGGCATGCCACCTCATGTGCTCAGCAGTTTTAGACGACATAAATAATCTTTGTAGACGAGGTTTCAAAGGGAAATACCTGAGAATCTTTGCGAGTTTCTTCTTCTGCTTTTTCCCCTTCCGAATTGTCTTGTACCTCGATGTGTGACATCTCTTGCATGTCTCCCTGCTGGAATCGTCTTCCCAATACAGCATACAATCATTTGGGCACGCATCAATCTTTTGATAATTCAACCCCAACCTGTTGATGATCTTCTTGGCCTCGTAGAAGGTTGTGGGAATCTCGGCGTCGGGGAATGCATCTTGTAATAAGTCGAGCAACATCGACATTCCCTTATCCGTGATCCCACACAAGCACTTGATATGATACAATTTGATCAAGAAAAATAATTTAGAATATTTGCGACAACCTTGATATAAAGGACGATCTGCCTCATCCATCAAGATGAAAAAATCCCGAGCTGCTTCATTCCCCATAAAAGCCGGCTCAGAGCCGTGCACTTCTTCGTTGAAGTTGTCGCCTTAAAATCCAAACGCATCACGCACAGCATCATTCACAGGATCATCTTCATCTACTTGAACGCCTACTTGAGAACTTCGAGGAAGAGCCTCGTCATATCTAATGTAACATCCTGGATTTTAATTAAGGGATAATAACTTCAAATGATGTAATTAATGTTAATTAAGCATATTTGAAGTATATGTTGTATGTTATGATATAAAGAGCATTAGTGATGATTTAATGAGTATTGTACTAATCAGGGGTAAGACGGTAAATTTACCAACCGTCTGGTTAGCTATTAATGAGAAAACCCCTTAGTAATCAAAATCAATGGTTGAGATTGAAAGATAAAGGGGTGGAATCAAGTGTGAATGAGTTTATATGCACTCATGAGTGGGAAGGATGAGATGGTGACAAGTGTCCAAATAAGAGCCATTGGATGAGTCAACATATTCAAACTCTTTCTCTCTCCCTCTTAGTCGGCCAAGTGCATGGAAGGAAGGGAAAGAATGATCATCTCCTTCACCTACTCACTTTCTCTCTCCCTTTCCTCCATTTCCGGCGAGCAAACAAGAAAGAGAAAATAAGGGCTTGCAACTAGCCAAGGTAAATGATCTTATATGCTTAATTACCCTTCATTGATATTGTTCAAAAGGGTAAGAGCTTTACTTCCATGTTTTCAGACTTTGGATTTGTGGTGTGTGGCAAATTGAGGGAATTTGAAAGTTAGGGAATCCAAGTTCTGAATTCAGCAAGTTAAAGAGGTAGGTTTGTAATGCATTTTGATATATATGTCAAGATGTTTGCTTAATCAATGAGAAATCTGGAAATTAGACCTAATTATGATGTTAAATGAGGGGTAGGCTTTGATGAGAGTGTCACTGTTCATTTGGTCAGTTTTGACATTTGGGAGTGATTAGAAATTGATTGGAAGTTGAATAAGGGGATTTGTTAGAATGGGTTTTTGAGTGGTTTGATGATTTAGAGAGAGAATGTGTTGATTGAGTTGAATTTGGGTTGTTTTTGGTTGCCAATGGGTTCCTTGTGTTGAAATGAGTGAGAATGAGTCTTGACACAAGTTTAAGAACCATTGGAGTTCATTTGGTGAAGTTTGGAAAAGTATACCAGTTGCTGCGTTCTGGTTTCTGGTGTGATTTCTCGAGTGAGAGAAGAACTCACTCGAGCACAGGATGAACGTGCTCGAGTGAGCATGTTTGTGCTCGAGTGAGGGTGCATAAATGCGCTGGGGGTGAGCGTTTCAGGTGTTCACTCGAGAGTGATTGCCAAGAGTGCGCCTGGCACTCGCGAGCATTGGGGGATCACTCGTGAGCACTGGGGTCGTGCTCGAGTGAATCTGTTGCCTGGGAGTTGGGGTGCTCTCGGGCAGACACTCGCTGCCTTGTGCTTGCGAGCACTGAGGGTCAGTGCTCGAGCACAGGCACTTGTGCTCGAGTGAAGGTGGAAGAAGATGTTGAGAGGTACTCTCGGGTTGTCACTCGCAGGCCTCACTTTTGTGGTGCTCGAGTGTGCTCGGGGTCTCTGCTTGAGCACAGCCTTTTGTGCTCGAGTGAGAGTGTGAAAATGTAGTGAAGTTTGCTCTCGGGCAAGCACTCGCGGGAGGTCACTCGCATGTGTGCTCGAGTGAGAGCGAGAGTCATGCTCGAGCACAGCCCCTTGTGCTCGAGTGAGGGGACCCAGAAATTAGTGTTTAGCTTTCCAAAGAAGGATCTTTAGGGATAGTTATCCCAACCCTTTAGGCATATGAATAGGCACTTAATGGCCATCTAAAGAGTCTAAATGAATACCAACTTAGAGTGTTATTGAAGTAAGAACTTGGAAAAGGAAATTAACCAAATGTCCCTATTTTGATTATAGGATTTGATATCTGCTATCCTCGTGAGCCCACTGTGCCCAGAGACATCAGGAAGGGATCAGGTAGTGACTTTTCTTTCGTACCATTTATGATACATTGTATGTGTGTATGATCAGTGATTTGTGATGAATTCGGATATTTCGACTGATGCGGATATGTGGTAGCACCGTCAGTCCAATAATCCCTGAGTAGCTAACAACGGTTCGGGTGAAGACTGTGTGTCTTCCCGGCGGAGAAAGGGGATGAGGATGAGGTGTGATATATGTGATATGTAAGCCGAAAGGCTGATTTGTGAGCCAAAAGGCTATTTGTGAGGCCGACGGGCCATTTGTGAAGCCGGATAGCTTATGAGCTATAAGGCTATATGTATGCACTGCCACGCCAATAGTCCCTGAGTAGCTAACAACGGTTCGGGTGAAGACTGTGTGTCTTCCCGGCGGAGAAAGGGGATGAGGGTGGAGTGTGATATGTGTTGCTGCTGCGGTACATTGATTGCTTACATGCTATGTGCTTGTATGTGGTATAATTGCTTAGTTACTACTGGGATTCTTTTGAATCTCATTCTTTCCTTTGAACTAACCTTTCAGACAGGGCGACTGGCTCCAAGGAAAAGCGTGTGACCCGGAGCGGGTAGAGCTTCCTAGGGACATTAGTATGGTTTTTGTTGGTTAATCGTTTTGGATAGGGATTACTGTATTACATTTGGGATGTGATTAGTGTAAATATTTGGTTTGTAATCCCTTTAGCAGATCTTGGAACTATATATATGTAGTTGAACCCGGGGTTTTCCGGGATTTTGGTTATACATTCTGTCATACGTAAATGTAGTTAAACTGCACAGGTGATTATATTCGATAATCGAACTTGAGACCGAAAGAGGAATGAAGTTTTGAAAATTTCATAACGTCCCTACTATTAAAGGGAATTTCAAATGAGTTTTAAACTAATCAACGGTCTCTAATCTAATTTAATTACCAAACATCGAATTATAATTACGTGATTAAAGGCAGGGTGTTACATCTAACGCCGGCCTTCTCACCATGTACTGCCCAGAACGTATAGTCCTCAGGGAAAGGCTTCACAAGCAAATGTTCCTTCACAACATTTCGTGGATGCCACTTCTTGAACTTGCATTTCCGACACGGACAGACGATCTTGCCGTTACAGCTGGCGTGAGTGAATGCGAAATCTAAGAAACTGTTTAATCCGTACAAATATTCAGGAGAATTGCGCGGCAACCTTATCCATGATTTATCCATAGCTACAAGTGAGAGAGAAGAAAGTATAGAGAAGAAGATGAGTAAGAAGATAATGACGAATGCCTAGAACCTTATATTCTGAAAATCCAACGTTTATAAATTTGTAGCGGTTATTAAACCGCTACACCAACCGCTACAGAAATTCCAACGTTTATAATTTTGTAGCGGTTACATATATAAAACCGCTACTAATATTCAAGCCGTTAATTGGTGGGAAATTTAAAATGTACTTGTTGAGTATTAGTAGCGGTTTTACATCTATAACCGCTACTAATGTTCAACGTATTAGTAGCGGTTACCTATATAAAACCGCTACTAATATTAAAACCGTTGAACATTAAATATAAAAATAATTTTCTAATTTGTAGCGGTTTTACATAAGATAACTGCTACAAATGTGCACAAAGGCGGCAAATTTCAAAATTCAAATGATTTGAGTGTTTGTAGCGGTTATTAGTGTGTAACCGCTACAAACATATATCTTTGTAGCGGTGTCTGAAGGGAAACCGCTACAAATATATAAGTAAATTTGTAGCGCTTATGAGTTCAAAACCGCTACAAATATACATTTATAAATTATTTAGAAATGTATATATAATTTATTTTTTAAAAAAATATATTTAAAAAAATAAATTATATATATATATTTAATTTATAAAATTATTATATATTTGTAGCGGTTATGTACTAATAACCGCTACAAATCTATACATTTGTAGCGGTTTTAGTTTAAAACCGCTACAAATATTTACATTTGTAGCGGTTTTAGGTTAAAACCGCTACAAATATATATATAATTTATTTATTTTTTAAATTTAGATTTAAATCATTTATAAATTATTTCAATGCGATATAATAATATAAATATAATTATATAAAACACAATAAGAAAATTCTGAAATAAAATCTTATAAATATTTACAAATGTTTAAAAGAAAAGAAAAAGTCCTAAACTAAGGAGCTGGGGGCTGATCCTCTGGTGCTCCCTCAGGTGGGGCTCCCTCAGATGCCGCTGGATCGGGCCGCTGTGCAGACTGAACTGCACCATCGTCATCAGCAGGAGGAGGAGGAGCAGTACTCGGGACGACGTAGTGAGGGACAGGGGGAACCGCTGGATGCTGCTCGTTCGGGAACAGGCGACTCCATGCTCCCTCGAGCATGGTGTTCGCGATCTCACGCCACTGCGTCTGCTGAGCGTACATCGTATCTGCGTGCACCTGCAGCATCTGCTGCATCTGCTGCTGCTGCTGCGCCATCTGCTGCTGCGTCTGCTCCAAATCTGACCGCAGCTGGTCAATCGACTCGTCCCTCCGACGTCTGACCCCTCTAGAGCTGCCAGCCTTAGAGGCGGCGCTCCTGCCGTAGATCATGCTGGGTCTGGCGCCTATCCCCATCCCCCGCACTTGTTCGGGGTGCTCAGGCTGAGCCAAACCCGCCTTCAGAGGAGCCGTCGGGTCCACTGACCCCTGTGACTCCTCAGGCTGGGTCTGTCGCAGCTCAGCCTGCGACAGCTGCATCCGCTCCTGCCATTTTATGAAACAATTAATAATTACCATTTTTCATTATTAACTTGGTTTTATAAAAAATATAATAATAAAATAACTTACAATCGCCGCCTCTGCCTGCTGAGAGGTCGCAGTCCCGTCACGGTGTCTGTGTGTGATGGCGTACAGCTCCGCATAGTCCGTCTGACGGTTCTCCTGCTGTGCCCTCGTCTCCTGAAACAATTACAAAACAATTAGTATTATGAAATAATCAGCTAAAAGTAAGTGAAGCACTTGAAAAGTTACCAGCTCGCTGTAGGTCACAGCAAAGGTCTTCGATCCTGCTGTGTGGTGGATCGTCTGCTGCGCCCGGATCGCGGCGTTCCTCTGAGAAAGCTCTTGGAAAAACAAGTAATTAAATGTATTATAAAATTTGAAATTAAATACAAATTAAATTGAAATTATAATTTAATATTTAACAATTAGAAAATTATATATAAAAAATATAATAAATACATTACCTGCGCCTGAGGGCTCCTCCTGAACTGGACGAAACGCGCCCAGTCGTTCGGTGGCACGCCGTCCAGGACGCTCTCCTGCAGCTGCTCCAGAGGCATCGTCCCATCCCCATCCACACTGTGGAAGAGACGGTTCCTCCTGTTCCTCCAGGCGTCGCCCATCTTCACGAGGGCGTACCTCTTCCGGTTGGCCCGGACGGCAAACCGCAGCTGAAAAAAATACATTTAAATATCAATAATACTAAAAATCATAATTTAAAAAAAATAATTAAATAGAATTAATTACAAAAGATATTAATTAAATAGTTTTAATTACCTGAACCACCTCCTCCCAAGCCTGGTCCTTCGGCCCCTTCGGAATGTGCCTCCACGTCGGGAAGTGAAGGGGGAACCGCATCCAATTCGATCCCAGGTCGCTCAGGAATCGGTTGAGCAGGTGACCCCCATTGTGGATCGGCTGGTCAGTGCCCTCGTTCCACGGCACTACAACTCGCAGGGACCGGTCCATGCTGTTCAGACCGGCCACATCCAGCCTCCTCGTCGACACGTTCCCCTGCTCATCTGCACAGTTGACCGCACGTTAGATAAATTATAATTCAAAGTTAAAAATTTAAAAAATTAAAAAATTAAATAATTTACCTTCGACCTTCACCTCAAACCCAGTGGACCGCGAAGACGACCCTCGTGGGTTGTTCTGCTCCCGAGCCTCTTCCTCATCGAGGAACTGCCCCATCTCCCTGAACCCACTAATCGGGATCTCGAACTCCTCCTCGTTGAGGAAGTCCTCAACGCTAATCTCTGGCACCTCCACCTCAGGCACCTCAGCTGCGATCGTCGCCTGTGGGATCGTCTGCGGTTCCTGTGGAGGGATGGGCTGAGATGCCTCGGTAGCCCTGCCTGCGCGCTGCCCCCTCCCTCTGCCCCCTGCCCGGCTGCCGCCACCCCGTAAAGTCGGTCTGGGGAGCACAGGGGCCTTCCCTTTATCCTGTCCTGAAGCCATATCAACTGTACAAATTAAAAAAAAAAATTAGTCCATTATTATACAAAAATATAATAAAAATACAAA
Organism: Inga leiocalycina; assembly: GCA_963242795.1. Taxonomy (NCBI): domain Eukaryota; kingdom Viridiplantae; phylum Streptophyta; class Magnoliopsida; order Fabales; family Fabaceae; genus Inga; species Inga leiocalycina. The sequence continues at coordinate 66,194,131 of OY725321.1, forward strand.
TATAAATAAAAATACGTGTTATATACGTACCTCAAGTGTAAATACTGCGAAATACTGACCAAAAACTCCTAAAGTCTTGTCTGAACGCTCAAATATCGAATAAACCACTTAGAGAAACCTCAGGAAACAAAATAAGCAAAATGAGAAATGGAGGAGGCGAGGGGTTTAAATAGGCCAGATATTAGTAGCGGTTATTTAAAATAACCGCTACTCTAACCGCTACAAATAATTAAATTTGTAGCGGTTCTACAATAACCGCTACAAATCTTCACAACGTTTGAAATTAAGTAGCGGTTATTGCCCAGAACCGCTACAAATTTGGAGTCTCTTGAAATTCTGTAGCGGTTTTCAGTAAAAACCGCTACAAAATTCTGACCTTTGGTATTTTGTAGCGGTTTATGTGCATTAACCGCTACAAAATAACCGCTACAAGTTTTGGCGGGAATTTCGCGCCAAATTTGTAGCGGTTTTTTGTAGGAAACCGCTACAAATATTCTTGCCGCTACAAATTTGTAGCGGTTTAGGAAAAAACCGCTACAAATACTATAATTTGTAGCGGTTTAATATAACCGCTACAAGTGCACCGCTACGAAATACTTTTTTTTTTGTAGTGACCTTTAACTCTAAATTGAGTTTGGATTAAAGTGTATTTTTGTTGTTAAAGTATTTGTGGAATAATAACTAAAACCCTAAAGTTTAATAATATGGAGCAGTTTACACCCTTTCTTTTTTTATGAAACATGTGGCATTGTGTTTAAAGTGTCTATCTCACGATCTTAGTTTACGTCATATTCATGAGTTTGTTTAAATTCATAAGTTTGACAACCTTTTATTGAGGTCTTATATTTAAAATCAAAATAAACCCCTTGGGTCTAGCTCTAATATTCGGGATTAGAGGGAGGATTTCTCATCCAAAAATTATTTTCTTATTTTATTTCTTTTCTTATTCAATATTATTATAAGTGTCAAACAGAACCAAATACATGTTGGAAGCATAATATTCAAAATGTCAGTATAAATTTATGAAGACGGTGATACGCAATAACAGAGAAAAAACTATCAGTATTTTTATTTTTTCTAAATTAACCTGAACTATCTTTATGGTTTTAACTCATACATGACTGAGTTATAATATTCCCTGTTTCACTGATAAAAGTGGCAAAAATAATTAAGCCAAAATCGGTCATTCATAGTGCCCAAAATTAATTATGTAATTGATTAATTATAATACAAAGCACATTTTTTCATCAAAAGTTAATGGGAATTTGCAAACACCATGATGATATATATGAGTCATTATATTTGTTCAAATGAACAACTCTGATGTCATTTTAAATATAGTTAAACTCTCAAAAAGGTTTCTATAAAGAGGAAGGAGTGACATCATATAATTGTTTTACTCTGTACGTATATAGTAAACAAGAACAACCAAGATCCAGCTTCTATAACAGAAACGAAGAGCAGTGATGAGTAGCAAGAAACTGAGATAGTGGTAACATTAATTTATGGGTAACACATTTCATTAATATTATATTGTCACACACACCAAACCGGAAAAATTACAATATAATGATAGCCTCGTACAAATCCTCCTCACATAGAAGAAGCCGAAGACTATCAATCTATTACAAGTGCGAATATTTATTATATCATATTGTATTATATTATGTGCAGCAGAGTGCTGAGACACACACACACACACACACACACACATATAGCATCATACGATGAATACTATAAGTAAACATAATGGAATGTGGATGGAATAGTTCGTGGTTTGGGATGTGTAGAGGGAATATAAGTTTGGGATGATTGATGAACATGTGGATGGTAATGGAGGAAAAGCAACAATAATGAAGACTTCTTGAACTATTTCTGATAATAATTAATTAGAAGGAGGAGCAAGATTGAAGAAAGGGTTGGATAACAGTGAATAAACTTGATTGATGTTGGGGAATAAGGAGATAGGTTTAATTGGAGGAGTTACTGGATAAGCGTTATTCCGAATAGGGATATTAGTAGTAGCAAAAGGACCTTGTACTATTTGATAAGGGATATTAATAGGAAAAGGAAATGAAGAGAGTATGGGCTGTGGGAATGTTGGAGTATTGGGTTTAGGCAGATTTTTTGGGATATTATTATTATTATCAATAGGCAAAGGAGGAACAACGTTATTATTGGGTTGAGGCAGAGTTGTTGGGGATGAAGCCAAATTATTAGTTGGAATATTCCCAGGCATGTCTACAGAAAAATGAGCTGATTGGAGAAGATGACGAGCTGCTGAACATGAACTCATCATCATGCTTGAAAATGCTAGAGCCATCACAAGCAAAGTTACCACGAAGGAATTTCCACGGGAAGCCATGGCTGCTGGATTTTGAAGTTGAAGAGAAGAAGATAGATCAGACTATGTATGTATATATCTTTGGTTAAAGCTTGGTGGATAGATGATGATCCAAGGGATATATATACTTCTTGGTCTTTATATAGACAAAGGGGGCGAGAAGCCTCTCCATTTTTCTTACCATCCACTTTCCTCCACTTTTTTATTTTTACCGTTAAATTAACTATGAATGATTGAAATTCAATATCCTATAAAAATATTATTATAATATTAAATAACAAAAATGTATATAAATAAACTTAAATCATTAAAATTTGATATAATTGTTCATATCTTTATACTTTTGTTAAAGTATCCTATGTATAGGATATTGAATTTCAACCGTTTAGAGTTAATCTAATTATGAGAATAAAGAAGTAGAGAAAAATGGATGGTAAGGGAAATGGAGAGGCTCCCCTCCTAGACAGAGGTTGATTATTTATTAAACATGTGTGGTTTTTAAAGAAACATCAAGAAACTTTTGAGATCTTTTTGTCACCAATTTATTTCTCTTTGCCTTCCTTTTGAAAATCCATATCTCCTGTTGTGTAGACTCGTGATATATTAGCTTGGCTTGTTGTTAATTTTAAACCTTCAGACAACAATATTCTTCAATAGGCTAATCAAGTATTTAACTCCCTCCATCCCTATTCTAAAGGTTTTCTCTTTTAAAAAAGTTCGCGCCTTTTTATAATGGCATCTTTGGCTTTGCCTCAATTATAAGTGTTTTTTTTTACCCATTTTACCCCATGTATTCTCTTTCATCGTAATTTTCTCATTATTAATCTCTCATTTTTTCACTCATAAATAAGGATATATTTGAATATATATATATATATATATATATCCTACCTATTTATTACTTTTAACTGTTTTTTGAACAACTCATTTTAGTTAATGAGACCTTATAGATAGTGACGGAGAGAGCACTGTAATGCAATGTTAGAGGAAAATAAATGCAAAGTTAAAAGAAAACATGTGTTAGATAGTGTGAATAATTAATAAATGCCTTATAGATTTGGCAGCCCTCAAAGAATCGCGTCGTTATTGGGACCAAATTTTAGGTTGATGTTGGACCAGAGATTATTACACACTTTTAATTTAGTCCCATATTATCATATGCTCTTTAATTAGAAAAATAATCTAAATACACTATAAAAAAGCATTGAATTTCCGTAAATGCATTTTGTCGTTGATAATAGCGTCACAAATTAATTTTCGACGAAATTCAAATTCCGTCGCAAATTTCCAATGGAATGTCTGACATATTTCAATTCCGTCGCAAACTTATTTTTTATTTTTAAAATTTTAAAAAGCCACGTGGTAACTTCGGCGGCGGCCACCTCATCGCCTGCAGCGGCGCATGGCAGCTCTGACGGGAAGATCCGTCATGTGTCACAATCTCTTTTTTCCTAAAAATACAACTCAACTTGGTCTCCTTTGGTTCAAACCCATGACCTTATTCGTACGAGCATGATGCCTTACCGGATGGGTTGTTGGATTACTTTGGTGTTTTATTATTACACAATTATATATATAATCTTATTATATATAATCAATTAGTTATAAATATGTATTTATTTCTTATACATAAATGTAATAATAATATAAAATAATTTTATATGTTCTTATAATTTTTAATATAAATAAATTTCAAATTAAAAAATTTTACATCTCAAACAAATTTCATATGACTATATTTTTGTGTAATTTCTAAAATTAATTTTTTTATTAACATTAATTAATAAATAATAAGTAATTACTAACTAATACTTTTTTATTAATATTAATTAATAACTAATATATTTTATTTTTTATAAATAAGTTTTTATATGACCATTTTTCCCCTACAGGAACCAAAACCTGTAGTTGGAAACTTGAGGAGCCAAAACCAAAATAAAGAAAAACATGAGGGATGGAAGATGGCATTAACTCTAATTTTTAAATATTTATATGACTAATAATATCATAATTTTAATTTTTATAAATATATTTTTTTAAAATTAAATTTAATTAAATAATAATAATTTTTAAATTTTTTTGATGAATTAGCGATGGAATTATTCTGTTGGAAAATTTGCCACTAAATTTCCGAAGAAATTTGCCAGGGAAACAAATTCCGTCAGGAATTTAATTTTTTTTTTAGTGATATATAAAGGATTAATGTGAAAAATGTTCATGCTGTATTTTGGGAAGAGATGTTGCATCCTTATCTTAATATGATTATAAAAGTTTTCTTGTTAACTCTAAAAAAAATCCTTAAAAAACACTGTAAAAAATCTCAATTAGTAAGAAAGACATGTTTGATGCCAGCAACTTTGTTGCGCAACATATAAATGTATCTCAAAATTTCGTTTAACCCAGGGCCCAATTAGCCCAATAACAGCACCGAGCCGAATGCTAAATATGCTCCCAAGCCTCTTAATACTAACTTGTAGCCCATTTAAATACCCCCAAATATTTTCGTAATCATAATTAAAACATCTTAATGCTAGAAAAGAAAATTGCATGTTACAGTAATTATGACAATATTTTGTCCTATTTAAAAAGTAGGGAGATTTTTTTTTGAGTCCTATTTAAAGTCACTTCATTAAATTTTTCATATAAATGTACAAGTTAACCTTTATTTATTATTATGTAAATTTTGTTCTCCATCTTATAGTGTATAATAAATATGATTAAAGTAGGAAAGTTGTTAACTTAATTTTAAGGCAAAGTTAATAATGTTGAAGGTTTTTCTTTCTTTGTTTTTTTTTGTGAAACATGTTGAAAGGACTAGAGAGCAGTTACCCTTTATGTCACACTCCACTTCTAGCCAGGCCACACATGGACCCCGTAAGAGGTGGACTCACAAGTGTTCCTCGCTCCCCAAGCGAGATTTTCCGCCTCCGCAGGGATCGAAGCCACTACCTGGAGGAGCTCTCATTCACTTCATTGTTGATCCTAATATATTACACATGATCTCTATTTATAGGCCTCTAACTATTGAATTATATATATATGGTTACAATTAAACAAAGATGAGCAAATGGTATTGATTATAAGAAATTGTGCTCCCACAAATCATTCATTGGGAAAATTATAAGTTTATAGCATTGAACACATGGAATCCTAAGAATGAGAGGTTATGGAGTGAAGTACATATGAAAGGCCAAGAGTTAGATAGTTTATGGACATCCAAATTATATAATATTGGGTTAAGATGCAAATTTACTAAAGAAGTGTTGTCTGAGGAGCGTTTGACGCAAATATGTTTTAAAAGAGGCAAGAATACCAATGAACAATTAAAAAGGGTGCACTCAGCACAAAAACTGTTAAATTTGACCTAACGACGTTAAAATATAAGAGAAGAAAACCTCTAATGGCATGAGGTCAAATTTAACAATTTTGTGCTAAGTGCACCCTTTTTAATTGTTCATTAACATTTTTGCCCCTTTTAAAATATATTTCTGCCAGACGCCCCTCGGACAAAACTTCATTAGTAAATTTACACCTTAACCCTATAATATTTACAACATTTCCCCTTGGATGTCCATGAATAAATATTGTGCCTCATTAAAACCTTACCAGGAAAAACCCAATGGGACAAAAACCCAGTGAAGGAAAAAGAGTACACAATATATATTTAAGTTTCCTAATTAAAAACCTTACCGAGAAAGCCTAATGGGACAAAACCTTTGTTAAGGAAAAGAGTACAACATAATCTTTACTCCCTATGATAGCAACATCACTCATTGCGATTAGATTGTCATATCTCAAGACAATATATTGATTTCTCGATTGCAACTATCATCAATGATTTTTCAAGCAATTGATGTCCTTTTATCTAAACTATGCATAATGTGTAAGACCCATCTTACATACCACTTATTATTGATAATAATTAGAGTAACCATTGCGCAGTTCGGTGAGCAATACTTGAATAACATATAAATACACGATATATTGATAAATTAGGCCTAATTATAATACATGGATTACCAATAGGGTCATGTACATATACTATTACAGAACTTGAAATATTAAGAGGTCTTCAGATAACCAACGTCTTCACACGAGCTTGACTGGAACCTTCAATTGCTAGTAAATACAATAATGCCCTCAGAGCCATTTTTTGTTGCTGTAAACTTTATACATTTATGGAAAGGGAGAGATTCAAGAGAATCTTAGTAGTAACATACAATCGATCATATAAAATGCTAAAATTAAATATGTCATGCTGTATGTTATGTAATAAATTAACAACAATATTATGACATGTATACATGAGTTAGGGGCTTAATCCCCCACTATCCGTAAACCTTGGTTGGGTTCTTACTCAACAACCAGGTAAGTGTGCCTCTACACACAAATTGCCCTCCTCGGTAAAACCATGTTCATTAATTATATCACAGAAGATGTCATACACAAATATATAAACATTAGCATAATGTATGAAAGATAGAGTTACTATAAAAAATAGTCCTTTCCCGCCTAATCGTCTAACTGTATTGATCCGGCTCGGCCACAACTGTCTGGTCCTAAAATTCCAAGTTTACAAAAATTAGGTTAATACCCATTCATATACTACTCTAAACTCTTTCAAATTCATTTTGTTGGTTATCTTAGCTTAAAATTGCAAAATTACCAAAATACCTCTAGGGACCCGGTCTAAATCCCTTTGTCCCCGGTCTAAATGTACTTTTTCAAAATTATGATTAGGGCTATTCTGACATAATTTTGCCCAAAGAATCCATTTTTAACCTCAGAATTACCAAATTTACTGGTAAAAGGCAAAAATACCCTTAGCAGCCCCTAATTTAGGCTTTTTAGGGTATTTTTGACATTTCGCTTCTAGGGCTTTTCTCACAACATGATCAACATCAACCCTACACAAGTTTCCCTCCTAAACACAAGGAAACCCTCAAATTAATGAAATTCTAGCTCTTTCCCTTGGTTTCAGGTCTGGCCAAAACTTTGGAGGAAAAAGGGAAAAATTGGTTTTCTTGATTTAACCCTTAAAGCTCCTTCCTTTTCACTCCTAATCACTTGTTAAACCTCTTGAACACTTGTTAAACATGATTTGAGGAAATTTGGTCACCATAACCCTTTAAGGTTTCAACATCCCAAATTTGCAAAATCACTAACCAAACCACAAATCATGACAAGAACCACAACGACATCAACATAATACCAAAAGGATTGAGGTTCTTGGAGTTACCTTTGATTCCTCAAGTTCTCTCTCTCTCTCTAGGCGTCACTGTCTCTCTTATCTCCCTTGAAGATTTGCTTGATACACATGATTTTCATGAAGGAAGAGGACTTAGGAGAGATTCTACATAAGTTAGAAGGCATAATCACTTGGAAGCACATAGAGCCGGGAATTCGGGTTGAGCCCGTTGGGCCTGCCCGTTTAGGCCTGAGCCATTCAAGGATCGGGCTTATGATTTAGAGGCTAAAACAGGAAGCGGGCCTAAAAGGGCCAGCCTTGTAGGGCTGCAGGCCTTGGAGGGCCAGCCCTGCAGCCTTGTAGGGCCAGCCCTTTTAGGCCCATTTAATATTTTTTAAAAATAAATTAATATATATAATATCATTATATCAAATTATCAATATGAGAGACACCTAAGTACCTAATAAAGTATTAATAACAGGTAAACACTTATTAAATGGTTTGATTTATTTTATTTTCTTTAATAGTTTATTCATTAAAACTTTTTTTAAAAAAAGGCTAATTTGGACTTTAGATGATTATTTTAACTAAAAATTTGTGATTTTTAAAAATAATGTATCTCAATTTAAGGTAAAATAATAAATAAATTTAAAGCTTGAAAAATATTTTTTTTTAATTAAAACGAGTTCAAGCCCGTTTAGGCCCAAGCTCATGAAGGGCCAGCCTTGTAGGGCCGCGGGCTTTAAAATTGGGGGTTTTTTAGGAAACGGGCCTAAATGGGTAGGCCCGTTTAGGCTCGAGACCGTGAAGGGCCGGCCCGTATTCCCGGCTCTAGAAACACCAGTGCTTACCTTGGATTTTTGCTTCTTATGCTCTCTTCCCTTAAGACTCTCATGCTCTCTTCTATCTCTATTTGGTGATGAAGGACGAAAATGAAGAAGGAAAGATGAAGATGAAGCTTTAAAATATCTCTTCATCTTTTCTTTGAAATATATTAAAATAGTAAATTATGACACATGTTTTATTATTTAGTCTTATCCTAATCCAACTGTGTCATAAACTTCCCTTGGTTTTGAGCCAATCTTCCTTCTCTCCTTAAGGCCCAAATTGTCGCCATTTAGGGGTCCTTCATGACCTAATTTGGTTCCTTCAATTAATACATTCAATTGCACAAATATATATGTTATGCTAATTGAACCTGTGCTCATATCCTTAATCAATTATTATTTAATACCTTGCTTAAGATGATGACACTTGGCACAATTTGTGTCCAAGTAAATATTTTCCTTCTCCTTGAATATTTTGGTAGCAAATTTCCACCAATTTAATCACATGCCAACCTTTTTTGACTTTTCAACCCTTTGACAAAGTAAGGCTCCATATGACCATATCTATATATATGATCATGCTAATTCATTTGCTTGCCTTCATTTGAACATCCCTAGCCTCTTGGATGAGCAAAATGGGCTGTTGGTATTTTATTCCATAATTACAAGTTTTACCATAATATTTTTCCCATTTTCGGAATAGTTGGCAATTCTGGTAGATTTTTTGATCAAATTTTGAAAAATCATAACTTTATCTGTAAAAATCTAATGGAGTGATTCCAAAGGTTATGAAACCTTTATTGAGTCTAGCTTCAAGGAAAAATATAGCCTTTAGCCAACTGGTAGTTCAACATTCCCAGAATTTAAATCTTTGGACGCTGTCCCAAAAGTTGGCCAGTTTCACTGGGTAAATTTCAGAAATTCATAATTCTTTGTATACAGCTCCAAATGATCTATATGACCTATCCTATTAAAGCTTGATGAGTCTACTTTTATTCTAAACAGTTTCATAGGCTTTGAACATCATTTGCCTATTTAAAAATATCACACAACAAGACTACTACACAGGAAAACTCACTGGCTGCAAAAACAATTGTTTACACTTTGTGTTTTAAACATACTCATGTTGTTGTGTGTGACCACTAATTGGAGTATTTTTCCTTTTATGTACATCGCCATTCACCATTTTTTCTTATTAAATATCTCATCACATAAAGGGAATATTGGTGATAAAAGTTAGGGTGTTACATAATGCATTGTCATCAAATCATATGCTAAAACATAATTATCTATCATATCTTCTGGATATGCTAAATATCAATATATTCTTCACTTGCCTCTATCATTGTGGAAATAATAAAAGAAAATTATCTTGAAAATCACCATGATATATCTTCTACCCACATGTTCAATTTTTTATGAACAAAACATATTTATAGAATAGTTTCAATCAATATAACTTTCAATCAATTATATATACACTCAAATCAGTTTAATCCATGTAACATTTTATATACTAAATACTTTTCTTAGACATGCTTTCAATATTTTGTACCCTTCAAGAATTCTTATGTAATATTCATTATCCATATGCATGTTCTATATATAATGATATCTAATAGACGCATTATTTCATTTGCATATATTGCTAGACTAATAATGTAACACCCCAAATTTTATTCTCCAGTATGCCTTGTAAGTATTTGTGGCATGTAATAAATTTTGAAGGATGTGATCATGTAGCTAGTGAAAATTTCTTGTGAGGCAGTGAGATTGTCATGTGGTTTTGGATGACCAAATGATGAGAAAAAATTATGAAATTTTACAGAGTGAAAGTAGACATCCAAAGCTTTAATTTGATAGGTCATATAAATCATTTGAAGCTATGTAAAAGGAATTAAGAATTTTTGAAGTCAGCCCAGGAAAACTATCTATTTTCTGGAACAGCTTTCAAAAACTAAAAATCTAGGAATCTTGTGCTTCCAATTAACAAAAGGCTATATTTTTTCTTGAAACTAGACTCAATAAAGGTTCTATAGCCTTTAGAATCACTCTAATACAACATCTATAAATTTATTTATAATGTTTCTAAGTTTGAACAGAAAATATGCTAGGATTGTCCAAAAAATCTGAAAATAAAGATATAATGTGATGGCAATTTTTGAAAGGGAAAATTCCAAAAAACTACGTTGGAAAATAGATAAGGACAATTCAGTGTAGCGAAATTTGGAATTTCCATATCAGTGTTGTGTCAGAGCAGACGAGGAATATGTGATATGATATCTTGTCACAATGACTTTAATGCCCTTAGTGACAGGGAAAATGGAAAAAATCATAAGAGGGAAGGCCGAATAACTGTCAGATGAGAAACCTAAGGGGTGACGGAGAGATGATGGGAACGATGGTGTAGTAACGGTAGTCGGCGGTGATTTGGGTTCTCTTGGAAGGAGGTTAACAGAGAAAGGATGAACATAGGAGGTCAGCGGTGTAGTACGGTTCTGTGGCCTGCAGTTTGTCGAGGGAGGTTGGCATGGTGTTCCTGTGAAGATGTTAATGAAGGAAGCAAAGTCATTAATGAAGAATGTGGTGTTGTTAATAGTCCAGGAAGTGTTGTTTTCGAACATCCACGTTAAGAATTTCCATGTAGTTCCTGCGAAGATGTTACTCAAGGATGTGGAGTCGTTAATGACGAATATGGTATTGTTAATAGTTCAAAAGGTCTTCTTGTGAAGATGTTAATGAAGGAAGATGAGTCGTTAATGAAGAATGTGGTGTTGTTAATAGTCCAGGGGGTGTTGTTTTCAGACATCCACATTATGACTTTTAATGTAATTCCTGCGAAGATGTTAATCAAGGATATGGAGTCGTTAATGAACAATGTAGTGTTGTTAATAGTCCAGGAGGTGTTGTTTTCGGACATTCACATTACGACTTTCCATGTAGTTCCTGAGAAGATGTTAATCAAGGATGTGGAGTCTTTAACAATGAATGTGGTGTTGTTAATATTCCAGGAGGTCTTCTTTTCAGACATCCACATTACAATTTTCTATGTAGTTCTAGCGAAGATGTTAATCAAGGATGTGGAGTTGTCAATTATATCACCTGTGTTGTTTTGAACCTAATAACAATAGCAAACAAAGTTGCAACACGCAAAATATTAACAACACCACATTCGTCATTAATGACTCCACATCCTTGATTAACATCTTCGCAGGAATTACATGGAAAGTCGTAATGTTGATGTCCATAAACAACACATCTTGGACTATCAACAACACCACATTCTTCATTAACGACTCTTCTTCCTTCATTAACATCTTCACAAGAAAACATCCTAGACTATTAACAACACCACATTCGTTGTTAACGACTCCACATCCTTCATTAACATCTTGGTTGGAACTATATGGAAAGTCATAATGTAGATGTCCGAAAACAACACCTCTTGGACTATTAACAACATGACATTCTTCATTAACGACTCCACATCTTTGATTAACATCTTCGTAGGAAGTAAATGGAAATTATTAATGTGGATGTCTGAAAACAACACCACCTGGACTATTAACAACACCACATTCTTCATTAACGACTCATCTTCCTTCATTAACATCTTCATAAGAAGACCTTCCGAACTATTAACAACACCAGATTCGTCATTAACGACTCCACATCCTTAAATAACATCTGCACAGGACCTATATGGAAAGTCCTAACGTGGATGTCCCAAAACAACACTTCCTGGACTATTAACAACAACACATTCTTCATTAATGACTCTGCTTCCTTCATTAACATCTTTACAGGAACAGCATGCCAACCTCCCTCGACAGACTGCAGGCTGCAGAACCGTACCACACTGTTGACCTCCTATATTCGTCCTTCCTCTATTAACCTTCTTCCAAGAGACCCCAGATAGCCGCCGACCACCATCACTACACCATCATTCCTGTCATCTCTCCGTTGCCCCTTAGGTTTATCGTCTGATAGTTATTCGGCCTTCCCTTTTATGATGTTTTCCCTTTTCCCTGTCATTAAGGGCATTAAAGTCATTATGACAAGATATCATATCCCAGATTCCTCGTCTGCTCTAACACAACACTGATATGGGAATTCTGAATTTCGCTACACTGAATTGTCTTTTTTTTATTTTCCAAAGTAGTTTTTTAGAATTTTCCCTTTTAGAAATTATGAGATAAATGAAAAAGTCATTTGGGCTGATAGAAAGACCTCCTAGGCGTCTTTTGATGGGCCAAGAAGAGGGAAATACTAGTTACATGTTAATTAGACTTATGGCATATTGTTACATGTACATAAGGGTTATGTACACAAAAAGTCATATTTTTTTATTTTGGTAAATTAATTAATTATAGGAATTATGACATAAGGCATTATAGAACAACTTTCATCAACTTCCCTCCTCTAAAACTGACGCCATTTGAGAAAGGGGGGGGAGAGAGAGTGTGTGTGTGTGTGTGATTTTGAGATTTCTAGAGAGAAGGAGGAGCAATTTCCCAAAGTAAGCTTGATTTCTTCGGTGAATTAGCTCCTAACTTGTATAATCATTCCTCTAAGCCATTCCTCTATATGATTTAAGGTGTTATTGAAGCGAAATTTCAGTGTTATGGGAGCTAGTTCAGGAGGTTGTAGTTGTATTTTTAATTATCTAATGATTCCATTGAGTTCAAGAGGCAAAATTAGGTGGAATTATAGCTGATCACCTTTTCAGAGAAGCCTTAAAAAGCATAATTACCAAAACACCCCTGAAACCCTAAAATAGAGGCTGCCAAGGGCATTCTGGTTTTGGCAGTGAATTTGGTAATTCTGAGTCTAGAAATGGATTTTTTAGGGGAAAATATGTCAAAATAAACTTGGTCAAAATTTTGGGAAAAGTACAGTCAGACCAGGTAAGTCGAGGTTGGGCCGGGTCCCCGGAGGCATTTTGGTAAATTTTCACAATAGACTCATATTACCACTAAAAATACTATGGAAGTGCCTAGAATAGTACATGAATGGTTTGAACCTAATTCTGGTACATTTGACATTTTAGGATCAAGTTGAGAGCCCAATCGTTGGCACACTTTATGAGGCACACGTTTCGAGGAGAAAAAAAAGTTAAGGTAGTAACTATAATCTCTCATACACTATGAGGTTGTTGATATGTTGTATGTTGCTGTATTTTATGATATGAACATGGTGCCTGTGGTATGTTACCTTGCTGTGGTTAAGGGCCCAACTGATGTATACGAAAGGGATCTAAATAGCGATTTGGCCTTGAGCTTTGTTTACACACACATTATGCTATGAATTTTCATTTTACACTATATGGTGCATTACATATATAATTCTCACATTTTATATTATTGATTTTGTGTTGCTACTGGAATTCCTTAGAATCTTACCCATTTTATAAATAAAAATGCCTCAGCGGGAACCAGCGGCTCTAAAGGAAAGGTTGTAGACACGGGGAACTGTCGGGCACGTCTTCGGAGACAAATACTGTGATTATATATGTAGTCTTATTTTGGGCATTTTGTATACATTTGTAAATATTACTGAACCATGAGGGGAAAACCGATAATGTAATCAAGTACCATATATCTATATATCAGTATATTTATGCTATTTCTATGTTTCCCATAGAACTGCGCTCTAGTACTTTGATTAATATCATTAGTAAGTGGTATATAAGGCGGGGCCTTACAAGTAATATATGCGACAATTATTGTACCCACCACCAAATGTTATACCTCATCATAATCATCATTAGACCTTGTGAAAATATTTATTTTCACATGAATATTCATATACTACAAATAACTTTATATTTCAAATGTTTTAGACTATAGGTCTATAAATTTCACATATTGAAAGAACATTTTTCATTGCGTCTTGTCCCCCTTTTCAGTTGGCTAATCACCTTTTTTTTGCTACTGACATATTTATGTATGAGATTCTCATTTGATCACGTGATATTATCACTAAAATTGTGTTCAACAACATTATCTTTTTAGTTCCATTTTTCTTGTTGCGACATAATTCATTGAGATCTCTTTATTACTTTCAGGTATCTGAACCTCTTTTGGGGTTTTTGCAATTAGTTATGTCTTGACATTTTTTGGAGTATCTACCTTCTTAATATGATCATCTTGATTATTTGCTTCTTTCTCTTTTCTTTTATAACTGATTATTCTCTCATACTTTGGGCATGTCTCACTTTCATTTATGATGATTAGAGCATTTTTAGCTGGAATATGAGATTTAGTAATTCCCATTTAGGTCAGAAATTGCATATGGCCGATTTTATGCAATTTTCATGAATGCAAAACCTAATGAACTTATGGTTCATATTGCTATATTCAAGGATTGATACTTGATAGTAATAATGCATGCATCCCTTTTGTTTTCTTTTTCAGTTATTCAATTTCTCCCCCTCATGTTAGAAAAACTTGGTCAAATGACAATCGACTAATCATGCAGTATAAATCTCCTAAATCCATTTATTTCTATTAGAAACATCCTTTTTTTCATTTAGAGACAAACAAGAAGAAGGAGATTCTTACCCAACATTTATTTTAATTTCCTTTAAATATCCATCTATGTGCATTGTGGTGGATCAATAGGAAAGCACATTCAAACTTTTTTAAATGGAATATACTTAGCTCCTGATCAAAAGTCAATTTTATAGGGAGAATTTTGTTGGCTAGTATAAATACTGCAATATGTAAGATCAAATATGTCAATACTAAAATATAAATTTTGTTCTCATAAGTATTAATCTAGCTATTTATGGAGGCTTCAATTAATGAATCATAAAATCTGGAAATTGCGCTTAACATAATAATTTATTCAAACATTCCTGCAAACTTAAGGTTGCAATAGTAATATCACATGTAATCATCTTATAGATGCATCAATCAAATTATTGAACATTTATATGGTTTACATGCTATTTGAAGGGGCTCATATATGAGTTTGATATATTTCTAGAAATATAGAGATATATTCCAAATCATAACTTGTAATACTCTCATAATCAAATTTCTTTGAGATCTAGAACAAGCAGCACATAATAATTCTCGAATTATATAATATGTTGGCTATTCATGAAGAATCTTCTAGTTCTTCAATGGATGTCATACGTAATCTTTTATATATAACTCAAATGATCAAACAAGTCATGCTAACAATAAATTTGTTTGAATTAGCAAACTGCTAGTTTATTATGACATGTTGCTTAACCAACAATAAACTTTTTAATTTTTATAAGATCTTGATATAAAATATCTATATGACATCCATTTTTGGGAGATCAATCAATAGGTTTTGTAAGGAAGTATATGAGTAGAACTTTTCAATATTAACTCACACTTATATTCAAACAATCTTCCCCTCAAGTGTGAGTCATATAAATACTATTTATTTATTTCTCCATTTCAAAGACAAATTAGTATATAGTAAGCAAATAATATATCTTTCATTTGAAAACTCACAAGTACTTCATAGCTCACAACTAATCATGGATTTCAGTCAATTAAGTTATCACTTAAACCCTGTAATACAGTGAAACTCTAATGTAAATTTATGGGTCATAACTTTTCATGATCAATTCTTCTTCTGCCCATAGAATTTAAGAAAAATCTATATTAGTTCTCCAGGAACTATATCGACTTTGTTACATTTATGTTCTTCAGGAACTAACATATATTATCACATATTTGTATAATTTTATTACTCATTAGTAATAATATGCTTCAATTTGCCTCTTTTGAATTATATTCAAAATATGAAATATTTAGAATTTTCCACTACATAAAGAAAAATATGAGGAGATCCATAATCAATATACATAAAGATCTTATTGCAATGATTTGCGATGTTTAGGGGATAAAATTAATTTGAGAGAAATGTAAAGACAAATACATTATAATATAAAATAATGAATCTTATGATATACATAGTCTTCTTTCAAATATTCCCTTCTATTTGATCATCCATAAATTTGACTTGCACTATTAGAATGCCAAGGAGTAGAAGAAATGACAATACAATGAATTGGGAAAGGAGACAATAACTTATCAATACTAAAATAAAATACAAATTGTAGAGTATTTGTATGCCTTTCAATAATAAAAGTTTGGAACTAAGAAAAATTGCATATATATGTAAGGTAGCATAATAGTGCTCAAGAGGAGAAAAGAGATGGAAGGCAAAGCTAACATGAAAAATATGACTAATAATGAAAGAAAGTACCTTGATGTTGAGGAATATGAGTTGAATGTTTGTTGAGAAATCTTTGGTGCAATAGAGAAGCACAAGTCCCAAGAAGAAAATAGAGGTGATAAACTCCATTGATGTATAAATAGTATTCACATACACTATATACTTAAAGTTACAAATAAATTGTACAATTGTACATAAAGAAGGTAATTAAACAATTTAATTGCATAATTGAAGGTTATATGAATAAATACTAGAAACCATTTGATTTGGGAGTTATAGGGTGTGATGACAATAACCATGAGGTAGTTAGAATCCTAAAAGGTCATGAAATCATGAACATCCACACATCATAATGTTTAAATTTGTAAATAAATTGGCATATACTAAAATTTTAAAATGACCAATAATTATCCTTTTGTCTATTTAATTTCATATATCACTCATGTCGATATCACAATATCAAATAATAATTTCTCTCTCATAGATTAGTTACAATGAATTTAGATTTAAACACTAATCAAAATCATATAGCCTTCAGAGCTTACAATTATTTCTTTTAGCTTTACAAGCTGATCATCTTTCTCCATAACTTATTGCTTTAAGCATCATAACTAATTTTGGTATTTTTCAAAATATCTCATGGTATTTTTGGCTTCACAACCATTTTGATCTTTATTTTCAATAAATTGGTACATATTGTCTATATGACTTTTGGTCATATTATACCATTTTTTCTATCTGTATGACTTCTAGTAATAGTATAACATTTGCTCAAAATTTTAAAATCACATTAGAAATGATATTAATTCCACGACTGTAGTTCAATAGCCAAAACAAAGTATTCTTAGCTTTCAACTATCAATTTCACCAATGCAATGTGATCATGTTCATTTTCATTCTTACATATGTTCTTTGCTTTCAATAGCATTATCAATTTCTCCAAATATTGATCTTCAAGACTATAGCAAAAATCTTGCAGAGCTAAAAAGTTTTTTCTTTGTTTAGTTTGATATTTGAACCTTCAGCCTTCAGGGCTTTGATATTTATAACAATTAAATTATCAAAGTGCCAAAATTTTTCTTATCAATATTGCAATTTAAGAAACCAATAGCGTTCTTTCTTAAAAGAATTATTACAAAAGTGATGTGAATTCTGGTCATCTGGTCACAAAATTAAGAATATTATGGCTTTTGGCCTCTCGATAAAATAAAAATACTATAAAATAAATTAAGTAAATTCAAATTCATAATCAAATATAAATAGTAGATAAGCCCATGATCATATAGACCACTTTATATGATCATATATAATACTATTATATATTAATGTAATATAATAAACAAATGAAAATAAAAGATTAACATAATGATATAACAATAACATATTAACATAAATAAATGAAATGTAAATAAAATAACAATAAAACATGATGAAATAAATAAAATAAAGGAACATAAACAATAATATATAACATAAAATGTAAATAAAAAAAAGAAATATAAATTTTAAATAAGTAAAAAAAAAAGAATGAAATGTAAATAAAATGAAATAACATAATATAATAACATAAAATGTAAAGAATACTATAATATAAAATAGAGAAATATAAATTTTGCATAATAAGAGACTACCAAAAAATGATAAATAAATGAAAGGAAAGAAAGCTTACAAAGGATAATAAAGTAACAATAATCTTAAATAGTAGCTAAGGAACCCGATGTATAAAACAATCGGTAAAATAGTCTCTTTAATTCCATATAATGGCTTAGATTATCCCATATATACATGTAAAAGATAACAAAATGAAAGATAAAAATAGATAGCGTAAATGAAAAATAATAAAAATAATAAATCGATAATGTAAACTAGAAAGATTAAATAACACAGAGCATAAACAACATAAAATATAGAATGAAAATGATAAAATTAGAGAGTAGAAGAGATAGAAAACTAGACTATAGGCTTTCTGAGCGAATTCTTGCTGATAACGTGTTATGAAAGTAAGAAAAGTACAAGAGGTTAACATGAGGGAGATAGAGAATATTGAGAGAAAGTTGGAGGAGAAATATGGAGGAGCTTTCATTCATTTTCATTGTTGATCCCAATACATTGTACATGACTTTTATTTATGGGCCTCTAACCATTGAATTCTATACATATGATTACAAAGAAATAAAAATGAGCATAATGGTATTGATCATAAGAAGCACCCACAAGCGATTCATTAGGAAAGTTATAAGTTTATAGCATTAAACACATATGGAATCCTAAGAGTGAGAGGTTATGGAGCGAATGACATATGAAAGGCTAAGAGTTGGATAATTTATGGACATCTATATTATATAATATTTACAAGAGAAATTAATTATGATTGATTTTAATGAGTATAATTAGCCAACACTTAAGCCATTATGAGTTTTCTAATGGACTAAGAGTTATTGACCTTGAAGGTTTCCCAAGTTTCAATTAGGTGAATAGACTTATTAATCCCTCTCTTCTACAAATCTCCCTTTGGTCTAATTAATTAATTTGGGCTAAAAAAGCTACCTCCATGTAAATCCTAAGTTGTTTCCTTTACCATACTTGAAGTAAACCTTCCTTACCTTTTCTTATTTGATTTTCTTAGTTGTTCGTTAATTTCATTGCTTAGGATTTTAACTCTCAAATCATAATAAACCCCCCCCCCAAGATTGCATTAGCATTCATTTAGGTTAGTTTCATTCTCATATAGGTTTAAGAGTTATTAGCATCTTACATTTATTTAGTTTAATTGCATTTAGGTAATAGAGTCTTGTATTTTAATCTAGGTCCATTGCATTGCATCTTTTACCACCTAAATTTAGTTATAGAGAAAACCCACATATTGCTCCTTGGGAGAATGACCTAAATTGCCATTATATTGTATTAGTAGATGGTCTTAGTTTAATTGATTGCTTTATCGACAGAAGCGACATCAATTTTGGCACCGTTGCCAGGGTACAATGGTTAGACTTTAGGTTTGAGTTCTAGGTGATTTATTAGGTAGTTGTTTATTGGATCCAATCCTCTCTTGAAAATTGTTTGAACTTGATCCCTCCTATGATGCCTTGGGAAATTTCACCTTGTGGAAATAATTATCATACTTTTATACCTTATCATTATGACTATTGTGTTGAGCAGATATTTGATCAATATTCAAGTGCATATAATCCTGGATGGCATGATCACTCATATATTGGATATGTCAATCAAACTGTACCAATTCATGAAGAGGACTCAAGGTTACAAAACAAGATAGGTGTTATAATGACAATCCATCTGGACAAATTTGAAGAAGGGAAAGTGCAGTGTAGACAACAGATTCAAGCTCAACATACTCAAATTGAGGAGTTGTCAAATGCAATTTGCAATTTACAAAATGAAGAATTATAAGTCCAGAGTGAATTTCCATATGGTAATATACTTTCACCTTCTAATGATTCATGTCTTTTTTCTTCTACTACTTCAAATGATGACATGATGGTACATTAGTTGAATATGTATGCACTGATGTTGTTTCTCAATTGACTAGTTCTACTGATTTAAATCATGTTGAACCTTGTAATTCATGCATTGATGCTTCTTCCCATGCCTCTAGCCCTTTGAATTCTATTGATTCTGATGATGAAGTTGATGTAGAAACTGTTGTTGAATCCTCATACACTATTGATTTTAAGGATGCCCTTCTTAGCACTAATCACTAGTGAAAAAATGACTTTTTAGACTGGTTAAAAAAGAATTTTTAGACCGGTTTTGGACTAGGTCTTGTTACAGTGATTAAACCATATTTTATATATAATTTTTAATAATTAAATTGGGATTCTGATGCATTTTTCGGGACATTATTGCATTATTAAACATTAATTTTAGTTAGGGACACTTGTATTGAGTTAATTGCAATTAGAGGCAAAGTGGTCATAGTTTGTTAATTATTCTATACAATTGTTTCTTGGACTTTTGATGTCATTTTATGCTTAATTTTACATTTTAGGTGTTTTGAAAGGAAATGGGAAATTTTGGGGTTCAAAATTGGTTATTTTGAGGATTTGGGAAAACTACAGAAAAGGCCCCAAAAATTCTGAAAATTATGTGTGAAGAAGAAAAGGGCCTGAGAAAATCACATAAAAGAACCTACAATTTCAGTGAATGTTGACTGAACCCCAAAACATTTCAAAACTATTCATTAGAGTCCCTCCAGAAGAACTTTTACAATTTACAGTTTAGTCTCGGGTCAAAACGCAAGTTTTGACCAGGGATTTTAGGTCAGATTTTGACCTTTGTCTCCTTCTTCATAAAAGAACAGAGACGCGAGCTGGGAGATACGGGAAAGCTGGGAGCGGCGCAAGCTTCTTCATCTCATCATCATCTTCCTTCCTTCATCTTTTCTTGTCGCTGTCGTCCTTCCTCCTCCTTACCATAGACGCCGGCGACCCTCAACCACCATCAACGTGCATAAGCTAAAAGAGAGAGATTCGAAACAGAGAGGACCCAAGAGTTGAGAAGCAGAGCACAGAGCGAGAGAGTGGCAGTGAGCGCGAGTTTCAGCAGTTTTACCTTCTCCATTCACCACCACCGTCGGCAGCACCACCACCAGCCAGCTCCTCTGTATTTCAGCACCACTGAAACATCACCACCACCACCGACCTTCCTCTGTTTCCTGACTGTTTCACCTCTGTCAGAATACCACCAGCACCACTTCCGTCGAATCCTTCTATGTTTTAACAGCACCGGTGATCTTCATAGCACAAAGAAAGAGCAAAAGCCGAACCAGAGCTGCGGAGTTGCAGAGTCCAGCGTCACTCTCTCACACCATTACCTTCACCGGAGATCACAGCTTGGCTCACCGGAAAACCTACCAATTTCTCCGGCAACTTCTTTACTTCTCTTCACCGTCATTAGAACTTCATCACCATTCACTTTGTCATTCCAGTTTCAGACCATAGTGCCGACGTGTCTCTGGGAAGAAGAATGCAAAACCAGTTCAATGGGATCCAAGTTTGTCTGAGTGATTGAACTGACTTGTGCTCAAACCGTGACAATGAGAGGCTGATTACTTTGCTTGTCAGTGATGATGATTTTTACTTGAGTTTATTGGACTACACAGAGGAATTTTTCTATCATTCTATTTATCTAGAATTATATATTTGGATTGCCTAGTTTTAGGAATTTTTATATATATGATTTTGGAATTGAGATTGATGTTAATTATCTCTGTTAGTTTGATATTTACAGTTGAGATGGGATTTTATAGTGTGAAAATTATATATGTTTGAATTTCTTTGTGGTTGCAATGATATTATGTTAATTAGCGTGTTATTGTCTAGTTAATGTGGTTGATTTGTATCTTTGAGGGGCTGTTTAGCACTTAAATTCAAGAAGACTCATATTGCATTATTCCAATTTCAATTGCACATTAAGTGATTTTAAACAATATCTCAAGAGGTAGTAGTTAGCTATGTTCATAGGAGCTACTATTAATTGGGAATATTGGACTCAAATGTTATCTTGGGTTTTTTTTAAGACTTGATGAATTTTAACCCTCATAATCTTTTTGAGCAATGATTGTCACTTCTTCATTACTAAGAGTATCCATCATTTATTTCTTCATATCCAACTCATTTTTATAAAAATACAAAAAATATTAGTTTCGCATTTAATTAAAGTTTGCATTTATCTACTTCAACAAAAACCAAAATCCAATTCCCCTTATTTTATTGCATTTGCATGACATTTAGGTTACTTAGGAATCAATAAAAAGCTCCTCGAGAAGAGAGAACGATCCTAGGTTTTCCTATACGCAATCCTTGGTTAATTTTTGATTGTGGACCTCAAGGCTAAGAGACAAAAAGTCCGTTAATCATACAGCTAGTTTTAAAAGTCTTTTTACTTTAACAACCGGTCTGAAAAGTAAGATTTTTAAGACCTTGTAGTTACAAACAGTTTAAAAGAACACTTTTTAGACTGGTTGCAGCTACAACTGGTCTAAAAAAGCATGATTTTGAGATCGGTTGTAGCTACAATAAGTCTGAAAAAGCATACTTCTAAGACCGGTTGTAGCTATAACCGATCTAAAAATCTTGCTTTTTCAAACCGGTTGTAGCTACAACCAATCTAAAAAAGCATGCTCTTAAGACCTGTTGTGCTACAACCGGTCTTTAAAATCGGAGACTAGAGCCTATGAGCTTAAATTTGAAGACCACAAGAGAGTGACTTTTCTTTTATCTTTTTAGTTTAGAACTTGAGATTATTTAGTTTTAGATAATTTTGAATTGTATTTCTTGAGAACAACCTAGTTTTAGATTGTAGACATATTTCTTTTGGATTGGATTGATATTTTGAATGTTTTGTGCTTCATACATTTGTTGGAATGTTTGTTTGCAAACATTTGGATTTTCAATTGCATTATTAATTAAGTTTTCATTATTAATTTAATTGTCAATTTGGGTTTATCCTCTTGATTGTTTGATCGGGTTAGTTAATTGTCTAGTTGTTTAATTAGATAATTATAAACAAGATTTCCAAAATTATTTTGAAATTAATTATGATTGGTTTTAATGGGTTTAATTAGCTAGCGCTTAAGTGATTATGATTTTTCTAATGGATTAAGTGTTATTGACCTTAAGGGTTTCTTATGTTTCAATAAGGTGACTAGACTTATTAATCCCTCTCTTTTACTAATATCCTTCTAATCTAATTAATTAATTTGAGCTAAGAAAGCTACCTCTATGTAAATCCTAAATTATTCCCTTCACCGTGCTTTAAGTAAACGTTCCTTACCTTTTCTTATTTGAATTTCTTAATTGTTAGTTAATTTCTTTGCTTAGAATTTTAACTCTCATATCATAATAAACCCCCTCCCAAATTGCACTAACATTTATTTATGTTAGTTTCATTCTCATATAGGTTTAAGAGTAATTTGCATCTTGCATTTAGTTACTTTAATTGCATTTAGGTAATAGAGTCTTGTATTTATCCATTCCATTGCATCTTTTACCATCTAAATTCAATTATAGAGAAAACCCACATATTGCTCCTTGGGAGAATGACCTAGGTTACCATTATATTACATTAATAGATGGTCCTAGTTTAATTGATTGCTCTAGCAATAAAAGTGACATTAATACGTATATGATATTTCACAATTATAATTATTTGATAAATACAAATGAAAATTAAATTGATATATAAACGTAATATAGATTTGAAAGTTAGTTAGAGTTGGTCAAGAGATATAGCCGGTAGGCTACTTGCAGCTGTTAAGTCTGTTAGGTAGGAGATTAGAAGAATGGTTTTGGTTTAGTTAGAAGAGTTGTATATAAGCCTATAAATAGATGTCCATACCTATTGTATCTCTCAATCTGTGATTGATAGTGCGATAGCTCAAAATTGTTTCTCTCTTCCTCTTCTCTATGTTTCTGTCTTTGTTCCACTATTCTTCTCTCTATTGAATCATCTGTTTCTTCTTCTCTACTCTCTCTTTCCCTCTTTTCTTTCATACAGAATATCAATTCCAAAAAAGAAAGAAAAAAAAAAGTTTATGGCCACCACTTGCTCATAAAGTGATGTCCAGATGAAAGAACGCCTAAGCAAGGCTGGGAAGAAGTTGGACTATACCTTTGATAAACTTTGGAACAATTTGTTCGTGGCTTCAACCAAGATTTACAGAATTTAAGTCGCGTTATTTAAGGAGGCACAATCATCACCTAGCTACAGCAACAAGGATCTTTGACTGACTTCAACCATGCCTTCGATTCTTTGGACCAAGAACCATGCTGGAAGCTCGACGCTTGGCAAGAGTGCAAGAAATATCCTTACAATGGCGAACCAAGAAAGTGGCGCGGGCAAGAAAAGTCTTGGCCAAGCAAGAAGAGGGTCCGGTCCTTCCTAAAGCGTCTGAAGTTCAAGAAGAAGACGAAATACTTGAACCCCGACTCATGCGAGATGTGGCCGAGAAGAAGGAAGATACAAAGATGGGTTCTAGGCTCGAAACGTACGACGAACATATATGTGATTCTCGAACCACAGATACGTGGAAATGCTCTGTTTCGGCCAGACCACAAGGTGCTTCCGTGATTAGGGGCTCTGTTTTGTCCTTTTCTTCAACATCAAATGTTAGGTATATGAAAACCAGTGGAAGGTCCCAGTATTCATATGATACTGGTCCGATAGTTCCCCAAATACCATCTGTTTCGTCCAATTCTGCTTCAATATCCTCAAAACAACAGTAAACTTCTAGCAATGTTTCGAAAGCGAACATAATAGAGAACCTAGATTCTTTATTACCACCGCCAGGTGTTTCAGTTTGTTTCTTGCCTTTAAGTTCTCCTCCTTCATCATTCTTTCTGGTTCGGTTGCCACTTAGAAGTCCTTTTCCTTCATCATTCTCCCTGTTTCCGTTGTTTGGCCAAGGGATTATGCAAAGTAATGAAAATGATTATGCCCATGATTCAGGAAGCAGGGAACTGGGTTTATGGTGTGTTCAGAAGTTAACGTGTCTGCGAGAGGATCAGTTTGAAAAATCAACAAAATTGCTGGCTAGCATTTACTGTTTCCAGCATTATTCCTCTGATGCAAATAAAGGGGCACAACTGTCTTGCATTTTCTATAAGTGGGGAGACAAGGAGAGCTCTGCCTCTGAACAAGAATTTATCAATTTAGAGTGTACGTGGCTGCTAAACCTCCATTTTGAAAAGTCAAGTGTACAGTTGTCCTACATCTTCTCAAGGTGACATATATTTTGGATGCACATTGGGTTTTATAATGTTAGTTGAACAAATGGCCTTTGAATATGAGACAATAAGGAGGCAAGCCCAAGACCTTTCCAATTGGGTTTTAAGAAATGAAGTGTATCAATGACAAGCTGCTACAAAAATGGCTCTCATTTCTTTCATTCTCTCCTACACATATTCTACTGCAAGTTTGGTTCAGGGGAAAGTTGATTGAAATGCTTTATGGGAGAATTTGTTCTCTGAGTAGGAAGAAAAAAGAAGGAATAGTGTGCACCCGTACTTAAAATCAATCTGAAGGATAAGCTTCTGGGTACAAGATTTTTTTTTGCTCAAATCTGGATACAAGATTTCAAGTACCAGATTTCTTCAAAAAGTAGCAGAAGTTTTCAGACTTTTCAATCCTATGTTTTTGTTGATTTCATGTTTGTCTTTTGTTGTCAACCATCCTTGAGGGCAAGGATGTTTTGGGAGGGGGGATATTGATATAAACAAAATAAAGATTTGAAAGTTTGTTAGAGTTGGTTAAGAGATATAGCCATTAGGCTAATGGTAGCTGTTAAGTCTGTTAGTAAGGGGATTAGAAGGATGGCTGTTGGTTTAGTTAGAAGGGTTGTGTATAAGCCTATAAATAGATGTTTATACCTATTGTATCTCTTAGTTTGTGATTGATAATGAAATATCAAAATTGTTTCTCTCTTTCTCTCTTCCTCTTCTCTCTGTTTCTGCCTTTGTTCCTCTATTCTTCTAGTCTATTGAATCATTTGTTTCTTCTTCTCTACTCTCTCTTTTCCTCTTTCTTTTTCATACATAATATCACTTTTGTATCATAAATATACTCACTAGTCATTATGCTTAGTTTTAAGAGGCATGTGAATTAATTTAGAGAAGACGACGTACTGCATTATAGCATAATAAGAGAAAACATAGTATCTATTTATATAACCATAACACAGCAATTTACAATCAATAACAATAAACTCGTATACTAATGATGAACACTGTTTTAAATTTCACATCAAAATAAAGTAACATTAAATAAAGCGACATGTAACATACAGAAATCATGCAATGCATAATATATATGCAATAGATGTTCATGGTGGCATGCTTCAAGAACAAACCAAACATATATAGAATGGACACAATAATAACTGAACCTCATGCTAATATTAATTAGAAGGAGGAGGAGAGAAGAAAGGGATAGAAGGAATAGTAGTAGGTTGGTTCATAAACCATACACTAAATTTTCTTTCTCAAATCTGAATGTCTTACAATGAAAATGAGATAACTATTTATACTAAACCAAACTCCTTAAAATAATACAAAAGTCAAAATTGGTGAGCTTCACTAGCCCATTTGTCTCCCACCTACTCCCTCAGCTACCAACCCCCTTGTCGTCATTCCCTGTTTCTGGATGTCACTGCCTGCGTCATTGTTCTGTTTCGTTTCTGTTTCATTCTCCTGGGGTTGGACAGGACTCGACCTCGAGTTAGAAACAACATCATCATAAAAAAGCAGAGATAAATCTGAAACTTTATGCTTGAGTAAAAATGACTTGGACTTATTTTTGATTTTGATGTGTTTATCGGGTGGCAGAGGTTCAAGCTGAATCTTCACGTCATCCTTCTGGAATGAATATGTGTTTGCATGACCGTTGTACACAACGTGTCGATCATATTTCCAAGGTCTTCCCAGAAGAAGATGACAAGCATCCATCGGAACAACATCACACCAAACTTCATCGTGATACCTTTTACTGATAGAAAAAGTAACAAGGCATCGTTTGGACACTTTTACCGCAGTTCCTTTGTTAAACCATTGGAGTTTGTACTGGTACGGATGGTTGTGAGTTGGTAGTTGCAGCTTTTCTACCATGTAGTTAGAGACTATATTTTCACAGCTTCCGTTGTCGATAATGACGTAACAGACTTTACCTTGAGTAGTACAACGAGTATAAAAAATGTTGTGACATAGCCAAGACTCTTCTTTCACTGTGGCTATATGCAAGCTTCGTCTGATCACAAGTGTTTCACCGTGATCAAGAGGAATGACTTCTTCATCAAAGACAGGTTCTTTGTCGGGTATGAACTCCTCTTCTTCTTCAAATACTGCAGAAGTTTCCTCTTCAATAATAGTAACAACTTTGCGGGTAGGACATTCTGAAGTGATATGACCGAACCCTTAGCATTTGAAGCACTTAGGTGCTTTGGAGCTAAATTCCTTGGTAGCCTTTGGTGGAGGCTTGCTTGAAGAGTTAGACTGATATTCTTGTGTATGCTTGTTTGAAGAGTTATGCTAATGCATTTGTATAGGCTGATGCATGTATGCTTCATGTCCATCAAAAGGAATTTCGGTGGAGGAAGACGGTTGAAATGGAAACCTTTTGGGCAACTATTTCTCAATACGGATGGCTAGACGAATGATGTCGTCCAGAGTCCATTATTGTTGGAGCTGTACCAGATGACCAATGTTGGTATCTAATCCTCCGATATAACGGGCTATTATTTGCTCCTCCCTTTCTTGGATATCACACTTCATCATGAGTTTTTCAAATTCCCTCGTATATTCTTCCACAGACATAGCCTTTTGGCGGAGATTATGTAATTGAAGGAAATTATCTTGATAATAATTATCTGGAAGAAATATACGTGAGAGCTCACATCGCATCTTGTCCCACTTTCGGATCTTGCTTTTTCCTTCTATTTCACGCCTTTTCTTGAGATTTTCCCACCATATAGAGGCATGTTTCTTTAATTTGATGGCTACAATTTTGACTTTCTGCTAATCAAGAATCTCTTTATATTCAAAAACTCATTTGACGGTTTGAAGCCAATGGACGAATGCGTCTGGTTGAAGTCTTCCTTCAAATTCAGGTATGTCTACCTTAATGTCATTAAGGCGGAATGGTTGTTGTTGATGACGCTGCGGTAGTCACTGGACGACAAACTATTGTTATCTGAATCATCCTCTGGATATTCACTGTGAGATTCTAGCATGACTTGCTGTGTTTGTACAGTGGTTTCCAGTTCCTATATCCGGCGTCTCATCTCGTCCATCTCAATCTCATGTGTGTTTCTACGTTTTGGAAGCATTTTAGAATTGTTCTTGTGAGGTTAGGTATAGGGTGGAAGAGTATAATGGTAGGATCGGTATTTATGGAAAACGTAAGGGGTAAAATTGGCAAATAGGGGTAGAAATGTAATTTAGTAATTTTCAGGGTATGAAATGTAATTTGGCAGAAATATGGGGTCAAAAATACAATTTTAGAAAGTTTTGGGGTTGAAATGTACTTTTGGAAGAAATATGGGGGGCAAAAATATAGTTTCAGAAAGTTTGGGGGTTGAAATGCAATTTTGGCAAAACTTTGGGGTCAAAATGAAATTTCAGAAAGATTTGGGGAGGAAATTGTAATTTTTACCAAAATTTGGGGTCAAAATGCAATTTTTGAAAGTTGGGCTGACTGGGATTGTTGACGTGGCAGTTATGACATGTGGCAGTCAATGGGTGGCTGACCTGTTGATGACGCAGTAGATCAGGATGACATGGCAGATGATGTCATCATCTTCAACCTCTGAACTCCGGCGACAGCGTAAAATTTTAGTGACTTTTTCGGCGACGTCCGTGGAGGCGCGTGGAACTGTTTCATGGCGGTGACCAAGGCTAGTCCTAGGTTTTTCGGCCTGCTGAACACATAATGGTGGGTCGGTTTCTTCAAAAAACACTCCGAGAGTGAAATTTCGACACCCCCTTTTTCTCACATTTTTTTTCTCACCAACTCCTCACTCTTTCACTCTCTGGCATTTTGGAACTCAGCTCTGATACCAAAATGATTCAGAAACCATACACTAAATTTTCTTTCTCAAATCTGAATGTCTTACAATGAAAATGGGATACTTATTTATATTAAACCAAACGCCTTAAAATAATACAAAGGTCAAAATTGGTGAGCCTCACTAACCCATTTGTCTCCCACCTACTCCCTTAGCTACCAACCCCCTGTCGTCATTCCCTGTTTCTGGATGTCACTGCCTGCGTCATTGTTTTGTTTCGTTTCTATTTCATAGGTACTGTGGGAATAGAAGGAATGTTAGGCATAAAAGGAAGAGGAGGAAGTGAATTGGGCTTGGGAAGATTAGGAAGATTTGTAGGCAATGGAGGAATATTATTACTCGGGATTGTAGGCAAAGGTGGCAAGTTACTTGGAATTGCAGGCATGTCTGGTATTGAAGGATGCATTGTTTGGAGAAGACGATGAGCTGCTACGCTCGAACTCATCATGTTTGAGAGAGTGAGACTACATGGAAAGCTGCCATGATGATAAATTTGCATGAAGAGGCCATGGTTGAATTATGAACTGAAACAGTGAAGAAGAAATATGAGCATGCTTTTGGTTCATGTTTTGATAAGAATCCATACAGGTTTCTTGGTATTTTAATACATAGAAGTTGATTAATGGAGAACCATGAAGAGAGCTTTTGACATCTTCTGGTAGTTCACCAATACTGTGTTTGTGTTCTTTTTGGTTGGACTATTATATGGTTGGTAACCATCATGCAAAAGTAGGACGTCCAACTATAACATTTTAATAGCGGCATATTTCAGTTTTAATTTTTGTTGTTATATATATATACACATATATTCATATATTTTCTAAGGTTTTATTTCATGTCTCTAATTTCTTTTTATATATTAGAAAACAATGGCTGCTTGGGCTACTTTCGAGACCGTGAAAGGAAGCTGCTGAAAGCTTTCTAATTAACAAGGACCATGATTCATGCATTGTGTTTAGACTTAGGACATAGAGATATACATGGTATATATAGCAGTAGTAGTGAAAGTAGTACAAATAGTAATAGTATGACCATGTATAGTAGAAATAAAGATAATAATACTATGCTCAATAATCGAATCAGGGATGGGCAATTACATGATATGAGCCCACAATTAATCGATAATAGACTAGGATAAGAACAGAGAATAACTTTGATAATACAAAATTAAGACAAAGGATTGATGAGCTATAATGAAGAGTTTGAACCATTGAATAACTGCTTTAAAAACTTTTAAATTTTTGAGAAAAACCCATTCAATTTATAGGCTTAAACCCCATGTTTGAGCTAGGTTTTTCAACTATTTATCAAATTAAAGTATTTTCTTCTTAGGATCAAACCCAACTTTATAGTTCGAATTCATTATGTTTATAACTCATCTGAATAGATTTAGAAAAATAGGGTGTCACACCTTAAATTTTACATGAAGTATACTACTTTTGGTCCCTTAACTTTATAAAATATATTTTTGGTCCCATAATTCTAACACTGTTAATGTTGCTAACAGAAAATATTGACGCAGCAACCTCAAGTGATGACTGAGTAGTTGACAAAGCATATTTAATTTTTAATTTTTTAATATTAAAAAATTAGAAATAAAATTTAAAACTTGAGTTTTAAAAAATAAATAATTTTTAATTTATGCTTTGTTAGCAGCTCAGTCATTACTTGAGTTTGCTGTGTCAGGGTTTTCCGTTGGCAATATTAATAGTGTTAGAATTTTGGGACTAAAAGTATACTTCATAAAGTTAAGGGACATTAAAGTATACCCCATGTAAATTTTAAGGATTAAAAGTATACTTTAACTTTCATTTTTTCTTTTTTGAATTCCCCACATTTCTTTTTATAAGAAACATGTAACATAATAACCTAAATAAAAAAGTTGGTTAAAGACAATAAATATGTAAATATTGCAACATTTATCTCAAAAATTAATAACCTTATTTATGACAGTGTGTATGGGGAGGGTATCATGGCCAGCACTAAAGCCCATTCAGGTAGTCTACGGTGTGAGAGATTAGTTACTACTATCGGCGGTGGATACTCTGAGCCTACAAAAAAAAACAGAAAAGAGGATTGATACTTTAGGGGTTGTGATAAGGGGCGACATATGTGGCATGCAATTTCAAGTGGCAATTTTTTTGGTAAAATATTCAGGTGGTATCCCCCAGCTGATAGTTGAGATTAATCATCCCTAGCCATAGAGATCACTTAGGTGGCATATCAAATAACTAAAGGAGGCCCAATAAGAACTAAAATACTTAACGATTATGTGTCATGATGAGTTAGTTTATTTTTCATCTTATTTATTTAACTACGATTTTTCATAATTGGAAAATTTTGAATAAAATTAGTTGGATTATTTATTAGGTGTCATTATCTTGTAAAATCCGTTCGATATATATATCATATATTAAATGTCTATATATATATGATTTGTCAAATAATTAAGGAGCTCAAGAGTATTATTTAATATCTTGTTATATTTTTTAGATATATACCAGTAATCGAACTAGAATTCACTGATAGGTAGGAAGTAAGAATTGAGAAGAAGAGAGAAGAGAGGGAAGGCAATCGAAGAAACAGAGAGAAAAGAAAATATTTCTGTTATTCACTAATTATTATCATCATAAGCAACCCAATAATAGCCTAATCCTCCCTTTATATAGGCCTAAGACTAACCAATGGTAGGAACTAACACTAACTACACTAACTCCCTATTTCTATACCACGTAACTAGTAAGGGCCACTTATAATTTCCTAAGTGCGGCCTCATAGACTTAATGGTGTGCCAACACTAAATCCCCAATTAAAATCCCTAAATCCCTAATTAAAATCCCTAATTACTAATATTCACAATCTATATATCAATGCCCCCTTAAGAAGCCTTGTCCTTAAGGGTCAACAATCTCAAAAGATGGAAACTGCTGCTGCAACTGATAGAGCAGCACCTATGAAGCTTCTTCCTCAGGCAGCTGCTTCCATTACACCAATACTTCAGTCACTATACGTCCCTTCCTCCTACTAATTCTCTTCTGCAAAATCCTCTCTGGTTCCTTGCAAATAGGAGGTTCTGGCCAATTAAGGGGTGGATGGTGTTGCTCAACAGATGGATTAGGACACAATTTAAGCAGAGAAATGTGAAAAGTGTCATGAATTCGAGATTCCACAGGCAATTCCAATTTATAAGCAACAGACCCCACACGTTGCTTAATCCTGTAAGGACCAAAAAACCGAGGAGCTAATTTCTGGTGGCTTCTAGAGGCTGCGGAGATCTGTCTATAGGGTTGAAGCTTTAGAAAAACCCACGGACCTTCCTGGAAGTCACGATCAGTTCTATGAGAATATGCCCTTTGCTTCATCATGTTAACAGCCCATGCTAGATGATGCTTGGCTTCTAAAAGAGTTGCCTCTCGCTCAACAAAAGACTTATCCACCGCCTCAACTATAGCAGATCGTGGCAAATAAGGAACATACACAGATGGTTTTTGCCCATAAAAAAGTTCATAAGGAGTAACCTTAGTAGCTGAATGAAAAGTGGTATTATACCACCACTCAGCTAAAGGCAACCAACGAAACCATTCCCTTGGCAGCTCCCAACACATACAACGTAAATAGGTCTCCAAACACCGGTTTAAGACCTCTGATTGGCCATCCGTTTGAGGATGATAAAAATAGGATCCTGGTCTAATATTATTTCCACTGGTGCCCCATGTAACCGATAGATGCTGTCCAGAAATTGCTTAGCTAAAGTAGATGCTGAAAACGGGTGTGCCAGGGCAATAAAGTGACCATACTTACTGAGCCTATCAACTATCACCCAAATAGTATCCCTCCCATTAGATTTTGGTGGACCCTCAATGAAGTCCATAGTGATACTTTCCCAAACTTTACTTGGGATCGGTAGTGGTTGGAGTAAGCCCGGATATGCCACTGTCTCATATTTACAACGAGCACACACATCACAATGTTTAATGAATTCTTTCACTTCCTCAAACAGATGCTTCCGCCAAAATAGGGATCTGACACGCTGATATGTAGCATGTATTCCTGAATGGCCTCCTTGGGAAGAGGCATGTAGCCATTCCAAAATCTTATGACACACCCTAGGCTCATTACCCACCACAAGACGACTTCCCCTTCTCAGCAAAGTCCCATCCCACTGAAACTTATTGTCTGTACCAGAATTAGAACCCTGCTGAAGCTTGTCAAGAAGAGTAGCCATCTCAGAATCAGCTTCCTAACTACCCTTTATATCCTCCAATAAGTCGCCTGAACAAGTGGATAATGTAATCTGAAAAAATTGTAATTTTGGCATTCTGGATAAGGCATCAACAATATTGTTATTGGAACCCTTTTATAATAGATTTCATAATCATAATCCATTAGTTTAGAGATCCAATACATTTGAAATGAAGTTTTCAGTTTTTGATCCAGCAAATATTTCAGACTTTGTTAATCAGTTCTTATCACAAATTACCTTTCTTTCAAGTATTGATGCCAATGTTCAACAGCTTGAACAACGGCTAATAATTCTTTCTCATAAATGGATAACCTATGGTGACGTGGAGCCAACCCTTTACTAAAAAAATGCCAAAGGCTGACCACTCTGCATCAAGGTAGCCCCAATACCTGAGGAACATGCATATGTTTCCACCACAAAAGGATTGGAAAAATCAGGAAGTGCAAGTACTAGCGCTGAACTCAGGGCATCTTTTAATTTCTAAAATGTGTTAGTAGCTTCGGTTGACCATTTGAACTGATCCTTCTATAGTAAATTGGTTAATGGCTTGGCCAATACCCCATATCCCCTAATGAACTTCCTATATTAACCTGCCAACCCAAGAAAAGAACGTAATTGCTTGACCGTGGTTGGTTCAGGCCAATCCTGTACTGCATTAATTTTCTGTGGATCAATGGAAACAACCCCAGCATGTATAATGTGTCCCAAATATTCAACTTTAGTAGCAGCAAAGGTGCACTTGCTTTCTTTCATAAAGAATTGGTGTTTCCTTAAAAGTTCCAGGACTATTCTTAAGTATTCTAAATGCAGACACATACTGGAACTATAAATGAGAATGTCATCGAAAAAGACAAGGACAAACCAACGCAAATGGTCTCAAAAGATACTGTTTATGGCACCTTGAAATGTGGTCAGAGCGTTGGTGAGCCCAAAGGGCATAACCAACCATTCATAATGCCCCGAGTGAGTCCTAAATGTTGTCTTGTAGGAATCGCAAGGTTCCATCCTTATTTGATGGTAACCTGCCCTCAAATCCAACTTTGTAAACCAACAAGCTTCCCTGAGTTCATCCAACAATTCCCCACCAATGGAATGTGGTATTTATTTTTAATCGTTCGTTTATTAAGTTCCCTATAGTCAATACACATACGCCAAGAGCCATCTTTTTTCTTGACTAGGACTATAGGAGAAGCAAAAGGGGAGGAGCTTTCTTGTATTATCCCTGTCTCCGATAAACCCTTCACTTGCCTTTCGATTTCATCTTTCTGTGTAGCAGGGTATTGGTATGGTCGCAGGTTAACCGGGTCTGCACCTATATGTAAAATCACTGGGTGGTTATGGCCCTCACGAAGTGGTGGTAAGGACTGCGGTTTAGCAAAAACATCCATAAACTCCCGTAACAATTGTTTAATACCCCCTGTCGTATCTGGAAGTTTACCTTTGAGGACACATGACTGTAGTTCTGAATCTTCAACAGAATTCAAGAGAAAAAATTGACTACTATCCGACACATGACTCTCAAGTCATCTCACCAACTTACAGTCCGATACAGGAGTGGGTCACAGAGTACACATAGATCCCTTATACCAAAATGTCATGGAGAGATCATCATAATTCTAGGAGGCATGGTGCACTATTTCTTGCTGCCAATGGAGCCCAAGAACGATGTCATACGTCTTTATCTCCATCACTCGTAAGTCAAAAGCAAAGTCTTGGCCTTGCATCTTCCATTTAAAATCTTTCCAAATGCCAAAAAGCTTCAACTGTGAACCACTTGCGACTTCCACCTCCCCACATGATTTAGCATCCTCTTTCCATCCAAGTTTCCTAGCGAGATTATAATCCAAATACCCATGAGAAGCACCGTTATCAACCAATATCTGTACTGGCCTCCGTCCCACGTACCCTTGAATTCTCATAGAAATGATGCCAACACTCCCCTGAATGGCATGGAGGGATATCTGTAGACATTCGTCCCCATCTGGAAGGGTTTCAACTTGTGATTGTACGTCCCCATCACATGACGTGTCATCATCTCGCTCATATTCTTGATCATGTTCGATTAGTTGAACCTGCATCCATTGACGTTGAGGGTAAGTGTGACCATGCAAAAACGGTTTATGGCAATAGAAGCATAAGTTTCTTGCATGCAACTCATCCAAATTATCTTGGCTGAAGGCCTTCAATCCTCGTGAATTCAAGAACCCTGTGCATGATGTCGAGGCCGTGGAAGAAGCGATACTAGAATTATTGTCAGATTTAGTTGAATACAAGTTCGGTTTGACTGAAGTCACCATTTTGGTGTCGGCAATATGGGACTCATTGGAAAAAGATGGAGTCTTGGAATTCCGCCACTTGGAGAAAGACCCTAACACGTCACTGTTATTGTGTTTTGACACTGGTTTAAAAACAGAGTCCTCCTGTAGATTATATTCATAAATATTTGCTATACTTCTGGCCTCCAACAAGGACCGAGGTCGTTGCAATCGAACTTGTCTCGCACAGTCACCCCGAAGGCCTTCATTGTAGGCCTGAGTATCATGGTCTTCTTGTAATCAGAGTTTACAACAGAGTGTATCAAACTCATTGTTGTAGTCCTCAATCGACCTCGTCTGGTATAGGCATTTGAAATCACCCATCGATGAGTCATATGGTGAGCCGAAGCGAACCCAAAGAGCGTGTTTATATTCAATCCAAGAAATCGCTCTACCCTGTTCTTCTTCCATGTAAGCTCGGTGCCAGACATAACCCTTCTCATCAAGAATGACGCTGGCAAGTCGCACCTTCCAAGCGTCTGGTGTCCCATCAAGATCGAAATATTGCTCACAATTGTAAATCCATCCCTCAATATCGGTACAGAGAAATCTTGGAAAATCCATTTTTGTTAATCTTGTAGGTGGGGTATATTTGCCTGCTCGATGGTGCCCAGTTCAATCATTCTGGCATGGTCCTATTGTGTCGTGCGGACCTGTGCCAGGGGTTAAAGAAGCAATCCGGTCGGTGAGAGCCTGAACCGCTACGGGCAACCCAGAAAGGGGGTGCAAGGTGTCTTCGATGGCTTGGAAGCGAGCTTCGGTAGAATCAGCCATGCGGGTGGTAACCATGCAAGAAAAGAGAATGGAGAAGCAAGGAAACAATAGGCCGAGGAACTCGACACTCTGATACCACTGATAGGTAGGAAGTAAGAATTGGGAAGAAGAGAGAAGAGAGGGAAGGAAATCGAAGAAACAAAGAGAGAAGAGAATATTTCTGTTATTCAATAATCATTATCATAATAAGAAACCCAATAATAGCCTAATCCTCCCTTTATATAGGCCTAAGACTAACCGGTGGTAGGAACTAACACTAACTACACTAACTTCCTATTTCTATACCACGTGGCTCATAGAACTAGTAAGGGCCACTTATAATTTCCTAAGTACGGCCTCATAGACTTAATGGTGTGCCAACACTAAATCCCCAATTAAAATCCCTAAATCCCTAATTAAAATCCCTAATTACTAATATTCACAATCTATATATCAAGGGAGACCATAATTATCAGTAATATCTTGTTATTATGTCGTAATATCCTTGATTTAATTTAGGTAGATGACATCTTATCCTCCAAATTTTTAAAATTTTGTAGTCATTTATGATTTTCTAACACCATGAAATGAAGACTAATGGTCTTGTAATCATGATAAATGGTTAAAGAAGGTTTAATGATGTTAGATTATAAGTCTTGAAGCTTAATTTGCAAACTTGGATTCTTTAGGAAAGGGTTCTGTTCAGCTCTATGTAAAATCTAGGGAAGAAGCTGAATTTTGATGGTTTTGAGTATTCCATTGGATTTTGAACTAAAAATTATGTGGAATTACATGTCGTTGTGATTTTTGGATGATTATATATAATTCCAGAATTTTTGGAAATTTGAGTTGTTGCTGTCTAGATTCATTTCTAGAAACTAGTATTGTTGTGGCATGTTTTTTAGTAGTCAAATCTCACCCCAATTTCTTAATATTTTACGGGGTGAAAGTAGACATCCTGGGCTTCAATTTTGATTTGTAATATAAGTCATTTGGCCTAGTAGATTGAAAGTTATGATTTTTCAAAGTGTGGCCATATTTCTGTAGTACAATATGGAACAACAGAGATTTGGTGAATTTCTGAGAATACTACGGTTGTAATGGCTAGACTTGGGTATTTTTCCATAAAAATGCACATAAAGAGCTTCACTTAGTCTTTAGAATCAGTCAATTTAGAATTTTCTAGAATTAACTATGATTTTTCAAAATTGACCTAAAATCTGTCAGTTTTCTGGAAATTGTTGAAACTGTGACATTGAGCAGAGTTGTATTGAGCACAAATTGTTGAAACTGTGAGAGATACTATGATTTAAAGGTAGTAATGGTACAAGTAATAACCATTTACTTGTTACCTTAAATAGGAATTGGAAATTTTTCAAGTCGAAATCAAAGTTAGGAGGACTGAAAAATTGAGAAAGGAGATAGGTAGCAACTCTGTCTTTCATAAATTATGTGAATGTTTTATATGTTTGTGTATGCCATCTTCTGTGATATAATTGATGAACACTATTTTGCTGAGTAGGGCAATTTGTGCAAGTTGGCATTTTTACCTGGTTGTTGAGTAAGAATCCAATCGAGGTGAACGGATAGTGGGGGATTGAGCCCCAACTCATGTATACATGTCGTGATGATTGATCGTGATGTTAATATGTTGCATAACATGGAGCATGACATATTTAATTCTAGCATATTATATAATTGATTGCATGTTACTACTGAGATTCTTTTGAGTCTCACCCATTTTCAAAAATTAAAATATTCCAGCTAAAGGTAGCAGCTCAAACAACAAATTTGTGGTTACCGGCAAGTAGAGTTCCGGAGCACACATGGAGACTGTTGTTGGTTGTCTAGCTCGTAATTTAGTTCCTTTTGAACACTCTGTACATGTTTATGTGTATATTTCAATCCCTATGGGAAATTTCTTGTATTGTAAATATGTGCTTAATATTAGTATGTTTCCGCTATTCTGTATGCCTTACGAAACTGTGTGCTTATTACTCTGCGTATATTGAAATGTTAAGGGGTTTGACAATAAGCTTAATGACTTCGAGAATAGATTCAAGCCTTTTTCATTTGTCAACAGAATTCAGCAATGCCTGCTGACAATTTATGGTTGTCATTTAAAAAAAAGGTGCCTAAATGGTTCCATGCCGCCATAAACATCGTAGCAAATTTCTTTCATTATAACAATGAATCTATATGTTATTATATTTTATTAGGTCCACATGCAGGAGTCCACACATCAGAGGCCAAGATCTTAGCTCTAAGAGAGCTTGAATACTTCCCTTATAGCAACCTAGGGGAAGTAGTAGAGAGGGTTAGAGAAGCCTCTTCTACCTACAAGATATCAAAGGCCTTAATCCGTCAGCCGTTAGAAGACTACTACTCTTCCCGAGAAAAAATAATTGTGGATGCCTTTACCCAGCTGTTAAGCTATATAGGTTCCCTCGATTACTATTTCGACCCACAGAAGAGCATGGTCGATAGAGAGGCGGCACATACAATTATCGGCATAAAAAAGGTGACTTGATAAGACTGGTCCCACCAAGCACTTAAAGGACCCCATTTGTTCTAGAGTCATAATAACAAGGTACTGAAAATCGGATCGGACATTGAATTGGCAGAGGCAGTGGGTTAAGGGTTAGTGGTTCAGACCGGAGTCAACCCGGGGGTTAAATAAGGGATCAGACCGGGTTAAATAAATATATATATATATATAATTTAAATGTTCATACATACCATTCAAAAAATTATATAAGAGTTATTTTTCAACTAATAGTCCAATATAACCGTTTGAACCTAATACCTACAAAAATATCATTAAGAATATAAGGATTTTTTCCCAACCAATGCCAAAAGTATTCCACAATCCGTTTAAATAAAAAAATGTTACAAAAATATGTTTTTTTTTTGAAAAAAAACCAATACGACTTCGTTTGGTGTATAAAAAAGAAAAAAAGTAAAAGATAAAAAAAAACCCAAACCGTGACTAGGCCGGGTCATCTCGGTTCAGGCCAGTTTAGCCTGGTTCACACCAGGTCAGACCGAGTTGACCGATTCACCAATTTTTTCCCTCAACAGAACTGGACCAGCAACCGGTTCACTGGTTTCTGGTATGAACTGGCCGGTCCGGTTTTCCATACAATACATAATAACCAACAGATTCTTCTGTCCGGTCATTATATCTACTGCATACTTGAATAGCTAGTTCTAGATCTCTAGACATTATTTAATGTAAAGATCTATCATTCTTTATACTAGCTCTTGGGTCTTTCTAGACTTTTCCTTCAGTTGAATAATGGCCTGTTTATTTAACGTTATAGAAGTACGCTTATTTAATTCGAAATAAAACTTCTCTCACATACTTACCTCGTTTACTGTAAATCACAATGGAAAAGCAGTTTCTATTGCTAATTGTAACGCCCCAATTTTTGATTAAGATCTAATGATAATTAGTGAGGATAATTATCGGATTAAATTTGAATTAATGTGTATTGGTGACAATATTATCTAATATGTCATAATTGATGGAAAATTGATAGAATGGGATTATTGGCCTTAAGTTGGTGATTAATGAGAAATTAATTACTAACTATGGGAAAATGAGAAGTGAGATTGAATGGTTAATGGATGAATTAGAGAAGCTAATTGGTGAATTAGTGAGTGAGAGCCAATGAGGAGTGCACACATGGCAATCTCACATGTGGGGAGGGAGATGAGAAAAGCCAAAGGCATTTATAAAATATATTTTCACTTTCTTCTTCCCTCTTGGATGCTGAAAAGGCATGGGGGAGTAGTGTATCATCATTTTCTCTCTTTCTTCACTCCTCCTCACTCTCATCTCTCTCGTTCTCTCTCTTCTCCTCTCTCTTGGCGCCATTGTTGCAGAAATAAGGGGGGAAAAGCTTGCAAAAAGGTAAGGGAAATGTCTCCAAATGCTCAAACTTCCTTCTCTAATATTGATCCTTGAATGAAGAGCTTCATTTTGATGGTTGTAATGTGTTCATTGGTGTTAGTTTGT
Organism: Inga leiocalycina; assembly: GCA_963242795.1. Lineage (NCBI taxonomy): Eukaryota > Viridiplantae > Streptophyta > Magnoliopsida > Fabales > Fabaceae > Inga > Inga leiocalycina. The sequence continues at coordinate 66,234,622 of OY725321.1, forward strand.
GACTTCAAGAGATTGTGAAAGTTGGAGAACTGAAAAGTCACTTTGAGAAAGTTAAAGAGGTAAGTGAAACCTATCTACCCATCTAAGTTTTGTGCCATTTGAGGTAGCTTTGAATTTATGGGATTTATTGGCCATTTTTGAAAATGAGTGTCATTGGTCATTTGGCATGTTAAAGGTATAGAAATGGTATATTTGGAAGGTGAATGGATAGATAGGATTGATTGGGAAAGAAATGAGTGAGATTGGAAAGTTTGGAAAGTTAGTGTTTAATGTGGCCATGGACCAAAGCATGCTAATGTAGTGGAAATTAGGTTGTTTAAATGGTTTTATTAGATTCCTTGAGTGATTTTCTATGGGAATAAGATTGGTTATTGATTTTGGAGTCATTGAACACTTTGATAGAAAATTGGAAAATCTGTCTTGTGTAAACTCTGTCTGGGCAGTCAGTTTGCACGAGCGTTTTGAATGACCAAATGGTGTTGGAAAATTCTGAAACTTTCCAGTCTTAAATATCACATCCCAAGCTTCAAAATGGATGTATATTTTGTGTCATTTCGTTTAGTATTCTGGGAGATATGATTGTCCAAAGTTTGGGATGGAAACAGAACTCTGTTTTGGAGTAGTGTTTAGTTTTTAGTGATTCTGTATTTTTGTGATGATTTGAAGTAATGAGCCATATTTTTCCTTGAAAAATAACTTAAATACCTTTCATTTGGCTTTGGAATCACCTCGTTTCAATTTTTCTAGAATTAGTTATGAATTTTGAAAGTTCAGCCAAGAATCAGGGAATTTCTTGGCCGCGGCCCAAATCTTTCTGGCCTGATTCTGGCCGCGGCCCATGAGTGGCTGGCCGTGGCCAGTGGCCTTCTGATCATAGTTTGGCCACGGCTAACCCCTGTGTTCCAGCACTTTGAGATTTTGAAAGAGATCTTCAAACTATTGTTTCCCAACCTTTTAGGGGTTTTATTAGAGGCATTTATAGCTTCTTAAGGGTCATTATTGATAACCAAATCTAAGTGTTGAAGAGTCAATTGAGTATTGGAATAGAGAATAATGTTTCATCCTTAATTATGACTTTAGGATTTGATATCTGCCCGAAGCATAGAAGGCTTGTGCTTGCTCAAGGAAGGAAAGACAAAGGTAGTGACACTTTATCCTATATCATGTGTATTGCATCGCTTGTTTGCATTAGTCATTGAATACAGTTAAAGTGAAGGGGACGTGGCGAAAGCCCGGACTAGAATACAGTTAAAGTGAAGGGGACGTGGTGAAAGCCCGGACTCAAATACAGTTAAAGTGAAGGGGACGTGGTGAAAGCCCGGACTCGAATACTGATAAAGTGAAGGGGCGTGGCGTAAGCCCGACCTCAAATATAGTGAAGGGAATATGGCGAAAGCTCGGTCTCGAATATTGATTGCTGCATTGTGATATATGTGACTTGCTTTGTATATATGCATCATATAAATAAACTGTTGCTACTGGGATTCTCTAGAATCTCATTCTTTCCAAATAACATTTTTAGACAGGGCAAGTTGATCGAAAAGCAAGCAAGTGGATAAGGGCGATTAGGGCTGCCAGCGGTAGTCTTACTTAGATATTTTGGGTTTATATCGAATTGGTTATCATTTTGGATCAATGTAAATATATTGTATAGATCATAGTATTATATTTTTGTGTAATCCCCGGTATAGATACTGATGTGGGCAATGATGCCCTGAACAATATTTTGGATTAAATGTTATTATCCCGGGTGAACGTCGGGAATTGTGCTGATACTCTGATATTATATATGTAACAGACCAAACAGGCCATTTGTTTTAATGAATGAAATGAATGGAAATCCATTTGTACAGTTTCCGCAAAAAGTTTTTAATTGTTCTGGATTTCTCATTCGATTATTAAATGTGATTAAATACTAATCCCGGCCTGATTATTGGAGGGGGGTTACACTAATCACAATAGGCACTGGCATATCTTGAGTATCTTTTGTATTCTGGTTAAACAGACTCATCATTTTATCTTCAAATATCTTTTGAAGTGATGATATTTTATCCGGAGTTTCTAACCCTATTTCTTAGGTTTCTTTAGCTAATTGTGCATTTGGATTAGCTTTTGGATAATAATTTTTATAATTTACAAGGTAAGTATGTGAAAGGAGTTTTATCTCGGTTTCCAGAAAAGAGCTTCTGAAACCACGGTTTTAGTGGTTTTCAAACACTCAGTAATTTGGCTGGGATGCTAAGGAGACTCTGGACATCCTTTTTAGATGGGAATTTTCCTACTTTGTGAAAAAGGATGTTTAAATCCTTCTTGAGATCCTTGATCTCTTGTTGAGTTTACCCATATGCCAAAATTACCTCTAGTTAGCCCACACTCCTTGTTAAAATTTTTATTGGTAATAAAGATTTAAATCAAAACATTCTGTACAGATTTAAATAACAATTTTTCAAATCTTTTTTATCAATAAAATTTTTATTGTGAGACTTTTTCCTACTAATTTTCCCGTTTATCTATGATATGTTGATTAAAACATAATATTCCCTTACCTACGGGTTGTATGAGATATCTACATTATGACTTGATCTAGACTAGTCATATTTCCTGGCGTAGAAGATATTCAATTCAACATTGGATAATTAATATTAGATGAGTCACAGTCAATGTACTTTTACCATGATGTTCTCCCTGTTTCTTTGTTTTGAGGTATTGTTGGGTATTAAACGTGCTCATATCTCGCATCAAGAATTCAAACCTTAGTTCGCCATGTTATAACTGACTAGCCCCTTCTTTCTATTTCTGTTTACAAGATAAATTATAAATTTGAGAAGTATTAACTATTAGGACAAAACTAAGGTTTATTTGCTTATTTACAATTTTACATTAAGTCCAATTCACAAATAAAACTTTGCCACTATGTGATTTTCTTATTAATGATAGTTTTTATTTGATCACCGGGTATCCCTAAACCATTGGTTTTTTTTTTTTGGCCAGTCCCTAAGGGTCTGTTTGGTTGGAGGGGAGGGGAGGGGAGGGGATGAAAAATGAGCCCCTCCCCTTGTTTGGTATGAAAAGTAAGAGGGGAGGGGCCCCAAAAAAGGGGCTCCAAATCCCTCCCACTCCCTCAAATTGGCTCCCTCCAAATTGGGGGGTTTTGGAGGGAGCCAAAAATTTGAGACTATTTTACCCCCATAATCTTTTCATATTCCTAATTATATCCTATGAGTCTTCAATAAAAATATAACTTCTTTTATCATCTCCAGTGTTTCACGCTTGTGTGTGTTTTTTTCCAACCTTGTAGTTCAACCAAATCATGAGTATGAATATCTCCAGCGGAATAAATGGCGATTAAAATATAATTTTGGTGATGATATTTTCGTAGGTGAATTCAACTGTAAAATGTTATCCATAAATCTTTGTTTTTTTTTTACCAGAGTTATCCATAAATCCATAATACAAGTGTGAGCGCATGACATCTATTTGTTTTTTTTTTTGCAACTCCTCTGCATTGTTTTTCAATAGAAGGAATTTTTCATTTAATTTAATATGATAATTACTGGAATATTCATATAATAAGAAATTAAGTTGAGAGAAATTGAAAAATATTTCTATTTTATATCTTCATTTTTTTTTTATAAATTATATAATTCATATTGAGGTGTAAACTAATTTAAATAATTTATATAAGGAAAAACATATAAACTAATGTTTAAGGATAAAATGTTAAATTAAATATTATCTTCCCTCCCCTCCCCTCTTAAACCAAACAAAGGATCATTAAAAAACATTTCCCTTCCTCCCCCTCCAACCAAACCAAACAAGGTGATTCTCCCTCCTCCCATTCCATCCCCTCCCATCCCATCCCCTCCCTTTAAACCAAACAGGCCCTAAGCCATCTTCTTAGTATTGTTGACTTTTCTTATTAATGATGCCTTAACATAATTTGAAATCTTCTCCATATAAATGTTAGTTATTAGAAAAATGACTATACTTAGATTAAGTTACTAAGATCAAGTATGTCCAAATAACCAATCAGAGTGCGCCATGTGTATTAGTTTTTTCCATCTCACCACTTAACCCCAATTCCACCGTTAGTTGGGAAGAAAGTTATTATTTTTTTAAAAAAAACGAGAGAAACCTAGAGCAATAAATTTCTTTTGGAGGCTATGCATTCTTCCTAATCGTGTAATTGCTTTTTACAATAAAGCTGCAGACAGAACCCTGTATGAAGAAATTCACGTTATGCTGGTACTTTAAAGAAAACAAATCAGAATTAGAAGCTGCAAAAGAACAATAATTGTGTCAAGGATGACAATAACAGAGGGAAGAAGCAAGGAGTGGAATTGGTGAAGAGGCTTGAGGCAGCCATGAAAAGCAGAAGAAACATACCAGTGTCATTATATTTTTTCTTTGTAAAATGAATTGAAAGAGAGCCTTTGTGAAATCTCTTCAGTTTTAATGTTTTAGGTATGTTTTTTGTTTGGTTTTTACATTTTCATATTTTATGTAAACTGAATTGAAACAGACTTTGCCTAATTAATCTTATGCGGCTATCCCCTTATATTTTTATAACTCACAGTGTTAACGGTGGCATTGGGGTTAAGTGGTGAGATAGGAAAATTAACACACATGTCACACTCTGCTTGGTTACTTGGACATGCTTGACCTAAGTATAGTCCTTAGAAGAAATACATGGGCTAAGATTTAATTGAACATTGAACCTAGTGGATATGAATAAATAGAACTATGTTTTGTCTTAAATATTATTATTTTTTCAATATGCCCTATTATTAAATATATAAAAATGACTTGCAGTTAAGGTTGTCTTCTTCCTTAGGGTTGTTTGGTATGGAGAATTTGGAGCAGGGAGGGGAGGAAAAACTTTATGAGTAAGATGTAAAAAAAAAATTGGAGAAGTGGGGTTATGAAATTTTAACAAAGAGAAGATATAAAATAAAAGAGTAAGAAAAATTAATTTAAAACTTTAAATCTCACTTGTCTAATTTTTTTTTTTTTTTTTGTTAAATCCAACTTTAAAATTTCTTCCTCCACCCACTTTCACTCCCCTCCCATCATACCAAATAGCTCATTAGCGCCTGTTTGGTTGGAGAGGAAGAAAAATAAACCCCTCCCCTCATTTCGTTTGAAATTTTGGAGGGGAGCGAACCCCAAATCTTCCATCCTCTCCCCTCCAATATCCCCATTTTAGCTCTCCTCCAAATTGGGGGGTTTTGGAGGGGAGCCAAAATTTATGCCCAATTTATCCTTATGTATTTTATGTTATTCCTTCTCTGCCCATATAAAAAAATTACTAGAAACTCCACATGTTCTCTTCCAGACCCTTCTTGCATTGCTGATGACTCCCTCTTCTATCTGCACTATTCTCACCTATTTATAGCTTGCCTCCATAGTCTATTTTCTCCCATTGCCTGCCTTCATCGCGGATCAGAGCTTGCTTTTGACTCCCCCTTCTATTTTCTTCCTTGCTCAACGTTTGATCTCAGCTGTTAAGCTTTCTTCAATCGCACCCTTCTCTTGTACTAAAATTTTTAGTTGAGGGCTAATGATGTTGACTCATCCACTGCAATTGTAGAGTTGAGCTACTTCCTTTTAAATAAATTAACTTACTAGTTTAATTTTTTTAAGTTTAAAACTATAGTGTGGGCAAAAAGGGAAGGTAGCTATTAAATTAACAAACATTTCGGTTTTTAAAAATAAACTTTGTAAGCTTAACTTTTAAAAATATATTTAATAGTCATAAAATATAAAAAATTAAAAATCACCATCTCAGTTTTTTATACACATATTAACAAATAAGGGGAAAAATGGTAAATTAATTCTTATCTTCCCTCCCCTCCGACCAAACCAAACAACATAACATTAAAACCTCCCGTTCCCTTCCTTCCTCTCCCTTGCATCCCCTTCCATCCCCTCTCTTCAAACCAAACAAGCCCTTAGGGTGTGTTTGTCATAGGGGAGGCCTCCCGTCATTTACTTGACAAAATTTGGAAGGCCCTATCCTCATTCATTCTGGCTCTCCTCCAAATTATATGGGCATTGGATGAGAGCCAAAAATTCTCGATTATTCTATCATCATGGTTTTTGAGATATTCTATTAATGGCCATAAAAAAAAAATTCCCACTTGTTCCAAATGCTGAGGACGAATAAACTTAAAATAAAATTTTTTGTCTATTTCGCCCTCATGATTTTTGTGATATCTCATCAATGTCTATGAGAAAATAAAAGCAAACTTCTCACCCATTTCAGACACATATGGTAAATTAATTAAAATAAAATATTTCTTGACTTTTTCCCCTTGTAATACTTGTTATACTTCATCTCCATGAGAAACAAAATAAACTCCTCAATCATTCTAGACACGGAGGACAAATTAATTAAAAGTAAAAACTTATTGACTATTTTTCCCTTATGATCTGTTTGATATCCCATTCTTAGAATATATTATTATACTAATTAAAAATAAAAAAATATCATTATATTAACTGTTGTATACACATACTAACAACATGCTGAAATGAGAATGAATTTTAATAGATTATGAAATTTGAACTAATTCATTTATACAGCATATAAATAAAGGAATGCAAACTAATATGTAAGGGTATAATGGTTAACTAATTATTTTTACCCCTCCTTCCTTCCCCTCTTAAACCAAATAAGGGATCTCTCCCTTCCCCATCTCTTCAACAAAATCAAATAAGGTAACCCCTCCCTTCTCCTCAAACGAAACACACCCTTAAAGATGATCAAATTAATTGAAGTATATTTTAGATATACGAATAGATGTGGAGATATGGAAATAAATTTGGTAAATGAGTCTTTTTTTTTTTAAATTCTAAAAAAATTGAATTTTCTGATCATGAATATGCTAATGTTAGAAGTGTCTTGCACTGTGGACCAAAAAGATTATTGCATAATTTGCTTTAAACATATACACTACTACCTTTTTTATATGCTTTTACCAAAAATACCCAAGAGCTTTTATCAAAAGTGGGTACAACACCATATGTTTTTTAGAAGTGCAACAAAACCCATAAAAATTCAAAATGGGAGAAAAATGTCAGGATGATTAAATATAACTTAACACCACTAATAGCCCCACCACAAAAAGTAATAGTGTTAGGTTATATTTAAAGGTACTATCATTTTTGCACCAATTTTGGAATATTCATAGGTATGCTTACATCTTTGTAAAGCACTAAAAAGAAGGTAATTCAGGATGGAATGCGATGGAATTCTGTTGCTAATTAACCAATCATAGTCAATTTGATGAAATATATAATTCCGTTGCTAAATTTAGTCACTAATCCATTATTTTTTTTTGTAGTGAAGTATATGGTGCAGACATAGTTTTGGTATAAGCTCAAGGATGTTTTTGCACCTTAGCCCTCTACTGTGTAATATCCCAAATTTTGAGACTAAAGGCTAAAAAATTAGCCTGAATTAAGGAAACTACTAAGCCCTAGTTTATCAAGTGTCCCAAATCGATTCCCTAACATTTCTTATATCTTTGGGGTATTAAAGGGAATAAAATGAAACAATAAAAGAGCACAATATTTGGCCCAATAATAAAGGATGGTTTTGGCCAAAGAAAAGAAGGAAAGGAATGAGCTCAAAATAAATCCAAGAATGTAAGGGTAAAGTTGTAATTTGCTAATAAAGCACAAGGTTAATTATTTTCTCAATTAATTGAAGTTAATTTCAATTAATTAAGAAAAATAAAGGGTAAATATATAGCTAAAGCATTCTTGATCAAATAGATCAAAGTTTGAAAAGTCAAAAGTGGATATGTACATAAATTAATTAGTTGATGAGAGAGATTATGGGAAATACATGAAATAAATATTGTTTTCCTTTTTCCTTATTATTTTCATCCATAAAGGGATATTAGAGGGAAAAATATATACTTGGAAGAAATCATGCCATGTGTCATCATCTTGGGCCAAGTAGAAGAGAGAAAGAGTGATAATCAAGAAGTAACATCAAGATTCTCATTCCCTTTGGTATTATCTTGATGTTGTTGTTGATCTTGTCATGATTTATGGTTTGGTTGCTAATTTTGTAAATTTGGGATGTTGAAACTCTAAGGGGTTATGCTGCCCAAATTTCCTCAAATCATGTTTAACAAGTGTTTAAGAGGTTCCATAAGTGATTAGGAGTGAAAAGGAGGAAGTTTAAGGGTTAGATCATGAAAAACACATTTTCCTTTTTGTCAGTATAAGTTTGGGCCAGCACCAAAAGTAAGGGAAGGAGTTGAAATTTCATCAATTTGATGATTCCATCATGTTTATGAGGGAAAATTGTGTAGGATTCATGTTGATCATGAAATGTGAAATCCTTGGAATGTGAAATGACAAAACTACCCTTAAAACCCTAAATAAGGGCTGTCAAGGGCAAAAATGTAATCTTGCATTGATTTTGAGAAAACTGAGGTCAAAAATGGATTCTACACGCGAAATTGTGTAGGATTAGCCCAGGTCATAATTTTTGGTAAAGTACAAAAATACCGAGTATAAAAGGGCTTGGACTAGGTCCATAAGGGTATTTTGGTAATTTTATAGTTTTAAGCAAAGATAACCAACAGAATGAGTTTAGAATAATACATGAATGAGTAGTAACTCATTTATTGTAAATTTGGGATTTTAGGATCGGACAGTAGACAGAGATGAATATAGCATTGAACAGACAGTGGAATAAGTAGAGGATCAGGGAAGGGCAATTAAGGTAGTGAACTTACCTCTCCTGCATGTATTTGATATTTGTGCTTATGTATTGATGCATGTTGTTGCTTTGCTTGGTTATCTAAAACATATATGAATGAATGATGATATGTTTCTATTTATGTTATTGCCATAAGTATATTGTTTGAAACATTGAGCACGTAGATATGTCATTGTGTTAGCATGAGTTTATATAATGCAAATATGTCATGCATTAAGCACTTATCTTGCATGCATATTGGTACTGTTTGTTATTGAGATTCTCTCGAATATTACCCTCCCCAACCAACCATTTAGACAGGTGATCACAGAAGGCGTGTTGAAAATAGAAAAAAGGACTGCACACAGAGAAATACTGTAGTAGAATGAAGATGGAAGGATGTCTAAGTTTCATTAAACAGGCTTGGACACCCTAGTAGCCTTGTGTGGCTACATTATTTGAAATTGTTATATACAATCCCTATGGGGAATTTCTATAATCTAGCACCTTTTATGAGTATTTTTATGTTATTTCTGTGTGCCCACCGAACTGTACATTGCTACTCTGATGAAGGTGATAATAAGTAAGAGGCATTACATTTTTTGTATCAAAGCCCAAAGCGGTTCTAGCAATAGGATAGTACATTGATATGGTCTTGATTATATGGTACTAGAGAAGTAAATCATCCCCTCTTTTGTCAATCAGCCCCTAAAAGATTAAAGAATACCCGAAAGGCATCTAGTATTACAATACAGGATTGAGGGTGGTACAAGGATGTTGCGAAACCTAAGGAAGTGGATACAACCAAGGCCAGTGGAATGGCCTAGTATCACCTGTGACTTATCAGTGAGGGCAAAAAGACAAATTTTATTGATTACATGGAACATATCTGGGTATGTGTTCAAGTACATGTACCAATACTGATATGTAGTCCATACAAAGTATTTAGTCAGCCGGAGATAGTCGGCATGACACTGTGGATCAAGGGTAGTGATAGGATATTGGTGGTCAGGAGGAGATAGAGTTGGTAACTGCCTTTTAGCATGGGCATACAAAAGTTAAGCGTGTTCAACTTAGGAAAATCTCTAGATGGGTAACCCCTTAGGAAGTTAAGTTGGAAGGGTTATGGAGACTTCAGGAATAATGATTGCTTTGAGATTTCTCCATGACTAATAATCATTTTAGTTAGATGATTTAAAGAATGCTTAGAAGCATGGAGGTGATGATGATGGAAGTATTAATTTGTAATCAGAACCATTTCTGTTGTAGTAAGTATTGTGCAGAAAAGTTCATTTGATAAGGTGATAGGAAATTTGAGGTGCAAAAATGTTGAGATTTCTCCATACTAAGTGATGATCCTTAGTAACACCATGGTGTTTAATGAATGTAGATATGATATACGATGCTATATGATGAGTGGTGATCATATCATATATTAATCCTAGAGGATCCGATTTAATGATGCTGAAGGTTGATGATAGGCCTGGATCATATCTAAGCTGAAATAGTGCTTAGGTTGAAATGTGAATTGGTTGCACTATAGTTCGGTTCTATAATAGAAGTTGAAACCTTGTGTTGTATTGAACCTTCTGTAATATTTTGAGGATATTACCTAAATATCGTGAAGGTTAGAATAGGCGTTATTGATCATAATTTTAGCATGCTTATTGGTCTTAATTAAGGGAAATGATTTTCGATCTATGTAATGTCAAGGTTATAGATTTCCTGATGAACCGAGAAGTTGGGTAGAGAAAGAAGACTCCCACTAACATATAGTGCCTACGGGTACACCAATATACCATGCCTATGGGTATACTAATATATAGTACCTATAAGTACACTGAGGTGCCTACGGGTATACTGATATGCCCAGTTAGAGGACTGAGGTATGGAGTAAGTAGGGGTTGCAACAGTGGTTGGCCTTGAATACATTTTTAACTGAACTGAATTATGTATTACTATGGAGGTCAAGTAGGATCCAACTAAGGAAGTAAGACAAATGTGGACAGATAGTATAGTCACACCTATATGGTATTTGATAGTGTGAAACATTAGAGCGGGAAGCAGAAGCATAGTAAATGTATGTGTAATTTTGAAGACAATAGGGGAGGTTGATATTTGCACCAATGTTGATCACCCCAAGTCATGATTAGACCAGCGTGGTCTACAGTGACCTAGCCCGTATGGCATACAATGATTTATCCTAGGTAGTTAGACTCGATATGTATTCAGCAAAGATGATAGACTCTATGTCGTAAAGGTATAAGACTTGATGGACTAGTATGTCTTTAGGCCGATAAAATGTTATGTATTTGAAAATTGTGACGAGTAAAGGCTTGAGGCATAAAACTCTATGTGCTAGATTGATTGGGGCAACGTCCCTAGGCTATAAGATCCTATATGCCAGTTGTTTATGTTGCACACTGATTATTGAATATCATTGTGATGAATGCAAATGCTAAATACTATCTGAGATCTTTGATGAGAATATGATGATTGTGTTGCATACTCGATGAGCTTGCATATGAAAGAGATAGATTGAATATGATTATTATGTTGCATGGCTTGTGAGCCTGCACATGATAAAGGGATGGGTTTAGTGATAAGAAGTGATCCCCGAGTCGTAGACGTTCAACTTTTGAGGATGAAATTTATTGAACGGGAGGAGAAATGTAATATCCCGAATTTTGGGACTAAAGGCTAGATAATAAGCCTAAATTAAGGGGACTGTTAAGCCCTAGTTTAGCAAGTGTCCCGAATCGATTCCCTAACATTTCTTGTATCTTGGGGGTATTAAAAGGAATAAAATGGAAGAATAAAAGAGCACAATATTTGGCCCAATAATAAAGGATGGTTTCGGCCAAAGAAAAGAAGAAAAGGAATGAGCTCAAAATAAATCCAAGAATGTAAGGGAGAAATTGTAATTTTCCAATAAAGTACAAGATTAATTATTTTCTCAGTTAATTGAAGTTTCAATTAATTAAGGAAAATAAAGGGTAAATATATAGATGAAGCATTCTTGCTCAAATATATCAAAGTTTGAAAATTCAAAAGTAGATATGTACATAAACTAATTAGTTGATGAGAGTGATTATGTTAAGGATATGAAATAAATATTGTTCTCTTTTTTCCTTATTATTTTCATCCATAAAGGGAAATTAGAGGGAAAAATATATGCTTAGAAGAAATCATGCCATGTGTCATCATCTTGGGCCAAGTAGAAGAGGAGGCAAAAGTACACGTGGAATTAGCAATAAAATATAATACTTTGAGCAAGTAGTTGAAGTAATTGGATGAAGCCCAACTAGTTTAATATGGACCCTATATGGCGTCATTTTTGGCTAACAAGGAGGGAAGGAAATTGGTCCAAAAGTAATGACAAGTTTATGACATAATTAGGAAGGGGTAAAGCCAAAGAAATAAACACATCATAACTTATTAAAATATTATATCATAAGAAGATGAAGAGATATTTTAATCACCTTCATCTTTTTCCTTCCTTCTCATTTTCATCATTCATCATAAATAGAGAGAGAGAGAGAGAGTGAGTGAAGAGCTTGTATAACTTAGAGAAAGAGAGCACAAGAAGCAAACACTCAAGGTAAGCACTTGTTAACACAAGTGATCATGTTTCCTATCTTGTTTAGTATTTCTTCTAAGCTCTTGTTCTTCATGAAAATCATGTGCAGCCAAGAAAAATTCCAAGGGAAGAGAGAGATGGAAGATGTTCTTGAGAGAGGAAAAGTGATAATCAAGAAGTAACTTCAAGATTCTCATTCCCTTTGGTATTATGTTGATGTTGTTGTTGATCTTGTCATGATTTGTGGTTTGGTTGGTGATTTTGTAAATTTGGGATGTTGAAACTCTAAGGGGTTATGCTGCCCAAATTTCCTCCAATCATGTTTAACAAGTGTTTAAGAGGTTCCATAAGTGATTAGGAGTGAAAATGAGGAAGCTTTAAGGGTTAGATCATGAAAAAAAACATTTTACCTTTTCTTAGTATAAGTTTGGGCCAGCACCAAACGTAAGGGAAGGAGTTGGAATTTCATCAATTTGATGATTCCATCGTGTTTATGAGGGAAAATTGTGTAGGATTCATGTTGATCATGAAATGTGAAAAGCCTTGGAATGTGAAATGACAAAACTACCCTTAAAACCCTAAATAGGGGTTAAGGGCAAAACTGTGATCTTGCAGTGATTTTGAGAAAATTGAGGTGAAAAATGGATTCTACACGTGAAATTGTATAGGATTAACCCAGGTTATAATTTTGGGCGAAGGTGCAAAAATACCCATCTATATATGTCACATGTGCGTCTGGCACCATTTACATTCCTTGGGTGCAAAACTACTTATTATCATTGTAAAAGGGTACAAAAATACCAGGTTCGTTAATTCCCCAAAACGTCCGTCAATTTCAAATTATGGGCCCCACTTTTCTGTACACATGTCATCCACCATGTCTCTTTTGACCAATGTTTGTCCCCATTTTGCTGACTAGGATTTGGGGATGAAACAAAGACCCACGTGTTGCTGAAAATAAATCCCTACTGTGCAAGTGAATAATAAAGCAAAAAGCATCTCTGTTGAATTGATGAGCAAAAAGCAAGTGAATAATAAGCTAAGTCTCGACTCTGCTATAACAAAAAGAGGGGTTCTTTAGGGTTTCCTACAGTGAGATTGATGAGCTTCGACGCGAGAGAGCGATGGTGAGTAATTGACGGAATCCACAAAAAGGCATAAAGCAACAGGTGGAATCGTGAGTAAGGGAGGAATAACGTGAGAGAAACAGAGAGAGTCGAAGTTGGAATTTTCGAACGCATGTGCTGAGATTGTTAAAGCCCAGGACTGAGGAAAGGGCATACGAAAAGCAAAGGTAAGCATGAAATGGGTCCCAAAAATTCTTGTTTTCTATTGTGTACAGCGAAATACCATTAAAGCCCTCGATTAATTTATTGGTTTGCTTTGTCGCAAAGTGAATGTCGTCAAGTGGGGCTCAAGAGCATGCTCAAGTGTTGCACAATCTAATGCTGAACAAGGTAAGCAAAATTTGTTGACTTACAAGACATTTGAGAGGGAGCGATAACTTTGTAGAAGATAGATTAAGAGCAAGTAGTGAGGGAGTCGAAAAAGAAACAATGCATATTGAGGAACAAGATATAATTGATGAGATTGAGTATCTGGGCGATGAAGATTATATTGTTGGTGACATAAATGAACTTGGGGGGTCCTCTTATAAATGCAAATGAAGTAGGTAATGGAAATGTAATAAGGGACACTAGTGGAAATGAGAGTGGGAATAATAAATCTAATGAGGATGAGCAGCAAAATTCAAAGGATTCTGACAGTGAAGATGAGAGTTACAAGGCTGAAAGTGGAAGCTCTGACACTGAGGAGAGTGTTGAAGTAGAATTTGAAGTAGCATGCAGTGATGGAAGTGAGCAAGAGGAGGAGGATATGGGCCTACAGTATGGGGATGGGCCTCCAGAAGAAGTGAGAGGGACTATTGTGGTGGGCTCGGCTGACAAGCCTTTTTTCATGGTGGGTATGACTTTTAAGGATAAGGTGGAGCTGAAAAAGGCTTTGGATACTTATGAAATAACAACAGGGTGAAGCTAAGAATGGCTAAGAGTGATAAGAAGCTAATAAAAGCAGTATGCCAAGAGGGGTGCCCATTTGTATTATATGCTTCTAGTTATGGGCAACAAGTAGGGTTCATGGTAAAGACATTGTGTTTAGAGCATAGTTGTGCTAGGGTGTATAATAACCCTAGAGCTTCTGCAAACTGGTTGGCTTACCATTACAAGGACAAAGTGCAACAAAGCCCTCAATTCAAGATTAGTCAAATAAAAGATGATGTCCAACGTGAGTTGAAGGTCTATGTTAGCATACACAAGTGTAAGAGGGCGAAGAGGAAGATAGTGGAAGACATGGAAGGCAATTTCAAGGATGAGTTTGCGAAGATTGATGCTTATTGCAATGAACTTCGCATCTCTAATCCTGGTTCAGATGTTATTGTGGAATTGTGCAATGAGGCATTAGAACATGGGAGAAGGGTGTTTAGCAGGCTATACCTTTGTTTCAACGCTTCGAAGGTATGAATATGAATTTTAAGTTAGTATTGGAATAACTTTGATTGAATCTGAATTTTACGTTTTATGAACTTGATTTTGTCTAGGTTGGGTGGTCTCAAGGATGCCGGCCATTGATTGGTATTGATGGCACTTTTTTGAAAGGGAAATCAAAGGGTATTTTACTCACAGCTGTTGGTGTAGATGCGAATGACTCCTTGTATCCCTTGGCTTTCTGTTTGACTCAGAAAGAAAATGGCCTTCAATGGGGATGGTTTCTTGAATGCCTTCGAAGCTTGCTGAAACTTGGTAATGGTTCAACTATAACCTTCATATCTGACATGCAGAAGGTGAAACATTAATATTGTGCATTAATACTGTCTTGTCGTTTATGGATTGCTATTGAAAAATGACTTATTTTAATTTCTGTATTATAGGGTTTAGGGCGAGCTATAAATAAGGTACTACCACTGGCTGAGCACAGAAATTGTGCAAGACACATATATGCAAACTGGAGCAAAGTGTGGAGGGGCAACGAATTCAAGAAAGCATTCTTTCAATGCTCGTGGAGTTCATTTCAGCAAGAGTTTAAAGACAATATGGAAGCTCTTGGTGCACTTAATAGACAAGCAGCTGAGGCAGCCATGGCATACAATCCAAAAACATGGGTAAGAGCTTTTTTTATCACTAGATGTAAGTCGTGGATGGTAGACAATAATATTAGTGAAAGCCTAAACTCTTGGATTGATGAGTATAGGTATCTTCCTGTCATTAGGATGTTTGATGGCATTAGATTAAAGATGATGGGAAAATGGGCAAATAGTGAAAATAATGTTAGAAAATGGAAGAGTAATTACAGCCCACGTTGCATTGAGTTCTTTGAGACTAACCGATTTTTAGCTAATAATTGTCGACTATTTTTTAATAGTGATGATGGGTATAAGGTTACTGAGGGTCAAGATAGACACAATGTGTATTTGAATAGTGAAATGTGTACTTGCAAGGCATGGGATTTGACTGGTATCCCATGCCAACATGCTATTTGTGCTATGTATCATGCAAAAGTAGACCCATTAACCAAGATATCTCATTATTACCACAAAGACACGTACTTAGCTAGTTATAGGATAAAGCTCCAACCGGTTAGGGGGAGGCAGTTTTGGGACACTGCCAATTGCCTCCCAATGCAACCTCCACCTGTTCCAACCTTGCCTGGAAGACCGAGGAAAAAGAGAAAGAGGACTGAAGAATCTGCAAGAAGACTGAAAAAGGGAAAATTTGTCCAGAACAGTGTACAAGGTGAACAACAAACTTCCCAACCAGAGAGATTAAGCAAATGCGGTCGGATTGTTAGATGTACCTTCTGCAAACAAGAAGGACACTATAGATCCACTTGTACAAAGGTTGTATCTTCCATACCAACTTATTTAGTATATTGTTAAGAGGTTGTATCATGTAACTAATACATTGAATTTGAAATTGCAGGCTCCTTCATCAAGTAACTCGCAGCCTGCAAGGAAGAGGAGACGTGCCCAGCCATCAACACAGCCACCCACTACCTCCCAGCCATCAACACAGCCACCCACTCCCTCCCAGCCATCTACACAGCCACCCACACAGAAGAAAAAGGTGTCCAAATCCAAATTTGTATGCGGGATGGGTGTAGTCTATAATGAACATACTGGGCGAACTGTATTTAATGTGAGTTATGTTGTTGTCCTTTATGAATGTGCTCTAAATCTGAATTTGTAGTGTTATTGACTTTCTTTCAATTATGATGAAGCCTGGGATGTCATCAGAGGTTGTGGTCCACCAAGGTTGTGCTCAACAGTTTTTCCAAAATAATGCTGATGCCCAAACCAAATTCCAAATACCTAACGAGAAGGCAATTAGGAAATCTAGACGTTCAACTTCAACTGCAGCAGAGGGTTCTAGAAGGATTGGATTCTCGGCTCCTGGTGAACCAATTCTTGATCAACTTCCATTCAAGGCCCCGGGTCTACAATGGAAAGGCATCCCAAGCATTTCAACATCACAACTCTTGGCAAAGAGACATGCCATAATTGCAAAGACCAGGGCTAGGACAAATACCTCTAATATTTAGGCCCATGTATTATCACTTTTTGGGATTTCTTACTAGGGATTTATGCTAGGATGTAGTTTTTTGGATATGTATATAGTTATGGCCTTTTTTGGTTTTTGTTACTCAGACACTTGTTCCTTCAGTGTGATTGGCACATGTTGCCACTGCATATAATGTTAAGTCAAGGCCACGCTTCAATAGGTGTATACTGTGATGACTTTCACATTAGGGATAATTTTTATATCTGTGTATGTGCAACATCAATCAATTGGAGTCATTATAAGACCTTTTCTAGTATTTACTGTGTCCACTGTTTGCATTTGCTTTCATTAAATTCAGTAGGCAGCAATGTATCTAAATTAGCAAGGGGAGTCCTGGTATGGTCATGTTACTGCAACAACTATTGCCCCAGAATATTGTCGGCAGTAGTTAGCCTTGGTTGTATTCCAGCAGATGCTTATATGCTTATATGGGAAGTATGGGAAGTTAATTTTATGCTCATATGGGAAGTTAATTTTATGAGTTGGTGTTATATTTGGCTATGGTTGTATCATTAGCTTGCTCTGATTCTTATAGCAATTTGGGAGCCTGCTCATAGACTTCATATCCCTGTTTGGTATGCTGTGAGAGTTTTACATTGTATCATTACAAAAAAAGGGCCATTGAAAAAGAAACACGAACACTGGTGATCAAACATAGGTGCTGAAGCAAAAATTGCAAAGTGCCTTCAAAGTTAAACCATTAAACGAAATGGAAGTGGAACTATTAAACCATTACATTGTCGTCAAAGATAGTTGCTGAAGCAAAAATTGCAAAGTATAAGAAAAGGAGATCAAAGATATGTCAAACTATTACAAAACTTGTTACATCACAAGTGCCTTCAATCCCATATTAACTTTCCAACTACATGACAATTATCCAAACCCAAGTCATTATTAAAGCAGCCACAACAATTTTGAACTTTACATCACTTCCCCTTATCTTGCTTCTACATTTCAGATTCCTCAACTCTCCATGGATTGCATCAAGCTCCTCAAACATCCTCCTGCCATCGTCGTCTTTTCGAATCTTGGGTTCTCATCATACAATTTATCTATGTCATCCAATAGTTGCTTTATCACAACATTGGCCCTCTCACCAAAGTCATCATTGTGCCAAGCAAAATACCCACAGCCTCCATCCTATTCATAGTTCAACACCGACGTTTAAACACTTGCAGATGCATCAACCATCCTAAAAACATTAAATCTCATACCTGGTAGTAGAATCGACAACCATAGAACCTTCGCCCAGGGTTGCCGTTCGTCCACGCCGTCCAACGAGGAGCAACTAACCTGTGGTAGCATAACCTGATCGGACCATCATACACATCTTCTCGACTCGGTGGCCTCAACAACGTGACTCGTCGTTTACTTCTTACGCTTGTTGAAGATGAGGTTGACGCCATTTATATTACTCGGTCTCCCTTCTTGTCTTGCTGACTGTCCCTTCCTCCAAGCTCTCCGACGGGTTTCAAGGTTGAAGAAGCAGAAACGGGTTTGGGTTTTAATGACAGAAAAATGGGTTGGTGTTGGTATTAAAGCAGAGTCGAGACTTAGCCTTATTCAACAGAAATGCTGTTTGCTTTATTATTCACTTGCACAATAGGGATTTATTTTCAGCAACACGTGGGTCTTTGTTTCATCCCCAGAATCCTAGTTAGCAAAATGGGGACAAACATTGGTCAAAAGAGACATGGTGGATGACATGTGTACAGAAAAGTGGGGCCCATAATTTGAAATTGACGGACATTTTGGGGAATTAACGGACCTGGTATTTTTGTACCCTTTTACAATCATAATGAGTAGTTTTGCACCCAAGGAATGTAAATGGTGCCAGACGCACATGTGACATATGTAGATGGGTATTTTTGCACCTTCGCCCTATAATTTTTGGTAAAGTACAAAAATACCGAGCATAAAAGGGCTTGGACCAGGTCCTTAAGGGTATTTTGGTAATTTTATAGTTTTAAGCAAAGATAACCAACACAATGAGTTTAGAATAATACATGAATAAGTAGTAACTTATGTATTATAAATTTGGGATTTTAAGATCGGACAGTAGACTGAGATGAATATAGTATTGAACAGACAGTAGAACAAGCAGAGGAGCAGGGAAGGGTGATTAAAGTAGTGAACTTACCTCTCCTGCATGTATTTGATATTTGTGCTTATGTATTGATACATGTTGTTTCTTTTCTTGGTTATGTAAAACATATATGAATGAATGAAGATCTATTTTTATTTATGTTATGGCCATAAGTATGTTGTTTGAAACATTGAGCACGTAGATATGTCATTATGTTAGTATGAGTTTATGTAATGTAAACATGTCATGCATTAAGCACTTATCTTGCATACATATTGGTACTTTTTGCTACTGAGATTCTCTCGAATATTACCATACCCAACTAACCATTTAGACGGGTGATCGCAAGAAGCGTGCAGAGAAAGAAAAAAGGACTGCACACTGAGAAACACTGTAATAGAACGAAGGTGGAAAGCATTGAAGAATTTGAGGAAGATGTTATTGAAGAGTTTTTCCATATGGAATCATTTCCTCACTAGGCCTAGGAATTTTGAACCACTTGAGGTATCCGATGCCTTGAGTACTCCTTTAAAGCCCTTTATTGAAGCCCTTCCGGTATTGGAATTTAAGCCATTGCCCTCTCATTTCAAATATGCTTATCTTAAGAGCTCTAACACGCTACCGGTAATTATATCTTCTATCCTTTCTAAATAGCATGAGGTAAAATTATTAAGAGTGTTGAGAGAGCATAAGCATGTGATTTGGTGGACTATTGCTGACATTAAGGGAATAAACCCTTCTATTTGCATGCATAAAATTCTTTTGGAGGATAATCATAAAACCTCTATTGAACATCAAAGGCATCTAAATCAAGAGATGAAATAAGTAGTAACAAAAGAAATTCGTAAATGGCTTTTAGCTGATATTGTATATCCTATATCTGATAGCTCATAGGTAAGCCCAATCCAATGTGTCCCTAAGAAGGGTGGCATGACTGTAGTGGCTGACACCCAAAATAAGTTGGTCCCCACTTATACGGTATCTGGGTGGCGGGTGTGTATGGACTACCAAAAGCTAAATTCTACCACAAGGAAGGATCATTTTCCACTGCCATTTATTGAAAAAATGCTGGACAAGCTAGCAGGACAAGAATTCTTCTGTTTTATAGACAGGTATTCAAGGTACAACTAGATTGCGATAGTCCCAGAGGATTAAGAGAAAGCTGCCTTTACATGCTTTTATGGCACATTTGCTTTCAGGAGAATGTCATTTGGAATTTATAATGCACCTACAACATTCCAATGCTGCATGATGTCTATTTTTACTGACATGATAGAGAAAACCATCAAAGTATTCATAGATGATTTCTCCATGTTTGGCTCGTCCTTTGAATCATGTTTAGATAACTTAGATTTGGTTCTTACAAGATGTGAAGAAACCAACCTGATTCTGAATTAGGAGAAATGTCACTTTATGGTACAAGAAGGCATTGTGCTTGGTCATAGGATATCCAAGAAAAGTTTGGAGATAGATAGAGCAAAAATTGATGTTATTGACCAGCTGCCTCCAGCTACTAATGTGAGGGGTATTCGAAGCTTTCTGAGTCATGCAGGGTTCTATAGGAGATTTATTAAAGACTTCTCTAAGATTGTTAAGCCACTTTCCAAGCTTTTAGAAAAGGATGTGGAGTACAAATTTGATGATGAATGTCTACACGCATTTGAAGAATTGAAGAAACATCTTATTTTAGCTCCCATATTAGTGGCTCCAGATTAGAGTCTGCCCTTCATAATCATGGTTGATGCTAGTGATTATGCTTAGACAAAAGGCAGAGAAATTATTCCATCCTATTTACTATGCAAGTAGGACTCTTGATGGTGCTCAACTTAACTATACAACCACATAGAAAGAGTTACTTGCCATCGTATATGCTTGTGAGAAGTTTCGGCCTTACATTGTAGGTACGAAGGTCACTATCTACACTGATCATTCTGCTTTAAAGTGCCTACTTACAAAGAAGGAGTCTAAGGCACGTTTAATACGTTGGGTGCTTTTACTTCAAGAGTTTGACTTGAACATTATTGACAGAAAGGCACCAAAAATCAAGTAGCAGACCATCATTTGAGGTTGAATACTGAGCTTCAATTTGATGAATCTGAAATGATTCAGGCATCATTCCCTGATGAACAACTTTTCTATGTAGAAAATTCAACTGCACCATGGTATGCTGATGTTAACTACTTAGTCTATGGAGTTTTACCTCCATATCTAAATTTTCATCAAAGGTGTAAATTCCTACATGAAGTGAACAAATACTTCTGGTATGAACCCTACTTGCCCCAACCAACTCATTCAAACATGTGTATCGGAGAATGAACAATAATTTAATTTACAGTGTTGTCACTCTTTTGAGTATGGTGGTCACTTTAGAGGGGAGAAAACTATTGCAAAGGTTATTCAAAGTGGGTTTTATTGGCCCTCTCTCTCCAAGGATACACATACATTTATTCTGTAGTGTGATTGATGCCAGCAAGTAAGGAACATATCGAGGAAGAATGAGATGCCTTTGAACAACATGTTGGAAGTAGAACTCTTTGATGTTTAGGAAATCAATTTCATGGGCCCCTTTCCTAAGTCGTTAAATAATGAATACATTCTAGTTGGGGTCGATTATGTGTCCAAATGGGTTGAAGCCATAACATGCGCCACTAATGATGCTAAAACAATGTTGAAGTTCCTAAAAAAACACATTTTCACCAGATTTGGAACTCCTCGAGAAATTATCAGTGATAGAGGCTCACATTTTTGCAATCAGCAATTTCAAGCTCTAATGAAGAAATATGATGTCAAACACAAGATAGCATTACCATACCATCCTCAAACCAATGGCCTAGTAGAGATTTCTAATCGGGAGATCAAGAACACCCTCGAGAAAATAGTCAATATCACTCGGAAGGATTGGTCGTCCAAGTTAGATGATGCTTTATGGGCTTATCGAACGACATACAAAATGCTAATTGGTATGTCCCCATATCATCTGGTGTTTGGGAAAGCTTGTCACCTACCCGTTGAATTGGAACACAGAGCCTATTGGGTGATAAAGAAGCTCAATTTTGATCCTCAAGCTGTGAAAAAGAAGAGGCTACTTCAGTTGAATGAATTAGATGAATTTCGTCTCTTTGCTTATAAAAATGCAAGGATCTACAAGGAGAGGACTAAAAGAAATCATGATAGCAAGATAGCCCCTAAGCATTTTGCATCGGGTCAACAAGTTTTATTATAAAACTCAAAGCTGAGATTATTTCCAGGGAAGCTAAAATCCAAGTGGTCCAATTTGTTCACAATGGTTTCAGCTTCAAATTTTGGTATGGTGGAGCTTGAGAATGAAAAAGGAGAACAATTCAAGGTGAATGGTCCAAGATTAAAGCATTATTGGGGAGGAGATGTAGATCAGCTAATATCCATAAATTATTTATCAAAAGATGATTGACCAATAGGAAGAGTCAGGCTAAAGACTATAAATTAAGCGCTTCTTGGGAGAAAACCAAAGTTCTCAACTCAATCTCTTTAGTTTGTTATATTTTGATGTGTTTTTATGGATTTATGTTTAGTCTTGTGTTTGTGTAGGAGAAAAATAAAACCCCAAATGAGTCGAAGGAAGCATGTCTGGTTCAAAAGGAAAGTTGAAAAACAAAAACATCAAGGTTGAAAGAGAAATTCCAGGGAATACTTCATGTCTTTACCCTGTATTCATAAATGTCTTCTTATGATTTCGTGTGATTCATGATGAATTGATTTGAGGAATGGACAGGTTTGTGGTGTATTTGAATAGTTAGTATCTTGAAAGTTGTAAATAAAAGTCTATGCATGTGTATTTCAATCTGATATTTGAAATAGAGTGGGTCTGAATAAAAAAGGCCACAAAAATATTTTGGCCGCGGCCAAGAAAGGACAAAAGGTTTTGTGCCACGACCAAATTAGGCATAGATTCTTTTGTGCTGCGGCCAAGACACAGACATCAAATATATATAATTTTTTTTCTTTTTTTCTTTCTTTTTTTTCAAACTTTATATATTTTTTTCAACATACATACTTTTTTTTATATACCTGGCATTTCAATATACATATTGTTCATTTTCTATTGGCAAATTACTTGATTTTATAAAGTACCATTAACACTATGAATAAAATGACATGCATACAACATATGAATGGCTCAAAGGGGTAAGCAAAGGTAAATAAATGTAGGTTTGTGTTTTGGTAAAAAGGTTTAAAATTGGATGCCTCTTTCATTTCCATTACACTAATGCAAATGTCGTTTTGAAAAAGAGTGGAAACAAGTTCTAGAAGGTGAAAAACTAAGTGAGCATGCACACATGGAAAGAATTCAAGGCCCAAATAATCTTCCAACAAGGTTTTCCTTCAATGTACATTCTAACACAATCAATTGCATAGGAAGCTAACCACAAAACATCATCTTCACTATTCCTAATGCTAACCTTACAAACATAATCAATCAAAACATTGCAATCAATTATAAGAATGTTCAACTCTTAAAAGCACTAATGATGTTGAAGCTCTCTTTTCTCAGAACAAAACGTAAGCAAAAATATAATTGTGGGTTCATTTCTCTTCCCATTCACTTGAAAAGCAAAACATAGTTTCAAAAAGTTGCCAAAACACTAGATCTCATGAAAGCACAAAGAATTTATCACAAATGACATTCTTAAAGTGGTAAATACGACCCTTTACCACTTAAGGCATGTATCAAAGCAAGTCATTCTTGAAAAATTTTTGAAAAATTTTCTAGTTTAAGGCATTTTCTCATTTAAAACAACCAATTAATGGGATTCAAAATGTATTTCCCTCCCCCACACTTAATCAACATATTGTCCTCAATATGGAAAAACACTCTAAAGAGAATGCTTAGCAAGTTGAAATTCAAGGCACAATGGTAATTAAGTATGGTAGTGGCAATTGAGAGAAAGCTTTAGGTATTAGATTTCACTTAACAAATTTCAGATTGAATCACTTATCTATTCTAGCACAATTTATTCCCCATGATTGATAGTTGAGTTTCCCTCATTTAATTAGTAGCATCTTCCAAGGTCAAGCAATTCTATAATTAATTATTAATTCAATATATTCCTATATGAATTTAAGCAATTAATCATGCATTAAGATTTATGGAACTCATCAAGACCACACAGCTCATATGAATATATTCCTATTTCATATGTAAATTATGGTTTTAATTATAAGGTCTACACACATGCATCTCCTTTTGGTCTCAACATACATATTTAAATCATTCAAAAGATGGCCAATCAATTGAATGCATTAAAAATAACAATTAAAACTCAATCATGAAGGAACAATTAAAACTAGATTTAATAAGTTAAGATTTAATCCATCATTAGTAAGCTATATCATTACCCAAGGAAAATAGAAATTTAACTCATAATAAAATTTCCTTTGAATGAGGCCACGGATCAGCTGATCAAGAACGACAATCACCTCTTCAACAACTACCTAAACGAGCTCAGCTCGAATTAGATATGGTTTCCCATCCACTTCAGGATGTGGAAGAACATTCCCAAAGGGCTGAAGGATCTGGGATGGGACGAGGTCATGAAGCTAATTAATAGTATTTAATTATATTATATATTTTATAATTAATTGTATCATTTGTAAGTAATTGCATTTAATTATTTTTTATTCAATTATGTTATAGCTTAGGTTTGCCATATGAGACAATAGGAAGAGGTACACGCTAATGAAGATGGGAGACGGTTAGAGGAACATGAGGAATCATCTTTTCCACAGTATAAATAAGGAAGGATGATACCTTTGCAGCAGCTGATCGAGAACATTCCAGACGGCGTCCCACTAAACGATTGGGTGAGTTTTGTCCAGTACAGGAGGAGCACAGAGTGGCAGGATATTTATTTATAATTATAATTTTAATAGAATTTTCATAATGTTTATGTTTTTAATAATTATCATTTTTTATTTTTTTAATACCTTTAATATTGTTATTTTATGCGGGCTCTCTCTTAGAGGAATACCAGGTGCGAGGGCAGCAGTGGATCCACCACATTGTAGGATCGAAGACATTTATTGTCACTTACAGTGAGCTAATAATTTTTTCCAATGTCAATTACTTTTAGCTGGTTATTTCAAATATAAGTTTAGTGTTTTATTGTTCATAATACTAATTTAATATTTTAATTTTTTTAGGAGAGGAAGCTCAGCAGGAGAACTGCCAAACGGACTATAGGGAGTTATTCACTATCACCCATAGACACTGTGCCTCTCAATAGGTAGAGGAGACGATTGTAAGTTAATTTATTACTTTATTGTGAATAATAATAATTTATTGTTTCATAAAATGGCAGGAGCAGATGCAACAGTCACAGGCTGGGTTGCGAGAGACCCAGACTTAGGAGTCATAGGGGTTTGTGGACCCCACTATGCCATTGAAAGCCGATCTAGGTCCAATTAAGAACCCTGAATGCATGAGGGGTATGGGGATAGGCGACAAACCTAGCATGGTCTACAGCAAGAGCGATGCCTCTGAGGTTGGCAGTTCTTGAGCACAGACATCTGGCGTCAGATATCTGAGGGAGGACTTCGTTGATAAACACTGTTTAGAGGTTGCTAGGACCCATGCTGTGATGGCCCATCAGATATAACAGCAAGTCAATTTCTACTACGCTTAGCATACGCAGTTGTAGTATATCATGAACTACATGCTATCCTGGTGGTGGAGTCGCCTGTTCCCTGACGAGGAGCATCGACAAGTCCCCCTATCCCTAAGTTCGTCATCCAGCTGCCTCCTACTACCGATAATGATGGTGCTGTTCACTTTGCTCAATGCCGTGATCCTACCTACCCCCCTAAGGGAGGACCTGATGATCAGTGCTGTGATACTGCCCTCCTTAGAGAGGACATAATCATCAGGCTCCAAATAGTTAGTTTATGACTTTAGTTAGCTTTAGGATAATTATATTTTTCTTTCTAATATTTGTACAAAAATTTGGACATTTATATTTTCATTAATGTTAAAATCTTCTTTCGTTTAAAACTCACAAACAAAGTTTAAAAAAAATAAATAAATAAATAAATTTATTTGTAGCTATTTTTAATACAAATCACTACAAATCAGGAATCTTTGTAGTGGTTAAGTTGATCAAACTGCTATAAATGCAATGAGTCATAACTTTGTAGCGGTTTTGAAAATGAAAGCACTACAAAGTGCACATGAATATTTGTAGTGGTTATAGGTGCTAATTGCTACAACATGTCATGAATCTTTGTAGCGGTTATACAAACTCTAACCACTACAAATTGTCAATTTGAAATTTGAATATTTTAAATCTCACTCATGAAACTTTGTAGCTGTTAGTCCATGCAACCGTTATAAAGTGTCTTGCACATTTGTAGCGGTTTCTTTAAGGGAACTGCTACAAATTGAAAATTTGAAATTTGAAAGTGTTAATTCCCACCAATGGTCATAAACATTTGCAATGATTTGTTTGACATAACTGTTACAAGTGTCAAACATTTGAAATTTGAATTTCATATCCCACCAATGGTCATGAAAGTTTGTAGTGGTGTTTTAATTTATAACCGCTACAAACTTACACTTAGTAGTGGTTTTAGAGCTGCTACACATTGTTGAACGTTGGAGGGTTTAAATATAATCTAGGCACCTGTTATTCTCTGTTCACTCTTCTTCTCTGCAAAATTTTTTACTAGCTATGGATAAGTCATGGATCAGGTTGCCACACAATTCTCTAAAATATTTGTACGCATTAAACAATTTCTTGGATTTCACATACTCTCACGCCTACTGTAATGGTAAGATCATCTATCCGTGTCGGAGACGCAAGTTCAAGAAGTAGCATGCACGACAAGTTGTCAAGGAATATTTTCTTGTGAAGCCTTTCTTGGAAGACTATACGTTCTGGGGAGTTTATAGTGAGAAACCCAGTATGAGATATGATGATGCTCTTTCTCAAAGTTCACAAGTAGGAGTTCAAGTAAATGAAGATGATCCTATTAATGATGCTGTGTATGATGCGTTTGGTTTTCAAGACAATAACTTTAATGAAGAAGTGCAGGGTTCAGAGCTAGTGTTCTTGAGGAATGAAGTAGCTCGGGATTTTTTCAGCCTAATGGATGAAGTAGATCATCCTTTATATCAAGGATGTCGAAAATACTTGAAGTTACCTTTCTTGATCAAATTATATCATATCAAGTGCTTGTGTGGAGTCATAGATAAATGAATGTCAATGTTGTTGGAACTATTACAAGATGCGATCCCCAACACGGAGATTCCCACATTGTTCTCTGAGGCCAAGAAGATTATTAACAGATTAGGCTTAAACTATCAAAATATTGATGCATGCCCCAAAAATTGTATGCTATATTGGGGAGATGATGCTAGCAGGGAGACTTGCAAGCGATGTCACACCTCTAGGTACAAGACAATTCAAAAGGGAAAAAGCAAAGAAGAAACCTGTAAAGATTCTCAAATACTTTTCTTTGAAGCAGCACTTATAAAGATTGTTTGTCATCCAAAATAGTGGAGCACCTAAGGTGACATGAAGTTGATAAGAATGAAGATGGTAAATTAAGACATCCACGGGATGTAGAAGTCTGGAAAGCATTTGACTCAGACTTTCCATCTTTTAAGGTTGACCCAAGAAATGTTGGCGACCAATAGTTTTAATCCATTTGGGAATCTTAGCACCAGTTATAGTATTTGGCCCGTAGTCTTAGTTCCCTACAACTTGCCCCCTGAATGTGTATGAAACAAAGCTCCTTCATTTTATCTATGATTATTCCAAACAAAAAGGCACTAGGTAATGACATCAATGTGTATATCCAACCACTTATTGCAAAATCGCTAGACTTATGGAATGTTGGCATCAAGACATATGATGCATATGATAAGTCACTGTTCAACTTTCGTGCAACATTGATATAGACGATAGGTGACTTTCCTGGGCTTGGAACATTATCGGGGTGAAATGTGCATTCTAGGATGGCTTATCCAGGTTGTAATTTTGACTCCAAATCAGTATGCCTTCCCCACAGTCAAAAGTGGTGCTTCATGGGTCATTAGAGTTTTTCTCGATGGTAAGCATAAGTTTAGATTGAAAAAGAATCATTTCAATTGTAAACTAGAAAAAAGAGGACCTCTTGAGACTTTAACCGATGTAGATATCTTACAGCAGCTTTAGGATGTTGAATTCGAGCTCAAAAAAGGCAACGATGTAGCAAAAGAGGTTGAAAGATTATAGGACTTCTGCTTTTGCGACTCAGCAATGATAAAAGATAAGCATTTTCTTCACTCTTCCATATTGAAAATCTAATTTACTTCGACACAGTTTTGATTTCATGAACATTGAAAAAAATGTATGCAACAATTTGCTATAATGCTGCTTAATGAACCCGAAAGTCAAAAGATCATCTTCAAGCGAGGAAAGATTTATAGGCCATGGGAGTTCATGAAGACGCGTGGCCAGATGAGCATGACAAATTTCACCCGGTAAAAGTCACCCTCATAAAACTGAACAAGGAAGTCTTCCTCTTGACGTTGAAGAAATTAAAAGTTCCTGATGGATATTCAAGTAACATTTCATGATGTTTTGACATGCAAGTTTGAAAGGTTGCTAGGCTAAAGAGTCATGACTCATATGTTTGGGATCTCTGTCTCCTATCCCAATAAGCAAAACGCGTTGGCAGATCAATTGAAGGGTCCTGTTTGTTACAAAAAATAAAAGCGATAGTAGGGCATGGGATCTTTTCCTCCTATCCCAATAAGCAAAACGCCGTCGTTGTAGCTCATTGAAGGGAAATAGAGAGGAGGCTGAGTGGAGAGACATGCCATTAGGGGTAGAAATAGACTAGGTTAGGCCAAGCTTTATTCACTTAAATAGATCTAGGTCTAGGCCTGCAACAAAAATATAAAGCTT
Organism: Inga leiocalycina; assembly: GCA_963242795.1. Classification (NCBI taxonomy): domain Eukaryota; kingdom Viridiplantae; phylum Streptophyta; class Magnoliopsida; order Fabales; family Fabaceae; genus Inga; species Inga leiocalycina. Next base: position 66,263,546 of record OY725321.1, read on the forward strand.
GAGCCTGTATGTGGGTTTTGTTTTAGGCTTGAGCCTGGGCCTTTGAAAGGCTTAACAAGGCCTGAAGCCTATTTAAAGGCCTACTTAAAATGTAGGCCTTTAAATAACTTTTAAAGTCTATGCCTCTAAATTCATATATAACCCTTTAAGTTTATTTATAATCTTACATTATGTCTTAAAATCTTAACACCCATTCTCGTCATAATATAAGGAGTTAGTAAATAGTAAGGAAAAGAAAAGAATATTTATTGACAATAGTTATCTAAGATTGTAGGAATAAGAAAAACTAATCATCTATTGATTAATGAGATATGTGACACCTTACTTATCTACTAGTCAGATGAGTTACTACATAATGATTTTGAACTACTAAGTCAGGTTTGGTCTTGAGAAGAAAATACTTTCAAAAATAGTTAAAAACTTAATCAAACATAGGGTTTGAACCTATAAAGAATGAGTTTTTTGAAAAATTCAAAACTTTTTAAAACAATTAATCAGTAGTTTAAACCCTTCATTTTAACTCATCAATCCTTCAACCATAATTAATCGCTAAAAATATGTGCGACAGAATTTCCGTCACTAAAAATATTAGCGATGGAATTTCCATCGCTAATTCCATCACTAACATGTTATCGACGGATTAGGGACGAAAAATGTTCCGTCCCTAAAAAGAGCGTTACTAATTTGGTTAACGACGGAAATTCAATTTCATCTCTAATTTAGAGATGGATTAAAGACAGAATTTATGTCTCTAATTAGGGACAGAAATGTTGTCCCTAATGACTAATTTCCGTCGCTAATATTTGAGATGGAGTAGCGACGGAAATTCCGTCACTAATATTTGAAATGGAGTAGCGACGGAATTTCCGTCGCTAATATTTGAGACGGATTAGTGACGGAAATTCTGTCGCTAATTAGTTCAAGATTAGTGACAGAATTTTCATCCCTAATCCATCGCAAATTGAATTTTTAAAAAAAATAATTTAATTCTGTCACTAACTTTTGAGACGGATTAGTGACGGAAATTTCGTTGCTAATCAGTTTCAAAGTGAAATCTTTTTTAGAAAAATAATTTAATTTTCTGTCACAAATCCGTCCCTAAGCTTTTTTAATATTTTCTTTCAATTTTTTTTTTTTGATATTTTAAATTTAATGGTAAGTCAATCTTAATAACCTATAATAGTTAAAAAATTGAAAGTGTAATTAAATTGAATGCAAATAAAATCAAATTCAAACCAAATTCTAAAATGATAGTATGTTAACAACTACAAAGTAACAAAAGTACTAAAGTAAAAATGTATATAATATATCAAACAAATTACGCAAATATTTAATGTCAAACAACCTAGTAACCACCCTATGTTATGGTGGCCTATCATCAGCGTTATGAGCTTCAGGGTTTGGATTGTTGACAGCCCCAGAGAGTTTCTGCTCAAGTGCTTCCAACCTAGTTTAGATAATTACATTCTGTTGCTTAAGATTGTGATTCTCCTGTCTAAGCTTTATGACAACATTTTCAATATCAGGTTGGAGCATTGTGTTGATGGAAGGAAGAGGAGACCTATAAGAATAAGATGAGGAATCAACATCTTTGGCTTCAGATCCTAAGCCAAATATGCGACCCTTTTTGTTTTTACCACCTGCAGCCTCTAAATATATGTTCATTTCTTCTTCATCTAACTGATTTGATTGCACATCATTTGATTGCATATCACTTGGAGAATCAGTATTAAAACTTCTAGATGTCTTGATCCTCATGTAATGATCCTATTAAAGAAAATAATGAGTACAAAAAGTTAAAAGATATGAATAAATATAAAATAAAGGATGGTATGCAACCACTAAGATGAATTTGACCATTCAAATTAACACAACAATAACAAGCAATCAACAAGTCATTCTGTTTACTTTTTTTTTTTTTTTTGCTTTTTTCATATGACGCTCTCACCATGAAATAGGAGCTATATCACCATGAAATATAGTTCAGATTCAGCTTCCTTAATTTGAAGGATTATGGGGCAGATCTCATTCCTCACAGATCTGTGTGCCTAAAGGTTTATATATATCAACGAAGCAAGAAAGGAAACAAAAAAAATCATTAGGGAAAAACCTACAAATAAACTTGAGCTCATTGTAAGAAATTACATTTTCAAATCAAGTTCGATAACACTAACTTTTTTGATACATTCTTGGGTTGCCCAATTTTTTTTGTCAAGGATTTGAAGTGAAAACAATGAGCCACAATAGCATCATTCCAGGTAGCTTGGATAGTTCTTGTCTATATTTATCTAAAAAGTCGTAACAAGAGGAGAAGAGCTAAATTAAGTATTTCCTTCACAATTCCAACCAGATGAGTTACAAAATTTTAAGATTTTCAAAATTATATGTTTGACAAAGTAGAGTTCATAATGCAAATGTTAAGCAAAACCACTATCCGAATCAAAATAAAACTTATAATCTATGTTATTCATCTATTTCAAGATCTCCCACCAACTGAGGATGTGGAAAAAGAGACATTTGATAACAAATTCATGGAGACATCAAATAATACATAGCTCCAAATGAAAAAGTGATCATTTTAAAGGTATTGATACATTTTTTGATAAACTATATTGATGAATTTTGTCAAAGCCAAAACCTCAGCTGAATGAAACAAATGAAAAACCAAAAACATAGTCCAATAGCAACACATCTTACCTAGACATCAACAAGAACTAAAGATAGTCAGTTGAAAGCCGATCACAGGGGGATAAATAACTCTAAAAAATTAATTAAGGCATCAAATTACTAGATTAATTGGAACAGTCAAAGTTCAAAACTTATACCAAAAGAAAATTAAAAAAAACAAAAGGGCAAAGATTTTCCAACATGCTAGCAATGTCCTTGATGATGCAAACACAACTCTGGAAAACAAACGAAAGAACAAAATTTCCCAATAAAACCTGCCTGAACTTATTTAAAATAATAATAATTCAAATAAATTAAAACTTGATGCAGAGCTAGATGAAGCATAAAGCAACAAAGGAGAATAAAAAGTTCAACAAAATAGTGAAGTGATGAAGGGCAAGAATCAAAAGAATTATGCTTAAAAAGTAAAAACATAGAAAATAAAATGAAGTACCAACAGCGCCGCCAACAACACCACCAATTACAATGCCAATTGTGACACGAGCAATGCAACTATCCTTCACCATAAGAAAAGTGGAACGAACACAATTGAAGTCTTATTGAATACTGAACCAACCAAAAAAGTATATGAGGGAGAAAAGCCCTAATGAAATTGAAAATTTTATGAAAAGAATCAAAAACCAGAAAAGTATGTGAGGGAGAAAGTCAGTAACTTGAAGTCAAGTGGCGTCTGTGCTGCGATGGGAATGTGGTGAACAGAACAACAGATGAAGGGAAGTCAGAATCAAGAGAATGAAAGGAAGAGTGGGATTACGACAGTGGTGGCTGCAGATGGCGGATGTTCCCGCCGGAAGAGAGCCAGGAGAGGATGACTGGATCCGGGGTGGTAATGGGCAAGAGTGGGGAGGAATTAGGGATTTATGATACAGAGAGGTGAGACGCGGGAGGGATTCTAACCAATTCTTTTGAGCTTTTCTATGAAGGGAATTGCCAAATTTTTTATGTGAGAATAGGAAAAAAAAATTCTTTGGGGGCGGGGAATTTTTGACACACAAAAAGATAATAATTTAACTTCATTGAAATTAGACTACTAATTTAGCTTGTTAAATAAAAACATTACAAATTTAAAAAATCAATTAAAATTAGACTAATTTTAACAAGTTAAATTATTGTATCAATCTGGTCCATCATGTTATTTGTAGCCTAACCAATTAAAATACAACAATTCATGAGCTGATTTGTCACCTCTTAAATATTAGTTGGTATATTAAAAAAAATTAAAAAATTGCACAATATTTATTTTTTCTTTATCTGTGAAATCTTAATTAAACGATTTGAATTTTTAAGAAAAATAAAAATGTGAATCAGATGAGTAGCCAACTAGGATTAATATTAGTTGAATTGTTGTATTTTAACTAATTATACCACATATGACATGACAAACTAAGCTCACACAATAATTGCACATACTAGCTCCACCTTTGATTTAGTATTCAACAATCTTGATATGCTTAGAAAAACACAAAATGAAGTAAATGAATTTCCTACAGGTTATATGAGGCATAAATACCTGTATTAGAGGTTCCTTTGCCTAGCAAGTGTGGCATACGTATTTCATAATTACGGGGTTGTTTCTCAATATAGAGTACAATTAAGGGTGAGATGGTAACAATACAAAACAAAATTCATACTGACTTTATTATTTGCTTTGACCTATCAACTACCATTCTGAACCTACTTATTAGTCTCAATTAACAATCAAATGAGTATTTAACATTGAACTAGTTTCAAAACTTAATATTATTACATCAATGATAACAAAATATTTATTTATAAAGTTATAAATTGTATACAAGAACAACATAAGAAAAAAAAAATACAGTTTCTAAATTTTAGACTAGACTTATATTTTGAAATAGATTGGCCAAATTGCAAGATTGAACTTTTTTTGGATACAATTGCAAGATTGAACTTTTTTTCAATACAATTGCAAGATTAAACTTATACTGTCAATCAAATGAGTATTTAATTACACATTCATATAATATGTGTAGTAGTAATTATTTACATGTTTTTATGTATTATTTGAAATGGTAGAATACATTATTGCAATTTGTCACAAATTCAATATTTTATAAATAAAATCTTATGCTTTGCATAAAACTCAAAGAAACAAGTTGTGATGTCTATACTTTGTAAATTGTATCATGAGTTGTTATGAATTTTAACTTTTATATATTAGTGTTCTTTGTTTGTATTTTTTTTTTAAATTTTTATCTATGGATTTCATAACTATATATAGCTTCAAAACAACTATTGTATTTTTATTTTGTTAAAGAAATCATATTAGTAACACTAATAAATAAGTGTACGAATAAATTGATTAGTAGTCTAATTAATTTCAAGAAATTAGAACTACAATTATTCTTTCTTCATTTATTATGTTAATTTCTAAAAGAGAGTAGTTCATATATTATTTCATTATTTGTTTAGCAAATACGAAGTCACATGACGATGCCATTTTTATGATATATGAATGCATTTCATAAGAATTCATCTCCATGATGTCTCAACAAGTTTTATATAATTATATTATCATTTATTCTTTAAATGGTGAAAGTTTTAAATTTTCAAATTTGTGACGGAATTAGTGATGGAATAGTGACGAAACTTAGATACGGAACAATATCTATCGCTAATTTCTATCAAAAAACAAGATTAAATTACCCCTTAAATTAGTGACGGAATAGTGATGGAATTGATGACAGAATTTAGTGATGGAATTTAGAGACAGAATAATTCTGTCTCTAATTTCCGTCTCTAAACTTTTAGAGACGGAAATTAGTGATGAAATTATTCCGTCGCTAATTTCCGTCTCTGATTCCGTCTCTAAAATCAGAGATGGAAATTAGCGACGGAATTATTCCGTCTCTGATTCCGTCTCTAAAATTTTAGAAACAGAAATTAGCGACGGAATTATTCCATCTCTAATCCATCTCTGATTCCGTCTTTAAAATTAGTGACAGATTTATTGACGATTTAGAGACGGAATAGAGACGAAATTAATTTTCATCTCTAATTTCCTGTTATTTTTGTAGTGCAATATCTATACTGAATGCATATCAGGACTTACTGTCTGGGGACACACAGTCCAATTATCACAAAAATTATGCTAGGTTTTATAGCCTCATGACACACAATCCAATAATCAAACCTATATATTCATGAAACGAATATAATCGATGGTACAAACAAATATGTAAAACAATTACATAATATATGAGAGAAAGAGTTACTGCCTATTGACATTTCCTGCAATTTACCTTCACCAAAATCTTTCCTAGTTTGCTTTTTCTTCAAGCTCAGGCAAATATCAAATCCTATAATTTTACAATTCATGTAGAGATAGGTCATTGTTCATTCTAATCTTATTAACATAATTAAAATTATGTTACTCTTTACCCTCTTATAATCTTATCCTTTAATTTGAAATAGTTGGTTATGATTGATAATCTTTTATACTTATTTTATCGTGTATCTACTAAGACCTATTGAATGTATACTTGCCTCTGAAATTTAGACATTCAATTCAGTATACATGCCTTACAACTTATCCTCAAAACTCTTAAACCCATTATTAACTTTAATTCCTAAAATTGTGATCATTCATGGACTTAAACCAAATCATGTCTCTAATTCTCAAGGAATTATGAAAAACCATAACTTAAGCTAGGGAACTCCGAATGAAGTTATTCAAATTCCTATTTAAAGCTCTTTCAATCCTCTACAAAGGAAAAATAACATCCAGCATTAAATCATGGACATAGTCTCCCAATTCCAGCATGCATAGTAACTATTCCTTTAGTGAGATAAGATATTCTAGTTTTCCTACCAAAATTTTGAAAATTTATAACTTACAATATACATATTCAATTTCTTTATTCTAATATGTAATTTAAAGATATGTAAATCTATTTTAAATTAAAAATAACCACAATAACATATTATGACAATAACCTCATATAATTTGCATAATTGCTCATTGCCTATACAGGATTTTCCCAATTTTTTGTCCAAACTTGCAAAAATCATAACTTTTATTCTAGACATCCAATTAATGTGTTCTAAGACTCATTTTAATTTATATCTTAGGATGTGTACTAAAGTTTACCAAATTTCATAGATAGACGACACCATTTGCCCTGTCAAAACCTCGCTCGAACCCGACTGTCTCTTAAACTCTTCGAAATCGACACTCTATCATATAACCACAAGAACACCACATGTCTCTTTCTAATATGAGTTCTTGTTAGTTTTATCTTTCAAAACACATGTTGAACTCTTTAAATCTCAAATAAACCAAACCAAAATCACCCAAAAACTATAACTTTTGCTTCAGAAATTACATGCATGTGCACTCTGTTTTCTGTAATGAAAGAACAATAAGGAAAAGAGTACATGCAGGCTCAAATCATGGCTTAAAACCTTTAGAATTTTGACCCTATAAACCCCAAAATGCATGCTCTATTTCGACGCTCAACTTACATAATCAAAGACCACAAAAACACACCTCAAAATCGATATGCATGTGCTTATTTCAAGCTTTCATGGTGACAGCAACTCTTTCTCAAAAACACCCAACTTCCAGTACATTTTTAACCTAAAGAAACTCACCAAATCAACCAAAAATAGTTGGGAAAAGGTGTAGAAGACTTACCTAAACCAAAATCTATGGTTGCATGTAGCTTATCTGGTCACCTTCTTCCTCTTCCGGCAACTCTCTCCAGTCTCTATTTCTCTAGCTCTCTCTCTTCCTCCCAGCTCACTCTCTCTTTTTCTCTTTCTTTGTTCAAACGCTAAATGAGAGTGGAGAGAAGTGACTGAAGTGCTTTATTGTCTATGTGTGTCATGTGTGTGAGCGTGAGTGTGTGCGCGTGCGCGTATACGGGTGTGTGTGTGGGTATATGTGTGTGTGTGTTTTTATCCCATTGATCTCACTCATAAGGCTTTAACTTTCCTATTTTGTCTAATCTCTAATTTTCTTGATCACGGGTAGCAAGTTTGGGTTTCATAATTCCGCTTAAACTTTAGCCCAATTCTGATTTTTGGGTTTGTGTAATACAATTACTAATTTTCTCCTTTCTTTATTGGTGCTAGATTGCCGAATAAATTTCATAAATTAATCCTTAATACTTTATAAGGATTTTCTTCCTTAATTAGCTTCTTTAAGCTATAAAATATTTTCTTGAAAATTTCCAAGCCAACCCATAACCTCTAAGTATTTTTCCTTGAATTTTTGCGAAAATAGGCTTTTAATTCCCAGAAATTAACTTTTAAAATTATTTAATTCACTTTTGGGAAATTAAGCCTCTACATAATTTTCAGGACATTACAAGATGTATTTTTTAAAATAGACCAAGTATAACGTACAAGCAGTATGTAAAATTGGATTTTACCTCTTTTACTTTTCCTACATAAATTGTGACAAATTCATCCTATTAAGATTATAATATTTCATTTTGCACTAAAATAAACTCATAGCAATTATTATTATGTTTTAGTAAATGATGCAAATCAGGGAAGGGGGAGTAAGTTAGCATTGTCATCTTGAGTGATCGAAGAGAATAGAGGTAGGAGTGAATGATTGATGTGAAAGTAAGGGTTGAGTATAATGACGATATGATATTAAACTTAGGATTAAGGTTAAGTTGGTAAATTTATAAATAATTTATAAAATATTTTTTAGATGTTATTATTACACACACACACACACTCTCTCTCTCTCTCTCTCTATCTCTCTCTCTCTCTCTCATAATAGTATAAATTAAAAAGTTAAGTAGGCCAAGTCTGTAGGCTTGTAGGCTAGGCCTTATAAAAATAGTTTTGGCCTGTTTATCTAGATAGGCCTGGCAATAGGCTTAGGCCTGGACTTGGCCTATTTACTAAATAAGCTAGCTTAGGCTTTATATAAGCTAAGTCGTAGGCCCCTGATAGCGGCCTGCCTATTTCCACCCCTACACACCGTGCCAGGATCCTACTTAGGTTCAATATGATTGGACAACTTTAACATAATGGACATAAGGAACTTAACCTAAGATTGACCATTTTAAAATCAATAGAAAAGTTAATATCCTTGCAATTTTCCTTCCGTAAAAGAGATCGATCAGTCTATTAAAAAATAGAAAATATATAAAACAGATATATGTTTTATCTTGTTAAAGTCTCTCGCATTTTTAATGAACTAGATGAATAATGACAAGTTTGTATAAAACAATAATAATTATCAGCGCGAAGATCCTTAAATTATCTTTGGACAAATATCGAATTGTTATATATTCTATTAAGAAATTTATGTTGATATCATTTTTTTGATACATAATTTATGTTGATATCGTTGTTCATGAGGTTTTCTAAATATTTCATCTCTTAACAAACCCTAACTTTAGAATGCCGATAAATATATCAGGCAAAGGAAAAAGAGTATTTCTATGAATAGAATTCAAGCTAGAAAGCGCAACAAGATAAAGAAAGGAAGAAAAGAGCAAGAGTCTTAAAAAATATATGGCTTAAGGGATAACTTTGCCTTGGAAGTTTTCACTAAGGGTAATTTTGTTCTGGAAGTTTTTCTGAGGATAGTTTTTCCCCAAAAGTGTAGAAAAGGGAGTAATTTTGTTCTATCCATTATCCTAGTTAATGTTGACTGTTAGTTGATCAAATATATTGAGCTAATAGTTCACATGTCACCCACATCTGTTTTTGTTAATATGCAAATTTGCCCCAAAAATTTTAAATCTAACTTTGAACGAAATGAAGTAAATAACACATGGAGTTTCGGGGCAAATTTGCACCTTAACAAAAATAATATAGATGACATGTGGATTGTCAGCTCAGCATATTTGATCAACTAATGGTCAAATTTAACTCGGATAATGGTCAGAGTAAAATTGCTCTCTTTTTTATACTTCCGGGCAATATTGTCCCCTAAAAAACATCCAAGGCAAAATTGCCTCTCTTTGAAAACTTCTGAAGCAAAATTGTCCCTTAACCAAAATATAAACACAATAGAGTCAAGATTTTCGAAAAGAGGAATACTTGCACACATCCTTTCTCTTGACTTCACACACTTGCTGGTCCTTAGAGAAGAAATCAAGAAATAGAAAAAGTATTAGGCGTACTTTTGGTCTTTTAAGTTTATATTAGGTGTAATTTTGGTCCGCTAACTTCATAAAGTATACTTTTGGTCCTTTAATTCTAATACCATTAATGTTGCTAACGAAAAATGCTAACGCATCAAACTCAAGTGATGATGGTATAAACTTAAGTGATTATTGTGTACTTAAATAATATTAATCTTAAATTTAAAATATGTGTAAATTAAAAAATACCTAAAAACCTAATGAAGCAATTAATATCAAAACTTCGATTGGATTAAAAAATTTTATTTTAATAATCTGAATATATTTGTTTAATAATCCAAGTAGCAAAACCTCCATTTCATTTGCAAGACTTGTTGGTTTCTTTTATTTTAATAATATAAATATATTATATTAAAAAATCATATCAAAAATTAAAACTTAAATATACTTTGTCAACCGCACAATCACTACTTGAGTTTACTGTGTCAACATTTTCCGTTAATAACATTAACATCGTTAGAAATATAGGAGCAAAAGTACGCCTCATATAAAACTTAAAGGATTAAATGTATAATTTAGCCCCAAAAAAACAAAGAAAGAAAGAAATCAAGAAATGTTCATTTAAAAAAACGTTGAAAAGTTTTATTTCCAATGAAAACCTTGATTCCGTTCAAGGAATTATATTCTTAAATTCTTAAATATAATTAAAAGTTATGAATGATCCTAGAATAATATTTTTCCATTTATTTAATATAATTACTAAAATGACCCATACCAAATTAATAGTTTTTATAAGGATTATACTTACATCAAGTTTCTTATATCCATTACATCAAGTCCTCCAATCACACATGGCCATGTGTCATTTTTTTTCATATAGGCTTATAGTTAAATGATGATGATGATGATAAAATAGCACACATGGTCACATGTGATTGGAAAACTTGATGAAATGTATAAAAGGAACTTGATATAAATATTTTACTTTTCTTCAGACATCAAAATCTTTATCGTGAAACATTCAAATATACAAATTTTCAATTTTGTATTATAGTTGTGAACAAATTGTCTTGATTAGTTTGAATGAAGGGTCCAAAATCATAATTAAATAAATCTGAAAAAATAAAAATCAATAAAATCAGAGAAAGTGAGCGAAGAACATTTTCAAGAATTACTTTAGGATTCTTGGAAATGTTAAGGGAATAAAACAAAGGGCATTGTTTTTAGGATTATTTTCTACAAATTGTAGACTTAAAATTATATATAGTCCTATATTTTGATTTTTTAAAGGAATTAGAAAAGTTAACATCGTTGAGGTTTATCCCTAGTAAAAGAGAGTGTGGGGTACGAAAATATAAATGAAAACATATAAAAATATCATCTATCAAAGAATTGTCTTGTACCAAATTAAAAAAAAAAAATCTTGTAATATTTTAAGTTTGTTACATCCTCTTTATCTGAAAGAGAAAAGTTTTTTATTTAGTAAGATTAATTAGGATATTTAATTAAATAATATTTAAAGTTTGTTATATATATTTCAATATTTTTGTTGATCTCTGCATTATTCATGATATCTTCAAAACATCTTCAAAATTATTTATAAATAGAGATTGCGAGAGTATAAAGGTAGAAAAGAGGGATGAACATATATAAGAATAGCTTCTTCTTTTTTTGGCCAACAGTAAGAATAGCTTAAAAATATAGGAGGCAAAGGAAGTTATAAAGGTATAATCATTAAATTTTATTTGGCCTCTTATTTCCACCGCTTTAATTTCGGGCCCGTTCTTTATATATATATATATATACAGAGAGAGAGAGAGAGAGAGAGAGAGAGAGCCAGATTCTTTTCCAATAATCAATAATCGATCAAAGAAATTGAGGGAAAGAAACATACACTAAACCAACAAGGCGGTTGGTTCTGGTAAGGAGGATAACAGAAAATGAGTCAATTTGAGATGCCAACTGGGGGGAGATTCTGTACAGAAGATACCGAACTCATCAAAGACTATCTTTACAATAAAATCATGGCACAAAAAATACCGTTCGAAGGTGTAATAGTAGAGTACGACCTTTATGGTGAAGAGAATCCTTGGGAAATCTGGGAACGTTTTAGTGAACATGTGGTTAAAACAGTTAACGGTGAAGTTATGTACGTCTTCACAAAAGTAAAGAGGAAGAACCCTCAATTTAGGAATGCAGAAAGAAAGGTTGGATTAGGGTCTTGGGAAGGAGAAGCTCATGCAAAAATTATAACAGTCAACGTAAACAATTCAAATCATCAATATGTAATTGGATTCATGAAGAGGTTTAGATTTGAGAAAAGTAGAACTGATCAAGATGGAAAATGGATCATGCATGAGTATTGTCTTCATCCAACGATATTTCCTTCTAATTATTATTACCTATAAGTCAGTACCTTTTTCTTAATAATATATTTTTATTTATTTATTTTAAATGGAGTAGTTACCAATAACTTGCAAATCAGAAGTGGCTTAACATTTTTTTCCCTGTAATTTACAGATGAAAGATTATGTTGTCTGTATGATAAGAAAAACTGATAGACCCGTCAAAAACGGGAGAAAAGAAAAGAGCCGGAAAAAATCCACAAAAATATTATGGAGAGCAAAAAGATAATCAAAGAAACAAGAAGGCAAGAGTAAAGCCAAAAGAAAATATTCAAAGCAGAATTTTTGAAGAAAGAAAATATAATCAAAGAATTCCAGCCCCCAAGATCCAGGAAGAAGAGACCAACTTGTCCGTGGATGACGTCTGTCCTTGGTTAGAGACAAACCTAATGTATAATATAGTCAAATTACATTGTTGGATTAAATTGTAGAAGTTTAAAAATACTAAAAGTACTCTTTAATTTTACATAATTTGAAACATACTTCAAAATATATGTGATGTAGTTCTCATGACGATCAAGGAGAGAAGAATGATAAAGAATACTTTAAACAGATCAAGTCATCCATGAACACTTTTACGCGTCAGGCCTACAAATTTTTGAAGTATGATATGTTTTTAAAATCAATTTCTTTTTGAAATAAATGTATGTTTGGATATTTATTATTTAAGCAAAGAAAAAATAACTATACGAATCTTTTCTTGTTATTTGAATAATTATGTATTTCTTTACCGTGCTGCAGATTAGAGGAAGGAGGGTGCCAAAAGATGTTAATGCTCGGAGCAAGACGTAGACTAGGACGTGTTTGGCAAATATAAATTGGTGTTATGGATTATTTTGAATGTTTCATACTTTTTTTTTGGCCCGGAATGTTTCATGCTTCATACCTTGAATATTGTAAGAGAAATCATTTATAGAATCAAAACTACATTACTGTCGTATGAAAAAAAAATCTAATTATGATACAAATTATATATAAACATATACACTCTGTTTAATAAAATCACGTTATAACTTTTAATGACAATTTGATATCATACTTTTAGTTGAACAATGGCCAACTTAATCAAAGGCAGTATGTGTAATTTCCCTGCCAACAAAAATTGGTCATATTGATAAGTAATTGACTCATAACTTACTGAGTCTACAGGTACACCCTAACCCTAATGAGGCATCAGGATCCAACTCACATAAATGTTGAATGTATATAAAAAAATTTCCTTCATTAATTCCATATAACTTACTCCCTTTATTATTAGAATTTGGCTAAAGTATACTTTTAGTCCTTTAAGTTTTATATGAAGTATACTTTTGGTCCCTTAACTTTATAAAGTATACTTTTGGTCTTATATTTCTAACACCGTTAATATTATTAACGAAAAACATATATTGACACAGTAAACTGTGCAGCTGACAAAGCATAAGTTGTAATTTTTTTAATATAATATATTTATATTATTAAACTAAAATAAACCGATTACAAATCCTAGAAATATAGCCCTCCCTACCCCCTCACGTCAATCCCATGAGCCTCTTTTCCATTCTCAATTCTCATTGGATTGCAGTGGGGGAGCAAGTCAAAATAGAAAGACTCACATTGGGTTTAGAGATAATCAGGCTCGAACTGATGACTTTCACCACGTCAAGGTAATACTCTATAGCTGAGTTATATCCCTTTTTTGCCCCGCCCCCAATCGAGAAATAAAACTAAATAATCCTAAGGGCAGAGGGTTGAGAAATTCAATGCCACTATTCTTGAACAACTTGGAGTCATGCCTTCTTTTCTTTTCACACTATTACGGTATTAAACTAAAATAAATATCGCTAGAAAAAATTGAGATTTTGATATTTAGATTATTAAACTAAACTTTTTTAATACAATCGAAGTTTTGATATTGACGGCTTCATTAGGTTTTTAGATATTTTTAAATTTAAACATATTTTAAATTTAAGATTAGTAGTATTTAATTATATAGTTATCACTTAAGTTTACACAGTCATCACTTGAGTTTGTTGTGCCCGCATTTTCCTTTAGGAACATTAATGGTGTTAGAATTATGGGCTAAAAGCTCTTTAAAATCTTTAGCGGGATGGAGGTACTTAAGGCATATTTTTTCACCTCCTCTTAAAATCATTCACACTTCACACAAATTTATTGGCCAGATCTGTATCCCTGTCATAAATTTGTTTCTTTCGGCTTTTTCGCTAGTGTTTGTCTACTCTATATCCAACATTGATGAGATTGGGAATGTAAATGGTATTGCGTAGTTTCAATTCCTATATTTTTATCTTTATTTCTGGAGACGTTCTTAATTTTTACACATCATCTGTAGATTTGTAACTTGATGATAATGGGTAACCAGCATAATCAAAGGAGCTTACGTTTCTGCAATTATTAAGAATTGCGGGGGTAAAGAAAGGGAAGGGAAAGGATCTGAAGTTTTAATAATCATTTTGATAGAGTTAGATTTGAAGGTGGAAAATAGAAGCAAAATGTTAGCTTTATAATCTAAAACAACACCAAAAACTTATCCTACTATGTGGGGTTGGCTAGCTTTATAATCTAAATGAGATCAATTAAAATATTAAATCAAAATTACACTTCCCTTCTCAATTCTGAACTTCTCTTGTACCTCCTGCATGTCCTTTGCTAGTTGAGAAATAATAATAATTCTGAACCCTTTCTAAGAGATCTCAATTGCATGAAAACCATCATTGCGCTGCTTTTCAACCAATGTTGTATGCTTAGAACTACCCCATCCTGTATATTTTGATAATATAAATATCTTAGTTTTGTGTATAATTCACATATGGAATTATTGTTAAGTGTTCGTTATTACTTTTTTCCATATAGATAGGACAAAAATCGCTGTTAAATTCTCTTGGAAGGTTTTCTTCAATTTCAATTACAAGCTAATGATTGATTGATAATGAAAATAATCTACTTGTTTTTTGTATTTTCTTGATTAAAAGTGATGAATGAGATGGATGGATTACCCTTGGAATGATGTGTACGTGGTAATTATCTTTGCTATCTAATTAATTAGGCATAGTATTGCTTTCATTAGTTTCTCTAATGAACCTTGGATTAACACTCAAATTATTCTAATGTGCAGCATGAATTAATTATGATATTATTTCCACTCAAGAATTACAACTAACTAGCTAGCCACAATCCCACTTGTTTAATCACTAAAGAGTCATAGACGACGCATTTTAACAAATAACACTGTCAAGCAATCAAAAGGGAAATGCAATGTAAGCACAGGTTTATAAAATATATCATGATCAAACAATATACAACTCTTAATAACACAAATGTATTAACCAAAACACGACTCCTTAAGTCATAAACATAAATTTTTACCAAAATTTAAATGAATACAACTTAAGAAGATGGGACTAAGAGTGGAAAGTCACTCCCCTCTGTAGCCCAATAGCTCAAACACTTCACATCATCCCAAGAATAGAGAAAACCTATCCACACATCATGGAAAGTTTAGCTCCACAAATCTCCAAGAGTGATGACATAGAAGCTTCAATGGATGTGAAGATAAGGTGTAATGGGTGAATGGATGAGAGGAAGAGAATGTGGAGATATCAAGTGGGGTAGCCTAAGATTTCTATTTTATTTTTACATGCGGTGATGAAGCCTAATAATGGGTGATGAAGATGGTGAAAAATGTGTCTCCTTTCTAGATGATGAATTGCTGCGTCTTTTGCCTTCAAATTAGTAAAAATATGGCTAAATAATATTGGTACGTGGTACTGAATTTCGACGGATTGAGATTGAGACTGAGATTGATATTTTAAAAATATATCTGATACGAAGTAATAGTTGGAGGGAATAATTTCATTAATCTTATTTAATAAATAGTCACTAATTATAAAAAGATCCAAATACCCATACCCTAAATCCCAAACTTAATCCACAGCTTAGATGCAAACTCCGCCTTCACCGTCCATCGTAGATAGTTTCTAGAATTCGACTTCAGTCATAGATGTTTCTTCGACTTTGATAGGTGGTTTCTCTTTCATACTTCTCTTTGACTTTCTGGAATTCGACGTCTATCGCATATGGGTACAAATATCTCTTCGACTTTCTGAAATTCGACTGCCAGTCGCATTTGGTTTGGATTTATTTGTTGTGTCAGTTATACTTGTATTGGCTACTTTTTGTTGTCTTTCTTTGTAGTGCGTCACGTTGTGGTACAGAATGTCGGTCTGAACCAGAAGCTGGATTTGAAGATTGCAGAGGTCAGGTATTTTGTTGGGGAATTGAGAAAAGCTGTTGGGTTGGAGTCCAAAGTCCCAAAAACATCGTCGTATACTGGTCTTGCTAGAATTGCTGACCTCCGTACACTGATTCTCTGAGATGTAAGATACTGAAGACTCTTACTCGTCATCAATCCTGAGCTTTTTGTTTCTTGAATTTCAATCTAAAATTTAGTCAAGAAGTGATAAATACTGCAACCAAAGCCAGGTTTGAGAGTTGATGACTTATTTGCCCTTTTTTTGGGCCAACCATCTCCCTCTGCTTTTGACTTTGAAATTGTGTGCGATGTTAACTTCTTATTATTGAAGCGGCAATAAGGATGAGTTGAATGAGACACTTACAAACAAGAGAGATTTGATTTTGAACCAAATCATTGGGAGGTAAATTGTAATTTACCTTGGATTGGCATGGTGACGTTTGTTAAGTTGCTAACTTATGTAACTTAGCTTTCTAGTAAGTTAGCCAAGGAAGTCAAGCATTAGAAATTTGGTAAGAATAATTTTTTATTTTTTTGTGAGGGTATTATTTCCATCTACTGTCACGCTTCAGTTGTTCTCAGCAAGAGTGATGACTCCTAAGTCACAAAACTTGTCTTTGGTACTCTTAATGAGAATTGTCTTGCTCTTCATGCTTCATGAAGATCTCCAGCCCACCCTTTTTTACATATATGCTCCCCTCCTGTAGCGGCAACCTATCTTGAGCTCAGTTTCTAAGAAAGTTGCAGCTCAAAAAATGAGCCAAATATTGTGGTGTTCTGTTTTATTCTATAACATTCTTGTCTATTTGGAAATGTAGCAACGTTCTACTGTTTGCAGGTGCATGGACCTGGAGCTGAGTAGCTGACATAGACACCCTTTGAATAGAGAGGTGACACAGTGTACCTGGTTACTTTTACTCATTATGATAAAATATACTAAATGCGGCATCATAGTATAGTCTTATCTCATACGCATTTTTCGCAGGAAGACTTTTTTATGATTTTGCATGACATCCTAGCTGATATGGAAGAAGTTACTGAACTTCAACCATTTGCTGATGCTCATGTACCAGTAATGAAGTTCAAGTTCCAGAGTATATCTATCGATTTGCTTTATTCTAGTATATCTCTTTTGGTTGTCCCAGAAGTAAGTTCCAATTCCTTATATATCAAGGGTTTGATATTTCATTGTTTTTCATGATAATAGTGGCAGCCTTGACCAAACTTGGTTATGGTCAGATGTCTAAGATCTGGTGAGTCAATTAGTCTCTTCATCATCATAGTCACACCGTCAGTGCAGAAAATTTTCGTTTGCTATGTACAGGTAATAATATTATCTTGTTAATATCCCTAGCTGAACCCTTTTGTAGTCTCACTAATTGAACAAGCCCTTGGACATGTTAATTTATTCTGATTTTATGTTTTATGATATGACTTCCCCTTCTCTCATTTAATCTTCTCTTTGTTCAGGAGAAAAAGGATACAGCTCTAAAACGGGAAATTGTATGTGTTACGCAAATGTGCACTTGTTTGAATAATAAGGATCTCTTGCTTCTTTGATCAGTCTGCTAAGTTGCTGCATAATCGTCAACCAAATAATTCACCTGCAGGTGAGTCTGAGGATGAAAAGCCCCAGAGAGAGAATTGCAAAGATGCTTCACGAATCAAACAAATTAGGGGAATTTCAAAGAAAGAAGACATTAGTTTATATTTTGGCCAACTTCTTAGATTATATTCTGAGACAGTAATTGCTAGATGGTAGTTAGGTGAATCTAGCGGCTGTCGTAAATGGCTTTAGGTGATGGGATGTAGAAACATTAGTTTAGTTTATGCTTGGTTTGGAATGTAGTTTTTGTTTGTAAGATATAGTGCCTTTTAGTTTGGGAAAAAAAATTGTACTAGAGCAAAGTAGCTTCCTGTGGATAGTTGTTGTAATAATGCTTCGATCTATTTGTGTTACCAATGACTTTGATGTTTGTTTATGATGATAGAATATATAAACACACGTATCATGAATAAATTGAACAACGAAAGTGAAGCAACATCTCCAATTTAGGAAATTCAAGCAAAATGGATAGACAAAAGCAACTAACCAAAAGTCCAATAACTAGAGTCCCTGTGCATAATGAATAATCAATGAACAAACATCTAATATTGAAATAATAAATACCTACCTAGTAATCAATGAAAAATATCTACTATAAAGTTAAATAAATAATAAATCTTAGAAATTAGAGTATTTATGCTATCATCCGGCAAAGTATATAAGCTTTTCCCTCTTGAGGCATGCTATAGAATGCAATCAACAATTTCTCATCGGACATCAACTTGATATAAGCTAAATCTCGTGGTTGATTTGTAAGTCCTTCAACCCGCATAATATCAATATAAAGAGAGTCCTTCATGTCATCCAAATGCTACTTGCATTCTTCCATATATATGCTTCTCATATTCATCTTTGTTCATGTACATGGCTAATCACTCACTGAAGCCTTCAGCCAACTTATGAGCAATTCTCTTCATGCCTTGGAGTAGAAAGTCTTTATGACCGGCACTATTTCGCTTTTGCTTTTTCGACCTTGCACTTGCTGCAGATGGAGCTTGCTCATCAGGAGTCTACTCAAATGGCAGGTGCTCATCTGGAGTCTACTCAGATTGCAAATTTTTTTCATGAGATATATGTATGTCCCCATCATTGTGCTCGTTCAAACCAGGTTAATTATTTATCTCTTCAACAGCATCATCATATTGTTCAGACTCCTTGCCTTGTGCGCGATCCTTATTGAATATAAGGTTGAACTCCTCATAATAAGGGAAAGACATATGCCTGAAATTAGCAACACCCTTGTGAGCCTATAAGCACATTACATAAAATTGACATCATGACTAATTAAATGTGATTAACAATAAACTATATATATATATATATATATATATATATATATATATATATATATATATTATTAATCACATTTACCTTTATATATTCATCCCAAACTGTCTTAGGATCTATCACACATTTTGTTTTAGAGTTCCAACCAAACCTAGATAAGTTGAGAAGGTTAGTCACCACACTATAGTGAGCTTTTAACTTTTTATATTTGGATTGGATATGAGGATGGGCTTGAATATGGTATCCAGGTATCGTCTCATGAAATTTATCCTTCAATGTGTTCAAGACACTAAGCCTAAGACCATTTTCACTAACAAGATCACCCTTCTCATACAATTCTAGCATGAAACAGATTAACAACTCATCCTCTGCACGTGTCCATTTGTGAATATCCAACTTTCCAAATTTTATGACATGTTGGTAAGTCGTAAGACATGTTAGAACCTAACATAAAGTATGCATAAAAGGAAAACATTAATAGCATAAATAAAAAAAAAAGCATTTATAGCATAAATAAAAAATGTACAAAATACACATCTCTTTCAACTCAATGTTCGATTAGAAGTAAAAGCAGTAAACATTTTATTAGCAAGATTGTTCCTAAAAGTAGTCTATTGATTAGAGCTGTCCATGTGTTTGAATTGGGGGGTTGTACATCATGTCCACACCAACTTCCAAGTCATCTACTTCATTTTCAAGTGGATTTACACCGTCTTGGTGAATTAAGTTGTGCAAGAGGCAGCAGGCAATTATTATTTGGTGGTATGCCTTAATGGGATAAAATGATGGGCTCCTTAAAATAGCCCATCGTAACTTCAAAATGCTAGAGCACCTCCCAATGACATTTCCCACCGATTAATGTCTTATATTGAAGCACTCTTGTACACTTCTAGGATATCGCCCTTCTCTCCATTCATTTAAGTGGTATCTTTGTCTTCAATATAGTGCAAGAAATCCCTCACAATTGGCATACCCAACATCAACCAAGTAATATTGACCTTGTGGAACTATTAAGTCATTCCTTCTATTAATGGCATCACGAAGAACCCTTCCATCTGCTGTAGACCTTTCCCAACAAGGCAACACATATATGAAGTAGTCATCTTGTGAGCAAACACTCAGCACATTTGTGGTTATGTCTCCTTTCCTATTTCGGTATCTTGCCTTGTCCAAAGCAGAAACTCTCACCTTAATATGAGTTCCATCCAAAGCTCCTAAACAATGCTGTAAAAAGAAAAATATATATTACAAATTATCTGTATGTTTATACAAATTGTAATAAATATATAACATATATATCTACCTTGAACCATTTCCATGTATCATCATTAGAGTCTTCTACCACATGCTCTACTTTCTTGAATAAAATATGTCCAACTCTCATCATACTATGTAGAATGGAATTGAAATACCTACTAATGGTTTCTCCATATCTATTAAAGTTATATTGTATTACTTTATTCTTCACATGATGTGCTAGTATGTGAAGAAAAATGGCAACTTACTCATCTATAAGCATATTCTTACTAGGTTGGAGACCTCCGACATCCGTTAGCATAGAGCATAGCTTATCATATGTTGACCTATGCATTCTAAGTAAGTTGTAACATGCTACAACACTATTACACACTAATCTCTTTAGATAAGATCTCTTTGTGATCAAGTCCATTTTGTAAGGTATATGAATGATTCGTCGCCTCCTTAACATGATCATCTACTCACACACAGATAAAACCAATGTATTGCCTCATCCATACTTTGCCACCAGAGTAACAAGCACATCTGGGTTCTCTATTCTTCAGATATTGTCATAACTGTGTAAACAACCATATAAGAGTTAACAAGGAAAAATGTCATTGATTGGTCTTTTCACTTTATGTAATGTGTTTGGTTCTCTAAGTTGAAAGATAACAAATCCTCATGTAAAGAAAAACAGTGTCAGAGCAAATCAAACATAAATCCCAAATCAAAACTAAGTAGCAAAGCAAAGCTCTCCAGCCACTTTGCACATCACAAAAAATTAAAACCCTAAGACCATGCACAATGTTCCAAAGAGAAGCAGGGAATATAATCTAAGCACACAACAATGAGCAAGGCAAGAAACACACTTCAACCAGCTTGATTAGTATTAATCAGAGCAAAACAAAAACAAAAAGAGAAGAAAACAAAAGTAGGACTGTTTTCTTCTCTTTTACACTGTAATCTGTATTCATCTGCAAGGAAGTAGGTAGCAGTTGTTACTCATGGAGATGTCATCAAATCAGTGTTCAAGGGAGTCGATACACCTAGTCAATGTCTTTCACTTGGATGAACACAAGTAAGTCATAAAACTTGATGGGATGTTAGCCATGTCACCCAAAGAGGACTTCTGGTAGGCCGTATTGCTTTGACTCATATTCATTGAACCAATAGTGATACCATGCTTTCAAAATAATACTGGTTGTGTGACTTGTGAGGAAGGAAAGGGAAAACAAGGATACCATTTTCTTCTCCTTTAAAGTTTTTACTTTTATTTTATAATTTCTTTGGATGTACAGTATTACTAAAGAGACCACCAACTCATTTGAATTTGTGAGCTAAGCCAAAATTTGGAGTCATTTAGGAATGAAACCCACCTCACATTTTCTCTTCTATTCCCTAACAATATTATTTTATAGAGAAGCTTGAACACATGCAAAAAACCTGGCAGGGTTTTGGATGGGTGACTCCATCCTTTTTGGTAGCAAACAAAGGTGAGGGTCAAAGTTTTCTTCTTAGTAAGCCAATTAATGTGGACCAAATAGGATGATAGGACAAATAGACCCAACAGCTATTGTCTATTCTCTAATTTCTAAAGTAGTTAGTTTGATTGTCGTTTGGGATGACATTAGCTTTATCCCTTACACATTCTTTCATGTTACTTCATCTTTAATGGAATTGAGAGAGTTGCTCAACTATTAATTTTGCAAAGAGGAATGAGAGTATTCGATTCTGTTTTCTTCATAATGGCATCAAGCAGTAGGACAAATTATATTAAGAATACAGGGTAGAGACTAGTGTCAAAATTGTAGTTTTGGGCCATAATTGAAATTTTCCAGTAAAAATTAGTAAGGAGGGAAACCACATTTTATATACATCTCTACCGTGGGTTCCATTCCTACATCATTTATTATCTCAACTAGCACTCCCACACTAATCATAACTACCCAAAAAAATATTCAGGTCAAAATCCTGAAAGGAACATAAAATGATTAGAACAACAGTTTTCAGATTGTCTTGAGAAATAATCTATCACGAAGAAATTGTGAATGAATACTTTAGGGCAAGAGATTCAAATGCAGTCTAATTTTGGGATAAAAGACTTGATCATAACACAATAAAAGAAGAAAATAAAAGAGGAGACACAATACCTCAACTCTACGATTGTTCTCCAAGAAAACAAATCTGAAAAGAATTGTTAACACTCACCCCTAATCAATTTCCCAAAATATAAAAGGGGAAAGGTGATTGGTGGAGAGGGCGACTGAGTGAGTGATGATGAGGGTGTACACGACGGAGAGAAAGGGGAAAGGTGAGCGACGGTGAGGGCAATGGAGTGCGTGACAGTCCCAAACTCTGGCCAAGAGCAATGATGGCATGCTAATGAGAGAGTGATTATGTGAGAGGGAGGATTCTATGTTAAAATCAGGAGGGTTATTTTTGTGCAAAAAGTATTTTAATCAAGGATATTTTTGTCTCTACAAATTTGCAATCCTGGGATTGAAAACACAATACCAAGGGAAAGGTGGCTTTGCAGCAATCCCACTTTTGTGATATTCTTAATCCCTAATTATCCATAGTCCTTCATACCAAGTGATATATTTTGGCCCAACCCATGGTCCAATCCTAGTCCCTCGTACCAAATAAGGCCTTAGGGTTAGGTTAAATGTGGGATAGAATTATAGAGGTTTTGGGTTTAAGTGAATAAAAAGTTAGACCAACTACTAAGAGGCAATGTGGCTAATGTGTGGCCCAAACTCTAGGCTTAAAGTAGTCCGAATATGATAACACAATTTAACAATGAAAGTAATTGGAAAGTGTTTGGGTTCTCTCATTTTTCCTCTTTCTCCTTTACTTCATCTTTAGATTAAAAAAATGGAAGGCTCATAGTCAATATTTTATGAAATTATGATTTTAAACATAAATAAATGTAAATTGTTAAAAAATATCTACACAATTCATAACTACAATACATACAAAATTTTAAAAAAAATCATAAAATACTATAAATAATAGTTTACCAAAAATTAAATCTGAATCATCCCTTTTTAAATTTATAGATGGAAACGATATTTTAATAAGAAGAGAAGAAAAAATGATTATGAAAGTATCCTCGTCTATTAATATGAATGTGACAACCCTTAGAATTGATATTATGAAGCTTCCTCATTCACCTTAGATATGAAATTCAATGGAAATAATTCCAAAAGTTAAGACACGCAAAATATCATTGGAACTGAAATGGGAATATATAGCAACTTGATATCGAGAATGAAATTAATCAACCTGAACGAACCTTTCACAGAAAACATATGCTTATATGAATATTATGAGTTTTCTTATTATTTGTCCTTGGGATCTATTTTTGGGTTCCTAAAGAAGGAAAATTTGATTTGCCGGACAGAAATTGCATATTTTGTGAAAACTATTTGGCCACCATTACCTTCAGTTGAGCAAAGGCCAAAGTTTAGGAAAAATAAACAATTCTCATTCTCTCTCCGTTGGCTAATATCATTATAGTTAATAGAGTACGTAATAATTAATAAGGGTGTTAGAAGTTTCAGAGCAGATCGAGGAACATCGCTGTAACTGCATTATTGTCTAATATTTAGAAAATGATAACAAAAATTACAATAAATACCAAGACCTCAGAATACAAAAAAGCATACTCACTGTTTTAAATTTCACGATCTAAAACAAAAGTAAAAGCATGCAGACACGTCCAACTCTTCCTATTGTACTCTATTAACAAACAACCAAATCATTGGATAAATTATAGTACGTGTATATATATATATATATGTGTTGCTAGAATGTAACTGCTGAGTACTAACAACCACAATAGATGAAGCAACTAACATTGGATGAACTTGTGAAGATCACAAGCCCAAAGCAAAAGCCTATCCCAAAAGACTAGCCTATTAGAAGGGATAGTCCCTTGACTTATAAACCACACTACACTTGTGAGGCCTCCTGATGTGGAACTCATAACATAGTCACCCCCTATGTCGGTTCCACACCACAGCACTTCACTCGGCCTCCTGTCCGTCAGATCCCTCCTTGGGTAGCCCTTTTCATAAACATCAGGCTCTCAATAAAAGTACCTATGTGATTATCACAAGTCCAAAGGAAGAGCTAATCTCAAAAGACTAGCCTATTAAGAGGGAGAGTCTTTTAACTTATAAACCACACTTCACTTGTGAGGCTTTTTGATGTGAGACTCATAACGGAACCATTTTGTGGTTTCAATTAGGAGGAGGAGAAAAGAATGGAACGGAGGGAATAGTTGTAGGGATTGTGGGAATAGAAGGAATCCTAGGCAATGAAGGAAGAGGAGGAAGTGCATTTGGGAGATTTGTAGGCAAAGGAGGAACATTAGTTTTGGGTTGAGGAATTGTAGGGATTGAAGGAAAAGGTGGCAATCCTGTTGGCTTAGGCAAGTTACTTGGAATTCCAAGTATGTTTGGTATTGAAGGTTGCGTTGTTTGAATAAGACGATTAGCTTCCGCTACATTTGAACTCATCATCATGCATGAGAATGTGAGAGCCATAAGGAATAAGGCAATGATGAAGGATTTCCCAGAAGAAGAGGCCATGGCTGAGTTATGAGTTGATGTAATTAAGGTGAACAAGAACAGAATAGAGGAAATGATTGCTAAATTTGAGCTTTGATGGGAGTCCATGGAGGTTTCGTGGTGTTTATATATAGATAGAAGCACGTAGGAGGGACGTGTGGTTTGGACAACCATAAAAGAGACTTTGAAATCTTTTTTGATATTTATTAGTTAGCCAAACTCCGTCCTCGACGCCTGGAATTTCATTAAGTGACAAGCAGCCAAACTCTTAAGTGCTTGTATATAATGATTAATTACGATCGAATTCAGGAGAAATTTGTCATGTTCACATTTTAAAACAATAAAAGTTCACAAAAAAAAAACAATAAAAATAGTATTTGGAGTTGTTTTTGAAAGAACTATACTTCGTTTGGAGAAGCACAAGACCTTTTTGACTTTCTGTTGAACTTGGCTGGAACAGCTCACCAGTTTTTGAATTTGAAATTTCAATTCAAGCTCGTTGACTAATGATGAAAGATCGAACCATAAACTTTACAAGAAACAATAATTGAAAACAAGACTGATTGCTTGGCTGTTTTTTCATTTGTAATAAAAAACACTTTAATCAAGAGACTATTTTCACATACGTATGCCACGTGTGACCGTGTTGTACGTTTGCCCTGGTTTACACACCAGGAGTGGGTGGAGACAACTTTTTTATACCTTTGGCCTTTAGGATTCTTTTTCTTGTCTAATTCATATATACATACCGGCAAACAAAAGGTATATTAAGATTCCATTATCCATTATAAAAACACAGAATTTAGTAACAGAATTTTATTCTTTCACTAATCCATCATTAATCCGTCATAAATTTTGTCACTAAAATTATTGACGGAACAATGGAAATTAGTGACGGACAAATTCCATCACTAATTTCTGTCCTTAATCCGTCACAAATTTCTGTCAAAAGTATTTTGTGACGGAATTAGTAATTGAAATTTTTTGTTGCTAATCCATCCGTAATTTCCGTCACTAAATGTTTTGTGACAAAATTAGTGATGGAATTTTTTCATCACTAATTTTGTTACAAACTGATTTACGACAAAAACTTGTGATGGAAAAATTTTCGTCACAAAATAGTTTGCAGTGGAATTAGTTCGTCGCTAATTCCATCACAAACCATTTTGTAACAAAAGTTAGTGATGGAAAAATTCCATCACTAATTTCTGACACAAAATATTTTTTGACATGTTTTTGACAAAAAAATCCATCGCTAATTTCAAATTGTATTATTTAAGGTTATAATCTCAAAAAAAATTGTTTTATATTTCATTAAGATCAATACTTCTTGTGCCTTAAAGATAATTAATCAAATATGACAATGGTTAGATTCTATATTTTGATGATAACAAAATATAATTAAGTGATTTACTAGTATATAGGAAGAATTTAGTTATAATCATGAGTAAAGTCATGATAGTCGCAGATAGTATTATCGGAAGAAAATATGATCAATCAAATGAATAATTAAGATAATCGATTATAGAAAGAGTATAATTTAACAAGAAAACAAATCCTAAGAGAATGGGCTTTAGTGAAGAAGTTCATCCGATGATATCGGGATAAGTTAATCAACTATAAAGGCTACATAATTGAGTATAAATAACCTTTTCAAATTATTTGATTTTTTATATAACATTATTAGATTTTATAATAATTATATTTTTTTATAATTACAATTTTTTTATAATTATATAATGATGAAATAAATTGGAAAAATATATCTTTTATTTTGATAATATAATTTTAAAACATGAATTGAATTGATATCACATCCAATCAAAACGATAATTTGATTCAGTCAATACTCACAATATAGAATAAAAAAATTTTATAATCTCTCCAAATTATTTGATTTTGTTAAATAAAAAAATTAAATTGTATAATAGTTAACTTTTTTTATATTTAGATATTTTTTTTCATAATTATAAATTTATTAAATAATTAAAATTTTAAATTTTAAATTTTAAATTATTATAAAATTATAATATAAATATTAATACAAATAAATAAAATTATCAATTCATATTTATTATTGAAATTGAAATTATAATATAATATGAATTTTAAATAATATATTATATACAAATAAAAATACAAATTTTATAAATACAAAAAATATAATAAAATGAATAAAAAATATATTAATAATAAAAATTTAAGTAGAACATTTATGTAAAATCAAATAAGAAAACTAAATTGAAATATTTAATAATAAATTAAAATTTATATTTCTATTTTTTTTTGGTAAAGTGAGATATATATATATATATATATATGATTTTGCATTTAAAGCACACAGGTTCTTCTTAGCTCAACTGGCAAAGGTGCTGGCATACGTCTGAGAGATCATGGCTTCGAATCCCAACTTGGTCACAAAATGCAACAAATTGGTGATGGGAACACGTGGCTCATGACGTAGGGTGACACGCGGCTATCCACCAGGACAAGTGGCGGTCTGAGGTGAGGTGACAGTGGGTACACATGGTGGCTACCGACGGGGGACATATGGCAATTTAAATTATATAAAAAAAATTTTGCGATGAATTAGTGATGGAAATTCTGTCGCTAATTAGCACTATTGCAAAAGAGGGATTTAGTGATGTCCCTTTTATTGTACTTCTTTAAAGAAGTGCCACAAATAATTGTTTTTTTTTTTTGAAAAACAATATTGTGAAATTATGACGGTTCCTATTATAAGTATTATAGCTAGTGTAAGACTTGTGTGGCACTTGCCTAAACAAGCGCTAACAAGGACTTTATTTTTTTACAAAAAATATCAAGAACTTGTATGGTGCTTATTTTGTCCAACGCCACATAAGGCGCCACTGTGGCCTGAATATTTCAAGATCACAGTAACCTTAAAATATTCAAGGCCACACTGTGGTGTTAAATACTTTGAAAATTTAAGGCCACATAATGAATAATTCAAGGCCACATCTTAGAAGGCGCTTAGAAGCCAATTAAGCACCTTATAAGGCCATTTGACATTGAATTATTCATTAATTCAAGGCCACCTTAGAAGCCGCTTGGAAGTCAAGCATCTTCTAAGGCCATGGTCTTTCGTAGCACTTGGTAAACAAGTGCCTTCTAAGGCCCTTTTTTCTTTAATTTTGTTTTTTAATGAAGGAAAGCTATGGTAAGGGCCAAAGCTTCTCTGAAGCCTTGTATGGTGGTTGTTTGAGCAAGCGCCATACAAGGTTTATTTTTTTAAAAAAAATTTGCCCAGCCTACCATATATGTTCTTCTTTGCACGCCTTCAGCTCTCCATTTCCCAAAATCTTATCCCAAATCTTCACTCCATTGGTTCCCATTCCTTATCCTTTCATACCCACTTACCACCTTTCCTTATCATTCTTCCCAATCCCCTCTTCCTATATAATACGGTCCGCACTCCTTCTCTCTGTTTTGAAGTTGTGGCGCCATTGTCCCCATTACTCCGTCCTCCCTTTTACTACAGCAAGTAGAAGTTTCCTTGGTACCCCATTTTTTTGTTATTTCTTGTCTCCTCCACGTGCGCATTTCTTCAACATTTGGTTGCCGCTTCCGTTGTAGTATCAAGCTTGGTCTCCCACATGATTTTTTCCTTTTTGTCTCTACCTCCTACAGAAGTTCCCTAGCTTGTAAGTCTTTTTTTTTTTATACAGGAGCTTAAGTCTGTACATTTTCTTCTTTTTTTGAAGTTAAAAATCTGTCATGAATTTTATGTGTTTATTCACTTAAAAATAGTTCTACATTACAATTGTTGTAATTATATACATTTAGTAGTGATTTTATGAATTAGTTATTTGTTTCAAGTTACTTCATTCTGGTTTGGTTGGATTCATTTTGCTGTGAATTTGACTGTAAATGCATAGGGTTTCACTAGGAAAAGGAGATAATTATGCAATTTTTTTAAAAAAAAAGACTTCCTATGGCGCTTTTTTAGAGAAGGGCCATAGGAAATCATATTACTTCCTATGGCTCTTCACCGGGGAAGTGTCATAGGAAGTGCCTCACATCCTATGGCCTTCCCCAGGGAATCGCCATAGGAAGCTAGAGTTTTTTTAAAAAAATAAGATATGGTGCTTCCATAGATTCAAGAAGCGTCATAGCTTTCTTTTATGGTACTGGAAGCTATGATGCTTCCCAAGCGCCATAGTATTCTTAAAATTAAGCATCACTTATTGTGTTTTTTGTAGTAGTGTAGGGATGAAAAATTCCATCCCTAATCAACCGCTAATTTAAGGGATAGCCTATTTCAATTTTGGTGATAGATTAGTGATGGAAGTTTCTGTCGCTAACTAGGGACGGAAAATTTCCATCACTAATCCATCATAACCAATTTGTGATGTGGACATGTGGCTCATGATAGAGGGTGACATGCGGCTTTTGACCTGGACATGTGGCTGCTGAATGTGAGGTGGCAGTGGGTACACGTGGCAGCCTACGGTGAGGTGGCGCCTGCCGGCGAGGGACATGTGGAGGCTCGTGGTGAGGACATGTGGCAATTTAAATTATATAAAAATATTT
The DNA here is from genome assembly GCA_963242795.1 of Inga leiocalycina. Taxonomy (NCBI): domain Eukaryota; kingdom Viridiplantae; phylum Streptophyta; class Magnoliopsida; order Fabales; family Fabaceae; genus Inga; species Inga leiocalycina. The sequence goes on from OY725321.1 coordinate 66,293,227, forward strand.
TGCGATGGATTAGTAATGAAAATTTTGTCTCTAATTAGGGACGAAAAATTCCATACCTAATCAGTCGCTAATTTAAGGGATAACCTATTCCAATTTTGGTGATGGAAAGTTTCTGTCACTAACTAGGGGACACGTGGCCACTGAAGGTGAGGTGGCAATGGGTACACATGGCGGCCTATAGTGAGGTAGTGGCCACTGGTGAAGGACATGTGGAGGCTCATGGTGAGGACATATTGCAATTTAAATTATATAAAAAAATATTTTGCAATGGATTAGTGATGAGAATTCTGCCGTTAACTTTTTGTCCCTAATCAATTGCTAATTTAAGGGATAGCCTATTCCAATTTTGGTGACGGATTAGTGACGAAAAATTCCCATTGCTAACTAGGGACTGAAAATTTTCATCACTAATCCGTCGCAACCAATTTTTTCTGTGGACACATGGCTCGTGACAGAGGACGACAAGCGGTTGTTGAGTGAGACACGTGGCGGTCTAAGGTGAGGTGGCGGTGGGTACATGTGGCGGCCTATAGTGAGGTGGTGGCGGCCGCCGGCAAGGAACATGTGGAGGATCGTGATGAGGTCATGTGGCAATTTAAATTATATAAAAAAAAATTTTTGTGATGGATTAGTGATGGAAATTCTATCGCTAATTAGGAATAAAAAATTCCGTCGCTAATTTAAGGGATAGCCTATTCCAATTTTGGTGATGGACTAGAAACGGAAATTTTCTATCACTAATCTGTTGAAAATTAGCAACGGAATTCAAAATTCATCATGAATCAATTTGTAATGGTATTTTTACTGACGGAACAAATTCCATCAGTAATTTTCATCACTAAATTAATTAGTGACGGAATTTCCGTCATTAAATTCTGTTACAAATTTGATGTTTTTTTGTAGTGATCTTTTCTCACATATCAAATATACTTTTAAAGCCTTTTGCATATTTTTTTTTAATTTTTTGTAAAAAATGTTCCCAACGAATCAAAATGACCTAAATATTTCTTTAAAAAAAAGTAGCATCACATAATGTAAGCTAGTTTTATTTTTTTATTTAATCAAGGGTTTCCCTTTTAAAGACTTATAGCTTGCTAATTTAATTCTATATCTCTATGTTTAGTTATTTACTATTTTTATCATTGCAAATTTTTCCTATTCACAGAGTACAAGAACTTGGGGAATGGCCTTGTAGTCCTAATGGTATGTAAGCTCTCTTTATAATTGGAAGGTTGCAGATTGATTTCACTTTTGACCTCCGGCCGTTAAGTATTTAATTTTCTAAGTTTATTTTAGCTTCATGAAAAAATTAAAATTTTAATCTATGAATTTTATAATTAATTTCTGATATAATTTAACGGACTGTTCAGATAACCACAGTACGTCCACATCATTAAGAATATTATACGGTCCTTAATTATTTGTCCTTGGGGATTTATAGATTTAGCTCGCTCTTAATTAAACATTTTTGCTTTACTGAATAAGGAAAAAATACAATATGCCTTACAACAACTGCATTTTTTAAACTTGTAATGAGTGGGCTAAAAGATGTAATGAACAATTCTTTCTTCCCTCTGTGGCTATTTATTGTTTGCTGCGGTTTTTTAAGTGATCTATGCAATGTCAATGTGACGTCAACGTAACTTTGATTACATATTTGCAGTAGAATTAAATAAGCAATTCAAGGCCATTTTAAGTTTCAGATGAGATCAATGAATATTAATTGCAGGAACGTAACTGCATTATTGTATATAATACTAAGTGGGAAACAAATATTACAATCGATAACAAGAAAGTGATAAGAATACTAGGGAAAAAACACACTGTTCTAAATGCCACACCAAACGGCAAGAAAAGAAAATGGCATATATATATATATATATATATATATATATATATATATATATATGTAGCCACATACAACTCTTCCCAACACACAGATAAACGAGATAAAGCAATTTAAATGAATACAAATGAATTATACGCATATATATGCTGGCAACCAGCCATAGTAGATGAAGAAACTAATGACACCATTATAAGATGAGCCAGAAGTGAAGCATTTTGTGGTTTCAATTAGAAGGAGGAGGAGAAAAGAAAGGGATAGAGGGAATAGCAGTGGGGATAGTGGGAATGTTTGGCAATGGAGGAAGTGTGGCTTGTGGGACTTTTGGAATGGTAGGCATAGAAGGAAGACGAGGAAGTGTAGTTGTTGGTTTGCGAAGATTTGGGAGATTTGTGGGCAAAGGAGGAACATAACTACTAATTGGGATTGAAGGCAAAGGTGGTAATCCTGTAGGCTTAGGCAAATTACTTGGAATCCCAGGCATGTTTGGTACAGAAGGCTGTGTTGTTTGGAGAAGACGACGAGCTTCTGCTTCACTCGAACTCATCATGTTTGAGAATGTGAGAGCCATGAAGAATAAGGCTGTGATTATAGATTTCCCAGAAGCCATGGTTGAGGTATAACGAGCTGATGTAATTAAGATGAAGAAGAAGCAGGAAGATAATATAATAAGATGAAGAAGAAGCAGGAAGATAATATATTCGTGAGTGTTTGGTATCATTTATTTTGGGACAATAAGTCCTTATTACGTAAGTCGAGACAAAACTCCTCTCACATATTTACCTCGTATATCATGAATCACGATTTATAAGCATTTATTGTTAAAAAATAAGCTATCCCAAACAAGCACGAAGATGATTGCTGAATTTGAGGTTTGATGAGAATCCATGGAGTTTGTGCACATATAGAGAGAGATAGGTAATAGAGCGTGTGGTTTGGATAACCATAAAAAAGATTTTGAGATCTGTTAGTTTACCAATAATTATATATATAGGTATGGTAAGACTGACAAGGTGGTTGGTAATTCGTAAAAGGCTGATGTGATGTTCGTGGAGGCTGGAAAGTCGGTCTATAATAATATAGCCGAATAGGGGTCGCGCATGCTGCCAAACATGTGCCACATTAATGCATAATTGAATTTTTTTGGACCGAATGCATAATTGAATAGGACATCTAATTTAGGACAAATTCGTCATGTTCACATATTTAAGTGAATATATAAGAAGCTTGCACAAAAGAATACATGTATTAATTATTCTGGCTACATAGAAGTGAAAATTATATTCTTCCTAATTATTGTAGAAAGAATATAATTTTCATTTCTATTCTGTGTTGGATTTGGAGAAAGTACGTAGTCACTTTAATTCTAAATATATGACTTAGTTAAGTGATTAGTTTGATCATAAATATAATTAATATTTTATCATATACTCCCTCCAGTCTTAGGCATAAGACCCTGTTGATAATTTTTTTAGAAAGATTAAGGAAGCTAAATAAGTTATTTAATCATATTATTAGATTATATATTAGTTTAGAAGTTAGATAAATTATTTTGGAGAAAAACATAAAAATAGAAATACTTTAAAGTAATTTAATTAACTTCCTTAGTTTCTCAAGAAAAAGTTAACTAGGCCATATATTTAGCACCATAGGTATTTAGTATTTTAATTTTTCTGCTTAAATTGCATATATGAAGATTATGAATTGAGATTAAGAGTGGTTGTGTTGAATTAGAGTTGAAAAGAGCACAATTGTCACATTCTATGATTTTCCCTGAGTAATTTATTTTTGGCTTTGGGAATAAATGGTATTACATTACTCATTGTTTGTGTTGAGATATGCTTCATTAGGGGTTTGTTGCCAATTGGTAGGATCTCTAGCAATTTTAAATTTAAAAACAAATTAGGGGAGTTTGTTGCTATTAGGAATCAAGTATGTATTATCTTCGTTTATAAGATAGGTCCTAACTTCTCAGAAAATTTATAATCTATATGTTTTCCTCTAAAAATTATAAAACCTTCAAATCAGTATCAATTAGTATTAGAGCTCTATCCTTCAAATTGATATCAGAGTTCTTCCTTCAAATTGATACAGAGCTCAAACCTTCACATTGGTATCAGAGTATTTTATCTTGTGTGACTTGTGAGAGAAAATGAAACGAGTGTAGCTATGAGAAAAAACACCAAGCATACATGTGAGCGTCTAAGTGTGAGCCAAAATATGAGGGGAGGGATTGTCATTGGGCCAAATTGTATGTACTGTTTGATAGGTGGGATTGATGAGATACAGAAGGAGATAATAAAAGTTGGACGGTAAATAGTGACACATACAGGAAAAATAGAGGATGGTAGGCATTTCATTGGACAAACATCACCATCTCATTGATGTCCAAACCAAAGCACTTAACGACCTCAATTCATTATCTGAATTCCAATCACAAGCTTTCCATGGGACCAGGTTACTTTTTTTCCCTTTTTCTTCGTCATTCATCATTAATATTATTGTTATTATTATTCTAGGGAGGGGACGATAGGCCACAAGTTGCTTTTTTTTTCTTTTTGTAAAAAATTTTGTTGGTCGGAATTTAAGGACCTGTATTATCATTATTATATTATTATATTATTATTATTTACTCTTTTGGATATAAACTAACAAAAAAGTGAACTGGTTGCTTGAAAATTTCGGTTTTCCTTATCAATAAAAAGTTTCTGACGGGGACTTTTTTTCCACTGATTTTTCCTATTTTTGAAAAATCTCTTTTTTTATTATTATTTGGGGGGAAAATAGGTGAAGAAGTCGCCGGTTTCTTTTTGTAAATTTTTTTTATTTGTCGTAATTAGGATTTGATATGTTTATTGTTGTTGTTGCTGTTATTGTTGTTGTTGTTATGGTTACTAAAAAATTTAGGTTCTCTCGTATAAAAAAATTCAGACAGGACCTTTTTTCCCATCAATTTTCCTTTATTCTTTTTCTTTTAAGAAAAAAACACTTTATTTCCTCCCTGAGACTGAAGGAATTGCATGGCAGCCCCCCATCTTCTTCCAACATTTCACCACTTCTCCTTGGTTGCCTGATTCCCTCCGTCGTCAACGCCCTCATTCTACACCAAACAATAAAAAATGCTCCATGTAACCTAACGTACTTACAAGAATCTAAGCACTACATCTAATTCTTAATATAATACTACCTCCGGTCCTAAATATAGGACAAAGTTTTTAGTGCAAATTGCACTACAAACTATGTGCTATATTTAGAACCGAAGGGAGTACCTAGTTGGCTTTTTTTGGTAGGTTAAGTATAACACCCCAAATTTTATATTCACCAAAAATATATTATGATTATTTGAGAAATTCAATAAAATGGTGAATATTCATGAGATTTGGAACTTATGAATTTTGAAATATTTATATTCATGAGAAAATGGGCAAATTAATTCAAGAAAGGGAATTACATTACAAGGGTAATAGAAAAATCATAATTTTGCCAATTTAGCCCAAGAATAATTATTTTCTAATTAATTGAAGTTAATTTCAATTAATCAAGGAAAATAAAGGAAAATGTATAATTGGAATATTCCATCAAGAATAAATTAAGAGTTGTGAAATTAGAAGAAATTATGCATAATTCATTTAATTGAATTATGGAAATATTGAAACCATTTTATTCCCTTTTCTTGCCAAATTTTCGCCCAACACAAGAAAAATGGAGGGAAAAATTATCTTTGGGATTAAACATGGCAAGTGTCATTATCATATGGTGAGTGGATTAGTTTATAATTGATTTCCAATGATGATAATGGTACACGACTTGAGTGCATGGTTGGATTAGTTGGAGGAAACTCATTTGGTTAGAGAGAGCATTAAGGAGGACGGTTTTATGCTAACCAAAAGGGAGAGGAAATTAGTTCAATGCTAATGGAAACCTAAAGACACAATTAGAAGGAGACACAATCCAATGCCATGTGCCAACACAAGATTTCATATTGCAAATCAAGGGAGGAGAGCCATTAGAGATATTTTATAAAACATTTCCCTTCCTCTTCCCTTTGTTCATTTCAGCCAAGCACAAGAAAAGAAGAGAGAGAGAGAGAGTTTGGAAGAGCAAAGAAATCTAGAGAGAAGGAGGAAGATACTTAAGGTAAGAAGTTGATCTCTTAAGCTTTTTCTTGTGATCTTGCTTAGAAATCTCCTCTAAACCTTTCTTCTTCATGGAATCTATGATCTTGAAGACACATTTTGAGCACAAGGAGAGAGAGGAAAGGACGCCTAGAGAGGAAAAAACCAAGAACTCAAGAGGTAACTTCATAAATCTTAGATCTATACAAGTATGAAGCTGTTGTTGATGGTTGTTGTTGGATTTGGTGATTTTTGTCAAGTTTATAAATTTGGAAAAGTCCTAACCCTAAGGGGTTATGCTGCCCAAATTTCTTTAAATCATGATTAGAATGTGTTTAAATGAGTTAATAAGGGATTATAAGTTAAAAGGTACAAGCTTTGAAAGCTAAAACACAAAAGTCCAATTTTCCCTTTATCTTGACCATGTTTTGGCCAAGGTCAGAACAGCGGGTAGAAGTTGGGTTTTCATGAAATTAATAGTTCCATTGGATTCAGGAGGCAAAAATAGGTGTAGGGTTACAGTTGGTCACTTTTTCGGAAAAGACCGAAAAAGTATAATCACGAAAACGCCCTTAAAACCCTAAATCGAGGTTGTCAAGGGTATTTTCATAATTTGATACTGAATTTGGTAATTTCAAGCTCGGAAATGGATTCCTTGGGTGAAAATACATTAGGATAGCCCTAGTCAAAATTTTGGGAAAATGTGCCATCAGACTGGGTATGGCAGGGTCAGGCTAGGGTCCTGGGGCATTTTGATAAATTCTCACCATGGCTAATATAACCATAAGAAATACTATGAAAGAGTCTAAAATGATACTAGGATAGGTTATGACATATTTCTTGTACATTTAATATTTTAAGGCCGAATTGGAAAGCCAGAAGTGACACGTTTTACGAGGCACACTAAAAGGGGATTGATAAGACTTTGAGGTAGGTACTACCATCCTTCATACACTATGTGAATAATTGTATGTATGTGTTACTATAGTTTATGATATGATTGCATGCTAGAGACATAGTACCTAGTTGTGGTTTGATACCCAATATAGGTATATCGGAAAATCCTAGCTGTGGTTCGGTACTCAGCCAAGGTATATAAAAAATCCTGGTTGTAGTCGATGACTCAGCTGAGATAATTATATGTGAATTGAATTGAACTTTCATTTTTGGCTAATATGGTGTATTGCATATTTAATTTTCAAATTTAAAATTTTGATCATATTTCTCAACGGGGATTCTTTATAATCTCACCCCTTTTTTTAAACAAACATATAAGTGGGTGCCAGTGGGATGAAAAGTAAAGGTGCTATAGAGAAGCGATTGGCACGTGTCTCGAGGCAAGGTTAAAGACGGTGGTTATAATTAGTCTATTCTTAAGACATTTTGGGGAGTCCTGTATATGTTGAAATTTCTGCTGTATTTTGTATTTTGTCTATGAACAACTTGAGATTGTAAACGAATATTTTCATCAGTATAACTGCACTTTTGTGTATGCCCATGGAATTCCATTTTTATTACTCTTAGATTATCAAAATGGAAACGGGTGTTGATATTAAGAAAGCTAAATAAGTTAGTTAATCATAATATATGGTGTATATTTACCATTTGATTTTATATCAATTTATAAGTCAAACAAACTAGTTTGATATAAAAAAGATAAATATAAATACTCTAAAATAATTTATTTAGCTTTTTTAATATCACCAAAAAATCAATCGAGTAGAGGGAGTAGTACAATCTGCTTCCAAGTTTGTTTACCATATTCACAATTGCATATATCCCATAGGATTTATCTAGTATTCTAACAAATTATCTTATAGGATTATCTTGGAGACTGATAAAAGGAGAAGCAAGCTAGTAGAGGAGGCTTAAAGGTGGAAGCTCTTGAGAAGCTTATTTGGATTTGTTTGCTATTAAAGTTGATTTTGCTTAATGGGTATTGTATGAATTTATTTAAGATTTCCATAATTTAATTATAATATTTTGGTATCTCTCTATCCTCCATAAGGAGGAGCATGTGAGCCAAGCTAAGGTCAAGGTAAGTGCAAGTTCGTTTTCTACCGTTTCTTGCTGTATCATTCATTGTAAGGAGAATATGCATATAGTTAATTTGCCCTGTTTTTGAAGAAAATAGTTGTGAGCCACAAATGTATATCGAAAATTAATAGCAAAGATTAAATTTTGGAATGAATATATAATTATAATAATAATTATTTCGTTAATAATACATGGAGTGTATTGGTCCAATTCTTCACAATTTTTACTAATCTTAATATTGCTTATTTTGCCAACTCTCCAGCCAGCCAGCCAAACTTAATGTTTTCCTTTCATACTGTGGCGAATGCATAACATGGATTTAGCTATTGCGGGAATGTAAATGATCTCTTCAGTCTTTGCTTTATAATTTTACTGAATAATCACTATAAAAAAAAATGACTTTTGGCGGCGACAGGCTAAAAGTTGTCGCTGAAGGTTTTCAGCGGCGACAAAAAAGTCGCCACCTATGCGACTGTTGTTGAAAGTTTTAGCAACGAAAATTTTTGTCGCCGCTGAAAGTAGGCGACTTTTATATCGCCGCTGAAATTATATTTAAAGTCGTCACTAAAAGTGTAATTTTTTTTTAAATTACAAATTCCGTCACAATTTTAAAAAAATTACAAATTCCATGTGTCTCTCTCATCCACTCACTACCACGAGTCATCTCCACACGCTGGCACATGTCAACTCCTCATGCTTCCAGGTGTCGACATCACATAATTCCTGAAAGTGCTTCTCCTCTAGCTAGAACCCGAGACCTCATGGTGCCGACGCCTTCACGCGCGTGTTTTTGCCAGTTACGCCGAAATGAACCTGTGTTAAATTATTATATATTGTTATATATATAATATTATCACACACACACACACACACACACACACACACAATTAATCAGTTATATATATAATAATTAATTATTAATTATATATAATATTATTAAAAATAATGATAAATTAAATAAAAATGTAAAAAGTATTTATATATTTAATTAACCAATTTTTTTAATTAAAATTACTTAATAAATAATAATTTAATATTATAATTATTATTTTTAATATAAAATGATACATATAATATTACTAACATATAATTCATTTTTATATAAAATAAAATAATAACTAATATAATAATATCATAAATATTATTTTAGTAGAAAATTTTAAATATAATATTAATAAATAATAATATAATTTTAATAATTAATATTAAATAGAATTATTTAATCATGAATATTTTAATATTATAAATATTATTTTAAAAACAAAATTTATAAATTTTAAAAATACAATAAGCTGAAATTGATTTTCAGCAGTGACTCTAAAAGTCGATGCTGAAAGTAAGGTTTTAGCGGCGACTTTTAATAGTTGTCGCTGAAAGTGCCGCGAAATTTTTTGTCACCACTGATAGTGGCACTTTCAGCGGCGACTATCAACAGTCGCCACTGAAACTCCCACTTTCAATGGCGACTTTCAAGGTTGCCGTTAAAAATGGTCGCTAAAAGTTAGTTTTTTTGTAATGATTGCTACAAGTTTTTGAGGACATGTTTGCAAATCTTTGCTATTTCTCTGTACGATCAATTCAGGTATAGAAGCAATCAAACTAGTGGCTTATTAAGTATATTTGAATTATAATTACAATTGGATGTCAGTGCTTTTATTTTCATTTCTTTCACTTTTTTTTTGTCAGCCAAATTATAAATGAAATTGAGAGTGGTTATTTGCAGCTTTCTTTTGTCTTCTTGTTTTGTCATGCCTAGTATTGGGTTATTTGGGTCAAGCTGCATACCTTATGGAGAACTATGTTGATGCTGGTCAAGTTTTTTTTTTTTTTGATATGTTTTAAGTAGGTGTTTATATCTATTCTCATCTGTAGTGGCGCTTATTCTCTATTCTGGGTCATGTTTTATGATTTACTTGACCTTCACTTAGTACTACTTTCTGTCTACGTCACAGGTGTTGCGTTCTAGCTAGTTTTTCTTATGGCTAATATTGCTGCACTAATTGCAAGTCGTGCTATGACAATAGGCAAAGCAATCAACTACACTTGGCTGTTTCTCTCTTCTTGAAATCATTCTAACTTCGCACAAATTTATGGACCAGATCTTTATCTCTGTCATAAACTGGTTCCTTTTGGCTTTTCCGCTAGTGTTTGTCTACTCTATATCCAACATTGATGAGATAGGGAATGCATATGGTATTGTGTTGTTTCAATTCCTATATTTTTATCTTTATTTCTGGAGACATCGTTAAGTTTTACACATCATCTGTAGAGTTGTAAATTGATGATTATTTGTAGCCAGCATGATAAAACGTGCTTGTTTATGCAATTATTAAGAATTGCAAGGGTAAAAGAAAGGGAAGGGAATGGAACTGAAGTTTTAATCATCATTTTGTTGGAGTTAGATTTGAAGGTGCAGAATGGAAGAAAAATGTTAGCTTTATAATCTAAAACAACAATAAAGCCTTATCCCACTTCATTGGATTGGCTAGCTTTATAATCTAAATAAAATAAAATAAAATAAAATATTAACATCAAAATCTCACTTCCAGTCTCAATTTAAATACACCTCTATGTTAGATATTTTATTAAAATGATAATATTATATCCTTTTGTTTATTTAAAATTGTATCGAGATATATTTATTGATTGATCATATGAAGGATATTCTAATTTATTGCTTTGATCATGTTAAATATTCTAGATATTATCTAATTGTTTTAAATATTATCAGTTTAATATATTTTGGATGAAATATCCCCTAATTGTAGCCTGCATGAGATTTAGATAGAGATTTGGTTTAGGGTTACCTAGCTACCTGGTAAGCTATTTAAAACCTTGATGAGAGGTTATAAATAGTATAGGTTAAGTCTTAGAGTAATAACGTGGAAAATCCACTTACTTGCTCCTTAGGAGTTCCCTGACGAGTGATAGACAGCTATTCCCAGATCATTACTATGCCTCATCTTCCCATTAGAAGAAGCCCCAACACATTCTATTATGTTATAATTCTAACTCTTTCTTATTCTTCACAATTTTTAGGTTGTGAGATATTACATGCAGAATCACTATGGATGGAGGTATTTCATCAAGTCTTCCGCAGCTGCTCTCTCTTATGGAATTACACAATGTATTTGGAATCTTTAATATTGGATTATTCCAATATGTGGTATCAGAGCAAGTTTTTCGATTCTCCTCTGCCTACTGTCTCATGCATGTTATTATTATGTCTTTCTTATTTTAGAAAATAACATGATATCTGAATATTAGAAAGCAATCATAGAGCTGTGATATGTTTTCTTTATGAGAAACCCGATGCATACTTCGGTATTTTTTTTGGCATGCTATAGTTGTTCTTGACCTGTGTAATTTTTTTCCCATAGAGTGTATATTGCCTTGTTTAAAACTCCTGCAACATGTTTTTTTTTAAAACTTAATTTGGGATTTCTTGAGAAATCTTTTTGGAAACATCGCGACGTGATCTTGATAGATCTTGACCCATGCTTTTCTTGGATTTGTTATGAATATATGCTTGTTTTGGATTTTGAGATTTTGAGATTGATTTAGGATATAAGCTCGAATTTGGTTGAACCTGTTAGATATGATTAGTTTTGGTGATATCAAATATAAGTATAAAATATTAAAAGCAAAAAGTTTGTATGACGTACTTATCTTCTACATTGACTAACTACTATATCTAATGTATATATCTTGTAGATTAGTCATAAACCTGATGGTGGGTTGATGTTATTCTGCTTATAATGCCTCATAAATGGAGAATGATCATCAAGAAGAAAATCAAGAAGCAAGGGATTAAAGAAAGAAGAACTTGCAAAGATCAAATGGAAATATTAAGATTCAAGTTGTTAGATGTAATATTGGAAGTCTTCATGATCAAGTTTGACGTTGGAATGGTTTAATTGGACGCAAAAGTGTCTTATATCGGAGTCATATCAACCCCACATAAGTCATGGTTCATTTTGGCATTTTTAGGGCTGATCACTCGAGTGAAATACAATATCACTGGAGTGAATTCCTCGCAACTCGAGTGATCTCTTAAGAATCACTCGAGTGATGCTGAAAAACGTAATGCCTTGTTTTCGTTCAGCATGAGTGAGGTTCAGTAATTTGATCATATCTCCCAAACCACAACTCCGAATGAGGTAAAACTAGTGGCATATGAAACTAGACTCCCAATGCATCATTTTGAAACCAAGATCAAGTCAAAAGGATCTCAAATGAAGGATATATGAATTTTATAAAATAATACTCAAATCACCATCTGTAAAACAGCTTTGGTATTTTGGACATAACTCTCAAACTACATATCAGATTGTGAAGAAACTAGTGTCATATGAAAGTAGACTTAAAGAGATTTTCATGGATATATAATTTGTCACATTGGAAGTTATATACTAATAAGTATGCCTTCTGGAAGTTGCTGCTCGTGATTTCAGATATTGTCTAAGAATAGTAGATACTCTTTGGATCATAACTTTCTGGACACAATGAGTTTGGAGTTGATTCTTGTTGCATTGGAATATAGACAATGAGAGCTTTTCTATGATATATTATTTGCCATATTTGAAGTCAAAATGAATAAATCATGTCTGATGAGAATTCGAGTTGACTGCATACGCTCTCACAAGTCTTGCATAGGAACTTATCCAGAAATTGAAGTTGTCACAAGAACTTGAGTTTTAGATGAAAACTTTAGTTATGGTCCAAGATAAATTTGAGTTTGGAGGAAACACTCAAGTTATCGAAGCTTGAACACTCGAGTATGGATTCATACTCTTGTAAGTGTTAGACAGACACTATCCAATGAAGCACTCGAGTTTTGTTAGCAATTGCACTTGAGTATGGGCAAAAAGTGCAACCCGCACTTCCAGTGCACTTCTTATACTTCCAGTGAATTCTCAGTGCATTTGAGTGAACATCAGAATCACTTGAAGTGATTATTAGTGAAGACAGAAATTTGAGAAGGTTTGCTCAACGGGAGTGAAAGTGAAATTCAGTTGCAGTGATCTGATAGATCACTTGAGTGATTAGGAAATTCACTCGAGTGATACACAATAAAAACCTGATCACTTGAGTAAAAGGCTAAACCACTTAAGTGATGTATAATTCCAGAAAACAAAGCACGCATCGTAACTTCTGAAAATCATTAGAATAATTGTGTAATTCATTCTTCTTGCTTCTAATCACTCTAACACTTCATTGAATTAGTGTTCAAAGTATTTCTCCAGGGGAACAATGAAAAGATCATATGAAGAGAAAAAAAGCCACTTACAGGAACAGAAAGTCCACCAAATATAATGTAACAGCTAGGTTTTTAAATGTGAAGAATGGTCAAACATAGCAATAGACTCAACAGATAGGTTGAAATAGTCACAACGGTCATATCCTACTCAGCTATAAATACAGGAGATTCAAGTCGAGTGTAACAACAAGGAGAGCTCAACAAAAAAAAACATGCTTATATCATGAATCATCCACTCCAACCCAACTACTTTTTATTCTTATCTATTTTCTATATCATGTATATTTGAGAGAGAGAGATTATTTGGATTGTACTTCAGTGTTCATCTCATTCACTTGTGAGAGAGAAGATCGATTGTAATCATTCATCATCAAGGTTGTAACCTTATGGTATATAAGGGGGAGTAACCCAGTGAGAGATTTGTATAAGGCTTCATAAGTGCCAGACTAAACTTGTGGCATTATAGTTGTTCTTAAGTACCCAGTTAAACTTGAGGAAGATAGTGGATTGAAAATCTCAGGAGGAGCCTGGGGACTGGACGTAGGCCATCGTAGATTGGACCAAACTAAGATAAATCACAATTTGCATATTCTCTTCCCTAAACTCTTATAATTCCAGCATATATTATTTAAATATCTAACTGTGATTTATGATTCATTACTTTCATATTTACTACTTCTATTAAGATGCAAATATATTTTTAAAATCCTTAAGTTTTTATCTTACACCCAATTCATCCCCCCTCTTGGGTGTTAGCCGGTTTTAACAGAACCCACTGTTAAAAGGATCTATTATTGCCTTCTGTCTTTTGGTGTTTCAAAATCAAAACTTCCAATTTGTTTTCTAGCCTTGTTTTGATGAAGTCATTATTGGAAAACTATTTGCCATTATTATGAGTATTATGCCATCGAGATCGCTAAGAAATGGCGCCTAAAACGATGGAAAACACCACAAAAAAAGGTGTGGGTGCAATGGCCATAAGTTGGGTTACTCCAGCAGTGTCGGTTTCTAGGGATCCGATTTTCTGGGGAAGACAAGCAAAACGATGTAATTTTGCATTTGGAACATTGATGTCCCCACTCACGCAACACTACCTTGTTTTGCTAAGGGTGTGTTTGGTTTGAGGGGCGGGGAGGGGAGGGAAGAAGAGGGGGGTCAAATTACCTTTTTGAGCTGAAGGTATTTAGATTTTGGGAGGGAATCCAAAATTTAAAAGGAATGAGAGGGTAAATTTTGGACGGGAACTCAAAATTTAAAAGAATGAGAGGGTAAATTTTGGGCTTTTTAAACTCAAAATTGTAATTTTCACCCCCTTCTCTCCCCTCCCCTCCCCTTCCCTCTCTCAAACCAAACACACCCTAAGAGTTAAACGCACTCTTCAGGTAATGGGCTAACGCATTTTGGGCTGCATGTTGAATTTATCTTTTGCTTTTCTGTTTTTATGACTTTTCAAAACTTGACTTGCTTTTGGGCTTCAATTTTTATTTCTGCCTTTTTTTTTTTTGCCATAGTATTTCTGCCTTTTAATTATTAAGCCCAACTAGACCGAAACATCCAATAAGAGTTTGGATCTCATTTTTTAGGAACTTTTTTGGAATTGCAAAATTATTATTTTTGTCATTAATTGAGCATATGGGCCGCGAAACTTTGTGATTTAATTTTGGATTCATTCTATCACGTTTCTGGGCGGAGATTTTTCATGTTAATTGTTTACAATGACACTTTAAACAATTTTGGGCCTTTATTTTATCATTTCTTTTATGGGCCTTGTACGTTTTTATTTTTCTCTAAGCTATAAATTTGTTGAAGTTTCAGAAATTGTTTTGGGCTAAATAAAGTTTCTTTAGCTCTACTTTGTTTTCAATTGTTTGGTTTTTCCAAAATTGAAGATTTGATTAATTATTTGGGTTTAATTTCTATTTCATCTCATAAATGGTTCATTTGATCAAATATTTAAATCCTGATTATTCTTATGTGCCATTTCAATAGTTTAAATATGGGAAAATCAATTTTGGCTATTTTTGCATTAGGGTAATTTTGCAAAATTTATTTTGATATATCATTTAATTACCTCAATATTCATGTAATTAATCTTGGATAATTTTTCAACTGTTTGAATTTTGAAAAATTATATTTGGGTTGAAATATGTTGAAATTGATTTCTTAAATATTTTTTGGATCCATAAAACAGTGAGAGGGTTAGTAATTTAATTTTTGTTGATCAAATTAATTAGTTAATCCCTCCATCAAGATTTGTATATATTGGATTTATTTTGAATGCATAAAATAGTGGGAGAATTTGTCTAAGATGAGTATGTAATCATATTTTGTTGATTAAATTAATCAATTAAATTCTCATTAAAAATTTGTGTATATTTAGAATTTAAATGCACAAGGTTGGTATTTGTGATTTACATGCATTTTGGGGAATAGCCACAACATCCTCTATTGCATATGTATATAATCACTTATATATTTTAAAATATCAACCCTATATAGTGGGTAATATTAATTTAATCAAAGTGGGAGGATTGTATTTAGTCACTTGTGTTGATTAAATTAATTAGTTGAGTACTCCATGAAGCTGTGCATATACAAAATTTAAGTGTATATTATTGATATTTATGATTAACTTGTATGCAAGAGTGGTAGCTACAATGCCCTCTTACAACATGCATAAATAATCTTATATGAACTTTATAATATCAATCTTTAGAAGTTGATTAAATTAATTAATTAGGATTCCCATTGACATTGTGTATATATATGAATTTAATTGTACATGTTTGATATTAATGATTAGCATACAAATTTTGTTTAAGGAATAGCCACAACATCTTTATGCCCATGTTGTATGCATATGTAATCACATTAGGTTTTACCATATCAAATTATGATTATATGTACAATTAGTATACAAAATGGTGTGATGTCTTTGTGATGAGTATGTAGTATTGAGGAGTAGCCACAACATTCTCACTAGGTAAATACACTATTTTGTTCTAACAAACAAAATATATCATGCAAAGATTTAGAGACATCAATTGTAATTAAATATATGATTATAATTAGTCTTTGCCCATAGGTAGATAATTATAATTGTATATTTAATTAGGGTGGAATAGAATGACATTATATTTTCTAAGTAGCCCACATGTATTAGAAAATATAACTGCGTTCTAGATTCATCAATTCGAGATAAATTCATGTTATGTTAATGTCTTTGCTCACAAGTAGACCTTAATGATACGAACTTATAATTGTATGATTTACATTGGTAAATATACACTTGTATGTGATGGTTTTTTTCTTTGCCTCTTATGGTTGTTTTGTAAGCATGATTAGGTTTTACTTTGACCTTGTAGCATGATTTTTATATTTAATTGTTTGGTTTGATAGAATTTTTTAGAGATAATTGTTGAGCCTAGAAGGAGATGAAATATAACTTCTTCATCAAAATTGGCATCATGAAAGTTCTAGTACTCAATGATTCTAGCATGAGAGATGAGATAATAGTATGAGATGTAACTATCTCATTAAATTAATCTTAATTAAGAGCTAGTCATCATGGTTACATAAGGATAGAGCAAAGTCAAGAATTACTTATAGGCTAAAAGGACAAATTTAGAATTTCTAATAATTTTTATTATATTATTTTGATAACTATAAAAGTGATTCTCCATGATAAGGTAAGATGCCTTCATTGCACTTGCCATTGATTATGTTCTAATTTGGTTAAATAAATCATATCTCCTTATAGTTGACCTTTCAATACCCAAAAACTATTTGCTTTATAATTGAGTAGTGTCATTCGACACATTTGGAGTATATAGAGCAAAACTGAATGGTTAATCTGATAATCAGATTAATATAGTAAAATTAGTTGGAAGAGATGGGTAACATGATAAGTATATCATTAGTGGACTAGAACTTAGTTTATATGTAAAGTTTCTTCATACTTGAACTCACCTAATATAGGTGAAATTGTTGCTAGAAGAAACATAAAGTTAATAGACATTTTGCATGATACGGTTCTACTCTTAAAGGGCTCATTAAAGACAAATATATATATATTTTAAATGAGATTCCAACAAAATTTATGTTTAAATTCTTTTAAAACCTCAAAGGTTGGAAGCTTAGTTTAAAATATATTCCTTCATATAATTGTGTTATAAAAGAAAGAGTGTGGAGGGAGACTGCATATTTTGGTGAAAATGCAGAAATGTCTCAGGAATTTAAATAAGCTATCCATTTTATTTTATAGTTTTGTGTAGTATTTTGAAATGCTAGATTATTTAGGAATGCTAAAATTAGTGGGAGTGATCAAACTCATTGAGAGTAATCACATATGGAGGATTCCCATCTCTAATGGTAGAACATTGATTTTACATGACACTCACCTTATTGGGCTTCAATCTATCAATAGAGTCGATTGAGATCAATGGTGATTAAAATTTGGCAATTTATGGTTACTACATGATGTACTTTAGGAAATCTAACTAGAACATAAGTATCGAGAGTGATCTTAAATTCCAAATGTATGAATTAATTCATAATAGACGTAAAGTAAGCAAACACATAAGTTTGTTTGTAAAGTTGCTAGTATGCAACATTAAGTAATACAAATAAAGTTGTTTGCTATAACTTCTCTGTGAAGAGGGAATTAATTTAGTAAGGTACTCCCACCCTATATTCATGTATAATTCCTTCCATATCTTCATGGTAGTTAAATATTTATCTTGAGTTGAGATATCATTTGTATCTTTCCATTTTGGACATAAGGAGAGGTATATATGTGAATCAATAGAGATGGTCACATAAGTAATAAAGAGAATTTAGTCAACAGAATTAGGAGATCATTTTGTCATAAGTAAATCTCACAATAGTGATAATTAAGGTATCATGATGTGATTACATATAGGACCATGTTGAAAACATCATAAGTTTTATTATATCACTGGATTAGTGGGAGTTGAGTCATCTATATGATACAAAATGATGGTTTATTTATAACTTGTGCATTTTGACTTAAGGTGTTATAAATAATTAAGTCACCATTGTTCAAAGTTGTGACATGACCGTATTAGGCGTGGTATTATTTTGGAATGCATGAAGAGATTATTCTCAAAATATTTGAGAATATCATGAGTAACTTATTATCACAAGCATTTGAACATTCATGGATAATGGTGGTTGTTTAGAGTAACATCTATTATGAGGATATGATTAGATTGTCCGTATGCCTCTAATATCATCGTATTCCTTCTAATTCAAGTTCTAAGGTGTAGGCTTGCTTAAATGTGTGCACAAATCAGCAATGCCATTGCAAAGGAATTTTGGAGGGATTGTCAATCATATTTTTGTTTGAATAATGACTGAAGAGCTACAAGTCATGTGGTACATTACCAAATGTACATTAAGTTTCATGCTTTATATATTGTGGAATCATTAGCTTGGTTTGTTTTGTAAGATGCGTTAATTATAAAAGAGTTGATATTATGATATATCTTTACATTTGCTGAACAAGTTGCATCATGGAGGGGTATAAGATTGCTAAAAAATCATTGATTGCTTAGGTCCACCATGTATTGCTTGACCTAGTCATTCTTGGAGGTAAGTTACAAGATTGCCAATTAAGGAATTTTATTAGAGAGTTTTGAAATTATTAAAATAATCCTAGCCAATTAAGGGTGTTATATGACCATAGAGTCAAGAGGTCATAAACACATAGAGCATATATTCTTTAATAAAGAGCATGCTGTTGGAGAAATCAAAAGGATCAAATATCTCATCAGGGATAGATCGCATTTAGTGATCTAGATGAGACATTATTAAGTGATGAAATTCAAGTTGAAGTTTGTTGTCTCAAATATTGGTACCTAAATTATGAGATATTAGCAAACATTTAAGTTGAAACCAAATAAACATGTTGAGTTTATTCATCAAGTTTTGACTCATTAAGTAAGGGTACTACTTGTGCTTCATGGATTGTAATACTCAATCAAAGAGGACTTATCGCCATGATTTCTGTAGTATTGCTTAAATGAACCTTACTCACCAAATAACATTAGGTTGCAACCCAAGTGGGAGATTGTTAGATATTTTATTAAAATGATAATATTATATCCTTTTGTTTATTCAAAATTGTATCTATATATATTTATTGATTGATCATATGAAGGATATCCTAATTTATTGTTTTTTATCATGTTAAATATTCTAGATATTATCTAATTGTTTTAAATATTATCAGTTTAATATATTTTGGATGAAATATCCCTTGATTGTGGCCCACAAGAGATTTAGATAGAGATTTGGTTTGGAATTAGCTGACTAGCTGGTAAGCTATTAAAAACCTTGATGGGAGGTTATAAATAGTGTAGGCTAAGTCTTAGAGTAGTAACGTGGAAAACCCACTTACTTGCTCCTTAGGGGTTCTCTGATGGGTGACGGCTATTCCCAAACCATTACTGTGCCTCATCTTCCTGTTAGAAGAAGCCCTAACATATTCTATTATGTTATAATTCTAACTCTTTCTTATTCCTCACAATTTTCAGGTTGTGAGATATTACATGCAGAATTACTATGGCTTGAGGTATTTCATCAAATCTTCCATTGCTGCTCTATCTTATGGAATTTACACAATGTATTTGGAATATTTAATGTATGATTATTCCAACACATTGAACTTCTCTGGTACCTCTTGCTTGTAGTATGCTAGTTGAGAAATAATAATACTTTTGTACCCTTTTAAGATATCTCATTTACATGAAAACCATCATTGCCAAATTTTCAACCAGTATTGTATGCTCAGAACTACCCCACAACTATTTTATGCCTCATTTTCTATATTATCAAGTAATCAACAAAGAAATATCTCATACTCTCTGTTCCTTACCATAAGAAACAACTACCACATATACCCCATGTTATGTCCCACATCAGTTGCTGAAGGGAATAAAAAACGCCTTATAAGGGTCTAGACACCTCTCCTCTTGACATGTTTTAAAGCCGTGAGAGATGACATAGTCCCAAAGCAGACAATATTAAGAGCGAGGCACTAGGATGTTACAATTAGTATCAGAAACAGGCTCTATCCCCTCTTGAGAGTATGAGCCAAAATACAACTTACTATGGAATCTAAGAACTCTCGATGGCCCAATTATCATAGGTGGGCAGTGAGAATTGAGACTTAATTAAATGCCAAAATGATTTATGGAAGCTACTGAGGAGGATTATGAGATTCCTCCTTTACCAGAGAATCCTACCAATCTCAACTACCAAGTCAAAAAGAAAAGAAGTAGAGGAAGTCAAAAGCCAAGTCTAGTTTTTTTTTGCTATTTCTCCAGCAATTTTCATCATAATTATAACCTTAAAGATAGTTAAGTAGATCTGGAATTATCTCAAGCAAGAGTATGGAGGAGATACAAGTATCAAAGGTATGCAGATGCTGAATCTCATAAGGGAATTTGAAGTGAAAAAGTGAAGGAATCTTGATTTATATGCATTCATAATTACTGAAATTCTAGTAGGCTTTGCAGATTTTAAGATGTTGCAAATCTTGTACATGATATGTAATTGAGTTTAACCAGGTCATTACCATGAACAATTACACAAAAACGTACAATTGACGTAGAACACATTAATTTGAAAAAAAAATTCAGAAAACCGATTTCAAGATCAATTCTTTCAAAAAAAAATTTCCTTTTCGTATTAACATATTCAAACATTTTCTTATAAACACACATATATATCTCATATATATCACATGTATAAGAACATAAACTCAATTTAAACCAACAATTGACCTGGGATGGCTCTGATGCTACTGTTAGGATCGGCAGGCACAACAGAAGAATTTAAAATTTTGCCAATCCTAATTACAGATCTATCAATGGCGTTTAAACCGAGTTAGAAAGATTTGTACATTTTCAATTTAGGGTTTTTCAACCTCTAAGAGCCAACACCTTAGGTCCACTCCCTTTACCGGTATCCACACAAATGCTCTCCAACACAGACTATGTGCTAGCGCCTCCAATGTCTTCTAAGATTTTCTTTGCGGCTCTGAATTCTCTTCCGTGTATGAGTTTTTTAGCTTTATCAATTTTATAACCCATGAGGGCTATGTTCGAATTTCAAAATTAATCTTTATTAATTTCAAAATTAATTAACCCTTAATTATCTTGATGAGCTAATTAAATAAATTCAGTTTAAATTAAATCTATCCAACAATTTTAATTTAACCTATTTATTTAATCCAAATAAAGAGCCAATAGATTTAATTTATCTTCATAAATTAAATCTAAGATACTATATCTCTAACATGTTAGTTATTAAATTTAATTTATCTTAATAAAATTAAATTTAAAACTAACATAATATTATAATATTATATAATACACACATACATATATACATACATATATATATATATATATATATATATATATATGTATATGTATGTATGTATGTATTTCGAAAATACATATATGTATATAATTTTATTAATTTTATTTTCATGAATTTTATATTATATAAATATAAAATTTGTCTACCTTAGATTAACATTATCTCATGTTGGGCCATTTTTGTGTGTGACCCTGTAAGCCCATAGGAAGTTGGTAGTGGGCAAATAATTGTACTAACCTACAAGTCGCAAGCGGCTTCTATCAAGACATTATGACTACCCAATTCCTATGAGGATCGTTAATACAATGCAACCTATCATACAACTATATCACGTCTCTTTTGTCACACTATATATCGGTTAAGCTTTGCACGGTTTCACGGGATCAAGGATTGCAAACTCAAAATTCGGGTGTTTATGGCACATTTGGGGCAAAGAGTTATGCAAGCAGTAGTGACGCCAACATGCAGTTCAAAGGTGTCCCTTACTATGGAAAGCTTCTTGATCTGGTCAAACTTAATTATCAAGGCTGTTTCACCGTGACGCTGTTCAAGTGTTTGTGGGCAAATACCACTACTTCTCGGGGACTGACAACTGACGACATAGGGATCACATCAGTCAATTTCTCAGGACCAATTCATACTGGTATTTCTCAAGATGATGAGCCGTATATTCTTGCGTAAGAGGCACAGCAGGTTTATTATGTCAAGGATGAGAGGCACATGGATTGGCACATGGTCGTTCATTTGAAGCCATGAAACCTTTACGACATGAGTGAAGGCGATAACATCGCCTGCGAGAGTGAGCCATTTCAGCCAGCTAATTTTGAAAATTTCTTCCCTGAAGGCGATGACAATTTACCTCTACTGCGGTGCATTTTTTTAGGTTCTCATCATTTAAATTAAATTGTTTAAACAAAATAATACATCACTAACAATAATTTTTCTACACAATTTCTGTAGGGATAACGACGATGAGTGATCAAATTCAAATTATGTTTTTGTCTTTAAAGAAAATACTGAAAAAAATATTTAAAAATAAAATAAAATAATATTTGTAGCGGTTTTTAAACCATTACAAAAATAAAAATAACCGCTACTAATTAAAAACCGATACAAAATGGATACATTAATCGCTAGAAATGCTACGGGGATCCTTATAAATACCCCCACCACATCTCATTTCAAACATTCCCCCATTTCTTTTCATCTTACCCCTTTTTCATTTTCTCTCATTTACAAATTTTTTTGTATGAGTTGAGGAGCTTAACAATACGATCAAATATGGTAACAAGTTTTTAAATTTTTTATTTGAATACTTCTTTCCTTCACATAAAATTTATTCTCACCATTTTTTTCTAGATATTTCATAGCTTTAGCTCATTTTCATCTATTTTTCATAACAATCACATTGTAGTAGACAACATAATAGTTCTTTGTTACCTACGTATCCTTAATAATATTATCAATACAATCTTTATACTTATCCAACTAAATTAAATTATTTCTTTTAATTTATAAATGAGCTAAACTATTGAATAATAAGCTAATTAAATTAGCTAAACTACTAAAAAAATAAACTATTTAATTTAATATAAAAAAATTGAAACAAATGATTGTATTTTTTAAAAAATTTTCTTTATTTTTGTAGCGGTTACTAAACCGCTACTAATTAACATGCCTTTTTTCAAATTGAAATTAATTTATTGGCACGAGCTTTGAATTTTGATGAAATATAAACGCTACTAATGAAAAAAATTCATCTTATGAACCGCTACAAAATATAAAAAAAATTTATTTTTCTTTTCCCACCTTGGAAATTTCAGTTTTTGATATTTGTAGCCTTTATATATCCCCTACAAATATCACAAAATGATTATTGCTTATGGCAATTTTGTAGCGGTGGGATTGAACCACTACAAAAAAAGTAGCGGTTATTTTGCTTGAATAACGGTTTTAAATAACCGCTACAAAGCAGCTTGCAACATACGATTTTGTAGCGGTTAAAATCGCTATTAATAACCATTTTTAACCGCTACTAAATCATGTTTTTTTTGTAGTGAAGGATGAGGCATGGATAATGTTATCCTCTTGTTCCTGACTATTCTTTCTTGATTCCTAAGTAGTTTGACAATAAAAATGGAAACTCCTTTCTATTATAGTTTAGCCATACATTTCTTAGACTCACTCATCGAGGGGCCCAGTAATATCTCTCTACTAATGTGAGGGGCGAATTCCATCTTGACCATTCATATTCCTCTGTATGAAAAACCACCAAGCCCTATCGTAGCCTTTATCATCACCCGGTCAAAAGTGACTTTTGACTAGTTCAAAGCTTAACAACTCTCATGTAGGAATTCATGATGGCCTCAGGTCAAAGGGCATTGTGACGTGGCTATACGAATAATATCCTCTAAAAATATTTATTTTTAGACCGGTTTTATAATAACCGGTCTTAAAAAGTTTTTTTAAGACTGGTTCCATAACTGGTCTAAAAAGTAGCAGACTTTTTAGATCAGCTGTATCAAGACTGGATCCAGAACCGGTCTAAACTGTCTTTTTTAACCGGTCTTAAAATTGATTTTTCCAATAGTGTTTTTATGTCACCTTTATCATTGATTTCTCTAATGAGATGAAATCGCCTTAGTATATGCTTAGTTCTTTGATGCGACCTAGGCTCCTTAACCTTTGCAACAGCACCGTTATTGTCATAGAACAAATCTATTGGATTTGAGATAGTAGGCACTACCCCTAGTTCAGTAATGAACTTTCTAATCTAAATGACTTTTTTTAGCCGCATCCGATGCTACTATATACTCAGCTTCTATTGCATAATCTGCTACAGTGCTCTACTTGGAGTCCTTCTAGCTTATTGCTCCACTATTTAGGAGGAAATGTATCTAGATTGCAATTTAAGGTTGTCTTGGTCAGTTTGGAAACTTACATCTGTATAACCGATTACACAAAGTCATCATCCAATCCACCATAGATAAAAAATAAGTCCTTAGTCCTTCTTAAGTACTTTAGGATATTCTTGACGGTAGTCCAATGACCTTTACTAAGATCTTGTTGACATCTGCTGGTCATACTTAAGGCAAATGAGACATCCGGTCGAGTACATAACATGGCATACATGATGGATCTAATGGCTAAGGTATATGGAACCTTACTCATGTGATCTCGCTGAGCAGGTATAGTAGGATATAAATCCTTGCTAAGATGGATGCCATGAGACATGGGCATGTAACCCTTTTTGAATTCTGCATACTAAACCTATGCAGTATCTTATCTATGTATGACCTCTGATTTAGGCCTATTAGTCTTTTGGATCTATCTTTATAGATCCTAATCCCTAAATGTATGTAGCTTCATCTAAGTCTTTCATTGAGAAAGACTTTCCTAACCAAGTCTTGACACTCTACAAGGTAAGAATGTCATTCCCAAAGAGTAGGATGTCATCTGCATAAAGCACTAGAAACACAACCGTGCTCTTACTAACCTTTTTGTAAACACAAGGTTCATCAATGTTTTGAATGAATCCAAACTCTTTGACCACTTTATCAAAATGATGATTCTAGCTTTGGTATGCTTGCTTTAATCCATAAATGGATCTTTGAAGCTTGCAAACTTTACCAAAGTTTTTGGATGAACAAAGCCTCAGGTTATGTCATGTACATATCCTCAAGCAGCTTTCTATTGAGGAAGGCTGTTTTGACATCCATTTGCCATATTTTATAGTCATAATATGCTATAATGGCAAGAAGAATTCTGACTGATTTGGCTATGCAACTGGGGAAAATGTTTCATTATAGTCTACACCATGAGTTTGAATGAATCCTTTTACAACCAGTCATGTCTTGAATACATTTACATTGCCATCTATATCAGTTTTCTCCTTGAAAACCCGTTTGCACCTGATGATTTTTACACCTTCAGGTAGATCAACTAAGGTCTATACCTGATTGTCGTATATGGATTGCATTTCAGACTTCATGGCATTTAGCCATTTCTTGAAGTTTGGTCCCACTATGGCTTCTCGATAGGTGGTTGTCTCATTTTTCTCAATAAACAACACATCATGGCCTTTAGTAATTAGAAATCCATATCTCTAAGGCTGATACTGTGTCCTATCAAATCTTCATGGACCTTGTGTTACTTAAAGAGGCTTAACAAGTTGTTGTGAGTCTTCTTTGATTTTTAACAATGGTTCTATACTATCTTGTGACTCTTGAACTTCTTCAAGATGTACCTTGCTCCCACTGGTTGTTTTAGAAATGAACTCTCTTTCTAGAAACTTACCGTTTTGAATAACAAACACTTTGTTATCGATGGGATTGTGGACATAGTATCACGAAAAGACACTTTTAGGATTTGAGCTCTAATTTATCTGAGGCTTGTTGCTTAACATATACCTCACAACCCCAGATCTTGAGAAAAGATAAACTTGGTTTCGTTTTAGTCAATATCTGATATGGTGTCTTTTCAATTGCTTTAGATAGAACACATGATAAATATATATTTTATAATTAAATAGGTACAGATTTTAGGACATAATTGATTAAATTTATTAATATTTTATACCTATTTAATTATGTTTTATATATTTTCTATCTTTTAATTAATTTCAGGATAAAAAGAAATTTTGACATAAAATCTACTCATATCCTATTTTATTGTGCAGGAGATATTACATGATGAAAGAGATGAGAAAGTATCAAATAAAAAAAAGAAAATTTCAAATAAGTGAGCTCAAGCAATTATATTATATCTAAATGAAAAGATATTATAAATACGACAGGGCATGAGATATCAAAAAAATTGCAAGGCATTGTTTTGATTGAATCAGATGTGGGGACCACAATAATTGAAGGAAAAGAATGTTGCAACATGATCTAATATAAGGATATTGTTGTGAATGAATAAATACATGGGGTCAATGACTGGAAAAAAAATATAAAAACAATTGTTGCCCAGATAAGATCTACACATTTGAGCCAAAAAAGATAAGAGCTACACATAGAGGTGGCAAAAGATATGGTATATCTCTATGAATAGGAAAAGCATATTAGATTTGGATTGAAAAAATAATAAAATAAAAATGTACCTACTTATCCAAAGATCTATAAAAAGGGGGAGAAGGTAGAGAACAAAGTAGACACTAAGGCAGAACAATACACCATATCACAATAGAGAAAAAGGAAGAAAGTTGAAGAAGCAGGAGAGGTGACAGTGAAATTCAATAGATTTGCTCTCTTTTCTTCTTTTTCCTTATTCTTTGAATTTGAATTTCTTTGTTTCATTATGGATTTTATTTTAGCCATGAGTGACTAATTTTCTTTTTAGACCTAGAGAAACTATGAACTCACTAGTGAACTAGATTTTATTTTCATGATTTATTAGTTATGATTTATGCTAATTTTGGTTACTTAATCTTGTTTTGTTATATTCGTTTGATGATTGGCCACTATTAGATGCGAATTTGAGTATTGGGATTTACCTTGACTAAGGGAATTTTAATTAAGCTCTCAGATTAAGTGATATGGGATTAGATTACTATTTAATTTGTGATTAGGACAGACATATACCTAATAGCCTCAAATAATAGTTGAAGAGTGTGTTTAAGTTATCTTGCCTCTTGAGTAATTAGGTTAGACATAACAGTTATACTTAAGAGAGGGTTGTGAGTGAACCAACAGACACTTATAACTATTTATACTCGAGATTAATAAATTTAACATTTAAGATTAAGTAATTAAATAGATTTAATATTTTTGGTGCTAGTGAGGGATTAGTGACTCTAGGTTGTGTTCAATATTGATAGTTTTCGTTATTTAATATCCTTTCAATTTTCTCACAACTAGATCCGTTTAACTTAAAGAAAATTGAGATTTTAATACCTAAAATTAATTGATTGATTTCTCATGGGACGAGACTCTACTTATCACTTTATTACTTGGCATAACTCGTATACTTGTGGAGTGTATCAAGTTTTTGGTACCGTTGTCGGGGAATCTAGGAAACTAATTTTAGTATTATAGGACCTTTAGTATTTTCAGCTTAAGCATTTTTTTCCTTCTTTTGTTATTTTTTTATTAGTTTGATACTCGATCTTTGTCTCTTTGTCTTTATAGTGCTTTACATTATATGTCAGGGAGAGCAAAGAAAACATCTAAGAAGATAAAGAAGGTTAGCAAACTTTTAGAGACAACAACACCTTAGCATTCAGATCACGAGGAAGAAGAAACCATAAGCAAAGAGAATTTTTTAGGAAGGCAATCTTGGGGTTATTTGTCCAGAATCAGAGTACCTGCGTTTCAAGCCAACAATTTTAAAATCAGGCAAGCAATGCTTAAGAGGCTTGAACTACTGGGTTAGTATGAAGAAAATAACACAGAAGATCCAAATCGGCATCTCATACAGTTTCTTGATGTTTGTGACTGTTTTAAACAGAGGAGTTTGTAGTGATGTAATATATCTTCGACTCTTTCCATACTCTTTACAAGGAAAAGGCAAAGAATGGCTCAATGGTTTAGAAAAGAGTAGCATAGCCGCTTGGGGGACATTGGAAGAAAAGTTCAGATCAAGATTCTTTCCACACAACAAGATGGTGGATGCAAGAGCTCCTCTTACTAACTTTTGTCAACAATTCGGTAAACATTTGTATGAAACTTGGAAGAGATTTAAGTTGCTTGTCAGGTAGAGTCCAGGTCATACTGTAGAGAAATGGGTATCGCTTCAAATTTTATATACTCATTTGACTCTTGAATCTAAATCTGAATTAAACGCCGTCACTAATGGGGGAATTATAAAAGCAACCAGTAAATCATGTCTGGAAATGTTTAGATGACTTATCAGTTGACTTTATCTAGAATAACAATGAAAGAAGGTCAGTGAAGAAAGTTACTGAGGACCCTTCTTCACAGTTAATGGCAATGTTATCTACTATCAACAAGAGGTTTGACCACCTAGAAGCTCAAGTAAACCGATCTAATGATAGATATATGGGAGTCAATGCTATTAATGCACCTTGTGACTATTGTAGAGATAGCCATGCTAATAGACAATGCCTTATATTTCAATGGATAGAGCCAATAAACTATGCAGGGAATTACTGTGGCAAAAATCAAAGTGATCTATACTCAATTAACTACAATTCTGGGTGGCGTAAAAATCCTAACTTCTCTTGGAAAAATGGTACAACTCTTAATGAAGCATCAACTTCTAATATAAAGCAAGTTTCACCTCCTGGCTTCTATCAATTGGGAAAGGAATCCATTCCTACTCAATAGCCCAAAACTAATCTAGAGGCAGTGATATCTCAGCTCACGAGTTTTCAAGTAAAGAGTACTCAGATCAAGCCGCTACTAATGCAAGATTAGAATCGTCCATCAAGAATCTTGAGATACAAATGGGACAACTTGCAATCGCTGTGAATGCATTACAACAAAGAGAATTGCTAAGTAATATCATACCTAATCCTCGTAGAGATAGAGTAGTGAAATGTAAAACCATTACCCTTAAAAGTGGTAAAGAATTACTTGAAGGGCATCAGCCAACAACGAAGCCTTCAAGTTCTAATGGAAAAGGAAATCTCGAGGTTCTTGTAGAAAATGATGAAGGATCAACACAAAAATGTTAAGGAATTCAAAAACCTTCAGAAAGGAGAAACTAGTAATCGAAAAGAGAATAAGGATCGTATCATCTGTTATGAATGCGGAAAGCCTAGATATATCAAGTTTAAATGTCCAGATCTTTAGAAGAACAAAGAGAAGAAGAAAAGTAGATAATTCAACAAAAAGAAGCCTTTTGTGTCTGCAATATGGGGAGATAGCTCCTCCGTTGAAGATAGTGATGAAGAAGAAGTAGCCAACATTTGTCTTACAAAAAGAAGAATAAATCTTATGAAGAATTAGGAGAGGAAGAGGTAACTGATTCTGACCCCACTTACGATGAATTACATTCTTAATATAATGCTTTACATTATGAATTCATCAAAATAGTTAAAGAAGTAGTTTCTTACAAAAAGAAAAATAAATCTCTTGAAGAAAAACTTGAGAAACTTTCTGACTCTAAAATTTTTTTGTGAAAACTGTTATATTTTGCAAACAAAAAATGTCGATCCCACTAAAATTCTTGAGAAATTCACTAAAGGCTGTGAGATGTTGAATAACATTTTAAAATCTTAATGTTTTGTGAATAACCAATCTGGTATTGGATATGATCCCAAATCAGATAAAAAGAAAGGAAGGAAGAAAACGGGAGGCAAACATATTTGAATTATTTTTAACCCTCTGTACATATATCAAATCCTTTTGTTCATTGTAACTTTTGTAATAGAAAGGGTCATTATACATCCTCATGTTTTCATAAAAAGGAAGGAAAAATAGGAACCTACAAATAGGTGCCTAAAGGATCACATGTTCAAAAAGTGATTCATACTAACCCAAAAGAACAAAAAAAGATATGGGTACCTAAAACTTAACTATCTTTGATTGTAGGTATGTTTCAGAGCATCCAGAACAAATAAGTGGTACATAGATAGTAGATGCTCCTGACATATGACTGGTGATCAAGAAAATTTCTCCATGTTAGAACCTAAATAAGGTGGAAAAGTTAAGTTTGGAGGAAACCAATCAGGCAAGATAGCTGGAATAGGAGAAGTCAGAGGCAATAAGGGAATTCAAGTGAAAGACATAAACTATGTCAAAGGACTATTCGATAATCTACTAAGTGTAAGTCAAAGCATAGACAAAGGTAATTGGGTGATATTTGATTCTGAAGTATGCTTGATCGTGAACAAAAAAGACTTACAAATAGAAAAGAAAAATCTCAAGGCAACAATTAGAACAACAAGAGAAGGTAATTGCAATATGAAAACTGCTTTCTAAGTAACACTAATGAAAGTTGGTTATGGCATAAAAGCTTGCTCATGTCAATATGCATAAACTAGGCAAGTTACTTAAAGATGATTTAGTTATTGGATCACCTAAAATAAAATTCAAAAATGATTTAGTCTATGATGTATGTCAAAAGGGTAAATAAACAAAATCATCTTTTAAATTCAAAAAAGAAATCACAACAACCAGACTACTTCAACTACTTCATATGGACTTAGTTAGACAAACAAGAGTTAAAAGTTTAAGTGGTAACTTACACTCATTGGTCATTGTTGATGATTACTCTAGATTTACGTGGACCATCTTCTTATCTTCAAAAGATTAAACATTTAGTGAATTTATTGTGTATGCTAAGAAAGTGTAAAATGAGAAAGGTATATGCATTATAGGTATAAGGACATATCACAGAAGAGAATCAGAGAATCAGGCTTTTGGAGAATACTGAGACACCAATGGGATTGATCATAATTTTTCTGCATGAAGAACATTATAACAAAATGGAGTAGTAGAAAGAAAGAACAGAGTTCTTACAGAAATGGCTAGAGCTATACTGAATGAAAAGAATGTGCCACAAGTTTTCTAGGCTAATGTAATGGAATTGTATGTTATGTCTCAAATAGAGCTTATATCAGATCAAAACTTGGAAAGACTCCATACGAGCTATATAAAGGAAGAAGCCAAACATTGCTCATCTGCACATTTTCAGTTGTAAGTGTTTCATTCATAATAATGGTAAAGGTAACCTATGAAAGTTTGATTTTAAAGCTGGTAAAGGTATATTTCTAGGTTACTCAAATTGAACAAAGCTTTTAAAGTTTATAATAAAAATACATGTATTGTTGAAGAATCAATTCATATTGTATTTGATGAATATGAATCCATTGACAAAACCTTTGATGATGAATAGGAACTAGTTGTTTTACAAGAAAATAAATAGTCTACTCCTAATCCATCTAATTATGAGGTTGAGAAAATTGAAAATGAAAATGAACCTTTTGTGCAGAGTCAACCTAGAGCATGGAAGTATAACAAGAGTCATCCCCTAGACCAAGTCATATGAGAAGTAAATAACGGAGAAAAAACTAGAAACAAAATTTTAAATGAAGTTAGTTTCTCTGTATTTCTATCTTAACTTGAACCTTCAAACATTAATGAAGCCCTATCAAATAATGATTGGGTGATAGCAATGCAAGAAGAACTCAATCAATTTAAAAGAAATCAAGTTTGAGATTTGATACCTAGGCATAAAGATCATCCAGTCATTGGCACTAAATGAGTTTTCAAAATCAAACTTGATGAATCCACAATTATTGTCCTAAACAAGGCAAGATGGGTGGCCAAAGGCTATAATCAAGAGGAAGGTATTGATTATGAGGAAGGTATTGATTATAAGGAAGTATATGCTCTAGTAGCAAGATTAAAAACCATACGAATACTCTTAGCCTTTGCATGTATCAAGGGATTCAAACTCCATCAAATGGATGTGGAACGTACATTTTTAAATAGATATATTATGGAAGAAGTATCGTAGAACAACTTCCTAATTTTGAGGATGTGACTAAACCTCATCATATTTTCAAACTCAAGAAAGCTCTTTATGGACAAAAACAAGCTCCAAGAGCTTGGTACAAAAGACTTAGCAAATTCCTCATTGATCAAGCTTTGGTCAAGGGAAAAGTTGATACATTATTAATAAAACAAAAATGAAATGACATTATAATAGTTTATATATATGTTTATGCATTTTCAGTGCTACTAATGATCTCTTGTGCAAGGAATTCTCTAAAATAATGCAAGGTGAGTTTGAGATATCAATGATGGGGGAATTGACATTCTTCCTTAGTTTGCAAATCAAACAAAGGAAGAATAGGATCTTTATATGTCAAACAAAGTATCTAAAAGAGCTAATGAAAAAGTATGGAATAGATAAGGAAAATGGAGCAGGTACACCTATGAGCCCAATCACTCTACTTGATGCCGATGTAAAAGGGGAAAATTATAATATCACCAAATATAGAGGAATGATTGGCTCATTACTCTATCTCAAGGTAAGTAGACATGACATCTAATTTAGTGTTGGAATGTGTGCAAGATATCAGTCATCACAAAAGGAATCACATGCTAAGAATGTTAAAAGAATCTTCAGATATCTAGCCAACACATTTGAGTTAGGCATCTGGAATCCCAAAGGAAGAAATGAGTACCTGGTACATATTCAGATTCTGATTATGGAGGATATAAAACAGACAGAAAAAACACCAGTAGACAATGTCAATTTCTTGGAGGTTTATTGGTATCTTGGTTCAGTAAGAAACATAACATAGTATCTCTATCATCAACAAAAGTTGAGTACATTGCTGCTTCAAGTTGTTGTACTTAAGCACTTTGGCTAAAACAACAACTTCAAGACCTTGGCATCTACCTAAGAGAGATACCTATTTACTATGGCAATACCAGAACGATAAGCTTGGCAAAGAATCCAGTTCAATACACTAGAACCAGACACATTGATGTTATATACTACTTCATTAAAGATCATGTCCAAAAAAAAGATGTTAAAGCTAAGTGGTATTCATTCCTACCTACCTTTAGATAGCTGATATTTTCACAAAGCCTCTGGCGAAAGATCAATTCTTGTTTATACGAAAAGAATTAGGAATGGTAAATCCTAATGAGTTGTAAGTATTTTCATGTTTATAAAAGTACTTTAATTATGTTTTGATGATGATTTAACTAACTTAAGCATCATAGTATCTAGAAGTTTGTTTTACAGGACTATGTCAAAATGCTTTGTGTCAACACCCATTTCCATTCCAATATACACAGAGTAATAGAGACCAAGTTCCTCAGGCATACAGAAAAGTACGAATATACTGATAAAAGTATTTGTTAACATACTAGAATCAACCATACAGAATTCAAAGATATTTACAACTTTATACAATGCTATCCAAAAATATTCCGATTACAGACTATATATAACCATGGTCTCCATCTCGGTAAATATGCCTATCAATTTCCTATATCCACATCCTTTCCTTTAAAGCCGATGACACCTGCTAAGATGTTTTGTTTAGAAAAAGGGTTGAGATTCCAAGGAATCCCAATAGAAACATGATATCGTTCATATAAAATGTGAAAAGTAAATATGATATGCGCCATGTATGCACCAATTAATGAACAATATAACACATCATAATAACACATCATCATCATATCATCATCACATCATTGTCATGCATACATGAGTAGGGCCCAGCCCCACTGATCGTACACAGGTTGGATTCTTACCCAACTCCCAGTGTAAGTGCACCTTTGGCACTAACTGCCCTTTCTAGGCAAACCATGTTGATTAATATAGCACATTTACAAACAATGGTGACCACACAATCATATTAACTATGACATGATGTATGAAGGATATTGTTCCTACCTTAAGTCACTTTCACCCTTGTATCGCGAGCCTCATAAAATATGTCGACTTTTGGCTCCCGACTCGGTCTTAAAATGTTAAATGTACAAGAAATAGGTTATAATCTATCCAAGTATCATTTGAGACACTTTCATAGGGTTTATTGTGTTATATTAACCTATGGTGAAAATTTACCAAAATGCCCTAGGGACCCCGGCCCTGCCGTACTCGGCCTGGCTACACTTTTCCTGAAATTTTGATATGGGCTATCTAGATATATTTTCTCCCAAGGAATCCATTTTCAGACTCGAAATTACCAAATTCATTGTCAAATTACAAAAATACCTTTGACAGCCCCACTTTAAGGGTTTCAGGGGCATTTTCATAATTATGCTTTTTCGGGCTTTTTCGAGAAAGTGACCATCTTTAACCCCATCTAATTTTCCCTCCTGAACACAATAAAACCATCAAATCATTGAAGATCCAACTCCTACCCCTAGATCTAGCCTTGACCAAAATTATTGGATCCTCCGAGAAAAATCGGGGTTTTGCGATTTCAGTTCCATAAACATGTTCCTTTCTACTTCTAACCACTTTATTAACCATTCCATTAGGTTACAACTACCATTTAGTACCGATTTGGGTAGCATAACACCTAGGCATACATATTTTCAAAATTTAAACCCAAGTACAATCTAGCAAAATTTCACCAATTAAATTGTCCACAGCAGCCAGAATAGTCAATATACGAAGGTTTGGAAGTTACCTCAAGCTCCCACTAGCTTTTCCTTAATATGACTGAACCTTATCCCTTTTTAACAAGGAAAATTGAGCTTCCAACACCTTAAAGAATATAAAATAGAAGCTTAGGAATGGAGTTTTACGCGGTTGGAGCTAAATCATCGAAGGAATCGACTTACCTTGTGATTTTTCTTCTCCTTCTCTTTCTTAATGCTCTTAACATTTTCTCACTCTAGTTTCACCTGAATAATTTCGGTTTAGGGGCTGTTATGAAGAGGATGATGTTACTTTATTATATATATATATATATATATATATATTGTATGACATGTACTTATTTATTAATTTTCCAAAAATTCAAAAACTAATTTTTATGTACATAAATTTATGTACATGTAATCATACTCATTAAACCCAACCAATATTTCCTTCTTCATACTATACATAGGAGACACCTAAGGATCCCTCCCTATGGTCTCAATTGACTTCACAACTTGTCCAAATTACGTATACAAGTAAAGTTTCAATTTTGGTCAAAATTACACTTTTTGCTCAAATTTTCCATAAATTCATATTAAACTGACCAAAATATTATAAATATATTTTCCCTCTTTATTTTCCTTAATTAATTGAAATTAACTTCAATTAATTGGAAAATAATTAATTTTGTACTATTTTGGCTAAGTTACGATTTTGACATTATCTTTTTATTTCAATTTTCTTTGGCCAATTTCCATCCATTTTTGGACCAAATATTTTCTCCAATATTTCTCCAATTTTTGGACCTTAATATTGGGCTTTTTAAAGTACCCAAATTAATTCCATATTTATTTTTGCCCAATTTCTCATGAAATTGAACATTTATACATTCATAAATTCCAAATTCATGAATATTCACCATTTTATTGAATTTCTCAAATAATTACAATATATTTGGTAAATATAAATTTTGGGGTGTTACACTCTGCACTATGCCAAGAGAAATAGGGATAAACAGAGGAGATGATCACCATGACATTACTCAAGTGATATCTCACAATGATCATCACTATGACATCAATCGAGCAATGTCTGGCAGTGAAGACTACATCACTCGAGTGACCACTTGAGTGATGACCTGAAGAGTTAGGGAAGTGTAAGAGATTCAAACTGAAATGGCATAACAGTTGGAAATAAAAAGGTAGAAGCTGAAAGGACACATCACTTGAGTGATCATTAGTGTAGAAGGGAAAATAAATATGTTTTTTTGCTTAATTCAATAATCTATAAGCTACAACCAAGGAAGGAATTATACATGAGTAATTACGATATTACTCATGCCAAGTATGCCTTAACTATTAAAATTTTTTAATTGTTTGGCATGATCACTCAAGTGACCACTTGAGTAATGCTCTAAGATCACTAGAGTGATGTTGGGCATAGTAAACTATATTAGTAGTCTCAGTGTCATTTTCACCAAATCACTTCCAGTGACTCTCCCAATGCTTTGCCAATAAAATCTCAAAAACACTTACCCATCCAATTGCTGACAAAACTCATTGATTTTCACTCCCAAAAATGTCCTAAATTTCTCTGAATCTATAGCCTTAACTCTCGACAGTCACGAGACCAAAAAGGAAAAACTCAAATATTTTGTGGTCTATCTGCAATGGCTAGAACAAAAACTACTCGGGGTCGATCTTTTGAGTCTCCACCACCTTCTCCATCATAAAAACAAAAGAAATCATCGACACTGAAGTCTAAGTCTCTGAAACATCCTCGACTGAAGGTGTTAGATCAATCACCACTAGAGCCATAACCCAAAGCCAAAGGAGTTGTGATTCAAAAAGAAATAGCAATAAGGTAAAAAATGAAGGCTGAAATCTACCCAGAAAAGGCAAAGGTGCTGCCCCTCTTAGTCCTTCACCTTTAGATTCTGACTCTAACACTCCTTCTTGGACAGAGAGAGACCAAAATTGAGGCTAAATACAGTGCTCGGGTTAGCAAAGTTATGGCAACAATGCTTGAAGAAGCACTAAAGTCAAAACCAAAGCAAGGATCCTTCTTTAAGCCTACCAAGTCTCAACTAGAGGAATCAGATGGAGGAGAAAATGAAGAAGAGAAAGAAGAAACAAAAGACATCACAGTGCCTCTGAAAGGATTCAATTCAAGAAAGCTTAAGGATTTAAAGAAGTTCACAGACTACTTTGCTAGTAGAAAAATGTGTAAGATGTAGCATGTGGATCTGAATGTCTTATTTGAGCCAATCAAGTTTGATTTAAGTGAGTATTTAGGTCACTGCATGCCATAGTTATCTGGGCATATACCCTATTATGCTAAGGTAGTTAGGCACGTTTGCTATAATCTTGAATCGAATAAAGATTGCTTCGAGGGTGGTTCAGTTGTAGAGGAAGAACTTGAGACTAAAGTAAGAGGAAAGAAATTTCTTATCTCTGCCTCTAGGATAAACAAGTGCCAAGGAATTACAAAAGCTACAAAAGGATAACCCTACCAAGCTTACACCAAATTAGCTTTTCAGTTTCCTAAGGCCTGGAGAGAGAGTAGGAACCCTAAAATTCAATCCTAGGGACATGTGTGATCTACACAGAGTCCTTTAGTACATTTACTCTTGAGCCATAGTCAATAAGTCCAACAACTTCATGCACTTCATTGATAGATATTATGGGCTTATGGCTTCTATTTTGTTGGAGGAGAAGAGAAATCTAGAAGAGTTGATCTTTTCAGAGATCAAGAGGTGCAGGTTATTTGGTACCCATACTACACCGATACTATTTCCTCAGTTGGTATCCCTCTTCCTCAGAGCCAACAAGATTTGGTACTTAGAGCCAAATAAATTGTTTGAGAGATTACTACTAGTAGGAAGAAGCCTAATAGGGAAGTTGGGGATAGAATTGCCTTTGTAACATCCTATGGGATCTACTCCAAAAAAGAAGAAGGCTTCAAAAACTGAGACTAGTAGGTTAGATTATACTCAATCTTCCATCACGGCTCCTTCCTTCTTTGGCTCCACCATTCAGACATTCCTGAAGGAGGTGCCTCAGGGATTTTATGTGGATATAGCTAACACCAATGCAGAACTAACAACCCACATGAACTTCAAGATGGGAGAAATGGTTGAGCATATGAACAAGCATAATCAAGCAGTGTTGGCTCAGTAGGAGGCTCAGACTAGTGCATTGATTGAGATCACCCACCTTCTTTGCTCTCTTCATGAAAAGGTTGATGTCTTGACATGAGCTCCTCTACTCTTACTACATCAATACCAGCCTCTGTGTAATATCCCAATTTTTAATTATGGGCTAATCATGATTATTGTAGACAATTATGCATTTAATTGTAATAATGATGTGTTTTATGGCAATATTAATTAATATGTTATAATCAGTGAAAAGTTGGAAGAATGGAATTATTGGCCATGAGTTAGTGATTAAGGGAGGAATTAATTACTAGATAAGAGAAAAATGAGATGTGTAATTGAATGGCTAATGGAGGGATTAAGTGGCTAATTGGGTGTTTGCCTTTATGGGAACCAATGGAGAAGTGACGCTTGGCAAGCCCACATGTGGAGTGAGTGAGGGAAAAGTCAAATTGATTTTTTTAATGTTTTCTCTCTCCTTCTCTCCTTCTCTCCTCTCTTGTTCGGCTGGCAGCATAAAGGGAGTATCATCATTCTCACCTTCTCCAATACACTTCATCTTACGCCATTGGAGACCAAAGAAGGAGGAAAGAAAAGCTGGTGATTAAGGTGAGAAATTGGACTCTATTGCCTAAACTTCATTTATTAATGTTGTTCCATGGAATGAGAGCTTCATTTTAATGATTGTAGTTTATCGTTTGGTGTTGATTTGTTACCACAAGAAATTTTGAAAAGTAGTGAATCAAGAAATCCCTTTGAGAAGGTTGGTAAGGTGAGTGAAACCAATCTTTCTATCTATGTTTCATGCCATTTGAAGTAGTTTGTAATTTCTGGAAATTTTGGCTTGAATCCAAAAATGAGTGCCACTATTCATTTGGCATATTTTTGGCATGAGAATGGTATCTTGGAATTAGTTTAGGATAGATAGATTGATTGGTGATTGAAATGTGATGTTTGGATAAGATTGGTATTTTGTTGATTTTATTGCCCAAAACCCAAAGCATGATAATGGAGTAGGATTTTGATGATTCTGATGATCCCATTGAGTTTATTGGGTGTTTTTCTGTAGGAGTGGCTTTAGGTAAAGTATTGTGTCCATTGGGATCAATTGGGCAAGTGTTGGGAAAATGCCTCTTTTTTTGTGTTTTCTGGTTTCTGATAGAATCACTCGAGTGATTTGGAATTCACTCAAGTGCAGGATGAATAACACTAGAGTAGTGATAAGTTCTACTCGAGTGCGGTAGTGCAAACTTTGCTTTTTGCTCTCTGTGTTCTTGTTGCACTTCCATGGTTAAAGGCAAGTATTGCCTCACTTACGAATGAGGGATGAACATCACTCGAGTGAGGGTGAGTTCACTCGAGTGCTGGTATATTTGACACCAAGGACTTGCCTCTCAGGTGGTCACTTGCGGTTATGGTGCAAGAGTGAGCCTTCTCACTCGCGGGTATAGGGTATTCACTCGAGTGCATTGGGCTGTGCTCGAGTCCTCCTGATCCTTGAAAACTCTTGTGCTCTCGGGTAAGCACTTCCTGTAATATACTTTTGGTGACTCGGGTGAGCATCTTGCTTTCACTCAAGTAAGTTGTGTTGTGCTCGAGTGCAGTGAGCCATCTTGGCTACTGCCATTTCCTTTGTGCTCTCGGGTGTGCACTCGCTATCCTTCACTCTCTAGTACCCGAGTGCAGATCGTACCATCACCCGAGTGAGGCCTTCTTCACTCGAGTGTCCGTACAATCTCACTCGAGTGAGGTCATCTTCACTCGAGTGTTGTAGTGTAAAATGTAAGTTTGGAGCTTAAAAAGAGGGATCTTTGGGATAATTCTTCCAACCCTTTAGGAGTTTTGTTATGGGTATTTAATGACTCTAAAAGAGCAATAATGATAACCAAATTAAGTGTTAAGAAGTCATTGAGAATTGAAATAGAGAATTGACACTTCGTTACTTATTATGAATATAGGATTTGAATTTGCCCTACTCGGGAGAGACCAGTGCCAGATCATGCACGGAAGGACTTAGGTAGTAACTCTTCTCTCATATTGTATATGATGTTTCAGTATGCATGACTTGTCATTGTGTTTGTGAAATGTATGTGCCATGGTCCATTATAGCGTGAGCACTTCAGCGTGAGCCGTTTAGGGAGTGACAGTGGTCATCTCTAGTTTGGCCGTTGAACTGCCGTTGTAATCGACATGGATCTTTGTGAATGGAACTAATGGAGAAGTGACACTTAGCAAGCCCACGTGTGGAGTGAGTGAGGGAAAAGTCAAATTGATTTTTTTTAATGTTTTCTCTCTCCTTTTCTCCTCTCTTGTTCAGCTGGCAGCATGGAAGGAGTATCATCATTCTCAACTTCTCCAACACTCTTCATCTCTCTCTTGCGCCATTGGAGACCAAAGAAGGAGGAAAGAAAAGCTGGTGATTAAGGTGAGAAATTGGACTCCATTGCCTAAACTTCATTTATTAATGTTGTTCCATGGAATGAGAGCTTCATTTTGATGATTGTAATTTACTGTTTGGTGTTGATTTGTGGCCACATGAAATTTTGAAAAGTGGTGAATCAAGAAATCCCTTTGAGAAGATTGATAAGGTGAGTGAAACCAATCTTTCTATCTATGTTTCATGCCATTTGAAGTATTTTGTAATTTCTGGAAATTTTGGCTTGAATCTGAAAATGAGTCCACTGTTCATTTGGCATGAGAATGGTATCTTGGAATGAGTTTAGGATAGATAGATTGATTGGTGATTGAAATGTGATGTTTGGATGAGATTGGTATTTTGTTGATTTTATTGCCCAAAACATGAAGCATGATAATGGAGTAGGATTTTGATGATTCTGATGATCCCATTGAGTTTATTGGGTGTTTTTCTGTGGGAGTGGCTTTAGGTAAAGTATTATGTCCATTGGGATCAATTGGCAAGTGTTGGGAAAATGCCTCTTTTTTTCTGTATTTTCTGGTTTCTGATAGAATCACTCGAGTGATCTGGAATTTACTCGAGTGCAGGATGAATAATACTCAAGTGGTGATAAGTTCCACTCGAGTGCAGTAGTGCAAACTTTGCTTTTTGCTCTCTGTGTTCTTGTTGTACTTTCGTGGTCAAAGGCAAGTGTTGCCTTACTTGCGAGTGAGGGATGAACATCACTCGAGTGAGGGTGAGTTCACTCAAGTGCTGGTGTATTTGACACCAAGGTCTTGTCTCTCAGGTGGTCACTCACGGTTATGGTGCAAGAGTGTGCCTTCTCACTCGCAGGTATAGGGTATTCACTTGAGTGCATTGGGCTGTGCTCGAGTCCTCTTGATCCTTGAAAACTCTTGTGCTCTCGGGTAATAAATGTCAGAAAAGCTTGTTGAAAAGATTTTTTTGTGTTTGGTCAAGCATTGCTTGTAAAAGGCTTTTGGGCCAAAAGTCAAGTTAAAGCAAGCAACCTTCTTCTGCTTCTTCTTCTTCTTTATTAAAGTTTTGGCATTGGTAATAAATGTAACAAAAGCATGTTGAAAAGAAATTTTATGTTTGGGAAAGCATTGCTTGTAAAAGGCTTTCGGGCCAAAACTCAAGCTAAAGCAAGCAACCTTCTTCTGCTTCTTCTTCTTTTTTAAAGTTTTGGCATTGGTAATACATGTAAGAAAAGCATGTTGAAAAGAAATTTTATGTTTGGTAAAGCATTTCTTGTAAAAGGCTTTTGGGCCAAAACTCAAGCTGAAGCAAGCAACCTTCTTCTTCTTCTTCTTTGCTTGTAAAAGGCTTTTGGGCCAAAAGTCAAGTTGAAGCAAGCAACCTTCTTCTTCTTCATTAAAGTTTTTGCATTGGTAATAAATGTAAGAAAAGCTTGTTGAAAATTTTTTTGTTGTTTAGAAAAGCATTTCTTGTAAAAGGCTTTTGGGCCAAAAGTCAAGCTGAAGCAAGCAACCTTTTCTTCTTAAGTCAAGTTGAAGCGACCAACCTTCTTCTTCTTCTTCTTCTTTAAAGTTTTGGGATTGGTAATAAATGCGAGAAAAGCTTGTTGAAAAGATTTTTTATGTTGGGGAAAGCATTCCTTGTTAAAGGCTTTTGGTCCAAAAGTCAAGTTGAAGCAAGCAACCTTCATCATCATCATCATCATCTCCTCCTCCTTCTCTATTAAAGGTTTTGCATTGGTAATAAATGTAAGAAAAGCT
The DNA here is from genome assembly GCA_963242795.1 of Inga leiocalycina. Taxonomy (NCBI): domain Eukaryota; kingdom Viridiplantae; phylum Streptophyta; class Magnoliopsida; order Fabales; family Fabaceae; genus Inga; species Inga leiocalycina. Next base: position 66,335,232 of record OY725321.1, read on the forward strand.
TGTTGAAAAGATTTTTTATGTTTGGTAAAGCATTGATTGTAAAAGGTTTTTGGGCCAAAAGTCAAGTTGATCCTCCTCCTCCTCATTCTTCTCTATTAAAGTTTTTGCATAGGTAATAAATGTAAGAAAAGCTTATTGAACAGATTTTTTATGTTTGGGAAAGCATTGCTTGTAAAAGGTTTTTGAGCCAAAAGTCAAGTTGAAGGAAGCAACCTTCTTCTTCTTCTTTATTAAAGTTTTGCATTAATAAATGTAAGAAAAGCTTGTTGAAATGATTTTTTATGTTTGGAAAAGCATTTCTTGTAAAAGTTTTTTGTTTGGGCCAAAAGTCAAGTTGAGGCAAGCAACTTTCTCCTCCTCCTCTTCTTGTTTTTATTAAAATTTTTGCATTGGTTTCTTCTTCTTTTTTAAAGTTTTTGCATTGTTAATAAATGTAAGAAAAGCTTGTTGGAAATATTTTTTATATTTGGGAAAGCATTGCTTGTAAAAGGCTTTTGGGCCAACAGTCAAGTTGAAGTAAGGCACCTTCTTCTTCTTAAGGCGCAAGCACTAGTAACTTGTGGTTATAAGTGGGATCAAACCGTGATCTCCCATTTACAAGAAAGCTAGGCTACAAGGCCATTAGCTTTTTCATATTTGAACTTTCTAAAATTAATTTTTCAATATAACATCTAAACAAATTTACCACAAACTGGCTTTCTTTTTTTATAAATTATCTTCTTCTTTTTAATTAAAGGAGCAAGCACTAGCAACTTGTAGTTATAAGTGGGATCAAACCATGACCTCCCATTTAGAAGAAAGCTAGGCTACAAGGCCATTGACTTTTTCATATTTAAACTTTCTAAAACTAATTTTTCAATATTACATCCAAAAAAATTTACCACCAACTGGCTGTCTTTTAATAAATTACATTACACTAGTAAACTTTTACCCGGACTTCAGTTATATAAGTTCGTTGGGATAAAATTCACCTTTACAAGCATTAACCTAAATAAGTCTGAATCATCCATGTCAATTCTTCCAAGTTTTGGGGAGAAATTGTGGCTTTCGGTGATAGCTAATCAAACCACGTGCGGTCTAGAAAGTATTTTGCTTCCAATAGATTTCACATGAAACCGTAGATCAAGTTTCCTTCAGCATCAACGTTGACTTTAATTCATCCATCTTCAACCAGAATCCAAGGCCTCACACGATCCTTATTGGCGGTGTTTCGTTCACACATTTAAATACTCTTTATTAAAAATATTAATTATAAAAATATCATAGTTCTTGGTTGAAATTATGATACATTAATTTATACAATTCACTCACATATAGTTCTTGGTTGAAATTATGATACATTAATTTATACAATTCATTCACATGCAACACACAAATTATCAAACTTATCTTTCAAAGCGCGAAGAGAATATGAAATTGCAGGAATCGCTCTAAAGTTTAAGTCAAACCCTACTTATATATAGTTGAGTAATATAAAAGTTCCGAATGCTTCTATTTGATGCAAAACATTTTCTATTCTTTATATGATCAATAAAGATGCAAAAAAGTATTTTTATTCAATTATCTCCTCTTTATGCCCTCGACAATTTATCCATTTTTTAATATAAATATAAACTAAAACATTCATTGATGCCATGAATATAGATTAACAAAAAAGTATGAGAGACAATATTGGCATGATGGTTGAAGGGAGGAGAAGGAGGGGAGGGATAAGGGATATGTTACCTTGTTTAGTTTTTAAGAACGGAAAGGAGCAGAGAGGATTCTTTGTAATGAGAGACAAAATTTTGGCTTCCCTCCCACCCAAAAATTCAAACCAAATGAGGGAATGAGGACCCCTCCCTCTTCTATCCTCAAACCAAACACTCCTTAAGGTGTCAATCTAAGGGTATGGTGTTAATCCTTCAATTAACCAAGTGTAGTTGACAATAGTATACTATCCTTTTAGACCTGGGATCCTGTAAAAGTTTTTAAGAATATAGATATATAAAATCAGGGGATTTTTTATTTACTTGCCAAAAATTGGAGATTTAAAATATATATATATATATTATAGAAAAAATTATATATTATTTATTATTAGATTAGTATTTAGATTAGGGACATTTATGTAATTGTAGATTAGTTAGCTGCTGAGTCCAAACTTGGGACTTACTACCTATAAGTATATGAATGAAGTCAGGTTGTAATGATAGGTTTTATTCTATGGGTTAATAAAAGTGTGTATTATTTAGTGTATTCTTTGGGCCTCTATATTTCATCATGGCATCAGAGCTCATGGTTCTTGTTGACCAAATCTGACTCTCTTGTTTACCCAATTCGTGTGTATGGTTTCTCACCTTGCTCGTGTCCCAATTTCTTGATTTCATGTTGGTACTAGGGCATGGATAATTTGATGGCTGAGTATGGTCTTTGCCTCGGTCTTGTTGCTCGCCGTCATGATATCACCATTTTCCATCATCTATCATAAAGATATATAGTGTTCCTTGCCGGCTGGAGATGTTGTTGCTTCAAGTGCTCATCTTACCTTTCTGATCCAACGATTTTCCTAATTCGAAGTGCAAGATTGTTTCTCATCTTGTCAGAATTTTCCAATTTCTTGATTGTTGCTTGGTCAACTAGAGATTTTTGATACTCTCTTTGATTTTTCAACACCAGTTCTTGGTTCTTGTTCAGTCAACTGGAGGATTCTGCTGCTCTCTCTATTTTTCATCTTGGCTCTCCATAATTGTTTGTTATGGTAGAGACATCGAGTCAAAGTTTGGATTTCCAACATCCTTTGTATTTGCATCCTATTGATACTCTTGTGGTTACATTAGTATCCGAAGCATTAGTCGGCTCTTAAAATTACTCTGTATAGAGCAGAGCCATTAAGCTAGCACTCTATGCCAAGAACAAATTGGGTTTTGTAAATGGGACTTGCAAGCATGAGGATCAAGAATCTCATCACCAAAGGCAATGGGACTAATGCAACAGTATTGTCCTATCTTGATTGATTAACTCAGTTGACAAGGAAATCGCCACTAGTATGGTATTTTCTCAAAACGCTTATCTTTTCTCGCTTTATCTTAAAGAGTAGTTGTAAATGGGGTTCAAGGCTAAGTATAAGTTAGATCAGACATAACACAAATTCATGGCAAGGTTAGTTGCCAAAGGGTACAATCAAAAGGAAGGGATAGATTTTTATGAGACTTTCTCCCCTATAGTTAAAATAGTAACTATTAAGATTGTTTCGAAACTTGTTGTGATTAACGATTGGGCTATACATCAAATGGGTATGGATAACACATTCTTGCAAGGAGATTTGCATGAGGAGGTCTATATGACCATACCTAAAAAGGTTTTGATAAAAATGGAGAATGAAATAAGGTTTGCAAACTTACAAAATCTTTATATGGCTTGAAATAAGTGTCAAGATAATGGAATGAGAAATTGACTCAATCTTTAATAAAAGGAGGTTTTCAACAAGGTAAACATGACTATTATCTTTTTTCAAAGATGAACAAGAAATGATTTGGTATTTTTGCTTACTTATGTAGATGATTTGATGATTATGGGTAGTAGCTTGGAAGCTATTAATGATGTGAAATAGGTCCTTCAGAGTCAATTAAAAATTAAGGACTTGGGAACTTTGAAATATTTTCTTAGCTTGGAAGTTTTAAGATCTAAGTGTGGAATTCTCCTCAATTAGAGGAAATACGCTACTGAATTAATTGATCAGATAGGTCTGGATGAGTCAGAAACTCCAATTAATTGAGCAAAATCTTAAGTTGATAGCAACTCCAATTAAGCAAGATCACTATGTGGAAGATGGTAAAATATACAGAAGATTAGTGGGTAAGTTATTTTACTTAACTTTGACAAGGCCTGATATCTCCTTTATTGTGTAGGTATTAAGCCAATTTATGCAAGAACCTAAAGAGTCATACTTGAAAGCTGCACTGAGACTAGTCAAATATCTGAAAGACTCTCCAGGACATGGGATATACATCTCGGTTGAAAACTCTTTGAAGGTGGAATGTTATTATGATTCTGACCATGGAGCTTGTACTGATACTAGATGCTCGATGACAAGTTTTCTAGTAAAGCTAGGAGGCTTGTTGATATGTTGGAAGTCTAAGAAACAAACCATTGTCTACATTTCTTTAGTAGGAGCTAAGTACAGAGCATTAAGAATGGCCACATTAGAGCTAACTTAGATAGTAGGGCCGGTAAGAGTTTTCTGTGACAGCAAATCTGCAACTGTGAACACCCTATTTTGTCCGGGCCCCACTCAAAAATACAAAAATAATTGATGATGATTGGTATCCAAATTGGCAATCATCATTGAAAGAAAAAATAGAAATAAAAAACGAAAATAAGAAAAAATAAGGAAATCCTCTTATTGATATGATCGGTGTCTAAATAGGCAATCATCATTGAAAGGTTTCAATTAGTCGAACACTACTAAATTAACCTGATACCTATAATTTTAGCAGAGACCTACATGTCATTATCTCAATGCCACCTAAAGAAGGAAGGTCGAATAAAATGCTGTCTTGCATTGCTTGAGGTATGGATGCTGAGTCACGTATATGGAAAGAAGAAGTACTTCTGAGAAAGGCATGACAAGTTTACTAATCCACTTATGGCTTTCAATCATCTTCAATTAAACAAAAATGATTGGAGGAAGGATTTCTCATGGTTAACAGAAGATTCTCTCTTATGGAAAATAGAATGGTGGGAGGATGAAGAGATTATCCATCACTGCGGGGACTTTTCTAATGTGCCTCTCATGGGACCAAGATGATGTATTAACTATAACCCTTCTTTAGCATTAAGGCAATTAGCATTTCGGCAAAAAGTTCCCTCTTAGGAAGAAGTGCAAGCCATACACTTCTTGTATGGAGAAGATAATGGGAATGGCTTATGTCGAGAAATCAAAAAAGCTTGGAGCAAGATAGCATACAAGGGAAAGGCTGGGGAAGCGAGAAATAGGTGCAACTCTGGGCTATAAGGACTGGCTCAAGGACAGAATTAAAGGAGCCAACCCATCTTATTCTCCCTAAGATCCTTTGTTAGGAAATGATGCCCAAGAAGTAAACAAAAAGTTGGCAATGTGCCTGGAAACAAGAGAAAAGGAGCTGCAGGAGTTGTCTGTGATGGAAACACAAAACAAGAGAAAGATGAGTCAGCTAGAGGATAAATGTGCATCCCTTCAAGAAAAACTAACAGAAAAGAGAAAGAGAAGAGAATTAGAAGAACGCTCAAGGATCATGAAGCTGGAACAAGAAAATAAAATCTTAAAAAGGGCTATGCAAGAGAACGACAGGCACATGAAGAATAATAGAGTCCAACTATTAAAGATGACTGCAACAAAAGAGTTGCTCCAAGAGAAACTACAAGACAATGCCCCTCTTAAGAAATTACAAGGGGAAGTTGATATTCTTACTCAACTTCTAGAAAACAAGAAGGGTGAATTGGTTGCTGTAAGGGCCAGTAGCGCTGAAACCATCCAGACCCTCACGGACAAGCTAAATCATGAAAGGAAAGTTTAGCCAACTGGGAACTCCTCTACCACAGACAAGTTGTTGTGACAGAAGAATGGGTAAAGAGGTGTGGTAACTTAATCAGCTTTGCTAACACCAAGATCCCAGAATTTGCTAGCGCATTCAAGCGCGCTGAAGGCATGATCATTACTTTGAATCCGCCAGCAGAGATTATTGAATTCTTTAATTTATGTAATCAAATAATAGAGGAACTCAAACTTGTAACCAAATTTTAATACTATCGAATAAAAGCATATCTCCTCCTTTTACTATCATTTTTTATGCTTATCACTACGATCAATAACAAGATATTAGGCTAGGGTGGGATTCAAGGTCCCTTATGTCTAATGATAAACTCTAGTTCTCCCTGTAGAATAATGGATTCTCTGAGGAGGCTAGAGGACACTCATTCTAGAAGACTATGTGCTGACTAAACACTCACCAAATAAAAAGATCTTGGCTAGGATGGGACTTAAGGTCCCTCCTATTTAATGATCAACTCTAGATTCTCCCTCTGGAATAATAGATTCCCTGAGGAAGCTAGAGGATACTTGTGCTAGAAGACCTTTATGCTAATACATTGTGATAACTCACCATGCCTACTTGAAATTATAAGTTTAAATAAACTAATAATATTTTGTTCCTTCCTAAGTAGGTGATACAATATTGCTCCGTCTAAGCGTCCTAACCAGCTACCCCCTGTGCATTCATACAACACGCTCTCACGTAGTCGTCAGATGGCAGCCAATCCCGGTGAAGCCGAATCTAATCTAAATAATCAGATGTCTTATATAGAGGCACAAATGGCAGATTTGAAAGAAATGATTTCCACCTTGACTATAGATCTTCAAGCCCATAATAATGAAAAAGAGTTAGGAATATCTGATTTATTGAAAAATGCTGAGATAAGTGTACCAGAAAATGGCAAGAAAGAAAAAATGACAGAAGAGCCTCAAAGTAAACAGAATCCTCAAATTCCAAGCAGTAAGGAGGAATAGCCAAGTGACGATTCAACATACACTTTCAACATTCCCTCCCTATTAGCTGAAAAGGAGGGGTGGAAAGAAGAGTTAGGTGAAGTAAAAGACCAACTAAAAGCCCTCCAAGGACCAAACACTTGGGGTTCACTTGATTTAAAAGATTTATGCTTGGCTTCACATGTCTCAATTCCCAAGAAATTCAAGATGCCAGACTTTGATAAGTACAACGGCACAGGGAATCCGATATACCATCTTAAGGCCTATTGCACCAAGATGCTTGTTTGGTCACAAGATGAAAAATTTTTGCTGCTCTTCTTCCATGAGAGCTTGAAAGGGCCAGCAATGGAAGGGTACATACAACTTGATCAGACAAAGATCAAGAAATGGAGAGATTTGACTGTTGTATTCATGAAATAATACAGGTTCAATCTTGACACTGCCCCCACCAGGGAACAACTGAAGTCAATGAGCAAGAAAGCCACTGAAGCTTTCAAAGATTATGCCCAAAGATGGAAGACCATCACAGCACAAGTTCAACCTCCCCTTATACCATCTGAGCTCAGTTCTTATTTCATCCGTACTTTACAAGAACCTTATTACAGATACATGGTTGGGACGCATGTCACCTATTTTTCTAGTTTGATCGAGATTGGTGAGCAAATTGATGCTGACATACATGATGGTAGGATTCTTCAAAGTGAGAGCATCACCAAAAAGGGGAACAACAGGAAGAAGAAGGAAGGTGATGTTAGCTTCATCCAAACCACTAGACAACCTTAAGCAATACATCAAGGTGGTAATGATGGGTTTTGACAGACAAAGAATGATCTGACACAAAATAGGTAAGGTCAAGTTGGAGGACGAAGGAATTGGCAGCAACTAGATAGTCGGCAATAGCCAGATTTTGGCATGGCAAATACTGAGCTATATCACCAACTTTTAGAATCCCAGCTGTTAGGGCCACGTACTTACAAACAACCTTAACCACCATTCCCTGCTTGGTATGACTCTAGTGCCCGATGTGAATACCATATGGGCGTCCCAGGACACTCAATAGAGGACTCTGCAATATTCAAGAGGGAAGTATTAGACTTAATTGATTCTAATCACATTCAAATAAAGAGGAATGACAACTCCACTATCAACGCCAATCCTCTTCCAAGCAATGAAAACCAAGTAAATGTTGTTGATGAAATTGAGTTCTCTAACGATCTTCTACTAGAAAGAGAAGATATCCATGCTTGTTTAAAGGCAGCAGGTTATATGTCTCGAGAAGAGAAAGAAGTAGGCATGGTAGAGAAAAGACAAGTCGAGTTCATTGTTAAGGAACCATATGAAAAGAGAAATTCTCATGTTGTCTCTTTCACTATCTTGACTCCATTACAACAGCCTGCAGTAACCATTAAGGTACCAACCCCTTTTCCATATTAGAGTAATCATGTCGTACTATGGAGGTATAAAGGTATTGTCGTGAATCCCTCAGGACAAGTAATGGAAGATGAGGCCAGTAATGAAACAATGGTTCACCCAACAGGAGTAACACGAAGTGGGAAATCTTATCTGCCACAAAATGTTGGATTGTCGAAGAAGGTAAAACAAGCTAATATTGATATTCCATCAAGTTCTGGTCTAAAAGGCATGGAAAATAAAGATGAAGAATTCCTTCAAATCATGAAGCAAAGTGAATATAGTATAGTAAACCAATTGAACAAAACTCTGGCCAAGATCTCAATTTTCTCTTTGATTTTGAGTTCTGAACCGTATCGTCATGTACTACAAAAGGCTATAGATGAAGCATATGTGCAGTCCAGTGTGACCCCAGAGAAGGTTACAAGAATTATGTATGTGGTGAGGGCATTATCTACCATCTCATTTTCAAGAGAAGAAGTTGTTCAATCAGCCGTTGATCAGTATAAAGCCCTTTATATCTCCCTGAAGTGTAAAGGGTTCATTGTGGCCAAAGTATTAATAGATGGAGGATCAGCGTTAAATGGTTTACCACTATCCACATTTGAGCAATTGTCAGTAGAGGCATTAGAGGTTTAAAAGAGTAATATGGTGGTTAGAGGGTTTGATGGTACTCGGAGAGGTGTGTTACGAATGGTCTGTTTGCCTTTACAGATTGGTCCAACTTCATTTACAGTAGACTTTCAGCTTATGAACATTGAACCATCCTACTCTATGCTGTTAGGGAGGCTATGGATACACTCAGCTGGGGCAGTACCTTCTACCTTGCATCAGAAGGTAAAGTTCGTTGATAGCGGGAAGATTGTGATAATCAAGGGCGAAGAAGAAATCATGGTGAGCAAGCCAGGTTCTCTTCTATACATTGAGGCTGCTGAGCACGAGGAAGGGATGGTTTTCTAAGGTTTTGAAGTCGAAGGACCCAAGGGATATAAAAATGTCAACTCTATAGTAATAAAGATAATGGAGAAGAAAGGGTTTAAGTATGGCGGAGGATTGGGCACTTACCTCCAAGGCATCAAATCCCCCATAAATCTGCCAGAGAATCACAAGCGCCAAGGGTTAGGATACGAACCACCATTGGAAAGGCAATTAAAAGAGCAAGCAAACTTGAAGATAGGGAGGGAGGATGAGAACTTTGAAATCCCCCACATAAGAAAGACATTCCCGACATCCTCTGAAGTACTAAACAAGCCGACTGTCGCAATGGTTTCAACAATAACCAAAAAGACCTGCATGTGGATTTTAGTTGATGATTCTGGAAGGACTCTGGAAAATTAGGAGTTTGAGGACACCTTCAATTCTATTATTTTAGAGTAACATGCCTAGCTAAAAGTTGTCCTTTTATGTTTTGTATGCGCCTTTAGGTGAGCTCTTATATAAACCATGAATAAAGAATGATATGCGAATAAAATTCACTTATTTATATCTATTCCTTTTTTTCCTTCTATTTATTCGTTGTTCATTTTTTACCCTCTAGGAAATCAATTTCCTTGGAACTCTTGTCCAACCCAGCGGTTCCTGAGTCCCTGAATGATGATTCGCTTGTTGCCATTGATATGCATGATTACGAGTATGATGATGATGAGATCATTCATGTATGCAAAAAAAATCCTCGAATATGACAACAATAGAATGTGCCCACATGAAGATGTAATTGAAGTAATAAATATAGGCACAGAGGAAGAAAAGAGAGAACTAAAGATAGTAGATAACCCCGAAAAAGAGCAAATGGTTGAACTCTTCAAAGAATTCATAGATGTGTTCACATGGTCTTATCAAGACATGCCAGGCCTTGATCCAGGGATTGCTTCTCACAAGATTCCCTTATTCCCAGATACTAAGGCTAAAAAGCAGAAATTAAGGAGGCTCACTTTCGATATGTTCTTAATGGTTCGAGAGGAGGTGATGAAGCAATTAGAAGCGGGTTTCCTATAAGTAGCTAAATACCCACAATGGATAGCAAATGTCGTTCTTGTCCTAAAGAAGGACAACAAAATTCGAATGTGTGTGGATTATCGAGATCTGAACAAAGCTAGCCCAAAAGATGATTTTCCATTGCCTCATATTGATGTCCTGGTTGATAATACAGCCCGTAGCTATAGGTACTTGTTCATGGATGGGTACTCAGGGTATAACTAAATCCCTATGGATAGAGAGGATAAAGAAAAAACCATATTTATTACACAATGGGGCACTTATTGTTACCGCGTTATGCCATTTGAGCTAAAGAATGTTGGGTCAACTTATCAACGTGCCATGGTGGCACTCTTTCATGATATGATGCATAAAGAACTTGAAGTATACATGGATGATATGGTAGCTAAATCTTCTGAGGGAGAAAGCCATGTTGTGGTCTTAAGAAAGCTGTTTGAAAGGCTACGCAAGTACAAGCTACAGCTAAATCCTAATAAATGCGTCTTTGGGGCTTTATCTGGGAAATTGTTGGGCTTTATTGCAAGCCAAAAAGGGATTACAGTAGATCCAGACAAAGTAAAAGCAATACGGTAAATGCCCCCTCCTCAAACAGAAAAGGAAGTTTAAAGCTTTGTGGGGCGATTGAATTATATTGCACGATTCATTGCCAACCTGACTGCAACTTGTGAGCCGATTTTCAAGCTTTTAAAGAAGGATTGCACAGTGAAGTGGGATAAAGATATCTAGCAAGAATTTGATAGATTCAAGGATCATTTGCTAAATCCCCCAATTTTAGTTCCTTCTGTACCAGGACAACCTTTAATTTTGTATTTGTCAATACGACCAAACTCCATGGGAGCCATGTTGGGGCAACAAGATGCATCTAAGCGAAGAGAACAAGTGATCTATTACTTGAGCAAGAAGTTTAATGATTGTGAGTCACGTTACCAGATGATCGAGCGAACTTGTTATGGTTTAGTCTGGGCTACAAGGAGGTTAAGGCAATACATGCTTTATTACACCACTTAGTTAATTTCTAGAGTGGACCCACTCAAGTACATCTTTGAAAGCCCGATGTAGCTGGAAGAGTCTCTAAGTGGCAGGTAATATTGTCTGAATATGACATAAGATACGTCACTCAAAAATCTGTCAAGGGTAGTGCAATAGCCGATCACTTAGCGAAAAACCCCATAGATGAATGCCAGCCACTAGATTTCAAATTCCCAGATGAAGACATATGTGCTACAGAAGATAAAATTGAGGAAAACAAATCGAGTGAGTGGGAGATGTATTTTGATGGGGCAGCAAACATGCATGGCAACGGTGTAGGGGTAGTAATCATATCCCTAGACGGAAAGTAATTTCTGATTGCTATAAAGTTAGGATTTGATTGCACTAATAACATGACAGAATATGAAGCTTGTATTAATGGTCTCCAAGTTGCCATAGATCTTGGGATAAAAAACCTAAAAGTCTATGGTGACTCAGCTATCATAATTTATAAGGTGACTGGTAAATAATGTACTAAAGACCTAAAGTTAATCCCTTATCAAGAGTATTTGATAAAGTTGATAAAAAATTTTAAAGTAATCAATTTCCATCACATGGCAAGAGAAAAGAATCGCTTCGTTGATGCGTTAGCTACTTTAGCAACTATAATCCAAATTGATTATGGGGTCCAAGTTCAGCCAATATAGATTGAGACTAGAAGATCGCCAGCATTTTACTTCAATATATGGAAGAGAACACGGCGAGCAACCTTGGTACCATAGTATTAAGATGTATATGGAGCATGGTACTTACCCTCCAGATGTAACACACAATGAAAAGAATACCATCCGGCGAATAGCCATGGGCTTTTTTATTAGTAGTAACATCTTGGACAAGAGGAGCTTTGATGGAACATTGTTTCACTTGTAGACATGAGGGAGGCGCATAAGATTATGGCAGAGATCCATAAAGGCATATGTGGTACACTCGCAAATGGCCACTCGTTAACTAAACAAGCTCAAAGATCCAGTTACTACTGGATAACCATGGAGAAGGATTGTATCAATTATGTTAGAAAGTGTCATAAGTGCTAGATATATGCTAACAAAGCTAATGCTCCTCCGACTATGATGCATAGTCTTGTATCTCCATGGCCTTTTTCCATGTGGGGAATTGACTTCATCGGGTTGATTAACCCAAAAGCTTCGAATGGTCATCGTTTCATCCTCGTTGCCATCGACTACTTTACTAAGTGGGTAGAAGCCAATTTCTTTGCTAGTGTTACTTAGAAGGCCTTTATCAAATTCTTAAAGGGCAATATCATCTGTAGATATGAGTTACCAGAGAGGGTCATAACTGACAATGCACTAAATCTCAAAGGGGCAGTAATTAAAGAATTATGCGATCAGTTCAAGATCAAACATCATAATTCTGCCCCATACAGGCCATAAATGAATGGTACAGTTAAAGCAGCCAATAAAAACATTAAGAAGATCATCGGCAAAATGACAGTGACCTATAAGGATTGGCATGAAATGCTTCCATATGCATTACACGGATACCGTACCATAATGCGTACTTCAACTGGGGCAACCCCTTACTCTTTAGTTTATGGCATGGAGGTTGTCACTCCAATTGAAGTAGAAATACCATCCCTGAGAATCTTGGCTGAATCAAACCTAGATGAAAGTGAATGGATACGCTCTCGATTTGAACAACTAATTATGATTAAAGAAAAGAGGCTCACAGCAATATGTCATGGGCAGTTATATCAGTCACGAGTGGCAAGGGCCTTTAATAAGAAACTACGACCCAGGGGGTTTAACGTAGAGAACCTAGTCCTCAAAAAGATCCTACCAATGCAAATCAAGAAGATGACATAGGTAAATGGGCTCCAAATTATGAAGGCCCATATATTGTTAAGCAGGCTTTCTCTGGAGGGGCATTGATATTGACAAACATGAATGGCCAAGATTTACCAAGACCAATCAATTTAGATGCTGTAAAGAAATACTAAGCGTAAAAAAATAAAAGCTCGCTAAGTTGAAAACATGAATGGGTGGCTTAGGAAAAAGTTAGAGCAAAAGAAAAAAAGAAAAATAAAGGGGCTCGCTAAGTTAAAAATCTGAAAGGGCGGCTTAGGCAAAAATTAGAACAAAAAAAAAGGCTCGCTAAGTTGAAAACCTGAAAGGGCGGCTTAGGTAGAAATTAGAAAAAAAAATGGCTCGCTAAGTTGAAAACCCGAAAGGGTGGCTTAGGAAAAAATTAAAGCAAAAAAAAAAGGCTCGCTAACTTGAAAACCCGAAAGGGCGGCTTAGGCAGAAGTTAGAGCAAAAAAAGTAAAAAAAAAAGGGCTTGCTAAGTGAAAAACCCGAAAGGGCAGCTTAGGCAGAAGCTAGAGCAGGAAAAAAAAGGCTCACTGAGTCAAAAAACCTAAAAGGGAGGGTAAAACAAATATCGAAGAATGTTATCAGTCCTAGCCCCATGACTCTCTTTACTTTGTCTATTTGGAAGACTGCTTAATCATTCGTCGAAGAGTGCATATCTCTGGCAATTAAGCAAGGCACCATCAGGGGGACTACACGGAACTGAAAGCAAAGAAACTCCTAATAGCATCACATCTACACCAATATGTGCTCATCATTACTCATCCACTTGAATATTGGAATATCATTTCCTTTAAATGAATCTTCATCCTTAGTATATCATTCCCTTCCATTAAATCGCATGTCAAACTTTGTGTTATGATTTGCATAAGGGTAACTCTTTTAAATGAAAGTACAATTTTTGGCTGGATAAATACTCACGATGATATATATGGTGTCCTCTGCTCCCATTTAACTTGTGTAATTTCAGGATCATTAGCGGAGGTCCCAACTGGAATTTTTGTTGTGGGGTCAAATAGCTGACAAAGGGGCACAATCTAAACTGAGGGTTCTAAGTTGTGGCATCTATGTGAATCTCATTATACACATCTTTATACATCCAACAAGACTGCGCGAGTAAGGGGGTACTGGTTAGGCACCTGGACGAAGAAGGAGGAATATCATCTGTTAGGCTATTCTTTAACACCACCATTATTGCACTCATTCTCATTAGCATGTCATCAACTCCATTATCATCATCACTACTATTATCATCATCATCATCACTAGCATTATCATTGTATTCATCATCCTCATTAGGATTCCATCATCACTGTCATCATCATTATTAGTGTCAACACCTCTGTCATGACTTCACTATTTTGATATTCCCTTCATTATCATGGCCATTATCATCCTCATCATCATCATCGTTGTCATCCTCATTAGAATTTCATAATCATTGTCATCATTATTATCAATGTCATCATCTTCATAAGCACTACTCCAAGGGGCATCACATATTTATAGCACCTTTTTCAAGGCCCTATATCGGCAGGCACCCTCAAAGCCCAGTAATGGCCGGCACCCTTTTCAAAGCCCTGTACTGGCATGCACCCTCAAAGCCGAGTAACGGCTGGTACCCTTTCAAAGCCCTGTAGCAGCAGGCACCCCAAAGCCCAGTAACGGCTGGTACCCTTTCAAAGCCCTGTACCAGCAGGCACCCTCAAAACCCAGTAACGGCAGGCACCCTTTCAAAGACCTGTACCAGCAGGCACCCTCAAAGCCTAATAATGGCTGGCACCCTTTCAAAGCCCTATACCGGCAGGCACCCTCAAAGCACAGTAACGGCCGGCACCCTTTCAAAGCTATGTACCGACAGGCACCTTCAAAGCCCCGTAACGGCCAGCACCCTTTTCAAAGCCCTGTATCAGCAGGCACCCTTAAAGCCCAGTAACGATTGGCACAATTCTTTTAAATCCCTGTACCGGTAGGTACTATTCTTTTAAAGCCCAATACCAACAAGCACCCTCAAAGCCCTGTAACGGCTGGCACAATTCTTTTAAAGCCCTGTAATAGCAGGCATTATTCTTTCAAAGCCCTGTACCAACAGGCATCCTCAAAGCCCAGTAACGACTGGCATAATTCTTTTAAAGCCCTGTAACGGCAGGCACTATTCTTTCAAAGCCCTGTATCAGCAGGCACTCTCAAAGCACAGTATCGGCTGTCACAATTCTTTTACACCCCACCAAAGTCCTATGGAACTAGGCGCTTCACTTCCACTCCAGGTAATCATCTATCTCCACTTGCGTTCTTCTCCCCTATGAACCAAGTAAAGAGGGGCATGGGCACTGTATTTTGTCCAAACCCTCTTTGGTTCCAAGGGGGCACCTTGTTCTTTGGCCGGACAAAATACGTGTTCTTATCTTTACTTGCGTCATAGATGGGAATCTCACTTTTCTCAGCTACGAAACAAGTAAAGAGGGGCAACTATGAACACCTTATTTTGTCCGGGCCCCACTCAAAAATACAAAAATAATTGATGATGATTGGTATCCAAATTGGCAATCATCATTGAAAGAAAAAAAGAAATAAAAAAGGAAAATAAGAAAAAAATAAGGAAATCCTCCTATTGATGATGATCGGTGTCAAAATAGGCAATCATCATTGAAAGGGAAAAAAATAAAAAAAAACGAAAATTAAAATAAATCCCCTCATTGATGATGATTGGCATGTCATTCATTAAGGGAAAATAATAAATAAAAAAAATGAAAAATGAAAAATAAAAAATTCTCATTTATATTGATAGGTTTAAATTAGGAAGTTACTTGTGGGGAGAATAATAAAGAAAAGATAAAAACCAAAAATTAAAAAAAAAAAAATTTAAAAAAAAATCTCCATTGATGGTGATTGAGTCAAGTTAGGTAGTTCTTAACATAAAATACAAAAAAAATTAAAAAGAAAAATTCAAAAAAAAAGGAGCATTTATGAAGAAAACCCTACCTTGAGACTATAAATAGGAGTGCAAGGGTTGAAGCAAGACAAACAAGAATTCCTGCGAGAAAGGAGGCAAGGTAAAGAGCTATTATTCTTTTGCATAATTCTTCTAAAATATGGGGTTTTTCTCTTGTGGGTGTAAGAGAGGGTGGAGCTGATTGAGAATTTGTTTGTGTTCTTTTCTTCCCTCTTCTATCAGGTGCCTATATATTTTCCTATGCCAATGAAATTGTCAATATGACAAGAGGCACAGACATATAAGATTCTTGCATCCACATATCATCTCACGTTCTCTTTTTTTGCAATCAAACTCTTGCTTGTATTAATTTTTTTGTGTCAGGGAAGGAGTACGTTTTTTTTCTTCATGTGATTACTTGGCTTCTTGATGGCATATCTGATAGTTCAACGCATGATTTGAAGCATGGGTCTTAATGCTATGTTATATCATACATATTTCCATTATTTCTCTCTCTCAATTAGTTGTTTGGGCAATTGACTAAGATTGTGCATTAAGAGTTGTATGTGCTTCCACTTTAAATTTTGTTCCCATATTTCCATAAAAAAGGGGATTCTTATACTTTGATGATACAATTTTTCTTGGCTTCCTCACTTTGTCTCTTTTGTAGCAAGACTCAGCATCGAAGGTACATGCTCTCCCCACATCTTTCTTGATCTTCTTATCATCTTGAATTTTCTACTACGAATGATATGATGAGAATGCACTTCTTTTCTTCTTCTTTGCAAATAAAAATGTTTAAAAAAAAAGATTCTTTTCTTAAAGTAAATGAATTTGGTTTCATATGAGATAATGAAAAAAAAAATGCCTTTAAAAAAAGATTAAAAACACAAACCAAACAAAAAAATATTTTTTCACAAATAAATTAAATAAACATTTTTTCTAACAAACACAAACCAAGTGACACACATTTCTACCCCCGAACTAGGTGGGCTTTGATCCCTCTAAAGGGTACATAGGCCCTAGGTTTTCATCCAAGGTTAAGTCCAATTTTGTAAATAAATATATTTTTTCTTATAAATGTCCCCTTTTTTAAAATAAATATTTTTTTCCTTTTTGTAAATAAATGTTCCTTTTTTTTCTTCTTTAGTTTTCATTTCATTTATTTTTGTAAATATTCTCTTTTTTTTATTTGGGTAATTATAATAAAACTAAAGGCCATAATATTTTTAAATAATTAACTTAGGGTAGCCATTCTTGTGAATGGGAGTTGTGGGGTGCCTAACATCTTCTCCATACACAATCGACTCCCGAACCCTAAATGGTTTTTGTAGATCAGTTCCGTTTAAAAAAAAGGTTTCCAAAATTATCCTTATTTCAAAAATTTTGGTGGCGGCTCCATATTTTCCAAATTCCGGGCGCTACAGCAACCCATATTGCAACTAACCCAGTGTTTCACGAGCATACAAAGCACATTAAGATAGACTGACACTTTGTGAGAGATTAATTGGTAGCGTGAATGATTGAGTTTGAGCATGTGAAATCCAGTGAACAAATTGCATATTTGCTTACTAAAGCTTTAGGTGGTCCACAACATGAGTATCTCCTTGGTAAGTTGGGAACATGTGAATATAGGGTTCCCAACTTGAGGGGGAGTGTAGAATAAAATTATATATTATTTATTATTTAGATTAGTATTTAGATTAGGGACATTTATGTAAGTCCCAACTTGGGACTTATTGCCTATAAGTATATGAATGAAGGCAGGTTGTAATGACAGGTTTTATTCTATGCGTTAATAAAAGTGTGTATTATTT
Source organism: Inga leiocalycina (assembly GCA_963242795.1). NCBI lineage: Eukaryota > Viridiplantae > Streptophyta > Magnoliopsida > Fabales > Fabaceae > Inga > Inga leiocalycina. The sequence goes on from OY725321.1 coordinate 66,352,746, forward strand.
AGTGTATTCTTTGGGCCTCTGTATTTCATCAGATGTATATATAAACGCATAACATACACACACATATGTATATCCATATGTGAGATTTTTTAAGACAATTGTAAAGTTAACATCTTCGGGGATTATCCCTAATTAAAATTAAAAGCGTTTGATAGATTTATAAAACAAATTATCTTGTAAAGTTCTCTCCCATTTTAAATGAACTAAATAAATAATGACGAGTTTGTAATTTTGTATAAATAAATAAATGATGATAAGTCAGCATCTTATAATTATCTCTGGATATCCATATGTTATAGTCTATTAAGATTTTAGTTTTGGTGAATATAATCTATTAAGATTTTATGGATATCATTATTCTCTGGCTAAAAAAGGTTAATATCATTATTCATGAGATTATTTTTTTCTTTTTCTTGTCTTTTTGTGTACATCGATGGAATGACCACTACAAAAGAAAAAATCTCGTTTTGATAGCAGTAGCCAAAACCGCCACAAATCATGACATTTGTAGCTTTTTTAAAGCAAACCGGTACATATATGTCATCGTATGCCTTGCGCCAGATAGCACCATCATTAGCCGTGGTTATTTGTAACGGTTGCCTTGAAACGACCACTACAAAGGTGATGCCACCTAGGCGCCAAATTAGTGGTGATAGGCTTTTAGCAGTTAAGGTAGTCAACCATGGTAGAAAATGAAAAGCTGCGAACGGGTTTGCTGTTTATTTGTAGTAGTGGTTTTTACCAAACTACTAGAAACTGACGCATAGAACAATGAACGGTTTCAGAGTTTGTAGTTGTTGAAGTAGTAGTTCAGGAAGTACTACACATGAAGGCGTGATGTGAAGGGTAGTTGTGTTTGTGGCAGTATTTTCTCAAAACCGCCACAAACTCGGAGCCTATACATACTGTGGCACCCCTTATTTTATCATTTTTGGCAATTTCACTCTTTGCGCACGTTGTGAAAGGATTTTTGGGAATCTGTGGTTCTGCTCAAACATGAAAGCAACTTGGCAGCCATGTTGGTGTGATAATTTATTTTATTTAATTATAGGATATGTAAATTTTTTTTTATATATGTAATTATGTTTTTGTGTGGTTTTCATTTTTTTAATTAAATGAGATTTATTTCATTATGTTAAATTTATTTGTTATTTTAGTTTTTTTTGTTCTCTGTTTTTTTTTTGTGAATTAAAAAAATATAGTTTTGTTTATTTATTTGATTTAGTTATGGGTAATAATAATATTTTAATATTTTTTAAAATGTTGTGTGATTTTTATTAAGATATGTTCTTTTTAATATTATATTGAGAAATCGGTTGCTCCACCTAATGAAGGGCGATGGGACAAAGCACCTGCAAGAGGTGATGGAGAACATGCTTGGAAGCTGTAATGACGCAAAATTTGAGTCATTCTAGGAGAAAAGGATAGGGAACAAAGTTGTGATGTTATTTTTACTTGGATACCTAGCAATAAAGAAATTTTGGACCCAAAAAAAAACTTATAGGCTATCACAATGAATTGAAATAACAAGGAAATTGTGACCCGGAATCCTATTACTAGTTGCCTAAATTCGTTGAAGGTTAGAACTTCGTACAGGTGAATTTTAAGCTCATACACTTTTAAGTGAATAACAAGTTAGGCACAATAGAATATCTATTAAGGTTACTAAACTCGTGAGTTTAAGCAAATTTATAACAGAGATGTAAACATCATGCACTGGAATTATAAACTAGTAAGTGTTTACTTTTATTAATAAAAAGCTATTAAAAACTATGATTAAATATTGAAAACCAAAAGGCCTAAATTTATTTCAAATCCAAACTATTGAGATTAAATCCATTAAATATTCATAGTTTATTATCCTGAACATAGAAATTACTATGAAAGCTAGCTAGCATGGGCTGAGAGTGGGTCGAGACGATTTTGCAAGCTAAAAGGAGTAGACTTGTTGAGTCAACATGTAAGTTTAACCATGATATGTTTTATTCTATAACTGAAAATTAGATTCGTCCTAAAATTACAAGCTACTCCTTTGGTTCTTAGTGTAGGACCTAGTTGAGGATCATTGATCTTAACCTTAAATGTAAATCATATTTCTCATATTTGTTAATTTGTTGCTAATTTACCCCTATTGGGCTCCTAAGCAATAATCTAATTAGAGAGAAATGGAGGGAATAAAATAAAATGATTATGGTATTTTAGAAAAAAACATAACATATTACCTAACTTAACTAACTTTCTTTATCTAATCAAATTATATAAATACATTTTACATTAGGGACCGAGGATATATGATTTTTAATTTGGATTTGGACAAAGTACACACTCTATAATCTTAAATGTATGACCAAATTAAAGGATTTGCTTTGGTCATAAATGTAATTAAAGCTAGCTAGTTGACAAGATTTTTTATGTATGTGAAACACTACAAAAACAAAAGGTATTTTATAGCGGTGACATTATAGCAGTTATAATTACCTGCTACAAATATTAACATTTGTAGCCTTTTTAACCTAAACCACTATAAATTTGTAGCCGCAAGCTACACGCCAAGTGGCGTGACAGATTGGCTGCGTTTTTTGTAGCGGTTACCTAGGGAAAACCGCTACAAATATGGCACGAATTTCCCGTAAAAAATTGTAGCGGTTTAATTGTAGCAGTTAATAAATAATAACTGCTATAGTTTTCGCGCCACATGGCACGCCAAGATGCGCCAACAGTGTAGCGGTTATTTGTAGCGGTTTGACCAATAAAACCTCTACAAAATTCCAAATGTCGCATATTTTGTAGCGGTTATTAGGTTGTAACCGCTATAGAATTTCAAAGGTCCCAAATTTGTAGCGGTTCTATAACTTAACCGCTACAGAACTTCAAAGGTTTTTGTACTTTGTAGTGGTTATCTTAGAACCACTACAAAGTTTAGCCGCCCTAAGTGATTTGTAGCGGTTTATGTAGCGGTTATTTCCATAACCGCTACAAACGTTCCACCTATATAAACTCACCTCCCTCCTTCATTTCTCTGTTTGCACATTTTGTTTCCTAAAGTTTCTCTGAGTGTTTTCTTTAGATTTGAGCATTTAGACATCTGTGAAAGAGTTTTTGCTGCAGTATTTCTTGGTATTTGTACTTGAGGTAAGGAGATAAGACGTATTTTATTTGTATTTATATTTGTATTATATTTTTGCATAATAATGTGACTAAAATATTTTTTTTTTGAATTTTCACAGTTGATATGGCTTCAAGAGAGGATAGGGGAAGGCACTTAAGGTCCCTAGACCGATTTTGCGGGGTGGCAGTAGCAGAGCAGGGGGCAAAGGGAGGGGACAGCACGGAGGGAGGGCGACCGCGGCATTTCAGCCTATCCCCCCATAAGAGTCGGCCCTACCACAGGCACCGCAGATAATCCCACAGGAGACGACCGCACCAGAAGTGCCTGAGTTTGGGGGGCAGATATCAGCGTCGTGGACTATGATGAGGAGGATTTCAGGATCCCGATTGGGCTCAGGGAGATGGAGCAGTTCCTCGATGAGGAGGAGGCTCAGGAGCAGAACAACCCATTAGGGTCGTCTTCGCGGTCCATTGGGTTTGAGGTGCAAGTCCAAGGTAAATAATTTTTTTATTTAATAAATTATTTATTTAAATTTGAAATGTTAAATTTGAATTACAATTTATCTAACGTGCGGTAAATTGTGCAGATGAGCATGGGAACATGTCTACGAGGAGGCTGGACATGACCGGTCTGAACAGCCTGGACCGGACACTGCGAGTTATAGTATCGTGGAATGAGGGCACATAGCAGCCCATCGATAATAGGGGTCACCTGTTCAATCGCTTCCTGAACGACCTGGGCACGAATTGGATGCAGTTCCCCTTGTACTTCAGGACATGGAGGCACGTTCTGAAGGTGCCGAAGGACCAGGCTTGGGAGGAAGTGGTTCAGGTAATTAATGAAAGAGGCAAGCTTCACCCAAGAGGGGGTGAATAGGGTGATGTGATAAATTTTTTGTTTGATGTGGTCATATGACAATAGTTGTAGATAGAGTAGAGTTAAGAGAATTAGTACACAGAGAGTTATACTGGTTCAGCCCAACAACCAGGCCTACGTCCAGTCCTCAGAGATCAAGACCTATTGAGATTTTCACTATGCTTCCAAGATTCAATGGGCTCTCAGAATGCCACAAAACAACAATCGTCCTCGAATGGACTAAGAGCAGACATATTCTAACACTCAGAAATTTCTCTCCCCCTTACGACAAGTCTTATGTGCAGAAAAACAACCTATAACCTTTCTCTCTTACTTACGTATACAAGTCTTATAAGCAGTAATGTTCTCTCCTGCTTACACCACTGTAAGTCTTACGAGCAGCAACGTTCTCTACTGCTTGTATCTTGTAAGTCTTATGAGTAGAAAGTTTTACTAGGAATTTTCTCAACTGCTTCTCTCGTAAGGATATCTACCCTCTTAAGGTCCAAATACCTTGAGATCAAATGAAAATAGAATTTAAAGTGTATACAGACTCTCTTACAGAGCAAATATGATAAACACTGAATAACGATATGAATACAGAGAAAATGTGAATAACAGAGACTCGTGAATTTGCTTATGTGAATTCTTGCACTACGTTGTTGTTGATGATCTCTGGAACTCTGTATTTATAGATGTTCAATTTTTCCCGTTTGAATAATGATCATTGTGGAGCGGGGCATGTTACTTTGGAACGGCATGCATATGTTTGAAATCTTTGAATGCGGTAGGTACGTGCTTGGATGGTTGTAATGATGCTTGTCTGCCGTTGTTTGACTTCCTTAGTGTGTTTCTAATTCAAACGTTCAAACTCCTGTATCACACTTATAATACATGTTAAATGATGTTATATAATAATAATAAGTGAAAGTATAATGAATAAATATCATTAAACCATATTCGGATTGAACGCTGTAAAACTGGTGCGTTTTGGCTTCTGGCAGAGTCTCACTCGAGCACTGAGGGGGCTCACTCGAGTGTAATACCATATTGCTTCAGTTTTACACTTGCACTTCCACATGATTTTAGAGAGTACTTTTTCACACTTACGAGTGATGTGGGTCCTCACTCAAGCACAACTCTTCCTGCTCAAGTGTCTTTGTATTTTACACTAAGAGCCGCGTCTCTGGACAACACTAGCATACTATTTTAGCAAGAGTGTGATTTTGCACTCGCAGGTGATGTAGGCCCTCACTCGAGCATACATACTCCTGCTCGAGTGAGAAGAATATTCTTCTGTAATATACTCTTGTCTTCAGCACTTGCATCAAAATAGAGGGAGTTAGATTTCTCACTCGTGAGTGTTGATGTATCACTCGGGCATATGAACTCTTACTCGGGCATGCTTGTGCTTCTCTATTTTGCATGACTCTTAGCCAAACACTCGCAGTCCCTCACTCGCTAGTGCTCGGGTGCAAAACAGCTTCATGCTCGAGTGTTGGTTATAGTGCTCGAATGCATCAGTAGAATTGATAGTAATTGCTCTCAGCTAAACACTGCTTGGCTAACACTTGCATTTGCTCGAGTGTAAAAGAGGTTTATGCTCGAGTGCCAGCTATTTTGCTCGAGTGCATCAGCAAGAACTGACAACAGATATTACAAGACTTTGCCATATGCATTTGGTAACTTTGTAAACATTCTTTAGACTTATAAAAACATACTTGGCATACAATTACCTTTTGTTATCATCAAAACTTGGAATCTAACAATTAATATTATTTGTAATTAATTATATTTAATTAATATTTTTTAATAGGATTTTTGTAATTATTAATATTTAAATAATTGTTTTGCAGTTGCGGTTTGCCGTCGGGGCCAACCGGAAGAGGTACACCCTCATGAAGATGGGTGACGGCTGGAGGAAGAGGAGGAACCGTCTCTTCCACAGGGTCAATAAGGACGGGACTTTGCCTCTGGAGCAGTTGATCGAGAGCGTCCCGGATGGCGTGCCGCCGAACGACTGGGCGAGTTTCGTCCAGTTTAAGAGGAGCGCTGAGGGGCAGGTAATGTATTTATTAGATTATTTATATATAATTTTGTAATTGTTAATTGTTAAATTATAATTTAAATGTAATTAATTTTAAATGTTTTATATTGTTTTAATACATTTAATATTGTTTTTCTTAGGCGCTTTCTTAGAGAAACACTAGGATCCGTGGGCAGCAGACGATCTACCACACAGCAGGATCGAAGACCTTTGCTGTCACCTACAGCTTACTGGTAACTTTTCAAAATACCACTGACTTTTAGCTGGTTATTTCGTAATAGTAATTAAATTATGTAATTGTTTTAGGGAAGGAAGGCACAGCAAGAGAACCGTTAGATGGACTATGGGGAGTTGTACGCAATCACACACAGACACTGTGATGGGACTCCTACCTCTCAGCAGGCATAGGTGACCATTGTAAGTAATTTCATTATTATAATTTTTATAAAACCAACATAATAATGAAAAATGTTAATTAGTAATTGTTTAATAAAATGGCAGGAGCTGATGCAGCAGTCGCAGGCTGAGCTGCGAGAGACCCAGGCCGAGGAATCATAAGGGTAAGTGGACCCGAAGGCTCCTTTGAAGGCGGGTCTGGCTCATGCTAAGCACCCCATATGAGTTCGAGGGATGGGGATAGGTGCTAGACCTAGTATGGTCTATGGCAGGAGCGTCGCCTCTGAGGCTGGCAGCTCTAGAAGGGTCAGACGTCCGAGGGACGAGTTTGTTAAGCAGCTGCAGTCAGATTTGGAGCGGACACAGGCTGCAGTGGCTCAGCAGCAGTAGCAGATGCAGCAGCTGCAGCTGCAGCAGATGAGGCAGATGCAGGAGCATTCTAATTTGATCTATGCTCAACAGACGCAGTGGCGTGATATCACGAACAGCATGCTCGAGCGCGGATGGGGTCGTCTGTTCCTGGACGAGCAGTATCCACAGGTTCCGCCTGTCCCTCGGTTTGTCATGTAGCCTCCTCCTCCTGCTGATGATGATGGTGTGGTTCACTCTGCCCAGCGGCCTGATCCAGCAGCAGCTGATGGAGCCCCGCCTGAGGGAGCACCAGATGATCAGCCCCCAGCTACTTAGTCTAGGACATCTTTTTTTTTGTTGAAACATTTGTAAATAAATATATATAATTTTGTATTTCAGAATTTAAATTCTTATTGTGTTTATCATAACTAAATTTAAATTCTTAGACCGTGTTGTTGAATTTGTGAATTAATTGCAACAATATTATTTATATTACTAAATCTAAAAAAAATAAATTTTATATATATTTGTAGCCTGTTTTACAATAAATAACCGCTACAAATAAAATTTTGTTATATTTGTAGCGGTTTACTTGGAAAAACCGCTACAAATATATATAATTTATTTTTTTATATTTATAAATAACGTTCCATATCTATAGTGGTTTAACAATAAAAAAAGCTACAAATATATATTTAATTTATTTTTTTTATATTTATAAATAACGTTCCATATTTGTAGCAGTTTAACAATAAAAAAGGCTACAAATATATATATAATTTATTTTTTTTATATTTATAAATACCGTACCATATTTGTAGCAGTTTAACAATACAAACCGCTATAAAACACTCAACATTTGAATTTTGAAATTTGTCGCCTTTGTGCAAATTTGTAGCGGTTATTTATTTATAACCTCTACAAATTTAAAGCTAATTTTTCCATTTGATTTCCGACGGCTTTTAAATTTTGAATTTTCCACCACTTTGTGCAAAATTTCAACGACTTGAACATTAGTAGCAGTTTTATACATATAACCGCTACAAATTTGTAGTATTGTAGCGGTTAGTGTAGTGGTTTTTTAACCGCTACAAAATTTTAAATGTTGGAATTTCAGAATATAAGGTTTCAGGCATTCATCATTCTTTATTAACTCATCTTCTTCTCTATACTTTCTTCTCTCTCACTAGTAGCTATGGATAAGTCATGGATCAGGTTGCCGCGCAATTCTCTGGAATATTTGTATGGATTAAACAAGTTCTTGGATTTCGCATTCACTCACGCCAGCTATAATGGCAAGATCGTCTGTCCGTGTCGGAGATGCAAGTTCAAGAAGTGGCATGCACGAAATGTTGTGAAGGAACATTTACTTTTGTAGCCTTTCCCTGAGGACTATACATTTTGGGCAGTTCATAGTGAGAAGGCCGGCATTAGACATGATGATGCTCTTCCTCGAAGTTCTCAAGTAGGCGTTTAACTAGATGAAGATGATCCTGTGAATGATGCTATGCATAATGCATTTGAATTTCAAGGCGCAACTTCAATGAAGAAGTACATGGTTTTGATCCGGTGTTTATGAGGAATGAAGCAGCTCAGGATTATTTCAGCTTGATGGATGAAGCAGATCATCCTTTATATCAAGGTTGTCGAAAATATTCTAAATTATCTTTCTTGATCAAATTGTATCATATCAAGTGCTTGTGTGGAATCACAGATAAGGGAATGTCGATGTTGCTCGAATTATTACAAGATGCATTCCCCGACGCTGAGATTCCCACAACATTCTATGAGGCCAAGAAGATTATCAACAGGTTGGGGTTGAACTATCAAAGGATTGATGCATGCCCCAATAATTGTATGTTGTATTGGGGAGACGATTCCAGCAGGGAGACTTGTAAGAGATGTCACACATCGAGGTACAAGACAATTTGGAAGGGGAAAAAGTAGAAGAAGAAACTTGCAAAGATTCTCATGTACTTCCCTTTGAAACCTCACCTACAAAGATTATTTATGTCGTCTAATAATGCGGAGCACATGAGGTGGCATGTCGTTGATAAGAATGAAGACGATAAATTAAGACATCTCCAGGATGCAGACGCTTGAAAAACATTTGACAACGACTTTGCAGATTTTGCGATAGACCCCAGAAATGTTTAGCTTGTGCCGGCGACCGACGGTTTCAATCCTTTCAGGAATCTTAGCACAAGTTACAGTGTTTGGCGGGTAGTCTTAGTTCCTTACAACTAACCCCCTGGATGTGTATGAAGCAAAGCTCGTTCATTATGTCTATGATCATTATGGGAAAAAAGGCACTGGGCAATAACATCGATGTGTATCTCCAACCGCTTATTGTGAAATTGCTTGACCTGTGGAATGTCGGCATGGAGACGTACGACGCTTACGGTAAGACTTTGTTCAACTTACGTGCAGCTTTGATGTGGACGATTAGTGACTTTCCTGGCCTTGGCATATTATCTGGTTGGAATGTGCATACTGGGTCGGTGTGTCCAGATTGCAATTTTGACTTTGACGCAATGCGCCTTCCTCATAGTCGAAAGTGGTGCTTTATGGGGCATCAAAGGTTTCTCGATGGAACACATAAGTTCAGATTGCAACGGAATCGCTTCAATGGAAAACCAGAAAAAAGAGGACCACCTCAGAATTTGTCCAGTACCGATATCTTATAGCAGCTTGAGCAGGTTGACTTCGAGTTTGGAAAAAGCGAGGATTCAGCACAAACTCGCCAAAAGACGCGCAAAACTTTGGTGCTGCAGCGGTGGAAGAAGATAAGTATTTTATTCACTCTTCCATATTAGAGATCTAATTTACTTCGCCACAGTCTTGATGTCATGCACATTGAAAAGAATATTTGCCACAATGTGCTATATACATTGCTTAATGAACCCGACAAGAGAGGAAAGATTTACACGACATGGGAGTTCGTGAAGACACTTGGCCAGATGAGCATGACAAATTTCAGCCAGTAAAGTTTACCCTCACAAAACCAAAGAAGGAAGTCTTCCTCTCGATGTTGAAGAAATTAAAAGTTCCTGATGGTATTCAAGCAACATTTCTTGATGTGTTGACTTGCAGGCTCGAAAGATTGCTGGCCTGAAGAGTCATGACTCATATGTTCTTATGCAGCAGTTACTCCCTTTGGCTATAAAGAATACACTTCCTCCCGATGTTTCCATCGTTTTGGTGGAACTTTGTTCTTTCTTTCGGAAGTTGTGTTCTAAGGTTTTGATCATTAAGGAGCTCGATCAGCTATAGTCCAAAATCATTCTTACGCTTTGTCATTTGGAGATGATCTTTCCTCTGTCCTTTTTTACTGTAATTGTTCACCTTACAGTCCACCTCGTTCATGAAACAAAGCTTTCTGGACTAGTACAATATCGATGGATGTATCTGATTGAGAGGTACTCATTTTAAATATGTGCTTTATTCTTCGTATTTAATGTTGGCTAGTCATCTTTTTCAGCATTTAGTATCAATTTTCTCTTCTTTACTTCGCAGTTTCCTTTGGAAATTAAAATATTACATAAGGAATAAGGCGTGGCCAGAAGGTTTTACAGCTGAAGGCTATATAGGGGATGAGGTGCTGTAATTTTGTTTAAGGTACTTTAATGATCTTGAGATGGCTTTCAACCGCCCACCTCGTATTGACGATTGTCCCAAACCTGCGCCAACATCAAGAGAATTTATCCCTCATGTTGGTAAACCAGTTGGAGCAATTGAGAACTTCAAACTAACAGCAACTGAGAAGTTGCAAGCACATAGACATGTCTTGATTAATTGCACTCAAGTTGAACCTTGCATACAGTAAGAATTGTACACTCACATATTCTATATCTTTCGTAACATTTCTCACTTTCATTTCACTATTGCCTTTCCATTATTAATTGCAGGGAATTCAGAAGTCATGTTAAGCATCAACTCATTATTCGTACACAAACATCCTCGGAAGTTGATAGGAGGGTCCACAGAGAATTCTCAAGCTAGTTTGCGGCCAGAATACTAAATGACCACAACCCACACTTACCAGATTTCAGAACTCTCGAAATCGGCCCTCTTAATCGTGCAAAAAGATTTACAGCATACAATGTCAATGGTTTTAAGTTTTGCACGTTTTCATAGGATCAAGGATTGCAAACTCAGAATTTGGGTTTTTATGGCACATTTGGGACAAGGAGTTATACGAGCAGCAGTGACGCCAACATGCAGTTCGGAGGCGTCCCTTACTATGGAAAGCTTCTTGATGTGGTAGAACTTAATTATCAAGGCCGTTTCATCGTGGCGCTGTTCAAGTGTTTGTGGGCAAATATCACTACTTCTCGGGGACTGACAACTGACGACTTAAGGATCACATCAATCAATTTCTCACGGCTGATTCATACTGATATTTCTTAAGATGATGAGCCGTATATTCTTGCTTCAGAGGCATATCAGGTTTATTATGTTGAGGACAAGAGGCACAGGGATTGGCACATGGTCGTTCATTTAAAGCCACGAGACCTTTATGACATGGGTGAAGGCAATAACATCGCCTACGAGAGTGAGCCATTTCAACCAGCCGATTTTGAAAACTACTTCCCTGAAGGCGATGACAATTACCTCTACTGTGGTGAGTTTTTTTAAGTCCACATCATTTAAATTAAATTTTTTAAATTTAATAATACATCCCTAACAATAATTTTTCTACATAATTTCTGTAGGGATGACGACGATGAGTGATCAAATTCAAATTAAGCTTTTGTCTTTAAAAAAATGGAAAAAAAGTTTAGAACAAAATAAATTAATATTTGTAGCATTTAATAACTGCTACAGAAAGAAAAAATAACCGCTACTAAATAAAAACAGCTACAAAATAGATACATTAACTGCTGCAAATGGTACGTGGATCCCTATAAATTCCCTTCACACAACTCATTTCAAACACTCCCCCCTTTCTTTTCACCCTACCTTTTTTTCATTTTCTCTCATTTACAACTTCTTTTGTATGAGTTGAGGAGCTGAACAATACTATCAAATATGATAACAAGTTTTTTAATTTTTTTTTTCAATACTTCTTTCCTTTGTATAAAATTTATTCTCACCATTTTTTTTCTAGATATTTTACAACTTTATTTCATTTTCATCTATTTTTCAATTTTCATACACAATTACATTATAGTAAACAACATAATAGTTCCTTATTACCTACGTATCCTTAATAATATTATCAATATAATTTTTATACTAATCCAATTAAATTAAATTATTCCTTTTAATTTATAAATAAGTTAAAATATTGAATAATAAACTAATTAAATTAGATAAACTAATAAAAAAAATAAACTATTTAATTTAATAATAAAAAAACATAAACAAATGATTGTATTTTTTTAAAATTTTTGTAGCAGTTGTTAAACTGCTACTAATTAACGCGCCTTTTTTAAACTGAAATTAATTTTTAAGCGCTAATTTTGAATTTTCATGAAATTAGTAGCGGTTATATAACCGCTACAAGTTTCATAAAAATTCAAAATTAGTAGCTGTTTTCTAACCGCTACAAAATAGAAAAAATAAATTTCATTTCTCTTTTCCCGCCTTCAAAATTTCAGTTTTTTATTTTTGTAGCGATTATATAACGGCTACAAATATCTCTAAAAAAAATTTCACTCATGAAGATGTTGTAGAGGTTGGGTTGAATCGCTACAAATTATGTAACGATTATTTTCCTTGAGTAGCGATTTTATATAACCGCTACAAAACCTCTTACAACAAACGATTTAGTAGCGGTTTTTCTAACCGCTACTAATGTTGTTTGTAGCGGTTAAAACCGCTACTAATACCCATTTTTAACCGCTACCAAATCACATTTTTTTATAGTGAAAGAATATTGTAAATAGCTTTTGGACCATTTAAAGCTAAAGCAACTTTTTATGATATTTTACTTTCAATTTTTGTTATTATACATATTTTAACTTTTTACAAAGATTTTTCAATATATTATTTAAATAAATTTATGACAAACTAACTTTGTTTTTTTAATAAATCACATTACACTAATAAGCTTTTACCCCAATTAATTTCAGTTTGCAAAATTCAGTTGTAATAAAAGGTACATTTACACCCCTTTACCAAAAAAAAAAAAAAAGGTACATTTACAAACATTAATCCAAATATGTCTCGAATTTCAATCGCGCTAGTTTTTAGGATAAATTGTAGTTATGGGAGAACCATAACAAGCCATTCAAGATAGCTAAACAAGCGACATTGGGTCTAAAAAGTGTTTTGCTTCAGCAATCTTCAGATGGGTTTCCTTCAGCATCAACATTGACTTTGATCGATCCCTCTTTCGTAGGAATCCGGGCTTACACGATCCTTACTATGTTTCGTTCACATTTAAAGTGTCTTTGAAAATATGAATTATATATAAAAAAAATCATAGTTCTTGGCTGGAATTATGAGACATTAATTTATACAATTCACTCACATGCAATACGAATCCATATCAGTCCAAATATCTAAATATCTATAGAATAAATTGTTGCTAAAGTTTTGATTTGTCTAGATATGGAATGAAACATAAATTATTGATCATTACATATAATTCAATTAAGATATTGCACGAAATTCTGATTTCTTCTATTTTTTATTTCTTTTTATTTCATAGTGAAAAGATTTTGAATTTGATAAGTTCAAATGCAAAATATTTATAACCAAGAATTACAGTATAATGCAATACTTGAATCGTTCTCTTGAGGAGCCTTTATTGGGCTACTTCAGTTAACTAAGTATAAAAAATGTAAGAAAACATGGGGTTGGTTTTTAAAAAACAATTATTATTTTTTCAACTACAACTAATTGGATGCAATAAAATTTAAATCTTAAGCTACTATTTTTGTGCCACATAAGAGAGAGAAAATGGAAGACCAACTTAGAGTGCAATCAAAATAGGATTAATGTAACCTGCTTCTCTAAAGAAGAATGTTCAAACGAGACACTCCAAAGCACAAATCAATTATATTAACTAAACAATAATACGCTTGCTAATACAATCTCATTGAACTCAATAAAGGAAATATTTATATCAAGCATTCAAGCAACAAAATCCAATCCAATCATAGAGTTTCAATCCAAAGAGATAATTAAGCGAAATCTTAGTCTCAAACAATATAAATAATATCCTAGAACTAGGAAATATAAAATCTAAGAAGAAGATTAAATTGAACAACTCCCCAAATTAAAGCTCTAGAATTCCAGCCACCGATTCCATCTCCAAGAAGCACAGAACTCAGGCTTTCATAGCTCCAACTCCAATGACACAGTTCGGCCATGGAAAAAGAGGTGAAGATGACGATAGTGATGATACTGTGAAGATGATAATGGATAACGAACAAGAAGAGAATGATAGTGGAATGAAGAGGTAGTCTAACGGTGGAGAGAAAGAAGGTCATCGGTAGAAGAGGAAGGTTTTCTAGCTCTTTTAAACTCAGCCTCTCCTATTCTAATTTCTATCTTGCTTTCGCCGCCACACCCCAACTCAAGCTCTCTTATCGACAGCGAAGTTGATGATGATTGGACGTCATCGATGGTGGTAGTGCTTCGTCTCCTTCCCTTCACCTCTCAAGCTCTCTCTTTTGCTCTCTTTTATGAATCTACAATGCTCAAACTATGTCTTTCCTCTGTCTTTTTGTTGAAGAAGAAGAGGTCCTTGATCAAAACCTATTTTGACCCAGGGCTTATCTAAAATTTTCAAAAGTTCTTGATGAAGAACTAAAGTGTAAATGTTTGAAATATTTGTAAGGAAGAACTATAATTTCTAAAACATCTAGACCCTTTTTTGTACTTTTCTCTAATCTCTTTTCTTTATTCACTTGTAATTTTCAAAATGTAATATTCCAAATTTTGGGCCTAGAGACTTGAGGATATGCCTATATCAGGCAGACAACTAAGCCTAATTTGGGAAGAGTCCTAAGAATGTCGAGAGATAGAAAGACTCGTGGGGATTATGTGATCTAGCCCTACCGGGCAGATGGCCCAGTACGCATAGGTAATAGGTTCAAAGTATCTGTGTAGATGTTCATAACAAAGATATACGGTGCTATTAGGTTGGTAGAAGACGCCACCCAGCTATGTCATAAGGTAAGGGATGGATTAGTCGGCCGAAATAGGCTGGTGTAGGTATGCACATGATATTTTTAGGGTAGACATGTTTACCCTACTTTTTTGAAGTAGACACCAGTAGGTGGAGCCATGTGGGGCCTACACACACATACTTTGACTGGTATCATTTGGCAAGCCTTGGTATATGTGCCATGATCCAAAGTAGAATCCTGAGTATACACCGATAAAGCAAATTTATTAAGGTAACTTTAATAAAGTAAGTAATGATGACTCCTGATAACACACCTTTTGTGTTGTCCAAGTAAGAAAATGACAAGTGTCCCATAATCATTACAAAGTATAAGGTTACTTTTATGTTGGCCAAATGAGGAGGTGAAAAGTGTCCGTCATTACACCCACTGTATGCCTTTTGTGTTAGCATCTCTGGAGTGCAACACCTAGCGCTTGATCTGGGGAATCCACTGGTCCCCGGTACGGTCAGGTACTAGACTTTCTCGAACACCGTGTCGGGAGCCTGGGGAAATTGTCAGGCCTCTCCCTTCCCCTGAACATTTTTGTGCCACCTAAGAGAGAGAAAATGGAAGACCAATGGCTGCACGACACATGGCACTCTTAAGCTTTAATCTTGTGACACTTGGCACAACAAGAAGATATCATTTTGCAAGATTAAATCTCAACCATTCCCTATCCTTTTAAGTGATAATTTCGGGCCAAGCATGAGAAAAGAAGGGGAAATCTGATTTTAATTCCACAAAATTGTTAAAGGAGAGAGGAGGTGTGAATAGTAACATTTCTTAAGTATTGGAGCCAATTCCGACCCTGAATCCTCGTTATCATCCGGTAAGTCTTTCAGGAAACTTCCTCTACTCACTGTAAGCTTCAATTCTATGGTCTCAAAATTCTCATTTGAGGTGTTTTGTGTCTATTAGCTAGCCAGAGTGCCATCAAAATTTCAAACAACTTGTAGAAACGTGTAGAGGTTAGCCTCAGCTTCGTTTTAAATCGATTAAGTTGTGTTTTCGTTGAGTATTTCTTGACTCCTGTGCTACCCTTGATTTTCATCCAAGGGTAGTTTTTGAAGCAAGACGATGTTTTTAATCATGTTTAAGTGATATATGATGATTGCTGAAGTATTAGACTTGTTAGTAGTTTAAAACACAAAGTTGAATTTTTGTTGTTTTTGGCACATATTTCTGTAAGAACCAAAATTGGGTGAGGGGGTTTGATTTTGGTATTTTTGATCTTTCTATTGGATTCTAAAGAAAAAATTGTGTAGGAATAAGCTCTGATTATAATTTTTGGAAAACTAGTTGAAAAGCTCAGATACTAGAAACTTACTAGTAGTTCACTAAGCTAATAGTGTGCGTTTTTTTCTAGCAGTTTTATTGTGGCACAAATTTCACTGTCCAAACTTCATATATTGATGATGAGATTTTCCAACATCAAAGTACACTTAAAGACCGTTAATTTGATAGGTTTTATAAAGGATTTGGATATGTACGCTAGGAGTTAATAGTGTTTGAAGTTAGACCATTAAAATTGATCATATTTTGTAGCAGCAAGGGGAAAAAGGGAAACTGGGAAGTGTGCATGGTTAGGTGGTTGCTACAAGTATATTTCCTTTAAAATATACTTAATAAGTGACATATAGGATTTGAAATCACCTTAATTGGATTTTCATAGAGCAAGCTATGAATTTTCAAAGATTAATGAAATTCTACTAGCTTTTTAGTAATTGTGCGAAAATTTAAAGTAAAGTGTTTTTGTAATGGAATCAGACCTTTAAATAAGCCCATAAACTTAGTGTGGGCCCATTATCTACACATTAGGCATAATGCATGGACTATAAAGATGATAATGTGGCTATATATCTAGGGCTATGGGTGACAAAGAAGAAGCAACTTTAGTGGTTGGAAGAAAAGACATAAAAAGGGGACTTGAAGACAAAAGGTAGTAAACTTGTATGTATGTGATATTTATGCTATGTATTGATTTGTTGCATTACTTTGCTTGATTATATGAATCATGTAAGAATGAATGAAAAGTTGTTTCTATTGTTATTATAGGCATAAGTACGTTGCACAAAACATTGAGCATGCAGAATATCATTATATGAACATGAGCCTATGTAAGGCTAGCATATCATGCACTAGCATTCATCTCACATGTATTGTCTGTATGGTTGTTATTGAGATTCCCCAGAATCTCACCCTCCCCCACCAACCATATAAGCAGCTGAGCATAGAAAAGGAGTGCAGGACACTATTCCAAGAAAGAAGTTACAATGAAGAAAGAAGAACTATTCACGCGCTAGTCCATTATGTAAATTAATATATTTGTAATAGATATCTGTATAACCCATGTGACGAATGAGTTAATTATCCAAGTGCAATAATTGAATTAGATGTGGGTAATCATACTGTACGAGCCCATTAGTTAAGAATATCTGGTAAGAATAATGGCTTAACAGCTATAAATGAATAGTAATCCCCAATAAGAATTGCATAGAAATGCTTCTGAGTATATAATCAAGAGAATTAAGGAAAGATGAGTCACAAAGAGTAGGGAACTATGATGAACAATCTTTGAAAAATTTTAAGTTATTCAAAAAACCCCCTTCAAGTACAAGTTCGAATCTTGCATTGGAGTTGGGATTTGAAATTATTTACTAAGAAATATCACTTAGTGGCTCAGATTCACTATAAAAGACTCATCAGAATGATAATGTAACTAGGGTGTTTCATTTGGTGGTATCTGAGCATAGATTCTGGCATTTTGCTAGCATGCTCTACTAATATGAATAGTATCCTTGTTGATACTTGGATAATCCTGATTGATACTAGGATTAAGAATTATAGGTGATAGCTGAACCCAGAGAAATAGAATTCTCCTAACTCCTAATTGGCAGGCTGGTAGAAAGAAAGGGTAGAGCCATATATCAGTGAATCGGCTGATTGTAGAATCCTTGCCAAAGGAAGGGGTAGAGCTATATATAGAGTATAAAACAAAGTAGTAATAATGTATACCCAGTAGAGAAGGGTATGTGCTCTGGAGAATATGATTCAGAGTTGGCCTATGACCCGGATTTCAATAGAACTATATGGTTAAACGTGCTCAGGGGAGCATAATCCCGGGATGGGTAACCCCCTGGTAAGTACCCTAGAAATTTGAAACCTTTAGATTAAAGGCTTTAGTGCCTTGAGATATGAAATATGGTGATCTGTAGGGATGCCATAAGAATGTTAGAATGAATACGGTAAATGTTGAGGATAGGCTTGAATCAAATCTAAGCTGAAATACTGTTTAGGTTAAGATATGATTCAGGTTGCACTATCATGTGAACATGGTGAGTAATATTGAACCGTTAACAATGCTTTAGGGAATATTTGAGGATATTGTCTGAATATTATGAGAATAGAATATAAGGAATGAATCATGATAATCTTAGCATTCTTATTGGGTATTGCTAAGGAAATAAGAAAAATGTTTTTCTGATTTACTGGATGTTGAGGATTCCAGAATTATGTTGATAAACCTAGAAGTTGGATAGACATCTAGAGGGTTGCTACCAACTGATTCGTGACCTAAGAATCAAATGATAGTTGAATTGATTTCCTAGGTAATTGAATTGAATTGAATGAAT
This sequence comes from Inga leiocalycina, assembly GCA_963242795.1. Taxonomy (NCBI): domain Eukaryota; kingdom Viridiplantae; phylum Streptophyta; class Magnoliopsida; order Fabales; family Fabaceae; genus Inga; species Inga leiocalycina. The sequence goes on from OY725321.1 coordinate 66,371,259, forward strand.
TGATGTACAAGAATGACTTGAATGAATTAAGGTTTCTAGAGGTTGCTAGTTGCTAATCCAGCATAGGGAAAGATTGTGATTACAAATACTCCCATAGAAAGAATGAATGAGAGTGTGTTCTCTAATAGAACATAGTAATAGAAAGAGTGAGAAAAACCATGAAATATGGTCTCATAGTTGAGACAGAGAATAAAATGTACAAGTAGCTTGCGGATTCCCTGTGCTACATGGGCAGATTACCCCAGTAAGTAAGGGAAGTAAAATTATGCCTAGAGCTAGACCGATTTCGAAAGTCCATATAGAATGACCCCAGATGAGATGGAAGAATGTAGAATTGTTAGAGAATAGGGTTGTAACCTAGTAAGTTGCTATGGGGTGCTTCAGTACTATTTTAAAAAGAAGAAAGAAAAGAGAATTAAGAAAGAATAGGCTCAATGGTATAAAGGAAAGTCAAGTGAACTCTTGCTCTTATTCTTATGCAATGGTTCTGCACGTCTGTGTATAGCATCGAATATATTAAATATATGATAGGCAATAAGACCCAACATGCCTATGGCATAGGGTGATACCCAAGGTAGTCAGACTTGATGAGCATTCAGTATAAAATCAGAGCTAGTATAGTAGAATTTTGACATGATCATGGGCTCTTACCCTGATATGGCCTTGTTCTACGGTAGAGGTTACACTGGCTAGAATTTGCTCTAGGCCAAGAGGCAGTATGTAAGATTAGTATCTGAGAATGAGAATTTGCTAGCGTTGTGGAAAGGGACGATTGTCCTTGAATTGACCCAACTTTATGCTATATATCTGGTATTGGTGCTTATACACATAGCATGAATAGTATCTTAACTTTATGCCTTGTTGCATATCATGAATTAGTATCTTAACTTTATTCCTTATTGCATGTCATGAATTATAAATACCTAGCAGTAGAATGAGGGACCCAATGGACTGTGCGTACAGTGACTATTCAATATTGATTGCTCATAGATGAATGGATGAGTTGTTTTGCTTGCTTCGTGAATATTACATAAGGGTATGAATGGCTTGAGTAGCAAGGGTTAGAGCCTAGAATGAATGACCTTCTTGAATAGTGGTATGGTTCTTGTGTATCTTCAAAAATTGAACTTTGAACTGAATTTGTGAACATAATTTTTGACCAATTTTTAGTAGTCATTTTTGAACTACGTTTTTGAAACTCATACCAGTATTGAATATTCCGATCCTAGAATGCCACTCGTGTGTGGTTTATAAAAAAAGGTAAGGCAATATGTGTGGTTTGCTGAGAATTATGACTTGTATGGTTTGTAATAGAATGAGAAAGAAAGAAAGGATTGGCATATGTCCTGATGAAGCAGGACGGAATGGTGGCATGTGTTTCTCAACAGTTAAAACCTCACTAGATGAATTACTCCACTTATGGATTGAGCCGGCAGCAATTATTTGCTTTGAAAATGTAATAGCACCATTTTATATGGTGTGGTTGCAAAAATGTACTGTGACCACAAGAATTTTGAATATTTGAAAAAAAAAGAATAAGAAATAATGTAGATGAACAAAAAGTAGCGACGCGACTATTGTCACTAATGCTTTGAATTGAAAAGCGATACAGTTGACGGTCTTGATAATACAAGAATAGAAACTGATAGAAAGGTTAGAAATATGAACTTGTTAAGTTAGATAGTACTTGCTAGCTACCGTGCTAGTTAAGAGGAAAGTAGTCTGAGAGTGTAGATTGAAGAAGCTCTGACACAGGATAGATGAGTAAGGTCTATAAGAATAGAATTGAATGAGAAAACCTCTAGAATTGAGGTGTCCTCTAGAATTTGAGATATTGAGAATTTGGAGTGTCCTCTAGAATTTGATGTGACCTCGAGAATTTGAAATGTCGATAGACCTCTAGAATTTGAGGTGTCAATACAATGTAGAAGTAAAGAAATGAAACCCTCACTACAATTGTCCTCTTGAAGTATTATTAAGAATCAGACCAGTAGCAAATTTTGAGGACAACATTTATTGAACGGGGGGAGAATTGTAATATACTGAATTTTAGGCCTAGAAACTTGAGGATATACCTATATCAAGCATACGACCAAGCCCAATTCGGGAAGAGTTCCAAGAATGTTGAGAGATAGAAAGACTTGAGGGGACTAGTGAGCAGAGGGCCCAATACGCATAGGTAATAGGATCAAAGTATTGGTGCAGATGTGCACATGACAGATATACAGTGCTATTGGGTTAGTAGAAGACAACAACCAGTAATTTCATGAGGTAAGGGATGAATTAGTCAGGCGAAATAGGCCGGTGTAGGTGTGCACATGACATTTTCAGGGCAGGCATGTGCACCCTACGTTTTTGAAGTAGACATTGGTATGTGGCGCCATGTGGGGCCTACACTCATATACTCTATCTAGCATCATTTGGAGGGCCTTGGTATACTTGCCATGGTCCCGAGTAAAATATTGAGTATGTACCGATAAAGCAACTTTACTAAGGTAACTTTAATAAAGTAAGTAATGATGACTCATGATAACACACCTTTTGTGTTGGCCAAGTAAGAAAATGACAAGTGTCCCATAATCATTACAAAGCACAAGGTTACTTTTGTGTTGGCCAAATGAGGAGGTGACAAGTGTCCCTTATTATACCCACTTTATGCCTTTTGTGTTCGCATCTTTGGAGTGAAACACCTAGTTCCTGAGTCTAGGGAATCCACCGGACCCCAGTCTGGTTAGAATTGGACCTTCTCGAATACCACACCGGGAGCCTGCGAAAATTGTCAGGCCTCTCCCTTCCCCTAACTATTTATACGCCACCTAAGAGCGAGAAATGGAAGACCAATGGCCACATGACACATAGCACTCTTAAGCTTTAATTTGGTGACACTTGGCACAATAAGAAGAGATCATTTTGCAAGATTAAATATCAACCATTCGTTCCCCTTTTAAGTGATAATTTCGGTCAAGCATGAGAAGAGAAGGGAAAATCTGATTTTAATTCCACAAAATTGTTAGAGGAGAGAGGAGGTGTGAATACTAACATTTTTTGAGTACCAGACCCGATTCCGACCTTGAAACACCATTATCATCCGGTAAGTCCTTCAGGAAACTTCCTCTACTCACTATAAGCTTCAATTTTATGGTATCATAAAGCTCACTTGAGGTGTTTTGTGTCTATTAGCTAGCTGGAGTGCTATCGAAATTTCAAACCAATTGTAGAAACTTGAAGAGATAAGCCTCAACTTCGTTTTGAACCGATTACATTGTGTTTTTGTTGAGTATTTCTTAACTTATGTGCTTTCCTTGATTTTCAGCCAAGGTTAATTTTTAAATCAATATGATGTTTTTAATCATGTTTAAGGTGACATATGATGCTTGTTGAAGTATTAGACTTATTGGTAGTTAAAAACACAAAGTTGGATTTTTGTTGTTTTTGGCACATACTTCGGTTAGAAGAAAAAATAGGTGGGGAGTTTTATTTTGGTATTTTTGAGCTTTCCATTGGATTCTACATGAAAATTTGTGTAGGAATAAGCTCTGATTATAATTTTTAGAAGACTGGTTAAAAAGCTCAGGTACTTGAAACTTAATTCACTAAGCTGCTAGTGTGCGTTTTTGTTTGGCAGTTTTGTTGTGGTGAAAGTTTCATTGTTCAAACTTTATATGATGATGATTAGATTTACTAAAATAAAAGTACACGTAAAGAACATTAATTTTATAGGTATTATGAAGGATTTGGATAAGTACACAAGGAGTTATGAGTGTTTGAAGTACCATTAAAACTGATTAGATTTTCTAGCAGCAAGGGGGAAAAGGGAAACTGGGAAGTGTACGTTGTTAGGTTGCTGATGCGAATATTTTTCCCTTAAAATAGACTTAATAAATAACTCATAGGATTTGGAATCACCTTAATTGGATTTTCCTAGCTCAAGCTATGAATTTTCAAAGATTAATGAAAATTCTTCCAGCTTTTTAGTAATTGTGCAAAGATTTAAAGAAAAGTGTTTTTGCAATAGAATTAAACCTTTAAGGGTCAAGTTAAGCCCATAAATTTAGTATGAGCCCATTATCTACACATTGGGCCTAATGCCTGGACTTTAAAGATAATAATGTGGCTATGTAGCTAGGGCCATATGGTGACAAAGAAGAAGCAACTTCAGTGGTTGGAAGAAAAGGTACAAAAAGGGGACTCGAAGACAAAAGGTAGTAAACTTACTTTCTTTTATGTATGTGATATTTATGCTGTGTATTGATTTGTTGCATTGCTTTGCTTGATTATAAGAAGGATGTATAAATGAATAAAGCTGTGTTTCTGTTTTTACTGTGGCCATAAGTATGTTGCACAAAATATTGAGCATGCATAATATCATTATGTGAACATGAGCCTATGTAAGGCTAGCATATTATGCACTAGCATTCATATCACATGCATTGTCTATATGTTTGCTATTGAGATTCCTCAGAATCTTACCCTCCCCCACCAACCATATAGGTAGCTGAGCACAGAAAAGGTGTGCAGGACGCTGTTCCAGGAAAGAAGTTGCAATAAAGAAAGAAGAATTATTCACGCGCTAGTCCATTATGTAAATTAACATATTTGCAATGGATAAATGTATAACCCGCGTGACGAATGAATTAATTATCCAAGCGTGATAATTGAATTATAAGTAGGTAATCGCATTGTTGAGCCCATTAGTTAATAATATTTGGTAAGAGTAATGGATCAACAGTCGGAAATAAATAGTAATCCCCAATAAGAATTGTATAGAAATGCTTCCGTGTTAACATAATCAAGAAAATTAAGGAAAGATGAGTCACAACGAGTGAGGAACCACGGTGAACAATCATTGAAAAGATTTAAGTTATTCAGAAAACCTACTTCAAGTTTAGTTTCAAATCCTGTATTGGAGTTGGGATTTAAAATTATTTACCGAGAAATATCACTTAGTGGTTCAGATTCACTATGAAAGACCCGTTAGAACAATAATGTAACTAGCGTTTTACACATAAACTGTAGGGACGTTTTCCATAATTTTCCATAACTAGGGTGTTGTACTCTTGAACAAAGGCAAATAAGTACAATTTTCTAAATTCAAATCTTCTATGCATTTAAAGGATGAGCAATTCATAATTAGAAAGCAATGGACGAATTAATCAAATTCCTCTAGCCAACACTAGTCATAGTCAAGCAACGTAAAAAAATTAGCTAACTACACAATCCAAAATATTAGAATGAAGAGACTGTCAAGGTATTAGTGTTTCACTCATCTCACCTTATTGAGATAATTTCACTCTAGTTCACTTAATTAACACCTTACCATAGGCTTGTAAGAACTCTAACTTCTCCACTACTAATAGCAATTAATGCAATGAATCAAGAGGACTTAAATGGCTTGTAATGTTGGATGAAGGCTAGATGGAATGGATTAAAAAAATTGTTGATATGCAAGTCAAAGGTAATGAGCAAGTTCATAATATCTTAATAACTTTAGCCAACTTTTGTCAATTGTTTTGCTAAATCCTAAACAAATGCCTTCTTAATATTTCTTTTGTTTTTCTTCTTTTTATCTTCAAAATATTTTTTTTCAATACTTTTCTATTTTGTTTCATTTCTAAACTACACACTTTTTTTAGCTTACTTTCTTTTGCTTTTCTAAATACATGGCATTTCAATGTGTGCATTGCTCAACTTTCTATTGGCAATCCATTTTGATTTTATAATACCATGAACACTGAATAAATGACATGCATACAACCTAGGAAGGACTCAAATGTTGATGAATGAGGGTTTGTGTTAAGGTAAAAGGGTTCCAAATAGAATGTCTCTTTCATTTCCATCACACTAATGCAAATGTTATTTTGAAAAAGAGTGGAAACAAGTTCTAGAAGGTGAAAACTAAGTGAACATGCACAACACATGAAAAGAATTCAAGGTCCAAATAATCTTCCAATAAGGTTTTTCTCTAATGCACATTCTAACAAATTCAATTGTATAGCAAGCTACCCACAAAGATTTACTTAACTATTCCAAATGTTAACCTTACAAACATTATCAATCAAAACATTACAATAAACTATAATAATGCTCAACTCTTAAGATCTCTTTTCTTAAAACAAGGAGTTAACAAAATCCAAAGTGTAGGTTAATCTTTATCCCCATTCACTTGAAAAGCAAAACAAGGTTTTAAAACTTGCCAAAACACTAAAAATCATGAAAGCTCAAAGAATTTCCATCAAATCACACTTTCAAAGTGGCAAATACAACCCTTTGCCACTTAGGAAATGTATCAAAGCAAGTCATTCTTGAAAAAAAATTTAAAAAAGAAATTCTAGTTTAAGGCATTTTCACTTTTAAAAACAACATATTAATGGGATTCAAAATGTATTCCCCTCCCCCGCACTTAATTAACACATTGTCCTCAATGTGGAAAAACTACTCTAAAGAGAATGATAAGCAAGTGGAAATTTAAGGCACAATGGTAATTAAATAGGGTAGTGAAAAAAATATGCAAATACATAAGGAGCTCTTATTGTACTTGCTAAGCACCATGATTGATTGAACCTTATTTTATATATGATTTGTCATAATTAAATTAGGATTTTGAGGCATTTTTTAGGATATTATTGTTTGATTAAGTACTAATTTTAGTTAGGGACAATTATTTTAAATTAATTGTAATCAAGGACAAAATGGTTATAATTAATTAATTATTTTGTGCAATTGTTTCTTGAACTTTTGATGCTACCTTGTGCTTAATATTGCATTGTAGGTGTTTTGAAAGAAAATTGGAAATTTTGGAGGGGGTCAATGAAATTCACAGAAGAGTACCCACAAGTTAAGGAAATTATACTTGAGCTCTAAAACATTTCAAAAGGTTTCATTCTAGTCCCTAATCAAAGGTTTTAAACTTTTCATTTAGGTCCTTAGTCAAAGGTTTCATTCTAGTCCCTAATCAAAGGTTTTAAACTTGCGTTTTGTACTGGGATTAGGATGCTGTTATAGGCTTGTTGGATCTGGAGCTAAAGGAAAGAGACAAACCTGATAGTGTATGGTGAACCCGACATTGAATATAGTAGCTGAGAGCTCAGTGCCGCGCAAGCGACAACATATCATCATTGGATCATCACCATCATCTTCTTCCTTCCTTCCCTTTCTTGTGTCACCGGGGGCAAGCTTCTCCTCTTCACCATTTCCACTGGCTACCACCTTGAACCAGAGGAGAGTTCAACACCAGCAGCACCACCATCCAGGCCGAGAAAAGGAACCACGAAGCTGGAAGGCAAAGACCCAAGAGTAAACAATAGAGAGCTGGAGCTGGAGAGGATCGAGGAGGCTGAACTAGAGGAAAAAGCTAAGAGTTGGAGCCACCAGAGGGAGCTTAAACCGTAAACACTACATCTATCAAATCACTACTCCTCTGTTCTCAGTTTACAGCTTCATACGTTACTCACCACAGATGCACCTCCACTATTGGAACATAGCACCACTGTCATCTCCTTTTCCATTGCTCACCAAACTATCTTCGTATTTCGCTTCACCATTACTTTCCCCTCCACTGGTGGAGGCCATAGTGAGCTTTTACCACCACCTCTATCTTCACTGTTTGGCAACCTTTTCCCTTTTCACTATCCTATATCCTAACCACCAAAACCACCGTCATGAGCCTTTATAGTCGACCATAGCTGTAAGCCTATAGCTTTAGACTATCAATTCCTGACTTTCATGGGCTCCTTTGTCAACATTTACCTTCACTTTATCCTTCCAGACCCTTCATTAACATCATTCTCTCATCATATTTCTCTTTAATTCATTACTGACATGGTTTTCTGGAATTCTCTGTTATTCTGCACTTAGAGTTATACGTGGTTGAGGATTTCAACTCTAGAGGATTATGGATTTGTCTTGAGTTTAAGAGCTTCAAAAGGGAGTTTTTCTTAGTTCCTTTATGAATTTCCTATTGTTATTGTAATTCCTAGTAATGTTCTAAGGTGGTTGTAGTAGGATTTTGTTATGAGCTATTTGGACTCCATATTGTTGAACTAAGATTGCTTATATTGTGTTTGGATGGGAATTATTGTGGTTGATTGATTTATGGTTATATATTTCCTATTAATCATTGAGATTATGCTTGCTATATGATTACTAGTTTGTGTAATTGATTTGGGTTAATTTGACTGTCATGATTATGTATTCATATTAGAGGAAACAATTGCATTAATTTAATCTATTTTACATATCAAGTGGTTCTTAAATAATATTTTTAAGCAATAGCTTTGAATACAATCGTAGGAGTAGTTATTGATTAGGAGTGTTAGACCCAATATGATTACTTAGGGTTTTTAATTAAGACTTGATGTATTTCAACTCCCATATTATTTAGTGAGCTAAGATAGCCATTGAATCAATTTCTCAAGAGAATTCACTTCATTCATATTTCATTAATCATTATATTTTTATAAAAATACCAAAAATATTAGTCTAGCATTTTATTAGATTGCATTTTCTTTTAGCTATTAATTTAAAAAAACCCAAAACAAATTTCCCCTTGTTTTCATTGCATTTGCATGATATTTAAATTACTTATGATTTAATAAAAGGCTTCCCGAGAAGAGAGAACGATTCTAGGTTTGCCTATATACAATTCTTGGTTAATTTTTTATTATGGGCCCCAAGGCTAACATACAAAAAAGTCTTAATCAAATGGCGTTATTGCCAAGGAACTAAGTAATTGGCTCCCTAGGTAATCTAATTGTCAAATTCACTTTTAACAAGTGATTTCTCGTGTGAAGGTTGTTAGTTTTGCATTTGTTTTTGTTTTTTTGCATATAGTTTAGGATTTTTGCATTTAAGTAGCTTGCATAGTAATCATTGCATTTTTGCCTTAATTTGACTTGGTAGCTTTTGTGTGGTGCTGTTTGCCTTAAATTTGATATGATTTTGAGATCATTGGTATGAATTCATTATGTCTCCAAGTTAATTCAAAGCATATCTGCAACTTTTATTATTTTGAAACTTCTCTTTCGTTTTCATTTGCATTAGTATTTTCTTATATTCTTTTTCTTAGTTTCATAATTTATAGTTAGATACTCATCTTGTAATTCATTGGAAATTTATTGTGTTGAATTTTTATAGCTTAGTTTAAATGTAATCAAGATTTACCTCTCAATTCTCACTCTTTTGTAGCCAATTGCACTGGGAGGAATGATAATGTCTCTCAAGGGTCTCAATCGGTGCAGCAACAATTAGATATCATTTTAGCTCGAATGGAGAATCTAAAAAGGAGTTTGGACTGTCAAGATAGTTCACCATTTCAATCTCACTCTTTTGTAGATACCTCAACTGGAAAGAAAAAGTCTATCTTTGAAAGCATTGATTCCATTCAATAAATATTATAGTTTCTTCAAGCCAAGTTGGGATGTCAAGATAGTCCAATTGGTCAAGAATGTCATGGCCCATTGTACCCTTCATACCTTGAATCCTACCAACAACCTTCATTTCAATTTAATCACCCACCACACCTACCCCATAGATCATACCATGAGCCTTCTCCACTACCACATAACCCATATTATGAGCCTCATTTTAATCCTTCACCATACAACCACATGTCATCTCAAGAACCTCATCCTTCATTCCATCCTACTTCCCATCTATGTCATTGACCTCTTGAGTCTCTATATCCACCATTTGAGGCATCTTATAGACCTCATTCTCAACCATGTGTGCCAAACCAAGAACCTGTTAGAACCGGCTGACACCCAAGAGGGGGGTGAATTGGGTGTAAGATAAAAATCTTAAGAGCTTTGAAAATCTTTTTGCATCTTAGAAGAAGCAATAAATATGAAAGTAATGAATCATAAATCAACAGTTTATATATATACTGGAAATATAAGAGTTTAAGGAAGAGAGTGTGCAAACTGTGATTTATCCTGGTTCGGTCCAATCTGCGATGGCCTACGTCCAGTCCCCAGGCTCCTCCTGAGATTTTCAAATCCACTATCTTCTTGTTTAATCCAGGCACAAGAAAAGCCTTTACAAACCCACAAGTTTAGCCGGGTACTTGTGAAACCTTTTACAAATCTCTCACTGAGATACTCCCCCTTACAGCAAGTCTTACGAGCAGAGCAATCCCGAAGACCTTTCCCTCCTGCTTACCTATGCAAGTCTAACAAGCAGCAACGTTCTCTTCTGCTTACACCACTGTAAGTCTTACGAGCAGCAACGTTCTCTACTACTTGCATCTTGTAAGTTTTACGAGTAGAAAGTCTTACTAGTGATTCTTTCTACACTTGCCCGTAAGGAAATCAACCCACTTAAGGTACCTCTACCTTGAGATCAATTCAGAAATACAATTGAAAAGGGTTTACAAACTCTCTCACAGAGTGAATATGATGAACACTGAAGTACAATACAAAAACTCTCTCTCAAATATACATGATATAGAAAATAGATAAGAACAGAGAGAAGTTGGATTGAAGTAGATGATTCATGATCTTGTAGTGTTCTCGTTGGTCTGTGTGTATTCTTCTCTGTTTGAATGTTCCTATATATATAGATATGTTGGTGATGACCGTTGGAACATTTTCTTCTCGTCCGTTGGAGAGTGCGCAGACACTATTGACTGTTCTTTGTTTTTGAAAACTAGCCGTTGTGCATGTTGAAGCTCCGTTTCTGTAAAGTCAGTTTTTCTCTCTTAACATCATCTCTCCATTGCATTCCTTCAAGTTTTGCTTATCACAGTGAGTTACTCAAGTAGCTCCTTGAGTAACATTGGCAGGATTGAAAATGCGAGAGCAACTGCAAGTGATCTACATGGTTACTTGAAGGTCAATTCTGGTTACTTCAAGTTTCTGTCTCTTTACTCGAGTACTGACTCGAGTAACATTGGCAAGCCGAGAGCAACTGGAAGTTTTCTATCTGATTACTTGAGTACCTACTCGAGTAAAGTCTTTTGTTATCAACCAGTTACTTGAGTAGTGCCTTCAAGTGAATTCTTGACTTTGACTCGAAACATAGCAAATTATGTATCATCGGAAAGCCCTCATTATCTACATTCCAATGCAACAAGAATCAGCTCCAAACTCGTTGTGTATAGAAAGTTATGATCCAAAGAGTATCTACTGTTCTTAGACAATCTCTGAAATCACGAGCAGCAACTTCCAGATGGCATAGCTATTAGAATATAACCTCAAATATGTCAAATAACCTATCCATGGAAAGCTCTTTGAGTCTTCTTTCATATGGAACCAGTTTCGTCTCAATCCGATATGTATTTTGAGAGTTATGTCCAAAATACCAAAACTGTCCAGGAATATGACGCTGATTCATGTATCAACTTTCAAAGCTTATATCTCTCTCATCTGAACTTCTTTGAATGTGATCTTGGTGTCCATAGTTCGTGTTGGGAGTCTAGTTTCATATGCCACTAGTTTCACTTCAATCCGACATGTGGTTGGAGAGATATCAACAAAATACTGAATGTCACCAGTGCTGAAAGAAACAGAGTCTGCTGCGTTATTCTAATAACATATGCATTATCTTGACTATTCATATGATAATCTTTTAACTATTCGAATAACATATGCATTATCTTGACTATTCATATGATAATCTTTTAACTATTCGAATAACATCACTCTTTTTCAGTTATGGACTATTCTGATAGTTCAATTACTATTCGATTAATATTTGAATTTTTGCACTGAGACTATTCTAATAGTTCAATTACTATCCTGATAGTCACCTTTGAAATATGTCAAATATTATTCTGATAGTCTCCTTACTATCCTGATAGTAATCTTACTATTCTGATAGTAACTTTACTATCCTGATAGTCTTGTGATATTAGATGTTGAAATTCATCAAAAGCTTATTTGGATAATCATCATACTATTCGAATAGTGCCTTTACTATTCGCATAGTTATCCTACTATCCGAATACCATATTTAGAAACTGAGTTTGAAATCACAATGACTATTCGGATAATGCCTTGACTATTCGAATGCTTTTTCACTTAAATTATTTTCAGAAACATTTGTTAAGCATACTATTCGAATAACAATTTGACTATTCGAATAATCCACAGTATTAAATCACATGAATCTTTTCAACCCAACTTGATATCTTCTCTCTTTGCTTGACTAATCTACAAGATATTTCACATTAAATACAGTAGTTAGTCAACGTAGGAGATAAATACATTATGTAAACTTTTTGCTCTCAATAATTAATATCTATATTTGACATCATCAAAACTAATCATATCCAACAGAACCTACCATTGTTGAAGTCATTAGAGAATTCCATAATCTAATGACTCAAACTATAAATGAGGAGTGGTTAAACAAGGACACCTTTGCCCATCTCATGGCCTCTATAATGAGAACAATGGAATAACAAGATAGAGATCATGTGAGATTGGCCAAGGACATTGATGTTAGAATCGACTAACACCCAAGAGGGGAGGTGAATTGGGTGTAAGATAAAACTTTAAGAATTTTGAAAATCTTTTTGCATCATAGTGGAAGTAGTAAATATAAAAGTAATGAATTGTAAATCACAGTTAGATATTTAAATGATATATGCTAGAATTATAAAAGTTTAGGGAAGAGAATATGCAAACTGTGATTTATCCTAGTTTGGTCCAATCTACGATGACCTACATCCAATCCCCAAGCTCCTCCTGAGATTTTCAATCCACTATCTTTCCCAAGTTTAACTGTGTACTTGAGAACCTCTACAATCCCACAAGTTTAGTCGGGCACTTGTGAAGCCTTATACAAATCTCTCACAAGGTTACACCCACTTACACACCGTAAGGTTACAACCTTGATGATGAAGGATTACAATCGATCTTCTCTCTCAGAAGTGAATAAGATGAACACTAAAGTATAATACAAATAATCTCTTTCTCTCTCAAATACACATAATATAGAAAATAGATAAGAATAGAGAGTAGTTGGGTCGGAGTGGATGATTCATGATATAATCATGTTTTTGTTGTTGAGCACTCGTTGTTGTTACACTCTGCTTGAATCTCTTGTATTTATAGTTGAGTAGGATATGATCATTGTAAGTATTTCAACCTATCTGTTGAGTCCATTATACGTTTGACCATTCTTCGTATTTAAAAAACTAGCCGTTACATTCGATGGACTTTCCATTCCCAAAAGGTGGCTTTTCTTCTCTTCGTATGATCTTCTCATTGTTTTCCTGGAGAAATACTTTGAGCACTAATTCAATGAAGTGTTAGAGTGATTAGAAGTAAGAAGAATGAATTACACAATTACTCTAATGATTTTCAGAAGTTATAATGTGTGCTCTGTTTTTTTAAGAGAACACTTGAGTTCTGAGGAATTCACTCTAGTGATACTGTATTTCACTTGAGTGATCAACCCAGAAAATGCCAAAATAAAGCATGACTCGCGTGGAGTTGATATGACTTTGATATAAGATACTTTTGCTTCCAATTAAGCTATTCCAATGTCAAACTTGATCATGGAGACTTCCAATATTACATCTAACAACTTGAATCTTAATATTTCCATTTGATCTTTGCAAGTTCTTCTTTCTTTAATCCCTTGCTTCTAGATTTTCTTCTTGATGATCATTCTCCAATTATGAGGCATTATAAGTAAAATAACATCAACCCACCATCAGGTTTATGACTAATCTATAAGAAATATAACATTAAATATAGTAATTAGTCAATATAGAAGATAAGTATCTCATACAAACGTTTTTCTCTTAATATCTGACATTTATATTTGACATCATCAAAACTAATCATATCTAACATTCTCCCTCTTTTTGATGATAGCAAATCCTTTAAGAAAAATATGAATGAGTTATAAAAGCAAAGTAAGAGCAACAGATTTTTCTTGCCTTTCTCTCCCTCTATTTGACATTAGCAAAAAGTTTGAAGCATAAATAGGAAAGGCTCTTAGATAAGCAAATATGAAACCGAATTTAGAAATGTCTTTCTTTCAATCAAAATAAATGTGTCAAGAAAACAATTTTCTCTCTTTTAATTTGAAGATAATTTCATTTATAATTTGATACAAATGAAAAATAATTTTCATGAAAACAAATTTGGAGAGGTTCTCAAGAAAACTTCCATAATTATGGCAAATTAAAATCAAAGATATGAAAAGCATTCTCAAAAATAAAGAAAGGGTTTAGAAATGCTGATTTGGATTTAGCAAGCTGATAATTGATCCATGAAGTATATTGTCTTCTTTTCTTGTTGTGTAGATCCATATTGTTTTGCTCACTACACGTTCACTATGAAACTCTGATGGATCTTGTTCATAGGAGTGAATTGTGGTTGGCTCAGTGGTGGGCTCTGAAGGATGCTAAAAAGAAAGCTCAGGAATAGCCTCTGAGATATGGAAGGGAACTGAAGTACTTGCTTCTCAAGTGATGTTTCAACTCTTATTGCTTGAAATGCTGCTGCCAATATATTTTCCTCGATTGAGTGTTAAAGCATATGTCCTCAAAGTTGATATATTCTCCTCTTAGTGTGTTGAGGAACTATCTTGCATAGAGCAATTCTCTTGCTATAAGTAAAAGCATTCTTGCAAGGAGAATGATCAGTGCAATTAAGTATCAAATTTATTGCACAAATCAAAGTCATCCTTTCTATATGATAGGTTAAAAATTAAGATCATGAAAGGAAAATATAAGAGTAGCTTGTCATCAAAACTAATCAAGAGATAAAGAATACAGATGAGTATGCTAGAATGATTTTATTCAAATAAAGGAGATGAGCTTTTTAAGATATAAAATAATTATGAATGTGGAGTTCTCCCTTAATGAATGTATGACTTAAAGAAAAATCATTACAAAGAATGCAGTTAATAACTCTCTTGGATTAGTAAAACCATTAGAAATTCTGTAGAGAGAATGAGTATGAAAATATGAAGACTTGGAAAGAAATCAAGTTTTAAAAATAATGATGATATTCAGGCTTTTAAGTCTATTACCCCATATCACTTGAGTGGTTCTACTCAACCATCACTCGAGTGCTCACTTGAGTGATATAACTCAAAAAATTTAAATTAAGAATATAATACCTCACTCGATTAATGTTGTAATCACTTGAGTCATAATCCTCTGAAGTTCATTGATGCATCATTTGGCTAGTCACTGTCTGAATATGTGATCAGAAGATGCAATCTCTATGGGCACTTAAGGATGCCATGATAAGCTCGAAATAAAGCCTTATGTGCATATTAGCTTAATATGTGCCACTGGCTTAGCGAACATCATCAAGAAACTATGATGAAATCATAGCACATTGCTCCCTTATTTTGTCATCCATAGTCTCAAATAGAACTTTGAAGTTATGGTCAGTAAGTTACACAGCTGCCTCATCTTATCATTCATTGAATGATGATCTCAACATTGTTTGTGGAAATCTCAGTGTAACAATGTTGAACCTCCATTTTTGGATAGCCCCTGATAGATGGACCAACGATTGAAGGACCATGAGGACCAGTTCTAGTAGAATACTGTGTCTTCCTCTAAACATCTCTTGCTCTGACTGTATCAATAGTTGGTCACTTACTAGTATTGGGATATCATTTAAGTGATATCACAAATTTTGCTTTTGCTCACACTGCAACACTATCAGTCATGCCACTTCTGTTAGCCTTTAATCTATGTATCTGAAAGGACAGCATTTTGGTCAACTCCTGCAAAAGTATAAATATATGCTCTTTGGTACCCAACTTCTCTTGGGTTCACACAATGTTAGACATAACAACTCTTATGCTCTTATACAATTAATCCATATGATATTTGAGCAAAGAGTATAATAAAACAACGAAGACGAAAATATAATTGAATTACATGATTATTGAGCACAGAGTATATTAAATCACCAAAGATTATAATTATAATGTCATCCAATTAATTCATGCCATACAGAATAGCAAACAATTGATACCAAGAATGATGTTTTTAAAATAACAATTTGCAAATATACTTTGTATAGAAAATATGACATTGAAAATATTTTCATACAATCCATGTAAGTTGGATCAAAAGAGAGTGATAAATATATCCATATAAAATTTTTATCAACTTTATTGAAATGTAAATCATGATTGAAATTAGGTTTTCCAAGAATGATAATGAAATATGTAAATTGTTTTAAATCTTAGATGTAATTTCAAATCATAACAATGCATAGTGAAATTGAGATTTTGAATACATGAAAAAGTCATTTTTTGAAACATGTTTATAATCAATGTTCATGTTAAAAATGGTGGAAGTCAATAGTTATAAAATATGCATAAGAAAGCTTCACTGTAGAGATCAACTAAGATAACATATTAATAATTAGAGTTAACATGCTGGAGAATTTTCCTAAGTGCAAAAGTCATATGGATAACTAAAAGGATTAGCTCGATAGACATATATGAGCATCATGCCTTTGTTATTGATTTATAGCCTATCTTGACACTTAAAGTTGAGTCTTGAAAGATATGAATATTCAACTCAAGGATTCAAATACGACACTAGCTACTCAAAGATAGATCATATTAATAGTTAATGTGTTTGATCAATAAAATGAGTATAAGGTTTTATGAATGTTGAAGCACTTAATCATTTGTCCAAATGACCAGAATTCTATTATCCTAGCAAGTTATTCCATTATAATGGTTAATGCATTAAGATTCAATGCATTAATGAACATTCATAATGCTTGGAGTAACTCAGCCAATAAAGATTTATGCATTAGACATAAGGCTTTCACAAATTGAATTCTTTTCTAGAAAATTGACTTGAAACTTATAATTGATCAACTTGTTTGACATGAGGTCTAACTCATTTAGAGAATGGGACTAAGGAATTCAAGCACTGGATAACTTATTTAAGATCAATAATCAATGGGAAAACTCTAGTGGATGAATTTGAAGCATTTCTGACATCCAGTATGAAAATACTAACTTGCAATTAGAAATTGATTTGACTGCAAATAAGATATGAATAATTTTCAAATAATGTGCATGCTCTTTTTATAAATAGGATGAATTGAAACCAAAACACATTTTTGGATTGTGCTCTTCAAAACATAAACTAATAGGAAACTATGTGCTGTTTCACTTTTAGTTCATTTTACAATCTATAAATAATTTTGATGATCATCAAAGATTTGATTGCTAAAGGAATGCAATAATGGACAAATATTCATTACCCAAATTAAATATTCATATAAGCACAATATAAGGTAAGGATTAGATATCACCATAATTTATCTTGTCTTTATGATAGCTTGCTTGGTTTTGGTGGAATAATATTGATTTTCCACCTTTGCATACTCAGCACCAAAATCTAAACTCCAAAATTTAGCATCATCGAGAAATGAATTTGGTTTCGTATGGCCACAGTCTTGAGAAGCTTTTTCTTATCCTACATAACTATATAAATTTCTTTTTCTTCGTGGTATCCAACATTGCTTAGATCCTTTTTTTGTTAGCTTGTAGCAATTAAGATAAAATTCACATGCTCTAAGAATATAGTCAATTCGAGACAATTGAGCATAATGAATTAAGAATGTCTTTATGCATAAAAGAAATATTTTCTTTTTCAAATCATTATATATGCATAAAGAATTAACTTGTTGGGCATTACAATTCCTTTATAAATAAATTTACTAAGTTGTTTTTTAAGGATATGAGAACACAATTTTAAAATAGTTTGCAATGCTCATTCCTAAGGTTCCAAAATATAAAACCTTAATAAATATTATAGACAATATCATAGGAGGTTTTATCATTATGTACCTTTGCCTTAGATACTTTGAGGATTGGCTTTGCTTACCTACCGCCTTTTTCTGTTATGTTGATCTTCATATGTGTTCCCAAGGGTGCCTGCAAAACTCCCATGTGATGTAGATTCCGAGAGTATTTTCCTTTGTGTATGAGAGATCCTCTTTTTCTTATTCTCCTCATTATAGTTGAACAGTACTCTATAATAGTCCATTCTTGAGGTGTAGCGTACTCCTTTTCTTCATTGTCATTCTTTGTGATTAGACTTTTTTGTTCCAGCAATGGGTGATTCAAGAGTTCTCCTAATTGATGTGAATCTCCTTTGAGGTGCATTAGGAACTCTTGGAATCTTCTTCACTTTCTCTGTACCCTTATGTCCATTCTTTTTAGAATCAATTTGCACACATGAAACACCAGATGGACATTTTTGTACCCACGTTGCTTTGGGTCCTTGAACATTAGCATTATTCTTTACTTGTCTTTTTAGAACCCAAACATATTTATTTTTGACATTAGAATTTCTTCTAATATAGCATGTGTGAGAAATATGACCAAATTTACCACAATAATTGCAAACTATATAATGCTATGTGTTATGAGATTTTGTACTAGTATTGTGACGATCATGTGAATGAAAACTCAAGTAATTTTCCCTTGAACATATTTTCCTCTCAATAAACTTTCCAGCATGTTTAAAAACATTTTTGTTTTTCTCAATAGAATCATTAATTGGTATGAAATCAATTTTATGCAAACTTTCAAAATCATTTTTCTTAAATGCATAAGAAGAATTGGAACTTTTTACCTTAAGTACATCTTGAGCTTTACAGAATGATTCTTCATATTTGTCTATAATGAGCTCTTTTCGGAAATTCTATTCTTGTTGTCTATCCATGTTGATTGTATGAAAGTGTTCTATGATTTCTCCTTCTTCAATATCAACTTTCAATTGTTCATGCACAGTAGATGCACAGCTTGTAGTTTCACATGAACTGTCAACACTTTCAACTTCAACACACTTGTTAGAAGTATACATATAATCTAGAGTATTCCAAATATCTCTAGCAATAAAGCAAAATCTAATTTTCTCAAAATCATTTTCGGTTAAAGCACTATACAGAATTTTCATTGCCCTAATGTTTAATGAAAACAGTTTTTCTTCTCTTTTTGCCCAATCCTTTCTTGGTTTGAAATCAAAGGCATTTGTAAAAATATTCCACATATTAAAATCAGATGCTTTAATAAAACTAGTCATTGTAGCTTTTCAAAACCAAAGATCAATATCTTTCAAAATAGGTGAAATTGTATAGTCAAAACCTTCGGAAAGCATATAAGAACAAAAATCTGCCATTATAAACTCTTGAGATGGTTAAGTCCTTTAAACCAGAGTCCAGCTCTAAAACCAAATGTTAGAACCGACTGACACCCAAGAGGGGGTAAATTGGGTGTAAGATAAAAACTTAAGAATTTTGAAAATTTTTTTGCATCTTAGTAGAAGTAGTAAATATGAAAGTAATGAATCATAAATCACAGTTAGATATATAAATGATATATGCTGGAATTATAAGAGTTCAGGGAAGAGAATATGCAAACTGTGATTTATCCTCGTTCGGTCCAATCTACGTGACCTACGTCCAGTGCCCAGGCTCCTCCTGAGATTTTCAATCCACTATCTTCCTTAAGTTTAACTAGCTACTTGAGAACCACTACAATCCCATAAGTTTAGTCGGGCACTTGTGAAGCCTTATACAAATCTCTCACTGGGTTACTACCCCTTACACACCATAAGGTTACAACCTTGATAATGAAGGATTACAATCGATCTTCTCTCTCAGAAGTAAATAAGATGAATACTAAAGTACAATACAAATAATCTCTCTCTCTCTCTCTCTCTCAAATATACATAATATAGAAAATATATAAGAATAGAGAGTAGTTGGGTCGGAGTGGATGATTCATGATATAAGCATGTTTTTGTTGTTGAGCTCTCATTGTTGTTATACTCTGCTTGAATCTTTTTTATTTATAGTTGAGTAGGATATGACCGTTGTAAGTATTTCAACCTATATGTTAATTCCATTGCTACATTTGACCATTCTTCGAATGTGAAAAACTAGCCGTTACATTCATTAGACTTTCCATTGCCGTAAGGTGGCTTTTCTTCTTTTCGTATGATCTTCTCATTGCTTTCCTAGAGAAATACTTTGAACACTAATTCAATAAAGTGTTAGAGTGATTAGAAGTAAGAAGAATGAATTATAGAGTTATTACAATGATTTTCAGAAGTTACAATGCGTTCTCTATTTTCTAGAATTATACATCACTCGAGTGGTTTATCCTTTTACTTGAGTGATTTGGCTTTTTTTGTGTATCACTCGACTGAATTTTTTTTATCACTCGAGTGATATGCTTCTAGTCATATATCACTTGAGTGAATTTCCTAATCACTCGAGTGATCTATCAAGTCACTGCAACTGAATTTCACTTTCACTCCCATGAGCAAACCTTCTTAAATTTCTGCCTTTACTAATAATCACTTCTAGTAATTCTGATGTTCACTTGAGTGCACTGAGAATTCACTGGAAGTATTAGAAGTGCACTGGAAGTATGGGTTGCACATTTTGCCAACACTCAAGTGCAATTGCCAATTAAACTCGAGTGCATCATAGGAACTAGTGTCTGTCTAACACTTGTAAGAATGTGAAACCACACTCGAGTGTTCAAGCTTCCAGAACTTGAGTGCTTTCTCCAAACTCGAATTTATCTTAGAACATAACACAAGTTTTCATCTAAAAATTGAGTTCTTGTGACAACTTCAATTTTTGGTTTAGATCCTGTGCAAAACTTGTGAGAGCGTGTGCAGTCAACTCGAATTCTCATCACACATGATTTGTTTATTTTGACTTTAAATATGGCAAATAATATATCATCAGAAAGCTCTTATCTTTTTTTTCTAATACAACAAGAATCAGCTCCAAATTACAGAAAGTTATGATCGAAAGAGTATCTACTGTTCTTGGACAATGTCTAAAATCAGGAGCAGCAACTTCTAGAAGGTATAATTCTTAGCATATAGCTTCAAATATGACAAATTATATATGGATGGAAATCTTTATAAGTCTACTTTCATAAGGCACTAGTTTTGTCAAAATATGAAGTGTAGTTTGAGAGTTATGTCCAAAATACCAAAGTTGTTCTGGAATATAATGGTGATTTGAGTGTTATTTTGTAAAATTTATATGTCCTTCATCTGAGCTCTTTTTAACTTGATCTTGGTATCAAAATGATGCATTGGGAGTCTAGTTTCATATGCCACTAGTTTTACCCGATTCAAAGTTGTGGTTTGGGAGATATGATCAAATTACTGAACCTCGGTCATTCTGAATAAAAATAGAGCATTGCATTTTTCAGCATCACTCAAGTGATTCTAAAGAGATCACTCAAGTTCTGAGGAATTCACTTAAGTGATATTTTATTTCACTCAAGTGATCAACCCTGAAAATACCAAAATGAAGGATGACTACCGTGGGGTTGATATGACTCTGATACAAGACACTTTTGCTTCCAATTAAGCCATTCCAACGTCAAACTTGATCATGGAGACCTCCAATATTACATCTAACAACTTGAATTGTAATATTTCCATTTGACCTTTACAAGTTCTTCTTTCTTTAATCCCTTGCTTCTTGATTTTCTTCTTGATGATCATTCTCCAATTATGAGGCAATATAAGTAAAATAACTTCAACCCACCATCAGGTTTATGACTAATCTATAAGATATATAACATTAAATATAGTAATTAGTCAATGGAGAAGATAAGTATATCATACAAATGTTTTGCTCTTAATATTTGACATCATAAAAATTAATCATATCTAACAATTGAGCATCTCACTCAACCATCACAAGAAGCCGAGAGAATATAGAAAGAGAATGAGAAGTTGGAGAAAGCAATGGAGTAGCTTGTACAAAAGAATTCTAAATGCAACATATTAGATCTCATGTTTTGATGATAACAAAGAATGGCATGAAAAAGATTTGATAAAAAAATAAGTTTTACAATGTAAAAACAAGGAAAATCATCACTTGAAGTAAGCATTGGAGTAATGAAGAAAGGCCAAGAGAAAAAGCTGAGAAACTTAATTGTTGGCAAATTTCTAAAGGGTTACTCGAGTAGCTACTCGAGTAATGAGACAGAAACTTGAAGTAACCAGGACAACCTTCAAGTAACCTACCAACGTTACTCGAGTACGTACTCGAGTAATAAGGTAAATGACTCCAAGTTGCTCTCGGCCTGCCAATGTTACTCGAGTAACTAGGTAACTCACTGGCAGTTGCTCTTGGCCTGCCAACATTACTCGAGTAAGTACTCGAGTAACCATGTCAAATACTTCCAGTTACTCTAGGCATTTTCAACCCTGCCAATGATACTCGAGTATATACTCGAGTTACTCTGTTTCAGGAAATGTGTTGCTCTTGGCTTTTTTAACCCTGCCAATATTACTCGAGGAGCTACTCGAGTAACTCACTGTGGTAAGCAAAACCTGAAGGTATTACTCAAATAACATGAAATATTTTTCTCACCCTTCACTTCAAGTTACTACTCGAGTATACAGAATTACTTAGAAGAAAAACTTCAAGTCACTACTCGAGTATGCAGAGTTAGTTGGAAGAGAACTTTAAGTCATTACACGAGTTAGCTATGCATAAAAATTTATGTTTACTCGAGTAAGGACTCGAGTAACAAGGTAATCAAACTTGAAGTGCTCTCGGCCTTGAAATCCTGCCAACATTACTGGAGTGAAGCATCGAGTAACCTAAAGTTTATTTGAAGGTTTACTCGAGTTGGTACTCGAGTAGCTAATGAAGAAAATTTTTCCATACCCAAGTAAGTACCAGAGTAAACAGGTATTTCCAAAGGTTTGAATTTTTGTTTACTTCTTGCACTACCCGAGTAATGTTATGTTTGCTTATTGACTTGCAGTTTATCAAAGTTTTCCCGATGATACTCGAGTATGTACTCAAGTAAACTTTAATGAATACTCGAGTAACTACTCGAGTATGCAAGTTCAGATTTTGAGAATTCATTCCAACATTCATTGATTTGTTTCCTATATGATTAACCTTGCATTGTATTAGTATTCTTAGCATATCCACAGATAAACAATGAAGAGATCTTACCAAATAAGGAAAGTCAAAAGCAACATTCAAATGTCACCTACCGCAAACGGATATTTTTCAAATACTGGAAAAGTCAACAGTGGCTGTGTACTCTCTAACGGACGAGAAGAAAATGTTCCAATGGTCATTACCAACATACCTATATATATGGGAATATCCAAACAGAGAAGAAGAACAAGAGAATACACACGGACGCATTATCAAGCTCACTACTCTGTTTTACTCATATTTATAATTCTATGCTTCAGTGATTCTTATTCACTCTGTGAGAGAGATATTTCATTCAAACTCAATAATTGTTATTAAGATAACTTAAGGTTGTGAAACCTTGAGTTGGGATTAGATTACAACTTGTAAGGGGGAGCGAGTATCCAGGAGAAGGAACTTGCTTGTACTGAGGTGCCAAGAACCCACTGAATCTTGGAAGTTATAGTAAAACTCTCAGAGAAGCTCTGAGGACTGGATGTAGGTCAAAGTGGTTATGGCCAAACCAGTATAACTCTCAGTGTACACTTCAGTAATATTTCTCCTTACTCTTTATTGCTTTATATTCACCGTCAAGTTTTTATTTGCAAATAAATTTTAGTATCTCCCAATTCACCCCCCTCTTGGGTGAAACACTTGCTCTAACATTTGGTATCAGAGCGTAGGTCTTCTTGTTAAGGTATAACAACCTAAGAAGGATCCAATGGCAAGCATGGGTGAAGGAATTCTTCCCGACGGAGCATCCATCATGAGACCTCCAGGTTTAAGTGGCGAACACTTTTCCTTCTGGAAAGCAAAGTTCAGAGTATTCATGATGGCTACTGAATATGGGCTATGGGATGTAATTGAGAGTGGAAACTATCAACTTACAAAGACTATAGATTCTCAGAAAATTCCAAAGATGCCAGCGAAATATGATGAGAATGACAAGAAACTTATCACTCTCAACAGCAAGGAAATTTTGATGTTACAAAGTGCCTTGAGTCAAGGTGAATATTTTAGAATTTGCACACTTCCAACAGCAAAGGAAATGTGGGAAGCTCTGGAAATACCTCATGAAGGAACTTTGGGAATAAAGGAGAATCGGATTAACACCTTGGTCACTGAATTCGACACAATGGTTTTGTATCAACTTTTCCCCGTACAAAACCTTGATCAATAAGAAACCTATTGAGCCTTTCATACCAGGCTCTAGGAGCTTGTTTTAAACCATATAAAGCCTTTTTGAGTTTGAAAACATGGTCAGGTTTAGTAACATCCTCAAAACCTGGAGGTTGTTCTACATATACTTCTTCCATGATGTATCCATTTAGAAACACACTCTTTACATCCATTTGATAGAGTTTGAATCCTTTGATGCATGCAAAGGCTCAGAGTACACGTATAGCTTCCAATCTAGCCACTGGAGCATACGTTTCCTCATAATCAATCCCTTCTTCCTGATTATAGCCTTTGGCCACCAACCTTGCCTTGTTTCTTACAATAATTGCAGATTCATCGAGTTTGTTCTTGAATACCCATTTAGTTCCAATGATCGGATGATCCTTGGGTCGGGGTACCAAATCCCAAACTTGATTTCTCTCAAATTGATTTAGTTCTTCTTGCATTGCTATAACTCAATCATTGTCTGATAGGGCTTCATCAATGTTAGAAGGTTCAATCTCAGAAATGAATGCAGAAAAACTTACTTCATTGAAAATTCTATTTCTAGTTTTGATCCCTTCATTCACATCTCCTATGATTTGATCTAGGGGATGACTTTTGTTGTATTTCCAGGCTCTAGGTTGTCCTAGTTATTGTTCTTCTTCCTTGGTTTCATCAACGTCTGGAATAAGAGACTTAGAAATAGATTGACCATTTTCTTGATTTAAAACAAGTTCCTATTCTTCATCAATGGTTTTGTCAGAGGATTCAAATTTATCAAATACTATATGAATTGATTCTTCAACAACACATGTTCTTTTATTGAAAACTCTATATGCTTTACTTCGGTTAGAATATCGTAGGAAAATTCCTTCATCAGTTTTAGAATCAAATTTTCCTAAGTTATCTTTACCATTATTATGAATGAAACACTTACAACTGAAGATGTGTAGTGTAACACTCTGCCTTTAATCACGTAATTATAATTCGATATTTGGTAATTAAATTGGATTAGAGACCGTCGAATAGTTCAAAACTCATTTAATATTCCCTTTAATAGTAGGGACGTTATGAAATTTTCAAAACTTCATTCCTCTTTCGGTCTCAAGTTCGATTATCGAATATAATCACCTGTGCAGTTTAACTACATTTACGTATGACAGAGTGTATAACCAAAATCCAGGCAAACCCCGGGTTCAACTATAGATATATAATTCCAAGTTCTGCTAAAGGGATTACAGGTTTAAGTATTTAAACTATTTACAACCCAACAATATACAGTAATCCCTATCCAACCAATCTAACCAACATTTCCAAAATAAATGTCCCTACGAAACTCTACCCGCTCCGGGTCACGCGCTTCTCCTTGGAGCCACTCGCCCTGTCTGAAAGGTTAGTTCAAAGGAAAGAATGAGATTCAAAAGAATCCCAGTAGTAACTAAACATTTATACCACATATAAGCACACAGCATGTAAGCAAATCATCATACAGCAGCAGCAACCAATATCAAACACCACCCTCATCCCCTTTCTCCGCCGAGAAGGCACACTGCCCTAACCCGAACCGTTGTTAGCTACTCAGGGACTATTGGCGTGGCATATCACACTCCACCCTCATCCCCTTTCTCCGCCGGGAAGGCACACTGCCCTAACCCGAACCGTTGTTAGCTACTCAGGGACTATTGGTGCGGCAGTGCATACATATAGCCTTATAGCTCATACAGCTAACCGGCTTTCACAAATGGCCCGTCGGCCTCACAATCAGCCTATCGGCCTCATGTCAAATAATCACACCTCATCCTCATCCCCTTTCTCCGCCGGGAAGGCACACCGTCCTAACCCGAACCGTTGTTAGCTACTCAGGGACTATTGGACTGACGGTGCTAACACATATTCACATAAGTCGCAATATCCGAATTCATCACAAATCACTGATCATACACACATACAATGCATCATAAATGGTACGAAAGAAAAGTCACTACCTCGCTCTTTCCTGAAGTTAACTGGCTCAGTGGGCTCCCGAGGACGGCAGATGTCAAATCCTATAATCAAATTAGGGACAATAGGTCAATCTCTTTTCCAAGTTCTTAATTCTATAATACTTTATGTTGGTTATTATTTGGACTCTTTAGATGGCCATTATATGCCTAAACATATGCCTAAAGGGTTGGGATAACTATCCCCAAAGATCCCTCTTTGGAAAGCTAAACTCTGATTTTTGGCCCTCTCACTCGAGCACAGAAGACCGTGCTCGAGCACAACCCTCGCTCTCACTCGAGCACACATGCGAGTGAGACAGGAAGTGCTTGCCCGAGAGCAACTCCCGCGACCAACCTACACTCTCACTCGAGCACAAGAGGCTGTGCTCGAGCAGAGACCCCGAGCACACTCGAGTACCACGGAAGTGAGGCCCTGCGAGTGTCTACCCGAGAGCATCTCTCAACCTCTTCCTCCACCTTCACTCGATCACAAACACCTGTGCTCGAGCACTGACCCCCAGTGCTCGCGAGCACAACTAGCGAGTGACTACCCGAGAGCAACCCAACTCCCAGGCAACAGATTCACTCGAGCACAAGTCCCAGTGCTCGAGTGATCCCCCAATGTTCGCGAGTGCCAGGCGCACTCTTAGCAATCACTCACGAGTGATACCCTGAGACACTCACCCGCAGCACCAAAAAGGCACCCTCACTCGAGCACAACATGCTCACTCGAGCACGTTCATCCTGTGCTCGAGTGAGTTCTTCCCTCACTCGAGAAATGACACCAGATACCCAAAACGCAGCAACTGAGTTGATTTACCAGAATTCACCAATTGCACTCCAATGGTTCTAAAACTTGTGTTAGAGCTCATTATCACTTATTTCAACACAAGGAACCCATTGGCAACCAAAAACAACTCAAATTCAACCCATTCAACACATTCTCTCTCTAAATCATCAAACCACTCAAAACCTCATTCTAACAACTTCCCTTAATCAACTTCAAATCAAATTCTAATCACTCCCAAGTGTCAAAACTGACCAAATGAACAGTGACACTCTCACCAAAGTCTACCCTTCATTTAACATCATAATTAGGTCAAATTTCCAGAATTCTCATTGGTTAAGCAAACATCTTGACATATACATCAAAATGCATCACAAACCTACCTCTTCAACTTGCCGAAATCAACACCTTGATTCCACCAACTTCCAGATTCATCCAACAATCAAACACCACCAATGGAAATTCTGAAATCATAGAAATAATGCTCTTGACCTCTTGATCAACATTAATGAAGGGTTTTGAGCATTCAATAGCATTTACTTACCAAGGTTCAAGCTTGTTCCTTCCTCTTTCTTGCTCGGTTCAGCAAAAATGGAGGGAATGGAGAGAGAAAATGGGTAGGTGAAGATGATGATCATTTCTTCCCTCCTCCCATACACTTGGCCGACTTGAGAGGGAGAGAGAGAAGAGTTTGAAATTGTTGACTCATCCAATAGCTCTCATTTAGCCACTTGGCATCATCTCATCCTTCCTCTATGATTTCACCTACTCTCACATACACAAGATCCCACCCCTAGATCTTTAAATCCCAACCATTGATTAAGATTACTAAGGGGTTTTATCATCCGTAGCTAACCAGACGGTTGGTAAATTTACCGTTTTACCCCTGATTAGTACAATACTCATTAAATAATCACTAATGCTCTTTATATCATACAAACAACATATACTTCAAATATGCTTAATTAACATTAATTACATAATTTGAAGTTATTATCCCTTAATTAAAATCCAGGATGTTACATGTAGATGAGCAATGTTTGGCTTTCTTCCTTTGTATAGCTCGTATGGTGTCTTTCCAAGCTTTGTTCTGATATATTCTCTATTTGAAATGTAGCATACTGTACTCATAGCATCAGCCCAAAAAACTTGAGACACATTCTTTTCATTTAACATTGCTCTAGCCATTTCAATCAGCAAATTGTCTTTATCTGCAATTTGACTTACGCTCAGCAAATTGTGACATAAGCCTTCAACATAATATACATCTTTGACTTGTATTCCTTTGTCATTTTTTATTTCACCAATTCCTGCTACCCTTCCAGATTGATTTCCTCCAAATTTTACCTTTCCACCTTCCTTAGATTGCAATGTGGTAAAACTTTCGAAATCTCTGGCCATATGTCTAGAGCATCCACTATCTATGTACCACTTGCTATTTTTGGATGCTTTGAGACATACCTGCAATCAAATGACTAAGTCTTGGGTACCCACATCTTTTTTGGTCCTTTTGGGTTAGTACAAATAATTTTCTGAACATATGAACCTTTAGGTACCCATTTGTAGGTTCCTATTGTTCCTTTCTTCTTATAAATGCATGAAGAAGTATAATGTCCTTTTCTATTACAGTAGTTACAAAATGCAAAAGGATTTGATGTATGCACGGAATGCTGGAAATAATTCAAGTAAGACTTACCTCCTGCTTTCTTTCTACCTTCCCTTCTATCTGATTTTAGATCATATCCAATTCCAGATCGATCATTTACAAATCGTTGAGCTTTTAAAATAACATTTAGCATCTCACTCCTTTGTGTAAATTTTTCAAGAGTTTTTGTGAGATCAATGTTTTTCTTTTTTAAAGAAGAACAGTTTTCACAATCTTTTTCTGAACATGCTTTAATCTTAATTTCAAGAGCTTTATTTTTTCGTTTTGAAAACAACCAAATCTTTAACTACTTTGATGAATTCAGAATGCAAGGCATTATATTCAGACAGTAATTCATCATAGATAGGTTCAGAATCATTTACCTCTTCTTCTGTTTCTTCTTGAGCAACAAGACATATATTAGTTACTTTTTCCTCATCACTTTCCTCGTCTGAGGAGCTGTCACCCCATATAGCAGATACGAAGGCCTTCTTTTTGTTGAAGAATTTGCTTTTTCTCTTTTCTTTGCTCTTTTGATTCAGTTCTGGACATTCTGATTTGATATGTCCTGGTTTTCCACATTCGTAGCAAATGATATGATCTTTGTTGCTAGTTCCTCCTTTTTGAAAATGTTTGAAGCCTTGACCTTTCTTGTAGAACTTTCTGAATCATTTTATGATTAAGTCCATTTCATCATCATCAAACTCCTCATCCTCATCTTGATTTTCTTCTTTTGCTTTTAGTGCTAGACCTTTCTTTCTTTTGTCACCGATGTCCTCTAGTTCCCGTTTGAACTTTAATTTGCTTTCATATTTAGAAAGGCTTCCAAATAGAGAAGCAACTGATTTCATTGATTCTCCTTTTGCCTCTTCTATCGCAGTGACTTTGGCCTCCCACTCTTTAGAAAGAATATTCAAAATCTTTCGTACTTGGGTATGTTGATCATAGACTTTGCCAAGTGCTGCAAGTTGATTAACAAGATGAGTATATCTAAGTTCGAATTCAGAAATTGACTCACCTGATTTCATTCGAACTAGATCGAATTCAGTGATCAAGGTGTTGATTCAATTCTCCTTTATTCCCGAAGTTCCTTTATGAGCTATTTCCAGAGCTTCCCACATTTCCTTTACTATTGAAAGTGTGCAAATTCTGAAATATTCACTTTGACTCAAAGCACTTTGTAACATCAGAATTGCCTTGCTGTTGAGAGTGATAAGTTTCTTGTCATTCTCATCATATTCCGCTGGCGTCTTTGGAATTTTCTGAGAATCTACAATCTTTGTAGGTTGATAGTTTCCACTCTCAATTACATCCCATAGCCCATATTCGGTAGCCATCACGAACACTCTGAATTTTGCTTTCCAGAAAGAAAAGTGTTCTCCATTGAAACCGGGAGGTCTAGTGATGGATACTCTGTCGGGAAGAATTCCTTCACCCATGCTTGCCATTGGATCCTTCTTAGGTTGTTATACCTTAACAAGAAGATCCACGCTCTGATACCAAATGTTAGAGCAAGCGTTTCACCCAAGAGGGGGGTGAATTAGGTGAAACTAAATATTTCGTTGCAAATATAAAATTTGACAGTGAAATTAAAACAGTAAGGAGTAAGGAGAAATATCACCGAAGTGTACACCGGGAGTTATACTGGTTCGGTCACAACCACTTTGACCTACGTCCAGTCCTCAGAGCTTCTCTGAGAGTTTCACTATAACTTCCAAGATTCAGTGGGTTCTTGGCACCTCAGTACAAGCAAGTTCCTTCACTTGGACACTCGCTCCCCCTTACAAGTTGTAATCCAATCCCAACTCAAGGTTCCACAACCTTAAGTTATCTCAATAACAAATATTGAGTTTGAATGAAATATCTCTCTTATAGAGTGAATAAGAATCACTGAAGCATAGAAATACAAATATAACGTAAAATCAGAGCAATGAATTTGATGATACGTTTTTGTGTTCTTGTTGTTGTTTCTCTGTTTGGATGTTCCCATATATATAGATATCTTGGTGAAGACCGTTGGAACATTTTCCTTTCGTCCGTTGGAGAGTGCGCAGCCACTATTGACTTTTCAATTTTTGAAAAATATCCGTTGGCGGTAGGTGTGATAGATTTTGAAATTTTGATTGCTAAAATACTGGATGTTGATGATGTTAATGCAAGCATTTCACCCAAGATGGGGGTGAATTGGGTGATACCAAAAAATTTGTTGCGTATATAAAATTAACTGTAAATTTAAAGCAGTTAAGAGCTAGGAGAAAGATTACCGAAGTGTATACTGAGAGTTATACTAGTTCAGCCAAAACCACTTTGACCTACGTTCAGTCCTCAGGCTTCTTTGAGAGTATCACTATATCTTCCAAGATTCAGTGGGTTCTTGGCATCTCAGTACACCGCAAGTTCCTTCATTTTACACTCACTCCCCCTTACACTATGTAAACCGATCCCCAACTCAAGGTTCAACAACCTTAAGGTATCTCAATAATAGATACTGAGTTTATAATGAAAATCTCTCTCACAGAGTAAATATAGAATCACTGAAGTATAGAGAATGTAAAGAGTGAAGAAAGAGCAAGAAAATATTATTTGTAAGATGATTGTTTATTGTCGTTTGATGTACTTCTATCTTAAATGCTTTAGTATTATATAGAGATTGTTTCATAGCCGTTGAGATTATTCAAATGTTGGCCAGCTGTAGAATAATCATTATGTTGACAAATGCTCCTACCATTATTTACTGTTGTACTTATGAGTCTTTGAATTCTTATAATCTGTTGTGAAATAGTCAAACACTCCCTCTGTTATTATTCACTGTTGCACTCTAAAAGTCTTTGAAGTCTAATCGTTGTGTATTACCTATAACACACTCAGAATAAAAGATTAATATTGTAATTAATTTATTAATACTGATTTTTAAACTTCCCTTTAAGTGAGTTATCTTCACTGGAAGTGATCTGGAAAACTGTCTTCATGTGTCCATCAACAACACTCGAGTTCACTACTAATTCACTTGAAGTGATATGATGTTTTGGTTATCACTTCAAGTAATTCTGATTCACAGGAAGTGATTAATCATTACTTCAAGTGATTCTGATAATTATTGGAAGTGTTCTGACATTACTTTAAGTGTTTTTGGTATTCACTGGTTATCACTTCAAGTGATTCTGATTCACTGGAAGTGATTCTGATAATCACTGGAAGTATTCTGACATCACTTCAAGTGTTTCTGGTATTCACTGGTTATCACTTCAAGTGATTTTGGACTTCACTTGAGTGGAAGACATATTCATTAGAAGTGATCCGATATCACATCAAGTGAATCTGATGTTCACTGGAAGTGATCTAACTTTTTTGAAAATCACTTCAAGTGATTCAGTCTTAACTCGAGTGCATTGGAAATTCACTTCAACTGATTTGTCAACTTTCAGAAAATCACTTGAATGCATTGACAATTCACTGGATGTGCTCTGCAAAATTTTAATTTTCACTCAAGTGATGTCTAATATCACTTAATTGATCTGTAAATTATAGCAATCACTTCAAGTGATCCCGAATCAATCCAAGTGATTTGTTCATAGAGCAACTTCTTTCTTTTCCTTACCTTTCCAATGTGTAATTAATTATGATCTAATGCAAAACATTACTAACAAGATTTGCTATCATCAAAACACTGAAACTAATATTCTCCCCCTTTTTTATGATGACAAAACTTGTAAGTTTAATGATTAAATATTGAAAGAAAAAAAATTTAACAAAATATTTGACCCAGTATATCAATGAAAAAATAGTTTTGAGTTTAAAAATTTGTACTTGAAAACATAGATTTCAAATAACCAAAATCCGATCAAAGTACATTCCAAACACATATATGTCCTAAATTATATTCGATTAGATATAAGCTAATCATCACATTCAATTGGATACAAGCCAAATCAAAATCAATTAGATAGTAGCTATTTTAGTTGGATACAAGTCAAATAAAAAACAATTAGATGCTAGCTAATTGAGATCAGAATAGGCTATACCAATACAAAATATCAGTACAATTAGATATAAGCCAAAAAGATTTAAATCAGTTCAGTTCAGTATAGACTATATCATATCAGTTTAATAAAATATGCCAAATCATCTGGAACTCTTCTCCCCCTTTTTGTCATTATCTGGGATTATGGTAGGAAAAGTAATATCTGAAGGAGGAGGTTTGTAAAGAACCATGGCAATCATTGGTCAATAGGAGCTGAAGTATGATCTAGTGCAGATGAATGTATGAGGCAATATAAATTGAAAGTAGGAGAGGAAGGTAACGTTTGTAGACTCAGATAGAGGTTGAATAGCTGTTAGGATAGAGTCTATGATCATAATCTCCTCTATATGAAAGCTGGAGTCTAAGTGTTGAGATTGAAATGAATGAGAAGGAGATGAATGGTAAAGAGACTGAAGGATATGATCTTCCTTAGGAAGATCACTACATGGAATGATGTCTGATAAGGGTACGGTAGTGTTATGAGGAATGGTGTTAGTAGTTGCAACTATAGTATCTGTGGTAGGGGAAACAAATGGAATAGCAGAGAGATCAGGGAGGTTGGTAGGTTGAGGGGAGGTAGACAGGACAGATGTAGAAGTAATAGCAAGCTTAGGAAAAGGGATACCAAGGTGAGTTCTCCACATCTCTTCCATTCTCTGAATCTGGTTAGCTTGAGCATTATGAAGATCAAAGAGGTGCTAGAAATTGTGATTAACCCCTTCAACCAACAACTTGACCTGATAGTCAATTTTCTCAGCTAAATTGTCAATTTTCCCAGCTAGACAAACATTGGATTTCTTCATTTCTGAGACTGTTTCTTCAAAAGCATTATGGATATATGACTAAAGAGTAGCCTCAATAAAAGATGGTCTTGGATAAGCTGATCTAGAGGATTGAGCCTCATCCACCTTGGAAGGACAAGGTTCTGTTGCCTGACTCTTCTTCCTTTATTTGACTTGAAGTGAAGAGAGGCCACTTTAAGTATTAGGAACTCTAAGTGGAAGTGAGATTTCCATTCTATTTAAGTGAGTTTTATCAAATTTGGGAATCCTAACTATCTCTCCTATAAGAATTAAGTGCCAAATATTGAGCATTGAAAGAATGAAGGAGACTAGCTGGGGATAGGGAATGGTGGTAGTTTTTATAGAATGAAACCTAAATCTTTTCAATTCCTGAAAGATTAAGTCTCCCACATTCCTCTTTTCTTCTGTTAGTAAGGATGCCATCATTTATAGATCTTTTGCAGTGATGTGAGTGAAATCCCTTGCTTTGTTGACCATACTATGTGAGTAAATGTAAAAGATAGCTCTCTGAACATTAGTCAATGCAGCAGGTGCTCTAGGTAAAGGTTCATTGGGGTTGTCTGGATTAAAGATGTTTACAAGCTCATGAATGTGAAATACTTTTGGAGAGCTCCCAGGGACATTTTTTAAACCTAGATAGGTATTAATCAAATATGCTGAAAGCAAAACCTTTTGACCCCTAACACTTATATCAATTCTCTTCACAATCACTCTTCTTTTGCTGTAAGATATATCAGTGATTTTCATATTGTAATAAAAATGTTTTACTACAATTGGATTATAAGAAATCCTTAATCTGAGCGAAGAGTCATATTGTTCCAAGAAAGGGTATAAGTCTAAATGAGAATCCTTTTTAAGCTTAGCAAGATCTATATACACCACTGGGCAAAACTGTGTTCTTGTATACTCATATCCATAAACTATGACATTGTTTACCTTGAGCTCACCAATATTGAAGCCAGGAGGAGGAATTAGAAGCTTAGGTTCATTGAGTTGAGACTGAGTGGCAGAGGGGTAGGAGTTGCACTTCCAGTGGCCTGTTTTGAAAATGTGCTATAACAAGATCTCTTAGGAATAAATTCTGAGAGAATTTGCTAAGACCTTATGAGTTTCGCTCTCAGGGTTGATTCCTGAACATCAGCTTCCCTTTTAGGATGAGATTCTCCATTCCCCTTTCCTTTCGATGCAGTTATGGATTTAGATTGGGATCTCATAGTCATGGGTTCTTGAATGACTATTCCTTTGGGTTTCAGAGGAGTCTTCGATGGTATATCTTCTCTTACATTGGGGTTATACTTGGGTCTCTTGGAAGGCAGTGAGTCTTGAGAAACATTGGGCATTTTCATTCTTGCCATTTTAGGGTTCCGGCAAGGATTGGTGAAGAAGAATTTTAGTGAGATGAAGAAAACTTGAACAAAATTAGGGATAGAGATTGGTCGAGATTGAATGGAAATAAGAGATCAGTATGGTTAATCTAGGCTTTATAGATGTTTGATAGATTATTTTGGTGAGGATTCAAGTTTTAGAGAAAAGAGCTACAGAGAGAAGAGAGACGAGAAAGATGATGAAGAGTGACAGAAATGAAGAGTCACATATGTTTAGAGAACTGATATAGATGCTGATATAACATTTACTCTAGGGATTTTAAAATTCACCCAAGTGATTTGGGTATCACTTGCGGTGAACTAATGAAATCACTCGAGTTATATGCTTTTGAGCTGATTCACTCGAGTTATAAAAGCATTTCACTCAAGTTAATTGATCGATCACTGGAAATGATATTAAAATCACTTCAGTTAGGCTTGAAATACTTACTCAAGTTGTTCTTTTAAAAACATTTTCACTCTAGTTATTTGTTCCATTTACTCAAGTAACTTCCAGTGATTACTAGACTATTACTGCAAATTACTTGAGGGAATAGTAATTAACACTCGAGTCCTTCCCTTGAATTTCCTAATCACTTGAGTGATGTAAAAATTCACTCCAAGTAATTACCTTGTTTTTTTCCTCTGTTATTTAACTAGAAAAGTAAAGCATCCTACAAAACATATTTTTAGATACTTTGATGCTCAAGTCAGTAATTAAATCATCAAAACATAATGCAAAATTAATTTAAATACATAAATTTGCTCACAATTCATTAGGATTTACCATTCCCAATGCTATTCTAATAAATAGAAATTGATATTTTGCAAGGGGTTTTGTGAAGATATCAGCTAGTTGAAGATGAGTTGGAATGAATATCACTTTGACATGTTTCTTTTCAACATGATCCCTGATAAAGTGATGTCTAACATCAATATTCTTGGTTCTGGAGTGTTGAACTACATTCTTTGCCAAGCTTATCGTGCTAGTGTTGTCGCAGTATATTGGTATCTTCTTCAGATAAATACCAAGATCTTATAGTTGTTGCTTTACCTATAACACTTGTGCACAACAACTTGATGCTGCAACGTACTTGGCTTCCGTTGATGAAAGAGACTTTATATTTTGTTTCTTGCTGAACCATGACAGAGTAAACCTCTAAGGAACTGGCTTTGTCTAATGGTGCTCTTTCTATCTGTCTTGTATCCACCATGATCAAAATATGAATATGCAACTAGATATTCATTTCTTCCTTTAGGATACCAGAGACCTAATTTTGCTGTGTCGGTGAGGTATCTAAAGATACATTTGATGGTTTCAGCATGTGATTCCTTTAGTGATGATCGATATCTTGCACATATATTAACATTGAATTGGATGTCAGGTCTACATACAGTAAGTTAGAGCAATATTCCAATCATTCCTCTATATCTTATGATGTTGTAACCTTTTCCTTTGACATCAGCATCAATCGACGTAGTTGAGCTCATAGGCGTATCCATTCCATTCTTATTCAATAGCTCTTTCAAGTACTTCATTTGAGATATGAAAATTCCATTCTTTCTTTGTTTGATTTGTAAACCGAGAAAGAAATTCAATTCCCCCATCATTGACATCTCAAATTTCCCCTACATTATCTCATAAAATTCCTCATACAAGGTTTCTTTATTACCAACGAAAACTATATCATTAACATATATTTGTACAATTAAAATATCATTTCATTTTTGTTTTGTAAAAAGTGATGTATCATCATTTCCTTAGCTATTAGAAGTATGCAAATCCTAAAGTACTCGTTTTGACTTAAAGCACTTTGGATCATTAGAATTGCCTTGTTGTTGAGGGTAATTAGTTTCTTGTCATTCTCATCATATTCTGCTGGAGTCTTAGCAACCTTCTATGAATCTACAATTTTTATAGGTTGATAGTTCTTATTCTCAAACACGTCCCATAGTTCGTATTCTGTAGCCATTACGAATACTCTAAACTTTGCTTTCCAGAAAGAGAAGTGTTCACCACTAAAGCCTATTGGTCTGATAATTGAGGCTCCATTAGGAAGTATTCCTTCACCCATGCTTGCAATTGGATCCTTCTTAGGTTGTTATACCTAAACAAGAAGACCTACGCTTTGATACCAAATGTTAATGCAAGCGTTTCACCCAAGAGGGGTGTGAATTAGGTTATACCAGAAAATTCATTGCGTATATAAAATTGATTGTAAATTTAAAGTAGTTAAGAGCTAGGAGAAATATCACCGAAGTGTACACTGGGAGTTATACTGGTTTGGCCACAACAACTTTGACCTATGTCCAGTCCTCAAAGCTTCTCTGAGAGTTTCACTATACCTTCCAAGATTCAATGTGTTCTTGGCACCTCAGTACACAACAAGTTCCTTTACTGGACACGCGCTCCCCTTTACACTATGTAAACCAATCCCCAACTCAAGGTTCTATAACCTTAAGTTATCTCAATAAAAGACGTTGAGTTTGCAAAGAAAATCTCTCTCACAGATTAAATATAGAATCACTAAAGTACCAAGAATGTAAAGAGTAAAGAATAGAGCAAGAAAGTATTCTTTGTAAGATGATTGTTTGTTGTCATTTGATGTACTTCTATCTTGAATGCTTTAGTATTATATAGAGGTTGTTTCATAGCCGTTGAGATTATTCAAATGTTGGCCGGTTGTAGAATAATCATTATGTTGACAAATGCTCCTGTCGTTATTTACTGTTGCGCTTTTGAGTCGTTGAATTCTGATTATCCATTATAAAATAGTCAAACACTCCCTACGTTATTATTTATTGTTGCACTCTAAAAGTCTTTAAATTCCAATCATTGTGTATTACCTATAACATACTCAGAAGAAAAGATTAATACTATAATTAATTTATTAATACTAATTTTTAAACTTCCCTTCAAGTGAGTTATCATCATTGGAAGTGATATGGAAAATTGTCTTCATGCATCTGTCAACATCACTTAAGTTTACTACTAATTCACTTGAAGTAATTTGATGTTTTGGTTATCACTTCAAGTGATTCTGATTCACTGGAAGTGATTCGTCATCACTTCAAGTGATTCTGATAATCACTGGAAGTGTTCTGACATCACTTCAAGTGTTTCTGGTATTCACTAGTTATCATTTCAAGTGATTTTGGACTTCACTCGAATGGAAGATGTATTTATTGGAAGTGATATGATATCACTTCAAGTGAAACTGATGTTCACTGGAAGTGATATGACTTTTTTGAAAATAAGTTTAATTGATTATGGTCTTAACTCGAGTACATGGAAAATTCACTTTAAGTGATCTGATATCACTTTGAGTTCATTACAATTCACTGGAAGTGCTCTGCAGAATTTTAATATTCATTCGAGTGATGTCCAATATCACTAAAGTAATCTGTAAATTATAGCAATCACTTTAAGTG
The DNA here is from genome assembly GCA_963242795.1 of Inga leiocalycina. NCBI lineage: Eukaryota > Viridiplantae > Streptophyta > Magnoliopsida > Fabales > Fabaceae > Inga > Inga leiocalycina. The sequence goes on from OY725321.1 coordinate 66,409,382, forward strand.
ATCCTGAAACACTCCAAGTGATTTCTTCACAGATCAACTTCTTTCTTTTCCTTACCTTTGTAATGTATAATTAATTAAGATCTTATGCAAAACATTACTAACAAGATTTTTTATCATCAAAACATTGAAACTAACAGATGAATATTTCTAACAAGCGTTATGTTGTGATTTGCCACCCGGTTTACAAAAGCAAAATAATTGTTTTGAATCTTTTAAAGCCCTAGGCAGTAATGGTTTGACAAATTCTCCTTCTTCTTTCACTCTTTTCCCTTCTATCTCTTGTGATTGCAATGATGATGTGGTGCACCCCAACTCTATGCTGGATTCATCACCTTCTACTTTGCAAACAAGAGAATTTTCAAAATTTAACTATTTGTTTGACTCTTACTAATGTGAGTACTATGGATTTCCTTGGATGTGATAGTTACTTGGAGAGTTTGGAACTTAATATGCCTTTACTTCATTTGAAATCTCTCCATATTTCTATTTTGGATGGAATATTGTTGTTTGTTTGTCTTCTTTACAGACACATTCTTGGAAAGGTTGTTGGAGGAATCAACATCCACCATACATTTTTGGACCTCTTCTGATTGATCCTGAGCCACCCCCATCAAGGAAATTCAATGAAGGAGAAGATGTTCTAAAAGACAAATGCATGATTCTCATTGAGGATGAGAACTTCTCCTTCAAGAAACATAAGATACTCTAATACAGGTTGTCTCTTTCCTCACTTGTTTTCTTCCTAAATCCTATTATTCTTTGAGCTTACTTGTGTATGGAGAAGATAAGTATAGGGGAGGGACACAATCCAGTAGAAAAGGTAGAAGCAGTGTAGTTTTGTAAGCACAATAAGAACCCCCTTTATATGCTTTGTATTTTTTGCCCTTAATTACCATTTTGCCTTAAATTTCAACTTGCTAAGCGTTCTCTTTAGAGTGTTTTTCCACATTGAGGACAATGTATTGATTAAGTGTGGGGGAGGGAAATACAGTTTGAATCCCATTAATTAGATGTTTTTTAAATGAGAAAATGCCTTAAACTATAAAACTTTTCAAAAGCTTTTCAAGAATGAGTTGCTTTGATACATGTCGTAAGTGATAAAGGGTTGCATTTGTCACTTTGGAACTGTGATTTGTGAGAAATTCTTTGAGCTTTTCATGAGATTTAGTGTTTTGGAAACCTTTTAAAACTATGTTGTGCTTTTCAAGTGAACATTAAGAGAAATGAACCCATAATTATATTTTTGCTTGCTTCTTATTTTAATAAAAGAAAGTTTCTATATCATTAATGCTTTTAAGAGTTAAGCACTTTTACAATTGATTGCAATGTTTTGATGGATTATGTTTGTAAAGTTAAAATTAGAAATAGTTACGAAGATGTTTTATGGTTAACTTGCTATGCAATTGATTGTGTTGGAGTGAGTATTAGAGAAAAACCTTGTTGGATGGTTATTTAAGCCTTAAATTCTTTCCATGTGTGCATGTTCACTTAGTCTTTCACATTCTAGAACTTGTTTCCACTATTTTTGAAACAACATTTCCATTAATGTGATGAAAATGAAAGAGGCATCCAATTTTAAACCCTTTCACCCAAACACAAACCCTCATTCATAACCATTTGCTTGCCCCTTTGAGCCATTTCTATGTTGTATGCATGTCATGTTATGTAATCATAGTGTTCATAGTACTTTAATAGAAAGTGAACAATGTGTATATTGAAATGTAAAATATATATAAAAAAAAAAGTATATAGTTTGAAGAAGAAGAAAATATGAGAAAAGAGTAAGTATAGTTTGAAAACAATAACAAGAGAGCATTAGAAAGAAAAGAAAAGAAATATATATATATATATATATAGAAAAGTGTTTTGTAGATAAAAAAAATACCAAAAAAAAGGAAAAAAAACACTTGTTCATGATTTGGAAAAAGAATTGGCAAAAGGTTGTTCAGTTATTTAGCTGTTATGAACCAATTTATTAACTTTGACTTGCATATCAATTTTCTCTAATTAATTCATTCCATCTAGCCTTCATCCATCATTACAAGCCATTTAAGTACTCTTGATTAATTGCATTTATTGCTATTAGTAGTGGAGATATTAGAGTTGTTACAAGCCTTGGTAAGGTGTTGATAAAGTGAATTAGAGTGGAATTATCCCAATAAGGTGAGATGAGTGAAACACTAATTCCTTGAGAATTCTCTTGTGCTTCATTCTAATATTTTGGATCGTGTGGTTAGCTAATTTCTTTGCATCGCTTGACTATGACTAGTGTTGGCTTAAAGAATTTAATTAATTGATCTATTGCCTTCTAATTATAAAATTACTCATCTTTCAATTGCATTGATGATTGAAATTTAGAAAATTGTATTTCATTGCCTTTGTTCAAGAGTACAAAGTTTTAAGTATGGGGGAGTTGATTGAACCATATTTTATATATGATTTTTCACAATTACATTGGGATTTTGATGCATTTTCTATGACATTTTTGAGTGATTAAGTACTAATTTTAGTGAGGGACAATTGTTTTGAATTAATTGCAATTAGAGGCAAATGTTCATAATTTATTAATTATTTTGTGCTATTGTTTCTTGGACTTCTGATGCTACCTTATACTTAATCTTGCATTATAGGTGTTTTGGAAGAAACTTGGAGATTTTGGAGGGGGTAAGTGAAATTCACATAAGAATACCCACATGTTTAGGAAATTATAGTTGAGCTCTAAAACATTTCAAAAAGTTTCACTCTAATCCCTAATTAAAGGTTTTAAACTTTTCATTTAGGTCCCCAGTCAAAACTTGCATTTTGACCAGGGATTAGGATGTTGTTGTGGGTAAAGCTGATGGGTTCGGCCTGTTTAGGCCCGAGCCCTTTAGGGCCGGGCTTATTATTTAGAGGCTAAAACAGCCCTTTTAGGCCCGTTTAATAGTTTTTAAAAATAAATTAATATATATAATATCATTATATCAAATTATCAATATGAGAGACACCTAAGTACCTAATAAAGTATTAATAACAGATAAACACTTATTAAATGGTTTGATTTATTTTATTTTCTTCAATGGTTTATTCATTTAAACTTTAAACAAGAGGCTAATTTGGACTTTAGATGATTATTTTAACTAAAAATTTATGAGTTTTAAAAATAATGTATCTCAATTTAAGGTAAAATAATAAATAAATTATAAAATTTGAAAAAGATTTTTTTTAATTAAGATGAGTTCAAGCCCGTTTAGGCCCGAGCCCGTGAAGGGCCAGCCCTGTAAGGCCGCAGGCTTTAAAAATTAGGGGTTTTTTAGGAAGCGGGCCTAAACGGGCCAGCCCGTTTAGGCCCGAGCCCGGAAGGGCCAGCCCTCCCGGCTCTAGTTGTGGGCTTGCAGCATCTGGAGCTAAAGGAAAGAGACAGACCAAGCAGTGCGTAGAGGACTTGACATTAAATATAGTAGCTGAGAGTCAGCACCGCGCAAGCAACAGAGATCATCATCGGATCATCACCATCTTCTCCTTCCTTTATACCATTCACACACCCTCCCCTCTATTTTCATTCAATTTAGATATTAATCCGATATTGAACTTAAATACAGGGTTTGAGTTCTGGCTGTAACATATTTCGATCATAATTCTTGTCATGTCCTCCAAAAATGTTGGTTTAACATTAATTACCTCTACTTTCGGAGTCAAAGTCCCTTAATCACAATTCAGGATATTGCATAAACTCTCTTCTTCTGATTCAAGGTGGTTGCCGACGGCAATGGTGAAGAGGAGAAGCTTGTCGCCAACAACACACGAAGGGGAAAAAAGGAAGAAGATGATGGTGATGATCCGATGATGATCTCTATTGCTTGCGCGGTGCTGACTCTCAGCTACTATATTTAATGTTAAGTCCTCTACGCACTGCTTGGTCTGTCTCTTTCCTTTAGCTCCAGATGACTTGTGTATACAAAGCTGGTGACTTGTGTATACAGCGAAAGCTGGTGACTCCATTATACAGCGAAAGCTGGTGACTATATTATACAGCGAAAGCTGGTGACTTGTGTATACAATGAAAGCTGGTGACTTGTGTATACAGCGAAAGCTGGTGACTTTATTATACAGCCATGAGTGCTGTAGCTTGTGGTGAAAAGCATGTTCTATTGTTGCTGTTGGCTGTGATTTACTTACCTGCTATATGTTTACATATTGTATGAGTGAATTTGTTACTACTGGGATTCTTTTGAATCTCATTCTTTCCAATGACTAACATTTCAGACAGGGCAAGTGGCTTAAGAGGGAAATGACCAACCAGGAGCAGTTAGGGATTTTGGGAAACATAGAATTGTTGGTTATCTACTTGGATTTTAGATTACTGTATATTATTTTTGGGTTGTAAATAATATACTGATCACGGTTGTGTAATCCCCTAATAGGGAATTTGGAAACCCTTAGACTATATATATGAACCCGGGGGTTGCCGGGATTTTATTGTACACTCTGATATATGAATGTGATATAACTGCACAGGTGATTATATTCGATAATTGAATTTGAGACCGGAATAGGAAAGACGTTTTGAAAATTTTGTAAAGTCCTTACTATAAAAGGGAGTTTAAATGAGTTTTGAACTATTCGACGGTCTTTAAACCGACTTAATTAAGTGATATCGAATTATAATTACACTATTTAAGGCATGGGGGTTATAGTTTAGGGCCAGCAGCACCACAATCCATACCGAGACGAGGCGCCGCGGAGCTGGGAGGCAAAGACCTAAGAGCAAAGATCAAAGGAGCTAGAGCTAGAGAGGATTGGGGAGACTGAACCAAAGTTAAAAGCTAAGAGTTAGAGCTACCAGAGGGAGCTTAAACTGTAAACACCACTTTCGTTGAATCACCAGTCCTCTATTCTCAGTTCGTAGCTTCCCACAACACATACCAAAGCCGCATCTCCACTACGTGAACACAACACCACAGTCATCTCCACCTTCATCGCTCACCAAACCATCTTCGTAGTCCTCTTCACAGCCACTTTCTGTAATATCCCAAAAAGTGATTAAGGGCTAATGACTTCAAAAGTGGATGTAATTATTGTTGAATAAACACTTTTGAAGAATGTGTGATGGGAATTTGGATATTTTAATGATTCCAATGGATTCCTTGTGAAAATTTATGTGGGAATGATGTTTGGTATGAAAATGGAACCAATGGAAGCAAAGATGCAAAATCTAAAATTCTGTCCAGTGAAATTCTATTCTGGGCAGTCCGTTTGTATGGACGTTTTAAATAGGCAAATGGTGTCTAAAAATTCTGAAATTTTCCAGTATTAAAGTTCACATGTCAAGCTTCAAAATGAACATATAATTTGTATCATTTTGATTTGTGACCTAAGAGTTTTGGATTTTTGAAGTTTGCCCAGCGGAATTAATTATTTTCTGGAACAGTATGCAAAGATTGAAATTCTGGGAATTTTGTGGTGATTTTCAGTAATGGCCAATATTTTTCCTATGAAGAGGACTTAAATATCTTTCATTTGGCTTTGGAATCACCTCATTTCGATTTTTCTAGAATTAGTTATGATTTTTCAAAGTTAGGGCAGAAAATCTGCCAGAATTTCTGAGAAATCCGAAAATGGGAAATTAAAATTATGACATCATCATATTGTATGATGACATCAACATGGACTTAAAACCAATTACACCATCTTCATCAGCCATTCCCGACGCATTTCACAGAAAAAAAAACGTGAAGAGAGCTTGGAGAAAGGAGAGAAAAAGAGGAAGAAATCTCGCAAGGTAAGCCGATTTCTCCGACGATCTAGCTCCTAACGCGTATAACTCCGACTCTAAGCCACTCCTCTTTATTCTTTAAGGTTGTGAAGCTCAAAACTTGGTGTTTTAAAGAGGCTAGGGTTCAGCCAAATTTGGGAAAAGCTAGTGGGAGCTTGAGGTAACTTCCAAACTTTCGTATATTGCTTATTCTGGCTGCTGTGGGCAATTTAATCGGTGAAATTTCGCCGGATTGCCATTGGTTTTAAAGTTTGGAAATGATGTGGCCTAGGGGTTATGCTGCCCAAATTGGGTCTTAATGTTAGTTGTAACCTAATGTAATGGTTAATAAAGTGGTTAGGAGTAGAAAGGAACGCGTTTACGGAGCCGAAATCGTAAAACCCCGATTTTCCCTGGAGAACTCATAAATTTCGGCCAGCCCTAGAAATGGGTCTTAGAGTTGGATTTTCAATGATTTGATGGTTCCATTGAGTTCAGGGGCGAAAATTAGGTGGGGTTACAGTTGGGCACTTTTTCAAAAAAGGCCGAGAAAGCATAATTACGGAAACACCCCTAAAACCCTAAAAGTAGGGCTGCCAAGGGCAATTTCGTAATTTTACATTGAATTTGATAATTCCGAGTCCGGAAATGGATTCCTTGGGCTGAAATATGTTAGGAAAGCCCATATTAGAATTTCGGGAAAAGTGCAACCGGACCGGGTACGGCGGGCCCGGGCCGGGTCCCCGGGGGTATTTTTGTAAATTTTCATTATAGACTCATATAACCCCAAGTAACATTATGGAAGTGTCTAAATAGTGCATTTGGAATTGTAGGATTCGATATTTGCCGCCCTCGTGAGCCAACTACGCCAGCGAACATCAGGAAAGGATCAGGTAGTGACTTTTCTTTTGTACCATATATGATGCATTGCATGTGTGTTATATCGTTGATTTGTAATGAATTCGTATGCTGCGACATCTGTGGATTTGTGTTAGCACTGTCATTCCAACAGTCCCTGAGTAGCTAACAACGGTTCGGGTTAGGACGGTGTGCCTTCCCGGCGGAGAAAGGGGATGAGGATGAGGTGTGATATATGTGATTATGTGAGCCGAAAGGCTATTTGTGGAGGCCGACGGGCCATTTGTGAAAGCCGAATAGCTGTATGGGCTATAAGGCTATATGTATGCACTGCCACGCCGATAGTCCCTGAGTAGCTAACAACGGTTCGGGTTAGGCAGTGTGCCTTCCCGGCGGAGAAAGGGGAGGAGGGTGGAGTGTGATATGTGCTGCTGCTGCATGATGATTTGCTTACATGCTATGTGCTTATGTGTGGTATAAATGCTTAGTTACTACTGGGATTCTTTTGAATCTCATTCTTTCCTTTGAACTAACCTTTCAGACAGGGCGACTGGCTCCAAGGAGAAGCGCGTGACTCGGAGCGGTTAGAGTATACTAGGGACACTAGTATGGTTTTTGGTTGGTTGTCCATTTTGAATAGGGATTACTGTATAATATTTTGAGACGTATATAGGTTGAATAGTTGGTTCTGTAATCCCCTACTCAGGATTATAAACTCCATATATGTAGTTGAACCCGGGGGGTTGCTGGGATTTTGGTTATACACTCTGTCATACTTAAATGTGGATATACTGCACAGGTGATTATATTCGCTAATCGAACTTGAGACCGGAAGAGGAATTAAGTTTTGAAAATTTCATAAAGACCCTACTACTAAAGGGAATTTCTAATGAGTTTTAAACTATCCGATGGTCTCTAATCTAAATTATTACCTAATATCGAATTATAATCACGTGATTAAAGGCAGGGTGTTACATTTTGGTATCAGAGCTGTAGTTCCTGGCAAGGGTAGAGTTTGCTAGGATAGATCCCTTAGTTGGTTTAGGGATAAAAGATTGTTTGTGAATGATTGTTGTATGTGCACATATATGTTTAAATGACTTGGATACATATAAGTTTTGTGACCATATGTGCATACCATCTCTGCTAAATTAATGGGGCAAGCTATTTGTAGAATGAAGAAGACTAGAGGACGCCCCAAAACTCCGCGTGTAGACCCTGTGGTGGAAGGTGATAATGAAAACCCACCAGATGCAATGCAAGAGCTTATGGGTCTAATTCGGGATCAAAGAGATATGATCACTGAACTGAGGGAAGAGCTCAGAGCTGAGAAGGCGAAGAACCAGGAAGGTCCGGTTCAATCCACTCCGGAGGAGACTCAAGAAGAGACTCGACATGAGGACACTGCAGAAGGATCAGCACGACCTCTAGAATCCCCACCTCGTGCTACCTTGAATCAGGAATCATATGGGATGCCACCCAGGGAGGAAAAAGACCTTCAGTATTGGGTCACCCGATTCTGTAAGCATATGCCTCCGGCGTTCAGAGGAAGGTTTGATCCTCAGGCAGCCGAAGATTGGTTGTACAGACTGGAGAAGATATTTGAGGTTCTGTGTTGCCCAGAGGAGGTGAAGCCACGGTTGGCAGTGTATAAACTCGAGGGGGACGCGGATCGTTGGTGGCGGAATATCGCCCTGACATTGAAGAGCAATGAAACACCATTGACTTGGGAACTGTTTCAACAAGAGTTCAACGAGAAATACTTTCCCAAATCAGTGCGGCTCGAGAAGGAGACAGAATTTCTCAACATCAAACAAGGGGATACAGAGAGCTTTGACGACTATTTGTCCCGTTTTGTCCGGTTAGCTCGGTACTCCTCTTACCTCCGGTTTAAAGATGATGAAGAATGGAGTTCTGATATGCTCATCCGCGGTCTGAGGCGAGAATTGAGAAAGCGATTGGTTACGAACCAATTCACTAAGTTCAACAAGGCTGTGGAGCAATGTCGAATTACGGAGAATAATCTGAGGGAGTTGAATCCTACCAGAGCTACTGGCCACCGCAGTGAACCCAGTAAGGGTAATGCTTCCCAGAAGCGGAAAGGCCAAGGATCTTCTTCATACAAGGGCGGTGATAAGAAGCCCTATCAGCCCAGAGACCGTGAACCTCAGAGATCTGCAACCGAGTGGAAATGTCGTCGCTGCAACAAATCACATTATGGCCAGAATTGTCAGGGAGAAATGATTTGTTTTAATTGCAAGCGGCCAGGACATCTTTCTAGAGATTGTCAACAACCACGAGCGGAGCAAAGGCCGAAGACACAGGGTCGAGTGTTTGCAATGACCCATGAGGAGGCTCGTAGATCTCCTGAGCTGATACAAGGTAAAATCTCTTTAAATGGCTATCTATTACAAGCATTGTTCGACTCGGGTGCCAGTCATTCCTTTATTGCGTATGATTGTGTGAAACGCCTGGGTATGCATGTGCATAAGTTACCATTCGATTTGGTAGTATCGACTCCGATGGGTGTTAAAGCCTTAACCACAGAAGTTTGCCTGAATTGTGTTATAACTGTGGAAGGGCGTCAGTCTGTTATAGACTTGATTTGTTTGCCGCTTTACCAGTTGGAAGTCATTTTGGGATTTGATTGGTTAACGGCAAATAACGTATTACTTGATTGCGGGAATAAGAGGATAGTATATCCTGTTTCTCAGAGGGCTGAAGCTGTAGGTGCTAGTATGAATTTCCTTTCTACGGCTAAAGCGGAGAGATATATTGAAAAGGGTTGCCAGGGGTATATGGTATTCTTCTCCGTTCAGGGGGAAGCTGGTGAAACCTTGAGTAATATACCCGTGGTGAATGAATTCCCTGAGGTATTCCCGGATGACCTTAGTGGATTGCCTCCTGAAAGGGAAGTTCAGTTCCCAATTGACATTGTGCCTGGAGCTGGTTCTATTTCAAAGGCCCCATATCGCATGGCCCCAAACGAGATGGCGGAACTAAAGAAACAAATAGAAGATTTGCTTGAGAAAGGGTTCATTAGACCCAGTGTGTCGCCTTGGGGAGCTCCAGTGTTATTTGTGAAGAAGAAAGATGGAAGCCTACGGTTGTGTATCGATTATAGGGAATTGAATAAAGTTACTATCAAGAACAAGTACCCTCTTCCCCGAATCGATGACCTATTAGATCAACTCTCTGGTTCATGTGTGTTTTCAAAGATTGATCTAAGGTCAGGGTATCATCAGCTGCGAGTGAAAGCGGAGGATGTTCCGAAGACTGCTTTTCGAACCCGGTACGGTCATTATGAGTTCTTGGTGATACCATTTGGGCTAACCAATGCGCCTGCGGTATTCATGGATTACATGAACCGTATCTTTCGACAATACCTGGATCAGTTTGTTGTTGTATTTATCGATGACATTCTGATATATTCCAAGAATAAGGATGAGCATGAGCATCATTTGAGAATCGTATTGAATATCTTGTGCGAGAAGCAATTATATGCTAAATTGAGCAAGTGCGAGTTTTGGCTATCAGAAGTGAAATTCTTAGGCCATGTTATCTCGCAAGAAGGGGTCTCTGTGGATCCTAGTAAAGTGGAAGCAGTACTAGACTGGAAGAGGCCAGAATCTGTGGCGGAAATACGCAGTTTTCTGGGTCTTGCTGGTTATTATCGGAGATTTATCCAAAATTTCTCCCGTATTGCGTTGCCGATGACCAAGCTCACGAGAAAGGATCAGCCGTTTGTGTGGGATGAGAAATGTGAAAAATGTTTTGTGGAGCTGAAGAAGAGGTTGACTACGGCACCTGTGTTGATTTTGCCCGATCCCAGTTTGACATATGTTGTGTATTCTGATGCCAGTGGGCAGGGATTAGGGTGTGTCCTTATGCAGCAGGGACGTGTGGTGGCCTACGCCTCTCGACAGCTCAGACCTCATGAATTGAACTATCCCACTCATGATCTGGAGCTTGCGGCCATTGTGTTTGCTTTGAAGATTTGGCGTCATTACCTGTATGGTGTGACTGTGGAACTGTACTGCGACCACAAGAGTCTCAAATACTTATATGATCAAAAAGAACTGAATATGAGACAGCGCCGCTGGATGGAATTGCTTAAGGACTACGACCTGGAAATAAAATATCATCCGGGTAAGGCAAATGTAGTCGCTGATGCTCTAAGTCGAAAGATCGTTCTCATTGCCGCTATGATGATACAAGAGAAGAAACTGATTGAAGACTTTCGTGATTTGAATTTGACAAACCAGATCATTTGTGCCAATTACACTGTTTCTCAAGAGGAAAGTGATCTGAGAACTGAGATTGAAGAAGCTCAGAGGCAAGATGACTGGATACAGCGCAATATGACTCGAATTGAGCGGGGAGAAGTTCCAGGGTATGACCTATCGCCTCGTGGATTAGTTTGCTATCAGAAGAGAATCTGTGTTCCACTTCAGGCGGAGTTGAGGCAGAAGATTCTAGATGAGGCACACAAGAGTCGATATACTCTTCATCCTGGTATGACCAAAATGTACCATAACCTGAAATCTGTATATTGGTGGCCGGGTTTGAAGAGTGATGTGACGAAGTATGTAGCAAGGTGTCTCACATGCCAGAAGGTGAAAATCGAGCACCAGAGACCACCTGGTTTACTTCAGAGTCCTGAGATTCCGGAATGGAAATGGGAAAGCGTGACCATGGATTTGGTTGTGGCATTACCCAGGATCAGAAACTATGATGCGATCTGGGTAATTGTGGACCGATTAACAAAGTCAGCCCACTTCATACCAATCGATGCTGGTTACTCTCCGGATAAGCTAGCAGAGATTTATATCCGAGAAATTGTGAAACTCCATGGTGTACCGAAGAATATCATTTCCGATCGAGATCCCCGATTCACTTCGAGATTCTGGAAAGCATTGCATGAAGCCTTAGGTACTCAACTGAGATTCAGTACGGCTTATCATCCTCAAACGGATGGACAATCTGAGAGAACAATTCAGACGCTGGAAGATATGTTGCGAGCTTGTGTTCTCGACTTTAAAGGAAGTTGGGATCGTTTCCTCCCACTTGCTGAGTTCGCCTACAACAATAGCTATCATGCGAGCATCCAAATGGCTCCGTATGAAGCATTGTATGGAAGACGGTGTCAATCACCAATATGCTGGAATGAATTGTCCGAAAGGAAGCTTTATGGGCCAGATTTGGTTGATCAAACCTCTGCACAGATTCATTCGTAAGAGGTTGCTTGCAGCGCAGAGTCGACAGAAAAGCTACGCTGACAAGAGGAGAAGGCCTCTAGAATTTGAGGTTGGTGATCACATATTCCTGAGAGTATCACCAATTACGGGTATTGGGCGAGCCATCAAGAGGAAGAAGCTGAGCCCGAGATATATAGGTCCTTTTGAAATCCTTGAGAGGATTGGGCCTGTTGCTTATCGAGTAGCCCTACCCCCAAGTTTGAGCAGACTCCATGACGTGTTTCACGTTTCCCAACTGAAGAAGTACCAACCAGACCCATCTCACATAGTTGAGTATGAAGAGGTTGAGCTACAAGATAACTTTACATATGCGATAGAGCCAGAACAGATCATTGATAGAGAAGAACGACGGCTCAGACACCGAAGCATTCCCTTTGTGAAGGTGATCTGGAAGGGAATGACTCAGAGGGAAGCAACTTGGGAAGCGGAGGCGGATATGCGAAGACGTTATCCAGAGTTTATGGCTCAAGTTGTGTGACAAATTTCGAGGACGAAATTTATTTTACGGGGGGAGAAATGTAATATCCCAAAAAGTGATTAAGGGCTAATGACTTCAAAAGTGGATGTAATTATTGTTGAATAAACACTTTTGAAGAATGTGTGATGGGAATTTGGATATTTTAATGATTCCAATGGATTCCTTGTGAAAATTTATGTGGGAATGATGTTTGGTATGAAAATGGAACCAATGGAAGCAAAGATGCAAAATCTAAAATTCTGTCCAGTGAAATTCTATTCTGGGCAGTCCGTTTGTATGGACGTTTTAAATAGGCAAATGGTGTCTAAAAATTCTGAAATTTTCCAGTATTAAAGTTCACATGTCAAGCTTCAAAATGAACATATAATTTGTATCATTTTGATTTGTGACCTAAGAGTTTTGGATTTTTGAAGTTTGCCCAGCGGAATTAATTATTTTCTGGAACAGTATGCAAAGATTGAAATTCTGGGAATTTTGTGGTGATTTTCAGTAATGGCCAATATTTTTCCTATGAAGAGGACTTAAATATCTTTCATTTGGCTTTGGAATCACCTCATTTCGATTTTTCTAGAATTAGTTATGATTTTTCAAAGTTAGGGCAGAAAATCTGCCAGAATTTCTGAGAAATCCGAAAATGGGAAATTAAAATTATGACATCATCATATTGTATGATGACATCAACATGGACTTAAAACCAATTACACCATCTTCATCAGCCATTCCCGACGCATTTCACAGAAAAAAAAACGTGAAGAGAGCTTGGAGAAAGGAGAGAAAAAGAGGAAGAAATCTCGCAAGGTAAGCCGATTTCTCCGACGATCTAGCTCCTAACGCGTATAACTCCGACTCTAAGCCACTCCTCTTTATTCTTTAAGGTTGTGAAGCTCAAAACTTGGTGTTTTAAAGAGGCTAGGGTTCAGCCAAATTTGGGAAAAGCTAGTGGGAGCTTGAGGTAACTTCCAAACTTTCGTATATTGCTTATTCTGGCTGCTGTGGGCAATTTAATCGGTGAAATTTCGCCGGATTGCCATTGGTTTTAAAGTTTGGAAATGATGTGGCCTAGGGGTTATGCTGCCCAAATTGGGTCTTAATGTTAGTTGTAACCTAATGTAATGGTTAATAAAGTGGTTAGGAGTAGAAAGGAACGCGTTTACGGAGCCGAAATCGTAAAACCCCGATTTTCCCTGGAGAACTCATAAATTTCGGCCAGCCCTAGAAATGGGTCTTAGAGTTGGATTTTCAATGATTTGATGGTTCCATTGAGTTCAGGGGCGAAAATTAGGTGGGGTTACAGTTGGGCACTTTTTCAAAAAAGGCCGAGAAAGCATAATTACGGAAACACCCCTAAAACCCTAAAAGTAGGGCTGCCAAGGGCAATTTCGTAATTTTACATTGAATTTGATAATTCCGAGTCCGGAAATGGATTCCTTGGGCTGAAATATGTTAGGAAAGCCCATATTAGAATTTCGGGAAAAGTGCAACCGGACCGGGTACGGCGGGCCCGGGCCGGGTCCCCGGGGGTATTTTTGTAAATTTTCATTATAGACTCATATAACCCCAAGTAACACTATGGAAGTGTCTAAATAGTGCATTTGGAATTGTAGGATTCGATATTTGCCGCCCTCGTGAGCCAACTACGCCAGCGAACATCAGGAAAGGATCAGGTAGTGACTTTTCTTTTGTACCATATATGATGCATTGCATGTGTGTTATATCGTTGATTTGTAATGAATTCGTATGCTGCGACATCTGTGGATTTGTGTTAGCACTGTCATTCCAACAGTCCCTGAGTAGCTAACAACGGTTCGGGTTAGGACGGTGTGCCTTCCCGGCGGAGAAAGGGGATGAGGATGAGGTGTGATATATGTGATTATGTGAGCCGAAAGGCTATTTGTGGAGGCCGACGGGCCATTTGTGAAAGCCGAATAGCTGTATGGGCTATAAGGCTATATGTATGCACTGCCACGCCGATAGTCCCTGAGTAGCTAACAACGGTTCGGGTTAGGCAGTGTGCCTTCCCGGCGGAGAAAGGGGAGGAGGGTGGAGTGTGATATGTGCTGCTGCTGCATGATGATTTGCTTACATGCTATGTGCTTATGTGTGGTATAAATGCTTAGTTACTACTGGGATTCTTTTGAATCTCATTCTTTCCTTTGAACTAACCTTTCAGACAGGGCGACTGGCTCCAAGGAGAAGCGCGTGACTCGGAGCGGTTAGAGTATACTAGGGACACTAGTATGGTTTTTGGTTGGTTGTCCATTTTGAATAGGGATTACTGTATAATATTTTGAGACGTATATAGGTTGAATAGTTGGTTCTGTAATCCCCTACTCAGGATTATAAACTCCATATATGTAGTTGAACCCGGGGGGTTGCTGGGATTTTGGTTATACACTCTGTCATACTTAAATGTGGATATACTGCACAGGTGATTATATTCGCTAATCGAACTTGAGACCGGAAGAGGAATTAAGTTTTGAAAATTTCATAAAGACCCTACTACTAAAGGGAATTTCTAATGAGTTTTAAACTATCCGATGGTCTCTAATCTAAATTATTACCTAATATCGAATTATAATCACGTGATTAAAGGCAGGGTGTTACACTTTCCCCTCCACCACCACTTTCCCCTCCGCTGGCAGAGATCACAGTAAGCTTTTATCACCATCTCTATCTTCACTGTCCGGCAACCTTCTCCCTCTCTACTATCCTATGTCCTAACCACCATCACCATTGCTATGAGCCTTCACAGTCGACCACAGCTCCAAGCCTATAGCTCCAGACTATAAATTCCTAACTTTCATGGCCTCCTCTGTCAACCATCACCTTCAATTTCTCCTTCCAGACCCTTCCTTAACATCATTCTCTCATCATATTTCCTTTTAATTCATTGCTGCCATGGTTTCTAGAATTCTCTATTATTCTACAATTAAAGTTATATGTAGTTGAGGACTTCAAGTCTTGAGGATTATGGATTTGACTTGAGTTTAAGAGCTTCAAAGGGGAGTTTTTCTTAGTTCCTTTATGAATTTCCTATTGTTATTGTAATTCATAGCTATGTTCTAAGGTAGTTGCAACAAAATTTTGTTATGAGCTATTTAGACTCCATATTGTTAAACTAAGATTGCTTATATTGTGTTCGGATTGGAATTATTGTGATTGTTTGATTTATGGTTATATATTTCCTATTAATTCATTGAGATTAGCCATGCTATGTGATTACTGGTTTATGTAAATTATTTGGGTTAATTTAAGTGTCGCGATTGTGTTAGGATCGGCAGGCACAACGGAAGAATTTTAAAATTTTACCAATCCTAATCAAGGATCTATCAACGACGTTTAAACCAAGTTGGAAGGATTCATACCTTTTATGATTCAGGGTTTTCACGATCTATAGGAGCCCACACGTCAGGTCCACTTCCTCTATCAGTATCTACATGAATGCTTTCCAACCGAGACTGCGTGCTAGCGCCTCTAATGTCTCCTAAGGTTTCCCTTGCGGCTCTTAATTCTCATGTACATATCAATATATCTGCTCTATCAAGTTTATAACCAATTAGGGCTATTTTCAAATTTCAAAATTAATCATCATTAATTTCAAAATTAATTAACTATTAATTATCTTGATGAGCTAATTAAATAAATTCAATTTAAATTAAATCTGTCCATCAGTTTTAATTTAACCTATTTATTTAATCCAAATAAAGAGTCATTAGATTTAATTTTTCTTTATAAATTAAATCTGAGCTACTATATCTCTATCATGTTAGTTATTAAATTTAATATATCTTAATAAATTAAATTTAAAACTAACTCAATATAATAATATCATATAATATATATACATATATTTATATATAAGATATATATATTTTGAAAATATATATCTATAGAATATTA
The DNA here is from genome assembly GCA_963242795.1 of Inga leiocalycina. Lineage (NCBI taxonomy): Eukaryota > Viridiplantae > Streptophyta > Magnoliopsida > Fabales > Fabaceae > Inga > Inga leiocalycina. Next base: position 66,425,610 of record OY725321.1, read on the forward strand.
TTAATGAATTTTATATTTTATAAATATATATATATATATAAATATAAAATTCATCCACCCTAAATTAAACATTATCTCGTGTTGGGCCATTCTTGTGTGCGACCCTGTAGGCCCATATGAAGTTGGCAGTGGGCCAATAACTATACTAACCCAAAAGTCGTAAACGGCCTCTAGCAAGACATTACGACTACCTTATTCATATGAGGATCGTTATCACGATGCAACCTGTGATACAACCATGTCACGTCCCTTTTGTCACACGATATATCGATCAAGGATAAGGCATGGATAATGTCATCCTCTTGTTCCTGACCATTATTTTCTCGATTCCTAAGTAGCCTGATAATAGATACGGAAACTCCTTTCCATCATAGTATGACCATACATTTCTCAGACTCACTCATCGAGGGCCCCAGTAATATCTCTCTATGAGGGACAAATTCCATCTTGATCATTCATATTCCTCTACATGAAAAACCACCAAGCCCGATCGTAGCCTTTATCATCACCCTGTCAAAAGTGACTTTTGACTAGTTCAAAGCTTAGCAACTCTTATGTAGGAATCCATGATGACCTCAGGTCTAAGGGCATTATGACGTGGTTATACATGAGAAAAGCTTATGACTTGATCCATGTAGCTTTCTCATAGTGGGTCGGTCCAGCACCTTGTACTCTTACAAGTGCCTAAGACTTTGATTCGTATCTCCATATCTTATCAAAGTCATACTAATCTTGTTTCATCTCTACTCCCGCAAAGATGACCGACCAGGGACATTTTAGGACAATCTTTATGAATTATCCAAGGATACAATTATCACAGTTAACATGCAAATAATATGATAACAGAATGGAGAAATTTCATTAAAATAATGTTCAAAGTACAATGATTGGTCCTTAAGACACAATTTCCAACAGATTGTGCATTAATATTAGAGAAAATAATTGTATTAATTTAATGCATTTTACACATCAAGTGGTTCTAAAATAATACTTTTAAGAAATAGCTATGAATGCGATTGTAGGAGTAGCTATTGATTAAAAGTGTTAGACCCAATCTGATTACTTGGGGTTTTTAATTAAAACATGATGAATTTCAACTCCCATATCATTTAGTGAGATAGGATAGACATTAAACCAATTTCTGAAGAGAATTCACTTCATTCATATTTTATTAATCATCCCATTTTTATGAAAATACCAAAAATATTAGTCTAGCATTTTCTTTAAGCTATTAATTTGAAAACCCCAAAACCAATTTCCCCTTGTTTTCATTATATTTGCATGACATTTAGATTATTTAAGATTCAATAAAATGCTTCTCGATAATAGAGAACAATCATAGGTTTGCTTATACGCAATCCATGGTTAATTTTTGATTATGGACCCCAAGGCTAACATACAAAAAAGTCTTAATCAACGACTTCTACCTTCTATTAGATTGTGTCCCTCCCCCACACTTATCTTCCTCATACAACAATTAAACTCAGAATCATAGGATTTAGGAAGAAAAAAAGTGAGGAAAAAGATAACATGTATTAGAGTATCTTGAGTCGATTGAAGGAGAAGCTCTTATCCCAGATGAGAATCGTGCATTTGTCTTGTGAAACAACTTCTCTGATATTGGATATCCTTAGTAAATTTGTCGTGTGCCAAGCTGGAATACTCACCACTATACTACAACTAATTGGATGTAATAAAATTTAAATCCTAAGCTATTATTTTTTATGTTTCTTTATAAAATGGAATGGAGTATAGAAATAGTTTTCAATGAATGATATGGATGTGCTTGGAAATGGATGGATGTCTATCATAGTTTAAATAAAATCACAGGAGTTAATTTTCTTAGGTCTTGAAAGAAAACCCCGAAACAAAAGACTGGGTCTAGTGTTCTTAATTAATAGTTATTCCTACGAACGCAGCTAGTAACTATCCCTTAAGGCACTATAAGGAAACACTTAGAGTGCAATCAAAATAGAATTAATGTAACCTGCTCCTCTAAAGAAGAATGCTCAAACGAGATACTCCAAAGTATAAATCAATTATTTTAACTAAACAATAACACACTAGCTAATACAATATGTAACCCCCCCTCAAGGTAATTATATCCAGATTATGAAATTTAAATGAAATAGAGACCCATAAGACAAAATCACATTTATAATTACTCATCTTCAAGAGATGAGGTGTCCAAACAAAACATTTAAAAACAAGTTTCATCTGGCCTCACATTCACTTTCGAATACAATTACCTGTGCACTTATATCACATAATAAATATCAGAGTGCGTAACCAAAATCCCAGCAACCCCGGGTTACTTATATGTATATAATGGGTTTAAAGGTTTCCCAAAATAGGAATTACATAACCAAAATTGCTATATACATCTCATATACATATAGTAATTCCAAAAGCCAACTACATAACCAACATCCAAAATACAAAATGTCCCAAAAGCCCTGACTACTCGTGGTTGGCCGCTTCCCTTTCGAGCCACTTGCCCTATCTGAAAATGTTAGTCATTTGGAAAGAGTGAGATTCTAAAGAATCCTAGTAGTAACAAATCACTCATACAATATATAAACACAAGGCATGTAATGTATCATGTTCACCAGCATCATCAGCAACACAATAATCTATGGCTCGCGCCACAGACGACAACACTCATGGCTGTATCATAATGCACCATGCCAGCTTTTGCAGTAATCACAATGACAGCTTTCGCTGCAAACACCATGCCCGCTTTCACGGTAATTACTATGCCAGCTTTCGCTGTAATCATAATGCCCGCTTACGCGGTAATCACTATGCAGTAGCATCACAAAGCACAAAATATCTCAAAGCACAATGCATCACAAGGCACAATGCTCCATAATGCATAAAGCTCCACAATGTATCTCAATGCATCTTAAAGTAGCAGCAGTAGCACACAATGCATGATAGGCAAATATAAAATACATTTACACAAAGTATAAGAGAGGAGTCACTACCTGAATCTTTCCTAACGTTCTTTGGCACAGTGGGCTCATGCGTTTTTCAACTAAGAGCATCAGTGACTACATTTTCCTTACCCGGATGATATTTGATTTCCAAGTTGTAGTCTTTAAGCAACTCCATCTAGCGCCGTTGTCTCATATTCAATTCTTTTTGATCATACAGATACTTGAGACTCTTGTGGTCGCAGCACAGTTCCACAGTCACACCGTATAGGTAATGACGCCAAATCTTCAATGCAAAAACAATGGCTACAAGCTCCAGATCATGAGTAGAATAATTCAATTCATGAGGTTTGAGCTGTCGAGAGGCATAGGCCACCACACGTCCCTACTGCATAAGGATACACCCTAATCCCTGCCCACTAGCATTACTATACACAACGTATGTCAAACTGGGATTAGGTGAAATCAACACAGGTGCCATAGTCAACCTCTGTTTCAGCTCCACAAAGCAATTTTCACAATGTTTATCCCACAAAAATGGCTAATCTTTTCTCGTGAGCTTGGTCATCGGCAAAGCAATACGGGAGAAATTCTGAATGAATCTCCGATAATAGCCAGCAAGACCCAGAAAACTGCGTACCTCTGCAACAGTTTCTGGCCTTTTCCAATCCAGTACTGCTTCTACTTTACTGGGATCCACAGAGACCCCTTCTTATGAGATAACATGGCCTAAGAATTTCACTTATGATAGCCAAAACTTGCACTTACTCAATTTGGCATAGAGTTGTTTCTCACGCAATGTATTTAACACAATTCGCAAATGATGATCATGCTCTTCTCTACTCTTAGAGTATATCAAAATATCATCAATGAATACCATAACGAACTGATCTAGGTATTATCGGAATACACGGTTCATGTAATCCATGAAAACAGTAGGCACATTGGTTAACCCAAACGACATCACTAAGAATTCATAATGACCATACCTGGTCTGGAAAGCAGTCTTTGGAATATCTTCCAGTTTCACTCGCTGCTGATGATACCCTAACCTTAGATCAATCTTTGAAAATACACACGAACTGGATAATTGATCTAACAGGTCATCAATTCTAGGGAGAGGGTACTTATTCTTGATGGTAATCTTATTCAACTCTCTATAGTCAATACACAAACAAAGACTCCCGACTTTCTTTTTCACAAACAAAACTGGAGCTCCCTAAGGTGACATACTGGGTCTAATAAACCCTTTTTCAAGCAAATCTTCAATCTGCTTCTTCAGTTTTGCCATTTCATTTGGGGCCATATGATATGGGGCTTTAGATATAGAACCAGCTCCAGGCGCAATTTCAATCAAAAACTGAACTTCCCTCTCCGGAGGTATCCACTTAAATCATCCGGAAAAACCTCAGGGAATTCATTCACTACGGGTATACTACTCAAAGACTCACTAGTTTCTCCTTGTACAGAAAAGAAAACCATAGACCCTTGACAACCCTTTTTCAAATATTTCTCAGCCTTAGCTGTTGAAAGGAAATTTAGTTCGACATTCTTGTCCTCAATGCTATGAGAAACAGGATATACTATCCTCTTGTTCCCACAATCTAATAACACATTATTCACTCTTAACCATTCAAAACCCAAAATGACTTCCAATTGGCAAAGCGATAAACAGATTAGATCTACCACAGACTCATGACCCTCAACGGTTAAAAAGGCTTATGTAGTTACAGCCTTCACTCCCATCGGTGTTGACACAATCAAATCGAATGGTAATTTATGGACATTCATACCCAGGCGCTTCACACAATCATATGCAATAAAGGAGTGACTTGCACCTGAGTCAAACAATGCTTGTAACATATATCCATTAAGAAAAACTGTACCTTGTATCAGCTCTGGGGATTTTTGGGCTTCCTCATAAGTTATAGCAAATACTCGGCCTTGAGTCCTTAGTCTCTGCTCTGGTCGTGGTTGTCCGCACTCAACAGATGTATGCCCTACTTGCTTGCATTTAAAACAAATCACCCGACCTTCACAAGTCTTGCCGTGATGTGGCTTGTTACAGCGAGCACATGTCCATACAAAAGGAGCTCTCTGCTGATCTCGGCACCCAAACTGATAAGGCTTCTTATTACCACCTTTGAATGAAGAGGATGATCCCGAGCCCTTTCGCTTCTGAGAAGCACTGCCCTTACTGGGCTCACTATTATCACCAGTAGTCTTAGCCGGATATAACTCTCTCAGATTGGTCTCTGTAATCCGACATTCCTTAACTGCCTTGTTGAACTCAGAAAACTGATGGGTAGCTATTCTTTTCCTCATATCACGCCTCAAACCCCGTATGAGCAAGACTGAACTCAAATCCTTGTCATCCATCTTATGCAAATAGGATGAATACCGAGATAAATGGACGAAACAGGACAGGTACTCATCAAACGACTCCATGTCCCCTTGCTTGATATTCAAGAACTCGGTCTCTTTCTCAAGCCTCACCGACTTGGGAAAATATTTCTTGTTGAAATGTTGCTGGAACACTTCCCAGGTCAATGGTGTGCTTTTACTCCTCAAAGACAAAGCAATATTCTTCCATCAGCGGTCTGTATCTCCCTTAAGCTTGTACACCGCTAGCCGAGCTTTCACCTCTGAGGAATACTCTAAGACCTCAAAAATCTTCTCAAGACGGTTTAGCCAATCTTCAGCCGCCTGAGGATCAAATCTCCCTTTAAATGCTGGAGGCACGTGCTTACAGAATCTAGAGACCCAAAACTGAAGATCTCTTTCCTCTCTAGCTGGGACTCCATATGTTTCAGGATTTGGTCTAGCATGAGGAGGTGATTCAAGTGGCCATGCCGACCCTTCGGCCGTTTCTTCTCTATGTGTGCCCTCTCGAGTCTCCTCTTGCGTTTCCTCCCCAATAGACTGACCTCAGCCCTTATTATTCTTTGCTTTCTTAGCTTTGAGCTCTTCTCTAAGCTCAGCAATCATATCCCACTAATCCCGAATCAACCCCATCATTTCTTGCAATAGGTCCAGTGGATTCTCATTGACAACCTTCACCTCGGGATTTTCTTGTTGTACTCTGGGGCAACCTTTCATTATTCTTTTCATTCTACAAAGAACTCACCCCATTAATCCAACAATTATTGTGTAAACATAATTTCACAAAGCACATAAATTCACATAACCAAAACAGATATATGTATACGACGATTATTCACAGATGATTTCCTATCACTAAGACCACACTATGGGAGCTATCCTAGTAAACTCAACCCTTGCTAGGAACTACAGCACTGATACAAAAAATGTAACCCCCCTCAAGGTAATTATATTCGGATTATGAAATTTAAGTGAAATAGAGACCCATAAGACAAAATCACATTTAAAATCACTCATCTCCAAGAGATGGGGTGTCCAAACAAAACGTTTAAAAACAAGTTTCATCTGGTCTCACATTCTCTTTCGAATACAATTACCTGTGCAATTATATCACATAATAAATATTAGAGTGCGTAACCAAAATCCCGATAACCACGGGTTACTTATATATATATATAATGGGTTTAAAGGTTTCCCAAAATAGGGATTACATAACCATAATTGCTATATACATCTCATATACATAAAGTAATTCCAAAAGCCAACTAGATAACCAACATTCGAAATACAAAATGTCCCTAAAGCCCTAACCACTCCTGGTTGGCCGATTCCCTTTCTAGCTACTTGCCCTGTCTGAAAATATTAGTCATTTGTAAAGAGTGAGATTCTAAAGAATCCCAGTAGTAACAAATCACTCATACAATATATAAACACAAGGCATGTAATGTATAATGTTCACCAGCATCATCAGCAACACAATGATCTATGGCTCACGCCATAGATGACATCACTCATGACTGTATCACAATGTACTATGCCCGCTTTCACAGTAATCACAATAACAGCTTTCGCTACAAACACTATGCCCGCTTTCGAGGTAATCACTATGTCAGCTTTCGTTGTAATCACAATGCCCGCTTACGCGGTAATCACTATGCAGCAGCATCATAAAGCACAACGTATCACAAGGCATAATGCATAAAGCTCCACAATGCACAAAGCTCCACAATGTATCTCAATACATCTCAAAGCAGCAGTAGCAGCACACAATGCATGATAGGCAAACATACAATACATTTACACAAAGTATAAGAGAGGAGTCACTACCTGAATCTTTCCTGACGTTCTTTGAAACAGTGGGCTCACGCGTCTGACATATATCAAATCCTATACCAATTTTAGGGACAATTGATTAATCTCTTTTCCAAATGCATATTTCTATAATACTCTAAGTTGGTTATCATTTAGGACTCTTTAGGTGACTAATAGAGGCCTAAACATATGCCTAAAGGGTTAGGAGAAACTACCCTGAAGACCCCTTTTTCAAAAGGCAAAACAATGATTTTTGGCTGGCTCACTCGAGTGAAGATGACCTCGCTTGAGTGATGGAAGACCCGTGCCCAAGTGAGAACGACTCTCACTTGTGAGTGTTTGATAGTGAGCAGTTACTTCGGCTAGAAAGTACTCACATCACTCAAACAGAAGGCTTTGCACTCGGGTGATGACTCAAAATCCACTCGAGTCCCCAAAAAGTGCAACACAAAGAGTGACAACCCAAGAGCACATGCAACATCAGAGGGAAAAGCTCACTCGAGCATACCCCAGAGTGCTCGGGGTGAGAAGATTTAACTTGTGAGTGTCAAAACACACTCTTGGACATCAACCAGCTAGTGACAACCTGAGAGCAACCTTAACTTTTGAATACATGCCATCACTCGAGCAATCTCATGCTCACTCGAGTGATCACCAACATCACTCGCGGTGAAGGAAGCGCACTTGAGCCCTCTTTCATGAGAACTCAAGCAAAACACAATGCAGAAAGACAAAACATAAGGCAATACTCGAGTGAGTTCCTCCCTCACTCGAGTGAGGCTATCAAATTGCAAGATGGTAGCAACTGATAGAGAATTCCCAGATTAACCAAACTTAACCTAATAGTTCTCAAACTCCACACAAAGCTTATTACCACTCAAAATGACTTAGAGAACCCATTGGTAACCTCTAAAACACCCGAATACCATTTTAACCACAATTTATACCCTTGAGTCTCTATGACACACACAACTCCCAAATTCATTCAAATCATTTCTAAACTTCAAAACTATATCAAATGCTCAAAGAACTTCACAATGCACTAATTCCAACATCAATTATTATGAATTTCATTCATTCCAAAATGATCATAAATCAGGGAAAATTTCCAAAATTTCTCAAACTTATCCAAAACTCATAACATATATATAAAAAAGAATCAAATGCTTACCTCTTCACTTTGCCAAATCCAGAATCTTGATTCTCCAACTTTCAATTTCGTCCAACACTCAAATCACCACTTTTCAAGATTCTGAAATCACCACAATGGAGCTCTTAACACTATGAAAAAATTTTGTCAAGAGTGTTTAAGCATTAGAGGATCATTACCCACCCAAAATTCAAGCTTTCTCTTCCTCTTTCCACCTTCAAGGTCGCCAGAAATGGGAGAAAAAGGAGAGAGAAATAGTGAGGTGATGAAAATGATGATGACAATGTTTCTTTTCCCTTGTACCCATATCTCTACCTAAAAATAGAGAGAAGGGAGAGAAAAAGTGGATTTTTGTCTAAAAGCAAAATCCAATGGTCCACCAAATGCCACATGTCAACATCTCGTCCACTCCCTCTATGAGCTCACACAAGTGCAAAGCATGGGATTCTGACCTATAGCCAATAGATCTCAACCCTTGATATTTAATCTCCAAATATACCCATATCAAATCTATATCATATTTCTCCAAAAGTGCTTAATTACACTAATTACAATTAATATTAGAGTCATTAGCCCTTAATCCCAAATTAGGTCATTACACAATATCATTGAACTCAACAAAGGAAATATTTATATCAAGCATTCAAGTAACAAAATCCAATCCAATAATAGAGTTTCAATCCACAGAGATAATTAAACAAAATCTCAGTCTCAAACAACATAAATAACATCCTTGAACTAGGAAATATAAAATCTAAGAAGAAGATTAAATTGAACAACTCCCCAAATTGAAGCCCTAGAATTTTAGCCACCAATTCCATCTCCAAGAAGCAAAGAACTCAACCTCTCATAGCTCCAACTCCAACTCCAACGATCTTATGCAGTTTGGCCATGGCAGAAGAGGTGAAGATGATGATGGTGATGATGCTGTGAAGATAATAGTGGTGAACGGAGAAGAAGAGAATGATAGTTGAATAAAGAGTTAGTCCAACGGTGGAGAGAAAGAAGGTCGCTAGTGGAAAAGGTAGGTTTTCCGGCGCTTTCAAGCTCAGCCTCACCTATTTTGATTTTTGCCTTGCTTTCGCCTCCATACCTAAAATTGAGCTCTCTCACTGACAGTGGAGTTGAAGATGATGGGATGTAATCGACAGTGGTGGTGCTCCATCTCCTTCCCTTCACCTTTTAAGCTCTCTCTTTTACTATCTTCTGTGAATCTAAGATGCTTAAACTATGCCTCTCCTATATCTTTTTGTTGAAAAAGAAGAGGTCCTTAGTCAAAACCTATTTTGACCAGGGGCCTTTCAGAAATTTTTAAAAGTTCTTGACGAGGGACTCAAGTATAAATGTTTGCAATATTTGTAGGGAAAAATTGTTATTTCCAAAACATCTGGCCCCTTTTCTGTACTTTTCTCTAGTCCCTTTCTTCATTCACTTGTAATCTCCATAAACTCTAGGGACTTTTTCCGTATTTATCTTCAGTCCTCTAAATATTAATTCTGACCCTCCAAAATCTCCAATTTTCTCCTTAAACCCCTGCACTACAATATTAAGCACAAGGTAGCATCAAAAGTCTAAGAAATCATTTGCATGAATAATTAACAAATTATGACCATTTTACTCCTAATTACAATTAATTCAATACAAATGTCCCTAACTGAAATTAGTGCTTAATCATGCAATAATGTCCAAAGAAATACATTAAAATCCCAATTTGATTATGAAAAATCATATAAAAATATGGTTCAATCAATCATCCCTATTTAATTGAAAAAATTTTGACTGTGGTTGAATAGGCAGAAACACATTCCAACATGCCCTTACCAGTACACTGTCACGTGGAACATGCATAATATCTTCTCTTCCCTTATCACATAATGCACACACAGCACAAACTTGTAGATCCCTTGCTGCTTGAGAAAGATTCATTAAAAGCCTCCTACGACAACAAATCCACAAGAAAGATTTGCATCTTTAAGGAATAGATAGCTTCCAAATCCTTCACCATACCCCACTCTCCTGTGCAATATTAAACTTACTCAAAAGAGAACAAGCAAACTTTATAGAGAAGTCACCATTCAAAGTTAACCGCCATTTTAGAGTATCTTCAACGCCCCCATTCAGGCGTGAATAAGCTTTCTCAATACTTTTAATAATTGAGTCCAGTGGAAGACCAATCAACTTACTTAATCCCATCCTCCAGAAACAGTAAGGTACTTAGCTACCAAGGTTTCTTTTAATGTGTCATCAATCTCACATAGCACATACTGGCTAAGTTTCTCATGTTGAGGTAACTAGCAATCCACCCAGTACTTCACCTTATCATCATCCCTCAATTTCTACCTAAGCCCTTCAATGTATTCTCCCATGCACATCGAATTCCCTTCCAAGTATGAGACTCTGCTCTTCTACTTTTCATTGTAGGATGAATGTTGTCCCCACACTTATATTTTTCCTTCAGAAAACAAACCTAAAGAGCATCCTTGTGCTTCACTAAATCCTAGCCCAACTTCATCAAGAAGGCCATATTTTGCTTTTGAAACTCACAAAAACCTAACCTGTAACACCCCGATTTTCGATTAAGGGCTAATGGCATTGAGATTATTATAAAATTGTGTAATTAAATATTTTGGGAGAAATATGATGTAAATTTGAGATGAATGTGTGTGGTATTTGAGATCAAGGGTTGAGATTCATTATTGATGGGTCGGAATCCTATACATTGTGTCTATGTGAGCTCATAGTGGAAGTGGATGAGATGGTGACATGTGGCATTGTGGAGGCCTTTGGATGAGGCACTAGAGGACAAAATAATTCATTTCCTCTCTTTTCTCTCTCCCTCATGCGCATGGAAGGGGCCAAGGGGGGCAGAAATTCTGATCATCACTCTTCTCTCTCTCTTCTCTCTCCATTTTCACCATTGTTGGCCAAAGAAGAAGAAAGAAAAGCTTGAGATTAAGGTGAGCAAATGACTTCTAATGCCAAAATGCTCTTCATTAACATTGTTCCTTGAGCTAAGAGCTTTCATCCTATGGTTTTAGATTCTCCATTGGTGGTGATTTGAGGAATCACGAAAATGTACAAGTTGGAGAATCATGAAGTGCCTTTGGGAAAGTTGTTGAGGTAAGTGAAAGCTTCATTTTCATATAAGTTTTGTGGCCATTGGTTAGGCCTTGAATTTCTGGAATTTTAGCCCTAATTTCGTGATTTAGGGTCTTGTGGTGTTTGAATTGTTGTTGTCATGGAATTAGTGCCTTGTTAAGTGTTTTGAATGAATGGTATTGAATTGAAGATTAAATGTGAAGTTTGGCACTTTTTGTGTTGGTTTTGTGCTTTGGTCAAAACAGGGCATATAAATGGGTTGTGATTTTGGTCATTTTGAGGTTACCATTGTGTTCCTTGAGTGATTTTGTGTGGGAATAAGCTTGGTTATTAATTTTGGAGTTATTGAACACTTTGGTAGAAAATTGGAAATCTGTTTTGTTTAAGCTCTGTTTTGCGCGGTAATTTTGTATGAGCGTTTTGAATGACCAAATGATATTGGAAAATTCTGAAACTTTCCAGTCTTAAATTTCACATACCAAGCTTCGAAATGGACATATATTTTGTGTCATTTCGTTGAGTATTCTGTGAGATATGGTTGTCCAAAGTTTGGGATTGAAACAGAACTCTGTTTTGGGGGCAGTGATGAGTGTTGTGAAATTCTGTAATTGTGTAGTGATTTCCAGTGAAGGGCTATATTTCTCCTTGAAAGAGGACTCATATACCTTTCTTTTGGCTTTGGAATCACTTCGTTTCGATTTTTCTAGATTTAGTTATGAATTTTGGAAGTTCGCCCAGAGTCAGGAAATTTCTGGGCCGCGGCCCAAGAGTGGCTGGACCGCGGCCCAAGACTTTCTGGCCTTATCTGGGCCGCGGCCCAAGAGTGGTGGGCCGCCGCCCAAGACCTTCTGACCATCTTTGGGCCGCGTCCCAAGGAATGGTGGGCCGGGGCCCACCCCTGTGTTCCAGCACTTTGTGATTTCGAAAAGTGACCTTCAACCTATTGTTTCCCAATCTTTTGGGGCTTTGATTAGAGGCATTTGGGGCCTCTTAAGGGTCAATTATGATAGCCAAATCTAAGTATTATGAAAGTGAGAATTTGGAAAAGAGAATGACCATATGTTCTTGATTTGGTTATAGGGTTGGGTATTCACCCTGATTATGATTTGATATCCGCTTGGATCATGAATAGCCGACGCTGGAGCATACGTGGAAAGAATAAGTGTAGGGAACTTACCTCTCCTGCATGTATTGATAATTGTATTTGTGTATTGATGCATGTTATTGCTTTGCGTGATTATGTGAGACATGTATGAATGATTGTAGCTCTGTTTCTAGTTATGCTATGGCCATGAGTATGTTGTTGAAACATTGAGCATGCGGATATATCATGATGTGAACATGAGTTATTGTGATGCAAGCATGTCATGCATTAAATACTTATCTTGCATGCATATTGGTATGTGTTTCCTACTGAGATTCCCCAGAATCTCACCCTCCCCTATCAACATTTTAGACAGGGAAGGAAGATTGAGGATGATGCAAGCATCCAAGGACGAAGAGGACTCATTTCTGGGTGAGAGTTTAGTAGTTGGTTATCAAGAAGTAATTGGGATAATATATGTGTATATTTGGATAAATATTTGAGCATGTATTCGAATAGGTTGTGTAATCCCTAATCGATGAGTTGTATGGGCTATTATGCCTTATGATTATTGAGCGAAGATATGATTCCGGGATTGCCGGGAATTTATATTGCGTACTCTGATAATTGGATTAATGTAATTTATCTTCGCATAGTAATTATATTCGGAGTGTAAATATGAGACCGTGTTTTAGAATGATTTCGGAATGTATTTGTGAAAACCCCGTCTGGTTGATGGGTATATAAATGTTGTTTTGACTTATTGGTCTCTATTTCACCTTAATCGCGTAATCCGGATATTAATTACGGCAGGGGGTTACATAACCCACCAGCTACCTTCTATTTATAAACGTCCTTCAAAGCTACAAGGTGTACCCTCCTAGAAATCAATGTAATGTGTAACATCCTGGATTTTAATTAAGGGATAATAACTTCAAATGATGTAATTAATGTTAATTAAGCATATTTGAAGTATATATTGTGTAATGTGATATCAGGATCATTAGTGGTGAATTAAAGAGTATTGTACTAATCAGGGGTAAAACGGTAAATTTACCAACCGTCTGGTTAGCTGCTGATGAGGAAACCCCTTAGAAATCAAGATCAATGGTTGAGATTGAAAGATCAAGGGGTGGAATCTTGTGTGAACAAGTCTTTATGCACTCATAAGAGGAAGGATGAGATGATGCCAAGTGGCTAAATAAGAGCCATTGGATGAGTCAACATTTTCAAACTCTTTTCTCTCTCTCAAGTCGGTTTGTGCATGGGAAGAAGGAAGAAATGATCATCACCTTCACCTACTCACTTCTCTCTCCATTCTCTCCATTTTTCGCTGAAGTTAAACAAGAAAGAGAAAGAGAAAAGCTTAAATCTTGGTAAGTAGAGGTCTTCATAAGCTTATGTACCCTTCATTAATGTTGATCAAGAGATTGAGAGCTTGACTTCTATGATTTCAGACTTGTGATTGGTGGTGTGCGGCAATTGAGGGAATTTAAAAGATGAGGAATCCAAGTTCTGAATTCAGCAAGTGAAAGAGGTAGGTTTTTGATGAATTGTGGTATATATATTAGGATGTTTGCATGATCAATGAAAATTCTGGAAATCTGACCTAATTATGGTGTTAATTGAAGGGTAGATTTTGGTGAGAGTGTCACTGTTCATTTGGTCAGTTTTGACACTTGGGAGTGATTAGAATTTGATTTGAAGTGGAATAAGGGAAGTTATTAGAATGAGGTTTTGAGTGGTTTGATGATCTAGAGTGAGAAGGTGTTAATGGAGTTGAATTTTGGTTATTTTGGGTTACCAATGGGTTTATGGTGAAGTTTTGGATGAGAATGAGTAATGGTATGAGTTATGGAACCATTGGAGTTCATTTGGTGAATTCTGGTAAATCAACTCAGTTGCTGCGTTTTGGGTATCCGGTGTGATTTCTCGAGTGAGGGAAGAACTCACTCGAGCACAGGATGAACGTGCTCGAGTGAGCATGTTTGTGCTCGAATGAGGGTGCCTTTTTGGTGCTGCGGGTGAGTGTCTCGGGGTATCACTCGAGAGTGATTGCCAAGAGTGCGCCTGGCACTCGCGAGCATTGGGTGATCACTCGAGCACTAGGATTTGTGCTCGAGTGAATCTGTGCCTGGGAGTGGAGTTACTCTCGGGTTGTCACTCGCAGGGCCTCACTTCCGTGGTGCTTGAGTGCTGGCGAGGTCTCTGCTCGAGTACAGGTGCTTGTGCTCGAGTGAGAGTGTAGGTTTGTCGCGGGAGTTGCTCTCGGGTAAGCACTTCCTGTCTCACTCGCATGTGTGCTCGAGTGAGAGTGAGGGTTGTGCTCGAGTGAAGGGACCAAAAATCAGTGTTTAGTTTTCTTGTGAGGGATCTTTGGGGATAGTTATACCAACCCTTTAGGCTTGTGTTTAGGCATGTAATGGCCATCCAAAGAGTACAAATGAATACCAACTTAGAGTGTTATTGAATTAAGAACTTGGAAAAGGAAATTAACCAAATGTCCCTATTTTGATTATAGGATTTGATATCTACTATCCTCGTGAGCCTACTGTGCCAGTGACCGTCAGGAAAGGATCAGGTAGTGACTTTTCTTTCGTACCATATGTGATGCATTGTATGTGTGTATGATCATTGATTTGTGATAAGTTCGTGTGTTGCGACTTATGTGGATATGTGTTAGCACCGTCAGTCCAATAGTCCCTGAGTAGCTAACAACGGTTCGGGTGAAGGTCGTGTGCCTTCCCGGCGGAGAAAGGGGATGAGGATGAGGTGTGTTATGTGGGCCGAAAGGCTATTTGTGAGGCCGGCGGGCCATTTGTGAAAGCCGGTTAGCTGTATAAGCTATAAGGCTATATGTATGCACGGCCACGCCAATAGTCCCTGAGTAGCTAACAACGGTTCGGGTTAGGGCGGTGTGCCTTCCCGGCGGAGAAAGGGGATGAGGGTGGAGTGTGATATGCCACGCCAATAGTCCCTGAGTAGCTAACAACGGTTCGGGTTAGGGCCGTGTGCCTTCCCGGCGGAGAAAGGGGATGAGGGCGGAGTTTGATATTGGTTGCTGCTGCTGTATGATGATTTGCTTACATGCTGTGTGCTTATATGTGGTATCAATGTTTAGTTACTACTGGGATTCTTTTGAATCTCATTCTTTCCTTTGAACTAACCTTTCAGACAGGGCGAGTGGCTCTAAGGAGAAGCGAGCGACCCGGAGCAGATAGAGTTACTAGGGACATTAGTATGGTTTATGTTGGTCATTCATTTTGGATAGGGATTACTGTATTACATTTTGAGATGTAAATAGTGTGAATACTTGGTTTTTGTAATTCCCTAATCAGGATTTGAAACTCTATGTGTATATAGATGAACCCGGGGGTTGCCGGGGTTTAAATTACGAACTCTGATATATTTATGAATGTAAGTTAACTGCACAGGTGATTATATTCGATAATTGGAAATGAGACCTGGATAGAAAAGAAGTTTTGAAAATTTTGTAAGTTCCTACTATTCAGTAGGTGATTTAATAAGTTTTGGATTATCCAACGGTCTCAAACCCCTTTTTACTATGCATTATCGAATCTGAATTACGTTAATTAAGGCAGGGGGTTACATAATGCCCCATAAAAAAACCTCCTACACCTTTGATCAATTTCATTACAATGGACACTGGAAGTAATACCAATTGCATAGTATACGATAAGATAACCATTACAAATAGACACTGGAAGTATGTCTTACTGCAATAGAAAGTGACTTAGTCTTCCAACTAGTCAATCGTGCAACCATCTTACTCAAAATGTATTGATATGTTTGCTTCGATACATAATCATGATGTAGATGAATGATTGAACCATATTTTTATGTAATATTTCATAATTAAATTGGGATTTTTAATGGATTTTACGGGATAATATTGCATTATTAAGCATTAATTTGAGTTGGAGACATTTGTATTGAATTAAGTGTAATTAAGGATAAAATAGTCATAAATTGTTAATTTATTTGTACAAATGTTTTTCTTGGACTTTTGATGCTACTTGTGCTTAAATTTGCATTGTAGGTGTGAAGGAACAAATTTTGAGATTTTTGAAAGAATGCAATTGGGTCAAAATTAATATTTTTGAAGATTGAAGAAAACTCCAGAAAAGGCCCCATAAATTCGGAAAACCTCAAATCTGTGAAGAAAGGGGTCAGTGAACAAATTATAGAAGAGTACCCACAAGATTCAAAATTATAGCTTTTCCCAGAAGGTTTCAAAAGTTCAGTGTAGTCCCTCCTGAAGAACATTTTAAAAGTTTCATTTAGGTCCCTGGTCAAAACTTGCGTTTTGACCAGGGACATAGTTTGCAGTTTGGGCTTTTTCTGAAAAAAAAGAGAATGAAACAGAAACCCACTAGACCCGATGGATATGCTGCTGGACATCGAAGGAACCGAGAGTGATATTTGAAAAGAAAGAGACAGGGCCGCGAGAGTAGGGGGCGCTTCTTCATTCATCACTTCACCTTCTTCTTCTTCTCTCCTCGCCGGCGGCCCTTACATCACCGTCACCACACATTCTGTCGCCGGTGAGCTTCAGGCTTGAGACAGAACTGAGAAGGGAAGCTCCGTTGCAGGTAGAGCTTGGGCTGCAAATCTGGACACCACGAGGAAGACTGAGAGCACAGAGAGAGAGAGAGAGAAAGCATCAGAAAGCTTGTTTCATTCCACCACCACCACCGTCTTTCACTGTCGATTAGCTTCACCGCCAGCTACTTCTCTCATCCAGACCGTGGTTCCTTTGTTTTCATTATTTTCCAAGCTGTGACTCCTTTTGAATCTGAATTTATTTCAGTTGTGGCTTGCTCTGTGCTTGGGTTTAATTTCAGCGTGCCTATTGCCCTATTCTGAGTTTAACTTCAGCCCCAATGCTTAATTGATTCAGTGTGGATTTATCAATTTAATCTGTGGTTAAATATGGCTGGGTGTTTGAATCAGAATAGGATTATATTTCTTGAAGTTATTCTCATGGGTGGCTAGGCAATTTTATGCTCCTGGGGATGAATTGGAGATGGTTTGAGCTCACATGTGCTTCAAAGGGGAGTTTATTTTATCTATAGTTTATTATATTCGTGATTTCTTAGGTTTAAGAATTCATTTATGTAATGAAACTATGATTTTAGTTACAATTTTTATGGATTGAGTTGTTGTGATTTGGAATTTGTAATGAGGATTTGTACTTATCAATATATATGGTTATATATATATATATATATATGTTTCTCTATGATTTTATTGATTTCTATCTATTTAACATGGTATTGTTGGATGGTTTGATTGAAATAGAATTGTAGTTGAACCTAAATGCATTGCTTATTCCATAGTCACTCTCTAAGAGGTTTTAATAATGCTTAAATAAATAGGTTCATGAGTTTAAGCATTAGACTCAATGGTAATTGGGGTTTGGTATATTAGAAAACTTAGAGAAACTCATTACACTAAGAGGGCTTAATAGCATTTTAAGGGTAGGGGTTCCTCTCTTGTGATGTTAGACTCAATGGTAATTGAGGTTTTGTATATTAGAAGCTTAGTGAATTAACTCCTCAAATATCTTAATTGAGCAAGAATAGTCATTGAAAATCATTTCCAAGAGCATCTTCATCATTTACATTTCTAACCCATTCCATTCCATATCAGTTTTATTCCAAAAATCTAAAAGTATTAGTTTTAAAAGTATTTTAGTTTAATTGCAATTTAGTTGTTAGATAAAAAGCTCAAAGGCCATTTTTAACTCATTTCATTTCAATCATTGCACTTAGTTTCTAGGTAATTAATAAAAGGCTCTTCGAGAGACGATCCGAGATTGTACCCTATATTGCAATCCTTGGTTTAATTTTTGAAGAGGTTACCAAGGCAAAAAAGCCGACAAAGCCTATTTCTTCAATGAACACCTAAATACTTCGCCAAATTTGATGCTGGTAAAAAGCCTAAAAAAGCATTGATCTTCCCTTCGACAATTATGATTCACTGGATTCAAAAAGAAAATTTAAGAACTCAACTCATTCACCTTGTCCTTCGAAGATACATAAAAATCATCTAAGCAAGTCTTGATAATTGTTGCTTGATTTAGACTTGCCCCAGCGAACATAATTAAGTCATTAGTAAAGAACATGAGAAATTGGTGTACCATTCCTCGTCAAAAAAAGGGCATCTAATTATCTATTTGAACTTTACTTTGTATCAAGTGAGCTAATTTCTCCATTATCAACACAAACAGGTAAGGAGAAAGAAGATCTCCCTACCTAGTACCTCGGTTAGGAGTAAAACTCTATCCTTTCGCCCCTTTCCATAAAATTTGCTTCTGATCCACACCTAGCTCCCTCAAATAGTCAATAACAAAATTGCTTTTTTTAATCTCCTATTCCGTTGCCATATCACCAAGACCCATCAACATATGCTCCAGAATCTTTAGGTAACTACATCCAAAATTAATCTTATTTTGGGGTTCTAGGTCAACTGTATATAATAATTGAAAAAAAGAAGTTTCCACATTCTTCAAAGCTACAATGATTGAATATTTTTTTAGTTTTTTCTAACATTTGTGACAGCATGAAAAGATTTTGTATTTTTGTCATCATGATGATACTAATTGCATCTCAATTAATGTAACGGTATAATCTATTCTTGCTCAAGACATTTCTCTAATTCAAGCCACACTTCATTTCTCCTCATATCACAATAACTACTTTCTTGAATTATATTATTCAACTACTCCAACTGAGTAAGCAGGTATGCTTTTCTTTGGTTAACAATTGCAAAACAACACCCACTCTATCAATGCACCTCACTACAAAAAAATGACACAATTTGTAGTGGTTTTAATTTGCAATGGTATGCCTCATGCCAAGTGGAGGACAGGTAAGGGAATGCATTTTGTAGCCATTTACAAGACATAACCGCTACAAATTTTAGTGCCAAATTGGTGATAAATTTGCCATAGTTATTTTGTAGCAGTTAGTCTATATTAACTGCTACAAATGTGGTACCAAGTATGAAGCTGAAGTGACTATTGTGGCGGTTATTTTGTAATATTTTTCATGATAGTAATCACTATGAAATGCAAAGGGCCGCCTTTTTGTAGCGGTTACGGAGAACCAATACTAAGTTTAAAGCATATTTGAAGCGGTTACAGTGTGCTACAAAATGAAAAGGGTCTACAATTTTGTAGCAATTATTGATAACTGCTACAAAGTTTTACGTTAACCAAGGTAGGGTTTGTGGGTTTGTAGTGGTTAACCGCTACAAAATCAAGCGCTATAAAAGTGCATTAACCCCTCATTTGTTCACTTTTGCCAATTTCAATTCTCACGCGCCTTCCAAGATTTTCTTTAAGATTTGAGGTTCTGCTCAAGCATTTTACAGTGTTTGCCACTTGAGATTAATGAAGTTAAGTCCTTTATTTCATTTTTGGCCTATTATTCTATAATTTTGATATAGATGTTGCTAATATTTTTTTGCAGTTATATGTTATGACTTCCAAGTGAGACAAGGGGAAGGGGAAAGAGGATGAGCTTCTTCATAAATTTGTTATGCGAGGGAGCAGTAGTAAAAGGGGTAGTGGGGGAGGCAGAAAAGTATACTTTCAATGTCTGTTTTTTCTAAAATGGACACATAAAGATATACTTTCAATGTACGTTTTTGGTAAAACGGAGATTGAAAGTCCTTTTCTTTATTTAAAAAGAAAAGGCTCTTTTTCCCGTAATGGAATCACCTTTAATCCAAAAAAAATGCCTCTATAAATTTATTCCCTCCATATAAAAACCAGAAATGTGTCCTTTTTTAATCAAGAAATAAACAAAGCAATGGAGTTAGAGACTATGAAGCTGTCAATAACATTATTTGTTGTTCCACTTCTTACCAGTTCCTAACTTTAGTCACCAGAGGATGCTGATCATTAGATTTAACCTTGCACCAAGGAGACAAGTTCTCATATCAGTATCATCAGGCTCAAGCATTAGACTCATCAGCCATCATAATTTGAGGTGCCTAAGGTTGATGAACTTCCAAGAGCAGAGAAACTTGGAAGGATGAGGCCAGCAACTCTGGAGGGTTTGATTACAGACAAAAAACAAATAAGCTCCAGACCTCAACTACCATGTTAAAATGAAGAAGCTAAACTATGATCTTAGTAAATTGAAAAAAATGCTAGTTAAGAAATAACTAATAAAAACAATTAGCCTGCTTCCATTTTAAAATTCAGCAGCTTCAAACCATAGCCAACAAATTATAGAAGAAAATTAAGGTATTATAAAAGTTAAGAACCACCCAAATACGATAGAACAAGTAGGATGCACAACAACCATCTGAATATCGTCAGTCCTTGTAGTGTTGTGGCTATTTATTTGGACCCAAAATTGTTCCCTCCTCGCCCGCCCAATTTTTTCTGCCTTACTTCAATCTGGTTGCCTGATGGAAGAGATGCACTTTGCTCAGGAAAAAATGAATGAGTTTATGGCAAGGGTATACACTTCATTGAGAAAAGGTAAGTAGAAAAGTAGAAATTTGAAGATCTAAGGGAAGACAATACTTGAAGCTGAACTTTCAATTCACATTGTTCCACACAGCCTAATATTTGAACAATGACGGCTTACTCAACTCAACTAGTGAAAAACGTCAGACATAGAACAAGTAAAATGGCATTACATGTAAAAAATCTAATCAAAGGCTTGCAGGCCGAGCTAGGGGTGAAAGATTGTTGCTTTATCTGTTACGCTTCAATCTTATATTACATGCTCCAAAGTAAGGCCACCATTAATGTCTTGATTATTTCTATTTTCTTTATCAATTGAAAGAACCCAGAACAACCAATTGGCTTTCAGTTTCTCAATTATAGAAACTGCAAAATCTTTCGGTCCAAAACAAAAGAGAGGGCATGCAAAATAGCCACTCAAAATTGTTCAACAAGCACTGTGACTTAATTTTACCCCATAGCTCTTTCTATCCAAAACCAAAGAGAGAATTAGTGGACACAATGACTCAGGATGCTGTACAATTCAAGCAACTATTACTATACATAATGACTATTCTGTTGTACAAAAGAATGTACGACTTGAAAAACAAAGAAAACCAAAAAAAACAAAAAGGCCAGTGTCTTCTGAACAATGTACTATCAGACTTGACACACATTCCAGCCAGCTAGGAAACAAGTAAAAAGAAGAAGAATTTGCACAAAAAATAGTCAATTCCATTAACATTCAAAAAATCATATTACAATTGCTAATTCATCAAACCAAAAAGAGAAAGCATCGGTACAACATAAAAAAGAAATAATGCAATAGAAACAAACACAACAAATAAAACTACCCTTAACACAAAATCTTAGCCTATTCCTTAAGACATCTACCTATAAAAGCAATAGAAACAAACACAACAGAAATAACTACCCTTAATTAATGTCATCCAGCACAAGAACATCAGACAGAACAGACTTATACAGGCTTTTAGAAAGGGAATGCATGGAGTTATGACCTATCTTTTTATAAAGGCAATCAAAGAAAACCTGATGTAACATATGGATGAACACTAGAAAAGGTCCAAGAGGGAATTGCAACGATTAATCAAAAGAGCTGTTATTGCAGAGTATTTCGCTTTTCTCGCCAGCATAAAATTACACAGGCTGCCTCCTTTCCCATTCATTCCTAGTACTATCACAAAAGTTTATCCTAAGATACTGTTTAATAGGTGATAGTCTGACTACTTCACTAGTAGGTTATGTAATGGGTACTTCACTAGCAAAACATCTCCTTTGTAAATATAACTGTTATTGTATGGCCCTTACCTATAAACTTAAGCTTCCGGGTAGGTTGATAAATATCAAACATAATCATTAAAATCCATGCTATGCAAGTAGCGTATGATTCTGATCAATTGTGAAATCCTGTCTAGCTTAAGATAACCAAACATACAACTCTCAAGCAAGTGGGAGCTTTCGACTCATTAGCAGATCTTCGTCCTATCAATATGAAGCATAATTGATAAACAAATGTGGTAACTTGCAAAGTTTTTCTAGGGTCATAAGTTTCTCTTTTCAATTTCTAAAGAGCAGAATTTGGTTATATAGTTCATCAATAGTAATTAAAGTAACTTTGGGAAAGGAGCCATATCAAAATGATTGTTTTATATAGAACAAGAATATGCATATCAAAATATAGCTACCCTTTCTTAACCAAACTATGCAGTGTGTAAATTCCCTGCCTTCAGAAAAAATATGTACTTTGAAATTGAAAAATTTGGTGATACCTTTTTCAAAATGAGACTAACAACTTGGACTCACCATTGACAATGATTTAAACTATATCCTTGTTTGGCCAATAAAGAATGGCATTACAGTGTTGATGCTTGTCATAATGGCACAATTCTTTATCTTTCCTATCTCTATAAACTAAAGTAAGTGCATTTTGCGTATTCTCTCTATTTGTTCTGTTTACAATTCAACCCTACTTTGACTTCCTTGAAGTCAAAATGATCAATCTATTTAAGATGACTGTTTCATATCAAACGCTTGTTATACCTTGGGTATGAAACTTTGTTAAGGATCTAACTCTTAACTACTTCATTATAAAGGCTCTAAAATTATATCATTTCAATTCAAATGCTTTAAGATACTAAATCTAGGCCCCTAACTTTTATTATAATATGTAACATTTAACTGCTTGTAGCCATGAGTAGGAGGACAACAAACCCCCTGTAAAAGTACCTATGAGTCAACATACAAGTGGTGGTCTGGCTACTACTACAAAAAAGTAAAGTTGTGGCACTTATAATTGTATTAGCTGTGGCGCTAGAGAAGTGCCATATATCTGGACGCCACTAAAAAAGGCTGTGGCGCTTGGAAGCACCACAACATTTTAAATTTTTTTTTTAAAAAATACCCTCCTATGGTGCTTGGTGGAGGAATCGCCACAGGAGGGGGATCTCCTGTGGCGCTTGCGTCAGCAAGCGCCACAAGAGGGGGGGACCTACTGTGGCGCTTACATTAGCAAGCGCCACAAGAGACCCCCTCCTGTGGCACTTCCTCTAATAAGCCCCATAGTAGGGTCCCTTTTTTTTTAAATCTTTCTTTCTTTCTTGTGGCTCTTTTTTATGCTTCCTGATTGTAAAGCTTTATATAAAATGAGTAGCTTTCACGCATGTTTATCATCTCCACAAATTGTCAATCTTTCTATATTATATTTCAACCAATTATATATATATATACGATTTTGACATTTAAAATTCAAGTTCCCCAATAAAAATGTTCTTACAAAATAATATATTTATTGTCATTTCCCCAACAATAATGTTCTTACATTAATACTCTCCAAAGCTAACATAAAAAATATCACAATACAAGAACTTGATATGTGAACATAGTACATAAACAACTAATTAAGTAAATTAAAAGATTACTAAAAAACACAAGCTTGTCGGCTAAAAAAGTTAAACAAAACAAGCTAGGTTTTCACTCTTTCTTATTAAATTAGGAACAGAAAGGAAAACGTTATATGACAGTTTATCTTGACTAAAAAAAATTAAAAAAAGCAAGCTAGAATGAAACATTCTTCTTCTTACAAATCTATTACTTGACCAGCGTAGGGAGTGGAGGACCAAGTTGGTGACGCTATCTTGAGTGACGAGGATGAGCAAATGTGAGCTGTGGAGTGTAGTAGGGATCAAATGGAGTGGGGTTCAAAAGAGGAAGAGAGACAGAGAGTATGAAGAAAAGGAAACAACTAGGGAGAGGAGTGGGGAAGGACAACAAAAATGGAAAAAGGGACAAGAGAATTTAATGAAGAAGAGTAGTGTGTGTGTTTGTTATGCAAGAGAAAGTGATATCTTTTACAGGGGGAGGGGCGTCAACGCGATCTGAGGAAGAGGGAATAAAAGGGTAAAAGGGAGGGAAAAGATAAAAAAGTAAAGTTAAACGAGGGAAATCTGATTGGCGGGAAAGTTAAAAATTCACATCCAGCCAATTGTGGCACTTCTTTAAAAAAGTGCCACAGCCGCCTTTTTTTTCTTTTTCTATTTTTTTTAAAAATTTTGTTGACCAAGGGTGGCACTTGCTAAGACAAGCGCCACCCTTGGGTGTATGCCAGCTATGGCGCCTGGTGGACCAGACGCCACAGCTGGGTCAGTTAGGCCAACTGTGGCGCTTGCCCTGACAGGTGCCACAGTTGGCCCCACTAGCTGTGGCGCCTGGTCTACCAGGCGGCACAGCTGGTCCCCAAAATTTTAAAAAAACTAAATAGAAAAAGAAAACAAAAAAAAGGGGCAGCTGTGGCACTTCTTTAAAGAAGTGCCACAAAATGTGCGCCACCTTTCAACCATTTTATAGTAGTGGGACATTTGTTTAAGCGCTTGTGAAGATAGTCAGATGGCTATTTATACATCAGTAAAATCTTTTTTTTATCATTTTCCTATTTTTCCCTTACTATGCGATACGGATGCTTATTCACTACCTAAGTTTTGACTGACTTATGCAGGCTTTTAGAAAGGGAATGCAGGGAGTTATGACCTATCTTTTTATAAAAGCAATAAGAAAAGCCGGATATAACATATGGAGGAATACTAGAAGAGGTCCAAGAGAGAATTGCAATGATTAATCAAAAAAGCTGTTATCCCAGAGTATTTCGCTTTTCTCACCGGCATAAAATTTCACAGGTCAGCTCCTTTCCCATTCATTCCTAGTACTATCACAAGAGTTTATCCTAAGATCTTGTTTGATAGGTGATGTTTTGACTACTTCACTGGTAGGTTATGTAATGGGTACTTCACTTGAAAACACATATCTTTTGTAAATATAACTGTTGTTGTATGGCCCTAACCTGTACACTTAAGCTTCTGGGTAGGTTGATAAATATCAACCATAATCATTAAAATCCATGCTATGCAAGTAGCATATGATTATTCCCAATTGTGAAATCATGTCTAGCATAAGATAACCAAACATACAAATCTCAAACAAGTGGGAGCTTTCTACTCTTTCGCAGATCTTCATCCTATCAATATGAAGCATAATTGATAAACAAATGTGGTAACTTACAAAGTTTTTCTAGGGTCATAAGTTTCTCTTTTCAATTTCTAAAGCGCAGAATCTAGTTATATAGGTCATCAATGGTAATGAAATTAACTTTGAGTTGCCTGCTAAAAATATTAAGAATAGCCAGTAAGCTTTTTCTTCATCTTAAAACATGAATTGAGATTAAATGGAAAATTTCAAGAAGACATTCACATTGTGAACTAGTAAGATAAGTTTCAATCACACAGTAAGAGAGAATTAATAAAAGGACAGTGCATACCAGGAGAAAGACCAATTTATGGTGGATACGGTCTGGTAGTAAGAGGCCGTAACTACATCTTATTACTAGATCCCTAAGAACCTTGGAGAACCATACCACATCAACGGCTCTGATACCAAACCATATCACCATAACTATATCATATTACTATATCCCCAAGCACCTTGGAAAACCATACCACATCACCAGCTCTGATACCAAACCACATCACCGGCTTTGATATCCAAAAGATAGGCACCAAAGCACCTTGGAGAACCATACCACAAAGCTAGTTGTTGAAATGGGAGAGCCAAGGAACTTAAGTATTATTCTAATACTCCGTAGGTAGCCCTCTCCGGTCCGCAAGCCACCAGCACTGATACCAAAAGATAGGCACCAAAGCACCTTAGAGAACCATACCACAAAAGCTAGTTGTTAAAATGGGAGAGCCAAGGCACTTAAGTACCCCATAAAGCAGTCCATACTACTCGATGTGGGACTTTGATAGCCTATACTAAGCCGACGTCTTAGCCGCTAGCCACCGGCTCTGACACTAAATGATAGGAATCCAAGCATATTGGAGAACCACACTGCAAAAGCTAACTATTCAGGTGGGAGAGCCAAGGCACTTAAGTATCCCATCAAGTAACCCATACTACTCGATGTAGGACTTTAGCAGCCTATACTACCTTGGTCTCTATCATCTGTCACACTTGCTTTGTACAAGGTTTCTGACAGAATATCCGGTGATTAGGAGGCACCCAATTTGGCTCTCCTCTGAGGAGGTTGGAAAGATCTATAGCAATGTGGTTCCTTCCATCCTCGCAGGTATTATAAAATTTCTGGAGAAGCTGATTAAGTGATTATACTGCGCCGCGGGCATTCTTGCTGTGGCGTTGCTGAATGAACGACGAAAACGTAAGAATGGTTAAAATTGATAGTATGACGATACGACTTGATACGACTCATTAATAAATTTATTTTATTTATATATCATTGAAATATTGTGTTATCTTTAGAAAAATTTTAGTTCTGTTTGTATATTGAACTATTGATGGAAGAGATGCACTTTGCTCACGAAAAGATGAATGAGTTTATGGTAAGGGTATACACTTCATTGAGAAAAGGTAAGCAGAAAAGTAGAAATTTGAAGATCTAAGGGAAGACAATACTTGAAGCTGAACTTTCAATTCACATTGTTCCACACTGCCTAATAATTGAACAAAAGAAAGGGCATGCAAAATAGCCACTCAATGACTATTCTGCTGTACAAAAGAATGTAGGACTTCAAAAACAAAGAAAACCAAAAAAAAAAAAGCCAGTGTCTTCTGAACAATGTACTGTCAGACTTGACACACATTCCAGCCAGCTAGGAGACAAGTAAAAAGAAGAAGAATCTGCACCAAAAACAGTCAATTCCATTAACATTCAAAAAAACATATTACAATTGCTAATTCATCAAACCAAAAAGAGAAAGCATGGGTACAACCTAAAAAAGCAATAAAGCAATAGAAATAAACACAACAAATAAAACTACCCTTAACACAAAATCTTAGCCTATTCCTTAAGACATCTACCTATAAAAGCAATAGAAACAAACACAACAGAAATAACTACCCTTAATTAATGTCATCCAGCACAAGAACATCAGATAGAACAGACTTATGCAGGCTTTTAGAAAGGGAATGCAGGGAGTTATAACCTATCTTTTTATAAAGGCAATCAAAGAAAACCTGATGTAACATACGGATGAACACTAGAAAAGGTCCCAGAGGGAATTGCAACGATTAATCAAAAGAGCTATTATCGCAGGGTATTTCGCTTTTCTCACCAGCATAAAATTACACAGGCTGCCTCCTTTCTTATTCATTCCTAGTATTATCATAAGAGTTTATCCTAAGATATTGTTTAATAGGTGATAGTCTGACTACTTTACTAGCAGGTTATGTAACGGGTACTTCACTAGCAAAACATCTCTTTTGTAAATATAACTGTTATTGTATGGCCCTTAACTATAAACTTAAGCTTCCAAGTAGGTTGATAAATATCAAACATAATCATTAAGATCCATGCTATGCAAGTAGCATATGATTCTTCCCAATAGTGAAATCCTGTCTAGCATAAGATAACCAAACATACAAATCTCAAACAAGTGGGAGCTTTCTACTCATTCGCAGAGCTTCATCCTATCAATATAAAGCATAATTGATGAACAAATGTGGTAACTTGCAAAGTTTTTCTAGGGTCATAAGTTTCTCTTTTCAATTTCTAAATCACAGAATCTGGTTATATAGGTCATCAATAGTAATGAAATTAACTTTAAGTTGCCTCCTAAAAATATTAAGAATAGCCAGTAAGCTTTTTTTTTCATCTTAAAACATGAATTGAGTTTATATGGAAAATTTCAAGAGGACATTCACATTGTAAACTAGTAAGATAAGTTTCCATCACACAGTCAGACTAAATACTTAATCACTATAGGAGAAAATTAAGAAAAGAATATAGTACATACCAGAAGAAAGACCAATTTATGGTGGATACGGTCTGGTAGTAAGAGGCCGTAACTATATCTTATTACTAGATCCCCAAGCACCTTGGAGAACCATACCACATCACCGGCTCTGATACCAAACCACATCACCGGCTTTGATACCAAAAGATAAGCACCAAAGCACCTTGGAGAACCATACCACAAAGCTAGTTGTTGAAATGGGAGAGCCAAGGAACTTAAGTGTTTCCGAATACTCTGTAGGTAGCCCTCTCCGGTCCGCTAGTCACTAGCTCTGATACCAAAAGATAGGCACCAAAGCACCTTAGAGAACTATACCCCAAAAGCTAGTTGCTGAAATGGGAGGGCCAAGGCACTTAAGTACCCCATAAAGTAGCCCATACTACTCGATGTGGGACTTTGACAGCCTATACTAAGCCGACGTCTCAGCCGCTAGCCACCGGCTCTGATACTAAATGATAGGAATCCAAGTGTAATACCCCAAATTTTGAGATTCGAGGCTAGAGAATAAGCCTGAGATTAGTGGATTGCTAAGCCCCGGTTTAGCAAGATCCCAAATTGTGATTAAGGGTTAATGACTCCAAAAGTGTATGTCATTAGTGATAAATGAACCCTTTTGAAGATTATGGTGTGATTTGGCACCCGATGTGATTCGTATGTGTTCTGAGCAGCACCGGAAACCCTGTATTTAAGCTCAATTATGGATTAACATCCAAATTGACTTAGAATAGAGGGAAGGCATGTTTTGGTGATAAATGAAACGATATGAAGTGTTTGGTGGTGATTCAATGAGAATTACCGAAATTAGGGGCTAAACGGTAAAGTTACCGACCAATTGGTCAGTTACCGAAGAGGAAACTCATTGTTAACTTCAAGATCAATGGTTGAGATTGATTTGTGTTATAGATCAAAGGGTGGAATCTCATGTGGTGAGCTCATGTGAACTCATGGGAGGTGTGTTGAGATGTTGACACTTGGCAAGTTTTGGACCTTTGGATGGGGTCAACTTGTCAACTCTTCCCTCTCTCCTCTCCTCCCTTATTTGAACGTCCAAATGGTCAAATGAGGGCCAAAATCTGACCCTCTTCATCTTCTTCATCTCTCTCCTTAGCTTCCATGAACGCCCAAAGTGGAGGAGGAAAGAGAAAGAATCAAGGTGAGATTTAGCTTGTTTGTTGGCCTCTAATGTTCTAATCACCTTCTATAAAGTTGTTCATAGTGATGAGAGCTTCATCTCTATGGTTTTAGATTCTTGATTGGTGGTGTTTGATAGCTTGAGGAAAATTAGAAGTATGAAGAATCAAGGAATTGATTTGGGAAAGAGGAAGAGGTGAGTGTTTGAAGCCTTTTGGTCTAAGTTTTGTGACTTTTGGTTAAGTATTGTGATTTGTGAATTTTGTCCTGATTTTATGGTATTTTTGTGTGGAATGTGAATGGTGGAATTGGATGTTGTTTTGTGTTGAAAATGGTGTCATGTTGTGGTATTTAATCATTGGAATTGGTTTGAATTGGATTGGACACAATGGTTGAAAAACTGGAAATTCTGTCCAGTGAGAATTCTGTCTGGGCAGTCTGTTTGTGTTGCCATTTTGAATGGGCAAATGATGTTAGAAAATTCTAAAACTTTCCAGTCTTGAAGTTCACATCCCAAGCTTCAAAATGGACATATAAATTGTGTCATTTCGTTTTCTGAAATGGGATTTATGTTTGCCTAAAGTTTGAGGTCTAAACTGGATTCTGTTTTGGAGCAATGTTGGATTTTGTGTATATCTGGATTTGTGTAGGGAACTTACCTCCTTGCCTGTATATGATATTGTGTTAATGTGTTGATGCATGTTATTGCTTTGCTTGATTATGTGGAACATATATGATGTTTGAAGCTCTGTTTCTATTTATGCTATGGCCATGAGTGTGTTGTTGAAACATTGAGCATGCAGTTGTGTCATGGTATGGGCATATGATATGTATTGCAAGCATGTCATGCATTATACACTTATCATAAATGCATTTTGGTATTTGTTTCCTACTAAGATTCTCTCGAATCTCACCCTCCCCTATCAACATTGTAGACAGGGAAGGAAGAGCGAGGATGGGGCAGGCATTCAAGGACGGTGAAGACTCCTTAGAGTATTTGAGTTTGGTAGTTGGTTATCATAGATGTTGGGATAATTATATATGGTATGGATGTATATTTGAGTATGTAATCGGATATGTATTTGAGAAAGGTTTGTGTAATCCCCATATGAGGGCTTGTAGGGGCGAATATGCCCTATAAGGCTTTGAGTTAATAAATGGAACCCGGGAGTTGCTGGGATGATATTGTTGTATACTTTGATATTTGTATAAATGTGATATTCCGCGTAATGTAATTGTATTTGAAATTTGAATATGAGACCAGGTGTAAATTATATTTCAAAAGTCATATGTGAAAACCCTATCGTGAAGATGGGATTTCGAAATGGTTTTGTTTCTTATTGGTCTCTATTTCATCTTAATCGCGTATTTCGAATATAATTACGGCAGGGGGTTACACCAAGCATATTGGAGAACCACACTGCAAAAGCTAACTATTGAGGTGGGAGAGCCAAGGCACTTAAGTACCCCATCAAGTAACCCATACTACTCGATGTAGGACTTTAGCAGCCTATACTACCTTGGTCTCTATCATCTGTCACGCTTGCTTTGTACAAGGTTTCTGATAGAATATCCGGTGATTAGGAGGCACCCAATTTGGCTCTCCTCTGAGGAGGTTGGAAAGATCTATAGCAATATGGTTCCTTCCATTCTTGCGATGACGTTGCTGAACAAACGATGAAAATGTAAGAATGGTAAAAATTGATAGTATGACGATACGACTTGATACGACTCATTAATAAATTTATGTTATTTATATATCATTGCAATATTGTGTTATCTCTAGAAAAATTTTAGTTCTGTTTGTACATTGAACTATTGAAGTGATTTCTTTAAATTAAATTTTTATCTTAGATTATATACTTATAAATAAAAAAAATGACTAACATTGTCTTTAACTAATAAAAAATGATTGAGATTTGGTTTAAAAGATTAGAGTTAGAGCTTTCTTTGTGAAAAAAAAAAATTGGAATCACAATTCAAAAAATCATAAGAAAAAAATGTATCTATAAATTTTTTTAGTTCTGTTTCTATCAAGGTATTAAAAACCGGACCGGTCATTAAACCTGTAATATCCCGATTTGTGATTAGGGCTGATAATCCTGATAATCATTGAGATTTGTGTAATTAAGCACTTTTGGGATTAATGCAAAGTGATTTTTGAGAATTTATGTGTATGGTATTTAAGATCAAGGGTTGTGATTCATTGATAATGGGTCGGGATCCTACGCTTTGCGATTGTGTGTGTTTATGAAGGAGTGCTTAAGATTATGACATGTGGCATTGTGGTAGTGGTTGGATGAGGCCACAAGAAGACAAGACCTCACTTTTTCCTCCCTTCTCTCTCTCATTTTCGGTTGAGTATGTGTGACAAGGGGAGGAAGTGACATCTCATCATCATCTCTTCCCTCTACCATATTCTCTCTCCTCTCCTCCATTGTTTCCGGCGATCAAAGGAAGAAGGAAGAAGAAAGGTGAGATTTTGATGCTTTGTTTGATCTCTAATGCCCTAAACCTCTTCTTTAATATTGTGTGTCTCATTGAGAACTACATTGTGGTAATTTCAGAATCTTGAAATAGTATTGATTTGTGATTTGGTCGAAATTGGGAGTTGGGGAATCAAGATTCTGAATTGAGCAAAGTGAAGAGGTAGGCATTTAGAGCATTTTGATATATTGTTTATGAGTTTTGGCTAGGTTTGGTAAAATCTGGAATTTTGCCCTAAATATGCCTATTTTTGGAGATATGAAGTTCATTGTGATTTATGATTGGAAATGATGTATTATGGAGTTATTTGAGCATTGAATGTGATCTGAAATGGTAGAAATGTGTTAAGGGAAATCTGGAAAATGTGTGTCATAGAGACCTTAGTGGTTGATTGTGGTCAAAGTGGTTTTTGGGGTGTTTGTGGAGTTGCCATTGTGTTCCCTAGTTAGTGCTTAGAGTGTATGAGCATTGTGGGGGAGTTTGGGAACCTTTGGGCATGAATTTGACCATCTGGTGTTTTTCTGGTTTTCTGCAATTCTGGGTTTTGGATGAGCATCACTCGAGCAGAGGAAAAACGTGCTCGAGTGATGGAAGAGTTTTCCCTGTCCTGCTTCGAGTGCGTCTGGGTTTCTTTGGGTGATGCTCGAGCACAGCGCTTTGTGCTCGAGTGAGCGAAGAACATGCTCGAGCAGGCATGGTCTGCTCGAGTGAAGGTGGGAGTTCAGAGTGAAGGGTTTCTTTCGGGTCTTCACTTGCTGGTGGATGCCACGAGTGTGCTCTGACACTCGCGAGCATAGCCTTCTCACTCGAGCACTGGGGGTCATGCTCGAGTGAGGTTGTGCTTCAGGAGGGAGTTGTGCTTTCGGGCTCTCACTTGCGAGTGAGGTGCTCGCGGGTGAGAGGTGTGTGCTCGCGGGTGTGAGGTGTGCTCGCGGGTGTGAGGTGTGCTCGCGGGTGGGAGTGTGCTCGCGGGTGTGGTTTTGTGCTCGAGTGATCCTATGCTTGGAGAGCTTTGGGTGCTCTCGGGTCCTCACTTCCTGGTTTTCTCTCGCGTGTGCTCGAGTGAGGTATTTGGCCTTGTGCTCGAGTGAGGGTCAGCGTGCTCGAGTGAGCCAGTTCCTGCAAGTGTCTTTATGCTCTCGGGAGCTCACTCGCAGTCTCACTCGCACTTGTGCTCGAGTGATGTCCGTACTTGTGCTCGAGTGAGAGCATCTGTGCTCGAGTGAGAGGACCAAAAATCTGTGTTTTGCCTTCGAGTAAGGGGTCTTTTGGGTAGGTTCTTCCAACCCTTTAGGCATATGTTTAGGCCTATTCTAGTCACCTAAAGAGTCCTAAACGATAACCAACTTAGAGTATTGTTGAAATGTGATTATGGAAAAGAAATTGATCAAGTGTCCCTAATTTGAATAGGATTTGACATCTGTCGAACGCGTGAGCCCACTGTGCCAAAGATTATCAGGAAAGATTCAGGTAGCGACCTCTCTCTTATACTTTGTGTAAATGTACTGTATGTTTGCCTATCATGCATTGTGTGCTGCTGCTGCCTTGAGATACATTGTGATACGTTGTGGAGCTTTGTGTACTGTGGAGCATAGTGCCTTGTGATACATTGTGTTTGGAGATGCTTAGTGATACATTGTGCTTTGAGTTGCTGCTACATAGTGTTCACCGCGAAAGCGGGCGTTGTGCATAGTGATTACCGCGCGAGCGGGCATAGTGTCTGCAGCGAAAGCTGTCATTGTGATTACCGCGAAAGCGGGCATAGTGCATTGTGATACAGCCGTGAGTGCTGTCGTCTGTGGCGCGAGCTATGGATCATTGTGTTGCTGATGATGTTGGTGAACATGATACATTACATGCTTTGTGTTTATATATTGTATGAGTGAGTTGTTGCTCTGGGATTCTCAAGAATCTCATTCCTCCATATGACTAACCTTTCAGGCAGGGCAAGTGGCTCGAAGGAGAAGCGACCAACCCGGAGTGGTTAGGGTCTCTTAGGGACGTTCATATTTTGGGATAGTTGGTTATCCTTACTTTGGATTTGGGATTGCCAAAGTGTAAATTGATGTAAATGATTATTTTGATCGTGTAATCCCCGTTGTTGGGAAATATAAAACCCTTATTATTTATGTAAGTAACCCGGGGTTGCCGGGATTTTAGTTTCCGCACTTTGATATTTATTATGTACTCTGATTTCTCAAGTAGTTATATCCGTACATGAATGTGAGACCAGGAATATATAAGTTTTGAAATGATTTTTCGAACGCCCCATCTCTTGGATGAGGGATTATAAATTGTTAAACCATCTTATTGGTCTCTATTTCATTTAAATTTCGTAATCCGGATGTAATTACGGTAAGGGGGTTACATTTTTGGTATCAGAGCTGCAGTTCCTGGCAAGGGTAGAGTTTGCTAGGATAGCTCCCATAGTGTGTCCTTAGTGATAATGGATTGGTAGTAAATGTCTGTTCGATTACACATCTTTGAGTTATAATTGTGGATATATGAGCTCTGTAGAGATGTGTATACCATAATTGTTGGATTAATGGGGTGAGTTCTTTGTAGAATGAAAAGAACAACAAAAGGTCGCCCCAGAGTACAACAAGAAGATCCCGATGTGGAGTTGGTCAATGACAATCCACCGGATCCTATGCAAGAGTTAATGGGCTTGATAAAGGATCAGAGGGATATGATTGCGGAGCTTAGAGAAGAGCTTAGAGCTGAAAAGGCCAAGAACAATGAGGGCCGGGGTCAGTCTACTCATGAAGGAACTCGAGGGGAAACCCGAGAGGAGACTAGAATAGAAGATACTGCTGAGGGGTCGGCACGACCACTTGAATCTCCTTCTCATGTGATTCCGAACCAAGGATCCCATGGAGTGCCAGTCAGGGAGGAACGAGACCTTGAGTATTGGGTCTCCAAATTCTGTAAACAACTACCTCCGGCATTTAAAGGGAAGTTTGATCCTCAGGCGGCTGAAGATTGGCTACACCGTCTTGAGAAAATTTTTGAAGTTTTAGTGTGTCCCTCAGAAGTGAAAGCCAAGTTGGCAGTGTACAAGCTTGAAGGCGATGCTGATCGTTGGTGGCGTAACATTGCCTTATCAATGCGATTAAAGAATGAGCCATTGACCTGGGAGGTGTTTCAGCAACACTTCAACGAGAAATACTTTCCTAAGTCAGTGAGGCTTGAGAAGGAAACGGAATTCCTGAATATCAAGCAAGGGGACACGGAGTCTTTTGACGAATATTTGTCCCGATTTACCCGCCTATCCCGATATTCCTCCTATCTTCAGAAAATGGACGATGAGGAGTTGAGCTCAGATTTGCTGATTCGGGGCTTGAGGCGTGATATGAGAAAGAGAATAGCAACTCATCAGTTTTCCAAGTTCAACAAGGCCGTTGAAGAATGTCGGATCACTGAGAGCAATCTTAGAGAGTTGTATCCGGCTAAGGCTGGTGGTGGTCATAGTGAGCCTAGTAAGGGTGGTGCTTCTCAGAAGCGGAAGGGCTCCGGATCATCCTCTTCATATAGAGGGGGTAGTAAGAAGCCTTATCAGTCTGGGAGTCGTGATCAGCAGAGGGCTCCTAGTGTATGGACATGTCCTCGTTGCAACCAGCCCCATCATGGCAAGACGTGTGATGGTCGGGTGATTTGCTTTAAGTGCAAGCAAGTGGGACATACATCTGTTGAGTGTGGACAGCCATGACCAGAGCAGAGACAGAGGACTCAGGGCCGCGTATTTGCTATGACTCACGAAGAGGCCCGAAAATCCCCAGAGCTGATACAAGGTAAAGTTCTTATCTATGGCATTGAGTTACAAGCGTTATTTGATTCGGGTGCAAGTCACTCCTTTATTGCTTATGCTTGTGTGAAGCGTCTGGGAATGAATGTGCATAAGTTGCCATTCGATCTGATTGTGTCAACACCGATGGGTGTGAAGGCTGTAACTACAGAAGCCTGCTTAAATTGTGTTATAACCGTAGAGGGCCATGAGTCTGTAGTAGATTTGATTTGTTTGCCGCTCTGCCAGTTAGAAGTCATTTTGGGTTTCGATTGGTTGAGAGCTAACAATGTGTTGTTAGATTGTGGGAACAAGAGGATAGTGTATCCTGTTTCTCAGAGCATTGAGGGCGAAAATGCCGGTTTGAATTTCCTTTCGACAGCTAAGGCTGAGAAATATTTGAAAAAGGGTTGTCAAGGGTATATGGTTTTCTTTTCTGTACAAGGAGAGACCAGTGAAGCTGTGAGCAGTATACCCGTAGTGAATGAATTCCCTGAGGTTTTTCCGGATGATCTAAGCGGATTACCTCCGGAAAGGGAAGTTCAGTTTTCGATTGACATTGTGCCTGGAGCGGGTTCGATATCCAAAACCCCATACCGTATGGCCCCAAATGAAATGGCCGAGTTGAAGAAGCAGATTGAAGATTTGCTTGAGAAAGGGTTTATTAGACCCAGTGTGTCGCCTTGGGGTGCTCCAGTTTTGTTTGTGAAAAAGAAAGACGGGAGTCTTCGGTTGTGCATTGACTATAGAGAGTTGAATAAGGTTACCATTAAGAATAAGTACCCTCTCCCTAGAATCGATGATCTCTTAGATCAATTATCTGGAGCATGTGTGTTTTCGAAGATTGATCTAAGGTCGGGGTATCATCAGCTGCGTGTGAAAGCGGACGATGTTCCGAAGACTGCTTTCCGGACCAGGTATGGTCATTATGAGTTCTTAGTGATGCCATTTGGGTTGACAAATGCGCCTGCGGTATTCATGGATTACATGAACCGTATTTTCCGACAATATCTGGATCAATTCGTTGTGGTATTCATTGATGATATTTTGATATACTCTAAGAGTAGAGAAGAGCATGAGCATCATTTGAGAATTGTGTTGAATACATTGCGTGAGAAGCAACTCTATGCTAAATTGAGTAAGTGCGAGTTTTGGCTATCGGAAGTGAGATTCCTAGGCCATGTTATCTCGCAAGGTGGGGTCGCTGTGGATCCTAGTAAAGTGGAAGCAGTACTGGACTGGAAGAGGCCAGAAACTGTTGCTGAGGTACGCAGTTTTCTGGGTCTTGCTGGTTATTATCGGAGATTCATTCAGAATTTCTCCCGCATTGCGTTGCCGATGACCAAGCTCACGAGGAAAGATCAGCCGTTTGTATGGGATGAACATTGTGATAATTGCTTTGTGGAGCTGAAACAGAGGTTGACTACGGCACCTGTGTTGATCTTACCCGATCCCGGTACGACATATGTTGTGTACTCTGATGCCAGTGGGCAGGGATTAGGGTGTGTCCTTATGCAGCAGGGACGTGTGGTGGCCTACGCCTCTCGACAGCTCAAACCTCATGAATTGAACTATCCCACACATGATCTGGAGCTTGCGGCCATAGTGTTTGCATTGAAGATTTGGCGTCATTACCTGTATGGTGTGACCGTGGAACTGTACTGCGATCACAAGAGTCTCAAATATCTGTATGATCAGAAAGAATTGAATATGAGACAGCGGCGCTGGATGGAGTTGCTTAAGGACTACAACCTGGAAATCAAATATCATCCGGGTAAGGCAAATGTAGTCGCTGATGCTCTTAGTCGAAAAACTGTAGTTGTGGCGGCTATGATGATACACGAGGGGAAGTTGATTGCGGATTTTCGTGATATGAATCTGTCGAACCAGATCATCTGTGCCAACTATAATGTTTCCCAAGGGGAAAGTGATTTGAGAGCTGAGATTGAAGAAGCTCAGAGGCAAGATGACTGGATTCAGCGTAATCTGGCCAGAATAGAGCGTGGTGAAGCTCAGGGCTATGGTGTGTCACCTAGTGGATTGATTCGTTATCAGAAGAGAATTTGTATTCCACTTAAGGCGGAGTTGAGACAGAAGATCTTAGATGAGGCGCATAAGAGCCAATACACTCTTCATCCTGGTATGACCAAGATGTACCATAACTTGAAATCCGAGTATTGGTGGCAGGGTATGAAGAGTGATGTGACGAAATATGTGGCGAGGTGTCTCACATGTCAGAAAGTAAAGATTGAACACCAAAGACCGCCTGGTTTGTTGCAAAGTCCTGAGATTCCGGAATGGAAATGGGAAAGTGTGACCATGGATCTTGTTGTGGGATTGCCCAAGATCAGGAATTATGATGCGATCTGGGTCATTGTGGACCGGTTAACGAAGTCGGCGCACTTCCTACCGATCAAGGCTAGTTACTCTCCGGACAAGCTAGCAGAGATTTATGTTCGTGAAATTGTGAAGCTCCATGGCATACCGAAGAATATCATCTCTGATCGAGATCCTCGTTTCACTTCGAGATTCTGGAAGGCGTTGCATGAGGCACTGGGTACTCAGTTGAGATTCAGTACAGCCTATCATCCTCAGACAGACGGTCAGTCAGAGAGGACTATTCAAACCCTAGAGGATATGTTGCGGGCATGTGTTCTTGACTTCGAAGGGAGTTGGGACCGTTTTCTTCCACTTGCGGAGTTTGCCTATAACAATAGTTATCATGCGAGCATTCAGATGGCGCCGTATGAAGCGTTGTATGGGAGAAAATGCCAATCGCCGTTGTGTTGGAATGAGTTATCCGAAAGGAAGCTCTATGGGCCGGATCTTGTGGATCAAACCTCAGCCCAGATTCGAATCATTCGTAAGAGACTTCTTGAAGCTCAGAGTCGGCAGAAGAGTTATGCAGACAAGAGAAGAAGACCTCTAGAGTTTGAGGCTGGTGACCATGTGTTTCTTAGAGTATCACCTGTCACCGGCATTGGGCGAGCTATAAAGCGAAAGAAGTTAAGCCCAAGGTATATAGGTCCTTTTGAGATCCTTGATAGGATTGGGCCTGTTGCTTATCGAGTAGCCCTACCTCCAAGCCTGAGCAGACTCCATGATGTATTTCATGTTTCCCAATTGAAGAAGTACCAACCGGATCCATCTCATGTCGTTGAGTATGAGAATGTGGAGTTGCGAGATAACTTCACATATGCGGTGGAGCCAGAGCGGATTATTGAACGAGAAGAACGTCGGCTCAGACACCGAAGTATTCCTTATGTGAAAGTGATCTGGAAGGGAATGACTTAGCGGGAAGCAACGTGGGAAACGGAGGAAGATATGCGAAGGCGATATCCGGAGTTTATGGCTCAAGGGATATCACAAATTTCGAGGACGAAATTTAATTAACAGGGGGAGAATTGTAATATCCCG
This sequence comes from Inga leiocalycina, assembly GCA_963242795.1. Classification (NCBI taxonomy): domain Eukaryota; kingdom Viridiplantae; phylum Streptophyta; class Magnoliopsida; order Fabales; family Fabaceae; genus Inga; species Inga leiocalycina. The sequence continues at coordinate 66,464,696 of OY725321.1, forward strand.
ATTTGTGATTAGGGCTGATAATCCTGATAATCATTGAGATTTGTGTAATTAAGCACTTTTGGGATTAATGCAAAGTGATTTTTGAGAATTTATGTGTATGGTATTTAAGATCAAGGGTTGTGATTCATTGATAATGGGTCGGGATCCTACGCTTTGCGATTGTGTGTGTTTATGAAGGAGTGCTTAAGATTATGACATGTGGCATTGTGGTAGTGGTTGGATGAGGCCACAAGAAGACAAGACCTCACTTTTTCCTCCCTTCTCTCTCTCATTTTCGGTTGAGTATGTGTGACAAGGGGAGGAAGTGACATCTCATCATCATCTCTTCCCTCTACCATATTCTCTCTCCTCTCCTCCATTGTTTCCGGCGATCAAAGGAAGAAGGAAGAAGAAAGGTGAGATTTTGATGCTTTGTTTGATCTCTAATGCCCTAAACCTCTTCTTTAATATTGTGTGTCTCATTGAGAACTACATTGTGGTAATTTCAGAATCTTGAAATAGTATTGATTTGTGATTTGGTCGAAATTGGGAGTTGGGGAATCAAGATTCTGAATTGAGCAAAGTGAAGAGGTAGGCATTTAGAGCATTTTGATATATTGTTTATGAGTTTTGGCTAGGTTTGGTAAAATCTGGAATTTTGCCCTAAATATGCCTATTTTTGGAGATATGAAGTTCATTGTGATTTATGATTGGAAATGATGTATTATGGAGTTATTTGAGCATTGAATGTGATCTGAAATGGTAGAAATGTGTTAAGGGAAATCTGGAAAATGTGTGTCATAGAGACCTTAGTGGTTGATTGTGGTCAAAGTGGTTTTTGGGGTGTTTGTGGAGTTGCCATTGTGTTCCCTAGTTAGTGCTTAGAGTGTATGAGCATTGTGGGGAGTTTGGGAACCTTTGGGCATGAATTTGACCATCTGGTGTTTTTCTGGTTTTCTGCAATTCTGGGTTTCGGATGAGCATCACTCGAGCAGAGGAAGAACGTGCTCGAGTGATGGAAGAGTTTTCCCTGTCCTGCTTCGAGTGCGTCTGGGTTTCTTTGGGTGATGCTCGAGCACAGCGCTTTGTGCTCGAGTGAGCGAAGAACATGCTCGAGCAGGCATGGTCTGCTCGAGTGAAGGTGGGAGTTCAGAGTGAAGGGTTTCTTTCGGGTCTTCACTTGCTGGTGGATGCCACGAGTGTGCTCTGACACTCGCGAGCATAGCCTTCTCACTCGAGCACTGGGGGTCATGCTCGAGTGAGGTTGTGCTTCAGGAGGGAGTTGTGCTTTCGGGCTCTCACTTGCGAGTGAGGTGCTCGCGGGTGAGAGGTGTGTGCTCGCGGGTGTGAGGTGTGCTCGCGGGTGTGAGGTGTGCTCGCGGGTGGGAGTGTGCTCGCGGGTGTGGTTTTGTGCTCGAGTGATCCTATGCTTGGAGAGCTTTGGGTGCTCTCGGGTCCTCACTTCCTGGTTTTCTCTCGCGTGTGCTCGAGTGAGGTATTTGGCCTTGTGCTCGAGTGAGGGTCAGCGTGCTCGAGTGAGCCAGTTCCTGCAAGTGTCTTTATGCTCTCGGGAGCTCACTCGCAGTCTCACTCGCACTTGTGCTCGAGTGATGTCCGTACTTGTGCTCGAGTGAGAGCATCTGTGCTCGAGTGAGAGGACCAAAAATCTGTGTTTTGCCTTCGAGTAAGGGGTCTTTTGGGTAGGTTCTTCCAACCCTTTAGGCATATGTTTAGGCCTATTCTAGTCACCTAAAGAGTCCTAAACGATAACCAACTTAGAGTATTGTTGAAATGTGATTATGGAAAAGAAATTGATCAAGTGTCCCTAATTTGAATAGGATTTGACATCTGTCGAACGCGTGAGCCCACTGTGCCAAAGATTATCAGGAAAGATTCAGGTAGCGACCTCTCTCTTATACTTTGTGTAAATGTACTGTATGTTTGCCTATCATGCATTGTGTGCTGCTGCTGCCTTGAGATACATTGTGATACGTTGTGGAGCTTTGTGTACTGTGGAGCATAGTGCCTTGTGATACATTGTGTTTGGAGATGCTTAGTGATACATTGTGCTTTGAGTTGCTGCTACATAGTGTTCACCGCGAAAGCGGGCTTTGTGCATAGTGATTACCGCGCGAGCGGGCATAGTGTCTGCAGCGAAAGCTGTCATTGTGATTACCGCGAAAGCGGGCATAGTGCATTGTGATACAGCCGTGAGTGCTGTCGTCTGTGGCGCGAGCTATGGATCATTGTGTTGCTGATGATGTTGGTGAACATGATACATTACATGCTTTGTGTTTATATATTGTATGAGTGAGTTGTTGCTCTGGGATTCTCAAGAATCTCATTCCTCCATATGACTAACCTTTCAGGCAGGGCAAGTGGCTCGAAGGAGAAGCGACCAACCCGGAGTGGTTAGGGTCTCTTAGGGACGTTCATATTTTGGGATAGTTGGTTATCCTTACTTTGGATTTGGGATTGCCAAAGTGTAAATTGATGTAAATGATTATTTTGATCGTGTAATCCCCGTTGTTGGGAAATATAAAACCCTTATTATTTATGTAAGTAACCCGGGGTTGCCGGGATTTTAGTTTCCGCACTTTGATATTTATTATGTACTCTGATTTCTCAAGTAGTTATATCCGTACATGAATGTGAGACCAGGAATATATAAGTTTTGAAATGATTTTTCGAACGCCCCATCTCTTGGATGAGGGATTATAAATTGTTAAACCATCTTATTGGTCTCTATTTCATTTAAATTTCGTAATCCGGATGTAATTACGGTAAGGGGGTTACAAAACCGGTTAAGGCAGTGGTTTAAGGGTCAGTGGGTCAGACCGGGGGTCAACCCGGGACCAGACCGGTGATAATTAAAATAATTTAATTTAACTTAGATGTATAAAATTATTTGTGTTCTAATAATGTTTTTTTAATAAAAGTAATGTTTAACATATTCTATAATATATAGTTATAGTATATATTGATGGAAAAAAAAAGTTAAAGTATATATTATTATATTACATTACTATAATACAGTAACAGATGGCTTCCCTCCTTCATATTATATAATATTATGATTATATGGTCTTCTCTTGCAATATGTTCGTGAAGGAGATAACACATCTTATCTGAGACCTACTTCGAAAAACGTAAAATGAAATGATAGAAAGCCAACAACTCCAAGGAAACACCACGCCCCTGTCAGAAAAGAAGTCAGACATTTATGATTTATTTTCCTTTGCAATTTGAATATCTATCAGTTCTTGAAGCTTTGAAAGTTGAAACCAACCTCAGTTTTTTGGTCCGACTCTCTCTCTCTCTCTCTCTATCTATGAGAAGATTTAACTACAACAATGGAGTCCTCCCTCTCTTGAATCATTTTTTCCCCTCTTTCTTGAGTTCTTCCTACTTCACTGTAAGTTTTTATTTTTTTATGACATCTCGTTTTTTACTGTTTCCCTTCTCCTCTTCTTGCGGAAATTTTCTCCATCTTCTTCCAAGAGTCTCCCAGAGTCTCCGCGTTCCAAGCTTTCGGTAAGGTGAAAAAGTTTACCCGGGTGACCCATTCAGCTCCGCGGGTTGACCGGGTTGCTCCCGGGTTACACCGGTTTATTCCGAGTTGACCGGGTTGAAGATCTACCGATTCTAGCCATCACCCGGACCGGACCAGTGGCCGGGTCACCGGTTTCCGGTCTAAACCGGCCGGTCCGGTCCGGTTTTTAATACATTGGTTTCTATATATTGAAATGATTTTTTAATTAATTTTCTCCATTTAATTATATACATATAAAAAATGAATAAAATTGACTTTAATTAATTTAAAAAATATTGAGATTGGAGTTTAAAAGCTAAGAGCTTCCTCTTTGAAAAACTTGGAATCGCATTTCAGAAAAACTTAAGAAAAAAAATTAAGGGGAAAAAATATGGATCTCATCATGATGGACTAAGAAAAATTGGTATAATTTGTAAAAAATGTAAAACCTCATTATTTCATACGAACCATTTTGACCTTGATGAAGTTTCAATTCAATTTCACCTAAATTATTTCCATATCCCCTGGCCATACACATGTTATAATCATTATGATTCTTAATATGAAACATATTTATCTAACTTGATTAGATTAATGAAGTTAGTTAATATATCATGTTTTTTTTTAAACACCTTAATCATCCTCTTTAATTCCCTCTATCTCTCTCTTATTTGATTATTACTGAGATATCATCAATAAAGGTAAATTAGAAAACAAAATTGATAAATATAAGAAATATGATTTACATTTAAAATTATAATTAAATCTCCAATTAGGTCCTTCAATTTTATTTTGACACTTGAGTGTTTTTATTTACTTATTAAATTCTTTAACTCTATAATGTTAGCACAATTAGCTTATGTACATGGGCCAACAATCCTAACAAAGCAAAATTATAGGGATTAACAGTACTAAAAGAGTAAATTTAAAATAATATATAGAGAGAGAAACACACATATACTAAATAAAAAATGAAAGGAAACTACAGGTATCTCAAGAATAGTTTTCCCTTATTTATAATCCAATAGTCCTATTTATAAATGAGGGAGAGGGGACCTTTTTTTTGTCATTAAATTTTTTATACAAACTTTAAATTTTATTTTATTTTTGGTAAAATACAAACTTTCAATTTTAGTTTCATTTATTATTGTATTTACTTTACTTTTAAGGTTATATATGATCAAGGTTTTCCACTTGAGGCTTAGAGGGCAAAAAGATTTTACCTCACCAATAAATGTACTTCTCAGAATTTAAACTTATATTGTCTTTCTTACAAGGTTGAGACCCCTTACCATCTCAACCAATTGCTTGTTGTGTAACATCCCAATTTTTAGGCGTCCGCATTTCCGGCTCATCAGAGTGATGAGAAAAAAATTTCTCATCATCAAAACGACACAGTTTCGCTTAAGGGAGTGATATGAGCCATTGATATAAAAATAATCAGGGTCGTCTGTGACATATCTAGTATCTTAAAATATTTTTTAAGTCTCTCTTGTCATCCTAAAATAATTTTTACTACGTTTAACCCCTTAAAATATTTTTTTAGTTGTACCTAGTGTGTTAGCAGACTGACTACAATTTTACTCTTAATGTATTTTTTCAACTCTAAAAAGTTCTTTTAACCTTTTAAAATATTTTTTCAGTTATACCTAGTGATTTAGGATATTGACTACAATTTTACCGTTAATGTATTTTGCTTAGTAGTAACGAGCATAAAAAACTTAGGATACTGATTTATTGATTTCCACCTTTTCTAAAATATTTTTTAGTAGCATATAATATTTTAAAGTAATTTTTGGATCTAAAAAAATATATTAAGGGTAAAATTGTAGTCAATATGCTAACACACTGGGTACAACTGAAAAATATTTTAAGGGGTTAAAGGTAATAAAAATTATTTTAGGATAAGAAGAGAGACTTAAAAAATATTTTAAGATACTAGATACGTCACAGACGACTCTGATTATTTTTATATCAATGACTCAAATCTCTCCCTTAAGCAAAACTGTGTCGTTTTGATTATGAGAAATTTTTTTCTCATCATATCGATGAGCCGGAAATGAGGACCCAATTTTTAGTCACCAATTTTCCCTGTATGCAATGGATACATTTAATGGAATAAAAATGGTGGATTGTAATGTACATGAATTTTTACAAAAATGTAGTGACAAAATAGTAATTTACCAACAAAGTAGGAAGGAATTTATTCTTCCCTTCTCTCTCTATAATTTTGATTAAACAGGGTCAATAAAAGGGAAATATTTATTTACTTGGTTACTTGGATATTAAATATGCATGTGTCATGATTTTAATCAAGTAAAAAGATGAAGCCAAAAAAAGGGGAGTTGAAAAGTCAAAGATAAATGGGAATTAAAGGATTAATTGTGTGGCAATTGAGTGAATCAATTAAGAAGCCCATTTGGTTCATTTGGAACCCCATGTAGGCGCGCTTTGGTCTTAGAGGAGAGAGGAAAGGTTAGTTCAATTAATTGGAGATAAGCATAACAAAAACCAATGATCAAAATCTATTAAAATATTATTTTCATAAAGTAAGAAAGAGATGATTTTAAGCTTCATTATCCTCTCCCTTCCTCTTCATTTTCGTGAAGCTGCCCAAACATAGAGAGAGAGAGAGAGAGAGAGAGTTGAGCGAAGTTGGAGAGCTCAAGAAGACAAGAACACAAGTACTAGGGTTCAAGCAAAATCTAAGGTAAGAGTTGAGTTCTCATGTGGTTTTGCTTGCTAAATCGTAGAATACCTCTTCTAATTCTTATATCTACATGGTCATCGCTTATAGCAAGGCTAAAACAAGAAGGAAGAGGGAGTGAAAGTGACATTATAGAGAGAGAAAGTGAACAATCAAAAGGTAACTCTCAAAACTTCAATTCCCTTATGTTATACGATGCTAGTGGTTGTTACTATTGAGCTTGGTTTGATTTGGCTTGGTTTTGTGGTTTTGGAAGATGAACCCTAGAAATGTTATGTTGTCAAAATTTCCTCAAATCATGCTCATTTAATGTTTAAGTAGCTGAACATATGATTAGAAGTGGAAAGAAAGTGATTAAATAAGAGAAATCCATGAAACACCTTTTTCCCTTCTAAAATCCGCCTAATTTTGTCCAGCTACTGTTCACTCAAGATAGGGCTAGAATTTTGAAATTCTGATGGTTCCATTGAATTTAAAGGAAAAATTACATGGGAATATAAGTGTTCATGATTTTTGGAAGTTTGTATACAAATATGGAATTTATTAAAGTTGCAAATGCATGTTGTTTGATTGTCTCTTGTGAGGCAGTATTATTGTGCAATGCATTTCGTTGATCAAACCAAATCCAAATTCAATGAAATTTGTCAGGATTAAAGTAGACATATAAAGCTTTAATTTGATAAGTAATGGGCTATTTTTGGACTTGCATACTAAGAGATAAGAATTTTTAAAGTTGTGCCCTATTTTTGGACTTGATTCTGGAATAGTGTGGGAATTTATGAAATTCTATAATTTTGGGGTTCTATATGGTGGTAGTTCATATTTTTCCTATATAGAGGAATTCAAGAGCTTTTTCCATAGAACTTGGAACCACTCCAATTTGATTTTTGTAGAATTAGTTATAATTTTTGAAAATTAAGCCAAGAACACAGGATTTCTTGGCCATAGCCAAGGATTTTTGGCAGGGGCCAAAACCCCAGTTTCAGTATTTTCACACTTTTAATGGGTTTAACTTCCCTAACCCTATGGCCACTTGTTTGGGCTTCCAATGGTTGTCTCAATAACCTAAAAGATAACCAACAAAAGTAATTTGGAAGAGCCTAAAGTTATACATGAATGGATATTAACCTAATTCTTATACATTTGGAATTTTAAGGCCCGATTGGTAGCCCGAGCTATGATGCGAAGTACAAGGAGCATTTTTATGAGTCAAAAAAGGGTTTACGGTAGTAACTTTATTTCTCATATACTATGTGAATGTTGATATATTGTATGTTACTGTATTTTGTGATATGAACATGTGCCTAGAGAACATTACCTAGCTGTGGTCGGGGACACAGCTGAGGTATATGGACATGTAAGGGATCCAAATAGTTATTTGACCTTGAGTATTGTATACACACACGTTATAATATGAATTTTCATTTTACACTATATGGTGCATTATATATTTAATTTTCGTATTTTATATGATTGATTATATGTTATTACTGAGATTCTTATGAATCTCACCTTTTTTCAAATAAACAAACATTCCAGCAGAAGCTAGTGGCTCTAAGGGCAAACCAGCAAATATGGGTAGTTGACCCAAGACAGGAGATGTTTGGTTATATTAGTTTGATTTTAAAAATTTTGGACAATTTGTATATATGTTATGAAACCCCGAGGGGAAAACCAGTAATGTAATCAAGCCTATTATTTCAATAATATCAGTATACTTCTGTTATTCCTGCATTATCCACCGAACTGTGCTCCAATACTCTAACTAATATCAATGGTAAGTGGTATGTAAGACGGGGCCTTACATGTTGGTTATTTTTAAGGTTATATAAAAGATAAAGTGTTCATGATATTTAATAGCAATGAATAAAGTTGTAAAAAAAATAATTTTTTTATTTAAAAGAGTTAACGTGCAATTTTGCCCCAAGAGTAACTACTAAATAGCGCTGGTTATTCAGAATTTTTTTAAGAAGCAATTTTACCTAGAAATTAATGTTGGTAAAAAAAAAAAGAGCAAATTCAACATAACTATTAAAAAATTAATGTTGATAGTAAAAAAAATTAACATTGGTCGTTAACATTTTCAATAAGAAAGGGTAAATTTGTTTCCGAAAAAACTTCCAAATACACAATACTCTTAAGTGGTTATTTCTGGGTAAAACTGCACTTTATTCGTATTTAAAATTTATTGACCAATTCGTTCAAAAAATAAAAATGAAAAAATGAAAAATGTTTTAAAATAAAAAGAAACAGGCAGAAAATGAACTTTAAAATTGCTAAATTTGAAATCAAATATTTTCCAAAAAAGGAATTATGAATTACTTATCAATAGTTTCATCAATTCCTTTATCAACTATTGATAATAAACCTTATTTAAAATTTTACATTTTTTTTTCTGATCCCCCTAAAATTAATGCTATATTAAATAATCATGATCATCTTCGCTATCATAGCACCTGGTTATACAAACAAACTTCGGCCAAAAATGGTTTATACATACAAACTTGTTTTTTTTTTTTTTCCTTTTTTAATATCACAGCACACTATTGATAAAATATTGTATTTTCATTATTTTTTTTCCCGATATTGTATTCCCATTCATGCCTTTAAACTTTATTTTAATATTTATGTTGGCTAAAATATATTTTTAGTCTTTTAAGCTTATATGAGGTAGGCTTTTGGTCCCTTAACTTTATAATGTATATTTTTGATATTTGGTCCCTTAAATTTTTAAATTATACTGTTGGTCTTATAATTTTAACACCATCCATTAATGTTACTAACGAAAAACACTAACACAGCAAACTCAAATGATAACTGTGTAAGCTTAAGTGACAACTGTTTTATTAAATTCTATTAATCTTAAATTTAAAATATGCTAAAATTAAAAATATCTAAAAATTAAACCTAATAAACTAGTCAATATCAAAACCTCAATTGCATTAAAAATTTTAGTTTTATAATATAAATATATTAGTTTAATAATCTAAATATCAAAATATCGACTTCATTTGCAAAGATTTATTGGTATATTTTAGTTTAATAATTTAAATATATTATATTAAAAAAATTAAAACTCAAATATGTGTTGTCAACTACACAGCCATCACTTAAATTTATTGCGTCAACAGTTTCAGTTAATAACATTAAGGATTTAACAGTGTTAAAAATATAGGACCAAAAGTATATTTTATAAAGTTAAAGAACTAAAAATATATATATTCTTTAGCCTATTTATATTTGTTATGCTAGCTTTGTACTTTGTAAGTCATTTGTTTGATTTAATTAATATCAAACTTTTTTTATTTAAAAAAAGTTGATAGAATATTGTAGTATATATTCAACGAACGTAATAGAATGAGTAATATTTTATTGGGAAAAGTAGGGAGAAGGACCAATGAAAAAGAATATTTATTAATAAGGACTTTAAAAGTTGTAATTACTTTAAAGATAAAAAATTTAAATATAAATCTTCAATCACGAAATTAACCTTGACCAAACTTCGTACATTTTCTCTAGCCCCCATCTCAACTGTTTAATAGTTAGTTATTAACTGATGTTCCCTCCTCAAGTATGTCCTTAAATTGATTTATCTTTTTATTTAAATATTGAAATTCCTGTAATATTGATAGTATATTTAGGAATTTATTGTTTAAGAATTTTAGATTTTGCATTTTTATAACATTCTTTTTAGGTGCATCCCGTTGTTTAAACTTTTTTCCCTAAGAAATCACATATTTTTAAAAGAAATATATTATAATATTTTTTGTGATTTTTTTACGTTTGTATAAATTATCAAAATCTAGAAAGAGAAAGATTTCTAATTATTATAAATTTTAGAGGTTATTTTAATTTGGGTGACATTTAAGATAATCAAGTGCATATAAGAGAGAATATCATAAAAACATTGAGTTGTATATATATGCTTTTTTATCAAAATATATATATGAAAATATCATCAAATTTGATAACTAGCTGCCAAATAGTATGGAAGGTTAATTTCATAATTAAAATTTTATATTTTAATTTCTTGTTTGTGAAAATCATTACAATTTTTAAGATTTTTATTAATAAATATTTTGTTTCCTTGGCCATTCTCCCTAATTCTCCTGATTTTATTTTGGCTTGATTTCTATGGCATTTATCATTATTGTATTACATTTTATTCCATAACTATATCTTATTACTATATCCCCAAGCACCTTGGAGAACCATATCACATCACCGGCTCTGATACCAAACCACATCACCGGCTTTGATACCAAAAGATAGGCACCAAAGCACCTTGGAGAACCATACCACAAAGCTAGTTGTTGAAATGGGAGAGCCAAGGAACTTAAGTATTATTCTAATACTCCGTAGGTAGACCTCTCCGGTCCTCAAGCCACCAGCACTGATACCAAAAGATAGGCACCAAAGCACCTTAGAGAACCATACCACAAAAGCTAGTTGTTAAAATGGGAGAGCCAAGGCACTTAAGTACCCCATAAAGCAGTCCATACTACTCGATGTAGGACTTTGACAGCCTATACTAAGCCGACGTCTCAGCCGCTAGCCACCGGCTCTGACACTAAATGATAGGAATCCAAGCATATTGGAGAACCACACTGCAAAAGCTAACTATTCAGGTGGGAGAGCCAAGGCACTTAAGTATCCCATCAAGTAACCCATACTACTCGATGTAGGACTTTAGCAGCCTATACTACCTTGGTCTCTATCATCTGTCACACTTGCTTTGTACAAGGTTTCTGACAGAATATCCGGTGATTAGGAGGCACCCAATTTGGCTCTCCTCTGAGGAGGTTGGAAAGATCTATAGCAATGTGGTTCCTTCCATCCTCGCAGGTATTATAAAATTTCTGGAGAAGCTGATTAAGTGATTATACTGCGCCGCGGGCATTCTTGCTGTGGCGTTGCTGAATGAACGACGAAAACGTAAGAATGGTTAAAATTGATAGTATGACGATACGACTTGATACGACTCATTAATAAATTTATTTTATTTATATATCATTGAAATATTGTGTTATCTTTAGAAAAATTTTAGTTCTGTTTGTATATTGAACTATTGATGGAAGAGATGCACTTTGCTCACGAAAAGATGAATGAGTTTATGGTAAGGGTATACACTTCATTGAGAAAAGGTAAGCAGAAAAGTAGAAATTTGAAGATCTAAGGGAAGACAATACTTGAAGCTGAACTTTCAATTCACATTATTCCACACTGCCTAATAATTGAACAATGACGGCTTACTCAACTCAACTAGTGAAAAACGTCAGACATAGAACAAGTAAAATGGCATTACGTGTAAAAAATCTAATCAAAGGCTTGCAGGCCAAGCTAGGGGTGAACGATTGTTGCTTCATCTGTTACGCTTCAATCTTATATTACATGCTCCAAAGTAAGGCCACCATTAATGTCTCGATTATTTATATTTTCTTTATCAATTGAAAGAACCCAGAACAACCAATTGGCTTTCAGTTTCTCACTTATAGAAACTACAAAATCTTTCCGTCTAAAACAAAAGAAAAGGCATGCAAAATAGCCACTCAAAATCGTTCAATAAGCACTGCGACTTAAATTTACCCCATAGCTCTTTATATCCAAAACCAAAGAGAGAGTTAGTGTACACAATGACTCAGGATGCTGTACAATTCAAGAAACTATTACTGTACATAATGACTATTCTGCTGTACAAAAGAATGTACGACTTGAAAAACAAAGAAAACCAAAAAAAACAAAAAGGCCAGTGTCTTCTGAACAATGTACTGTCAGACTTGACACACATTCCAGCCAGCTAGGAGACAAGTAAAAAGAAGAAGAATCTGCACCAAAAACAGTCAATTCCATTAACATTCAAAAAAACATATTACAATTGCTAATTCATCAAACCAAAAAGAGAAAGCATGGGTACAACCTAAAAAAGCAATAAAGCAATAGAAACAAACACAACAAATAAAACTACCCTTAACACAAAATCTTAGCCTATTCCTTAAGACATCTACCTATAAAAGTAATAGAAACAAACACAACAGAAATAACTACCCTTAATTAATGTCATCCAGCACAAGAACATTAGATAGAACAGACTTATGCAGGCTTTTAGAAAGGGAATGCAGGGAGTTATAACCTATCTTTTTATAAAGGTAATCAAAGAAAACCTGATGTAACATACGGATGAACACTAGAAAAGGTCCCAAAGAGAAATTGCAACGATTAATCAAAAGAGCTGTTATCGCAGAGTATTTCGCTTTTCTCACCAGCATAAAATTACACAGGCTGCCTCCTTTCCTATTCATTCCTAGTAGTATCATAAGAGTTTATCCTAAGATACTGTTTAATAGGTGATAGTCTGACTACTTCACTAGCAGGTTATGTAACGGGTACTTCACTAGCAAAACATCTCTTTTGTAAATATAACTGTTATTGTATGGCCCTTAACTATAAACTTAAGCTTCCGAGTTGGTTGATAAATATCAAACATAATCATTAAAATCCATGCTATGCAAGTAGCATATGATTCTTCCCAATTGTGAAATCCTGTCTAGCATAAGATAACCAAACATACAAATCTCAAACAAGTGGGAGCTTTCTACTCATTCGCAAAGCTTCATCCTATCAATATAAAGCATAATTGATGAACAAATGTGGTAACTTGCAAAGTTTTTCTAAATCACAAAATCTGGTTATATAGGTCATCAATGGTAATGAAATTAACTTTAAGTTGCCTCCTAAAAATATTAAGAATAGCCAGTAAGCTTTTTTTTTCATCTTAAAACATGAATTGAGTTTATATGGAAAATTTCAAGAGGACATTCATATTGTAAACTAGTAAGATAAGTTTCCATCACATAGTCAGACTAAATACTTAATCACTATAGGAGAAAATTAAGAAAAGAACATAGTACATACCAGAAGAAAGACCAATTTATGGTGGATACGGTCTGGTAGTAAGAGGCCGTAACTATATCTTATTACTAGATCCCCAAGCACCTTGAAGAACCATACCACATCACCGGCTCTGATACCAAACCACATCACCGGCTTTGATACCAAAAGATAGGCACCAAAGCACCTTAGAGAACCATACCACAAAGCTAGTTGTTGAAATGGGAGAGCCAAGGAACTTAAGTATTTTCAAATACTTCGTAGGTAGCCCTCTCCGGTCCGCTAGCCACCAGCTCTGATACCAAAAGATAGGCACCAAAGCACCTTAGAGAACTATACCCCAAAAGCTAGTTGCTGAAATGGTAGGGCCAAGGCACTTAAGTACCCCATAAAGCAGCCCATATTACTCGATGTGGGACTTTGACAGCCTATACTAAGCCGACGTCTCAGCCGCTAGCCACCGGCTCTGATACTAAATGATAGGAATCCAAGCATATTGGTGAACCACACTGCAAAAGCTAACTATTGAGGTGGGAGAGCCAAGGCACTTAAGTTTTAAAAATGTGTATATATATTGAAGAACCAAGAAATCATTTTTGGAAGACAATACAGGGGAAGCTGTAATTGTTGCTGTGATCTTCTCCAAACATAAACGGCTTCGTTTAATCTCTCGTATTCTTCAACCTCTTCTCTCTTATGCCCACGGTATATTTTCTCTTCTGTTTTCATGATTCCTTCTTTCTTTCCTTCTTTTAACCAGCTGGGTTTAGCATATCAGGGATTGATTCTCTAGTAATTGCTTGTTTGAGTAGTCTTTTGTTTGTGTTTCTGGATTCAGTGTCGACTTCGTTTGTCTGTAATCTTCATTTATTTGTAGTGTGATATATTTTGAGGAAAGAGGGAGGAAGTTCATTAGTGATAATCCCCCCCAAAAAAAAAACACAAACAGTGGAGCTATTTAGGATTGGATTAAGTGGTTTCCATTGAAAATGACTAAAGGAGTATTTTAGTGAAACCAACACAAATTTTTTAAAATAACTAATTAAATTAAGTTTTTTAATCTTTGCAAATTAATTATTTAGCTCCTATATTCAAAACTAGGGGGGTTAGGATCGGATGTTGTGTGGAGTGACCAAGCTACTTGAAAGCTAGAGTATGGTATGGTATCAATTTTATTTTTCGTTCATTTTTGTTTCTGTTATTCATTTGACACAATATTTCTCGGTTTAAATTACAAAGAATATTCCGCCTTTGATGACAAAATAATACACGTTTACTGTAACATCCTATTTTTTTAGAATTAGACTTAGAGATTTAAATGTAACTTAAAGTATATAAGAAGCATATGTTTTGTTTATGAGAAAATGTAGTATAGAATTCATATTTCCCATTAGTGTATTTTAAAATTCATATATATAAATGAATATTGAATAAAATACCTTATTAGAATGAGTACTTTTGATATATGCACGTGCGTTATTTAGTAGCGAATTAAATTATGTTGAGTAAATTAAATGATAATTAGAAAAATTTTAAGATCAATTTTAAAAGATTGAGATTTGTTATGGAGTTATGATTATATTATTCATATCTAATCAGATTTAATATTTGAATATCATTTCAAATAAGCATAGTCAACATTTTATTAAATAAATATAATAAAATTTAGGCTAAAGTATTATTTTCATCAGAGCCGGTAAAACGAGTTGTAACTTGTGGGTCAGGCCTACTAGCCCCTCAAAAGTGGCAGGCTCAGGCTAGCTAAATTCTAGCCTGACTCATCCGGCCCGTTGGTTGGGCCACTAAAACCATTTTTATTTTTATTTTTTGCAATTTTCCTTAAAAAATAAACCCAAACCCATTTTCTTTACTTTGATGGCATGTTTGACTCCTTTCTCATGTTTTTTATGTGACACTTTTATTCAATTTTATTTTTATACTATATTAAATTAAAGAGAAAGGTGTTTATATTTTTTTTTGTGATGTAAGTAAGTGAAAGAGAGAGGGATGTGAGAGTAGAATGGTTGCTTGACACAAAGTACAAAAGAAAGAAAGTGTGATATAAGTGGATGAAAGAGAAAAGGGATAAGAGAGTAAGAGAAAAAGAATATGACAAGTTTTTTTAAAAAAAGATTAATTGGCAGGCTAGCCGGCCAACCATCTTAGTTGGGCTGCACAAGCCCATCTCGATTAGCCCATGGGTTGAGGCGAGCTAGCCCGCAACCCACAGGCTAGCCCGAATTACCATATCTACTTTTGAGTTTTTTAAGTTTACATGAGGTCTATTTTTGATCGCTTAACTCAATAAAATATACTTTTGGTCCTATAATTCTAACATAATTAATGTTACTAATGAAAAATATTGACGCAACAAACTTAAGTGATGATTGTGTAAACTTAAGTAATAACTGTGTAATTAAATTCTATTAACCTTAAATTTAATATATATATGTACACTGAAAAATATCTAAAAAATTAAGGCTAAATTATACAAAATCCCCCTGAACTTTGGATCAGTTCCATATAATGTCACGCCTTTATTTAAATTTCACCTTTACCAGAGTATTCAAGGAAAACGATATGCGGTTCGATGGGCAACATAGGAATAGCATCAAAATACTAATAAAAAGTGATTGATTATAGAAATTCCTTATAGGGGTTCGTGCATAATAATTATCATCAATGTAGCCGCACAGGTCTACCAAGGTGTCTGAACCCGTCTAAGTGAAATGGAGACATCTTCCCGTCTTCGTTCCACCACCGCAATCCCCTCGTATGGTTCTTTTCTTTGTTCTCATCATATATTCTGTCTTCACCTAACTAAATTGTTGGTAGGGGAGGGTGAGATTCGAGAGAATCTCAATAGAAAAATAATATCAATATGCATGTAGGATAAGTGCTTAATGCATGACATGCTTGCATTATATAACTCATGTTAACACGATGACATATCTACTGCTCAATGTTTCGTGCAAGAAAACTATGGCCACAGTATAAACAAAAACAGAGCTTCAATCAATCATATATGTTTCACATAATCAACCAAAGCAATAACATGCATCAATACACTAGCACAAATATCAAATACATGCAGAAGAGGTAAGTTCCTTGCCTTAACCATTTTTTGCCTCAAAACGCGTGCCTCAAAAAACGTGCAAAAAAGCTCAGGGCTCAATATTCGATCCTACAATGTCAAATGTACTATTTAAACACTTTCATAGTGTTTCTTGGGGTTAAATGTGTCTAGTTTCAAGGAAAAATATAGCCTTTTGTTAGATGGAGGCACAAAATTCCCAGAATTTTAATCTTTGCCTGCTGTTCCAGAAACGTTTCAGTTTTTCTGGGCTAACTTCAAAAATTCATATATTTTTGTATGTAGCTCTATTGAGTCATATGACCTATCAAATTAAATCTTAGGATGTCTACTTTTACCTTGTGAAATTTCATACTTTTTTGTCATCATTTGGTCATACAAAATCACATGACAAGCTTACTGCCTTATAGGCAATTTCACCAAAAACATAATTATATCCTCCAAAATTCACCATTTCATTTTCTTTAATGTCCCAATGATATAAGGAACATTAGATAATAGATTTGGGACATCTACTAAATCGAGGGTTAGTAGTCCACTTATTTCAGACTTATTCTTTAGCCTCAAATTCCAAAATTCGGGGTATTACATTTCTGCCCCCGTTCAATAAATTTCGTCCTTGAAATTTAAACATCTACAAGTTGTGGATAACTACTTATCACTCAATCCATCATGTTTTCATTTGCAGCCTCACAAGCCGTGCAACATAATGATCATATAGTCTCGGGTCTCTACCCCCTTCCTCTAGTCACTACCAGTCACATTTCTGAATTCATCTACCAGCCTATGGACATACTGGTCCACTAGGTATTAGGCCCAAGCACATACAGTTCACCATGCTTATGCTGTGCAACTCTGATGTTTCACACTATCTAATACAATATAAGTGGGACTACACTATCTGCCCATACTTAGCTTACTTCCTCAGTTGGATCCCATTAGACCTCCATAGTAATCCCTACTTGTTTCGTAATTCAGTTCAGTTGAAAATGTTCAGGGCCAACCACTATTGTAAACCCTACTTGTTTCTTACCTCGGTTGGATTCTACTTGGCCTTCATAGTAACACACAATTGTTCATAGAGAATGCGATAATGTATATGCCTTGCACCATATAATACAATATAATACCAACACATAACTCAGTTCATTCGGAAATGTGTTCAGAGCCAACCACTATTGTAACCCCTTCACATTCTGTACCTCAATCCTTGACTAGACATGTCAGTGTACCTGAAGGCACTTTGTATCACACATATTATAGAAGATGGCATATACAAAGCATACAAACATTCACATAGTGTATAGAGGATAGAGTTACTACATGATAGAGCTCAATATTTATATCTTTTTATTAATTAATCTTAGGCTTTTGTGGGACTTAATTGAATATTTTGGGCATAATCAAGTGTTAATGTGAGACTTTAATGGAAGAATAATTTGGGAATTAAAGTGGTTAAATTGTTATATTTTTAATTAATATTTGTTATTCCCATTATTCTTTAATTGTGAGCAAAAGATATTACCTTTATGAATATAATTTTGTAGGTGATGATATGGCATAACTTACTCATTTAAATTAGAGAGAATTGAAGAAAGAAAAGAAAGGAGGGAGTGGACCAATTGAATTAATTGAAGAAATGAAAAGAGGGGACCACATGGAATAAGAAAAGAAAAGGGAGCATAAAGAATTGACGTGGGGACCATAATTGGGAGCATATGAGAATTGGTGTGAAGATGAGACATGCTGAACCGAATTGGAGAAGAGAAGCAAGCTGGACCAAACCAAAAGGAGACCTTGACCGAGTTGGAGAATTGAAGACAAGAAGCAAGAGTGAACCGAATTGGCTAGTTGGACAAAGAGGGAGGATAAAGAAAAGAGGAGTTGAATAAAGAAAGGAATGGAGACCGAATTGAGAGAGGAGTGAGTCGATTTTGTTGACTCAATTGGAGCTGCTGGACCGTGTGGCATTAATGAAGAAAAAGCAAGTAGCTTGACTGAATTGGAGATGAAGAACCGAATGAGAAAAGAGCTATGGACCGAGGTGAATGGTTGAATGAAGAATAAAGGAGCTTAGCCGACATTATTGACCCATTTGGCACTAAAGGCTGACCCAAAAAAAAAACTACTGGACCAATTAATAGAAGGAGCAAACAATTGAGAGACATGAGGGTTTGGCGGCTGTGCATAAAGAAAAGGGGGGACCACGTGAAAAAGGGGGCTGGACCGAAACCAAGAGGAAAAAGACGGAGAGCACACAATGAAATAGAGGAGGAGGCGCTGCACAATGGAGAAAAAGGGAGAGCTACGGAAATAAAGGAAAGGAGCAGCGAATGAAATGAGAGGGGAAGCAAGCACCGAATGTGATGGAGAGTGTGAATAGAGGCTGTGCAGAATTGAAAAAGACAAAGCAAGGCGTGAAGGCATCCATGGCTATTCTCCTCTTCATCCATCAAGCTTCATTTTCTTCCTCCATGTGTAGCTAAGCTTTGGTGATTTCCTTGAGTTGGGTAATGGTTTGAGCTTCTAAACTTCAATGGAATTTCTTTTAAGCTCTCTTTTTAGTTCATGATTATGTAGCTTGGTTAAGTATGTAATTGTGATCTAGATTGTTATGCCAAGTAATTAAACTTGGTTGTTGAGCTAGGAGTTGATTAATTAAGCTTTGTATGATTCATATTATGAGTAGGTTGAATTGTTTATCCCAACTTGGTTAAGTGGATTTAAATGATTAAACTGAATGTTTTGAATTGTTGTAATGGTAATTACAAGCTAGAATTGGAAGTTGATTATTCATCTCCTTGAGTTTGAATTATTTGGTGGTATTCATTTAATTGCTTCGGTAGAATGAATTAAATGATTATTGCAAGTATGGAGCTAGTGGTAACTTAGTACCATCCTCTTGACTCATATTGTGGAATTCATATCATTAGCAAGCAAGGAAGACTAAAATCCCAACCCAAGGGAATCCCATTTCATCATTATTCTAGTTTATTAAATTTACTTTGTTATTAGTGTTAAATTCAATTCCATTTGCTTCTTTGTTTTAAAAACTGAAAAATACAAAAATATTGTTTTAGCTTAGATTACTTCATAGTTTTAAATTCAAATTCACAAAATGATTTCTTACAACTTTAAGGTTTTTTATCACTTTACTACTTAGGAACTTGGAAATTAATCTCCTCACAAGAACGACCTAGGTTGAGCTACTACGCTACATTTTGAAACCTAGTTTTATTTTGTGAACTCACACGACATGGGTTCATCACTACATTAACCTTTCCTGGATAATATTGGATTTCTAATCTTTCCCTGGTCTGTGTTTTGCTGCATCTCTCACAGTTTATTACTATGATCCTTGAACATTACATACCACTTGTTATCGATTTGAATCAGAACAACAATATGCAGTTCGATGTACCTGTAGGTACCATGCTCAGTCATACTCAGTGTACCCGTAGGCACTATGTTTGATGTACCTAAAAGCATTATTCATCAGTTTCTATAAGTCCAACCCCTGTCAGTAAGCCCAATACAGGCCCAAGGGACATGGTTCCATATTCATCAATTTTGCCTTTTTATTGTCACAGTCGCACCAACATCGCACCCTTTCGAGGTAAGCTGGGTAACTGTGTACCTGGACTCAATCGAATATCCTTGCTCGCCTTTTTATTGTCACATCCCTATTCTTTCTAACTGGACCCTAATCTGATAACTAGACGACCTAGTCGTCGGGGCCAGGGATGGAGTGACAATGATATCGGCATTCCCTCCTTCTGATGGTTTTTTTCCTCCTTTCACAGGATTCGAACACTCACCTTAGGGGTCAAGATGAGTGCTATGGTGAACCCTGCTTCCATTAAGCTAGTGTCACCCCCAATCTCTAACTAGACCCCACTTACTAATATCAGATCACCTGGCTTGGAGGCATCTGCCTTAAGGTCGAGGGTGGGCTCATAAGGATATCCCAACTCCCGTTGTGGTTCCTTACGCCTCCACGGGAATTGAACCCACGTACTTGGGGGTAAGTACGAGGCCCATGCGAAACCTGCTATCATTTGGCCAATATTCATCAATTTCAGTCTCAATTTTAGTTTCAGTACGGTTTAATGTATCTGGCATATAGGATTTTACAACCTAAGGTCTCTAACCCAACTTTTAGGTTCATCATGATATCTTAAACCTTAACATCACATACATTGAAAATCATTTTCCTCAATTATACCCAATAGGTTTCGCTAAGAATCAAGATTAATAGCGTCTATTCTAACCTTCATGGTATTTGGGTAATATCCTCCAACCATTACTGAAGGTTCAACACTATGCACAAGGTTTAAACTTCTGTCATGATCAGAACCATAGTGCAACCAATTCACATTTTGACCTAGGCACTATTTCAGCTTAGATCTAATTCAAGCCTATTATCGACCTCTAGTATCATCAGATCAGATCCCCTAAGATCAGTATACGGTATGATCACTACTCATCATATAGCACCATATATCATATCTATATTCCTTTGACCCCATAGTGTTACTAAGGATCATTACTTAGCATAGAGAAACTGCAAAACATTTACTATGCCTCAAATTTTTATAACCCCATCAAATGGATCTTTCAGGGCAATATTCACTCCAACAAAAATGTTTCGATTTAAAATCAATACTTACATCATCATCATCATTATCTCCATACGTCTAAGCATCCTTTAAATCATCTAACATAAATGATCATTAGTCATGGAGAAACCTTAAGGCAATCACTGTCTCAAGTCTTCATGACCCTATCAACTCACTTCACAGGAGGTCATCCATTTTAGGATTTTCCTAGGTTGAGTGCGCTTAACTTTCACGTACCCATGGCTAAACATAGATACCAGCTTCTATTGCTTACATCCACGGGTACCCTATGACTACCCTCATCTCAAAAGACGTGACGGCTATCCCGGTCACCTAAAATATTGGTTGTGGACCGCATATTGGCCTTGACCGTACCCACATCCTCAAGTTTCACAATATCCTTAGACCATTCTCGTCTAGTATTACACCACTAGCTATCCTTCAGTACTCGCCATTTCTCAGGGTTGATTCATAAATCGGGAAAATGCCCTCCTTTAGTACCTCCATCCATGCATATTTCCTAGCACTGTGCAATCAAGACCATATTAGTATACCATCCTATTGCAAGAACTGCCCCACTACCAAAACCTCTTGGGCTTTTCCAGAACCACTTGAAGCTCCTCAAGAACCACTTTTGGCTCTGATACCAAAATGTGAAACCCTCATTTTAATTTCACCTTTACTAGAGTATTCGTGAAAAATGATATGCAGTTAGGTAGGCAACATAAGAATAGCATAAAAATACTGATAAAACGTGCTCGATTACAGAAATTCCCCGGAGGGGTTTGTGCATAATAATTACTATCAATGTAGCCACACAGGGCTACCAGGGTGTCTGAACCCGTCCGAGTGAAACGGAGTTATCTTCCCGTCTTCATTCCACCACTATAATCCCCTCGTACAGTTCATTTCTTTGTTCTCAGTATACATTCTGTCTTCACCTGTCTAAATTGTTGGTAGGGGAGGGTGAGATTCGAGAGAATCTCAGTAGGAAAATAATACCAATATGCATGTAGGATAAGTGCTTAATGCATGACATGCTTGCATTACATAACTCATGTTCACACAATGACATATCTGAGTGCTCAATGTTTCATGCAACAAAGCTATGGCCACAGTATAAACAAAAACAGAGCTTCAATTAATCATATATGTTTCACTTAATCAAGAAAAGTAATAACATGCATCAATACACTAACACAAATATCAAATACATGCAGAAGAGGTAAGTTCCCTGCCTTAACCCTTTTTCGCCTCAAAATGTGTGCCTCGTAAAACGTGCAAATAGCTCGGGGCTCCATATTCGATCCTACAATGTTAAATGTACTATTTAAACACTTTTATAGTGTTTCTGGGGGTTATATGAGTCTAGTTTTAAGGAAAAATATTGCCTTTTGTTAGATGGAAGCACAAAATTCCCAGAATTTTAATCTTTTCCTGTTATTCCAGAAACATTTCATTTTTTCTGGGCTAACTTCAAAAATTCATATATTTTTGTATGTAGCTCTAATTGAGTCATATGACCTATCAAATTAAAGCTTAGGATGTCTACTTTCACCTTGTAAAATTGCATACTTTTTCTCATGATTTGGTCATTCAAAATCACATGACAAGCTCACTACCTCATAGGCAATTTCACTAAAAACATAATTATATTCTCCAAAATTCACCATTTTATTTTCTTTATTGCCCCAAGGATATAAGGAACATTAGAGAATATATTTAGGACATCTGCTAAATCAGGGGTTAGCAGTCCACTTATTTCAGGCTTATTCTCTAGCCTCCAATCCCAAAACTCAGGGTATTATATATAACCCCCTGATATTTCAAAGTTTAAATTTAACCTCCATAACCTTTTATTTTTTATTATAGGTAACTTTCCGTTAACTGACCGTTATCTTTTTAACAAAAATTGCCATGTCAGAGTAACTGGTGACACATGGCATTCTACCAAAATTGCTAATTTTTCAAAATCCCCCTGAACTTTGATTAATTATAGATAACCCTCTGAATTTTGATCGGTTATATATAACCCCTAGAACTTTGATCGGTTATAAATAACTGATATTTCAAAATTTAAATTAAACTCCCTTCAAATTTTGATTTATTATATTAAACCACATGTCATTACTTCTATCATCTTAATAATTTTATTAAGATTTTTATTATCATTTTATCAATTAAAATAACTTTTTTATGACGAAAACTAGAAGGATAATATTTAAAAAAATATAAAAACCCTGAGAACGAAGCTTCTAAGGAAGATCAATCTCAATACTTATGCCTTATTTGGTAGCAATGGACTTAAGATGGAGAAGTGGAAGTGGAAATGAGTTCCACCATTTTGTCTGTTTGTTACCATGGAACCCACTTCTCCATGGAAGTCACTTCCATCATTTTTTATAGAAGTGACTTCTAACCCCAACCTAATGGAACTACGACCAGTTCTATGGAAGTTAAAAATGATGACCCTTTTACCCTTCAGATCTGGTGATGAGAGTAAAGATGACAACGAGGATGATGGACGAAGGCGACGGCAGGCGGTGATGGCACACGGTGAAGGCGATGGCAAAGGCATTGTTGGATGAAAAAGGCAAAGATCGCGGTAGTGACAGTTAGCTCTTCTATCTACGATATCTATGACAATATAGCTCATCGACGGTGAACGGCGAAGGTTTCAATGGATGGCAAAAGCAAACCTTCTTTTTCTTCTACTCCCTCTTCAGATCCATGACAGTGAAGGATGAAGGACGACACTTTGGTTTCAAATCTCCAACACATGACGGCACTTCGGTTGCAAAAGAGGATGATAAACCTTCTTATTTCTAGTTTTGTTCTTTGTCTTCTTATCCAGTGGAGATGCCTTTGGGGGCATTTTGGTAAAGTTTTGTAATAGACTTATATAACCACTAAGAACATATTGGAAGTGCCTAAAATAGTATATGAATGGGTTTTAACCTAATTCTTGTATATTTGACATTTTTGGACCAAGTTGAGGGCCCAGTCGTTGGCATGATTCACGAGGCACATGTTTCAAGGCGGAAAAGGGTTAAAGTAGGGAACTTACCTCTCCTGTGTGTATTTGATATTTGTGCTGGTGTATTGATGTATGTTATTGCTTTGCTTGATTAGGTGAAACATATATGATTGATTAAAGCTTTGTTTCTATTTATGCTATAGCCATAAGTATGTTGTTTGAAATATTGAGCATGCAAATTTGTCATTATGTTAGCAAGAGTTTATGTAATGCAAGTATGTCATACATTAAGCGCTTATCCTGCATTTATATTGGTACTGTATCTTACTGAGATTCTCTTGAATCTCTCCCTCCCCGCCAACAATTTAGACTTGTGAATACAGAAAGTACATAGAGATCAGAGAAGAAGACTACACGATAGGATTGCAGTGGTAGAATGAAGATGTGAAGATGTCTCCATTTCACTGGGATGAGTTTAGACACCCAAGTAGCCCTATGTGGATATATTGATTATAATTATCATGTACGAACCTCTATGGGGAAATTTCTGTAATCATGTACTTGTTATCAGTATATTTATGCTATTCCTGTGTTGCCCATCAAACTGTGTACCGTTTTCCGTAACACTCTAAAAAAACTGAAAATATGATAAGGGTGTGACACCTTCTAGTTCATTTGATCTTGTTCATAATTTTTTCTTCGTTTTCATTCAAAGTTTCTGACTTTGAATTTTTCTGGTTATTTTCTTGCTTGATTTGGTTTGATTTCTTGCTTATGGTGATTCAAGTTCTTGTAATAATCTTCATCCATGGCTGCCAACAATTTCTATGATGGTCACCGGTAATGTCACCAGTTTTTCTATAGAGGTTTATGGTGGTTGGAATTGATTTGGGAGGAGGCTAGGTTTTTTTCCATAAGGGTAAATTGGTTATTTTATATTTAAAATGAATGTATTGATTAAAAATTATATCATACTATTATAGCCATACCAAACACACTTTTATCCCCACTTTTACTTCTACTTCTACTTGCACTTCCACTTTCATTAAAAACTATTCTACTGTATCAAACAGGGCATTAGGGGAGTAGGCATCGGATCTAAGACCATTTTCGCTAACAAAATCCTTTAGCGATTTGGGACAGAAGCTTGGACACCACCGTGTTAGGATCAACCTTTAGTATTTTACCAATGGTCTTCCCTCACCTTCATAGAAATGTCTCACTGAAATAGTAGGCTGGAAGGTTGGGAATATTAACCAAAAATAGACATTTAGAAAAAGGTATCTATTGAGACAGAAGCTTGGACACCAATGTTTCTATATTTTTTAAATATTATTTTCCTAGTTTTTGTTATTAAAAAATTATTTTAATTGACAAATGATAGTAAAAATCTTAATAAAATTATTTAGATGATAAAAAATAATGACACGTGGTTTAATATTATAAATCAAATTTTTAAGGGAGTTAAATTTAAATTTTGAAATGTCAAGGATTGTAACCAATCAAAGTTTAGAGGGTTATCTGTAACTGATTAAAGTTCAAGGGGGTTATCTATAACTAATCAAAGTTTAGGGGGTTTTGTAAAATTAGCAATTTACATAGGACACCACATGTCACTTGTTAATCTGATATGACGCTTTCTGTTAAAAAGATAACGGCCAGTTAATGATATGTTGCTTATAATTAAAAAAAATAAAAGAACAAGGGGGTTATATTTAAATTTTGAGATATCAACAGAGTTATATGTAACTAACCCAAAGTTCAAAAGGTTTTGTATAATTTAGTGAAAACCTAATGAAGCAGTCAATATCAAAACCTTGGTTATGTTAAAAAATGTTAGTTTAAAAATCTAAAAATGTTGGTTTAATAATCTAAATATCAAAAAATAATCAAAACCTAAATATCAAGTTGGCAAAAAAACTTAAAGTATTCATTTGGTCCTTTAAATTTACTTCAAGTTTGAGTTTAGTCATTTGAATTTAAAAAGGTACTTATACTCCTTCAATTTTAACAATGTTACTTTCATTTAACGGAAAACACTGACTCATTAATTAAATGTTGACAAGATATAACTAAATTTTGAAATATAAAATAATTATATGAGTAACAAGTCAAAATGCAACATCTAATTTTATTTTAATCCACCATTTTTGTTTTTGGGAAAGAGGAAAAAGATCTTGTTCCTTCCCCTTTCTATAAGACCACCATCTCCATCATCTCTCCTCTCCTCTCCTTTCCTCTAACCACATCACCTAGATGCCTTCTCTCTAGAACTACCAACCTCCCCATCCTAAACCCAATCCATAAGGACCATTACTTACAAGGTGAAGCCCACATCCGACGTTGAATTATATCCAAGGAAGAAATTCATGGTTTCGTTGAGAGATCTAAAGGCACACTAATCAGATAGTACCTTCAGTAGTTTTGAAAGAATCAAAAAGCCTGGTTGGGGGGATAGAACTTTCTTAACTAACACTGAATCTATCTCATTGCTTTACAAGATTAATGTCTTTGCCAACAAGCGAATCCTTGAGGTGCAGAAGAATGTCATCAATGGAATTTTTTCCCTTTATTGTTGAATCACAGAATAATCAAGCATTATTGCTTACGAAAAATGTCTTTAAGTGCACCAAGATAAAGCTGAAGGTTCTAGGAGATGGTTGGAGTTGTAGAGAAAATGGTGTCGGTGTTGGGGTTAGAGGAAAGGAAGGATGGTGGTGCATAGAAAGGGGAGCAGAATGGGATCTTTTCTGTAAGACCCTCCTTATATACCACTAATTATCGATCTTAATCAGAGTAGCAATGTGCAGTTTGGTGGGCAACATAGTAATAACATAAATATACTAATAATATGTGCATGATTACAGAAATGTCCCTCAAGGATTATATATAACAATTACAAATTATGTAGCTGCATTCCCTTGTACAATTCTCTTCTTTGTTCTCAGCATACCTTCTGCATTCAAATGTCTAAATTGTTAGTAGGGAAGGGTGAGATTTGAGAGAATGTCAATAGGAAAACAGTTACTATAATGCATGCATGATAGATGCTATGTATATGACATGTTAGCTTTAATGAGATGCATGCCCAATAATGACATTTCTGCATGCTTCATGTTTCATGCAACAAACTATAGCCATAGTATAAACATAAACAGAGCTTCATTTATTCAACTATACTCTACACAGTCAAGTAAAGCAATCACATATATAACTGCTCAAGCAAATATATCAAATACATGCAAGTAAGGTAAGTAGTCCCCTACCTCTAGCCTCTGAGCCCTTCCATTGTATTTCTTTTTAACTAGTAAAAATGTTCCTCGAACTTCGTGCAATAGCCCAGCTACCAATCAGGTCCTAAAATTCCAAATGTATAATTTAGACAGTTTCATAGTGTTTTGGTGGTTATATGAGTCGATATTAAAAAATTTACCTAAATACCCCTAAGGACCCCGCCCCGCCCCGCCCTACCGTACCTAGTCCGATAGTACTTTTCCTGAAATTTTGACCTAGGCTATTCTGACATATTTTCACCAAAGGAATCCATTTCTTGACTCAAAATTACCAAATTCACTGCCAAATGACTAGAATGCCCTTGCCAACCCCTATTTCAAGGTTTCAGGGGTGTTTTGGTAATTATGCTTTTTGAGACTTTTCTGGAAAAGTGATCAATTGTAACCCCCCCTAATTTTCCCTCCTAAACTTAATGGAATCATTAGATCATCAAAAATTTAACTCCAACCCCATAAACCCGCATTG
Organism: Inga leiocalycina; assembly: GCA_963242795.1. Classification (NCBI taxonomy): domain Eukaryota; kingdom Viridiplantae; phylum Streptophyta; class Magnoliopsida; order Fabales; family Fabaceae; genus Inga; species Inga leiocalycina. The sequence goes on from OY725321.1 coordinate 66,492,251, forward strand.
GCCGAAACTTAAGGTTTATCAGGGAAAGTTGGGGTTTTCAAAATCTGACTCCGCAGACTTACTCCTTTCTACTCCTAATTACTTTATTAACTATTTAATTACATTATAACTACCATTTAGACCCAATTTTGGCAGCATAACACCTAGGGTTCAATGTTTCCCAAATTTTATAACCAAAGCAAATCCAACAAAAATTTGACGATTAAATTATCCACAACAGCCAAAACAACCAATATTTGAAGTTGAAGAAGTTACATTTGCTTCCTTCTGGCTCCTCCTTTCTTGACTAAACCCTTGCCTCCCAAAAACTCCAAATTTCTGTTTCACACACCTTAAATCATATAGAAAGCAAGCTTAGGAGAAACATTACTCAAGTTAGGAGCTAATTCACCGAAGAAATCAAGCTTACCTAGTGAAATTTCTCCTCCTTCTCTCTAAAATTCTCACAAGCATCTCTCTCTCTCTCTCTTATTTGTGTACAAAACTGTATGTTTAGAGGAGGGAAGAAGATGAGGAAGTGTTTTATAATATTGTTACAAATGTAAATGATCTACTAAAAAGTACAAGTGTACACAATCTTAAACAAGTAATACAAAAGGGAGTAGAGTATCATTCCCATGAGGATTGATTACTAAGTACCAAAATGGGTAATTTTAATTCTATTTATTATATCGATTAGCTGGTAATTGAGAGTAAGAAAATAAAGATGATTAAATATGAGTGCAAATAATATGAAAGCAATTATGAGAAAAATCCCTAGAGGTCAAATTTCACTTGACAAATTTTGGATTGAATCACCTATCTATTCTAGTATAATTTATTCTACATGATTGATAGTTAAGTTTCCCTAATTTAATAACTAGCCTCTTCCAATGTGAAGTAATTCTATAATTAATTGTTAATATAATATATCCCTATATGAATTAAATCAATCAATCTTGCATTAAGATTTATGGAACACATTAAGACTACACAACCCATATGAATATATTCCTATTTCATATGCAAATTATGGGTTCAATTATAGGATCTACACACATATATCTCCTTCCGATCTCAACATGCACATTGAAATCATTCAAAAGATGGCCAATCAATTAAAATCATTAAGGAAAATAATTAAAACTCAATCATGAAGGAGAAATTCAAACTGGATTTAATAAGTTAAGATTCAATCCATCATTAGTAAGCTACGTCATCACCCTAGGAAAATGAAAGTTTAGCACATGATGAAATTAAAAAAAAAAAAAAAATTGAAAACTTCATAAATATTGCAATAAACATAATTATTAAATTCTAAAACATAAAAATACAACTACAAGATGCGTGAAAATGAAAAAATCTAGCCTTCCATATAGGAGGTAAAACTTCCATGTAGGTGGCAACCTAAACCATCCATAAAGAAGGACTACCTAAGCCTTCCATGAAAGAGGTATGCAAGAAGAAAATACCATGCATGAAATTAACTCTAAGATGATGGTGTATGTGGAGAAGAGAGGAGAATATTGGATATGAAATTATGTGTAACATATGTGAGGTAGATGATGTCTATTTATAGGAAAGAATGGAGTTGGTGGGATGGTTTGTGAATTGGTAGCTGAAATGGTAGGTGAAATGGTAGTTGAAATGATAGATAAAATGGTAGGTGGAATGATAAGTGGAATTTCACATTTTGATTTTCATGACAGTTGTAGCTCTGGGTCTTAGCTTGAAGATGCAAGTTTCAATATTTACAGCTCCAATTATGATCAAATTAGTGGGCAAAAGTCAGACTTAGAAAAATTCATTTTCTACATTTCCAAGCAAAATTCGAAACTCATGGAGATAGTTTTGAGTTTTAGTCTCAACATAAAAGTTGTAGAGCTCTTTATTAGCTTTTTATCCATATAAAGAACATCTCAATCTGACATCTAGGGCTCCAGATATTTCTTGAAAACTGAAACAAGGTCTGATTTAATATTTTTCAAGAAATTCTATTTTATGCCAAAATCATTATTTATTTATCAATTACGCCTAAATTCATTACATTGAGCTCAAATATCATCCATAAAATCATCATATAAGGGAAAATAAATATGCAAATATTTTACTTATCAAATATCATGCTTATGTCATCCTTATCTTGCTTATGTCAAAATTTCTAATTTTCAAAAATCAAAATGTTAACATTTGTGTACATAAACTTTATGTATATATAATGTTGTCACACGCCCGTTTAGCATGCGACTAACATTTCCCACTTCTTGTTACATTTAATGGTGTCCCAAGGGTCCTTCCTTTAGGTCCAAATTAGCTTCATAACATTGTTCAAGTCACATGTATATTTATGTCACAATTTTTCCATTTTCTGATTTTGTGGCAATTTCTAGCAGATTTTCTACCCAAATTTTGAAAAATCGTAACTAAATTTGTAGACATCGAATTGGAGTGATTCTAAAGGCTATAGAAATCTTATTGAGTCTAGTTTCAAGGAAAAATATAGCCTTTTGCCAATTGGAAGCACATCATTCCCAGATTTTTAGTCCTTTGAAGCTGTTCCAGAAAATAGTTAGTTTGTCTGGGCAAATTTCAAAAATTCATAACTTTTTGTATATAGGTCTAATTTATTCATATGACCTATCAAATTAAACTTGGGAAGTCTACTTTCATCCTGTAAAATTCCATAATTTTTGCTCATCATTTGGTCATCCAAAACCATATGACAAACTCACTGCCTCACAGGGAATTTTCATTGGCAACCAAATCCCATCCTTCAAAATTCATCCTTGTATTTTATTAAATGCCACAACCACTTACAAGGCATATTGGGGAGTAAAATGTAGGGCGTTAAATTTTCCTCTTTCCCAACCAAAAAGAAATAGAAGGTGGTTTAAAATCAAAATTAGGGGTGTATTTTGATTGGTTACTCATATAATTATTTTTATATTTTAAAATTTAAGTATGTCTTGTCAATATTTAATAGGTGAGTTAATGTTTTCTATTAAATAAAAGTAAAGGTGTTAAAATTGAGGGATTAAAAGTACCATTTTTAAACTTAAGGGACTAAACTCAAACTTAATATAAACTTAAAGGGCCAAATGTATATCTAGTCAAAAAATAATCTAAGAATCAAAACTTTGATTTTATTTGTAGCGATTTCTCGGTTTATTTTAGTTTAATAATTTAAATATATTTTATTTAAAAAAAATTAAAACTTAAATATGTTTCATCTGCTGCACATGCTGCATCAACATTTTTTGTTAGCAATGTTAACGATGTTAGAAATATAGAAATAAAAGCATACTTTATAAAGTTAATGGACCAAAAGTATACCTTATGTAAAACTTAAAGGACTAAAAGTATATTTTAGCCTAAAATTTAAATAAAGAACTATATCTCATAATATCTTAGTAGGAAACCTAAACCTAAATATATTTGTCTTGGCCTTGGATACCATTTTATCTTTCTTGCTCTTTTGATATATATCTAATAAGAAGATTTTATTATTAATAATCATAACCATTGATAATAATAAGATGAGATTAAGGAATTTTTGCACAAACCTGATGCAGTCTCGATAAAATGACGGTTATATATTTGTTAACCATTTGATCAAAGTGAAACTTGGCAAGTTGTCTGGGCCATTAAACTCATCTCTTTCAATGGTTGGATTGCCTATTTGTTTTTTTATGTGAGATGTAACACCACTATCTTGTTTTCACTCTTTTCAGAGTATTAGCTCACATATCAGTAGGCTCAGGAATAGCATAAAATACTGATATTATTGATACAATGTGCTTGATTATATTACAAGAATCTTCCCAAAGGGGTGTACATAATGTTTACAGACCTTAAAATAATAAAAGGTCCTCAGATAACCAACATTTCCTCTTGAGCTCGTCCGAAACAAACCTTCTATCGCTAGTAATTACGATTCCGCCCTCTGAGCCACTATCTACTGCTAAAAACATTTTACATTTATTGAAACGGTGAGATTCAAAGAATCTCAAAAGTAACATACAATTAGACATATACGATATAAAATTAAATATGCCATGCACCATGTTATGAAAAATGATAAAATGTTGTGTGCATATTGTCCAAGGCCAAACAACTATTGGCAACCCTGGCTTAACCCTGCATCAACCCTGGCTTAACCCTGTACGAACCTTGAGGTCCTAGACCACAACTAAGCTAATATATGTGTCCAAGACACGGTGCTCATGTTATAGAAGATGACATATACAAACAAATAATAATCACATAGTGCATAAGAGAAAGAGTTACTACCTAGAATAGCCCTTTTCCTGCCTAACAATCTAATTGTCTTGATCCGGTTTAGGCACAACTGTCCGATCCTAAAATTCCAAGTTCACAAGAATTGAGTTAATACACATTCATGTACTATTCTAAACTCACTATGTTGGTTATCTATAATAGTTTCAACAATTTCTGCACAATAAAACTCAATATAGTGCAGTTTCACTGTTTTCCAAAAAACTGGCAGATTTTTAGTCACTTTGGAAAATCATAATTAATTCTACGGAAATCCAATTTGACTGATTTCAAAGCCTATATAAAGCTTCTTAAATGTATTTTCATGGAAAAATACCCAAGGCTGGTCACTAATATCGCATTTTCCTAGAAATTTGCTAAACTTCCCCTGTTCCAAGTTGCATTCCAGAAACAGGGCACAACTTTGAAAAATTATATCTCTTAATCTACTTATCCAAAAATCATGTTCTACCGACCAATTTAGATCTCTACATGTCTACTTTAATCCTGCCAAATTTCATAATATTTGGACTTGGTTTGACTAACAAAATTCATGGCACAATCAGCTTGCCTCTAGTGAAACAAATCAAACATCACCTCCCCCTATCTTCATAAATTTCTAGATTTAAACATAACCATTCTAACATCATGAACACTTGTATTCCTACATAGGTTTCCATTCCAAACACAATGGAATCATCAAAAACACCAAAATCTAGTCCTAACCCTCTGTGAACAGTGTATGGACAAAATTCCAAAGAAAAGGGAAACATTGAGTTTTCTTGATTCCATATGTTTAAATATTCCTTTTTACTTGTAATCACATGATTAATCACTTAAACACCTTTTAAACAAGATTAATGGAAAATTTGGCAACATAACATTTTAGTGTTTTAACTTTCCAAATTTATGAAACAAAGCAAAACAAGCCAATCAAACCATCAAACAACCAACAACAATCAATATTCATCAAAATAAGACATCTTTTTAAGCTTACCTTGAAATTTCCTTCTTTCTCTCTCTAAATCATGGTTGTCCTCTCTCTCTCTCTAACCTCTTGATTTAGCTTGCTAACCATGAATTTTAAGAAGAAGATGTTAGCAGAGGTTCTAAGGAGTTTGGATGGCATAAAAACTTGGATTTCAAGCATCTTATTATAAATTTTTCTTTAACCCTAACACCTCTTGTTCTTAAGCTCTCAACTTTGTCCAACGCCCTCTCTCTCTATTTTGGTTCATCTGATCGAAAATGAAGAAAAGAGAAAGAGGAAAAAGCTTATACGTAAATATCCTACTCCTCCTTTCTTTTGTATATTTTATGGAAATTTAAACACATGGCAATTAATATAGATCATCATCATTTTCCTGCTTCCCATTACTTGGCCAAAAAGCACTCTCCAAATGGCCCAAAAATATGCTCTTCAATTAACTCACTTCTTCCTCCACGCATATTTATTTTTGAGTTGCAAACTTTGACTTATTTCATCATCATATTTTTTTTGTTTAACCATATGCCAAAAATTGTGCCAAGGGATATTTATCAACCAATTAATTATTTTTCCCTCCACATATCCCTTTTTGGACAAAAATGAGTAAATAATTAGGGGAAAATAATTGCCTCTTGCTTAATAAGGCAAATTACCATTTTTGCCCTTACATTTTGTGATTTTTGCATAAGCTGACAGAATTTTCGTCAAACTTTGAAAATTCATTTCTTTATTTATAGATGTCCAATTGTAGTGATTCAAAAGGATATGTGATCCTTATTAAGTCTACTTTTAGGAAAAAATATAGTCTTTAGCCAACTAGAAGCTCATAATTCCCAGTATTTCCATTTTTGGACACTGTCACAAAAACTTGCTAGTTTCATTGGCCAAGCTAAAGGTTTCTCGGCTCACTGCCAAATTCAGGGAACATTTCATCTATTTTCTTCCACTGTGGAGAGTCAGTTGGGTGCCAAAGATATTTTCCGTCGGATATTCTATCATCCGAATGCCATGTCAACTTCTTTGCTTTTTTTTGCAGTGCCAAACAAACGCTTAAAGCACGGTATTATTGGAAGATACCACAAAACCTTTACAGGTTGCCTTTTAGTTGTCTCATCGCCACAACCACCATTTTTCTTCACTTTATATCGTGCAGTTTGACACTTAGGGCACTCACTCAGACCTTCATACTCCTTTCTGTACAGTACGCAGTCATTAGGGCAAGCGTGTATCTTTTTATACTCCATACCCATTGTGGATAGGATTTTCTTGGCCTCATACATACAATTTGGAAGTACATTATCGTCTGGAAACATATCACACAACAGTTCAAGCAGCAATGTGAAACTACTATCGGTCCACCCACAAGTTGCTTTTAAGTTAACCAAATGTAATGTTCCTGTCAGCCGTGTGTACTTACTCCCAGGGTACAACGGTCTCTCTGCATTACTCCGTAGGTTGTCATATTCACGTGACTGTGTAAAGGATTCTACCTCAACATCGTGAATCATTCTCTCCATTCTATCTTCATCTATGACATCTACAGATTCCTTCTTGTGTGACGGACAATCAATTACTTCCTCACCATGCATATCCACCTTGTGTATCGAAGATTTATTCCATCACAAAGTAGGTGATCCCTTATAACTTCAACATCCCGTTTTCTCTCATTTAAACAATTGACACAAGGACAAAAATACTTCCCATTTTTTGCTGGAACGTTCCTTCTAGCAAATTCAATAAACTCTTCAACCCCATTCTCATATTCTTCACTTGTTCTTAAAGCATTCATCCAACTATGATCCATTCTATTACCACCTATGCCATTCACACTCAAGTTTAGAATAATTGTCAACACTAGGAATTGCCTTTTACTATTTTGTTTTCCAAAATTTTGGCAGCATTTCCCCTTAAAAGTTAGACATCCCAAAATCAAAATAACAAACCATCTCAGCTTAATTTAAACAAAACTAAACTAATTAAGAAGAGTAAAATAAAAATTCATAACACTAAAACAAGAGTAAAAAGAAGGAAGCTAACATTAATTCTTCTAACCCAAACAAAAGGATGAATACTTTAATTAGTACCAAGAATTTCAATGAAAAACATGAAAATAATGACCTTAACTCAATGATAACAATCTCTTAGTCTCTCTTTCTTTGTTTTTTCTCTTTCTTGTTATATCCTTTTTCTATTTTCTTTTTCAATTTCTCTTTTCTTTTCACTATTTAAAAAATTCACATAGCATTGTTTCTCTTATTCATTAATCCTTTCATTGTCTTTCTTTCTTATATCACTTACACTTAATAAAACAATAAATGAATGAGAAGATAGGGGGAAATTGCATTAACTAAAACAAATGGCTAATTAATCAATGCAATTTTTCTTTAATGAAAGTTTAGGCTCAAATGGTTGAAACAAAGGATTCATGAGATAGGAATGGACATTTGGCCAAACTAGCTATAAAATTAAATGCCTAAATTATTTTTGATCATTCCAAAGGAGTTTTAAATTTTAAAAGAGATTCAAGACTATAAGTTCTAGAGATGAAATTGCAATAAATATACCCTTTCTTAAAAGAAATAAAAATTTAGCCTCAATTCCTCACTAGTCTTTGGCTTCCTAAAGTTAATTATCAAAGCCAAATTCTATGCCTACCTACTAACACTCTAAGAAGATAGAACCAAATCCTAATCAAACTCAATTCTTTCAATATCAAATCAAACAAGTTTTAGAATATTCATAAATCAAAATCCAAACTTCCAAAACACAATTTTTTTGTTCAAAAGTTTTCAAAAAAATTTCTCTATATGTATAAAAGCAAAAAAGACAAGTTATGCAAACTTAATAGTATTAGTTATAAATTTTTAAAACTTAAAAAAAACACAATTTAACAATTTTGTAAGGGTTCAGTTACGTTGGATCACAAGTGATTCTTAAAAGTCTAAACAAATATGATAAATGACCCCAACATACATAACGTTTGACATATTCTAACATTAATTGAATTCTAACATTGTAAACAACATCTGTTCCCCAAAATAATTATTTACATTACATAAAACCCACGCACCTGATTTTCTCAAAAACCAAGTGCAGAATCCAAGTGCATGCAGCAACAATATAACCCAGAAACGCAGAACCAAGTGCACACACCAACAATCCAGAAACGCAGAATCCAATTGCAGCAATAATCTAGAAACACAGAATGTAAATTCTTAATTGCTTCACATAATAATCCAACTCACGCCTCATATGCACATGATTTTAGGAAACCCAGAAACGCACCATAATAATTTTAAGAATGTAGCAGCAGCAACAGCAAATAGGAAGACCCACACAGCCACGGGAATGGGAGAAGAGGGAAGACAAATGCAAGGGTGGGGAGGTGCGCCTTTGCTCAGTGAATGAGTTATGAAACTCAGCTCACGGGTTTGGGAGAAGAGAGAAAACAAACGCAGCAGGGGAAGTGGAATCTGGAGACACTCACGGGTATGGCTTTGGCACTTGTTCAGTAAAGGAGATATGAAATGTAGCTCACGGGTTTGGGAGAAGAGAGAAAACAAATGCAGCAGGGGAAGTGGAAATCTGGAGACACTCATGGGTATGGCTTTGGCACACAAGGTAAAGCTGCCATGTACAGTGAATGAAGTGATGTTTCTGCATGATTCTACGTCCCTAGTCAAAATGGGGAGGTCTAATGCTTACTTTAGATGTCCCCAGTCTCTCTGGGGACATCTAAAGTGTTGGAATTTTTTTTTTGGGTCAAATTCATCCAGCGCCATATCCTCCCGCCAAATATTGAACTTTGGACGTCCCTAACTTAAAAAGGGACATCCTTTAGGGACGTCAAAAGTCTAGTTTATAGTAGTGACACCAGGAGTTATACTTGTTCGGCCACAACCACTTTGACCTACGTCCAATCCTCAGAGCGTCTCTGAGAGTTTTACTATATTCTCCAAGATTCAGTGGGTTCTTGGCACCCCTCCCTTTACACGTTGTAATCAAATCCCCAACTGAACATTCCACAACCTTAAGTTCTCTCAATAACAAATTTGAGTTTGTAATGAAAAACTCTCTCATAGAGAAAATATATAATCACAGAAGTACAATGAATGAGTACAAGAAAACAAAGCACTAAGAGTGTGTTGATCAGTGTATTCTCAATTCTTGTGTCTTGTTTTATTTTCTTCGAACTCTCTATATATATAGAAAATTTGTAATGTCTATTGGAAGCAATTCAAACATGTCTGTTAGAGTCGCGCAGCAACGGTTGACTATTCTTCGAATTTCAAATTCATTTGTTTGTCATCAAATCCTTTCATATCATTGATCCAATCTTTATTATCATCAAAACATATGGAATCTAACAATGTTGAGGTAAGGGTAACCCGATCATAGACTGATTAGTCGCATCTTTAACATACTCTAATGGGCTGCTTTGCTACTCAGGGCAAATCATTATATGTCATACAAGCTATGTTATTGTAGACCACACGAGTCTAATCATGACTTGGGATGATCAACACTAGTGCGAATATCAACCTCTCCTATTGTCCTCAAAGATTACACATAAAATTACTATGCCTTCGTTGCCCCTTCTGACATTTATGTCCTCATATGAGCTTTAATAATGCTAGGATGATTTAATAGTAGTCCCACAGGAACCTCCTATAACACTTGACTAAGCCTATAATCTGTGTTCCTCTATGTCAGCTACTAGCCTATTTCAACTCAATGTTGTTTTTACTTGATTAGGATATGATAGATCTTAATTTGTGACAAGTCCTGACATATTGTCTCATAATGTTTTAGCACCACTCTTAGGTGTTTCTTATGTTCTTCTATACCTAGAACGTTTAGTACATTATCTGTCATCTGCCAATCTACTCTTAGTATAGCCTCAAGTTAGTAGAATAACAGGCAGATCAATTCTATCTCTCATTTCATTAGAGAGTTACCACCTCAATCAATCCTTTAAGGGAATATTTTATGATTATAATCTCTCCCTATGTTAGACTTAATAGCTAGCAACCTTTCAAAATCTCTTTCTATAAGGATTTGTATCTGTCAGAATCGTATTCGTTGATTCCACAGATCATCACTAGCCTGAACACTTTGATCAAGCACCACAAGGATATTATGGGTACTTTAACTAGACCCAAATCCCATTAAGTATCAAATTGGGAGTACTCTGTCTCTACCTAACTTAAAGGTTCATCATGAAATCAAGAACCTTGACATTACATAGATCAGAAATCATTTTCCTCAACTATACCCAATAAGCATACTAAAATCATGGTCAATAGTGCCTATTCTAACCTTCACATTTTTCGGGTATTATCCTCAAAATATTACTGAAGGTTCAACACTATCCACAAGGTTCACAAGGTTCAACCTTCAATCTTGGAAAAGAACCATAGTGGAACCAATTCAGATTTTGACCTAAGCACTATTTTGGCTTAGATCTGATTCAGGCTTATCATCAACCTACAGTATCATCAGATTGGATCCTCTAGGATCAATACACAGTATGATCACCACTCATCATATAGTACTGTATATCATATCTACATTCCTTTAATACCACAGTGTTACTAAGGATCATTACTTAGCATGGAGAAACCTCAAAACATTTACTATGCCTCAAGTTTCCACAACCCCATCAAATGGACATTTCTGGGCAGTATTCACTATAACAGAAATGGTTCAGATTAGAAATCAATACTTAATTCTTCATCTCTATTCCTTTAATCATTATTTATGTCATTTGAGAGCTTATAATTAGAATTCTAAAATTTTGATCAAAAGATCACAAATCTCCAAGGGGGGTTACCTATCCTGAGATTTCCCTAGGTTGAGCATGCTTAACTTTTGTGTGTCCGTGACAAAATGTATATACTGGCTGTATCTGCTCCTGACCACTGGTACTCTAAGACCATCCTTGTCTCAAAAATCATGCCCTCTCCGGGCATCAAAATACTATGTAGAATACATATCAATGCTGATACATGTACTTGGTCACGTACTTTATTATATGCTTCCTGAAATTCACAAGCTGTCATTCAGACCCACTCCCTTGGTGTCTGTGACATCCTTATTCCACCCTAGAATTATTTCACTACTTCATCGAGCTTATCTGTTCCTTTCAGGGGCTTAACTATGAACTAGCCGAAGTAATTCACTTCACTGTTCCTATCACTGTATATCCAAACATATCAGTATAATATCATGTTGCCAGAACTACACACACTGTGTCCAAAACCACAGCTCTAATACAAAAAATGTAACACCTTATCTTGGTTTCATGCTTTTTAAAGTATTAGTGCACAAATCACTGAGCACACATGAATAGCATAAAAATACTGATATTATTGATATAATGTGCTTGATTATATTACAAGAATCTCCCCATAGGGATGTTCATAATGTTTACAGACCTTAAAATAATAAAAGGTTCTCAGATAACCAAGATTTCCTCTTGTGCTCATCCCGAACCTTCTATCATTGGTAATTACGAATCTGCCCTCTGAGCCGCTATCTATTGCTAAAAAATTTTACATTTATCGAAAGGGTGACATTCAAAGAATCTCAGTAGCAACATACAATCAAACATATATGATGTGAAAGTAAATATGCCATGCACTATGTTATGTAAAATGATAGAATGTTGTGGGCACATTATCCAAGGCCAAATGACTATTTGCAACCCTGGCTTAACCTTGCGCCAACCATGGCTTAACCTTGGGGTCCCAAACCACAACTAAGCTAATATGCGTGTCCAAGACACTATGCTCATGTTACAGAAGATGGCATACACAAACATACAATAATCACATAATGCATGAGAGAAAGAGTTATTACCTAAAATAGCCATTTCCCGCTTAACCATCTAACTATCTTGATCTGACTCAGGCATAATACTTATTCACTTACTATTCTAAACTTACTTTGTTGGTTGTCTATCATAGTTTCAACAATTTTTGTATAGTGCAGTTTCACTATTTTCAAGAAAACTCGCAGATTTTCAATCGATTTTGGAAAATCATAATTAATTCTAGGGAAATCCAATTTGGCTGATTCCAAAGCCTATATAAAGCCATTTAAATGTATCTTTATGGAAAAATACCCAAGGCAGGTCACTAATATCACATTTTTTACAAAAATTCACTAAACTTCCCCTGTTTCATATTGCATTCCAAAAACATGGCACAACTTTGAAAATCATATCTTTTAATCTACTCGTCCAAAAATCATGTTCTACCCACCAATTTAAAGCTCTAAATGTCTACTTTAATCCTGCCACATTTCATAATATTTGGACTTGGTTTGACTGACAAAATTTATTACACAATCAGACTGCCTCTAGTGAAACAAATCCAATAGCACCTCCCCCTTTCTTCATAAATTTCCAAATTTAAACATAAGCATCCAAAAATTATGAACACTTGTATTCCTACACAATTTTCCATTCTAAACACAATGGAATCATCAAAAAACACCAAAATCAAGTCCTAACCCTCCATGAACAATGTCTGGATGAAATTCCAAAGAAAAGGAAAAAATTGAGTTTTCTTGATTCCACTTGTTTGAACTCTTCCTTTTCTCTTGTAATCACATGATTAATCACTTAAACACCTTTTAAACATTATTAATAGTAAATTGGGCCGCATAACATTTTAGGGTTTCATCTTCCCAAATTTACGAAACAAAGCAAAACAAGCCAATCAAACCACCAAACAACCAACAACAATCAATATTTCATCAAGATAAGACATATTTTTAAGCTTACCTTGATTTTTCCTTCTTTATCTTTCTAAATCATGGCAGACCTCTCTCTCTAACCTCTTGATTTAGGTGGCTAACCATGAATTTCAAGAAGAAGAAGACATTAGAAGAGGTTTTAAGCAGTTTGGAAGGCATAAACACTTGGATTTCAAGCATCTTACCATAGATTTTGCTTGAACCCTAGCACCTCTTGTTCTTGAGCTGTCAACTTTATCCAACCCTCTCTCTCTTTATTTGAGTTCAACTGATCAAAAATGAAGAAAAGAGAAAAAGGAAAGCCTTATATACAAATATCGTACTCCTCCTTTCATTTGTATATTTTATGGCAATTTAAACACATGCCAATTAATATGGATCATCATCTTTTTAACTTTCCCATTACTTAGCCAAAAAGCACTCTCCAAATGGCCTAAAAATATGCTCTTCAATTAACTTATTTCCTCCTCCACACATTTTTTCCAAAAATTCGCTAAACTTGCCAATTAATTTGGTTTGCTTTCCATGCATTGTAGGCATTTGTGATAGGTAAGGAGAGGGTGATGATGTGGATATTATATGATACAGTGATTACGTGGCTTGTTTCTACTCTCCCATAGTGGTAGACCTCGTACAGGGCCCCATTCCTTGAGAACGAGGGACGAAAACATCTAGGGCCCCATTCTTTAATATTTACCCTAGATATGTTTGTAAAAGGGGAACATGGGATAGTGGCACCTCTTGAGTTAGGTTTTTAAGGAAGGGAGCCATAGTCTAGGTATTGAGGTCATACCTTTAGCAGGATACATCTCAAGCATTGGAGTAGCTTGGTCTATCTAGTATGTGGATTAGGCAGTGGATAAGCCTATGGCTCCAAGTTAGTAGAATAAGGCTAGATGGAGTAATAAGGGAGGCTACATGCATGGTTGCATATTAACTCATATTGCATATATTTGATGACTTATAATGATATTAATGCTAATGATATGAATTGATGATGATATAGCCATGCGTATGCTAATTTTATGATTGCTTATGTTTGGTTGGTTTGTATGTTCATGAATAAATTATTGGTTACTAAGACATAGAGCTCACCTCATTCCTTAACATTTTTCTAGGTGATGGATCAAATAGGGATCAAGGGAAGACATATGAAAAGGGAGCCCTTGAGGCTCTTGTGCTCCTCGAGCACATGATATTTAATTGCCATGACACTGTGTTATAAAATAATCTTTTTAATATTGTAGATATACCTTAGTTCATACTTGTTAGACGAGTATTGTTCGAGCTTTGTATAGTCTAGGAAAAGTTCCTATGCATTTACATATTGTTTAAATGAATGAAAGCTAAGTTTATAGGTCTTAAGTTGGGGTGTTACATTTATACAGGGTTACATCATATGTCATGGTTCCAATGCATAGATATCCATTCATCTTATGAATCATATGTTAGTCTTTTTCTCTGTTCTGTTGCAAATTTTGTTCGGTCTCCCTCTCCTCTTACTCTGTAACTGTTTTGTTGATGTTACAATTAATGGAATAATAGAAAGAAATCTCTTTTTTGTTAAAAAAACTAACTTTTAAAATATTCAAAGTCCTGCCAAAATTAATCTTCTAGGAGACCTTGTTTCCTAACAAAAGTGTAAGGGATCTTCTCATACATAGATGAAAACCTCTTTTTGTAAAAGAGCTTTTCATTGTTCGCCCGCATATAATGTGAAAATTCTTTTCAGTGTTACCAGTACCACTGACACTCTTACTACAAGGCTATTCATATTGAACTCATTTCTAATCTTAATCTAACATCCCTTCCTTGCTCTCTCTTGTCAATTTCAAGATGTGTTAAAAGCATGGTAATTGATGATATTGTTTTTTACAGCTGGCTTTGTAGATCTTCTTGATTTATTCAAAAATTGGGTTCGCTATGGCTATTTTTAACGCCATCATAAGAGGGAGTTGTTGGCCTCTTTGTTGTGGAATTTTTTGGGTTTGCATTAATTTTCCATTTCAATACAAGTAATTGAAGAAACTTACAAGCCCAGAGATGAAATGAAATTATACATATTGAACCACTCAAAAAACTATTTACAATCCTCCTTTAC
This sequence comes from Inga leiocalycina, assembly GCA_963242795.1. NCBI lineage: Eukaryota > Viridiplantae > Streptophyta > Magnoliopsida > Fabales > Fabaceae > Inga > Inga leiocalycina. Next base: position 66,507,355 of record OY725321.1, read on the forward strand.
ACATATTTATAGGCATTAGGCCCAAACTCCCAAGCCAGGACTCACCAACAAACTAACATGTCCAAGTCCTAACAAATTATAAATAACAAATAATTACTAACTAATTCCTATACTCCCCCTCAAGTTGGGAACCCAATATTCACAAGTTCCTAACTTGTCAAGAATGTATCCATGTTGTGGCCCCGCTAAGGCCTTAGTGAATACATCTGTTATTTGTTCACCTAAACATACGTGTTATATACAATCATCCCAGCTAACAGTTTTTCCTTAACAAAGTGGTAGTCAATTTCTATGTGTTTCGTGCGTTCATGAAACACTATATTCGTTACTATGTAGATAGTTGCCTTACTATCACAATAAACCTTTATTGGCTTAACATCTTTCACATGCAACTCTTTCAACAGCCTTCAGATCCAGGTTAGCTCTGATGTTGCCATTTGTAAAGATCTATACTCTATCACTACTAAAGAAATAGAGATAATGATTTGCTTCTTCAACTTCCAACATATCAAGTTGCCTCCCAACTTGATAAGGAACCCTATTACTGAGCACCTCATATCCACACAAGCTCTGTGGTCTAAATCACAAAATCATTCCACCTTTAAATTACATACTAGCTGCTAAGATATAAACTCCTCAGTTGGGTGAGTCTTTTTGGCACTTGACCAGTCTTAGTGCAGCTTTCAAATGTGACTCCTTAGGCTTTTGCATAGACTGACTTAATACCTGCACAGTAAAAGAAATGTCAATCCTAGTTAAAATTAAGTACAACAACTTACCAACGAGCCTTCTGTACATCCCAGCACTTCCACAAAATGATACTTCTCAGTTGGAGCCGCGGCCAGTTTGAGATTTGTTCCAAGGTGTCATCACAACCTCTGGCTCATCAAGACCTATTTGATCAATCAATTATGTACCATATTTCATTTGATTAAGGAGTATTCAAAGCTTTGATCTCAAAACTTCTAAACTAAGAAAATATTTCAAGGTTCCCATGTAACATTACAAAAATTTGGAAAGAGACTTCCAAGGCTTATTTGAGGCCCAAGAATGTTAAATAAATTTGGAAAGAGACTTCCAAGGCTTATTTGGAAAAAATTATAGATATTTATTTTGAGAAATAAATGAGTTTATAAAGAACTTCTTTTCCCAAAGAGATTTATAAATAATTGTAAATTTATTTTTGGAATTAAGGGTATATTTTCTGAAGTAATTCAAGAAAAAATAGTTAGAAGTAATTGTTTGGCCTGAAAATTTTAGGGAAGAATATTTTGTGGTAAATGAAGCTAATTGAAAAAATAAAATCATTAATTTCTAAAATTTATTTGATGATTTCAGTTTAGCAAAAAGGGACGAAGTTGTAAAAAAACGATTGGCTGAAGGTCGTAATGGTCATTGGGCATGATAAAACCCATCAGCCCTACCTTTCCTCTTCATTTTTCATGGCCAGAGGATCAAAAATAGATGAGAGAGCAATCTTGAAGATGAGAAAAACCAGAGGATGTCGAAAGAGGAGAAGAGAAAGGAAGAGAGCTCAAATCCACATGCAAACCGATCTTTAAACCAAGATAAGCCCCTTAAGCCTCCTCCAATCTTCAGATTTTTAAGTTGAGGTTAGTCTGGGAGTGAGAAGAGTGATCGAATATGTTGCAGAAATAGGAAAAACCATCGATTGAGGGTTTTGGGTGGTGGCTAAAGGAAGATTAAAGCTCATAGTCATTATAATCAGAGTTGCATGTGTTTGCTTGGCCTTGGTTTGTGATTTTTGGATATGCCCTTCTTGTACAGAGGCAGTATGTTCGTTCCCTTTGATGAAAACCTTATAGAAACATTTCAATGATGAAATAGATAGTTTGAATAGGAGATATATACATGTATGGTGCTTGTAAACTATGGGTTCGAATTTGTGAAGCTAAAAACTGATTGGAACTGGATGATTTATGTTTCTAAGTGATGAATCATTGTTATAGAAGTTTCAATGATGTTTAGAGGCTTTAAGATGTAGTGTAAGTGTGGCATGTGATAGATATATGTGTTTAGTGAGCTGAAATTCGAATAGAGAAGCTGAAAATTTATTGAAGACTTACTGTTTGCATTTTCTAATTGTTTATAGACTGTTTTAAGGGTAAAAAAATGTTGTTATAAGTACTGGAATCATGATTTTCAAAGCTGGAAAAATAGTTTCAGGATAAGGAAGATGATATGATGTATGAGAGTGAATATGTGGCTTGGTGGATTGAACTTTTGAAGTTGGAATTTGATAAGGAACTTGCTGTTCGATAATATTATTAGGAACTAAATAGGTATTTGGATTGTTTAAGTATGTTTAAGGTTTCATTAATTAGAATGACTATTGACATGATAAGTTGCTAGAAATTTTTCTACGCCTTAAAAAAATTTATGAAAATTCTGCAAGAGTAAGAGTCACTATGATAGCTATATAACATGATTTAAGTTGTTTTGAATATGGGAAGATAGCTACTATGGAAACTAAAGTTATGAAGCTAGAAACTGATTTGAACTTAATGTTTTAATGTGTCCCAGTGCTGGATAATTCTTTAAGATGGCTAACCATGCCTAGTGACTCTTAGATAAAGGTTTCATTATTATTCTTAGTAGCTGAAAAATTCCAGACTTAAAAGGTGGTGTTGTGCATGTGTTTGGCTGTCAAAAAGTTCCTAAATGAAATTAAATCAGTGTTTTGAAGATGAATTTCAAAAAACTGATATTTAGAAGGTTTATGTTGTTGATGTGATCCTTGGGTGTTAGATAGGTTATGAAGCTGGAAAATTGGCTATGAATTACTGATTTATGCTTTTCTATATTGAATCATTGTTTTAGATGCTTAAATATGGTAAGAGACATCTAAATGTTGATTTGGGAGATGGTTATAAAGTTAGAAAAAATTTAGTACATCAAAAGAGGTGCTGCCCCATTTTACTGAAAATGAAATTTTAGAAATTGGAGCAATGATTTTATGTGACGTAAAGCCAGGGCAACCAACGTCTTACAACCATGAAATTTGGTGAGCAATTAGTACAAATCATAAGCTTTAAAATGAGTCCTTTAACACATTAATTGGATGTGTACATTGAAAGTTATGGTTTTTAAAAAATGGGTAAGAAAACTGGAAAATCCTGTTTTACCAAATAAATAGTGATTGTTCATGCTGGAATTTTGGACTTATGTCCATGAGTTGATACTAATAAGTGTTATTTTTTCCCTGTAGGGGACTAAAAGAGCTTTAAATAGATATTTGAACCACTTTACTTTGAGTTTCCTATATTAAATTATGAGTTTTCAAAGTTCATTAAGAAAAAAGGGCATCAAATGTTTTTAGCATAAGGTTTATGTTGTTTAGTTCTGGCAAAGCATAATTTAGATGATAAAAATGGCTTATGGTTTAAAAGAGCTAAGCTAGTGAATTATAGTTTAGACCTTGAGAAAGATTGTTTATGCTATTGAAATATGTATTTATGTGCATGTATATATATAATTCTTGTTCTAGATGACGACCAACCAATTAGTAAGAGTAGAGTTTGTTTAAAGCTAGGATGTTAAGGGACAAATAGTTTAAGTTATCAATTATGAGTTATGAATGGTAAAAGGATTGACCTACCCTTACATATGCATAAAAATTATAGGATTTTATATTTACCCAAGCCCATCAAGGAACTATCAAGGAAAGAAGCAAAGACAAGGTAAATTGCAAGAAAGCACAAGAGGCAGTAACTCTTCCTTCATGCAATTGTGTATTGATTGTTGCATGTCTGTTTGTGCCATTATGCTGATTATGCATGAGAACATGTAAGTTGCCTTGCATGAGATCACTTATATCCCTCTCTCAAATTAAAATTATTATTCCTAATAATCTATTTAAGAGGACCATATGGGTCCAATAGGTATATTCATATCCTATTAGTAACTTAGAATAAATTTCAATCCCACTTTACTTTATCCTATGGTCCAATTAAGATCCCTTTCCCAAATGTAATCAAAATTCTCCAATTTCATATTCAATGGTGATCAAGCATTAAACAGACAAGACATAAAAATATTAAGTAAACAAGAAAATATTAAGCATAATTTAATGGTTCAAACAAGTTCTAATCCAAGAATCAATTCATAGCTACTCTATGTCTAAGAAAAGAATTAGCCACACATGGCTATAATAAAATCCATGACAAAGAAATAATATTTAGACTCAAGGAGAAAGAAGGAAAGAAAAGAGAAAACAAGACTATTGAAGAATCCCTCAGTGTTCCTCGCTGCTGTCACTGCTGAATGTTCACTGCCCAGATCTCAAGGAGAATGAAGGAAAGAAAAGAGAAAACAAGACTGTCGAAGAATCCCCTCAGTGTTCCTCACTGCTGTCACTACTTAATGTTCACTGCTCAAATCTCAGCCTCCTTAATCGCTCCTCTCTGATATCCAGGTCCTCTCTTGTTGCTATCCGGATCCCAGAAAAACGTCACTGCTCCTCTTAGTTATAACCTTGGGTATCTTATTTCCTACCGCCACGTATATCTACCGCACATTATTGAATCCTTTTTAATCCTCTAATTGCAGGTCCACAATTTGATATCTATCTCCTTATTTCTTATTCTCCCTTTCTTTGCTAATATATATATATATATTGAATTGAAAAGGACGGTGGTTCCACGTGAATTAAAAGAAGATAAATTCAGGCAAGTATATCAAGCAGAACTGTCATCATATATATATATATATATATATATATATATATATAACTTGATAAATTGTTTCTTTTTATTTGATGTTTTCTCTTTTACTAGATCACATGATATCTCCTATAAAATAAAATAGGATATGAATAGTTTTAATATCAAAATTTCTTTTTATCTTAAACTTAATTAAAAGATAGAAAATATATAAAAGATAATTAAATAGGTACAAAATATCAATAAATTTAATCAATTGTGTCTTAAAATTTGTACCTATTTAATTATAAAATATATATTTATCAAATTCCCCCACACTTGGACATTTGCTTGTCCTCAAGCAAAAGAAAGAAACTTTTATTATTCTAACAAAGAGAACATTGCTTACAAAATTCCTAAACAAAGAGCATCGCACCACCACAATTAGATCATGTTATCAAATTTTATTCAATTTAATGTATTATAAGAATGGGTCACTAAGCTTATAGCCTTAAACAATTGTAATCATCTTTTAACATCCCATGGTCAAAGGATCGACAAGTGGTAAGTGCAACAATAAAATTAGTAAAGGAATATTATACTACTAAACTCCTCCAGAAAAATTCAAATGGCCCCACTTAACTAACCTTTTCATTTAATTTTTTAAGGATCCTCAGGTAAAAAAATTGCTTCATTTTTTTCTATCTTGAGTTGTTGTAGGTACCCTTTTGACCCGACCCTGCACATGAGTGATGCAGCATCGGTTACTTAGTTACTCAAACAGATACCTCAAGAGGCTTTTAGCCTAACACATGGCCCTATTTGACTTAACCGTTTGCACGAATGCAAACATTAGTGATGAAGTGCCCCCAGTTACTAAGTTAGGTCAAGAGAAGCCATTGGAGTTGTGTTTATTATTTTTCACTCTCTTTTTTTTAGTTTTTTTTGCTTTTTTTTTGTTTTTGTTTTTTGCTTTTTTTTTCGCACCTGAGTCATTTACCTAAATAAAAACTTACTTAGCCAGCAAAGGTCATAATCTAATTTCCTAAAGAAATCAGGTAGCAAAATATTCATAAACTAATTTTTTGTTGATCATGGTACAAATTACTTCCTATTCTCATAGTCCTTATCAAGATTTATACACAAAATCAAGGCTTAGAGGCTTAATCAAAACATTCTTTTCTATTTTAATTTTTTCAATAACACTCTCTAAGATGGGAAAGTTCAAAGTTAAAGTCAATCCTAAGTAATGTAAACATTTCAACTTTTGAAAATCTTGCCAAAAAAATCTTTTCAATTGCATACGAATAAACACAAAAAAATTATATCCCTGCCCCACACTTAAATCAAACATTGTCCTTAATGTTGCAAATGTCAATAAGGGAAATGAACTAGTACTCCCCTGGTTTAGGTCTCTAATTCTCATGTGGACTTATTCCTCTAGTACCATCAATATATGATGTTTTGAATTTTAAGGGAGGAAAGAGCGCACAAGCAGGATTTGTAGCCATAAGAGGGGCGATCACTTTAAAACCTGAATAAAAATTGGAAAAAGAAAAGAAATGAAAATCAAATTTTTGGGTTGCCTCCCAAAAAGCACTTGTTTTATAGTCTTCAGCCTGACTATGTCAAAAGGTCATGGAGGTTGAAACAAGAAGTGCCAATGTAACGCAAGGAAGGATGCAGAGGTGTTCAAAACTTGCTCACTTTGCCTATAAGCATTCTCCACACTATTTTTTTCAACAAAGATAGTTGTTTTAAGGAGCTCTTTAGTGGCAAATGAATCTAATTTAACTGGATTGAGGTCATCTATCACAACAACCCTTGCACATTTTTTAAAGTCATTTTGATACTCTGTTGCTTTTCCCTCTTAAACTTGACTTGCTCATCACCAAGTCGTAGAATTATCTTTCCTTTTTGACATCCACCAATGCTCTTGCAGTTGCCAGGAATGGTCTCCCAACAATTAATGACATCTCTTGATCCTCTTCCATGTCGAACAATGAAGTCAACAAGATAGATAAAAGAGCCAACTTTCACGAATATATCCTTAATGATGCCATATGGATAAGAGAAACTTTGATCAGTTAACTTGAGTGCAACAGTTTTCAAATTGGCCACCCCTAGCTGAAGCTTCTTGAAAAGAGATAGAGGCATAAGGTTCACAGCAGACCCCAAATCACACATTGCACAACCTTCAAATTTGTCACCAATCACACATGGAATAGTGAAAGAACCATAATCTTTGCACTTTAAAGGGACATTAAACTTAATGACACTAGTGACTTCCTTAGTCAATGCTACAGTTGCAAATTAAGTAAAATGTTTCTTCTTACTCAGCATCCCTTTCAAGTATTTGCCATACTTGGGCATTTGCTCCAAAGCTTCTATCAAAGGGATGTTAATATGTAATTGTTTGATGATATCCAAGAACTTTTTGTATTTCTCATCTAATGCCTTCTTTTGGAATCTTTGAGAAAATGGTAAAGGTGGTCCCTAGTTAGGAGTCTCAGTAGTTGTTGCTTTTTTCTTTACCTTTTGTGTTTTTTCTCTTGGGATTCCCTGCCTTTATCTGATCCCTTAACCTGTTACGATACCCCTTTATTTTCTATAAGAACCTTGGGAGTTTCTTTGCCATTAGAACTTGAACGCTTCATTGTTAGCTACTGTACTATGGTAACTCTACTAGTTCTAAAGGTAATAGCTTTACACTCCTTTCTTCCATCACTATGAGGATTAATAATAGTGTTACTTGGCAAGCTATTAGTCTTCACATTATTTAGATCTACTATCAACTGCCCAATTTGCATTTCTAGGTTCTTGATAGAAGAATCATAATGTGCCTTAGAATTTTTTTGCTCTTGCACTACCTGCGTCATCAAATTCTCGAGTCTATTCATCCTCTTGTCCATTTATTGCTGAAAAGAATCTTACTGAAGTGTAGGTTCGTTAACTCGAGCTTCAAGCCCTAGAGGATTTATTGGTTTAGACCCAGAGCTTGAAGCTTGATTAAGAGTTTGACCTTGTCTCAAGGAGAAGTTAGGGTGATTCCTTGTTCCTTAATTGTAAGTATTAGAATAGGAGTTGTTCTAATTGTTGCCATGGTAGTTTTCAGCATAATTTACTGGCCCTATCTGTTGAAATATGAGGTATTGACCTTTAACATAGTTCTCTCCTCAATAATCGTAAGGAGCATAGATAGCATTTACTTCCCTGTGTCCACCATTGGATCGATTTACTTGAGCTACCAAATGATCAAACCTCTTGTTCATAGCACTTAGCATTACTACCAATTGTGAAGTGGTGTCATTGGTAGCTTTCTCAATTGACTTCACTGGCCTTCGTTCATTGTTGTTTTGGATAAAATCAGTTGATAAATCATCCAAAAAACTCCAAACATGGTTCACTAGTTGCTTTGTAATTCCCCCATTAGTGATGGCATTCAATTCAGATTTAGATTCAGGAGTCAAGCGAGTACAGAAGATTTGAAGTAATACCCATTTTTCTAGATTATGACCAGGCCTCTGCCTAACAAACAATTTAAATCTCTCCCAAGCTTCATACAAATGTTCCCCAAATTGTTGGCAGAAGTTAGTAGGAGCAGCTTTTGCATCCACCATCTTGTTGTGTGGAAAGAATCTTGATCTGAACTTTTCTTCTAATGCCTCCTAAGTGCTTATGCTACCTTCTTCTAAACTGTTAAGCCACTCTTTGGATTTTCCTTGTAGAGAAAAAGGAAAAATCCAAAGATGGATCATATCATTAGGAACTCCATTCTGTTTGAAATAGTCACAAACATCAAGAAATTATATTAGATGCTGATTTTGATCTTCTGTATTATTTCTTGCATACTGACCTTATAGTTCAAGCATCTTAAGCATAGCTTGCTTGATTTCAAAATTGTTGTCTTGAAACTCAAGTACTCTGATTCCTAACTGATAACCTCCAGATTGCCTTCCTAGGAAGTCATTGACACCCAATGTATCGTTCTCATCCTCAGCTATCTCTTTGCTTATGGTTTCTTCTTCCTCATGATCTGAATGTTGAGTTCTGTCATCTCTAAAAGTTTGGTGACCTTCTTTGTCTTCTTAGATGTTTTCTTTGCTCTACCTGACATATAATGTAAAGCCCTACAAAGACAAAGATCAAATATTGAACTGAACAAAGAAAGGGGGGATTCTCAAGCTTAAATTACTAAAGGATTTATAATTCTAATCACCAATTGCCTTTAGTCCCCGGAAACGGCACCAAAAACTTGATGCTACCAAATTTTAAGTAGGCACTGCAAGTGTATGGGCCGTAAAATAGTAAATTGACAGATCAAGTGCGTCCCACAGAGACTCAAAAATAATTACTAGCTAGGCATTAAATTTCCTATGTTCATTTAAGTTGAGAAAATCAAAGATACAAAGATTAATGAGAAATTTAAAAATAAGAAAAGAAAAATTGTAAACTAGAGTATTAAATATTTCAATCGAGACAAACAACCTAGAACGTCTAATCCTTTCAAGTTTTAGAGCATGTAATTACTCAAATAAATTCACTTAAAACTAACTTGTTAATCTAGAGTCTTAATAGATATAAGTATCTCCCGAGCACTTATATCCCTCTCTCAAATTAAATTATTATTCCTAATAATCTATTCAAGACGTAATAATTATCCAAATTCACTCTAATATGACTATATGGTTCCAATTGGTATATTCCTATCCTATTAGCAAATTAGAATAAATTCCAATCTCATATTACTTAATCCTATGATCCAATTAAGATCCCTTTCCCAAGTGTAATCAAAATTCTCCAATTTCACATTTAATGGTGGTCAAGCACTAAACAGACAAGACATAAAAAGATTAAGTAAACAAGAAAATATCAAGTACAATTTAATGGTTCAAACAAGCTTTAATCCAAGAATCAATTCATAGCTACTCTAAGTCTAAGAAAATAATTAACCACGTATGGCTATAATAAAATCCATGGCAAAAAAATAGTAATTAGATTCAAGGAGAAAGAAGGAAAGAAAAGAGAAAACAAGACTGTCGAAGAATCCCTTAGTGCTTCTCGCTGCGATCGCTGCTGAATGTTCACTACCCAGATCTCACCCTCCTTAATCATTCCTCTATGCCATCCAGGTCCGCTCTTGCTGCTATCCGGATCCTAGAAAAACGTCGCTGCTCCTCTTATTTATCACCTTAGGTATTTTATTTCCTACCACCATATATGTCTTCCGCAAGTTATTGAATCCTTTTTAATTCTTTAATTGCATGTCCACAATCTGATATCTATCTCCTTATTTTTTATTGTCCCTTTTTTTGCTTTAATATATATATATATATATATAATGAATTGAAAAGGACGGTGGTTCAACACGAATCAAAAGAAGACAAATTCAGGCAAGTATATCAAGCAGAGCTGTTATCAAATATATATATATATATATATATATATATATATAAATTGTTTCTTTTTATGTGATGTTTTCTCTTCTACTAGATCACATGATATCTCTTGCAAAATAAAATAGGATATGGATACATTTTATATCAAAATTTCTGTTTATCCTGAATTTAATTAAAAGATAGAAAATATATAAAAGATAATTTTTTTTTGCCAAGAGATGATTAAATAGGTATAAAATATCAATAAATTTAATCAATTGTGTCCTAAATAAAATTATATATTTATCAATAACAAAAATGAAAACAAATTATGCAGTAGGGAAGTAATCGAAATGAACTCAGACCCTTCAAAAATCATATACAATTTATATATCACATATATAAGCACACAATGAGCATTTAAACTCAACTTAAATGCACATTTAACTTGGCTCTAATGCCGCTGTCGGGATTGGTAGGCATATTGAAAAATTAAGCTTCAAAAGTTTTTCAATCTCTATTGCGGATCTGTCAACGGCTTTTAAATTGAGTAGTGGAGAAATGTACCTTTCTTATGTGTTTAATCTCTCTTTTCGATCTTAAGGAGCTAACAACTCGAATCAGCTCCCTCTATCGATATCCATACAAATAGGCATCCAACACGAATAGCGTGCTAACGCCACCAACATCCCTCTTTAGAGTTTTTTTTTTTTCTCATGGCTCTCTATCTTTCTTTCATCACCTATAGAAAACCCTAGCTCACCCTTTTTATTAAATAACAAGTCAAGGCTTTCTATTTTATGATAGCTATTGGATTTTTAAAATAAATCTTAATTAATTTTGAAATCCATATCACATCAATTAACACTTGTCTTTTGATAAGCAAATTAAATAAATATTGCTTAATTAAATCTGTCTAACAGTTTTAATTTAATCTATTTATTTAATCTGAATAAAGTGCCAATGGAAATGGATTTAATTTATCTTTATAAACTAAATTCGAGATACTATATCCTTATCATATTAATTATTAAATTTAATTTATCAAATAAAACTAAATTTAAAACTAACACAATATAATAATATTATACACACACACACACACACACACATATATATATGTGTGTATTTCAAAAATACATATATGTATTTCAAAAATACATATATGTATATATAATATTATTAATTTTCTTTTCAAATATATATATTCGTCCACCTTAGATTAACTATTACATTGATTAAATCTAGACGTAGCTTAGATTCAATGAATCTGGACATTATAGTTTGTGTTGAGCTATTTTTGTGTGCAACCCTGTAAGGTAGGCCCATATGAAGTTGGCAGTGCCAATGATTATACTAACCCACAAGTCGTAAGTGATCTCTAGTAAGATACTATGACTACTCAATTCATATGAGGATCGATAAACTAATGTAGCTTGTCATACAGCCATATCACGTTCCTGTTGTCACATGATATTTTAGTCAAGGATGAGGCATTGAGAATGTCATCCTCCTATTTCTGACCATTACTTTCTCGATCCTTAAGTAGTTTGACTATAGAAATGAAAACTTCTTTCCATTGAATACGGTCATACATTTCTCAGACGTACTCATCGATGGTCCTAGTAATATCTCTTTACTAATGTGAGGACAAATTCCATCTTGACCATTAACAATCCTCTATATGAAATCCACCAAGCCCAAACATAGCCTTTATTATCACCTGGTCAAAGGTGACTTTGGACTAGGTTAAAGTTGAGCGACTCTCATGTAGGAATCCATAATGATCTTAGGTCAAAAGGGCATAGTGATGTGGTTATACATGAGAGAAACTTATGACTTGATCCATGCAGCTTTCTTATAGCGGGTCGGTCCAACACCTTATACTCTTATAAGTGCCTAGGATTTTGATTCCTATATCTATACCTCTTCAAAGTCATACTGAAGTTCTTTCATCTATGCGGAGATCATGGATATTTAGGACAATCATTATGATTTATCCAAAGATAGTTATCACAGTGAACATGCAAATAATATGATGACAAAATGGAAAAGTTCATTGAATAACAATGTTCAAAGTATAATGGTTGGCCCCTAAGGCATAATTTCCAACAACAGTGTTGTAAGATGTTGTTCTTTTTGTGGCTTGTTTCGCATGCTTAATTGTGATATTGCATGATTAACATGAAGAAATTTGTTACTACTAAGATTTCTCCGAGTCTCCTACATGTAGCATGAAGAAAGAACTCTTGGTTGGGCTTAATAGGCATGGTTACATGTATATAGGGTTTATGTACATAAAGTTAATTTTTGGAAATAAAACAAATGAATAAAATAGAATAAGATATATTCTAAAATACATAATCTCCTTCCTCCCTTCCGCCATTTTGATGCCAAACAAACTAGGATAAAGAGAGAGAAAGTGTGAAATTGTAGAGAGAGAAAGAGAAGAAAAGCTTGTAAAGGTAAGTGATTTCTTTGATATATTGGTTCCTAATGCATATAACCCCGCTCCTAAGCTATTCTTCTATGTATTTCAAGGATTTTGAAGCTCAACTTCTTGTGTTGAGAAGTTAGGGTTTTCGGCTACATAAGGGAAAAGCCAGAGGAAATGAAAGGTAACTCTCAAACCTTCAATTATTGATTGTTCTGGCTATTGTAAGTGGTTCAATGTTAGATCTCATGTTTTGAGGATAACAAAGAATGGCATGAAAAAGATTTGATAAACAAATAAGTTTGAACAAAGTAATAATAGGAAAAATCATCTCTTGAAGCAAGCATTGGAGTAATGAAGAAAGGCCAACAGAAAAAGATGAGAAACTTGATCAGTGGCAAGTTTTCTAAAGGGTTACTCGAGTACGTACTCGAGTAATGGACTTAAACTTGAAGTAACCTGAGTCAACCTTGAAGTAACCTGCCAACGATACTCGAGTAAGTACTCGAGTAATAAGGTAAATGACTCCAAGTTGCTCTCGGCCCGCCAATGTTACTCGAGTAACCAGGTAACTCACTGGCAGTTGCTCTTGGCCTGCCAATGTTACTCGAGTAACTAGGTAAAAGTTTTCAAGTTGCTCTCGGCCTGCCAATGATACTCGAGTTACTCTGTTTCAAGAAATGTGTTGCTCTCGGCATTTTCAACCCTCCCAATGTTACTTGAGGTACTACTCGAGTAACTCACTGTGGTAAGCAAAACCTGAAGGTTTTACTCGAATAACATTAAATGTTTTTCTCACCCTTCACCTCAAGTTACTACTCGAGTATGCAGAGTTATTTAGAAGAAAAACTTCAAGTTACTACTCGAGTATGCATAATGAATTGGAAGAGAACTTCAAGTCATTACCCGAGTAAAGCTATGCAGAAAATTTATGTTTACTCGAGTAAGGACTCGAGTAACAAGGTAATCAAACTTGAAGTGCTCTTGGCCTTGAAATCCTGCCAACATTACTGGAGTGAAGCATCGAGTAACCTAAAGTTGATTTGAAGGTTTACTCGAGTTGGTACTCGAGTAACTAATGAAGAAAAGTTTTCCATACCCGAGTAAGTACCCGAGTAAACAGGTATTTCCAAAGGTTTGAAATTTTGTTTACTCCATGCACTACCCGAGTCATGTTATGTTTGCTTATTGACTTGCAGTTTATGAAAGTTTTCCCGATGATACTCGAGTATGTACTCGAGTAAACTTTAATGAATACTCGAGTAACTACTCGAGTATGCAAGTCCATAAATTTAGAAATCATTCCAACGTTCATTGATTTACTTCCTATATGATTAACCTTTCATTGTATTAGTATTCTTAGCATATTTACAGATAAACAATGAAGAGATCTTACCAAATAAGGAAAGTCAATTGTAACGTTCAAATGTCACCTACCGCCACCTACCGCAAACGGATATTTTTCAAATACTGGAAAATTCAACAGTGGCTACGCACTGTCCAACGGACGAGAAGAAAATGTTCCAACGGTTACTACCAATAATCCTATATATATGGGAACATCCAAACAGAGAATATAACAAGATCATAGACACGAACACATTATCAAGCTCACTACTCTGTTTTATTCATATTTGTAATTCTATGATTCAGTGATTCTTATTCACTCTGTGAGAGAGATATTTGATTCAAACTCAATATTTGTTATTGAGATAACTTAAGGTTGTGGAACCTTGATTTGGGATTGGATTACAACTTGTAAGGGGGAGCGAGAGTCCAGGCGAAGGAACTTGCTTGTACTGAGGTGCCAAGAACCCACTGAATCTTGGAAGTTATAGTGAAATTCTCAGAGAAGCTCTAAGGACTGGATGTAGGTCAAAGTGGTTGTGACCGAACCAGTATAACTCCCGGTGTTCACTTCGGTGATATTTCTCCTTACTCTTTACTGCATTATATTCATTATCATGTTTTTATATTTGCAACAAAATTTTAGTATGACCTAATTCACCCCCTCTTGGGTGAAACACTTGCTCTAACATTTGGTATCAGAGCATAGGTCTTCTTGTTAAGGTATAACAACCTAAGAAGGCTCCAATGGCAAGCATGGGTAAAGGAATTCTTCCCGACGGAGCATCCATCACTAGACCTCCAGGTTTCAGTGGCGAACACTTTTCTTTCTGGAAAGCAAAGTTCAGAGTATTCATGATGGCTACTGAATATGGGCTATGGGATGTGATTGAGAGTGGAAACTATCAACTTACAAAGATTGTAGATTCTCAGAAAATTCCCAAGACGCCAGCGGCATATGATGAGAATGACAAGAAACTTATCACTCTCAACAGCAAGGCAATTCTGATGTTACAAAGTGCTTTAAGTCAAAGTGAGTACCTCAGAATTTGCACACTTCCAACAGCAAAGGAAATGTGGGAAGCTCTGGAAATAACTCATGAAGGAACTTCGGGAATAAAGGAGAATCGGATCAACACCTTGGTCACTGAATTCGATCTTCTTCGAATGAAATCAGGTGAATCAATATCTGAATTTGAACTTAGATATACTCATCTTGTTAATCAACTTGCAACACTTGGAAAAGTTTATGATCAGCATACCCAAGTACGAAAGATTTTGAATATTCTTTCTAAAGAGTGGGAGGCCAAAGTCACTGCAATAGAAGAAGCAAAAGGAGAATCAATGAGATCAGTTGCTTCTCTATTTGGAAGTCTTTCTGAATATGAAAGCAAACTAAAGTTCAAACGGGAACTAGATGACATTGGTGCAAGAAAATGAAAGGTCTAGCACTAAAAGCAAAAGAAGATAATCAAGATGAGGATGAGGAGTTTGATGATGACAAAATGGGCCTAATCATAAAACGATTCAGAAAGTTCTACAAGAAAGGTCAAGGCTTCAAACACTTTTAAAAAGGAGGAACTACCAGCAAAGATCATATCATTTGCTACGAATGTGGAAAACCAGGACATATCAAATCAGAATGTCCAGAACTGAATCAAAAGAGCAAAGAAAAGAGAAAAGGCAAATTCTTTAACAAGAAGAAGGCCTTTGTATTTGTTATATGGGGAGATGGTTTATCTGACGAAGAAAGTGATGAAGAAGAAGTAGCCAATATATGTCTTGTAGCTCAAGAAGAAACAGAAGAAGAGGTAAATGATTCTGATCCTACCTATGATGAATTACTCTCTGAATATAATGCTTTACATTCTGAATTCATCAAAGTAGTTAAAGAATTAATTGTTTTCAAAAAGAAAAACAAAGCTCTTGAAATTGAACTTAAAGAAAGTTCAGAAAAGAATTGTGAAAATTGTTCTTCTTTGAAAAATAAAAACACTGATCTTACAAAAACTCTTGAAAAATTTACTCAAGGAAGTGAGATGCTAAATTTTATTTTAAAAGCTCAATGATTTGTAAATGACCGATCTGGAATTGGATATAATCCAAAATCAAATAAGAGGAAAGGTAGAAAGAAAGCAGGAGGTAAGTCATATTTGAATTATTTCCAGCATTCTGTACATACATCGAATCCTTTTGCATTTTGTAATTACTATAATAGAAAAGGTCATTATACCTCTTCATGCATTCATAAGAAGAAAGGAAACATAGGAACCTACAAATGGGTACCTAAAGGCTCATATGTTCAGAGAATTATTTGTACTAGCCCAAAAGGACCCAAAAAGATGTGGGTACCTAAGACTTAGTCATTTGATTGCAGATATGCCTTAAAGCATCCAAAAACAACAAATGGTACATAGACAGTGGATGCTCTAGACATATGACCGATGATTTCAAAAGCTTTACCAAATTGCAACCTAAAGAAGATGGAAAGGTAAAATTTGGAGGAAATCAAACCGGAAGGATAGCAGGAATTGGTGAAATCAAAAATGACAAAGGAATACAAGTCAAAGATGTATATTATGTTGAAGGCTTGTCTCATAATTTGCTGAGTGTAAGTCAAAGTGCAGACAAAAACAATTGGGTAATATTTGACTCAGAGGAATGTTTAGTTATCAACAAGAATGACTTACCACTTGATAAGAAGAATATCAAGGCTAAGCTCAGAGCAAAAAGGGAAGGTAACTGCTATACTCTAGATATTAGTAGAAATGAATCTGAAAATTGTTTTCTGAGTAATGCTTATGAAAGTTGGCTATGGCATAAGAGATTGGCTCATGTCAATATGCATCAATTAGGCAAACTACTCAAAAAGGATTTAGTTCTTGGATTACCCAAAGTAACTTTCAAAAATGACTTGAATTGTGACGCATGTCAATAGGGTAAACAAACTAAATCATCTTTCAAATTAAAAAATGAGATTTCAACAAGTAGACCACTACAATTATTGCATATGGATTTAGTTGGCCTTGCAAGAGTAAAGAGTCTTGGTGGCAACTTATATTCATTGGTCATTGTTGATGATTTCTCCAGATTTACATGGGTTATTTTTCTATCATCAAAAGATGAAACCTTTGAAGAATTTATTATTTTTGCCAAGAAAGTGCAAAATGAGAAAGGTATGTCCATTGCAAGTATTAAGACTGATCATGGTGGAGAATTTGAAAATTAAGCCTTTGAAAAATATTGTGATACTAATGGCATTGATCACAATTTCTCTGCTCCAAGGATGTCTCAACAAAATGGAGTTGTGGAACGCAAAAATAGAGTGCTCACTGAAATGGCTATAGCAATTTTGAATGAAAAGAACGTGTCTCAAGTTTTCTGGCCTGATGCTATGAGTACAGCATGCTATATTTCAAATAGAGCCTATATTAGAACAAAACTTGGAAAGACACCATACGAGCTGTACAAAAGAAGAAAGCCAAACATTGCTTATCTACACATCTTCGGTTCTAAGTGTTTCATTCATAATAATAGTAAAGATAACTTAGGAAAATTTGATTCTAAAACTGATGAAGGAATTTTCCTAGGATATTCTAACCGAAGTAAAGCATATAAAGTTTTCAATAAAAGAACATGTGTTGTTGAAGAATCAATTCATATTGTGTTTGATGAATTTGAATCCTCTGAAAAAACCATTGAAGAAGAACAGGAAGTTGTTTTAAATCAAGAAAATGGTCAATCTATTTCTAAGTCTCTTATTCCAGAAGTTGATGAAACCAAGGAAGAAGAGCAATCACTAGGACAACCTAGAGCCTGGAAATACAATAAAAGACATCCGTTAGATCAAGTCATAGGAGATGTGAATGAAGGGATCAAAACTAGAAATAGAATTTTCAATGAAGTAAGTTTTTCTGTATTCATTTCTGAGATTGAACCTTCTAACATTGATGAAGCCCTATCAGATAATGATTGGGTCATAGTAATGCAAGAAGAACTAAATCAATTTGAAAGAAATCAAGTTTGGGATTTGGTACCCCGACCCAAAGATCATCCGATAATTGGAACCAAATGGGTATTCAAGAACAAACTCGATGAATCTGCAATTATTGTCAGAAACAAGGCAAGATTGGTGGCCAAAGGCTATAATCAGGAAGAAGGGATTTAATATGAGGAAACGTATGCTCCAGTGGCTAGATTGGAAGCTATACGCGTACTCTTAGCCTTTGCATGCATCAAAGGATTCAAACTCTATCAAATGGATGTAAAGAGTGCATTTCTAAATGGTTACATCATGGAAGAAGTATACGTAGAACAGCCTCCAGGTTTTGAGGATGTAACTAACCCTGACCATGTTTTCAAACTCAAAATGGCTTATATGGTTTAAAACAAGCTCCTAGAGCATGGTACGAAAGGCTCAGTAAATTTCTTATTGATCAAGGTTTTGAACAGGGAAAAGTTGATACAACACTTTTTATAAAACGAAAACGTGATGATATTTTAATTGTTCAAATATATGTTGATGACATTGTTTTCGGTGCTACTAATGAATCTCTGTGCAAGGAATTTTCTGACATAATGCAGGGAGAATTTGAGATGTCAATGATGGGAGAATTGAATTTCTTTCTTGGTTTGCAAATCAAACAAAGAAAGAATGGAATCTTTATATCTCAAACAAAGTATTTGAAAGAGTTGTTGAAGAAGTATGGAATGGATGAAGCAAATGGCACAGATACGCCTATGAGCTCAACTACGTTGCTTGATGCTAATGTCAAAGGGAAAGACTACAACATCACAAAATACAGAGGAATGATTGGATCATTACTCTATCTCACGGCAAGTAGACCGGACATCCAATTTAGTGTTGGCATATGTGCAAGATATCAATCAGCACAAAAGGAATCACATGCCGAAACTGTCAAACGAATCTTTAGATATCTTGCTGACACCCCAAAATTGGGTCTATGGTATCCCAAAGGAAGAAGTGAATATCTAGTTGTATATTCAGATTCTGATCATTGAGGATATAAAACAGACAGAAAGAGCACCAGTGGACAAGGACAATTTCTTGGAGGATCTCGTCTCATGGTTCAGCAAGAAACAAAATACAGTGTCTCTTTCATCAACGGAAGCTGAATATGTTGCAGTCTCAAGTTGTTGTGCACAAGTGATATGGTTAAAACAACAACTACAAGATCTTGGTATTTATCTCAAAGAAATACCAATCTATTGTGATAATACCAGTACGATAAGCTTGGCGAAAAATCCAGTTCAACATTCTAGAACCAAGCATATCGATGTTAGACATCACTTCATCAGAGATCATGTCCAAAAGAAAGATGTGAAAGTAATATTCATTCCTACTCATCTTCAACTAGCTGATATCCTCACTAAACCCCTTGCAAAAGATCAATTTCTATACATTAGAAGAGAATTGGGAATGGTAAATCCCAATGAGTTGTAAGTTATTTCAGCTTCTCATAATATTAAATGAAATCATTTGATAATGTTTTGATGATTACTAATTTAAGCATCGGAGTATATAGAAAATTGTTTTGCAGGAAGATTGAAACTCTGTTTTGAGAAATAAAAACAGAGGTCATCAGAGGACACCTTTACTGGAGTACCAACTTGAAGTAATGACTGACAGTCAAGCATTACCAAAGGAACAACTTGAAGTAAAAGAGCACTTTACTCGAGTAACTACTCAAGTAATGGTCTTCCAAAACTGGAAGTAACGCATCAAGTTTCTTGGAATTTGAATCAAATGATTCATTGGTGAGAACTAAAAAGTTCAATCTAAAAATGAAAGGTTACCCAAGGCGAGCCTCGAGTAAACTTGAAGCTTACTCGAGTAAGGACTCGAGTAACTGCAAGTCCAGATCATCAATTTGATGAGAAATGACTCAAATCTGCTCTAGATTGGCTACAAAATGATCGAGGGAACGCACATGGATAATTACAATATTATTCATGCCAGGTACGCAACTTAAATGAATTATTTTAAAAATTTTCTGTATGATCACTCGAGTAGGGACTCGAGTAAACATGCAATTTACTCGAGTAAGGTCTCGAGTAACATCGGGTTTTAGGTCTTTATCTGTCACAAACTAGGTCATTTCCACAAAATCTCCTCAAGTAAATCACTCTGTCCTCTCACAAAAAATTTTCACAATCTCTTTCTTACTTGATTTTCGACAAAACCCATTAGATTTCAGTTCCAAAACTTCCTAGTTTGTTCAGAATTCTCCAGCCCTAACTCACGACTTATTCCTCTATTTTTCAGAAATCTCAAGCTTTATTTGATATAGAATGGTTAGAACCAAAAACCTCACTCCCACAGATTCTTCTGGATCCCCACAACTCACTTTTCTTCTTCTCCCAGAAAGAGAAGAAAACTCACTCCTAGATCCAAAGCCAAAGTCCAACCCAAACCTCAACCTCAACCGAAACCAAAAGGGGTTGTTATCAAAGAACCAGTAGTTATAAGGGCTCAATCCAGGAAGAGCACCTCTACTGGGAGAGGCAAAAGTGCAAAGTCTCCCTCTCCTCCACCTTCTGATTCCTCAACTCCTTCCTTCACACCAAAACCTCCTAAAAAGCCCAAATATGATGTGAATGTGGCTAAGGCAATGGCTGGCATTCTGGATTAGCTTAAGAAAAGGCAGTCTTCAAAGAAATTAGAACTGCCAGAAGAGGAGATCACCAAACCTCCAAAGGGGTTTAATGTCAACAAACTAGAAGAATCCCCAAAGTACCTCACTCAATTCTCCAGGAGAAAAGTTGCAAGACACACTATGTGGATCTTAAAGTACTTCAGGAGGTATTGAAGCATGATCTTAGTCCCTTTTTAGAACCATTTATGCCTTGGCTTTCCATTAGACTTCCTTTTTGCACAAAAGTAGTCACCCATTTTTACTGTAATCTTGAGATTTTAGATGAACCAAATAGATCTTCACCTGAGGAAGAAATGACTACCACTGTTAGAGGCCAAAAAATACTCATCTCACCCTCTAGGATAAATTTGTGGTTAGGAATAGAGAACCCCCCAGATGATATTTACTCCAAACTTGACTCAAACCAAATATTCTCTGTCCTTAAACCTGGTGAGCTTGTTGGCCCTTTAAATTTCAAACCTAGTGATATGTGTGATCATCACAGGGTTCTATGGTATATATACTCTAGATCCCTTATGAATAAAGCCAACAACTATACCCACTTCTCTGATAGAGACTTTAGATGGTTTGCTTCCTTACTCCTGAATGAACAGAAAGATTTGGGAGAGTACATCTTTTCTGAAATGAAGAGGTACAAAGTAGATGGGAAAGTTACCACACCGATGCCATATACTCAGATTGTTTCACTCATTCTGAAGGAGAATAAGATATGGTATCTGGAGAGCAAAGAACATATTGAGAGGATTACTCCGGTTGGGAGAAACCAAATTGGCAAGCTCAATATTGACATTCCTCTCAAGGGTCCTCTACAGTCTGGGTTGAAGAAGAAGAAGAAGACTGAGACTGAGACTAGCAAAATGGATGACACTCAGTCATCGGCTCCAGCTGCCACTACATCATCACCATCTTTCCTCAATGCAACCCTTCAGCATTTCATGGAGAATATGCTCAGATGATTCCGTGTGGAAATTACCAATACCAATGCTGAACTGATAACCCACATGAATCACAAGATGAATGAGCTGGTTGAGAAGATGGATAAGAAGCACGAAGAGTTGCTAGCTGAGCAACGTGCCCAGGGTGAGACATTGAAATTGATTTTGGCACGAATGGATTCTTTGGGTCCCGGACCTTCTGCCGGTCCATCATCTTCTGCACATGACACTTCTTCATCTCCAGAGCACATACCATCCCCAGAGCATATACCACCACCTCCAGAGAATATTCCTTCTGATATTCATCACTCTGAGGTTGAGCCATTTATCCCTCCAGTTTCTAGTCCACCTAAGCCAAAACCTGAAGATATCCTATGCTCGGTGGATAACCCCGAAACAAATAAGACCATCCATATCATCATTGATGATTCACCACCTAAACCTCAGCCTGAACCCTCTCCTAAACCCATTCCATCTCCTACATATACAGAGGAAATATCTCCTTCATCCTCTGATCATCATACTCCCGGTGGTACTGAAGAGGTTGAGACCACCACTATAATTGTCTATCAGCCTTCTCCTATTCCTCCAAGAGGAGACATCCATATCCCTCCACTGAATCTTCCTGAACCATAATCTTCTAGTTCCTTTGACTCTTCTAGTTCAGATAGTTCTTTGGTTCTTCCAGTCAAGCCTATCTTCATGGTCAAGCCTTCCAATCCTCCTCTTAAATGATGAAGACAAAAAGGGGGAGAAGACCTTGAGAGTGATTTTGTGGAAGTTTCTGAGTCATTTTGAATATTTTGGGTGTATATGGGATTTAGCGAGCTTTTTCAATTTCTAACTTTTCATCTTGTAATGAAATGTTTAAGTTTAATACAAGTTTATTTATTTCAAGTCCATTTTAGCTTTAAAATTATGATACATTGTGGGACTAATAAGCTTGTTGTGTATGCAAGGTGATTTCAAAAACACTTTGAATCTAAACTTAACAAGGTTTTCAAAATTATCATTGAATTCAAGAAGTATTTATTTGAGAACTTAGCTTCAAAATTCTTGTTCAAAATCACCAAGTTTTGTCATTATCAAAAAGGGGGAGAATGTTAGATCTCATGTTTTGATGATAACAAAGAATGACATGAAAAAGATTTGATAAACAAATAAGTTTGAACAAAGTAATAACAGGAAAAATCATCTCTTGAAGCAAGCATTGGAGTAATGAAGAAAGGCCAAGAGAAAAAGATGAGAAACTTAATCAATGGCAAGTTTTCTAAAGGGTTACTCGAGTACGTACTCGAGTAATGGACTTAAACTTGAAGTAACCTGAGTCGACCTTCAAGTAACCTGCCAACGATACTCAAGTAATAAGGTAAATGACTCCAAGTTGTTGTCAGCCTGCCAATGTTACTCGAGTAGCCACTCGAGTAACTAGGTAACTCACTGGCAGTTGCTCTCGGCCTGCCAATGTTACTCGAGTAGTTACTCGAGTAACCAGGTAAAAGTTTTCAAGTTGCTCTCAGCCTGCCAATGATACTCGAGTCTGTACTTGAGTTACTCTGTTTCAAGAAATGTGTTACTCTCGGCATTTTCAACCCTACCAATGTTACTCGAGGCGCTACTCGAGTAACTCACTGTGGTAAGTAAGACCTGAAGGTATTCCTCGAATAACATTAAATGTTTTTCTCACCCTTCACCTCAAGTTACTACTCGAGTATGCAGAGTTATTTAGAAGAAAAACTTCAAGTCACTACTCGAGTATGCATAATGAATTGGAAGAGAACTTCAAGTCATTACCCGAGTAAAGCTATGCAAAAAATTTATGTTTGCTCGAGTAAGGACTCGAGTAACAAGGTAATCAAACTTGAAGTGCTCTCGGCCTTAAAATCCTGCCAATATTACTGGAGTGAAGCATCGAGTAACGTAAAGTTAATTTGAAGGTTTACTCGAGTTGGTACTCGAGTAACTAATGAAGATAAAAGTTTTCCATACCCGAGTAAGTACCCAAGTAAACAGGTATTTCCAAAGGTTTGAAATTTTGTTTACTCCATGCACTACTCGAGTCATGTTATGTTTGCTTATTGACTTGCAGTTTATGAAAGTTTTCCCGATGATACTCGAGTATGTACTCAAGTAAACTTTAATGAATACTCGAGTAACTACTCGAGTATGCAAGTCCATAAATTTAGAAATCATTCCAACGTTCATTGATTTACTTTCTATATGATTAACCTTTCATTGTATTAGTATTCTTAGCATATTTACAGATAAACAATGAAGAGATCTTACCAAATAAGGAAAGTCAATTGTAACGTTCAAATGTCACCTACCGCCACCTACCGCAAACGGATATTTTTCAAATATTGGAAAAGTCAACAGTGGCTACGCACTGTCCAACGGACGAGAAGAAAATGTTCCAACGGTCACTACCAATAATCCTATATATATGGGAACATCCAAACAGAAAATATAACAAGATCATACACACGAACACATTATCAAGCTCACTACTCTGTTTTATTCATATTTGTAATTCTATGCTTCAGTGATTCTTATTCACTCTGTGAGAGAGATATTTGATTCAAACTCAATATTTGTTATTGAGATAACTTAAGGTTGTGGAACCTTGAGTTGGGATTGGATTACAACTTGTAAGGGGGAGCGAGAGTCCAGGCGAAGGAACTTGCTTGTACTGAGGTGCCAAGAACCCACTGAATCTTGGAAGTTATAGTTAAATTCTTCGAGAAGCTCTGAGGACTGGACGTAGGTCAAAGTGGTTGTGACTGAACCAGTATAACTCCCGGTGTACACTTCGGTGATATTTCTCCTTACTCTTTACTGCATTATATTCATTATCAAGTTTTCATATTTGCAACAAAATTTTAGTATCACCCAATTCACCCCCCTCTTGGGTGAAACACTTGCTCTAACAGTTTAGTCGGTGGAATTTTGCCGGATTGTTTTTGTTTGTGAAACTTGGAAATGTTGTGTTAGAAATTTTATGTTGTCAGAATTGGAACAAAATTGTAGTTCTAACATAATGTAATAGTTAATAAAGTGATTAGTAGTAGAAAGGAACACGACTGTGGAGTTAGAATTCAAAAACCCCCAATTTTTTTAGGGAATTGTGAAAATCGGCCAAGGCAGAATGGGGCCTAGAGTTGGATTTTTAATGATCTAATGATTCATTTAAGTCCAGGAGGAAAAATTAGGTGGGATTACAGTTGGTCACTTTTTCAGAAAATCCCGAAAAAGTATAATTATGAAAATACCCCGGAAACCCTGAAATAGGGGCTGTCAAGGGCAATTTTATCTTTTGGCAGTGAATTTGAAAATTGTAAGTCTGAAAATGGATTCCTTGAGAAAAAATATATCAGAATAGCCCATGTTAAAATTTTGAAAAAAGTACAGTCAGACAGGGTATATAGTGTGGCCAGGCCGGGGTCCTAGGGGCATTTTGGTAAATTTTCACCACAGGCTGATATAACCACAATAAACACTATGGTAGTGCCTAAAATGCCTAATTCTTGTACATTTGATATTGTAGAATTGAGTTGGATGCCTATAGTTGGCACGTTTTGCGAGGCGAACCGTTTGAGGCTAAAAAGGGTTAAGGTAGTGACTATTATCTCTCATACACTATGTGACTATTGATATGTTGTGTGTTACTGTATTCTGTGATATGAACAAGTTCCGAGGCCACATTACCTTGCTATGGTTTAGGAACTAGCTGAGGCATACTAGTATTGCCTAGCTATAGTCAAGGACTCAGTTGAGGTACACGTAGGGGTTTCAATAGGATAGTTGACTCTAAGCTTTGTGTACACACACGTTATGATATGATTTTCATGTTACATTATATGGTGCATTGCATATTTAATTCTCGCATTTTATATGTTTGATGGTATGTTGTTACTGAGATTTTTTAAAATCTCACCCCTTTTTCTAAACAAAAACATCTCAACAGGTGCCAGCGGCTCAAAAGGAAAGGACGTAGGTACGGGGGGACTGACGAGCATGTTTCCTAAGACAAGGATCATGGTTATATATATATAGTCTGTGTTTTGGGATATTGTTGGTTATTCTGCACATATTTGTAAATATTGCCAAATTCTGTACGGTTGATTTCAATATGTAAACAAAATACTTTTATCAATATATTTGTACTTTTCTGTATACATGTGGAACTTAGGCTCTATTGCTTTGTGTATATCGAAATGAAAACAGGTATTGACACCTGAGAGAGCTATTTGGATTGTAGAACTTAAAAGAAAATCATGTTAGACTTGAAGTTTAGGGATTAAATAGATGGTTTATGGTTAGAATAGAGATATATCTAACAACCTAACATGGTCTATTGAATGATTGCTTTGGAAAAATGGTTTTCATTAATTATAAACAAGGGATTGAATATTTTTTACGAAAATTAAAAATCAATCTTAACTTGAGAGAGCTTAGTTGATAATTTTAGAACCTTTGACTAGAGTAACATCCTCATTTTTGTTAGCAGTTAGAGATAGTTGTAGCTTAATTTTTATTTAGTTAATGAGTGCATAATAGATTGATAATTTATAAGAAACATCAAGTTCTGAAATATTTATTTTATAAAAATAAATGAAAAACATCCTTAAAATAATTATTTTAAATATATAGGCATGTGGGTGTGGAAATATATCTTATTATTAAAACAAGTGACAAAAAAGGAAAAAAATGATGTTAGCAGTCTGATTATTACATTTATGATTTTATTATTTGTTAAAAACATATTATTTTAATGAGGGAAGACAAACGTTAGACTCCACCTTTATAAAACCCCTTCTCCCCTCATTTCTCAGTACTCTGGCGCTGCACCCGTCCACCTTATAAGGTATATTGTTTTGCTCTCTTCTTTTTCTGGTTTTTAGTCTTGTCAAAAAAAAAACAAAACAAATTCAAGCTTCCATTCCTTTCTTCAATATCTTAGCACGTCTTTTCATGAGTGTTTGTGTATTTAATTTATTTTTGCCCATTGCCCTCTATTCATTACTATTGGAGTTGGTGTGTGTATCTTTCTTATTATTCTATTTTTCTTCTCATAGGCCTACCTCTCTAGATCATGTGTTATTCTCTCTCAAAGTCTTTTTACTCTGATTGTACATAGCTGCTTCCCATCCATGTAAGATTGTGTATACATATATTACCATCAGTCCTAAATATAAAATATAGTTGATTTTTTTTAGAGAGATTAAAGAAGCTAAATAAATTACTCCCTCCGGTCCTAATTATAGGACAACATTTGAGAGTTGATCTTGGTCCTAATTATAAGACAAAATTCTAATTTTTGTCAATTTCTTCCCAAAATACCCCATATGGATACTTTCTCAATAATAATTAAATACAATAATAATTTAATAAGAGTAGATCGGAAGTTGTTGAGGGAAATTGACATCACCGGATTGTGTGAAAGCTTGGAGAAGTCGTGTGTGAAGCATAAGAGGTACAAGAAAAAACAGAGAATCAATATAATTGGATGCCATTTTAAATTTTAAATAAAGGTATTTTAGGAAAATAAATATGATTAACTAATTTAACCACTATCCTTAATTTCTCCAAAGTTAGGTAAATATGTCCTATAATTAGGACTTGAGGGAGTACTTAATTATATCATATGTTGTGTATCCTTATATTATATATAAGCTTATAAGTTAGGAAAAATAGTTTGGCGAACAAATGGTAAATATAAATACTTTAAAATAATTTAATTAACTTCCTTAATTTCTCTAAAAAAATTAATTTTATCTTATATTTAAGATCGGAAGGAGTAATATAAATATATATATATATAGAGAGAGAGAGAGAAGGGGAAAACCCATGGTACACACACATATGACCGTATATATTTTTCTCTTTGTTTTAAGACTACTATTCAATCTTTAACTTCTTTTTAGCATGTATTTTGTTTGTTTTATTTTATTTTTCTCCTAACAATCTTAATCCACAACTTTCCTCCTCTTCCTGTGCGAGCATATAGGTATATATATAAATATATATGTGAGTTTGTCTTCTCTTGTTACTATGGGGTTTTCTTCTATTTTTTTTAAGAAAAAACCCATATGCCTCTTCCATCCTTTCTATGGGATTGTGTGTGTGTGTGTGTTTGACTTCACATGCTGCTTTGCCATTATTCTATTCTCTAAGATTTTGTGTATTCAATTAAGGACGTTCATTATGCTGCCGATTATGGTTTTTTTTATTGTCATGCAAGCAACTATTGTCAAAATTGTTGATGCGGAAATTATGTTTTTTTATTGTTGATGTGGAAATTATTGTCAAAATTGTTGCCAAAATTGTACAATTTATCCATAGTTTCACATGATGCATTACCATTATTCTATTCTCTTAGATTTTGTGTATTCGATTGGACTTGATAGATTGGTTGATTAATTGGCTGATTTAATACTTGGAAAACTTAAAATTTGAGGACGTTATGCTGCTGAATTTTTTTTTAAAATAAATGACTAAACGTAAAAGTAATTAGTAACTACAAGAGGCAAGCAACTAACCAGTTTTAAATATATTTAAAGTATAGATGGATCGAAAATGGATGTCATCTGATAGATGCTCAAGGGAATATATAGGTGGGATGAAAGAGTTTATTAGATTTGCAAGTGAGCATACAAATGGTCCTAACAAATTTTTTTGTCTGTGCTTATCTTGTTGTTATGGAAAGCGGATTAGTGCACTTGACTTGCTAGATCATTTAATATGTCTTGGAATTGATCAATCATATACACGATGGACAAGGCACGGCCAGACAGATGATGCACGTAGTGATCGGGTGAATACTACAATCGGTCCTTCGAATGAGTTTGATCAAAGTATGTGTGATGATGAGGACAATGGTCTTCAAAAAATGCTAAATGCGATCAAAGAGGTGCTTCATGACTGTCCTCAAGAATTTGAAGAGTTGAAAGGTGATACAGAGAAACCATTATATGCTAGTACTAGCACAAAATTTCCTTGTTAGACCGCCATATTTAGACCGGTTATAGCAGATAAGGTCTAAAAAATTTGACCGGTGGCAGTTTTGTAGTTATATATAACTTCTAAGACCGGTTCTAAAAAAAACCGGTCTTAAAAAAATTTTAGACCGATTATAAATAAAACCGGTCTAAAAATATCAAAATATTTAAAAAATTAAAAATTTTTAACTTTTAAGACCAATTATTAATAATAACCGGTCTTAAATATCAAATATTTAAGACCAGTTTTAATAAAAACTGGTTTTAAATATGAAAAATTTAAAAATTATTTTTTCTCACAATTTTAAGATCGGTTTTATATATACACAGTCTAAAAAATCAACCATAAATTTTTGAATCTCCTCTTTGTCACGCCTAAATTTCGCTCTCTAAATCTGAAACCTCTTTTCTTGATGCGATTACTCTGTGAGCTCGGTCATCTTCGCTCGATCTCATTCTCATGTTTGTTGCTGCGATGCTCTCATCCTTGCATTAAATGAGTTTGTCTCCGCCATAACCTCACTTCTTTGCTGCCATGAGATGCTTGCTCCTTTGCTTTGACCCAGAGATGCGTGAAGAAGATGCAACTGATGTTATGAGGTTTGAATAAACTTTCCTTTTAAATGCTTAATTAATTTGTAAACTATTTTTTGAGTATCTACTGCAAGCCTTGCTTAAAACAATTCCTCATTTTCTTTCTTTACCAGAGGAATAAGGGTCATGAAGAGAAGAGAGATCCTATTTAGATTTTTGTTTTTTTTAGGGTTTTATTATAGGTGTAAATGGTATACATACTGATATACACTAGGTTGAGTATGTGGCCGGTCTCTAGGGGATCTTATCTGTGAAATTGCTCTATTTTCTTTTTTTAATTTCATCTCTGATTTTCTTCTTCCTTATGGTTGTGCCAAAATAGTTTCATAGTTTCAACTAGGAAACTGAATATGAATATGAAGTTAAACTTATGGGTGTGCCTGAATTTTGTTACAGGAGCTGTTCATTATCTTTTTGCGTTGTTTGATGTTCTTAGTGAACCATATAAGAATTCTGGTTTTCAAATATTTTAGCAGCGGGATTCACAGGGAAGGTGTTTTTGTAAAATGTGATGGTAGTAATTTGCTTGAAAGTATCCGCAATCAATTTTTCATTATAATCCCTTCTACTCATCTGTACATTTGACTACAAAAAAAAAGGCTCTATTTATTTTTTTTTAAAAAATATCACTTTTAAGACCAGTTGTTATAAAAATCGATCTTAAAAGTCTTGAAAAAAAGTTTTTAGGCCGATTTTTAAACAAAGTGATTTTTAAGACCGATTTTTAAAAAAGTACTTTTAAGATCGGTTATTTTAGTAACCAATCTAAAAAAGTGATTTTTAGGACCGGTTTCGTTAAATGGCCTAAAAAATAGCAGACTTTTGAGTGATTCAGGTTTCACTGCACTGCTTTAACTTGTGCAAGATATGCTCCCAGATGAAAATGTACTTCCTACCAAGACATACGAGGCAAAGCGAATACTTTGCTCTTCAACTGGCATGGGTTATAAGAAGATACATGCATGCCCTAACAATTGTATATTATTTTGAAAGCAGTTTGCAACATTAGAGAAGTGCCCTAAATGCAATGCATCTCGATATGGGAAGAAGAAAAGAAAAAGTCTGTTGAAGGTCGCATGGTATT
The DNA here is from genome assembly GCA_963242795.1 of Inga leiocalycina. Classification (NCBI taxonomy): domain Eukaryota; kingdom Viridiplantae; phylum Streptophyta; class Magnoliopsida; order Fabales; family Fabaceae; genus Inga; species Inga leiocalycina. Next base: position 66,537,463 of record OY725321.1, read on the forward strand.
TTCCCATTATTCCGAGATTTAAGCGACTATACAGTAATGCAAAGATTGCTAAGTTGTTGACTTGGCATACAGATGAAAGGGTTGAAGACACGAACCTTAGGCACCCTGCAGATGCCCCTCAATGGAAAAAAGTTGATCATGACTACCCTGACTTAGCAAATGAAGCAAGGAACCTACGAATTGCACTTTCAACTGATGGAATCAATTCCCACAGGGTTCAGAGTAGTACACATAGTACGTGGCCAGTGATATTGATGATTTATAGCCTTCCTCCATACTTGATAATGAAACATAAGTTTATGATGTTTTCCATGTTAATTTCTGGGCCAAGGCAACCTGGGATGATATAGATGTATACTTGGCTCCTTTAATTGATGACTTGAAGCTGCTTTGGGAGGAAGGCGTCAGTGTATACTATGGGTACATGGAAGAAAGAGTTCCACTTTGAAAGGCATGTTGTTTGGCAATATAAATCATTTGTCCAGATATAGCGTCAAAGGATATTGTGTGTGCCCTATATGTGAAGATGTCACTTGTTCAGTGTAACTAAATCATTGTAAGAAAAATGTGTACATGGGATATCAAAGGTTCTTACCATCGAAACATTGTTAGAGGAAGTAGAAAAAGGCTTTCAATGGTGAGTCAGAAGAAGATAGCCCACCGAAGATGTTGACCGGTGCTCAGGTTTTTTAGAAGGTCAAAACACTCGAATAACAATTTTGGTAAGCATTTTGCAAAACAAATCAAGACAAGTAGCTAGAAGAAGAAGCCTATTTTCATTTAGCTTCCATATTGGAAGTCCTTATATGTGAGACATTTTCTTGATGTGATGCACATAGAAAAAAATATTTGTGATAGTCTAATTGGCACGTGCTCAATATACATAGGAAGAGCAAGGACAGTGTGAATTCTAGGTTGGATTTGGTTAACTTGGGAATCAGAGAAGAGTTGGTACTGGTTGAGCAAGGGCACCGCACTTATTTACCTCTAGCGGCTTACACTCTATTGAGGAAAGAGAAGAAGTTATTTTGTGAGTTTTTCAAAGGAGTTAAAGTTCCAGAAGGCTATTCTTCAAATATAACGAACCTTGTATCAGTGAAAGAGTTGAAGCTAAAGAACCTTAAATCTCATGATTGTCATGTGCTAATGCAGAATTTCGTACCGGTTGGTATACGCTCGATCTTACCCAAAAATGTAAGGAATTCCATAACTAAACTTTGCATGCTCTTCAAGTTGATTTGCAGTAGAGTGGTTGATTCAACAAAGTTACAAGATTTGCAAAGGCATATCATTTGTACTCTGTATGAACTTGAAATGTATTTTCCATCTTCATTTTTTGAAATGTATTAGCCATACACTTGGTGAAAGAAGTTCAATTGTACGGTCTAGTATATCTAAGATGGATGTACCCGAATTAGCGATTTATGAAAATTTTAAAAGGGTATGTGAAAAATAGATATCTACTGGAGGGGTGTATAGCTGAGCGTTACATAGTTGAATAAGCAATCGACTTCTGTGTTGATTTTCTATCAAATGTTGACCCTGTAGGGATCCTAAAGCCTTGTCATGATAGGCGAACATCAGGAAAAGGAATAAGTGGAAAGGATGTAATCAGTATATCAGTGACTAAATAGGAGTAGGCTCACTTATGTGTGTTACATAACACTGATGAGGTTGAACCATATGTTGAAGAACAAGGATGCTCTTCGATTAGTACATGGTGAGAGGAATGAAAATTTGATAACAAAAGAGCACAACCAACATTTTCCAACTTGGTTAAAAAGGCGTATTAATGATGATATGGAGAAGAATCCTGATTCTACCTCTAAAAACTTAAGATGGATATCGAATGGACCAAGCTTAAATGTATTATCTTATAATGGTTATGCAATCAACGGTTACACATTCTACACACAAGAAAATGATACAAGGAGCACGATGCAGAATATTAGGGTCACACTTGTTGCTGATTCTTGGCACAAATCCAGTGCCAAAGACGGATACCCTATCTAGACAACAATGTCATACTTTGGTGTCATTGAATGAATATGGGAGTTAGATTACACTATGTTGAGGGTCCCTATCTTCAAATGTAAGTGGGTTAACAACAATACTGGATTGCGAACATATGAGTTAGAGTTTGTTCAAGTAGATCTTTCTAAAGTTTGGTATAAAGATGATCCTTTCATTTTAGCATCACAAGCAAAGCAAGTGTTTTTCATTTCAGATCCTGCTAAGAAGAACTGGTCCATTGTACTTCCATCAAGTAAGAATCATTAAGAACAAGTTGATGCTGAAAGTAACAAGTGTTTGAATATTCCTGAGGATGATCTTTCCTTTGACATGTTGTGGTCAAAATATCACTAGTACAAAAAGCTAACTTAACTACATGATTTTACATCAGTTACTTGAATAACAGAAGTGATAATTAATGTGATGTAATTTCACTTATGTTTTACACTTAACTGAGCTGTAATGTACAATATGACATCAGTTACTTGATAAACAAAAGTGATAATTCAAGGGACACAAATTTATCCTCTATTTTAAGTGTAATTGACGCCATAATATACGATATGGCATCAAATGTATATTCAACCAATATTGTAATTAAGATGTTATAACAATAATAATTATGGAATCAGTTTAGTAAGCACTAGAAACCATAATTAATAAGAAGTTTTGATTTAACTGTTCAATAAATAAATTTGAAATATAACATGTCATAATTGTAATTAAATACTATAAATAAATTTTTAAAAATAATTTTTCCCAAAATATAATTATATTATAGTTATGTTATAAATGACCTTTTTTAAGTTAGTCATTTACAGCCCAGGACTATTTAGTAGAGATTAGTGAATTTCTTTTAACTACTGAACTAAACCTAGTTAATTATAAAAAAAAATTGGATACCAATTTATGAGTAGAACTTGACCTATAAGTTATAATTTATTTACCGATATGATAACATCGAGTTCTATAGGAATCCAAAGCCTTAATTATAACTCACATGTTATAAGGAAGTTTTAGAAATATGTTAACTATTTTCTTTCTAAAAAAAAGAAAATATTGAGTCAATTGCCTCTCGACCGACGCCATAATTGCAATATTGTGTTAGTTGCCTCTCTACCCGATGCCCTAATGGCTTTAACAAAACCCTCCACTACTCTACTAACTTCGCGGCTTCTCTATGTTGAATTTGTCTCCAACACTGCTAACTCCGCAACTTCCCTTTATCACTGTTGACATCGGACATGGCTTCTAGATGGAGCTTCGATAGAATTCTTATTTACCAAAATTATTGTTCATCTCACCATTGTCACCGGAATCAGCCTTAATCATAGAGCTCCATTGACCCCTTTGTTACCTTCGTTGGTGGTATAGCCGCTGTTCGGCTTTTGTGCCACCGTCGTGGGTTTTTCTTCTAATTATTATAGGAGTCTTTAATGTGAACTCATCCAATCAAAAGTCTTTACTGTGCCATCATGGGTCTCGATCCTCCTCCAAATTCCAAGGTCAAAGGGGCCTGGTGAGTTCTGCAATAATGGGTTTTTGCTGTATGATTTTTTGTTTGTCTAATTCAATCAAAAGTTTACAATACTGAATTTTGCTGGAATTTTTTGGATGAAAGAGATGAAGTGATATATTCCTGTATTTATAGACACAGAAGCTAGATGCTATTGCATTGACTTTAGTGACTGCTTTGGAGTTGCTGGATTGTGTACTGTGGTTTCCCTTTCGTTCCTTGCATTTTTATGTTGGCTGGTTTTGTTTTTCATTTTTGAGACTCTATTTCGGTTTGTTTGTTTGTTTTGGCTTTGTTTGTTTTGGTGTTTACTGGTGATGTTATTGAACTTGGTTTTGCTTTTACTTGATGATTAATAGAATTATATGGTTTAATTCTACTCAAATCACTGATCCCCAGAGGAATTTTAGATGTGATGGCGCAATATTCAGCATGAGACTTATTAACTATCACCTAACAATTTTTCATGCAAAAGAAAATAATCTTAAAATCAATTCTTTTTCATTGGGAAGACAGCAGAATTACTAAATTATAGCATGATGGATCAAGTGAGAAAAGAGGAAAGCACGACATACCTGGCTAGAAAAAAGTGAGTTTGGCACTACAACAAGGAATTTCTCAGCATTTAGCAATGATGTAGTTGTAAGTCCCATTTCCACCACTTCACCCTCTACTGTGCCAGCCTACAATTACTTCAATTCCTTAGAAAAATTATTAGATATTTAAAATATATACAATAAGTCAAACTAATTCAGAAATTCCTTCTCGCACTTGTTAAAAAATTTATATGTATGGGTATCTTTAATTTTCTCAAAATCCTCAACTTTTGTTATGATGGCCCCTTAGATATTTTAACCTTAGTGCTACCTCTATTTGTACATTCAACATATTTATGTATGACTATACACTGAATGATTCACAGGGGCCATGTTAAACAATTAGTGCAAAGCATATGAACATTAAAACTTGAAAATCTTGCAATTAGCCATAAATAATTGTCAGATTGTTCAAAATTCATAGCAATGACATGTTTAAGCATATAACTTGTTCCCATTAGAAGTAGGAAAAGAAAAATAGTAAGTTGCAGCAAATCAATTAATGACATACTTTGATTATATCTCCAACTTTAAAGGGCTTTGAAAACTGCATAGACAGGCCACTAAATATATTGCCAAGAATGTCCTTGGTTGCAAAAGTAGTGGCAACTCCTGCATAAAGATATATCCAAAACTTTTGTCATGTAACAAGCATATTGAAAATTCTTATACTAAAGATTTTGATTGACTATTTTAATGTCTTTTGTCTTGTTTGCTTTGAAGTGGATTTGAAATGATTTTTTTACTTTGGAAAAAATTCTTTTGACCTAACACTTGAACTTGTGTTCATTACTATTTAAATGTGATTTGTGGTTCATTTGGTAGCTCATTACTGTGATTTTCAACTTGGTAAAAGACTTGATCTGACTTGAGTATTCTGAAATAGTAAGGCTCCTTGCTGATTTGCTTACATATGAATTTAAGGAATTGCATCATCCTGAAGCATGTATTTAATTTCTCAAGTCTTGCACTTTCCTAACTTAATCACCATTAGTTGGGTTAATTTCAACACTTGCATGTTTATGGCTTGGTTAGAAAAAATTGTTGTAACTGTCCAGGGTGATAGCACCTACTTGTTTGTTAAAAGCTTGATTCAAAAGCTGGTTTTCTTGACTAGAAAGACAATGAATTACTTGTATATCAATGAATTACAATGTATCTCTAATGTATCTTTTAAACAGTGCTTCATCTTAAAGTTGTTCTTTTTTTGTGTTCACCTTGTAATTGTGGGGAATTCTACTATAAATATAATTGTTGGTTGGCGAAGATAGTACAATTGAAGACGCATTGGAGGTTTTGTTTCATTTAGGTAATTTCAAAATACCCATTCTCTTTCTTAATATTAAAACTATTGTAAACAAATATAGTACTACTTGTTAAGTTGGTTTAAAAGTTATAAAGTTTGTATGAAGTTATACACAGTGCTCTTCATTTTATATTGATGTGAAATATCATTGAGATTTGCTAGAATTTGTTTGATTAAGATGTCATACTGCACATGTTTCAATTAGGTAATTATGGATCGTAATTGGATTGACGCTTTAAGAATGAGTGATGAATATGAGCGTGGGATGGATCAATTTTTAGAATGTGCAAAAAACAATATCTCTAATAATAATGGATTGTTCTATTGCCCTTGTGTCAAGTGTTTAAATAGGTTACGAAAATTTGTTATAGAAATAAAAGATCACGTAATGTGTTTTGTTGCATATCGAGGAAGGAGTGTGGAGGAAGAAGAGTTATGTATGCTTTATTTGGAGGATCCTAAAAGATGTTTAGTTCCATATGGAATGGTATATAACTCAGCAACAATGACCTACCACTTGAAGATACTATATTACTAGGTGAAGGTTGTGATTTTCTATCATTCCCTAATTAAAATGGCATGCATTTTAAATTTTTTATTACTTATTAATTTATTACTTAGGAACTACAACAATCAAAGGATTCTTTCCATTCAAATTCTCGACAAGCAATTGAACCCAGTTCCAAACCAAAGCAAAAAGGCTTGAGATGGTTGGCTTCATTTGTTGTCGATATGGACGACTTTATTGGATTAAATGTGAGTAAGGAGATTGTAGGGCACCCTTTTGAATTAAAGGTCTTCAAGCGAGATGTTCTTAACCTCATTTGTTTTGATTGGTTGAACATATCTTTACGTTTTTTTATTTCTTCACTAACTTATTTCCCATTTTCTTTGGTATCTGATAGCATAAAGTAATCTAAATCTTTAGAATTGGGGATTAGGGTAGAAGAGAGAAGAAATCAGAAGGTTGAAGAAGAGAATTAGAGGATTTAGATAGAAGAGAGAGATTGAGAGGTATGCTGAATAATGGTCTGGTTTTTATTAACTTGCAAATTTGACTATAGTAAGTACAATTTGCCATATATATAAGCACTAGACAGAACCGGGAAACATAATAGAATGACACCATAGTAGGGATTAGGGGTTTCATTAATCAAGGACCTATTAGTAATTAGACATAGATAAGGCCATATTTGGCTAGTGTTGCTCTTAAACAACTAATGCCACTTATGGTTAATCCCACTATTCTAATTAACTAACTAATCTAATTAACTTTTCAAATCATTTATTACAACATCATATCAATACCCCCCTTTAAACATCCCTGACCTCAAGGATTAGGAACCACAAATATAGGATATTGTTGTTGAAAAGAGTGAAGGGCCATCAGAGAGGCTTCTTCATCAAGTAAACCCTTCCATTGAACCAACACTTCTGTAATCATCCTCTTATGACGCTTTTTTACCCTTCAGTTCAGAATGCTCTCTGGTTCTATGGCTGGTGGCAACTCTGAAAATTTAATAGGAGGGTGCCTAGGCCTCACAGTAGGATACGGACATAGCCTCAATAAGGAAACATGAAAGGTAGAATGAATCCTAAATTCTGGTGGTAATGCTAGCTTATATGCAACAGCTCCAACCTTCTCTACCACCTGATAAGGATCATAGAACTTAGGAGCCAACTTTTGAGAAACCCTTGTTGCTGTAGAGATTTGTCTATAGGGCTTAAGCTTCAAGAACACCCATTACCCTACCTAAAAGCTGTGATCCGTCTTATGCAAATCAACCCTATGTTTCATCAAGTTTGCTGATGGTGCAAATGATGCTTCAAAAGTGCTAGAACTTCTTCTCTAGCCGTGAAGCTACGATCCACTAACTCTAATCCTAAATTGTGGGGTAAATAAGGGGTGTGTAATAGAAGTTTTTGCCCATAAAGCAACTCATATGGTGTAGCTCTAGTGGCTGTGTGATATGTGGTATTGTACCACCATTCTGCATGTGAAATCTACTTAGCCCAATCTTTAGGCTTCTCCCAACACATACATCGCAAATACGTCTCCAAACACCTATTAAGCACTTTCGATTGCCCATTTGTTTGAGGATGATAGGCTGTAGAAAGCTTTAGGTCCACACCTAACATACGAAGAAATTCCTTCCAAAAGCTACTAACAAAGAGAGAATCACAATCACTAATAATTTCAACCGGTGCCCCTTGAAGTTTGTAAACTTGATCAATAAAATGTTGTGCCAAGATAGATACTGAAAAGGGTTGAGCAAGGGATATAAAATAGGCATATTTACTCATTCGATCTATGACGACCCATATAGTATCCTTCCCTTATGATTTTGGGAGACCCTCAATAAATTCCATGGTAATCGACTCCCACACCTTACTAGGTATAGGCAAAGGCTGCAACAATCCCAGAGAAGCTATAGTCTCATACTTACACCTAGAGCATGTGTCACACCTTTTAACATACTCCATCACGTTATTCATTAACTTTTTCCACAAAAAGAGACCTTTAATACGATGATAAGTAGCTTGTATCCCTGAAGGTCCTTTTTGAGGGCTTGAATGGAGCCACTCAAGAATATGCAACTGAAGAGCTTCAACCTTGCCAACAACCAATTTACCCTTTCTTCACAAATGAGTACCATCCCAAGTAAAGTGACTCCACACCCCCTCATTTTGTTGCACCTTTCCAAGTAAAGAACAAGTGAAGTTATCTACATACCAACTATCCTTTACCTGCTGCAAGAATTCTAGTGATGTGGTGCTATAAGTCATTTGCATTAGTTGTTTCTTAGAAAGGTGAGAGAATGTATCAGCTACCTAGTTATTCACCCATTTCTTGTACACTATATCATAGTTAAAACCAGTAAGTTTTGCTACCCAAAACATCTGAAACGGTGTTTTAAGCTACTGACCCAACAGAAATTTAAGGCTTTGCTTATCTATATGAATAAGGAACTAACCCCTTTCAAGGTATTGGTGCCAATGCAACACTACCAGCACCACTACCATCAACTCTTTTTCATAAACTGAGAGATTTTGGTGTCATGGAGAGAGGCCTTTACAAAAGAATACAAGAGGATGTCCCTATTGCATCAAAGCAGCACCAATTCCCACACCACATACATCTGATTCTACCACAAATTGCTTAGTAAAATCAGGAAGAACAAGAACAGGAGCTAAAACTAATGCATCTTTGAGACGTTAAAAGGCTTCACTAGCAAAATCAAACCACAAAAAGGCATTCTTTCTCAATAATAAAGTCAAGGGTCTTGCAATAATACCATAGCTCTTTATAAAACATCGGTAATAGCCAGCTAACCCCAAAAATGCTCTTAATTGCTTGACTATAGTCGGTTGAGGCCAATTTGCAACTGCTTGGATCTTCTTAAGATCAGTTGCTACTACCCCATTCCCTAGGATATGCCCTAGATACTCCACAGTTATAGCAGTAAAGGTATACTTGCTCTCCTTCATAAAGTACTAATGTTGCTGCAACGTTTGCAAAGTAATCCTCAAGTGCTCCAGATGATCTGCAAGTGAGGGACTATAAATCAGTATATCATCAAAGAAAACTAGTATAAATTGTCTAAGAAAAGGACGAAAGATATCATTCATAGCTCCCTGAAAAGTCACCAGTGCATTTGTAAGACCGAATGGCATAACGATCCACTCAGTGTCCAGAGGTGGTTTTGTAAGCATCTTCTGGCACCATCCTGATTTGGTGATAACCAGCCCTTAAATCAAGCTTTATGAACCATCTAGCCTTGCTTAGCTTATCAAATAAGTCCTTAAAAAGAGGAACAGGATATTGATTCTTAGTCGTTTTCTTGTTTAACTCTCGATAATCCACATAAATACACTAAGATCCATCCTTCTTCTTTATTGGGACTATAGGAGCTGAAAATAGGGAACAACTTTCTTGTACAACACCCGTTTCAAGTAATTCAGCTACTAATTTCTCAATGACATCCTTTTGTGCAGTCAAATATTGGTATGGTTTCAAGGAGATAGGATTTATGCCCTCTTCTAAGACAATGGGGTGATTATGGCCTTCTCTAAAAGGTGGGAGGCTCTTTGGCTCATCAAACACATCTTGAAAAGCTCCTAAGACACCCTGAATTTCTGTTGGCAAGTTAGGATCAGCATTCTTAATGGCAAAACAACTCATCTTACCATTTTAAACTTCAACCAGCTGCATTAAATATAATTATTCCTCTTTAATGCAGCTAGCTTCCACTCTCTTGAGTGCTACAACCTTTAGAGAATAAGGAATATGAGCCTGCAGTTTCACTAATTGGGCATCCTTCCAAAAATACATGGATAATGACTTATAGTCCCAAAAAGCATTCTTTATGCTTTTAAGCCACTACAATCCCAGCACCATGTCATAAATATGCAAGTCAATAATTCACATATCAAATTTGAATTCCAACCCTTGCATTTTCTATCAGAACCCATGCCAATCGCCATGAACCTTCAGTTTCCTGCCACCTGCAATCTCAACATATGATGAAGGTGTTTCTTGAACCTGCCATCCAAGTTTAATGGCTGTGTTGAAGTTTAAAAACTCATGATGGCTACCACTGTCAATTAGAATCTACAGAGGAAGTTTCCTGATAGCACCCAAAACTCTCATGGACTCAGCATGGTCTGTACCGTCAACTGCATATAGAGAGATACTGGGTCGCTCTATTTCTTGAACAATTTCAAACTCTGGAATTGTAGAAACAGCATCAATACCAATACCTTCGTCATCCAACAGAACCCAGTGAAGCTACATTTTTTGCCTTTGAGGGCATTTTTGATCCCTTGAGAATGGCCCATGGCAAAAGAAACATAGGTTATTAGCCTTGTGGTATGCTTCCTCTTCAGCTGTGAGAGCCTTCACTGGATGTGTAATTAGTCTTGGGATGAAGCTGGAATTTTGATTATTGATTGAGCCTTTTTTATCTTTACGTTAGAACCCATTATTAAAAGACCTTGTTTTAGGTATATTTGACGCGGATGTTGAATTGTATGATAGCAAACTTCTCGATGCCTACTTCTGTGATCTGTTGGCACTTCCCTTAGTAAGTCGATAGTTCACTGTAATTTCTTGAGCATGTGCGAGTCACCGAGCCTCGATCATGGTGGTCGAGTTGAATAACAGTACCGAATCGGCTATTTTGTCCTTCAAGGCCCAAACATATGTGTCGACCAAGTAAGCCTCAGAAAGGTTGAGTCTTTTCACGATGGAGTTAAACTTGATATTGAAGTCTTGGAGCGACCCCATCTGACACAGAAGAGTGAGGTCGGTCATCAATTTCTCATGTACCGGACCGAAGGTGTCCCATAATAATCTTGAGTATTCAGCCTAGGTCGGTGGTTGCCCCTGCCAACGTCATTCAAACCCGACATGCCAATGGAAACCTTCATCATTAAGGTGCATCAATGCTATATTGATTTTCGATACTTCTGGAGTTCCGTCAAGGGTGAAATAACGTTCAACCTTTAATAGCCAGGTATCTATATCTTTGCAAGCATATTTTAGAAAATCCATTTTCATGAACTAGGTCAGTCGTTGATAACCTCCCCTGCCATTTCCTCGGTCGTGATCATCTTGATATCTATTATGCCCATTCTATGGATTTCTTGGCGCCACTGCCAATGTTCTGACTTCTTATGCAAGATTTGCCAAATCTTGATGCATTCTTCATTGAATGTCTTGCGTAAGCGTGTCTAAATTCTGCTGCATCCCACATTGAACCAATTACAGTTCTTCCCTGAAGCCTTGAATAGCTTCATGAAGATCATTTACAGTTTCAAATTGTTGTTCCATAGCTTGTAACCTTTCTTCCATATTTCTTGCAATTTTGTTGTGATCTTGTCTGTACCATTCAATCAGAAGCGGCGAGCCAATAATAGGGGCCAAGGACCAGAAGCTTTGATACCATTGATAGCCTAGAGTAATCTGAATCTTTAGAATTGGGGATTAATGTAGAAGAGAGAAGAAATTATAAGGTTGAAGAAGAGAATTAGAGGATCTAGAGAGAAGAGAGAGATCAAGAGGTATGTTGAATAATACTATGGTTTTTATTAACTTGCAAGTCTAACTATAGTAAGCACAATCTGCCATATATATAGGCACTAGACAGAACCGAGAAACATAACAGAATAACACCATAGCAGGGATTAGGGGTTTCATTAATCAAGGACCTATTAGTAATTAGACATAGGTAAGGCTATTTTTAGCTAGTGATGCTCTTAAACAACTAATGCCACTAATGGTTAATCCCACTCTTCTAATTAACTAACTAATCTAACTAACTTTTCAAATCATTTATTACAACATCATTTCAGTATCTCCACAATCTCCACAAAGAATTGGGTAAGATTATTAATTATGGATTCTTGTACCCACATTATATTCAATCATCTGGAAATAATTATGTAAGTGAGAGAACATCATATGTTGGAAGGACAATTAAAGAAGGGAATAAAAAGTGTTGGTTTGCACCATTTATAGAAAGGTATTTATTTCTAATTCATCTATCACTTAAGTAAAACTTTCTTAACGACATAATATTAATATGAATTCATATTTAGTAATCATTGAAGGCTCACTGTTATTTGCCCACATGAACGTACTATATATTGGTTATGTTCTTTACAATGGGCAGTGAGTGAAGATACGAAGTGGGTGTTTGAAATGTAAGTTTTTTGTAAAACTTTATTCTATAATATTTGAATATATCATTTTCTTACAATTCTTTAATAATAGATCTTTGAAGATGCATTCTATGTTGGTGGGAAAGAATGGTCAAAGTGATGTCAATTGGGTCCTTTTGAAAGTAAATACTTTAAATTTAAACATTTGATTGATGAATTATATCATTGGTTTATTGAATTGGATTGTTCTTGTTTGTGTACATTCAAGTGCCATAAACAACTCAAAAGTTTAGAGTGCGGATATTATGTAATGCGGTATATGTATGAAATCATCACTGAGGGCATCGCTAACTCATTTAACAAGGTAATAATGTATATATGTCATAATTTTACTTTAGACTTTAATTTTTCTCATAATATTGCTTACTTGTAGATTTTTTGAATTTGCAGCATTTTTGAAGTTTAGAGTTATATTCTAAAGTGCAAATAAGAGAGATATATGACATTTAGTCTGAATACTTTCTACATTTAACAAAATTAGAGTAGAATGATAAATTGTACGTGGTTCTCTTTTGTAATTTGATAATATTATATACATACTTTTGATGGAACCATTTATTTATTTTATACATTGGTTGCAAGACTTATAATGTTGTACATTTTTTTGGTCAACATTCCATTGTTATACATTGGCTCTATACAATAGCAGGTTCTCGAAAGAGGAGTTAATATATATAAGTTTAGCTCTTTTGTTAAAAAAATTATATTACACCGTAATTGGTGATTATGGTATCAGTTTAGATAAGAACAAACATTATAAACAATCAAATTACGTCTCTATTACGGAGTTAGTTAAGCATATGTAAGATGCCATAATACTCTATTACGGCATCGGTTTAGTTATAATATGATGCCATAATATATTCATTTATGACATCATATCTTGAGCAACTGACTCCATAATATATTCATTTACGGCGTCATATCTTAAGCAAGTGATGCGGTAATATATTTTTTTTGCTATGACTAATTCCACTACACCCTATATGTTGTGGCCAAAATGCAATTTTAACTGATGCCAAATCAAGTTTTTGCACTAGTGTAAAATGATATAGATGAAGATGAAAATGAAGATGAACCCTCATACATAAGACATGATCATGGAGAGGGGACTTGGTTTTTAAATCAAACAAGAAAGAGGAAAAGATGATAATGAGTACCTTGGTTTTTACCTTGTATGTTTTATTACACGTATTCATATATTTTAAGTTAATTTACTTTTTCCATGTTTGTCACTGTGCGCTAATGTTTTGTTTGGTTTTTTAACTTGTAGGAAAATGGATCCACACAATGGAGATGAAGTTCCCCAGCTTGAAAATGATGGTCAGCCAGCATTTGAAGCCTATATAGCTCGAGGCAGGACCGTAATGTCCAAATTGATCAAAATGAGGAGTAAAGGCATTAGGTTAGATCTACAATGGAATGAAAAAGGAATTCCAATCGGACTGAATGCTAGCACATTCATTAATTACCTTAGGACTGTTGTCAGAGAAAGAGTCCCTATTACAGTTTTAGATTGGAGACAGGGAAAAAAAGATTATTCTGATATCTTCTTGGGTTCCACTAACGTTAAACATTTTTCACTATATTATTTTGGTTGTTTTGTTTCATAAAATTACAATCTAACATGTGTGCTTTTTTTTCTACAATTTTGTTTCTTGATCGATTAAGATAAAGACAAATTTATCCAGAAAAAATGCAGAAAACTTTTGAGAGAATTTCATTCCATTCTTGTCAAATTCTACTTGCGGGACAACAATGATAATATCAATCATTCACTGCCACAGATATATGATGGAATAATAACTCAAGACTAGTGGGATGAGTTTGTGAGCACACATACTACTGTGGAATTTGAGGTAATATATTATTAGGCTTTATGGAGTATATGTAATGTATTTATAATTAATATTTACTAATGTAAATCATTTGGATGTAAACAGGAAAGAAGTGAGCGAAATCGTGCAAATACGTCCAACATGCAATACCGGTATATTAAAGGACCGGTATCATACGCAATGTTGGAGCAACAATTAGTAAGAACTAATCACTATTTCATATGAATATAAGTTCTATGACTAATTTTTAACTATAACTAACTTAGATTTGCATAGAGAAGACTCACACTCTGATGTCACACATACCACGGCATTATTTGTGGCTGGCCGGCTGCACAGATAAAAAGGGTGACATCCCTTTCCAATAAGCCAAACAAGTAGCGGAATATTGTGTAAGTCCTTGATTATACATATAATAAAGATTTACCTTTATTAAATTATTCTTTTTTATAATAACTACTATTGTTGTAATTGTTTTTGTGATAGCGAACAATGACACAAGAGCAACCAAAGTTGCTGGATTATGTTGGTCATGACAATTTGCTCAACAAAGCTCTTAGAGCTCCTGAGTATACTGGTCATGTTTAGGGTATTGGTTTTACAGTAACCCAAACATCTTACTTTGGATTCCAAAAGCGACCCAACAAAAATGACTTCTTGCAACTAAAGGAGGATGTTGCTAGCTACAAGCAGGAGACGAGTGCACACACGTGTTTGCTGGAAGAGTAAAATGCATTATTGAAGGCTCAACTTGATGCCTTAGTACAATCTAGGCCAGCACCTACTCCAGTGTGTGCCAGCACAAGTGCAAGGGATAGTTGCCCGTCCACCCCTAAAGTCCCCATTCCTTTGGTAAATAATTTCCTTTATAGTTAACTTTTTCTTATGTTATACATTAGTGTACCTAAATATATATAGGGTGAGTCGGATTGCAAGCTACATGTCAATGAGTCTTTCCGGCACGCAGTTGTTGTTGGTGTGGCCTACAACACCGACAATGATATACTTCATAATTAATAGTTGCCCCCAAACATACTTCGAGTAACGGTTGATGTATGCACAAAAAATGACGCCCTCCTACCAATCCCTTCTCATGATGAATGTACAATGGTCAATGAAGTTGTCGATGGTTATGTTGCATGGCCAATAAGCCTGATTGAGCCATATCAAAAGGTAGTTAATTACAATTCTTTCTACATTTTTATGCACTTCTATCTACAATTACATGATTTAATTTCATGATTAATTTTATAGGTGTTAGATCTCATGTTTTGATGATAACAAAGAATGACATGAAAAAGATTTGATAAACAAATAAGTTTGAACAAAGTAATAACAGGAAAAATCATCTCTTGAAGCAAGCATTAGAGTAATGAAGAAAGGCCAAGAGAAAAAGATGAGAAACTTGATCAGTGGCAAGTTTTCTAAAGGGTTACTCGAGTACGTACTCGAGTAATGGACTTAAACTTGAAGTAACTAGAGTCAACCTTCAAGTAACCTGCCAACGATACTCGAGTAAGTACTCGAGTAATAAGGTAAATGACTCCAAGTTACTCTCGGCCCGCCAATGTTACTCGAGTAGCTACTCGAGTAACCAAGTAAATCACTTGGAGTTGCTCTCGGCCTGCCAATAATACTCGAGTACGTACTCGAGTTACTCTGTTTCAAGAAATGTGTTGCTCTCGGCATTTTCAACTCTGCCAATGTTACTCAAGGTGCTACTCGAGTAACTCACTGTGAGTTATTTAGAAGAAAAACTTCAAGTCACTACTCGAGTATGCATAATGAATTGGAAGAAAACTTCAAGTCATTACCCGAGTAAGCTATACAGAAAATTTATGTTTACTCGAGTAAGGACTCGAGTAACAAGGTAATCAAACTTGAAGTGCTCTCGGCCTTGAAATCCTGCCAACATTACTGGAGTGAAGCATCGAGTAACCTAAAGTTTATTTGAAGGTTTACTTGAGGTGGTACTCGAGTAACTAATGAAGAAAAGTTTTCCATACCCGCGTAAGTACCCGAGTAAACAGGTATTTCCAAAGGTTTGAAATTTTGTTTACTCCATGCACTACCCGAGTAATGTTATGTTTGCTTATTGACTTGCAGTTTATGAAAGTTTTCCCGATGATACTCGAGTATGTACTCGAGTAAACTTAAATGAATACTCGAGTAACTACTCGAGTATGCAAGTCTAGAAATTTAGAAATCATTCCGACATTCATTGATTTGTTTTCTATATGATTAACCTTTCATTGTATTAGTATTCTTAACATATTTACAGATAATCAATGAAGAGATCTTACCAAATAAGGAAAGTCAAAAGCAATGTTCAAATGTCACCTACCGCTACCTACCGCAAACGGATATTTTTCAAATACTGGAAAAGTCAACAGTGGCTGCGTACTCTCTAACGAACGAGAAGAAAATGTTCCAACGGTCATTATCAACACACCTATATATATAGGAACATCCAAACAGAGAAAATAACAAGATCATACACACGAACGCATTATCAAGCTCACTACTCTGTTTTACTCATATTTGTAATTCTATGCTTCAGTGATTCTTATTCACTCTGTGAGAGAGATATTTGATTCAAACTCAATATTTGATATTGAGATAACTTAAGGTTGTGGAACCTTGAGTTGGGTTTGGATTACAACTTGTAAGGTGGAGCAAGTGTCCAGGCGAAGGAACTTGCTTGTACTGAGGTGCCAAGAACCCACTGAATCTTGGAAGTTATAGTGAAACTCTCAGAGAAGCTTTGAGGACTGGACGTAGGTCAAAGTGGTTGTGGCCGAACCGGTATAACTCTCGGTGTACACTTCGTTTATATTTCTCCTTACTCTTTATTGCTTTATATTCACCGTCAAGTTTTTATATTTGCAACGAAATTTTAGTATCACCCAATTCACCCCCCTCTTAGGTGAAACACTTGCTCTAACATTTGGTATCAGAGCTTAGGTCTTCTTGTTAAGCTATAACAACCTAAGAAGGATCCAATGACAAGCATGGGTGAAAGAATTCTTCCCGACGGAGCATTTATCACTAGACCTCCAGGTTTCAGTGGCGAACACTTTTTTTTTTGGAAAGCAAAGTTCAGAGTATTGGTGATTGCTACTGAATATGGGCTATGGGATGTGATTGAGAGTGGAAAATATCAACCTACAAAGATTGTAGATTCTCAGAAAATTCCCAAGATGCCAGCGGAATACTATGAGAATGACAAGAAACTTATCACTCTTAACAGCAAGGCAATTCTGATGTTACAAAGTGCTTTAAGTAAAAGTGAGTACTTCAGAATTTGCACACTTCCAATAGCAAAGGAAATGTGGGAAGCTCTGGAAATACCTCATGAAGGAACTTCGGGAATAAAGGAGAATCAGATCAACACCTTGGTCACTGAATTCGATCTACTTCGAATGAAATCAGGTGAATCAATATCTGAATTTGAACTTAGATATACTCATCTTGTTAATCAACTTGCAGCACTTGGGAAAGTTTTTGATCAGCATACCCAAGTAAGAAAGATTTTGAATATTCTTTCTAAAGAGTGGGAGGCCAAAGTCACTGCAATAGAAGAAGCAAAAGGAGAATCAATAAGATCAGTTGTTTCTCTATTTGGAAGCCTTTCTGAATATGAAAGCAAACTAAAGTTCAAACGGGAACTAGATGACATCGGTGACAAGAAAAAGAAAGGCCTAGCACTAAAAGCAAAAGAAGATAATCAAGATGAGGATGAGGAGTTTGACGATGATGAAATGGGCCTAATCATAAAACGATTCAGAAAGTTCTACAAGAAAGGTCAAGGCTTCAAACACTTTCAAAAAGGAGGAACTACCAGCAAAGATTATATCATTTGCTACGAATGTGGAAAACCAGGACATATCAAATCAGAATGTCCAGAACTGAATCAAAAGAGCAAAGAAAAGAGAAAAGGCAAATTCTTTAACAAAAATAAGGCCTTTGTATCTGCTATATGGGGAGATAGTTCATCTGACGAAGAAAGTGATTAAGAAGAAGTAGCCAATATATGTCTTGTAGCTCAAGAAGAAACAGAAGAAGAGGTAAATAATTCTGATCCTACCTATGATGAATTACTCTCTGAATATAATGCTTTACATTCTGAATTCATCAAAGTAGTTAAAGAATTAATTGTTTTCAAAAAGAAAAACAAAGCTCTTGAAATTGAACTTAAAGAAAGTTCAGAAAAGAATTGTGAAAATTGTTCTTCTTTGAAAAAGAAAAACACTGATCTTACAAAAACTATTGAAAAATTTACTCAAGGAAGTGAGATGCTAAATGTTATTTTAAAAGCTCAACGATTTGTAAATGACCGATCTGGAATTGGATATGATCCAAAATCAGATAAGATGAAAGGTAGAAAGAAAGCAGGAGGTAAGTCATATTTGAATTATTTCCAGCATTCTGTGAATACATCGAAACCTTTTGCATTTTGTAATTACTATAATAGAAAAGGTCATTATACCTCTTCATGCATTCATAAGAAGAAAGGAAACATAGGAACCTACAAATGGGTACCTAAAGGCTCATATGTTCAAAAAATTATTTGTACTAACCCAAAAGGACCCAAAAAGATGTGGGTACTTAAGACTTAGTCATTTGATTGCAGATATGCCTTAAAGCATCCAAAAACAACAAATGGTACATAGACAGTAGATGCCCTAGACATATGACCGGAGATTTCAAAAGTTTTACTACATTGGAGCCTAAGGAAGGTGGAAAGGTAAAATTTAGAGGAAATCAATCTGGAAAGATAGCAGGAATTGGTGAAATCAAAAACGACAAAGGAATCCAAGTCAAAGATGTATATTATGTTGAAGGTTTGTGTCACAATTTGCTGAGCGTAAGTCAAAGTGCAGATAAAGACAACTGGATAATATTTGATTCAGAGGAATGTCTGATTGTCAACAAAAATGACTTACAACTTGATAAGAAGAATATCAAGGCTAAGCTCAGAGCAAAAAGGGAAGGTAATTGTTATACTCTAGATATTAGTAGAAATGAATCTGAAAATTGTTTTCTGAGTAATGCCGATGAAAGTTGGCTATGGCATAAGAGATTGGCTCATGTCAATATGCGTCAATTAGGCAAGCTACTTAAAAAGGATTTAGTTCTTGGATTACCCATAGTAAATTTCAAAAATGACTTGATTTGTGACGCATGTCAAAAGGGTAAACAAACTAAATCATCTTTCAATTTGAAAAATGAGATTTCAACAAATAGACCACTACAATTATTACATATGGATTTAGTTGGCCCAGCAAGAGTAAAGAGTCTTGGTGGCAACTTATATTCATTGGTCATTGTTGATGATTTCTCCAGATTTACATGGGTTATTTTTCTATCATCAAAAGATGAAAACTTTGAAGAATTTAATGTTTTTGCCAAGAAAGTGCAAAATGAGAAAGGTATGTCCATTGCAGGTATTAGGACTGATCATGGTGGAAAATTTGAAAATCAAGCCTTTGAAGAATATTGTGATACAAATGGCATTGATCACAATTTCTCTGCTCCAAGGACGCCTCAACAAAATGGAGTCGTGGAACGCAAGAATAGAGTACTTACTGAAATGGCGAGAGCAATGTTAAATGAAAAGAACGTATCTCAAGTGTTCTGGGCTGACGCTATGAGTACAGCATGCTATACTTCAAATAGAGCATATGTTAAAACAAAACTTGGAAAGACACCATACGAGCTGTATAAGGGAAGGAAGCCAAATATTGCTCATCTACACATATTCGGTTGTAAGTGTTCCATTCATAATAATGGTAAAGATAACTTAGGAAAATTTGATTCTAAAACTGATGAAGGGATTTTCCTAGGATATTCTAACTGAAGTAAAGCATATAGAGTTTTGAACAAAAGAACCTGTGTTGTTGAAGAATCAATTCATATTGTGTTTGATGAATTTGAATCCTCTGAAAAAACCATTGAAGAAGAACAGGAAGTTGTTTTAAATCAAGAAAATGGTCAATCTATTTCTAAATCTCTTATTCCAGAGGTTGATGAAACTAAGGAAGAAGAGCAATCACTAGGACAACCTAGAGCCTGGAAATACAATAAAAGTCATCCCTTAGATCAAGTCATAGGAGATGTGAATGAAGGGATCAAAACTAGAAATAGAATTTTCAATGAAGCAAGTTTTTCTGCATTCATTTCTGAGATTGAACGTTCAAACATTGATGAACCCTATCAGACAATGATTGGGTCATAGCAATGCAAGAAGAACTAAATCAATTTGAAAGAAATCAAGTTTGGGATTTGGTACCCCGACCTAAGGATCATCCGATCATTAGTACTAAATGGGTATTCAAGAAAAAACTCGATGAATCCGTAATTATTGTCAGAAACAAGGCAAGATTGGTGGCCAAAGGCTATAATCAGGAAAAAGGGATTGATTATGAGGAAACGTATGCTCCAGTTGCTAGATTGGAAGCTATACGCGTACTCTTAGCCTTTGCATGCATAAAAGGATTCAAACTCTATCAAATGGATGTAAAGAGTGCATTTCTAAATGGCTACATTATGGAAGATGTATATGTAAAACAACCTCCAGGTTTTGAGGATGTAACTAAACCTAACCATGTTTTCAAACTCAAAAAGGCTTTATATGGTTTAAAACAAGCTCCTAGAGCATGGTACGAAAGGCTTAGTAAATTTCTTATTGATCAAGGTTTTGTACGGGGAAAAGTTGATACAACACTTTTTATATAACGAAAACGTGATGATATTTTGATTGTTCAAATATATGTTGATGACATTGTTTTTGGTGCTACTAATGAATCTCTGTGCAAGGAATTTTCTGAGATAATGCAGGGAGAATTTGAGATGTCAATTATGGGAGAATTGAATTTCTTTCTTGGTTTGCAAATCAAACAAAGAAAGAATGGAATCTTTATATCTCAAACAAAGTATTTGAAAGAGTTGTTGAAGAAGTATGGAATGGATGAAGCAAATGGCACGGACACACCTATGAGCTCAACTACGTTGCTTGATGCTGATGTCAAAGGGAAAGACTACAATATCACAATACAGAGGAATGATTGGATCATTACTCTATCTCACGGTAAGTAGACCGGACATCCAATTTAGTGTTAGCATATGTGCAAGATATCAATCAGCACTAAAGGAATCACATGCCGAAACTGTCAAACGAATCTTTAGATATCTTGTTGACACCCCAGAATTGGGTCTGTGGTATCCCAAAGGAAGAAGTGAATATCTAGTTGCATATTCAGATTCTGATCATGGAGGATACAAAACAGACAGAAAGAGCACCAATAGATAAGGACAATTTGTTGGAGGATCTCTTGTCTCATGGTTCAGCAAGACAAAATACAGTGTCTCTTTCGTCAACGGAAGCTAAATATGTTGCAGTCTCAAGTTGTTGTGCACAAGTGATATGGTTAAAACAACAACTACAAGATCTTGGTATTTATCTCAAAGAAATACCAATCTATTGTGACAATACCAGTACGATAAGCTTAGCAAAGAATCCAGTTCAACATTCTAGAACCAAGCATATCAAAGTTAAACATCACTTCATCAGAGATCATGTCCAAAAGAAAGATGTGAAAGTAATATTCATTCCTACTCATCTTCAACTAGCTGATATCTTTACTAAACCCCTTGCAAAAGATCAATTTCTATACATTAGAAGAGAATTGGGAATGGTAAATCCCAATGAGTTGTAAGTTATTTCAGCTTCTCATAATATTAGATGAAGTCATTTGATAATGTTTTGATGATTACTCATTTAAGCATCGGAGTATGTAGAAACTTGTTTTGCAAGAAGATTGAAACTCTGTTTTGAGAAATAAAAACAGAGGTCATCAGAGGACACCTTTACTGGAGTACCAACTTCAAGTAATGATTAACAGTGAAGCCTTACCCGAGGAACAACTTGAAGTAAAAGAGCACTTTACTCGAGTAACTACTCGAGTAATGGTCTTCCAAAAATGGAAGTAACACATCAAGTTTCTTGGAATTTGAATCAAACGGTTCATTGGTGAGAACTGAAAAGTCCAATCTGAAAATGAAAGGTTACCCGAGGTGAGCCTCCAGTAAACTTTAAGCTTACTCGAGTAAGGACTCGAGTAACTGCAAGTCCAGATCACCAATTTGATGAGAAATGACTCAAATCTGCTCTAGATTGGCTACAAAATGATCAAGGGAACATACATGGATAATTACAATATTATTCATGCCAGGTACACAAATTAAATGAATTCTTTTAGAAATTTTCTATATGATCACTCGAGTAGGGACTCAAGTAAACATGCAATTTACTCGAGTAAGGCCTCGAGTAATGTTGGGTTATAGGTCTTTATCTGTTGCAAACTCGGTCATTTCCATAAAATCTTCTAGAGTAAATCACTCTGTCCTCTCACAAAAACTTTTCACAATCACTTCCCTACTTAATTTCCATCAAAACCCATCGATTCTTATCTCCAGAAACCTCTTATTCTGCTCAGAATCACTTGCCCTATATCACGTTTTTCTTGCTCTGTTTTCTGAGTTTCTCAACTTTCACTGATTCAAGATGGTTAGAACCAAAAATCTTACTCCCACAGATTCTTCTGGATCCCCATAACTCACTGATCCTCTTTCTTCTCCTCCCAGAAAGAGAAGAAAACTCACTCCTAGATCCAAAGCCAAAGTCCAACCTAAACCTCAACCGAAACCAAAAGGGGTTGTTATCTAAGAGCCAGTAGTTACAAGGGCTCAATCCAGGAAGAGCACCTATATTGGGAGAGGCAAAAGTTCCAAATCTCCTTCTTCTCCACCTTCTAATTCCTCAACCCCCTCCTTCACACCAAAACCTCCTAAAAAGCCCAAATATGATGTGAATGTGGCTAAGGCAATGGCTCGCATTCTGGATCAGCTTGAGAAGGGGCAGTCTTCAAAGAAATCAGAACTGTCAGAAGAGGAGATCACCAAACCTCCAAAGGGGTTTAATGTCAACAAACTGGAAGAGTCCTCGAAGTACCTCACTCAATTCTCCAGGAGAAAAGTATGCAAGACACACTATGTGGATCTCAAAGTACTTCAGGAGGTATTGAAGCATGATCTTAGTCCCTTTTTAGAACAATTTATGCCTTGGCTTTCCATTAGACTTCCTTTTTGCACATAAGTAGCCACCCATTTTTACTGCAATCTTGAGATTTTAGATGAACCAAATAGATCTTCAGCTGAGGAAGAAATGACTACCACTGTTAGAGGCCAAAAAATACTCATCTCACCCTCTAGGATAAATTTGTGGTTAGGAATAGAGAACCCCCAGATGATATTTACTCCAAACTTGACTCAAACCAAATATTCTCTGTCCTTAAACCTGGTGAGCTTGTTGGCCCTTTAAATTTCAAACCTAGTGATATGTGTGATCATCACAGGGTTCTGTGGTATATATACTCTAGATCCCTTGTGAATAAAGCCAACAACTATACCCACTTCTCTGATAGGTACTTTAGATGGTTTGCTTCCTCACTCCTGAAGGAACAAAAAGATTTGGGAGAGTATATCTTTTCTGAAATGAAGAGGTACAGACTAGATGGGAAAACTACCATACCTATGCCATATCCTCAGATTGTTTCACTTATTCTAAAGGAGAATAAGATAAGAGGCATGAAGAGTTGCTAGCTGAGCAACGTGCCCAGGGTGAGACATTGAAATTGATTCTGGCACGACTGGATTCTTTTGGTCCCGGACCTTCTGCCGGTCCATCATCTTCTGCACATGACACTTCTTCATCTCCAGAGCACATACCATCCCCAGAGCATATACACCACCTCCAGAGAACATTCCTTCTGATATTCATCACTCTAAGGTTGATCCACCTATCCCTCCAGTTTCTAGTCCACCTGAGCCAAAACCTGAAGATATCCTATGCTCAGTGGATAACCCCGAAACAAATGAGACCATCCATATCATCATTGATGATTCACTACCTAAACCTCAGCCTGAACCCTTTCCTAAACCCATTCCATCTCCTACACATACAGAGGAAATATCTTCTTCATCCTCTGATCATCATACTCCCGGTGGTACTGAAGAGGTTGAGACCACCACTATGATTGTCTATCAGCCTTCTCCTATTCCTCCAAGAGGAGACATCCATATCCCTCCACTAAATCTTCCTGAATCAGAATCTTCTAGTTCCTTTGACTCTTCTAGTTCAGATGGTTCTTTGGTTCTTCCAGTGAAGCCTATCTCTATGGTCAAGCCTTCCAATCCTCCTCTTGAATGATGAAGACAAAAAGGGGGAGAAGTGCTTGAGAGTGATTTTGTGGAAGTTTCTGAGTCATTTTCGGTATTGTGGAAGTTGTCGGTGGTTATGTTACATGGCAATAAGCCTGATTGAGCCATATCAAAAGGTAGTTAATTACAATTCTTTCTACATTTTTATGCACTTCTATCTACAATTACATGATTAATTTTATAGGTGTTAGATCTCATGTTTTGATGATAACAAAGAATGACATGAAAAAGATTTGATAAACAAATAAGTTTGAACAAAGTAATAACAGGAAAAATCATCTCTTGAAGCAAGCATTGGAGTAATGAAGAAAGGCCAAGAGAAAAAGATGAGAAACTTGATCAGTGGCAAGTTTTCTAAAGGGTTACTCGAGTACGTACTCGAGTAATGGACTTAAACTTGAAGTAACCAGAGTCGACCTTCAAGTAACCTGCCAACGATACTCGAGTAAGTACTCGAGTAATAAGGTAAAAGTTTTCAAGTTGCTCTCGGCCTGCCAACGTTACTCGAGTAGCTACACGAGTAACCAGGTAAATCACTTGGAGTTGCTATCGGCCTGCCAATGATACTCGAGTACGTACTCGAGTTACTCTGTTTCAAGAAATGTGTTGCTCTCAGCATTTTCAACCCTACCAATGTTACTCGAGGCGCTACTCGAGTAACTCACTGTGAGTTATTTAGAAGAAAAACTTCAAGTCACTACTCAAGTATGCATAATGAATTGGAAGAGAACTTCAAGTCATTACTCAAGTAAGCTATACAGAAAATTTATGTTTACTCGAGTAAGGACTCGAGTAACAAGGTAATCAAACTTCAAGTGCTCTCGGCCTTGAAATCCTACCAATATTATTGGAGTGAAGCATCGAGTAACCTAAAGTTTATTTGAAGGTTTACTCGAGGTGGTCTCGAGTAACTAATGAAGAAAAGTTTTCCATACCCGAGTAAGTACCTGAGTAAACAGGTATTTCCAAAGGTTTGAAATTTTGTTTACTCCATGCACTACCCGAGTAATGTTATGTTTGCTTATTGACTTGCAGTTTATGAAAGTTTTCCCGATGATACTCGAGTATGTACTCGAGTAAACTTAAATGAATACTCGGGTATGCAAGTCTAGAAATTTAGAAATCATTCCAACATTCATTGATTTGTTTCCTATATGATTAACCTTTCATTGTATTAGTATTCTTAGCATATTTACAGATAATCAATGAAGAGATCTTACCAAATAAGGAAAGTCAAAAGCAACGTTCAAATGTCACCTACCGCCACCTACCGCAAACGGATATTTTTCAAATACTGGAAAAGTCAACAGTGGCTGCGTACTCTCTAACGAACGAGAAGAAAATGTTCCAACGGTCATTATCAACACACCTATATATATGGGAACATCCAAATAGAGAAAATAACAAGATCATACACACGAACGCATTATCAAGCTCACTACTCTGTTTTACTCATATTTATAATTCTATGCTTCAGTAATTCTTATTCACTCTGAGAGAGAGATATTTCATTCAAACTCAATATTTGATATTGAGATAACTTAAGGTTGTGGAACCTTGAGTTGGGTTTGGATTACAACTTGTAAGGTGGAGCGAGTGTCCAGGCGAAGGAACTTGCTTGTACTGAGGTGCCAAGAACCTACTGAATCTTGGAAGTTATAGTGAAACTCTCAGAGAAGCTTTGAGGACTGGACGTAGGTCAAAGTGGTTGTGGCCGAACCGGTATAACTCTCGGTGTACACTTCGGTGATATTTCTCCTTACTCTTTATTGCTTTATATTCACCGTCAAGTTTTTATATTTGCAACGAAATTTTAGTATCACCCAATTCACCCCCCCTCTTGGGTGAAACGCTTGCTCTAACAATAGGTTGCTGGTCGTCATAAAGGAAAAAGAATTGAAGGGCTTGGGAAAAACTCTAACTGTTCAGCAACCCAACAGAAGTCCCAGCCCTCAACAGCAATAAAAGCAACAGACACATGGGCTGATATCGCCAACAATTGGCATTATTGGTACCACATTTAAGCAAACAAGGAGGTCAGGAAATACCTATAAATAAGGAAATCTATCACTCAGTGACACCTAATCATGTCAATTGTAGTGTACTAAATGACGTGATTGGTCGTAAATGGGTTAGTGCGACTGTCATCAGAATGTGGATTAGGTACTTTATCATCATCATCTATCACTCTTGTTATTATTCATCATTTAATTTTATTTTTTTTAATGACATAGTTTGTTTTCTATAAAGTCACTTATACCACGATCTATTAGTGAGAACATCAGCTATGAATAGATTTGTATTTGTCAACCCACATCTCTTTGGCCAACAAAGGGGAAGTGATTTGGAAGGATAAACTAACGATCTTAAGGACATCTTCATGTGGAAAGCAACCCCAAATATGTTCTTTATTTTGCCATTCCGAGGTAAGTTATTTGTGATAATATTTTAATAACGTATGTTGTTTTATTCTTTCACTTTTATCATAACATTATTGTCGAAGTAAAATTTTCAAAATATTTTAGGTATCATTGGATTTTTCTTGTTATCTATCCTGTATATGCTAAAGTCCCTCATATTTACTAAGTGGATCCTCTAATGGCTAGTTATCCAGAGAACCAGCCTAATATGATGTTTATAATTAATAAATAAGTGTATGGATATGTGTGTAAATATTTGTGTGTGTGATTATTGAATAACCAAAATTAATCAATGGTTAACTTGTTTTTGTAAGTGCATTTACCGCTTACAGAAGAAACGTTGAATTGCACTATCTGGAGGAAGATTACGGTGTGCATATATGAATTACTCAAATTTGTCATTCAAAATTTTTTCTTCAAAAATTGACTTTGCTATTTCTTTGTATTGTTGTAGTGCCCATACCAACCAAACGACAATGATTATGGTTATTAAATTATGAAATTTATGAAAGATGTTGTTACTCATCATGATATAAATTATATCCCTGCGAAAGTAAGTTCAATTCTTTGACTTACAGTTCATACTATGTATTAAATTTAATTGACAAGTGTCTAAGTTAATTTATTTTAATTCGTTCTGTGCATGAATTTTATGTAGTATTATGAAGATCAAAGGTCTGACCAATTGACTGACCAACAATTGGATGAAGTCATTGAAGAATGGTGTGAATATATGGTTAGGCAATTAGCTACATACATGAGTTAGGTTGTTTCTTGTCTATTCTTGTATATGTGTGGTTTATTATATAAATCACTTGTTGATAGAGCTTAATATTTATATATTTTTATTAATTAATCTTAGGCTTTTGTGGGATTTAATTGAATATTTTGGGCATAATTAAGTGTTAGTGTGATATTTTAGTGAAAGGATAATTTGGAAATTGTATTAGTTAAATTGTTATATTTTTAATTAATATTTGTTATTCCCATTATTCTTTAATTGTGAGCAAAAAATATTACTTTTGTGAATATTATTTTGTAGGTGATGATGTGGCACAACTTGAGTGGTCATTGTTAAAGATGTTATTTTGGAGCTTAATGAAGGACAAAAGTGGAACATCACAAAAGCAGAATTTATTTTCACATTTTTTTATAAGAGGAGGTTAAATGAAAAGAAGGCAAGAGGCGGCTGAATAAAAGAAGGAGTGAACCGAATAGAGAGGGTGAAAGCTGCTGAACCATTTTAATGAAAGCTGAACCGAATTGAAATGAAAGGAGAGAGCTGCTGAACCGAAAATTGGAATTGAGAAGAAAGTGAGAGCAGCCAAAATTGTTGACTGAATTGAAGAATTAAAGGGTGAGATCTGGATGGAATTAATTGAAGAAGCAAGTTGGACCGAGTTGATGAATGGAAGAAAATGGGAATTGAAGGAAATGAAGAGTTGACCAACGAATAGGAGAAAAAAGCAAAGTTGGACCGAATTGGCATAAGGGTGGGCGTGAAGAGCTGGACCGAAGAGAGTGAGTGGCGGCTGGAATAAAGAAAAGAGGACACGATGAAATAAAGAAGGAAGGAGGCGGCTGTGTGTGAAAAGGGACGAAGGCCGAATGTGAAAAGGTGAAAATAGAAGAGAGGAGTCATGAGAGGAGACCTTGACCAAATTGATTAGGAAAGGAAAAGGGAAGGCTGCACCGAATGAGAAAAAAATTGAGAAACGTGGACTTTCTTCAGCTGCTGGATGGAAAATTCTGACCGTGAATTGAAGACCAAGGAGCTGTTTAAAGGGATTGATAATTGGTGCTGCAATTGAAGACATTCGGTGCACTTCACTTTATCAAATAGCTGATTGCTCAATCATTCTTCAAGCTTCATCTTCTTCCTCTTTTATGAGTAGCTAAGTCTTGGTGATTTCCTTAAGTTGAGTAATGGTTTGAGCTTCTAAACTTCAATGAAATTCCTTTAAGCTCTTTTTCTAGTTCACGATTATGTAGCTTGGTTAAGTATGTAATTGTGATCTAGATTGTTCTATGCCAAGTGAATAAACTTAGTGGCTGAGCTAGGAGTTGATTAATTAAGTTTTGTATGATTCGTATTAGGAGTAGGTTGAATTGTTTATTTCAACTTAGTTAAATGGATTTAAATGATTAAACTGAATATTTTGAATTGTTGTAATAGTAATTACAATTTAGAATTAGAATTTGATTATTCATCTCCTTGAGTCACAATTAATTGGTGGTATTCATTTAATTGCTTCGGTAGAGTGAATTAAATGATTATTGCAAGTATGGAGCTAGTGGTAGCTTAGTTCCATCCTTTTGGCTCATTATGGAATTCAAATCATTAGCAAGTAAGGAAGACTAAAACCTCAACTCAAAGGAATCTCATTTTATCATTTTATTAGTTAATTGAGTTTATCTTGTTTCTATTGTTAATTTCAATTACATTTGCTTCTTTGTCTTGAAAACCAAAAAATACAAAATTGCTTTAGCTTAGTTTACTTCATGAGTTTAAAAATGCAATTTCTCAAAATGATTTATCACAACTCTAAGGGATTCATCACTTTACTATTTAGAAACTTGGAAATTAATCTCCTCATAAGAACGACCTAAGTTGAGCTACCACGCTACATTTTCAAACCTAGTTTTATTTTGAGAACTCACACGATATGGGTTCATCAGTTGTACATTACTATTTGCTATTACGTTGTAATTCCATACATACAAAATTAATACTCATCTTATGAATTAGTTATGTGTTGTTTCATTTTGTTTTGCTTCATTTATTTCATTCTTTTTAGCTTTTTTTCCCCTCTCGATTTGAATTGCTATGCATTTGATGAATTTGAGTTCAGAAAAATTGAATAATTACATAAAATAATATTTTAAAAAAATATTCAAACCTCCTACGGCGTTTCTATAAGAAAGGCCGTAGGAGTATTAACTTTCCTATGGCATTTTATGCATGAGCGTCGAAGGAGGTATGGAGTAAATGGCCTCGTACGATGCTCTTTTTTAGAGTGCTGTAGGAGGCTATTGGGCCTCCTACGGCGCTCTACCATGGAGCGTCGTAGGAGGCTCCTACGGCACTCCTGTTTGAAGCACCGTAGGAAGCTTCCTATGGCACTTATCTACAATAAATTTAAATTAAAAAAAACATTTGCAAGCTACGATGCTTTCGAAAATCCAATAAGCGTTGTAGCTTGCTTTTACAGCATTGAAACCTATGGCGCTTGGTAAGCACCGTAGTATTTATAAATAAAAGCATCGTTTATTAACTTTTTTATAGTAGTGATGCTGATTTCTGTAACCAACAATTCTTTGTGCAATTGACTGGTTGAATGGAATAAACTAGGTCCATATATTTATATGTGTATGGCGCCTTTGACCATGAGAATGCAGGAAAATTTGATGCAATTTTGATGTATGTTATACTAAGAAGCAGTGGTTAAGGTTGCCTTGTACGCATAAAATTTGCCGGATTAATATGTCAGAACGTGTATGCGACAGAGTACAGACTACAGGGGCACGGACTAGGGCTCACAACACTCCCTTGGGAGGCAAAGAGATGGCATCGTAGTGGGACCCACAGGGGTATATGTGGTGCAAAGGCAAGAATCAGTGAATAGTGACTCCGTGTGGGCCCTACATCAAAAAAAATATTTAATAAAGAATCTTTAATAAAGTGACTTTTGACTATGGTGACTTTGGGGTGAACCATTAGGATCATGACACCTCATCCTATCCTGTAGAATATGTTTAGTCAATAGGACACCTTATCAGTGTTACCGGTCCCCAATTCTAACACGTGTCCAGCCCGGTAAAACACTGGCAATGGGAATCAGGGGAAATCATCAAGATTTCTTCTCTAGGACTTAAAATTTCGTCCATCCCATTAAAATGAGAGGGAAGGATGGTCAAGAAGGCAATAAAAAGGGAATAGGATATTTAGAATATAACCAAGGGTATTTTGGTCATTTTAACCTAAAATTACCCCTCCCTTCTCTATAAATTCTGCCAAAGCTAGAAAATTAAGGGCAAAATAGTGAAAAATAAGGAGAAAAAGAAAGAAGAGAGAAGGAAGTGTTCTTGAGCCTCCAAGCCAAGTTTCGACCCCGAATCGATGTTTTTACCCAATTAAGTCCTCATGAATCTTACTCCTCCTAGTGCAAGGTTCATTTTATGGTTTTGGATCTTTGATTTGAGGATTTTGGCGCCATCTACTTGGGAGAGGTGCTACCAAAATCAAGAATCGACTATAGATCCGAGAAGAGGTAAGTCTAAGCTCTAATTTGAAAATAATATCTTGAGGTTTTGTTAAGTTTTCATAAGGTTATTGTGCAGCCCTTAATATCAGCCAAACCTCAAACCCTAGGAGACAATGTGATTTTGATGGTGAATATGAGGTTAGAAGAGGTTTTATAATGATATACGATGATTCTTGTGGTTAAAATTGCAAGAACTTGATTTGTGGGGTTAGGGTTTGGTTCAGTCAGTTAAGAACTATAGTAAAGAAATTGATTTTGATGTTTTTAAGGCTTTTAATGAATTCTACACACGAAATTAGGTGGAAATAGCATGTGGTTATAATTTCTGGTTGATTGTATAGAAAACCCTGAATTTTGGAAACTAAGTGCATAGTGCTGCTAGATTCCATGTTTTAGAACAGATTTGTTGTGGCGTTTTTTTGAGTGGTCAAACGTGGTTCAAAAGCCATGAAATTTTACAAGATGATAGTAAACCTCTTGAACTTTAATTTGATAGATAATCTGTGTCATTTGGACTAGTAGATTAAAAGTTATGATTTTTCAAAGTTTGACCTTGATTTTGGGATGAATTCTGTGGCAAACGAGGTATGACGAATTTTCTAGAATTATGTGGTTATAATTGGTACTCTATGATATTTTTCCTCTATAGAGGACTTAAATATCTTCGTGTAGGACTTAGAACCACATCATTTAGAATTTTTTAGAATTAGTTATGAATTTTCAAAGTTGACTGGAAAAGCTGGCAGTTTTAGGAAAACCTGAGAAAATGCACTGTGCAAAAGTTGCTGATAAAGGTTTCTGGAAAGGCATTCAAGTAGTAACTCTTTCTCTCATACACTATGAATTTTTCTGCATGTATGTTTTTAGGAAAACCTCAATTAATGATTACAAAAGGCAGGTGTTACAATATTAGTCTTAGAGGGTGGTTTTAAGGCCTTGGCTAGAGAAACTTTAGAGAAGTCTTTGATTAATATATTAATAGATGTTTATGTATGTGATTTTGTAGACTCTCATTGAGAGTTTTGAAGTTACTCTATGTAATTGCTAGTGAGTTAGAGAGTACCAGATAACTCTGAATATTCTACCATATACTTGTGAATTGCGTATGATCGTGAATGACTATCTTTAAAAAAAAAAATGGACTGAATTATATGTATATGTGTATGTATTGTAAATTCTCAAGTGAGTAATGTTACAATTAAATTTCTTTATAACTCAGTTTATTCATGATTAATAATTTAATTATAATTAATGTCTTGTCATATTATTGTTTCGTTTTAGGTATGTTTGAATATATGATGATATTTGAAACCAATTCAAGCATGATTTATTGTACCTTATTTTTTAATGCATTATATTTATTTTTATGGTGTTTGTGTACAACTGCCATGACGGTTGTATTTGTGATGTGTTGGAGTATAGAGGAATTTAGATAGTGAGATCTTTTACCACGTGGTATGTCATCACTTGGTGCGTAGTGGATGGCACTTGTCAGGACCCATTCTTTTATATTTTCCTTTGGCCGAGATTGCATTGAAGCTATGGGACATGTGACACCTCCTTAGTTGTGTTCTTTAAGGAGGGAAGTCATAGTCCAGACTTAAGGTTTACACCTTTTGTTGAGTGTATCTTAAGAACTAGTGAGATTTTGACAATCCAATCAAATAGATGAGTTTTTGTTAGACTATGTGTTAGCCTATAGCTCCAATCAGCGGCACAAGGATGGATGGTGATATAAGAGAGCCTACATCTTGCATATTGCATAATTGTATATTACATATTGTGCTGAAAATATAGATTGATATAATGATGATTAAATTTATAATTGTTTTGTATAAGGATTTTTGGTACAAGCAAATATATACGTAATTAGTTCCTTCTTTTTATCATATGTGATTTTCTTGTGTATGGTAGAAACTTTCAGTAGTTATTGAGACGTGGAATCTCATCCATTATTTTAAAAATTTGTTAGGTGATTGTTCTAGTAAGGAGTAAGAGAAGGCACCTATGAAGTGAGCTTTGAAGGCTCACTTTTCCTCTTAGAGCACATATTATGTCATTTTATTTGCCATAACCCTAAGATTTTTGCATTCTATTTTTACTTATTAAAAATATGTTGGTCAGACAATTAGTTAATATTCAAGTACCTAGGTTGTTTCTTGTATATTCTTGTGTTGTTTATTCACTCAGAATTAATTATATATTACAATTGTTGTAATTAAATACATTTAGTAGTGATTTTATGAATTGGTTATTTATTTCAAGTTACTTCATTCAAATTTGGTTTTGTTCATTTTATTGTGGATCTATATTGTAAATTGTTATGGATTTAGATTGTAAATATAGAGGATTTTACTAGGAAAAAGAAACAATTACAACAAATTATTTTTAAAAAAATATTACTTCCCACTTCCTATGGCGCATCACTGAGGAAGCGTCATAGGAAGTGAACACACTTCCTGAGAAGCGTCATAGGAAGCCTTTAAAAAAAATAGAATTAAGCTATAACACTTTTATAGCTTCAAGAAGCGTCATAGCTTCCTTTAATGATGCTAGAAGCTATGACGCTTCTCAAACACCATAGTATTTATAAAAATAAGCGTTACTTATGGTGTTTTTTATAGTAGTGAATATTAACTTTCAACAATCCATTTTTTTTTATAGGAGAGTGGAGATGAAATTTTGAGAAGAAAATGAGAGAAAATATTATGAGAGGATACTGACTGTTGAAGTTGAGCAAGCTTAGAGGTTCTCCGTTGTATCCTTCTTCAAATTTGTGATTCTGGGACTTTTTGCAGGATGTAGGTTTGCTCCTTGTCTTGGTTAATTCAGCAGACCAAGCGAGGTTCTTCAAGTTTTTTTTCCACCAGCACGAGGCATTGGAAAAAGATGTTTGAGATTTGCCATCCAATTTCCGAAACGTCTTGTTTGTTCAAGAAATTTAGGCTTATATTTAAGCTTGTATCTTCTACTGTTTCTAACACTTTCACGTTCAGATTATAATATGTATTTGGCTTGTCATAAAAAGAAGGATCGAAAGGAGCGGTGCATGAAGAAAAGCAAAAGAAGCACCTCAGGGCTAACGCTGTCTCATTACTTACTGAACTAAAACGCTCAACAAGTGGGTTTTGTGTCACTTAAAGAGTGAACGTACTTGACTTGAGCAGAAATTAAAATAATATATTCTTTCCTTCCATCATTGTGATTTCTTTTACTTTTCTTCCTTTTTCCTTTTTTTAACAGTCCCCGACTACTACGTACAATACCAATATATATCAAAATGTGCTTCAGTTTAAGGGGTGACTCTTGCTAACTAGGTGGCGTGCTAGCATTTGGTGTTCGACATAGAGCAGTACCAATCAAAGGTGCTTTTCCGTGGCCTGATCTAGACCGACAGGCTTGTCTTTTAAGGCTTTGCGCATCATGAGGAGCTCAAACTTCGTGCCTGAAGCAAGAGGAAAGCTCTACTAAATTGGGGATAAGGCTAAAGGTATGTTTTTTTATAACTTTTTTGATATTTATGAGTCTAAAAATATTTCAAATATGCTGATTTATGATAAAAAAAACCTATATTTTAGAGTTTTTATAGAGAATGTTGAAAGGAGCAGAACCTTTGAAGGATGTTTCGTAGAGCTTTTTTATAGCTTTTTTGATATTTAAGAGTCTAAAAGGGCAAAAACATGCCTTTAGCCTTGTCCCCACCTCATTAGAGCTTTCGCGCGCTTGCTTCAGGCGTCAGCAAGCTTCGTCTGCAACAGTGTGTTGGAGAAGAATAAGTTTAAATAAAATATTATGGACGGCTGTGATCGAGGCTTTGAGTGAACAGTCAAGATTTACTAATTAAAATGTCGTTTTGATTAGTGAAATATTTCTCACCATAGATGAAATGAACAAAAGAGATTATGGGCATCATGGGCCACATCACCTAACACGCATCAGGCACCCCACTCCCCTTTTTAACCCGTCTTTTAGTTCTAGGTGAGTTATGTACAGTTGAAAATGTTTTCCGATCTTTAAGATAGAAAAGATATGGTTACTATCATCCCCAAGAGAGTGGAGAAAATATGGGAGGCTTGGAATGTTCGAGGTGCTATCCTTTTCAGCTTCTTCATACAAATGCATCTTGTCTTGTTTTCACCACTTAGAAAACGTTCAGACAACATGCTACTCAGATTTGCCATTTGTTCTTGCTGATTGGGCAGCCAACTTTAGTCTTGGACTTATTACTTCCAATGATGGTCATGATAATGGTGCTGCTCAGGATAACCCAATGGCATTATGGGTCCCATTTCTGTTGTTACACTTTGGAGGCACTGATGCTATAACTTCTCTTAATTTGGAAGACAACCAATTGTGGTTGAGACAAATACCCGTGTTGTTGTTTAAGGTGGTGGCATTGGCTTATGTGTTTGATATAACTCTTCCACAAAACGCATTGTGGGCTCCAACACTCCTTATTTTTGTCGCTCGAATCATCAAATACTGTGAGAGGACTAGTGCTTTGTACGTTGCAAGTAACAAGATTTTAGGGAAACAGTCTAAAGAGTCATATCTGCCAATATATGACCGAATGCGTAGACTGGTGGTTGCCAGACTAAAAGCACATGATGAAGCCAAAAGAGCGGTTTATATGTTTGGTAAGAATTACGACGAGCATCTCATTGATATGAAGCCTCTTGGATATGAACTGGTTCACTTCAGGACACTTATTTATACTTTACACATGGAATCTTTTGAAGAAGTAGAGAAGTTATATGAGTTCATTTATGAAATGTACTATTCTAAGGCTTCAATTTTACGTAACGAGTTTGTGTGCCTTGTTCGTCCTGTAGCCTTTAGCTGTGTGTGGTAGCATTGGAACTTTCACTTCAAAGGAACAGAATGGTTTATAAAAATTTGACAAAATTGATGTTCCAGTTGCCTATGCGTTGTTCTATATATGGTGCATTGTTCTTTGAAACAATCTCTCTCTTCAGACTCATGTCCTTGCAATGGATGGTTACCGCCGTTTCAAATTAATCTTTACACAATAATTCATACTTGGGTCATGTTATGAAGTTTTGTCTGGTTAATATTCTCAAGCCTGTCCTTAATCTTCAAAAGACCAAAATGGTCTAAATGTAAGAAGACGCCTTACACCCATGTTGAAGAATTGTCTACTCCATTCTTATTTCGCAAATGGTGTCGTTCAATCTCAGGGCTCAATTTGATCACAATATGCTTTGACCAATGCCATCCCAAGAAGAAATTTTTGCCCTTCAAAGTTGTGAAATTTCTAGAAGGCACTTTCGATCAAATTGCTCCTCATTTTGGTGCTACACCACTCAAACTGTCAAAATACAAAGTAAAAAGTGCATTCTTTTTAGACATGTGGCAGTTCATTTTTGCTGATTTGTTAAGTATGAAACCAAGCACATGTGACGGCCTTACTTTGGAGCAAAGAATACGACTTGCAAGATAAGCGAGCTAGTCTAAGTGAAGAACACAAAGACCATTTAGTGCATGAATTTTTCAAATCTAATGATCTGAAAGACCAAGATTATGGTTTTGATAGAATTCTCATACTGTTCCATGTGAATACCGATTTGTGCAATGCTGCTGATGATGAAAACCATGTTGCTGAAGATGGTTCTAATGAACGTCCTTAGATCAAGCTTCTTTCCAATTTCATGCTATACCTTCTACTCATGCAACCAAATATGAAGTCAGAAGTACCAGAAATTGAACAAAAATGGGTCCAAGACACTTTTTTTGATGTCATTTCATCATTTAAAGACGGTCTAAACACAAGAGATTGTGAAAGCATAAAGAAGGAGGTTTAGAAATGTCTCCGTAATGCATCAGCCGAACGAAAGATAACACTTGAGTACTCTCTGTTGTTTGATGCTTGTCGGTTGGCAAAGCACCTAAAAAATGAGTTTTTCACATGACATGTGAAATGGCAAGTTATAGGAATATATATGGGTTCAAATGTTGTCATTTTGTAACAGTCAAATGTAGACCAAGTATTCATGTTCAACAACCTTCTAGAGGCGGAGGCCTTATTTCGCTTGTTTGGGTAGCAGCTATAGTTTTGCGGCTACAGAAAAATTGGGTGAAGATATTTGCCAAATAGTTTCTTTAACAATATTTGGATAATAATGCGTATTTGTAATCTCACTCGACTTTTTTGCTCATATAATCAATAATCGTATCAGCAACTTTATTATTAAAATCTTGTAATACCTCATTCATAAGAAAATGTTTGGTATGGGCCCATTAATCAATAAATATAATTTATTATTGATTGTTTCATAATATCATTTTTTTTTTATATTAATAATTTCAATGAGTAAGTAATCATATTTCCTTGGAATAGCATATTCCTCAATTTTAGGAGATGTAATATCTTTGACTATATTGCTTTCTTTATGTGATATTTCTTTAAGTAATGGAGGGTTACAAAATATTCTTCAAGTTTTACTATTATTGGATTATATTCACTTTCCACAATACGTGGAGAATAAATGCTTGTTCCTACATATATTTTGTGGACAACGTTTTTTTTTTTTGGTTAACTTTTAATTTTATTTGAATATATGGATCTACTCTATTAACAAAATAAATTCGATTTCTACTGTTTATACCTTATCTCTGTATAAATCTTTAATGTCTGTCAATTTATATTTATTTCTTAATTTTTTTTCTGGCCATTTGACTGCATCTGTGTATGTGTGTTTCTAGGCCTGAGCAAGGAGCCCGTAACCCGATAAGCCCGCCCACACCCGTAATAAATTTACCCATTTTGAGCTTGCCCAAAACAGGCCGGTAACGGGCGGGTTATGGGTACCCCTTCAGGCTGCCCATACCCGCCTGTTTATTTTTTTTATTTATTGGTTTTATTGAAAATTCAATAGAAATGCAAGGATGATGCATGTTAAGAAGATTGATTATGGAAAGATGCCAATGCTTTTATTGAATGGCTTTTGTTAACAATTTTGTTTCTTTAGATTCAAAGTTTGAATACTCTTTTTAGTTGTGATTTAAGGCTTAAATTCTAATTGTGAATGTTAGGGCTGAGTAATGGGCGGGTAATGGGCTGACCTTCGAGTCAGCCCAGCCCACCCATTACTCAGCCCTATGTGTTTCTGATCATGATTTTGCTTTCAATTCAAACAAGGGAAAATTAGGGAGAATGACCAAAAGGAAAAGGAATATTAATGACCAAGGAAAAGGAATATTTATTAATAAGGACCTTAAAAATTATAATTACTTTAAAGAACCAAAAATTTAAATATAAATCTTCAATCACGAAATTAACCCTGGCCAAATTCCCTACATTTTCTCTAACCCCATCTCAAATATTTAACGGTTAGTTATCAATTGATATGCCCCTCAAGTATGTCCTTAAATTGATTTGGCTTTTATTGATTCATGTGATATTGACAGTTTATTTAGGAATTTATTATTTAAGAATTTTAAATTTTAGTACTTTTTATTTTTATAACATTCTTCTTAGGTACATCCCTTTGTTTAAGCTTTTACCCCTTGAAAAATCACATATTTTTAAAAGAAATATATTATAATATTTTTTGTGATTTTTTAAGTTTGTATAAATAATCAAAATCTAGAAAGAGGAAGATTTCTAATTATTTATAAATTTTAGAGGTTAATTTAATTTGGGCAACTTTTAAGATAATATTATGCATACGAAATAGAATATCATAAAGAGATTGAGTTGTATATAGATGTTTTTAATCAAAATATATATGAAAATATCATCAAATTTGATAACCAGCCGCTAAACAATAGGGAAGATTAATTTTGTAATTAAAAATTTATATTTTAATTTTTTATCTTTGAGAATAGATATAATTTTTAAGATCTTTATTTATAAATATTTTGTTTCCTTAGTCCTTCTCCCTAATTCTCGCTTCAAACAAATATCTCGCGCAAAACGTACGGGTAGGAATTGAAATACCAGTACAAGTGTCTTACGCAAGCACATGTCTTTAATACGTATAAATAATCTAAAATTTCCATCTAATGTTTTTATATGAACCTCTTTCCTAACTCTAGTCAAAATAAGAATTTTAACTTCGAAGTCAAATAAAAAAGCCTAAGGGCATGTTTAGTCATAAGGATGAATAAGTCACTCATAGCCCAATAAGCCCACTCAGGCCCAATAAAAAATTGTTCATTTTGACCCACCTAAAAAAGGCCCATAAAGGGAAAACTTAAATGGGTGGGTTTGTGTATTAAATGCGGCGAGCTACGAGCACACCCTCAGGCTGCCCATGCCCGCCCATGTGTGTGTGTGTGTGTGTTATATAATAGATATTATATATATTTAAGTATAAGTTTAGGCAAAGGAGCTCATATTAATTTATATATATATATATATATATATAAATATATATCACACACACACATATATGGTGAAGTCAAAGTTGTTTTGGAAGTAATTTTTCCTAATGCGATATAGTATGGAGTCAAGTTGAAGATATTTATGGTTATCTTGTATCACTTATATAATAGTCTTTTTACTTGTAATGAGGATCAAGATTTTAGACTAAGTCAGCACTAGAGTAGGTGGATGATAGTGTTTATGCTGGAAATGTTTTGAAACTAAAATATCCTTGTCTACAATTAATCACACATTTAAGAAGTTTTTAGCCAGTGTAAAAACTATAACTAAGATAGCTGAGCAACCACTACTACAAGACATAGATTTTACTTCCCCAAAAAATGTCTGTTTTTCAAAAAAGAAAGTAAAAAATAAAGAAGGTGGCATTTTTATAATTTTATGCGGGAATTTTGATATATTGGGCATCCCTTAAAAAGAAAATGACGCCAAAAGTAAACTTTAGGCATCCCTTTTCAAATTGGGACACCAAAATTAGAGCTTTAGGCTTTTGGCATCCCAATTTAAAATTAGGACACAAAAAGCCTACTTTTGGTGTCCCAATTTGAAAAGGGCAGCCAAAAACAGGGATTTTGCAGCCAAGAGCTTCACTTTTGGCATCCCTTTTGAAATTGGGACTTCGAAGATGTTAGAAAAAGCTCTTGTCCCTCCTCTCTCACTCTCCCACAGTCGTGGCTTCTCTCTCCCTCTCCACCGTCACCACTCCTCCCTCCTCTCTCCCTCACCACTGTCGCTCCTCCGTCCTCCCTTCTCTCTCACACTGTTGGTAATCCCTCCTCCCTCCCTCTCCTACATCACTGCTTCCTCCCTCTCCACAGTCAATCCTCCCGCCTCCTACTATCTCCCACCGTCGCTCCTCCCTCTCTCCCCTCTCCCTATCCCTCAACACTATCAGTCCTCCCTCCTCTGTGGCAGAACATTGCAAGTTTGGGTTTTTATAAAAAAAATACAAAACATTGTTTTTTTTAGAGAACATTGCAGGCTTGCCTTAATGATTGCGTATTGTACAGAAAGAAGTATGAAGGCCTTAATAAGTGTCTGAAGTGTAAAACTTCATGATACAAAGTGAATAAAGATGGTGGTTGTAGCGATGAGACAACTAAAAGGCAACCTTTAAAGGTTTTATGGTATCTTCCAATAATAATGCAGTTTAAGCGTTTGTTTGCAAATGCAACAAAAGTGAAGAAGTTGAGATGACATTCTTATGAGAAAATATCTGCTGAAATATATCTTCGACACCCAGCTGACTCTCCACAATGGATAAAAATAGATGAAATGTTCCCTCAATTTGGCAGTGAGCCAAGATACCTTCGGGTTGGGCTTTGTAAAAATGGAATCAATTCGTATGGAGCTCTTAGTAGCACACATAGTGCACGGCCGGTTCTCCTTGTGATATACAACTTACCTCCCTAGTTATGTATGAAACGTAACTATGTGATGCTTTCTATGATGATTTATGGACCAAAATAGGAAGGGAATGATATCGATATCTACTTGGCACCTTTGATTAAGGATTTGAAGAAGTTGTGGGAGGAAGGTGTAGATGTGTTTGTTGCATATAAGTCCTTTAAGCTATGTGCAATAATTTTCACTAGGATAAACCACTTTCTGCATATGGAAATTTGTTAGGCTACAGTGTGAAGGGGCATAAAGTATGTATGATATGTGAAACAGACACAAGCTTCCATCAACTTAAGCATAGAAGAAAAATGGTCTACCTTGGTCATAGGAGGTTTCTTTATCGATTCCACTAGTATCGTAGGTTAAGCAAGCATTTTAACGGCTTACTAAAGCATGGAATTACTCCAAAGGCATTAACCGGAGAGGAAGTTTATAGTCGGGTGGAACGTATCAATGTCATCTTCAGTAAGAATCAGAGGACCGTGGTTGAGAAGAACATATGGAAGAAGAAGTTAGTTTTCTTTTATCCTCTATATTGGCATAGTCTTGATGTGATACACAATATTAATGTGATGTGATGAATGTGGAGAAAAACATTTGTGATAGCCTTATTGGTACGCTTTTACATATACCAGGGAAGACTAAGAATGGAATTAGTGTGAAACTAGACTTGGTTGATATGAAAATAAGAGAATAGTTACACCCTCAACTAAGAGATAATGGTAAGGGGGTGTACATAGAGCCAGCAGTGCATTCACTGTCAAAAACTGAGAAAAAAAGGTTTGTCAGGTGTTTACATGACATTATGTACCACAAGGGTATTCTTCTAATGTGATAAGGTTTGTCTTAATGGACAATTTGAAGTTAGTGGGAATGAAGTCCCATGATTATCATGTATTGATGTAAAACTATTACCGGTAGCTATTAGAGGCTTTATGAAAGATGAAGTGTGAACCATGTAACAAGATTGTGTGTTTTCTTTAATGCTACATGTCGTTGATATTGAAAAGTTGGATAAATTGAAAAATGAGGGTTATATTATTTTGTCCCAACTAGATATGCATTTTCCTATTGCATTTTTAGATATAATGGTGCATTTGATTATTCATTTGGGAAGGGAGGTAAGGCTCTGTGGTCCAATTTATCTAAGGTGAATGTACCCTTTCAAGCGATACATAAAGATCTTAAAAGGGTATTCTAAAAATCCTTATCGACCTGAAGCCTCAATAGTTGAAAGATATGTAGTTGAAGAGGCTATAGGCTTTTGCAAAGATTATCCATTAAGGGCAAAGGCACAATCTTGGCATGAAGAGGGGAGAAGTAAGGGAACACGAGGACTCAAAGTGAAGAATATGCCTCGTGAAGAGGTATTGCAAGCACACTTGTATATCTTGAATAATATAGAAGAAGTTCAATCGTACTTAGATGAATACAAAAAGAATTTAAAGAACATGAATCCGAGGAAGAATGGCTGCAAATAGCTAATGAGCAAAACAAGACATTTATAGAGTGGTTCAAGGAAAAGGTTTTGCATGAGACTGATATGTCATAGACAATCACGTGGTTAGCTTGAGGGCCTTCTTTTTACATCGTCACTTAAAGTGGTTATGATATAAATAGGTATCCTTTCTACACAAAAGACCAAGATGATAAAAATACTATGCAAAATAGTAGGGTGATGGTAAAAGCTGAAGCCATGCGCTCTTCCAATTCAAAAGACAAAAGCCCCATATTAGCATCCATGGCTATTATGAAGTTTTTGAAGAAATATGGGAGATGAGCTACAGTAAGTTCAAAGTTGCTTTATTTAAATGTAAGTGGATTAACAATAATGTTGTTATAATATATCAACAATTTGGATTTGTCTCAATTGATCTTTGAAGAGTTGGTTATAGAGACGAGCCTTTCATTCTAGCAATGTAATTACCTATCTTTCATTCATTTCTTAACAAAAATATGCATAGCTCTAATGAGTCACAAAGAGATAGAGGCTTTGGTGAGGATCAAAGGAACAAAGATGAACCTGTGAAAAGGTTTAGAGGCAGCACAAAGATGGGAGCACTGGTTGCACATCCTCCAGAACAATAGGACAAATTAAATATGGACTTTAATGCTAATATGAATCCAATTAGTGATAAGGAAGACATATTCATTAGCTATTTAGGCTATTTGGCTCGAAGCAAAGTTCTTATTGTGTACCCTAATTGGAAGTTGATTCTACAAAAAACAAAGGACATGATTTGGCAACAAATTTTGGTATATAACTTTCTATATATCTACATTTGTATTTTTATTCCTATTGTTTCAAATATAATTATCATATGTTGTACCTTGTAGCAAACGTACGATGTCCGAGACAACAGGGTGATGTACAAGCATTGGATAGGCGAAGTAGTTTGTCTACAATGACAAGATTTCAAGAATAAGCTCACACAAAAGTACATTCAAGGGGCAAGGAGGAATGAGGATCCAT
The DNA here is from genome assembly GCA_963242795.1 of Inga leiocalycina. Taxonomy (NCBI): domain Eukaryota; kingdom Viridiplantae; phylum Streptophyta; class Magnoliopsida; order Fabales; family Fabaceae; genus Inga; species Inga leiocalycina. The sequence goes on from OY725321.1 coordinate 66,580,699, forward strand.
GTTAAAGATATTCCTACCTTTCTCCAGACGATTGGAGGTTGTTTGTGGCATCACGACAAGATCCTCAATTTCTAGTAAATTTTCTTTCATCATAATATAGAACTTTTTATTTTGAATCTATTTGACAATATTGACTCAGTTTTCTTTGTTTTACTTTTTCAAGAAGTAAGCAAAACAAATAGAGGCAAGTAGCAAATAATTATCATCATTACATGTCTCATGGTGGCTATCGAAAGCTTGAATGGAGGATTATGCAAGAAGAGTTGGAGTAAAGAAAGGAAGTTGCCAAATCAGTTCCTATCATTGTTCTCTAGGCCCTGGCTCCTCCTCCACATTACAAAAAAATGGAAACCAGATAGGCTTAATATCACACCCTTATCTTATTTTTACTATTTTCAGAGTATTCACGGAAAAAGATATCTACAGTTCAGTAGGTAACACAGGAATAGAATAATTATACTGATAATATGTGCATGATTATGAAAATTCCCCATAGGGGTTCGTACATAATAATTACAATCAGTGTAGCCTCACAGGACTACTTGGGTGTCTAAACCCGTCCCAGTGAAATGGAGATATCTTCCTATCTTTATTCCACCATTGAAATCCCCTTGTATGGTTCTCTTCTTTGTTCTCAACATATCTTTTGTCTTTTCCTGTCTAAATTGTTGCTAAGAGAGGGTGAGCCTCAAATCTCATTAGCAAAATAGTACCAATATGCATGCAAGATAAGTGCTTAATATATGACATGCTTGCAGTACATAACTCATGCTCACACAATGACATATTTGTGTGCTCAATATTTCAAACAACATGCTTATGGCTATAGCATAAATATAAAGAGAGCTTCAATCATTCATATATGTTTCATATAATCAAGCAAAGCAATAACAGACATCAATACACCAACACAAATATCAAATACATGCAGGAGAGGTAAATTTCCTACCTTTAACCTTTTTCTACCTCAAATTATGTGCATTGTAATACCCCGAATTTTGAGACTCGAGGCTAAAGAATAAGCCTGAGATTAGTGGATTGCTAAGCCCCGGTTTAGCAAGATCCCAAATTGTGATTAAGGGTTAATAACTCCAAAAGTGGATGTGGTTAGTGATAAATAACCCTTTTGGAGAATATGATGTGATTTGGCACTCGAATATGATTCGTGTGTGTTGAGAGTAGCGCCGAAACCCTGTATTTGAGTTCAATTGTGGATTAACATCCAAATTGACTTACAATAGAAGACAAAATTGAATGGGGTATTGTGTCAGAAATGGTGTCATAATTTGTTTTGATGTCATTGAAATTGGTTTGGAACTTTTGAATAGAAATGTTGCAATGTTAGGTTTTGAAATATGAATTGTGTTGACATGTTGAGATTGTTGTGAAAACGTGTCAATGAGATGTGAATTTGATTGATTTGGTTTTCCAATGGATTCCTTGTGAAATTTTATGTGGGAATGATGTTTGGTATGAAAATGGAACTATTGGAAGCAAAGATACAAAATCTGAAACTTTGTCCAGTGAAACTCTATTCTGGGCAGCCTTCTCGTGTGGATGTTTCGACTAGGAAAATGATGTCAAAAAAATATAAAAATTTCCAGTCCTAAATTTCACATCCCAAGCTTCAAACTCAACATATAATTTATGCCATTTCATTTTGGGAACTGGGAGGTATGACTGTCCAAAGTTTGAGGTCGAAAATGGACTCTGTTTTGGGGCAGTGATGAAATTTATGCAATTCTGGAATTTTGTGGTGATTTTTGGTAATGGCGCATATTTTTTCAATGAAGAGGACTTAAATACCTTTCATTTGGCCTTGGAATCACCTCATTTCCACTTTTCTAGAATTAGTTATGATTTTTCAAAGTTAGGGCAGAAAATCTACCAGAAAATCCGAAAGTGGGAATTATGACATCATCTCAATAAAAGATGACATCAGCATGGAATTAAATATTTTCTCATCTTCTTCAGCTCTCATTTTCTGTCGTGCTGAACCAGCTGAAACTAGTGAGAGAAAGTTGAGAGCTCTTAGAGAGAGAAAGAGGAGAAATCTCGCAAGGTAAGCCGATTTCTCCGACGATCTAGCTCCTAACGTGTATAACCTTGCTTCTAAGCTTCTCTTTCATGCTCTTTATGGTGTTGGAAGCTCAATTTTCATGGTTTAAAAGGGGCTAGGGTTCAGCCATATTGAGTAAAAACCAGAGGGAGCTTGAGGTAACTTTCGAAACTTCAATCTTTGATTGTTCTGGCTGCTGTGGTTGATTTAATCGGTGAAATTTCACCGGATTGTCTTTGTTTGTAAATTTGGAAAATGGGTTGGCCTAGGTGTTATGCTGCCCAAATTGATACTAAATGGTAGTTCTAACCCAATGTAATGGTCAATAAAGTGGTTAGGAGTAGAAAGGAACGCGTTTACGTAGCCGAAACCGAAAAACCCCAATTTTCCCCGGGGAATTGAGAATTTTGGCCAAGCCTAGTTTGTAGGGGTTAGAGATGGATTTTCAATGATTTGATGATTCCATTGAGTTCAGGAGCACAAATTAGGTGGGGTTATAGTTGGTCACTTTTTCGGAAAAGGCCGAAAAAACATAATTACGAAAACGCCCCTGAAACCTTTAAAGTGGGGCTGCCAAGGGTAAATTTGTAAATTGACATTTAATTTGATAATTCTGAGTCAGGAAATGGATTCCTTGGGCGAAAATATGTAAGAATAGCCCATGTTAAAGTTTCAAGAAAAGTACAGCCGGATCGGGTACGACAGGGCAGGCTGGGTCCCCGGGGGTATTTTAGTAAATTTTCAATATAGCCTCATATAACCCCCAGAAACACTATGGAAGTGTCTAAATAGTACATTTGACAATGTAAGATCGAATGTGAAGTCCCGAGTTGCTGGCACGCAAATCGAGGAGAAAAGACTGGAGGTAGGGGACTTACCTTACTTGCATGTATTTGATATCTTTGCTTGTGTAGTGATGTATGTGATTGCTTTACTTGATTGTGTAGAGCATATTTGAATAAATGAAGCTCTGTTTCTGTTTTGCTGTAACCATAGTTTTGTTACATGAAACATTAAGCATGCCAAAATGTCATTGTGGGGCATGCATCTAGATAAAGCTAACATGTCATACACATAGCATCTATCATGCATGCATTATGGTATCTGTTTCCTACTGAGATTCTCTCGAATCTCACCCTCCCCTACCAACAATTTAGACAAGGCAAGTGGCTCGTGGAGGGAGCGACTAGGACTCCTTCGAGATGAGAATTGGTAGTTGGTTACCAATGAATTGTGAAGACTGTATATGATTCGGTTGAATATATAGTTATGAATTTGAGATGAGATTGTGTAATCCCCATTTGAATAATTGTAATGGGTAATTGTGCCCTGTGTATCTTTAGCAAAGGTATGTACCCGGGATTGCTGGGATGATTATGTTGTGCACTCTGATATTTATATGAATGTGATTTATCTTCGCGTAGTAATTGTATTCGAAATGTGAATATGAGACCAAGTTAATTAGATTTTAAAAGGTATTTTTGAAAACCCTATCTCAAGGATGGGATTTTAAATGATTTTTGATTATTATTGGTCTCTATTTTATTTTAATCACGTATTTCGAATATAATTACGGAGGGGGTTACATGCATCGTAAAGCATGCCACAACTCGGATCTCAACTCGGTCCTACAATTCCAAATGTACCATTCAGACACTTCCATAGTGTTTATGGGGGTTATATGGGTCTATATTAAAAAATGATGTGCCCGACCGTGCCGCGCTCGGTCCGACCATACTTTTCCTGAAATTTTTAATCGGGCCCTTCTAACATATTTTCTCCCAAGGAATCCATTTTTTAGCTCGGTTTTCTTAAATTCCAACCCCATTTATGAATTTACTCCTGGCAGCCCCTATTTGAGGGTTTTAAGGCTATTTTTATCATTTCACTTTCTAGGGCTTTTCTCACTTTGCACCCAACATAAACCCTCCACAATTTTCCATTCTAAACACAATGCATTCATCAAAAACACCAGAATCCAGTCCAAACATAGCCCAAAACAGATATGGACCAAATTCCATAAAAATTGAGAAAAATGAAATTTCTTGATTTCAATCCATAAACCACATTCTTTACACCTCTAATCACTTATTTAACTACTTAATCACATTCTAAACATGATTTGTAGAAATTTGGGCAGTATAACTCCTTAGGGTTATCACTTTTCAAATTTACAAAATCAACCAACCAATACCAAAACCAAGCCAAGAACAACAACAATAATAAACCACAAGAGTTGATGTTCTTGAAGTTACCTTGATTTTCTTCACTTTCTCTCTCTAGAAATCGTCCTCCCTCTCTCTTCTAACCCTTGTGATTTGCTTGCTAAACATAGTGTTTCATGGAGAAGAAGAGATTAGAGAGGAGATCATACAAAAAAGGAAGCTTGATCACATAAACATACAAGCTTACCTTTGATCTTTCTTAGTTGAGCTCTCCTCCTTCCCTCTATATTTCTTAAGGCTTCTCTCTCTCTCTCTCTCTTGTTCTTGACGTGAAATGAGCAAGAAAGATGAAGTATGGGCTTCATAAAATATCTCCAATTTTCCTCTTAATTAATAAATGATAGGATAATGAAATCTAACACAAGCCTTATACTTGAGTTTATCCTTTTCCAACTTGTGTCATAAGCCTCCAATTGCAATTAAACCAATTCTCCTCCATTTGGTTAGCCCAAAAACGTCCTAAGGGCCCTTCATGCACAACATTTGGGCTTTCATTCCATTAATCAAACTACATGTACCAAGAAATCATATTTTAATCCAATTTCCATTTGTGTTCATCTTCATAAATTATAAATTAATCCTTTGCCTTACGATATTGACACTTGGTATGTTTATGAGCCAAATAATTATTTTCCCCTCTTATTTCCTTATTCCACAATTTACACAATTGCTAACACATTTTATTTTCCAATTTTCAGAATAGTAGGCCTTCTTGGCAGATTTTCTGCCCTAACGTTGAAAAATCATAGCTAAATCTGTAGACCTTGATTCACCACGATTCTAAAGGCTATAAAACCCTTATTGAGTCTAGTGTCAAGGAAAAATATAGCCTTTTACTAGCTGGAAGCATCTAATTCCCAGATTTTCAATCTTTGCATGCTATTCCAAAAAATAGTCAATTTATCTTGGAAAACTTTAGAAATTCATAACTCTTTGTATATAGCTTCAATTGATTCATATGACTTATCAAATTAAAGCTTAGGATGTCTAATTTCACTTTGTAAAATGTCATAATTTTTGCTCATCATTTAGTCTTCCAAAACCTCATGAAAAGCTCACTGCCTCGTAGGAAATTTCTCTGAAAGCATAATCACTTTCTTCAACATTCACCGTTTTATTTTCTTTAATGCCCTGACGATATAAGAAATATTAGATAATGGATTTGGGACACCTGCTAAACTGGGGCTTAGCAGTCTACTTGATTTAGGCTTATTCTCAAGCCTCCAATCCTAAAATTCGGGGTATTATACTTAAGTGTAACATCCTTACTTTTAGAGCTTGCCAAACTGTTTCTTTACTCAATTCATTTGCATATGTGAATAGAATAACAGTACTAATACTATTGTGCCAATATACATCCAAAGAATATACAATATATTAAATCAATCAAAGCTGTAAAGGTCATCTCAGATTACAAATATTTACAGATAACCAACAGACATTCTAAATTTTCTTCGTTCTTGCCGTATCACTGGTCATTTCTTACCTTCTTGCCCCGAGAGCCGCTTGCCTTTACTGTATAGTTAGACATTATTGAAATGGTGAGATTTAAAAGAATCCCAATAGTAACAACAATCACTCATAGAAAATGTATATCCACACAACATGCTAAACCAATCATAGTAGTTAGAACACACAACAACATTTAGGAACACAATCATATAACACAATCACGGGACCTATTGGGCTTATCATCCAGTGCTAAGTATCCTCATCTGAATGCTCATCACAATAGGCCCTAACGCCTCATCAATTGCAAATAATAGTAAAAGCACACATGCAGAACAATACATAGTGTATGAGAGAAAGAGTTACTACCTGTTTACCTTTCTAACCACTTGGCTTAATTCACAGTCTTCCGATCGACTCAGGTGAACATCAAATCCTACTAGTTAAAATACACAAGTAACTGGGCCATTACTTGTTCCAGTTCAGATTTTTAATAATACATTGTTGGTTATCTAACATAGTCATATCAAATTCTGTAGAAAAATCCTGCCCAAATACTTTTCATAGGAATTCCATAAACTACCAGCTTTTGTCCAAACTTTGAAAATTCATAACTAATTCCAGATAAATCCAAATGGATCAATTCTAGTTTCTTCTTAAAGCTCTTAATGTCTATTTTCAAAGAAAAATACCAGTCATAGTCAAATATGACTACAAGTTTCCAGAAAATACGTCAAACATGGTCTGCCCTAGAATTCATTCCAAAATAAGGCTCAACTTTGAAAAATCATATTTTTTAATACACAGCTCCAAAAATCATGTTCTACCTATCAAATTAAAATTCAGGATGTCTACTTCATCCTATAAAATTTCATGGCATTTAGACCATGTTTGACTATTCAAAAACATGCCACAAAAAATCTATTTTCCAGAAACAAATTGGACAACAATGCACACTTAACTTCCAAATTTCAGAATTCTTTACACAATCATCTAAAAATCATAACTACATGCTCTTTTACATAATTTTGCATGTAGAATTCAATGAAATACTCAAAAACACAAAAATCCAGCTCCTTTCCCTTGTTCTGTACAAAACCGTACAGAACCCTAACTTTTCCTAAAAATGTAGTTTTGCAATTTCAGCCACAGAAACCATCATACAACCATATAAGACTATTTCTAATCACATATTCATCATCATATGACCATTAAACCTTAGAAAACCCTTTGGGCATAATTTTTATGGTTTTATATTTTCATAAAATATCCAACAAAAACACAATATAATCCAGCCAAAATGAAGGTTACACTTACTAGAACATGATTTTGTGAGTTCTTAATTTCTTTAGCACTTCCTCTGAGTTGATGGCACCAAACAACTTAGATCAAGAAGCTAAAACCGTAGAAATGAAGCTTGGATCATGTAGATGAAGATTTGTCAAGGGTTTATCGAACGAAATCGCCGATTCAGGGTTGAAACACAAGAACTTCTCCTTCTTCTCTCTCTTTCTTTGTCCTTGAATTTTTCTAATTTTCCCTTATTTAATTAGGCTGGCTGAATTCATATATGGCTTGGGGGCAAAATGTCCAAAATGCCCTTGGTTCAATCCTACCGTCCAATTACCTTTTTCCTTGGATCATAATTGTCTTTCCCTTTCCTTATTGGGCCTTGACCAAATTCAACAAGGTTAAGGGAAAAATCCTGATGATTTTCCTCAGTTCCTATACCCGGTGTTTGAGAAAATTGGATATATGTCAAAACTAAGAACTGATAAGACTAATAATTTAATCTGTGGACTGATAAATTCATCTACCAGCTTGACATCTTCTAAAGGATATAATGAGGTGGCAGCTCCTCATTAGTCTAACATGTAGGTAAAAAGCCAAAAATCACTTTAATAAAGATTCTTTTTGACGTGGGGCCAGCATGGATTTACTATTCATTATTCTGGTTTTGCACCACGTGTCCCCCCTGTAAGGCCCACTATGGGGCCATCTTCCCTCCTCCCAGGGGAATCCAATATGCTCTATTTAGTGCTCCTATAGTCGGTACCCCAATGCATATACGGACCAATCGTAACCACTGATTCTCGGTATGTAAATCACCAAAAAAATGCATCAAATTGTCCCCATGATCATAAGGACCATGGCGCCATACGCATATGAACCCATAGACACCAATTATTTGGCTGACCAATTGTACATATAATCACCGGTTACCGAAAGTCAGAATATTACATTAAAGGTGGAAAATACATAAATCCTATTGTTCTGAGGTTGCTGCAAAGATTTTAAATAGTTAATTTAGAAATATTTAACTTTGGATGTATTTAATTTTCATTTACGATAAATTGTATGCTACAGGATGAGCTTGAAGAGCAAAGTAGCCAAGGTTCCTTCAAACAAAGTAGATAGATGAAATTTTTATCAATGGCAATTGGGAAGCCAAATCACCCCAGTCGCGTTTAAGGTGAGCCAAGGGGAGTTGGTCTCACAAAGTATTTTGGATGAGCTTCACAATATTTGTCACAAGGTGAACCTAGTAGGGAGCTTATGAACAAGGTTCGACAGGAAGTCACATAAGATCTCAAGGTGCAAATTCACCAATCACTCTGACAAGAGCTATTGAACAAGCTACATGGTGAGATGAGATCTCTTGTTTAATCAGAGAGGGAACATGAGGAATGTAGAACCTAATAATTTCGGCCTTCCCCAACACCAAAGGAAGTTATAACCTGTCGGACTTACCACTTGGCAACCCTTCTCCTACTCTAGAGTCTGGAGAACCTTACACTATCTATTTGAATGTCCCGCTGCTATGTGTTGTTGCCAATACTCTCATTCATACATAAGCTACCACCCAATATCATAAGCAAATTCCATATGGTTTATGTAAGGTTACTATAACATGTGTTCGAGATGAGGAGGAAACTGTAGACATCCTAGTTCCTGATCAACAGGTTGTCACATTAGGTCAGCTGATAGGATCTTTCATCCTTTTCCTGGAAAATCTTATTCACATGGCGACGGCTACACCTCCAATGGTAGGAAATACCTTACTATTATTTGAGTTTTTTGTCATCCTACTTATAATCTACATCTTATGTTTATGTTTTAATAGGATCAACAAAATGTAACAAAATTTCCCTTCCTGGCACAACTACAACTATAACGCCCCAAATTTTGATTAAAGGCTAATTGCAATTATTGTGAATGATTATGGGGATTAATGTGGATTTGAGATCTAGATTAAGTATTGGGAGTGCTCTATACCCCATATTTTAGCATAATTATGTGGTAAAATAATTATTAGGCTAAATATAGGGGTAAATGGCACATGGAAGAAGGAAAAGAATTTGATTATGAATTATGTGGTAATTTTAATTAATATTCCATAATCAAGGAGAAATTAAAAGAATGGCCATAAGTTTGTGATTAATAAAGGAATTGATTACTAACTAAGAGAAATGAGATGAGTAACTAGATGGCTAATGGAGGGATTAAGGTGACTAATTGGTTGATTACTTTATGATAGCCAATAAAAATATGGCACTTGGCATGTTGAGAAGAAGCAAAAGAGTGTAGAAAAGTCAAATCTCCATTTGTTTAATCTTCTCTCTCTCTCTCCCCCCCCTCCTATTTCACCTAAAGAGACAAGGAAGCATGGACATCATCATTTCACCTTCTTCAAGCTTTCTTCTCTCTCATTTCTCTTTCTAAATTCGTCCACTATTGGAGCTCCAAGGATAGAGGAAGTATTCTTTATAAAAGGTGAGCTTTTGACCCTCTAAATACTTCTAATGGAAAAATGCTCTTCTATAAACTTGTTCCTTGTGTTGAGAGCTTCAATTTCATGGTATTAAATTTTTCATTTGGTGTTGTTTGAGCTCTAAAGAAATTTTAAAGTTGGGAGAATCAAGGAACTCCTTTGGGGAAAGTTGTAGAGGTGAGTAAGACAAACATTTTCATATAGGTTTTGTAGCCATTGGTTGAGTTTGGATTTTTTGGAAATTTTGCCTTGAATTTTGAAAATGAGGGTAATTGTGTTGTTGGTATGTTGTTGTCACAGAATTAGTGCCTTGTTTAGTGTTTTGAATGAATAGAATTGAATTGAAGCTTAAAGGTGAAGTTTGGCAACTTTGTGTTTGGTTTTGTGTATTGGTCAAAACAGGGCATGTCAATAGGTTTTGATTTTGGTCATTTTGAGGTTACCATTGTGTTCCTTGTGAGAAACTGTATGGGAATAGGTTTGGTTATTGATTTTAGAGTCATTGGACACTTTGGTAGAAAATTGGAAATCTATCAAGTGTGAACTCTAGTCTGGGCAGTCCGTTTGCATGAAAGTTTTGAATAAACAAATGGTTTTGAAAAATTATGAAACTTTTCAATCTTAAATTTCACATCCCAAGCTTCACAATGGACATATAATTCACGTCATTTCATTTTGTGAACTGAGAGTTATGCTTTGCCAAAATTTGGGACAAAACCTGGACTCTGTTTTGGAGCAGTGTTGAGTTTTGTATAATTCTAGAATTTTATAGTGATTTCTACTTATTGTCCATATTTTTCCAATAAATTGGACTTAAATACCTTTTATTTGGCTTTGGAATCACTTCATTTCAATTTTTATAGAATTAGTTATGATTTTTAGAAGTTCAACCAAGAATCAGGGAATTTCTTGGCTGCGGCCTAAACCTTTCTGTCCTGATTCTGGCCACGGGCCATGGGTGGCTGGCCGCGGCCCAAGGGTGTGCTGGCCACGGCCAACCCCTGTGTTCCAGTACTTTAAGTTTTTATAAAGTGATATTCAACCTATTATTTCCCAACCTTTTAAGGCTTTTATTAGAGGCATCTGTGGCCTCTTAAAGGTCAATTATGATAACCAAATTTAAGTGTTATGAAGTGAATTAAGTCTTGGAATAGAATATAACTCTTTATCCCTAATTACGGATTATAGGATTTGTCATTTGCCCTACTCAGGAGATACCGGTGCCAGAATACGCCCGGAATGACCAAGGTAGTGACCCTTCTCTCATGTTGTGTATGATGTTTGGGTATGCATGACTTGTCCTTAAGCTTTGTGGAATGTATATGCCATGGTCCATTACAGCGTGAGCAATGCAGCATGAGCTGTTTAGTGATTGGCATTGGTCATCTCTAGCTTGGTCGTTGTAGTGCTGTTGTAATCGACATGGATCTTTGTGAATTCGACCTGTGGGGCGGTGTGTTGTGAATCCAGCCGTGGACTGTGTGTTATGTATCTTGTTTGTATGGCTTGCATATGAAATGCTTTATATGAATCCCAGCTATGGTGAAATATATTGTGTGAACTGTTGTGGTGCAATACAGTGTGAGCAATTCAATGTGAGCAAACGTAAGGGTGACATGAGTCATACCTACCCTTGCCGCTGTAACTACCGTTGTAGTTGCCATGTGTGTGTGATAATTTGCTTTCATGCCTTATTATTGTGCATACTATGAGTGATTGGTTACTACAGGGATTCTTTAGAATCTCACTCTCCCAAACATAACTTGTAGACAGGGCTAAAGGATCAAAGGGAAAGCGGACGACGAAGAGTGGTTAGAGCTTCAGATTAGAAGTTTCATTTTGAAATATTTGGTTATCACATTGTATTTTGGATTATTTTATTAGGAAACTATTGTATATATTGGAATTGTAGTATAGTTTGTGTAATCCCCTGGACAAGAGAAATGAATTATAAGCATTGTCCCTTGTAGAACCCTTATTTATTAAATGGAACCCGAGTGTGTCGGGAATTTACACTATGTACTCTGATACGTATGAATAAAATCAACCTATACAGGCCAATTGTGTAATTTTATTATGAATATGAAACCATTGTGAACAGGGTTTGGAAAAAGTTTTATAAACCTTGATTTTGGGAAGTCTGATTTTGTTTAAATCCTAAATCTCTTTATGGTCTCTAATTCTACATTAATCATATGTTTATGAACTAATCTCGGCCTTGGTTGGAAGGGGGTTATAACAACAACATCATAAAAACATTGGCCATATCGACTTGCAGATTCCTTAAGGGATTATGGCCGAAAGACTATCCTTTTCCTTTACAATTGATAAGAAATATCTCAAGGAATTCATATATTTGGAGGAGATAGATATAGGATGGGTTTACCTTGCAATCATGTAAGTTTTTGTTTTTTTTGCTTCAATTAATGTAGTGGTTTTTAGGTTTTATATATTCAATAATTCACTTATCATTTTAATTCTATTATAACTTCTTCCATAACATATGTGTCGAATTGGAAAGAAATAGTTTATATGGATTCTTATGTCCTGCAAATACTACAAAGAAGAATAATAAGTTGGAACTAAGGATGACCTATGTGGGCTACACAATGGGAGAGACTAAATTGCCTTGTTATCTAGCGCCATTTTGAAGGGTACGTGCTTTAGCTTAGTCTATTTATGATATTTAAGAATAAATTGCCTTGTTATCTGTATATGTTGTTATAGTTACCATTGGAGACTGTGAGTTGTTTCTCCCGTCATGAACACACTCTACTGGTTTGATTTCTTGGGTCACAGGCCAAACGAAGAAATAAAATCCATGTTTAGCACGTCAGTTAATTTGTTTGTAAATCATTGATTCTTGACTTAAATAAATTGTTTAATTTTCTATTGATTTTCATTTTAATAATAGTGCACTTAAGACAATTAAAGCCACATGAAGAGAATTATCCTACACATGATCTAGAATTAGCAGCATTAGTATATGTACTTAAGATATGGAGGAATTATCTGTATGGTGCTACCATAGAAATCTATAGTGAGCACAAAAGCCTCAAGTATTTATTTGATAAAAAAGAATTATATATGAGGCAAAGAATATAGATGTATTTTTTGAAAGATTATAACTACACCTCAAAATATCATCCAGGTAAGGCAAATGTAGTAGAAAATGCACTTAGTAGAAAAACCATACATAAGGCTGGTTTAATGATTATTGAACATAAATTGAGAGAAAGTTTAACACCCGCCTTCTTTAGCTGAAAGTTGAGGTTAATTATACTAAGCATCGAGTGTTAACTGATTATTTTAGCTTTACAAAACATTTCAGCCATAAATTGGCCGTTTAAAATTACTTTTCCATTCTTAACTAGGTATGCTTTGTTAATTACATCATTTGATATATCATACAAGATAGAGTGTTACAAATCACTCTTCAATCCTTCTTCACACTTCCACTGCGCAACTCTGATGTATTCAACTTCTGTGCTTAACACACCCATATTGTTGGGAGAGGGAGAGTGAGATTCGGGGGAATCTCAGTAGCAAACTTTGCTAATTATGCACACAAGATACAAGTTTAATATGAGACATGCTTACTTACATAAATTCATGCTAGTATAATGACATTCTTACATGCTCAAAGCTTTATGCATTACACAAATAGTCATAGCATAAGTAAAACAAAACTTCAATCATTCTTATATGCTTCACATTATTCATCACAGCAATTAAACACGACAATACATAAGCATACTTACCAAGTAAATGCAAGTCAAGAAAGTTTTACTACCTTTCGCTTTATTTCCTGCTCTTGTACCTTTTCTTCTAACAATTGAAGTTGCTTGAAGAACCTTCCATTCTTCTTGTTTCTTGTCATCACATGGCCCTAGATACATATCCACATCATTAGAGCCCTGATAAATGAATGTCCAATGTGGTTACTTTAGCCTTTATGACATGTATCTAAGACTTGGTCTCATACTTGCTCCAATTTCTTAAAATGTCATAAATTCGTGGGTCACTTTAATTTGCCAAATTTTTTGACCCAAATCTGAAAAATTATAACTAAATCTAGAAAAATCCCAACTAAGCAGTTCCAATTTTTGTGTAAAGATTTTTCAGTCCTATTTCAAAGAAAAATATCATAGAGCACCAATTTTAACCACACAATTCCAGAATATTCATCAAAACTAGTCTGCCACAGAATTTGTTCCAGATTCATGGTTAAACTTTGAAAAATCATAACTCTCAATCCACTAATCCAAACGATTATTATTACCTATCAAATTAAAGCTTGTAAAATTTCATGAGGTTTGGACTAGGTTTGACTATTCCAAAACACACCACAACAAATCTGTTTTTAGAAAAACGAATTTGGCAGTACTATTCATCATCTTCTAAAATTCAAGATTTTCAACACAATCATCTAAAAATCATAACCACATATTTTTCCACATAATTTTGCATGAAGAATCCAATGGTATACTCAAAAATATCAAAATCCATATCTTCCTTCTACCCTGTTCAGACAATAAAAAACCCTAACTTTCAGAAAATTGTGTTCTTGCAAATTTAACCACAAGAATCATCATAGATCATCATAAAACCTCTTCTAACATCATAATCACCATCATATGAACATCAAACCCTAAAACTCTTCTTGGTCAAAAATCTTAGGGTTTCAATTCAAATCGAAGCATATACTTACCAAAACTCAAATTTATGATATGTTCTTGATTCCGGCAACACCTGCCCTGAGTAGATAGAATCAAACTCCTCATATTAGAAATCCAACACCATAGAAATGAAGCTTGGAGTGAGTAGAAAAAGGTTACTAAACACTTAATTGAACAAAATCGCCGATTCAAGGCCTAAAATCACTATGGAACACTCTAAGAGCTCTTCCTTCTATCTTCTTTCTCTCCTCCTTGGCTTTCTCTTCTTTTCTTCTATTTTGGGTAGCTAAATGAAATATATAGAGGGAAGGAGAGGAATGAATTTTTAGTTTCCAAAATTGCCCTTGGTTTGTGTAAAAATTACCAAAATGCCCTTCGGTTTGATTTCAACTATTCTTTCCTTTTCCTTCAATCCTAGCCGTCCATTTGTCCCGGGGAGAGATGATCTAGTTAGGTGTCCAATTAGCCATCAGATATTTTTCCAAGAAGTTAAAAAGTAGCTTTTAATGTGTCACGATCTGATTGGCCCTTTTAAAAAAACTATTTTTTTAAAGTTACTTTATGTATGTGGGACCCGCTACTTTATTAAAGTTTATCAAAGCCTACTCAGGGTTTCTCTTGGTCTGCTCCAAGATTATGATGTCTTCTTAAAAACGTAGGGTGCATATACCTGTCTTAAAAATGCTATGTGCACACCCATACCAGCGTGTTTCACCCGACTAATCGATCACACGTTTCACAAGGAAGCTAGGTGGCATTTTTCTATAGCTCTTGAACACATACACCAATATATATCCCTGGTTAACCACACATTCCAAACCCACATATAATCTGGATACTGGCTCTCTATTTGGAGAGCCAAATCATATAGTTCCTAAAAGTCATTTTATCTCTTGATCGTTCTTGGGACTCTTACCAAACTGGGCTTAGTAGTCTGCTTGATATGGACTTATTCTCAAGTCTCTATGCCCAAAGTTTAAGATATCACATAAAGCTTTAGGGATATGGGTATCTCTCTTCATGTGTCTTTGGGTAAACTATTCATGAGTGAAAATGACTTAAGGAACCAAATCAAAGATGCCCACTGTGAGGATGAATTCTTGGAAAAAGTTAAAAGACAAATATCCCTAGGAAAAGCCAAAGAATTTAATAGGGTTTAAGGTACAAAGAAAGATTTTGTGTTTCTTAGAAGCCAAAATTAAAAGAAAAGATTTTAGCTAAAGCTTATAAGAGCAAATATACCTTACACCTAGGTGCTACATAGATCTACCATGATCTAAAGAAATTATTTTAGTAGCATGGGATGAAAGTTGATATAACCAAGCATGTGTCTAAATGTTTAGTGTCAAAAAGACAAAGGTGGAACACCAAAAGCCACTAAGTTTACTCCAACCCTTAGACATACTTGAATGGAAGTAAGAGAGTATATCCATGGATTTTTTTATGGGATTGGCAAGAACATCATTAAGGAATGATGGTATTTGGGCAATTGTTGATAGGTTAACCAAGTCCACACATTTATTAACTATAAAGTGTAAAATCCTTTCCTTATAACAATAATTAATAGTATTTAACCTGGTAATTGATCTAAACACTATCATGGTTTTGAAAGACTATTGATTATTAAAACATGTTAACCTTGATAGAAAAGTTTAAAACTTAATTTTCAAAAGGACTATCATGGTTAAAAGAACAAAACCTCTTAACAATAATTCTACCACAAAATTGGGCTTTAGCTTTCTCAAAATCTTGAATAAATATTCACCATCAAGCCCAATACAGGTATCCAAACAAAATCTTATTGAAATGCCAAAACATACTTGCATCTCAAACTTATATAAGGGGATCCACTAGATTTCCAAACACATACAAAAACCTAGAGGTCTCTAGTCTGCCATCCAAATGCAATCCAGCAATAATTAATAAAAAGTCTCTAGTTACTATAGTAAATTTCAAACAAATCAAAGTATGCAAAATGAGCCTTATCATGGCAATTTATAACTATTCAACATAAACCAAGAGGGATGGAAGCCCTATAATTTGCAGTAGTAGCTCAAGCTTCCAAAGACTTACCTACCTAACCCATACGGGAACTATCACCTAGAAAAATGTTAAATCAATAGGGTGAGACAAATGCCTCAGCAACCAATAATCCATCTCATTAGGCATACGAGTAAGGGTTTATAAGGTGTTAAGTGGCAGAGTTATAAATTTATAGCATTATCAAAAATGTTACATGGTTACATGAATATCAATTTACAATATCATAATCTCATTCTCATATTTATCACATGGGTGCACAAAATAAATACAAAAATTTATTCTCAATCCTCCTTTATTTCCTTTGATTGAACCCATTAGCTAGTACTCATCCACATAAATGGTAGTTCGACCTAACAAGCTTACCGATTGATCTAACCTTGTTGCAAGGTTAATCACAAATAAACTAAGCTAAATGTAGAAAAAGTGAAATCTAGCCTAGGTCAAGTCTCTAAGGAGCCTAATGGATGTTAAAATTCTGAGCTAATCTAATGAACCACAAGTTATCAAGTAACAAAGCAATGACAGTGACATTTAGATTCTGTACTTTTTTGTTATAAAATTGAGCTCTACTATTTATAATTTTTTATTATTATATAGATGAAATAGTGTGAAATGAAGGTAATATGAATGTTCCCCTAGAGATAGCCCTTGCCTTCCTCGTCCTCTTAATATTCTCAATTCCTTATCTGAGTTTTAAAGACAAAACCAACAACTTGTTGGCTCACTTAATTAAACAACTTACAATCGTAAAGAACTAACAAGTATTGGAATATATTGAATCGATCATGAAGTCTAAATCTACTCAATCAAAGTTCATAATGCAAGTCAATTCAGGAATCAAAAAGAGCAAACTCTACTCGACCTTGCAAATGACTTATCATATATCTAAACCCTAGTTTGATCAGTAGCTCAATGTGTAAAAAATCAATATAAATCTTAAAATCACATTCTGTAATAAAACCTGTCAAAGTATAACGCAACTCTAGACTAAGACTAGTGAAATAGAAGAAAAATTACCTTGTAACATAACAAGGACTCAAGCTTAGTTCCATCTCCAAGTGAACAATAATCAATTAGCCACGCATGATCATGGTCTATATGAAGTCTATGATGGCCAACGAGAATAAGGGAGAATGAATTTAATAGAGTTTAGAAGGTAAATAGTGAGATGGAAATGTAGGGAATGAAATGTGGTGATGGTGGTCGAGAGTGGATGGTCGCGGTGATGGTATAAGATGGAGTCATCATCCAGAATGTATACGAGCTAGAACCAAATGATTTAGATCTAGGTTTTCTATTCATAAAGTCAAATTCCATGTCTACTCTCATTGTCAAATTCATTTTATGCCATTTTACCATTCAATTTTCAAGATAAGTGAAACATTGCCATTTTGTTAAGTACAAGTATTTTAGCATTGCTAATTTGCTTATGGTCCTCTCGAATCATAAATTCTTAGTCCTTGAGAATAATTTCTACAATTCGCTTAAACCACTTTATTTTTGTGCAAGTAAAGCACAAAGTAATGAAGCATTTTCTTCACATCATTAACAACAAATATATCAATAAAGGTTCCAAAACAAGAATAAAATCCCATAAAATCACACAATTAACTCTACTAATCTATATATTTATCACTGATCAAGTGATATGGATCAACCAAAATCCACATAGCATAAGACCTAACTATAGGTTCCCCTATAATGTATCTGTAGGGTATCAAGGCCCTCCTAAACACAATGGGCCAAAGGACTAGCTTGTGTACATTTGGAAGGATAGCTATCCAGGATCTAAGACCTGCCCAAGCTTGGAGAAATAGTTGGACACCCTTCAGGGAAAGTGACCAGGTAGTAACTATTTCTTTCATATGTTATGAGATACATTCCATGTTTGTGGTTTCATTATGAGTTTTGAAAGCACTCACAATTTGCAAGGTGGTTGCCTAGGGCCTAATACGCGGGTGGATGCCTAGGCCATGAAAAGTACAGTTATGCATTAGTGGAATCCCAGGGCCTGCTATGCAGGTGAACACTCGGGGCCAAGTGATTTATATACCTAACGCTATGGTAATATGATATGCTGCATGATATGTTTTGAATGTTGATTTCTTTTCTCATGTTATATGATAACTGTGTGGCATGCTCTGTATTCTTGTATATATGTTATTGAATGCCTGTTACTACTAAGATTCTTTGGAATCTCACTCTTTTCCTATAATAACTACAGCATAGGCTAGCAGCTCAAGGGACAAGAAGGTAAACTCGAACAACTAGAGGACAAAGCTTAGAGATTTTATTTCCTATTCGTTGTCTATTTTGGTACTCTATATAATGTGTATAACTTAAGATCATAACTATAGTACCAATAGTAGTAATGGTGATGGCAGCCTCACAGACGTATGGTAAGTGAATAGTTACCTACTAACTTGGTAAATAAAATAGAATAGGGCATCTATACACCAAAAGGTCCATAACAAAATGATGACATAAGGGTAACAAGCAGAGAGACACTTGAATACTCTGATAAAAGAGAAATAAGAAATGATTAGTTACGAATATGAACCACTTTATAATAGTTTTAAAAAGTTTTAAGTTATTCAGAAAAACCCACTCAACTAGAGGTTCAATTTCTGTCTTGAGATTGGGAATTGAAAGAGTCTAGAAAACAATCACGATTAGTGGTTTGAATTTGTTGTGTGAAACTCATCAGATTGATCACGAAAAATAAGGTGTTGCAGTTATGGTGAAGAAAAATCTGGATAATACTTGGTATGATTATGATTTAAATCTTGTGTAATGATAAAGCTTTAATAGATTAAGATAATGTTTGGGAGTTTATGGTTGCTAGATAGTGAATATAGATGTTTCATTGTGAGTTAGTTTAGATGCCTATAAAGTGTTTGGTGAATTGTATGGTGTATAGAATTTAGTTATTGTAGTATATTGTGTGATGGATAATTTGAAGATTGATGCACACAAGCTATCTATTAATGAGTGGAAATTTATTTGCTTACTTGACCTCTCATGTATGTGAATTACAACTAATAAATAATGTTTTTTCACTTAATTGAGTGGTAGTTGGGAGTTTGGGAATATATATTGTGGGGGTTAAGTTTTGGTGATTAAATTTAATTTTGGAAGCATAAGTGTTGGATGTACTAGCTAGGGTTGAAGTTATTCCAAACTTTAAGTGTTGGATGTACTAGCTAGGGTTGAAGTTATTCCAATATTAAATGAACTTATAACTATTTTGTTCATGAAAAGGATTAAGGTCCAAGTTTTCCCTTATAATCTATATTGTTACAACTTGACAATTAAGATGGTGTTGTTCGTTGCCAAAATTGTATTGTTAAGTGATTTGCAAAGTTTAAGATTTTGGTAAGAATTGTAAAATCTAAGAAAAAGGATTATAATGAAGAATTTTGTTGAATGAGATATTTTAGTAACTTTATATAAAGTTATAATTGGATAATGACGTTGTTGTTTTGGGACATTAGGGAAGCAAGGACTAACAAGTTGGAAGTAGCTAAATAGGAGAAAGTGATATACGTAGGCAGTACAAGTAAGTAAATATCATCCCATTAGAATTTTTAGAGTTTATATTGTTAACCCATGTTTTATTACTTTTATTCTATTTAAATTTTCAAATTTCTTAAGCATGCTTTCATCAAGGCTAGTTTGACTAAATTATATCATTTGCATGTTGATTTTAAATCTTTGAATAGAACAAGGATTTTATTCAAAGTATTCGCTCTTTTTCCTTTTGGATATATTGAATACTCATGTATAGAATTGCTAGAAATTTTCAAAGTTATCATTTAAGAGCTCTCATGCTGAGATGGTTCTATATTTTGAAATGTTTTTTATCTTCTATTAATTGAGAAAGGATTTTATCAATGATTCAATTCCATATGTAGAGTTTCGACACTTCACACAGCTTAATTGTTGGTCATCCCCTACGCAGGACTAGATAAGGTAACTCAACCACTAGTTTTAAGCCCTACTCATGACCAAGGATTGGAGCTTCACATAGGTGCCCATACACTTGTTCAACCCCTCTAGCCAAGGCAACCGTAGGGTGGCTAGTCCCTACGCCATGTTGGGGTAAGAGCCAATGCTTTGTCCCACTCTCACTCAGTGAGAACCCCTAATCATGGCGGCGAATTCTAGCCATCTTTATAACCAGCTTTGATAACAAAACAAACTATGATGCCTTATTCTCGTAATTTGATCGGATGAGCTTGTACACAATTAGTTTGGACCACTTTCATAAAATCATTTTAACTTCCCAATCTCAACACAGGATTCAAACCTATAGTTGAGTGGGCTTTTTAGAAAATTTCAAACTCTTGCGGAAGCATCATTCAGTGGTTCACAACCTTATTACTACTCATCAACTCTGATCTTCATTTAATTTAATTATAGTGATTCGCTGCTCATTTCTCTGATCATACTTACATCATTCATTTACATATTCCTCAACTAATCAACCAGGCATGTTCATACAAGAATTCTCGTACAGTGATAATTTACTCATAACTAATTATCACATACAATTCTTCAATTCGCCCTCGCTTTTTCTTCTTGCACATCTCCTTACATTCATCTTTTAAGCTTACCTACCTATATGGTTGGTAAGGGAGAGTGAGATTCAAGAGAATCTCAATGGCAAATAGTATGAATATGCATGCAAGATATGTGCTTAATGCATGACATGCTTGCATTACATAACTCATGCTAACACAATGACATATCTGCGTGCTCAATGTTTCAAACAACTTATGGCCATAGCATAAATGAAATAGAGCTTTAATCAATATGTTTCACATAATCAAGCAAAGCAATCATATGCATCAGTACATAAGCACAAATATCAAATACATGGAGGAGAGGTAAGTTCACTACCTGGATTGCCCTTTCCTTGATTGACTGTTGATCCAAAACTGTATCCGGCTCGAGCTTCTGATATATCCTAAACTTTCAAATTTAGGATAAATGAGTTATTACTCATGAATAAATTATTACAAACTCACTTTGTTGGTTATCTAGGCTTAAAACTACAAAATGACCAAAATACCCCTGGGGACCCAATCCGAGTCCCTTTATACCTAGACCAATTGTACTTTTACAAAAATCATGACTACGCTAATACTACACAATTTTACATGTAAAATCCATTTTTGACCTCATATTGGGCAAATTTCAGTGCCAAATTATGAAAATGCATTTACAACACCTAACTTAGTATTTTCAAGGGTATTTTGACACTTTACATTCTAGAGCTTTTCTTACTTCGCACTCAACATGAACCCTAAACAATTTTCTATTCTAAACACAATGGAATCATCAAAAACACCAAAATCCAATCCAAACATAGCCTAAAACAGGTCTAGACAAAACTCCATAAAATTGGGGGAAATTGAATTTAATGATTTCCATCCATAAAACACCTTCTTTGCACCTATAATCACTAGTTTAACCACTCAAACACCTTTTACACATGATTAATCAAGATTTGGGCAGCACCTCCCCTTAAGATTTGAGACTCTCAAATCAAAAGTTCAACCAATAAAAGCAATAAATTCAACCACAACAACAACAACCTTGAATCTAACAAGATAACAAGGTTTTGTGGCTGTACCTTTGATTTCCTTCTTTCTCTCTCTAAACAATGACTGACTTCTCTCTCTAACCTCTTGATTTTGTCTTGCTACAAGTCATATTCATGAAGATGTGGAGATTAGAAAAGGTATTACAAGAACTAGGAGGCTTTAACACCAAGATTACAACCTCTTACCTTGACTTTTTACTTGAACCCTAGCTCTTCCTTATTCTTGAGCTCCCTTTCATCCAACACACATACACTCTCTCTCTCTATTTTCTATTGTTGGACAAAAATATGATCATAGAAGAGGATGATGATCACTTAAAATATCACCTCTTACATCTCCTCAACATAATATATTTTAATACTAATTTCCATGTGCATTTTTGCTTTTATGACTACATCTCTTTTACTTGGCTTGAGATTATTCCGCATGGCACCTTTAGCTACCAAGTAAACACTTTCTCCTCTTTTATTTCCTTCTTGACCGAAAGTCACATGGAAAAGGGGAATATTAATAGCTCTTTCTTTATCACAATTTGCCTTCTTGATTATAAAGCACTTCTAGTTGAAATTGTTGACCTTTTGACTTTCCCTTTTACTTAGCATAATTGTTTCTCTTTCTTCTTGCCAAAGTGATGTAAATGAAGGCCCATTAAAATAACCAAGTATGCTTCTTCACTTTGCTTCATCCATCTCTTGAAACTAATGCGTAATGGACAATTTATTACAAACTTGCTTTTTGACTTTTCAAACTTTAACTTTTTGCTTATTTTCATTCCTTTAACTTGGCCATTGCATTTAATCATTTATTCCCTTCATTCCTTGCCCAAAAAGTGACGTAAATGGGCTGTTGAAATAACTAAGTATGTTACTCCAATT
Organism: Inga leiocalycina; assembly: GCA_963242795.1. NCBI lineage: Eukaryota > Viridiplantae > Streptophyta > Magnoliopsida > Fabales > Fabaceae > Inga > Inga leiocalycina. The sequence continues at coordinate 66,603,410 of OY725321.1, forward strand.
GCCTCTTCTAATACTACAACTTTAACCTACAATTTTTTACTTTTCAACTTGAACTTTACTTGGCTACAATTTACTTCAACTCCCTCTTGACTTCACCTTTTTAGAAGTCCACACATACAATAATAAGGACAAATATGGGCTTTCAATTTTATTTAGCCAAATGACTATTTTGCCCATACATTTTTGCCATTTTCACACTTGCTGAAAAACTAGTAGAATTTTCACCCAACTTTGAAACTTTATATCTTTATTTTTAGAGATTCAATTAAGGCACTTCTAAAGTCCACTTAACCCTTATTGAGTCTAGTTTTAAGGGAAAATATATCCTTTAGTCAACTGGAAGCTCAATATTCCTAGAATTTAAATCTTTGGATGTTGTCAAATGGGACGTCATACACTAGAAAATAAAATTTTGGTCTCAGATAGTATAGCTAACCTTGTAGTCCTTCTCATCATAGAGATGATTTTATGCTGAAGTAGAGTTGAAGCATGGTCCTGAACAATCCTCCTTTTAATGTAAAATTTTAATTTATATATTACATTTTGTAAATCCTGTTTTAGGCGCTCCATGTAAACTATAGTTAGAATCCTTGCCTTTGTCATATATGTTGTGTACTTGTTAATATGCAGCATAGATCCTTTTATAGGATTGTTCTTGAATATGCTATTGTAGAACTTTTGGGAGGCCCTAATTATAGGGGAGGTTCTAACAGAATTTCTATAGATAGCCGATGACTCTTGTTAATGTAAAATGTATAACACTATATTTTTTATTGTAAGTATGTCCATAGATATAAATGAAAAATTTTATACAAAAGCAAGGCTAAATGGGATGTGGGTTTTCTCATATTCTGAACTGATCACACTTCAATTTTTGGGTGTGACAGGTCAAGTCTTACCCGATGTACCCTACTTCACTCATGTGACAATTTCTTGGAGTACCCTACTTACACGGCTAAATAAAATATAATGTTTAAAAAGCATAGGGGTGAAGTGTCAGCACAATAGGAAGTATGGCAATTACACTACTGAGGTGTCACGACAAGGCTGACCAGTGTCATTGCAACTAGTTCGGTATCAAGCAAAGAGACATCATGTAATTTTTGCGTGACCCACAGCAAGATGAGGTGTCAAATGATATACTCACTACATAACACATGGCATATGAGGTGTCGAGCAACAATGGAGAGTTGATTTATGTGTGACATATGCCTTGCTACATGCAAATATTTTTTAAATTTCCTTCATCTATAAATACCCCTCCAGCTTCCACATTCTTCACTTATCTCCTATAGGTCTCTCCTAGTCCTTAAGGTTTCCTTCTTTAGCAAGAACAAGTCTTACTACCTAAAGTTAGGGGATAAGGTTGGTTAGGAATTTCCTAAGCTACCAATATAGGTTATCTTACCTATAGAAGGTCCACTAATATCAGTCTGAGTTAAGAATATCATGTAGCAATACTACCATATCCTTACTTGTTTATTGCTTAAGTATAATGTCGCTTGCAATGCTGAATGTCTATTTTCTGTGATTGGGATTTGTATGTGATTGATTATTATTGCTGCACATAATAGTTAAGGGAAGGACATGATTATCCTTCCCTTATAGGGGATCTAAACATAGTGATCCACCCCTAAGTGAGATGATCCTCCTCACACTAGTTATTGGCCAATGATAGTAATGTTGTATTGTGTGTGAATTCTATATTTCCTTGTCATCATAATTATGTTTGCTTTGCTTGTGACTACTACTTGAGTAATTTTCATGTTTAAAGAAGGCTTCCTATTGCTATTGAGATTTCTCCCTAATTTATCCCCTTCCAACTCTAACTTCCACAGGTGCTAGTACGAGGAGAGGCAAGGATAAAGAAGTAATGACTTAAGCTGTTGTGATATCATATTTTGAAACTTATAACATGACCTTGTTATTTTGATGTGTGGAAACACTAGTATTGCTCTGATCAAAGGTTCTTTTTCTGTTACAGAAAGTTTTCAACCCATTGCTTTGATTCACGGTTCCTACTCTATTAATCTTTTTTGAAGTCACTTCAGGAGATATGGATTCCTAAGCAAATATCTCCTTTCTTGAAAGTATCCATATCTCCAAAAGTTATTATGAAAAGATCAACAGGGATATGATAAATAAACTAGTTCAATCATACCAAGATGCAATAAAGCATTCAAGGTAACATTAAATTGCTTTTGTAAAGTTTGTTTTTTGGAAATTGAAGGTTCCTGTCCTATATTTGTATGAGTGGGTGGCACCAAGTTAGAAAGCTATGAAATTCAACATTGTATCAGTCCTAAAGTCTTCAATGTGAGAGTTTTTGAGCTACCTAGTCTCGACTCTATCTAATAGAGTAATACTTCCCACATCAAGTAGTCATGCAATATGGGATGTATCCATATTTTCTAGGCTTTGTGGCTATTGCACTCTTGATCTATATATATCATAATGTAAATGTTCATCACCTATACCTTGTGTCTCATCAAAAATTTAGCCAGGGAATCAATGGGGTTGGTGGAAAAAACATGAATATTCATATATAGGAAAGGCCGTAAGGGTAAGCAAACCCTTGAGCAGCTCAAGGGTTTGTTTACCCCTTGCTTTGCTCAAGGGTTCGCATACCCTATTCAGCCAAGATTAATTCATGTGAAGAAATACAATTTATAGGTAAACAATTACATTATCACTTATATAGGTCAACAATTGCCATTGATTCTCTCCACAAAGCCTGGAATGTCCTGATCTATCCCATATTGCATTGAAACTTGATATGGGAGGTATTGTTCTATTATATAAAGTCTTATCTAACTAGCTCAGAAACTCTCACGTGAAGTGTAAAACCCGCCTTCTATAGTCATTAATTGAGGTTAATTATGCCGAGCGTCGAGTATTACCATTCTTTTAGCTTCATAATTATCTTATTATCATAAGGAATTGTCTCAAAATTTCTTTTCTATTTTCAACTGTTTGGGTACTCAGGCTATATTGCCTAGTTAATCATTCAAGTTCATACTCATTTTCTCTTGTTCATTTATATACTAACCGTAGATAGCGTTCTCTACAATATCATTCAATTGGCAAGCTTATATAATTAGTCACATACTGTAATAATTTTCCACATCACAAATTGTCATGTCTAAATCTTCCATTTGTTATCGTGTTTCCCTCCTGTATATCTTCATACATTCTTCTTCTGTCCTCAACATACCTATATGGTTTGCTGAAGGAGAGTGAGATTCAAGAGAATCTCAGTAGCAAACATTACATAAATGCATGCAAGATGAATGCTTAGTGTATGACATATTAGCTTTACATAAATTCATGCTAATATATTGACATGTCTGCATGCTCAATATTTCATACAACAAACTAATGGCCATTGCAAAAGTAGAAACAGAGCTTTAATCATTCATATATGCTTCACATAATCAAGCAAAGCAATTACATCCATCAATACATGTTCACTACCGCAAGTGCACGAATCGCGTCAAGTAATAAAGTGATAAGTAAAGATCGTTCCCACACAATTTGAGTAACAAATTAGTCAAGCAATGGACTTAGCGAATTCAATTAAGTTGAGCCAAAACATGTTGAGGTGAAAGAGAAATTTAAAACTATTTTTAGACTAAAAAAATTATGAAAGCAAATGACTCGTTAAAATTCAAGTATTAAATGGAACTTTGGATCGTTTATCCCCCTTGTATTTCAAAAGCACTCACTTAAATCCCCCCAAATATACGCTACTTAATGTGAGATTATACTAGCCAAGGATACTAAATTATCTATAAATGCTCTCTCGAGTCTCTAAATAGGTGCATAGTTTAATTAATTCATTAATCTCTTAATTAACTAATTAAACCCTGATTTTCATAACAAATCCTACTTGGTTATGTGAGGTCAATAAGTGTATCTCTACCTCATTAACAAAACTATCCATTCAATTAGTAAATTTCAAGCTCTCACACGATTTAATTCAAGTTCTACACTCAATCTAGCTCTCTCAAGCATTAATCAAGTGAACCCAACAATCTTGTTGGTGGCTAATCAACAAGAAGCATTAAGTAAAGAGTGAAATCAGCATAATCTCATCATTAATCACAAATATAAAGGGGAAAATGAGTACTTAATCCATACAAGGGTTCAAAACAAAAGAGTTTAGTTGCACATAATCATAAAATAGCTACAACTATCTAAGATAATTACATCCATATCAAAAATTTAGCAAAGAAAGGGAAGAAGAATGAGAAAAACCAAGGATTGGAGCCCTAAATCTCTTCTAGACTTCAACTCAAGCTTAGTATTCTTCAAGAAGCCAAAACCCTAGCACACAAAGCTCCTAGGAACAATTAAAAACTGTAGAATACCCTAATTTCGGCCTATCCCTCCATTAAAAACCCTCCACATGCGTTTCAGCAAGTCAAACGCATGGTTGCATTTTTTGGTCATGTGCTGAAGCATATGACACAAAGAACTCTACTCCTCGTTGGCTTCAACCAAGCGCCAAGTGCTGAAGCATATAGCACAAAAAGTTTAGATCTCCAATAACATAGCAACTTCCTCCCAGCCCATAAGCTTTCTTTGATTTTTGAGAGCTTTTATGACTTGTCTTCTTCCACCTTCAAAGAGGAGGTCTTCATGAACACTTTAACTTTCACAAATAATCATAGCTATATGCATTTAACTCATGATTTGGCAAAAGTTTGACTTTTCTTTTGTTCTATCACATTTTCTTGAATACTCTCTTTATATGCAAAATCTATACCCAAAAGTGAGTGAAAAGAGAAGAAAATATGCTAGAATGCTATCGATTTCCATGAATTAACAATACACAAGCATACATATCAAGTGCAAGCAATTTAGGTGAGTTTACTACCTGAATGCTTTTCAGTTCTTTACCGACAAACTTCTTCCTTTTAGGCTCGGGAAAATCTTCCATTCCTCTTCTTTGTCATCTCATGACCCTAGATACATCATCACATCATTAAAACCATGACAATTGAATGTCCAATATGGCTACTTTAGCCTTTAGGACATATTTCTAAGATTTGGACTCATACTTGCTCCAATTTACCTAAAATGCCATCAATTCGTGGGTCATTCAAATTTGCCATATTTTTTACCCAACTTTGAAAAACCAAAACTAAATATAGAAAACTCTAAATGGAATGGTTCTAGGTTCTATGAAAGGCTCTTTAAGTCCTCTTTCAAGGAAAAATATCACAGAGCACCAATTGGGACCACACAATTCCAGAAAATTCATCAAAGCTAGTCTTCCATATAATTCGTTCCAGATTCCAAGTCAAACTTTGAAAAATCATAACTATCAATACACTGATCCAAATGACTTTTATTACCTATCAAATTAAATCCCATGATATCTAATTTCATGAGGTTTGAACCAGATTTGTCTATTCAAAAACACGCCACAACAAATCTATTTCTGGAAAACGAATCTGGCAACACTATTCATCATCTTCCAAAATTCAAAATTTTCTACAAAATTAACCAAAAATCATAACCACATGCTTTTTCACACAATTTTTCATGTAGAATTCAATGGAATGCTCAAAAACAACAAAATCCAACTCTATCTTTCTGCCCTATTCAGACCACATAATCTATAACTTTCACAAAATTGTATTCTTGCAAAATCAACCACAAGAATCATCATATAACATCATAAAACCTCTTTTAACATCATAATCACCATCACAAGAACACAAAACCCTAAAAACACCTCTTGGCCGAAAATCTTAGGGTTTTAGTAACTCAAGAAATCATCAGGGAAATCACAGAATATTCAATTCAAATCGAAGCATGCACTTACCAGAACTCAAATCTATGATCTATTCTTGATTCTGGCAGCACCTCCTCTAAGTATACATAATCAAAATCCTTGGATTAGAAATTCAAAACCATAGAAATGAAGCTTGGAGTGAGTAGAAGAAGGTTAATGAACACTTAATCTAACGAAATCGTCGAATCTGGGCTTGAAATTACTCCAAGGCTCAGGAACTCACCTTCTTCTCTTCTCTTTCTTTTTTTCCTTATTTTTCTCTATTTTTCCTTTATTTTTGCATCCTTGGCCAACTTATAGGTGTCTTGGGGGCCAAAATGTCATTTCCACATTTATTTCAAAATGACCAAAATGCCATTGGTTCAATTCTAACCGTCCAGTTCCTTTTCTCTTTCCTTCTCAATCATCATTTCCTCTCTTATTAGGCCTTGGGACAAAATCATAAGTCCTAGAAAGAAATTTTGATGATTTTCCCCAGTTTCTACTTCAGGTGTTTGGGAAAAGTCGGATATATGTCTCAATCGGGGACCGATAAGCATGATAAATTTATCTGCTAGCCTGACATATCCTGTAAGACTGGATTATGTGGCATTGTCTTATTGGTCCAATCTACCTTCCAACCATTCCACCACAACTTCATAATTCTCAACCTAGTGGAGTAGATACCCTCTCTTCACCCCATAGCTTGGATTCTTTAACAAGTGCCTTGACAAGAAAGTATGGCACACTCCAAGATCAATACCTTAAGGTAGGTACTTATGCATCAAGAAAAAAATTGGAAGCTCTAAGGAGATAGAAGAGGATTTGAAAAACATCAATGAGTTCTTCAAGGCATACTATAATTACATGTTATGGGTAAAGATTAGAGTTGAATATGGGATCTGTCAACCTCAAGACCTACAAAAGAAGGAACAAGGAGCCCAAACTCAATAGCCACGTACCACTTCACATGTAGAGAGTTCCCAACTTCCAATAAGTCAATCAAGTGCATGCATTTAAGCACAAAAAGTGAAGCAAGTATAAAGGAGAAATGAAGAGTCTTTCCTACGTACCTTTTGGTAATGATCCTATCCTTATAGTAGACTCTCTTACTACTTTGATTGATAAAGAAATTGAAAATTTGAGTGATGATGAGGTGGATGAGGAAATAATTGTCGAATCCCCTTAAATGCTTGAAAATGAAAATGCTTTACCTTTTCCTTCAAGTAGTGGTGAATTGATAGCTCATATTAATGATTGTGCTTTTGATGTTAATGTTGAACTAAATGCATATGAGGATCACTTCTCCTCTCTACTTTCTATTCACTCTTTTGATTTTGGTGTTGTGGAGAAATGCATCAATGACCATAGCCTAGAACATGATATTCCTCTGGCATCCATTGAATTTTCTGATAGCTTAATAAGGAAGGATTCAACTATTTGAATGATAAAATTTTAAATGACAATGAATTCTTCCATCTAGTTTTATGTTGTGATTTTCCACCTAATTTAAAAAAGAAAAATGATTGTTTTAAATCTTTAGAATCTTTAGGTGGTATTAACTCAACAATTTACCTTTCTTCTTCCAATCTTTTTCCTTCCACCTCCTTTGATTGCAATGATGATGTCATGTGCCCCAACTCAAAGTTGGATCCTGCACCTTCCACATTGCAAATATAAGATTTTCAAAACATAATTGTCTCACTCCTACTAAAGGAAATTGTGTTATTTTTCTTGGTTGAGTCTTACTTGGAGAATTATGTTCCTAAATTGTTTACACATTCTTTTCAATCTTTTCATTTATCTATTTTTGGATTGGATACTGCTAGTGGCTTGTTTTCTTTGTAAGCCAAAAATTGGAAGAGTCCCCTATGATACCAACCTCCACCTTACATTCTTGGGCCCATTCCAATTGATCTCAAGCCACCACCTCCAAGGAAGTTCAATGTGGGAGAAGGTGTTGTTAAGGATGAATGCATGATTCTCATTATGGATGAGATCTTCTCCCACAAGTTGCTTACTTAACATACAGTTTTAGTAGTAAAAGGTCACATTTACTACTTTAGAAGTGTGTTTTGTCAAGGATTTCTTTGACCTTTTTCATAATTCTAGTGCTTTGCAACTTTTGAAACCATGTTTAGCTTTTAATTGAATGTGAAAGAGAAATAAACCCAATTTGGATCTTTTTTGACTCAAAATATTTGAAGAAAAGTTTCTATATGATTGACTCATGTGGGTTTTGAGCATAATTGCAATCAATTGCAATGCTTTGATTAGTTGCAGTAGTTCTAGAGTGAGCATTGAGAATGATTGGGCATATGCAAACCATGCAAAAGAATGTTAAAATAAAATTATCATAATAAGTTATTATTCATGAAGTATAAATATTTATAGAATAATATTAAATTATATTATACATAATAATATGATATTTTATATGATATTATTATAATTTATATAATAAATAATATAAAAACTAAATGGACCTAATTAAAAATCATGTGAAACTACAAGAACCTGATAAAAAGGAAAAAAATGTAAGGACCTGATAAAAAGAAAAAACTATAGGGACCTAATTAAAATTTAGTTGAAACTATAAGGATATGCAAACTAATTATCCCTTAATTAATTAATTGGCTTTATTCTGAGATTGCTCAATTCCCATTTGTATTGATGTCAATTGCCCTTGTTTAGGAGTATAAAGGCTTAAGTGTAGGGGAATTAATCGCATCTTATTTTGATTATCACTATTTTTGGGTTATGATTAATTGTTATTAAAGTTGTTTGCATGAGATTAAGGTTAAAAAGGACAAAAATGTCATATATTCCATGATTAATCTTAATTGATTAGTTTTGGAATATGACGTATTACATTTTAGGTTTATTTTCTTTATAGGTCATTTTGGAGAAATTGAAGCTGAAAAGAATTAAGGGAAGATTAGAACTAAGGTCCTAGAGTAGATGATATTTATTGGAAATGACCATAAAAGTTGTAATTATTCATAAGGACCAATTACCAAAATATAAATTAAGAAATACTAAATTGCCCTTGATTAAATTTGCTACAATCTGTCCTTTAATCCATCCCACATTCTATTTTTAAAGTAATTTGAATTTTATTTTTCATAAAAATTACAAGAGTCAAAATCACTATTTTCTTAACTTTAACTAAAACCTGTTTAATCAAATCATCAATATATCATTTAATTATTAACCCAGATATTGACCCATTTAAATCATTAATTCATTTTCCTGACTTATATGAGTTTATATAAAATAAACTCTAAGTAAAATAGACAAATTTAGAGGATTTTAAATTTTCTATCTAATATCTTATTCATAAAAATAGGTTTATCCCAAAAAAAAGAAAGAAAAGTTATTATTATTTATTTATATTATAGAATTTATTGATTATATTAATTTTTTATAAACATTATTTTTTTGGTTTACACGCGAGTATTCTCTGGAGATGCAATCCTGAATACCATTCCCAAATAAAAACTATATTAGACTATCTAGACGTTTTTTAAGTATATTAACATTACATGGATTTTTACTTTTAAAACTCACATAAGTCTATTCTAACATAAAAATAAATTATGCAAACATCCTTTAAATTGTTTAAAATTAATTATATTTTTAAATTTATACATACACACACAGAGACACAAACACACATATATGCATATATAGATACACACACATATATATATAGCCTTTCTTTAACATTCATAATAAATTATAAAAAATGTTGAGTTATCCTAAAATTGTATAATTTTTATTTTTAAATAAAATTGAAAGATGGTTGTGTTATTTTTTTTCCTATAGATACATAGGTAAGTGGTATAGGTTAAGACAAATTGAGTTGAAGTTAATGAAATTTAAATATTTGTATTAGTTTTCAAAGTAGAATGTGAGAGAAAATGTAGGAGGTTTAATCAAGGGCAATTTAATATTTTTAATTTTTTTTAATAATTGGTCCTTCTAAATAATTACAATTTTTATAGTCCTTCCCAATAAATATTATCTGTTGTAGGTTGTTCATTTTAATTTTCCCAAGAATTAGTCTTGTTGAAGGACCAAATGACCAGAGTTAATAATGCTTAAGGACCCAACTAATAGCAGAAAAAGGCCTAACAGAATTTTTGAAATGACACAATAGTCCCTTTAGTGATCTATACTTTTTAGCACATAAAAATCTTCCTAACAAAATTTCAAAAATGAAAAAATAGTATTTAGTGATGCTATGTGTTTTTACACTTGAAAATCTGATTTTGAGGCTCCAACCCTAAAACCCATGGAGCATCCATTTACCGACGTAAAACCCAACTCAAGCGCTCAAAAAGGAGGAGAGAATCTGCCACAAAGAAGAGAAGGGAAGGCACATGAGAAAGAAAGAGGAACAAATCAATTCGCCTTTCATGGTCTTAAGCTTCAACTTCATCGTCTCCATGATATATATGAGCGCTCCAATCCATCTCCTTCTCATTCCTCCATCAAATTTCGTCCCATCCCTCCATTTTTCACTCAAAAACCAAGCCAACTTCATCCTTCTTGGATGCTTGGAGTGAGCAATTCGTTGTACCATCCATTGAAGTCATATTGCAAAATTCTTGGAGTCTCGGTGGTGAAAGGCATGCTAGAGCTTCATTGTGCGTCATAGGGGAGTTTTCTAGTTTTACATTAGCTCTAATTATGTATTTGGATCTGTTGGTTATGATTTTGTATTGGTACATGATTGTGAAACTTGGATGAGTGATTATTTATCCTTGTTGGATTGCTCATGTTGAATTTTGTATTAGTGCAGTTGGTATTTGTAATGAACCTAATTCTCTTTGATTTAAAGATATCATGCATTCTATGTGATTACTTGTATTTGTACTTGATTTTTATCAAATTAAGTGTCACAAATGTGCTCTCATTAAAGAACAAGTGCATTGACATGATTTTCAAACATACATCAAGTGATTTTTAATAGTTTACCTAAGTAATGACTATGAATGCAATTGTAGGAGTAGTGATTAATTAGGCGAATTAAATCCAATGTGATTATTTTGGGTTTTCACTAAGACTTGCTACCAATCTAACTCCCACATCTTTTAAAGAAGCTGGAAAGCCATCGGATTTACTCCCAAGACTCATTCCATCATATTTTCCCTTTATTCAATCACCCACTTCATTGTTTTATAAAAATCCAAAAAAAAATTAGTTATAGCTTATTTTTATGCATTTAGTTATAGAAAACTCATTTTTAAAACCTCTTTATAACCATATTTTTAGCACTTAGTTTAACTTAGGGATTCAAAATAAATGCCTTATTGATTGAAGTCTAGCCTATTTCCACCTCATGGGTGGGAGAGAGAATAAAGAATAAGAAAAAAAAACGTGGCCTTTCATGGATTCAGGTCCTCTCCTTTTACTCATTCTCATTTTCTTCTCAAAATCCCATGTTCATCTTTCTTTTTTTAGTATACACCCCATGTTCATCTTTACATCAAAAGAAAACGAATGATATAAATCTAATGTTTTATAAACTTATTATTATTATATAAATAAATAAATTCAAACTATTAAAATTTCATCTCCATAGTAACAATTCCAATACAGAACAAATAGAAAAAAAATTAATTTATAAAATATTCTAATAAAATATTAAATTTGAACAATCCATTTTTACCTTAGGATGGGGTGAGATTATATTAAAAAAATGTTTAAAAATGAGGAAAGTAAGAGGATCTGCCTCCAGGAAAAAGAGAAGATCTAAATCCCTCTTAATTAATCATTCAACAAGCACTAGTACAAAAAAAGTGTTTTAGACCGGCACATTTAGACCAGTTGTAGTGGATGAGGTCTAAAAGAAATGCGCGGTGGCATTTTTGTAATTATAAACAAGGTGGGAAACCGGTTATTATATTAACCAGTCTAAAAAATATTATTTAGACTGGTTCTACACTAACCGGTCTCAAAAGATTAAGCCTTTTATTTTTTAGACCGGTTACTGAAAGAACCGGTCTAAAAGATATTTATTTTAGACCGGTTGATAGGATAACTGGTCTAAAATAAAGCTTTTTAAGACTGGTTCTTCTAACAACCGGTCTTAAAAGTCCACTTTTAAGACCGGTTGTTAGAGAACCAGTCTTAAAAAGCTTTTAAGATAGGTTATCCTATTAACCGATCTTAAAAGTCTTCCCCAATATTTTCACGCCTCGGCTTCCCGCCCTCTTCCATTCTGAATCAGCCTAGCTACTTTGATCCCAATATTTTCTCTCCTTAGCCCTCGACTCCCTATCCCTTACCTGATCTTTGAATTGGAACAATCGAATCCGGTCAAGCTGCTCGTGGTTGTCGTTCGTGGGTTGTTGTCATCCTTTTACTTCAGGTGGTCAGCTCTATCTGTTATTCACTATGTTTCAGGGACATCTTCGTCTTCATCCTCTTTTTTTAGGTATACTTCCTCGTCCTCTACAATTACCCCTCTACAATTACTATATAGAAGTTGTTGCCTCCAGATTTGGAATTCCATTTGTCCTTCACATAATATGGCCATCCGCCTAGGCTAGCAAGGGGATCAACTAAACATTAGATTAATATAAATTTTCTGGTGTGTTTGGTGTTTAAAACCCTCTCACAAAAATCTTGTTTAGTTCTGCCAATGATTGTATAAGCAGGAGTTTTGGTGAAAACTAAATAGTTATTCAGGCAGGATTCGGTTTAGTGTATTACAAACTATTGTGTAATTAGTGAATTTATTGAATGCCAATGTCAGTGCCTTACTATAAATTTAATATTTGTAGTTAATTTGACTATTTTTGGCCTTCACTTTCTTATTCCCTTAACTAGATACCAGAGCAATTAATGTTTTTTCCCTACAAAGTTTGATTTTATAGAATTTTACTCTTGGTTTTCATGTGCTCCACAGACTAATTGTACCATTTTCTTAGCCCTTTGAAAAGAATATTTTGAAACTATGCCCTACTTGGGATTCCAATTTTTAGAATTAGTTTTCATGAATAAACTTAGTTTGAACTTTGAAAGCCTTAATTCGAATGAAGAACTGGTTGTTTTGTTAGGATTTCCAAAGTGCGGTTCAATGGGATGAAGTTAAAGACATAATAACACGCTTGTTTTTCTCCCTCAGGTGTCCTTAGAACATCAACCAATGAGGTGTTCATTCATCTTTCTGTCGGTAGATGATGCGAATTGGTATGAGAGAGAGTGAATCTGGAAATTACTAAGCAACATAAGCTAGTAATTTTTCTATGGAAAACTGATTTATAATTTATAAATTAATAAATTGCTTCAAGTGGACTTGGGCAAAAGATCAATTTTATTCCATTTCTTGCTTTCTGCCTGACTTACAAGCAAAGCTATATAATAATGATTGTGAATTCTCTTTTGAGCTGGATCCTACTATGTTTATAGATAACAAGGCGAGGGTCCCCTATGTATTGCTCTTATTTATGTCCTTTATATGTATTGCTCTTATTTAAAATAAATAATTATCTACATGTCTGGAAGCAAGTTGTATCCGTGCATGCTAATGAACACTGAAACAAAAGAGCCCCTCTTTGTCAACTAAGCATGATGAGTGGTTTAGGACATACCCTACACCTACAAGACCTCTCCTAAAAAGAATTAGGACCTTTCTCTATATTTGATTTCATAATGGATCACAACTAGTGAATCTTTTCAATCAACACAAGAAATCAGATACACCAACCCCTCTCCATTGCCTACAAATTGCCTCTCTGATTTTATTTTCTTTGATTACTTTCTATAATAAGACAAGTCTCAACTCAACTTGCCAGCCCACATTATCTTTCCTCTTTTATTTTTTTACCTATTCTGTTAATCAGTGGAAAATTGTACTTGGGAAAAAAAGTTATGCATAGTTTAGCAACAAAGTATTCTTTTTTCATTTGATAGCAATTAGACATGAATGCAAAGACAATAAGGAAGTTGAGGTTTTCTCATCAATATGAGTTGTCTACATAAGGGTAGGTTATGGCCTTAATTATGTCTCAAGAAGAAAATGATTGTTTTCTCTTCCTCCAGGAGGACATAATAACATACCTACAATGATTCCTTGGGGTGTATGAAAAAGTATATGGCTATTTAAAAGAACTTATATTATTGAAAATTTAGAGGCATGTCATGTGGTTGGATAATGTTATTAAAGTTTATTTTTATGAAATTTTTTGTTCTCTTTCATCTCGTATATAAATTGCAAGTGGCATTAAACCTTTTCACTTATTAATAGATGAAATTCTTGGAAATTTGCAGTTTTTGAGCAATGAATTAGTTTAATAGACTTTATTTTTATACATGAAACTCTTTATGATGCTTAGTCTTCACCATGTTTTGTCATTATGGGCATGTATGTTGAAATGGAATTAGATATTTAAGTTAGACAAACCTATACTCTAATAAACCTATGTTTTGCTGAGTAATTTATAAAAATAGGCTATATATTAAACAGAACATAACTCACTGCTATATTAAATAGAATACAATTTTCTATATTGCAAAACAGATTGGCTTATTGAAGTTTAAGAAAATGGTTCAGATGCAATGTAAAAGCTTAATGGTGTGTCGCATTCTGATCTGAGTGCTTATATTAATTCAATGGATGGAAATTAAAATTGCACATGGATGTGTGAAAGTTAAAGTCATCTTTCCAATGTAGTTTCTGGCCTCCAAAGCCTTTGTTCGAGTGATTGATGGGTAATTCAATTTGTCTTTGCCAATAAATAATTGAAATGATGCCAACCAAAAATGATCTTTGCTATATATATGATATGATATCGTAATTGGAATATTTTGAAAGTTAGTTAGGTTAGTACTAAATTAGAAAATTGGGATTAACCACTAGTGATACTAGCCGTTTAAGAGCGGCATCAGCCAAACATGGCCTTAACCGTGTCTGATTGCTAATAGGTCTATAATTACTGAACCCCTAATCCATATGGTACTATTCAATTTCCACTATTCGTACTGGCAATATATATTGGCAGTTGGCCCATTGTGTTGGACAGATTTGCATTGTTAATGAGAATTGTACTATTCGAATTACTCTTCTTCTATCTCTATCTCTCAACTCTCTTCTACCTATTCATTATGTAGTAGTTAAACTAGGTACTTGGGTGTAATGATTGCATGCTCTCATCATACTCCTACCTTTTCCAGGGGAAAAAGTAGAAAACAAAAAAAAAGATGTTGGAATATATGGATTATAGTTGGATACAAGCTAAACAGACGAGTGTTTAAATATGATGTTGAGGGGTTTTTTAGACTTTGTAAAAAGAAATGCCAATGATAATAGTGGGATTTTTTATTGCCCTTGTGTAAAATGTTTGAAAGAAAAGCGACTAAGTGCTACAGATATATATACACATTTAATTTTTGAAGGGTTTTGTAAGACATATATAGTATGGGTATGGCATGGTGAACAATTAGAAATGCTAAGTACATCTCAACAGGGGGGAGTGACTTGTGATAATATTGACACGGATCTGGATGATCGGATAGAGGATATTATTCGTGATGTAGGAGAAGAAGCTTTTGAACAATCACATGAATATAGTAATATGTGCAGTGATGCTGAGAAGCCGTTGTACCCAAGATGTAAAAATACCAATTGCTGAAAGCTGTATTGAAATTGGTAAGTTTGAAAGCACGGCATGGATAGAGTGACAAGAGTTTTTCAGAAATGCTTGAGGCCTTTAAAGACATGCTTCCTGATGATAATGTGTTGCCTTGTCGATACTATGATGCTAAGAAAATAATGTGTCCACTAGGGATATACTATAAAAAGATCCATACATGCCCTAACAATTGCATATTGTATAGAAAAGAGCATGAAGAGAATGAGCAATGTTTGATATGTGAAACTCCGAGGTATAAATCAAACAAGGCCCCTGCAAAAGTGTTGTGGTATCTTCCAATCATACAAAGGTTTAAGCTCTTGTTTGCCAATGAAATTGATGCTAAAAATTTGAGATGGCATGCGAATTTCTGATGGAAAGCTTCGACATCCAGCTGATTCTTCTCAATGGCAGAAAATCGATCAATTATTTCCTAGCTTCAGTGAAGACCCTAGGAATCTTAGGCTTGGGCTTAGCACAGTTGGCATGAATCTTTATGGTAACCTAAGCAGTATACATAGGTCATGGCCTGTTTTATTGGTAATTTACAACTTATCTCCTTTGTTATGTATGAAACGAAAGTACCTTATGTTGTTTATGTTAATTTCGGGACCAAAGCAACCTGGAAATGACATAGATGTTTACCTAGAACCCTTGATCGAAGACTTGAAAGAGTTGTGGGATAAATGTGTCGATGTTTTTTATGTGAACAAAAAGGATACTTTTAATATGCAAGCAATGATCTTTTGTACTATAAATGACATCTCTTCATATAGGAACTTGTCAGAATATAGCGTTAAAGGCCACAAAGCATGTCTGATTTGTGAAGAAGGCACATGCCCATCAACTTCAATATGGAAGAAAGACGGTTTACCTTGCCATAGGCGATTTCTTAAACGAAGCCACCCTTATCGTAGATTAGAAAAAGCTTTTTTCAGTGGCCAAGAGTTTGAAGATGCCCCAGAGGCATTGACTGTCGATAAAATTTATGAAAAGGTGAAAAATATCAATATTATTTTTGGTAAGTCATCAAAGAGTACAAATGAGAAAAATATATGGAAGAAAAAGTACCGTCTTCTTCGAGCTGCCATATTGGCTCAATCTTGACGTCAAACACTGTATTGATTTCATGCATGTGGAGAAAAACGTATGTGATAGTATTGTTGGGACACTGCTCAACATACAAGGAAGTTTTAAGGATGGCATGAAGGCAAGATTAGATTTGCAATAAATGAGAATACGAGAAGATTTTCATCCAAGGCCATATGGTAATAGAACTTTTTGTCCTCCAGCTGCTCATACTTTGTCTAAGGATGAGAAAAAAAGCTTTTGTGAGTATTTACATGGTGCCAAAGCTCCCTCAGGGTATTCTTCAAATTTTAAAAAGCTTGTATCGATGAAAGACTTGAAGATAATAGGGCTAAAATCTCATGATTGTCATGTCTTAATGCAACAACTACTCCCAGTAGCTATTCGAGGCATTATTGAATATGATCTTCAACATATATTGACTAGACTTTATTTCTTCTTCAATGCCATTTGTTGTAAAGTCATTGACACAGAAAGATTAGAGGAATTGGAAAATGAAGGATATATGATCTTGTGCCAGCTTAAGAAGCTTTTTCTTCCTTCTTTTTTTGACATCATGGTACACCTGATTGTTCATTTAGTGAGGGAGATAAAGTTGTGTGGCCCTATCTATTTTCGGTGGATGTACCCAATCGATAGAACTATGAAAATCCTAAAAGGGTATATGAAGAACCCCAACCGGCCTGAAGCATCTATTGTTCAGAAATATATTTCTAAAGAAGCTATGGAATTTTATCAATATTATTTGTCAAATGAATGACATATTGGGCTTTCTAAACGTCATGATCAAGAAGGGAGTAGACGAGGGGCAACAGTAAAGAGCGTAGATGCTGATGAATTGCAACAAGTCCACTTGTACATCTTGAATAATGTTGATGAAGTTCAATATTACATGAATGCCCATAAAGAAATTGTTCATAAACAAAATAGTCTAATGACTGAACAAAGATTAATTAGGGAGTATAACAAAACTTTTGTACATTGGTTCAAACAAAAGGTTGACGAAGAAGAATGTGTTTCTGATACAATAAATTGGTTAGCACGTGGTCCTGAAGTTGATGTCATAAGTTGGACTTCATTTGTGATCAATGGTTATACCTTTTACACGAAGTCCCTAGATGATAAGAGTGTAATATCCCAAAAAGTGATTAAGGGCTAATCACTACTACGGAAGGGACTTTTAACGACCGTTTTTTGGGCCTTTAGACGACTGTTTTCAGGGGGTCGTCTATCTCAGTGTCGTTGAAAGTTCGAGAAAAGACGACCGTTAAAAAACAGTCGTTGTATCTTTTGGATACAACGACTGTTTTCTTAAAAACAGTCGTTGTATCTTTTGGATACAACGACTGTTTTATTAAAACCAATCGTTGTATCCTCTTTTTTTAAAAAAAAAATCCCTACATCTACTCTCTCCACCATATGTGTCTACAAGTCCCCACGTCCTCCCATTCTCTCATGATTAACTCTCTAGCTTCCCCTAATACTCATGGAAGTGAAATCACATATTAGTTTTTCTATCATGACATATAGCGCATATATCATCATAACATCATTTCAATGTGCAGACTTCAACTTTCAAACTTTCAATGTAAATCATGACATGCATATTGGCAAAGAGATGATGACATGCTTCCATGAAAATCCCTATTTTTCATCATCATTTTCCATAGTGTTCTCTGAAAGCATAATGCCTTAACAAATTCAAAGTACTCATAAATAAGAAACTAGGAAAAGTATTCGAATATGCAAACTTGAAATAGCACTGTACAAAAGCACTGCACTACGTAAAAAAACCTCTACACATCATCACCCGGCCCCTCTATGTGTTGTAGAAGATGTCCCGACAACAGGTCTCGGATCAAATTAATGTCTTCGATTGTGTAGGGGTCCTGATCACCAAAAATCTGAGCGCAAAATGGAGAATATGTTAACATAAATAAATAAATTGAATGAAATAAATAACAATTGAATCACATGAAAAGAACTAAAATTCAATTGAGAATCAATAAATGACCACCTGTTCAAAATTTGTAGTAAGGCCAGAGAAAATGATGTTATACATATATAGTATAACATAGAAGCCGCACTCAGTTTTCCCTGCTTGCCGTGGACACTATACAGCAAAAGGAAACGGTAAAAAAGAATAAAGGCCTATGTAAAGCAATCGTCATTTGAAGAACTTGAATGTAAAGAACTTACGTTTGGCTGGAACCACTTTGTATGACCAGCTTTACCTTCACGCTTCCCACCCATTATATAATATGTCTTCAATGCACTGTAATAATTAAAATGATAAACAAAAGACATTAAAACAATTGAGTAAAATCAAAAATCAATGACAGACAAATAAATTTACTTACGTGTTAAAAATGTTTCTGATATCTGCGTTTGACTTGCGACCCAATGAGTCAAACCAAAAGATGACGTTGATCGAGGGACAAGGAACACAGAGACTCCAATGATAACTATAATCACATGCATATATAGATTAAAATGAGGTTAGATAACATGATACTGTTTAGCAAAGTGAACGTGTATAAATATAGCAAAGAAAGTTACTTGCCCTTCAACAATTGGTGCCAGATAACAAGGCAGCTGAGTCTGGCCTATTGTATAGCCTACATAGCTCATCCGTTCTTCCAAAGTCTGGCTATTACGCCGTGACATATTGCCAGGACATAAGAAGCCATATGTACTGCCAAGCCCTCGTTCGGCACACAGTTTGTGGAAGCAGCTACCACATAAATGAAATGAGAAATGACACAGTAAATGTAGAAACCTAAAACCCCTAAATATCAGTGCATTAATTACAATTAAAAATTATAACTAAACTCACATGATTGCAAATGTGACCCATCCTACGTCAATCTCCTCCAAAGATAGGAACTCTCTAATATCTTTGTTATCAAGCCCATAATCATACGAGATTCTGCGACCCACAATATCACAAGGCATCTTCAAGTCGACCTTATTTATGCCTTGATGAATATTTTGCAGTCGTGCTAAAAACGGGAATTTTATCGCATCATCTTGTTCCTAGTAACACACAAAAAGATTATAAGTAGAATGTTAATGATTAAGTAACAGTAAGTTGTTTCCTACCATTTGAGGGACTGGCACAATCTGAACAAGATGTCTAGGCCATAAGATGAAAGATCCTGTTACGTGACCTAGATTGGCAACCTCACCATCAGGGAATGGGACATCTGCACCTTCCTCCCCCAGTCGAACACTTGTCACATTGACCTTAAGTTCATCATCCCGGATTTGGTTATTATGGTGGGTGGTGGCACGACTGTATACAACAGCATCAGCAACAGCACGCAGGTACGGGACTTCTAAATACAAAGTGCAGGGTTCTCCAGGCTCTAGTGAAGGACCAGGGTCGCCATGTCCAACCTCTGGTGGATTGTAACTGCCTTTAGTGCTGGGAAAGGCCGGGGATTCCTGAGTAAGAGAAATGAAAGAATTAATTAAAATAACGTAAGGAAAAACTCAATATAATGTTAAATGAAATTAGTTAGAAACCTCAGATCTAGACGCCACATTACACATCCCGCCTTGCATGTGAGACAACACCATCGTACTCATCTCACCACGTAGCTCACTCAACAACTCTTCTTTTAGCTCATCTCGAAGTGAGTGACGTAGCTCTGATCGGATTTCCTCTCGAACCCTGGCCACAAACTCCTGACTCATTTCACCTCGTCCATAAGCTTGTGAACCTCGTCCAAAGTATTTAGAGAGACCAACTCCCCTTGACTCCCCTCTAACTTGACCAGGGTGATCTAGATTACCAAGCGCCGTGGCTAAGATGTCCATCCTTCCAGTTTGACTGAAGGAACCCTGGCTGCTCTGCTCTTCAAGTTCATCCTGTGGCATATAATGGATAAATAGAAAGTAATTACATGCCACCAACGTTAGAAAAATGAAACACATTTAAATATACTTGTTATTAAATACTCACAATCCTTTTAGCGACATCAGCAACGACTGGATTTATATATTTATCTCCCTTTATCCTCCCTGCTTTCCATTTTTTGTGACGCGGGGGAGGAGGTGGCTCCTGCACGACTATACTAGGATCTGCTCGGGCTGCTTCCTCCAATTTTTGCAATTCAGCCTGCATCATCTTCTTTTCGAGCTTTCGATAACCCCCACGCGACATGTAATGAGGATAATTGTTTTTCGCTCGCCTCTCTTTATTTGCTTGACTTAATTTCTATATAAACAAAGAATAATGATAACTGAGTTAGCGATGTCAAGTAAGTTCAACTAAAATGTTTAACACTAAGATGAACACAATGTACCAGGAACTCGGGATCCTGCCGCGATGCGACAAACAACCTCCAGTCATTTGGAGAAAGAAACGGATACTCTTTACAAGGATCTAAATGACTCCTCGGCCCTTGAACGTACTTGGTTGTGAGCGTGGACTTGAAATCTTTCCACCGCTCATGAACTTCCCCCATCCAATGCTTGTACATCTCCTTCGTATTGGGAACATCGTAGGTTTGCTACAAAACAAAATATATAGTAGTAGTTATATATGAACAAATAGAAATAAAAATTATAACAAATACAACTTTACATACCAAAATTTGTTCCCAAATCATACGCTTCGTGTCCTTTAAAACTTCCCACCAGGTAGGAATTAAAATGCTAACTTTGCTCCGACCCAAAAAGCCAAGGTAGCTAATAAACGTGTCTCCGTCTGGCCCAAGTGGCTTCAAATTAGCATCAAATTCCACGTGAATCCTGCTCGCCTGTTGTTCCTCATGACGTGCCACCAACGATCGCAACTTTGTGCTTCCTCTAACCTTTTTCTTAACCGGTGAGCCAACAGAGTCGCCCGAATTTGAGTCTGCCATGATCCTGCTAAGAAATAAATGTGACATGATAAGTAAAGTGAAACTACATGCACACTTTTAACAATTCAAAATCTTACTAAGAAATAAATGTGACATATGATAAGTAAATCGAAATTACATGTATACTTTAAACAATTAAAAATCTTACATTAAGTGTTTTCCCAAATTCCTTCACAATGATCAACTCTAGCTGCATATTCATCATCATCTACCAATTCCACTTCAGATGGCATAGGCGGATTTGTAGTGAAAGGCAGCATGTCGTCAAGATTCAAACTCGGATCACCATCCTTCTGTTTTTTACTTTGGAGTACAATAGACAATTTTTTATTTGCTGGATCAATGACATAAAACACTTGTTTTGCCTGACTTGCTAGAATGAATGGCTCATCTTTATAACCAACTCTTTCAAGATCAACTAAGGTGAATCCAAATTGATCTATTTCAACAACATTATTGTTAACCCACTTACATTTGAATAAAGGAACTCTCAACTTAGTGTAGCTTATCTCCCATATGTCTTCAATAACTCCATAATAGACCATGGATGCCAAAATGGGATTTTTGTCTTTTGAACTAGAAAAGTGTATTGATTCGGCTACCACCATCACCCCACTGTTTTGCATAGTACTTCTGTTATCCTGGCCATTTGTATAGAAACAATACCCGTTTATATCGAAGCCACTCCAAGTTATGACCTCAAACGAAGGCCCCCAAGCTAACCATTTGATTGTCTCAGACACATTGGTCTCGTGTGCTACCTTATCCTTGAACCACTCTATGAAAGTCTTGTTTTGCTCATTAGCTATCTGCATGTCATTTTTCCTTGGATAGATCTCCTTTAAACTCTTTCTATGTTCGGCTAAGTACGGCTGAACTTCTTCCGTATTATTCAAGATATAGAGGTGTGCTTGCAACACCTCTTCACGACGCATACTCTTCACTTTGAGCCCTCGTGTTCCCTTACTTGTACCCTTTTCATGACATGATTAGGCCTTTGACCTTGATAGATATTCTTTGCAAAAGTCCATAACCTCTTCAACGACATATCTTTCGACAATTGAGGCTTCAGGTCGATAAGGATTTTTAGAATACCCTTTTAAGTTCTTCATGTATCGCTCGAAAGGGTACATCCACCTTAGATAAACTGGGCCGCATAGTCTTACCTCCCTGACCAGATGAACTATTAAATGCACCATTATATCAAAGAATACGGGAGGAAAATGTATCTCTAGTTGGGATAGAATAGTATAACCCTCATTTTCTAATTCGTCTAACCTTGCAATGTCAACAACCTTGCTACAAATAGCATTGAAGAAACTGCACAACCTTGTTATCGTCCTTCGCACATCATCTTTCATAATGCCTCTAACAGCTACTGGTAATAGTTGTTGCATCAAGACATGACAATCATGAGACTTCATCCCAACTAACTTCAAATCTTCCATGGACACAAGTCGGCTCACATTAGAAGAATACCCTTGTGGCACCTTAATGCCGTGCAAACACCCACACAAACTTCTTCTCTCCGCTTTTGACAATGTATGCGCTGCTGGCTCCATATACGCTCTCTTACCATCATCTCTTAGTTGTGGATGCAGTCGTTCTCTTATTCCCATTTCAACCAAGTCTAGTCTTGCACTAATCCCATCTTTTGTTTTCCCTGGTATGTGCAAAAGCGTACCAACAATGCTATCACATACATTTTTTTCCACATGCATCACATCAATACTATGTCTCACAACAAGACTACGCCAATATGGAAGATCAAAGAAAATTGACCTCTTTTTCCATATGTTCTTCTCACCCATAGTCTTTTGATTTTTTCCAAAAGTGACATTGATTCTTTCCACCTGACTATAAACTTCGTCTCCAGTTAATGGCTCCGGAGCCATTTCATTCTCCGGCAAACCGTTAAAAGCCTTCTTTAGCCTACGGTACGGGTGGAATCGAGGAAGAAATCGTCTATGACCAAGGTATACCGTTTTTATACCGTGCTTGAGTTGATGGAACTGTGTGCTCGATTCACATATCAGACATGCTTTTTGACCCCTGACACTATAACCTGACAAGTTACCATATGCAGGGAAGTCGTTAATTGTGGTGAAAATCATTGCACGTAGCTTAAACGACTGTTGCTTATATGCATCAAACACATCTACACCATCCTCCCACAACTTCTTTAAGTCCTCTATCAAAGGTGCCAAGTAGACATCGATATCGTTTCCTGGCTGTTTTGGTCCCGAAATCATCATAGAAAGCATCATATACTTGCGTTTCATACACAACCAGGGAGGTAAGTTGTAAATTACCAGCAGAACGGGCCATGCACTATGTGTACTGCTAAAAGTACCATAGGGATTGATCCCGTCTGTGCAAAGCCCTAGCCGAAGGTTTCTTGGCTCGCTGCCAAATCCGAGATACATTTCATCTACTTTCTTCCATTGTGGAGAGTCAGCCGGGTGTCGAAGGAATTTTCCATCACAAACTCTATCATCATAATGCCATCTCAACTTCTTTGCTTCTTTCGCATTAGCAAACATTCGTTTGAACCGCGGTATGATTGGAAGATACCACAAAACCTTTAAAGGTTGCTTTTTATTTGTCTCATCACCACACCTATTACCTTTCTTCACTTTGTATCTAGAAGTTTTACATTTCGGACACTCACTTAAGCCTTCATACTCATTTCTGTACAATACGCAATCATTAGGGCAAGCATGTATCTTTTTATACTCCATACCCATTGTAGATAATATTTTCTTGGCCTCATACATACGATTTGGAAGTACATTATCCTCTGAAACATATCACACAACAATTCTAGTAACAACGTGAAACTACTGTCGGTCCACCCACAAGTTGCCTTTAGGTTGACCAAGTGCAAAATGCCTGACAAACGTGTATACTTTGTACACCCAGGGTACAAAGGTGTCTCTGCATCACTCCGTATGCTATCATATACAGGCGTTTGTGCAAAACATTCTACCTCAACATCGTGAATCGTGTTCTCCATTCTATTATCATCTCCAACCT
This sequence comes from Inga leiocalycina, assembly GCA_963242795.1. Taxonomy (NCBI): domain Eukaryota; kingdom Viridiplantae; phylum Streptophyta; class Magnoliopsida; order Fabales; family Fabaceae; genus Inga; species Inga leiocalycina. Next base: position 66,627,832 of record OY725321.1, read on the forward strand.
CCAAAACTTCCTTCTCGCGTGACGCCCAAGCGGTTCCTTCCTCACCATGCCATATCCATCTTGTGTACCGAAGATTTATTCCATCACAAAGTAAGTGATCCCTTATATCATCAACATCCCGTAGACTCTCATTTAAACAGTTGATACATGGACAAAAATACTTCCCATTTTTACTAGGCGCATTCATTTTAGCAAATTCAATAAAGTTTTCTACCCCATTCTCATATTCTTCACTAATTCTCGAAGCATTCATCCAACGATGATCCATTTTATTACCACCTAATCCATTTTCACAGACACTCAAGTTTAGAACAGCTATATGAAACACTCATGACACACTGTAAAAACTAACAGTTCAAATTTATCACGCTTATAACAAATAGTAGCACCATGATATCCTCAGGTTTCAAAAACTTTCATCAACAAGCAATAACATAACTTACCAGCTAATCCTTAGCTTCCAAGGACACTATGTTTGTGATTGAGGATTTGGAAGAAGATTCTACAGAGGCAAGGATGTAGTAGGCCGGCAACCCAAGGAAAAACGATAGCAGTAGTGATACCTACAGGTTTATGAGAGTTATTCAGACATGAAGGGGTAATATTTAGAACATTTCAGGTCAAATGACCTTGATTCAGTGTTTCTTATATATAAAAAAAATTATCATATAATTTCCTTAATTTATAATGACCCTCCATGTTTTGTGTCACTAGCTTACTATATTTAGTGTAAATTTCAATTTATATACTGATACATGGTAATATAAATTTAAAATTTCAAAATAGAACAATAAACAATTTATTTTTTAAAAAAAAAATTCATGTTTTGGAATCATTGCATTACAACTTCAATACAATTAGAAAATAGGAATCCAGTGGATTTTGTCTCTATATGATCCAACGCGAAGGAAATGAAATACAGAGTAGGGTGCATGTGCTTCTCGAGATATCATTACCTCAAAAGTAATTAATTAGATGAAATTACTATTATTTGTCCATGATGATATAATAAATTAAAATTAAACCCAAACACGAAGCAAACTAGACTAATTTACTTGTATAAATAGAAATGATGTCTTATTTTTAATTATTCTTTACCAAAAACGGAAGGAACTCATGTATTCCATATATCTAATTAAGGAAACCTCCTAATTTTCAAATTTAATTTTATTACACAGCCATGTTTTGTTCTCGTTGAATTGTTTTCTTTATACTATGCATCATTGTTTCCCCTCTCTTCTCCTCTCCCATGCTGTATATAACATACCCAAATTATATAAAATGAAATAATGTATAGTACATCTAAATATATATATCATTATTCATGATAATAAGAGATTCAATAATGTGACCAAAAGAAAGTTATTAGTCCAAACAAACGTGTTGTTTAGCTAATGGCAAGTTGTGCTAACTTAATTAGTGATATGAAATTCAATTGGGTTGAATCAATTGGGTGATGCAAATAGTCATTTTACAATGGTAAACAATTACCTAGCTAATACCTACTCCGCATTTGAAATATTTCTGATTTCTATGTTATATTTAACAACCACAACCAATATCTCAATCACATAGATTTTTTCCAGAACAGCACAACCGAAGTTCAAGATGCCTAGATTCAGTCACAATCGAAGTTCAAGATGCCAACTTTATTTCCAGAACAGCACAAATTGACATCCAAATGAACAAAACAACTAGAAACAGAAAAGGGAAACTTACACACACAATGGAATAGACCAAGATCAGAACCACCAACGTTGTCTTCTTTATGCGAACACCAAGTATGAACTACAGGACCGAATAATAGAGGCTAAGAAGAGAAAAGCAAAAGCAAAAAAACCAAAGCAACGAAACAGGGCAACTTACTTGCGCTGCTTGCTGCTGATGTGCGAAGAGGGAAAGCGAAGCTCAGACCTGCATGCGACCGAGAGAGAATGGAGGGACTGTGAAGACGGTGGACATCGGAGAGGGTCAGCGGACAGAATGCAGGAGAAAGAGATAGGCCAAGAAATTTGGGGAATGCAGCTCGCGGGAGACACGAAAATGAGGGTTCAATTAGCGCGGGGAAGAATGACAGAAACGCGCGCTGAAGATTTGGGGAAAAGTTAATCACTTTCAACGACTGGTTTATAAAACCAGTCGTTGAAAGCAACCTTTCAACGACTGGTTTTTAAACCAGTCGTTGAAAATGAAGCTTTCAACGACTGGTTTAAAAACCAGTCGTTGAAAATGAAGCTTCAACGACTGTTTTCCTTGAAAACAGTCGTTGAAACTTCAGTCCAGTGCCACCGGTTCCTGGAGTTGCTTTTTTACTACTGGTTTCTCAAAATGGTCATTATTGGGTGTCGTGGAATCATGTTCTTGTAGTAGTGAATGACTTTAAAAGTGGATATAATTATTGTTGAATAAATACTTTTGGAGAATGTGTGATGGGAATTTGGATATTTTAATGATTCCAATGGCTTCCTTGTGAAAATTCATGTGGGGAGAGTGTTTATTGTGAAATTGGAACCATTGGGAACAATCGTGCAAAAGTTGAAAACTCTGTCCATTGAAACTCTGTACAGGGCAGCCAATTTGTATGGACGTTTTAAATAGGCAAATGGTGTCTAAAAATTCTGAAATGTTTCAGTATTAAAGTTCACATGTCAAGCTTCAAAATGAACATATAATTTGTATCATTTTGATTTGTGACCTAAGAGTTTTGGATTTCTGAAGTTTGCCCAGCGAAATTAATTATTTTCTGGAACAGTGTGCAAAGATTGAAATTCTAGGAATTTTGTGGTGATTTGCAGTAATGGCCAATATTTTTCCTATGAAGAGGACTTAAATATCTTTCATTTGGCTTTGGAATCACCTTATTTCAATTTTTCTAGAATTAGTTATGATTTTTCAAAGTTTGGGCAGAAAATCTGCCAGAAAATCCGAAAATGGAAATTATGACATCATCTCATTAAAAGATGATGTCAGCATGGATTATTAATCAAATTGCTCATCTTCTTCAGCCATTTCACGCCATTTCCAGCTGAAGATAGTGAGAGAAAGTTGAGAGCTCTTAGAGAGAGAAAGAGGAGAAATCTCGCAAGGTAAGCCGATTTCTCCGACGATCTAGCTCCTAACGCGTATAACCTTGTTCCTAAGCTTCTCTTCTATGTTATTTAAGGTGTTTGAGAAGAAAATTTGGTGTTCAAGGGGCTAGGGTTTTCAGCCACTCTTGAGAAAAGCTAGAAGGAGCTTGAGGTAACTTCCAAACTTTCGTATATTGCTTATTCTGGCTGCTGTGGGCAATTTAATCGGTGAAATTTCGCTGGATTGCCATTGGTTTTAAAGTTTGGAAATGATGTGGCCTAGGGGTTATGCTTCCCAAATTGGGTCTTAATGTTAGTTGTAACCTAATGTAATGGTTAATAAAGTGGTTAGGAGTAGAAAGGAACGCGTTTACGGAGTCGAAATCGTAAAACCCCAATTTTTCCTGGAGAACATGTATATTTCGGCCAAGGCTGTAAATGGGTCTTAGAGTTGGATTTTCAATGATTTGATGATTCCATTGGATTCAGTGGGCGAAAATAGGTGGGGTTACAGTTGGGCACTTTTTCAAAAAAGGCCGAGAAAGTATAATTACGGAAACACCCCTAAAACCCTAAAAGTAGGGCTGCCAAGGGCAATTTCGTAATTTGACATTGAATTTGATAATTCTGAGTACGGAAATGGATTCCTTGGGCGGAAATATGTTAGGATAGCCCAGATTTGAATTTCGAGAAAAGTGCAACCGGTCCGGGTATGGCGGGCCCAGGCCGGGTCCCCGGGGGTATTTTTGTAAATTTTCATTATAGACTCATATGGAACCTATTCTAAGTGTTTGAAAGTAGGAATTAGGGGTAGGAAATTAATCCACCATTCTTGATTTTGTTTATAGGCTTTGATATTTGCCGCCCTCGTGAGCCAACTGCGCTGAAAGACGTCAGGAAAGGATCAGGTAGTGACTCTCTCTCTTATACTGTGTGTAATGCTCTGTATGTGTGTGTTATCACTGTTCTGTGATGAATCTTTGATGCTGCTGCGGTTACAGCTGGTGATAGCTGTCGTTTACAGCGCAAGCTGTCGTTTACAGCGCAAGCTGTCGTTATTGTGATTACAGCGTAAGCTGTCGTTTACAGTGCAAGCTGTCGTTATTGTGATTACAGCGTAAGCTGTCATGATGAAGATTACAGCGAGAGCTGTCGTATTGTGTATACAGCCGTGAGTGCTGTCGTTTGTGGTGAAAACCATGTATCTTTGAGATTGATGTTGCTGTTGTTGCTGGTTGTGATTTATATACATGCTTGGTATTTATACATTGTATGAGTGGTTTGTTACTACTGAGATTCTCTCGAATCTCATTCCTTCCTATGACTAACCTTTCAGACAGGGTATGTGGCTCAAAGGAGAAGAGGCCGACCCGGAGCACTTAGGACCCTTAGGGGTATGTTGATTTTGGAAATGTTGGTTATTTCTTTTGAATTCGGGATTACTGTATAATCTGAAATATGAATAGTATATTCGATTTTGGATGTAATCCCCTAGTAGATACTTAAACCTCAGGTTATATATGTATAGAATCCGGGAGTTGCCGGGGAATTGGTTTTACACTCTGTCATACGTGAATGTAGATAAACTGCACAGGTGATTATATTCGAATTTTGAAATGGAGACCAAGAACAGGAAAGAGATTTTGAATGATTTTGTGAAAACCCTACCATAAAGTAGGAGATTGAAACGAGTTTAAGTTATCCGAAGGTCTCTAATCTACTTTAATTATTTAATATCGAATTATAATTACATGATTAAAGGCAGGGTGTTACAAAGAGCACCGTCCAGAACAATGGTGTTGTATTATTAGCTAAATATATGCACTTTTCTAGTTCGAAAGATAAGAACCCTAAATTGGTTGCCATACCTTATTATGGGGTTATTGAATAGATATGGGTGGTTGATGATAAGTAAAATATTTGCATATTTATTTTCCTTTATATGATGATTTTATGGACGATATTTGTGTTTAATATAATAAATTTGGGTGTGATTGATATATAAATATTGTTTTTGGAATAAACAGCATTTAAAAAAAAAAATAAATAAAAAAATAAAAAATAAAAAATAAAAAAAAAAAGTACTGTAGCAGGTCAACGGCACTGTAGCAAGCCGCCAGCACTGTAGCAAGTCAACAGCACTGTAGCAAGCCGCCAGGGGGAACTGTAGCAGGTCAGCGGCACTGTAGCGGCACTGTAGCAACCGCCAGATCACTGTAGCAGTACTGTAGCACACGTTTTTTTCCCCTATAAATAGAGATCATTGCCAAGCATACCAGGGGGAAGAGAGGAAGAGAATCAGAGGCCCTTTTCTGACAATTAGAGGCCCTTCTCTGACAAGGAGAGATCCTTTCTCTGACAGTTCTGAGAAAAAGTGTGTTACTTTCTAGATTTAATTTCATATATTGTATCAGTTCTTGCATGCCTCTATCTTGGAAGGCTTAGGATTTTATTTCATTTTGCATACCGCCTACATGGAAGGTTTTACCTCCTAAATGGACGGATAGATTTCTTCATGCCTCTATCTTGGAAGGCTTAGGATTGTATTACATTTTGCATACCGCCTACATGGAAGGTTTTACCTCCTAAATGGACGGATAGATTTCTTCATGCCTCTATCTTGGAAGGCTTAGGATTGTATTTTGCATACCGCCTACATGGAAGGTTTTACCTCCTGAATGGACGGCTAGATTTCTTCATCTTTCATTCATCTTTTGGTTGTATATTTATGTTTGAGAATTTAATATTCAAGTTTATGCAGTATTTCTGAGGATTTCATTCTAGTTTTATATAATGTCAATTTATTTTGGTTTTGTTTTTAATTTCATCATGTGCTAAACTTTCATTTTCCTAGGGAGATGACGTAGCTTACTAATGACGGATTGAATCTTAACTTATTAAATCTAGTTTGAATTTCTCCTCCATGATTGAGTTTTAATTATTATTCTTAATGCTTTTGATTGATTGGCCATCTTTTAAATGATTTCAATATACATGTTGAGACCGGAAGGAGATACATGTGTGTAGACCCTATAATTAAAACCATGACTTGCATATGAAATAGGAATATATTCATATGAGTTGTGTAGTCTTACTGAGTTCCATAAATCTTAAGGCATGATTAATTGCTTAAATTCATATAGGAATATATTGGATTAGCAATTGATTATAGAGTTGCTTGACCTTGGAAGAGGCTAGTAATTAAATTAGGGAAACTCGACTATTAATTATGTGGAATAAATTGGGCTAGAATAAATAAGTGATTCAATCCGGAATTTGTGAAGTGAAATCTAATCCCTGGGGCTTTTTTCTCATATTTGCTTTCATATCACCTGCATTCACATTTAATTATTTTTCTTTTATTTTGTACTCTCAATCTAATCGATCGATTAAATAGAATTAAAATTACCCATTTTGGTACTTAGTGCTCAATCCTCGTGGGAACGATACTCTACTTACTTCTATATTACTTGATTACGACAGTGTACACTTGCACTATTTAATTGATCATCTGAATTCGTATCAAGTTTTTGGCGCCGTTGCCGGGGAATGTTGTCACTAATATCAATACCAAGTAATTTTAATACTAATTTGGTCTTCATATTACATTTGTTTTTCTTCTTGGTGTCTTGTGTTTCTTTTCAGGTTTTTGCTTAGTGTATGACCAGATCGAAGGAGACTGAACTATTGCCTTTTGATTCAGAGATCGAAAGAACTTGTCGAAGAAATCGAAGAGTTCAGAAGCAGTCTACTTCAATCCTAAGCAATCCGATGGCAGATCCAGGGGGAGGAACAACAGATACCAAAACACTCCGCGACTATGCAACACCAACTGTCATGGGGACAAATTCTGGAATCACGAGACCACCAGTAGCAGCAAACAACTTTGAAATCAAGCCAGCAATTATCCAGATGTTGCAAGCAAACCAGTTCGGTGGTTCACCAATAGAAGATCCTAATGCACACATAGCCTACTTCCTAGAAATCTGTGACACATTCAAGCATAATGGTGTTACTGACGATGCCATTAGACTTAGACTTTTCCCTTTCTCACTTAGGGATAAGGCTAAGAATTGGCTACAATCATTACCAGTGGGAAGCATAACTACATGGGAGATCATGGCGCAGAAATTTTTGGAGAAACACTTTCCTTCAGCAAAAACTGCTAAATTGAGGAATGAAATTGCCTCATTTACCCAGCATGAACAAGAAAGCCTCTATGAAGCATGGGAAAGATACAAGGAGTTGCTACGGAGATGTCCTCATCATGGGTTACCAGATTGGTGGCAACTGCAAACTTTCTATAGTGGGATGACGCACATCTCCAGAATTCTTGTAGATGCTGCAGCTGGAGGATCTTTAATGGGAAAAAATAAAGATGATGCTTACAATCTACTTGAGGAGATGGCATCCAATGCATATCAATGGCCTTCTGAACGTAGCAATTCAAAGAAAGTACTTGGAGTACACGAGCTGGATGTCCTTACAACTTTGTCTTCTCAAGTTGCATCTATATCCAAGCAAGTAGGATCATTAACAACCCAAGCAAATGTAATCAACACTCCTACAGAAGCTTGTGATCAATATGGAGGACCTCATGTGAGTACGCAATGTCAAGAAGGACACTCATTCATGCCGGAGCAAGCTCAGTTCATCGGAAATCAAAGGAACGACCCATTTTCAAACACCTATAATCCAGGTTGGCGAAATCATCCAAACTTTAGTTGGAGGAATAATCAAAATGCATTCAAGCCACAAGGGAACTACCAGCAGCAAGCTTTTCAACAACCAAATCCACCACAACAGAAAGTGAATTTGGAGGATGCACTGGTTCAACTAACTATGAATACATCTCAATTCATGGTTAGGACTGATGCAACAATCAAAAGCCAAGATGCCTCAATAAAGAACTTGGAGATCCAGATGGGCCAAATTGCAAATATGCTGAATTCCAGGCAACCAGGAACTCTACCAAGTGACACTGAAAGAAACCCAAAAGAACATGTGAAGGCCGTTGCACTAAGAAGTGGGAAAGAATTGAAAGATCCTTTAATAAAAAAGAAGGATGATGGAGAAGAGAAAGAAGGTGGAGAAGAACAAAAGGAGGAAGTACAACAACAGAAGGAGGATGATGTGATACCAGGAAGAATCAGCTTTCCAGACAATCCTCCTCCATATGTACCACCAGTTCCATACCCTCAGAGACTCGCGAAGGCAAAGCTAGACAAGCAATTTGCAAAGTTTCTAGAGGTTTTCAAGAAGTTGCACATCAACATTCCTTTTGCAGACGCTCTTGCCCAAATGCCCAGTTATGCAAAATTCATGAAGGACATTCTTTCAAATAAGCGTAAGCTTGAGGAATTTGAAACAGTTGCACTTACTGAGGAGTGTAGCGCTATTCTCCAAAAGAAATTACCTCCAAAGCTGAAAGATCCAGGAAGCTTTTGCATACCTTGCACCATAGGTCAATGTCACTTTGAAAGAGCACTTTGTGATCTTGGAGCAAGTGTAAACCTCATGCCTCTATCTGTCTACAACAAACTTGGTCTTGGAGAGGTGAAGCCAACCACAGTTTCATTACTTCTGGCGGACCGATCAATAAAGCATCCAAGGGGTGTCTTAGAAGATGTTCTGGTGAAGGTGGACAAACTCATATTCCCAGCTGATTTCATAATACTCGACATGGAAGAAGACCAAGAAATTCCTATCATTCTTGGGAGGCCATTCCTAGCAACTGGGAGAACGTTAATAGATGTGCAACAGGGGAAGTTAACCTTGCGAGTTCAAGATAATCAAGTATCCTTCAACATTTTCAAGGCTTTATCCTTCCCAGATGAAGGTGACACTTGCTACAGAGTTGATACATTATCCAGTTGCACAAAAGACATGGTGAATGAAATCTGCATGGATCAACCATTAGCAATAGGAATGGTAGATGTATCAAAATCTACTAATCCTGAAGTCTTGGAGCAGATTAAGTACCTGGAAGCAAATTCCCCGATTTTTATCAAGAAACCATTTGAAGATCTGGGGGAAAGGCCGAGTAAGCCGGTACCATCAACGGAGAAAGCACCAGTACTGGAGTTGAAAGTATTGCCATCCCACTTAAAGTATGCTTATCTGGGAGAAAATTCAACATTACCAGTAATCGTCTCAGCAGCTCTTACTCCCGAAGAAGAAGAAAAGTTATTAAGAGTTCTAAGGGAGTATAAAGCAGCATTTGGATGGTCAATAGCTGATATAAGAGGGATTAGTCCTTCAATTTGTATGCATAAGATCTTGATGGAGGACAACTACAAGCCAACAGTTGAGCATCAGAGAAGACTCAATCCGAATATGAAGGAGGTGGTAAGAAAGGAGGTAATAAAGTGGCTAGATGCTGGCATAATCTACCCAATTTCTGACAGTCAATGGGTAAGTCCAGTTCAAGTTGTGCCAAAGAAAGGTGGAATGACAGTAGTGCCCAACGAGAAAAATGAACTGATTCCACAACGCACGGTAACTGGATGGAGAGTGTGCATCGACTACAGAAAGCTCAACAAAGCCACCAGAAAAGATCACTTTCCTCTGCCATTTATAGATCAGATGCTTGACAGACTTGCTGGAAAAGCCTATTATTGTTTCTTGGATGGGTACACAGGATATAATCAAATTACAATTGCACCGGAGGATCAAGAGAAAACAACTTTTACATGTCCATATGGTACCTTTGCCTTCAGAAAAATGCCATTTGGTCTATGTAATGCACCAGCAACATTTCAAAGGAGTATGATGGCGATCTTCTCAGACATGGTGGAAAGGTTCATTGAGGTGTTCATGGATGATTTTTCAGTTTTTGGAGAATCATTTGATCATTGTCTTTCAAATCTGGCAAAAGTTTTACAACGTTGTGTGGAGACAAACTTGGTTCTAAATTGGGAGAAATGCCATTTTATGGTGAAAGAAGGAATTGTGCTGGGCCATAAGGTATCTGATCGAGGCATTGAAGTGGACCGAGCTAAGATTGAAACAATTCAAAAGCTACCACCTCCTTCTTCAATCAAGGGCATTCGGAGTTTTTTAGGACATGCTGGTTTCTATAGAAGATTCATCAAGGACTTCTCAAAAATCACAAAGCCACTTTGCATGCTGTTGGAGAAAAACACTCCCTTTGTGTTTAATAAGGAGTGCTTATCAGCCTTCCAAACTCTAAAAAGTGCCTTAACTACTGCACCAGTTATCATAGCTCCAGATTGGAATCTTCCATTCGAGATGATGTGTGATGCAAGTGATTATGCAGTTGGAGCTGTTTTAGGCCAAAGAAGAGATAAGATCTTTCATGCTATCTATTATGCTAGCAGAACACTCTCAGAAGCACAGCTGAATTATGCAACAACAGAAAAAGAGCTCCTAGCAGTAGTATTTGCATTTGACAAATTCAGAGCATACTTGATTGGGTCAAAGGTCATTGTCTGGACGGACCACTCAGCAATCAAATACCTGATTGAGAAGAAAGATGCTAAGCCCAGACTGATCAGATGGGTGCTTCTATTGCAAGAATTTGACTTGGAGATCAAAGACAAAAAAGGGACCGAGAATCTCATTGCAGATCATCTTTCTCGGTTAGAACCACCTGAACAGAAGAGTGAATCACCAATCCAGGAGAATTTTCCAGATGAGCAGCTTTTTATCATACAGTCACAACCTACTCCGTGGTATGCTGATCTTGTGAATTATTTGGCAAGCAGAGTAATGCCTTATGAACTTTCTAAAGTGCAAAAGAAGAAGTTTATGGCTGATGTAAGGCATTACTTTTGGGAGGATCCGTTCTTATACAAACAATGCCCAGATCGAATTATCAGGCGATGTGTTCCTGAAGAAGAAATGGTCAGCATCTTAAATCACTGCCATTCATCCTCATATGGTGGTCATTTTGGAGCAAATAGAACAGCTACTAAAGTCCTTCAATCAGGATTTTACTGGCCTACACTCTTCAAGGACGCTCACAAAATTGTGGCAACTTGTGACAGATGTCAAAGAACGGGAAATATCTCAAAGAGACATGAAGCCCCTTTAACCAACATCTTAGAAGTCGAACTTTTTGATGTATGGGGGATCGATTTTATGGGACCTTTTCCATCTTCATTTAGCAATCAGTTCATTTTAGTAGCTGTTGATTATGTCTCCAAGTGGGTTGAAGCAGCTGCCTTTCCTACAAATGATTCTCGTGTGGTTGTGAAGTTCTTAAGGAAGAATATTTTTACAAGATTTGGAGTGCCTAGAGCTATTATCAGTGATGGAGGAAGGCATTTTTGCAATCAGCAGCTTCAGTCGGTATTGGCTAAATATGGAGTAACTCACAAGGTTGCAACTCCATATCATCCACAAACCAGCGGGCAGGTGGAAATCTCAAACAGAGAACTCAAGTGGATCTTAGAGAAGACAGTGAATTCCAACCGGAAGGATTGGGCTCAAAAGTTAGATGATGCACTCTGGGCTTATAGAACTGCCTTCAAGACACCAATTGGTACATCCCCGTATCAATTGGTCTATGGAAAAGCATGCCATCTTCCAGTAGAAATGGAGCACAAAGCATATTGGGCGGTAAAAGCATTAAATTTTGACTTAAAGGTAGCTGGTGAGAAAAGGCTTCTCCAACTCAATGAGCTTGAAGAATTCAGACAACAAGCTTATGAAAATGCAAAGTTATACAAGGAGAAGACAAAAATGTGGCATGACAGAAGAATTTTGAGGAGAGAGTTTTCACCAGGACAAAAGGTGCTTTTATACAACTCAAGGTTAAAACTCTTTCCAGGAAAGCTGAGATCAAGATGGTCAGGTCCTTTTACTGTGATTCAAGTATGGCCATATGGAACTGTGGAGATTCAAGATGGTGATCGAAAATTCAAAGTGAATGGGCAAAGGCTAAAAGAATACAATGAAGGTGCACTCAACACTTTGAAATCTGTCATCACGTTTGAAGAACCAACAGGTAAGTCCTCAATCTAGTAATTTTTTTTGTTTTAAAAAAAAAAAAAAAAAAAAAAAAATTTTTGTTTAATCTTTGTCTAGCTAAAGACGTTAAAGAAGGGCGGCTTTTTGGGAGGCAACCCAAAACTTCTTTCCTACTCTCTCAAAACTTCTTTCCCACTCTCTCATTTTTCTTCTTTCCCACTCTCTCATTTTTCTTTCCTACTCACTCATTTCTTTCCTACTCTCATTTTTCTTTCCTACTCACCAAAACACACTACACTGCATTGAGCATTTTAGTTTTCATCATTTACATTTTAAGTTGCCATGGAGGAATCTCTTGCAAAGCTTAAGAACAGGTTCCCCACTCTTCCCAAAGATGTGCTCAGGAAGATCTATAGCTGTCGACTTGAAAGGATGAAAGTATTCAATCGTTTGGGCCTTCCTGTGGATATACGTTGGATCATTGAAGCTAAGGTACGTTTAGCAGGTGAGATTCATAATTCATTTGTTAAACCTTTGCCAGGAATGGGAAGAAGTTCTTACTCCAAAAAGAGAAGAGCTAAAAGAATGAAGGTCTGCTATAAATGTGCAAGGTGGACATGTGATCAGCGCTGTAGGAGTAAAGGTATGGTTTCTGTAAATCGAGAAGATAAAATCAAATTTATAAAGGATGGACTGAGTAAGGAGTCACTGGATGATATCATTCAAACTCTTGAGACGCATCCGAGTGGTGATGTTCATCGTATTCTTCTCGATTTAGCAGACATATTCAATAAAGAAAAAGAGCGCTATTGTCTTGGGAATCTGACGTTAAAAGACCCTGTTTGCCAGTTTATAAGAAAACTGGATGGGAAGCAAATCCTCGATTCATAGAAAGCGTTTAAGCCGTTTCTGGACGTAAAACCAGAGGAAGATGTGAGCCAAAATCACAACTACTGTACATAATCATGCGTGTCTTTAATTTGTTTTGTTTTGTTTTTTTTTCCGTAACTTTTGTCTAATTTTTATTATCCTTTCGGCAGTTTTTTTTTTTCTACTCTACTGTATCTTTTGACTTTCTTTCCTCTTTTTGTTTGATTTCTTCACACAATGGCCCACCAGTTATTTGTGTCGGAAATTTTTTCAAACTTCTTTGAAAAATGTGTGATTTGTGTGATTTTGTTGTCGTTGTTTTAGTATTATATATATGTACTCTTTCATTTGTAAATATGCACACTTCCATTTGTAAAATGAATTCTTTCTCTTGTAAGCGTACATGGTCCGAGAGAAACAAAGAGAAAAAGGTTATCACACAAAAATGTAGATTCACATCTATTTGCATTTTAGGTGAAACTGATTTGGGCAAGAAAGGAGAGTTTATAACAGCAGCAAATGAACTTGGAATTGCATTAGCTGCCAGAAAAATCAACGTTGTGTACGGGGGAGGCATCCAGGGCCTAAAGGGAAGTGTGGTCGTTTCTGCATCCATGAATGGAAGCACGGGTTTAAGTGTAAAGGTGAAGGAGTTGCAAGATCATGCTTTTTCCTTAGGACAAGAGTTACAGGTTTCAAGCTTGCCTGAACAGATGGGAGTAATGTTCCACCATGCTCAAGCTTTTATTGCTCTACCCGGTGGTTTGGGGACATTGGATGGCATTTCTAGTGTTGCTTATTGGGCTAAGTTAAACTATCACAAAAAACCATTAGGATTGTTAAATGTTAATGGTTTTTATGATAATCTGTTGTCTTTTCTTGATCATGCTGTGGAAACAGGATTTATACCCCAAGCGACTCGCCACTCCATAATTGCTGCACCAACTGCTGATCAGCTGCTCGATCAAATGCAAACCTATGAACCTAAACCAGATCTGCTCGTCAAGCAAATAGGTGGCCCATCTTCAGATAGCAGTCAGAAGCAGAACCCAGATACCGCTCTTAGGTTGTAACTTTCCTTAATCTCTTGGTTTTACTTTATTGTGTGTTTATGTTAAAAAAAAAAAAAAAAAAACCTTCTCTAAGTTCTAGAAGACATTGGGGACAATGTCTGATTTAGGTTGGGGGAGGAGAAAAAAAAATTTTGTTTTTCTTTTGTTAGTTAGTAAAACCATTAGATGCATGGGGTGTGGAAAAAGACGGCAGAGTAAGGAGTTATTCTTAACTCCTGAGACGCATTTCATTAGTTGCATTTTAGTAGTTGCATGATTTTTTTATCTTTTTCAAAAAAAAAAAAAAAAAAAAAAGAAAACTTTTTCAAGTGCTTTGTAATGATCTTAAGAAGTATATAAGTTTTAAGTATGGATCAATTGAATTTAGAGATTTTATAGCATGAATGAACAACTGATTGTTGCAATTGGTGATGAATTTTGAGATTGAATGAACTGAGTTTAAAAATTCCTAGCCGTGAGCTTCTGAGCCTATAATGATTATTTCTCTTGTGTGAGATATTCACCTATTAAGTTGTCACTCTAGAACTTGCTTTAAATCTGGTTGAAATTACATCTCACATGCTCATTCAAAAATGATAAAGGCATTCATTTTCTTTTGCCAGAGCCAAATAGCCAACCTTGCAATTATACCGTTGATAAGCCCCTTTGAGCCTAATTGACTATTTCTTTGTTTTCAACCCAGTAACATATGCTTTAATGATATATCAAGTGCTTTTACCTTATTCGAAAGATTAGTGGAGCATTTGAAATTTTTGTGAAATGGGCTTTTGACAAAGTGTGGGGGTGTATCTATCATCAACTTTATAGTTGCAATTCAAAAGAAAAAAAAAAAGAAAAAAAAAAATGAGAAAAAAAAATTTATTATGAAAAAAAAAAAAAAAAAAAGAAAAAAAAAAAAAAAAAAAAAAAAAGAGAAAAAAAAAAAAATGTTAAGTGTTTGAATTGTGGGTTGTTGTGATGAGATAAATTTATAAGTAGCCCATTTTTCAATTGTTCTATTTCTTTAGCCTTTCATATCATACTTTACATTCCTTTACCTTAACCCCATTACAACCCTTAATAAGTCCTTTTGATTTGAATTACGCATGTGAATTAGGTAGCGGAGATTGAGATTTTTAGCAAGCCTATGGTAGTGCGATTTTTTCGGTTGAATTTGAGTGAAACACTTACCCTTGAACACTTGAGAGATTGAGAGAGTGAGCTACAAGTACGAACTCAGTTTATTCATTTTCAATTAAAGTTACCAGTTTATATTTTCATTGATTCATTAATACTATGATTTCTTTATTTTTCAATTGTGTTCTTACTTATGACTTGACACTTCTGATTTTGTGGTTAGGAATAGAGAACCCCCAGATGATATTTACTCCAAACTTGACTCAAACCAAATATTCTCTGTCCTTAAACCTGGTGAGCTTGTTGGCCCTTTAAATTTCAAACCTAGTGATATGTGTGATCATCACAGGGTTCTGTGGTATATATACTCTAGATCCCTTGTGAATAAAGCCAACAACTATACCCACTTCTCTGATAGGTACTTTAGATGGTTTGCTTCCTCACTCCTGAAGGAACAAAAAGATTTGGGAGAGTATATCTTTTCTGAAATGAAGAGGTACAGACTAGATGGGAAAACTACCATACCTATGCCATATCCTCAGATTGTTTCACTTATTCTAAAGGAGAATAAGATAAGAGGCATGAAGAGTTGCTAGCTGAGCAACGTGCCCAGGGTGAGACATTGAAATTGATTCTGGCACGACTGGATTCTTTTGGTCCCGGACCTTCTGCCGGTCCATCATCTTCTGCACATGACACTTCTTCATCTCCAGAGCACATACCATCCCCAGAGCATATACACCACCTCCAGAGAACATTCCTTCTGATATTCATCACTCTAAGGTTGATCCACCTATCCCTCCAGTTTCTAGTCCACCTGAGCCAAAACCTGAAGATATCCTATGCTCAGTGGATAACCCCGAAACAAATGAGACCATCCATATCATCATTGATGATTCACTACCTAAACCTCAGCCTGAACCCTTTCCTAAACCCATTCCATCTCCTACACATACAGAGGAAATATCTTCTTCATCCTCTGATCATCATACTCCCGGTGGTACTGAAGAGGTTGAGACCACCACTATGATTGTCTATCAGCCTTCTCCTATTCCTCCAAGAGGAGACATCCATATCCCTCCACTAAATCTTCCTGAATCAGAATCTTCTAGTTCCTTTGACTCTTCTAGTTCAGATGGTTCTTTGGTTCTTCCAGTGAAGCCTATCTCTATGGTCAAGCCTTCCAATCCTCCTCTTGAATGATGAAGACAAAAAGGGGGAGAAGTGCTTGAGAGTGATTTTGTGGAAGTTTCTGAGTCATTTTCGGTATTGTGGAAGTTGTCGGTGGTTATGTTACATGGCAATAAGCCTGATTGAGCCATATCAAAAGGTAGTTAATTACAATTCTTTCTACATTTTTATGCACTTCTATCTACAATTACATGATTAATTTTATAGGTGTTAGATCTCATGTTTTGATGATAACAAAGAATGACATGAAAAAGATTTGATAAACAAATAAGTTTGAACAAAGTAATAACAGGAAAAATCATCTCTTGAAGCAAGCATTGGAGTAATGAAGAAAGGCCAAGAGAAAAAGATGAGAAACTTGATCAGTGGCAAGTTTTCTAAAGGGTTACTCGAGTACGTACTCGAGTAATGGACTTAAACTTGAAGTAACCAGAGTCGACCTTCAAGTAACCTGCCAACGATACTCGAGTAAGTACTCGAGTAATAAGGTAAAAGTTTTCAAGTTGCTCTCGGCCTGCCAACGTTACTCGAGTAGCTACACGAGTAACCAGGTAAATCACTTGGAGTTGCTATCGGCCTGCCAATGATACTCGAGTACGTACTCGAGTTACTCTGTTTCAAGAAATGTGTTGCTCTCAGCATTTTCAACCCTACCAATGTTACTCGAGGCGCTACTCGAGTAACTCACTGTGAGTTATTTAGAAGAAAAACTTCAAGTCACTACTCAAGTATGCATAATGAATTGGAAGAGAACTTCAAGTCATTACTCAAGTAAGCTATACAGAAAATTTATGTTTACTCGAGTAAGGACTCGAGTAACAAGGTAATCAAACTTCAAGTGCTCTCGGCCTTGAAATCCTACCAATATTATTGGAGTGAAGCATCGAGTAACCTAAAGTTTATTTGAAGGTTTACTCGAGGTGGTCTCGAGTAACTAATGAAGAAAAGTTTTCCATACCCGAGTAAGTACCTGAGTAAACAGGTATTTCCAAAGGTTTGAAATTTTGTTTACTCCATGCACTACCCGAGTAATGTTATGTTTGCTTATTGACTTGCAGTTTATGAAAGTTTTCCCGATGATACTCGAGTATGTACTCGAGTAAACTTAAATGAATACTCGGGTATGCAAGTCTAGAAATTTAGAAATCATTCCAACATTCATTGATTTGTTTCCTATATGATTAACCTTTCATTGTATTAGTATTCTTAGCATATTTACAGATAATCAATGAAGAGATCTTACCAAATAAGGAAAGTCAAAAGCAACGTTCAAATGTCACCTACCGCCACCTACCGCAAACGGATATTTTTCAAATACTGGAAAAGTCAACAGTGGCTGCGTACTCTCTAACGAACGAGAAGAAAATGTTCCAACGGTCATTATCAACACACCTATATATATGGGAACATCCAAATAGAGAAAATAACAAGATCATACACACGAACGCATTATCAAGCTCACTACTCTGTTTTACTCATATTTATAATTCTATGCTTCAGTAATTCTTATTCACTCTGAGAGAGAGATATTTCATTCAAACTCAATATTTGATATTGAGATAACTTAAGGTTGTGGAACCTTGAGTTGGGTTTGGATTACAACTTGTAAGGTGGAGCGAGTGTCCAGGCGAAGGAACTTGCTTGTACTGAGGTGCCAAGAACCTACTGAATCTTGGAAGTTATAGTGAAACTCTCAGAGAAGCTTTGAGGACTGGACGTAGGTCAAAGTGGTTGTGGCCGAACCGGTATAACTCTCGGTGTACACTTCGGTGATATTTCTCCTTACTCTTTATTGCTTTATATTCACCGTCAAGTTTTTATATTTGCAACGAAATTTTAGTATCACCCAATTCACCCCCCCTCTTGGGTGAAACGCTTGCTCTAACAATAGGTTGCTGGTCGTCATAAAGGAAAAAGAATTGAAGGGCTTGGGAAAAACTCTAACTGTTCAGCAACCCAACAGAAGTCCCAGCCCTCAACAGCAATAAAAGCAACAGACACATGGGCTGATATCGCCAACAATTGGCATTATTGGTACCACATTTAAGCAAACAAGGAGGTCAGGAAATACCTATAAATAAGGAAATCTATCACTCAGTGACACCTAATCATGTCAATTGTAGTGTACTAAATGACGTGATTGGTCGTAAATGGGTTAGTGCGACTGTCATCAGAATGTGGATTAGGTACTTTATCATCATCATCTATCACTCTTGTTATTATTCATCATTTAATTTTATTTTTTTTAATGACATAGTTTGTTTTCTATAAAGTCACTTATACCACGATCTATTAGTGAGAACATCAGCTATGAATAGATTTGTATTTGTCAACCCACATCTCTTTGGCCAACAAAGGGGAAGTGATTTGGAAGGATAAACTAACGATCTTAAGGACATCTTCATGTGGAAAGCAACCCCAAATATGTTCTTTATTTTGCCATTCCGAGGTAAGTTATTTGTGATAATATTTTAATAACGTATGTTGTTTTATTCTTTCACTTTTATCATAACATTATTGTCGAAGTAAAATTTTCAAAATATTTTAGGTATCATTGGATTTTTCTTGTTATCTATCCTGTATATGCTAAAGTCCCTCATATTTACTAAGTGGATCCTCTAATGGCTAGTTATCCAGAGAACCAGCCTAATATGATGTTTATAATTAATAAATAAGTGTATGGATATGTGTGTAAATATTTGTGTGTGTGATTATTGAATAACCAAAATTAATCAATGGTTAACTTGTTTTTGTAAGTGCATTTACCGCTTACAGAAGAAACGTTGAATTGCACTATCTGGAGGAAGATTACGGTGTGCATATATGAATTACTCAAATTTGTCATTCAAAATTTTTTCTTCAAAAATTGACTTTGCTATTTCTTTGTATTGTTGTAGTGCCCATACCAACCAAACGACAATGATTATGGTTATTAAATTATGAAATTTATGAAAGATGTTGTTACTCATCATGATATAAATTATATCCCTGCGAAAGTAAGTTCAATTCTTTGACTTACAGTTCATACTATGTATTAAATTTAATTGACAAGTGTCTAAGTTAATTTATTTTAATTCGTTCTGTGCATGAATTTTATGTAGTATTATGAAGATCAAAGGTCTGACCAATTGACTGACCAACAATTGGATGAAGTCATTGAAGAATGGTGTGAATATATGGTTAGGCAATTAGCTACATACATGAGTTAGGTTGTTTCTTGTCTATTCTTGTATATGTGTGGTTTATTATATAAATCACTTGTTGATAGAGCTTAATATTTATATATTTTTATTAATTAATCTTAGGCTTTTGTGGGATTTAATTGAATATTTTGGGCATAATTAAGTGTTAGTGTGATATTTTAGTGAAAGGATAATTTGGAAATTGTATTAGTTAAATTGTTATATTTTTAATTAATATTTGTTATTCCCATTATTCTTTAATTGTGAGCAAAAAATATTACTTTTGTGAATATTATTTTGTAGGTGATGATGTGGCACAACTTGAGTGGTCATTGTTAAAGATGTTATTTTGGAGCTTAATGAAGGACAAAAGTGGAACATCACAAAAGCAGAATTTATTTTCACATTTTTTTATAAGAGGAGGTTAAATGAAAAGAAGGCAAGAGGCGGCTGAATAAAAGAAGGAGTGAACCGAATAGAGAGGGTGAAAGCTGCTGAACCATTTTAATGAAAGCTGAACCGAATTGAAATGAAAGGAGAGAGCTGCTGAACCGAAAATTGGAATTGAGAAGAAAGTGAGAGCAGCCAAAATTGTTGACTGAATTGAAGAATTAAAGGGTGAGATCTGGATGGAATTAATTGAAGAAGCAAGTTGGACCGAGTTGATGAATGGAAGAAAATGGGAATTGAAGGAAATGAAGAGTTGACCAACGAATAGGAGAAAAAAGCAAAGTTGGACCGAATTGGCATAAGGGTGGGCGTGAAGAGCTGGACCGAAGAGAGTGAGTGGCGGCTGGAATAAAGAAAAGAGGACACGATGAAATAAAGAAGGAAGGAGGCGGCTGTGTGTGAAAAGGGACGAAGGCCGAATGTGAAAAGGTGAAAATAGAAGAGAGGAGTCATGAGAGGAGACCTTGACCAAATTGATTAGGAAAGGAAAAGGGAAGGCTGCACCGAATGAGAAAAAAATTGAGAAACGTGGACTTTCTTCAGCTGCTGGATGGAAAATTCTGACCGTGAATTGAAGACCAAGGAGCTGTTTAAAGGGATTGATAATTGGTGCTGCAATTGAAGACATTCGGTGCACTTCACTTTATCAAATAGCTGATTGCTCAATCATTCTTCAAGCTTCATCTTCTTCCTCTTTTATGAGTAGCTAAGTCTTGGTGATTTCCTTAAGTTGAGTAATGGTTTGAGCTTCTAAACTTCAATGAAATTCCTTTAAGCTCTTTTTCTAGTTCACGATTATGTAGCTTGGTTAAGTATGTAATTGTGATCTAGATTGTTCTATGCCAAGTGAATAAACTTAGTGGCTGAGCTAGGAGTTGATTAATTAAGTTTTGTATGATTCGTATTAGGAGTAGGTTGAATTGTTTATTTCAACTTAGTTAAATGGATTTAAATGATTAAACTGAATATTTTGAATTGTTGTAATAGTAATTACAATTTAGAATTAGAATTTGATTATTCATCTCCTTGAGTCACAATTAATTGGTGGTATTCATTTAATTGCTTCGGTAGAGTGAATTAAATGATTATTGCAAGTATGGAGCTAGTGGTAGCTTAGTTCCATCCTTTTGGCTCATTATGGAATTCAAATCATTAGCAAGTAAGGAAGACTAAAACCTCAACTCAAAGGAATCTCATTTTATCATTTTATTAGTTAATTGAGTTTATCTTGTTTCTATTGTTAATTTCAATTACATTTGCTTCTTTGTCTTGAAAACCAAAAAATACAAAATTGCTTTAGCTTAGTTTACTTCATGAGTTTAAAAATGCAATTTCTCAAAATGATTTATCACAACTCTAAGGGATTCATCACTTTACTATTTAGAAACTTGGAAATTAATCTCCTCATAAGAACGACCTAAGTTGAGCTACCACGCTACATTTTCAAACCTAGTTTTATTTTGAGAACTCACACGATATGGGTTCATCAGTTGTACATTACTATTTGCTATTACGTTGTAATTCCATACATACAAAATTAATACTCATCTTATGAATTAGTTATGTGTTGTTTCATTTTGTTTTGCTTCATTTATTTCATTCTTTTTAGCTTTTTTTCCCCTCTCGATTTGAATTGCTATGCATTTGATGAATTTGAGTTCAGAAAAATTGAATAATTACATAAAATAATATTTTAAAAAAATATTCAAACCTCCTACGGCGTTTCTATAAGAAAGGCCGTAGGAGTATTAACTTTCCTATGGCATTTTATGCATGAGCGTCGAAGGAGGTATGGAGTAAATGGCCTCGTACGATGCTCTTTTTTAGAGTGCTGTAGGAGGCTATTGGGCCTCCTACGGCGCTCTACCATGGAGCGTCGTAGGAGGCTCCTACGGCACTCCTGTTTGAAGCACCGTAGGAAGCTTCCTATGGCACTTATCTACAATAAATTTAAATTAAAAAAAACATTTGCAAGCTACGATGCTTTCGAAAATCCAATAAGCGTTGTAGCTTGCTTTTACAGCATTGAAACCTATGGCGCTTGGTAAGCACCGTAGTATTTATAAATAAAAGCATCGTTTATTAACTTTTTTATAGTAGTGATGCTGATTTCTGTAACCAACAATTCTTTGTGCAATTGACTGGTTGAATGGAATAAACTAGGTCCATATATTTATATGTGTATGGCGCCTTTGACCATGAGAATGCAGGAAAATTTGATGCAATTTTGATGTATGTTATACTAAGAAGCAGTGGTTAAGGTTGCCTTGTACGCATAAAATTTGCCGGATTAATATGTCAGAACGTGTATGCGACAGAGTACAGACTACAGGGGCACGGACTAGGGCTCACAACACTCCCTTGGGAGGCAAAGAGATGGCATCGTAGTGGGACCCACAGGGGTATATGTGGTGCAAAGGCAAGAATCAGTGAATAGTGACTCCGTGTGGGCCCTACATCAAAAAAAATATTTAATAAAGAATCTTTAATAAAGTGACTTTTGACTATGGTGACTTTGGGGTGAACCATTAGGATCATGACACCTCATCCTATCCTGTAGAATATGTTTAGTCAATAGGACACCTTATCAGTGTTACCGGTCCCCAATTCTAACACGTGTCCAGCCCGGTAAAACACTGGCAATGGGAATCAGGGGAAATCATCAAGATTTCTTCTCTAGGACTTAAAATTTCGTCCATCCCATTAAAATGAGAGGGAAGGATGGTCAAGAAGGCAATAAAAAGGGAATAGGATATTTAGAATATAACCAAGGGTATTTTGGTCATTTTAACCTAAAATTACCCCTCCCTTCTCTATAAATTCTGCCAAAGCTAGAAAATTAAGGGCAAAATAGTGAAAAATAAGGAGAAAAAGAAAGAAGAGAGAAGGAAGTGTTCTTGAGCCTCCAAGCCAAGTTTCGACCCCGAATCGATGTTTTTACCCAATTAAGTCCTCATGAATCTTACTCCTCCTAGTGCAAGGTTCATTTTATGGTTTTGGATCTTTGATTTGAGGATTTTGGCGCCATCTACTTGGGAGAGGTGCTACCAAAATCAAGAATCGACTATAGATCCGAGAAGAGGTAAGTCTAAGCTCTAATTTGAAAATAATATCTTGAGGTTTTGTTAAGTTTTCATAAGGTTATTGTGCAGCCCTTAATATCAGCCAAACCTCAAACCCTAGGAGACAATGTGATTTTGATGGTGAATATGAGGTTAGAAGAGGTTTTATAATGATATACGATGATTCTTGTGGTTAAAATTGCAAGAACTTGATTTGTGGGGTTAGGGTTTGGTTCAGTCAGTTAAGAACTATAGTAAAGAAATTGATTTTGATGTTTTTAAGGCTTTTAATGAATTCTACACACGAAATTAGGTGGAAATAGCATGTGGTTATAATTTCTGGTTGATTGTATAGAAAACCCTGAATTTTGGAAACTAAGTGCATAGTGCTGCTAGATTCCATGTTTTAGAACAGATTTGTTGTGGCGTTTTTTTGAGTGGTCAAACGTGGTTCAAAAGCCATGAAATTTTACAAGATGATAGTAAACCTCTTGAACTTTAATTTGATAGATAATCTGTGTCATTTGGACTAGTAGATTAAAAGTTATGATTTTTCAAAGTTTGACCTTGATTTTGGGATGAATTCTGTGGCAAACGAGGTATGACGAATTTTCTAGAATTATGTGGTTATAATTGGTACTCTATGATATTTTTCCTCTATAGAGGACTTAAATATCTTCGTGTAGGACTTAGAACCACATCATTTAGAATTTTTTAGAATTAGTTATGAATTTTCAAAGTTGACTGGAAAAGCTGGCAGTTTTAGGAAAACCTGAGAAAATGCACTGTGCAAAAGTTGCTGATAAAGGTTTCTGGAAAGGCATTCAAGTAGTAACTCTTTCTCTCATACACTATGAATTTTTCTGCATGTATGTTTTTAGGAAAACCTCAATTAATGATTACAAAAGGCAGGTGTTACAATATTAGTCTTAGAGGGTGGTTTTAAGGCCTTGGCTAGAGAAACTTTAGAGAAGTCTTTGATTAATATATTAATAGATGTTTATGTATGTGATTTTGTAGACTCTCATTGAGAGTTTTGAAGTTACTCTATGTAATTGCTAGTGAGTTAGAGAGTACCAGATAACTCTGAATATTCTACCATATACTTGTGAATTGCGTATGATCGTGAATGACTATCTTTAAAAAAAAAAATGGACTGAATTATATGTATATGTGTATGTATTGTAAATTCTCAAGTGAGTAATGTTACAATTAAATTTCTTTATAACTCAGTTTATTCATGATTAATAATTTAATTATAATTAATGTCTTGTCATATTATTGTTTCGTTTTAGGTATGTTTGAATATATGATGATATTTGAAACCAATTCAAGCATGATTTATTGTACCTTATTTTTTAATGCATTATATTTATTTTTATGGTGTTTGTGTACAACTGCCATGACGGTTGTATTTGTGATGTGTTGGAGTATAGAGGAATTTAGATAGTGAGATCTTTTACCACGTGGTATGTCATCACTTGGTGCGTAGTGGATGGCACTTGTCAGGACCCATTCTTTTATATTTTCCTTTGGCCGAGATTGCATTGAAGCTATGGGACATGTGACACCTCCTTAGTTGTGTTCTTTAAGGAGGGAAGTCATAGTCCAGACTTAAGGTTTACACCTTTTGTTGAGTGTATCTTAAGAACTAGTGAGATTTTGACAATCCAATCAAATAGATGAGTTTTTGTTAGACTATGTGTTAGCCTATAGCTCCAATCAGCGGCACAAGGATGGATGGTGATATAAGAGAGCCTACATCTTGCATATTGCATAATTGTATATTACATATTGTGCTGAAAATATAGATTGATATAATGATGATTAAATTTATAATTGTTTTGTATAAGGATTTTTGGTACAAGCAAATATATACGTAATTAGTTCCTTCTTTTTATCATATGTGATTTTCTTGTGTATGGTAGAAACTTTCAGTAGTTATTGAGACGTGGAATCTCATCCATTATTTTAAAAATTTGTTAGGTGATTGTTCTAGTAAGGAGTAAGAGAAGGCACCTATGAAGTGAGCTTTGAAGGCTCACTTTTCCTCTTAGAGCACATATTATGTCATTTTATTTGCCATAACCCTAAGATTTTTGCATTCTATTTTTACTTATTAAAAATATGTTGGTCAGACAATTAGTTAATATTCAAGTACCTAGGTTGTTTCTTGTATATTCTTGTGTTGTTTATTCACTCAGAATTAATTATATATTACAATTGTTGTAATTAAATACATTTAGTAGTGATTTTATGAATTGGTTATTTATTTCAAGTTACTTCATTCAAATTTGGTTTTGTTCATTTTATTGTGGATCTATATTGTAAATTGTTATGGATTTAGATTGTAAATATAGAGGATTTTACTAGGAAAAAGAAACAATTACAACAAATTATTTTTAAAAAAATATTACTTCCCACTTCCTATGGCGCATCACTGAGGAAGCGTCATAGGAAGTGAACACACTTCCTGAGAAGCGTCATAGGAAGCCTTTAAAAAAAATAGAATTAAGCTATAACACTTTTATAGCTTCAAGAAGCGTCATAGCTTCCTTTAATGATGCTAGAAGCTATGACGCTTCTCAAACACCATAGTATTTATAAAAATAAGCGTTACTTATGGTGTTTTTTATAGTAGTGAATATTAACTTTCAACAATCCATTTTTTTTTATAGGAGAGTGGAGATGAAATTTTGAGAAGAAAATGAGAGAAAATATTATGAGAGGATACTGACTGTTGAAGTTGAGCAAGCTTAGAGGTTCTCCGTTGTATCCTTCTTCAAATTTGTGATTCTGGGACTTTTTGCAGGATGTAGGTTTGCTCCTTGTCTTGGTTAATTCAGCAGACCAAGCGAGGTTCTTCAAGTTTTTTTTCCACCAGCACGAGGCATTGGAAAAAGATGTTTGAGATTTGCCATCCAATTTCCGAAACGTCTTGTTTGTTCAAGAAATTTAGGCTTATATTTAAGCTTGTATCTTCTACTGTTTCTAACACTTTCACGTTCAGATTATAATATGTATTTGGCTTGTCATAAAAAGAAGGATCGAAAGGAGCGGTGCATGAAGAAAAGCAAAAGAAGCACCTCAGGGCTAACGCTGTCTCATTACTTACTGAACTAAAACGCTCAACAAGTGGGTTTTGTGTCACTTAAAGAGTGAACGTACTTGACTTGAGCAGAAATTAAAATAATATATTCTTTCCTTCCATCATTGTGATTTCTTTTACTTTTCTTCCTTTTTCCTTTTTTTAACAGTCCCCGACTACTACGTACAATACCAATATATATCAAAATGTGCTTCAGTTTAAGGGGTGACTCTTGCTAACTAGGTGGCGTGCTAGCATTTGGTGTTCGACATAGAGCAGTACCAATCAAAGGTGCTTTTCCGTGGCCTGATCTAGACCGACAGGCTTGTCTTTTAAGGCTTTGCGCATCATGAGGAGCTCAAACTTCGTGCCTGAAGCAAGAGGAAAGCTCTACTAAATTGGGGATAAGGCTAAAGGTATGTTTTTTTATAACTTTTTTGATATTTATGAGTCTAAAAATATTTCAAATATGCTGATTTATGATAAAAAAAACCTATATTTTAGAGTTTTTATAGAGAATGTTGAAAGGAGCAGAACCTTTGAAGGATGTTTCGTAGAGCTTTTTTATAGCTTTTTTGATATTTAAGAGTCTAAAAGGGCAAAAACATGCCTTTAGCCTTGTCCCCACCTCATTAGAGCTTTCGCGCGCTTGCTTCAGGCGTCAGCAAGCTTCGTCTGCAACAGTGTGTTGGAGAAGAATAAGTTTAAATAAAATATTATGGACGGCTGTGATCGAGGCTTTGAGTGAACAGTCAAGATTTACTAATTAAAATGTCGTTTTGATTAGTGAAATATTTCTCACCATAGATGAAATGAACAAAAGAGATTATGGGCATCATGGGCCACATCACCTAACACGCATCAGGCACCCCACTCCCCTTTTTAACCCGTCTTTTAGTTCTAGGTGAGTTATGTACAGTTGAAAATGTTTTCCGATCTTTAAGATAGAAAAGATATGGTTACTATCATCCCCAAGAGAGTGGAGAAAATATGGGAGGCTTGGAATGTTCGAGGTGCTATCCTTTTCAGCTTCTTCATACAAATGCATCTTGTCTTGTTTTCACCACTTAGAAAACGTTCAGACAACATGCTACTCAGATTTGCCATTTGTTCTTGCTGATTGGGCAGCCAACTTTAGTCTTGGACTTATTACTTCCAATGATGGTCATGATAATGGTGCTGCTCAGGATAACCCAATGGCATTATGGGTCCCATTTCTGTTGTTACACTTTGGAGGCACTGATGCTATAACTTCTCTTAATTTGGAAGACAACCAATTGTGGTTGAGACAAATACCCGTGTTGTTGTTTAAGGTGGTGGCATTGGCTTATGTGTTTGATATAACTCTTCCACAAAACGCATTGTGGGCTCCAACACTCCTTATTTTTGTCGCTCGAATCATCAAATACTGTGAGAGGACTAGTGCTTTGTACGTTGCAAGTAACAAGATTTTAGGGAAACAGTCTAAAGAGTCATATCTGCCAATATATGACCGAATGCGTAGACTGGTGGTTGCCAGACTAAAAGCACATGATGAAGCCAAAAGAGCGGTTTATATGTTTGGTAAGAATTACGACGAGCATCTCATTGATATGAAGCCTCTTGGATATGAACTGGTTCACTTCAGGACACTTATTTATACTTTACACATGGAATCTTTTGAAGAAGTAGAGAAGTTATATGAGTTCATTTATGAAATGTACTATTCTAAGGCTTCAATTTTACGTAACGAGTTTGTGTGCCTTGTTCGTCCTGTAGCCTTTAGCTGTGTGTGGTAGCATTGGAACTTTCACTTCAAAGGAACAGAATGGTTTATAAAAATTTGACAAAATTGATGTTCCAGTTGCCTATGCGTTGTTCTATATATGGTGCATTGTTCTTTGAAACAATCTCTCTCTTCAGACTCATGTCCTTGCAATGGATGGTTACCGCCGTTTCAAATTAATCTTTACACAATAATTCATACTTGGGTCATGTTATGAAGTTTTGTCTGGTTAATATTCTCAAGCCTGTCCTTAATCTTCAAAAGACCAAAATGGTCTAAATGTAAGAAGACGCCTTACACCCATGTTGAAGAATTGTCTACTCCATTCTTATTTCGCAAATGGTGTCGTTCAATCTCAGGGCTCAATTTGATCACAATATGCTTTGACCAATGCCATCCCAAGAAGAAATTTTTGCCCTTCAAAGTTGTGAAATTTCTAGAAGGCACTTTCGATCAAATTGCTCCTCATTTTGGTGCTACACCACTCAAACTGTCAAAATACAAAGTAAAAAGTGCATTCTTTTTAGACATGTGGCAGTTCATTTTTGCTGATTTGTTAAGTATGAAACCAAGCACATGTGACGGCCTTACTTTGGAGCAAAGAATACGACTTGCAAGATAAGCGAGCTAGTCTAAGTGAAGAACACAAAGACCATTTAGTGCATGAATTTTTCAAATCTAATGATCTGAAAGACCAAGATTATGGTTTTGATAGAATTCTCATACTGTTCCATGTGAATACCGATTTGTGCAATGCTGCTGATGATGAAAACCATGTTGCTGAAGATGGTTCTAATGAACGTCCTTAGATCAAGCTTCTTTCCAATTTCATGCTATACCTTCTACTCATGCAACCAAATATGAAGTCAGAAGTACCAGAAATTGAACAAAAATGGGTCCAAGACACTTTTTTTGATGTCATTTCATCATTTAAAGACGGTCTAAACACAAGAGATTGTGAAAGCATAAAGAAGGAGGTTTAGAAATGTCTCCGTAATGCATCAGCCGAACGAAAGATAACACTTGAGTACTCTCTGTTGTTTGATGCTTGTCGGTTGGCAAAGCACCTAAAAAATGAGTTTTTCACATGACATGTGAAATGGCAAGTTATAGGAATATATATGGGTTCAAATGTTGTCATTTTGTAACAGTCAAATGTAGACCAAGTATTCATGTTCAACAACCTTCTAGAGGCGGAGGCCTTATTTCGCTTGTTTGGGTAGCAGCTATAGTTTTGCGGCTACAGAAAAATTGGGTGAAGATATTTGCCAAATAGTTTCTTTAACAATATTTGGATAATAATGCGTATTTGTAATCTCACTCGACTTTTTTGCTCATATAATCAATAATCGTATCAGCAACTTTATTATTAAAATCTTGTAATACCTCATTCATAAGAAAATGTTTGGTATGGGCCCATTAATCAATAAATATAATTTATTATTGATTGTTTCATAATATCATTTTTTTTTTATATTAATAATTTCAATGAGTAAGTAATCATATTTCCTTGGAATAGCATATTCCTCAATTTTAGGAGATGTAATATCTTTGACTATATTGCTTTCTTTATGTGATATTTCTTTAAGTAATGGAGGGTTACAAAATATTCTTCAAGTTTTACTATTATTGGATTATATTCACTTTCCACAATACGTGGAGAATAAATGCTTGTTCCTACATATATTTTGTGGACAACGTTTTTTTTTTTTGGTTAACTTTTAATTTTATTTGAATATATGGATCTACTCTATTAACAAAATAAATTCGATTTCTACTGTTTATACCTTATCTCTGTATAAATCTTTAATGTCTGTCAATTTATATTTATTTCTTAATTTTTTTTCTGGCCATTTGACTGCATCTGTGTATGTGTGTTTCTAGGCCTGAGCAAGGAGCCCGTAACCCGATAAGCCCGCCCACACCCGTAATAAATTTACCCATTTTGAGCTTGCCCAAAACAGGCCGGTAACGGGCGGGTTATGGGTACCCCTTCAGGCTGCCCATACCCGCCTGTTTATTTTTTTTATTTATTGGTTTTATTGAAAATTCAATAGAAATGCAAGGATGATGCATGTTAAGAAGATTGATTATGGAAAGATGCCAATGCTTTTATTGAATGGCTTTTGTTAACAATTTTGTTTCTTTAGATTCAAAGTTTGAATACTCTTTTTAGTTGTGATTTAAGGCTTAAATTCTAATTGTGAATGTTAGGGCTGAGTAATGGGCGGGTAATGGGCTGACCTTCGAGTCAGCCCAGCCCACCCATTACTCAGCCCTATGTGTTTCTGATCATGATTTTGCTTTCAATTCAAACAAGGGAAAATTAGGGAGAATGACCAAAAGGAAAAGGAATATTAATGACCAAGGAAAAGGAATATTTATTAATAAGGACCTTAAAAATTATAATTACTTTAAAGAACCAAAAATTTAAATATAAATCTTCAATCACGAAATTAACCCTGGCCAAATTCCCTACATTTTCTCTAACCCCATCTCAAATATTTAACGGTTAGTTATCAATTGATATGCCCCTCAAGTATGTCCTTAAATTGATTTGGCTTTTATTGATTCATGTGATATTGACAGTTTATTTAGGAATTTATTATTTAAGAATTTTAAATTTTAGTACTTTTTATTTTTATAACATTCTTCTTAGGTACATCCCTTTGTTTAAGCTTTTACCCCTTGAAAAATCACATATTTTTAAAAGAAATATATTATAATATTTTTTGTGATTTTTTAAGTTTGTATAAATAATCAAAATCTAGAAAGAGGAAGATTTCTAATTATTTATAAATTTTAGAGGTTAATTTAATTTGGGCAACTTTTAAGATAATATTATGCATACGAAATAGAATATCATAAAGAGATTGAGTTGTATATAGATGTTTTTAATCAAAATATATATGAAAATATCATCAAATTTGATAACCAGCCGCTAAACAATAGGGAAGATTAATTTTGTAATTAAAAATTTATATTTTAATTTTTTATCTTTGAGAATAGATATAATTTTTAAGATCTTTATTTATAAATATTTTGTTTCCTTAGTCCTTCTCCCTAATTCTCGCTTCAAACAAATATCTCGCGCAAAACGTACGGGTAGGAATTGAAATACCAGTACAAGTGTCTTACGCAAGCACATGTCTTTAATACGTATAAATAATCTAAAATTTCCATCTAATGTTTTTATATGAACCTCTTTCCTAACTCTAGTCAAAATAAGAATTTTAACTTCGAAGTCAAATAAAAAAGCCTAAGGGCATGTTTAGTCATAAGGATGAATAAGTCACTCATAGCCCAATAAGCCCACTCAGGCCCAATAAAAAATTGTTCATTTTGACCCACCTAAAAAAGGCCCATAAAGGGAAAACTTAAATGGGTGGGTTTGTGTATTAAATGCGGCGAGCTACGAGCACACCCTCAGGCTGCCCATGCCCGCCCATGTGTGTGTGTGTGTGTGTTATATAATAGATATTATATATATTTAAGTATAAGTTTAGGCAAAGGAGCTCATATTAATTTATATATATATATATATATATATAAATATATATCACACACACACATATATGGTGAAGTCAAAGTTGTTTTGGAAGTAATTTTTCCTAATGCGATATAGTATGGAGTCAAGTTGAAGATATTTATGGTTATCTTGTATCACTTATATAATAGTCTTTTTACTTGTAATGAGGATCAAGATTTTAGACTAAGTCAGCACTAGAGTAGGTGGATGATAGTGTTTATGCTGGAAATGTTTTGAAACTAAAATATCCTTGTCTACAATTAATCACACATTTAAGAAGTTTTTAGCCAGTGTAAAAACTATAACTAAGATAGCTGAGCAACCACTACTACAAGACATAGATTTTACTTCCCCAAAAAATGTCTGTTTTTCAAAAAAGAAAGTAAAAAATAAAGAAGGTGGCATTTTTATAATTTTATGCGGGAATTTTGATATATTGGGCATCCCTTAAAAAGAAAATGACGCCAAAAGTAAACTTTAGGCATCCCTTTTCAAATTGGGACACCAAAATTAGAGCTTTAGGCTTTTGGCATCCCAATTTAAAATTAGGACACAAAAAGCCTACTTTTGGTGTCCCAATTTGAAAAGGGCAGCCAAAAACAGGGATTTTGCAGCCAAGAGCTTCACTTTTGGCATCCCTTTTGAAATTGGGACTTCGAAGATGTTAGAAAAAGCTCTTGTCCCTCCTCTCTCACTCTCCCACAGTCGTGGCTTCTCTCTCCCTCTCCACCGTCACCACTCCTCCCTCCTCTCTCCCTCACCACTGTCGCTCCTCCGTCCTCCCTTCTCTCTCACACTGTTGGTAATCCCTCCTCCCTCCCTCTCCTACATCACTGCTTCCTCCCTCTCCACAGTCAATCCTCCCGCCTCCTACTATCTCCCACCGTCGCTCCTCCCTCTCTCCCCTCTCCCTATCCCTCAACACTATCAGTCCTCCCTCCTCTGTGGCAGAACATTGCAAGTTTGGGTTTTTATAAAAAAAATACAAAACATTGTTTTTTTTAGAGAACATTGCAGGCTTGCCTTAATGATTGCGTATTGTACAGAAAGAAGTATGAAGGCCTTAATAAGTGTCTGAAGTGTAAAACTTCATGATACAAAGTGAATAAAGATGGTGGTTGTAGCGATGAGACAACTAAAAGGCAACCTTTAAAGGTTTTATGGTATCTTCCAATAATAATGCAGTTTAAGCGTTTGTTTGCAAATGCAACAAAAGTGAAGAAGTTGAGATGACATTCTTATGAGAAAATATCTGCTGAAATATATCTTCGACACCCAGCTGACTCTCCACAATGGATAAAAATAGATGAAATGTTCCCTCAATTTGGCAGTGAGCCAAGATACCTTCGGGTTGGGCTTTGTAAAAATGGAATCAATTCGTATGGAGCTCTTAGTAGCACACATAGTGCACGGCCGGTTCTCCTTGTGATATACAACTTACCTCCCTAGTTATGTATGAAACGTAACTATGTGATGCTTTCTATGATGATTTATGGACCAAAATAGGAAGGGAATGATATCGATATCTACTTGGCACCTTTGATTAAGGATTTGAAGAAGTTGTGGGAGGAAGGTGTAGATGTGTTTGTTGCATATAAGTCCTTTAAGCTATGTGCAATAATTTTCACTAGGATAAACCACTTTCTGCATATGGAAATTTGTTAGGCTACAGTGTGAAGGGGCATAAAGTATGTATGATATGTGAAACAGACACAAGCTTCCATCAACTTAAGCATAGAAGAAAAATGGTCTACCTTGGTCATAGGAGGTTTCTTTATCGATTCCACTAGTATCGTAGGTTAAGCAAGCATTTTAACGGCTTACTAAAGCATGGAATTACTCCAAAGGCATTAACCGGAGAGGAAGTTTATAGTCGGGTGGAACGTATCAATGTCATCTTCAGTAAGAATCAGAGGACCGTGGTTGAGAAGAACATATGGAAGAAGAAGTTAGTTTTCTTTTATCCTCTATATTGGCATAGTCTTGATGTGATACACAATATTAATGTGATGTGATGAATGTGGAGAAAAACATTTGTGATAGCCTTATTGGTACGCTTTTACATATACCAGGGAAGACTAAGAATGGAATTAGTGTGAAACTAGACTTGGTTGATATGAAAATAAGAGAATAGTTACACCCTCAACTAAGAGATAATGGTAAGGGGGTGTACATAGAGCCAGCAGTGCATTCACTGTCAAAAACTGAGAAAAAAAGGTTTGTCAGGTGTTTACATGACATTATGTACCACAAGGGTATTCTTCTAATGTGATAAGGTTTGTCTTAATGGACAATTTGAAGTTAGTGGGAATGAAGTCCCATGATTATCATGTATTGATGTAAAACTATTACCGGTAGCTATTAGAGGCTTTATGAAAGATGAAGTGTGAACCATGTAACAAGATTGTGTGTTTTCTTTAATGCTACATGTCGTTGATATTGAAAAGTTGGATAAATTGAAAAATGAGGGTTATATTATTTTGTCCCAACTAGATATGCATTTTCCTATTGCATTTTTAGATATAATGGTGCATTTGATTATTCATTTGGGAAGGGAGGTAAGGCTCTGTGGTCCAATTTATCTAAGGTGAATGTACCCTTTCAAGCGATACATAAAGATCTTAAAAGGGTATTCTAAAAATCCTTATCGACCTGAAGCCTCAATAGTTGAAAGATATGTAGTTGAAGAGGCTATAGGCTTTTGCAAAGATTATCCATTAAGGGCAAAGGCACAATCTTGGCATGAAGAGGGGAGAAGTAAGGGAACACGAGGACTCAAAGTGAAGAATATGCCTCGTGAAGAGGTATTGCAAGCACACTTGTATATCTTGAATAATATAGAAGAAGTTCAATCGTACTTAGATGAATACAAAAAGAATTTAAAGAACATGAATCCGAGGAAGAATGGCTGCAAATAGCTAATGAGCAAAACAAGACATTTATAGAGTGGTTCAAGGAAAAGGTTTTGCATGAGACTGATATGTCATAGACAATCACGTGGTTAGCTTGAGGGCCTTCTTTTTACATCGTCACTTAAAGTGGTTATGATATAAATAGGTATCCTTTCTACACAAAAGACCAAGATGATAAAAATACTATGCAAAATAGTAGGGTGATGGTAAAAGCTGAAGCCATGCGCTCTTCCAATTCAAAAGACAAAAGCCCCATATTAGCATCCATGGCTATTATGAAGTTTTTGAAGAAATATGGGAGATGAGCTACAGTAAGTTCAAAGTTGCTTTATTTAAATGTAAGTGGATTAACAATAATGTTGTTATAATATATCAACAATTTGGATTTGTCTCAATTGATCTTTGAAGAGTTGGTTATAGAGACGAGCCTTTCATTCTAGCAATGTAATTACCTATCTTTCATTCATTTCTTAACAAAAATATGCATAGCTCTAATGAGTCACAAAGAGATAGAGGCTTTGGTGAGGATCAAAGGAACAAAGATGAACCTGTGAAAAGGTTTAGAGGCAGCACAAAGATGGGAGCACTGGTTGCACATCCTCCAGAACAATAGGACAAATTAAATATGGACTTTAATGCTAATATGAATCCAATTAGTGATAAGGAAGACATATTCATTAGCTATTTAGGCTATTTGGCTCGAAGCAAAGTTCTTATTGTGTACCCTAATTGGAAGTTGATTCTACAAAAAACAAAGGACATGATTTGGCAACAAATTTTGGTATATAACTTTCTATATATCTACATTTGTATTTTTATTCCTATTGTTTCAAATATAATTATCATATGTTGTACCTTGTAGCAAACGTACGATGTCCGAGACAACAGGGTGATGTACAAGCATTGGATAGGCGAAGTAGTTTGTCTACAATGACAAGATTTCAAGAATAAGCTCACACAAAAGTACATTCAAGGGGCAAGGAGGAATGAGGATCCATGTTAAAGATATTCCTACCTTTCTCCAGACGATTGGAGGTTGTTTGTGGCATCACGACAAGATCCTCAATTTCTAGTAAATTTTCTTTCATCATAATATAGAACTTTTTATTTTGAATCTATTTGACAATATTGACTCAGTTTTCTTTGTTTTACTTTTTCAAGAAGTAAGCAAAACAAATAGAGGCAAGTAGCAAATAATTATCATCATTACATGTCTCATGGTGGCTATCGAAAGCTTGAATGGAGGATTATGCAAGAAGAGTTGGAGTAAAGAAAGGAAGTTGCCAAATCAGTTCCTATCATTGTTCTCTAGGCCCTGGCTCCTCCTCCACATTACAAAAAAATGGAAACCAGATAGGCTTAATATCACACCCTTATCTTATTTTTACTATTTTCAGAGTATTCACGGAAAAAGATATCTACAGTTCAGTAGGTAACACAGGAATAGAATAATTATACTGATAATATGTGCATGATTATGAAAATTCCCCATAGGGGTTCGTACATAATAATTACAATCAGTGTAGCCTCACAGGACTACTTGGGTGTCTAAACCCGTCCCAGTGAAATGGAGATATCTTCCTATCTTTATTCCACCATTGAAATCCCCTTGTATGGTTCTCTTCTTTGTTCTCAACATATCTTTTGTCTTTTCCTGTCTAAATTGTTGCTAAGAGAGGGTGAGCCTCAAATCTCATTAGCAAAATAGTACCAATATGCATGCAAGATAAGTGCTTAATATATGACATGCTTGCAGTACATAACTCATGCTCACACAATGACATATTTGTGTGCTCAATATTTCAAACAACATGCTTATGGCTATAGCATAAATATAAAGAGAGCTTCAATCATTCATATATGTTTCATATAATCAAGCAAAGCAATAACAGACATCAATACACCAACACAAATATCAAATACATGCAGGAGAGGTAAATTTCCTACCTTTAACCTTTTTCTACCTCAAATTATGTGCATTGTAATACCCCGAATTTTGAGACTCGAGGCTAAAGAATAAGCCTGAGATTAGTGGATTGCTAAGCCCCGGTTTAGCAAGATCCCAAATTGTGATTAAGGGTTAATAACTCCAAAAGTGGATGTGGTTAGTGATAAATAACCCTTTTGGAGAATATGATGTGATTTGGCACTCGAATATGATTCGTGTGTGTTGAGAGTAGCGCCGAAACCCTGTATTTGAGTTCAATTGTGGATTAACATCCAAATTGACTTACAATAGAAGACAAAATTGAATGGGGTATTGTGTCAGAAATGGTGTCATAATTTGTTTTGATGTCATTGAAATTGGTTTGGAACTTTTGAATAGAAATGTTGCAATGTTAGGTTTTGAAATATGAATTGTGTTGACATGTTGAGATTGTTGTGAAAACGTGTCAATGAGATGTGAATTTGATTGATTTGGTTTTCCAATGGATTCCTTGTGAAATTTTATGTGGGAATGATGTTTGGTATGAAAATGGAACTATTGGAAGCAAAGATACAAAATCTGAAACTTTGTCCAGTGAAACTCTATTCTGGGCAGCCTTCTCGTGTGGATGTTTCGACTAGGAAAATGATGTCAAAAAAATATAAAAATTTCCAGTCCTAAATTTCACATCCCAAGCTTCAAACTCAACATATAATTTATGCCATTTCATTTTGGGAACTGGGAGGTATGACTGTCCAAAGTTTGAGGTCGAAAATGGACTCTGTTTTGGGGCAGTGATGAAATTTATGCAATTCTGGAATTTTGTGGTGATTTTTGGTAATGGCGCATATTTTTTCAATGAAGAGGACTTAAATACCTTTCATTTGGCCTTGGAATCACCTCATTTCCACTTTTCTAGAATTAGTTATGATTTTTCAAAGTTAGGGCAGAAAATCTACCAGAAAATCCGAAAGTGGGAATTATGACATCATCTCAATAAAAGATGACATCAGCATGGAATTAAATATTTTCTCATCTTCTTCAGCTCTCATTTTCTGTCGTGCTGAACCAGCTGAAACTAGTGAGAGAAAGTTGAGAGCTCTTAGAGAGAGAAAGAGGAGAAATCTCGCAAGGTAAGCCGATTTCTCCGACGATCTAGCTCCTAACGTGTATAACCTTGCTTCTAAGCTTCTCTTTCATGCTCTTTATGGTGTTGGAAGCTCAATTTTCATGGTTTAAAAGGGGCTAGGGTTCAGCCATATTGAGTAAAAACCAGAGGGAGCTTGAGGTAACTTTCGAAACTTCAATCTTTGATTGTTCTGGCTGCTGTGGTTGATTTAATCGGTGAAATTTCACCGGATTGTCTTTGTTTGTAAATTTGGAAAATGGGTTGGCCTAGGTGTTATGCTGCCCAAATTGATACTAAATGGTAGTTCTAACCCAATGTAATGGTCAATAAAGTGGTTAGGAGTAGAAAGGAACGCGTTTACGTAGCCGAAACCGAAAAACCCCAATTTTCCCCGGGGAATTGAGAATTTTGGCCAAGCCTAGTTTGTAGGGGTTAGAGATGGATTTTCAATGATTTGATGATTCCATTGAGTTCAGGAGCACAAATTAGGTGGGGTTATAGTTGGTCACTTTTTCGGAAAAGGCCGAAAAAACATAATTACGAAAACGCCCCTGAAACCTTTAAAGTGGGGCTGCCAAGGGTAAATTTGTAAATTGACATTTAATTTGATAATTCTGAGTCAGGAAATGGATTCCTTGGGCGAAAATATGTAAGAATAGCCCATGTTAAAGTTTCAAGAAAAGTACAGCCGGATCGGGTACGACAGGGCAGGCTGGGTCCCCGGGGGTATTTTAGTAAATTTTCAATATAGCCTCATATAACCCCCAGAAACACTATGGAAGTGTCTAAATAGTACATTTGACAATGTAAGATCGAATGTGAAGTCCCGAGTTGCTGGCACGCAAATCGAGGAGAAAAGACTGGAGGTAGGGGACTTACCTTACTTGCATGTATTTGATATCTTTGCTTGTGTAGTGATGTATGTGATTGCTTTACTTGATTGTGTAGAGCATATTTGAATAAATGAAGCTCTGTTTCTGTTTTGCTGTAACCATAGTTTTGTTACATGAAACATTAAGCATGCCAAAATGTCATTGTGGGGCATGCATCTAGATAAAGCTAACATGTCATACACATAGCATCTATCATGCATGCATTATGGTATCTGTTTCCTACTGAGATTCTCTCGAATCTCACCCTCCCCTACCAACAATTTAGACAAGGCAAGTGGCTCGTGGAGGGAGCGACTAGGACTCCTTCGAGATGAGAATTGGTAGTTGGTTACCAATGAATTGTGAAGACTGTATATGATTCGGTTGAATATATAGTTATGAATTTGAGATGAGATTGTGTAATCCCCATTTGAATAATTGTAATGGGTAATTGTGCCCTGTGTATCTTTAGCAAAGGTATGTACCCGGGATTGCTGGGATGATTATGTTGTGCACTCTGATATTTATATGAATGTGATTTATCTTCGCGTAGTAATTGTATTCGAAATGTGAATATGAGACCAAGTTAATTAGATTTTAAAAGGTATTTTTGAAAACCCTATCTCAAGGATGGGATTTTAAATGATTTTTGATTATTATTGGTCTCTATTTTATTTTAATCACGTATTTCGAATATAATTACGGAGGGGGTTACATGCATCGTAAAGCATGCCACAACTCGGATCTCAACTCGGTCCTACAATTCCAAATGTACCATTCAGACACTTCCATAGTGTTTATGGGGGTTATATGGGTCTATATTAAAAAATGATGTGCCCGACCGTGCCGCGCTCGGTCCGACCATACTTTTCCTGAAATTTTTAATCGGGCCCTTCTAACATATTTTCTCCCAAGGAATCCATTTTTTAGCTCGGTTTTCTTAAATTCCAACCCCATTTATGAATTTACTCCTGGCAGCCCCTATTTGAGGGTTTTAAGGCTATTTTTATCATTTCACTTTCTAGGGCTTTTCTCACTTTGCACCCAACATAAACCCTCCACAATTTTCCATTCTAAACACAATGCATTCATCAAAAACACCAGAATCCAGTCCAAACATAGCCCAAAACAGATATGGACCAAATTCCATAAAAATTGAGAAAAATGAAATTTCTTGATTTCAATCCATAAACCACATTCTTTACACCTCTAATCACTTATTTAACTACTTAATCACATTCTAAACATGATTT
This sequence comes from Inga leiocalycina, assembly GCA_963242795.1. Lineage (NCBI taxonomy): Eukaryota > Viridiplantae > Streptophyta > Magnoliopsida > Fabales > Fabaceae > Inga > Inga leiocalycina. Next base: position 66,667,253 of record OY725321.1, read on the forward strand.
GTAGAAATTTGGGCAGTATAACTCCTTAGGGTTATCACTTTTCAAATTTACAAAATCAACCAACCAATACCAAAACCAAGCCAAGAACAACAACAATAATAAACCACAAGAGTTGATGTTCTTGAAGTTACCTTGATTTTCTTCACTTTCTCTCTCTAGAAATCGTCCTCCCTCTCTCTTCTAACCCTTGTGATTTGCTTGCTAAACATAGTGTTTCATGGAGAAGAAGAGATTAGAGAGGAGATCATACAAAAAAGGAAGCTTGATCACATAAACATACAAGCTTACCTTTGATCTTTCTTAGTTGAGCTCTCCTCCTTCCCTCTATATTTCTTAAGGCTTCTCTCTCTCTCTCTCTCTTGTTCTTGACGTGAAATGAGCAAGAAAGATGAAGTATGGGCTTCATAAAATATCTCCAATTTTCCTCTTAATTAATAAATGATAGGATAATGAAATCTAACACAAGCCTTATACTTGAGTTTATCCTTTTCCAACTTGTGTCATAAGCCTCCAATTGCAATTAAACCAATTCTCCTCCATTTGGTTAGCCCAAAAACGTCCTAAGGGCCCTTCATGCACAACATTTGGGCTTTCATTCCATTAATCAAACTACATGTACCAAGAAATCATATTTTAATCCAATTTCCATTTGTGTTCATCTTCATAAATTATAAATTAATCCTTTGCCTTACGATATTGACACTTGGTATGTTTATGAGCCAAATAATTATTTTCCCCTCTTATTTCCTTATTCCACAATTTACACAATTGCTAACACATTTTATTTTCCAATTTTCAGAATAGTAGGCCTTCTTGGCAGATTTTCTGCCCTAACGTTGAAAAATCATAGCTAAATCTGTAGACCTTGATTCACCACGATTCTAAAGGCTATAAAACCCTTATTGAGTCTAGTGTCAAGGAAAAATATAGCCTTTTACTAGCTGGAAGCATCTAATTCCCAGATTTTCAATCTTTGCATGCTATTCCAAAAAATAGTCAATTTATCTTGGAAAACTTTAGAAATTCATAACTCTTTGTATATAGCTTCAATTGATTCATATGACTTATCAAATTAAAGCTTAGGATGTCTAATTTCACTTTGTAAAATGTCATAATTTTTGCTCATCATTTAGTCTTCCAAAACCTCATGAAAAGCTCACTGCCTCGTAGGAAATTTCTCTGAAAGCATAATCACTTTCTTCAACATTCACCGTTTTATTTTCTTTAATGCCCTGACGATATAAGAAATATTAGATAATGGATTTGGGACACCTGCTAAACTGGGGCTTAGCAGTCTACTTGATTTAGGCTTATTCTCAAGCCTCCAATCCTAAAATTCGGGGTATTATACTTAAGTGTAACATCCTTACTTTTAGAGCTTGCCAAACTGTTTCTTTACTCAATTCATTTGCATATGTGAATAGAATAACAGTACTAATACTATTGTGCCAATATACATCCAAAGAATATACAATATATTAAATCAATCAAAGCTGTAAAGGTCATCTCAGATTACAAATATTTACAGATAACCAACAGACATTCTAAATTTTCTTCGTTCTTGCCGTATCACTGGTCATTTCTTACCTTCTTGCCCCGAGAGCCGCTTGCCTTTACTGTATAGTTAGACATTATTGAAATGGTGAGATTTAAAAGAATCCCAATAGTAACAACAATCACTCATAGAAAATGTATATCCACACAACATGCTAAACCAATCATAGTAGTTAGAACACACAACAACATTTAGGAACACAATCATATAACACAATCACGGGACCTATTGGGCTTATCATCCAGTGCTAAGTATCCTCATCTGAATGCTCATCACAATAGGCCCTAACGCCTCATCAATTGCAAATAATAGTAAAAGCACACATGCAGAACAATACATAGTGTATGAGAGAAAGAGTTACTACCTGTTTACCTTTCTAACCACTTGGCTTAATTCACAGTCTTCCGATCGACTCAGGTGAACATCAAATCCTACTAGTTAAAATACACAAGTAACTGGGCCATTACTTGTTCCAGTTCAGATTTTTAATAATACATTGTTGGTTATCTAACATAGTCATATCAAATTCTGTAGAAAAATCCTGCCCAAATACTTTTCATAGGAATTCCATAAACTACCAGCTTTTGTCCAAACTTTGAAAATTCATAACTAATTCCAGATAAATCCAAATGGATCAATTCTAGTTTCTTCTTAAAGCTCTTAATGTCTATTTTCAAAGAAAAATACCAGTCATAGTCAAATATGACTACAAGTTTCCAGAAAATACGTCAAACATGGTCTGCCCTAGAATTCATTCCAAAATAAGGCTCAACTTTGAAAAATCATATTTTTTAATACACAGCTCCAAAAATCATGTTCTACCTATCAAATTAAAATTCAGGATGTCTACTTCATCCTATAAAATTTCATGGCATTTAGACCATGTTTGACTATTCAAAAACATGCCACAAAAAATCTATTTTCCAGAAACAAATTGGACAACAATGCACACTTAACTTCCAAATTTCAGAATTCTTTACACAATCATCTAAAAATCATAACTACATGCTCTTTTACATAATTTTGCATGTAGAATTCAATGAAATACTCAAAAACACAAAAATCCAGCTCCTTTCCCTTGTTCTGTACAAAACCGTACAGAACCCTAACTTTTCCTAAAAATGTAGTTTTGCAATTTCAGCCACAGAAACCATCATACAACCATATAAGACTATTTCTAATCACATATTCATCATCATATGACCATTAAACCTTAGAAAACCCTTTGGGCATAATTTTTATGGTTTTATATTTTCATAAAATATCCAACAAAAACACAATATAATCCAGCCAAAATGAAGGTTACACTTACTAGAACATGATTTTGTGAGTTCTTAATTTCTTTAGCACTTCCTCTGAGTTGATGGCACCAAACAACTTAGATCAAGAAGCTAAAACCGTAGAAATGAAGCTTGGATCATGTAGATGAAGATTTGTCAAGGGTTTATCGAACGAAATCGCCGATTCAGGGTTGAAACACAAGAACTTCTCCTTCTTCTCTCTCTTTCTTTGTCCTTGAATTTTTCTAATTTTCCCTTATTTAATTAGGCTGGCTGAATTCATATATGGCTTGGGGGCAAAATGTCCAAAATGCCCTTGGTTCAATCCTACCGTCCAATTACCTTTTTCCTTGGATCATAATTGTCTTTCCCTTTCCTTATTGGGCCTTGACCAAATTCAACAAGGTTAAGGGAAAAATCCTGATGATTTTCCTCAGTTCCTATACCCGGTGTTTGAGAAAATTGGATATATGTCAAAACTAAGAACTGATAAGACTAATAATTTAATCTGTGGACTGATAAATTCATCTACCAGCTTGACATCTTCTAAAGGATATAATGAGGTGGCAGCTCCTCATTAGTCTAACATGTAGGTAAAAAGCCAAAAATCACTTTAATAAAGATTCTTTTTGACGTGGGGCCAGCATGGATTTACTATTCATTATTCTGGTTTTGCACCACGTGTCCCCCCTGTAAGGCCCACTATGGGGCCATCTTCCCTCCTCCCAGGGGAATCCAATATGCTCTATTTAGTGCTCCTATAGTCGGTACCCCAATGCATATACGGACCAATCGTAACCACTGATTCTCGGTATGTAAATCACCAAAAAAATGCATCAAATTGTCCCCATGATCATAAGGACCATGGCGCCATACGCATATGAACCCATAGACACCAATTATTTGGCTGACCAATTGTACATATAATCACCGGTTACCGAAAGTCAGAATATTACATTAAAGGTGGAAAATACATAAATCCTATTGTTCTGAGGTTGCTGCAAAGATTTTAAATAGTTAATTTAGAAATATTTAACTTTGGATGTATTTAATTTTCATTTACGATAAATTGTATGCTACAGGATGAGCTTGAAGAGCAAAGTAGCCAAGGTTCCTTCAAACAAAGTAGATAGATGAAATTTTTATCAATGGCAATTGGGAAGCCAAATCACCCCAGTCGCGTTTAAGGTGAGCCAAGGGGAGTTGGTCTCACAAAGTATTTTGGATGAGCTTCACAATATTTGTCACAAGGTGAACCTAGTAGGGAGCTTATGAACAAGGTTCGACAGGAAGTCACATAAGATCTCAAGGTGCAAATTCACCAATCACTCTGACAAGAGCTATTGAACAAGCTACATGGTGAGATGAGATCTCTTGTTTAATCAGAGAGGGAACATGAGGAATGTAGAACCTAATAATTTCGGCCTTCCCCAACACCAAAGGAAGTTATAACCTGTCGGACTTACCACTTGGCAACCCTTCTCCTACTCTAGAGTCTGGAGAACCTTACACTATCTATTTGAATGTCCCGCTGCTATGTGTTGTTGCCAATACTCTCATTCATACATAAGCTACCACCCAATATCATAAGCAAATTCCATATGGTTTATGTAAGGTTACTATAACATGTGTTCGAGATGAGGAGGAAACTGTAGACATCCTAGTTCCTGATCAACAGGTTGTCACATTAGGTCAGCTGATAGGATCTTTCATCCTTTTCCTGGAAAATCTTATTCACATGGCGACGGCTACACCTCCAATGGTAGGAAATACCTTACTATTATTTGAGTTTTTTGTCATCCTACTTATAATCTACATCTTATGTTTATGTTTTAATAGGATCAACAAAATGTAACAAAATTTCCCTTCCTGGCACAACTACAACTATAACGCCCCAAATTTTGATTAAAGGCTAATTGCAATTATTGTGAATGATTATGGGGATTAATGTGGATTTGAGATCTAGATTAAGTATTGGGAGTGCTCTATACCCCATATTTTAGCATAATTATGTGGTAAAATAATTATTAGGCTAAATATAGGGGTAAATGGCACATGGAAGAAGGAAAAGAATTTGATTATGAATTATGTGGTAATTTTAATTAATATTCCATAATCAAGGAGAAATTAAAAGAATGGCCATAAGTTTGTGATTAATAAAGGAATTGATTACTAACTAAGAGAAATGAGATGAGTAACTAGATGGCTAATGGAGGGATTAAGGTGACTAATTGGTTGATTACTTTATGATAGCCAATAAAAATATGGCACTTGGCATGTTGAGAAGAAGCAAAAGAGTGTAGAAAAGTCAAATCTCCATTTGTTTAATCTTCTCTCTCTCTCTCCCCCCCCTCCTATTTCACCTAAAGAGACAAGGAAGCATGGACATCATCATTTCACCTTCTTCAAGCTTTCTTCTCTCTCATTTCTCTTTCTAAATTCGTCCACTATTGGAGCTCCAAGGATAGAGGAAGTATTCTTTATAAAAGGTGAGCTTTTGACCCTCTAAATACTTCTAATGGAAAAATGCTCTTCTATAAACTTGTTCCTTGTGTTGAGAGCTTCAATTTCATGGTATTAAATTTTTCATTTGGTGTTGTTTGAGCTCTAAAGAAATTTTAAAGTTGGGAGAATCAAGGAACTCCTTTGGGGAAAGTTGTAGAGGTGAGTAAGACAAACATTTTCATATAGGTTTTGTAGCCATTGGTTGAGTTTGGATTTTTTGGAAATTTTGCCTTGAATTTTGAAAATGAGGGTAATTGTGTTGTTGGTATGTTGTTGTCACAGAATTAGTGCCTTGTTTAGTGTTTTGAATGAATAGAATTGAATTGAAGCTTAAAGGTGAAGTTTGGCAACTTTGTGTTTGGTTTTGTGTATTGGTCAAAACAGGGCATGTCAATAGGTTTTGATTTTGGTCATTTTGAGGTTACCATTGTGTTCCTTGTGAGAAACTGTATGGGAATAGGTTTGGTTATTGATTTTAGAGTCATTGGACACTTTGGTAGAAAATTGGAAATCTATCAAGTGTGAACTCTAGTCTGGGCAGTCCGTTTGCATGAAAGTTTTGAATAAACAAATGGTTTTGAAAAATTATGAAACTTTTCAATCTTAAATTTCACATCCCAAGCTTCACAATGGACATATAATTCACGTCATTTCATTTTGTGAACTGAGAGTTATGCTTTGCCAAAATTTGGGACAAAACCTGGACTCTGTTTTGGAGCAGTGTTGAGTTTTGTATAATTCTAGAATTTTATAGTGATTTCTACTTATTGTCCATATTTTTCCAATAAATTGGACTTAAATACCTTTTATTTGGCTTTGGAATCACTTCATTTCAATTTTTATAGAATTAGTTATGATTTTTAGAAGTTCAACCAAGAATCAGGGAATTTCTTGGCTGCGGCCTAAACCTTTCTGTCCTGATTCTGGCCACGGGCCATGGGTGGCTGGCCGCGGCCCAAGGGTGTGCTGGCCACGGCCAACCCCTGTGTTCCAGTACTTTAAGTTTTTATAAAGTGATATTCAACCTATTATTTCCCAACCTTTTAAGGCTTTTATTAGAGGCATCTGTGGCCTCTTAAAGGTCAATTATGATAACCAAATTTAAGTGTTATGAAGTGAATTAAGTCTTGGAATAGAATATAACTCTTTATCCCTAATTACGGATTATAGGATTTGTCATTTGCCCTACTCAGGAGATACCGGTGCCAGAATACGCCCGGAATGACCAAGGTAGTGACCCTTCTCTCATGTTGTGTATGATGTTTGGGTATGCATGACTTGTCCTTAAGCTTTGTGGAATGTATATGCCATGGTCCATTACAGCGTGAGCAATGCAGCATGAGCTGTTTAGTGATTGGCATTGGTCATCTCTAGCTTGGTCGTTGTAGTGCTGTTGTAATCGACATGGATCTTTGTGAATTCGACCTGTGGGGCGGTGTGTTGTGAATCCAGCCGTGGACTGTGTGTTATGTATCTTGTTTGTATGGCTTGCATATGAAATGCTTTATATGAATCCCAGCTATGGTGAAATATATTGTGTGAACTGTTGTGGTGCAATACAGTGTGAGCAATTCAATGTGAGCAAACGTAAGGGTGACATGAGTCATACCTACCCTTGCCGCTGTAACTACCGTTGTAGTTGCCATGTGTGTGTGATAATTTGCTTTCATGCCTTATTATTGTGCATACTATGAGTGATTGGTTACTACAGGGATTCTTTAGAATCTCACTCTCCCAAACATAACTTGTAGACAGGGCTAAAGGATCAAAGGGAAAGCGGACGACGAAGAGTGGTTAGAGCTTCAGATTAGAAGTTTCATTTTGAAATATTTGGTTATCACATTGTATTTTGGATTATTTTATTAGGAAACTATTGTATATATTGGAATTGTAGTATAGTTTGTGTAATCCCCTGGACAAGAGAAATGAATTATAAGCATTGTCCCTTGTAGAACCCTTATTTATTAAATGGAACCCGAGTGTGTCGGGAATTTACACTATGTACTCTGATACGTATGAATAAAATCAACCTATACAGGCCAATTGTGTAATTTTATTATGAATATGAAACCATTGTGAACAGGGTTTGGAAAAAGTTTTATAAACCTTGATTTTGGGAAGTCTGATTTTGTTTAAATCCTAAATCTCTTTATGGTCTCTAATTCTACATTAATCATATGTTTATGAACTAATCTCGGCCTTGGTTGGAAGGGGGTTATAACAACAACATCATAAAAACATTGGCCATATCGACTTGCAGATTCCTTAAGGGATTATGGCCGAAAGACTATCCTTTTCCTTTACAATTGATAAGAAATATCTCAAGGAATTCATATATTTGGAGGAGATAGATATAGGATGGGTTTACCTTGCAATCATGTAAGTTTTTGTTTTTTTTGCTTCAATTAATGTAGTGGTTTTTAGGTTTTATATATTCAATAATTCACTTATCATTTTAATTCTATTATAACTTCTTCCATAACATATGTGTCGAATTGGAAAGAAATAGTTTATATGGATTCTTATGTCCTGCAAATACTACAAAGAAGAATAATAAGTTGGAACTAAGGATGACCTATGTGGGCTACACAATGGGAGAGACTAAATTGCCTTGTTATCTAGCGCCATTTTGAAGGGTACGTGCTTTAGCTTAGTCTATTTATGATATTTAAGAATAAATTGCCTTGTTATCTGTATATGTTGTTATAGTTACCATTGGAGACTGTGAGTTGTTTCTCCCGTCATGAACACACTCTACTGGTTTGATTTCTTGGGTCACAGGCCAAACGAAGAAATAAAATCCATGTTTAGCACGTCAGTTAATTTGTTTGTAAATCATTGATTCTTGACTTAAATAAATTGTTTAATTTTCTATTGATTTTCATTTTAATAATAGTGCACTTAAGACAATTAAAGCCACATGAAGAGAATTATCCTACACATGATCTAGAATTAGCAGCATTAGTATATGTACTTAAGATATGGAGGAATTATCTGTATGGTGCTACCATAGAAATCTATAGTGAGCACAAAAGCCTCAAGTATTTATTTGATAAAAAAGAATTATATATGAGGCAAAGAATATAGATGTATTTTTTGAAAGATTATAACTACACCTCAAAATATCATCCAGGTAAGGCAAATGTAGTAGAAAATGCACTTAGTAGAAAAACCATACATAAGGCTGGTTTAATGATTATTGAACATAAATTGAGAGAAAGTTTAACACCCGCCTTCTTTAGCTGAAAGTTGAGGTTAATTATACTAAGCATCGAGTGTTAACTGATTATTTTAGCTTTACAAAACATTTCAGCCATAAATTGGCCGTTTAAAATTACTTTTCCATTCTTAACTAGGTATGCTTTGTTAATTACATCATTTGATATATCATACAAGATAGAGTGTTACAAATCACTCTTCAATCCTTCTTCACACTTCCACTGCGCAACTCTGATGTATTCAACTTCTGTGCTTAACACACCCATATTGTTGGGAGAGGGAGAGTGAGATTCGGGGGAATCTCAGTAGCAAACTTTGCTAATTATGCACACAAGATACAAGTTTAATATGAGACATGCTTACTTACATAAATTCATGCTAGTATAATGACATTCTTACATGCTCAAAGCTTTATGCATTACACAAATAGTCATAGCATAAGTAAAACAAAACTTCAATCATTCTTATATGCTTCACATTATTCATCACAGCAATTAAACACGACAATACATAAGCATACTTACCAAGTAAATGCAAGTCAAGAAAGTTTTACTACCTTTCGCTTTATTTCCTGCTCTTGTACCTTTTCTTCTAACAATTGAAGTTGCTTGAAGAACCTTCCATTCTTCTTGTTTCTTGTCATCACATGGCCCTAGATACATATCCACATCATTAGAGCCCTGATAAATGAATGTCCAATGTGGTTACTTTAGCCTTTATGACATGTATCTAAGACTTGGTCTCATACTTGCTCCAATTTCTTAAAATGTCATAAATTCGTGGGTCACTTTAATTTGCCAAATTTTTTGACCCAAATCTGAAAAATTATAACTAAATCTAGAAAAATCCCAACTAAGCAGTTCCAATTTTTGTGTAAAGATTTTTCAGTCCTATTTCAAAGAAAAATATCATAGAGCACCAATTTTAACCACACAATTCCAGAATATTCATCAAAACTAGTCTGCCACAGAATTTGTTCCAGATTCATGGTTAAACTTTGAAAAATCATAACTCTCAATCCACTAATCCAAACGATTATTATTACCTATCAAATTAAAGCTTGTAAAATTTCATGAGGTTTGGACTAGGTTTGACTATTCCAAAACACACCACAACAAATCTGTTTTTAGAAAAACGAATTTGGCAGTACTATTCATCATCTTCTAAAATTCAAGATTTTCAACACAATCATCTAAAAATCATAACCACATATTTTTCCACATAATTTTGCATGAAGAATCCAATGGTATACTCAAAAATATCAAAATCCATATCTTCCTTCTACCCTGTTCAGACAATAAAAAACCCTAACTTTCAGAAAATTGTGTTCTTGCAAATTTAACCACAAGAATCATCATAGATCATCATAAAACCTCTTCTAACATCATAATCACCATCATATGAACATCAAACCCTAAAACTCTTCTTGGTCAAAAATCTTAGGGTTTCAATTCAAATCGAAGCATATACTTACCAAAACTCAAATTTATGATATGTTCTTGATTCCGGCAACACCTGCCCTGAGTAGATAGAATCAAACTCCTCATATTAGAAATCCAACACCATAGAAATGAAGCTTGGAGTGAGTAGAAAAAGGTTACTAAACACTTAATTGAACAAAATCGCCGATTCAAGGCCTAAAATCACTATGGAACACTCTAAGAGCTCTTCCTTCTATCTTCTTTCTCTCCTCCTTGGCTTTCTCTTCTTTTCTTCTATTTTGGGTAGCTAAATGAAATATATAGAGGGAAGGAGAGGAATGAATTTTTAGTTTCCAAAATTGCCCTTGGTTTGTGTAAAAATTACCAAAATGCCCTTCGGTTTGATTTCAACTATTCTTTCCTTTTCCTTCAATCCTAGCCGTCCATTTGTCCCGGGGAGAGATGATCTAGTTAGGTGTCCAATTAGCCATCAGATATTTTTCCAAGAAGTTAAAAAGTAGCTTTTAATGTGTCACGATCTGATTGGCCCTTTTAAAAAAACTATTTTTTTAAAGTTACTTTATGTATGTGGGACCCGCTACTTTATTAAAGTTTATCAAAGCCTACTCAGGGTTTCTCTTGGTCTGCTCCAAGATTATGATGTCTTCTTAAAAACGTAGGGTGCATATACCTGTCTTAAAAATGCTATGTGCACACCCATACCAGCGTGTTTCACCCGACTAATCGATCACACGTTTCACAAGGAAGCTAGGTGGCATTTTTCTATAGCTCTTGAACACATACACCAATATATATCCCTGGTTAACCACACATTCCAAACCCACATATAATCTGGATACTGGCTCTCTATTTGGAGAGCCAAATCATATAGTTCCTAAAAGTCATTTTATCTCTTGATCGTTCTTGGGACTCTTACCAAACTGGGCTTAGTAGTCTGCTTGATATGGACTTATTCTCAAGTCTCTATGCCCAAAGTTTAAGATATCACATAAAGCTTTAGGGATATGGGTATCTCTCTTCATGTGTCTTTGGGTAAACTATTCATGAGTGAAAATGACTTAAGGAACCAAATCAAAGATGCCCACTGTGAGGATGAATTCTTGGAAAAAGTTAAAAGACAAATATCCCTAGGAAAAGCCAAAGAATTTAATAGGGTTTAAGGTACAAAGAAAGATTTTGTGTTTCTTAGAAGCCAAAATTAAAAGAAAAGATTTTAGCTAAAGCTTATAAGAGCAAATATACCTTACACCTAGGTGCTACATAGATCTACCATGATCTAAAGAAATTATTTTAGTAGCATGGGATGAAAGTTGATATAACCAAGCATGTGTCTAAATGTTTAGTGTCAAAAAGACAAAGGTGGAACACCAAAAGCCACTAAGTTTACTCCAACCCTTAGACATACTTGAATGGAAGTAAGAGAGTATATCCATGGATTTTTTTATGGGATTGGCAAGAACATCATTAAGGAATGATGGTATTTGGGCAATTGTTGATAGGTTAACCAAGTCCACACATTTATTAACTATAAAGTGTAAAATCCTTTCCTTATAACAATAATTAATAGTATTTAACCTGGTAATTGATCTAAACACTATCATGGTTTTGAAAGACTATTGATTATTAAAACATGTTAACCTTGATAGAAAAGTTTAAAACTTAATTTTCAAAAGGACTATCATGGTTAAAAGAACAAAACCTCTTAACAATAATTCTACCACAAAATTGGGCTTTAGCTTTCTCAAAATCTTGAATAAATATTCACCATCAAGCCCAATACAGGTATCCAAACAAAATCTTATTGAAATGCCAAAACATACTTGCATCTCAAACTTATATAAGGGGATCCACTAGATTTCCAAACACATACAAAAACCTAGAGGTCTCTAGTCTGCCATCCAAATGCAATCCAGCAATAATTAATAAAAAGTCTCTAGTTACTATAGTAAATTTCAAACAAATCAAAGTATGCAAAATGAGCCTTATCATGGCAATTTATAACTATTCAACATAAACCAAGAGGGATGGAAGCCCTATAATTTGCAGTAGTAGCTCAAGCTTCCAAAGACTTACCTACCTAACCCATACGGGAACTATCACCTAGAAAAATGTTAAATCAATAGGGTGAGACAAATGCCTCAGCAACCAATAATCCATCTCATTAGGCATACGAGTAAGGGTTTATAAGGTGTTAAGTGGCAGAGTTATAAATTTATAGCATTATCAAAAATGTTACATGGTTACATGAATATCAATTTACAATATCATAATCTCATTCTCATATTTATCACATGGGTGCACAAAATAAATACAAAAATTTATTCTCAATCCTCCTTTATTTCCTTTGATTGAACCCATTAGCTAGTACTCATCCACATAAATGGTAGTTCGACCTAACAAGCTTACCGATTGATCTAACCTTGTTGCAAGGTTAATCACAAATAAACTAAGCTAAATGTAGAAAAAGTGAAATCTAGCCTAGGTCAAGTCTCTAAGGAGCCTAATGGATGTTAAAATTCTGAGCTAATCTAATGAACCACAAGTTATCAAGTAACAAAGCAATGACAGTGACATTTAGATTCTGTACTTTTTTGTTATAAAATTGAGCTCTACTATTTATAATTTTTTATTATTATATAGATGAAATAGTGTGAAATGAAGGTAATATGAATGTTCCCCTAGAGATAGCCCTTGCCTTCCTCGTCCTCTTAATATTCTCAATTCCTTATCTGAGTTTTAAAGACAAAACCAACAACTTGTTGGCTCACTTAATTAAACAACTTACAATCGTAAAGAACTAACAAGTATTGGAATATATTGAATCGATCATGAAGTCTAAATCTACTCAATCAAAGTTCATAATGCAAGTCAATTCAGGAATCAAAAAGAGCAAACTCTACTCGACCTTGCAAATGACTTATCATATATCTAAACCCTAGTTTGATCAGTAGCTCAATGTGTAAAAAATCAATATAAATCTTAAAATCACATTCTGTAATAAAACCTGTCAAAGTATAACGCAACTCTAGACTAAGACTAGTGAAATAGAAGAAAAATTACCTTGTAACATAACAAGGACTCAAGCTTAGTTCCATCTCCAAGTGAACAATAATCAATTAGCCACGCATGATCATGGTCTATATGAAGTCTATGATGGCCAACGAGAATAAGGGAGAATGAATTTAATAGAGTTTAGAAGGTAAATAGTGAGATGGAAATGTAGGGAATGAAATGTGGTGATGGTGGTCGAGAGTGGATGGTCGCGGTGATGGTATAAGATGGAGTCATCATCCAGAATGTATACGAGCTAGAACCAAATGATTTAGATCTAGGTTTTCTATTCATAAAGTCAAATTCCATGTCTACTCTCATTGTCAAATTCATTTTATGCCATTTTACCATTCAATTTTCAAGATAAGTGAAACATTGCCATTTTGTTAAGTACAAGTATTTTAGCATTGCTAATTTGCTTATGGTCCTCTCGAATCATAAATTCTTAGTCCTTGAGAATAATTTCTACAATTCGCTTAAACCACTTTATTTTTGTGCAAGTAAAGCACAAAGTAATGAAGCATTTTCTTCACATCATTAACAACAAATATATCAATAAAGGTTCCAAAACAAGAATAAAATCCCATAAAATCACACAATTAACTCTACTAATCTATATATTTATCACTGATCAAGTGATATGGATCAACCAAAATCCACATAGCATAAGACCTAACTATAGGTTCCCCTATAATGTATCTGTAGGGTATCAAGGCCCTCCTAAACACAATGGGCCAAAGGACTAGCTTGTGTACATTTGGAAGGATAGCTATCCAGGATCTAAGACCTGCCCAAGCTTGGAGAAATAGTTGGACACCCTTCAGGGAAAGTGACCAGGTAGTAACTATTTCTTTCATATGTTATGAGATACATTCCATGTTTGTGGTTTCATTATGAGTTTTGAAAGCACTCACAATTTGCAAGGTGGTTGCCTAGGGCCTAATACGCGGGTGGATGCCTAGGCCATGAAAAGTACAGTTATGCATTAGTGGAATCCCAGGGCCTGCTATGCAGGTGAACACTCGGGGCCAAGTGATTTATATACCTAACGCTATGGTAATATGATATGCTGCATGATATGTTTTGAATGTTGATTTCTTTTCTCATGTTATATGATAACTGTGTGGCATGCTCTGTATTCTTGTATATATGTTATTGAATGCCTGTTACTACTAAGATTCTTTGGAATCTCACTCTTTTCCTATAATAACTACAGCATAGGCTAGCAGCTCAAGGGACAAGAAGGTAAACTCGAACAACTAGAGGACAAAGCTTAGAGATTTTATTTCCTATTCGTTGTCTATTTTGGTACTCTATATAATGTGTATAACTTAAGATCATAACTATAGTACCAATAGTAGTAATGGTGATGGCAGCCTCACAGACGTATGGTAAGTGAATAGTTACCTACTAACTTGGTAAATAAAATAGAATAGGGCATCTATACACCAAAAGGTCCATAACAAAATGATGACATAAGGGTAACAAGCAGAGAGACACTTGAATACTCTGATAAAAGAGAAATAAGAAATGATTAGTTACGAATATGAACCACTTTATAATAGTTTTAAAAAGTTTTAAGTTATTCAGAAAAACCCACTCAACTAGAGGTTCAATTTCTGTCTTGAGATTGGGAATTGAAAGAGTCTAGAAAACAATCACGATTAGTGGTTTGAATTTGTTGTGTGAAACTCATCAGATTGATCACGAAAAATAAGGTGTTGCAGTTATGGTGAAGAAAAATCTGGATAATACTTGGTATGATTATGATTTAAATCTTGTGTAATGATAAAGCTTTAATAGATTAAGATAATGTTTGGGAGTTTATGGTTGCTAGATAGTGAATATAGATGTTTCATTGTGAGTTAGTTTAGATGCCTATAAAGTGTTTGGTGAATTGTATGGTGTATAGAATTTAGTTATTGTAGTATATTGTGTGATGGATAATTTGAAGATTGATGCACACAAGCTATCTATTAATGAGTGGAAATTTATTTGCTTACTTGACCTCTCATGTATGTGAATTACAACTAATAAATAATGTTTTTTCACTTAATTGAGTGGTAGTTGGGAGTTTGGGAATATATATTGTGGGGGTTAAGTTTTGGTGATTAAATTTAATTTTGGAAGCATAAGTGTTGGATGTACTAGCTAGGGTTGAAGTTATTCCAAACTTTAAGTGTTGGATGTACTAGCTAGGGTTGAAGTTATTCCAATATTAAATGAACTTATAACTATTTTGTTCATGAAAAGGATTAAGGTCCAAGTTTTCCCTTATAATCTATATTGTTACAACTTGACAATTAAGATGGTGTTGTTCGTTGCCAAAATTGTATTGTTAAGTGATTTGCAAAGTTTAAGATTTTGGTAAGAATTGTAAAATCTAAGAAAAAGGATTATAATGAAGAATTTTGTTGAATGAGATATTTTAGTAACTTTATATAAAGTTATAATTGGATAATGACGTTGTTGTTTTGGGACATTAGGGAAGCAAGGACTAACAAGTTGGAAGTAGCTAAATAGGAGAAAGTGATATACGTAGGCAGTACAAGTAAGTAAATATCATCCCATTAGAATTTTTAGAGTTTATATTGTTAACCCATGTTTTATTACTTTTATTCTATTTAAATTTTCAAATTTCTTAAGCATGCTTTCATCAAGGCTAGTTTGACTAAATTATATCATTTGCATGTTGATTTTAAATCTTTGAATAGAACAAGGATTTTATTCAAAGTATTCGCTCTTTTTCCTTTTGGATATATTGAATACTCATGTATAGAATTGCTAGAAATTTTCAAAGTTATCATTTAAGAGCTCTCATGCTGAGATGGTTCTATATTTTGAAATGTTTTTTATCTTCTATTAATTGAGAAAGGATTTTATCAATGATTCAATTCCATATGTAGAGTTTCGACACTTCACACAGCTTAATTGTTGGTCATCCCCTACGCAGGACTAGATAAGGTAACTCAACCACTAGTTTTAAGCCCTACTCATGACCAAGGATTGGAGCTTCACATAGGTGCCCATACACTTGTTCAACCCCTCTAGCCAAGGCAACCGTAGGGTGGCTAGTCCCTACGCCATGTTGGGGTAAGAGCCAATGCTTTGTCCCACTCTCACTCAGTGAGAACCCCTAATCATGGCGGCGAATTCTAGCCATCTTTATAACCAGCTTTGATAACAAAACAAACTATGATGCCTTATTCTCGTAATTTGATCGGATGAGCTTGTACACAATTAGTTTGGACCACTTTCATAAAATCATTTTAACTTCCCAATCTCAACACAGGATTCAAACCTATAGTTGAGTGGGCTTTTTAGAAAATTTCAAACTCTTGCGGAAGCATCATTCAGTGGTTCACAACCTTATTACTACTCATCAACTCTGATCTTCATTTAATTTAATTATAGTGATTCGCTGCTCATTTCTCTGATCATACTTACATCATTCATTTACATATTCCTCAACTAATCAACCAGGCATGTTCATACAAGAATTCTCGTACAGTGATAATTTACTCATAACTAATTATCACATACAATTCTTCAATTCGCCCTCGCTTTTTCTTCTTGCACATCTCCTTACATTCATCTTTTAAGCTTACCTACCTATATGGTTGGTAAGGGAGAGTGAGATTCAAGAGAATCTCAATGGCAAATAGTATGAATATGCATGCAAGATATGTGCTTAATGCATGACATGCTTGCATTACATAACTCATGCTAACACAATGACATATCTGCGTGCTCAATGTTTCAAACAACTTATGGCCATAGCATAAATGAAATAGAGCTTTAATCAATATGTTTCACATAATCAAGCAAAGCAATCATATGCATCAGTACATAAGCACAAATATCAAATACATGGAGGAGAGGTAAGTTCACTACCTGGATTGCCCTTTCCTTGATTGACTGTTGATCCAAAACTGTATCCGGCTCGAGCTTCTGATATATCCTAAACTTTCAAATTTAGGATAAATGAGTTATTACTCATGAATAAATTATTACAAACTCACTTTGTTGGTTATCTAGGCTTAAAACTACAAAATGACCAAAATACCCCTGGGGACCCAATCCGAGTCCCTTTATACCTAGACCAATTGTACTTTTACAAAAATCATGACTACGCTAATACTACACAATTTTACATGTAAAATCCATTTTTGACCTCATATTGGGCAAATTTCAGTGCCAAATTATGAAAATGCATTTACAACACCTAACTTAGTATTTTCAAGGGTATTTTGACACTTTACATTCTAGAGCTTTTCTTACTTCGCACTCAACATGAACCCTAAACAATTTTCTATTCTAAACACAATGGAATCATCAAAAACACCAAAATCCAATCCAAACATAGCCTAAAACAGGTCTAGACAAAACTCCATAAAATTGGGGGAAATTGAATTTAATGATTTCCATCCATAAAACACCTTCTTTGCACCTATAATCACTAGTTTAACCACTCAAACACCTTTTACACATGATTAATCAAGATTTGGGCAGCACCTCCCCTTAAGATTTGAGACTCTCAAATCAAAAGTTCAACCAATAAAAGCAATAAATTCAACCACAACAACAACAACCTTGAATCTAACAAGATAACAAGGTTTTGTGGCTGTACCTTTGATTTCCTTCTTTCTCTCTCTAAACAATGACTGACTTCTCTCTCTAACCTCTTGATTTTGTCTTGCTACAAGTCATATTCATGAAGATGTGGAGATTAGAAAAGGTATTACAAGAACTAGGAGGCTTTAACACCAAGATTACAACCTCTTACCTTGACTTTTTACTTGAACCCTAGCTCTTCCTTATTCTTGAGCTCCCTTTCATCCAACACACATACACTCTCTCTCTCTATTTTCTATTGTTGGACAAAAATATGATCATAGAAGAGGATGATGATCACTTAAAATATCACCTCTTACATCTCCTCAACATAATATATTTTAATACTAATTTCCATGTGCATTTTTGCTTTTATGACTACATCTCTTTTACTTGGCTTGAGATTATTCCGCATGGCACCTTTAGCTACCAAGTAAACACTTTCTCCTCTTTTATTTCCTTCTTGACCGAAAGTCACATGGAAAAGGGGAATATTAATAGCTCTTTCTTTATCACAATTTGCCTTCTTGATTATAAAGCACTTCTAGTTGAAATTGTTGACCTTTTGACTTTCCCTTTTACTTAGCATAATTGTTTCTCTTTCTTCTTGCCAAAGTGATGTAAATGAAGGCCCATTAAAATAACCAAGTATGCTTCTTCACTTTGCTTCATCCATCTCTTGAAACTAATGCGTAATGGACAATTTATTACAAACTTGCTTTTTGACTTTTCAAACTTTAACTTTTTGCTTATTTTCATTCCTTTAACTTGGCCATTGCATTTAATCATTTATTCCCTTCATTCCTTGCCCAAAAAGTGACGTAAATGGGCTGTTGAAATAACTAAGTATGTTACTCCAATTGCCTCTTCTAATACTACAACTTTAACCTACAATTTTTTACTTTTCAACTTGAACTTTACTTGGCTACAATTTACTTCAACTCCCTCTTGACTTCACCTTTTTAGAAGTCCACACATACAATAATAAGGACAAATATGGGCTTTCAATTTTATTTAGCCAAATGACTATTTTGCCCATACATTTTTGCCATTTTCACACTTGCTGAAAAACTAGTAGAATTTTCACCCAACTTTGAAACTTTATATCTTTATTTTTAGAGATTCAATTAAGGCACTTCTAAAGTCCACTTAACCCTTATTGAGTCTAGTTTTAAGGGAAAATATATCCTTTAGTCAACTGGAAGCTCAATATTCCTAGAATTTAAATCTTTGGATGTTGTCAAATGGGACGTCATACACTAGAAAATAAAATTTTGGTCTCAGATAGTATAGCTAACCTTGTAGTCCTTCTCATCATAGAGATGATTTTATGCTGAAGTAGAGTTGAAGCATGGTCCTGAACAATCCTCCTTTTAATGTAAAATTTTAATTTATATATTACATTTTGTAAATCCTGTTTTAGGCGCTCCATGTAAACTATAGTTAGAATCCTTGCCTTTGTCATATATGTTGTGTACTTGTTAATATGCAGCATAGATCCTTTTATAGGATTGTTCTTGAATATGCTATTGTAGAACTTTTGGGAGGCCCTAATTATAGGGGAGGTTCTAACAGAATTTCTATAGATAGCCGATGACTCTTGTTAATGTAAAATGTATAACACTATATTTTTTATTGTAAGTATGTCCATAGATATAAATGAAAAATTTTATACAAAAGCAAGGCTAAATGGGATGTGGGTTTTCTCATATTCTGAACTGATCACACTTCAATTTTTGGGTGTGACAGGTCAAGTCTTACCCGATGTACCCTACTTCACTCATGTGACAATTTCTTGGAGTACCCTACTTACACGGCTAAATAAAATATAATGTTTAAAAAGCATAGGGGTGAAGTGTCAGCACAATAGGAAGTATGGCAATTACACTACTGAGGTGTCACGACAAGGCTGACCAGTGTCATTGCAACTAGTTCGGTATCAAGCAAAGAGACATCATGTAATTTTTGCGTGACCCACAGCAAGATGAGGTGTCAAATGATATACTCACTACATAACACATGGCATATGAGGTGTCGAGCAACAATGGAGAGTTGATTTATGTGTGACATATGCCTTGCTACATGCAAATATTTTTTAAATTTCCTTCATCTATAAATACCCCTCCAGCTTCCACATTCTTCACTTATCTCCTATAGGTCTCTCCTAGTCCTTAAGGTTTCCTTCTTTAGCAAGAACAAGTCTTACTACCTAAAGTTAGGGGATAAGGTTGGTTAGGAATTTCCTAAGCTACCAATATAGGTTATCTTACCTATAGAAGGTCCACTAATATCAGTCTGAGTTAAGAATATCATGTAGCAATACTACCATATCCTTACTTGTTTATTGCTTAAGTATAATGTCGCTTGCAATGCTGAATGTCTATTTTCTGTGATTGGGATTTGTATGTGATTGATTATTATTGCTGCACATAATAGTTAAGGGAAGGACATGATTATCCTTCCCTTATAGGGGATCTAAACATAGTGATCCACCCCTAAGTGAGATGATCCTCCTCACACTAGTTATTGGCCAATGATAGTAATGTTGTATTGTGTGTGAATTCTATATTTCCTTGTCATCATAATTATGTTTGCTTTGCTTGTGACTACTACTTGAGTAATTTTCATGTTTAAAGAAGGCTTCCTATTGCTATTGAGATTTCTCCCTAATTTATCCCCTTCCAACTCTAACTTCCACAGGTGCTAGTACGAGGAGAGGCAAGGATAAAGAAGTAATGACTTAAGCTGTTGTGATATCATATTTTGAAACTTATAACATGACCTTGTTATTTTGATGTGTGGAAACACTAGTATTGCTCTGATCAAAGGTTCTTTTTCTGTTACAGAAAGTTTTCAACCCATTGCTTTGATTCACGGTTCCTACTCTATTAATCTTTTTTGAAGTCACTTCAGGAGATATGGATTCCTAAGCAAATATCTCCTTTCTTGAAAGTATCCATATCTCCAAAAGTTATTATGAAAAGATCAACAGGGATATGATAAATAAACTAGTTCAATCATACCAAGATGCAATAAAGCATTCAAGGTAACATTAAATTGCTTTTGTAAAGTTTGTTTTTTGGAAATTGAAGGTTCCTGTCCTATATTTGTATGAGTGGGTGGCACCAAGTTAGAAAGCTATGAAATTCAACATTGTATCAGTCCTAAAGTCTTCAATGTGAGAGTTTTTGAGCTACCTAGTCTCGACTCTATCTAATAGAGTAATACTTCCCACATCAAGTAGTCATGCAATATGGGATGTATCCATATTTTCTAGGCTTTGTGGCTATTGCACTCTTGATCTATATATATCATAATGTAAATGTTCATCACCTATACCTTGTGTCTCATCAAAAATTTAGCCAGGGAATCAATGGGGTTGGTGGAAAAAACATGAATATTCATATATAGGAAAGGCCGTAAGGGTAAGCAAACCCTTGAGCAGCTCAAGGGTTTGTTTACCCCTTGCTTTGCTCAAGGGTTCGCATACCCTATTCAGCCAAGATTAATTCATGTGAAGAAATACAATTTATAGGTAAACAATTACATTATCACTTATATAGGTCAACAATTGCCATTGATTCTCTCCACAAAGCCTGGAATGTCCTGATCTATCCCATATTGCATTGAAACTTGATATGGGAGGTATTGTTCTATTATATAAAGTCTTATCTAACTAGCTCAGAAACTCTCACGTGAAGTGTAAAACCCGCCTTCTATAGTCATTAATTGAGGTTAATTATGCCGAGCGTCGAGTATTACCATTCTTTTAGCTTCATAATTATCTTATTATCATAAGGAATTGTCTCAAAATTTCTTTTCTATTTTCAACTGTTTGGGTACTCAGGCTATATTGCCTAGTTAATCATTCAAGTTCATACTCATTTTCTCTTGTTCATTTATATACTAACCGTAGATAGCGTTCTCTACAATATCATTCAATTGGCAAGCTTATATAATTAGTCACATACTGTAATAATTTTCCACATCACAAATTGTCATGTCTAAATCTTCCATTTGTTATCGTGTTTCCCTCCTGTATATCTTCATACATTCTTCTTCTGTCCTCAACATACCTATATGGTTTGCTGAAGGAGAGTGAGATTCAAGAGAATCTCAGTAGCAAACATTACATAAATGCATGCAAGATGAATGCTTAGTGTATGACATATTAGCTTTACATAAATTCATGCTAATATATTGACATGTCTGCATGCTCAATATTTCATACAACAAACTAATGGCCATTGCAAAAGTAGAAACAGAGCTTTAATCATTCATATATGCTTCACATAATCAAGCAAAGCAATTACATCCATCAATACATGTTCACTACCGCAAGTGCACGAATCGCGTCAAGTAATAAAGTGATAAGTAAAGATCGTTCCCACACAATTTGAGTAACAAATTAGTCAAGCAATGGACTTAGCGAATTCAATTAAGTTGAGCCAAAACATGTTGAGGTGAAAGAGAAATTTAAAACTATTTTTAGACTAAAAAAATTATGAAAGCAAATGACTCGTTAAAATTCAAGTATTAAATGGAACTTTGGATCGTTTATCCCCCTTGTATTTCAAAAGCACTCACTTAAATCCCCCCAAATATACGCTACTTAATGTGAGATTATACTAGCCAAGGATACTAAATTATCTATAAATGCTCTCTCGAGTCTCTAAATAGGTGCATAGTTTAATTAATTCATTAATCTCTTAATTAACTAATTAAACCCTGATTTTCATAACAAATCCTACTTGGTTATGTGAGGTCAATAAGTGTATCTCTACCTCATTAACAAAACTATCCATTCAATTAGTAAATTTCAAGCTCTCACACGATTTAATTCAAGTTCTACACTCAATCTAGCTCTCTCAAGCATTAATCAAGTGAACCCAACAATCTTGTTGGTGGCTAATCAACAAGAAGCATTAAGTAAAGAGTGAAATCAGCATAATCTCATCATTAATCACAAATATAAAGGGGAAAATGAGTACTTAATCCATACAAGGGTTCAAAACAAAAGAGTTTAGTTGCACATAATCATAAAATAGCTACAACTATCTAAGATAATTACATCCATATCAAAAATTTAGCAAAGAAAGGGAAGAAGAATGAGAAAAACCAAGGATTGGAGCCCTAAATCTCTTCTAGACTTCAACTCAAGCTTAGTATTCTTCAAGAAGCCAAAACCCTAGCACACAAAGCTCCTAGGAACAATTAAAAACTGTAGAATACCCTAATTTCGGCCTATCCCTCCATTAAAAACCCTCCACATGCGTTTCAGCAAGTCAAACGCATGGTTGCATTTTTTGGTCATGTGCTGAAGCATATGACACAAAGAACTCTACTCCTCGTTGGCTTCAACCAAGCGCCAAGTGCTGAAGCATATAGCACAAAAAGTTTAGATCTCCAATAACATAGCAACTTCCTCCCAGCCCATAAGCTTTCTTTGATTTTTGAGAGCTTTTATGACTTGTCTTCTTCCACCTTCAAAGAGGAGGTCTTCATGAACACTTTAACTTTCACAAATAATCATAGCTATATGCATTTAACTCATGATTTGGCAAAAGTTTGACTTTTCTTTTGTTCTATCACATTTTCTTGAATACTCTCTTTATATGCAAAATCTATACCCAAAAGTGAGTGAAAAGAGAAGAAAATATGCTAGAATGCTATCGATTTCCATGAATTAACAATACACAAGCATACATATCAAGTGCAAGCAATTTAGGTGAGTTTACTACCTGAATGCTTTTCAGTTCTTTACCGACAAACTTCTTCCTTTTAGGCTCGGGAAAATCTTCCATTCCTCTTCTTTGTCATCTCATGACCCTAGATACATCATCACATCATTAAAACCATGACAATTGAATGTCCAATATGGCTACTTTAGCCTTTAGGACATATTTCTAAGATTTGGACTCATACTTGCTCCAATTTACCTAAAATGCCATCAATTCGTGGGTCATTCAAATTTGCCATATTTTTTACCCAACTTTGAAAAACCAAAACTAAATATAGAAAACTCTAAATGGAATGGTTCTAGGTTCTATGAAAGGCTCTTTAAGTCCTCTTTCAAGGAAAAATATCACAGAGCACCAATTGGGACCACACAATTCCAGAAAATTCATCAAAGCTAGTCTTCCATATAATTCGTTCCAGATTCCAAGTCAAACTTTGAAAAATCATAACTATCAATACACTGATCCAAATGACTTTTATTACCTATCAAATTAAATCCCATGATATCTAATTTCATGAGGTTTGAACCAGATTTGTCTATTCAAAAACACGCCACAACAAATCTATTTCTGGAAAACGAATCTGGCAACACTATTCATCATCTTCCAAAATTCAAAATTTTCTACAAAATTAACCAAAAATCATAACCACATGCTTTTTCACACAATTTTTCATGTAGAATTCAATGGAATGCTCAAAAACAACAAAATCCAACTCTATCTTTCTGCCCTATTCAGACCACATAATCTATAACTTTCACAAAATTGTATTCTTGCAAAATCAACCACAAGAATCATCATATAACATCATAAAACCTCTTTTAACATCATAATCACCATCACAAGAACACAAAACCCTAAAAACACCTCTTGGCCGAAAATCTTAGGGTTTTAGTAACTCAAGAAATCATCAGGGAAATCACAGAATATTCAATTCAAATCGAAGCATGCACTTACCAGAACTCAAATCTATGATCTATTCTTGATTCTGGCAGCACCTCCTCTAAGTATACATAATCAAAATCCTTGGATTAGAAATTCAAAACCATAGAAATGAAGCTTGGAGTGAGTAGAAGAAGGTTAATGAACACTTAATCTAACGAAATCGTCGAATCTGGGCTTGAAATTACTCCAAGGCTCAGGAACTCACCTTCTTCTCTTCTCTTTCTTTTTTTCCTTATTTTTCTCTATTTTTCCTTTATTTTTGCATCCTTGGCCAACTTATAGGTGTCTTGGGGGCCAAAATGTCATTTCCACATTTATTTCAAAATGACCAAAATGCCATTGGTTCAATTCTAACCGTCCAGTTCCTTTTCTCTTTCCTTCTCAATCATCATTTCCTCTCTTATTAGGCCTTGGGACAAAATCATAAGTCCTAGAAAGAAATTTTGATGATTTTCCCCAGTTTCTACTTCAGGTGTTTGGGAAAAGTCGGATATATGTCTCAATCGGGGACCGATAAGCATGATAAATTTATCTGCTAGCCTGACATATCCTGTAAGACTGGATTATGTGGCATTGTCTTATTGGTCCAATCTACCTTCCAACCATTCCACCACAACTTCATAATTCTCAACCTAGTGGAGTAGATACCCTCTCTTCACCCCATAGCTTGGATTCTTTAACAAGTGCCTTGACAAGAAAGTATGGCACACTCCAAGATCAATACCTTAAGGTAGGTACTTATGCATCAAGAAAAAAATTGGAAGCTCTAAGGAGATAGAAGAGGATTTGAAAAACATCAATGAGTTCTTCAAGGCATACTATAATTACATGTTATGGGTAAAGATTAGAGTTGAATATGGGATCTGTCAACCTCAAGACCTACAAAAGAAGGAACAAGGAGCCCAAACTCAATAGCCACGTACCACTTCACATGTAGAGAGTTCCCAACTTCCAATAAGTCAATCAAGTGCATGCATTTAAGCACAAAAAGTGAAGCAAGTATAAAGGAGAAATGAAGAGTCTTTCCTACGTACCTTTTGGTAATGATCCTATCCTTATAGTAGACTCTCTTACTACTTTGATTGATAAAGAAATTGAAAATTTGAGTGATGATGAGGTGGATGAGGAAATAATTGTCGAATCCCCTTAAATGCTTGAAAATGAAAATGCTTTACCTTTTCCTTCAAGTAGTGGTGAATTGATAGCTCATATTAATGATTGTGCTTTTGATGTTAATGTTGAACTAAATGCATATGAGGATCACTTCTCCTCTCTACTTTCTATTCACTCTTTTGATTTTGGTGTTGTGGAGAAATGCATCAATGACCATAGCCTAGAACATGATATTCCTCTGGCATCCATTGAATTTTCTGATAGCTTAATAAGGAAGGATTCAACTATTTGAATGATAAAATTTTAAATGACAATGAATTCTTCCATCTAGTTTTATGTTGTGATTTTCCACCTAATTTAAAAAAGAAAAATGATTGTTTTAAATCTTTAGAATCTTTAGGTGGTATTAACTCAACAATTTACCTTTCTTCTTCCAATCTTTTTCCTTCCACCTCCTTTGATTGCAATGATGATGTCATGTGCCCCAACTCAAAGTTGGATCCTGCACCTTCCACATTGCAAATATAAGATTTTCAAAACATAATTGTCTCACTCCTACTAAAGGAAATTGTGTTATTTTTCTTGGTTGAGTCTTACTTGGAGAATTATGTTCCTAAATTGTTTACACATTCTTTTCAATCTTTTCATTTATCTATTTTTGGATTGGATACTGCTAGTGGCTTGTTTTCTTTGTAAGCCAAAAATTGGAAGAGTCCCCTATGATACCAACCTCCACCTTACATTCTTGGGCCCATTCCAATTGATCTCAAGCCACCACCTCCAAGGAAGTTCAATGTGGGAGAAGGTGTTGTTAAGGATGAATGCATGATTCTCATTATGGATGAGATCTTCTCCCACAAGTTGCTTACTTAACATACAGTTTTAGTAGTAAAAGGTCACATTTACTACTTTAGAAGTGTGTTTTGTCAAGGATTTCTTTGACCTTTTTCATAATTCTAGTGCTTTGCAACTTTTGAAACCATGTTTAGCTTTTAATTGAATGTGAAAGAGAAATAAACCCAATTTGGATCTTTTTTGACTCAAAATATTTGAAGAAAAGTTTCTATATGATTGACTCATGTGGGTTTTGAGCATAATTGCAATCAATTGCAATGCTTTGATTAGTTGCAGTAGTTCTAGAGTGAGCATTGAGAATGATTGGGCATATGCAAACCATGCAAAAGAATGTTAAAATAAAATTATCATAATAAGTTATTATTCATGAAGTATAAATATTTATAGAATAATATTAAATTATATTATACATAATAATATGATATTTTATATGATATTATTATAATTTATATAATAAATAATATAAAAACTAAATGGACCTAATTAAAAATCATGTGAAACTACAAGAACCTGATAAAAAGGAAAAAAATGTAAGGACCTGATAAAAAGAAAAAACTATAGGGACCTAATTAAAATTTAGTTGAAACTATAAGGATATGCAAACTAATTATCCCTTAATTAATTAATTGGCTTTATTCTGAGATTGCTCAATTCCCATTTGTATTGATGTCAATTGCCCTTGTTTAGGAGTATAAAGGCTTAAGTGTAGGGGAATTAATCGCATCTTATTTTGATTATCACTATTTTTGGGTTATGATTAATTGTTATTAAAGTTGTTTGCATGAGATTAAGGTTAAAAAGGACAAAAATGTCATATATTCCATGATTAATCTTAATTGATTAGTTTTGGAATATGACGTATTACATTTTAGGTTTATTTTCTTTATAGGTCATTTTGGAGAAATTGAAGCTGAAAAGAATTAAGGGAAGATTAGAACTAAGGTCCTAGAGTAGATGATATTTATTGGAAATGACCATAAAAGTTGTAATTATTCATAAGGACCAATTACCAAAATATAAATTAAGAAATACTAAATTGCCCTTGATTAAATTTGCTACAATCTGTCCTTTAATCCATCCCACATTCTATTTTTAAAGTAATTTGAATTTTATTTTTCATAAAAATTACAAGAGTCAAAATCACTATTTTCTTAACTTTAACTAAAACCTGTTTAATCAAATCATCAATATATCATTTAATTATTAACCCAGATATTGACCCATTTAAATCATTAATTCATTTTCCTGACTTATATGAGTTTATATAAAATAAACTCTAAGTAAAATAGACAAATTTAGAGGATTTTAAATTTTCTATCTAATATCTTATTCATAAAAATAGGTTTATCCCAAAAAAAAGAAAGAAAAGTTATTATTATTTATTTATATTATAGAATTTATTGATTATATTAATTTTTTATAAACATTATTTTTTTGGTTTACACGCGAGTATTCTCTGGAGATGCAATCCTGAATACCATTCCCAAATAAAAACTATATTAGACTATCTAGACGTTTTTTAAGTATATTAACATTACATGGATTTTTACTTTTAAAACTCACATAAGTCTATTCTAACATAAAAATAAATTATGCAAACATCCTTTAAATTGTTTAAAATTAATTATATTTTTAAATTTATACATACACACACAGAGACACAAACACACATATATGCATATATAGATACACACACATATATATATAGCCTTTCTTTAACATTCATAATAAATTATAAAAAATGTTGAGTTATCCTAAAATTGTATAATTTTTATTTTTAAATAAAATTGAAAGATGGTTGTGTTATTTTTTTTCCTATAGATACATAGGTAAGTGGTATAGGTTAAGACAAATTGAGTTGAAGTTAATGAAATTTAAATATTTGTATTAGTTTTCAAAGTAGAATGTGAGAGAAAATGTAGGAGGTTTAATCAAGGGCAATTTAATATTTTTAATTTTTTTTAATAATTGGTCCTTCTAAATAATTACAATTTTTATAGTCCTTCCCAATAAATATTATCTGTTGTAGGTTGTTCATTTTAATTTTCCCAAGAATTAGTCTTGTTGAAGGACCAAATGACCAGAGTTAATAATGCTTAAGGACCCAACTAATAGCAGAAAAAGGCCTAACAGAATTTTTGAAATGACACAATAGTCCCTTTAGTGATCTATACTTTTTAGCACATAAAAATCTTCCTAACAAAATTTCAAAAATGAAAAAATAGTATTTAGTGATGCTATGTGTTTTTACACTTGAAAATCTGATTTTGAGGCTCCAACCCTAAAACCCATGGAGCATCCATTTACCGACGTAAAACCCAACTCAAGCGCTCAAAAAGGAGGAGAGAATCTGCCACAAAGAAGAGAAGGGAAGGCACATGAGAAAGAAAGAGGAACAAATCAATTCGCCTTTCATGGTCTTAAGCTTCAACTTCATCGTCTCCATGATATATATGAGCGCTCCAATCCATCTCCTTCTCATTCCTCCATCAAATTTCGTCCCATCCCTCCATTTTTCACTCAAAAACCAAGCCAACTTCATCCTTCTTGGATGCTTGGAGTGAGCAATTCGTTGTACCATCCATTGAAGTCATATTGCAAAATTCTTGGAGTCTCGGTGGTGAAAGGCATGCTAGAGCTTCATTGTGCGTCATAGGGGAGTTTTCTAGTTTTACATTAGCTCTAATTATGTATTTGGATCTGTTGGTTATGATTTTGTATTGGTACATGATTGTGAAACTTGGATGAGTGATTATTTATCCTTGTTGGATTGCTCATGTTGAATTTTGTATTAGTGCAGTTGGTATTTGTAATGAACCTAATTCTCTTTGATTTAAAGATATCATGCATTCTATGTGATTACTTGTATTTGTACTTGATTTTTATCAAATTAAGTGTCACAAATGTGCTCTCATTAAAGAACAAGTGCATTGACATGATTTTCAAACATACATCAAGTGATTTTTAATAGTTTACCTAAGTAATGACTATGAATGCAATTGTAGGAGTAGTGATTAATTAGGCGAATTAAATCCAATGTGATTATTTTGGGTTTTCACTAAGACTTGCTACCAATCTAACTCCCACATCTTTTAAAGAAGCTGGAAAGCCATCGGATTTACTCCCAAGACTCATTCCATCATATTTTCCCTTTATTCAATCACCCACTTCATTGTTTTATAAAAATCCAAAAAAAAATTAGTTATAGCTTATTTTTATGCATTTAGTTATAGAAAACTCATTTTTAAAACCTCTTTATAACCATATTTTTAGCACTTAGTTTAACTTAGGGATTCAAAATAAATGCCTTATTGATTGAAGTCTAGCCTATTTCCACCTCATGGGTGGGAGAGAGAATAAAGAATAAGAAAAAAAAACGTGGCCTTTCATGGATTCAGGTCCTCTCCTTTTACTCATTCTCATTTTCTTCTCAAAATCCCATGTTCATCTTTCTTTTTTTAGTATACACCCCATGTTCATCTTTACATCAAAAGAAAACGAATGATATAAATCTAATGTTTTATAAACTTATTATTATTATATAAATAAATAAATTCAAACTATTAAAATTTCATCTCCATAGTAACAATTCCAATACAGAACAAATAGAAAAAAAATTAATTTATAAAATATTCTAATAAAATATTAAATTTGAACAATCCATTTTTACCTTAGGATGGGGTGAGATTATATTAAAAAAATGTTTAAAAATGAGGAAAGTAAGAGGATCTGCCTCCAGGAAAAAGAGAAGATCTAAATCCCTCTTAATTAATCATTCAACAAGCACTAGTACAAAAAAAGTGTTTTAGACCGGCACATTTAGACCAGTTGTAGTGGATGAGGTCTAAAAGAAATGCGCGGTGGCATTTTTGTAATTATAAACAAGGTGGGAAACCGGTTATTATATTAACCAGTCTAAAAAATATTATTTAGACTGGTTCTACACTAACCGGTCTCAAAAGATTAAGCCTTTTATTTTTTAGACCGGTTACTGAAAGAACCGGTCTAAAAGATATTTATTTTAGACCGGTTGATAGGATAACTGGTCTAAAATAAAGCTTTTTAAGACTGGTTCTTCTAACAACCGGTCTTAAAAGTCCACTTTTAAGACCGGTTGTTAGAGAACCAGTCTTAAAAAGCTTTTAAGATAGGTTATCCTATTAACCGATCTTAAAAGTCTTCCCCAATATTTTCACGCCTCGGCTTCCCGCCCTCTTCCATTCTGAATCAGCCTAGCTACTTTGATCCCAATATTTTCTCTCCTTAGCCCTCGACTCCCTATCCCTTACCTGATCTTTGAATTGGAACAATCGAATCCGGTCAAGCTGCTCGTGGTTGTCGTTCGTGGGTTGTTGTCATCCTTTTACTTCAGGTGGTCAGCTCTATCTGTTATTCACTATGTTTCAGGGACATCTTCGTCTTCATCCTCTTTTTTTAGGTATACTTCCTCGTCCTCTACAATTACCCCTCTACAATTACTATATAGAAGTTGTTGCCTCCAGATTTGGAATTCCATTTGTCCTTCACATAATATGGCCATCCGCCTAGGCTAGCAAGGGGATCAACTAAACATTAGATTAATATAAATTTTCTGGTGTGTTTGGTGTTTAAAACCCTCTCACAAAAATCTTGTTTAGTTCTGCCAATGATTGTATAAGCAGGAGTTTTGGTGAAAACTAAATAGTTATTCAGGCAGGATTCGGTTTAGTGTATTACAAACTATTGTGTAATTAGTGAATTTATTGAATGCCAATGTCAGTGCCTTACTATAAATTTAATATTTGTAGTTAATTTGACTATTTTTGGCCTTCACTTTCTTATTCCCTTAACTAGATACCAGAGCAATTAATGTTTTTTCCCTACAAAGTTTGATTTTATAGAATTTTACTCTTGGTTTTCATGTGCTCCACAGACTAATTGTACCATTTTCTTAGCCCTTTGAAAAGAATATTTTGAAACTATGCCCTACTTGGGATTCCAATTTTTAGAATTAGTTTTCATGAATAAACTTAGTTTGAACTTTGAAAGCCTTAATTCGAATGAAGAACTGGTTGTTTTGTTAGGATTTCCAAAGTGCGGTTCAATGGGATGAAGTTAAAGACATAATAACACGCTTGTTTTTCTCCCTCAGGTGTCCTTAGAACATCAACCAATGAGGTGTTCATTCATCTTTCTGTCGGTAGATGATGCGAATTGGTATGAGAGAGAGTGAATCTGGAAATTACTAAGCAACATAAGCTAGTAATTTTTCTATGGAAAACTGATTTATAATTTATAAATTAATAAATTGCTTCAAGTGGACTTGGGCAAAAGATCAATTTTATTCCATTTCTTGCTTTCTGCCTGACTTACAAGCAAAGCTATATAATAATGATTGTGAATTCTCTTTTGAGCTGGATCCTACTATGTTTATAGATAACAAGGCGAGGGTCCCCTATGTATTGCTCTTATTTATGTCCTTTATATGTATTGCTCTTATTTAAAATAAATAATTATCTACATGTCTGGAAGCAAGTTGTATCCGTGCATGCTAATGAACACTGAAACAAAAGAGCCCCTCTTTGTCAACTAAGCATGATGAGTGGTTTAGGACATACCCTACACCTACAAGACCTCTCCTAAAAAGAATTAGGACCTTTCTCTATATTTGATTTCATAATGGATCACAACTAGTGAATCTTTTCAATCAACACAAGAAATCAGATACACCAACCCCTCTCCATTGCCTACAAATTGCCTCTCTGATTTTATTTTCTTTGATTACTTTCTATAATAAGACAAGTCTCAACTCAACTTGCCAGCCCACATTATCTTTCCTCTTTTATTTTTTTACCTATTCTGTTAATCAGTGGAAAATTGTACTTGGGAAAAAAAGTTATGCATAGTTTAGCAACAAAGTATTCTTTTTTCATTTGATAGCAATTAGACATGAATGCAAAGACAATAAGGAAGTTGAGGTTTTCTCATCAATATGAGTTGTCTACATAAGGGTAGGTTATGGCCTTAATTATGTCTCAAGAAGAAAATGATTGTTTTCTCTTCCTCCAGGAGGACATAATAACATACCTACAATGATTCCTTGGGGTGTATGAAAAAGTATATGGCTATTTAAAAGAACTTATATTATTGAAAATTTAGAGGCATGTCATGTGGTTGGATAATGTTATTAAAGTTTATTTTTATGAAATTTTTTGTTCTCTTTCATCTCGTATATAAATTGCAAGTGGCATTAAACCTTTTCACTTATTAATAGATGAAATTCTTGGAAATTTGCAGTTTTTGAGCAATGAATTAGTTTAATAGACTTTATTTTTATACATGAAACTCTTTATGATGCTTAGTCTTCACCATGTTTTGTCATTATGGGCATGTATGTTGAAATGGAATTAGATATTTAAGTTAGACAAACCTATACTCTAATAAACCTATGTTTTGCTGAGTAATTTATAAAAATAGGCTATATATTAAACAGAACATAACTCACTGCTATATTAAATAGAATACAATTTTCTATATTGCAAAACAGATTGGCTTATTGAAGTTTAAGAAAATGGTTCAGATGCAATGTAAAAGCTTAATGGTGTGTCGCATTCTGATCTGAGTGCTTATATTAATTCAATGGATGGAAATTAAAATTGCACATGGATGTGTGAAAGTTAAAGTCATCTTTCCAATGTAGTTTCTGGCCTCCAAAGCCTTTGTTCGAGTGATTGATGGGTAATTCAATTTGTCTTTGCCAATAAATAATTGAAATGATGCCAACCAAAAATGATCTTTGCTATATATATGATATGATATCGTAATTGGAATATTTTGAAAGTTAGTTAGGTTAGTACTAAATTAGAAAATTGGGATTAACCACTAGTGATACTAGCCGTTTAAGAGCGGCATCAGCCAAACATGGCCTTAACCGTGTCTGATTGCTAATAGGTCTATAATTACTGAACCCCTAATCCATATGGTACTATTCAATTTCCACTATTCGTACTGGCAATATATATTGGCAGTTGGCCCATTGTGTTGGACAGATTTGCATTGTTAATGAGAATTGTACTATTCGAATTACTCTTCTTCTATCTCTATCTCTCAACTCTCTTCTACCTATTCATTATGTAGTAGTTAAACTAGGTACTTGGGTGTAATGATTGCATGCTCTCATCATACTCCTACCTTTTCCAGGGGAAAAAGTAGAAAACAAAAAAAAAGATGTTGGAATATATGGATTATAGTTGGATACAAGCTAAACAGACGAGTGTTTAAATATGATGTTGAGGGGTTTTTTAGACTTTGTAAAAAGAAATGCCAATGATAATAGTGGGATTTTTTATTGCCCTTGTGTAAAATGTTTGAAAGAAAAGCGACTAAGTGCTACAGATATATATACACATTTAATTTTTGAAGGGTTTTGTAAGACATATATAGTATGGGTATGGCATGGTGAACAATTAGAAATGCTAAGTACATCTCAACAGGGGGGAGTGACTTGTGATAATATTGACACGGATCTGGATGATCGGATAGAGGATATTATTCGTGATGTAGGAGAAGAAGCTTTTGAACAATCACATGAATATAGTAATATGTGCAGTGATGCTGAGAAGCCGTTGTACCCAAGATGTAAAAATACCAATTGCTGAAAGCTGTATTGAAATTGGTAAGTTTGAAAGCACGGCATGGATAGAGTGACAAGAGTTTTTCAGAAATGCTTGAGGCCTTTAAAGACATGCTTCCTGATGATAATGTGTTGCCTTGTCGATACTATGATGCTAAGAAAATAATGTGTCCACTAGGGATATACTATAAAAAGATCCATACATGCCCTAACAATTGCATATTGTATAGAAAAGAGCATGAAGAGAATGAGCAATGTTTGATATGTGAAACTCCGAGGTATAAATCAAACAAGGCCCCTGCAAAAGTGTTGTGGTATCTTCCAATCATACAAAGGTTTAAGCTCTTGTTTGCCAATGAAATTGATGCTAAAAATTTGAGATGGCATGCGAATTTCTGATGGAAAGCTTCGACATCCAGCTGATTCTTCTCAATGGCAGAAAATCGATCAATTATTTCCTAGCTTCAGTGAAGACCCTAGGAATCTTAGGCTTGGGCTTAGCACAGTTGGCATGAATCTTTATGGTAACCTAAGCAGTATACATAGGTCATGGCCTGTTTTATTGGTAATTTACAACTTATCTCCTTTGTTATGTATGAAACGAAAGTACCTTATGTTGTTTATGTTAATTTCGGGACCAAAGCAACCTGGAAATGACATAGATGTTTACCTAGAACCCTTGATCGAAGACTTGAAAGAGTTGTGGGATAAATGTGTCGATGTTTTTTATGTGAACAAAAAGGATACTTTTAATATGCAAGCAATGATCTTTTGTACTATAAATGACATCTCTTCATATAGGAACTTGTCAGAATATAGCGTTAAAGGCCACAAAGCATGTCTGATTTGTGAAGAAGGCACATGCCCATCAACTTCAATATGGAAGAAAGACGGTTTACCTTGCCATAGGCGATTTCTTAAACGAAGCCACCCTTATCGTAGATTAGAAAAAGCTTTTTTCAGTGGCCAAGAGTTTGAAGATGCCCCAGAGGCATTGACTGTCGATAAAATTTATGAAAAGGTGAAAAATATCAATATTATTTTTGGTAAGTCATCAAAGAGTACAAATGAGAAAAATATATGGAAGAAAAAGTACCGTCTTCTTCGAGCTGCCATATTGGCTCAATCTTGACGTCAAACACTGTATTGATTTCATGCATGTGGAGAAAAACGTATGTGATAGTATTGTTGGGACACTGCTCAACATACAAGGAAGTTTTAAGGATGGCATGAAGGCAAGATTAGATTTGCAATAAATGAGAATACGAGAAGATTTTCATCCAAGGCCATATGGTAATAGAACTTTTTGTCCTCCAGCTGCTCATACTTTGTCTAAGGATGAGAAAAAAAGCTTTTGTGAGTATTTACATGGTGCCAAAGCTCCCTCAGGGTATTCTTCAAATTTTAAAAAGCTTGTATCGATGAAAGACTTGAAGATAATAGGGCTAAAATCTCATGATTGTCATGTCTTAATGCAACAACTACTCCCAGTAGCTATTCGAGGCATTATTGAATATGATCTTCAACATATATTGACTAGACTTTATTTCTTCTTCAATGCCATTTGTTGTAAAGTCATTGACACAGAAAGATTAGAGGAATTGGAAAATGAAGGATATATGATCTTGTGCCAGCTTAAGAAGCTTTTTCTTCCTTCTTTTTTTGACATCATGGTACACCTGATTGTTCATTTAGTGAGGGAGATAAAGTTGTGTGGCCCTATCTATTTTCGGTGGATGTACCCAATCGATAGAACTATGAAAATCCTAAAAGGGTATATGAAGAACCCCAACCGGCCTGAAGCATCTATTGTTCAGAAATATATTTCTAAAGAAGCTATGGAATTTTATCAATATTATTTGTCAAATGAATGACATATTGGGCTTTCTAAACGTCATGATCAAGAAGGGAGTAGACGAGGGGCAACAGTAAAGAGCGTAGATGCTGATGAATTGCAACAAGTCCACTTGTACATCTTGAATAATGTTGATGAAGTTCAATATTACATGAATGCCCATAAAGAAATTGTTCATAAACAAAATAGTCTAATGACTGAACAAAGATTAATTAGGGAGTATAACAAAACTTTTGTACATTGGTTCAAACAAAAGGTTGACGAAGAAGAATGTGTTTCTGATACAATAAATTGGTTAGCACGTGGTCCTGAAGTTGATGTCATAAGTTGGACTTCATTTGTGATCAATGGTTATACCTTTTACACGAAGTCCCTAGATGATAAGAGTGTAATATCCCAAAAAGTGATTAAGGGCTAATCACTACTACGGAAGGGACTTTTAACGACCGTTTTTTGGGCCTTTAGACGACTGTTTTCAGGGGGTCGTCTATCTCAGTGTCGTTGAAAGTTCGAGAAAAGACGACCGTTAAAAAACAGTCGTTGTATCTTTTGGATACAACGACTGTTTTCTTAAAAACAGTCGTTGTATCTTTTGGATACAACGACTGTTTTATTAAAACCAATCGTTGTATCCTCTTTTTTTAAAAAAAAAATCCCTACATCTACTCTCTCCACCATATGTGTCTACAAGTCCCCACGTCCTCCCATTCTCTCATGATTAACTCTCTAGCTTCCCCTAATACTCATGGAAGTGAAATCACATATTAGTTTTTCTATCATGACATATAGCGCATATATCATCATAACATCATTTCAATGTGCAGACTTCAACTTTCAAACTTTCAATGTAAATCATGACATGCATATTGGCAAAGAGATGATGACATGCTTCCATGAAAATCCCTATTTTTCATCATCATTTTCCATAGTGTTCTCTGAAAGCATAATGCCTTAACAAATTCAAAGTACTCATAAATAAGAAACTAGGAAAAGTATTCGAATATGCAAACTTGAAATAGCACTGTACAAAAGCACTGCACTACGTAAAAAAACCTCTACACATCATCACCCGGCCCCTCTATGTGTTGTAGAAGATGTCCCGACAACAGGTCTCGGATCAAATTAATGTCTTCGATTGTGTAGGGGTCCTGATCACCAAAAATCTGAGCGCAAAATGGAGAATATGTTAACATAAATAAATAAATTGAATGAAATAAATAACAATTGAATCACATGAAAAGAACTAAAATTCAATTGAGAATCAATAAATGACCACCTGTTCAAAATTTGTAGTAAGGCCAGAGAAAATGATGTTATACATATATAGTATAACATAGAAGCCGCACTCAGTTTTCCCTGCTTGCCGTGGACACTATACAGCAAAAGGAAACGGTAAAAAAGAATAAAGGCCTATGTAAAGCAATCGTCATTTGAAGAACTTGAATGTAAAGAACTTACGTTTGGCTGGAACCACTTTGTATGACCAGCTTTACCTTCACGCTTCCCACCCATTATATAATATGTCTTCAATGCACTGTAATAATTAAAATGATAAACAAAAGACATTAAAACAATTGAGTAAAATCAAAAATCAATGACAGACAAATAAATTTACTTACGTGTTAAAAATGTTTCTGATATCTGCGTTTGACTTGCGACCCAATGAGTCAAACCAAAAGATGACGTTGATCGAGGGACAAGGAACACAGAGACTCCAATGATAACTATAATCACATGCATATATAGATTAAAATGAGGTTAGATAACATGATACTGTTTAGCAAAGTGAACGTGTATAAATATAGCAAAGAAAGTTACTTGCCCTTCAACAATTGGTGCCAGATAACAAGGCAGCTGAGTCTGGCCTATTGTATAGCCTACATAGCTCATCCGTTCTTCCAAAGTCTGGCTATTACGCCGTGACATATTGCCAGGACATAAGAAGCCATATGTACTGCCAAGCCCTCGTTCGGCACACAGTTTGTGGAAGCAGCTACCACATAAATGAAATGAGAAATGACACAGTAAATGTAGAAACCTAAAACCCCTAAATATCAGTGCATTAATTACAATTAAAAATTATAACTAAACTCACATGATTGCAAATGTGACCCATCCTACGTCAATCTCCTCCAAAGATAGGAACTCTCTAATATCTTTGTTATCAAGCCCATAATCATACGAGATTCTGCGACCCACAATATCACAAGGCATCTTCAAGTCGACCTTATTTATGCCTTGATGAATATTTTGCAGTCGTGCTAAAAACGGGAATTTTATCGCATCATCTTGTTCCTAGTAACACACAAAAAGATTATAAGTAGAATGTTAATGATTAAGTAACAGTAAGTTGTTTCCTACCATTTGAGGGACTGGCACAATCTGAACAAGATGTCTAGGCCATAAGATGAAAGATCCTGTTACGTGACCTAGATTGGCAACCTCACCATCAGGGAATGGGACATCTGCACCTTCCTCCCCCAGTCGAACACTTGTCACATTGACCTTAAGTTCATCATCCCGGATTTGGTTATTATGGTGGGTGGTGGCACGACTGTATACAACAGCATCAGCAACAGCACGCAGGTACGGGACTTCTAAATACAAAGTGCAGGGTTCTCCAGGCTCTAGTGAAGGACCAGGGTCGCCATGTCCAACCTCTGGTGGATTGTAACTGCCTTTAGTGCTGGGAAAGGCCGGGGATTCCTGAGTAAGAGAAATGAAAGAATTAATTAAAATAACGTAAGGAAAAACTCAATATAATGTTAAATGAAATTAGTTAGAAACCTCAGATCTAGACGCCACATTACACATCCCGCCTTGCATGTGAGACAACACCATCGTACTCATCTCACCACGTAGCTCACTCAACAACTCTTCTTTTAGCTCATCTCGAAGTGAGTGACGTAGCTCTGATCGGATTTCCTCTCGAACCCTGGCCACAAACTCCTGACTCATTTCACCTCGTCCATAAGCTTGTGAACCTCGTCCAAAGTATTTAGAGAGACCAACTCCCCTTGACTCCCCTCTAACTTGACCAGGGTGATCTAGATTACCAAGCGCCGTGGCTAAGATGTCCATCCTTCCAGTTTGACTGAAGGAACCCTGGCTGCTCTGCTCTTCAAGTTCATCCTGTGGCATATAATGGATAAATAGAAAGTAATTACATGCCACCAACGTTAGAAAAATGAAACACATTTAAATATACTTGTTATTAAATACTCACAATCCTTTTAGCGACATCAGCAACGACTGGATTTATATATTTATCTCCCTTTATCCTCCCTGCTTTCCATTTTTTGTGACGCGGGGGAGGAGGTGGCTCCTGCACGACTATACTAGGATCTGCTCGGGCTGCTTCCTCCAATTTTTGCAATTCAGCCTGCATCATCTTCTTTTCGAGCTTTCGATAACCCCCACGCGACATGTAATGAGGATAATTGTTTTTCGCTCGCCTCTCTTTATTTGCTTGACTTAATTTCTATATAAACAAAGAATAATGATAACTGAGTTAGCGATGTCAAGTAAGTTCAACTAAAATGTTTAACACTAAGATGAACACAATGTACCAGGAACTCGGGATCCTGCCGCGATGCGACAAACAACCTCCAGTCATTTGGAGAAAGAAACGGATACTCTTTACAAGGATCTAAATGACTCCTCGGCCCTTGAACGTACTTGGTTGTGAGCGTGGACTTGAAATCTTTCCACCGCTCATGAACTTCCCCCATCCAATGCTTGTACATCTCCTTCGTATTGGGAACATCGTAGGTTTGCTACAAAACAAAATATATAGTAGTAGTTATATATGAACAAATAGAAATAAAAATTATAACAAATACAACTTTACATACCAAAATTTGTTCCCAAATCATACGCTTCGTGTCCTTTAAAACTTCCCACCAGGTAGGAATTAAAATGCTAACTTTGCTCCGACCCAAAAAGCCAAGGTAGCTAATAAACGTGTCTCCGTCTGGCCCAAGTGGCTTCAAATTAGCATCAAATTCCACGTGAATCCTGCTCGCCTGTTGTTCCTCATGACGTGCCACCAACGATCGCAACTTTGTGCTTCCTCTAACCTTTTTCTTAACCGGTGAGCCAACAGAGTCGCCCGAATTTGAGTCTGCCATGATCCTGCTAAGAAATAAATGTGACATGATAAGTAAAGTGAAACTACATGCACACTTTTAACAATTCAAAATCTTACTAAGAAATAAATGTGACATATGATAAGTAAATCGAAATTACATGTATACTTTAAACAATTAAAAATCTTACATTAAGTGTTTTCCCAAATTCCTTCACAATGATCAACTCTAGCTGCATATTCATCATCATCTACCAATTCCACTTCAGATGGCATAGGCGGATTTGTAGTGAAAGGCAGCATGTCGTCAAGATTCAAACTCGGATCACCATCCTTCTGTTTTTTACTTTGGAGTACAATAGACAATTTTTTATTTGCTGGATCAATGACATAAAACACTTGTTTTGCCTGACTTGCTAGAATGAATGGCTCATCTTTATAACCAACTCTTTCAAGATCAACTAAGGTGAATCCAAATTGATCTATTTCAACAACATTATTGTTAACCCACTTACATTTGAATAAAGGAACTCTCAACTTAGTGTAGCTTATCTCCCATATGTCTTCAATAACTCCATAATAGACCATGGATGCCAAAATGGGATTTTTGTCTTTTGAACTAGAAAAGTGTATTGATTCGGCTACCACCATCACCCCACTGTTTTGCATAGTACTTCTGTTATCCTGGCCATTTGTATAGAAACAATACCCGTTTATATCGAAGCCACTCCAAGTTATGACCTCAAACGAAGGCCCCCAAGCTAACCATTTGATTGTCTCAGACACATTGGTCTCGTGTGCTACCTTATCCTTGAACCACTCTATGAAAGTCTTGTTTTGCTCATTAGCTATCTGCATGTCATTTTTCCTTGGATAGATCTCCTTTAAACTCTTTCTATGTTCGGCTAAGTACGGCTGAACTTCTTCCGTATTATTCAAGATATAGAGGTGTGCTTGCAACACCTCTTCACGACGCATACTCTTCACTTTGAGCCCTCGTGTTCCCTTACTTGTACCCTTTTCATGACATGATTAGGCCTTTGACCTTGATAGATATTCTTTGCAAAAGTCCATAACCTCTTCAACGACATATCTTTCGACAATTGAGGCTTCAGGTCGATAAGGATTTTTAGAATACCCTTTTAAGTTCTTCATGTATCGCTCGAAAGGGTACATCCACCTTAGATAAACTGGGCCGCATAGTCTTACCTCCCTGACCAGATGAACTATTAAATGCACCATTATATCAAAGAATACGGGAGGAAAATGTATCTCTAGTTGGGATAGAATAGTATAACCCTCATTTTCTAATTCGTCTAACCTTGCAATGTCAACAACCTTGCTACAAATAGCATTGAAGAAACTGCACAACCTTGTTATCGTCCTTCGCACATCATCTTTCATAATGCCTCTAACAGCTACTGGTAATAGTTGTTGCATCAAGACATGACAATCATGAGACTTCATCCCAACTAACTTCAAATCTTCCATGGACACAAGTCGGCTCACATTAGAAGAATACCCTTGTGGCACCTTAATGCCGTGCAAACACCCACACAAACTTCTTCTCTCCGCTTTTGACAATGTATGCGCTGCTGGCTCCATATACGCTCTCTTACCATCATCTCTTAGTTGTGGATGCAGTCGTTCTCTTATTCCCATTTCAACCAAGTCTAGTCTTGCACTAATCCCATCTTTTGTTTTCCCTGGTATGTGCAAAAGCGTACCAACAATGCTATCACATACATTTTTTTCCACATGCATCACATCAATACTATGTCTCACAACAAGACTACGCCAATATGGAAGATCAAAGAAAATTGACCTCTTTTTCCATATGTTCTTCTCACCCATAGTCTTTTGATTTTTTCCAAAAGTGACATTGATTCTTTCCACCTGACTATAAACTTCGTCTCCAGTTAATGGCTCCGGAGCCATTTCATTCTCCGGCAAACCGTTAAAAGCCTTCTTTAGCCTACGGTACGGGTGGAATCGAGGAAGAAATCGTCTATGACCAAGGTATACCGTTTTTATACCGTGCTTGAGTTGATGGAACTGTGTGCTCGATTCACATATCAGACATGCTTTTTGACCCCTGACACTATAACCTGACAAGTTACCATATGCAGGGAAGTCGTTAATTGTGGTGAAAATCATTGCACGTAGCTTAAACGACTGTTGCTTATATGCATCAAACACATCTACACCATCCTCCCACAACTTCTTTAAGTCCTCTATCAAAGGTGCCAAGTAGACATCGATATCGTTTCCTGGCTGTTTTGGTCCCGAAATCATCATAGAAAGCATCATATACTTGCGTTTCATACACAACCAGGGAGGTAAGTTGTAAATTACCAGCAGAACGGGCCATGCACTATGTGTACTGCTAAAAGTACCATAGGGATTGATCCCGTCTGTGCAAAGCCCTAGCCGAAGGTTTCTTGGCTCGCTGCCAAATCCGAGATACATTTCATCTACTTTCTTCCATTGTGGAGAGTCAGCCGGGTGTCGAAGGAATTTTCCATCACAAACTCTATCATCATAATGCCATCTCAACTTCTTTGCTTCTTTCGCATTAGCAAACATTCGTTTGAACCGCGGTATGATTGGAAGATACCACAAAACCTTTAAAGGTTGCTTTTTATTTGTCTCATCACCACACCTATTACCTTTCTTCACTTTGTATCTAGAAGTTTTACATTTCGGACACTCACTTAAGCCTTCATACTCATTTCTGTACAATACGCAATCATTAGGGCAAGCATGTATCTTTTTATACTCCATACCCATTGTAGATAATATTTTCTTGGCC
Source organism: Inga leiocalycina (assembly GCA_963242795.1). NCBI lineage: Eukaryota > Viridiplantae > Streptophyta > Magnoliopsida > Fabales > Fabaceae > Inga > Inga leiocalycina. The sequence continues at coordinate 66,709,936 of OY725321.1, forward strand.
TCATACATACGATTTGGAAGTACATTATCCTCTGAAACATATCACACAACAATTCTAGTAACAACGTGAAACTACTGTCGGTCCACCCACAAGTTGCCTTTAGGTTGACCAAGTGCAAAATGCCTGACAAACGTGTATACTTTGTACACCCAGGGTACAAAGGTGTCTCTGCATCACTCCGTATGCTATCATATACAGGCGTTTGTGCAAAACATTCTACCTCAACATCGTGAATCGTGTTCTCCATTCTATTATCATCTCCAACCTCCAAAACTTCCTTCTCGCGTGACGCCCAAGCGGTTCCTTCCTCACCATGCCATATCCATCTTGTGTACCGAAGATTTATTCCATCACAAAGTAAGTGATCCCTTATATCATCAACATCCCGTAGACTCTCATTTAAACAGTTGATACATGGACAAAAATACTTCCCATTTTTACTAGGCGCATTCATTTTAGCAAATTCAATAAAGTTTTCTACCCCATTCTCATATTCTTCACTAATTCTCGAAGCATTCATCCAACGATGATCCATTTTATTACCACCTAATCCATTTTCACAGACACTCAAGTTTAGAACAGCTATATGAAACACTCATGACACACTGTAAAAACTAACAGTTCAAATTTATCACGCTTATAACAAATAGTAGCACCATGATATCCTCAGGTTTCAAAAACTTTCATCAACAAGCAATAACATAACTTACCAGCTAATCCTTAGCTTCCAAGGACACTATGTTTGTGATTGAGGATTTGGAAGAAGATTCTACAGAGGCAAGGATGTAGTAGGCCGGCAACCCAAGGAAAAACGATAGCAGTAGTGATACCTACAGGTTTATGAGAGTTATTCAGACATGAAGGGGTAATATTTAGAACATTTCAGGTCAAATGACCTTGATTCAGTGTTTCTTATATATAAAAAAAATTATCATATAATTTCCTTAATTTATAATGACCCTCCATGTTTTGTGTCACTAGCTTACTATATTTAGTGTAAATTTCAATTTATATACTGATACATGGTAATATAAATTTAAAATTTCAAAATAGAACAATAAACAATTTATTTTTTAAAAAAAAAATTCATGTTTTGGAATCATTGCATTACAACTTCAATACAATTAGAAAATAGGAATCCAGTGGATTTTGTCTCTATATGATCCAACGCGAAGGAAATGAAATACAGAGTAGGGTGCATGTGCTTCTCGAGATATCATTACCTCAAAAGTAATTAATTAGATGAAATTACTATTATTTGTCCATGATGATATAATAAATTAAAATTAAACCCAAACACGAAGCAAACTAGACTAATTTACTTGTATAAATAGAAATGATGTCTTATTTTTAATTATTCTTTACCAAAAACGGAAGGAACTCATGTATTCCATATATCTAATTAAGGAAACCTCCTAATTTTCAAATTTAATTTTATTACACAGCCATGTTTTGTTCTCGTTGAATTGTTTTCTTTATACTATGCATCATTGTTTCCCCTCTCTTCTCCTCTCCCATGCTGTATATAACATACCCAAATTATATAAAATGAAATAATGTATAGTACATCTAAATATATATATCATTATTCATGATAATAAGAGATTCAATAATGTGACCAAAAGAAAGTTATTAGTCCAAACAAACGTGTTGTTTAGCTAATGGCAAGTTGTGCTAACTTAATTAGTGATATGAAATTCAATTGGGTTGAATCAATTGGGTGATGCAAATAGTCATTTTACAATGGTAAACAATTACCTAGCTAATACCTACTCCGCATTTGAAATATTTCTGATTTCTATGTTATATTTAACAACCACAACCAATATCTCAATCACATAGATTTTTTCCAGAACAGCACAACCGAAGTTCAAGATGCCTAGATTCAGTCACAATCGAAGTTCAAGATGCCAACTTTATTTCCAGAACAGCACAAATTGACATCCAAATGAACAAAACAACTAGAAACAGAAAAGGGAAACTTACACACACAATGGAATAGACCAAGATCAGAACCACCAACGTTGTCTTCTTTATGCGAACACCAAGTATGAACTACAGGACCGAATAATAGAGGCTAAGAAGAGAAAAGCAAAAGCAAAAAAACCAAAGCAACGAAACAGGGCAACTTACTTGCGCTGCTTGCTGCTGATGTGCGAAGAGGGAAAGCGAAGCTCAGACCTGCATGCGACCGAGAGAGAATGGAGGGACTGTGAAGACGGTGGACATCGGAGAGGGTCAGCGGACAGAATGCAGGAGAAAGAGATAGGCCAAGAAATTTGGGGAATGCAGCTCGCGGGAGACACGAAAATGAGGGTTCAATTAGCGCGGGGAAGAATGACAGAAACGCGCGCTGAAGATTTGGGGAAAAGTTAATCACTTTCAACGACTGGTTTATAAAACCAGTCGTTGAAAGCAACCTTTCAACGACTGGTTTTTAAACCAGTCGTTGAAAATGAAGCTTTCAACGACTGGTTTAAAAACCAGTCGTTGAAAATGAAGCTTCAACGACTGTTTTCCTTGAAAACAGTCGTTGAAACTTCAGTCCAGTGCCACCGGTTCCTGGAGTTGCTTTTTTACTACTGGTTTCTCAAAATGGTCATTATTGGGTGTCGTGGAATCATGTTCTTGTAGTAGTGAATGACTTTAAAAGTGGATATAATTATTGTTGAATAAATACTTTTGGAGAATGTGTGATGGGAATTTGGATATTTTAATGATTCCAATGGCTTCCTTGTGAAAATTCATGTGGGGAGAGTGTTTATTGTGAAATTGGAACCATTGGGAACAATCGTGCAAAAGTTGAAAACTCTGTCCATTGAAACTCTGTACAGGGCAGCCAATTTGTATGGACGTTTTAAATAGGCAAATGGTGTCTAAAAATTCTGAAATGTTTCAGTATTAAAGTTCACATGTCAAGCTTCAAAATGAACATATAATTTGTATCATTTTGATTTGTGACCTAAGAGTTTTGGATTTCTGAAGTTTGCCCAGCGAAATTAATTATTTTCTGGAACAGTGTGCAAAGATTGAAATTCTAGGAATTTTGTGGTGATTTGCAGTAATGGCCAATATTTTTCCTATGAAGAGGACTTAAATATCTTTCATTTGGCTTTGGAATCACCTTATTTCAATTTTTCTAGAATTAGTTATGATTTTTCAAAGTTTGGGCAGAAAATCTGCCAGAAAATCCGAAAATGGAAATTATGACATCATCTCATTAAAAGATGATGTCAGCATGGATTATTAATCAAATTGCTCATCTTCTTCAGCCATTTCACGCCATTTCCAGCTGAAGATAGTGAGAGAAAGTTGAGAGCTCTTAGAGAGAGAAAGAGGAGAAATCTCGCAAGGTAAGCCGATTTCTCCGACGATCTAGCTCCTAACGCGTATAACCTTGTTCCTAAGCTTCTCTTCTATGTTATTTAAGGTGTTTGAGAAGAAAATTTGGTGTTCAAGGGGCTAGGGTTTTCAGCCACTCTTGAGAAAAGCTAGAAGGAGCTTGAGGTAACTTCCAAACTTTCGTATATTGCTTATTCTGGCTGCTGTGGGCAATTTAATCGGTGAAATTTCGCTGGATTGCCATTGGTTTTAAAGTTTGGAAATGATGTGGCCTAGGGGTTATGCTTCCCAAATTGGGTCTTAATGTTAGTTGTAACCTAATGTAATGGTTAATAAAGTGGTTAGGAGTAGAAAGGAACGCGTTTACGGAGTCGAAATCGTAAAACCCCAATTTTTCCTGGAGAACATGTATATTTCGGCCAAGGCTGTAAATGGGTCTTAGAGTTGGATTTTCAATGATTTGATGATTCCATTGGATTCAGTGGGCGAAAATAGGTGGGGTTACAGTTGGGCACTTTTTCAAAAAAGGCCGAGAAAGTATAATTACGGAAACACCCCTAAAACCCTAAAAGTAGGGCTGCCAAGGGCAATTTCGTAATTTGACATTGAATTTGATAATTCTGAGTACGGAAATGGATTCCTTGGGCGGAAATATGTTAGGATAGCCCAGATTTGAATTTCGAGAAAAGTGCAACCGGTCCGGGTATGGCGGGCCCAGGCCGGGTCCCCGGGGGTATTTTTGTAAATTTTCATTATAGACTCATATGGAACCTATTCTAAGTGTTTGAAAGTAGGAATTAGGGGTAGGAAATTAATCCACCATTCTTGATTTTGTTTATAGGCTTTGATATTTGCCGCCCTCGTGAGCCAACTGCGCTGAAAGACGTCAGGAAAGGATCAGGTAGTGACTCTCTCTCTTATACTGTGTGTAATGCTCTGTATGTGTGTGTTATCACTGTTCTGTGATGAATCTTTGATGCTGCTGCGGTTACAGCTGGTGATAGCTGTCGTTTACAGCGCAAGCTGTCGTTTACAGCGCAAGCTGTCGTTATTGTGATTACAGCGTAAGCTGTCGTTTACAGTGCAAGCTGTCGTTATTGTGATTACAGCGTAAGCTGTCATGATGAAGATTACAGCGAGAGCTGTCGTATTGTGTATACAGCCGTGAGTGCTGTCGTTTGTGGTGAAAACCATGTATCTTTGAGATTGATGTTGCTGTTGTTGCTGGTTGTGATTTATATACATGCTTGGTATTTATACATTGTATGAGTGGTTTGTTACTACTGAGATTCTCTCGAATCTCATTCCTTCCTATGACTAACCTTTCAGACAGGGTATGTGGCTCAAAGGAGAAGAGGCCGACCCGGAGCACTTAGGACCCTTAGGGGTATGTTGATTTTGGAAATGTTGGTTATTTCTTTTGAATTCGGGATTACTGTATAATCTGAAATATGAATAGTATATTCGATTTTGGATGTAATCCCCTAGTAGATACTTAAACCTCAGGTTATATATGTATAGAATCCGGGAGTTGCCGGGGAATTGGTTTTACACTCTGTCATACGTGAATGTAGATAAACTGCACAGGTGATTATATTCGAATTTTGAAATGGAGACCAAGAACAGGAAAGAGATTTTGAATGATTTTGTGAAAACCCTACCATAAAGTAGGAGATTGAAACGAGTTTAAGTTATCCGAAGGTCTCTAATCTACTTTAATTATTTAATATCGAATTATAATTACATGATTAAAGGCAGGGTGTTACAAAGAGCACCGTCCAGAACAATGGTGTTGTATTATTAGCTAAATATATGCACTTTTCTAGTTCGAAAGATAAGAACCCTAAATTGGTTGCCATACCTTATTATGGGGTTATTGAATAGATATGGGTGGTTGATGATAAGTAAAATATTTGCATATTTATTTTCCTTTATATGATGATTTTATGGACGATATTTGTGTTTAATATAATAAATTTGGGTGTGATTGATATATAAATATTGTTTTTGGAATAAACAGCATTTAAAAAAAAAAATAAATAAAAAAATAAAAAATAAAAAATAAAAAAAAAAAGTACTGTAGCAGGTCAACGGCACTGTAGCAAGCCGCCAGCACTGTAGCAAGTCAACAGCACTGTAGCAAGCCGCCAGGGGGAACTGTAGCAGGTCAGCGGCACTGTAGCGGCACTGTAGCAACCGCCAGATCACTGTAGCAGTACTGTAGCACACGTTTTTTTCCCCTATAAATAGAGATCATTGCCAAGCATACCAGGGGGAAGAGAGGAAGAGAATCAGAGGCCCTTTTCTGACAATTAGAGGCCCTTCTCTGACAAGGAGAGATCCTTTCTCTGACAGTTCTGAGAAAAAGTGTGTTACTTTCTAGATTTAATTTCATATATTGTATCAGTTCTTGCATGCCTCTATCTTGGAAGGCTTAGGATTTTATTTCATTTTGCATACCGCCTACATGGAAGGTTTTACCTCCTAAATGGACGGATAGATTTCTTCATGCCTCTATCTTGGAAGGCTTAGGATTGTATTACATTTTGCATACCGCCTACATGGAAGGTTTTACCTCCTAAATGGACGGATAGATTTCTTCATGCCTCTATCTTGGAAGGCTTAGGATTGTATTTTGCATACCGCCTACATGGAAGGTTTTACCTCCTGAATGGACGGCTAGATTTCTTCATCTTTCATTCATCTTTTGGTTGTATATTTATGTTTGAGAATTTAATATTCAAGTTTATGCAGTATTTCTGAGGATTTCATTCTAGTTTTATATAATGTCAATTTATTTTGGTTTTGTTTTTAATTTCATCATGTGCTAAACTTTCATTTTCCTAGGGAGATGACGTAGCTTACTAATGACGGATTGAATCTTAACTTATTAAATCTAGTTTGAATTTCTCCTCCATGATTGAGTTTTAATTATTATTCTTAATGCTTTTGATTGATTGGCCATCTTTTAAATGATTTCAATATACATGTTGAGACCGGAAGGAGATACATGTGTGTAGACCCTATAATTAAAACCATGACTTGCATATGAAATAGGAATATATTCATATGAGTTGTGTAGTCTTACTGAGTTCCATAAATCTTAAGGCATGATTAATTGCTTAAATTCATATAGGAATATATTGGATTAGCAATTGATTATAGAGTTGCTTGACCTTGGAAGAGGCTAGTAATTAAATTAGGGAAACTCGACTATTAATTATGTGGAATAAATTGGGCTAGAATAAATAAGTGATTCAATCCGGAATTTGTGAAGTGAAATCTAATCCCTGGGGCTTTTTTCTCATATTTGCTTTCATATCACCTGCATTCACATTTAATTATTTTTCTTTTATTTTGTACTCTCAATCTAATCGATCGATTAAATAGAATTAAAATTACCCATTTTGGTACTTAGTGCTCAATCCTCGTGGGAACGATACTCTACTTACTTCTATATTACTTGATTACGACAGTGTACACTTGCACTATTTAATTGATCATCTGAACTCGTATCAGTTGACTATGTTAAAATTAGATTTCTCATTTTCAAATGCAAGTAGGTTGATGTCAATAATGGTGTGAAGGTCGATAGGTTAGGATTTACATTAGTATATTAGAATAGTAGAAGTTATAGGGATAAACCTTTCATTATGGCATATCAGGCGCAACAAGTGTTCTATATTACTGATCAAGCAAATAAAATGTGGTCTATAGCTCTCCAAGGAAAAAGAGTCATTGATATTGATGAGAAAAGTAGATCAAATTATGATCTTCTTGAGACTCCTTCTTTTTTCATGGGTCTACCAGAATTGAACGAAGAAGATGAAGCAGATAATGAACACAGCACAAGAAATGATCATCATGAGGGAATATGGGAGGATATCTCTTTATAATACTACTTTGATCTAAAGTAATTATGATTATGATTTATATCCGAATAATGTATATAGTTTTTCCATTGATATAGTTTGCTCATGTTGTAGTTTAACGATTTATCTTTCTTTGTTGTCGTTACAGGAAAATGATAGATCGCCGGCATCCTAGTGTAAAGGATCAGCCACCTACTGTACCTCAGAGTTAGCCACCTATTACCTAGTAGAGTCAGCCAGCTAGTGCTCTTTAGAGTTAGCCACCTATTACTCAACAGAGTCATCCATCTAGTATTAATCAGAGCAAGCCTAGCATGCTCAGAGCTAGGATCATAGTGAGCCTAGTAGCCAGTCTATATGGAAGGGTAGACGTGGCACACGGTTGACAGACATTTCCCTCAGTCGGAGTGCAGGGCAAAAGAAACTGATTGAGTTTGATAGATACTAGAAACCAATCGAGCCTAATGCAAGCCGATACAGGAGTTCTGTCAGCCTCCTTGCATTCAATAAACCGAGCATCTTGATAGAGGAGTAGAGAAATGTCGATGAAAAGGTGCGGCAACATATTTGGGATACTATCCAGGTATACAATTCTCTTCTATTCTGTATGTAATTATTATCAAATATGTCACAAATTTGTCACTTACTCCTTCAATGCATGCATTCCAGCTCACCTACGACGTTCCTCAGAATGAGATCTTGTACAACAAGACAATGATGTATTGTTTGAGTGCTGGAGCAAGTTTAAGACAAATCTGACTAACAATTACATTCATATCGAGGTGAAAGATGGTCAGCCTCATCCTAATCCGTGCGATAAGTATACACTTCTTGATCAAGAAACTTGGCACACATTTGTTAGACTTCAGACTACTCCAGAATTTTTGATTAGTTGACTTATTTTTCATTTTATTTACTTATCAATTATCTTAATTGATTGTAATATTTTCCTTTTATTTAATTTCTTATTCGCAAGTATAAAGGCAAAAAGCATAAGAGAGTGGTAGAAAGAATGATTTCCCTCATACAATGTCTCTTGGGGGTTATACAAAGGCTGAAAGAGACTTGTTGGCAGCCAAACAGAAGAGATTGAAAGAAGCATCTCAATCCGATCCTTCTGTTCTTCTTTCTCCACCATCTCTGATTCGTCGAGAAGAAAAATGGTTATTTTCTTACCAAAAGAGGAGTAGGTCTTATACAAGTGAACAATCTCGTATAGTAGGTGAAAAAATGATAAGTATATATCGTTGCTGTTATTAATTACATAAGAAACATACTTGATTACTTAAGTTTGTTATTTTGTATTATCTTACAGGAGGAACTTAGAAAAAAACAAGCTGAGGGATCTTTTAAGTCGGAGGGCAAGAATTATATTCTAACTTTTTCACTGGCAAACATGAGCATCAAGGCCGTGTCAGGATATTTGGAGGAGGGGTAGGGATACGGGATTACTTTGGAGCCCTTGTACGCCATTCCTCAAACATCGTGACTAGGGAGGAACTGGAGAATATGTTGGCCATTACAAGAGTAGAAGCAAAGGTCGAGGCTGAAGCATCATTTAATGCACTATTAGAGACCCGGTTGAGCAAGATGAAAGAGGAAATGATAGTGTTTATGAGATCAAGACAAGATATCAGTGCTCCCCAGCCATAATCGATTAATCCTAATAAGCAGAACACTAAAGGGAGTTGTTGCAACATCAGGCAGTCATCAGAGGGTGCTGTAAGAGAAATTACTGAGCCTTGTGATATTTTTGTCGAGGATCCTCTGAGACGGTTAGTTGCACTAGGTAGTGTGCATAACCTGGGATCAACTATCCACCACCAACAAATGGAAGTTGATCAAGTCCAAGTGTCAGTTGATGAGGTGATCATTGTAGATGCAACTGTCCCTATCCCTGCTGATGAATTCAATATCATAAGCGATGTCCTAGGTACGTTCATCTTATGGCCAAAGAACCTTGTTTCTATTCGAGCTGAGGAAAGTCCGATCAAAGCCCCACCAAGTACAGCTCCCTTCACTCAAGAAGTTTCACAGCCTCCATTGAATATCATACAACAAGTGATTCTGATGGCATATGATACATCCTTTAAAACAAGAGATTGGCCTACAGATTCAGTTGTTGGCAAGTCAGGGGTGACATGCTATCTTGAGAGGGATGATTTGATATCCCTGGTAGCTCCTAGACAAAATCTTACGATTGGGATTGTCCAACTGTTCTTAATATAAGTATCTTCTGCAATTCAAAGTAAATGTTTTAAAAATTTTACCGTTTACCTTTGATTTATGTGCTTGCATTATTATAGGTACATGCATCGTAGGTTTGTCTCCTCTGGAAAAAGCAAAAAAATTTGGATTATTATGCCCCCATCAAATCCAAGAGAAAGGGACTACTGCTGCTATAAGACATAAATACTTATTAAAGAGGCTTAGTGAAATTGGAACTGAGTGTTTCTTGCTCCATATGTGCATGGGTAAGAAACAAACTTATATTTTATAATTTATATAATGTTTGCTTAATATTCTTCTCTTTTTTCTAGTGATCATTAGCAGTTGGTTCTTCTATGCAAGAGTAGTTACACTGTCATCCTCTTATGCTCCCTTTACTTCAAACCAGGGAATGATTTGAAAAAGACCATGAACTCATTAGTTTTCTTACATTAACACCTTTTGTGTGCAAAGTTTATGGAATTTGTGTAAAATAAATAACCTTTGTGATTTTGATGATTATAGGGCTATGCGGACATTCCTACACACTGCTTGTGGTAAGCATGTTCGTGACTTAAAGGACCCAACATAGATTATGCCAAAGGTTAGTACATATTGATTTGTTTAAAGAATGTAATAAGCCATGCCTTTATATTTGTTTTAATGATATCATGTTTTTTCTCAGAGCCGTAGGCAACCACAGGGGTCTAACTTATGTGGTTTTTATGTTTTGAGACACACTTACAATATTATCACTCTAGGCACGACTGATTTTACTCAAGAGGTAAATTTATATTTCAGAACTTTTATATTACTTTATTGTTTTTAAGTTACTAAGTTAATGTTTTGTCTGGTTTTGGTGTTATAGATGTTTGATCTTGCTGATCCCTTTCCTGAAGAAGATATTGATTTCATTCACATATGTTGTGCTGAATTCATCTGTGAGCTATTACAAAAATAGTGAGTTTTTGGATCCAACGTTACATTGTACATTGTTCTCATATGTATTGCTAACAAGGTTTATGTATCTGTGTAGGACAATTTCTGTAATATGGGTGATATAGGAGGCATGGGATTTGAGGGACTACCTTTGTAATTTTTCTTCCCATTGCATTTTGTAAAATTGAGGAATTTCTGTTGTTGCTTGTATCAATACTTGAATTTTATTTCTTCCATTGTCATTTCAAAGTTTTGCATCCATTTCTGAGCAAATTCGTCTATTTGGACATTCCTTCATGTTTTTAGTTTTAGACAACTTCATGTTGCACATTGAAATTGCAAGAAATTGAGTGAATTTGGAGTTCCTGGATTTGATTTTAGCTTGTTGCTTAAATTGTGACATTTGATCTTGAACCTTGTTCTACACTAATTACCATTTGTTGGAAGTTTATTTAAAGTCACCTAGCTTACACCTTTATTTGTGCTTGTTGTTGATCTTGCTGCTGTCATTGCTTCTGTGCAATCTGTTATGTTGCTTCTGTGCAATCTGTTACTTACTTCATACATGCACTCCATTGCATCCATTGCATTTTGCCTTGTTCTCTGTTGCTTCAAGATTCATTTCTGCTATCATTTGGTCCTCCTTACTGTCTAATTTCACTGTTGGTGTTATTTAGTACTAAACTAAGGTTGGTTATTACCTTTGGTTAAATTCTTGACAAATTTGCTTGCACTCTACTGTAACTAGAATTACTGTCAAAGTTGTGCATTAAGTTGTCATGCATAGTTTCCTGAAGTTTGGGATTTAAATAAATCTCTGCACCATTATGAAGCCTTTGTTGAAATTGAGCAAATCTGTTTGGTATTTTCTGTGCATTTGATATGAATTTCTTGTCTACTTTTTGTTTCTGCAGGTTGGGTTAGGTCAAGCATTATCTTCATCTGAGTTTTGCACATTCTATTGCACTGGTCTGCTGTTAACATTGTCTGAACTCATTCTTGGCTTTTCCCTGTTTCTAGCCTCTGTTTGAAGTGAATGTTGTTTGAAATTTGGTGAAATGTGCATTTGCACTTCATTTACCTTGCTAAAACAAAATTGAGACTTGTGAAAGCTGTCATAGTAAATTAAATCTGTGAAATACTTTCCCAATCTGTTGAGTTAGAGACTGAAACTACAAGTGCATTTGCGCTGAAATTGAGCCAATAAAGTATACAATACTTGCTGCCATATTCTTCCATACTGTAATTAAAGTGCTGCAAATGAATTATCAATGTATGACTGGCTTGTCTGAAAATTTGCTGCTACTATAGACTGTTGCCTTTGAAGATTGAAATTGAAATCTGTTATTGTTTTATACTACTGTTAAAATTGGTTCATTAAACATGCTGCTAGAGTTGGGTTCTATTTCTATTATCATTCTGACCTTTTGCTTGTTAACCTGATATTGAGAATATATATTCACTTGTGCATAACTTGAATTCAACCATCGTGAAATTTGTGAAACTATCCACTGCATAGATAAGATTTTTTGAACATCCACTGCGTATATATATATATATATAAAAGGGACATTTTTTAAGGAAAAAAATAGAACATTTAAGACCGATTGTAACTACAACCAGTTTTAAAAGTATTTTAAGACCGGTTGTGTCTATAACCGGTCAACCGGTTGTAGTTACAACTGGTCCTAAAAGTTAGACCTTTAAGACCGGTTGTAGTCACAACCGGTCTTAAAAGGTCTTACCTTGAAAACTACTTTGAAAAATTTCTTTTAAAAAATATTAGGGTGTCGAAAACATATAGAAAATTACGTAAGATGTTAGATAAACCACAAAATATTTTAGGGTCCTAGACATATCCAAAAAACACTTCAGCGTACAGGATGAATCTTAATCCTATTTTAATAATCTTAATTATATTCTACTAGTATCTCATATTTAAGGGGGCGCTGGCAAAGGTACAGGAGCAAGCAGTGGATCTTTCATGAAAACTGCCCTCAAGAAAGCTTGATGGGCAAAAAATTGAGGGTCAAAAGGAAACATGACTCTTGATTGATCCTCCTCATGCAGTCTCGTGTTTATGTGCTTCCTTGCGACCACAGTCGCAGAGAGAGACAAGGAGGCGTAAAACATAAGATGGACCCCACTTGACTTAGAGCGCTTTTAGTGATCAGCCTCTCATCTATAAGCTATTTCTTCGTTTGTGCGTTCGATTGGTTTTCTTTTTGAGACAAGGTTCATGGAGTTTGATTTATGATTACGCTGACTTGTTTTTTATTCCCCCGATTTACTCCGTCCGTATATATAAAGTCCTTTTAATGAATTTGTGGGGTTCTGAAAAATAGTTAAAATTATTTAAAAGTAATATGTAGAAAATATGATTTTGTTTTCTCACAATGTTCTTATTTATAAATGAGAAAGAGAGAGTAATAATGAGAAAATGATAAAAGAAAATATATAGGAGAAAGATAATTTGAAATAATAAAGGGAATGAGTCAGCATTTTAATTAATACAGTGTATAAAATTAATTGAGGGTAAAATGGATAAAAATCCATTTATTATTCAGTGTCTTTGGATTAGCTTTTGGAGGATAGCTTCAGGAGAAAAAGTGGAGAATGGTTTTTAAAGAATAGATTATAAACAGAATAGATTTTGGGGAAAAAATGATTTTGATAAAATGAAAGTGTTTAGATATTGTGATCAAAATAGTTTTTTTTCATAGTCAAATTACTAAAAATAATATTAACTTTTGTGATAATTACATATAAAGAATAAGGTTATATTTTATGTATTATATAAAGGTTAAGGTCCAAATTTAACAGTCAAGTTTTTCTTAAGGAGTGTTTGGTACAAATAAGTTCTGGAAGATATAAAATAACAATAAACAATTAAAAAGGATTCAAATTTAACAAAACTGTTAAATTTGACCAAACGGCGTTAAATTATAAGAAAAGAAAACATCTAACAGTATTAAAAAGGATGCATCTTAACCTATTATTTAATATTAAATTTCATAATTAATACCAAAAATAAAATAAATTTATTTATATATAATGTTAATTAACTTAACTAATTTTTCTAATAATCAAATTAGATAAATAAATCTTATATTAAAGATAAGAAGGAGCATTAAAATTTTGAAATTAAACAAAAAACGACAGAGAGAGAATTTCAAAATTCTTACCAAAAAAAAAAGATGAGAGAGAGAGAGAGTGGTGTGAGCCCACCAAAAAAAAAAAGGGCAAATGAGATAGTGGGGGTGGGCCCACAACATGAAAAAAAACAAAAACAAATATATTATCCAAAAGCATGGTTTTAGAGACCAAAACCATGATTTTGGCAAGAGAAGGGATTATAGGAAAAAATAAAGTGTTTGGATATTTTTTAACAAAATCATAGTTTAGTGTAAAAAGCTTTTTTTTTCCCTCTATCCAAACACACTCAGACCAACTGAAATGAAATCATGTAAAAAGGACAGGCCCATTCAAAAGATGAAATCCTACAAGGGCTGAGGGAGTATCAAACAGAGTGCAAGTGTCCTGTTATAATTGTTCTATGTCTTCATGGTGAACTTTTAATGTTATTAATGTCATTTTTGTCCTTTCCCAAAAAAACAACACCTCTACGTCTGGCATCATATCCAACCCTAGATTTTCGCAGTCATATCCAATAAGTAATCCGCATTTTTATCCATCTCGGGATCAGTTTTTTTAAATAAAAATATTTGTCTGATCATACTTATAAATAAGGTAATTAAATCCGGATCGATCAGTGAACCGGTCGAGTTACTAGATTAATGGTCAGTGGGTCAAACCAAAGTCAAACCAAAGTTAAACTAAGACCAAACCAATGAAAAATGGAAGATTTTAGACTTATTAGTATGAAATTCTAAAAGAAAAATTTTTAAAAAAATTAGAAACTTGACCCGGACCGGTCTACCGGCTGGTTGGCTGGTTTCCGATCCAGTCGAGGTTAAATAACCATGCTTATAAGTTACTTCTAATATGTTCCTTAGAGTCAATAAAAACCTTAAATCTTATTAATTTTATCTTAAAATTTAATAATTTTTTTAATTTCCCCCTATTTAAAATACATTATCCCAATAGTACAATGTCTATCTAACAATAAATAAATGATAAAATTGAAAATTCATGTAAGAAATTTAATAAAATGCCTTATAAATAAGGCAATAAAGAGCACGTTTGTTTCTGTTTTATTCTTTTTTGTTTCCAAAATATTTTTATAAAATTTTCTTTAAAAACCAAAAAAAAAATCCTGTTTGAATAATTGTTTCAAAAAAAATTATGTATTTGAAGTGACATAGCGGCATTACCTCTAATGGTGACATGGTGTGGCTGTAGCTGGCGCAAATGGTGTGGTATTGATAGAAGATAAGAGTTAGCTTCAAAAAATAAAAAATAGAAAAATAAAAATAAAAAAACACTTAAAAAATATTTTAGTTTTTTAGTTTTTAAAAACAATTTTATTTTATTTTTTTAAAGAAACAACTTAAAGAAAACAATTTTTCAAACAAGTTTTAGCAGTTTTTCTTTAAAAAAAAAGTTGATAATTGAAAACAAAATAAAACAGGCCCAACGGGTCTATTTGTTTTTGTCAAAGGTTTTGTTTTCTCAAAACAGTTTTACAAAATAGTTTTTAAAACAAGTTTTCAAAAAATAAAAAAACGGTTTGGGTAATTGTTTCTTAAAACATTTTTTGAGAATAAAAAATAAAAAAAATTTTTAAATAGTTGTTTGTTGAAAATTTGTTTGAAATGATACTTCTTAACATCAACTTGGATAACCAAACAAAATATAAAAGGATTATTTGATTCACTTTTTTTTTTATAATTGATATTAATACTCCCTCTATTCTTTAATATAAGATATATTTACCTAATTTGATTCAATCAAGTAAGTCAATTAAGTTAGTTAATATGATATGTAATTTCTAAAATATCTTACTTATTTTTCTTAATTCTCTCTTCTTTGGTTATTATTGAGGAAGTATCAATAGGGGTAAATTAGGAAAAGATTGACAAATATAAAAACTATGCCTTTTATTTGAGACCGAGATCAACCCCAAATATGTGTTATATTAAGAATCAGAACGAGTATTATTTTTAATAATTACTTAATATCTTATTATATTGTTAAACTAGGTTATTAAAAAAATTAAAGACCAGAAAAACAACGTATAAAAATAAACAGCATTAAACTTCATTGGAAATTATCGAGTTTTGCGAGAAAAGATTTATGTTTGCAAGATCATAACCATACTGCAATGAGTATAACAAATGAGTCACGTTATGTTTAAATGACTAGTGTCCTAAAAATTCTGTTTAGGACTGAGACATTAATATATTGATGCTTTCTATGAGACTTTTAATAATGATTAGTTAAAAGAACACAAATAGTTATTTTATAAATGACAATATTTTAAAAGTCAGATCAGACATCAAGTTGTAATGATCAATAGATCATAGTTCAAACAGTCAAATAGGCTGAACAGTTCAATTAGATTGGTGACAGAATAACAAAAATTTAATAAAAAATAATTATATACATATATATAATAATGCATATGAAAAATAAATCAATATAGTCTCATTGTCAGCATAATAACACAACAATATAATTTTTATTTTTTTCCTATTTTTTTCATTAGACCCAAAAAGGCAGCTTGTTTTCTAAAAACCGTTCTGGTTCCAAATCAAATTCTGGGTTCTGGCTCAATAACCACCCGACTCCAGCTCAAGCATAAAAACGGTTATCTGTTATGCCCAGGCCAAGTCAATAATGAGTCCAGGTGACGGTTCAACCGTCAAATCCAGTTCTTAAATCTTTGCAAGGTGTCATCATTAATATCAGAATGTCTGGAAGGGCATAGAGTGTACTTGGAACCTGACTAATTTTTTGAAGAAGAAAAATTAAATGACGTCTCCTTTTCGAACTTCAATTCAATGAACCTATACTTCAAATGATACCAGTGTCAAGGCATAACTTTGAAGTAATGGTTTCAGTCCATGACAACTATTTTTTCTCCTTATTAATAATATTCAATACTCCCTCCGATCCTAATTATAAGATAAAGTTGACTTTTTTAAAGAAATTAAGAAAGCCAACTAAATCACTTTAGAATATTTATATTTATATTTTTTTCTTCAAACTAATTAATTTGACTAATAAACTGATATATAATCTAAATATACTAAAAATATAAATACTCTAAAGTGATTTAATTGGCTTCTTTAATTTCTCCAAAAAAGTCAACTTTATCTTATAATTAGGACCGGAGGGAGTATAAGATATAAAATCTGTATCAAGTTGTATTATTTACAGGCCATAAACGGCATGATCCATTTCCTTAAATTCCATGCAATACCTGGATAAGAACATGTTTTTAAAAATAAATAAATAAAAAGAAGAGAATAAGACAAAAAAAACATCAATCTTAAGTGGTTATTAGGACGCATATCTTTAGAATAAATGTGGCTGAGTGAAGTAAAGCCAGTATTTATATACTCTCTTGACATCATTCAAAAAGGTGAACAAAATATACCCCAGCATAATAACCACTCTTACTTGTCCATCAACACTACTACAAACAAGACATTTTACGTCCCTAAAGGACGTCCCCTTTTTAAGTTAGGGACGTCCAAAGTTAAATATTTGGCGGGTGGATAAGGCGCTGGATGAATTTGACCGGATGTGTAAAATTTCAACACTTTAGACGTCCCCAGTGTCTCTGGAGACGTCTAAAGTGGGGTTTAGACGTCCCCAGTTTCCCTGGGGACGTCTAAACTGCACTTTAGACGTCCCCAGTTTCTCTGGGGACGTGTAAACTCAACTTTAGACGTCCCCAGAGAGATTGGGGACGTCTAAACACCCCAGAAACATCACCTCATTCACTGTACATGGCAGCTTTACCTTCTGTGCCAAAGCCATACCCGTTAATGTCCCCTGCTGCATTTGTTTTCTCTCTTCTCCCAAACCCGTGAGCTGCATTTCATTTCTGCTGCACTGAACAAATTCCAAAGCCATACCCGTGAGCGTCTCAGATTTGCATTTCCCTTGCTGCATTCGTTTCCTCTCTTCTCCCAAACCCATGAGCTGAGCTTCAGAACTCATTCACTGAGCAAAGACGCACCTCCCCTCCCCTGCATTTGTCTTCCCTCTTCTCCCATTCCCCTGCCCGTGTGGGTCTTCCCATTTGCTGCTGCTGCAGCATTCTCAGAATTATTCAGGTGCGTTTCTGGGTTTCTTTTGATCATGTGCATATGAGGCGTGAGTTGGATTATTATGTGAAGCAATTAAGAATTTACATTCTGCGTTTGTAGAATATTGTTGCTGCAATTGGATTCTGCGTTTCTGGATTGTTGGTGTGTGCACTTGATTCTGCGTTCTGGGTTATATTGTTGCTGCATGCACTTGGATTTTGCACTTGGATTTTGAGAAAATCAGGTGCGTGGGTTAACAATGTAAATAATTATTGTTAATGTAAATAATTAATTAATTTGGTGAACAGATGTTAATAATTATTGTTAATATTATTAATGTAAATAATTATTCTGCGTTTGTAGAATATTGTTAATGTAAATAATTATTTTGGGGAACAGATGTTGTTATAATTAACAATGTTAGAATTGAATTAATGTTAGATTAATATGTCAAAGGTTATGTATGTTGGGGTGATTTATCATATTTGTTTAGACTTTTAAGAATCACTTGTGATCTAACGTAAGTGAACCCTTACAAAACCCTTACAAAATTGTTAAATTGTGTTTTTTTTAAGTTTTAAAAATTTATAACTAATACTATATATTAAGTTTGCATAACTTGTCTTTTTTGCTTTTATACATATAGAGAAATTTTTTTGCAAACTTTTGAACAAAAAAATTGCATTTAGGAAGTTTGGATTTTGATTTATGAATATTCTAAAAGTTGTTTGATTTGATATTGAAAGAATTGAGTTTGATTAGGATTTGGTTCTATCTTGTTAGAGTGTTAGTAGGTAGACATAGAATTTGGCTTTGATAATTAATTGTAGGAAGCCAAAGACTAGTGAGGAATTGAGGCTAAATTTTTATTTCTTTTAAGAAAGGGTATATTTATTGGCACTAATTAAAGTATTCGTCCTTTTGTTTTGGTTAGAAGAATTAATATTAGCTTCCTGCTTTTTACTCTTGTTTTACTGTTCTGAATTTTTATTTTACTCTTCTTAATTAGTTTAGTTTAGTTTAAATTAAGTTGAGATGGTTTGTTATTTTGATTTTGGGATGTGTCACTTTTAAGGGGAAATGCTGCCAAAATTTTGGAAAACAAAATAGTAAAAGGCAATTCCCAGTGTTGACAATGACTCTAAACTTGAGTGTGAATGGCATAGGTGGTAATAGAATGGATCATAGTTGGATGAATGCTTTGAGAACAAGTGAAGAATATGAGAATGGGGTTGAAGAGTTTATTGAATTTGCTAGAAGGAACGTTCCAGCCAAAAATGGGAAGTATTTTTGTCCCTGTGTCAATTGTTTAAATGAGAGAACACGGGATGTTGAAGTTATAAGGGATCACCTACTTTGTGATGGAATAAATCTTCGATACACAAGGTGGATATGGCATGGTGAGGAAGTAACTGATTGTCCGTCACACAAGAAGGAAGCTGTGGATGTCATAGATGAAGATAGAATGGAGAGAATGATTCACGATGTTGAGGTAGAATCCTTTGCGCAATCGCATGAATATGACAGCCTGCGGAGTGATGCAGAGACACCGTTATACCCTGGGAGTAAGTACACACGGCTCACAGGAACATTACATTTGGTTAACTTAAAAGCAACTTGTGGGTGGACCGATAGTAGTTTCACATTGCTGCTTGAACTGTTGTGTGATATGTTTCCAGACGATAATGTACTTCCAAATTGTATGTATGAGGCCAAGAAAATCCTATCGACAATGGGTATGGAGTATAAAAAGATACACGCTTGCCCTAATGACTGTGTACTGTACAGAAAGGAGTATGAAGGCCTGAGTGAGTGCCCTAAGTGTCAAACCGCACGATACAAAGTGAAGAAAGATGGTGGTTGTGACGATGGGAAGACTAAAAGGCAACCTGTAAAAGTTTTGTGGTATCTTCCAATAATACCGCGCTTTAAGCGTTTATTTGGCACTGCAAAAAAGGCGAAGAAGTTGAGATGGCATTCGGATGACAGAATATCTGACGGAAAATATCTTCGGCACCCGGCTGACTCTCCACAGTGGAAGAAAATAGATGAAATGTTCCCTGAATTTGGCAGCGAGCCGAGAAACCTTCGGCTTGGGCTCTGTACAGATGGCATCAATCCGTATGGAACTCTTAATAGCACACACAGTGCGTGGCCAGTACTCCTTGTAATATACAACTTGCCTCCCTGGCTTTGTATGAAACGCAAGTATGTGATGCTTTCTATGATGATTTCTGGACCAAAACAGCCAGGAAACGATATCGATGTCTACCTGGCGCCTTTGATTGAGGACTTGAAGAAGTTGTGGGAGGAAGGCGTAGATGTGTTTGATGCGTATAAGAATGAGTCATTCAAGCTACGTGCAATGCTGTTCACTACCATAAATGACTTCCCTGCCTACGGAAACCTCTCAGGGTACAGTGTGAAGGGGCATAAAGCATGTCCGATCTGTGAAGCAGACACTCACTTCCACCAACTGAAACATGGAAGAAAAACGGTCTACCTAGGTCACAGGAGGTTCCTTCCTAGATTCCACCCGTATCGTAGGTTAAGAAAGCGTTTTAACGGCTTACCGGAGCATGGAATGGCTCCAAAGGCATTAACCGGAGAGGAAGTTTACAGTCGGGTTGAACGTATCAATGTCTTACTCGGTAAGAATCATAAGACTTCGGGTGAGAAGAACATATGGAAGAAGAGATCAATTTTCTTTGATCTTCCATATTGGCGTAGTCTTGACGTGAGGCACAGTATTAATGTAATGCACGTGGAGAAAAACGTTTGTGATAGCCTTGTCAGTACACTTTTGCACATTCCAGGGAAGACCAAGGATGGGATTAATGCGAGACTAGACCTTGTTGATATGGGAATAAGAGAACGGTTACATCCACAGCTACGAGATGATGGTAGGAGGGCATACATGGAGCCAGTAGCGCATACACTATCAAAAGCGGAGAAAAGAAGTTTGTGTGGGTGTTTGCATGAAATTAAGGTACCACAAGGATATTCTTCGAATGTGAGAAGGTGTGTGTCAATGGACGATTTGAAGTTAGTGGGAATGAAGTCCCATGATTATCATGTGTTGATGCAACAACTGTTACCAGTAGCTATTAGAGGGATTATGAAAGATGAAGTTCGAAACACTGTGACAAGATTGTGTGTTTTCTTTAATGCTATCTGTAACAAAGTCATTGACACTGAAAAGCTGGATGAACTGGAAGCTGAGGGTTATATCATATTGTCCCAATTAGAGATGCACTTTCCTCCTTCTTTTTTTGATATAATGGTCCATTTGATAGTTCATTTGGTAAGGGAGGTAAGGCTCTACGGTCCAGTTTACCTGAGGTGGATGTACCCTTTCGAGCGATACATGAAGATCTTAAAAGGGTACTCTAAAAATCCCTATCGACCAGAAGCCTCAATAGTTGAAAGGTATGTTGTTGAAGAGGCTATGGACTTCTGCAGCGATTATCTATCAGGAAAGAAGGAACAATCTCGGCATGAAGAGGGGAAGTGCAAGGGAACACGAGGATTGAAAGTGAAGACTATGCCTCGTGAAGAGGTGTTGCAAGCACACCTTTATATCCTGAATAACATGGCAGAAGTGCAACCGTACATAGAGGAACACAGAAACAGATTGAAGAAAGAGAATCCGAGGAAGAATGACATGCAGATTACTATTGAGCAAAACAAGACATTCATTCAATGGTTTGGAGAAAAGGTTTTGCATGAGTCCGGTGTGTCTGGGACAATAGAGTGGCTAGCCTGGGGGCCTTCGTTTCAGATCATTACTTGGAGCGGTTATGATATAAACGGGTATTCTTTCTACACAAAAGACCAAGATGACAGGAGTACCATGCAAAATAGTGGGGTGATTGTAGAAGCTGAATCCATGCACTTTTCTAGTTCGAAAGACAAAAACCCCATATTAGCATCCATGGCCTATTATGGAGTGATAGAAGAAATATGGGAAATCACTTACAACAAGTTCAAAGTTGCTTTATTCAAATGTAAGTGGGTTAGCAAGAATGCTGTGGTAATAGATCAACAATTTGGATTTGTCTCAGTTGATCTTGAAAGAGTAGGTTATAGGGATGAGCCCTTCATTCTAGCAAGCCAGGCGAAACAAGTGTTCTATGTCACAGATCCCGCAAATAAAAAAATGTCCATTGTACTTCAGAGTAAAAAACAGAAGCATGGTGATCCGACCTTCAACCTTGATGACACACCACCTTTCACAATTAATCCACCTACAACAATTGAAGAAAGAGAATTGGTAGATGATGAAGAATATGCTGTGAGAAATGATCATGGTGAAGGAATATGGGAAACAATCTAGAGTAAGAGCTTAACTTAGAAAATAGTAATGTGTGCTGTTTGTTTTATTACGTCTCAGTTTATTCATTTACTTACAATTTATTCACCTATCTGACAATGATTTTTGTGCTTACAGGAATATGGACAACTCTGGTGACTCTCCAAGTGATAGGGACAATGAAATGAATAGGGATGAACGTGATGCGACACGTGAACCGGTTGCAAGACGAAGGGTTAGAGGCAGTACAAAAATGCCTGCATTGGTAGCACGTCATAACCATCAACAGGAGAGGTTGCATATTGACTTTGATCAAGATATGAAACCAATTGGTCCGGAGGAAGACCATTTCATTAGCTACGTAGGTTTTTTGGCTCGAAGCAAAGTTCGCATTACCTATGCTAATTGGAAGTTGGTTCCACCAAAAACCAAAGACTTGATTTGGCAACAACTTTTGGTATATAATTTTCAATACATCTGCATTATATCTTTATTCCTATCACTTCAAATATAATTAACGTATGTTTTTACCTTGCAGCAAACCTATGATGTCCCTGACACCGCGGAGATGTACAAGGAATGGATGACGGAGGTTCGTCTACGATGGAAAGATTTCAAGAACAGGCTCACACGAGATTACATTCGAGGGGACTTGAGGGGTCAGGATCCATGTCATGAGTATCCATTTTTGTCTCCAGAGGACTGGAGGTTGTTTATGGCATCACGAGAAGATCCAAACTTTTTGGTAAGATTTCTGTAATCGTAGTGTTTTATTTGAATATAGTTGACATTATTGATTCGGTGTTCGTTGTTTTCCTTTAAAAGGCATTAAGTGCAGCAAATGCAGAGAGGCAAGCAGCTAATAACTATCAACATTGCATGTCTCGTGGTGGTTATCGGAAGCTTCAGCGACAGATGATGGCAGAAGAGTTGGAGAAATTGAAGGAAGCAGCCACATTAGATCCTACCGTTGTGGTCCAGCCCCCGCCACCTCCACCACGTCACAAAAAATGGAAAGCAGGGAGGCTTAAGGGTGGGAAGTACGTAAATCCGACTGTTGCTGAGGTTGCCGCAAGAATTGTAAGTAGTTAGAGCATAATTTCAAACTTATTTTTTCATATTGGGAGTGCTTACGATAACTTTTATGCTGCAGGATGAACTGGAAGATCATAGTAGCCAAGGTTCGTTCACTCCAAGTGGACGGATGGACATCTTGTCAACGGCGATTGGGAAGCCAGATCACCCTGGTCATGTTCGAGGGGAGGCAGTTGGAGTTCGTGTCATGAAGTATTTTGGCCCAGCCTCACATCCTTATTCGTCACAAGCTGAACCCAGTAGGGAGCTTGTGGCCAAGATTCGTCAGGAAGTCTCACAAGAGCTCGAGGCCAACCTTCGCGACAAGCTCCGACAAGAGCTGTTGCCAGAGCTACGAGCTGAAATGCAGAAGATGTTTGAATCGCAGATGGCAACTACCGAGCGTAGAACCCATTCATCCCCGGCCTTCCACAGCACCAAAGGAAGTTACAACCCGGCGGAAGAACCACTTGGCGAACCTTCTCATACTCCAGCGCCGGGAGAACCTGTCATCCTCTCTTTGGATGCCCCAGTGCTGCGTGTAGTTGTAGATGCTCTCGTTCACACAGAAGCTACTACCCACCATCATCAGCAAATTCCACAGCATTTGCATAGGGTAACTGTGACGTGTGTTCGAGCGGGGGAAGAAGGTACAGCCATCCCTATTCCTGATGCCGAGGTTGCCACGATAGCTCAGGCGAGAGGATCTTTCATCCTTTGGCCTGTACATCTTATTGGCTTGTTACCACCAACACCTCCAATGGTATGGAACTACCTCACTTTTACTTGACATGTGTTGACATCCTACTAACAGTATGTGTTTTTATGTTCTAAAAGAACAAGCAGGAAGCAGAGAAATGGCCCTTCTTAGCACGATTGCAGCATATCTATAAAGGCATTCGCCAGATTGATTTGTATATGCCTCCAGGGATTGTGGGCCAGAATACAGAGTATCACTTCACAATTGATAAACATGATCTTAAACAGTTCATGAAGTTCGAGGAGCTAGATATTGGATGGGGAAAATTTGCAATCCTGTAAGTTTTTTATTTCCCATTTTTTGATTCATTTAGTTAAGTTGATTTTAACTAGCTAATACATTCATCATTTTAATTCTATTATAGCTCCTTCCGTCGTATATGCGTTGACTCTCAGAAAGTTGATTTATATGGATTCTTGTCTCTTGCACATACGACAAGGGTTGAGAATACATTGAAACGAAGGACGAACTATGTGGGCTTTACATTGTCAGAGGACGAGTATACTTGTTATCTAGCACCGATTGTTCAAGGGTACTCATTTTAATTTTGTGTATTTGAGATTTTTAGTAAATAATTGCCTTGCCATCTAACTTCATTTTAATCTGTATATGTTGTGATAGTTATCACTGGAGTTTGTGTGTTGTCTGTCCTAAGTCGCACGTTGTTTACTGGTTTGATTCCTTAAATAGAAGACCAGACAAAGAAACTAAAAGCGTCTTCAACCAGTAAGTTATTTTTTTGTATTTCATTGCTTCTTGATTCTTGACTTAATGAATTATTCTAATTTATGTTGATTTTCATTTTCATGATAGCGCATGCACGACGTATCGAGCGCTTGGCGGGCCACGCGAACGTAGAGGTGGCAAAGATCCAAGATGGTTGTTTCCAAAGGTACGTAGTTTCAAATCAAGTTATTTTGATTGACGGTCGTTTTAGATATGCCTTTATTGATTTTAACCATTTGCTTTTGATTTATAGTGCCCTCGACAACCTGGCGGCTGGGAATGTGGATATTATGTCTTGCTTTATATGTTTAACATCATTCAGAGTGGCATTACGAAAGATTTTGAACAAGTAATCGCTTCTTCATTCTCTGAGGATAATATTCTTGGTGTTGTGATTCAATGGGAATTCATTCAATTCATTCATTATTTCATCTAAGCTTATTTTCTAATTTACAGATTTTTGACAATGAAGATGCCTACTCATATGAAGACTTAAATATGATCAGAGACTTTATGGCTGGACATCTTCTTCAACGTGTACCAGAAGAGTAAAGTCTTTAGTAGTTTGTGTAGGACATACTTTTGTGGTAGTAAAGTCTTTTGAATTTTAAAAGATTGAAGAAGTGGGGTAATAAAATTTTAATAAAGAGAATATAAAAGATAAAAGAGTCAGAAAAATTAATTAAAAATTTTTAACCCCACTTCTCTAATTTTCTTAAATTCAACTCAAAAAAATTTTCCCTCCGCCCACTTTCCTCCCCTCCCCTCAGATCAAACAAGCCCTAAAGGAATCCAATGCAGAAAAAGACAGAAAAATGAGCATGATCTGACCAAGTGGCTAAAGATATTGATACTAAAATACTCCACTAGTCCTTAATAATGTAGGACTTCATTGGGGAGTTAACATTGATCCTAAATGTAAGATCTATTTTAAATATTGATAAATTTCTTTTTAAATTAACCCTAATGATATTCTCTCAATAATAACCAAGTAGAGATAGAAGAGAGAGGAAGAAAATTTAAAAAAATGATTATCATGTTTTAAAAAAATCAAGTCATATTAATTAACTTGACTAACTTCTTTAATCTAATTAAATTAGTTAATTTGGTCTTACATTAAGGAGCAAAAGAGTAAAACCTCAACTTCATATATGCCCGTCTAAAATCTGCATGTTCTCTTACCGTCATCCCAGTGCTGAGTCTAATTCGTTCTTACTTGTAATTCCGCTTGTTACTTCCCAGTGCTAAGACACTTTCAATTGAATTAATATATATATTGTACAAGTTCATGTTCAATCAATCAAATACTCACATTAAATATTTCATATTAAATTGCTTTAAACCCAATGGAATTTACATACTCCTTTCTATTTTCAACCTTGCCTAAAAATTCAGTAATCCAGCAGTTGCATTTCTATACATTCCTTTAATACACGTTTTTAAGACTTCAACATTAAATTATTTCAAATTCATGTAAATCACAGAAATGACCATACCCTCCATTTCTTTGCCACATCAGCATTGTTCGAGCAAGAGCCCCAGGCCATCTTTTGTTACCCATGTCTCTTTATCATTCTCAAACAACTTTTAAAACAAAAACAAACAAAAAAACCTTTATAGTCGTGTTTGGTGAGTATCAAAGAAGTTTTAAGGAGAGAAATTCTTAATATGTTTGGAACACATCATTTAGCTTTATAAAAAACTGATGCCTCCCTCACTTAAGGGAAGTTAGCCTTCTTCTCTTCAGTCAAGGAAAGAGGTTTTCGGCTGTAGAACTAAAAAGGTGTTGTCAGTTTTGCCTAGCGTTATGAAATATTTTGACTATATTGCCTTTTTTAATCTAAAAACACCCCTAACCTTCAGTTATCATTCATTTTATCTCACTTTTTATTCAATTAGGTGACATTTGATGTCACAATATTAAGCCATAAAAGTTTATAGCCAAAACAAAAGGGCCATAAGAGTAACTACGTCAAATCCAAATCATTAGTGAACCAGGTTCATATATAATGAATATATATAAGTAAAGCTCCATGACCAGACATCTATAAAATCTAGCTCAATTATCAGATAAGCATACTATGTCTCATGGGCCAAGTATACGGTGTACATGAGCCAATATAGTGTGATACAGCATAAAACTAAATTTTGCCGGTCTAGAAGCACAAGGCACATGAAGCCATAAAGTATGAGCATAAACCAATGCAAATGGCCTCTAGTTGAAAACAAATGAGCAAAATTAGCTATGCATGATGTTTAAACTGCTATGTTTTGGACCCAAAAAAGAGATGTTTGATTGATATCAAAGGCGGCTGAGGTAAAAAAAGAACAGGAGAAAAGCTTTCAAAATTGGGTTAAAACAAAAAAGAAAGGCGAGTTTAGTGGGTTCTTGCCGTAGAAATAGGATGACAGAATAGTAATACGCTCCGTTGGCTGGGAAAGCAGGAAAAAAAATTATCTTATTGCTGAGACATAAGTATATAGACAATTTGTTAAGGATTTATGAAGCTAGCTCCAACGAGATATAACAAGAAAAAAGTGTACAAAATTATTGGCTTGTTAAAGAAAGCAGGATATACCTAAGGTTCACCTATCAGTGGATAACTTAAATGTTAAAGAATGAATGCATCGAGTATATTATAGTTTTCAGTCAAGGGAAGAAAATAAGAATTGTGCAATTCATAAATATCAATTCTTTTTGTATAAAAATTATCAAATCAAAAGATACAAAGGTGCGTAAACATCCATCCAAAAGTTGAGAGATTCAATAAATAAACTTTATGTGCATGATCAGCAAATGAACATCAAATCCAGGAAAAAACAATGCACAAAGAAGGATAAGATTTTCAAATATACCATAACATATATCCCCTCTTTACGAGTAGGTAGTTCCTCGAGCTTTCTCAACGTATCATCACCTTTAGTGACTTTTCCAAATATTGCATACTGAAAAGGGCATACATCAGAATATCAATTGGAATCATTCTATTTCCCTTTGAGTTAATGTTTTGCAATGTTGTTTGGCAAGTATAGCTCGACCACCTGGCCATCAAGATGAGGAGCATCTCCTAGAAGCAATGAAAATGAGGATCCACCACTGTCTGGATCATCATATCTGTAAAAGAACAAAAAAACATCCAATATTCTGCAGTCACTCAAACCAAATATATATAGTGCCAGTTGGTTTTAGCTTTTTAAAAGTACTTTCTATAGGCCAAGACAAACTTTCTTTCACATACTTTCCTTGTACACTATAAAATCACTTCCAAAAGCCAATCCAAACACACATGGAATGGTTCAAAACATCAGAGCAAAAAAGAGTTTGTGTGAAGAGTACACACACACTTGCCCGACTGCTGGCTGATAAATACCATCAACATGGCTATGCCAGTTTCACAAAGAGACATATCACAAGTATTCATTAAACTAGTGACAGTCCTACTCCTTACATTTTGAATAAGGGGTTTCTATTATATATTATCCTCAATCCACCCAAAGTGTAATGATTCCAAAAATCTTGATATAAGATAAATCCAGCAATATTATCTTATTTTTTCATCATTTTTCATTTTCCAACTTACAATACACTTAATCTTCTCCTTCAAGAGCATAAACTAAATATCTGACCATATACAAATCAATACTTGATTGACAGACTCACATACCATGTTAATATTTCATCAACCCTAAATGAATGAACTTGTTTTCAATGGATATCATATCGGGCCAAGACTGTGCAAGGTCGTTTTCCTCCACATTAGTACAATGACAGTTTGACTCTTACAAACAACATAATTATCTCTCCAAATGCTAAAGCTGAGCTGGATCATTTTCAAGGGGTAATTATTCAATGCGAAGTGGATAGTAAGATTACCATATCAAACTTAAGTTGTAAAAAGATTTAACTAACAAGAAACGAATGAGATTTTGCAAATCTCAAAGAAGGTGTGCACCACCCAATGCCTTGAAAATCTCCTAAGAACTTGTTACATTTTTAAACATATATATACTTGATCTTAAGTGTAGTATAGACTGACAATCCTTGTAGTAAAACCACGTGTAAAGCAACTTAATGACAGAAACAGAAGCAGGATTATACAGATGGCGTGTCCAGGAGGGATCTTACCTTCCCATAGAAAGAATGCCTCTAACATGTTTGACTTGGCTAAATTCACCAACAACAGTCTTTCTAGCTTCTCTTTTTGTTCTTCATTCATGGGAGCGGATCTTCCACCCATAACATCCGCTACTTGGGCCACAAAGCCCTTATCTACCTGCCCATTCAATTCAAGCCCTCTTCAGCTAAGAAAAAGAAATACCCACCAAGCGTTAGATTGCATAGGTTCAGAGAACAATACCCGGAAAAACTGATTTGTGTTATAGCATTCAAGTCGTATAAGTTTAAAAATGTGATCAACGGTTTTGGGTGCAACTATGGGAAAGAACCCGAATTCAATATCCCCGTAATTCGTCTGCATTCAAAAACCAAAGTAATTCAGGCCGACAGAAAAAACCTATATGAATATTAGAAATGATTATCTACCCCATATTCTCAAACAATAAGGGATCTTTTATTCCCTGAGCAACTAAACTCAAAATTTCACTACTACACAGCACCCGCTAAGAATAAAACTGATCCTAATGCTCTTATCAAACAAAATGGGTGATCCATAGTTTGGCTTTCTCATCATCATTATCATCCATGGACAACAAATACACATTCATGAAAGGGATCGTCCTCGAAGATTTGACATCTAAATAAGAAGTACCAAGTCATTCTGCAATAGCTTTGAAGTTTAAAATTGCAATGTAGAATCAAGTGACGGTTTGGCGAACTAACTAACAGGACTGTAGAAATTTTAACCTTAAAGACAACACGGGTAGATCCGAGTTCAGGCTCCTGAGCTAAAGCCCCAGAAATTGCAGAAATATACACCAGATAAATGCAACCCTTGGTCCAGAAGTTCCACATTTTGGAGTTTGCTCCCCTGCCCAGTCCCCAGGATATGGAGTCAACCTAGAGAATCTTAAGCCATCCGGAGAGATTTCGAGTTCATCGCCGATCATTTCACAGTTCGCACTCAAAAAATGATTTTTTCCCTAGCAATCTTTTTGAGAGGAATGCATATAAATACCATTTCAACTTCTAAAACTCAAAAAAGTCCATTAACACATATAAATGATAGAGAGGGAATGGGATGGGAATGTGGATTTTTCATATTTGGGAGAAAAGACCAAAAAAATTCTAATACTCACTCCTTTTACACACATTGTTAGTACTTACGAATTTTATTAAATCCATTACTTTTTAAGTCAATTTCATTATTCAATTGATCACAACCCAAAACTCTTTCTCAATCATTTTACACAATAAGAATCAAGGTCAAAACCTCCAATAAACCGACAATTCAAAACCTACAAGAAATTCCTGTTGTATTTACAACAAAACTCATCCTATTTTATTTTCTTCCCTTAATAAGCAAACAGAGATACACGGCTCCTTCATCTTCAACCTCCTCACCATTACCAACAACACAAATAATCGATCGTTTTTCTTTAACCAACCTAAAAAAAGATGCTAAAAATTGCTTAAACAGTCAAATAGCTATTCACACAACATTATTTTATTCGAGCTCTCTTTAAAAAAAAAAAATTGCTTAAAACTGACGCCTGAAACTAAGCAATTGTCTTGGGTCATCAATTCAAATTCATTCATGTTCCTTCCGCCAACAATCTCAACTTCACAATGACCCATTACTTCACTCTCCTTATTTTCGTTTCCAATTTCATCTTCTTTTCCTAGTTGGGTTATGTAATCCACCACAAAAATGTAATCCCAAACCATGCCCTTTGATTCAAGTAAAGGAGTACTGAATTTCATATTTAGAGAGAGAGAGCAAAGGGGAGAGAGAAGATGAAGGAGAAGTGTCACGCCCTTATTTTAATTTCACCTTTACCAGAGTATTCACGAAAAACGATATGCGGTTTGGTGGGCAACATAGGAATAGCGTAAATATACTGATAAAAAGTGCTCGATTATAGAAATTCCCCATAGGGTTCGTACATGATAATTACCATTAGTGTAGCCACACAGGGCTACTAAGGTGACTGAACTCATCCCAGTGAAACAGAGACACCTTTCCGTCTACGTTCCACCACTGCAATCCCCTCGTATGATTCTCTTCTTTATTCTCAGCATATCTTATGTCTTCTCCTATCTAAATTGTTGGTAGGGGAGGGTGAGATTCAAAAGAATCTCAGTAGGAAACAGATACCATAATGCGTGCATGATAGATGCTATGTGTATGATATGTTAGCTTTAACTAAATGAAGTCCCATAATGACATTTCAACATACTCAATGTTTTATGTAACAAAACTATGGCAACAACGAAAACAGAAACAGAGCTTCATTAATTCAAATATGCTCTACACAATCAAGTAAAGCAATCACATACATCACTACACAAGTAGAGATATCAAATACATGCAAATAGGGTAAGTCCCCTACCTTGTGTCCCTTTTGCTAAACAGAAATAGTTCCTCGATCTACGTGCAAAGAGCCCGGGCTCCATATTCGATCCTACATTGCCAAATGTACCGTTTAGACACTTCCATAGTGTTTTTGGAGGTTATATGAGTCTATATTGAAAAATTACTAAAATGCCCTCGGGGACTCAGCCCAGCCCCACCGTACCCGATTCGACTGTACAGTTTCTGAAATTTTGACATGGACTATTCTGACATATTTTTACCCAAGGAATCCATTTTATGACTCAGAATTATCAAATTCAATGTCAAATTACAAAATTACCCTTGGCAGCCCCACTTTAAGGGTTTTAGGGGTGTTTTTGTAATTATACTTTTTCGGGCTTTTTCGAAAAAGTGACTAACTATAATCCCACCTAATTTTCCCTCCTAAACTGAATGGAACCATCAAATCATTGAAAATCAAACTCTAAGGCTCTCTAACAACCCTAGCTAAAATTTATGAATACTCCGGGGAAAATTGGGGTTTTGTGATTTCGGCTCCACAGACGTGTTTCTTTCTACTCCTAACCACTTTATTAACTATTACATTAGGTTATAACTACCATTTGAACCAAAATTGGGCAGCATAACCCTTAGGCAACTCAATTTCCAAAATTTAAAACTAACGGCAATTCGGCGAAATTTCACTGATTAAATTGCCCACAACAGCCAGAATTGTTAATATACGAAGGTTTGAAAGTTACCTTTCGCTTCCCTCTAGCATTTCTCAACAAGGCTGAAACCCTAAGTCCTCCAACATCAAATTTGAGCCTCCAAACCTTAAATCACATGAATAGGAAGCATAGGATCAGAATTATACGCATTAGGAACCGATTTATCGAAGGAATCACTTACCTTTGTAAGTTTTTCCTTCTCCTTCTCTCTCTCTAAAATTTTTCTCTTACTCTCTCTAAAACTGAAGTGGGACATCAGTTATGGCCGGAAGGAAGAGGATGATGGCTTTTTAATATTATATCATGCTTTAATGAATTATTTAATTAATTTCCCAATTTTCGGATTTATACAAAATTCTAGCAGATTTTCTGCGTAAACTTTGAAAAATCATAACTAATTCTAGAAAAATCAAATTGAAGTTATTCTAAAGGGTATAGAACTCTTATTGAGTCTAGTTTCAAAGAGAAATATAGACATTAGCCAACTAGAAGCACAAAATTCCCAAAATTAATTTATTTGAATACTATTCCAGAAACTTTCCAGTTTTTCTGGGTTAACTTCAAAAATTCATAACTTTTTGTATATAGTTCTAATTGAGTCATATGACCATCAAATTAAAGCTTAGGATGTCTACTTTCACCCTGTAAAATTTCATAATTTTTGCTCATCATTTGATCATATAAAATCACATGACAAGCTCACTGCCCCATAAGCTGTTTCACCAAAAACATAATTATATTCTCCAAAATTCACCATTTTATTTCATTGACTATTTCCAATAATTATAATATATTTGATAAATAAAATTTGGGGTGTTACAAGAAGAAGAGAGAAGCCTAAAGGAGAGAAGACAAGGGATGGTAGATGAGCAGTTTGGAGGAGTAGTGGCAGGGAATAAGCAACGTGCTTGGAGGAGTGGCCACCGCCGATAAGGAAGAGAGGCTATGTGCGACTTTGTTTATGAAAGGTAGGAGAGAGAATCTGGAGAGAAGATGAAAAGGAATGGGAGAATGGGCAATCTTGTCTTTTGTCCCAAACATTTAAAACTCATATTCCTACCTGATCATCTCTATGTCATTTCCTTTGTTTAGCAAATTTTTTGGGGTTTTTTAAGTTCAAAAGGTATTTATCCATTTTTTTTTCCCAATCTTTTTCCTCTAAGGTCAAAAAAGCTTAAAAAACAAATCTTTTTCTTCAACTAAAGGACACGTCAGGTTCTACTCAAAAAAAAAAAAAAGGACACGTCAGGTCAGGTTAGAGTCCGTATTCTGTCGTTTCTAGCCCAGGAGCGAATTGGACTTAACACACACTATGGTATATGTTTTAGTAACCAGATTGCAATTTGGTCCAAGAAAATAACCAGATTGCAAGGGGAGAGCCCAATAAGATTTATAGAAAATCCAGTGTCAAACTATTTAAAATAGAAAAATTTTAAATCAAGTTAGTAAATTTAACAAATCTCTAATTGAGTTATTAGTCCAACTTGAGATTTTAAAATGTGGGTAAAATGAATTTAATACCCTCTCCTCTCTCATCTCTCCTATTAAAAAAGTTTTATTGCTCAATAACTTATATTTTTCAATATATATATATAATAAAACATGATTCACTAAATTAAATGAATTTTTTGTATTATTAAAGGTTCCTTAAGAATAATTCCAAAAAATAGGAAGTGTAACTGTAACACATGCCATGAGAGTATCATTGATATCAATTAAATGTTTTTTAGTTGAAAAATCAATTAATTGACATTATTAAATTTTAACAACTTTCGTTTACCGAATAAAAATTCACACTATAAGCTTATTCACAAGTATTATTAAGGAATTTATCACATTTAATTAGGTTTTAATAATTTTCGTTTACCCCAATAAAAAATTACAAGTTTTGTTAAGAAATTTACCATATTTTATTGGGTTTTATTTACTCAGTAAAAATTTATACTATCAAATCATTCACAATTTTATTAAGAAATTCACCACATTTCATTAGATTTTAAAAAGTTATGTAACATCTTCGCGCCTCCCTCTTGATATTGTTCGCTTGAGGCCCCATCACCCCTCACATTTTTAAAACTTATTAAGAGGGGAAGGTATCAAAACCCTTATAAGGCTTCATTCATTCCCCTCCCCGATTGATATAGGACATAAGGCATTTGTGTCACATATGAGATATATACCGTAAATGCTCTAAAAGTTACTCTAAACTTTTCTTTAAATTTAGATTTTTTTTAAAATTTTACTTTTAAATTTTCCATTTCTATATTTTGGGCTATCACATTCTCCCCTCCTTAAAGAAATTCAGTCCACGAATTTCAAACAAGGATTATAGGATAAGTTTCTGGAGGTGTAGTATTAATCTAATTCTTACTCATGTCTTCCTTAAATATTTGCTATTATAAACTACTTTGAACAAAAGCTAATGGGGTACATAAAGCAATCTATTTTTTTCTTACTTGCTATAATCTCGAATCTAAAACTTTGGATTCCAAGTCTCACATTCCATCTCCAACGTAACGTCGCTATTTTTTCCATAATAAGTAGCTAATAATAATCCTTCATGAATAATTTTTTTTTAATATAAACTCTAAGTTAGATTATGGTCTCAAACTTTTAAGTTCTACTTTACACCAGTTTACGGGTCCTCTACAATGTTCACCAAAATTATAATGTTTCAAATGGGATACCATTACATTTCATTCACAAAGTCATTAGGTTCGAAAGGACATAACACTCCACCCATTTTTGAGCCCAGCATCCTTGCTGGCACATTAGCCCACATCCGCCCGAGCATGACTATGATACTATTTATAGTATCCTAGCCATTTATAACATCTCAGTGTCTAGCTTTCAATATTATCCACTTGAGAGACCTCGTCACCCCTCACGGTTTTAAAACGTGTCAAGAGTGAGAGGTATCTAAACCCCTATAAAGCGTCTTTTGTTCTTCTCCTCAGTCGATGTGAGACATAGGGCATTTGTGTCATTTCCTTTTAATTTAAAAAAAATAAATAAATTAGGTACTCACACCTCTCTGGTATTATGAATATTCAAAAAATCATTATATCCTTTACTATTTTTAAAGCTCTTTTTGTGTCATTTTCCTTAAAATCTTTTAGTGTAGTGGAAAAATAATTTACAACCCCATTATTTTCCTTTTTAATTTTTTCAAAAATTTCTGGTGTAGAATTATATCCTTATAATTAACTCTAAGATAGATTTTCTTTCTTCAAACAAGTGATAGCAATGGCACTGTGACCCTCTAATAAGTAATTAGTATTTTTTGTCATCAAGCAAGTAATTAGTATCATACATAAAATTAAATGGCAAAAAAGCATACATAAAATGAAAATTTATAAGTGTTTATATGAAAATTTACACACTTCTTGTTTTTTATTGTAACATATTTTGCTTTACAAAATGAGAAACATGAATTAGTGAATTTACAAGTGTTAATAAACGATTTTAACAAACATACATACACAAGATAATATAGTGTTGATATGAAAATTTATAAGTCTTGATTTTCATTGTAATATGTTTTGATATACAAAATGACAAGTGTGAATAAGAGAATTTACAAGTGCTAATGCACATTTTCGCAAGTCATACACACAATAACAAGTGTTGATGATATGAAATTTTATGTCTTGAAATTCACTGTAATATAAAAAAATGACAAGTGTGAATAGGTGAATTTATAAGTATTGATATGCATTTTAACAAGTACTACTCATGAGCAAAATGTACTATCCTAAATTTTTATTCCAACATTAAATGATTAGGACAAAAATGTAATGCGGGAATTTGTGGTTCTCGAAGGCAAGGTTGTCAAACTCGTGAGTTTAAGCAAACTCGTGACAGTGATGTAAATTTGTATCGTGAACTCGAATCGTAAACTCGTAAGAGTTTAGTTTTACCATTAAATAGATATTATTAGTATATAATTAAATAATTAAAATATAAAAAGTTGACAACAATTTGATTTAAATATATTTTAAATAATTAAGTCTATCAACATTCATAATTTATCGTATTTAACAAAGAAATTTTTATAAAATTCATATATAAAGCCGTTGAGTATAATCAAATTGAAAAATTTGACACGAGTTTAAGGATGCGTTAACACAGTTTTGTAAGTTAGAAACGTAAAAACGGTAAACTCGGTGCATAAACTCGTGAATTTAACTGAGTTTACAAAGGTCACGAGTTTACTAATGACTCGACTCGATTTTATAAGTTAAAAACGTAAAAACGGTAAACTCGGAGAGTCAACTCGCGAGTTTGACAACAATGCTCGAAGGTTTGGATTGAGATAGGTGAAATTTATTATCCTGTAATTATTAAAAAAAGGAAAATCTATCTACAATGAGTTGAAGTTTAAGGATATATTTTCAAACCAAAATTTTAAGGAAAAGAGAAAATAATAGGGTTAAATAGGGATAAATAAATATGAAATATATTTAAAGTACTTTTCTAATTTTAGTTATCTCAATATTATGAAAAGGACTTAGGGGTTACAATGCAATTATATAAAGTTTTAGATGCATGCAAGTGAAAATTTGATAAAATAAATAAAAAAGAGTGAGTATGGAAAAAGGATTAAGGTGCAAATTTGTTCCAAAAGTTTTCACAAAGGAACAATGTTGCTCTGAAAGTTATTTAGGTTTAATATTGCCCCAAAAATGTTAAAATAGAGCAATGTTACCCATTTCCTTTAAAATGTTAACAGTACTAGTCAACATTAAGTTTAAACAATACGAGGCAACATTGCTATGTTTTGAAACTTTCGGGTGCCACTGAACTTGAAAAAACTTCTAGGGCAACATTACTCCTTAGCGAAAAATTCTAGGGCAAATTTACACCATAACCCTTTTAAAAGAAACAAAGCCAAAGAGAAAAAAATGAGCTAAAAACACGTGGGACCCACATTATTTTAATATAGGAAACATTGCACCTAAGTCCCAAGCAAGAGAAAATATGACTAAAGGGTCCCTTAAGACCTTAAATATGCAGTGAAGTTCCGTGAGACATTTTTGCAATATATTCCAAATATGAAAGACACAAATACCCTTAATGACTTTTTGTAAAAGGAAAACAATTTGAACCCTAAGTATTTTCTCTTTCCTCTCCCAATAGCCCCAATTTCTCTGTCCCCGAGAGCCATACTTAGTCGCCCTACTTCACCAATCTCGTGGTTGTAGCTTTTGGTCACCATCGTCGTAACGTCGCGGGTCATTGCTAGCGTTCGTCTGATCTGCCACCTAATTCCTCATCTGCTGGTTCAATTTGTTTGCTCTAAAAAAATCCCTAACTTTCGACTTAGGTGATCTCCGAATGAGCAGAAGTCACGACTCCATTACAGCCATGGTATGTTTGTTGTTTAATTCTTCAAGTGTTTGTGAACATCTCTATGATTCAGTATGTTTGATTCTGCAAGTGTTTATAACTTGTCTCAAAATTAAAGCTTTCAAGGGGGGTGCCTTTCATAACACTGTACGATGCATATGGGTTTATCTTAGCTTAAATGCTGTTTACTGGAGTTTGTAATCTAAAATTGATAGAAATAACATTAATTAAATGTCATGAGATGCCAAACATGATGATTTAGCCAGCCGAGTCTAAATAAAATAGGAAGGGAAAATGATGAAATAAAGCAAATTTCAAGCACGAGCACTTTAATTTAATAGTGTACATATTCCTAAATTTCCAAGTTTCCAACATAGAAAGCAAATGCAATGAGTTTGGTTTGGATATGTAAATCAGCAGCATGCAGTGAAGACATGAAGCAATTTCCACAAAACATTTAGGGTTTATGGTATATAAACACAATCTGGAGTTTATCTATTATTAGCTCATAGAGCTCAAATTTAATTAATTTCATCAGAATGAAGAAGATTGCAATATATATATATAGAAAAAACAGAGTGAGAGAGGAGTGGAGTGATTGGTTGTGAAATAGCCGCACAAATAGAAAATAGAGCATGGAGTCAAAACAATCACATTCAAACCACAATCGATTAGAGGAAATTAAGAGATCTGATTGCTGACTTTTAACACTCCCCCTCAAGTTGAAGAATATATGTCAATCATTTCCAGCTTGAACCTAAATCCAATTTTGCTTAGTGGTTTTGTCATAATATCTACAATTTGATCATCAGATCGTATGTGGGATAAATTCATGATGCCTACTTCAATCTTTTCTTTAATGAAGTGTCTGCCTATCTCCACCTGATGACCAATACACCAAACTTGTATTGGTCCCTCATATGGATTCCCCAACTCCTTCAGTCGTCTGATGACCCAAATTCCTTCACATACTCCATTGTTAACAGCTCTCAATTCGGCTTCCATACTAGTTGTTGACACCACAGTCTGTTTCTTGCTTCTCCATGTAACCAGATTTCCCCACACATATGTGCAGTATCCTGAGATTGACCTTCTAGTCTCCCTTTCTCTTGTATGATCTGTATCAGTGTAGATTTCAATATTTCTCAGTGTCTTTCTTAAAGAAGATTCCTTTTCAAGGATTAAGCTTTAAATAGCTTAGGATTCTGTACACAGCTACCATATGTTCTTATTGTGGCTGGTGCATGAATTGACTTACTATTCCTACTGCATAGCAACGTCTGGATGTGTGTGGGTCAAGTATATGAGTTTCCCAACAAGTCTTAACTACCGTTCTAGGTTGACTGGGACACCATTTGGTTTGATTTCTAAGTGACAACCTTTTTCCATTGGTGTTCCTTGAGGTTGTGCCCATAACATTCCTGTTTCGTGCAACAGATTTAGGGTATACTTCGGCTGGGATATGTAACATCCTCATTTTTATTTTCATAATATAATTATAAATTAGAATTAATTAATTAAAAATATGTGTATATATATATATAAATGGGGAAGGGGTAGAGATTACAAAAGCTTTCGTTGGAAAGTAAGGACATAATCATTGTTCTTATATATAAAAAAGAAAAGAAAAGGCAATGATTATGTTTCTAAAAAGAAAAATTAAAAAAATAAATAAATAAATTGAAAGTGGCGCCACATGAATGAGGAGGGGGTATTATATGTTAGATCCCATGTTTTGATGATAACAAAAGAATGGTTTGAAAAGGAAATGATTAATAAACAAGTTTGAACAAATGAATAACAGGGATAAGCATTACTTGAGGTAAGCATTGGAGTAATGAAGAAAGGCCAAGAGAAAAAGCTGAGAAACTTGATGGGAAGCAAGTTTTCTAAGGCATTACTCGAGGCGCTACTCGAGTAATAAGACAAAACTTGAAGTAACCAGAGACAACTTCCAGTAACCTGCCAACGTTACTCGAGTAAGTACTCGAGTAATAGTGTAAGTATTTTCAAGGTGCTCTCAGCCTGCCAATGTTACTCGAGGAGCTACTCGAGTAACCAGGTAAAAACTTGGAGTTGCTCTCGGCCTGCCAATGTTACTCGAGGCGCTACTCGAGTAACCATGTGAAAAACTTCCAGTTGCCTTCAAGTTTCCAATGATACTCGAGTAGCTACTCGAGTAACTCTGTTTCTGAAAATGTGGAGCTCTCGACACTTAGTACTACTGCTAATGTTACTCGAGGAGCTACTCGAGTAACGCACTAAGGTAAGTTAAAACTTGAAGGTGGTACCCGATTAACTTGATTTCTTTTTATCTCATTTTCCTCGAGTCCTTACTCTAGTATGCAAGTATCTAATATTGTATTTTAAGTGGATTCCTCGAGTAAGTACCCAAGTATGCAGAAATATTTTCAAGGTAACCTTCCAGTCATTACCAGGGTAAGTTATGCACAAAAAGTACAGTTACTCGAGGTGGTACCCGAGTAACCGTTGCACAAATGTGTAAATTACTCGAGTCATACCCGAGTAACAAGGTAAGTGCTCTCGGCCTTGAAATCCTGCCAACATTACTGGAGTAGAGCATCGAGTAACCACAAGTTTATTTGAAGGTTTACTGGAGTAGGTACCCGAGTAACTCATAAAGTTATGAGTGCATTACTCGAGTAGGTACCCGAGTAAACAGATATTTCTAAAGGTTTGAAAATTGGTTATTCCATACACTACCCGAGTATTCTTGTATTTGCTCATTGACTTGAAGTTAATTTAAGATTTCCCGATGATACTCGAGTAAGTACTCGAGTAACCTTCATGTGATGCTCGAGTAGCTACTTGAGTAAGCAGACCCAGAAAGTTTGAAATCATTTCAACGGTCATTGTTCTGTTTCCTATTTGATTTACTTTTCATTATATTAGTGTACTTAGCATTTCAACAGGTAAACAATGAAGAGATCTTACCAAATAAGGAAAGTCAAAAGCAATGCTCAAATGTCACCGACCGTCACCTACCATAACGTATGTTTTTCAAAAACTGGAAAAGTCAATAATGGCTGCGCACGCTCCAACGGACATGAAGAAATATGTTCCAGCAATCATTACCAACGTATCTATATATATGTGGACATCTGAACAGAGAGGAACACAAGAACATACTTACGAACGTATCATCAAGTTCATTACTCTGTTTTCCATTGTACTTGTGATTCTATGCTTCAGTGATTCTTATTTACTCTATAAGAGAGATATTTCATTCAAACTCAATATTTGTTATTGAGGTAACTTAAGATTGTGGAACCTTGAGTTGGGATTGAATTACAACTTGTAAGGGGGAGCGAGTGTCCAGGTGTAGGAACTTGCTTGTACTGAGGTGCCAAGAACCCACTGAATCTTGGATGTTATAGTGAAACTCTCAGAGAAGCTCTGAGGACTGGACGTAGGTCAAAGTGGTTGTGGCCGAACCAGTATAAATCGTGGTGTACACTTTGGTGATATTTCTCCTTACTCTTTCCTGTTTTAATTCCACTGTTAAAGTTTTATATTTTCGGACAAAATTCTAAGGTCACCCAATTCACCCCCCTCTTGGGTGAAACACTTGCTCTAACATTATATACCCCCTCAATAACCACTTCACACCTTGCGTGAAGTGTTCCGGTAGGCTTGCGTGAAGTGGTTCTGAAAAGCGGAGGGTGAGGTTCTGGCAGGAGTAATTTTGGTTTTTTGGAGATCAATAAGGTACTCAAATTCTCTTTTGATCACAAAACTCTTTTTATGAAAAATGTTCTAAATAATTTTATCTTTCTCATAATAGTGATTTCTTAGTGATTAGAGAATAATCTAGAATTAGAATTTTGGGCAAACGATGGATAAAATGAGCAAAAAGACTCCCAATGCCTTTATTTTAAACTGCGATCACAATCTTCATCAAATCCCCTACAAGATGCCGAAAAATCCCTCCAATATCATATTTAGATTTTTCCCCTCATTTTATATCAGCGATTCAGCAGCCAGAAAATCAGTTTCAGCATAGGGAGACGGTGATTTTTGGATTTTTAGACTAAAATGTTATTTTAAAACTTTAGAGTCATTTTCCGTAATTTCTGCTGATATATTCCTCGGTCAAAGATGGTTCGGATTTTTGGATCAAAATGGAATTTTGGAAATTCGGGGTAATTTTCTGTAATTTCTGCTGATATGGTTTCACTAAAAGTAGGGGATAATATTACAGAAAGAGACCCCAAATTTTTGTCACAATTACCATTACCCACATGCAGAATTTCATTTTCTTCTTTAGTCCTTATACATCTTTACTTTTTGGTCATTTATCTCCAACTTTCTATATAATTCAAATCAATATTTTATAATATCTTTATTCAAAATTCAACTTTTAAAGAGCAAGACTATAGAAATGTAGAGGATGATTAACAGTGAATTTTAATCGATTTAGATTTTTTTTAGATGAAGATTTATAATTTAGTATTTTAGATCTTAAATTTAAAATTTGGGGATTTTCATGTATTGGAATGAAATTAACAATAATCAATTACTTGAATATGTTATTTGAATTAAGAAAAATATTTAAATTTTATAATTGGAATTTTAGTGTGAAATTGGAATTTTAGGTGTAATTAATTCAAAATTTAGAAATTTTAGAATTTAGTTAAATAAATTAATTTTTCCATAACTGAAGGAGTTATTAATGTATAATAAATTAATTGTTGTAGATTGATTTTTGATGTGTATTTGAGCTCTTGGATTAGGAGCTTGTGGTTATAATTTTGCTTTAGCGAGAGG
Organism: Inga leiocalycina; assembly: GCA_963242795.1. NCBI lineage: Eukaryota > Viridiplantae > Streptophyta > Magnoliopsida > Fabales > Fabaceae > Inga > Inga leiocalycina. The sequence continues at coordinate 66,751,730 of OY725321.1, forward strand.
TAACCACTTTCCTCTTGTTGTGCATATTTGTATGATGTTTGTGAGTGATTTTTAATTACATAGAATTATAAATTTGGCTATTGATATGTGATGTGGACTTTGAAAATATGTTGTTAATGAATTAGTCTTGTGGGACTTATTTTCACTAAGAAAATGAGTAGTGATATTTTATTATATGAATTGGTATGTATTTATGAGATTGAAAATATCCTTTTGATAATTAAGAATTGATAATGATTTGTTATAATCACACATATTGATATGAGAGGGGATGGTGGATGTTGATTTGATGGGTTGTTACTTAAAGAGGAAATAAGGAGGTGCATTTTTGTACAAAAAGAGGTAATAAGGTGGTGGACTTCCAAATGTACACTGGTTAGTCCTTTGGCCCAATTATGTTCAGTAGGGTCTTGACACCCCACTAAAATATTTAGAGGGGGAACCCATGATCCGGTCTTATGCTTTGTGGATTTAGGCCGGTCCATATCACTTGATTGGCGAGCTTGTTAAGTTAAACTACCAGTCATATGGGTCAGTGTTAGCCCATGGGCTCAGTCAGAGGAAATAAGGCAGGAGAGGAAATAAGGGAGGACAAAGAATAAATTATTGTATATTGATTCTTATATATTTATGTGATAAATATGAGAATGAGATTATGATATGGTAAATTAATGTGTATATATACATGTAGACATGTGACATTTTAATAATGATATGATTTTATAACTGTCCCACTTGGTGCCTCATGAGCACTTACTGCTATGCCCAATCAGATGGATTGTTGGTTGCTGAGGCTTTTGTCTCACCCTGTTGATTTAACATTTTTTTCAGGTGATAGTTGTTGTGCGGGTCCATCAGGGAAGACTCCAGAAGCTTAAACTACTTCTGCTAAAAGTAGTGCTTCTATCTTTAAAATATATGATGGATTATTGTATATTGCCACGTTAGGGCTCATTTTGCATACTCTGATTTATTTTGGAGATTTGATATTTTAACTATATATATTTTAATTACTCTTGATGAGGTTGGATGGCTTGCGGGCCGTATGATATGTTTTGAATTGCTGAAACCATAATTTGGTCTGATATGGATATTTTAATATATGATGAGATATTATTTAGTTAAAGAGTTTTCAAATAGTTAGTTGAACTCTTTTCTACCATGGTAATCTTTTTATTACCATGGTAGAGTTTGTAAATGATTATAATAATGTATTAAAAAAATGGTTTTATCAAGTCCATAGTTAATTATTGTGTATAAGGAAAGGATTTTATAGGATACGTTGATGCCCTTTTCAGTTCTTGCCATTTTCATGCCTAGGAAATACCTCATTTGTCCAAGATATTTGACTTGGAACTCAGTTGACAGATCCTGTTTAATTTGAGTAATGGAATCTTCATCCTTTCCTTTAATGACTAAGTCATCAATATAGACAATCAAGATGGTTACTTTGCCATTGGCACATTTGATGAACAATGTGTCATCCGCTTGTCCCTGAGTATATCTAAGTTTTGTCATTGTTTTGATGAATCTACCAAACCATGCCTTAGGAGATTGCTTAAGTCTGTACAATCACTTGTTGAGTTTACACACAGAGTTGTTGTTAGGAGCTAAAATTCCATCTGGAATCTCCATGTAAACTTCTTCTTCTAAGTTTCTATTCAAAAAAGCATTCTTTACATCTAGTTGGTGTAACGACCAATCCAAGTTAGCTGTGATTGATAGTAGTACTTGGATGGTATTAAGCTCGGCTACTGGAGCAAATATCTCCTGATAATCAATTCCATATGTCTAGGTATATCCTATTGCAACAAGTCTCGCCTCTTATTTGTTGATACTACCGTTAGGATTGAATTTTGGGGTGAAGATCCACCTGCATCCTACTGGTTTCTTTCCTTTTGGAATAGTTATAATCTCCCATGTTTTATTTTCTTTGAGTGTCCTCAACTCTTCTTCTGTGGCTTATTTCCAATTCGGATCACCCATAGCTTGTTGAAATGTGTTTGGGACTTTTATCAGCGCACTGTTTACAATAAAGCTTTTCATTTTTGTAGATAGGTTACCATGTGAGACAAAATATTGAATTGGATGTTGAATACAAGATCTTACCCCTTTTCTTAATGCAATAGGCCAACCCAGTTCTACAGGATTTAATCCTAGATTAAGGTCATGGTCATTCCTTTGAATGGGAGAGATAGTTCTACTAGTGTTTGTTTCATCTAGAACTTGTAGTATAGACTCTTCCTCTCGTTGTAGTTCGGTATCCATCCCTGAATTGATCTCAATATTTATTTCCAGTTCATTAGGTATGGGTTCAGGTTGAGGTGGAATATGTCTATATTCATGATCAAGTTGGGTAGGGCTAGGTTGGCTTGTGGGCAAATGAGTCAATGGTAGCTATAAGGTTGGTTGTGGTTGTGACAGTGATGATGTGTGTGGTAAGTCTTTGGAGTTGGATTCTTTCAGGATTAGCAATTCAATGTCCGACATTATACTCCCCCTGAATGTCTAATTTGGGATAATATGCTTCTTCTTTTGAGAAGACAGTATCCTATGAGAATAAGCTTCTTGGAAATAGGACAATAGCATTTGTACCCTTTTTGAGTAGAGGAGTTGCCAAGAAATATACATTTGTCAGCTCGAACAATAAATTTGTTGCCATCATTTTTGTGAATAAAGACAACATAACCAAACACCTTTATAGATAATGAATTGATTAATGGGAAAATTGGAAAGTGTTCAAGGAGTTTTTGGATAGGAGTGTTGTAATTGAGAACTTTGGATGGCACGAGGTTAATGAGATAAGCTGCAATGAGTATGGCATCACCCCAGAAGATGGTAGGAATATTTCATTCCATTAGAAAGGTTCGGGTTACTTTCAGCAGGTGATGGTTCATTTGGCCACTCCATTTTGTAAGGGCAGGAAGTTTGGTGATGAATTCCTTGCTGATCAAGAAATTCTGTAAAGGTGTTGCTCATGTATTCCTTGGCATTATCACTTTGTAGTACCTTAATGGAAGCGTTGAATTAGGTTCACACAAAGGTATAGAAGTTTTGAAATACTTTGGCTACTTTGGATTTGTCTTTCATTAAATAAACCCATGTGGTTCTAGTATGATCGTCTATGAAAGTAACAAACCATCTAGCATTAGTAAGGGTTTTATTCGTGCAGGACCCCAAATGTCACTGTGGATTAGTGTGAATGGTGAGGAGGATATATACGGCTGTTTAGGATATGAAGATCTAGTTTGCTTTGCAAGTTGACAAGTTTCACAATGAAAAGGAATGGAATTTTTGTTGAATAAACTTAGAAACACATGCTTCATATAATCAAAACTAGGGTGACCTAAGCAATAGTGCCACAAGTGTACATCATGATTTTGCGAGTTGGAACTAACCAGTGCCTTTCTTGTCTTTCTTGCATTTTTAATTTTCAAATTTGATCCTTTAAGGTAGAACAAGCCATCCCATTCTCTAGAAGTACCAATCGTCCTCCTCGATTTTAAATCCTGAAAAACACAAAAATCATCCTAAAAAATTTCTTAGCATATTCGACCTCTAGTTAACTTGCTTACATATATAAGATTACAAGTGAGTGCAGGCACTAATAGAATATTCTGAAGTTACAAATGATCAGATAAAGTGACCGTGCCAATTCCCACAACCCTTGTGAACACACCATTAGCTACTTTTACTTTAAGATGTTCATGGCAGGATTTAAGGTTATGGAATAAATTTTTAGTACCGGTCATGTGATCAATAGCTCTGAAGTCAACAATCCACGTATCTTCACTATTCATCACAACGTTAAGAGCTATAACGGAATTACCTGATTGTTTAGATTCACACTGGGAACAGAGTTTGACTTATTCTGCTTGTCAAGTATATGGCGAAGCTTATGTAGTTCTTCTTGACTATCAGAGAATTTTGATTTCAAGGTGATTGGAGTCAACATATTCCCTCTCAACAATTTTTTTTGGAGGTGCTGCCAACTACTAACGGTGCTACTCCTGGGCTTCTAGAAGGGCAATTGTCGCTGGTGCGTGGATATCACATGCCCCAAGCAGGAACTGTTACCGGCGCATGGAGTTCACATACCCCTGAAGTAGGATTTGTTGTCGGCACGTGGAGCTCACACGCTACTCCGATTGACTCCGGATTCTAGGAATCGGCTCGATAGTCTATGGTTCTTCCTGGGGGCGGTGACACACCGCTCTCTCTCCTGCAGAGGTTTTGGGTTATGTCCTCTCTCCCTCTCTTCTTCTTTCACGCGTCTCTCTCCCTCTCTTTCTCATCTCTCATGCATCACGCAGCATGCTTTTTGGGTTCAAATTGAACCCAGTCCGCTCTGATAACATATTAGCTCATAGAACTCAGATTTTATTAATTTCATCATAATGAAGAAGATTACAATATATATATAGAAAAAATAGAGTGAGAGAGGCGTAGAGAGATTGGCAGTAAAACAGCCGCACAAATAAAAAACAGAGCATAGAGTCAAAACAATCACATGCAAACTACAATTGATTAGAGGAAATTAAGAGATCTGATTGCTGACTTTAACATCTATCACAATAAAAATGTAAAAAATAGTATCCAAAATGGACCCCTTGAAACGGAGGTTGTTCAAACTTCAATCAAGGTATATAACTGATCAAATTTCCAATAAAAATGCTTCTAAAAGAAGTGCAAAACACACTTGTAAGAACAACAAATGTATGAATATTGATGATACCATATGAGAGGGCAAATAGAATATGTGCTTTAACTCACCATCTTACCTGACACTTTATGTAGGACAACATAGGTTGAGTTTCAAAAGACTTGGCAAATGCAACTTTCATGAATGGCATAAAGTTTTCCATTTTCAGACAAAGAGAAGCAAATATTCCTAATCCAAGGGAATAAGTATAATTCTATAATATTGCTTGAGTGATACTGGGTCATCACTCGAGTGATCGCCTTTAAAATGTGGCAGTGGTGCATCACTTGAGTGATCACCTCTAGAGGTGGCATAACTTCCGTATAAGTTATTTTAGCTTCATATTGACCCATTCCAACTTCAATTTGACCATAGAAACCTCCATTATCATTTCTGATAGCTTGAATCTTGATATTCCCATTAGTTCTTGCAAGTTCTTCTTTCTTCAATATCGTTCTTCTTAACTCCATAACCCCTTTAGATATTTTCTTGAATATCTTCAATCTCCTTCTTTCTTGCTTGACTAATTTATAAGATATGCAACATTAAATATGGTAGTTAGTCAATGTAGAAGATAAGTATATTATGCAAACTTTTTACTCTTAATGTCATCAATATTTGACATCATTAAAAGTAATCATATCTAACGGAAATGATAGAAAGAGGAAAAAAGACACATGTTAGAAAATAAATAAAACTACTAGTTACAATTTTCAAAGGTTATTAGTTCTCTCACATGAAAAGTCACATCTCCATTTACTGGCCTTTCTTTTCATAGGCTACTCATAGGCCCATGCAATTGTTTGTTCCTTTGGTTCTTATACCCTTAATTGATTTTTTTGCTAGTGAGACTAAGAAAGTCTAATAAATTATTTTAAAGTATATATATTTATCATTTTTTAAATTAATTTTTTTATTTATAAGCTTATAAATAACCTAATGATACATAATATATGCTATGTTTAAGTAATTGAGTAAAATACATTAAATGCCTTTTATTTTACCTAAATTACATAAACATCCCATTTATTTTGAAAACCTATATAGACTTCCCTTAAAATTAAAATGCATGTTATACAAACCTCATTTGTATTTTTGAGATTTCATAATTTCCATCAATCCAGCCATTAGTTAACCATTAAATTTGACTCTTAAACTTGGATTTGGACCAAAATACTCCCATCTAACATAATAATTATTTAAACATTAATATTTGTCAAAACAATTATACAACCACAAATTTTACAATTAATATAAATTTAAAATTTTTAGTATATAATCAACTTTATTAATTTTGACTATCTTATAAAATTTATGATTTTTTTATTTTTATCACTTTTATTAAAAATTATTTATTTATATTTCTTTTAAATGGTTAGAAATATATTTTTAAATATATTTTATTTTATCTCTAAGTATAAATGACATAAGTATTGTTTGAGAGATTATGTAAATTATATATACTAGTAACCATGGTCCTAATGTAACATCTTAAATTTCATTTTAGGATTTAATTATAATTAAGAATTAATTATTTATGAAAAGTGAGTTTATCTTATAATTATTGGAAGAATAAGATTTTATTTAAAATAAGATTTATGATAGTAAAAGAAAATATGGATTAATATAATGCATGGAATGGAAAATTAAAGAAAAAATAATATTTTATTATTATTACTAAAACAATTTAACAATAATTTAATAAGGTAAATGAAAAAAGAAGAAGAAAAGATTAAAAAAGAAAAAAAAACATAAGGATTAGAATATAAAAAAAAAGAATTGAAAAAAATAGATAATATGTATTGTATGACTAAAAGAACACGTGATCCCTTTGGTTCAACGAATGTTAGGTTAAGTGAGGTTTATTTAAGTTAGGTTAGAGGAGGTTATAATGTTGTTTGGTTCAACGAAGGTTATGTTAAGTGAAGTTTATTTAAGTTAAGTTAGGTTAGAGAAGGTTAAAATGCCCTTCTACATATTTTCCTTCTTCTTTTATAATGTATTTATTAATAATTATTATTTATAAAATAATTATTCGTGTAAGCATATAAATCATTATTTATAAAATTATTATTATTTAGAAAGTTCATTGAATCAGGAGGTCAAGTTTTACATGGGAGGGCAGTGCTGGAATTTTAAAAAATTGCCATAGGCAATTTAGTTACAATTGAAGATAACTATTCTCTCACCTAGGAAAAACCCCAATTTTGAAGGGTTCACAACCTAGGTTAGGTGACCATTAGAAGACAAAAAAACATCCAACACCTAATCTAACCTCCTTCCAACCAAACACTACTTTTTTACTTCTACCCCACCCCACCTCAACCTAACCTAACCTCCAATCAAAGCCTTGGTCACAACATGTGGATGGAGTGTTTTAAATTCCCCACCCCTCCATCAAATGTCATTTAACGATAGAAACGTGTTAGAGGTGTCCGAGAGTTGGGTCAGCATTGTGGCTCCAAATTTCCAATCTAGGGCTCAAGATTTTGATATCATTTAGGTAGCTAAACTTACTTTTTTTCAACAAATTCCTTCCATGAAAGTTGTTTAACTTATTTTTATCTTTCTAATGATAATAATATTGTTCTTATTAGAGAAAATTTTGGAGGTAGAGTCTTGGGAGAGTTGTAAGTTTTGATAATAGATTATTATAAATAGGTATAGAAAGGCTAATAACTAATTTTAATTAGTTTAGATTTATTATTGGGTTGTTTTATGATTTTTTATATAAAAAAATTAATTATAAAATCATAAATTACTTTTTAGGATTTTTTTGTCTATTAAATTTGGGTTAAACAATTTATTTAGGTTATTAGAGGTATTATTAAAATTTTAATCGGTTTAGTTTTATTAGATTTTGAGCTATATAAAATTTTAAGTTAGGATTTAATATTTTATTTATGGTTTGACATGATTTTGATTATGTGGAGATTTGAAAAGTTGTTTAACAATTTGGTTATACTCATATAAGTTAGAAAAGAGATTTAATCGATCTGGGATGTTAATATTGATGATTTTATGACTATGGGTATGTTGGAGGTGAAACATTAACTTATGAAATCGAGTGATCGATGTAAGAGGATTGTTTAGAGGTTATCTAAGGATTTTAATGAGTGATTTGAGCTCATGAGAAGTGATCTATGACCTTGTATTTTTTAGGTTAAATATTGTTAAGGAAATTAGAATGTTGAGGATAATGGTTTTTAGATGAAATTGGATTTTTGGGAGTTGAATTATATAACTTATTTATTTTATTATTACTTGTGATTAATTGGTGTCTACATTAATAATGTAGAGCTTTCTTATGATCAATGATTGTTTGTGTTTTGCTCTTCAAGTTTAGGTTAAGCTTGGAGATGGGGTAACTATGGTTAATTTATTCTATATGCATACTTTGAGTTGTAAGGTGTTTTATAACCTTACTTTCATATATATACTAGCTACTTGTATGTGTTTTAGAAAATCATATTTATGTTTGAATATGAACCAAAGTTAGTGAAGCAATTTATTTTCCAACTTATATATATGATTTGAGATTGTTATTATTATGATGGTTGTGATGAAATGATGTATATAAAATGGTGGTAATGTGAAATGCTCATGAAAACCACACACACGCACAAAAGCTATATGTGTGTGTGTGTGTTCGCGCGCGTGCATGTAGCATGCATGCGCTCACGCATACACACACATGTGCGTGTATTCTTTATTATAGTCTTTTAATTCTATTTTTGCTCATGGCTTAGTTTTTCCCAATGAATTAATGGATTGTTACTATAATTTTCTATTAATCATTGTTCTATTGCTTGTACTTCTATTATCATTAAAATTGCTAACATATGTATTTCTACTAGGTTATTATTCTGTAAAAATTGTATTTCATTATTTTTTTTTTCTTTTGAAATTTTTCATCTTTTCTTCTATAAGGTTTTATTATTCTTATTTCCCAAGCTTCATATTTACAAGGTATTGTTAATATTAAAGCTTTCTTTATCATATGTATTGAATAATATTGTTCTATAAAATCTAATCCTAATGTTACATCACATGAGGATTCATTATATTGATTTAACTCTTGTATTAATAATTCATATTCTCCTATTTGTATAGGAATATTTTTTACTTCCAATTCTATCATAGATATTTCTCTTCCTGCGCTTTCCAATACGCATGTATTATAGATGAATATTGAGTTTTCTCTCAAAAACTTATTCTCAGTGTTCGCGTTCTTACTTTGTGCTCTTGCATTCCAACTATTTTAAATATCTAAGTAGCAAAAATATAATGTATGCCTAACTAAACTCTTTATAGGGACCAGGGAGGTAGTATTATCTAAATCCAAAAAGTAATGACCTTATAAGGGGTTACCAGTTATATGCTCATACAAAATAATGAGTCAGTTAAAATACTGAATATATAGTCAAATAAATAGAAAGTCAGTTATACCTTAAGTAGGAAACAAAAGAAGGTTGTGATGTAATGGTCTACAGGGAGAAGGTCTGAGCTCCAGTAAGGGAGACTCTGTAATAGTATTTCTGTATGAAAGAGGACAGAGATCCTTCTATCACCCGGATCACTATTGGTCAACCCTTGGTGAACTATCTACATGAATATATAGTCAGTATGTCCGCTGCCTATTACTATCTTTGTATGAATATATACCCAGTCTTTCTCATTAGTGGTGTCAAAGCTCGAGGAGGATAGATAATATGAAACCTTGATCCCTAATTATTATACAAATTTCTTATCTTTGAACTTGTGTTTAATTATTTGCTGCATATATATACTGTTATTTTACAGTTGTGTTTTATTAGTTTCTATATTTTCTGGATAATTTGAATATTGTTATTATAAATATAGTTAAATAATATACATTATAATGGATGTAATAAAAATAGTAGAGCCAAGAATATATGGTATAGAAGATGAAGATACCAAAAAGTTCATATATACCTATATATAATGAAGACACACGTATATTTGCCCTATTCATCTTAGGAGTTAATATGGGAATAGTAGATATAACCAGGTAAACTGGATAAATATGTATTTAATGAAACAATTAGGATGTTGTATAAATATGAATATTGAAAATTTATTAAAAGTATATGCAATAGATGAAGTAATCGAAAAGTTACCCAAAAGGAATAGAATTAATTATAGAGAAAGAACAACCTAGAAATAGATTGAAAGATTATTAGAATTAGTAAAACCGACAGAACAAAACTATATGATTTGAAAACAAAAATAAGAAATAATACAAATGAACTAGCTTATATAAAATGAAATACAAAACAAATAATGAAAACTTTAGGAAAAGAACAGAAATTAGAATTAATTCAAAATAAGCCACAAATAAACATGAAGAAAGCATTAGAAGAATTCGAAAATTAAACAACTAAACAACAAGTAAAATCTTAAACATTAAACGAAAATATGAGACAAACTAGAATAATGACAGAAGAAATCCATAAAGGACAAGAAGTTATAAATAAAAATTTATGGACTATATTTGAAGAAATACAAAAACTAGATTTAAAAAGGCAGCAAGAAAAATTGGACAATTAATATATAAAGAAAAAGAAGTAGAAGTAACTCAAAAAGAAAATAATAGAATATCAGAAATAGTATGCCATATAGGATTAAAAATAGATGATTTATTTAGAATATTAAGACCTTCAGTAGAAAAAGAACAAAAAAAAAATCAAACTTCTCTAAATATGATGAAAGCAATAAAAGAATTAAATGAATCAGATGAAGATGAAATAGAAGAAATTATGGGTTGACAAGAAAATGAAAATTTAGAAGAAATAAGATAAGAATTTGCACCTATTACAAATATAGGCAATCCAGAAGCACAAATTAATATGCAAATAGGACAAGAAATAAATAGTTCACAGATCTTCAATGCTTTAAATATTAATAGTCAAGATTATAATATGAATAATGCTTCAGCTAGTGCAGTAACAAATGGGATAAGTAGAGAACAAGAAGCAGAAACAAGTAATTTATATCATAAAGAACCACTAAAACCAGATGAAAGAATATTTGAAATGACATATAAAAATTCAGGATTTATACCAACATCCATAGAACAATATAAAACAAGAAGTATACCAAATTCAGGAATATTAGAAGAGTGGACTAAATCTCAATTAATAGCATTAATAGGAAAAAATATCGAAACTAATATAGCATGTTAATAGGACTAAGTTTTGTAGGAAATGTACACAATTGGTGGAAAAGTAAAACGCATGAATTTCGAGAATAAGCAAAAACTATAACAGAACCTTATAATAATACAAAATAATTTTATGCATTATTAATAAGAGAATACAAACAATTATTAAGAAATGAATCTTTATGAAGAAGTGTAGGAGCTAATGAAACTAAAAAAATAGACAAAGCTATAACAAAATTATATCAAATAGAAATATGTTCACTGGATCCAAAATATTTAAATAAGTATATCTATGAATATAAAAAATATTATTATGAAGCTATATTACAAAATTATGAAGCACAAAGGTTTCATATAGAATTATTTTATAGAAGATGACGAAGATTAATATAAGAAACAATAATAGAAGATTATAACAAAGCATTTGGATAAAGAAATGAATTAATACCATTTATAGATACTACGGGAAGAAGAGAAGAATTTCTAAGAGAATATTTATCATATAAATGCAAGCAAGCATGGAGAAATATAAAATATTATAAGACCAATAAGATAATATCAAAATGTGGAGAATTAGAAAAACCACATAGATGGGCTGTAAGCCAGATAAATAAAAAAGAAGAAAGAAACAAAAAACTATTAGATATAAATTCAAAAAAAATATCCAAAAGATAAATTAATAAAAATATATAAGCCTAGAAAATATTTTAAGAAAGGGAAAAAGAAAATAAACTACAATAAAAAACCAATAAAATGTAAATGTTATAATTGTGAAAAATTGGACATATATCTGCCAGCTGCCTAGAACCAAAAAAATAAGAAAATGATGAAAATATTAAAACAAGCTTATCAATATGATTTAGGACCTTTAGAATTTACAGACATATATCCACTTTGTTTACTGTGATGTGAATATGTTGGGTTTTGAAGGAGATGGTGAATTATTGTTCCCCTCAACTCCCTTTTATTCATGGCTCAAGCTGAGTTGGTGCAGGTGGACACCTCCTTGCCTCAGCTTGATATAGGTGGTATGAGAGGGGATTAGTTGGACCTAAGGTGGCTAAGTATCCTATGGCCGGGTTAACTTAGCTCCGATGGGCTAAACCCAAGTCCAGAGGAGATAAGGAGGAGAATAGTAGATGGGTGGGTTGATTGTTTTTGCTTCATAGTATCGACTATTGAAAATATTGTTATTATGATAGTTAAACCTGCTTCTCTGACTGGCAATCCATTCTTGTATACTTTATAAATTGATTTTAGTTACTACGACTTTATGTCTCACCCTATCATCGTTAATATTTTTCATGCCAAACCTCTAATTTGCTATAGGCTAAGGGAAACAGCCAGAGGCAAAGGCGTCATGGGCTTTATCCTCTTTTGGTATTGGTGTTGTATTGATTTCTATATTATCATTTTAAAGGCCTTATGTTTTTGAAATACTATATTTATTTTTTGGATAACTGTTTTGGGATGACTGTTTAATCATTATTGGGCCTGAGGCCTTATTTTGCGTACTTTGATATTTTGGTGGATCAACAATCCTATCTTGTGTTGGAAATTGTTTTCTGTAGACCATTTGTCTTGGAATTCAATGTTATAAAACTCGTGGGCTATATTTTATTATGTTTGTTATTTGTGCCCAGAGTAATAGATTTTCTGTTGTGGGCGGGTTTTGTGTCATAAACCCCAATATGTCTTCTTGGAAGACATGATTTTCAATTATCATTGGTTAGTCAAGTTTCATCATACTATTATGGGTAATTCTTGAATGTGAAAAAGGGTCTTTTCACCTAATGGCTTGAGTTTTGAGGTCAAAAAGTGGCCTCAAGGATCCAAGTTCGATTACTAATACCACTAGACCAAACACATGAGAGATTATATAAATTATCTAAATTTAGAATTTATAATTTTTGAACATTTTTTTGCTAAAACATTTGTAAACACATTCAGTTTGTATATTTTGTTAAGAGGATTATTCAAATTTTCAATCAAGCTTTTATATCTACATTAACTAAATTAAGTACACTTATGTCCCAATATAATTAAAAATGTTAAATAATATATTTAAAAGATAAAACTATGGAAAATGAAAAAAAGAAAACTATTAAATTATTTATAACAATTTTAACCAAAAATATAGATTGAGTATTATGACATGTACATAAATGAAATTTTTTGAATAAAAAATTTAAGTAAAAATATTTTTTCAAAAGAGTTTGGATTTAAGTGTATGTTTTCAAAATAGAGGGAAATTAAATGTAATTAAGGCAATATGCAAAGGATGTTAGAGTATTTTACTCTAAGTAATTTATTTAGCTTCCATATTCTCTCCACAAAAAAGTTAATTGGATCTTATATTAAGAACTGAAGGGAGTATAAAAATTTTAATTACAGATATTGATTATTTGCAAAATTAGTTTTATTATTTAAAATTTTTTTAAAAATAACCTTTGGTGTTTCATTTTTAATGTTATATAAGAGAGGATTGAACTAATAACGGAATACAACGTTCACTTTTAAAAATAAGAAATATAGGCTTGTTTGTTTCTATGTTCTATTTTTTCCAAAACTGTTGCATCCAATTGTTTTCAAAAATAAGTTTTAAAAAAATTGAAAAAATTGATTTGGATTAAAAAAATGTTTTTTGAAGTGACATGGCGACAGTCATGCTGATGGTGACATGGTGGTTGAAGTTGATGGAGTTGTTAGTTCAAGCATTTCACCCAAGAGGGTTGAATTGAGTGATATTAAAAATTTTAAACTTACGCAAACTAAATAACAAAGTTAAAGTTAGAAAGATATCACCAAAAAGAGTGGAAAATATGAACATAAGAGATTTATATAGGTTTAATCTAACCACTTAACCTATATTCAACCCTTAGAAATCCTACTAAGTGTTTCACTATGATTCCAAGATCCCTTGGGCTCTTGGTGCTTTAGGACAAACAAATCTCTCTCTCGAAGACAGCTCACTCCCTCTTACACTTTACAATTAATGCACACAATCAAAGTCCTACTACCTTGAATAATTCACTAAGAGTGTAATAAATGAGGTTTGGTAATCTCTTTCAAAGAGTGAATACAATGAACACTGAAGTATAGGATTATCATAGAACAGAGCACAATATTTGAAAAATTGATTGAATAGTGAATACTAGTTGTAGGTTGTTTGCTCCGTCTTGAATGCTTCTATATTTAGAGGTTAGAATAAGTTAATGACTGTTGAAGCTGATGAATATATCCGTTAGAGAGATGAGATAGCTGTTGGTTAAAGAAGGCATTCAAATTGGTTGAGCTTAATTATATTTAATGTTTCTAACACATAAGTGCTTTTTGTTGATTTTGAGTTTAATCCTTGTTTAAGCACCTGAAACTTGTACATAAGCTTGATTAGTAATGAACAGGAATAGTAGGAAGCATTATAATTGAATTTTATCACACTTAGAATGAGTATTAAAAAATCTGAGATGTTGTTTTGAATATTGGTATCAATATCACTCAAGTGATCTTGTAGTGTTGTCTTATGACTCGAGTGATAAGCCATCATGTAATACCTCAAATTTTAGGATTGAAGGATAAAGAATAAGCCTGAATTAAGTGGACTGCTAAGCCTTGATTTAGCAGGTGTCCCAAATATATTCCCCAACATTTCTTATATTTTTAAGGTGTTAAAGGGAATAAATGGTGAATTAAAGAGTATGGAAAATTTGTATACAAAAATGGAATTTATTGAAGTTGCAAGTGCATCTGTTTCATTTCTTCTAGTGAGACGGTGAGTTTGTCATGTGATTTTGGATGACCAAATGATGATAAAACATTGTGAAATTTTATAGGATGAAAGTAGACACCCTAAGCTTTAATTTGATAGGTCATATCAGTTATTCGGAGCTATATATAAGGAGTTATGAATTTTTGAAGTTAGTCCAGTGAAATTGGCCAGCATTCGTGACAATGTCCAAAAACAATAATTCTGGAAAGTTTGGGCTTTTAGTTGGCCAAATATTATATTTTTCCTTGAAACTAGACTCAATAAAGGTTTCACAGCCTTTGGAATCACTCCAATTGAAGTTCTACAAATAAAGTTATGATTTTTCAAAATTTGCCAAGAAATTTTGCCAAAATTGCCAATTATTACTAAATTGGAAAATAAAATATGTTGGTAATTGTGTAAATTGTTGTGGAATAAAGAAATAGGAGATAAAAATAATTATTTGATTCACAAATATGCCAAGTGGAATCAATCCAAGCCAAGGGAAATAAATAAAAAATGATTAAGTTGAGCACATGTTAATTAAGATTAAAATATAATATATGTGTACATGTGGATTGAACTATTAAGATGAAGCCCAACTCGATGTTAAAGGGGACCTTGAGGGCGTCTTTTATGGGCTAAAGGAAGGGAAGGAAGTTGGTTCAATTTGAATTGAAGTTCATGACATTAATTATAAGAGGATAAGGCCTAAGTACCATTGTGTCATAAAATCCTAATTTTGGAATAAAATAAATTAAGGGAAAATATGTATATATTTCATAAAGACAAGCTTCATCTTTCTTTTTCCCTCATTTCACGTCCAAGCTTCCTAAAGAAAGAGAGAGAGAGAGAGAGAGAGAGAGAGAGAGAGAGAGAGAGAGTTCAAAAAAGTTAGAGAGAAGGAGGAGCAATGGAGCTAAAATCTCAAGGTAGGTTGTGATTTTCCCTTGTGATTTGGCTTTCCACTTGAGTAATTTCTTCTCTAAGATTCTCTTCTCCATGGATTGACATGTTTAGCAAGCAAAGTATCAAGGATTGAGGAGGGAGAGATTTCGGTTAGAGAGAGAGAAGAAGAGAATCCAAAGTAAACTTCACAAACCTCAAATCTTTGATGTTGTTGTTGTTGTTGATGATGATTTGGTGTTGAATGGTGGTTTGATTTGTAGGTTTGTAAATTTGGGAAAGGGAAACCCTAAGGGGTTATACTGCCCAAATTTCCTCAAATCTTGTGTATTAAGTGTTTAAATGGATAATTAAGTGATTAGGAGTGAAAATGAACAAGCTTTTGGAGCTAAAAATAAAAAATCACATTTTTTTCTTTTTCCCTCTAAGTTTCAGCCAGCGCTAGTTTGAGGGGTAGGAGCTAGAATTTCATCAATCTGATGGTTCCATTGTGTTTAAGAGGGGAAAGGGAAAATTGTGTAGGGTTGATATTGACTATTTTGTGAGGAAAGCCCCTGAATGTGAAATTACAAAACTAGCTCTAAAACCCTAAACAGGGGCTGTTAAGGGTAAAACTATCATTTGGAAGTGATTTTACAAAAACCGAAGTAAAAAATGAATTCCTTAGGCGAAAATGTGTAAAAATAGCTCTGGTCAAAATTTTTGGAAAAGTATGGCCGAACCGGGTACTATGGGGCAGGTAATATAACCAACAAAAATACTTTGGAAGAGTTTAAGGTAGTATATGAATAGGCTTTAACCCAATTTATGCACATTTGGAATTTTAGGACCAGATTAATAACCCGAGACATTGGAACAAAGTTCGAGGAATGTTTTACGGGTTAAAAAAGGGGTTTAAGGTAGCAACTATATCCTTCATACACTATGCTAATGTTTGTATATTTGTGCATGCATCTTTTGTAATGTAATTAATCAACATGGTTCTGCCGAGAAGGAGTAGTTAGTGTAAGAAGGGCACTTTTACCTGGTTGTTGAGTAATAACCCAATTGAGGTGTACGGTTAGTGGGGGATTGAGCCCCTAACTCATGTATACTTGCCGTCATATTGTTAATTAATTTGTGCATAACATTAAGCATGTCATATTTACTTTTAGCATTTTATATGAACGATTATATGTTACTACTGAGATTCTTTTGAATCTCACCCTTTCCATAAATGTATAAAGGTTGCACCAGCAGCAAACGGCTTTGAGGGCATGATTGTATTTATCGGCAATGGAAGAAGTTGGTTATCCGAAGACCTTTTTAATATTTGGAGGTCTATAAGTATTATGTATCAAACCCTATGGGAAAATCGGTAATGTAATCAAGCATCCTATATTAATATATTAGTATATTTACACTATTCTTGTGTTGCTCACTGAACTGTGCTCCAGTACTCTGATTAATATCAATGATAAGTGATATGTAAGAGGGAGGTCTTAAACATCACTTAAGTGATATCAAATTAAGTTGGTTTCACTAGAGAGGCACTTGCCAGTGATATCGAGAAAAGCACATCATCACTAGAGTGACTAGACTTCACTTGAGTGATGTTTGAAGATCTTTTGAAAAATGCCTAGGTCACTATATGGCAACTATCTGGTGAAGAGCAATATCATTTAAGTGACTCCAACAGCACTTGAGTGATTTGCATTCTTCTCTTCAAAAACAAGTGAATCATTATTGAGTAACTATCTAGTGATAAGATGAAATTAATTATCACTCGAGTGAACTTTTTCAAAAATTTTGAAATAACAAGTCATCACTTTCTGGTGACTACATGGTGACTCTCAGCACTCAAGTGATCTATTAAAAATCACAAAACCACTTAATCACTACATGGCGCCTTGCTAGTGATCATAATAAAATAAGATTTTTATCACTAGAGTGATCCTTCAAGTTCTTGAAGAAATAACTTGCTGGTGACTATATAGTGATGTAAAGTTTCATGACATCACTTGAGCGATACTTTTATCACTCAAGTGATATATCAAAACTTCACTAAATAATTCAATCACTAGTTGATAACATACTGGTGATAATTTAATCAATTATCACTCGAGTGACTTGTATCAGCAAGTCATCTCAAACCCGAAACTCTATTTCAAAAGTCATTTTAATCCTACAAAACATTGACTATAAGATTTGTTATCATCAAAACATGAAGTTTAGCATGTGTGGTGTCGATAGTGGATAGTTGGCAACCTCAAAATAAAAAAAAAATAGAAAAACAAAAACAAGAAAACACCTAAAAACTGTTTTAATTTTTTAGTTTTTAAAATAATTTTTTGTTTTTTTAAAACAACTTATTGAACACAGTTTTTCAGACAAGTTTTTTTTATTATTATTGTTTAAAAATATTTTAAACAATAAAAACAAAAAGCTAAGGCACAATTATTTCTTTGTTACCGCGGGGTTTGCCCTTAGCATCCTAAAGGAAATATTATTTCTTTTATTATTTATTTACAATTTTAAATATATATTAAAATTATGTAATGGCCAAATAGTGTTATCTTTTTGCCTGAAAAATAGTGTTATTTTGATTTTAAACATTATATATTATAATGGCATGTGGTGAGATTGTTAGATTAATTGTTCACTTGTTAATATGTTACTCTCACTTTTTTGTTTTGTTACAATATACTACCTCCGGTTTTTAATATAAGATTAATTGTTCACTTGTTAATATGTTACTCTCACTTTTTTGTTTTGTTACAATATACTACCTCCGGTTCTTAATATAAGATTCAGTTGACTTTTATGAAGAGATTGAGAAAGCTGAATAAATTACTTTAAAGTATTTATGTTGATCATTTTTATATCAAACCAATTTTTTTGACTTATAAACTAATATATAATCTGTAAGAATTTTAGGTGTATTTGGAATTCGATTGACTTACTGAAGTACCCACATGAAATTAAAGCACCGACATGAACTTTGATTACATTACACAACAAATACACCAATGAGAGAAAGAGAAAAGAACGATTTTATGAGAGATCATTTTAAAGGGAGGAGAACATTATTCTATGTGTATGATTCAAATTCTACTCTCTCAATCCTACATCCTATATATAGCGTATGTATGGTCACATAAGAATGGATGTAACTGTTAATTGTATAGTTGCATGAAAATAGACATAACTATAACCATATAAGGATATTTCTCTTTATAAACCCATGCCTTCTCATGATAATCTCTTTTGAATTAGGCTTGGACCCTAATTTATCAAGAGTAGACTAATATATTCCAACATCTCCCAATCACACTTGGTGGATTATATGTTGTGGGCCAAGTCTTTTTCTCTTACTTCTTTCATATTAGGTGCTTTGTTGTGACTACATGGGCATGGCATCTCCATTTTAGGTGCTTGTACTAGAAATCCTTTCTTTAGAGATTTGCATAAGACAACCCTATAGTGTAACTTGATATTAGTATAATGCCTCGGATGTCCTAGATTTATTGATACACACTTTTCTCATGACCAATCTAACTCCTTTTGAGTCAGTATAAAACTCAGATTGCCATCCTCATATACATAGTGTCTACATTTATCAAATTACAAAATGATATCATAAGGGATCCGTCTCAAACACTAGCATAAGTGTATATATTTCAGGTAATAATCTTTCTTTTGCTCATATATCACTTTGATATGAATTAACCACTTTCCTAACATGATACCTTTAGATTGCATCAATTATGATTATAGGACAAAATGCTAAAGTAGTAGACGTTGAAACATATTTCCATAATAATGTTAAAGTCAAAGGACATCATTGAAGGGATTAACCTTTCAGTGACTCACACAACAATGAAGCAGTGATCCATTCATTTGCTTCCTATTTGCAATTCTTTAGCATATGCGGTATAAGTTTCATGCTACGGTGTTACTCTTATACTTTAAGAGAGCATGTCATTTTGATTTTATCATTAATACTGTACAGACTCAAGTTTAAATACTCCCTAACATCTAAACCCAAATTAATGTAATCCTATTGTAAAAAAGAGGCATTTTCTTAATATATCCCTTTGGATCTCAAATTCAGCTATATTACCCGTGCACTTCTTTTTCAGAATTTATTAGTACCATTTTTTAATAGGCACTATCAAATTAAAATTATTTATGCCCAATAATATATCATCTACTAAAAGAAATAACATCACAAACCATTTATCAATGGTTCTATAAAACCATTTGAAAAATACATTAGGTCACCGCTCTTTCCAAGCATTAAACATTGTTGTCTAGATGATTGTGTCAATTCATAAAAAGACTTCCGTAAAAACATATGAAGTCACTATTATGTGAAACTTCAAATAAAACTTTTAATGAAATCTAATAGTCACTACATATAGATTTCTTTATCCAGATCACCTCTCAAAGTGTAGGCTTTACATATGCTTGATGTAAATCTAAAATCCAAACGATTAACAATTGTCATATTAAGTCTAATTTAAGTGCACAACAAGAGAGAATGATACATTCTTGTTATGCATACCCCTTTGTAACCAAATGAGTCTCGTACATGCCAATTGATCCACCTCATTTTCTCTTAAACTTGAGAACTCACTAGTTTTCAATAGCCTTTTAACTTGGTAGTATATCAATTGATTTTCATACTAAATTCAATCACAAAGAATCCATTTCCCTCTTCATTGCATTCTCCTATTCTTTTTTTACAAGGCCTCTTGAACTGGATGTAACTCATCATCCTCCCTTTGGAATAATTATGGACATTTTTCTCATTTATTCATTTTATTAGAGCTTTATGCATTTCATTTTTATTTTGTTTAGGTCTCTTTGTTAACGTATGCTCCTACTCCCAAGAATGATTAAGGATCGTCAGCTTGTTCTATATTGACTAGTCTATGTCTCATAAAGATATATAGCCTTATTTGGAAAAAAATTCACAACAAATGTGGTAGATTTTTAATTTTTTTTAGTCACAATTCTATCTTCATTTTCATTCAAGAAAGTGTAACCTTAATGAGCTGCCACTTAGAACCACCATGGGAATCCATAATTGACTCATGCTATATATATATATATATAAACTCAGCTTTCATAATGGAAATATGCAACCAACTCATCTCTGATCTATGAAAAACTTTCATAACGGAAATACGCAACCAACTCATCTCTGATTTATGAAAAATTCAAATTTGACTTTTGTTTAATATAATCCAATATTTATAGGATATAAAAGTGATCACTTTTAGATCTTGTTTGGTTAGAGGGGAGGGGAAAAATGAGTTCCTCCCCTTTTTTTGTTTGTAAAATTAGGAGGAGAGGAGAGTCAAAATATGGGCTCTAAATCCCTCTCCTTCCCTCAATTTTGTTCCGTGTTGGAATGTTTTGGAAGGGAGGAAAATATTGTGGCTAATTTGCCCCAACTGCTTTTTCATATTCTCATTTATACCCCCTACGTGGAAAATAAAAGCACCCCTTCGTCTAGAGTCTTCCGCGTTCGGACCTCGCGTCTCAGCTCTCACGGTCTCTTCCTCCGTCGCCTTCCTCAGCCCTGTGGCGTCGCCTTCTTCGGCTCCCTGTGGCGCTGTCGTTACCGTAAGTTTTGTTTTTTTGGTTCCTGATTTTGATTATGTCTCTAGTTTCTTTGTCGTAAGCTTGTTTTCTGGGTGGGTGTTTTCTGAATCTGATTTCCTCTTCAATTTCTTCATCGGTTTCTCCTTCTTTATTTTCTCGGCACAATTTCTTCATAACATAAATGCCGCTTGTACTTCTGAAACTTGCCCGACGGCGAGGTTTTTCCGGTGACGGGTGGTTCCGCTTGTACTTCTTTCGTTTTTATGGGTTGATTTTTGGCAAACATCCTTAAAGGGTTATTTTAGTTACAGTTGCGTAATAGGAGAATTAACCTGAAGGGTTCATTTTTCTGGGTTCGTTACTGTATTGTTGGGTTATTTTAATCTCATTGCCATTCCTTGTGTTGTTTGCTTGCAGATATTGGATTGCCATTGAAACAGAGGTGAGCTTTCTTCTATGTTCAGTTGTCGGTGTAAGGATTGTACTTAATTTCTGTCATTTAATGATAAAAAGAGAGTTTAAATAGCATATTCGACACTATGTGATAGGTTTCCCATGCTCAAAACTAAAATTAAGATTCTGTAAAGTACAAGAAAAAGTTTTAAGACTCTGCAAGCCTCTGCCTTAGCTTTCTTTGGTGTTTTTTGGGAGAGTTGCCATTTGTCAATATTTACGAATAGGTTATAGGTTGATATTTTTGACTTATTATTTGGATTATTCGAAATGAGTTGCACTATAAGTAACAGAGGTTAAATTTCTTTGAACGTGATTTCCCCCCCAATTTACAGTGTTCAAATTTGAAATTTTTCAGAGAGTATATTGCTCCCTTTCAAATCATCAAATGATACTGATGAATAAGTTGATTGATTAGAACAATTTAGCAAATTGAGAAGGATGAGTGCTAAGCAACTCCAAACCACTAACCACATGGAGCCATGAACAAAGTATGGTTCTGGGAGGGAAGAGGAAAAGCATAATAGAGAGAGAGAGAGAGAGAGAGAGAGAGCAAAATGGCCTTTAAAACCCAAAAGCATCTTGTTGTAGCATCTTCCTTCTCTTGATTTTCAAAGTTGGTCCAAGATGTCATTAATGATTTGTTGTATGTTAAATTTCATTCATGATTTTTATAATCTTCACAATTCAGTTCAATAGCTCCTGCTATTATTGATTTCTAACTATGACAATGGTAACGAGTAAAATCAGTAACAATGCTGCAATATTAAGAATGAGTAGTGAAGAGGAATGTTACTTTAGGATGCTGTACATGTCAGAAAAGGAGCTCAGCGGTGGCTGATGTTATGTGAAGCTATAGTTTTTTGCATTAACAGTGATAAGAGTAGAAATCAGTACTTGTAAAGATGCAAAACATTTTTGGCCTGTACATTTATTCAGCTTTCCTGGTTTGTTTATGTCCCAAATCATAATATGTTTTGTTTTTGGCCAAACCTCGAGTTCAGCTTTCCTGGTTATATGGACAAAAGTTGAAAAATTCAGTTCATGCACATTTTTTTGATGGTTTGATTCTGGATTTCAGGAACAATAGGGGTGAAGAGAGGTTCTGCATTTGCCTGGGGCTTGTTAGATCTAGCTTGAATTGACCTCGTTAATCGGTTTAGGTAATTTTGATATAGCCGTCTTTAAAGTTCTACTAATACTGTCTCAAGTTGATTAATGCTGAGCTACTTGTACATTTTTCCTGACAAAAATTGTTGCGAAAATGCATCTTTGGGAGGTCGGAAAGTAAAAAACTAGATTTACTTATTTGCAATGTGTTTTGTTTAACTAGCTGATTTAAACAATGTTATTATCTGGAAAAACACGTTTCTGTTAGAAAGAGAAAAATACTTGTTTTAAGAGAACTCATTGACAAGGGCTATGTCAAAGATAAAAGGAGCACTGGAAGAGTTATAGTTTTCTATTTCCATTGAATGAAATAAGTTATTATTGAAGTCTGATGCTTCTTTTGCACAAAATTGTAATCTCTATTTATTTTCTTTTACCAATCATTGTTTTAGTAATTCCAACAGTGTGAGTTAAAATAAGTTTGTGTTCACTTGGTAAAATAAATTTGAATTATCATTACTTATTTAATTTATATTGAGGTGTAAACTAATTTAAATAATTTACATTTAAAAAATCTAATTTGAATTATTTATATAAAAAAAATGTAAACTAACATAAGGGTAAAATGATAAATTAGTTATTATTTCAGCTTCCATCCTCTCTTGAATCAAACAAAGGATTATTAAAAAACCTTCCCCTTCCTCTCCCTCCAACCAAACAAAACAAGGTGACTCCCTATCCCCTCCCCTTCCATCCCCTCCCTTTGAACCAAACAAGCCGTTAGAGAAAACATGGTTAAGCTCAAGTCTACATACTCTTGATGAAACTATGAGAGCTTAAGAGCTCATATTATTCATCGATACAAATACATAGATTACAATGAGTATTTATAGAAATATAGAGAATGTGAAATGAAAATAATGGGAACGTGAAAACAGAGCAGCGCCGAGATTGAAGGAAATGGGAGACTTTCGGTGTTCAACGATGTCAGGCCATCACAGCGAAAGTCTTCCTGACTTCTAACACTCCCCCTCAAGCTGGAGAATATATATCGATCATTCCCAGCTTGCATCGAAATCCTTCAAACTTGGTTCTGCTTAGTGGTTTTGTCATGATATCAGCAATTTGTTCATCAGATCGTATGTGGGATAATCTCATAATTCCTGCTTCAATCTTTTCTTTAATGAAGTGTCTGTCTATTTCAACATGTTTTGTCCTATCATGATAGACTGGATTTTTTACCATTTCAATGCTAGCTTTGTTGTCACACCACACTTGCATTGATCTCTCATGTGGAATTCCCAATTCCTTCAGTAACCTGATGATCCAAAGTCCTTCACGTACTCCATTGTTAATAGCTCTCAGTTCTGCTTCTGCACTGCTTGTTGACACCACAGTCTGTTTCTTGCTTCTCCATGTAACCAGATTTCCCCACACATATGTGCAATATCCTGAGACTGACCTTTTAGTTTCCCTGTCTCTGGCATGATCTGCATCAGTGTAGATTTCAATATCTCTGATAGTGCCTTTCTTAAAGAAGATCCCTCTTCCAGGATTAAGCTTTAAATAGCTTAGGATTCTGTACAAGGCTGCCATGTGTTCTTCCTGTGGTTGATGCATGAATTGACTTGCTATTCCAACTGCATGACTAATATCCGGACGTGTGTGGGTCAAGTATATGAGTTTCCCAACAAGTCTTCTATATCGTTCAGGATTGACTAGGACACCATTTGGTTTGATTCTGAGGTGACACCCTTCTTCCATTGGTGTTCCTACAGGTTCTGCTCCTAACATTCCTGTTTCATGCAACAAGTCTAGGGTATACTTCCGCTGAGATACATTGATGCCTTTTGGAGTTCTTGCCACTTCCATGCCCAGAAAATACCTCATTTGTCCAAGATCTTTTACCTGGAACTCAGTTGACAAACCTTGTTTTAGTCGAGAAATGGATCCCTCGTCGTTTCCTGTAATGACTATGTCATCCACATAGACAATCAAGATAGTGACTTTGTCATTATTTCGTTTAATGAACAAAGTGTCATCTGCTTGTCCCTGAGTGTACCCAAGTCGTTTCATAGTTTTGGTAAACTTGCCAAACCACGCCCTAGGTGATTGTTTGAGCCCGTACAGTGATTTGTTGAGTTTACACACAGAGTTGACAGGAGCTGAAATTCCAGATATATACTTCTTCCTCTAAGTTGCCATTCAGAAATGCATTTTTCACATCCAGTTGATGCAATGACCAATCCGAGTTAGCTGCGATCGATAGTAGTACTTGGATGGTATTAAGTTTTGCTACTGGAGCAAATGTCTCCTGATAATCAATTCCATATGTCTGGGTATATCCTTTGGCAACAAGTCTAGCCTTGTATTTGTTGATTGTGCCGTTAGGATTGAACTTAGGAGTAAATATCCACCTGCATCCTACTGGTTTCTTTCCTTTAGGAAGAGCTGTAATCTCCCACGTTTTATTTTCCTCAAGTGCTCTTAATTCTTCTTCTGCAGCTTGTTTCCAATTCTGATCAGTCATAGCTTGTTGAAACGTGTCTGGAATTTTCATCTGTGCACTGTTTGCAACAAAGCTTTGCATTTTTGCAGAAAGGTTCCCGTATGAAACAAAACGTTGAATTGAATGTTGAGTACACGATCTTACCCCTTTTCTTAATGCAATAGGCCAACCCAGTTCTTCAGGATTTAATACCGGATTAGAGTCATGGTCATTCCTTCGAATAGGAGAGATAGTTCTACCAGTGTTTGATTCATCTTGTAGTCTGGAGTCTTCCTCTTGTCCCGATTCTGCATCCATCCCTGAATTGATTTCAACATTTGTTTCCAGTTCATTCAATGATGGAGGTTGAGACGAACTTTGTTCGGTTTCAGAATTACGGGTAGGACTAGGTTGGTTTGTGAGAGGTAAGGGGTCAATAATAGGTATGAGATTAGGTTGTGATGGTGATGGTTGTTCTGTATCCAAGATTAGCCATTCATTGTCAGTATACTCCCCCTGAATGGGTAATTTTGGATAATATGCTTCTTCTTCTAAGAAGAGTGTATCCCTGGAGATAATAAGCTTCTTGGAAGTAGGGCAATAGCATTTGTACCCTTTTTGAGTAGGGGAGTAGCCAAGAAATATACATTTGACAGCTCGAGTACCAAGCTTGTTGCCATCATTTTTGTGGACAAAGACAACACAACCAAATACCTTAGGAGGCAATGAGTTGATGATGGAGCAAGTTGGAAAGTGTTCTTGTAGTTTTTGGATAGGGGTGTCATATTTGAGAACTTTGGAAGGCAAGCGATTAATGAGATAAGCTGCAGTGAGTACAGCATCTCCCCAAAAAATGTTAGGAACATTTCGTTCCATTAGTAAGGTTCGGGTTACTTCCAACAAGTGACGGTTCTTTCGCTCGGCTACTCCATTTTGTTGAGGAGTCTATGGGCAGGAGGTTTGGTGATGAATTCCTTGTTGGTCAAGAAACTCGCTAAACACGTTGCTCATATATTCCTTGGCATTGTCACTTCGTAATACCTTAATGGACACATTAAATTGGGTACGTACAAAGGTATAGAAGTTTTGAAAGATCTTGGCTACTTCAGATTTGTCTTTCATTAAATAAACCCATGTGGTTCTAGTGTGATCATCTATGAAAGTAACGAACCATCTAGCATTAGTGAGGGTTTTTATTCGTGCAGGGCCCCAAATGTCACTATGGATTAGTGTAAATGGCGAGGAAGGTTTGTAGGGTTGTTTGGGATAAGAAGATCTGGTCTGTTTTGCAATTTGGCAAGTTTCACAATGAAAAGGAACAGAATTTTTATTGAATAAATTTGGAAACAAATGCTTCATATAATCAATACTAGGGTGGCCCGAACGACAGTGCCACAAGTTTACATCATAATTTTGTGAATGAGAGCTAACCAGTGCTCTTCTTGCCTTCCTTGCATCTCCAGATCTCAAGTTTGACTCTTCCAGGTAGAACAGTCCATCCCATTCTCTAGAAATTCCAATCCTCTTCCTCGATTTTAAATCCTGAAAAATGCATACATCGTTATCAAACAAGACTCGGCACAGTCGTTCCTTAGTTAATTTACTCACAGATATAAGATTGACAGTGAGTGCAGGTACAAATAAGACATTGTGAATTTTCAGGGAATTAGAGAGAATGACTGTGCCAATTCCTTCAACTGTAGTGTATAGGCCGTTAGCAACTTTGACTTTAAGGTTCTCATGAATTAATTCAAGAGTTGAAAACAGTGTGCGATTACCAGTCATGTGATCAGTTGCTCCTGAATCAATAATCCAAGCATTCTCACTAGCTCGTACAGTATTTAGAGCTATAATAGAGTTACCTGATTGTATAAGGTTGATGCCTGGCGTAGAGTTAGACTTATTTTGTCTGTCTAGCATCCTGCGGAATATCTGCAGTTCCTCTTTAGTCAGAGAATGATTATCCTCAGCTTCTGACTCAGTAGTAGAGATATGGCTTTGTCTGTTACTTCCTGGTTTTCCATGAAGCTTCCAGCATTCTTCTTTTGTGTGGCCCTTCTTCCTGCAGTAACTACACCATTTGTTTCTTCGTTTGTCTTGTGGTAGTTTTTCCGCCGCAGTTGTCCTTTCAATTGAGCTCGGACTATCTTGGTTTGCTGCCAGGGCTGACCTTTCAATTGGGCCAAAGCTACCTTGATTCAAGAGCTTTCTGCTTTCTTCAAACTGCACGTGGTTGACAACATCAAAGAGATGTGGTAAAGGCTTTAGGCCCATTATTCTGCCCCGTATCTCCTCAAATGAGTCATTAAGTCCAAGGAGAAAATCATAGACTCGTCCTTCTTCGACTATTTTCTTATATAACTGAGCATCTTCCACATTTTTCCATGGATGTACTTCAAACAAGTCCTGTTGTTGCCAGAGTTTGATCAACGCATTATAGTAATCAGTGACAGATAGAGTACCTTGTCTTAAATCGCGAAGTTGACGCTTCAAATGGATCAATGCTGCAGTATTATCAAGAGAGGAATAGGTTCTTCTGACTGCATCCCAAATTTCTTTTGTAGTAGTTGCAAGGAGATATCCTTCGCTGATGTTATCAGTCATAGAGTTGCACAACCAACTCATAACTTGATTGTTCTCAGCAAACCATGTATCAAAATGAGTGTCATTAGGGGCAGGTTGTGATGCTTCTCCATTTATATACTTCTCTTTTCTCTTGCCACGAAGGTATCTTAACACGGTTTGAGACCACTGGAGGTAATTCCGTCCATTAAACCTATGGTTAATAGCCATAATTTGACTATCGGAAAGTTTTGGGGTCGTCACCGTTTTGCTTGTAGTGGAGGAATGAGAAGGAGATGTATCTTGAGTTTCAGAAGTAGTACCGGACATTAGAGCCAATGGATTGACTCCGGAACTTGTGGGAAAAGAGCCAAAACGGGGATGAAAAGAGGAAGGATCCATTCTGGCTCAAAAAATGGTCGCCGGAGATTTTTCAGACGGCGGCGCGTGTGACTCACGCGCGGCTGTGACTGCCGGCGCGTGTATCTCACGCGCAGGGGATTGTGACGGCGCGTGTGATTCACGCGCTGGTTAGAACTTCGCCAAACTTCTGGGAATGGCCGATCGGCGCCCTCTGATTCATCCTGGGTGGGTGGTGATGATTCACTCGCCGGCGTTGTGAAGATCTCGCCGGTCGTGAACCTCCTCTGTTTTCCGTTTTCGGTCGTTTCCCTCTCTCACTCTCACGGTTTCTGGTCGCCAGTCATCGTGAGCTCTGATACCATATGAGAGCTTAAGAGCTCATATTATTCATCGATACAAATACATAGATTACAATGAGTATTTATAGACATATAGAGAATGTGAAATGAAAATAATGGGAACGTGAAAACAGAGCAGCGCCGAGATTGAAGGAAATGGGAGACTTTCGGTGTTCAACAATGTCAGGCCATCACACCGAAAGTCTTCCTGACTTCTAACAGAAACTAAGGATGTGTGCTAATCCACCAAAGGTGGACTAAATAATACTCTTCTACTCATCTTGGATGGGTTAGCATGAGCCATCATATGTTTAACTATGTTTGATAGCGTTCTATTACGCCTTTATAAACTTTTTTTGGTGATGGAGCTCCTAGGATAGTTAACTATTTACTTATCCCTTTCTGTTCACTGAGCTTACTGAAACTAGTCAAATAGATGCTCATTACTTTGATAAGTTCATAGGACCTTTAAAATTCCTATCCAATTGATTCTCAAACTTCATTCACATATTGTTTAAAGCAATAATCTTCAAACTTGTGTGAAATCAAGTAATAATTATAACATGAGAAATCATCAACAAAGTTAATAATTTACATGTTTATGTTTAAAAAAAATGTAAAATTTTAAAAAAAAAACCCATAGTGTCCGACACTTTAGTGCTTGTTTAGGATCATGTTTGGGATCGCCAAAAGTGCTTATTCATCTAAATTGAGACAAAACTCTTTTTATATACTTATCTCATGTAGTGTAAATCAACATTAAAACTGGTTTTTCCAATCGCTATATTATAAACAAGTTTTAGCCGACTTGAAAAGAATTCATTTTGCTTGAGGTCTCAGCAATTCCCTCTACTCTTCCTCCACTCTGCTCTCCATCCTCGAAGTCTCCCTGTCCCTCCAACCACTGTCTTCCATTCCGTTAGCGTTAGTCAGAGGTTTTTTTGGAAGCTTGTCCTCCTTCCTTCGGCATCCTCTTCTCTTCTTAGCTTATCCATTCTTTGCAGTGTCGACATTAGGTATGGGATTCCTTCTCGTGTTTGAGATTCCGTTGGCCTATTTCGCTTTGCTTATTTATTTTTGATTTAGCTGGGTGATTCGTTGAAGTATTATGTTAATGGTCTGGATTTGTTAGATTTCACGTTAGTGTTTACGCGCTAAATGAACTGTTTAAGTGATGCTTCTGTATTTGTTATAGAAGAATGATACAAAGGAGTTGTTATTTGTCTGTTTTCGGAATTACCATGGTGATTTACCATTATATATAGGTAATGGCTAGCTTAGTTGCGCTGTTGAACTTGGTCACCATGGAAGAATATCACCTATTAATTTCTTTCTATTCATTGAGTTAAACCTCTTTAGATTCTGTTTTCTATGAGTTCATACCAAGCTGAAGAAATTGAACTTCTTATCCACAATGCTGTTGTCTCTTGACTTATGAATGTCTATGGAGAATTCCAATCATTATGGACACGGCTTTATGATGTTATGTTGCAGAATCATAATTCTGTAATGAGAGAAAAAGAGGTCAAGAGAGGGAAGAATCCAGAGTTAGAGGGTTAAAGAAGGGAGAGAGAAATCAAGAGAGAAGAACAGAGACAGAGGAATAGAGAAGAGAACTGAATCACATTAATCCATATCACAAATCTGATTACAATAGGGATTAGGTCCTTATTTATAGGCTAGAGTGACTTAATGACCAAGCCACATCTAAACTAACTAACCAACAGCTAAAACTGACTAACCAACTCTAACTAACTTTTCATACCCCCCTCCCAATAACATCCTTGCCCTCAAGGATGCTTAGCAACAAAACATAAAACTGAAATCAACAAAATAGAGACTTTAAAATTCTGAAAAATTTCTTGGCAGTGTAGAATTCTGTGTCTTGAATGCTGCTACTCACAAGTACAATTCACTTGTTTGACGCTGGAACAAATAGAAGCAATAAATCCAATCCAGACTCAAATAGCATTCTAATCAGCTCTCCTCTGAACCAAGTTTGCAGCAGACTGTGTGTAGGAGAACATTGAAGAAATGAGTGCGAATTTTGAAGCAGCCTGTCACTTATATATTCAGGCCTTTTAAGACCCAATTGCAGCAACAAACTTGGGCCATTTTTTCGAAGGAAAAGCCCAAATACTTATCTGACATTAACCAAACCAGTGGACCATCAAGGTACTCCTGCCACCAAGAAAAAATTGCAAGCCAGCTGTACCCCTTCAAAATACTTCTGACCCTTGGAGAAAATGGAGGACAGCTAGAGGTTTGACTTTTCAACCTGAACCAAACCCAGCCACGTACAACCTAAATCTTGCCACTCAGCTCCTTCAAACATATTTTTCTTTGAAGCACAACTATTCCTCTTGACTTTTGACAGTTCATGAACCGGAGAGTTAACAACGAACAAAGACAGTGATGAAGGAAGGATAGTCCTTGGCAAAGAGCAAACAAAAACCATTGACGATGTGGGAGGAAGAGTAGATAATAGCGCTGTCGAGCATGAAGGCGTCTTGTGTGACTCCTTGTGAAAACGTTCACGGAAGTTGAGTTTCTTGGGTTCACCAACTCCAACTATGAATTTTGATGCTTCTCTTCTGCCTGTTGCTACCAAAGTTGTGCGCAAAGCGTCAACAAGATCAAAAATCCGAGACCTATTTACTACCAAGCTTTCCATCCGTCGATAGTGAAACTTGGGGTTTTAAAACAAAGACGTTGCTAGACGAAATTGGAGGAACTGATGCCAAACTCGCCAAAACAAAGCCTAAAACATCGTTGATGGGGTTCAAAGACGCATCATTGTCGTGAATGATACAAACTTTATGATCGTCGTCATTTGTTTCTTGTGCAACAGAAGGTTCTTGTTCCTCTGGTTCATGTTCGACAGAAGCTTCTTGGGTCTCGTTCTTGACAAAAAGAGTCTTGCTTTGATATTCCAAATCTGTTCTTGCCTTCTCTGTTTGCATTGCAATCGTGATTTCTTGCATTTAGGCTAGAATCTTGGCTTTATGCATGGTTCTTGGGTGAAATAAATGAACGGAATCAACTATGTCCTTCTTTAGCCCAGCCACATTTGTGATGACAAGATACTTTTTTGGGAGCTCTAATTTACTCTTGGCATCATCAAAGAAAGCATTAAATTCCGTGACACTGCCTTTTTGCTGTAGCCACATCTGGTTTTCATCGGAGTCTTGGAAAGAAGGGGGAGGCATGGTTCTTTTTCTGGGTTTTAACTTTTAATCGTGAAAGAAGCGGACTAGATGGGAGAGACAGCCAAAGAAGGACTTCTCTGATACAACTGTTACAGAATCATAATTCTGTAATGAGAGAAAAAGAGGGCAAGAGAGGGAAGAATCTAGAGTTAGAGGGTTAAAGAAGAAGGTAGAGAGAAATCAAGAGAGAAGAATAGAGACAGAGGAATAGAGAAGAGAACTGAATCACATTAATCCATATCACAAATCTGATTACAATAGGGATTAGGTCCTTATTTATAGGCTAGAGTGACTTAATGACCAAGCCACATCTAAACTAACTAACCAACGGCTAAAACTGACCAGCCAACTCTAACTAACTTCTAACTTTTTATTACATTTATATATCATGTTATAAATGGTTCAGATTGATTCTGCATATTTTTCAATAGTATCTTCCCATTAAGTGAGCTTAGATGCTCATTTCATGATGTATAGTTAAAACATGAAGTGGACTGCTTTAGAGTTACCCTTTGGTTTAAAAGGACCATAAAAGAAGTATGTAGTTAGATTTTCATCAAGAAAGAAAAATGGAACCTTAAATTGAAATGCTAGGGATGTGAGGATATGTTTACATAATAAAATACTTGATGCAAACCATGAAAGTTTGATGTGTGTGTGTGTGTGGAAGTTTGAAATTTGGCGTACTTACATGAAAGAGAAAAACAATAGATAGCTCCACATGCTAAATGATTATTATCTTCCCTTGATAGGATGCTTCGCCCCAACAAAAAGAAAACCTTCCCTGCTGGATTTAAAGAAATATTAAAATGATAGGGAATGACCAATAGGGCTTCACGAAGGCTTATGAAGGATGAATGCAAGCTGGCCAATTGAAGTCTCTCTTCTAGATCTCCTTTAATAGTGATTGACTTGGAGATGTAGTTTCCTTCAAGTTTCATCTATGGGCTGCTGGTTTGGGGTTGATGTTTCTGGCTGTTTGTGTATATAAGTATTTCTTTGGATAAGTTTGTCTGTATTAGTTTTATTTATAAACTTCTGGCCTTGTTTTTTCTTCAACTTTTTTGTTAAGGTTGCCTTTCATTTGTAAAACAATTTTTGGGAATACTTAATTCCTTGTAAGAGTTTTACAGAAAAAATTTCAAGATGGAATTACGTTCTAAATTTATTCAAATAATACTATGAACACCGTCTCACTCAGCATCCCCAGTATAAGTTAGATTAAGTATTGTTGATTAAATTCCGTTATGTTTATAATGATATTATTGCTGACTGTGGTACGAGTATTTATTTTTGCTTATGCATGGAAGTTGTTTTTCCTATCGATATTAAAAGTAATTATATTTGCAGCAAGCCAAGCATGCCCAAAGGATTGGGATTTGATCCCTTTAATATTCTGCTACCTTCGTAGTAAATTGCCAGAAATTATTCCTTGCCTTCTGTAACTGGTAGGCTTTGTGAACTGTATGAAGAAAAAAGGTAGACGAATGTTCAATTTCTATCTTATGGACTGCCTTTGGTTTTTGGAAGATTTTTTTAAACCATGTGTTCGGTGGTTTTTATCCAGTGAAATTCCAATTGTGAGAAATTGCAGATTCTTTTTCTATTTTTGTAATTATGTAATATTGATGCGATGTTTTACTGGTTTGATGTCTATATTTCCTAATTATTCATTATGCTTGCAGTTATTTTTATGTAAGAATTCAAAAATAAAAACTATTAAAATTTCTTAATCTTGTGAAGTTTTTATTTGCAAGAAGTAAAAAAAATTGAGTTTTTTTACTCTTGCAAAATTATTTTATGATGTTTTTTATTCATGCTGAATTTTTCCTTGAGAATTAAAAAAAAATCATTTTTGATATCATGTGTAATTATGTAAGACTTGCAATTCTCATGGAATTTTTCCATGAAAATTTCCATGAGTAAAATCTCTTGGAATTTTCTCACACTAGTTTCAAATCTCTATAGTTTGTCTTTCTGACCTAAATCTTGGAGAAAATTTTAATGACATCATTCTCACTAGTTTTTTTTTTTGCGTTCTTCCTCTTGGAAATGTTTCATAAGGATTTTATTGTTTTCTCTTGGTGATCTATGACTTTTGGGTAATCACTTTGTTTTGGTGTTTAAAACGCAGACAAAAATTTGAAACATGCATGCTTTTCGGGGAATTGGAAGCACTGCTTTAATGCTGAAATGTTTCAGTGAGCTAATCGCAAAGCCTCATATGAATTCTACTCGGGAAATTTTCGTGAGATTTTCGTCGTCTTCATGCCGTGGCTCCAAGAATGGAGAAGATGAATGGAATGATGCTTGGGAAGCTGCTTGGCTACCGGAGGACCTGACGCCAAAGGTCCGAGCTTCATGGGAGACTGATGTGAATTTCCACTCTGGGGACTCCACAATGGTTCTTTCGGTGGATGTTGATCCAGAGACGAAGGCTTTTGTTGAGGACATGAACGAGAATTGGAATGAGAGGCGAAAAGGGTCAAAGGCTCAGCAGCAAGAAAAGTTGCGTGAGGGTGGTAATGGTCCGGTTTACAATGTGGAGAATATGAAGAAGGATTACCGGTTGAAGAAGCAGAGGATACATGCGAGTCTATGGATAAAAGAGATTGAGAAGATGGAGGAAGCCAAATTTGGGGATTCCACTGTGGGTGGTGGAGACGATATTGAGAGATTGCTCGATAGCTGCTCCGAGTATGCCTCTCTCCCACCCCTCCTGGGCTTATCTATCTAACAACTGTTTTATGAACTGCATTGGAAATTTGCAAATTCTTATTCTCAATCATAAAATCTACATACCAACTCTCTACCCTTGCGATATGCATCCTATAAATTTTGATGCCCAAGTTACAACCAAACCAACATTTCTTAGTCCATGGGCAGAAGAACTGGGATTGTTTCCTCAACCAAAGAAACAACAAATACTCAATTGTTTCCTCATCTTTTTCACATACAGGACTCGTTGAATCCTTTGAGCATTTCCCTTTAAAGAGAGTTTCTTTGGTTGCCACTGCCCTACTAAGAATTCTCCAAACAAATTGTTGTATTTTGGGTGAGACTACCAATTTCCAGACATGCTTCCCTAGCTCTTTTGGCAATTGATAAGAAGAACCGGGATCTTGTTTAATGGATACAGCTCTATAATTTCTTGCTGTAAAGTATCCTGATTTATAATAGTATTCCCATTTCTTGTACCCAACCATGCCATCCTATCACATGTTAGTTGCACAGGCAAACAAATCCACCTAATCAACTGCGTTTCATGCTGTGTCAAATATTCACTTATACTAGATAAATACCAGTTGCCATTACTTATCAATGCAGAGACTGCCAAATTATTCATGTGCTCCTCAACCCACCTCCCATTCTGATTCACAGAAAGAAAATCTGGAATCCACCCGTCATTCCGCAAGTTTATGTCTCTTTTATTTCCTACTTTTCAGCATGGGTTCTTTTTCAATAATTCTCTTCCTTCTAAAATGCTATTCCAGCACCATGAGGTCTACCACCT
Organism: Inga leiocalycina; assembly: GCA_963242795.1. NCBI lineage: Eukaryota > Viridiplantae > Streptophyta > Magnoliopsida > Fabales > Fabaceae > Inga > Inga leiocalycina. The sequence continues at coordinate 66,786,899 of OY725321.1, forward strand.
TTCTTTGCTTGGAGAAAGTCAGATTCAGGAGAATAAATTCCTTTCAACATCCTGCACCAAAGATCATGAGGTTGTTGAATTAAGCGCCAAGCAGTTTTTGCCAAAAGAGCTTGGTTGAAGTGCATTAAATCCCTTAACCCCATACCACCATCTTTTTTGATTCAGTCAGAAGATCCCGTTTTGCCAGTGACTGCTACCCTCGTTTTCTTTTTCTCCCCACCAGAAACCAGCAACCAAACTAATCAATTTCCATGCATGTCTTCTTAGGAAAAAGAAAACAAGTCATGTAACAAACTGGGATTGAATTAGCTACTCCTTTAATAAGCACTTCCCTTCCTGAGAAAGTCCATAATTTCTGTTTTGGGCCTTGTAATTTCATACCCACCTTACCCCTCGTAGAAGCTAGAGCAGAACTTTTTGACCTTCCCCACAGAATTACTTGTCCCAAGTACTCGGCTGATCCATATGTTTAATTCCCATAACTAAAGATGTCACATCTCTCGCCTCCTTTGGTGTATTAGCTGAGAAATAAAGGCAAGACCTGTCTTAAGTTCACCTCTTGCCTTGAAGCTTTGCCATACAACTGAAGGATCTTCTTCAAAACTAACAATTAAAAGGATCAGCATGTAGGAAAAACAATGCATCATCCGTAAAAAGCAGTGGGATAACATCAGGCTTCTGTTTGGCAGTCTGATTCCTGTTAAATGTTTATTATCAACATGGTATTGTATAATCGAAGAGAGATCTTCTGTCACCAAAATGGAGAGATAAGGAGATATTGGGTCCCCTTGTCTCACTCCTTTCTGGTTTGAAGTTTGCCGCAGATCTGCCAAAAACTAATAATTTAAAATTCCCAGTAGAGTCACAACACATAATCCACTTAACCCATATATCACAGAAGTCCATTTGCAACATTTAGGCATCCAAAAAATCCCACTCAACCCTTTCATATACTCAACCCTGTCATATGCCTTGTTCATATCAATTTTTAATGCCACTTGCCACTCCTTACCAGCAAGGTTTGAACATTAGAACATATAACTGAGTTTCCCTAATATCTCTTTGGGATGTTTTATCTTGGGAAAATCCCAGAGAAAGAACTTTGAAATTGCAAAATTCCAAATCAGGTTTCTTACCAAGAATTTATAAGAAAATATCGAAACTTGATAAGCAATTATTCCCAACTTATTTTTTGGAAAATACCTGATTTGAAATTTTGCAATTTTAAAGTTCTTTTTCAGTGATTTTCCCTTTTATCTTCTTCTTTTTGAATAATTTGTCTTCAGAAATTAAGATGTCTACAATACTGTGCTTGCTTTCTGACAATGTTAACAGGTTATAAAGGGAAACTGTTGGTTTTTTTCACCTGTTAATTTTATATTGTTTAACCTTTTGTTTGCCTTCATTTTACGTCTCTATCTTTCACAATATATACTATTTATAATCATTTAGTTGTTTGCTTTGGACAACTGTAGCATTTTTGACTCTGGCAACAATGATCTAAACAATGCCAAAGTTCCAAGTTCTTCTGAGTTAAAAAATGCTCCTGATGGTTGGGAAACAACAGCTAAGTCTCCAGATGGAAATATATGGGAGATGTCACAGAGAGAAGAAGATATTCTTCTCCAAGAATTTGATCGCCGAATTGCTTATTGCAAGTTTCAGGTGCATTTAACTAAAAGTTGAATTCATGCTTTGCTGATCCTTATATTAAGCATTGATATTGCTCATGGATCAATGATCATGGAGTTCATGAATGTATTCTGGTATGCAGATTGCTAGTTTTATAAAGACTCATATCTTCAGCCGGCGAAGACCGATAGATGGATGGAAATACATGATAGAGGTGGTGGGACCAAATGCTAAGAAAGGAAAAGGTGGTGTTTCTAGAGTGCCTACCCTATCTGACGCATCTACTCAACCCTTTAGGGAGGATAAGACTTCAATGGAGAAAACTTACCTCGAGAGAAGGTAAGTATGTATTGTATATTCTCATTAACAGTGTAAAGCTCAGTTATAGCAATCTTGCCATTAGATGAAAGTACCCTTTTTTACTGGGGATCTTTGATCTCGATGCCCCATGACGAAGTTTACATTTAAGATTCCAACTCGTGCTCTTTTATGGAATGAGATTATTCAATGTGTTTCATGAGTCATGGGCGGATTTTTATTTTTCCTCACGAACTTTGTTTTCTTGAATTTCTCTTGAAAGTAGCTCAACATTCTCTCTTTTTTTCTGTTTATTTTTTTGTTTGTTTTGGGCGTCACTTTGATTGAGAAAATCATTTATGCTGGCCTGTGTGGCTGTTGAAGAAGCATAGGAAAATGCATTTCCTGACCCTTTTACTGAAATAACAACTTTGTCTCAAGTTAGATCTCATTTGAATGTGGTTGTGTAGCATCAACATCTCTTCATTATATGGGCTTGTTTGGATTGTTGTTTTAAAGCCCCCAATTTAGCTTTTTAATTATGATTTACGGTTTATGAGTCAAGACTGGAAGCTAAGATTTGTCCCGCAAGTGAGGGTGCTAATATAAGCAAATCCAAACAAATCCATGGTCATCCACCTTTTTCTTGATATCTTTTGAATATAGGGAAAAATCCATTTGCAGATAAGTTTACTAAATTTTTAATTTGGTAGTCGTGTGTTTTTTTTAATTAAATCATTAATTTTGCTTTGTTAACATTGTTAGCTCTATTAGCAATGCTAGCGCCGGTATAGGAGTTAACGATATTGAGGAACAAAATTAAACCATTTAATTAGAAGAAAAAAACACAGGTATCAAATTAAAAATTGAAAAAAGTAAAGTACTTGCCAATGGATTTTTCCACCAATTATATTGGAGAATCGGACATATTTTTTTGGGTCAAAATCTACAAAATCTTATTGAATTTATATTAATTGCATATAACTCCATAACTTTGATATTCTCTTGTGGTTAGTTTTGCGGCAAGTTACTAATGAAAATTGTCACGCCATCTGAGGATGATTTGGAATCTAAACGCTATATTAATGAGGATGACATGGAATCTAAACATGGATTAAAAAATTTAGATTATAATATACCTAACCCTTTAAATTTGATGGTAGTCGTGTATAATCCTCTGGTATTTTAAAATTTAAATTTAAATTTTAAAGTTTTATTTTTTAATCATTTCTCTCAGCCTATCAACGTGATCACATTGTTTCCGCATGAATGTCTTCATTTACAACGCCATACATAATACTTTTTCCTCCATGCTTCAAAGACTTTTCTAGAATAAGTTACAAATTTTCAAAGATTGGTCAATGACTCCGGCAGATTTAGGAAATACTTGTAGAAGTGCAGAATTTGGGGTAAGTTATGATAAGTGGGATCTGGGGTATAAAGATAGGTTATGAAGACTAATGTAACTATATTAGATAACCAACCAAAGAGATGGAATGAGGAATAACTCCTCAGCTTTATGAATTCTAATTTATAGGATTCAACTTGTGCCTAGACCGACTAAGAGACTATTAAGCAAGGACAAATTATTGGAAATGTTGCTAGGTAGTAACTCTTACTTATATCATGTATACTGCTTTGTATGTATTACCATGTCATCGAGTATGTTCACCTTGTGAATGTACTATGGACCAGTGGGTCCCGTGAGATAGTAAGACATATGCTTCCAGCGCTGTGAACTATGATTGGACTTCGGTCTCGAGAATTGGACTTCGGTCCCATGATTGGACTTCGTATCCTGATAATTGGACTTCGTGTCCCGTGATCATATGACTGTTTGTTTGTTACTATTGAGATTCTCTTGAATCTCATCCTTTCCATATATCTAACATATAGCAAAGGCGAGTGGTTCGAAGGGGCAATCAGGTAATCCACAGTGAGTGAAGGGGTAGATGAGAACTAAAGACTTTATGTTGGTTATCTGTTTTGAACACTGTAAATGATGTAAATAACTGTAGAGAACTAACAATTAGTACTGGTAGTAGTAGTAAGCAATACCAGTATATATGCATAACGACCTGATAATTGAACTCTATTCTGGTAAACAAACTAAGAATGGGTAACTTACACTAAGGGCCTAATAGAAAACCACCGCTTTATGAATTTTCCAGCAGAGAAGCGCTCTGATAATAATTAAATGGACACAAGAATTTGAGCCGTAATGGGATTGCCAACCCCTACTTATTGTCTTTAAAAGTTTTAAAATTGTTCAGAAAATTCCAAACTGAAGTAGGTCCAAACTCTGTATAAAGATTGGAAACTTTGCTTTCCTTTATAAAATTATATAAATCCTAGGATCAAATCTGGCCTGGCTTAGTGGTTCCAAACCATTATGTAGCAAATCGTTTATCAGTTAAGGAGGCGAGTGTTTTATATTTTGGTATTAGAGCCTAGGATTCCGATAATAGGCCAATATTCTATGTTGATGTGGATAGAGATACTATAACATCCTAATTTTATTTTAAGATTTAATTACAATTAAAAAAATTATTTTTATAAATAGAACTTATCATGCAATTATTGGAATAAAAGTTATTTATATGAAGTATAAATTATAAGAACAAATTAAATTATAAAATAATAAGTAACAAAGAAAAGTGATAAAATGAAATCAAATGATAATATTCTATTATTATTTTTATTTTAAAAAAATAAAAAAAATTATATATAATTAAAAACAATAGGGAAAATTCCAAAAAAATACTTTGAAAAATGGGAAAGGACAATTTAGTGCTTTGAAATTGGTAAAGGACGAGTCAATTCACTGTCAGACGGGAGGAGGAATATGGGATTTTGAAATATCGGTTAAAAGATGAAATGCCCTTAAGCCCTTCCTCTATCCACTTCGGAATAACAACACTAGCTTTAATAAAGAGAAATGAGTTGTTATTGGCCATAAACTTATTAAATGTGAAAGAAGAAAGTGGAGTTGTTAATGTAGAATACGACGTTGTTAATAAATAAAGAGGTGTATTGGCCCTAAACTTGTTAATTATGAAAGAAGAAAGAGGAGTTGTTAATGTAGAATACGGTGTTGTTAATAAAGATAGAGGTGTTGTCATTGGCCCTAAAACTTGTTAATTGTGAAGTATGGACTCTTTGTGGGATTTTGGTGTTATTAATTGAGAATACATTGTTGTTAATTAAGAGGCCAGTGTTGTTATTCCGAAGTGAAGAGAGGGAGGGCTGAAGGACATTTTTGTCTTTTTGCCGAGATTTCAAAATCTCATATTTCTCCTCCCGTCTGATAGCGAACTGAATTTCCTTTCTCAATTTCAGAATACTGAATCATCCTTTCCCATTTTTCAAAAGATTTTTTTTTGGCATTTTCCCAAAAAAATAATGACAACTAAAGGGGCGCGTGGGCCCCTTTAGTTATGACGTGCATGGGGTAATATGAGCATGTTTGGGAACACTATAACTCCAAGAAAAAGCTCAGTGAGAACTTGAAAGCTCATTTGGCTTGTGAGATTCCGTTTGGCAAAACATCCAGGGCACTAGGCTTCAGCAAAAAAAGATCCTTCTAATTAGAAGCTTAGCTGAGGAGCATTCGGGGGTGAGAAAGTAGAAGTTATAAGTTCTCTCTTGACATATGGTCAAAATTCCAACGTGTCATTTCTTTCTTCATGGAAGGAGAGGACCTCTTCTTCCTTCTCATTCTCTTCCCCTCTTCTTAAATCAATATTTCAACGATAGATTTTAATTTTTTTAAGATTATTTACAAAATATTTTTTTAACGTTTTTAGTGCAATTTTACAATGTTAAGATTAAATTATAGTATTTTGTACTTTATTAATTTTTTATCATTTAACATTTTAATAATATTTCTAAAAAGACAAAAATCTGGATGGTTGAAATATCAATAAAATTTTTTAAATATTTGTTTACTTTAATTATCACAATATATACAACTAATATATATATATATATATATATATATATATGTGTGTGTGTGTGTGTGTGTGTAGTATTTAATAAGATTCATGCCCTTTTCAGTCATTTCCCATCAAACGGACTTTTCAAACACTAATCCAAATAGGTTTAAGGTTAGAAAAAAAGTCATTTTTGCCACTGCCAATCCAAACACAAATCACATCTACAATCTGAATTTTTTTCTATCTAACTTTTCCAAAAGCCCATTTGCAAAAAAAGCTCATTCTCCACCGCTAATCCAAATAGGCACTATATATACCCCATCCCACTACTTCATTATTGCTACAGTAGCAACAGTGGAAACGTTTAGAAGCCACGAAGATCGCCGTCACGTAGTTTTAGTGTTAGATCCCATATGTTTTGATGATAACAAAGATTGGATTAATCATACAAAAGGTTTTGATAATAAACAAAATGATTTGAACAAAGTAACTAAGTTCTTGGTGACAGGGAAAAGCATTACTCGAGTAGCTACTCAAGTAATGAAGATGAAGGAAAAGACAGAGCATAGAAAAAGGAACACTGTGATATTTTTGAAGACATTACTTGAGTGAGCCCTCAAGTAATGACCTTCATTACTCGAGGGACCACTCGAGTAATGTGAGAGAAATTGTTCCAGAAAGCTCTCTGTCAAGAATTGTATAGGATTACTCGAAGGGATCACTCGAGTAATCTACAGAGTTATTTGAGACATTACTCGAGTGGCCACTCGAGTAATCAGAGAAGTAACCATCCAGTAGCTCTCGACCAAGAAATGAAGGACATTACTCGAAGGGATCACTCGAGTAATCTGCAAAGTTATTTGAAGCATTACTTGATAGATCACTCTAGTAAACAGGTAAGCAAAGAAGAAGTTATGCTCGACCAAGATTTTGACGTCTTTGCTCGAGGGATTACTTGAGTAATGAGAGAAGAATTGCAAGCATTACTCGAGGGATCACTTGAGTAACTGAGAAGAAAAGAAATACTTACTCGAAGGGTTACTGGAGTAATCAAGTCTACCAGGTATTGTAAGATGAATTACTTGATATCTTACCTGAGTAATATGATAGTAAACCTTGACTTAACTCTCTGCCAAGATCTTTGAAGGCTCACTCAAGTAGCCACTCGAATAATGAAGCATGATCACTTGAGTAGCCACTCGAGTAATGCAGTACAGAAAGCATGATTTTAAACCAACGTTTATTTATTTGTTATCTATATGATTAACCTTTCATTGTATTAGTTTACTGAGTATATTTGTAGAAAAACAATGAAGAGATTATACATTGAGAGAAAAGTCAAACATATCGTCCGTAACGTTCGAAACGCTCACTTACCGCAAATGGCTAGTTTTCAAATTCGAAGAACGGTCAAATGAAGCTGCGCGACTCTAACGGACATGTTTGAAATGCTTCCAATGGACATCACAAATCATCTATATATATATGAAGCATTCAAAGAACAGAACACAACAACTGAGAACATGCAAACTTACATCGATCATTATATTAGTGCTCTATTTTCTTATACTCACTCTTTGTACTTCAGTGATTATATATTTGCTCGGTGAGAGAGTTTTTCATTACAAACTCAATATTTGTTATTAAGACAACTTAAGGTTGTGGAACCTTGAGTTGGGGATTTGATTACAACATGTAAGGGGGAGCGAGTGTCCAGTGAAGGAACTTGCTGTGTACTGAGGTACCAAGAACCCACTGAATCTTGAAAGATTTAGTGAAACTCTTAGAGAAGCTCTGAGGACTAGGTCAAAGTGGTTGTGGCCGAATCAGTATAACTCCCGGTGTACACTTTGGTGATATTTCTCCTAGCTCTTAATTGCTTTAAAATTCCAGTCAATTTTCATATACGTAACGAGATTTCTGGTATCACCCAATCCACCCCATCTTTGGTGAAACGCTTTCACTAACATTTAGTATCAGAGTGTAGGTCTTCTTGTTCAGGTATAACAACCTAAGAAGGATCCAATGGCAAGTATGGGTGAAAGAATTCTTCTCGATGGAGCTTCTATCACTAGATCACCAGGTTTCAGTGGTGAACACTTCTCTTTCTGGAAAGCCAAGTTTTGAGTATTCGTAATGGCTACAGAATACGGACTATGGGACGTGATTGAGAATGAAAACTACAAGCCTGAAAAAATTATAGATTCACAGAAGGTTCCTAAGACACCAGTAGAATATGATGAGAATGACAAGAAACTCATCACACTCAATAGCAAGGTAATTCTAATGAGTCAAAGTTCCTTGAGTCAAAATGAGTATTTTAGGATCTGCACACTTATAATGGCTAAAGAAATGTGGGAAGCCTTGGAAATAGCACACGAAGGAACTTCGGAAATAAAAGAAACCAGATCAATACTCTTGTTACTGAGTTTGATTTACTTCGAATGAAATCAAGTGAGTCAATAGCTGAATTCGAACTTAGATATACTCATCTTGTTAATCAACTTGCAGCACTTGGGAAAATCTATGATCAACATACCCAAGTAAGAAAGATACTGAACATACTTTCAAAAGAATGGGAGGCCAAAGTCACCGCGATAAAGGAAGCAAAAGGTGAATCAATGCGATCGGTTGCTTCTCTATTCGGAGGTCTTTTTGAATATGAAAGTAAATTAAATTTCAAACGAGAGCTAGATGATATTGGTGACAAGAAGAAGAGAGGTCTAGCACTGAAAGCAAAAGAAGAAGATCAAGATGAAGATGAAGAGTTTGATGATGACAAAATGGCCCTAATGATAAACCGATTTAGAAAGTTTTACAAGAAAGGCCAAGGATTCAAAAACTTTCAGAAAAGAGGAACAAGCAGTAAATAACACATCATCTGCTATGAATGTGGAAAGCCAACACATATCAAATCAGAATGTCAAGAACTGGCTTAGAAGAATAAAGAAAGAGAAAAGGCAAGTTCTACAACAAGAAGAAAGCCTTTATATCTATCATATGGGGAGACAGTTCATCTAACGAAGATAGTGATAATGAGGAAGTAGCCAATATCTGTCTAGTTGCTTAAGAAGAAACAAAAGAAGAGGTAATTGATTCTGATCCTACCTATGATGAATTACTTTCCGAATATAATACTTTTACATTCTAAATTCATCAAAGTAGTTAAAGAACTAGTTGGTTTCAAAAAGAAAAACAAAGTTCTTGAAGTAGAACTTAAAGAGAATTTAGAAAAAAATTGTGAAAATTGTTCTTCTTTGAAAAAGAAAAACACTAATCTCACGAAAACTCTTGAAAAATTCACAAAAGGAAGTGAGATGTTAAATGTGATTTTAAAAGCCTAATGATTTGTAAATGACTGATCTGGTATTAGATATGATCCAAAATCAGATAAAAGGAAAGGAAGAAAGAAAACATAAGGTAAGACATACTTGAGTTATTTTCAGAATTCTGTACATACATCAAATCCTTTTGCATATTGCAATTACTGGGGTCATTATACTTCATTATGCATTCATAAAAAGAAAGGAAAGATTGGAACCTACAAATGGGTACGTAAAGGTTCACATATTCAGACAATAATTTGTACTAACCCAAAAGGACCCAAAAAGATGTGGGTACCAAAGACTTAATCGTATTTGATTACAGATATGCCTTAAAGCATCCAAAAGCAACAAGTGGTACATAGATAGTGGATGCTCCAGACATATGACTGGTGATTTCGAAAGTTTTACCATGATACAACCTAAAGAAGGTGGAAAGGTAAAATTTGGTGGAAATCAATCCGAAAAAATAGTAGGAATTGGTGAAATAAAAAATGAAAAAGGCATACAAGTCCAAGACGTATATTATGTTGAAGGATTGTGTCACAATTTACTGAGCGTGAGTCAAAGTGCAGATAAAGACAACTGCGTAATATTTGACTCAGAGGAATGTCTAATTGTAAACAAGAAAGATTTACAATTAGATAAGAAGAATCTAAAAGCAAAGCTTAGAGCAAAAAGGGAAGGTAATTGCTATACTCTTGATATAAGTAGAAATATTTCTGAAAACTGTTTTATAAGTAATTCCGATGAAAGCTGGTTATAGCATAAGAGACTAGCTCATGTCAATATGCACCAACTAGACAAGTTATTCAAAAAGGATTTAGTAATTGGATTATCCAAAGTAAATTTCAAAAATGATTTGATCTGTGACGCATGTCAAAAGGGTATACAAATTAAATAATCTTTCAAATCAAAAAATGAGATCACAACCAACGAACCACTTCAGTTGTTGCATATGGATTTAGTTGGACCAGTAAGAGTTAAAAGTCTTAGTGGCAACTTATATTCATTAGTCATTGTTGATTATTTCTCTAGATTTACATGGATTATTTTTCTGTCATCGAAGGATGAAACCTTCAGAGAATTTATTGTTTTTCCCAAGAAAGTGCAAAATGAGAAAGGTATGTCTATTATAGGTATTAGGACAGATAATGGTGGGGAATTTGAAAATTAAGCCTTTGGAGACTACTATGGCGCTAATGGTATTGATCATAATTTCTCCGTTCCAAGGACACCTCAACAAAATAGAGTCATAAAACGGAAGAACAGAGTACTTACTGAAATGGCTAGAGCAATAATGAATGAAAAGAACGTGTCGCAAGTTTTTTAGGACGATGCAATGAGCATTGCATGCTATATTTCAAACAGAGCCTACATCAAAATAAAACTTGGAAAGATACCGTACGAACTATACAAAGGAAGGAAGCCAAACCTTGCCCATCTACATATCTTTGGTTGTAAGTGTTTCATTCTTAATAATGGTAAAGATAACCTAGGAAAATTTGATTCTAAGATTGATGAAGGAATATTTCTAGGCTATTCTAACCGAAGCCAAGCATACAGGGTTTCAATAAATGAACGTGTGTTGTTGAAGAATCAATTCATGTTGTATTCGATGAATTTGAATCCTCTAACAAAACTATTGACGATGAGCAGGAAGTTTTTTAAATCAAGAGAATGGTTAACCTAATCCTAAATCTTTCATCCCAGAAGTTGATCAAATTAAGGAAGAAGATTAGTCACTAGGACAACCTAGAGCTTGAAAATACAATAAAAATCATCCCCTACAGCAAGTCATAGGAGATGTGAATGAAGGAGTCAAAACTAGAAATAAAATTTTCAATGAAGTTAGTTTCTCTGCTTTTATTTTTGAGATTGAACCTTCTAACATTGATGAAGCCCTATTAGACAATGATTAGGTAATAGCAATACAAGAAGAACTAAACCAATTTGAAAGAAATCAAGTTTGGGATTTGGTGCCCCGACCTAAGGATCATCCGATCATTAGTACTAAATGGATATTCAAGAATAAACTTGATGAATCTACAATCATTGTCAGAAGCAATGCAAGATTGGTGGCCAAAGGCTATAATCAGGAAGAAGGAATTGATTATGAGGAAACGTATGCTCCAGTGGCTAAATTGGAAGCTATATGAGTACTTTTAGTCTTTGTATGCATCAAATGATTCAAACTCTATGAAATGGATGTAAAAAGTGCATTTCTAAATGGCTACATCATGGAAGAAGTATATGTAGATCAACCTCCAGGTTTTGAAGATGTAACCAAACTTGACCATGTTTTCAAACTAAGAAAAGCTTTATACGGTTTAAAACAAGCTCCTAAAGTATGGTACGAAAGGCTCAGTAAGTTTCTCATTGATCAAGGTTTTGTATGAGGAAAAGTTGATACAACACTTTTTGTAAAACAAAAATGAGATGATATTTTAATTATACAAATATATGTCGTGTAAAGAATTTTCAAAGATAATGCAGGGGGAGTTTGAGATGTCAATGATGGGAGAATTGAATTTCTTTCTTGGTTTCCAAATCAAACAAAGAAAGAATGGAATTTTCATATCTCAAACGAAGTATTTGAAAGAGTTGTTGAAGAAGTATGGGATGGATGAAGCAAATGGAATGGACACTCCTATGAGCTCAACTACGTTGCTTGATGTTGATGTCAAGGGAAAAGATTACAATATCACAAGATATAGAGGAATGATTGGATCATTACTCTATCTTACTGTAAGCAGACCTGACATCCAATTTAGTGTTGGTATGTGTGCAAGACATCAATCAGCACCAAAGGAGTCACATGCTAAAACCGTCAAACATATCTTTCGATATCTTGCTGACACGGCAGAATTAGGTCTCTGGTATCCTAAAGGAAGAAGTAAATATCTAGTTGCATACTCAGACTCTGATCATGGAGGATACAAGATAGACAGAAAGAGTACCAGTGGATAAAGTTAGTTTCTTGGAGGTTTACTTGTGTCATGGTTTAGCAAGAAACAAAATACAGTATCTTTTTCGTCAATGGAAGCCAAGTATGTTGCAACATCAAGTTGTTGTGCACAAGTGTTATGGCTAAAGTAACAACTACAATATCTTGGTATTTATCTAAAGGTGATACCAATATACTATGACAATACTAGCATAAAAAGCTTGGCAAAGAATCTAGTTCAACACTCCAGAACCAAGCATATTGATGTTAGACATCATTTCAAAAGAGATCATGTCCAAAAGAAAGATGTCAAAGTGATATTCATTCTAACTCATCTTCAACTAGCTGATATCTTTACAAAACCTCTTGCAAAAGATCAATTTCTATTTATTAGAAGAGAATTGGGAATGGTAAATCCCAATGAATTGTAAGTTATTTAGTGTTTACAAAATGTTAGATGATGTTATTTATTGACATTTTGATGATTAATAACTTAAACATAGAAGTTTCTAGCAATTTGTTTTGTAGGATCTTTATATTCTGTTTTAAGGTATGAAAAGCAGAGGTTAACATAGTACTATATCACTCAAGGAACAACTTCAAGTAACCTGTATTACCCGAGTGATAATTGAAAGTGATGATAAACATCACTCGAGTAACCACTCAAGTGATAACCTTGAAAATGAGGCAGAGAAGCTTTAATTCAAAAGGAAGTGACAAAACGGTTTAAAGTAAACAAGTCAGCATCTTAAAAGACTGATCGCTTGAGTAAGCCATCAAGTGATCATGACATCAGATTACAAATCAACTTGTTTTCAACCCAATTCTGCCTTAAGTATCATCAAATTATCAAGAGAATATACATGGATAATTACAATATTATTCATGTTAGGTACGCATTTAAATTCGCTTTATTTTTAAAGTTTTGGTATGATAACTCGAGTAGCTACTCGAGACATGGCTCAAGATCACTCGAGTAGGCCCTCGAGTGATGTCTGGCATTAGGGCTTTATCTGTTGCAACTCTCAGTCATTTTTCATAAAATCTTCTCAAGTGATTCTCCTAGTGCTCTCCTAAAAAATTTTCACAAATACTTTTTCATCTCATTTCTATCAAAACCCAGTGATTTTCACTTCCAAAAACCTTTCAAATCTCTCAAAATCTTGTGCCCTAAACCTTTAACCTTCGAGAGTAAATTTTCAGAAAATCTTGATCAAAATGGTTAGAACCAAAACCACTACTCTCGAAACTCCTTTTGAATCTTCTATTCCTAAAAAATCACTTGAATCTGCTCTATCTCCTCCAGTCAAAAGACAAAAGCTCACTCCCAGATCAAAAGCTAAAGCAATACTGCAAGCCAAACCCAAAGTCAAGGGAATTGTGATCAAGGAACCCACTACCACAAGAGCTTAATCTAAGAAGGAAATTCCTTCTGGTAGAGGCAAAAAGACTAAGGCACCATCTTCACCTCCTTTTGATTCCTCTGACATACCATCTTTCTCTGAGAAGCCATAAAAAAAGTTTAAGTTTGATAGAAAACTTGCCCAAGCCATGGCAAGTTACTAGATAAAGCTCACAAATCTAGAGGAGAAAAGCAGAGCCAATCTTCAAAGGAACCAGAAGAAGAAGTCATATTCCCTCCAAAGGGGTTCAATGTGAAGAAGATTGAGGAGTCTCAGAAATTCAGAGATCATTTTTCAAGGATAAAAGTGTGTAAGATGAACTTTATTGACTCTAAGCTTCTTCAAGAGGTATTAAACTTCAATCTCATGCCCTACCTTGAATCTTATATGCCTTGGCTTTCAATTAAACTCCCATTTTGCAGCAAGATAGTGAGGCATTTTTATTACAATTTAGAGCCTGTGAATGATCCTCTTCGAGATTCCTTGGAAGAAGAAATGGTTTCTAAGATTAGATGTGACCTCTCAATTTTAACCCAAGTGATATGTGTGATTTTCATCAAGTTCTATGGTATATCTATTCGAGAGCCATAGTCAAAAAATCCAACAACTTCACTCATTTTATAGAGAGGGACTTTAGAAGCTTTGCCTCAATTCTCCTCAAAGAGAAAAAGGACTTGGGAGAATATATCTCTGCTGAAATCAAAAGATATAGATTTGAAGGAAAATCCACCACTTCAATGCCTTATCCTTAGCTTATATCCTTATTTCTCAAAAAGAACAAGATTTGGTATTTGGAGAAGAGTGAACCAATTGAGAGGCTTACTCCAGTGGAATGAAATCAGATTGGGAAATTGCACATTAGTATTCCCCTGAAGACTCCTCTTGAATATGGTCCCAAGAAGAAAAAGACTGAGGTTGAATCCAGTAGGTTGGATGATACTCAATCATCTGCTCCTGCTTCTACTTCTGCTCCATCATTTTTTGGTGCCACATTTCAAACTTTTATGGAGAATGCCCTTAGAAGTTTTCATATTGGCATTACAAATACAAATGCTGAGTTGATAACCAACATGAATGTGAAGAAGGGAGAGCTTGTGGAGACAATGGATAAGAGGCATAAAGAGATGTTGGTAGAACAATGGGTCCAGGGTGAGCTTCTGAGATCACTTCATGCCAGACTTGATGCTTTGGCACCTGGTTTATCTACTCCTGATCCATTTATGCCTATATTATTTCCTGAGCCAGTAGCACCTTTTGAGCCTCAACCTTTTGATCTTGGATCTTCTTTTATCCCTCTTCCTCCTTTGCCTATCACCATCTCTACAAACCTCCTATTCTCTATGCTTGACTCAGAAACATCCAAGACCATTCATATCACCATTGATGACTCAGTTCCTCCAACCCAGTAAACTCAGCCTGAGCCAGTGCCCACACCTTTTATATCCATAACAAGCACTGAGGAGGTGGTTGTCTCCTGTAGTGATCATCAATCACCTGAAAGAACAATGGAAGTGGACATTTCTTCTTAAGTACCAGTCTCACAAAGTCCTCCAATGGATCTTATTGTGGTTCCTCCTTTGGTACTTCCTGATCCTGAACCTTCTAGCTCTTCTTTAAGTTCAGATGACTCACATAGCTTTGGCTTTACACCTCTTCGTTTCAAACCCATCACTTCAGTAAAGCCATCTGGTCCTACTCCTTTTCTTGATTGATCCTACCTTGTGATGAAGACAAAAGGGGGAGAAGAACTTGGGGTGATTTTGTGAATTATGATGTGATTATGTAATGGATATAGGTGTATGGGGTTTAAGGGAACTTTGTTAGTTTTTGATTATGAGTGAATTTTTTTCTGCAATTTCAATTGAAGTTATATTACATTGTGGACTAATGAGTTTTTGGTTGTATGCAAGGTGAACAAATTGGAACATATACAAAATTAAGAGCTTTTGATTTTAACATCATCAAAATTGGATTCAAAAAGGTTTCAAATACTAAATTTCTCAAAATCATTAAATTTAGATTCAAAATAATCTTCCCAAAGTCATTTCTAAAGAGTTTTCAAACTGGAATTGAACAAAAGATTCCATATGAAAAGTTATCAGGAAGCATATGATTGAAAACTCAATTTCAAAAGCTTTGTTCAAAATCACCAAGTTTTGTCATCATTAAAAAGGGGGAGAATGTTTGATCCCATATGTTTTGGTGATAATAAAGATTGGATTAATCATACAAAAGGTTTTGATAATAAACAAAATGATTTGAACAAAGTAACTAAGTTCTTGGTGACAGGGAAAAGCATTACTCGAGTAGCTACTCAAGTAATGAAGATGAAGGAAAAGACAAAGCATAGAAAAAGGAACACTGATATTTTTAAAGACATTACTCGAGTGAGCCCTCGGGTAATGGCCTTCATTACTCGAGGGACAACTTGAGTAATGTGAGAGAAATTGTTCCAGAAAGCTCTCTGTCAAGAATTGCATAGGATTACTCGAAGGGATTACTTGAGTAATCTACAAAGTTATTTGAGACATTACTTGAGTAATCAGAAAAGAAACCATCCAGTAGCTCTCGACCAAGAAATGAAGGTCATTACTCGAAGGGATCACTTGAGTAATCTACAAAGTTATTTAAAGCATTACTCGAGGGATCACTCGAATAAACAGGTAAGCAAAGAAGAAGTTACTCTCGGCCAAGATTTTGATGTCTTTACTCGAGGGAGTACTCGAGTAATGGGAGAAGAATTGCAAGCATTACCCAAGAGATCACTCGAGTAACCCGAGAAGAAAAGAAAGACTTACTCGAGGGGTCACTTGAGTAATTAATTCTACCAAGTATTGTAAGATGAATTACTTGATGTCTTACTCGAGTAATATGATCAGTAAATATTGACTTAACTCTCTGCCAAGTTCTTTGAAGGCTCACTCGAGTAGCACTCGAGTAATGAAGCATGATTACTCGTGTAGCCACTCGAGTAATGCAGTACATAAAACTTGATTTTAATCCAACATTCATTGATTTGTTATCTATATGATTAACCTTTCATTGTACTAGTTTTCTGAGTATATTTGCAAAAAAAGAATGAAGAGATCATACTTTGAGAGAGAAGTCAAACATATCGTCCGTAACGTTCGAAACGCTTAACAATCACAAATGGCTAGTTTTCAAATTGAAAGAACTATCAAACGAAGCTATGCGACTCTAATGGACATGTTTGAAATGCTTCCAACAAACATCACAAATCATCTATATATATATATGGAGCATTCAAAGAATAGAACATAACAACTGAGAACATGCAAACTTACATCGATCATTATATTAGTGCTTTGTTTTCTTATACTCACTCTTTTTACTTCAGTGATTATATATTTGCTCTGTGAGAGAGTTTTTCATTACAAACTCAATATTTGTTATTGAGACAACTTAAGGGGTTGGAACCTTGAGTTGGAGATTTGATTACAAAGTGTAAGGGGGAGCGAGTATCCAGTGAAGGAACTTGCTATGTATTGAGGTGCCAAGAACCCACTGAATTTTAGAAGATATAGTAAAACTCTCAGGGAAGCTCTGAGGATTGGACATAGGTTAAAATGGTTGTAGCCGAACCGGTATAACTCCCAGTGTACACTTCGATGATATTTCTCCTAGCTCTTCATTGCTTTAAAATTCCAGTCAATTTTTATATATGCAACGAAATTTCTGGTATCACCTAATTCACCCCCTCTTGGGTTAAATGCTTGCACTAGCATTTAGGTCAGGGTTCATACTTGAAGATCAATAAAGTACTCAAAATCACTTCTAATCACAAATAGTTTTTCATGAAAACTGTTCTAAATAATTTTCTCTTTCTTATGAAGTAATTTTGTGCTGATTAGAAAATATTTTTGGCAATTTTTGAGTTTTGTTGATAGATGACTATAGGAATGTAGAGAACGATTAATAGTCAATTTTAATCAGTTTACTTTTATTATTTAGTTGGTATAAGATTTTATAATGAACTTTCTATATAATTAGCCTATAAATAATTCTATATTGGACATTTTTAACCAATTAAATTTTGGTTAAATAGTTTATTTGGACTATTGGAGGTATTCATAATGTTGTAATCGGTTTAGATTTTTTATTAATGTGAAGGTTTCTAACTTAGCTATTTTATGCCCTAAATTTAAAATTGGGAATTTTATGTAATGGAATGAAATTGATGATAATCAATGACTTAAATGAATTATTGGGTTAAGAAAAATATTTAAATCAATGTTAAAATAAATAACTGAGAATTTAGCGTTAAATTAGAATTTTTGAATAATTAATTTTAAATTTTAAATTTATGAAATTAAGTTAATTAAATTAATTGATTGAATAACTTAAAGAGTTATCAATGTGTAGTAAATTGATTATTGTAGATGAATTGTGGAGTGTGTTTGAGCTTTTGGATTAGGAGCATTGTAGTAATAATTTACTTTGATGAGGGGTAATCACTTTCCTCTTTTTGTGCATGCTTGTGAGTGATTTTTAACTTTATAAAACTACAAATTTGCTATTGATATGTGATATAGACTATGAAACTATGTTGATAATGAAATTGTCTTGTAGGACTTATTTTCCTTGAAAAATGACTTAGTGATATGATATTATATATTGGTGTTGATTTATGATATTTGAAAGATTCTCTTGGTAACTTGTGAATTGATAATGACATGTGATAATCCATTGTGAATATATCTCTTGAGTATTGATATAAGAGGGGATGGTGGATGTGGATTTGATGGGAGGTTATTCAAAGAGGAAATAAGATGGTGGGCTTCTAGATGACATTGGTTAGTCCTTTGGCCCATTTGTGTTTAGTAAGGCCTTGACACCCCACTAATGTATTAAAGGGAGAACCCATGGTCTGGTCTTGTGCTCTGTGGATGTTGGTCGGTCCATATTACTTGATCAGTGAGCTTGTTGAGTTGAACTACCAGTCACATGGGTGAGTACTAGTCTATGGGTTCAGTTAGAGGAAATAAGGCGGGGAGGAAATAAAGGAGGTTAGAGAATAAATCCTTATGTACTGATTTTTATGCACCCACATGATAAATATGAAAATGAGATTATGATATTGTAAATTGATATACATGTGACCATGTGACTTTTATTTATATAATGTTGTGTATTTATAACTATCATACTTGACACCTCACGAGCACTTACTCATATGTTCGATAAGATAGATTATTGGTTACTAAGGCTTTTGTCTCACCCTGCTAATTTAACATTTTTCTAGGTGATATTTCTCGTGTGGGTCCACCAAGAAAGACTTTGAAAGCTTAAACTACTTCTGTTAAGAGTAGTGCTTCCATCTTTTGAGTATATGTTGGATTATTATATATTGCCACATTAGGGCTCATTTGTCATACTCTGATCTATTTTGGAGATTTGATGCATTATTTATATACTTTTGATTTCTCTTTATAACTGGATTATTTTTAATGATTTTGGGTGGCTTAGAGGCCATATGACTTGTTTTGGAACTTGTGGATCCCCAATTAGTTTGATATATATATTTTTTGGTATATGATGAGGTAACATTTAGTTAAAACATTTAGTCTTGAAATTGAATAGTTATTTTGAGCCTTGTGAATTTCAAAGCCTAACCATGTGATGATAACGTTTTAATAAATGATTTGATCAAACCCTTAGTTAATTATCATTTTTAAGGAAAGAACTTTACAGATACTAACACTTTGTTAGTAATACTGTGTATAGGAGTTATGAGGAGTAGATAATGGAATAGATCACCCCCATCTGTTAACCAGCCTCCGGAGGAAAAGCGTATATCGATGGGGAGACGAGTGGCTTCATACCAAACAAGGGGCAGAGCCAGATGGATGATTACTCCCAAGAAGAGGGTCCGAGCCCCAGTTAAGGTAGTCGTAGGACCTACCCTTAGTGCTGAGTCTTTTGTTGCCAAAAATCGTAACTTAGAGGTAGATGGAGCATAGCAAGACATAAATTCTGTAGCTAGCTCCTGAGCTCTGAATGTTGAGTTGGCATATGATCTTCACCCTAATCACGAGCTATGGGAGTTTCTTAAGGAGTTATATCTGAAGGCCTATGATGACCAAGCTACCGTTCGACACAATACTTCTTGTCCTTGGATAAGGTGGAGACGTTATATTGGGAATGAGATATCTATAAGCCGTGGATGCCTAATGAATTATGGACTAGGACCATATTGTGCTTCTTCCTTGATACTACTTTTTGGACCCGTAAGAAAAATGAGATTATAGAGCATAGTCCTTACAGTTTCTTCCCTTTTATAGAACTTATGAGCGAATATGTGCTAAACTATATGTAGGCAATGTTGTACTATTATAAACCTGCCTTGTAAATATAGTTAAAGTTGTAACTATGGCTGCTTGGATTAATATGTATATTCTTGTTATGTGATAGTGTTTAAGTTTAAGGAAAACACACACACACACACACACACGTCAAAGGTGATATTAATAGTACAACTTTTCCTTTAATAGTAAGAAGGAGCAATAGTACCGCTAAGAGGAAGAAATATGGTACTACTACCAAATGAGGAGGGAATGAACGCCCCAGACCCAATACAGTAAATTTTTAGCATGCTGCATGAACTCAGGGAAGAACTAAGAGAGGTACGAGATAAGCAAAACATGGATAGCAAGAGAAAGGAGAATAACATTGTTAAGTAGGCTAAAAGGTAGACACAGTATGAGGAACCACCACATCAGTTAGAACCAACCCCTGAACTTCAGAGAGGGCTAGCCAGCGAAGGGAAAAATTTATAGATCTGGATATCAAAGTTCTATAAACATCAGCCCCTGGCATTCAAGGAGAGATTTGATCCTCAAGCAGTTGAAGACTGAATGGTCCAATTAGAGAAGATCTTTCGGGTGATGCAATGCCCAACTAAAGTAAAGGCACAGATGGCTATTTACAAGCTGGAGGGAGACACCGATAGGTGGTGGAGAAACACTGAGCTAATTCTGTAAGCCCAGAATATTCCTGTCACTTAGGAATTATACCAGGATAAGTTTAATGAG
This sequence comes from Inga leiocalycina, assembly GCA_963242795.1. Classification (NCBI taxonomy): domain Eukaryota; kingdom Viridiplantae; phylum Streptophyta; class Magnoliopsida; order Fabales; family Fabaceae; genus Inga; species Inga leiocalycina. The sequence goes on from OY725321.1 coordinate 66,807,488, forward strand.
AGGTACTTTTCCCGATCCGTCAGAATTGAAAAGGAGGCAGAATTCCTAGCTCTTGAACAAGCAAGGCATAAAACTTTTGATGAGTATTTGGCTTAATTCATCTACCTATCTCATTATTCCTTATATCTAAGATATAAAGATGATGAGGAATGGAGCTTCGACATGTTGGTGCGGGGATTGAAACCAACGCTGAGGGATAAATTGGTCTTTAAACAGTTTACTGAGTTCGACAAAGCCGTAGAAGTCTGTAGAATCATAGAGAGTAACTTGTTGAACCTGCATTCAAGGAAAAATCCTAACAACCGCGTGGACCAGGTCTTAGGAACTTAACAGAAACGTAAAGGCCAGGAGTTTCCACCCAGAGGAAATAAGAGATTCTCATATCTAGGGAATCACGAATATCAAAGACCTCACAGATCCCTAATGCCCCGAACTTACTCACTTTATGGTAAACAACATGCCATTGGACCTTACAGTGATAGTCGAGTAGTTGCTATATGTGCCAGCAGCCAAGACATTTTGCCAGGTATTGCCTACAATCGCTAGTTGAGCCCATGTCTAGGAGTCTGGGCAGAGTCTTTGCATTGACACATGAGGAGGCGCAATAATCCCCAAACATAATCTAAGGTACAATCCTCCTTAATAGCAATATGTCACATGCATTATTTGATTTAGGTGTTAGTCATTCTTTTATTACATGTAATTATGCTAAGTGCTTAGGGCTAAGTGTGCATAAACTACCCTATGATATAGTTGTGTCGACACCTATGGGTGTTAGAACTGTTATGGCAAATGTTTGCTTGAATTGTGTGGTAAATGTTGATGGGCATGATTCAATAGTAGATTTAATCTGTTTGCCATTTCATAAGCTTGAGGTTATTCTAGGCTTTGATTTATTGATTGCGAATGTGTTAATAGACTGCCAGAACAAAAAGATTTTATATCCTACTCCGCGTAGGGATGATAGAGTAAATGCTAGTTTGAATTTTCTATCAATGGCTCAGGTGAAGAAATGCCTGCAACAGGGATGCTAGGGGTATATTATGTTCTTTTTCGTATAGGAAGAGATGGGATCCACAATTGCAAATATACCTGTGGTCAATGAATTCCCTGAAGTTTTTCCAGAAGACATTAGCGGATTGCCTCCAGAGAAGGAAGTGGAGTTTACAATCAAGATCATGCCTATAGTTGGATCGATATCTAAAGGCCCATACCAAATAGTTCTAAATGAAATGGTGGAGCTAAAGAAGCAGATTGAGGAGCTATTTGAGAAGGGGTTTATACTACCCAGTGTTTCTCCATAGGGAGCTCTAGTATTGTTTGTTAAGAAGAAAGATGGGAGCCTAAGACTGTGTATCGATTACTGAGAACTAAATAAGGTGACCGTCAAGAACAAGTACCCACTTCCCAACATTGATGATTTACTAGATTAGTTATCTAGTTCATGTGTGTTTTGAAAGATCGATATTAGATCAGGGTATCATCAACTGAGGGTAAAAGCAACATATGTGCTGAAGATTGCTTTCAGAACCAGGTATGGGCATTACGAATTCCTAGTGATGCCATATGCACCCCTGCCGTATTCATGGACTACATAAATTGGATCTTCCCATAATATCTAGATCAGTTCATGGTAGTCTTCATCGACGACATTTTGATATGATCCAAGAGTAGAGAAGAACATGAATAGCACTTGAGAATAATGCTGAGAATTTTGAAGGAAAAGCAACTCTATGCCAAGCTAAGAAAGTGTGAATTTTGGCTTCTAAAAGTCAAATTTTTGGGTCATATGATCTCGAAAGAAGGGGTCTCTGTGGATCCTAGCAAAGTGGAAGCAATACTGGTTGGAACAGCAAAAAACTATTGCAGAAATAAGCAGTTTTTTGGGTCTTGCTATTTACTATCGGAGAATTGTTCATAATTTCTCTCAGATCACCTGTCATTGACAATGCTCACGAGAAAGAACCAATCATTTAAGTGGGATGATCATTGTGAGAGGAGCTTCACAGAGCTAAAGGAAAGGCTGACATCTACCCCTTGTTGATTATTCCAGATCCTAGTCAGACCTATGTGGTCCACAGCAATACAAGTAAGCAAGGATTGGGATGTGTCCTGATGTAACAAGGCAGAGTGGTGGTGTATGCCTCTTTATAGCTGAAGCCTCATGAGATGAACTATCCCACTTACAATTTAGAGCTTGCAGTAATTGTGTTTGCATTAAAGATATGGCAATATTATCTGTACGGTTTAATTGTCGAGTTGTACTGCAACCATAAAAGCCTTAAATATTTTCATGAGCAAAAACATTTGAACATGAGGTAGTGAAGGTGGATGGAGTTGTTGAAATACTACAACATGGAAACCAAATATCATCCAGGTAAAGAAAATGTCGTCTTTGATGCTTTCAGTCAGAAAGCGGTGTAGGTGGTATCCCTAATGATTTAGGAACAGAAATTGATAGAAGATTTTTGGGATTTGAATTTATTGAACCAAGTGTTCCTGAACATGGATGTACCATATCAAGTACTACTTACTAGCTACAATGTTAGCTAAGAAGAGAGTGGCCTAAGAGCAAAAATTTAAGAAGCTCATACCTAGGATGGACAAGTTAAATCCATTAGAGAAATGATTGAATGTGGTGAAGCTCAGGAGTATGATATTACATTAGTGGATTAGTTAGGTATCAGAAAAGAGTGTATGCACCCTCGAAGGCTAATCTGAGGCGAAAAATCCTAAACAAAGCACATAAAAGCAGATACACCTTTCATCCCTGAGCTATTAAGATATACCACAACTTGAAATCTATGTATTGGTGGCTGGGAATGAAAAGTGATGTAATAAAGTACGTTGCCCGATGTCTCACTTGTCAAAAAATGAAGATTGAACACCAAAAACCAACTGGACTTTTGCACAGCCCCGAGATCCCTGAATGTAAATAGGAAGATGTTACAATGGATCTTGTGGTTGGTTTACCTAGAACAAGAAACTATGATGAAATCTGGGTGATCGTTGATAGATTTACTAAGGCAGTGCATTTTATACCAATCAATGCCAGCTACTCTCTAGACAAACTAGCAGAAATATACATTCAAGCGATAGTTAAAATTCATGGTGCACTAAAAAGTATTATTTCTAATCGAGATCCTCATTTTACTTCAAGATTCTGGAAGTCTTTGCATGAAGCTCTGGGTACAAAGCTAAAATTCAATACAACCTATCATCTTTAAACAGACATACAATTAGAGAGGACCATACAGACGCTGGAAGATATGCTGAGAGTATGTGTATTGGATTTCAAAGGAAGCTAGGATAATTTCCTTCCACTGACTGAATTTACATACAACAATTATCATACGAGCATTCAAATGACTCCATATGAAGTGTTGTACGGGAGGAAATGCTGATCACTACTATGTTGGACTGAATTGCAGAAGAGGAAGTTATATGGGTCAGACTTGGTAGACCAGACACAGAGAATATTAAGACTATCAGGAAGAGACTCCTCACGGCACAAAGCAGACAAAAAAGTTATGCAGATAAGTGGAGGAGACCTTTAGAATTCGATATTAGCGACCATGTATTCTTGAAGATTTCACCCATTACTAGTATTGGGAGGGCGTTGAAAAGAAAGAAGCTAAGCCCTCGCTACATTGGTCCTTTTGAAATGTTGGCGAAGATTGGACCAGTAGCCTATCAGATAACCTTACCCCCAAACTTGAGCAATCTACATGACGTCTTCCATGTCTCGCAACTGAAAAAGTATCAGCCAGACCTAGAACATGTTATTGAGTATGAAGATATTTGTGTGCAAGACAACCTTACCTATAAGGCTGAGCCGGAGCAAGTTATTAACTGACAGGAAAGACGGCTCAGATATAAAACATACCATTTGTAAAGGTAGTCTGTGTAACACCTTAGTCACATTTTGACCTAAAAACTATTTTAGTGTAGATCGGATTCAAGCTTATTCTCAACATTCATCGTATTCACTCTAACTTTTTCATGGCATCCCTAAAGAACACCAGATTAGATCCTTTAGGATCAATACACGGCATAATCACCAACCATTATGTACCACCGTATATTATACCTAAATACCTTTATACATTTTAATCTCTAGTCAAAGGTTTCAAATTTCTAAGGTACTTCCCAGGGTTCACCCATCTTGGAATTTCTCTCACCTAAGCACGATTAACTGTGGAGTTCCAATAAGATCCAAGGCATCAGTGCTAATACAATGTCATTTGCCACTGGGTATCGTAGCCTATACATACCTAAATCCCAGTATGACATGTCAGTCTCCCCAGAGATACTAGGTATTGTCTCCACGGGGAAATATAAACAATATTAGCTTTTGGGTACAACTCCCCTATGTATTCTTGTAACATAAGGTGGGGATCTAAATCACATTCTAACTCAGTATCATAAATCATAGGCTCCTGTCATACATTTGTCTAACCTTTCTCACTTATCGTGCACAATATCAATTCTGATACCATTATTAGAAATGATAACATTGGTGTCCTGATACCACTATTACGTGTATTGATACCACTATTAAGTGCACTGGTATTGCTGATGCCACCAACTAGGTACTAGCACCCCTCTGCGTGTACTTATATCATTATTTTCTGATACCATTGATATCACCCTGGTACCACTGGTATCATCCTGATACCACTACTACAAGTGCGGGTAACATTACTATGTGTATTGGTACCGCCTCTGTGTGCATGATACCACTGCTTTCTGATACCACTGATATCACCCTAATACCGCTATTACGAGCACTGGTATCATTAACATGTGCACCGTTACTACCACTTAGGTGCCGAAACCTCTACCCATTCCTTCTATAAGTCGGTTAACAGACAGGGGTGGTCTACTTTCTGTTTTCCTTTGCTATCTATAACTCTCAGTTATAGTAGCACTATTAAAGGATCACTACACTATCCACATGAGCAGAGAATATATCGTAGAGTCAAAACCCTTTGCCCTGACTAGACCTATAACTTTGAGTTGATAATTCCATTGCCAGAATTACTGCTCTGATACATAAATGTAACACCTTATTTTTGAAATCGATCTGATGAGTTTTACGCAACAAATTAGAACCACTAATCGATGTTCTTTTTCAAAACTCTTCCAATCCCCAACTTCAAAACAAGATTTGAACCTGTAATTGAATAGGTTTTCTGAAAAATTCAAATCTTTCGGAAGCATCTTTTTACAGTTCGCAACTTCATTATTACTCTTCGATTCTTATCTTCATTTAATTCAATCAGAGAGATTTACTTCTGAAAAATTCACTTCTGAATAGGTTTTTTGAAAAATTCAAATCTTTCGGAAGCATCTTTTTGCAGTTCGCAACTTTATTATTACTCTTCGATTCTTATCTTCATTTAATTCAATCAGAGAGATTCACTTCTCATTCTTAAATCATTCATTTACATATTCCTCAAGACTATTCAACTAGGCATGTTTATACAAGTATTCTCATACAGTGATAATTTACACATGACTAATTCACTAGTGTAAAAATGACTTTTTAGACCGGTTAAAAAAGACTTTTTTGACTGGTTGTGTATTAGGTCTTGTTACAGCATGTCTAAAAAGTGTGTTATTTTGACAATCGGTTTTAAAAGAATGACTTTTAAGACCGATTGTAGGCACAACCGGACTTAAAGGTGTGACTTTTAAGACTTGTTGTTTCTACAACCGGTCTTAAATTGACCTTTAAGACCAGTTGTATCTACAACCGATCTTAAAAGTTCTTTTTTTTAAAAACGTCCCTTTTATATACCCTACCTAGAAACCGATTTCTATCCCAGATTCCACAGAAGCAACGTAACACAGATTTCACATAAGCAATGACAACAGCAAGATCAACAACAAGCACAAATGAAGGTGCAAGTTAGGTGACTTTAAATCAACTTCCAATAAATGGTAATTATAGAACACTTAATTTTGAGCCACAAATCAAATGATTTAGCTAACAATTGGTGAAATATTGTAAGATTTCAAGGTTCAAGATCAAATATGGACAATTCAAGCAACAAGCTTAAATCAGATTCCAGGAACTTCAAATGCACTCAACAACTGTCTAAAACTAAAACGCAGCTTATGAATCAATTTCAATGTGCAATATGACGGATGTCGAAATAAATGAATTTGCTTAGAAATGGATGAAAAACTTTGAATGACAATGTCAGCAATAAAATTCAATGATTGATACAAGCAATAATAGAAATTCCTCAGTTTTATAGAGTACAAAGGGAAGAAAAAGTAAAGAGGTCAGTCCCTCAAATCCCATGCCTATGTCACCCATATCCTAAAAATGGTCCTACATAGATAGATAACCCAGTTAGAAATTCATACAGCAGGAGCAATACGTATGAGAACAATGAACAATGTAACATTGAATTAAAAAACTCACTATTTTTGTAATAGCTCATAGATGAATTCACACAACATCTGCGAATGAAATCAATATCTTCTTCAAAAAAGGGATCAGCAAGATCAAACACCTGTAACACTAAAACCAGACAAAACATTAACTTAGTAACTTAAAAACAATAAAGTAATACAAAATTTCTGAAATATAATTTACCTCTTTAGAAAAATCATCGTGCCTAGAGTGATAATATTATAAATGTGTCTCAAAATATAAAAACCACATAAGTTGGACCCCTGTGGTTGCCTCCGGCTCTAAAAAACCATGATATCATTAAAACGAGTATAAAGGCATGGCTTATTACATTCTTTAAACAAATAAATATGTACTAACCTTTGGAACGATCCATGTAGGGTCCTATGCTTACCACAACCAGTGTGTAGGAATGTCTGCATAGCCCTATCATAATCAAAATCACAAAGATTACTTATTTTACACAAATTCTATAAACTTTGCACACAAAAGGTAATAATGCAAGAAAACTTATGAGTTCATGGTCTTTTTCAAATCATTCCATGGTTTGAAGTGGAGGAGCATAAGAGGATGATAGTGTAACTACTCTTGCATAGAAGAACCAATTGCCAATGATCACTGAAAAATAGAGAAGAATATTAAGCAAATATAAAATATTATATATATTTTAAAATATAAGTTTGTTTCTTACCCATGCACATATGGAGCCAAGAAACACTCAGTTCCGGTTTCACTAAGCCTCTTTGATAAGTATGTATGTCTGATAGCAGTAGTGATCCCTTTCTCTTGGATTTGAGCTGGGCATAAGAATCCAAATTTATCGCTTTTGTCAGAGGAGACCAACCTATAATGCATGTACCTACAATAATGCTCGCACACAAATCAAAGGTAAATGGTGAAATTTTTAAAATATTTACTTTGAACTGAAGAAGATACTTACATTACGAACAGGTAGACAATCCCAATCGTAAGATTTTGTCTAGGAGCTATAAGGGATATCAAATCATCCCTATCAAGAAAGCATGTTACCCCTAACTTGCCAACAACTGAATCCGTAGGCCAATCTCTTATTTTAAAGGATGTATCATATGCCATCAGAATAACTTGTTGCATGATATTTAATGGAGGATGTGAAACTTCTTGAGTGAAGGGAGTTGGACTAGGTGGGGCTTTATTCGAAGTTTCCTCAGCTCGAATAGAAACAAGGTTCTTTGGTCATAAGATGAATATACCCAGGACATCACTTACGGTCTTGAAATCATCAGAAGGGATAGGGACAGGTTCATCTACAATGATCACCTCTTCAACTGATACTCTGACTTGATTAGCTTTCATTTGCTGGTAGTGGATAGTTGATCCTAGGTTATGCACACTACCCCGTGTAACTATCCGTCTCAGTAGATCCTTGATAAAAATGTCACAAGCCACAGTAATTTCTCCTGTAGGACCCTCTGATGACTGCCCGATGTTGCAACAACTCCCTTTGGTGCTCTACTTATTAGGATCAAGCGATTGTACCTGGGGAGTACCGGTATCTTATCTTGAGCTCATAAACACTATCATTTCATCTTTCATCTTGCTCATCCGAGTTTCTAGTAGTGCATCAAATGATGCTTTAGCCTCGGCGCTTACTTCTGCTCTTGCAGTGGCCAATATAGTCTCTAATTCCTCCCTAGTCATGATGCTTGAGGAATGGCGTACAAGGGCTCCAAAGTAATCCTGTATCCCTACCCCTCCTCTAACTCCCTTGACATGGCCTGGATGCTCATGTTTGCCGGTAGCAACAGTCAGAATATCATTCCTGCCCTCCAACTTAAAAGATTGCTCAGCTTGTTTTTTTCTAAGTTCCTCCTGTAAGATAATACAAAATAACAAATATAAGTAATGAAATATGTTTCTTATGTAATTAATAACAGCAACGATATATACTTATAATTTTTTCACCTACCATATGAGATTGTTCACTCGTATAAGACCTACTCCTCTTTTGGTGAGCAAACAACTATTTTTCTTCACGACGAATTGGAGATGGCAGAGAAAGAAGAACAGAAGGATTAGATTGAGATACTTCTTTCAATCTCTTTTGTTTGTCCGCTGATAAGGCTTTTTCAGCCTTTGCATAACCCCCACGAGACATTATATGAGATCAATCATTCTTTCTACCACTCTCTTGTGCTTTTTGCCTTTTTTCCTGTGAATAAGAAATTAAACAAAAGAAAAAGGTTACAATCAATTAAAATAATTGATAAGTAAATAAAATGAAAAATAAGTCAACTAACCAAAGATTCTGGAGTAGTCTAAAGCCTAACAAATGTGTGACAAGTTGCTTGATCAATAAATGTATACTTGTTGCATGTATTAGGACTGGGCTGACCATCTTTCACCTCGATATGAATGCAATTGTATGCTAAATTTGTCTTAAACTTGCTCCAGTGCTTATAACAATACATCATTGTCTTGTTGTACAAGATCTCACTCTGAGGAACATTGTAGGTGAGCTGGAATGCATGTATTGAAGGAGTAAGTGACAAATTTGATAATCATTACATGCAGAAGAGAATTGTATACCTGGATAGTGTCCCAAATATGTTGTCGTACCTTTTCATTGATATTTCTCCACTCCTCTATCAATATGCTAGGCTTGTTGGTGCAAGGAGGTCGACAAAACTCCTATATCGGCTTTCTTTAGGCCCGATGGTGTCCAATATCTATCAAACTCAATCGGTATCTTTTGCCCTACACTTTGACTGAGGGAAATATCTATCAACCATGTGCCACGTCTACCTTTCCATACATACTGGCTACTAGGCTCACTATGATCCTGGCTCCGAGTATTGCTAGGCTTCTCTGATTAACACTAGCTGGCTGACTCTGAGGTGCACTAGCTGGCTGACTCTGAGGTGCAGTAGGTGGCTGATCCTCTACACTAGGACGTCAGGGATCCGTCATTTTCCTGTAACGACAACAAAGAATGATAAATTGTTAAGCTATAACATGAGAAGACTATATCTATAAAAAAACTATATACATTATTTGGATATAAATTATAACCATAATTACTTTAGTTAGTTAACTTTAAAGTAGTATCATAAAGAGATATCCTCCCATATTCCCTCATGATGATCATTTCTTGTGCCATGTTTGAAAGGGGCAAGCTTCACCCAAGAGGGGGGTGAATTGGGTGATGTTATAAATTTTTCGTTTGAGATGATAATATGTAAATAGAGTAGAGTAGAGAAGATTTAAACACAGAGATTTATACTGGTTCGGCTTAACAACAATGCCTACGTCCAGTCCTCAGAGATCAAGACCTACTGAGCTTTTCACTATACTTCCAAGATTCAATGGGCTCTTAGAACGCCACAAAACAACAATCGTCCTTGAATGGACTATGAGCAGAAATATTCTCTCAACAAGAAACTTCTCTCCCCCTTACGACAAGTCTTATGTGCAGAGAAACAACCTATGAACCTTCTCACTTGCTTATGTTTACAAGACTCATGAGTGGAAGATAATATAAGGAATTCTCTCAACTGCTTCTCTCGTAAGGAATAACTACCCTCTCAAGGTCCCAATACCTTGAGATCACATAAACACAGAATTTTGAGTTTGTATGAGGACTCTCTTATAGAGCAAATGAATAAACACTGAAGATCAAAGTGTATACAGAGAAAACAGATGAATAGCAGAGAATTGGTATAAGCTTGTGAATTCTTGTGCTTCGTTGCATTTTGATTATCCTTGAATCTCTGTATATATAGTTGCTTCAGTTTTTGCCCGTTTGAGAAATCATCATTGGAGGAGCTGGACATTTGCAACTGTAGAAGAACACGCGCATGTTTGAATAATCTGAATGTGGTTGGTGCGAACGTGTCTGTAATTATGCTGTCTGCCAATGTTTGACTTTTCTCTATAACAACAAATTTGAAAAGTTCATCTTCCTGTATTATACTTTTAAAATAATCAAAACAATGTTAGATAAGAATAATAAGTAATGATGATATGAATTAATAACAATAAACCATATTCGTAATGAACGTTATGAGACTTATCATATTCTGTGGTCAACAGGGCATCACTTCGAGCATGAAAGGCTCACCTCGAGTGATCTCCTATTTTTCTTCATATACCTCTGTTATCGGGTTGTGCTTGCATGGAATATCAGAGAGAAAAGATCTTCACTCGCGAGTGAAGAGAGGTCTCACTCGAGCACAATATCTCTGCTCGAGTGATCTTGGCATTTTACACTGGGAGTGTCTTCTTGGGTTATCACTCGCATACCATTTTGACAAGAGTGAGAATTTGCACTCGCGGGTGATATGGACCCTCACTCGAGCACACTTACCTCTGCTCGAGTGAGAAGCATATTCTTAGGGAATATGCTCTCTAAACCATCACTCGCATCAGAATTTCAGAGGGATAGAATTTTCACTCGCGAGTGATTTTGGCCCTCACTCGAGCACACTTACCTCTGCTCGAGTGAGAAGCATATTCTCAGGGAATATGCTCTCTTGAACAGGCACTCGCAACTGATCTTGAGAGGGATGGAAATATTACTCGCAAGCATGGACGTGTCACTCCAAGCATGGATGGGTGTGCTCGAGCACACTTGCACATTTCTGAAATTCAAGACTCTCGGCCAAGTGCTCGCGTCTCTTGCTCGAGTGAATATAGGAAGCATGCCATCACTTTTGCTCTCGGCCAAGTACTCGCAGTGCCTTTCTCGAGTGAAAGATGGAAGCATGCTATAACTTGCTCTCGGGCAAGCACTCGCATGCCTCTTCTCGAGTGAATGGAGGAAGCATCCCATTACTTGCTCTCGGCCAAGCACTCGCATGCCCTCACTCGCATACGTGCTCGAGTGAGAATGACTTCTCTGCTCGAGTGTATACTTGTGCTTCGAGTGATCCATTGAATACAAAGGGAGAAAGCCTCTCGGGTACTCACTTCCTGGCTTTCTCTCACACCTGCTCGAGTACAGAAGAGATTTGTGCTCGAGTGCAGATTCATGCTTGAGCACTCAAGTGCATTTTCACAGCAGATATCAGCAAACTCAAAACATGCATTTGGTAACTTGGAATCTTTTCTAAATCTTCTGAAAGCATATCTTACACACAATTGAATTATTGTTATCATCAAAACTTGGGATCTAACATTCTCCCCCTTTTTGATGATGACAAAACTCTTTGTGATGAAGATTTATTAGAAATTGATTGTGATTGAAAATTTTTGAAATTTCTTCAATGTTTCCAAATACATATCAAGTTTAAGTTTCAAATTCAATTTTTCCTGCAATGGTTCCTCTGGACACTTTAACAGCCAAGGTAAGTATAGTAAACTTAATAACTTGAAACATTATTGAAAGAAAAACTTGAACAACATTTCATAACATAATAACTTGAAACCCAAAATGACATACATTTCAATTCCTATCCATTACAGAAATCTACCCATACACCCATATACACCCTACAGCTCAGAAAACATCACACATCCTTCTCCCCCGTTTTGTCAACATCAGGAGGGGGTTCTGGAGGTGGAACAAAAGATATCATTGCAGAGAGAGGGTCAATGGGCTGGTCAGGAGATGGTGGTTGAGGGACAAATGTAACATCTACATTAGACTCAGGATCAGTGAAAAGCACATGAGTCTGTGGATGAGGGGGTGAGGTATGAGTGGTCTCTGGAGGCACCCCGGAAGATGAGGAGGGAAAATGTGAATGCAAGAAGGTCTCCATATTAGTGATCCTCTGTGACATCTCATCTTGTGTTTTGAACATCAGTTCAAAATTAAGATTGGCCTGGTCTACCAATTTAATGACTTGTGTTTCCATCTTCTCCACAAGCTTCTCATACTCAGTCACTAACTCCTTCTTCAAACTTGATACAGCTTGATTAATTACCTCAGACAGATGATTGGACAGAGAGGCATTGAGAAATGAAGGAGGGGGAATAGGGCCTTGTGCAGATGATTGTGCCTCATCTCCTCTAGATGGAGTGGCTTCCCTCTTTGATGTGGCTTTGGTCCGACTCACTGGAAGATTGATACCCATGTGAGTTAATTGAGTCTTTCCAAACCTTGAGATGAGAACCCTTTCTTTTCCTTCCAAATACCAGATTTTGTTTTTCATCAAAATAAAGGAAACTAGTTGAGGGTAAGGTATGGTTGTGGATCTTGTTGAAGAAAAACGAAACCTTCTCATCTCACTAAAAATGATCTCCCCTACATTCCTTTGTTGCCCAGCAACCAATGAAGCCAATAGATAGTAATCCCTTTGTGCAAAGTGAGTAAAGTTTCTGGATTTATTAACTATGCTCCGGGAATAAATGTAATGAAGGACTCTGTGTTTATCAGGCATATCAATAGGCTTGAAAGTGAGGGGGCCAATTGGATCTTTTGGTCTCAAAATGTTAAAGGTTTCATTGACAGAAAATGAAGGTGGGTCAGTAGGAGGTGCCACATAACCAAGTAAATCATTTATGATTTTGGCAGAAATCATAATGAATTTCCCTCTAATGGTTGTAGACACAGCTTCTTCAATCAAATCCCCGGATCTAGACATGATATTATGAGTTTTCATGTTGGAATAAAATGTCTTTACAACAGTGGGGGAATATGGCAAATGAATTTCTAACCAAGGAGCATAGTATTGAAGATAAGGGTATAAGTCCAAATGACAATTCTCTTTCAGATAATCCAAATCAACATATACTACAGGGCAGAAATGTCTATGCTTAAATTCATCATCATATACCTTCTGTGGTAAAGCCTTAAGCTCTGTCACATTGAATCCCTCAGGAGGACTAGTGAGTTGGTCATCCACTGGTGCTTGAGAGGCAGAAGGTGCTCCTGAAGCAGAAGCACTTGGGTGCTTAACTTGATGTGAACTTGAGACACCAGCCTGAGATGTGATCTTCCCAACTATCTTGTCCAATTTGGATTTTTCTATTGCTTCCCTGAGTTGATTACTGAGAATATCCCCAGAAGAAGAGGATGATTGGGATTGCTCTAAATCCTTCTTCTTTCCCTTTCCTTGTACCTCTTTGGATTGAGACCGAGTGATTATGGGTTCCTTGAAGACCACACCTTTTGATTTCTTTGGAGGTGGTTGGTCTTTCTTGGAAACTTGAGGCTTTGGGTGATGTTTCTTAGCAGGGGTTCTCTTTTTGGTCTTAGGCTTTGGAGGCGGTGAAGGTGAGGGAGAGTTTTTGGGAGATGGAGGAGTAAGTTCAGGGGTTGCAGATTCACTGGCAGCAGAGTGAGTGGAAGAAGGAGAATGAGATTTTTGAGGAACAGAAGGTAACTTTGTTCTTGCCATTTGAAAAATGGAAGAGAAACAAGAAATCTTGTTTTTGAAAAAAAAATATAGACACACGAAGAGGAAATTAGGGCACAAGTGAAGAATGCAGAAAACAAGAATCACCTCTTATAGAAGATTGAGAGGTTGTAACATCGATTTGAAGCAGAAGGATGTGATTAAATGATGAGAGAGCGGTTGAAGATGAAAGGTTGTGACTTTCGAGTGAGAGAGCACTTCGAGTGAGAGGAGGAAGTGCGACGTTCTGAGCTCCCCAGTAATTGATATAAGTGACAGTGCTCGAGCATGATCCCTAGTGCTCGAGTGATGTTCATACTGTGCTTGCGAGTGTTCTATCTGTGCTCGAGTGATGTTCTGGAAAAATAAAGAAACAAGTAGAACGTACCTGGATTGTTGATTCCCTGACATATTTTTGCACCTTTGTACTCAAATCCTCCAAGATCATTTGAGTAACCATGAGTTTGATCATTTTTGCAAATAAATTCTTCTTCCTCACTCGAGTAGGCATTCCTCACTTCAAGCATGTTCATACCATGCTTCGAGTGAAAATTCCTCACTCGCGAGTGAGCTCAATTTTCACTGTAGTTTATGATATATTCCCTTGGTATTAATAACTCCTCTGTTAACCTCTGTTTTCCATGTTAGGAAGCAGAGTATCAAAAATAGTGCTGTGCTCGAGCAGAGCTTTTTGTGCTTCGAGTGACACAGCTCCTCACTCGAGCAGCACCTCCTGTGCTTCGAGTGAGACTCCTGCAAAAACAAATTTTGGCCACTCCGATGCCAAAGTTAATATGGTTATCATCAAAACAAACATTTAATTAAGCTTTTCAACAAGGAATCTTACAACTCATTGGGATTAACCATTCCCAATTCTCTTCGAATATAGAGAAATTGCTCTTTTGCAATTGGTTTTGTGAAAATATCCGCAAGTTGAAGATGAGTTGGTATGAATTCCACTTTGACATCTTTCTTTTGAACATGATCTCGAATGAAATGATGTCGAATGTCTATATGCTTGGTTCTTGAATGTTGTACAGGATTCTTTGCCAAGCTTATCGTGCTAGTATTATCACAATAGATTGGGATTTCTTTTAAATAAATTCCCAAATCTTGAAGTTGTTGTTTTAACCACAGCACTTGAGAACAACAACTTGCCACAGCTATATATTCAGCTTCAGTCGAAGATAATGAGACTGTGTTCTGCTTCTTGCTGAACCATGACACTAGAGAACCTCCGAGAAATTGACATTGTCCACTAGTACTCTTTCTGTCAGTTTTATATCCACCGTGATCTGAATCTGAATAAGCCATTAAGTACTCGTTCCCTCTCTTTGGATACCAAAGTCCAAGCTCTGAAGTATCTCCTAGATATTTGAAAATTCTTTTTACTGTCTCTGCATGAGATACTTTAGGATTGGATTGATACCTTGCACACATTCCTACGCTGAACTGAATATCTGGCCTGCTTGCTGTAAGATAGAGTAATGAACCAATCATTCCTCTATACTTTGTGATGTTGAAGCTAGGTCCCTTTACATCAGCATCCAGCAATGTTGTAGAACTCATTGGAGTATCAGCTCCATTAGCATTATCTAGTCCATATTTCTTTAACAACTCTTTCAAATATTTTGTCTGAGATATAAATATTCCATTCTTCTTTTGTTTGATCTGAAGTCCAAGGAAGAAGTTCAATTCTCCCATCATAGACATTTCAAATTCTCCCTGCATAATCTTAGAGAAATCTTGACACATAGATTCGTTAGTGGCACCGAAAATAATATCATCAACATAAATTTGAACTATTAGAATATCATTTTTGTTATGTTTGATGAATAAAGTTGTATCAACTTTCCCTCTGACAAAACCTTGATCAAGAAGAAATTTGCTTAGTCTTTCATACCAAGCTCTGGGTGCTTGTTTCAAACCATATAATGCTTTCTTAAGTTTGAAGACATAATCAGGTTTTGTTTCATCTTCAAAACCAGGAGGTTGTTCGACATAAACTTCCTCCATAATATAACCATTTAGAAAAGCGCTTTTTACATCCATTTGATAAAGTTTAAAACTTTTGATGCAAGCAAAGGCTAAGAGTACTCGTATTGCTTCCAATCTTGCTACTGGAGCATATGTTTCCTCATAATCAATACCTTCTTCTTGATTATAGCCTTTGGCAACCAATCTTGCTTTATTTCTCACAATGATTGCAGATTCATCAAGTTTGTTTTTGAAAACCCATTTGGTCCCTATAACCGTATGGTCTTTAGGTCGAGGAACCAAATCCCAAACTTGATTTCTTTGAAATTGATTTAGTTCTTCTTGCATAGCAATCACCCAATCATTGTCAGATAAAGCTTCATCTATATTAGAAGGTTCAATCTCAGAAATAAAAGCAGAAAATGTTACCTCATTGAGGATTCTATTTCTGGTTTTGACACCTTCATGAATATCTCCTATAACTTGATCAATTGGATGATCCTTCATATGTCTCCATGCTTTAGGTTGATCATGATCATCAACATCTTCTAAATTTTGAAAATCATTTGTTTCAAAATCATCCTGCTTTGAAATAGATTTGTTTTTCTTGATTGAATCCATTTCTTCTTCATCATTAAGTTTTGTCTGAGATTCAATTTCATCAAACACAACATGAATAGATTCTTCAATAGTACATGTTCTTTTATTGAAAACTCTATAAGCTTTACTTCTATTAGAATATCCTAGAAAAATACCTTCATCAGACTTTGAATCAAATTTTCCTAAATTTTCCTTACCATTGTTGTGAATGAAACACTTACACCCGAAGATATGAAGATGAGCAATATTTGGCTTTCTTCCTTTGTAGAGTTCATATGGTGTCTTTCCAAGAGATTTGCGAATATATGCTCTGTTTGAGATATAGCATGCAGTACTCATTGCATCTGCCCAGAACACTTGTGACATTTCTTTTTCATTAAGTAAAGCTCTTGCCATTTCTGTAAGCACTCTGTTCTTCCTTTCCACTACTCCATTTTGTTGAGGTGTTCTAGGAGCTGAGAAGTTGTGATCTATCCCCTCGTTGTTGCAGTACTCTTCAAACAATTGGTTATCAAATTCTCCTCCATGATCTGTTCTAATAGAGACAATAGAAATACCTTTCTCATTTTGAACCTTTTTGGCAAACATAATAAATTCAGCAAAAGTTTCATCTTTTGAGGCAATGAATATAGTCCAAGCAAATCTTGTAAAATCATCTACAATTACTAACGTATATAAATTTCCTCCAAAACTTTTTACTCTTGCAGGTCCTACCAAATCCATATGAAGTAATTGTAAAGGTTTTGAAGTAGAAATTTCATATTTTGTTTTAAAAGAAGATTTAGTTTGTTTGCCTTTTTGACATGCATCACAAATCATGTTATCTTTGAATTTAAGTTTGGGAAGGCCAACAACTAAATCTTTTCTGATCAATTTGTCAAGTTGATTCATATTGACATGAGCCAAACGCTTATGCCATAACCAACTTTCCTCTGATCGACTAAGAAAACAGTTTTCAGAAGAGTTTGAATTTAAATCAATTGTATAACAATTACCGTCCCTTTGAGCTCGGATTTTTGCCTTGATAGTTTCTTTGTTTAGAAGTAGATCTTTCTTACTTACTATCAAGCATTCTTTTGAATCGAAAATCACCCAGTTATCTTTGTCAGTGCTTTGGCTTACGCTTAAGAGATTGTGGCATAAACCTTCAACATAATATACTCCGTTGATTTGAAAGCCATCTGTTCTTCCCACTTCTCCAATTCCAGCAATACGTCCGGATTGATTTCCTCCAAAAGTCACCTTTCCTCCTTCTCTAGGTTCAAACATGGTGAACTTATTTTTGTCACCAGTCATGTGTCTCGAACATCCACTATCAATATACCATTTGTTCGCTCGAGATGCTTTGAGACATACCTAGAATAAGATGATCAAGTTTTAGGTACCCACACTTTCTTGGGTCCTTTGTGGTTAGTATTTGGAATATGTGTCCCTTTCGGAACCCATTTATATGTTCCACCGACCTTTCCCTTTTTGAAATAACACGATGAAGTATAATGTCCTTTTCTATTACAAAAATTGCATGATACAAATGGATTTGATATATGCACAGAATTCCTGAAATAATTAAGATAGTTTCTACTATTCTTCTTATTCTTATCATGCACAGCATTATATCCAATTCCAGTTTTATCAAAAGAAACTTTCTGAGAGCTTAAGATAACCTTGAGAGTTTCACTTCCTTTAGTAAATTTTTCAACAATCTTTGTTAAGTCCTCTATTTTCTTATCTTTCTCTTTACACATTTCATATGATGATATGACATTACTTTCTAATTCTTTTACTTTCTTCTTATAACTAACCATTTCTTTAGCAACTTTAATGAACTCTGTATGCAATGCATTATATTCAGATAATAATTCATTATAAGAGGGTTCAGAGTCACTTACCTCAGAGTCTGATTCTTCTTCCTTAGCTACCAAGCATAGATTGGCTACTTCGTCATTGTCATTTTCTTCGTCTGACGAACTATCACCCCAAATAGATGATATATATGCTTTCTTTTTCTGTTTCTTTTTGTCTTTGTTTTTGAAGCATTCAGATTTGATGTGTCCTGGTTTTCCACATTCATAGCATACTATTTGGTGTTCCTTGTTTTCTTTCTTGCTTGGTCCACCTTGATAATTCTTGAAATTCCTTTGTCCTCTTCTGTAGAATTTCTTGAACTTTCTCACGATCATTCCCATTTCATCATCACTAGGAACATTTTCATTTTCGGAAGTTCCTTCTTCTTCTTGAATAACTTTAAATGCAACTCCCTTTTTCTTTTTATCATCGAATTCTTCAAGTTCCTTTTTGAATTTCAACTTACCTTCATATTCAGAAAGACTTCCAAAGAGAGCAGCTACGGATCTCATAGACTCTCCTTTGGCTTCTTCGATGGCTGTCACCTTTGCTTCCCATTCTTTCGTAAGAATATTAAGAATCTTTCTTACCTGGGAATTTTGATCAAACGACTTTCCAAGAGCAGATAATTGATTAACAAGATGAGTATACCTTAGTTCAAATTCTGATATACTCTCTCCAGATTTCATACGAAATAAATCATACTCTGTAATTAAAGTATTGATCCTATTCTCTTTGATTCCAGATGTACCTTCGTGAGCAATTTCAAGGGCATCCCACATATCTTTGGCAGTAGGTAGAGTACATATACGAAAATATTCTTTTTGACTAAGAGCACTCTGTATCATTAAAATGGCTTTGCTATTTAACGTTACTAACCTCTTGTCATTTTCGTCAAACTCATCTGGAGTCTTTTTGACTGCTCTATCTTCGATTTTCTTCACTGGAACATAGTCACCATCTTGTATAACATTCCATAACCCATACTCGTTGGCCATCACGAACACTCTGAATTTGGCTTTCCAGAACGAAAAATGTTCTCCAGCAAATCCAGGAGGTCTAGTGATTGAAGCACCATCTGGAAGGATATTTTCACCCATTGTTGCCATTGATAGGATCCTTCTCAAGCTGTTAGGCTCTTCGGAGAAGACGAGGCTCTGATACCAAATGAAAGGGGCAAGCTTCACCCAAGAGGGGGGTGAATTGGGTGATGTTATAAATTTTTCGTTTGAGATGATAATATGTAAATAGAGTAGAGTAGAGAAGATTTAAACACAGAGATTTATACTGGTTCGGCTTAACAACAATGCCTACGTCCAGTCCTCAGAGATCAAGACCTACTGAGCTTTTCACTATACTTCCAAGATTCAATGGGCTCTTAGAACGCCACAAAACAACAATCGTCCTTGAATGGACTATGAGCAGAAATATTCTCTCAACAAGAAACTTCTCTCCCCCTTACGACAAGTCTTATGTGCAGAGAAACAACCTATGAACCTTCTCACTTGCTTATGTTTACAAGACTCATGAGTGGAAGATAATATAAGGAATTCTCTCAACTGCTTCTCTCGTAAGGAATAACTACCCTCTCAAGGTCCCAATACCTTGAGATCACATAAACACAGAATTTTGAGTTTGTATGAGGACTCTCTTATAGAGCAAATGAATAAACACTGAAGATCAAAGTGTATACAGAGAAAACAGATGAATAGCAGAGAATTGGTATAAGCTTGTGAATTCTTGTGCTTCGTTGCATTTTGATTATCCTTGAATCTCTGTATATATAGTTGCTTCAGTTTTTGCCCGTTTGAGAAATCATCATTGGAGGAGCTGGACATTTGCAACTGTAGAAGAACACGCGCATGTTTGAATAATCTGAATGTGGTTGGTGCGAACGTGTCTGTAATTATGCTGTCTGCCAATGTTTGACTTTTCTCTATAACAACAAATTTGAAAAGTTCATCTTCCTGTATTATACTTTTAAAATAATCAAAACAATGTTAGATAAGAATAATAAGTAATGATGATATGAATTAATAACAATAAACCATATTCGTAATGAACGTTATGAGACTTATCATATTCTGTGGTCAACAGGGCATCACTTCGAGCATGAAAGGCTCACCTCGAGTGATCTCCTATTTTTCTTCATATACCTCTGTTATCGGGTTGTGCTTGCATGGAATATCAGAGAGAAAAGATCTTCACTCGCGAGTGAAGAGAGGTCTCACTCGAGCACAATATCTCTGCTCGAGTGATCTTGGCATTTTACACTGGGAGTGTCTTCTTGGGTTATCACTCGCATACCATTTTGACAAGAGTGAGAATTTGCACTCGCGGGTGATATGGACCCTCACTCGAGCACACTTACCTCTGCTCGAGTGAGAAGCATATTCTTAGGGAATATGCTCTCTAAACCATCACTCGCATCAGAATTTCAGAGGGATAGAATTTTCACTCGCGAGTGATTTTGGCCCTCACTCGAGCACACTTACCTCTGCTCGAGTGAGAAGCATATTCTCAGGGAATATGCTCTCTTGAACAGGCACTCGCAACTGATCTTGAGAGGGATGGAAATATTACTCGCAAGCATGGACGTGTCACTCCAAGCATGGATGGGTGTGCTCGAGCACACTTGCACATTTCTGAAATTCAAGACTCTCGGCCAAGTGCTCGCGTCTCTTGCTCGAGTGAATATAGGAAGCATGCCATCACTTTTGCTCTCGGCCAAGTACTCGCAGTGCCTTTCTCGAGTGAAAGATGGAAGCATGCTATAACTTGCTCTCGGGCAAGCACTCGCATGCCTCTTCTCGAGTGAATGGAGGAAGCATCCCATTACTTGCTCTCGGCCAAGCACTCGCATGCCCTCACTCGCATACGTGCTCGAGTGAGAATGACTTCTCTGCTCGAGTGTATACTTGTGCTTCGAGTGATCCATTGAATACAAAGGGAGAAAGCCTCTCGGGTACTCACTTCCTGGCTTTCTCTCACACCTGCTCGAGTACAGAAGAGATTTGTGCTCGAGTGCAGATTCATGCTTGAGCACTCAAGTGCATTTTCACAGCAGATATCAGCAAACTCAAAACATGCATTTGGTAACTTGGAATCTTTTCTAAATCTTCTGAAAGCATATCTTACACACAATTGAATTATTGTTATCATCAAAACTTGGGATCTAACAATGTTCATTATCTGCTTCATCTTCTTCATTCAATTCTGGTAGACCCCTAGAAAAAGGAGTCTCAAGAATATCATAATTTAAGCGACTTTTCTTATGAATATCAATAACCATTTTTCCTTGGAGAGCTATAGACCACATTTTATTTGCTTGATCAGTAATATAGACACTTGTTGAGCCTGATCTGCCATAATGAAAGGTTCATCCCCAAAACTTCTACTATTCAGATATACTAATGTAAATCCTAACCTATCGACCTTCACACCATTATTAACATCAACCCACTTATATTTGAAAATGGGAAATCTAATTTTAACATAGTCAACCACCAAAATCTCTTCAATAACCCCATAATAAGGTATGGCAGCTAATTTAGGGTTCTTATCTTTCGAACTAGAGAAGTACATAGATTCAGCTACTAATACAACACCACTGTTCTGAACGGTGCTCTTATCATCTAGGGACTTTGTGTAAAAGGTATAACTATTGATCACAAATTAAGTCCAACTTATGACATCAACTTCAAGACTACTTGCTAACTAATTTATTGTATCAGAAACACATTCTTCTCCATCAACCTTTTGTTTGAACCAATGTGCAAAAGTTCTATTGTGCTCCCTAATTAACCTTTGTTCAATTATTCGACTATTTTATTTTTGTGCAATTTCTTTATGGGCTTTCATGTAATATTGAACTTCATCAACATTATTCAAGATGTACAAGTGGACTTGTTGTAATTCATCAGGATCTACGCTCTTTACTGTTGCCCTGCATCTACCCCTTCTTGATCATGACATTTAGGAAGCCCAATATGTCCTACATTTGACAAATAATGTTGACAAAATTTCATAGCTTCTTCAGAAACATATTTCTGTACAATAGATGCTTCAGGTTGGTTGGGGTTCTTCATATACGCTTTTAGGATTTTCATAGTTCTTTCGATTGGGTACATCCACCGAAAATAGATAGGGCCACACAACTTTATCTCCCTCACTAGATGAACAATCAGGTGTACCATGATGTCAAAAAAAGAAGGAAGAAAAAGCTTCTCAGCTGGCACAAGATCATATATCCTTCATTTTCCAATTCCTCCAATCTTTCTGTGTCAATGACTTTACTACAAATAGCATTTAAGAAGAAATAAAGTCTAGTTAATATGTGTTGAAGATCATATTTGATAATGCCTCGAATAGCTACTGGGAGTAGTTGTTGTATTAAGACATGACAATCATGAGACGTTAGCCCTATTAACTCCAAGTCTTTCATCGATACAAGCTTTTTAAAATTTAAAGAATACCTTGAGGGAACTTTGGTGCCATGTAAACACTCACAAAATCTTCTTTTCTCATCCTTAGACAAAGTATGAGCAGCTGGAGAACAAAAACTTTTATTACCATATGGCCTTGGATGCAAGTCTTCTCATATTCCCACTTCTTGTAAATCTAATCTTGCCTTCACGCCATCCTTAGAACTTCCTTGTATGTTGAGAAATGTCCCAACAATACTATCACATACATTTTTCTCTACATGCATAAAATCAATGCGGTGTCTTACATCAAGATTGTGCCAATATGGAAGATCGAAGAAGACAGACATGATTTTCCATATATTTTTCTCATTTCTACTCTTTGATGACTTACTAAAGATAGTATTGATATTTTTCACCTTTTCATAAATTTTCTCCCCAGTCAATTCCTCCGGAGCATCTTTAAACTCTTGGCCACCAAAAAAAGATTTTTTTAATCTACGGTATAGGTGGCTTTGTCTAAGAAATCTCCTATGACCAAGGTAAACCGTCTTTCTTCCATGTTGAAGTTGATTGTATCATGTGCCTTATTCACAAATTGGGCATGCTTTGTGGCCTTTAATGCTATATCCTGACAAGTTCTCATATGTAGAGAAGTCACTTATAGTACAAAAGATCATTGCTCGCATATTAAAAATCTCCTTCTTGTTCGCATAAAAAACATCGACATATTCATCCCTTAACTCTTTCAAGTCTTCGATCAAGGGTTTTAGGTAAACATCTATGTCATTTTCGGGTTGCTTTAGTCCTGAAATCAACATAGACAACATAATGTACTTTTGTTTCATACATAACAAAGGAAATAAGTTGCAAATTACCAACAGAACAGGCCATGAACTATGTATACTATTTAGGCTACCATAAGGATTCATGCCATCTATGCTAAGCCTAAGCCTGAGATTCCTTGGTTCTTCACCGAAGCTAATAATTGATTGATTTTCCGCCATTGAGAAGAATCAGCTGGATGTTGAAGTTTTCCATCAGAAATCCTCTCATCTGCATGCTATCTCAAATTTTTGGCATCAATTTCATTGGAAAACAAGCTTGAACCTTGGTATAATTGGAAGATACCATAACACTTTTGCAGGGGCCTTGTTTGATTTATACCTCAAAGTTTCACATATCAGACATTGCTCCTTCTCTTCATGCTCTTTTCTATACAATATGCAATCATTAGGGCATACATGGATCTTTTTATACTTCATCCCTAGTGGATAAAATATTTTCTTAGCATCATAGTATCGACAAGGCAACACATTATCATCAGGAAGCATGTCTTTAAAGGCCTTAAGCATTTCTGAAAAACTCTTGTCGCTCTATCCATACTGTGCTTTTAAGCTTATCAATTTCAATACAGCTTTTAGCAATTGGTATTTTTTACACCTTGGGTATAGCGACTTCTCAGCATCATTGCACATATTACCATATGGATGTGATTGTTTAAAAGCCTTTTCTTTTACATCACGAATAATATCCTCTATCCGATAATCCAGATCCTTGTCATTATCATCACAAGTCACTCCCCCCTGTTGAGATGCACCTAGCATTTCTAATTATTCACTATGCCATACCCATACTATATACATCTTACAGAACCCTTCATAAATTAAATATGTATATATATTTGTAGCACTTAGTCTTCTCATTCAAACATTTTACATAAAGGTAATAAAATATCCCACTATTATTATCGACATTTCTTTTTGCAAAGTCTAAAAAACCCCTCATCCTAACATCATGTTCAACACTAGTCCATTTAGCTTGTATCCAACTACGATCCATATATTCCAACACCTTTTTTTTGTTTGCTACTTTTTCCCCTGGAATAGGCAGGAGCATGATAAGGGCATGCAATCATTACACCCAAGAGCATGCAAAGCAAGGAAGATGTTAATAAAATGGCAAGACAACGCCCTAACTAATAATGTTAGTAAAATTAATACAATTTTATTTTTAACTTGACCATAACCCTTGGTCTCACAAACCTAACACACCTAAGTATAAACAATGATATCTACAAAATCAAAAGGAACAGAATTGAAAAATGAAATGAAATAAAGTAGTTTTAGTGATAAAAATGGCCTTCCCAAGTAATGATTATAGGGGAAAAAATTAAACATTAGTAAAGGATGTTAGATCCCATATGTTTTGATGATAACAAAGATTGGATCAATAATATGAAATGATTTGATAACAAACAAATGGATTTGAATAAAGTAGCAAAGCATGACTTGGAGTCAGCACTGGAAGTAAACAACATCACTTGGAGTCAGCACTGGAAGTAATCAACAAATTTAAAGAAGGCTTACTTGAGTAGCCACTCGGGTACCAGAAACTATTACTCGAGTAGCCACTCGAGTAAGCAAACATAATTTCATCTAGTGAGGCACTGCCAAATTTTG
This sequence comes from Inga leiocalycina, assembly GCA_963242795.1. Classification (NCBI taxonomy): domain Eukaryota; kingdom Viridiplantae; phylum Streptophyta; class Magnoliopsida; order Fabales; family Fabaceae; genus Inga; species Inga leiocalycina. The sequence goes on from OY725321.1 coordinate 66,832,539, forward strand.
AATGAAGTTACTCGAGGGACCACTTGAGTAATCTATAAAGTTATATAGACCATTACTCGAGTAGCCACTCGAGTAACATGATTTTATAAAGGCATCACTCGAGTAGCCACTCGAGTAACCAAGTCCAAAATCTTCCAGTGACTCTCGGCCAAGAAATGCAGTCCATCACTCGAGTAACCAATGAGAAAATAGCATTACTCGAGGGACAACCCGAGTAATCTGTAGAGTTACATGAAGTACCACTCGAGTAGCCACTCGAGTAACCAGATAGTAAACTCTCTGCCAAGAATTTGATGTCATTACTCGAGGGAGTAATCAAGTAATCTGCCGGGCTATTTGAAAGCCACTCGAGGGATCACTCAAGTAAGGTGTAAAGAAATATGAAGCCCACTTGAGTAGCCACTCGAGTAAGCAGCTTACCACAGTGATTACCCGAGTAACCAATGAAGGTAAAGACATAGCTACTCAAGTAGTCACTTAAGTAATCAGGTATTTTTAAGGTTTGTAATATATCACTCCATGTCTTACCCAAGTCATTCTTGATGCAAAATGTTGATTTGCTCACTGCCATATTTTTCACATGTTTACTCAAGGGACCACTTGAGTAACAATCTTGATCACTCGAGTAGCTACTCGAGTAAGGCAGTCCAGAAATTATATTTTCATCTAATGTCTCTTGATTTGTTATCTATATGATTAACTCTTCATTGTATTAGTATTCTAAGTACATTTGTAGAGAAACAATGAAAGAGTATGACAGATTTGAGAAGTCAAATAAAAGTCCGAACGTTCACCTAACGCTACCTACCGCCAACGGATAGTTTTCAAATACGAAGAATAGTCAACCGTTGCTGCGGGACTCTATCAGACAAGTTTGAAATTGGTTCCAACGGATACTACAACTCATCTATATATATGGAGCATTCAAAGAAAAGAAAACAAGGAGATACGAACTGAGATCACACATCGATCAATACACTTAGTGCTTTGTTTTCATATACTCATTCATTTGTACTTAAGTGAATATATATTTGCTCTGTGAGAGAGTTTTTCATTACAAACTCAATATTTGTTATTGAGACAACTTAAGGTAGTCGAACATTGAGTTGGGGATTTGATTGCAACGTGTAAGGGGGAGCGAGTGTCCAGGTGTAGGAATTTGCTGTGTACTGAGGTGCCAAGAACCCACTGAATCTTGGAGAATATAGTGAAAACTCTCAGAGACGCTCTGAGGACTGGATGTAGGTCAAAGTGGTTGTGGCCGAACCAGTATAACTTCCGGTATACACTACAGTGATATTTCTCCTTGCTATTAACTGTTTTAATATTCCGTAGATTTCCTTATACGCGACGAAATTTTTGGAATAACCCAATTCACCCCCTCTCTTGGGTGAAACACTTGAACTAACATTTGGTATCAGAGCATAGGTCTTCTTGTTAAGGTTTAACAGCCTAAGAAGGATCCAATGGCAAGCATTGGTGAAGGCATTCTTCCCGACTGAGCTTCTATCACAAGACCTCCAGGTTTCAATGGTGAACACTTCTCATTCTGGAAAGTGAAGTTCAGAGTCTTTGTAATGGCTACTGAATATGGGCTATGGGATGTGTTTAAGAGTGGAAACTACAAACCTGAAAAGATTGTAGACTCACAAAGAGTTCCCAAGACACCAGCAGAATATGATGAGAATGACAAGAAACTCATCACACTCAACAGCAAAGCAATTTTAATGATTCAAAGTGCCTTGAGTGAAAATGAGTACTTCAGAATCTGCAAACTCCCAACAGCTAAAGAAATGTGGGAAGCGTTGGAAATAACTCATGAAGGAACTTCTAGAATAAAAGAAAACCAGATCAATACTCTGGTTACTGAGTTTGATTTACTTTGAATGAAGTCAGGTGAGTCGATAGCTGAATTTGAACTTAGATATACTCACCTTGTTAATCAACTTACAGCACTTGGAAAAGTCTATGATCAACATACCCAAGTACGAAAGATTTTAAATATTCTTTCTAAAGACTGGGTGGCAAAGGTCACTGCAATTGAGGAAGCGAAAGGTAAATCAATGCGATCAGTTGCTTCTCTATTTGAAAGTCTTTCTGAATATGAAAGCAAATTAAAGTTCAAACGAGAACTAGATGATATTGGTGACAAGAAGAAAAGAGGTTTAGCACTGAAAGTTAAAGAAGAAGAACAAGATGAAGATGAAGAGCTTGATGATGATGAAAAGGGCCTAATTATGAAACGATTCAGAAAGTTCTACAAGAAAGGCCAAGGATTCAAAAACTTTCAGAAAGGAGGAACAAGCAATAAAGAACACATCATCTACTAGGAATGTGGAAAGCCAGGACATTTCAAATCAGAATGTCAAGAGCTGATTCAGAAGAATAAAGAAAAGAGAAAAGCCAAATTCTATAACAAGAAGATAGCTTTTATATATGCCATATGGGGAGATAGTTCTTCTAACGAAGAAAGTGATGAAGAGGAAGTAGCCAATATATGTCTAGTTGCTCAAGAGGAAACAAAAGAAGAGGTAATTGATTCTGATCCTACCTATGATGAATTACTTTCTGAATATAATGCTTTATATTTTGAATTCATCAAAGTAGTTAAAGAACTAGTTGTTTTCAAAAAGAAAAACAAAATTCTTGAAGTAGAGATTAAAGAGAAGTTTGAAAAGGATTGTGAAAATTGCACTTCTTTGAAAAAGAAAAACACTGATCTTACTAAATCTCTTGAAAAATTTACTAAAGGAAGTGAAATGCTAAATGTGATTCTAAAAGCTTAACGATTTGTAAATGATCGATCTGGAATTGGATATGATCCAAAATCAGACAGAAGGAAAGGAAGAAAGAAAGCAGGAGGTAAATCATACTTGAATTATTTTCAGCATTCTGTGCATACATCAAATCCTTTTACTCATTGTAATTATTATAATAGAAAAGGTCATTATACTTCATCTTGCATTCATAAGAAGAAAGGAACGATAGGAACCTACAAATGGGTACCTAAAGGTTCATATATTTCAAAAATTTCTTGTACTAACCCAAAAGGACCCAAAAAGAAGTGGGTACCTAAGATTTAATCATATTTAATTACAGATATATCTCAAAGCATCCAAAAACAACAAGTGGTATATAGACAGTGGATGCTCTAGACATATGACCGGAGATTTCGAGAGTTTCACCACATTGCAACCTAAGGAAGGTGGAAAGGTGAAATTTGGAGAAAATCAATTCGGAAGGATAGCAGGAATTGGTGAAATCAAAAATGACAAAGGAATACAAGTCAAAGACGCATATTACGTTAAAGGCTTGTGTCATAATTTGCTGAGCGTAAGTCAAAGTGCAAATAAAGACAATTGGATAATATTTGATTCAGACGTCAACAAGAATGACTTACAACTTGATAAGAAAAATATCAAGGCAATGCTCAGAGAAAAAAGGGAAGATAATAGCAAATATAAAATTGATATGAATAGAAATGATTCTGAAAATTGTTTTCTGAGCAATGCCGATGAAAGTTGGTTATGGCATAAGAGACTAGCTCATGTCAACATGCACCAACTAGGCAAATTACTCAAAAAGGATTTAGTTCTTGGTTTACCTAAAGTAAGTTTTAAAAACGATTTGATTTGTGACGCATGTTAAAAGGGTAAACAAACTAAATCATCTTTCAAATCAAAAAATGAGATTACAACAAATCGACCACTTCAGCTGATATATAAGGATTTAGTTGGTCCAGCAAGAGTTAAAAGTCTTGGGGGCAACTTATATTCATTGGTCATTATTGATGATTTCTCTAGATTTACATAGACTATTTTTTTGTCATCAAAGGATAAAACCTTTACAGAATTCATTGTTTTTGCCAAGAAAGTGCAAAATGAGAAAGGTATGTCCATTGCAGGTATCAATACAGATCACGGTGGAGAATTTGAGAATCAAGCCTTTGAAGAATACTGTGATACTAATGGCATTGATCACAATTTCTCTGCTCCAAGGACACCTCAACAAAATGGAGTCGTGGAATGAAAGAATAGAGTGCTCACTGAAATGGCTAGAGCAATGCTAAATGAAAAGAACGTGTCTCAAGTTTTCTCGGCCAATGCAATGAGCACAGCGTGCTATGTTTCAAATAGAGCCTACATTAGAACAAAACTTGGAAAGACACCATACGAGTTAAACAAAGGAAGGAAGCTGAATCTTACTCATTTACACATCTTTGGTTGTAAGTGTTTCATTCATAATAATGGTAAAGATAACTTAGGAAAATTTGATTCGAGAACAGATGAAGGAATTTTCCTAGGATATTCTAACCGAAGTAAAGCATATAGAATTTTCAATAAACGAACATGTGTTATTGAAGAATCTATTCACGTCGTATTTGATGAATTTGAATCCTCTGATAAAACCATTGATGATGAGTAGGAAGTTGTTTTAAATCAAGAAAATGGTCAATCTATTTCTAAATCTCTTATTCCAGAAGTTGATCAAACCAAGGATGAAGAACAGTCACTAGGTCAACCTAAAGCCTGGAAATACAATAGGAGTCATGCCTTAGATCAAGTCATAAGAGATGTGAATGAAGGAGTCAAAACTAGAAATAGAATTTTTAATGAAGTAAGTTTTTCTACATTCATTTCTGAGATTGAACCTTCTAACATTGACGAAGCCCTATCAGACAATGATTGGGTTATAACAATACAAGAAGAACTAAATCAATTTGAAAGAAATCAAGTTTGGGATTTGGTACCCCGACCCAAGGATTATCCGATCATTGGCACTAAATGGGTATTCAAGAACAAATTTGATGAATCCGCAATGATTGTCAGAAACAAGGCAAGATTGGTGGCCAAAGGCTATAATCAGGAAGAAGGAATTGATTATGAGGAAACGTATGCTCTAGTGGCTAGATTGGAAGCTATATGTGTACTCTTAGCCTTTGCATGCATCAAAGGATTCAAACTCTATCAAATGGATGTAAAGAGTGCATTTCTATATGGCTATATTATGGAAGAAGTATATGTAGAGCAACCCCCAGGTTTTGAAGATGTAACCAAACCTGACTATGTTTTCAAACTCAAAAAGGCTTTATATGGTTTAAAACAACCTAGAGCATGGTACGAGAGGCTCAGTAAATTTCTTATTGATCAAGGTTTTGTACGAGGAAAATTTGATGTAATACTTTTTACCAAATGAAAACGTGATGATATATTAATTGTGCAAATATATGTTGATGATATAGTTTTCGGTGCTACTAATGACACTATGTGCAAAGAATTTTCTGAGATAATGCAGGGGGAGTTTAAGATGTCAATGATGGGAGAATTAAATTTCTTTCTCGGTTTGCAAATCAAAAAATGAAAAAAATGGAATCTTTATATCTCAAACAAAATATTTGAAAGAGCTATTGAAGAAGTATGGATTGGATGAAGCAAATGGAACGGACACACCCATGAGCTCAACCCATTGCTTGATGCAGATGTCAAGGGAAAAGATTACAATATCACAAAATATAGGGGAATGATTGGATCATTACTCTATCTTACTACAAGCAGTCCTGACATTCAATTCAGTGTGGGTATGTGTGCAAGATATCAATAAGCACCAAAAGAGTCACATGCTGAAACTATTAAACGAATCTTCCAATATCTTGTTGACATGCTAGAATTGGGACTTTGGTATCCCAAAGGAAGAAGTGAATACCTAGTTGCATACTCATACTCTGATCATGGAGGATACAAGATGGACAAAAAGAGTACAAGTGGACAAGGCCAGTTTCTTGGAGGCTCTCTTGTATCTTGGTTTAGCAAGAAACAAACTACAGTGTCACTTTCGTCAACAGAAGATGAGATTGTTGCGGTATCAAGTTGTTGTGCACAAGTAATATGGCTAAAGCAACAACTCAAGGATCTTGGTATTTATCTGAAAGAAACACCAATATACTGTGACAACACTAGCACGATAAGCTTGGCAAAGAATCCTGTTCAATATTCCAGAACCAAGCATACTGATGTTAGACATCACTTCATCAGAGATCATGTCCAAAAGAAAGATGTCAAAGTGATATTCATTCCAACTCATCTTCAACTAGCTGATATCTTCACAAAACATCTTGCTAAAGATCAATTTTTATATATTAGACGAGAATTGGGAATGGTAAATCCCAATGAGTTGTAAGTTATTTAATGTTTACAAAATGTTAGATGATATTATTTATTGATGTTTTGATGATTACTAACTTAAGCATCGGAGATTCTAGCAATTTGTTTTTGCAGGATCATAATATTCTGTTTTGAGGTATGAATAACAGAGGACAACATTACTGGAGTGTCAACTTCAAGTAATGACCATAACTGGAGTGACAACTTGAAGTAATGGATGTATTACTTGAGTAGCCACTCGAGTAATGAACTTGAAAATGTGCCAGTGAAGCATTAACTTCAAATACAACAGCATAATAGTTGAAAATAAATAACCAGAAGGTGAAGAGACAGCTTACTCGAGGGAGGCCTCGAGTGATGTTCAATGTTACTCGAGTAAGGCCTCGAGTGAACCTGGGAGAAAATTTCAAATCAACTGAATTTCAACTCAAATCTATTCTAAAGAGCCATCAAATGATCGAGGGAATATACATGGATAATTACAATATTATTCATGCTAGGTACGGGCTCAAAATTGCTGTATTTGAAAAATTTTCATATGATCACTCGAGTAGCTACCCGAGTGATGATGATGATCACTTGAGTAAGCCCTCGAGTGATGTCAGGCCTTAGGTCTTTATCGGTCACAACTTGGTCATTTCTCACAAAATCACCTCGAGTGAATCACCAAGTGCTCTAACAAAAACTTCTCACAATCATTTCCTTGCTACATTTTTGTCAAAACCCAGCAATTTATTGCTCCAAAAACCTCTTATATTTCTAAGATTTTCCTGCCTTATACCTTTGACAGTCACTCTTTTCTTTTCTGAAAATCTCATTTTCTCCAAATCACAATGGTTAGAACCAAAAATCTCACCCCTTTAGAGTCTTCTGAACCTAAACAATCATGTGACCCATTCTTTTCTAAGCCACCCACCAAGAAACGCAAGCTTACAGTGAAGTCCAAAGCCAAATCTCATTCTAAGCCTCAGTCTAAGCTGAAAGGGGTTGTGATTAAAGAGCCTATTGTCACAAGAGCTCAATCCAAGAAGAGTGTCTCAATTGAAAGAGGCAAATGCACAGAAGTATCATGTCCTCATCTTTCTGATTCAACCGATACTCCCACTTTTTCTCAAAAACCTCTGAAAAAGTCAAAGATTGATGAGAAGCTTACCAATGTCATGATAGGCATGCTTGATCAAGCCTTTCAATCTAAGGGGGTGAAGAAAGGGGAATCCTCTAAGAAGCCTGAAGTACTAGAAGAGGAAATTACTCTCCCTCCTAAAGGCTTCAATGTTAACAAGTTGGAGGAGTCTCAGAAGTTCCTGACTCACTTCTCTAGGAGGAAGGTGTGCAAGACTCACTGCATTGATCTCCAAGTTCTTCGGGAGGTATTGAAGCACGGCCTTAGTCCCTACCTTGAACCCTTTATGCTTTGGTTATCTATTAAATTACCCTTTTGCACCAAGGTAGTTAGTCATTTCTACTGTAATCTTGAAATTATAAATGTCCCTGTTAGAAGATCAGTAGAGGAAGAAATGACCACAAACGTTAGAAGTCAGAGAATCCTCATCTTACCCTCTAAGATTAATCTTTGGTTAGGAATAGAAAATCCCCCTGATGATATCTATTCTAAACTTGAGCCTAACCAGATCTTCTCTGTTCTTAGACCTGGTGAGCTGGTGGGACCCCTAAACTTCAATCTGAGTGATTTGTGTGACCACCACAGGGTTTTATGGTACATCTACTCTAGAGCCTTAGTAAACAAATCCAATAATTATACACATTTCATTGAAAGGGACTATAGGTTGTTTGCTTCTTTCCTTCTCCAAGAGCAAAAAGACTTAGGAGAATATATTTTTGTGGAGATGCAAAAATACAAGATTGAAAGGAAGCCATCCACTCCTATGCCATATCCTCAGCTCATATCTTTGATTCTGAAGAAAAACAAGATTTGGTATCTGGAGAGTAAGGAACCAATTGAGAGGATAACTCCTGTTGGGAGGAACCAAATTGGGAAACTAAACATTGAAATACCTCTCAAGGGTCCTCTGGAGTCAAGCTCCAAGAAGAAGAAGAAGAAGACTGAGACTGAAACAAGTAGAATGGATGACACACAGTCTTCTGCTCCAGCTGGCACTACATCCTCACTTTCATTCCTCAATGCCACACTTCAACATTTCATGGAAAATATGCTAAAGGGTTTTCATATCAACATTGCAAATACCAATGCCGAGTTGATCACTCACATGAATGATAAGATGGGGCAACTTGTGGAAAGGAAGGACAAGAGGCATGAAGAGTTGTTAGCAGAACAACGTGCCCAAGGTGAGCTTCTGAGGTCGATTGTAGCCAGACTTGATGCTATGACATCTGGCCCCTCTACCTCTGGTACCTCTAAACCTTCTTTCATGCCTGAGCCAATATCACCTCCTGAACCCAGACCATTTGAGGCACCACATTCTGAGTTGAGATCTCCTGAGTTTGTCTCAACTTCTCAGCCTGGACCTGCTCAGCCAATATCCTTTGAGCATAAACTTTTTGAGACCAGTCCTTCTTCTATTCCTCATCCTATATTACCTATCACTATCTCCAAGAACCTTTTGTTTTCCTTGCCTGACCCAGAAACACTTCAACTGGTTCATGTCACCATTGATGATCCAATCCAACCTGAGTCAGTACCTACCCCAGTTGCCTCACCTACTCCCACTGAGGAGGTTCTAGTTACTTCACCTGTTGGTACAGAGGAAGTAGAAATTACTTCTCTGCATCCAATAAATCCTCCAGAGGATCTTCAGACACCTCCGGTGTACCTTCCTGACCCTGAACCTTCATCCTCACACTCTTCTAGTTTAGATAGTTCATATGAGTCATTGGTTTATCCTGTCAATCCTACCTCAGCCGCCAAGCCATCTACTCCTCCTATTGATTAATTCCACCTTTCTGATGAAGACAAAAAGAGGGAGAAGAACTTGAGTGATTTTATGAAGAATGGCTGAATCAATAGATTGGGATTTGGGTGTATGGGGTTTTAGGGTGCTTTGTTTTTTTTGTTCTTGAATATTTTTAAGTTTAAATTTTTATTATGTAATGAATTTCTCATTATGCAAGTTATTTCTTATGCCATTTGTGTTAACATTTCATTGAAATTATATTGCATTGAGGAACTAATGAGTGTTTGATTATGTTGCAAGGTGAACAAGTAATCATAAGAACAAAAGCTATGAAAAGATCTTCAATAAGTTATTTCAAAGAGTTTTCAAGTTTAACTTCAACAAATGATTTCATATGAAAAAGAGCTTTTGAGAAGCGCATATTTGGAAATTCAACTTCGAAGACTTTGTTCAAAATCACCAAGTTTTGTCATCATCAAAAAGGGGGAGAATGTTAGATCCCATATGTTTTGATGATAACAAAGATTGGATCAATAATATGAAAGGATTTGATAACAAACAAATGGATTTGAACAAAGTAGCAAAGCATCACTTGGAGTCATCACTAGAAGTAAACAACATCACTTGGAGTTAGCACTGGAAGTAATCAATAAATTTTAAGAAGGCTTACTCAAGTAGCCACTCAAGTAATAGAAGCCATTACTCGAGTAGCCACTCGAGTAAGCAAACAGAATTTCATCCAGTGAGGCATTGCCAAATTTTGAACGAAGTTACTCGAGGGACTACTCGAGTAATCTGTAAAGTTATATAGATCATTACTCGAGTAGCGACTCGAGTAACATGATTTTACAAAGGCATCACTCGAGTAGCCACTCGAGTAACCAGGTCCAAAATCTTCCAGTGACTCTCAGCCAAGAAATGCAATCCATTACTCGAGTAGCCACTCTAGTAACCAATGAGAAAATAGCATTACTCGAGGGACAACCCGAGTAATCTGTAGAGTTATATGAAGTACCACTCGAGTAGCCACTCGAGTAACCGGATAGTAAACTCTCTGCCAAGAATTTGATGTCATTACTCGAGGGATTAATCGAGTAATCTGCAGGGCTATTTGAAAGCCACTCGAGGGATCACTCAAGTAAGGTGTGAAGAAATATGAAGCCCACTCGAGTAAGCAGCTTACCACAGTGATCACCCGAGTAACCAATGAAGGTAAAGACATGGCCACTCGAGTAATTAGGTATTTTCAAGGTTTGTAATATATCACTCCATGTCTTACCTGAGTCATTCTTGATGCAAAATGTTGATTTGCTCACTGCCATATTTTTGACATGTTTACTCGAGGGACCACTCAAGTAACAATCTTGATCACTCGAGTAGCCACTCGAGTAAGGTAGTCCAGAAATTATATTTTCATCTAATGTCTCTTGATTTGTTATCTATATGATTAACTCTTCATTATATTAGTATTCTAAGTACATTTGTAGAGAAACAATGAAAGAGTATGACAGATTTGAGAAGTCAAATAAAAGTCCAAACGTTCACCTAACGCTACCTACCACTAACAGATAGTTTTCAAATGCGAAGAATAGTCAACCGTTGCTGCGAGACTTTAACAAAAAAATTTGAAATTGCTTCCACGGACACTACAACTCATCTAATATGGAGCATTCAAAGAGAAGAAAACAAGGAGATACAAACTGAGATCACACATCGATCAATACACTTAGTGCTTTGTTTTCATATACTCATTCATTTATACTTCAGTGAATATATATTTGCTCTGTGAGAGAGTTTTTCATTACAAACTCAATATTTGTTATTGAGACAACTTAAGGTAGTGGAACATTGAGTTGGGGATTTGATTGCAACGTGTAAGGGGGATCGAGTGTCCAGGTGTAGGAACTTGCTATGTACTAAGGTGCCAAGAACCCACTGAATCTTGGAGAATATAGTGAAAACTCTCAGAGACGCTCTGAGGATTGGACGTAGGTCAAAGTGGTTGTGGCCGAACCAGTATAACTTCTGGTGTAAACTACGGTGATATTTCTCCTTGCTATTAACTGTTTTAATATTCCGTAGATTTCCTTCTACGGGACGAAATTTTTAGAATCACCCAATTCACCCCCTCTTGGGTGAAACGCTTGAACTAACAAAGGAGGCAGATCAGTGAATCCTTCTCTAGCTCTTCCTCAGTGAACTAAACAGGGCATTAAGATTATATGCCAATGAAACTTTAAAAGTGGACATCTAAAAATGACAGTGAAGCAGTTGAGTAGTCTCAAAATGGTCATTTTCCATAGAGGCAGGAACATTATATACACTGCCTTTAGCGTGTCCATTCTGAGACCAATCAACATATAACATTTATAGAAAAGCAGCCTAGAAAATTCCATTTGTATTATTGTTCATTTTTCATTCCAGTTTTATATATTGGACTATAAACTGAGTTCTTTGTCAAACTCATATAGTTTAAATTCTAAATCATGGATATATTATTTAGCCAAAGGCTAATTTATTCGTCAAACTATAAACATAAGTAGCACATAATTTTTTAGCACTATAAGGGTATAAATATTTTCCGCTTCTAGAGGAAGAAGACATATAAAGTAATGAATTTTCTCTTTGATCATTAGTAAATATGAAATACTACAAATTACACGGTAGGAAGATAAAGGAACTACTCCCATAATTACAAAAGAACCTACACATTTCTTAGCCCACTAATAGAAACAAACAATCCATCAAAATTAGAAATGATAAAAACAAATCATAACATGTAAAGTGAAAAATTCAACAGGTATTTCATGAATACTAAAGAAGACAACTTACTCATAGTTCAAGGTACAATACTTCTTATAAACAACTAAAAACCATAGTTTGCTAACACCAAGTTCATTAAAAATTTCACTCATAGTTAGGGTTCAACATTTCTCATGCATCTGTATCTCAAATTCAGATAACAAAACGATGAAAAAGAACTGGAAAAAGGCGAACAATGGCTTTGACCAATTTATCAAAGAAAAAAACCCAATGTATCTTCTAATTACCTACAGGAAGACACTGAAGACACCAAAGGAGAAATGGCGAGGAGCTTCAGGAAGACACCAAAGGAGAAGCGGTGAGGAGTACTGTAATGCAATATAACGATGATCTGTGTCCACAGCGGTCTTCATTAAGGACGTAGGAGGGATGTGGGTAGGAGGAATGACTGGGCAGAGGAGGAATTTAGAAGAAGAAGGAGAGAGTTTCAGATTCAAGTATGAAAAAAAAAGCATGAGCGATAGAGATTTTAGGGTAGTTTATTGGCTACTTTTAAGACCGATTATACCTACTAACCAGTCTTTAAAGTAGCCAATAAAATTTTTAGACTGGTCAAGGGAACAACCGGTCTAAAATATCAAACTTTTTTAGACCGGTTGTTCCCAATAACCTGTCTTAAAAGTAGGCGACATTTTTATTTTTTAATGCTAAACTTTTTAGACCGGTTCAAGGGAACAACTGGTCTAAAAAATCAAACTTTTTAGACCGGTTGTTCTCAACAATCGGTCTTAAAAGAAGGTGACATTTTTATTTTTTTAATGCTAAACTTTTTAGACCGGTTAGAGGGAACAACCGGTCTAAAATATCAAACTTTTTAGACTGGTTGTTTCCAATAACAGGTCTTATAAGTTTTTTTTCATCCTAAATGTTTTAGACCGGTTCTTAATAACATGTCTAAAAATTTTAACATTTTAAACCAGATTGAATGACAACTGATCTAAACAATAATGAATATTTTATTTTCTTTTTTAATTCAGAACATATATTATACCTATTATATTACAACCGTCTAGAAAATGTATTGCATATTTTTTTTTGTTATTTTATTTCTTTTTAGACTGGTTCTTATTATAACAGGTCTAAATAATATATTTTAGACCGGTTATAATAAGAACCAGTCTCACAAGTTTTGCATAATTGTGAAATTGCCACTACCTATACCTTTTAGACCTTATCCGCTATAACACGTCTAAATGTGCAAATCTAAAAGGCCTTTTTGTACTAGTGATTATCATATACTAATCTTCAATTCGCCATCGCATTTTCTTCTTGCACATATTGCATTCCTCTTCTGAGCTTACCTATATGGTTGGTGAGGGAGAATGACATTCAAGAGAATCCCAATAGCGAACAGTGCTAACAAATGCATACAAGAATGATTTGTGTATGACATGCTTGCTTACATAAATTCATGCCAACATAATGACATATATGCATGCGCAATGTTTAACAAATTACACTAATGGCCATAGTATAAGTAAAATAGAGCTTCACTCGTTCACATATGCTTCATATAATTCATCAAAGGAACTAACATATCAATACACAAGCACACATATCAAGTTACACAAGTTAGGAAAGTTCCCTACCTCATGACATATTTGGGTGGTGTCTTTCTACCAACCCAATGGCACCGTATATGTGTTTTGTGCACATCTGTACCAACTCTTTGATCCTATTGCCTATGCATACTGGGCCCTCTTCCCGGTAGAGCCAGATCACATAGTCTCTGAGAGTCTTTCTATCTCTCGATATTCTTGGGATTCTTTCTAAACCTGGCTTAGTCGTTTTCTTGATACAGGCTTATCTTCAAGTCTCTAGCTCCAAAATTTGAAATATTACAGTCTGGAAGGGCTTTTCTGCAAGAAGAGCAACCTAGGAAGCGAAAGAAGATATGAAGAGACAATACTTAGGATTTAGATTGTAGAACATGTAACAAAATTTTGGGAACAAAATTTATTTTTACGGGGGGAGAACTATAACATACTAAATTTTATGACCAATAGAGTCTATATGTAAAACAATGAAATGAAATGAGTGTGATTTTGATAAATTTGAGGTCACCAATGGCTTCTACACAAAATATTGTATGGGAATAGCCTTTGGTGGGATTTTGGATGAATTGGATAGAAAATATGCAAAGTGGAACTTGAAGTTGTTGTTGAACACTACCAGATTCGTGGCAGGTTACTTGTAACCTGTTTTTGTCTAACCAGATTTAATCCAATGGCTATTATATTTTCTAGATTAAAAGTAGACATGATAAGATTTAATTTGATATATAATATGTGGCAATTAGATTAGTATACTAAGAGATATGATCTATTAAATTGTGATGTTGAAATCTGGAATGACTCTGTGGTAGTCGGGAATAGTTATGAATTCTAGAACTGTGTGTATGTAATTGGCAGAGGGATATATTTTTCCCTTAAAATAGACTTCAATAGGGTCACCTAGGACTTTGAACCACCCCAATTGGAGTTTCCTAGACAAAGTTATGAATTTTTAAAAGTTAGGTGGAAATTCTGCATGCTTTTGGATAATGTACGGAATTAAGAGGTTTAGGCTAAAAATGTAATGACATTGAACTCCAAGGGTCGAGATATGTCCTAGAGGTTGTATAGCCACATTGGATGTTCATTTTTCATGGCCCTAATGATGTGAATATATATCTAGGACCACGAGATGTCAAAGAAAAAGAAGAATGAAAGGTTCTTCAAGTAACTCTAATGGTTTGAAGAAAATGCACAAGAGGAGGACATAAAGCGGAAGGTAGTAAAATTTTCCTGACTTGCATTTACTTGATAAATATGCTTATGCATTGATGTGTTTAATTGCTTTGATGAATTGTATGAAGCATGTATGAATGATTGAAACTCTGTTTTTACTTATGCTATAGCTATAAGTGTAATGTATAAAGCATTGAGCATGCAAAATATGTCATTATGCTAGCATGTGTTTATGTAAGTAAGTATGTCATGCATTAATCTTGTATCTTGTATGTATAGTTACCAAAGATTGCTATTGAGATTCTCTCGAATCTCACTCTCCCCTTACTAACCATATAGGTATATTGAGTATAGGAAAAGAAAGCATGAACAAATGCAAGAGAACTATGGGAAGGAAGACTGAAGGTGGTAACTTGAGAATTTGTTATGTGTAAACTATGATATGGTGTATTTATGTATATGCATAGATACAACTCTGATGGTTATAAGATAAGGTTGAGATCTGAAAGTAAAGTTTTTTTTTCCCAAATGAATAATGCCTTAGAAATAGCTGTGTAAGTTTTTGGCTAGAATTTTTAATTAACATTTTTTCGAAGCCATAACAATAGTATTAGCGATTCCATATACATAATAAGGGGCATAAAATTAAGGTGTTATACTCAGGATCACGCCTAATTATTAGTTGAGCATCCCTTAATATATTCTATGGCTCAATTTACTCTGAGCCATTTCAATGTTCTTAAGAACTTAAGGCTCAAAATTGATTCTTAGATTACAATCCAACTCTTAACTTCACAACTGGATCTATAACTTCAAAGTAAATTGGGTCAAAAATCATTCTGCCTCAATCATAACCAATATGCATGCTAAGATCATCATGATTTATAGCTTCTATTCTAACCTTCACAATATTCAATTATTATCCTTAAAGCATTGCTGAAGATTCAACCTTAATCATAAGGTTCAAATTCTCACTCTAATACCACCATACTACTCAATTATCACCCATTAGCTATTATGCTTACAGCACTATAATCATAATCATGTATCAAAACTATAGTACAACTTGAATCACAAATTCAACCTACAGATTTTTCCAGCTTAGGTTTGATTCAAACCTAAGCTCAACATTCAATATCATAAGATCATAATCGAGTTCCACAAGATACCATACCTATATGCCTTTAGTATCATGGCATCACTAAGGTTCATCACTAACTTGAAGACCATTATTCCTATTCTTATCCATAAGGAACCATAGCCTATTACCAGGACCACAACTCTAATCCATAATATCATTGACAAAGGATCATCATTCCTATTCTCATCAGTAAGGAACAATGGCTTATTGCCAAAACCACTGCTCTAATACCATAATTGTAACACCCGTCCTCTACAGTCATTAGTTGAGGTTAAATATCCCAAGTGTCGGGTATTAATTCATTCTTTTGGCTTTACAAATACTTTTGTCATATTTTATTCGTTCCAGAGTTAGTTTTAATTTCTCAACTAGTCAGATACTGAGGTTGTATTGCCTAGTTAGACATTCAAATTCGTACTCATTCTCTATTGTTCACTTATATACATGTTGTAGATAATATTCCCCACAGCATCATTCGACTAACAAGTTTATACAATTAATCACATACTATGATAATTTTACCTATAATAAACTTTTATGTATAAATCTTCCATTCATCATCGCATTTCCTTATTGCATATCTCTATGCATTCTTCTTCTGTTCTGAACATACCTATATGGTTTAGTGAAGGAAAGTGAGATTCGGGAGAACCTCAGTAGCAAATAGTACCAGTTATGCATGCAAGATAAGTGCTTAATGTATGACATGCTTGCCTTATATGAATTCATGTTACATAATGACATATTTGCATACTCAATGTTTCACATATCATACTCATGGCCATAACATAAATAGAAATAGAGTTCCAATCATTCATATATGCTCCACACAATCTAGCAAAGCAATTATACATGTCCACATATAAGCACACGCAAGTGAGGTAAGTTTACTACCTGAACGCCCTTCTAGTCCTTTACCGGAAAATTTCTTCTTCTTCTTCGGGCTTGACCAAATCCTTAAATCCTAAAAAATATCAAATTCCTATAATTAGAATTCATGAAGATGGGTCATTACTCGATTCTGTGCCATCGGCATAATAAACATTAAACTATTCTTGACCCATTTCTATCTTTGTCCCTTACTTTACTCATCGGTTGTCTTTAGGATACTTTTATCTTGTCAAATGGGTATCTATTTTAAGACATATTAGTCTTTGGATCACACCCTTAATCTCATGATCTTACTATCCACGTCAACCCTAATCTGCCAGATTTTATTGATCAACTTTGAAAAATCATAACTTAATCTAAAAAACTCCAAATAGGGTGATTCAAATTCATGCTTAAATCCCTTTAAGTCCTTTATCAAGGAAAAATATCTTCCACTGTCAGTCTTGACCACAAAAATCTAAAATTCCTCAACAAGACGAACTATCTCAGGGAAGATTCCATATTCACTGCCTAAACTTTAATAAATCATAACTTACAATCTACTAACCCAAATAAGTTTATATCAAATTAAAGATTAGGATGTCCTCTTTAACCTTGTAAAATTTTGTGGCCATTGGACAAGGTTTAATTATTCAAATCACATCACAAGTAATCTGCCTCCAGAAAACATAATCTGGTAGCAACTATTCGTCAAGCAACTTTTAATTCCAATTTTAGGGTTTCCATATGATTCTTCCAGAATAATGATTGTAATATCCCACAATTTACTCAAGGGTTAAATGTCCTAAAAAGAAAGTGCAATAGTGTTAGAAACTATTTTGTGAATTGAGTAGGGGATTTAGTTCCAACTCATTGAAGGAAGTACCCAATTCCTTTAAGAGTGTCCAGTAAGATACAAAACCTAACTTGGACCTAAAAGGGAAGAGAATGGTGTATGAAAGAGGAAAAGGGAACCAAATAAAAGAACTAATGGCCATTTAATTAATATTTTCATAATCAAGGGTAAAAGGAACATTTACCATTTGATTTTGAGGTTAGGATTGGAAATCAAGAATGAGGGTCAAGATATGATCTTGAAAAGTAAGAGTAATAATGAAGATGAAAAAGTAAATTAAGTCTCCTCACACATGGTTAAAGGTTGGCCAAGGGAAAGAATGGGAGAAAGAAAAGTTTGGTCAATGTGTCAAGCAACTATGCAAGAGGACTTGTCAAATTTGGGCACATACATATATAAGCTTTATGTTAATATTCTTCCTTTCTTTTTATGTGAGCATTTCACTCAAGACCCCAAAAGGGAAAGAGAGAGAATACAATTCAAAGCAAATCTATATCCATTGACTAAATCCAAAAGAAAGAAAAGAAGAAAGGAAGAAAGGTCAACAAGTCTTCAATTTTGTTCAACTTGGGAAAGTGGCACCACTACAGAAGGTACTTTTAACGACTATTTTTATGCCCTTTAGATAATCATTTTCTGGGGGAAATGTATGTGAGTGTTGTTGAAAGTTTTAAAATAGAAGATAGTTTTAAAACAGTTATTGTAATACCAGAGGATACAACAACTGTTTTACTGAAAACAGTCATTGTAAGTTATATGCAAAGACTATTTTTAGGAAAACAGTAGTTGTATGTTAAAAAAAATACAATGACTATTTTCTGAAAATAGTCGTTGTATGTCACTTACAACGACTATTTTGAGAAAACAATCATTGTAAGCTTTTTTTAAAAAAAAATTATTCACTTTTTCTTCCTATAGCCATTGAAAAACCACTAATTTCCAGACAATTATATTTTGAATTTGAAACTAATTTTTTAATAGAAAACATAGATCACCATATTAAATTTTGAATCTTTAAAGTTCAATCATTACATATTGCGTAAATGAACTTCAATTCAGACATATATCATCATAACATCGTTTTAGTGTTCAGACTTGAATTCAACTTTCAAACTAAATCATGACAATTATATGCCTGAAGATTTATGAGATGACATGTTTCCATCAAATCTTTATGCTTCATCAACATTTGAAAAGTCCTCTCTATAATCATAATGCCTCTAACAAATTCATAGTATGCATATAAAAAAGAAACTAAGAAACTAACAGACATTGGTGGCCAGGGTTGACGAGTGATGTGACCAAGTATGTGACATGGTGTCTTACCTATAAGAAGGTTAAACTTGAACATCAACGACCACCAGGACTTTTGCAAAGCCCCAAAATTCCAGAATGGAAGTAGGCAAGATTACCATGGAGCTGGTGGTAGGATTACCTATAATCAGAAACCACGATAAATATGAGTAATTGTCAATTGATTTACATAGTCAGCCCATTTCCTACCCATCAATGCTAGTTATTCTCCTGAGAAGTCATCAGAAATATACATACGAGAAAAAATCAGACTCCCTGGTACACCGAAGAGTATTATCTCTGATCAAGATCCCCGATTTACATCCAGACTCTAGAAAGCTCTACATGAAGCCCTGGGTACGAAATTGAGATTTAGTACAGCTTATCATCCAAAGAAAAATGGATAGACAAAGAGAACCACATAGACGCTAAAGGATATGTTGAGAGCATGTGTAATGGATTTCAAGGGAAGTTGGGATCATTTCCTTTTACAGGCTGAGTTTACATATAACAACGGCTATCACTTGAGCATACAAATGGCTTCGTATGAAGCACTGTATGGAAGAGTACCAGTCACCTCTTTGCTGGACATAATTGTCAGAAAGAAAATTATATGGGCCAAATCTGGTTGATCAAACCTCAAAGCAGATAAAGATCATCGAAAGAGGCTCCTTACAGCGCAGGGTAGACAAAAAAGCTACGCTCATAAAAGGAGGTGGCCTCTAGAGTTTGAAGTAGGGGATCACATATTTTTGAAAGTATCACCTGTCACTGGCATTGGCAAGGCAATAAAAAGAAAGAAGTTAAGTCCAAGGTATATTGAACCTTTTGAGATACTGGCAAGAATTGGGCTAGTAGCATATCAAATAGCTCTACCCTCTAACTTGAGTAGGCTCTATGACGTGTTTCATGTCTTGCAATTAAAGAAATACCAACCAGACCCAAACACATAATTGAATATGAAGATATTGAAGTATATGAGAATTCCACTTATGAAGTAGAGCCAGAACGAATCATTGATCGACAAGAGCAATGGCTCAGAAATCGAAGCATACCATTCGTGAAGGTGGTCTGGAAGGGACTATCCCTAATGGAAGCAACTTGGGAAGCAGAAGATGATATGAAGAAAAGTTATCTGGAGTTTATGTCTTAAGTTTTGTAACAAATTTCGAAGACAAAATTTATTGTGTGATTGGAGAAATGTAGTATCCTGAAATTCATTCAAGGCCTAAATGTCCTAAAAGCAAGTGTAAATACTGTTAGAAATTGCTTTTGGGAATTTTGTAAAGAACTTGTATGAAATAATTAAGGAAAGTATTTGATTTCTCCAAGATGTGTCAAGTATGATATGAAGTCTAACTTGGTCCAAAGAGAAAATGAGAATGGAACCTTAATATGGAAGGAAGAAGGGAATTAAAATTGCAAAAGAAAAGCTAATGGTAACTCAATACATATTGTCATGAAAATGGGCACAAGAAATAATTGCCATTAGATCTTAAGATTAAAATTGGAACCCAAGATTAAGGGCTAGGATTTGCTCTTGAAAAGCGAAGTAATTATGAAGGTTAAAAAGCAAAATTATTTCCTTTAAAATAGACAATAATTTCGGCCAAAGGGAAAAAGGAGGAAGACAAGGAAAATTCAACCAAGTAACTAATGGATAATAAGCTTCTTTGTGTACAAAGAGCTAAAAATCATTGGGTAAAATATTTCCTCCTTTCTCACCCTCTAATTTCGGTCAAAAGAGTTAAAAAGAAAGAAGGAATAAGTGTTAGTGCAAGTGTTTCATCTAAGAGGGGAGGTGAATTGAGTGATACCAGAAAATTCGTTACGTATATAAAAATTAACTAGAAATTTAAAGCAGTTAAGAGCTAGGAGAAATATCATTGAAATGTAAACCGGGAGTTATACTGGTTCGGCCACAGCCACTTTGACCTACGTCTAGTCCTCAAAGCTTCTTTGAGAGTTTCATTATATCTTCCAAGATTTAGTGGGTTCTTGGCACCTCAGTACACAACAAGTTCTTTCACTAGACACTCACTCCCCCTTACACGTAATAAAATCCCCAACTCAAAGTTCCACAACCTTAAGTTATCTCAATAACAAATATTGAGTTTGTAATGAAAATCTCTCTCATAGAGCAAATATATAATAACTGATTACTTGAGTGATTCCTTAAGTAATGGTTCAAATAACTTTTCAAATTACTCGAGTGATCCCTCAAGTATTGCTTCAAATAACTTTTCAGGTTACTCGAGTGATCCCTCGAGTAATACTATGCAATTTTTGACAGAGAGCTACTAGAACAATTTCTCGTACATTACTCGAGTGATCCCTCGAGTAATGAAGATCATTACCCAAGGGCTTACTCGAGTAATGTCTTCAAAAATCTCACAGTGTTCCTTTTTCCTGTACTCTGTCTTTCACTTCATTCTCATTACTTGAGTACCTACTCGAGTAATGCTTTTGTAATGACCCAATTTGAGATTAAGGGCTAACGACTCTGATATTGATTGTAATTCATATACTTAAGCACTTTTAGAGAAATGTGATCTAAATTTTATATATGTGCATTTGGTGATTAGAGATCAATGGTTGAGATTTGTTGCATATGGGTTGGGATCCTGTGCATTAAACTTGTGTGAGCTCATTGTGGAAGTGACAAGATGGTGACATGTGGCGTAGTGTAAACCATTGGATGTGGCACAAAAGGACAAAACATCAATTTTTCTCTCCCTTCTCTCTCCTATACGGTTTGTGTGTAAGGCTAGGGGGAGTGTGCTTTATCATCATCATCATCTCTTCTATCTCTCATTTTCTCTCTCTTCCTTCCCCATTTTCGCTGACTCAAGCAAGGAAAGAGAAAGTGAAAGCTCTAATTTTGGGTGAGTAATGTTCCTCCTTTGTTAAAATCCTATTCTCTAATGTTGTGCATCTCATTGAGAGCTCCATTGTGATGGTTTCAGAATCTTGAATAGTGTTGATCTAGGTGTTGGACCAAATTGAAAGTTGGAGAATCAAGATTCTGGATTTGGCAAAGTGAAGAGGTAGGCATTTGATTCATTTTGATATATATGTTATGAGTTTTGGATAAGTTTGATGAATTCTGGAAATTTGCCCTGATTTATGCCCATTTTGGAATGTGTGAATTTCATAGTGATTAATGTTTGGATTAGTTCATTGTGAAGTTCTTTGGGGTATTTGATATAGTTTTGATGTTGGAAGTGATTTGAGTGAATTTGGGAATTTTGTGTGTCATAGAGACCAAAGGGCATAGATTGTGTTTAGAATGGTATTTGGGTGTTTTGGAAGTTGCTAATGTGTTCCTTAGGCATGAGTAAGTGTGTATGAGCTTTGTGAGAAGTTTGGAAACCATTGGGATTGGTTTTGACCATCTGGGAAATTTCTGTCATGTGCTGCGATCTGGGCATTCTGATAGCATCACTTGAGTGAGGGAAGATCATGCTCGAGTACTGCGTATATTTTCCCTTTTCTGCTTCGAGTTTTTCTTGGGTTCTATGAGTGGAGCTCGAGTGCACTTTTATAACCACGAGTGAAGTTGGTGGTTACTCGAGTGAGAAAGGGATTGCTCGAGTAATGGTGTGAGTCTAGAGTTAGGTTTACTCTTGGGTTGTCACTCGCTGGCCAATGCTCAAGAGTGTGATATGACACTCGCAAGTGCAAGCCTCTCATTCGAGCACTGGGGGGTATGCTCGAGTGAGCTTATTTCCCTGATGTTGCTTGTGCTCTCATGTTCTCACTTCTTGTCTTACACTTTAGGTGACTCGAGTGAGTTTGGAGTCATCACCCGAGTGTAAAGCTATATGCTCGAGTGCGGTGAGCACTTTCTGGCCAATGTGGTTGCTCACTGTCAAACACTCGCAAGTGAGAGCTGTTCTCACTCGAGCATGAGTATCTCATCACTCGAGTGAGGTCATCTTCACTTGAGTGAGCCAGCTAAAAATATATGTTTCACCTTCGAAAAAGGGGTCTTCAGGGTAGTTTCTCTTAACCCTTTAGGCGTATGTTTAGGCCTCTATTAGCTACCTAAAGAGTCCTAAATGATAACCAACTTAGAGTATTATGGAATAAGTGTTTAGAAAAGAGATTAATAAATTGTCCCTAAATTGGTATAGGATTTGACATCTGTCAGACGCGTGAGCCCACTGTGCCAAAGAATGTCAGGAAAGATTCAGGTAGTGACTCCTCTCTTATACTTTGTGTAAATGTATTGTATGTTTGCCTATCATGCATTGTGTGCTGCTGCTGCTTTGAGATGCATTGAGATACATTGTGGAGCATTATGCCTTGTGGAGCATTATGCCTTATGGAGCTTTGTGCATTATGGAGCATTGTGCCTTGTGATACGTTGTGCATTGAGATACCTTGTGCTTTGTGATGCTGTTGTCATAGAGATTATCGCGTTAGCGGGTATAGTATTTGCAGCGAAAGCTGTCATAGTGATTACTGCGTGAGCTGTAACCCCCTGCCTTAATTAGCATAATTATAATTCGATATCACTTAATTAAATTGGTTTAGAGACCGTCGAATAGTTCAAAACTCATTTAAAACTCCCTTTTATAGTAGGGACTTTACAAAATTTTCAAAACTTCTTTTCTATTCCGGTCTCAAATTCAATTATCGAATATAATCACCTGTGCAGTTAATTTACATTCATTCATATCAGAATATCTAATAGCAAACCCGACAACCCTCGAGTTCCGTTCATCCACTAGAAAGTTTACAATTCCCATATAGGGGATTACACAACTATATTCTGTTACTAAATACAGCCCAAAAATAATTTACAAGATCCCTGTCCAACAGGTTTAACCAACATATCCAAAAGTAAATGTCCCTATAGGGTTCTAACTGCTCCGGGTCGTACGCTTCTCCTTAGAGCCACTCGCCCTGTCTGAAAGGTTAGTTAAAGGAAAGAATGGGATTCAAGAGAATCCCAGTAGTAACAAAACATTTATACCACACATAAGTACACAGCATGTAAGCAAATCATCATACAGCAGCAACGGCACAAATCACACTCCACCCTCATCCCCTTTCTCCGCCGGGAAGGCACACTGTCCTAACCCGAACCGTTGTTAGCTACTCTACTCAGGGACTATTGGCGTGGCAGTGCATACACATAGCCTTATAGCTCATATAGCTATCTGGCTTTCACAAATGGCCCGTCGGCCTTCACAAATAGCCTTTCGGCCCACATAATCACATATACCACACCTCATCCTCATCCCCTTTCTCCACCGGGAAGGCATACAACCCTTGCCCGATTTGTTGTTAGCTACTCAGGGACTATTGGTATGACGGTGTTTACACATATTCACAATGTCGCAGCATACGAGTTTATCACAAATCAATGATAATACACACATACAATGCATCACATATGGTACGAAAGAAAAGTTACTACCTCATTCCTTCCTGACATTTGCTGGCTCAGTGGGCTCACGAGGATGGCAAATGTCGAATCCTATAAACCAAATTAGGGACAATAAATCAATCTCTTTTCCAAGTTCTTAATTCCATAGTACTTAAGTTGGTTATCATTTAGACTCTTTAGGTGGCTATAGAGGCCTAAACATATATCCAAAGGGTTGGAAAAGGATATACCAAAAACCACCTTTAAAAAGTGTAAAATACTGATTTTTGGGGGTTGGCCGCGGCCGAAAAATCCACTGGCCGCGGCCAAAAACCGCTCAGAAACGCTCAGAAACATTTGGGCCGCGGCCAAGAAAATTCTGTTTCTTCGCTGAACTTCCAAAAATCAAAACTAATTCAGGAAAAATAGAAATAAGGTGATTCCAAAGCCAAATGAAAGCTATTTAAGTCCTCTTTCTAGGAAAAATATTGGCCATTACTGGAAATCACCACAAAAGTCCAGATTTACCAAAAACCTAACGTTGTGCCAAAACAGGATCCAGTTTTGATGCCAAACTTTGGACAGTTCAAACTCCAAGCTCACAAAGCGAAATGACACAAAATTTATGTCCATTTTGAAGATTGGGAAGTGAAATTCAAAACTGGAAAGTTTCATAATTTTCTAACATCATTAGCCTATTCAAAACGCCCACACAAAAAGACTGCCCAGCACAGACTTACATTGGGCAGATTTTCCAGATTTTCACATTTGATCCCAAATGACCCCCATTCCAACCCAAACACCATTCTCACATAATTTTGCTCAAGAAAACCATTGGAATCATCAAAATGAAAAAATTCAACTCCTATTGACATATTACACAACAACCACAACATGTCTCACAATGTCACAACACAATTCACACATTGCCACACTTTCCAACCCAAGTTCCCAAATCAATTCCAATGGCCAAAATGTTCAACAAAAGACCAAATTCTACACAACACATAAGCCAATTCATTCCATTCAAAAATTGCACAAAATCAGGGCAAATTCATAAATTCTCAATGCTCAACCAATGATTACAACAAATATACCAAAATGCTTCTAATTCTTACCTCTTCTTCTTCCTAAAGCCAATTCTTCACTTCTCCAACTTCCAAATTTCCAGAAGTTCTCAAACTTCACCAACCAAAATTCTAAAACCATAGGAATATAGCCCTCAACCTCATGAACAACATTAATGAAAGACACTTGAGCATATAAAGGCATTAACTTACCAAAAACTCAAGCTTTTCTCCTTCTCTTTCCTTAGCTTGTTCAGCAAAAAAAATGGAGGAGGATGAGAGAGAGAAATGAGATATTGATGATGATGATTTCATTCCCTCTCACATACACACATAAACTGACTAGGAAGAGAGAAGAAAGAGAAAAATGGTTTGAAAGTTTGACTTTAATCTAAGGGTCCTTATTTTGACACCTGGCACCATCTTGTTTTCCCTTCTATGATTTCACATGCATTTGCATGCACAAGATTCCACCTGTTGGTCTTTCAATCTTAGCCATTAATCTTGATTAGTAAGACATGTTCTCAATGGTATCTAACCAGTCGGTCGGTAAATTTACCGTTTTGCCCCTGATTATCACAATGCATGATATATACTCAAAAGTGCTCAATTAATATTAATTACATTACTTTGAAGTTGCAAATCCTTGATCACAATCCAGGATATTACATGAGCGGGCATAGTATTTATAGTGAAAGCTATCATTGTGATTACAAAAGCGGGCATAGTGCATTGTGATACAGCTGTAAGTGCTGTCGTCTGTGACGCAAGCTATGGATCATTGTGTTGCTGATGATGCTAGTGAACATGATACATTACATGCTTTGTGTTTATATATTGTATGGGTGACTTGTTACTACTGGGATTCTTTAGAATTTAACTCTTTCCAAATGACTAACATTTCAGACAGGGCATGTGGCTCGAAAGGGAAGTGGCCAACCAGGAGTGGTTAGGGCTTTAGGGACATTTTGTATTTTGGATATTGGTTATCTAGTTGGCTTTTGGGATTACTGTATGTATATGAGTTGTATATAGCAAATTTTGGATATGTAATCCCCATCTTCGGAAACCTTTAAACCCATTATATATATAAGTAACCCGGGGTTGCCGAGATTTTGGTTACGCACTCTGATATTTATTATGTGATATAACTGCACAGGTAATTGTATTTAAAAGGGAATGTGAGACCAGATGAAACCTATTTTTAAATGTTTTGTTGGGCACCTATCTCTTGGAGATGAGTGATTATAAATGCGATTTTTATATTATTGGTCTCTACTTCACTTAGATTTCATAATACAGATATAATTATCGTGAGGGGGTTACACTTTTACCTGCCATGGAAAGCTTAGTTACTTTGTTCAAACCTTTTTGTTTATTATCAAAACCTTTTGTATAATTAATCCAGTATTTGTTATCATCAAAACATATGGGATCTAACATTCTCCCCCTTTTTGATGATGACAAAACTTTGTGATTTTGAACAAAGTTTTTGAAAACTTTTCATATGCAATCGTTTGTTCAATTTAAACTTAAAAACTCTTTTGAAATGACTTGGTAAAGATCTTTTTGAATTCAAATCTAATGATCTTGAGAAATTTAGTTTTTGAAACCTTTTATAATCCAATTTTAATGATGTTAAAATCAGAAGCCTATAATTTTGTAAGTATGTTCTAATTTTTTCACCTTGCATACAATCAAAAACTCATTAGTCCACTACTGATAAATAACTTCAAATTTAAACTGCAGAATGAGTTCATGATACCGACATAATCAAACTTAAAATAGAAACTAATAAAGCTTCCTTAAACCACCCAAGTTCTTCTCCCCCCTTTTGTCTTTATCACAAGGTTAGGATCAATCAAGAGAAGGAGTAGGACTAGATGGCTTGACTGCTAAGATGGGAGTGACAAGAAGGGGTGTGAAGCCAGAGCCATGTGAGTTATCTGAACTGGAAGAATCTGAAGAGGAGCTAGAAGGTTTAGGGTTAGGAAGTACCAAAGGAGGAATCACAATAAGATCCTTTCGAGGACTTTGTAGGATAGGGATCTAAGAAGAAATCTCCACTGCCACTGTTCTCAGGTGATTGATGATCACTAGAGGAGACAATCACCTCCTTAGTGCCTGTTGGGGATGCAATGGGTGTTGGCATCGGCTGAGTTGGCTGAATAGGATCATCGGCTGTGATATGTATGTGCTCAAAGGTAGATGATGGGTTTGGCATAGTGAATAAGAGGTTGCTTAGAATAGAGATAGGTATGGTAGGAAGAGGGATGGATGAAGGTCCAGGCTCAGAAGGTCTAGGCTTAGAAGCAGGTACTGGCTCAGTAGTAGTAGGCATAGATGTACCAAGAGTGGATGAGCCAGATGCCATAGCATCAAGTCTGTCAAGAAGTGATCTCAGAAGCTCACCCTGAACTCGTTGTTTTGCCAACATCTCTTCATGCCTCTTATTTTCTCCACAATCTCTCCCATCTTCACATTCATATAGGCTATCAACTCAGTATTTGCATTTGTAATGTTGATATGAAAACCCTTTAAGATATTCTCCAAAAATGTCTGCAATGTGGCACCAAAAAAGGAAGGAGGAGATGTGGATGCTGGAGCAGGAGACAGTGTTTCATCCAATCAACTTGTTGCAGTCTCAGTCTTCATCTTCTTTTTAGGACTTGACTCAAGTGGGTTTTTCAAAGTTAGTGTAATTTGTAACTTCCCAATTTGGTTTTTCATACTAGAACTAGCCTTACAATTAGTTCATTCTTCTCCAAGTACCAAATCTTGTTCTTTTTGAGACACAGGGATATAAGTTGAGGATAAGGCATTAGAGTGGTGATTTTTCCTTCGAATATGTATCTTTTAATCTCAGCAAAAATGAACTCACGCAAGTCCTTTTTTCTTTAAGAAGAAATGAGGCAAATTTTCTGTAATCTCTCTCTATGAAATGAGTGTAATTATTTTCTTTGTTCACTATGGCTCTAGAATAGATATACCATAGGACTTGTAGATCACACATATCACTTGGATTGAAACCGAGGGGTCCTACTATCTCAGTAGGCCTTAGAATAGAAAACATCTAGTTTGAGTCAAAATTAGGATAATTATCCTCAGGTGGGTCCTCTATTCCTAACCAGGTGTTGATTTTGGAGGGTGAGATTAGGATTTCTTACCTTCTAACCTTAGAGACCATTTCTTCTTCCAGAGAATTTCTAAGTGGATCATTGACAAGTTCTAAATTACAATAGAAATGTCTCAAAATCTTAGTGCAAAATGGAAGTTTGACTAAAAGCCAAGGCATATAGGATTCAAGATAAGGATTGAGGTTGAATTTCAATACCTCTTGAAGAATACTGAGGTCAATGAATTGCATCTTGCGCACTTTTCTCCTTGAAAAGTGATATAGGAATTTTTGTGACTCTTCAATCTTCTTCACATTGAATCCCTTTGGAGGGAATGTAATTTCTTTTTCCCTGACATCTGGTTCCTTTGAAGATTGACCACCTTTTTTGCCTTTTGATTGAAGGGCCTCCTCAAGAATGTTTGCCATTGCTTTGGCAAGGTTTTTATCAAACTTTGTCCCTTTGGATGGCTTCTCAGAGAAAGAAGGAGTGTCAGAGTCTGAAGTCGGAGGAGTTGGTGCCTTGGTCTTTTTGCCTCTACAGGAGAAATATCCTTCTTTGATTGAGCTCTTGTAGCTATGGGTTCCTTGATCACGATCCCCTTGACCTTAGGCTTGGCTTACGGCTTAGATTTTGCTTTTGGTTTGGGAGTGAGCTTTTATCTTTTAGCTGGAGGAGATGGAGTAGATTCATGTGATTGCTGTGACTCAAAAGGAGTATTAGGAGTGGTGGTTTTAGTTCTAACCATTTTGATTGAGAGAACAAGATTTTTTGAAATTTTTCTTGTGTAAGTTGAAGGTTTAGGGCACAGGTTTTTCACAAGAAATTTTAATGGGTTTTATCGAAAATGGAGTGAAGAAGTGCTTTTGAAAAGTTTTTCTGAAAGGTTACTCGGAGAATTACTTGATGTAATTTTGTGAAAATGACATAATACACAGTAATATAACCCTGTTGCCCAACATTACTCAAGGGCTCCCTCGAGTGATCTTGGGCCATTACTTGAGGGCTCCCTTGAGTAATGCTTTCTGAAAATTTAAATTAATGCAATTTAAATGTCTACCTGTCATAAGTAATATTGTAATTACTCATGTATATTCCCTCAATCATTTGATGGCATTTTAAGATAGATTTGAATGGAAATTGGATTGATTTTTAATCTGCACTAATGATTACTCAAAGCCTTACTCGAGTAATTTTGATGGTTTACTCGAGGACTCCCTTAGTAATCTGTCTATTCATTTCCTGACTATTCATTTCTAACCATTATGCCATTTCCTTTTGAATTAATGCTTCACTGCCACATTTTCCAGGTCATTACTCGAGTGGTTACTCGAGTAATCCATACAGTTACTTCAAGTTATTACTTGGGTAATGATAGTTACTTGAAGTTGTCCCTTGAGTGATATAGTACTCTATTAACTTCTGCTTTTCATACCCCAAAACAGACTATCAAGATCCTACAAAACAAATTGTTAGAAAACTTCGATGCCTAAGTTAGTAATCATCAAAACATCAATAAATAACATCATATGACATTTTGTAAATACTAAATAACTTACAATTTGTAACATCCTCCTTTTTAACACTTTGAGTTAATTGTAGTATAATTATATTTAGTCAAAGGGTTAGAACAAATTAATAATTTAAAAAGAAATATCAAGTTCAAAAAAAAATCTCTATAAGTAAAATAATGAAATATATCTCTAAAATATTTATTTAAATATATTGGGTATGTGGGTGTAAAATTATCTTATTATTAAAAGAATAATATTAAAAAAATATGTTAACTGAATTTTATACCCCTTGTTATTATTTTATCTTTTTTATTTTTAAAAAAAGTATTTTATTAAAAAAATAACCCAAACTCTAAATTCTCTTTCCTATAAATACCCCATCTCTTGCTCTCAAAAAGAAACCCTAGCCGTAGCTCATCTGCAAAATGCTTAGGTTCATTTTTTCTCCCTCCTTTTTACTTTTCATATCGTGTTTCCCCATGTCCCCATTGATCAGATACATGTCTTTTCACCTTTACATTTACTTGTTCCCTCTTCTTCCTTTTGTTTAAGATTTGAAACCGTGGCTTCTTGTTATTTTTCCTTCTTGCTGTCACTTCGTTGCTATAGATGTGGGTATATAAAAAAAAAGAGAACAAAAACTCACCTATCATCTTGTACCTTTGTATACGCCGTTTATCTTGACTCCATTTTTTTTTCTTTTCATGGGCATAGAGTGTATCAGCAATTATTTATTTCTCTTTTGTGATCCCTTTACCCTATGTTTTTCCAGCAATCAAAACTTAAAGCGTATACCCTACCAAGCCTATGCCTCTTTCGTCCTTTTCTTGTGGTGTGGGTATACTTTATCTTTCATAATCCATCAGGATCCTTCTGTCTGCGTACATTCATTCTTTCATTTTCTTTTTATAGTAATAAAAAAAATTTATATGTCAAATGTCAAAAATGATTTCTGAGGAGTTTGGTGAAAACAACTACAACTAGCATCTTTTCGTCCCTCTGTGTGTGTGTGTGTGTATAGTTATATAATATAAAATAACATCACCACATTTATTGCTTTGGCCTAGGAGATAATTGCCTTGACATTTCAACATGCGTGAGTCTGGGTGTGTACATATGTACATCTATTTTTCAAATCTAAATATCTTGATTTGTTTTAATTCACAAATAAAATTAAATCTTAACATAAGAACAATTCTAAGTTAGATACTGAGAATGGGTGCAATAAATAATATTAATTTTAGAGAGTTGCACAAGATCTTGGAGTAGTTTGGATTATACATTGATAGATATTTATATCTGTGATCTTGTAGACTCTCATTGAGAGCTTTAGAGTAACATTTGTGTGATTACCTGTACGCTAGGGAGTAACAGGTAACTCTGAATATTTTTCATATACTTGTGAATAGTGTATGATTTTTGAATGACTATTTTTTTTAAAGAAAAATGGACTGAATTATATGTATATGTGTTTGTATTATAAATTCTCAAATAAGTAGTGTTACAAGTAAATTTCTATATAAATCATTATATTCATATAATTAATAATTTAATGATAATTAATGTATTATTGGATTATTATTTCATTTTTAGCATGTTTGAATATGTGATTATATTTGATATGAATGGAAGCATGAATTATTGTACTTTATCTTTTAATAATATTTTATTTATCACTGTCATGGTGGTTGCATCTGTGATGGGTTGGAGTGAGGAGGAATTTGTATGTTGAGATCTTTTACCACGTAGTATGCCATACTCGGTGCACAGTGGATGGTACTTGTCAGGGCCCCTTCTTCCATGTTTTCCTTTGGCTGGGATTTCATTGGAGCTGTAGGACATTGTGACACCTCCTTAGTTGTATTCTTTTAAGGAGGGGAGCCATAGCCTAGACTTAAGCTCTACACCTTTGCCCGAGTGTATCTTAAGAACTGGTGAGCTTGGGATAATCCAGTTAAATGGATGGGTTTCTGTTGGACAATGTGTTAGCCTATGGCTCCAGTCAGCGAAATAAAGATGGACGGTGATATAAGGGAGGTTGCATCTTACATATTGCATAATTGTATATTACATGTTGTGATGAAAATACAGATTGATATAATGGTGATTAAACTTATTTTTGTCTTGTATGAGAATTATGGTATATATGAATATATATGTAATCAGTTCCTTTTTATCATATGAGATTTACTTGTGTATGGTAGAAACTTTCAGTAGTTACTGAGACGTGAAATCTCATCCCTATATATTAACATTTTCAGGTGATTTTTCTAGTAAGGAGGAAGGGAAGACACCTATGGAGTAAGCCTTAGAGGCTCTTTTGTGCTCCTAGAGCTCATGTTATGTCATTTTTATTGCCATGACCCTAAGACTTCCGTATTTTATTTTGTTTTGTTGAAATGTTTTGGAGGATTTGATTTAAAATTGTGACATAGGCTTTATTTAAACTTATTTGTATTTTGATGGTTTGGAAAGTGAACATCCTTATTAGCGATATTTGAAACATTCGGTTCAGTATTTGGTTGTTTTGATTTGAGGTGTTACACAATTAATTGGGATTTACCATTCCCAATTCTCTTCTAATATATAAGAATTAATCTTTTGCAAGAGGTTTTGTGAAGATATTAGCTAGTTGAAGATGAGTTGGAATGAATATTACTTTGACATCTTTCTTTTGGACATGATCTTTGATGAAATGATGTCTAACATCAATATGCATGGTTCTGGAGTATTGAACTAGATTCTTTGCTCAGCTTATTGTGCTAGTGTTGTCACAGTATATAGTTATCTCCTTCAAATAATTACCAAGATCTTGTAGTTGTTGCTTTAGCCATAACATTTGTGTGTAATAACTTGATGCTGCAACATACTCAACTTCCGTTGATGAAAGAGATACTATATTTTGTTTCTTGCTAAACCATGACAGGAGTGAACCTCCAAGAAACTGGCTTTATCAACAGATATTCTTTCTGTCTATCTTGTATCCTCCATAATCAGAGTCTGAGTATGAAACTAAATATTCACTTCTTCCTTTAGGATACTAGAGACCTAATTCTACTGTGTCAGTAAGATATCGAAAGATATGTTTGACGGTTTCAGCATGTGACTCCTTTCGTGCTGATCGATATCTTACACACATACCAACACTAAATTGGATGTCAGGTCTGCTTACAGTAAGATAGAGTAATGATCCAATCATTCCTCTATATCTTGTGATATTGTAATCTTTCCCCTTGATATTAGTATCAAGCAACGTAGTTGAGCTCATAGGCGTGTCCATTCCATTTGCATCATCCATTCCATATTTCTTCAATAACTCTTTCAAATACTTTGTTTAATTTGCAAACTGAGAAAGAAATTCAATTCTCCCATCATTGACATCTCAAACTCCCCTTGCGTTATCTCAGAAAATTCCTTGCACAAAGTTTCATTAGTAGCACCGAAAACTATATCATTAGCATATATTTGTACAATTAAAATATCATCTCATTTTCATTTTGTAAAAAGTGTTGTATCAACTTTTCCTCGTACAAAACCTTGATCGATGAGAAATTTACTAAGTCTTTCTACCATGCTTTTGGAGATTGTTTTAAATCATATAAAGCTTTTTTTAGTTTGAAAATATGGTCAGGCTTAGTCACATCTTCAAAACTTGGAGGTTGATCTACATACACTTCTTCCATAATGCCATTTAGGAATGCACTCTGTACATCCATTTGATATAGTTTGAATCCCTTGATGCATGCAAAGGCTAAGAGTACTCGTATAGCTTCCAATCTAGCCACTGGAGCATACGTTTCCTTATAATCAATTTCTTCTTCCAGATTATAGCCTTTGGCCTCCAATCTTGCCTTATTTTTGACAATGATTACAGATTCATCAACTATGTTCTTGAATACCCATTTAGTACAAATGATCGGATGATCCTTAGGTCGGGGTACCAAATCCCAAACTTGATTTCTTTCAAATTGGTTTAGTTCTTCTTGTATTGTTATTACCCAATCATTATCTGATAGGGCTTCATCAATGTTAGAAGGTTCAATTTTAGAAATAAAAGCAGAACAACTAACTTCATTGAAAATTTTATTTCTAGTTTTGACTCCTTCATTCACATCTCCTATGACTTGCTCTAAGGGATGACTTTTATTATATTTCCAGGCTCTAGGTTGTCCTAGTGACTGATCTTCTTCCTTGGTTTGATCAACTTTTGGGATAAAAGATTTGGAATTAAGTTGACAATTCTCTTGATTTAAAATAACTTCCTGCTCATCATCACTGGTTTTGAAAGAGGATTCAAATTCATCGAATACAACATGAATTGATTCTTTAACAACACATGTTTGTTTATTGAAAACTCTGTATGCTTTGCTCCTGTTAGAATAGCCTAGGAATATTCCTTTATCAATCTTAAAATCAAATTTTCCTAGGTTATCTTTACCATTATTATGAATGAAACACTTACAACCAAAGTTATATAGATAAGCAAGGCTTGGCTTCCTTCCTTTGTATAGTTCGTACAGTGTCTTTTCAAGTTTTGTTCTGATGTAGGCTCTATTTGAAATATAGCATGCTGTGCTCATTGCATCAGCCCAGAAAACTTGAGACACGTTCTTTTCATTCAAAATTGCTCTAGCCATTTCATTGAGTACTCTGTTCTTCCATTTTACGGCTCTATTTAGTTGAGGTGTCCTTGGAGCGGAGAAATTGTGATCAATGCCATTAGTATCACAATATTCTTTAAAGGCTTGATTTTCAAATTCTCCACCGTGATTTATCCTGATACCTGTAATTGACATACCTTTCTCATTTTAGACTTTCTTGGCAAAAAACAATAAATTCTCTGAAGGTTTCATCATTCGATGATAGAAAAATAGTCCATGTAAATTTAGAGAAATCATAAATAATGACCAATGAATATAAGTTGCCACTAAGACTTTTAACTCTTGCTAGTCCAACTAAATCCATATGCAACAACTAAAGTGGTCTGTTGGTTGTGATCTCATTTTTTGATTTGAAAGATGATTTAGTTTGTTGACTCTTCTGACATGTGTCACATATCAAATCATTTTTGAAATTTACTTTGGGTAATCCAATCACTAAATCCTTTTTTAGTAACTTGCCTAGTTGGTGCATATTGACATGAGCTAGTCTCTTATGCCATAGCCAACTTTCATCGGCGTTACTTATAAAATAGTTTTTAGAAATATTTCTACTTATATCAAGAATACAACAATCACCTTCCCTTTTTGCTTTGAGCTTTGCTTTGAGATTCTTCTTATCTAATTGTAAATCTTTCTTGTTTATAATTAGACATTCCTCTGAGTCAAATATTACCCAATTGTCTTTATCTATACTTTGACTCACGCTTAGTAAGTTATGACATAAGCCTTCAATGTAATAAATGTCTTGGACTTATATATCTTTGTCGTTTTTTATTTCACCAATTCTTGCTATCTTTCCGGATTTATTTTCTCCAAATTTTACCTTTCCGCCTTCTTTAGGTTGTATCAAGGTAAAACTTTCAAAATCACCAGTCATATGTCTGGAGCATCCACTGTCTATGAACCACTTGTTGTTTTTGGATGCTTTAAGACATATCTGCATTCAAATACGGTTAAGTCTTAGGTAGCCATATCTTTTTGGGTCCTTTTGGGTTAGTACAAATTATATTTTGAATATGTGAACCTTTAGGTACCCATTTGTAGGTTCCAATCTTTCCTTTCTTTTTATGAAGGCATGATGAAGTATAATGACCCTTTCTATTACAGTAATTACAATATGCGAAAGGATTTGATGCATGTACAGAATACTGAAAATAACTCAAGTATGTCTTACCTCCTACTTTCTTTCTTCCTTTCCTTTTATCTGATTTTGGATCATATCCAATACCAGATCGGTCATTTACAAATCATTGAGCTTTTAAAATCACATTTAACATCCCACTTCCTTTGGTGAATTTTTCAAGAGTTTTCATGAGATCAATGTTTTTCCTTTTCAAAGAAGAATAGTTTTCACAATCCTTTTCTAAAACATCTTTGAGGTTTTCTTCAAGATTTTTGTTTTTCTTTTTGAAAACAACTAATTCCTTAACTACTTTGATGAATTCAAAATGTAAAGCATTATATTCAAAGAGTAATTTATCATATGTAGGATCAAAATCAATTACCTCTTCTTCTTCTGTTTCTTCTTGAGCAACCAAGCATATATTAACAACTTCTTTATCATCGCTCTCTTCATCTGATGAACTGTCTCCCCATATGGTGGATACGAAGGCTTTCTTCTTGTTATAGAACTTGCCTTTTCTCTTTTCTTTTTTTTCTAAGCCAGTTCTTGACATTCTGATTTGATATGTCTTAGCTTTCCACGTTCATAGTAGATGATGTGTTCTTTACTTCTTGTTCCTCCTTTCTGAAAGTTCTTGAATCCTTGGCCTTTCTTGTAAAACTTTCTGAATCATTTTATTATTAGACCCATTTCTTCATCGTTGAAATCTTCATCATATTCTTGGGTTTCTTTTTTCACTTTTAGTGCAAGGCCTTTCTTCTTCTTTTCTTCAATATCTTCTAGTTCTCATTTGAACTTTAATTTACTTTCATATTCAGAGAAACTTCTGAATAAAGAAGCAACTGATCGCATTGATTTGCATTTTGCTTCCTCTATCGCAGTGACTTTGGCCTCCCATTCTTTTAAAAGTATGTTCAGTATCTTTCTTACTTGGGTATATTGATCATAGATTTTCCTAAGTACTGCAAGTTGATTAACAAGATAAGTATATCTAAGTTCGAATTCAGCTATTAACTCACCTGATTTTGTTTGAAGTAAATCAAACACAGTAACCAGAGTATTGATCTAGTTTTCTTCTATTCTCGAAGTTCCTTCATGAGCTATTTTCAGGGCTTCCCACATTTCTTTAGCCATTGGAAGTGTGCAGATCCTAAAGTACTCATTTTGACTCAAGGAACTTTGACTCATTAGAATTACCTTGCTATTGAGTATGATGAGTTTCTTGTCATTCTCATCATATTCTACCGGTGTCTTAGGAACCTTCTGTGAATCTACAATTTTTTCAGGCTTGTAGTTTTTACTCTTAATCATGTCCCATAGTTCGTATTCTATAGCCATTACGAATACTTGAAACTTAGCTTTCCAGAAAGAGAAGTGTTCACCACTGAAACCTTGTAGTCTAGTGATAGAAGCTCCGTCAGAAAGAAAGCTCCGTCGGGAAGAATTTCTTCACCCATGCTTGCCATTGGATCCTTCTTAGGTTGTTATACCTGAATAAGAAGACTTACGCTCTGTTACCAAAAGTTAGTACAATCTTTTCACCCAAGAGGGGGTAAATTGGGTGATACCAGAATATTCGTTACGTATATAAAAATTGACTGGAAATTTAAAGCAGTTAAGAGCTAGGAGAAATATCATCGAAGTGTACACTGGGAGTTATACTGGTTTGGCCACAAATACATTGATCTACGTCCAGTCCTCAGAGCTTCTCTGAGAGTTTCACCATATCTTCTAAGATTCAGTGGGTTCTTGGCACCTCAATGCACAGCAAGTTCCTTCATTGGATACTTGCTCCCCCTTACACTTTGTAATCAAATCCCCAACTCAAGGTTCCACAGCCTTAAGTTATCTCAATAACAAATATTGAGTTTGTAATGAAAATCTCTCTCACAGAGCAAATATATAATCACTGAAGTACAAAGAGTGAATATAAGAAATGGAGAACTAAGAATATATTGGTCAATGTAAGTTTGCGTGTTCTCAGTTGTTGTGTTCTGTTCTTTGTTGAATGCTCCATATATATAGATGAATTTTAATGTCCGTTGGAAGCATTTCAAACGTGTCTATTAGAGTCGCACAGCTTTGTTTGACCATTCTTCGAATTTGAAAACTAGCCGTTTGTGGTAGGTGAGCGTTTCGAACGTTGCGGATGATATGTTTGACTTTTCTCTCAATGCATGATCTCTTCATTATTTTTCTGTAAATATACTCATAATACTAATACAATGAAAGATTAGTCTTATAGATAACAAATTAATGAACAACAAATCAAAATATACTTTCTGTACTGTATTACTCTAGTTGCTACTCGAGTGATTATGCTTCATTACTCGAGTAGTCTCTTGAGTAACCTCATTAAGTGAGTGTTTGGGAAGATCCCAAACCTAAGTTTGTACAACCCGAGACAAAATGTTTCTCACACACTTACCTCATAAATTGTAAAAGCTATTCTCAAAAGCTAATCCAAACACACTAAAAATAAGCTAGAGAGTAAGTTAACGTTGTTTGACCATATTACTTGAGTAAACCAGCGAGTAATTCGTTTTACAAAACTTGGCAGACTTGCTTACTCGAGTGATCCCTCGAGTAAGTGTTCCTTTTATTCTTTGATTACTCTAGTGGTCCCTTGAGTAATGCTTTCAATTCTTCTCTAATTACTTGAGTAATCCCTCAAGTAATGTCTGTTAGATATGAATAGTTTTGATGATGTCAAATATAGATGTTAAATATGAGCAAAAAGTTTGTATAATATACTTATCTTCCACATTGACTAACTACCATATTTAATGTTTTATATCTTGTAGATTAGTCATAGACATCATTGTGGATTGATATTATAATGCCTCATAAATGGAGAATAATCATCAAGAAGAAAATCAAGAGGCAAGGAATTGAAGAAAGAAGAAAGAAAGATGAAGATTGAAGATATTCATCAAGAAGATTGAAGTTGGATTATGAAGAATGATCATCAAGAGGAAAAACAAGAAGGAAGAGATTAAAGAAAGAAAAACTTGCAAGATTCAAGCTCCTAGAAGTGATACCAGAGGTTTTTATGATCATACGGAAGTTGGAATGGGTCAATATGAAGCTAAAATGATGTATACGGAAGCTATGGTACCTTTGGGGATGATTACCCGAGTAATCACTCGAGTAATATGGTATTGTCTGATTTTGGAGGTGTTTACTCGAGGCCTTACTCGAGTAATCTGCCGGGTTATTTGATGAATCACTCGAGGCGGAACTTGAAGTAATGGGCACTCTGTTTTTCACGCGGCAGAATAGAGGTTCGGTATTTTGATGATATCTCTCCAACCACATGTCGGATCTAACTGAAACTGGTGGCATATGAAACTAGACTTCCAACACGAAATTTTGACACCAAGATCACATTCAAAGGAGTTCAGATGAGGGAGATATGATCTGTTGAAGTTGACTTATGAATCACCATCATATTCTAGGACAGCTTCGGTATTTTGGACATAACTATC
This sequence comes from Inga leiocalycina, assembly GCA_963242795.1. NCBI lineage: Eukaryota > Viridiplantae > Streptophyta > Magnoliopsida > Fabales > Fabaceae > Inga > Inga leiocalycina. The sequence continues at coordinate 66,871,631 of OY725321.1, forward strand.
AAAATACGTATCGGATTGACACGAAACCGGTGCCATATGAAAGAAGACTCAAAGAGCTTTCCATGGATATATAATTTGTCACATTTGAAGCTATATCCTAAGAGCTATGACTTCTGGAAGTTGCTGCTCGTGATTTCAGGATTGTCCAAGAATAGTAGATACTCTTTGGATCATAACTTTCTGTACACAACGAGTTTGGAGCTAATTTTTGTTGCATTGGAATGTAGATAATGAGGGCTTTCCGATGATATATAATTTTCCATGTTTCGAGTCAAAATCAAGAATTTACTTGAAGGCACCACTCGAGTAACTAGTTGATAACAAAAGACTTTACTCGAGTAGGTACTCGAGTAATCAGATAGAAAACTTCCAGTTGCTCTCGGCCTGCCAACGTTACTCGAGTAAGTAGTCGAGTAACCATGTAGATCACTTGCAGTTGCTCTCGGCATTTTGTACCACTGCCAATGTTACTCGAGGAGCTACTCGAGTAACTCACTATGGTAAGCAAAAACTTGAAGTTGATCAAAGTTTTCCCGATGATACTCGAGTAAGTACTCGAGTAAACTTTAATGAATACTCGAGTAGCTACTCGAGTAAAGCACTGTGCTAGTAAAACTTGAAGAAATATTTAGATGAAAACTTCAAGTCACTACTGGAGTAAAGCACGAAAACTTCAAGTCACTACTGGAGTAAAGCACGAAAACTTCAAGTCACTACTGGAGTAAAGCACTGTGTATGCAGAGTTATTTAGAAGAGAACTTCAAGTCACTACCCGAGTAAGCTATGCAGAAAATGGAAGGCCACTCGAGTAGTCACTCGAGTAACATGTGAAGAAACTTGATGTTTACTCGAGTAATGCTTCCCAGAAAAACAGAACAGCGTCCCGAAGATTCTGGAAATCAATGGAATGATCATATAACTTATTCTTCTTGCTTCTAATCACTCTAATACTTCATTATATTAGTGATTGATGTATTTTTCCAGGAATACAATGAAGATATGATGTGGAAAGTCAAATGGTGAATTTACGGAAGCGGAGCGTCAACGTTCACAACGGCTAGTTTTCAAATTGAAGAAGCCAAACTCCAACGGATATATTGAAATGCTCAAACGGTCATCAACCTTCATCAACTATAAATAGAAGAGCATTCAGAGTTCAGAACACCAACAAAAACACTACAACGAGAAACATGCAAAGATCATGAATCATCTACTCCAACCCAACTACTCTCCGTTCTTATCCATTTTCTATATCATGTATATTTGAGAGAAAGGCTATTTTCATTATGCTTCAGTATTTATCTATTCACTTCTGAGAGAGAAGATTGATTGTAATCTTTCATCATCAAAGTTGTATCCTTACGGTGTGTAAGGGGGAGCAACTTGGTTGTAATCTTACGGTGTGTAAGGGGGAGTAATCTCAGTGCGAGAATTGTAAAGGCTTTACAAGTGCCCGGATCAAACTTGTGAGATTGTAGTGGTTCTCAAGTACCCGGTTAAACTTGAGGAAGATAGTGGATTGAAAATCTCAGGAGGAGCCTGGGGACTGGACGTAGGTCATTGTGGATTGGGCCGAACCAGGATAAATCACAGTTTGCATATTCTCTTCCCTAAGCTCTTATACTTCCAGCATATATCATTTAAATATCTAACTGTGATTTATGATTCATTACTTTCATATTTATTGCTTCCTCTAAGATGCGAAAAGATTTCTAAAGTTCTTAAGTTTTTACCTTACACCCAATTCACCCCCTCTTGGGTGTCAGCCGGTTCTAACAATGTCATCTAAATCTTAGCCGAGAGTACTTGCTTCTTTGCTTACTTGATTACTCGAGTAATCCCTCGAGTAATTCAATCTTTTCATTTCTTGTTACTCGAGTGATCCCTCGAGTAATATAACTCATTTCTTAGCTGAGAGTTACTGCATTATTGCTGCTCTGATTACTCGAGTGATCCCTTGAGTAATGGTTCAAATAACTTTTCAGATTACTCGAGTGATCCCTCAAGTAATACCATGCAATTTTTGATAGAGAGCTACTGGAACAATTTCTCATACATTACTTAAGTGATCCCTCGAGTGATGAAGATCATTGCCTAAGGGCTTACTCGAGTAATGTCTTCAAAAATCTCACAGTGTTCCTTTCTCCTGTACTATGTTTTTCACTTCATCCTCATTAATTGAGTACCTACTCAAGTAATGCTTTTACCTATCATGGAAAGCTTAGTTACTTTGTTCAAACCTTTTTATTTATTATCAAAACCCTTTGTATAATTAATCAAATATTTGTTATCATCAAAACATATGGGATCTAACAATAACTGCTTTTGGTCCAACCAGAACTCCTTTGGTTAAACAAACCAAATTAGAAAGCAAGAAGGAACTAAGTTGCGACACATAATCAATTTTTCTACTCCCCCTATTTTTGGCTAGCCCATTAGGAGGACCATTTAGTGACTTTTAAAACATATCATCACCTCCATTCTTTATGTCTTGGCATCCAACATCAAGAAGGAGGAGAGAGAAACCAAATCTCAGTTTCAAGAAAGGTAAGAAACTTTTCTCTATGATTTTACCCTCCTACTCACTTTTCTAGCCAAAAATGTCTTCATGAACATTGTTCCTCTTGGTCTAAGATTCATTTCAATGGTTTTTTTTCAAGAGGTGGTGTTTTGAGGCATTTATAAAGGTCTAAAGTTGTAGAATCAAGAAATAAAGCCTAGAAGAAGTAAGAGATGAGTAAAAGCTTCAATTTGAACCATATATTGCGTGATTTGGGTGAGCTTAGTGGAATGGTGATGGTTGCCACAAATTTTGATTATTTGAGTATTTTTAGTATTTATTGTGTTTTGGTCATAGAAATGGTGTCACATAATGCCAAATGATGTTTTAATGGAGGATAAATGTCAAATCTTGAAACTTGTTGGTTGTTGATTTTGTGTGGTTGTTTTCGGCCAAGGCAGAACATATGGTAGGAGTTTGATTTTAGTAATTTTAAGGACACCAATGGATTCCTTATAAAAAATTGTGTGGGAATATGGTGTAGTTTTGAATTTGGATCAATTGGAAACAAAGTTTGAAAATTGGAAGTTTGGTATTGATGCTGCCAAAATTTTTATTTTTAAAGGTAGTTTGCTTGTGGTGTATTTTTGAATGCCTAAACTTTATCCAATGACCCTGATATTTTCTAGAACAAAAGTAGACAGGTGAAGATTGAATTTGACATATAATATATTCAATTTGGGTCAGTATATTAGGAGTTATAAACTATTAAAGTTAAGCCATGATTCTAGAAAGATAATGGTGGCATACTGATTGTGATGTGTTTTTATCTATCCAAATCAAATCCAATAGCCATGAAGTTTTCTAGAAATAAAGTAGACACAATAAACTTTAATTTTATGGGTAACTTGTAGCAATTGGATAAGTACACAAAAAGTTATGATTGAATGAATTTGGGTATTAATTCTGGACAGAATTTGGTGGCAAGAGGGAATAATTATAGAATCTGGAATTATGTGTCTGAACTATATGGATGATTATTTTTCCCTTAAAGTAGACTTAATAAGGGTCATATAGGGCTTTGAACTACCATAATTGGAAGTTTGCAGAATTAGTTATGATTTTTCAAAAAGTTAAGAGTCTAAAATGCCCCGAAAGTTTTCAGTGATGGGCATTAAGCACCTGGAAGTTTTTGAGGGGGGAAATATTCCCCGGAAGTATAAAAATTAGGGCAATTTCACCCTTCTGTTAAAGATTTAAACGATCAACCGTTAGTTGACCAACATATAATGAGGTGGCTATGCCATATAGGACTTTATGCCACCTATAATGCCACATCATCACCCTTACTATTAAAAAAGAAAGAAAGAAAGCTCTACTCCTCCGGCCATTATGAGTGTACTGTGCAAGCAATGAGGCTACGCGCATTGCAGCAAATAAAAAGGAAGAGACTTTCTTTGAGTTATTTATAGGAAAAAAAGAATAGAAATTCTATAGCAGATTTCAGAAGAGAAGAATAGGGTTTTGAATCAACAAAACAACGAAATCCTCCAATCAGTACATTCACCCTATGTTACAGATCTCTCAAATTAACCAAAACATATTAAAGAACATATGAAGGGGAGAAAACGTCGACACAAACCAGAGAAAGAGCTTCATCTTTCAAGTCACTACCATAACAAATCTAGCCATAAATGTTTTGTGAATGCCGATCCTTCAAGAGGTGGTATGGAGTATAGATGGATCCTTCAAGATTTACTGCTATATGGAAAATCCATAAATCGAATAAAAAACCAGAAATCGAATAAACCCAGAAAACATAAGTATAAATAAACCCATTGTGTCTTGGAACACAAATCTCATCACCAATATGGACTTGCTTTATTCATATGAGATTCAATCAGAGAAGGATCACTGGAGAAATAAAGGGGGAAGAACTGAAGACAGATATTGAAGAAGAAGATGGAGAACTGATGCTTATCACGCCGTGAATGCCCACAATCGGCGCTCAAATTTGATGTCGCTGTCGATTTGACCATATGTTGAAGAAGAAGATGGAGAACTTACTTTATTCACACGAGATTTAACCACATCTCGTTATTGCTCTTAGCTCCCTCTCCATGCCTACAATCGACGCCTAAACTTAGCCACGTTGCCATCTCATGCTCGCAGTGACCTTGAATGGAAACCCATTACCACTGGTCTCATGCGCTTATCTCCCTCCCAGTGCTTGCGATCGCAGATTGAAGATGGATGCTTTCTTAGAGGAGGGCCTGTGAAGAGGAGGAAAGCTAGAAGCTTTCTTGAAGAGATAAGAGAAGGGTTATCGAAAAAAGGAATAGAGGGAGGAAACTGAGGGCTACGGTAGGGGGAGAGTGAGTTGGAAAGTAATTGTTGATGCTAGATGATGAGGTGGTTAGCATTGGGTGCCATGTGTACAATCCAGTTAACTTTAACTGTCAGATTTAACATTATCAATGGTAGGGACAAAATTGCCTATTTTTTATACTTCTGGGGCACATTTGCCCCCTTAAAAACTTTCAGATGCCTAATGGCCATATGTGAAAACTTCTGGGGTATTTAAGGCCCTTATCCCTTTTACAAATTTCAGGGAAAAATCTGTCAGCTTCATGTCATATGTGAATTTGAGACTTAATGGCTTAAATGTAATAATTAGGAACTTCAAGGGTTAGAGTTAGGCACTTAAAGTTGATGTGGGCTCATTACCTATGCAATAACCATAATGCCCTTCCCTTAATAATAACCAACTCAAGTGTCTTGATTTAATAAAGAATTTGAATAAGTAATAACTCACCCTTAAATTATAATCTTTCGGATTCGATATTTGCCCAGGACAACGAGGAACGGTAATCGAGGTTAGGAGTTGGAAAGACCAACATGTAGTCACTTATCTCTCACATACTATATATTATGCTATATGTATGTATGAAGCAACATTAAATTAGGCATTCACATGAGAAGGGCTAGAGCCCAGAAGTATACCCAGTGCTGTAGTTAAGGACAGTTGTCCTTGTATTTGCCCAACCCTATACTACTTGCATATCCAGTATTTGTGCTTGTATGCATATGGGGATTTGTAAACTAAATTTTATGCTACTTGCATATCTGGTATTGGTGCTTGTATGCATAATAGAATTTAGAACTTTATGCTATTTGCATATCTGGTATTAGTGTATATACCCATAACATGAATTATCTCTGAATGTTTGAGTATGCTGCTTGTATTGTAACCTTGGTTGACATGACATCTATTATATATGCATTTTATTTGAGATGATATTTGTTACAACTGGGATTCTTTTGAACCTCACTCTTTCCAACAACAAAATTTTACAGCTAGGGCAGAAACTTCAGCTGACAAGAAGGTAATTATGGGGGACATAAGTACAAGACTTAGGATTTTATTTCCCGTTGGTTATCTATTTTGGGAATTGTATTTGATGTATATAAACCTATAGTCAATTTAGTACTAGCAGTATCAATAGTTGTATAATGTAACCCTAAATAAGGATGATGTATAGTGGTAACCAAATACCTAGGGCTTATTAGTAAACCGACATAAAGTGAGTTTGGCAGAGAATGTTTTTGAAATTACTTTGATATTAAGAAATGGAACTAAAATGAACAGGCAGTAATAATTTGCAAACCAAATTGATACTGCATTAGAAAACTTTTAAAAACCCTACTCTAATGTAGGGTGCATATTTCATTAAAGTTAGGAACCTTATTGTTTGTTAATGACCTTGTAGTCTCTGAATTGAAGTTATTTTCCTATTAAGCCCTATTAAATGTCTTGAAAACATGGTGTTACACTTCTTCTTGATCCTAGCAACATACAAAATAAAGATTATAAGTAGGATGTCAAGGAAAAATCAAGTAACAGTAAGGTGTTTCCTAACATTGGAGGTGTTGTCGCCATATGAACAATATTTTGAGACTAAAGGATAAAAGATCCTATTTCCTGACCCAGTTTGGCAACCTCATCATCCGAGAATGGGACATTTATACCGTCCTCTCCTTGTCAAACATTTGTGACATTGACTTTACGTTGATCATCTTTAATTTGCTTATGATGGTGTGTGGGTAGCATTTGTGTATACAATAGCGTCGACAACAACACACGGCAACGGGACATCCAATAAAAGAGAGCAAGGTCCTCCACTCTCTAGTGTGGGACCAGGGTTACCATGTCCAATCCCTAGCGGCTTGTAACTGCCTTTGGTGCTAAGAAAGGCCGGGATTCTTAGGTAAGAGAATGAAATAATTAATTAAACTAACCTAAGGAAAAAATTAATGTTATATTAATTTAAATTATTTACAAACTTGAGATCTATGTTCATCATCACCGATCCCGACTTGAATGCTAGACAACACCATCGATCTCATCTCACCACGTAGCTCATGTAACAGCTCTTCTTGAAGCTCTTGTTAAAGTGATTGACACATTTCCACCTTGAGCTCTGCTCAGACTTCCTCTCGAACCCTAGCCACAAACTCTCTACTTAGTTCACTTTGTCCATAACGTTTTGAACTTCATCCAAAGTATCTGGAGAGACCAATTCCCCTTAGCTCTCCTTTAACTTGACCAGGGTAATCTAGCTTCCCAAGTGCCATTGCTAAGATGTCCATCCTTCTACTTTAAGTGAAGGAACCTTGTTTGCTCTACTCTTCAAGTTCATTCTGTAGCATACCATGGATAAGTATAACTTAATTACATGCAATCTTCTAAGGAAAATGAAACACACTTAAATATACTTTATATTAAATACTCAATCCTTCCAACGACATCAACAATAATTAGATTTATATATTTTTCTCCCTCCATCCTCCCTGCTTTCCATTTTTTGTGACGTGGGGGAGGAGGCTACGCCAGCACGATAATGCTAGGATCTGATTTGGTGGCTTCCTCTATTATTTGCAAATCAGCCTACATCATCTTCTTTTCTAGCTTTCGATAACCCCCATGAGACATGCAATGTGGATAATTATTTTTAGCTCACCACTCTTTATTTGATTCACTTAATTCCTATCAGTAGAGAATAAAGAAAATTAAGTCAGTGAGGTCAAATAAATTCAAACAAAATGTTTCATACTATGATGAACAAAATATATTTAATGCCCCAAATTATGTATAAGGGCTAATTGACTCTAAAAGTGAATGTAATTAATGTTAGACAAACACTTTCGGAAAATACAGTGTGAATTATGACCGAATTAGCAGTAGACAATGCCCAAACCCTGTACTTAAGTTCAATTATTATAGCCAAGTCTAAATTGACTTAAAAATGAAGGGAAGGGCACATGGAAGGGTTAAATAATGTGTTTAGTAGTAATTCAATAGAAATTACCATAGTCAGGGACAAAACGGGAAGTAAGAAATTTATTAGCCAATTAGTCAGCTACCAAAGAGGAAATTCACCATCAACTAAAAGAGCAAGAGGAGTGACTAACTAGCTAATGGAATTGATTAGAGGAACTATATGGTTACATGCATGTTGAGGAGCTATTGGATCAAGACACTTGTCACCATAGGATTTAGTCAAATTTTTAAACTCTTTTTCCTTTCCCTCTTTCCTCAAAGTCAGCCATAAAGGCATGGAAGGAGTTGAAAGCTGATCATTCATCATCTCATACTCTCTCTCTTCAGCTCTCATTTTGTTCAAGTATGGAGGAGTAAAGAGAAAGAAGAAATCAAGATAGGTGAGTTCTTCCTCTTGCATCTTAAAAATGAAGATGACCTCAAATGCTCAAAACCTCTTCATTAATCTTTACCATCTTGATGAGAGCTTCATTCTTATGGTTTTAGATTTTCAAGAGGAGGTATTTTTGTGAACTCAAGAAAGCTAATGGTTGGAGAATCAAAGAGCAAGCTAGAGAAAGAGGAAGAGGTAAGCAAAGGCTACTTTTTGATATGCATAGTGTGGTCATTGGTTAAGAACTTGAATTTTTGGAATTTTGCCCTATTTTCGTGTGACATATGGTTTTAGAGAGTTCATAGTGTTTTGATTGTTGTAATAGTGTCTTGTATTGTGTTTTGGATAACGGAATTGATTTGGGACTTGAATGTGGAGTTTGGTAAATTGTAAGATTTTGTGTTAAATTCTATCCATAATAGAACATGAGAAAGGAATGAGAATTTGGTTGTTTTGATATTTCCATTGGATTCTATGTGGAAAACTACATGGGGAGTAGCCCCGGTTGTGAAATTTGACCTTTGGAAACATTTATTGAAAAACTGAAAATTCTGTCAAGTGAAATTTCTTTGTAGGGGAGCTACTTTGCATGGTATTTTGAAATAGCAAATGATGTCAAAATATGAAACTTTCCAGTTTTGTAGTAGACATTGCAAGTTTTAAAATCACATAAAGTATGAGTCATTTGAGTTTGTGTGCTAAAAGTTATGTTCGTTGTAAGTCAGCCAGGAAACAGGTCACTTTTTGGCCACGGCTTGGCATTTTGGCTGTAGCCAAAAAGTATATAACTAGTTCTTGGCAGAGGCCAAAAGGGTCTTGGCCATGGCCCAAAGCTTTCTTACCTGTTCTTGGCCATGACCCAAAAGTTTGTCCTATTCTTAGCTATGGCCCAAATGTTTTGGCCGTAGCCAAAATGTTTCTGACCATCTCTTGGCCACGATCAGGCCAAGCCCCAATTTCAACACGTTGAGTTTTGAAAGATTGTCTCTAGTATGGTTCTTTCCAACCCTTTAGGCATTTGTTTAAGCTTTTAATAGCTACCTAAAGGTCTCAAATGATAACCATTCCTAAGTGTCTTGGAGTTAAGAATTGGAATAGTGAATAACTTATCATCCTTGATTATGATTTATAGGATTTGATATCTACCTTGAGCGTAAGAAACTGGTGTCTGAGCAGGAACAGAAAGAACAAGGTAGTAACTCTTTCTCTTATATCATGTATAATGATATGTATATATTTTCTTATCATTGAATTGTGATGTACGTGATTGCTGCTGTGTATGCTATTTTGAATACAGCTGAGAAAGCTGTCATTATTGTAAATACAGCTGAGAAAGCTGTTGTGATTGTGATACAGCTGTGAAAGCTATTGTTATTGTGAATAAAACCATAAGAGTTGTCGTTTATGTGACGAAAATCACAAATGTGCATATAGATTTGAAAGCTATCATTTATGTGACGAAAGTCACTGATGTTGCGTGGATAGTGTTGTGATACTGCTTTGTGATTTACTTACATGATCTGTATTTATATATCATATGAGTGAAATGTTACTGTTGAGATTCATTTAAAGCTCACTCCTTCCAATGACTAATCTACAGCCAGGGCTAACGAATTAAAGGAGAAGCAAGTAACCAAGGGCGGTTAGTGCTTTTGACTAGGAGATGTAGCTTCTTGTGTTGGTTATCTATTTTTGGGAATAATGTATATGATTGTAGATGATGTAAACTAGTATATTGTTTTGTAATTCCCGGTATGGGAAACTCCTGTAGACCCTACTAGATATTGTATATAACCTGAGAGTTGTCGGGAAATTTCATTGAGTACTCTGATATTTATGAATGGAATCAAACTGAACAGGCCTAATATATTCGAAAGGTAGAAGTGAGACCGTACTAAACATGTTTTGAAAAGTTTTTGAAAACCCACCTTAACACAAGACGAAACCCTGTCTTCAAGTCGGGAGTTTTAATGAGTTTTAAATTATCTGTTGGTCTCCCGTTTAATTCATAACACGTTTTTGAACCATATTAACGGCGTTCAAGGTAGGGGTTACAATATATATACTAGAAATTTGGGATCCTATCGTGATGCCACAAACAATCTCCAATCATCTAGAGAAAGATAAGAATAAACTTTACATGTATCCTTATAAATCTTTGGCCCTCGAGTGTACTTAGTTGTGAGCGATGGAGAGCTAATCCCACATATTTATCGAAAAAACTAAAGAGACAGAAAGGGAGAGAAGTAGAGACCGATCGGAATCATTAAATTATTAGATGCAGAATGATGATATATGTATGAAAGAGATGAAGATTTATAAAAACTGATATATTATTGAAGATTAAAATGATACAAACATAAAGAAAATTACAAAAAAAACAAGAAAACACACAAAGGTTTATCAACCTTTGAGGAGGAGGGGAGAGAGAATTGAGTTGTCAACACAACTCGGGGTGCCTAACAACTGAAATAAGGTGCCATTTTATAGGCGTTCGAATCAGTTACTATGCACTAATTTACTTTGGGTAAAATTACTTTAACCGGAGTAGAAAACATATTACTCAGGTAAAAGTACTCTTACTTTTGCTTTTACATAAAGTAAAAGAAAATTACATAATTTTGTCAGCCAAAGTAAAGGCAGAAATACAACTTCACAAAAGCAGAGAATTTTTTAAGTCAGCAAGTCTTGGACTCTTATGCCGACAATTTTGCTTCAAAATCAATCTTCGCGAAGGCTAATGATTTCATCATCCAAATCATGTCCGAAATATTGGGCCGGATCTTCAGCTTCAGATCCATCTGAAGATTGGTCTGACGGACTAGATTTTGATTCTTGGGTTTGAAGAAGCCCAAGTATTTCATGCAGTTGTTTGGTTAAGGCCTGTTTATCAGTTGTCGAGGCCAAACATGCTGAGATTTTTGCCTTCTGGTTAAGAAACACAGCTGATTCGTGGTCTCCTGCCATTAGGAATTTTGGATTTCGTTTGAACCACTTCTTGAGGTTTGTTTCTGATACATTGTTGATGTGAGGAAACTTTACCCACCATTTAACAGAAGAGGTCCTTTGTAATATTGGGAACAATTTCTGGAATCTTGAAGGGCCATATTTATAGTTCCATTTGAAAACCCAGGCTAAACCAAATTTTGAAAAATAATGAAGATCTGCTGGGAAAGGATCTTCACTAAGATTGATCCGACTTTTAAAGTAGTCGAACCCAATTTTCGCCGTAGTTGGTAAAATTTCTTAGATAGGACCAAAATAGTCCCACCATTAGTTGAACCATAGCGGATATTGGTATTTTATTTCCAAGTCATACAAGAACATAAAAAGCCAAGTATGACTAAAATTTGGATTTTGGTACCATAAGGTACACCACCATGCATACAAGTAATCCCAATATGTGAAACCAATTGGATTCATGTTTTCTATTGAAAATCTTTTTCTTTTGTTGAGGTCTTGACCCTAATCTTTTGGTGATAAAAACTTCTTTATTCTAAAAGTAGAATACCCATGAATGTTTTTATCATCAGTATTTTATTTATCTAGAAAATGCCTTATTTCTATAGATTGAGTATCTACAAGAATAAACTCATAAAATTTTTGTGCTTTTTTCAAAGATTTTGGAGTAAAATGGAATCCTTTCAGATAAATTTTAGCTGCAAAAGCAGCAGGAACTTTGTCACAGAAGCCTAGTTCTGTGTGGAAAAGGTTTAAGACCTTTTCTGGTTTTAACACAAAAGTGGTTTATGTTGGCTGGGAATAAATGGCTAGTTCTTTTAAAGTTGAACCAACCTTTGAAATAGTTTGTGAGGCCTTTTGGATTGCCAAAGCAACAGACTCTGGATCCAGGGTAAATGGGGTTAAGGCTTTGGGTTGTTCCATTTCGGTAACATCAGCCCATGTTTTGGTCAGCAATCTAGCCAAATTTTGATTAGCCTGTAAGGCTAGGAGGGTTTCAATTGGAAATCCATAATGAGAAGGGTCCATTATGGTTCCAGTAGTTTTTGGGGTGGATTTTTGAGTGGGTTTGGTCCCTGAAGGAGAACCCTTTTAGTGGATCGAAGATCCTTTGGTCAATGACCCTTTTGACATTTTGATTACAGCCTTGAATTGGGCTGCTTCTTCCTTTGCGATCCTTTCTGGATCTTTTTTTGCTTGGGCTTTGGCCCTTTGCTTCTTTTTCTTTTCTCTGTCACTCATTTGGATCACCTTATTTCTCCTACAAGAACTCTTTGGTTAGAAACTCTGGTAGGGAAATTTAAGCACCTTTAACAAATTCAATTTCAAAATCAAAGACACTTAAAATTGCTTGCCAACGGGCAAAGATTTGTTTTGATGCAAGGTTTTTAACATCTCTTTACAAAACATCTTTTGCATCTTTGCAATCAACTCTGATAAGAAATTTTTGATTTACCAAATCACTTTGAAACTTGTTTATCCACAAAACAATTGCTAAAATTTCTTTTTTAATTGTGGAATAGTTCTGTTGAGCCCTATTCCAATGTTTTGAAGTAAATGCAATGTAATGATCTTTACCATCAATTCTTTGTTTGAGAATGCCACCATAACCTATATCAGAGGCATCTGTTTCAACAATTTTGAATGCTTGTGGATTTGGGAGATACAAGAATGGAAGATTTTTGACTAGGGATTTGATTTTGATAATCACATTAGTATGATCATCAGTCCATGGAGGAGGAGTTTTTGAAAGACGCTCATGGAGAGGCTTAATGATATTGTTTAGGTTAGGAATGAAATCACCTACGTAATTCAAACAACCTAAGAATCTTTGGAGTTGAGTTTTGTCCAGAATATGGTCTGGAAATTTATCAGTAAACTGAATTGCCCTATCAATTGGAACAATAGTTCCTTGGTATATATGATGACCAAGAAACCGAATTTTTGTCTGGAAGAGACTGATTTTGGTTTTCGAAACTGCTAAGCCATTGAACCTAGCAACATCCACAAAGATTTTGACATGTTTAAAGTGTTGATCAATTGACTCTGAAAACACCAAAACATCATTAATGTAGACAATAATAAATTTTGTAAAAGGATTGAAAATTTCATTCATAACCTTTTGGAATTCTGAGGGTGCATTTTTTAACCCGAAAGGCATAACATTCCATTCATATTGCCCAAATGGGACTGTGAATGTAGTCTTATACTTTCCTTTTCTGAAATTTGGATTTGCCAGAAACCAGATTTCATGTCAAATTTTGAAAAGATTTTGGCCTGGTGAAGGCGATTTAGGAGATCTTTTTTATTAGGTATTGGATACCTAATCCATTAAAGAGCTTGGTTGAGAGGCTTGTAATTAATTACAAGTCTCGGAGTTCCTCGTTCAAGTTCAGCATTCTTATTGACATAGAAAGCTGCACAAGACCAAGGACTTTGGCTCTTATGGATTAAACCCTTAGCGAGTAAATCCGTTATTTCATTTTTGCAATGTTCCAAGAGTTCTTGGTTCATTTGAATTGGACGAGCTTTCATTGGGATTGCTCTTTCATTGAAATCCTTTTCATAAGGCAAATCAATTATATGTTTCTTTCTTTCCCAAAAAGCATTTGGAAAATCAGAACAGATTGTGTCTTGAATGTTTTTCAAAACATTTTGAATTTTTTGTTTTAGAAAAGGTTTCTCCAATTGTTTTTCAATTGTTTTGTGAGAAACTTCTTCTTTTAGAAAATTAATTTGATTTTCCTTATACTCAATTTGGTTGATGAATTTTGTATAAGGCGGACTAACAAATTCAAAAAAAATTCTTTTCCCCAAAGCATTAATCTCAACGCCTTCATCGGTGGTTAGAAAAGGTTTTAATCTATCAATGAAGGGAGATCTAATAATCACATCTTGACCTAAGACTTTTGCTAGGATAAAGAGTTCTTTGACTTGAACACCATTATTTTCAATTACTGCATTTGAAAGTTTGTAACTGACATTTAATGGTTACTTGTTTGCTCCACAAAGATTTTCTGTGGTTTTCTCAAAATATTTTGTAGGTATTAGACCTTCTCTGATACAGCTCAGAGCTGCACCAATATCAAATAATGCTATTGTTTCTAATACAAAGGTATTAGCAACAATAATTTTTACTGGCACATGCCATTGTTGGATTGAAATTCTTCATATAATGTTCAAGAAACTCTCAGAAGGTTTTTCATCATCTTGTGATAAAATTTTAACTTCTTCGACTTTCTTTTCTTTATTAAGACTTTCTTCCTGAATTTGATTTAAAATAAGAGAATGGAATTCCTGAGTATTTTTCAGGTTTCTTATCTCTTCTTTTAAATTGTTTATTTCATTCTAAAGGTCAGAAATTGAAACAGGTTTTGGATTGGACTGAAATCTTTTGATTATTTCAGAAAAATCATATCTTGTTTGCAAATTTTTTTTGCAAGTATTTTTGGTTTGGTTTTGAAGAAGGAGAAGCAGTGTTTTCCCTTAGTTTATTGAAAAACTTAACCTTTTCTTCATTAGTTGGAAGAGACTTAATGATTTCAAAAACCAAATATTCTTCAATAACATTTATTTGCAAACTGTCCATTCTGGAATCAGTTAATACCAATTCCTTGATTGGGTCATCAAGTACAGGATTTCCTGGACTCTCAGCAAACTTGTCAAGACAGTTTATTTGAAAATTATCTTCTTCAGATGAAGATGGAATATCATCAAGCTGAAGTTCATTAACTTCTTTTTTGGAAGATGATACCTCATTTTCTTCTTCAGAAGAGATTTCTTTAATCAAAAGATTGTTTAATTGTTGAAGAGTTGATTCTTCAAGTTGTAGGGCATTAATTCTTTTATTAAGCCTACAATATCTTGCCATATGGCCTTCTTTGCCACATCGAAAGCAAACAATTTTTCCTTTGGGAAGATCCATTGGAGGTTTTGATTTGAATTCATTTTTCAAATTTCTAGGTTTGTTTGTTTTTTATTTCTTCCAAGGTTTTCGATATTTTTTGTAATATCTTTTAGCCTTGTATTCTTTGTCCTCATGCTTATGTTTAGGTTTTTTAGACCCTTTACAAGTAGGAAAACCAAATTGTTCACAGTAGGTTCCTAAATCCTTCCTATTTGATGCTTTTTCTTTGGCAAGTTGATGTTGGATTTTATCTTCTTAACAAATTTTTATAGCTGTTTTTTGAACAATTGCAATTAACTGTCCATATGTTAAAGTTTCGTAATGGATTTGACTATCACCAGTTTGGTTTCTAATTTTTTTCTCTGATCTTATCTCCTAGAGACCTAGGAAGACTAGCAAGGAATTTTTCCTTCTAAATGGGGTGATTTCCATCCTCTCTGGCCATAACTCTCAGAAGGAGTTATCTTTATACCATCTGAAATTGGATAGAGTTTTACATTTCAAATTTGACAGAAGATCTACCGATTTGTCCCTTCATAGTACTGGATCACCAATAAAGTGAGCTATAATGTTAACTATAAGACAGTTAACAGCATCAGACATTGGTTCACCAATATTATCTCTGAGAACTATACCATCTTGAGTGGTTTTTATGGCTTGTAAAATTTGATTTTGTTGTTCATTTGTAAGATGGAAATCCCACCAACCTCTGAGTTGCCCAGTAAAGCCAGAGATCAATATATGAATAACGCCTTCCTCTTGACAATTATTATATATTGCATAAGCGTTACTAACCATAGTCATTTGCTGGCATATTTCCAAAATATTTGTTTCAGATTGTCCATCTATGTTCCAAACATAGATGTTGTTTGCATTAAATTGCCGAAGAGCAGAATCCCTTTCTTCGAGCATTATATCCGGAGGAGTGGCTCTCGGATAATACAATTTTGTTGGATTTCTCCAACCTTTTTGTTTTATTTCATTAATTTTTGGACAATCCTCACTTTCACTTGTTTGATTGCCTTTTAGAACATTTATTGTTAATTTTGAAACCGTAGTTTTAGAAGGAGGTGTATCCTGTACGGTTATCTTTTTTAACTCTTCTTCAATTCTTGCTTGAAAGTTTCCTTTTCTTATACTAGTTGCAATATTTGCAGGAATAGTGTATGGTTTGAAAATTGGTTGTGTACTGGTGGAGCTTTGTAAGATTGTCTTACTGGCTTCACTAGTAACAGGTTTTTTCAAAATATGTTCTCCAAGAGTCTGAAGATAAGAATTTGTATAATTATTTCGTTCAATGATATTTTTAATATCACTTAAACTTATCTCAATTTTTGGATCCTTAATTTTGAAAGGGGAAGCCATAACAGTGACTTCACCAATTTTTGTACCAGGAACCTGGTAAGATAGTTTTGGAGGAAGTTCAGATTCAAATTTCTCTTCATTTTTCAAAATCCAAGATGCATTGACTCCCTCAAATGGTTCGAAAGGATAATCCTTTATATTCTCGTCTTTCACATAGGCTTCAAACCAGAGAAAGAAGGGAATATGAAGTTTATACCTTTTAAGCATTTTGTAAAACTTTTCTTGAATTGGTTTTCACAATCCTTCAGTTTTATATTTTTGGAAAAACCATTTTCGTCTTTCAGAGTTTGTATTAGAATAGAAATCTTTTCTTAAGAGTTCTTTATCTAATTCAAATTGTTGCTCAATCACATTCATGTCAGAGTATGTTGGAGATTGGCAAGTTTGAGTTTCATCTTCATTGTTTTGGTCTAAATTTTGGTAGACAGGTTTCACAACACTGGCTGACTCACTAAGACCTTGCATTATTGAGGGCGAAACAATTTGATCTTTGACAGAAGAGCTACAAGAATGTCTAGAAGGTTGTTCTAGAGCAATACTAAAGCTTTTTGTAATTGATGGAGTTCTAGAAGCACAAGAGAAAGATCTTCTAGATCTATCAAATGTAATTCTAACATCTCCATTGATATTTTGAATAATATTATAAGAATTATTCGCAGGTTTTGGTATGACAGGTGTAATTTTAGTCATTTCCCAATCATCTGGAAGAGTGATGTCTTCCTATTTTATTGGTTTTGGAACATTAACATTTGCTCTAGTAGCATCTCTTAGAAATAGACATGTTTCTTTTCCTTGAGGAAACATTTTAACATTTGAAGTTGACGAATTCATAACTTTGTACTGGACTATGTATACCAAAGCTACAGGTGAAACTCCATGTTTCATTTGGAATCCGTTCAATTTCAAACTTAATTTTAAACATTCAAGAACAGGACCATCATGCAATGAAGCTGTTAAATTTGGGAAGCAGTTGAAATAAATTGGTCCTTCATTAAGACCTGTTCAACCATTCCAAAAATTGATCTCGAAAAAATTTCATGTCTACCTCTCTAACACATACTAATGTTGAGACATCAAGACCAGCTTTTATCAAGGGGATGACAGCCACTTGGACACACCCAATGTGTATA
The DNA here is from genome assembly GCA_963242795.1 of Inga leiocalycina. Lineage (NCBI taxonomy): Eukaryota > Viridiplantae > Streptophyta > Magnoliopsida > Fabales > Fabaceae > Inga > Inga leiocalycina. The sequence continues at coordinate 66,889,208 of OY725321.1, forward strand.
AATTTGAATTTCTTTTGGTGTTTGTGGATTGAACTTTCTGATAAAATACATATATCAGTGGGTTCTTCTTTTAGAGGGATAGTTTCTTCAACCGTTCTAATTATGTAATCAGAAGCTTTGAAAAAATTTTTATCCTCAGGTTTGTACAAATCATTTGGGTTAATGACTGGAATGGTCTAATCACTAAATTTTTGGTTAATATCTTCAAAATGGATTTCATTGTTAAAGATATTATTTTGGAGGGAAGATTTCCCAAAACTTTTGTTGGTCATTAGACCAGATTGTTGCACAGAAGAAGATGAAGAAGAGTGAGAGGAACGAGAGGAGTTAGAGCGAAAAGAGCTAGATCTAAACAGGAAAGCCATAATTAACTTTATTGCTAATACCATTACCTTCTAGTTGGTAGAGTTGTGCTAGATAAGATGAAGTTTTTGGGCTACTTATAGAGTTATTATAAATATTTCTTTGTATGTTCTTATAAAGATAAAATTCTGCAAATATTATTATCACTTAGCCAATGCCTTAAACATTGAACCCTAATACCATATAAACATTTTAACAATAGGCATCTGGACTTATCTGCCCTATCCGTCGGGACTTACTGCCATAGCCTTAGATAGAACAGATAAAGTTCATATGTTATCATTGATCAACTATTTTACATGCTATCAGATAATAATAATATTAAGCAGAGACTTAGCTTTATATTAACATGTTTCTGATGTGGAAGATCAACCGAAGTTGTGACCACAGAGCATACTTATCCAGAAATATTCATAAGAACTTTATAAATTTTCCAGAACTTCAAAGCATATAATACATCCCTACTTCCCCTTCTGGCTCTGATCTATTGCTCACAAACTTCCCTCATCCAATGCTTGTATATCAACCTCGTGTTGGGGACATCATAGGTTTACTACAAAGTACAACTAATCATAGTTATATATGAACTAATAAAAATAAAGATAGAAATGAAAATACAAATTTATATACCAAAAGTTGTTGCCAAATCATAGCCTTCTTGTCTTTCAAAACATGCTTCCAAGTAGGCCATAGAATGCCAACTTTGCTCCAACTCAAATAGCTAATATAGCTAATGAACTTGTCTTCCTCTTCGCCAGTTGGATTCAAATTTGAATTAAATTCCATATGCACCCTCTCAGTTTGATCCTTATGACGTTTGACCAACGGTCGCAGATTTGTGCTTCCTCTAACCTTTTTCTTAATAGGTGAACTACCTGAGTTCCCCTTATATGAACTTGGCATATTCCTGCTAAGAAATCAAGGTGAGATAGGATAAGAAAATTGTAATTAAATGAATACTTTAAACAAAAAAATATCTTACTTTATGTGTTTTCCCAAATTCATTGACAATGATCAATTCTAGTTACATATTCATCATCATCTACCAATTCTACTTCAGTTCGTAAAGGTGGATTTTTAGTGAAAGGTAGTGTGTCATCAAGATTTAAACTTAGATCACCATCCTTCTATTTTTTACTTTGCTACTGAGACTCCCCTAAATCTCACCCTCCCTAACCAACCATTTAGACAGGTGGCCACAGAAGGTGTGCGGAGAACAAATAAAGGAATTGTATATGAGGAATGCAGTGGTGGAATGAAGACAGGAAGATGTTTGCATTTCATTGTAACGGGTTTAGACACCCTAGTAGCCTTGTACGGCTACATTATCTGTAATTGTTATATACAATCCCTATAAGGAATTACTGTAATCGAGTACTTATTATTAGTATTTTTATGCTATTCTTGTATGCCCACCAAACTGCGTGCAAACATTCTGAAAAATGTGAAAATAAGATAAGGGAGATACATTTTGATATTAGAGCTAAAAGCAGTTCGAGCAACAAAATAGAACACTAATATGGTCCAAGGATATTCGGAACCCGAGGAAGTGGCTACGGCCAAGGCTAGGGTACAGACACAGTGTTAAGTCAGCCAAAGGCAACTGGTATTATGTTTGAGATAAGAGTAGTTGGGGGCACCGGTGGTTAGAGGCATATAAAGCCAGTATCTACATTTTGGCACGGGTACACAAAAGTTAAGCGTGATCAACCCAGGAAAATCTTAGGATGGGTGACTCCCTGGGAAGTTAAGTTAATAGGGCTATGGACACTTGAGGAATAGTGATTGCCTTGAGATTTCTCCATGGCTAATAATCATCTTAGTTAGATGACTTAAAGAATGCTTAGAAGCATAAAGATGATGATCATGTAAGTGTTGATTTTAATTCAAAACATTTTTGTTGCAATAAGTACTGCCAAGAAAAGTCCATTTGATGGGGTTATGGAAACTTGTGGCATAGTGAATGTTTTGAGGTTTCTCTATGCTAAGTGATGATCCTTAGTAACACTGTGGTGTTAAAGGAATATAGATATTATATACGGTGCTCTATGATGAGTGGTGATTATACCGTATATTGACCCTAAAGGATCTGATCTGATGATACTAAAGGTTGATGATAGATTTGAATTAAATCTAAGCTGAAATAGTGCTTAGGTTGAAATGTGAATCAGGCTGCACTATGGTTCCATTGCATGAAGAAAGTTGAACCTTGTAAACCTTATGGATGATGTTGAACCTTCAGTAGTGTTTTGAGGATATTACCAGAATACCGTGAAGGTTAGGTGCTTGATTATGATCTTAGCGCACTTATTGGGTATAATTAAGGAAAGTGATTTCCGAACTATGTAATATGTACAAAATACAATACCTACGGATACACCAAAATGCATTGCCTACAGGTACACCGAAATGCAATGCTTATGAGTACATCAAAACACCGTGCCTACAGGTACACTGATACACCGTGCCTACAGGTATACTGATACATGTGCCTACAGATACACTGATATGCCCAGTCAGAGGACTGAGGTATGGAATAAGTAGGGGTTGTAATAGTGGTTGGCCTTGAATATATTTCTGATTAAACTGAATTATGTATTATCGCATTCTCTATGAATGATTGTGTGGTACTACGGTGGTCAAGTGGGATCCAACTAAAGAAGTAAGACAAGTGTGGGCAGACAGTACAGCCCTACCTGTATTGTTGTTGACAGTATGAAACTTAGAGTGGGCAGCGGAAGTATAGTGAATGCTTAGAAGAATCCCCAAGGTGAAGATGTTCAAATTGTTAGATCCCATATGTTTTGATGATAACAAAGATTGGACCAATGATATAAGAGGATATGATAACAAATGAATTTGAACAAAGTAAATAAATGACAGATAAAGCATTACTTGAAGTAAGCACTGGAGTAATGAACAAGATCTGAGAGGAAGAGCAAAGGAAGACCATCACTAGCAGTAGTCTATGTTTACTCGAGTGACCACTCGAGTAAGGAACACTATTACTCGAGTGGGCACTCGAGTAATGTTGAAAGAAAATGTTTTCAAAGGCACTGCCAAAATTTGGATGACGTTACTCGAGTAGCCACTCTAGTAATCTGCAAACTTATATGAGCCATTACTCGAGTAGCCACTCGAGTAACATATGGGAAAAGGCTTTACTCGAGTAGCCACTCGAGTAACCAAGGAAAAAATCTTCTAGTAGCTCTCGGCCAAGAAATGCAACAATTTACTCGAGTAGCACTCGAGTAACCAGGTGAGAAAAAGGATTACTTGAGGGAGCACTCCAGTAATCTCCAGAGTTGTTTGAAGCATTACTCGAGGGGTCACTCGAGTAATCAGGTAAATAAAGAACAAGTACTCTTGGCCAAGAATTTGATGCAATTACTCGAGTGAGTAATCGAGTAATCTTCAAAGTTATTTGGAATTTACTCGAGGGGTCACTCGAGTAAGGTTTGAGGAAACAACATGGCCACTCAAGTAACCACTCGAGTAATAGGCTTACTAGAGGAATCACCCGAGTAACTTGTGAAGAAAAGACATGGCCACTCGAGTAATCAGGTATTTCCAAGGTTTGTGATGTATTGCACTCCATATCTTATCCGAGTAATATCTTATGAAAAATATTGAATTACTCACTGCCATATTTTTGATAGGTTTACTCGAGGAACAAACATAATCACTCGAGTAGCCACTCGAGTAATGAAGTCCAGAAATCATTTTTTAATCGAATAATTATTGATTTAATATCTATATGATTAACTCTTCATTACACTAGTATTCTAAGTACATTTGCAGAGAAATAATGAAGAGATAATGCCAGAAGTGAAAAGTTAAATAAAAGTCTGAACACTCACCTACCTTTACCTACCGCAAACGGATAGTTTTCAAATTTGAAGAATGGTCAACCGTTACTGCGTGACTTTAACGAACATATTTGAATTGTTTCCAATGAACACTACAAATCATATATATGTATAGAGCATTCAAAGAGCAGAAAACATGAAATGAGAACACACGAACATACATCGATCAACACACTCTTTATACTTTGTTTTCTTATACTCATTCATTGTACTTCAGTGATTATATATTTGCTCTGTGAGAGGGTTTTTCATTACAAACTCAATATTTGTTATTGAGACAACTTAAGGTTGTGGAACCTTGAGTTGGGGATTTGATTGCAACGTGTAAGGGGGAGCGAGTGTCTAGGTGAAGGAACTTGCAATGTACTGAGGTGCCAAGAACCCACTGAATCTTAGAGAATATAGTGAAACTCTCAGAGACGCTCTGAATATAGTATAACTCCCGGTGTACACTTCAATGATATTTCTCTTTTCTCTCAACTGCTTTAAATATTATGTCAATTTTCTTATACGCAACAAAATTTCTGGTATCAACCAATTCACCCCCTCTTGGGTGAAACGCTTGCGCTAACACAAATTTCAAGGATGAAATTTATTAAAAGAGGGGAGAAAGTAATATCCCAAATTTTGGGATTAGAGACTTGAGAATAATCTTGAATCAAGTGGACTGCTAAGCCACGTTTTAGCAAGGTCCCAGGGATGTAAACTTTGATGCTAGTATGTTTTCTTATGTGGTAGTTTGGTTGTGTGATGGTTTTGGATAATCAAATGATATCCAATGAATGTGAAATTTTTTAGAATAAGATTAGACATATCAAACTTCAATTGGATATATCATATAAGTCATTTGGAGCTATACACAAAGAGTTATGAATTTTTGAAGTTAGTCCAGTGAAATTGGTAAGCTTCTATGACAGCATCCAAAAATAAAAATTCTGGGAACTATGAGCCTCTATTTGACTAAAAGCTATATTTTTCTCTAAAAATATACTTAATAAGGGTCACATAGGCTTTAAAACCATGCCAATTGGACGTCTGTGCAATTAGATATGAATTTTCAAAGTTGTACCCTGTTTCTGGAATGCAATCTGGAATAGGGGATGTTTGGCAAATTTTTAGGAAAAGTATGATGTCTATGGTCAAAGTTAAGTATTTTTATACAAAAGTAAATTTAAAAAGCTTCACATAGGCTTTGGAATTAGTCAAATTGGATTTTCCTAGAATTAATTATGAATTTCCAAAGTCAACAGAAAATCTGCCAGTTTTTTGGAAAACAGTGAAACTTCACTGTGCAGAATTGTACTGTACAGAAATTGTTGAAACTGTGATAAATAAACAACATAATGAGTTTAAAAGAATTTAAACTAGTACATGAATGAGTCTTGACTCAATTCTTATACATTTGGTATTTTAGGATTGGACAGTAGCCCGAGCCAGATATAGGATCGAACAGACAATGGAACAAGCAGAGGATTAGGGAAGGGCAATTAAGGTAGTGAACTTACCTCTCATGCATGTATTTGATATTTTTGCTTGTGTATTGATGCATGTGATTGCTTTGTTTGATAATGTGAAACATATATGAATGATTAAAACTCTGTTTCTATTTATGTTAAGGCCATGAGTATGTTGTATGAAACATCAAGCACGTAGATATGTCATTGTATTAGCATGAGTTTATGTAAAGCAAGCATGCCATGCATTATGCACTTATCTTGCATGCATTTGGTATTGTTTGCTACTAAGATTTCCCCGAATATCACCCTCCCTAATCAACTATTTAGACAGGTGGTCACAGAAGGTGTGTGAAGAACAAAGAAAGGAACTGGACGTAAGGAATGAGTGGTGGAATGAAGACGGGAAGATGTCTGCATTTCATTTCCCGTCTTCATGTCATTGTAATGGATTTAGACACCCTGGTAGCGCTGTGTGACTACATTATTTGTAATTGTTATATATAATCCCTGTGGGGAATTACTGTAATCGAGTACTTTTTATCAGTATGTTTATGCTATTATAGTGTGCCCATTGAACTGTGTGCAAACACTCTAAAAAATATGAAAATAAGATAAGGGCGTTACAATAGGTGTTTAAGAAGTTAAACAAGTTCTTAGGATTGGTAAGAAGGTGATTTGTTGGACGAAATCATAAAAACCTAATTTTTTCCTCTTCCCTTGTAAGTTTTGGTCAACTACAGAACAAAGGGATAGAGCTGGAATCTTGTGTTTTTTATTGTTCCATAGTGTTCTATAAGAAAACTTGTGTGGGAATAGCCCTTGGTTGTGAATTCTGGATCATTGGAACAAGATTCTTAAAATGTGAAATTGTTGTCAGTTGATGTTCTACGTGGCAGATTGTTTGTACTGAGGTTTTGATAATTAGGTGTTGTCTAATGATTATGAGATTTTCTAGAATTGAAGTAGACATATCAAGCTTCAATTTGATATATAATTTGTCGCATTTGGATTAGTATGTTAAGAGTTATGATTTATTGAAGTTTGATCTGGAAAACTGGAAAGTTGTAGTGGCAGTGTGTAAAAAATGTTGATACTGGAATTATGTGCATATAATTGGTTGAAGGAAATATTTTCCATTAAAAATAGACTTAATAAGGATCTTATAACCTTTAAAATCACTGCAATTGGATATCTATACAAAAAGATATGAAATTAAAAAAGTAATGGCAGAATGTAATTACCTTGAATTCTAAGGGTAGAGATAACCAACTATATGAAATTAGGAATGCGATATAAATGGGTATTAACTCATTTATTGAAAAGTTGGAATTTATAGGTAGCCTACACCAGATAAGGAAAATTAGTGAACAATCTAACTAGGGCGTGAAAAGGGGATTTTCAAGTAATGACTCATTCTTTTATACACTATGTGATGATTTATATGCTTTAATTGCCATGCTCTGTGACACGGGTTCCAAATAGCTAAAGGAAAATACCAAATTCCTTATCTAAAGGCAAAAAAAATATAAAGCCTAATTTGGATCCAAAAGAGAGGGAATGGTGTTTTGAAAGAAGAAAATAAAATGGAATAAAAGAACTAATGGCAACTTAGTTAATGTTGCCATAATCAAGGGTAAAAGAGTCAATTGAAATTTGATCTTAAGGTTAAAATTGGAACCCAAGATTAAGGGCTAAGATTTAATCTTCAAAAAGTAAGAGTAATCATGAGGATCAAAAAGTAAAATTAACTTCCTCTTATCTATAGTCAAGGGACCGCTAGAAAGGCATAAAAGGAAGGAAGAAGAGTTTGGTCAAAAGATTAACCAACTTGACAAGAAGACTTGGTCAACTTGGGCATATACTTATATGAGACTTTGGTCAACACATTTTCCTCTTCCTTACACTTATCAATTTGGACAAGGACAAAGAGGAAAGATAGAAGACCATTCCAATTGACCAAGCCAAAAAGAAAAGAAATAACAAAGAAAGATAAGTCAACAAGCCTTGAATTTTGGTGCAACTTAGAAGTTTGACCAAAAAGCAAGATGCAAGAGTAGTTGGGTCAACAATTCAACCCCTCTTTTTGGGTGAGAATTTCGGCTAAGTAAAAGGAGAGAGAGAGAAGGAAATATCCACTTATGAACTTAACCATGTAATGGTTAATTAACTTGGTAAAAAATTTCAAGAAGCCATCGTTACTTGACACATCACCACTCTTCCAACTACCCACAAATTTTGGCCACATAAAGGATAGAGAGAATAAGTGAAAAAATCAAAGTCACCCTCTCATTTCCAGCCATAAGGTCGGCCAGCACAAAGAAAATAGGAGGAAAAAGAAAAAGGAAATAGAAAGAAGAACAAAGAAGAGGTAAGGTGTTAGAGTTTGATTTTCACTTTCCAAATCTTCTTTCTAGCCCTTAAAGTCTTCATAAACATTATTTCTTTTGATGAGAGCTACATTTTTATGGTTTTTGTTTTTCAAGAGGAAGTATTTTGAGCTACCAATCAAGAGCCAAAGTTGAAGAATTAAAGAACAAGCCTAGGAAAGTGTAAGAGGTGAGCTTGAGCTTTAATTTGAGCTATAACTTATGCTATTTGGTTGAATATTTTGGATTCTTTGGTCAGCACTAATTTCGGCCAAGGCAAGGAATTAGGGTTTCATGTTGATTTGGTCATGAAAATGGTAACATGTGATGTTAAATGATGATTCTAGGCTAGTTTAGTGGAAAAATTGAAAACTTGGTGATTGTTGTTTTTAGGAAGCCATTTTCAGTCAGAACAGGACATGTATGAGGAGTTTTATTTTAGCAAATTTGAGGTCACCAATGAATTCTCCATGCAAAATTGTGTGGGAATATGATATGGTTATGAATTTGGAATGTTTGGACTTTGGAATGAAAATTTTGAAATTTGAAACTTAACTGTTATACTGCCAGAATTGAGTTTTTGGAAGGCAGTCTGTTTTGTCGTGTTTCTAAATTGTTAAATATTATGGTTAAAGTGCAAATTTAATAATAAAGTTTTGTCCAAAGGACGTCTGGCACAAATATGATTTGAAAGGGGCAAAAATAATAATGAACAATTAAAAAGGGTGTAAATTTAACAAAACCGTCAAATTTGACCTAATATCGTTAAATTATAAGAGAAGAAAACTCCTAACGACGTTAGATCAAATTTAACGGTTTTGTTAAATTTGCACCATTTTTAATTGTTCATTGTTATTTTTGCTCCTTGCAACACATATTTATGCTAGACGCCCCTCGGACAAAACTTTGTTGTTAAATTTGCACCTCAACCCTAAATATTATCTAATGATCATGATAATTTTCAAAATAAAAGTAGATATATTAAACTTTAATTTGATAAATAATATAAGACACTTGAATTAGTGCACTAAGAGCCTGTTTGGTTGGAGGAGAGGGGAGGGAGGGGAATCTTCTCCCATTGTTCGATTTTGAAATTAGGAGGGGAGGGGAGCCAAAGGCCTTGTTTGGTTCAATGGAGGAGAGGGGAAGGGAGGTTAAATAAGGGGAGGTGAGAGGAGGTGGGATGAGGTTATAAGCTTTGTTTGGTTGGATGGGAGGGGAGGGGAAGAGAAGTTTCTTGTTTGGTTCAGGAGAGAAAGGGAGGTGAGCTAATTAAATATTGACAAATATGCCCTTAGTACTTTATTTAAATATCAAAGATATTATTTCATAAGTTATAAATCGCAAAAAAACCTATTACCTCACTTATATATAATTAAAAAAACTTATATATATTTAAAATGATGATTTTATTAATTTTAATATGTTAACTCATCTAATTTAATATGTTTTTTAAATTTAAATTTAAATCTAAATCCTAAATCAAATTATAATCCTAAGATAACGAAGATAATTAAGGTATAATTCATCCTATATTATTGAGATATTTGTGATTACGTTAAAAACATACAAACGTATCTAATTTATCAAAGATTATCTTAAGTATATACTTGTGATTATATTATAATAGATAAAACACATTCAATTAGAAAATAAACCATCAAACTTATCTAAAATTGATGTATCACACAAAAGAAACATGATAAAAAAATCCAGTAATGAAAAAGAATGTTATATCAAACTTGAAAAAATCAATAAACAATAGTCAAATTAACGTCACTTAAAATAAAAAGTCACCAAATGATTAGCAAAATAAATCAATAAACAATAGGCAATATGAACACAGTCATTAACCTAAATATTTGCCTGAAATTTGTTATATAAGATTTCTTCTTAAATTTACTTTTTGTGACTAAGATATGAATTTTGTCTCATTTAATTTCTCATTATGGGTTGCTCATAAAGCAAACGAAAGCCCCTAACATCCTCAAAACATAGAAGAGCTGCTAGCTTTCATAGTTTCAGTGTAAAGAGATCCAACTCCTAAAAAAAAGGATAAACTTTGTAAATTATTTAAGTGTAACAAATAAATCCACTGGGAGATGACATAGCATTAAATATGAGCTCCAATGGTGGTTCATCATAAATTATTAGGTTCATCAAAAGGTGTGTCCTTGTAGTATTTTACAACCCAAATAATAGAAACAACGTAGTAATATTAGATGCAAAGTTTAGTCTCGTCGAGGCAACTTCTGAGAACGAAATAGAATAGAAACAACACAGTAAAGTTTAGATAAATAGGAAGCACCCGAAACTTGTAGCTAAACCAAAAATTAAACTAAATTCAAAAACCATAGAGCAATATATTTTCCCATATAATATTTTGCGGAGCTAGTATCCATGAAAACGAACAAGAGAACTTAAAAGAGGGTGAGAGAAAAACCTAATTATATAAATATAAACTTGCCTGAAAGAAGGTTTGGATTACTAGAAGAGCTACTTGTGACAGCAATGGATAGACGGGAGAAGGAGAGGCGAAGCAATCATCGACACGAGGGAGGAAGATGGTTGATTTGAATGCCCAGAGCTTAATAATATTTAGTACGATATGATTTTGATTATAAAGATTTGATTAGGTATTATTTAGATACATTTTATGATTTATTTGACTCATTCTAATAATAATCATATAGGGTTTATAATCATATGGATAAACTTGGGATAATAAAAAATTAACACGGATATTTTAGTCAAAATGAGATATAATATTTCTCACCCCTCCAAAAACCCCAAATTTAGAGGGTCGCAGAAGGAGGGGAGGGGAATACTAAAAGACAAAATTTCTCCCCTCCCCATCCTCCAATTTTTCCCAATCAAACACGCTCAACCCCACGGCACACCTCCCCTCCAAAAACTTCGAACCAAACAATGCCAAAATATTGGCTTCAAATCCCTCCTCTCCCTTCAATTTTGTTCCTTCTAAATTGAGGTATTTTGGAGGGAAGAACATATTGTGACTAATTTGGCCCCATTGCTTTTTCATATTTCCATTTATACCCGTGCAAAAAATAAAAGCACACCCTCGTCACGAGTCTTACGCGTTCGGACCTCGCGTCTCAGCTCTCACGGTCTCTTCCTCCGTCGTCTTGCTCGAATCTGTGGCATCTTCTTGCTCGGCTCTGTGGCGTCGCCTTCCTCGGCTCCCTGTGGCGCTGTCGTTACCATAAGGTTTTTTTTTCCTCCCTGATTTTGATTATGTCTCTAGTTTCTTTGTAGTAAGGTTGTTTTCTGGGTGGGTGTTTTCTGAATCTGATTTCCTCATCAATTTCTTCATCGGTTTCTCCTTCTTTATTTTCTTGGCACAATTTCTTCAAAAGATAAATGCCGCTTGTACTTCTGAAATTTGCCCGACGGCGAGGTTTTTCCGGTGACAGGTTGTTCCGCTTGTACTTCTTTCGTTTTTCTGGGTTGATTTTTGGCAAACATCCCTAAAGGGTTATTTTAGTTACGGTTGCGTAATAGGAGAATTAACCTGAAGGGTTCATTTTTCTGGGTTCGTTACTGTATTGTTGGGTTATTTTAATCTCATTGCCATTCTTTGTGTTGTTTGCTTGCAGATATTGGATTGCCATTGAAACAGAGGTGAGCTTTCTTCTATGTTCAGTTGTCGGTGTAAGGCTTGTACTTAATGTCTGTCATTTAATGATAAAAAGAGAGTCTAAATAGCATATTTGACGCTATGTGATAGGTTTCCCATGCTCAAAACTAATATTAAGATTCTGTAAAGTACAAGAAAAAGTTTTAAGATTCTGCAAGCCTCTGCCTTAGTTTTCTTTGGTGTTTTTTGGGAGAGTTGCCATTTGTCAATATTTACGAATAGGTTATAGGTTGATATTTTTGACTTATTATTTGGATTATTCGAAATGAGTTGCACTATAAGTACCAGAGGTTAAAGTTCTTTGAACGTGAATTTGTTTCCCCCATTTACAGTGTTCAAATTTGAAATTTTTCAGAAAGTATATTGCTCCCTTTCAAATCAACAAATGATACTGATGAATAAGTTGATTGATTAGAACAATTTAGCAAATTGAGAAGGATAAGTGCTAAGCAACTCCAAACCACTAACAAAATGGAGCCATGAAACAAAGTATGGTTCTGGGAGGGAAAAGGAAAAGCATATTAGAGAGAGAGAGAGAGAGGGTAAAATGGCCTTTAAAACCCCAAAGCATCTTCTTGTAGCATCTTTCTTCTCTTGATTTTCAAAGTTGGTTTCTGATGTCATTAATGATTTGTTGTATATACAATTCATTCATGATTTTTATAATGTTCACAATTCTGTTCAATAGCTCCTGCTATTAATAATTTCTAACTATGACAATGGGAACAAGTAAGATCAGTAACAATGCTGCAATATTAAGAATGAGTAGTGAAGAGGAATGTTACTTTAGGATGCTGTACATGTCAGAAAAGGAGCTTAGCGGTGGCTGATGTTATGTGAAGCTATAGTTTTTGGCATTAACAGTGATAAGAATAAAAATCTGTACTTGTAAAGATGCAAAAAATTTTTGGCCTATTCATTTATTCAACTTTCCTGGTTGGTTTATGTCCCAAATCATAATATGTTTTGTTTTTTGCCAAACCTCTCGAGTTCAGCTTTCCTGGTTCTATGGAAAAAATTTGAAAAATTCAGTTCATGCACATTTTTTTTAATTCTCATGGTTTGATTCTGGATTTCAGGAACAATAGGGGTGAAGAGGGGTTCTGCATTTGCCTGGTACTTGTTAGATCTAACTCGAATTGACCTCGTTAAGTTTGATTTGGGAGTTTCAGAAATGTAGCAGTGTGTGTTTCGCATTGTTTTTAGCTGTAGATCTTGTGTGGGTTTTTGAAATCCTCGGGTGTTTGTTTTTAGTACTTCAATTTAAGGACTTCCTTTGCTTCTTTAATATTTCTCATTTGTTATAATATGAACCATGATTGCACCTGTCTGTCACATATTGGTATTTCCTGCCTTTGTAATCGATTTAAGTAATTTTGATATAACCATCTTTAAAGTTCTACTAATAGTGTCTTGGGTTTATTAATGCTGAGCTACTTGTACATTTTTCTTGACAAAAATTGTTGCAAAGATGCATCTTTGGGAGGTCGGAAAGTAAAAAACAAGATTTGCTTATCGGCAATGTGTTTTTTTTAACTAGCTGATTTTATCTTGAAAAACACGTTTCTGTTAGAAAGAGGAAAGTACTTGTTTTAAGAGAACTCATTGACAAGGGTTATGTCAAAGATAAAAGGAGCGTTGGAAGAGTTATAGTTTTCTATTTCCATTGAATGAAATAAGTTATTATTGAAATCTGATGCTTCTTTTGCAAAAAATTGTAATATCTATTGATTTTATTTTACCAATCATTGTTTTAGTAATTCCAATAGTTTGAGTTGAAATAAATTTGTGTCCACTTGATAAAATAAATTTGAATTTTCATAATTTATATAATTTATATTGAGATGTAAACTAATTTAAATAATTTTCATTTAAAAAAACTAATTTAAATTATTTATATATAAAAAAATGTAAGCTAACATATAAGGGTAAAATGGTAAATTAGTTATTATCTTCTCTCCCATCCCCTCTTAAACCAAACAAAGGATCATTAAAAAACCTTCCCCTTCCTCCCCCTCCAACCAAACCAAACAGGCCCGAAAATCTCTCAGTTCCCCTCCCCTTTCATTAATCTAAATGAGGTAATATTAAAATCCCTCAATTCCCCTTCCCTTCCTTCCCCTCCATTAAAATCCCTCCTCTCCCGTTCCTTGAACCAAACAGACTTGTAGAGTCAGAGACTTGAAAAGAATTCGTTTTGCCCAAATCAGCTGTTCTCTGGACTCTTCCTTGACTCTGCTCTCCATCCTCGAATTCTCCCTCTCCGTTCGACCACTGTCTTCCACTTCCGTCGCCGTCAGTGGGAGCTTTTGTTGGGAAGCTTGTTCTCCTTCCTTTGGAGTCCTCTTCTCTTCTCAGTTATCCGTTCTCTGTGGTGTGACATTCGGTATGGGCTCCCTTATTGTGTTTGAGATTCCGTTGGCCTATTTCGCTTTTTCTATTTATTTTTGATTTAGCTGGGTGATTAGTGGGAGTACTATGTTAATGGTCTAAATTTGGTGGATTTCACGTTAATGGTTACTTAATAAACTGTTCAAGTGATGCTTCTGTTTTGGTTAGAGAAGAATGACAAAAAGGAGTTGTTATATGTTTGCTACGGAAGAATATTAAACTTAAGCACTACGGAAGAATATTAATATTGTTGCTATGAAATTTATTCTTTCTATTCATTGAGTTAAACCTCTTTAGATTTTGTTTCCTATAAGTTCATACCAAGCTGGAGAAATTGAACTTCTTATCTACAATGCTGTTGGCTCATGGCTTATGAATGTCTTCGGAGAATTCCAATCATTTAGCTATGAGATGATGGAGACAATTTTAATGTCATGGGTTTCTGATGTTATAAATTGTTCAGATTGATTCTACATATTTTTTCATAGTATATTCCCATTAAGTCGGATAAGATGCTCAATTCACAATATATAGTTGAAACTTGAAGAGGAATGCGTTAGTTACCCTTTGGTTTAAGAGGACTGTAAAAGAAGTATGTAAATAGATTTTTACCAAGAAAGAAAAATGGAACCTTAATTTGAAATGCTGGAGTTGTGAAGAGTATATGGATGCGTAATAAAATACTTAAAGCAAACCTTGAAAGTTTAAAACTTGGCATACTTACAAGTAAGAGAAAATAAAAAAGATAGCTCCACATGCTAAAGGATAGGGAATAGCCAATAGGGCTTCACGAAGGCTATTAAGGATGAATGCGAGCTGGCCAATTGAATACTCTCTTCTAAATCTCTTTTAATAGTGATTGACTTGGAGGTGTGGTTTGAGGTTGAGGTTTTTTGGTTGTTTGTGTATATGAGGATTTCTTTGGATAACTTTGTCAGTATTATTATTAGTTTTATATATAAACTTCTGGTCTCGTTTTTTCTTCTATTAGTTTTTTTAAGGCTGCCTTTCATATGTAGAACAATTTTTGGGAATACTTAATGCCCTGTAAGAGTTGTACACAAACAACATTTCAAGATAGAATTACATTATAAATTTATTCAAATAGTACTATTAACATACCACTCAGCATCCCCAATATATGCTAGAGTAAGAATTGTTGATTAAATTCCATTATGTTTATAATGATGTTATTGCTGACTTTTGTACAAGTTTTTATTTTTGCTTATGCATGGAAGTTGTTTTTACTATTGCTGTTAAAAGTAATTATATTTGCAGCAAGCCAAGCGCACCCAAAGGATTAGGATTCGATCCCTTTAATGTTCTTCCACCTTTAGGGTAAATTGCCAGAGATTGTTCCTTGCCTTCCGTAACTGGTAGGCTTTGTGAACTGCATGAAGAACTAAGGTAGAGGAATGCTTAATTTCTATTTTGTGGACTGCCTTTGGTTTTTGAAAGACTTTTTAAGACCATGTGTTTGGTTGTTTTTATTCAGTGAAATTCCCATTGCGAGAAATTGCAGATTCTCTTTTTATAATTCTGGAATATTGATGCGATGTTTTACTGGTGTGATGTGTATATTTCCTAATTATCCATTATTCTCACAGGTATTTTTATGTGAGAATTCAAAAATTTAAAACTTTTGAAATTTTGTAAGCTTGTGAAGTTTTTATTCGTAAGAAGTAAAAAACAAGTTTTTATTCTTGAAAAATTATTTTATGATTTCTTCTTTTCATGCTGAATTTTTCCTTGATAATTGAAAGAATTTAATTTTTTATAGTCACGTGAAATTTTTTTGTGGGAAATGAAAATTTGCATGAGAGTAAAATCTCTTGGACTTTTCTCACACAAATTTTGATTCTCTACAGTTGATGTTTTTCTTACCTAAAATCTTAAGAAAATTTTAATAACGTCATTCTCACAATGTTTTTTTTGTTTTTTCCACATTGAAATGTTTCGTAAGGATTTTATTGTTTTCTCTTTGTGACCTGTGACTTAATAGGTTGTGCTTCCCTTCCCTGCCACTTCATGTTATGAGCTTTTGATTCATTTTTGTAAGCTTCTTTGTCCTTCTTTGCTTTTGATTCATGTTTTTAGTTGGCCAATTTTGACTCATGTTGGAGCATCTTAATTTTACCCTGCTTGGCCTGGCGAGAAATAACCTGACCTGATATACAACTGGGTTGGGTCAGGTTGGTTTCAAGCCAAAAACTTATGACTATAACGTAAGTTGCCTGATGCCGTTGATTCACAGCCATAATATGTAGTGCTTTCAATGCATTAGTCCCATTGTACTAATTTTTATTGTTTAAATTTGGAACATAAAGTTATTAAAATAGTTTTCATTTGCTGCTGTTCCCATTGAAAGCCGGATGTTGTCTTGAAAAAGCTATGTGGGACTGGGCAATAAAGCTCTAATTTTATTGGCATGTTTGATATGAAGAGAAAATTTATTATGTCTTTTTATTATTAATCTTGTCTTTTTATAATATTGTTAAGGGTTAAGGTGCAAAAATACACATATGATTTTCCTCAAAGTGCACCCAACATCAAATGCTTTTTTTAGGTGCAAAAGTGACTATGTGATTTCAAAATAGGTGCAAAAATACCCTTTGACCGTTAGTTTGACTTTTTTATCCTGAAAGTGATGACGTGTACGATGATATGGATATTGGAGTGATATTCTGGAAAAAAAACTTGCTGACTGTTGAAGCTTTGCAATTAATATTGCCCACATTTCACTATTTCAGTATCACTTTCGCTGAAGTAGATTCAAATCTGAATGCAAAATGCTTAACTTACTCAGCAGAGCTGCTGCTCTAAAAAACATACTGATTGCTCAATTTTTCCCAACCCTAGTTTCCCAATATTATTAAATAAAAATCATTATAATACACATATTATATTACTATTTTTTATTAAATTATATGATTTATTAGGAAAATTTGATTTTCATTGTCCAGTCAACAAGTTTTTTTTCCTAGAATGTCACTCCAGCGTCCATGTCATCGTACAAGTCATCACTTTCAGGATAAAAAAGTCAAACTAACGTTCAAACAGTCTAACTAACGGTCAAAAGGTAGTTTCGCACCTATTTTAAAACCACACAGTCACTTTTGCACCTAAAAAAAGCATTTGGTGTTGGGTGCACTTTGAGGAAAATCACATATGTATTTTTGCACCTTAACCCTATTGTTAATATAAAAATTAGTGGTTAATTTTTTTATTCTCCTTTTTTTAATTGAATATTTTGCATTTGAAATTTGTGAAGGATTTTTCATAATTTTATATGGTTAAATTTTTAACTTTAATTGATATGAAATTTGATGGAACAGAATTACTGGATCAGAAGCGAATGTGATTTTTTAAAAAACCAGAGAAATTTTTCTACAAAAGATAAAAAATATAGTAAAAAAGAATAAGCCACTGATAATCACTTTTGACCGCAGAGACGCAGAAATCAACAAGTTTAGGTGATTTTGATGTCTTCTCAAAATGGATATGAGAGTCCTCACCATCAGCTGCAACCTACTGGTAAATATGACTGGTTGTATTTTTCTTCAATTTTTTTTTTTCTTTTTTTTTACTTTATCTGATGAACAAGTTGGTCAGCAACGTCAACAATGAAGTTTGATCAAGCTTTCTAATCTTACTTATCAAATAATCAGAGATTGCAGCAGTATATATAGATACAAGTCTCAATGATTAGAGAGATATTCCGAGATACTAGGAGGGATGATAGCCTGGATATTAGAGAAATAAATCAAAACATAAAATTGAATACAGAATCATAGTAACTAAATTTTGACGGCAGTGACTGTTTTTGGTCCAAAGGCCCACTAAGGTTCGGCACCAACAAACAAGAAGCCTTATCCTACTAAGTTGGTCAACTAAAGAAGCTGAAGTATATGTAATGAGGGATGAACCAATCCAACTGAATTAGGCAATTTTCAGTGCACAGTAACTTTTGTTGGCGTATTCCTTGACTTGTGATTAGTACTGGAATAATTATAATTTGTCTAGACAAAATTTTACAAGCTTATATGCTAGTTTCATGATGTTTGTATGTTGTCTTCACAGGTGGAGGGCACCATTTTAGCGTGAACTCTGAAACCATTACTGAGGTTGGATGGTATGTTCTTGGAGAAAATGAGCAGCAGGTGGGTCCCTATGCAATCTCAGAGCTGTGCGGTGAGTTCTGGCACCACTTTTGTGGACTATTACTATTCTACACTTTGTGTCTAATCCCTAAATCGGTGCTCGGAGTAATATTAGTGGATAGTATTATTGGCCTTTTAAAGTTCAGGAGAAGAAAGCTGAAGGGTCCTTGAGTCTAGCAATTGTTTTTGTGATTTCATATTTCTTGCTTTTGTTGTCACTCCAAATTTATCAATGCCTTTGTTGTCCTTTCTTGAATTTCAGTTCTACCATAAGTGAATAGCTCGATTTCAGACTTTCTCGACAATTGTTGCATGTTGATATCTCTATTTAGCTTTTTTACTTCGCCTGGACAGAGCATTTCTCCAATGGATACCTCTCAGAGAATACACTTGCTTGGTGTGAAGGAAGAACTGAATGGCAGCCATTGTCCTCAGTTTCTGAGTTCTGGAGAAGAATTTACTCACAGGGATCTGATCACTCAACTACGCGTATGCTTATTCTTTCTTTTTCTATATCTGTATTTTCATTTTATTACCTTCATTTAATCTATCTTGGATTTTACTAAGTGACCTACTTTTAGTGTCTGCCCATGATAATCATGAGTTTGAGAGATGGCAGAATGAGATAAAGGAGGCAGAAGCACAATTTGAAGGGTCTGAATTTGGATCTGTTTCCGGTGATGTTGAAGCTGAAATGGGAGGTGGTTCTGATAGACCTTCAACACCACCTGAGGGTGAAGAAGAATTTACTGATGACGATGGGACTAAATATAAGTGGGATGGGAATCTTAGGGTCTGGGTTCCACAGGTTAGTGTATTCGTGTATCATACCTTTGTCAGCACTTGTCATGTAATATATTTTTTGATGACATGAGGTGTTCTCTTTTTTATTAATCTACTTGTTTTGCATGAGTAATAGTGTTTACTGAATCTTGGCCTCAAATTTAGGTTAAGTCCTTAAACTTTTGAATGTCTCTAGCAGCTTCTGCTGCTCATAGGTTGGTTACTGATCATTGGACTGCTTATCATTTTTATTGAGATATCACAATTCACTAAATGGTATAGTTTTGTATTTATTTACCATTCTTACCGTTTATTTTCATTTTTTATGAGTAAATAGGGTTGGTCATTATGCGAGTAGCCACTTGTTTCATGATGATAAAGCAGACAATGTCAATACTTGAGATTTTAAACTATAGGTGAAAACTAGAGTGTCACTTTGTCATTTTTGGCTCACTCTATTGACATCAGTGAGAGGTGACTGAATGATCTTGACCCTGCTTGAGAAAATCAATAATGACAAAAATTATTGCAAGAATTTATGGTATGAAGTGTTTATGTAGAAGTCTTAAAAGTTGAAAACGAGTAACTTTTCACCCTAAAAAATCTAGGCACTTCATTCAGAGAATTCACTCCCCCAGGGGTAACATACAGTCATCTTTATTGTTTGAAATTTCGTACTAGCATTGAATAATTACAGGAGCTTCGATTGTGGTGTGCTGGTATGCTTAATTTCTAATTAATTCTTCATTTGGAAATTGCGATTGTTGTTCATTATCATAGTTGATGTCAGGTTTGAAACGCTCATTTCTTTTGTTGGGTGCTTGATACCAAGGGCATATCCTTGGAACCTTTTGCATTTTATAAAAAAATATCTCTAGGCAACAGCTTCCCTTCGCAATTTTGTGTTAGTTGTCTGAAGCTTCATATTTATTCCAAACATATGAACTAAGTTCAAGAGAGGCTGCTATCACAAGCTGAGGCCAAGTAAAATGGCACTACATAGTAGAGTCAAATCATGTGGCATTTTCTATGTTGTAATACTCAGAATGTCATCCTTCTGAGCTGAGACCTATATGTTTTTCGATTAATGTTTGATGCATTATGCAAAGCAACAGCCTTTATTCATATCAATAATGCCCTTGAATTTGTATTCCTTAGCCATGGCAGTGTTGTTTATTCATTAATTTGCCTTTAATTACTTTAACATTTAACAGGAGTACACATCTGGCAGCAAAGAGCCTTATGGAGTTGAGGAGATGACTTTCTTGGAAGAAGAGGAAGTTTTCCCCTTATTAACTGGTTTGGATGCTTCTGTAAAGGATGATGGTTCAAAATTAAGTAGTTCCGTGGCTTCCTCAAAGGAAGAAGTAAATACTACAAATATTGAAGCAGAAGGAAAGAAAGATGGAAAGAGAAAGCTTTCAGATAAACAAGATGACAAGAAGGTCCCCTTGTTTCATCTCGTCTATTTAGAAGTCACCCTCTTTATTTTTAGATGCTTTGAGTTAGAAATGTTGTATCATCTTGGAAACTGAATGACTTCTCCTATGACCTGCATTCTGTTTCAGGAAGCTAATAAACCTCCTGATAGCTGGTTTGAGTTAAAGGTCAATACACACGTTTATGTCACTGGATTGCCTGAGGATGCTACCACTGATGAAGTAAGTTTTAATCACTGTCCTAAACTGCCTTCACTGTCTCTTGTTGCAAGAAACTTACATGGGAAATATATTGCAGGTGGTGGAGGTGTTTTCCAAGTGTGGCATTATAAAGGAGGTATTATCTTATTCCTGTGTTTCATTGATCTCAGGCATTGTTGATTGGCGGTACTATTATTTGTTTGGATGTATATCACACTCTTAGGGATTTTTTTATGGCAAACTCTACTTGCACATTAAAATCTAATTAATGGCAAATTGGTTCTACGGTGCTTCATAAAGTACAGATTAAAATTTCTTTGATAGAAGATTAAGGAATGTTGAGTATCATGATTTTTATTCCTTATTTTGGTTGTTAGCGTGATTTTGATTGTCCTTTTATTCTTGGCTTGTGCTAACCTATACTTATAGCCAAAAGTAAGCACACTTGGCAAAGCAACTCCTACTAGTTGTCACCACGTACTAATAGTCCTCGGAGAGATAATGTTGTCATCAAATTTATTATGGAACGAAAATGAGTGTCTACTCATAGAGATGACATATTCTCTTGAAGAGTGCTGGTTGATTTGGGCTTCATGCGAATGTGTGTATTATATAAAATGATAGGACCCTGAAACCAAAAAGCCTCGAGTCAAGCTCTATGTTGATAAAGAGACGGGGAGAAAAAAGGGGGATGCATTGGTCACATATCTCAAGGTAACTTTCATCTTATTTTGATATGCTTATAACATATAGTTGTGCACAAGGTTTACATTATGTTGATGCATACTAGGAACCGTCAGTGGCTTTGGCAATTCAAATATTGGATGGAACTCCTCTTCGCCCTGGTGGCAAGATTCCCATGTCTGTCACCCATGCCAAATTTGCGCAGAAAGGTAGCAATCATTTATTGTTGAATATTTGATGTGATATTCTCTTATCTTTGTGCACTCACGGACCATGCGTACATATTACCCCTTATAAATATGCTAGTTATTTATCGGGCTTCATGTGCTTGATGGTTCTTTCTTCAAATTTGCAGGAGATACATTCATAGCCAAACAAGTAGATAATAAAAAGAAGAAGAAATTAAAAAGAGTGGAAGAGAAGATGCTTGGCTGGGGTATGTGTAGCCTTATATATCGCAAATTGTTCATAAAGAAATTGGTTGAATTGTAAAATATTTTGAGGTATAACAGCTCTGTTTATTATTTATATGAGTTGGCTGCATATATAGGAGTGGAAAATCCAATCTAATCAGGTTGCCTAAAATCTCTCCCATAGTCTGAAAGAATCAAAACTAAACTAATAATAATAACAACAGATCTGATATGGTGTTAATAATAATACTACAATTGTACTATAGACTAGATCTTATATTAAGAAACAGAGGTAATACTAATAAGGATGATTAGGGTTTAGCCTAAGTAGGCCTGTAAGTGGTGGCAGGCCCTCTTTCAGCACTTCTCAAGTTGGCGAATAGATGTTGATAATGCCCTGCTTGTTTGCTAACAAAATTAAGCTTAATAGGCAATTCCACACCATTCTGCAGTGCTTTGAGAAGTATTTGCAACCACAATCCCTCATATATTCCATGTGCTATGGCTCTAAAATCAGCTTTTGCTGCACTCTTAGACACCACATTCTGTTTCTTGCATATCCAATTTACTAGGTTGCCCATGTAAAGGTACAAGACCCCGATGTAGATCTTTTATTCCCTGATGCGCCCCCCAATCCTCAATCAGCGTCAGTATATATCTATGCACTGGGTTTTTCACATCTTTTGAAGTATAAGCCCTTTCCTGGGGTACCCTTTAAGTACCTAAGAATTCTGTAGATGGCTCGTTGGTGAATTTTCTTTGGTGAGTTTATATGCTGGCTTACGAAGTTCACATTCCATTGCCTGGAATATGAGATTCAGCTTGATTGCCATGCGTTGTGGTGTTTGTGGCTTCTAGGTTGCTGGCTCAGGCTGAGACTAATGGTGTCTCAACCCTCTAATTTTTATTCTGCTATAATTCACTTGGTTTATACATACATAGGAGTCCAAAAAAGAGAGAAAATTAAAAAGATTCTGCCTTTCTGTACCTAGATGCCAACAGACCTAAATATCTAGATATATACGACTCATCTAAAGAATACAAAATAAATAATTAACAACAGAAAAATATGATCTCTGCAGATTATTCACATCTTCCAACAGAATTGAAGTATTCCTTCTCTTGCCTTCCTACTCTCACAACGGCTGAAAAGGCATGGTGCATCAACCACATTGAAGTCTCCACTGGCAATTGAGATCAAGTTGGAATACAAACTGAGTTCTAGCGGGAATACGAACTAAATGACTGCTGTTATGCTCCTCTAACATCTGGCACACTGAAACTAAGGTTCTCGTGAAGAGGATCAATGTTTCTAGCTATACTTGTATCTCAATAACTTCATCCTCTGGAAGCCCTGACCTACAGTAACCATAGCACATTCACTATTTGAACCTCATCTCCCTTGTAATTTTTACAGCCTTCCCAACGGTTACGTCTTAGTTGACCCACTCTGTCTTCCTATTATTGGTCAAACCATAAATATTATATCTTATAATTTTCAGTTGACACGATTTGTTTGCCTTCCCACCCTTACTCCCTCCATGATTCACCAATGTAGAAACCTTTGGGAATTTTATCCATGATCCAGTTCTTCCATCACACGAATCTTAAGGGGACTCCAGTACTGGTCAGATACTTTACATGTGCAAAAAGTAGGGTTGAGTTCTCAGTCCAAAACTATTGATTCACTCGCCTTGTTCATATACCTTCCTAGTTTAAACTATTTATATTTCTGTTAGTCAGCAAGCTTTTACCTTTTTTACTTAGGAGCTTTTTCATTATTTAATTAGGAAGTCTTTGCTTAGCTAGGATGCTTATTAGGGTTTCATGGGGATACCTAATACATTTAGGTTCCTTCCTTATGTATAGCTCTTTGTTGAAGAAGGCAAGGTTGAACGATTATTTGGTTCAGTTTCTTTGTATGAATCTCGTTTAATTCTTTTCACCTTTTACCTGTTTCATCAGTAACCCTTCCAAAGAAATCTATTTAACATTTGTCAGCTTTGTGATATATTTATATTTAGTCTTATTTGAGGTTTGAACATGTAATTTTATTGTTGAATTTGTTATTTGTAGTGCAATTCTGATAGTGAGTTGATTCTTTTCATATGGCTCAGGGGGCCGTGATGATGCCAAAGTTTTGATTCCAGCTACCGCCATCCTTCGTTATATGTTCACACCTGCTGAATTAAGGGTCGGAGTTACTTCTATACACTGCTAGAATTCTTTATACCATGAAATAATCATAATTAAAAAGGAGCTAAAATATACTTTTAGTCTTTTAACTTTACATCAAGTTTTAGGTTAGTCCCTTATGTTTATAAATGGTACTTTTAGTCTTTTAATCTTAACATTGTTAATCTCATTAATGGAAAATACTGACTCATGTATTCAAATAATGACTCTCCAACTAATTTAAGTGGCTAAAAATAAAATATAAAATATAAAATTTTTATATTTATTCTTTAAATATAAAATATTATCTTAAATGATTAAAGTTTAAGCATGCTCTGTCACCATTTAAATTGGTTGAGTCGGTATTTTCTGTAATGGTGTTAGAATCAATTAAGTGACTAAAAATGCACTTTGTAAACTTAATAAACTGAAACTTGATTTGAACTTAGAGGACCAAACATATACTTTAATCTAAAGAGTATTCCTTATACCATTGCCTTGCTGGAAGAAACGAGCTATATCAGTGGCCATACCCATCCATACTATGGAATAGGGATCATAGATACCCAACTTCCTGATGAAATGCACTGCGGAACTTTGACAGTCAAAAAGTTCTTACTATTACTGAGTTTGATGAATATTTTAGGTGAAATGAAAATGTTCAAATTCCATGCAAATAGAATCATATTGTGATTATAGCTGAATTTGAGGAATTTGGGGAATTATTCATTGATTGGGTGATTAATATGTGGTTACATGTAAAGCGCTATAGATTCCTTTAGGATCTACTCACTGAGTACACAAAAATACAGAATATTTCTCAGTATTCTGTTTCTTGGTACTCTTCATTGTTGTTATTTAAAATTACATACTTCTAATACTGTAAAAATGATAGTAATAATAATAGTGGTTCAAACACTAATGTTTATATTGCATTTTCCTGAGAACTATGAGAAATAGGATTTTTGTTTTCCTCTTCGCACAGTTGATTCTCATGTTTACTTCCGATATTTCTTAATATGCAGGCTGATGAAAATTTACGTTCAGAACTAGAAGAAGATGTTAAAGAGGAATGTGTAAAGCTTGGCCCTGTGGACTCAGTCAAGGTAATTTGTTAAGTAGGAAACTGAGGTACCTAATCTCATATATTTATGGTACTTCTGTTCCCATCAAATTTGAACTAGTGGGATTTAAATTTACAGGTGTTAATAACAAGAGTTAGTAACAGAGTAAACAATGCATATAAAAGTTGTCTTATTCTGATTTGACTGGAACACTATAACTTAATATAAGCTTGTATAAAATGGATCAATTATTTTATACAGTTGAAGAAAACAGAGTTCGGACTCTAAATATTATTGTAGGTAGCTTTTTCCTGGTGGAAAGGAGTCTATTATTTCGATTATGTGACTTCGATGAGTTATCAGCATTGGTAAGCCACCTTCGTAGTCACAAGTTTTGGATTAAGGAGATTGGAATCATTTGGCTAGATAGCATTTCCCAATGAAGTGAATATATATATATATTAATTATGGAGAACAGATTTACATGTTAAAGTCAAAGGAAGAATGCTATGCCTATAGTCATAGTGGTTATAGAAGATCAATCCATCCATTTGAATAAACCTGGGCTAATCATGCATTAAGGTGAACATAAAGGAGCCAGATGTTATTGGGATTTATGATGATTTTGCTATTGTTATTTATTTTCTTCTTCAAGGATTACTTATCCTCTGTCTAGTTAATTTGTCTTGTAAAATTCAATGGTGATTTTGCTTGCATCAAGGTCCTGCTGTTTCTTTTTTAATGAATTGCATATATTTTCATTCTTATTTAAAAAACCATGCAATTAAATAAACAAATGCTAATTATATTGTCCCTAAACTTGCTCAAACCTTTAATTTAAACTTTGACCTAACTTTGGGCCCTTCTAACTGTTTTTATTGTATTATCTCTTGTACTTGCCATTTCAACGTAAATTAATTTTTTTAATTTGTTGTAGACTTAAAAAAAATACCATTCTTTGTTTGAGTTGCCTTTTTGTTGCTCAAGTTTCTCATAATCTTTGTCTGCAGATTTGTGAGAATCATCCTCAAGGCGTTGTTTTAGTCAAATTCAAGGACAGGAAGGATGCTCAAAAGTGCATAGAATTGATGAATGGGAGATGGTAATTTGATCTTTCATTTGTTTTTCCTAAATTGTCATGGGAGAAGTTTTGCAATATTGTTTAGTGGCATAGTCTACCTGGACATGATGGCTCCCCTTGGTTGATCATCCAGTTCTATGAGACGGTTATCCATTAGGGAAGCCCAGATTTCTTAATTCACTTCTGATGATCATGTCGTGGATGATGTGAAGTTTAATTCTATGTTGACCAACAATTTTAGATTTGCTTCGTTTTGCAGATGCCGTGGTCTCTTCCTCATGTAGTTCAATTCTCACTTGTCTCTTTTGCTGTCTCTTCAATGTTTTTATTTTTTGGTGAACAAGTTTCTTATGCATTGTTGTGGTTCTTTTCCGCATTTCTTATGTCAGGTTTGGCGGAAAACAGATACATGCCAGTGAGGATGATGGTTCAGTTGATCATACCGCCATTCGGGATTACGAAGGTGATGCCATGCGATTGGAGCAGTTTGGCGCAGAACTTGAAGCGGACTGAGTATAATACGTTTGATCTGATTTTTTGACTTTGGTGACTCTTTAAGCGAGAAGGCTTAAATCGTTACTCGATGTAATTTATCTATTGGACTAGGCATAGTTGTATTTGGGAACTCTTTTGGCGAGATGGCTTAAATCGTGACTCGATGTAATTTAGCTATTGGACTAGGCAGAGTTGTAACTTCAGTTTTCTTGAACAATAACTACTGAACAAGTTCCATGATGCCAAATATGCATGATTATAACAAAAAGCCCTATAGGTTGACAATATACAATCTTTAACCATGGATAATCTTGTCTTTGATTTAATACAATTTAAACACAAACATGTCAGTGCTAAATCTAGCATCTCATTTAAGTATCAATACTAGAAAAAAGGTTTTTTAGATCGTCTTCGTCTCGTTTAGACTTTTTATTCCTGGGTTGGGGGGGGGGGGGGGCGGGGGTTTTAAGGAATATGATCAGGTGACATTTTTGTAAATGTGTAAAATTTTTGACTAGTTCTTTTTACAAGTGGTCTAACATATATAAAATTTATTTTCTAAACCTACTGCTTTTACAATTGATCTAAAAGGTAATAAAAATAAATTAAAAGTATATAAATTGGATGTTTTTCATACCAATTCTAAAAACTTTCTTTATATGGAAAATAATTTTTTGTTAAGCCTAAAATCTCTATAATCTATAAATCTGTGACCTATCAACTCTCATTCTTATTCTTAATGTGATGTTGTCAGCTCACTCAACTCTTCTCTCGCTGGTAGTGAAATCGAAAACTTATACCCTAGAGCTGTTGTCAATTTCACACTCAACTTCTAGAAAATCTGAAAGAGCAATTTTGGTGATTTTGATGCTCATCGTTCCCATAGACTTCCACGAAGATGGGCAATTTCCCTTTTTTTTTTTTTGTCCTTTCCAACTTTTCTTTTGGTGTTTGGTTGAATCTAGTTCTACTTTTTTGCCCCTTGTCTTTTTTCCACTAGGATATGGATTTTTGTTTTAAAGAGAAACTTTTTGAGTGTTACTTCCTTACAAAATGTTTCATCGGTGGTGTAGATTGAAGAGTTATAGTTTTTTGGATCTTCTAATCTGCTCTCACCCATGTAGTTGTTTGTTCATTCCTAGTAAGCATTCAAGTGTCCATCTCTGTCAGCTAAAAGAAAAGGTAGGGATGAATATTCAGTCAATGAAATATTGGGATTCATTTGTGGATTTATGATAAGAATTCCACTATTGAAAAAAATGATTTTTTTTTTAAAAAAAAGTGGTCATGACCAGATGGACGTGCTAATAGGTAGTTATTTACAGTGATTAGGTAATGGAACTGAGGAAATAGAAACAGAAGTGATTTATTCCCAAAATTCTTAGAGATCACGCAATGGGTTGACTATCAACTTGGAAAAAGAAGTAAGCAAATCTCCTCCTTGATTCTGTTTAAGGATCTTTCAATCTAAATTACTGCTAGTAATAAACTGGGACATGTCTATTTTATGTTGCCAAGTTTCATATATTTGCTAAAAACTCTGCCAGATGGAGGAGCGGTTTGCCCAATTGAACTTCGCTACGACTGAAGACATGATGAATGATAGTTCGCAGGTAATCTAACTTGGAAAGATTGAAATAAATTGTAAAGAACACTCTCTTCTATTCTCTCTCACAGCAAGAATCTTACCAGGAAAGATTATAGAAGCCCAAGAGAATCTCCAGGATTTAGAAAAGATGTTTATTACATGATGTGTTTGCTTGACTTAGCTCACACATATATATAGCAAAAGAGGTTACAGCTGAAATCAAGACTCTGCCGACAATGTAGGAACTGACTTCCTAGTGGATACTAATTAGAAGCATACTGCTGGACTCTATTTGTTCGGATCATTTAAGTAGTGCCACATCTTACTTCTAAATAAATGATTAAATAAACATAAATAAATGACTAAACCTAACTTAATAATTGACTGATTCAAACTCTGCTATTTTTCCTCCTTTGATACGTTTTGATGAAGTTCCTATCAATGAAGCAAGACAATGGGTGTGCTGTTTCCTTTGCTGCTTTGGCACCACCAGTGATGGTCACCAGCCATAACATGAACGGGGTTAATTGTGATGCAAAGGCTTCAGAATCAGCCCCTTCTCCATTGCAGCTTGTGCTTGCAAGAACTAACGACGCTTCAAGTTTGCTTTCTCTTTATTCAGCTACCAGGTATATATCAATTTATGTGTCTCTTTATATTGATGTAGCTGCTGCCTTTTTCTTTCTTCCTTTCTTTTTTTAATGCTCCTTGTGCTTTCTATTGCAGTATTTAGGATATCCTTATTTTGCTTTTTTTGTAATACACACACACATAATATGTTGGGGTGTATTGTTCAGCAAGAGCATAATTGCATCAAGTTGCAGTTATTTGTCAATGGCTGTTCACTTGCAAGACCAAGCAAATTTGAGGAGCTTGTTGAAAGTATTTTCATGGAGCTTTTCAAAGGAATTGGGGAACTCGAGATTCGTTGCCCCTTTTGCAGTTGTGATGTGATTAGTTTATATGTTCTATCTTCATATTGAGTTATATCTTTAGCCAAGAAGGGTGGTCATCTGACTTGTTAATTTTTCTGTATGGGCTATAATTCATACTTTAAAAATTTGGTTTTATCTGTATGGTATGTTTCAGAACATGAGACTAAATTATTTGCAATTTTCTCTTGCAAGCAGCTTTCTTTCAAAAAGATCAATACTATGACTGTTCTATTAATTTTTCTATTTGGGCTATAATTCATACTTTAAAAATTTGGTTCTATCTGTATGGTATGTTTCAGAACATGAGACTAAATTATTTGCAATTTTTTTTTTTTTTTGCAACTAGCTTTCTTTCAAAAAGATCAATACTATAACTGTTCTAACTTTGTAATTGATGTAAAGCCTTTAGTCGCCTCAGGTTAAATCAAAATAAACCATATTATGCAGTGAATGGCACAACTCGGGTCGTATTCTCTATAGGAGTCTTTTATTTAATTCCTAATCTAACTAAGTGACAAAAACATTAAGATGGGTTTTAAATTGATTTTTTTTTTCTTTTTAATAATGGAAAATAACCTAGACTACTATTTTTTGGATTTTTGAAAAATTGTTGAAATAATTAATGAAATTGTGATTTAAACAAATTGATGATGAATGCTTATTGAAAAAATGGAATATAGGTTATCCTTGCTCAAATTAAATTGGGAGTTAAACTACTCATTAAGTCAAAAATCAAACCTTAACAATTCGTTAAGTCTAGTAATATTAATTAGTGATTATCCCTAAAACTCTAGCTAGATAATTACCTCTTAATACACTATTAAATACCACCTAGTGTGCAATTTAGAATTGGATTCATGCAACTTGTTCCTCTATACAATGAACACTCAAATGAGATATTCAAACAAAATTTAAGCAATAATAAAACTCATTCAAACTATGAAAGAATAGACAACCACATTAAACCAAAAGAAAATATAAAAATTTAAATGTCAAACCACATAAATCAATTTAAATCACAATTGTTCAATCACTACTAAGATAAACAACCTGCAATCTCAATAAATTAACCATATAGCATAAAATCATAACTCAGGAAATCCGTTACATAGTGAAATAAAAAGATTAAAACAAATAACTCCTCTGAATGTATCTCTGGAGCTCAAACCAATCTTCCATCTCCAAGAAGGAATTTAGTCTCTCATGGAGCTTATCACAGCTACAACTCTTTCAAGACACCAATAATCCATGGAATTAAGATGAAAGGAATAGATTAGAGAACGAGAGAGGCGTTGTTGGTGAATCTTGGTCTTTGTTCTCTTCTGCGGCCCTCTGTTCTGGTGCGTCTTCTCTGGTTCTCGTTCTGTCTCGTCTGCTCGGCTGTGCGTGTCTATTCTGTTCTCTAATATCAGATCTGTCGCTCTATGCCTCCTGGCTAGAGCTGGGAATCAGGGCTGTAGGGCCAGCCCTTGACGGGCCAGGGCCTAACAGGGTTGGCCCTAAAGGGCTCGGGGTCAGGAAAATTACAGTTTTTCAAAGCCTAGTCCGAGAGCATCAGGACCAGGGTTGGCCCGTAGGGCCAGGAAATCCTTTTTACAATATTTAATTATTTCTCTTGCGTATTTTCCTCAGAGAGGTATAATTAATAAATAACAACGATTAAAGTTCTATTTTAATACATAAATGTTGTCAACATTAAGGTTTAAATAACATGTTTCTTACAACAAACAAACACAGTTACTAATGTATAATCAAAGGTAAAATCATGTCCGTAAATAACTCACACAAAGGCCAAAGTATAATAAGAAGGCAAGAAATTCAATATTCTAACCTCTAAACAACATGAGTATGACGACTATCATTTTCACCTTCTTCGCCACTATCATCAATTTCAAGGACATTTGATTGTGTTTCACTTTGAGGAGTAGGTTCAATTAGTCAAATAATCACAACCTCCATAAAAAATCATACTCTATCAAGCAGAATAGTATATAATATGATTTTATTCTAAATAGGCAGAATAATATACTTAAAAATCATACTCAAAAATCACAATATGATTCAATTAGACAAAACAATATACTCAAAAATCATACTCTATACAATATGAGGATAGAGTGACATATAAATTCAATAAGGCAATTCAAAAATGTAACATGATTTCTATCCAAGCAAAAAAAATAAAAAATAAACGGGCTTAAAGGGCCGGTCCTTTTAAGCCCAAGGCCCTACAGGGCTAGCCCTTTTAGACCTGACTTTCTTTTGAGGCTACAATTTACAAGCCCGGCCCTTAAAGGGCCAGGGCCTAAAAGGGCCGGCCCGACGGGCTCGGCCCATTTTCCCGACTCTACTCTTGGCTCTGTGTGCGTGTCCCCTTTTTATTTTTTATTTTTTTTTAATTGAAATCTAGATAAAATCTCCTCAAAGTTGCGGCAAAATCTTTCAAAATTATATTCAGATAAGATTTTCCAAGATTCTGTATGAGAATCTGGAAAAAAATCAGTTTCTGAGGTGAAGAACGCTGGTTTTCGGATATTGGGACGAAACTGGAGTTTTGAAAATTCAGGGTTTATTCTGTAATATTCTCTGATGGCCAAGTGAATCAGTTCCAGCGGCATCTTCATTTTGGGACCCAACTGGTGTTTTATAAATTTGGGGTCATTTTATGTAATTATATCTGATATTTTCTTCTCTGAAAGTGACAGCTAATATTACAGAAAGAGCCTTCTTTCTGTAAGAATTCCCTTGGAGCCACACGTAGAATCTTATTTTCTGCTTCAGTCCTTAAAAATATTTACTTTTTGATCCATCAGCTCCTACTTTTCCAATGTGACTTACAATTCAAGTCAATATCTTATAATATATTTATTCAAAAATTCAAATTTTAAAAAGCAATTATAAGATTATAACAAATATATCCTTTAAAGATTTATTTTCACACAATCATCTTTAATTTAATTTAATCATAATAAATGTTATTTAACCCAAAAATTAATGGTAAAATCCCTAAATATGATATTAAATATTATGATAAAATCGGGATATATCAGTAATCCGCCTCTTACAGTATCAACACCATCACTACACTCTATACCATCCCTTATGAAATCATAGTTACAATGAACTCATCTGTAAGTCTTTATATTATATATATAAACTAATATTACGTATCATACTTTTATATAAACAACAGTCATAACTCAACTTCAGTGTATTAATTAGAATATTGATATACCTCAAATTACGTCTTTTTAAGGGTTGGAAGATGAAAATATATTGTCTTGTTCTTTGTCTCCTAAATTTGTATTGTATGGCATATAAAGTGTAGAAATTGGAGCTCTATACAATTTCCATTCCTTAAGTTTGTTTGGCCCTTCTAAAGCTAAATTTTCTTGTTTTCTTTACGAGTCTTCCCGAAAGTATCAGTTTAATTAATTATTACTTAGTTTTATGAATGTTCATTTCTCTAATAAGCTGCTGGTAATGTAATGTCTTAGCATGTGAAAATTAAACTAAGATTAGTATCACAATATCAATGATGGGGTGCATACGCTAGTGCAAAATACTAATTTAACTACATGATTTTGCATCAGTTACTTAAAGAATAAAAGTGATAATTCATGTGACATAATTTTGCTTATGTTTTACATGTAACTGACGCTATAATGTACAATATGGCATCAGTTCCTTAAAGAACAGAAGTGATAATTCATGTGACATAAGTTCACTTATGTTTAAAGTGTAACTGATGTAGTAATGTACAATATGGTATCAATTGCATATTCAACTGATGCCATAATTAAGATACTATAACAATAATAATTTTGGAATCAGTTTAGTAAGCACCAGAAGTCATAATTAATATAAAGTTTTAGAATTTAATTCTGAAATAAATAAATTTGAAATATAACATGTCATGACTGTAATTAAATACTATAAATAAATTTTAAAAAATAATTTTTCCCAAAATATAATTATATTATAGTTATTATAAATGACTTTTTTTAACTGGGTCATTTATAGCTCATGACCATTTGGTAGAGATTAGTGAATTTCTTTTAATACCTGAACTAAACTTAGTTAATTATTAAAAAAATGGATGATCAATTTATGGGTGGAACTTGACCCATAATTTATAATTTATTTACCGAGCTTACTTATAGCTTAGCGTTAGGTTTTATAGGAAACCAATGCCATAATTATAACCCATATGGCTCTAAGGAAGTCTTAGAAATATGTTAACTATTTTTTTCTAAAGAAAAGGAAATATTGCGTCGGTTCCCACTCCACCTAGCACCCTAATGTCTTCAACAAAAACCTCCACTACTCTACTAACTTCACGGCTTCTCTATATGAATTTCGCTCCAGCTCTGCTAACTTTGCAACTTGCCTTCATCACTGTTGACGTAGCGGTTTCCAGATAGATCACTACAAAAAAAACACTCAATTTCCGAAGAAAATTCCGTGGCAAATTCTGTTAAAAATTCGTCAAAAATTCCATTGGAAATATTTCCAACTGAATTTTTCTGTGGCTAAATTTGTCATGGAATTAACCACAGAAAAGTTCGGTGGCTAATTCCATAGCAAATTCTGTGACAAACTTTTTTGCTATGGTTTATGGCAAATCCCATCACAAAAAATTTAAAATTTATAAAATTTTATATTAAAAATAATATTATAAAATTAATTATTAAATAATTTTAATTAAAAATAAACTACTATTAGTAATGAATATTATATTATTATTTATTAATATTATATTTAAAATTTTCTGTTAAAAAAATATTTTTAATATTATTATATTATTTATTATTTTATTTTATTCAAAAATAAATTATTTGTTATTAATATTATATTTTTCATTTATATTAAAAATAATATTTATAATATTAAATTATTTGTTATTAAGTGATTTTAATTAAAAATATAATTTAGATTATAAAATTGATTAAAATATAGTTATACAAAGATTTATTAAAGATTTAAAATTTATTGAATTTGAAATTAATTAATCATAAATATAAAAATATTTTTTTAGAATTTTTATTTAATTGATTTTATTTTTAATAATATTATATTTATGTATATAATTAAATTTATATTATGATAATATTACATATATAACATTATGCAATAAAATAACATAGGTTCATCTTGGCATAACTGGCAAAGGCTCGAGCGCGAAGGCACTAGGAGCATGAGGTCGTGGGTTCGAACGAGAGGGTAGGTATTTCCAAGATTTAAGAGGCGCAAACACATGACAGCGCTCGAAGGTTGATGCGTGCTTCTGTCATTAAAGCAATCAATTAAACTAGGTCCTAAATTATTATGTAGTTTAGGGTTAACCTATGTCATTCTCCCAAGGAGCAAGCTATGAGTTTTCTTTAGGATTGATTTTGAAGTGATAAAAGATGCAATAGAATGGACCTAAATTAAAATGCAAGACTCTACTACCTAAATGTAAATGACTCTAAAATCTATATCAGAATGAAACTAACCTAAATGAATTGGAATGCAATCTTTGGGGTTTTTTATGAAAAAGGAATTAAGATGCTAAGCAAAGAGAATAATTGAAAGCAAGACAAACAACAAGGGTTTAGTTTAGTTATGATGATGAAGGGGACAACTTAGGATTTACATGGAATTAGCTTTCTTATCCATTCAATTTATTAGACCAAAGGGAGGTTGATGAAGAATTGGAATTAATAAATTTAATCACCTAATTAAGACATGGGAAACCCTCAAGCTCAATAACACATAATCCACTAGAAAACTTATAATGGATAAAAGCGATGGTTAATTAAATCCATTAAAAACCAATCACAATTACTTAAGATAGTTTTGAAAATTATGTTCACAATTGCCTAATTAAACAATTTAACACTTAATCATCTAATTAAATAATCAAGAGATTAAACCCAAATTGACAATTAAATTAATAATGAAAACTCAATTAATAATCTAATTGACAACTGAAGGGTTTGCAAACAAAAATTCCAACAATCAATTAAGAACAAATCAAACCCAAAATATCAATTTAACTCAAATCAATAATAAGTCTATAATATAAAACTATATTGTTCTCAATTATTACAACTCCAAAATCATTTAAAATTAAATAATCTTAAATCTTGAATCAAATAGATAAAAGAAAGCTCCTTTGTGGTCTTTAAATATAAGCTCATAGGCTCTAATTTCCTCCATGTTTCTCTCAAATTACCTCCCCAAATAGCTCAAGCCTCCATGGAATTTTTCTCTTCTTCACGCTTCAAGCAAGTCATGGGCATCTTCCAAAGAATTTGAGAATTACTTGATATGATGCTTGGACTCTTGCTCTGCGTGAATGGAAAGGTAGATTAAAGGAATGAATTGATGATTGTGGGGCCGGCTGTCGCACGAGAGAAAGAATGCCTCGGTGAAGAGCCAAGCCGAAAAGACAGAATCAGTGAGAGCGTGAGGTCTCTACAGTCCAGCCTGCGTCTATCAGTGCGTCTCGGCTCCCGCGTCCGTATGTGTCTCCGCGTATTCTCCAACTTCTGTGACGGTTAGGGTAATTAAAAGGGAGGAGAAGAGACATCTTTTATGTCAATTTGAGCTCATTAAAATTTAAAAAGTCTAAATAGATATTCTTTTAGTTTTCAAGAAAATTTCTGCACCATAGGATATTTCAATCTACTTTTTCTTACTCTGCAAGAATTAAATAAAATTGTGATATATCATATATTTAAAAATATTATCCAATCATAATATAACAATTAAAATATTATTAATTTAAGCCCAATAATATCATAATCCATTCAAATTTATATTATTTCCTAAAATTGGCTAATAATCCAAATATTATTTAATAAATCTGAATTAGCCTAAAATAATCCCCAAAATAAATTAATAAGGTGGGATAAAATATATTAAAATTGTGATTTATCAAAGGTGACACTTGGCGCACTTCGAGAAGGGACACGTGATGTACTGCGAGGAGGGTGGACATGTGGCAGTGGTAGGAGGTGACACATGGCAGCACAAGGAAGAGACACTTGGCACACTTCGAGGAGGGACACATGGTGTATTGCGATGAGGTTGGACATGTGGTCACGCATCTATTACGGCGTTGGTTTAGTTATAATGCGATGCCATAATATATTCATTTACAGCGTCATGTCTTAAGCAACTGACTCCATAATATATTCATTTACGATGACATATCTTAAGTAAGTGACGCTGTAATATAAATTTTTCGCTACAGATAATTCCGCTACACCCTAAATGCCATGGCGAAAATGTAATTTTAACTGAGGTCAAATTAACTTTTTACACTAATGATATTATTTTATGATCATTTTATTTTTGAACAACTTATTATATATGCCACTCTAGGTGTGAAGTAAATGCCACCTGGAACTTTGCAAGACCATATTATGAGATAATTTTTTTTGGTAGGAAATGTTGTAAGATAATTTAATCATGTTGTTACCCTCACGTAAGCTTTGCGGACTTGTATATAAAATTTAAATCTTCTATGTTTGCTTTGAGATTGTGACGAAGATGCTGAGATATTTTTTATGGATCATTGTCAAGTTTTTGTTATGTACTTTGTGACTTTTATGATTTATTTACAGTCTTTATAACTTACTTAAAATGTATGTCACGATAACATGTAAATAAGGGGAGTCCCAAAAAAATGTCATGTAATTTTTCAAAATGCTACTTTTTACATTAGTTTTACTTGTTGTAATTTACAACCGATCTAAAGTGGGCTCTGTAGACTTGTTTTAAAATAGAACAAGTATATAAAGTGAACTTATTAGACCCGTTGTTACAACTAGTCTAAAAAGTGTCGACTTTTTAGACCGATTAATATAAGACCTAACATTAATCTGGTCTAATTGGCTATGTTTAATTGATCCAAAAACACTTTTTTCTAGTGGTGCATGACGGGTGGTGTTGCTGTTGGAACAACTAGTATTCAACCATGTATAAATAATAATGAGGCACATATCAGTTAAAGCCTTCAATGCTTTGGATGATTAGACTCTTCAAGCGATGAAATAATGCAATCTACAATTTATTAGTTATTCAAGTGAGCTAATACTTGCCATTTCCATGCTTTGTAAAATGCAATATATGAAATAATGCATGATTAGCACAACACCTCCCTTGTATCTTCTTTAAAACCTCTTATTAAACTTGTGGGATTAGAACCTCCACGTTACTGGCTATTTGTAACACTTCCACTTTTGAGATATAAGGGTACGGTGTTCAAAATTGGACCTTGAGATGTAACCAAAAAAAAAGAGAAGAGTAAAGTGACATTCATGAACATTAGATCTACTTCCTTACTGGCTATTTAGAACCTCCACGTTATTGGCTACTTGTAACACTCCCTGGCATTTTGAATATCTCATGTATCTACTTCCTATCACAACCTCCAATAACATAACATGAATGATCATTATTCTGTCGCATAGGCCTAAATCATACTTTTCATAATACCACACCTTCAAACAAACTTCAGACTTCACTAGAAGTTCTATATCACAAAATTCCTTATTTTCATCACCAAATGACATGTTCTAGTTCAAAATATATTTTCAAATGCAAAAAATAAAGCATAATAAGAGTTGATTTCGCTTACTGATAGGGGCAAAATATAGAACCAAAAACTTTGTAAGTGCATGGGCCGTATCAAGTAATAAAGAATGAGTAAGATATCATTCCCACGAGGACTTAGTACCAACAATACAGTTGAGCAATGACTTTAGACTTTTGCTTAAGTTGAGTCAACACAATTTGAATAAAAAGTACGAATAAAAGAAAACAAATCTAACTATTGTGGAAGCTAAAGGCAAGGATGATTTTAGGGAGAATTACATTTAGGTCCCAAGGAAGAAAATAAATGAAGAAATGGTCCCTGGAGATTGCAAAATGAAAAAATGATCCCATTAACAACTCTAGGAGCATGTATTGACAACTCGTTAACAACTCTAGGAGCATGTATTGACAATTCTATGGGACCATTTTTTCATTTCTCTTCTTCCTTGAGACCTGAGTGTAATTCTCCCATGATTCTAAATCTTACGCGGTAACTTGGATTATTATAGCCTTGATTACTTTTTAGTATCTAATTTCTACCCTTAATTGCATTTAAAGTTATATTTGCTAGTTTAGGACTCTTAGTTATCTAAGAGTGTCTTTTGATCCACTAAAAGGCATTCCAACTATGTTAATCCCTAATGTCTTAGGCAATTAGTACTTAATTGGATTAATTTAAGTGCAAACCTAATGAGACTATATAGGGTTGGTAGGTATATGTCTATCATACAAGCAAATTAAATATGAAAACCTAATCCTACACGATTCAATTAAAGGTCTAGTCTAAATTTCCTACATCTAGGCTCCTTTAGAATACCAAAATAATCCCAATCAAATGTCTCTTATTTCAGGATAATCAAGCACACAATTAAATCAACAAATATAATATAAAAGCAATTAACGGAAAAAAGTATCATCAACTAAGTCATAATCAAACTAAATAATCCAAAACTAACGATTTAGCTACATAAACTGAACATTGTCATGACTAAAATAATAGCTAACCAAAGACAAAATAAAGAAGATAAATGAAATGAGAAACAAAACTTAATGCTGAATTTTTATCTATGCTATCACTTTTCTGCATCCCCAAACTTTAATCTTCCTCCACTATAGCTCTTGCCTTGCCATCACCAATCAAGAAAATAGAACACACCTCCCTCTTGCTACTCCTAGCATATATATATAGGTATATATTGCCTCCTTGCTGCGTTTCTATCACAATATCTTGATTTATCTTTCTTTTTTTATCGATTATCTTATAATATAGATATATTATATTGATATTTTGTTCTCGCTTGAATCTTATAATATTCCCTGCAAAATAAATTAAGATATGAGTAAATTTTATATCAAAATATCCTTTTATCCTATAATTAATTAAAAGATAGAAAAATATATAAAAGATAATTGAATAAGTCTAAAATATTAATAAATTTAATCAAATATATCCAGAATCTACACTTATTTAATTATAAAATATATACTTATCACTTACACAATTAAACATGAGCTCCACTGGCCCAAAAACTACAAGTGAATGTCAATCAACAATTATAACATAGATAAATTTTTTTTTATAAAATGCCAATACTCATTAAAATCAATTGATTATACATCAAAAATCTACAATCTTAGATTGGCATGATTATAGCAAATTAATAACATTATGGTAAAGAGATTTCACGTCATAAATATTTTTTAAAAGTAAAAAAAAAACTGAGAAAGTAACTGATGTACATATACAAAATGTTATAAGATTCTAACTTTGCCCCTTCCATTAGCAGGATCTGCTTAATTCTTTCATCAATTAGTGGCTAATAAGAAGCTAATATTATGGTAAACTAACAACTTAATTCCTCTAAACTTACTTTTGCTTCCATTTTCTCACAACCCAGTCTCTTTTGAATCATAACTTAGCTTAACTAAACCATTGATATCAATAAAATGTTCCTCAGTAATCAAAATCATCAAAACACCCAAAATTCAAAACTAATATTTAACTAAAATTAACACCATATCATGAAATACATAAAAGATACCTTAGACATTCCATTAGAATATCAAATAAACCTTAAACAAACAAATTGAAATTAGGTTAGTTGGTGAAATCCACATATTTCGTAACCCATCAAAACCCACTTAGAAATCTAGCTAAAAATGGAGATTAAAGGGAAAGTGAATGTTAGATTCACTTACTTTGATGATTTAGAGCGTAAAATGTTCCCAAGTCGTTTGGAAATCAAAATCAAAGTCGAGCTCTCAATTTTCACCCTTCCGCCACTTCCTTCCTTTCCGTTGTTGTTTTTTCCATCTTGTTTGAAAACCAGATTGTGTTGTGAGTTGCGTCCCACAATATGTAACAATGTCCTAACTTCTACCAACCACTTAGCCATTGTAAAAACATTTAGGTACTACTATGGTTAAAAAGGAAAACAGTACACTCAAATATCGATCATGGTAGAAAATTTTCAACTTATAATTTAAGAGGATAACCACGATAGGAGCTTTTCTCACACAACAGGCTACCATGGTATAAAAGAAACACACTTATGAATTCACATGGCTAACGTTGATAGAAAAGAAAAGAAAACATAAGATACGAAAAATGCGAACTGAAATGCCCCAAATTTTGATTAAGGGCTAATGACATTTTTGAGAATGCTTTTGTGAATTAAAGTTGATTTGAGATCCGGATTAATTATTGGAAATGCCCAACACCCTATATTTTAGCATAATTATGTAACAAAGTAATTTTTGGAGCTAAAATAAGGGTAAATGGTGCATGGAAGAAGGAAAAGAATTTAATTATGTGTTATGAGGTAATTTAAGTTAATATGCCATAATCAGTGAAGAAATTGAAAGAATGGAAGTTATCGGTAAATTAGTTAGTGATTAATGGAGAAATTAATTGCTAACTAAAAAGAAATGAGATGTGTGACTAAATGGCTAATGAAGTAGTTAGAATGACTAATTAGTTACTTACTTTATGAGAGCCAATGAGAGTTTGACAAGTGGCAAGAGGAGATGATGAAGGAGTAGTGAGAAAGTCAAATAAATCATCTTATATTCTTTTCTCTCTCTCCCTCTCTCTTTGTGCGAATGAGTAAGGCATAGGGGCAGAAAATTCTGCCATTCTTCATCATCATCATCATCATCTCAAAACTCTCTCCCCCTCCAAGCTCTCACTT
Source organism: Inga leiocalycina (assembly GCA_963242795.1). NCBI lineage: Eukaryota > Viridiplantae > Streptophyta > Magnoliopsida > Fabales > Fabaceae > Inga > Inga leiocalycina. Next base: position 66,930,110 of record OY725321.1, read on the forward strand.
TCACCATTTTTGAAGAAGAAAGAGAAAAGGAAAGCTCAAGATTTAGGTAAGATCTTGACCTTGAATACCAAAATCTCCTTCTTTAAAGTTGTTCATCTTGTTGAGAGCTTTGATTTCATGGTTATAGATTTTCTATTGGTGGTGATTTGAGCTCTCAAGGAAAGTTATAGTTTGGAGAAGCAAGTAACTTCTTTGGGAAAGTTGAAGAGGTGAGTGAGTTGAACCTTTCTATATAGGTTTTGTGTCATTTGATTGAGGTTGGAGTTTTTGGGAATTTAGCCCTATTTTTGAAAATGAGGGTCCTTGTGTGTATGACATGTTGTTGTCATAGATTTAGTGTTTTGTGATGTGTATTGGATAGATAGAATGAAGTGAGATGGAATTTGGAAGTTTGAAGTTTTTGAGAAAATTGCATTGTGTAGTTGCCTTGGTTATATATTGTGAAAGTAATGTGAACATGGTTATTTTGGTGTCTCCATTGGTTTTCTTGTAAAATTTGATGTGAGAATGAGTTTTGGTTTGGATTTTGAAACCACTGGAGACATAGTTGCAAAATTGGAAATTCTAAAAAAATGCTAAGTGTAAATTGTTATGCAAGTGGCCAACTTTGTATGGTAATTTGAAACAGAAAATGGTTTTAGAATGAGATGAAACTTTTCAGTTTTTAGTTTACATTTCAAACTTTCCATTGATATAAAGTTTGGTTAATTCTAAGTTCTGTGCTGAGAATTATGATTTTCCAAAGTTTGGTGTTAAAACTAGACTTAATTCTGGAACAGTATGAACATTTGTGGAATTCTGGATTTTTGTGGTTATAGACAGCCTTGAACCATATTTTTCCAATAAAAAGAACTTAAATATCTTTCAATAGGCTTTGGGATAATCTCATTTCGATTTTTCTAGAATTAGTTATGATTTTTGGAAGTTCAGCCCAAAAACTGAAATTTTATTGGCTGTAGCCGAAAGTCCTTAACCGCAGCCCAAAAGCTTCTGACTTGCTTTTGGCCGTAGCCAAAAAACTCTCTGACCTGATTTTGGCCACAGCCCAAAAGTTTCTGACCTAGTTTATGCCGCAGCCAAAGATCCTTGGCCGCGGCCAACATCCAAAAATCAAAACTTTTCACTATCGTAAGGTGGTTTTTGATATAGTACTTCCCAACCCTTTAGGCTTTTGTTTGGGCTTCTAGTAGCAGTCTAAGGGACTTTAATGATAACCAAATCTAAGTGATGTGAAGTTAGTTAAGTATTGGAATAGAGAATAACACTTTGTCCCTCATTATGAATAATAGGATTCGATATTTGCCCTACCCGAGAGAGACCAGTGCCAGAGCACGCACGGAAGGACCAAGGTAGTGACTTTTCTCTCATGTTATTGTGTTGCATGTGTTATTGGCCGTAGGGCATTACAGCATGAGCAGTTCAATGTGAGTAGTCGTAAGGGGTGATGGTTATCACACCTACCTCTGCCGTTGTAATTGCCGAGACTATGTTGTGGAATTGTGAATTCCTATTTGAGTATCTGGCCAGTGTGGCTGTGTATTGTAAAATGTTTTATATGGAAATATGAAACCCAGCTGTGGTGAAGTATATTGTTGTGAACTATGTTATGTTGCAATATAGCGTGAGTATTTTAGCGTGAGCAAATGTAAGAGTGACACACATCATATCCGCCCTTGCTGTTATAACTGCCGTTGTAGTTGCTATGTGTTGTGTGATTATTTGCTATCATGTTTTGTGGTTGTATATACTATGAGTGATTTGTTACTACAGGGATTCCTTAGAATCCCACTCTCCCCAAACACATTTTCAGACAAGGCTGGTAGTTCAAAAGAAAAGCAGGTGACGAAGGGCGACTGAAGCTCCGAGCTAGGAGTCTATTTTGGTTTCTGGTTATCATACTATAGATTTTGGATATTTGTGGGGAAACAATTGTATATGTTGGAATTGTAGTATAGTTTTGTGTAATCTCCTAGTTAAGGGAAAATGGATTATGGGCATTGGTACCTTGTAAAACCCTTATTCGATTAATGGAACCCGAATGTGTCAGGAATTTACTTTGTACTCTGATATTTATAAATGAAATTGTACTGTAAAGGCCATTTGTATAATTGTAATGTGAATATGAGACCATTGTTGATCAATTTTTAGAAAAGTTTTTGAAAACCATGTTTTGGGTAAAAGGAATTTTAATAAGTCCCAAATCATCTTACGGTCTCTAATTCCACATAATTATGTATTTATGAACTTAATCTCAGTCTTGCTGTGAAGGGGGTTACATGAAACCCAGGGTTTTTACTGACAATGTTTGATTGCCCATTGAGATGACAACTTGTGAGCCTCTGTCATCTATTACGATAGAGACAAGGAGAGTTGTCTCTGGTCCGTCGTCTATAAAATAGGGACCTTGTGAGATTCCTATGATTAGTGACCCAAAGATGGAGGAGCTGTCAAGCGTTGTTGTTCTAGCTAGTAGCAAATGAATTGGAGAACTAGAAGAGAAGGACGAAGATGAGGAATGATAAGAGACCCTCCTCTAGCAATATTTTGGCGCCTCTAAGGGTTGAAGATTGGATGCAAGATGTTGAGGCATCGAAAGAGAAGACATTGAACAATGAATTGCTGCGTGATATAGTTGAAACACTAATCAGAGATCTTACCAAGGCATCTTCAGCTGCATCATTCCATGTAAACCCATTTTTCTTAAGCAACTTAGTTAAGGGATGAGTTATCAAACCGTATGAGTGAATAAAATGCATGTAATAACTATAGCTTGTTAAACCCAAAAATGCTCTTAGCTCCCTTACTATTTTGGGCATTGGCCACGAATTAACACCTTCTAATTTGGAAACATCAGCTGCCACTTGTCCATTAAATATCGTGCGGCCTAAATGTTCAACGTGCCTGGTTGAAATGCACATTTATATCATTTCACTAAGAAGTGATTGTCCTGAAGAATCTTGAACATAGTCTTAAAGTGAGTAACATGGCATTCCATATCTGAACTGTACACCAAAATATCATCAAAAAAACCAAGACAAATTTTTGCAACACCCCTTAAAAAATGTTACTACCTCCGGTCCTAAATATAAAATAAAGTTTGTAGTGTAAATTGCACTACAAACTTTGTTCTATATTTAGGACCGGAGGGAGTATTAATGATTCCTTGAAATGTAGAGGGAGCATTGGTCAATCCGCAAGGCATGGCCAAATATGCATAGTGCCCTCCATGATTTTGGAAAGCCATTTTGTGAATATCTTCCTCCTTCATCCTAATTTGATGATAGTTGAACCTTAAATCCAATTTGGAGAATATTCCTGTAGCTGCCAATTCATCAAGTAAAACCTCTATAAGGGGTATTGGAAAACTATCCCTTATTGTGGCCTTGTTAAGTGCTCTAAAGCAATCTTTTCAAAACCAAATGAGACCAAATGGTCGGGTCGGTCCAGCCATCAGCCGCTGATCTCAGCGGCTTGGTTAGTGTTTTGACCATCTTTAGATTTAAACCGCCATTTGAGTCTTAAACCACCATTTGAGTCAAAACCTGAAGCGATTGCATGAAAATTGGATGGCTTGATGTTTTCACTGCAAGAAGTTTCTTTTTTATTTTTGTCTACTTCTATGAGTTCGTGGGGTATTATGGGAGCAAGAACATGATGAAGAAAAAAGAAAACAGGAGAACCATAAAAACGAAGACGAAGAAGGAAAGCATATAACAAAAAGAGTAAAACCCACCAATCACATTTTCTTCCCCTCTTCCTTGGTATTATGGAGATTGCGTTGTGACACTGGTTAAAGAACAAATTACAGAGAGCTTTCACTACAGAGTCTGCTTTGGTCTTTTTCCTGGAAGGAAAAGGATCATGAGCTATTGAATTAAGATATCAATGGTCCAGATTTAATATATTTTTATAATAATAATTTTAATATATTAATATAATAATAATAATTTTATAATATATTAAATCTAAACCGTTGATCTCAACTAATGATTCATGGAAGGAAAAGGATAGTCCTTCTTGTTAAAAAGACCGAAGTCAAGTCCTTTCATTGCATCAGTGAAAGTGTGATCGGAAAAATTTCATTGGTTCTCTCTCATCACGTGGGGTGGCAGTGAATTCATTTTTACTTGGTTAAATAAATGTGCATACTATTCTGTTCAGTTTTCAACTTTTGCTATGATTTTTTAATTTTTTATTAGTATATATTTTATTAATATAAAATTAATGAATTTCATTTTCATATCTATCCATTCTTGGTGCAAAAATTTCAAATGGGAGCATAAGAGTAAAAAAAATCTTTTATTATTATTTTTCTTTGGTCAGTATCTTATTAGTATTATTTTATTGTTATAATTTTTAGATTATAAATTTTCTATATAAATCTTTAAAAGATAGATGATGGATAAGATGCATTTGAAAAACATATTATAGATATGATATGACATGATCTAGAGCTCCCATATTTCTTTTAAAAGAAAATTTTTATTTTTATTATAAGTTAATTTATTTATTTAGTTATAAAAATAAATAAAATAGCATTATTAATATTATTAACCGACAAATTCTACCCAAAAAAATATTATTAACTGATAAAAGATAAAATATACTAAATCATGTCCATCCAGTTTGTTAGATAAATATTTTTAAATTCAAATTTATATAAACTTGATTAACATAAAATGCATTAATGGTAACCATATTATTATATATACTTCAACCATGAGCTTAGACGCTTCAGACTCATCAATTTCATAAACCATTGATAGCTTTTGTTCCGATTGCGTTTGTTCCTCCGATGCTTTAGACTCATCAATTTCATAAACCATTGATTGCTTTTGTTCCTCCCGACGTTGTGTCGAAGTCATGACGCGTTCTAAGAAAGCAAAACTCATGGCCTCTAATAATGATGGCATTCCTTTTATTTCTCTCCATGTTGTTGAAGAAATTTTGCTCAGATTAGATGCCCAAACCTTATTTCGTTGTGACTTCGTTTGCAAAGATTGGAATGACCTTATTACTAGCTTTGATTTCATATCCCGCAGCTCAGAACAAACTTTTAGTTCAAGAAACCAAATTCTCCTTATTAAGGTTTGTCATTGCAAAAGGAGTGGAATAAATCATGACAGGAGATATATTTATTTTCCATATTGCCATGCAACCTGTTCATTGCATTGGGATAATAATCAATTCGATTTGTTTCACAAAATTGAGAGTCCTAACATTGATGATTTCAAAGGCGCATAGGTATTAGGGGCAAGCAATGGATTAGCATGTCTTGCCAAAAAACGACCTTTCAAATTTATTCTTTGGAATCCAACTATTCGAAAATATGTATGGCTTCCCATCAAGATAACTTGGTCTAAAAAACTATCTAATGTAGGGTTGGTTTTGATAGTAGCAATAATGACTTTAAGGTTGTAAACTTTATTAATAGTGATGATAGTAGCAGTAGTGATGATGATGACATGGATAAGATTGACTCAGCTTGGGTTTTCACATACGTCACATGGTCATGGAAACGTCTCAACTATAATATCCCTTGTTCATTTGAGATTTTACCCAAGCCTCATGTATGCTTCAATGGTGTGATTTATTGGCTTGCTCGTCACATTTCTGAATATGACTTTATACTTACATTTGATTTAACAAATGAGGTGTTTGGACAAATATCCCTTCCAGGAACTCTTGGCACAGATCACGATGGTGTAAATTATATCCTGACAGCAGGAGACTCGCTAGCTGTGGTCCAATTGAGAGAATTATATAATGAAGAAACTCATCAACTACTTTATTACGATCTCTCCTTGTGGATTATGAAAGATGACTCATGGACAAATATCTTTGCAAACTCGAGACTAGAGGTAGCTCCTCAACATATATTAGGCTTGAAGAAGAATGGTGATGTTTTATTAGAAATGCTGGGAGGTCAAATTTGTAGTTACAATCCAACAACTTCAACCAATGTCGTGGTGGCAGCTATAAAAAATAGTGTTTTCTTTAGTTATCATACTGAGAGCTTATATTTACTAGAAAAAAAGAAATTTGTTAATTCCTACTAATATGCTCGTTTAAATGATAGGGAGAATGAACAGTTTAGTTTTTAATTTATTTTTTTAATATTTATTGAAGGCTTCATTTTGGCTTATAAATATCTTTTGATTGTGATATTTTTAAACTGGACTCTATGCTTTAGATTTAGCTCTTAATTTAGAAGGTTTTTTTTTTTTTTGAATTAAAGAGGCAAGCACTAATAGCATGAGCCCATGACCTCCTACTTAGAGGGGAGCTCTCATACCACTAGGCTACAAGGCCTTTGGTAATTTGGAAGTAATTTTTCAAAAGAAAATTTGGTTTAATTCCTCCTATCTATATTTGCCACGTGGTTTAAACTATGGTTGCGTCTTACGTGGCCTTATCTTTACGTTTTTTGCACTTTTTATTAACACAATGTTCTTTTTTGGTAACAATTAACACAATGTTTATTTTGACTGTTCTAGTTTGTATTACAATCCATTATTCCATCATATGATTTGTTTTTATGGAAAAAATAATATCGAAATGCTCAGTAGATTGTGTGAACAAATTTGAAGCTTTTAACGTTTTCATAATTCATTTATACTAAAAAGACTTTATATTTATTTCTTAATTCTTCTTTTATAACTATTTCGTTTTATTACTCACAATTTCAAATGTCTAGAAGTTTTTAACTTCAGCTTATTCTCACACATAACAATATACTTTATGAGAAGTCTATGCTATATGAATTAAGGGTAAAATTACATATTCATATAAAATATTTAAGGCTAAAATTTACAAAACTCTCTTAAATTTGGGGTCAGTTACATATAGCTCTCCTGATATTTTAAAGTTTAAATTTGACTTGACGTTTACTTTTTGACACCACTAATATAGAATTAATTGTACATATATAATACTTAATAAATAATTGTTATAAAAAATAATAAATGTTATCTATGTCGTGGCAGAGTTCAAATAAAAATATATAATGCTAAAACTTAATGGTTAAATTTGTGCACCGACATATTTTGAGAGGTGGATTCTCAAAAATAAAAACACAACAGCTTTAATTATTAACAGTCATGTATTTACTTTAAAAAATGATGGTTCTTACAACTGTAATGTAATACTTTCAAATGATTTGTCTTTGAACCTTATATCATCAAAATAAAAAATATAACGGTCATAATAATTGACTGTAAAGTATGAATAAGAAAAAATGACGTTTCTTAAGAAACAGTCATCATGTGACACGATCTATCTTCCCCAACTTTAAACTGATCTAATTTAAAGTACCTTTTAATACATCTCATTTGGCCCAACACCAAGTACCAATTCATACGTCATAGCCCTAATTTGTAGCATTGTTAAGCCTCTATTTAAACTCACATATTCCTTTGTACTCTTACTACCTTTCTTTATTTGTCTCCTCCTTTTCTTCTTCATCATGTTAAGACCCCATGGAGCTCTTCCTGCATAAGTTCCTCCTCCTCCTCCACCACCTCCTCCACAAGCTCCTCCTCCTTATCATGTTAAGAATGTTATTTGCTTGTATGTATGTTCTCTCTAGTTATTGTAGTTAATGGAATTTGTTGAGTTGGATTTGCAAAAATTTTCATTTAAGAATGATACAATTTCAATGAGATTGGATCATTCTCATATTGACAATTTTGCAAATCCAATCATCACAAATTCAATAGATAAAAGTTCCATGTATGTATGTCCATTTAAGTGGGAGAAATTTATCTGCTTGAATATGAGAGGTGGAATTCGTAAAAATAAAAACATAACAGTTGTAATATTAACCATCACATTGTCTCACAAACACGACGGTTCTTACAAAACAACTTTCATGTAACACTTATAAATAATTTTTTTTCCAACTTTATATCAGTGACAACAAATGGATAATGATATATGTTTGATAACCATCAACTTAATGTCTGAAACCTTTCCTCTTCCCCACGCTAATGATAATGCTCTATGCTTCTTTGTTCTTCAAGATCGGCATGAGAACTAAGTACCTTTTCATTATCCACTACTGTGTGTGACTACTACTGTTTAACTTCCAAGTGTGCAATGATAGTTCAAGCCTGTCGCTTTCAATCTATTTGAACTCCACATTTCCAAATGTTTTTCATACTATTTCTTCATTGTCCTTCCTCCATTCTCTTAATTGCCAAGATGAAACACTATATTGAAGACTTGCCAGTAAACCTGGCCTCAGTGTCATCCTCCTCCTCTTTGTCTGCTACCTCCATTCCCCTTTCGTATCCTATGCTTCCTCAACTATAGGCAATGATGCGGTATGCAGAACGCATTGACCATGCTGTGAGGGGGCTGGCCAAATACCTGCCAAGTATGAATAGGAAAGCCAATCTCATTCTTAATGGTATGGGATTGGTCACCATGATCCTGACATACTTTTACATGATTCAGACCACTTCTTTAGTGATGAGTAGCATGATGATCCATGGTGTGCAGCTAATTGTCCAGAATTAGCCCAAACCTCGCATCATCAGGGGCAACTAGTTACCAGAAGGTGCTATTGTTTTGATTTATTTTTGTAATATATAAAAATGTAATTATCATGGCACTAATAGCCAAAAAAATTATATATATAAAAAAGATAACAGACCTCATGGTTGTTAGCAAAGAACCATGATAAATGTAATCAAATAAATAACAGTTCTTACAATAAAACTGTTAACTATAGGCTTTTAACATATCTCCCAGTTATTAGGAATGAACCCTGATGTAAAGTCTTATGCACGATAAACCATAAAACCATTCCACTTCTATTTAAATGTCTGAAATAGAATACACTTAATACTTTGCCTGGTTGAATATAACCCACCAACCTCGAAACCTTACACTCATGTTGTCTTTTCCGTCCATTAAGAGTTGTTTTCAGTTGAACCACAAGATCAAAAAGCCTTTGTCAGACTTCTCAGGGACAATTGTGTGAGTGAATATACATAACACTTGTCTCAGTGACATTCATGTGAGTTGATTTTTCTTGTCTTAAATTTTATTTTCATTTGTGAGACCTAGGTAGGTCACATTCCTTTGGTGCTCTATTATCCTTACTTTTAAATTTGATTTCCCTATGCCAGCTTGCATGATTTATTCTGCATTATCCATTATTCACTTCATGTTGCCACTACTATAAAAGAGGGATTTAGTGACACCCCTCTTATAGCACTTCTTTAAAGAATTCCCACAGATAATTATATATTGTTTTAAAAAAATTTAGAAGTTATAGCGCTTGCTATTGCAAGTGCTACAGCTAATGTATAGGCTTGTCTAGCTCTTGCCTAGGCAAGAGCCATAGCTTCCTTTCAGCCCTGGGGAAGCGCCATATAATGTTTACTTTTTAAATTTTTTTTTAAAAAATTTTATGGCACTTCCTAATTTTTAATATTTTTAAACTAAAAAGTTGGTCAGCTTTTTAAAAAGCTGCTAATCCTTCTATGACGCTTCCTTAGGGAAGGCCATACAAGTCTTGCTTTTTTTGAAAATATTGGGTAACCGGGTATGCCTTATACAAGTCTTTTTTCTTAAAAAAATTTGCCCACCCCGCCATATAATACTTTGTCCCTACTCCTTCTCTCTACTTTGAAGTTGTGCCGACGCCATTGTCCCCACTCCCTCCTCTCTTTTACTATGGCAGAAGCTTCCTTAGTCCTCCACTTTTTGTTTTTTCTTGTCTCCTTCTTGTGCACATTTCTTCAACATTTGGTCCCCACTTCCATTGCAATACAAAGCTTGGTCTCCCACATTTTTTTCCTTTTCGTCTCCACTACTACAAAAAAGTAAAGCTGTGGCGCTTATAATTACATTAACTGTGGCGCTAGAGAAGTGCCACATATCTAGATGCCACTAAAAAAAGCTGTGGCGCTTGGAAGCGCCACAATATTTTAAAATTTTTTTTAAAAAAAATACCCTATTGTGGCGCTTGCTCGAGCAAGCGCCACAGGAGGTCCCCCTCCTGTGGCGCTTACTCGAGCAAGCGCCACAATAGGGTCTTTTTTTTTTTTCTTTCTTCTTCTTCTTCTTCTTTTTTTTCCTGTGGCTCTTTTTTATTCTTCCTGATTGTGAAATTTTATATAAAATGAGTGGATTTCGTGTTTATCATCTCCACAAATTGTCAATCTTTCTATTTTATATTTCAACCTATTATATATATATATATATATATATATAATTTTCATATTTAAAATTCAAGTTCCCCAACAATAATGTTCTTACATTAATACTCTCCAAAGCTAACATAAAAAATATCACAATACAAGAACTTGATATGTGAACACAGTACATCAACAACTAATTAAGTAAATTAAAAGATTACTAAAAAACGCAAGCTTGTCGGCAAAAAAATTTAAACAAAGCAAAAAGGCAAACGAAACAAGCTAGGTTTTCATTCTTTCCTATTAAATTAGGAACATAAAGGCAAACGTTATATTACGGTTTATCTTGACTAAAAAAAAAAATTTAAACAAAGCAAGCTAGAATGAAATAGTCTTCTTCTTACAAATCTATTAATTGACCAGCGCAGGGAGTGGGAGACCACGTTGGTGATGCTAGCTTGAGTGACGAGTGAGCGTGTGGGTGTGTTTTTTAGTGTGAAGATGATAGGAAATGGAGGGAGGGGGTCGACGGATCCACTAAGAAGATGAGAAAGGGAAAGTAGTTTAATGGATGAGAGAGTAGTTAAATAATTAAAGTGGAGTAGTAGTCAAAAAGAGAAGGAATGGGGGGCGGACACAAAACCACTACGCGGGAAATGAAATAATTGTGGTCAAAAAGAGAAGTTGAATTTTTTTTTTTTTTTATTAAAAATGTGGGCAATTGTGGCGCCTAAATAATTAGGCGCCACAATTGCCTCTCTTCAGCTGTGGCGCCTAAGCATTAGGCGCCACAGCTGAACATTACATTAGCATGTGTGGCGCCTATTTAATTAGGCGCCACACATGCCCACAATAAAAAAAAAAAAAAAAATTTCAATGCTGCAGCTGTGGCGCTTGGTGGGTTAGGCGCCACAGCTGCTTTTATGGCCCCAAGTGTGGCGCCTGCGTAGGCAGGCGCCACACTAGGCCTCCTCAATTGTGGCACTTAATCTATTAGGCGCCACAGCTGGTACCGAAAATTTAAAAAAAAAATTATAGAGGTAAAAAAAAAAAAAAGAGAAGCTGTGGCACTTGTTTAAAGAAGTGCCACAAAATGTGCGCCACCTTTTACCCTTTTTGTAGTAGTGCTCGGTCTCTTACAGAAGTGCCTTAGCTTGTAAGTCTTTTTTTTTAATACACAAGCTTAAGTTTGTACATTTTCTTCTTTCTTTTTTTAAGTTAAAATATGTCATGTATCTTAGATGTGTACTTATAATTTTTTTTAGGTATGTACTTGAAGTTTCATCCCTATCTTGTTAAACTTCTTATACATTGTAAATTTTTGAATTTTTGAGCTTACAAATATAATAATACTAGTTTAGTCCTCTGTAGAAGTACATGTTGTCGATCAATAGTAAAAAAGTCATTGTGAATGGCATTGATGAAATGGTCAAATTGGGTGGAAGTGTTATACATGCAGCTGATAGTGTAATAAATGATTGTTATGGAACTAATTAATTTAATAAATGCCACCGATAGTATTTTTGTTGGCTTGTTATGGAACCAATTACTTTAATTATGATATGTAGAGTTGGAGAATATGATTAATTTATTTATTTATTTTTGGTGAGTTGTGAAAAATTATTATGATTCTATGGGATTAATTGGTTCATTATTTGTGACTTAAAGAGGGTGTTTAATACCTAGAAAAATTAGCCCTCTTTTTTGACTCGATTGGAGGCTGGGGAAAGGGCACTCTTTCCAAAAACCCCACCTAAAACATATGGCGACTCCCTAATCCACTTCTGTTTGTTCTTCTTTCTTGTGGTTCATTTTAAGATGTTATGCTGCCAAATTTTTTTAAAATAAATAACAAAAGATAAAAGTAATTAGTAACTGCAAGAGGCAAGCCACTAACCACTTTTAAAAATATGTTTAAGGGATAGATGGATCACATGGGAAGAAGAAAGGAAAAAGTCCTTCAAAGGTCGTATGATATTTTTCCATTATTCCAAGATTCAAGTGGATGAAATCATTGAGGAATAATGTGAATATATGGTCAGACAATTAGATAATATTTAGGTACCTAGGTTGTTTCTTGCCTATTATTTTGTTATTTATTCATTTAGAATTAGTTGTACATTACAATTATTGTAATTAAAAGTGATTTTATGAATTAGTTATTTGTTTCAAGTTATTTCATTCTAGTTTGGTTTTGTTCATTTTACTGTGGATCTGTATTGTAAATCACTGTGGATTTAGATTGTAAATACAGAGGATTTTACTAGAAAAAGGAAACAATTACGCAAAATTATTTTTTTTAAAAATTACTTCCCACTTCTTATGGTGTTTCCCTGGGAAGCCTTAAAAAAGAATCAAGCTATGACACTTTCATAGTTTCAAGAAGTGTCATAGCTTCCTTTAATAGTGCTGGAAGCTATAGCGCTTCCCAAGTACCATATTATTCATAAAAATAAGTGCTACTTATGATGTTTTTTGAAGTAGTGTGCCTAGCTTCATTTTGACATTATTTGTGCTCATGTTTTTTTTTTTGGAAAACCCATTGCTTTGATCAAAGGTTCATCTCCAATTATAAGAAGTTGTTAACTTGTTGATTGGGTTTCTTTTGTGAAGTCATGGCACAATAAAACACTCAAGTGACTTTAAATTGCTTTTATGAAGTGATGTGCTTTTGAAAAACCCATTCCTTTGATCGAAGGTTCCTTTTTTTTACAAGAAGTTGTCAACCTGGACGATTAGGCTATTTTTGTCAAGTCATAATGCGATAAAGCATTCAAGGTGACATTAAATTGCTTTTGTGAACTCATGTTCTTTTTTTTTTTTGGAAAACACATTGCTTTGATCAACGATTCCTCTCCTGATGATTTTGTATTGAGCAGGTGTCACCAAGTTAATAAAGGTCTAAAATTCAATAATGTGAGATCAGTCCTAGACTCTTCAATGTGAGAGTTTTTGAGCTACTTAGACTTGACTCTATCTAATGGGGTAGTACTTTCCACATTGAGCAGCTATGCAATTTAGGCTAGATAAAGATTTTCTAGGCTGTGTGTAGAATTATCGCACTCTTAACCTATATATATATATATAATATTGTAGCTGTTGACTTATATACCTTATGTCTCTTCTCAGTAATTAAGATAGGAATGTTAGATTCCAAGTTTTGATTATAACAAAAGATTATTGTGTGTTATGATAAGAAACTTATGTTTTGCAAGTTTAGACAATGGTTAAAAAATTACCAAATGCATATCACTAAGTTCAGAGGTTATTGCTGTGATTTTAATTGATGCACTTGAGTGATGGAGCTAGCACTCGAGCAATAAGCAATTTTGCACTCAAGCACAAGCAAGTGTTGAACAAAAAGTGATTGACAGAAGCATACTCTAGTTGAAAATACCAGGACAACTCGAGTGATGGCAAAGCACTCAAGTGATAATGTGATTTGTACTCGAGCATTAAGGCACACTCGTGCAAGTGTTTGACAGAGGGCAATGTCAGAGACAAGATATCATCACCTCGATCTAGCACATACACAATACTCGAGTGATAGCCTCAAGTGCACCCGAGTCCTACCAAGTGTAGGACAGGAAGTGTTTACCCGAGAGCAAGATAAACTCAAAGTGAAAGCTGCACTCGAGTCCAAGCGAGTGAGGCATAGAATTTGTTTGCCCGAGAGTCAGCTAGAGCATGGAAGAGCAAGTGCACCCAAGTTGAGAGTACTTGCACCTGAGTTACCTTAGCACCCGCGAGTGAGAAATCTAACTCTCTCTGTTCCTGATGCAAGTGCTGAAAGAAAGTGTATCTTAGACAAGAATATACTATTTACTTGAGTGAGGATCATTGTACTCGAGTGAGGCCCCACATCACCTGCAAGTGCAAAATCACACTCTTGAAAAAATAGGGTGTGAGTGTTATCCAGAGACATAGGTTCATAGTACAAAATACAAGTGCACTAGAGTAAGAGGATATGTACTCAAGTAAGGACCCAATCACTCGCAAGTATGAAAATGCACTCTGTCAAAATCACGTAGAAGTGCAACATAAAAATATACGCAGAAGATAAAATATGAAGATGTACTCGAGTGAGAGTAAATGGCACTCGAGTGATACCCTGTTAGAAGACAAAACGCAACAGACTTATAGCGATCAATCCGAACATGGTTTAATATTATTTATTCATTCCATTTTCACTTGTTATTGTTATTTAACATCATTTAACATATATACAAGTGTGAAACAGAAGTTTGATCGTTTGAATTAGAAAGGAACATAGGAAGTCAAACAACGACAGACAGAATCATTACGACCAACCAAGCACATACTTACCACAATATCTCGTTCAAAGATTTCAAACATACATATGCTGTTCCATAGTAAAAAGCTCCACTCCACAATGATTATTATTCAATGGGCAAAATCAACTGACTATAAATGCAGAGTTTCAGAGACCATAAAAAACAACTAAGAACAAGAATTCACAGAAGCAAATTCACGAGTCTTTGTTATTCACATTTTCTCTGTATTTATATTGTACTTCAGTGTTTATCATATTTGCTCTGTGAGAGAGTCTGTATACACTTCAAATTCTATTTTTATTTGATCTCAAGGTACAGGGACCTTGAGAGGGTAGTTATCCTTATGAGAGAAGTAGTTGAGAGAATTCCTAGTAGGACTTTCTGCTCATAAGACTTACAAGGTACAAGCTATAGAGAACGTTGCTGCTCGTAAGACTTACTGTGGTGTAAGCAGGAGAGAATGTTGCTGCTCATAAGACTTGTATACGTAAGCAAGAGAGAAAGGTCATAGGTTTGTTTTTCTGCACGTAAGACTTGTCGTAAGGGGGAGAGAAATTTCTAAGTGTTAGAATATTTCTGCTCATAGTCTATTCAAGGACAATTGTTGTTTTGTGGCGTTCTGAGAGCCTGTTGATCTCTGAGCCTGTTGAACCAATATAACTCTCTGTGTACTAATCTTCCCAACTCTACTCTATCTACAGTTATTGTCATATCACCGCATCAACCGAAAAATTTATCACATAACCTAATTCACCCCCTCTTAGGTGAAGCTTGCCTCTTTCAAGGAAAACAAGAAGAGGGTGAAAAAATGAATATCCCTACCAGAAAGGGTGTAAGGGGTATGCAAACCTTGAGTAAGACTTGATATGGAGGGATCAGTTGAAGTTTGCATACCCTTGCGCCCTTTCCGATAGGGATATCATTCTTTATCACTGTCACCTTGTTTTCTAGGCTTAATTTTTGTGAAGAGAGATAAGCTATAAGTCAATAGTTACAATATCACATATATAGGTCAACATTTGCCATTGATTCATCCCACAAATCATGGAATATCATAATCCATATCAAATTGCATGAAAACTCGTGTTGGGAGGTACTATTCTATTATATATAGTTTAGTCCAACTAGTTGAGAAACTTTCACTGAAGAATCTAACATTGATACGTCACAATTATTATATAACAACCGTCATGTATTTTGAAACTTCACAATTCTGACATAACGACCATTATGTATGTTATTGAATAAATAGCAGTTAATGTCTACATAAGACCGTTATGCATTATGCCAGCATTACTAAATATATAATGGTTGTTTACTTGAGACCATTATTTATTATTCTAGCATTATGCACATCATGACCTCTCCAAGCTTTAATAAGTAAAGGGTGTTCTATCACTACTACATATTAATTTGTGTATATTTAATGGTTTTTTTTACCGATATTTAATGATTTTCACTCATTAAATATATGAGCATCAAATAATTATATATAATGGTTTTTAACCATTAAATATTTGGCACTATAATTTACAATTTTTTCAAATACAACCGTTATGTATAGGGAACTATATTTAACGGTTGTAAGACAATGACTGTTATATATATAATAGTTTTTTAATATCAACTGTGATATATTTTGTACAATACTTAATGGTTAAAATGATAGAAATGAGTTTATTTGACAGTTATATGGAAAATCCATTATATATGTATAATATTTGACAATTATTAGCAGATAACCGTTAAGTATGTGTGACAATTGTTTTTAAAAAAATTGAGGCCTCACTTTCAATCATCCCCTTGTAAAATAACCTACAGAAACAACATATATATACCAAACATCCAAATAGATATAGTTCTAGCTAGATGTATCCAAATATATATATATATATATGTATGTATGTACACAAAATAACCAATTCTAGCTAACAAGTGCCAACAAAATAAAACAAATCATCGAATTCTATTTGTACAATAATTATAAATACCTTAAGGGTAAATGAATATACAGATGATCAAGTGTCTCTTTTTCTTTTCCTAATCTTAGTAATTTTAATGCTCTTTTTAGTTACAATTGTTTTCTTTAATTCATGAAGCAATTTCCCCCTTTTTGATATCCAAATTCTTTTATTGTGGTCATGCCTAACATATAAAGCATCGTCATCATTGAATTGTGCTTCAAGTGATGACCCTTGGAAAGGTTCATCCTTATTGAATTCACCTCCTACATCCTCATTTATTTTGTTTGATAACAAAACAATAGAGCATTCTTTATTAGCAGGAACAAAAACACATAACACTTGTTGAAGCCAAAATGAAAGCCTCTTCTTTATATCCTTGCTTGCTCAAATTAAGTTGTATCAACCCAACCTCATCCATCTTCAAAGCATTATTATTGTCAACCCACTTGCACTCGAAAAACCAGAACATGAAATTCTACATAATCCAACTCCCAAATATGCTCAACCACGCCAAAGTATAACATATTGGCATAGATCATCTTCTTATCTTTTGCACTTGGTGCATGCATGGTGTTAGCAATAACAATTACCCTACTTTTTTGCATTTTGCTTCAGTCATCCTGCTTTTTAGTGTAGAAGGTGTATCCATTGATGTAGCTTGAGAAAGAAAGCACATGTCTATTCAGACCACTTGCTAAGAAAGCACATGTCCAGAACTAAATTATGATCAGCATTACACTTGTCATCCACATACTGCTTCATTCATATTGTGAATTGTTTATTATGTTCTTTGGTATACCAACTCTGTACTCTATTAGGGTTTTCCCTCCTAACCTCATCCATATAAATACCTACATACTTGTCAATCTCTTCATAGTTATTAAGAATGTATAGTTGCACTTACTCCTATTGTTGGTTTGAGATAGTGATAACTTTCTTTCGCATAAACCCTTGTCTAGATGTCCTTCATGTCGAGACACCGGAGGGCCAATATCACATGCATATTCTAAGTAATCGGTACAGAATTCAATTGCCTCTTTTCAAATGTACCATTTAACAATGCAACTCTCTAGCCAGCTCCAGTTTTTCATATACCCTTTAAGGTCTTTCATCTTGTGCTCGAATTAGTACATCTATCTCATATATATTGTGCCACACAATTCTACCTCTCTAACCAAGTAAACAGTTAGGTGCACCATTATGTCAAAGAAAGCTAGAGGGAAAAACATCTCCAGCTCACACAATATAGTCACGATTCAGGTTTGTAGCCTTAGTAATTTCTTGGAGTCAATCACGCTATTGCACAATGACTTGAAGAAATAGAGCTTCATAATCATAGCTCGCACCTTATCTAGTAAAATACCTCATACTGTTACCAGAATAAAGTTTTCCATCAACAGATGACAATCATGTGAATTCAAACTCTTCAACTTCAAGTCCTTCATTGACACAAGGTTGCTAATGTTTGACGAGTAACCCTCTGGCACTTTCACTAAAGCAAGAAACTCACAATAAACTTCATTTTTCTTGTTTAGATAGCGTAAAAGCCACTAGGCAAAATGTATGAGATCCCTTCTCCTCTAGTGTCAATTCCTCCCTTATTCCCATCTTAACCATGTCTTGTCTTACATTAATGCCATCCTTCATTTTCCTAGGAATATGTAGTAACGTTCCAAAAAAACTCCCACACACATTTTTCTTAATGTGCATGACATCAAGAAAATGTCTAACATTAAGGAAACTCTAATATGCAGATCAAAGAAAATAAACATTTTCTTCCACCCACTTATCGAACATACTTCCAAATGGCTTCCTAAATTTATTGTCCATTTGTTTCATTTTTTTAAAATCCTCCTCACCAGTTAAAGGTTCAAGTGGCATCCTTTCATCTGATTCCTTATTGAAGTATTTTCTCATACGACAATACGGATGACCCTTTTGCAACCATCTATGATGTACCATATAGGAATTCCATACAACATTCCTCAACCTGATTAATGTCTCTTTTATCATTAAAGAAATCAATTAAATTAGGCCACAATTAATTATGTAGTTTAGGTTCAACCTAGGTCATTCTCCCAAGGAGCAAGCTGTGCGTTATCTTTAGGATTGATTTTAAGTGATGAAAGATGTAATCGAATAGACCTAAACCAGGATGCAAGACGCTACTACCTAAATGCAATTAAACTAACTAAATGGGATATGCAATTGACTCTAAAACTTTTTTAAGAATGAGATTAATCTATATGAATATGAATGCAATTTTTGGGGGTTATTTTATGAAAGAAGAATTAAAATCGCAAGCAATGAGGTTAATAAAAAGCAAGACGAACAATAAAGATTTAATTCAGTTATAATGATGAAGATGACAACTTAGGATTTATATAAAGTTAACTTTCTTAGCCCATATCAATGTATTAGAACAAAGGGAGATTAATAAAAGAGAGGAATTAATAAGTTTAATCACCTAATTGAAACATGGGAAACCTTCAAGCTTAAAAACACTTAATCCATTAGAGAACTCATAATAAAATAAGCGCTGGCTAATTAAACCCATTAAAACCAATCACAATTAATTTCAAATTAATTTTGGAAATCTTGTTTTCAATTGTCTAATTAAACAACTAGACAATTAACCAATTCAATCAAGTCATCAAGATGATAAACCAAATTGACAATTAAATTAATAACAAAAACTCAATTAATAATCTAATTGACAATCAAAAGTTTGCAAACAAAAATTCCAACAATGCTTTAAGCACAAATCAAATCCAAATTATCAATTTAATCCAAATTAAATAATATGTCGACAGTATAAAACTAAATTTTTCTCAAGAAAAAAACTCAAAATTATCTAAAACTAAATAATCTCAAGTCTTGAAATAAATTGATGAAAAGGAAAGACACTCCCTTGTGGTCTTCAAGTGCAAGTTCTAGGCTCTAGCTTCCTCCATACTTCTCCTAAGTTGCCTTCCAAAAGAATTTAAGTTGCCATGGATTTATTATCTTCTCCAAGCTCCAATCAATTCATCACAGCCATAAAGGAAAATTGAGAAGAATTGATGAATCCAATTGCCTCTGTTTCTACCAATGTTTTAAAAGCCGGACCGGACAGCGAGCCAGAAAGGCTAGCGAGTCATGGTTCAACCGGTTGGATCGGTTAGGCCGTTCGGTCAGACCGGTGACATTATAATATAATAAAAATAATTTTATATATAATAATATATAAAAATAAATCCATAAAAGCCTAATTGTCAAGATAATAACACCATAATATACAAAATTTTCAATTAAATAAATTATAAATGGTGTAAAAATATATTTGACATTTTGAGATGGTCAATTTTGTCATTATGCATAGTATTTCATTTTTTAATTATTAAATCATCGGCATGTCCAAAAAACACTAGAAAATTAGGCTAAGAACTAAAATTATTAAACACTAGAAAATAATACACACACATATATGCGTGTGCATATATATATATATATATAGATAATTTACATATAAAAGAACTAAAATTTCAAATAAATTAAAATAATAAGCACAAATAGTCAATACATAGAATATATTGACAAACATAATACAAGAAATAAATTAGAATACATTTTCTTGTAAAAAAGGAAATTAGAATACATTTTAAAAGATAGATAAAAAATAATTATAAATTAATTTAATAAGTTATAAATAAAAATAAAAAAAGCATATTACTCAGACCTCTTGAAGCCTTTTCATATATTAGTTTGTTTTGTGAATATTTACTATGGATCAAAATTCTTCCGTTTAAAAAAAAGTCCACTTACTATTTTAAAAAAGAGTTATTATTATAATAAAATAATGTGACCAAAAGAAAGATTATTTCAAATTTCAAATTCTTGTAAAAAAAGATCTTATATTTTCCGTAAAATAATGGCTTGGGAAGAGTGAAAGTTGTGATTTGACCTCTCTCTCTCAACATCTTTCACCATCTCTCATGTCTCCACAACCCCATAGACTTTATGTGCAGAACCCTCTCACACCACATGCTCTTTTCTTCTTTCTTTGAAATTGTAGCTTCTCTTTCATTTAAGTTTCGTTTTTTTTCTTAGACGAGTTCTTCTTCCAGCGGATGGAGGATGCCATGGAGTACTTCAAGGCTTGACCCTTTGTTTGGCTAGTTAGTATTCGAAGTGATTTTCTCTAAAATGATGGGATCCATGAGAATTTTTTTATCTTCTATCTTCATCTTCTCTGTACTTTGTTTTTTCCCTCAAACATCTAAGCTCTGTTCTCAAATGGTGGAGAGTTTTTGTGCATACTTGGGAGCCGTCCGGTTTTAAGGAATCAGTCCCAGTTTCTGGCTCAATACCGGATCCCGGCCTAAAAACGGCTATTTTCCAGCTCAATCCAGTTTGATAAGGAAAACGGCTTTGTAGCTTAATCTCAACCATCTCTAACTCTGGCTAGTGGTCAGACCGGTCGGACTGTCCGGTGCTTGGTTCTGAAAACATTGGTTTCTACGCATACAATAGAGAGATATGAATGAGCTAAAGTATTTAGTAGGGTTTGAGGATCTGGGCCCATGGCTAGAGAAAGGGAGTTATGGATATGAAGGTAGTGGATGATGAATGATCAACTCCTTGCCGCTAGACGTGCATGGCAGTGAGAAGACTGAAGCTGGGAGGAAGAAGGTGTTCGTGAGTTTCACTGTGCTCCTTAAGGTGGCAGTTAGGGTAGATTTTATAGGAGGGGTAGAAAGCTTTTAAACCTTGAGCCCATTAAAATTTAAGTAGCTCAATAAAATTCATTCATTAGATCCTCTCTTGGCTTTCAAGAAAAATTCTACACCGTAAGATCTTCTAATATCCTTTTCTTTGTCCTGCAAGAATTAAATAAAATCATGATCTATCATCTATTGGGGAAATATTATTCAATCACAAAATAGGATATTATAATATCAATACTTTATTCCCAATAATATCATAATAAATTCAGATTTATATTGTTTGGTAAAATTAGCTAATGATCCAAATATTATCTTATAAATCCAAATTAGCCCAAAATAATCTCCAAAATAAATGAATACGGTGGGATAAAATATATAAAAATTTGGATTTATCATTGATCAATTGTATACCCTCTTCACAAATGGGGCATCCAAGTTGAGTTTTAAGTATATACCCTGATAAATTACCGTATGCAAGAATGACAAATTACCGTGTGCAAGAAATTCATTGATTATGCCAAATAACATGCCTTCACATTGAATGTTTCTTTTTGGTGAGCATCATATACAACCTCCCTATAGTGGTGCAATGTATACATCTATATCATTCCTTGGTTGCCTTGGCCCCGAGATTAAAATTGACAACATCATGCACTTTCATTTCATTGAGAGCCATCGAGGGAGTTATATATAAACAACATAACTGGCCATGTGCTATGGGTACTGCTTTGCATACCAAATGGGTTCATCCCATCATTAGCCAATGCTAGGTGGAGGTTTCTTGCTTCTTCAATAAATTTAGGATACTCGAAATCAAACTTATTCTATTTCACAGAGTTTGCAGGATGCCGAAGCATGCTGTCTTAAATCCTTTCACCACATGCTACCGTAAAGTTTTTGCATAAATTGCATAACGCCTTTTTTGGACTCTTTTCATTCGCTTGGTAGTATGAGGCAGAAAATAAAGGACACTTAGATAACATCATATTATTTTCTGAACAAAATACAGTCATTGGGACAAGTATGTATCTTTTCATAGCTTAAGCAAATGGTGCACATCACTTGTTTTGCGTCATAAGACTTGGTTGGTTTATTGTTTCTTGGTGGTAGCATTCTTCTCAAAAGCTCAAGCAATTTTACAAAGCTTGGGTCATGCAACCCATATTTTGCCTTCCAGTTGTACAAGTTCAATAATACAGATAATAATATGAACTCGGTACAACTCTCATACAAAGGCTTCTCAACATTGCTTTTCATCCTCTTAAACTTTTCTGGGAATTCACTAAATTCCGTTTCAATTGCATCGGCCATATCTTGGAGATGATCGGCCTCAAATGTACTTGTGTCAAAGTTGGGTGATTCACACCTTTCCAAATTTAGATGATTAGAACTGCTGTCCACATCCATCTCCCTATATTTTGTCTAATAGGTGTAAGTCTGATCAATTCCATGCATCATTAAGTGTGACTCACAAGTGTCTGGATCAATATGCTTAATAATACCACACTTGATGCAAGGACAAATAATGAAACCATGATCTTCATTATTATTACGAATTGCAAACTATATGAAATCCCTCACCATCCCAGTACTCCTTCAATATACGATTGGCAGACATACATTCTTTATTTGCAATCTCTATCTAGAGCTTATACAAAAAAAAAAAAATCTTTTACATACTCTTTACCCAAATCAATATTAACAAATAATAGCTAATAACAACAAGCACTTAAAATCAGTGGCAAAACCCTATGCACACACAAAATCACTCAAAAACCAATCCTTACATATACTTTACACAATTCAATACTAACAAATAACAACTCTAGTAACAAGAAATACTTAAAATCAATGGTAAAACTCTATACACATACAAAATCACTCAAAAACAATCTTTACATACTCTTTATACAAATCAATACTAACAAATACCAAGTCTAGTAACAGGAAACACTTAAAATTAGTGGCGAAATCCTATACACATACAAAATTACTCAAAAAACAATTTTTACATACTTTTTACCCAAATCAATATCAAAAAAATGAATTGAAAAATCACTAGTAGGAGAAACTCAGTTGAACTCACATTTAGCAAGAAGAGAAGAGTTCAAACATCGAACACACAAACCCTAGAAGAAGAAACCAACCTAGAAACCACTTGTAGGAGCATCGATGAACCCAAAAAAACTCTAGAACCCATGAAACCCACGAACCTATGAATAGTGAATAATGAAGAAGAGTTGCGATGGAGGAGAAGTGAGCAAAACCACTAAGGGAGTGACAGAGGAGAGCAAAAGGTCGGTGGAGGAGCAGGAATAAAGTCATTTGAGTTGTAAAAGTGAGCCCTATGTAACTTTTTAATTTTCAAATGTTGAACAAAAATGAATTTAGGATGGGTTTTTAATAGAGTATGCTTACCGTTTGTTATTAAAGAATCGTTAAGTATAATATATTAGATAGTTTTTTACAAACAATCATCAAATAAAAGATACTATTTTTTCAGAAAAACCAAACTAATATGTAGTGATTAGAGTATAAACCATTAAATATTTCTCATATACTTAACGGTTGTTTTAAAAAATCATTATATATGTCATTCCCAAAACTCCACCTCTACATATTTAATTGTTTCTTTAAAAGCATTAAAGTATGGTGAGTCAATTATGGACAAATATGTGGTAGTGTGTTAAAACTGTCATAATAGATGGGGAATACATCACAATTTGGAACTGTTATATATTTGTTCTAAGCATATATAATGATTTGAAATTGTGATGTATAGTCTAAAATAATTGTGATTAAAGTCCTTTTTTGCAGTAGTGCTCAAACCCCCTTGCCGTTAATCTTTCGGTTAAGTTACTAACACAAAATGCCATGTCAAATTAATGAGGATAACATGGAATCCTAGATAACATCCTACATGGAAAATGTATAAATTAATTAGTTTATAATAATCACATATTTTTAACATAAGGTTAAAAAGACATTTTATCATTAAAAATAGCAATTCCTCACACGTGTTTTTTCCTTGACCTTGAAACTTTACCTCTATTTGAATAATCTCTTAGATTGAGTTTGAAATTTGTGTATAATATCATGTCATATCATGAAACTGAAAGACGTAGGGCCATATTGGACAAAAGAATTAATTCTGATTGTGGAAGCCACTTCTCCTAACACCATCATTTATCTCCATTGCATCGTGAACTTGCTTCCATTACATATATACTATCATCAATGGCATTGCAAAATCACTCTAGTAACAACATTATTCAAACTCTATATGCATTTTTTTGATCTCATTCATTCTATCACACTTTTAAGATTCAACCATAACATCATCTCGCATATGGCTATGCAATTTCACTAACATCGAGGTTAATTGTGTTGTGGGTGGTTACGGTGGCAAAGGGGTGAGGTTTTGCTTCCTTATGTTAAAAATATATAATCAATATAAAATTATTAATTTATATCGATGCCATGATGTTATATAGGATGCCAAAAAATAAAACAACAGGCTAAGTATCAAAAATTTAAATGTCAAGTCAAATTTAAACTTTAAAATGTTAGAGGATATATGCAACTTACCTAAAATTTAAGGGAGTTTTGTCAATTTTTAGTCAATATTTAAATATTCAATGATATGACTTATAAATAAGACAAAACAATATTCTCCCTTCATCTTAGGTGTTAAACCACTTAACATTTCAATATTCGCAGAGTAATAAGCGCAAAGTTCCGTAGGGCATACAGAAATAGTGGAAACATATTGACATTAAGTACTTATTTACATACAGGAGTTTTGTAAGACCCCGTCTTACATACCACTTACCATTGATATTAATCAAAGTACTGGAACACAGTTCGGTAGGCAATACAGAAATAGCAGAAATATACTGATATTATTGAAATAATAGGCTTGATTACATTACCGGTTGTCTTATAGGGTTTGATACATAATACTTATAGACCTCCAAATATTAAAATGGTCTTCGCATAACCAATGTCTTCCTCGCTATCTTGACCGGAACCTTCCATTGCCGGTATATACAATCATGCCCTCAGAGCCGTTTGCTGTTGCTGTAACCTTTATGCATTTATGTTCGAATCTCAGTAGTAATATACAATCATTCATATAAAATGTGAGAAATAAATATGTCATGCTCTATGTTATGCACAAATTAATGAATAATATAAAGGCATGTATACATGAGTAGGGCTCAAACCCTACTATTTGTACACCTTGAGTGATTGTTACTCAACAACTAGGTAAAAGTGCACTTCTCACATTAATTGCCCCTTCTCGGTAAAATCATGTTGATTAATTAAAATACACACAATGGCATACATAAACATATAGACAGTGGCATAATGTATGGAGGATTAAGTTACTACCTTAAACCCCTTTTTAATTCGTAAATTGCTCCTCGAACTTCATGCCGACTGCTCGGCCTTTTAATCCGGTCCTAAAATTCCAAATGTACAAGAATTAGGTTAAAACCCATTCATGTACCACTTTAGAGACTTTCAAAGTTTTTTTGGTGGTTATATTAGTCTATATTGAAAATTACCAAAATGTCCTTGGAGACCCAGTCCAGGCCTCACCGTACCCAGTTCAATTATACTTTTTCTGAAATTTTGACCTGGGCTATTCTAACTTATTTTCGCCTAAAGAATCTATTTCCGTCCTCAGTTTTCACAAATTCACTTCCAAATGTTAGTTTTGCCCTTGGTAGCCCCTAATTAGGGTTTCAGGGGTATTTTTGCAATTTCACATTCAGGGATTTTTTTGAAAAAGTGTTCAATACTAACCCTACCTAATTTTCCCTACTGAACACAATGGAATCATCAATTTCATGAAAATCCAGCTCCTACCCCCTAACCTTGATTGGCCATAACATAGGAAATAAAAGGGGAAATTGAAATCTTTCATTTTCAACTTCAAAATCCTTGTTCCTTTCTACTCCTAATTACTTGATTAATCATTTAAACACTTAATGCTAAAGATTTGAGGTAATTTAGGCAGCATAACCCCTTAGGGCTAACACTTCCCAAATTTACAAATCAAGGAAATCAACTACAAATCCACCAACAAATCCAACAACAACAATAATAGCAACAAGAATTCAAAGGTTTTGAAGCCACCTTTGGTTTCCTCCTCCTTTCTCTCTCTAACCGAACTTCCTCCTTCCATAAACCTTGAGATTTTGCTTACTAAACACATGGGACCATGTAGGAGGGAATCTTAGGACAAGGATTACACAAATTGGAAGCCAAAACACCAAGGAAATCAAGCTTACCTTAGGCTTTTCTTCCTCCTTCTCTCTAGAACCCTTGAAGCTCTCTCTCTCTCTCTAGCTCTCTTGGCTGACAGAAATAATGAAGGAATGATGAAGGCAAACGTTGATAAATATCTCCTATTTTTCTCTATTAAATTATTACAAGAAAATTAAATTTTACGACATAAGCTCTTTGACCTTATCTTGACCCAAATTATGTCATAAAGTCCTATTAGAAGTAAACTAATCTTTCCTTTTCTTTGGTCAGCTCTCAATGATGCCTCCAAACCCATAGAAGAAGCAAAACGGGCTGATCATAATTTATCCCAAAATTACATCATTTTCCATCACATCTTTTCTCATTTTTGGATTAGTGGCAATTCTGGCAGATTTTCTGCCCAAACTTTGAAAAATCATAACTTAATTTATAGACATCAAATTGGAGTGATTCCAAAGGCTATAGAACCATTATTGAGTCTAGTTTCAAGGACTAATATAGCCTTTAGCCAATTGGAAGCACAAAAGTCCCAAAATTTAAGTTTTTGGATGCTGTTCTAGAAAATAGACAATTTTTCTAGGCTAAATTCAAAAATTCATAACTCTTTGTATATACCTTCAAATGATTCATATGACCTATCAAATTAAAGCTTAGGATATCTACTTTCATCTCGTAAATTGTCTTAATTTGTGGTCATTATTTGGCCATCCAAAACTACATGACAAACTCACCGCCTCACTTGAAGAAATGAAACAGCATGCACTTGAAACTTCAATAATTTCCATTTTTATATACAAATTTCTCATATTCTTTAATTCTCCATTTTATTGAATATTTTAAATAATTTCAATAAATTTTTAGTGAATAAAATTTGGGACGTTACAGTTCTCCCCTACTTAAATAAATTTCATCCCAAAAATTTGCTATACATACATAGCCATAAACTCCAGGTGACGCTTCTACATATCTTCTTCCATTTCCCATGGTGCTCCTCTAGGAGATAATCCCTTCTGAAAAATGTTTATGAATGGGATACTCCTGCTTCGGAGTTATTCCTCCAATTGATAAAGGACTCAGTTAGGTATGACTTCATATATCAAATAATCCCATATATCCACATCCTTGTATTTAATTACATGTTCTTGATTGATTATGCTCATCTATCCTTGATCTGATCGTTTTCAATTAATGCTCTCAGATCCTTATATGTCTTACTGACATTATTACCATTAATCAAAATCTACTTAGTCAGACTAAGATCTCTAAAGTCCTCAATCAGTTTCTGCTCACAAATCATCATGGTTGCCACCTACATTGTTTTATGGCTCAATGTATTAGTAACGACATTAGCCTTTCTTGGATGATACTCTATCTTTAGGTTAAAATCTTTAGCAACTCCATTCATCTGTGATTTCTCATATTTAGTTCTTTCTTTCTTTTTTTCATATAAACATTTCAAACCCTGGTGGTCGTAGTACGACTATACGGTTATGCCATAAAGGCAACATTTCCAAATTCAATACTAATGCTATTACATTCAACTCAAGATTATGGGTAGGATAGTTTAATTCATGAAGGTTCAGCTGACAAGATGCATACGCCCCTTCTCAGTTCGCATCAAAACGCATCCCAATCCATGCCTACTCGCATTGGGATTATCAGCATTAGTGCCATAATAAATTTCCATCTCAGCTCTGTGAAGCTCCTCTCTCAATCATCATCTCACACATAATGTTGATTTTTATAGGGAAAAGTTACATAAACCCCTCATAACAATCAATAAGACCCAAAATACTGTGTATCACAACCACAGTCCCTGGCCTTTCCAGTTCTATACTGCTTCCACCTTGTAAGGATCCGCCGTGACTCCTTGCTGTGAGACTATAAAGCCCAAAATTCTAACATTTGAAAGCCAAAACACACATTTGCCCAGCTTGGCATGGAGTTTGTTAGATTTTAGTATGTTCAACATGATTTTCAAATGTTGCTTGTGTTTTACTCTACTCCGTGAGTATACCAGTATATCATCAATGAAGACTACTACGAATTAGTCTAAGTACGAACAAAAAATCCGATTCATGTAGTCCATGAACATGGCTAGTGCATTGGTCAGCCTGAATGGCCATTCTTGTAATGCCATATGTAGACCTAAAAGTAGCTTTCGGTACATCCTCTGCTTTTACCTCAAGCTGGTGATACCCAAATCTCAACTCAGTTTGGAAAATACACAGGAACTAGACAACTGATTGAGCAAATCATCTATTCTAGGAAGTAGGTTCTTGATCTCAACGGTCACCTTATTCAACTTCCTGTAATCAATATAGAGTCATAGAATTTTGTTATGGACTATGATGTTTATCTCCTCATATGAGCTTTAATAATGTTAGGATGATTTAATATAAGTCCTATATGAATCCTCTATAATACCTTACTGCACCCGAAATATGTATTCCTCTATGCTAGTTCTTGACCCATTTCAACCCAACTCATTCTGGGCCATTTCAACTTCTCGTGGAATCAAAACTAAACAATTGATTCTTGGTTTACGGATTACTTGGTAACCCTTCTCTACTTATACCTTTCAACGTATTATCTACCATCCACCAATTGACTCTTAGTATAGCCTCAGGTTAATGGAATGGCAGGCAGATCAATTCTTTCTCTCATTTTATCAGAGAGCTATAACCTCAATCAATCTATTTAGGGAATATTTTAGGATCATACTTCTTCCCTATGCTAGACTAGCAACTAGCAACCTTCAATAATCCCATACATTTATCACATTCTAATCCCTCGAGCAACTCAGGCTATATCAAATGTCTAAGGGGTTAATTCAACTACTGAATTTGATTCTCATATTACAATTTTCTCAATCATAACTCAGAACCTCAATGTCATCGAGGTCAAAAATCACTTTGCCTTAATCATCTCTATCGTCCACTCATATCTTTTGGAAGGACCTAGGGAATTTACTGGCCACTGACCAATCCTCTATTTTCCTTCTCGAGCATGTAACCATAATTACTGGCTACTCTTTGCTCACCATATTCTACTATTCTACTAATATTGAACTATAACTACTCCAATTGCCCTACTTAAGCAGCCTTTTCTTTCTTTAGGGAAGCGTGTTGTCTTTATGAAATCAATATCAATCACCATTTCTGTAAGGAATCATATCCATAAGAATCTTGTTGCTCAATTCCATGGATCACTACCAACGCGACACAATATTGAATACATCTGCCAACCTAAGGACATACTAGTCCACTAGGTCTTAGGGTCTTTAGACACACAGGTCCACTATGTGTAGGATTTTACAGCCTAGGGTTTCTAACCCAATTGTTAACCTAATTGTTAAGTTCCTTGTGGAATCTAGAACCTCAATATCACAATATTTAGAAATCATTTCCCTCAATTATACCCAATAGGCTTACTAAGAATCAAGATCAATATCGCCTATTCTAACTTCCACAGTATTTGGTTATTATCCTTAAAATATTACTAAGGTTCAATACTATTCACAAGGTTCAAACTTCCATCATGGCACAGGACCATAGTACAACCCATTCATATTTTGGCCTAAGCACTATTTCAGCTTATATCTGATTCAAGCCTATCCCTAACCTTCAGTATCATCATATCCAATCCTCTAGTATTGATATACAACATAACCACCGCTAATCATTACTCAATTATCATAACATGCCATTCTTAGCTATATTCTATGCCTCAAACAACTCTGAGCCATTTCAGCGTTCTACAAACCTAAGTCTCAACATTGATTCTTGATTTACGATCCATCCTTTAATTTCATTCTAGATCTATAACCTCAAAATCAATTGAGTCAAAGATCATTCTACCTCAATTATACCCAATATACATACTAAAAATCATCATATAGTTCTATATGTCATAACTAACCAATATCATAGTATAGTATGGAGAAACCTTAAAATAATTATTATACCTTGAGTTTCCATAACCTCGTCAAGTGAACCTTTCTGAGCAGTAATTACTATAATAGAAATAGTTTGAATTAAAATTAATACTTACATCATCAATATCTCCATGCTTTTAAACATCATTTAAATCATCTAGCTAAAATGATTATTGGACATGGAAAAACCTTAAGATAATAACCATTTCTCAAGTCTCTATGACCTTGCACCCTTAACTTCCCAGGGGGTTACCCATCCTAAGATTTCCTTGGGTTGAACATACTTAACTTTTATGCACCCGAGTTAAAATGTAGATATCGGCTCTATCTGCTCCAGACCATTGGTACCCTGAAACTACTTTCACCTCAAAAGACATGCCATCTTCCTCTGATCACCCAAAATATAATGATTGGGCCACACATCACTCTCTATACATATACTACTGTACCAGATCGGTAATATGCTCCATGAAGTCCCAAAAGCTTTCGGTTAGACCTCTCTTGATAGTATCAATCTTCTCCCGATATTGCACTATGTGTTGCCCTCAAGTGTTCTCAAATCCTGCGAGGACTGATTCACAGACTGGGAGGATTCACTCCTTTAGTACCCTCATCTGTACATATATTCTATCATTGTATAATCAATACCAAATCAATATATTATTTTGTTACCAAAACCGCTTGCTCTGATACCAAAATGTAAGACCTCATCTTATGTAATATCCCAAAAATTTAGTGAAAGGCCTATTTTTCTAAAAGAATTCGAGGAATAATAATTAGATAATAAGTCAAATTATGGAACCTACGAAATTCAAAGAATCTTAAATTAGACAAAGGGAAAAATTAGGACCTAGTGTATGTAATTAATAGAATAAAAATATACCTATATATATAACACACACCGACACAAGAGACAAACACCGGATAACACACACACACACACTTGGACAGCACGTAAAGGACAAACCAATAAACCATACACATACACGCCAATAAACTACACACACTTCACAGATTTCCCATTTTCATTCGGATAACACACACACACACTCAATACCCCATAAGTCAATAAAAAAAAACACTCTCTCTCACTCTCTCAACTATACAAGCTAGGTAGCCAAATAAAAAAAATTGAGAAAGAGAGAGATGTGAGTAATCAGTGCCATTAAGGATGGAAGAAGGAGCTCCAAACTTCACTTGCAACATCATAAAATATTTAGGTGAGTCTCCTACACATTTATCTTTGTTTTCATGTTGGATTTGAGTGGTTTCTATGGTGGTTTTATGGATGGAACAAGAGAAAATTCACCGCAAAAATTCTGTCAACCGAAAATTTTTAAACCAGTGATTATATGACAATTTGAAGATGAATTTTGGGGTTTTTTTGCTCTAAAATCTTATCATTAACCTTAAGCCATATGTGTAGGAGAGTATAGAGTTAACATTCGTGAGGTTTAGAGTTTAAATTCATGGTTGCATGTTAGTTTACTTCACCCTATTTTGCCGTATGAAAAATAGAGTATCAACTTAAAACTTGTAGAAGCTTAAACAGAGACTATAGATGGATTTTTCAACTGGGTGTTTTTGTATAGATATTTTAGAATGTTTAGTTGCTGATAGAATTAAGAAAAGTACAATTTATAGTGAAAATGAATGAGTTCTTGATTTTTGAATTCAGACTATCAAAACTAACCTTTTTGGAAGCCAGTCAGGTTTACGTTGAATTTTGACCAGACAAACCTTATCTGAAATTTATGAAATTTTACAGGAATATATTAGACATCCATAGTTAACATGAGTCCAAGAATGCATCATTTCAATATCTATAGAGAGAGTTATGATTTTTGAAAGTTAAGTAAAAAACAAGAGCAATTCAGGATGTATAGGTTCTGGCAGTTTGGTTGTGTTGTGTTTTTTAGTAATATAATCTTGTTCAAAAATCATGAAACTTTCCAAAATAAAAGTACACATGCTAAGCTATAATTTGATAGAAAATTGGTGTCATTTGAGTTTGTAGATTGTGATATATGAATTTTTGAAATTAGGTATTGAATCTGGAATGTTTTCTAGACCAGTTATGTTATTCAATGATTCTGGGAAATTTAGCCCTATAATTGGAAGAATTTAATATTTTGTCCTTAAAACAGACTTAATGAGGGTCACATAGGACTTGGAAGTACTACAATTTGATTTTTCTAGATTTAGTTATGATTTTTCAAAATTGTGCTCTATTTTTGGAATGTAATCTGTAATAGGGGAAGCTTTTCAAATTCTGGGAAAAATATGTTATCATTGGCTAGATTTGGGTATTTTTCTATGAAATTAAATTTAAAGAGCTTCATTTAGGTTTGGAATAAGTTAATTTGGAATTTTCTAAAATTAGTTATGAAATTTTGAAGTTAACTGAAAATCTGTTAGTTTCTGGAAAATTGTGAAACTGTCATTCGACAGTGATTTTGTGAAAACCGAGGTCAAAAATGGATTCCTTAGGCAAAAATATGTCACAATAGCCTGGGTTAAAATTTTTGGAAAAGTATGGTTGGACCGGGTACATTACTTTATTTAATATGTTTGATTGTATGTTGCTACTGAGATTTATTTGAATCTCACCCTTTTTCAAAAATAAACATTCCAATAGGAACCAATGGCTCCAAGGGCAATGCAGCTGATACTACCGACTGAGGTGTGCGGGCTATGAGAGCTGAGTTGTTGGTTATATTATTATTTTATTTGGTTATTTTTGGAAATATTGTTTATATACCTTCAAACCCTGTTGGGATAATCCTGTATGTAAACATGTACTTAATATCAGTATAATTTTTGTATGCCTATGGAACTGTGCCTCTATTACTCTACACATATCGAAATGGTAAGGGGTTTGACATTAACACACTTACTACCAAGGATTACATAAGGCTCGTACTTGACCCTCAGGTCATGACTTTGATCCTTGGGGAGGTGACTCCTTGTGGCAAAAGTGCCCTTGGGAGGAAAATCCCTAACCCTTGGAAACAGGCGGAGGGAGGGACAAATCCTAGCTACTTAGTGAGGGTGGTCTGGTACTGCTCTGAGCTCGGCTGAGGGGGACCGTGCTGTTATATAAAAATGCATCTTTTTATGTAAAATTCCAAATGTATAAGAATTAGGTTAAAACTCATTCATGTGCCACTTTAGAGACCTTTAAAGTGCTTTTAGTGGTTATATTAGTCTATATTGAAAAATTACCAAAATGCCCCTGGGGACCCGATCTCGGCCCATCGTACCCGATCCGACCGTACTTTTCCTGAAATTTTGACTTAGGCCATGTGACTTATGTTTACCCAAGGAATCCATTTCCAGCCTCAGTTTACACAAATTCACTGCCAAATGACAGTTTTGCCATTGGCAGCCCCTAATTAGGGTTTCAGGGTTATTTTTGCAATTTCACATTCAGGGGCTTTTTCTGAAAGTGTTCAACATTAACCCCACCTAATTTTTCCTCCTGAACACAATGGAATAATCAATTTTGATGAAAATCCAGCTCTTACCCCCTAACCTTGCTTGGCCAAAACATAGGAAATAAAAGGAGAAATTGAAATCTTTGATTTTTCAACTTCAAATCCTTGTTCCTTTCTACTTCTAATCATTTGATTAATCACTTAAACACTTAATACCAAAGATTTGAGGGAATTTGCGCAGCATAACCCCTTAGGGTTAATACTGCCCAAATTTACAAATCCAGGCTGTAACACCCAAAATTTTATTCCCCAATATGCCTTGTAAACATTTGTGGCATTTAATGAAATGGAAGGGAGAATTTTGGAGATTATAATTATATTGTTAGTGAAAATTCCCTATGAGGTAGTGAGATTGTCTTGAGATTTTGGATGATCAAATGATGTTCAAAAATTATGATATTTTACAGGATAAAAGTAGACATCCTAAGCTTTAATTTGATAGACTATATGAATCATTGGAAGCTCTATACAAAAAGTTATGCATTTTTTAGTTCGCCCAGAAAAATAGTGAATTTTCTGGAACAGCGTGTAAAGAATTGAAAATCTGGGAATCTTGTGCTTCCATTTGGCTAAAGGCTATATTTTTCCTTGTCACTAGACTCAATAAAGGTTCTATATCTTTTGGGATCACTCCAATTCAATTTTTCTAGAATTAGTTATGATTTTTCAAATTTTGAGCAAAAAATATAAAAATGGGAATTATGACAAAAGCATAAGACATGTGATAAAATCATTTCCTTCTTCTTCCTCTAGCCAAAACCGACGTGAAGTTCAACAAGGAAGAGAGAGAAAAAGTTGAGAAATTCTAGAGAGTGAAAGAGAAGATAACTCACAAGGTAGGTTGATTTCTTCAGTGAATTCGTACCTAACGTGCATAAGTCCTTTCCTAAGCTACTCTTTCATGTGATTTAAGGTTTGTGAAGTTTAAATTCTTGTGTAAGAAAGCTAGGGTTTTCGGCCAAGAAGAGGAAAAGACAGAGGGAGCTTGAGGTAACTTCTAAAACTTCAATCTTTGATTGTTCTGGCTGCTGTTGTCAATTTAATCGGTGAAATTTTGCCGAATTGACTTTGGTTTTAAATTTTGGAAATGTATTGGCCAAGGGGTTATGCTGCCAAAATTTAGTCTAAATGGTAGTTGTAACCTAACTAAATAGTTGATAAAGTGATTAGGAGTAGAAAGGAACACGTCTGTAACTCCTTTCCTAAGCTACTCTTTCATGTGATTTAAGATTTGTAAAGTTTAAATTCTTGTGTAAGAAAGCTAGGGTTTTCGGCCAAGAAGAGGAAAAGACAGAGGGAGCTTGAGGTAACTTCTGAAACTTCAATCTTTGATTGTTCTGGCTGCTGTTATCAATTTAATCGGTGAAATTTCGCCGAATTGACTTTGGTTTTAAATTTTGGAAATGTATTGGCCAAGTGGTTATGCTGCCAAAATTTAGTCTAAATGGTAGTTGTAACCTAATTAAATAGTTGATAAAGTGATTAGGAGTAGAAAGGAACATGTCTATAACTCCTTTCCTAAGCTACTCTTTCATGTGATTTAAGATTTGTGAAGTTTAAATTCTTGTGTAAGAAAGCTAGGGTTTTCGGCCAAGAAGAGGAAAAGACAGAGGGAGCTTGAGGTAACTTCTGAAACTTCAATCTTTGATTGTTCTGGCTGCTGTTGTCAATTTAATCGGTGAAATTTCGCCAAATTGACTTTGGTTTTAAATTTTGGAAATGTATTGGCCAAGGGGTTATGCTGCCAAAATTTAGTCTAAATGGTAGTTGTAACCTAATTAAATAGTTGATAAAGTGATTAGGAGTAGAAAGGAACACGTCTGCGGAGTTAAAGTAAAAAACCCCATTTTTTTCAGGGAATTGCATATTTTGATGAGGGCTGGTATAAGAGCTTAGAGTTGGATTTTCAATGATTTGATGATTCCATTGAGTTCAAAAGCAAAACTTAGGTGGGGTTACAGTTGGTCACTTTTTCAGAAAAAGCATAATTATGAAGAAAGCCCCTGAAACCCTGAAATAAGGGCTGTCAAGGGCAATTTTGTCTTTTGGCATTGAATTTGGTAATTCCAAGCCTGAAAATAGAGTCCTTAGGTGAAAATATGTTAGAATAGCCCAGGTCAAAATTTCAAGAAAAGTACTGTCAAATCAGGTATGGCGAGGTCAGGCTGGGTCCCTGGGGGTATTTTGGTAAATTTTTATAGCAAGCTAATATAACCACAATAAACACTATGGAAGTGACTAAAATGGTACACAAATGGATTTTAACTTAATTCTTGTACATTTGACATTTTAGGAACAAGTTGAGAGCCAGTTGGTGGCACGCATTACTAGATACGTTGTTCGAGGATCAGGGAAGGGCGATTAAGGTAGGAAACTTACCTCTCTTGCATGTATTTGATATTTTTGATGGTGTATCGATGTATGCTAATGCTTTGCTTGATTATGTGAAATATATATGAATGATTGAAGCTCTATTTCTATTTGTACGATGGCCATAAATATGTTGGTTGAAACATTGAGCACGCAGATATGCCATTGTGTGAGCATGAGTTATGTAATGTAAGCATGTCATACATTAAACACTTATCTTGCTTGCATATTGGTATTGTCTTCCTTCTGAGATTCTCTCGAATCTCACCCTCCCCTACTAACAATTTAGACATGAGCAGATAGAACATATGTTGAGAACAAAGAAGAGAACCATACGAAGGGATTATAATGGTGGAACGAAGACGGGAAGATATCTCCGTTTTACTGAGATGGGTTTAGATACCCTAGAGCTCAGTTTAGCTACAAGGTTTGTAATTATTATGTACGAACCCCTATGGGGGAATTTATGTTATCATGCATTTATTATCAGTATGTTCATGCTATTTCAGTGTTACCCACCGAATTGTGTATCATTTTTCACAAATAGTTTGAAAAAGGTGAAAATAAGATAAGGGTGTGACATTTTGGTATCAGAGCTGAAAGAGATTCTGGAGGAGCCTAAGTGGTTTTGGCAGAGCTAATAAACGGTTCTAACATTATCAGGATAGTATACTGATATGGTCTTGATTATACAATGATAGAAAATATGCATGGACGGGGTACCAAAGGAGTGTATCCTCCCAATCTGTGAGCTAGCCCCAAGAGATCAACAATATCTGAAGGGCAGCAAGTGGTGAAATACCAGACCCACGATGTAGTGAAACCCAAGGAGGTGGGTACGGCCAAGGCCAAAGTACAATCCACACATAGTATTTTGACAGTTATAAACAGTCGGCATGACTCATGAGACAAGGCAGTCAGGCGGAACTGACAAACAGAAAAAGATTTAGCCTGAGTCAGTATTTTGGGAGGGTACAATAAAGTTAAGCGTGCTCAACCCAGGGAAATCTTAGGATAGGTGACCCCCTGGGAAGTTGAGTTGATAGGGTCATGGAGACTTGAGGAATAGTAATTTTCTTAAGGTTTCTCCATGACTAATAATCATTTAAGTTAGATGATTTAAAGGGTGCTTAGACCCATGAAATAATGATGATATAAGTATTGATTTTAAATCAGAACATTTTTGTTTCAATGAATGCTGCCCAGAAAGATCCATTTGATGGGGTTATGGAAATTTGAGGTGTAGTAAATGTTTTGAGATTTCTCTATGCTAAGTGATGATCTATAGTAACACTGTGGTGTTAAAGGTATGTAGGTATGATGTACGGTGATGCATAATTAGTGGTGATTATGTCGTATATTGATCCTAAAGAATCCAAATCGATGATACTGAATGTTGAGAATAGGCGCTATTGATCTTGACTCTTAGCGAATCTATTGGGTATAATTGAGGAAAATGATTTCCAATTTGTGTGGTATTGGGGTTCTAGATTTCATGATGAACCTAAAAGTTGGGTGAGAGACCTTAGGCTGTAAAATCCTACATGCCAGATACGTTGTAGTGTACTGAACTAAGTACTTACAAGTACATCGAATTGCACATTGCTACTTCGATTTAGATCGATAATAAGTGGTATGTAATGATCAAGGATCATAGTAATGAGTTATGAAAGATGCAGCAGAACACAAACTAGGGGAAGATTAGAAATTTAATATTATCCAGGAAAGGCCAATGTAGTAACTCTACCTTTCATACATTATGTTAATGTTTATATGCTTTTTGTATGCCATTAGTGCCTCCTGGTACATTGATGAATATTGCTTTCGGGTAGTGCCTCCGGGTATACTGATGAATGGTGCCTTCTGCAATACCTCCAGGTATACTGATGAATAGTGCCTATGGGTACACTGATATGGCCAGTTGAGGAATGAGGTACGGAATGTGTAAGGGTTGCACAATGGTTGGCTCTATCCATATTTTCGACTGAACTTAGTTATGTGTTAGTATAATATTGCATTATATGGTGCAAGGCATATACATTATCACATTCTCTAGAAAAGATTGTGGGTCACTACAAAGGTCAAGTGGAATTCAACTGAGGTACAGAACGAGTATCGGTTCCAAGAGTAGTTGGTTCTGAATGTTTCCAACTGAACTGTACTGAACACACTAGAATCTAAGCAAATGTGGGATTTGGATTTCAGAGGTTAAGTTTCTGGGCCATGTAGTTTCACAGTAAGGAGTCTTGGTAGGTCCTTGCAAGGTGAAAGTAGTATTGAATTAGAAAAGGCTAGAGACTGTTTCTGAAATGTGCAGTTTTTGGGTCTTACTGGATATTACTGAAGAATCATGCTGAATTTTTCCAGAATAGTTTTTCCTTTAAAGAAGTTAACCCGAAAAACTCAACATTATCTGTGGGACTGTAATTAGGAGAGAGCTTCACTAAGCTGAGATGAAAATCAATGTCAGCACTGATATTGATAATCCCATATCCATTGTGGACCCTTGTCATCCTTATTGATGCTAGTAGGCAGGATTGAGAAGTGTTTTAATGCAGCATGACCATGTAATAGCTTATGGATCTAGAGTATAGAAGCCTTATGAAAAAAAAAATTTAATTAGTAACCCATACACGATCTTGAGTTAGCAGTAATTATGTTGCACTAAAAATATGGAGATGCACCGTTATGATGCAACTGTAGTATTGTACTGCGACCACCAGAATTTGAAGTATTGATATAATAAAAAAGAACTGAATATGAGAAAGAGTTACCTGAAGTTTATGGCTATGTAAGTGTAGCAAATTTCAGGGACGAAATTTATTTAAGTGGGGGAGAACTGTAACACCCCAAATTTTATTCCCCAATATCCTTGTAAAAATTTGTGGCATTTAATGAAATGGAAGGGAAAATTTTGGAGATTATAATTATGTTGTCAATGAAAATTCTGTTAGGCAGCGAGATTGTCTTGGGATTTTGGATGATCAAATGACATCCAAAAATTATGATATTTTACAAGGTGAAAGTAGACATAATAAACTTTAATTTGATAAGCGATATCAATCATTTAAAGCTATATACAAAAATTTATGTATTTTTGAATTCATCCAAGAAAAAATGTGAATTTTTTGGAGCAGCATGTATAGATTAAAAATCGGGGAATTTTGTGCTTCCATTTGGCTAAAGGCTATATTTTTCCTTGGTACTAGGCTTAATAATGGCTCTATATCCTTTGGAATCACTCCAATTTGATTTTTCTATAATTAGTTATGATTTTTCAAAATTAGAGCAGAAAATCTGCCAGAAAATCCAAAAATGGGAATTATGACATAAGCACAAGACATGTGATAAAATCATTTCCTTCTTCTTCCTTTAGCCAAAACCGACGTGAAGTTCAACAAGGAAGAGAGAGAAAGAGTTGAGAAATTCTATAGAGATAAAGCAAAGAAAACTCACAAGGTAGGTCGATTTCTTCGTTGAATTTGTACCTAACACATATAACTCTGTTCCTAAGCTACTCTTTCATGTGATTTAATGTTTGTGAAACTTAAATTCTTGTGTAAGAAAGCTAGGGTTTTCAGCCAAGAAGAGGAAAAGCCAGAAGGAGCTTGAGGTAACTTCCGAAACTTCAATCTTTCATTGTTTTGGCTATTGTGGTCAATTTAATCGATGAAATTTTATCGGAGTGACTTTAGTTTTAAATTTTGGAAATGTATTGGCCTAGCGGTTATGCTGCCAAAATTTAGTTAAAATGGTAGTTGAAAACTAATTGCATATTTTGGCCAGGGCTGGTATAAGGGCTTAGAGTTGGATTTTTAATGATTTGATGATTCCATTGAGTTCAGGAGGGAAAATTAGGTGACGTTATAGTTAGTCACTTTTTCAGAAAAGCCCGAAAAAGCATAATTACAAAAACACCCTTGAAACCCTGAAATTGGGGTTGCCAAGGGCAATTTCATCTTTTGCCATTGGATTTGGTAATTTCGAGTCTAAAAATGGATTCTTTTGATGAAAATATGTTAGAATAGCCCAAGTCAAAATTTTAGGAAAAGCACGGTTGGATCGGGTATGGCAGGGCCGGGCCAAGTCCCCGGGGGCATCTTAGTAAATTTTCACAGCAGGCTAATATAACCACAATAAATACTATGAAAGTGCCTAAATGGTACACGAATGGGTTTTAACCCAATTTTTGTACATTTGACATTTTAGGACCAAGTTGAGAGCCAGTTGGTGGCACGTATTACGAGGCATATTATTCAAGGATCAGGGAAGGGCGATTAAGGTAGGGAACTTACCTCTCCTGTGTGTATTTGATATTTGTGCTGGTGTATTGATGCATGCTAATGCTTTACTTGATTATGTGAAACATATATGAATGATTGAA
This sequence comes from Inga leiocalycina, assembly GCA_963242795.1. Lineage (NCBI taxonomy): Eukaryota > Viridiplantae > Streptophyta > Magnoliopsida > Fabales > Fabaceae > Inga > Inga leiocalycina. Next base: position 66,970,688 of record OY725321.1, read on the forward strand.
GCTCTGTGTCTATTTGTGCTATGGCCATAAGTATATTGGTTGAAACATTGAGCACACAAATATATCATTGTGTGAGCATGAGTTATGTAATACAAGCATGCCATACATCAAGCACTTATCTTGCATGCATATTGGTACTATTTTCGTACTGAGATTCTCTCGAATCTCACCCTCTCCTACTAATAATTTAGACAGGAGGAGACAGAAGATATGCTGAGAACGAAGAAGAAAACCGTACGAGGGGATTGCAATGGTAGAACGAAGACGAGAAGATGTCTCCATTTCACTAGAATAGGTTTAGATACCCTAGAACCCAGTGCAGATACAAGGTTTGTAATTATTATGTACGAACTTCTATGGGGGAATTTTTGTATCCATGTACTTATTTTCAATATATTCATGCTATTCATGTGTTACCAACTGAACTACATATCATTTTTAGTAAATACTTTGAAAAATTTGAAAATAAGATAAGGGTGTGACAAAGGCAAATGAACCACAAATTCACCAACAAATCTAACAACAACAATAATAGCAACAAGGATTTAAAGGTTTTAAAGTCTCCTTTGGTTTCCTCCTTCTTTCTGTCTCTAACCAAACTTCCTCCCTCTATAAATCTTGAGATTTTGCTTACTAAGCATATGTGATCATGTAGAAGGGAAGCTTAAGACAAGGATTACACAAATTAGAAGCCAAAACACCAAGGAAATCAAGCTTAATTACCTTAGGCTTTTCTTCATCCTTCTCTCTAGAACCCTTGAAGCTCTCTCTCTCTCTAGCTCTTTTGGCTAACAGGAATAATGAAGGAAAGATGAAGGGAAATGTTGATAAATATCTCCTATTTTTCCCTATTTAATTATTACAAGAAAATTAAATTTTATGACATAAAGGTCTTTGACCTTATCTTCACCCAAATTATGTCATAAAGTCCTATTAGAAGTAAATTAATCTTTCCTCCTCTTTGGTTAGCTCTCAATGACGCCTCCAAGCTTATAGAAGAAGGAAAATGGGCTGATGATAATTTATCCCAAAATTACATCATTGGTCATCACATCTTCTCTCATTTTCAGATTAGTGGCAATTCTGGCAGATTTTCTACCCAAAATTTGAAAAATCATAACTTAATTTGTAGACATCGAATTAGAGTGATTCTAAAGGCTATAGAACCCTTATTGAGTCTAGTTTCAAGTAAAAATATAGCCTTTAGCCAATTGGAAGAAGAAAATTCCCAGAATTTAAGTTTTTGTATGTTGTTCTAGAAAATAGACAGTTTTTCTGGGCTAGCGTAAAAAATTTATAACTATTTGTATATAGCTTCAAATGATTTTTATGACCTATCAAATTAAAATTTAGGATGTCTACTTTCATCTTATAAAATTTCATAATTTTTGGTCATCAATTGTTCATCCAAAACTACATGACAAACTCACTACCTCACAAGAAGAAATGAAGCAACATGCACTTGCAACTTCAATAAATTCAATTTTTGTATACAAATTTCCCATATGTTAACACCCATCTCCATTTTGATATACGCAGGGTAATAGAGACTAAGTTTGACAGGTATACAAAAAAGTACATATAAACGTATAAAAGTAATTGTTTATAGCCCATAGTTATCTATACAGAATGCGGCAATATTTACAACTATTACAAAATATCCAAAAGTGAACGCAAAGACTATCTATAACCATGAACTTTATCTTTGCCTTGAGACACGTGCCTATCAATTCCCTTTGTCTATGTCCTTGCCTTTTTATCCACTGGTACCCGCTGAGATGTTTGGTTTAGAAAAAGGGGTGAGATCCCAAGGAATCCTAGTAGAAATATACTATCAACATATAAAATGTGGGAATTAAAAATACAATGCACCGTATCAAGTAAAATGAAAATTGTCATCGATTCATAAGTGTACACAAAGTTTCTGGGCCAAACGCCGAGTTAAAACCGTTATTTCTACCTCAGCCAAGTCACCGACTATAACTAGGCACTACCAGTATACATTGGCTGGGCACCAAACCACAACCAAGTAATGTTCCTCTAGTACACATTCATATCACATATCATATAGATAGTCATATAGTATATGAGAGATAATAGTCCCTATCTTAACCTTTTTCTTGTCTCGTAAAGTCCGTCTTGTGAAACGTGCCAATAATAGACGTCCAACTCAGTCCTAAATTGTAAATGTACAGGATTAAGTTAAAACCCATTCATGTATCATTTTAGGTACTACCATAGTGTTTATTGTGGTTATATTAGCCTATGGTGAAAATTTCACAAAAGACCCCCGGGACCCCAGCTTGGCCCTGCCATACCTGGCTTGACGGTACTTTTTTTGAAATCTTTGCTAAGGTTATTTTGACATATATTCACCCAAGGAATCCATTTCCGGGCTCAAAATTACCAAATTCAATTTCAAATTACGAAATTTCCCTTGAGAGCCCTACTTTTAGGGTTTTAGGGGCATTTTCGTAATTATGCTTTTTCAGGCTTTTCTGAAAAAGTGACCAATTGTAACCCTACCTAATTTTCCCTTCTGAACTTAATGAAAGCATCAAATGATTGAAAACTCAACTCCTTCCGCCCAGAATAGATCTGGCCAAAACTTACAAGGAAAAGGGAAAATTTGCAATATTGTGTTTTAACCTCTAAAGCTTAGTCCTTTCCACTTCTAATATCCTATTAAACCATTTAAACATATACTAACCATGATTTAAAGAAATTTGGGTAGCATAACCCCTTAGGGTCAGCACTTTCCAAATTTACAAACTTAACCAACAATCACCAAATCCAACCACAAACATCAACAACATACTAGTATGGATTTGAGATTTTTGAAGTTACCTCTTGGGTTCTTATATTTTCTTTCTCTAGGCGTCCTCCTCTCTTTCTCCTTGAGCTTAAGATGAGCTTGCTAAAAAATGGATTTCATAGAGGAAAAGAGATTAGAGAAGAAGCTTATGCAAGTTTGGAAGAAAATCTTAAGAAATCACAAACTTAATTTGATCTTTCTCTTCCTCCTTCTCTCTAAAGCTTGAGTTTCCTTAAGCTTTTCTCTCTCTCTCTCCTTTTCTTGGCTTAGATGAAATGAAGGCAAGAAAGATGAAGAAGGCTTCATAAAAATCTTACTTATTTCCCCCTTATTTAATAAATGGAGGTAAAATTGGTTTATGACCTCATCTTTGTACTTGACCTTATCGTCTTCACAATTGCATCATAAAGTCCAATTGAGTTTGAACCAAATTTCCTCTCCTTTCCTTCTAGCCCAATACACCCTTAAGGGTCCTTAAGAAACCAAATGGGCTTTCATTCAACTTGTGTTAAGCTCATGCACCAAATAACAATATCTTAAGATAATAAAAACCATGTGCTCATATTCAACAATTATTGTTTATTCCTCTTGGCTTGGATTAAGGACACTTTGGCATGTTTATAAGCCAAATAATTATTTCCCTTCCTATATTCTTTATTCCACAATTTACACAATTACCAAAACATTTTATTTTCCAATTTTCAGAATAGTGCTAATTCTGGCAGATTTTCTGCCCAAACTTTGAAAAATCATAACTAAATTTGTAGACATCATTTCAGAGCGATTCCAAAGCTATAGAACCTTTATTTAGTCTAGTTTCAAGAAAAAAATATAGACTTTTGCAAGCTACAAGCACAAAATTCCCAAATTTTCAATATTTGCATGCTGTTCCAAACAATAATCAATTTCGTTGGGGAAATTTCAAAAACTCATAACTCTTTGTATACAGCTTTAATTGATTCATATGACCTATCAAATTAAACCTTAAGATCTCATTGTCTTGTAGGAAATTTCACTGGAAGCACTGTTCACCTTTCAATTTTTAATATTTAATTCATTTGGCCATAAATATTCACAATTTTGTTGAATATATAAAATAATTAAAATATATTCTTGGTGAATAAAATTTGGGGTGTTACAGTTCTCCCCCCCACTTAAATAAATTTTGTCCCCGAAATTTGCTATATGTTCATAACCATAAACTCCGGGGTAATACTTCTGCGTACGTCTTACTGACATCATTACCACTGATAAAAATATGCTTATATGGAGTAAGATTCCTAAAATTCCTTGATTGACTTTTTGCTCATAAATCATCATATCTGCACTATTTTATGGCTCAATGCGTCAGCGATAGCATTAGCTCGCCCTAGATACCATTTACATTCCAGGTCTTAATCTTACAACAACTCTATCCACCTACATTGCATCATATTCCACTCTTTTTGATCATATACACATTTTCAATCTTTGTGGTCGCAGTACAACTCCATAATTACGCTATAAAGGCAACGTTTCCAAATTCAATATAAACATTATTACCATCAACTCAAGATTATGGATAGAATAGTTCAATTCTTGAAGCTTTAGCTGACGAGATGCATATACCCTCACACGGCTCACATCATTTCATATCTCATTCCATGCCTACTTGCATCCGAGATTCAATACCCTTCCCAATCCATGACGACTGGCATCAGTAAAGACAATAAATGTCCACTGTAGCTCTGGGATTATTAGTATTGGTACTTTAATAAATTTTTGCCATTAGCTCTCTGAAGCTCCTCTCACAATCATCATCTCATGCATAATATTGAGTTCTGGGAAATTTTGATATAGGCCCCTCACATTAATGAGCAAGACTCAAAATACTGTGCATCACAAACACAGTTTCTCGTCCTTTTCAGTTAAGTACTTCTTCCACTTTACTAGGGTCCCTCAGGATCCCTTGCTGTAATATCCCAATTTTTGATTAAGGGCAAATCATGATTATTGTGGATAATTATGAATTTAATTGGAATTATTATGTGTTTTATGGCAATATTAAATTAATATGTCATAGTTACTGAAAAATTGGAATAATGGAAATATTGGCCATAAGTGGTAATTAATGAAGAAATTAATTACTAACTAAGAGAAAATGGGATGTGTAATTAAAATGGCTAATGGAGAGATTAGATAAGTTAATTGGTGACTTATTTGGTGAGAGCCAATAGCAATTTGACATGTGGCAAAGAGAGTATGGGAGAGGGAGTACATGTGTGTGTAAGACAAATGGGATAAAAATATTATTTTCTCTCTCCTCTCTCCTCTCTCTTTCGGCTGGAGGTATGGGGGGAGTATTATTGTCTCTTCTTCCTCACACTCCATCTCATTTCTCTCTCATTCTTGCTTCTCTCTCTCGTTCACCATTGTTGAAGGAAAGGGAAAGAAGAAAGCTTGATCTTTGGGTAAGTAAATGCCTTCCTTTGCTCAAACTCCCTTCATTAAAGTTGATCCTTGAGTTAAGAGCAACATTTCTATGGTTGTAGTTTGTCCATTGGTTGCGGTTTGTGGCCACACAAAATTTTGGGAGGTGGTGAATCAAGAACTCCCTTTGAGAAAGTTGATAAGGTGAGTGAGACCTATCTATCTATCTATATTTTATGCCAAATGGATTAACTTGGATTTTCTGGAATTCTTGGGCCATTTTCAAAAATGAGGGCCATTGAGAGTTTGGTATGTGTTTGGTATGGAATTTGTATGTTTGGAATGCATTTTGGATAGATGGAATTGTTTGGGTTGGAAATTGTTAAGTTTGGAGAATTTGAGATTTTAGTGTTTAATGTTACCCAAAATCAAAGCATGATAATGGAATAGGATTTTGATGATTTTGACATTCCCATTGGATTCCTTGAGTGATTTTGTGTGGGAATGAGCTTGGTTATTGATTTTGGGTTCATTTGAATCACTTGGGAAAAGTTGGAAAGTTGTTTGGTTTGAGCTCTGTTTTGTGCAGTTCGTTTGCACGAGCGTTTTGAATGAGAAAATGGTATTGGAAAATTATGAAACTTTCCAGTCTCAAATTTCACATCCCTAGATTCAAAATGGACATATATTTTGTGTCATTTCGTTTAGTATTCTGTGAGTTATGGTTGTCCAAAGTTTGGGATTGAAACAGAACTCTGTTTTGGAGTAGTGTTTAGTTTTTGGTGATTCTGTATTTTTGTAGTGATTTCCAGTGATGGGCTATATTTTTCCTTGAAAGAGGACTTATATACCTTTTATTTGGCTTTGGAATCACCTCATTTCGATTTTTCTACAATTAGTTATGGTTTTTCGAAGTTCAGCCAAGAGTTAGGAAATTTCTTGGCCGCGGCCCATGAGTGGCTGGCCGCGGCCCAAGACTTTCTGGCCTGATTCTGGCCACGGCCCATGGGTGGCTGGCCGCAGCCCACAGCCTTCTGACCATATTTTGGCCGCGGCCCACCCCTGTGTTCCAGCGCTTTAAGTTTTCGAAAGGAGATCTTTAACCTATTGTTTCCCAACCTTTTAGGGCTTTTATTAGAGGCATTTGTGGCCTCTTAAGGGTCAATTATGATAACCAAAATTAAGTGTTTCAAGTTAATTAAGTCTTGGAATAGAATATAACTCTTCGTCCCTAATCATGATTCTAGGATACGACATTTGCCCTAGGCGGGAGAGACCGGTGCCGGAGTACGACCGGAAGGATCAAGGTAGTGGCTCTTCTCTCATATTATGTATGATGTTTTGGCATCTATAACTTATCGTTGAATTTGTGAAATGTGTGCCATGGTCCATTACGGTGTGAGCTGGTCAGCGTGAGCCGTGTAGGGATTGACGGTGGTCATCTCTAGGTCGGCCGTTGAACTGCCGTCGTAATTGACATGGATATTGTGAATCCGACCCGTGGGGCGGGGTTTGTGAATCCAGCCATGGGCTGTGTGTATCTTGCCTGTATGGCTTGTGTATGAAATGCATTATATGAATCCCTGCTGTGGTGAAATGTATTGTGTGGATTGTTGTGATGCAATGCAATGTGAGCAATTCAGCGTGAGCAATCGTAAGGGATGACATGTGTCATACTAACCATTGCCGTTGTAACTGCCGTTGTAGTTGCTTGTTTTGGTTAATGATGTGCTTACATACATTATTATTGTACATTATATGATTGATTTGTTACTACGGGAATTCCTTAGAATCTCACTCTCCCAAAAACCATGTTTTAGACAGGGCAGAAGGATCAAAGGGAAAGCGGGCGACGAAGAGCGGATAGGGCTCTGATTTAGATGTATATTTTGGGTTATTGGTTATCATGTATATCTTTTAGATATTTTTGGGAAACAATTGTGTATATTGGGATTGGTAGTATAGTTTTGTGTAATCCCCAAGTTAAGGGTAATGAATTATGGGCTTTGTGCCTTTATAAATCCCTTATTTAATGAATGGAACCCGAGTGTGTCGGGAATTTTCTCTATACTCTGATATTTGTGAATGAAATCAACTTGTACAGGCCATTTAGTATTGAAATGTGAATATGAGACCGTCATAAATAAATTTTGTAAAATTTTTTGTAAGCCATGATTTTGGGAAGTTTGATTTTGTTTAAGTCCCAAAATCATCTAAGGTCTATAATTCTACATCAATTACGTGTTTATGAACTAAATCTCGGCCTTAAGCGTGAAGGGGGTTACACTTGCTATGAGACTATGTGGCCCAAAAATGTTACCTCTGAAAGCCATAGCTCACATTTACTTGACTTCGCATAGAGTTGTTTTTCCCTCACCATGTTCAATTATATTCACAATGTTACTCACGTGTCATTTTACTCCGTGAGTTCACCAATAAGTCATCAACCAACCAGATTTTGAGGATTACTGCTAAGCCATGTAGCCATGCAATAGTAGACAATCAAGTCCACTAGTGATTCATGTCCCTCAGTATTCATTATTCCATTAATACATACATCGATAGTGATAACCCTGACACCTGTGGGTGTAGGCACATTCTGTAGCACCCTAAATTTTATTCACCAAGAATACATTATAATTATTTAATATATTCAATAAAAAGGTGAATATTTAATGCCAAAGGAATTAAATATTGAAAATTGAAGGTGAATAGTGCTGCCAGTGAGATTTCTTGTGAGGCAGTGAGATTGTTATGTGATTTTGTATGACTAAATGATGAGTAAAGATTATGAGATTTTTTAGGGTAAAAGTAGACATCCTAATCTTTAATTCTATGGGTCAGACGACTTAATTAGAGCTATATACAAAAAGTTATATATTTTTGAAGTTAGCCCAGAAAACTATTAATCTTCTAGGACAGCTTCCAAAAACAAAAAATCTGGGAATGATATGCTTCCAATTGGTAAAAGGCTATATTTTTCCTTGAAACTAGACTTAATAAGAGTTCTATAGCCTTTAAAAATACTCCAATTCGATGTCTAAAAATTTAGTTATGATTTTTCAAAATATGAGCAAAAAATCTGCTAGAATTGTTATAAATCTGAAAATGAAAGAAAATTGTGATGGTAAATGAGGTAAGTTTGAGACAAACTCATATCAACCCATTAGGCCTCTCATGTGGGGTGTGAGACGTGGAACAGAGCTGACCAAGGAAGGAAGGAGTAGGTTAAACTAAATAGGATTTATGATAGCCTGTTACATGTACATGGAGCTCAAGTACATAAAAGTCAAAGAGTAGGTGATTTTGGAAATTAAATAACTAAGTAATTCAAGGGGAAAATAGGATATATTATAAAAAATCCTCTTCATCTTCTTTACTCTATTTACACGACACAAGAAAGCAAAATAAGAGAGAGAGAGAGTGTGTGTGTGTGTGTGTGTGTGTGTGCGCGCGCGCGCGCTTTAGTGATCTAGAGAGAAGGAGGAGAGAAATTACAAAGGTAAGTGCATTTGCTTGGTGATTTGGGTTTTAATTAGTGTAATCCTCTTTCTAAGCTTCCTCTCTACATGGTTTAAGGTGGTTGTGAAGCAAGATCTTAGTATTGAGAGGGCTAGGGTTTCGATCAAGAGGAAAGAAGCAAGAGAAGCCAAAGGTAACTCCAAAAACTTCAATCTTTGGTTGCTGTTGCTATTGCTATTGTGGTTGGTTTAATTGGTGGTTTTCTGTTGGATTTGTATGATTTGTAAATTTGGGAAAATGCTAAACCCTAAATGTTATGTTGCCCAAATTTAGTCTAATCATGTTTAGAAAGTGATTAAATGTTTAATCAAGTGATTAGGAGTGAAAAGAAGTAAGCTTTTGATGTTGAAACACAAAAACACATTTTTCCTATCAAGAACCTTAATTTCATCCAGCTAATGAATAGGGGACAAGGAGTTGGCATTTGGCAATTTCAATGGTTCCATTGGATTTAGAAGGGAAAATTGTGTGGGAATATAAGTGATTATGATTTTTGGAAATTTGTACACAAATAGGGAATTTATTGAAGTGTAAAAGCATGCTGTTTGGTTATCTCCTGCACGGCAGTATTGTTTTGTCATACATTTTGTTGACCAAATAAAGTCAAAATGTAATAAAACTTTCTAGGATTAAAGAATACATCCTGAGCTTTAATTTGATATATTATAAGCAATTTCAACATGTGGATTGAAAGTTATGAATTTTCAAAGTTTTGCCCTATTTTTGGAGTTAATTCTGGAGCAGCATGGGAATTTATGAAATTTTGGAATTTTGCGATTGTAGATAATGATATTTCATATTTTTCCATGAAACTACACTTAAAGAGCTTTCCATAGAATTTTAGAATAGTCCTTTTTAATTTTTGTGGAATTAGTTATGATTTTTGAAAATTAAGCCAAGAACACAGGATTTCTTAGCCACAGCTAGAAGATTGCTTGGCTGTGGCCCAAAACTTTCTAACCTCTCTTGGCCACGGCCAGCGAACTTGTGGCAGGGGCCAAGACTCCTGTTTGATCATTTTTACCCTTTTGATTAGTTTCACTTCTCCAATCTCATGGGCACTTGTTTGAGCTTCCAATAACTATCTAAATAGCCTAAAAGATAACCAATACCATGAGTTTAAAGTAGTACATGAATGGATATCAACCTAATTCTTGTACATTCTCAATCTTAGGACTGAGTTGGATGCCTATCGTTGGCATATTTCATGAGGCATAATTTACAAGACAAGAAAAAGGTTAAGGTAGGGACTACTATCTCTCATATACTATGTGACTATTTGTATGATGCGTGTTACTGTATTTTGTGATTTGAACATATGTGAGAGGCACTTTACCTGGTTGTGGTTCGATGCCCAACCAATTTTATGATTCGAACATGTGCGGGAGGCATATTACCTGGTTGTGATTCGGTGCGCAGCCAAGGTACACTGGTATTGCCTAGCTATAGTTCGGACTGTTAGTGCAAGAGTTTCACCCAAGAGGGGGTGAATTGGGTGGTATCAGAAATTTCGTTACGTATAAGAAAATTGACAGAATATTTAAAGCAGTTGAGAGCAAAGAGAAATATCACCGAAGTGTACACCAGGAGTTATGCAAGTTCCTTCACCTGGAGTCTTGCTCCCCCTTACATGTTGTAATCAAATCCCCAACTCAAGGTTCCACAACCTTAAGTTGTCTCAATAACAAATATTGAGTTTGTAATGAAAAACTCTCTCACAGAGCAAATATATAATCACTAAAGTACAATGAATAAGTATAAGAAAACAGAGCACAGAGTATATTGATCAATGTGTGATTGCTTGTTCTCCGTTCTTATTGTCTGTTCTTTGAATGCTCCATATATATATATAGATGATTTGTAGTTTCTACTGGAAGCAATTCAAACATGTCTGTTAGAGTCGTGTAGCAATAGTTGACCATTCTTTTAATTTGAAAACTATCCGTTTGCGGTAGGTAGCGGTAGGTGAGATCTCGGACGCTTTATTTGACCTTTCTCTTATGTCATGATTTCTTCATTGTTTCTCTGTAAAAATACTTAGAATACTAGTGCAATGAAGAGTTAATCATATAGATAACAAATCAATAAAAATTCGATTAAAAGCATGATTTCTGGACTGCCTTACTCGAGTGGTTACTCGAGCGATCATGCTCATTGCTCGAGTGGTCCCTCAAGTATACTTATCAAAGACATGGCATAGAGTAATTCAACATTTTTCATAAAATATTATTCAGGTAAGACATAGAGTAAGATACATCACAAACCTTAGAACTACCTGATTACTCGAGTGGTCCCTCGAGTAAGCTTTCAAATAAATTTACAAATTACTCGATTACTCCCTCGAGTAAAGTTCTTGGCCAAGAGTACCTGTTCTTTGCTCTCCTGATTACTCGAGTGACCCCTCGAGTAATGCTTCAAATAACTCTGCAGATTACTCGAGTGGTCCCTCGAGTAATGCCTTTTTCTCACCTGGTTACTCGAGTGGCTACTCGAGTAAATTGCTGCAATTCTTGACCGAGAGCTACTGGAAGATATTTTCTCTAGTTACTCGAGTGGCTACTCGAGTAATGCCTTATGCTCATGCTGTTACTCAAGTAGCTACTCGAGTAATGGTTCATATAACTTTACAGATTACTCGAGTGGTCCCTCGAGTAACTTCTTCCAAATTTTGGTAGTGCCTCTTTGAAATATTTTTTCAACATTACTCGAGTATTCACTCAAGTAAACCTTTAAAGAATCTACCAGTGATGTTCTTCCTTTGCTCTGTGTCTCAGATCTTCTTTATTACTTCAGTACTTACTTCAAGTAAAGCTTTTGTCTGCCATTTATTTACTTTGTTCAAAGTCATTTGTTTGTTATCATATCCTCTTTTATCATTAGTCTAATCTTTGTTATCATCAAAACATATGGGATCTAACAGGGACTTGGTTGAGGTACACGTAGGGGTTCTAACTCGGCGTTTGGCCCTAAAAATTTGTATACACATATGAATCGACGTAAATTTTCATTTTCCTTGATACAGTGCATTGCATATTCAATTCTCACATTTTATATGTCGATAGTATGTTTCTACTGGGATTCCTTAGGATCTCACACCTTTTTATAAACAAAAATGTCTCAGTGGGTGCCAACGGAACAAAAGGCAAGGATACCATTATGGGGAAATGATTGGCACGTTTCCCAAGATGAGGGATGTGGTTTTATAGTTTGCATATGGTATTTTTTTTTGGATATTCTGTACATAGTTGTAAACAATATCAAATTCTACATGGTTGATTCCGGTCTGTAAACAAATACTTATTATCAATATATTTATACTTTTCTATATGCCTGTGAAACATGGTCTCTATTACTCTGTGTATATCGAAATGGAAACAGGTGTTGACATTTTTGGTATGAGAGATAATAAGTGGTTCTGGCATTAACAGAATGGTATACTGATATGGTTTTGCTTGCATAGTGATAGGAACCATGAGCAGTTGAAGTTTAAGCAGCTCAAGCAAGGAACATGAGGGATCACTCTTGTCAGTGAACCAAGGTACAGCTTGCTAGAGTATTTCTGAGTAGCAAAAATCTGTAGAGGAGCATGTTCGCGATGGAGTGGTATATGGGGCACAATCGAGACCTAATCTAGTACCTCAAGAAGGGATGGAAGATTTTGAACAACAACAAACTGATGAATCAGAATCAGATCTAGCTTCTGTTGCCTGTTCCAGAGCTGAAACTATGCACGTATTATATGACTTATGACCACATCGAGCTTAATGGGAGTATGTTAAACTTATTTGCATGGGACACCCCCATTAGCCAATATAGGGAATATCTGGAAGAAATAGGCACGCTACACATAGGGAAAATTTACTTTGACTTGGATATTTCAGATAATGTGAGGATTCGCACTACATTATATTTCCTTTTGGATACAGCGTTTTGGACTAGAAAGAAGAATGATATAATCGAGTGGGGCGTAAATAATAATTTTAATGAATTCATGAAGTACATTATCCATCTAGTAAATGGTACATGTACAGCGAGTGATGTGGGACTCAACTATTATGTTGTGGTGATCGGAGGTAACCGACACGTATTTTGAGACAAGGGCAGTCACGTAGAACCAACAGACAGAAAAAGATTGAGCTAGAGTCAGTATTTTGGAAGGGTACATAGAAAGTTAAGCGTGCTCATCCTAGGGTAATTCTAAGATGGGTAATCCCCTGGGAAGCCATATGTACATTAAGTTATAAGATATGAAAAGGACTAGTATGTGATATACAGTAGTTTATAGGTTGTGTGATGTCTCTAGTTTCCCATAACTACTGTAAATATTTGTTGTATGTTATATTTAACATATCTATGTACCCGAATTATTATGATATGACAAAAATACCCTTGCATCTATAGGAAATTTATGTCTTCTTTATTCCTATTTAGAAAGGTATCAAGATGATATGGGGAAGAGATCACAACCCAAACTAGGAGATTAGCCTTGACTCTACGCACCAAATACGGAGCAGGATGGCACGACAACAACTTATGATAAGTGATCTTAGAGATAAATTGTGTGAGGTACGATAGAGACAGGAAAGATTAGAGTATCTTATAAGGCAAGAGGGTAAATATAATTCATTTGAGCAACCTTATTAGGAGTCACCACCCATGCTTATGTATGAAGCAAGTGTTTTTCAAACATGGGTGAAACAATTTGAAAAACAACAACCTCTTACTTTTCAAGGAAAATTCGATCCCCTGCAAGCGGAAGAATGGTTATCCGAACTAGAGCAAATTTTCACAAAACTGATATGCTCCAATGATATTAAGGTTTAGCTAGCCTTCACAAATTAGAGGGAGAGGCAAATGTATGGTGGAGGAATACATAGTGGATTTTACAGGCATGGAATATTCCAGTAACATGGGAAATGTTCCAAGTGAAATTTAATAAAGGATATTTCTCTCAACCAAATAAGTTAGCAAAAGAAAAGGAATTTCTCAATATACGACAAGATAATGAAGAAAGCTTTGATGAGTACCTAGCACATTATGTCCGATTGTCTCAGTATTATTCTTACCTAAGACATCAGGATGACGAGGAGTGGAGCTCTAATACATTGATACAAGGGTTAAAGCTATATTTGAGAAAGAAATTGATTTCTAGATACTTTACAGTGTTTATCCAGGGTGGTTGAATAGTGTCGACTCGCCTAGAATGACATGTTAAACTTGCATCGTGTTAGAAATGATGACTGCAAGGATGTGTCTGGTAGTAGGAGTTCCTTACAAAATTGCAAAGATCAGGATGAATTGTCCAAAGGGAACTATAAATAGACAAAACAAGCTGGGGTCCATGGAAGTCAAAATTCTGCTAAGTGTAGGAAATGTTGGCGGTGTCACAAGCCATATCATCCTGGTAAATCATGTGAAGATGTGTCAAGAACATACAATTCAATTGGATGGGATCCAGCTAGCCAAATATGGTTTCGGTGTCAAGAACCAGGGCATTTTGCTAAGAATTGCCCATGGAGGACACAACTAGTGGAGACTAGACCAGGAGCTCATGAGGTACATGTGATAGATCAGGAGGAGGCCAAAAAATCTCCTAAGCTTATTAAAGATATGGCTTCTTTTAATAGCAATTCAATAGGAGTAATGTATAATTCGAGTTTAATTATTTATCCACTGCATATGCTCCCTAGTGATGCTTGATACTTGATTAAATTTGGAAGCTAGTCCTTAATGAGAACAAAATAGAGAGAATAGAAGATAGGTCAATGATTGATAAGTTCCATAAATCCTTCTAAAGGATATGAGTGAATGTGTGGATGACTGAGGTGATATGATTTTGACCCAGATAAAGTTGAGGTCTTAATATGTGATTGAGAGAATGGTAATAAGAAAATCAGACTTAGTAGCTGAGTTGACTTCTTAGGCATTTGATATGGCCTAAATCTGATTCTAATTTAACGATCTACGATAGTTCAGAATTACCAAATTCAATATCAAATTACGAAATTGCCCTTGAGAGCCCTACATTTAGGGTTTTAGTGGTGTTTTTGTAATTATGTTTTTTCGAGCTTTTCAGAAAAAGTGACCAACTGTAAGCCCACCTAATTTTCCCTCCTGAACTCAATGGAACCATCAAATCATTAAAAATTCAACTCCTTTCCCCCAAAATAGGTTTGGCCAAAACTTACAAGGAAAAGGGAAAATTTGCAATCTTGTATTTTAACCTCAAAAGCTTACTCATTTCCACTTCTAATCTCTTATTAAACCATTTAAACACATACTAACCATGATTTAAAGAAATTTGGGCCGCATAATCCCTTAAAGTTAGCACTTTCCAAATTTACAAACTTAACCAACAATTACAAAATCCAACCACAAACATCAACAACACACTACTAGAAAAATCACTTTTAAGACCGATTAAAAAAGACATTTTAGATCGGTTTTGGATCCAGTCTTGATACAAGCCAGTCTAAAAATTTTGCTACTTTTTAGACCGGTTATAGAACTGGTCTTAAAAAAATGTTTTAAGACTGGTTATTACAAAATCAGTCTAAAAATAAATATTTTTAGACTGGTTATCAGAAGAACCGGTCTGAAAGGTTAAAATTTTAGACCGGTTTTCTGAAAAACCGATCTAAAAAGTTGAAATATTATGACCAGTTTTCTACAAAACCAGTCTTAAAAGTATTACTTTTTAGATCGGTTTTGGAGAAAACCGGTCTAAAAAATTGGATTTTTTAGACCGGTTTTCTCCAAAACCGGTCTTAAATGTACTTTTCAGACCGATTTTAGAGAGAACCGGTCTTAAAAGTTGAAATTTTTTTAAAATTTTTGTTTAAAAGATATACCCAGCAAGCCATTTCCACTGTTAAAACATTTCACTCAGCAAGCAGTAGCCAGTTCAATGACATTCAAATAAATCTTCTCTTATAGATTTTATAACTAACATCTTAATGACATGTGAGAGACTCAAAACTCATTGGAACATATTAAAAATCAACTCCCTTGTGCTTAAACAGTGCTGGCCAAAACAGAAGCAAGGAAAACAACTATGAATAATAAACTCACAATCATAGACAGAATCATAATGCAAGGAAATCATACAACCATGACAATGCTATTTTGACCAAGTTCCTTATATTTTCACTTACATACATAAATCAAAGATTAAATTACATTAATGACCATGCTGTTATTCATTAGGGCCAAAATACTTTATACACACTCTTCTCAGGCTGATGATCACTAGCTGGCCAAGCTTCGGAGAATCTACACTAAGACGTATACCTCATATCCTTCATTTTCCTATGACGACAACAAAAAAAGTAGTTATATATATATACATAAATAACAATATACATAATTCAAATATAGTTCATGATAATTATTTTAGCTAACTAACATTCAATGTAGTTTTATAAAGGGATATCCTCCCATATCCCTTCATGATGATTATTTTTTGTGCTGTGTTCATTGTCTGCTTCATCTTCTTCGTTCAATTCTGGTAAACCCTAGAAAAAGAAGGAGTCTCAAGCAGATCATTCATTGAATGACTTTTCTGATTAATATCAACCTTTTTCCTTGGAGAGCTACATACCACATTTTATTTGCTTGATCAGTAACATAGCACACTTGTTTCGCTTGATATGCCATAATAAAAGGTTCATCTCTAAAACTTCTACTATTCAAATCAACCAATGTAAATCCCAACTGATCAATCATCACACCATTGTTGACATTAACCTATTTGCATTTGAAAATGGGAAGTTTAACTTTAACATAATCAGCCACCCAAATCTCTTCAATCACCCCATAATAAGGTATTGCTACCAATCTAGGATTCTTATGTTTTGAACTAGAGAAGTGTATAGATTCAGCCTCTGACATAACCCCACTATTCTGAACGGTGCTCCTATCATCAAGGGACTTTGTGTAAAACGTATAACAATTGATCACAAATAAAGTCCAACTTATGATATCAACCTCAGGACCATGTGCTAACCATTTAATTGTATCAGAAACACATTCTTCGCCGTCAACCTTTTGTTTAAACCAATGTGCAAAAGTTTTGTTATGCTCCCTAATTAACCTTTGTTTAGTCATTCAACTATTTCCTTTCCGTACAATTTCTTTATGGGCATTAATGTAATCTTGAACTTCATCAACATTATTCAAGATGTACAAGTGGACTTGTTGCAATTCATCAGGATCCATACTCTTTACTAAAGCCCCGTGTCTACCGCCTTCTTCGTCATGACATTCAAGAAGTCCAATGTGTCCTACATTTGACAAGTAATCTTGACAAAACTCCATGGCTTCTTCAGAAACATATTTCTGAACAATAGATGCTTCAGGCCGGTTAGGGTTCTTCACATACCCTTTTAGGATTTTCATAGTTCTTTCAATAGGGTACATCCATCGTAAATAGATATGGCCACACAACTTGATCTCCCTAACTAGATGAACAATTAAATGTACCATGATGTCAAAAAAAGAAGGAAGAAAAAGCTTCTCAAGCTGGCATAAGATCAGATATCCTTCATTTTCCAGTTCATCCAATTTTTCTATCTCAATGACTTTACTACAAATATCATTGATGAAGAACAAAGTCTAGTCAAAATATGTTGAAGATCATATTCGGCAATGCCTCAAATATCTAATGGGAGACGTTGTTGCATTAAGACATGACAATCATGAGACTTTAGCCCCACTAACTTCAAGTTTTTCATCGACACAAACTTCCTAAAATTTGAAGAATACCTTGAAGGAACTTTGATACCATGTAAACACTGACAAAAGCTTCTTTTCTCATTCTTAGACAAAGTATGAGCAGCTGGAGGACAAAAATTTCTCTTACCATATGGCTTTAGATGCAAGTTTTCTCGTATCCCCATTTCTTGCAAATCTAATCTTCCCTTCACGCCATCCTTAAAACTACCTTGTATGTTAAGCAGTGTCCCAACAATACTATCACAAACATTTTTCTCCATGCACATGAAATCAATACAGTGTCTCACATCAAGCTTCGGCTAATATGGAAGATTGAAGAAGACAGACCTCTTTTTCCATTTACTTTTCTCATTACTATTCTTTGTAGTCTTACCAAAGATAACATTCATATTTTTCACCTTTTCATAAACTTGCTCCCCAGTCAATGCCTTCGGAGCATCTTCAAACTCTTGTCCACCAAAAAAAGCTTTCTTTAATCTGTGATACGAGTGGCCTCGTCTGAGAAATCTCCTATGGCCAAGATAAACTGTCTTTCTTCCATGTTGAAGTTGATGGTAGCATGTTCCTTCTTCACAAATCGGACATGCTTTATGGCCTTTAATACTATAGCCTGACAAGTTTCCATATGCAGGGAAGTCATTTATAGTATAAAAGATCATGGCTTGCATTTTAAAAACCTCCTTCTTATTCACGTAAAAAACATCAACACCTTCATCCCATAACTCTTTCAAGTCTTCGATCAAGGGCTCCAAGTAAACATCTATATCATTTCCAGGTTGTTTTGGTCCCGAAATCAACATATATAACATGATATGCTTTCATTTCATGTAAAACAGAGGAGATAAGTTGTAAATTACCAACAGAACAGGCCATAAACTATGTATACTGCTCAGGCTACCAAAAGGATTCATGCCATCCGTGCTAAGCCCAAGCCTAAAGTTCCTAGGCTTTTCACCGAAAGAAGGAAATAATTGATCGATTTTCTTCCATTGAGAAGAATCAACCAGATGTCTAAGCTTTCCATCGGATATCCTCTCATCCACATGCCATCTCAAATTTCTTGCACCGTTTTCATTAGCAAACAAGCGCTTGAACCTTGGTATGATTAGAAGGTACCATAATACTTTTGCAGGAGCGTTATTTGATTTGTACCTGAGGGTTTCACATATTGGACACTGTTGTTCCTCTTCATGCTCTTTTCTATACAATATACAATCATTAGGGCATGCATGGATCTTTTTATACTTCATCCCTAGTGGACACAATATTTTCTTAGCATCATAGTATCGAGAAGGCAACACATTATCATCTGGAAGCATGTCTTTAAAAGCCTTAAGCATTTCTGAAAAACTCTTGTCGCTCCATCCATGCCGTGCTTTCAAGCTTACCAATTTCAATACTGCTTTCAACAATTGGTACTTTTTACACCCCGGGTACAATGACGTCTCAACATTACTACACATATTACCATATGCATGTGATTGCTCAAAAGTCTCTTCTCCTACATCACGAATAATATCCTCTATCCGATCATCCGTATCCATGTCATTATCATCAAAGCTCACTCCCCCTGTTGAGATGAACTTGGCATTTCTAATTCTTCACCATGCCATACCCACACTGTATAACTCTTACAAAATCCTTCACAAATTAAATGTGTATATATATCTGCAGTACTTAGTCGCTTCTCATTCAAACATACCACACAAGGGCAATTAAACTTCCCACTACCATCATCGGCATTTCTACTAGCGAAGTCTAAAAAACCCCTCACCCCATTATCATATTCAACACTCGTTCGTTTAGTGTTTATCCAACTATGATCCATATATATTTCAACACTTCTAGCACCCTATATCCAACAATAAAAGGATAGACAAAAAAACAACAACAATAGAGTTTTAGATATTTCAACGAAATTAACAGGCACCATTTGAAACTAGTATTGTTTTAACAAACCAATAACACTGACAATAATCAAACAATCACACTAAATTAAAACAGAACATAGAGTGGTATTAATCCAAGCCAAATATCACAGGGATGTAATTAAAAGTCAGAGCATATATTTAACAAGAATGTGCAGATTTAATTTTTTTCCAGATTATGTTTAAGTGCTCAAAGCAACAACAAGAACCATTTTTTCATAGAACATTATTAATTATTGAACAATGTACAACTAAATAACAGATTGAACATTAACCTGGTTGAAGAGCAAGGAGTAAGCTTCAACCCAAAGTCACGGTGGCGTCGACTGAGGTTAAAATGAAGTCCTCAAATTCACGGCGCTGACAAAGGGAAGTCAAGTCAGAGGAGAATGGTTACTGCAGAGATTAGAGGTGGCGGCGGAGAAGACTGACAATAATGAAAGAACAGCGATGTCGAACACAGCAACGGCAGCGTTAATGACGGAGGAGAGTTGAGCAAATGAGGGATGGGACGCCATGGATGAGTTTAGAACAAGCACGGATAGAGCTCACAGAGAAATAGCAAAAAGAGAAGAAAGGATTCATAGAGCGCACGATTTAGGTGCGGGAGCAAAAATAAGGGAGAAAAATCTTACCTTTAAGACGGGTTTTTATTAAAAACCGGTCTTAAAAGAGTGAAATTTCACATTTAAGACCTGTTTTTGTACAAAACGGTCTTAAAATGTTAAAATTTTTTGAATTTAAAATGTTCTAACATTTAAGACCGGTTTACATATAAACCGGTCTTAAATCTTTAACATTTAAAACCGGTTTATATGTAAACCGGTCTTAAATGTTAAAACATTTTAAATTCAAAAAATTTTAACATTTTAAGACCGATTTTATTTATAACATGTCTAAATAAATTTTTTAAGACCAGTTCTTTTAAGAACCGATCTTAGAAGTTCAATATAATTACAAAACTGTCACCGCACAAATTTTTAAGACCTTATCCGCAAAAATCGGTCTAAATGTGGCGGTTTAAAAAGGGTTTTTTCCAGTAGTGTAATAATTAAATATTTGCAACATCATTAACAAAATATAAAAAATTAATAATATTATTATCATATAAATAATTTTTTTTAAAAAAATATGTAAGGGTCTAAAAGGGTCGGTCCTTTTAGGCCTTCAACCCTATATGGATGACCCTTTTAGGCCCGCTTGCACTTTTGAGGTAAAAATCTTAGGTTCGATAGTTGTAAATTCAGGGTCTAAATAGACTTGGCCCATTTTTGCAGCTCTAGCTGCCAAAGACGTGATACATTATAATGCATAATTGATTAGGATATCTAATTCAGGACAAATTCATCAGGTTTACATGTTTAGGTGAATATATAAGAAGTTGTGCACGATAGAATATGTATTATTCTCGTTGGCAAAAAAAAAAAAAAAGTAATATTCTAGAAGTGAAAAAATTATTATTATATTCTTCCTACAACTTCAAGATATATGATGTTGGTTGTTGGAT
Organism: Inga leiocalycina; assembly: GCA_963242795.1. NCBI lineage: Eukaryota > Viridiplantae > Streptophyta > Magnoliopsida > Fabales > Fabaceae > Inga > Inga leiocalycina. The sequence continues at coordinate 66,991,602 of OY725321.1, forward strand.
TTGGACAAAGTACTTCCTGTGATCTTAAATTTATGCATAATTGAAACATTTGTGTTAATCCTGAATTATAACATCGTCTCAGTCCATTTTATTCTGTAAATTTATTTTTTTCCCAAAAACAAAATTCATTAGAGAGGGTAATTTCAATTCAAATTATTAAAGGGGTATTTTTAAAAGATTAACACACATTTTTTTGCAATTAAATTTTTCTTGCCAGAGTATAAATAACTAAATTAACTATTTTTCTTAATATATATAAATTAGTCAACAGATGGATTACTTAACATACCCGGACACGCCGTCAATGGTTTAATAAGGGAAAAAGGCATATAGTCAGCGGCGCAAGTTTTTTTGGAAGAACTGTACTTAATTTGGAGAGCCATATAGCTCACCCGCTTCTGAATTTGGGTACCCAATCTTTTTGACTAATAACGAAGTCGTTGGCTCTCAGCTCCAAATTAAACTTTTCCATAACTGAAAATGATCGAATCTAAAATTTTACAAGAAATTATTAATGACAAAATTAAAGGATCTCAAATTGTTTATTTGTTCTTTCATAAGGATCGAGTTCCTAAAAATATTAATTATAATTAAAAATCATGAATTTTTTTATTCCGTTAAAAAAAACTAAATTGCAGGAATTACTATAAGTCAAACCCTGCTTTTAGTTTTTAACATAATTTAATATAATATAATATGCATCTATTTGATGCAAAGAATGTTCTATTCTTTATAAAATGAGTAAGACTAAGTTTACATCATCTTTGAGCTTGGTGCTCTAAGTTTATAAAAGGTATTGTTAGCTCCTCAACCTTAACTTCATTAGTTTTACTGACGGAAGATATTGAACCATCAATTAAATGCTAACAAAGCATACTTAAATTTTAAAATATAAAAATAATTATATAAATTAATTAATTTGTTAACACCCGGCCCGTTTCCATTTTGATACGCGTAGAATGATAAAGACCAAATTCTACAGGCATACAAAAAAGTACAAATATACTGATAAAAGCATATGTTTACATACAGGAAACAATAGTGCAGAATTCGATAATATTTACAATTTTATCCAAAATATTCAAAAATAACTACATATAACCACTCATCCTTGTCTCAGGATCTGTGCTCGTCAATCTCCCGTGTTTGCACCCTTGCCTTTGGATCCTCTAATTCATGCTGGCACATTTTGTTTATGAAAAAGAATGAGATTCCAAGAAATCCCAGTAGCAACATACTATTGTTCATGTAAAATGCGGAAAGTAAATATGTTATGCATCATGTATGCGTAAATTAATGAACAATATAAAAAGGACATGTATGCATGTGTAGGGCTTCTACCCCACTATTCGTACACCGGTCGAATTGACACCCGATCCCCAAGTGTAAGTGCACTTCTCACACTAACTGCCCCTTCTCGGCAGACTATGTTGATTAATCAAGCAAAACAAACATATGAACCATGTAATCATGCATGAAGGATAAAGTCACTACCTCAAGTCTTTTTCTTGGAAAAACTTGTGCCTCGATTTGTGTACCAACCCCTCAGGCTTTCAACTTAGTCCTAAAATGTCAAATGTACAAGAATTAAGTTAAAACTCATTCATATACTATTTTAGGCACTTCCAATGTGTTCCTAGTGGTTATATGAGTTTATTATAAAAATTTACCAAAATGCCCCCTGGGGCCTCGCCTGGCCTCGACTTACCCGATCCAACTGTACTTTTCTCAAAATTTTGACCTGAGCTATTCTGATATATTTTTGCCCAAAGAATCTATTTTTGGACTCAGAATTATCAAATTCACTACCAAAAGACTAGAATGTCATTGGTAGCCCCTATTTCAGGGTTTTAGGGGCATTTTCGTAATTTTTCTTTTTAAAGCTTTTATGGAAAAGTGATCAACTGTAACCCCACCTAATTTTTCCTCCTGAACTCAATGGAATCATCATATCATCAAAAATCCAACTCCGACCCCCTGAACCAGCACTAGCTGAAACTTAAGAGATTCTCCGAAAAAAGTTAGGATTTTTCAATTCTGACTCTGCCGACTTGCTCTTTTCTACTTCTAATCATTTTATTACCTATTGAATTACATTAAAACCACCATTTAGACTCAATTTTGATAGCATGACGCCTAAGGCACACCCTTTCCCAAATTTCACAATCAGAGCAAATCCAACAGAAATCCATCGATTAAATTATCAACAACAGCCAGAACAATCAATATTTCAAGTTTAGGAAATTACCTTTACTTCCTTCTAACTTTTTCCTTGTTGGCCGGAACCCTAGCTCCCTTAAACAATGAAAATTTTGCTTAAAACACCTTGAATCACATAGAAAGCAAGCTTAGGAGAAGGATTATACAAGTTAGGAGCTAATTCATCAAAGAAATCAAGCTTACCTGGTGAAATTTCCCTCATTCTCTCTACAATTTCTCGCCACCTCTCTCTCTCTCTCTCTCTCTCTCTCTCTCTCTCTCGGAAGCTCAAAACTGACGGGAAATGGAAGGGAAAGAGGATGAGATTGCTTTTGTAATTATCCCAATTTTCCCTAATTATTTAATTAATTAATTTCCTATTTTAGGATTTAAGAAAATTCTGGTAGATTTTTTGCCCAAACTTTGAAAAATCATAACTAAATTTGTAGACATTGTATTAGAGTGATTCTAAAGGCTATAAAACCCTTATTGAATCTAATTTCAAGGAAAAATATAGCTCTTTGCCACTTGGAAGAAAAAAATTCCCAGAATTAAATTCTTTGGATGTTGTTTTAGAAAATCAACAGTTTTTTTTGGCTAATTTCAAAAATTCATAACTTCTTGTATATAACTCTAATTGATTCATATGGCCTATCAAATTAAAGCTAGGATATCTACTTTTATTTTGGAAAAGTTTATAAATTTTTGTCATTATTTGGTCATCCAAAACCACATGACAAAAGCACTGTCTCACAAGAAATTTCACTGGCAGCACTATTTACACTTCAAATTTTCAGTATTTAATTCCTATGACCAAAATTAACATTAATATTAAGCCAAATATTATTCTCTTGTATTCCTCTACTTTGGGATTCAATATTAGGCTTTTTGGAAAACCCCAAGAATTAATTCTTTAATTTGTTTTAGCCCAATTCTTATGAAAATAAAAATTTACTAACTTCATAAATTTCAAGTTCATGAATATTCACCATTTTATTGAATATTTCAAATAATTACAATACACTTTGATGAATAAAATTTGGCGTGTTACACAATCCAAATGCAACACCTAATTTAAATTTAATCCACTTTAATTATTTGTTAATTAGGAAAGAGAAGGGGGGAAAGAAAAGAACTGGTTCCTCACCTTTGCTTTAACACTACCATCTCCTCCATCTCTTCTCTCCTCTCACCACAACACCGACCACCTTTCTCTCTGCAACTCCCAACCATCCCATTCTAAACCCAATTAAAGGGTCAGGTGGAGTGACCCCCGATCCCATGAGGACTATGATTTGCAAAGTGAGGCCATCATGCTCTAAACAACAAGCCACTGAGTTGGACTAATATGCAATTATTTTATTCGTTTCGTCATGTTCACATATTTAAGTGGATATATAAGAAGTTGGGCACGATAGAATATATGTATTATCCTAACTATAAGTGAAAATTATATTCTTCCTACAAAGGTAAGATATGTGATTTTTGTTGTTGGATTTGGAGAAAGTACCCTCCGAACTTAAATATAGGATGTGGTTAAAAGATTTATTAATTTGATTACAAATGTAATATCTTAATTCACTGTACCTTTTCAAATCTATAATTGTTTTCAAACTATCAATATAAAGGAGTTTTCAGCAATGAGGGTAGTTTGAAGATAAATGATTAAAGGGCTATTTAAAAAAAAAAACTAACATTTTTTCACCAAACAACTAACTGAATTAATTTTCCTAATCTATGTAAATTGGGTTAAGGTGCATTTAGCACCTTGAAATTTCAAATATTTTAGGATGATGGTTGCATCTGGAAAAAATTTTCCACAGTGCTGGGTACACTTTAACTTGGTAAATTAGTTACTTTCTCAATATCCTTGTCAATTGGACTGAATGAACTTTCTTATTAATCACTGAAAGCACTTCAAAACATCAGAGGACCTTGCCTTGAATAGACCTGCTAGTCCAACTAATAAAGTAGCCCAATTGGGCAACATACAAGCCCTACACCTAATTATAAAGACCAACTAATTACAAGTATTACTAATACTCCCCATCAAGTTGGCGCTATATAGATTAAAAACACCCAACTTGTGCAATAGATATTCATGTGCCTCTGTTCCTAAGGCTTTTGTTAGCACATCAACCAGTTGTTCTGAAGACCGTACATGCTTTAATCTATCAAACCTTGCTGCAATTTTTCACGTACAAAGTGATAGTCTATCTCAATGTGTTGGTTCTTTTGTAAAAGATTGGATTACTTGCTATATAGATAGCCACTCTGCGGTCACAAAATACCTCTGCAGGTTTGAAACGTATTACATGCAAATCCTTCAATAGACGAACAGCCCATACTATTTCAAAAGTTACATGTCCTAAGGCCCTATATTCAGCTTCTGTTGAAGATTTAGGCATGGTACTCTATTTCTTTTATTTACTCTGTTTCTTTGATTTCCAAGATATCAACGAACTACCCAATTTAACTATATACCCTGACTGACCGCTGGCTATCTCCACATTCTGCCCAATCTGAATCATAGCAGCATTCTAGCCTTATTTTGCTGTTGGATGAGAGTTGGATCCCTAAGCTTGGTGTCCTCATCAACTAGGGCAGCACCCTCATAGCACCTTCCATGTGCGACTGCCTAGGCTCCACCAAAAATTGACTTCAAACATGCAGAAAATAGCAAATATCAGGTCTAGTAACAGTTATATAAGATAATCTCCCTAGCAAATTATGATACACTTTTGGATCCTTTAGTTAGCTTCTCATTGACTTTCTTAGGTTTCAACTCCCTTTTCCTTTTCCCCTTGGCTATTTCAGGCATTTCAGCTCTTGGGATGAGCCACTAATTTTGTGTTTCGCTCACTAGCATGGTTGCACTGAGAGCTGGGAATTAGGGCCGACTCTTGACAAGCCACCCTTTTAGGCCTGAGGTAAGAGAAACTGCTATTTTTAAAAGCCCAGCCAGAGAGCATACGGGCCAGGGCCGGCCCGCAGGGCCTAAAGTTCTTTTCATAAGATTTAAAATTTTTTACCTTTTTTCAGTTTTTTTTTTTAAATTGCAACAATGAAATTCCTAATTTAACACATAAATGTTGTCAAAATTAGAGTGTAAATGGTATGCATCATGTAATAAACAAACGCAATCATTAAGTCATAATCAAAGGTAAATTATTGTCTAAATACCACAATTACAAATAATGAATGAGAAGATTTAAAAAAATTAAAAATAGTTCTTATAAATATGTCTTAAAAAGTGTAAGTAGTCAACAAAATAAACAACACAAAATATAAATAAAAAAATCACCAGAAAATAAGTCAAAAAATATAAAATTGGTAATACTTATGAAATAAGAAATATATTTTATAAGTTTTTAATTTTTAGTATTCTTAATACAAGATATTCTTATGAAACTTAATTCTAAAAAAGATAATAACAAATAAATATTTGCAACATTATTAACAAAATATAAAAAATCAATAATATTATTCTCATATAAATAATTTTAAAAAATATATAAGGGCCGGCCTGTGGCTCTACAATGCCAGCCCTTTTAGGCCCTTAGCCCTACTGAGGCTGACCCTTTTTTGCCCGCTTTCACTTTTGAAGCAAAAATCTTAGTCCTGACCCTTGTAAATTCAGGGCCTAAGGGGCTAGCCCGACGAGCACAGCCCATTTTCCCGACTCTAGCTGCAATTAACGCCATATCACTAATTAAGTCCAACGCATATTTCCACTGATCCAGGATTATTCCTTCCTTTGATCTAGCAATTTCCAACCCTAAGAAGTACTTTGCAGCCCTCAAATCCTTTAGCTTAAATTGGCTATCACTACAAAAAAAACACTCGATTTCTGACAGAATTTTCAGTGGCAAATTTAGTCAGGAAATTTTCCATTGCAAGTTCTGATGAAATTTCGGACAAAAATTCCGTTGGAAATTTTCCGTCGGAAAAAATTAAAAATTATTAATTTTTTAAAAATAATATTTATAAAATTAAAATATTAATAATTAAACAATTCTATTTAACCTAATTATTAAAATTATATTATTATTTATAAATATTATATTTAAATTTTTTTGCTAAAATAATATTATTATATTAGTTATTATTTTATTTTATTTAAAAATAATTTATATATTATTTATATTATATTTATAATTTTTTATTAAAAATAATGTTTATAATATTAAATTACTATTTATTAACTAATTTTAATTAAAAAATGTTTTAATTAAATATATAAATATTTTGTTAAGTTTTTATTAAATTTTTCATTATTTTTAATAATATTATATTTAATTAATAATTAATTATATGTATGTATATATATTATATATGATAACATTTTATATATATGTGTGCGTGCGTGTGTGTGTGTGTATAAATAATATGTGATAATATGACATAGATTCATTTTGGTGCAACTGGCAAAGACTCGCAGGTGAAGGCATTAGCAGCTTGAGGTCGCGGGTTCGAGTAGGAGAAGATCAGAGGCATTTTCAGGAATTATGAGATGCGAACACGTGGCAGCATGAGGAGGAGACACGTGGCAGCCGTGGAAGAGGGACATGTGGTGCGCTGAGGAGCAAACACGTGACATTTGGAAATTAAAAAAAAATTGGAAATTCAAAAAAAAATTGTGATGGAATCTCTTCCGTCGAGATTTCAGACAGAATTCCTTTCCATCGTAATTTCCAATAGAAATTCCGAGGGAATTTCGTTCCGTCGGAAATTTTCGACTGAATTGAAATTCTGTCACAAATTTGTTTGTAACGCACCTATTAGCGACGAAACAAAGTCCGTCAGAAATTTCGTCGGAAAAGTTTATTCCATGGCAAATTTTGTCGAAAATTCAATGTCTTTTTTGTAGTGTATTTAGATACTTCTAGTCTTTTCAATCCCTTCAACATTCTTCCCTATAATGATCAAATCATCCACATACACCAACACTACAATCATGTAACCTTTAGACCATCTAACATATAATGAATAATTATGTAGGCTTTGCTTAAAACCTCCTTTAACCAATGCTTGGCTCAACTTAGCATTCCATTGCCTGGATGCTTGCTTTAACCTGTACAATGTCTTTGACAACTTGCACACTTTCTCCTTTCCCATTTCCTTAAACCCTTAAGGAATCGTCATATACACTTCCTCAAGATCCCCTTGCAAAAATGCATTATATACATCCATTTGAAATAATTGCCTATTATTTACTGCCGCTAGGGTAAGAACTGCCCTAACTGTCACCATCTTCACCACTAGTGAAAAAGTCTAATAATAATCCACACCCTTTGTTTGGGTGTAGCCCTTTGCTACTAGACGTGCCTTGTACTTTCCTATGTTCCCTCTAGAGTCATACTTGATCTTAAAGACCCACTTACATCCAATAGGTCTTTTTCCTAGTGGAAGTCCACAATTTTCCAATTGATGTTGGACTCCAATGATTTTATTTCCTCTTTCATGGCCTCTATCCATTTCTGGTTTGTAGCTGCCTCTTCGAATGTCCTAGGTTTAACAATAGAATTAGTACAATGCATCGATATTTATAAGTAGATGACATATTACTACATGTCGAATAATTTTGCATAGAGTATGGAATAACTCCTTGTCTAGTGAATCTAGCTTCTTGAACATCATGACGTTCTTGCTGGTTAGCCCCTTGTGAGCTGCTTAATGGGGCCTCACGCTAGCTGGGAAGTTATAAGTTTCATACTCTTGGAGTCATCTTGGGGGTCTCCTATCTCGTGTAGAATGTCTTTATGAGGGCAATGGCGGTGATTGCATAATGTTAGGTTCACTTGGGCCTCCCTCGTCTCCTTCTATTCCCTATTTTAAAGAAGAATTTTCATATTCATAAAGAAAAGGGTTAGCTGGTCTTAAAGAAGCTCCCCCTGAATTGGAACTTTCCTCCTCCTTGAAAGGAAATATCCACTCCATGAATGTTACATGATGACTAAACATCATCATATTAGTGCACTGATTGAATAAGATGTAACCTTTTTGAGTGGTGGGGTACCCCCTAAATACACATGGATCAGCCCTAGAGTGAAACTTCTCAACTTTATGCAATTTAGTAGCAAATACCAAACATCCAAATATTCTCAAATGGCTAAAAAAAGGTGCATGATCCTATTTCATTTGATAAGGAGTTAAGTAATTCAGCACTTTAGATGGTGTTCTATAAATTAAATAGGCTACAACCTTAACACTTCCCCCCAAAACTTTATTGGAATCCCTATATGCAACATCAAACACCTAACAACCTCTAGAAAATGCCAATGTTTCCCCTATACAACCCTAATTTGCTGAAGAGTGTAAGGACATGAAGTTTGATGTAATATCCCTTTATCAGAAAATAAAGATTTGACTGAAGAGTTCACAAACTCCAAGCCATTATCACTTCGTACGATTTTAACATTAGCCTTATATTGAGTGGAAATATAGTTTTCATATTTTGTTTTTTTTTTGGTGAAAAGTTTCGAATTTATGTAACATGAGATATATCCAAACCCCACATGAAAAATCATCCATAATAGTTAAGAAATATCAAAATCCTTGATGTGTGGGTTCCTTGTAAGGGCCCCACACATCTCCATGTGAAGCATTGCAAAACGATAAATGGATTTAATGAAGCATTGCAAAGCTGAGACTATTTTGATTGAACACAAATATCACAATGTGAATTATTTGAATTAGTAACATGATCTTTTATTTCAACTAAGTGTTTAAGAACATGTGTAGAGGCTTGTCCAAGTCGATGGTGCCAAACATCCATGTTTACATCATTCAAGGAAGAAACACTTTGAAAGGAAGAATCACAAGAACTTTGAACTTTAGAAATACTATGTCTTCTTGCGGCACATAAAGTCCATTATAGAGCTTAATTACCAATCCTCTTAATCTTCCCACTCAAGGTATCCTCCAAAATACACACATTAGGAAAGAAAAGTGCTACACAATTTTCATGTGAAGTAAGCTGAGAAACAAAGACCAAATTGAACTTTAGTCCAGGTGCATATAGAACATCCTTTAACACAATATTATTACCAATTTAAACACTTCCTATATGAGTAAAAGTTAGTTTATCACCATTAGGGACTCTGATTCTCTTAAGAGGGCCACGATAAGTTTTATATACATGCAAGTGGTGCAAGTTACTAACTACATGTTTAGAGGCACCATAATCTAATAACCAAATAGGATTAAGACAAACCGAATAAATCAAAACCTAAGGTGGTGCCAACTACACCCACGGAGTTCTCTGAATTATCCTTGGTGTCCTTTTTGTCATTTTGAGACCCTTTCTCAAGCATCCTGAGCAGTTGCTCATATTGTTGTGGAGTAAGATTGGCGGCAACTATTGCTGTGTTAAATGAAGAGTTAGAAGAAGAATTACTATGAGCAGTCCCCTCCCTTATAGGCCGTGGCTTCCAATTTGCTGGAAATCCTATAGTTTGGAAGCATTGATCCTCTTATGGCCTTTTCTATTGCAGTGAGTGGCTGCTTCATCTTCCTTGAGGTCCTCTCACCTGCCCCAATCTCCTCTCCTAATCGAAGCAACCATTACAGCATTATTCGGGACGGTGCAGGAGCTATAGACTGAAAGGATCACTGAGCTTCATGTTGAGAAATCATCGGATATGCTTGGTTCACAGTAGGCAAAGGCGGGAGAAGCAGAATGTGGTTTCGAGCTTGATGATAGTTGTCGTTTATTCCTTTCAAGAACTATAAGAGACATTGTTCTTGGACCTATATTGCTGTGAGGTTCGACACTGATAGGACACAAGGGCTACTAAGCTATCAAACTCTTCCTACAAATCTTTCAGGCATGAGTAATAGGTAGCAACAAACAAAGACCCTTGTGTAAGAGTATTAATCACGCGGTGTAGGCCATAAATTTTAGAGCCATCAGCCTTATCAAAACGCTTCTTGAGCCCCGATCATGCGTTCTCAAAAAAGGTAATCCCACCAAAAAGATTTTTATCTACAAAGTTAATAAGCCAAGAAAGTACCACCGCGTTGCAGCGATCCCAAGTGGATTTCAAATCATCTTCTTGAGCATCTTGAGTACAAGTGCCATCCACAAACCCGAATTTATTCCGACCGATCGAGGCAATACACATAGCACGGCTCCAAGTCAGATAATTGTCAGACCCTGTAAGCACAGAAGGGACAAGCATCGAATCCTGAGTATCTGATGGATGAAGGAAAAAGGGGATGATTCAAACCAAGATTAGCAAGATTTGTCTTGTGACTTTCCCCAGCCATGTTGAAGTGACAGATAAAATGAGAAACATGGTGAACTAGAATCGTGAGCAAATAAGAGTGACACACGATCAAGAATCGCAACAGGATTCACTATCAACAAGGAGAAACGTGGCAGGCGATAGGAGAGGATACTACCATGGATGCTGGGATGAACAAAGTTGGGGAAAGAAGGAGCGTAGCAAACAATCAGTGAAAATCATGGGAATTTTTTAGTTGTAGTGGGAAGGATGTCAAGAATCACGATTCGACTAGAAAGAATGAAGCTGATAGTCAAGAATGGGTATTAGGGTTTGAGATGGGTAATCAAGAAACGATATGGAGCAACCTGACTGAAGATGAAAATGGGCCCCAAAATTAGATGGTGGGCACTGGTACCATGTCAATTGGATTGATTGAACTTTCTTATTAATCACTGAGAGTCACTTCACAACATCACAGTACCTTGCCTTATATAGACCTGCAAGTCCAACTAATAACCTAGCCCAATTGGGCAACATACAAGCACTACACCTAATTACAAAGACTAACTAATCAAAAGTATCACTAATAATCCTAAGCATATCCTATCAATAGTTTGTTAAGAAAAAAAAGCATATAATCAATTATCAGTGCCCATCCGCCCAAGTTTTGGGGAGAATTTCAGCTACTGGCTAGTTTGGAGAACCAGAAGACATTTTTAGAACTCGTAAAAGTTTTGATAGCTCACCAGCTTCTGAATTTGGAAACTTTCAAGCTTTTTGACTAATAACAAGTTGGTTGGGTCTCAGTTCCAAGTTAAACTTCTCCATGCATAAAAGTGATCAAATCTAAAATTTTACAATAATATGAGTATTTATTATAATCGATTGATATCTACCCAAAAGTATATTTTGGTTACTAATATTTTATTATAAATAGAGTTTTACATTATCAGTCAACAATTGCATTTTGTTAACGTGAAGTGAATCAGTTCGAAACCATATTTCTCTTCCTTCTTTAGCCATAAGATCAACATTTGAATGATTTATATTTAATCTTTTATAAAATTATTATTAAATTGTTAAAATATGAAAATAAAAATAATTAACGAAATAAAGTTGCTAGATTTTTATATGAATAATCAATACTACAAAAAATAAAAAAAAATATTTTCTCTAAAACTAAATGGGCTTAATTTTGTGGTCTCTGATCTCTTTCTGATGAACAGATTTGCTCTTCCCTCTGTGCCTATTGATTTTTTGCTGTGATTTTTCTTAAGTGATCTATGCAGCAACTTAACTTTAATTACAGTAGTTGCAGTAGAATATTTTGAACCATTACACACAACTATTTGACCATCATTAATCCTTCAGTTAAACAGCCCATTCTCTGATTTTCTTTCTCTTTTCGTTGTCACATTGAATAGAGTCTTCTAATATAAAAGGTATTGAATAGAGTATTCTAATATTAAAGGTTTTATCTTAGAAATTTCAGATGAGACCGCTCAACATTAAACGCATAAACTGCATTATTGTATAATAGTAAGTGTGAAAACAAATATTACAATCAATACTAGGAAAAAGATACACACTGTTCTAAATGTCACACCAAACAGAGAGAAAAGAAAATGGCATATAGCCACAACTCTTCCTAACATACAAACACACAATAGATAAAGCAATTTAAACGAATACAAATGAATTACACGTATATATGCTAGAAAACCAGCCACAATAGATGACGCAACTAATAACAGATGAGCCACAAGTAGTGAAGCATTTTCTGGTTTTAATTGGAAGGAGGTGGAGAGAAGAAAGGTAAAGAGGGAATAGTGGGGAGAGTGGGCATAGTGGGGAGAGTGGGAATAGAGGGAATGTTTGGAATGGTAGGCATAGAAGGAAGAGGAGGAAGTGTAGTTGTTGGTTTTGGAAGATTTGGGAGATTTGTGGGCAAAGGAGGAACAAAATTACTAATTGGGATTGTAGGCAAAGGTGGCAACCCTGTTGGTTGAGGCAAGTTACTTGGAATTCCGGGCATGTTTGGTATCGAAGGCTGTGTTGTTTGGAGAAGATGACGAGCTGCGGCTACGCTCGAAGTCATCGTGTTTGAGAGAGTGAACGCTACTAGGAAAGCTGCGATGAAGATGTATTTGCAGGAAGAGGCCATGGTTGAATTATGAACTGAACAAGTGAAGAAGAAGAAGAAGAGAGATATATATGAGAATGTTTTGGTTTTGAGTTTTGATGAGAATCCATGGGGGTTTCTTGTTGTTTATATAGATAGAGGTAGCTGGGTATTTGTATGGTTTGGAGAACCATAAAGAGACTTTTGGGATATCTTTGTTAGTTCACCAATACTATTGGAGTATAGATATGGATATAGGTAGGTGGGTAATTGTATGGTTTGGAGAACCATGAAGAGACTTTTGGGATCTCTTTGTTAGTTCACCAACACTATTGGAGTGTATACACACACACATACTATTGAGGTACCACCGTAATACTGATAATGTGGTTGGTAATTCGTAAAAGCTTAGGTGATGGAGTCTTTGGAGGCTGGAAAGTGTGTGCTCATCGCAATTATAAGTTTACCAAGAACCCACTACTATGGTGAGATCTGCACTGTCAAAATAGAATTTCCACGATTCAGATTTTGAGATTTCCAAATAATAATTTTTAAATAAAAAATTATTTTTTAAAGAATTGATAGTTAAGATATATTTATTGTAGATTTGGTAAAAATTAAAATATATTTTTTTAAAAAAAAAAGTAAAAGTGAAAAAATTTATTTTGAACCATCTAAATTAGGTCTGAACGGTTTATAATGGTGATAAGTTTTTGTTTGTTCATCATTACGCTAAGTACTTAAACCGTTTCCGTCTATATAGCCAAACATGTGCCACATTAATGCATAATTTGACTAGGATCTAATTCAGGACAAAATCGTCATGTTCACATTTTTAAGCAAATATATAAAACGTTTTGGCACAATATGTATTTTATTGAAAAAATATTAGGTGGGTTGGGTTTGGGGGATCCATCATGGCCCAGGTACACCTTCGAACTCAAAGAGCTCTTATAAAAGTAGTTATAGATTGCCAATCAAGAAGTTTCTCATATCAGTAGTAGGATTTTAACTCACAACTTTGTTGATTATGAACCAATTCCTTCTCAATTAGAGCAACTTTTATTTGATTTTTTTAGTATTTATAAATTAATTAACATTACTTGACAGGCTGACACCCCTGTCCATGGTTTGTTAAGAAAAAAAGGGCATATATTCATCGACGCAAGTTTTTTGGAAGAATGGTACTTAGTTTGGAGAACCACACACACACATGTATATATGAATGTGTGTGTGTGTATATGTATATATGTATGTATGTATGGTTCCCAAATTCAGTAGCTGGTGAGCTATATATATTTAATTACCTATTGGAATGACACTTGTTGACGACTTTGAAGGCAATTTAACGATAATTAAACACCTTAATTTTTTGCAAAATGATTATTTAAGGACATTCTAAAAAAATATTAATTGTAATTAAAAATCTTGAATTTTTTATATTCCGATAAAAGGAAACTAAATTGCAGCAATTACTCAATGTATTCATTTTTAAAGTCCAAATTGCCCTCTTAAACCCCATGAAGAGAATTAATCTGCCTGCCCCCTTACCAGCAAGAAGGAATCATATCCTTCCAACAATGCCACCCCTTCATCCTAAGAAAATGGTTGGAATATGCCTAGACAACCATTTATCGATTAGGGCCCAAGCCTAATGCGAATAGGACTATTTTGTAAATATAGAGACACATGGGCCCAAAGGAAGGATTTTATCTTTATGATTTAAAATTCAAATTAGAGTAAATACCCGTAGTGAGATATGAGATAATATCGGTTGTGGGAGTCAGTTTTTAAGATACCAATAGAAAACTTACTTGAAACTTCTCTCTGGTTCTCTTCCTCTATAATGGTGAATCTACCGTAAAATATGCTCAAAGTCTATAATGATGTTCTAATCTTATGTGGGTACTTTAGCGAATTAATGGGTTTCCCTTCAAAATTGTTGATAACAATGACAACACCAGCATCGCCATTGAACAACACCGGCAGGAACACACACAGTTTCTCTAAGTGTGGTGATTCATTCCTTTTTAGTTCTTAATGGGTTCTTCAATTTACGGGAATATGTATAAGAGTCTTTCCAGAAAGCCAGAGATATATCTACTTCAATCACCACCACTAAAGAGAAGATTGAAGTCGGCAAAACAGGGCAACCAGAGTTGGTGAAAAGAAACATGTGTGCGATCCGGAGGGGGAAAAAAATCGAATATATATATGTGTAGTTTTTGTTATTTGATATTATAATAATATTTTTACATAATATTAAATCTCAACTGTTCATAGTTGGTCAAACAGTGAGAATAAAGAAATTGATGGAGAGGTTTATGTCCAAAGGAAAATATTTAGGTCAAGATCCTTATATCCTCGCATCAAGTTCTCCAATCAAATATAGTGATTTGTTATAATTCTTTTTTTTAAATAATATCATTTATCTTGAAAGCCATATAAAAAGAATAGGACACATGAGTATGTATGATTGGATATCTTCATATAATGGATATAAGGAAGGAAGTTGAGGTTAGAATGGTCCATATATATGCGCATGCATATGTGAGATTGTTAAAATAAATAGAAAAGTTAATATCTTTGCCGATTATCTGTTAGTGAATTTAAAACAAACTTCTGGATTTTTCAAAATAGAAAAAATATATATAAACAAATATACATTCATACATACATGCATACATATAATATTGTAAATTTCTCTCTCATTTTTAATAAACTAGATAAATAATGACTAGTTTGTATAAAACAAATATAATGCCAAGTGAATATCCTTAAATTATCTTTGGATCACAAATTGTTGTCAAGAATTTATGTTGATATATATAATTATTCATGAGATTTTCTAAATATCATATCTCTTAACAAACCCTGATTTTTGAATGTCTATAATTATATCAGACCAAGAAAAAAGAATATGTCTATAAATAGAGGTAATCAAGACAGCACAACGAGAGAAAAAGGAAGAAAAGAGCAAGAGTCTTGAAACAAATAAAGAGAATAGAGTTGGAATTTGCGAAAAGAACAACAATAAAGGTATCATTGATTTCATGTACTTGCTTGTCATATCAACATTTGCTTAGAGAAGAAATCAAAAAATCAAGAAATAAAAAAAGTAAAAAAAAAACATAGAAAGATCATCTATCAAAGAATTGTCTCAGGTAAAAAAAAAAAAAATCTATCGACGAATTATCGGTAATATTTAAAGTTTGTAACATCCTCTTTATGGGGAAAAGAAAAGTTGGTCACATTGTCAGATTATATATTAGGATATTAAAATAAATAATGCATAAAGTTTGTTATATTGGAGGCAAAGGAAGTGATGGGAATCCAAAGGGCAATTTTGTCGATTTCCCTAGGCATCCTGTGTGACATTCAACTAATGTTCCTGAATCCGGACCGGACCAGCCGGTCCGGCCCGAAAACCGGCGAACCGGCCGGTAAACCGGTCCTGTCCAGGTTCATATTAAAAAAAAAAAAAAAATTTTAAATTTTTTCTTTATAATTTCATACTATAAGTCTAAAATTTTCAATTTCTCATCGGTTTTTTCCGGGTTTAGCTCCGATTTGGCCCCGGTTTGACTCACTGATCCTTAACCCAATACCCCAACTAGTTCAATGCCCGGTCCGAATTTTAATACCTTGCATTCAACTTTCAAAAAGTGCATGTGGAGTAAGACAAATAAGCTTTCAATTAAGTCATTTTGTTTTATTTTCTATGTAGTTTTATTATTTAAAAGAATCATTTTGTATTTACTGATTATTAGGAAAAATTTGATATATTTTTTTAAATATTTTGAAATATCCTAAAAATATTTTAAATTTATTAGTATTTTCTTTTTAGGATTTTATTTTATATGAGGGATCTCAATGATATTATTAATATCTTATTAGTATCCCTGATTTAATTATTTTTAGATGGCTCCTCAATTTTTAGAAAACCTTTTTTTATATTTTTTTTGAGTTATATAAGGGTTAGAAAGTTTTTTTATTTAACAGTCTAGTTGTACTTAGTTATTGCAGATTATTGAATAAGAAACTTATTTTGCAAGTTCTCTTGTGGGTTTATATTTGGGTTAGAATACGAATAGGTTGTAAAAGTTTGATCAATTTTTATGGGACCTTTTTATAGCTAAGGATCTAGAAACAAGTTTCTCTAGGATTTTGGTGGATCAAATCCCATATTTTTGGGTTTTATGATATAATTCCCGCATCTCTTATTGCCATCGCTTTAATTTCACGTACGTTCTTTATATATGGATATATAGACCTAGCGTCTTCTACATAAATAAAGAATCGATCAAAGAAATTGGGGGAGAGAAAGGTACAGGTCAACTTCTAAAAAGTATACTTGTTGGTAGAGGAGAAAATTCTTTATATTCTAAGCCTCGAAAAAGATTATGCCTTTAACCAAATTAAAAAAAAAAAAAGAGAGAGAGAGACATGCACTGAACAACATCAGAGAAGAAAATGAGCCCCTTTGAGAAGCCAACTGGGTGGAGATTCTGCTCAGAAGATACAGAACTCATAAAAGACTATCTTTATAATAAAATCATGGCACAAAAATTACCTTTCGAAGGTATAATCGTTGAATACGACCTTTATGGTAAAGAGAATCTTTGGGAAATCTGGGAACGTTTTAGTGAATATGTGGTTAAAACAGTTCACGGTGAAGATCTCTACGTGTTCACAAAGGTAAAGAGGAAGAACCCTCAATCTAGAAATGCAGAAAGGAAGGTGGGGTTAGGTTCTTTGGAAGAAACTCATGCAAAAAATATAACAGTCAACATAAACAATTCAAATCATCAATTTGTGATTGGATTCATGAAGAGGTTTAGATTTGAGAAAAGTAGAACTGATCAAGATGGAAAATGGATCATGCATGAGTATCCTCTTCATCCATCGCTATTTCCTTATAATTATTATTACCTAGAAGTGAGTATGTTTTCCTTAATATTATATTTTTAGTTATCAAAAACTTACAAGTCAGAAGTGGTTTAACATTTTTTTCTTGTAATTTACAGATAAAAGATTACGTTGTCTGTATGATAAGAAAAAATGATAGACCCGTCAAAAAAAGGGCGAAAAGAAAAGAGCCAGAAACAAATACACAAAAATATTATGAAGAGCAAAAAGATAATCAAAGAAACAAGAGGAAAAGAGTAGAGCCAAAAGAAAATATTAAAAAAACAACTTTGTGAAGAAAAAAAAAATAATCAAAGAATTCCACCGGCCAAGATCCAGGAAGAAGAGAACATGTCCGTGGATGACTTCTGTTCTTGGTTAGAGACAAACTTAAGGTATAATATAGTTAAATTACATTGTTGGGTTAAAAGCTTAAAAGTACTAAAAGTAATCTTTAATTTTACATAATTTGAAACATAATTCAAAAAATATGTGATGTAGTTCTGATGACGATCAAGAAGAGAAGAATGGTAAAGAATACTTTAAACAGACCAAGTCATCCATGAACACTTTTACACCTCAGGCAGACAATTTTTTGAAGTATGATATGTTTTTTTAAATAAATGTATGTTTGGATATTTATTATTTAAGCAAGAAAAACAATAACCATACGAATCTTTTCTTGTTATTTGAATAAGTATGTATTTCTTTACCGTGCTGCAGTTTAGAGGAAGGTGGGTGGCAAAAGATGTAAATGCTTCGGTGCAAGACGGGGCATAGCACGTGTTTGTCAAATATAAATTGGTGTTATGGATTATTTTGAATGTTTCATACTTCATACCATGAATATTGTAAGACAGATCATTTATAAATCAAAGTTACATCACTGTCGTATGAAAAAAAATCTAATTATGATAGAAATTATATATACACATACACTCTGTTCAGTAAAATCACGTTATCATTTTTAATGACAATCTGATATTATACTTTTAGTTGAACAATGTCCAACTTAATCCAAGGTAATATGTGCAATTTCCCAACCAACAAAAATTGGTCAAATTGATAAGTAATTGGCTCATAACCTACTGAGTCTAAGGGTACATTCTAAACCTGATGAGGCATTGAGATCCAACTCACGTAAATGTTGAATGTATATAAAAAAATTTCCCCCATTAATTCCATTTAACTTGCTCTCTTTATTATTAGAAATTGGATAAAGTATACTTTTAGTCTTTTAAGTTTTACATGAAGTATACTTTTAGTCCCTTAACTTTATAAAATATATTTTTAGTCCTATATTTCTAACACCGTTAATATTGTTAACGAAAAATATTGACACAATAAACTCAAATGATGACTATGCAGCAGATAAAACATATTTAATTTTTAATTTTTTAAATATAATATATTTAGATTATTAAATTAAAATAAACCGACAAATCACTGCTATAAAAATCAAGATTTTGATGTTTAGATTATTAAACTAAAATTTATTAATACAATCAAGGTTTTGATATTGACTGTTTCATTAGATTTTTAGATATTTTTAAACTTACATATATTTTAAATTTAAGATTGCAGCATTTAATTACATAGTCGTTACTTAAGTTTGCACAATCATCACTTGAACTTGTTGTATCAACATTTTCCATTAGCAACATTAACGGTGTTAGAATTATAGTATCAAAAGTATGCTCTACAAAGTTAAGAAACCAAAAGTATACCTTATATAAACTTAAAAGACTAAAAGTATATTTTACTATATTAACCAAAAGAGCCACTTATAATGAAAGGAGAGATTCATGTGGCGCAATAGAATTAAAGTTGAGTCCTACTTCCATATATATAAATGGACCCAATAGGCCAATACGATACATATAACTTATTCGAACAAAGTGGCATGGCTTCATGATAAAACATGTATAACTTCATTAAAACACTTCGTTGGATTGTCTGCTGTGTGGGTTTTTAGTTAATTAGGCTTATGGGCTAAAAGCTCTTTAAAATGATCTTTAGCAGGATGGAGGTACTTAATGCATATTTTTTAAAACCACCTCTTGAAATCATTCACACTTCACAAAAATTTATTGGCCAGATTTGTATCCGTCATAAATTGGTTTCTTTCGGCTTTTTCTCTAGTGTTTGTCTGCTCTACATCCAACATTGATGAGATTGGAAATGCATATGATATTGTGTTCTTATTTTTTACACCTCATCTGTAGATTCGTAACTTGATGATAATGGGTATCCAGCATAATCAAAGAAGCTTCCGCTTCTGCAATTATTAAGAATTGCAGGGGTAAAGAAAGGAAGGGAAAGGAGCTGAAGTCTTAATCATCATTTTGTTTGAATTAGATTTGAAGGTGGAAAATAGAAGCAAAATGCTAGATTTACAACCTAAAACAACACCAAAACCTTATACCATTGTGTGGGGTTCGCTAGCTTTATAATCCAAATAAGGTCAATTAAAATATTAACATCAAAATTACACTTCCCTTCTCAATTCTGAACTTCTCTCCTGCATGTCCTTTGCTAGTTGAGAAATAATAATACTTCTGAACCCTTCCTAAGAGATCTCAATTGCATGAAAACCATCATTGCCCTGCTTTTCAACCAATGTTGTATGCTCAGAACTACTCCGTCGTTATTACTTTTATCCAATATAGATGTGGACAAATCGCTGTTAAATTCTTTTGGAAGGCTTTCTTCAATTTCAGTTACAAACTAATGATTGATTGATAAAGAAACTAATCTGCCTGTTTTTTTTGTATTTTCTTGATTAAAAGTGATAAATGAGATGAATTACCCTTGGAATGATGTGTACGTGCACTACAAAAAAACTGTGATTTAGTAGTGGTTAAAAGTGAGTATTTGTAGCGGTTTTAACTGCTACTAACATAATTAAAAGCAGTTTAAGAAACAGCTACTAAATCCACTGTTGCAAGTAAATTTGTAGTGATTATAAATAACCGCTACTCAAAGGGAACAGATTGCTACTATATTCGTAGTGGTTAATAATCACCGCTACGAAATTAAAGATCTAAGGAACCTTTCTTGCTAATTTGTAGCGGTTATAACCGCTACAAATTCCAATAGCGAATATTTTATGGCAGGAATTGAAAATAAAAATTTGTAGTGATATTTGTAGCGGTTATTAAACCGCTACAAAATTGAATATAAAAATTGCGGAAATATTTAGTAGTGGTTAATTAACTGCTGCAAAATAGAATTTAAAATTGGTGGGAATCATTAGTAGTGGTTATATAACTGCTACAAATTTCAGAAAATTCAGATTTGGCGTGCTGATTTTAAAAATATATTTGCAGCGGTTATAAAATAGCTACAAATTTCAGAAAAATTACAAAAAAAATTACAATTATCTTTTTCCTTCTTGTTAATATTAAGTTAAATAGTTTATTATTTTAATAGTTTAGCTAATTTAATTAGCTTATTATTCATGAGTTTGGGTCATTTATAATTTTAAAGGAATGATTTAATGATAAGTTTGAAAATTATATTGATAATATTATTGGGGATAAGTAGATAATAAGGAACCATTATGTTGTCCGATTTAATGTGAATATGATTATGTAAATAAATATCTGAAAAAAATAGTGGGAATAAATATTATGCAAAAGAAAAATAGTATTGAAATAAATAATTTAAGAATTCATTACCATATTTGATCACTGTGTTAAGCTCCTCAGCTCATAGAAAAAAAGTTGAAAATGAGAGAAGATGAAAAAGAGGTAAGGTGGAAAGAAAAGAGGAAGTGTTTGAAATGAGATGTGGTTAGAGTATTTTTAGGTATAAGCGTGGAACTTGCAGTGGTTAGTGTCACGTAGTTGTAGCGGTTTTATTTTTGTAGCGGTTATTTTTCATTTTTGTAGCTACAAATATTTTTTTAATTTTTTTTTAAAAAAATTTGGAAAAAATGAAAACTTAATTTGTTTTTAAATAAAAACATAATTTGTTTGATAAGTCATCCACGCGCTCCCTACAGAAATTGTATAAAAAAATTGTTAGCGATGTGTTTTTTGTTAAAATAATTTAATTAAAATGATCTGGATTTAAAAAACGAACCAAACTATAGGTAAATTGTGATTGCCTTCAGGGAAGAAGTTTTCAAAATTGGCGAGTTGAAATGGCTCACTCTCATAGGCGATGTTATTACCATCACCCATGTCGTAAAGGTCTCGAGGATTTAAATGAACAACCATGTGTCAATCCCTATGTCTCTCGTCCTCAACATAATAAACTTAGTGTGCTTCTAAAGCAAAAACATACGGCTCATCATTTTGAAAATGACCAATATGAATTGGCCATGAGCAATTTATTGATGTGATGCCTAAGTCGTCAATTATGAGTCCCTGGGAAGTAATGTTATTTGTCCACAAACAATTGAATAGCGTAATGCTGAAACGGCCTTGGTAATTATGTTCCACGACATCAAGAAGCTTTCCATAGTAAGGGATGCCTCTAAACTGCATGTTGGCATCACTACTGCTCGCATAACTCCTTGTCCCAAAGGTGCCATAAACATCCGAATTTTGAGTTTGCAATCCTTGATCATGTGAAACCGTGCAAAACTTAAAACCATTGACATTGTAAGTTGTAAACCTTTTGCATGATCAAGAGGGCCAATTGCGAGAGTTCTGAAATCTAGTGAGTGTGGGTTGTGGTCATTTAGTATTTTGTGCACAAACCAGCTTGAGAATTCTCTGTGGACTTTTTTGTCAACTTCAGAGGATGTTTGTGTACAAATCCTGAGTTGACGCTTAACATGACTTCTGAATTCCCTGCAATTATTCATGGGAATGCGATAGTGAAATGAAAGTGAAAAATGTTACAAAAGATATAGAATAACATGTGAGTATACAATTCTTATTGTATGAAAGGTTCAATTTGAGTGCAATTAATCAAGACATGTCTATGTGTTTGCAACTTCTCAATTGCCTTTAGTTTGAAGTTCTCAGTTCCTCCAACTGGTTTACCAACACGAGGGATAAATTCTGCTGATGTTGCTGCGGGTTCAGGACAATCGTCTACATGAAGCGGTCGGTTGAAGGCGGTCTCAATGTCATCAAAGTACCTTGAACAGAAATGCAGGACCTCATCCTCTATATAATCTTCAGCTATAGAACCTTCTGGCTAAGCCTTATTCCTCACGTAAGATTTCATTTTCCCAAGAAACCAACAAAGTGAAGGGCAAAATGATACAAAATGCTAAAAAAGAAGACTAACAATAATAAGAAATATTAATGACACACATATATAAAATGAGTACCTCTCAATAGGATACATCTATCGATATTGAACTGGGTCAGCGAGCTTTGTTTCATGAACAAGGTGGACTGTAAGGTGAACCATCACAGTGAAAAAGGACGGAGGAAAGAGCATCTCCAAATGACAAAGTGTAAGAATAATTTTGGACCGCAGCTGATCGAGCTCCTCAACAATCAAGACCTTAGAACACAACTTTCGAAAGAAAGAACAAAGCTCCACCAAAATGATTGACCCATTGGGAGGAAGTGCATTCTTTATAGCCAGCAGAAGTAATTGTTGCATAAGCACATGTGAGTCATGACTCTTCAGGCCAGCAACTTTTCAAGCTTGCATGTCAATACATCGTGAAATGTTGCTTGAATACCCATCTGGAACTTTTATTTTCTTCAACGTTGCAAGGGAGACTTCCTTGTTCAATTTTATGAGGGTGAACTTTGCCGGCTAAAATTTGTCATGCTCATCTAGCCACGTGTCTTCACGAACTCCCATGGCACGTAAATCTTTCCTCGCTTGAAGATGATCTTTTGACTTTCCCGGTTCGTTAAGCAGCGTATATAGCACCTTGTCACATACATTTTTTTCAATGTGCATGACATCAAGACTGTGGCGAAGTAAATTAGAATTCCAATATGAAAGAGTGAAGAAAATGCTTATCTTCCTCTATTGCTGATGCGTAGAAGTCTTGCCCCTCTTTTGGCCTGCTTGTGCTACATAGTCACTTTTTCCAAACTTGAATTCAACATCCTCAAGTTGCTGTAAGATGTCTATACCGGATAAAGTCTGAGGTGGCCCTCTTGTTTCTGGTTTCCCATTGAAGCCATTTCGTTGCAATCTAAACTTGTGACTTCCATCGAGAAACCCCCGATGCCCCATAAAGACCACTTCTATCTATGGGGAAGGCGCACTGCGTTAGAGTCAAAATTGCAAGCTGGACAAGCTGAGCCAGTATGCACATTCCACCCGGATAATGTTCCAAGGGCAGGAAAGTCACTAATCATCCACATCAAGGCTGCACGCAAGTTGAACAATGTCTTCCCAAAGGCATCATATGTCTCGATGCCGACATTTCACAGGTCAAGCAATTCCATAATAAGCGGTTGAAGATATACATCGATATCATTACCCGGTGCCTTTTTGCCTGGAATGATCATAGATAAAATGAAGGAGCTTTGTTTCATACACATCCAGGGGGTAAATTGTAGGGAACAAAGACTACCGGCCAAACACTGTAACTTGTGCTAAGATTCCCAAATGGATTAAAATTGTCGGTTACCAAAGCAAGTCTGACATTTCGGGGGTCAGCAGCGAAAGATGAAAAGTCTTTGTCGAACGTTTTCCAGGCGTCTGCACCCTGGGGAAGTTGTAATTTACCATCTTTATTCTTATCAACCTCATGCCATCTTATTTGCTCCACCGTTTTAGATGACATAAACAATCTCGGTAAGCGCGGCTTCAAAGGGAAGTATCTGAGAATCTTTATAGGTTTCTTCTTCTGATTTTCTCCCTTCCGAATTGTCTTGTACCTCGATGTGTGACATTGCTTATAAGTCTCCCTACTGTCATTGTCTCCCCAATACAACATACAATCGTTGGGGCATGCATCAATTTTTTTTTGTAGTTCAAGCTCAATCTGTTAATAATCTTCTTGGCCTCGTAGAACATCGTGGGAATCTCCACGTCGGGGAATGCATCTTGAAATAATTCCAACAACATCGATATTCCCTTATTTGAGATTCCACACAAGCACTTGATATGATACAACTTGATCAAGAAATATAATTTAGAGTATTTTTGACAACCTTGATATAAAGAACGATATGCTTCATCCATCAAGCTAAACAAATCCCGAGAAGTTTCATTCTGCATGAACACCGACTCTGAGCCCTGTCCTTCTTCGTTAAAGTTGTCATCATGAACACCAAATGCATCACGCATAGCATCATTTACAGGATCATCGTCATCTAGTTGAACTCCTACTTGTGAACTTCAAGGAAGAGCATAATCATATCTCATACCGGTCTTCTCACCATGAACTGCCCAAAACGTATAGTCTTTCGGGAAAGGCTTCAAAAACAAATGTTCCTTAACAATATTCCGTGCATGCCACTTCTTGCACTTGCATCTCCAACATGGACAGACGATCTTGCTATTACAGCTGGCGTGAGTGAATGTGAAATCCAAGAAATTGTTTAATCCATACAAATATTCCGGAGAATTGTGTGGCAACCTGATCCATGACTTATCCATAGCTACTAGTGAGAGAGAAGAAAGTATAGTGAAGAAGATGAGTGAATAGAGAATGACGAATGCTTGGAACCTTATATTCTGAATTTTCAAAGTTTAATATTTTGTAGCGGTTCATAAACTGCTAGATTAACCGCTACGATACTACACATTTCTAGCGGTCATCTGTCTTAAACCGCTACTAATTTTCAAGCTGTTGGGGATTAAATTGAAGAATTAGTTTTAACCTTGTAGTGGTTTTAGGAAAAACTGCTACTAATATATTTGTAGCGGTTATACATTAGTAACTGCTATAAATTTCTCACAGTAGAATAATTTCAAATTTCCAATATTTTACGTTTGTAGTGGTTATTATAAAAAACCTGCTACAACATATTTACCACCGTTGGAGAATTTGAAATAAAAAATTTGTACTCAATTTGTAGTGGTTATCCTCATAAACCGTTACAAATTTACACAAAGTGGGGGGAAATTCAAAATTGAAATGTTGAATATTTGTAGCGATTACATAAATAACCGCTACAAATATTCAACATTTCAATTTTGAATTTCCCTCACACATGTCTTTACATTTGTAGCGGTTTGTGTATTAACCGCTACAAATATTGAACTATCTTTGTAGCGGTTTTTTATTAACCGCTACAAATATTGTTTAAACTTTTTTAAATATTTGTAGCGGTTTTATTATAAAACCGCTACAAATAGATATAATTAATTTATATTTTTAGTTTTAGAAATATAAATAATACTATTGTAATTAATTCATAAATTTAACAACGCGGTCTAAGAATATAAATATAACTATGATAAACACAATAAGAATTTAAGTTCTGAAATAAAAAATTATATATATTTATTTACAAATGTTTCAACAAGAAAAAATAAATGTCATAAACTAACTAGCAGGGGGCTGATCATTTGGTCCTCCCTCAGGTGGGGCTTTTTCTGGTGCTGCTGGATCGGGACGCTGGGCAGAGTTAACAGCACCATCATTATCAGTAAGAGGAGGAGGAGGCTGGACGACGAATCGAGGGACAGGGGGAACCTGTGGATGCTGCTCGTCTGAGAACAGGCTATTAGATATGATTAGTTATGATGATGTCAAATATAGATATGAAATGATAAGAACAAAAAGTTTATATAATGTATTTCTTTGACTAATTATTGTGTTTAATGTGAAATATCTTGTAGATCAATTAAGTTGAATTATGGAGGAAGAATGAGAATACAAAATTATCAAATATACAAAGAAGTGATTGAATTGATGAGAATGAACAAAAGGAAGAAGAAGAAAGAAACTGACGATAGTCAAGGAGCTACCTACTCAGATTATGAAGAATGATTATCAAGAGGAAAATCAACAAGAAAGATATTAAAGAAAGAAGAACTTGCAAGATCTAATAGGAATATCAAGATTCAAGTTCTTAGAAATAACTCTAAGATTTCTATGGTCAGGAGGAAATTACACGGCACTGTTTGGTACTGTAGCAGTTGGCACTATTTGGCAATGTAGCGGTCGATACTGTAACAATCGAGCACTGTTTGCCACTGTAGCATGCAAGTACTATAGCATGAAATCATTGTAGCACTCAAGGTAGAGACTGAAAGTGCTGAATCACTGTAGCAAGTGTGGCACTATAGCACTTGAGTGAAGGAAGAACACACTCGAGTGTTGGGCTACTCTGTTCATCTCTGTTTTACGTTCAGCCTAACAAAGGTCCAGTATTTTTGCCATATCTCTCAAACCATAAGTTGGATTGACCCGAAACTAGTGGCATATGAAAGAACACTCACAACATGAAAAATGTAAACCAAGATCATATTGAAAGAAAGTCAGATGCAGGAGATAGGATCTGTGGAAGTTGACACTGAAATCACCATAACTTTCCATGATAGGTTCGGTATTTTTTACATAACTCACAAATGGCACATTAGATTGCGACAAAACAAGTTCCATTTTAAACTAGACTCAAAGAGCTTTCCAGGGATAGGTAATTTACCTAATTTGATAATATATTCTAGGAGCTATGCCTTCTGGAAGTTGACGTTTATGCAATCTAGTGCGACAAACACTCTTTCAATCATAACTAGCTGAATATAAGGAGTTTGGAGTTGATTCTTTTTGTATTGGAATGCATATGACAAGAACTTTCTTATGATACATCATTTTCCATATTTAAAATCAAATAAATAAATTGAGTCTGACATGGCCCTACATCACTTACGAGTCCAAAAACGCACTCTTGAAAAATGTCATGCGAGTGTTGTCCAGAAGCGACTAAAGTATGGAGAAATTTAGCAACACTCGAGCATTGAACAACACACTTTAGTAAGGATCAGAATTACACTCGAGTCATGCAATTGTTGACATGAAAGTGTTAACTTGAGAAGAAAAAAGTACGTGAAAATAAGAAGCGCACTCGAGTGAGGAATTGTTACACTCGAGTGATGTCCAGATTTGTACTCGAGTTCTGCAAGTGAGGAGCAGCAAGTGTTCCCCTGAGAGTGAGCTGAAGCTTGAAAGCATGAAGTACACTCGAGTGAGACCTATTACACTTAAGTGACGAAGCAAAACTCACAAATGTGCAGACCAGAAATGAAACAGAGCCTCATAGCGATCAACTCAAACATGGTTAAATGCTATTTATTCATTATGTTTTCACTTGTTATCAAATCTAAACGTTAACTAACTTATATTTCAAGTGAGAAACAGGAGATTAAACATTTGGATTGCATCTTCAAGAATGAAGGTCATGTATGGCAAATATCATCACTCAACGAACAATCCGAATATGGTTAATTGTTATTGAATCATTGTTTTCTCACTTGTTATTATTCCTAAATGTTAACTAACAGATATTTCAAGTGTAAAATAGGAAGATGAACGTTTGGATTACAGTTTCAAATGAGAGAGTCAATTGTGTCGGGCGACATCATTACACACCAAATATTGGCTACCTACCAGGACAAAAGATTTACCCACCATGAATGAAAGTTTAAAACACCAATACTCCACAACGTGACATACAGCTCATAATGAAACATCCTACTCTTTAACTGGATGCTCAGCTTTGCAACGGATAGTTCATAGCAGCTAGTTTTTCAAATGTGCTTAACGGTCAAAACAAAGTTATGGGACTCTAATAGACGAATGTTCACAACAGTCATCATCTTCATCAACTATAAATGAGAGAGCATTTAAAGTCGATGGTTAATAGAGACAAAGAACAACTACAAGAAAAATGATAGAAACATGAATCCTCTGCTTCTACCTAAAAACTCTCTGCTCTGTAGTTTCTATATTACTTATCATTGAGAGAGTGATCATTTGTATTATACTTCAATGAGCATTATATCTACTCTGTGAGAGAGTTTTGTAAATACTTTCAACTATATTTCTGAATTGATCTCAAGGTAGAGGGATCTTGAGAGGGTTGATTTACTTACGGGGGAAGTTGTTGAGGGAATCGCTGGTAAGAGTTTCTGCTCATAACACTTACAAGGTGCAAGCAGTAGAGAACGTTATTACTCGTAAGACTTACAAGGGTGTAAGCAGGAGAGAACGTTGCTGCTCGTAAGACTTGCACGGGTAAGCAGGAGAGGAAGGTCTTCGGGATTGCTCTTCTTGTAAGACTTTCCGTAAGGGGGAGTATTTCAATAAGAGATTTGTAAAAGGTTTCACAAGTACCCGACTAAGCTTGTGGGATTGTAAAGGCTTGTCTTGTGCCCAGATTAAACAAGAAGATAGTGGATTTGAAAATCTCAGGAGGAGCCTGGGGACTGGACATAGGCCATCACAAATTGGACCGAACCAGGATAAATCACAGTTTTCATATTTTCTTCCCTAAGCTCTTATATTTCCAGCACATATTATTTAATCGAACTGTTGATTTATAATTCATTATCGTTATACTTACTACTTTCGTTAAGATACGAAAACATTTTCAAAGTCCTTAAGTTTTTATCATATACCTAATTCACCCCCTATCTTGGGTGTCAGCCGGTTCTAACATAGGTGACTCCACGACCACTCGAGCATGTTGTTCGTGATATCACGCAACTGTGTCTGCTGAGTGTAGTAGAAATCGGCCTGCTGCTGCTGCTGAGCCAGTGTAACCTGTGTCCGGGCCAAATCTGACCCTCGGACGTCTATACTCTAGAGCTGCCAGCCTCAGAAGCGGAGCTCCTGCTGTAGACCATGCTAGGTCTGGCGCCTACCCCCATCCCTCACACACGTTTGGGGTGCTCAGGCTGACCCAGACCCACCTTCAAAGGAGTCATGGGGTCCACTGACCCCTGTGACTTCTCGGCTTGGGTCTCTCGTAGCTCAGCCTGCACTGCTGCATCCGCTCTTGCCATTTTATGAAATAATTACTTATTAGCATTTTTCATAATTAAGTTGGTTTTATAAAAATTAGGGTTAAGGTGCAAAAATACACATGAGCTTTTATCAAAAGTGCATCCAACACCAAATGCTTTTTTTAGGAGCAAAAGTGCCTATGAGCTTTCAAAATAGGTGCTAAAGTCACATAATCCGTTATTTTAAACTGACGTTTGTTAATTTAAATATTTTACCGTTAGGTGGAGACCAAGCGTGATTTGCCTCATTTGACTGAGCAAACGTGGCAGGTTTCATTTCTCCATTAAACACCCACAAAACTCCTCTTGCTCTCTCTCTTCTCGCACTCGGCCTCTTTTTCATCCATGGCGTTTGTTCCCCAACCACAAGAAGCCGAAGAAGACACCAACGTCGACATTCACACCTCCCACGGCACTCCCATTTGTTATCTTCCTCTCGATCATCTTTATTCTGCCACATCCCCCTGTCGTGTCAGTGCCAGTGGTTCCTCCAACGTTATGTCGAAGAAGGTCAAGGGCCGAAAGCTCACTCTTTCCCACTTCGAGTTCGACCCTGATCTTAAGAACTCACTTGCTAAGCCCCCTATTCTTCGTGTCTACTCTCGCCGCCACAAACTCCACGACAAGGAAATAGATCGAGCTGCTCTGTGAGTGCAGTCATGGCTCGAACTTGCATTTCCAAGGTCGAAATATAGTCAGTAGTTTCTTCCAGATTTCTCAAGAAGGGACTGGAATTCATGAGATTTCTAGGGATTGGCTGTAGAGGAAGGGCAGCAAAAGAATTTGAACTCTCAGCTCTATCGATAGAACCATAAGAGTACAGATCAATGAAGGCTGTGGAGAGAGGGGTCGATGTGTTGGCACTTACAGATGCGCCGGAGATTGTTCGAAAGTTCTTCCACCCCCCCTTCCCAATGGTTCTTCTCCCTGGCGTCGTCACCAATGCCGGTCACTCACAGCACCGATGAACCAATAAATAGGTGAAAGAATAAAAAAGCAATCTTGTTGGGTTCAGGAAAGAGCTGGAGGTGAAGATAAGGAGGATTTTATCAAAAATCATATCACTGCCCAATCGGCCATCACCATCGATTTCGAGCAGTGAGGAGGATTTTAGTAAAATTGCAGCAAAACCGAAGCTTGAAACTAACCCAAAGATGCCATATATAGAAAAACAGATCAATCCTTTCTATTTAAATTCTTGTACAGAGTCAGAGTAGTATCCAGAAGAAAAATCCAAAGAAGGAACACAAGAGAGGAATGACGAAGTTTCATCTCATCCTTCCAAGTTGTTTATTATCCACGTCATTCTCATATTCAGCATTTTTAGTCAACAAAGTGAAAATTCACGGTCAGCGTCATTGAGATAACGGGTTATGTGACTTTTGCACCTATTTTAAAAGTTCATGGGCACTTTTGCTCCTAAAAAAAGCATTTGGTGTTGGATGCACTTTTGATAAAAGCTCATATATATTTTTGCACCTTAACCCTAAAAATTATAATACTGAAATCACTTATAATGGCCGCCTCTGCCTGCTGAGAGGTCAGAGTCCCATCACAGTATCTGTGTGTGATCGCGAACAACTCCTTATAGTCCGTCTGACGGTTCTCCTACTGTACCTTCCTCTCCTAAAACAATTACAAAATTCAATTAGTATTATCAAAACATATACATTCTTTATAATATGAAATAACCAGCTAAAAGTAATTGATATTATGAACAGTTACCAGCTCACTGTAATTGACAGTAAAGGTCTTCGATCCTGCTGTGTAGTGGATCGTTTGTTGCCCACGGCACCTTGTGTTCCTCTACAAAAGCGCTTGAAAAAAAACAATATTAAATGTATTAAAACAATATAAAAAATTTAAAATTACTAAAATCATAAAATTAATTAAAGTGAAATTATAATTTAATAATTATCAATTACAAAATTATATATAAATAATCTAATAAATACATTACCTGCCCCTCAGCCCTCCTCCTAAACTGGATGAAACTCGCCCAATCGTTCGGCGGGACTCCATCCGAGACGCTCTCGATTAGCTGCTCTAGAGGCTTCATCCCATCCTTATCAACACTATGGAAGAGACGATTCCTCTTGTTCCTCCAGCCGTCGCCCATCTTCATCAGCATGTACCTCTTCCGGTTGGCCCGGACGGCAAACCTCAGCTGTAAAAAAAATATTTAAATAAGAATAATTACAAATATCCTATTAAAAAATATAATTAATTATAAAAAAATATTACTTAAATACTATTAATTACCTACACCACCTCTTCCTACGCCAGGTCCACGTCCTGAAGTAAAAGGGGAACTGCATCCAATTCGAGCCAGGGTCATTCAGGAAGTGGTTGAATAGGCGACCCCCATTGTCAATGGGCTAGTCTGTGCCCTTATTCCATGACACTACAACCCGTAGTATCCGGTCCATGCTGTTCAAACCGGCCACATCCAGCCTCCTCGTGGACAGGTTCCCCTACTCATCTGCACAATTTACCGCACTTTAGATAAATTGTAATTCAAATTTAACATTTTGAATTTAAATATATAATTTATTAAATCAAAAAATTATTTACCTTGGACCTACACCTTAAACCCAGTAGATCGCGAAGATGACCCTCTTGGGTTGTTCTGATCCTGCACCTCCTCCTCATCAAGGAACTACTCTATCTCTCCGATCCCAATCGGGATCTCGAAGTCCTCGTTCGCATCATAGTCATCAACACTGATATCTCCCTCTCCCAGATCAGGGACCTCTAGTGCGGTTGTCTCTTGTGGGATGACTATTTGTGGTGGCTATGGTAGGGCCGACTCCTGTGGCTGCTATGGGGAGATAGGTTGAAATGGCATGGTCGCCCGCCCTCCGCGTTGCCCTCTCCCACTACCCCCTCCTCTGCTGCTGCCACCATGCAAAATCGGTTTGGGGACTACAGGATCCTTCCCCTTGTCCATCCCTAAAGCCATACAAACTACAAAAATAAAAAAAACAGATTTAGTCACATTTATATGTAAAATTATAATAAAAATTAAATAAGTATTGTCCATACCTCAAGTGATAATGAGAAATGCTAAAAAGAAAACTCTCCCACAAACATCAGAACGCTTAGATCTGAAGGAAAACTCTTAGAGAAACATCCAAAAACA
Organism: Inga leiocalycina; assembly: GCA_963242795.1. NCBI lineage: Eukaryota > Viridiplantae > Streptophyta > Magnoliopsida > Fabales > Fabaceae > Inga > Inga leiocalycina. The sequence goes on from OY725321.1 coordinate 67,024,096, forward strand.
AAACGGCAAAATGGGAAAAAGTAGAGGCGGTGTGGCTTTTATAGTTGAGGATTTTGTAGTGGTTATTTAAAAAACCACCACATCAACCGCTACAAAAAAGTTAGGGTGGCCAAACTTGGTAGCGGTTACGAAATAACCACTACAAATGTTAAGACCCTTGAAGTTCTGTAGCGGTTATGAAAGAATAACCGCTACAAATGAATTAACCTTTGAAGTTCTGTAGTGGTTATGTCTCCAGAACCGCTACAAGTAGGCGACATTTCATTTTTTTGTAGCGGTTTATTTGTGTAACTGCTACAAAATAACCGTGACAAAGGTTTGGCGGGAATCTCATGCCATACTTGTAGTGGTTATTTCCTATTAACCGCTACAAATAATGTTGCTAATATGTTGCGCCACTTGGCGCAAGGTTGCCGCTATAATATTGTAGCAGTTTATGTTGAAACCGCTACAAATGTCAACATTTGTAGCAGTTAAAATTAACTAATACAAATCTACTGTTATGAAATCCCATTTTTTTTGTAGTGGTAGTAATTACCCTTGCTATTTAATTAATCAGGAATAGTATTGCTTTCATTAGTTTCTAAAATGTTTGATTGACCAACCAAATTAACATCAATCTAAGGCTAACTACGACTTCAACCGATTAAGCCATTAAGCCTTAGATTAACACTCAAATTATCCTAATGTGCAGCATGAATTAATTATGATATTGTTTCTACTCAATAGTTACAACTAACTAGCCATAATCCCACTTGTTTAATCACTTGAGAGTCATAGACGACGCATTTTAACAATATCACCTTCAAGCAACCAAAAGGGAAATGCAATGTAACAACATGTTTATAAAATATATCATAATCAAACAAGATACAACGCTTAATAACACAAATGTATTAACCAAAACACAACTCCTTAAGTCATAAACATAAATTTTTACCAAAATTTAAATGAATACAACTTAAGAAGATGGGACTAGGAGAAGAAAGTCACTCCCCTACGTAGCCCAATAGCCCAAACACTTTACATCATCTCCCAAGAGTAAGAAAACCTAGCCACACATCATGGAAACTTTAGCTCCACAAATTTCCAAGAGTGATGCCATATAAGCTTCAACAGATGTGAAGATGAGGTACAATGGGTGAATGGATGAGAGGAAGAGAATGGTGTGGTTAGAATGTAGAATGGAAGAAGAGATGATGAAGATATGATGCGGTGAAGCCTAAGAATTTCTTTCTTGAGTTAATACAACTTTTGGTCCATGAGGTTTGACGTGATTTTGGTTTTAGTCCCTCAAGTTTGAAATCGGTGGTTTTGGTCCCTCAATTTTACTTCGTTTATAACTGTTGGTCCCTCAAGTTTAAAAAAGACTTGGTGGTCAGGTTATGAAACTCGGACCGGATGGACCAAAACCAATTTTCAAACTTGAGAGACCAACAGTTATAAATGGAGTAAATTTAAGGGATCAAAACCACCGATTTTAAACTTGAGGGACCAAAACCAAAATCGGGTCAAACTTTAGGAACCAAAACCACCGATTTCAAATTTGAGGGACCAAAACCAAAATCAAGTCAAACTTCAAGGACCAGAAGTTATATTTACCCTTCTTTGTTTCTTTCTTTTTTTCTTTTTTTATTTTTGGCATGCAGTGAAGCCTAAGAATGAGTGATGAAGATGGTGAAAAATGTGTTTCCTTTCTAGATGATGAAATGCTGCGTTTTTTGCCTTCAAACTTTTTTTTTCATAGGCAGAGGTATCATCCTATTGAAGACATTTTATTTAAGATATTGTTGAGTGCTAAATATGAGCATATATTCCAGCAAGGATTCCCTTTTTGCCTTCAAATTAGTAAAAGTAGTGGCTGAAAATTTGCTCTTAGGGTTAGGTTAAATGTGGGATAGGATTGTAGAGGTTTTGGGTTTAAGTGAATAAAGAGTTTGACCCAACTACTATGGGGCAATATGGCTAATGTGTAGCCCAAAATCTAGGCTTAACTAGTCCAAATATGAACAACTCAATAGCCCAATAACTCTCCCATGGTTTCTCTTTTTAGTAGTCTAACATGAAAACAAGGGAAATTTTCATTAGAGGCCTAATAATTTTTATATTCTACTAGAGTCTATTGATTCATCCAAACAATCAAGGGTAGGGTAGTTGCTGGCCTCTCAAAATATAGATTATACTACTTTAAAGGAAGTCTGTTTTTTAAAAAAAGAAAGTAAAAAACAAACATGGTGGCATTTTTGTAATTCTTGGCGGGAAGAGTGTGTAGCTTGATTCTCAAAATATAGATTATACTACTTTAATGTTCATTTTAGGCATCCCAAAATTAAATTATGATGCCTAAAGTGCTCATTTAGGCATCCAAAAAAAGAAAGGGGGAGGGGGGAGCCAAAGCACCTTTTAGGTGTTCTAGTTTGCCTATTTAGGATGTCTAATGTGTGTGGGAGGGGGGCGGGGGGAGCCAAAGCACCATCAGGCTTTGGCTGACATCACACTCCCTCCAATGCATCATATCTGTGCCTCTTCCTTCTTTCTCTCCACACTCACTCACAACATCATCGTCTTCTCTCTTTCTCTCCACATTCACACTCACAGAATACTCCACTGTTGAAGCTCGAAGCTCACACTCCCACAATCATCGTCTACTCTCTTTCTCTTTGCACTCACACTTACATACTCCATTGTTGAAGCTTGTCGTCTTCACTCACACTCCCATCATCGTCTTCTCACTTCACAGTGACTTGAAGGTCATCTTCCTCTCTCCCTCTTCATTGTTGAAGCTTGTCATCCTCCTCTCTCCATTGAAGCTCGTCACCCCTTAGGTATGGTTGTGTTTTTTTTTCAATTACTTGAGATTATTTTAATTTCTGAATATATGAGATTTTGTGTAATGATTTTGGTGATTATTATACATATTATTAACTAGTGCTCGATGTTTCCTTACTATTTGTAAGAACATTGTGGTTTATGAATAATTCTTCGATCCTGTTTTTATGGTTTATGAAAAATTGCTAAGCAGTGAAAAATATAAAGAAATATTTTTTTGGAAATAAAAAATCTTTCAACATCCATAATGAATAAGGAATGCCATAACATATTTTAGGCGTCCCTTTTTCTAAAAAAGGGATGTCTAAAGGGTCATTTTAGATGTCCCTTTTTTAAAAAAGGATGTTTAAAGTGACTCTTTAGGTGTCCCTTTTTTAACTGATGTTGAATACCATATTTTATTATGTCACTCACATAGATGCCCTCTATATATCACTCACATAGATGCCCTCTATAAAAGGACATATAAAGAGCGGCCAAAAAATAAACATTAAAAGTATTTTGTATAGTAGTACTAAAATCTAGACTTAACTAGTCCAAATATGAACCACTCAATAGCCCAATAACTCTCCCATGGTTTCTCTTTTCAGTACTCTAACACGAAAACAAGGGAGATTTTCATTAGAGGCCCAAAAATTTTGATATTCCACTAGAGTCTATTGATTCACCCAAATAATCAAAGGCAGGGTAGTTGCTCGCCTCTCACTTTTAAAAAATATATCAGCCAAACGAGGACTCCGCTCCAAAAGCCCTACGCTAATGTTGGAATAATATTTTATAATATCTATATCAAAATTATTATTTTCCAATTTTTTTTATTTTCAACACATGTTACCTCACTTATACATGATATATTATTGAGTAAAATACTCTAACCACTCTCCAGTTTTGCCTTAATTACACAGACCTCCCTTCTATTTTGAAAGTATACACTTAAGTCCAAACAGTTAATTCCGTTAAGCATATTCTAAAAAGATTCCAAAAATATATTTTTTAATTAAATTTATCTGTTCCTTAATTTCTATTTTTATCTTTACAAGTAGTTATTTGTTTGATGATTTTAGCATTGATTAATGTAAATATCACAAACGTTGAATATTCAAGCAAGTTTTTAAATAAAAATATGCTTGATCAAATATGTTTATAAATATTTGTGAAAAAAAATTATTAAATTATAAATTTAAATGACACATAAAATCTCATACTTATATAGTTCATTATATTTGATAAAAATATGTGTTTAATATATATTTTAAGTCAAAATTAATTTATAATATCAAAATTAATAAATTTTTTAACAAATTAGAAAGTTAGAGAATCTAATAGAATAAATTTATGGTTGTATAAATTTTTATTAGCCTCTATATATATATAAAAGTAAATACTGAAGAGGGGCATTTTGGTCAAAAAAGTTCAAAAGTCAAACTTAACGGTCAACTAACGGTTTGGGTGAATGGAAATAGAATCTCAAAATATAAGAGAGGTTTGTGTAACATATATTTTAGTTTTAAGGGAGCTTTATATGGGTTTCTAAAATAGATAGGAGGTCTATGTAATTAAAACAAAACAGAGGGGATGTTAGAGTATTTTACTCTATATTATTTTATATACACTTTAAAGTATAATTTTATTAATTTTACATGCTATCTCATTAATTTCAATGTCCTTTTGAAAATCTTTTACCTAATATGATACTAACATTATTATAATATAAAATTAAGATATATTAATCATCCCATGTTTTACCTAGCTTACAAATATTTCTACTTTATTTGAAGACGTATATAAACCTGCACAAACTTCCCATATATATGAAAATTTATTTCCATCTAACCAACTGCTAGTTGACCATTAAATTTAAATTTTAAAATTTTATTTTGATCAAAATATCCCTATTTAACATAGGAATTATTTAATTTATATTTTCCAAAATATGCTAGTGCTTTTTTTATAATGATAAAACAATTGTAATGCATATATTTTCAAACTTTACAATATGTTATAAAATTTATTAAATTTGATTATATTATAAAATGTCACAATTTCAATTTTTTATTACATTTATAGTGACTAAGTTTTATTCTCTTGGTGAGTCCCAATCGATAAGACTTGATCCACTTTAAGTGATAACACAATTTAACAAGGGAAGTAATTGGAAAGGGTTTGGGTTCTCTCATTTTTCCTCTTTCTCCTTTTCTTCTCATAATTTCATCTCCACCTTTACATTTGAAAAAAAAAATGGATGGTTCATAGTCACTGTTTTATAAAATTATGATTTTAAACATAAATAAATTTTAATTGTTAAAAAATATGTACACAATTCATAACTACAATGCATACAAATTTTTTTTTAAAAAATAATTCATTAAATACTATAAATAATAGTTTTATAAAATATTAAATATGAATCATCCATTTAGTGATCTAAAGATGGAAACAACATTCTAACAAGAGAAGGAGGAAAAATGATTATGAGAGTATCGTCATCCATTAATATGGCCTTAAAATTGATATTATGAGCCTTCCTAATTCACCTAAGGATATGAAATTCAATGCAAGTACATCCAAAAGTTAAGACAACCAAAATATCATTGGAATTGAAATGGGAATATATAGCTACTTGATATCGAGAATGAATTCATCAACCTGAACGAACCTTTTCACAGAAAACACATGCTTATATGAATATTATGAGTTTTCTTATTATTTGTGCTTGGGATTTTATTTTGTTTTCCTAAAGAAGGAAAATTTAATTTGCCGGATAGAAATTGCATATTTTGTGAAAACTCTTTCACCACCATTACCTTCAGTTTAGCAAAGGCCAAGGTTTAGGAAAAATGAACAATTATCGTTTTCTCTCCGTTGGCTAATATCATTACAGTTAATAGAGTATGTATTAATCAATAAGGGTGGTATAACTTTCATAGCAGATCGAGGAACATCGCAGTAACTGCATTATTGTCTAATATTTAGAAAGTGATAACAAAATTTACAATCAATAGCCAGACCTCAGAATACAAAAAAGCATACTCACTGTTTTAAACTTCACTCTAAATCAAAAGGAAAAGCATAGAGACACGTCCAACTCTTCCTGCACATAAGAAATACAACAACATGAAGCCTTGTTCTTTTTGCTAGGGTCAGCTACATGCACAGGACAAAATTATTGTACTCTATTAAAAAACAACAAAATCATTGGATAAATTCTATAGTACATATATATGTTGCCAGAACATAACTGCTGAGTACTAACAACCACAATAGATGAAGCAAGTAGCATCAGATGAACCTGTGATGATAACAAGCCCAAAGGTAGAGCCCATTTCAAACATCAGCCTATTAGGAGAGAAAACCCCCTAACTTATAAAACTTCACTACTCTTGTGAGGCTTCCCAATGTGGAATTCATAACAGAACCATTTTTTAGTTTCAATTAGGAGGAGGAGGAGAAAAGAATGGAATGGAGGGAATAGTAGTAGGGATTGTGGGAATAGAAGGAATCCTAGGCAATGAAGGAAGAGGAGGAAGTGTATTTGGGAGATTTGTAGGCAAAAGAGGAACATTAATTTTTTGTTGAGGAATTGTAGGGATTGAAGGAAAAGGTGGCAATCCAGTTGGTTTAGGCAAGTTACTTGGAATTCTAGGTATGTTCGGTATCGAAGGTTGCGTTGTTTGAACAAGACGACGAGCTTCCGCTACATTTGAACTCATCATCATGCATGAGAATGTGAGAGCCATAAGGAATAAGGCTGTGATGAAGGATTTCTCAGAAGGAGAAGCCATGGCTGAGTTATGAGCTGATGTAGTTTAGGTGAACAAGAAGATGAGAATAGAGGAAGATGATTGCTAAATTTCAGCTTTGGTATGAGTCCATGGAGGTTTCGTGGTGTTTATATATGGATAGAGGGTAGGAGGGACGTGTGGTTAGGACAACCATAAAAGAGACTTTGAAATCCTTTTTTATATTTATTAATTAGTAAGCCAAACTCCGTCCTCGACGCCTGGAAGTTTGTTAAGTGACAAGCTGCCAAACTCTTAAGTGCTTGTATATAATGATTAATTACGATCGAATTCAAGAGAAACTTTTCATGCTTACATTTTAAAACAATAAAAGTTCACCAAAAAAAAACAATAAAAAGAGTATTTGGAGAAGTTTTTGAAAGAACTATACTTCGTTTGGAGAATCATAAGACCTTTTTGACTTTCTGTTGTACTTAGAGGGAACAGCTCACCAGTTTCTGAATTTGAAATTTCAATTCAAGCTTCTTGACTAATGATGAAAGATCGAACCATAAATTTTACAAGAAACAATAATGAAAAAAAGACTGATTGCTTGACTGTTTTTTCATTTGTAATAAAAAAACATTTTAATCCAAAGACTATTTTCACATATGTATGCCACTTGTCACTGTGTTGTACGTGTGCCCTGATTTACACGCGAGGAGTGTGTGGAGGCGACTTTTTTATACCTTTGGCCTTTAGGATTCTTTTTCTTGTCTAATTCATACACACATACTGCCAAACAAAAGGTATATTAAGATTTCATTATTTTTTCTCTCAGATCAAATTTACTTTTAAAGCCTTTTGCAGATTTTATTAAAAAAAAATGCTTCCAACCAATCAAACTGACCGAAATAATTCATAAAAAAAAGTTGCATTACATATAATATACATGTAAGCTAATTTTTTTTTTTATCATGGTTTCCCTTTTCGAGACTTATATCATGCTAATTTAATTTTATATCTTTATGTTTAATTATTTACTATTTTTAACAATACAAATTTTTCCTATTCACAGTTTCACATAGTACAAGAACTTGGGGAATGGCCTTATTGTCCTAATGGTATGTAAGCTCTCTTTATAACTGGAAGGTCGCAGTTTAGTTTCACTTGTGACCTCATGCGGTTAACTGTTTCATTTTCTAAGTTTATTTTAGCTTCATGAAAAAAATTAAATTTTAATCTATGAATTTTGTAAATAATTTCCGATATAGCCGAATAGGGGTCTCGCATGCTGCCAAATGTGTGCCACAATAAATGCACAATTGATTTTTTTTTAAGACCGAATGTATAATTGAATAGGATATCTAATTTAGGACAAATTCGTCATGTTCACATATTTAAGTGAATATATAAGAAGCTTGGCACACAAGAATACATGTATTAATTATTCTAGCTACATAGAAGTGAAAATTATATTCTTCCTACAATAATTATAAGATATATTATCTTCCACGTTGGATTTGGAGAAAGTATGTAGGCACTTCAATTCTAAAATATATGGCCTAGTTAAGCGATTATTTTGATCATAACTGTAATTGGCAAATCCCTATTTTATCATATACTCCCTCTCTAGTCTTAAGCATAAGACCCAGCTGACATTTTTTTAGAAAGATTAAGGAAGCTAAATAAGTTATTTAATCATATTATTAGATTATATATTAGTTTATAAATCAGATAAATTAGTTTTGAGAAAAAAATAAAAATAAAAATACTTTAAAGTAATTTAATTTTCTTTTTTAATCTATCTAAAAAAAGTCAACTAGGCCTTATTATAGGATTTGATGTAGTATTTTAATACTTTATTTAGGAATTTTACTGTAATTTTTGTGCTTAAATTGCATATATTAAGATGAATTGAGATTAACAGTGGTTGTGTTGAATTAGAGCTGAAAAGAGCATAATTGTCACATTCTATGATTTTCCTTGAGTAATTGATTTTTGGCTTTCCAGTGTCTTCTGTAACACCCTGCCTTTAGTCATGTAATTATAATTCGATATTAAATAATTAAAGTAGATTAGAGACCTTCGGATAACTTAAACTCGTTTCAATCTCCTACTTTGTGGTAGGGTTTTCACAAAATCATTCAAAATCTCTTTCCTGTTCCTGGTCTCCATTTCAAAATTCGAATATAATCACCTGTGCAGTTTATCTACATTCACGTATGACAGAGTGTAAAACCAATTCCCCGGCAACTCCCGGATTCTATACATATATAACCTGAGGTTTAAGTATCCACTAGGGGATTACATCCAAAATCGAATATACTATTCATATTTCAGATTATACAGTAATCCCGAATTCAAAAGAAATAACCAACATTTCCAAAATCAACATACCCCTAAGGGTCCTAAGTGCTCCGGGTCGGCCTCTTCTCCTTTGAGCCACATGCCCTATCTGAAAGGTTAGTCATAGGAAGGAATGAGATTCGAGAGAATCTCAGTAGTAACAAACCACTCATACAACGTATAAATACCAAGCATGTATATAAATCACAAACAGCAACAGCAGCAGCAATCTCAGAGATACATGGTTTTCACCACAAACGACAGCACTCACGGCTGTATACACAATACGACAGCTCTCGCTGTAATCATAATCACGACAGCTTACGCTGTAATCACCATCACGACAGCTTACGCTGTAATCACCATCACGACAGCTCACGCTGTAAACGACAGCTTGCGCTGTAAACGACAGCTATCACCAGCTGTAACCATAGCAACATCAAAGATTCATCACAGAACAGTGATAACACACACATACAGAGCATTACACATAGTATAAGAGAGAGAGTCACTACCTGATCCTTTCCTGACGTCCTTCAGCGCAGTTGGCTCACGAGGGCGGCAAATATTGAATCCTACAATTCCAAATGCACTATTTAGACACTTCCATAGTGTTACTTAGGGTTATATGAGTCTATAATGAAAATTTACAAAAATACCCCCGGGGACCCGGCCTGGGCCCGCCATACCCGGACCGGTTGCACTTTTCTCGAAATTCTAATCTGGGCTATCCTAACATATTTCCGCCCAAGGAATCCATTTCCTTACTCAGAATTATCAAATTCAATGTTAAATTATGAAATTGCCCTTGGCAACCCTACTTTTAGGGTTTTAGGGGTGTTTCCGTAATTATGCTTTCTCGGCCTTTTTTGAAAAAATGCCCAACTGTAACCCCACCTATTTTCGCCCATTGAATCCAATGGAATCATCAAATCATTAAAAATCCAACTCTAAGACCCATTTACAGCCTTGGCCGAAATATACATGTTCTCCGGGAAAAATTGGGGTTTTACGATTTCGGCTTCGTAAACGCGTTCCTTTCTACTCCTAACCACTTTATTAACCATTACATTAGGTTACAACTAACATTAAGACCCAATTTGGGCAGCATAACCCCTAGGCCACATCATTTCCAAACTTTAAAACCAATGGCAATCCGGCGAAATTTCACCGATTAAATTGCCCACAGCAGCCAGAATAAGCAATATACGAAAGTTTGGAAGTTACCTCAAGCTCCTTCTAGCTTTTCTCAAGAGTGGCTAAAAACCCTAGCCCCTTGAACGCCAAATTTTCTTCTCAAACATCTTAAATAACATAGAAGAGAAGCTTAGGAACAAGGTTATACGCGTTAGGAGCTAGATCGTCGGAGAAATCGGCTTACCTTGCGAGATTTCTCCTCTTTCTCTCTCTAAGAGCTCTCAACTTTCTCTCACTATCTTCAGCTGGAAATGGCGTGAAATGGCTGAAGAAGATGAGCAATTTGATTAATAATCCATGCTGACATCATCTTTTAATGAGATGATGTCATAATTCCCATTTTCGGATTTTCTGGCAGATTTTATGCCCAAACTTTGAAAAATCATAACTAATTCTAGAAAAATCGAAATGAGGTGATTCCAAAGCCAAATGAAATATATTTAAGTCCTCTTCATAGGAAAAATATTTTCCATTACTGCAAATCACCAAAAAATTCCCAGAATTTCAATCTTTGCATATTGTTCCAGAAAATAATTAATTTCGCTGGGAAAACTTCAAAAATCCAAAAATCTTAGGTCACAAATCAAAATGATACAAATTATATGTTCATTTTGAAGCTTGACATGTGAACTTTAATACTGGAAAATTTCAGAATTTTTAGACACCATTTGCCTATTTAAAACGTCCATACAAATTGGCTGCCCTGTACAGAGTTTCAATGGACAGAGTTTTCAACTTTTGTACGATTGTTCCCAATGGTTCCAATTTCACAATAAACACTCTCCCCACATGAATTTTCACAAGGAAGCCATTGGAATCATTAAAATATCCAAATTCCCATCACATATTCTCCAAAAGTATTTATTCAACAATAATTATATCCACTTTTAAAGTCATTAGCCCTTAATCACTTTTTGGGATATTACATTTCTCCCCCCGAAAATTAAATTTCGTCCTCGAAATTGCTACACAACTTGAGCCATAAACTCCGGATATCGTCTTCGCATATCTTCCTCCGCTTCCCAAGTTGCCTCTCTTTGCGTCATTCCCTTCCAGATCACCTTCACATATGGAATGCTCCTGTGTCTGAGCCGTCACTCTTCTCGGTCAATGACTTGCTCTGGCTCCGCTGCATATGTGAAATTGTCTTGAAGCTCAACTTCTTCGTATTCAACAATATGAGATGGATCCGGTTGATACTTCTTCAGTTGGGAAACATGAAACACATCATGGAGTCTGCTCAAGTTTGGGGGTAGGGCTACTCGATAAGCAACAGGCCCAATCCTCTCAAGGATTTCAAAAGGACCTATGTACCTTGGGCTCAGCTTCTTTCGCTTGATAGCTCTCCCGATGCCAGTGAATGGTGATACTCTCAGAAATATGTGATCACCAACCTCAAATTCTAGAGGCTTTCTCCTCTTGTCAGCGTAACTTTTCTGTCGACTTTGTGCTGCAAGGAGCCTCTTACGAATGATCCGAATCTGTGCTGAGGTTTGATCAACCAAATCTGGCCCATAAAGCTTCCTTTCGGATAATTCATTCCAGCATAAAGGTGATTGACACCGTCTTCCATACAACGCTTCATACGGAGCCATTTGAATACTCGCATGATAGCTATTGTTATAGGCGAACTCAGCTAGTGGAAGGAAACGATCCCAACTTCCTTTAAAGTCGAGAACACAAGCTCGCAACATATCTTCCAGCATCTGAATTGTTCTCTCAGATTGTCCATCCGTTTGAGGATGATAAGCCGTACTGAATCTTAGTTGAGTACCTAAGGCTTCATGCAATGCTTTCCAGAATCTCAAAGTGAATCGGGGATCTCGATCGAAAATGATATTCTTCGGTACACCATGGAGTTTCACAATTTCTCGGATATAAATCTCTGCTAGCTTATCCGGAGAGTAACCAGCATCGATTGGTATGAAGTGGCCTGACTTTGTTAATCAGTCCACAATTACCCCATAGTTTCTGATCCTGGGTAATCCCACAACTAAATCCATGGTCACGCTTTCCCATTTCCATTCTGGAATCTCAGGACTCTGAAGTAAACCAGGCGGTCTCTGGTGCTCGATTTTCACTTTCTGACAAGTGAGACACCTTGCAACATATTTGGTCACGTCACTCTTCAAACCCGGCCACCAATACACCGATTTTAGATTCTGATACATCTTGGTCATACCAGGATGAAGAGTATATCGGCTCTTGTGTGCCTCATCCAGAATCTTCTGCCTCAACTCTGCCTTAAGTGGAACGCAGACTCTTTTCTGGTAACGAACCAATCCACGAGGCGATATGTCATAGCCTGGAACTTCTCCCTGTTCGATTCGAGTCAGATTGCGCTGTATCCAGTCATCTTGACTCTGAGCTTCTTCAATTTCCACCCTTAGATCACTCTCCTCTTGAGAAACAGTGTAATTGGCACAGATGATCTGATTTGTCAAATTTAAATCACGGAAATCTTCAATCAATTTCCTTTCTTGTATCATCATAGCTGCAACGAGCACCGTCTTTCGGCTAAGAGCATCAGCGACTACATTTGCCTTACCCGGATGATATTTTATTTCCAGGTCATAGTCCTTAAGCAATTCCATCCAGCGACGTTGTCTCATATTCAGCTCTTTTTGATCATATAGATATTTAAGACTCTTGTGGTCGCAGTACAGTTCCACAGTCACACCATACAGGTAATGACGCCAAATCTTTAAAGCAAATACAATGGCCGCAAGCTCCAGATCATGAGTGGGATAATTCAATTCATGAGGTCTGAGCTGTCGAGAGGCGTAGGCCACCACACGTCCCTGCTGCATAAGGACACACCCTAATCCCTGCCCACTGGCATCAGAATACACAACGTATGTCAAACTGGGATCGGGTAAAATCAACACAGGTGCCGTCTTCAACCTCTCCTTCAGCTCCACAAAGCAGTTTTCACATTTCTCGTCCCACACAAACGGCTGATCTTTTCTCGTGAGCTTGGTCATCGGCAACGCAATACGGGAGAAATTTTGGATAAATCTCCGATAATAATCAGCAAGACCCAGAAAATTGTGTATTTCCGCCACAGATTCTGGCCTCTTCCAGTTCAGTACTGCTTCCACTTTGCTGGGATCCAAAGAGACCCCTTCTTGCGAGATAACATGGCCTAAGAATTTCACTTCTGATAGCCAAAACTCGCACTTGCTCAATTTAGCATATAATTGCTTCTCGCACAAGATATTCAATACGATTCTCAAATGATGCTCATGCTCATCCTTATTCTTAGAATATATCAAAATGTCATCGATAAACACAACAACAAACTGATCCAGATATTGCCGAAAGATACGGTTCATGTAATCCATGAAAACCGCAGGCGCATTGGTTAGCCCAAATGGCATCACCAAGAACTCATAATGACCATATCGGGTCCTGAAAGCAGTCTTTGGAATATCTTCTGCTTTCACTCGCAGCTGATGATACCCTGACCTTAGATCAATCTTTGAAAACACACACGAACCAGAGAGTTGATCTAAAAGGTCATCAATTCAGGGAAGAGGGTACTTGTTTTTGATAGTAACTTTATTCAGCTCTCTATAGTCGATACACAAGCGAAGACTCCCATCTTTCTTCTTTACAAACAACACTGGAGCTCCCCAAGGCGACACACTGGGTCTAATAAACCCTTTCTCAAGCAAATCTTCTATTTGTTTCTTTAACTCCACCATTTCATTTGGGGCCATGCGGTATGGGGCCTTGGATATAGAACCAGCTCCAGGTACAATGTCAATTGGGAACTGAACTTCCCTTTCTGGAGGTAATCCGCTCAGATCGTCCGGAAACACCTCAGGGAATTCATTTACCACGGGTATATTATTCAAGGTTTCGCCATTTTCCCCTTGCACAGAGAAAAACACTACATACCCCTGGCAACCCTTTTCAAGATACTTTTCAGCTTTGGCTGCCGAAAGAAAATTCATACTAGCATCCACATCTTCAGCCCTCTGAGATACAGGATATACTATCCTCTTGTTTCTACAATCAAGCAATATATTATTTGCCATTAACCAATCAAAACCCAAAATGACTTCTAATTGACTAAGAGGCAAACATATCAAATCTACAATAGATTGATGCCCTTCCACAGTTATGACACAACTCAAACAAGCTTCTGTGGTCAAGGCCTTAATACCCATTGGAGTTGACACTATTAATTCAAATGGCAGTTTGTGCACATGCAATCCCAGGCGCTTCACGCAATCATAGGCAATGAAGGAGTGACTTGCACCCGAGTCAAATAAAACTTGCAACAGATGGCCATGAAGTAGAATTTTACCTTGTATCAGCTCAAGAGATTTGCGGGCCTCCTCATGGGTCATAGTTAATACTCGGCCCTGTGTCCTCGGTCTCTGGTCTGGTCGTGGCTCTTTGCATTCAGCAGAAGTATGCCCCACACGCTTACAATTGAAGCATATTATTTTGCCATCACAAGTTTTGCCTTGATGTGGTTGGTTACACCGACGACAAATCCACGGTCCAGAATATGTTCTTTGCTGGTCACGGCTCCCAGATTGGTAGGGCTTCTTACCACTTCCAGACGAAGATCCTTGCCCCTTTCGCTTGTGTGAGGTAGCACCCTTATTAGGTTCATTGCGGTGGCTAGTAGCTCTGGCAGGATACAAATCTCTCAAGTTGTTCTCTGTAATCCTGCACTGTTCAACCGCCTTGTTGAACTTGGTAAATTGATGAGTAGCTAAGCGCTTCCTCAACTCTCGCCTCAGACCGCGAATGAGCATATCAGAACTCCATTCTTCATCATCCTTGAACCGGAGATAGGAGGAGTACCGAGCCAACCGAACAAAACGGGACAAGTAATCATCAAAGCTTTCCGCGTCCCCTTGCCTGATATTCAGGAATTCTGTCTCCTTCTCGAGCCTCACTGATTTGGGAAAATACTTCTCGTTGAATTCTTGTTGAAACAATTCCCAAGTCAATGGCATCTTGTTGCTCTTCAAGGTTAGGGCGATATTCCGCCACCAACGGTCTGCATCCCATTCGAGTTTGTAAACGGCCAGTCGTGGCTTCACCTCATCTGGACAATTAAGCACCTCAAATATTTTCTCCAGTCTGTTCATCCAATCTTCGGCTGCTTGAGGGTCAAACCTCCCTCTGAACGCAGGAGGCAGATGCTTGCAGAACTTGGTGACCCAAAACTGAAGGTCTCTTTCCTCTCTAAGCGGCATCCCATGTGATTCTTGATTTGGGACGATGTGAGGTGGGGACTCCAGGGGTCGTGCTGACCCTTCAGCAGTGTCCTCATGACGGGTTTCTCCTTGAGTTTCCTCCGGAGTGGACTGAACTGGACCTTCCTTGTTCTTCGCCTGCTCTGCTCTGAGCTCTTCTCTCAACTCAGTTATCATATCTCTTTGATCCCGGATTAGACCCATCAGCTCTTGCATAGGATCTGGTGGATTATCATTGACGACCTCCACCTCTGGGCTATACGCGGAATATTGGGGCGTCCTCTAGTTTTCTTCATTCTACAAACAACTTGCCCCATTAATTTAGCAAAGATAGTATGCACATATAGTCACAAAACTCATATATATATCCATGTCAATAAAACATACATGTGCATACACAACAATCATTCACAGATAATCTTCTATCCCTACAACCAACTAAGGGATCTTTCCTAGCAAACTCTACCCTTGCCAGGAACTACAGCTCTGATACCAAAATGTAATACCCTGCCTTTAATCATGTAATTATAATTCGATATTAAATAATTAAAGTAGATTAGAGACCTTCGGATAACTTAAACTCGTTTCAATCTCCTACTTTGTGGTAGGGTTTTCACAAAATCATTCAAAATCTCTTTCCTGTTCCTGGTCTCCATTTCAAAATTCGAATATAATCACCTGTGCAGTTTATCTACATTCACGTATGACAGAGTGTAAAACCAATTCCCCGGCAACTCCCGGATTCTATACATATATAACCTGAGGTTTAAGTATCCACTAGGGGATTACATCCAAAATCGAATATACTATTCATATTTCAGATTATACAGTAATCCCGAATTCAAAAGAAATAACCAACATTTCCAAAATCAACATACCCCTAAGGGTCCTAAGTGCTCCGGGTCGGCCTCTTCTCCTTTGAGCCACATGCCCTGTCTGAAAGGTTAGTCATAGGAAGGAATGAGATTCGAGAGAATCTCAGTAGTAACAAACCACTCATACAACGTATAAATACCAAGCATGTATATAAATCACAAACAGCAACAGCAGCAGCAATCTCAGAGATACATGGTTTTCACCACAAACGACAGCACTCACGGTTGTATACACAATACGACAGCTCTTGCTGTAATCATAATCACGACAGCTTACGCTGTAATCACAATACGACAGCTCACACTGTAAACGACAGCTTGCGCTGTAAACGACAGCTTGCGCTGTAAACGACAGCTATCACCAGCTGTAACCATAGCAACATCAAAGATTCATCACAGAACAGTGATAACACACACATACAGAGCATTACACATAGTATAAGAGAGAGAGTCACTACCTGATCCTTTCCTGACGTCCTTCAGCGCAGTTGGCTCACGAGGGCGGCAAATATCGAATCCTACAATTCCAAATGCACTATTTAGACACTTCCATAGTGTTACTTAGGGTTATATGAGTCTATAATGAAAATTTACAAAAATACCCCCGGGGACCCGGCCTGGGCCCGCCATACCCGGACCGGTTGCACTTTTCTCGAAATTCTAATCTGGGCTATCCTAGCATATTTCCGCCCAAGGAATCCATTTCCTTACTCAGAATTATCAAATTCAATGTTAAATTACGAAATTGCCCTTGGCAACCCTACTTTTAGGGTTTTAGGGGTGTTTCCGTAATTATGCTTTCTCGGCCTTTTTTGAAAAAATGCCCAACTGTAACCCCACCTATTTTCGCCCACTGAATCCAATGGAATCATCAAATCATTGAAAATCCAACTCTAAGACCCATTTACAGCCTTGGCTGAAATATACATGTTCTCCGGGAAAAATTGGGGTTTTACGATTTCGGCTTCGTAAACGCATTCCTTTCTACTCCTAACCACTTTATTAACCATTACATTAGGTTACAACTAACATTAAGACCCAATTTGGGCAGCATAACCCCTAGGCCACATCATTTCCAAACTTTAAAACCAATGGCAATCCGGTGAAATTTCACCGATTAAATTGCCCACAGCAGCCAGAATAAGCAATATATGAAAGTTTGGCAGTTACCTCAAGCTCCTTCTAGCTTTTCTCAAGAGTGGCTGAAAACCCTAGCCCCTTGAACACCAAATTTTCTTCTCAAACACCTTAAATAACATAGAAGAGAAGCTTAGGAACAAGGTTATACGCGTTAGGAGCTAGATCGTCGGAGAAATCGGCTTACCTTGCGAGATTTCTCCTCTTTCTCTCTCTAAGAGCTCTCAACTTTCTCTCACTATCTTCAGCTGGAAATGGCGTGAAATGGCTGAAGAAGATGAGCAATTTGATTAATAATCCATGCTGACATCATCTTTTAATGAGATGATGTCATAATTCCCATTTTCGGATTTTCTGGCAGATTTTATGCCCAAACTTTGAAAAATCATAACTAATTCTAGAAAAATCGAAATGAGGTGATTCCAAAGCCAAATGAAAGATATTTAAGTCCTATTCATATGAAAAATATTTTCCATTACTGCAAATCACCAAAAAATTCCCAGAATTTTAATCTTTGCATATTGTTCCAGAAAATAATTAATTTCGCTGGGCAAACTTCAAAAATCCAAAACTCTTAGGTCACAAATCAAAATGATACAAATTATATGTTCATTTTGAAGCTTGACATGTGAACTTTAATACTGGAAAATTTCAGAATTTTTAGACACCATTTTCCTATTTAAAACGTCCATACAAATTGGCTGCCCTGTACAGAGTTTCAATGGACAGAGTTTTCAACTTTTGCACGATTGTTCCCAATGGTTCCAATTTCACAATAAACACTCTCCCCACATGAATTTTCACAAGGAAGCCATTGGAATCATTAAAATATCCAAATTCCCATCACATATTCTCCAAAAGTATTTATTCAACAATAATTATATCCACTTTTAAAGTCATTAGCCCTTAATCACTTTTTGGGATATTACATCTTCTGCTCAAGTGAGTAGACTTTTTAGTCATTTTGATGATGAAACCTTACACGGCATTCCAGTCGGTATTAGATTTGAAGGTGGAGAATTGAAGAAAAAGGTTAGCTTTATAATCTAAAACAACAACAAAGCAGTGGGGTTGGCTAGCTTTATAATATAAGTCAAATTAGATAAAATATTAACATCAAATTTTCACAACCTTATATTAAACGAAGAGCTTAAACCTGGTTCTGATACCAATCTAAGTCTGACTCTAATACTAATTGTAATGTCTCAGTGCCTTACTCTCGCTATTATCTACTTTGGGAGCCCATCACCCTCACATGCTTTAAAACACGTCAAGAAGAAAGGTATCCAAACCGTGCACCTTTCGTTTCGCTCTCTAGCCAATGTGGGACATCACAAATGGGTCTTTTAACACTAGAGTAAGTTTCATGGTATGGTGTTTAGCATTTCGCCATACACAGTAAAAGCTCAAACCTTCAAATTGATATCAGAGCGTTTTATCATGTGACATATGTGAGAGAAAAATACTCGTGTGTGAGAGAAAAATACTCAAATCATAGTTGTGAGAGAAAGTAAGAAAACACCAAGTGTACTTGTGAGAATTTGAGTGTGAGCCAAAATGCAACTTACTAGGCGATATGAGAACTCTTTTGCTTCTATAGCTCTAGTTTTCAATGGCCCAAATTATCATAGGTGGGCAGCGAGAATGAAGGCTTATTTAAATGCCAATGATCTATGGAAGCTATTGACAAGGATTATGAGATTCCTCCTTTATCAGAGAATCCTACCAATCTCAACTACGAAGTCACAAAGAGAAGTAGAGGAAGTCAAAAGTCAAGTCTTGTTTGTTCTCAACAATTTCTCCAGCAATTTTCATCATAATTATAACCTCGAAGATGGCTAAGTAAATCTGGAATTATCTCAAGCAAGAGTATGAAGGAGATACATGGATCAAAGGTATGCAGATGCTGAATGTTGTAAGGGAATTTAAAATGAAAAATATGAAGGAATCTTGATTTATATGCATTCATAATTATTGAAATTCTAGTAGGTTTTGTAGATTTTAAGATGCAACAAATCTTGCACATGATATGTAATTGAGTTTAACCAGCTTATTGCCACAAACAATTGAGATCCAACAGTCTTTTAACTGATTGGCGCAAAATTGTTTGTTCATCGAATGAACTTTCATGTACAACGTTTGTAAATATCTCAACTTTGAATGTTACTAAGGGAGATTGAATATGTGCGAGTGTTGAAAGATCGATTAGTCATCCTGAAGGAAATATTGAAGAAATATTAAATTGTTCGCATTTAGGGACCACACTGAATTCCCTGCTCTTTTGGCTCTTCCATATGTTAAGGCACAGAGCCCTACACCTTACTCTTAATAAATAAGGTTCATGTTCAGTGCAACAAATATACAAGGTAAGCCGCGTGGTTCAATTCAATAGAGGAGGTTATAAACATAAATAAATAAATTTAAATTATAAAAAAATGATCTACACAGTTCATAAATTGCAATACAAACAAAATTAAAAATTGTAATTCTTAAAATATTATAAATGATAGTTTTATAAAATATTAAACTTGGATCATTTACTTTTTAATCTAAAAATAGAGATGATATTCTAAGAAAAAAAAGGGGAAAAGAATTATGAGAATATCCTCGTCCATTGATATGAATGTGAAAATCCCTAGAATTGATATTCTGAGCCTTCTTTGTTCACCTAAAAATATGAAATTCAATGCAACTAAATCCAGTTGTTCAGACACCCAAAACATCATTGAAATTAAAATGGGAATATAGCAACTTGATATGGAGAATGAAATTCATCAACCAGAACGAACCTTTCACCGAATACACGTGCTTATGAATATTATGAGTTTTCTGATTATTTGTCCTTGGGATTTATTTGTGTTCTTAAGGAAGGAAAAATTAATTTACCTTGCAGCAATTGCATCTTTTGTGAAAACTCTTTGACCACCATTGCCTTCAGTTGAGCCAAGGCCAAGGTTTAAGAAAAATAAACAATTCTTATTCTCCCTCGTTGGCTAATCTCATTATAGTAAATAGAGTACATACTAATAATTAATAATGGTGCTAGAAATTTCAGAGCAGACAGATGAACATCACAGTAACTGCATTATTGTATAATATTTTGCAAGTGATAACATAAATTAGAATCAATACCAAGGAAGACCTCAGAATACTAATAACATACTCACTGTTTTAAATTTCATTGTAAAAAGAAAAGAGAAAACATACAGACATATCCGTCCAACTCTTCCTAACATTTAGAAATACAAGAAACAACAAGAAGAAACCTTATTCTTCTAGATGGGGTGGGAGAAAGAAACAACGCAATACCATTGTATTCCAACAGCCAACAACCATATCCTTGGATAAACTATACTTATATGTGCTAGAATGTAACTGCTGAGTGCTAACAATCACTATAAATGAAGCAACTAATATTGGATAAACCATTCTGTGGTTTCAATTAGGAGGAGGGGGAAGAATGGGATGGAGGGAATAGTAGTAGGGATTGTGGGAATAGAAGGAATCTTAGGCAATGAAGGAAGAGGAGGGAGTGAATTGGGTTTGTGAAGATTCAGGAGATTTGTAGGCAAAGGTGGAACATTAATTTTTGGTTGAGGAATTGTAGGGATTGAAGGAAAAGGTGGCACTCCTGTTGGTTTAGGCAAGTTAATTGGAATTCCAGGAATGTTTGGTAATGAAGGTTGTGTCGTTTGAAGAAGATGACGAGCTGCTTCTACACTTGAACTTATCATCATGCATGAGAACGTGAAAGCCATAAGGAAAAAGGCTTTGATGAAGGATTTCCCAGAGGAAGAAGCCATATCTGTGTTGTGAGCTGATGATGTAAGATCCTGAAGAAGAAGATAATATAGGAAGATGATTGTTAAATTTGAGCTTTGATGAGAATCCATAGAGGTTTCATGGTGTTTATATAGACAGAGGTAGGTAGGAGGGATGTGTGGTTGGGAGAACCATAACAGAGACTTTGAAATCCTTTTTATACTTATTAGCTCACCAAACTCCGTCCTCGATGCCTGGAACTTCGTCAAGTGACCCGTTGCCAAACTCTACAGAGCATGTATATAATGATTAATTAGGATCGAGTTCGGAGAAATTTGTCTTGTTTACATTTAAAAATAATAAGATTTTATACTGCAAAGGAGAATATTTGAAGAAGTTTTTGGCAGAAGTGTACTTGGTTTGGCGAACCATACGAAGACCTCTGACATTCTATTGAACTTACCTTCGATATTTCACCAGTTTTTGAATTTGAAATTTCAATTCAAGCATCTAGACTAATAATGACGTGGTTGGTTCTCAACTCGCCAGGGTTTTGTGCTTAGAAAGATCGAACCTTAAATTTTCCCAGAAACAATAATGAGAGAGACAAATTGATTCGTCGTTCTTTCATTTGTAATTAAAAAATATTTTAGTCCAAAGACTCTTTCACAAATGCATGGCAAGTGTCACTGTGTTGTGCGCTCTAGTTTACACGAAAGATAGAGTGGGTGGAGACAACATTTTTATACCTTAGGCCTTTGGGTTACTGCTCATTTAATATTTTCTAGATTTTTTGTTCAATTTTAAAAATTCATAACTAATTTATATAAAAAAAAAACTCGTATGATAGTGCTCTAAGATGCTATTAAAAGTTATTGAAGTCCTTTACATGATAAAAATATCATTCTAGAATGATACTCTCCCAGTTGATGCAGCTTATTCAATTTATAAACTTACTGTGTTTTTGGACAGATTATGTGCCTAAATTTCAACATTTAATAATTCAAGCTTCACACATCTAACTGACCTGATTTTAGACTTTTAGGAAAGCTCTATATGTCTACTTTACACATACCAATTCTTGTGAGCGTTGAATTTCGTTAACTATACCTTATGTAATACATCATTGACTATACCCTGAAAAGAGTTGAAACTGGACAGTCAATAACAAACATGTTAAACTCATAGTTCCAAGGATAGTCTATTGTTCCCAATTGGTCACAATCAATCTTAACATGTCAATTATACATGGCAAAGTCCCATATTGAATTTACACAACTCATAGGAGTGATTATTTATTTTTCAACTTATAGCAAAATAATGCCATAAGAATTAATCACTTCATCAACTTACCCTTACTTCTTGCTCTAACTCTTCCTTTAGAGGTATGTAACCTAGCATGGTTAGTCAATGGCGGGATGAGATTCAAAGAATCCCAGTAACAAACATTCACCACTCAAACATACATGGAAAAGTTTGGCATTATAACATGCTAAACTTAACAACTTTATCATGTAATGACATGTTTAAAAGTATCATGCGTTAATGCAAAACACATAGGCCTATAACATGTCTCAAGCATAATCATATATATAAATGTATGGTTTCACATAATCACATAAGCATACAAACATATTAATTCATGCTAGCAATAAACAAGCACATGAGGGTAAGGTAAAGTTTGCTACCTTTATTATTTAGTATACCTTCTTTGTTTTCCTTTCTTTCCTTCTCTTGAAGATTGGACCCATGTGGGTCTTGGGCAAAGATTAAAGCCTATTATCAATATGATGCAAATCACATTAATAACTGACCATATTACAAGCAACATGGCATTAGGAAATTAAACTTGCTCTTGCTTGCTACTTAAACTTCAACTTTACACTTTTAATTCCACAAGCTTAAAAATTAATTAAACATGCTTGTCCCCTATAATTTTACATGAAGATTTCATTTTTAAGGTCAAATTAATCAAAATAAATTTCATTCCCTTTCATATGAGCCAGAACCGAAATGTAGTGCATTAAGGGGCAAAATTCCCATTTTGACTTCCATTGCTTCCAAACTTATAATCTCACTTTTACTCTACACAATTTTTCATTTTAAACTCATTGGAAGCATCACCATGTGCAAAATATATCTCTTAGCCTGTATGTGCAGTGGCTATCAATTGGGAAAGGGAATGTGATTTTCAACATTCCAATCCATAAACTACCATATTGCCATCTCTATTCACCTCCTTAATCATGATTTGATCTTAAATCAAGGTTTATGTATTATTCCACAATTTGACAGCACCTCCCCTTAGTTTTCTTAGTTTCCAAAAGTTCCAAAATTGAAGAACAATGCAATCCATCAACAACAATACCCGTAGTCTCATTACAACACAACCAAAATCATCACTAACCTAAGCCTTAACATTATTGCCTTGAAATTCCATTCTTGAACCCTAGGTTCCAACTTTTCCTCTTGATAAAAAAACACACAATCAAGAGAAGTTTTAGAGACCATAGATAGTCTTGAACAAGAAAACTAAATGGATTAATAGAATTAGATCACAACCTTACCTATTTCTCCACTTGATCTTCTTCCTCTTTTCTCCTTTTCCTTCTTCCTCTTCCTTTCCCTCTCAATTTCGTGCTCCCCCTTCTCTCTCAGTCTCTTGTGTTTTGCCGACATTAATTGGAGAAATGAGATGAATAAAATGATTTTTATATCGTCTAACATTTTTCAAATCCAAAATATTATTTTAATGCCTCCTTTTGATCAAATGGCTGAAAATATTTCTTCCTTTCATCCATAGCTTCAGATTCTGCCACCTTTTCTTTTTCCTTCTTTCACGAGCTCTTGCCACACATGTACTTGAGAGTGATTATGGACTGTCATCCCAAAAAATTTTAATTATCAACTTAATACTAGCCACAAACTTTCCTTTATTTTGGCCCAAGTAAAATATAAAATAATATCTTCCCGATCTGATCATAAAACACACGCCACTCTCCCTTAAATCGGGTTCAACACGGGCCCTTATTAATTTTTTTATCATAGGTAAGCATTTTGACATTTTTTTATTCAATTTGAAATAAATTCCATAATTATTTCTTTGGAAAATTTCTAACCAATAGATTGGAATCATTCTTTCAAAATTCCATCCATTCATATATTAGTTTTCCTTGTATTTATTGGGTCCAATTTGACTCCCTCACAATTTTGCATAAATTTGGAAGAATAATAGGGCCTGTTTTTTTTTCTATTTTTTTCAAGAAAATTTTTATAAAATTTTTTTAAAAAATATATAAATAAATAAATTGTTTGGATAGTTGTTTTGAAAAATATTTTTTTAAAGTGACATGGTGGTGCCCATCGTTGGTGGTGACATGGCGATGGACATAACCGGTAGTATGGTATTGATAGTAAATAGGTGGTAGCCTCAAAAATACAAAATAGAAAAGCCAAAACAAGAACACAACTATAAAACTATTTTTTTTTGTTTTTTAAAACAGCTTTTTTATTTTTTATTTTTTTAAAAAACAATTTATTGAAAACATCTTTTCAAACAAGTTTTTTAGTTTTTTGGTTTTTACTTTAGGCGGTTTCTCCCAACTAGGGTGGAAATGAGTTAGACTAGGCTTTACCTCAATATATAGGCTTGGGCCTGCAAATGAAATTTAAAGACTGGGCCTGGGCTATCAAAACCTAACAAAACCTGAAGGCTGTTTAAAGACCTACTTAAAATATAAATATTTAAATAGCCTTTTAAACCTATACCTCTAAATCCATATATAACTCTTTACACTTTTTTACAATATTATATTATGTCTTACAAGTGAACATCCATTGTTTGTCGTAATATAAGGGCTTAGTAAGGAAAAGAAAAGAATATTTACTGACAATAGCTGTCCGAGTAAGTATGAATAACAAACTAATCATCTGTTGACTAAAGAGATATATTTTCTAGAATTGACCAAGCATAACAAGCAGCATATAAAATTGAATTTTTCCTCTTTACCTTTTCTCATATAAATTGGAACAAACTCCTCCTACTAAGTTTAGAATATTTCAGTTGGCACTAAAATAAACTCATGGCAAATGTTAAACTTTAGTGAAAGATGCAAATTAGGGGGAGATAGAGTAAGTTAGTGTTGTCATTTCAAGCGATTGAAGAGAAGAGATATAGGGGTGAATGATTAATGCAAAAGCAAGGGTTGAGTGTAATGATGATGTAATGTAAAATTTAGGATTAAGAGCCCATTTGGATCAAAGAAAATGTTGGAAAGAAATGGAATGGAAAGGAAAAGAATGGAAAATATTTTGTCACATAGGTGTTGGTTTGCACTGGAAAATAAAATGGGTTGAATTGAAATTTTTTGTTTTGTTTGAAGAAAATGAGTCAAAAGACCATTTTGCCATGGAATAAAAATATTTTTTAAATGTTCATGAGACCCACTCACCTTTTTATATCATATTCAATGTCACATCAAAGGGCTTTTGTATTTTTAGGCATTTTCTCTTCCCACTTGAAATATTCGTTCCAACCAATTTTTGTAGGAACTCATTTTCAATCATATGGCTGAAAATTGGTTGGCCCAACAAAATATTTTCCCAAGAAAATGGTGAACCAAACGGCCCAATTTTCCCTTTCCCTCCTCTTATTTTCCCTGAACCAAACGGGCCCTAAGGTCAATAAGTTACTTGGATGATATTATATATACTTATAAAATATTATAAATTAAAAAAGTTGAATAGGTTAGGCCTGTATGCTTGAAGGCTAGGCCTTATGAATATAGTCCTAGCCTATTTATCTAAATAGGCCTAAGGCTTCCTTAAACTATTTACTAAATGGCTAGGCTAGACTTTCTGTAGGCTAGGCCGTAGGCGCTTGTTAGAGGCATGACCTATTTCCAACCCCTTAGCCGATAGAGACTAATCCTCCCGAAGCATAGAGATCACCGAAGTGGGTTTTGCCTCTCCCAATAAAGCATTTTCCATGCACACGGCCTAGTTCGAATCTAGGATATCATGTTCTAAAGACTCAATTATCTACCAACTGTGCCAGGCTTTTGTTGGTTTTATAAACAAAAAAAAAACTGTTTTAAAAAATAAAATTAAACAAGCCCAAACTTTTTCTAAGCCCAAAGAATAATATAAACTTAGAACTTCCATTTCTTGGGGATTAACTTTTTCCATTGATTCACTCTAATCATAAAATAATTATTCCCCTTATTTCCCAATTGTTTGAGACCTTTACATAATTTAAATTATATAATTTTGGCTAAATACTAGTTAATTAGCCAAATAAAGATGTTTGGCTCAATACACTTTTCTTGAGATATTGTTTACCTCTAATACCTCTTTTTAGCCTTGGAAATCCATTAGGAACGATTTTCCTATTCTTCCCGAGTTTTCGTAATTTCCCTTAGTCTTTTGCAGGTAAGTCTTTAATAATTACAATTTTGATCATAAGATAACTTGCTTGTCATATAATCCTCTTTAACACCTCTTGAGGATATTAAAAATGAATAACCTAGAAGCATAACTCCCCCCCGGGGTCAAATATTCTGATAACTCGCAATCTGGGAATTATAAGAACACTGGCAAGTGAAGGGATACGCATCATATTCTCTGAGCCATTCTGTTCTTTCAAGGAACCTCTAAGACACTTGCACAATTAGGCTTAGTAAACTATTTAATTCAGGATTATTCTTTGAATTTCTAGGCTCAAAATTTGGAACATGACACTAATGGCCTGTAAATTCTCCTTATAAGTGGAAGGTCATAGTTTTGATCCCACTTATAATCTCATATTATTAAGTGTATAGAAATTATGATGGTATTGATAAAATATCTATACAGACAATTTTAATTATTAAAAAATTCATTATAGTTTAATTCATTTTATATATGTATAGGGGTAATTTTGCCTACTAATTTATTATATATATATAGAGAGAGAGAGAGAGGGTTACTATATATGTTGGCAAAAATATACGTACAAAGCTTTTGTCTATTGATTTACCACTTACACCTATTCCCATGTTCTTCGTAATCCAACTAGATTATTTTATGTTTATGCATTATCTTTCCTTAATAATGAACCAAACAAAATCATATAATCATCATTCTATTACATTCCCTCTATTTCCATAGACCAAACACACTATAAATTTGTTGGTTAAAATATGTGTTTGGCCTTTTTACTTTACATCAACTTTCATTTTAGTCCCTTAAGTTAATTAATAAAGGCATTTCTCTAGGTCCATTAACTTAACACCATTAGTTTCACTGGATGGAAAATGATGACTCAACAAATTAAGTGATGACTGTATAATTAAATGCTAAGAAAATATAATTAGATTTTAAGCTTTCACTATAAAATTTTATATTTCAAATTAAAAATAAACTAGGTCAGTATGGAAGAGTAGGCTGTCATAATCCGTAAGGTCGTGATGTCAAATCCTATTGTCAATGTGAGGACTTTGTTGGTGGATGACTCACTTTGAGCATGAAAGCATGCCTTAACCCCAATAAACTCCATGGCCTAACTCACCTAAACTTTTATTCTATCGGGAAAAAAGAAGAATAAGAATTTTCAGATGAGATCGATGAACATTAATTGCATGAACTACATTACTGTATAATAGCAAGTCATGAAACAAATATTATAATCAATTTTTTTTGGAGGGGGGTGGTTGGGGGGACACACAGCTAGATATCACACCAAATGTAAAGAAAATAAAATGACATATAGACGCATACAACTCTTACTAACATACTAGAGATGATAGCATGTTGCAGAGCACTACCAGCCACAATATATGAAGCAACTAATAGTACCGTTATAAGATGAGCCAGAAGTGAAGCATTTTGTGGTTTTAAATAGAAGGAGGAGGAGATAACACTACAAAAAGGCTAACTTTCAGCGACTATTTAAAAGTCGCCGCAGAAAGTATGGTTTTTGTCAGTGACAATTTTTGTCACCGATGAAAATGGTAGTTTCAGTCACCGCTAAAAGTATGAGTTTCAACTGTATTTTTTATAGTAGCTGCTGAAAGTACCTTTTTTAGTGAAGACTATCAAAAGTCGCCGCTAAAACTCATACTTTTAGTGATGACTATCAAAAGTCACCTCCAAAAACCATACTTTCAACGGCGACTTTTAAAAGTCAACTTTAATTTTTTTTTATAGATTGTTTTTATCACAGAAAAATGTTAACTTTTTATATATATATTTTTAAAGTTGATATTTAACATTTGAGGACACTAAATATGCTGTTTATTATAAAGAAAAATAAGATAATTATATATTTGCATGTGTGTGGGATCTCTCTATACAAGTTTTCTTCTCTTGCACACTTACATATTAAGATGAATGTATAGAAAGCAATTAGATTCAAAGGAGAAGAATATAAAGTAATGAACAAAACTGACATATAGCTAACTCATATCATAAAAATATACACTACTACAAAATAACGATTTAGTAGCGTACCTCCTATGGCCCTTCTTTAAAGAAGTGCCATAGCAAACAGGTTTTTTTTTCAAACCGGTTTGTTTTTCTAACTCTTGGCTGGCGCTTTCACTAAAAGGTGTCGGAGGAGGCAGCGCTGCCTTGGCAGGCACTTGCTACACCAAACGCCGGTCAAGGCCCATCTTGTTCTTTTTTTTTGGTACAGCCCATACGCTGATTCTTCTTCTTTTTTTTAATTTTGGTGAGCCCATATGTTGATTCTTTTTTTTATTTTGGTGAAGGCCTCCTCCGGCGCTTATTGGGGCAAGCACTGGCCAAGGGGGCGCCACCTTGGCTGGCACTCTCGTGGGGAGGAACTTTTTTTTATAGATGCTATTTGATTTTTTATTTTTTTGGTTTTCAGCCCTCCTTCGGCGCTTATTGGGGCAAGCGTCGGCTAAGGCGGCGGCACCTTGGCCGGCACTACCCCCTCCTCCGGTGCTTATTAGGGCAAGCATCGACCAAGGAGGCGGCGCCTTGGTGAGGAAGCGCCGAAGAGGAATTTTTTTACAGACACTGTTTCTTTTTTTCCTCTCCTCCTCCAGTGCTTGTTGGGGAAAGCGCCGGAGGAGGGGGCTACCTTGGCCGGTGCTTGGTGGGGCAAGCGCCAGCCAAGGCCCTTGTCGACACCCCAAATCAATGTTTTTTTTCATATGCTTCATATTGAAAGGCTGCACAACCTTGTCACATGCGCAAAAGTTGTCTCCTTTATTGATCTATGTATTATCTATAAACTAATGAGAGAGCCAGAGAACAGACACCGCTCACATAGAGACTAAGGGTGAGAGTTAAGAGCTACTAGCACCATAGCGGAGAGATCACAGAAGACATGCAAGCTGATTATTAGTTAATAAGGCACCCCGTTAATTAAGGTAAACTTCAACACCTTCTTTTCTTATTTATTATTTATTTATTTTTCCTGTATCCTTCTTTCATTATTTAATTTATATGATTTTAGAAATAATTATCTTATTATCCTTTACTTCTATTTAATTTTCCAATGATTAGAATTATTTCAATAGGGGGAATTTAGATTATATTTTCTTCTTTGTTAACTTATCTAATTTTTTTTTTGTTTAATTACAAGCTAAGAAGCTGGTACGTAGTTTCACTGATGTCACCATTCATTTCTTTATCACTTAACTTTCAAGTGAATAATAGAGACAATAATATATAGGGAGAATGACAAAAAAATACCACTTGAACTTCAAAATCCACGATTAGTCCTTTGACAAAGATTTGTGTTGTCAATCCCATTGCTATTATTGTCAATCCCATTACCATTCTTGTCAGCGAGATTTTGAAGTTCAAATGGTATTTTTCTGTCATTCTCCCTAATATATATTGTACTTTCTAGTCTTACTTTTCATTTTTCTGACTTAATAATAATAATGGTAATAGCTATTCATTTGTCTTTATATCAATTAAGGTTACACTTGAAGCTAGGCTAATAATAATAAAGCATAAAAGAAATATTTGGGATGCAATGGCGCTTTTACAGAAAGCGTCATAGCTCCCTTCACCATTTAATTTTGTTATTTATTTATTTTACATACTAAATGGATGCTATGGTGCTTGGTGTCCAAGCACCATACCTTCATAGCTTCTCAAAGGAATCAAAGTTTCAAAGGGCTATTCTTCAAATATAAAGAATCTTGTTTTAGTGAAAGAGTTGAAGCTAAAGAATCTTAAATCTCATGATTGTCATGGCTTATGTAGAATTTTGTATCGGTTGGTATATGGTCAAGCTTACCCAAAAAAGTAAGGAATTCTATAACTAAACAATGCTTGTTGTTCAAGTTGATTTGCAGTAAAGTAGTTGATTCAACAAAGTTACAAGATTTGCAAAGCCTGATTGTTTGTACTTTGTGTGAACTTGAAATGTATTTTCCACCCTCATTTTTTGACATTATGGTCCATCTAACTGTACACTTAGTGAAAGAGGTTCAATTGTACTAAGGAGCTGTATCTATTTTGGATGAAAGAATATGTATAAAATTAGGAATTGGATTATTGTGAAAAGTATAGTATATTATCTTGCAAAAGAAGAAAAAAAAATGCAATAAGATTCCATTCCGCTGGTTTGAGCTGTGCTTAGGGTATGTTTGGGAATGCGTTACACTAGGAAAAAGCCCATTTAGGGGGCTAAAAGCCCCAAACGCTCATTGATGGTGTTTGGGAAAGCTTCTACACATGCTGGGCTTCTCAGAAAAAACCTGTGTTTGAATGAAGCTGCAGAGAACTACTTCTCCTTCACGTTTGGTCTCCTTCACTGAAGGTGAGTTACTGTTGCACGCATATAGGACGCAAATTAATAGACATTATATTCATTGAAATAATGCTTCTTCCATTGGACGCATATATTTTTTTCAATAATAATTTTATCTTTTTTATTTTATCAAAATTTTTTAATATTTTTTTACTTCAATTGTCACAATATATACAACCAACATATATATATATATGTAGTATTTAATAAAATTTATGCCCTTTTCAGTGATTTCCTATCTAAAAGGGTTTTTCAACCACTAATCCAGACAGATTCAAGGTTAGAAAAAAAGCCACTTTTGCCACCGCCAATCTAAATACAAATCACATCTACAATTTGGTTTTTTTTCTATCTGACTTTTCTAAAAGCCCATATGCAAAAAAATCTCCTTCTCCACCGCTAATCCAAACACGCACTTAGTAACCGGGGGTTTTCATCACCAATGTTGATCTTCGCGTCAAATGGCTAGTAAAAGCTATAAGTGTGCTAGTAGCATCTTGGTGCTACTGAGTTATAAATGTTTGAGTAAGTAAGCCTTTGTACCACCAAGACACAGGTTCGCGTCAAAAGAGCATATGTATAACAACCCAAGAGAGTTGAAAAAAAAAAGAAAAAAAAGGAGAAAAGAAATGTAATGACCCAGTTCAAGTGTGGTTTGGTTTCTTTCATCATGTTTTCTCTATTGCATCATTCTCTTCATCCTCTGAGATATTCAACTTCGTTTCCCAATAACTACATCCTTTCTTTCTTGACCTTAGCCACATATCACAATATAATAAAAGTCCTTTTGATTTATGCTTGCATTTGCTTTGCTAGTGGTAAAGAACTTAGATTCTTGTCAAACCTATGGAAAGAGTACTGGATAGGGTGTATTTGAGTGTAAACACAAGCCTATACACTTTTGAGTGATGAGTGACATACACAGTATCCTTGGTGAGGGATTTCTAACTTAGATTCCCCTTTGTCAAGTAAATTTCCATGAAGTTTGTTTTCTTGAGTCATGAGAAAATCACTTGGATAAGAAAGGTGTTGAATTGCTTTTGTTTACTTTTTACTTGTGATTGGAGCATTCACTTTTGAAACTTTTGTTTTTCTTTGTTATTCTCCCTTGGTCTTGATTTGTTTTGCCCAGGAGTGCAAATGATAAGTGTTGGGGAGTTGATAAATTCTAAATTTAATATATTTTATTTCACCTTATTCATTTATTTTGGGGACTATTCAGGCTAATTTTGATTTATTATATAATATTTGGAGTATTGGCCAATTTTAGGAAATAACATAAATCTAAATTGATTATGATATTATTGAGCTTAAATTATTAATATTCGGATTGATATCTTGTTATTGGATAATATTCTCAAATATATGATAAATCATGATTTTATTTAATTCTTACAGGACAAGGAAAAGCATATTAGAATATCCTACAGTGCAGAAATTTTCTTGAAAGCTAAAAGAGAACCTAATGGTGTAATTTTATTTGGGCTTCTTAAATTTTAATTGGCTCAAGTTGGTACCCAAAAACTCTCCCCTCCTTTCTTAAAATTTAACCTAACAGCCACCAAGAGTAGGGGAGAAACAAAAAAACAACAAAAACAAAAAAAAATTGTGATGGAATCTATTCCGTCAGAATTTCATACAAAATTCCTTTCCGTCATAATTTCCAACAGAAAGTTTGACGGAATTCTGTTCCGTCATTTGTTTGTAAGGCACCTATTATCGACGAAACGGAGTCCGTCAGAAATTCCTTCGGAAAAGCTTATTTGGTGGCAAATTCCATCGAAAATTCAGCGTTTGTTTTTGTAGTGTATGTAGATACTTCTAGTCTCTTCAATCCCTTCAACATTATTCCCTGTAATGATCAAATCATCCACATACACCTACACTACAATCATATAACCTTTAGACCATCTAAACCATAATGAATAATTATGTAGGCTTTGCTTAAAACCTCCTTTAACCAATGCTTGGCTCAACTTAGCATTCCATTGCCTGGATGCTTGCTGTAACCTGTACAATGTCTTTGACAACTTGCACACTTTCTCCTTTCCCATTTCCTTAAACCGTTGAGGAATCTTCATATACATGCATTTGAAACAATTGCCTATCATTCATTGCCGCTAGGGTAAGAACGCCCTAATTGGCACCATCTTCACCACTAGTGAAAAAGTCTCATAATAATCCATACCCTTTGTTTGGGTGTAGCCCTTTGCTAGTAGACGTGCCTTGTACTTTCCTATGTTCCTTCTGGAGTCATACTTGATCTTAAAGACCCATCACTTACATCCAATAGGTCTTTTTGCTGGTGGAAGTCTACAATTTTCCAATTGATGTTGGACTCCAATGCTTTTATTTCCTCTTTCATGGCCTCTATCCATTTTTGGTTTGTAGCTGCCTCTTCGAATGTCCTAGGTTCAACAATAGAATTAGTACAATGCATAAAATATTTACAAGTAGATGATAGATTACTACATGTATAATAATTTTGCAGAGGGTTTGGAATAACTCCTTGTCTAGTCAATCTAGCTTCTTGAACATCATGACGTTCTTGCTAGTCAACACCTTGTGGGCTGCTTAATCGGTCCTCATGCTAGCTGGGAAGTTATGAGTTTCATGCTCTTGGAGCCATCTTGGGGGTCTCCTATCTCGTGTAAAATGTCTTTGTAAGGGCAATGGCGGTGACCGCATAATGTTATGTTCAGTTGGGCCTCCCTCGTCTCCTTTTATTCCCTATTTCAAAGAAGATTTTTCATATTCATAAAGAAAAGGGTTAGTTGGTTTTAAAGAAGCTCCCCCTGAATTGGAACTTTCCTCCTCCTTGAAAGGAAATCTTCACTCCATAAATGTTACATGATGACTAAACATCATCATAGTGCACAGATTGAATAAGATACAACCTTTTTGAGTAGTAGGGTACCCCCTAAATACATATGGATCAGCCCTAGAGTGAAACTTATCAACTTTTTGCAATTTAGTAGCAAATGCCAAACATCTAAATATTCTCAAATGGCTCAAAAAAGGTGCATGATCATGTTTCATTTGATAAGGAGTTAAGTAATTCAGCACTTTAGATGGTGTTCTATAAATTAAATAGGCTACAGCCTTAACACTGCCCCCCAAAACTTTATGGGAATCTCTATATGCAACATCAAACACCTAACAACCTCTAGAAAATGCCAATGTTTCCCCTATACAACCCTAATTGGCTGAAGAGTGTAAGAACATGAAGTTTGATGTAATATCCCTTTATCAGCAAATAAAGATTTAACTAAAGAGTTCACAAACTCAGAGCCATTATCACTTCGTACCATTTTAATATTAGCCTTATATTGAGTGGAAACATAGTTTTCAGATTTTTTTTTTGGTGAAAAGTTTTGAATTTATGTAACATGAGAAATATCCAAACCCTACATGAAATATCATCCATAATAGTTAAGAAATATCAAAATCCTTGATGTGTGGGTTCCTTATAAGGGCCCTACACATCGATGTGAAGCATTCCAAAACAATAAATGGATTTAATGGAACTAATAGGGAAAAAGGAGATGAGACTGTTTTGATTGAACACAAATATCACAATGTGAATTATTAGAATTAGTAACATGATCTTTTATTTCAACTAAGTGTTTAAGAACATGTGTAGAGGCATGTCCAAGTCTATAGTGCCAAACATCCATGTTTACATCATTCAAGGAAGAAACACTTTGAAAGGAAGAATAAAAAGAACTTTGAACTTTAGAAATACAATCTAAATGTATGTCTTCTTGCAGCACAGAAAGCCCATGATAGAGCTTAATTACCAATCCCCTTAATCTTCCCACTCAAGGTATCCTGCAAAATACATACATTAGGAAAGAAAAGTGCTACACAATTTTCATGCGAAGTGAGTTGAGAAACAAAGACCAAATTGAACTTTAGTCCAGGTGCATTTAGTTTAATATCCTGATTTGTGATTAGGGCTAATGACTATGAGAATTATTGTAATTAGTGTAATTAAGCACTTTTGGAATTAATGTAATATGAATTTGGTGTACATATATGTGGTATTTAAGATCAAGGGTTGAGATTCCTTGGCTATGGGTTAGAATCTGGTGTATTAAGCTTATGTGAGCTCTTTGAGAGAGTGTGTAGATTTGGACAAGTGGCATGGTGGTGGCTATGGGATGTGACACTAAGTGACAAAAAGCCACTTTTCTCTCTCCCTTCTCTCTCATTTTTGGTTGAGTGTGGGTAAGGGGAGGAGTGTGCACCTTCATCATCATCTCACCATCCCTCATATTCTCTCTCTTCTCTCTAATTCCGGCGACCTTGAGGCAAGAAAGAGCTAGTAAAGCTTTGATTCTTAGGTAAGCAATGATCTCCTTAAGCTCAAAACCTCTTCTCTAATGTTGTTCATCTTATTGAGAGCTTCAACTTGGTAATTTCAGAATCT
Organism: Inga leiocalycina; assembly: GCA_963242795.1. Classification (NCBI taxonomy): domain Eukaryota; kingdom Viridiplantae; phylum Streptophyta; class Magnoliopsida; order Fabales; family Fabaceae; genus Inga; species Inga leiocalycina. The sequence continues at coordinate 67,059,393 of OY725321.1, forward strand.
TGAAAGAGTGTTGATTTGTGAGTTGGTCAAAATTGAAAGTTGGAGAATCAAGATTCTGGATTGGGCAAAGTGAAGAGGTAGGCATTTAGTGCATTTGGATATATTGTTTGTGATTTTTGGATAAGTTTAGAAAAATCTCGAAATTACCCTAGTTTGTACTAAATGTGGATTTTAGGAATTTCATTGTGTTTGATATTGAAAATGGTTTAATGTGGAGTTGTTTGATTGTTGGATATAATCTGGAATGTTGGAATTAAGTTGAATGAAATTTGGATATTGTGTATCATGGAGACCTTAGTGTTTGATTGTGGTCAAAATGGTTTTTGGGAGTATTTTTGGAGTTGTCAATGTGTTCCCTAGTTAGTGCTAAGAGTGTATGAGCTTTGGGAGGAGTTTGGGAACCATTGGGTATGATTTTGACCATCTGGGATTTTCTGGTTTTTGCTGTGTTTTTGGTCTCTGATGCACAACACTTGAGCAGAGGAAGATCGTGCTCGATGTCTACGTGAGTTTTTCCCTTTATGCTTCGAGTTTTGCCTGGATTCTTTGAATGAGACTCGAGTGCACTTCTTTGTTCTCTAGTGAGGGAAGATCATGCTCGAGTGAGCTTGGGTCTACTCGAGTAATAGTGTGAGTCCAGTGTTGGGGTTGTTCTTAGGTCCTCACTTGCTGGTTTATGCCAAGAGTGTGTTCTAACACTCGCAAGCACAGCCGTCTCACCCGAGTACTGAGGTTATGCTCGAGTTAGCTTTTGCCTCTGGTGTGGTTAGTGCTCTCGGGTTGTCACTCGTGGGGTAGCACTTTCGGGGACTCAAGCATAATTTGGGTCATCGCCTGAGTGCAGAGCTTGGTGCTCAAGTGATGTGAGCACTTCCTGGCTGTGAAGGTCGCTCTCTGTCAAGCACTCGTGGGTGAGAGTTGTCCTCACCCGAGCACAAATCTCTCATCACTCGAGTGAGATCGTTTTCACTCGAGTGAGATGGTCAGAATTCAGTGTTGTGCCTTCGAAAAAGGGGTCTTTGGGGTAGTGTCTTCCAACCCTTTAGGCATATGTTTAGGCCTCTAGTAGTCACCTAAAGAGTCCTAAATGATAACCAACTAAGTGTATTATGAAATTAAGAACTTGGAAAAGAGATTGATTGGTTGTCCCTAATTTGGTATAGGATTTGATATTTGTCGCCCTCGTGAGACTGCGATACCGAAGCCAGTCAGGAAAGATACAGGTAGTGACTCTTTCTTTATACTTTTTGTGATACATTGTATGTGTGCTATATCATTGTGATGAGATAGATTTCGTATGCTGCAAGTTTTGTAAAAATTGTGTGAACCACCGCTATACCAACAGTCCCTGAGTCGCTAACAACGATTCGGGTAAGGGCTGTGTGCCTTCCTGGCGGTAAAAGGGGATGAGGTTAGGGTATGTTATATGTGATTATGTGGGCTAAAAGGCTAATTGTGAGCCGAAAGGCTATTTGTGAAGGCCGATGGGCCATTTGTGAAAGCCGAAAGGCTATATGTGAGCCGTAAGGCTATTTGTATGCACTGCCATTCTAATAGTCCCTGAGTCGCTAACAATGGTTTGGGTTAAGACGGTGTGCCTTCTCGGTGGTAAAAGGGGATAAGGGTGGAGTGTGATTTGCGTTGCTGATATGAGATGATTTGTTTACATATTATGTGATTACGTGTGGTATGAATAATTTGTTACTACTGGGATTCTTTAGAATCTCACTCTTTCCAAATGCCTAACCTTTTCAGACAGGATGAGTGTATCGAAAGGGAAGCAGACAACCAGGAGTAGTAAGTATTACTCTAAGACTTTAGTGGTAGTTGGTTATCTTTATTTTGGTTTTGGGATTGCTAAGTGTATATGAGATGTAAATGAATATTTTGGACATGTAATCCCCATTGTTGGGAAACCTTAAACCCATGTTATATATGTAAGTAACCCGGGGTTTGCCGGGATTTTAGTTTCCGCACTCTGATATTTCTTATGCGATTTGATTTCTCAAGTAATTATATCCATACGTGAATGTGAGACCAAGATTATTATATTTTCAATTGATTTTTGAAATACCCCATCTTGTGATGAGGGATTAATAGTTGTTGATTTCATTTTATTGGTCTCTATTTCACTTAAATTTCGTAATCCGGATATAATTACGGTGAGGGGGTTACATTTAGAACATCCTTTAACACAATATTATTACCAATTAAAACACTTCCTATATGAGTAAAAGTTAGTTTTTCACCATGATAAGTTTTATATATATGCAAGTGGTGCAAGTTACAAACTACATGTTTAGAGGCACCATAATCCAATAACCAAATAAGATTAAGACAAACAGAATAAATCAAACCTAAGGTGGTGCCAACTACACCCACGGAGGTCTCTGAATTATCCTTGGTGTCCTTTTTGTCATTTTGAGACCCTTTCTCAAGCATCCTGAGCAGCTGCTCATATTATTGTGGAGTAAGATTGGCAGCAACTATTGCTATATTAACTAAAGAGTTAGAGGAAGAATTACTATGAGCAGACACCTCCCTTATAGGTCGTGGCTTCCACTTAGCTGGAAATCCTATAATTTTGAAGCATTGATCCTTCTTATAACCTTTTCTATTGTAGTGAGTGCATATATCCTGGCTGCTTCATCTTCCTTGAGGTCATCTCACCTACCTCGATCACTCCCAATCGAAGCAACCAGACGGTGCAGGAGCTATAGACTGAAAGGATCACTGAGCTTCATGTTCATAAATCATCGAATATGCTTGGTTCACAGTAGGCAAAGGCAGGAGAAGCAGAATGTGGTTTCGAGCTTGATAATAGTTGTCGTTTTAGTCCTATCAAGAACTGTAAGACACATTGTTCTTGGACTTATATTGTTGTGAGGTTCAAAACTGATATGACAGGAGGGCCACTAAGCTATCAAACTCTTCCTACAAATCTTTCAGGCATGAGTAATAGGTAGCAACAAACAAAGACTCTTGTGTAAGAGTATTAATCACACGGTGCAGGCCATAAATTTTAGAGCCATCAGCCTTATCAAAATGCTCCTTGAGCCCCGATAATGAGCTCTCACAAAAGGTAATCCCACCAAAAATATTTTTATCTATAAAGTTCATAAGCCAAGAAAGTACCGCTACGTTGCACCGATCCCAATTGGATTTCAAATAATCTTCTTGAGCATCTTGAGTACAAGTGCCATCCACAAACCCGAATTTATTTCGACCGATCGAGGCAATACACATAGCACGGCTCCAAGTCGGATAATTGCCGGACCCTGTAAGCATAGAAGGGACAAGCATCGACTCCTGAGTATCTGATGGATGAAGGAAAAGAGGATGATTCAAACCAAGATTAGCAAGATTTGTCTTGTGACCTTCCCCAGCCATGTTGAAGCGATAGACAAAATGAGAAACATGGTGAACTAGAATCGCGAGCAAATAACAGAGACACACGATCAAGAATTGCAATAGGATTCATTGCCAACAAGGAGAAACAAGGCAGGCGATGGGAGAAGATACCGCCATGGATGCTAGGATGAACAAAGCTGGCGAAAGAACGAGTGTAGCAAACAATCGGCGAAAATCATGGGAATTTTTTATTTGTAGTGGGAAGGACGTCGAGAATCACGATTTGGTTGGAAAGAATGAAGCTGATAGTCAAGAATGGGTATTAGGGTTTGAGATGGGTAATCAAGAAACGGTATGGAGCAACCCGACTGAAGATGAAAATGGGCCCCAAAATCAAATGGTGGGCACTGCTACCATGTCAATTGGATTGATTGAACTTTCTTATTAATCACTGACAGTCACTTCACAACATCACAATACCTTGCCTTATATAGACCTGCAAGTCCAACTAATAACCTAGCCCAATTGGGCAACATACAAGCACTACACCTAATTACAAAGACTAACTAATCAAAAGTATCACTAATAATCCTAAGCATATCCTATCAATAGTTTGTTAAAAAAAGCATATAATCAACCATCAGTGCCCATCCGCCCAAGTGTTGGGGAGAATTTCAGCTACTGCCTAGTTTGGAGAACTAGAAGACATTTTTAGAACTCGTAAGAGTTTTGATGGCTCAGTTCTATCCAGCTTTTGAATTTGGAAACTTTCAAGCTTTTTTACTAATAACAAGTTGGTTGGATCTCAGTTCCAAGTTAAACTTCTCCATGCATAAAAGTGATCAAATCTAAAATTTTACAATAATATGAGTATTTATTATAATCGATTGATATCTTCCCAAAAAGTATATTTTGGTTACTAATATTATATTATAAATACAGTTTTACATTATCAGTCAACAATTGCATTTTGTTAACGTGAAGTGAATCAGTTCGAAACCATATTTCTCTTCCTTCTCTAGCCATAAGATCAACATTTGAATTATTTATATTTAATCTTCTATAAAACTATTATTAAATTGTTAAAATATGAAAAGAAAAATAATTAACTAAATAAAGTTGCTAGATTTTTATATGAATAATTCAATACTACAAAAAATTAAAAAAAAAATTCTGTAAAACTAAATGGGCTTAATTTTGTGGTCTCTGATCTCTTTCTGATGAACAGATTTGCTCTTCCCTCTGTGCCTATTGATTTTTTGCTGTGATTTTTCTTAAGTGATCTATGCAGCAACGTAACTTTAATTACAGTAGTTGCAGTAGAATATTTTGAACCATATTGATTAAAAAAACGAATATTTTGAACCATTACGCACAACTATTTGACCATCATTAATCCTTCAGTTAAATAGCCCATTCTCTGATTTTCTTTCTCTTTTCGTTGTCACATTGAATAGAGTATTCTAATATTAAAGGTTTTATCTTAGAAATTTCAGATGAGACCGCTCAGCATTAACTGCATTATTGTATAATAGTAAGTGTGAAAACAAATATTACAATCAATACTAGGAAAAAGATACACACCGTTCTAAATGTCACACCAAACAGAGAGAAAAGAAAATGGCATATAGCCACAACTCTTCCTAACATACAAACACATAATAGATAAAGCAATTTAAACGAATCCAAATGAATTACACGTATATATGCTAGAAAACCAGCCACAATAGATGACGCAACTAATAACAGATGAGCCACAGTAGTGAAGCATTTTCTGGTTTCAATTGGAAGGAGGTGGAGATAAGAAAGGTAAAGAGGGAATAGTGGGGAGAGTGGGCATAGTGGGGAGAGTGGGAATAGAGGGAATGTTTGGAATGGTAGGCATAGAAGGAAGAGGAGGAAGTGTAGTTGTTGGTTTTGGAAGATTTGGGAGATTTGTGGGCAAAGGAGGAACAAAATTGCTAATTGGGATTGTAGGCAAAGGTGGCAACCCTGTTGGTTGAGGCAAGTTACTTGGAATTCCGGGCATGTTTGGAATCGAAGGCTGTGTTGTTTGGAGAAGATGACGAGCTGCGGCTACGCTCGAAGTCATCGTGTTCGAGAGAGTGAACGCTACTAGGAAAGCTGCGATGAAGATGGATTTGCAGGAAGAGGCCATGGTTGAATTATGAACTGAACAAGTGAAGAAAAAGAAGAAGAAGAAAGATATATGAGAATGCTTTGGTTTTGAGTTTTGATGAGAATCCATGGGGGTTTCTTGGTGTTTATATAGATAGAGGTAGCTGGGTATTTGTATGGTTTGGAGAACCATAAAGAGACTTTTGGGATATCTTTGTTAGTTCACCAATACTATTGGAGTATAGATATGGATAGAGGTAGGTGGGTAATTGTATGGTTTGGAGAACCATAAAGAGACTTTTGGGATCTCTTTGTTCGTTCACCAACACTATTGGAGTGTATACACACACACATACTATTGAGGTACCACCGTAATACTGATAATGTGGTTGGTAATTCGTAAAAGCTTAGGTGATGGAGTCTTTGGAGGCTGGAAAGTGTGTGCTCATCGCAATTATAAGTGTACCAAGAACTCGTTACTATGGTGAGATCTGCACTGTGAAAATAGAATTTCCACGATTCAGATTTTGAGATTTCCAAATAATAATTTTTAAATAAAACATTATTTTTTAAGGAATTGATAGTTAAGATATATTTATTGTAGATTTGGTACAAATTAAAATATATTTTTTTTAAAAAAAGTAAAAGTGAAAAAATTTATTTTGAACCATCTAAATTAGGTATGAACGGTTTATAATGGTGATAAGTTTTTGTCTGTTCATCATTACACTAAGTACTTAAACCGTTTCCGTCGATATAGCCAAACATGTCCCACATTAATGCATACTTTGACTAGGATCTAATTCAGGACAAAATCGTCATGTTCACATTTTTAAGCAAATCTATAAAACGTTTTGGCACAATATGTATTTTATTGAAAAAATATTAGGTGGGTTGGGTTTGGGGGATCCACCACGGCCCGGGTACACCTTGGAACTCAAAGAACTCTTATAAAGATAGTTATAAATTGCCAATCAAGAAGTTTCTCATATCAGTAGTAGGATTTTAACTCACAACCTTGTTAATTATGAACCAATTCCTTCTTAATTAGAGCAACTTTTATTGGATTTTTTTAGTATTTATAAATATTTATAAATTAATTAACAGATCGAGTAATTAACATTACTTGACAGGCTGACACCCCTGTCCATGGTTTGTTAAGAAAAGAAGGGCATATATTCATCGACGCAAGTTTTTTGGAAGAATGGTACTTAGTTTGGAGAACCACACACACATATATATGTATATATGAGTGTGTGTGTGTGTATGGTTCCCAAATTCAGTAGCTGGTGAGCTATATATATTTAATTATCTATTGGAATGACACTTGTTGACGACTTTGAAGGCAATTTAACGATAATTAAACACCTTAATTTTTTGCAAAATGATTATTTAAGGACATTCTAAAAAAAATATTAATTGTAATTAAAAATCTTGAATTTTTTATATTCCGAAAAAAGGAAACTAAATTGCAGCAATTACTCAATGTATTCATTTTTAAAGTCCAAATTGCCCTCTTAAACCCCGTGAAGAGAATTAATCTGCCTGCCCCCTTCCCAGCAAGAAGGAATCATATCCTTCCAACAACGCCACCTCTTCATCCTAAGAAAATGGTTGGAATATGCCTAGACAACCATTTGAGGATTAGGGTCCAAGCCTAATGCGAATAGGACTATTATGTAAATATAGAGACACATGAGTCCAAAGGAAGAATTTTATCTTTATGATTTAAAATTCAAATTAGAGTAAGTACCCATAGTGAGATGAGATAATATCGGTTGTGGGAGTCAGTTTTTAAGATACCAATAGAAAACTTACTTGAAACTTCTCTATGGTTCTCTTCCTCTATGATGGTGAATCTACCGTAAAATATGATCGAAGTCCATAATGGTGTTCTAATCTTATGTGGGTACTTTAGCAAAATAATGGGTTCCCCTTCAAAATTGTTGATAACAATGACAACACCAGCATCGCCATTGAACAACACCGGCAGGAACACACAGTTTCTCTAAGTGAGGAGATTCATTCCTTTTTAGTTCTTATTGGGTTCTTCAATTTACGGGAATATGTACAAGAAAGCCAGAGATATATCTACTTCAATCACCACCAAAGAGAAGATTGAAGTCGGCAAAACAGGGCAACCAGAGTTGGTGAAAAGAAACATGTGTGCGATCCGGAAAAAAAAATCGAATATATATATGTGTGTAGTTTTTGTTATTTGATATTATAATAATATTTTTAGATAATATTAAATCTCAATTGTTCATAGTTGGTCAAACAGTGAGAATAAATAAATGGATGGAGAGGTTTATGTCCAAAGGAAAATATTTAGGTCAAGATCCTTATATCCTCACATCAAGTTCTCCAGTCAAATATAGTGATTTGTTATAAATTTTTTTTAAATAATATCATTTATCTTGAAAGACATATAAAAAGAATAGGACACATGACTATGTATGATTGGATATCTTCATATAATGGATATAAGGAAGGAGGTTGAGGTAAGAATGGTCCATATATATGCGCATGCATATGTGAGATTGTTAAAATAAATAGGAAAGTTAATATCTTTGCCGATTATCTGTTAGTGAATTTAAAACAAACTTCTGGATTTTTCAAAATAGAAAAAATATATATAAACAAATATACATTCATACATACATGCATACATATAATATTGTAAATTTCTCTCTCATTTTTAATAAACTAGATAAATAATGACGAGTTTGTATGAAACAAATATAATGCCAAGTGAATATCCTTAAATTATCTTTGGATCACAAATTGTTGTCAAGAATTTATGTTGATATATATAATTATTCATGAGATTTTCTAAATATCATATCTCTTAACAAGCCCTGATTTTAGAATGTGTATAATTATATCAGACCAAGAAAAAAGAACATGTCTATAAATAAAGGTAATCAAGACAGCACAACGATAAAAAAAAGGAAGAAAAGAGCAAGAGTCTTGAAACAAATAAAGAGAATAGAGTTGGAATTTGCGAAAAGAACAACAATAAAGGTATAATTGATTTCATGTACTTGCTCGTCATATCAACATTTGCTTAGAGAAGAAATCAAAAAATCAAGAAATAAAAAAAGTAAAAAAAAAACATATAGAAAGATCATCTATCAAAGAATTGTCTCAGGTAAAAAAAAAAAATCTATCGAAGAATTGTCGGTAATATTTAAAGTTTGTAACATCCTGTTTATGGGGAAAAGAAAAGTTGGTCATTGTCAGATTATATATTAGGATATTAAAATAAATAATACATAAAGTTTGTTATATCCGAGGCAAAGGAAGTGATGGGAATCCAAAGGGCAATTTTGTCGATTTCGCTAGGCATCCTGCTTGACATTCAACTTTCAAAAAGTGCATGTGGAGTAAGACATATAAGCTCTCAATTAAGTCATTTTGTTTTATTTTCTATGTAGTTTTATTATTTAAAAGAATCATTTTGTATTTACTGATTATTAGGAAAAATTTGATCTATTTTTTTTAAATATTTTGAATTATCCTACAAATATTTTAAATTTATTTGTATTTTCTTTTTAGGATTTTATTTTATATGAGGGATCTCAATGATATTATTAATATCTTATTAGTATCCCTGATTTAATTATTTTTAGATGGCTCCTCAATTTTTAGAAAGCCTTTTTTTATATATATTTTTTGAGTTATATAAGGGTTAGAAAGTTTTTTTATTTAACAGTCGAGTTCTACTTAGTTATTGCAGATTATTGAATATGAAACTTATTTTGCAAGTTTTCTTGTGAGTTAATATTTGGGTTAGAACTTAGAATACGAATAGGTTGTAAAAGTTTGATCAATTTTTATGGGACCTTTTTATAGCTAAGGATCTAGAAACAAGTTTCTCTAGGATTTTGGTGGATCAAATCCCATATTTTTGGGTTTTATGATATAATTCCCTCATCTCTTATTGCCATCGCTTTAATTTCACGTACGTTCTTTATATATGTATATATAGACCTAGCGTCTTCTAAATAAATAAAGAATCGATCAAAGAAATTGAGGGAGAGAAAGGTACAGGTCAACTTCTAAAAAGTATACTTATTGGTAGAGGAGAAAATTCTTTATATTCTAAGCCTCGAAAAAGATTATGTCCTTAACTAAATTCAAAAAAAAAAAAAAAAGGAGACATACACTGAACAACATCAGAGAAAAAAATGAGCCCTTTGAGAAGCCAACTGGGTGGAGATTCTGCTCAGAAGATACAGAAGTCATAAAAGACTATCTTTATAATAAAATCATGGCACAAAAATTACCTTTCGAAGGTATAATCGTTGAATACAACCTTTGGGAAATCTGGGATATCTGGGAACGTTTTAGTGAATATGTGGTTAAAACAGTTCACGGTGAAGATCTCTACGTGTTCATCACAAAGGTAAAGAGGAAGAACCCTCAATCTAGAAATGCAGAAAGGATGGTGGGGTTAGGTTCTTTGGAAGAAACTCATGCAAAAAATATAACAGTCAACATAAACAATTCAAATAATCAATTTGTGATTGGATTCATGAAGAGGTTTAGATTTGAGAAAAGTAGAACTGATCAAGATGGAAAATGGATCATGCATGAGTATTCTCTTCATCCATCGCTATTTCCTTCTAATTATTATTACCTAGAAGTGAGTATGTTTTCCTTAATATTATATTTTTAGTTATAAAAAACTTACAAGTCAGAAGTGGTTTAACATTTTTTTCTTGTAATTTACAGATGAAAGATTACGTTGTCTGTAGGATAAGAAAAATTGATAGACCCGTCAAAAAAAGGGCGAAAAGAAAAGAGCCAGAAACAAATCCACAAAAATATTATGAAAAGCAAAAAGATAATCACAGAAACAAGAGGAAATGAGTAGAGCCAAAAGAAAATATTCCAAAAACAAACTTTGTGAAGAAAAAAAAAATAATCAAAGAATTCCACCGGCCAAGATCCAGGAAGAAGAGAACAAAATGTCCGTGGATGATTTCTGTTCTTGGTTAGAGACAAACTTAAGGTATAATATAGTTAAATTACATTGTTGGGTTAAACTATAGAAGCTTAAAAGTACTAAAAGTAATCTTTAATTTTACATAATTTGAAACATAATTCAAAAAATATGTGATGTAGTTCTGATGACGATCAAGTCATCCATGAACAGTTTTACACCTCAGGCAGACAATTTTTTGAAGTATGATATGTTTTTTTAAATCAATTTCTTTTTTAAATAAATGTATGTTTGGATATTTATTATTTAAGCAAGGAAAAAAATAACTATACGAATCTTTTCTTGTTATTTGAAAAATTATGTATTTCTTTACCGTGCTGCAGTTTAGAGGAAGGAGGGTGCCAAAAGATGTTAATGCTCGGTGCAAGACGTGGCATAGCACGTGTTTGGCAAATATAAATTGGTGTTATTGATTACTTTGAATGTTTCATACTTCATACCATGAATATTGTAAGACAAATCATTTATAAATCAAAGTTACATCACTGTCGTATGAAAAAAAATCTAATTATGATACAAATTATATATACACATATACACTCTGTTCAATAAAATCACGTTATCATTTTTAATGACAATTTGATATTATACTTTTAGTTGAACAATGTCCAACTTAATCAAAGGTAATATGTGCAATTTCCCAGCCAACAAAAATTGATCAAATTGATAAGTAGTTGGCTCATAACCTACTGAGTCTAGGGGTACATTCTAAACCTGATGAGGCATTGAAATCCAACTCATGTAAATGTTGAATGTATATAAAAAAATTTCCCCCATTAATTCCATTTAACTTGCTCTCTTTATTATTAGAAATTGGCTAAAGTATACTTTTAGTCTTTTAAGTTTTATATGCAGTATGCTTTTAGTCCCTTAACTTTATAAAGTATACTTTTAGTCCTATATTTCTAACACCGTTAATATTGTTAACGAAAAATATTGACACAATAAACTCAAATGATGACTATGCAGGAGATAAAACATATTTAATTTTTAATTTTTTAAATATAATACATTTAGATTATTAAATTAAAATAAACTGACAAATCACTGCTAAAAAAATCAAGATTTTGATATTTAGATTATTAAACTAAAATTTATTAATACAATCAAGGTTTTGATATTGATTGTTTCATTAAATTTTTAGATATATTTAACTTACATATATTTTAAATTTAAGATTGCAGCATTTATTTACATAGTCGTCACTTAAGTTTGCACAATCATCACTTAAATTTATTGTATCAGCATTTTCCATTAACAACATTAACGGTGTTAGAATTATAATATCAAAAGTATGCTTTACAAAGTTAAGAAATCAAAAATATACCTTATATAAACTTAAAAGACTAAAAGTATATTTTACCATATTAACCAAAAGAGACACTTATAATTAAAGGAGAGATTCATGTGGCGCAATAGAATTAAAGTTGAGTCCTACTTCCATATATATAAATGGACCCAATAGGCCAATACGATACATATAACTTATTCGAACAAAGTGGCATGGCTTCATGATAAAACATGTATAACTTCATTAAAACACTTCGTTGGATTGTCTGCTGTGTGGGCTTTTAGTTAATTAGGCTTATGGGCTAAAAGCTCTTTAAAATGATCTTTAGCAGGGATGGAGGTACTTAAGGCATAATTTTTAACCACCTCTTGAAATCATTCACACTTCACAAAAATTTATTGGCCAGATTTGTATCCCTTTCATAAATTGGTTTCTTTCGGCTTTTTCTCTAGTGTTTGTCTGCTCTACATCCAACATTGATGAGATTGGAAATGCATATGATATTGTGTTCTTATTTTTTACACGTCATCTGTAGATTCGTAACTTGATGATAATGGGTATCCAGCATAATCAAAGAAGCTTCCGCTTCTGCAATTATTAAGAGTTGCAGGGGTAAAGAAAGGAAGGGAAAGGAGCTGAAGTCTTAATCATCATTTTGTTTGAATTAGATTTGAAGGTGGAAAATAGAAGCAAAATGCTAGATTTACAACCTAAAACAACACCAAAACCTTATACCATTGTGTGGGGTTCGCTAGCTTTATAATCCAAATAAGGTCAATTAAAATATTAACATCAAAATTACACTTCCCTTCTCAATTCTGAACTTCTCTCCTGCATGTCCTTTGCTAGTTGAGAAATAATAATACTTCTGAACCCTTCCTAAGAGATCTCAATTGCATGAAAACCATCATTGCCCTGCTTTTCAACCAATGTTGTATGCTCAGAACTACTCCGTCGTTATTACTTTTATCCCATATAGATGTGGACAAAAATCGCTGTTAAATTCTTTTGGAAGGTTTTCGTCAATTTCAGTTACAAACTAATGATTGATTGATAAAGAAACTAATCTGCCTGTTTTTTGTATTTTTTTGATTAAAAGTGATAAATGAGATGAATTACCCTTGGAATGATGTGTACGTGCATTACAAAAAAATTGTGATTTAATAGCGGTTAAAAGTGAGTATTTATAGCGGTTTTAACCGCTACTAACATAATTAATAGCAGTTTAAGAAACCACTACTAAATCCACTGTTGCAAATGAATTTGTAGTGGTTATAAATAACCGCTACTCAAAGGGAATAGACTGCTACTATATTCGTTGCGGTTAATAATCACCGCTACGAAATTAAAGATCTGAGGAACCTTTCTTGCTAATTTGTAGCGGTTATATAACCGCTACAAATTCCAACAGCGAATATTTTATGGCGGGAAATGAAAATAAGAATTTGTAGTGATATTTGTAGCGGTTATTAAACCGCTACAAAATTGAATATAAAAATCGCGGGAATATTTAGTAACGGTTAATTAACCACTACAAAATAGAATTTAAAATTGGTGGGAATCATTAGTAGCGGTTATATAACTGCTACAAATTTTAGAAAATTCAAATTTGGCACGCTGATTTTAAAAATATATTTGTAGTGGTTATAAAACAGTTACAAATTTCAGAAAAATTACAAAAAAAAATTTACAATTATCTTTTTCCTTCTTGATAATATTAAATTAAATATTTTATTATTTTAATAGTTTAGCTAATTTAATTAGCTTATTATTCATGAGTTTGGGTCATTTATAATTTTAAAGGAATGATTTAATGATAAGTTTGAAAATTATATTGATAATATTATTGGGGATAAGTAGATAATAAGGAACTATTATGTGGTCCGCTTTAATGTGAATATGATTATGTAAATAAATATCTGAAAAAAATAGTAGGAATAAATATTATGCGAAAGAAAAATAGTATTGAAATAAATAATTTAAGAATTTATTACCATATTTGATCACCGTGTTAAGCTCCTCGGCTCATAGAAAAAAAGTTGAAAATGAGAGAAGATGAAAAAGAGGTAAGGTGGAAAGAAAAGAGGGAGTGTTTGAAATGAGATGTGGTTAGGGTATTTATAGGTATAAGCGTGGAACTTGCAACGTTTAGTATCACGTGGTTGTAGCGGTTTTATTTTTGTAGCGGTTATTTTTCATTTTTGTAGCTACAAATATTTTTTAAATTTTTTCAAAATTTTTTTTTGAAAAAACAAAAACCTAATTTGTTTCAAAATAAAAACATAATTTGTTTGATCAGTCATCCAAGCCATCCCTACAGAAATTGTATAAAAAAATTGTTAGCGATGTGTTTTTTGTTAAAAAAATTTAATTAAAATGATTTGAATTTAAAAAACGAACCGAACTATAGGTAAATTGTGATCGCTTTCAGGGAAGAAGTTTTCAAAATTGGCGAGTTGAAATGGCTTACTCTCGTAGGCGATGTTATCACCATCACCCATATCGTAAAGGTCTCGAGGCTTTAAATGAACAACCACGTGCCAATCCCTATGTCTCTCGTCCTCAACATAATAAACCTGGTGTGCTTCTAAGACAAGAATACACAACTCATCATTTTGAGAATGACCAATGTGAATTGGCCGCGAGCAATTTATTGATGTGATGCATAAGTCGTCAATTGTGAGTCCCTGGGAAATAGTGGTATTTGTCCACAAACACTTGAATAGTGTAACGCTGAAAATTAAGTTCCACGACATCAAGAAGCTTTCCATGGTAAGGGATGCTTCTGAACTGCATGTTGGCATCACTGCTGCTCGCATAACTCCTTGTTCCAAAGGTGCCATAAACATCCGAATTTTGAGTTTGCAATCCTTGATCATGTGAAACCATGCAAAACTTGAAACCATTGATATTGTAGGTTGTAAACCTTTTTGCATGATCAAGAGGGCCAATTGTGAGAGTTCTGAAATCTAGTGAGTGTGGGTTGTTGTCATTTAGTATTCTGCGCACAAACCAGCTTGAAAATTCTCTGTGGACCTTTTTGTCAACTTCAGAGGATGTTTGTGCACGAATCCTGAGTTGACGCTTAACATAACTTCTGAATTCCCTGCAATTAATCATGGGAATGCGATAGTGAAATGAAAGTGAAAAATGTTACGAAAGATATAGAATAACATGTGAGTATACAATTTTTACTGTATGAAAGGTTCAACTTGAGTGCAATTAATCAAGACATGTCTATGTGTTTGCAACTTCTCAGTTGCCGTTAGTTTGAAGTTCTTAGTTCCTCCAACTAGTTTACTAACACGAGGGATAAATTCTATTGATGTTGCCACGGGTTCTGGACAATCGTCTACATGAGGTGGTCAGTTGAAGGCGGTCTCAATGTCATCAAAGTACCTTGAACAGAAATACAGGACCTCATCCCCTATATAACCTTTAGCTATAGAACATTCTGGCTAAGTCTTATTCCTCACGTAAGATTTCATTTTCCTAAGAAACCTACAAAGTGAAGAAGGGCAAAATGATACAAAATGCTTAAAAAGGAGACTAACAATAATAAGAACTATTAATGACGCACATATATAAAATTAGTACCTCTCAATATGATACATCTATTGTAATATCCTGATTTGTAATCAAGGATTAGTAGCTTCACAGGATGTAATTAATGTTAATTAAGCATATTTGAGTATATGTTGTGTGTTATGATATAAGGATGATTAGTGATGATTTCATGAGTCAAGAACCAATCAGGGGTAAAACGGTAAATTTACCAACTGTCTGGTTAGCTAATGATGAGAAAAACCCCTTAGTAATCAAGATCAATGGTTGAGATTGAAAGACCAAGGGGTGGAATTTGATGCAAGCAAGCTTAGGTGAAAGCATTGTGGGAAGAGTAAGATGATGCCAAGTGGCAAGCTTTGGACCATTGGATGAGTCAAAGTTTTCAAACACTCTTCTCTCTTCCTTCAACTCGTTGGTATGCATGGGGAAAAGAGAAGCAAATGATCATATCTCACCAACTCATTTCTCTCTCCATTTTCCTCCATTTCCGGCGAGCTTGACAAGAAAGAGAAAGGAAGAGTCTGAAATTAAGATAGGTAAATGACCTTATAAGCTCAAACACTATTTATTGATATTGTTCAAAAGGTTAAGAGCTCTACTTCCATGTTTTCAGACTTGTGATCGGTGGTGTGTGGCAAAGTGAGGGATTTTGAAAGTGGAGGAATCCAAGTTCTGAAATCAGTAAGTTGAAGAGGTAGGTTTGTAATGCATTTTGATATATATGTCAAGATGTTTGCTTAACCAATGAGAAATCTGGAAATTAGACCTAATTATGATGTTAAATGAAGGGTAGTCTTTGATGAGAGTGTCACTGTTCATTTGGTCAGTTTTGACACTTGGGAGTGATTAGAAATTGATTTGAAGTTGAATAAGGGAAATGTGTGAAGTTGTGGTTTTGGTGGATTTATGGTTTAGAGATGAGATCTTGTTGTTGAGTGGAAATTTGGGTTGTCTATGGTTGTCAATGGGTTCCTTGTGATGATATATGAGAGAATGAGTAATGGTATGAGTTAGGGAACCATTGGAATTCATTTGGTGAATTCTGGTAAACCATGTCAGTTTCAGCGTTATGGGTATCTGGTGTGAATTCTCGAGTGAGAGAAGAACTCACTCGAGCACAGGATGAACGTGCTCGAGTGAGCATGTTTGTGCTCGAGTGAGGGTGCCTTTTTGGTGCTGCGGGTGAGTGTCTCAGGATATCACTCGTGAGTGATTGTCAAGAGTGCGCCTGGCACTCGCGAGCATTGAGGGATCACTCGCGAGCACTGGAGTTGTGCTCGAGTGAGTCTGTTGCCTGGGAGTTGGGGTGCTCTCGGGTAGGCACTCGCTGCCTTGTGCTCGCGAGCACTGAGGGTCAGTGCTCGAGCACAAGCGTTTGTGCTCGAGTGAAGGTGAAAGAAGAGGTTGAGAGGTGCTCTCGGGTTGTCACTCGCAGGCCTCACTCTTGTGGTGCTCGAGTGTGCTCGGGGTCTCTGCTCGAGCACAGCCTCTTGTGCTCGAGTGAGAGTGTGGATTTGTAGAGGAGGTTGCTCTCGGGCAAGCACTCGCGGGTGGTCACTCGCATGTGTGCTCGAGTGAGAGCGAGAGTCATGCTCGAGCACGGCCTTCTGTGCTCGAGTGAGAGGACCCAAAAATCAATGATTAGCTTTTCAAAGAGGGGTCTTTGGGGGTAGTTTCTCTTAACCCTTTAGGCATATGATTAGGCATTTAATGGCCATCTAAAGAGTCCAAATGAATACCAACTTAGAGTTATATTGAAGTAAGAACTTGGAAAAGGAAATTAACCAAATGTCCCTATTTTGATTATAGGATTTGATATCTGCTATCCTCGTGAGCCTACTGTGCCCAGAGACATCAGGAAAGGATCAGGTAGTGACTTTTCTTTCGTACCATTTGTGATGCATCGTATGTGTGTATTTTCATTGCTTTGCGATAAGTTCGTATGCTGCGACTTATGTGGATATATGTGAGCACCGTCAGTCCAATAGTCCCTGAGTAGCTAACAACGGTTCGGATAACGACTGTGTGTCTTTCCGGCGGAGAAAGGGGATGAGGATGAGGTGTGATTATGTGACATGAAAGCCGAGAGGCTGATTGTGGGCCGAAAGGTCGGTTATGAGCCGAAAGGCTATTTGTGAGGCTGACGAGCCGTTTGTGAAGCCGGATAGCTATGTGCTATAAGGCTATATGTATGCACTGCCATGCCAATAGTCCCTGAGTAGCTAACAACGGTTCGGGTTAGGCAGTGTGCCTTCCCGGCGGAGAAAGGGGAGGAGGCTGGAGTGTGATATGTGTTGCTGCTGTATGATGATTTACTTACATGCTATGTGCTTATGTGTGGTATAAATGCTTAGTTACTACTGGGATTCTTTAGAATCTCATTCTTTCCTTTAAACTAACCTTTCAGACAGGGCGGCTGGCTCCAAGGAGAAGCGCGTGACCCGAAGTGGTTAGAGTTTCTTAGGGACATTAGTATAGTTTTGTTGGTTTATTCATTTTGGGTAGGGATTACTGTATTATGTTTTGGAGATGTATATAGTTTGAAATACTTGGTTGTAATCCCTAAACAGGATTTGGAATTCTAGGTATGTAGTGAACCCGGGGGTTGCCGGGAGTTTGGTTATACACTCTGTTATTCGTAAATGTATATAAACTGCGCAGGTGATTATATTCGATAAGTTGAACTTGAGACTGGAAGAGGAATGAAGTTTAAATGAGTTTTAAACCATACGACGGTCTCTAATCTAATTTAATTACCTAATATCGAGTTATAATCACGTGTTTAAAAGCAGGGTGTTACATCTATCGATATTGAACTAGGTCAGCGAGCTTTGTTTTATAAATAAGGTGAACTGTAAGGTGAACTATCACAGTGAAAAAGGACGGAGGAAAGAGCATCTCTAAATGACAAAGTGTAAAGGTCTTCGATCCTATTGTGTGGTGGATCGTCTGTTGCCCACGGCACCTCGTGTTCCTCTGCAAAAGTGCTTGAAAAAAAATTATATGTATTAAAACAATATAAAACATTTAAAATTAATTAAAGTTAAATTATAATTTAATAATTATCAATTACAAAATTATATATAAATAATCTAATAAATACATTACTTGCCCCTCAGCGCCCCTCCTAAATTGGACAAAACTCGCCCAGTCATTCGGCAAGACTCCATTTGGGACGCTCTCTATTAGCTGCTCTAGAGGCATCGTCCCATCCTTATCCACACTATGGAAGAGACGATTCCTCCTGTTCCTCTAACCGTCGCCCATCTTCATCAGCGTGTACCTCTTTCGGTTGGCCCGGACGGCAAACCTCAGCTGTAAAAAAAATATTTAAATAAGAATAATTACAAATATCCTATTAAAAAATATTAATTAAATACTATTAATTACTTACACCACCACTTCCCACGCTAGGTCCACATTTTGAAGTAAAGGGGGAACCGCATCCAATTCGAGCCAAGGTCATTCAGGAAGCGGTTGAACAGGCGACCCCCATTGTCGATGGGCTGGTCCGTGCCCTCATTCCATGACACTACAACCCGTAGTGTCTGGTCCATGCAATTCAGACCGGCCACGTCCAGGCTCCTCGTAGACAGGTTCCCCTGTTCATCTACACAATTTACCACACATTAGATAATTGTAATTCAAATTTAACATTTTGAATTTAAATATATAATTTATTAAATTAAAAAATTTATTTACCTTGGACCTACATCTCAAACCCAGTTGATCGCAAAGACAACCCTTCTGGGTTGTTCTGCTCTCGCATCTCCTCCTCATTGAGGAACTGCTCCATCTCTCTAATCCCAATCGAGATCTCAAAGTCCTCATTCACATCATAGTCATCGACGCTGATATCTCCCTCTCCCAGATCAGGCACCTTTAGTGCGGTCGTCTCTTGTGGGATGACTATCTGTGGTGGCTGTGGTAGGGCCAACTCATGTGGCTGCTATGGGGAGATGGGCTGAAATGGCACAGTTGCCCACCCTCTGCACTGCCCTCTCCCACTGCCCCCTCCTCTACTACTGACACCACGCAGAATCGGTCTGGGGACCACATGCTCCTTCCCCTTGTCCATCCCTAAAGCCATACAAACTACAAAAAAAACAGATTTAGTCACTTTTATATGTAAAATTATAATAAAAATAAAATAAGTACCGTCTGTACCTCAAGTGATAATGAGAAATGCTAAAAAGAAAACTCTCCGACAGACATCAGAATGCTCAGATATGAAGGAAAACTCTAAGAGAAACATCAAAAAACAAAACGGCAAAATAGGAAAAAGGAGAGGAAGTGTGGCTTTTATAGTTGAGGATTTTGTAGTGGTTATTTAAAAAACTGCTACATCAACCGCTACAAAAAAGTTAGGGTGGCCAAACTTTGTAACGGTTATGAAATAACCGCTACAAATGTTAAGACCCTTGAAGTTCTATAGTGGTTATGAAAGAATAACCGCTACAAATGAATTGACCTTTGAAGTTCTGTTGTGGTTATGTCTCCGGAACCGCTACAAGTAGGCGACATTTCATTTTTTTTGTAGCGGTTCAATTCATAGAAATTGCTATAAATAAACTATACACTATTGGTGCGGCTCGGTGGTGCCAAGTGGCGCGAATTTTGTAGCGGTTTATTTGGGTAACCGCTACAAAATAATCGTGACAAAGGTTTGGCGGGAATCTCATGCCATACTTGTAGCAGTTATTTCCTATTAACCGCTACAAATAATGTTGTTAATCTGTTGCGCCACTTGGCGCGAGGTTGCTACTACAATATTGTAGCGGTTTATGTTGAAACCGCTACAAATTGCAACATTTGTAGCAGTTAAAATTAACCACTACAAATCCATCGCTACGAAATACCATTTTTTTGTAGTGGTGTTAATTACCCTTGCTATTTAATTAATCAGGAATAGTATTGCTTTCATTAGTTTCTAAAATGTTTGATTGACCAACCAAACTAACATCAATCTAAGGCTAACTACAACTTCAACCGATTAAGCCATTAAACCTTGGATTAACACTCAAATTATCCTAACATGCAGCATGAATTAATTATGATATTGTTTCCACTCAATAGTTACAACTAACTAGCCACAATCCCACTTGTTTAATCACTTGAGAGTCATAGACGACGCATTTTAACAAATAACACATTCAAGCAACCAAAAGGGAATGCAATATAACAACATGTTTTTAAAATATATCATAATCAAACAAGATAGAACGCTTAATAACACAAATGTATTAACCAAAACACAACTCCTTAAGTCGTAAACATAAATTTTTACTAAAATTTAAACGAATACAACTTAAGAAGATGGGACTAAGAGAAGAAAGTCACTCCCCTACGTAGCCCAATAGCCCAAACACTTTACATCATCTCCCAAGAGTAAGAAAACCTAGCCACACATCATGGAAACTTTAGCTCCACAAATCTCCAAGAGTGATGCCATAGAAGCGTCAACAGATGTGACAATAAGGTATAATGGATGAATGGATGAGAGGAAGAGAATGGTGTGGTTAGAATGTAGAATGGAAGAAGAGATGATGAAGATATGAAGTGGTGAAGCCTAAGAATTTCTTTCTTGGGTCAATACATCTTTTGGTCCATAAGGTTTGACGCGATTTTGGTTTTAGTCCCTTAAGTTTGTAATCAGTGGTTTTTAGTCCCTAAAGTTTGACCAGATTTTGATTTTGGTCCCTCAAGTTTGAAATCGGTAGTTTTGGTCCCTCAATTCTTCTCCGTTTATAACTGTTAGTCCCTCAAGTTTAAAAAGGACTTGGTGGCCAGGTTATGAAACCCAGACCGGATCGGACCAAAACCAATTTTCAAACTTGAGGGACCAACAATTATAAACGAAGTAAACTTAAGGGATCAAAGCCACCGATTTTAAACTTGGGGGACCAAAACCAAAATTGGGTCAAACTCCAGGAACCAAAACCACTGATTTCAAATTTAAGGGACCAAAACCACAATCAAGTCAAACTTCAAGGACCAAAAGTTATATTTACCCTTCTTTCTTTACTTCTTTTTTATTTTTTTACTTTTGGCATGCGGTGAAGCCTAAGAATGAGTGATAAAGATGGTGAAAAATGTGTTTCCTTTCTAGATGATGAAGTGCTGCATTTTTTGCCTTCAAACTTGTTTTTTCATAGGCAGAGGTATCATCCTATTGAAGACAATTTTATTTGAGATATTGTAAAGTGCAAAATATGAGCACATATTCTAGCAAGGATTCCCTTTTTGTCTTCAAATTAGTAAAAGTGGTGGCTGAAAATTTGCTCTTAGGGTTAGGTTAAACGTGGGATAGGATTGTAGAGGTTTTGGGTTTAAGTGAATAAAGAGTTTGACCCAACTACTATGGGGCAATGTGGCTAATTTGTAGCCCAAAATCTAGGCTTGACTAGCCCAAATATGAACCACTCAATAGCCCAATAACTCTCCCATGGTTTCTCTTTTTAGTAGTCTAACATGAAAACAAGGGAAATTTTCATTAGAGCCCTAATAATTTTTATATTCTACTAGAGTCTATTGATTCATCCAAACAATCAAGGGTAGGGTAGTTGCTGGCCTCTCAAAATATAGATTATACTACTTTAATGTTCATTTTAGGCGTCCCAAAATTAAATTATGATGCCTAAAGTGCTCATTTAGGCATCCAAAAAAGAAAGGGGGAGGGGGGAGCCAAAGCACCTTTTAGGTGTCCTAGTTTGCCTATTTGGGATGTCTAATGTGTGTGGGAGGGGGGACCCAAACCACCATCAGGCTTTGGCTGACATAACACTCCCTCCAATGCATCATATTTATGCCTCTTCCCTCTTTCTCTCCACACTCACACTCACATAATACTCCACTGTTGAAGCTCATACTCCCATAATCATCGTCTACTCTCTTTTTCTTTGCACTCACACTCACATACTCCATTGTTGAAGCTCGTCGTCTTCACTCACACTCCCATCATCGTCTTCTCACTTCATAGTGACTTGAAGGTCATCTTCCTCTCTCCCTCTTCATTGTTGAAGCTTGTCATCCTCCTCTCTCCATTGAAGCTCGTCGCCCCTTAGGTATGGTTGTGTGTTTTTTTTTTCAATTACTTGAGATTATTTTAATTTCTGAATATATGAGATTTTGTGTAATGATTTTGGTGATTATTATACATATTAGTAGGAGTGATTATTATACATATTATTAACTAGTGCTGGATGTTTCCTTACTATTTGTAAGGACATTGTAGTTTATGAATAATTCTTCAATCCTGTTTTTATGGTTTATGAAAAATTGCTAAGCAGTGAAAAATATAAATAAATATTTTTTTTGAAACAAAAATTCTTTCAACATCCGTAATGAATAAGGAATGCCATAACATATTTTAGGCGTCCCTTTTTCTAAAAAAGGGATGTCTAAAGGGTTATTTTAGATGTCCCTTTTTTAAAAAAATGATGTTTAAAGTGACTCTTTAGGTGTCCCTTTTTTAATTGATGTTGAATACCATATTTTATTACGTCACTCACATAGATGCCCTCTATAAAAGGACATATAAAGAGCGGCAAAAACATAGATATTAAAAGTATTTTTTATAGTAATACTAAAATCTAGACTTAACTAGTCCAAATATGAACCACTCAATAGCCCAATAACTCTCCCATGGTTTCTCTTTTCAGTACTCTAACATGCAAACAAGGAAAATTTCCATTAGAGGCCCAATAATTTTGATATTCCACTAGAGTCTATTGATTCACCCAAACAATCAAAGGCAGGGTAGTTGCTCGCCTCTCACTTTTAAAAAATATATCAGCCAAACAAGAGGAGACCGCTCCAAAAGTCCTACACTAATGTTGGCATAATATTTTATAATATCTATATCAAAATTATTATTTTCCAATTTTTTTTTATTTTCAACACATGTTACCTCACTTATACATGATATATTATTTTATATACACTTTAAAGTATAATTTTATTAATTTTACATGCTATCTCATTGATTTCAATGTGCTTTTGAAAACCTTTTACCTAATATGATACTAACATTATTATAATATAAAATTAAGATACATTAATCATCCCATGTTTTACCTAGCTTACAAAAATTTCTACTTTATTTGGAAACGTATATAAACCTGCACAAACTTTGTCAACACCCGTTTCCATTTCGATAATCGAAAAGTAATAAAGACGAAATTCAATGGGCATACAGAAAAGTACAATTATACTAATAAAAATATTCATTTACGATCCCAACGTCATTCGATTACAATTCCGATATTGTTCATAGACGGAAACAGAAAATACAGTGGAAGTTTTAATATTTACAAACTATCCAAAATATCACAAAATAGACCAATTATGACCACGATCTTGTTTGTGCCTCGAGACACGTGCCACTCACTTTCTGGCGTCTACATCTTTTCCCTTTGGCCCACTGGTACCCGCTGAGGTATTTGTTTAAAAATAGGGTGAGATTCTGAAGAATCCCCGTAGAGACATAATATCGTTCATAGAAAATGCGAAAAGTAAATATGTCATGCGCCGAGATATGCACAAATTAATGAACAACATAAACACATCATCGTCATGTATACATAAGTATGGCCCAGCCCCACAATCTACACCGGTTGGACTTCTACCAACTCCCAGTGTAAGTGCACCTCTGGCACTAACAGCCTCTCTCTAGGCAAATCATGTTATTAATAAAGTGCATGTATGAAACAATGGCATCCACACAATCACATAACTTATGGCATAGTGTATGAAGGATAATGTCCCTACCTCAAAGCTTTATAATCCTCTTTTAAATGTGCCTCGAAGAACGTGTCGTATCCGGCCTCCAAATCGGTCCTAAAATATTAAATATACCAGAAATAGGTCATAACCTATCCAAGTATCATTTTATACTCTTCCATAGTGTTTATTGTGCTTATATTAGTCTATGGTGAAAATTTAAAAAAATGCCCCCGGGAACCTGGCTCGGCCCCGCCGTACCAGGCCGATGGCACGTTTTCCCAAAATTTTGACCAAAGATATTTTGACTTATTTTCGCCCAAGGAATCCATTTCCGGGCTCGAAATTACCAAATTTAGTGACAAATTATGAAAATACTCTTGACAACCCCTATTTAGGGATTTCAGTGGCGTTTTCGTAAATATGCTTTTTCGGCCTCTACCGAAAAAGTACCCAACTGTAACCCCACCTATTTTTGCCCACTGAATCCAATGGAACCATTTATTTCATGAAAATCCAACTCCTTGTACCAGTTCTTGTTCTGGCCGAAATATTAAGGAAAAATGGAAAAAAATGGGGTTTTGTGTTTTAGCTCCCAAAACTTGTACTTTTCCATTTCTAATCCTTGATTAACTTATTTAAACACTTCTTAATCATGATTTAAATAAATTTGGGCAGCATAACCCCTTAGGATTAGGACTTTCCAAATTTACAAACTTAACAAAATAACCAAATCCAACCATAATCATCAACAACAACCACATCTAACATAATCTTAGGATTTGTGAAGTTACCTTCTTGAGTTCTTTTCCTTTCTCTAGAAATCCTCCTCTCTCTTTCTCTTTGGGCTCAAGATTTGCTTGCTAAACCATAAATTTTATGGAGAGGAAGAGATTAGAGAAGAGATTTATGGAAGATTAGAAGAAGAAATCTTAAGAAATCATAACTTACCTTAGTCTTTCTCCTCTTCCTTCTCTCTTAGAGCATAAAGCTTTCTCAAACTCTCTCTTTCTCTCCTTTCCTTGGCTTGAACGAAAATGGGCAAGAAAGATGAAGCCAAGCTTCATAAAATATCTTGTCATCTTTATTCCTAGCCCTTGATCTAACCAATGGTTGAGATTCCTCCACCTCTCATGTACACCATCCCTCCAACCATGCCTCCCACCGTACTCTCTCATTATGACCACCATGCATATGACTTTCACCTAGTGTGCACTCCAACTTTGCCATCATTGAGTTGTGCATGTTGTTTTGTCAACATCACCTTCATCTTTCTTCTTGGATTACACTTTCCCTCTTCTTTATGTCATACCTTCTCATTATGACCACCATGCACATGCCTTCACTTAGAGTGCACTCTACCTTTGTCATCATTGAGAGATTCATGTAGCCTTTGACTTGCTTGCTTCATTTGATTTCCATTAGATTGGAACCAATTTTCCTTCTCCCTTGGTTGGCCAAAAACGTGCCCCCTCTTATGCTCCAACTAAATCAAGTGTTCCTTCCATTTACTCAAGTCAATTGGTACAAAAATTGGCCACATAGCCTTATGACATAAGTAAGGACTTATGACACAACAATTATCTCCATCATCTTTCATGTAGTGTTGACACTTGGTCTCATTGGATTTTGACACTTGTCTTCTCCTCCTTCATCCCTAAATTTCTAAAATAATTAAGAGAAAAAGGAAGATTACTTTATTTCTCAGATTTTCGGAATAATGCCAATTCTGGCAGATTTTCTGCCTTAACTTTGAAAAATCATAACTAATTTTGTAGACATTGTTTCAAGGCGATTCCAAAGCCTATGGAACCCTCATTGAGTCTAGTTTCAAGGAAAAATATGGAATTTTACTGGATATGATCATATTATTCCCAGATTTTCAATCTTTGACCGCTGCTCCAGAAATTTTCCAGATTTTCGGATTTAACTTCAAAAATTCATATATTTTTGTACATAGCTTCAATTGAGTCACATGACCTATCAAATTAAAGCTTAGGATGTCTAATTTCACCATGTAAAATTTCATAATTTTTGGTCATCATTTGGTCTTCCAAAACTATATGAAAATCTCACTGCCTCACAGGCGATTTCACTGAAAACACTATTCAACTTTCAATTGTCAATATTTAATTCCTTTGGCCTTAAATATTCACCATTTCATTGAATATATATATAATAATTACAATATATTCTTGGTGAATAAAATTTGGGATGTTACAAACTTCCCATCACTACTACAAAAAGGTAAAGCTGTGGCGCCTATAATTGCATTAACTACGGCGCTAGAGAAGTGCCATATATCTGGACACCACTAAAAAAAGCTGTGGCGCTTGGAAGCGCCACAACATTTAAAATTTTTTTTTTAAAAAAATACCCTCCTGTGGCGCTTGTTTGAGGAAGTGCCACAGGAGGGGGTCCTATTGAGGAAGCGCCACAGGAGACCCCCCTCCTGTGGCACTTCCTCAAACAAGCGCCACAAGAGGGTCCTTTTTTTTCTTTTTTCTTCTTCTTCTTTTTTTTTCCTGTGTCCCTTTTTTTATGCTTCCTGATTGTGAAGCTTTATATAAAATGAGTGGCTTTCGTATTTATCATCTCCACAAATTGTCAATCTTTCTATTTTATATTTCAACCTATTATATATATATATATATAATTTTCACATTTAAAATTCAAGTTCCCCAACAATAATGTTCTTATATTAATACTCTCCAAAGCAAACATAAAAAATATCACAATACAAGAATTTGATATGTGAACACAGTACATCAACAACTAATTAAGTAAATTAAAAGATTACTAAAAAAATGCAAGCTTGTCGGCAAAAAAAATTAAACAAAGCAAAAAGGCAAACGAAACAAGCTAGGTTTTCACTCTTTCCTATTAAATTAGGAACAAAAAGGCAAACGTTATATTACGATTTATCTTGACTAAAAAAAAATTTAAACAAAGCAAGCTAGAATGAAATAGTCTTCTTATTACAAATCTTTTAATTGACCAGCACAGGGAGTGGAAGACCACGTTGGTGACGCTAGCTTGAGTGACGAGTGAGCGTTTGAGTGTGTTTTTTAGTGTGAAGATGATAGGAAATGGAGGGAGGGGGCCGACGGATCTACTAAGAAGAAGAGAAAGGGAAAGTAATTTAATGGATGAGAGAGTAGTTGAATAATTAAAGTGGAGTAGTAGTCAAAAAGAGAAGGAATGGGGGACGGACACGAAACTACTACGCGGGAAATGAAATAATTAAGAGATATACACTATCCATTTGAAATTTTTCCTTTTTTTTTTATAAAAATAGGCAAGTGTGGCGCCTAACTAATTAGGGGCCACACATTGCCTCATCAGCTGTGGCGCCTAGGCATTAGGCGCCACAGCTGATATATATATCATGTGTGGCACCTAGGCATTAGGCGCCACACATGATATATGATGCAGCTGTGGCGCCTGGTAGGTCAGGCGCCACAACTGCTTGTGTGGCGCCTGTGTAGGCAGGCACCACATTAAGCATCACCAATTGTGGCCCCTAATTTATTAGGTGCCACAGCTGGTACCTGAAAAAAAATTATACAGGTTAAAAATAAAAAAAGGGAAGCTGTGGCACTTGTTTAAAGAAGTGCAACAAAATGTGTGCCACCTTTTATCCTTTTTGTAGTAGTGCATATATATATATATGAGAATTTATTTTCATCTAACCAACTGATAGTTGACCATTAAATTTGAATTTTAAACTTTTATTTTGATCAAAATTTTCCTATTTAACATAGGAATTATTTAATTTATATTTTCCAAAATATGCTAGTGCTTTTTTTATAATGATAAAACAATTG
This sequence comes from Inga leiocalycina, assembly GCA_963242795.1. Lineage (NCBI taxonomy): Eukaryota > Viridiplantae > Streptophyta > Magnoliopsida > Fabales > Fabaceae > Inga > Inga leiocalycina. Next base: position 67,087,276 of record OY725321.1, read on the forward strand.
TAATGCATATATTTTCAAACTTTACAATATGTTATAAAATTTATTAGTTATGATTATATTATAAAATGTCACAATTTCAATTTTTTATTACATTTATAGTGACTAAGTTTTATTCTCTTGGTGAGTCCCAATCGATAAGACTTGATCCACTTTAAGTGATAACACAATTTAATAAGGGAAGTAATTGGAAAGGGTTTGGGTTCTCTCATTTTTTCCTCTTTCTCCTTTTCTTCTCATAATTTCATCTCCACCTTTACATTTGAAAAAAAATGGATGGTTCATAGTCAATGTTTTATAAAATTATGATTTTAAACATAAATAAATTTTAATTGTTAAAAAATATGTACACAATTCATAACTTCAAAGCATGCAAAGTTTTTTTAAAAAATAATTCATTAAATCCTATAAATAATAGTTTTATAAAATATTAAATATGAATCATCCATTTAATAATCTAAAGATGGAAACAACATTCTAACAAGAGAAGGAGGAAAAATGATTATGAGAGTATTGTCATCCATTAATATGGCCTTAGAATTGATATTATGAGCCTTCCTCATTCACCTAAGGATATGAAATTCAATGCAAGTACATCCAAAAGTTAAGACAACCAAAATATCATTGGAATTGAAATGGGAATATATAGCTACTTGATATCGAGAATGAATTCATCAACCTGAACGAACCTTTCACAGAAAACACATGCTTATATGAATATTATGAGTTTTCTTATTATTTGTGCTTGGGATTTTATTTTGTTTTCCTAAAGAAGGAAAATTTAATTTGCCAGATAGAAATTGCATATTTTGTGAAAATTCTTTCACCACCATTACCTTCAGTTGAGCAAAGGCCAAGGTTTAGGAAAAATGAACAATTATCGTTTTCTCTCCGTTGGCTAATATCATTACCGTTAATAGAGTATGTATTAATCAATAAGGGTGTTATAAGTTTCAGAGCAGATCGAGGAACATCTCAGTAACTGCATTATTGTCTAATATTTAGAAAGTGATAACAAAATTTACAATCAATAGCAAGACCTCAGAATACAAAAAAGCATACTCACTATTTTAAACTTCACTCTAAATCAAAAGGAAAAGCATAGAGACACATCCAACTCTTCCTGCACATAAGAAATACAACAACATGAAGCCTTGTTCTTTTAGCTAGGGTCAGCTATATGCACACGACAACATTATTGTACTCTATTAACAAACAACAAAATCATTGGATAAATTCTAGTACATATATATGTTGCCAGAATATAACTGCTGAGTACTAACAACCACAATATATTAAGCAAGTAGCATTGGATGAACCTGTGATGATTACAAGCCCAGAGGTAGAGCCCTTTTTAAACATCAGCCTATTAGGAGAGAAAACCCCCTAACTTATAAAACTTCACTACTCTTGTGAGGCTTCCCAATATGGAACTCATAACAGAACCATTTTTTAGTTTCAATTAGGAGGAGGAGGAGAGAAGAATGGAATGGAGGGAATAGTAGTAGGGATTGTGGGAATAGAAGGAATCCTAGGCAATGAAGGAAGAGGAGGAAGTGTATTCGGGAGATTTGTAGGCAAAAGAGGAACATTAATTTTTGGTTGAGGAATTGTAGGGATTGAAGGAAAAGGTGGCAATCCAGTTGCTTTAGGCAAGTTACTTGGAATTCCAGGTATGTTAGGTTACGAAGGTTGTGTTGTCTGAAGAAGACGACGAACTTCCACTACATTTGAACTCATCATCATGCATGAGAATGTGAGAGCCATAAGGAATAAGGTTGTGATGAAGGATTTCTTGAAGGAGAAGCCGTGGTTGAGTTATGAGCTGATGTAGTTAAGGTGAACAAGGAGATGAGAATTGGGGAAGATGATTGCTAAATTTCAGCTTTGGTGTGAGTCCATGGAGGTTTCGTGGTGTTTATATATAGATAGAGGGTAGGTAGGAGGGATAACCATAAAGGTGACTTTGAAATCCTTTTTGATATTTATTAATTAGTTAGCCAAACTCCGTCATCGACGCGTGGAAGTTTGTTAAGTGACAAGCTGTCAAACTCTTAAGTGCTTGTATATGATGATTAATTACGATCGAATTCAGGAGAAAATTTTCATGCTCACATTTTAAAACAATAAAAGTTCACCAAAAAAACACAATTAAAAGAGTATTTGGAGAAGTTTTTGAAAGAACTGTACTTCGTTTGGAGAATCATAAGACCTTTTAGACTTTCTATTGTACTTAGCGGGAACAGCTCACCAGTTTCTGAATTTGAAATTTCAATTCAAGCTTCTTGACTAATGATGAAAGATAGAACCATAAATTTTACAAGAAACAATAATGAAAAAAAGACTGATTGCTTGGCTGTTTTTTCATTTGTAATAAAAAAACATTTTAATCCAAAGACTATTTTCACATATGTATGCCACATGTCACCGTGTTGTACGTGTGCCCTGGTTTACACGCGAGGAGTGGGTGGAGGCAACTTTTTTATACCTTTGGCCTTTAGGATTCTTTTTCTTGTCTAATTCATACACACATACTGCCAAACAAAAGGTATATTAAGATTTCATTATTTTTTCTCTCAGATCAAATTTACTTTTAAAGCCTTTTGCAGATTTTCTTAAAACAAATGCTTCCAACCAATCAAACTGACCGGAATAATTCATAAAGAAAAGTAGCATTACATATAATATACATGTAAGCTTTTTTTTTTTTATCAAGGTTTCCCTTTTTGAGACCTATAGCATGCTAATTTAATTTTATATCTTTATGTTTAATTATTTACTATTTTTATCAATACCAACTTTTCCTATTCACACAGTACAAGAACTTGGGAATTGGCCTTATTGTCCTAATGGTATGTAAGCTCTCTTTATAACTGGAAGGTCGCAGTTTAGTTTCACTTGTGACCTCATGCGGTTAACTGTTTCATTTTCTAAGTTTATTATAGCTTCAAGAAAAAATTAAATTTTAATCTATGAATTTTGTAAATAATTTCCGATATAGCCGAATAGGGGTCTTGCATGCTGCCAAACGTGTGCCACATAAATGCACAATTGATTTTTTTTTTTTTGGACTGAATGTATAATTGAATAGGATATCTAATTTAGGACAAATTCGTCGTGTTCACATATTTAAGTGAATATATAAGAAGCTTGGCACACAAGAATACATGTATTAATTATTCTAGCTACATAGAAGTGAAAATTTTATTCTTCCTACAATAATTATAAGATATATTATCTTCCACGTTGTATTTGGAGAAAGTATGTAGGCGCACACTTCAATTATAAATATATGGCCTAGTTAAGCGATTATTTTGATCATAACTGAAATTGCTGAATTCCTATTTTATCATATACTCCCTCTCTGGTCTTAAGCATAAGACCCAGCTGACATTTTTTTAGAAAGATTAAGGAAGCTAAATAAGTTATTTAATCATATTATTAGATTATATATTAGTTTATAATCAGATAAATTAGTTTTGAGAAAAAACTAAAAATAGAAATACTTTAAAGTAATTTAATTTGCTTTTTTAATCTATCTAAAAAAAAGTCAATGAGGCCTTATTATAGGATTTGATGTAGTATTTAATACTTTAGTTAGGAATTTTACTGTAATTTGTGTGCTTAAATTGCATATATTAAGATGAATCATGATATTAACAGTGGTTGTGTTGAATTAGAGCTGAAAAGAGCATAATTGTCACATTCTATGATTTTCCTTGAGTAATTGATTTTTGGCTTTGGGAATAAATGATATTACATTACTCATTGTTTGTGTTGAGATATGCTTTATTAGCGGTTAGTTGCTTATTGGTAGGATCTCTTGCAGTTTTAAATTTAAAAATAAGTTAGGAGAGTTTGTTGCTTCTAATAATCAACTATGTATTGCCTTTATTTATAAGATAGATCCTCACTCCTCAGAAAATTTATAATCCATATGCATTCATCTTATTTTCCTCTGAGTTATAAAACCTTCAAATTAGTATCAGAGCTCTGTCCTTTAAATTGCTATCAGAGCTCAAACCTTTAAATTGGTATCAGCGTATTTTATCTTGTGTGACTTGTGAGAGAAAATACAACGAATGTAGCTGTGAGAAACAACACCAAACGCACTTGTGAGAGTCTGTGTGTGAGCCAAAATATGAGGGGAGGGATTGGGATTGGGCTAAATTATATGTATTGTTTGAAACGTGGAATTGATGAGATACAAAAGGAGATAATAAAAGTTGGCTACGAAACAGTGACACATAGAGGAAAACCCCTATTGAACTACCCATATTTCTCAGACCTTCTCCACCACACATTCTCTCTTTTATACCATCATTTTTATTACTTCTACAATATTACTTTTCTTATTCTCTCACTTTTACAATCCTCTTTATTATAATTATTTCCTTATTATCTCTCTTATTCCCCATGCCCTCATAAATGAGCATATTTTTGTCAAAAAAATGTTACAATTGTTACATATATTATCATTAACCGTCGCTTTGATCTATGTTACTCGGTTAAGTGTTTCTTATAAAAACTAATGGAATAGAGAGATGGAGTATCACATAACTAAATGAGGAAACAAAATAATTGAACAATCAAACTAAGATTTCTATCAAAGAAAAGCTTACTATCAAACAATAAAAGCTCTTTTTTTTCCCTACACAACCTTATAGAATGTTATGCTTCAATATACAATTCAAGCAACTATTAAGTGTACACATTGAGTCACAAGATGTTGTACAAAAGAATGTAATATGGGACTCGAAAAACAAAAAATAAATAAATAAGTAAAAAGCCAATGTCTTCTGAAGAATTTAATATGGGACTTGAAAAAAAAGGGTCGAGTGTCTTCTGCTCCAGTAGGTAAACTTTTTAGTCATTTTGATGATGAAACCTTACATGGCATTCCAGTCGGTATTAGATTTTAAGGTGAAGAATTGAAGAAAAAGGTTACCTTTATAATCTAAAACAACAACAAAGTAGTGGGGTTGGCTAGCTTTATAATATAAGTCAAATTAAATAAAATATTAACATCAAATTTTCACAACCTTATATTAAACAAAGAGCTTGAACCTGATTCTGATACCAATCTAAGTCTGACTCTGATACTAATTGTAATGTCTCAATGCCTTGCTCTCACTATTATATACTTTAGGAGCCCATCACTCTCACATGCTTTAAAACATGTCAAGAAGAGAGGTATCCAAACCGTGCGCCTTTCATTCCCCTCCCTAACCGATGTGGGACATCACAAATGGGTCTTTTAACACTAGAGTAAGTTTCATGGTATGGTGTTTAGCATTTCGCCATACACAATAAATGCTCAAACCTTCAAATTGGTATCAGAGCATTTTATCTTGTGACATCTATGAGAGAAAAATACTCAAATCATAGTTGTGAGAGAAAGTAAGAAAACACCGAGTGTACTTGTGAGAATTTGAGTGTGAGCCAAAATGCAACTTACTAGGCGATATGAAAAATCTTTTGCTTCTATAGCTCCAGTTTTCAATGGCCCAAATTATCATAGGTGGGCAGTGAGAATCGAGGCTTATTTAAATGCCAATGATCTATGGAAGCTATTGATGAGGATTATGAGATTTTTCCTTTACCAGAGAATCCTACAAATCTCAACTACGAAGTCATAAAGAGAAGAAGTAGAGGAAGTCAAAAGCCAAGTCTTGTTTATTCTCAGCAGTTTCTCCAGCAATTTTCATCATAATTATAACCTCGAAGATGGCTAAGTAGATCTGGAATTATCTCAAGCAAGAGTATGAAGGAGATACATGGATCAAAGGTATGCAGATGCTTAATGTTGTAAGGGAATTCAAAATGAAAAAGATGAAGGAATCTTGATTTATATGCATTCATAATTGTTGAAATTCTAGTAGGCTTTGTAGATTTTAAGATGCAACAAATCCTGTACATGATATGTAATTGAGTTTAACCAATTAATTGCCACAAACAATTGAGATCCGACAGTTTTTTAACTGATTGGTGCAAAATTGTTTGTTCATCAAATCAGCTTTCATGTACAACGTTTATAAATATCTCGACTTTGAATGTTACTAAGGGAGATTGAATATGTGCGAGTGTTGAAAGATCGATTAGTCATCCTGAAGAAATTATATTGTAGAAATATTAAATTGTTTGCATTTAGGGACCACACTAAATTCACTGCTCTTTTGGCTCTTCCATATGTTAAGGCATAGAGCCCTACATCTTACTCTCAGTAAATAAGGTTCATGTTTAGTGCAACAAATATACAAGGTAAGCTGCGTGGTTCAATTCAATAGAGGAGGTTATAAACATAAATAAATAAATTTAAATTGTAAAAAAATGAAATGATCTACACAGTTCATAAATTGCAATACAGAAAAAATTAAAAACTTTAATTCTTAAAATATTATAAATGATAGTTTTATAAAATATTAAACTTGGATCATTTATTTTTTTTAATCTAAAAATAGAGATGATATTCTAAGAAGAAAAAGGGAAAAAGAATTATGAGAATATCCTCGTCCATTAATATAAATGTGAAAATCCCTAGAATTGATATTCTGAGCCTTCTTTGTTCACCTAAAGATATGAAATTCAATGCAACTAAATCCAATTGTTCAGACACCCAAAACATCATTGAAATTAAAATGGGAATATAGCAACTTGATATGGAGAATGAAATTCATCAACCAGAACGAACCTTTCACAGAATACACGTACTTATGAATATTACGAGTTTTCTGATTATTTGTCCTTGGGATTTATTTGTGTTCTTAAGGCAGGAAAAATTAAAAAACTCTTTGACCACCATTGCCTTCAGTTGAGCCAAGGCCAAGGTTTAAGAAAAATAAACAATTCTTATTCTCCCTAGTTGGCTAATCTCATTATAGTAAATAGAGTACATACTAATAATTAATAATGGTGCTATAAACTTTAGAGCAGATAGATGAACATCACAGTAACTGCATTATTGTATAATATTTTGCAAGTGATAACATAAATTACAATCAATACCAAGGAAGACCTCAGAATACTAATAACTTACTCACTGTTTTAAATTTCACTGTAAAAAGAAAAGAGAAAACATACAGACATATCCGTCCAACTCTTCCTATCATTTAGAAATACGAGAAACAACAAGAAGAAACCTTGTTCTTCTAGGTGGGGTGGGAGAAAGAAACAATGCAATACCATTGTATTCCGTCACCCAACAACCATATCCTTGGATAAACTATACTTATATGTGCTAGCATGTAACTGCTGAGTGCTAACAATCACTATAAATGAAGCAACTAATATTGGATAAACCATTCTGTGGTTTCAATTAGGAGGAGGAAGGAAGAATGGGATGGAGGGAATAGTAGTAGGGATTGTGGGAATAGAAGGAATCTTAGGCAATGAAGGAAGAGGAGGGAGTGAATTGTGTTTGAGAAGATTTGGGAGATTGGTAGGCAAAGGTGGAACATTAATTTTTGGTTGAGGAATTGTAGGGATTGAAGGAAAAGGTGGCATTCCTGTTGGTTTAGGCAAGTTAATTGGAATTCCAGGAATGTTTGGTAATGAAGGTTGTGTTGTTTGAAGAAGATGACGAGCTGCTTCTACACTTGAACTTATCATCATGCTTGAGAATGTGAAAGCCATAAGGAAAAAGGCTTTGATGAAGGATTTCCCAGAGGAAGAAGCCATATCTGTGTTGTAAGCTGATGATGTAAGATGCTGAAGAAGAAGAGAATATAGGAAGATGATTGCTAAATTTGAGCTTTGATGAGAATCCATAGAGGTTTCATGGTGTTTATATAGACAGAGGTAGGTAGAAGGGATGTGTGGTTGGGAGAACCATAACGGAGACTTTGAAATCTTTTTTATACTTATTAGTTCACCAAACTCCGTCCTCGACGCCTGGAACTTCGTCAGGTGACCCGTTGCCAAACTCTACAGTGCATGTATATAATGATTAATTAGGATTGAGTTCGGAGAAATTTGTCTTGTTCACATTTAAAAATAATAAGATTTTATCCTGCAAAGGAGAATATTTGAAGAAGTTTTTGGCAGAAGTGAACTTGGTTTGGCAAACCATACGAAGACCTCTGACTTTCTATTGAACTTACCTTGGATATTTCACCAGTTTCTGAATTTGAAATTTCAATTCAAACTTCTAGACTAATAATGACGTGGTTGGTTCTCAACTCGCTAGGGTTTTGTGCTTAGAAAGATCAAACCTTAAATTTTCCCAGAAACAATAATGAGAGAGAGACAAATTGATTTGTCGTTCTTTCATTTGTAATTAAAAAATATTTTAGTCCAAAGGCTCTTTCACAAATGCATGCCACATGTCACCGTGTTGTGCGCTCTAGTTTACACGAAAGATGGAGTGGGTGGAGACAACATTTTTATACCTTAGGCCTTTGGGTTACTGCTCATTTAATATTTTCTAGATTTTTTTGTTCAATTTTAAAAATTCATAACTAATTTATAAAAAAAAATCGTATGATAGTGCTTTAAGATGCTATTACAAGTTATTGAAGTCCTTTACATGATAAAAATATCATTCTAGAATGATACTCTCCCAGTTGATGCAGCTTATTCAATTTATAAACTTTCTATGTTTTTGGACAGATTATGTGCCTAAATTTAAAGATTTAATAATTCAAGCTTCACACATCTAACTGACCTGATTTTAGACTTTTAGGAAAGCTCTATGTGTCTACTTTACACATACCAATTCTTGTGAGCGTTGAATTTTGTTAACTATACGTTATGTAATGCATCATTGACTATACCCTGAAATGAGTTGAAACTGGACAGTCAATAACAAACATGTTAAACTCATAGTTCCAAGGATAGTCTATTGTTCCCAATTGGTCACAATCCATCTTAACATGTCAATTATACATGGCAAAGTCCCATATTGAATTTACACAACTCATTGGAGTGATTATTTATTTTTCAACTTATAGCAAAATAATGCCATAAGAATTAATCACTTCATCAACTTACCCTTACTTCTTGCTCTAACTCTTCCTTTAGAGGTATGTAACCTCGCATGGTTAGTCAATGGCGGGATGAGATTCAAAGAATCCCAGTAATAAACATTCACCGCTCAAACATACATGGAAAAGTTTGGCATTATAACATGCTAAACTTAACAACTTTATCATGTAATGAAATGTTTAAAACTATCATGTGTTAATGTAAAACACATAGGCCTATAACATGTCTCAAGCATAATCATATATATAAATGTATGGTTTCACATAATCACATAAGCATATAAACATATTAATTCATGCAAGCAATAAACAAGCACATGAGGGTAAGGTAAAGTTTGCTACCTTTATTATTTAGTATATCTTCTTTGTTTTCCTTTCTTTCATTCTCTTGACGCTTGGACCCTTGTGGGTCTTGGACAAAGATTAAAGCCTATTATCAATATGATGCAAAGCACATTAATTAAGAACTGACCATATTACAAGCAACGTGGCATTAGGAAATTAAACTTCCTCTTGCTTGCTACTTAAACTTCAACTTTACACTTTTAATTTCATAAGCTTAAAAATTAATTAAACATGCTTGTCCCCTATAATTTCACATGAAGATTTCATTTTTAAGGTCAAATTAATCAAAATAAATTTCATTCCCTCTCATATGAGCCAGAACCGAAATGTAGTGCATTAAGGGGCAAAATTCCCATTTTGACTTCCATTGCTTCCAAACTTATAATCTCACTTTTACTCTACACAATTTTTCATTTTAAACTCATTGGAAGCATCACCATGTGCAAAATATATCTCTTAGCCTGTACGTGCAGTGGCTATCAATTGGGAAAGGGAATGTGATTTTCAACATTCCAATCCATAAACTGCCATATTGCCATCTCTATTCACCTCCTTAATCATGATTTGATCTTAAATCAAGGTTTATGTATTATTCCACAATTTAACAGCACTTCCTCTTAGTTTTCTTAGTTTCCAAAAGTTCCAAAATTGAAGAACAATGCAATCCATCAACAACAATACCCGTAGTCTCGTTACAACACAACCAAATTCATCACTAACCTAAGCCTTAACATTATTGCCTTGAAATTCCATTCTTGAACCCTAGGTTCCAACTTTTCCTCTTGATAAAAAAAACACACAATCAAGAGAAGTTTTAGAGACCATAGATAGTCTTGAACAAGAAAACTAAATGGATTAATAGAATTAGATCACAACCTTACCTATTTCTCCACTTGATCTTCTTCCTCTTTTCTCCTTTTCCTTCTTCCTCTTCCTTTCCCTCTCAATTTCGTGCTCACCCTTCTCTCTCAGTCTCTTGTGTTTTGCCGACCTTAATTGGAGAAATGAGATGAATAAAATGATTTTTATATCATCTAACATTTTTCAAATCCAAAATATTATTTTAATGCCTCCTTTTGATCAAGTGGCTGAAACTCTTTCTTCCTTTCATCCATAGCTTCAGATTTTGCCACCTTTTCTTTTTCCTTCTTTCACGAGCTCTTGCCACACGTGTACTTGAGAGCGATTATGGACTGTCATTCCAAAAATTTTTAATTATCAACTTAATACTAGCCACAAACTTTCCTTTATTTTGGCCCAAGTAAAATATAAAATAATCTCTTCCCCATCTGATCATAAAACTCACGCCCCTCTCCCTTAAATCGGGCTCAACACGGGCTCTTATTAATTTTTTATCATAGGTAAGAATTTTGACATTTTTTTATTTAATTTGAAATAAATTCCGTAACTACTTCTTTGGAAAATTTCTAACCAATAGATTGGAATAATTCTTCCAAAATTCCATCCTTTCATATATTAGTTTTCCTTGTATTTATTGGGTCCAATTTGACTCCCTCACAATTTTGCATAAATTTGGAAGAATAATAGGGCCTGTTTTTTTTTCTATTTTTTTTTTCAAGAAAATTTTTATAAAATTGTTTTTAAAAATAAATAAATAAATAAATTGTTTGGATAGTTGTTTTGAAAAGTATGTTTTAAAGTGACATGGTGGTGCTCATCGTCGGTGGTGACATGGCGATGGACATCACCGGTAGTATGGTATTGATAGTAAATAGGTGGTAGCCTCAAAAATACAAAATAGAAAAACCAAAACAAGAACACAACTATAAAACTATTTTTTTTAGTTTTTAAAAACATCTTTTTTATTTTTTATTTGTTTTTAAAAACAATTTATTGAAAACAGCTTTTCAAACAAGTTTTTTAGTTTTTTAGTTTTTAATCTAGGCGGTTTCCCCTAGCTAGGGTGAAAATGATCTAGGCTAGGCTTTACCTAAATATATAGGCTTGGGCCTGCAAATGAGATTTAAAGACTGGGCATGGGCCATCAAAAGGCCTAACATAACCTGAAGGCTGTTTAAAAACCTACTTAAAATATAAATATTTAAATAGCCTTTTAAACCTATACCTTTAAATCCATATATAACTCTTTACACTTATTTCCAATATTATATTATGTCTTAAAAGTGAACATCCATTTTTTATCGTAATATAAGGGCTTAGTAAGGAAAAGAAAAGAATGTTTAGTGTCAACACCCGTTTACATTTCGATATTCGTAGAGTAATAATGGCATAGTTCCACAGGCATACAGAAATAGCACACACATACTGATATTAAGTGCAAGCTTACATAGAGGAGTCTTCCCCGCAAGGTTTGATAATATGTACAAATTTTGTCTAAAATATCCAAGATATTAAAATTAAACTAATATAACCAAATAACTCTGATCTTAGGACCTGCACATCTTAATTGCCCATGTCTTCCACTTTGCCTTTGGAGCCACTAGTTCCTGCTGGAACATTTATTATTTATGAAAAAGGGTGAGATTCCAAGGAATCTCAGTAGTAACACATGATCCATCATATAAAATGCGAAAATTAAATATGTAATACACCATATAATGTAAATGAAAGTTCATACTATAACATGTGTGTACACAATACTCAGGGCCAAATGACTGTTTGGATCCCCTACATGTCCGTGTACCTCAACTGAGTCCTATACGACAGCTAGGTAATGTGCCCAAGGCACGTGTTCATATCACAGAATATAGCAACATATAGCATATCAACATTCACATAGTGTATGAGAGATAGAGTTACTACCTTCTGTCCCTTTTTACTACACAAGAATAGTTCCTCGAACTATGTGCCAACGGCTCAGGCGATTAATTTGGTCCCAAAATTCCAAATGTACAAGAATTAGGTTAAAACCCATTCATGTACGTCTTCAGAGATTCCCATAATATTTTTGGTGGTTATATTAATCTATATTGAAAATTTACCAAAATGCCCCTAGGACCCGGTCCCGGCCCCACTGTACCTGTTCCGACTATACTTTTTCAGAAATTTTGACCCAGGCTATTCTAACATATTTTTATCCAAGGAATCCATTTTTAACCTCGGATTTTACAAAATCATTGTCAAACTGCAGTTTCACACTTTTCCAAAAACTGTCAGATTTTCAATCAACTTTGAAAATTTATAACTAATTCCAGAAAATTCTAAATTGATTGATTTTAAAACCCAAATAAAGCTCTTTAAATGTACTTTCATGAAAAAATATCCAAATATGATTACTGACTACATATATTACCCAGAAATTCGGCCAACTATTACTGTTCCAGATGGCATTTCAGAAACAGAGCTCAACTTCAAAAATCCATATCTTTTAATCTACTAGTCCAAAAATTATATTCTACCCATCAATTTAAAGGTCTAAATGTCTTCCTTAAATCTGGAACGTTTCATAATTTTTTGTTAAGGTTTTGTTTTCCAAAATTACGCCACAACCAATCTAACTTTCAGAAATATAATCTGTCAGCAACTATACTTCAAAAATTCATAACTAACTCTACAAAAATCGAAATGGAGTGTTCTAAAATTCTATGGAAAGCTATCTAAGTGTAGTTTCATAAAACAAATATCCAAAACTACTAGATGTTATCTAATTGTTCCCAGAAGTTTCGAAAACCATAACTGCCAGGCTTGAACGTCCAGAATGTTCTCTGTTAGTGACTTAACTTTCAAAACTCATAACTCTCTCTAAAGATATCAAAATAATGCGTTCTTGAACGAATTTTAAAGCTATAAATGTTTAATATATTCCTGTAAAATTTCATAATTTTTCACTAAGGTTTTCTAGGTCAAAACACAACATGAATCTGACTGACTCCCAAAAACGTCAGTTTTGACAGTCTAACTTCAAAAATCAAGAACTCATCCATTTTCATTCCAAATTGTACTTTTATCGATTCTATCATCAAATAAACATCCTAAAATATCTATATAAAAAGACCCATTTGAAATCTCCATCTATAGCCTCTGTTTAAGATATTACAAGTTTTAGGTATGTACTCTGTTTTTCGGACAGCAAAACAGAATTGAGAAAACTAACATGTAGACATGAATTTGTACTCTAAAACTCACGAATTTTAACTCTATACTCTCCTACACATATGTCCTGAGGTTAATGATCGAATTTAAGAACCAAAGAACCCCAACATTCACCCCAAAATCAATATACATGCTCTGTTTTACGTCCACCCATGACAGCAACTTATTTTAAGAATCACACAACTTCTAGCAGCTATAAATCCTCATGAATACCCCAAACCAACGAAATAACAATGGGAAGAGATAGAGAAGACTGACCTAAAAACGTTTATGGTGATGCATGAAAGGTTTAACACTTCCTTCTTCCTCTTCTCCGATCATTTTCTTCCTCCGTTCACCTTTTTCACTCACGTCTCTCTCTCCCTTTCTCAACTCTGTTTTCTCTCTTCTAAAGCTCTCTCTTCTTTTCTGACTTGAAGCAACGGAGAGTGAGGGAGTGCATGAAGTGTGGGGTTATATGGTTGAAGAAAGTGAGATAAGTGTTGCTACGTGAATCATGAAGATGTAGGTGTAAGTGTGTGTGTATAACATGTGTCTATCTAATGATGAAAGAGGAGTGGAGATGTTAACTTTCGGTGCTCCACAATAAAAGTCAAGATGCAGGATGTGTGTGTCGGTGTGTTTTAATATAGATATATATAGGTATATTTTTATCCTATTAATTACACACACTAGGCCCTAATTTTTCCCTTTGTCTAATTTAAGATTCTTTATTTGTAGGTTCCTTAATTTGACTTATTATCAAATTCACATTTAAATTTTCTTTTTAGAAAATTTTAACCTTCATTAAATTTGGGATATTACATTTAACGACAATAGCTGTTAGAGTAAGTATGAATAATAAAAACTAATCATTTGTTAACTAATGAGATATATTTTCTAGAATTTACCAAGCGTAATAAGCAGCATATAAATTTGAATTTTTCCTCTTTACCTTTTATCATATAAATTGGAACAAACTCCTCCTACTAAATTTAGAATATTTCAGTTGGCACTAAAATATACTCATAGCAATTGTTATGCTTTAGTGGAAGACGCAAATCAGAGGGAGATGGAATAAGTTAGTGTTGCCATTTCAAACGATTGAAGAGAAGAGATGTAGGGGTGAATGATTAATGCAAAAGCAAGGGTTGAGTGTTGTAATGTAAAATTTAGGATTAAGAGCCCATTTGGATCAAAGAAAAGGTTGAAAAGGAATGGAATGAAAAGGAAAAGAATGGAAAATATTTTGTCACATAGGTGTTGGTTTGCACTGAAAAATAAAATGGGTTGAATTGAAATTTTTTGTTTTGTTTGAAGAAAATGAGTCAAAAGACCATTTTGCCATGGAGTAAAAATATTTTTAAATGTCACTGACACCCACTCATCTTTTTATATCACATCTAATGTCACATCAAGGGGCTTTTGTGTCTTTAGGCATTTTCCCTTCCCACTTGAAAATTCGTTCCAACCAATTTTTGTGGGAACTCATTTTCAATCATATGACTGAAAATTGGTTGGCCCAACAAAATATTTTCCCAAGAAAATGGTGAACCAAACGGCCCAATTTTTCCTTTCCCTCCTCTTATTTTCCCTGAACCAAACGGGCCCTAAGGTCAATAAGTTACTTGGATGATCACTACAAATAAATGAAAATTAGCGACGGAATTAAATTCCGTCGCTAATCTGTCCCTAATCCCTCACAAACTCTGTCGCTAAATTCCATCCCTAATCCGTCTTTAATTCCGTCCCTGAAATTAGCGATGGAATTTTTCTGTCACTGAATTAGCGACGAAATAGAGACGAAATCACATTCCGTCGCTAAATTTCGTCCCTAATCCGTCCCTAATTCCATAATTAAAAATTAGCAACGGAATATTTCCGTCACTAATTTAGCGACGGAGTAGAGACGGAATTACATTCCGTCGCTAAATTCCGTCACTAATCCATCTCTAATTCCGTCATTAAAAATTAGCGACGGAAATTAGCGACGGAATTTTTCCATCCCTAATTTTTGTCTCTAATTTCCGTCACAAATAATTAATTTTTTCAATAATTATATTTTTTGTAATTATAAATTTTTAACATAAATATTAAAATAAATAAATAAAATTATTAATTCAATTTTATTTTTGAAATTGAAATTATAATATAATATATTTGAATTTTTAATAATATATTATATACAAATAAAAAAATTTATAAATGCAAACAAAAAATAAAATATATCATAAAATGAATAAAAAAGATATTAATAAAAAATATTTAGGTAGAAAAATTACATAAAATAAAATAAGAAAACTAAATTCAAATATTTAATAATAGATTAAATTTTGTATTTCTAATTTTGTTCACAAAGTAATATATATATATATATATATGATTGATTTTGCATTTAAATTACATAGGTTCTTCTTAGTTCAACTGGTAAAGGCACTGGCACACGCGTGAGAGGTCAAGGTTTCGAATCCCAACTTGGTCAAAAAAATGCAACCAATTTGTGACTTGGACATGTGGCGCGCGATGGAGGGTGGCACGTGGCCGGTGGTGGGTACACGTGGTGGCTGCCGGCGAGGAACATGTGGAGGCTCATTGTGGGGACATGAGGCAATTTAAATTATATAAAAAAAATATTTTGCGACGCATTAGCGATGGAAATTCTGTTTCTAAATTCCGTCTCTAATTAGTGAATTCCGTTTCTAATTAGATACGGAATTTAGCGATGGAATTTTCCGTCTCTAATTTAGCGACGGAAAATTCCGTCACTAATTAGTGAATTCCGTCTCTAATTAGAGATGAAATTTAGTGACGGAATTTTCCATCACTAATTTAGCGACGGAATTTCCATTGTTAATCTATCTCTAATTAGCGACGGAATTTAAAATTATGTCCCTAATTAATTAGTAACGGTCTTTTTACTGATGGAATAAATTCCGTCGCTAAACTAATTAGTGACGGAAATTCGGTAGCTAGATTCCACCACTAATCCGATGTTTTTTTGTAGTGGATATTATATATACTTATAAAATATTATAAATTAAAAAAGTTGAATAGGTCAGGCCTGTATGGTTGAAGGCTAGGCCTTATGAATATAGTCCTAGCCTATTTATCTAAATAGGCCTAAGGTTTCCTTAACCTATTCACTAAATTGGCTAGGCTAGACTTTCTATAGGCTAGGCCGTAGGCGCTTGTTAGAAGCATGATCTATTTCCAACCCCTTAGCCAATAGAGACTAATCCTCTCGAAGCGTAGAGATCACCGAAGTGGGTTTTGCCTCTCCCTATAAAGCATTTTCCATGCACACGGCCTGGTTCAAATCCAGGACATCATGTTCTAAAGACTCAGTTATCTACCAGCTGTGTCAGGCTTTTGTTGGTTTTATAAACAAAAAAACTATTTTAAAAATTAAAATTAAACAAGCCCAAACTTTTTCTAAGCCCAAAGCATAATATAAACTAAGAACTTCCATTTCTTGGGGATTAACTTTTTCCATTGATTCATTCTAATCATAAAATAATTATTCCCCTTATTTCCCAATTGTTTGAGACCTTTACATAATTTAAATCATATAATTTTGCCTAACTACTAGTTAATTAGCCAAATAAAGCTGTTTGGCTTAATATGTAACATCCTGGATTTTAATTAAGGGATAATAACTTCAAATGATGTAATTAATGTTAATTAAGCATATTTGAAGTGTATGTTGTGCAATGTGAAATGAAGGCAATTATTCATAATTTAATGAGTATTGTACTAATCAAGGGTAAAACGGTAAATTTACCAACCGTCTGGTTAGCCACGGATGCGAAAACCCCTTAGTAATTAAGATCAATGGTTGAGATTGAAAGATCAAAGGGGTGGAATCAAGTGTGAATGGATTTATATGAAATCATGATAGGGAGAATAGGATGTTGACAAGTGGCCAAATGAGGACCCTTGGATGAAGTCAAAGTTTCAACCATTGTTACTTCTCTCTTCTCTCTCAAAACCGATGATGAGCTTGGGAGTGAGTGAAGTTCATCTTCATCAATATCTCTTCAACTCTCCTCTCACCTCCATTTCCGCCGGACAAGTTAAAGAAAGAGAAAGGAAGGGTTTGAAATTTGTGAAGGTAAATGATCTTAAATACTCACTTCACCTTCATTGATATTGTTCCAATGGTCAAGAGCTTTATTTCCATGTTTTCAGACTTTGGATTTGTGGTGTGTGGCAACTTGAGGGAAATTGAAAGTTGAGGAATCCAAGTTCTGAATTCAGCAAGTGAAAGAGGTAGGTTTTTTATGAATTGTGGTATATATATTAGGATGTTTGCATAACCAATGGAAATTCTGGAAATTTGACCTAATTATGATGTTAAATGAAGGGTAGACTTTGGTGAGAGTGTCACTGTTCATTTGGTCAGTTTTGACATTTGAGAGTGATTAGGAATTGATTTGAAGTTGAATAAGGGAAAGTGTTAGAATGAGGTTTTGAGTGGTTTGATGATTTAGAGAGAGAATGTGTTGAATGAGTTGAAATTGGGTTGTTTTTGGTTGCCAATGGGTTCTATGTGTTGAAATAAGTGAAAATGAGCTCTAACACAAGTTTTAGAACCATTGGTGTGCAATTGGTGAATTCTGGTAAATCAACTCAGTTGCTTCGTTTTGGGTATCTGGTGTGATTTCTCGAGTGAGGGAAGAACTCACTCGAGCACAGGATGAACGTGCTCGAGTGAGCATGTTTGTGCTCGAGTGAGGGTGCCTGAATGCACTGGGGGTGAGTGTTGCAAGTGATCACTCTCGAGTTGATTGCTAAGAGTGCGCCTAGCACTCGCGAGCATTTGGGTGATCACTCGAGCACTAGGACTTGTGCTCGAGTGAATCTGTGCCTGGGAGAGGAGTTACTCTCGGGAAGTCACTCACTGGCCCTCACTTCCTCTCATGCTCGAGTGCGCTGAGGGTCAGTGCTTGTGCTCGAGTGAGAGTGCATTTTGTGTTTTGGGTGTGTGTCTCAGGGCATCACTCGGGAGTGGATTATGGATGGTGAGCGTGAGCACTCGCGAGTGTTGAGGAATCACTCGAGCACTGGGGTCGTGCTCGAGTGAGCCCTCTGTGCTCGAGTGCGCTTGTGGTTAGAGAGTTGGGACTGCTCTCGGGTTGTCACTCGCAGGGCCTCACTTCCGTGGTGCTCGAGTGCTGGCGAGGTCTCTGCTCGAGCACAGGTGCTTGTGCTCGAGTGAGAGTGTAGGTTTGTCGCGGGAGTTGCTCTCGGGTAAGCACTTCCTGTCTCACTCGCATGTATGCTCGAGTGAGAGCGAGGGTTGTGCTTGAGCACGGCCTTCTGTGCTCGAGTGAAAGGGCCAAAAATCAGTGTTTAGTTTTCTTGTGAGGGATCTTTGGGGATAGTTATTCCAACCCTTTAGGCATATGTTTAGGCATGTAATGGCCATCTAAAGAGTCCAAATAATAACCAACATAAAGTATTATAGAATTAAGAACTTGGAAAAGAGATTGACCTATTATCCCTAATTTGATTATAGGATTTGACATCTGCCGTCCTCGGGATCCCACTGAGCCAGTTAACTTCAGGAAAGAGCGAGGTAGTGACTTTTCTTTCGTACCATTTATGATGCATTGTATGTGTGTATGATCAGTGATTTGTGATAAATTCGGATATTGCGACTTATGTGGATATGTGTTAGCACCGTCAGTCCAACAGTCCCTGAGTAGCTAACAACGGTTCGGGTTAGGGCAGTGTGCCTTCCCGGCGGAGAAAGGGGATGAGGGTGGAGTTTGATATTGGTTGCTGCTGCTGTATGATGATTTGCTTACATGCTGTGTGCTTATATGTGGTATAAATGTTTAGTTACTACTGGGATTCTTTTGAATCTCATTATTTCCTTTGAACTAACCTTTCAGATAGGGCGAGTGGCTCCAAGGAGAAGCGCGTGACCCGGAGCGGGTAGAGTTTCGTAGGGACATTTATTTTGGAAATGTTGGTTAGACAGTTTGGATAGGGATTACTGTATATTGTTGGGTTGTAAATAGTTTAAATACTTAAACCTGTAATCCCTCTAGCAAAATTTGAAACTATATATCTATAGTTGAACCCGGGGTTTGTCGGGATTTTGGTTATACACTCTGTCATACGTAAATGTAGTTAAACTGCACAAGTGATTATATTCGATAATTGAACCTGAGACCGAGAGAAGATTGAAGTTTTGAAAATTTCATAACGTCCCTACTATTAAAGGGAATTTTAAATGAGTTTTAAACTATTCGACGGTCTCTAATCTAATTTAATTACCAAACATCGAATTATAATTACGTGATTAAAGGCAGGGTGTTACACAATACACTTTTCTTGAGATATTTTTACCTCTAATACCTCTTTTTAGCCTTGGAAATCCATTAGGAACCATTTTCCTATTCTTCCCGAGTTTTCTTAATTTCCCTTAGTCTTTTGCAGGTAAGTCTTTAATAATTACACTTTTGATCATAAGATAACTTGCTTGTCATATAATCCTCTTTAACACCTCTTGAGGATATTAAAAATGAATAACCTAGAAGCATAACTCCCCCCCCCCCCGGTCAAATATTCTGATAACTCGCAATCTAGGAATTATAAGAACACTGGCAAGTGAAGGGATACGCATCATATTCTCTGAGCCATTCTTTTCTTTCAAGGAACTTCTAAGACACTTGCACAATTAGGCTTAGTAGCCTATTTAATTCAGGATTATTCTTTGAGTTTCTAGGCTTAAAATTTGGAACATGACACTAATGGCCTGTAAATTCTCCTTATAAGTGGAAGGTCATAGTTTTGATCCCACTTGTAATCTCATATTATTAAGTGTACAGAAATTATGATGGTATTGATAAAATATCTATATAGAAAATTTTAATTATTAAAAAATTCATTACAGTTTAATTCATTTTATATATGTATAGGGGTAATTTTGCCTACTGATTCATTATATATATATAGAGAGAGAGGGGGGGTTACTATATATGTTGGCAAAAATATATGTATGAAGCTTTTGTCTATTGATTTATCACTTACACCTATTCCCATGTTCTTCGTAATCCAACTAGATTATTTTATGTTTATGCATTATCTTTTCTTAATAATGAACCAAACAAAATCATATAATCATCATTGTATTACATTCCCTCTATTTCCGTAGACCAAACACACTATAAATTTGTTGGTTAAAATATGTGTTTGGTCTTTTTACTTTACATCAACTTTCATTTTAGTCCCTTAAGTTAATTAATAAAGGCATTTCTCTAGGTCCATTAACTTAACACCATTAGTTTCACTGGATGGAAAATGATGACTCAACAAATTAAGTGATGACTGTATAATTAAATGCTAAGAAAATATAATTATATTTTATGCTTTCACTATAAAATTTTATATTTTAAATTAAAAATAAACTAGGTCAGTATGGAAGAGTAGGCTGTCATAATCCACAAGGTCGTGATGTCAAATCCTATTGTCAATGTGAGGACTTTGTTGGTAGATGACTCACTTTGAGCATGAAAGCATGCCCTAACCCCAGTAAACTCACAAGCCTAACTCACCTAAACTTTTATTCTATCGGGAAAAAAGAAGAAGAAGAAGAAGTTTCAAATGAGATCGATGAACATTAATTGCATGAACTACATTACTGTATAATAGCAAGTCATGAAACAAATATTACAATCAATTCTTTTTGGAGGGGGGTGGTTGGGGGGACACACTGCTAGATATCACACCAAATGTAAAGAAAATAAAATGACATATAGACGCATACAACTCTTACTAACATACTAGCGATGATAGCATGTTGCAAAGCACTACTAGCCACAATATATGAAGCAACTAATAGTACCATTATAAGATGAGCTAGGAGTGAAACATTTTGTGGTTTCAATTAGAAGGAGGAGGAGATAACACTACAAAAAAGCTGACTTTCAGCAACCATTTAAAAGTCACCACTAAAAGTATGGTTTTTGTCGATGACATTTTTTGTCGCCGTTGAAAATGATACTTTCAGTCGCCGCTAAAAGTATAGGTTTCAACTACATTTTTGATAGTCGTTGCTGAAAGTACCTTTTTTGGCGAAGACTATCAAAAGTCGCCGCTGAAACTCCTACTTTTAGAGGCGACTATCATAAGTTGCCTCCAAAAACAATACTTTCAGCGGCGACTTTTAAAAGTCAACTTCAACTTTTTTTTATAGATTGTTTTTATCACAGAAAAATGTTATTTTTTTTATTTGTTGTTTAAATTTGATATTTAACATTTGAGGACACTAAATATGCTATTTATTATAAAGAAAAATAAGATAATTATATATTTGCATGTGTGTGGTATCTCTCGATACAAGTTTCCTTCTCTTGCACACTTATATATTAAGATGAATGTATAGAAAGCAATTAGATTCAAAGGAGAAGAATATAAAGTAATGAACAAAACTGACATATAGCTAACTCATATCGTAAAAATATACACTACTACAAAATAATGATTTAGTGGCGCACCTCCTATGGCCCTTCTTTAAAAAAACGCCATAACAAACCGGTTTTTTTTTCTAACCACTCATGGCCGGCACTTTCACTAGAAAGTGTCAGAGGAGGCAGCGTTGCCTTGGCAGGTGCTTGCTGCACCAAGCGCCGGTTAAGGCCCATCTTGTTCTTTTTTTTTTGGTTCAGCCCATACACTGATTCTTCTTTTTTTATTAATTTTGGTGAGCCCATACACTGATTCTTTTCTGTTTTTAATTTTGGTGAGGGCCTCCTCCGGCGCTTATTGGGGCAAGTGCCGGCCAAGGCGGCGCCACCTTGGCTGGTGCTTGCGTAGGGATGAATTTTTTTTTTACAAACGCTGTTTGATTTTCATTTTTTTGGTTTTCAGACCTCCTCCGGAGCTTATTGGGGCAAGCGTTGGCTAAGGCGGCGCCGCCTTGGCCAATGCTTGTTGGAGGAGGAAATTTTTTTTTTACAGATGCAGTTTGGTTTTTTTTTTCTTTTGGTTTTAGGCCCTCCTCCGGCGCTTATTGGGGGAAGTGCCGACCAAGGCGGCGGCGCCTTGGTGAGCAAGCGCCGAAGGAGGAATTTTTTTTGTTTTTACAACGATGTTTCTTTTTTTTCCTCTCCTCCTCCAGTGCTTGCTAGGGAAAGCGCCGGAGGAGGGGGTTACCTTGGCCGGCGCTTGGTGGGGCAAGCGCCAGCCAAAGCCCTTGTCGACACCCCAAATCAATGTTTTTTTTAATATGCTTCAGATTGAAAGGCTGCACAGCCTTGTCACATGCGTAAAAGCTGTCTCCTTTATTGATCTATGTATTATCTATAAACTAATGAGAGAGCCAGAGAACAGACACCGCTCGCATAGAGACTAAGGGTGAGAGTTAAGAGCTACACCACCATAGCGGAGAGATCACAGAAGGCGATCGAGCATAGATCATCACCTTCATTTCTCCTTCATATGCTAAGGACATGCAAGCTGATTATTAGTTAATAAGGCACCCTGTTAATTAAGGTAAACTTCAACACCTTCTTTTCTTATTTATTATTTATTTATTTTGCCAGTGTCTTTCTTTCGTTATTTAATTTATATGATTTTAGAAATAATTATCTTATTATCCTTTACTTCTATTTAATTTTCCAATGATTAGAATTATTTCAATAAGGGGAATTTAGATTATATTTTCTTCTTTGTTAACTTATCTAATTTTTTTTCGTTTAATTACAAGCTAAGAAGCTGGTACGTAGTTTCACTTATGTCACCATTCATTTCTTTATCACTTAGCTTTCAAGTGAACAATAGAGACAATAATATATATTGTACTTTCTAGTCTTACTTTTCATTTGTCTGACTTAATAATAATAATGGTAATAATATTCATTTGTCTTTATATCAATTAAGGTTACACTTGAAGCTAGGCTAATAATAATAAGGCGTAAAAGAAATATTTGGGATGCAATGACGCTTTTACAGAAAGCGCCATAGCTCCCTTCACCATTTAATTTTTTTATTTATTTATTTTACATACTGAATGGATGTTATGGCGCTTGGTGTTCAAGTCTCGTAGCTTTTATATTCCTTCTATGCCGCTTAAGGTAAAAAGCGCCATACAAAGTGTACAAATTTGCTACTCCCACTATTATCATCGTCTTTTTGTCTTTCTCACTTGTCCTCCTTGACTCCGTTTTTCATATCTAATTGGTCCCCCACATCATCTTTCTTGCGCGTCCTCCTGCACCCCATTTTCAGATCTAATTGGTCCCCACTATACCTTTCTTTGTCCATTGTCCCCATAGCCTCTTCTCTTTGAAGACTCTTGTTGGATGCTTCGTTGGTTCCACTTTTTGTTTTTTCTTATCTTTGTGTGTGTATTTCTTCAAAAAAATTTGGTCATGCACTACCATTACAGTACAAAGCTTGGTTACTCACATGATTTGCTTTGTCTCAGCCTCGTACAAGAAGTTTCATAGCTCCTAAGTTTTATTTAGGTACGTTTTCTTCTTCTTTTTCTTTTGGTAAGATCTATCGAGAATATTATATGTGTGCTCATGAATTTTTTTTTCACGTATTTATTTGAAATTTCAGCTGTCTTCTTAAAGCTTGGTTAGCCGATTGTTTTTTTCCTCTGTCTCAGCCTCTTACAGAAGTTTTTGCTAGCTTGTAAGTCTTGAACTATATATTTGTACAAAACTTTAATTCGTATATTTCCATGCACCTTTTAAAATGTTGGGTATCTGAAGATTTGTCATCAATTTAGAAATATTGATTACTAGAGATTTCTTATGTGTCCTTCCAATCATTAAATTAACAGAGTATTGAACTAGCTAGTCATTGCGTTAAATATCATTCAACTATGTAATATTCTTTTGATTTATTTTTGTTGTGAGTTGTGAAAAATTAGTATGATACATGCTGTGAAAATGGATGAAAAATTAGTATGATACATGCTGTTGTGAGTTGTGAAAAATTAGTATGATACTTGCCAAAGATTTCTTATGTGTCCTGTCGAATTTTTAAAAAAAAAAAAATGGCAGAAGATAAAAGTAATTAATAACTACAAGAGGCAAGCAACTAACTACTTTGAAACATATGTTTAAAGGTAAAGATGGATTGAAAATGGATGTCATCTGATCGATGCTCAAGGGAATACATAGATGGTGTGAAAGAGTTTATTAGATTTGCAAGCGAACATACAAAAGATCCTAACAAAATCTTGTGTCCTTGCTTATATTGTTGTTATGGAAAGCAGATTAGCCCACTTGATTTGCTAGATCATTTAGTGTGTCATGGAATTGTCAATCATATACACGATGGACAAGGCACATTGAGATGGATGCTGCACTTAGTGATCGGGTGAATACCACAAGTGTCCTTCAAATGAGTTTGATCAAAGCATGTGTGATTATGAGGACGATGGTCTTCAAGAAATGCTAAATGCGATCAAAGGGGTTCTTTATGACTATCCTCAAGAATTTGAGGCATTGAAAGGTGATGTAGAGAAACCATTATATGCCGGTAGTACTAAATACATAAGATTGCTAGCAGTGTTGAAATTGTACAACTTTAAAGCGTGATATAGATTGAGTGATTCGGGTTTCACTGCACTGCTTGAACTTGTGCAAGATATGCTCCCAGAAGAAAATGTCCTGCCTACCAAGACATATGAGTCAAAGAAAATACTTTGCTCTACAACTGGCATGGGTTATGATAAGATACATGCATGCCCTAATGATTGCATATTATTTCAAAATTAGTATGCAACATTAGAGACGTTCCCTAAATGCAATGTAGATCGATATGGGAAGAAGAAAGGAAAAATTCCGTCAAAGGTCATATGGTATTTTCCAATTGTTCAGAGATTCAAGTGAATGTACAGTAATGCAGAGATTGCTAAGCTGTTGATGTGGAATACAGATGAAAGGGTTGAAGACACAAACCTTAGGCACCCTACAGATGCCCCTCAATGGAAAAACGTTGATCATAATTACCCTGACTTCGCGAATGAAGCAAGGAACCTACATCTTACACTTTTAACTTATGGAATCAATCTTCACGGGGTTCAGAGTAGTACACACAGTACTTGGCTGGTGATATTGATGATTTATAACATTCCTCCACACTTGATCATGAAACATAAGTATATGATGCTGTCCATGTTAATTTCTGGGCTAAGGCAACCTGGGAACGATATATATGTATGCTTGGCTCCTTTAATTGATGACTTGAAGCTGCTTTGGGAGGAAGGCGTCAGTGTGTATGATGCGTACATAGAAGAAAGTTTCACTTTGAAAGCCATGATGTTTGACACAATAAATGATTTCCTTACTTATGGTAATTTGTCCGAATATAGCGTCAAAGGATATTGTGTGTGCTCTATATGTGAAGATGACACTCATTCAATATGACTAGATCATTGTAAGAAAAATGTCTACATGGGACATCGAAGATTCTTACCATCGAAACATCATTGGAGGAAGTGGAAAAAGGCTTTTAATTGTAAGTCAAAAGAAGGCAGCCCACCAAAGATTTTGACTAGTACTCAGGTTTTTGAGAAGATCAAACACTTGGATAACAATTTTGGCAAGCCATTTGTAAAACAAATGTGGACAAGCGGCTGGAAAAAGAAGTCTATTTTCTTTGAGCTTCCATATTGGAAGTTATTGTATGTGAGACATTTTCTTGATATGATGCACATAGAAAAAAATGTCTGTGATAGTATAATTGGCACGCTGCTCAATATGCAAGGGAAAAGCAAGTTTGAGTTGTGCTTAGGGTCAGTTTTGGAACGCGTTACACTGGGAAAAAAGCCCATTTAGGGGGCTAAAAGCCCCAAACGCTTATTGATGGTGTTTAGGAAAGCTTCTACACATGCTGGGCTTCTCATAAAAAACCAGCGTCTGAATGAAGCTGTAGAAAACTACTTCTCCTTCACGTTTGATCTCCTTCACTGAAGGTGAGTTACTGTTGCATGCATATAGGACGCAAATAGACATTATATTCATTGAATTAATGCTTCTTCCATTGGACTCATATATTTTTTTCAATAATAATTTTATCTTTTTTATTTTATCAAATTTTTTTAATATTTTTTTACTTCAATTATCACAATATATACAACCAACACACACACACACACATAGATATATATATGTAGTATTTAATAAAATTTATGCCATTTTCAGTCATTTCCTATCTAAACAGGTTTTTCAACCACTAATCCAGACAAATTCAAGGTTAGAAAAAAAGTCAATTTTGCCACCGCCAATCCAAACACAAATCACATATACAATTTGACTTTTTTTCTATCTGACTTTTCTAAAAGCCCATATGCAAAGAAAGCTCTTTCTCCATCGCTAATCCAAACACGCACTTAGTAACCGGGGGTTTTCATCACCAATGTTGATCTTCGCGTCAAACGGCTAGTAAGAGCTATAAGTTTGCTAGTAGTATCTTAGTGCTATTGAGTTATAAATGTTTGAGTAACCGAGCCTTTGTACCACCAACACACAGGTTCGCGTCAAAAGAGCATATGTATAACAACCCAAGAGAGTTGAAAAAAAAAGAAAAAAAAGGAGAAAAGAAATGTAATGACCCAGTTCAAGTGTGGTTTGGTTTCTTTCATCATGTTTTCTCTATTGCATCATTCTCTTCATCCTCTGAGATATTCAACTTCGTTTCCCAAACACTACATCCTTTCTTTCTTAACCTTAGCCACATATCACAATCTAATAAAAGTTCTTTTGATTTATGCTTGCATTTACTTTGCTAGTAGTAGAGAACTTAGATTCTTGTCAAACCTATGGAAAGAGTACTGGATAGGGTGTATTTGAGTGTAAACACAAGCCTATACACTTTTGAGTGATGAGTGACATACACAATATCTTTGGTGAGGGATTTCTAACTTAGATTCCCCTTTGTCAAGTAAATTGCCATGAAGTTTGTTTTCTTGAGTCATGAGAAAATCACTTGGATAAAAAAGGTGTTGAATTGCTTTTGTTTACTTTTTACTTGTGATTGGAGCATTCACTTTTGAAACTTTTGTTTTGCTTTGTTATTCTCCCTCGGTCTTGGTTTGTTTTGCCCAGGAGTGCAAATGATAAGTGTTGGGGATTTGATAAATCTCAAATTTAATATATTTTATTTCACCTTATTCATTTATTTTGGGGACTATTTTAGACTAATTTTGATTTATTATATAATATTTGGAGTATTGGCCAATTTTAGGAAATAACATAAATCTAAATTGATTATGATATTATTGAGCTTAAATTATTAATATTCTGATTGATATCTTGTTATTGGATAATATTCTCAAATATGTGATAAATCACGATTTTATTTAATTCTTGCAGGACAAGGAAAAGCATATTAGAATATTCTACGGTGCGAAAATTTTCTTGAAAGCTAAAAGAGAACCTAATGGTGGAATTTTATTTGGGCTTCTTAAATTTTAATGGGCTCAAGTTGGTACCCAAAAACTCTCCCCTCCTTTCTTAAAATTTAACCTAACAGCCACCAAGAGGAGGGGAGAAACAAAAAAACAAAAAAAAGAAGAAGAAAAATTGTGATGGAATCTATTCCACCGGAATTTCAGACATAATTCCTTTGCATCGTAATTTCCAACAGAAATTTTGACGGAATTCTGTTCCGCCATTTGTTTGTAAGGCACCTATTACCGATGAAATGGAGTCCGTCAGAAATTCCTTTAGAAAAGCTTATTCGGTGGCAAATTCCCTAAGAAATTCAAAGTTTTTTTTGTAGTGTATATAGATACTTCTAGTCTCTTCAATCCCTTCAACATTATTCCCTGTAATGATCAAATCATCCACATACACCAACACTACAATCATGTAACCTTTAGACCATCTAACAGATAATGAATAATTATGTAGGCTTTGCTTAAAACCTCCTTTAACCAATGCTTAGCTTAACTTAGCATTCTATTGCTTGGATGCTTGCTATAACCTATACAATGTCTTTGACAACTTGCACACTTTCTCCTTTCCCATTTTCTTAAACCCTTGAGGAATCTTCATATGCACTTCCTCAAGAAGATCCCCTTGTAAAAATTCATTATATACAAGCATTTGAAACAATTGCCTATCATTCACTGCCGCTAGGGTAAGAACCGTCCTAACTGTCACCATCTTCACCACTAGTGAAAAAGTCTCATAATAATCCACACCCTCTGTTTGGGTGTAGCCCTTTGCTACTAAACGTGCCTTGTACTTTCCTATGTTCCTTCTAGAGTCATACTTGATCTTAAAGACCCACTTACATCCAATAGGTCTTTTTCCTGGTGGAAGTCCACAATTTTCTAATTGATGTTGGACTCCAATGCTTTTATTTCTTCTTTCATGGCCTCTATCCATTTCTGGTTTGTAGCTGCCTCTTCGAATGTCCTAGGTTCAATAATAGAATTAGTACAATGCACAAAATATTTACAAGTAGATGATAGATTACTACATGTATAATAATTTTGCATAGGGTATGGAATAACTCCCTGTCTAGTCAATCTAGCTTCTTAAACATCATGACGTTCTTGCTGGTCAGCACCTTGTGGGCTGCTTAATGGGTCCTCACAATAGCTGGGAAGTTATGAGTATCATACTCTTGGAGCCATCTTGGGGGTCTCTTATCTCGTGTAGAATGTCTTTGTGAGGGCAATAGCGGTGGCTGCATAATGTTATGTTCAGTTGGGCCTCCCTCGTCTCCTTTTATTCCCTATTTCAAAGAAGAATTTTCATATTCATAAAGAAAAGGGTTAGCTGATTTTAAAGAAGCTCCCTTTGAATTAGAACTTTCCTCCTCCTTGAAAGGAAATCTTCACTCCATAAATGTTACATGATGACTAAACATCATCATATTAGTGCACAGATTGAATAAGATACAACCTTTTTGAGTAGTAGGGTACCCCCTAAATACACATGGATCAGCCCTAGAGTGAAACTTATCAACTTTATGCAATTTAGTAGCAAATGCCAAACATCTAAATATTCTCAAATGGCTCAAAAAAGGTGCATGATCATGTTTCATTTGATAAGGAGTTAAGTAATTCAGCACTTTAGATGGTGTACTATAAATTAAATAGGCTGCAGCCTTAACACTTTCCCCCAAAACTTTATGGGAATCTCTATATGAAAAATCAAACACCTAACAACCTCTAGAAAATGCCAATGTTTCCCCTATACAACCCTAATTTGCTAGAGAGTGTAAGGATATGAAGTTTGATGTAATATCTCTTTATCAGCAAATAAAGATTTGACTGAAGAGTTCACAAACTCCAAGCCATTATCACTTCGTACCATTTTAATATTAGCCTTATATTGAGTGAAAACATAGTTTTCAGATTTTTTTTTTGGTGAAAAGTTTCGAATTTATGTAACATGAGAAATATCTAAACCCCACATGAAATATCATCCATAATAGTTAAGAAATATCAAAATCCTTAATGTGTGGGTTCCTTATAAGGGCCCCACACATCCACGTGAAGCATTCCAAAATAATAAATGGATTTAATGGAACTAATAGGGAAAAGGAGCTA
Source organism: Inga leiocalycina (assembly GCA_963242795.1). Lineage (NCBI taxonomy): Eukaryota > Viridiplantae > Streptophyta > Magnoliopsida > Fabales > Fabaceae > Inga > Inga leiocalycina. The sequence goes on from OY725321.1 coordinate 67,117,186, forward strand.
AGACTGTTTTGATTGAACACAAATATCACAATGTGAATTATTAGAATTAGTAATATGATCTTTTATTTCAACTAAGTATTTAAGAACATGTGTAGAAGCATGTCCAAGTCTATGGTGCCAAACATCCATGTTTACATCATTCAAGGAAGAAACACTTTGAAAGGAAGAATAAAAAGAACTTTGAACTTTAGAAATACAATCTAAATGTATGTCTTCTTGCAGCATAGAAAGTCCATGATAGAGCTTAATTACCAATCCCCTTAATCTTCCCACTCAAGGTATCCTGCAAAATACACACATTAGGAAAGAAAAGTGCTACACAATTTTCATGCGAAGTGAGTTGAGAAACAAAGACCAAATTGAACTTTAGTCCAGGTGCATATAGAACATCCTTTAACACAATATTATTACCAATTTAAACACTTCCTATATGAGTAAAAGTTAGTTTTTCACCATTAGGGACCCTAATTCTCTTAAGAGGGCCATGATAAGTTTTATATATATGCAAGTGGTGCAAGTTACTAACTACATGTTTAGAGGCACCATAATCCAATAACCAAATAGGATTAAGACAAACTGAATAAATCAAACCTAAGGTGGTGCCAACTACACCCAGGGAGGTCTTTGAATTATCCTTGGTGTCCTTTTTGTCATTTTCAGACCCTTTCTCAAGCATCTTGAGCAACTGCTCATATTGTTGTGGAGTAAGATTGGCAGCAACTATTGCTGTTTTAGTTGAAGAGTTAGAGGAAGAATTACTATGAGCAGACACCTCCCTTATAGGTCGTGGCTTCCAATTAGCTGGAAATCCTATAATTTGGAAGCATTGATCCTTCTTATGGCCTTTTCTATTGCAATGAGTGCATATATCCTGGCTGCTTCATCTTCCTTGACGTCCTCTCACCTGCCTTGATCACTCCCAATCGAAGCAACCAGATGATGCAGGAGCTATAGACTAAAAGGATCACTGAGCTTCATGTTGAGAAATCATTAGATATGCTTGGTTCACAGTAGGCAAAGGCGGGAGAAGCAGAATGTGGTTGCGAGGTTGATGATAGTTGTTGTTTAGTCCTATCAAGAACTGTAAGAGACATTGTTCTTGGACCTATATTGCTGTAAAGTTCGAAACTCATAGGATAGGAGGGCCACTAAGCTATCAAACTCTTCCTATAAATCTTTCAAGCATGAGTAATAGGTAGCAACAAACAAAGACCCTTGTGTAAGAGTATTAATCACGCATTGTAGGCCATAAATTTTAGAGCCATCAGCCTTATCAAAAAGCTCATTGAGCCCCGATCATGCGCTCTTAAAAAGGGTAATCCCACCAGAAAGATTTTTATCTACAGAGTTAATAAGCCAAGAAAGTACCACTGCGTTGCACCGATCCCAAGTGGATTTCAAATCATCTTCTTGAGCATTTTGAGTACAAGTACCATCCACAAACCCGAATTTATTCAAACCGATCGAGGCAATACACATAGCACGGCTCCAAGTCAGATAATTGCCAGACCCTGTAAGCACAGAATGGACAAGCATCGACTCCTGAGTATCTGATGGATGAAGGAAAAGGGGATGATTCAAACCAAGATTAGCAAGATTTGTCTTCTGAGCTTCCCTAGCCATGTTGAAGTGATAGACAAAATGAGAAACATGGTGAACTAGAATTGTGAGCAAATAAGAGAGATACACGATCAAAAATCGCAATAGGATTCATTGCCAACAAGGATAAACAAGGCAGGCGATGGGAGAGGATACCGCCAAGGTTGCTGGGATGAACAAAGCTGGGGAAAGAACGAGCATAGCAAACAATCGGCGAAAATCATGGGAATTTTTTATTTGCAGTGGGAAGGACGTCGAGAATCACGATTCGGCTGGAAAAGAATGAAGCTGATAGTCAAGAATAGGTATTAGGGTTTGAGACGGGTAATCAAGAAACGGCATGGAGCAACCCGACTGAAGCTGAAAATGGGCCCCAAAATCATATGGTGGGCACTGGTACCATGTCAATTGGATTGAATGAACTTTCTTATTAATCAATGACAGTCACTTCACAACATCATAGTTCCTTGCCTTATATAGACCTGCAAGTCCAACTAATAACCTAGCCCAATTGGGCAACATACAAGCACTACACCTAATTACAGAGACTAACTAATCACAAGTATCTAGTAATCCTAAGCATATCCTATCAATAGTTTGTTAAGAAAAAAAAAGCATATACTACTACAAAAAGAGGTTTTAACGTCCCTATTTTAGCACTTTTAACGTCCAAAAACTGGGGGGACGTCTATGTGGGGGGCGTAATATGTTTTAAGAAAAGACGTCCGAAAAAAATGGGACGTCTAAAGGGAAGACTTTAGACGTCCCAAATTGAGATTTGGGACGTCTAAAGTCCCGCTGTGTAGGACTTTAGACGTCCCAAATCTCAATTTGGGACGTCTAAAGTCCTCCACTTTAGACCTCCCAAATCTCAATTTGGGACGTCTAAAGTCCCGCTGTGTAGGACTTTAGACCTCCCAAATCTTAATTTGGGACGTCTAAAGTCATTTGAATTTCAAATTTCCTGTAGATGTTGAGGTCATCAATTACGAAAGCAAACACAAGTTCCAGACGAGAATCCTCTGTAATAGTTTTGTTGAACATAAATGCTAGCTTTCTCCATTTTCTTTTTGGCTTCGGAATTTCTTTTTTTAGCATCACCACACTTTCACCACTTTGCTAGCTTTGTTCAAACTTCTTTAAGTCAAACTTTAAAATTCAAAAAATCCATTTTTTACCCAGATGCACTGTACCAGATCTGATTGTGAAAAAAGAGAGGAACTTATATAATAATAATAATAATAAATATACAAGCATGTAAGATTTGAGAAGTGATGAGAGGAAGTTATAAAAAAAGAGAGAAAGTTACCGTCACAAATAGAGGCATCGAAGGGCATGATGAGAGGAGGGACGATGGCGAAAACACCGACGGAAAAAGCTATGCACAGAAGGGCATGATAAGAGGGGGGACGATGGTGAAAACACTGAAGGAAAAAGCTATTTGAATCTATAGAATGTAGGTTTTTCTCTGCAACTCTTAACAAAGAAATTGAAAACTGCTGTGGGAGCGAGAGAGAGAGAGAGAGAGGAAGGAAAGCTTACCTTTATTTAATATAAGGCACGAGCGTCCTTTATACTCAATACAGATCGCGGGAAAATTTTTGAATTACTTTAGACGTCCCAAATTTCATTTGGGACGTCTAAAGTCCCCACTTTAGACGTCCCAAATGGAATTTGGGACGTCTAAAGTGTAACATTTTTTTTTTATTTTAGACATCACTTTAGATGTCCCAAATAGAATTTGGGATGTCTAAAGTACCACTTTAGACATCCCAAATAGAATTTGGGACATCTAAAGTGTAAAAAAAAAAAAAAAATTTTTTTTTTTTTACTTTAGACGTCCCAAATTAAATTTGGGACGTCTAAAGTCCCCACTTTAGACGTCCCAAATTCAATTTGGGACGTCTAAAGTCCCCACTTTAGACGTCCCAAATTCAATTTGGGACGTCTAAAATAACGTCTAAAGTAAAAAAAAAACCATATTAAATTTTTTTTTTTTTTTACACTTTAGATGTCCCAAATGGAATTTGGGACATCTAAAGTGTAAATTTTTTTTTTTTATTTGAGACATCACTTTAGATGTCCCAAATTGAATTTGGGATGTCTAAAGTACCACTTTAGACATCCCAAATGGCATTTGGGACATCTAAAGTGTAAAAAAAATTTTTTTTTTTTTTTTTTTTTTACTTTAGACGTCCCAAATTGAATTTGGGACGTCTAAAGTCCCCACTTTAGACGTCCCAATTTCAATTTGGGACGTCTAAAGTGACGTCTAAGGTAAAAAAAAATATTAAATTTTTTTTTTACACTTTAGATGTACATTTAAAGTGTAATTTTTTTTTTAATTTTAGACATCACTTTAGATGTCCCAAATTGAATTTGGGATGTCTAAAGTACCACTTTAGACATCCCAAATGGCATTTGGGACATCTAAAGTGTAAAAAAAAAAAAATTTTTTTTTTTTTTTTTTTACTTTAGACGTCCCAAATTGAATTTGAGACGTCTAAAGTCCCCACTTTAGACGTCCCAAATTGAATTTGGGACGTCTAAAGTCCCCACTTTAGACGTCCCAAATTCAATTTGGGACGTCTAAAGTGACGTTTAAGGTAAAAAAAATATATTAAATTTTTTTTTTACACTTTAGATGTACATCTAAAGTGTAATTTTTTTTTTTTATTTTAGACATCACTTTAGATGTCCCAAATTGAATTTGGGATGTCTAAAGTACCACTTTAGACATCCCAAATGGCATTTGGGACTTCTAAAGTGTAAAAAAAAAATTTTTTTTTTTTTTTACATTAGACGTCCCAAATTGAATTTGGGACGTCTAAAGTCCCCACTTTAGACGTCCCAAATTCAATTTGGGACGTCTAAAGTGACGTCTAAGGTAAAAAAAAAATATTAAATTTTTTTTTTACACTTTAGATGTACATCTAAAGTGTAATTTTTTTTTTTTATTTGAGACATCACTTTAGATGTCCCAAATTGAATTTGGGATGTCTAAAGTACCACTTTAGACATCCCAAATGGAATTTGGGACATCTAAAGTGTAAAAAAAAAAATTTTTTTTTTTTTTTTACTTTAGACGTCCCAAATTCAATTTGGGACGTCTAAAGTGACGTCTAAGGTAAAAAAAAAATATTAAATTTTTTTTTTTACACTTTAGATGTACATCTAAAGTGTACATTTTTTTTTTTATTTGAGACATCACTTTAGATGTCCCAAATTGAATTTGGGATGTCTAAAGTACCACTTTAGACATCCCAAATGGAATTTGGGACATCTAAAGTGTAAAAAAAAAAAAAAATTTTTTTTTTTTTTACTTTAGACGTCCCAAATTGAATTTGGGACGTCTAAAGTCCCCACTTTAGACGTCCCAAATTCAATTTGGGACGTCTAAAGTAAAAAAAAAAATATTAAGTTTTTTTTTTAAAACTTTAGACGTCCCAAATTGAATTTGGGACGTCTAAAGCTACCAAGTTTCCACACATAATTACAAAAATGCCACCGCCTATGTTTTAGACGTCCCAATTTTAAAAAGGAACGTCTTTTAGGGTAGTAGTATCTATATTCTGTAGTAGTCAACGATCAGTGCCCATCCGCCCAAGTTTTGGGGAGAATTGCTGCTACTGGCTAGTTTGGAGACCTAGAAGACATTTTTAGAACTCGTAAGAGTTTTGATAGCTCACCAACTTCTGAATTTGGAAACTTTCAAGGTTTATGACTAATAACAAGTTGGTTGACTCTCAGTTCCAAGTTCAACTTCTCCATAGATAAAAGTGATCAAATCTAAACTTTTACAATAGTATGAGTATTTATTATAATCGATTGATATCTACCCAAAAAGTATATTTTGGTTACTAATATTTTATTATAAATAGAGTTTTACATTATCAGTCAACAATTGCATTTTGTTAACATGAAGTGAATCAGTTCGAAACCATTTCTCTTCCTTCTCTAGGCATAAGATCAACATTTGAATGATTTATATTTAATCTGTTATAAAATTATTATTAAATTGTTAAAATATGAAAAGAAAAACAATTAACTAAATAAAGTTGCTAGATTTTTATATGAATAATTCAATACTACAAAAAAAAAATAATAATATTTTCTATAAAACTAAATGGGCTTAATTTTGTGGTCTTGATATCTTTCTGATGAACAAATTTTCTCTTCCCTCTGTGCCTATTGATTTTTTGCTGTGATTTTTCTTAAGTGATCTATGCAGCAACGTAACTTTAATTACAGTAGTTGCAGTAGAATATTTTGAACCATATTGATAAAAAGAAAAAAGAATATTTTGAACCATTACACACAACTATTTGACCATCATTAATCCTTCAGTTAAATAGCCCACTCTCTGATCCTCTTTCACTTTTCGTTGTCACATTATATTGAATAGAGTATTCTAATATAAAAGGTTTAATCTTAGAAATTTCAGATGAGACCGCTCAACATTAACTGCATACTGCATTATTGTATAAGTGTGAAAACAAATATTACAATCAATACTAGGAAAAAGATACACACTGTTCCAAATGTCACACCAAACGGAGAGAAAAGAAAATGGCATATAGCCACAACTCTTCCTAACATACAAACACACAATAGATAAAGCAATTTGAACGAATACAAATGAATTACACGTGTATACGCTGGAAAACCAGCCACAATAGATGACGCAACTAATAACAGATGAGCCACAAGTAGTGAAGCATTTTCTGGTTTCAATTGGAAGGAGGTGGAGAGAAGAAAGGTAAAGAGGGAATAGTGGGGAGAGTGGGCATAGTGGGGAGAGTGGGAATAGAGGGAATGTTTGGAATGGTAGGCATAGAAGGAAGAGGAGGAAGTGTAGTTGTTGGTTTTGGAAGATTTGGGAGATTTGTGGGCAAAGGAGGAACAAAATTACTAATTGGGATTGTAGGCAAAGGTGGCAACCCTGTTGGTTGAGGCAAGTTAATTGGAATTCTGGGCATGTTTGGTATCGAAGGCTGTGTTGTTTGGAGAAGATGACGAGCTGCGGCTACACTCGAAGTCATCGTGTTCGAGAGAGTGAACGCTACTAGGAAAGCTGCGATGAAGATGGATTTGCAGGAAGAGGCCATGGTTGAATTATGAACTGAACAAGTGAAGAAGAAGAAGAAGACAGATATATGAGAATGCTTTGGTTTTGAGTTTTGATGAGATTCCATGGGGGTTTCTTGGTGTTTATATAGATAGAGGTAGCTGGGTATTTGTATAGTTTGGAGAACCATAAAGAGACTTTTGGGATATCTTTGTTAGTTCACCAATACTATTGGAGTATAGATATGGGTAGAGGTAGGTGGGTAATTGTATGGTTTGGAGAACCATAAAGAGACTTTTGGGATCTCTTTGTTAGTTCACCAACACTATTGGAGTGTATACACACACACATACTATTGAGGTACCACCGTAATACTGATAATATGGTTGGTAATTCGTAAAAGCTTAGGTGATGGAGTCTTTGGAGGCTGGAAAGTGTGTGCTCATCGCAATTATAAGTGTACCAAGAACTCATTAACTATGGTGAGATCTGCACTGTGGAAATAGAATTTCCACGATTCAGATTTTGAGATTTCCAAATAATAATTTTTAAATAAAACATTATTTTTTAAGGAATTGATAGTTAAGATATATTTATTGTAGATTTGGTACAAATTAAAATATATTTTTTTAAAAAAAAGTAAAAGTGAAAAAATTTATTTTGAACCATCTAAATTAGGTTTGAACGGTTTATAATGGTGATAAGTTTTTGTCTGTTCATCATTACGCTAAGTACTTAAACCATTTCCGTCTATATAGCCAAGCATGTGCCACATTAATGCATAATTTGACTACGATCTAATTCAGGACAAAGTCGTCATGTTCACATTTTTAAGCAAATATATAAAACGTTTTGGCACAATATGTATTTTATTGAAAAAATATTAGGTGGGTTGGGTTTGGGGGATCCATCACAGCCCGGGTACACCTTCGAACTCAAAGAGCTCTTATAAAGGTAGTTATAGATTGCTAACCAAAAAGTTTCTCACATCAATAGTAGGATTTTAACTCACAACCTTATTGATTATGAATCAATTCCTTCCCAATTAGAGCAACTTTTATTGGATTTTTTTAGTATTTATAAATTAATTAACAGATCGAGTAATTAACATTACTTGACAGGCTGACACCCCTGTCCATGGTTTGTTAAGAAAAAAAGGGCATATATTCATCGACGCAAGTTTTTTGGAAGAATGGTACTTAGTTTGGAGAACCACACACACACATATATGTATATATGAGTGTGTGTGTGTGTGTGTGTGTATGGTTCCCAAATTCAGTAGCTGGTGAGCTATATATATTTAATTATCTATTGGAATGACACTTGTTGACGACTTTGAAGGCGATTTAACGATAATTAAACACCTTAATTTTTTGCAAAATGATTATTTAAGGACATTCTACAAAAATATTAATTGTAATTAAAAATCTTGAATTTTTTATATTCCGAAAAAAGGAAACTAAATTGCAGCAATTACTCAATGTATTCATTTTTAAAGTCCAAATTGCCCTCTTAAACCCCGTGAAGAGAATTAATCTGCCTGCCCCCTTCCCAGCAAGAAGGAATCATATCCTTCCAACAACGCCACCTCTTCATCCTAAGAAAATGGTTGGAATATGCCTAGACAACCATTTGTCGATTAGGGCCCAAGCCTAATGCGAATAAGACTATTATGTAAATATAGAGACACATGGGTCCAAAGGAAGAATTTTATCTTTATGATTTAAAATTCAAATTAGAGTAAGTACCCGTAGTGAGATATGAGATAATATCGGTTGTGGGAGTCAGTTTTAAAGATACCAATAGAAAACTTACTTGAAATTTCTCTCTGGTTCTCTTCCTCTATGATGGTGAATCTACCATAAAATATGATTGAAGTCCATAATGGTGTTCTAATCTTATGTGGGTACTTTAGGGAATTAATGGGTTCCCCTTCAAAATTGTTGATAACAATGACAACACCAGCATCGCCATTGAACAACACCGGCAGGAACACACACAGTTTCTCTAAGTGAGGAGATTCATTCCTTTTTAGTTCTTAATGGGTTCTTCAATTTACGGGAATATGTATAAGAGTTTTTCCAAGAAAGCCAGAGATATATCTACTTCAATCACCACCAAAGAGAAGATTGAAGTCGGCAAAACAGGGCAACCAGAGTTGGTGAAAAGAAACATGTGTGCGATCCGGAAAAAAGAAAATCGAATATATATATATGTGTGTAGTTTTTGTTATTTGATATTATAATAATATTTTTACATGATATTAAATCTCAACTGTTCAAAGTTGGTCAAACAGTGAGAATAAAGAAATGGATGGAGAGGCTTATCTCCAAAGGAAAATATTTAGGACAAGATCTTTATATCCTCACATCAAGTTCTCCAATTAAATATAGTGATTTGTTATATCTTCATATAATGGATATAAGGAAGGACATTGAGGTAAGAATGGTCCATATATATGCGCATGCATATGTGAGATTGTTAAAATAAATAGAAAAGTTAATATCTTTGCCGATTATCTGTTAGTGAATTTAAAACAAACTTCTGGATTTTTTAAAATAGAAAAAATATATATAAACAAATATACATTCATACATACATGCATACATATAATATTGTAAATTTCTCTCATTTTTAATAAACTAGATAAATAATGACGAGTTTGTATAAAACAAATATAATGCCAAGTGAATATCCTTAAATTATCTTTGGATCACAAATTGTTGTCAAGAATTTATGTTGATATATATAATTATTCATGAGATTTTCTAAATATCATATCTCTTAACAAGCCCTGATTTTAGAATGTGTATAATTATATCAGACCAAGAAAAAAGAATATGTCTATAAATAGAGGTAATCAAGACAGCACAACGAGAGAAAAAGGAAGAAAAGAGCAAGAGTCTTGAAACAAATAAAGAGAATAGAGTTGGAATTTGCGAAAAGAACAACAATAAAGGTATAATTGATTTCATGTACTTGCTTGTCATATCAACATTTGCTTAGAGAAGAAATCAAAAAATCAAGAAATAAAAAAAGTAAAAAAAAAAAACATATAGAAAGATCATCTATCAAAGAATTGTCTCAGGTAAAAAAAAAAAATCTATCGAAGAATTGTCGGTAATATTTAAAGTTTGTAACATCCTGTTTATGGGGAAAAGAAAAGTTGGTCATTGTCAGATTATATATTAGGATATTAAAATAAATAATACATAAAGTTTGTTATATCCGAGGCAAAGGAAGTGATGGGAATCCAAAGGGCAATTTTGTCGATTTCGCTAGGCATCCTGCTTGACATTCAACTTTCAAAAAGTGCATGTGTAGAAAGACAAATAAGCTCTCAATTAAGTCATTTTAATTTATTTTCTATGTAGTTTTATTATTTAAAAGAATCATTTTGTATTTACTGATTATTAGGAAAAATTTGATATATATTTTTAAATATTTTGAATTATCCTAAAAATATTTTAAATTTATTAGTATTTTATTTTTAGGATTTTATTTTATATGAGGGATCTCAATGATATTATTAATATCTTATTAGCATCCCTGATTTAATAATTTTTAGATGGCTCCTCAATTTTTAGAAAACCTTTTTTTATATTTTTTTTGAGTTATATAAGGGTTAGAAAGTTTTTTTTATTTAACAGTCGAGTTGTACTTATTTATTGCAGATTATTGAATAAGAAACTTATTTTGCAAGTTTTCTTGTGAGTTTATATTTGGGTTAGAATACGAATAGGTTGTAAAAGTTTGATCAATTTTTATGAGACCTTTTTATAGCTAAGGATCTAAAAACAAGTTTCTCTAGGATTTTGGTGGATCAAATCCCATATTTTTGGGTTTTATGATATAATTTCCGCATCTCTTATTGCCATCGCTTTAATTTCACGTATACGTTCTTTATATATGTATATATAGACCTAGCGTCTTCTACATAAATAAAGAATCGATCAAAGAAATTGAGGGAGAGAAAGTTACAGGTCAACTTCTAAAAAGTATACTTGTTGGTAGAGGAGAAAATTCTTTATATTCTAACCCTCGAAAAAGATTATGCCCTTAACCAAATTAAAAAAAAAAACAAGAAGAAGAAGAGAGACATACACTGAACAACATCAGAGAAGAAAATGAGCCCCTTTGAGAAGCCAACTGGGTGGAGATTCTGCTCAGAAGATACAGAACTCATCAAAGACCATCTTTATAATAAAATCATGGCACAAAAATTACCTTTCGAAGGTATAATCGTTGAATACAACCTTTATGGTAAAGAGAATCTTTGGGAATCTGGGAACGTTTTAGTGAATATGTGGTTAAAACAGTTCACGGTGAAGATCTCTACGTGTTCACAAAAGTAAAGAGGAAGAACCCTCAATCTAGAAATGCAGAAAGGAAGGTGGGGTTAGGTTCTTTGGTAGAAACTCATGCAAAAAATATAACAGTCAACATAAACAATTCAAATAATCAATTTGTGATTGGATTCATGAAGAGGTTTAGATTTGAGAAAAGTAGAACTGATCAAGATGGAAAATGGATCATGCATGAGTATTCTCTTCATCCATCGCTATTTCCTTCTAATTATTATTACCTAGAGGTGAGTATGTTTTCCTTAATATTATATTTTTAGTTATCAAAAACTTACAAGTCAGAAGTGGTTTAACATTTTTTTTCTCGTAATTTACAGATGAAAGATTACGTTGTCTGAGGATAAGAAAAAATGATAGACCCGCCAAAAAACAGGGCGAAAAGAAAAGAGCCAGAAACAAATCCACAAAAATATTATGAAAAGCAAAAAGATAATCAAAGAAACAAGAGGAAAAGAGTAGAGCCAAAAGAAAATATTCCAAGAACAACTTTGTGAAGAATTCCACCGGCCAAGATCCAGGAAGAAGAGAACAACATGTCCGTGGATGATTTCTGTTCTTGGTTAGAGACAAACTTAAGGTATAATATAGTTAAATTACATTGTTGGGTTAAACTATAGAAGCTTAAAAGTACTAAAAGTAATATTTAATTTTACATAATTTGAAACATAATTCAAAAAATATGTGATGTAGGTCTGATGACGATCAAGAAGAGAAGAATGGTAAAGAATACTTTAAACAGACCAAGTCATCCATGAACAGTTTTACACCTCAGGCAGACATTTTTTTGAAGTATGATATGTTTTTTTAAATCAATTTCTTTTTTAAATAAATGTATGTTTGGATATTTATTATTTAAGCAAGAAAAAAAATAACTATACGAATCTTTTCTTGTTATTTGAATAATTATGTATTTCTTTACCGTGCTGCAGTTTAGAGGAAGGAGGGTGCCAAAAGATGTTAATGCTCGGTGCAAGACGTGGCATAGCACGTGTTTGGCAAATATAAATTGGTGTTATTGATTATTTTGAATGTTTCATACTTCATACCATGAATATTATAAGACAAATCATTTATAAATCAAAGTTTCATCACTGTCGTATGAAAAAAATCTAATTATGATACAAATTATATATACACATATACACTCTGTTCAATAAAATCACGTTATCATTTTTAATGACAATTTGATATTGTACTTTTAGTTGAACAATGTCCAACTTAATCAAAGGTAATATGTGCAATTTCCCAGCCAACAAAAATTGATCAAATTGATAAGTAATTGGCTCATAACCTAAGTCTAGGGGTACATTCTAAACCTGATGAGGCATTGAAATCCAACTCACGTAAATGTTGAATGTATATAAAAAAATTTCCCCCATTAATTCCATTTAACTTGCTCTCTTTATTATTAGAAATTGGCTAAAGTATACTTTTAGTCTTTTAAGTTTTATATGAAGTATACTTTTAGTCCCTTAACTTTATAAAGTATACTTTTAATCCTATATTTCTAACACCGTTAATATTGTTAACGAAAAATATTGACACAATAAACTCAAATGATGACTATGCCGCAGATAAAACATATTTAAGTTTTAATTTTTTAAATATAATACATTTAGATTATTAAATTAAAATAAACTGACAAATCACTGCTAAAAAAATCAAGATTTTGATATTTAGATTATTAAACTAAAATTTATTAATACAATCAAGGTTTTGATATTGATTGTTTCATTAAATTTTTAGATATTTTTAACTTACATATATTTTAAATTTAAGATTGCAGCATTTATTTACATAGTCGTCACTTAAGTTTGCACAATCATCACTTGAATTTGTTGTATCAGCATTTTCCATTAGCAACATTAACGGTCATCTGTGTGGGCTTTTAGTTAATTAGGCTTATGGGCTAGAAGCTCTTTAAAATGATCTTTAGCAGGGATGGAGGTACTTAAGGCATAATTTTTAACCACCTCTTGAAATCATTCACACTTCACAAAAATTTATTGGCTAGATTTGTATCCCCTTCATAAATTGGTTTCTTTCGGCTTTTTCTCTAGTGTGTGTCTGCTCTACATCCAACATTGATGAGATTGGAAATGCATATGATATTGTGTTCTTAATTTTTACGCGTCATCTGTAGATTCGTAACTTGATGATAATGGGTATCCAGCATAATCAAAGAAGCTTCCGCTTCTGCAATTATTAAGAATTGCAGGGGTAAAGAAAGGAAGAGAAAGGAGCTGAAGTCTTAATCATCATTTTGTTTGAATTATATTTGAAGGTGGAAAATAGAAGCAAAATGCTAGATTTACAACCTAAAACAACACCAAAACCTTATACCACTGTGTGGGGTTCGCTAGCTTTATAATCTAAATAAGGTCAATTAAAATATTAACATCAAAATTACACTTCCCTTCTCAATTCTGAACTTCTCTCCTGCATGTCCTTTGCTAGTTGAGAAATAATAATACTTCTGAACCCTTCCTAAGAGATCTCAATAGCATGAAAACCATCATTGCCCTGCTTTTCAACCAATGTTGTACGCTCAGAACTACTCCGTCGTTATTACTTTTATCCCATATAGATGTGGACAAAAATCGCTGTTAAATTCTTTTGGAAGGTTTTCTTCAATTTCAGTTACAAACTAATGATTGATTGATAAAGAAACTAATCTGCCTGTTTTTTGTATTTTTTTGATTAAAAGTGATAAATGAGATGAATTACCCTTGGAATGATGTGTACGTGTATTACAAAAAAATTGTGATTTAGTAGCGGTTAAAAGTGAGTATTTATAGCGGTTTTAATCGCTACTAACATAATTAATAGCAGTTTAAGAAACCACTACTAAATCCACTGTTGCAAGTGAATTTGTAGTGGTTATAAATAACCGCTACTCAAAGGGAACAGACTGCTACTATATTCGTTGCGGTTAATAATCACCGTTACGAAATTAAAGATCTGAGGAACCTTTCTTGCTAATTTGTAGCGGTTATATAACCGCTACAAATTCCAACAGCGAATATTTTATGGCGGGAAATGAAAATAAGAATTTGTAGCGGTTATTAAACTGCTACAAAATTGAATATAAAAATCACGGGAATATTTAGTAACGGTTAATTAACCGCTACAAAATAGAATTTTAAATTGGTGGGAATCATTAGTAGCAGTTACAAATTTCAGAAAATTCAAATTTGGTGCGCTGATTTTAAAAATATATTTGTAACGGTTATAAAACAGTTACAAATTTCAGAAAAATTACAAAAAAAATTTACAATTATCTTTTTCCTTCTTGTTAATATTAAATTAAATATTTTTTTATTTTAATAGTTTAGCTAATTTAATTAGCTTATTATTCATGAGTTTGGGTCATTTATAATTTTAAAGGAATGATTTAATGATAAGTTTGAAAATTATATTGATAATATTATTGGGGATAAGTAGATAATAAGGAACCATTATGTTGTCCGCTTTAATGTGAATATGATTATGTAAATAAATATTTGAAAACAAAATAGTGGGAATAAATATTATGCGAAAGAAAAATAGTGTTGAAATAAATAATTTAATAATTTATTTCCATATTTGATCACCGTGTTAAGCTCCTCGGCTCATAGAAAAAAAACTTGAAAATGAGAGAAGATGAAAAAGATGTAAGGTAGAAAGAAAAGAGAGAGTGTTTGAAATGAGATGTGGTTAGGGTATTTATAGGTATAAGCGTGGAACTTGCAGCGGTTAGTGTCACGTGGTTGTAGTGGTTTTATTTTTGTAGCGGTTATTTTTCATTTTTGTAGATACAAATATTTTTTTAATTTAAAAAAAAAATTTTGGAAAAAACAAAAACCTAATTTGTTTTAAAATAAAAACATAATTTGTTTGATCAGTCATTCACGCCATCCCTACAGAAATTGTATAAAAAACTTGTTAGCGATGTGTTTTTTGTTAAAAAAATTTAATTAAAATGATTTGAATTTAAAAAACGAACCGAACTATAGGTAAATTGTGATGGCCTTCAGGGAAGAAGTTTTCAAAATTGGCGAGTTGAAATGGCTCACTCTCGTAGGCGATGTTATCACCATCACCCATGTCGTAAAGGTCTCGAGGCTTTAAATGAACAACCATGTGCCAATCCCTATGTCTCCCGTCCTCAACATAATAAACCTGGTGTGCTTCTAAGGCAAGAATATACGGCTCATCATTTTGAGAATGACCAACATGAATTGGCCGCGAGCAATTTATTGATGTGATGCCTAAGTCGTCAATTGTGAGTCTCTGGGAAGTAGTGGTATTTGTCCACAAACACTTGAATAGCGTAACGCTGAAACAGCCTTGGTAATTAAGTTGCACGACATCAAGAAGCTTTCCATAGTAAGGGATGCCTCTGAACTGCATGTTGGCATCACTGCTGCTCGCATAACTTCTTGTCCCAAAGGTGCCATAAACATCCGAATTTTGAGTTTGCAATCCTTGATCATGTGAAACCGTGCAAAACTTGAAACCATTGACATTGTAAGTTGTAAACCTTTTTGCATGATCAAGAGGGCCAATTGCAAGAGTTCTGAAATCTGGTGAGTGTGGGTTGTGGTCATTTAGTATTCTACGCGCAAAACAGCTTGAGAATTCTCTGTGGACCTTTTTGTCAACTTCAGAGGATGTTTGTGTACGAATCCTGAGTTGACGACGCTTAACATGACTTTTGAATTCCCTGCAATTAATCATGGGAATGCGATAGTGAAATGAAAGTAAAAAATGTTATGAAAGATATAGAATAACATGTGAGTATACAATTCTTACTCTATGAAATGTTCAACTTGAGTGCAATTAATCAATACATGTCTATGTGTTTGCAACTTCTCAGTTGCCGTTAGTTTGAAGTTCTCAGTTCCTCCAACTAGTTTACCAACACGAGGGATAAATTTTGCTGATGTTGCCGCGGGTTCTGGACAATCGTCTACATGAGGTGGTCAGTTGAAGGCAGTCTCAATGTCATCAAAATACCTTGAACAGAAATACAGGACCTCATTCCCTATATAACCTTCAGCAATAGAACCTTCTGGCTAAGCCTTATTCCTCATGTAAGATTTCATTTTCCCAAGAAACCTATAAAGTGAAGAAGGGCAAAATGATAAAAAATGCTCAAAAAGGAGACTAACAATAATAAGAACTATTAATGACGCACATATATAAAATGAGTACCTCTCAATAGGATACATCTATCGATATTGAACTGGGTCAGCGAGCTTTGTTTCATGAACAAGGTGGATTGTAAGGTGAACCATCACAGTGAAAAAGGACGGAGGAAAGAGCATCTCCAAATGACAAAGTGTAAGAATAATTTTGGACTGCAGCTGATCGCGCTCCTCAACAATCAAGACCTTGGAACACAACTTTCGAAAGAAAGAACAAAGCTCCACCAAAACGATTGACACATTGGGAGGAAGTGCATTCTTTATAACCAGCGGAAGTAACTGTTGCATAAACACATGTGAGTCATGACTCTTCAGGCTAGCAACCTTTCAAGCCTGCATGTCAATACATCATGAAATGTTGCTTGAATACCCATCTGGAACTTTTATTTCCTTCAACATCACGAGGGAGACTTCCTTGTTCGGTTTTATGAGGGTGAACTTTGCCGGTTGAAATTTTTCATGCTCATCTGGCCATGTGTCTTCACAAACTTCTATGGCGCCTAAATCTTTCCTCGCTTGAAGATGATCTTTTGACTTTCCCTGTTTGTTAAGCAACGTATATAGCACATTGTCGTATACATTTTTTTCAATGTGCATGACATCAAGACTGTGGCGAAGTAAATTAGAATTCCAATATGGAAAAGTGAAGAAAATGCTTATCTTCCTCTATTGCTGATGCGTAGAAGTCTTACCCCTCTTTTGGCCTGCTTGTATTGCATAGTCGCTTTTTCCAAACTCGAATTCAACATCCTCAAGTTGCTGTAAGATGTCTATGCCAGATAAAGAGTCTGAGGTGGCCCTCTTGTTCCTGGTTTCCTATTGAAGTGATTACGTTGCAATCTAAACTTATGCCTTCCATCGAGAAACCTCCGATGCCCCATAAAGCACCACTTCTAATTGTGGGGAAGGCGCATTGCGTCAAAGTGAAAATTGCAAGCTGGACAAGCTGAGCCAGTATACACATTCCACCCGGATAATGTTCCAAGGGCAGGAAAGTCACTAATCGTCCACATCAAGGCTGCACGCAAGTTGAACAATGTCTTCCCGAAGGCGTCATATGTCTCGATGCCAACATTCCACAAGTCAAGCAATTCCGCAATAAGAGGTTAGAGATATATATATCAATATCATTACCCAGTGCCTTTTTGCCTGGAATGATCATAGACAAAATGAAGGAGCTTTGTTTCATGGTAAATTGTAGGGAACTAAGACTACCGGCCAAATACTGTAACTTGTGCTAAGATTCCTAAATGGATTGAAATCGTCGGTTGTCAAAGCAAGTCTAACATTTTAGGGGTCGGCAGCAAAATGGAAAGTCTTTGTCAAACGTTTTCTAGGCATCTGCATCCCGAGGATGTTGTAATTTACCATCTTCATTCTTATCAACCTCATGCCATCTCATCTGCTCCACCGTGTTAGACGACATAAATAATCTTTGTAAGCGTGGCTTCAAAGGGAAGTATATAAGAATCTTTATAGGTTTCTTCTTATGCTTTTTTTCCTTCCGAATTGTCTTGTGCCTCGATGTGTGACATTGCTTACAAGTCTCCCTACTGTCATCGTCTCCCCAATACATCATACAATCATTAGGGCATGCATCAATTTTTTTGTAGTTCAAGCCCAATCTGTTAATAATCTTCTTGGCCTCGTAGAACGTCATGGGAATCTCCATCGAGGAATGCATCTTGTAATAATTCTAGCAACATCGACATTCCCTTATCTGAGATTCCACACAAGCATTTGATATGATACAACTTGATCAAGAAATATAATTAAGAGTATTTTTGACAACCTTGATATAAAGAACGATCTGCTTCATCCATCAAGCTGAAAAAATCCCGAGCGGCTTCAGTCCGCAAGAAAACCGGCTCTGAGCCCTGTACTTCTTCATTGAAGTTGTCATCATGAACACCAAATGCATCACACATAGCATCATTTACAGGATAATTGTCATCTAGTTGAACTCCTACTTGTGAACTTTGAAGAAGAGCATCATCATATCTCAAACCGTTCTTCTCACCATGAACTGCCCAGAACGTATAGTCTTCCGGGAAAGGCTTCAGAAGCAAATGTTCCTTAACAACATTTTGTGCATGCCACTTCTTGAACTTGCATCTCCGACACAGACAGATGATCTTGCCGTTACAGCTGGCGTGAGTGAATGCGAAATCCAAGAAATTGTTTAATCCATACAAATATTCCGAAGAATTGTGTGGCAACCTGATCCATGACTTATCCATAGCTACTAGTGAGAGAGAAGAAATTATAGTGAAGAAGATGAGTAAATAAAGAATGACAAATACTTGGAACCTTATATTCTGAATTTCCAAAGTTTAATATTTTGTAGCGATTCATAAACCGCTAGAGTAACCGCTACGATACTACACATTTGTACCAGTCATATGTCTTAAACCGCTACTGATTTTCAAGCCGTTGGGGATTAAATTGAAGAATTAGTTTTAACCTTGTAGCGGTTTTAGGAAAAACCACTACTAATATATTTGTAGCGGTTATACATTAGTAACCGCTACAAATTTCTCGCGGTAGAATAATTTCAAATTTCCAATATTTTATGTTTGTAGCAGTTATTATAAAAAAAACCGCTACAACATATTTACTACTGTTGGAGAATTTGAAATAAAAAATTTGTCCTCAATTTGTAGCAGTTATCCTCATAAACCACTATAAATTAGCACAAAGTGGGAGGAAATTCAAAATTGAAATGTTGAGTCTTTGTAGCGGTTATTTATGTAATCGCTACAAATATTCAACATTTCAATTTTGAATTTCTCTCGCACATGTCTTTACATTTGTAGCGGTTTGTGTATTAACCGCTACAAATATTAAACTATCTTTGTAGCAGTTTTTTATTAACCGCTACAAATATTGTTTAAAATTTTTTTAATATTTGTAGGGGTTTTATTATAAAACCGCTACAAATATATATAATTAATTTCTTTTTTTAGTTTTAGAAATATAAATAATACTATTGCAATTAATTCACAAATTTAACAACGCGGTCTAAGAATATAAATATAACTATGGTAAACACAATAAGAATTTAAGTTCAGAAATAAAAAATTATATATATTTATTTACAAATGTTTCAACAAGAAAAAATAAATATGTCCTAAACTAAGTAGCAGGGGGCTGATCATCTGGTCCTCCCTTAGATGGGGCTCCCTCAGGTTCTGTTGGATTTGGGCGCTGGGCAGAGTTAACAGCACCATCATCATCAACAGGAGGAGGAGGAAGAAGAGGAGGAGGAGGAGGTTGGACGACAAATCGAATGACAGTGGGAACCTATGGATGCTGATCATCCGGGAACAGGCTGTTAGATATGATTAGTTTTGATGATGTCAAATATAGATATGAAATGATAAGAACAAAAAGTTTATATAATGTATTTCTTTGACTAATTATTGTGTTTAATGTGAAATATCTTGTAGATTAATTAAGTTGAATTATGGAAGAAGAATGAGAATACAAAATTATCAAATATATAAAGAAGTGATTGAATTGATGAGAATGAACAAAAGGAAGAAGAAGAAAGAAACTAAAGATAGTCAAGGAGCTGCCTACTCGGATACTGAAGAATGATTATCAAGAGGAAAATCAACAAGAAAGTTATTGAAGAAAGAAGAAATTGCAAGATCCAATTGGAATATCAAGATTCAAATTCTTAGAAATAACTCTGAAATTTCTATGGTCAGAAGAATATTACACGGCAATGTCTGGTACTGTAGTAGTTGGCACTATTTGGCACTGTAGTGGTCGATACTGTAGCAAGCGAGCATTGTTTGGCACTATAGCATGCATGTACTATAGCATGAAATCATTGTAGCACTCGAGGTACAAACTGAAAGTGCAGAATCACTGTAGCAAGTGTGGCATTGTAGCACTCGAGTGAAGGAAGAACACACTCGAGTGTTGGGCTACTCTATTCAGCTCTGTTTTACATTCAGCCTAACAAAGGTCCAGTATTTTGGCCATATCTCTCAAACCACAAGTCGGATTGCCCCAAAACTGGTGGCATATGAAAGAAGACTCACAACACGAAAAATGTAAACCAAGATCATATTGAAAGAAGCTCAGATGAAGGAGATAGGATCTGTGGAATTTGACACTGAAATCACCGTTACTTTTCAAGATAGGTTCAGTATTTTTTACATAACTCACAAAATGGCACTTCAAATTGAGACAAAACAAGTGCCATAAGAAACTAGACTCAAAAAGCTTTCCATGGATAGGTAATTTGCCTAATTTGAAGTTATATGCTAGGAGCTATGCCTTCTAGAAGTTGACGTTTGTGCGGTCTAGTGCGACAGACACTCTTTCAATCATAACTCCCAGAATACAAGGAGTTTGGAGCTGATTCTTTTTGTATTGGAATGCATATGACAAGAGCTTTCTTATGATACATCATTTTCCATATTTAGAATCAAATAAATAAATTGAGTCTGACATGGCCCCACATCACTCACAAGTCCAAAAACGCACTCTTGAAAAATGTCATGCGAGTGTTGTCCAGAAGTGACTGAAGTGTGGAGAAATTTAGCAACACTCGAGCATTGAACAACACACTCAAGTGAGGATCAGAATTACACTCCAGTGATGCAAGTGTTGACATGAAAGTGTTAACTTAAGAAGAAGCAAGTACGTGAAAACGAGAAGCGCACTCGAGTGAGGAATTGTTGCACTCTAGTGATGTACAGATTTGTACTCGAGTTCTGCAAGTGAGAAGCAGCAAGTGTTTGCCCGAGAGTGAGCTGAAGCTTGAAAGCATGAAGTACACTCGAGTGACGAAGCAACACTCTCGAATGTGCATACCAGAAATGAAACAGAGCCTCATAGCGATCAACTCAAACATGGTTAAATGCTATTTATTCATTATGTTTTCACTTGTTATCATATCTAAACGTTAACTGTTATTCATTATATTTCAAGTGAGAAATAGGAGATTAAACATTTGGATTTCATCTTCAAGAATGAAAGTCACGTATGGCAAATATCATCACTCAACGAACAATCTGAATATGGTTAAATGTTATTGAATCATTGCGTTCTCACTTGTTATTGTTCCTAAACGTTAACTAACAGATATTTCAAGTGTAAAATAGGAAGATGAACGTTAGGATTACAGTTTCAAATGAGAGAGTCAATTGTGGCGGGCGGCATCATTACACACCAAATATCGACTACCTACCACGACAAAAGATTGACCCACCATGAACGAATGTCTAAAACACCAACGCTCCACAACGTGATGTATACAACTCATAATGAAACATCCCGCAATTCAACTGGACACTCAGCTCTGCAACGGACAGTTCATAGCAGCTAGTTTTTCAAATGTGCTTAACGGTCAAAACAAAGTTATGGGACTCTAATAGATGAATGTTCACAATAGTCATCATCTTCATCAACTATAAATGAGAGAGTATTCAAAGTCGATGGGTAACAAAGACAGCGAGCAACTACAAGAAAAATGATAGAAACATGAATCCTCTACTTTAACCCAAAAACTCTCTATTCTGTAGTTTCTATATTACTTATCATTGAGAGAGTGATTATTTGTATTATACTTCAGTGAGCATTATATCTACTTTGTGAGAGAGTTTTGTAAACACTTTCAACTATATTTCTAAATTGATCTCAAGGTAGAGGGATCTTGAGAGGGTTGATTTATTTACGGGGGAAGTTGTTGAGGGAATCACTATAAGAGTTTCTGCTCATAACACTTATAAAGTGCAAGCAGTAGAGAACGTTGCTGCTCATAAGACTTACAGAGGTGTAAGCAGAAGAGAACGTTGCTGCTCGTAAGACTTACAGGGGTGTAAGCAGGAGAGAACATTGCTGCTCGTAAGACTTGCACGGGTAAGCAGGAGAGGAAGGTCTGCAGGATTGCTCTGCTCGTCAGACTTTGCATAAGGGGAAGTATTTCAATAAGAGATTTGTAAAAGGTTTCACAAGGCAACTCCACGACCGCTCGAGCATGCTGTTCATGATATCACGCTACTGCGTCTACTGAGTGTAGTAGAAATCATCATGCTGCTGTTGCTAAGCCACTGCAGCCTAAGTCCGGGCAAAATCTGACCCCAACTCCTCAACAGACTCATGGCTCAGACGTCTTACCCCAGACGTCTATGCTCTAGAGTTGCCAGCCTCAGAGGCGGTGCTCTTACTGTAGACCATGCTAGGTCTGGCACCTACCCCCATCCCCCTCACTCATCCGGGGTGCTCAGCCTGACCCAGACCCGCCTATAAAGGAGCCGTGGGGTCCACTAACCCCTGTGACTCCTCGGCCTGGGTCTCTCGTAGCTCAGCCTGCTACTGCTGCATCCGCTCCTGCCATTTTATGAAACAATTACTTATTAGCATTTTTCATAATTAAGTTGGTTTTATAAAAATTATAATAATGAAATCACTTACAATGGCCGCCTCTACCTACTGAGAGGTCGGAGTCCCATCACGGTGTCTGTAAGTGATAGCGAACAACTCCCTATAGTCCGTCTGACAGTTCTCCTGTTGTACCTTCCTCTCCTAAAACAATTACAAAATTCAATTAGTATTATCAAAACATAACATTCTTTATAATATGAAATAACCATCTAAAAGTAATTGATATTATGAAAAGTTACCAGCTCGCTATAAGTGACAGTAAAGGTCTTCAATCCTGCTGTGTGGTGGATCGTCTACTGCCCACGGCACCTCGTGTTCCTCTGCGAAAGCGCTGGAAAAAAAAACAATATTAAATGTATTAAAAAAATATAAAACATTTAAAATTAATAAAATCATAAAATTAATTAAAGTTAAATTATAATTTAATAATTATCAATTACAAAATTATATATAAATAATTTAATAAATACATTACCTGCCCTTCAGTGCTCCTCCTGAACTGGATGAAACTCGCCCAGTCGTTCGGCAGGAATCCATCTAGGACGCTCTCGATCAGCTGCTCTAAAGGCATCGTCCCATCCTTATCCACACTATAGAAGAGAGGATTCCTCATGTTCCTCCAATCGTCGCCCATCTTCATCAGCGTGTACCTTTTTCAGTTGGCCCGGATGGCAAACCTCAGTTGTAAAAAAATATTTAAATAAGAATAATTACAAATATCCTATTAAAAAATATTAATTAAATACTATTAATTACTTACACCACATCTTCCCACGCCAGGTCCACATTCTGAAGTGAAGGGGGAACCGCATCCAATTCGAGCCAAGGTCATTCAGGAAATGGTTGAACAGGCAACCCCCATTGTCAATGGTCTGGTTCGTGCCCTCATTCCACGACACTACAACCCATAGTGTCCGGTCCATGCTGTTCAAACCGACCACGTCCAGGCTCCTCGTGGACAGGTTCCCCTGCTCATCTGTACAATTTACCGCACATTACATAAATTGTAATTCAAATTTAACATTTCAAATTTAAATATATAATTTATTAAATAAAAAAATTTATTTATCTTGGACCTGCATCTCAAACCCAGTAGATCGTGAAGACGACCCTTCTGGGTTGTTCTGCTCC
The DNA here is from genome assembly GCA_963242795.1 of Inga leiocalycina. Classification (NCBI taxonomy): domain Eukaryota; kingdom Viridiplantae; phylum Streptophyta; class Magnoliopsida; order Fabales; family Fabaceae; genus Inga; species Inga leiocalycina. Next base: position 67,140,939 of record OY725321.1, read on the forward strand.
CGCGCCTCTTCCTCATTGAGAAACTGCTCCATCTCTCTGATCCCAATCGGGATCTTGAAGTCCTCATTCACATCATAGTCATCGACGCTGATATCTCCCTCTCCCAGATCAGGCACCTTTAGTGTGGTCATTTCTTGTGGGACGATTATCTGTGGTGGCTGTGGTAGGGCCAACTCCTGTGGCTGCTATGGGGAGCTGGGCTGAAATAGCACGGTCGCCCACCCTCCGCACTGCCCTCTCCCACTACCCCCTCCTCTGCTGCTGCCACCATGTAGAATCGGTCTGGGGACCACAGGCTCCTTCCCCTTGTCCATCCTTGAAGCCATACAAACTACAGAAATAAAAAAACAGATGTAGTCACATTTATATGTAAAATTATAATAAAAATAAAATAAGTATTGTCCGTACCTCAAGTGATAATGAGAAATGCTAAAAATAAAACTCTCCGATAGACATCAGAATGCTCATATATGAAGGAAAACTCTCAAAGAAACATCAAAAAACAAAACGGCAAAATAGGAAAAAGGAGAGGCGGTGTGACTTTTATAGTTGAGGATTTTGTAACGGTTATTTAAAAAACCGCTACATCAACCGCTACAAAAAAGTTAGGGTGGCCAAACTTTGTAGCGGTTATGAAATAACCATTACAAATGTTGAGACCCTTGAAGTTTATTAGCGGTTATGAAAGAATAACCACTACAAATGAATTGACCTTTGAAGTTCTGTAGTGGTTATGTCTCTGGAACCACTACAAGTAGCCGACATTTCATTTTTTTGTAGTGGTTCAATTCATAGAAATTGCTACAAATAAACAATACACTATTGGCGCGGCTCGGTGGTGCCAAGTGGCACGAATTTTGTAGCGGTTTATTTGTGTAACCGCTACAAAATAACCGCGACAAAGGTTTGGTGGGAATCTCGTGCCATACTTGTAGCGGTTATTTCTTATTAACCGCTACAAATAATATTACTAATCTGTCGTGCCACTTGGTGCGAGGTTGCCGCTATAATATTGTAGCGGTTTATGTTAAAACCACTACAAATGTCAACATTTGTAGCAGTTAAAATTAACCACTACAAATCCACCGCTAAGAAAATCCATTTTTTTTTTTGTAGAGGTGGTAATTACCCTTGCTATTTAATTAATCAGGAATAGTATTGCTTTCATTAGTTTCTAAAATGTTTGATTGACCAACCAAACTAACATCAATCTAAGGCTAACTACGACTTCAACCGATTAAGCCATTAAACCTTGGATTAACACTCAAATTATCCTAACGTGTAGCATGAATTAATTATGATATTATTTCCACTCAACAATTACAACTAACTAGCCACAATCCCACTTGTTTAATCACTTGAGAGTCATAGACGACGCATTTTAACAAATAACACCTTCAAGCAACCAAAAGAGAAATGCAATATAACATGTTTATAAAATATATCATAATCCAGCAAGATACAATGATTAATAACACAAATGTATTAGCCAAGACACAACTCCTTAAGTCATAAACATAAATTTTTACCAAAATTTAAATGAATACAACTTAAGAAGATGGGACTAAGAGAAGAAAGTCACTCCCCTATGTAGCCCAATAGCCCAAACACTTTACATCATCTCCTAAGAGTAAGAAAACCTAGCCACACATCATGGAAACTTTAGCTCCACAAATCTCCAAGAGTGATGCCATAGAAGCTTCAACAGATGTGAAGATGAGGTACAATGGGTGAATAGATGAGAGGAAGAGAATGGTGTGGTTAGAATGTAGAATGGAAGAAGAGATGATGAAGATATGAAGCAGTGAAGCCTAAGAATTTCTTTCTTGGGTCAATACAACTTTTGGTCCATGAGGTTTGACGTGATTTTGGTTTTAGTCCCTCAAGTTTGAAATCAGTGGTTTTTAGTCCCTAAAGTTTAACCAGATTTTGATTTTGGTCTCCCAAGTTTGAAATTGGTAGTTTTGGTCCCTCAAGTTTAAAAAGGACTTGGTGGCTAGGTTATAAAACCCGGACCGGACCGGACCAAAACCAATTTTCAAACTTGAGGGACCGACAATTATAAACAGTGTAAACTTAAGGGATCAACGCCACCGATTTTAAACTTGAGGGACCAAAACCAAAATTGGTTCAAACTCCAGGAACCAAAACCACCGATTTCAAATTTGAGGGACCAAAACCAAAATCAAGTCAAACTTCAAGGACCAAAAGTTATATTTACCCTTCTTTCTTTCTTTCATTTTTTATTTTTTTATTTTTGGCATGTGGTGAAGCCTAAGAATGAGTGCTAAAGATGGTGAAAAATGTGTTTCCTTTCTAGATGATGAAGTGCTACGTTTTTTGCCTTCAAACTTGTTTTTTCATAGGCAGAGGTATCATCCTATTGAAGACAATTTTATTTGAGATATTGTCGAGTGCTAAATATGAGCACATATTCCAGCAAGGATTCCCTTTTTGCCTTCAAATTAGTAAAAATGGTGGCTGAAAATTTGCTCTTAGGGTTAGGTTAAACGTGGGATAGGATTGTAGAGGTTTTGGGTTTAAGTGAATAAAGAGTTTGACCCAACTACTATGGGGCAATGTGGCTAATTTGTAGCCCAAAATCTAGGCTTGACTAGCCCAAATATGAACCACTCAATAGCCCAATAACTCTCCCATGGTTTCTCTTTTTAGTAGTCTAACATGAAAACAAGGGAAATTTTCATTAGAGGCCTAATAATTTTTATATTCTACTAGAGTCTATTGATTCATCCAAACAATCAAGGGTAGGGTAGTTGCTGGCCTCTCAAAATATAGATTATAATACTTTAGAAGTCTCTGTTTTTTAAAAAAGAAAGTTAAAAACAAACATGGTGGCATTTTGGTAGTTCTTGGAGGGAAGTGTGTAGCTTGACACTCAAAATATAGATTATACTACTTTAATGTTCATTTTAGGCATCCCAAAATTAAATTATGATGCCTAAAGTGCTCATTTAGGCATCCAAAAAAGAAAGGGGGAGGGGGGAGCCAAAGCACCATCAGGCTTTGGCTGACATAACACTCCCTCCAATGCATCATATTTGTGCCTCTTCCCTCTTTCTCTCCATACTCACACTCACATAATACTCCACTGCTGAAGCTCGAAGCTCACACTCCCACAATCATCGTCTACTCTCTTTCTCTTTGCACTCACACTCACATACTCTATTGTTGAAGCACGTCATCTTCACTCACACTCCCATCATCGTCTTCTCACTTCACAGTGACTTGAAGGTCGTCTTCCTCTCTCCCTCTTCATTGTTGAAGCTTGTCATCCTCCTCTCTCCATTGAAGCTTGTCGCCCCTTAGGTATGGTTGTGTTTCTTTTTTCAATTACTTGAGATTATTTTAATTTCTGAATATATGAGATTTTGTGTAATGATTTTGGTGATTATTATACATATTATTTACTAGTGCTGGATGTTTCCTTAAGATTTGTAAGGACATTGTGGTTTATGAATAATTCTTCGATCCTGTTTTTATGGTTTACGAAAAATTGCTAAGCAGTGAAAAATATAAATAAATATTTTTTTTAAAACAAAAAATCTTTCAACATCCGTAATGAATAAGGAATGCCATAACATATTTTAGGCATCCCTTTTTCTAAAAAAAGGATGTCTAAAGGGTTATTTTAGATGTCCCTTTTTTAAAAAAATGATGTTTAAAGTGACTCTTTAGGTGTCCGTTTTTTAACTGATGTTGAATACCATATTTTATTATGTCACTCACATAAATGCCCTCTATAAAAGGACATATAAAGAGCGGCAAAAAAATAGACATTAAAAGTATTTTTTGTAGTAGTACTAAAATCTAGACTTAACTAGTCCAAATATGAACCACTCAATAGCCCAATAACTCTCCCATGGTTTCTCTTTTCAGTACTCTAACATGAAAACAAGGGAGATTTCCATTAGAGGCCCAATAATTTTGATATTCCACTAGAGTCTATTGATTCACCCAAACAATCAAAGGCAGGGTAGTTGCTCGCCTCTCACTTTTAAAAAAGATATCAGCCAAACAAGAGGAGACCGCTCCAAAAGCCCTACTCTAATGTTGGAATAATATTTTATAATATCTATATCAAAATTATTATTTTCCAATTTTTTTTATTTTCAACACATGTTACCTCACTTATACATGATATATTATTTTATATACACTTTAAAGTATAATTTTATTAATTTTACATGCTATCTCATTGATTTCAATGTGCTTTTGAAAATTTTTTACCTAATATGATACTAACATTATTATAATATAAAATTAAGATACATTAATCATCCCATGTTTTACCTATAGCTTACAAAAATTTCTACTTTATTTGGAAACGTATATAAACTTGCACAAACTTCCCATATATATATATATATATGAGAATTTATTTTCATCTAACCAGCTAGTTGACCATTAAATTTGAATTTTAAATTTTTATTTTGATCAAAATATCCCTATTTAACATAGGAATTATTTAATTTATATTTTCCAAAATATGCTAGTGCTTGTTTTCAAAATATGCTAGTAACTGCATTATTGTCTAATATTTAGAAAGTGATAACAAAATTTACAATCAATAGCAAGACCTCAGAATACAAAAAAGCATACTCACTGTTTTAAACTTCACTCTAAATCAAAAGGAAAAGCATAGAGACACATCCAACTCTTCCTGCACATAAGAAATACAACAACATGAAGCCTTGTTCTTTTAGCTAGGGTCAGCTACATGCACAGGACAACATTATTGTACTCTATTAAAAAACAACAAAATCATTGGATAAATTCTATAGTACATATATATGTTGCCAGAACATAACTGCTGAGTACTAACTGTCACGCCCTTATTTTAATTTCAACCTTTTTCAGAGTATTCGCGGAAAACGATATGCGGTTCGGTAGGCAACACAGGAATAGCATAACTATACTGATAATATGTACATGATTACGGAAATTCCCCTTAGGGATTCGTACCTGATAATTACAATTAGTGTAGCCGCACAGGGCTACTTGGGTGTCTAAACCCGTCCCAGAGAAACGGAGACATATTCCTGACTTTGTTCCGCTACTGCAATCCCCTCGTGTAGTTCTCTTCTTTGCTCTCAACATATCTTTTGTCTTCTCCTGTCTAAATTGTTGGTAGGGGAGGGTGAGATTCGAGAGAATCTCAGTAGGAAACATATACCATAATGCATGCATGATTGATGCTATGTGTATGACATGTTAGCTTTATCTAGATGTATGCTCCATAATGACATTTCTGCATGCTCAATGTTTCATACAACAAGACTATGGCCACAGTGAAAACAGAAACAGAGCTTCATTTATTCAAATATGCTCTACACAATCAAGTAAAGCAATCACATACATCATTACACAAGCAAAGATATCAAATACATGCAAGTAAGGTAAGTCCCCTACCTTAACCTTTTTCCGTCTCGAAACGCGTGCCTCGATCTACGTGCAAACAGCTTGGGGCTCCATATTTGATCCTATAATTTCAAATATACTATTTAGACACTTCCATAGTGTTTCTGGGGGTTATATGAGTTTATCTTGAAAAATTACTAAAATACCCCCGGGGACCCGGCCCCATCATACCCGGTCCGGCTGTACTTTTCTCGAAATTCTAACCTGGGCTATCCTGACATATTTTCACCCAGAGAATCCATTTCCGGACTCGGAATTATCAAATTCAATGTAAAATTACGAAATTGCCCTTGGCAGCCCTACTTTTAGGGTTTTAGGGGCGTTTCCGTAATTATGCTTTCTCGGCCTTTTCCGAAAAAGTGCCCAACTGTAACCCCACCTAATTTTCCCTCCTGAATCCAATGGAACCATCAAATCATTGAAAATCCAACTCTAAGGCCCATTTATAGCCCAGACCGAAATATATGTGTTTTCTAGGGAAAATCGGGGTTTTTCGGTTTCGGCTCCGTAAACACGTTCCTTTCTACTCCTAACCACTTTATTGACTACTCCATTAGGTTATAACTACCATTTAGACTCAATTTGGGCAGCATAACCCTTATGAAAACCCATTTCCAAAAATCACAAACAAAGATAATCCGGCGAAATTTCACCGATTAAATTGTCCACAGCAGCCAGAATAAGCAATATACGAAAGTTTGGAAGTTACCTCAAGCTCCTTCTGACTTTTCCCAAATATGGCTGAAAACCCTAGCTTGGTAACACCATGAATCTTGCTTCAAATTCCTCAAACAACATAGAAGAGAAGCTTAGGAGAAGGATTATACACGTTAGGTACGAATTCACCGAAGAAATCGACCTATCTTGTGATTTTTCTCCTCTCCTTCTCTCTCTAAAACTCTCAAACTTTCTCACTCTCCTTGGCTGCAGCTCACGTCTGAAATGTTCTCAAGAGGAAGAGGATGATGATATATTATTATATCATATTTTACTTTAATTTTCCAAAAATTTCGGATTTTACAAAATTCTGGCAGATTTCTGCCCAAACTTTGAAAAATCATAACTAATTCTAGAAAAATAAAATTGGAGTGATTCCAAAGCCTATAGAACCCTTATTGAGTCTAGTTTCAAGGAAAAATATAGAATTTTGCTTCCTGGAATCACAAAATTCCCAGAATTTCAATCTTTTCATATTGGTCCAGAAATTTCACAGTTTTTCTGTGCTGACTTCAAAAATTCATATCTTTTTGTGTATAGCTCTAATTGTGTCATATGACCTATCAAATTAAAGCTTAGGATGTCTACTTTCATCCTGTAAAATTTCATAATTTTTTATCATCATTTGGTCATTCAAAATCACATGAAAAGCTCACTACCTCATAGGCAATTTCACTGAAAACATAATTATATTCTCCAAAATTCACCATTTTACTTTCTTAATACCCCAAAGATATTAGAATCATTAGGGAATATATTTGGGACATCTACTAAATCGGGGCTTAGTAGTCCACTCAATTTAGGCTTATTCCAAAGCTTCCAATCCCAAAATTCGGGATATTACACTAACAACCACAATAGATGAAGCAAGTAGCATCAGATGAACCTGTGATGATCACAAGCCCAAAGGTAGAGCCCATTTCAAACATCAGCCTATTAGGAGAGAAAACCCCCTAACTTATAAAACTTCACTACTCTTGTGAGGCTTCCCAATGTGGAATTCATAACAGCATCATTTTTTAGTTTCAATTAGGAGGAGGAGGAGAAAAGAATGGAATGGAGGGAATAGTAGTAGGGATTGTGGGAATAGAAGGAATCCTAGGCAATGAAGGAAGAGGAGGAAGTGTATTTGGGAGATTTGTAGGCAAAAGAGGAACATTAATTTTTGGTTGAGGAATTGTAGGGATTGAAGGAAAAGGTGGCAATCCAGTTGGTTTAGGCAAGTTACTTGGAATTCTAGGTATGTTCGGTATTGAAGTTTGCGTTGTTTGAAGAAGACGACGAGCTTCCGCTACATTTGAACTCATCATCATGCATGAGAATGTGAGAGCCATAAGGAATAAGGCTGTGATAAAGGATTTCTTGAAGGAGAAGTCATGACTGAGTGATTGAACCATATTTTTATATGAATTTTTCATGATTAATTTGGGATTTTATTGTATTTTCTGGGACATTATTGCATTATTAAGCATTAATTTTGGTTAGGCACAATTGTTTTGAATTAATGGTAATTAGGGGTAAAATGGTCACAATTTATTAATTATTTTTATACAATTGTCCCTTAAAATTTTGATGCTACCTTGTGCTTAATTTTGCATTGTAGGCGTTAAAGAAGAAATTAAATTTTGGAGGTTCAAATTATTGGGCCAAGAAGTAAGGAAAGAAAGAAAGAAAAAAGAACAGGCCCAACGATCCCAAGCCCAGACCCAATACAGGTTTTTGTTGAAAAAGAAAAGGAAGAAACATAAGCAAGGTGGGCCGAATGGAGGGAGGCCCAACAAGGAAAAAAGGGACCCGACTGAGAAAGAGCTGAGAGGGAATGCACAGACGAGACCGAGAGAAGAAAAAGAAAAGAACAGAGTGAGCGAAGACGGGGGGGGCCGCTAAGAATGGAGTACTGCAGCTGAGAGTTTGGGACCAAGAGAGAGCGCCGCAAAGGAGAGTTTTCTGGAGAGTGGGAGATGCGAGCTAGGGGCGGCTGGGAGTCTGTGAGCGGAGGTTGAGAGCTAAGGTCTCACCGTCAGAGCTGCACTCCACCACCACCGACTGCAGTCCCTCTAAGCCACCGTCGGACAACCTTGGTCACAGAACCAAGTGCCGCAACGGTGATTCTGGAACCAAGGAGAGGACCATCACTAGCCTCATCGTTGTCAGTCCGTCATCTCCACCACCGAAGACCGTCGTCAGCCCCTCCTTCTGTGATTCCGTTGAAGGTTTCTGCAATTTCCGGCTTGTTTTGTAATTTTCGACATAAGTTTTCTAGTTTCCAGTGACATTACCCAGATTCCGGTGAGACTTTCTTCCATTAATTCTGATGCCTCTGTTCTTTGCCTCCACCATTTCCTCCTTCTCTTTATCCTTTTCATTCCACCATCGTCTTCTTTTTCTTCATTGAACCACCATGCTTCCTTCACTCCCATAAATCACAACCTTTTTCATCTCTATCACTGTCACCCTCCTTTCTATTTCCTCACTACATTTCTCACTATCACTTCATCACCATCTCCATCCTCTTTCTCTCAGAGCCCTGTTCCCATCGTTATAGTCCTGTTTCTTTCTCTTTTGTGCTTTAACCCGATAGACCACTTCCATTCTCATCTTTTATTTGAGTCAAACATTTTATTCATCTCTTATGGATTCTGGGTATTTTAAAGAAGATGTGATCACTGCTGGAAATATGAGTTGCTGAGCTGTTTGAATCTTGGTGGCAGAGGAGGTGGTTAGAGCTTTAAGTTTCTATAAGGGGAGTTCATTATTTTCTATTAGCTTAAATTATACGTTATGTTTGTGTGGATTGAATTTGCATTGATATGTGTGTATTTTTGAAACTTAGATGAGTAATAATTTGTCTATGACGGATTATTTTATATTGAATTTGGTATTGGTGCATTTGAATTTTATTGGATTTATTTTCCTATTGGATTAATGAAGTTATACATTCTATGTGATATCTAGATTGTGTGATGGATTTAATTTAATTTGAATGTCGCGATTGTACTTTCAAGTAAGAGGAACCAAGTGCATTAATCCACTTTCAATACACATCAAGTGGGTCTTTAACAATTTGCCTAAGAGGTGACTAAGAATACGATTGTAGGACTAGTTATTTATTAGGTAGATTGGACCTAATACGATTGTTTAGGGTTTTTAATTTGACTTGATGCAAAAATAACTCCCAAATTATTTTAAAGAAGCTAGGAAAGCACCAAATTTGCCACCAAGGTTCATTTTATCATATAATCTCTTTTTAATCCAATTCATTTTCTTTATTATTTTTCAAAATACCAAAAATATTAGGATTAGCTTTATTTTCTTTTATGAATTTTGATTTAAAGAAAACTAATTTCCAAAACCTCAAATCTAACCATGTTTTTGTCATTTAGTTTTACCTAGGGAAGTCAAAATAAAAGATTCCTTGATAAGAGAACAATCCCGAATTGTTTGCACTATATTGCATTTAATTTATGATAATTTATGATTTGATCCCAAGGCGACTAAGGTTGTGTCAAATCACTGAGTTATGAGCTGATGTAGTTAAGGTGAACAAGGAGATGAGAATAGAGGAAGATAATTGCTAAATTTCAGCTTTGGTGTGAGTCCATGGAGGTTTCGTGGTGTTTATATATAGATAGAGGGTAGGTAGGAGGGACGTGCGGTTAGGATAACCATAAAAGAGACTTTGAAATCCTTTTTGATATTTATTAATTAGTTAGCCAAACTCCGTCATCAACGCCTGGAAGTTTGTTAAGTGACAAGCTGCCAAACTCTTAAGTGCTTGTATATGATGATTAATTACGATCGAATTCAGGAGAAAATTTTCATGCTCACATTTTAAAACAATAAAAGTTCACCAAAAAAAACACAATTAAAAGAGTATTTGGAGAAGATTTTGAAAGAACTGTACTTCGTTTGGAGAATCATAAGACCTTTTAGACTTTCTGTTGTACTTAGCGGGAACAGCTCACCAGTTTCTGAATTTGAAATTTCAATTCAAGCTTCTTGACTAATGATGAAAGATCGAACCATAAAGTTTACAAGAAACAATAATGAAAAAAAGACTGATTGCTTGGCTGTTTTTCAATTTGTAATAAAAAAACATTTTAATCCAAAAACTATTTTCACATATGTATGCCACCTGTCACCATGTTGTACGTGTGCCCTAGTTTACACGCGAGGAGTGGGTGGAGGCAACTTTTTTATACCTTTGGCCTTTAGGATTCTTTTTCTTGTCTAATTCATACACACATACTGCCAAACAAAAGGTATATTAAGATTTCATTATTTTTTCTCTCAGATCAAATTTACTTTTAAAGCCTTTTGCAGATTTTCTTAAAACAAATGCTTCCTGTAACCCCCTGCCGTAATTAATATCCGGATTATGCAATTAACGTGAAATAGAGACCAATAAGACAAAACATCATTTATAAACCCATCGACCCAGACGAGATTTTCACAATTACATTTCGAAATCATTTACAACACGGTCTCATATTTTCACTCCGAATATAATTACTATGCGAAGATAAATTACATTGACACAATTATCAGAGTACGCAATATAAATTTCCGGCAATCCCGGAATCATATCTTCGCTCGATAATCATAGGGCACATTAGCCCATACAACTCATCGATTAGGGATTACACAAACTACTCATATACATAACCAAATATTTATCCAAATATACACATATATTATCCCAATTACTTCTTGATAACCAACACTAAGCTCTCACCCAGAAACGAGTCCTCTTCGTCCTTGGATGCTTGCTTCATCCTCAATCTTCCTTCCCTGTCTAAAATGTTGATAGGGGAGGGTGAGATTCTAGGGAATCTCAGTAGGAAACACATACCAATATGCATGCAAGATAAGTATTTAATGCACGACATGCTTGCATCACAATAACACATGTTCACATCATGATATATCCGCATGCTCAATGTTTCAACAACATACTCATGGCCATAGTATAATAGAAACAGAGCTACAATCATTCTCATATGTTTCACATATTCACGCAAGGCAATAACATGCATCAATACACAAATACAATTATCAATACATGCAGGAGAGGTAAGTTCCCTACCTCCAGTCTTTTCTCCTCGATTTACGTGCCAGCAACTCGGGGCTTCACATTCGATCCTACAATGTCAAATATACTATTTAGACACTTCCATAGTGTTTCTGGGGGTTATATGATTCTATCTTGAAAATTTACCAAAATACCCCCGGGACCCCGGCCCGGCCCGGCCCCGCCGTACCCGGTCCGGCTGTACTTTTCCCGAAATTTTGACATGGGCTATTCTGAGATATTTTCGCCCAAGGAATCCATTTCCGGACTCGGAATTATCAAATTCAATGTCAAATTACGAAATTGCCCTTGGCAGCCCTACTTTTAGGGTTTTAGGGGCGTTTCCGTAATTATGCTTTCTCGGCCTTTTCCGAAAAAGTGTCCAACTGTAACCCCACCTAATTTTCGCTCCTGAACACAATGGAACCATCAAATCATTGAAAATCCAACTCTAAGACCCATTTCTAGAGCTGGCCGAAATTCTCAAGTATTCTGGGAAAAATTGGGGTTTTTCGGTTTCGGCTCCGTAAACGCGTTCCTTTCTACTCCTAACCACTTTATTGACTATCCCATTAGGTTAAAACTACCATTTAGTATCAATTTGGGCAGCATAACCCCTAGGGAAACCCATTTTCCATTTTTACAACCAATGGCAATCCGGCGAAATTTCACCGATTAAATTGCCCACAGCAGCCAGAATAGTCAATATACAAGAGTTTGGAAGTTACCTCAAGCTCCCAATAGCTTTTACTCAATATGGCTGAACCCTAGCACCTTTTAAACCATGAAAATTGAGCTTCCAATACCTTAAAGAATATGAAAGAGAAGCTTAGAAGCAAGGTTATACGCGTTAGGAGCTAGATCGTCGGAGAAATCGGCTTACCTTGTGAGATTTCTCCTCTTTCTCTCTCTAAGAGCTCCCAAACGTCTCTCTCTCTTTTCAGCTGCAACTCACGACAGAAATGAGCTGAAGAAGATGAGCAATTTGATTAATAATCCATGCTGACATCATCTTTTAATGAGATGATGTCATAATTCCCATTTTCGGATTTTCTGGCAGATTTTCTGCCCAATCTTTGAAAAATCATAACTAATTCTAGAAAAATCAAAATGAGGTGATCCCAAAGCCAAATGAAAGGTATTTAAGTCCTCTTCATTGGAAAAATATGATCCATTACTAGAAATCACCACACGATTCCAGAATTACACAAATTTCATCACTGCCCCAAAACAGAGTCCATTTTCGACCTCAAACTTTGGACAGCTATAACTCCCAGTTCCCAAAACGAAATGGCACAAGTTATATGTCCATTTTGAAGCTTGGGATGTGAACTTTAAGACTGGAAAGTTTCATAATTTTCTGACATCATTTTCCTATTAAAAACGTCCATACGAGAAGACTGCCTAGACAGAATTCACACTGGACAACATTTCTAGTTTTGCAACCAATGTGTCCAATCCAATTTAAATCAATTCCAATGATTAAATACCACAACATGACACCATTTCCATCACAATACCCCATTCAATTATTCCCTCTATTCTAAGTCAATTTGGATGTTAATCCACAATTGAACTCAAATACAGGGTTTTGGCGTTGTTCATAACACAAGTGACTACAATCCACTTTATATTCTCTAAAAGGGTTCATTAATCACTAACCACGTCCACTTTTGTAGTAATTAACCCCTAATCACAATTTTGGATCTTGCTAAACCGGGGCTTAGCAATCCACTAATCTCAGGCTTATTCTCTAGCCTCGAGTCTCGAAATTTGGGGTGTTACACTTCCAACCAATCAAACTGACCGGAATAATTCATAAAGAAAAGTAGCATTACATATAATATACATGTAAGCTTTTTTTTTTTTTATCAAGGTTTCCCTTTTTGAGACTTATAGCATGCTAATTTAATTTTATATCTTTATGTTTAATTATTTACTATTTTTATCAATACAAACTTTTCCTATTCACACAGTACAAGAACTTGGGAAATGGCCTTATTGTCCTAATGGTATATAAGCTCTCTTTATAACTGGAAGGTCGCAGTTTAGTTTCACTTGTGACCTCATGCGGTTAACTGTTTCATTTTCTAAGTTTATTATAGCTTCAAGAAAAAATTAAATTTTAATCTATGAATTTTGTAAATAATTTCCGATATAGCCGAATAGGGGTCTCGCATGCTGCCAAACGTGTGCCACATAAATGCACAATTGATTTTTTTTTTTTGGACTGAATGTATAATTGAATAGGATATCTAATTTATGACAAATTCGTCATGTTCACATATTTAAGTGAATATATAAGAAGCTTGGCACACAAGAATACATGTATTAATTATTCTAGCTACATAGAAGTGAAAACTTTATTCTTCCTACAATAATTATAAGATATATTATCTTCCACGTTGTATTTGGAGAAAGTATGTAGGCGCACACTTCAATTATAAATATATGGCCTAGTTAAGCGATTATTTTGATCATAACTGAAATTGCTGAATTCCTATTTTATCATATACTCCCTCTCTAGTCTTAAGCATAAGACCCAGCTGACATTTTTTTAGAAAGATTAAGGAAGCTAAATAAGTTATTTAATCATATTATTAGATTATATATTAGTTTATAATCAGATAAATTAGTTTTGAGAAAAAACTAAAAATAGAAATACTTTAAAGTAATTTAATTTGCTTTTTTAATCTATCTAAAAAAAGTCAACAAGGCCTTATTATAGGATTTGATGTAGTATTTTAATACTTTATTTAGGAATTTTACTGTAATTTGTGTGCTTAAATTGCATATATTAAGATGAATCATGAGATTAACAGTGGTTGTGTTGAATTAGAGCTGAAAAGAGCATAATTGTCACATTCTATGATTTTCCTTGAGTAATTGATTTTTGGCTTTGGGAATAAATGATATTACATTACTCATTGTTTGTGTTGAGATATGCTTTATTAGCGGTTAGTTGCTTATTGGTAGGATCTCTTGCAGTTTTAAATTTAAAAATAAGTTAGGAGAGTTTGTTGCTTCTAATAATCAACTATGTATTGCCTTCATTTATAAGATAGATCCTCACTCCTCAAAAAATTTATAATCCATATGGATTCATCTTATTTTCCTCTAAGAGTTATAAAACCTTCAAATTAGTATCAGAGCTCTGTCCTTTAAATTGCTATCAGAGCTCAAACCTTTAAATTGGTATCAGCGTATTTTATTTTGTGTGACTTGTGAGAGAAAATACAACGAATGTAGCTGTGAGAAACAACACCAAACGCACCTGTGAGAGTCTGTGTGTGAGCCAAAATATGAGGGGAGGGATTGGGATTGGGCCAAATTATATGTATTGTTTGAAACGTGGAATTGATGAGATACAAAAGGAGATGATAAAAGTTGGCTACGAAACAGTGACACATAGAGGAAAACTCCTATTGAACTACCCATATTTCTCAGACCTTCTCCACCACACATTCTCTCTTTTATACCATCATTTTTATTACTTCTACAATATTACTTTTCTTATTCTCTCACTTTTACAATCCTCTTTATTATAATAATTTCCTTATTATCTCTCTTATTCCCCATGCCCTCATAAATGAGCGTATTTTTGTCAAAAAAATGTTACAATTGTTACATATATTATCATTAATCGTCGCTTTGATCTATGTTACTCGGTTAAGTGTTTCTTATAAAAACTAATGGAATAGAGAGATGGAGTATCACATAACTAAATGAGGAAACAAAATAATTGAACAATCAAACTAAGATTTCTATAAAAGAAAAGCTTACTATCAAACAATAAAAGCTCTTTTTTTCCCTACACAACCTTATAGAATGTTATGCTTCAATATACAATTCAAGCAACTATTAAGTGTATACATTGAGTCACAAGATGTTGTACAAAACAATGTAATATGGGACTCGAAAAAAAATAAATAAATAAATAAGTAAAAAGCCAATGTCTTCTGAAGAATTTAATATGGGACTTGAAAAAAAAAAGGTCGAGTGTCTTCTGCTCTAGTAGGTAAACGTTTTAGTCATTTTGATGATGAAACCTTACACGGCATTCCAGTTGGTATTAGATTTTAAGGTGAAGAATTGAAGAAAAAGGTTACCTTTATAATCTAAAACAACAACAAAGCAGTGGGGTTGGCTAGCTTTATAATATAAGTCAAATTAAATAAAATATTAACATCAAATTTTCACAACCTTATATTAAACAAAGAGCTTGAACCTGATTCTGATACCAATCTAAGTCTAACTCTGATACTAATTGTAATGTCTCAGTGCCTTGCCCTCGCTATTATATACTTTAGGAGCCCATCACTCTCACATGCTTTAAAACATGTCAAGAAGAGAGGTATCCAAACCGTGCGCCTTTCATTCCCCTCCCTAACCGATGTGGGACATCACAAATGGGTCTTTTAACACTAGAGTAAGTTTCATGGTATGGTGTTTAGCATTTCGCCATACACAATAAATGCTCAAACCTTCAAATTGGTATCAGAGCGTTTTATCTTGTGACATTTATCAGAGAAAAATACTCAAATCGTAGTTGTGAGAGAAAGTAAGAAAACACCGAGTGTATATGTGAGAATTTGAGTGTGAGCCAAAATGCAACTTACTAGGCGATATGAAAACTCTTTGGCTTCTATAGCTCCAATTTTCAATGGCCCAAATTATCATAGGTGGGCAGTGAGAATGGAGGCTTATTTAAATGCCAATGATCTATGGAAGCTATTGATGAGGATTATGAGATTCCTCCTTTACCAGAGAATCCTACAAATCTCAACTACGAAGTCACAAAGAGAAGAAGTAGAGGAAGTCAAAAGCCAAGTTTTGTTTGTTCTCAGCAGTTTCTCCAGCAATTTTCATCATAATTATAACCTCGAAGATGGCTAAGTAGATCTGGAATTATCTCAAGCAAGAGTATGAAGGGGATACATGGATCAGAGGTATGCAGATGCTTAATGTTGTAAGGGAATTCACAATGAAAAAGATGAAGGAATCATGATTTATATGCATTCATAATTGTTGAAATTCTAGTAGGCTTTGTAGATTTTAAGATGCAACAAATCCTGTACATGATATGTAATTGAGTTTAACCAATTTATTGCCACAAACAATTGAGATCCGACAGTTTTTTAACTGATTGGTGCAAAATTGTTTGTTCATCAAATGAGCTTTCATGTACAACGTTTATAAATATCTCGACTTTGAATGTTACTAAGGGAGATTGAATATGTGTGAGTGTTGAAAGATCGATTAGTCATCCTGAAGGAATTATCTTGTAGAAATATTAAATTGTTCGCATTTAGGGACCACACTAAATTCACTGCTCTTTTGGCTCTTCCATATGTTAAGCCGCGTGGTTCAATTCAATAGAGGAGGTTATAAACATAAATAAATAAATTTAAATTGTAAAAAAATGAAATAATCTACACAGTTCATAAATTGCAATACAGACAAAATTAAAAACTTTAATTCTTAAAATATTATAAATGATAGTTTTATAAAATATTAAACTTGGATCATTTATTTTTTTTAATCTAAAAATAGAGATGATATTCTAAGAAGAAAAAGGGAAAAAGAATTATGAGAATATCCTCGTCCATTAATATAAATGTGAAAATCCCTAGAATTGATATTCTGAGCCTTCTTTGTTCACCTAAAGATATGAAATTCAATGCAACTAAATCCAATTGTTCAGACACCCAAAACATCATTGAAATTAAAATGGGAATATAGCAACTTGATATGGAGAATGAAATTCATCAACCAGAACGAACCTTTCACAAAATACACGTGCTTATGAATATTACGAGTTTTCTGATTATTTGTCCTTGGGATTTATTTGTGTTCCTAAGGCAGGAAAAATTAAAAAACTCTTTGACCACCATTGCCTTCAGTTGAGCCAAGGCCAAGGTTTAAGAAAAATAAACAATTCTTATTCTCCCTAGTTGGCTAATCTCATTATAGTAAATAGAGTACATACTAATAATTAATAATGGTGCTATAAATTTCAGAGCAGATAGATGAACATCACAGTAACTGCATTATTGTATAATATTTTGCAAGTGATAACATAAATTACAATCAATACCAAGGAAGACCTCAGAATACTAATAACTTACTCACTGTTTTAAATTTCACTGTAAAAAGAAAAGAGAAAACATACAGACATATCCGTCCAACTCTTCCTATCATTTAGAAATACGAGAAACAACAAGAAGAAACCTTATTCTTCTAGGTGGGGTGGGAGAAAGAAACAATGCAATACCATTGTATTCCGTCAACCAACAACCATATCCTTGGATAAACTATACTTATATGTGCTAGCATGTAACTGCTGAGTGCTAAAAATCACTATAAATGAAGCAACTAATATTGGATAAACCATTCTGTGGTTTCAATTAGGAGGAGGAGGGAAGAATGGGATGGAGGGAATAGTAGTAGGGATTGTGGGAATAGAAGGAATCTTAGGCAATGAAGGAAGAGGAGGGAGTGAATTGGGTTTGAGAAGATTCGGGAGATTTGTAGGCAAAGGTGGAACATTAATTTTTGGTTGAGGAATTGTAGGGATTGAAGGAAAAGGTGGCAATCCTGTTGGTTTAGGCAAGTTAATTGGAATTCCAGGAATGTTTGGTAATGAAGGTTGTGTTGTTTGAAGAAGATGACGAGCTGCTTCTACACTTGAACTTATCATCATGCTTGAGAATGTGAAAGCCATAAGGAAAAAGGCTTTGATAAAGGATTTCCTAGAGGAAGAAGCCATATCTGTGTTGTAAGCTGATGATGTAAGATGCTGAAGAAGAAGAGAATATAGGAAGATGATTGCTAAATTTGAGCTTTGATGAGAATCCTTGGAGGTTTCATGGTGTTTATATAGACAGAGGTAGGTAGAAGGGATGTGTGGTTGGGAGAACCATAACGGAGACTTTGAAATCTTTTTTATACTTATTAGTTCACCAAACTCCGTCCTCGACGCCTAGAACTTCGTCAGGTGACCCGTTGCCAAACTCTACAGTGCATGTATATAATGATTAATTAGGATCGAGTTCGGAGAAATTTGTCTTGTTCACATTTAAAAATAATAAGATTTTATACTGCAAAGGAGAATATTTGAAGAAGTTTTTGGCATAAGTGAACTTGGTTTGGCGAACCATACGAAGACCTCTGACTTTCTATTGAACTTACCTTGGATATTTCACCAGTTTCTGAATTTGAAATTTCAATTCAAGCTTCTAGACTAATAATGACGTGGTTGGTTCTCAACTCGCCAGGGTTTTGGGCTTAGAAAGATCGAACCTTAAATTTTCCCAGAAACAATAATGAGAGAGAGACAAATTGATTCGTTGTTCTTTCATTTGTAATTAAAAAATATTTTAGTCCAAAGACTCTTTCACAAATGCATGCCACGTGTCACTGTGTTGTGCACTCTAGTTTACACGAAAGATGGAGTGGCTGGAGAAAACATTTTTATACCTTAGGCCTTTGGGTTACTGCTCATTTAATATTTCTAGATTTTTTTGTTCAATTTTAAAAATTCATAACTAATTTATAAAAAAAAACTCGTATGATAGTGCTCTAAGATGCTATTACAAGTTATTGAAGTCCTTTACATGATAAAAATATCATTCTAGAATGATACTCTCCCAGTTGATGCAGCTTATTCAATTTATAAACTTTCTATGTTTTTGGACAGATTATGTGCCTAAATTTAAAGATTTAATAATTCAAGCTTCACACATCTAACTGACCTGATTTTAGACTTTTAGGAAAGCTCTATATGTCTACTTTACACATACCAATTCTTGTGAGCGTTGAATTTCGTTAACTATACGTTATGTAATGCATCATTGACTATACCCTGAAAAGAGTTGAAACTGGACAGTCAATAACAAACATGTTAAACTCATAGTTCCAAGGATAGTCTATTGTTCCCAATTGGTCACAATCCATCTTAACATGTCAATTATACATGGCAAAGTCCCATATTGAATTTACACAACTCATTGGAGTGATTATTTATTTTTCAACTTATAGCAAAATAATGCCATAAGAATTAATCACTTCATCAACTTACCCTTACTTCTTGCTCTAACTCTTCCATTCTTGAACCCTAGGTTCCAACTTTTCCTCTTGATAAAAAAACACACAATCAAGAGAAGTTTTAGAGACCATAGATAGTCTTGAACAAGAAAACTAAATGGATTAATAGAATTAGATCACAACCTTACCTATTTCTCCACTTGATCTTCTTCCTCTTTTCTCCTTTTCCTTCTTCCTCTTCCTTTCCCTCTCAATTTCGGGCTCACCCTTCTCTCTCAGTCTCTTGTGTTTTCCCGACCTTAATTGGAGAAATGAGATGAATAAAATGATTTTTATATCATCTAACATTTTTCAAATCCAAAATATTATTTTAATGCCTCCTTTTGATCAAGTGGTTGAAACTCTTTCTTCCTTTCAACCATAGCTTCAGATTCTGCCACCTTTTCTTTTTCCTTCTTTCACGAGCTCTTGCCACACGTGTACTTGAGAGCGATTATGGACTGTCATTCCAAAAATTTTTAATTATCAACTTAATACTAGCCACAAACTTTCCTTTATTTTGGCCCAAGTAAAATATAAAATAATCTCTTCCCCATTTGATCATAAAACTCACGCCCCTCTCCCTTAAATCGGGCTCAACACGGGCTCTTATTAATTTTTTTATCATAGGTAAGAATTTTGACATTTTTTTATTTAATTTGAAATAAATTCCGTAACTACTTCTTTGGAAAATTTCTAACCAATAGATTGGAATAATTCTTCCAAAATTCCATCCTTTCATATATTAGTTTTCCTTGTATTTATTGGGTCCAATTTGATTCCCTCACAATTTTGCATAAATTTGGAAGAATAATAGGGCCTCTTTTTTTTTTCTGTTTTTTTTTCAAGAAAATTTTTATAAAATTGTTTTTAAAAATAAATAAATAAATAAATTGTTTGGATAGTTGTTTTGAAAAGTATGTTTTAAAGTGACATGGTGGTGCTCATCGTCGGTGGTGACATGGCGATGGACATCACCAGTAGTATGGTATTGATAGTAAATAGGTGGTAGCCTCAAAAATACAAAATAGAAAAACCAAAACAAGAACACAACTATAAAACTATTTTTTTTTAGTTTTTAAAAACATATTTTTTATTTTTTATTTGTTTTTAAAAACAATTTATTGAAAACAGCTTTTCAAACAAGTTTTTTAGTTTTTTGGTTTTTAATCTAGGCGGTTTCCCCTAGCTAGGGTGGAAATGAGCTAGGCTAGGCTTTACCTAAATATATAGGCTTGGGCCTGCAAATGAGATTTAAAGACTGGGCATGGGCCATCAAAAGGCCTAACATGACCTGAAGGCTGTTTAAAAACCTACTTAAAATATAAATATTTAAATAGCCTTTTAAACCTATACCTTTAAATCCATATATAACTCTTTACACTTATTTCCAATATTATATTATGTCTTAAAAGTGAACATCCATTTTTTATCGTAATATAAGGGCTTAGTACGGAAAAGAAAAGAATGTTTAGTGTCAACACTCGTTTACATTTCGATATTCGTAGAGTAATAATGGCATAGTTCCACAGGCATACAGAAATAGCACAAACATACTGATATTAAGTGCAAGCTTACATACAGGAGTCTTCCCCGCAAGGTTTGATAATATGTACAAATTTTGTCTAAAATATCCAAGATATTAAAATTAAACTAATATAACCAAATAACTCTGATCTTAGGACTTGCACATCTTAATTGCCCATGTCTTCCACTTTGCCTTTGGAGCCACTAGTTCCTGCTGGAACATTTATTATTTATGAAAAAGGGTGAGATTCCAAGGAATCTCAGTAGTAACACATGATCCATCATATAAAATGCGAAAATTAAATATGTAATGCACCATATAATGTAAATGAAAATTCATACTATAACATGTGTGTACACAATACTCAAGGCCAAATGACTGTTTGGATCCCCTACATGTTCGTGTACCTCAGCTAAGTCCTATACGACAGCTAGGTAATGTGCCCAAGGCACGTGTTCATATCACAGAATATAGCAACATATAGCATATCAACATTCACATAGTATATGAGAGATAGAGTTACTACCTTCTGTCCCTTTTTACTACACAAGAATAGTTCCTCGAACTATGTGCCAACGGCTCAGGCAATTAATTCGGTCCTAAAATTCCAAATATATAAGAATTAGGTTAAAACCCATTCATGTACGTCTTCAGAGATTCTCATAATATTTTTGGTGGTTATATTAGTCTATACTGAAAATTTACCAAAATGCCCCTGGGACCTGGTCCTGGCCCCACTGTACCCGGTCCGACTATACTTTTTCAGAAATTTTGACCCAGGCTATTCTAACATATTTTTATCCAAGGAATTCATTTTTAACCTCGGTTTTTACAAAATCACTGTCAAACTACAGTTTCACACTTTTCCAAAAACTGTCAGATTTTCAATCAATTTGAAAATTTATAACTAATTCCAGAAAATTCTAAATTGACTGATTTTAAAACCCAAATGAAGCTCTTTAAATGTACTTTCATGAAAAAATATCCAAATCTGATTACTGACTACATATATTACCCATAAATTCGGCCAACTATTACTGATGGCATTTCAGAAACAGAGCTCAACTTCAAAAATCCATATCTTTTAATCTACTAGTCCAAAAATTATATTCTACCCATCAATATAAAGGTCTAAATGTCTTCCTTAAATCTGAAACGTTTCATAATTTTTTGTTAAGGTTTGGTTTTCCAAAATTACGCCACAACCAATCTAACTTTCAGAAATATAATCTGTCAGCAACTATACTTCAAAAATTCATAACTAACTCTACAAAAATCGAAATGGAGTGTTCTAAAATTCTATGGAAAGCTATTTAAGTGTAGTTTCATAAAAAAAAATATCCAAAACTACTAGATGTTTTCTAATTGTTCCCAAAAGTTTCGAAAACCATAACTGCCAGGCTTGAATGTCCAGAATGTTCTCTGTTACTGACTCAACTTTAAAAACTCATAACTCTCTCTAAAGATATCAAAATAATGAGTTCTTGGACGCATTGGAAAGCTATAAATGTCTAATATATTCCTGTAAAATTTCATAATTTTTCACTAAGGCTTTCTAGGTCAAAACACAACATGAATCTGAATGACTCCCAAAAACGTCAGTTTTGACAGTCTAACTTCAAAAATCAAGAACTCATCCATTTTCATTCCAAATTGTACTTTTATTGATTCTATCATCAAATACACATCCTAAAATATCTATATAAAAAGACCCATTTGAAAATTCCATCTATAGCCTCTGTTTAAGATTTTACAAGTTTCAGGTATGTACTCTGTTTTTCGGACAGCAAAACAGAATTGAGAAAACTAACATGTAGACATGAATTTGTACTCTAAACCTCACGAATTTTAACTCTATACTCTCCTACACATATGTCCTGAGGTTAATGATCGAATTTAAGAACCAAAGAACCCCAACATTCACCCCAAAATCAATATACATGCTCTGTTTTATGTCCACCCATGACAGCAACTTATTTTAAGAATCACACAACTTCTAGCAGCTATAAATCCTCATGAATACCCCAAACCAACGAAATAACAATGGGAAGAGATAGAGAAGACTGACCTAAAAACGTTTATGGTGATGCATGAAAGGTTTAACACTTCCTTCTTCCTCTTCTCCGATCATTTATCTTCCTCCAGTTCACCTTTTTCACTCACGTCTCTCTCTCCCTTTCTCAACTCTGTTTTCTCTCTTCTAAAGCTCTCTCTTCTTTTCTGACTTGAAGCAACGGAGAGTGAGGGAGTGCATGAAGTGTGGGGTTATATGGTTGAAGAAAGTGAGATAAGTGTTGCTACATGAATCATGAAGATGTAGGTGTAAGTGTGTGTGTATAACATGTGTCTATCTAATGATGAAAGAGGAGTGGAGATGTTAACTTTCGGTGCTCCACAATAAAAGTCAAGATGCAGGATGTGTGTGTCGGTGTGTTTTAATATAGATATATATAGGTATATTTTTATCCTATTAATTACACACACTATGCCCTAATTTTTTCCTTTGTCTAATTTAAGATTCCTTAATTTTGTATAGGTTTCATAATTTGACTTATTATCAAATTCCCATTTAAATTTTCTTTTTAGAAAATTTTAACCTTAATTAAATTTGGGATATTACATTTAGCGACAATAGCTGTCAGAGTAAGTATGAATAATAAAAACTAATCATCTGTTGACTAATGAAATATATTTTCTAGAATTTACCAAGCATAATAAGCAGCATATAAAATTGAATTTTTCCTCTTTACCTTTTCTCATATAAATTGGAACAAACTCCTCCTATTAAGTTTAGAATATTTCAGTTGGCACTAAAATATACTCATAGCAATTGTTATGCTTTAGTGGAAGACGCAAATCAGAGGGAGATGGAGTAAGTTAGTGTTGCCATTTCAAGCGATTGAAGAGAAGAGATGTAGGGGTGAATGATTAATGCAAAAGCAAGGGTTGAGTGTTGTAATGTAAAATTTAGGATTAAGAGCCCATTTGGATCAAAGAAAAGGTTGAAAAGGAATGGAATGAAAAGGAAAATAATGGAAAATATTTTGTCACATAGGTGTTGGTTTGCACTGAAAAATAAAATGGGTTGAATTGAAATTTTTTGTTTTGTTTGAAGAAAATGAGTCAAAAGATCATTTTGCCATGGAGTAAAAATATTTTTTAAATGTCCATGAGACCCACTCATCTTTTTATATCACATCTAATGTCACATCAAGGGGCTTTTGTGTCTTTAGGCATTTTCCCTTCCCACTTGAAAATTCGTTCCAACCAATTTTTGTGGGAACTCATTTTCAATCATATGGCTGAAAATTGGTTGGCCCAACAAAATATTTTCCCAAGAAAATGGTGAACCAAACGGCCCAATTTTTCCTTTCCCTCCTCTTATTTTCCCTGAACCAAACGGGCCCTAAGGTCAATAAGTTACTTGGATGATCACTACAAAAAAATGAAAATTAGTGACGGAATTTCATTCGTCGCTAATCTGTCCCTAATCCTTCACAAACTCTGTCGCTAAATTCCATCCCTAATCCGTCTTTAATTCCGTCCCTGAAATTAGCGATGGAATTTTTCCGTCACTGAATTAGCGACGGAATAGAGACGGAATCACATTCCGTCGCTAAATTTCGTCCCTAATTCCATCATTAAAAATTAGCGACGGAATATTTCCGTCACTAATTTAGCGACGGAATAGAGACGGAATTACATTCCGTCGCTAAATTCCGTCATTAATCCGTCTCTAATTCCGTCATTAAAAATTAGCGACGGAAATTAGCGACGGAATTTTTCCATCCCTAATTTTCGTCTCTAATTTCCATCACAAATAATTAATTTTTTCAATAATTATATTTTTTGTAATTATAAATTTTTAACATAAATATTAAAATAAATAAATAAAATTTTTAATTCAATTTTATTTTTGAAATTGAAATTATAATATAATATATTTGAATTTTTAATAATATATTATATACAAATAAAAAAAATTTATAAATGCAAACAAAAAATAAAATATATCATAAATGAATAAAAAAGATATTAATAAAAAAAATTTAGGTAGAAAAATTACATAAAATAAAATAAGAAAACTAAATTCAAATATTTAATAATAGATTAAATTTTGTATTTCTAATTTTGTTCACAAAGTAATATATATATATATATATGATTGATTTTGCATTTAAATTACATAGGTTCTTCTTAGTTCAACAGGTAAAGGCACTGGCACACGCGTGAGAGGTCAAGGCTTCGAATCCCAACTTGGTCAAAAAAATGCAACCAATTTGTGACTTGGACATGTGGCGCGCGATGGAGGGTGGCACGTGGCCGGTGGTGGGTACACGTGGTGGCTGCCGATGAGGAACATGTGGAGGCTCATTGTGAGGACATGAGGCAATTTAAATTATATAAAAAAAATATTTTGCGATGCATTAGTGATAGAAATTCTGTCGCTAAATTCCGTCTCTAATTAGTGAATTCCGTTTCTAATTAGAGACGGAATTTAGCGATGGAATTTTCCGTCTCTAATTTAGCGACGGAAAGTTCTGTCACTAATTAGTGAATTCCGTCTCTAATTAGAGATGAAATTTAGTGACAGAATTTTCCATCACTAATTTAGCGACGGAATTTCCGTCACTAATCTGTCTCTAATTAGCGACAGAATTTAAAATTATGTCCCTAATTAATTAGTAACGGTCTTTTTACCGATGGAATAAATTCCGTCGCTAATTTCTGTCGCTAAACTAATTAGTGACGGAAATTCCATAGCTAGATTCCACCACTAATCTGATGTTTTTTTGTAGTGGATATTATATATACTTATAAAATATTATAAATTAAAAAGTTGAATAGGTCAGGCCTGTATGGTTGAAGGCTAGGCCTTATGAATGTAGTCTTGGCCTATTTATCTAAATAGGCCTGAGGCTTCCTTAACCTATTTACTAAATTGGCTAGGCTAGACTTTCTATAGGCTAAGCCGTAGGCGCTTGTTAGAAGCATGATCTATTTCCAACCCCTTAGCCGATAGAGACTAATCCTCTCGAAGTGTAGAGATCACCGAAGTGGGCTTTGCCTCTCCCTATAAAGCATTTTCCATGCTCACGGCCTGGTTCGAATCCAGGATGTAACCCCCTGCCTTAATTACCATAATTAATATTCGATAATGCATAATAAAAAGGGGTTTGAGACCGTCGGATAGTTCAAAACGTATTAAATTACCTACCCAACGGTAGGTACTTACAAAATTTTCAAAACTTCTTTCCTATCTGGGTCTCATTTTCAATTACCGAATATAATCACCTGTGCAGTTAATTTACATTCATAAATATCAGAGTTCGTAATTTAAACCCCGGCAACCCCCGGGTTCATCTATATATATATATATGGAGTTTCTAATTCCAAGTAGGGGATTACAAACCAAATATTCACACTATTTACATTTCAAAATGTAATACAGTAATCCCTATCCAAAATGATTAACCAACAAAACCATACTAATGTCCCTAGGAAGCTCTAACCGCTCCGGGTCGCTCGCTTCTCCTTAGAGCCAGTCGCCCTGTCTGAAAGGTTAGTTCAAAGGAAAGAATGAGATTCAAAAGAATCCCAGTAGTAACAAAACATTTATACCACACATAAGTACACAGCATGTAAGCAAATCATCATACAGCAGCAGCACCACAAATCACACTCCACCCTCATCCCCTTTCTCCGCCGGGAAGGCACACCGCCTAACCCGAACCGTTGTTAGCTACTCAGGGACTATTGGCGTGGCAGTGCATACATATAGCCTTATAGCCCATACAGCTATTCGGCTTTCACAAATGGCCCGTCGGCCTCCACAAATAGCCTTTCGGCTCACATAATCACATATATCACACCTCATCCTCATCCCCTTTCTCCGCCGGGAAGGCACACCGTCCTAACCCGAACCGTTGTTAGCTACTCAGGGACTATTGGAATGACAGTGCTAACACAAATCCACAAATGTCGCAGCATACGAATTCATTACAAATCAATGATATAACACACATACAATGCATCATATATGGTACAAAAGAAAAGTCACTACCTCGTTCCTTCCCGACGTTCTTCGGCGTAGTTGGCTCATGAGGGCGGCAAATATCAAAGCCTATAAACAAAATCAAGAATGGTGGATTAATTTCCTACCCCAAATTCCTACTTTCAAACACTTAGAATAGGTTCCATATGAGTCCCTTATATGGTTATAACAAACTCAAAGAGAACCTAAAAGGATTGGAGAATTCTAGGTTGGAAATTGCTTTGCAAACTCACAAAGTGCTAAAAATTGGGTTCTGGCTGCAGCCAGGAATTCTCTGGCTGCGGCCAAAAACAGCACAGAAGTATTTTGGCTGCAGCCAGGACTCCTCTGGCTGCGGCCAACACGTGCGCAGAAAGTTTTGCGCTGCAGCCAGAAATTTCTGGCTGCGGCCAAAACGTGCACAGAAAGTTTTGTGCTGGAGCCAGAATTTTCTGCTGCAGCCAAGGAACTTCAAAAATTCATAACTAATTCTAGAAAAATCAAAATGAGGTGATCCCAAAGCCAAATGAAAGCTATTTAAGTCCTCTTCCTAGGAAAAATATTGGCCATTACTGGGAATCACCACAGAAGTACAGAATTACACGAAATTCATCACCACTCCAAAACAGATTCCAGTTTTAAGCCCAAACTTTGGACAGTTCAAACTCCCAGCTCACAAAGCGAAATGACACAAAATTTATGTCCATTTTGAAGCTTGAGATGTGAACTTTAAGACTGGAAAGTTTCATAATTTTCCAACATCATTTGCCCAGTCAAAACGTCCACACAATCTGACTGTCCAGAACAGACTTACATTGGACAGATTCTCTAGATTTTACCAATTGGTTTCCAATGGTCCCTAATTTCAAATCACATACTATCTTCACACAATTTGGCTCAAGGAACACATTGGAGCCATCAAAATGACCATATTCATTATCCATGAGCATGTTCTACCACAATCACCACATGTCACCTTAACATCTCCAATCAACACACACATTGCAATCCATTCCAACCCAAAATTCCAAGCCAATTCCAAATACACAAAGACACTCTATGACACTAATTTCCACACTAAACACTAACCAAATCATGCTTTTCGAAATTGACCAAAAATCAGGGCAAATTCCAAAATTCTCAAGACCCAACCAATGATTACAACAACTATACCAAAATGCTTCTAATTCTTACCTCTTCTTCTTCCTAAAGCCAATTCTTCACTTCTCCAACTTCCAAATTTCCACAAGGTCTCAAACTTCACCAACCAAAATTCTGAATCCATAGAAATATAGCCCTCAACCTCATGAACAACATTAATGAAAGTAAATTGAGCATTCATGGACAACTTCTCACCTTTCTTTAAGCCTTCTTCTTTCTCTTTCTTGCTCAACTTCAGCGAAAATGGAGAGAATAGAGAGAGATGAGAGATATTGATGAAGATGATCACTTTTCCTCACACATACACACATAAACCGTATAGGGGGAGAGAAGAAAGAGAAAAATGGTTTGAATATTTGACTTCAATCCAAGGGTCCTTAGTTTGACACTTGGCACCATCTCCTTCTCCCTTCCATGATTTCACATAGATTCACATGCACAAGATTCCACCTCTTGATCTTTCAATCTTAGCCATTAATCTTGGTTACTAAGGAGTGTTCTCAATGGTATCTAACCAGTCAGTCGGTAAATTTACCGTTTTACCCCTGATTAGCACAATGCACGATATATACTTCAAAAGTGCTCAATTAACATTAATCACATCATTTGAAGTTATTAATCCTTGATTACAATCCAGGATATTACACAGGACATCATGTTCTAAAGATTCAGTTATCTACCAACTGTGTCAGGCTTTTGTTGGTTTTATAAACAAAAAAACTATTTTAAAAATTAAAATTAAACAAGCCCAAACTTTTTCTAAGCCCAAAGCATAATATAAACTTAGAACTTCCATTTCTTGGGGATTAACTTTTTCCATTGATTCATTCTAATCATAAAATAATTATTCCCCTTATTTCCCAATTGTTTGAGACCTTTACATAATTTAAATCATATAATTTTGGCTAAATACAAGTTAATTAGCCAAATAAAGCTGTTTGGCTCAATACACCTTTCTTGAGATATTTTTACCTCGAATACCTCTTTTTAGCCTTGGAAATCCATTAGGAACCATTTTCCTATTCTTCCCGAGTTTTCTTAATTTCCCTTAGTCTTTTGCAGGTAAGTCTTTAATAATTACACTTTTGATCATAAGATAACTTGCTTGTCATATAATCCTCTTTAACACCTCTTGAGGATATTAAAAATGAATAACCTAGAAGCATAACTCCCCCCCGGGTCAAATATTCCGATAACTCGCAATCTAGGAATTATAAGAACACTGGCAAGTGAAGGGATACGCATCATATTCTCTGAGCCATTCTGTTCTTTCAAGGAACTTCTAAGACACTTGCACAATTAGGCTTAGTAGCCTATTTAATTCAGGATTATTCTTTGAGTTTCTAGGCTTAAAATTTGGAACATGACACTAATGGCCTGTAAATTCTCCTTATAAGTGGAAGGTCATAGTTTTGATCCCACTTGTAATCTCATATTATTAAGTGTACAGAAATTATGATGGTATTGATAAAATATCTATATAGAAAATTTTAATTATTAAACAATTCATTATAGTTTAATTCATTTTATATATGTATAGGGGTAATTTTGCCTACTGATTCATTATATATATAGAGAGAGAGAGGGGGGGGGTTTACTATATATGTTGGCAAAAATATATGTATGAAGCTTTTGTCTATTGATTTATCACTTACACCTATTCCCATGTTCTTCGTAATCCAACTAGATTATTTTATGTTTATGCATTACCTTTTCTTAATAATGAACCAAACAAAATCATATAATCCTCATTCTATTACATTCCCTCTATTTCCGTAGACCAAACACACTATAAATTTGTTGGTTAAAATATGTGTTTGGTCTTTTTACTTTACATCAACTTTCATTTTAGTCCCTTAAGTTAATTAATAAAGGCATTTCTCTAGGTCCATTAACTTAACACCATTAGTTTCACTGGATGGAAAATGATGACTCAACAAATTAAGTGATGACTGTATAATTAAATGCTAAGAAAATATAATTAGATTTTATGCTTTCACTATAAAATTTTATATTTTAAATTAAAAATAAACTAGGTCAGTATGGAAGAGTAGGCTGTCATAATCCACAAGGTCGTGATGTCAAATCCTATTGTCAATGTGAGGACTTTGTTGGTGGATGACTCACTTTGAGCATGAAAGCATGCCCTAACCCCAGTAAACTCACAGGCCTAACTCACCTAAACTTTTATTCTATCGGAAAAAAAGAAGAAGAAGAAGTTTCAGATGAGATCGATGAACATTAATTGCATGAACTACATTACTGTATAATAGCAAGTCATGAAACAAATATTACAATCAATTTTTTTTGGAGGGGGGTGGTTGGGGGGACACACTGCTAGATATCACACCAAATGTAAAGAAAATAAAATGACATATAGACACATACAACTCTTACTAACATACTAGCGATGATAGCATGTTGCAAAGCACTACCAGCCATAATATATGAAGCAACTAATAGTACCATTATAAGATGAGCTAGGAGTGAAGCATTTTGTGGTTTCAATTAGAAGGAGGAGGAGATAACACTACAAAAAAGATGACTTTCAGCAACCATTTAAAAGTTGCCACTGAAAGTATGGTTTTTGTTGATGACATTTTTTGTCGCCGTTGAAAATGGTACTTTCAATCGCCGCTAAAAGTATAAGTTTCAACTACATTTTTTATAGTCACTGCTGAACGTACCTTTTTTGGCGAAGACTATCAAAAGTCGCCGCTGAAACTCATATTTTTAGAGGCGACTATCATAAGTTGCCTCCAAAAACAATACTTTCAACGGCGACTTTTAAAAGTCAACTTCAAATTTTTTTTATTGATTGTTTTTATCACAAAAAAATGTTATCTTTTTAAATTTTTTGTTTAAATTTGATATTTAACATTTGAGGACACTAAATATGCTATTTATTATAAAGAAAAATAAGATAATTATATATTTGCATGTGTGTGGAATCTCTCGATACAAGTTTCCTTCTCTTGCACACTTATATATTAAGATGAATGTATAGAAAGCAATTAGATTCAAAGGAGAAGAATATAAAGTAATGAACAAAACTGACATATAGCTAACTCATATCGTAAAAATATACACTACTACAAAATAATGATTTAGTGGCGCACCTCCTATGGCCCTTCTTTAAAAAAGCGCCATAGCAAACCGGTTTTTTTTTCTAACCACTCATGGCCGGCACTTTCACTAGAAAGTGTCAGAGGAGGCAACGTTGCCTTGGCAGGCGCTTGCTACACCAAGCGCCAGTCAAGGCCCATCTTGTTCTTTTTTTTTTGGTTCAGCCTATACACTGATTCTTCTTTTTTTCTTAATTTTGGTGAGCCCATACACTGATTCTTTTCTTTTTTTAATTTTGGTGAGGGCCTCCTCCGGCGCTAATTAGGGCAAGTGCCAGCCAAGGCGGTGCCACCTTGGCTGGTGCTTGCGTGGGGAGGAATTTTTTTTTACAGACGCTGTTTGATTTTTATTTTTTTGGTTTTCAGCCCTCCTCCAGCGCTTATTAGGGCAAGCGTCAGCTAAGGCGGTGCTGCCTTGGCCGATGATTGCTGGAGGAGGAAATTTTTTTTTTACAGATGCAGTTTGGTTTTTTTTCTTTTGGTTTTAGGCCCTCCTCCGGTGCTTATTGGGGCAAGTGCCGACCAAGGCGGCGGCGCCTTGGTAAGCAAGCATCGAAGGAGGAATTTTTTTTTTGTTTTTACAGGCGATGTTTCTTTTTTTTCCTCTCCTCCTCCAGTGCTTGCTGGGGAAAGCGCCAGAGGAGGGGGCTACCTTGGCCGGAGCTTGGTGGGGCAAGCGCCAGCCAAAGCCCTTGTCGACACCCCAAATCAATGTTTTTTTTAATATGCTTCAGATTGAAAGGCTGCATAGCCTTGTCACATGTGCAAAAGCTGTCTCCTTTATTGATCTATGTATTATCTATAAACTAATGAGAGAGCCAGAGAACAGACACCGCTCGCAAAGAGACTAAGGGTGAGAGTTAAGAGCTACACCACCATAGCGGAGAGATCACAGAAGGCAATCGAGCATAGATCATCACCTTCATTTCTCCTTCATATGCTAAGGACATGCAAGCTGATTATTAGTTAATAAGGCACCCTGTTAATTAAGGTAAACTTCAACACCTTCTTTTCTTATTTATTATTTATTTATTTTGCCAGTGTCCTTCTTTCGTTATTTAATTTATATGATTTTAGAAATAATTATCTTATTATCCTTTACTTCTATTTAATTTTCCAATGATTAGAATTATTTCAATAAGGGGAATTTAGATTATATTTTCTTCTTTGTTAACTTATCTAATTTTTTTTTCGTTTAATTACAAGCTAAGAAGCTGGTACGTAGTTTCACTTATGTCACCATTCATTTCTTTATCACTTAGCTTTCAAGTGAACAATAGAGACAATAATATATATTGTACTTTCTAGTCTTACTTTTCATTTGTCTGACTTAATAATAACAATGGTAATAACTATTCATTTGTCTTTATATCAATTAAGGTTACACTTGAAGCTAGGCTAATAATAATAAGGCGTAAAAGAAATATTTGGGATGCAATGACGCTTTTACAGAAAGCGCCATAGCTCCCTTCACCATTTAATTTTTTTATTTATTTATTTTACATACTAAATGGATGTTATGGCGCTTGGTGTTAAAGTATCGTAGCTTTTATATTCCTTCTATGCCGCTTAAGGTAAAAAGCGCCATACAAAGTGTACAATTTGCCCCTCCCACCATTATCATCGTCTTTTTGTCTTTCTCACTTGTCCTCCTTGACTCCGTTTTTCATATCTAATTTGTCCCCCACATCATCTTTCTCATGCGTCCTCCCGCACTCCATTTCAGATCTAATTGGTCCCCACTATAACTTTCTTTGTCCATTGTCCCCATAGCCTCTTCTCTTTGAAGACTCTTGTTGGAAGCTTCGTTGGTTCCACTTTTTATTTTTTCTTATCTTTGTGTGTGTATTTCTTCAAAAAAATTTGGTCATGCACTACCATTACAGTACAAAGCTTGGTTACCCACATGATTTGCTTTGTCTCAGCCTCGTACAAGAAGTTTCCTAGCTCCTAAGTTTTATTTAGGTACGTTTTCTTCTTCTTTTTCTTTTGGTAAATTCTATCGAGAATATTATATGTGTGCTCATGAATTTTTTTTTCACGTATTTATTTGAAATTTCAGCTGTCTTCTTAAAGCTTGGTCAGCGTTTTTTTCCTCTGTCTCAGCCTCTTACAGAAGTTTTTGCTAGCTTGTAAGTCTTGAACTATATATTTGTACAAAACTTTAATTCGTATATTTCCATGCACCTTTTTAAATGTTGGGTATCTGAAGATTTGTCATCAATTTAGAAATATTGATTACTAGAGATTTCTTATGTGTCCTGCCAATCATTAAATTAAAAGAGTATTGAACTAGCTAGTCATTGCGTTAAATATCGTTCAACTATGTAATATTCTTTTGATTTATTTTTGTTGTGAGTTGTGAAAAATTATTATGATACATGCTGTGAAAATGGATGAAAAATTAGTATGATACATGCTGTTGTGAGTTGTGAAAAATTCGTATAATACTTGCCAAAGATTTCTTATGTGTCCTGTCGAATTTTTTTTTAAAAAATAAATGGCAGAAGATAAAAGTAATTAATAACTACAAGAGGCAAGCAACTAACTACTTTGAAACATATGTTTAAAGGTAAAGATGGATCGAAAATGGATGTCATCTGATCGATGCTCAAGGGAATACATAGATGGTGTGAAAGAGTTTATTAGATTTGCAAGCGAACATACAAAAGATCCTAACAAAATCTTGTGTTCTTGCTTATATTGTTGTTATGGAAAGCGGATTAGCCCACTTGATTTGCTAGATCATTTAGTGTGTCATGGAGTTGTCAATCATATACACGATGGACAAGGCACATTGAGATGGATGCTGCACTTAGTGATCGGGTGAATACCACAAGTGGTCCTTCAAATGAGTTTGATCAAAGCATGTGTGATTATGAGGACGATGGTCTTCAAGAAATACTAAATGCGATCAAAGGGGTTCTTTATGACTATCCTCAAGAATTTGAGGCATTGAAAGGTGATGTAGAGAAACCATTATATGCCGGTAGTACTAAATACATAAGATTGCTAGCAGTGTTGAAATTGTACAACTTTAAAGCGTGATATAGATTGAGTGATTCGGGTTTCATTGCACTGCTTGAACTTGTGCAAGATATGCTCCCAGAAGAAAATGTCCTGCCTACCAAGACATATGAGTCAAAGAAAATACTTTGCTCTACAACTGGCATGGGTTATGAGAAGATACATGCATGCCCTAATGATTGCATATTATTTCAAAATTAGTATGCAACATTAGAGAAGTGCCCTAAATGCAATGCAGATCGATATGGGAAGAAGAAAGGAAAAATTTCGTCAAAGGTCATATGGTATTTTCCAATTGTTTCGAGATTCAAGTGAATGTACAGTAATGCAGAGATTGCTAAGCTGTTGACGTGGAATACAGATAAAAGGGTTGAAGACACAAACCTTAGGCACCCTACAGATGCCCCTCAATAGAAAAACGTTGATCATGATCACCCTGACTTCGCGAATGAAGCAAGGAACCTACATCTTACACTTTTAACTTATGGAATCAATCTTCGCGGGGTTGAGAGTAGTACACACAGTACTTGGCTGGTGATATTGATGATTTATAATATTCCTCCGCACTTGATCATGAAATATAAGTATATGATGCTGTCCATGTTAATTTCTGGGCCAAGGCAACCTGGGAACGATATATATGTATGCTTGGCTCCTTGAATTGATGACTTGAAGCTACTTTGGGAGGAAGGCGTCAGTGTGTATGATGCGTACATAGAAGAAAGTTTCGCTTTGAAAGCCATGATGTTTGACACAATAAATGATTTCCCTACTTATGGTAATTTGTCCGAATATAGCGTCAAAGGATATTGTGTGTGCCCTATATGTGAAGATGTCACTCATTCAATATGACTAGATCATTGTAAGAAAAATGTCTACATGGGACATCGAAGATTCTTACCATCGAAACATCATTGGAGGAAGTGGAAAAAGGCTTTTAATGGTAAGTCAAAAGAAGGCAGCCCACCAAAGATTTTGACTAGTGCTCAGGTTTTTGAGAAGATCAAACACTTAGATAACAATTTTGGCAAGCCATTTGTAAAACAAATCTGGACAAGCGGCTGGAAAAAGAAGTCTATTTTCTTTGAGCTTCCATATTGGAAGTTATTATATGTGAGACATTTTCTTGATATGATGCACATAGAAAAAAATGTCTGTGATAGTATAATTGGCACGCTGCTCAATATGCAAGGGAAAAGCAAGTTTGAGTTGTGCTTAGGGTCAGTTTTGGAACGCATTACACTGGGAAAAAAGCCCATTTAGGGGGCTAAAAGCCCCAAACGCTTATTGATGGTGTTTGGGAAAGCTTCTACACATGATGGGCTTCTCATAAAAAACCAGCGTCTGAATGAAGCTGCAGAAAACTACTTCTCCTTCACGTTTGATCTCCTTCACTGAAGGTGAGTTACTGTTGCACGCATATAGGACGCAAATAGACATTATATTCATTGAAATAATGCTTCTTCCATTGGACTCATATTTTTTTCAATAATAATTTTACTTTTTTATTTTATCAAATTTTTTTAATATTTTTTTACTTCAATTATCACAATATATACAACCAACACACACACACACACACACACACACACACACACACATATGTAGTATTTAATAAAATTTATGCCATTTTCAGTCATTTCCTATCTAAACGGGTTTTTCAACCACTAATCCAGACAAATTCAAGGTTAGAAAAAAAGTCACTTTTGCACCGCCAATCCAAACACAAATCACATCTACAATTTGACTTTTTTTCTATCTGACTTTTCTAAAAACCCATATGCAAAGAAAGCTCTTTCTCCACCGCTAATCCAAACACGCACTTAGTAACCGGGGGTTTTCATCACCAATGTTGATCTTCGCGTCAAACGGCCAGTAAGAGCTATAAGTGTGCTAGTAGTATCTTAGTGCTATTGAGTTATAAATGTTTGAGTAACCGAGCCTTTGTACCACCAACACACAGGTTCGCGTCAAAAGAGCATATGTATAACAACCCAAGAGAGTTGAAAAAAAAGAAAAAAAAGGAGAAAAGAAATGTAATGACCCAGTTCAAGTGTGGTTTGGTTTCTTTCATCATGTTTTCTCTATTGCATCATTCTCTTCATCCTCTGAGATATTCAACTTCGTTTCCCAAACACTACATCCTTTCTTTCTTAACCTTAGCCACATATCACAATCTAATAAAAGTTCTTTTGATTTATGCTTGCATTTGCTTTGCTTGTAGTAGAGAACTTAGATTCTTGTCAAACCTATGGAAAGAGTACTGGATAGGGTGTATTTGAGTGTAAACACAAGCCTATACACTTTTGAGTGATGAGTGACATACACAATATCTTTGGTGAGGGATTTCTAACTTAGATTCCCCTTTGTCAAGTAAATTGCCATGAAGTTTGTTTTCTTGAGTCATGAGAAAATCACTTGGATAAAAAAGGTGTTGAATTGTTTTTGTTTACTTTTTACTTGTGATTGGAGCATTCACTTTTGAAACTTTTGTTTTGCTTTGTTATTCTCCCTCGGTCTTGGTTTGTTTTGCCCAGGAGTGCAAACGATAAGTGTTGGGGATTTGATAAATCCCAAATTTAATATATTTTATTTCACCTTATTCATTTATTTTGGGGACTATTTTAGACTAATTTTGATTTATTATATAATATTTGGAGTATTGGCCAATTTTAGGAAATAACATAAATCTAAATTGATTATGATATTATTGAGCTTAAATTATTAATATTCTGGTTGATATCTTGTTATTGGATAATATTCTCAAATATGTGATAAATCACGATTTTATTTAATTCTTGCAGGACAAGGAAAAGCATATTAGAATATCCTACAGTGCAAAAATTTTCTTGAAAGCTAAAAGAGAACCTAATGGTGGAATTTTATTTGGGCTTCTTAAATTTTAATGGGCTCAAGTTGGTACCCAAAAACTCTCCCCTCCTTTCTTAAAATTTAACCTAACAGCCACCAAGAGGAGGGGAGAAACAAAAGAACAAAAAAAAAATTGTGATGGAATCTATTCCGCCGGAATTTCAGACATAATTCCTTTGCATCGTAATTTCCAACAGAAATTTTGACGGAATTCTGTTCTGCCATTTGTTTGTAAGGCACCTATTACCGATGAAATGGAGTCCGTCAAAAATACCGTCAGAAATTCCTTTAGAAAGCTTATTCGGTGGCAAATTCCGTAAGAAATTCAGTGTTTTTTTTGTAGTGTATGTAGATACTTCTAGTCTCTTCAATCCCTTCAACATTATTCCCTGTAATGATCAAATCATCCACATACACCAACACTACAATCATGTAACCTTTAGACCATCTAACAGATAATGAATAATTATGTAGGCTTTGCTTAAAACCTCCTTTAACCAATGCTTGGCTCAACTTAGCATTCCATTGCCTGGATGCTTGCTATAACCTGTACAATGTCTTTGACAACTTGCACACTTTCTCCTTTCCCATTTTCTTAAACCCTTGAGGAATCTTCATATGCACTTCCTCAAGAAGATCCCCTTGCAAAAATGCATTATATACAAGCATTTGAAACAATTGCCTATCATTCATTGCCGCTAGGGTAAGAACCGTCCTAACTGTCACCATCTTCACCACTAGTGAAAAAGTCTCATAATAATCCACACCCTCTGTTTGGGTGTAGCCCTTTGCTACTAGACGTGCCTTGTACTTTCAAAATGCTCATTGAGCCCCGATCATGTGCTCTCAAAAAAGGTAATCCCACCATAAAGATTTTTATCTACAGAGTTAATAAGCCAAGAAAGTACCACTGCGTTGCACCGATCCCAAGTGGATTTCAAATCATCTTCTTGAGCATTTTGAGTACAAGTGCCATCAACAAACCCGAATTTATTCTAACCGATTGAGGCAATACACATAGCACGGCTCCAAGTCGGATAATTGCCAGACCCTGTAAGCACAGAAGGGACAAGCATCGACTCCTGAGTATCTGATGGATGAAGAAAAAGGGGATGATTCAAACCAAGATTAGCAAGATTTGTCTTGTGAGCTTCCACAGCCATGTTGAAGCGATAGACAAAATGAGAAACATGGTGAACTAGAATTGCGAGCAAATAAGAGAGATACACGATCAAGAATCGCAACAGGATTCATTGCCAACAAGGAGAAATAAGGCAGGCGATGGGAGAGGATACCGCCATGGTTGCTGGGATGAACAAAGCTGGGGAAAGAACGAGCGTAGCAAACAATCGGCGAAAATCATGGGAATTTTTTATTTGCAGTGGGAAGGACGTCGAGAATCATGATTCGGCTGGAAAAGAATGAAGCTGATAGTCAAGAATGGGTATTAGGGTTTGAGACGGGTAATCAAGAAACGGCATGGAGCAACCTGACTGAAGCTGAACATAGGCCCCAAAATTAGATGGTGGGCACTGGTACCATGTCAATTGGATTGAATGAACTTTCTTATTAATCACTGACAGTCACTTCACAACATCATAGTTCCTTGCCTTATATAGACCTGCAAGTCCAACTAATAACCTAGCCGAATTGGGCAACATACAAGCACTACACCTAATTACAGAGACTAACTAATCACAAGTATCTAGTAATCCTAAGCATATCCTATCAATAGTTTGTTAAGAAAAAAAAAGCATATAATCAACGATCAGTGCCCATCCGCCCAAGTTTTGGCAAGAATTGCTGCTACTGGCTAGTTTGGAGAACTAGAAGACATTTTTAGAACTCGTAAGAGTTTTGATAGCTCACCAGCTTCTGAATTTGGAAACTTTCAAGGTTTTTGACTAATAACAAGTTGGTTGACTCTCAGTTCCAAGTTAAACTTCTCCATAGATAAAAGTGATCAAATCTAAACTTTTACAATAGTATGAGTATTTATTATAATCGATTGATATCTACCCAAAAAGTATATTTTGGTTACTAATATTTTATTATAAATAGAGTTTTACATTATCAGTCAACAATTGCATTTTGTTAACATGAAGTGAATCAGTTCGAAACCATTTCTCTTCCTTCTCTAGGTATAAGATCAACATTTGAATGATTTATATTTAATCTTTTATAAAATTATTATTAAATTGTTAAAATATGAAAAGAAAAACAATTAACTAAATAAAGTTGCTAGATTTTTATATGAATAATTCAATACTACAAAAAATAAAACAAAAATAATATTTTCTATAAAACTAAATGGGCTTAATTTTGTGGTCTCTGATATCTTTCTGATGAACAAATTTTCTCTTCCCTCTGTGCCTATTGATTTTTTGCTGTGATTTTTCTTAAGTGATCTATGCAGCAACGTAACTTTAATTACAGTAGTTGCAGTAGAATATTTTGAACCATATTGATAAAAAGAAAAAAGAATATTTTGAACCATTACACACAAATATTTGACCATCATTAATCCTTCAGTTAAATAGCCCACTCTCTGATCATCTTTCACTTTTCGTTGTCACATTATATTGAATAGAGTATTCTAATATAAAAGGTTTAATCTTAGAAATTTCAGATGAGACCGCTCAACATTAACTGCATACTGCATTATTGTATAAGTGTGAAAACAAATATTACAATCAATACTAGGAAAAAGATACACACTGTTCCAAATGTCACACCAAACGGAGAGAAAAGAAAATGGCATATAGCCACAACTCTTCCTAACATACAAACACACAATAGATAAAGCAATTTGAACGAATACAAATGAATTACACGTATATACGCTGGAAAACCAGCCACAATAGATGACGCAACTAATAACAGATGAGCCACAAGTAGTGAAGCATTTTCTGGTTTCAATTGGAAGGAGGTGGAGAGAAGAAAGGTAAAGAGGGAATAGTGGGGAGAGTGGGCATAGTGGGGAGAGTGGGAATAGAGGGAATGTTTGGAATGGTAGGCATAGAAGGAAGAGGAGGAAGTGTAGTTGTTGGTTTTGGAAGATTTGGGAGATTTGTGGGCAAAGGAGGAACAAAATTACTAATTGGGATTGTAGGCAAAGGTGGCAACCCTGTTGGTTGAGGCAAGTTAATTGGAATTCCGGGCATGTTTGGTATCGAAGGCTGTGTTGTTTGGAGAAGATGACGAGCTGCGGCTACACTCGAAGTCATCGTGTTCGAGAGAGTGAAGGCTACTAGGAAAGCTGCGATGAAGATGGATTTGCAGGAAGAGGCCATGGTTGAATTATGAACTGAACAAGTGAAGAAGAAGAAGAAGAAGACAGATATATGAGAATGCTTTGGTTTTGAGTTTTGATGAGATTCCATGGGGGTTTCTTGGTGTTTATATAGATAGAGGTAGCTGGGTATTTGTATAGTTTGGAGAACCATAAAGAGACTTTTGGGATATCTTTGTTAGTTCACCAATACTATTGGAGTATAGATATGGATAGAGGTAGGTGGGTAATTGTATGGTTTGGAGAACCATAGAGACTTTTGGGATCTCTTTGTTAGTTTACCAACACTATTGGAGTGTATACACACACACATACTATTGAGGTACCACCGTAATACTGATAATGTGGTTGGTAATTCGTAAAAGCTTAGGTGATGGAGTCTTTGGAGGCTGGAAAGTGTGTGCTCATCGCAATTATAAGTGTACCAAGAACTCATTAACTATGGTGAGATCTGCACTGTGGAAATAGAATTTCCACGATTCAGATTTTGAGATTTCCAAATAATAATTTTTAAATAAAACATTATTTTTTAAGGAATTGATAGTTAAGATATATTTATTGTAGATTTGGTACAAATTAAAATATATTTTTTTAAAAAAAAGTAAAAGTGAAAAAATTTATTTTGAACCATCTAAATTAGGTCTGAACGGTTTATAATGGTGATAAGTTTTTGTCTATTCATCATTACGCTAAGTACTTAAACCGTTTCCGTCTATATAGCCAAGCATGTGCCACATTAATGCATAATTTGACTACGATCTAATTCAGGACAAAGTCGTCATGTTCACATTTTTAAGCAAATATATAAAACGTTTTGGCATAATATGTATTTTATTGAAAAAATATTAGGTTGGTTGGGTTTGGGGGATCCATCACAGCCCGGGTACACCTTCGAACTCAAAGAGCTCTTATAAAGGGTCAAGCACTTCATGTGGCAAGTTTTCCATGAGAGGCTCCCAACAAATGAGACTAGAGCGAGATTCAATCCGAGTGCCGTAAACACTTGCCCCTTTCAGTGTGAGAGTGAGGAATCCATCCTACATGTCCTGAGAGACTGTGAGCAGGCCCAGAGAGTGTGGTTTTCTTTAACTAACCAACTATATTCTACTATGTTTGCTTCTGGTAATCTGCAGGATTGGCTTACATGGAACTCACAGCATTCCCCCGGGAACAGAAGAATGGCTGGGTGGCCCTGGCCACAAGTTTTCAGTACCACATGCTGGCTTCTCTGGAAGAACCGCTGTTGTCAGGTTTTTGAAGGCAAAGCTGCTACTCCAAAGGAGCTGGTTCACAAATGCATTTTTCACCTTTCGGAAAGTGTGGAGAGGGGACGTTTTCACCACCAGATCTTTCAAGCTCCGGAGAGAGGTCTTCTCTACTGGCTTCCTCCGGAAGAGGGTTATATTAGAATCGACGTTGATGGTTCGACGGCTAGTGATGGTCGTTCTACATGTGGAGGGGTCATCCGTGATCACCAAGGTAACTGGATTTGTGGATTTCAACAGAAGTTAGGACTCTCTTTCCCAACTGCTGCGGAAATCCACGCAATCCGCCGAGGTCTTCAGCTTTGTAAGCAGTTAGGTTTCACGAAAATCAGACTGTTCACTGACTCTCTTCAGGCCATTCACTTATTGTCCTCTCTTTGCTCGAATGATCATCCTCTGCATGATGTCATCTTGGATACCAATTCCCTTATCTATTCAGACTGGGACTTGAAGATTTCCCACACTCATAGGGAAAATACTCGTTGTGCGGACTACCTTGCACGATCGGCTCACTATAACCATTAGAACGTGGCTTGCAGCCGCATGTTCATGTTTTGGGGTTCACCCACTGACTTTTGTACTTTCTTCAAGCTTTGCTTGCCTTTGTATTACAAAAAAAAAAAAAAGAGCTCTTATAAAGGTAGTTATAGATTGCCAACCAAGAAGTTTCTCACATCAGTAGTAGGATTTTAACTCACAACCTTATTGATTATGAATCAATTCCTTCCCAATTAGAGCAACTTTTATTGGATTTTTTAGTATTTATAAATTAATTAACAGATCGAGTAATTAACATTACTTGACAGGCTGACACCCCTGTCCATGGTTTGTTAAGAAAAAAAGGGCATATATTCATCGACGCAAGTTTTTTTGGAAGAATGGTACTTAGTTTGGAGAACCACACACACACATATATGTATATATGAGTGTGTGTGTGTGTATGGTTCCCAAATTCAGTAGCTGGTGAGCTATATATATTTAATTATCTATT
Organism: Inga leiocalycina; assembly: GCA_963242795.1. Lineage (NCBI taxonomy): Eukaryota > Viridiplantae > Streptophyta > Magnoliopsida > Fabales > Fabaceae > Inga > Inga leiocalycina. The sequence goes on from OY725321.1 coordinate 67,183,545, forward strand.
GGAATGACACTTGTTGACGACTTTGAAGGCAATTTAACGATAATTAAACACCTTAATTTTTTGCAAAATGATTATTTAAGGACATTCTAAAAAAATATTAATTGTAATTAAAAATTTCGAATTTTTTATATTCCGAAAAAAGGAAACTAAATTGCAGCAATTACTCAATGTATTCATTTTTAAAGTCCAAATTGCCCTCTTAAACCCCGTGAAGAGAATTAATCTGCCTGCCCCCTTCCCAGCATGTAGGAATCATATCCTTCCAACAAAGCCACCTCTTCAACCTAAGAAAATGGTTGGAATATGCCTAGACAACTATTTGTCGATTAGGGCCCAAGCCTAATGCGAATAAGACTATTATGTAAATATAGAGACACATGGGTCCAAAGGAAGAATTTTATCTTTATGATTTAAAATTCAAATTAGAGTAAGTACCCGTAGTGAGATATGAGATAATATCGGTTGTGGGAGTCAGTTTTAAAGATACCAATAGAAAACTTACTTGAAACTTCTCTCTGGTTCTCTTCCTCTATGATGGTGAATCTACCGTAAAATATGATTGAAGTCCATAATGGTGTTCTAATCTTATGTGGGTACTTTAGGGAATTAATGGGTTCCCCTTCAAAATTGTTGATAACAATGACAACACCAGCATCGCCATTGAACAACACCGGCAGGAACACACACAGTTTCTCTAAGTGAGGAGATTCATTCCTTTTTAGTTCTTAATGGGTTCTTCAATTTACGGGAATATGTATAAGAGTTTTTCCAAGAAAGCCAGAGATATATCTACTTCAATCACCACCAAAGAGAAGATTGAAGTCGGCAAAACAGGGCAACCAGAGTTGGTGAAAAGAAACATGTGTGCGATCCGGAAAAAAAAAAATCGAATATATATATGTGTGTAGTTTTTGTTATTTGATATTATAATAATATTTTTACATGAAATTAAATCTCAACTGTTCAAAGTTGGTCAAACAGTGAGAATAAAGAAATGGATGGAGAGGCTTATCTCCAAAGGAAAATATTTAGGACAAGATCTTTATATCCTCACATCAAGTTCTCCAATCAAATATAGTGATTTGTTATAATTTTTTTTTTAAATAATATCATTTATCTTTAAAGCCATATAAAAAGAATAGGACACATGACTATGTATGATTGGATATCTTCATATAATGGATATAAGGAAGGACATTGAGGTAAGAATGGTCCATATATATGCGCATGCATATGTGAGATTGTTAAAATAAATAGAAAAGTTAATATCTTTGCCGATTATCTGTTAGTGAATTTAAAACAAACTTCTGGATTTTTCAAAATAGAAAAAATATATATAAACAAATATACATTCATACATACATGCATACATATAATATTGTAAATTTCTCTCTCATTTTTAATAAACTAGATAAATAATGACGAGTTTGTATAAAACAAATATAATGCCAAGTGAATATCCTTAAATTATCTTTGGATCACAAATTGTTGTCAAGAATTTATGTTGATATATAAAATTATTCATGAGATTTTCTAAATATCATATCTCTTAACAAACCCTGATTTTAGAATGTCTATAATTATATCATACCAAGAAAAAAGAATATGTCTATAAATAGAGGTAATCAAGACAGCACAACGATAAAAAAAGGAAGAAAAGAGCAAGAGTCTTGAAACAAATAAAGAGAATAGAGTTGGAATTTGCGAAAAGAACAACAATAAAGGTATAATTGATTTCATGTACTTGCTTGTCATATCAACATTTGCTTAGAGAAGAAATGAAAAAATCAAGAAATAAAAAAAGTAAAAAAAAAACATATAGAAAGATAATCTATCAAAGAATTGTCTCAGGTAAAAAAAAAAAAATCTATCGAAGAATTGTCGGTAATATTTAAAGTTTGTAACATCCTGTTTATGGGGAAAAGAAAAGTTGGTCATTGTCAGATTATATATTAGGATATTAAAATAAATAATACATAAAGTTTGTTATATCGGAGGCAAAGGAAGTGATGGGAATCCAAAGGGCAATTTTGTTAGGGTTCTCCGATCGAAGTATAGATGTGGCATTGGCTTCATGCCAAGGATTCAACGCAAGAAAAACTCATCTGCGTCTTGGAGAGGAATATGTGCTGTATGGGAAAAGTTTATCAAAGGCATAAGAGTCAATATTGGGAATGGGCATTTGGCCTCCTTCTGGCAAGATAATTGGTCTGAGATGAATAGACCTTTAATTGAGCTCATTCCTGGTTATGAAGCTTTTGTGGATAGGGAAGCTAAAGTAAATGATTACACTAATCTGTTGGGAGAATGGGACAGGGATAAGCTAAGTCAATGGTTCCAGCCTCATGTTACTTATCGTATTATGCGAGCCCACCCTCCTTGTGAGGAGAGGGGTGAGGATAAGTATTACTGGAAGCCTTCTTCGGATGGCTGCTTTTCTGTTAAATCTGCATATTATTTCCTTTCTGCAGGTACTCATGCTGTCAGAGAACCATTCTGGAGGACACTGTGGAGATGCTCAATTCCAGAGAAGATCAAATCTTTTATGTGGCTAGCCTCTCATGATCGATTACATACGGCAAAGTTGAGAACTCAGAGAGGTCTCCTGGATTCGGCAAGTTGTTCCTTCGGTTGTAACCAAGAGGAGGACATGATGCACATGCTTAGAGATTGTGGCAACGCCCGGGAGCGATGGATTGCCTTAATTCATCCGACCTTGTGGGATAAATTCATATCATTACAAGGGAAAGAATGGATAAATTGGAATCTTAAACATGGAATTGGCAGAAATTTCACGAGAAAAGTCCAATGGGCTTCCTTGTTTAGTTATGTCTGTTGGGATATATGGGTTTCCATATGCAAGAATGTCTTTGGCGAGGAGCTTGAGTTTTGTTCACAGGATGCACATTCCAGCTTCTTTCGCGCTAGCTGCGATCAGGATCTGCTTTCCCATTGTAAGTTTTACTCTTCTCAGTCATCTGAATATCAGAGTACGAGAGACAGGCAGGAAGGCTTTATACACTTGGCGGTAGATGGATCGGCTATGGACTCAGGTCAATGCAGCTGTGGGGGAGTTTTACGTGATATGGAAGGAGCTTGGCTTGGTGGTTTCATGTGTAAGCTGTTGACAGTTCCTCCTGCAATCACAGAGATTTTAGCAATTATCCAAGGATTACAGATTTGCTGGAACAGAGGATACAGAAACATTCTGATCCACACTGATTGTATTGAGGCTATCAATTTGTTAACGAGAGGTGGAGAGCAAAACCACCCTTTCAGTGTTATTATTGTAGAAGCTAGACTATGGTTGTCTAGAGATTGGCATGTTTTGTTGAATTACATTCCTAGAGAACAGAATAGGAATGCTGATCATCTTGCTAGATTAGCGCATACTTATGCAGAGGTTTTTGTTTTCTTTAATCAACCACCACCTTCGTTGGAGGAGACGGTCGTTGATGATTACTTTGGTGTTTCCCCTTTTGCTTTGTATTAAGTTCTAAGTTGTAACTTAATGAATTCCAGTTATCAATCAAAAAAAAAAAAAAGGGCAATTTTGTCGATTTCGCTAGGCATCCTGTGTGACATTCAACTTTCAAAAAGTGCATGTGGAGCAAGACAAATAAGCTCTCAATTAAGTCATTTTAATTTATTTTCTATGTAGTTTTATTATTTAAAAGAATCATTTTGTATTTACTGATTATTAGGAAAAATTTGATATATTTTTTTAAATATTTTGAATTATCCTAAAAATATTTTAAATTTATTAGTATTTTATTTTTAGGATTTTATTTTATATGAGGGATCTCAATGATATTATTAATATCTTATTAGTATCCCTGATTTAATTATTTTTAGATGGCTCCTCAATTTTTGGAAAACCTTTTTTTATATTTTTTTTGAGTTATATAAGGGTTAGAAAGTTTTTTTTATTTAACAGTCGAGTTGTACTTATTTATTGCAGATTATTGAATAAGAAACTTATTTTGCAAGTTTTCTTGTGAGTTTATATTTGGGTTAGAATACGAATAGGTTGTAAAAGTTTGATCAATTTTTATGAGACCTTTTTATAGCTAAGGATCTAAAAACAAGTTTCTCTAGGATTTTGGTGGATCAAATCCCATATTTTTGGGTTTTATGATATAATTTCCGCATCTCGTATTGCCATCGCTTTAATTTCACGTATACGTTCTTTATATATGTATATATAGACCTAGCGTCTTCTACATAAATAAAGAATCGATCAAAGAAATTGAGGGAGAGAAAGGTACAGGTCAACTTCTAAAAAGTATACTTGTTGGTAGAGGAGAAAATTCTTTATATTCTAACCCTCGAAAAAGATTATGCCCTTAACCAAATTAAAAAAAAACAAACAAGAAGAAGAAGAGAGACATACACTGAACAACATCAGAGAAGAAAATGAGCCCCTTTGAGAAGCCAACTGGGAGGAGATTCTGCTCAGAAGATACAGAACTCATAAAAGACCATCTTTATAATAAAATCATGGCACAAAAATTACCTTTCGAAGGTATAATCGTTGAATACGACCTTTATGGTAAAGAGAATCTTTGGGAAATCTGGGAACGTTTTAGTGAATATGTGGTTAAAACAGTTCACGGTGAAGATCTCTACGTGTTCACAAAAGTAAAGAGGAAGAACCCTCAATCTAGAAATGCAGAAAGGAAGGTGGGGTTAGGTTCTTTGGTAGAAACTCATGCAAAAAATATAACAGTCAACATAAACAATTCAAATAATCAATTTGTGATTGGATTCATGAAGAGGTTTAGATTTGAGAAAAGTAGAACTGATCAAGATGGAAAATGGATCATGCATGAGTATTCTCTTCATCCATCGCTATTTCCTTCTAATTATTATTACCTAGAGGTGAGTATGTTTTCCTTAATATTATATTTTTAGTTATCAAAAACTTACAAGTCAGAAGTGGTTTAACATTTTTTTTCTCGTAATTTACAGATGAAAGATTACGTTGTCTGAGGATAAGAAAAAATGATAGACCCGCCAAAAAACAGGGCGAAAAGAAAAGAGCCAGAAACAAATCCACAAAAATATTATGAAAAGCAAAAAGATAATCAAAGAAACAAGAGGAAAAGAGTAGAGCCAAAAGAAAATATTCCAAGAACAACTTTGTGAAGAATTCCACCGGCCAAGATCCAGGAAGAAGAGAACAACATGTCCGTGGATGATTTTTGTTCTTGGTTAGAGACAAACTTAAGGTATAATATAGTTAAATTACATTGTTGGGTTAAACTATAGAAGCTTAAAAGTACTAAAAGTAATATTTAATTTTACATAATTTGAAACATAATTCAAAAAATATGTGATGTAGGTCTGATGACGATCAAGAAGAGAAGAATGGTAAAGAATACTTTAAACAGACCAAGTCATCCATGAACAGTTTTACACCTCAGGCAGACAATTTTTTGAAGTATGATATGTTTTTTTAAATCAATTTCTTTTTTAAATAAATGTATGTTTGGATATTTATTATTTAAGCAAGAAAAAAAATAACTATACGAATCTTTTCTTGTTATTTGAATAATTATGTATTTCTTTACCGTGCTGCAGTTTAGAGGAAGGAGGGTGCCAAAAGATGTTAATGCTCGGTGCAAGACGTGGCATAGCACGTGTTTGGCAAATATAAATTGGTGTTATTGATTATTTTGAATGTTTCATACTTCATACCATGAATATTATAAGACAAATCATTTATAAATCAAAGTTTCATCACTGTCGTATGAAAAAAATCTAATTATGATACAAATTATATATACACATATACACTCTGTTCAATAAAATCACGTTATCATTTTTAATGACAATTTGATATTGTACTTTTAGTTGAACAATGTCCAACTTAATCAAAGGTAATATGTGCAATTTCCCAGCCAACAAAAATTGATCAAATTGATAAGTAATTGGCTCATAACCTAAGTCTAGGGGTACATTCTAAACCTGATGAGGCATTGAAATCCAACTCACGTAAATGTTGAATGTATATAAAAAAATTTCCCCCATTAATTCCATTTAACTTGCTCTCTTTATTATTAGAAATTGGCTAAAGTATACTTTTAGTCTTTTAAGTTTTATATGAAGTATACTTTTAGTTCCTTAACTTTATAAAGTATACTTTTAGTCCTATATTTCTAACACCGTTAATATTGTTAACAAAAAATATTGACACAATAAACTCAAATGATGACTATGCCGTAGATAAAACATATTTAATTTTTAATTTTTTAAATATAATACATTTAGATTATTAAATTAAAATAAACTGACAAATCACTGCTAAAAAAATCAAGATTTTGATATTTAGATTATTAAACTAAAATTTATTAATACAATCAAGGTTTTGATATTGATTGTTTCATTAAATTTTTAGATATTTTTAACTTACATATATTTTAAATTTAAGATTGCAGCATTTATTTACATAGTCGTCACTTAAGTTTGCACAATCATCACTTGAATTTGTTGTATCAGCATTTTCCATTAGCAACATTAACGGTGTTAGAATTATAATATCAAAAGTATGCTTTACAAAGTTAAGAAATCAAAAGTATACCGTATATAAACTTAAAAGACTAAAAGTATATTTTACCATATTAACCAAAAGAGACACTTATAATTAAAGGAGAGGTTCATGTGGCGCAATAGAATTAAAGTTGAGTCCTACTTCCATATATATAAATGGACCCAATAGGCCAATACGATACATATAACTTATTCGAACAAAGTGGCATGGCTTCATGATAAAACATGTATAACTTCATTAAAACACTTCGTTGGATTGTCTGCTGTGTGGGCTTTTAGTTCATTAGGCTTATGGGCTAAAAGCTCTTTAAAATGATCTTTAGCAGGGATGGAGGTACTTAAGGCATAATTTTTAACCACCTCTTGAAATCATTCACACTTCACAAAAATTTATTGGCCAGATTTGTATCCCTTTCATAAATTGGTTTCTTTCGGCTTTTTCTCTAGTGTGTGTCTGCTCTACATCCAACATTGATGAGATTGGAAATGCATATGATATTGTGTTCTTATTTTTTACACGTCATCTGTAGATTCGTAACTTGATGATAATGGGTATCCAGCATAATCAAAGAAGCTTCCGCTTCTGCAATTATTAAGAATTGCAGGGGTAAAGAAAGGAAGGGAAAGGAGCTGAAGTTTTAATCATCATTTTGTTTGAATTAGATTTGAAGGTGGAAAATAGAAGCAAAATGCTAGATTTACAACCTAAAACAACACCAAAACCTTATACCACTGTGTGGGGTTCGCTAGCTTTATAATCTAAATAAGGTCAATTAAAATATTAACATCAAAATTACACTTCCCTTCTCAATTCTGAACTTCTCTCCTGCATGTCCTTTGCTAGTTGAGAAATAATAATACTTCTGAACCCTTCCTAAGAGATCTCAATAGCATGAAAACCATCATTGCCCTGCTTTTCAACCAATGTTGTACGCTCAGAACTACTCCGTCGTTATTACTTTTATCCCATATAGATGTGGACAAAAATCGCTGTTAAATTCTTTTGGAAGGTTTTCTTCAATTTCAGTTACAAACTAATGATTGATTGATAAAGAAACTAATCTGCCTGTTTTTTGTATTTTTTTGATTAAAAGTGATAAATGAGATGAATTACCCTTGGAATGATGTGTACGTGCATTACAAAAAAATTGTGATTTAGTAGCGGTTAAAAGTGAGTATTTATAGCGGTTTTAACCGCTACTAACATAATTAATAGCAGTTTAAGAAACCACTACTAAATCCACTATTGCAAGTGAATTTGTAGTGGTTATAAATAACCGCTACTCAAAGGGAACAGACTGCTATTATATTCGTTGCGGTTAATAATCACCGCTACGAAATTAAAGATCTGAGGAACCTTTCTTGCTAATTTGTAGCGGTTATATAACCGCTACAAATTCCAACAGCAAATCTTTTATGGTGGGAAATGAAAATAAGAATTCGTAGCGGTTATTAAACTGCTACAAAATTGAATATAAAAATCACGGGAATATTTAGTAACGGTTAATTAACCGCTACAAAATAGAATTTTAAATTGGTGGGAATCATTAGTAGCGGTTATATAACCGCTACAAATTTCAGAAAATTCAAATTTGGCGCGTTTATTTTAAAAATATATTTGTAACGGTTATAAAACAGTTACAAATTTCAGAAAAATTACAAAAAAAATTTACAATTATCTTTTTCTTTCTTGTTAATATTAAATTAAATATTTTATTATTTTAATAGTTTAGCTAATTTAATTAGCTTATTATTCATGAGTTTGGGTCATTTATAATTTTAAAGGAATGATTTAATGATAAGTTTGAAAATTATATTGATAATATTATTGGGGATAAGTAGATAATAAGGAACCATTATGTTGTCCGCTTTAATGTGAATATGATTATGTAAATAAATATTTGAAAACAAAATAGTGGGAATAAATATTATGCGAAAGAAAAATAGTGTTGAAATAAATAATTTAATAATTTATTTCCATATTTGATCACCGTGTTAAGCTCCTCGGCTCATAGAAAAAAAAGTTGAAAATGAGAGAAGATGAAAAAGATGTAAGGTAGAAAGAAAAGAGGGAGTGTTTGAAATGAGATGTGGTTAGGGTATTTATAGGTATAAGCGTGGAACTTGCAGCGGTTAGTATCACGTGGTTGTAGCAGTTTTATTTTTGTAGCGGTTATTTTTCATTTTTGTAACTACAAATATTTTTTTAATTTTAAAAAAAAAATTTGGAAAAAACAAAAGCCTAATTTGTTTTAAAATAAAAACATAATTTGTTTGATCAGTCATTCACGCCATCCCTACAGAAATTGTATAAAAAAATTGTTAGCGATGTGTTTTTTGTTAAAAATATTTAATTAAAATGATCTGAATTTAAAAACGAACCGAACTATAGGTAAATTGTGATGGCTTTCAGGGAAGAAGTTTTCAAAATTGGCGAGTTGAAATGGCTCACTCTCGTAGGCGATGTTATCACCATCACCCATGTCGTAAAGGTCTCGAGGCTTTAAATGAACAACCATATGCCAATCCCTATGTCTCCCGTCCTCAACATAATAAACCTGGTGTGCTTCTAAGGCAAGAATATACGGCTCATCATTTTGAGAATGACCAACGTGAATTGGCTGCGAGCAATTTATTGATGTGATGCCTAAGTCGTCAATTGTGAGTCTCTGGGAAGTAGTGGTATTTGTCCACAAACACTTGAATAGCGTAACGCTGAAACAGCCTTGGTAATTAAGTTGCACGACATCAAGAAGCTTTCCATAGTAAGGGATGCCTCTGAACTGCATGTTGGCATCACTGCTGCTCGCATAACTTCTTGTCCCAAAGGTGCCATAAACATCCGAATTTTGAGTTTGCAATCCTTGATCATGTGAAACCGTGCAAAACTTGAAACCATTGACATTGTAAGTTGTAAACCTTTTTGCATGATCAAGAGGGCCAATTGCAAGAGTTCTGAAATCTGGTGAGTGTGGGTTGTGTTCATTTAGTATTCTACGCGCAAAATAGCTTGAGAATTCTCTGTGGACCTTTTTGTCAACTTCAGAGGATGTTTGTATACGGATCCTGAGTTGACGACGCTTAACATGACTTTTGAATTCCCTGCAATTAATCATGGGAATGCGATAGTGAAGTGAAAGTAAAAAATGTTATGAAAGATATAGAATAACATGTGAGTATACAATTCTTACTCTATGAAAGGTTCAACTTGAGTGCAATTAATCAATACATGTCTATGTGTTTGCAACTTCTCAGTTGCCGTTAGTTTGAAGTTCTTAGTTCCTCCAACTGGTTTACCAACACGAGGGATAAATTTTGCTGATGTTGCCGCGGGTTCTGGACAATCATCTACATGAGGTGGTCAGTTGAAGGCAGTCTCAATGTCATCAAAGTACCTTGAACAAAAATACAGGACCTCATTCCCTATATAACCTTCAGCTATAGAACCTTCTGGATAAGCCTTATTCCTCATGTAAGATTTCATTTTCCCAAGAAACCAATAAAGTGAAGAAGGGCAAAATGATAAAAAATGCTCAAAAAGGAGACTAACAATAATAAGAACTATTAATGACGCACATATATAAAATGAGTACCTCTCAATAGGATACATCTATCGATATTGAACTGGGTCAGCGAGCTTTGTTTCATGAACAAGGTGGATTGTAAGGTGAACCATCACAGTGAAAAAGGACGGAGGAAAGAGCATCTCCAAATGACAAAGTGTAAGAATAATTTTGGACTGCAGCTGATCGAGCTCCTCAACAATCAAGACCTTGGAACACAACTTTCGAAGGAAAGAACAAAGCTCCACCAAAACGATTGACACATTGGGAGGAAGTGCATTCTTTATAGCCAGCGGAAGTGACTGTTGCATAAACACATGTGAGTTATGACTCTTCAGGCTAGCAACCTTTCAAGCCTGCATGTCAATACATCATGAAATGTTACTTGAATACCCATATGGAACTTTTATTTCCTTCCACATCGCGAGGGAGACTTCCTTGTTCGGTTTTATGAGGGTGAACTTTGCCGGTTGAAATTTTTCATGCTCATCTGGCCATGTGTCTTCACGAGCTTCCATGGCGCCTAAATCTTTCCTCGCTTGAAGATGATCTTTTGACTTTCGCTGTTCGTTAAGCAACGTATATAGCACATTGTCGTATACATTTTTTTCAATGTGCATGACATCAAGACTTGGCGAAGTAAATTAGAATTCCAATATGGAAAAGTGAAGAAAATGCTTATCTTCCTCTAGTGCTGATGCGTAGAAGTCTTACCCCTCTTTTGGCCTGCTTGTGCTGCATAGTCGCTTTTTCCAAACTCGAATTCAACATCCTCAAGTTGCTGTAAGATGTATATGCCAGATAAAGAGTCTGAGGTGGCCCTCTTGTTCCTGGTTTCCTATTGAAGTGATTACGTTGCAATCTAAACTTATGCCTTCCATCGAGAAACCTCCGATGCCCCATAAAGCACCACTTCTAATTATGGGGAAGGCGCATTGCGTCAGAGTGAAAATTGCAAGCTGGACAAGCTAAGCCAGTATACACATTCCACCCGGATAATGTTCCAAGGGTAGGAAAGTCACTAATCGTCCACATCAAGGCTGCACGCAAGTTGAACAATGTCTTCCCGAAGGCATCATATGTCTCGATGCCAACATTCCACAAGTCAAGCAATTCCGCAATAAGCGGTTAGAGATATATATCGATATCATTACCCAGTGCCTTTTTGCCTGGAATGATCATAGACAAAATGAAGGAGCTTTGTTTCATGGTAAATTGTAGGGAACTAAGACTACCGGCCAAATACTGAAACTTGTGCTAAGATTCCTGAATGGATTGAAATCGTCGGTTGTCAAAGCAAGTCTAACATTTTAGGGGTCGGCAGTGAAATGGAAAGTCTTTGTCAAACGTTTTCTAGGCATCTGCATCCCGAGGATGTTGTAATTTACCATCTTCATTCTTATCAACCTCATGCCATCTCATCTGCTCCACCGTGTTAGACGACATAAACAATCTTTGTAAGCGTGGCTTCAAAGGGAAGTATATAAGAATCTTTATAGGTTTCTTCTTATGCTTTTTTTCCTTCTGAATTGTCTTGTGCCTCGATGTGTGACATTGCTTACAAGTCTCCCTACTGTCATCGTCTCCCCAATACATCATACAATCATTAGGGCATGCATCAATTTTTTTGTAGTTCAAGCCCAATCTGTTAATAATCTTCTTGGCCTCGTAGAACGTTATGGGAATCTCCATCGAGGAATGCATCTTGTAATAATTCCAGCAACATCGACATTCCCTTATCTGAGATTCCACACAAGCATTTGATATGATACAACTTGATCAAGAAATATAATTAAGAGTATTTTTGACAACCTTGATATAAAGAACGATCTGCTTCATCCATCAAGCTGAAAAAATCCCGAGCGGCTTCAGTCCGCAAGAAAACCGGCTCTGAGCCCTGTACTTCTTCATTGAAGTTGTCATCATGAACACCAAATGCATCACACATAGCATCATTTACAGGATAATTGTCATCTAGTTGAACTCCTACTTGTGAACTTTGAAGAAGAGCATCATCATATCTCATACCGGTCTTCTCACCATGAACTGCCAAGAACGTATAGTCTTCTGGGAAAGGCTTCAGAAGCAAATGTTCCTTAACAACATTTTGTGCATGCCACTTCTTGAACTTGCATCTCCGACACAGACAGATGATCTTGCCGTTACAGCTGGCGTGAGTGAATGCGAAATCCAAGAAATTGTTTAATCCATACAAATATTCCGAAGAATTGTGTGGCAACCTGATCCATGACTTATCCATAGCTACTAGTGAGAGAGAAGAAATTATAGTGAAGAAGATGAGTAAATAAAGAATGACAAATACTTGGAACCTTATATTCTGAATTTCCAAAGTTTAATATTTTGTAGCGATTCATAAACTGCTAGAGTAACCGCTACGATACTACACATTTGTACCAGTCATATGTCTTAAACCGCTACTAATTTTCAAGCCGTTGGGGATTAAATTGAAGAATTAGTTTTAACCTTGTAGCGGTTTTAGGAAAAACCACTACTAATATATTTGTAGCGGTTATACATTAGTAACCGCTACAAATTTCTCGCGGTAGAATAATTTCAAATTTCCAATATTTTATGTTTGTAGCAGTTATTATAAAAAAAACCGCTACAACATATTTACGACTGTTGGAGAATTTGAAATAAAAAATTTTTCCTCAATTTGTAGCAGTTATCCTCATAAACCACTACAAATTAGCACAAAGTGGGGGGAAATTCAAAATTGAAATGTTGAGTCTTTGTAGCGGTTATTTATGTAATCGCTATAAATATTCAACATTTCAATTTTGAATTTCTCTCGCACATGTCTTTACATTTTTAGCGGTTTGTGTATTAACCGCTACAAATATTGAACTATCTTTGTAGCGGTTTTTTATTAACTGCTACAAATATTGTTTAAAATTTTTTTAATATTTGTAGGGGTTTTATTATAAAACCGCTACAAATATATATAATTAATTTCTTTTTTTAGTTTTAGAAATATAAATAATACTGTTGCAATTAATACTCTAAAAATATAAATATAACTATGGTAAACACAATAAGAATTTAAGTTCTGAAATAAAAAATTATATATATTTATTTACAAATGTTTCAACAAGAAAAAATAAATATGTCCTAAACTAAGTAGCAGGGGGATAATCATCTGGTCCTCCCTTAGATGGGGTTCCCTCAGGTTCTGTTGGATTTGGGCACTGGGCAGAGTTAACAGCACCATCATCATCAACAGGAGGAGGAGGAAGAGGAGGAGGTTGGACGACAAATCAAAGGACAGTGGGAACCTATGGATGCTGCTCATCCGGGAACAGGCTGTTAGATATGATTAGTTTTGATGATGTCAAATATAGATATGAAATGATAAGAACAAAAAGTTTATATAATGTATTTCTTTGACTAATTATTGTGTTTAATGTGAAATATCTTGTAGATTAATTAAGTTGAATTATGGAAGAAGAATGAGAATACAAAATTATCAAATATATAAAGAAGTGATTGAATTGATGAGAATGAACAAAAGGAAGAAGAAGAAGGAAACTGAAGATAGTCAAGGAGCTGCCTACTCAGATAATGAAGAATGATTATCAAGAGGAAAATCAACAAGAAAGTTATTGAAGAAAGAAGAAATTGCAAGATTCAATTGGAATATCAAGATTCAAATTCCTAGAAATAACTCTGAAATTTCTATGGTCAGAAGGATATTACACGGCAATGTCTGGTACTGTAGTAGTTGGCACTATTTGGCACTGTAGCGGTTGATACTGTAGCAAGCGAGCATTGTTTGGCACATAGCATGCATGTACTGTAGCATGAAATCATTGTAGCACTCTAGGTAGAAACTGAAAGTGCAGAATCACTGTAGCAAGTGTGGCACTGTAGCACTCTAGTGAAGGAAGAACACACTCGAGTGTTGGGCTACTCTATTCAGCTCTGTTTTACATTCAGCCTAACAAAGGTCCAGTATTTTGGCCATATCTCTCAAACCACAAGTCGGATTGCCCCAAAACTGGTGGCATATGAAAGAAGACTCACAACACGAAAAATGTAAACCAAGATCATATTGAAAGAAGCTCAGATGAAGGAGATAGGATCCGTGGAATTTGACACCGAAATCACCGTTACTTTTCAAGATAGGTTCAGTATTTTTTACATAACTCACAAAATGGCACTTCAGATTGAGACAAAACAAGTGCCATAAGAAACTAGACTCAAAGAGCTTTCCATGGATAGGTAATTTGCCTAATTTGAAGTTATATGCTAGGAGCTATGCCTTCTAGAAGTTGACGTTTGTGCGGTCTAGTGCGACAGACACTCTTTCAATCATAACTCCCAGAATACAAGGAGTTTGGAGCTGATTCTTTTTGTATTGGAATGCATATGACAAGAGCTTTCTTATGATACATCATTTTCCATATTTAGAATCAAATAAATAAATTGAGTCTGACATGGCCCCACATCACTCACAAGTCCAAAAACGCACTCTTGAAAAATGTCATGCGAGTGTTGTCCAGAAGTGACTGAAGTGTGGAGAAATTTAGCAACACTCGAGCATTAAACAACACACTCAAGTGAGGATCAGAATTACACTCGAGTCATGCAAGTGTTGACATGAAAGTGTTAACTTAAGAAGAAGCAAGTACGTGAAAACGAGAAGCGCACTCGAGTAAGGAATTGTTGCACTCTAGTTATGTCCAGATTTGTACTCGAGTTCTGCAAGTGAGAAGCAGCAAGTGTTTGCCCGAGAGTGAGCTGAAGCTTGAAAGCATGAAGTACACTCGAGTGAGACCTATTACACTCGAGTGACGAAGCAACACTCTCGAATGTGCATACCAGAAATGAAACAGAGCCTCATAGCGATCAACTCAAACATGGTTAAATGCTATTTATTCATTATGTTTTCACTTGTTATCATATCTAAACGTTAACTGTTATTCATTATATTTCAAGTGAGAAATAGGAGATTAAACATTTGGATTTCATCTTCAAGAATGAAAGTCACGTATGGCAAATATCATCACTCAATGAACAATCTGAATATGGTTAAATGTTATTCAATCATTGCGTTCTCACTTGTTATTGTTCCTAAACGTTAACTAACAGATATTTCAAGTGTAAAACAGGAAGATGAACGTTAGGATTACAGTTTCAAATGAGAGAGTCAATTGTGGCGGGCGGCATCATTACACACCAAATATCGACTACCTACCACGACAAAAGATTGACCCACCATGAACGAATGTCTAAAACACCAACGCTCCACAACGTGATGTATACAACTCATAATGAAACATCCCGCAATTCAACTGGACACTCAGCTCTGCAACGGACAGTTCATAGCAGCTAGTTTTTCAAATGTGCTTAACGGTCAAAACAAAGTTATGGGACTCTAATAGATGAATGTTCACAACAATCATCATCTTCATCAACTATAAATGAGAGAGCATTCAAAGTCGATGGGTAACAAAGACAGCGAGCAACTACAAGAAAAATGATAGAAACATGAATCCTCTGCTTTAACCCAAAAACTCTCTGTTCTGTAGTTTCTATATTACTTATCATTGAGAGAGTGATTATTTGTATTATACTTCAGTGAGCATTATATCTACTTTGTGAGAGAGTTTTGTAAACACTTTCAACTATATTTCTAAATTGATCTCAAGGTAGAGGGATCTTGAGAAGGTTGATTTACGTACGGGGGAAGTTGTTGAGGGAATCACTGTAAGAGTTTCTACTCATAACACTTATAAGGTGCAAGCAGTAGAGAACGTTGCTGCTCGTAAGACTTACAGAGGTGTAAGCAGGAGAGAACGTTGCTGCTCGTAAGACTTACAGGGGTGTAAGCAGGAGAGAACATTGCTTCTCGTAAGACTTGCACGGGTAAGCAGGAGAGGAAGGTCTGCAGGATTGCTCTGCTCGTCAGACTTTCCATAAGGGGGAGTATTTCAATAAGAGATTTGTAAAAGGTTTCACAAGGCAACTCCACGACCGCTCGAGCATGCTGTTCATGATATCACGCCACTGCGTCTGCTGAGTGTAGTAGAAATCATCATGCTGCTGCTGCTAAGCCACTGCAGCCTATGTCCGGGCAAAATCTGACCCCAACTCCTCAACAGACTCATGGCTCAGACGTCTTACCCCGGACGTCTATGCTCTAGAGTTGCCAACCTCAGAGGCGGTGCTCCTACTGTAGACCATGCTAGGTCTGGCACCTACCCCCATCCCCCTCACTCATCCGGGGTGCTCAGCCTGACCCAGACCCGCCTACAAAGGAGCCATGGGGTCCACTAACCCCTGTGACTCCTCGGCCTAGGTCTCTCATAGCTTAGCCTGCCACTGCTGCATCCGCACCTGCCATTTTATGAAACAATTACTAATTAGCATTTTTCATAATTAAGTTGGTTTTATAAAAATTATAATAATGAAATCACTTACAATGGCCGCCTCTGCCTACTGAGAGGTCGGAGTCCCATCACGGTATCTGTAAGTGATAGCGAACAACTCCCTATAGTCCGTCTGACAGTTCTCCTATTGTACCTTCCTCTCCTGAAACAATTACAAAATTCAATTAGTATTATCAAAACATAACATTCTTTATAATATGAAATAACCATCTAAAAGTAATTGATATTATGAAAAGTTACCAGCTCGCTATAAGTGACAGTAAAGGTCTTCAATCCTACTGTGTGGTGGATCGTTTGCTGCCCACGGCACCTCGTGTTCCTCTGCGAAAGCGCTGGAAGAAAACAATATTATATGTATTAAAAAAATATAAAAAATTTAAAATTAATAAAATCATAAAATTAATTAAAGTTAAATTATAATTTAATAATTATCAATTACAAAATTATATATAAATAATCTAATAAATACATTACCTGCCCTTCAGTGCTCTTCCTGAACTGGATGAAACTCGCCCAGTCGTTCGGCGGGAATCCATCTAGGACACTCTCGATCAGGTGCTCTAAAGGCATCGTCCCATCCTTATCCACACTATAGAAGAGAGGATTCCTCCTGTTCCTCCAATCGTCGCCCATCTTCATCAGCGTGTACCTTTTTCAGTTGGCCCGGATGGCAAACCTCAGTTGTAAAAAAATATTTAAATAAGAATAATTACAAATATCCTATTAAAAAATATTAATTAAATACTATTAATTACTTACACCACATCTTTCCACGCCAGGTCCACATTCTGAAGTGAAAGGGGAACCGCATCTAATTCGAGCCAAGGTCATTCAGGAAATGGTTGAACAGGCAACCCCTATTGTCGATGGGCTGGTCCATGCCCTCATTCCACGACACTACAACCCATAGTGTCCGGTCCATGCTGTTCAGACCGACCACGTCCAGGCTCCTCGTGGACAGGTTCCCCTGCTCATCTGTACAATTTACCGCACATTACATAAATTGTAATTCAAATTTAACATTTCAAATTTAAATATATAATTTATTAAATAAAAAAATTTATTTATCTTGGACCTGCATCTCAAACCCAGTAGATCGTGAAGACGACCCTTCTGGGTTGTTCTGCTCCCGCGCCTCTTCCTCATTGAGGAACTGCTCCATCTCTCTGATCCCAATCAGGATCTTGAAGTCCTCATTCACATCATAGTCATCGACGCTGATATCTCCCTCTCCCAGATCAGGCACCTTTAGTGTGGTCATTTCTTGTGGGATGATTATCTGTGGTGGCTGTGGTAGGGCCAACTCCTGTGGCTGCTATGGGGAGCTGGGCTGAAATGGCACGGTCGCCCACCCTCCGCGCTGCCCTCTCCCACTACCCCCTCCTCTGCTGCTGCCACCATGTAGAATCGGTCTGGAGACCACAGGCTCCTTCCCCTTGTCCATCCTTGAAGCCATATAAACTACAAAAATAAAAAAAACAGATCTAGTCACATTTATATGTAAAATTATAATAAAAATAAAATAAGTATTGTCCGTACCTCAAGTGATAATGAGAAATGCTAAAAAGAAAACTCTCCGACAGACATCAGAATGCTCATATATGAAGGAAAACTCTCAGAGAAACATCAAAAAACAAAACGGCAAAATAGGAAAAAGGAGAGGCGATGTGGCTTTTATAGTTGAGGATTTTGTAACGGTTATTTAAAAAACCGCTACATCAACCGCTACAAAAAAGTTAGGGTGGCCAAACTTTGTAGCGGTTATGAAATAACCATTACAAATGTTAAGACCCTTGAAGCTTCTTAGCGGTTATGAAAGAATAACCACTACAAATGAATTGACCTTTGAAGTTCTGTAGTGGTTATGTCTCCGGAACCACTACAAGTAGGCGACATTTCATTTTTTTGTAGTGGTTCAATTCATAGAAATTGCTACAAATAAACGACACACTATTGGCGCGGCTCGGTGGTGCCAAGTGGCACGAATTTTGTAGCGGTTTATTTGTGTAACCGCTACAAAATAACCGCGACAAAGGTTTGGCGGGAATCCCGTGCCATACTTGTAGCGGTTATTTCTTATTAACCGCTACAAATAATATTGCTAATCTGTCGTGCCACTTGGTGCGAGGTTGCCGCTATAATATTATAGCGGTTTATGTTAAAACCACTACAAATGTCAACATTTGTAGCAGTTAAAATTAACCACTACAAATCCACCGCTACGAAAATCCCATTTTTTTTGTAGTGGTGGTAATTACCCTTGCTATTTAATTAATCAGGAATAGTATTGCTTTCATTAGTTTCTAAAATGTTTGATTGACCAACCAAACTAACATCAATCTAAGGCTAACTACGACTTCAACCGATTAAGCCATTAAACCTTGGATTAACACTCAAATTATCCTAACGTGCAGCATGAATTAATTATGATATTATTTCCACTCAACAGTTACAACTAACTAGCCACAATCCCACTTGTTTAATCACTTGAGAGTCATAGACGACGCATTTTAACAAATAACACCTTTAAGCAACCAAAAGAGAAATGCAATATAACAACATGTTTATAAAATATATCATAATCCAGCAAGATACAATGATTAATAACACAAATGTATTAGCCAAGACACAACTCCTTAAGTCATAAACATAAATTTTTACCAAAATTTAAATGAATACAACTTAAGAAGATGGGACTAAGAGAAGAAAGTCACTCCCCTACGTAGCCCAATAGCCCAAACACTTTACATCATCTCCCAAGAGTAAGAAAACCTAGCCACACATCATGGAAACTTTAGCTCCACAAATCTCCAAGAGTGATGCCATAGAAGCTTCAACAGATGTGAAGATGAGGTACAATGGGTGAATGGATGAGAGGAAGAGAATGGTGTGGTTAGAATGTAGAATGGAAGAAGAGATGATGAAGATATGAAGCGGTGAAGCCTAAGAATTTCTTTCTTGGGTCAATACAACTTTTGGTCCATGAGGTTTGACGTGATTTTGGTTTTAGTCCCTCAAGTTTGAAATCAGTGATTTTTAATCCCTAAAGTTTGACCAGATTTTGATTTTGGTCCCCCAAGTTTGAAATCTGTAGTTTTGGTCCCTCAATTCTACTCCGTTTATAACTGTTGGTCCCTCAAGTTTAAAAAGGACTTGGTGGCTAGGTTATGAAACCCGGACCGAACCGGACCAAAACCAATTTTCAAACTTGAGGGACCGACAATTATAAACAGTGTAAACTTAAGGGATCAACACCACCGATTTTAAACTTGAGGGACCAAAACCAAAATTGGTTCAAACTCCAGGAACCAAAACCACCGATTTCAAATTTGAGAGACCAAAACCAAAATCAAGTCAAACTTCAAGGACCAAAAGTTATATTTACCCTTCTTTATTTCTTTCGTTTTTTATTTTTTTATTTTTGGCATGTGGTGAAGCCTAAGAATGAGTGATAAAGATGGTGAAAAATGTGTTTCCTTTCTAGATGATGAAGTGCTACGTTTTTTGCCTTCAAACTTGTTTTTTCATAGGCAGAGGTATCATCCTATTGAAGACAATTTTATTTGAGATATTGTCGAGTGCTAAATATGAGCACATATTCCAGCAAGGATTCCCTTTTTGCCTTCAAATTAGTAAAAATGGTGGCTGAAAATTTGCTCTTAGGGTTAGGTTAAACGTGGGATAGGATTGTAGAGGTTTTGGGTTTAAGTGAATAAAGAGTTTGACCCAACTACTATGGGGCAATGTGGCTAATGTGTAGCCTAAAATCTAGGCTTAACTAGCCCAAATATGAACCACTCAATAGCCTAATAACTCTCCCATGGTTTCTCTTTTTAGTAGTCTAACATGAAAACAAGGGAAATTTTCATTAGAGGCCTAATAATTTTTATATTCTACTAGAGTCTATTGATTCATCCAAACAATCAAGGGTAGGGTAGTTGCTGGCCTCTCAAAATATAGATTATAATACTTTAGAAGTCTCTGTTTTTTAAAAAAGAAAGTTAAAAACAAACATGGTGGCATTTTGGTAGTTCTTTGGAGGGAAGTGTGTAGCTTGACACTCAAAATATAGATTATACTACTTTAATGTTCATTTTAGGCATCCCAAAATTAAATTATGATGCCTAAAGTGCTCATTTAGGCATCCAAAAAAGAAAGGGGGAGGGGGGAGCCAAAGCACCATCAGGCTTTGGCTGACATAACACTCCCTCCAATGCATCATATTTGTGCCTCTTCCCTCTTTCTCTCCATACTCACACTCACATAATACTCCACTGCTGAAGCTCAAAGCTCACACTACCACAATCATCGTCTACTCTCTTTCTCTTTGCACTCACACTCACATACTCTATTGTTGAAGCACGTCATCTTCACTCACACTCCCATCATCGTCTTCTCACTTCACAGTGACTTGAAGGTCGTCTTCCTCTCTCCCTCTTCATTGTTGAAGCTTGTCATCCTCCTCTCTCTATTGAAGCTTGTCGCCCCTTAGGTATGGTTGTGTTTTTTTTTCAATTACTTGAGATTATTTTAATTTCTGAATATATGAGATTTTGTGTAATGATTTTGGTGATTATTATACATATTATTTACTAGTGCTGGATGTTTCCTTACGATTTGTAAGGACATTGTGGTTTATGAATAATTCTTCGATCCTGTTTTTATGGTTTATGAAAAATTGCTAAGCAGTGAAAAATATAAATAAATATTTTTTTAAACAAAAAATCTTTCAACATCCGTAATGAATAAGGAATGCCATAACATATTTTAGGCATCCCTTTTTCTAAAAAAAGGATGTCTAAAGGGTTATTTTAGATGTCCCTTTTTAAAAAAAATGATGTTTAAAGTGACTCTTTAGGTGTCCCTTTTTTAACTGATGTTGAATACCATATTTTATTACGTCACTCACATAAATGCCCTCTATAAAAGGACATATAAAGAGCGGCAAAAAAATAAACATTAAAAGTATTTTTTGTAGTAGTACAAAAATCTAGACTTAACTAGTCCAAATATGAACCACTCAATAGCCCAATAACTCTCCCATGGTTTCTCTTTTCAGTACTCTAACATGAAAACAAGGGAGATTTCCATTAGAGGCCCAATAATTTTGATATTCCACTAGAGTCTATTGATTCACCCAAACAATCAAAGGCAGGGTAGTTGCTCGCCTCTCACTTTTAAAAAAGATATCAGCCAAATAAGAGGAGACCGCTCCAAAAGCCCTACACTAATGTTGGAATAATATTTTATAATATCTATATCAAAATTATTATTTTCCAATTTGTTTTATTTTCAACACATGTTACCTCACTTATACATGATATATTATTTTATATACACTTTAAAGTATAATTTTATTAATTTTACATGCTATCTCATTGATTTCAATGTGCTTTTGAAAATATTTTACCTAATATGATACTAACATTATTATAATATAAAATTAAGATACATTAATCATCCCATGTTTTACCTAGCTTACAAAAATTTCTACTTTATTTGGAAACGTATATAAACTTGCACAAACTTCCCATATATATATATATATGAGAATTTATTTTCATCTAACCAGCTAGTTGACCATTAAATTTGAATTTTAAATTTTTATTTTGATCAAAATATCCCTATTTAACATAGGAATTATTTAATTTATATTTTCCAAAATATGCTAGTGCTTGTTTTATAATGATAAAACAATTGTAATTAATGCATATATTTTCAAACTTTACAATATGTTATAAAACTTATTAATTATGATTATATTATAAAATGTCACAATTTCAATTTTTTATTACATTTATAGTGACTAAGTTTTATTCTCTTGGTGAGTCCCAATCGATAAGACTTGATCCACTTTAAGTGATAACACAATTTAACAAGGGAAGTAATTGGAAAGGGTTTGGGTTCTCTCATTTTTCCTCTTTCTCCTTTTCTTCTCATAATTTCATCTCCACCTTTACATTTGAAAAAAAATGGATGGTTCATAGTCATGTTTTATAAAATTATGATTTTAAACATAAATAAATTTTAATTGTTAAAAAATATGTACACAATTCATAACTTCAATGCATGCAAAGTTTTTTTAAAAAATAATTCATTAAATACTATAAATAATAGTTTTATAAAATATTAAATATGAATCATCCATTTAATAATCTAAAGATGGAAACAACATTCTAAGAAGAGAAGGAGGAAAAATGATTATGAGAGTATCATCATCCATTAATATGGCCTTAGAATTGATATTGTGAGCCTTCCTCATTCACCTAAGGATATGAAATTCAATGCAAGTACATCCAAAAGTTAAGACAACCAAAATATCATTGGAATTGAAATGGGAATATATAGCTACTTGATATCGAGAATGAATTCATCAACCTGAACGAACCTTTTCACAGAAAACACATGCTTATATGAATATTATGAGTTTTCTTATTATTTGTGCTTGGGATTTTATTTTGTTTTCCTAAAGAAGGAAAATTTAATTTGCCAGATAGAAATTGCATATTTTGTGAAAACTCTTTCACCACCATTACCTTCAGTTGAGCAAAGGCCAAGGTTTAGGAAAAATGAACAATTATCGTTTTCTCTCCGTTGGCTAATATCATTACAGTTAATAGAGTATGTATTAATCAATAAGGGTGTTATAAGTTTCAGAGCAGATCGAGGAACATCGCAGTAACTGCATTATTGTCTAATATTTAGAAAGTGATAACAAAATTTACAATCAATAGCAAGACCTCAGAATACAAAAAAGCATACTCACTGTTTTAAACTTCACTCTAAATCAAAAGGAAAAGCATAGAGACACGTCCAACTCTTCCTGCACATAAGAAATACAACAACATGAAGCCTTGTTCTTTTAGCTAGGGTCAGCTACATGCACAGGACAACATTATTGTACTCTATTAAAAAACAACAAAATCATTGGATAAATTCTATAGTACATATATATGTTGCCAGAACATAACTGCTGAGTACTAACAACCACAATAGATGAAGCAAGTAGCATCAGATGAACCTGTGATGATCACAAGCCCAAAGGTAGAGCCCATTTCAAATATCAGCCTATTAGGAGAGAAAATCCCCTAACTTATAAAACTTCACTACTCTTGTGCGGCTTCCCAATGTGGAATTCATAACAGAACCATTTTTTAGTTTCAATTAGGAGGAGGAGGAGAAAAGAATGGAATGGAGGGAATAGTAGTAGGGATTGTGGGAATAGAAGGAATCCTAGGCAATGAAGGAAGAGGAGGAAGTGTATTTGGGAGATTTGTAGGCAAAAGAGGAACATTAATTTTTGGTTGAGGAATTGTAGGGATTGAAGGAAAAGGTGGCAATCCAGTTGGTTTAGGCAAGTTACTTGGAATTCTAGGTATGTTCGGTATCGAAGGTTGCGTTGTTTGAAGAAGACGACGAGCTTCCGCTACATTTGAACTCATCATCATGCATGAGAATGTGAGAGCCATAAGGAATAAGGCTGTGATAAAGGATTTCTTGAAGGAGAAGTCATGACTGAGTGATTGAACCATATTTTTATATGAATTTTTCATGATTAATTTGGGATTTTATTGTATTTTCTGGGACATTATTGCATTATTAAGCATTAATTTTGGTTAGGCACAATTGTTTTGAATTAATGGTAATTAGGGGTAAAATGGTTACAATTTATTAATTATTTTTATACAATTGTCCCTTAAACTTTTGATGCTACCTTGTGCTCTACCTTATGCTTAATTTTGCATTGTAGGCGTTAAAGAAGAAATTAAATTTTGGAGGTTCAAATTATTGGGCCAAGAAGTAAGGAAAGAAAGAAAGAAAAAAGAACAGGCCCAACGATCCCAAGCCCAGACCCAATACAGGTTTTTGTTGAAAAAGAAAAGTAAGAAACATAAGCAAGGTGGGCCGAATGGAGGGAGGCCCAACAAGGAAAAAAGGGACCCGACTGAGAAAGAGCTGAGAGGGAATGCACAGACGAGACCGAGAGAAGAAAAAGAAAAGAACAGAGTGAGCGAAGACGGGGGGGGGCCGCTAAGAATGGAGTACTGAAGCTGAGAGTTTGGGACCAAGAGAGAGCGCCGCAAAGGAGAGTTTTCTGGAGAGTGGGAGATGCGAGCTAGGGGCGGCTGGGAGTCTGTGAGCGGAGGTTGAGAGCTAAGGTCTCACCGTCAGAGCTGCACTCCACCACCACCGACTGCAGTCCCTCTAAGCCACCGTCGGACAACCTTGGTCACAGAACCAAGTGCCGCAACGGTGATTCTGGAACCAAGGAGAGGACCATCACTAGCCTCATCGTTGTCAGTCCGTCATCTCCACCACCGAAGACCGTCGTCAGCCCCTCCTTCTGTGATTCCGTTGAAGGTTTCTGCAATTTCCGGCTTGTTTTGTAATTTTCGACATAAGTTTTCTAGTTTCCAGTGACATTACCCAGATTCCGGTGAGACTTTCTTCCATTAATTCTGATGCCTCTGTTCTTTGCCTCCACCATTTCCTCCTTCTCTTTATCCTTTTCATTCCACCATCGTCTTCTTTTTCTTCATTGAACTACCATGCTTCCTTCACTCCCATAAATCACAACCTTTTTCATCTCTATCACTGTCACCCTCCTTTCTATTTCCTCACTACATTTCTCACTATCACTTCATCACCATCTCCATCCTCTTTCTCTCAGAGCCCTGTTCCCATCGTTATAGTCCTGTTTCTTTCTCTTTTGTGCTTTAACCCGATAGACCACTTCCATTCTCATCTTTTATTTGAGTCAAACATTTTATTCATCTCTTATGGATTCTGGGTATTTTAAAGAAGATGTGATCACTGCTGGAAATATGAGTTGCTGAGCTGCTTGAATCTCGGTGGTAGAGGAGGTGGCTAGAGCTTTAAGTTTTCTATAAGGGGAGTTCATTATTTTCTATTAGCTTAAGTTATACATTATGTTTGTGTGGATTGAATTTGCATTGATATGTGTGTATTTTTGAAACTTAGATGAGTGATAATTTGTCTATGACGGATTATTTTGTATTGAATTTGGTATTGGTGTATTTGAATTTTATTGGATTTATTTTCCTATTGGATTAATGAAGTTATATATTCTATGTGATATCTAGATTGTGTGATGGATTTAATTTAATTTGAATGTCGCGGTTGTGCTTTCAAGTAAGAGGAACCAAGTGCATTAATCCATTTTCAATACACATCAAGTGGGTCTTTAATAATTTGCCTAAGAGGTGACTAAGAATGCGATTGTAGGACTAGTTATTTATTAGGTAGATTGGACCTAATACGATTGTTTAGGGTTTTTAATTTGACTTGATGCAAAAATAACTCCCAAATTATTTTAAAGAAGCTAGGAAAGCACCAAATTTGCCACCAAGGTTCATTTTATCATATAATCTCTTTTTAATCCAATTCATTTTCTTTATTATTTTTCAAAATACCAAAAATATTAGGATTAGCTTTATTTTCTTTTATGAATTTTGATTTAAAGAAAACTAATTTCCAAAACCTCAAATCTAACCATGTTTTTGTCATTTAGTTTTACCTAGGGAAGTCAAAATAAAAGGTTCCTTGATAAGAGAACAATCCCGAATTGTTTGCATTATATTGCATTTAATTCATGATAATTTATGATTTGATCCCGAGGCGACTAAGGTTGTGTCAAATCACTGAATTATGAGCTGATGTAGTTAAGGTGAACAAGGAGATGAGAATAGAGGAAGATGATTGCTAAATTTCAGCTTTGGTGTGAGTCCATGGAGGTTTCGTGGTGTTTATATATAGATAGAGGGTAGGTAGGAGGGACGTGCGGTTAGGATAACCATAAAGGAGACTTTGAAATCCTTTTTGATATTTATTAATTAGTTAGCCAAACTCCGTCATAGACGCCTGGAAGTTTGTTAAGTGACAAGCTGCCAAACTCTTAAGTGCTTGTATATGATGATTAATTACGATCGAATTCAGGAGAAAATTTTCATGCTCACATTTTAAAACAATAAAAGTTCACCAAAAAAACACAATAAAAAGAGTATTTGGAGAAGATTTTGAAAGAACTGTACTTCGTTTGGAGAATCATAAGACCTTTTAGACTTTCTATTGTACTTAGTGGGAACAGCTCACCAGTTTCTGAATTTGAAATTTCAATTCAAGCTTCTTGACTAATGATGAAAGATCGAACCATAAAGTTTACAAGAAACAATAATGAAAAAAAGACTGATTGCTTGGCTGTTTTTCAATTTGTAATAAAAAAACATTTTAATCCAAAGACTATTTTCACATATGTATGCCACCTGTCACCATGTTGTACGTGTGCCCTGGTTTACACGCGAGGAGTGGGTGGAGGCAACTTTTTTATACCTTTGGCCTTTAGGATTCTTTTTCTTGTCTAATTCATACACACATACTGCCAAACAAAAGGTATATTAAGATTTCATTATTTTTTCTCTCAGATCAAATTTACTTTTAAAGCCTTGTGCATATTTTCTTAAAACAAATGCTTCTAACCAATCAAACTGACCGGAATAATTCATAAAGAAAAGTAGCATTACATATAATATACATGTAAGCTTTTTCTTTTTCTTTTTTTATCAAGGTTTCCTTTTTGAGACTTAGAGCATGCTAATTTAATTTTATATCTTTATGTTTAATTATTTACTATTTTTATCAATACAAACTTTTCCTATTCACACAGTACAAGAACTTGGGAAATGGCCTTATTGTCCTAATGGTATGTGCTCTCTTTATAACTGGAAGGTCGCAGTTTAGTTTCACTTGTGACCTCATGCGGTTAACTGTTTCATTTTCTAAGTTTATTATAGCTTCAAGAAAAAATTAAATTTTAATCTATGAATTTTGTAAATAATTTCTGATATAGCCAAATAGGGGTCTCGCATGCTGCCAAATGTGTGCCACATAAATGCACAATTGATTTTTTTTTTTGGACTGAATGTATAATTGAATAGGATATCTAATTTAGGACAAATTCGTCGTGTTCACATATTTAAGTGAATATATAAGAAGCTTGGCACACAAGAATACATGTATTAATTATTCTAGCTACATAGAAGTGAAAATTTTATTCTTCCTACAATAATTATAAGATATATTATCTTCCACATTGTATTTGGAGAAAGTATGTAGGCGCACACTTCAATTATAAATATATGGCCTAGTTAAGCGATTATTTTGATCATAACTGAAATTGCTGAATTCCTATTTTATCATATACTCCCTCTCTGGTCTTAAGCATAAGACCCAGCTGACATTTTTTTGGAAAGATTAAGGAAGCTAAATAAGTTATTTAATCATATTATTAGATTATATATTAGTTTATAATCAGATAAATTAGTTTTGAGAAAAAACTAAAAATAGAAATACTTTAAAGTAATTTAATTTGCTTTTTTAATCTATCTAAAAAAAGTCAACAAGGCCTTATAATAGGATTTGATGTAGTATTTTAATACTTTATTTAGGAATTTTACTGTAATTTGTGTGCTTAAATTGCATATATTAAGATGAATCATAAGATTAACAGTGGTTGTGTTGAATTAGAGCTGAAAAGAGCATAATTGTCACATTCTATGATTTTCCTTGAGTAATTGATTTTTGGCTTTGGGAATAAATGATATTACATTACTCATTGTTTGTGTTGAGATATGCTTTATTAGCGGTTAGTTGCTTATTGGTAGGATCTCTTGCAGTTTTAAATTTAAAAATAAGTTAGGAGAGTTTGTTGCTTCTAATAATCAACTATGTATTGCCTTCATTTATAAGATAGATCCTCACTCCTCAAAAAATTTATAATCCATATGCATTCATCTTATTTTCCTCTAAGAGTTATAAAACCTTCAAATTAGTATCAGAGCTCTGTCCTTTAAATTGCTATCAGAGCTCAAACCTTTAAATTGGTATCAGCGTATTTTA
Organism: Inga leiocalycina; assembly: GCA_963242795.1. Taxonomy (NCBI): domain Eukaryota; kingdom Viridiplantae; phylum Streptophyta; class Magnoliopsida; order Fabales; family Fabaceae; genus Inga; species Inga leiocalycina. The sequence goes on from OY725321.1 coordinate 67,211,989, forward strand.
TCTTGTGTGACTTGTGAGAGAAAATACAACGAATGTAGCTGTGAGAAACAACACCAAACGCACCTGTGAGAGTCTGTGTGTGAGCCAAAATATGAGGGGAGGGATTGGGATTGGGGCAAATTATATGTATTGTTTGAAACGTGAAATTGATGAGATACAAAAGGAGATGATAAAAGTTGGCTACGAAACAGTGACGCATGGAGGAAAACTCCTATTGAACTACCCATATTTCTCAGACCTTCTCCACCACACATTCTCACTTTTATACCATCATTTTTATTACTTCTACAATATTACTTTTCTTATTCTCTCACTTTTACAATCCTCTTTATTATAATAATTTCCTTATTATCTCTCTTATTCCCCATGCCCTCATAAATGAGCGTATTTTTGTCAAAAAAATGTTACAATTGTTACATATATTATCATTAACCGTCGCTTTGATCTATGTTACTCGGTTAAGGGTTTCTTATAAAAACTAATGGAATAGAGAGATGGAGTATCACATAACTAAATGAGGAAACAAAATAATTGAACAATCAAACTAAGATTTCTATAAAAGAAAAGCTTACTATCAAACAATAAAAGCTCTTTTTCCCTACACAACCTTATAGAATGTTATGCTTCAATATACAATTCAAGCAACTATTAAGTGTACACATTGAGTCACAAGATGTTGTACAAAAGAATGTAATATGGGACTCGAAAAACAAAAAATAAATAAATAAGTAAAAAGCCAATGTCTTCTGAAGAATTTAATATGGGACTTGAAAAAAAAAAGGTCGAGTGTCTTCTGCTCCAGTAGGTAAACTTTTTAGTCATTTTGATGATGAAACCTTACACGGCATTCCAGTTGGTATTAGATTTTAAGGTGAAGAATTGAAGAAAAAGGTTACCTTTATAATCTAAAACAACAACAAAGCAGTGGGGTTGGCTAGCTTTATAATATAAGTCAAATTAAATAAAATATTAACATCAAATTTTCACAACCTTATATTAAACAAAGAGCTTGAACCTGATTCTGATACCAATCTAAGTCTGACTCTGATACTAATTGTAATGTCTCAGTGCTTTGCCCTCGCTATTATATACTTTAGGAGCCCATCACTCTCACATGCTTTAAAACACGTCAAGAAGAGAGGTATCCAAACCGTGCGCCTTTCATTCCCCTCCCTAACCGATGTGGGACATCACAAATGGGTCTTTTAACACTAGAGTAAGTTTCATGGTATGGTGTTTAGCATTTCGCCATACACAATAAATGCTCAAACCTTCAAATTGGTATCAGAGCGTTTTATCTTGTGACATCTATGAGAGAAAAATACTCAAATCGTAGTTGTGAGAGAAAGTAAGAAAACACCGAGTGTACTTGTGAGAATGAGTGTGAGCCAAAATGCAACTTACTAGGCGATATGAAAACTCTTTTGCTTCTATAGCTCCAGTTTTCAATGGCCCAAATTATCATAGGTGGGCAGTGAGAATGGAGGCTTATTTAAATGCCAATGATCTATGGAAGCTATTGATGAGGATTATGAGATTCCTCCTTTACCAGAGGATCCTACAAATCTCAACTACGAAGTCACAAAGAGAAGAAGTAGAGGAAGTCAAAAGCCAAGTCTTGTTTGTTCTCAGCAGTTTCTCCAACAATTTTCATCATAATTATAACCTCAAAGATGGCTAAGTAGATATGGAATTATCTCAAGCAAGAGTATGAAGGGGATACATGGATCAAAGGTATGCAGATGCTTAATGTTGTAAGGGAATTCAAAATGAAAAAGATGAAGGAATCTTGATTTATATGCATTCATAATTGTTGAAATTCTAGTAGGCTTTGTAGATTTTAAGATGCAACAAATCCTGTACATGATATGTAATTGAGTTCAACCAATTTATTGCCACAAACAATTGAGATCCGACAGTTTTTTAACTGATTGGTGCAAAATTGTTTGTTCATCAAATGAGCTTTCATGTACAACGTTTATAAATATCTCGACTTTGAATGTTACTAAGGGAGATTGAATATGTGCGAGTGTTGAAAGATCGATTAGTCATCCTGAAGGAATTATATTGTAGAAATATTAAATTGTTCGCATTTAGGGACCACACTAAATTCACTGCTCTTTTGGCTCTTCCATATGTTAAGCCGCGTGGTTCAATTCAATAGAGGAGGTTATAAACATAAATAAATAAATTTAAATTGTAAAAAAATGAAATGATCTACACAGTTCATAAATTGCAATACAGACAAAATTAAAAACTTTAATTCTTAAAATACTATAAATGATAGTTTTATAAAATATTAAACTTGGATCATTTATTTTTTTAATCTAAAAATAGAGATGATATTCTAAGAAGAAAAAGGGAAAAAGAATTATGAGAATATCCTCGTCCATTAATATAAATGTGAAAATCCCTAGAATTGATATTCTGAGCCTTATTTGTTCACCTAAAGATATGAAATTCAATGCAACTAAATCCAATTGTTCAGACACCCAAAACATCATTGAAATTAAAATGGGAATATAGCAACTTGATATGGAGAATGAAATTCATCAACCAGAACGAACCTTTCACAAAATACACGTGCTTATGAATATTACGAGTTTTCTGATTATTTGTCCTTGGGATTTATTTGTGTTCCTAAGGCAGGAAAAATTAAAAAACTCTTTGACCACCATTGCCTTCAGTTGAGCCAAGGCCAAGGTTTAAGAAAAATAAACAATTCTTATTCTCCCTAGTTGGCTAATCTCATTATAGTAAATAGAGTACATACTAATAATTAATAATGGTGCTATAAATTTCAGAGCAGATAGATGAACATCACAGTAACTGCATTATTGTATAATATTTTGCAAGTGATAACATAAATTACAATCAATACCAAGGAAGACCTCAGAATACTAATAACTTACTCACTGTTTTAAATTTCACTGTAAAAAGAAAAGAGAAAACATACAGACATATCCGTCCAACTCTTCCTATCATTTAGAAATACGAGAAACAACAAGAAGAAACCTTATTCTTCTAGGTGGGGTGGGAGAAAGAAACAATGCAATACCATTGTATTCCGTCAACCAACAACCATATCCTTGGATAAACTATACTTATATGTGCTAGCATGTAACTGCTGAGTGCTAACAATCACTATAAATGAAGCAACTAATATTGGATAAACCATTCTGTGGTTTCAATTAGGAGGAGGAGGGAAGAATGGGATGGAGGGAATAGTAGTAGGGATTGTGGGAATAGAAGGAATCTTAGGCAATGAAGGAAGAGGAGGGAGTGAATTGGGTTTGAGAAGATTCGGGAGATTTGTAGGCAAAGGTGGAACATTAATTTTTGGTTGAGGAATTGTAGGGATTGAAGGAAAAGGTGGCAATCCTGTTGGTTTAGGCAAGTTAATTGGAATTCCAGGAATGTTTGGTAAAGAAGGTTGTGTTGTTTGAAGAAGATGACGAGCTGCTTCTACACTTGAACTTATCATCATGCTTGAGAATGTGAGAGCCATAAGGAAAAAGGCTTTGATGAAGGATTTCCCAGAGGAAGAAGCCATATCTGTGTTGTAAGCTGATGATCTAAGATGCTGAAGAAGAAGAGAATATAGGAAGATGATTGCTAAATTTGAGCTTTGATGAGAATCCATGGAGGTTTCATGGTGTTTATATAGACAGAGGTAGGTAGAAGGGATGTGTGGTTGGGAGAACCATAACGGAGACTTTGAAATCTTTTTTATACTTATTAGTTCACCAAACTCCATCCTCGACGCCTAGAACTTCGTCAGGTGACCCGTTGCCAAACTCTACAGTGCATGTATATAATGATTAATTAGGATCGAGTTCGGAGACATTTGTCTTGTTCACATTTAAAAATAATAAGATTTTATACTGCAAAGGAGAATATTTGAAGAAGTTTTTGCAGAAGTGAACTTGGTTTGGCGAACTATACGACCTCTGACTTTCTATTGAACTTACCTTGGATATTTCACCAGTTTCTGAATTTGAAATTTCAATTCAAGCTTCTAGACTAATAATGACGTGGTTGGTTCTCAACTCGCCAGGGTTTTGGGCTTAGAAAGATCGAACCTTAAATTTTCCCAGAAACAATAATGAGAGAGAGACAAATTGATTCGTCGTTCTTTCATTTGTAATTAAAAAATATTTTAGTCCAAAGACTCTTTCACAAATGCATGCCACATGTCACCGTGTTGTGCACTCTAGTTTACACGAAAGATGGAGTGGGTGGAGAAAACATTTTTATACCTTAGGCCTTTGGGTTACTGCTCATTTAATATTTTCTAGATTTTTTTGTTCAATTTTAAAAATTCATAACTAATTTATAAAAAAAAAAACTCGTATGATAGTGCTCTAAGATGCTATTACAAGTTATTGAAGTCCTTTACATGATAAAAATATCATTCTAGAATGATACTCTCCTAGTTGATGCAGCTTATTCAATTTATAAACTTTCTATGTTTTTGGACAGATTATGCCTTCGTTTGTTTCAGCGTTTTGTACAGGAAAAACGCACTTATTACGCAAGCCGAGAAAAAACTCCTCTCACATACTTGCCTCGTATACCGTGAATCACGAATTATAAGCACGTTTTGGATAAAAATAAGCCATTCCAAACGCACACTATGTGCCTAAATTTAAAGATTTAATAATTCAAGCTTCACACATCTAACTGACCTGATTTTAGACTTTTAGGAAAGCTCTATATGTCTACTTTACACATACCAATTCTTGTGAGCGTTGAATTTCGTTAACTATACGTTATGTAATGCATCATTGACTATACCCTGAAAAGAGTTGAAACTGGACAGTCAATAACAAACATGTTAAACTCATAGTTCCAAGGATAGTCTATTGTTCCCAATTGGTCACAATCCATCTTAACATGTCAATTATACATGGCAAAGTCCCCTATTGAATTTACACAACTCATTGGAGTGATTATTTATTTTTCAACTTATAGCAAAATAATGCCATAAGAATTAATCACTTCATCAACTTACCCTTACTTCTTGCTCTAACTCTTCCTTTAGAGGTATGTAACCTCGCATGGTTAGTCAATGGCGGGATGAGATTCAAAGAATCCCAGTAAGAAACATTCACCACTCAAACATACATGGAAAAGTTTGGCATTATAACATGCTAAACTTAACAACTTTATCATGTAATGAAATGTTTAAAACTATCATGTGTTAATGTAAAACACATAGGCCTATAACATGTCTCAAGCATAATCATATATATAAATGTATGGTTTCACATAATCACATAAGCATATAAACATATTAATTCATGCAAGCAATAAACAAGCACATGAGGTAAGGTAAAGTTTGCTACCTTTATTATTTAGTATATCTTCTTTGTTTTCCTTTCTTTCATTCTCTTGACGCTTGGACCCTTGTGGCTCTTGGACAAAGATTAAAGCCTATTATCAATATGATGCAAAGCACATTAATTAAGAACTGACCATATTACAAGCAACGTGGCATTAGGAAATTAAACTTCCTCTTACTTGCTACTTAAACTTCAACTTTACACTTTTAATTCCATAAGCTTAAAAATTAATTAAACATGCTTGTCCCCTATAATTTCACATGAAGATTTCATTTTTAAGGTCAAATTAATCAAAATAAATTTCATTCCCTCTCATATGAGCCAGAACCGAAATGTAGTGCATTAAGGGGCAAAATTCCCATTTTGACTTCCATTGCTTCCAAACTTATAATCTCACTTTTACTCTACACAATTTTTCATTTTAAACTCATTGGAAGCATCATCATGTGCAAAATATATCTCTTAGCCTGTACGTGCAGTGGCTATCAATTAGGAAAGGGAATGTGATTTTCAACATTCCAATCCATAAACTGCCATATTGCCATCTCTATTCACCTCCTTAATCATGATTTGATCTTAAATCAAGGTTTATGTATTATTCCACAATTTGACAGCACTTCCCCTTAGTTTTCTTAGTTTCCAAAAGTTCCAAAATTGAAGAACAATGCAATCCATCAAAAACAATACCCGTAGTCTCATTACAACACAACCAAATTCATCACTAACCTAAGCCTTAACATTATTGCCTTGAAATTCCATTCTTGAACCCTAGGTTCCAACTTTTCCTCTTGATAAAAAAACACACAATCAAGAGAAGTTTTAGAGACCATAGATAGTCTTAAACAAGAAAACTAAATGGATTAATAGAATTAGATCACAACCTTACCTATTTCTCCACTTGATCTTCTTCCTCTTTTCTCCTTTTCCTTCTTCCTCTTCCTTTCCCTCTCAATTTCGCGCTCACCCTTCTCTCTCAGTCTCTTGTGTTTTGCCGACCTTAATTGGAGAAATGAGATGAATAAAATGATTTTTATATCGTCTAACATTTTTCAAATCCAAAATATTATTTTAATGCCTCCTTTTGATCAAGTGGCTGAAACTCTTTCTTCCTTTCATCCATAGCTTCAGATTCTGCCACCTTTTCTTTTTCCTTCTTTCACGAGCTCTTGCCACACGTGTACTTGAGAGCGATTATGGACTGTCATTCCAAAAATTTTTAATTATCAACTTAATACTAGCCACAAACTTTCCTTTATTTTGGCCCAAGTAAAATATAAAATAATCTCTTCCCCATCTGATCATAAAACTCACGCCCCTCTCCCTTAAATCGGGCTCAACACGGGCTCTTATTAATTTTTTATCATAGGTAAGAATTTTGACATTTTTTTATTTAATTTGAAATAAATTCTGTAACTACTTCTTTGGAAAATTTCTAACCAATAGATTGGAATAATTCTTCCAAAATTCCATCCTCTCATATATTAGTTTTCCTTGTATTTATTGGGTCCAATTTGACTCCCTCACAATTTTGCATAAATTTGGAAGAATAATAGGGCCTGTTTTTTTTTCTTTTTTTTTTCAAGAAAATTTTTATAAAATTGTTTTTAAAAATAAATAAATAAATAAATTGTTTGGATAGTTGTTTTGAAAAGTATGTTTTAAAGTGACATGGTGGTGCTCATCGTCGGTGGTGACATGGCGATGGACATCACCGGTAGTATGGTATTGATAGTAAATAGGTGGTAGCCTCAAAAATACAAAATAGAAAAACCAAAACAAGAACACAACTATAAAACTATTTTTTTTAGTTTTTAAAAACATATTTTTTATTTTTTATTTGTTTTTAAAAACAATTTATTGAAAACAGCTTTTCAAACAAGTTTTTTAGTTTTTTGGTTTTTAATCTAGGCGGTTTCCCCTAGCTAGGGTAAAAATGAGCTAGGCTAGGCTTTACCTAAATATATAGGCTTGGGCCTGCAAATGAGATTTAAAGATTGGGCATGGGCCATCAAAAGGCCTAACATGACCTGAAGGCTGTTTAAAAACCTACTTAAAATATAAATATTTAAATAGCCTTTTAAACCTATACCTTTAAATCCATATATAACTCTTTACACTTATTTCCAATATTATATTATGTCTTAAAAGTGAACATCCATTTTTTATCGTAATATAAGGGCTTAGTAAGGAAAAGAAAAGAATGTTTAGTGTCAACACCCGTTTACATTTCGATATTCGTAGAGTAATAATGGCATAGTTCCACAGGCATACAGAAATAGCACAAACATACTGATATTAAGTGCAAGCTTACATACAGGAGTCTTCCCCGCAAGGTTTAATAATATGTACAAATTTTGTCTAAAATATCCAAGATATTAAAATTAAACTAATATAACCAAATAACTCTGATCTTAGGACTTGCACATCTTAATTGCCCATGTCTTCCACTTTGCCTTTGGAGCCACTAGTTCCTGCTGGAACATTTATTATTTATGAAAAATGGTGAGATTCCAAGGAATCTCAGTAGTAACACATGATCCATCATATAAAATGTGAAAATTAAATATGTAATGCACCATATAATGTAAATGAAAATTCATACTATAACATGTGTGTACACAATACTCAGGGCCAAATGACTGTTTGGATCCCCTACATGTTCGTGCACCTCAGCTGAGTCCTATACGATAGCTAGGTAATGTGCCCAAGGCACGTGTTCATATCACAGAATATAGCAACATATAGCATATCAACATTCACATAGTATATGAGAGATAGAGTTACTACCTTCTGTCCCTTTTTACTACACAAGAATAGTTCCTCGAACTATGTGCCAACGGCTCAGGCGATTAATTCGGTCCTAAAATTCCAAATGTACAAGAATTAGGTTAAAACCCATTCATGTACGTCTTCAGAGATTCTCATAATATTTTTGGTGGTTATATTAGTCTACACTGACAATTTACCAAAATGCCCCTGGGACTCGGTCCCGGCCCCACTGTATCCGGTCCGACTATACTTTTTAAGAAATTTTGACCCAGGCTATTCTAACATATTTTTATCCAAGGAATCCATTTTTAACCTCAGTTTTTACAAAATCACTGTCAAACTATAGTTTCACACTTTTCCAAAAACTGTCAGATTTTCAATCAATTTGAAAATTTATAACTAATTCCAGAAAATTCTAAATTGACTGATTTTAAAACCCAAATGAAGCTCTTTAAATGTACTTTCATGAAAAAATATCCAAATATGATTACTGACTACATATATTACCCAGAAATTCGGCCAACTATTACTGTTCCAGATGGCATTTCAGAAACAGAGCTCAACTTCAAAAATCCATATCTTTTAATCTACTAGTCCAAAAATTATATTCTACCCATCAATATAAAGGTATAAATGTCTTCCTTAAATCTGGAACGCTTCATAATTTTTTGTTAAGGTTTGGTTTTCCAAAATTACGCCACAACCAATCTAACTTTCAGAAATATAATCTGTCAGCAACTATACTTCAAAGATTCATAACTAACTCTACAAAAATCGAAATGGAGTGTTCTAAAATTCTATGGAAAGCTATTTAAGTGTAGTTTCATAAAAAAAATATCCAAAACTACTAGATGTTTTCTAATTGTTCCCAAAAGTTTCGAAAACCATAACTGCCAGGCTTGAACGTCCAGAATGTTCTCTGTTACTGACTCAACTTAAAAAACTCATAACTCTCTCTAAAGATATCAAAATAATGAGTTCTTGGACGCATTGGAAAGCTATAAATGTATAATATATTCCTGTAAAATTTCATAATTTTTCACTAAGGCTTTCTAGGTCAAAACACAACATGAATCTGAATGACTCCCAAAAACGTCAGTTTTGACAGTCTAACTTCAAAAATCAAGAACTCATCCGTTTTCATTCCAAATTGTACTTTTATTGATTCTATCATCAAATACACATCCTAAAATATCTATATAAAAAGAACCATTTGAAAATTCCATCTATAGCCTCTATTTAAGATTTTACAAGTTTCAGGTATGTACTCTGTTTTTCGGACAGCAAAACAGAATTGAGAAAACTAACATGTAGACATGAATTTGTACTCTAAACCTCACGAATTTTAACTCTATACTCTCCTACACATATGTCCTGAGGTTAATGATCGAATTTAAGAACCAAAGAACCCCAACATTCACCCCAAAATCAATATACATGCTCTGTTTTACGTCCACCCATGACAGCAACTTATTTTAAGAATCACACAACTTCTAGCAGATAGAAATCCTCACGAATACCCCAAACCAACGAAATAAAAATGGGAAGAGATAGAGAAGACTGACCTAAAAACGTTTATGGTGATGCATGAAAGGTTTAACACTTCCTTCTTCCTCTTCTCCGATCATTTTCTTCCTCCAGTTCACCTTTTTCACTCACGTCTCTCTCTCCCTTTCTCAACTCTGTTTTCTCTCTTCTAAAGCTCTCTCTTCTTTTCTGACTTGAAGCAATGGAGAGTGAGGGAGTGCATGAAGTGTGGGGTTATATGGTTGAAGAAAGTGAGATAAGTGTTGCTACGTGAATCATGAAGATGTAGGTGTAAGTGTGTTTGTATAACATGTGTCTATCTAATGATGAAAGAGGAGTGGAGATGTTAACTTTCGGTGCTCCACAATAAAAGTCAAGATGCAGGATGTGTGTGTCGGTGTGTTTTAATATAGATATATATAGGTATATTTTTATCCTATTAATTACACACACTATGCCCTAATTTTTTCCTTTGTCTAATTTAAGATTCCTTAAATTTTGTATAGGTTCTATAATTTGATTTATTATCAAATTCCCATTTAAATTTTCTTTTTAGAAAATTTTAACCTTCATTAAATTTGGGATATTACATTTAGCGACAATAGCTGTCATAGTAAGTATGAATAATAAAAACTAATCATTTGTTGACTAATGAGATATATTTTCTAGAATTTACCAAGCATAATAAGCAGCATATAAAATTGAATTTTTCCTCTTTACCTTTTCTCATATAAATTGGAACAAACTCCTCCTATTAAGTTTAGAATATTTCAGTTGGCACTAAAATATACTCATAGCAATTGTTATGCTTTAGTGGAAGACGCAAATCAGAGGGAGATGGAGTAAGTTAGTGTTGCCATTTCAAGCGATTGAAGAGAAGAGATGTAGGGGTGAATGATTAATGCAAAAGCAATGATTGAGTGTTGTAATGTAAAATTTAGGATTAAGAGCCCATTTGGATCAAAGAAAAGGTTGAAAAGGAATGGAATGAAAAGGAAAAGAATGGAAAATATTTTGTCACATAGGTGTTGGTTTGCACTGAAAAATAAAATGGGTTGAATTGAAATTTTTTGTTTTGTTTGAAGAAAATGAGTTAAAAGACCATTTTGCCATGGAGTAAAAATATTTTTTAAATGTCCATGAGACCCACTCATCTTTTTATATCACATCTAATGTCACATCAAGGGGCTTTTGTGTCTTTAGGCATTTTCCCTTCCCACTTGAAAATTCGTTCCAACCAATTTTTGTGGGAACTCATTTTCAATCATATGGCTGAAAATTGGTTGGCCCAACAAAATATTTTCCCAAGAAAATGGTGAACCAAACGGCCCAATTTTTCCTTTCCCTCCTCTTATTTTCCCTGAACCAAACGGGCCCTAAGGTCAATAAGTTACTTGGATGATCACTACAAAAAAATGAAAATTAGCGACGGAATTTCATTGCGTCGCTAATCTGTCCCTAATCCCTCACAAACTCTGTCGCTAAATTCCATCCCTAATCCGTCTTTAATTTCGTCCCTGAAATTAGTGATGGAATTTTTCCGTCACTTGATTAGCGACGGAATAGAGACGGAATCACATTCCGTCGCTAAATTTTGTCCCTAATTCCGTCATTAAAAATTAGCGACGGAATATTTCCGTCACTAATTTAGCGACGGAATAGAGATGGAATTACATTCTGTCGCTAAATTCCGTCACTAATCCGTCTCTAATTCCGTCATTAAAAATTAGCGACGGAAATTAGCGACGGAATTTTTCCATCCCTAATTTTCGTCTATAATTTCCGTCACAAATAATTAATTTTTTTATAATTATAAATTTATAACATAAATATTAAAATAAATAAATAAAATTATTAATTCAATTTTATTTTTGAAATTGAAATTATAATATAATATATTTGAATTTTTAATAATATATTATATACAAATAAAAAAAATTTATAAATGCAAACAAAAAATAAAATATATCATAAAATGAATAAAAAAGATATTAATAAAAAAAATTTAGGTAGAAAAATTACATAAAATAAAATAAGAAAGCTAAATTCAAATATTTAATAATAGATTAAATTTTGTATTTCTAATTTTGTTCACAAAGTAATATATATATATAGATATGATTGATTTTGCATTTAAATTACATAGGTTCTTCTTAGTTCAACTGGTAAAGGCACTGGCACACGCGTGAGAGGTCAAGGCTTCGAATCCCAACTTGGTCAAAAAAATGCAACCAATTTGTGACTTGGACATGTGGGGCGCGATGGAGGGTGGCACGTGGCCGGTGGTGGGTACACATGGTGGCTGCCGGCGAGGAACATGTGGAGGCTCATTGTGAGGACATGAGGCAATTTAAATTATATAAAAAAAAATATTTTGCGACAGAAATTCTGTTGCTAAATTCTGTCTCTAATTAGTGAATTCCGTTTCTAATTAGAGACGGAATTTAGCGACGGAATTTTCCGTCTCTAATTTAGTGACGGAAAGTTCCGTCACTAATTAGTGAATTCCGTCTCTAATTAGAGATGAAATTTAGTGACGGAATTTTCCATCACTAATTTTGCGACAGAATTTCCGTCACTAATCTGTGTCTAATTAGCGACGGAATTTAAAATTATGTCCCTAATTAATTAGTAACGGTCTTTTTACCGATGGAATAAATTCCGTCGCTAATTTCTGTCGCTAAACTAATTAGTGACGGAAATTCCGTAGCTAGATTCCACCACTAATCCGATGTTTTTTTGTAGTGGATATTATATATACTTATAAAATATTATAAATTAAAAAAGTTGAATAGGTCAGGCCTGTATGGTTGAAGGCTAGGCCTTATGAATGTAGTCTTGGCCTATTTATCTAAATAGGCCTGAGGCTTCCTTAACCTATTTACTAAATTGGCTAGGCTAGACTTTCTATAGGCTAAGCCGTAGGCGCTTGTTAGAAGCATGATCTATTTCCAACCCCTTAGCCGATAGAGACTAATCCTCTCGAAGCGTAGAGATCACCGAAGTGGGTTTTGCCTCTCCCTATAAAGCATTTTCCATGCACACGGCCTGGTTCAAATCCAGGACATCATGTTCTAAAGACTCAGTTATCTACCAACTGTGTCAGGCTTTTGTTGGTTTTATAAACAAAAAAACTATTTTAAAAATTAAAATTAAACAAGCCCAAACTTTTTCTAAGCCCAAAGCATAATATAAACTTAGAACTTCCATTTCTTGGGGATTAACTTTTTCCATTGATTCATTCTAATCATAAAATAATTATTCCCCTTATTTCCCAATTGTTTGAGACCTTTACATAATTTAAATCATATAATTTTGGCTAAATACAAGTTAATTAGCCAAATAAAGCTGTTTGGCTCAATACACTTTTCTTGAGATATTTTTACCTCTAATACCTCTTTTTAGCCTTGGAAATCCATTAGGAACCATTTTCCTATTCTTCCCGAGTTTTCTTAATTTCCCTTAGTCTTTTGTAGGTAAGTCTTTAATAATTACACTTTTGATCATAAGATAACTTGCTTGTCATATAATCCTCTTTAACACCTCTTGAGGATATTAAAAATGAATAACCTAGAAGCATAACTCCCCCCCGGGTCAAATATTCTGATAACTCGCAATCTAGGAATTATAGGAACACTAGCAAGTGAAGGGATACGCATCATATTCTCTGAGCCATTTTGTTCTTTCAAGGAACTTCTAAGACACTTGCACAATTAGGCTTAGTAGTCTATTTAATTCAGGATTATTCTTTGAGTTTCTAGGCTTAAAATTTGGAACATGACACTAATGGCCTGTAAATTCTCCTTATAAGTGGAAGGTCATAGTTTTGATCCCACTTGTAATCTCATATTATTAAGTGTACAGAAATTATGTTGGTATTGATAAAATATCTATATAGAAAATTTTAATTATTAAAAAATTCATTATAGTTTAATTCATTTTATATATGTATAGAGGTAATTTTGCCTACTGATTCATTATATATATATAGAGAGAGGGGGGGGGTTACTATATATGTTGGCAAAAATATATGTATGAAGCTTTTGTCTATTGATTTATCACTTACACCTATTCCCATGTTCTTCGTAATCCAACTAGATTATTATGTTTATGCATTACCTTTTCTTAATAATGAACCAAACAAAATCATATAATCATCATTCTATTACATTCCCTCTATTTCCGTAGACCAAACACACTATACATTTGTTGGTTAAAATATGTGTTTGGTCTTTTTACTTTAAATCAACTTTCATTTTAGTCCCTTAAGTTAATTAATAAAGGCATTTCTCTAGGTCCATTAACTTAACACCATTAGTTTCACTGGATGGAAAATGATGACTCAACAAATTAAGTGATGACTGTATAATTAAATGCTAAGAAAATATAATTAGATTTTATGCTTTCACTATAAAATTTTATATTTTAAATTAAAAATAAACTAGGTCAATATGGAAGAGTAGGCTGTCATAATCCACAAGGTCGTGATGTCAAATCCTATTGTCAATGTGAGGACTTTGTTAGTGGATGACTCACTTTGAGCATGAAAGCATGCCCTAACCCCAGTAAACTCACAGGCCTAACTCACCTAAACTTTTATTCTATCGGAAAAAAAGAAGAAGAAGAAGTTTCAGATGAGATTGATGAACATTAATTGCATGAACTACATTACTGTATAATAACAAGTCATGAAGCAAATATTACAATCAATTTTTTTTGGAGGGGGGTGGTTGGGAGGACACACTGCTAGATATCACACCAAATGTAAAGAAAATAAAATGACATATAGACGCATACAACTCTTACTAACATACTAGCGATGATAGCATGTTGCAAAGCACTACCAGCCACAATATATGAAGCAACTAATAGTACCATTATAAGATGAGCTAGGAGTGAAGCATTTTGTGGTTTCAATTAGAAGGAGGAGGAGATAACACTACAAAAAAGCTGACTTTCAGCAACCATTTAAAAGTCGCCACTGAAAGTATGGTTTTTGTTGATGACATTTTTTGTCGCCGTTGAAAATGGTACTTTCAGTCGCCGCTAAAAGTATAAGTTTCAACTACATTTTTTATAGTCACTGCTGAAAGTACCTTTTTTGGCGAAGACTATCAAAAGTCGTCGCTGAAACTCATATTTTTAGAGGCGACTATCATAAGTTGCCTCCAAAAACAATACTTTCAACGGTGACTTTTAAAAGTCAACTTCAAATTTTTTTTATAGATTGTTTTTATCACAGAAAAATGTTATTTTTTTTAATTTTTTGTTTAAATTTGATATTTAACATTTGAGGACACTAAATATGCTATTTATTATAAATAAAAATAAGATAATTATATATTTGCATGTGTGTGGAATCTCTCGATACAAGTTTCCTTCTCTTGCACACTTATATATTAATATGAATGTATATAAAGCAATTAGATTCAAAGGAGAAGAATATAAAGTAATGAACAAAACTGACATATAGCTAACTCATATCGTAAAAATATACACTACTACAAAATAATGATTTAGTGGCGCACCTCCTATGGCCCTTCTTTAAAAAAGCGCCATAGCAAACCGGTTTTTTTTTCTAACCACTCATGGCCGGCACTTTCACTAGAAAGTGTCAAAGGAGGCAACGTTGCCTTGGCAGGCGCTTGCTACACCAAGCGCCAGTCAAGGCCCATCTTGTTCTTTTTTTTTTTGGTTCAGCCCATACACTGATTCTTCTTTTTTTCTTAGTTTTGGTGAGCCCATACACTGATTCTTTTCTTTTTTTAATTTTGGTGAGGGCCTCCTCCGGCGCTTATTGGGGCAAGTGCCAGCCAAGGCGGTGCCACCTTGGCTGGTGCTTGCGTGGGGAGGAATTTTTTTTTTACAGACGCTGTTTGAATTTTATATTTTTGGTTTTCAGCCCTCTTCCAGCGCTTATTGGGGCAAGCGTCGACTAAGGCGGCGCCGCCTTGGCCGATGCTTGCTAGAGGAGGAAATTTTTTTTTACAGATGCAGTTTGGTTTTTTTTCTTTTGGTTTTAGGCCCTCCTCCGGTGCTTATTGGGGCAAGTGCCGACCAAGGCGGCGGCGCCTTGGTGAGCAAGCGTCGAAGGAAGAATTTTTTTTTGTTTTTACAGGCGATGTTTCTTTTTTTTCCTCTCCTCCTCCAGTGCTTGCTGGGGAAAGCGCCAGAGGAGGGGGCTACCTTGGCCGGCGCTTGGTGGGGCAAGCGCTGGCCAAAGCCCTTGTCGACACCCCAAATCAATGTTTTTTTTAATATGCTTCAGATTGAAAGGCTGCATAGCCTTGTCACATGTGCAAAAGCTGTCTCCTTTATTGATCTATGTATTATCTATAAACTAATGAGAGAGCCAGAGAACAGACACCGCTCGCATAGAGACTAAGGGTGAGAGTTAAGAGCTACACCACCATAGCGGAGAGATCATAGAAGGCGATCGAGCATAGATCATCACCTTCATTTCTCCTTCATATGCTAAGGACATGCAAGCTGATTATTAGTTAATAAGGCACCCTGTTAATTAAGGTAAACTTCAACACCTTCTTTTCTTATTTATTATTTATTTATTTTGCCAGTGTCCTTCTTTCGTTATTTAATTTATATGATTTTAGAAATAATTATCTTATTATCCTTTACTTCTATTTAATTTTCCAATGATTAGAATTATTTCAATAAGGGGAATTTAGATTATATTTTCTTCTTTGTTAACTTATCTAATTTTTTTCGTTATTTACAAGCTAAGAAGCTGGTACGTAGTTCACTTATGTCACCATTCATTTCTTTATCACTTAGCTTTCAAGTGAACAATAGAGACAATAATATATATTGTACTTTCTAGTCTTACTTTTCATTTGTCTGACTTAATAATAATAATGGTAATAACTATTCATTTGTCTTTATATCAATTAAGGTTACACGTGAAGCTAGGCTAATAATAATAAGGCGTAAAAGAAATATTTGGGATGCAATGACGCTTTTACAGAAAGCGCCATAGCTCCCTTCACCATTTAATTAATTAATTTATTTATTTTACATACTGAATGGATGTTATGGCGCTTGGTGTTCAAGTATCGTAGCTTTTATATTCCTTCTATGCCGCTTAAGGTAAAAAGCGCCATACAAAGTGTACAAATTTGCCCCTCCCACCATTATCATCGTCTTTTTGTCTTTCTCACTTGTCCTCCTTGACTCCGTTTTTCATATCTAATTTGTCCCCCACATCATCTTTCTCGTGCGTCCTCCCGCACTCCATTTCAGATCTAATTGGTCCCCACTATAACTTTCTTTGTCCATTGTCCCCATAGCCTCTTCTCTTTGAAGACTCTTGTTGGAAGCTTCGTTGGTTCCACTTTTTATTTTTTCTTATCTTTGTGTGTGTATTTCTTCAAAAAAATTTGGTCATGCACTACCATTACAGTACAAAGCTTGGTTACCCACATGATTTGCTTTGTCTCAGCCTCGTACAAGAAGTTTCCTAGCTCCTAAGTTTTATTTAGGTACGTTTTCTTCTTCTTTTTCTTTTGGTAAGATCTATCGAGAATATTATATGTGTGCTCATGAATTTTTTTTTTCACGTATTTATTTGAAATTTCAACTGTCTTCTTAAAGCTTGGTCAGCCGATTGTTTTTTTCCCTCTGTCTCAGCCTCTTACAGAAGTTTTTGCTAGCTTGTAAGTCTTGAACTATATATTTGTACAAAACTTTAATTCGTATATTTCCATGCACCTTTTTAAATGTTGGGTATCTGAAGATTTGTCATCAATTTAGAAATATTGATTACTAGAGATTTCTTATGTGTCCTGCCAATCATTAAATTAAAAGAGTATTGAACTAGCTTGTCATTGCGTTAAATATCGTTCAACTATGTAATATTCTTTTGATTTATTTTTGTTGTGAGTTGTGAAAAATTAGTATGATACATGCTGTGAAAATGGATGAAAAATTAGTATGATACATGCTGTTGTGAGTTGTGAAAAATTCTTATGATACTTGCCAAAGATTTCTTATGTGTCCTGTCGAATTTTTTTTAAAAAAATAAATGGCAGAAGATAAAAGTAATTAATAACTACAAGAGGCAAGCAACTAACTACTTTGAAACATATGTTTAAAGGTAAAGATGGATCGAAAATAGATGTCATCTGATCGATGCTCAAGGGAATACATAGATGGTGTGAAAGAGTTTATTAGATTTGCAAGCGAACATACAAAAGATCCTAACAAAATCTTGTGTCCTTGCTTATATTGTTGTTATGGAAAGCGGATTAGCCCACTTGATTTGCTAGATCATTTAGTGTGTCATGGAATTGTCAATCATATACACGATGGACAAGGCACATTGAGATGGATGCTGCACTTAGTGATCGGGTGAATACCACAAGTAGTCCTTCAAATGAGTTTGATCAAAGCATGTGTGATTATGAGGACGATGGTCTTCAAGAAATGCTAAATGCGATCAAAGGGGTTCTTTATGACTATCCTCAAGAATTTGAGGCATTGAAAGGTGATGTAGAGAAACCATTATATGCTGGTAGTACTAAATACATAAGATTGCTAGTAGTGTTGAAATTGTACAACTTTAAAGCGTGATATAGATTGAGTGATTCGGGTTTCATTGCACTGCTTGAACTTGTGCAAGATATGCTCCCAGAAGAAAATGTCCTGCCTACCAAGACATAAGAGTCAAAGAAAATACTTTGCTCTACAACTGGCATGGGTTATGAGAAGATACATGCATACCCTAATGATTGCATATTATTTCAAAATTAGTATGCAATATTAGAGAAGTGCCCTAAATGCAATGCAGATCGATATGGGAAGAAGAAAGGAAAAATTTCGTCAAAGGTCATATGGTATTTTCCAATTGTTCCGAGATTCAAGTGAATGTACAGTAATGCAGAGATTGCTAAGCTGTTGACGTGGAATACAGATAAAAGGGTTGAAGACACGAACCTTAGGCACCCTACAGATGCCCCTCAATAGAAAAACGTTGATCATGATCACCCTGACTTCGCGAATGAAGCAAGGAACCTACATCTTACACTTTTAACTTATGGAATCAATCTTCGCGGGGTTCAGAGTAGTACACACAGTACTTGGCTGGTGATATTGATGATTTATAACATTCCTCCGCACTTGATCATGAAATATAAGTATATGATACTGTCCATGTTAATTTCTGGGCCAAGGCAACCTGGGAACGATATATATGTATGCTTGGCTCCTTTAATTGATGACTTGAAGCTGCTTTGGGAGGAAGGCGTCAGTGTGTATGATGCGTACATAGAAGAAAGTTTCGCTTTGAAAGCCATGATGTTTGACACAATAAATGATTTCCCTACTTATGGTAATTTATCCGAATATAGCGTCAAAGGATATTGTGTGTGCCCTATATGTGAAGATGACACTCATTCAATATGACTAGATCATTGTAAGAAAAATGTCTACATGGGACATCGAAGATTCTTACCATCGAAACATCATTGGAGGAAGTGAAAAAAGGCTTTTAATGGTAAGTCAAAGGAAGGCAGCCCACCAAAGATTTTGACTAGTGCTCAGGTTTTTGAGAAGATCAAACACTTGGATAACAATTTTGGCAAGCCATTTGTAAAACAAATCTGGACAAGCGGCTGGAAAAAGAAGTCTATTTTCTTTGAGCTTCCATATTGGAAGTTATTGTATGTGAGACATTTTCTTGATATGATGCACATAGATAAAAATGTCTGTGATAGTATAATTGGCACGCTGCTCAATATGCAAGGGAAAAGCAAGTTTGAGTTGTGCTTAGGGTCAGTTTTGGAACGCGTTACACTGGGAAAAAAGCCCATTTAGGGGGCTAAAAGCCCCAAACGCTTATTAATGGTGTTTGGGAAAGCTTCTACACATGTTGGGCTTCTCATAAAAAACCAGCGTCTGAATGAAGCTGCAGAAAACTACTTCTCCTTCACGTTTGATCTCCTTCACTGAAGGTGAGTTACTGTTGCACGCATATAGGACGCAAATAGACATTATATTCATTGAAATAATGCTTCTTCCATTGGACTCATATTTTTTCAATAATAATTTTATCTTTTTTATTTTATCAAATTTTTTTAATATTTTTTTACTTCAATTATCACAATATATACAACCAACACACACACACACATATGTAGTATTTAATAAAATTTATGCCATTTTCAGTCATTTCCTATTTAAACGGGTTTTTCAACCACTAATCCAGACAAATTCAATGTTAGAAAAAAAGTCACTTTTGCACCGTCAATCCAAACACAAATCACATCTACAATTTGACTTTTTTTCTATCTGACTTTTCTAAAAGCCCATATGCAAAGAAAGCTCTTTCTCCACCGCTAATCCAAACACGCACTTAGTAACTGGGGGTTTTCATCACCAATGTTGATCTTCGCGTCAAACGGCCAGTAAGAGCTATAAGTGTGCTAGTAGTATCTTAGTGCTGTTGAGTTATAAATGTTTGAGTAATCGAGCCTTTGTACCACCAACACACAGGTTCGCATCAAAAGAGCATATGTATAACAACCCAAGAGAGTTGAAAAAAAAAAGAAAAAAAAGGAGAAAAGAAATGTAATGACCCAGTTCAAGTGTGGTTTGGTTTCTTTCATCATGTTTTCTCTATTGCATCCTTCTCTTCATCCTCTGAGATATTCAACTTCGTTTCCCAAACACTACATCCTTTCTTTCTTAACCTTAGCCACATATCACAATCTAATAAAAGTTCTTTTGATTTATGCTTGCATTTGCTTTGCTAGTAGTAGAGAACTTAGATTCTTGTCAAACCTATGGAAAGAGTACTGGATAGGGTGTATTTGAGTGTAAACACAAGCCTATACACTTTTGAGTGATGAGTGACATACACAATATCTTTGGTGAGGGATTTCTAACTTAGATTCCCCTTTGTCAAGTAAATTGCTATGAAGTTTGTTTTCTTGAGTCATGAGAAAATCACTTGGATAAAAAAGGTGTTGAATTGCTTTTGTTTACTTTTTACTTGTGATTGGAGCATTCACTTTTGAAACTTTTGTTTTGCTTTGTTATTCTCCTCGGTCTTGGTTTGTTTTGCCTAGGAGTGCAAATGATAAGTGTTGGGGATTTGATAAATCCCAAATTTAATATATTTTATTTCACCTTATTCATTTATTTTGGGGACTATTTTAGACTAATTTTGATTTATTATATAATATTTGGAGTATTGGCCAATTTTAGGAAATAACATAAATCTAAATTGATTATGATATTATTGAGCTTAAATTATTAATATTCTGATTGATATCTTGTTATTGGATAATATTCTCAAATATGTGATAAATCATGATTTTATTTAATTCTTGCAGGACAAGGAAAAGCATATTAGAATATCCTATGGTGCAAAAATTTTCTTGAAAGCTAAAAGAGAACCTAATTGTGGAATTTTATTTGGGCTTCTTAAATTTTAATGGGCTCAAGTTGGTACCCAAAAACTCTCCCCTCCTTTCTTAAAATTTAACCTAACAGCCACCAAGAGGAGGGGAGAAACAAAAAAACAAAAAAAAAAGAAGAAAAAAATTGTGATGGAATCTATTCCGCCAGAATTTCAGACATAATTCCTTTGCATCGTAATTTCCAATGGAAATTTTGACGGAATTCTGTTCTGCCATTTGTTTGTAAGGCACCTATTACCGATGAAATGGAGTCCGTCAAAAATACCGTCAGAAATTCCTTTAGAAAAGCTTATTCGGTGGCAAATTCCGTAAGAAATTCAGTGTTTTTTTTGTAGTGTATGTAGATACTTCTAGTCTCTTCAATCCCTTCAACATTATTCCCTGTAATGATCAAATCATCCACATACACCAACACTACAATCATGTAACCTTTAGACCATCTAACAGATAATGAATAATTATGTAGGCTTTGCTTAAAACCTCCTTTAACCAATGCTTGGCTCAACTTAGCATTCCATTGCCTGGATGCTTACTATAACCTGTACAATGTCTTTGACAACTTGCACACTTTCTCCTTTCCTATTTTCTTAAACCCTTGAGGAATCTTCATATGCACTTCCTCAAGAAGATCCCCTTGCAAAAATGCATTATATACAAGCATTTGAAACAATTGCCTATAATTCACTACCGTTAGGGTAAGAACCGCCCTAACTGTCACCATCTTCATCACTAGTGAAAAAGTCTCATAATAATCCACACCCTCTATTTGGGTGTAGCCCTTTGCTACTAGACATGCCTTGTACTTTCAAAATGCTCATTGAGCCCCGATCATGTGCTCTCAAAAAAGGTAATCCCACCAGAAAGATTTTTATCTACAGAGTTAATAAGCCAAGAAAGTACCACTGCGTTGCACCGATCCCAAGTGGATTTCAAATCATCTTCTTGAGCATTTTGAGTACAAGTGCCATCCACAAACCCGAATTTATTCTAACCGATTGAGGCAATACACATAGCACGGCTCCAAGTCGGATAATTGCCAGACCCTGTAAGCACAGAAGGGACAAGCATCGACTCCTGAGTATCTGATGGATGAAGGAAAAGGGGATGATTCAAACCAAGATTAGCAAGATTTGTCTTGTGAGCTTCCACAGCCATGTTGAAGCGATAGACAAAATGAGAAACATGGTGAACTAGAATTGCGAGCAAATAAGAGAGATACACGATCAAGAATCGCAACAGGATTCATTGCCAACAAGGAGAAACAAGGCAGGCGATGGGAGAGGATACCGCCAAGGTTGCTGGGATGAACAAAGCTGGGGAAAGAACGAGCGTAGCAAACAATTGGCGAAAATCATGGGAATTTTTTATTTGCAATGGGAAGGACGTTGAGAATCACGATTCGGCTGGAAAAGAATGAAGCTGATAGTCAAGAATAGGTATTAGGGTTTGAGACGGGTAATCAAGAAATGGCATGGAGCAACCCGACTGAAGCTGAAAATGGGCCCCAAAATCTTATGGTGGGCACTGGTACCATGTCAATTGGATTGAATGAACTTTCTTATTAATCATTGACAGTCACTTCACAACATCATAGTTCCTTGCCTTATATAGACCTGCAAGTCCAACTAATAACCTAGCCCAATTGGGCAACATACAAGCACTACACCTAATTACAGAGACTAACTAATCACAAGTATCTAGTAATCCTAAGCATATCCTATCAATAGTTTGTTAAGAAATAAAAAAGCATATAATCAACGATCAGTGCCCATCCGCCCAAGTTTTGGGGAGAATTGCTGCTACTGGCTAGTTTGGAGACCTAGAAGACATTTTTAGAACTCGTAAGAGTTTTGATAGCTCACCAGCTTCTGAATTTGGAAACTTTCAAGGTTTTTGACTAATAACAAGTTGGTTGACTCTCAGTTCCAAGTTAAACTTCTCCATAGATAAAAGTGATCAAATCTAAACTTTTACAATAGTATGAGTATTTATTATAATCGATTGATATCTACCCAAAAAGTATATTTTGGTTACTAATATTTTATTATAAATAGAGTTTTACATTATCAGTCAACAATTGCATTTTGTTAACATGAAGTGAATCAGTTCGAAACCATTTCTCTTCCTTCTCTAGGCATAAGATCAACATTTGTATGATTTATATTTAATCTTTTATAAAATTATTATTAAATTGTTAAAATATGAAAAGAAAAACAATTAACTAAATAAAGTTGCTAGATTTTTATATGAATAATTCAATACTACAAAAAATAAAACAAAAATAATATTTTCTATAAAACTAAATGGGCTTAATTTTGTGGTCTCTGATATCTTTCTGATGAACAAATTTTCTCTTCCCTCTGTGCCTATTGATTTTTTGCTGTGATTTTTCTTAAGTGATCTATGCAGCAACGTAACTTTAATTACAGTAGTTGCAGTAGAATATTTTGAACCATATTGATAAAAAGAAAAAAGAATATTTTGAACCATTACACACAACTATTTGACCATCATTAATCCTTCAGTTAAATAGCCCACTCTCTAATCCTCTTTCACTTTTCGTTGTCACATTATATTGAATAGAGTATTCTAATATAAAAGGTTTAATCTTAGAAATTTCAGATGAGACCGCTCAACATTAACTGCATACTGCATTATTGTATAAGTGTGAAAACAAATATTACAATCAATACTAGGAAAAAGATACACACTGTTCCAAATGTCACACCAAACGGAGAGAAAAGAAAATGGCATAGAGCCACAACTCTTCCTAACATACAAACACACAATAGATAAAGCAATTTGAACGAATACAAATGAATTACACGTGTATACGCTGGAAAACCAGCCACAATAGATGACGCAACTAATAACAGATGAGCCACAAGTAGCGAAGCATTTTCTGGTTTCAATTGGAAGGAGGTGGAGAGAAGAAAGGTAAAGAGGGAATAGTGGGGAGAGTGGGCATAGTGGGGAGAGTGGGAATAGAGGGAATAGAGGGAATGTTTGGAATGGTAGGCATAGAAGGAAGAGGAGGAAGTGTAGTTGTTGGTTTTGGAAGATTTGGGAGATTTGTGGGCAAAGGAGGAACAAAATTACTAATTGGGATTGTAGGCAAAGGTGGAAACCCTGTTGGTTGAGGCAAGTTAATTGGAATTCCGGGCATGTTTGGTATCGAAGGCTGTGTTGTTTGGAGAAGATGACGAGCTGCGGCTACACTCGAAGTCATCGTGTTTGAGAGAGTGAACGCTACTAGGAAAGCTGCGATGAAGATGGATTTGCAGGAAGAGGCCATGGTTGAATTATGAACTGAACAAGTGAAGAAGAAGAAGAAGAAGACAGATATATGAGAATGCTTTGGTTTTGAGTTTTGATGAGATTCCATGGGGGTTTCTTGGTGTTTATATAGATAGAGGTAGCTGGGTATTTGTATAGTTTGGAGAACCATAAAGAGACTTTTGGGATATCTTTGTTAGTTCACCAATACTATTGGAGTATAGATATGGATAGAGGTAGGTGGGTAATTGTATGGTTTGGAGAACCATAAAGAGACTTTTGGGATCTCTTTGTTAGTTCACCAACACTATTGGAGTGTATACACACACACATACTATTGAGGTACCACCGTAATACTGATAATGTGGTTGGTAATTCGTAAAAGCTTAGGTGATGGAGTCTTTGGAGGCTGGAAAGTGTGTGCTCATCGCAATTATAAGTGTACCAAGAACTCATTAACTATGGTGAGATCTGCACTGTGGAAATAGAATTTCCACGATTCAGATTTTGAGATTTCCAAATAATAATTTTTAAATAAAACATTATTTTTTAAGGAATTGATAGTTAAGATATATTTATTGTAGATTTGGTACAAATTAAAATATATTTTTTTTAAAAAAAGTAAAAGTGAAAAAATTTATTTTGAACCATCTAAATTAGGTCTGAACGGTTTATAATGATGATAAGTTTTTGTCTGTTTATCATTACGCTAAGTACTTAAACCGTTTCCGTCTATATAGCCAAGCATGTGCCACATTAATGCATAATTTGACTACTATCTAATTCAGGACAAAGTCGTCATGTTCACATTTTTAAGCAAATATATAAAAAGTTTTGGCACAATATGTATTTTATTGAAAAAATATTAGGTGGGTTGGGTTTGGGGGATCCATCACAGC
This sequence comes from Inga leiocalycina, assembly GCA_963242795.1. Lineage (NCBI taxonomy): Eukaryota > Viridiplantae > Streptophyta > Magnoliopsida > Fabales > Fabaceae > Inga > Inga leiocalycina. Next base: position 67,237,240 of record OY725321.1, read on the forward strand.
CCGGGTACACCTTCGAACTCAAAGAGCTCTTATAAAGGTAGTTATAGATTGCCAACCAAGAAGTTTCTCACATCAATAGTAGGATTTTAACTCACAACCTTATTGATTATGAATCAATTCCTTCCCAATTAGAGCAACTTTTATTGGATTTTTTTAGTATTTTTAAATTAATTAACAGATCGAGTAATTAACATTACTTGACAGGCTGACACCCCTGTCCATGGTTTGTTAAGAAAAAAAGGGCATATATTCATCGACGCAAGTTTTTTGGAAGAATGGTACTTAGTTTGGAGAACCACACACACACATATATGTATATATGAGTGTGTGTGTGTGTGTGTGTATGGTTCCCAAATTCAGTAGCTGGTGAGCTATATATATTTAATTATCTATTGGAATGACACTTGTTGACGACTTTGAAGGCAATTTAACGATAATTAAACACCTTAATTTTTTGCAAAATGATTATTTAAGGACATTCTAAAAAAAATATTAATTGTAATTAAAAATCTTGAATTTTTTATATTCCGAAAAAAGGAAACTAAATTGCAGCAATTACTCAATGTATTCATTTTTAAAGTCCAAATTGCCCTCTTAAACCCCGTGAAGAGAATTAATCTGCCTGCCCCCTTCCCAGCATGTAGGAATCATATCCTTCCAACAACGCCACCTCTTCATCCTAAGAAAATGGTTGGAATATGCCTAGACAACCATTTGTCGATTAGGGCCCAAGCCTAATGTGAATAAGACTATTATGTAAATATAGAGACACATGGGTCCAAAGGAAGAATTTTATCTTTATGATTTAAAATTCAAATTAGAGTAAGTACCCGTAGTGAGATATGAGATAATATCGGTTGTGGGAGTCAGTTTTTAAGATACCAATAGAAAACTTACTTGAAACTTCTCTCTGGTTCTCTTCCTCTATGATGGCGAATCTACCATAAAATATGATTGAAGTCCATAATGGTGTTCTAATCTTATGTTGGTACTTTAGCGAATTAATGGGTTCCCCTTCAAAATTGTTGATAACAATGACAACACCAGCATCGCCATTGAACAACACCGGCAGGAACACACACAGTTTCTCTAAGTGAGGAGATTCATTCCTTTTTAGTTCTTAATGGGTTCTTCAATTTACGGGAATATGTATAAGAGTTTTTCCAAGAAAGCCAGAGATATATCTACTTCAATCACCACCAAAGAGAAGATTGAAGTCGGCAAAACAGGGCAACCAGAGTTGGTGAAAAGAAACATGTGTGCGATCCGGAAAAAAAAAATCGAATATATATATGTGTGTAGTTTTTGTTATTTGATATTATAATAATATTTTTACATGATATTAAATCTCAACTGTTCAAAGTTGCTCAAACAGTGAGAATAAAGAAATGGATGGAGAGATTTATGTCCAAAGGAAAATATTTAGGACAAGATCTTTATATCCTCACATCAAGTTCTCCAATCAAATATAGTGATTTGTTATAATTTTTTTAAATAATATCATTTATCTTTAAAGCCATATAAAAAGAATAGGACACATGACTATGTATGATTGGATATCTTCATATAATGGATATAAGGAAGGACATTGAAGTAAGAATGGTCCATATATATGCGCATGCATATGTGAGATTGTTAAAATAAATAGAAAAGTTAATATCTTTGCCGATTATCTGTTAGTGAATTTAAAACAAACTTCTGGATTTTTCAAAATAGAAAAAATATATATAAACAAATATACATTCATACATACATGCATACATATAATATTGTAAATTTCTCTCTCATTTTTAATAAACTAGATAAATAATGACGAGTTTGTATAAAACAAATATAATGCCAAATGAATATCCTTAAATTATCTTTGGATCACAAATTGTTGTCAAGAATTTATGTTGATATATAAAATTATTCATGAGATTTTCTAAATATCATATCTCTTAACAAACCCTGATTTTAGAATGTCTATAATTATATCATACCAAGAAAAAAGAATATGTCTATAAATAGAGGTAATCAAGACAGCACAACGATAAAAAAAGGAAGAAAAGAGCAAGAGTCTTGAAACAAATAAAGAGAATAGAGTTGGAATTTGCGAAAAGAACAACAATAAAGGTATAATTGATTTCATGTACTTGCTTGTCATATCAACATTTGCTTAGAGAAGAAATCAAAAAATCAAGAAATAAAAAAAGTAAAAAAAAAAAGTGCATGTGGAGCAAGACAAATAAGCTCTCAATTAAGTCATTTTAATTTATTTTCTATGTAGTTTTATTATTTAAAAGAATCATTTTGTATTTACTGATTATTAGGAAAAATTTGATATATTTTTTTAAATATTTTGAATTATCCTAAAAATATTTTAAATTTATTAGTATTTTATTTTTAGGATTTTATTTTATATGAGGGATCTCAATGATATTATTAATATCTTATTAGTATCCCTGATTTAATTATTTTTAGATGGCTCCTCAATTTTTAGAAAACCTTTTTTTATATTTTTTTTGAGTTATATAAGGGTTAGAACGTTTTTTTATTTAACAGTCGAGTTGTACTTAGTTATTGCAGATTATTGAATAACAAACTTATTTTGCAAGTTTTCTTGTGAGTTTATATTTGGGTTAGAATACGAATAGGTTCTAAAAGTTTGATCAATTTTTATGAGACCTTTTTATAGCTAAGGATCTAGAAACAAGTTTCTCTAGGATTTTGGTGGATCAAATCCCATATTTTATGATATAATTTCCGCATCTCTTATTGCCATCGCTTTAATTTCACGTATACGTTCTTTATATATGTATATATAGACCTAGCGTCTTCTACATAAATAAAGAATCGATCAAAGAAATTGAGGGAAAGAAAGGTACAGGTCAACTTCTAAAAAGTATATTTGTTGGTAGAGGAGAAAATTCTTTATATTCAAACCCTCGAAAAAGATTATGCCCTTAACCAAATTAAAAAAAAAAAAGAAGTAGAGAGACATACACTGAACAACATCAGAGAAGAAAATGAGCCCCTTTGAGAAGCCAACTGGGTGGAGATTCTGCTCAGAAGATACAGAACTCATAAAAGACCATCTTTATAATATAATCATGGCACAAAAATTACCTTTCGAAGGTATAATCGTTGAATACAACCTTTATGGTAAAGAGAATCTTTGGGAAATCTGGGAACGTTTTAGTGAATATGTGGTTAAAACAGTTCTCGGTAAAGATCTCTACGTGTTCACAAAAGTAAAGAGGAAGAACCCTCAATGTAGAAATGCAGATCAAGGAAGGTGGGGTTAGGTTCTTTGGAAGAAACTCATGCAAAAAATATAACAGTCAACATAAACAATTCAAATAATCAATTTGTGATTGGATTCATGAAGAGGTTTAGATTTGAGAAAAGTAGAACTGATCAAGATGGAAAATGGATCATGCATGAGTATTCTCTTCATCAATCGCTATTTCCTTCTAATTATTATTACCTAGAGGTGAGTATGTTTTCCTTAATATTATATTTTTAGTTATCAAAAACTTACAAGTCAGAAGTGGTTTAACATTTTTTTTCTTGTAATTTACAGATGAAAGATTACGTTGTCTGAGGATAAGAAAAAATGATAGACCCGTCAAAAAACAGGGCGAAAAGAAAAGAGCCAGAAACAAATCCACAAAAATATTATGAAAAGCAAAAAGATAATCAAAGAAACAAGAGGAAAAGAGTAGAGCCAAAAGAAAATATTCCAAAAAAAACTTTGTGAAGAATTCCACCGGCCAAGATCCAGGAAGAAGGGAACAACATGTCCGTGGATGATTTCTGTTCTTGGTTAGAGACAAACTTAAGGTATAATATAGTTAAATTACATTGTTGGGTTAAACTATAGAAGCTTAAAAGTACTAAAAGTAATCTTTAATTTTACATAATTTGAAACATAATTCAAAAAATATGTGATGTAGGTCTGATGACGATCAAGAAGAGAAGAATGGTAAAGAATACTTTAAACAGACCAAGTCATCCATGAACAGTTTTACACCTCAGGCAGACAATTTTTTGAAGTATGATATGTTTTTCTAAATCAATTTCTTTTTTAAATAAATGTATGTTTGGATATTTATTATTTAAGCAAGAAAAAAAATAACTATACGAATCTTTTCTTGTTATTTGAATAATTATGTATTTCTTTACAGTGCTGCAGTTTAGAGGAAGGAGGGTGCCAAAAGATGTTAATGCTCGGTGCAAGACGTGGCATAGCACGTGTTTGGCAAATATAAATTGGTGTTATTTATTATTTTGAATGTTTCATACTTCATACCATGAATATTATAAGACAAATCATTTATAAATCAAAGTTTCATCACTGTCGTATGAAAAAAATCTAATTATGATACAAATTATATATACACATATACACTCTGTTCAATAAAATCACGTTATTATTTTTAATGACTATTTGATATTATACTTTTAGTTGAACAATGTCCAACTTAATCAAAGGTAATATGTGCAATTTCCCAGCCAACAAAAATTGATCAAATTGATAAGTAATTGGCTCATAACCTAAGTCTAGGGGTACATTCTAAACCTGATGAGGCATTGAAATCCAACTCACGTAAATGTTGAATGTATATAAAAAAATTTCCCCCATTAATTCCATTTAACTTGCTCTCTTTATTATTAGAAATAGGCTAAAGTATACTTTTAGTCTTTTAAATTTTATATGAAGTATACTTTTAGTCCCTTAACTTTATAAAGTATACTTTTAGTCCTATATTTCTAACACCGTTAATATTGTTAATGAAAAATATTGACACAATAAACTCAAATGATGACTATGCAGCAGATAAAACAAATTTAAGTTTTAATTTTTTAAATATAATACATTTAGATTATTAAATTAAAATAAACTGACAAATCACTGCTAAAAAAATCAAGATTTTGATATTTAGATTATTAAACTAAAATTTATTAATACAATCAAGGTTTTGATATTCATTAAATTTTTAGATATTTTTAACTTACATATATTTTAAATTTAAGATTGCAGCATTTATTTACATAGTCGTCACTTAAGTTTGTACAATCATCACTTGAATTTGTTGTATCAGCATTTTCCATTAGCAATATTAACGGTGTTAGAATTATAATATCAAAAGTATGCTTTACAAAGTTAAGAAATCAAAAGTATACCTTATATAAACTTAAAAGACTAAAAGTATATTTTACCATATTAACCAAAAGAGACACTTATAATTAAAGGAGAGATTCATGTGGCGCAATAGAATTAAAGTTGAGTCCTAGTTCCATATATATAAATGGACCCAATAGGCCAATACGATACATATAACTTATTCGAACAAAGTGGCATGGCTTCATGATAAAACATGTATAACTTCATTAAAACACTTCGTTGGATTGTCTGCTGTGTGGGCTTTTAGTTAATTAGGCTTATGGGCTAAAAGCTCTTTAAAATGATCTTTAGCAGGGATGGAGGTACTTAAGGCATAATTTTTAACCACCTCTTGAAATCATTCACACTTCACAAAAATTTATTGGCCAGATTTGTATCCCTTTCATAAATTGGTTTCTTTCGGCTTTTTCTCTAGTGTTTGTCTGCTCTACATCCAACATTGATGAGATTGGAAATGCATATGATATTGTGTTCTTATTTTTTACACGTCATCTGTAGATTCGTAACTTGATGATAATGGGTATCCAGCATAATCAAAGAAGCTTCCGCTTCTGCAATTATTAAGAATTGCAGGGGTAAAGAAAGGAAGGGAAAGGAGCTGAAGTTTTAATCATCATTTTGTTTGAATTAGATTTGAAGGTGGAAAATAGAAGCAAAATGCTAGATTTACAACCTAAAACAACACCAAGACCTTATACCACTGTGTGGGGTTCGCTAGCTTTATAATCTAAATAAGGTCAATTAAAATATTAACATCAAAATTACACTTCCCTTCTCAATTTTGAACTTCTCTCCTGCATGTCCTTTGCTAGTTCAGAAATAATAATACTTCTGAACCCTTCCTAAGAGATCTCAATAGCATGAAAACCATCATTGCCCTGCTTTTCAACCAATGTTGTATGCTCAGAACTACTCCGTCGTTATTACTTTTATCCCATATAGATGTGGACAAAAATCGCTGTTAAATTCTTTTGGAAGGTTTTCTTCAATTTCAGTTACAAACTAATGATTGATTGATAAAGAAACTAATCTGCCTGTTTTTTGTATTTTTTTGATTAAAAGTGATAAATGAGATGAATTACCCTTGGAATGATGTGTACGTGCATTACAAAAAAATTGTGACTTAGTAGCGATTAAAAGTGAGTATTTCTAGCGGTTTTAACCTCTACTAACATAATTAATAGCAGTTTAAGAAACCACTACTAAATCCACTGTTGCAAGTGAATTTGTAGTGGTTATAAATAACCGCTACTCAAAAGGAACAGACTGCTACTATATTCGTTGCGGTTAATAATCACCGCTACGAAATTAAAGATATGAGGAACCTTTCTTGCTAATTTGTAGCGGTTATATAACCGCTACAAATTCCAACAGCGAATATTTTATGGCGGGAAATGAAAATAAGAATTTGTAGTGATATTTGTAGCGGTTATTAAACGGCTACAAAATTGAATATAAAAATCACGGGAATATTTAGTAACGGTTAATTAACCGCTACAAAATAGAATTTTAAATTGGTGGGAATCATTAGTAGCGGTTATATAACTACTACAAATTTCAGAAAATTCAAATTTGGCGCGCTGATTTTAAAAATATATTTGTAACAGTTATAAAACAGTTACAAATTTCAGAAAAATTACAAAAAAAATTTACAATTATCTTTTTCCTTCTTGTTAATATTAAATTAAATAGTTTTTTATTTTAATAGTTTAGCTAATTTAATTAGCTTATTATTCATGAGTTTGGGTCATTTATAATTTTAAAGGAATGATTTAATGATAAGTTTGAAAATTATATTGATAACATTATTGGGGATAAGTAGATAATAAGGAACCGTTATGTTGTCCGCTTTAATGTGAATATGATTATGTAAATAAATATGTGAAAACAAAATAGTGGGAATAAATATTATGCGAAAGAAAAATAGTGTTGAAATAAATAATTTAATAATTTATTTCCATATTTGATCACCGTGTTAAGCTCCTCGGCTCATAGAAAAAAAAGTTGAAAATGAGAGAAGATGAAAAAGATGTAAGGTAGAAAGAAAAGAGGGAGTGTTTGAAATGAGATGTGGTTAGGGTATTTATAGGTATAAGCGTGGAACTTGCAGCGGTTAGTGTCACGTAGTTGTAGCGGTTTTATTTTTGTAGCGGTTATTTTTCATTTTTGTAGCTACAAATATTTTTTTAATCTTTTTAAACATTTTTTTTTGGAAAAAAAAAACCTAATTTGTTTTAAAATAAAAAACATAATTTGTTTGATCAGTCATCCACGCCATCCCTAAAGAAATTGTATAAAAAAATTGTCAGCGATGTGTTTTTTGTTAAAAAAAATTTAATTAAAATTATCTGAATTTAAAAAACGAACCGAACTATAGGTAAATTGTGATCGCCTTCAGGGAAGAAGTTTTCAAAATTGGCGAGTTGAAATGGCTCACTCTCATAGGCGATGTTATCACCATCACCCTGTCGTAAAGGTCTCGAGGCTTTAAATGAACAACCATGTGCCAATCCCTATGTCTCCCGTCCTCAACATAATAAACCTGGTGTGCTTCTAAGGCAAGAATATACAGCTCATCATTTTGAGAATGACCAACGTGAATTGGCCGCGAGCAATTTATTGATGTGATGCCTAAGTCGTCAATTGTGAGTCCCTGGGAAGTAGTGGTATTTGTCCACAAACACTTGAATAGCGTAACGCTAAAACGGCCTTGGTAATTAAGTTGCACAACATCAAGAACCTTTCCATAGTAAGGGATGCCTCTGAACTGCATGTTGGCATCACTGCTGCTCGCATAACTCCTTGTCCCAAAGGAGCCATAAACATCCGAATTTTGAGTTTGCAATCCTTGATCATGTGAAACCGTGCAAAACTTGAAACCATTGACATTGTAAGTTGTAAACCTTTTTGCATGATCAAGAGGGCCAATTGCGAGAGTTCTGAAATCTGGTAAGTGTGGGTTGTGGTCATTTAGTATTCTACGTGCAAAACAGCTTGAGAATTCTCTGTGGACCTTTTTGTCAACTTCAGAGGATGTTTGTGTACGGATCCTGAGTTGACGACGCTTAACATGACTTCTGAATTCCCTGCAATTAATCATGGGAATGCGATAGTGAAATGAAAGTAAAAAATGTTATGAAAGATATAGAATAACATGTGAGTATACAATCTTACTGTATGAAAGGTTCAACTTGAGTGCAATTAATCAATACATGTCTATGTGTTTGCCACTTCTCAGTTGCCGTTAGTTTGAAGTTCTCAGTTCCTCCAACTGGTTTACCAACACGAGGGATAAATTCTGCTAATGTTGCCGCGGGTTCTGGACAATCGTCTACATAAGGTGGTCAGTTGAAGGTGGTCTCAATGTCATCAAAGTACTTTGAACAGAAATACAGGACCTCATTCCCTATATAACCTTCAGCTATAGAACCTTCTGGCTAAGCCTTATTCCTCATGTAAGATTTCATTTTCCCAAGAAACCTATAAAGTGAAGAAGGGCAAAATGATAAAAAATGCTCAAAAAGGAGACTAACAATAATAAGAACTATTAATGACGCACATATATAAAATGAGTACCTCTCAATAGGATACATCTATCGATATTGAACTGGGTCAGCGAGCTTTGTTTTATGAACAAGGTGGACTGTAAGGTGAACCATCACAGTGAAAAAGGACGGAGGAAAGAGCATCTCCAAATGACAAAGTGTAAGAATAATTTTGGACTGCAGCTGATCGAGCTCCTTAACAATCAATACCTTGGAACACAACTTTCGAAAGAAAGAATAAAGCTCCACCAAAACGATTGACACATTGGGAGGAACTGCATTCTTTATAGCCAACGGAAGTAACTATTGCATAAACACATGTGAGTCATGACTCTTCAGGCTAGCAACCTTTCAAGCCTGCATGTCAATACATCGTGAAATGTTACTTGAATACCCATCTGGAACTTTTATTTCCTTCAACGTCGCGAGGGAGACTTCCTTGTTTGGTTTTATGAGGGTGAACTTTGCCGGTTGAAATTTTTCATGCTCATCTGGTCATGTGTCTTCACGAACTTCCATGGCGCCTAAATCTTTCCTCGTTTGAAGATGATCTTTTGACTTTCCCTGTTCGTTAAGCAACGTATATAGCACATTGTCGCATACATTTTTTTCAATATGCATGACATCAAGACTGTGGCAAAGTAAATTAGAATTCCAATATGGAAAAGTGAAGAAAATGCTTAACTTCCTCTATTGCTGATGCGTAGAAGTCTTGCCCCTCTTTTGGCCTGCTTGTGCTGCATAGTCGCTTTTTCCAAACTGGAATTCAACATCCTCAAGTTGCTGTAAGATGTCTGGCCAGATAAAGAGTCTGAGGTGGCCCTTTTGTTCCTGGTTTCTTATTGAAGCGATTCCGTTGCAATCTAAACTTATGCCTTCCATCGAGAAACCTCTGATGCCCCATAAAGCACCACTTCTAATTGTGGGGAAGGCGCATTGCGTCAGAGTCAAAATTGTAAGATGGACAAGCTGATTCAGTATATACATTCCACCCGGATAATGTTCCAAGGGCAGGAAAGTAACTAATCGTCCACATCAAGGCTGCACGCAAGTTGAACAATGTCTTCCCAAAGGCGTCATATGTCTCGATGCCAACATTCCACAGGTCAAGCAATTCCGCAATAAGCGGTTGGAGATATACATCGATATCATTACCCGGTGCCTTTTTGCCTGGAATGATCATAGACAAAATGAAGGAGCTTTGTTTCATACACATCCATAGGGTAAATTGTAGGGAACTAAGACTACCGGCCAAATACTGTAACTTGTGCTAAGATTCCTAAATGGATTGAAATCATCGGTTGCCAAAGCAAGTCTAACATTTTGGGGGTCGGCAGCGAAATGGAAAGTCTTTGTCAAACGTTTTCTAGGCATCTGCATACCGAGGATGTTGTAATTTACCATCTTCATTCTTATCAACCTCATGCCATCTCATCTGCTCCACCGTGTTATACGACATAAATAATCTTTGTAAGTGCGGCTTCAAAGGGAAGTATATAAGAATCTTTATAGGTTTCTTCTTATGCTTTTTTTCCTTCCGAATTGTCTTCTGCCTCGATGTGTGACATTGCTTACAAGTCTCCCTACTGTCATCGTCTCCCCAATACATCATACAATCATTGGGGCATGCATCAATTTTTTTGTAGTTCAAGCCCAATCTGTAAATAATCTTCTTGGCCTTGTAGAACGTCATGGGAATCTCCACATCGAGGAATGCATCTTGTAATAATTCCAGCAACATCGACATTCCCTTATCTGAGATTCCACACAAGCATTTGATATGATACAACTTGATCAAGAAATATAATTTAGAGTATTTTTGACAACCTTGATATAAAGAATGATCTGCTTCATCCATCAAGCTAAAAAAATCCCGAGCGGCTTCAGTCCGTAAGAAAATCAGCTCTGAGCCCTGTACTTCTTCGTTGAAGTTGTCATCATGAACACCAAATGCATCACACATAGCATCATTTACAGGATAATTGTCATCTAGTTGAACTCCTACTTGTGAACTTTGAGGAAGAGCATCATCATATCTCATACCGGTCTTCTCACCATGAACTGCCTAGAACGTATAGTCTTCCGGGAAAGGCTTCAGAAGCAAATGTTCCTTAACAACATTTTGTGCATGCTACTTCCTGAACTTGTATCTCCGACACAGACAGACGATCTTGCCGTTACAGCTGGCGTGAGTGAATGCGAAATCCAAGAAATTGTTTAATCCGTACAAATATTCCGAAGAATTGTGTGGCAACCTGATCCATGACTTATCCATAGCTACTAGTGAGAGAGAAGAAATTATAGTGAAGAAGATGAGTAAATAAAGAACAACAAATGCTTGGAACCTTATATTCTGAATTTCCAAAGTTTAATATTTTATAGCGGTTCATAAACCGCTAGAGTAACCGCTACGATACTACACATTTGTACCAGTCATATGTCTTAAACCGCTACTAATTTTCAAGCCGTTGGGGATTAAATTGAAGAATTAGTTTTAACCTTGTAGCGGTTTTAGGAAAAACCACTACTAATATATTTGTAGCGGTTATATATTAGTAACCGCTACAAATTTCTCGCGATAGAATAATTTCAAATTTCCAATATTTTACGTTTGTAGCGGTTATTATAAAAAAAACCGCTACAACATATTTACGACCGTTGGAGAATTTGAAATAAAAAATTTGTCCTCAATTTGTAGCAGTTATCCTCATAAACCACTACAAATTAGCACAAAGTGGGGGGAAATCAAAATTGAAATGTTGAGTCTTTATAGCGGTTATTTATGTAATCGCTACAAATATTCAACATTTCAATTTTAAATTTCTCTCGCACATGTCTTTACATTTGTAGCGGTTTGTGTATTAACTGCTACAAATATTGAACTATCTTTGTAGTGGTTTTTTATTAACTGCTACAAATATTGTTTAAATTTTTTTTAATATTTGTAGCGGTTTTATTATAAAACCGCTACAAATATATATAATTAATTTCTTTTTTTAGTTTTAGAAATATAAATAATACTGTTGCAATTAATTCACAAAATTTAACAACGCCGTCTAAGAATATAAATATATAACTATGGTAAACACAATAAGAATTTAAGTTCTGAAATAAAAAATCATATATATTTATTTACAAATGTTTCAACAAGAAAAAATAAATATGTCTTAAACTAAGTAGCAGGGGGCTAATCATCTGGTCCTCCCTTAAATGGGGCTCCCTCAGGTTCTGCTGGATCTGGGCGCTGGGCAGAGTTAACAGTACCATCATCATCAACAGGAGGAGGAGGAGGAGGAGGAGGAGGCTGGACGACAAATCGAAGGACAGGGGGAACCTGTGGATGCTGCTAATCCGGAAACAGGCTGTTAGATATGATTAGTTTTGATAATGCCAAATATAGATATGAAATGATAAGAACAAAAAGATTATATAATGTATTTCTTTGACTAATTATTGTATTTAATGTGAAATATCTTGTAGATTAATTAAGTTGAATTATGGAAGAAGAATGAGAATGCAAAATTATCAAATATACAAAGAAGTGATTGAATTGATGAGAATGAACAAAAGAAAGAAGAAGAAAGAAACTGAAGATAGTCAAGGAGCTGCCTACTCGGATAATGAAGAATGATTATCAACAGGAAAATCAACAAGAAAGATATTGAAGAAAGAAGAACTTGCAAGATCCAATGGGAATATCAAGATTCAAGTTCTTAGAAATAACTTTGAAATTTCTATGGTCAGAAGGATATTACACGGCAATGTTTGGTACTGTAGTGTTGGCACTATTTGGCACTGTAGCGGTCGATACTGTAGCAAGCGAGCATTGTTTGGCACTATAGCATGCATGTACTGTAGCATGAAATCATTGTAGCACTCAAGGTGCAAATTGAAAGTACAGAATCACTGTAGCAAGTGTGGAACTGTAGCACTCGAGTGAAGGAAGAACACACTTGAGTGTTGGGCTACTCTATTCAGCTCTGTTTTACGTTCAGCCTAACAAAGGTCCAGCATTTTGGCCATATCTCTCAAACCATAAGTCGGATTGCCCCGAAACTAGTGGCATATGAAAGAAGACTCACAACACGAAAAATGTAAACCAAGATCATATTGAAAGAAGCTCAGATGAAGGATATAAGATTCGTGGAATTTGACACTGAAATCACCGTTACTTTTCAAGATAGGTTCAGTATTTTTTACATAACTCACAAATGGCACATCAGATTGAGACAAAACAAGTGCCATAAGAAACTAGACTCAAAAAGCTTTCCATGGATAGGTAATTTGCCTAATTTGAAGTTATTTGCTAGGAGCTATGCCTTCTGGAAGTTGACGTTTGTACGGTCTAGTGTGACAGCCACTCTTTCAATCATAACTCCCAGAATACGAAGAGTTTGGAGCTGATTCTTTTTGTATTGGAATGCATATGAAAAGAGCTTTCTTATGATACATCATTTTCCATATTTAGAATCAAATAAATAAATTGAGTCTGACATGGCCCCACATCACTCACGAGTCCAAAAACACACTCTTGAATAATGTCATGCGAGTGTTGTCCAGAAGTGACTGAAGTGTGGAGAAATTTAGCAACAGTCGAGCATTGAACAACACACTCGAGTGAGGATCAGAATTACACTTGAGTCATGCAAGTGTTGACATGAAAGTGTTAACTTGAGAAGAAGCAAGTACGCGAAAACGAGAAGCGCACTCGAGTAAGGAATTGTTGCACTCTAGTGATGTCCAGATTTGTACTCGAGTTTTGCAAGTGAGAAGCAGCAAGTGTTTGCCCGAGAGTGAGCTGAAGCTTGAAAGCATGAAGTACACTAGAGTGAGACCTATTACACTCGAGTGACGAAGCAACACTCTCGAATGTGCATACCAGAAATGAAACAGAGCCTCATAGCGATCAACTCAAACATGGTTAAATGCTATTTATTCATTATGTTTTCACTTGTTATCATATCTAAACGTTAACTGTTATTCATTATATTTCAAGTGAGAAATAGGAGATTAAACATTTGGATTTCATCTTCAAGAATGAAGGTCACGTATGGCAAATATCATCACTCAACGAACAATCTGAATATGGTTAAATGTTATTGAATCATTGCGTTCTCACTTGTTATTGTTCCTAAACGTTAACTAACAGATATTTCAAGTGTAAAATAGGAAGATGAATGTTAGGATTACAGTTTCAAATGAGAGAGTCAATTGTGGCGGGCGGCATCATTACACACCAAATATCGACTACCTACCACGATAAAAGATTGACCCACCATGAACGAATGTCTAAAACACCAACGCTCCACAACGTGATGTATACAACTCATAATGAAACATCCCGCAATTCAACTGGACACTCAGCTCTGCAACGGACAGTTCATAGCAGCTAGTTTTTCAAATGTGCTTAACGGTCAAAACAAAGTTATAGGACTCTAATAGATGAATGTTCACAACAGTCATCATCTTCATCAACTATAAATGAGAGAGCATTCAAAGTCAATGGGTAACAAAGACAACGAGCAACTACAAGAAAAATGATAGAAACATGAATCCTCTGCTTCAACCCAAACACTCTCTGTTCTGTAGTTTCTATATTACTTATCATTGAGAGAGTGATTATTTGTATTATACTTCAGTGAGCATTATATCTACTTTGTGAGAGAGTTTTGTAAACACTTTCAACTATATTTCTGAATTGATCTCAAGGTAGAGGGATCTTGAGAGGGTTGATTTACTTACGGGGGAAGTTGTTGAGGGAATCACTGTAAGAGTTTCTGCTCATAACACTTATAAGGTGCAAGTAGTAGAGAACGTTGCTGCTCGTAAGACTTATAGAGGTGTAAGTAGGAGAAAACGTTGCTGCTCGTAAGACTTACAGGGGTGTAAGCAGGAGAGAACATTGCTGCTCGTAAGGCTTGCATGGGTAAGCAGGAGAGGAAGGTCTTCAGGATTGCTCTGCTCGTCAGACTTTCTATAAGGGGGAGTATTTCAATAAGAGATTTGTAAAAGCTTCCACAAGGCAACTCTACGACTGCTCGAGCATGCTGTTCATGATATCACGCAACTGCGTCTGCTGAGTGTAGTAGAAATCATCATACTGCTGCTGCTAAGCCACTCCAGCCTGTGTTCGGGCAAAATCTGACCTCAACTCCTCAATAGACTCATGGCTCAGATGTCTTACCCCGGACGTATATGCTCTAGAGCTGCCAGCCTCAGAGGCGGTGCTCCTACTGTAGACCATGCTAGGTCTGGCACCTACCCCCATCCCCCTCACTCATCCGGGGTACTCAGCCTGACCCAGACCCGCCTATAAAGGAGCCGTGGGGTCTACTAACCCCTGTGACTCCTCGGCCTGGGTCTCTCGTAGCTCAGCCTGCCACTGCTGCATCCGCACCTGCCATTTTATAAAACAATTACTTATTAGCATTTTTCATAATTAAGTTGGTTTTATAAAAATTATAATAATGAAATCACTTACAATGGCCGCCTCTGCCTACTGAGAGGTCGGAGTCCCGTCACAGTGTCTGTGAGTGATAGCGAACAACTCCCTATAGTCCATCTGATAGTTCTCCTGTTGTACCTTCCTCTCCGAAAACAATTACAAAATTCAATTAGTATTATCAAAACATAACATTCTTTATAATATGAAATAACCATCTAAAAGTAATTGATATTATGAAAAGTTACCAACTCGCTATAAGTGACAGTAAACGTCTTCAATCCTGCTGTGTGGTGGATCGTCTGCTGCCCACGGCACCTCGTGTTCCTCTGCGAAAGCGCTGGAATAAAAACAATATTAAATGTATTAAAACAATATAAAACATTTAAAATTAATAAAATCATAAAATTAATTAAATTTAAATTATAATTTAATAATTATCAATTACAAAATTATATATAAATAATCTAATAAATACATTACCTGCCCCTCAGTGCTCCTCCTGAACTGGACAAAACTTGCCCAGTCGTTCGTTGGGACTCCATCTAGGACGCTCTCTATCAGCTGCTCTAAAGGCATCGTCCCATCCTTATCCATACTATGGAAGAGAGGATTCCTCCTGTTCCTCCAATCGTCGCCCATCTTCATCAGCGTGTACCTTTTTCAGTTGGCCCGGATGGCAAACCTCAATTGTAAAAAAATATTTAAATAAGAATAATTACAAATATCCTATTAAAAAATATTAATTAAATACTATTAATTACTTACACCACATCTTCCCACGCCAGGTCCTTATCCTGAAGTGAAGGGGGAACCGCATCCAATTCGAGCCAAGGTCATTCAGGAAATGGTTGAACAGGCAACCCCCATTGTCGATGGGCTGGTCCGTGTCCTCATTCCACGACACTACAACCCATAGTGTCCAGTCCATGTTGTTCAGACCGGCCACGTCCAGGCTCATCGTGGACAGGTTCCCCTGCTCATCTGTACAATTTACCGCACATTACATAAATTGTAATTCAAATTTAACATTTCAAATTTGAATATATAATTTATTAAATAAAAAAATTTATTTACCTTGGAACTGCATCTCAAACCCAGTAGATCATGAAGACGACCCTTCTGGGTTGTTCTGCTCCCGCGCCTCCTCCTCATTGAGGAACTACTCCATCTCTCTGATCCCAATCGGGATCTTGAAGTCCTCATTCGCATCATAGTCATCAACGCTGATATCTCCCTCTCCCAGATCAGGCACCTTTAGTGTGGTCATTTCTTGTGGGACGATTATCTGTGGTGGCTATAGTAGGGCCAACTCTTGTGGCTACTATGGGGAGCTGGGCTGAAATGGCACGGTCGCCCGCCCTCCGCCCTGCCCTCTCCCACTACCCCCTCCTCTACTGCTGCCACCACGTAGAATAGGTCTGGGGACCACAAGCTCCTTCCCCTTGTCCATCCTTGAAGCCATACAAACTACAAAAATAAAAAAAAACATATGTAGTCACATTTATATGTAAAATTATAATAAAAATAAAATAAGTATTGTCCGTACCTCAAGTGATAATGAGAAATGCTAAAAAGAAAACTCTCCAACAGACATCAAAATGCTCATATATGAAGGAAAACTCTCAGAGAAACATCAAGAAACAAAACAGCAAAATAGGAAAAAGGAGAGGCGGTGTGGCTTTTATAGTTGAGGATTTTGTAACGGTTATTTAAAAAACCGCTACATCAACCATTACAAAAAAGTTAGGGTGGCCAAACTTTGTAGCAGTTATGAAATAACCATTACAAATGTTAAGACCCTTGAAGTTTGTTAGCGGTTATGAAAGAATAACCGCTACAAATGAATTGACCTTTGAAGTTCTGTAGTGGTTATGTCTCCGGAACCACTACAAGTAGGCAACATTTCATTTTTTTGTAGTGGTTCAATTCATAGAAATTGCTACAAATAAACGATACACTATTGGCGTGGCTCGGTGGTGCCAAGTGGCATGAATTTTGTAGCGGTTTATTTGTGTAACTGCTACAAAATAACTGCGACAAAGGTTTGGCGGGAATCTCGTGCCATACTTGTAGCGGTTATTTCTTATTAACTGCTATAAATAATATTGCTAATCTGTCGTGCCACTTGGTGCGAGGTTGCCGCTATAATATTGTAGCGGTTTATGTTGAAACCACTACAATGTCAGCATTTGTAGCAGTTAAAATTAACCACTACAAATCCACCGCTACGAAATCCCATTTTTTTTGTAGTGGTGGTAATTACCCTTGCTATTTAATTAATCAGGAATAATATTGCTTTCATTAGTTTCTAAAATGTTTGATTGACTAACCAAACTAGCATCAATCTAAGGCTAACTACAACTTCAACCGATTAAGCCATTAAACCTTAGATTAACACTCAAATTATCCTAACGTGCAGCATGAATTAATTATGATATTGTTTCCACTCAACAGTTACAACTAACTAGCCACAATCCCACTTTTTTAATCACTTTAGAGTCATAGATGACGCATTTTAACAAATAACACCTTCAAGCTCCAAAAGGGAAATGCAATATAGCAACATGTTTATAAAATATATCATAATCCAGCAAGATACAATGCTTAATAACACAAATGTATTAGCCAAAACACAACCCCTTAAGTCGTAAACATAAAGTTTTACCAAAATTTAAATGAATACAACTTAAGAAGATGGGACTAAGAGAAGAAAGTCACTCCCCTACGTAGCCCAATAGCCCAAACACTTTACATCATCTCCCAAGAGTAAGAAAACCTAGCCACACATCATGGAAACTTTAGCTCCACAAATCTCCAAGAGTGATGCCATAGAAGCTTCAACAGATGTGAAGATGAGGTACAATGGGTGAATCGATGAGAGGAAGAGAATGGTGTGGTTAGAATGTAGAATGGAAGAAGAGATGATGAAGATATGAAGCGGTGAAGCCTAAGAATTTCTTTCTTGGGTCAATACAACTTTTGGTCCATGAGGTTTGACGCGATTTTGGTTTTAGTCTCTCAAGTTTGAAATCAGTGATTTTTAGTCCCTAAAGTTTTACCAGATTTTGATTTTGGTCCCTCAAGTTTGAAATCGGTAGTTTTGGTCCCTCAATTCTACTCCGTTTATAACTGTTGGTCCCTCAAGTTTAAAAAGGACTTGGTGGCTAGGTTATGAAACCCGGACCGGACCGAACCAAAACCAATTTTCAAACTTTAGGGACCGACAATTATAAACAGAGTAAACTTAAGGGATCAACACCACCGATTTTAAACTTAAGGGACCAAAACCAAAATTGGTTCAAACTTCAGGAACCAAAACCACCGATTTCAAATTTGAGGGACCAAAACCAAAATTAAGTCAAACTTCAAGGACCAAAAGTTATATTTACCCTTCTTTCTTTCTTTCTTTTTTTATTTTTTTATTGTTGGCATGCGGTGAAGCCTAGGAATGAGTGATAAAGATGGTGAAAAATGTGTTTCCTTTCTAGATGATGAAGTGCTACGTTTTTTGCCTTCAAACTTGTTTTTTCATAGGCAGAGGTATCATCTTATTGAAGACAATTTTATTTGAGATATTGTCGAGTTCTAAATATGAGCACATATTCCAGCAAGGATTCCCTTTTTGCCTTCAAATTAGTAAAAATGGTGGCTGAAAATTTGCTCTTAGGGTTAGGTTAAACGTGGGATAGGATTGTAGAGGTTTTGGGTTGACCCAACTACTATGGGGCAATGTGGCTAATGTGTAGCCCAAAATCTAGGCTTAACTAGCCCAAATATGAACCACTCAATAGCCTAATAACTCTCCCATGGTTTCTCTTTTTAGTAGTCTAACATGAAAACAAGGGAAATTTTCATTAGAGGCCTAATAATTTTTATATTCTACTAGAGTCTATTGATTCATCCAAACAATCAAGGGTAGGGTAGTTGCTGGCCTCTCAAAATATAGATTATAATACTTTAGAAGTCTTTGTTTTTTAAAAAAGAAAGTTAAAAACAAACATGGTGGCATTTTGGTAGTTCTTGGAGGGAAGTGTGTAGCTTGACACTCAAAATATAGATTATACTACTTTAATGTTCATTTTAGACATCCCAAAATTAAATTATGATGCCTAAAGTGCTCATTTAGGCATCCAAAAAAGAAAGGGGGAGGGGGGAGCCAAAGCACCATCAGGCTTTGGCTGACATAACACTCCCTCCAATGCATCATATTTGTGCCTCTTCCCTCTTTCTCTCCATACTCTCACTCACATAATACTCCACTGCTGAAGCTCGAAGCTCACACTCCCACAATCATCGTCTACTCTCTTTCTCTTTGCACTCACACTCACATACTCTATTGTTGAAGCTCGTCATCTTCACTCACACTCCCATCATCGTCTTCTCACTTCACAGTGACTTGAAGGTCGTCTTCCTCTCTCCCTCTTCATTGTTGAAGCTTGTCATCCTCCTCTCTCCATTGAAGCTTGTCGCCCCTTAGGTATGGTTGTGTCTTTTTTTTTCAATTACTTGAGATTATTTTAATTTCTGAATATATGAGATTTTGTGTAATGATTTTGGTGATTATTATACATATTATTAACTAGTGCTGGATGTTTCCTTACGATTTGTAAGGACATTGTGGTTTATGAATAATTCTTTGATCCTGTTTTTATGGTTTATGAAAAATTGCTAAGCAGTGAAAAATATAAATAAATATTTTTTTTGAAACAAAAAATCTTTCAACATCCGTAATGAATAAGGAATGCCATAACATATTTTAGGCATCCCTTTTTCTAAAAAAAAGGATGTCTAAAGGGTTATTTTAGATGTCCCTTTTTTAAAAAAATGATGTTTAAAGTGACTCTTTAGGTGTCCCTTTTTTAACTGATGTTGAATACCATATTTTATTACGTCACTCACATAAATGCCCTCTATAAAAGGACATATAAAGAGCCGCAAAAAAATAGACATTAAAAGTATTTTTTGTAGTAGTACTAAAATCTAGACTTGACTAGTCCAAATATGAACCACTCAATAGCCCAATAACTCTCCCATGGTTTCTCTTTTCAGTACTCTAACATGAAAACAATGGAGATTTCCATTAGAGGCCCAATAATTTTGATATTCCACTAGAGTCTATTGATTCACCCAAACAATCAAAGGCAGGGTAGTTGCTCGCCTCTCACTTTTAAAAAAGATATCAGCCAAACAAGAGGAGACCGCTCCAAAAGCCCTACGCTAATGTTGGAATAATATTTTATAATATCTATATCAAAATTATTATTTTCCAATTTTTTTTTATTTTCAACACATGTTACCTCACTTATACATGATATATTATTTTATATACACTTTAAAGTATAATTTTATTAATTTTACATGCTATCTCATTGATTTCAATGTGCTTTTGAAAATCTTTTACCTAATATGATACTAACATTATTATAATATAAAATTAAGATACATTAATCATCCCATGTTTTACCTAGCTTACAAAAATTTCTACTTTATTTGGAAACATATATAAACTTGCACAAACTTCCCATATATATATATATATATATGAGAATTTATTTTCATCTAACCAGCTAGTTGACCATTAAATTTGAATTTTAAACTTTTATTTTGATCAAAATATCCCTATTTAACATAGGAATTATTTAATTTATATTTTCCAAAATATGCTAGTGCTTGTTTTATAATGATAAAACAATTGTAATGCATATATTTTCAAACTTTACAATATGTTATAAAATTTATTAATTATGATTATATTATAAAATGTCACAATTTCAATTTTTTATTACATTTATAGTGACTAAGTTTTATTCTCTTGGTGAGTCCCAATCGATAAGACTTGATCCACTTTAAGTGATAACACAATTTAACAAGGGAAGTAATTGGAAAGGGTTTGGGTTCTCTTATTTTTCCTCTTTCTCCTTTTCTTCTCATAATTTCATCTCCACCTTTACATTTGAAAAAAAAAAGGATGGTTCATAGTATTATGATTTTAAACATAAATAAATTTTAATTGTTAAAAAATATGTACACAATTCATAACTTCAATGCATGCAAAGTTTTTTTAAAAAATAATTCATTAAATACTATAAATAATAGTTTTATAAAATATTAAATATGAATCATCCATTTAATAATCTAAAGATGGAAACAACATTCTAAGAAGAGAAGGAGGAAAAATGATTATGAGAGTATCGTCATCCATTAATATGGCCTTAGAATCGACATTATGAGCCTTCCTCATTCACCTAAGGATATGAAATTCAATGCAAGTACATCCAAAAGTTAAGACAACCAAAATATCATTGGAATTGAAATGGGAATATATAGCTACTTGATATCGAGAATGAATTCATCAACCTGAACGAACCTTTTCACAGAAAACACATGCTTATATGAATATTATGAGTTTTCTTATTATTTGTGCTTGGGATTTTATTTTGTTTTCCTAAAGAAGGAAAATTTAATTTGCCGGATAGAAATTGCATATTTTGTGAAAACTCTTTCACCACCATTACCTTCAGTTGAGCAAAGGCCAAGGTTTAGGAAAAATGAACAATTATCGTTTTCTCTCCGTTGGCTAATATCATTACAGTTAATAGAGTATGTATTAATCAATAAGGGTGTTATAATTTTCAGAGCAGATCGAGGAACATCGCAGTAACTGCATTATTGTCTAATATTTAGAAAGTGATAAAAAAATTTACAATCAATAGCAAGACCTCAGAATACAAAAAAGCATACTCATTGTTTTAAACTTCACTCTAAATCAAAAGGAAAAGCATAGAGACACGTCCAACTCTTCCTGCACATAAGAAATACAACAACATGAAGCCTTGTTCTTTTAGCTAGGGTCAGCTACATGCACAGGACAACATTATTGTACTCTATTAAAAAACAACAAAATCATTGGATAAATTCTATAGTACATATATATGTTGCCAGAACATAACTGCTGAGTACTAACAAACACAATAGATGAAGCAAGTAGCATAAGATGAACCTGTGATGATCACAAGCCCAAAGGTAGAGCCCATTTCAAACATCAGCCTATTAGGAGAGAAAACCCCCTAACTTATAAAACTTCACTACTCTTGTGAGGCTTCCCAATGTGGAATTCATAACAAAACCATTTTTTAGTTTCAATTAGGAGGAGGAGGAGAAAAGAATGGAATGGAGGGAATTGTAGTAGGGATTGTGGGAATAGAAGGAATCCTAGGCAATGAAGGAAGAGGAGGAAGTGTATTTGGGAGATTTGTAGGCAAAAGAGGAACATTAATTTTTGGTTGAGGAATTGTAGGGATTGAAGGAAAAGGTGGCAATCCAGTTGGTTTAGGCAAGTTACTTGGAATTCTAGGTATGTTCGGTATCGAAGGTTGCGTTGTTTGAAGAAGACGACGAGCTTCCGCTACATTTGAACTCATCATCATGCATGAGAATGTGAGAGCCATAAGGAATAAGGCTATGATAAAGGATTTCTTGAAGGAGAAATCATGATTGAGTGATTGAACCATATTTTTATATGAATTTTTCATGATTAATTTGGGATTTTATTGTATTTTCTGGGACATTATTGCATTATTAAGCATTAATTTTGGTTAGGCACAATTGTTTTGAATTAATGGTAATTAGGGGTAAAATGGTCACAATTTATTAATTATTTTTATACAATTGTCCCTTAAACTTTTGATGATACATTGTGCTTAATTTTGCATTGTAGGCGTTAAAGAAGAAATTAAATTTTGGAGGTTCAAATTATTGGGCCAAGAAGTAAGGAAAGAAAGAAAGAAAGAAAAAAGAACAGGCCCAACGATCCCAAGCCCAGACCCAATACAGGTTTTTGTTAATTCTGTGACATTACCCAGATTCCGGTGAGACTTTCTTCCATTAATTCTGATGGCTCTGTTCTTTGCCTCCACCATTTCCTCCTTCTCTTTATCCTTTTCATTCCACCATCGTCTTCTTTTTCTTCATTGAACCACCATGCTTCCTTCACTCCCATAAATCACAACCTTTTTCATCTCTATCACTGTCACCCTCCTTTCTATTTCCTCACTACATTTCTCACTATCACTTCATCACCATCTCCATCCTCTTTCTCTCAGAGCCCTGTTCCCATCGTTATAGGCCTGTTTCTTTCTCTTTTGTGCTTTAACCCGATAGACCACTTCCATTCTCATCTTTTATTTGAGTCAAACATTTTATTCATCTCTTATGGATTCTGGGCATTTTAAAGAAGATGTGATCACTGCTGGAAATATGAGTTGCTGAGCTGCTTGAATCTCGGTGGTTGAGGAGGTGGCTAGAGTTTTAAGTTTCTATAAGGGGAGTTCATTATTTTCCATTAGCTTAAATTATACATTATATTTGTGTGGATTGAATTTGCATTGATATGTGTGTATTTTTGAGACTTAGATGAGTGATAATTTGTCTATAATGGATTATTTTATATTGAATTTGGTATTGGTGTATTTGAATTTTATTGGATTTATTTTCCTATTGGATTAATGAAGTTATACATTCTATGTGATATCTAGATTGTGTGATGGATTTAATTTAATTTGAATGTCGCGATTGTGCTTTCAAGTAAGAGGAACCAAGTGCATTAATATATTTTCAATACCCATCAAGTGGGTCTTTAACAATTTGCCTAAGAGGTGACTAAGAATGCGATTGTAGGACTAGTCATTTATTAGGTAGATTGGATCTAATACGATTGTTTAGGGTATTTAATTTGACTTGATGCAAAAATAACTCCCAAATTATTTTAAAGAAGCTAGGAAAGCACCAAATTTACCACCAAGGTTCATTTTATCATATAATCTCTTTTTAATCCAATTCATTTTCTTTATTATTTTTCAAAATACCAAAAATATTAGGATTAGCTTTATTTTCTTTTATGAATTTTGATTTAAAGAAAACTAATTTCCAAAACCTCAAATCTAACCATGTTTTTGTCATTTAGTTTTACCTAGGGAAGTCAAAATAAAAGGCTCCTTGATAAGAGAACAATCCCGAATTGTTTACACTATATTGCATTTAATTCATGATAATTTATGATTTGACCCCGAGGCGATTAAGATTGTGTTAAATCACTGAGTTATGAGCTGATGTAGTTAAGGTAAACAAGGAGATGAGAATAGAGGAAGATGATTGCTAAATTTCAGCTTTGGTGTGAGTCCATGGAGGTTTCGTGGTGTTTATATATAGATAGAGGGTAGGTAGGAGGGACGTGCGGTTAGGATAACCATAAAGGAGACTTTTTTTTTTTTGATCAAAATAGTCATTTTATTAATATCCAAAAAAGTAATACAAACACCAATAGCCGAAGCCAAAAGAAACACTCCAGAAAAAGCCTAGTATTACAACCTATCACTCTAAAAAAACTCGCCACAAAACAAACTATATCTAGAATGAAACAAACAAATAAATCTTCTATTATGCTAATGTACCTTTTGCTATTTATTAGCCTATACCAGTGCGCCCCTGCACCTCGTGCTGCAGAATTTTAATGTCCCTTTCCATCAAAGATTTCAGAGAGGGTGGTGGCCTAAACAGCCATCCTTCCGGTACCAGTCCTCCCATTATCTCAGCTGCTAAACAATCAGCAGCTTTATTGCCAGAACGAGCCACCAAAGTCATTTCCCAAACGTTAAAATCTTCTTGCCTAAGTATCTGCAAACACTTTTGAATAATATCCACACTCTCCCATTCACATCCAACTACCTCCTTTTTCCTAATCATATCATACAGCACCTGACAATCAGTTTCTATAAACACCCTATCTCCTCCCCATAACTCCTTTGTTTCCAAAACTTCCAATAATGCCAAACTTTCAGCCTGAAATGCAGATGATGCATCAACCAATTTCCCAAAACCCCCCAAAAACCTCCCTTCCCAATCTCGCCCCACAACACCAATAGCTGCTCTACTTTCTTCTAAGCAAAATGCAGCATCAATATTAATCTTTATTTGTCCCCACATAGGTTTCTCTCATCTACCTGCACGATTTCGAACATCATTTAACCCCCCAATCTTGTTCCTTCTCTCAGATACAGCCCAATAATCCTGCGCCAACTTCATTGCTCTCCTGACACAGATTAGTGCATCCACCTCCACCTGTTCAAACAAATACTTACATCTGGCCTTCCAGATTTCCCAACAGATACAAGCAAAAAGAGCAAGACCATAATCATCAGGTCCTACTCCAGCTACAACCCACTCTTCCAACCAACAATCTATCCTACTCATATTATACTTGCTGAATCGTAAAGTAAGAGGGGAACCATACCAGCAATGAGCTGTCTAAGGATACAAAAAGAGAAGGTGCTCCACTGTTTCCTCATCCACCCTGCATAAGTCACAAATAGGATTAGCCGCACATTTCTTCCTAAATAGGGCCTCTTTTGTTGCTAGAGCCCCACTCACCATCCTCCAAATAAAATTCCTAATTTTAGGGGGCATCTTGATATTCCAAATCCCATTCCATAGTTGTTTAGAAGGTTTAAAGGAGCAACTAGGTGCCAATGGCAGGTTCTTTTCCTTCTTTTCTCTTGCCACTTTATATCCCAATTTAACTGCATATTGACCATCCTTACTTCTTAACCAAATCATCCTATCCTTCGATTGAAGCAAAGGAATTTTAACTTTCTTAATGACATTCTGATCTTCTTCATCCAGAAAATCCCCTACCATCCCAAAATCCCAACACCCATTCACAATCAGGTCTTTTACCTTCAAGTTCTTCATTTCCTCATTCAAGTCTCTATTTTTCAACCTAAATCCTGCACATGCTGGAAGCCATTTATCCTCAAAGACATGCACCTTCTGCCCATCACCCACTTTCCAGCATAAATCATCAAGAAGTAGGTGCCTTCCCTCTAAAAGACTCGTCCAACCCCAAGAAGGCTTACTACCTTTTTTTGCATTCAAAAACTCATCCTTAGGAAAATATAATCCTTTCAGAATCCGACACCACAAAGCTTCTGGATCCTGAATGATTCGCCAAGCTGTTTTAGCCAAAAGGGCTTTATTAAAACCCTCTAAATCCCTAAAGCCCATACCTCCCTCTCCCTTGGAATTACTTAGTGTATGCCAAGCCTTCCAATGTATCCTCCCTTCATTCATCCTCTGACCCCACCAGAATTTCGAGACCATATTGTCCAATTCCACACACACTTTCTTGGGAAAGCTGAAACATGACATGGGAAAAATTGGAATGGCATTTGCCACTGCCTTTATCAGTATTTCCCTTCCTGCAAAGGTCAGCAATTTCTGTTTCCACCCCTGCAATTTCAATCCCATTTTATATTTCACAAAAGAGAGGGCTTCAGACTTTGCTCTTCCCCAAATCATAGGCAAGCCTAAATATTTACCTGGATCATCAGAATCTTTAATCCCCAAGACCTCAAAAACAGCTGATCTATCCTCACATGTCGCATTCTTTGAAAAAAATACGCAAGACTTGTCAAGGTTAACAGCCTGACCTGAAGCTTTACAGTAACAGTCTATAACATTCTTCAGCACTAAACAGTTTTGCTTCTTGGCATTGATAAAAAACAATGCATCATCTGCAAAGAAGCAATGTGATAATACAGGACATCTTCTAGCCAGCTTAATTCCCTTCAGTTTATTATTATCAATATTCCATTACACCATTTTTGACAATACATCCGCAGCCATAATAAAGAGATAGGGAGACAAAGGGTCACCTTGCCTTATACCTCTTGACATATGCAGATCTGCTACTTTCTTCCCAGCCATTACAAGATTCAAGCTAGCAGAAGATACACACTCCATGACCCACGAGATCCACTTCTCACCAAACCCCATCCTCCTCATTACCTCTTCCAAAAATCCCCATTCCAGCCTATCATAGGCTTTATTCATGGCTATTTTAATAGCCATTTCCACCTTTCCTCCCTTCTTCTTGTTTTTGAGATAGTGAAATGCCTCATGAGCAATCAAAATGTTATCCTGGATTAATCTCTCTGCCACAAATGCCCTCTGATTTTCTGATATTACCCTTTTCATCAATGGTCGTAATCGATTCGCCAGAATTTTTGAGATAATCTTATACACAAAATTGCACAAACCGATTAGCCTAAACTGACCCACCTTTTCAGCTTGCTCAACCTTTGGAATTAAGACTACATTAGTTCTATTAATAGCTTCCAAGCTAACTCCATTCTGAAAAAAATCAGTCACCATCTCCATTACATCCTTCCCCACCTCATTCCAAGCTACTTGATAAAAGGTACCAGAAAATCCATCAGGCCCCGGCGCCTTCATACCATTTAATTGTTTTACTGCCAGTTTTACTTCTTCCAATGCCACTGTCCTTTCAAGAGACAAATTATCAGTTATATCTACACACTTATCCACATATTGCAAGGCACTACTCATATTATCACCTCCTCCAGATCTGAACAAATCATTATAAAAATTTGCAAAGGCCAAATTAATGTCCTCCTCCCTATCCAGCCACTTTCCATCCTCCCCTTTAAGTTGAGAAACCATATTTCTAGCTCTTCTTTGTATTGTACTAGTGTGAAAAAATTTTGTATTACGATCCCCATCCACCAACCAATTTAATCTAGACCTCTGCCACCAAAATTTCTCCTCCCTCTCCCATGCTTCTTCAATTTGCCTTACAAGAGTTTCTGCCTCTATCCTCCTCTCCCAGGTCATTTCACCCTTATTACAATCCTCAAGCCTAGCTGTCAACTGTTCAACCATCTTGCGAGCATTAGGGAAAATTTCCCTACCCCACTTAATCAAAGCTCTTCTACAATTAGCCAATCTTCCCACAATTTCCAGCACCTTAGAATCACCTATACTCCTTTCCCATCTCCAATTATTCCTTACCACCCCTAGGAAATCATCATGTTCAGCCCAATATGCTTCAAATTTAAACATCCGGGGGATGCTCTTATTTTTATTTTCACATTTCAACAACAAAATATGATGGTCAGAACCTACAGGCTCCAAATGAAACAGTACTGCCTGCTGAAATGCATCAATAAACTCACAATTTGCTACAGCCCTATCAATCCTCTCCTTAACATGATCCTTCCCAAGCCTCCTATTATTCCAGGTATATTTTGCCCCCTGAAAACCCAAATCCATCAACTGGCAGTCTGACAACATACATTGAAAATTCATAATCCTCCTAATATTAGCTGGAATTCTGCCCCATTTTTCATCCAAGGATACCACATCATTAAAATCACCTATACACACCCAAGAGCCTTGGATACAGCTAGCAATGTCCCTAAGTTTGTTCCAAACTTCCCTCCTACCCTCCTCACATGGAGCCCCATAAACAAAAGTTATAAACTCAGGAAGATTAAAAGAAGCAGAATTCATACTTACATGTATAATATTCCTCGACTGATGCCACACATTAATCGTCACCTCATCCTTCCACCACAGTGCTAAGCCACCACTTCTACCTCTAGGTTGCACATAAACCTCTTCATCCATCTGACACATTCTCCTTAACTTCTGAATTTTATCATTCCTCATTTTTGTCTCCATCAGGAAGATAATTGAGGGTTTATTTTTGACACATTCCTCCCTCAATTTCTTGACTGTCAAGGCTCTTCCTAAACCTTGACAGTTCCATGCAAGTACATTCATTGCACCCCGGTGGCTGATTCTAGCCAGCCACCTACACCATCAGCATCCAAACATACCTTCACAGAATTATTCATTCCACTGCGTGTAATTCCCCCACCACCTGAGACACCCTTCCTCCTATTACCTTTCCTTAGTTGACCTTTAATAATGCGCACACTCCTACTTGCCATCTCCTGAGCCTTTCCTTCATCAATGGCAGATTTGTTCTCCTCCCCTGAGAAATCTAGTCTTCTCTTCTTAACCATACTCTTATCCTCTTGATCTTCCAAATTCCTTTTCAGCCTTACTCTACTGAGATTCCTTATCACCTCAGATATTGGTGATTAGGAACCATACACCACAATTGCCTTTGAAAAATCTTCCTTCTTACATACTGAGTCCGCATCCTCTTTGTTCTGTGATTCAGAAGCAATATTAACTTCGACTCTGCTCCCAATATTCACCTTCACAGCACAAGAACTAATATCACCAACCTTCTCCAAGTTATGTTGAGCCTCATCATCCTTACTGCTGGCAGAAGTGTCCTTCAGCCTTTCTCCCTTGCAAACCTCCTTCTCACTACACCTTTCCACCTTCTATGTATCCTTCCTCCACACCTTATCACCCCTACCCTCCTCAAATGTTTTATCTGTCTTATTTACATCAACATACTCCTCCCAACCATTCTTACAACAGATTAATTTGCAATCCAATGGTCGAGCAGCTTGAACACTTAGCCATCCTCCAAACTGTAACTCCTCATCCACTGCGTCCTCATCTCTAACTAGACAGGATCTCCGATCATGACCAATCTTACCACATTTATAGCAGAAATTTTGCAGCCTCTCATATCGAGCTTTCACCCACACTGGCTTCTTCTCAGGTCTTAGAACCCAAATTCCAGTTACCAAAGGTTTTTTCAAATCCACCAAAACTCTTGCTCTTAAAAATCCTCTTACCAGCAAACCGTCACGCCGAGGATTCTCTACCATCATTACCTCACCTAACATTGATCCTAATGTAATTGCGTTATCTGCATCCATTACCGCCAGGGGAATATCCTGGAACTGAATCCAGAATGGACACATCTGGAAGTCCACTTCGTTGAACACCTTGAATTCCTGCCATGGTTGAATATTTAACAAGATTCCTTGAATCGACCAAGGCCGTCCCCTCAGAATTCTCAGCATATCAACATTCTTCCTGAATTCAAAAATAAACGCATTCCGATCTATCTCCGTTATTTCCAGATCTGAGCTCTTCTCTAGATTCTAGCCTTTCTGAATTATCTGGATCGTGATCTGTCGATTCAGGTTGCGTTCCGACATCAGCTTACCGACTAGCGCACCTCCATTTAGTTTACTTTGCTCTCTTTTCGTCCAGCTGAGATTCGCAATTAAGTCCTCACCCTTCCGATTCAATCTCCTCGAACCCTCCGCCACATCCTTCAAACCTCCTGACATTGATCCCTAAGATTACAAATCCTTCCCTCCAATGGACTCCAACTCACACTGTCTAACTACCACAATGCGTAATAGTTAGACCACTCTTTCTTCTTCTCCGTCACAGTGGGCGGTGAAGATTCACACCTACGCTCCCAGCGGAATGACCACCATGACTACCTCTCAGAAGAGAGAAAAAAGCTCCCACCCTGGAGAGAGATTCTTATTACCATAAAGGAGACTTTGAAATCCTTTTTTATATTTATTAATTAGTTAGCCAAACTCCGTCATCGACGCCTGGAAGTTTGTTAAGTGACAAGCTGCCAAACTCTTAAGTGCTTGTATATGATGATTAAGTACGATCGAATTCAGGAGAAAATTTTCATGCTCACATTTTAAAACAATAAAAGTTCACCAAAAAAACACAATAAAAAGAGTATTTGGAGAAGTTTTTGAAAGAACTGTACTTCGTTTGGAGAATCATAAGACCGTTTAGACTTTCTGTTGTACTTAGCGGGAACAGCTCACCAGTTTTTGAATTTGAAATTTCAATTCAAGCTTCTTGACTAATGATGAAAGATCGAACCATAAATTTTACAAGAAACAATAATGAAAAAAAGACTGAATGCTTGGCTATTTTTCAATTTGTAATAAAAAAACATTTTAATCCAAAGACTATTTTCACATATGTATGCCACCTGTCACCGTGTTGTACGTGTGCCCTGGTTTACACGCGAGGAGTGGGTGGAGGCAACTTTTTTATACCTTTGACCTTTAGGATTCTTTTTCTTGTAAATCTCCTATGGACCCAGAAAGCCAAGTGTGAGTGGTCTTTAATGGGAGACCAAAATACAACGTATTTTCATGCGAAGGCAAATGGGAGAAGAAAGAGGAAAAAAATTGAAGCAATAAAGGATGGCAATGGGAACTGGACCTATGAAATGGAAGACATCAAAAAACTTGCTATACAGTACTTCCAAGCATTGTTTATGGAGGATATTGAGTTACTGGGGCGCCCTTTGGGTGTCGAGGAGATTAAGCATGCTATTTCGTCCATGGGGGCATTAAAATCTCCAGGCCTGGATGGTCTCAATGCTTTGTTTTTTCAAAGCCAGTGGCCATTGGTAGGTAAGTCAGTTGTGGAACTTTTATCACAATTATTTGAAAATCCAGAACGCATCAAGGAAGTGAATGGTACGTTGCTTGTACTTATTCTAAAATAGGATAACCCGGAGACCCTGAAGGATTTTAGACCAATTAGCCTATGCAATGTGGTATATAAAATTCTTACAAAAATATTATCGTTTAGAATTAAGAACTTCCTTCCTGAAATTATAGCTCCCAATCAATGCAGTTTTGTTCCGGGGAGGGTTAGTTCTGATAATATTATCATAGCCCAAGAGATCATCTATACTATGAAGAATATGAAGGGCAAGAAGGGCATTATGGCAATTAAGGTTGATTTGGAAAAGGCGTATGACCGCTAAGTTGGGATTTTGTCGTCTCATGTATGCAGGAGTTGAAATTTACCCTCCACATCATCAATCTTATATAAGAGCTTGTATTGCCTAGCCCAAAATGCAAATCCTATGGGAGGGTAGCCAGACATCTGAATTTTTCCCTTCCAGGGGTATTAGACAGGGGGATCCTCTCTCACCCTACTTATTTGTTATTTGTATTGAGAAACTTGCTCATCTGATTCAGGAAGAGGTTGACAAAGGTAACTGGAGACCGATCCGGCTCAATAAGAATGGTCCACCGTTATCTCATTTATTTTTTGTGGATGATCTCATTCTTTTATCTGAAGTGACAGTGGACCAAGTGAAGGTAGTAGAGCATTGCCTGGCCAAATTTTGTAACGCGTCGGGACAGAAGGTGAGTCAATCTAAAACGCGCATATTCTACTCAGCTAATGTTAATCATAACTGATCCAGGCAACTGAGTGAGTTACTGGGATTTACCTCTACCATGGACCTTGGTAAGTACTTGGGAGTCCCTCTTTAGCAAAAGTGAGTTAGTAAAGCTACCTATCAATATCTGATGGATAAGGTGAAAATCTGGCTGAGTAATTAGAAGGCCAACCACATCTCCTTTGCTGGAAGACAGACGTTGGTGTCATCTGTGGTGGCAGCCCTACCTATTTACCTAATGCAAACTGCGTTACTTCTTATATCTACTTGTGAGGAAGTTGAGAAGAAAGCCCGGCGGTTCCTCTGGGGATCTACGGATGAGAAGAGAAAGGTGCATTTGGTGTCATGGGGGGAGGTCTGTAAGGAAAAGAAAAGAGGGGGATTGGGGCTCCGCCATATGAGCTCCCAAAACCAAGCTCTTCTCTTGAAAGCTGGGTGGGTACTGATAAGTAAGAAGGATGAACTGTGGGCTCGAGTCGTGCGAAGTAAATATAGGTGTGGTTCGAATATCATCCCAGTTATTGAGAAATCTCACCCAGGGTCACCTTTATAGAATGGAATTAAAAGAAATTGGGATACTCTTAAGAAGGGTTTGGAATGGGTTCAATCAAGTGGAGGCAGGGACATGGTAAGGTGGAAGCTTGAAACGAGTGGAGTGTACTCGGTCAAATATGGATATGGCCTTCTTTGTTCGGATGATACCCCTGAAGACCCAGTTTGGCGCAAGGTGTAGAAGCTCCATACTCCACAAAGATGTAGGACTTGTCTGTGGATGGTTCTACATGACCGCCTATTGACGAATGTGTCGAGAGTGCACCGTGGCATAGGATCGGATACCAGTTGTTCAGGGTGTGGGGGTCCGTATGAGGATACCCTACATGTCTTGTGAGATTGTCTAAAGGTAAAGGAATATTGGCTCTCCAGTCCTTTTCCAAGATACAGAGGCAAGTTCTTCGACCTGAGTTTATGGCATTGGTGTAAACTGAACCTGCTCGAGAATGTGGGGAAGGTGGAAGATGAAGCTTGGGCTGATTTTTTCGCAGTCACTTGCTGGTTGTTGTGGAAAGGCCGGAATGAAAGGGTTTTTCAGGGTATTATTCCTCAGACTCAGAATCTAGGCATCTGAGTCTGTGCTATCCTAAGGACTTGCAAATTGAAAGTTGATTCTCTCAACCGGTTGAATTCTAAGAAGGAGCATGTGTTACCAAGGGTCCTTCAGATCCCTTCACCTCCAGGTTGGGCGAAAATGTTTGTTGATGGCGCATTCAGCAAAGCCACACGTGCAACAGGATGTGGAGGGGTATTATATGATGACACAGGGAATTTCTAGGAAGCTTTTCTTATGCGGTTGGAGGATGGGGATGCTCTTATGGCGGAGATATGGGCATGTCTGATGGGCTTGAAGAGAGCTTGGGATCTTGGGATTCGGACTTTACTACTACTGAGTGATTGTCTAGAGGCGTGTACGTGCATCAACGATGGATGCAGTGAGAGGCATTGGTACCGATATGAGGTTGTGGAGATTCAAAACATGCTAGGCCGTTCCTGGGAAGTGGAGGTGAGGCATATCCCGCGTGATCTGAATCTGGAAGCAGACTACCTTGCCAAGAGGGACCTTAACGCGTCGCCAGGTTTTCACCCTTGTTCTTGTCGGACTGAGGTAGGCTTGCCTGCTGAGGCAGAGGCCGAACATTAAGCTCTATTTTTTTATTTTCTTTCTTTTCTTTCCTTTCCGTCTTTGCATATTTAGTTTTCCAATTCATATGTATTGAAAAAAAAGGATTCTTTTTCTTGTCTAATTCATACACACATACTGCCAAACAAAAGGTATATTAAGATTTCATTATCTCTTCTCTCAGATCAAATTTACTTTTAAAGCCTTTTGCAGATTTTCTTAAAACAAATGCTTCCAACCAATCAAACTGACCGGAATAATTCATAAAGAAAAGTAGCATTACATATAATATACATGTAAGCTTTTTTTTTTTTTATCAAGGTTTCCCCTTTTGAAACTTATAGCATGCTAATTTAATTTTATATCTTTATGTTTAATTATTTACTATTTTTATCAATACAAACTTTTCCTATTCTCATAGTACAAGAACTGGGGAAATGGTCTTATTGTCCTAATGGTATGTAAGCTCTCTTTATAACTGGAAGGTCGCAGTTTAGTTTCACTTGTGATCTCATGCGGTTAACTGTTTCATTTTCTAAGTTTATTTTAGCTTCAAGAAAAAAATTAAATTTTAATCTATGAATTTTGTAAATAATTTCCGATATAACCGAATAGGGTTCTCGCATGCTACCAAACGTGTGCCACAATAAATGCACAATTGATTTTTTTTTTTGGACTGATTGTATAATTGAAATAGGATTCTAATTTAGGACAAATTCGTCATGTTCTCATATTTAAATGAATATATAAGAAGCTTGGCACACAAGAATACATGTATTAATTATTCTAGCTACATAGAAGTGAAAATTATATTCTTCCTACAATAATTATAAGATATATTATCTTCCGCATTGAATTTGGAGAAAGTATGTAGGCGCCCACTTCAATTCTAAATATATGGCCTAGTTAAGCAATTATTTTGATCATAACTGTAATTGGTGAATTCCTATTTTATCATATACTCCCTCTCTGGTCTTAAGCATAAGACCCAACTGACATTTTTTTAGAAAGATTAAGGAAGCTAAATAAGTTATTTAATCATATTATTAGATTATATATTAGTTTAAAAATTTGATAAATTAGTTTTGAGAAAAAAATAAAAATAGAAATACTTTAAAGTAATTTAATTTTTTTTTAATCTATCTAAAAAAAGTCAACCAGGCCTTATTATAGGATTTGATGTAGTATTTTAATACTTTATTTAGGAATTTTACTGTAATTTTTGTGCTTAAATTGCATATATTAAGATGAATTGAGATTAACAGTGGTTGTGTTGAATTAGAGCTGAAAAGAGCATAATTGTCACATTCTATGATTTTCCTTGAGTAATTGATTTTTGGCTTTGGGAATAAATGATATTACATTACTCATTGTTTGTGTTGAGATATGCTTTATTAGTGGTTAGTTGCTTATTGGTAGGATCTCTTGCAGTTTTAAATTTAAAAATAAGTTAGGAGAGTTTGTTGCTTCAAATAATCAACTATGTATTACCTTCATTTATAAGATAGATCCTCACTCCTCAAAAAATTTATAATCCATATGCATTCATCTTATTTTCCTCTAAGAGTTATAAAACCTTTAAATTAGTATCAGAGCTCTGTCCTTTAAATTGCTATCAGAGCTCAAACCTTTAAATTGGTATCAGCGTATTTTATCTTGTGTGACATGTGAGAGAAAATACAACGAATGTAGCTATGAGAAACAACACTGAATGCACCTGTGAGAGTCTGTGTGTGAGCCAAAATATGAGGGGAGGGATTGGGATTGCGCCAAATTATATGTATTGTTTGAAACGGGGAATTGATGAGATACAAAAGGAGATGATAAAAGTTGGCTACGAAATAATGACACATAGAGGAAAACTCCTATTGAACTACCCATATTTCTCAGATCTTCTCCACCACACATTCTCTCTTTTATACCATCATTTTTATTACTTCTAAAATATTACTTTTCTTATTCTCTCACTTCTACAATCCTCTTTATTATAATAATTTCCTTATTATCTCTCTTATTCCCCATGCCCTCTTAAATGAGCATATTTTTGTCAAAAAAATGTTACAATTGTTACATATATTATCATTAACCGTCGCTTTGATCTATGTTACTCGGTTAAGTGTTTCTTATAAAAACTAATGGAATAGAGAGATGGAGTATCACATAACTAAATGAGGAAACAAAATAATTGAACAATCAAAATAAGCTTTCTATAAAAGAAAAGCTTAATATCAAACAACAAAAGCTCTTTTTTTTCCTACACAACCTTATAGAATGCTATGCTTCATTATACAATTCAAGCAACTATTAAGTGTACACAGTGAGTCACAGGATGTTGTACAAAAGAATGTAATATGGGACTCGAAAAACAAAAAATAAATAAATAAGTAAATAAAAAAGCCAATGTTGTAACCCCCTCAGTAATTATATCCGAAATACACGATTAAAATGAAATAGAGACCAATAATAATCAAATAAAATTTACTAACGCATCACATGATAGGGTTTTCAAAAAATACCTTTCGAAATCATTTATAAACTTGGTCTCATATTCACATTTCGAATACAATTACTACACGAAGATAAATCACATTCATATAAATATCAGAGTGCACAACATAATCATCCCGGCAATCTCGGGTACATACCTTCGCTAAAGATATATAGGGCACAATTGCCCATTACAATTCTTCAAATGGGGATTACACAATCTCATCTCGAATGAGTCCTGCCGCTCCCTCCACGAGCCACTTGCCCTGTCTAAATTGTTGGTAAGGGAGGGTGAGATTCGAGAGAATCTCAGTAGGGAAACATTATCAATATGCAGGCAAGATAAGTGTTTAATGCATGACATGCTTGCATCACATAACTCATGCACACATACAATGACAAATCTATAAGCTCAATGCTTTGAACGATACACATATGGCCATAGCATATATTGAAACATAGCTTCAAATCATTCATACATGTTCCACATAATCAAGCAAAGCAATAACATGCATCAACACATTAATATAGTTATCAGAGCATGCAGGAGAGATAAGTTCCCTACCTCCAGTCTTTTCTCCTCGATTTACGTGCCAACAACTCGGAGCTTCACATTCGATCCTACAATGTCAAATGTACTATTTAGATACTTCCATAGTGTTTCTGAGGGTCATATGAAGCTATATTGAAAATTTACTAAAATGCCCCCGGGGACCCGGTCTGGCCCCACCGTACCCGGTCTGACTGTACTTTTCCTGAAATTTTGACATGGGCTATTCTAACATATTTTTGCCCAAGGAATCCATTTCCGGACTCAGAATTATCAAATTCAATTTCAATTTACAAATTTACCCTTGGCAGCCCCACTTTAAGGGTTTCAAGGGCGTTTTCGTAATTATGCTTTTTCGGCCTTTTCCGAAAAAGTGACCAACAGTAACCCCACCTAATTTTCACTCCTGAACTCAATGGAATCATCAAATCATTGAAAATCCATCTCTAACCCCTCCAAACCAGGCTTGGCCGAAATTCTCAATTCCCCGGGAAAAATTGGGGTTTTTCGGTTTCGGCTCCGTAAACGCGTTCATTTCTACTCCTAACCACTTTATTGACTATTCCATTAGGTTACAACCACCATTTAGTACCAATTTGGGCAGCATAACAGCCCCACATACCCATTTCCAAAAATTAAAACCAATGGCAATCCGGCGAAATTTCACCGATTAAATTGCCCACAGCAGCTAGAATAGTCAATATACAAGAGTTTGGAAGTTACCTCAAGCTCCCACTAGCTTTTCTCAAAGATGGCTGAAAACCCTAACTTTCAAAACACCAAATTTGAGCTTTCCAAACCTTAAAGAATAAAGAGGAGTAGTTTAGAGTCGGAGTTATACGCGCTAGGAGCGAAATCGTCGGAGAAATCGGCTTACCTTGTGATTTTTCTTCTCTTTCTCTCTCTAAACTCTCTCAACTTTCTCACACTATGTTCAGGTGCTGTGCGTGAATGAGCAGCTGAAGATGATGAGAAGATGTTTTAATTCCATGCTTATGTCATCTTGCCTTTTGATGATGTCATAATTCCCAAAATTGGCATTTTCGGATTTTCTGGCAGATTTTCTGCCCAAACTTTGAAAAATCATAACTAATTATAGAAAAATCGAAATGAGGTGATTCCAAAGTCAAATGAAATATATTTAAGTCCTCTTCATAGGAAAAATATTGACCATTACTAAAAATCACCACACAATTCCAGAATTACATAAAACTCATCACTGCCCCAAAACAGAGTTCAGTTTCCATCCCAAACTTTGGACAGTCATATCTCCTAGTTCACAAAACGAAATGGCACAAATTATATGTCCATTTTGAAGCTTGAGATGTGAAATATAAGACTGGAAATTTTCATAATTTTATGACATCATTTTCCTAGTAAAAACGTCCACACGAGAAGACTGCCCAGACAGAATTCACACTGGACAGCATTTTCAGTTTTGCAACCAATGTGTCCAATCCAATTTAAATCAATTCCAATGATTAAATACCACAACATGACACCATTTCCATCACAATTTCCCATTCAATTCCTCCCTCTATTCTAAGTCAATTTGGATGTTAATCCACAATTGAACTCAAATACAGGGTTTTGGCGTTGCTCATAACACAAGCGACTACAATCCACTTTATATTCTCTAAAAGGGTTCATTAATCACTAACCACGTCCACTTTTGTAGTCATTAAACCCTAATCACAATTTGGGATCTTGCTAAACCGGGGCTTAGCAGTCCACTAATCTCAGGCTTATTCTCTAGCCTCAAGTCTCAAAATTCGGGGTGTTACAAATGTCTTCTGAAGAATTTAATATGGGACTTGAAAAAAAAAAGGTCGAGTGTCTTCTGGTCCAGTGGGTAGAGTTTTTAGTCATTTTGATGATGAAACCTTACACGGCATTCCAGTTGGTATTAGATTTGAAGGTGGAGAATTGAAGAAAAAGGTTAGCTTTATAATCTAAAACAACAACAAAGCAGTGGGGTTGGCTAACTTTATAATATAAGTCAAATTAAATAAAATATTAACATCAAATTTTCACAACCTTATATTAAACAAAGCTTGAACCTGGTTCTGATATCAATCTAAGTCTGACTCTGATACTAATTGTAATGTCTCAGTGCCTTGCTCTCGCTATTATTTACTTTGGGAGCCCATCACTCTCACATGCTTTAAAACACGTCAAGAAGAGAGGTATCCAAACCGTGCGCCTTTCGTTCCCCTCCCTAACCGATGTGGGACATCACAAATGGGTCTTTTAACACTAGAGTAAGTTTTATGGTATGGTGTTTAGCATTTCGCCATACACAATAAATGCTCAAACCTTCAAATTGGTATCAGAGCGTTTTATCTTGTGGCATCTATGAGAGAAAAATACTCAAATCATAGTTGTGAGAGAAAGTAAGAAAACACCGAGTGTACTTGTGAGAATTTGAGTGTGATCCAAAATGCAACTTACTAGGCGATATGAAAACTCTTTTGCTTCTATAGCTCCAGTTTTCAATGGCCCAAATTATCATAGGTGGGCAGTGAGAATGGAGGCTTATTTAAATGCCAATGATCTATGGAAGCTATTGACGAGGATTATAAGATTCCTCCTTTACCAGAGAATCCTACCAATCTCAACTACAAAGTCACAAAGAGAAGAAGTAGAGGAAGTCAAAAGCCAAGTCTTGTTTGTTCTCAGCAGTTTCTCCAGCAATTTTCATCATAATTATAACCTCGAAGATGGCTAAGTAGATTTGGAATTATCTCAAGCAAGAGTATGAAGGAGATACATGGATCAAAGGTATATAGATGCTGAATGTTGTAAGGGAATTCAAAATGAAAAAGATGAAGGAATCTTGATTTATATGCATTCATAATTGTTGAAATTCTAGTAGGCTTTGTAGATTTTAAGATGCAACAAATCTTGTACATGATATGTAATTGAGTTTAACCAGTTTATTGCCACAAACAATTGAGATCCGACAGTTTTTTAACTGATTGGTGCAAAATTGTTTGTTCATCAAATGAACTTTCATGTACAACATTTATAAATATCTCAACTTTGAATG
This sequence comes from Inga leiocalycina, assembly GCA_963242795.1. Lineage (NCBI taxonomy): Eukaryota > Viridiplantae > Streptophyta > Magnoliopsida > Fabales > Fabaceae > Inga > Inga leiocalycina. The sequence continues at coordinate 67,277,130 of OY725321.1, forward strand.
TTACCAAGGGAGATTGAATATGTGCGAGTGTTGAAAGATCGATTAGTCATCCTGAAGGAATTATATTGTAGAAATATTAAATTGTTCGCATTTAGGGACCACACTAAATTCACTGCTCTTTTGGCTCTTCCATACGTTAAGGCATAGAGCCCTACATCTTACTCTCAGTAAATAAGGTTCATGTTTAGTGCAACACATATACAAGGTAAGCCGCCTGGTTCAATTCAATAGAGGAGGTTATAAACATAAATAAATAAATTTAAATTGTAAAAAAATGATATACACAGTTCATAAATTGCAATACAGACAAAATTAAAAACTTTAATTCTTAAAATATTATAAATGATAGTTTTATAAAATATTAAACTTGGATCATTTATTTTTTTAATCTAAAAATAGAGATGATATTCTAAGAAGAAAAAGGGAAAAAGAATTATGAGAATATCCTCGTCCATTAATATGAATGTGAAAATCCCTAGAATTGATATTCTGAGCCTTCTTTGTTCACCTAAAGATATGAAATTCAATGAAACTAAATCCAATTGTTCAGACACCCAAAACATCATTGAAATTAAAATGGAAATATATCAACTTGATATGGAGAATGAAATTCATCAACCAGAACGAACCTTTTATAGAATACAAATGCTTATGAATATTATGAGTTTTCTGATTATTTGTTCTTGGGATTTATTTGTGTTCCTAATGAAGGAAAAATTAATTTGCCTTGCAGCAATTGAATATTTTGTGAAAACTCTTTGACCACCATTGCCTTCAGTTGAGCCAAGGCCAAGGTTTAAGAAAAATAAACAATTCTTATTCTCCCTCGTTGGCTAATCTCATTATAGTAAATAGAGTACATACTAATAATTAATAATGGTGCTAGAAATTTCAGAGCAGATAGATGAACATCACAGTAACTGCATTATTGTATAATACTTTGTAAGTGATAACATAAATTGCAATCAATACCAAGGAAGACCTCAGAATACTAATAACATACTCACTGTTTTAAATTTCACTCTAAAACGAAAAGAGAAAACATACAGACATATCCGTCCACCTCTTCCTAACATTTAGAAATCCGAGAAACAACAACAACAAGCCTTATTCTTCTAGCAACAACCATATCCTTGAATAAACTATACTTATATGTGCTAGCATGTAACTGCTGAGTACTAACAATCACTATAAATGAAGCAACTAATAGAGGATAAACCATTCTGTGGTGTCAATTAGGAGGAGGAGGGAAGAATGGGATGGAGGGAATAGTAGTAGGGATTGTGGGAATAGAAGGAAGCTTGGGCAATGAAGGAAGAGGAGGGAGTGAATTGGGTTTGAGAAGATTCGGGAGATTTGTAGGCAAAGGTGGAACATTAATTTTTGGTTGAGGAATTGTAGGGATTGGAGGAAAAGGTGGCAATCCTGTTGGTTTAGGCAAGTTAATTAGAATTCCAGGAATGTTTGGTAATGAAGGTTGTGTTGTTTGAAGAAGATGACGAGCTGCTTCTACACTTGAACTGATCATCATGCATGAGAATGTGAGAGCCATAAGGAAAAAGGCTTTGATAAAGGATTTACCAGAGGAAGAAGCCATGTCTGTGTTGTGAGCTGATGATGTAAGATGCAGAAGAAGAGAATATAGTAAGATGATTGCTAAATTTGAGCTTTGATGAGAATCCATGGAGGTTTCATGGTGTTTATATAGACAGAGGTCGGTAGGAGGTATGTGTGGTTTGGAGAACCATAAAAGAGACTTTGAAATCTTTTTTATATTTATTAGTTCACCAAACTCCGTCCTCGACGCCTGGAACTTCGTCAGGTGACCCGTTGCCAAACTCTACAGTGCATGTATATAATGATTAATTAGGATCGAGTTCAGCAGAAATTTGTCTTGTTCACATTTAAAAATAATAAGAATTTATATTGCAAAGAATATTTCAAGAAGTTTTTGGCAGAAGTGTACTTGGTTTGGCGAACCATACGAAGACCTATGACTTTCTATTGAAGTTAGCTTGGATATTTCACCAGTTTCTGAATTTGAAATTTCAATTCAAGCTTCTAGACTAATAATGACGTGGTTGGTTCTCAACTCACCAGAGTTTTATGCTTAGAAAGATCGAACCTTAAATTTTCCCAGAAACAATAATGAGAGAGAGACAAATTGATTGGTCGTTCTTTCATTTGTAATTAAAAAATATTTTAGTCCAAAGACTCTTTCACAAATGCATGCCATATGTCACCGTGTTGTGGGCTCGAGTTTGCACGAAAGATGGAGTGGGCGGAGACAACATTTTTATTCTTGAGGCCTTTGGGTTACTGCTCATTTAATATTTTCTAGTTTTTTTTTAATTTTAAAAATTCATAACTAATTATAAAAAAAACTCGTATGATAGTGCTCTAAGATGCTATTAAAAGTTATTGAAGTCCTTTACATGATAAAAATATCATTCTAGAATGATACTCTCCTAGTTGATGCTGCTTATTCAATTTATAAACTTTCTATGTTTTTGGATAGATTATGCGCCTAAATTTCAAGATTTGATAATTCAGGCCTCACATATCTAACTGACCTGATTTTATACTTTTAGGAAAGCTCTATATGTCTACTTTACACATACCAATTCTTGTGAGCGTTGAATTTCGTTAACTATACCTTATGTAATACATCATTGACTTTACCCTAAAAGAGTTGAAACTAGACAGTCAATAACAAACATGTTAAACTCATAGTTCCAAGGATAGTCCATTGTTCCCAATTGGTCACAATCCATCTTAACATGTCAATTATACATGGCAAAGTCCCATATTGAATTTACACACTCATTGGAGTGATTATTTATTTTTCAACTTATAGCAAAACAATGCCATAATAATTAAGCACTTCGTCAACTTACCCTTACTTCTTGCTCTAACTCTTCCTTTAGAGGTATGTAACCTAGCATGGTTAGTCAATGACGGGATGAGATTCAAAGAATCCCAATAACAAACATTAACCACTCAAACATACATGGAAAAGTTTGGCATTATAACATGCTAAACTTAACAACTTTATCATGTAATGACATTTTTAAAACTATCACGCATCAATGTAAAACACATAGGCTATAACATGTCTCAAGCATAATCATATATATAAATGTATGACTTCACAAAATCACATAAGCATACAAACAAATTAATCCATGCAAGCAATAAACAAGCATATGAGGATAAGGTAAAGTTTGCTACCTTTATTATTTAGTATATCTTCTTTGTTTTCCTTTCTTTCCTTCTCTTGACGCTTGGACCCTTGTGGGTCTTGGGCAAAGATTAAAGCCTATTATCAATTTGATGCAAAGCACATTAAGAACTGACCATATTACAAGCAATGTGGCATAGGAAATTAAACTTCCTCTTGCTTGCCATTTAAACTTCAACTTTACACCTTTAATTCTATAAGCTTAAAAATTAATTTAACATGCTTGTCCCCTATAATTTTACATGAAGATTTCATTTTTAAGGTCAAATTAATCAAAATAAATTTCATTCCCTCTCATATGAGCCAGAACCGAAATGTAGTGCATTAAGGGGCAAAATTCCCATTTTGACTTCCATTGCTTCCAAACTTATTATCTCACTTGTACTTTACACAATTTTTCATTTTAAACTCATTGGAAGCATCACAATGTGCAAAATATATCTCTTAGCCTATACGTGCAGTGGCTATCAATTGGGAAAGGGAACGTGATTTTCAACATTCCAATCCATAAACTACCATATTGCCATCTCTATTCACGTCCTTAATCATGATTTGATCTTAAATCAAGGTTTATGTATTATTCCACAATTTGACAGCACCTCTCCTTAGTTTTCTTAGTTTCCAAAAGTTCCAAAGTTGAAGAACAATGCAATCCATCAACAACAATACCCATAGTCTCATTACAACACACCCAAATCATCACTTACCTAAGCCTTAACATTATTGCCTTGAAATTCCATTCTTGAACCCTAGGTTCCAACTTTTCCTCTTGATAAAAAAAAAACACAATCAAGAGAAGTTTTAGAGATCATAGATAGTCTTGAACAAGAAAACTAAATGGATTAATAGAATTAGATCACAACCTTACCTATTTCTCCACTTGATCTTCTTCCTCTTTTCTCCGTTTCCTTCTTCCTCTTCCTTTCCCTCTCAATTTCGTGCTCACCCTTGCCTCTCAGTCTCTTGTGTTTTGCTGACCTTAATTGGAGAAATGAGAAGAATAAAATGATTTTTAAATCGTCTAAAATTTTTCAAATCCAAAATATTATTTTAAAGCCTCCTTTTGATCAAATGGCAGAAAATCTTTCTTCCTTTCATCCATAGCTTCAGATTCTGCCACCTTTTCTTTTTCCTTCTTTCACTAGCTCTTGCCACATATGTACTTGAGAGAGATTATGGACCGTACTTCCAAAAATTTTTAATTATCAACTTAATACTATCCACAAACTTTCCTCTATTTTGGCCCAATTAAAATATAAAACAATCTCTTCTCCATCAAATCATAAAACTCACGCCACTCTCCCTAAATCGGGCTCAATACGGGCTCTTATTAATTTTTTATCATAGGTAAGCATTTTGAAATTTTTTTATTTAATTTGAAATAAATTCCATAATTACTTCTTTGGGATATTTCTAGCCAATAGATTGGAGTAATTCTTCCAAAATTCCATCCTTTCATATATTAGCTTTCCTTGTATTTATTGGGTCCAATTTGACTCCCACATAATTTTGCATAAATTTGGAAGAATAATAGGGCCTGTTTTTTTTTCTATTTTTTTTTCAAGAAAATTTTTATAAAATTGTTTTTAAAAATAAATAAATAAATAAATTGTTTGGATAATTGTTTTAAAAAATATGTTTTTAAAGTGATAGGGTGGTGCTCATCGTCGATGGTGACGTGGCGATGGACATCACCGTAGTGTGATATTGATAGTAAATAGGTGGTAGCCTCAAAAAATATAAAATAAAAAAACTAAAACAAGAACACAACTAAAAACTATTGTTTCTTAGTTTTTAAAAACAACTTTTTTATTTTTTTGTTTTTAAAAACAATTTATTGAATATAGCTTTTCAAACAAGTTTTTTAGTTTTTTTGTGGAATCTATGCGGTTTCCCCCAGCTAGGGTAGAAATGGGCTAGGTTAGGCTTTACTTAAATAGGTCTGGGTCTGCAAATGAGATTTAAAGACTGGGCTTGGGCCGTCAAAAGGCCTGACAAGACCTGAAGCTTGTTTAAAGACCTACTTAAAATATAAACATTTAAATAGCCTTTTAAACCTATACCTCTAAATCCATACACTACTACAAAAAAGTAAAGTAGTGACGCTTATAATTGCATTAGGAGTGGCGCTAGAGAAGTGTCACATATCTGGACGCCACTAAAAGAGGCTGTGATGCTTGGAAGCGCCACAGCATTTAATTTTTTTTTTAAAAAAATACCCTCTTATGGCGCTTGTTGGAGGAAGTGCCACAGAAGGGTATTTTTTAAAAAAAAATTAAAAATTTAAGCTAAAGAAATTTTTTTATTTTAATTTATAAAATAATATTAATTGTCCAGATTTATTTTTAAAATTGAAGATATTGAGGCTAGTGTTAAACTAGAAACTATTGGCAAAAAAGTTAAGCTAAATAAACTTATATTATGATATAAATATTATATTTTTCTTAATCATGCGTATGGACTAGACTATTTTCTTTTAAATTACTAAAATAATGTTTTTTGAAATTAAAAATTTTTTCAGGCAAAAAATGTTAAAATTGCTTAAGCCTAATCTGAAATCAAGTATTCCGAATATGTAAAAACATATGTATATGTTGGTAAATGATTTTGTACTTTAAAAAAGCTAGAAAAATAGTGTAAGGGTTAATATATACATGTACATTACACTAAGGGAACTTCCAATAAGTTCGAAGTCCTAAAATAGGATATATAAAACACACAAACACGTCTGCATAATATTGACTATTAATTTGAAAGAAAAAATTATAGAAATTATATGCCAAAAAAGAAGAAGAAAAAGAAGAAGCACGTTGAACTTACAGCTTAATTGATCAGTACAGTAGAGTGGGGGACCATGTTGCCCATTGGTGATTCAATGTTGAGTGAGGAGGAGGAGGAAACTTGAGCAGTTGGGACCAAAAGTGGAAGACAATACAAAGAAAAGAGAACAATTGAGATAGGAGTGGGGATGACAGTTGGAACAAAACAAAGAAGAAGATTTGTTGATGAAGACGTGTGTGCGTGTTTGTGTGTTTTTAAGTGGGAAGATGATAGGAAATTGAGGGAGGGGGGCGACGTCCATGGCAAGAAGATGAAAAAGGGAAAGTGAGAGAGGAGGGAATAATTAAAGTGGGAGTCAAAATAAAAGAGAAGGAGGGGGATACACACAAGAAAGGAAAAAAAAGATAAGGGTGAGGGTGGAGGCATTAATTGTGATTGGTTGGGAGTGGATTACACTATCCACTTAAAGGTTAAAATTTCTTTTTTTAAATCTGAAGGCCAGTTGTGGCACCTGGTTGGTCAGGCACCACAGCTGGTGGTAAACCTTTTTTTTTATATATATAGAACCAGCTCGTCACGTGGTGGCCAGCTGGTCAAATTTTTTTTTTTAACATATAACTAGCTACCACAATAAAGAAAAAGTTACTTCAACCACGTGTTTTTCAATTATATTTATCAATTAAAATAGTTTTTTGTATGGTGAAAAACAGAAAAGAGATTATATTTTAAAGTTTACATTTGATAAGAAACATAAGCATAAAAGTTCGACCTTTGATTTAAGAAACATATGTAATGACATCAAGTTTTGTAAAACAAGACTATTTTTTTTCCAATTCCTAACCACGTGTTTTTTTTATATATCAATATATATATATAACTATTTCATTTTTTCAATATTGCATCATAATTAATTTTTTCAAAATTGCACGAAGTTTAAAAAATAAACTATGCTCTTCAAAATTAATAAATAATGCAACTTACTAAAATTTTTTAAAATGATATATTGATTGTTCGCTGCACTCAACCCTATATATATATATATATATATATATTATATTATACTATACAAACACACCCACACATTGTTAAACACATTCATATTTGCTGCATGCGTTGTTTAGCCAATTTTTTTTAATAATATAACTAGCAAACCAGACGCCACAGCTAGTAAATTTTTGTTTTATATATATTATAAGGGACCACTTGTGGCGCCAGTCCTTGATAGGCGCCACAGGTGGCTTACACTAGTTGTGGGGCCTGGTTTTGCTGGTCAGGTGCTCCCAAGTGTGGCGCCTGTCTTATAGCAAGCGTCACACTTAGGCCAACCAGCTGTGGCACCTGGTCCATTAGGCGCCACAGCTGGTACCCAAAATTAAAAAAATAAAATAGTAAAGGAAAAAAAAGGCAGCTGTGGTACTTCTTTAAAGAAGGGCCACAAAATGTGCGCCACCTTAATTTCGACCTTTTTGTAGTAGTGATATATAACTCTATACACTTATTTACAATCCTACATTATGTTTTAAAAGTCTAACATCCATTTTTTTTGTCATAATATAAGAGCTTAGTAAAGAAAAGAAAAGAATGTTTAGTGACTATAGCTGTCTGATTAAGTATGAATGATAGAAACTAATAATCTATTGACTAATGAGATATATTTACTAGAATTGATCAAGCATAACAAGCAGCATATAAAATTGAATTTTTCCTCTTTACCTTTTCTCATATAAATTGGGACAAACTCCTCCTACTAAGTTTAGAATAATTTATTTGGCACTAAAATAAATCATAGCAATTGTTATGCTTTAGTGGACGATGCAAATCAATGGGAGAGGGAGTAAGTTAGCATTGCTATTTCAAGAGATCGAAGAGAAGAGAGGTAGAGGTGAATGATTAATGCAAAAGTAAGGGTTGAGTATAATGACTATGTGATATAAAATTTAGGATTAAGAGCCCATTTGGATCAAAGAAAATGTTGGAAAGGAATGGAATGGAAAGAAATGGAAAATATTTTGTCACATAGGTGTTGGTTTGCACTGGAAAATAAAATGGGTTGAATTGAAATTTTTCGTTTTGTTTGAAGAAAATGAGTCAAAAGACCATTTTGCCATGGAGTAAAAATATTATTTAAATATCCATGAAACTCACTCACTTTTTTATATCACATCCAATATCACATCAAGAGGCTTTTGTGACTTTAGGCATTTTCCCTTCCCACTTGAAAATTGATTCCCACCAATTTTTGTGGGAACTCATTTTCAATCATATGGCTGAAAATTGGTTGGCCCAAGAAAATATTTTCTCAAGGAAATGGCGAACCAAACGGCCCAATTTTCCCTTGCCCTCCTCTTATTTTCCATGAACCAAACGGGCCCTAAGGTCAATAAATTACTTGGATGATATTATATATACTTATAAAATATTATAAATTAGAAAAGCTGAATAAGTTAGGCCTGTATCCTTAAAGGCTAGGCCTTATGAAAATAGTCTTGGTCTATTTATCTAAATAGGCTTGAGCCTTCCTTAGTCCTATTTACTAAATAGGCTAGGCTAAACTTTCTATAGGCTAGGTCGTAGGCGCTTGTTAGAGGTATGACCTATTTCCAACCTCTTAGCCGATAGAGATTAATCCTCCTGAGGCGTATAAATCATCGAAGTGGGTTTTTCCTCTTCCAATAAAGCCTTTTCCATGCACACGGCCTGGTTCAAACCCAGAATATCATGTTGTAGAGACCCAATCATCTACTAACTGTGTCAGGCTTTTGTTGGTTTTATAAACAAAAAAACTGTTTGAAAAAATAAAATTAAACAAGCCCAAACTTTTTCTAAGCCCAAAGCTTAATATAAACTTAGAACTTCCATTTCTTGGGGATTAACTTTTTCCAATTCTAATCATAAAATAATTATTCCCCTTATTTCCCAATTGTTTTGGACCTTACATAATTTAAATTAAATAATTTTGGCTAAATACTAGTTAATTAGCCAAATAAAGCTTTTTGGCTCAATACACTTTTCTTGAGATATTTTTACCTTTAATACCACTTTTTAGCCTTGGAAATCCATTAGGACCCATTTTCCAATTCTTCCTGAGTTTTCGTAATTTCCCTTAGTCTTTTGTAGGTAAGTCTTTAATAATTACACTTTTGATCATTAGATAACTTGCTTGTCATATAATCCTCTTTAACATCTCTTGAGGATATTAAAAATGAATAACCTAGAAGCATAAGTCCCCCCTGGGGGGGTCAAATATTCTGATAACTCGCAATCTGGGAATTATAAGAACACTGGTAAGTGAAGGGATACGTATCATATTCTCTGAGCCATTCTATTCTTTCAAGGAACTTCTAAGACACTTGCACAATTAGGCTTAGTAACCTATTTAATTCATGATTATTCTTTGAGTTTCTAGGCTCAAAATTTGGAACATGACACTAATGGCCTGTAAACTCTCCTTATAAGTGGAAGATCATAGTTTTGATCCAACTTGTAATCTCATATTATTAAGTGTATAGAAATTATGATGGTATTGATAAAATATCTATACAGACAATTTTAATTATTAAAAATTTCATTATATTTTAATTCATTTTATATATGTATAAAGGTAATTTTGTCTACTGATTTATTTTATATATATATATAGAGAGAGAGAGAGAGAGGGTTACTATATATTTTGGCAAAAATATATGTATGAAGCTTTTGTCTATAGTTTTACTACTTACACCTATTCCCATGTTCTTCGTAATCCAACTAGATAACTTGATGTTTATGCATTATGTTTCCTTAATAACAAATCAAACAAAATCATATAATCATCATTCTATTACATTCCCTCTAATTCCGTAGACCAAACACACTATAAATTTATGGGAGAATTACACTTAGGTCTCAAGGAAGAAAATAAATGAAGAAATGGTCCCTAGAGATTACAAAATAAAAAAATGGTCCCATTAACATTTTTAGGAAACTATATTGACAACTCATTAACAACTCCAGGAGCCTGTATTGACAACTTAATGGGAACATTTTTTCATTTTGCAATCTCTAGGTCTATTAACTTAACACCATTAGTTTTACTGAATGGAAAATGATGACTCAACAAATTAAGTGATGACTGTGAAATTAAATGCTAAGAAAATATAATTAGATTTTAAGCTTTCACTATAAAATTTTATATTTTAAATTAAAAATAAACTAGGTCAATATGGAAGATTAGGTTGTCATAATCCACAAGGTCGTGATGTCAAATCCCATTGTCAATGTGAGGACTTTGTTAGTGGATGACTCAATTTGAGCTTGGAAGCATGCCCTAACCCTAGTAAACGCCGCGGCCTAACTCACCTAAACTGTTATTCTATCAGGAAAAAAAAAGAAGAAGAAGAAGTTTCAAATGAGAACGATGAACATTAATTGCATGAACTGCATTACTGTATAATAGCAAGTCATTAAACAAATATTACAATCAATTTTTGGGGGGGGGGTTGGGGGGACACACTGCTAAATATCACACCAAATGGAAAGAAAATAAAATGACGTATAGACGCATACAACTCTTATTAACATACCAGAGATGATTTGAAGCAATACAAATGAATTATACGTATATATCATAGCATGTTGCAGAGCACTACTAGCCACAATAGATGAAGCAACTAATAGTACCATTATAAGATGAGCCAGAAGTGAAGCATTTTGTGGTTTCAATTAGAAGGAGGAGGAGATAACACTACAAAAAAACTAACTTTCAACGGCAACTTTTAAGATCGCCGCTAAAAGTATGGTTTTTAATGTCACTGCTGAAAATGGTGCTTTCAGCCGCTGCTAAAAGTATAAGTTTCAGCGGTGCTTTTGATAGTTGCCGCTGAAACTCATACTTTCAGCGGCGACTTTTAAAAGTTAATTTCAGCTTTTTTTATGGATTGTTTTTATCACAGACAAATGTTATTTTTTAATATTTTTTGTTTAAATTTGATATTTAACATTTATGGACACTAAATATGCTATTTATTATAAAGAAAAATAAGATAATTATATATTTACATGTGTGTGGGATTTCTCTATACAAGTTTCCTTCTCTTGCACACTTACATATTAAGATGAATGTATAGAAAGCAATTAGATTCAAACGAGAAGTATAAAGTAGTGAACAAAACTGACATATAGCTAACTCATATCGTAAATATATATAATAACAAGGGGTTGTTAGGTAAAGTCTAAACTTTCAAACGTATAAGCAAACCTACCGTCTTTTAAGTTATTCAAGATTTATTATTCCCCATACCCCCATCAATATATATTTATAGATTAATAACATGTAATGATACTTTTATCTAAAATAAATTATTTCACAAATGTATCAATTAATACATATGGCCTATACTTGGTTTTCCTTTTTAATTACTTCATTTATATGTAAACACACTTAATAAGTTAAATAAATATAAAAAGTTAATACGTTTTAATTAATAATAGGATATTAATTAAATTTTTATCTTGATTTATTCAAAAATAATTTTAAAGTATCATATCAGTATACACACACACACATACACACATATATATTTTTGTTACATATATTAATATATTATAAATAATATATAGATATAATATTTAACAATATAAGTAATATTTCTTAATATATATTTATTTATGTTTGTGTTGTTATATATATATATATATTATACATATATATTATTTTGCAATAATAATCAACAGTTTCTTTATGGCTTACTGGTAAAAGGCATGCCCACAAAAAGAGGTGGTCTTGGGTTCAAACCTTAGAGGGATCATAAATGAGTTGATTTTCACACAAATGTGGTGCAACAAAGTGGCGACACGTGGCACAGGGATGAGGTGGTAAGGGACAAGGCAACATGTGGGCCTTAGTGATGACGTGGACGGCCGGTGACGGGTGGCTGTTGACCACTGGCTTTATTTTTTTAAAAAAAATTGACACTTTCTTGTCACCATTGAAAGTATAGTTTGTGTCGCCGTTGAAAGTCACTTTAGCAGTGACAAAAGTTGCCATTGAAAGTCTAAAAGTCATCACTATTGTGACTGTCGCTGAAAGTGTTAGTGGCAACAATTTTTGTCGCCGCTGAAAGTAACAGTGACTGTCGCTGAAAGTGTTAGTGGCAACAATTTTTGTCGCCGCGGAAAGTATACTTTCAGTGGTGACTTTTGTTGCCACCGAAAGTCATTTTTTTTGTAGTGTAAGAAAGGGATAGAGGGAATAGCATTGGGGATAGTGGGAATAGAGGGAATGTTTGGCAATGGAGGAAGTGTGGCTTGAGGGACTTTTGGAATGGTAGGCATAGAAGAAAGAGGAGGAACATTATTACTAATTGGGATTGAAGGCAAAGTTGGTAATCCTGTAGGCTTAGGCAAATTACTTGGAATCCCAGGCATGTTTAGTATAGAAGGATGTGTCGTTAGAAGAAGACGACGAGCTTCTGCTTCACTCGAACTCATCATGCTTGAGAATGTGAGAACCATAAGGGAAAAGGTTGTGATTACAGATTTCCTAGAAGCCATGGCTGAGTTATAATGAGTTGATGTAATTAAGATGAAGGAGGAGGAAGATAATATAAGAAGATGATTGTTGAATTTAATGTCTGATGAGAATCCATGGGGGTGTTTAGGTATTTATATAGATATATAGAGGTAGGTAGGAGGACATGTGGTTTGAGTCAAACCCCTTAATATTTTGATATTCGTAGAGTATTAAGCATATAGTTCTATAAGGCATATAGAAATAGCGGAAACATATTGACATTTGGTACTTATTTACAATATAAGAGAATCCCCATAGGTTTTGAAAAATATATACAAATGTATAGAGCATTCAAAAGAAAGCAAACGTATAAATATAGATAACCACTGTAGTTCTGGTATTCACCAGAACTTTATACACCGGTATCCCCTGTCTTTCTCTTCAAGCCACTAGCTTTTGCTGTAATGTTTTCAAGTGTAGTAAAAGAGTGAGATTCGAGCGATCTCAGTAGTAATATATATGCTTTTTCGTCATATAAAATGTGAAAAAAAATATATAATACATCATATCATGTAAAATACTAATTTGTGTTGTGTGCACACTGTCCAAGGTCAAACGACATGTTTGCAAGCACGGCTTAACTTGTGTCCATGATCCAATGACATGTTTAGACCCTGGCTTATCCGCATATACCACCGCCAGATCCCTTATCACAGCTAGGTCATGTGCTCTAAGCACTGTCATGTTGCCAAAGATGGTATACACAAAGTATACAAATTATTACATAGTATATGAAAGAAAGTGTTACTATCTTTTGTCCCTTTGCTTCTCGATAATAGTTCCTCGTACTACGTGTAACGACTCGAACTACCAATCGAGTCTTAAAATTTCAAATGTACAAGAATTAGGTTAAAACTCATTCATGTACGTCTTTAGAGACTTCTATAGTGTTTTTTGTGGTTATGTTAGTATATATTGAAAAATTACCAAAATGCCCTTAGGACTCAATCCCGTCCCCACTGTACCCCGTCTGACCATACTTTTCCAAATTTTTGACCCAGGCTCTTCTAACATATTTTCGCCTAAGGAATCCATTTTTTACCTCGGTTTTTGCAAAATCACTACCAAATGACAGTTTCACAATTTTCCAAAAACTGACAGATTTCCAGTCAACTTTGAAAATTCATAACTAATTCTAGAAAATTCCAAATTGACTGATTCCAAAGCCTAAATGAATCTCTTTAAATGTATTTTCATGGAAAAATACCCAAAAATAATCACTGATTACAAATTTTGCCTAGAAATTCGGCCAACCATTGCTGTTCCAGATTGCATTCTAGAAACAGAGCTCAACTTCTAAAAATCATAACTAAATCTAGAAAAATTGAATTGCAGTGATTCCAAGTCTTATATGACCCTCATTAAGTCTATTTTAAGAAAAAAAATATTAACTAATTCCAATTACATGGGTAAATTCCCTAGAATTATAGAAAATCATAACTTGTCCAGAAAATGTTCCAGATTCAATGCCTAACTTCAAAAATTCATATCTCACAATTCACAAACTCAAATGACACCTATTTTATATCAAATTAAATGTTATCATGTATAATTTTATTCTGGAAAGTTTCATGATTTTTGAACAAGATTATATTACTCAAAAATGTCACACAATCAAACTGCCAAAACCTGAACGTCCAGAATTTTTCCTGTTCCTCACTTAAATTTCAAAAATCATCACTCTCTCTATAGGTATTCAAATGATGCATTCTTGGACTCATTTTAAAGTTATGAATGTCTACTATATTTTTGTAAAATGTCATAATTTTTCAATAAGGTTTGTATGGTCAAAACTCAACATGAAGTTGACTGTCTTCCAAAAACGTCAGTTTTGACAGTCTGACTTCAAAAATCGAGAACTTATTCATTTTCATTGCAAATTGTACTTTCTTGATTCTATCATCAACTACACATCCTAACCTATCTATACAAACAAACCCAGTCGAGAAATCTATCTATAGCCTCTGTTTAAGCTTCTACAATTTTCAGGTAGGTACTCGTTTTTTGGACAGCAAAACAGGGTGAAGAAACCTAATATGTAACCATGAATTTATACTCTAAACTTCACGAATTTTAACTTTATACTCTCCTACACATATGTACTGAGGTTAATGAGCAAATTTCAGAACCAAAGAACCCCAAAACGCGCCCCAAAATGGTCACACAATCAATGGTTTAACAATTTTTCGGTGACAGAATTTTCTGGCAAATTTTCTCTTGTTCAAGCCACAAAAGCACCACAACAACAACCTCAAATCCACTCAAACCAAACGGTATAAGCAAGCTAAAGATGTAAGATGTAACCCCCTTCATAATTATATCCGAAATACATTATTAAAGTGAAATAGAGACTAATAATAATCAAAACTCATTTAAAATCCCATCCTTGAGATAGGGTTTTCACAGATAGTCTTTTAAAATCTATTTAACTTGGTCTCTTATTCACATTTCGAATATAATTACTATGTGAAGATAAATCACATTCATATAAATATCAGAGTGCACAACATAATCATCCCGGCAATCCTGGGTAGATACCTGCGCTAAAGATACACGGGGCACAATTGCCCATTACAATTCTTCAAATGGGGATTACACAATCTCATCTCAAATTTATAACCCTATATTCAACCGAATCATATACATTCTTCACAACTCATTGATAACCAACTACCAACTCTCATCTCGAAGGAGTCCTAGCCGCTCCCTCCAAGAGCCACTTGCCCTATCTAAATTGTTGGTTGGGGAGGGTGAGATTCGAGAGAATCTCAGTAGGGAAACATTATCAATATGCAGGCAAGATAAGTGTTTAATGCATGACATGCTTGCATCACATAACTTATGCACACATACAATGACAAATCTATAAGCTCAATGATTCGAACGATACACATATGGCCATAGCATATATTGGAACATAGCTTTAAATCATTCATACATGTTCTACATAATCAAGCAAAGCAATAACATGCATCAACACATTAATACAATTATCAGAGCATGTAGGAGAGATAAGTTCCCTACCTCCAGTCTTTTCTCCTCGATTTGCGTGCCAGCAACTCGGGATTTACATTCGATCCTACAAGGTCAAATGTACTATTTAGACACTTCCATAGTGTTTCTGGGGGTTATATGAGGCTATATACTAAAATACCCCCGGGGACTAGGCTCGGCCCCGTCGTACTCAGTCCGGCTGTACTTTTCTTGAAATTTTGATATGGGCTATTCTGACATATTTTCGCCTAAGGAATCCATTTCTGGACTCGGAATTATCAAATTCAATGTCAATTTACAAATTTACCCTTGGCAGCCCCACTTTAAGGGTTTCAGGGGTGTTTTCGTAATTATGCTTTTTCGGCCTTTTCCGAAAAAGTGACCAATTGTAGCCCCACCTAATTTTTGCTCCTGAACTCAATGGAATCATCAAACCATTGAAAATCCATCTCTAACCCCCTCCAAACTAGGCTTGGCCGAAATTCTCAATTCCCCAAGAAAAATTGGGGTTTTTTGGTTTCGGCTCCGTAAACACGTTCCTTTCTACTCCTAACCACTTTATTGACCATTACATTAGGTTAGAACTACCATTTGGTATCAATTTGGGCAGAATAACACCTAGGCCAACCCATTTTCCAAATTTACAAAAAAAGACAATCCGGTGAAATTTCACCGATTAAATCAACCACAGCAGCCAGAACAATCAAAGATTGAAGTTTCGGAAGTTACTTCAAGCTCCCTTTGGCTTTTACTCAATATGGCAGAACCCTAGCCCCTTTTAAACCATGAAAATTGAGCTTCCAACACCTTAAAGAACATGAAAGAGAAGCTTAGAAGCAAGGTTATACGCGTTAGGAGCTAGATCGTCGAAGAAATCAGCTTACCTTGCGAGATTTCTCCTCTTTTTCTCTCTAAGAGCTCTCAACTTTCTCTCACTAGTTTCAGCTGGTTCAGCATGACAGAAAATGAGAGCTGAAGAAGATGAGAAAATATTCAATTCCTTTCTGATGTCATCTTTTATTGAGATGATGTCATAATTCCCATTTTCGGATTTTCTGGCAGATTTTCTGCCCAAACTTTGAAAAATCATAACTAATTCTAGAAAAATTGAAATGCGGTGATTACAAAGCCAAATGAAAGATATTTAAGTCCTCTTCATTGGAAAAATATTTTCCATTACTAAAAATCACCACAAAATTCCAGAATTACATAAAACTCATCACTGCCCCAAAACAGAGTTCAGTTTCCATCTCAAACTTTGGACAGTCATATCTCCTAGTTCACAAAACGAAATGGCACAAATTATATGTCCATTTTGAAGCTTGAGATGTGAACTATAAGAATGAAAAGTTTCAGAATTTTTAGATACTATTTGGTCATTCAAAACGTTCACACAAACTGACTGCCCAGAATAGAGTTTCATTGGACAGAATTTCATATTTTGCATCTTTGATTCAATTGGTTCCATTTTCATACCAAACATCATTCCCACATAAATTTTCACAAGGAATCCATTGGAAATACCAAATCAATCAAATTCACATCACATTGACATGTTTTCACAACAATCTCAACATGTCAACACAATTCACATTCAATTCTTCCCTCTATTCTAAGTCAATTTGGATGTTAATCCACAATTGAACTCAAATACAAGGTTTCAGTTGTAACATCCTGGATTTTAATTAAGGGATAATAACTTCAAATGATGTAATTAATGTTAATTAAGCATATTTGAAGTGTATGTTGTGCAATGTGAAATGAAGGCAATTATTCATAATTTAATGAGTATTGTACTAATCAGGGGTAAAACGGTAAATTTACCAACCGTCTGGTTAGCTAAGGATGAGAAAACCCCTTAGTAATCAAGACCAATGGTTGAGATTGAAAGATTAAGGGGTGGAATCAAGTGGGAATGAGTTTATATGAAATCATGATAGGGAGAATGAGATGGTGACAAGTGTCCAAATGAGAGCCATTGGATGGGTCAACAATTTCAAACTCTTTTCTCTCTCCCTCTTAAGTCGGCCAAGTGTATGGGAAGAAGGAAGGAATGATCATCACCCTCACCTACTCATTTCTCTCTCCATTCCCTCCATTTCCGGCGAGCAAGTG
Source organism: Inga leiocalycina (assembly GCA_963242795.1). Lineage (NCBI taxonomy): Eukaryota > Viridiplantae > Streptophyta > Magnoliopsida > Fabales > Fabaceae > Inga > Inga leiocalycina. The sequence goes on from OY725321.1 coordinate 67,294,811, forward strand.
TGAAAGAGAAAGGAAGGGTTTGAAATTAAGATAGGTAAATGACTTCATAAGCTTAAACACTTTTCATTGATATTGTTCCAATGGTCAAGAGCTTTATTTCCATGTTTTCAGACTTTGGATTTGTGGTGTATGGCAACTTGAGGGAAATTGAAAGTTGAGGAATCCAAGTTCTGAATTCAGCAAGTGAAAGAGGTAGGTTTTTGATGAATTGTGGTATATATATTAGGATGTTTGCATAACCAATGGAAATTCTGGAAATTTGACCTAATTATGATGTTAAATGAAGGGTAGACTTTGGTGAGAGTGTCACTGTTCATTTGGTCAGTTTTGACATTTGAGAGTGATTAGGAATTGATTTGAAGTTGAATAAGGGAAAGTGTTAGAATGAGGTTTTGAGTGGTTTGATGATTTAGAGAGAGAATGTGTTGAATGGGTTGAATTTGAGTTGTTTTTGGTTGCCAATGGGTTCCTTGTGTTGAAATAAGTGATAATGAGCTCTAACACAAGTTTTAGAACCATTGGAGTGCAATTGGTGAATTCTGGTAAATCAACTCAGTTGCTGCGTTTTGGGTATCTGGTGTCATTTCTCAAGTAAGGGAAGAACTCACTCGAGCACAGGATGAACGTGCTCGAGTGAGCATGTTGTGCTCGAGTGAGGGTGCCTTTTTGGTGCTGCGGGTGAGTGTCTCAGGGTATCACTCGTGAGTGATTGCTAAGAGTGCGCCTGGCACTCGCGAGCATTGGGGGATCACTCGAGCACTGGGACTTGTGCTCGAGTGAATCTGTTGCCTGGGAGTTGGGTTGCTCTCGGGTAGACACTCGCTGGTTGTGCTCGCAAGCACTGGGGGTCAGTGCTCGAGCACAGGTGTTTGTGCTCGAGTGAAGGTGGAGGAAGAGGTTGAGAGATGCTCTCGGGTAGACACTCGCAGGGCCTCACTTCTGTGGTGCTCGAGTGTGCTCGGGGTCTCTGCTCGAGCACAGCCTCTTGTGCTCGAGTGAGAGTGTAGGTTGGTCGCGGGAGTTGCTCTCGGGCAAGCACTTCCTGTCTCACTCGCATGTGTGCTCGAGTGAGAGCGAGGGTTGTGCTTGAGCACGGTCTTCTGTGCTCGAGTGAGAGGGCCAAAAATCAGAGTTTAGCTTTCCAAAGAGGGATCTTTGGGGATAGTTATTCCAACCCTTTAGGCATATGTTTAGGCATATAATGGCCATCTAAAGAGACCAAATACTAACCAACATAAAGTATTATAGAATTAAGAACTTGGAAAAGAGATTGACCTATTGTCCCTAATTTGATTATAGGATTTGACATCTGCCGTCCTCGGGAGCCCACTGAGCCAGTTAACTTCGGGAAAGAGCGAGGTAGTGACTTTTCTTTCGTACCATTTAAGATGCATTGTATGTGTGTATGATCAGTGATTTGTGATAAATTCGGATGTTTCGACTTATGTGGATATGTGTTAGCACCGTCAGTCCAATAGTCCCTGAGTAGCTAACAACGGTTCGGGTTAGGACGGTGTGCCTTCCCGGCGGAGAAAGGGGATGAGGATGAGGTGTGATTATGTGACATGAGGCCGATAGGCTGATTGTGAGGCCGACGGGCCATTTGTGAAAGCCGGTTAGCTGTATGAGCTATAAGGCTATATGTATGCACGGCCACGCCAATAGTCCCTGAGTAGCTAACAACGGTTCGGGTTAGGGCAGTGTGCCTTCCCGGCGGAGAAAGGGGATGAGGGTGGAGTGTGATATGCCACGCCAATAGTCCCTGAGTAGCTAACAACGGTTCGGGTTAGGGCAGTGTGCCTTCCCGGCGGAGAAAGGGGATGAGGGTGGTGTTTGATATTGGTTGCTGCTGCTGTATGATGATTTGCTTACATGCTGTGTGCTTATATGTGGTATAAATGTTTAGTTACTACTGGGATTCTTTTGAATCTCATTCTTTCCTTTGAACTAACATTTCAGACAGGACGGGTGGCTCCAAGGAGAAGCGCGTGACCCGGAGCGAGTAGAGTTTCGTAGGGACATTTATTTTGGGAATGTTGGTTAGACTGTTTGGATAGGGATTACTGTATATTGTTGGGTTGTAAATAGTTTAAATACTTAAACCTATAATCCCTTTAGCAGAATTTGAAACTATATATCTATAGTTGAACCCGGGGTTTGCCGGGATTTTGGTTATACACTCTGTCATACATAAATGTAGTTAAACTGCACAAGTGATTATATTCGATAATTGAACCTGAGACCGAGAGGGGAATGAAGTTTTGAAAATTTCATAACGTCCCTACTATTAAAGGGAATTTTAAATGAGTTTTAATCTATTCGACGGTCTCTAATCTAATTTAATTACCAAACATCGAATTATAATTACGTGATTAAAGGCAGGGTGTTACATCAGTGCTGCTCACAACACACACGAATCACATTCGAGTGCCAAATCACATCATATTCTCCAAAAGGGTTATTTATCACTAACCACATCCACTTTTGAAGTCATTAACCCTTAATCACAATTTGGGATCTTGTTAAACCGGGGCTTAACAATCCAATAATCTCAGGCTTATTCTCTAGCCTCGAGTCTCAAAAGCTGGAGTATTACATAAGAGACTCAACTACAAAAGAATATGGTGTTGCATGAATGATTTGTAGCCTCCTCTTCCTCCAGTTTAACTCTCTCTCACTCACGTCTCTCTTTCGTTCTCTCTTCTGTTTTCTTTCTTTTTGCTTTGGATGCAGAATGTAAATGGACGTGTGAGGAGGCTGATATGATTTATTTAATAGGTGTGTATGTGTGTGTGCTGTCCACATTTGGCTGGAGAGTATGTGTGTAGTTTATTGGTTTATCCTTTTGTCTTGTGCAATTCTAAGAAAAAGTATGTGTGTGCGTTGAAGAAGCCTCCAGGTGTGCAAGCAAAAAGAAGATGGAGTGATTAAGTTTTAGTGTGTATCGGTAAGTTTATATATATACATATAGGTATATTTTTATCCTATTAATTACACATACTAGGCTCTAATTTTTCCCTTTGTCTAATTTAAGATTTCTTAAATTTTGCAGGTTTCATAATTTGACTTATTATCTAATTTCTATTTAAATTTTCTTTTTGAAAAATTTAACCTTTGACTAAATTTCTGGATATTACATATTGGACAACGACAAAAGAGACTTTGAGATACTTATATATGTGTTTGTAAATATAGACTTAGAGTGTGTTCTGATTAGCTTTTAGAGAATAACTTTTGGAGAAAAAGTGGAGAATAGCTTTTGGAGAATAGATTATGAGGAGAATAGATTATGAGGAGAATAGATTATGGAAAACCATGGTTTTAATAAAATGAGAGTGTTTGGATGTTGTGATCAGAATAACTTTTTTTCATGATCAAATTAGTAAAAAGGACATTAACTTTTGTGATAATTACATATAAAGAATAAGATTATATTTTATGTATTATTTAAGGGTTAAGATCCAAATTTAACAGTCAACTTTTTTCTAGGGAGTGTCTGGTACAAATAAGTTTTGGAAGTAAAAAATAATAATGAACAATTAAAAAGGATGTAAATTTAACAAAACCGTTAAATTTTACCTAACGACGTTAAATTATAAGAGAAGAAAACCTCTAACGGCATTAAAAATGATGCATCTTAACCCATTATTTAACATTGAATTTCATAATTAATACCAAAAATGAAATAAATTTGTCTATATGTAATGTTAATTAACTTAATTATTTTTTCTAATATAATTAAATTAGATAAATAGATCTTATATTAAAGATAAGAAAGAGTATTAAAATTTTAAAATATTTTTTAAAAAAAATATAGTGATGGACGAGATTTTTAGAAAAACTGTGATTTTTTTTTAAAAAAAACAGAAGAGAGAGAGTGTATGTGGTGTGGGACCCACAGTAAAAAAGGACGAATAAGAAATAGGCAATGGGGCCAACATAGCATGAAAAGCAAAAAAATCAGCTTATGGACAAAATCATGGTTTTGGGCTGAAACCATGGTTTTGTTGAAAAAACGGGATTATGCCTTCTGAGGAGGTGTTCGGCTGCTATTTGACAAAACCAAGGTTTTGTTTGAAAAATGCGTTTTTTCCTGCTATTTAACCTTGTACAAGATTTTAGTTTGGTCCACAACTTTTAAAAGTTTATTCTTAGTCCTTTTACTCAAAAATTGTTGGTCTTAAATGACAATTTTTTGTAAGGAAAATCCCACATAAAGATTGTTGAATTGCCCAAATCCTAATTTGGGTAACTGAACTCAACAAATCATATATCAGGTTATGCATTTTAATTAAGGATTTTAAACTTGGGTCAAATTACCTCCATATCCCTTAATTATTAAAACTGCAAAATTAAAAGCATAACCTATGGGTAATTAAACCTTCTTTATAATATGAAGGAAGCAAATGATGGGAGAGAGAAGGAGCAGAGGAAGCAAAATAGAGTATCAAGATGTTGCAGAGATGAAACTGAAGAGATTGTGGGAATGCCAGGTATAATTATTCCCAAATTTGGGTCAAATTGACTCTTAAATTGGAGAGATTCTAGTTGGGCTGAGTTATTCCTAGCAGCATCTTGAAAACTTTCATTAGAGCTGCAAGAGTTGCAGAATTTTCTTGATCTTCTAGGTGACACGAAACTCAGGCATATTTATTCTTGGCCTAAAAAAAACTGCTATAATACGTGTGAAAGTAAGTACAAACATGCAATGAAAATTGCCACAAACTTGTAATAATCTTATATAATACAAAACCATGTTCTGGAATTCTCAAACGCACCTCTAGCTCATTTGGGTTCCATTTTGTGAAAATGAAAACTCAAATGGACTAAGAAAAGTATAATATATAGAAGAAATTCTCGGGAGGGTCATTTCAAAAAAAAAGATTGAAAAACGGTATGTATGAACTATGAAGTATAAAGTATAAACATGAAATTTATTCCGTTTTCAATTTTATTTTTTAATAATTAAAGGATATAGAGGTAATTTAACCTAAATTTTAAATATCTAATTATGAAGCATAACCTGATATATAATTTGTTGAGTTCAGTAACCAAAATTTATATTTGGATAATTTAACTGTCTTTACATGATATTTTTCCTTTTTTTATAACATTTATTATTATTTTGAAAATTAAAATTTATATGTTAGTAGTTGATTAACATTTAATGGCAACATTTTTTTTAGCAACGGCCATTAGAGATAAAAGATCAAGGGATCAAATTATTAATACTTTTTTTTTTTTGCCAACAAATTATTAATACTTTATATAATACATATGTGTGCGTGTGTATATTCTGTTGTGGTACGTAAGACTGATAAAGTGGTTCGTAATTCGTAAAAGGATGATGTGATGGAGTCCGTGGAGAAGGAAAAGTGTGTCTATACTCTATATAGGTGCCCGAAAAAAAAAACAGAAAGTGTGTCTGTATGCACATAGCCAAACCGGTGTCTCACATCAGTTGCTTTCCAATATTGATTATCTTCCCACTCATGTAAGGTAATTAAATCCGGATTGGTCACTAAATTGATCAATGTATTGGAATAAGGGTTAATGAGTCAGATCGAAGTCAAACCGAAACTAAACCGAGTCTAAACCGGTAAGAAATTGAATATTTCAGGATTATTAATATGAAATTCTAAATAAAAAAATTAAAAAAATTGATTTTTATCAAAAAAAAATCAGACCGAACTGGTCCATTGCCCGGTTCAGAGGTTTCCGGGCCGGTCCGGTTCGGGTTTGATTACACTGCATTGATGTAACTCTCTAATTTCTTTTTGTAATTAATATATATTGTCTTTTTATAAAAAATTATAGGTGTCTCACATGCTTCCGAACACGAGCCACATTAATGCTTAATCGATCAGCATAATTCAGGACAAATTCCTCATGTTTCAATTTAAGTGAATACGAAGTTCCGCACAATGGAATATACGTATTATTATAGCTAGAAGTGAAATTTATATTCTTCCTTCCTACTATTATATGATATATATAAATATTTGTGTGTGTGTATGACTTTTGTCGTTAGATTTTAGAGAAAGTACTTCCTCCAATCTTAAATATAATACTTAGTTGAAGGATTTATTTTGATTATAAATATAATATTCTAATTCATTATGTGTCTGTTAAATTCATAATTTTTCTCAAACTATCAATTTTAAAGAGTTTTTATCGATGAGGGTAGTTTTTAAGGTACATGATGAAAGCGCTATTTTAAAAAAAACTAATACATATTTTTTGCAAATAAATAATTTAACTAATTTTTTAAGTATCAGTAAATTAGTTACTTTGTAAATATCCTAAACATATCCTATCAATATTTTATTTTTTTAGCTAAACATATCCTATTAATAGTTTGTTTATTAAGGGGAGAAAATCATATATTCATCGATAAGTGCCCATGCGCGAAAGTTCTGGGAAGAATTGTAGCTAGTTTGGAGAACCATAAGAAGACATTTTGAGCCTTCAGAGAGTTTTCGTAGCTCACCAGGTTCTGAATTTGGGAACTTGCAAGCTTTTTGACTAATAACGAGTTGGTTGGCTCTCGGTTCCAAATCTAAAATTTTACAAGAAATTACTAATGATAAAAGGACAAATTATTTATACACTACAAAAAAAGCATCAAATTACCGACAAAATTATCTAGGGAATCACTTTTATTGATAATTTCCAATGGATTTTCTGTCAGAAAAATTCTTGACGGGAAAAATTTCATCAGAAAATCATTTTTCCGACGGACTTACCGACTAAAAAAAATTCAGTAGGCAATTACCGACGGATTGAAGATGGAAAAAAATCCGTTGGTAAGTACTGACATATTACCCATGAAATTTTTTTATCTGTAATTATTGACTGCTTAGCCACCGAATTCCGTGGGAAATATGTAGGTAAAATTAATAATTTTTTAATTATATTTTAATAATTTATATAAAATTAAAAAAATTAAAAAATCTATAAAAAATAAAAATATTCAAATATCATAAAATTAATATTTAATATAATATATTTAATATATATAATATTATTAATAAAAATTTTAAATGAAATAAGAAATTAAAAATCTTAAATGAAATAAGAAATTAAAATTTTTTAAATTTTATATTATAAAAAGTGAATATAGAATTATATTTAAATATATATGAAATATCATATATATTTATATAGAGAAAACTTACATCCAGTTTCTTATATCCAGTCCAACCAGTTTTCCAATCAACAAGTGCCAGTTGTATTTTTTAAACAAGTGATCATTAACTCCGTTACTCCTCTCCTTCTCTGGTCATGACCCCCAAATCCCACAACCCTATTTGCCGTTAGGTCTCAACGATCGGGAATAAAGAACAGCGGCCAAGGAGAAGTGGTGTGGTAGTGGCCAAGAATATCATACAGAGGTCGGCGGAGATATAAGCACCAAATTCTGCTGTTCATGTTGCTCGTATTGTATACTCTGCAACATACTGCTGTGTTGCCTAATTCATTGTTTTTTTTTTCTTGGAAAACTCCTTTGGGAGGATCTTGGATGGCATGAGATGAAAAAAAAACCCATGGGTCTGCAATTATTTGTAGCTAGCTTGATCACGCCGAATATATGCCTCATTCAAAGGTTCTAAGTCAATCTTTTGTGGTGAATATTACCAGAGTCGGGCAATTTGTTTAGTTCAACTTGTGTATACCCTTCAATATATGTGGGGAAAAAACTTGTACATCTTTCGTTATTATCAACATGAAACTCCTTTTGTTCTTTTTCGTTGTCTTTCTTTTCATACAGTTTGAAGGCTGAAGAGGTAGTCTTTCCATTCAAAGCATATATATGTATTTGCAGTCATCGCCTTTGGATTTGTTAACCGACGGAATCATGGATAATTAATTGGAAAAGAAAAAAAAGCAAGCAAAAGATCCACCCCCTTTCAATTTGTTAATAGAGAGAAGTGAAGCCACGGTGGTTTGATTTGATTTGTCATCAATGGAAATCAATATCAGCCGCTGGATTGCTCCTTTTGGTTTTAGAGCTATGGGTTTAATCGACTTTGTCACTTGTGAACGGAGATGGAGAAGAGTAATGGAGTTAAATGATGGCATGTTTAAAAAATCCAAGTGGCGCTTATTGATTGGAAAACTAGATAGACTGGATATAAGTTTGGTCCTATTTATATCAATATTAAATATTTAAATGAAATAAGAAATTAAAATTTTTTAAATTTTATATTATAAAAAATGAAATATATAATTATATATTTAATATTATATATATTATATTTTTTTAAATTATTACATTATATATATTATTATGTGAAAAAATAACGAAAAGTCAAAGCAGCTCACCTGACAAAGGCATCAAGACACATACCAGAGGTCCAATGTTTGAATCCCACCTTTGTCACAAAATGCAGCAATTATCTCACAGAGACATATGGCCCCCTAGGGGATGTCGGATGCTGGACAAGCGATAGGGGGCCTCTGATGATGTCCATGTGGCCTTTTTTAAGGGCGCAACATGGATTTTATTTTTTTAAAAATAATATTAAATTACCGACTGATTATCCATGAAAAAATTCTATCGGTAATTATTGATGGAAAAGTTCCGTCAGTAATTACTGACGAAAATTTTCCGTCAGAAATCCGTCAGTAAATTCTTACAGAATTTTTCCGTGGGTAATCCGTCGGTAACATTCCGTCAGAAAATTCCATCGGTAATTTCCATGTACTTTTTAGAGACGGAACGTATTCTGTCGGTAATTGCGTTTCCATTGAAATTCTGTCAGTAATTTTGTTGGAAAACTAAAATTTTGTGGGTAATTCTCTCGGTGATTTGATATTTTTTTTATAGTGTTACTTGTTCTTTCATTTATCTATTATTGAGAATGGAGAACGACGCTTGATGACTTTTAAGTAATTTAATGATAATTAAATACCTTAATTTTTGGCAATATAATATGTATATTTATAACCAATTGATATCTACACATAAAGTATACCACACTAGTCCTTACTACATAAGTCTAGTTAATTCGTCAAAAAGTTTTTATCCTAAATATAAGTTCACCCTAATAGTCCCTAATAAATGTTTTCTAATTTTACCCTGTTGAAAATTTAGGTGAGAGAAAATGTATACCATTTATCTCTTCTATAATACTTATAGTAACACCGTTAAAAATTGTTTCATTAATGCCCGTTTTTGGAGAAAATGTTTATATTAACACGATTAGTGTATTATATTTATTTTGACACTAATAAATATCAATATCCATATTTATCGCTCTCTTTTGGCTATCATAATTATTTTATCATAATTATTTATCTCTCTCTTTTATAATTCAGTATCAATATTTTATATTTTATATCCATAAATTATTAGTTTGCCCTCATGGTTCAAGAAGTTATCATAATCAAAATTGAAACTAAGTCTGCAAAAAGTTTAATTTTCAAAAAATATAGTTGGCCCCATGATACCGTGGGTAAAATGGGTTGGGCCCACCAGCCCTCCAAAATTGGCGGGTTCAGCCCACGAGCTATCTCACTTTTTTTTTTAAAAAAAGTTTTTCTTATAAAATAAATCCAAATACCCTGATCGCCTTTCCTTTGATGCTGTGTTTAACTACTTCTTCGTACTTTTTATTTGACACTTTTTATTTTCATATTATATTTATTTATTCTACTCTTATTAAATTTAAAAGAGATGTATTTATATGTTTTTGTGATGTTAGTAGATGAAAAAAGAAAGGAAAGTAAGAATGAAATTAGCTTCCTAACACAGGTGTAAAAGAAAAGAAGTGTGATGTGAGTGAGTGAAAGAGAAAGAGAGTGAGAATTAAAAAAAAAAAAGGAGTGAAATAAATTTTTTTAAAAAATAGGCGGGCTAGGGCTGGCATTTTGCGAGCCCGTGAAGGGGTGGGCTACACTAGCCTGCCCCTTCGGGCTTGCAGCCTGCAGTGGGCTGACCGAATTCCCAATGCTACACATGATTATAATAATGCTTTTATATGTATATATATATATATATATATATATATATATATATATATATTAACGTCGTCAATGTATTCCGTTCTGTGTTCTTGATTCTTCATTGTTAGTAATATCAATTCTTCATCCCTAATATCATGGTAGGTTGCCCTTATGAACTCATTAGGGATATTGACGACCGCAAGGATACCTTAGCTACTGTTGCTCGGGTTATCAGGAAGTGGACAATGAATAAAAAGATGTTAACTTTTGATGTATGGAAAGTTCGCATAATTTTGACCAATGAGAAGGTTTATGATTCACACCTATAATTTCATTATTGAGTTTTGGGTGCTCTCTATGTTATGGCAGTCGTATTCTTCATGCAAGGCCATAGGATTGAGGGTGCAATTATGTAGAAGACGAACCTTTGGAGATTCATTCAAGACATAGTAGGGGGGAGGTCTACCGGTTAGAGAACTTTAAGGTTATGCCTAACGATGATAACTTCAAATTATGCGACCACCCTTAGAAGCTTACTTTGCATGGTATGACATGCTTCATTGAATCTAACGTGCCGGTAGCTCCAAATTTATTCAGTTTTGTGCCCATCAAAGACACTGCCGCCTACACACCATTAAACAAGGGATTGATTGGTTCATTCTGATTAGATGTGTGCCTGATTAAAATCATTTTATGTTTAGATAAATTTATCGGTCAAGATGTCTTACATAAGCAAAACAATCATGCAGATGCTATAGGGTTTTTACATGCATTTGGGAGCTTGGTCGACAATCAATGAGGGATTCCTTAGACAAAAAAAAAAAACTTGATTCAGCCATCTCTGATGAAAAGTTGGCAGTTGCACTTACCTCAATCCTTTTTTCCCTCCTTTTATTTGATCTTTTGTGCCTTGTAGTATATAATTTTTTAATTTAAATTTCTTTTTTCTAATTCTGATTTCCTGATTTCTTTTTTAATTTATTGTTTGTTTTTATAATGAATTTCATTATCAATTATCAATTACAACTATTAAAATATCTTGTTGACATACTATCACAATCGCATGGGAAAATCGCCCAAAAATACCTTTGGGGTAAATTAATTGCTGAATGCTACCAAGCGTGGAAGCAATCTTCCGTGTGTGCAAACAATCTTCCATTATATGCAAAAATCTTCTATGTGTGCAAAAACCTTCCATGTGTACATGCAAAATATCTTCCATTCAAGTGCAACAGATTTTCCAAGGTAGCTTTCAGCAATTAATTTGTCCTAAAGGTATTTTTAGGTGATTTTCCCCAATCACATCCATTTTGTATTATTTGGAAGTTTAGCCGTCGAAACATTTGAAGCCAAAACTAATGATATGCAGACTCCTAAATCTTTAAAATAGATTATTATAACCAACAGAAAGTTGGTCTAATGGTGAACGGTCCCGCTAGACCCATATGGATATTGAGTTCGAGTTCTATAGGAGATACTTATGTTAGAAGAGGCAACCACAAACCTTGAACCGGTTATCTAATGATAATATAAAACAAAAAGATTATAAAATAATTACATGATTTATTATGATTACAAATAAATTTTACTCATATCGTGTAACGCAAGGGTAACAATACTTGTTTTTTTTTCCAATACTCATTATTGAATATGGGCAAATTTAAAATAGTTAATCAATTTAAGACATATTAAATGTCTTAGCTTCTATTCCTTGGTATGTCAGATTTGGTCAAATTCAACTTATAATAAGTACCAGAGTGGTATTTTGGCGCTTGTTTGATTCTTTTTTTAAAAAAACAATAAAACTTTTTTGGAAAAATATTTTCAATAAGTTGTTTCTAAAAATAAAAAACAAGAATTTTTTAAAAACAAAAAAATAAAAATATTTTTTAATTGTTTTCTTATTTTTGTTTTTCTATATATTTCTTATTTTTTAAAGCTGCCCCCTACCTACTATTGACAGTTTTGACACCACACCCAGCGCCGATTAGCAATTGCATTTTTTAACATGTAATGAATGGGCTTAAATATAACATCTAGACATTAGCGGGCTAAAATTAAAGATGTCATAATCAGGCTTAGGCTATTTGGGTATATAAATGGGTTTAATTTTGTGGTCTCTGATCTCTTTCTGATCAGATTTTCTCTTCCCTCTGTGCCTATTTCTTCTTTGATGCGCTTTTTGTTGAGTGATCTATGCAATGTGATTATACTTTGATTACGGTATTTGCAGTAGAATATTTTGATCCAAAACACAACTCTTTAACCATCATTCCTTCAGTTAAATAAGCAATTTCCTCTATCTCTTTTCGTTGTCTAATTCAATAGAGTACTCAAATATAGGGGCTTTAGAAGTTTCAGATGAGATCGAAGAACATTAATTGCATAAACTGCATTATTGTATATAATGGTATGTGTGAAAACAAATATTACAATCAATACTAGGGAACAAAATACATACAGTTATCAATGTCACACCAAAACGGAGTGAAAAGAAAATGGCATGCATATAGCGACTTACAACTCTTCCTAACATACAGATACACGAGAAATAAAGCAAATTTAAACGAGTACAAACGAATAATAAGTATAAATGCTGGCAAACCAGCCACAATAGATGAAGCAACTAATAACAGGTGAGCCACAAGTAGTGAAGCATTTACTGGTTTCAATTGGAAGGCGGAGGAGAGAAGAATGGGATAGGAGGAATAACAGTGGGGATAGTAGGAATAGAGGGAATGTTTGGAATGGTAGGCATAAAAGGAAGAGGAGGAAGTGTAGTTGTTGGTTTTGGAAGATTTGGGAGATTTGTAGGCAAAGGAGGAACATTATTACCAATTGGGATTGTAGGCAAAGGTGGTAATCCTGTAGGCTTAGGCAAGTTACTTGGAATTCCGGGCAAGTTTGGTATGGAAGGCTGTGTTGTTTGGAGAAGATGACGAGCTGCTACGCTCAAACTCATCATGTTCGACAGAGTGAGGGCTACAAGGAAAGCTGCGACGAAGATGGATTTGCAGGAAGAGGCCATGGTTGAATTATGAACTGAACTAGAGAAGAGGAAGAAAAAGAAAGATATATGAGAATGCCTTGGTTTGAGTTTTGATGAGAATCCATGGGGGTTTCTTGGTGTTTATATAGATAGAGGTAGGTGGGTATTGTTATGGTTTGGAGAACCATGAAGAGACTTTTGGGATCTTTTTGTTAGTTCACCAATATTATTGGAGTATATATATTATTGAGGTACCACCGTAAGACTGATAATGTGGTTGGTAATTCGTAAAAGCTTATGTGATGGAGTCCATGGAGGTTGGAAAGTGTGTGCTCGTCGCAACTATGAGTGCCAAGAACATATTACTAGAATTTCAACGGTTCAAATTTGAGATTTTTAAAAAATAATTTATTTTTTAAAGAAATTGACAGTTAAGATATATTTACTATTGATTCTGTATAAATTAAAATATCTTTTTAAAGAAAATAAAAAATAAAAAATTTAATCCGAACCATCTAAATTAGATATGAACGGTTGATAATAGTTATAAACTTTTGTTTGCTCATCATTGCGCCAAGTACTTAAACCGTTTCCCTCTATAAAGCCAAACACGTGCCACATTAATGCATAATTTGACTAGGTTCTAATTCAGGACAAGTTTGTCATGTTCAGATATGAAGCGAATATATAAGAAGTTTTGGCACAATATGTATTTTATTGAAAAGTTTTAGTTGAGTTGGTTACTGGGGAGCCATCATGGCCTAGTATACCTTCAGACTTAAAGAATATTTACAAAGATAGTTACAAATTGCCAATTAAGAAGCTTCTCACATCAGTAATAGGATTTTAACTAAATACCTTATTGACTATGAACCAATTCCTTTTCAACAAAAGCAATTTTTATTGTCTTTTTTTAATATTTATAAATCAATTAACAGATGGAGTAATTAACATACCCTGACACCCTTGTCAATGGTTTGTTAAGAAAAAAGGGCATATATTCATCGGCGTAAGCTTTTTGGAAGAATGGTACTTGGTTTGGAGAACCATATATATATATATATATATAGCTCACCAGCTGCTGAATTTGGGAACTCAAGCTTTTTGACTAATAACGAAGTTGTTGGCTGACGTGCCTCTCAAGCTGAATTTGGTATATGTGTGTGTGTGTAATAATCTATCGGAATGACATTTGATGACGACTTTGAAAGCAATTTAACGATAATTAAATGCCTTAATTTTTTGCAAAATGATTATTTAAGGACATTCTAAAAATATTATTGCAATTAAAAATCTTGAATTTCTTATATTCTGAAAAAAAAAACTAAATTGCAGCAATTACTCAATGCATATGGAAGAGGAATATGAGGAGAATATTTATTTTGTCATAATATGAGACACATGGAAGCATTTTTGGCTAAACACAAAAAGGGAAAGTCAACAAGTCAAATTAACTTGTGCTAATTTAACATTAAACTATATTATTCAAGGAGATATTATAAGAGATCATTTTTCCTCTTCAAAGAGCCATATTCTCGTGTAGGACATGAGAAAAAGCAAGAGGGAATGATACATGACTCAAAATGAAAGCAAGAGGAGACAATTTGATCAAGTTATAAAAGGATGATCACTTGGTCAACAATTGCAACTAATTAAAGAAAGCAATATGAAAGGAGGTGAAATATGATAAAGTGAGAAACTCTTTTTGCTCCTTCAATAGCTAATATTTTGGTCAACAATTGTAGGCCAAACATATGATGATATCTTGAATAAAAAGGGTAGCCATTTCAGTCAAAAAGAGAAGAGGAAGGAAAGAGAAAACTTGAAGCAAATTACACTTGGTTAATTCACCATAAGTGTATGACCAAATGAAGTAATTTTCACCACAACTTTTCTCTACTTTTGGACCATATTTTTTGTTCGACTTTAAGAGATAAGAGGGGCCAAAAATCTTATCATTAAATCACATATTACCTCTCTCCTCAAGTTGGTTGCAGCTGCCATACGAAGAGCTTGAAAAATCAAGTTTAGGTGAGCTCTTTGATCTTGCTTTTCACCTCCTTAATCTCATCTATGGCTCAAGTGTCTATCATAAACATTGTTCTACTTGATGAGAGCTTTATTTCTATGGTTTTAGAATTTCAAGAGGAGGTGTTTTGAGCCATCTTCCAAGAACAAAATCTGAAAAACCAAAGAAAGGAGCAAAGGAGAAGCAAGAGGTGAGTATTAGCTTCAATTTGAGCTATTAGTTGTATAGGTTGAATGAGTATTTCGACATATATAATTCTACCTTGATTTTATCCAAGTTAGGGGTTTGGAGAAGTCATGGTGTTTTGGTTATGTATTTGGTGTTTTATGATGATTAAAAACCATAGGACACAAGTTTGATGCCCAAGTTGGGAATTTGGTAATTTTTGAAATTTTGTTGATTTTTTCTGCCGAAATAGGACTTGGAAAATAAGTGAAAATTTGTTTATTTTGATGTTACCATTGTGTTTTACATGAAAAATTATGTGAGTATAGCCCCGGGTTGTGAATTTTGGGCCATTGAAACTCAAATGCAAAACTGGATTTTCTGCTAAATAGGATTCTAGCGAGGTACCCTGATTGTGTAGTGTTTTTGGATAACTAAATGATGTCAAAAAATTTTGAAATTTTCTAGTTTTGTAGTATACATTGCAAGCTTTAAATTGACAAATTATGGGTGTCATTTTGATATGTGTGCTGAGAGTTATGCATTTCCAAAGTTTGAGGTTGAAACTAGGATCAATTCTGGAACAACAAGGAGATTTGTTGAATTCTGTATTTTTGTGGTTATATATGGCAGTGATTCATATTTTTCCTGTAAAGAGGACTTAAAAAGCTTCAAGTAGGACTTGGATTCACTCCATTTCAATTTTTGTAGAATTAATTATGATTTTTCAAATTTTGGAGAAAATTCTTGCAGATTTGGTTCAAGTGTGCAAAAATTCAAAGGTAATGGCACATGGTATTAACTATGAACTCGAAGGTTAGAAAATTGGGCTTTAAGGTTAGTTGACCACTTTATCTCATTAGTTGACTTGATTAAATGTCCCTAATAATAACAAAGTTAAGTGTTTGTATTAAAGAAGAATTGGATTAAATAATAGCCTATCGTCCGTATTAAAGAAGAAAATGTACCTGTCGTGAATGAATTCCCTGAGGTTTTCCCAGAAGATATTATTGGATTGCCTCCAGAAAGAGAAGTAGAGTTCACCATTGAAATCGCACCAGGAGCTGGATCTGTATCCAAAGCACCTTATAAAATGGCACCAAATGAAATGATGGAACTAAAGAAGCAAATTGAAGAACTTCTAGAGAAAGGATTCATCCAACCCAGTGTTCCACCATGGGGAGCACCAGTATTGTTTGTCAGAAAGAAGGATGGAAGCCTAAGGCTATGCATTGACTACAGAGAGTTGAACAAGGTGACTATAAAGAATAAATATCCGCTTCCCCGAATTGATGATATCCTTGATCAATTGTCTGGATCTAGTGTGTTCTCGAAGATTGACCTGAGATCAGGTTATCATCAGCTGCGAGTAAAGGCTGAAGATATACCGAAAACAGCTTTCAGGACTAGATATGGTCACTATGAATTTTTAGTGATGCCCTTTGGCCTGACTAATGCACCTGCCGTGTTTATGGATTACATGAACCGGATCTTTCGTCAGCACTTGGATTAGTTTGTGGTAGTTTTCAATGACGACATCCTGATTTATTCTAAAAATAGAGAAGAGCATGAGGAGCATCTGAGGATCGTGCTAAGCATTTTGAAGGAAAAACAACTCTTTGCCAAACTCAGTAAATGTGAATTTTGGCTATCAGAAGTCAAATTTTTGGGTCATATGATTTCAGAAGAAGGGGTCTCTGTCTATCCTAGTAAAGTAGAAGCAGTGTTAAACTGGAAGAGGCTAGAAACTGTTACAAAAATACACAGTTTTCTAGGTCTTGTCGGTTACTATCGCAGGTTCATACAGAATTTTTCCAGAATTGCATTACCATTGACAAAGCTCACAAGAAAGAACCAATCATTTGTGTGGGATGAACGATGTGTAAAGAGCTTCACACAGCTGAAGGAGAGATTGACGACCACTCCAGTATTGATTATCCCAGATCCCCGTGAAACCTTCGTGGTGTATAGCGATGCTAGTAAATAGGGATTGGGATGTGTCCTTATGCAACAAGGCAGAGTAGTGGCGTATGCCTCTCAACAGCTGAAGACTCATGAATTGAATTACCCCACTCATGATTTGGAACTTGCAGCGATCATGTTTTCTTTGAAGATATGGCGGCATTATCTGTATGGTACCACTGTAGAATTATACGGCGATAACAAAAGTCTTAAATACTTACACGATCAGAAAGAACTTAATATGCGGCAGCGGAGATGAATGGAGTTGCTGAAAGACTATAACTTGGAGATTAAATATCATCCAGGGAAAGCAAATGTTGTCGCCGATGCTCTTAGTAGGAAGTCCATACAGGTGGCAGTTATGATGGTACGAGAACATAAATTACTAGAGGAATTCAGGAATCTGAATCTGTCAAATCAAGTATTCCTAAACATGAATGTACAAAATGAAGTAGTTATTGCTAACTTTAATGTTAGTCAAGAGCAAAGTGGTCTGAGGGAAGAAATTGAAGAAGCCCAGAAGCAAGATGAGCAGGCCACGTCTATTCAAGAAATGATCAGAATAGGTGAAAATCCAAACTATGATCTTTCGCCCAGTGGGTTAGTCAGATACCAGAAGCGAGTATATGTTCCACCAAAGGCTGACTTAAGGTAGAAAATTCTGGATGAGGCACATAAGAGTAAATATACTCTTCAACCAGGAGCAATCAAGATGTACCACAACTTGAAATCAAAATACTGGTGGCCAGGACTGAAAAGTGATGTAATCAAGTATGTTGCACAATGTCTTACCTATCAAAAGGTAAAAATTGAACATCAACAACCATCAGGACTTCTGCAAAGCCCTAAAATTCCAGAGTGGAAGTAGGAGAGTGTTACCATGGATTTGGTGGTAGGATTACCCGGATCAGAAACTACGATGTAATATGGGTAATTGTTGACCGATTTACAAAGTCAACTCATTTCCTACCTATCAATGCTGGTTATTCTCCTGAGAAGCTAGCAGAAATTTATATAAAGGAGATAATCCGATTGCATGGTACGCCAAAGAGTATTATCTGAGATAGAGATCCTCACTTCACATCTCGATTCTGGAAAGCTCTACACGAAGCATTAGGTATGAAGTTGAAATTTAGTACTGCTTATCATCCACAAACGGATAGGCAGTCAGAGAGGACTATACAGACACTAGAAGATATGCTGTGAGCATGTGTTATAGATTTCAAGGGGAATCAGGATCGTTTCCTTCCACTTACCAAATTCGCTTACAACAATAGCTATCATGCGAGCATTCAAATGGCTCCATATGAAGCACTCTATGGAAGGAAATGCCAGTCACCTCTCTGCTGGACAGAATTATCGGAGAGAAAATTGTATGGGCCAGATCTGATTTATCAGACTTCAGAACAAATAAAAACTATCATAAAGAGGCTCCTTGCAACACAGAGCAGATAGAAATGCTACGCTGACCAAAGAAGAAGACCTCTAGAATTTGAAGTTGGAGATCATGTATTCCTGAAAGTATCTCCAGTTATTGGAATCGGTAGAGCGATAAAGAGAAAGAAGTTAAGCCCACGGTATATTGGTCCTTTTGAAATTCTTACGAGAATTGGACCAGTGGCATACAAAATAGCTTTACCCCCAAACCTGAGTAGACTACATGATGTATTTCACGTCTCTCAGTTAAAGAAGTACCAACCAAACCTCGAGCACGTGATCGAGTATGAAGAAATTGAGGTACGAGAGAATAATACCTATGAAGTATAGCCTAAGCAAATCATTGACTGACAAGAGAAACAACTTAGAAATCCAAGTATACTATTCGTGAACGTGATCTAGAAAGGTTTTTCTCCAAGAAAGGCAACATGGGAAATAGAAAAGGATATGAAGAAACGTTACTCGGAATTTATGTTTTTGGACATGTAACAAATTTCGGGTACAAAATTTATTGTACGAGGGGAGAATTGTAACATCCCAAAATTTAGTAAAGGTTAAATTAATCAAAAAGAAAAATTTACATGGTGTTAAAGTTAATTTTTGGAAGAAGGGAAGACTAGGATGATTATGGTTATTTTACTTGGCCAAGATTTAACCACATAAGTTAAGTAAGACCCAATGGCAATTTAGTTAATATTGCCAAAATCAAGGGCAAGAGGGACATCTACCATATGATTTTGAGGTTAGAATTGAAAACTAAAATCAAGCGCTAAGATTTGTCCTTGAAAAACAAAATTTTAAGAGACAAATTGGACAACATTTACCTAACACCACACCCATAATTGTCCATTTAATTAAAACTCTTGCACACATGAAATTAGATAATTCCCAATAATCTCTTAACTTTTAATTTTCCGTAAAGATGAAGAGATGAGAGGATAAGACTTAAAGCAAAAGGAAAAGAGGTAGACATATACCTAACATTGCATATCATTTTATCCTACTCTCACACTTATTTTGGCCAATACATGAGGAGCAAGAGATGAATAGTTTATTTAATAAATTCCCTCCCCATTTAAGTCAAGAAGGACGGCTAAGCATGAGGAAAAGTGAGAGAGGGAGTTGGTCCACATGACAACATCATACTCTCTCCACTCTCTTTAATTTCGGTCAAGACAAAGGGAAGAGAGAGAGATAGCTCAAATAATGCAACTCTCCATCTTTTGGTGCAAAAAGGACGTCCAAATTGAGAATAAAAGAAGGGAGAGCACCACTTTCATTAATTTATTTCAAGATGATAAGGTACCACTTAGTCATAAATGCTAAAATACTTATCTTTTCTCTCCCAACTTTCTCAGCATTCGGCCAAGCATTCAAAGTGGTGGAAGATTAATGAATAAAACAACGTACACTCTCATTCCTCACTCAAACTGTCGGCCAACACTTGGAAGAATGGGAATAAATGTTTAATCCATTCATTTCCTCATTTACACACTCACAAGTTGGCTATAACCATAGGAAAAGAGAAAGAGAAAGAACCGAAACTTGAAGAGCAAAGGAACAAGAAACAAAGGTAAGTCATTTTCACTCTCTAAATCACTTTTCTGGCATTTAGAGTGTTCATAAACATTGTTTCTCTTGATGAGAGATTCAATTCTATGGTCTCAAATTTCTCATCTGAGGTGTTTTGTCTCTGTTAGTTAACCGGAGTGTCTCCGGAATACCGAACCACTTGTAGGAACGTGAAGAGGTAAGTGTAGGTTTCATTTTGAACCGATTACTTCGTGTTTTCGTTGAGTTATTCCTTGTTCTTGAATCAACCACGTAATTCAACCAAGGCGTGTTTTCAAAGACTAAAGATGTTTTAAATCATATATAAGGTGATATATGATTATTAATGAAGTATTAGACTTGTTGGAGGTCAAAAATGCAAACTTGATTTTTGTTGTTTTGGGAGGCAGATTTCGGTTGGGGGCTAAATCTGGTAGAAATAATTTGATTTTGGTATTTTTGAGCTTTCCATTGGATTCTACACAAAAAATTGTGTGGGAATAGGCTCTCTTTATAATTTTTGACAGACTGATTTAAAGATTCAAAAATTGGAAATTAAGTCTACTTGTGCAACAAAGTTGCCAGTGTGCGTTTTTGTCTGGCAGTTTTGTTGTGGTGAAACTTTCACTATCCAAACTTCATCTGTTGATTATGATATTTTTCAGAATTAAAGTACACTTATAGAAATTTAATTTGATAGGTATTATGAAGGATTTTGATAAGTATACTAGGAGTTATGAAGGTTTGAAGTAGACCATTAAAACTGGTCAGATTTTCTGGTAGCAGGGAGAAAAAGAAAAACTAGGAAGTGTGCGCAGTCAGACAGTTACTGAAAGTATTTTTCCCTTAAAATATACTTAATAAGGGTTATATAGAATTTTGGATCACTCTAATTCTATTTTTCTATAATTAGTTATGATTTTTCAAAGTTTAGTGAAAAATCTGTCAGCTTTTAGTAAATGTGCGAAAATTCAAAGTTAAGAGTTTTGTAATAGAATTGGACCTTTAAGAATTGAGTTAAGCCTTTGGAGTAGCTTGAGCTCATTAGCTTCATATTGGGCCTAATGTAGTGACCCTAATGGTAACCAACATAAGAGAATAATTTATGAAGAGTTGGACTAAGAAATAACTCATTGCCCGTAAATTATAGGACTTGACACTTGCCCAGGATGTTCAAAGCATGTCATTCAAGATCAAGATTTGGAAAAATTGTCAGGTAGTAACTTATCCCTCACATACTATGTGATATGTTATATGCATGTTTGTACCATCGTGAATTTTAAGCATTCAATTGAGAAGGGCTCAGGCCCAGTAGAATTTCCCAGCGCTGTGGCAAGGGACGGTTGTCCTTGAATTGGTAACTTTATGCTTTATGCATATTGTGAATTTATCTCTGAATGTTGAATATGCTGATTGTACTGTAACTTTGGTGGACATGGCATGATATATGTGCATTTTATGAGTGATATCTATTACTACTGAGATTCATTGAATCTCACCCTATTTTTCCAAAACAAATTTTTAGCTCGGGCAAGTAGTTACTCAGGCAAGAAGGTGAACACAGGCAAATGAAGCAAAGGACTTAGAATTTATTTTTTCGTTGGTTATCTATCTAGAGTTGTATTTAATTGGTATTTATGTGGTTAGTCTCATACTGACAAGTCCGTAGACATGTAAATAAGCACCTGTATATAAGCAAATGCAAAGTGACATCCGAACCAGTAGTGGACAGCAGTTCATTTAAGGCCGTTAATTAATTATAGTAGTTTGGGTTCCAGCAGAGAACTTATTAGTAAAAATTCTAATATGAAGATATGTACTTAAAACGGATGGCTTGAAATGAATCATAAAATAAAATGAGACCAAATCTGAAAACAATTTTTGAAAAGATTTTTGAAAAACCCATTCAACACACTGTTTGAAGATGGGATTTCCGCTTTTTACAAAAGATTATCGGTCTCCTTATTAAAGATAATACTGCACTTCAGCCGTCCATACGCTTTGAAAACATGGGTGTTACGTTGTGCATACAACCGTGAGAGCTGTCGTTATGTGATGAAAGTCACGAATGTGATGCTGCTTTGTAATTTGCTTACATGCTTTGTGATTATATGTTATGAGTGAATTGTTACTACTGGGATTCTTTTGAATCTCACTCTTTTCAATGACTAACCTATAGCCAGGGCAAGTGGATCGAAGGAGAAACAAGTGACGAAGGGCAGCTAGTGCTCCCTGCTGGGAGTTTTGAGCTTTTGTGTTGGTTGTGATATTTTTTTTGGATTATTGTAAATATTGTAAATGTTGTAAATTTGAATAGTGTTATGTAATACCCAGTATGGGAAATTGGAATGGGCAAATATGCCCTATAAATCCTTAATAAATGGGTGAAACCCGAGTGTCGTCTAAATTTTTTGTTACACTCTGATATTTATGAATGGAACCGAACTACACAGGCCAAATGATTCGAAATGTAAATGTGAGACCGTATGAAACAGGTTTTGGCAATATTTTTGAAAATCCACTTTATCACAGGGATGAATCCTATTTTGAAGTTAAGACCGTTACTATGTTTTAAATGGTCTGTTAGTCTCCAATTAATCTAATGTCAAGTTTTTGAACTATAATCATGGCTATTAAGGTAGGGGTTACATATTTTAGGGCAGGTGTAACACTTGACCTTATTCAGGTCAACTTTCTTGTTACCACCCTTCTTTCCTTTCTTCTTGAATTACTTTATGCACTTTTTGAACTTAGAGCTGTCCTTCTTGCCTTTATTCTAAAATTTCTTGCCCTTGTAGGAATCAGGCTTTGCATTAGAAGGACCATCATTTTTAATGTAGCAGGCTTGTCCAGAAGCCTTATATGCCTCTAGGCATTCATCCTCAAGCTCAAGATGTTTTACTACATCATCAAAAGTGACGATGTTATCATTATGAGTCAAGTTCACTTTCATGTGCTCCCAACTATAAGGGAGTGATTTGATCATAGCCTGAACTTGATGTTATTAGTCAACGTGTGTCCAACTTCTTGAAGTTCTCTAATCATGTTAGACATCTTTCTCATATGCTTCTTCATAGGAGTATTCCCTCTAAGCTTGTAGGTGTCAAACTTGATTGTCAACCTTCTAAACTTAGTGGTTGATGTGCCACCAAACTTATCCTTGAGTGTAGCCCACATAGCCTGACTAGTTTGGTATTTCTCTTATTGGCATATCAAGCCGTTCTCCATAGTGCTCAAAAGGTGACTCTTGCAATGCTGTTCTTCTTTTGCCATGCTTGGTAAGCTTCCAAGTTTCTCCTGTGTTGAGTAGTTTGTCCTAGCTTCAGATTCCAACAAAAATATTGGCCAGTGGCTCAACAGCCTCTTGTTCCTCTAAAATGTACTGCACCTTACGGTGCCAAATGTCTCAATTGTTGCCTTTCAATTTCTCCCCCTTATTCAGCTCAGCAAAAATGCCTTTTATGGCCATTTGTCAATTTTGGAGCAATGTTTTTCACATTTAGAAACGGTGTTCTCTTAAAGAGAACTTAAACAAACAATTATATAACACAACGTGGTATATGATGTCTGTACTTGTATGATTCTTGACCAGAAAATAATTTTATTACTAGATCTATAATCAGGAGAATACGTTTGTACCTCCCATTACACAAATACTAGCAACTTTATTATTTTCTATAAAAAACTTCATATAAGTACTTTAAATAAGTCATCAACTTTTAGAAGTTTCTGCTCCTAAAAGCTCTCACTTATTAGGGATTCATGGTATTATAATGCACAATTAGAAGTAGCATTAAATGAAAAACATAATTTATTACATGAAAAATACCATGTCAATACATAAAACATACTAACAACAATACATAGAGTCATATTCTCAATACAACCAACATAAAAAGAAAAAGGAACATTATACACCATTTAAATGTCAGAACAACAGTAGTAAATAATCGCTTTCCTTAGTTTCCTAAAAAATCTTTTCTTTTCTTTTTTCATGAATCTTGTCGTTTTTCATGCGGTATCAAACTAAGAAACAATTGTAGAGAATGTGCCCCTTGCTTTTATAACTACGCGGTATTTCATCATTATGCTCACATAGAATTCTTCACTCTTTTTGTCTGTTATGCTTTCTATATAGTTTGCAATGATTGAGTATATGATTTTTATATTCTTTATTCTAGCTATTTTTTTTGCATCAAGTTCCGCTATCTTCTCAGCCATAGCAGAAAAGTAAGGTTGATTGACCTCTTCTTCTAAATTTTAAGGTTCATTAGGATAGGACGTTTCAGACTTTGTTCCATAATCAGAGTAAACCACCTAAGGTTCCTCTGGAATAGGCTCCAAAAAATCTTCTTCAGGGATAAGAAAGATATCGTCCTTGGGATCTTCCTCAAAAAATTCATCCTCTTCAAGATCATCCATATGAGCTTGATCATGCACAAACTCAATGCTCAATTACCCATACTAATGCTTTTCAGTGCTATTAGAAGTCTCCTGCTTCATTTTCCCTTAAATAAATAAATGTGAGTCATTATCATAATCTTAAGGATTTTAAATGTATAAAAAGCACTTAAATAAGCACTAACACCTCACAAACAGATCCTGAATTGCCTCCAAAATAGGCAAATAGGATATCATTATAAAGATATGGAATTTAGGGAGTTTTAAGAACAAACAGCATCCCAATCCGAGCCTCCACGAGTTGGTATGCACCCCTAAAAGTTTACATCCAGAAAAAAAAACAGGACAAGCCCACTCTTAGAGGAGGTGCATGTACACCATGCACCACCACTGGGCTCCCTGATTACAACATGCACTAGTGATCTGGACTCCACGTGCCATCTACAATTTAGCCATGCCTTCCATGGGTCAAAACGGGTCTGCACGTTGCCTTACGAGCCACGTGGCCATTTTTTTCCTTTTTTTAACCTTTTTTTTGTTGCTGTTATGGATCGGGTTGGGTTGCTGACCCGATCCAGTGACCCTTTTATTGTTTTATTGGGTGGTTGGGCTTATTGTGGCCCAAACCGAATCTTTTTTTATAGATCCAGGTCAGATCCATGATCCAATTCGGGACCAACCCTCCTTTTTTTTAACGAAGCGTAAAACAATGCTGTTTCAATTTTTTTTTGAACTTTAGCTTCAACCTCCAACCAGGTCAGATCTGATCCAGCCGGAGAGATGGGCCAGGTCTGCCGGACCTGATTCTTCTCTCCTCTATATCTTCGTCATTCGACGTCCGTTATACGTATTCTTGGTGTCGTTTTCTTCATTTTTTTAAGCTCTACGCAATGGGATCAATTTCAAAACCTAAATCACTCATTTTCAGATGACCCATTATGATTTATATTCATTTTTCTATTGGTTTCTCTCGAGATTGTGTTCAACCTTTAGGTTCCTTCATTCCAAAGCCTTTTGATGTGTATTATGAGGCTTCTAAATACACTAATGCTTAAAGAACAAAGGTATAAACGAAAAAGATGAGAATTGACAGAAACTGGTGAAACACAAAAAAGCACCGAAAAAAATTCAGAAGGAAAAAAAATATCCATTGTTTAAACACATGAACAGATGCATATCTCATACAGAATAAACATATACTTGAGTGAGAATAATAGGTTTTCATATGCTTTCATATTTTTGAACACAGTGAAGACGTTTTCCACTCAAACATGTTCAGCAGAAGCAACATTCACTCCAGGATAGGTAAAAAAAAGCTCGGATACCAATGTAGATTTTCATACTCTCAAGATACCCATGTGAACTGGATCATGTTAGAGTCCGGCTAAATACACAGAAAAATGCACTGGAGGGAAGGAAGGGAAAAACAAAAAAAGTCCAGAGAGATTTTTTGTGTTGTCAGTGTAACCCCCTTCCAACCAAGACCGAGATTTACGTTCAAAACATGTAATTAACTTGAATTAGAGACCACGGAATAAATTGAGACTTATAATTGTTTCCATTTCCTGAAACAGGGTGCACTAAAACTTTTTCAAAAACCTATTCAACATGGTCTCAAGTTCGCATTTCAAATACACAATTGGCCTGTATAGTTCTATTCCATTCATAAATATCATAGTGCAATAAAATTTCCCGACACACTCAGGTTCCATTAATTATCTAAAGGGTTTACACGGCACAAATGCCCATAATTAGTTTCCCTTTCAAGAGGGTTACACAAATACTATTCAATAACTCCTACAAATACAAAATTCCCAACAAAATATCCAAATATTAAACTATGATAACCAATCATCCAAAAGTAAAACTCCTAATCCGGAGCTCTCTCCGCCCTTCATCACATGCTTCTATTTAGAACCATCGGCCCTGTCTGAAAGTTGCTTTATGGGAGAGTGAGATTCTAAGGAATCCCCGTAGTAACAAATCACTCATAGTATGCACAACCGCAAAGCATGTAAGTAGATCATAACACATCACACAATACTTACAACAGCAGTTAAAGCGCCAGGGGCAGGTGTGACGTACATCACCCTTATGTCTACTCACGCTATATTGCATAACCACATGTTTCACATCCATATATCTCACCACATCTGGGTTCCATATAAAACATTTCACAACACATAGCCACATTGACATGTTTCTCAAAGTAGGAATTCACAATTCCACAACACAGCCACGACAATTACAACGGCAATTACAGCGACAGGGGTAGGTGTAATAAGCATCTCCCCCTATGACTGTTCACGCTGCAATGTACTACGGCGCATTTCACAGCCACAATTTCACAATGGCATCACGCCCACAATTTTCTCAACATCCAGGTTTCATAAGATGCATTTCACAACAACACAATGATAAGTCATGCATACCAAACATCATACACAACATGAGAGAAAAGTCACTACCTTGGTCTTTCCGCGCGTGCTCTGGCACTGGTCTCTCACGAGTAGGGCAAATATCGAATCCTATTATTCATAATGAGGGACGAAGTGTTATTCTCTATTCCAATACTCAAAATAACATTATAACACTTAGATTTGGTTATCGTTAATGTCCCTTAAGTAGCTACAAATGTCTCTAATAAAAGCCTTAAAGGGTTGGGAAGTATTATCTCAAAGACCACCTTACGATAGTGAAAAGTTCTGATTTTTGGATGTTAGTCGCAACCAAAAGAAGGTTAGAAACTTTTGGTCATAGCCAAAAATAGGTCTAAGTGTTTTTGGCTCTGGCCAAGAGTCTTCTCGATGTGGCCAAAAGCAGGTCAGAAGCTTTTTGGCTGCGGCTAAGAAAAATTTCAGTTTTTGAGCTAAATTTCCAAAAATCATAACTAATTATAGAAAAATCTAAATGAGGTTATCCTAAAGAATATTGAAAGATATTTAAGTCCTCTACACAAAAAAAAAATGAATCAAGGTTGTCCATAACCACAAAAATACAGGATTACATGAAATTCCATACTGCTCCAAAATTACTTCCAATTTCAAACTCAAATTTTGGAAAATCCTAACTCCTAGCTCACAAATGAAATGATATGAATTATGTGTCCATTTTGAAGCTTAGCATGTGACCTTTAAGATTGGAAAGTTTCATAATTTTTAATCACCATTTACCCATTCAAAACGTCCATGTAAACCGACTGCCTGCACATGGTTCTCACTAACCAAAACTTGCAACTTTTAAACCTAAGTTTTCATTGGTTCAAAATACACATCCAACACTACTCGCACACAATTTTCCACAAGGAACACAATGGCAACCTCAAAATGACCAAAATCACAACCTATCAACATGTCCTATTTTGACCAAATACAAATTTCCAAACCCAACCTTTAATGATTCAATTCACTTCTATCAATCCAAAACACATCTCAAGGAATCAATTCCATGACAACAACATGCCAAATACATAATGACCCTAATTTTCAAAAATAGGGCAAAAATTTCCAGAATTTCAAGACTAAATCAAATGGCCACAAAGCTCATATCAAAGTGTTCATCTTACTCACTTCAACAACTTTCTCAAAAGTGTTCCTTGGTTCTCCAACCTCTAGATTTCCTTGTGTGCTCAAAACACCACCAATAGAAAATCTAAAACCATAGAAATAAAGCCCTCAACACAAGGAACAAGATTGAAGAAGAGAGCTTTTGCATTTGAGCTTATCTTAAGGGTCAAAATGCTCACCTTTTCACAAGCTTCTTTTTCTTTACTCTTTAAACATGGCTGACGAAAATGGAGGACGAGAGAGAGAGAAATGAGAGAGAAGAAGATGAAATGATGGGCTCTTCCCTTGCCCATACTCTTCAGCTAAAATAGAGGGGGAGAGAGAGAGAGATATGATTAAACAATGCCTATTTGACTTTTCTCCATATTCTCTCTTCATCGCAACTTGCCAAGTGTCTCAATCTCATTGGTTCTCATAAAGTAAGTAACTAATTAGTTACTCTAACCATTCCATTAGTCATTTAGTCACATATCTCATTTCTTCTCAGTTAGTAATTAATTTCTTCATTAATCACTGACTAATTGACTGGTAAATTTTCCATTCTTCCAAATTTTTCCCTTATTATGGCACATTCACAAGAATTGCCATATAACACATATTCTATTTCTTTTTCATTTTTCTTTTTTCATGTGTCATTCCCTCTTATTTTAGCCCAATTAATTATTTTGTCACATAATTATGCTAAAATACAGGGTGTTGGGCACTTTCAATAATTAATTCAGATCTCAAATCAACTTTAATTCACCAACTCCTTCTCAATAAATGCAATTAGCCCTTAATCAAAATTTGGGGTATTATAGTTAGTTCTGTGTATATTACTCACACATAAAACCCACATATATGTAAAATTATTCCCACAAATTCTTATGGGAAAAACCATTCCCACCATTTTGTTTCAAATATTTGGGAAATATTGCCAACAAATGCCCCATAAAATTGGATATTTTATTTTAGTGTCAAGGCCAATAGGTTTAGGCCTAATTCACTATGGGTGGATCAAGCCCATTTCCCAATAGTTTCCTTCAAGAAACAAGGAAAAATTGCATAAGACTTTTTGAAATATTTCTTCAAGAAAATAGAGAAACTCTGGAAGATGATTAAAACAACACGGGATATAAAATATTTCCAATCTTAGAAAACAATGGCTTTTGTGAACTTTATCAAATTGGGTTTGAGAAGCAAAGAAAATTCTCCCTAAATGAAGAAATGAGATGAATATGAAACCAAAAAGAACAATTGAATTGTTCTAAATTCCTTGATAATAAGACATTATGAACATAATAATGCTCTAAGAGACATGAAGAAGTAAATGTCAAACACTCTTTATGAGTGTAAACTCTTGGAAAATGAGTCTTCTAAGAGAATTATATGCTCCATATAAGTGAGAGCTAGATTCATATGCTCTATCTAAGTGGGAGCTAGAATTATGCTTTATCTAAGTGGGAGCTTTCAGAAATTGAGCATTTTGATAGTCATAATTGAGCATATTATGTGAAATACTTGTATGAAATTCCTGATATATAGTAATGCCAATGTTAGAATCTGTGTGAGGGGAGGTGTAAACGTATTCTCCTGATCATGAGCCTAATGGTGCTGTTATTTTTTTAGTCAAGAATAGTACAAGTATATGACATTGTATACTTCAATGTGCTATATATAAACATGCGTTCTTGGTTCAAATCAATTGTGGATAACCCTACCTGTAGGATGATTTTAATGATTAAGCCAAGGAAGGCTACCAAGAACAATGACATAATTAATCAACTAAATGAGGACAATTGTAATATCTGGTATTGAAAGGTCTTGTATAAACAGAAGATCTTGTAAAGCCATTGACTTGGGTTAAAGTTGTTAGATATAATTAGTTTTGATGATGTCAAATATAGATGTCAAGCATTAAGAGTACATAATCTTCTACATTGACTTACTACTATCTTAATGTTGTATATCTTGTAGATTAGTCAAGCAAGCAAGAAGAAGATTGAAGATATTCTAGAAGATATCTAGTTAAGTTATGAAGAAAGATCATCAAGAGGAAGATATTCAAGAAGATGATATTAGTCAAGCAAAGAAAGAAGAAGATTGAAGATATTCAAGAAGACATCTAATTGGGTTATGAAGAATGATCATCAATTCAAGAAGATATCTAGTTGGGTGATGAAGAATGATCATCAAGAGGAAAAACAAGAAGAAAGAGATTGAAGAAAGAAGAAGAAAGATTGAAGAAAGAAGAGCTTGTAAGATCAAATGAGAGTATCCAGATTCAAGCTCTTAGAAGTGATACTGGAGGTTGGATGGGTCAATACGAAGTGAAAATGATGTATACAGAAGTTATGGCACCTCCAGAGATGATTACTCAAGTAATCACTTGAGTAATATGGCACTACCTCATTTTGGAGGTGATTAATTGAGGGCTTACTCGAGTAATGACCCATGATTATTCGAGGGCTCCCTCGAGTAATGAGAATTCTGATGTGATCTGTTTTTCGTGTGGTAGAGCAGAGGTTCTGTATTTTAGGCATATCTCTCTAACCACACATCGGATTGAGCTGAAAACTAGTGACATATGAAAATAGACTCCCAATGCGTCATTTTGACCAAATATCACATTCCAAGGACTTCAGATGAGAGAGATATCAACTTAGAAAGTTGGAACTGAAATAACTGTTACAGTACAAGATAGCTTCGGTATTTTGGACATAACTCCTAAACTACATATCGGATTGTGACAAAACTAGTTCCACATGAAAATAGACTCATAAAACTTTCCATGGATATATAATTTGTCACATTTGAAGCTATATCCTAAGAATTATGCCTTATGGAATTTGCTGCTCGTGATTTCAGAGATTGTCTAAGAATAGTAGATACTCTTTGGATCATAACTTTCTATATATAATGAGTTTAGAGCTGATTCTTGTTGCATTGGAATGTAGGCGATAAAAGCTTTCCGATGATATATAATTTGCCAAGTTTTAAATCAAACTGAAGAGTTCACTTGAAGGACTTACTCGAGTAATATGCAAAGTTATATGAAACATTACTCGAGGGACTACTCCATTAATGTGTGAGAAATTGTTCTAGTAAGCTCTCTGTCAAGAATTGTATGGGATTACTCAAAGGGATCACTCGAGTAACCTGTAGAGTTATTTGAGATATTACTTGAGGGGCCACTTGAGTAATTAGAGAAGAAATCATCCAGTAGCTCTTGACCAAGAAATGAGTGACATTACTTGAAGGAGCACTCGAGTAACATGAAATGAAAAGAAAGCATTACTCGAGGGATCGCTTGAGTAATGAAGTTGGAAATGCTCTCAGCCATATTTTGAACATGATTACTCGAGGGATCACTCAAGTAATGACCCAGGCTTACTCCAGTGACCACTCGAGTAATTCTTCTCATGAGAACAAAACAATGTACTGAAGCTTTCAAAAATCATGGGATTAATTATGAAACTCACTCTTCTTGCTTCCAATCACTCTTACACTTCATTGTATTAGTGTTTAATACATTTCTCTAGGAATACAATAAAGAGATGATGTGAAGAGACAAAAGTTGACTTTACGGAAGTGGAGCGTTCACCAACCACAACGGCTAGTTTTCAAAATCAGAGAAAGGTCAAACAAAGCTACGCCACTCTAACTGACAGGTTAAAATGCTTCCAACGGCTATCACAACTCATCTATAAATATGGGAACATTCAACGAAGAGCAACATCAATGAGAACACAACGACACAAATATGCTCATATCATAAGCTATCCGTCTTAACCTAAACACTCTTTGTTCTTATCTTTTTTCTATATTATGTGTATTTGAGAGAGTGATTGATTGTATTGTGCTTCAATATTCATCTTATATACTTCTGAGAGAGAAGATTGATTATAATCTTTCATCATCAAAGTTGTATCCTTATGGGATGTGTAAGGTGGAGTAACTCGGTTGTAACCTTATAGTGTGTGAGGGGGAGTAACTTAGTGAGAGATTTATAAAAGGCTTCACAAGTGCCCGGCTAAACTTGTGAGTTGTAAAGGTTGTCTTGTGCCCAGATTAAATAAGAATATAGTGGATTTGAAAATCTCAAGAGGAGCCTGGAGACTGGACGTAGGCTATCACAGATTGGACCGAACCAGGATAAATCACATTTTGCATACTCTCTTCCTTAAGCTCTCTTATATTTCCAACATATATTAACTGTTGATTTATAAGTCATTACTTTCATATTTATTGCTTCCACTTAAATGTGAAAAGATTTTTAAAATTCTTAAGTTTTTATCTTACACCCAATTCACCCCCTCTTGGATGTCAGCCGGTTCTAACAAAAATGGCATTAAAGCTGAGAATTTTCTCGGCAGATAAGAGATTATGAGACCTACATGACCTGACAGGGTTAAACTTCATAGTTTAAATTACCCTAAGTATGCTATACTTGATAAATGCATGTGCAAATGTGAAAGAAATCCAACAGCAAGGCCATGTGAATTACATTTAAAGATAATATTTTGAAGTACTTCAATAACCTCTTAAGAGACAATATATATGTGAGATAACTAACTTGACAAGGAAACTGAGAGAAGCTGAACACGTATTATCTAACGAACAAATGCGGCTTGTTCATCCAGGCCCTCCTTTCTAGTTGGGAGCTCATGAACATCATCATTATCCATAGTAAAAACAATATTTCTTTCAATTATGTATTAAAGTACTTTGAACTTGGAAATAAACGTCTACAGGTTTGTGAGTCCTATGGACAAGCTTATCCTATAGGGGAGGCCAATATTAAGGAAGGGTAAGAGGTTCTAGAAAAGAGAAAGAAGGAAGACCCTAAATTAAAAGAAGGGTAAGAAATTCTTCAAGCAGAAGGATGGACTAAGCGAGGTCAAATATTTTTTTTTTGCTAGAAAATTAGCCATTTTGTAAAGGATTTTTTCAAGAAAAGTGAGGACAAAAAGACAAAAGGTTCATAAATCATGACGATAAGGATTAAGGATCCTTTATAAATTGTTCTCTATCATCAAATCAAATCAAGATGCTTAATGTTGGTAGTAACATGAGAATTGAGGTGAAAGGCGTTAATGCTTTTAAGTTCACTTTCTGTAGTGAAACAACCTTACTTCTCAGGATGTGCTTCATGCACTGGTTCAAATGAGATTAACTTGTTATCTCTTGCCATCTAGATTATGGATTCGAATGATTTAAAATTTCATGACTTTGTGACACCTATATAGTTCTGATTCGGTTTTACTTTTATGAGATTTCTTTGAGTTGAGCATTGTTGGTGACTCTCTATACTTAGTTGCTTTACCACTCTTTGTAATTCAAGTATTGACATGATTATGTGTCATGCTAAATAAGGACAGAGGAATTGCTACTAACATTAGCATAATGAGGATTGTTAAGTTTAATTTCCAATATGAAGATGTCCTTGTGATGGTCTAGCAAGTAAAGCAACACGAAAAGATTTATAGTAAAGGGAAAACAACCGTATTTCCATTACGATTATTCTACTATGATAAATTTGGTATTGTGTATGAGGGCAAGGCACAAAGCTTAACATTTTATAACTCTTGTTAAGGATTATTCATGATATGATCATACTTGTTTGATTTCACATAAGTCTAGAGTTTAAGTATTTTGGACTGTGAATGGATAAGTTGCAAAGTCATTGAATCAATTAATTAAATAAGAGTTTTAAGATCCTATATATGAACTAATCAAGGTTGTAAACGATCAAATGATCTCTGTGACAAAAGAAAGATAGTTAGATAGCTAAATATCCGATGCACTCCACCACTATATGGAGTTATTAGAAGCGTAATGAAACATTATGAGACATGGTTATATATGTGATTGTTCAAGCTAACCTACCAAATGTGAGTTGGGAAAGTATTGAGGGCTACTTTTGGTGGATTAGTACACATATTTGCTTTCATCAAGTGTATGTGGTATTAAACTTAACCATATGCCCTCTAAAGTGATCACTTCTACACTTTACGAATTATGGTCAAAGCACGAATTGGATTTGATTTTTCACAAACCATAAGGATCAGTTGCACATTCCTACTATGCTTGTAGGTAAGAGCTCATTAGAGTGACATCTTCATTTTTCACAAGTGAAAAGATGGAATTGTGACTAAAAAAACTAAAATCTACCACATTTATTATGCATTAATTTCCAAACAAGGGCAAAACTGATGACTATGTGTCTCTTTATGAGAAATATAGACAAGACAATAATGAACCAACAGGTGATTCTCAATTGCCCTTGTGAGTGGGAGCTTAAAAGGGTCAATAAAGAGACCTAAACATGAGAAGCGGGAAAGTCCAACAAGAAGGAGTAATTGAGAAAGGAGTTCATGGTTGCTCTAGTAGAGTCGTATTCCTTACAAGATTCCTAGTAAGGCAAAATGGAAAAAAGTAATGGAAGTGTTAATTCATTGAGAAAGGATCATGTTTGAGAATTAGTTGATCTAATCCAAGATAAAAGGATATTTAGAACTAGTCAATTTTAAAGAGTAGACAGATCAATTAGCAAATACAATACTCATTTGATCACTAAGGGGTAAACATAATAGGAAGGCTTTCAACTTACCTGTTTATGCATTTTATTAAGACTTATGCAAGCAACATTTAACATTTGGATTTAGATACACATCAAGAGGATGTGAAACCTACACCTTTAAGTGGTGATATGGACAACAAAATCTATTTGTACTAATAATTAGATTTCACTAGAAGTGGTATTTGAGGTTTCATAGAGGGATAACCTCGTATGTTTTTGCAGAGATCCTTTTATGGTTTGAAGCAATCATCTAGATAGTGATGCATAAGGTTTCGTAAGAGCGATAACCTAATGTAGTTTTCAAATGGTTGAAGAGAATTATTGCCAAGCAATTTTTGATATCCTTTTAAATGGATAATGTACTATTGGCCATAAGCAATTTGAATCTCATATGCATGTCAAAGAATGGTACTGGTAAATTCTAAATAGAAGCACATGCGTGAAGCAATGTATATTCTTGGACTTGAGATCTAGTGAGATAGCTTAAGGAGAATCCTCTTCATAAAAAGAAAATTATATTAGGAGATTCTTGAGCGATTCTTTATGAGTGAATGCAAACCCATGGATACCTCAGTGGCTTCAATAATATTTTTTTAGTCTTGATTTTTTTCCCCAAACTAAATCAACATAAAAAATGGCAAAAAGTTTCCATACAAACGTTGTTGGTAGTCTAATGTACGCAGTGATATGTACAAGACTGTATATCTATTTTGTGTAGGACCTGTATAGTTGTACTAGTCTAACCATTGTGAGAGAAATGGAATGTCTCTATAAAAAGGTTTTGAAATACTTTTGGGGCACATAATGATTATGCGCATTTTTAATATACTATGGCAGTACATGTGGCTATATGGCTAATGATGTTTGGAAAAACATCTATGATTTGAAAGTGAGAATTCAAATATAGTGTTAATGTATTGTGAAAACATTGTTAATGTATTGTGAAATCACTATAGCCATTACTTGAGTAAAAGACCCTAAGTATCATATCAAGACTAAACACAA
This sequence comes from Inga leiocalycina, assembly GCA_963242795.1. NCBI lineage: Eukaryota > Viridiplantae > Streptophyta > Magnoliopsida > Fabales > Fabaceae > Inga > Inga leiocalycina. The sequence continues at coordinate 67,330,426 of OY725321.1, forward strand.
AGATGTGATTCTTATTAGAAATACTAAAACACATAAAGTTGTTGTTGAACAACACATTTCTATGTAAAGTCTCCTAACTAAGCATATGGCTAAAGAAATACAAAAAGAGCATGATTAGTCATTTAGCATGCATAGGAAATGAAGTATAGATACTTCATTATGGTTTTAGATGTGTATGAAAAAGTGTACAATGTCCAGTATGTCGTATAGGTTGATAAGGTCGGCTTTCACACAGAACGACCACCTTTGACACTTAGGAGGAGTATGCAAATATGAGACATATGTGTTCACCAATAAAGCAGCGAGAGAGCTAGTATGGTAGAGAAGAAACACAAACTAAATGTCGCCTTGACTTGATAGTGTAGTCAGTCGAATCATTGAGACCCATATCCATGATACCTGTAGCCAGACAATGAATTCTTTAAATCAACGTCATGTAAATAAATGCTAAAGAATTTTGGTTTAAATACTGTGCGTGTCTAAACTCAAGTCTATATGGTGTTAACAATAAGATCAAAATGACATACGCTCTTAAAGTATAAGAGCAATACTGTAGCATGCGATTCATATCACATGTGCTAGAGAACCACAAATGGGAAGCAATTGAATAGATCCTTAATTCATTGTTGTGTGCGTCCCAGAAAGGTTAACCCTTTCAAGATGTCCTCTGACTTTGACAATATCATAAAGATATGTTTTGACATCTGTTACTTTAGCGTTTTTCCTATGATCATGATCAATGCGATATAAAGGCATTATGTTAGGAAAGCAATTGATTCATATTGAAATGATATATGGACGAAAGGAAGATTAACTAGAATATACACATTTATGCTTGTGTCTTTACTAGTGGAAAAATCACTTTTAAGACCGGTTAAAAACGACATTTTAGACCAGTTCAGGAAGAGGTCTTAATACAGCCGATTTAAAAAGTCTATGACTTTTTAGACTGGTTAAGGAACTGGTCTTAAAAAAAGTTTTAAGACCAGTTATTTATACAACCGGTCCATAAATAATTATTTTTAGATCAGTTATCGAAAAAAATCAGTCTAAAAGTGTAACTTTTTAGACCGGTTATTGAAAAAACTAGTCTAAAAAGTTTGAATATTTAGACCGATTGTCTAAAAAACCAGTCTAAAAAGTTGCATTTTTTTAAAAAAAAATTATTCCTTTTAAAACATTTACCCAGCAAGCCATTTCCTCTGTTAAAATATGTCACTTAGCAAGAAGCTATTTCAACGACATCCAAATAAATTCTTCTCTTACACATTATAACAAACATCTTATACAGAAGCTCATCAAGCATTTCAATTGGATGGTGTAATACTTACATCATTCTTTCTATACCCCACATTCCATAGAAGCAACAACAATAAATCATTCTTTGGACACCCTCAAATAAATTATTCTCTCTTATACATTCCCATTTCATCAAGCATTTTAAAACATAATTTCAAATCATGTAACTTACATTATCATTCTTCCTACACCTCATATTCCATAGAAGAAATAACAATAAATCATTAAAAATCAACACATAATCACACACAATATGAAAATTAAGGTATGCTGCTAAGCATTTTTATCCCCTGTTTTAATTTAATATTATAGTTTGACAAAAGAAATCAAAACTTTAGCTAAGATCAAAATATAATCAAAACACCTTAATTGATCATAGAGGAATCTATCGAGAAAGAACACAGCAGACAGTAATCCATAATTGATGATCACTAGCTGGCTTCGGAGCATCTACACTAAGACACCTTATATCCTTCATTTTTATGTGACGACAACAAAAAAAGTAGTTTTATATATGCCAATAACAATATACATAATTCAAATATAGTTTATCATAATTATTTTAGCTAACTAACCTTTAAAGTAGTTTTATAAAGGGATATCCTCTCATATCCCTTCATGATGATCATTTCTTATGCCATGTTCATTGTTTGCTTCATCTTCTTTGTTCAATTTTGGTAGATCCCTAGAAAAAGGAGTCTCAAGAAGATCATTTATTGAACGAATTTCCTGATTAATGTTAATGATCCTTTTTACTCTGAGAGCTACAGACCACAGTTTATTTGTCTGATCGATAATATAGAACACTTGTTTCGCTTGATATGCCATAATAAAATGTTCATCTTCAAAACTTCTACTATTCAGATCAACTAATGTAAATCCCAAATGATCAATCATTATACCATTGTTGACTTTAAACTACTTGCATTTAAAAATAGGAAATTTAATTTTAACATAATTAACCACCCAAATCTCTTAAATAACCCCATAATAAGGTATTGTTTCCAATCTAGGGTTCTTATCTTTCGAACTAGAGAAGTGCATAGATTCAGCCACTAACATAACCCCACTGTTCTAGACGGTGCTCCTATCATCAAGGGACTTAGTGTAAAATGTATAACCATTGATCACAAATGAAGTCCAGGTTATGACATCAACCTCAGAAGCACGTGCTAACCATTTAATTGTATCAGAAATACATTCTTCTTCGTCAACCTTTTGTTTGAACCAATATGCAAAAGTTTTGTTATGCTCCTTAATTAACCTTTATTCAGTCATTTGACTATTTTCTTTCTGGACAATTTCTTTATAAGCTTTAATGTAATATTGAACTTCATCAACATTATTCAAGATGTACAAGTGGACTTGTTACAATTCATTAGGATCAACACTCTTTACTGTAGCCCCACATCTACCCCCTTCTTCATCATGACGTTCAGGAAGCCCAATATGTCTTACATTTGACAAGTAATCTTGACAAAATTCCATGGCTTCTTCAGAAATATATTTCTAAACAGTAGATGCTTCAGGCCGATTTATATTCTTTACATACCCTTATAGGATTTTTATAGTTCTTTCAATTGGGTACGTCCATCATAAATAGATAGGGCCACACAACTTTATCTCTCTCACTAGATGAACAATTAGATGTACCATGATGTCAAAAAAAGAAGGAAGAAAAAGCTTCTTAAGCTGGCACAAGATCATATATCCTTTATTTTCTAGTTTATCCAATCTTTATGTCTCAATGACTTTACTACAAATAGCATTGAAGAAGAAACAAAGTCTAGTCAAAACATGTTGAAGATCATATTCGACAATGCCTCGAATAGCTACTGGGAGTAGTTCTTGCATTAAGACATGACAATCATAAGACTTTAGCCCTACTAACTTCAAGTCTTTCATCGACACAAGCTTCCTAAAATTTAAAGAATACCCTAAAGGAACTTTGATGCCATATAAACAGTCATAAAAGCTTCTTTTCTTATCCTTAGACAAAGTATAAGCAGCTGGAGGATAAAAAATTCTCTTAACATATGGCTTTGGATGCAAGTCTTCTCGTATCCCTATTTCTTGCAAATTTAATCTTGCCTTCACGCCATCTTTAGAACTACCTTGTATGTTAAGATGTGTCCCAACAATACTATCATATAAGTTTTTCTCCACATACATGAAATCAATACAGTGTCTCACATCAAGATTTAGCCACTATAGAAGATTGAAGAAGACATACCTCTTTTTTCATTTATTTTTTTCATTATTATTCTTTGTAGTTTTACCAAATATAACATTGATATTTTTCACCTTTTCATAAACTTGCTCCCCAATCAATGCCTTCAGAGCATCTTCAAACTCTTGTCTATTAAAAAAGCTTTCTTTAATCTACAATATCGGTGGGCTCATCTAAGAAATCTCCTGTGACCAAGATAAACTGTCTTTCTTCCATATTGAAGTTGATGGTAGCATGTTCCTTCTTCACAAATCAGACATGCTTTATGGCCTTTAACACTATATCCTGACAAGTTTCCATATGCAGGGAAGTCATTTATAGTATAAAAGATCATGGTTCACATTTTAAAAACCTCCTTCTTGTTTGCGTCAAAAACATCAACACCTTCATCCCACAACTCTTTCAAGTCTTCGATTAAGGGTTCTAGGTAAACATCTATATCATTTTTGGGTTGTTTTGGTCCCAAAATCAACATAAACAATATGATATACTTTCGTTTCACACATAACAAAGGAGATAAGTATTACATTACCAATAAAACAGGCCATGAACTATGTATACTGCTTAGGGTACCAAAAGGATTCATGTCATCCGTGCTAAGCCCAAGCCTAAGGTTCTTAGGTTCTTCACTGAAGGTATGAAATAATTGATCGATTTTCTTCCATTGAGAATAATCAACCAAATGTCGAAGCTTTCCATCAAATATCCTCTCATCCATATGCCATCTTAAATTTTTTGCATCGTTTTCTTTAACAAACAAGCGCTTAAACCTTGGTATGATTGGAAGATACCACAACACTTTTGCAAGGGCATTATTTGATTTGTATCTTAAGGTTTCACATATTGAATACTGTTGTTCCTCTTTATGCTCTTTTCTATATAATATACAATCATTAGGGCATACATGGATCTTTTTATACTTTATCCCTAGTAGACATAATATTTTCTTAGCATCATAGTATCAAGAAGGCAACACAGTATTATCTGGAAGCATGTCCTTAAAAGCCTCAAGCTTTTTCTGAAAAACTCTTGTCGCTCCATCCATGCCGTGCTTTCAAGCTTACCAATTTCAATACTGCTTTCAACAATTAGTATTTTTTACACCCCAAGTATAGTGGCATCTCAACATCACTGCATATATTACCATATGCATGTGATTACTCAAAAGCCTCTTCTCCTACATCACGGATAATATCCTCTATCTAATCATCTGTATCTATGTCATTATCATCAAAGGCCACTCCCCCTCTTGAGATGAACTTGGCATTTCTGATTCTTCACCATGCCATACCCATACTGTATAACTCTTACAAAATCCTTCACAAATTAAATGTGTATATATATCTGCAGCACTTAGTCACTTCTCATTCAAACATACTACATAAAAGCAATAAAACTTCCTACTACCGTAATCGGCATTTCTTCTAGCAAAGTCTAAAAAAGCCCTCACCCCATTATCAGATTCAACACTCGTTCATTTAGCTTTTGTCCAACTATGATCCATATATCTCAACACTTGTAGTATCCTATATCCAACAGCAAAAGGATAGACAAAAAAATAACAACCATAGATTTTTAGAGATTTCAATGAAATTAAGAAGCATGCATGCCAGGAGACAATAACTACTCTTGTAGCAATATACCAATAAATTATGGCATGATAAGAACCAAGCAACATTTCATACATAATAAAGGTATATAGATACGTACAAGTTTTAAAACTTGCATTAAAAAGCTATTCAGTTTATGCATTAGGTTTCAGCTAATTTTAACATGCACCATTTGAAACTAGTATTGTTTCAACAAACCAATAACATTGACAATCAAACAATCACACTAAATTAAAACAGAACTTAGAATGGTATTACTCCAAGCCAAATATCACATGGATGTACAAGGCAGAGTATCTAACCTAGTTGTGCAAATTTTTTTCCAATTTACGTTATCAAAAAATAGTTGGATTTCCAATAAACTATAACAGCAACTTGTGGGAATTAAGTGCTCAAAACAACAACAAGAGCCATTTTCATATGACATTATTAATTATTGAACAACAACTAAATAACAGAAAAATAACCTGATTGGAGACCAAGGAGTGAGCTTCTACCCAAAGTCATGGTGGCGTCAGCTGAGGTTAAAATGAAGTCCTACAATTCACGACACTGACAAAAGGAAGTCACAACAGAGGAGAATGGTCACTACGGAGAATAGAGGTGGCAGCGGAGGAGAGTGATGATGATCAAAGAATAGCGATAAGGAACACAACAACAAAAATGGTAATGACGAAGGAGAGTTGAGCAAATTAGGAACGGGCGTGACGAGGAGTTCAGAACAAGCAGGGACAGAGATCATAGAGAAACTATGATAAGAGAAGAAAGGGTTCATAGAGCGTGGGAGTAAAAATACGAGCCAAAACGGTCACCTTTTAGACCGATTATGGATAAAAACCGGTCTTAATAGGGAGAGAAAAAATAATTTTTAAATTTTTCATATTTAAAACTGGTTTTAATAAAAACCGATCTTAAATGTTTGATATTTAAGACCGGTTATTATGAATAACAGGTCTTCAAAGTTCAAATATTTTAAATTTTTAAATCTTTTGATATTTTTAGACCGATTTTATTTATAACCGACCTAAATAATTTATTAAGACCAGTTTTTTGGAGAATCGGTCTTAGAAGTTCTATATAATTACAAACCTACCACCAGTCAAATTTTTTAGACCTTATCCGCTATAACCGGTCTAAATATGATAGTTTAAAAAGGGAATTTTGTACTAGTGCTTAGACTGGTCCCTTATGGTGTTTCTTGGATAATTTCATAAGTGTAGACATTATGCATATAAGAAATGCAATATAAGTTTTATCTTAACTCAAGAGGGATTAGATTGGATACGAGGAAAGTGTATATGGGTTAAAAATATAGGACATCGAAAGCATTATATTAATATAATAAAACTACACTATAGGGTTGTTTTGTGCCGGTCTTTGTAAAAGAGATTCCTAGTACAAGACAGCCAAAGGGAGATGTCATGCCCATGCGGTTACGACAGAGCACCTAGTATAAAAGAATGATGGAAGAGAAAGAAACTTGACCTATAACATCTGATCCACCAAGTGTGAGTGGGAGATGTTGGAATATGCCTAGCCACCCTTGGTGGGTCAGGGCCTAAGCCCAGTTCACTTGGGGTTGTTATGTGAATAGGAATAATATGGGTCCAAATATGAAGTTTTATCTTTATGATTCAAATTTCAAATAAGAGTAACTACCCATATATATTATAAGGAATGATATGGGTTTGTGGGTGGTTGTTGGGAAAATTGATAGAAAATTTCCACAAAAATTAATCTCTCTGACTCTCTTCTCTCCAATGGTAAATCTACCGTATGAAAGTGATCGGAGTCCAAATCGGTGCTCCAATCTCATGTGGATACTCAGCGAGTCAATGGATTCCAGGTACGCCTGAAATCCTTCAGATATTATAATATTATTTTTACACGATATTAAATTTCAACAGTTCAGAGTTGATCTAACGGTGAGAATCACTACTACAAAAAACGCTTTTAACGTCCCTTTTTTGGGCCTTTTAACGTCTGAAAACAAAGGGACGTCTATCCGAGTGACGTAGAAAAAACTGTCAATAACGTCCCTAAAATAGGGGACGTCTTTTGGTCAGACTTTAGACGTCCCCAGTCGTTACTGGGGACGTCTAAAGGGTTTCTGAACCACTTTAGACGTCCCAGTGCAAACTGGGGACGTCTAAAGTGGTTCAGAAACACTTTAGATGTCCCCAGTTTGCACTGGGGACTTCTAAAGTCTTTTTTATGGCCTTTTATATATACATCACTATCCGGCAAATTTAAACTGCAGAAATTGGATAGAAGAAATATTGCATAAACCAGAATGAAAACAACAGCAGTTCAGCACTATCTAATAAACATGTTATCCAACAATCTAATAGTATGTACAACAACACAACTCTAAGTATCATTGTCATTTTATATAACAACACAACACAACAATCTAATAAACATATTGGCGCTGGTTAAACTAGACTAACCTAAGCCAAACCAAATTCATTCCTAAGTATCATTGTCAATTTTTTAACTCATGTCTATATATATACATCACCGTGTTGAAGTCTGCTGACGAAAAAAACAAGTATGCAATAATGACAGTCCATTTCCATATCAAGCAAATTAGAAGCAGATTAAAAGTATGCATATACAAGTTACTCTGTTTTTCCAATTTCATAATCTGATTTAAATTAACAGTTACAAGAATTTGTTCAATCATTTGTATCCAAAGTTGTGGGAGTGAGAGACAAACCTATGGACGACAGAAATGGAGATGACTCACGGTGCCACCAGCTAGGAAGATGATAGTTGTCAAAGGGAGACACAAACGATGGTGCTCTTGTCAAAGAAGAGAGAGGGAAAAATAGAAATATGATTATGAGAAAGAGGAAGGCAAATAGGGAAGGAAGCACGGGAAAGGGAGTTGCAGCAACGAACTGAGAAAGAGGAAGGAAGACAGCAAAGGAAGCAAGGGAAAGGGGAAAGAGGAAGACAGCTTGGAACGAAGCTCACGAGGGAAGACGAAATGAAGCTTGGGGAAGGAAAATAAAGCTGCTGGCCTGCTGCTGATGGGATGGGTGTCTGACAGGCTTTTTCGCGTCCCCAGTCAAAATGGGGATGTCTAAAGCACACTTTAGACGTCCCCAGTCAAACTGGGGACGTCTAAAGTGAGGTTTAGACGTCCCCAGTGTAACTGGGGACGTCTAAAGTGGTTCAAATTTTTTTTTTTAAAAATTCAACCAGCGCCAATGTTTCCCGCGAACTTTACCACTTTAGAAGTCCCCAGTTACACTGGGGACGTCTAAAGTGGTTCAAATTTTTTTTTTTTGCAACTTTAGAAGTCCCCAGTGAAACTGGGGACGTCTAAAGTGGTTCAAATTTTTTTTTAAAAAAAAATTCAACCAGCGCCTATGTTTCCCGCGAACTTTGCCACTTTAGAAGTCCCCAGTCAAACTGGGGACGTCTAAAGTGGTTCAAATTTTTTTTTTTTTAAAATTCAACCAGCGCCAATGTTTCCCGCTAAATATTGAACTTTGGGCGTCCCTAATTTAAAAAGGGACATCCTTTAGGGTCGTTAAATGTCTAGTTTGTAGTAGTGAATAAAGAAGTGGATGCTAGTAGACGGTAAGGAAAGTGGAGAGGTTTATGTCCAAAGGAAAATATTTAGGTCAAAATCCTTATATCCTCACATCAAGTTCTCCAATTACATATAGTGATGTGTTATAATTTTTTTTAAAACTAATATCATTTAACTTTAAAGCCATATGAAAAGAATAGGACGCATGGCTATGTATAATTGGGGAACTCCATATAATGGATATAAGGAACTTGATGTAAAAATGGTCTATACATATACACATGCATACGTGAGATTTTTAAAATAAATAGAAAAGTTAATATCTTTGGAGATTATTTGTCAGTAAATTTAAAACAAAGTTGTATATTTTTCAAAATAGAAAAGGTGTGTGTGTGTATAATATTGTAAAGTTCTCTCCCATTTTTTTAATAAACTGGATAAATAATGACGAGTTTGTATAAAACAAATATAATGAGAAGTGAATATCGTTAAATTATCTTTGCATCACAAATTGTTGTCAAGAAGTTATGTTGATATAATTACTCATGAGATTTTCTAATATCTTATCTCTTAACAAACCCTGCCTTTATAATGTCTATAACTATATCAGACCAAGAAAAAATAATAGTTCTATGTATCAAAAAGAAAAAGAAAAAATAATAGTTCTATAAATAGAGGTGATCAAGAGAGCACAACGAGAGAAAAAGGGAACAAAAGAGTAAGAGCCTTAAAACCAAGGTTATTAAACCCGGACAGGACACTGAACTAGTAGAGGTACTAGGTCAATGATCAATGGATCAAATCAGAATCAAACTGAAGCTAACCCAGTGCTAAATCAGTGAGAAAGTGAATATTTCAAGGTTATTAATATGAAATTTTCAAGGAAATTAAAAAAATGAATTAAATTTTAAAAAATAAAAAAACAATGAACCGGCTTAGTGGTTCACCCGGACCAATTAACTAGACGGTTCGTTGATTTCCAAATCAAACTAGTCAGTCCGGATTTAATAACCCCACTTAAAACAAATACATAGAATTGAGTCGGGATTTGTGAAAAGAACAACAATAAAGGTATAATTGCACACATACACACTACAAAAAAAATCACTTTCAGCGGCGACATTTGGCGGCGACTTTTAATGTCGCCGTTGAAAGTGAGACTTTCGGCGGCGACTTTTAATGTCGCCGCTGAAGGTGTCACTTTCAGCGGCGACACTTTTGTCGCCGCTGAAAGTCTGACTTTCAGCGGCGACATTGTTTTGTCGCAGCCGAAAGTGTGTTTCAGCGGCGACTATTAAAAGTCACCGCTAAAAGTGAGTTTCAGCGGCGACTTTAGTGTCGCCGCTGAAAGTCTTTTTCAAAAATTTAAAACAAAAAAATTTTTTTAAAACACTTTCAGCGTCGACTTTAGTGTCGCCTCTGAAAGTCTTTTTCGAAAATTAAAAAAAAAATTTTAAAACACTTTCAGCGGCGACTATTAAAAGTCGCCGCAGAAAGTGAGTTTCAGCGGCGACTTTAATGTCGCCGCTGAAAGTCTTTTTCAAAAATTAAAAAAAAAAAAAATTAAAACACTTTCAGCGGCGACTATTAAAAGTAGCCGCAGAAAGTGAGTTTCAGCGGCGACTTTAATGTCGCCGTTGAAAGTCTTTTTCAAAAATTTTTTAAAACACTTTCAGCGGCGACTTTAGTGTCGCCGTTGAAAGTCTTTTTCAAAAATTTAAAAAAAAAAATTTTTAAAACACTTTCAGCGGCGTCTATTAAAAGTCGCTGCTGAAAGTGAGTTTCAGCGGCGACTTTAGTGTCGCCGCTAAAAGTCTTTTTCAAAAATTTAAAAAAAAAATTTTAAAACACTTTTAGAGGCGAGTATTAAAAGTCGCTAGTGTCGCCGCTGAAAGTCTTTTTCAAAAATTTAAAAAAAAAAATTTTTAAAACACTTTTAGCGGCGACTTTAGTGTCACCGCTGAAAGTCTTTTTCAAAAATTTAACAAAATTTTTTTAAAAAATAATATTTATAAAATTTAACTATTAATTATTAAATAATTATATTTAACCTTAATTATTAAAATTATATTATTATTGCTGAAAGTCTTTTTCAAAAATTTTAAAAAAAATAATTTTTAAAACACTTTCAGCGGCGACTTTAGTGTCGCCGTTGAAAGTCTTTTTCAAAAATTTAAAAAAAAAAATTTTTAAAACACTTTCAGCGGCGTCTATTAAAAGTCGCTGCTGAAAGTGAGTTTCAGCGGCGACTTTAGTGTCGCCGCTGAAAGTCTTTTTCAAAAATTTAAAACACTTTTAGAGGCGAGTATTAAAAGTCGCTAGTGTCGCCGCTGAAAGTCTTTTTCAAAAATTTAACAAAATTTTTTTAAAAAATAATATTTATAAAATTTAACTATTAATTATTAAATAATTATATTTAACCTTAATTATTAAAATTATATTATTATTGCTGAAAGTATTTTTCAAAAATTTTTTTAAAAAAATTTTTTAAAACACTTTCAGCGGCGACTTTAGTGTCGCCGTTGAAAGTCTTTTACAAAAATTTTTTTAAAAAAAATTTTTAAAACACTTTCAGCGGCGTCTATTAAAAGTCGCCGCTGAAAGTGAGTTTCAGCGGCGACTTTAGTGTCGCCGCTGAAAGTCTTTTTCAAAAATTTAAAAAAAAAATTTTAAAACATTTTTAGAGGCGAGTATTAAAAGTCGCTAGTGTCGCCGCTGAAAGTCTTTTTCAAAAATTTAAAAAAAAAAATTTAAAACACTTTCAGCGGCGACTTTAGTGTCGCCGCTGAAAGTCTTTTTCAAAAATTTAACAAAATTTTTTAAAAAATAATATTTATAAAATTTAACTATTAATTATTAAATAATTATATTTAACCTTAATAATTAAAATTATATTATTATTTATTAATATTAGATTTATAATTTTTTATTAAAAATAATATTTATGATATTAAATTATTATTTATTAAGTAATTTTAATTAAAAAATTTGAAATTTAAATATATCAATATTTTTTTCGTTTTTATTTAATTTTTCATTACTTTTAATAATATTATATTTAATTAATAATTAATTATATGTATATAATTAATTAATTATATGTATGTATGTTTATATATATGATAATATTATATATATATATATATAATAATATGTAATAATATGACATAGGTTCATTTCGGCGCAACTAGTAGAGACTCACGCGCTAAGGCATCGGCTCTCTGAGGTCGCGGGTTCGAACTGGAGGAGAGTCACATGGAGGAATTATGAGGAGGCGACACGTGGTAGCACGGGAAGAAGACACGTGGCAATTGTAAATTAAATTTTTTAAAAAAAAATTCAAATTTTTTAATAAAAAATTTAATTTATTGAATTTTTTTTTAAAAGAAATTTAACACGTTCAGCGGCGACAAAATTCGCCGCTGAAAGTCACCTTCAGCGGTGACTTTTTGTCGCCGCTGAAAGTCACCTTCAGCGGTGACTTTTTGTCGCCGCTGAAAGTCACCTTTAGCGGCAACAAAAGTCGCCACTGAAAGTATACTTTTAGCGGCGACAATTTTCAGCGACAGTCACATAGGCGGCGACTTTTAGACTTTGTCGCCGCTGAAAGTCTTTTTTTTTGTAGTGACACACACTCCTTAATTAGTTGATTGCATGTACTTGCTTGTTATATCAATGTATGCTTAGGGAAGATATCAAGAAATGAAGAAATAAAAAGGTTGAAAAAGAAAAAAGAAAACATATAAAAAGATAATCTATGAAAGAATTGTCTCAGGTGAAAATAAAATATCAAAGAATTGTCGATATTATTTAAAGTTTCTAAAATCTTCTTTATCGGGAAAAGAAAAGTTCGTCACATTTGTATGATTATATATTAGGATACTAAATTAAATAATACATAAAGTTTGTTATATAGGAGGCAAAGGTAGTAATAGGAATCCAAAAGGCAATTTTGTCAATTTCATTAGGTATCCTACGTGGCATTCAACTTTTAAGAAGTGTATGTGGAGGCCTGGAGGGAAACAAACAGGCTCTCAATTAAGTCATTTTATTTTCATTTTCTATGTAATTTTATTATTTAAAAGAGTCATTTTGTATTTTCTGGATTATCGGGAAGATTTGATTCATCTTTTAGATATTTTGAATTATCCTAAAAATCATTTAAATTTATTATTATTTTCTTTTTAGGATATTATTTTAGATATATGAGTTGCCAATTAGGGATCTCAAAGATATTATTAATATCTTATTAGTATCCTTGATTTAATTATTTTTAGATGGCATCTTATCCTCAATGTGTTAGAAAACCTTGTATTTTTATATTTTTGAGTCATATTAGGCTTAAAAAAATTTTTATTTAACGGTCAAGTTGTACTTAGTTATTGCATATTATTGAATAAGAAGCATATTTTACAAGTTTACTTGTGAGTTTGTATTCGGGGTAGAATACGAATGGGTTGCAAAAGTCTAATATATTTTTGTGGGGCCTTTTATAGCTAAGAATCTAGAGACAAATTCCCCTAGGATTTTAGCTGATCAAATCCTATATTTTCGGGTTTTATGATATAATTCTCGCATCAGGAAGTTATAAAGGTACAATCATTAAATTTTGCTTTGCTCTCTTATTTCCATCGCTTTAATTTCACGCACGTTCTTTATGTATGTATATATTGACCTAGCGTCTTCTACATAAATAAAGAAGCGATCAAAGAAATTGAGGGAGAGAAACGTAATGTTCGAATTCTAGGAAACACACTTATTAGTAGAAGTGAAAACTCTTTGTACTCTAAACCTCCAAAGAGATTATACCTTTAGCAAATTAAAAAGAAGAGAAACATACACTGAACAACATCAGTGGAGAAAATGAGCCCGCTTGAGAAGCCAACTGGGTGGAGATTCTGCCCAGAAGATACAGAATTCATAAAAGACTATCTTTTTGTCCTTCAAAAATTTTAATGTTTTTCTTCAGGCATTTTCCCATATATATATATACATATATATCAAGACTTTTGTTGAACTCATTATTAGTGAGATCTTAAAAATGTTATATCAAAATTATTTGTAAATAGAGATGGTGAGAGTAAAAAGATAGAAAAGATCGATACAAGAATAGCTTAAAAATATAGGAAGCAAAGGAAGTTATAAAGCTTTAATCTTTTTTTTTTCGCCAAAATAAAGATTTAATCATTAAATTTTAATTTTGTCTCTTATTGATATAATGACAAGTGAATATCCTTAAATTATCTTTGGATCACAAATTGTTGTATATTCTATCAAGAATTTATGTTGATATAATTATTCATGAGATTTTCTAAATATCTTATCTCTTACCAAATCTTGATTTTAGAATGTCTATGATTATATCATATCAAGGAAAAAAAAAGAATGAGTTAATATAATCTTTAGTCCTTCAAGCTTGCCTTCATATTAATTTTAGTCCCTCAAGTTTTAAACAATAGGTTTTGGTCTCTCAAATTTCATTTCGTTTAAAACATTGGTCCCTACAACTCAATAAAAACCTAGACTATTTTGCCCCTACAGGAACCAAAACCTATGATTTAAAACATGAGAGACCAAAGATAGTATTAACTCAAAAATAATATTTCTATAAATAGAGGTCATCAAGAGAGCACAACGAGAGAAAAAGGGGACAAAAGAGCAAGAGTCTTAAAACAAATGAAGAGAATAGAGACGGGATTTGCGAAAAGAACAATGAAGGTATAATTGCACACATCCTTAAACTCTCCTTGTCATATCAACATATGCTTAGGGAAGAAATCAAGAAATAAAAAAGAAAGAAAACATATAAAAAGATCTTCTTTCAAAGAATTGTCTCAGGTAAAAAAAAAATCTACCAATGAATTGTCGGTAATATTTAAAGTCCATATCTTCTTTATCGAAAAAAGAAAAGCTCGTCACATCCTAAAATTATATTTTAGGATATTAAATTAAGTAATACATAAATTTTGTTATATAGGAGGCAAAGGAAGTTATAAGAGAAAATCCCTAACAAAGAACTTTTCAAATTCTAAAAGATAAAAAAGGTGTTTTGAATATTCATAATTCTAAAAAAATGTTAATATTTGATTTGTTTCTTTTGAAATTTAAATGAAATGATATAAATACCCTCATTAAATCTCATTTTTACTTTCTCTCGTTGTCTCTCTTCTTCCACCCCCAAATACCATACCATACACTTAACTCCTTCATTCGTCTTTGTTCCTTATTGGGATTCAGTTGTGCAAAGTGAAGATGTAGGAAGACAAGAAGATGAAGGTGAAGAAAGGTTGGCTTGCCGTTCAGGTGGGTTTGGCCGACGAAGATAGCATCCTTTAGAGATTCCTCATCCCTGTTTCTTATCTCTGGCATCCTCTTGTAGTCGGCCTCCTCGACAGAGCCCACGAGGTCTACGGCTACCACCCCAATGGCCCCCTCTGCCTCCCCTGCTCCATCAACGACTTCCTTCATCCCCGTTGGTGGATCAAGAACTAATCCTCTCACACCCACCACCACCACCACGTCCCTCAAGCTTTGTCTTTCCACTCATGTTAATAATTAATCCTCAAAATTGCTCTTCCCTTTAATTTCTCTTGCCAGAAGAAGGGTTTCACACGCCTTGATAAAGGTTTCATAAATTTGAATAAGATTTTTACAAGATCTTAAAAGAATTTGACAATTTCCTTAAAGAATTTCACAAGTTGCAAATCAAAATTCACAAGATTTGATAAGGGTTTTCATAAATTTTAATAAAAGTTTCACAATTTCAGATAAGATTTTCACAAGTTCTGAAAAGAATTTCACAAGTTACAAATCAAAATTCACAAGATTTGATAAGAATTTTCACAAGTTTTGATAGAAGTTTCACAAGTTCGGATAAGGTTTTCACAAGTTTTAGAAAGAATTTCACAAGTTCTTATTAGATTTTCACAACTTGCAAATCAAAATTCAATTCTGATAAGGGTTTCACAACCTATGGCAAAGGATTTATAAGTTTGGATAAGGTTTTCACAAGTTCTCATAAAAATTTCACAACTTGCAAATCAAAATTCAATTATAAAATGAGTTCAAATAAAGCTTTCACAAGTTCATATAAGATTTTCACGAGTTCGGATAAGGCTTTCACAAGTTGTAAATCAAAATTCACAAACAAATTTGATAAGGGTTTTCACAAGTTCTAATTGAAGTTTCACAAGTTTGGATAAGCTTTTCACAAGTTTTGAAAAAAATTTCACAACTTCCTTAAAAAAATTCACAAGTTGCAAATCAAAATTCACAAGATTTGATAAGGATTTTCACAAGTTTTGATAGAAGTTTCACAAGTTTGGATAAGTTTTTCACAAGTTCTGGAAATAATTTCACAAGTTCAAATCAGGTTTTCACAACTTGTAAATCAAAATTCAATTCTGATAAGGGTTTCACAACCTATGGTAAAGGATTCATAAGTTTGGATAAGGTTTTTACAAATTCTCATAAAAATTTCACAACTTGTAAATCAAAATTCAATTCTAAAAAAGGTTTTACGAGTTTGAATAAGGCTTTTACAAATTCATATAAGATTTTCACGGATAAAGCTTTCACAAGTTCATATTTTAAAGTTCTTTTTGTGCCCACACAAGCTCCAATGGCGATGGAAAATCCCAAATCTAGAGCATTGAGCTAGCTGAAGAAAGAAATCTACGAACCCAGGAAAAAATAGTAAACAGGAAACACCATAAGGATATGATGATTATGAAATATAAGATTCGAAGTGGCTGGGACTCTCCTCGCATGGAAAACCATCCCAGAAGCCCTGAGACTAATCCAAACCACCACAAGTGGAGCACATTGGGGGAGCTTTTGCTTGCCTGCGTCATCCAACGTCATGGCTTTAAGGATTGGGACCCCGTCGCCATGGAGGCTCAAACCCGAACCACCCTTCCCACCCTCCTCGTCGCCAACTACTGCCACAAGAGATAGATTCCTCGATCTCAAGCGCCGATTCGCCGCCAACCCCGATGACGCTGTCCCTGACACCCTTGCCGCAGGTGACGATGTTGATCATATCCCCTGGCTTGACGAATTGAGGAAACTTCGTGTCGCCGAAGTTCTGGCAATCATCCAGCGCTCCGATGTCTGCATTCTGTAAATCTCCTTACTCTTGCGGATTTTCATCAGTTTGCCCGATATTTAGCTTTTAGATCTAATTCGTTTTCAAATTTCTTTCCGTTAATTTTCCCCGAAAAAGGTCGTTGTAGCTGAAGGTGTGAAGAGGTTGGAGGAAGAGAGAGGCAAGAGTTTGAAGATAGTATGATCATGTTTCTTGAAGCAAGCAAGAGAACCAGGAGGAAGGATAACATATTTGAGGGCATTCTTGTTATTTTCTTTTAATTTTAAAAAAGACGGTTCAAGTCCTAACATCTCTTTAGAATTACGCATATTCGGATCACATTTTTATCTTTTCATAATTTTAAAGTTCTTTTAAGGGATTTTCCCAAGCTATAGAGATATAATAATTAAATTTTATTTTGGTCTCTTATTTCCATTGCTTTAATTTCACGCACGTTCTATATATATAGCCAGGTCCATTCCCAAACTCCATTCCATTCACTATCTTACTTAAAAAAAAAAAAAGAATCTCTTATAATATATATCCTTTTATTGATATTGTGTATCAAATTTATGGTTTCCCTTGGTGCAAATCCAATCACCTCCATTTGCAATTTCAGATGAGAAAGATTTCAAGCGATCCAAGAAATTGAGGGAGAGAAATGTACACTAGACCTACAAGCAGTTGGTTCTTGTAAGAAAGATAACACAAGTTCAAATATTAAGAAACGTACTTATTGATAGAGGGAAAAACTCTTTATAGTCTAAGACTTGAAAGATATTATACTCTTGACTAAATAAACATACAAGAAGAAGAGACACCTACACTAAACTACATTGGAGAGAACAAATGAGTCCAATTGAGATAGATGCCAACTGGGTAGAGATTCTGTCCAGAAGATACCAAACTCATCAAAGACTATCTTTACAATAAAATCATGGCACAAAAATTACCTTTCGAAGGTATAATCGTAGAATACGATCTATATGGTAAAGAGAATCCTTGGGAAATCTGGGAAGTGAACATGTGGTTAAAACAGTTCACGGTGAAGATCTCTACTATAAATAGACCCAATACATAAACTAATATCAACACACTACAAAAAAAATGACTTTTGACGGCGACAAAATCACCGCTGAAAAGCTAAAAGTTGCCGCTGAAGGTTTTCAGCGGCAACAAAAAAGTCGCCACCTATACAACAATTTTTGTCACCACTGAAAGTGTGATTTTTTTTTTTTTAAATTACAAATTCCGTCACAATTTTTTTAAAACAAAATTACAAATTCCATGTGTCTCTCTCTTCCACTCGTTGCCATGTGTCATCTCCACATGCTACCACATGTTGACTCCTCGTACTTCCACATGTCAACATCACATAATTCCTGAAAGTGCTTCTCCTCTAGCTCGAACCCGCGACCTCATGGTGAGGACACTTTCACACGCGTGCTTTTACCAGTTGCGTCAAAATGAACCTGTGTTAAATTATTACATATTGTTATATATATAATATTATCATATACATACACACACACACATATAATTAATTATTAATTATATATAATATTATTAAAAATAATGATAAATTAAATAAAAATGTAAAAAAGTATTTATATATTTAATTAACCAATTTTTAAATTAAAATTATTTAATAAATAATAATTTAATATTATAAATATTATTTTTAATATAAAATGATGCATATAATATTACTAACATATACTTTATTTTTATATAAAATAAAATAATAACTAATATAATAATATCATAAATATTATTTTAGTAGAAAATTTTAAATATAATATTAATAAATAATAATATAATTGTAATAATTAATATTAAATATAATTATTCAATAATTAATATTTTAATATTATAAATATTATTTTAAAAATAAAGTTAATAAATTTTAATTTTTAATAAATTTTGAAAATAAAATAAGCTGAAATTGACTTTCAGAGTCGCCGCTAAAAATATGGTTTCGGCGACGACTTTTAATAGTCACCGCTGAAAGTGGCACTTTCAACGACGACATTTTTTGTCGCCGCTAAAAATACAACTTTCAACGGTGACTATCGACCATCACGAAACTCTTATTTTCAGTAGTTGCCACTGAAAATGGTCGCTGAAAGTCAATTTTTTTTAGTGACAAGGTGTGATGAGTTCATTATAAAACCTTTATCACCCCATCAAAACACTTCACTAGCTTGTCTGCAGTCCCTTCACATAAAGATAATTTCTTAATGGTTAGATTTTTTTTAAAAATAATTTTTTATTTAAAAATTATTAGTTAAAAATTTTAAATATACATCACTAAAATTTTTTTTTCTGACAAATTAAAACGGTATTTGAATTTCAAACGCTCCAATTCCACACATGGTCTTATTTTCAAATATTCTATTTGTGTATTTTGTGTATATATATTATAAGAAATTCTTGTGTAAACCTAGTTTGTCACGTCATTTGTGGTCTAATCAGTTAAAATTTAACAACTTAACTAACATTAATCATAGTTGGCTCCTCATGTATTTTATAATTTTATTTTTCTTAAAAAATGAATCTCTTAATTAAGATTTCACAAATAATGAAAAAGTGAATCTTGTTAAATCTTTTAATTTTATTAATATGCCAGCTAATATTTTGGAGGTGCCAAATCATTTGTTATATTTCAATTAGTTAGACTATAAATGATGTGACAAATCAGGTTGATACAAGAATTTCTCTACATATTATAGGACAGTTTCTTAATAATGTTCACCTCATATTAATTCATTTTGTATATTCACAATTGATACTTTTATTTCCAAATTTAAAAATATTTTTTAAAAATATTGTATAATATAAAATTACATTTTTTAATAAATTATTAAATAATTTTGCATCCTTTTACTCCTCCTTTACATTATAGTAATACTTATTATTAAAAAAAGTATAAGTATAATTGTAAAATATATTTTCTTTTATAAGCATACCATACCCTTTTTATTCTATTTCATGTCATGCCCATCCTTCAAATTCTCTTATTTTTGTTAATAAGAGTTTCTACTAATTAATACTCATATTTTTGTAATTTACAGATGAAATATTACGTTGTCTGTAGATAAGAAAAAAAAATGGTGGAATGGATAAACTACAAGAGAAAATAAAAGAGCTTCAAGCACATCAATAAAAATATTATGAAGAGCCTTAAGAGACCAGATAATTCATGAACACTTTTCCTCCTCGGAAAATTTTTTTTTGGTATGATATGTTTTTAAAATCAATTTCCTTCTTTTAAAAAAATATGTTTGAATATTTATTATTTAAGCAAGGAAAAATTTAAGTATACAAATTTTTTCTTCATAATATGATTTATTCAGGTTCATGTTAAAATAAAATTTTGATTCACACATAAATTATGTTTTAGATTTAATTGTAATTTTGAAAATGCTAAAATAGTTAAATGTAAAGTAACAGTAAAACAAGAAAATTTAAAAAAATTTCTATTTATTATATATATTTGAATTATATAAAATAGTCTTAGAAAGAATATATTACTATTATATCAAAAAATAATAAAAGCTTTATAAGATTAATACTAAAAAAGATAAAAAGAACTCATAAATGGGAAAATAGAAGACTATAATACATAATTTTTAATCATCCATTATTAAAAAATATATATTCTAGTCTTTCTTGCTTCTGCTACTTGCTTGTTTGTTTTAAATTTCAACATATTGTGATTAGCAATTAATTTAGTTTATATTGTTAAAAGAATTATATTTTAAGTTTGGAAGTATAATAAATATAATAAAAAATTTAGAACCTCGAATATATGAAATTGAATTTAAAAACTTGCCTGAAAGTTCATATTTACCTTTATTAGGAAATTAAGAAGAAACTTGTATGTTTACTCCATTTATGGCTGAAGGCCAAGGAGATAATACATGGAATTTAATAAATTGGAATAATATGTATATTATGAAACAATATATAAATCCTAACATAAAAGATATAATGGAAATATATAGCTTGGAAGATACTTTGAATATGATCCCAAAAAATTTAGAAAAACCTAAAGATAGAAGTAATAAATTAGAAATTTTAAGTCAATCTTTAAACGAAAAAA
Source organism: Inga leiocalycina (assembly GCA_963242795.1). Classification (NCBI taxonomy): domain Eukaryota; kingdom Viridiplantae; phylum Streptophyta; class Magnoliopsida; order Fabales; family Fabaceae; genus Inga; species Inga leiocalycina. The sequence continues at coordinate 67,351,300 of OY725321.1, forward strand.
TGTATAATATAATGATAAAAATAGAATATAATAGAGAGGAGTTGAAACAAATATAATGATTTCATTACGAGTAAAAGAATCTGAACCAATAATGATGATAGAAAAATCAAAACCAGATCTAGAATTAGAACCTATAGAACCTATATTTAATAAAAATAGACAGTTAAACATGATGAAAGCATTAGATGAAAAGGATAAAATAGAAGAAGTTAAAGGATAGATATATAAAAAAAAAATATGGATGAAAATGTAAGACAAACAAGAATAATAGTTGAACAACTAATAAAAGGACAACAAGTATTAAATAATAACTTATGGTCAATAAATGATAGATTAAGTAAAAAAAAAACAGAACAAAAACAAATAATTGAAGTTGAGAAACCAAAAATAAAAATAGAAAGAAATGAAGAATTAGAAGAAGGAAGTAAAATTGAAGAAATAATATGTTATTCTGAAGATATGAAAGATATTTTAAAAATATATAAACCAAAAATGAATATGATGAATGCTATAGACAATGATGAAGATGAAATAAAAAGATTAATGGGAATAGAAGAGCAAGAATTAGAACAGATCCAAAAAGATTTTAAAAATGCTACTATAATAACAAGAGATTTCAAAAATAATATAGAATTAAATACTGGAGTTGTAATACAAGAAAGAGGAGATACTAGTACAAATTAAGATGGAAACTGATTCTGAAAAAATAAGAACTAAAGAAGATTATAAAAGAACTCGAGAACAAAGAGAAGCAGCACTGAGTGAAGAAGAAATGAAACATATAAAAAACATAAGAGAAGAAAATATGGGTTTTGAAATAAAATTTAATACACCCAATCAACCAGGATTTACACCTAGTAAAATAGGATTTATACCACCACCTAAAGAACAATATGAAACAAGAAGTATACCTATGTCAAGAATATGGTTAAATTTAAATTGTACATTAGAACCAGAAAAAATAATAGAAGAATGGTCTAGAGCACAAATAATAGCATTAATAGGAAGAAATTTAGATTTTCAATCAACAAATTTGTTAATAGAATCAAGCTTTTTAGGAAATGTATTAAATTGGTGTAAAAGTCAAGATGAAGTTTGAAGAGAACAAGTAAGACATATGAATAAAAATGAATATAATAGTAAAAAAAATATTATGTAAAATTAGTAAAAAGATATGAATATATATTAAGAACTGAATTTATAGGAAAAAGTCATGCAATAGAAGAACAGACTACAAGTAATGAAGCTATAAGTCATTTATATCAAATAGAAATATGTTCTTTAGAACCAAAATATTTAAATCAGTATATATGCGAATTTCAAAAATATTACTATGAAATAAAAGAAAGTCCAAATGATAAAAGAATAAAATACTTAGATATGCTTTATAGAAAGTTACCAAGATTGTTACGAGATGTAATAATAGATTATTACTATAAGACATATAAAGATAATCCAGATATAATACCTTATGTAGATTCTTTAGGAAGAAGAATAGATTATTTAAGAAAGTATTTATCAAAAAAATGTAAACAAGCTTGGAGAAATATGAAATATTATAAACAGAATAAACTAATATTAAGATGTGGAGAATTTGAAAAACCTCATAGATGAGGATGTAAAGACAGTGAAAAAAGAATAAAAAGAAGATATAAGAAAAATAAACAATATAGAAAATCAATGAGAAAGTATAATAAATATAGATATAAATTTAAGAAATATCCAAAAGAGAAATTTTATAAAAAATATTTTAAGAAATGAAAGAAAATTGATTATAGTAAAAAACTAAGAAAATGTAGATGTTATAATTGTGAAAAAATAGGACATATATCAATAGAATGTAAAGAACCGAGAGATAAGAAAACAATGAAAATTTTAGAACAAACCCAAGATATGATTTAGAACCCATAGAATTTGATGAAGAAATTTATAGTGATATAAAAAATCCAGAAATATAAATATATAAAATAAAATTATTAACTGATTCAGAATTAAGTGAAACAGAAGAAGTATTATTAGAAGCAGATATAGAATATTTAGAAGATGAGGAAGAAGATGAATTAAAATTATATATGATGAAAAGAAAAGAAGTAGAAGAAATAATAGAAGATAAGGAATATGAAGAATATAGAAATATATCTGAAGGAACTGTTGAAAAAAGAATGACATTTAATGAAAAACAATATGCTAAAATAAAAGGTATGAAATTAAACTTAAAACCATATCAACTAACAAATGAAAATTTTATGGGAAAGGTTAGTAAAATACTAAGATCTAAGAAAAATGTAAAAAGTCAGTGTGTAATATTAGAAAAGAAACATCCTATAGAATCATCATTAACATAAGGAATATTAAGAATACCATTAATAAGTAAAGGATTAATAGAAAATGAAATATCCAAATTACCATTTAAAGAAGAAGTAACTGAGATATATATTGCAGAAATACAATTATTAGTAAAAGCATATTTTACAGAAGGAATAGATTCACCTATAGAATTATTAATTACTAATGGAAGAATTATAAGTAGTGTAAAAGATAGTATATTAGGAATATTAGTAGGAAATTTAGTATATCAAAAATTAAAATTTACTTTAAATACAAACTTTGCAATATCTAGAAATGATGAACATATAGATCAATCAATAATGATATATCATAAGTTAAAAAGAATACAATTATTACAAGGAGCAAAAACTATAAGTATAATAACAATGGTAGGATTAGTATTCACAAATGAATATAAAATATTTAATAAATCAATAGGAAGAATAAGTATAGAGAAGCAATTTATGCCAATATTAAAAGAGATAAAAGTGAATCCTATAAATATTACATTACCAAAACTATTAGAAATAGAATTAGATAAAAATATAAGTATAAATGAGAATAAAGGAAAAAGACTAAAAGCCAGTAATAAATATAAATCCAACGAGAAGCATAGATATAAGTGTTAGATCTCAAGTTTTGATGATAACAAAGAATGGTATGAAAAAGATTTGATAAACAAATAAGTTTGAACAAAGTAATAACAGGAAAAATCATCACTTGAAGTAAGCATTGGAGTAATGAAGAAAGGCCAAGAGAAAAAGCTGAGAAACTTGATCAGTGGCAAGTTTTCTAAAGGGTTACTCGAGTAGGTACTCGAGTAAAGAGACAGAAACTTGAAGTAACCAGTTCAACCTTCAAGTAACCTGCCAATGATACTCGAGTACGTACTCAAGTAATAAGGTAAATGACTCCAAGTTTTTCTCAGCCTGCAAATGTTACTCGAGTAGCTACTCGAGTAACCAGGTAACTCACTGGCAGTTGCTCTCGGCCTGCCAACGTTACTCGAGTAAGTACTCGAGTAATCATGTCAAAGACCTCCAGTTACTCTCAGCATTGTCAACCCTGCCAATGATACTCGAGTATGTACTCGAGTTACTCTGTTTCAAGAAATGTGTTGCTCTCGGCATTCTCAACCCTGCCAATGTTACTTGAGGAGCTACTCGAGTAACTCACTGTGGTAAGCAAAACCTGAAGGTATTACTCGAATAACATGAAATGTTTTTCTCACCCTTCACTTCAAGTTACTACTCGAGTATGCAGAATTACTTAGAAGAAAAACTTCAAGTCACTACTCGAGTATGCAAAGTTAGTTGGAAGAGAACTTCAAGTCATTACCCGAGTAAGCTATGCATAAAAATTTATGTTTACTCGAGTAAGGACTTGAGTAACAAGGTAATCAAACTTGAAGTGCTCTCGGCCTTGAAATCCTGCCAACATTATTGGAGTGAAGCATCGAGTAACCTAAAGTTTATTTGAAGGTTTACTCAGTTGGTACTTGAGTACATAATGAAGAAAAGTTTGCCATACCCAAGTAAGTACCCGAGTAAACAAGTATTTCCAAAGGTTTGCAATTTTGTTGACTTCATGCACTACCCGAGTAATGTTATGTTTGCTTATTAACTTCTAGCTTATCAAAGTTTTCCCGATGATACTCGAGTATGTACTCGAGTAAACTTTAATGAATACTCGAGTAGCTACTCGAGTATGCAAGTTCAGATCTTGAGAATTGATTCCAACGTTTATTGATTTGTTTCCTATATGATTAACCTTTATTGTATTAGTATTCTTAGCATATCCACAGATAAACAATAAAGAGATCTTACCAAATAAGGAAAGTCAAATGCAACGTTCAAATGTCACCTACCGCCACCTATCGCAAACGGATATTTTTTAAATACTAGAAAAGTCAACAGTGGTTGCGCACTCTCTAATGGACATGAAGAAAAACGTTCCAACAATCATTACCAACGCATCTATATATACGGGAATATCCAAACAGAGAAGAGAGAACAAGAACACACATGAACACATTATCAAGCTCATTACACTGTTTTACATTATACTTGTAATTCTATGCTTCAGTGATTCTTATTCACCCTGTGAGAGAGATATTTCATTCAAACTCAATATTTGTTATTGAGATAACTTAAGGTTGTGGAACCTTGAGTTGGGATTGGATTACAACTTATAAAGGGGAGCGAGTGTCCAGGCGAAGGAACTTGCTTGTACTGAGGTGCCAAGAACCCACTGAATCTTGGAAGTTATAGTGAAACTCTCAGAGAAGCTCTGAGGACTGGACGTAGGTCAAAGTGGTTGTGGCCGAACCAGTATAACTCTCGGTGTACACTTCGGTAATATTTCTCCTTATTCTTTATTGCTTTATATTCACCGTCAAGTTTTTATATTCGCAATGAAATTTTAGTATCACCCAATTCACCCCCCCTCTTGGGTGAAACACTTGCTCTAACATTTGGTATCAGAGCGTAGGTCTTCTTGTTAAGGTATAACAACCTAAGAAGGATCCAATGGCAAGCATGGGTGAAGGAATTCTTCCCGACAGAGAATCAATCACGAGACTTCCAGGTTTCAGTGGCGAACACTTTTCCTTCTGGAAAGAAAAGTTCAGAGTATTTGTGATGGCTACTGAATATGGGCTATGAGATGTGATTGAGAGTAGAAACTATCAACCTACAAAGATTGTAGATTCTCAGAAAATTCCCAAGACACCTGCGGAATATGATGAGAATGACAAGAAACTTATCACTCTCAACAGCAAGGCAACTCTGATGTTACAAAGTGCCTTGAGTCAAAGTGAATATTCAAAATTTGCACACTTCCAACAACAAAGGAAATGTGGGAAGCTCTGGAAATAGCTCATGAAGGAACTTCGGGAATAAAGGAGAATCAGATCAACACCTTGGTCACTGAATTCGATCTACTTTGAATGAAATCAGGTGAATCAATATCTGAATTTGAACTTAGATATACTCATCTTGTTAATCAATTTGCAGCACTTGGAAAAGTTTATGATCAGCATACCCAAGTATGAAAGATTTTGAATATTCTTTCTAAAGAGTGGGAGGCCAAAGTCACTGCGATAGAAGAAGCAAAAGGAGAATCAATGAGATCAGTTGCTTCTCTATTTGGAAGTCTTTCTGAATATGAAAGCAAACTAAAGTTCAAACGGGAACTAGATGACATTGGTGACAAGAAAAAGAAAGGTCTAGCACTAAAAGTAAAAGAAGAGAATCAAGATGAGGATGAGGAATTTGACGATAATGAAATGGGCCTAATCATAAAACGATTTAGAAAGTTTTACAAGAAATGTCAAGGATTCAAACACTTTCATAAAGGAGGACCTAGCAGCAAAGATCATATCATGTGCTACGAATGTGGAAAACCAGGGCATATCAAATCAGAATGTCCAGAGCTGAATCAAAAGAGCAAAGAAAAGAGAAAAGGCAAATTCTTCAAGAAAAAGAAGGCCTTCGTATCTGCTATATGGGGTGATAGCTCCTCTAACAAAGAAAGTAATGAGGAAGAAGTAGCCAATATATGTCTTGTTGCTCAAGAAGAAACAGAAGAAGTGGTAAATGATTCTGATCCTACCTATGATGAATTACTCTCTGAATATAATGCTTTACATTCTGAATTCATCAAAGTAGTTAAAGAATTAATTGTTTTCAAAAAGAAAAACAAAGCTCCTGAAATTGAACTTAAAGAAAGTTCATAAAAGAATAGTGAAAATTGTTCTTCTTTGAAAAAGAAAAACACAGATCTTACAAAAACTCTTGAAAAATTTACACAAGGAAGTGAGATGCTAAATGTTATTTTAAAAGCTCAACGATTTGTAAATGACCGATCTGGAATTGGATATGATCCAAATTCAGATAAAAGGAAAGGTAGAAAGAAAGCAGGAGGTAAGTTATATTTGAATTATTTTCAGCATTCTGTGCATACATCGAATCTTTTTGTATTTTGTAATTACTGTAATAGAAAGGGTTATTATACCTCTTCATGCATTCATAAGAAGAAAGGAAACATAGGAACCTACAAATGGGTACCTAAAGGCTCATATGTTCAGAAAATTATTTGTACTAACCCAAAAGGACCCAAAAAGATGTGGGTACCTAAGACTTAGTCATTTGATTGCAGATATGTCTTAAAGCATCCAAAAACAACAAATGGTACATAGACAGTGGATGCTCTAGACATATGACCGGAGATTTCGAAAGTTTTACCACATTGCAACCTAAGGAAGGTGGAAAGGTAAAATTTGGAGGAAATCAATCCAGAAAGATAGCAGGAATTGGTGAAATAAAAAATGACGAAGGAATACAAGTCAAAGATGTATATTATGTTGAAGGCTTGTGTCACAATTTGCTGAGTGTAAGTCAAAGTGCAGATAAAGACAACTGGATAATATTTGATTCAGAGGAATGTCTGATTGTCAACAAGAAAGACTTACTACTTGATAAGAAGAATATCAAGGCTAAACTCATAGCAAAAAGGGAAGGTAACTGCTATATTCTAGATATTAGTAGAAATGAATCTGAAAATTGTTTTCTGAGTAATGCTGATGAAAGTTGGCTATGGCATAAGAGATTGGCTCATGTCAACATGCATCAACTAGGAAAACTACTCAAAAAGGATTTAGTTCTTGGATTACCCAAAGTAAATTTTAAAAACGATTTGATTTGTGACGCATGTCAAAAGTGTAAACAAACTAAATCATCTTTTAAATTGAAAAATGAGATTTCAACAAATAGACAACTACAATTACTGCATATGGATTTAGTTGGCCCAGCAAGAGTAAAGAGTATTGGTGGCAACTTATATTCATTGGTCATTGTTGATGATTTCTCCAGATTTACATGGGTTATTTTTCTATCATCAAAAGATGAAACCTTTGAAGAATTTATTGTTTTTGCCAAGAAAGTGCAAAATGAGAAAGGTATGTCCATTGCAGGTATTAGGACTGATCATGGTGGAGAATTTGAAAATCAAGCCTTTGAAGAATATTGTGATACTAATGGCATTGATCACAATTTCTCTGCTCCAAGGACACCTCAACAAAATGGAGTCGTGGAACGCAAGAATAGAGTACTCACTGAAATGGCGAGAGCAATGTTGAATGAAAAGAACGTGTCTCAAGTGTTCTGGGCTGACGCTATGAGTACAGCATGCTATATTTCAAATAGAGCATATATTAGAACAAAACTTGGAAAGACACCATACGAGTTGTACAAAGGAAGGAAGCCAAACATTGCTTATCTACACATCTTCGGTTGTAAGTGTTTCATTCATAATAATGATAAAGATAACTTAGGAAAATTTGATTCAAAAACTGATGAAGGAATTTTCCTAGGATACTCTAACCGAAGTAAAGCATATAGAGTTTTTAACAAAAGAACATGTATTGTTGAAGAATCAATTCATATTGTATTTGATGAATTTGAATCCTTTGACAAAACCATTGATGAAGAACAGGAAGTTGTTTTAAATCAAGAAAATGGTCAATCTATTTCTAAATCTCTTATTCCAGAAGTTGATGAAACCAAGGAAGAAGAGCAATCACTAGGACAACCTAGAGCCTGGAAATACAATAAAAGTCATCCCTTAGATCAAGTCATAGGAGATGTGAATGAAGGGATCAAAACTAGAAATAGAATTTTCAATGAAGTAAGTTTTTCTGCATTCATTTCTGAGATTGAACCTTCTAACACTGATGAAGCCCTATCAGACAATGATTGGGTTATAGCAATGCAAGAAGAATTAAATCAATTTGAAAGAAATCAAGTTTGGGACTTGGTACCCCGACCCAAGGATCATCCGATCATTGGTACTAAATGGGTATTCAAGAACAAACTCGATGAATCCGCAATTATTGTCAGAAATAAGGCAAGATTGGTGGCCAAAGGCTATAATCAGGAAGAAGGGATTGATTATGAAGAAACGTATGCTCCAGTGGCTAGATTGGAAGCTATACGCATACTATTATCCTTTGCATGCATCAAAGGATTCAAACTCTATCAAATGGATGTAAAGAGTGTGTTTCTAAATGGCTACATTATGGAAGAAGTATATGTAGAACAACCTCCAGGTTTTGAGGATGTAACTTGTAACATCCCGATCTGTGATTAGGGCTAATGGCTCCGATAATTATTGTAATTATCTTGATTGAATATATTTGGGATTAATGTAATGATAATTTTGAGAATAAATACAAGTGGTATTTAAGATCAAGGGTTGAGATGTATTTCATATGGGTCGGAATCCTATGTAAGGTGACTTGGTGAGCTCATGGAGAGAATTGTGTAGATGTTAACAAGTGGCTTGTTGGTGGCCATTGGATAGGGCACTAGAAGACAAAAGTCACTTTTTCCTCTCTTCTCTCTCTCCTATTCGGTTGGAGGCATGGGCAAGGGGGGATGATGTGCTTCTTCATCATCATTCTACCTTCTCATCTCTCTCTCTTCCATTGATTCCGGTGACCTTGAGGCAAGAAGAGGAAGAAGAAAAAGCTTGATCTTTGGTAAGGAAATGATTCTCCTTTGCTCCAATCCTCTTCTCTAATATTGTTCATATCTATGAGAGCTACGTTGTGATGATTGTAGAATCTTGAGAAGTGGTGATTGGTGATTTGGGCGAAATTGAAAGTTGAGGGATCAGGATTCTGGATTGAGCAAAGTGAAGAGGTAGGCATTTAGAGCATTTTGGAGTATAATGTGTGATATTTTGCTAAGTATGGTAAAATCTGGAATTTTGCCCTAAATATGCCTATTTTGGGAAATGTCAAGTTTGTTATGATTGATGATTGGAAATGATTTAGTTGGAGATATATGATCATTTGATATAATTTGGAATGTTAAAAAGGTGTTAAGGGAATTTGGATATGATGTGTCATTGAGACCTTAGTGTTTGATTGTGGTCAAATTGGGTTTTGGAGTGTTTTTGGAGTTGCCATTGTGTTCCCTTGTTAGTGCTTAGAGTGTATGAGCATTGGGAAGAGTTTGGGAACCTTTGGGGGAGAATTTGACCATCTGGTGTTTCTGGTTTTTGGCTGCGTTTTTGGTCTCTGATACACATCACTCGAGCAGAGGAAGAACGTGCTCGAGTGATGCGCAAGTTTTTCCCTTTGTGCTTCGAGTCACCTGGGTTTTCTGCGAGTGCTGCTCGAGCACATCGCTTTGTGCTCGAGTGAGCGAGGAACCTGCTTGAGTGAGCTTGGTCTGCTCGAGTGAGGGTGTGAGTCCAGAGTGAAGGGTGTGCTTCCGGGTTTTCACTCGTGGGCTGATGCCAAGAGTGAGCTCTGTCACTCGCGGGCATAGCCGTTTCACCCGAGCACTGGGGGTCATGCTCGAGTGAGGTCAGCGTGCTCGAGTGAGTCGGTCCCTGAGAGTTTCTTTGTGCTCTCGGGTGTTCACTCGCAGTCTCACTTTCTCGCGTGCTCGAGTGATGTCCGTACGCGTGCTCGAGTGAGAGCATCTGTGCTCGAGTGAGACTGTCTAAAATCAGAGTTTTGCCTTTGGGTAAGGAGTCTTTTGGGTAGTTTCTTCCAACCCTTTAGGCATATGTTTAGGCCTATTTTAGTCCCCTAAAGAGTCCTAAATGATAACCAACTTAGAGTATTATTGAAATATACACATGGAAAAGAGATTGATTGGTTGTCCCTAATTGATATAGGATTTGACATCTGTCGCCCTCGTGAGGCCACGGTGCCGGAGCCAGTCAGGAAAGATACAGGTAGTGACTCTATCTTTATACCTTATGTGATGTATGATATGTGTGCTATATCATTGTGATTAAATGGATTTTGTATGCTGCAAGTTTTGTGAAAACTTTGTGTGGAAACACCGCTAAGCCAATAGTCCCTGAGTCGCTAACAACGGTTCGGGTGAAGGTCGTATGCCTTCCCGGCAGTAAAAGGGGATGAGGTTAGGGTGTCATATATGCGTTATGTGATATTGTGGTAGCACCGCTAAACCAATAGTCCCTGAGTCGCTAACAACGGTTCGGGTGAAGGTCGTATGCCTTCCCGGCGGTAAAAGGGGATGAGGTTAGGGTGTGATATTTGTGAAGGCCGACGGGCCATTGTGAAAGCCGAAAGGCTATATGTGAGCCGTGTGGCTATTTGTATGCACTGCCACGCCAACAGTCCCTGAGTCGCTAACAACGGTTCGGGTAAAGGTCATATGCCTTCCCGGCGGTAAAAGGGGATGAGGGTGGAGTGAGTTTGTGTTGCTGCTGATATGAGATGATGTGTTTGCATATTATATGATTGCATGTGGTATGAAATAGTTGTTACTACGGGGATTCTTTAGAATCTCACCCTCCCAAATGATTAATCTTTTCAGACAGGGCGAGTGGTTCGAAAGGGAAGCGGACAACCAGGAGTAGTTAGGCTTACTCCGAGATCTAAGTGGTAGTTGGTTATTATAGTTTTGGATTTGGGATTGCAAGTTGTACATCTAATGTAAATGAATGCTTTGGTGATGTAATCCCCTTGTTGGGAAACTTTGAACCCAAGTTATATATGTAAGTAACCCGGGGTTTGCCGGGATTTTGGTTTCCGCACTTTGGTATTCATTATGTACTCTGATTTCTCTGATAATTATACCCGCACGTGAATGTGAGACCACGAATATATATATGTTTTGAAAAGATTTTGAAATACCCCATCTCATGGATGTGGGATTATAAATTGTGATTTCATCCTATTGGTCTCTATTTCACTTAAATTTCGTAATCCGGATGTAATTACGGTGAGGGGGTTACATAACTAAACCTGACCATGTTTTCAAACTCAAAAAGACTTTATATGGTTTAAAACAAGCTCCTAGAGCATGGTACGAAAGACTCAGTAAATTTCTTATTGATCAAGGTTATGTATGGGGAAAAGTTGACACAACACTTTTTATAAAACGAAAACGTGATGATATTTTAATTGTTCAAATATATGTTGATGACATTGTTTTCGGTGCTACTAATGAATCTCTGTGCAAGGAATTTTCTGAGATAATGCAGGGAGAGTTTGGGATGTCAATTATGGGAGAATTGAATTTCTTTCTTGGTTTGCAAATCAAACAAAGAAAGAATGAAATCTTCATATCTCAAACAAAGTATTTGAAAGAGTTGCTGAAAAAGTATGGAATGAATGAAGCAAATGGAACGGACACACCTATGAGTTCAACTACGTTGCTTGATGCTGATGTCAAAGGGAAAGACTACAACATCACAAAATACAGAGGAATAATTGGATCATTACTCTATCTCACGGCAAGCAGACCGGACATTCAATTTAGTGTTGGCATATGTGCAAGATATCAATCAGCACCAAAGGAATCACATGCCGAAACTATCAAACGAATCTTTAGATACCTTGCTGACACACCAGAATTGGGTCTGTGGTATCCCAAAGGAAGGAATGAATATCTAGTTGCTTATTCATATTCAGATCATAGAGGATACAAAACAGACAAAAATAGCACCAGTGGACAAGGACAATTTCTTGGAGGATCACTTGTCTTATGGTTCAGCAAGAAACAAAATACAATGTCCCTTTCATCAACAGAAGCCGAATATGTTGCAGTCTCAAGTTGTTGTGCACAAGTAATATGGTTAAAACAACAACTACATGATCTTGGTATTTATCTCAAAGAAATACCAATCTATTGTGACCATACCAGTACAATAAGCCTGGCGAAAAATCCAGTTTAATATTCTAGAACCAAGCATATCGATGTTAGACATCACTTCATCAGAGATCATGTCCAAAAGAAAGATGTGAAAGTAATATTCATTCTCACTCATCTTCAACTAGCTGATATCTTCACTAAACCCCTTGCAAAAGATCAATTTCTATACATTAGAAGAGAATTAGGAATGGTAAATCCCAATGAGTTGTAAGTTATTTCAATCTCTTATAATGTTTGATAAAGATATTTGATAATGTTTTGATGATTACTAATTTAAGCATCGGAGTATGTAGAAACTTGTTTTGCAGGAAGATTGAAACTCTGTTCTGAGAAATAAAAACAGAGGTTATCAGAGGACACCTTTACTGGAGTACCAACTTCAAGTAATGACTGACAGTGAAGCATTACCTGAGGAACAACTTGAAGTAAAAGAGCACTTTACTCGAGTAACTACTCGAGTAATGGTCTTCTAAAACTGGAAGTAACGTATCAAGTTTCTTGGAATTTGAATCAAACGGTTCATTGGTGAGAAATGAACAGTCCAAACTGAAAATGAAAGGTTACCCGAGGCGAGCCTCGAGTAAACTTGAAGCTTACTCGAGTAAGGACTCGAGTAACTGCAAGTCCAGATCACCAATTTGATGAGAAATAACTCAAATATGCTCTAAATTGGTTACAAAATGATCTAGGGAACATACATGGATAATTACAATATTATTCATGCCAGGTACGCAATTTAAATAAATTATTTTGAAAATTTTCTGTATGATCACTCGAGTATGAATTCGAGTAAAGATGATATTTACTCGAGTAAGACCTCGAGTAACGTCGAGTTCTAGGTCTTTATCTGTCGCAAAACTCGGTCATTTCCACAAAATCTCCTCGAGTAAATCACCCAGTCCTCTCTGAAAAACTTTTCACAATCACTTTCTTACTTGATTTCTGTCAAAACCCATCAAATTTCAACCCCAGAAACCTCATATTCTACTCAGATTCACTGTGCCTCATATCACGTTTTTCCTCTGTTTTTCTGAAATTTCAAACTTTCACTGATTCAAGAGGGTTAGAACCAAAAACCTTACTCCAACAGATTCTTCTGGATCCCCACAACTCTCTGACCCTCTTTCTTCTCCTCCCAGAAAGAGAAGAAAACTCACTCCTAGATCCAAAGCTAAAGTTCAAGCCAAACCTCAACCGAAACCGAAACCGAAAGGTGTTGTTATCAAAGAGCCAGTAGTTATAAGGGCTCAATCCAAGAAGAGCACCTCTACTGGGAGAGGCAAAAGTGCCAAGTCTCCTTCTCCTCCACCTTCTGATTCCTCAACTCCCTCTTTCACACCAAAACCCCCTAAAAAGCCCAAATATGATGTGAATGTGGCTAAGGCAATGGCTGGCATTCTAGATCAGCTTGAGAAGGGGCAGTCTTCAAAGAAATCAGAACTGCCAGAAGAAGATATCACCAAACCTCCAAAGGGGTTTAATGTCAACAAGCTAGAGGAGTCCCAGAAATACCTCACTTAATTCTCCAGGAGAAAAGTATGCAAGACACACTATGTAGACCTCAAAGTACTTCAGGAGGTATTGAAGCATGATCTTAGTCCCTTTCTAGAACCATTTATGCCTTGGCTTTCTATTAGACTTCCTTTTTGCACCAAAGTAATCACACACTTTTACTGTAATCTTGAAATTCTTGAGAGCCCAATAGAAACTTAGCAGAGGAAGAGATGACTACTACTGTTAGAGGCCAAAAGATTCTCATCTCACCTTCTAGGCTCAATTTGTGGTTAGGAATAGAGAACCCTCCAGATGACATTTACTCCAAACATGACTCAAACCAAATTTTCTCTTTCCTTAAACCTGGTGAGCTTGTAGGCCCTTTAAATTTCAAACCTAGTGATATGTGTGATCATCACAGGGTTCTATAGTATATCTACTCTAGATCCCTTGTGAACAAGGCCAACAATTATACCCACTTTTCTGATAGGGACTTTAGATGGTTTGCTTCCTTACTCCTGAAGGAACAAAAGGATTTGGGGGAGTATATATTCTCTGAGATGAAGAGGTACAGAGTAGATGGAAAAACTACCACACCTATGCCATATCCTCAGATTGTTTCACTCATTCTGAAGGAAAATAAGATATGGTATCTGGAGAGCAAAGAGCATATTGAGAGGATTACTCCAGTTGGGAGAAATCAAATTGGCAAGCTCAACATTGACATTCCTCAGTCGTCGGCTCCAGCTTCCGCTACATCATCACCCTCTTTCCTCAATGCCACACTTCAGCACTTCATGGAAAATATGCTCAGAGGATTCCATGTGGACATTGCCAACACAAATGTTGAGTTAATAACTCACATGAATGGAAAGATGGCTGAGTTGGTAGAGAAGATGGATAAGAGGCACGAAAAGTTGCTAGTTGAGCAACGTGCCTAGGGTGAGACCTTGAAGTTGATTCTGGCACGATTGGATTCTTTGGGTCCCGGACCTTCTACCGATCCTTCATCTTATGCACATGAGACTTCTTCATCTCCAGAGCATATACCATCTCCAGAGCATATTCCATCCCCAGAGCATATACCACCACCTCCAGAGAACATCACATCTGACCTTCATCACTCTGAGATTGAGCCACTTATTCCTCCAGTCTCTAGTCCACCTGAGCCAAGACCTGAAGATATCCTATGCTCAGTGGATAACCCTGAAACCAATAAGACCATCCATATTGTCATTGAGGATTCACCGCCCAGAGCTCAGCCCCAACCTACTCCTACACCCATTCCTTCTCCTACTCATACAGAGGAGATATCTCCCTCATCCTCTGATCATCATACTCCAGAGGTTGAGACCACCACTATGATCGTCTACCAGCCTTCTCCTATTCCTCCCAGAGATGACATCCATATCCCTCCACTAAATCTTCCTGAACCAGAATCTTCTAGTTATTTTGATTCTTCTGGTTCAGATGGTTCTTTGGTTCTTCCAGTGAAGCCTATCTCCATGGTCAAGCCTTCTAATCCATCTCTTGAATGATGAAGACAAAAAGGGGGAGAAGAACTTGAGAGTGATTTATGGAAGTTTCTGTTTCTTTTTGGGTATATGGGTGTATATGGGATTTAGGGAGCCTTTTTAACTTATAACTTTTTCATTTGCAATGTAACTTTAAGTTTAATGCAAGTTTACTTAAGTTATGAATTTATCTCAAGTCCATTTTAGCTTTTAAATTATAATATATTGTGGGACTAATGAGTTTGTTATGTATGCAAGGTGTATGTTATGACTTCAAAAACACTTTGAATTTACACTTAACAAAGTTTTTCAAAACAATCATTGAGAGTTCAAGAAGTGTTTATTTGATAATTTACTTTCAAAAATCTTGTTCAAAATCACCAAGTTTTGTCATCATCAAAAAGGGGAGAATGTTAGATCTCAAGTTTTGATGATAACAAAGAATGGTATGAAAAAGATTTGATAAACAAATAAGTTTGAACAAAGTAATAACAGGAAAAATCATCACTTGAAGTAAGCATTGGAGTAATGAAGAAAGGCCAAGAGAAAAAGATGAGAAACTTGATCAGTGGCAAGTTTTCTAAAGGGTTACTCAAGTAGGTACTCGAGTAAAGAGATTGAAACTTGAAGTAATGAGCTCAACCTTTAAGTAACCTGCCAATGATACTTGAGTACGTACTCGAGTAATAAGGTAAATGACTCCAAGTTGTTCTCAGCCTGTAAATGTTACTCGAGTAGCTACTCGAGTAACCAGGTAACTCACTGGCAGTTGCTCTCAGCCTGCCAACGTTACTCGAGTAAGTACTCGAGTAATTATGTCAAAGACTTTCAGTTACTCTCGGCATTGTCAACCCTGCCAATGATACTCGAGTATGTACTCGAGTTACTCTGTTTCAAGAAATGTGTTGCTCTCGGCATTCTCAACCCTGCCAATGTTACTCGAGGAGCTACTCGAGTAACTCACTGTGGTAAGCAAAACCTGAAGGTATTACTCGAATAACATGAAATGTTTTTCTCACCCTTCACTTCAAGTTACTACTCGAGTATGCAGAATTACTTAGAAGAAAAACTTCAAGTCACTACTCGAGTATGCAAAGTTAGTTAGAAGAGAACTTCAAGTCATTACCCGAGTAAGCTATACATAAAAATTTATGTTTACTCGAGTAAGGACTCGAGTAACAAGGTAATCAAACTTGAAGTGCTCTCGGCCTTGAAATCCTGCCAACATTACTGGAGTGAAGTATCGAGTAACCTAAAGTTTATTTGAAGGTTTACTCGAGTTGATACTCGAGTACGTAATGAAGAAAAGTTTGCCATACCCGAGTAAGTACCCAAGTAAACAAGTATTTCTAAAGGTTTGCAATTTTGTTTACTTCATGTACTACCCGAGTAATGTTATGTTTTCTTATTAACTTGCAGCTTATCAAAGTTTTCCCGATGATAATCAAGTATGTACTCGAGTAAACTTTAATGAATACTCGAGTAGCTACTCGAGTATGCAAGTTCAGATCTTGAGAATTGATTCCAACGTTTATTGATTTGTTTCATATATGATTAACCTTTCATTGTATTAGTATTCTTAGCATATCCACAGATAAACAATGAAGAGATCTTACCAAATAAGGAAAGTCAAATGCAACGTTCAAATGTCACCTACCGCCACCTACCGCAAACGGATATTTTTCAAATACTAGAAAAGTCAACAGTGGCTGCGCACTCTCTAACGGACATGAAGACAAATGTTCCAACAATTATTACCAACGCATCGATATATACGGGAACATCCAAATAGAGAAGAGAGAAAAAGAACACACACGAACGCATTATCAAGCTCATTACTCTGTTTTACATTATACTTGTAATTCTATGCTTCAGTGATTCTTATTCACTCTGTGAGAGAGATATTTCATTCAAACTCAATATTTGTTATTGAAATAACTTAAGGTTGTGGAACCTTGAGTTGGGATTGGATTACAACTTATAAGGGGGAGCGAGTGTCCAGGCGAAGGAACTTGCTTGTACTGAGGTGCCAAGAACCCGCTGAATCTTGGAAGTTATAGTGAAACTCTCAGAGAAGTTCTGAGGACTGGACGTAGGTCAAAGTGGTTGTGGCCGAACCAGTATAACTCTCGGTGTACACTTCGGTGATATTTCTCCTTATTCTTTATTGCTTTATATTCACCGTCATGTTTTTATATTCGCAACGAAATTTTAGTATCACCCAATTCACCCCCCCTCTTGGGTAAAACGCTTGCTTTAACAATAAGAAGCAGTAGTAGTAATAGATATAAATCCACCGCCGGCCACGTGTCCCCATAAGCCGCCACCACCTCGCCTCCGCCCTCCACGTGTCCCTGTCAACCGCCACGTGTCACCCTCCTTCACATGCTTCGTGTCACCCTCCATCTTGCTCCACTTGTCCAAATCACAAAATCATATATATATATATATATATATATATATTTTTTTTTTTTTGCTTTGCGAACAAAATTAGAAATACAAAATTTATTCTATTATTAAATATTTGAATTTAGTTTTCTTATTTTTATTTTATGTAAATGTTCTACCTACATTTTTATTATTAATATCTTTTTTATTCATTTTATGATATATTTTATTTTTTGTTTGCATTTATAAAATTTTTATTTTTATTTGTATATAATATAGTATTAAAAATTCAAATATATTATATTATAATTTCAATTTCAAAAATAAATTTGAATTAATAATTTTATTTATTTATTTTAATATTTATATTATAAATTTATAATAATTTAAAATTTAAATTATTTAACAACTTTATAATTATAAAAAAAAATATAATTATTGAAAAAATTAATTATTTGTGAGGAAATTATAGATGGATTAGAGACGGAAATTAGTGACGGAAAATTTCTGTCACTAATTTTTAATGACGGAATTAGAGATGGATTAGTGACGAAATGTGATTCCGTCTCTATTCGAAAAAATTCCTTCGCCAATTTTTAATGATAGAATTAGAAACGGATTAATGACGGAATTTCGCAACGGAATATGATTCTGTCTCTATACTGTGGCTAATTTAGTGACGGAAAAATTCCATCGCTAATTTTAGTGACGGAATTAGAGACGGATTAGTGACAGAATTTAGCGATGAAATGTGATTCCGTCGCTAATTTTAGTGATAGAATTTGTGAGGGATTAGGGACAGATTAGCGATGGAATTTCATTCCGTCGCTAATTTTCAGTTTTTTTGTAGTGCACTACAAAATAACACCTGATTTCTGATGGAATTTACGGCGGAATCAGCGTTTCCGACGGAACACATTTCGAACAGAATGGATTCCGTCGGCAATAATATCATCACAAAAAAATTTGCGACGGAATTTCAATTCCGTTAGAAATTTTTGACGGAATCTGTTCCGTCGCAAATTCTGACGGAATTTCCAACGGAATTTTCCTTCTCAAATGATTTCCGTTGGAAATTTCAGACGGAATCTGTTCCGTCACAAATTCCAATGGAATCCAATTCCATTGCAAATTTCCGACCGAATTCGTTTCCGTCACAAATTTAAAAAAAATCAAAAATTATTTTTTTAAAAAAATCAAATTTTTTTTAAATTTACAAATGTCACATGTTTGCTTCTCAGAGCGCCACGTGTCCCTCTCTCCTGGCTGCCAAGTGTCCCCTCCTCGTGCTGCCACGGGTCGCCTCCTTATAATTCCTATAAATGCCTCTTCTCCCGTTCAAACCCGCGACCTTAGGGCGCAAACGCCTTTGCGCCAGAGTCTTTGCCAGTTGCGCCGGAATGAACATGTGTTATATTATTACATATTATTATATATATAATATTATCATATATATATATATAAACATACATACATATAATTAATTATTAATTAAATATAATATTATTAAAAATAATGAAAAATTTAATAAAAACGAAAAAAAATATTTATATATTTAAATTAAATATAATATTAATAACATATATATTAATAAATAAAAATATAATTTTAATAATTAAATTTAAATATAATTATTTAATAATTAATATTTTAATTTTATAAATATTATTTTTTAAAAAATTAATAATTTTAAATTTTTCCGACGGGATTTTCCGTGGCGAATTGCGACGGAAATTTCCGTTGGAAAACTTTACAACGGAATTTTCGATAGGAAATTCCGTCAGAAAACTTTGCAACGAAAAATCCGTCGGAATTTGCCACGGAAAAAATTCCATCGGAAAATTTTCGAAGACAAATTCTTACAGAAATTTCCGTCGCAAAATTCCATCGGAAAACTTTGCGATGGAAATTTCCGTCAGAAATTGCTATAGAAAAAATTCTGTCGGAAATTCCGTGGCTAAATTTGCCACGGAAAATTCCGTCAGAAAAATTTGCGACGAAATTTCCGTCGGAAATTGCCACAGAAAAGATTCTGTCGGAAATCGGGTGTTTTTTTTTGTAGTGTTATACCATTTTTATTTAATTTTTAAAAGGATAAAGTAGGCCCTCACACCTCTTTAGCATTATGAATATTCAAAACACCTTTTTGTCCTTTAACATTTTTAAAATTCTTTTTCAGAGATTTTCCCATATATATATATATTTCAAGATTTTTGTTGAACTCATTATTAATGAGATCATAAAAATGTTATCTCAAAATTATTTGTAAATAGAGATCATGAGAGTAAAAAGATAGAACAGAGGGGGAAATGTATACAAGGATAGCTTAAAAATATAGGAAGCAAAGGGAGTTATAAAGCTTTAATCTCTTTTTTTTTTTTTTTTGGCCAAAATAAAGCTTTAATTATTAAATCTTAATTTGGTCTCTTATTGATATAATGACAAGTGAATATCCTTAAATTATCTTGGGATCACAAATTGTTGCATATTCTATCAAGAATTTATGTTGATATAATTATTCATGAGATTTTCTAAATATCTTATCTCTTACCAAACCCTATTTTAGAATGTCTATGATTATATCATGTCAAAGGAAGAAAAAAGAATGGGTTAATATTATCGTTAGTCCCTCAAGCTTGCCTTCATATTAATTTTAGTCCTTCAAGTTTTAAACCATAGGTTTTGGTCCCTCAAGTTTCATTTCGTTTAAAACATTGGTCCCTACAACTCAATAAGGACCTGGACTATTTTACCCCTACAGGAACCAAAATCTATTATTTCAAATATGAGGGACCAAAGACAGTATTAATTCAAAAATAATATTTCTATAAATAGAGGTCATCAAGAGAGCACAACGAGAGAAAAATGGAACAAAAGAGCAAGAGTCCTAAACACAAATGAAGAGGATAGAGTCGGGATTTGCTAAAAGAACAATAAAGGTATAATTGCACACATCCTTAAACTCTCCTTGTCACATCAACGTATGCTTAGGGAAGAAATTAAGAAATAAAAAAGAAAAAAGAAAGAAAATATATAAAAAGATCATCTATCAAAGAATTGTCTCAGGTAAAATATATATATATATATATATATATATCAATGAATTGTCGGTCATATTTAAAGTTTGTTACATCCTCTTTATCGGGAAAAGAAAAGTTCGTCACATTGTAAAATTATATATTAGGATATTAAATTAATACATAAATTTTGTTATATAGGAGGCAAAGGAAGTTATAAAGGTCTAATAATTAAATTTTATTTTGGTCTCTTATTTCCATCGCTTTAATTTCACGCACGTTCGCTCCCTCTCCCTCTCTCTCTCTCTCTCTCTCTCTCTCTCTCTCTCTCTCTATATATATATATATATATATATATATATATATAGCCAGATCCATTCCATAAATCAAGAAGCGATCCAAGAAATTGAGGGAGAGAAACCTACACTAAACCTACAAGCAGTTGGTTCTTATCATAAGGACAACACAGATTTAAATATTAGGAAGTGTATCTATTGGTAGAGGAGAAAACTCTTTATGCTCTAAGATACGAAAGGGATTGTACTCTTGACTAAATAAAAATATAAGAAGAGAAACCTAAACTAAACTACATTGGAGAGAAAAAATGACTCCATTTGAGATGCCAACTGGGTGGAGATTCTGTCCAAAAGACTCCGAACTCATAAAAGACTATCTTTACAATAAAATCATGGCACAAAAATTACCTTTCCAAGGTATAATCGTAGAATACGACCTTTATGGTAAAGAGAATCCTTGGGAAATATGGGAACGTTTTAGTGAACATGTGGTTAAAACAGTTCACGGTGAAGATCTCTACGTCTTCACAAAAGTAAGGAGGAAGAACCATCAATCTAGAAATGCAGAAAGGAAGGTGGGATTAGGTTCTTGGGAAGGAGAAGCTCACGCAAAAAATATCACAGTCAACGTAAATAATTCTAATCATCAGTTTGTGATTGGATTCATGAAGAGGTTTAGATTTGAGAAAAGTAGAACTGATCAAGATGGAAAATGGATCATGCACGAGTATTCTCTTCATCCATCGCTATTTCCTTCTAATTATTATTACCTACAAGTTAGTACCTTTTTCTTAATATTATATTTTTATTTATTTATTTTAAATCTTGTAGTTACCAATAATTTGCAAATCAGAAGTGGCTTAACATTTTTTTCCTGTAATTTACAGATGAAAGATTATGTTCTCTGTAGGATAAGAAAAAATGACGGACCCGTTAAACTACGGGAGAAAAGAAAAGAACCAGAAAAAAATCAACAAAAATATTATGGAGAGCAAAAAGATAATCAAAGAAACAAGAAAACAAGACTAGTGTCAAATGAAAAGGTTCAAAAAAGAATTTGTAAAGAGAAAAAAGATAATGAAAGAAATCCACCGGCCAATATCCAGGAAGAAGAGACCAACATGTCAATGGATGATTTCTGTTCTTGGTTAGAGACAAACTTAAGGTATAATATAGTTAAATTACATAGTTCAATTCAATTATAGAAGTTTTAAAATACTAAAAATACTCTTTCTACATAATTTGATACATATTTCTAAATATACTAAAGAAATTATTCTTGTGATGTAGTTCCGATGACGATCAAGGAGAGAAGAATGATAAAGAACTCTCCCAAAAAGAGGCCAAGCCCAACAATTTTTTGAGGTATGATATCTTCTTAAAATCAATTTTCTTTTTTTAAAAAATGTATGTTTGGATATTTATTATTTAAGCTAGGGAAAAATAATTATACGAATCTTTTCTTCTGCATGTAAGTTACTTTTATTCAGGTTTAATTCATGTTATAAATAAAATTATTACACACACAACCACTATTCTGCACCAGTAAATTAAGTTTTAGATTAAATAGAAATGATGAAGATACTAATATAGTTAAATGTAAAGTAACAATAAAAAATTTTAATTAAACAATTTTTATGGCCTATTTATTGTTATTTGAATAATTATGTCTTTGTTTACGGTGCTGCAGTCTAGAGGAAGGAGGGTGCCAAAAGATGCTGATGCTCAGTGCAAGACGTAGACTAGGACGTGTTTGGCAAATATAAATTCATATGTTATGGCAATTTCAAGTGAATGTATAGATTATGATGAATCTCATACTTATTTTGATCAAAATTCATACTTCGTACTTTGAATATTGTAAGACGAATCATTTATAGTATCAAAAAAATATAATTATGAATCAGGTCAAAAAATGTAATTAAGGTACAAATGATATATATAGATATATATATACACACACACACTTTGTTCAATAAAATCACGTTATAATTTTTAATGACACTTTGATATTATTCTTTGTCATAGCCATGTCGAACCTAATCGAAGGGAGTACGTAGATTTTTTTTTCTTTCTATAATATTAATCTGTGAGTTATTTCGTGATAAGAGTTTACCTAATAACCTTAAATAAAAGTTCTATCGAATTGTTTGTTTTAAGCCGAGCATCGTGATATATGGTAGGAATGTTAGGCTCTAAAGGGACAAAAAAGAGCTAAAATTGGATAGTTGAGATGAGGATATTGAGATAGATGAGTGGTAATCATACAGATTAAAAAAAAAAGATAAAATTCGAAATGATCATATTAAAAGAAAAACAAGTGTGACGCCTATAGAAAAAAATGGTTGAAAATTCTTTAAGTGGTTTGAACATGTATAAAGAAGGTCATTAAAGAAGACTGAATAAAATGTGCGATGAGATCTATAAATGAGATTTTTTGGTTAACAACCTATTTTAGAATTTGGTTGTTATTAGAGTATTACATGCTTTTTCCATCCAACCAAGCAAAAATTTATCCATCATCCATTCTCCCATTTATAATAAATTAATAACGCCATTTGATAAATGGAATGAATAACACCAAATATTTATAATAAATTAATTAAACAAATATATACCATTATAAATTTACGTATGAGCAAAAGTTGGTCAAATTGATGAGCAGTTGGCTCATAACCTACTAAGTCTGGAGATGTACACTAGTCCTAATGAGTTTTGAGACTAATCAACTCACCTAAACTTTCAATGTATATAAAAAGAATCCCTCATTCCATATAACTTGCTCTCTTTATTATTAGAATTTCAACCAAAAAAAACCACTTGTAATTAAAGGAGGGATTAATGTGGCCCAATAGAAATAAACTTTGAGTAACATAAAAAAAATAAAGAATTGAAGTTGAGTCATACTTTCATATATATATATATATATATATAAATAGACCCAACACATAAATTAATATCAACAAGGTGTGATGAGTTCATCATAAAACCTTAATCACCCCATCAAAACAATTCACTAGCTTGTCTGCAATCCCTTCACATAAAGATAATTTCTTAATGGTTAGATTGTTTTAAAAATTATTAGTTAAAAAATTTAAATATACATCATTAAAATTGTTTTTCTTCCAACAAATTAAAACGGTACTTGAATTTCAGACACTTCAATTCCCCACATGGTCTTATTTTCAAATATTCTATACATGTATAATGTGTATACATATTATAAGAAATTGTTGTGTGAACCTATTTTACCAAGTCATTTGTGGTCTAACCAATTAAAACACAACAACTCAAATAACATTATTCCTAGTTGTCTCCTCATGTATTTCATAATTTTATTTTTCTTAAAAAATGAATCTCTTAATTAAGATTTCACAAGTAATGAAAAAATGAATCTTATAAAATCTTTTAATTTTATTAATATGTCAACTTATATTTAGGAGGTGTCAAGACAGTTGTTATATTTTAATTGGTTAGACTATAAATAACGTGACAAGGGAGAGAGTCTAAGAAAGGGAAGGGAGGGGCAGCTTGACATTGAGGCTGAACGGCGCGCTTCAATTGTGGTTTGAGCCCTGAAGATGAGAGAACGGAGGGAGGGGTAGGTGAGGAATTGAAACTGTGTTGAAACAAAAATAGAAAACAAAAACAAACATGCCCTTTTTTACTAATATTTTATTATTTAGTTTTGAATTATCTATCAACAATCGCATTTTCTTAACATGTAATGAATGGGCTTGAATATAACATCTGGATATTAATGGGCTAAAATTAAAGATGTCATAATTAGGCTTAGGCTATTTGGGTATATAAATGGGTTTAATTTTGTCGTCTCTGATCTCTTTCTGGACTGATTTTCTCTTTCCTCTGGGCCTATTTATTCTTTGATGAGCTTTTTGTTGAGTGATCTATGCAATCATTTGCAATGTGAATGTCCTTTGATTACGGTATTCGCAGTAGAATATTTTGATCCATAACACAACTTTTTAACCATCATTCCTTCCGTTAAATAAGCAATTCCCTCTATCTCTTTTCGTTGTCTAATTCAATGGAGTACTCAAATATAGGGGCTTTAGAAGTTTCAGATGAGATAGAAGAACATTTATTGCATAAACTGCATTATTGTATATAATAGTATGTGCGAAAACAAATATTACAATCAATACTAGGGAACAAAATACACACTGTTCTAAATGTCACACCAAAACGGAGTGAAAAGAAAATGGCATGCACATAGCCACATACAACTCTTCCTAACATACAGACACACGAGAGATAAAGCAAATTTAAACGAGTACAAATGAATAATACGTATATATGCTGGCAAACCAGCCACAATAGATGAAGCAACTAATATCAGATGAGCCACAAGTAGTGAAGCATTTACTGGTTTCAATTGGAAGGAGGAGGAGAGAAGAATGGGATAGAAGGAATAACAGTGGGGATAGTGGGAATGGAGGGAATGTTTGGAATGGTAGGCATAGAAGGAAGAGGAGGAAGTGTAGTTGTTGGTTTTGGAAGATTTGGGAGATTTGTAGGCAAAGGGGGAACATTATTACCAATGGGGATTGTAGGCAAAGGTGGTAATCCTGTAGGCTTAGGCAAGTTACTTGGAATTCCGGGCAAGTTTGGTATCGAAGGCTGTGTTGTTTGGAGAAGATGACGAGCTGCTACGCTCGAACTCATCATGTTCGAGAGAGTGAGAGCTACAAGGAAAGTTGCGACGAAGATGGATTTGCAGGAAGAGGCCATGGTTGAATTATGAACTGAACTAGAGAAGAAGAAGAAGAAGAAGAAGAAGAGAGATATATATGAGAATGCTTTGGTTTGAGTTTTGATGAGAATCCATGTGGGTTTCTTGGTGTTTATATAGATAGAGGTAGGTGGGTATTGGTATGGTTTGGAGTACCATAAAGAGACTTTCGGGATCTTTTTGTTAGTTCACCAATACTATTGGAGTGTGTTTGTGTGTGTGTTATTGAGATACCACTGTAAGGCTGATAATGTGGTTGGTAATTCGTAAAAGCTTATGTGATGGAGTCCGTGGAGGCTGGAAAGTGTGTATTCATCGCAACTATGAGCACCAAGAACTCATTACTATGGTGAGATCTGCACCGTCAAAATAGAATTTCAACAGTTTAAATTTGAGATTTTCAAATAATAATTTTTAAATAAAAAATTATTTTTTAAAGAAATTGATAGTTAAGATATATTTATTATAAATTCTGTAAAAATTAAAATATTTTTTTAAAAAAAGTACAAGCTAAAAAACTTAATCTAAACCATCTAAATTAGGTTTGAACGATTGTTGAGAAGTAGTTAAGATTATAATTTTAGAATATATAACATAAAATATAGTTGTTGGGATAGAATAAGGCAAGATTCTTGGAGATTTGATTAACAAATCTGATAAGAGCAACTATGTATATATACGTGATTTACGATGGAATGAAGCAATGAACCCTATTACTCCCAAATATTATTATTAACAACGGTTTATAATGGTGATAAGCTTTCGTTTGCTCATCATTGCGCCAAGTACTTGAACCGTTTCCCTCTATATAGCCAAATAAGTTACACATTAATGCATAATTTGACTAGGTTCTAATTCAGGACAAGTTTGTCATGTTCACATATCAAGCTAATATATAAGAAGTGTTGGCACAATATGTATTTTATTGAAAAATTTTTAGGTGAGTTGGATACTGGGGAGTAGGGGTGGAAATAGATTAGGCTAGGCTAGACTTTACCTAAATAGGCCTGGGCTTGCAACAGAAATTCAAAGCCTAAGCCTAGCTTGAGCCTGTATGTAGGCTTTTTTTTAGGCCTGAGTCTGGGCCTTCAAAAGGCCCAACAAGGCCTGAAGCCTGTTTAAAGGCCTACTTAAATAATGTAGGCTTTTAAATAGTCTTTAAAACCCATGCCTCCAAATCCATATATGACCCTTCACAGTTATATACAATCCTACGTTATGTCTAAAAGCCCTGATATCCATTATCATAGTAATATTAGGGCTTAGTGAGGAAAAGAAAAGAATGTCTAGTGACAACAATTATCCGAGTAAATAGGAATAAGAAAAACTTATCTTCTGTTGACTAATGAGATATATTTTCTAAAATTGACTAAGCATAACAAATAACATATAAAACTAGATTTTACCTCTTTTACCTTTCCCACATAAATTGGGACTAACACCTCTTACTCAGATTATAATATTTCATTTGACACTAAAGTAAACTCATAACGTCAGTGAAGGGCACAAATTAAGGGAGAGTGAGCGAGTTAGTGTTGTCATCTTGAGCGATCAAAGAGAAGAAAGGTAAGGGAGAATGATTTATGCGAAAGTAATGATTGGGTGTAATGACGATGGGATATGAAACTTAGAATTAAGGTTAAGTTGATAAATTTATAAATAACTTATAAAATTATTTAGATCATATTATATATACTTATGAAATAGTATACATTAAAAAAATAAATAGGCTAGGCCTTATGAAAATAGACCTAACCTGTTTATCTAAATAGGCCTAACAATATGCCTAAACCTAAACCTGACCTATTTACTAAATAGGCTAGGTTAGGCTTTATGTAGGCTAGGACGTAGGCCCCTAATGCCTATTTCCATCCCTACTGGGGAGCCATCATGGCCCAGTACAGCTTCAAACTTAAAGAACATTTATAAAGGTAGTTACAGATTGCCAATCAAGAAATTTCTCACATCGGTAGTAGGATTTTAACTCAATACCTTATTGGTTATAAACCAATTCCTTTTCAACTAAAGCAATTTTTATTGGCTCTTTTTAATATTTACAAATTAATTAACAGATGGAGTGATTAGCATACCCTGACACATCTGTCAATCGTTTGTTAAGAAAAAAGGGCATATATTCATCGGCGCAAGTTTTTTGGAAGAATGGTACTTGGTTTGGAGAACCATTATTTATATATATATATATATATATATAGCTCACCAGCTGCTGAATTTGGGAACTCAAGCTTTTTGACAAATAACGAAGTAGTTGGCTGACGTGCCTCTCAAGCTGCTGAATTTGGTATATATTTGTGTGTGTGTGTGTGTGTGTGTAATTATCTATCGGAATGACATTTGATGAAGACTTTGAAAGCAATTTAACGATAATTAAAACCTTAATTTTTGGAAAAATGATTATTTAAGGACATTCTAAAAATATTAATTGTAATTAAAAATCTTGAATATTTTATATTCCGAAAAAAGAAAACTAAATTGCAGCAATTACTCAATGTATACATTTTTAAAGTCCAAATTGTCTTCTTAAACCCCATGAAGAGGATTAATCTGCCTGCCCCCTTCCCGGCAAGAAGGGAACATATCCTTCCAACAATGCCCCCTGGACGTTGCCACCTCTTCATCCTAAGAAAAGGGTTGGAATATGTCTAGTTCACCTTTCGTGGATTAGAACCCAAGTCCAATATGAATGGAGCTATTATGTAAATATAGAGAGACATGAGTCCAAAGAAAGAATTTTATCTTTATGATTTAAAATGAGAAAATCTCACTTAGATCCCAAGAACCAGAAAAAAATATCAAAAAAGTCACAATGTAGATTCCTCTATAAAAAAAAAAGTCCCTAGGCTTGTCAATGACATAGATGGACTTGTCAATGACTAGCTATTCTATAACTTGTTAATATAGTCACATACACTTAACAACGGAAATTCTTTTAATTAATATAGATGGGTTTATCAATGTCCACTCTATGATTTGTCAATATAATAACATACATTTGTCAACAGGAGCTGATTTAATTAACATATATGAGTTTGTCACTGGTCATTATATGACTTGTTAATATAGTCACATACACTTGTTAATAAGGTAAGTGCACATTTAGAATCTATATCACTAACATCTCTAGATGCTTTTTTGATAGAGTAATCTACATTGGGACTTTTTTTATATTTTTTCTGAACTTTGGCACTTGAATAAGATTTTCTCATTTAAAATTCAAATTAGAGTAACTACCCATATTGATAAGTATGGGATAATATAGGTTGTGGGAGTCAGTTTTCAAGATACCAATAGAAAATTTCCGTAAAACTTCTCTCTGGTTCTCTTCCTCTATGATGGTAAATCTCCTGTAAAACATTTTCGGAGTCCGTATTGGTGTTTCGATCTCATGCAGGTACTTAAGCGAACTAATGGGGTTCCTGGTACGCTCAAAACCCTTCAAAATTATTCATAACAATGACAACACCAGTATCGCCATTGAACACCACAGGCAGGAACACACACAGTTTCTCTAAGTGAGGAGATTCATTCCTTTTTAGCTCTTAACGGGTTCAGGTGTTTCGATCACACACAGTTTCTTAACTAGGAATCTACTGTAAAACATTATCGGAGTCCGTATTAGTGTTTCGATCTCATGCAGGTATTTCAGCGAACTAATGGGGTTTCTGGTACGCTTGAAACGCTTCAAAATTATTCATAACAGACAACACCAGCATCGCATTGAACATCACAGGCAGGAACGCGCACCATTTCTCTAAGTGAGGAGATTCATTGCTTTTTAGTTCTTAACGGGTTCTTCAATTCACGGGAATATGTACAAGAGTCTTTCCAAGAAAGCGAGAGATATATCTACTTCAATCACCACCAAAGAGAAGAGTGAAGCCGGCAAAACAGGGCAAATAAAGTTGGCGAAAAGAAGCGGGTGTGATCCGAGGGAAAAAAAATCGAATTCTAGGATTCAAAAATATGGAACAATATGATTTAGTCGAAATCCTTATATCCTCACATCAAGTTCTCCAAAAACATGTGTTATAATTTTTTTTAAATAATATCATTTAACTTTAAATCCATTTGAAAAGAATAGGACACATGGCTATGTATAATTGGAGAACTTCATATAATGGATATAAGAACTTGAGGTAAGAATGGTCCATATATATACACATGCATAGGTGAGATTTTTTAAATAAATAGAAAAGTAAATATCTTTGGCGATTATCTGTCAGTAAATTTAAAACAAACTTATAAATTTTTCAAAATAGAAAAAAAAATACATATATATATATAGAGAGACATAATATTGTAAAGTTCTCTCTCATTTTTAATAAACTGGATAAATAATGACGAGTTTGGATAAAACAAATATAATGAGAAGCGAATATCCTTAAATTATCTTCGCATCACAAATTTTTGTGAAGAACTTATCTTGATATAATTATTCATGAGATTTTCTAAATATCTTATCTCTTAACAAACCCTGACTTTAGAACTTGGGAGAAAGGGGCCTCTTCATTTTCCTTACCATCCACTTCCCTCTATTTCTTTATTCTCACTGTTAGATTAACTCCGAAAGTTCGAGATTCGATATCCTTTAAAAAGTAAATATATATATATATATATATATATATATATATATATATATAGAATATTTTCATAAAAGAATAAAGATTTGAACTAGTGATATCAAATTTTAATGATTTAAATTTATGTATATATATTTTTTGTTAGTTGATATTATAATAATATTTCTATAGAGTATTGAATCTCAACCATTCAAAGTTAATCTAACGGTAAAAATAAAAAAATAGAGGGAAGTGGATGGTAAAGAAAATGGAAAGACCCCTCTCCTGACTTTAGAATGTCTATAACTATATCAGACCAAGAAAAATAATATTTGTATAAATAGAGGTGATCAAGAGAGCACAACGAGAGAAAAAGGGAACAAAAGAGCAAGAGCTTTAAAACCAAGGTTATTAAACCCAGATAGGGCACTGAACTGGTCGAGATACTGGGTCAAAGATCAGTTGATCAAATCGGATTCAAATTAGAGCTAACTCGAGCCAATCCGATGAAGAAGTGAAGATTCCAAAGTTATTAATATGAACTCTTAAGAAAATTAAAAAAGAAATCGATTTAAATTAAAAAAAAATGAACCGATTCAGTGGTTCACCTGGACCAATTAGCTGGATGGTTTGCTGGTTTCTAAGTCGAATCGGGTTTAATAGCCCTGCTTAAAACAAATAGAGAGAATTGAGTCGGAATTTGCGAAAAGAACAACAATAAAGGTATAATTGCACACATACATAAACTCTCCTTAATTAGTTGATTTCATGTACTTGCTTGTCATATCAATATATGATTAGGGAAGATATCAAGAAATGAAGAAATAAAAAAGGGGGGAAAAAAGAAAATATATAAACAGATCGTCTATGAAAGAATTGTCTCAGGTGAAAAAATAAAATCTATCAAAGAATTGTCGGTAATATTTAAAGTTTGTAAAATCTTCTTTGTCGGGAAAAGAAAAGTTCGCCACATTGTAAGATTATTATATATTAGGATATTAAATTAAATAATACATAAAGTTTGTTATATAGGAGGCAAAGGTAGTAATAGGAATCCAAAACAAAATTTTGTCAATTTTGTTAGGTATCCTACGTGGCATTCAACTTTCAAAAAGTGCATGTGGAGAAAGACAAACAGCCTCTCAATTAAGTTATTTTATTTTCATTTTCTATTTAATTTTATTATTTAAAAAATTCATTTTGTAATTCCTGAATTATCGGAAGATTTGATATATCTTTTAGATATTTTGAATTATCCTAAAAATATTTTAAATTTATTAGTATTTTCTTTTTAGGATATTATTTTAGATATGAGTTGCCAATTAGGGATCTCAAGGATAGTATTAATAACTTATTAGTAATCCTTGATTTAATTATTTTTAGATGGCATCTTATCCTCAATATCTCAGAAAACCCCTTTTTTAATATTTTTTGAGTTATATTAGGATTAGAAAGTATTTTATTTAACAATCGAGTTGTACTTAGTTGTTGCAGATTATTGAATAAGAAGCTTATTTTGCAAGTTTACTTGTGAGTTTGTTTTCGGGATAGAATATGAATAGGTTGCAAAAGTCTGATCAATTTTTATGGAGCCCTTTTATAGCTAAGGATATAGAGACAAGTTATTCTAGGAGTTTAGTTTATCGAATCCTATATTTTTCGGTTTTATGATATAATCCCTGCAACAGGAAGTTATAAAGGGAGAATCATTAAATTTTATTTTGGTCTCCTATTTCCATCGCTTTAATTTCACGCACGTTCTTTATATATGTATATATTGACCTCTGTCTTCTACATAATTAAAGAACCAATCAAAGAAATTGAAGGAGAGAAACGTACCGTGCGAATTCTAGGAAGCACACTTATTGGTAGAAACAAAAAAGAGCTGGAAAAAATTCACAAAAATATTATGGAGAGCAAAAAGATAATCAAAGAAACAAGAGGGCAAGAGTAGAGCCAAAAGAAAATATTCAAACAAGAATTTGTGAAGAAAGAAAAGATAATCAAAGAATTTCACTGGCCAATATCCACGAAGAAGAGAGAAACATGTCCATGGATAATTTCTGTTCTTGGTTAGAGACAAACTTTAGGTATAATATTATAGTTATAAAAATACTCTTTTTACCTAATTTGAAACATATTTCTAAAAATACTAAAAAATATATTCTTATGATGTAGTTCTAATGACGATCAAGGAGAGAAGAATGATAAAGAACTCCTCTTCGAAAAAGAGACAAAGTCATCAATGAACACTTTTATCGCTCAGGCCGACAATTTTTTGAGGTATAATATGTTTTTAAAATCAATTTCCTTTATAAAAAAAATTATGTTTAGATATTTATTATTTAAGCAAGGGAAAAATAATTATATGAATCTTTTCTTTGGTATGTTATTCTTCAAGTTCATGTTAATTGAATGATTATGTATTTGTTTACCGTGCTGCAGTCTAGAGGAAGGAGGGTGCCAAAAGATGCTGATGCTCGGTGCAAGACGTAGACTAGGACGTGTTTATCAAATATAAATAAATTGATGTGTTATGACATAATTTCAAGTGAATGTATAGATTATTATGAATGTCATACTTCATACCTTGAATATTGTAAGACGAATCATTTATAGTATTAAAATTACATCACTGAAGTATGAAAAAAAATTAATTATGATTCAGGTTCAAAAATTGTAATTATGGTGCAAATGATATATACACTGTTGTTTTGGACAAATTGCACATACTCTGTTCAATAAAATCACATTCTATAATTAATAATCATGAAAAACAAAGTAATATTACCTTCGGTCTCTTTATTATTAGAATTTTAATTAAAAGAGCCAATTGTAATTAAAGTATTGATTCATGTATGGCGCAATAGAATTAAAAGTTTGGGAGAATTACACTGTAGTCCCATGGAAGGAAAAATACGAAGACATGGTCCCAGAAAATTGTAAAATTACTGTGAACTCCCATGGGATATTTTGTAATAAATTGGAAATGTCAAAAGATCAAAATACCCCTATTAAATAAATAGAAAGAGGGATGAAAAAACAACCGACTTTAATATAAACAGAATGTGGGATTTGAATGCAAAGGCATTTGCAAGTGAGCAAAGTTTTCTTTCTTCCTTCAGAGTCTGGAAGCTAGCTAGATGCCGAAATCCTACGGCATTTTGTTGTTTGATCTAGAAATGGTTTATAATTTTATATATTTCTGAAAATCTTTGCACGCGTGTTTGTTTGGGGGGGGGGGGGATTGTTCCGAAGCTGACACTAGCTGGTGTCGCAATATTCAATGATTTCTCTCTAGAAATTGGGTTTTTGGTGGAGGATTTTGGGTTTAGATTATTGGGTTTTAAGGTCATATTTAGTCATCAATACGCGTTTCATGTCCCTGTGGATATATTGCCTCTTCTTTGAATTTTTTGCTTACTATCGCAGTTAGATCCGCATCTGCTTTTACGCGGTACATATATCTAAACATTCCAGCGGGTAATTCTCCTACTTCTTCTGCTTTCTGTGGGTATTGTCCTTCATATATGTTTGTAAGCTATAAAGGCTTTGGTTTTGGTTTCAATGTGCTTGAGTATAGTTTAGGATGCTTTGTTTTTGTTATCAGTATGCTCTATTTTCTGGTTCATTTTTGCTATGTTTCTGCAATAAAAGGGCTAAGGAATGAAGATGAGGGCAAAAGATTTGTGGCTACATAACCTGATATGCGAAGGAAAAGGGGTGTTGTTAATAGGAGTAGCAACAGTTGTCAATGGAGGCTTCTGAACTTGTTAATGACAACTATATGTCATATTTAAATATTTTACTTATGGTGTAATGATATTTGGTAAGGGTTTGAAAAGTTTGTTATGTTTTTTTGGTATTTTGTGCTGTTTTTAGTTATTAGAAGTGGAATTTAATGAACATGAGTTGAAAGTTATGCGGCTAGAAGTCCTGATTATGTAGTCAGAATGTGTTATTAATAAAGGTAGCGATAGTTATTAATTAGGCTGCTGAAATTATTAATGACAATTATATTGTGCAGGTGAATAGCTATGATGGCTAACACATATGGCAAGAATTTACTATGTTTTTTTCATATAGGGGGAAGCTTTGAAGTAAGTGGAGATGGTGATATAACATGTTGGGTGAACAGTCAGATCTAAAAAATCCTATTGTAAATCTGATTAGATAGAAATCCAAACCACTTAATTTTTTGCCACCGTCTGTGAATTTGTTATTAGTTCCTTGTACATGCATTTTCAAATGTAAATGAATGTTGTATATAATATGGTTTTATATCCCACTTTCATTTATAGAAATTTGTAATCTGATGTAAATTCTGTTATTAATGTATGAATTTGAAGTTGTCAGTGGAAGCCCCTAAAATTATCAATGTACACTTATGAAGTTGTTAATATATATATATATATATATA
The DNA here is from genome assembly GCA_963242795.1 of Inga leiocalycina. NCBI lineage: Eukaryota > Viridiplantae > Streptophyta > Magnoliopsida > Fabales > Fabaceae > Inga > Inga leiocalycina. The sequence continues at coordinate 67,385,788 of OY725321.1, forward strand.
TATATATATATATATGTGTGTGTGTGTGTGTGTGTGTGTAGTTATGATCACATTGAAAAATGATAGTGTATGTGCAAATATTTATAGATTACTTATGTTGTTAATATTCAACATTAATTAGGTGGTCATATTATATGACTTGTCACTGGTGCCTTCTTGTTGTCAATGAAAGAGTTGAAGAGTTGTCAATAGAGGCCCAGTAACTTGTCAGTGGAGTCTCCTTGACTTGTCAGTGGAGACTCCTTGACTTGTCATTGGAAGCCCTCAGAGTTGTCAGTGAAGGCTCTTTGATTTGTCAATAGATGCCTATTAAGTTGCCAATGGAGAACCTTGGAGTTGTCAGTGCAGACCCTAGGACTTGTTAACAGAGGCTTATTGATTTGTCAATGGATGCCCATTAAGTTGTCAATGGAGGCTCACGGAATTGTTGGTGGAAGCTAAATGACTTGTCAATGGTCAATGGATAGCCATTGAGTTGATAATGTAGGCCCTTTGACTTGCTAATAGAGGCTCATATACTTGTCAATTGACAGCCATTAAGTTGTCAATGGCAGTCCCTGGAGTTGTCAGTGAAGGCCCAATGACTTGTTAACGAAGGCTCCTTAACTTGTCAATGGAAGGCCATTGAGTTATTAGTGGAGGCCCATGGAGTTGTCAAGGGAGGTTCATTGACTTGTCAATAGATGCCCATTGAGTTGTCGATGGAAACCTTATGAATTGTCAATAGAGGTTTCTAGACTTATCAATAAAAGCCCCTAGAGTTGTCAGTTAAGACTCATGGACTTGTCAATGGATGCTCTTCCACTTATCAATGGACGGCCCTTGATAAATACATTCAGGTCCAATGACTTGTCACCGAAAGCTCCTAGAATTGTCAACGGAGCCTCCTCGACTTGTTAATGGAGTCAAACAATGTGCAAGAAAAAGTATTATATGTGGATTACATAACTTTAGCACTAATGTTAACTTATAAAAATGACTCTGTAATTCATAATTACAACAAATATCTCAAGTACAACTAGTTTAAAGTTGATAATAACAAAAATATCACATCTATACAATATCACTACACTTGATCATTACAAAAAAGTAACCATATTTATAATGAATGTGCACATGTTCGTTACAATTCTCTAATATGTTTTCCATACAATCATATGTAGGTCCTACTCCTTATTCTTTTGCTTATCCTTCTCCCTGTTCTCTTCCTCCTTCTCATGTAAAATTCTTTAATAAACAAAGTTTAACCATAGAAGCTCGGCGCCCTTGGTCTAATTTTACTTTTTTTTTTTTTTGGTTCCTCTTTTAAATAACTTTTTCCCTTCTCCATCTTCTTTACCTGGAAACAAAAATAAAAGGTTCATCAAACAATGACAAAAGATTCACTGAATTACTTACTAAGCTGCACAAGACCTTTTTGGTTTGTTGTGTGTTTGATGAGTAGGGAAGATTTTGCATTTTATGCAGAAGTTTGTTTTAAATGGTTTGGAGATAAAGTGCTGGAATACCTTCAATGAGCCAAATATTCAAGCACCATTTAGTTACAGAACATGAAAGTTTCTATGAAGAGAACTTAAAGATTATCAGCAAGTTGATATCTATAGAACCAAGTACCAGGTAACCATTTGACACATGTATATAAAAGAAGATATGGTCTATACCACGTTGATTATGCTTCCATGAAGAGAACACAAAGATTATCAGCAAGTTGGTACAAGAGATTCATTACAAAAAGTACAAATAAGGCTTTAATGCCAAAACATGACAAGGAACCAAAAAAAAAAAAAAAGCTTTAATGCCAGAACATGACAAGAAACCAACAAAAAAGTGCAGAAAATGCAAGGCTAATGCAAAAGCCAAGATTATATCATTTATGAACTTCAATAATTTGTGACCTTCTTGTCATCAGCGACCCTTTACATCCTCAACGATTAACTATAGTAATCATTAGAACTCATGGGCGCAAAAACACAAATACGAGATTGTGCCAAATTGTGAGTACAATATCAAAAGGAAAAATGCCAAATTAAGCATAAAGGGATGTTCCGTACCGCATTCACACTTCCATTGCTGCTTAGACTCCATTAAAGGCCACAGCTTCTTAAATACTTGTGGAATTCTATACACTGAGCCTGGAGGAGCACACTTGTGTACAAAAACAACCCTATTTTTAACATCACCAAAATTCAACGAGCCCACATACAGTAACAACCCAGAAATATACAACAGGGGCGCAAATAAAAGCAGGCCCCTTTTCTAAAAACCGCCAACATAAGTCTAAAGGGCAACTTCTCTAGTATGCGCTCCTTGGAACCCCTAGATTCCACCACCGACAAACCCATTCGCCTAGCCATTTCTCTTGCTCTAGCCATGTGTTAAGCTGTAAGTGCCCAAAAGAAGTCATACCATGGCTATAAGACAATGAGGTTGAAAGCTGGGCCAACATTGAGGAGTCATGCCTTCTACCTGTTCTGAAACCTGGCAAAGTCGAATGCTGGGGCTTTATGTGGAGCAAACAAAAACGAACCACCAGAAGAGCAATTAGTTGGAAGGGGACGTCAACGGGTATTCCTCGACATTTACTCAGGTGACGGCGACTGGCTACGCACCGTGACACCGACCGAAATCAGCCAGAGAGAACGCCATCGGGAGAGAGAAAGCAGAATTGGGGTTTGAATTTGTGTATTTTTCATCCCTCTCTCTGTTTAGTGTTTTAGATTTTTGGTAATTTTAATTTATTATAAAATAATATCATAAGACTTCATAATAATTTCGCAATTTTTTGGATCATTTCTTTGTATTTTTTCTTTCATAGGATTACAGTATAATTCTCCTTTAAAATTTTTGAGTCTTACTTTCATATATGCATAAATATATATATATACACACACACTTATGTAGATCTAATACATAAACTAATAGCAACAATGGGATGGGTTCCCCATAAAACACGTATCACATTAGTACAAAATAGTTAATTAGACTATCATTTTTAGATCAATTATAGAAGATGAAGTCTAAAAACTATGATCAGTGGCATTTTTATAAATATTAGAAACTTGATAGACCGATTATTTATACCTGAGATCTAAAAGATGTTTTTTAAAACTAGAGCCTTTGGGACTGGTCTTAAAGATAGTAAAATAATTTTTTAAAAAAATTAAAATATATCGTGAATATATTTCTCTCCTTTCATTGAAATATGAGGTCTAAATTGTAAAAATCTTTCAATCTAATTTTTCATCCCACCTATGAATAAATTTGTGAAAATCTTGCAATCAATATCTTATTATTGTAGTAAGTGGTTATTTTTTAATTAAAATTTGTAAAAATATTATCAAAAATGGTTAAAACATTATCTGAACTTTTTTAATCCTTATAAAAAATGGGAGCATGTTTTATAAACTCAAAGGGTCAATTATATCGTTTCTATTTAATTTTAAAAATGACAAATTAGACCCTCACACCTCTTTGATATTATGAATATTCAAAACAATTTTTTGTTCTTTAACATTTTTAAAATTCTTTTTCAGAGATTTTCCCATATATATCTATATATATTTCAAGATTTTTGTTGAACTCGTTATTAATGAGATCAGAAAAATGTTATTTCAAAATTATTTGTAAATAGAGATCAAAAAGATAGAACAGAGGGGTAAATGTATACAAGGATAGCTTAAAAATATGGGAAGCAAAGGGAGTTATAAAGCTTTAATCTTTCTTTTTTTTTTGCCAAAATAAAGCTTTAATCAGTAAATTTTAATTTGGTCTCTTATTGATATAATGACAAGTGAATATCCTTAAATTATCTTTGGCTCACAGATTGTTGTATATTCTATCAAGAATTTATGTTGATATAATTATTCATGAGATTTTCCAAATATCTTATCTCTTACCAAACCCTAATTTTAGAATGCCTATGATTATATCATATCAAGGGGGAAAAAAGAATGGGTTACTATTAACTTTAGCCCCCCAAATTTTAACTCATAGGTTTTGGTCCCTTAATTTTCATTTTGTTTAAAATAATACTGGTCCCTACAACTCAATAAAGACCTAAACTATTTTATCCCTATAGAAATCAAAACCTATTATTTGAAATATAAGGAACCAAAAACAGTATTCACTTAAAAATAATATTTCTATAAATTGAGGTCTTCAAGAGAGCACAACGAGAGAAAAAGGGAACAAAAGAGCGAGTCTTAAAACCAGTGTTCTGGAAACCGGACCGGACCGGCCGGTCCGGCCCGGTAACCGGCGAACCGGCCAGTTGGCCGGTCCGGTTTCCATTTTTTAAAAAAAAAAATTTTTTTTTTTTTTACTTTTTCCTTTAGAATTTCATACTATAAGTCTAAAATTTTCAATTTCTCACCGGTTTAGCTCCGGTTTGGTCCCGGTCTGACCCACTGACCCTTAACCCAGTACCCCGACCGGTTTACTACCCGGTCCGGGTTTTAATACCTTGCTTAAAACAAATGAAGAGGATAGAGTCGGGATTTGCGAAAAGAACAATAAAGGTATAATTGCACACATCCTTAAACTCTCCTTGTCATTAGAGTTGGGAATACAGATCTTCCTGACCCTACAGGGTCGGCCTTTTACAGGCTCGGACCTAAACGGACCGACTTGTTTAGGCCTGCTTCTTAAAAAACCTCTAATTTTTAAAGCCCGCAATTCTACAGGGCTGGCCTTTCATGGGCTCGAGCCTAAACGGATTTGAACTCATTTTAATTAAAAAAAATATTTTTTAAATTTTACAATTTATTTATTATTTTACCTTAAATTGAGATACATTATTTTTAAAACTCATAAATTCTTAGTTAAAATAATCATCTAAAGTCCAAATTATCCTCTTTTTTAAAGTTTAAATGAATAAACCATTGAAGAAAATAAAATAAATTAAACAATTTAATAAGTGTTTACCTGTTATTAATACTTTATTAGGTATTTAGGTATCTCTGATAATTTGATATAATGATATTATATATATTAATTTATTTTTAAAAAATATAAAATGGGCCTAAAAGGTCCAGCCTTATAGGGCGGCAGGGCCTGCGACCCTACAGGGCCGGCCCTTTTTGGGCCGCTTCCTGTTTTAACCTCTAAATCATAAGTCCGGCCCTTGAAGGGCTCAGACTGACCCGACAGGCTCGAGCCGAATTCCTAACTCTACTTGTCATATCAACATATGCTTGGGGAAGAAATGAAGAAATAAAAAAGAAAAAAGAAAGAAAACATATAAAAAGATCATCTATCACAGAATTGTCTCAGGTAAAATATATATATATATATATATATATATATATATATATATATATATATATATATATATATATATATATATCAATGAATTGTCGGTCATATTTAAAGTTTGTTACATCCTCTTTATCGGGAAAAGAAAAGTTCGTCACATTGTAAAATTATATATTAGGATATTAAATTAATACATAAATTTTGTTATATAGGAGGCAAAGGAAGTTATAAAGGTCTAATAATTAAATTTTATTTTGGTCTCTTATTTCCATCGCTTTAATTTCACGCACGTTCGCTCCCTCTCCATCTCTCTCTCTCTCTCTCTATATATATATATATATCGCCAGATCCATTCCATAAATCAAGAAGCGATCCAAGAAATTGAGGGAGAGAAACCTACACTAAACCTACAAGCAGTTGGTTCTTATCATAAGGACAACACAGGTTTAAATATTAGGAAGTGTATCGGTAGAGGAGAAAACTCTTTATGCTCTAAGATACGAAAGGGATAGTACTCTTGACTAAATAAAAATATAAGAAGAGAAACCTAAACTAAACTACATTGGAGAGAAAAAATGACTCCATTTGAGATGCCAACTGGGTGGAGATTCTGTCCAAAAGACTCCGAACTCATCAAAGACTATCTTTACAATAAAATCATGGCACAAAAATTACCTTTCCAAGGTATAATCGTAGAATACGACCTTTATGGTAAAGAGAATCCTTGGGAAATATGGGAACGTTTTAGTGAACATGTGGTTAAAACAGTTCACGGTGAAGATCTCTACGTCTTCACAAAAGTAAGGAGGAAGAACCATCAATCTAGAAATGCAGAAAGGAAGGTGGGATTAGGTTCTTGGGAAGGAGAAGCTCATGCAAAAAATATCACAGTCAACGTAAATAATTCTAATCATCAGTTTGTGATTGGATTCATGAAGAGGTTTAGATTTGAGAAAAGTAGAACTAATCAAGATGGAAAATGGATCATGCACGAGTATTCTCTTCATCCATCGCTATTTCCTTCTAATTATTATTACCTACAAGTTAGTACCTTTTTCTTAATATTATATTTTTATTTATTTATTTTAAATCTTGTAGTTACCAATAATTTGCAAATCAGAAGTGGCTTAACATTTTTTTCCTGTAATTTACAGATGAAAGATTATGTTCTCTGTAGGATAAGAAAAAATGACGGCCCCGTTAAACTACGGGAGAAAAGAAAAGAGCCAGAAAAAAATCAACAAAAATATTATGGAGAGCAAAAAGATAATCAAAGAAACAAGAAAACAAGACTAGTGTCAAATGAAAAGGTTCAAAAAAGAATTTGTAAAGAGAAAAAAGATCATGAAAGAAATCCACCGGCCAAAATCCAGGAAGAAGAGACCAACATGTCAATGGATGATTTCTGTTCTTGGTTAGAGACAAACTTAAGGTATAATATAGTTAAATTACATAGTTCAATTCAATTATAGAAGTTTTAAAATACTAAAAATACTCTTTCTACATAATTTGATACATATTTCTAAATATACTAAAGAAATTATTCTTGTGACGTAGTTCCGATGACGATCAAGGAGAGAAGAATGATAAAGAACTCCTCTCCCAAAAAGAGGCCAAGCCCAACAATTTTTTGAGGTATGATATCTTCTTAAAATCAATTTTCTTTTTTTAAAAAATGTATGTTTGTATATTTATTATTTAAGCTAGGGAAAAATAATTATACGAATCTTTTCTTCTGCATGTAAGTTACTTTTATTCAGGTTTAATTCATGTTACAAATAAAATTATTACACACACAACCACTATTCTGCACCAGTAAATTAAGTTTTAGATTAAATAGAAATGTTGAAGATACTAATATAGTTAAATGTAAAGTAACAATAGAAAATTTTAATTAAACAATTTTTATGGTCTATTTATTGTTATTTGAATAATTATGTCTTTGTTTACGGTGCTGCAGTCTAGAGGAAGGAGGGTGCCAAAAGATGCTGATGCTCAGTGCAAGACGTAGACTAGGACGTGTTTGGCAAATATAAATTCATATGTTATGGCAATTTCAAGTGAATGTATAGATTATGATGAATCTCATACTTATTTTGATCAAAATTCATCTCATACTTCGTACTTTGAATATTGTAAGACGAATCATTTATAGTATCAAAAAAAATATAATTATGAATCAGGTCAAAAAATGTAATTATGGTACAAATGATATATATAGATACACACACACTTTGTTCAATAAAATCACGTTATAATTTTTAATGGCACTTTGATATTATACTTTGTCACAGCCATGTCGAACCTAATCGAAGGGAGTACGTAGATTTTTTTTTTCTTTCTATAATATTAATCTGGGAGTTATTTCGTGATAAGAGGTTACCTAATAACCTTAAATAAAAGTTCTATCGAATTGTTTTAAGCCGAGCATCAGGATATATGGTAGGAATGTTAGGTTCTAAAGGGACAAAAAGAGCTAAAATTGGGTAGTAGAGATGAGGATATTGAAATAGATGCGTGGTAATCATACAGATTAAAAAAAAAAAAGATAAAATTCGAAATGATTATATTAAAAGAAAAACAAGTGTGGTGCCTATTGAAAAAATTGGTTGAAAATTCTTTAAGGTGGTTTAAATATGTATAAAGAAGGTCATTAAAGAAGACTATATAAAATGTGCGATGAGATCAATAAATGAGACATTTTGGTTAACAACCTATTTTAGAATTTGATTGTTATTAGAGTACAATGGTTACATGCTTTTTCCATCCAACCAGGCAAAAATTTATCCATGATCCCTTCTCCCATTTGTAATAAATTAATAACGCCATTTGATAAATGGAATGAATAACACCAAATATTTATAATAAATTAATTAAACAAATATATACCATTATAAATTTATATACGAGCAAAAGTTGGTCAAATTGATGAGCAGTTGGCTCATAACCCACTGAGTCTGAAGATATACATTAGTCCTAATGAGTTTTGAGACTAATCAACTCACCTAAACTTTCAATGTATATAAAAAGAATCCCTCATTCCATATAACTTGCTCTCTTTATTATTAGAATTTCAACCAAAAGAACCACTTGTAATTAAACGAGGGATTAATGTGGCCCAATAGAAATAAACTTTGAGTAACATAAAAAAAATAAAGAATTGAAGTTTTGAGTCATACTTTCATATATATATATATATATATATATATATATATATATATATATATATAAATAGACCCAACACATAAATTAATATCAACAAGGTGTGATGAGTTCATCATAAAACCTTTATCACCCCATCAAAACAATTCACTAGCTTGTCTGCAATCCGTTCGCATAAAGATAATTTCTTAATAGTTAGATTTTTTAAAAAATAATTTTTCATTTAAAAATTATTAGTTAAAAATTTTAAATATACATCATTAAAATTGTTTTTCTTCCAACAAATTAAAACGGTACTTGAATTTCAGACACTCCAATTCCCCCCATGGTCTTATTTTCAAATATTCTATACATGTATAATGTGTATACATATTATAAGAAATTGTTGTATGAACCTGTTTTACCAAGTCATTTGTGGTTTAATCAATTAAAATACAACAACTCAACTAACATTAATCTTAGTTGGCTCCTCATGTATTTCATAATTTTATTTTTCTTAAAAAATGAATCTCTTAATTAAGATTTCACAAGTAATGAAAAAATGAATCTTATAAAATCTTTTAATTTTATTAATATGCTAACTAATATTTAAGAGGTGTCAAGACAGCTGTTATATTTTAATTTGTTAAACCACAAATGACGTGACAAGGGAGAGAGTCTGTGCAAGGGAAGGGAGGGGCAGCTTGACATTGAGGTCGCATGGTGCACTTCAATGGTGGTTTGAGCCCTGAAGATGAGAGAAGGCAGGGAGGGTAGGTGAGGAATTGAAAAAACCTAGACATTTTAATTTTTAAAACAATAAATTAAAAATTATATTTGGCTGCCACATAAATTTAAAATCATTTGAATCGGAATATTCTGATTAGTTAAAGTATAGATGAGTTGGTATTCTGAAAGTAGTTAAGGATTTCTCATAATATTAATACTGACTAATTTATATTAGGATTATTCAATCTCTCAACTCAACCCAATTTATAACATAATTCTAAGTAAACGTATAATTATACAATTACCTCACTTGGAAGCATTTATTTCAAAAGCGAAATACAATCCAACACTGAGGAAAACAAGCAAAACTTCAACACCAAACCATTCTATCTTTCACTACTAGCATATCAGTTCCTTCAGTTTTCATTTTAAAGTAATCTAAAGTCCATTTCTCAAATGAACATTCAATGAAATCATAATAACCGCCATGAATGAGCAGTTCTCCTTTTGACACCCTTTCTTCTATCCATGGATAGGTAAGTAGGTTCAATAAAGAATGGTTCAATGATTCCTGCATAAAATTCACTCGAATCGTTCAAGCTCCATCTATTTTCTTAAGGAATTAACATTTTGTAGATCAAAGAATTCTTCTAGAAATTTTCTTAAGGAATTAACATTTTGTAGATCAAAGAATTCTTCTAGAAGGTAACTTATATTTTAAACTAGAGGAAGTAATAAATTGCAATAACCCTCCCCTCCCCCTTATAAATACATCCATTAAACCAAACACTACACAAGTAATGCCAACAACATGCACTATGATACAAGTATCTAATTCTGACTTGTAAAGAAGGAGAGGGAAACAGGAAACAGACGATAGAGAGATAAGAGGATTCAAGAAGAAAGAACAGAGCAGAGAGACAGAGGAGAGTAAGGAGCGAGAGAATAGAACAATCTATCGAATCAAATGACCAGAGGCTTACACACAGATTTAAATGGGTCCTATCCATTTATATATGCAATAGGAGAATTATAACCGCTATATCCTAACTATAACATATTTATTTTTGGCATGATTATATAACACAGTAAACTCCACCTATATTTTATAGCCGGTCCCAAGTCCAGATAAAGGAAAAGAGTTGTGTTAGGCTCTTGACAGCCAACATAAAACTCTGTCGAATCTTATGACATGGATCAAAAAAAGAAATTGTTGTTGTTGTTGATTATATAACACATTACATAACCGTCATTGAGCTCTATCACCCAGACACCGACTAACTCTTCAGATATATTATTTACCATGAGAATGAACACAACAGACATTATAAACACATTAACAAATAAAACAATTAGACAACTAAATCATTCACTTCAACATGCAAGAGCAAATAAATGTATAACAACAATATTAAGATCTATCTCACTAAGTGAAGTCAGTTAATTGCACAATGTCATTAAGATCTATCAACAACTAACTATTAAGATATATGATAAGACATTAGGTACACTATGGATACCTTAGCAGATAGAAACACAAGAAATTATAAATGTACCTTCTCACAATGCCTGCATTGCTGATCAAAGTCAAGGCCAGAAGCAGCAGCCTCAGTTTTTATTCTGGCATTTTTTCCACCAACAACCCAGCTTTCCAATAGGCTAGGGAATAAAAGTAACCAAGTAAGAAAATGAAAGGTACAGTTTCTTATCATAGCATGGAAAACAGTAATGAACATTAATATTATCTAAGTTCAACCTTCCACTTGCATCATCTTGCATGCTCATAAGAGCACGAATTCCCCCACAGCAGCTGTGACCAATAACTAAGATGTTCTCCACCTACAGTGAGAATAAGCTTTCAACTTTTAGGTCAAAGTAGTATAAAACTATTGTTCTCATAACAGAAGGCTATATATATATATAAACTGAAAAGTCCTACAGATGCCTAACACAGTGTCAGAAACTCAGGCTATAAGTTTTATTATGACAACGTATGGCTTAATGTTATAGTTCAAATCCATGTATGTCCCAAGCTTAATAATAATTATGGGCTGTTGACCTAACAATGCTGCTACTGTGATATATTTTTCCCCTGCTCCATTTCCCATATTGAGCTCAAAACTTGTCACCCAAGCAGTCCATTGAAGATATAACACAACATCAACCAGTTTTATAACTACAAGCCTCATTTTCTTTCTCTCATCCTGGTCTGTGAATTGCCTATAAGAATAAAATGAATTCATAATCATAGTTATTCAACATAGAGAATTTCAAGGTTCTCGATGAATTCTGTAAAGAACTTAGATATCTTTCCAGCTTTAAGAAGTGCAAAGGTAAATAACAAATGGACCACAGAAACAAAATGCACAGAGGTAAATGAATAAAACCATTAAAAGCTAAAGAATTCATTGGATATAAAGTCTTACTCTGAGTGTGGTCACAGCAAATTCCAGAGCAGCATTTGTCTCTGTTGGTCCATTCTGCATCAAGGAATATGGGATCAGACTTTAGAAATGGAAGGCAGGGTCTATCCCCCCACAGTGCAACAACAATACTAGTTCGATGATGTAGGCAAATACCTCAAATGGAGTTACCAAATTAGCAACATTCCGAATCATGAAAGCTTCCCCTGGTTGGAATCCCAGAATATTTGATGGGCAAACCCTAGAGTCTCCGCAAGCGATGACCATAAACTGTTCTTGTACAAGTTAGTCTAGAGAAATTAATTTCACTACAAGACAAATTGAAGCAATGGCCCGAAAAGACTTGATAAAAACCCATAACGCAAAATACAATTAAATGCTTTTGACCAGAAAAAAAACACAATAAAATGCTTAGTCAAAATGGTGGGGGAAGACACAGAGTAATTACCTTTGGTAATTGAACCTGGGCAAGATTTTGGAAATGTTCCAAGTTTCCCCTTCCAAAAAGCAGAAACCAATCTTGAAGAATTTTATTCCTTTTTTGAGAACAAGGCAATACTGAAACAGAGAAACTTACATGTATTTATTCTTTTTAAAACTTAAGAACCTGCCCTTCAGATCATTAAATAGATCATGCCCCTTTTCAGCTTCTGTCACAGTTTCTTGATTGTTGTTTTCCTGTTGCGGGTTGAATCCAGAAGGCACCATGGAAGCCTTCAAATCTAAAGTTTTATTGCTCCTACAAACATAAGAAAAGGTACTGAGTGATACAACAAAACGGTTTTACTGGATTTCATCACCATAAGAAAAAATCACTTTGTTATTCTAACTTTTACTTCAAAGTGTTGATTATAAAATCAACAGAGAAGTATAATTATAGGGTCCATTAAACCACAAAAAATTAAAATTGAACCATGAAATACCATAGGATCACATTACACACATCAATATCCAATATAGAATAGTGATTAAAAGTTTTGATGTTATCAAACAAGCATAGATCGATCAAGTAAAACATGACCAAACCGAAATACATATAGGAGACACACCAAGCCCTCCACTAATAATCAATCCAAACTTTTTACAATTTAAAATTTAAAATGAAAAAAATGGTAAACAACAATCAAGACCTCTGCTAATAATTTCCCTCCCGAATGATTTTAAGTCATAGAGCTATCTCTTGTATTCAGACTAGTATAACGATTGTCACCACCAAATAACCACGGGATTAGTTGAGAACAACCATTCCAGACATTAATAATTTCTGTTTAAATAGATACAAGGAAGTTAACAGTAAACAATCTAACAGTAACAGTTTCACTTTAAGTAGACACCAAGAGAAAGTTGAGAACTCACCTTAAACCCTTCAACAATCTCAAACGGGTCAGCTCGGTTTTCCGTGATTCCGGCTTAAAGCTAAAGATCTGCCACAGCAATAGTTATCTAATTAGCTCATTCGCAAAATCAGAACAAAATGGCATCAAGGAGATAAATCATACAACACAACAGAAATACCCTTGAAGCCCTCAAAGTAGCTCCATGAAGCTCAATGCAGGAAGAATTGAAGGGTAAGGGTAAAGCAAGAGGCTTGGAAATGGAAACAAAAGGGTCACCTGAAACTGAACTTGGAGGAGCAGACGCAGTCATATCAGAGAGAGTTCAAACAAAAATGGATTCGCTTCTCCTTCGGTACGAATTGAGAATTGAATGAAACAGTCATGGCAGAGGGGGAATTATTTTAAAGGGTGGGTAAAGTGAAGTTTGGTTGGATTGGATCAGGACGCATCTTCGAGTCCAGTCGTCTCCAACAAAAACGGAGAAATCTAATAATGAAGAGAGATAAAAAGAAGAGAAAAAGTGAGAATGAAAGAGACTTTATTATGTAGCAGCTTCATTCACCACAAGTTCATCTGAATGCCGTGAAGGTCGCTTTTTCCTTTTTAGGGCAGTGAGACTCTCCAATTCGGATTGCCCCTCTCGTCCCACCCTCTCTGGGGTAACGGCAAACAATTTCTTCAACAATTGATCCGTAAAGTATGCTAGTTTCCGCTGTTAGACTAGTTGATTAGTTTTATTTTGGGGGAAAAGGGAACTTTTTTACTCTGGAATTATTTAAATAAGTGGTAAGTTTTTTTTTTGGTATTATCGTTAAGTATTCAATTTGGAGTTCAAGATTACCCCTTCTAATACAAGTATTTCTTTTAAAATTTAAAAACTTATAGGGATCTCATAGGACGTTATGTCTCTCAGACCAACTCTATATTAATAATAAGTAGTAAGGTTTTTGATGATCTTAAAAGTGTTAAAAGGGTAATATGAAATTATTCAAACAAGCAGTAAAGTTTTTGTTGGCACTTGGCACAATGTTACCCCAAAAATGTTAAAAAATATAACAATATTTTCAATGTGGCTATTTAAAAATGATATTCTTTAGGACGATATTGCTCTCTCTTTTTTTAAGAGAAACGAAAAATGATATTAAAGGTAATAACAGCAACTACAAAATTCCAATAAATTGAGGAAAAAGAAACAAAAACGTCTCTATACCTATTGAAATAAATAACTAACATCTTCTATCCTGCATGATAAAGAAAGTAAAAAAAGCTTGAGAAGAAACTAATATATCCTCAGGGATAATGTTGGGGACATTCATAAAAATAGCCTTTGGATCAAACTTCTGAGTGGTAAAAAAAATGTTGGCTTATAATTCATTTGTGAATACTTTTAAAATAAAAATGACTTTTAACCCTTTATTTTTTTTCCCCATTTGAAGGGTGTTTTGGTACAAAAGAGAGATTAAACCCAAAGAAAGATGAGAAATTATACATTACAAACGGTCATTTTCCTCCGAGGGGTCAGGTCAAAATTCTGAGCATTGGAACCCTTTCTTTGATAAATAAATTGAAATATGTTGACATTTTACTTGTCATTAAAATATAAGCATATTCTTAATTTCTAGAAGCACTAAATTACCAGTCTCGTTATCAGAAAGACTGAAACAATTTCATTAATTCTGTTTATAAAGACATTTCAATCATATTCTAAAATAATTTGCTTAAAACTCATGTACTAAACAAATATAAGACCTTTTCTTCACCCATTTATTCAAAGTTTGAGAAAACCCGAAGTATCAAAGTTTTTTTTTTTTTTTGCCCACCCAGTTCACTGGAGCTTTGCCCCGACTACGTCTGGATCCGACCCGCGTCATGCACCTGGCTATGATGGGAGAATCTCCTAATAGAAATTTTCTGCATATACAAGGCTCGAACCTGAGACCTTGCTTAAGCGGAACAAAGCCGCTTACCACTTGGATCAACTCTTATTGGTGAAGTATCAAAGTTTATCATTATTATTTTAGGCGGAAGGTCAGGCCCAAAATAACAAATAAAAAATTTAAAATTTAAGGCGTCTAAAAGTTTCTGTTCTAAAGAATCATTAGATAAAAGGAAAATAAATATATAAAAGGGAGAATTCTTTAAAAAGAACTTGGAAATTAAAAAATAACAGATCAAGTATTTCTTAAAAAGAAAGTTGGGATTTGTTTATCAAGTTTCAATAGTTTTTTAATCAATTATTGATAAAAAACCTGATTTATCATTTTTTTAATTTCTAAATTCTTTTTCAGCATTCTCCCTATATAAAAAGATGGACCTCTCTATTTGGAATATACAGATCAGCACAGCACTATAAGAGGATCAGAATTCACAAGGTCCCATTTGACATTTTTTTCAAAAAAAAAAAACACATACACACGCATAGTGGCCTTTTTTTTTTGGACAAAAATATAAGCCCCATTAATGAGGGTTTTTAATTTTTTACCAACACTAATGAGGTCTCAAACTCCACATAATTAAAATAAAATGACTGTCAGCGCAAGGGGATAATGTTACCCCTTAATTAATTTTTTTATAACCTTAATTAATTGATTTTATCTAAAAAATTAGATGAACAAAAGTCAGAATTTTTTTTTGTTTTTGGTTAATTGGGATAATTATTAGGAAACTGACAGAAAAAAATAACTTTAAAATTACAAAATTCTAAATCAGGTATTTTCCAAAAAAAATGAGTTGTGAATTGCTTATCAAATCTTGACATTCTCTAATCAACCCTTGGTAACAAATCTAATTTAAGATTTTACAATTTTAAAATTCTTTTTATGTCATTTTCCCATAATTATTTATATGATTTAGTGTATGTTTGAGTTAGCGTTTAAGAAAGACGTCTACATAAGTCGAGACAAAACTCTTTTCACATATTTACCTCGTATACCATAAATCAGATTAAAAAAACAGTTTCAACCGCTAACCCAAATAAACACTTAAAAGTTTGCATAACATTTTTAGGGTTTCATTATTTTCTTATTCTTGTAAATAATTGCACCCTGTATTCGGAATTGTAATGTTGTACTTGAAGCCCAATAGTCCAAGACACTATTGGTGTAGAACAGCATTAGACCAGCCAGTTCGGCCCAAAAATCAATGAACTAGTCAATAAATCAGTCCGGTCTGAGAGTCAACCCAATTCATTTTTTTGAAAAAAAAAATCAATTTTTTAAAAATTTTCTTTATAATTTCATATTAATAACTTTGAAATCTTCATTTTTTCACTGGTTTGATCTCATATTAACTCCGATTTAACTACGGTCTCACTTATTGACCTTTGGCTCAATATCCCAACTGGTTTAGTGACCAATCTAGATTTAATTACCTTGGTTCTAACTCTTAAGAGCCAAGAGGCAGATTAAATTCCCGGTTTGCATCACAACATTTTAGGACTATTCACAACCATGGTTCATAACATCTTGTTTCTGCAACATTAGGGACTGTTTGGTATGAGGGATTTGGAGGGGAGGGAAGAAAAAAATTTTAGGACTTAGATTTAAAGAAATTAGAAAAGTAGGGTTCAAAGTTTTTAATTAATTTTTTTTACTATTTTATTTTACATCTTATCTTTAATAAAATATTACAATCCCTCTTCAATTTTGTAAAATTCGACTCATAAAACCCCCCTCCTTTCCCTCTTGCCAAACAGATCCCAATAGTAACAGATTCCAACGAAACTGAAACATGCGGGGAGAGAGCGCAAACTCTTTCACGTCCTAGAAAGCTTCGACTTAGACTGTTGTGATCACTTGCTTCCAACATGAATCAATAGAAACAAACAATCAACTTCCAATAGACAATGAGATTCTGAAACAACTCAGAGAAGCAGTCATTTTCACATCTAGTGATTGTTGGAAAGAGAATCTTCTAAGGCAATTATGGGATGAATGATTAGTGGCATACCAAAAAAACTAATCCACAAACTGAGCCCAAAACAAGTTTCATCATTTCCCACACTGATTCATTTTCTGCTAATTTCTCCTTTTGATCAAATAAAGAACACAAACAGCATTTGATCCTTCTTTTCGATTCATGCACACAAGCATAAGTCTCCATTCAATATATCAGCAGAAGAAAGCAACTTTTCATGTGATGAAAATAAAAAATATATACAGCATTCTTCCCTCTATAAATCCTACTTAGATCTAATACTTCAGTAACTCACTACATGAGTGTATATCGTAAAATGCACAGAGGCAAGTAGTTCAGATAGCAGAACCACTATTAACACATCAACATTTTCTACAGAGCAATAAATAATCCCAATCTTAAAAGCAAGAAGGCAGGTCCCAATTAAAACTTATAACCCTACATTCTTCAAAGTGTATGGTGCTAAAAAGCCAAATGGTGTAATCAGGTCAATTCCCCTGTAAACCGAAAAATGCTTCACCAAATGACCAAAGAAACTACATAATGAACTCTACCATGAATTTTAATAAGTGGCATTTTGGGGTCAGCTAAAGCAATTAGACAAGTCAAGACATAAGAGAGGAACAAAGCTATGAGCTAAACAAATACTTAACCTTAGAATAGTCCTAACAGGTTTAAAGGTACCAATTAGACTCCATCATTGCTTTTTAAAGAACATTTAACTGTCTTTTAGCCTGAAAGAAGTTAAAAGGATGATGAAGAAAGTAACAGATAGTAATAAACCAAGAAGTTGCTTCTTCCAAATCCTTTTCAGTTTCAGGACAAGCAAAACTTATCCGTTTTTTTTTTATACATATAAAGGAAAAATTCATTTGCATCTCTGAAGAAAACAACAGCAAAACCACACAATACCAATAAAAACAGCAGCACAAATACAACAATACTACCAAAACAACAACAAAACACAGAGAAAAGAAAACACATGTATGCATCAAGAAAATAATTCATAAAATTGATTAGTTAGCATGATTAGTATACCAATAAATAATACCTAAAGAATCACCAAGGGGAAAAAAATAAACACAATACCTATATGTATCAAGACTGTGATAGTTACAGACTGGAATTGAATGAAATGTGCTATAACAAATTGATGTCCCATGCAGATGCATATTTAAAACAGAGAATACAAAAGTTATCAGCTATAGAAACAGATAGTGATGCTTCTTGAGGGGAATGGCAATCTAGTATTTCAAAGCACCAATAAGGCCATGAACGAGCAAATAGACATATAAATCAGTAACTAGTAATGGAAAGGTTAATGGGGCTAAACTTTTATACCCAAACGAAGCCCTCATAGTCTATTAGAGAGAGTGTGTGGCTATTAAACTGAATAATAGTGCAACCTACATCAGAGAAGGGAATCCTAATATATGCCAAGATGAAGTATGCACAAATTGCCGCAAATTATTATAAGATTAACCGGAAGATCGATGATTCACAGTACCTGTTGCTACAACACTTACAAGCATGATGCATACTATAAATAACAAAATCTACAACAGGGGGGGAAACAAAATACGGTGGCGGCTTTTAAATACTAGTGACCCTTAACCTTGTCGTCTGCCACGACATTGAGAATGGGCAAGCTGTTAAGGAATTCATCAAGACCCTCAAAAAATGCATTCCCTTCTATATTCTCCTCAGGATTTCCAGCCACATTACCATCTCTCGCCGCTGCTGGAGCCGGCTCTTCCACCTCATTACTAAACTCCACATTCAAATCCAATTTCCCCAGGTTCCCTGCACCCCTTCTTCTCGAGCTATTTGCAGCTTTTTTACTCAATTCCGCCCTTGCGGTGTTAGGCACACCAGACCCACCACCTTCCCCAACCACACCATTTTCTAAATTGGCATGCCCTGTCCCACTCTGGCTCACTCTCCTAGTTCTCTCAGAAAATGCCCTTCTACCATCACCACCACTAGCATTACCAGAATTTTTCCCTTTGTTCCTAGCCCTCTTCTTCGCCCTCTCATCCCTCGCTCCCCAATCAGCATCATCTGAATCATCGTCGCTTGGATCAGAAAGTTCAATGAATGCAGCAGTAGCATCATCATCATGATAAACCCAAGGTCCTCTAGCAGATCCCCTGTTAGAATTTACTCCTCCCCCTCCTTTCAAAGGGCATGCAAACATTGCAGAAAATGGGTTCCACTTGGAATTAGTCCCACTTATATCTTTGAAATCCCCTGAAAACCCTAACGGGAAAAACCCCCAACAGCAATAATACGAATCTTTCCCGGCCATCGGCGGCGTCCGTACCTTCATCGCATGAAATCCCCTCCTACAGCTCTGGCACCTTAGAGTACAGTCCTCGTACAACGTTGGGTACTCATACATCACGTAACAGTACGGGCACGCCGTCCAGAAACTCGAACCCGTTTCAGACTCCACCGGGTCGCTCGTCCGAGCTTGTGTGGTCGGCTCCGTTGGCGCAATGTTAGGGTTCGGCCTTTGCTCCCCGGTTCCCGCCCTATCTTTCGGCTTCGGGCCTCTCTTCGCCGGACTTTTCTGCTGTTGCCTCTGGACTGGGGTTGGATTCGGTGTCGGAGTTGGGTTCGGAGCCGGGACCGGGTTCGGCGTGTGAACCGCTGCCGCCACCGGAACAGGCTGCGGGGTAGGGGCAGCAGGAGGAGGAGCGGTGACCAATCGCAGCTCGTTGTCGTACATAGCCTTCTTAGCAGGATTGGAGAGTACAGACCACGCGTCATGAACGAGCGTGAACGCATGGCTTGAAAAAGCAAAAGGGTTACGGTGCGGGTCGAGGAGGAGAGCGAGACGACGGTACTGAGAAGCGATGTACTCGATGTTGTGAGTGTAAGGAAGAATCTGGAGGATGCTATACCAGTCATGGAGGCCATTGATCTGAGTCTCACCCGCGAGGAGGGTATCGATGACTGCGAGGAGCAACTCGGAGGCGTCAAATGTGGGATCGGATTCACGAGCTCGAACCGCAAAAGACCTAGCCCCGTGCAGATCACGTGCGCTGAGGAGTTTGTTGGCGGTGTAGAGCCACCGTTCAGCTTCGGCTCTGCTACCACTATTGTCCATCTCGCGGTGGTTTTGGCCTTTGGGGCTTCGATTGACGCTGTTTGTGAGTGATGGTTGAGTTGGGGGTCTGGGAGGAGATGGGGAAGACTGGAGAGAGAAAGAGCTTGAATCGGAAATGACGAGAAAGGATATAGGTAGGGAGGGGTATTTACGGGGAATGAAGAGAGGATGGGTGGGGAGGGTAGAAGGGCATAATGGTAATTGAAGCTGTAGGGATAGGGGTTGCTGATGCAAAACACTGCCACATTTACCACATGAGGATCTGTGTAAGAGAGAACCGAATGACGAGAAGTGAAGTAGGTTGGATCCTCTAGTTCAGTGACTCAGTGTTGTGACCGACTGACCGTTGACTTTGCTGTTGCTGTGTAAGAACTTAAAATGAAAAATGTATCTACCATTAGTTCCTTCCCAGTCCAACCATGTTTTGTTCAGAATTAAAAAAATAAATAAATTTTATTAGTTATGTCTTAAAATTTAATAATTTTTTAAATTTTAATTTAACCTTTATTTAATATGATGATATGATTTAGAATTTAGAAGTCTACAAACAATAAATTAAGTAAAATTGGATATTTATATAATGAGGGTTTTTTTTTTGCCCGTTATAATGAGGTAATTTATCCTAAAGACAAAAGTAACTTTCTCACTCTCTTTCATTATAAACAAGACTTGAGGAGTGATGTTTATTTCTAACTTCTAAGTACATACTATATATGTCAAAGTAATCAAACTCGGATAGATCACTGAATCGGTCGAGGTATTAGGTCAAAAATTAAGGGTTAGTGGGTCAGATCAGAGTCAAAATCAGAGCTAACTCGGGTTAAACCGGTGAGAATGGAAGATTTTAGAATTATTAATATGAAATTCTAAAAAAAATTAAAAAAATTGATTTTTTTTTAAAAATAAAAAAAATCATATCAGACCGGTCTACTTCCCGGTTTGGGGGTTTCAGGTCAGGACCGTTCAGTCCGGGTCTAATTATCCTCCTATATATATAATCCTGTTCTATATTGTTTGACATAAGGATCATGTTGAATAAATAGAAAATAAGCTTTTAATTACAGGAGATATTTTTGCAACTTTGGATTGTTTCTATGCATGATATATATTGTTAAAATAAATATGCATGATATATGTTTTCTGATTATCTATTGTATTTATTATTTTTGTTACAAAGATGCCCCCTTTAATGGAGGTATTCTAACATTTATTAATTAGAAAAAGAGACAAGATATTTAACTATAAGAGGAATTTTGACAAAATAGTGTTAATTATTGAAGAATTTATTGCTTTTAACTAAAATAATTATTCCTTTTGACTCAATATATGTTACTCCTTCCGTCTTTATTATAAGAAATGTTTAACCGAATTTCGCGGTTTAAAGTGGCGGTTCAGAACAATAAGTGTGTCAAAATTGTAACATTTTTTTACTAAAATATCTTATTTATGAGGAGATAAAGAATAAGAGAGAAAATAAGAAAATTATTATAATAATGAGGATTGTAGAAGAGAGAGAATAAGAAAATAAATATGATAAAATAGTATGTCCTTAAGGGTTGTGAAAATTTATTATATTAACATTAAATAAGGGCAAAATATAAAGTAAGAAGTAAAAAAAAATAAAACATTCTCTAAATGTTTCTTATAATTTGAAACAGAGCATGTGTGGCTGTTATTTCTTATAATATGAAACGAAGGGAATATATAAGATGTTTTTAACCGTTTTAAACATATTAATAAAAGTTGGGTACTCAATTTAAAGAAATTCTTGTATGAACCTGGTTTGCCACTTTATTTGTGATCTAACCAGTTAAAATACAATAGTTTAACTAACATTAATCCTAGTTAGCTGCCCATGTATTTTATATTTTTATTTTTCTTAGAAACAATGAATCCCTTAATTAATATTTCACAAGTAATAAAAGAATGAATCTTGTTAAATCTTTTAATTTTATTAATATGTCAGCTAATATTTAGGAGGTGCTAAATCAGTTCATAAGTTATTATATTTTAATTGGTTAGACCACAAATGACATGACAAACCAAGTTCATACAAGAATATCTCATCAACTTAAATGGTATAAAAGTATGCACTGCACGCTCAAAGTAGACATTTAATATCAAACATCCCCTAAAACTTCACCGCACCCCTTAAGACTAATTGAAATTAAGTTTTTGGCTGAAGAGACATTTATGTCTTTATCTCGTACATGACCGAGATGATTTTGTAAATTCCCACATGTATCGTGCAAATAGACATATTTACCTAGTAAATAGCATATGTTTTTATGAACATGCCCCTTATCTTGTATATGGTCAAGATGGTCTTGATAATTTTACTTATTTATCTTGTAAATAAGCATATTTGACTAGTAAATATTCATATGTGCCCTTTAAATAGCATGTACTCTTATGAATGCCTCGTCTTGTATGTGGCCGAAATGATCTTGTAAATTCCTACATGTGTCTTATAAGTTGAAAATAGTATGTATTCTTGTGAATACGTTTCTTGTCCTAAACATGGCCAAGATAGTCTTGTAGTTTCACTTATTTATTTTGTAATAAACATATTTGACTTGTAAATTCCCACGTGTGTGTTTTAAATAATCATATTTGCCTTGTAAATTCTCAAATGTGCTCTTGTTAAATTGACCCTTGTCTTGTACATGGCTGAAATGGTCATGTGTCGTGTAAATAGGCATATTTGACTTATAAGCTCTATTTATTTTTTCTTTTTTTTCTTTTAGTATGGTTGTTTTTGTCTATTCCCTCTAAAACTTAATTTCTTTTGTCCCAAAAATGTGCAGTGATGTTTCAGATTTTTATAGGGGCACTTAGCAATTACTTTGTTACAATAGGGGCTATCTAAAATTTTTCCTTTTTCTTTAAAAAACAAAGATAAAAAAATATCACTTAAATTTCAAAATTTCAAACAAGTTTTGTTACTTACAAAAATATAAGTATTAACTATACTTGTGTAGCAATTGACAACTTATTTTAATAGGAAATCACTAATTTAGGATTTTGAAGTTCAAATGGTTTTTTTTTTACCCTTTTTTTTTTCCTGAATCTTTGTTTTTTGGGGCCTGAATCAAAAGCATAATTAAAGATTCATTTTTAAACCATATCTACTTTTCTATATTTCTTAATTAATGAGCTAAAGAGGGAAAACAATCCAACTTTCAAAAAAAATATGACAAAACTCTTTATATTGTATGGACCATAAAGAAATTTTATAAGACATCTTACGTGAGTTTTATTGTTTATAACTTATAAAAAGTGTTGTTTCAGAGAGTATTATGTATAAAATTATTAAAAGGGTATATAAATTTTTACGCCTAGCAATAATCCGAAAAAATTTTTTAGTCAACCTTAAAATCAAATTTCAATTGTTTCTCTCTTTAACTAAAGACAAACTTGGCCATGAATGAGGATCAAATGATGATATCGCTATCCTTAAAGAAAAGTATAAAGTATATTTGAATATTATCATAGTAAAACAATTGTATTGTTGTGATGCATCATAACGAGGTAAGTTAGAAAATGAGTCCCTTTGGCTTTGGCTCAAAGTTTTTAGTCTTGTTTGTCGGCTACTCTTGAAAGAATAGGTGCAACGGAGCTATAGATGGCATCAGAGCTTAAGCAAAGGAATTAGTCAAATGATGTATCTTTCAATTCATGGGCTCCATAGATCATGGGATTTTCACGTATCACAAAATTTTCACCAATAAGGGACCGGTGAATACATGGATACTGTTGAGATTAGTAGTTTAATGTTTGGTCTAATATGTATTTGCATCAGGTGCATTAGGCATACTTGTATGAGTGTTTGAGCTGAGGCTAGGCCCATAAGTGTTGAAGTAGTATATAAGGTGCATTCGGGCACATGTATAAGAGTCAGAATTATTATGTAAATACAGATTTCTTATCAATAAAATAGTTTGTTTTTCTTATATGGTTTTTGAGTTAGAGTGTTGGGGTTAGTAGGCCTAGAGTTTGATATGGTATCAGAGCTAGGTTAAATAGACTCGTTATTTTGAATTGTTTCACCTTGATGTGTGAGATCCCTACAGGACACCTACACATAAGGGCCATCAATTTTTTCTAACCATTATCGATGATTACTCGAGGGGAACTTGGATATTTTTGATGTGACATAAGCATAAAACAATTACTCATATTAAGAATTTCATTTCCTATGTTTCTACACAATTTTTTATTGTGGTTAAGAAGGTGAGAAGTGATAATGGGACAAAGTTCCACTTCCGTTAGGTAAGAAAGCGATAGGGTGTAAGTGAGTTTACAAAATCAAGTATAAGTGTAATAATACTATTGACAAGTATAAGGCTCGTTTAGTTGTAAAAGGATTTATTCAACAAGAAAGGATAGATTATTATGAAACTTTTTCACCTGTTGTCAAAATGTTTACTATACGTGTTGTACTTAAATTGGCAGCTGTGAATCAGTGGAATCTATATCAAATGGATGTCCACAATGCCTTTTTACAAGGTGATTTAAGTGAGGAAGTGTATATGAAAATACCCTAAGGTTTTGAGATTAAGGGGGAGCGTCTAGTATGTCAATTCAATAAATCTTTGTATGAGTTAAAGCAAGCTTCACGACAATGGAACAAAAAGCTTTCTAAAGCCTTAGTAGAAGGTGATTTTTAACAAAGTAAGAATGATTATTCGCTATTTATTAAAAATTGTACTGATGGGATTGTTTTGATTTTAGTTTATGTGGATGACCTATTAATAACAAGAAGTTCTGAAGTAGGAATTGAAGGAGCCAAGAGGTTGCTTCATGAACATTTTAAAATTAAAGATCTAGGATTGATGAAATATGTTTTGGGTATTGAGGTAGCCAAATCCAAAAGAGGCTTTGTGTTATTTCAAAGAAAGTACACATTACATCTTCTTACTGAAATAGGTATGAGTGGATGCAAGCCATTAAGTGTCCTAATGGAACAAGGTTTGAAGCTAATGGGTTTTGATAAGGAGAAGGACAATCCACAGGAGCTACTTCCAAAACCTGAGAGATATCAAAAATTGGTAGGTAAACTAATTTATCTAACCATGAATCACCCTTATATCTGCCTTTGCATGCAAGTACTTAGTCAATTTATACATCTACCTACTAAACATAATATGGCAGCTCCTCAAAATGTTCTATGGTACTTGAAAGGGACCCCAGGTCTCCGTTACTTATTAGCTCGGAAGGACAAATCATTTTGGAGTGCTATTGTGATGCAGATTGGGCCGCTTGTGGGATGACTTGACGGTTGGTCACTGGCTACATATTGAAGCTAGGAGGTTCCTTAGTCATGTGGAAGACTAAAAAGCAAGCAACAGTGTCAAAATCTTCGGCTAAAGCTGAATATAGGGCATTAAGCATGGCTGTTTTCAGAAATAATGTGGGCTAAAGGATTACTTCTAGAAATCGGCAGGCTGATCTATTGACTAAAGCAGTTGGAGGTTATGTACAGAAAATTCTATTGTGCAAGTTAGGAACTATTGATATGTTTCATCCCCAACATTAAGGGGGAGTGTTGAGATTAGTAGTTTAGTGTTTAGTCTAATATGTATTTGCATCAGGTGCATTAGGCATACTTGTATGAGTGTTTGGGCTGAGGCTAGGCCCATAAGTGTTGAAGTAGTATATAAGGTGCATTAGGGTACATGTATGAGAGTCAGAATTATTATGTAAATACATATTTCTAACAAGACTTCAAAATATGTCAGCAGCATGGTTTTAAGAACAGCCCTTACCTATATTGATTCTTTGGAAGTATTCTAATATGAAAGATGGATGTGTTAACCATCTGTTTAAGGTTCAAGATAAATAAGATTTGAAAAATGATATACTCAAATTTGAATTTTGAAATTCAATATGCACCCAATAAAGCTTTTAAATGTGCTGACTTTCTTAACAGAAAAACTCATGACCTAAATGAAAGCATGTTGATTACGCATGGGACAAAACTTACATATATTTCCTTATATCTAGTACATCCGGTTTTCCAATTCAAAAATGCCACCTGGATTTATCAAATAGATAATCATTTAATGTCATTCCTCAATTGAAGGTCCTTGAGTTTCTCTTCTTCCTTCTTCACACAAGTGCATCACGAAGATCCCTCTCTTCCCAATTTCTTTCACATATTGTGCCCCTTCTATCTCCCTCCGTTGGAGCTTCATTTGTCTTGACTCTAGCGAAATTCTAGATTCCTTAGACCTCAGACCTTTTAAGTGACTGCTTCGATATTTATCCTTTCATGCCTTAACTTTTGATGTGCATCATAAATTCACATGTAGGACTAAATAACGAGGGGAAAAACACTACAAAAAAAACGTGATTTAGTAGCGGTTAAAAATAGGTATTCGTAGCGGTTCTAACCGCTACAAACTAGGTTAGTAGCGGTTATACAAACCGCTACTAAATCGTACGTTGCAAGAGATTTTGTAGCGGTTATATAAAACCGCTACTCAATCAAAAATAACCGCTACAAAATTTGTAGCGGTTAATAGTAACCGCTACAAAATCAAGAGATATTTGTAGCGGTTATATAACCGCTACAAATATAAAAAATTTTATTTACGTCTTAAAAAAAGAATTTTTTTTTTGTAGCGGTTAAAAAACCGCTACAAATATATAAAAATTAAAATTTGTTAAAAATGACTTTTTTTATTAGTAGCGGTTAAGAAACCGCTACCAAATTTGAATTTCATGAAATTAGTAGCGGTTCTTAGAACCGCTACTAATTGCATGAAATTCAAATTTGCCGCCAAAAAAATTAAATATATCTTTAAAAAGGCGCCTTATTTAGTAGCGGTTTAATAACCGCTACAAATATTTAAAATTTTTTTTGATATTTTTCTTTTTTTTCAATATTATATTAATTAGTTTAGTTTGTTATTATTTTATCTATTTCAATTAGTTTACTATTTAATAGTTTAACTTATTAATAAATTAAAAGGAAAAAATGTAATTGAATATGATTAGTATAAAATTATATTAATAATATTATTAACGATAGTTAGGTAATAAGGAATTATTATGTTTTATAATATAATGTAATTGTATATGAAAAATAGATGAAAATGAGATAGAGTTAAGATATATGTAGAAAAAAAGATGTTTAAAATAAATTTTATAGAAAGGAAAGAAGTATTCTAAAAGAAATTGAAAATGTTGTTACCATATTTGATCGTATTATTCAGCTCCTCTACTCATACGAAAGAAATTGTAAATGAGAGGAAATGAAAGAAGGGTAAGGTGAAAAGAAATTGGGGAGTGTTTGAAATGAGTTGTGATAAGGGTATTTATAGGGATTCACGTATTATTTGTAGCGGTTAATGTAGCGGTTAATGTAGCGGTTACTAATTAGTAGCGGTTATTTATATTTTGTAGCGGTTTAATTATTTGTAGCGGTTAATGTAGCGGTTATTATTTAGTAGCGGTTATTTATTCTTTTGTAGCGGTTTAATAACCGCTACAAATATTATATTAATTTTTTTTTTAAAATTTTTTTTTACATTTAATTTTAACACAAATTTTTTGCATTTTTTGTAAAGAAAAAATTTTTACACTTGAATTCTACAAATATTATTTTAATTTTTTTTTACATTTTATTTTAACACAAATTTTTTGCATTTTTTTTAAAGACAAATTCTTTACAATTGAATTTGATCACTCATCGTCGCCATCCCTACAGAAATTTTGTAGAAAAATTATTGTTATTGATGTATTATTAAATTTAAAAAATTTAATTGAAATGACGTGGACTTAAAAAAACTCACCGCAGTAGATCTTTCCTCGCTTGAAGGTGATCTTTTGTCTTGCCGGGTTCGTTAAGCAGCGTATACAGCACATTGTCGCAAACATTCTTTTCAATGTGCATTACATCAAGACTGTGGCGCAGTAAATTAGATCTCCAATACGGAAGCGTGAAGAAGATACTTATCTTCTTCCACTGCTGAGGCGCCGAAGTCCTGCGCGTCTTTTGGCGAGTTTGTGCTGAACCGTCGCTTTTTCCAAACTCGACGTCAACATGCTCAAGCTGCTGTAAGATATCTGTACCGGACAAAGTCTGAGGTGGTTCTCTTTTCTCTGGTTTCCCATTGAAGCGATTCCGTTGCAATCTGAACTTATGCGTTCCATCGAGAAACCTCCGATGCCCCATAAAGCACCACTTTCGGCTGTGGGGAAGGCGCAGTGCGTCAGAGTCGAAATTGCAAGCCGGACACGCCGACCCAGTGTGCACGTTCCAACCAGATAATGTGCCAAGGCCAGGAAAGTCACTGATCGTCCACATCAAGGCTGCACGCATGTTGAACAAAGTCTTGCTGTGAGCGTCGTACGTCTCCAAGCCGACATTCCACAGGTCAAGCAATTCCGCAAAAAGCGGTTGGAGATACACATCGATGTCATTGCCCGGTGCCTTTTTGCCTGGAATGATCATAGACATAATGAAAGAGCTTTGTTTCATACACATCCAGGGGGGAAAGTTGTAGGGAACTAAGACTACCGGCCAAATGCTGTAACTTGTGGTAAGATTCCCGAAAGGATTGAAACCGTCGGTCGCCAACGCAAGCCGGACATTTCTGGGGTCAGTCGCAAAATCGGGAAAGTCGTTGTCAAACGTTTTCCAACCAGCTGCATCCCGCGGATGTCTTAATTTACCGTCTTCGTTTTTATCAACGGCATGCCACCTCATGTGCTCAGCAGTTTTAGACGACATAAATAATCTTTGTAGACGAGGTTTCAAAGGGAAATACCTGAGAATCTTTGCAGGTTTCTTCTTCTGCTTTTTCCCCTTCCGAATTGTCTTGTACCTCGATGTGTGACATCTCTTGCACGTCTCCCTGCTGGAATCGTCTCCCCAATACAGCATACAATCATTTGGGCACGCATCAATCTTTTGATAATTCAACCCCAACCTGTTGATGATCTTCTTGGCCTCGTAGAAGGTTGTGGGAATCTCGGCGTCGGGGAATGCATCTTGTAATAAGTCGAGCAACATCGACATTCCCTTATCCGTGATCCCACACAAGCACTTGATATGATACAATTTGACCAAGAAAGATAATTTAGAATATTTGCGACAACCTTGATATAAAGGACGATCTGCCTCATCCATCAAGCTGAAAAAATCCCGAGCTGCTTCATTCCCCATAAAAGCCGGCTCAGAGCCGTGCACTTCTTCGTTGAAGTTATCGCCTTGAAATCCAAACGCATCGCGCACAGCGTCATTCACAGGATCATCTTCATCTACTTGAACGCCTACTTGAGAACTTCGAGGAAGAGCCTCGTCATATCTAACGCCGGCCTTCTCACCATGAACTGCCCAGAACGTATAGTCCTCAGGGAAAGGCTTCACAAGCAAATGTTCCTTCACAACATTTCGTGGATGCCACTTCTTGAACTTGCATTTCCGACACGGACAGACGATCTTGCCGTTACAGCTGGCGTGAGTGAATGCGAAATCTAAGAAACTGTTTAATCCGTACAAATATTCAGGAGAATTGCGCGGCAACCTTATCCATGATTTATCCATAGCTACAAGTGAGAGAGAAGAAAGTATAGAGAAGAAGATGAAAGAAGATGAGTGAGAAGATAATGACGAATGCCTAGAACCTTATATTCTGAAAATCCAACGTTTATAACTTTGTAGCGGTTATTAAACCGCTACAAAAACCGCTACAGAAATTCCAACGTTTATAATTTAGTAGCGGTTATATATATAAAACCGCTACTACTATTCAAGCCGTTAATTGGTGAGAAATTCAAAATGTACTTGTTGAGTATTAGTAGCGGTTTTATATCTATAACCGCTACTAATGTTCAACCTATTAGTAGCGGTTATCTATATAAAACCGCTACTAATATTAAAGCCGTTGGACATTAAATATAAAAATAATTTTCTAATTTGTAGCGGTTATACATAAGATAACCGCTACAAATGTGCACAGAGGCGGCAATTTTGAAAATTCAAATGATTTGACTATTTGTAGCGGTTATCAGTGTATAACCGCTACAAATTTACTTATATATTTGTAGCGGTTTCTGAAGAGAAACCGCTACAGATATATAAGTAAATTTGTAGCGGTTATCGTTTCAAAACCGCTACAAATATACATTTATAAATATATATATAATTTATTTTTTTTAAAATATATTTAAAAAAATAAATTATATATATATTTAATTTATTAAATTATTATATATTTGTAGCGGTTATTTACTAATAACCGCTACAAATATATAAATTTGTAGCGGTTTTAACCAAAAACCGCTACAAATATATACATTTGTAGCGGTTTTACCTAAAACCGCTACAAATATATATATAATTTATTTTTTTTTTAAATTTAGATTTAAATCATTTATAAATTATTTCAATGCGATATAATAATATAAATATAATTATATAAAACACAATAAAAAAATTCTGAAATAAAATCTCATAAATATTTACAAATGTTTAAAAGAAAAGAAAATGTCCTAAACTAAGGAGCTGGGGGCTGATCCTCTGGTGCTCCCTCAGGTGGGGCTCCCTCAGATGCCGCTGGATCGGGCCGCTGCGCAGACTGAACCGCACCATCGTCATCAACAGGAGGAGGAGCAGTAGGAGGAGGAGCAGTACTCGGGACGACGTAGTGAGGGACAGGGGGGACCGCTGGATGCTGCTCGTCCGGGAACAGCCGACGCCAGGCTCCCTCGAGCATATTGTTCGCGATCTCACGCCACTGCGTCTGCTGCGCGTACATAGTGTCTGCGTGCACCTGCAGCAGCTGCTGCTGCTGCACGTTCATCTGCTGCATCTGCTGCTGCTGCTGCGCCATCTGCTGCTGCGTCTGCTCCAGATCTGACCGCAGCTGGTCAATCGACTCGTCCCTCCGACGTCTGACCCCTCTAGAGCTGCCAGCCTCAGAGGCGGCGCTCCTGCCGTAGATCATGCTGGGTCTGGCGCCTATCCCCATCCCCCGCACTCGTCCGGGGTGCTCAGGCTGACTAAGGCCCGCCTTCAGAGGAGCCGTCGGGTCCACTGACCCCTGTGACTCCTCAGGCTGGGTCTGTCGCAGCTCAGCCTGCGACAGCTGCATCCGCTCCTGCCATTTTATGAAACAATTAGTAATGACTATTTTTCATTAATAACTTGATTTTATAAAAAATATAATAATAAAATAACTTACAATCGCCGCCTCTGCCTGCTGAGAGGTCGCAGTCCCGTCACGGTGTCTGTGTGTGATGGCGTACAGCTCCGCATAGTCCGTCTGACGGTTCTCCTGCTGTGCCCTCGTCTCCTGAAACAATGAGAAAACAATTAGTATTATGAACTAATCAGCTAAAAGTAAGTGAAGCACTTGAAACGTTACCAGCTCGCTGTAGGTCACAGCAAAGGTCTTCGATCCTGCTGTGTGGTGGATCGTCTGCTGCGCCCGGATCGCGGCGTTCCTCTGAGAAAGCTCCTGGAAAAACAAATAATTAAATGTATCATAAAATTTGAAATTAAATACAAATTAAATTGAAATTATAATTTAATATTTA
Organism: Inga leiocalycina; assembly: GCA_963242795.1. Taxonomy (NCBI): domain Eukaryota; kingdom Viridiplantae; phylum Streptophyta; class Magnoliopsida; order Fabales; family Fabaceae; genus Inga; species Inga leiocalycina. The sequence goes on from OY725321.1 coordinate 67,417,248, forward strand.
ACAATTAGAAAATTATATATCAAAAATATAATAAATACATTACCTGCGCCTGAGGGCTCCTCCTGAACTGGACGAAACGCGCCCAGTCGTTCGGCGGCACGCCGTCCGGGACGCTCTCCTGCAGCTGCTCCAGAGGCATCGTCCCGTCCCCATCCACGCTGTGGAAGAGACGGTTCCTCCTGTTCCTCCAGGCGTCGCCCATCTTCACGAGGGCGTACCTCTTCCGGTTGGCCCGGACGGCAAACCGCAGCTGAAAAAAATACATTTAAATATCAATAATACTAAAAATCATAATTTAAAAAAAATAATTAAATAGAATTTATTACAAAATATATTAATTAAATAGTTTTAATTACCTGAACCACCTCCTCCCAAGCCTGGTCCTTCGGCCCCTTCGGAATGTGCTTCCACGTCGGGAAGTGAAGGGGGAACCGCATCCAGTTCGATCCCAGGTCGCTCAGGAAGCGGTTGAGCAGGTGACCCCCATTGTGGATCGGCTGGTCAGTGCCCTCGTTCCACGGCACTACAACTCGCAGGGACCGGTCCATGCTGTTCAGACCGGCCACATCCAGCCTCCTCGTCGACACGTTCCCCTGCTCATCTGCACAGTTGACCGCACGTTAGATAAATTATAATTCCAAGTTAAAAAGTTAAAAAATTAAAAAATTAAAAAATTTACCTTCGACCTGCACCTCAAACCCAGTGGACCGCGAAGACGACCCTCGTGGGTTGTTCTGCTCCCGAGCCTCTTCCTCATCGAGGAACTGCTCCATCTCCCTGAACCCACTAATCGGGATCTCGAACTCCTCCTCGTTGAGGAAGTCCTCAACGCTAATCTCTGGCACCTCCACCTCAGGCACCTCAGCTGCGGTCGTCGCCTGTGGGATCGTCTGCGGTTCCTGTGGAGGGTTGGGCTGAGATGCCTCGGTACCCCTGCCTGCGCGCCGCCCCCTCCCTCTGCCCCCTGCCCGGCTGCCGCCACCCCGCAAAGTCGGTCTGGGGGGCATAGGGGCCTTCCCCTTATCCCGTCCTGAAGCCATATCAACTGTACAAATTAAAAAAAAAATTAGTCCATTATTATACAAAAATATAATAAAAATACAAATACAAATAAAAATACGTGTTATATACGTACCTCAAGTGTAAATACTGTGGAATACTGACCAAAAACTCCTATAGACTCGTCTGAACGCTCAAATATCGAATAAACCACTCAGAGAAACCTCAGGAAACAAAATGAGCAAAATGAGAAATGGAGGAGGTGAGTGGTTTAAATAGGCAGATATTAGTAGCGGTTATTCAAAATAACCGCTACTCTAACCGCTACAAATAATTAAATTTGTAGCGGTTCTACAATAACCGCTACAAATATTCACAACGTTTAAAATTCTGTAGCGGTTATTGCCCAGAACCGCTACAAATTTGGAGTCTCTTGAAATTCTGTAGCGGTTTTTGGGCAAAAACCGCTACAAAATCTGACCTTTGGTATTTTGTAGCGGTTTATGTGCATTAACCGCTACAAAATAACCGCTACAAGTTTTGGCGGGAATTTCGCGCCAAACTTGTAGCGGTTTTTTGTATGAAACCGCTACAAATATTCTTGCCGCTACAAATTTGTAGCGGTTTAGGTAAAAACCGCTACAAATTTCATAATTTGTAGCGGTTTAATATAACCGCTACAAGTCCACCGCTACAAAATGCCTTTTTTTTTGTAGTGAAAATCTAAAAGTAAAGGGGTAGAAAAACCAATCATTCCAAGGCACAAATTGAATTAACTATATTAACGCCCACGCACAAATTTATTAGTTTATTAACAGAAGTAGGAAGCTCCTATTTATAACTTTATTATATAAAGGATTTTGGGTGTATCTGGAATTTGATTGACTCACTTAGTACCCACAAGATATTAGATCACTGATTCAGACTCCAATCACATTATACGACATATTCACCATCCGAAAGAGAAGAGGAATAGAGAGAGAAGCTTGTGTAGAAGTTTTCTATCGATGTTCCTACTTACCCCCATAAACCCATATCATTCCTTATAACACATATGAGTAATTACTCTTATTTGAAATTTGATTCATAAAGATAAAACTTCATATTTGAACCCATAATATATTTATTAACATAATAACTCCTAATTAATTGGACTTGAGCCCTAATCAACTAAGGGTGAACTATGCATATTTCAACGTTATACTATGAGAAAATTTTCTATATGACACAATCTTGCAACTGAGATAGAAAATAGATGGTAGATGAGAAAAGCGTGTCTGAGGGAAAAGGTTGAACAAGATGAAGCCTAAAATTTGGACTCTGTTGCATCGTTTGCAATGTTTGAGAAGGAGTTTAATGTTGTACCACTGTTTCAATCTACAAACACAAGATGATTGGAGTAGGTGATGAGTGGAATACACTGTTTTATTGCGATTCTGAGAAGATAATTTAGTCTAGAGGATTATTATTTACCATATTTCCAAGCTGATTAGAAGCTTAGAAGCATCTTCCTCCCTAGGCACATCAATGCCCAATGGTGGTCGGCCATGGCGGAGCCTCCACCACTGCATAAATGGTTATCTATTTCATAAACCCAGGTAGCACTAGATGATTGGAAAACTTAATGTACTGGATATAAGTAATTGGATATAAGTTTAGCCCTTAAACATAATTCTCACTCTTACTATTGTGCTCACGGAGAGGACCTATTCCACTAGCTCCTCTTGCTTTTTTGTCCAAGTTCGGTAATGTTTTAATCCTCAAGTTCTAAATTGCCTTTGTTATTAAAAAAAAACGAGTTCCCTATATATACAATGCACATTTGATATAGTATATTCAATTAAACTTACAAGTTAAATGTTAATAATATTTTTCAAAATTAAATATTTTTAGTTTTAAAATTCGAATAGCTTGAATCTAATTTAAATTTTATAGGTGCACTTTGGCGCAGTAGATGTTTACATTTTTAAGTATTGGTAAGAAATCTAAAATATAAAAAAAAACAAATTTTAAGTTAAAATTTAAAGAGAACCCTTTTATTTTTGTCAATAAAAAAAATACGCCACAATTTTATTTTATTATGAATGGCAGAAACTCCATTAACTTTAAACAAATTTTTTGATATTTGATTTTTTAAATCTAAACAATACTCTTAGTAAGAGATTAGCCTTTTATACTGAAATTAGTTCTGATAAAAAGAAAACAAACATAAATTACTAAAAAGAAAGTCACAAAAATTTTACAATTGTCTCTGACACTAATGCTCTTCATTGCAATTTTGAGGATAAATTATAATTTAATTAGTAAAGTATGTTAAGAAAATTTATTTTCTGTGAAAAATAAACATCACTTTTGATCAGAAGTTTCCATAAAAGCAACCAAACTGAAAAGCGAATTGTTCTGTCCTTTTTCTCATACTTTTGTTTCACCTCCTCTGGTGAACGCATATGGTCAAGCTAGTCTTAAAAGTCATAAAGTAGTTTTAAAAAAAACATACTAGTTTTTAGACAAACTTATTTAGGCCCATTATACTTAAGGTCCGTATTTCTATTGTTGGCCCATTATACATAAATGAGGTTGTTCGACTACGTTTGCATGTGAGGGGGGGAAATTTACACCTCGGGAGATATTTTTATTTTTGGTTAACATAAACTTTGATTCTTTAAATTTACTCTCATTTTGGTTTTGGACCCTTAAATTTCAAACTAGGTTTTAGCCTCTTTAGTTTTATTTCATTTAGAATATTGGTCCCTATAACTCAATAAAAACCTTAACCTTACCTTTAAAAGGGCTAAAACCTATGATTTGAAACTTAAGTGACTAAAATCAAAATGTGAGCAAACTCGAGGGATCAAAGATGGCATAAACCCTTTATTTTTTATCATCAAATTTTTAGTTAAAATGTGATAATAATATTATGATAAGTATATGCTTTTTTATGAAACATCCTTGCACATTACCAACGATGGCCCATGGAAAAATAGGATCAGTTTCAACACTATGACAGTTATTTTTTGATAAAAAGACAAAATGATATTACTTAAATGAAAAAGATTACAAAGTACCAAAACAAATGCTGCAAACAAATTGACAAAAATAAGTAAAATAAACAAACAGTGGAATAACATGAATAGACTATATATTAAAAATCCTGTGTAACAGCTAATATTTCATGACATATGATGCTATTTACCAAATGCCAGTCCGGTGGAAACACCAAGAATCCCTTGCTAGCACATGTTATAACCAAATGAAGCCGTCTAGATGTTTCATGAAGCATAGAGTTAGTGATCTAAAGTAGAGCCACCCTCAAACATCTAGCATGAAACGAAGAACCTCGATTCCCTATTCTTCCATAAGAATTGAATAAGAGAACCTTGATGGCAAATATAGCATTCACAAAAGTGACCCTTCACCTTTTTAAAGTGGTGCATAATGATGTTCCATTAAGCTAAAGCAATAGTTGTCACATGATTAATTGGGAAGTACGTTGTTTTGATGATCATATTGTTCACCGAAACTTGTCTAGCTAGTTTTGTCATAGACTGAAGACCCCCAACTTCCTCAATGATCATTTCCAGAGTTGTCTTTTCTCATGATACAACATTAAATTTCTATTTAACCATAGAATATGAATTGTCAAAATCATCACGTGTAAGAGACCTAACTCATTAGATTGATGAAGATGGAGGAGGGCTTCCTTGAACCAAGACAACAAAGTAGAAGAATCTAGTAAAGGAATTCTTATAGCTAACAAACTAAACCAAACATCTTTTGCTAAAGGACACTAAAAGAAGCTATGAGCCAAAGTTTCTTCCATGTCACAGCCAAATTGATTGTAGCCATTAACATTCATAAGAAGCTTTTGAAGAATATCTATAGCAAGAAGGGCTTCTTGAAGTAATTTCCATATCAATAAAGGAAATTTTGGCATAAAAGGAAACTTTCAAAAAATCTTTCAGAATGCATTATGACAATGTTTAGTAGATAGGAAAGTATTTTTTATTTATAGAAAAAAAAGGAAAGTCTATACTTAAGGAGTGTGCCCTTAGGATAACTGAAGAATTCAGTTGCATTCTCTTATTTATTACCCTTGTTTTCTTTTGGGGTTTTCTGGTTATTTCCCACATTGACTGGTAAAGGAAATAAAAGACGCTTTATAAGCACTACTACAGAAATCATGATATATGACAATTATTAACTGCTATACATCACGATTTTGAACTGTGTGCTATAAAAGCTAGGTGTAGATACATTACGGTTCCGAAACGTTATTTATTCTAGACCTACCATAACGGTTATAATATAACACCTGTTATATATTAAGGCTCAGTGTGGCCATGATATGACCATTGTTGTGATAATAATTAATAAGCACATATAAACAATCGTCATAATATATGGTAATGCTTGCATAATACATAACGGTTCTTTCCACATAACCGTTATGTATATAGTTGACATAAATAACAATTGTTACGTAACAACAACGATTGTTAGGTAACATATATAATGGGTGTTTACAAACAACCGTTGTATGTATTTGACATGAATAACGGTTCTTTGGGAACAACTGTGATTTATAGAAGCTATTTTTTTAAATATACAACAAATCAGAATATATTTATAGTCATTCATGTATATGTGTACACTATTAAAATCAAAACCTTAAACCAAATTAAACAAATCATTAGTATCTATAAATATACAGTCATACTATGTATTATTTACGGTCCAACTAACATTGCACAGATGCCACCAACTCTTTAGCCCCTTCTTCCATTTGTAAGTTGGTAAACACAGTGCAGGAGGCATTAAAATACTATGCAAAAAGGAAACAATAGATGGAAGTTAGATAATATAATATATAGCTTATCAAGTGTATATTTGAATGAACTGAGAAAATAATATACCTTATTTAAATCAATATTTTTAGGACCATACGTGATTCTGTCCTTCATGTACTACATCACGCAGTACCCATAATCACTGCTCGTGTTCGACTGCTTTAGGCACTATAAAAAAATGAGAAGAAAAATTTAGCAGTCAGTCAGATATATAAACTATATGTATGCTTCAATTTAATATTATAGTCATTGGTGAATAATATATATATATATATACACACACCTTCAAATGTTGCCATTGGAAGGCATATCTGAAGTGGCCGTTGGTGAGGTTGCAATTGCTGCAGTTGAGAACATTCTTCGTGCGGTACTTGCTCATCCCTTTGAGATGATACAATAAAAAATCATATATATATATATATATATATATATATATATAAACAAGCAAGATAAACTGAATTATAAGAGATGATGAATAGATAACTTACTGATTGGATATCTCCTACATGTTTGGTCTCCTGTCTGGATCCCTGCTCATAAAGTCATAAAATCAAATCTTTTTGCGAATTGGATTTACCATTATGAGCATCCAGTGCTCCCTAAGTACAATAATATATCACACTATCAGGAAAGTTACAAAATAAATAAAAATTGATTTAAGCAAAGTTAATGATGTTCCCACCCTTGAATGTGAGGCACAAAGAAGTAAGTGTCCCATCCGTTTGGCGCCTTCCTTATGAATTCATCCCCAATAAACCTCACAAGATTTTTCTTGGCATCTTTCTTCATGTCGACACCCTGGTGCTTGACATGGTCAATGCGGATGAACTTGATCTTGCCTTAGAGGGTGCGGGGGAGGATGTAATGGTATAGGTGCCTGAAATGCCGAAACCAACATATCAAAATATAATTAAAGTTCTAAGCAACCAACTATTTAATTATAGTTGAAGGAATACCTCATAAAGAAGTTGACAGAGCTTGTACTTGTCATCTTCTTGTGTAACACCTTAGAAACAAGCTCTTGGCTGATAGCATCCCCTTAGTCTTCTTGGTCAAAAACTCCTCTCTTAAATATGATATATCTAAATGGGTTTGAAGCCAAGATCTTGCCAACAAACTCCTGAAAGGACTTCTAGGCAAATTGACTAATAGGCTTACTATATGAGGAAGACTTCTTCCTGGATTGATCATTGGGGGAAGGATGCTTCCTCTTTTTGGACTGAGTGGAGGTCTTGGAAGTGGGGGACTTGGACTGATTGGGTCGCATGGACTAATCAGTGGGGGGCTTTGACTTATTAATGGGTAGCTTCTTTTGAGCGGCTGACTTCTTTTAAGTGAGGGGCTTCTATACTCTAAGTAGACAGCGATACCACGCAACAAAGTTTCTTGTAGCCCTTCCTATTGTATCTATTATTGGAAATTGTGCCCTATGGGCCAATCATTGTACTTTGAACATTATTAATTTAATGAATTTTCTTCATTATGTTATCATATTATTCGCATGTTCACTATGATGACTGTATCCTTAGATAAATCATAAAGATTGTTCTAAATGTCCTTGGTTGGTCATCTATACAGGAAAAGAGATGAAATAAGACTAGTATAACTTTGATAAGATATGGAGATACGAATCAAAGTCTTAGGCACTTGTAAGAGTATAGGTGCTGGACCGACCCGTTATGAGAAAGCTGCATGGATCAAGTCATAAGCTTATCTCATGTATAACCACGTCACAATGCCCTTTGACCTGAGATCATAATAGATTCCTACATGAGAGTTGCTAAGCTTTGAACTTGTCAAAAGTCACCTTTGACCGGGTGATGATAAAGGCTACGATCGGGCTTAGTGGTTTTACATGCAGAGGAATATAAATGGTCAAGATGGAATTTATCCTTCACATTAATAGAGAGATATTACTGGGCCCCTCTATGAGTGAGTATGAGAAATGTATGGCCATATTATGATGGAAAGGTGTTTCCATTTCTATTGTCAGACTACTTAGGAATCGGGAAAGTAATGGTCAAAACAAGAGGATGACATTATCCATGCCTCATCCTTGACCGAAATATCATGTGACAAAAGGGACATGATATGGTTATATGACATGTTGCATCATGTTAACGATCCTCATATGAATTGGGTAGTCCAAATGTCTTGCTAGAGGCCGCTTGTAACTTGTAGGTTAGTATAGTTATTGACCCACTACCAACTTCGCATGGGCCTACAGGGTCGCACGCAAGAATGACCCAACATGAATCTAACGTGGACGAATAATATAAAATTCGTGGAAAAGAAAATTAATAATATTATATATATGTATTTTCGAAATACATATATATATATATATATATATATATATATATATATATATGAAAATATTATTATATTGTGTTAGTTTTAAATTAGTTTTATAGTATAAATTAAATTTAATAACTAACATGATAGAAATATAATATCTTAGATTAAATTTATAAAGATAAATTAAATCTATTGGCTCTTTATTCAGATTAAATACATAGATTAAATTAAAACTGTTAGACATATTTAATTAAACCGAATTTATTTAATGAGCTCATCAAGATAATTAAGGGTTAATTAATTTTGAAACTAATCATGATTAATTTTAAAATTCCAATATAGCACTCATGGGTTATAAAAATGATGGAGCAGAAAAACTTAAAAAAAGGATAAGATTTTAAAGCCACAAGGAAAACCTAAGAGACATTGGAGATGCTAGCACGCAATTCATGTTGAAGTAACATTCATGTGGATACTGGTAGAGGGACTTGATTGACGTGTTGGCTCCTGAAGATAAAAAACTCAGAACGAAAAAAAAAGGTATGATTCTTTCCAACTCAGTTTAAACATCTTTGATGGATCCTCGATTGAGATTGGTAAAAGTCTTAAATTCTTCCGCTGTGTTTACTAATCCTAACATCTATGTCTTTGGTGGGCATAGGGAGCATGTAGCAGGGGTCGATGTTGGTGTTGATATGTACCTTCATATGTTCAAGAGGGATAGACTCATTATAAAGCATGTTATCCTCTGGGCGGTTGAACATGTGACCCATTGTAATTGTATGTTATCTAGGGCTATCAACAAAACACTCAACATCCACTAAATCCTCAGCCAGATCAGGGGGAATGTGCAGTTACTTCTAGTACTTGGGCTACTATTTCTCCCTTAATGCTTCGTAGTACGCTCCTTTATCAACTCTTATGTGAGAAACTGTATTTGTTCTTGCATTTCATCACACTATTTCTGAAGCTTTTCATACTTTTTGAAAGAGGCAAGCTTAACCCAAGAGGGGGTGAATTGGGTGATGTAATAATATTGTTGGTCGTTGAGGTGATACGAAAAAGAATGTAGATAGAGCAGGTTGAGAGAATTTGCACACAGAAAGTTATACTGGTTCGGCCTAAAACCCAGGCGCACATCTAGTCCTCAGAGATCAAGACCTACTAAAATTTTCACTATTCTTCAAAGATTCAGTGGGCTCTCATAACTCTGCAAAACAACAATCGTCCTTATAAGGACTACGAGTAGAAATATTCTAATAACTAGATTTTTTTTCTCCCCCTTACGACAAGTCTTATGTGCAGAACAATCCCTATGACCTTTCTCTCTTGCTTGCGTATGCAAACCTTACGAGTAGCAACGTTCTCTTCAACTTGCACCTTGTAAGTCTTACGAGCATAAAGTCCTACAAGGAATTTTCTCAACTGCTTCTCTCGTAAGGATATCTACCCTCTCAAGGTCCCTGTACCTTAAGATCAAATAAAAATATGATTTGAAAGTGTATACAGACTCTCTCACAGAGTGGATATGATAAACATTGAAGTACAAAATCAATACAGAGAAAAATATGATTAACAGAGACTCGTGCAAATTGGCTTGTGTATGCTCTCGTTCTATGTTCCTTGTTGGATGGTCTCTAAAGCTCTGTATTTATAATCAGATGGTTTTTCTGTTGTGTGATAACTATTGTGGAGCGGCATAAGTGCGTTTGAAATCTCCAGACAAGATATCGTGCTAGGTCAGTAACGTGTGTGCATAGCTGGTCATCACTGAGCGTAATGATTATGCTTTTCGTATTTGACTTTCTGTATATGCATCTCTGATCTAAACGTTCAAACTCCTGTTTCACACTTGAAATATATGTTAAATGATGTTTAGTAATAATAACAAATGAAAACATAATGAATGAATAACATTGAACCATCTTCATATTGTTCGTTGTGAGTCTATTGTGTTTTGGTTCTGTTAGGGTCTCACTCGAGTGCATTAAAGCCTCACTCGAGTGCATCCCATATTTCTAGCTAGCACTTGCATGACTTTTGAGTATGGATTGAAAGTGTTGTGTAATTTTGGTCTATCACTCGAGTACATCATCATTCTTCCACTTCTGCCTTAGCTTTTGAGTAACACTTCCTTGAGAATTAGCAAGATGAGTTTGCTCACTTGTGAGTGTACTGACCTCTCACTCGAGTGCAACATGTCATACTCAAGTGCATATGTATTTGGCACTATGGACTTGAGCCTCTGGTTAACACTTGCAACATTTTTTTCAAGAGTGTGATTTCTCACTTGCGAGTGTAACTGATCGTCACTCAAGTACATCAATGTATTTCATCTTCAAGCTTCGCTTCTGGAAAGCACTTGTACTAGTATTTAAGGAAGTGAGCTTTCTCACTCATGAATGTTGGATCCTCACTCGAGTGCACCTGAATATATCCTGTTTTAGTATTCTTTCTAATCAACACTTCCTTCACTTTTTCCTCGAGTGCACCTTGCACTTTCAAGTGTTGTGGCACCTCACTCGAGTGTAGTTGGACTCACTCGAGTGCACTTCATGTTTTCAGGTTCCTTCTTACTCTCGAACAGTCACTTCTTGTGCTTCACTCACAGGACTCGAGTGAGCCTATGGCTCTCACTTGAGTGTTGAGTCAGTGCTTGAGTGCAACGGTTATTTTCTGTCTCCAACTTGTCTTTCTATAAAGCACTTCCAAGAGTGTGCCTTCATGCTCAAGTGCAAACCTGGCCATCACTTGAGTGCACTACCTGTCACTAGGGTGTTGTTGAAATATTCCATTAGCCAGTAGCTACGGTAAAACACTTTCAGACCAACACTTCCTCGACTCGAGTGCAAAACTGGTTCTCACTTGAGTAAGGCTGCTTCACTTGAGTGCATTAGTCAAATTTTCAGCCCCTTTCTCTTAACTTTGTGAAATGCATTTGATAACAAATTTGGATCAATGTTTACACTTTCAAAACATGATTTACTTATCAAAACATATAATCACATTTTGTTATCATCAAAACTTGGATTCTAACCCTTTTTGCCCTAATTATTTCTTCGAGGTTACTTGTGACCATAATATTTTGTTTGAGTCAATCCAAAGCTGGAACCCCTAAGAAGACTGGGATGATTATGTCTCAATGTCTTCATATGCATTTAACAATAATATTAATATTGATAGCTAATTAAAGACATTAATTCCATGAACGGGAACTAATATTAATACTTACCATTTTATCGACGACCTCCTTCACCTGAGGATTGTCATAAGAGCCATCTTTATTTTGTCTTGCCATTGACTAAAGTTCATGACGAAGAGGTCTACTACCATCCCCACTCTCTGCAGCAAACCTTTTAGCAATATGAGCATACCCCTTTCACCCTCCCTTGTAGAGATAGTTACTATTCTTCACTCTCTTCTTATTCACCCAACTTAATTCCTATGAAAACACACAACGCTTGAGTTAATATTAAATAGATACATGCAGGTCTTATGAATTGCGAATATCAATTACCTGGAATGTCGAGTCACGATGTGAGATGACAAAATTTCTCCAATCATCTAGTTTGATGGTGGGTCGAAGATTTACAGGAACTTTTATCTCAATAGCCCTTCAAGATTCTGCAAATATGCTTTCATCAAGGCATAACGAAATGTATGTAGTGAATTGCCAACCTTATTGATGACAAATTCCTTGATGTAATGTCTATCTACATGATATGTAGATTGTAAAGCACACAATTCAACTTAACATTTTTCACAAGTCCATAACAAGTAATTAGCAGGCATATATACCTTACCCTGATATTATCCCAAATAACGCCTACGTAATCTCTCTGTACCCTACGCTAGTTACTAATGAAGTGTGACAGCTCAAGAGGTTAACTGTCACTGTTTCAGTTACGTGAAATCTTCTCCCCAAAGACTTTGCTTGGTTCACAAAAGTCAAGGCGCTATGGCCCTTCTTTACAATATACCGCACTTGTTCTAACGCTTTTTTTAAGGTCTCATTTCTGGGTGGCCTAGGAACACTATCAAAAGTAGAGGCACTAATAGAACTAGGGGCATTGTTCATGCTGTGGGAAGCAGAACTGGCCATTTTAACTAGAAAAAAAAACTTATTTAGTCAGTGACAGGGAACAAAGCAATGAGTTTTCTAGAAAAACACAATGCACAACTAAGGTCAAAACCCACCTAGGCAGGACAAAGTGAAAAAGAAGGAGAATGTGGAATGCAGAATGGAGAATGGAGAATACAAATGTAGAAGAAAAATCATACTTTAAAATAAGAAGAACAGAGCATGTGAAAGAATGCAACCTAGCTACGGCTTTGAAACAAAAAAGCGAGATAGGACAATCGAAACTACTCACGTGACTGTTAGACTAAAGTTTAAAGAAAGCAGTGGAGGATGTGGTTAGCCTAGATGCAACTGCCGATGGCAAGAAAAGTCAAACAGAGTTGTGGAGTTTCAAGGATAATAGGTAACATTCGACTAAAGATAAGCATGTTTAAGTGTAATAACTTGGAAAAATGAAGAGGCACGAGATAGCAGGTACGTGTTTTAAAAGACTTGGACAAAACTTGCTCAAGGTTATAAGTTTAGGACCATTATGAAAGGTGGCCTTTTCTTACACTTCTTAATTTACAACTGTAATGAACCGTTGAACGAAAGTTCACAATTTTAACATCACAGTCCTTAGGTTTGTAAACGGTGACAGTGATTTCTTAATAATCATTAAGTATTTGACATGGTAGTTTGAAAAGTGATAGGTTTAACATAATAACCATTACTTATTTGACTTTTTTTCAATAATTTGTAAAGTGGATTATTCAAACTCATAGGACAAACAAAAAATTAAAAAACGAAATGAGAGTTTGTATAAACTAAGAAAAAATAAAAAGCTATGTGGATGAAGGATCTGCTGCATCATCAGATTCATATCCTTCTCCAATAATTTGTCCACTTTCTTGATCAGAGAGCGATCAAGAGAGGTCAGTTCCTTAAAGCAATTATCCATGCATCCTTGCTCTCCCATGTAATCGATGATGAACAAAAGTAAAAAGTTAGATATGTGAAGTTGGAATAGATCAAAGTGGATGGATAAATGGAGTTCATTTTTCAGACATTTAAATGGAAAGGGTTTTGCGAGTTATCCAAAAGAATGTGTCCTTTGGAATGAAAAGGGTTACGTTATAAAGCCTTGTAAAAAATGCCCAAATTACTAATGGATTTTGACTAATAACCGTGAAGAGACAATTATTTTTTAAAAATATTTTTGGGCTACATTACCCTATTGATTAATGTTTTTTAATATTCAAAAAAGAAAAATAGTAGTGGTTTTTTTTGTCATCACCACTACTGTTGTCCTCTGCCTCCTCCTGCCCCTCCCACTCGCTCGGCACATCATCGACATTTAAGGAAGGAGATGAAGGGTCTGACTGGAAGTGATTATATACAATCTGATTGTGATGAAGGATAAGGTCTAACTTTCTATTCAGATTGTGGGCATGTCTATCAAGACACCTTGTAGAGCGGTTAAGGCTGGCCAACATTTGCAGTAGAGCCACCATTTAAGGAAGAGGCAGAGGAGGAGGAGGAGGTGGTGGTGGTGGTGGAGGAGGAGGGGGAGGATCTTTTGGAGGTGGTGGTGGAAGAAGAGGAGGCGGGGGAGGGGCTTGTGGAGGAGGAGGAGGGCGAGGATGACAAGGAGGAGGAGGAGGGCAAGCATGGGGATGAGCAGGAGGGCAAATGGAAAGAGATCTCTGGTGTCTAACCATGATGAGGGAGAGAAAGACAATGTTATTAAAAGGTGTTGTTTAGAAAAGTATTATGAACAAAATGAATACTTCATTCTAAAGTGTTTAGTTTTAGGAGAACCAGTACTTGGTGTCGGACTGAACGAAGTTTTGAAAAGGTGCTTTTTAATTTTGTACCTTACATGATGATTGTTTATTATGAAATGTCGTTTTTGTCGTTCATACTTTAGTCAATTGACATAACCATTACATTTGTGTTTTCATTGATCTAAAGCTGGAAGACGAATAGTTTGTAAGTGTTACATAACGGTTGTTTCAAAAGAACCGTCATTTTTGTCACTGAATAAATGACGGTTATTAATTACAATCATTATTTTTGTGTTTTCGTGAATTCCGCCTCACAATACATGACGGTGCAGATAATTAATCATTACTTTTAAGTTTTATGTATCCTTGCGCGACCTCCACCTCGACATACATAACGTTTATTAGCTATAAACGTTATGTTTTAGGCGTTATAAATGCCCAAATCTATATTAGTGAAGTGTTTAAGTACCTCCCTTTTGAACATGTTCATAATGATTCTTTTTTAAAAAAATAACTACCACTTTAAAAATGGTTTATTAAAAACAACAAAAAAGTTAAAAGATCAATAAACTAAATGTAATTTTTTAATTTATTTATATGAAAACTAAATTTAAGAACACTTTAGTTAAAATATATTATTATCATTGGTTGATATTTTAAAATTTGATAACCATAATATATTATGTTAACAAGAATGAAAATTACAAATCCAACGGTGGTGGAGAATGCCAAAATAGTTTTTTAACCAAAAAAAAACTTTTAAATATGCATGCTTAAAATACTCAAATATTTTTATTATTTAACTATCAAATAATTTCATAAAGTACCTGGCAGTCGATACAATAACCAAATATATAGTTTTAAATTTATTGCTAGTCTAATTTGTCGCCTTTTCTGTTAATCGACAAATATTAAATGTCAAATAAGCTCAATTTTAATTGTATTGCTAATTTGTATTTTTCTATTTATTCTTTTGAATATACATTTGTGGGTAATGTTTAGAGTAAAATACTCTGACCAACCTTCAGTTTTGCCTTAATTACACAGACCTCCCCTCTATTTTAAAAACATACACATAAGTCCAAACAATTAACTCCATTAAAAATATTCTAAAAAGATTCCAAAAATATTTTTTTTAATTAAATTTATTTTGTCTTGCACATTTTTACTCAAGTTGTTTTAAAGAATTTAAGAGTTTTTTTTATTTGTTCCTTAATTTCTATTTTTATCTTTACAAGTAGTTATCTGTTTGATGATTTTAGCATTGGTTAATGTAAATATCACAAACATTGAATATTCAAGCAATATTTTAAATAAAAATATGATTGATAAAAAATGTTTATAAATATTTGTGAAAAAAATATTAAATTATAACTTTAAATGACACATACAATCTCATACTTATATAGTTTATTATATTTGATAAAAATATGTGTTTAATATATATTTTAAGTCAAAATTAATTTATAATATCAAAATTAATAAATTTTTTAACAAATTAGAAAGTTAGAGAATCTAATAGAATAAATTTATGGTTGTATAAATTTTTATTAGCCGCTATATATATATATAATCTGATATTGAAGAGGGGCATTTTGGTCAAAAAAAGTTTAAAAGCCAAACTTAACGGTCAACTAACGGTTTGGGAGGATGGAAATAGAATCTCAAAATATAAGGGAGGTTTGTGTATTATATATTTTAGTTTTAAGGAAGATTTATATGGGTTTCCAAAATAGAGGGGATGTCTATATAATTAAAGAAAAATAGAGGAGATATTAGAGTATTTTACTCTAATATTTATCATCTTATCATTTTTGTTATTTTTGTGGGCATTCCGGCATTTTTATTTTAATCATTGAAAATTTGCATATAAGACCGTAAGAGAATTAAATACATGAAAAGGTGGTAAGCGGCCTCACCTCCGTAAAGAGGAGAACAAATGTTTGAATTCTGGGAAGCACATTACTTGTCGGAAGAGGCGAAAACGCTTTGTGTTATAAGCCTCAGAAGGGATTATATCTCTAAACAAAATGAAAATTAAAAGTCTCAAAAATTCATATTCATAAGTCAAACTTCAATCTATACACTAGCTTAGTTGCGTCATTTATAAATCAAACCGGTAAAACTTGTAAAAAAAATAATTTTTTAAGATCATCCATATTTAATTTTTTTTATTTGGACCTTTATGTAATTTTTCCATATAATAATACAGTTGAAATTTAAATTATATCATTTTCTATTGCATAAGAATGAGAAAAGTCATCCTTAAAGCGAGGTCTATTTTTAGGACAAACACATACTTGATCATAGTTTCCATAACAACTCCAGGTAAAATCAACAAGTTAGGATAATATGATTATCCTTTAGGTTTAAAAAAGGCAATATGATCTTGTTATATTGTTAGAACATCCCCTAAATTTTATATCTTGTCTTTGTTTCAAGTCCTATATATAACACAGCGCTAGCTAATCAATTACAAAGAAAACAAAAGGCAAAAAGTAAATTGTATTCTTGATTACTTCAAAGATATGGCAGGAGGAGCTTTTGTTAATCAAACAAAAGTGAGACATTATGAAGGAAAAGTCACGATTTTTGTGTTGCTCACTTGCTTTGTGGCTGCCATGGGAGGTCTTCTCTTTGGTTATGATCTGGGAATTACAGGTGGAGTGACTTCCATGGAACCTTTTTTGGTCAGATTCTTCCCCTCTGTGTACAAGAAAATGAAGGGCATAAGCCATGAGAGCACCTATTGCAAATTTGACAATGAACTTCTTACACTATTCACTTCTTCCCTATATCTCGCCGCATTGGTGGCTTCTTTCTTTGCTTCCAACACCACAAGAATCCTTGGTCGTAAACCTTCCATGTTTCTTGGTGGATTGTTCTTCCTTGTTGGTGCATTATTGAATGGCTTTGCAGTGAACATCGAAATGCTCATCATTGGTCGTCTCTTGCTAGGTTTTGGGGTGGGATATTGCAATCAAGTAAGTAATGTTAATTAGCATATCATTGCAAATTATCATTTTTACAACGTCTATCATGTTTATTGAAAGGACTTTTTAATCATGATTTTTGTCATGTTTATTCATCCAATATTTTTTACAGCAGTTACATCTATATCAGTTATAGAACTTGGGATGAAAATCTTTTTATTTGATGAAAGAAAGCCTTTATGCACTAGTAGCATTATCAAGTATCAAAAGTTAAATTATTTTTCTCCTTTTCTTGTTATATAGTCTGTGCCAGTGTATTTATCTGAAATGGCTCCAACAAAAATTAGAGGAGCACTCAACATGGGATTTCAAATGATGATAACAATTGGCATTCTTATTGCAAACCTCATCAATTATCGAACTGCTAAGCTTGAAAATGGATGGAGAATCTCTCTGGGTGTAGGAGCAGTTCCCGCATTGTTGTTGTGTATAGGATCTCTTTTTTTGAGTGACACACCAAACTCAATGATCGAAAGAGGTAAGCGTGATGAAGCTAAGGCCATGTTGCAAAAGATTCGTGGCACACAGAACGTTGATGAAGAGTTGCAAGATCTCATTGAAGCGAGTGAAGCAGCTAGACTTGTGAAACATCCATGGAAGAACATCTTACAACCAAGATATAGGCCTCAACTAACTTTCTGCTCTTTCATTCCCTTCTTCCAACAACTCACAGGCATCAATGTTATCATGTTTTACGCACCAGTCCTTTTCAAAACCATTGGCTTTGGCAATGATGCTTCTCTCATGTCCGCAGTTATTACCGGACTTGTTAACGTCCTAGCCACATTGGTTTCCATATTCTCTGTTGATAAGTTTGGAAGAAGGATTTTGTTCCTTGAAGGTGGTGTCCAAATGTTCATATGCCAGGTATAATTTGATAGGGCTTTCTTTAACATTATATATCTTCAATATAATCCTTTTCTAATTAGTCGTTGTGGAATTGTTATATGCTAATATATACCATTTAATACAAATTAAACAATTCATATGTGTTACTAATTATTGAGATGCTACTATCTGCAGATTTTGGTGGGAGTGATGATAGCTTTGAAGTTTGGGATCAATGGTGAGGGATCATTGAGCAAAGGAGATGCAAACTTCATTTTGTTCTTGATATGTGCATATGTAGCAGCATTTGCTTGGTCTTGGGGACCATTAGGCTGGTTGGTGCCAAGTGAAATATGCTCTCTTGAGGTCAGATCTGCAGGGCAAGCTATTAATGTTGCAGTGAACATGCTGTTCACTTTTGCTGTTGCCCAAGTCTTCCTCACCATGCTCTGCCACTTGAAGTTTGGCCTTTTCTTCTTCTTTGCTTGCTTTGTCGTCATAATGACCATTTTTATTGCTTTGCTCCTCCCAGAGACAAAGGGTGTCCCCATTGAAGAGATGAACAACGTGTGGAAGTCACATTGGTTTTGGAGGAAGTTTGTTCCTAATGAAGATCATCATGAGGCTAGTCCTTGAAGTTGATGATGACAAGTCAAAAATATTCATAGTGAACGAGTAGAATAGTTTATGAATGTTAAAAACTTAAAGCATGTATCAGTACCAAAATGATAATTAATATGCCACTTCTTTGTGGTATATACCATTATATATGATCTCTTCAAGTGCTGTATTAAAGGAAGATAGGTGTTAAGTTTTTAGCCATTAATCGGTCAAAATTATCTCTTCTTTCTTTGTTATTATAGTTTCATCAGTATTGAAGAAATCAATTATTTTACATCACACCCAAATTTACATGAGACGACCTTGTTTAATTTTGTTGCCATTCTCAACCAACGTAGAAAAAAAATAGCAAGAATCTCAAAAAGAAGATGCCAACAGTTGGCAAAATCATTCCTTTTTCAATGTCAATGTAGGTCCAATTTCCATTTCATTACAATTCCGTGATCACATAACAATGGAGTCTCAGGTTTGGAAAGGGTGCGAGTCAGTAGCTTCTCTCCTTCTGAATAAATTAGGGTGGAAGGTTGGAAATGGCTTTGATATTAATCTCTTACTTTATTGGGTGACCTTATTTTGCATAATTTAAGGAATCTGAACAAACCTTTTTTCTCTCGACTATATGAATCAAACACCACAAACATTATTCTTGAGACTCCATTTCCGGTGCCTAACACCCCAAATTTACTCAGTTAGCGTGTAATATACTTACAAGGGCATTACAATAATCAACTATCTACTCCTTTTCGGTGAAATCAATAACCCAAAAATCACTTGGGGACTAATGAGGGACACCATGTTGACCGAGCACCATGACCGATGGATGTTATACTAATTTTGCTAGATATTTGATCTTTATTGGGTCATTTTTGTTTTAGTTTGTTTTTTCATGTTTAATATTTCTAATTAATGTAAGTTAAAAAAATAAAATAGAACAATTATTTAAAAACCTTATATTCATTTCTCGAATTCATAACTATGGAGGGAAATTTTTATATAATGTTATTATAAAAAAAAAGGGAAAATTAGGGAGAAGGACTAAGGAAAATAAATATTTATTAATAAGGACCTTACATATTGTACTTATTTTGAAGGACCAAAAATAAAAATAAAAATACTTAATTACAAAATTAACCCTGACCAAAGTTCTTACATTTTCTCTAACTCCATTTCAACTATTTGACAGCTAGTAATATGTTCCCTCCTCAAGTAAGGGCTTAAATTTAATTGACTTTTATTTATATATTGAGATTCCTGTGATATTGACAGTTTATTTAGGAACATATTATTTAAAAATTTTAAATTTTGATATTTTTCACTTTTATAACATTCTTTTTACTTTTGTTTAAGCTTTTCCCCCTGAAAGATCACATATTTTTTTTAAAGAAATATATTATGATATCTTTTTTTTGTGATTTTTTATGTTTTTAAAAATAATCAATATCTAGAAAGAGGGATATTTATAATTGTTTATAGATTTTAAAAGCTATTTATTTCAGTAACTTTTTTCCTTTATTTGATCAAGGGTTTTCTCCTCAAGGCTTAGAGGGTAAAGGGTTCTTATATTTTCCAACAAGTAATATTCCTAGGATTCGAATTTTTGTTTTTTTATCACCTCAACCAACAAATTTTTTATTATTTGAGTAACTTTTAAGATAATATGAATAATAAAAGAGAGAATATCATAAAATTATTGAATTGCTCAAATCAAAAAAATTATTGAATTGCGTATGGATGTTTTTTTTAATCAAACTATACATAGTGATATCATCAAATTTGATAATTAATCGATAAGGGAGGTTAATTTTGTAATTAAAAATTTTACATTTTAATTCTTAGTCCTTGAAAATAATTACAATTTTAAGATCCTTATTAATAAATATTTTGTCTCCTTAATCCTTCTCCCTGATTCTCCCAGAAAAAGGCACAAGCTTGAAAGTGGAGATAGGCAGAGAAGTAAAACAACTTTGGAAGAAATAGAATTTAATGAATTGTGCGGCTGAACTAGATGAGGGAAAAGAAAAAGTTCATTAATTTCAACGCTGTGCATTCTTTCTCTATGTTTATTATTATTTTCTTTTTATGTTTTAAATGTGCACAAGACCAAAGTTGCTTATACCGGCAAAAAGTACGTCTCTTTTACGTTGACCTTTTTAGCGGATAAGGGCAAATTTGCTCTAAAGGAGCAATATTGCCTTTTAGTGTTATTAGAGTTCTAGAAACTTGAAAACGTAGTAATGTCGCTCCCAATTTAACACTCACTAACATTGACCGTTCATATTATAAAAATACTTATATACTCCTGAAGCATCACCTCATTTATATTTTAAGTAATTAGAATAAAAAAACTCATCTTATTTTAATCCTACATAGCAGATGAGTTATAACATCTCAATTTTTACTCATATTATTTAAGCATTATTAGAAAGTAATTTATTAAGTCATTTGAGGTGTAGAGTAAACTAATGCGTTATTTGAAATACAAAAAATATAGGAATAATAAAATATGATTGGAAATTTTGAATAGTATATTTATTAATAATAAGTGAATTTAATGAGATTAGTTTATGTGAATGGGAAATTACCATATAATTATTTGAGTATAAAGAGTTTATCACAAATGGATTAAATTTTATGATAATAATCCCATATTATAAATTTAGAAAAAAAAAACAGAGAGATAACTTAATAAGATGTAGAGGGATTAAATAAAGGTATTTAAAATATCTTAATACCAAAATGATTATGATTATTTATATGTTATAAAGATTTTATTTGAGAAAAATACATAAATATAACTTAATCATTGATACTATTCTTAAAGATTCAATGGGTTATGAATAATTTTCTATGTTATAAAGAAAACGAGGAAGTGGAAATTAAAACAAAAAAAAAAAAGAGGAGAAGAAAGTGAAAGAATAAAACAAAAGAAAAAAAAAGAATTAAAAGAAAATGAAGTAATATAAAAATAAAAAATGGGACCCACATCACTATTTTAGAATCCAATTTATTAATTCCCTCACCGTCGTGCGCCTTACTGTGCCCCGTCTATTTCGTTACTCGTCCAGAAGCTCCATTACTCCATTAATAGAGAAGTTGAGATACATTTGAGCTTCATTTCTTCCCCATAAAATCCCCCAATCACCACATTTATTTCCCAAATATTTTTCTATTCATTGAGAGCTTTCTAAAAGTATAGATTGTGATAGGAGAAAAGCAAGTTTGAAGATGAGTGCTTAAAGCAAGTATGAGATTTCAACAAATGGGAACCATAAGATTGTAGAAGTGAGTAAATATTGACATTTAATCGGTTTAGAATTTTTATATTACATTAATTGAGAGATTTAGAGTTAGGGTTTGATTGTTAGAGAAATGTTATGATTGAATATGATAGTTTTACGGATTAAGTTTGAATTTAATGGTTGACTTAAGTTTATTGTAGGTGGAATTGATATTTAATCGATTTATGATGTTGTTTAAGCTTGTAAAATGGAAATGGGTATTTCGGTTGGAACCCTAAGTTGGAGAAATTGGGGATTTTAATCAATTTGAATTATTTTGAGTTAGTTGTTAGTTCAAATGAATTATTGGAATTTAGAAATGAAAGGATTGGAGGTAGAGTTAGACATGAAGAATTAGACATTATAAGTGAGATTTAAATATTAGAGGTAGAGTTAGAGACTTTAAGTCTATGTAATTATCTTGAATATTTATTTGGCAATTTGAGTAATGAGAAATTGTATGATAATTATGTAGATTGAAGTTAGATTGTTTGATGTTGGCAAATTGGAAGCACTCAAGTGTTGGTAATAATAAGCTTGGAGTAAAGGTAACTTTGGTTATTCTTTTATATACTTGTCAACAATATATATATACACACTAAATTGTTTTGGGATTTGTTGTGCCTATGGAGGGCTTGATTTGAAATTTTATATTTAATAGAAACTAATATTATATTTAGAAACTATTCAAGCATGCTTGTGTGTATTAGAACTCATGGATTTGTATTTTGGAAATTGTTTAAGCATGCTTGTGTGTGATAATGGAAAGATTTGGAAACGATGTTATGTTTTAGATGATAGTAAACACATTTGTTATGGTTCCTTAAGTTGAAATAGTATTATTATCTTCATGATTATTGAGATAATGTTTTTTTATCAATATTGTTTGGAGCCATACTCATAATTTGGAATTCGAATATACATGCCATGATTGTGATTGATTGCCTTTGATGCAAGTGGATGGTTGTGGAGTTGTGATGGGAGATTTTGTGTAAGTTAATATCACGTGGTATGCCATCACTCGGTGCATATTGGATGGCATTTGTCAGGGTCCCTTCTTCTATGTTTTCCTTTGGTCGGGATTATATTAGAGCTATGGGACATGTGACACCTCCTTAGTTTTGTTCTTTTAAGGAGGGGAGCCATAGCTCAAATTTGAGCTCTGCGCCTTTAGCCAGGTACATCTTAAGAACTGGTGAGCTTAGGACAATCCAATTAAATGGATGAGTTTTTGTTGGACTATATGTTAGCCTATGGTTCTAGTCAGCGGTTATAAGGCTGGTCTGGGGTAATAAGGATGATTTGTGCATCAATCACTTGCTTGACATGTTATATATATGATTTATGATTTGAATATGATAAAGTTTTTGTATAATTATTTTTTTGTAATAAGGTTGACACATGTTTTTGTGAAATCTCTTGTGAACGATATTTGGAAAATGAATTGTGATTTTCAATCGTTTTGGAATCTATTTGGAAGGGGGTTTTGATTACTGAATCGAGAACTAGTTGTTAAATATTTTATGTAAAGAGTAATATAAATTAATTATTGTAAGCTAAACTTGATTTTTGAGCTGTATGTTCTCGATCTCGGTTTGCATATATATTTCTGAATAACCAATGTTTACTGAGATATTTAGATCTCACAGTTGCTATATTTATGTTTTTTTTCAGGTGAGATATGAGTAAGGCTGCAGGGAAGTTGGTAAGAGGGTGAGTCTAGTTGTAGGCTCTCATTAAGGTTCCTCTTACTTGCATATGTCATCATTTGTCATTCATATTTGCATATGTAATGCCATGATCTAGGAACTATTTAAATCATGATTTGAGAATTCTATATAGATTGAGTATTGTGAACTCTGGTTTTGAAAATGATTGGTTTTGGCGTTTGATTGAGATAATCGATAAATGTTTGTTATTATTGAGCGAAGCCCTCTATTGCTGTGATTTTGTGATAATGGATTTGGATTAAGAGATTTAATAAGTTGTTATTTGGGCTTGTGGAAAGACTGTTGTATAGTTGGGTTTCGAATGCCCGAGGTCCAGTTGTTTATCAGGGATTCCTAGTACTTACTTCCGCTGTGTTTAGAAAATGATTTATCAAATTGTTTTGATTACGTTCTATTAATCGGAGTTGACATTCCACTGTTAAGTTTTCCCATTTTCTTCCTTGATTAGCTTTTTAAACTATTGTTTAGAATTTTCTACCATGGAAATTTTTATTGTTTGAGTTTTAACTTTTTATTTCCATGGTAGGTTACTTAATCGATGAGTTAAATTTGGTTTAAAAAGTTGAAATGTTACATGAGTTATCTAAAAAAATTCAAATTTTATGATTTTAGAAATGATGGAAGGGAATTGTGTTTTTTGTTTTTCTAAATTAAGAAGTTTATGTTTTTTAAAATCATAACATTTAAACCAACACCACTAGGCACAATGGTCACTGAAGTGCTCCTAAGCCCTTCCTGCCCCCTCCCCTCCTAGGTTCGAACCCGGTCACTTTGTAATAGAGAAAAAAATCGTAAAATTTGAATTTCTTCATATGACTCATGTCATGTAGGATTAATATAAGATGAGTTCTTATAGTTTAATTAGTTATAGTATAGATGAGACGGAGCTCCTGGAGTATGTAAGTATTTCTCTTAGGCCTGTTCGGGAAGGCGATGGGGCCTGAAAAAGCACGGTGGAAATAAAATGAGGTATTTGGGTTGCCATTTTTTAAAATGGGTTTTGAGGTATAAAGCTATTTTTAAGAAGAAGCAACTACAATATGTTTTTCATAATGCAATCGTCTTATATTATCTCCAATCTAAACATAAATCACATTTATAATCTTTGAGGGATCAATTTGTATATGTCACAGTTCAATTTGTATTTTAATTCCCAAAATCTTTAAGGAAAAATTACATTCAGGTCCCAGACAAAAAGAAAAAGAAAAGAAAAAATAGTCCCTTGAAATATCAAAATTGTCAAAAAGTCCTAAATTCCAATTCTGCTAACAAGTCCATTGATGCGTCATTAAGAAGTCTAGGGGCGTCCATTGGTAAGTTTATGATTGGAATTTATTGCAAAAATGGACGTTTTTGATAATTTTGAGATTTTAAGGGACCATTTTTTTTTATTTTTTTCTCTTATCCGAAACCTGAATATAATTTCCGATTTTTAAGCCCCATAAGAATCCTCTATACTAACTCTTGAATCATTACTTCCTAATTGAGGCATCATACTTAAGTGATTCTAACCTTTTCCACTGAAAATACCACTAGTTGGATATTTTTTTTTTCTTATCTCTATTTTTTTCCTCTTTATTTTTTCATATTTGAAATCCTCCACCAATAAAGGCATTGAGCTTTGTTTTGTTTTGTTCATGTAAAAAATTTAGGTTAAATAAACCATATTTAATCCATTGGGAAAATTGCAATGAAGTTCCAAGCAAGACAAAATACGACTCAAAGATCCCTTGAAATCTTTAACTTGCAGTGAAGTCTTATAGAATATTTGGGTAATATATTTTAATTATGAAAAGACGATAATACCCTTAGGGTGAGTTTGGTTTGAGGGGAGGGTAGGGGAGGGAAGGGGTGGCAAATTACAATTTTGGATAGGAAAAACCCAAAATTTACCCTCTCATTCTTTTAAATTTTGGATTCCCGCTCAAAATTTACCCTTTCATTCCTTTTAAATTTTGGATTTCCGCCCAAAATTTAAATACCTTCAACCCAAAAAGGTAATTTAACCCTCCTCTCTTTCCCTTCCCTTCCTCCCCTCCCCTCAAACCAAGGGTGTGTTTGGTTTGAGGGGAGGGAAGGGAGAGATTTTGCTCCCCTCCCCTTGATTGGAGGCATAAAAATTTTAGGAAGGAATGGGGTATTTTTTTGAAATATTCCCCTCCCTCTCCTCAAAACCTATTGGAAATTGTGTCTTAAGGGCCAATCATTGTACTTTGAACGTTATTATTTTAATGAAACTTCTCCATTCTGTTATCATATTATTTGCATGTTAACTGTGATAATTGTATCCTTGAATAATTCATGAAGATTGTCCTAAAATGTCCCTGGTCGGTCATCTATGCTGGAGCAAAGACGAAACAAGACCAATATGACTTTGATAAGATATAGAGATACAAATCAAAGTCTTAGGCACTTGTAAGAGTACGAGGTGCTGGACCGACTCACTATGAGAAAGCTACATAGATCAAGTCATAAGTTTTTCTCATGTATAACTACGTCACAATGTCTTTAGACCTGAGGTCATCATGGATTCCTACATGAGAGTTGCTAAGCTTTGAATTAGTCAAAAGTCACTTTTGACCGGGTGATGATAAAGGCTATGATTGGGCTTGGTGGTTTTTCATACAAAGGAATATGAATGATCAAGATAGAATTTGTCCCTCACATTAGTAGAGAGATATTACTGGGCCCCTCGATGAGTGAGTCTGAGAAATGTATGACTATACTACAATGGAAAAGAGTTTCCATTTCTATTGTCAGGCTACTCAGGAATCGAGAAAGTAATGGTCAGGAATAAGAGGATGATATTATCCATGCCTTATCCTTGATCGATATATCGTATGACAAAAAGGGACGTGACATGGTTGTATGACAGGTTGCATCATGATAACGATCCTCATATGAATTAGGTAGTCGTAATATCTTGCTAGAGGGCACTTGCAACTTTTGGGTTAGTACAATTATTAGCCTACTGCTAACTTCATATGGACCTACAGGGTCGCACACAAGAATGGTCAAACACGAAATAATGTTTAATTTAGGGTGGACGAATTTTATATTTATATATATATATATATAATATAAAATTCGTTAATACTATTATATAGATATATATTTTCGAAATACATATCTTATATTATATATATATTTATGTGTGTGTGTGTGTGTGTGTGTGTGTGTATGATATGATATTATTATATTGTGTTAGTTTTAAATTTAATTTTAATAACTAACATGATAGGGATATAGTATCTCATATTTAATTTATGAAGATAAATTAAATCTAATGACTCTTTATTTGGATTAAATAAATAGGTTAAATTAAAAATGTTGGACAGATTTAATTTAAACTGAATTTATTTAATTAGCTCATCAAGCCTAACGTGTTGGCTCCTAGAGATCGAAAACCCTAAGTTAAGAAAAAGGTACGAGTTCTTTCTAACCCGATTTAAACGCCGTTGATAAATCCTCGATTAGGATCAGTAAAATTCTAAAATTCTTCCGTTGTGTCTACCGATCCTAACAAAACCCTCCCCCCAAAATCAGGGGATTTGGAAGGAAGGACCAATATTTGCAAATGTTTGAATTTTTTACCCATAACTGTTTTTGTTATTCCCAAACTACCCTTCTGGCTGTCTTCCTTATTCTTGTGACCTTCACCTCAAGAAAAAAAACTTGCAACCTTCACGGCTTCACCCCCTCGCCTATATACTCCTAGTTGCCGTCGTCCCTAGCCTTGTGTTGAGTATTATATCCTTGTCTTCTTCTCCTTACTAACATTCTTGTGACAACCTTCACATTCATCAACCTCCACCCATTGGTCAGCAAGCACCACCACCGACAACATTCACGTCGGAGACATTTACTAGATAAACTTATTTTTATATAATTTTATAATATATAAGTGATGAGATGAGATATAATAAATAAGAATATTATTATTAGAGTAAAATATATTAATCTCGCCCCTGTTTACTCTAAATTATAGAGATATCTACCAACATAGAGTTGGTCTAGAGGTATAAGGCCCCATTAGATCTTCAAGTTTGAGTCTTAGAAGAGACATATGTGTTGGGAGGAACAGCCACAAACACCGATAATACTTGATACTGGATAAATTATAGAGATCTCCCTTCTACGTTGAAGAAAGGGGAGCAGCAGAACCAAGATGAATGGAGGACTGAGAAGAGGAGACAACACACCTGAACCAAAAAGGGAAAACAGGGCAGCTATAGAACCCACACCAATAGAGGACGGCGACGACTGTGGCGACACGAGAGGGGGAGGGAGAAGGATGCACCAGAGAGACAGAACAGCTAGCCACCACTTGCGACTTGCGAGGAACAAACTGTGAGGAAAAGTGAGGGAGGGTAGTCGTAGATTAGGTGGGAGAAGGAGACGCGAATTGAAGAGCAAAAGGGGAAAATGAGGAATAAAGGGCGCTAGGGGGAATTTAGGCTGAGTTACAATGTCTGTTCTCCAAAAACGCTTGTTGTAAAGCTGAGTTACAACGACCATTCTAGAGAATAGTCATTGTATGTTAGATACAACGACCATTATTGGAAACGGTCGTTGTAGCCTTGCTTTCAACGACCATTTCCAATAACGGTCGTTGAAAAACGGCCTTCAACAAGGTTCACAGCCATAGATCTAATGCTCCTTAATGGTCTCCGACAAACTCCATAACCATTAGCGACATCCACACAATTTCGATAACAAAGAAGACCTCATCCATCAACCTTGGCTTTGAAGCATTGTTTTGGAACCCAGACCGGACCGGCCGGTCCGGCCTGGAAACTGGTGAACCGGACCATAAACCGGTCCGGTCCGGTGATCGAACCGGTTCACCATTTTTTTTATTTTTTATTTTTATTTTCAAATTGATTTTTTAATTTTTTTTCTTATAATTTCATATTAATAAATCTAAAATATTCAATTTTTCACCGGTTTAGTCTCGGTTTAGCTCCGGTTTGACTCCGATCTGACCTACTGACCCTTGACCCAATACCCCGACTAGTTCAGTGACCGGTCCGGGTTTCAGAACCATGCTTTGAAGCATTTTAGATGCTCATCAAAGATCTAATATTTAGCTTCTTGACCATGAAAAAAAGTTCCGATAGTATTCCTCCGGTTTCTCCTCTCTAGACAATCCTATAATTATATTTATTATTATAACAACATTTTATAAAACATATTATATTTATAATTATAATATATATAACTTTAAATATAATAATATGTATAAAATATAATATATTATAGAATACCTATAAATATTATAATTATATTTATAAAAGCAAAATTGTCCATATAAAAATATTTGTTTTCCCTCCCCTCCTAAACAAAATAAAGTAACATTAAAATCTCTGTCTTTCCTTTCCTTCCATTTTTATTAATTAAAATGAAGTAATATTAAAATCTCTTCCCTCCTTTCCATTTGTCCCCTCTTGGTTAAAATCCCTCTCTTCCCCTCCCATTCCTTGAACCAAACAAACCCTTAAGGAATGAAAAATCGGACCAGGCAATGAACCAGTTACATCATAGGTTTAAGGGTTAATGGGTCAATCAGGATCTAACCGGTAATTGAACCGGTCATATTAAAATATTATAATTTATTCGTGACAATATATATATATATATATATATATATATATATATATAAATATTTTTAAACATCTATAGATAAAAATGAAGATTTTTAGAATAAAAATGCTTAAAATATATTAATATTAGCTATAATATCTATACTTATGCAATGATATCTCCTTTCCTATAATTATTATATCTTTTTAAATAATATTTTTCATTGTCGTCTTCATTTTTTTAAAATTTGTTTTTTCTTTATCTACTTTTCTCTTCATTTTGGTCTTCAACCTTCTATTTTTCTCTAAAAAAGCACAAAATAAAAATTTGAAAAAATAAAAAAATTGAAACCGGTTCAACCGGTTTTGACCAATCCAACCGATTTCAGATCGGTTTAATAATCAAACTAGACCGAAACATGGTAAGATTTCCGGTTCAATCGGTACCGGCCGAGCCCGTTCGATTTTTTTGTTCTACGCTTAATACCTCGATAGAGCCCCAGATACTCTTCTCTCCCACTGGTAGGCGCTGTCGTTGCCCCACCAAAGCTGATACCGTTGTCGTCGCTGTTCAGGGTTTGTCGCCGTTGAGCAAAAGTCGTCGTGACCTGATAAACGTCGATGAGAAGACACCGTTGCTGTTTGTTGCTCTTGTGCTGCAAATTTTCTTCGGTCTACAGAAAGCCCCAGTCTGTTGTCGGTGCCTCTTTGAAATAGTGAAAGACGCGGCCTCCCCTCCCCCTTAGATGGGTCTCCGAACCAGAAGAAGCCACGACTCCTCAACTTTGACCCAGCGTTCGGCCTTGTTGTCCTGCAGCCATGGTACGACTTTATTTGTGTTTGTAATTTTTTTTAATGCGCGTAACGACTCCTTCTGCAATATTGATGAATAAGAAATACAGAACAAGAAAAGAGCAAGATTGCCCAGCATGAAAATCAAATTGGGTATTATTTGCTTGAACTATATAAAAAACCTCTGTTTCAGCCAGCAGCAGATTATGACTCTGTATCCCGAGGTTAAAACTAGTTGAGACCTTTCGGTTAATGGCTTATTGCGAGGATTGGTTTTGGGCAGAGCAAAAGGCATTGTGCGATCATTTAGCCATTCCCACTTGTGGGATAAGGTTTTTGTTGGTGTTGTGGTACAAATTGCGGGCACTGTTACAAAAAGACGTGAGGGAGCTATGATTGTTGGCAAATCAAATAAAATGTGTCTTTCTTAATTTGTAAAATTTCCCTAGTGCCAATGCAAGTTGTATTTTGTTGCAGATTGGCTGCGTAAGAAGTATTTCTGCTGAAGCGTCTCAGTAATTCGATTTTGGTTGTCAGAAGCGCTATAAGTTCATAAAAGCAACTAGCTCTGATTCAGATTTTACTAGTAGTGCATATTCATAACAGATAAAAGGCCAGATAATATGTGATAATTTATGACCCTTGTTGACATTTTTTGCAGGCTGTGAAGTTATATTCTCCTATTCATTGCCCCAAGCCAGATTGTGTTTTCTCATTTGATGTCCCCACGTTGTGCACACTTTTAGTTTTGTAGATGAGCACTGAAAATCTGAATATTTTTTAATAGGTTCAGTATCTTAAATGCACTTATTTACTAGGCTTGTATTTATGTTATTCTTTACAAGTTTTTGAGGATTTTTTTCATGAATGACCCTTGAAGTTGTCTAGCTGGTTTGGTAAACCGATGAGTAATGGGAAACAGGAAAATTTTGTTTCTCCCAAATTTTCCCCTTGCTTTTATCTTTCAAAACAAAGGGCTTGTGCTTGTAGAAGGTACATCATTCTATGGTGTAATTACTCTGAAATTAAATCGATTCTCAGCATTGCTTATTTTTCCGAAAACAAAGGCCTTGTGTGTGACAAGTATTGAGCTGCTGAGTAAGAAGTTCAGGGAATTTTTTGTATTTGTTTGATGAGCCTTGTTTTTTTTAAGGTAAAGAAGATGGAGAAGGAAGAAAAAGATTTGTCAAAAAAAAAAAAAAAGAAGTATAAAAAGGCAAAACTAGACCATGCCTTACTACTCAATGGATGAATTTTATGAAAAGAAGGTTGGGTTCTTATGATGGCTTGTGACTCATACGAAGAACATCCATGGTGATAAAGTTCTATCTTTGGCGCAAGGGAACAATCAGCGGAAGAGAACAAAATAAGCTTACATAATTGATGAAATGTTGTCTGTAACTTAATTTTTTATGAACGCACTCATTGTATTGACTTGTTATCAGTGGATAATTAAGATTAATCATATCTTTTTTTCATAATTGGTTATCAATATCAAAGAATTTGCATTCTTAGTGTTATCATTGCAATCTATCTAGATTATAAATAAGTGCAGGGGATTGAATTGATAACTCCATAGGTATCTATTGACATCTTCATGGGTATCCATTACACTAATAAATCAATGGACATCCATTGACAAGTTTATAGGCATATATTGCCAAGTCTAAATAATATTTTCTCCTAATTAATATTAAATTATAATAAAAAGTTAGTCTATAAATATACCCACGTATGATATGAAATTTGAAGTTGTGCATAACTTGCCTGCACTTTGATCACATTAAGAAAACATAGCTAGATATATTAACAAGTGTAAGGATTGCACTGATAAATCCATAGGCGTCCATTTACAAGTCTATGTACCTACAGTGACCGGTGAGGCAACTGATAGTGACAATTATTTTATCCAAATAATATGTCCACCTAATTAATATTAAATAATAATAATAAAGGTAGTGTATACATATGTCCACACATTATATAAATAAATATTAACAATTTCAGTGAATTGCATTGACAACTCCATGAATGTTCACTGCCAAGTTCATATGCCTAGTTTGATAAGCTCATGTCCATCCATTGACATAAATTAAATTACAAAAATATTTCATGAACATTCATGACTAATCCTAGTTACAATCAAACTTGCAAGCTTTATTTGGTTCTTTTCCTCTTATTGTTCTTTTTTATCAAAGACATAACTTTGTTACCATGTATGTTCTTCCGATGAGTAACGAGCCATCACAAGAATCCAACCTTCACCTTCTCCTGCTCCTTCTCTTCCTTCTCATTGTAAAATTCTTCAATAAACAAAGTGTAACCAGAGAAGCTTGACGTCCTTAATCCAGTTTTGCTTTTTTTCCCTTTCTCCTTCTTCTTTACCTGAAAATAAATACAAGGCTCATCAAACAATTACAAAAGATTCACTGAATTTCTTACTAAGCTGCACAATACTTGTCACATACAAGGCCTTTGTTTTGGGATAAAAGCAATCTCCAAGCTGATTGAATTAGATGTTGGTGGATGGTTTACAAGTGTTTATACCTTTTGTAGTTTTGTTATTACTAGTTCATTCGCAAGCAAAGAAAGCCCACTGGTAAGTTGCCCACAGTGCGGAATATTTGTAAACTCCCTGATTAAGCGAAGATTTTTAAATAAATAGGTAGGGAGTTCTTGCTATCTTGATCATGCATGTATCAAGCAGTTTAGCACCAGGAAGCATCATCATGAAAATGCTTAAGAGCATGCTACAGAAGAGATGACCATACTATTTCGGTGCCCTGAGCGTAAAATACGACTAACTTCACATATTTTGCCTTTAAGAATAGAATTCTAACAACACTACGTACAACAAGGGGTAGGGATATGTCCAGCAGCCGTAGATGAAGGAAACAATTTAGAAGCAGTATGCAAAAAAATAATATCAAGAAATGTATTACCGTCATTTTTCTGAGCAGGGGCTGGGACATGTCCAACAGCCACAGATGAAGGTACTTTATCTAGCAACACCTGAAACAAGTGCTAATAATATCAGAAACTCAAGCAACATTTGCTTGGGAAACAAAAGTAAGAAATCACTTGTTCCAACAATCTAATCCACAGCTCTCTCCCCTTCTCGGGCACGGAAATTTCCGATTCTGTGTGCCCGTAAGTCCAAGAGTCAAAACCCGCGCACTACCGATTTAGATAATACTCCAACGCACGCTTTAAACCTATGAAACCTAAATTACAATCATCCCGCAGGGCAAATACCAATTTCGTGCCCGTATAACTAGAAATACGAAATGGGAGAGACGAACCCGTAAACACGACGCTTGTCCATGTCGATAGAGAGGCAGAGCCTTTAGCGGTGAACTACAGCACCATAATTCTCGAGCTTGGGATCTTCGTTCTTCGGCTTGCGAGGCTTCGCCATTAGGATACAAAGCTCAAAAACAAGTAAAACGCAGGTTCTCCTGCACTCTCACTCAGCAGGCGAATTTGGATAGCCTAGGCGAGCGGCAACGGACCACGAACCCCGATGGCACAGCTTCGGAGGGCGACGAAGTTGGGAGAGCCAACCAGAAGGCTCCCAGGAGGAGAAGAATTGCCTTTTCGTCTGAGGGTATTTCTGTCTTTTCACAACGAGACTATATTCCTCAGACGTTTCATCAGATTCGCCTGCAAATTACAGATTTCAGGGGATTTTTGTGTCGTACTATGCTCTTTCCCTAATCAATTTGTGAGTACCGGCGTTTTCGTAGAAAGTTTTATTACCTTCTTAAAATGTAAAATTGATCTAGGTCCTGGATAAAAAAAATATGATAACATGGTTCTTTAAATTTTAAAATTGCATGTAACTCTCATAGGACTTTTTATAATAAATTTTAATTTTTAAATACCCATAAACTTGTTAATAGACGCTCATGAACTTGTCAATAAATACCTATAGACTTATTGGTATAAGTACCCATGAACTTACCAGTAGAATTTGAATTTATTGTAAAAAAAGTTTCACGAGATTGAAATACAATTTTGAGATTTTAAGAAACCATTTTATTGTATTTTCTCATATCTAGGACACAAATACAATTTTCCCATTTTAAAACACTTCCTTAAAATCTCCATTTTTTATTATATAAAAAATATCAAAGGTTTTGTTATTATATCAAATATTTTGTTTGATACAATTATATCAATTTTTTGGGGCAAAATTTCTAAGATTTTATTGTTAGGGAAAATCTCTAAAAAAGAATTCCAAAATAGTGAAAAGATAGAAAGGTGATCAGAATTTATATATTCCCGCAGAGGTGTTAATATCTGAATTGTCTTTACTGAAATTAAATGGAAAAGACCATATTGTCTTTATATTTTTTAATTAAAAAAATAATTACCCCATAGGAACTCAGGCGTCCGGCCGGCACCAACGGCCCGCCCGGAGCTGAGGAAGATTCCCTCCCTCTTGGGAACATTCCCTCAAAATATTGCAGGAAATATTCCCATAGGAATATTTATTCCCAAAGTGGTGGGGTGGGGTTCGAACCCCACCATACTTTAGAACTATCAAAGCTCTTTAACAGAGATAAGGCAATATATATATATATATATATATATATATATATATATATATATATATATATATATATTAATCTTTGATATTTAACCAAACCCACACAAGTTTATATAAGGAATTGACAAATTGATAAGAAATTCATAAGTTCAGATAAAAAATTCGCAATTTTCATTTTCAAGAAAAAAATTCACTTACTCTCTTAGATCATTCATAAGTTTAGATAAGGAATTCGTAAGCTTAGATAAGGAATTGACAAGTTGAAATAAGGAATTAACATGTTCAGATAATGAATTCGCAACTTTCGTTTAAGTAAAAATTTCACTTACTCTCTCAGCTCATTCACAAGTTTAGATAACGAATTCCCAAGCTCAGATAAAGAATTGAAAAGTTGAAATAAGGAATCCACATGTTCATATTAGGAATTCACAACTTTCGTTTAAGTAAAAATTTCACTAAGTACTCGTTTAGAATAGCTTATTTTTAGGTAATAAGTGCTTATAAATCGTGATTCACGGTATACGAGATAAGTATGTGAGAGGAGATTTATCTCGGCTTACGTAATAAGAACTTATTATCCAAAAATAAGCCCAACCAAACACACACTTACGCTCTTAGGTCATTCACAAGTTTAGATAAAGAATTCCTAAGTTTAAATAAGGAATTGACAAGTTGAGATAAAGAATTCACAAGTTTCTTATCTCAACCTGTTAATTCTTTATCTGAGCTTGGGGTTTGAACCCCACCCCACCACTTTGAGAATAAATATTCCTAAGAGAATATTCCTTAGAATATCCTGAGGGAATGTTCCCAAGCCCAGATACTCCGCGGTCTTTTCACCTTGATGGGCTCTCTCCTCTTCTCCAGACTTGGGGACTTTTTTTCGAAAAAAAATATATTTTTTGGCTTAATCCGCCTTTACTAAAGATCAAGGAGTGATAATAAACTAAACGCTCTCCCCAATTGGTGGTCACCTTCAAAAAGAGCACACTCGTCTGGAACAAAACAAGCTGTGGCTTTTGCCTGCTACTATTCGATCATAGGAATCCTTTCCTTGATTCCCATGAGAAGGAGGATAGAGAAGAGAAGTGGTTTTTCAACGATCCGCTTGCTTGAAGGGCTTGATGGACTACCTTACTAGAAAAGAAAGAGCCCGAAACTGAGTACCAAAACTATCTCTTCTATGCGTCTTTCTCGTGGTGGGAACAGAACAATAGGGAAAGACCCGTATTCTTGCGGAAAAGCATTTTTTTTACAAATCCAAGTTTCGCTACTAGGAGAGTAAGCAACTTCTATTAGCCCCAGACCTTGAGTTGAATTGAGGATGGCATAGTTATAGACTTCCTCCTTGGTCCGACTTTGAAAGTAGGATCAATTATGGGAATCTCAACCAACCTATCTTGCTTACTGGAGATTCAAAATAGATGGATTCTCTATAGGCCTTATTTTACTAACGGGATTTATTACCACTTTAGCTACTTATATTCCCTCTGGAGCTCGCCCGACAGCCAGAGGGCGGGTCGGAGACTGGTGAGGTAATTATTTTTTTAATTAAAAAAATGTAAGGGCAATATAATCTTTTCCTTTTAATTTCAGTTAAGATAGTTTAGACACTAGCACCTCTACGAAAATATGTAAATTCGGATCATCTTTCTGTCTTTTCACTATTTTGAAGTTCTATTTCATGGATTTTCCCTTATTGTTATCTCAAATCTCTCTGTTTTTTTTTTCCGAAACTATATTAATTAACGGATATAGCTTGATTGGAGATTGTATTTTGTTGTTACCTCTCCTACTTTTTGTGAGGCAAACTACAATTTTTATTATAAACATGTTGAAATGTTGGTTAATTACAAAAATTTAAAAATGAAACAAAATTTAGATTATAAATGAAATTAAATATTGAGACGAAGCTCGTATTAAAAATAATTAAAATTAAGAAAAAAATTAAGAATTAAGGATATTGTTATGAATATATTAATTATGTAGATGTCTATTGACTCTTAACCTTCTATATCCTAGTCAAAATTCATGAATAGCAATTAGAAAACTAAAAGGTAATTCAATGTACATTTAGATGCATTTATTGTGCCATTTATTGTATCTTAGTGGAGACCTTTGAGGCCTATAAATAAAGGCCTTGTACAAGTATTGAAACTACACAAGAAACTGAATGAGAATTGCTCCTCACTTTCTCTCTTGAATTTCTCTTCTCTTATCTTCTGCTCTTTTATATATCCCATATTTTTTTTTATTTTCATAACACGTTATCAGTACAAAAGCTTAAACGAAGGCATGAACTTCTCAACATTTCCTTGATGATTTCATCTTCCTTGTTTTTCTTTATTTTATTTGATCTATCTGGGATAATCTGTGCTGCTATATGGAATTAAAGAAATACATTTACTAATTATTCTAAACATTGAGTCCCATGGCTAAGATTGAAGATTGTTATTGTTTTTATATCTTATATCTACTTTACAAATTCTTTTATATTATTATCGTTATTTTAGTATGGTCAGAAATCATACACCTCTGATTTCATATTCTGAAATTATATGACTAGAAGTCATATTGCTTTAATTTCTTATTCTGAAATTATATGACCAAAAGCAATATTTTAAAATCCAGACTAGATGTTGAGCAGAAAAGATCAATGGGTCATGGTTTAAATGGTTAGGTCGGGCCGTCTAGTCAAGCTTGTGACTTAATAATTAAATTAAAATAATATTATATAAATATATAATTATTAAAATATAATTACTCCTTAATCTAATTTAATTTTTTAAATAATAAGGCAAACCAATATTAATAATAAAATAGAGACATTACAAAGTAGTAGTTATGGCATAATAGAAAGAAAAATTAACCACATCATTAAGCAGATAAGAGTGACTTAATCCAATTTAATAAAAAAGTCAACCAAATCACAAAATATACCCAACAAGATGAAATAAAATATATATTTTAATTATATATCACTTACTATGAATAAAATTTAAATACCAAAAATGCATTTTGAATTATATTAGTTGACACTGTTGAAATTAAACAAAATTAAAATTTTTAAAATTATAATTATATTTGGACATATGTAATATAAAAAAAGGAGTATTGGAAAAAATATAAAAAATAAGTACTGTTAAAATATTTTTTCATTTCAAAAGATGTGGTGGGAGATTAACTTATTTAGAATAAAATTATAAGGGTGAAAATTGAGTAAAAATACATAGCTAAAATATTTTATACATTTTTTTAATATTCAAATCCTTTTTTATTGGCTTGTTCGGCTTTTATAAAGTTGTTCTGGGTACTGGCTCAATAGCGGCTTCTGGCCCAATGACAAGTAAATAACAGTCCAAAATAGCCTAATTGCTAAAGCGACCTAAAGACAAAGTCTAGGCTGGTATTGTGAACGGCTAACGATCTAACCAGTCGAACCATTCGGTCAAGTCCAGCTCTGAAAACCTTGACCAGAAGTCATATCGCTTTGATTTCTTATTTTGATATTATATCGCCAGAAGCCATATTCCTTTGATTCCATGTTATATTGATTCATTATTATATGGCTAAAAGCTATATACCTTTTTCATCTTCTATTTTATTATATGGTCAAAATCCATATACCTTTTTGTCTTTTTCCCATTGTATGGCTAGAAGTCATATATAACTTTTATTTATCCCAAAGATAAATGACCAAAAGCCATATAGATATAATCTCTCATCTTGAAATTAATTAGCCTGAAGCCATGAGAATTAAAAGGCCTAAAGCCATAAAGTTTTAATTTTTGTTGTAATACCTTTATGAATTATTTCTTGATATGAATTTCCTTTTATTAACGTTTGTGTTATTTTATAGCATTTTTATATTTCATATTTTATGAATTCCTTTTTATTGCATTAGACTGAACTATGTTAAATTTTGTGAAATTTAAACTTGTGGCTATTGTCAATTTATCATTATCGAAACGAATTATTTATCTTGAATACCTAATCTATGATTTTTCTATACCACTATTTGCATGAAAGCCTCAAAATTGAATATTTAGCCATAAAAGACCCCCTCATTCTTTGGAATAAATTAAAAATGTATGACCACCAGAGGATGATTATTCTTCCATAAGCTTGTTATAAATGGATGCATCCAATTTGCTCATGCAGTAGCAATATTGTGAAAGAATTTTAAAAAGTATGATGAATTAATTTCTTGCCTCGATGTGGCCAAACAAAACAATGAGTTTTTGCTGCAAAAATTATAAAATCCATCTAACAAGCTTGACTCCATTCCCAAAAGTGAATATAGTAACGACTGAATCTAATTGTGGCCATGAATGAGAGCATAGATGTGGCTACAGCCGTGGGCGTAGCCATAATCATGGTGATTCAAATTCCCAACTAAAGTGGGGAAAGATTAAAATAAATCATGTTAATTAGACTACCATTTTTGAGTATGGTGACATAGATATTACCCATTTGAATGTTGCTGATTTATTACTATAAATGAGCATTTTCTTCCTCGCACAATGCACGAGGAACATGTTATTAAGGAAAAAACTTATTTTTTGTACGAAGACATTCACCTCACTAACATGAGTTGAGGATATTTCATGTAAAACAATTTAATTATGAGAGGAAAAGAGGGGAAAAGATCGGGCTTATGGAACCCGGACCGCACCGGTCGGTCCGGCCTGGAAGTCGACGAACCGGCCGGTAGACCGGTCCAGGTTCCAATTTTAAATTTTGTTTTTATATTTTCTTTAGAATTTCATACCAATAAGTCTAAAATCTTCAATTTCTCACCGGTTTAGCCCCGGTTTAGCTTCGGTTTGGCCCGATTTGATCCATTGACCCTTAACCCAATACCTCGACTAGTTCAGTACCCAATCCAGGTTTTAATACCTTGGAAAAGATACTCACCTATCCCTTGCATTGTTCTGGCATCACCTTCTCCGGACTTATAAATTTGAAGTCATTTAATCTTAATTTTAATTAAACCTTAGAAAGCTATAGTCATTTCATATTAATTTTAATTAAGAAACAACTCATGACTTTAATCAATCCATAATTTTCACTCTTGATTATCATGCAACATATAATTGATACATGTCTACAAATTTAAGTTTTCATCCCAATACCTGTCATACGAATTTAAGATTTGATTTACAAATCAAACTAA
Organism: Inga leiocalycina; assembly: GCA_963242795.1. NCBI lineage: Eukaryota > Viridiplantae > Streptophyta > Magnoliopsida > Fabales > Fabaceae > Inga > Inga leiocalycina. The sequence continues at coordinate 67,456,791 of OY725321.1, forward strand.
GTAATGTATTTTTCTTCAAAAAATGGAAAGAACATTGCAACCTAATCAAGACCCACATATTTCTATGTGCCATATCGAATAGATTGAAATAAAATATGTGCAGACATTAAAAAAAAATCAGCCTATTCACCTCAATAGTCTTTCCATTTGAAGCTGTGACAATGTCTCCAGGTCACATTCCTGTTCTACCTATCATATTCTCACAAGCTGCAATAAGAAAATGAAGCTGTAATGCAAGATGTTTAACTTTCAACATAACATGCCATATGCAGAAATCAAATTCAATAGATAATTTTCAAAATTTAAAGTTGGATATAATTTTTCCTTTGTTCCCAAAAAGTTGAACCCATAGTTTGCAACGCCCTATATACCTAACAAACAAAGGCTTAACATTCAAATATAGAAGGTAAACTGTATCCTAATCGATCAATTAGTATGTCATTTGATGTAATGACAAAGTCATGAGTCATGAAGAATGATCAATGGCTCACCTCCACTCCAATAGGTTTGATTTGAGCAAGAGCTTTTGCTGCACCTAAGGCTGCAATTAAACCACCCATATCAAACTTGATGAGTTCAATTAAACAGTTTGGTCCTGTTTTGATGTTGTAGCCGCCACCGATAACATACAGATAAATGAATATAAAAAAATAATACAAAAAGTCCTTTATATCAAGACCAAAAAGTAAAAAGAAGTTACCAACAATAAGTTTTAAAGGAGTCATGGCATACAAAAACAAAAAAGAAATCTACATTCTAAAATGTGGTTAAAGAAGAAAGATAAATTGTCTAAAAAAACAAAATCTAAGTACCAGTCAAATGTCAAACCCTTTCCAACTAAAGCCAACTTGGCATTGATAGGTCCGTTAGGAGGTTTACAACAGAGATGGATAAAATGAGGAAGATTTGCTGAGGCTGCAGCAATTGCGAGATAGGATCCCGTTTTCAATTCCTTAAATTGCTCAGCATTCAATATTTTTGCTGTTAGAACATCACTATATGCGGAAGCAATCTTAGAGGCCTCTTGTGCCAATACCTCTGAGTTACATAATCCATGAAGGTTAGATTATTTTTGAGAGTCAATTAATAAATCATGAACATATTAGACAAGCACATGAATGTAATGAGGATATAAGTCCTATCAAGTAACAGCAAGGCATGGGAGCAATATATCTTTTATTTCATTCTGACTTGTAAACAAACCTGGTGTGACCACATTAGCTGAAGAGTTCACAAGCTCCCTTCCAAAAATGATTCCAGAAGAAACATCTTCAGCATACTTAAGTTTCGTTAGCAATTCAGGTCCTGTTCCAAAACCAAGAATGTCAACTGATCTAAGGGCTGTTTTGTGGTTTTGACTTGTACCTGTTATCTTCATGTATTCCCAGTGCAGTTCCTAGCAAAGTTCAAGTACATATGTCACATTTAAATTGTACATCACACCTCAAACATACGTCAGTAACCAGAAAATTATGATTGTACAAAATCATCAAACAAATACCAGATTCTGTTGCAGAAGCAGTTTTAAGCTTTAATTCTGCAGAATGTCCTTCAGATGAACCGAGAACAATGGCAGCATCACTTGCTTGGGCAAACTTTGCAACTATTGTAACAGCCTTATCAAAGCTCTTAAATGCAGCTATAGTTGGATGAACTTCAAAGAAGAAACATGTTTACAGCATATTTGTAATGACCCAATTTGAGATTAAGGGCTAATGATTTCAAAATTGCTTGTAATTAGTGTAATTAAACACTTTTGGAGAAATGTGATGTGAATTTGATATAAATGAACTTGGTGATAATTTATTAAGCATAGTGAAAACCAAGGGTAAAATAGTAAAATTGGAAATTTACCTACCAATTGGTAAGTTACTAAAGAGGAAACTCACTAGTGATTGAGAATCAATGGTTGAGATTTATTGTCTATGGGTCAGAATCATGTGCTTTGCACCTATGTGAACTCATGGAAGAGTGAACAAGATTATGCCAAGTGGCATTATATGGGCCAAAGGATCATGCCCATTGTCAACCACTTACCTTTTCTCTCTCTTCTCTCTCCAATTCGACTTTGGAGTATGGGCCAAGGGAGAAAATTCTGCACACTCATCATCTTCATCCTTTCTCATTGTTTCTCTCTCCTTACCCCCATTTCCGGCGACCTTAAGGAAGAAAGAGAAAAAGAAAACTTGAATTTTAGGTAAGTAATGGTTCTAATCAGCCCCAACACTCTTCATTAATCTTATTCATAGTGTTAAGAGCTTCATCTTGATGGTTTCAAAATTTTGAAAGGTGGTGATTTGGGTGTTGGAACAAATTTGAAAGTTTGAGATCAAGGATTTGGCTTTGGCAAATAGAAGATGTGAGCATTTGGATTATTTTGGTATATTTATTGTGATTTTTGGTTGAGCTTAATGAATTCTAGAATTTTCCCTGGTTTTATGCTAATTTTTGAATGCATGAATTACATGGTGAATGATGTTGAAACTGGTTTATTGTGAAGTTATTTGAGTGTTGGATATGGTTTTGGATTTTTGGAAGTGAGTTGAATGGAATTGGGTATTGTATGTGTTATAGAGACCCAAGAGTAAGATTATGGTTAGGATGGGTTTTTGAGTGTTTTGAGGCTACTAATGGGTTCTTTATGGGATTTTAAGTGGGAATGATATTTGTGTTGAGTTTGGGAACCATTGGGATTGGTTTTGGTAAATCTGGGAATTTTTGTCAGTTGCTGCGATCTAGCAATCTGATAAGCATCACTCGAGTGAGGGGGTCTCACTCGAGTACTGCAGTATAATTTCCCTTTTCCTTCTGCATTTCGCCTGGTTTTCTGATAAAAGCAAGAGTGCACTTCCTAACTCAAGAGTGATGTTGGTGATCACTCGAGTGAGCATGAGTTCACTTAAGTGAAAGTGTGAGTTCATGTTATAGGGCTGCGTCTTGGGTTGTCACTCACTGGCCAATTTTTCAAGAGTGTGTTCTGACACTCACAAGTGTAGTCTTCTCACCCGAGTGCCAAGGGTTGTGCTCAAGTGAGCCTTTTTCCTCTAAAGTTGGTTGTGCTATCGGGTTGTCACTTCCTGTGTTGCACTTTTGAGGACTCGAGTGAATTTGGAGCCATCACTCGAGTGCAAAACTTCATGCTCGAGTGTTGTGAGTACTTTCTGGCCATAGTTGTTGCGCACTGTCAAACACTCACGAGTGAGAGCTATTCTCACTTGAGTGCAAGTCTCTCATCACTCGAGTGAGGTCATCTTCACTCGAGTGAGTCAGCAAAAAAAAATCAGTGTTCTACTTCCGAAAAGGGGTCTTCAGGGTAGTTTCTCCCAACCCTTTTGGCATATGTGTAGGCCTCTAATAACCACCTAAAGAGGTTGAATGATAACCAACTTAGAGTATTATGGGAATAAGTATTTGGAAAAGAGATTGATTGGTTGTCCCTAATTTGGTTATAGGATTTGACATTTGCCATACTCATGAGCCACTGTGCTAAGAAATGTCAGGAAAGAACAAGGTAGTGACTCTTTCTCTTATACTGTGTATAAATCATTGTATGTATGTCTATCATGCATTGTGTTGCTACTGCTGCTTTGTGATGCTGCTATATAGTGTTTACCGTGAAGGCAGGCATAGTGATTACAGCAAAAGATGGCATAGTGTTTACAGCGAAAGCGGGCATAGTGATTACAGCGAAAGCTGTCGCATTGTGAATATAGCTATGAGTGTTGTCGTTTGTGGCGTAAGCCATGAATCATTGTGTTGCTGCTGAACATGATCTTACATGCTATGTATTTACATACTATATGAGTGATTTGTTACTACTGGGATTCTTTTGAATCTCATTCTTTCCTTTGACCAACCATCAGATAGGGCAAGTGGCTTCAAGGAAAAGCGAGCAACCAGGAGCGGTTAGGACCTTGTAGAGATGTTTTACATTTTGGACTGTTGGTTATCTGTTTTGGTTTGGGAGTACTGTGTGTATATATATATATGGAATGTAAATATTATTTTTGGATATGTAATCCCCTATTTTGGAAACTATACATCCATTTTATATATACATGTAACCCAGGGTTGCTGGGATTTTAGTTGGGCACATGTAATTGTATCCGAATGTGAATGTGAGACCAGATTAATTATATTTTTGAACTGCTTTTGTGGACACCCTATCTTGAAGAGAGGGATTATAAATATTGTTTTTGTCTTATTGGTCTCTATTTCACTTGAATTCCATAACACGGATAGAATTACGGTGAGGGTGTTACAATATGTGTCCATGGCGCTTCATTCAACAAATTAAATCTGGCCTCTCTGAAAGGGGTTGATGATGCCAAATGACCGCTTTATTACCCATGATGTAGGGGAGCTATTCGACAATAGAGGTGGAGTGGTGGAAGAATAAAAACAGGAAACAGAATTGGGTGATGACCTTGCAAAAGTATTGGAGGTAAATATTTAGCAAGGCGAGAACATAGCTAAGATATTTGAAATTCAAATTTGTTCTGCACGTCAGGATGAAAGCATATCAGCAAAATCTGATTCATTGATATGTTGTGAAGAGTGTTTTTCTATAGGAGATGAATTTGTAGCTGTTGGTAGCATGTGAACAGTATTTTTGGTGGAATAGTATTCTTATCTATGTTGATTATCTTTTTCTATTTGAAGTGATATGATTTAATGTGTTCAAAGCTGCTACTATCATATCTGGTAGTATAAATTTGATTGAAAGCTTCAGAAAAGTTAATTTTTTGTTACATAAAAGAACAAAATTATTGATAATGCATTTTATTTTATCAAGTATGAAAGAAATTTATTGAGTTTCAAAGTTTTCTGCAAAACTAGATATCATATAGAAACAATAACTAAAAATAATCAAGAATATCTTGATATTACAAATTTAGTTTCCGGTAGAAAATACATATTAGAAAGTTTTCTTGATTTTTCTTCTGGCTTGTATTACACACTCATAAGCACAATTGAAATATATGCTATTGCAAACCAGAAGTTTACTAATGCAAATTAGAAGTTTGCCAATACAAACTAGTAATTTGCCAATGTAAACTAGTATTTTGCCAATGAATTAAATGTTTGGCATAACCGATTAGGCCATCCTGGGTTAATCATGATGCAAAAAATAATTGAGAATTCATAAAAGGGAAGTTGTGGAAGGATGGAGGTCAATCTCAGTGTTCTCTATCTTTCCCCACGGTGCCTCTCTGCAATTCCAAAACTCATGGCTACTGTGTCTCATGCTATGTGTCTGTGATGGTGAGGGAGAGAGGTGAAGGTGGATGATGAAGGAAGAAGATCAACAGTGGCAATGGAGGAAGATACGTCACCGACGATGGAGGTGAACGAAGGTGGAGAGAGTGAAGATAAGAGATATCCCAGATCTCATCTCCACGACGATCTCATCTCCACGACACTTTCTCTGCAGTTTTTTCTAAAGGTGTCGAGCTCTGAACCCTAAAATCTGAGCTAAGTCACTAGTCGAAATGCAAGTTTTGATTAGGGACTTAATTGCAAAGTATACAAGTTTGTGGGAGCACTAAACTACAAATTTTAAAATGTTTATGAGCTTAACTATGATTTTTCCAATTTGAGCTCAAACTTCCATTTTCAAATTTGGTCCAATTTCTTCAAGCACAAGCAATAAAAAATAATTAATCCAACATCAAATATTCTAAAAAATAATCATTGATTAAGAGTAATTACAATTTTTTTGACAATTTTTCCTTTTTTAGTCCTAATTTAATGTATTTACTTTTTAATCCTAATTAATCACAAATAACGCATTTTAAGCCCAATTATTATGACAAAACCCACAAATAAAATATAAAAATATATAACAAATTAGGGATTTGTCAATGGTGTTGAGAGTAGTTGGACTAAAAAGTTTGAGGCTGGACCACTCCATCCGGTTAAGAAGATTTCATTGTTTTGGGGAGATTACACCCTACTTGTTGAAGAAATTAATGGCCAATTTATTTCATACAAAAATTTTCAAAATCAAAAGAGACAAATGACTTTAGGAGCCAAAGTTGTAGCAGTGACTTGGATGTTTGATTACATTGAAAGTTTGGTTCCTCTGATGACACAAATGGCGAAACATAAGACAACATGAAGAAATTTAAATTTAAATTTGGGAAAATCGCTAGTAAATACCAAATAAGGAAATTAATTGCTCTTTGCCACCAACAGACACGGGGTACTGAACTGTCATTAAAATTGAACGTAGAAAGACAAAAAAGCCCTTAGTTTAGTTGGGAAAGATGACACTATAAGCAGAAGCAAACGATTAATTTTATTACAGTGGCTTGTTCAGCTATCATGTTTGGCGGAGTGCGGTGATGCGAGTCTTCTATTGTGTCCGTCGATCAGTGTAGAGTCCACCGGAGGTCGATCACTGTGAGTCGATAGATTACTCTGAAGCCCTTCTTCATATTTCAGTTTTTGATGGAGGTGATGATTTGTATATTGGTTGTGGAACTTAGTTTATGCATTGATGTGTGTGTGAGTAAGGAAATAGTAAATATAATTGGGGTTTCCCTAGATATTATGAGTTTGGCCTTTATTGTGAAGTTTTTTATTTTAGTTGATGGGGATTTCTATATTATGTATTGCGTATCATGTGCATTGCGTGTAATGGGTATTGTTGCCTGATTATTGCTGGAAGTAATAATGCTACAATGGAGATTCACATGTGATAGCTATTATGTGCAATTGATCTTCCGTTTTGTGCAATGAATCTTTTTCATACGAAAACCAATGGTCATCCACGATATATGCAAAGGATGATCCATTATGTGCCAATGATCTTTTTCATATGAGAACCAATGGTCATCCACGATTCCATTATGTGCCAATGTATGAGGGGATTGCAGTGGTGGAACGAAGATGGGAAGATGTCTCCGTTTCACTCAGACGGGTTTAGACGCCCTGGTAACCCTGTGTGGTTACATTGATGGTAATTTTTATGTACAAACCCCTAGGGGGAATTTCTGTAATCATGCACATGTTATCAGTATATTTATGCTATTCCTTTGTTGCACCGAACTGCATGTCATTTTCCGCGAATACTCTGGTAAAGGTGAAATTAAAATAAGGGTGTGACACACTATCCCTGAAGAAAAAATGTGTGGAGAAAATGTTAGTGTTGAGTGTATGATTTTGAAAAAAAATTAAATTTTGTACCAAAAAATGTGTGGAGAAAATGTTAGTCTACCATATTATTTTGAATCGATGAAATCATGTCTTACTTAGGTAAATGTTCAAATTCTTGAGATACCTTTATTGACAACATGAAATTTCTGAAGTGATAAGAGTTTGTGATCATTTTAAAATGGTAGGGGATTGTTAGAATATTTTAAAATGAAGATATGTGTTTGTTGAAAAGTCATGTCCTTATAAATCAAGGAATTTATATGAAAGGTTATGTAGGGAGTTATAACACTAAAGGTCACCAAGGTCATATCCTTTTAGTTTCTAACGACACCTATGAAAAGGTTTGGTAAGTACTATTTAGTGGAAGGTTGTGTTGGGTTTTAAAAAAATCCTACATACTATAAATGTGTAACCCTTCATATAGGTGTTATTTTAAATAATCATTGGTTATTGAAGTTATGTTGGTTCATAAAGGTTCATGAATCTAACATGTGGTTATGACTTTTAATTAAAGAAGTGTTGTTTCAAGAGGCATCACTTCATGATCTATAAATACCCTGCATCAGTTAATTTGTGATATACATAACATCAGAAATCATACAACAACAAGAGATCAAACTCATTGCCTTTATCCTTGAGAGCACATAAGGATAAAGTCAAATTATCACATTGTAAAAGCTATTGTTGTCTTGACTTAAGTGTTAGGAGTACAATCCATACTTAAAGGTCTTCATTGTATCTTGTAGGAAATTCACCCGTCAATCCAAATTGCACCATATTAGATAGGAATAGGTGGAAGCGAATTAAGAATAAAGAAAAGTGCTACCTACTCCTTGAAGACTTTGTGCACTACTTTTTTCTTCATCTATTATTTTTTTACTCCTGAGAGATTCAGCCCCTCTAATATTACTTTCCCATTTTGCCTCTATTTAACTACCCATATTTCTTACACTTTCTCCACCACCCATTCTCTCTTCTATACAATCATCTTTATTACTTCTACAATATTAATTTTCTTATTCTCTCACTTCTACAATTCTCTTTATTACAATAATTTCCTTATTATCTCTCTTATTCCCTATGTCCTCATAAATAATGGTATTTTTGTCAAAAATGTTACAATTTTTGCATATCTATTGTCATTAATTGCCACTTTGATCTAGGTTATTCGATTAAGTGTTTCTTATCAAAGCAAATGGAACGGAGAGACGGAGTATCACATAACTAAATGAGGAAACAAAATTGAGTAATCAAAATAAGCTTTCTATAAAAGAAAAGCTTAATATCAAACAATAAAAGCTGTTTTTTTCCCTACATAACCTTATAGGATGCTATGCTTCAGCATACAATTCAAGCAACCATTTGCAGTGTGCATAGTAAGTCCTAGGATGCTGTACAACAAAATGTAATATGGGACTAGAAAAACCAATAAATAAATAAAAAGGCCGGCTTCTTCTGAAAAGTTTAATATGGGACTTGAAAAACAAAGAAGTCCAGTGTCTTCTGCTCTAATAAGGTAGAATTTTTAGTCATTTTGATGTTGACACCTTAAACAGCATTCCAATTAGCTGGAGAAAAACCAAAAAAAGAAGAATATGCACCCACCATTCAATATTAGTAAAATCGAAGAATAAATTAGGATAACTAGAATAATTATTATCTATACCCAAGAAAGCTTTTTAAAAAAATAAAAAAGTTAATTTACTAATATTAAAAAAAAGATATTATAGTCACTAATTCATCAAATAAAAAAGGGGAAAATCCCAAAAAAATACAAATAATATTGTCAAAAGACAAATAGGTGTTGCCAATATATGAAATATCATGTTAGACTATAGGAGGAATCTAGGATGAACAAATGTCTCCAAAAAAACCTTTGTGCCCCTCCTCTCTCTCTCCCTTTCTCATTCTCTTTCATTGTTTACACCACCCACCACGGCCTCCTTCTTCATTCTCCCATCTATGGCGTCAACCCCTATCACACCTTCAATCATTCCATCGCCTCCTCCTCTGCTCACCCATCCACAGCGAAGTCCTTTTCTTGGAGCCAAGACATCAGATTGGTACGAACATCACCAGCGATAGCATCGACAAGCATAACGCTGCTAGAGATGACACCATGAAGATGTTGAATAAAGGACATCCTTGGAGTAGAAGCACACCAGTATTACGATCAGATCCTTTGGGGATGGCCATCGATGTGGGCACACCACCGTCGACTATGGCCCTAAGCCAATGTTCTTCTCTTTATTCTTCCTCCTCCTCCTGTTCTTTTATTCTGCCCATAGGGGCCGCCATGATGACGTCAGAGACAGAGACAGAGATGATGATCATGCCAGCGGATCTAAAGAAGACCATCACACTATGCGATCACGACCCTTGATTATGGCTAAAATTTGATGTTTGATTGCAATATTCTTTGCCACGTTCATCGCTGGCTTTCGCCGTATGTTCTGAAATGGAATTAGGGGTTTTTGGTTTTAGGGACTCAGTTTGTTGGTACTGTGCATCTTGGTACTATGAAGATGCATTTTATGAGTGGTCTATCAGAAAGAATATCCATTCACCTTCATATTGGTTTGTTTGAGCTATTTGACACTATGATAGCTGATTAACAACATAAGAATTTAGATTAACGATTTTAGTATTAGGTTTCACAACTTCATATCCCAAAAACGAATATACCAAGTATAATTTTCATGGCACAATTTTTTAGGATCAATAACAACATCTGTATAGAGATGAACAACATAAGAATTTATATTAACAACTTCAGTACCATGTTTCACAACTTCATATCCCAAAAACCAACACATACCTAGGTATAATTTTTAAAGCACAAGTTTCAGAGGCCACTAACAACTTCTATATTTAGACTAACAACATGAGAATTTATATTAACGACTTCACTCGTGCGCTTTTATACTATTTTTGTCTACCAATTACTTAAGGAAATTTAGTCACTTAGTGAGATTTAAAAATCCTATATTCCTCCATCAATTCTGACATGAGATTTCATATATTGGTAGCACCTATTCGTCTTTTTCCTATTTTAATTGTATCTTTATGGGATTTTCTGTTACAAAAATAAAGCATATAAACCTAGGGTACAACCTATAAAAGCAATAAAGCAATAGAAACAAACACAACAAAATCAAACTACCCTTAAGACATCAAATCCTAGCCTATTCCTTCACTTTTTGGCACCTTCACTACGCCTTCTAGTCCTTCATTCTCACTACTGTTTAAGTCAGCCAACAAAACCTCATTACGGAGAGATGGTGTTGTTTCAAGCCACCTATTGGGTTCCATCTTCCTACTTTCAATAAATTTGCACCATGATTACCTTGGCGAGCCACTAAAGAAGAGCTTACCTCAGGCCTACTCTCAACCAGTACAAGAACATTATACACGATAGACACACTCTACCGCTCCACTCTATTAATTGTTCTTGCAATTATTCACCTATATAACTCTTCACAATCAACCTCAATGCAAACTCAGAGTCTTTATATTTTTCACATATCAGAGCCTCCTTGAGAGCCGTACATTCAACCTCAAAGGAAGAGCATGCCTTCACCATCTTACTCAAGCCCCAAAAACATTCCTTTATTATTATTGCATACCACCCCCACCCCAGCACATCCAACCTGTTTCAATAATTATTATTTATATACATCAAAGTTGTCAAAGCCATATAAAACATTTCCCATTCAATTTAATGTTATATGGGTTTACAGCTGGTTTCCATCACACCTAATTAGACTAAAGATTCAAAAAAATATGACAACCAAAAAATAGAAAATAAATAATTTATAAAGATTAAGATAACACCTATATAAATTGTGAAACCTTTAATCTTTCTTTGCACATTATCATTATACAATGAGGAACACCAATTTCTGCTAAATATGATCAAGTAGTTGGTGCAAGAAAACATTTCGTTAAATTTGGAATTGATTCTCACAAAAGCTCAAAAGCCTTTTAGGACAGGTCTTCCAAAAAATACAGTCACGACTAACAAACATAAATTTCATATTATGGCATTTACCGTTACACCCATACACCATGACCCTAAAAACTAGTCAAAAATTTTCTGTGGCAAGGAGAATTGTAATTGTAGCCTATTGCTACTTATGATTCAGATATAGTAGCCACATTTACTCTAGATGTAGCATCTGTGACAAATAATGTAGTAACCTGGTAGCCCCCAGTTCGGCTGTTCCTTGAGGAGGCTGGAAAGGTTACTGGCTATATGCTTCCTTCCCTCCTTGTTGGCATTAGATTTGAAGGTAGAGAATGGAAGAAAAAGGTTAGCTTTATAATCTAGAACAACAGCAAAGCGGTGGGGTTGGCTAGCTTTATAATCTAAATGATATCAAATAAAATATTAACATCAAAATTTCACAACCTTATATCAAACAAAGGGCCCGAACCTGATTCTAATACCAATCTGAGTCTGGCTCTGATACTAATTGTAACGTCTCAATGCCTTGCTCTCAATATTATCTGCTTTAAAAGCCCATTGCCCTCACAGGCTTTAAAACGTGTCAAGAGGGGAAGTATCCAGACCCTTATGCCTTTCGTTCCCCTCCCTAACCAATGTGAGACATCACAAATGGGTTTTCTAATGCCAAGTAAGTTTCATGGTACGATATTTAGCATTTTCCCATACACTATAAGAGCTCAAACCTTCAAATTGGTATCAAAGCATTTTATCTTATGACATCTGTGAGAGAAAAATACATAGAATGAAGATGTGAGAAAAAGTCAAAAAACACTGAGCGTACATATGAGAATATGAGTATGAGCCAAAATGCAACTTACTATGCATTCTGAAAACTCTTTTACTCCTATAGTTCCTCCAGTTTTTGATGGCCCAAATTATCATAGGTAGGCAGTGAGAATGGAGGCTTATTTAAATGCCAATGATCTATGAAAGCTGTTGAGGAGGATTATGAGATTCCTCCTTTACCAGATCGAGAATCCTACCAATCTCAACTACGAAGTCACAAGGAGAAGTAGACAAAGTCAAAATCCAAGTCTTGTTTGTTCTCTATTGTTTCTCCATCAATTTTCATCAAAATTATAACCTTGAAGGTAGCTAAGGAGATCTCGAATTATCTCAAGCAAGCATATGAAGGAGATATAAGGATAAAAGGTATGCAGAAGCTAAATCTTGTAAGGGAATTTGAAATGAAAAAGATGAAGGAATCTTGATTTATATGAATTCATAATTGTTGAAATTCTAGTAGGCTTAGCAGATTTTAAGATGTTGCAAATCTTGTACATGATATGTAATTGAGTTTATCCAGCTCATTGCCACGAACAATTATGATCCGATAGTCTTTTTAACTGATTAGCGCAAAATTGTTTGGTCATTGAATGTGTAATATCCTGAATTTTGGGCCTATAAGCTTTATGATAAGCCTAAATTAAGCAAACTACTCAACCTAATTTAGCAAGAGTCCTAAGAATGATAAGGAAATAGAATATTTTACAGGGACTCTGTGATTTGGCCCTCCGAATAAAATATACCGATGCAAGTGTACATGAACACACTTAGGCACCATTTTGATGACATACCAAGGGCATATGTGGCGCCAAGTAGGGCCCATAAGTACACACTCGGCAATTCCTGAGACACAAGCATAATGGCGCCATGTGGGACCCATAACCACATGGGGCACCGGGTGCTATCTTTATGGTCTGCGTGGACACTTGGCACATTCCTGAGGTGTAAGCGCACGGGTGGTATGGGCTGGAGCCTGTGCCAATAAAGTAACTTTATTAAAGTGGCTTTTAAGTTGGCATAATGAGAAGCCGTCACCTAGTGTTTGCTTTTGGGTTGGCCCAATGAGAAGATGTCACTTAGCTCTGTCATAAAGTAGCTGTTATGTTAACCGAATAAGAAGGCGCCACCTAACTACCTCACAAATCACATGTTGAATTAACTGGGATGAATCATCGGTCTCCAGTCAAGTCACATGTTTGGCTTTCCCTAACACCATTTATGGAAGCTGGAAGAAGTCATCAGACTTCCCTCCCCTGACCATAAGAGCCCTAAGAGATAAAGAAGAGAGAGAGAATGATGACAAATAGACACGTGGCGCAATTTGGGGCATACACACATAAAGTAGCTTTTACGTTAGCACCATGGGATATTGCCACCTAAGTCCATTAGCTTTATGCTTTTGTGTTGGCCGAATGGTGAGATGCCAGCCAACAACCTTAGATGCCACATGTCAGACTTTCCTAGAACACCGAGCATAAAAGTCAAAGGAAATCATTGGACTTCCCTCCTTTAATATGTGAGTCAGCCAAGAGGGGAGAGGGAATAAAATGATTATATCTTGACACATGTCCTTTCCCTGGACACCCCTCAAGCAAGCCGAATGAATTTCCCAGTGAGTTAGTCGATTGGATTTTAAGAAAGAGCGCCGAGCATCCTTAGAATTAACACTTTACATGTGTCATCACAAGATCAATCCAACAACTTCCCAAGTCTTTAAATTTTGTCCAACCCTTAGAAAAACAAGTGGAAAATAGAGAAAATCATGAGAAAAAGAAAGAGGAGAGAAGGGGAGTGTTCTTGAAGAAAGAGAAAGTGATCTTGCCCGAATCGGTGTTTCTGACTGATCAAGCCTTCACGAATCTTCTTCTATTCGTCGAGGACTACAATTTTACAGTCTTGGATTCTTGATCATATGAGTTTTATGCTGCCTCTAAAGTTGAGGTGTTGCCAAAATCAAGAACAAACTATGGCACCAAATAAAGGTAAGCATATGCTTCAATTTGAATATAATATTTTGAAGTTTTGTTGAGTTTTTAAGGTCATAATTCTGCCCTAGCGTTTTGGTCAACATGAGGAATTAGGGCTTTAGTGATCTTATGATTATGAATATGATATTAAACAAGAGTTAAAGATGATATTTCATAAGTTTTATGGTTAAATTTACAAGAAATCACCTTGTGGTAATTTAGGGTCAGATTCGGCCAAGCATGAATCTAAGGGAAGGAATGTGATTTTGTAAATTTGAGGTTTCTAATGAATTCTACATGCAAAATTATGTGGAAATGACTTGTGGTTATGATATTTAGATGACTGGATAGAAAGCCCTAAATTTGGAATTTAAGTAGTGATGCCATATTGTGTTCTTCTGGGTGACAGATGGCTTGTGGCATGATTTTGAATGATCAAATGTTGTCCAATGATCATGATATTTTCCATATTGATATTATACATCTTAAGCTTTAAATTGATATATAGAATATGTTATTTGGATTAGTAGATTGTAAGATATAATTTGTTAGAGTTACACATTGAATCTGGAATAATTTCTGTAGTAGCTAGGATTTTTTGAGGTTTCTAGAATTTTGTACTTATAACTGGCAATGGGAGTTATTTTTACCTCAAATTGGACTCAAAGTGCTTTGAATATAACTTTGAACCACCCCATTTGGAGTTTCCTATATTAAGTTATGAATTTTCAAATTTGATTAATGAAATCTGGCAGATTAGGGTTGACCTACGAATTTGTGGTATTTGAGGTAAATTGTGACAAGTATGTGTCCAAAGAGTAGAAACATGTCTCAGAACCTAATGTAACTACAATAGAGACCAACTAACAAGGGACTAAAGCACATAATGTGTTAGACATAAAATGAGAAAAGTTATAAAGATTAAGTAAGAGAGACAAGTCATGTTTAATGACTTGTTGTCATGGCTCTAATGATGTAATTGTGTATCTAGGGCCATGAGTTGTCAAAGAAGAGGAAATGGAAGGCTTTACAAGCAACTACAATGGTTGGAAGAAAAGGGAACAAGAGAAGGACATAGGAACAAAAGGTTGTAAACTTACCTAACTTGCATGGATTTGATATGTATGTCGTGTGTTGATGCGTATGATTACTTTGCTTGATTATGTAAAGCATATATGAATAATTGAATATCTGTTTCTATTTATGCTATGGTTATGAGTATGTTGTGTAAAACATTGAGCACAGAGATATGTCATTATGTGAGCATGAATTTATGTAAGGTAAGTATGCATATACTAAGCATTTATCTTGCATACATTTTGGTATTGTTTGCTACTGAGATTCTCCTGAATCTCACCCTCCCTTATCCAACCATATAGGTATGTTGAGCACACAAGCGGAACGCTTGAAGATGTTCAGAAGGAAAATGTGACGAAGAGTTGAAGATTGATACATGATAATCAATTATGTATTAATTATCATGTGATTGATGTTTATTTGTATACACATGGCAAATTGAATAATGTTGTTAGGCATGTCATCCGCGTGTGGTTGTGAACCTTTGAAGTTAAGTTTAGAAATTTTGATGAGTAAAATGTTTATGAAATGAACAGTGCCCAAGAATAATTGAGTAAGTTTTTGGTTGGGAGCTTTAATTATTGATTCTCCTGAATCGTAACACTTTTGAATGCGTAATAACAGGGTCTAAAAGATGGGTGTTATAGAATGAACTTTCATGTACAACGTTTATATATAAATATTGACTTTGAATGTCACTGAGGGAGATTGCATATGTGCCAGTGTTGAAAGAGCCATTACAGTCATCTTGAAGGAATTATATTGTAGAAATATTAAATTGTTCGCATTTAGGGACCATACTGAATTCACTGCTCTTTTGTCTCTTCCATATGTTAAGGCATAGTGTCCTACATCTTACTCTTAGTAAATAAAATTCATGTTTAGTGCAACAAATATACAAGGTAAGCCACCTGGTTCAATTCAATATAGGGGATGGGAGGTCATAAACATAAATAAATAAATAAATTTAAATTGTTAAAAAATGATCTACATAATTTATAACTATAATATAGACAAAATTCAATAGATCATTTATTTCTTTTAATTTAAAGATAGAGATGACATTCTAAGAAGAAAAAGAGAAAATGATTATAAGAGTATCCTCTTCTATTAATATGAATGTGACAATCCCTAGAATTGATATTCTGAGCCTTCTTTGTTCACCTAAAGATATGAAATTCACTGCAAATATCTAATTGTTTAGACACCCAAAATATCACTGAAATTAAAATGGGAATATAGCAGCTTGATATAGGGAATGAAATTCATCAACCTGAACTAACCTTTCACAGAATACATGTGCTTGTGAATATTATGAGTTTTCTTATTATTTGTCCTTGGGATTTATTTGTGTTCCTAATGAAGGAAAAATTAATTTGCCTTAGCAATAGAATATTTTGAGAAAACTCTTTGACCGCCATTGCTGTTAGCATTAGAATGGAAGAAGAGAGTAAAACCAAGAAATTACTAATTCAGTGGATACCTATTACAGCCATCAAACCTCTATTTATAACCCTAATAAGCATATTTCCCAAACTACCCCTTTCCTTACTCTCACAATAGAAAGATCCTTGCCCTCAAGGATCAGTACAAAGCTAGAAAGTAAAATATATACGATGAGATCCTTTTAAGACCAAATGCTACTCGGACAAGAAAAAAATTAATAGAAAAAAACATTAATAGTCATCAAAACCCAAGCTTGCTGCAGTATTCCTTCCGCCCAATAGCCCATTTCCACCCTCCATTCAAGTCCATTTGATATGCATAAATGAAGTTGCATGACTTTGTCACCCCACCAGCCCAACATAATATACCAAGGAGGGCCCACTTCTTTGAATCCAATTGAAAACGCATGTCGAGCTTGCTGGATAAATGTCCAAAGTTCACATATCCATCCTATTCAAAAGACCCTTGAATTGTTAGATTGTGATGGCAAGGCCCACTGCCATTGCCATTAGTCATCCAAACATTAATAGAAGGCATTTGCCTACTGTTACTTGGAAAATACTCAAAACACACGTGAGACAAATTTGCAGTAGCTAAGCCTAAATCCATAAAACCAGAATGGGTATCCCAAGTTGAGATCTGATCCATCCATACTCGATCTTTATCACTGCACCCATTTCTGGCTAGATAAAATTCTAAAAGCTCCGAGATAGATCCAAATCCAATGACCCAATGAGAATTTTCACCCAATCCGTCCTCTTCATTTGCCCTACCCGACCCAAACCCAAACTTGCCCCAAACTAAGTCTTCTCTGAGTCGTTTTGGGCATTCCTAGAGCTGTACTCCTGTACCAGCATCATGATCGGAATTCTTTCTTGTGATGAACGACGCAAGCAACTCAAGCAAATGTGACCGAGTTTGCATGGATGAGATGAAGGATTCTTGCGGCCATGAAGGAGAAGCCACATCTCTTCTCACATCACAACAACTCCAGTCCTGCACCAATGAAATTGAATACCCAAGGAGAGGAGGAAAAATGTAATATACGAGTGAGTGACAGACTTGAAAACCAGAATCGTCACCGACAATAAACTTCCCTAGATGATCGACGCCATCGTAGAAAACCTCCAAAAAGTTAGAGCGATTCGGTTGCTGTATTGGGCCTTCTTAGTCATAGCAAAAGCATCAAAAGAGGCAGAGAAGAACATAGGACTCGAAACTGAAGAAGACTTCAAAATTCCAAAATCACCCTGTCTAGCAGGAAACAGAGAAGACATCACTGAAATCATGAGCCATGAAGACCTCTTCAGAGACGTATGTACAGAAAGGCATGGAAATGCGTTCTTGTGCAGAGCTTGAATAGTGGCAAGATTCTTTATTAAGCAGTATGTAAACATCGATTGTTCTTGATGGTCAGAGTTGATGAGCATAATTGACTTCGAGGATTGTTTCAGTATCTCTTTGTCAGTTCCAAGGGATTCTTCTTCAGCTACTTCATCTTCATTTGGATGATTCTGGCCAGTTACGGCCGCAGTGAAATCCTCATTTTCAGAGGATTGAGTCTCAGTTAGATCAACATCATTTTTAGAGGATTTTTTCTTGTTTGAATCAGCATTGGCCACATTCAGATGAGTGGCCTCCTCTGTCTCAGCAACCATGGTGAATTTCAAAATGTCACCAGCTTTTTCCTTAATTCTTTCAGGATCCATGTTAGGGAAGAGATAAGAAAGCTTAGCATTGATGTCTTGTATATAACCTTCAAGACGAGAGGTAGTACTCTTGAGCTCGATAATATCCTGAGTATTCTGATCCAAAAGGTTAATGATACTGTCAATATGACATTGTTGAAGATCCAGGTGTCGCTCCAGATGTCTGAGACATTCTGTAGATCGAGTCTCCAGTGATGCCATGGGCTAGAAAGGAGTCTCTGATACCTTTGTTAGCATTATAATGGAAGAAGAGAGTAAAACCAAGAAATTACTAATTTACTGAACACCTATTACAGCCATCAAACCTCTATTTATAACCCTAATAAACATATTTCCCAAACTACCCCTTTCCTTACTACTATTCTCACGTATCAATTGCCTTTAGTTGAGCCAAGGCCAAGGTTTAGGAAAAATAAACAATTCTTTTTCCCCTTGTTTCCTAATCTCATTATAGTTAATAGAGTACGTACTAATAATCAATGGGTGCTAGAAATTTCAGAGCAGATAGATGAACGTCACTGTAACTGCATTATTGTATAATATTTTGTAAGTGATAACAAAAATTACAATCAATACTAAGGAAGACCTCGGAATACTAAAAGCATACTCACTGTTTTAAATTTCACTCTCAAACAAAAGAAAAAACATACAGACATACCCGTCCAAGTCCCATACAGAAAATTTATATTGAATGGACAATGGACAATATCAGTTGATATTGGCCCCCACCCCTTTTTTTTTTTTTGTTCTTATTAGGAATATTACATAGATCGATCTTATATTACACAACCAAATTGGTATTTGAAGCTGCTTTAAAATTTATATCTTTTAAACGTGCATGATTATCTTTTCTTCCGTTTTTGGTAATACTGAAGGAACGCAACTAAATTTCAATTAAAAGTGCTCAACCGATTTGGAAGGTATATTATGTAAGGGAAAATCTTAATTAAATCCTACTAAAATATCAAAATTCAGACTTACTTTTAATAAATCCCTAATCAAGTCAAGAGGTATAATTAGGGATTTCTAAATCTCCTAAATTTACTTCAATGCCCCAAAATGTTTAGTAGCTCATTTCCTCACTCTAATCCTCTTTCTCCCCCATGCTTCTCACTCTCTCTCCAATCATCTAAAGGAGGATTCACGAATGTGATGTACGCTTACTCAAGTCACTCTTTCCCACTTTTTGATACCCACTCTAGATGACTTTCCTTAGCCTATATCATTTAAAAAAGGGATTAAGGTGTAAATTTATTTCAGGCGTTTTTAATCAGGACCGTGAGCTATTCAAAATTTTTTTTTTTGGTTAAATGTATATCATCTGACATTAATTGTAGATTCATGAATGCTAGAGGAAAATAGAGAACAAAGACCCTAGCTCAATTCACCATCAATATTGCCTCCATATAAACAATGCTCATATAGACACAAAATTAATGATTCGTTATTATAATGCAAAAGGGGAAGAAAATTCCTGAACCATCCTCTTGATGAGCCATTCAAAGAATATAAGAAATCTTATCAGGCGTCCCTACGTACGTCATTATTTTTTTACCATGTTTTTAGAGAGGTGAGCAAAAGTACCCAATAACTTGCCTATCAGGCTTATTACGTACAATGACAGCTTATAACATTCTCATCAGGCCACAATTGGAGACCCGGTTTGGGTGCTCATTACTATGGTGAGATCTGCATTATCCCAATACAGTTTTCATAGTCTAGATATAAAATTTTCAATGGATGATTTTTAAATAAAAAAATTATTTTTTAAAAAAATGACAATTAAAAGATTATTTTTATTTTAAATTTTGTACAGATCCAAATTTTAAAAAAAAAAATTGGATTTTGGTCCATCGATGAGTACCTAAACTTGTTCCGGCCTTTAGGGGTGTTTTTTTTTTTTGGTTGACATGTCTTTATCTTGAAAAACAAATAGAGATGAGAAGAGATAACAGTGTACAACTATCTCTATCTTATTATAAGAAACACTTGACTTAGTGTAAAAAAGGAAAGAGAGAATGCGGTAGAGACCTCACCTGTGAGTGTAAAAAAGGCACAAGCTTGAAAGTGGAGACATGCAGAGAAGTAAAACAACTTTGGAAGAAATAGAATTAATGAATTGTGTGGCTCAATTAGATGAGGATAAACCGATAAAGTTCATGAGTTTCAACGCCGAGTATGCTTTCTCTTTGTTTATGTTTTTTATAAAAAACTTTTTAATGTGGACAAGACCAAAGTTGCTTCTACTAACATAAAGTAGGTCCATGTTTTTCATCGATTCTTTTAGAATTAAGGTGCAACTTTGCTCTAAAGGTATTTACGGAGGAGTAATGTTGCCCTGAAAGTAATTTTAGTCTCAATGTGGCTTTGAAGGTTTCACAGTATTGCAATGTCACTTGAATTTAATACTCACTGGCTTGAATGGTTAATATCATGCTTTTTTATCGAATTTGCTTGACTGTTAATCTCCGATTGCACCCAGCTTCTCTACTATAAACTCCTCCATGTTTGGCGTTTTCAGCTCTGGTCTATACAACTCCACTCTCGTCTTCCAACGGCGTCGAACTACTCTATCTAGTTTTGATGGCCCATGTGGCATTCATCTTCTTGTGAAAAAAATTGAGTTGGCCGAAAAAATCCAAATCCAAATCCTCCGATGTCATCTTCTCATCAACTCTATCTCAAATCTACTTTATATGATAGTAATTTCACCTTGGCTATTATTTAGGTTAATTTTATCTGCTAATTAACTAAATATGTTAATCTGATAGACCACATGTCATCATCTATTTTATTTCTTATCTAAGTTGGATTTATAAAGAGAGAAACAAAATTTAAAAAAAAAAAAAAGCATCCGTTATTAGAGAAAATCAAAGACGTACCTGCCTATCTCAGCGTCATTAGGGTATGATGGCGGAGGGTTTTCGATAGCCTTATTCTCCGTTATCTCCTTCAGTGTGTCCTGCTTCCAGTAATTGAATCTTTTTCTTCATTATTCTCTAATGAATGTGAGTTCCTCTTCCATCTGCGGCTCCTTCTTCACTATTGTTCACCCTATTAACTTAGCATATTTGGTCAACTAATGATTCAATTTAACTTGGATAACAGTTAGCGTGACATTGCTATACAATTTGAAAACTTCCTGGGCAACATTGCTCTTGAGTGAAAGAATTTTGGGTTAAATTTACACATTAAAAAAATGATGTAGATGACACAGGGACCTGCCAGCTCAGCAAATTTGGTCAACTAACAATCATGCTTAACATAAATAACGGCGAGTGAAATTGTTAATATTTGGAAACTTTCATAATGATATTGCTCTTCAAAAAACTTTCAGGACAACATTGCTCCTATGTAACAACTTCCAAGACTTTATCCCTTTATTTTAACAGAAAGCCACTATTTATATGTTGTTTTTAATTTTTCTTTTCCAATTATAATGTCTAAAGTGGATATTCGACGTTTAGCCAAAGTAAAATTGGCACACATATGATTAGTATTTGTTATTTGATACTTAGTATAAGTACTATTCATTTTGACCATGCACGATAGTACTTCGTTTTCTTTTATAGGGATATACGATTTTTTTTTACTTTGATTTTTTTTTGTTACAGAATATTTTTTCTTGATGCTTATACAATGGTCTTTTACAAAATTTGTGCATGTAATATTTAATATTTAATTACTAATCATTGTATTTTTAGTTAGATTATATTGTTTTGTGTGTTACTCTCATTTGTAAATTTTTTGAGGTTAAGAAAAATTGAGAATACGCATCATAGTGATCTCGTTTTCCCAAAAAAAAAAGAGTTACAAGAATGAGGAATCATCTTATATTACATGCCTGTATGCAATAATATATAATTTTTTTGGACCTGAATTGCAATAATTTATACTAGCAATTGATTAGATTAGATGCGGCAACTTATTTTAAATGAGATACACCTAATAATTCATCCAGTATTAATGTATATTGCAAATTAGAGATCCACGTGGCAGCTCCACCCTAACCTAACACATATAGGACCAACTCCGCATATAGGACAAACTCAGTAGTTATCTCCAACAATAATTTCAAGCTCCTAATTTATTGCTACTTTCGCTTTTTTTTTAAAAAAAAAAAAAAACTTAGGCTTTGACATATAAATCAAGAAAATAAC
Organism: Inga leiocalycina; assembly: GCA_963242795.1. NCBI lineage: Eukaryota > Viridiplantae > Streptophyta > Magnoliopsida > Fabales > Fabaceae > Inga > Inga leiocalycina. The sequence continues at coordinate 67,479,106 of OY725321.1, forward strand.
TACAGTATTTTTCAAAATTTCTCTCAACTTCGTCCTCGCTCTATATGATAGTACCATGCCCATACTGAGGACGTTAACCCGGGTAACATAAGGAAATGTCTTTTGTATTCTACCTATCAATCTTTTAAAAGTCGAATCCAACGTTAATGCATTATAAAAAGGTGGTTCAGTGCACAAGGCTCCTACTAGGTGGGATTCGGGGAGGGATAGATATACGCAGCCTTATTCCCATAAGTAGAGAGACTGTTTATAAGATATGAACATGTGACTTTCAAATTATATATGAGAAATAAATATATAATAAATTTAATTCTCAACATAATATCACAGTAACATATGAAGGCTTCAATGAAATAACATAATACGACTGAATTTCGGTCTAATTCCAAGTTTTGGTTTAATATGGTTTAACTTTGATCTAACCTATCCCGACTATGAAAACATTTTTCTAGTTCTAATCAAATGGTTAGCAAGTCCGGATGATCTTATTATTTGTACTGTCCAATCCGGTCCAACAATCTGCAACATGTTTCTAATCAACCCAAAAGAATTGATATAAACATATTACTCTCTCCGAACCTATTTATAAGCAACTTCTCTCTTTTTGGCTTGTCCTTAATATAAGGAACTTTTTTTGTGTATCAAAATTTAAACTAATGTTTTCTTTTTCTACCTATATTAAATACATATATTTATATTAATGAACTATTAATTTTCTTTAATTTAATCATTCATTACCCATTTTTTCTCATATTTTCTACTCATTCTCTCTCATATACTCTTTTCATAATTAAGGGCATATTTAAAGAAGACATTACATGATTTACATATTTATTGTTTTTAACCAATTTTAACACCCTGTTCATTTTGAACACTCAGTAGTTCTTGCTTATCATGTATGGATATTGAAATTGACGAGTCACTTGATTTTCTTGTGCAAGATTTTAGGGTTAATGGTTTAGAGTCATAATGTAGGGACACGCTCACTTTTCTTGGGTGGGCTTAGCTTTCATTATTTGGTTTTTGTTATACAAGGCAATGATCCTTACAGTTTTACTTCCCCTTAATTATATTAGTTCCTGTTACATTTATAGTTACACCAACAAAATATCTTTTTTTTCCCACTGTGTAAGTGTTGAGGCAAGCAGGCAACTTTGTGGAAACAGTCCAGAAAAAGATGTGTAACCATTTCAAGTGAATGAGCATAAAAGTGGGTCAGTTTTGCAACTGTTTCTGGCAGTGAATAAGGACAACAATACTATGTACCCACCAAAGCCCACCTACATTTGACGCCATTTATAACTTTATGCTGCTGAGCTACACCTATATTTTTAAAGTAGCGTCATTCTTTTGGAGGCATTTCCCACGATTAATTTTTTTAACATACCTGTTGATAATTATATTAGATTATATTAATTCTGTATAGATAGATATAAAAATGTATGGAATCCACTAAAAAGTGCACTTGATAGATAACGTAAACATATAACACAGGCATACACAATGTTTTGACATTTTTGTTGATTACTTATAGGAGAGGGATCTCTCCATTATCTTCTATTTCCACTTTCTCTCGATTAAATGTCTCAACAATTGGATTGTATTTTAATGGATGGGATTTAATGTTATGTAACAATATTATAATTTTAGATTTTTATTATATTTAATATCATAATACTATTTAATACATATCATTAAATCTCACCTATTAAAACATAATTTAATGGTTGAAACATTCAGGGGAGAGAAGAGTTAGTGGAGATACCACTGTCCCATTACTCATAAGGTTAAAGTGCAATTTTAACAACAAATTTTTTCACCATGGCACAATTAAGTTTTAAATGGTGTAAAAGTAGAATCAATTTTTTAAAAAGGGTAAACCTTTAATTGTTCCATTAAATTGGCTCAAACATCTGCTATGAAGCTAAAGAGAGAGAAAGTCCCACGTAAAAAATAGACAAATGTTTAGACCAATTTAACATAATTGTTTAGGTTGCACCATTTTAAAGAAATTGTATCTTTTTTTGCACTATTTAAAACTTAATTATGTCAGATACTCATGACAAAAAACTTCATTATTAAAATGGCATCGTCAGGAAAAAATTTTCATCACTCAATATGCATACGTGTTGCCTTCATAATTATTTTAGACGACATATCATTAATAATGCAAAATTTTGTTAGCAAACCTTTCCTAAGTTGGCCTATAAAAACCAAAGGGCAGGGTTCTTGCCTCAATACCATAACCAATCCTCAGACCTTTCCCTTCGGCTTAAAAATCTTAACTTCCTTCCCATTTCCACTTTTTCATCTACCAGATTTCATACCCAAATGGCTTCTTCTTCTTCTTCCCGTTTGCTTATCATAGCTCTCTTCATTGCTGTGTCTTTCTGCAGTATCTGCAGAGTTGAAGCCATTGGCAACAGAAAGCTTCTGGCTCCATCAAGTCCTGATTTCCCTAACATTAACCTTCCTCCTTTTCCACCTATCACTGAGTGGCCTGAATACAGATTGCCTCCACCATTTTTCTCATTTTCCGATACGGCCTCTGGTCCCAATGTTCCTTCCTTCTCCGCACCTGCCTCAACCACTACTACCCCCTGAGGGTAATTTGGTAATTCTGTGTTCCTCAGTGGAGTTTCCCATGTCATTCTCTAGCTTGCATGCATATTGTGTCCAGACAAATAAAGGCTCTCGTACAAGATTGCTCTTCATGTTTGCTTTTCTTTTTCTCTGTGTTGATCATGCAGAACCTGGTTGTGCCCAATCTGTTTTCCCTGTTTCTCGTGAACATGGTATGTGTATGAGAAGAGATATTATTAATGATATAAAAATTTATTGGATTTCATGTGCATGTGAAGCACCAATCTTGTAAAGTGCCTGGTTTAGCAGATAATAATCACATAGTCTGATTCTCAAATCCCAACAAGGGATTGAAAGACCTTTGAGAGTAATTGCCTACAATTTTATAGAGAAATAATCTTATAGCCAGGACAAACAAATTTCATGATGGCTTGCATATAATAATGCCTGGACATACAGAAGCATGATCCAGTCTAAAACCACAGAGAGTTCTACATTTTCCCAGCCAGGACTTGGATCCAGATGCGGGGGGGAAATTAAAAAAAAAGGGGAAACTTGTAATCTTATTGCCAAACATATATGTAAAAACGAGGGACCCAGCTTGATTGAATCTCAATCTGTGAGCATCACAAATACAAGATGGTCATTCAATTTTTATATTCGTTTTTTCTGTGATTCTCATGCTGAGATGCAGACAAACAGAACACTCTTTAATCTGCACAGGCTTACACATCATTAACAAGAACAGAACTTTGATATACCAGAGTTTGATACTGCAAATATGAGCTGCAACTTACCAACAATTCAAGCATTTACATTGTAGACAGGTAATGAACTGAGCTTATTGTAATTCTGGCAAGTAGCAATAAAGGCCTAATATACACAGAAGCACCAGGAAAACCGTGCAACTCCATAAGAGACAGAACAGAGCATATCATGCACGGAAATTGATACTTCACATTCGTGGTTATTATAACTAACTTCACAGCACAGAGAATTTCGTGCAGAGCAATCAAGAGTTCCTATAATCAAAATTGGCGTATAGTGACAGAATGATAGTCAGGATACATACATAGAACACAAGAACATAGGAAAAATTCAAAATTTATTCATCAACAGTAAGTGATACAAACTGATCTAATATATCATTCAACAAACTCCAACCATCTCTGTCTTCGTTACATGACAAAATTCAAAGCACCTAGCTGCCTTCATATTTTGGGTCCGCTGTAACTAAATGATATGCTATAACCAATGTAAAAATGAAAATGCCAATGTAGTTGGCAACAAATCCCAAGGCTTGATCATCAATCATCTTACTTCCTGAAGGAGATAAAAAAAAAAATTTAATCAGAGAAAATTAATCATCAGAATCAGTAGCATGATAAATACAAATAATAGCATAGTTTCAAGTATCATGGTGTCAGTTTCGATTCTTGCAACATAAAAAATTGCACAAAATAAACAGGATACCACCGACTCGAGACAGCACACGTCAAACATCAAGGTGTAAAAGGGAAGAGAGTATTTTGCTTGGAATGGACCACATGACGAGTATTGTAACACGTGCCCAGTACAAGTTTAATCCAAAATTATGGCTTCACAAAGAGTAATAAGTAACCAGAGATATCATTTTCTCATGCAATATACAGAAGAGATAATGACATAAAAGTTTCTCAAATATTATACTCATCTTTCTAAAATTTAAATCCTATTAAATTATAAAAAAATATTTTTTTAAAATAAATAGTTGCAAGTAATTTGAGAAGCGTAAACTTATGAATAGCGCAACACCCTAAAAAATTTATTTTTATACTGATGAATGCAGGATGCAAAAACCGAGTATTAAGTGAGGGCGAAAGTGATATGTGGGAGGGAGAAATAAAGAAAGCAACATCCAGAGAAAGGGGTTAAAAAACAATAAACCTGAAGTGCAAAGTGGTCATTACTAGAATCCAACTTAATATTCATGTGACCCCTAAACTAATGGAAATCCCAAATCATTTAAAATGACCTAAGAGTAGAACATTATTAATACAAATATTATATTTTCCTCCCAGAATCCAAATATTTTTTTCATATATCCCACCTTTCCATTCCTTTCTCTATTAGAAACTAATTAAATGAAGTAAAACTATCAACATATCCACAATGATATAACATAGAAAAAAATATCAGCCACAGAAGTAAAATGAAGCAATACATTGGACTTACTTTGATTTCCGAGAATAAAAGGTCAAAGAAACCATGACAGTTCATCAGGAACAATTCAAAACAGTAACTTAAGAACCGTTGTATGCTATGATTGGTGACACTGATGAGCTTATAACTAGATTTCTCAATAATCAGCTCATAAATCTTTCACTTCCATTCAGGTTCTTTCTTCCACAAATATTAACAGCCTTTAAACATTTTATACTAACAGTTTTTTTTTTGGCCAATTTTATACTAACAAATGAAGACAACTTATTTACACTACATCAGTTAAACATATTTAACGATCATCGGTTGCTTTCTAGTGCGAGTAAATCAGTAGGCCGCCCAAATCATACCAGATAAAATATAACCATGGATCCATACAACAAGGGAGATCTGTAGCAACATATCAAACAATTATTGATCTCAATGCAAGCAGAAGATTTTTCAAATGTATTAATCAATGTTCCTCAGAATGTATCCGAAATAACGGATTTGGCTGTCCAAAACCAATCATTATTAAAACCCAAGAAATTGTTTGCAAAACGCCCAAAATTCTTTATGGAAACAGACTACGAAGATCAGTAACCGAAAGAATGAAAGTGAATAACAATGTGAAGAGGATTGTTGAAGATGTAACCTTTAGTCGTTGAACAGATTTCTTCTGTGAGATCTGCTGAATTTTCTGCTTTCGTATTTTTGGCCCCTGGATCTTCAGCTTTAATGGTTGTGAAGTTATATATGTGAAACCCGTTCGGGGGATCTGGAGAACACTTCCGGCAAAAACCAAAAAAAGATCTGGAGGACATACAGATGACAAATAAAACGTCGTCGTTAGCTTTGAAATTTCTGGTTTTGAGAATTGTTTTTTATTTTTTTTATTTATTTATTTTTTTGCCCGCAATTTTTTAATGATTTTCAAAAAAAGGGGTTTCGACATTATTTTTTTTGGAGAATTTATTGAACATGTGGAATTATTAAATTATTTATTTATTTTTACTATTTTCTGATAATTTTTATATGAATGACTCTATAAATAATTTAAAACTATTTCCAATCCCAATAACTATTCATATAAAATACTCTTTACGTCCTTAATATAAGATATATTTACCTAATTTGCATAGATTAAATAAGTTAATTAAATGACATATACTGTTTAGAACACCCTACTGATCTCTCTTAATTCTTTCATTCCTTTTTTTTCTTAATTATTGTTAAGTGAGCATCAATAGGATAAATTAAAAAAAAATGATAAATATAAAAATTATATTTTATATTTAAGACTAATATTAACTCTCTAAACATGTCTTATATTAAATATAGGTGAGTAATAGAATTGTCACATTAAATCTATTAGTGCATGTTGACGTGAGTATCTTATTAATAGATAAAGTAAAAATATTTTTAGAGTCGTGAGATTTTTTTTTTAACTCCTAATGAGCCTCCAAATTTTAACCGATGTTAATTATTTTGCATAAATAAAAAAGTATATCATTGATTGATATCAGCAATATTTATATCTCATAGTAATTCAAATTTACAGTAGAAAGTTGGTTTATTATTGTTAAACTTTTTTTTGGGCCATCGGTTTATTATTGTTAAACATGTGACGAATGCCGTCTGCATAATATGAGGGGACAAGTGAGGAAATCCCCATTGTAAGTTTTATTAGTGAAAATAACCTAAATTAAAATACTATTAGTCTATATATACAAAATTTGAGTAAAAAAAAAACTGTTTCTTCTGTATATAAAAATTTATCAGTTCTTCTCGTTAATAAAATTTTAAGGGAAAATCCCAGATAAAAAACATGAAATTTCAAAACCCCTAAAAATATGTTAACATTTATAAAGAACATAATGGTGACAGGGATTAAATTAGAATTTTAAAATGTTGATGACTTTACTATTATGCCCTCATTTTTTAAATAAAAAGAAAGAAAGAAAGATGAGCCCCCCAGGTTCAAGTGTTCGTGGCGCTCCCCAGTCTAAATTGTTGCCAGAAAAAATGGAGGCAACAATAAAAATAGGGATGATAGTGTGGAGGTGGTTGATGGTGGTTGAGGAAAGAAGAAGAGAGGGAATAAGGACGGAGGTGGTTGATGGTGGTTGAGAAGTATTTGAAGGAGGTAGGAATTTGTTGGGTGTCGAGGGTTCTGAGAGGTTGCGTTAGGAGAGAAGATTTATGCAGCTCGAGGAAAAGTTTGATTGAGGATATGGGAGAAAGCCAGGAGGTTGAAGAAGAAGAAGGTGAATAGTAGAAGACTGTGAACAGTAATGAGATTGATAAAATGTAAAATGAAATTGACAAAATGAGTAATGAGATTGATAAAATCCGTAAGTATAGGTAATACGTGTAAAAGATTGACACCAATTGAGTAATGAGATTGATCAAATGTTGGTGAATCCTGACTTATATGTTTTCATCAGCAAACGTTTTTGTCAAAACCATTACAATTCTTATCAAAATTAATACTAAACTTATCAATTTCATTACGAATTTGGGTGAAATGCCACAAATGTTGGTGAATCCTGACTTACATGTTTTCATTAGCAAAATCTTTTATCAAAACATTTACAATTATTGTCAAAATCATTACTAAACTTATCAATTCCATTACAAATTTTGTAAAGTCATCTTACATTTAGTTAATACCATATCAAAATTTATGAGTTTAAAATAGAGCTATCACGCCGCAAGATGAGCTTAGAAGAGCTCAGAGTTGACAACGACTCCTTCACCTTCCTCCACCTTCACCTCTCATATAAGTTAGGATTCACCAACATTTGTGGCCTTTCACCAAAATTTGTAATATGATTGACAAGTTTAGTAATGATTTTGACAAGAATTGTAATGATGTTGATAAAAGCGTTTGCTAATGAAAACACGCAAGTAAGGATTCACCAACATTTGTGTCAATCTCATTCTCAATTTGTCAATTTCATTTCTCAATTGGTGTCAATCATTTACACATATTGTCAATATTTACGGATTTTGTCAATCTCATTACTCATTTTGTCAATCTCATTATTTCACCTTCTTCTACTGTTCACCTTCTTCTTCCTCAGCCTCCTAGCTTTCTCCAATATCCTCAACCAAACTCTTCATCAAGCTGCATAGATCTTCTCACCTAGCGCAACCTCTCAGAACCTACAACACTCAACCAATTCTTTCCTCCTTCAAATGCTTCTCAACCACCATCGACCATTATCAACCACCTCCGTCCTTAGTCCCTTTCTTCTTCTTTTCTCAGCCACCATCGACCACCTCCACACTATCGTCTCTGCCTTTATCACTGGACCTCCATTTTTTCTGGCAACAATTTAAACTAGGGGAGCGTTGCGAACACCTGATCCTGGGGGGCTCATGTTTCCTTTTTTTAAAAAAAAAAAATTTAAAAATTGAGGGCATAATGATAAATTCATCAATATTTTAAAATCTCAATTTGATCCCTGTCACCTTTATATCATTTACAAATGTTGATAGACCTTTAGGGGTTTTGAAATTTCATATGATATTTATCTGAGATTCTCCCAAATTTTAAATGGAAGACTTTTTTTTCCAATTTTCCTGGATGACCCCAGAAATAGTTTGACTAAGAAAGAAAAAAGTACCCAAGTCCCTTGTATTCTTCTAAGTTCTGACTTCACTAGATATGGGGTATGTTTGGTTGAGCGATTCGATTGCTTATAAGTTACTTTTTAATAGTGATTTACGGTATACGAAGTAAGTATGTGAGAGGAGTTGTGTCTCGATTTACGTAAAAAGCAACTTATAAGTTTTTATAAGCTCAAACAAACATGCTTATGGGCTCTAAAATGTTGAGAGAAAAAGACAAAAAGATATGGACTATAAAATAACTATTAAAAATGAATAAGAAAAAAATGTAAAAAATGGTGTAAAGATAACACCCACCTAGCTTAACATGCCTTAGGCCCTATTTGGTATACTGGAATTGGTTTCATGGAAATAGAATTGGAAGTCAATTCCATGCTTTTGTCGTGTTTGATACAAATCTAAGAACATGGAATTGATTTCCATGTGGAGGCCAATTCCATCAAGATAGGTGGAAATGATTTCCATGTCAAACCCTCATATTTATCAATTTCAATTCAAAAAAATCATTTTTGCCCCTCTCACTCTTAATCATCCCAATGCCATCGCATCATCATTCATCTTCATTGGCGGCAATGACCTCCACAACCGGTGACTGCGAGCTTCTTCCCCACCCATCAGCGAGCTTCTTCTCCACCCCACCCCACCGCCACCGCCACCGCCACCGTCATCGTCGGCGACCATCTCCCCCACCCACCATCGACCTTCTTCGACTTCGTCTTCTTCATCTTTTCCCTCAACCTCCATGGAGGAACCATGGCAAACCTTCATCTTCAACCACTCAAGATCGACAGCAAGATCAGCGTCGTCTCTAACCAAATCTGCAACTTTGTCAAATCTGCAACTTTGTTCATCGATTTTTGTGTGATTTGTGTTTGGCTTGTGTGATTTGTACTTCCCATATTGTCATGATTTTTGTGGCTCCATAGTTTCAATTTCTGAGCTTTTGTTCATGGTTTTGAGGTATGGTGTGAATCTATGTGTGGTCGGAAGTTTTGGAAGAGGAAGAGGCCTTCTTTTGAAAAAAAAAATATATATAGGCATTTTAGTCTTTTTAAATAAAAATGAAGTCTCCTTTCTATAACATACCAAACATACTTTTAAACTTTATTTTCATATTCATTCCCATCTCTATTTTTATATCCATCAAAATCAATTCCAATATGTTAAACAAGCCCTTGGTATGCTTCTCCCCTCCTTTTGGCAAGAGAGGGCTTCTCTTCAGAAGATCTGTCACGATTTAACTACTTCAATTCTCCATAAAGTATTTTTTTTATTATTGAGCTATATATCGTTAATTAATTCTTTTAAAAATATCGCATCATATCATAATAACATAAAAAAGACAAACCAAGCCAACTATAATCTATGTATAACACTTGTCCATATTGTAATCCCAATTATAAAGTGAGCCTCAGCATAATAATAATGTTGATGTCATGATAATATTGATGTCGTGTGATATGGAGATCTCAACTTCAAATGTTGAAAATAGCCCCTATAACCACCTTTTTTACCGCAGTCCCAAAAATTTAAACCAAAAAAAAAGAGGGAGACTATTATTTGCTTTCTCTTCTACTTTTTCATGTCCACTGTTTCAGCTGATGTTGACCAAAGCACCTTTCTCTGGATCAGCATGCAAAATATCATCATTAAAAAGACAGCAAGAACTACAAAGAGAGAAGGGGGAAAATCCTTGTTATTTATTTACAAGACTTTGTCACGTCAGTTTTTTCGCCCCATACACAACACACAAAGACAAGAGAACAAGGTCAACTACATCCACATTACACTCCTAATTATCTCCCCCACCCACAACTTCAAATTCAAAACCCAGAAACATAAGCAAACACGGAACAATACCAACAAAGCCCAACATTTAAATACTGCAAAATTTATACCACAGAAACCCGCATTTTACAGGTTAATACTAATCAAGCCCCGTTCATAAATCATAAAAAAATATGACAATTTGGTCATATAATCTCATCTTGTATCATGTTATGTCCTGTGTCTTCTGATATGGTATCTGAGTCATTGGATAGCGGGTTAACCCCACCATTGATGGACTGCAACTCCTTCATCTCTAAGTCTTCCATACAAAGCTAAGCATTCCCAATACGCTCTGTGATTATTCTTCTTCCTCTTCCCAGACTTCCACCATTCATTTTTGCACTCTAGAAACAATTCATCCACCATGCAGATTGTTCTCTTCTTTATCATCTCCTCCACTATCTCTGCTTCTGCCTTCATCACCACAAAGTCTTGCTCCTTCTTCACATGCTTGATTAACCAATCAGAAACATGAGTTTGAGGAACAGACTGGCCTTTTGGTTGGATTTCCAGATTGTGAATCTCGAAATGCTGGCTATTCGGGTAGTTCTTTTTGAACCATTCAATTGTGCCTTTGTTTTCTTGAGGCAAACCCACACCGATGAAGACTCTTCGCTTGTAGCCTTCAAGAGAAGTGCCCATCAACTTGGGTAGGTACTTGATTTTCTTCAAGTAGTTGTTGGATTTCACTAGAGATTTTTTTGGTGGCTCAAGAAAGACATCTTCAAGACCATTTAGAACCACCTTCTTGGCTCCTGCTTCCAATTGGCAAAGCTTTCTCTTAGATGAAGATTCAGTGCCAGTTTTCTTGAATGCAACTATAATAGAACTGTAGGTACGGAGATACACTATTCTGTAATTTGGTTTCTCTTTGAAAGCATTTGATGGGTTAGTGCCTAATGGAAGAGCCACAATGCCATCAGATTTCAGAATGCGATCCACGAATTCAGCATCTTCAGAAGTAGAAATGAACACAAAATCATATGACTCATTTGGGATTGAGATTTTTCTCCCCAAATCAGAGCCCAAAACCACTTCAACTTCACTGTTGAATGGAATAACATCAACAAATCCATTTGGAGGGGTTATAACAAGAGCCTTATCCTCCTTTCTGAGAAGGCCCTCATCAGCCAAATCATGAAGAAGGAAGTTCAGTAACACACCATTGATCGAAGGAGGCTCAGTATCAAATTTAGGATGAACCGATGAATGTGAAAAACTTGATGATGATGATGAAGAAGAAGACAATCCCTTGAGAATGGAACCCAAGAAAGGCAATGTGAGAAGAGACATAGCCAAAAACAGTGAACGAGACATAATGCGCAAGATCTGTACATCAGGAATCTTTACCACTAACACAGTATCAGAATTCAGAGGAATTATTGGTCCACCATGAAAACACTTGATCTTGTTCCCATTCTTGGGTTGATTATACCCATGAACAATCTCCATTTCCTTCATGCGAGATGATTAATTCCTAACCCACCGAGACAAAACGCCTTTACAAAAAATATAAAGTATGGATGTACACCAAGTTCAAGATTGGGTCAATTCGCGGCAAAAGGGACTACCAAGACGAAGAAATCGAAAGAAATTTTAGACGATGACGACGAAGGAGAAAAGAAACCAAAAGCCTACGATTCCACAAAATTTACCTAACCTTAGGTTAGCGAGTGCAAAATCCGGAGGCTGTGTGGTTTCCACCCACAAGTGCGACTCTTGTACTCAGCATTCTGCACCAAAGGGACATCAATTGATTCATCCTCTCAACCTCCATTAACCCTCCAATCCAGATCAGGTTAGTGGGAATTCCAGACTCACCAAAAACCACAGTGGAAGAAGAAGACGAAGGCGAAGACGATTGTGTGAGTATTTCTTGAGAAGAAGACAAGAAAGTATTGTAATGGAGACAAGTAGTGAAAAATGTGAGGGGAAATTTATTTATACAAAGAGACGAAACCGATGAAAGGAACGAACTTGCAAGAGAACATTTGCTTAATATAGCCATTAATTAAGAGTAATTAATTACGTGTAAGATATATTTTTGGTGGATATATTGAGGCCATTAAGGAGGACAATTAAGATAATAACTACTTTCACCGTGCAAGAAGCGAGTGTTTTCCGTGTTTTCTTAATTTCTACTTTTTTTTCATGAACTAAGTTTTCTTAATTTCTTTTTTAGTCCCAGCCTTTTTTTTTATAATTGTAAGTATTCTTAAGGGTTTGTTATTAATTTTTATTAATAAAAATATGATCAATGAATGAGTATAATTTAATGCTCCTGCTCATTTTATAGAGAATTTGTGACTAATTCACACATACCAATAAAAAAAATTAAAAGTATTAAATTTCTCATCAAATTTAAGTAATTTTCAAACTAACTTTATTAGTCAATCACATTAAACTTCTCTATTTTTATAATATAAAGTTTAGCTAAGTTAGAGTTGAAGGTTCGTCAAGATTAATATGTCAACATCTATTTCCATTTCGATATTTGAAGAGTAATAAAGATAGAATTCAATGGGCATACAGAAAAGTATAATTATACTGATAAAAATATTTGTTTATAATCATGTTTTCGTTCGTCAATGAAATATAGAAAATACAGCGGAAACTTAATATTTACAAAATTCTCTAAAATATATAAACATAAACTAATTATAACCACGATCATGTCCTTGCTTCGAGACACGTGCCAATCACTTTCCGGTGTCTACACCTTTGCCTTTTGATCCACCGACACCCGCTAAGATGTTTATTTAAAAATAGAGTGAGATTCCGAAGAATCCCAGTAGAAACATGTTATCGTTCATAGGAAATGCGAAAAGTAAATATGACATGCGTCAAGGTATGCACTAATTAATGAACAGTATAAATACATCATCGCCATGTATACATGAGTAGGGCTTAGCCCCACAATCTATAGCGGTTGGTCTTCCGCCAACTCTCAATGTAAGTGCACACCGACACTAACTGCCTCTCTCTAAGCAATTCATGTTAATTAATAAATTGCATTTACAAACATTGGCATCCACACAAGCATATAACTGTGGCATGATGTATAAAGGATAATGTTCCTACCTCAAAGCTTTATAACCCCTCTTTAGATGTCTGATAAAACGTGTCGTGTCCGGCCTCCGATTCGATAATAAAATATTAAATGTACAAGAAATAGATCATAACCTATTCGAATATCATTTTAGACTCTTCCATAGTGTTTCTTATGGTTATATTAGTCTATGGTGGAAATTTACCAAAATGCTCCTGGGACCCGGCCTGATGGTACGTTTTCCCAAAATTTTGACTAGGGCCTCTGACGTATTTTCGCCCAAGGAATCCATTTCCAGGTTTGAAATCACCAAATTCACTGTCAAATTATGAAAATACCCTTGACAGCCCCGATTTAGGGAATTTAGAGGCGTTTTCGTAATTATGCTTTTTCAGCCTTTTCCAAAAAAGTGATCAACTATAACCCCACCTATTTTTGCCCACTGAATCCATGGAACCATTTATTTCATTAAATGCAGCTCCTATCCCCTAAAACAGTGATGGCAAAAATATTGAAAGAAAATGGAAAAAATGAAGTTTTGTGTTTTAGCTTCCAAAACTTGTATTTTTCCACTTTTAATCCTTCATTAACTTATTTAAACATATCTCAACCATGATTCAAAGAAATTTGGGCAGTATAATCTCTTAGGGTTATAGCTTTTCCAATTTTACAACTCAACCAAAAATCACCAAACTATCAACAAACTTAAAAACCAACTCATATAAGTATATATTTGAGTTTGGTGTAGTTACCTCCTAGGTTTCTTAGATCCTCTCACTCTAGGCACCTCCTCCCTCTCTTTTCGATCTTAAGATAAGCTTGCTAAACCATGGAGTTTATGGAAAGGAAGAGATTAGAGAAGAGTTTTATGAAATATTAGAAGGAAAAACCTTAAGAAATCTCTACTTACCTTAATCATTCTCTTCTTCCTTCTCTCTTGCCTTTAACTTTCCTTAAGCTTTCCTCTCTCTTCTTTCTTGTTGCGAGTGACGAAAATGAAGGTAAGAGAAAGAGGATGAGGCTTCATAAATTTTTCTCCATTCATTCTACTCCATTGATCTCATCAAGGGTTGATATGGTGATACTTGCCAACCACCATACTTCCCTCCATGCTTCCACCTATACTATCTTCATAATTGTTCCCTTTGACCTCCCTTAACATTGAACTAGCCTTCTTCCTTGGTTAGCTTTTAAAAAAAACGTGCTCCCCCTTCCTCTTGCTCCAACTAAACCATTACTCTTCCAACTAGTTCAATTCTTGCACTCAAGGTAGCATATCATTTCATCATTATTTGCCCATGTAGCATTATTTTAATGCAATTTGACATGTGCTCATACAAATCCATTATAATTTAATCCCCTCCTCATATAATCATGACACTTGGCATTTTAATTCCATTAATCAATTTCTAACACATTTTATTTTCAATTTTCGAAATAATGCCAATTCTGGCATATTTTCTGCTCTAACTTTAAAAAATCATAATTATATTTGTAGACATCGTTTTAGAGTGATTCCGAAGGTTATGTAACCCTTATTGAGTCTAGTTTCAAGAAAAATATAGAATTTAGCCATTTGGAAGCATATCATTCCCAGATTTCATTTCTTTGACCGCTGCTCTAGAGACTTTCCAAATTTTCTGGACTAACTTCAAAAATTAATATCTTTTTGTACATAGCTTCAATTGATCCATATGACCTATCAAATTAAATCTTAGGATGTCTATTTTCACCCTGTAAAATTTCATAATTTTTTCTCATCATTTGTCTTCCAAAACCACATGACAAACTCACTGCCTCGTAGGCGATTTCACTGAAAACACCATTCAACTCTCAACTTTCCATATTTAATTCCTTTAGCCTTAAATATTCACCATTTTATTGAATATATAAAATAATCACAATATACTCTTGGTGAACAAAATTTAAAGTGTTACATAACACCTGTGTATAGGCTCAAAAAACACTTATAGAGAACTTATAGATCGCCCACTAACTCTTACATAAGTAGGATATGAATTCAGAATCTTATAACTATAAGTCAACACATTTATCAAATAGACCAACTTTTATTGGCTAACCACACTAAATTTTAACATCATACTAATTTCTACTCTCTCTCATTAAATATAGGTATATATAAAAAATTTTTAATACTTATTGCAACTATCAAAATGGCTTATAAAAAATATATTCTGGAAAATGTCTTATAGAATGGATATCCCCATGCCAAAATATATAAAACAAATAACAACTTGTCTCTTTGTTAAGGAAAAAATTTAGTTTTATTGATTAAAGTCTTTAAATATGTCATAACTTTTTCCCCCCCTTTTCAACATGCTCCATTGATCCTATTAAGTTATAATCATTTAAAGAAGTCACGTCTTAGGTAATTCATAATAATTATATGAATTGCAAAATGAGAAAGTTGATTTAATTATCCCACTAACTTAACTTGCCCACATTTTCTTTCATTTTGGGATAAAATAAGAGCCAAACACAATTATCCTGTAAATAACTAAATATAGGCAAAGATTTAGATACGTTCATGATGCATAGTTGTTATTACTAGATACTTTCTAATAGAGATGAATGGTTATTATAAATCCCTTGATGGGTCTTAATAAGTTTTTCTAATATTTAGAGAGAATGTCATGCATATTAAAAAAATCATTAAAATGTCGGTAAAATCAAAAAATTAATCTTATTTTTAAATAAAGTTCATGATTTAACCACCTCTCTTTTGACCAGGGTAATATGATTAAAGGTGCTTTATAATACTAAGGCTAGAGGATTTTTCCCCCATTTATTTTTGTCCATTTAAATCTAATAACAAATGACATTGGAAGGGCCCGGATTGAATTGAATGTCATAGTCATATGAATATTATCTTATAATAAAATAATTTGAAAAGATAAAATTAAAAAATAAATTTACAAGATGATATTATTCCTAATAAAAATAACGTGATAATAAGTGGATTAGATCACTATTCATGTTCTTATGATCTGGGGTAAAATTCCCGTTTTTCTTGGTATTATGTTGCTTTCATTATAATTATTCAAAGTCTGACAATTCAAAAACACACTCATGCTTCATAATACAGTAATACCTAATGGGTCATCAGTACCAATTTGTTTCCTAACCTAATTATTTAACTCTTTTTTGGCATCAACCTAATTATTTAACTCTTAAATCTCTAAGGGCTTGTTTGGATTCACATTTAAAAAATTCGTCCACGCAAGTTGAGACAAAACTCCTCTCACATACTTACCTCGTACACCATAAATCATATTAGAAAAATAGTTTCTACCGCTAATCCAAACAGGCAATAAGTTTGTGACTTTGACTCCTTCAAGGGTTATTTTATTTAAGAAATGAGAAAATTATCCTACAAGTCCTTATTATTCATTTTGTTTGAATTGGGCCCTCATTGTTTGATCCAATAATTTTATTTTATACTCTCTCCGGTCCTAATCATAGGACGTATTTACCTAACTTTGGAGAAATTAAGGATAATGTTAAATTAGTTAATCATATTTATTTTCCTAAAATACCCTTATTTAAAATTTAAAATGACATCCTATTACGTTGATTCTCTGTTTTTTCTTGTACATCTCATGCCTCACAAACGACTTCTCCAACTCGTTTATAGGATCGGGTTGGGGCTGGGCTGTGATTAATGTGTTTAATTATTATTGAGAAAGTATCAATAAGGGGTATTTTGGGAAGAAATCGACAAAAATTAGAACTTTATCTAATAATTAGGACCAAGATCAACTCTCAAATATTGTCCTATAATTAGGACTAAGGGAAGTAGCTCTTATTATTTGAATCGGGCCCTCATTGTTTGAATCAGTCAGCATCAATTGAGACCTTACTCCAAGCTAAAGTTCAACTCAACTCAACTCAAATCTAAATTAGTCGATAATACTTGATCATATATAATTTGGTTTGATCAAGGAAAAATAGAGGCTTAGTGTGAGACTTATCTTTTTTTTTTTATTTGATTAAAGTTTTTCCCATTAAGGCTTAGAAGAAAAAGGGTTTTTGCCTCCCACAATAAATGTATTTTGAATTTATGTTATACTTTTTAAAAGGATGAAGTTTCTTATCACCTCAATCAATAAGGTAGTATGATACTTATCTTTGTGGGACTGCATGTGTGAATGTGATATTCATTTCTCAATTCTTTGTTTCTTTTTTTCCCCTTTCTATTTTAGGAGATAAATTACTTTAAAGAATTTTGGTTCCAAATCCTAATTTTCCTGTTCTATTTTTAATGTTGAGCCCCATATGTATTTGTTTTTATCATTTTTAATCACATTATATTGTGGTTAAAATGAGCACACATTGAGGTCAAAACTAAGCAGCATTATATTGTCTCCAATGTGTTGTCGTTGATGTAAACCCAAAGGGCAATTCTGTCAATTTGCAGGAATTTAGTCTAGAAGCTATTATTTGAAGATCAACTCAGCTAGAGTACGTTTAAATCATTTTTTTTCTATTTATTTTGTAAATTTTTTTTAATAAGGCCATGAGCCAAGAGTCATTAATTGAAGCTCTCATTCTCAATAAACATTTTTTTCTTTCTTTTTTTAAATAAATTTTTTTTTCTACTTTTCTTCTTCTAATTATTATTATTATTGCCCTTTTTCAACTTCTTTTCTGCCTCTTTGTTTGCACTGTTTTTACGAGCATGAATTTGAATACCTAAGCGATATGGATCCACTAGATAACTTGCCCTAGAAACCCAAAAATTATACTTGAAAGTCACACCCAATAACTTAAAAACAAGCAAAGTTGTTAGACAAAGAAATAGAAGTCAAACGGAAAAAAAGATAGTGACTAGCTCTGATACCAATCTAATGTGGACCCAATAGGAAACTGTCCTAGAAAACTCAAAAATTATATAAAGGTTAGATACGAAAGCGAATTAATAATGAATAAAGAGAAAAAAAATGATCTAGAAATTAAGAATCTTGTGAACATCTATTCTAGAGAATACTAAGTATATGAAACCCAGCACCAAAAGAAAGCACGGTTCAAGAACTCCAAGTATAAACATAAGAGTCGATCAAGCTCTAGCGTCATTCAGTATTCCATTAAGAATACATAACCAATAAGTATGAATACTTGTTAAAAGAAATTATTATTCATAATTCTATAACTAAACTTCTTTTTAAAATAACATACATAGAGGGATATTTATAATCCTATAAACAAACTCAAACTGGAACTTTTAACTCACTAGGACTCTTCTAAGAATAATATTTTAAACTAAATAGTGTCAACACCCGTTTCCATTTCTATAATCGGAGAATAATAAAGACGGAATTCAATGAGCATACAGAAAGGTATAATTATGAAAATTTGGGCAGTATAACCCCTTAGGGTTATAGCTTTTCAAATTTCATAATTCAACCAAAAATCACATAAACCAAACAACAATTACCAACAACAATTTCATACTTAACATAAAGTTGAGATTGGTATAATTACCTCTTAAACTTCTTGGATGCTCTTACCCAAGGTACCTCCTCCTTCTCTTCTTGATCTCAAAGTGTGACTTCACCTCCATGGATTCATGAGAAACAGGAGTTTAGAGAAGGATTCTAAGGAAATACTATAAGAAAAACCAAAGGAACCATACTTACCTTAACCTCATCTTCTTCCTTCTCTCCAACTCTTGAAGTTTCTCCAAGCTCACACTCTCTCTCTTTTTCTCTTACTTTGGCCGAAATGTGCATAAGAAAGGGAAAAGAATGTGTTTATCATTTTGCCTCTTCTTTCTTCCTAGCCCTTAATCTCATCAAGGGTTGAGATTTCACCACCTATCATGCACCATTCCTCTTTCCATACCTCCAACCATACCCTCTTACTTTATGCTATAACCTCTCATTATGACCACCATGCCCATGTCTTCACTTGGTGTACACTCTATCTTTGTCATCATTGAGATGTTCATCTAGCATTTGACTTGTGCTTCTTAGAATTAAATTTTTCCCTCTCATTTTCATGTGTTGGCCGAAATTTTAGGGAGGAGAAGAGAAAAAATGTTTTTCATAAATTCCATAATTCATATAATTGTATTATGTATAATCCCCCTAATTTCACAGTTCTTGATGTATTCCATCAAGAATAATCCATTTATACATTCTTATTTATTTTCCTTGATTAATTGAAACTAACTTCAATTAATTAGAAAAATAATTAATCTTGGGTTAAATTGGCAAAATTGTGATTTTTCAATCACCTTTGCAATTTAATTAAATTCTTGAATTAATTTGTCCATTTCCTTATGAATATGAATATTTCAAAATTCATAAGATTTGAATTTATGAATATTCACCATTTTATTGAATTTCTCAAATAATTACAATGTATATTTGATGAATAAAATTTGAGGTATTACAAATAGCCCAAAAGGATAATGATGGATATGATTAAGGAAAAATGAATATATTAGGGATATTTCAAATAATGGAATATTTAATGAAGGATATTGGGAATATTATACATGAAAGGATACTAGATTATTTAAAATAATCTAATTTATAAATGGATAAGCCTCGCTGGATGAAAAAGATATTTTAAAATAGTACATATGGCTTCACATAATTGGACTATTGGGAATTTGTTTGGTGAACACATCACTCTTTCTGATTAATTGATGAGGAGTTTGGTAAGCACTTGAAAGAAGACGAAATCGTGTGCCAAGCAGCAGGCGAAACTTATATTTTATGTATGGCTACTGAATATATAAGCTAGATAATTAATTGGAAATAATAAAAAATTAATTAAGCTGATTATTTATTTAAAAGAAAAAGCAATGGCCTACTGCACAAGGTTCTCATATGAGGAGGGATAGATATATACAGCCTTATCCCTATAAGTGGAAATACTATTTCAAGATTTGAGGATTTATTTGGTGTGAGGGATTTGGAAGGGAGAGGAAGCGATGGAAAATTTTTATGAGTTGAATTTAAGAAAATTGAAGAATTGGAGTTGTAAAATTTTAATAAAAAGAATATATAAGATTAAAGAGTAAGAAAAATTAATTAAAAATTTCTACCCCACTTTTCTAACTTATTTAAATTTAACTCAAAAAAAAATTCCCAACACTCACCTGAATTTCCTTCCGTCCTCTCATTCCAAACCAGCCCAAAGTCACAACGACTTTACTATCTAATATATCTAAAGAAAGTGCGTAGTAACAATGTGAAATTGACAAACGGTGGTTTCATTGGCTGTGGTTTCATTGGCTGCTGGGATATCTTACTAACGGAGTGAAATAGAACACAGTAAGTTGAGGCTCACTGTATGAAGTGGTAACCGATAAGAACACATCTGCCTGGAGGTTATAGTAAATTAGTAACTATGAGTCTACTGGTGTAGCTACTAAATTAATTAAAAATGGCCCCTGTAAAAATTAAGGGGTGTGTGTAGATAGGAATAATTATTCGTTCGTAATTAAAACTGCTGTTGTAACCCTCGCTAAGCACTGTACACGTTAAACACATTAATTCTCATTCACGCAAGGAGGCGGCGCACATTCTCCAACAACTGATTACTCTCCCCTTTACTTCCCATGCATTCATCATTCTCACTTTCATGCTTCCTTCACACACACACACACACACACACACACACACACACACACACACACACACACACACACACACACACACACACACACACATATATATATATATATGTATGTATGTATCTCCTTTTTATCTATCCGGTTTATTATATACTGATCAATAGAGCGATGATTTGAAAAACTATACTTGAGGTTATACATAAGAAATGCAAAAGACTTTTTGTTGCCAACACAACCTTTTATTTACTCAATTATCCCCTTACCCAATTATCATGTGTGATTTAAATGATAACAGTCCCACTCTTCCCTTTTCAATTGCTTCTAAATACAACCTTCAACTTGATAACTGCTTTATTGGCCATTATTATTGAAATGATAACAGTCCCACTATTCCCATTAAAACTGCTTCATTGCCATATCAGTTTGTTACACCTTTTGGTATGCCCTAGGTTACACTTGCCTCTTCCCTTGAAAAATATGGACACTATCATATTTTATTTCCTTCACTGCGAAATGGGTATAAAAGAATGACCCATTAGCATACACAACCTTGCACATTTGGTATACACACTACAAACTCCGAATATCCAAATATGACAAGCATTCAGCATGATTTTATTTCCCAAATCAATGACAGCAAAGACACTTGGGTTATTGTTGCATGTGTGCTTAGGAAGTTGGTTGGTTGCAAAAGCACTCCTCCATATGATGTGTGGAAAGTCGGATTGATTCTGGTGGATCAACAGGTTTAACAAATATGTAAACCCGTTTATTATGCATTGACATGTATAATATCATTTACAAATTTTATGCCAAATCTATAGGGAACTACAATTGAAGGTTTTGTTACTCAAAACCGCTTGAGGGAACGTTACATGAAGGAGCTCCAAGAGGGTGAAGTTTACCAGTTCCAAAACTTTGAGGTGCTGGACAATAATGACCAATATAAGGTGACTCGAAACCCTTGGAAGATCAGATTTCACAACAAGACATTTTTCCAGGAATCTGATTTGCACATTTCAATGGAGGCATTCAACTTTGTCCTTATTAAAAACATTACAGATTACACAGTAGTTAATGAAGAACTAAACTGACATTACATTTAAACATTACATTTGTTTGTTACCAAACTGACATTACCAACAAAGCATAGGAAGAAACCACCTAGGTTTCACGTGGTTTTAATGTGAGTGTTGCCTTCACTTCTATTATTTTGATATATAAACTTCAATAATTATTACAGTATTTAAACATTGTATTTGTTTGAAAAATTGCTCTCTTGAAGTTGTCAATGACCTACTCATAGAGTTGTCAATGAGGCCATTTTTTTATTTTGCAGTTTTAAGGGACCATTTTTTCATTTTTCTTTTTTCTTAGAATTTGAGTGTAATTTTCCCATTATATTTTCAAAGTTGTATGATCACCCGTATCTTTCAGGTTAAAAACTTAAAATATTATTCACTTGCTTTCAAAAAAGTAGTACTTAGTTAGAGAATAGTGGTAAATAATATATTAATGGGTTTCAAGAATAAAATAAATTGATATTGAGTTACAGCTTATCACGACACTTAACAAATTACTTCTCAAACAAAGTTACAGGTTAGCAACAAAGACAAGGAGGAGTTAGGATTGTAAGAGATTGAGAAACTGCTGTGCAAAAATGGATGGTCTCTAAATGATTTGCTTGCATGCCAAAGCCAAGAGGCGAACACATTATAGACACTACAAACAATCTCTTTCTCTAAGAACTCAGCTTCGATAGGGAAAATTATGCAATAGAGGTTGAGAAACTAAAGACCTCACTAACATACAAGCAAGCTGGGATTTTCCAAGAGATAATGAGGTCTGTCAACAATACCAACGGTGGTGTCTATTTTGTCTACATGTACGGCGGCACTGGAAAAACATACTTGTGGAACACCCTAACAGTAGCAATAAGGGCCGAAGGACACATTGTAATAAATGTTGCGTCTAGTGGCATAGCGGCCACTCTGCTTCCATCAGGACGAACAACACATTCAAGATTTGCAATCCCTATAGACATCAATGAGGATTCAACATGTAATATCTCTCATAACTCATCACTAGCAGCTCTCTTGAAAGCGTCCAAAGCAATCATTTGGGACTAGGCATCAATGATCAAGAGGTATTGTGTGGAGGCTGTTGACCATACCTTAAGGAGTAATAAATAAAAAGTTATAAAATTAACTTCTAACAAAAGTATAAAACATTATAAATAACCCAGCATTCAAATTGCAGTTATAAGACTACTAATAATTACTTTGTCTTTTTTGGATACACTTTGGGAATGCAAAGAGACTAATATGTGATTTAATAGAAGGAAAAAAAATTTACAAAAATTAACCTCCAATAAAACACCATTACATTTGCGCGTAAAAAACAAAAAAAAACACCGTTAGATAATCCTTCATTGAAAAAAACATTATTATGCAGATACTCGTGCTTTATTGTTTCAACTTCCTATGGCCATATTATGATGTTTTTAATGGCCACCAATCAAAAGTTTACAAAATTGCTTTCACCAAAATGAAACCGGTAATAATTAATAATTAACAGTTGCAATAATGAAACACTACACAAAAAAATCTCAAAGCCTACATATATAAAGACCCATTCTTCCCAAAAATAGACTACAACAATCTCTCCATTGCATTACCAAGAACCCACGGCAAACAGCAACTTCAACACCCAAAATATGGCCAGTGAAGGAACTCAAACAACATTGGCTATGCTCAACAGTGACAGCCAAAACAGCAAAATTGCCATCAGCATCCTCAGGTTTGTGGAGGACCAGAAGAGAAACGCCACCAACACAACCAACATAATACACTTCTTCCTAATGGATAACGAGGTATAGTGACTCAAAAGATACAAAATAATATTTCAATAACATATTATATAACATTCACCACTCACAGTTCCCACAACTACCTAACCAATCAACTGACCAACTATGTCTACAGTTCACCAAAATGCACGTAATACTGGTCGACCATACGGCATTCAGTAGGTTCAAAGTGATCATAAAGGAAGGGCGGTATTACTACTTCAAAAACTTCATCGTTGTTGAAAACACCATGCCCCTCCAAGTATGCGATCATCCATATGCCATCGTATTTGGAAAAGAAACAGAAATACTCTTATATGAAGGAAATGGCATACCCGCAAATGCATATGAAAGCTTGCCACTATACAGAATTGTGAAGGAGAAAACGGCATTGCCGTACTTAAGAGGTCACACCCGTTCTTAGCTTACCTATATGCTTCCTAATTCAAATAACTCTAGCTAACAAATCTAATGCCACAACCGTTGAAATGTACATGCAGATATTATTGGTTTGGCGAGGAGCCCGGGACGGTACAAACTATATGCTGATGCAACGGCCACAAGCAACTACCAGTCAAGGATGCGCATCACATTGACAGACTATAGGTGAGGCACAAGTATATAATTTACTAGCCATATTGAACGGCCATCTCCAAGTTCGGACTTTTGCAAATAAATTGATTGAAATGATATGATGCAATAAAGGATAACAGACTCTCTCCCTCATTACTTCCAGTGAGATCTGGATGACCTCCACTCTTCTCTTAAAAAAACGTGCCAACAAAGAAAAAGAAATTTACATAACAAGAAAACACAAACACAACAACAACTAAAGCACAAATTTCCCCACAAAAAATACATGAACTTGGGCCCCCTACAAGTTCAACTGATGACATGCAATTGAATTACCTCAGTACCTAAACTCCTAGAAATATAGGAAAGGGACGGGACATTTTAGCATACTAAGAAAAGACTCACAGTGCTGGCATGCAACAAAACAGCCAAACTTACCCAAGCTATATTACCGACTGGATAATGGCGGCCCGTGCAACGCATGGGGAGAACACCCTAGTTATTACTCAAGTCACAGCAACTTTACTATTACTACTCTGTTTAGTATTACTACTCTGAGGTTCACCCTCTTAGCTATTTATTTATAACAAAAAGAAAAGTATGCTGATGATTTTCTAAAATATTCATTTTAATCATTTGTATTCACAAACTATTTCCTTTATGGAAAATCTATTTAATATATGCTATCAACAAAGCGTTTAAAATAAAAATAAAAATTGGTGAAACTAGCTCTTATGTTTCAACAGAGAGAGTTTTTTTTTTTTTTTGCCATCTACAGAGAGATTAATTAATTAAACGTGAGAAAATGACAAGTGAATGAACGATTGTTGTCAGATCAGTAGCATGTTGGTTGTTGGCGTTTTCTTTGTCCCATTTCCATGTTCAAGTCAAGACCTGCTTTATTTTTTTAAAAAAAGGAATTTTTTATCTGTTAGTTTTTGGAGTTACATGATCCTTTTATTCTGCCGCAGATTTCTGCACCCTATTACACAATAGAGATGCTAGTTAAATACTAAGAAATAATTCTTTTGTAAAAGAAATATCTTGACCCAATTAAACAAACTTTTATTCTAGTGGAAGCTTTGTCCACTAATTAAATATGACGTCTGGAATTTGAATTTGTATGAACGTAAAATAAAAAAGTCTTTGTTCGGCAAAAAATAAAAATAAAAAAGTCTTTGAAATAGTTATCTCTAATTGAGCTTAACAATTTTCAAGTTTGATCAGTCAGATAGCCATATAAATAAGAAGAAAAATCTTAGAGGATAACGACAATGAATAAAATGTTGTTGGAAGAGCTATCCCTCTTTTGACTTTATAATGTTTGAATATGACCCAATAAGATAATTATCTAATAAATTTAGGAAAATCTATCAGGACAACAAAATTTGTTATACCTTTGTGATTCTTTGCATGCTGGATACTTTTGTCATATGCTTTAGCATGTCACGTAAATTGATTTTGTAACATTGAGTTAATTCATAGTTATGGGTTTTAATACTTTTTGACTTTATAAAAAATTTATGAGTTGAATTTTGAGGGCTCATAAAAGTCAGCACGTGCCTCAAGACTAAAGAAGAGTATTTATAGAAGTTTTTATAAATATTGTCCGTCACTAAGATCCTCGCATAGCAGCAAAATCTAAAATCATAACCTTAAAAGTTGAGTCAACTTATCAATTGGACCAATTTTTATTGATTGGGGCATCATAATACTTTATTCTTGAATTAATATTTGATATCAAGGCATGCCATAACATATTCTGGTGTGTATTTTGAAATGACCAAACCCATTATTACAGTAAGAGTGGAGCCATCAAAGATTGTTTGGCTGGCTCTTCAACTCAGTTATTATATGTCAGAAAATTTTGAATTCATCAGAGATTGTTTCTTTCTTCGTTTTTTTTGCCTTTTGGGCATCATCATAGATCCTCATAGAAATGGGGACCATAATCATTTTCTCTCAACTTTGGCGAGTTAAAAAGATTATAAAGTTCAAAGATGGAGCATATTAAAGATGTCAAGATGACAATGGTGGGGCCGTAATATGTGAAAAGAGAAAACACCAAGGTAATTAAAATTGGGTCAAGGATTAATGGATCAAATCGGAGCTAACCTAAAACTAAATCGGTGATCAATTAAAGATTTTAGGATTATTAATATGAAATTATAAAATAAAAAATAAAAAATTTGATTTTTTAAAAAAATAAAAAAAAAATCAGACGGACTGGATCATCAGACTGGACCGATCTATTGATCGGTTTGGTAGTTTCTAGATCATACTGGCCGGTCCAGTTTGATTACACTGGAAAACACACTTTGAAATCTATCTATTGATTGAAATGCATTTTTGTTAGGTAATTGGGGTCCCACTTTTAACCCTTTTCATTTCATTCCAGATAGATTTTATGACACTTCTATTCTTCACCTAGATGTGCCTTCAGAGGAAGAAGAGATATGGGAGGTGGGTCCCTTACCTCTCCTTTAGAAAAAGAATCCAATGCACAAATTAAGAGAGAGAAGAAATAGGGGGTGGGCTTCATTCAGGTGCATCTCATTCCCATCCATTTTTTTAATTAGAAAGGTATATACTAACAGCCTAATGTTATAAACGGAATATAACCTATAACTTTCCATTTATAAAAGAGTTTTCATATAATTGGGTTATAAAATTATTGACATTCTCTATCCATATAAGCTAGTGGTTCAGAAACCAAACACTCAATTTCTCCTTTCAAATCTGAATGCATTACAATGAAACACAACACCTATTTATACTACTAAGGAAAGAGATGTAATGATAAAATTAAACACCATAATGAAACTAACGCAAAAGAGATACAATTAATTAGTCAAAAGGGAAGTTAGTTGTTCAAAAGGAAGCCAACAACTCCACCACACCAACTCCATTGTCTGCCACTGTTCCATCCTCTCGGGGTTGGACAGGACTCGTCCTTGAGTTAGAATCGACAACCTTATCAACATATGGAGATAGATCCGCAACATTGAAAGTGGCTGAAACACCATAGGTACCAGGCAATTCCACTTTATAAGCATTGTTGTTAATTTTCTGCACAATCTTGAATGGACCATCAGTTCAAGGAGACAACTTAGCGTTCGACTGTTTAGGAAAACGTTCTTTCCTTAAATGTATCCAAACCAGATCTCCTACATTAAAAAATTGCTGCCTTCGATGCTTGTCCCTTTGTGCTTTGATTTTCAAATTTTGCTTCTGAATCCTATCTCGGACCTGCTTATGTAGTTTCTTGATTTCTTCAGCCCTTTGGTCTGCATCTGTACTGTAATACTGCTTGCCAGTTGAAGGAATCAGGTCAAATGGATTGAGAGGTCGAGTGCCATAAACAACTTTAAAAGGGCTCTTTCCAATGGTTTGGTTGGTTGAATTGTTATAAGCAAATTCAACCTCGCTTCAAATTCTTTCCAATAAAGCTCTGTAGAAGATTGCCAAGAATCTTGTTTATACCTTCTGTTTGTCCGTCCGATTGAGGGTGACTAGCACTGCTAAATTAAAGTTTAGTTCCCATATTTTTTTAGAGAGTTCTCCAAAAGTGGCTAAGAAATTTAACATCACAATCAGACGTGATAGTCTTTGGAATGCCATGGAGACTAATAATGTCTTTAAAGTATAGATCAGCAACTTGCACAACATCATTAGTCTTTTGACAAGGAATAAAATGGGCCATCTTTGAAAATCAATCCACAAACACCATGACAAAATCTTTCTGCCTCTGAGTTTGTGGTAATCCAAGCACAAAATCCATGCTTACATTTTCCCATGGTGCTTCTAGGACTGGTAGAGGCATGTATAATCCTGTATTTTGACCCTCGGCTTTGGCCAAATAACATATTCTGCATCTTTGTATGTGCCTGTTGATATCTCGTTCAAGTTTTGGCCAGTAGAAATTCTCTTTGACTAGAGCAACTGTTTTGTCTCTACCAAAATGACCAGTTGAACCTCCATCGTGAGCTTCCCAAATTATTACCTCCCGCAAAGAACACTGAGGGATGCATAGGGTTTTGCCTCAAAATAAAAACCCATCATGTCTATAATATTGGTGGAAAGGTTGTCCTACAGTTGCCTCCCACATTCCATAAAAATCTAGGTCATCCTAGTACAACTCCTTGACGCATTCAAACCCAACAACTTTGGCTTGAATTGTTGATAGTGATGTATGACGGTGGCTAAGAGCATTAGCTACTGTGTTTAAAATTTCAGCCTTATGTTTAATCAGAAACAGATAAGACTGTAAGATTTCACTCTAACGAGCATGCTTACGACTGATCTTTTACTAAGAGTTCAGATACTTTAGGGCTTCATGATCAGAAAAGAGTATGAACTCTTTACTTAGGAGATAATAACTCCAGTGTTGTAGAGCATGAACAATGGCATAAAATTCCTTATCATAGGTGAAATATTTGAGCTTAGCTTCATTAAGCTTCTCACTGAAGAAAGCAATTGGATGGCCTTCTTGACTCAGGACGGCACCAATTCCATTGTTAGAGGCGTCACAACTGACCTCAAACACTTGGTCAAAATTAAGAAGGGCTAGCACAAGAGTTTCTGTGAGGCGTTTCTTCAGTTCTTCAAAACTTTTATGAGCTTTCTCTATCTATTGGACTTGTCTCCCTTGATGCAATTCGTGAGAGGTACAGCAATGGAACTAAAGTTTCGAATGAACCTCCTATAAAAGGAAGCTAATCCATGGAAACTTCTAACTTCTTGGATAGATTGCGGCGTCAACCAACTATTAATGGCTTTAATTTTGCCTGGGTCAACCGTATACCCTTTTATAGTGATAATATAACCCAGAAAAATGACTTCATTTGTCAAGAAAGTACACTTCTTCAAATTAGCATAAAGTTTTTGCTCTCGAAGAACTTGCAACACTTGTCGTAAATACTCCAAATGATTCGTTAGGCTCTTGCTGTAGATAAGAATGTCGTCAAAGTAAACAACAATAAACTTGCTAATAAAAGTGCAAAGGACCTGGTTCATCAAGCGCTTAAATGTATTAAGAGCATTTGTCAACCCAAATGGCATCACATTCCATCCGTACAACCCATCTCTAGCTTTGAAAGCCGTCTTCCATTTATCTACAGGGCGAATTCGGATTTGATGGTATTCACTACAAAGGTCAATCTTAGAAAAAGTAGTAAAGCCATATAATTGGTCGAGCATGTTGTAACCCCCTTCCCACCTGAGGCCGAGATTAAGTTTTTAAACTCATAATTAAGTTGTAATTAGAGACCATAATTAAAGATGGGACTTATCAAAGAAATCTTTTGCCCAAAAATCGGATTTTGCAATAACTTTTCTAAACTCAATTACAATGGTCTCACATTCACAATACGAAACAACAATGGCCTGAACAGGTGGATTCCATTTACAATTATCAGAGTGCAAATAAGTTCCCGACTCACTCGGGTTCCAATCATAATTAAAGGGATTTACACAAGGCACAAAGCCTACAATTCATACCCCTAACTTGGGGATTACACAAAATCCACTATATCCAATTCCAAAATACACAATGATAACCATCAATTCCAAAATACACTCCTAAACAGGAGCTCTAACTACTCTTCGTCGCCCGCTTGCCTCTCGATCCTTCGGCCCTGTCTAAAAGGTTTAATTTTTGGGAGAGTGAGATTCTAAAGAATCCCCGTAGTAACAAGACAATCATATAATGTACAATAATAATGCATGTAATCAAATCATCATCCACACAAGCAACTACAACGGCAGTTGCAGCGGCAATGGTTAGTATGACACATGTCATTCCTGACGATTGCTCACGCTGAATTGCTCACGTTGTATTGCATCACAACAATCAACACAGTATAATTCACCACAGCTGGGATCCATATAAAGCATATCATATTCGCAAGCCACATAGGCAAGATACACACACACAGCCCACGGCTGGTTTTCACGTACGCCGCCCCTACGGGTCGGATTCACAAAGATCCATGTCGATTATGACGGCAGTCCAACGGCCGACTAGAGATGACCACTGTCACTCCCTATACGGCTCACGCTGACCTGCTCGCGCCGTAATGGACCATGGCACACATTTCACAAGTTCAATGATAAGATATGCATACCAAAACATCATACAAAATATGAGAGAAAAGTCACTACCTTGATCCTTCCGTGCGTGTCCTAACGCCGGTCTCTCCCGAGGAAGGCAAATGTCAAATCCTATATTCACAATTAGGGACGAAGAGTTATTCTTTATTCCAAGACTTAATCCACTTTATAGTACTTAATTGGTTATCATTATTGCTCTTTTAGAGTCCTTAAATACCCCTAACAAAACTCCAAAGGGTAGGAAGAACTATCCCAAAGATCCCCTTTTGGAAGCACAAAACTGAGATTTTACACTGTTTCACTCGAGCACAGATGACCATGCTCGAGCACAAGTACGGACATCACTCGAGCACAAATGCTCTCACTCGAGCATTGGTACGGACAGCGCTCGAGCACAAGAGAGTGAGAGACAGCGAGTGAGCACCCGAGAGCACAAAGAAGTTTTCAGAAGCAGGCTCACTCGAGCACAAATGCCCTCACTCGAGCACAAGTACGGAATTCACCTCAAGCACAAGGAAGTGAGACAGAAAGCACACGCCCGAGAGCACCATCCCACACTAGAAGCACAAGCTCACTCGAGCACACACGGCTCACTCGAGCACGGTGCCCATACCCGCGAGTGAGAAGGCACACCTGCGCACCTACTCACGAGTGACAACCCGAGAGCACCACCTCCCACCTGAGGCACAAGCTCACTCGAGCAGACACCCAGTGCTCGAGTGAGAAGGCTATGCTCGCGAGTGTCAGAGCACACTCTTGGCATCCACCCGCAAGTGAAGACCCGAAGCAACCCTTCACTCTGAACTCCTACTATCACTCGAGCAGACCATGCCCACTCAAGCACAAAGCGATGTGCTCGAGCATCGCTCATCAAAAACCCAGACGAACTCGAAGCACAAAAGGGAAAAACCACCCAGCACTCGAGCAGAGTTCATCCCTGCTCGGGTGATATTCATCCCTCACTCGAGCAGACCCATCTCTGCTCGGGTGATCCTCATCCTTCACTCGAGCAGACCCCTCCCTGCTCGAGTGAATCCCTCAGATAGCAGAAAACGCAGAGACAAAGGCACTCTCCTTAACCTTTGCCCAATTGATTCCTATGGATACCAAAACTTAACCCAAAGCCATTCCCCCACAAAAACACCCAATAAACTCAATGGAATACTTAGAATCATCAAAATCCTACTCCATTATCATGCTTTGGGTTTTGGGCAACAATTTCATCAAAACACAAATCTTAACCAAACTTCTCATTTCAATTAGCAATCAATCTATCTATCCTAAACTCATTCCAAAACACTATTCTCATGCCAAAAACATACCAAATGAACAGTGGCATCCAACTTTCGGATTCAAGCCAAAATTCCCAGAATTTATAAACTATTCCAAATGGCATGAAACTTAGATAGATAGGTTAGTTTCACTCACCTCTTTCACTTTTCCAAAGACACTCTTTGATTCACCACTTTCCAAATTTTCGTGTAGCACAAATCAGCACCAAATGGCCACACTATACACACCAAAATAAAGCCCATGATTCAAGGATCAACATTTAAGAAGGGAACTTGAGCAATGGAGATCATTTACTTACCCAAAAATCAAGCTTTTCCTTCCTTCCTTTGGGCACAAACTGACGAGAGAGAGAAAAGAGAAAGGGAGCACGAGAGAGAGAAAGAAATGGAGAGGAGAAGCAAAAGTGATCATTTGTCCTCATGTGGTCTCATCCATTGGCCACCGCCACGCCACATGTCAGCATCTCCTTCAATCCCACAATGAGCTCACACAAGCTTAATACACTAGATTCCGACCCACGGTCAAGGAATCTCAACCCTTGATCTTAAATACCACACATATGCACCAATATTTCCAATTTCCACTAATTATGACATTAATTATTATAGCCATAAATCACATAATAATTCCAATAAATTCATAATTATCATTAATAATCATGATTATCCCTTAATCAAAAATTGGGATATTACACATGTCATCAAGCCTGGGTATCAGAAATCGATACTTAATTATGATCTTGTTGACTGCACGACAATCTATGCACATTCTCCAGCTTCCAGCTTTCTTGGGAACTAGGAGTACAGGTACGGTACAAGGGCTGACACTTTCACGTATCAATCCTTTTTTCAGCAATTCTTCAATTTGGCTTTGAACTTCATCATGTTCTTGCAGACTCATTCTGTAAGCTGGCCTGTTAGGAATTACTGCTTTTAGGATAAAATCCATAGCATGTTGAATGTCTCGCATGGGTGGTAATCCTGACGGAATTTCATCTGGAATCACATCAGGAAACTCATCTAACAATGGCTACACTTTAAGTAGAATAATAGTTCCGGTATTTGCCTCGAGCAAAAGAAGAAAACCTATGACTTGGCTTTTTGTTTTGGTCACCTTCTCAACTAAAGACACTAATGGCTTGGATTCGTTTTTTCCTTTATTATGTTTATCAGGTGGTAAAGGTGTGAGCTGAATCTTCATGCCATCCTTCTGGAAGGAATATATTTTTGCATGACCATCATATAGAATGCGTCGATCATATTACCAAGGTCTCCCTAAAAGAATATGACAGGTATCCATGGGAACAACATCACACCAAACTTTATTATGATAACTTTTACCAATAGAAAAGGTAATAAGGCATCATTTTGAAACTCTTACCTCGCTGTCCTGGTTAAGCCATTGGTGCTTGTAAGGGTACGGATGGTTATGAGTCTGTAGTTGTAACTTTTCTACCATATAGTTGGAAACTACATTTTCACAGCTTTCGTTGTCAATAATGACGTCACATACTTTACCTTGAGTAGTGCAGCAAGTATGAAAAATGTTGTGACGTAGCCAAGGCTCTTCTTTCACAGTTGCTGTATGCAGGCTTCTCCTAATCACAAGTGATTCACCGTGATCAGCAGGAGTAACTTCCTCATCAAATAATGGCTCCTCATCAAATATTGGTTCCGTTTCAGGCATAGGCTCCCTTTATTCTTCAAATACTGTAGAAGCTTCCCCTTTAATAATGGTGACAACTCTGTGGTTAGGGCAGTTAGACCCTTGGCATTTGAAGCACTTAGGTGCTTTGGAGCTGAATTCCCTAGCAGCCTTTGGTGGAGGCGTGCTTGAAGAGTTAGGATGATGCATTTATGGCTTACGCCTATCAAAAGGAATTATGGTTAAGGAAAACGGTTGGTACGGAGGCCTTCTAAGGCAACTGCTTCTCGATACGGATGGCTAAATGAATGACGTCATCCAAAGTCCAGTATTGCTGGAGTTGTCCTGGATGGGTGATATTCGCATTTAACCCTCCGAGATAACAAGCTATTGTTTGCTCCTCCCTTTCTTATATATCACATTTCATCATAAGTTTCTCAAATTCCCTGATATAATCCGCTACAGACATAGTCTTTTGGCGAAGATTATGTAATTGAAGGAAATTATCTTGATAATAATTTTCCGGAAGAAACTTACGTGAGAGTCCGCGTCGCATCTTGCCCTTTCCTTCTCTTTCACGCCTTGTCTTGAGATTCTCCCACCATATAGAGGCATATTTTTTTTAGTTTGATAGCGACAATTTTAACTTTCTGCTCATCAGGAATCTCTTTGTACTTAAAAACTCGTTCAACAGTTTATAGCCAGTCGATGAATTTATCCGGCTGGAGTCTTCCCTCAAATTCAGGTATGTCTACCTTAATATCATTATGGCGGAATAGTTGTTGTCGAGGACGATGGCGGTAGTAAGGAGATGACAAACTGTGACTATTCAAATCATCTTCTGAGTGCTCTCTACGAGTTTCGAGCAAGGCCTGCTGTTCTGCTATAGTGACCTTTGGTTCTTGTATCCAACGTCTCATCTCCTCCATCTCAATCTTGTGTCTATTCTTACATCTTGGAGGCATTTTGTAGTTTGGTTTTTGACAAGTTATGACTTAAGTACGCAGTTATTAGGTATAAGGCGGAAGGGTAGGGGTAGGATTTGTGTTTTTTGGAAAAGTCAAGGGTAAAATAGGAAATTTGGGGCAACAGTGTAATTTTGGCAGAATCTGGGGGTCAAAATGCAATTTCAAAAAGTACAGGGGTCATTTCGATGATGTGGCTGTTGTGACATGTGGCAGTTAACTATTGGATGAGCTGACGTTGACTAAGCTGACGTGGTGGATGACTTGCCTGATGGTGTGGCAGTTGCTGACTGTTCAATGACGTGGCGGATTGAGACACGTGGCGGTCGATGGGTGGATGAGTTGTCGATGACTGGACAGGACTTGCTGATGTGGCCGATGACGTAGGTCGTCTTCAACCTCAGAATAGCGCGTGGCCGGCGCTTGTGCTCCTTTGACGGCTTGTGGTTCTCAGAGGCTATGCGTGATGGCGCGTGAAGAGGTTTCACGGTGGTGGGCGAAGTTTGTCCTGGGTTTTAGGACCTTCTGAACATGATGGCGAGGTCAGATTTAGAAAAAAAAACAACATCAGGATGGGATTCACACACCCTGTTTTCTTCACATTTTCTTCTCTCAACCTACTCCTCACTCTCTCATTTTTTGGTATTCTGGAACAAGGCTCTGATGCCAAATGGTTCAAAAACCAAACACTCAATTTCTCCTTTCAAATCTGAATGCATTACAATGAAACACAACACCTATTTATACTACTAACGAAAGAGACGTAATGATGAAATTAAACACCATAAAGAAACTAAAGCAAAAGAGATACAATTAATTAGTCAAAAGGGAAGTTAGTTGGTCAAAAAGAAGCCAACAACTCCACCACACCAACTCCATTGTCAGCAACCGTTCCAGCTAGTTAGATCAATGGTTTATAAGCATGACATTTGAGAGAGATACAACGAAGTGTAGGTCTACTACCCCTCTATATACATGGATTGAATTACATACATAATTTCTCAATTTGGCTTGGTTAAATCGATATGAATCCCGTATTAAGCCTCAAAAGTAAAGGCGAGTTTATAAGAGTGTCTTAAAAATATATCAGTCTTTTAGGATAGAGTTTATGCTCATAATACAATCTTGAGCAATAGTAATTGACTCATATATATTAGGTTAGCTGAACACTTAAGCATCACAAAAGTGACTTTATCACTCCCCTAATAATCTCTCCATGTAACTTCATTCTGAAATTCGTTAAGGTGACTTTGTTTTAATGTCAAGGGGTGAATCAAAGAGATTTTGTGGTTTTCTAGTTTGTGATTGAGAGGTAATTGTGCATTGTAGGTCTCATTTTCCATTTGCTTTTGATGGCAATTAGTTGTGAGTGTATGCATAATTAGGATGTGATATGTTAGGCTATCCCTCTCATTTTAGCTTAGCACCTTACAATACTCATTCTTACAAAAGATTACTATTAAAAAAGTCAATTAATTGTATCACTACTAGAAAAAAAAAGGCTTTTAAGTCCTGGTTTAAGTCCAATCTTGTATCGATCGGTTTAAAAAATCTATCATTATTAAGACTGGACCTACGACCGGTCTTAAAAATTACCCTTTCAGACTGGTTGGTTAGATAACCGGTGTTAAACTATTTCAATTTATAATAAAAAATGCCCACTTTTTAGATGAAGTAATTTCATACCCAATTTAAAAGCGGGCATTTTTAAAAGCTATATTATGCCATATCAATTCTGCAGACAGAGATAGCCCTAAAAAAATATACAATCAACATAAAAAAAATATAACTAATAATCATGAATCTAAAGCCCTGTATTATTAGATAATTAGTGAATCTTAATTTTGACATTTATTTTTTTAAGGTTTACTTTTTTTGCTTGCATTTTCCCTACCTCCAAAGGAGTTAAATGATTTTTTAGTGTTGGATTTAGTGGATGCAATTTTAGGCCCGACATTTGCATGTTGTTGACGCATAATTTATATTGTGAGCATCCCTACAGTTGAATGCATACACCGGATTGGCTGTTAGGTTGCCATACACCGGTCAAGAGTTAAACAACGATTCAGATTAATGTATTTATACCTTGTCCACTACGACCGGTTTGAATATAATTAAATTATATATTTAACATGAACAATATCCCAGATAATATCATTTACTAATAAAGTGTACATATATATTCTATCATAGAATTAACTTATCACTCCAGAGACAGAAAAAACAATAGAACAAAGATACAAGAGACATGATTAAGATCAAGATGAAAATTAGACATAAAAATATTTTTTTCATTAATAATATTTTTTTATGCTGTCCGATTAAATCAGCATTAGTACATAGATTAAAAAAATATTTTACATAATAAACAAACCTTCAATCTTCCTCCTCATCGCCAGAGGCAAAGGAGGAAAAGGCGGGGTCATCCGAAAGGTTGTACTTGACATCATTGTCGTGAGTACAAAGTTGAGCTTGCTATTGACAGTGTGGATAAATGTGAACAATCTTCTAATACGTTTGTCTATATAATCCACCCTCGAATGGAGTTGCTGAAGAAGCTACTTCGTTGAAGGTGGTGGAGGAGCTGGCTGTAGAGGAGGTGGAGGAGGAGAAAAAGGAGGACGCACATAATTAGTCATAACGTGTACCATATTGATATTCTAGAGACGAGAGGAAGAGGAGCTGAATGTGAAGAAACGAAAGCAATGAAGAGTTTAAATAGACAAGACGCATGAAGATTACATTTATTGAAGTGGCCTCATATTTTGAAGAGATGTTTAGTTAGGAAGTTTACTTTAGAAGTTGAAGAATCTCTGAAACATTTAAGACTGATTATAAAAAAATGATAGTATCTAAAATAATATTTACAGCGGATGTATAAGCGTCCAATGTAAAAAGAATTTAAATTTTTAAATTTAACCAATCTATAAAATATTATTTTGACTGTGCAAAAGTGCAACCGGTGTTAAGTTGTATCAATATTTACAAAAATATCACTGGTTATACTTTTTAAATTGTCACTGCCTATAAAGGTCTAGATGTAGCGGTTTTATAGGCATTTTTTCTAGCAGATATTTTGAAAATTCAATTGCAAAAAAAAAAAAAAGAGTAAGAGAAAAATCTCCTTAAAATATTTGAATTCTAAATTAGGACCTAGAAATGTTTAGTTACTATGAATTTATAAATATTCATCTGGAATTAGTTTTTTAAAATATTATTAAAATACCCTAAATTTGAAAAAACAAGATGGCAACAACAATTTAATAAGTAATAACCTCAATGTATCAAATGACAACAACTAAACTAGGACAACTAATTTTTACTGAAATTTGTCAACACTCGTTTCCATTTCGATATTCAAAGAGTAATAAAGACGGAATTCAATGGGCATACAGAAAAGTACAGTTATACTGATAGAAATATTCGTTCACAATCCCGATATCATTCGTTAACAAAATACAGAAAATACAGCAGAAGTTTTAATATTTACAAATTTTACCAAAATATCACAAAATAGACTAATTATGACCACGATCTTGTCCTCACCTTGAGACATGTGCCGCTCACTTTCTGGCGTCAACGTCCTTGCCCTTTTCCCCACTGGTACCCACTGAGGTATTTGTTTAATAATAGGGTGAGATTCCGAAGAATCCTCGTAGAGACATGATATCGTCTATAGAGAATGCGAAAAATAAATATGACATGCGCTAAGGCATGCAAAAATTAATGAAAAATATAAACACATCATCGTCATGTATACATGAGTAGGACTCAGCCCTACAATCTACACCGGTTGGACTTCTGCCAACTCCCAGTGTAAGTGCACTTCTAGCACTAACTGCCCCTTTCTAGGCAAATCATTTTGATTAATAAAGTGCATTTACAAACAATGACATCCACACAATCATATAACTATGGCATAATGTATAAAGGATAATGCCCCTACTTCAAAGCTTTATAATCCCTTTTTCCGGTGTGTCTTGTAACACATGTCGTTCCGACTTTCGAATCGGTCCTAAAATATTAAATGTACCAGAAATAGGCCATAACTTATCAAAGTATCATTTTAGAATCTTCCATAGTGTTTCTTGTGGTTATATTAATCTATGGTGAAAATTTACCAAAATGCCCCCAGGACCTCGGCCTGGCCCTGCTGTACCCTGCCCGATGGCATGTTTTTCCAAAATTTTGATTAAAGCTATTCTGACTTATTTTCACCCAAGGAATCCATTTTCAGGCTCAAAATCACCAAACTCAATGTCAAATTACAAAATACCCTTGACAGCCCCTATTTAGGGATTTCAATGGCATTTTCGTAATTATGCTTTTTCGGCCTCTACCGAAAATGTGTCCAATTGTAAACCCACCTATTTTTTTCCAATGAGTCCAATGGAACCATTTATTTCATGAAAATCCAACTCCTAGTACCATTTCTGGTCCTGGCCAAAAATATGAAGAAAAATAGAAAAAATGAAGCTTTGTGTTTTAGCTTCTAAAACTTGTACTTTTCCACTTTTAATCATTGATTAACTCATTTAAACACTTCATAATCATGATTTAAAGGATTTTGGTCAGCATAACCCCTTAGGGTTATAGCTTTTCTAATTTTACAATTCAACCCAAAAATCATAAAAACCAAACAACAATTATCAACAACAACTCAAGAAGGCAAGTTCATGAAGTTAGCCTCTTTGGCTTCTTGGTTTCCTCTTACTCTAGGCTCCTCCCTCCTCTCTTCTTGATCTCAAAGTGTGTCTTCACCACCATAGATTCATGAGAAATAAGGGTTTAGAGAAGGATTTCATGGAAGATCACAAGGAAAATGCTTAAGAGATAACACTTATCTTAATCTTCTTGCTCCTTCTTCTCTCTAGCTCCCAAGAACTTCACAAACTCTCTCTCTCTCTCTCTATCTTCCTTGTGGTTGGATGAAATGTGTGTATGAAGGGGAAGGGAAGATGTTTTATTGACTTATTCATCTTTCTTTCTAGCCATAGATTTAATCAAGAGACCAAAATGTGCCACTTGTCACCATATTATCTTCCTTCATGATTTCTTCATTGTCTTGCCATTAATTTAAATCAATTGCTTCCCTTATTTTGCTCCTCAAAACCGTGCTTCCCTCTCCTCTTACAAGACAAAAAAGCTTTCTTCCATGCAATCAAGTTTGTCTCTTCCTTTACTCAAGCTTTTCCCTTCATGCATTCACCATACCCTCTTACTTTATGCCATAACCTCTCATCATGACCACCATGCCCATGTCTTCACTTGGAGTACACTCCATCTTTGTCATCATTGAGAGGTTCATGTAGTATAGCTTCATTCATGTAGCATGTGATCATGAAATCAATTTTTCTCCTTATTATTCATGCTTGGACGAAATTAAAGAAAGAAAGGGAAGAAAATTGTTTTTCACAATTCCATAATTCACATAATTGAATTATTTATAATCCCCCTTAATTTCACAAATTCTTGATTTATTCCACCAAGAATAATCCCATTATGCATTTTCCTTTATTTTCCTTAATTAATTGAAATTAACTCCAATTAATTGAAAAATAATTAATCTTGGGTTAAATTGGCAAAATTATGATTTTGCTATCCCCTTTGTAATTTAATTCAATTTTTGAATTAATTTTCCCATTTCCTTATGAATATGAATATTTCAAAATTCAATATTTCAAGAATAATCCCATTATGCATTTTCCTTTATTTTCCTTAATTAATTGAAATTAACTCCAATTAATTGAAAAATAATTAATCTTGGGTTAAATTGGCAAAATTATGATTTTGCTATCCCCTTTGTAATTTAATTCAATTTTTGAATTAATTTTCCCATTTCCTTATGAATATGAATATTTCAAAATTCACAAGATTCAAATTCATGAATATTCACAATTTTATTGAATTTCTCAATTAATTACATTATATTTTAGGTGAATATAAAATTTGGGATGTTATAAAATTTCTTGCTAAATATCAATATATAGACAACAAATTAATAAATAATAATTTTAACTTATCAAATAATAATAGCAATTAAGAAGTGATAACTAATTTCATTAAGAGCAGTTAGATCATTTCAGAAAAAAAAATTAATTTCCGATGTCCCTAAATTTTTTAGAAATTTAACTATTTTGAGAGACTATTATGAGATTCTCATGCATATTTCGTTAGTGCTTATATACGTCTTTCTCCCTAGACAAAACCATTTATTTACCTTCAAATACTTTTTAAAGTTGCTTAAAAATATTTTTTTAGAATTGGTTGCAATTAAAAAAAATGTAGAACATCCTCAAACGTCATTTTCGCAGTTTCATAAGCTGAGTGTACGATTGTGATGATTTGGTCAAATATTTGTGTCGTGGTCTGGTTGCTTTCCTTCATTCATGTCAATTATAATCTCATTGCCATCGTCCAATTCCGCCGTTCATGCCAACTTATTTTCTTAAATTTTGTTAAAACCATTCTGGCATTCTCACATAATCTCCATTATTTAAAATATTCGCACACAAAATAAGTCTGTATAATTGATAATTTATCTAAGGTATTATTTGCCTTTGCCACTAAGGAAGTTGAATTGCCGATAAGTCGAATTGAAATATCAGTCCTAAAAAAATTGAGATATATAATCTGCCCGCCTTTTGCAACTGAACAGTCCAAACCAAACCAAACAGAAATTAACATGGTGGCTCCCAGAAGATGACGACCGGCAAAGACAAGCGGAGTAGGTGACCGGCGGCGATGAGTGAACTCCACGGTGACTCTCAACGTTGTGAGACGTGATACGGTTAGAGAGAAGAGGTAGAAGGTTTTCAAATGAATGAGCCCTAAGCCCTTTTGTTTTGTTTCAAATTAAAAGAAAAGTGTAAAATGATATTTTCATATTTAGAATTAATATAACTCAAGTCCTTTAGGATTTTTACTGCAATTTGATGATTTTAAGGGACCCGATTATGATTAATTCTATTATTTGGGACCTGAATGTAATTGCCTCATACAATTTTAATAAGACTTATTATGACATATCAATGTAATTTACTTTATAAAAAGCATAAATTTTACTAATAATAAAATTATATGATTTTATAAGAACTTAAATAATAATAAGAGTTTGAACTAAATTATATGAAAATAAAATTACAACTTTCTCCTGTTTTTCATTTATTAATATACCGTGAGATGAATTGACTAATCCCGAATTATTGGTTTCTTAGGTACAATAATTTTGTTTGCCTAATGGGTGCAATTATTATCATGTAGGGTCCAGAAAATCTTCAACTTTTTTTTTTCTATTTCCTTTTTTGAGAGCTTTGGAAAAACAAAAGTAATGGTATTATGATATGACCATACAATTATGAAGAATTATTTGGCATTTAGCATGATAATAAACAGTATTTAGTGCGAAAAAATGATTAATATCAAATCAATTGAATTGCAGGCCCTCCTATGTTCTATATCTTTCATTGTATATGAAAGAGAAAGGACATGTAGTTCCACTTTTTCAAAAATTGATGCAAAACAATTTTTATTTTATTTTATTTGTATATGTATACAAATTTTTTGATAAATCGATAATGAAAAAGAAAGTTCAATTTTCTAAAAAGTTAAAACTGTTGTGAATTAAACCTTCTATCAAACTATCAATGGGAGTTGGTCCAAGTGGTAAGCGGCTTAGTTCCGTTTAAGCAAGGTCTCAGGTTCGATTCTTGTGTATGCAGAAAATTCCTATTGAGAGACTCTCTCACCATAGCCAGGTGCGAAACGCGAGTCGGATCCGGATGTAGTCGGGGCAAAGCTCCGGTGAACTGGGTGGACAAAAAAAAAAAAACCTTTTATCAAACTTCCTCCCTAAATAAGTGCAGAAGTTGATTTATATAAATATTAATAATTATTAAAAAAACATATTTTAAAATATTTATCAAATCAAAATAATATAACTACGTTTGAATTTAAAATTTGAGGAATATAATAACATTAAAACCATAAGTATAAAACTGGTTAGGAATTTAGGTGAGGCAGAATCAATTTCTTTTGGGGCTATTTAAAAGTCTTGAGAAAATTACAATTATTTATATATAAAATTCAAGTACACCGAAAATTATAGGGAGGGCATTTTATTTGACAAATGGAATTTTTTTTCCGCGCAGCAGAGCATGTTTGCTAGGAGGGAAATGAATTTTAAAAACAAAGGAAGAGGGCAAGAAAAATATCTCATAGTAGGAAAATGTGAAAAATGAATATAACTACTTTTCATAGTTTATGACCAAATATCTCCTTTAATTATCAAAGATATTTCATATTTGTTTTCATTTATGTTCAAATATTTTTATTTTTCATCCACATCAAACATCTAAATTGCTTCTGTAGAGATCCCATTTATTCCCATTCCTATTCTCTTAGAACCTTTCCTTTGTCACCAATCACATTCTCAAAAGCCAGCCTCAGCCATTTTGTATCTTTCAAGTCTTAATGTACATTTTGTCATATGGAAGGCCACACTTTGCAAAACTATACAGTGATTCAAAGTGTCATTAGAAAACATGAAAAGATACAATTTACATTTATGGCAAATCCCAATGATCCTATGATTCAGCTATAAGAATCTAAAGAAGCCTCTATGAAAGGAGAAAAGAAGAAGAAGGAATCATCAGCTATGACACAAAGGGAAGAAAAGAAGATTCAAAACCCAGAGAGACACCATAAATGTTCTCATCTTTCAGGATATTGAGTTTCTCCACCTTCTATTATTATTATTAGTGTGAGCCTTTATGTTGTTGTTCTGTTCTGCTGAAACTGGAATCTGTGGTCCCACATCTTGATGATTCTCAGCATTTGACATTCTAGTGAGCTTGCTCAACTTTCTCCAACCACTGCTCCAAGCTGAACTTTGCTTTGGCTTCACCATCTTATCATACTGTTTCTTCAGATTCTCCATATCATTTTGAAGCTCCAAGTACTTCGCTTTCATACTCTCAAGCTCAAATTTCAGTGCATTAATGTCTTTCTTTGCGGCCGCCCATCCTTCTTGGA
Source organism: Inga leiocalycina (assembly GCA_963242795.1). Taxonomy (NCBI): domain Eukaryota; kingdom Viridiplantae; phylum Streptophyta; class Magnoliopsida; order Fabales; family Fabaceae; genus Inga; species Inga leiocalycina. The sequence goes on from OY725321.1 coordinate 67,522,458, forward strand.
ACGACTGGGGCGTCCCTTCTAGAAGCATTTTTTGGTTCATGATCATCGGTTGGTAGTAGTGAGGTTCCGTGCCATCATCTCCTAGAGATGCATTGGCTAATGCATTGCTTATCTTTACCTGTTCACAGAATAGAACTTGCACCACGACCCTTAATGGAAGCCTTTCGTTTTGCGCAGCATGCATGCAGGCGTCGATGGAGAGTTTCTGACAATCCATTATGCGACAAAGCCGCTTCCTCTCGTGCTCAGATAGTGTCGGATGTGCCTGTCAAATTTTGGTTTTTCTCACATATAAGCAGTCCAGCGTGTAGAAATCCATTGCAATTATGAGCAAAGCAAACACAAATCTATGAAAAGTTTCCTCAAAATTTCAGCTTCTCATGATGATAGTCATCACCTAACATTGAAATGACCTATGAAGCATCAAAACTTCAGAAAAGAAGAGTTGGAGATCTGTGTCTGACAAGTGCTACGTTCTATAAAACAACAATGTGACACTTTGCATTGCTTTTGGAAGCTTTAAACTTAGTTCTGCAGCCAGGTTTATGTTCATGTTTAGGACCATGGTTCTTAAGAAGTGACTGATTATGTCTACTGAAATCAATATATAACATATAAAGCTTACAGTTATATCACCAGATCCCAGCAGGTTTATTCTCGAGTCATGTATAAATGTACTTATCCAACTTGAACGCTAAGATGCATATAGTTTAAGTAAATCAGGAAAATTGGAGAAAAGTTCCCCATCGAAAATTTTATTGGCGAGAAGGACCTAAGTTAGATTACTGATACTCTGTGTGTACAAAATTTAAAGATTACCAGTACTTTTTGTCTATAAAAATTTATCAGATCCTTCACATCTATAAATATTTCAAAGGGAGGGTTTTCCCCAATTTTCCTGAGTAAATATCTCTGAGAAACATGCATGAAAATCACTAGAAATATTCACTAAGGTAACATGACACACAAGGATCTACAAAAATTTCACTATGCAGGTTTGCTGGGGATGTTCAAAGAGTTGAATCTAGGCTTCTTCTCTTAATTTCCAATGGGAACAAGAATTAATTACCTTCAGATAGGAATCAATTGCTCTGTAAAGTCCATCATCACAGGTCCTTGCTGACTCAGGCAAGGCTTCAGCGAGTGCCTGGAATTTTGTGAGGGAAAGGTTTCTATCTCTGGAAACCTCTGTAAGATAGCTATCAACATGTCTTGCCACTCTGGTCTTGGCGTTGATGTTACAAGCCGGATTCTTGTTCGAAAATGACAGCCGGGGCGGACTCGAATTCTCAGTTACTTCTTGAACAAGAAAGTGCTCCAGTAACCTCTGAACAAGATCCACATCATATATCGTCTCGCTTTTACCATAAGAAGGCATCAGAAGATCAGCCAATGTAGCTTGTTCAAATTGCATACCCACCCTTTTCTCCAACTCAGTAATTAAAGCCGGCGCGACTTTTAGCATGTTTGCCATGTTCAATAGCCTAAGAAGGAAGCTGCATGAAACACTGTCCTTCTGTGGCGGAATTATACTGATGAGGCTCTCAATTATCATCCTTTGATCTTTAGCCTGAAGACTCGAACATTCATCTCCAGCTCCGGCCACAATCATATGAAGCCTGTCTTTCCCACCACCGCCACCGCCACCGCCACCGCCACCGGTGCTACTACTATTACTTGCACTGTAATTGCTTGATTCATCTCCTGGTGTTGTTGTGTCACTAAACAATCCTGGTAACCATTTGGTACCATAATGCATTATTGCAGCTCCAATCAATTCAAATCTCATACCCTTTACTTTAATAGCAGTAATGACTCTAACAAAGTGATCAATCCTAAGGATTGAAACATCTTCAAACCACCAATCATGAGGAACTTGATGATGATTCCCACCAGGGCTTAAAGAAGAATCTTTCATGCCATTCCATTTTGGGCTAGTGACCTTAGGGTGTCTTCCAGTATATGCCCACCTTATTCCTTTCGGGTTAGCACAAGCTTTCCAAGCTATGGACTCGCTGCATCTCCGAACAATTTGGAGATTCTCAGCCCATGGCGAGAGCTTCTCGCAGCTCTTGATCACAACTATGGAGTCTCTCCAAGAAGACAAAACCACATAGCTAAGGAATGCCTCGGTTTTGAATATAAGATTGCCTTCTTCTATGTCCTCAGTCATTTCTAGATACTCAGCTGCACACCTTAGGCCTGAAATATTGCCTGCTGTTAATTCAACAGCAATTCCATAGCAGAATTTTGCTGCAAGTCCAAAAGCCTCAGCTCCACCAGGCAAATCATCCATCGCTATCTTATTCAAGCCCGGATTGCGTGATTCGTACACGACTCTGTTTAGCTTTCCACATCTTGACAGCAAGGGATACTTCCACAAGAGAAAAAAAAGGTCTCAGAATTTGACAGCAACAAATCATCACTATATTCATTTACTCTTCTACTTTGTCTTCCAACTAGTATTTGACCCATATACATGAAAAAAAAGAATAACAGGATTTGAACTTTGTTCAATATTGGGGGCCAAAAAAAAAAAGATAAGTTACCTTGTGTAAGTGGAAGTTAGCTTCTCCAATTTGAACAAGAAAGTCACTTGGTACATCAGTATCAACATACCTACAAACAAGGGGGCAAAAATGAAGAGACTAAATGTTCAAACAGCTTTTAAACACATCGTCACAAATCTTCTGTATTCCTTCTCAACCCGAGTTGTTCATGATTGAAAAGCTGATAAATCAATGGTTCAAACAAATATATATCACAAAGCTACCAAAAAAAATAAAAAAGTACAGAAAATTCTGCATATTTTGACATACCAAGAGTGGCCTCTTCGCTGAATCCCATCATTCTTAACCCCATGATTGGTTGAAGTGAGAAAACCAGACCCATATTCTCTTGCTGAAGCTGAATCGCTCTCCGATTCCCACATGCTTAAAGAAAACCCAGATTTTTTTCCCAGAACCTTTATTACTGTGCTAGATTTTCTCGGAAAAGTAGCTCTGAATCAGGGGGGGGGGGGCGGGGGGAATGAACAGAAACAAACAATCAAAGAGTAAGAGGAAGATAGAAGAGAAAACAAACCCACATGGGAGTGGTTGGATTTATATTCAAATTGTCGGCTTCTTGAAGGAAATTTGAAGATCTCTACAGGAGATGTTACGGGGGATAAAATTTGGGTTTGTGATTTCCTTCAGCTTTTGGAATCCATGGAATTGTCAGAATTTAGAAGATATGATTTCATTTTGTGTAAGTTGACAGTTCGTTATAATGACTGACCCATTACATGCCCATTAAAGAAAAAGGCCCTTCCTTTTCACCTTATTTTTCCTTCTTTTTGTGAATTTTTTTTCATTTTTTATTCTTTTATTGCAATTCCGATGATACATAGTTCCATGAACAGGATGGATGATGAGAGCCAATTTCCAATGACATGTTTGGCACTTTTGGTTTCGCAGTTGATGAAAACCATAATCACGGATTCATCGCCCTCATTATCAATGAAGTCACTATCGAGTGGTAAAAAAGCGAAAAACGTCTATTCTCTCTTTTCTTTATGCATCTATCTATTACAATATACTTCTTTTAGTTTTAATTATATAACACCAACTATCAATTCTCACAAATAAATAAAAATAATTAAAAATATTAAAATTATCTTAAAGTTTAAGTGGTTTTTAATATTATCTTTATTAACTACATTAAATTCAAATATCATATTAATTATTTCTCTCTCCCACTATCCTTATTAAATATGGGTAGATATGAAAAGATAAATTAAATGTTCATTAGAAATTTGCAAGTTCCTTATAAAAGGGATCAAGAATACTTACTAGTCGGTGCCTTATAATAAGGACCAGAGGGAGTAAATAGGTTCCACAAGAAAATATTTTGACCTATTTATAATATAAATCACTTTTAGAATAATTTGTTCATTCATAGTATAAGTTACTTAGAGAATAATCAATATTTAGTTGTCAATTTTTCCTGTCTAATTAATCTTTAAATGTGAATTTTTATATTTTTCTTTCTCCAAAACTTTATTTAATATGGGTTAAGTTAGAAATTTTTTTTAATTTAAAACAGATTTAATAAGTTAACTATCATTTCTTCACTTTTAATGAATTAGTTAAAGTGACTTGTATTATGAATCGAAGAGGGTATAAGTTATATAGGAGAATAAGTAATGCTTATTTTCTATTTTACCCCCATAAATTGTAATTAATGTGATTCCCTTCCTCTTATTTTTCTTTCTCCCTCAAAAACCTCATTAATAGAGGTTAAAGTGATGCATTTTCATTTAGCACATATATTTAATAAGTTAACCTTTCTTTTTTAATTTTGGCAAAGTGGTTGAAAGTGACTTATTTTTTAGCAAGGTTTTAAACTTGGACTAGCCTCTAAACCTGTCAAGATAGTGGGTCCGATCGAAGTCAAATTAGAGTTAACCTAATACCAAACCGACGAAGAAGTAAATATTTCTATTTTATTGATATAAAATTCTGAATAAAATAAAAAATACTAAACCGATTATATGGCCGGACCGAACCGATTAGATGACCAATTTGCCGGTTTCCAACTTAAACTAGCTGGTTCGATTTGAGTTTAATAACTCTGACAAAAAGAATTACACAACTAGTATGATGACACTAGTACAGCAAGGGGTAAAAATATCACAGAAATAAGTACATATGATTTAAATTAAATTTGTAAGAAAATAAAAGGTTCATTCTTTTAAAAACATATGTATTTAGGTAAAAATTATCATTTACATCTCAACCAATGCAAGAGTAGAGGGTATAGGAATGTTCTCTTCTGCTCTCACTACTGAAACGATTAACTTGTTAAGGAGGAACCGTGATGACAACGATGTTCTCTTTTTCTCTCAGTCGTGTACAAAGAAGGCACTACCTCTGCTGATGATTATTTAGCGAAACTTTCCCATAGTTTTACAGATATTTTTCTGTATTTGATCAATCTCTCTTTTTTAGCTAGAGGTGGAAGTTAATAAAGGATGATAGGTGGTTTGCATCTTTGTTGTTGTTGTTGTTTTTTTTTTTTTTAAAGAATTTCATTAAAGAACCATACGACCAAATTTATTTCAATCAATGACCGAAACATTCTGAAATATTATTACGAACTAAGGACCAAATCATGGACAAGTGTGCAACTCTTTATGAATAAGTGAAATCCCCTTATAAACAACATATTAATTTTCAGTAGTTGGAGCTCTGGTCGGCACCAAAGCTGCGACAACCCGCCAGTGGTGGCCGCCAGGTTTGATGGCGGTCGGTGAACATTCGCCGGAGCTCCAACGAAGATAAAACCTTTTTTAAAAAAATAAATAAAAAATAAAGCAATGAGGCATTATTATCTTTTTATCTATAAAACTTATTTTTCATTTTGATCCGTGGTCCTGAAATGAAATTTCAGAATATTTTAATCTTTGATTGAAATAAATTCGGACCTGTGATCTTTTAATGAAATGCTCCCTTTCTTTTACGCTTTTAGCACATTTTTTTTTTTGGAGATAATTGTATTTAAGTTACTGTTAGGTATAAAATATAGACACCTCTCCAAATAGATAATTGAAGCTTAATTCACTCACAAGTTACTAACGCATCTTTTATTAGACCCAACCCATTGGTGTCTGCGTCTCTGGTTTGAATATATGGAATTCAAGATGTTATTAAAAAAAGTTACAATTTTTTCCCCATTTTTAGGAACTATATTAAGCCCCACCAACCCAGTTAAAGCCAAGTCGAATCATACAAGTATAAAGGCTTATCCATAAGACTCAAATAGTCAAATACAAGAGATTAAGGATTTGAAAGATACAGACAACCATCTGAATGTCTAGAAAGCAACCACTTTAGGAGAAGTGTTTTCAACCAAATGTATTTATAAATTAAAAATAATCAATATATTAATATGTAATATAGGCTTTATTAAAAAGAGATTTTATTTATATATTACTCACTCTTTTAAATATGAAATATTTTTACTCTAGGTATTTCACTAAAAAGATACAATTGGGCTATCAATCTCTCTCTCTCTCTGAAATTTGCACTGCCTTCTTTAAATACGTACACCCTTATCTTAAATATAAGTCTTTTTTTTCCTAAGAAAAAGTCTTCTAAAGAATGTTTTTTTTAAAAAAAAACATAAGTCATTTGGAGAGTAATTAATTTTTATTTATCAATTTTTCTCTATAATTAATACTTCCTCCGGTCCTAATTATAAGACAAAGTTGATTTTTTTGGAGAAATCAAGGAAGCCAATTAAATTATTTTATAGTGTTTATATTTTTAGTATACTTAGATTATATATTAGTTTATTATTCAAATTAATTAGTTTGGAGAAAAAAATAAAAATATAAATACTCTAAACTAATTTAATTGGCTTCCTTAATTTCTCCAAAAAAGTCAACTTTATCTTATAATTAGGACCGGAGGGAATACTTAAACATGACTCATCGTATTTATTATTTTTAATCCACATTCTTTAATAGGGGTAAAGTTGAAAAAAAAAAATATTCAATTTAAAACAGATTTAAAGAGTTAATCATTTTTTATTTTTTTAATGAGAAAGTTGGATGTGACTTATATACTTTGGAGTGGAGGTAATACACGGGGAATATATCATAATCACCATATTAAAGCATAATAATGGAAGCAAGTAATTTTAATACACTTTCAAATGCATTTTAGGTCTCTTAAAATTTTGTCAAATGCCTTATATAATGAAATATATTCTTTAAAAAATTCCTTATTTATTTCTGGAAATATTGCCTTTTTTTATTTAAGAGGGATGAATTATAAACCATATACATCTGCTTTGAGACAAAAATTAATGCTGGCAATCTGAACTAGCAATGAAATCTATATGGATTGCTGTTTCATTGATTACAGTTGCTGTCACCATAATGTACGTGCATGAGGGCCTTGGAATATGGAATATTACAAATAGAATTATTAATTAATATTAAATTAGATAAAAAAAAATACAAACAAAAAAATGTAGCCATCCAATTTATTGCATGTGGACTCCTCTTTAGTAGTTATGCGACAATCTCATTCAATTTGACGTCACACTTCAATTAATTATCCCCACCTGAATCCTCATCTTGATAAAATAATTAAACAAGCAAATTTGGATAAATGGATTATATATATATATATATAAAATTTCATATAACACATTTTCTTAACAGTTACAGCTAATTTGTTAATGGAATAATCATTTTAATAATAAATTTAAAATGACTATAAATCCATTCCCTATTATCAAGTATTTCCAATCACCTTATTAGAATAGAACTATTGGTGATGAGTGGTTAAATAATCATTAAATTTGGTTGAAAATGGTTTCTTTTTAAAACATTACCGATATCTAAAACAATGAATTGCATCTTTTAAAAAAGCATTAATAAGCCAATTCAAATAGGGGCACTTCTGTAAAAAATTATAATTAATATTTCTTTTTTTGACATGAAATTAATATTCCATTTGGAGACTTAATTAATAAGAATAATTTATTTTTTCTAAAAAGTGTCATATAATAGGGACAAAGAGAATATTAATTGATGTAATTTTACATCTAAAGAGTCAATTAAATTTCATAAAAAAATTTAATCATTTGTTTCTTAAAAAATTTGTTGAGGAAAGCATCCTTTTGGGGTATGCTTTCTTCAATGAAATTTCGAAATTTTCTGAAATGAGTTATTTGACTCGTCAAGTAATTGTTTATAGAAAATCTATCACAAAATTTTGATATGTTAAAACTTAATTGATTATCAATCACATACACATTTTGGATCTGGCTGGTTTCATTAATTGGACATGGCCTTGGTAGATTCTCTTTGGCAATTGTGGTTGCCGGCCTGGCTAAAAAGATCAAATAAAACAATTTTATACAACCTTTGAGGTGTTCCCTTTTAATGGCAGTTTGGGGTCCCTCTATATCTTTTTTTTTAAAAAAATAATATACTAGTTTTTCTGGACAAATCTGTATATTAAATACACCAAGAAAGTTTTATTTTCTAGACTTGTGAATAGTATTTGATTCTATATATATATAGACCCATGTCTCCACGAATTCTAAAATAGATTGTATGTAATATATATATATATATATAAAATTTAGAGAATTGCTCTCTCTAATATTTAATATAAGACATATTTATCTAATTTAATTAGATTAAGAAAGTTAGTTAATATGACATATATTTTCTAAAATATTTTAGTTATCTACCTTAATTCTCTTATTCCCCCTCATTTTTTATTATTGTTGAGAGATCATTAATAGGGGTAAATTAAAAAAAGAAATATAAAAACTATGTTTTATACTTAGGATCAATATCAACTCTCTAAATATACTTATATTAAGTACTGGAGAGTATATTTTATATAAAAAGGAAAGAGTATTTAAAGAATAGCTTACAAGACGTAACATTAAAGGTCAAACAAACAAAAAATACAGATACCACTATTGCAACTGCCCCACCAATAGCCAAATTAAAGCTTCCAACAAACTAAATGGATAAAAGGATAGGACGGCCAACTCCAAGCAGTATGAGTAAGACCGTGACATTGAAAAGAATTAGGAAGAATAAAACAAAGGCCCCAAGGACCAAACAAAATCATAATAAAGTCTCTCTAAAAGTTAGTATGAAAAAATGATTTAACATATTATAAAAACACGTTTAACAAATTGTTATTTCTTTTTGCAGGAACTTTATTGTGATTCTATTTGGTTTGGGGGTCCTCTGCGTCATTCTCCTGAATTATGGGTATGAATGTGATTCCTCAATTTTTAAGGTCATTATAGTATCACCCAAACAATAGGGAACCCTCTTCAAAGTCATGGAATTGTCTGATACGTTTTCTTATAGGGTAACCCATCAAAACACAACCTTGTCATAGACACCTATATCATCTCTCAGCGAGCGATAAATACCCCTCTTAATTTAATATATTTAATATTGATTAATATATTGATAATCAAAAGTAATCCAATGGTTAAATTAATATATTTATATAGCACACGCATGGTTATTTGGCGCTTATAAAGGATTTGACGCAAAGATAAAAATCATCACGTTGTAAATTTTAAATTTCATTAGCGGATTTGATGCAATTATCCCCATATGTCTGGCCACCAAGAGCCACTGGATTATTTTGCAATGAAAGTTGGATCTTTGTAAGGGGAAAAATTGGTGAATTAGGTTTTTGGAATTCATTTTTTTCCCTCCCTTTTTAAATTAAAGGGGAAGGCACTAACCATATAAAGCTACAAGCGGAATCAAAATCGCAACCTTCTATTTACAGGAGAGTTTACGTACAACTAAGCTACAAAGCCATATTGACCCAATGGAGATTAGGAGAGTTTATTTTAATCATTTTTGTACTTTACGATACAAAACTATCCTCACACATATTTATCTAACTTAAATAAGTTGATCTAAACAAGCACATAAATTCCCACTTTCCCTTTAGCCGTGCAATGCATTGGGCGGTTCAGATTTGACTGGATAGAGGATCACAAGAAACTAGCTGCAGAGGATCCATTCCCAGTCATCAATGAAGAAGGAAAAAGACAAGATACATTGGGACCCAAGAGGAGTGAGTCTGAACACTACTTCTGAGTTATCACAACAAACATCAAAATGTGAAAAGTTTGAAGGCTCTAAACATGAAAGATGACGGTCATCATCAGCATTCAGCAACAAAAATTGCGGAGCAATGGAAGCTTACATTTCCACCAAATCGATGCAAAACTGTCATCCAATTCCAACCCGAAGGATACATGTTGGAGATGGATCAATGAACTGCAAATGGAGTAATACATAAATACATTCTCTTCTTCATGTCAGCATAAGAATAATCAGAAATCTATAAACTGTTTGATGCACAGATCACATTTATTATTAATGTCAACAGAACAATTTATTCAGTCAACTATTTTCTGCATTGAGCTTTTTCTGGATGAGAATCCTATCGAAGTTGTCAGCTATTTCAACCAACCCCATGTCTGTAAATGCACCTATAAGCTTTTCACAGGCAAGCATATCAAAATCTGTGTTTGTAGATTGCATCCATTGATCAATAACTTCTGCTGCTTCTTTCATATGACCTAGCATCAGATATGAAGAGAGAATGCAGATATAATTCCTGCTAATCATTTTCTGTTTGGTCAATCTAAGTGATTTCCATATCTGATCGATTTTATCCTTACTTGCCAATCCGGCATATAGTATGATTAGGAAGTCATAGGTAATCCATTCTCTTTGGGTGGTCCTTTTCTCAGGTTCAACCAGTGAGTTGGAGCCTGCATTATCAAGATGCCCTACGGCGACATATATACCAGCGAGGTCGGCGTATCTCTTCCAACTTTCATTAGAACCAGCATCATGACTCATTTCATCAAGTATCCTTTTAACTTCATCAATATTAAGAGTAGCAGCACAAGAACTAATCCACAAATTGTAAGTGAAGATATCTGGTAAAACTTTCTGTTGTTTCAGATCTTCAACAACCAAGGGGACCTTTTTGACCTGCCCAACTGACATGTATAGAGTCATCATTTCATTGTACATCAGGGCATTAAAGGACAGGTTTGAATTCTTTATCCTTTGATAAAGCTCCTCAGCCTTTTCAGTGAATTTTGCTCCTGCATATGAATGAAGGAGGGCAGTGTAGGTTTCGCTTGTCTTTGCAGAAGGAGGTAGGCCCTCAAAATAGCGCTCCGCGGCATCAATGCCAAAAACTTTGGTCATCAGGTCTATGCAGACGGCATAGTCGGAGTCCAATAACTCGTATTCTTCATGGGTAACCATCCATTCAGATATCTGCAATCATTAATAGTCAATAAGTACTCAGTCAATGAGCATTCAGATCATATTTCAAAAAATAAACATTATAAAGAATCACATCTGTGATATCCAATTACCAAATCAGACTTCATCACATCTGGCAATCATGAAAAGAGAACTATTCCTGAGTTGGGTAAAATGCAACATATCTATTGAACTCTGAGGATGGTTTTGAATGGTTAATTTTACATGTAGGTAAGATCAAAATATTTGTACAAGCGAGGATTTTCGGCACAACCTTTGCCACCCCAATTGTTCCATCTAAACTTACAGCCTTTACCATCCTCAACTACAAACAACCAAGAATGATAAAGCTGAGATAGATTAAAGAGAGCACATAAATAGAAAACAAAGTACATGAGCAATCTTCCTTACAGGAAGGAGGAAGGGGATGAGAGAGAGAAATTGAGAAACTAAGACTCATAAATAAACAATAACAAGTACTCCCTCCTATCCTAAATATAAGACAGAGTTGACTTTTTCTTGAATAGATTAGGGAAGCTAAATAAGTTACTTAATCATATCATATGTTGTGTATCATTAGATTATGTATTAATTTATAAGTCAGGCAAAATAGTTTAAAGAAAAAATGACAAATATAAATATTTTAAAATAATTTAATTAGCTTCCTTAATCTCTCCAAAAAAATCAACTTTGCCTTATAACCGGAGGAAGTATAAGTTATTTGTATCACCAGTTTCGATGTCACCAGTTTCGTTGGTCGACATCGCTTAAATTTGTAAAAACCCTGAAAACCCAGACCTTAACTAGCGGCCTTTGAAGGATTTGAGGTAGAGAAGAACAGAAATAATGTGTGGAAGAGAGCTTGCCACAGAGACAAATAAGATTTTTTGGGGGATTTTAATAGCTAGTCATTGACTTTATCATAGTTCTAAAATTCTTGCCCCACATAGTAGTTATATAGTATTCATATATTCTCTTTCTCTGTGGTGCTATCTTTCTTCTTATGCTTACCTCATCAGTAGGACTTGGACAACTTAGAAGTTTATACATAGTGAGAGCTATAACCATGGAGATATAAAACTTAACATGCCATATCTTTGGCAGAGTCAACAGGTGGAGGTAAAAAGGGTTCTCTCTTGGGTTACGCATGGAACACCTGGAGTGAGGCATGACAATTAGGTCATATTTATAGTTCCTTCCAAAGGACAGCGGAGGAGGAAAATGAGAAAAGAATACAAATTACTAACCCTGGGATCCTACAACATTACTATCTCATGCTTTCTCCAGAAAACAGCATCAATATATAAACTGATATATATAAGGAAGAGGCCAATTATCAGTCCAATTAGATATGGGAGGATTGAACATGAATACAAGATAGCATAACTTAAGTATACTAATGAAACACCACTTAAAATCTAACGTTCTGCTCATAAATATACCAGCCATATTGAAAGTCTGGTAATCATAGTTTTCAGTTGGCAAAAAAAAAAAAAAAAGTAATCAAAGTTTTCAGAATAACATCTGAAATCTTCTTTCCTTCTAACATATGAAATAAAACTAGACAGTGAAACAGCCCAGGCATTAAATGTAACAAATCAGACAGTTTCAAGAATATTCATTGAAGGAAGTTAACAAGATGAAGTAACAGATTCAAGCACGGATCTTCCAAGAGCCTTGGACTATACCAAGGCCCTTCTGGGCAAAACCAAGGGCCTACCCTCCCGTCTTTAATGTAAGCCCAATTGATTTTTTTTACAGAAATTAAGAAAGCTAAATAAGTTATTTAATATCATATATTATGTCTTATTAGATTATATATCAATTTATAAGTCAAGCAAATCAAGTTGGAAAAAAACTAAATACTTTAAAGTAACTTCATTAATCTCTAAAAAAATTCAACTGTTCTTATATTTATGTTTTTATATTTAGGAGGGGGTGTTTTTTGGTAGTATATTGACATGGGGCCATAATAGCAAAAACAAAAATCTAATACAAAGATTGATCCTTAATTCAAAAGTGACATTCATCCCCGGGAAATCCACAAATGATTTCTAATTGCCCCTAGTAGACTTACAGTGCCCAAGTAGAGCTTCTGGAGATTAAATTTATAAAACCTAGTTCTTCAATATAATTAAATCCCGCAGTTACATGACAGACCTGACTCATACTAAAAAATAATTGGGATAAGGACCAAACCTCCAAAGCGTGTTTGTAACGTTGAGTTTTTCTGAGTTCTCTGGAAATATCCCGAAGCTCGGACACCGAAATATGATTCCCTTCGCCGACCCATTTCTGAAGAACATTGGTGGCGCTTCGCTTTGGTAGCCTCAGCCTGAACAATCTGCTCCTCAGGTCGTCGTCACCGTCCGAAGAGTTCGAAGTCTCTTCCACAAAATCAGTTCCCAAAGCTCGCGAAGAGAGAAATCTAGAGAGATTTGATCCGCTGAGAATAGATTGTGAACGATAATTTCCGTTGATAAACCCGTTATTTCGAAATGACCTATAATAAACACCGATTGGGTAAGTTAGATAGGGAATTTAGAGAATAATGCCAATCAGTTTGGTCGATTAGAGAATTTAATCAGACAATAGAAGCTAAAAAGGTGTACTGCTCACCGTCTGAGAGTGAAAGCCATGGAGCGAGACGCCATGGCCGCTGTTCCTTCTGGCTGGGTTGAGCTTGTTGCAGAGTCCGGAAAGTTATGAGCTTGTAATTTCTAGGACCTTTTTTTTTTTTTTGTTTACATCGACGGTAAATAATTTAATTTTGCGCAAATATAAATACGATAAAAATAATACAGTTCAGCAGCCGCGAACCCCAACCAGATTCGGGATGGAAATATTGGCAACAAGAATACAATTCCCTTTTTCTTCTTACAAACAATCATTCCTGAATTCACATATAATGCAAATTGAAATTAATTTAGAAGTTAAAATAATTCAAAATCAAAGGAATATATAACATAGGAAGAGAATGTTAGAAAGAAGGCCAAAAAAAAAAGTTAAAAGGTTAGAAATTATCAATAAAGCACTGAGATTAATAGAAACTTAATTAATGGAAAAAAAACTAAAAAAATATTACTTGAATTTCAAAATCTTAAATCATTGATTTCCTATTAAAATGAGTTGTTAATTATTAATGCTCTTGTAGTTAATATTTATATTTTTATAAAAAAGAAGACTAATTTCAGATTTTGAAATTTAAATAGTATTTTCTTATTATTTTTCTTTAATTAATTACTAAAAGTTATAAAGATATTTACAGATTGTTTCATACCAAAGATATTTGACACCCAAGTAAGAACAGTTGGCAACTCATATCTGAAAGAATGATTAAAATCATAAAAAGCATGAGTCTTGGAATTTGTCCCTTAAAATCATAATAGTGTAGTTCAAATTGAGCTCTGAAATTGCAACATAAAATTTGTTTTTACTAACTTTAGATTCAATCCTAGTTCTATGAGACCCATCTCACCAATTAGCTAAGAGCCAAGAAGTTGCAAATGGGATTTAGTGCTCATCACCAAGTTATAGTTGATGGGCACTAAATTCGGTTGTTTTTTTTAATTATTTTCTTTGCAAAAAATAGAAAATAAAAATTACATCTTAAAAGTCAGTTTTTTGAAAACATGATTTTTTATATAAAAATCATCAGTTGAAAATATTAAATTTAAATTGTTAAAACTATATTTAGACAATACAGATCTCATCATAGAATTGAATATCAATTGTGACGGAGTGACAAATGAGCCTGAGTTTTCCCATATTTTCTATAGTACACTGATCAAGGCAATGAAAGTTTCAAGTATTGAGGAATAACACACACACAAACACACATTTTGATACATAGAATCACTCTTATTTCATATGGTACATATATATAGAGGCTTGGTTTTTCGAAGTGATCTATGTGAGAATACGCATGCGGTCCAAAGCACTCTTCATATGGAGAGAGTTTGATTGATGAAGTTCAAAGAACTGCCTATATGTACATGGAGTGTAGGCAGATGGGTGAGTTTCATCCACAAGCTCTGCTGCTGGGCTTATCACTTGCTCAAATGATGGTCCATTTGCTGTTGCCATTGATATCCTTGTATCATTGCTGTACAGTACTGCTCTATGCACATTGCTCTTGTACTTCCCATTACTCACTATCTAATTAACCAAACAATATGACAACAAGTTTTAGTCAATTATATATTAATGAACTATTCCTTCCCATCCCTAATATAAGAGCTAGTTCATAGTTAGATTTGGCCTTAAATATAGGATTACTATCCATTTTATCTCATATAGTTATTATTTTCCTCAAACTGATTTACCTAATTTATAAAATGATATATAATATAATATTACGTAGTAATATTTTGAGAGATCATGTCACATTTATTATGAGGATATTAGATTTCAAAGAACTTTCATCATATTTGTCTTTGGCACCCTCTGATCCTAACTTTAGGAGCTAGATAACTAATTTATGTAAGAGTTAAGAAAATCAATTAAGTCAATTATTTATGCATAACGTGTGTTAGTTTTCCTAAAGTATCCCTTTTAAGAATGTGCACCGGATACTATTTCTTTGATGAAAAACTCTTTGACACGTGCAATTAACATGGAGAGTATAGGAAAAAACGTATAAATTTGGGACAAAAAATGGATTGAGGCCTTACAATTTGCGCATAAAGCAGGCCCATGAACTAGTTATTATATTTAAGATTGGAGGGATTATGTATATCTGCAGATATATCTAATTCTATATATTGAGAACCAACAAAGATTGGTCCAGTTGGTAAAAGGGTTAGCTTATAACTATAAGGTTGTGAGTTCAAATTCTATTGATGTGAGGACCTCGTTGATGGGTGATCTATAAATACTTCTATAAGTGCTCTTTGAGCCTGGAGGTATGCTTGGCCCTGATGAGCTCCTGAAACCCAACTCACCTAAACTTTTTTGTAAAACAAATAAAAATCTATATACTGAGATGATGGAGCTATGTTGATGATGGTGATGACAGTAGTAGAAAGTTACCTCTAGAAGATCAGCAGTGTTAACCATTAGAGCATTGGGAGGAGGATTAAGTTTGACCCAATTGCCATTATGCAAAGTTTGAAGGCCACTGATCCCATTTTCTGTGACTATAGTGAGGAAGCCATGATCAGAGTGAGGAGGAATCCCCACAGCAAGTTCAGGCTCTGGACATGGAGGGTACAGATTTGCAATGAAGACTTGAAAGCTTGATTCCATATTCATAGCCTTACTTATGTAGTTTGGTTCCAATCCCAAACTTTCTGATACACCTTTCAACAGTTCCCTTGCGATTTCTCTAATTCTTTTGACATAGTCAAAAGCAGTATCACTGTAACATCAAGAATTGAAGTCAGAAAGAAAATGGGAACACAGATTAAGAATAGGAGATGAAAAAAAAATAAACTTTTGGACCTATTGTATTATTTCTAGTCTTTAATATAAGATTCAGTTGACTAATTCGGAGAGATTATTTTTTTTCTTCCAAGTGGCATTTATGCATACCTAATTCCAGCAGGTTTACGAGGGAAATGGAAGTCTGGATGCACAAAGACCTTTAAAAAATCCCTCCAGCAGTGTACCTTTTCTGTAGCAGTATTGAAACTAGAGCCACACCTCATGGGATCAAAAATGTTCTTCCCTTGAAACTCTTTCTTTTCCTCATCTGAAAGATCAAAAAATCCTTTCACCCCTTCCATCATGCTGTTTATCAGGCTCTCTGGGATACCATGATTGATCAACTACATACACATCATGAACTTTAGTAATCATACACTTGCATCAGTTTCATCTCCTCACACCAAGTCAACTCCACCTCTCATTCTTTTAACTAAGATTTATCTCGTTATGCACATGCTTGTGCTACTGTTAATTCAAGTGATGGACAAAATTAGAGTTAAACCGAGATACTCCCTTCGGTCCTAATTATAAGACAAAGTTGATTTTTTTGGAGAAATTAAGGAAGCCAATTAAATCACTTTAGAATATTTATATTTATATTTTTTTCTTCAAACTAAGTAATTTGATCAATAAACTAATATATAATCCAAAGAAACTAAAAATATAAATACTCTAAAGTGATTTAATTGGCTTCCTTAATTTCTCTAAAAAAGTCAACTTTGTCTTATAATTAGGACCGGAGGGAATATTATATTTTTAGCGAGTTTTGATTTTGTTCTCCATACTTTCTTTTTGTTATTTTATAAGGACTTGGATCTGAGATTAATGGTGTTAATTTCGCTGATGTGGCATTAAGATTATTAAGTAGGCTGACATGAGTAACTAGGATTATGTGACTTATGTGTAGGGACCAAAACCAAAACCTATAAGTTTAACCCTATAAAAGAAAGTAACTTGAACACACGTGACAAAAAAATAGATTACGACTGACAAAATCGATTTTGAGGAGAGAAATTGATTTTCAACAAGTAAAAAATCATTTTATCCTCTGTGGATCTGCTGAAGCATTTAAGGAACAACCTAATATGCAAGTCATATTTCTAGAATTGACAAGTTGATTCAGTGCAAAAGAGCGGAACAGTTCTGTTTCTGCAAAATCCAAGTAGGAGGAATAGATTTCTTTTACCAAGAAGCAGCCCCATTCTTCACAAGCCTGACCAAGATCTTGGATGGCTTTGTGCCTTTGTTTGGAATTGCCAGAGGAAAGGAGAGAAAAGTTAACGACGGGAATTGCATCTTCTGATGAGTCCAGAACTGGAAGATCCTGAAGAGTTTTTGAGGCAAAAGAGGAAGGTATAGAAGTGAGGCCAGATTCAGACAATGATTTGATAGTGACTAGTTTGGTTGAATAGATAGAAGCTTGTTCTGAGAAATCACTGGAGATATTAATTGTTGCAGCCATAGATTTTTATGTAAGAGTGATGATAGAGGCAAAGAGAAGAAGAGAGACAAATAATGAGATAGAGGGAGAGAATTGGCGTGTCCCTATAATTAATTAAGATAACATTTCTTCTTTTTCAATGTAAAGACAAATAGGATAATACTCCCTGAATAATGCATAAATGGACATGTTCTGCTAAATGAGTGATTGTAGGATTGGCTTTAGGGGCTGTTTGGTACGAGAAATTCGGAAGGAAGGGGAGGGATGATTTTTATAAGTTTAGATTTAAGAAAATAAGAGAAATAGATTTAAAAATTTTTAATTAATTTTTCTTTCTCTTTTATCTTATACATTTTGATCCATGTGTTTTTAATAAAGAGGAATGAAGGGAATAATAATTAGTACTCTCCCTGTTTCTTTTTATAAGATAACATTTGTTGAATGGGCTGGGTATATTTCTTTTCACTAGTTTTTGGAGACACCTAAACATTTAAGTGAAAATTTCAGTCGGCCCGCAAAATTAATTAGGTTTGGTGGATGAAAAAACAACACAGTACACTTGCTTTATTTTTTGAATTGTCTTATTTGTTTTGTGAATGTTCCTATTTGTCTTGTAAATTTCTTTATTTATCTTGGATGGCTAAAATGTTATTGTTCACTCTCTAGTTTCTTTTGAATCCTTTTATTAGTCTAATAAATGCCTTTATTTATATTGTAAATATCCTTTCTTGTCTTATAAATGTTCTTATAAAAATAGAAAGTAAGGGCATAATTGGTTTTTTACCCACAAAATTTAATTTAATTTTGACCCTAGGGGTGCAATGATATTTTATAATTTTTGGAGGTTGATTGAAATAAAATCTCTTTCATGGGGGCTAACTAAAATTTTCCCAATATTTATTTATTTTTTTATTTTTACCCTCAATTAATTATAATTCCTTTCCATTACTTTTCCTCATCCATTCTTTCTAATTACTTTTTCCACTCATTTTCTCTATCACTCACATTTTCTACAAATCAGGGTGCTTTTGGAAAACAAATTGCTATTATCTTTAATTAATTTTAATCAACTTTTTTTATCTACGTCATTCGATTATTTGTATCCTTTTAAATGAGGGAGTATTATAAAAGAAAAAAATAATATAAAACACATGGGTTTAGGGGTGTTCATCAATTTCCCATCCCGACCTTCCCGTCCTGATCTCGAGCAAATCAGGACGGGATTTTCCCGTCCCGAAAATTTCGGGATCGGGAGTGTGATTTCGGGATCGGGAAAAATTCAGGATCGGGATCGGGATCGGGAATGGGACTTCCCGATCCCGACTTTTTCCCGATCCCGAAAATATATCTATACACATATATATTTTTTAAAAATATTTAAGAAAATAAGACTAAATGTAAAATAAAATGTGAAAATCCCTAACACCCTTAAGATAATATCTATTCTTTTAATTTATTTAGTTAATTTCATTTATTATTTATTAAATAGTTCTAATTTTTTGTTCTTGTTTTTATTATTTTTGCAGCTGAATCGACAACTTTAAGCATGTATTGGACTAATTATATATTTATATTAGACTTATTTGATACAATATAATATTAAACAAATTATATATTTATACTAAACTAAAGGAAACACAACAAAAAATTTAATATAGAGATTTTTTTTTTAAAAAAAAAGCAAATCCGGGATCGGGAATTTCCCGATCCCGAAATTTCCCGATTTTCGGGATCGGGAAATTTTCGGGATCGGGATCGGGAATGAAAATCATTCCCGAACCCTTCTCGGGATCGGGATCGGGAATGGCATTTCCCGATCCCGAACACCCCTACATGGGCCTACAAATTGGCAATTTGTCCCATATTTTGATGTTGTGTTCGACTGTTCGTAGGATAATCCACTTATGCGTACAACTGAAGGAACAAGTGAAGCGATGTTGGTGTTTTAACATGCAAGTGGGTGTGTCAAATGGATCAAGCTCAAATGTATCATCAGCAGGACTTGGACAACTTAGAAGTTTATACATGGTGAGAGCTATAACCATGGAGATATAGAACTTAACATGCCATATCTTTGGCAGAGTCAGCAGGTGGAGGTAAAAAGGGTTCTCTCTTGGGTTACGCTTGGAACACCTGGAGTGAGGCATGCCGATTGGGTAAGTTAGATAGGGAATTTAGAGAATAATGCCAATCAGTTTGGTCGATTAGAGAATTTAATCAGACATTAGAAGCTAAAAAGGTTTACTGCTCACCGTCTGAGAGTGAAAGCCATGGAGCGAGACGCCATGGCCACTGTTCCGTCTGGCTGGGCTGAGCTTGTTGCAGAGACCGGAAAGTTATGAGCTTGTAAAATGAAAATTAATTATTGTATCAGTTTCAAACTGTGATTCCTGTTCACTTCTGAAACAGTGAGTAAAATCATAAAAATCATGAGTCTTGCCATCAAAATCATAATGGTGTAGCTCAAATTGAGTTCTTAAATTCCAACGTAAAATTTGTTTTTACTAACTTCAAATTCAATCCTAGTTCTATGAGACCCATCTCACCAATTAGCTAGGAGCCAAGAAGTTGCAAATGGGATTTAGTGCCCATCACCAAGTTATAGTTGGTGAGCACTAAATTTGGTTGTTTTTTTAATTATTTTCTTTGTGAAAAATAGAAAATAAAAATTCCATCTTAACAGTCAACTTTTTGAAAACATGATTTTTTATATAAAAATTTTCAGTTGAAAATATTAAATTTAAATCATTAAAACTATATTTAGACAATACAGATCTCATCATAGAATTGAATACCAACTGTGACGGAGTGACAAATGAGCCTGAATTTTCCCATATTTAGCATACTACATTGATCAAGGCAATGAAAGTTTCAAGTATTGAGGAATAACACACACACAAACACACATTTTGATACATAGAATCACTCTTATTTCATATGGTACATATATATAGAGGCTTGGTTTTTCGAAGTGATCTATGTGAGAATGCGCATGCAGTCCAAAGCACTCTTCATATGGAGAGAGTTTGACTGATGAAGTTCAAAGAACTGCCTATATGTACATGGAGTGTAGGCAGATGGGTGAGTTTCATCCACAAGCTCTGCTGCTGGGCTTATCACTTGCTCAAATGATGGCCCATTTCCTGTTGCCATTGATATCCTTGTATCATTGCTGTACAGTACTGCTCTATGCACGTTGCTCTTGTACTTCCCATTACTCACTATCTAATTAACCAAACAATGTGACAACAAGATTTAGTCAATTATATATGAATGAACTACTCCTTATTGTCCTTAATATAAGAGTTAGTTCATAATTAGATTTGGTCTTAATTATACAATCACTATCCATTTTGTCTCATAATCATGTCACATTTATTATGAGGATATTATATTTCAAGGAACTTTAATCATATTTGTCTTTGGCACCCTCCGATTCTAACTTTAGGGGCTAAATAACTAATTTATGTAGGGGTTAAAAAAATTAGTTAAATTAGTTATTTATACACAACGTGTGTTAGTTTTCCTAAAGTATCCCTTTTAAGAATTTGCACTGGATACTATTTCTTTGATGAAAAACTCTTTGACACATGCAATTAACATGGAGAGTATAGGAAAAAACTTATAAATTTAGGACAAAAAATGGATTGAGGCCTTACATTTTGAGCATAGAGTAGGCCTATGTACTTGTTATTATATTTAAGATTGGAGAAAGGATGTATGTTTGCAGATATATCTAATTTTATATACTGAGAACTAATAAAGATTGATCTAGTTAGTAAATGGGTTAGCTCATAACCATAAGATTGTGAGTTTAAATCCTATTGATATGAGAATCTTGTTGATGAGTGATCTATAAGTATCATGTAAGTGCTTTTTGAGCTTGAAGGTATGCTTAGCCCTGGTGAGCCCACGAAACCCAACTCACTTAAACTTTTTTGTATAAAAAAAAAATCTATATGCGGAGATGATGGAGCTATGTTGATGATGGTGATGACAGTAGTAGAAAGTTACCTCTAGAAGATCAGCAGTGTTAACCATTAGAGCATTGGGAGGAGGATTAAGTTTGACCCAATTGCCATTATGCAAAGTTTGAAGGCCACTGATGCCATTTTCTGTGACTATAGTGAGGAAGCCATGATCAGAGTGGGGAGGAATCCCCACAGCAAGTTCAGGCTCTGGACATGGAGGGTACAGATTTGCAATGAAGACTTGAAAGCTTGATTCCATATTCATGGCCTTACTTATGTAGTTTGGTTCCAATCCCAAACTTTCCGATACACCTTTCAGCAGTTCCCTTGTGATTTCTCTAATTCTTTTGACATATGCAAAGGCAGTATCACTGTAACATCAAGAATTGAAGTCAGAAAGAAAATGGGAGCACAGATTAAGAATAGGAGATGGAAAAAAAACTAAACTTTTGGACCTATTGTATTATCTCTAATCCTTAATATAAGATCTAGTTGACTAATTTGGAGAGATTATTTTTTTTTCCCGAGTGGCACTTAATCACTTATGCATACCTAAATCCAGCAGGTTTATGAGGGAAATGGAAGTCTGGATGCACAAAGACCTTGAAAAAATCCCTCCAGCAGTGTACCTTCTCTGCAGAAGTATTGAAACTAGAGCCACACCTCATGGGATCAAAAATGTTCTTCCCTTGAAACTCTCTCTTTTCCTCATCTGAAAGATCAAAAAATCCTTTCACCCCTTCCATCATGCTGTTTATCAGGCTCTCTGGGATACCATGATTGATCAACTACATACACATCATGAACTTTAGTAATCAATTCACTACATCAACAGAAAAGGGAATTAATTAACCAGAATAACATACACATGCATCAGTTTAATCTTCTCACACCAATTCAACTCCTCCTGTCATTCTTTTAACTAAGATTTATCTGGTTATGCACATGCTTGTGCGGGTTTGTTAATTCAAGTGATGCAAAAAATAAAGTTAAACCCATTGTTGATCCTATATTTTTTAGCGAGTCATGATTTTGGTCTCCATACTTTCTTTTCGTTATTTCATAAGGACTTGGATATGAGATTAATGGTGTTAACTTCGCTGATGTGCTGTTAACATTATTTAGTAGGCTGACATGGGTGGCTAGGATGATGTGGCTTATGTGTAGGAACCAAAACCAAAACCAAAACTTGCAAGTTTAACCCTATAAAAAAAAAAGTAACTTGATCACACATGACAAAAAAATAGATTATGACTGACAAAATCTATTTTGAGGAGAGAAATTGATTTTCAACTAGTAAAAAAAATCATTTTATCCTCTGTGGATCTGCTGAAGCATCTAAGAAGCAACCTAATATGCAAGTATATCTAGAATTAACAAGTTGATTCGGTGCAAAACAGCAGGACACTTCGGTTTCTGCAAAGTCCACGTAGGAGGAGTAGATTTCTTTTACCAAGAAGCAGCCCCATTCTTCACAAGCCTGACCAAGATCTTGGATGGCTTTGTGCCTTTGTTTGGGATTGCCAGAGGAAAGGAGAGAAAAGTCAACGATGGGAATTGCATCTTCTGATGAGTCCAGAACTGGAAGATCCTGAAGAGTTTTCGAGGCAAAAGAGGAAGGTATAGAAGTGAGGCCAGATTCTGATAATGACTTGATAGTGACTAGTTTGGTTGAATTAATAGAAGCTTGTTCTGAGAAATCACTGGAGATATTAATTGTTGCAGCCATAGAGTTTTATGTAACAGTGATAATAGAGGCAAAGAGAAGAAGAGAGCCAAAAAAGGAGAGGGAGAGAATTGGCGTGACCCTATAATTAAATAAGATGACATTTCTTCTTTTTTAATGTAAAGACCAAGGTAATCATACCCAAACTGGTCATTGAACCGGTTAGGGTATTGGGTTAAGGGTCAGTGGGTCAGACCATACTCAAATTGGAATTAACTTGGGGCTAACCGGTGAGAAATGGAAGATTTTAAGATTATTAATATGAAATACTAAAGAAAAAGAAATTTATAAGTCGGACCGGACCGGAACGGTCTACTATTTGGTTTGGCGGTTTCCAGTCTAGGTCTGAGTGCCTTGGTAAAGACAGATAGAATAAGATTCCTTGAATAAAGCATACTACTCTGGTCATATTTATAAGTCCAAATTAACTAATTTTCACATACCAATGAGAGTTAGTTAACTCATTAACTATGAGCTAAATTTTTAATTTTGTTCTTATATATGATTGGTTCAAAAAATCAATATGAATACATTTTTTTTATTTATTGCAATTAATAGGGGTAAAAAAGTACAAAACGTATTTATTACTCTGAAAAAAGACTTATAATAAGAACCACAATTTTTGGTCAAAATGGACTTATAAATAGGATCAGAGTGGTAAATGAACCATGTTCTGCTAAATGAGTAATTGTAGGATATACTTTAGGGGTGTTTGGTACAATGAATTTGGAAGGAAGCCAGGAGAGATATAATTTTTATAAGCTAGATGTAAGAAAAATAAGAGAAGTGGGCTTACAACTTTTTAATTAATTTTTCTTATTTTTTTATCTTATATCTATCTTAAAATTTTATAACCCCACCTCTTCAAATTTTATGAATTCAACTAATAAAACCCCCAAGTGAATAATGCATAAATGGACCATGTTTTGTAAACAAGTGATTGTAGGATTGACTTTAAGGGCTGTTTGGTATGAGAAATTTGGAAGGAAGAGGAGGGGAAGGCAAATTTTTTATAAGTTTAGATGTAAGAAAATAAGAGAAATGGGTTTCAAAATTTTTAATTAATTTTTTTTACTCTTTTATCTTATATCTTATCTACCTAAAAATTTTATAACCCCACTTCTTCATTTTTTTTTTAAATTTTCCATTTTCCCTCTTTTAATTACTTATATTAATATCATTGTATTTATTGCATTCATTGACACACTATTTCCTTACCACATATTCTCTCTCTTCCACATATCTCATTTTTCTACTTTTCTTATCCTCTCTCTTATTCACTGTCTTCTCATAAATAAGGATATTCTTGAGAAAATGTTACAATTTTTACATATTTATGATTTTTAACCAACTTTTGAATCTACATGTTTTTTATAAAAAGAAATGAAGTGAATAATAATTAGTACTTTCTCTATTCATTTTATAAGATAACATTTGTTGAATAGGCCGGGTATATTTCTTTTTACAAGATAGTTTTTGGAGACGTCTAAACATTTAAGTGAAATTTTTAGTCAGCCTCTAAAATGAAATTAAGTTTGGTAGGTGAAAAGACAACACAACACAGTGCACTTGTTTTATGTTTTGAATCGTCTTATTTGTCTTGTGAATTCCTTTATTTGTCTTGTAAATGTCTAAAATGCTTTTGTTAACTTCTGGTTTCTTGAATTTCTTCTGAATCTTTTTATTTATCTTATAAATGCTCTTATGAAAAAAATAAGATAAGGATGTAATTGTTTTTTCACCCACAAAACTTAATTTTATTTTGGTTTTAGGGGTATAATGAAATTTCAGAATTTTTTATAATTGATTAAAATAAAGTCTCTTTCATAAGGGTTGACTAAAATTTTCACAACATTTAATACATTTTTTTTTTATTTTTTAGCTCAATTAATTATATATCACTCCTATTACTTATTCTCATTCAGTCTCTCTCATTACTTTTTTTACTCATTTTCTCTCACACTTGTCTTTTCTATGAATCAGGGTAGGGTCGTTTTTGGAAAACCAATTGCTATTATCTTTAACTAATTTTAACCAACTTTCTTTGTCTAAGTCATTTGATTATTTGTATCTTTTTAACTGGGGGAGAATTATAATTTATATGAGAATTTTATTAATATAAAAATATAAGAAACAAATGATATAAAACACATGGGCCCACAAATTGGCAATTTGTCCGATATTTTGATGTTGTGTTCGACCGCTCGTAGGATAATCCACTTACGGGCTCAAAGGAAGGAACAAGTGAAGCTACGAGCCAATGACGGTTTTGAAGAAACTAGTTCGCTCCAAAATTTCTTGAATTTGAATTTTGAGGAAACAGTGTGAAAGTAAAACTCAAAGTTATGGAATCCGGACCGGACCGGCCGGTCCGGTCCGGAAACCGGCAAACCAACTGGTGAACCGGTCCGATTCGGGTTCAAATTTAAAACATTTTTTTATATTTTTCCTTTAAAATTTCATACTATAAGCCTAAAATTTTCAATTTTTTATCGGTTTGGTCCAGGTTTGGCCCCGGTCTGACTCAATGACCCTTAACCCGGTACCCCGACCGGTTCAATATCCGGTCCAAATTTTAATACCTTGGTAAAACTACATGGATCCCACACCATTTTCTTTCCTACCTATATTCAGGAATAGTTTTGCACCTTAACCTTATATATTATAATATTTTCAATTCTTAATATAAGAATCGGTTGATTTTTTTGAAGAAATTAAAGAAACTCAATAAATTATTTTAAAGTATATATATTTATCATTTTTATGTCAAACTAATTTCTCTAACTTATAAATTACTCCTTCTAATCCTGTTTATAAAAGTTCGATAACTGAATTACGTGATTTAAAAAAGTAGTTAAAATTAGTTAAAAACAATAATTATGTATGAAATAAACCTTTTTTCTAAATATGCCCTTATTTATGAGGAGGCAAGTAAGAGAGAAAAATAGAGTAAATATTGGTATCACCAAACTTTTAATTAATGCAATATCACTCTGATTCTATTTATAAATCCATTTTAACCAAAAATTTTTGTCATTATTATAACTTCAATTTCAGAATCATAAATGCATTTGTTACATTTTTGCCCCTATTAATTGTAATAAACAAAAAGGATTTATTCATGTTGACTTTTGGAACTAATTATAGATAAGGGGCAAAATTGAAAATTTAGCCCATAACTAATGAGTTTACTAACTCTCCTTGGTATGTAAGAATTAATTGATTTGGACTTATAGATAGGATCAGAGTGGTATATATAATTAATGAGGGAAAAAAAAACTCACTAAATATTCAAACAATTATTGTCATGCTCTTATAAAAAAAAGACCAAAATCATTCAAATTTTGAGCTTTTATAAAAACGAGCAGAGGGAGTAATATATTAGCTAATAATGTATAACATATATTAAGATTAAGTTATTTATTTTGTTTCCTTAATCTCTAAAAAAAATTTAATTAGATCTTATATTAAAGAACACGAGAAAGTATTATAATACTCACCTTTAAGATGTATTCTATTGTGCCAATGTCAACATTTTTTTAAGCTTGGAAATATACAAGGCATAGTCACCACTAATTACGACAGAGGTTAAGCAAATCTATAAAAAGTCACATAGTAAAAAAGAAAACACTTTTCTCTCCCTACGACTGAATCCATGAATTCTCACAGATCAAAAAGTATTACAAGCAGTTCATATAGTGAGATAAAGTCAAACCAACAAACTGATATTTAACGCAAGATACAAAAAGATATAGTACTTGAAATAGAAAGCTAGAACTCTAATTAATGTCAACCTTATCTCATTTTGAAGACAGACATAGATTATGCCATATATAGGGCTTTCACTTCATAGACACAAAGAAGTATGAGAACCACTTGGTTTCTGCAAAGTGGATTAAGTTGGAATAAGTAGACGATCCAGGACAACTTTATTGTCAAAGGAGTTGGATTGGTTGAGTTCATAGAATTTCCTGTATGTTATTGAAGTGTATAAAGGAGGGTGAGTTTCATTCACAAACTCTGGTGCTGGGCTTATAAGTTGGTCTAGTGATGGACCATTAGTTGTCACCATTGATATCCTGGTGGCATTGGAATGCAGTACGACTCTGTGCACATTGCTCTTGTACTTCCCATTAGTCATGATCTAAACAAAACATGTCAAGGGAACTTCAAGTCAAAAATGAGTTAGTAGCTATTGAGAATCTTAGACCTCAAGAAACATTTCAATTTTTTTTATGGTGTTAAGTTACATACAATACCTTAAAATATTTTTCGAGTAGCATTCAATATCAAAAAGTAATTTTTTTTTGTATCCAACACCCTAAAGTAATTTCTCAGTAGCACTTAGTATCTTAAAATAAATTTTGTTGCATTCAAAAGCCTAAAGTATTTTTTTACTAGCACTAAGTATCTTAAATCTAGGGTGATCATTGCTACTAAGAAAATACTTTAAAGGCGAAATTATATCAAAAATTACTTTAGAATAATAAGTACTACTGAAAAAATACTGTAGAATACTGAATGGACCAAATTAATTTAGAATACTAAGTACTATTAGAAAAATACTTTAAGATGTTAGATGCAACTTAACCCTTTTTTGGAAAAATCACAAAGGTCCCAATTAATGAATGCAATTATCAAAAAGTTCCACAACAAGTGAATAACATACAATATAATGACAAGTTCTAGTGTTAGAAATGACACCAAATCCATGATATTCACTTGTTATCGATACTTTTTAGTGATTATAATCCTTCATTTGGGACCTCATAATAATTCTCCCTATTTTTTTTACATGCTAATGCTTGCATGATGATGAAGATCGGGCACCTCCAATAGATCAGCAGTGTTAACCATGAGAGCATTGGGAGGAGCATTAACATTCGCCCACTGACCATTATACAGAGTCTGAAGGCCACTGAAACTTTCTGTGAGTACAGTGAGCAAGCCATGATCAGAGTGAGGATGAATGCCCACCGCAAGTTCTGGCTCTGGACATGGAGGGTACAGATTTGCAATGAAGACTTGAAAGCTTGACTCTAAATCCATAGCCTTACATATGTAGTTTGGTTCCAATCCCAAGCTTTCTGATACACCTCTCAACAGTTCATTTATGATTTCTCTGATTCTCTTGAAATACTCAAATCCAGTGTCACTGAAGCATCAATAACTGACCTTAATTTGTAATAAGATAAAGCAAAAGCTGGGTAATGAAAGCTATTATATTATTGGGTTAATATAATATTTAATTCCTCAAGCTTATCCTCATTTTGATTTTGGTCTATCAAATTTCAAACTATAAATTTTAGTCTTTTAAGTTTGATTTCCTTTAAAATATTGGTTCCTATAAGTCAATAAGTACTTGGACCATTTTGTTCTTACAAGGACCAAAACTTATAGTTTGAAATTTGAAGGATCAAAAACAAAATGAGGACAAATTTGAGGGATCAAAAATATTGTTAACCCTATATTATTTAAAAAGATATAAAATCAGATATAGCTAGTAATTAAAACATGAGCTTACTAATTAGTGTATGTTTGCATTTGATGCCAAAAGCACCTTTTCAATTCAAATCATGGTTTTAGAGTAAATTAGCTAAACACCCATTTAAAAGCTAAAATCTACCCACCACCTCCTCTGATAGGCGGTGGTTGATGAGAGTTTTTGGTTTTGCGCCTCTGTTTTGAGGTGTGTCTGTATTAATCTTTGATAGATTAATGTATTCCAGTTTTTAATCAAAAAAAAAAAAAAGAAGCTAAAATCTATTATAAAGCCCAAAACTATGGTTTCAGAAAAGCATATTAGCCCAATCTTTGGCAAAATCTATTCTTTTAATCTATTATTTTTTCCAAAAATCTATTCTTTTTTAATTGAAAAGGAGGTCAAACGGTCTTGTATGTCGGGATAAAGAAGTAGAACCCTCCACCTCCCTTATGCAATGGAACCAGGGTTCATTAACCCGGACCGGACCGGCCGGTCCGGCCCGGAAACCGGCGAACCGGCCGGTATACCGGTCTGGTTCCCGGTCCGGTCCGGGTTACTAATTTAAAAAAAAAAAAATTTTGATTTTTCCTATAGAATTTTATATTATAAATCTAAAATTTTCAATTTCTCACCGGTTTGGTCCCGATTTAGCTCTGGTTTGACCCACTGACCCTTAACCTAGTACCCCGACCGGTTCAATACCCGGTCCGGGTTTTAATATCTTGAATGGAACTACTTTGCAGCTAGGGCAATGCACCAAGTGCTTTCCAAAATCTACTCTCTAAACACAAATCCAAACACACAAGACTGGTTATGTTGCATACCTAAATCCAGCAGGCTTATGAGGAAAATGGAACTCAGGATGAACAAAGACTTTGAGAAAATCTCTCCAGCAGTGTACCTTTTCTACAGCAGTATTGATGCTAGATCCATACCTCATGGGATCAAAAATATGTTTTCCCTGAAACTCTCCCTTTTCCTCTTCTGAAAGATTGAAAAATCTTTCCACTCCTTCCATCATGTTGTTTATCAGACTCTCTGGGATACCATGGTTGATCAACTACACAATTCATGAACTTCAGTACTCAATCACAAGGAGTGAATTAAACAGTTCAATCCTCAAAAGATAGCCCGCGCAGCGGTTTGATATCAAATTAATCATTTTTTATACCACCTGAATACATAAATATTCAATTTTTGCATACAATGAACTCATGGATCATTCTGGTAGCTAGTATTAATTAAATCTAACCTAATGCAGTGATGGAAGGAAATTACCAAAAAAAAAAAAAAAGAATTGGAGGACTAGCTTTAGGTATACGAGTCATCTTTTATGATGTTCTGTTTGGATTTTTTATTGATATGCTATAAACAAAGAAAAAAACCATTGAAATGCTACACTACTTGAACTCCTTCACCTTGAAAATGATTTTCATTCTTTGTCAAATGTGACATTTATTTTTTATAATTAAAAAAGTGAAGTCATTCTTAGTAAGAACTTAAGATATAGGGTAAAAGTCATACTGTATGACGTGATTTATGTTTGGATTAATTTTGGTGAAAAAGTTAATTTAAAAAACTGAAACTTGTTTGGATGGGTACTGAAAAAATAAGTTTAGATGTAAAATGACTGAAAAGCATATGAATTTTATTAAATAAAGTATGTGATAATTTTAATAGGAATATTATGTTTTGAAAATTTTATTAATAATATTTTTGCAAATATTAAGTTTTTGGGTCTTTTAAAGTAATTTTTTTCAAAGTAAAGTGAGAATTTTCCCCTTTTTTTCCAGTTATTCCCTTCTCTCTCTGTCATTTTTTTCCATGGTAGTAAAACTGAACTGGACCGGCCGGTTCGACCGGTTGAACCGGCCAGTGGTCCGGTCTGTTTTGATGGTTAAATTGGGGAACCGATTGGACTGGTTTCTTTTTTATAATTTTTTTTTGATATTTTTAGGGGAAAATTGGAAGTTGAAAACCAAAATGAAAAGAAAAATAGGTAAAGAAAGAACAAATCTAAAAAAAATGAAGAAGATAAAAAAAAATTATTTAAAAAGATATAATAATTATAGAAAAAGAGATATCATTGCATAAGTATAAGTATTATAACTCATACTAATAGATTTTAATATTTTTTTTCTAAAAATCTTCATTTTTTATCTATAGAAGTTTAAAAATATATTAATACATATTACCACTAATAAATTATAATATTTTAATATAACCGGTTTAACTACCGGTTAAACCACGGTTGACCTATTAATCCTTGAACCTGTGCTGTGACCCGTTCATTGCCCAATTCGATGTTTCGTTCCTTGTTTTTTTCAATCATGGGACCACTTTTTTGTCATCCTCTGCCATGCTTTCCTCTTCTTTCTCCATGATCTGATCGGGACTCACAAGGCAAGTTGCAGAAACGCGCCAAACATTAAAAATTTACCATTGCACGTTTTGAGCTTTTAATCACACGTTTTGGTATGAAAAAATTGATCCAAACACACACTACAAAATCAATTTTATTCTCTCTCTTTTCTCAATTTTTGATGCATCCCTCTCAACGTTTCACTCTCTTATCTCCACCCACCACTTCCTCTCCTCTGCCTTTTTATTTCTCTTTCCATTCTTCAACATTTCTCATTCTCTTTCTTGGAAAAACTGTCCTGATCCTTATTTATGAATATTTAAAACTTTTAATATTCTAAAAGAATATTTTCTTAGTATGAATATGGCTGAGTAATTATAGCAAAGAAAACAAGAGAAATAGATCATTAAAATTAGAGTAAAATATATTACATTTAATTAAAAATATTTTTTCAAAGATAGTAAACCTTAATTAATTTTAGTCATTTCTTTCTAATTTTTTTAATTGGTGATTTTTAAATAAAAAAATCATTTTTTAAAAAAATATTAGTTAAAATATTATTTTTATTTTAGATACTCTATCTATTAAAAAAGAAAAATTTAAAAAACAAAAAGTAAAAAAAAAAAATCTGAATCATTCAAATTTCATTTAAGACTGAAAAGATAAGCAGGGAACTAGTTCGAGGAAGTGGTGGGTGGCAGAGAGAGAGATATGGAGAGGGATGTGTTGAAAGTTGAGAGTAGTGAGAGAATAGAACTGAACCCATTCTTACTTCTTACTATGAATGACTTCACTTTTTTAATTTTAAAAAGATTTAACAGAGTGAAAATTGATTTCAGGTTGAACGATGTTTGTATAAATTTAGACCCATTCAAGTAATGAATGATTTTTAGTTTAGCATATGGATCAATGATTTTTAATGAGTAGCATTTCAATATTTTTTGTTCACTCGTTATAGCAGAACAATAAAAAAATTTCATTCTTTTGGATGAGAAGAAAAAATTTGGAGAGAAGTAAAAGGGAAGAGTGAAAATGGAGAGAAGAGAAAACTGAAAAAAAAAATATTATCACTCATCCTATTTAAATGGATGGGAGAAAAAAAATTGGGAAAAAATGAGTAATATCTAAATAATTAAAATACCCATACTCTATGTCAAAATACATAAGTTTACAACTAAATTAAATATATTAAACTAAATTAACTTACTTCATATATACACAATAATAATGTCAAAAAATATCATTGGGAGTTAAGTAAAATATTCGTCATTCACCAAATGTCCTAAATTATTCTCACAAAATGTTGAACCTGTGATTTTGAACCAAAAAAAGAAAAATTGATTAAATCAATGTTTTGGCCAAAAGAAAATTAAATCAAGCTCAATCCATTTGATATTTTGGTATTAATTCGCTGCAAAAGAGAGAAGAATTATGTTTCTGGGAAAGCATATATATATAGATAGTCCTAAGCTAATAGCAGACATATATTTCTTACTGAGAAGCAGCCCCATTCTTCACAAGCTTGGCCAAGGTCTTGGATGGCTTTGTGCCTTTGATCCGAATCGCCGTCGACAAGGAGAGAGAAATCTACAACGGGAAGATTATCTTCTGATGAATCCAGAACTGGAATATCATGAAGATTTTTGCAGGCAAAAGAGGAAGGTAAAGAAGAAAGGCCAGATTCAGACAATGATTTGATAGTGGTTACTTTGCTTGAAGGGATTGAAGAATGTTCTGAGAAATCAGTAGCAATAGTGAATGCTTTTGCAGCCATATGGATTTTGGATAAGAGTTAGAAGAAGAGGCAATATGGAAGGAAGAGATTGACTGATAGAATATTGAAGCACCACTTATTATCAACGAAGCTGTTTTCATTTATTTCATGTAAAGACAACTAGGGAGACTAAGATTTTTTTTGCATGAAGCATACGTGGACATTTTTCTGCTAACCTGCCCAACTTGTAAATTGGCTTTTTTTGTGGTATGTTAAGATCTGTGAAAAACCTGGAAATCAAATTTGTACTCCTGATA
The DNA here is from genome assembly GCA_963242795.1 of Inga leiocalycina. NCBI lineage: Eukaryota > Viridiplantae > Streptophyta > Magnoliopsida > Fabales > Fabaceae > Inga > Inga leiocalycina. Next base: position 67,555,738 of record OY725321.1, read on the forward strand.
GTGATAATGTCATTATATACTCCCTCTAGTTGTATATATAGGAGCCTGATAACTGAATTACGTGATTTAAAAAAATGGTTAAAATTCGTTTAAAATAATAAGTATGTCTGAAATAAATTTTTCTTTTCAATTATGCCCTTATTTATAAGGGGACAAGTAAGAGGAAAAAAATAGAGTAAATATAGATATCATTAACTTTTTAATTAGGGAAAATCACTCCCACATCCAAAGAATCAAACCAAATAACAGCAAAATCCTTTTAAAAAGTCAAACATCAGAAAAGTCTCTAGGGACTTTTCTGTGATTATTTCCCAAAGTCAAATGACAAAATTGCCTTTAGTTCATCAGTCATTTTACAGTTGACAATTCCATTAGTCATTTTTACAACTTGTTTTTATGCAATGAGTTAATTTCAAGTTTGTCAAATCCCTACATTCACAACTATTAATTGTGTGTTATAGCAGCCGTTTGAATGATTTTTACACATTCTTTTTGTTGCCTAAATGAAATGACCTTTTTCAAAACTCAAAATATGACAACTGCATATGCCTTTTTTGACAACTGGTTATGCTTGTGTCTACAACATGTTTAGTCTTTTTTATAATATATTTTTCAAGTCACAATGAAACTACTTTTTTAACAATTGTTCATCACTACAAATTGCTTATTTTACAACTCGTTAAACGTGTTTTCACAATATGTTAAGTCATTTTAACAACTTCTTTCTCATGTCTGAATGAAACTATCTTTTTACACATCTCCAAGTTCAGCACTAAAAATTCCTCAGTTTACAACTGATTAAGCTTGTTTTTACAACATATTGAGTCATGTTTACAACTTATTTCTCGTGTCTGAATGAAACTACCTTTGTTCATATATCTAAGTTTAACATTGCAAGTTGCTCAGTTTACAACTTCTAACGCATGTTTTTACAACATCTTGAGTCATTTTAACAACTTCTTTTTCATGCCTAACTGAAATAACAAGTTTCAAAACTCTAACTTTCACAACTGCAAATTGTTTTTTTAACAACTGGTGATATTTGCTTTTACAACATCATAAGTCATTATTACAACTGTTTCATGCTTGACTGAAATGATAAGTTGCACAACTCCAACTGTCACAACTGCATGAGTTATTCCCGTAGGGTTTGTCACAACAGTTGAATTGATTTTTAACAACTTCTTTTGCCTTATTTTACAAGTGCATGAGTCATATTTATAACAGTATGAGTCATATTACATTTCATTTTCTCCACCATTCAGATATCTGCAATCATCAAGAGTCAATATTCAACAAGTACTCAGTCAATGAGCATTCAGATCATATTTCAAAAACTAATATCATAAAGAATCAAATCTGTGATCTCCAATTACCAAATCAGACTTCATGACATCTGGTAATCATGAAAAGAGAACTATTCCTGAGTTGGGTAAAATGCAACATAGCCTCTTAAACACTGTATTATCAAATTTCCAACAGACATTTCAATGGACACAATGATATTATTGAACTTTGAGGATGGTTTCCAATGGTTATTTTTACAGGTAGGTGAGATAAAAATATTTGTACAAGTGAGGATTTTCGGCACAACCTTTGACACCCCAATTGTTCCATCTAAACTTACAGCTTTTACCATCCTCAACTACAAACAACCAAGAATGATAAAGCTGAGATAGATTAAAGAGAGCATATAAATAGAAAACAAAGTACATGAGCGATCTTCCTTACAGGAAGGAGGAAGGGGATGAGAGAGAGAAAGTGAGAAACTAAGACTCATAAATAAACAATAACAAGTTTAAGTTATTTGTATCACCAGCTTCTTTGGTCGACATGGCTTAAATTTGTAACAACCCTGAAAACCCAGACCTTAACTACCGGCCTTTGGAGGATTTGAGGTTGAGAAGAACAGAAATAACGCGTGGAAGAGAGCTTGCCACAGAGAGTATAAGCTTTTTTGGGAGGTTTTAATAGCTAGTCATTGACTTTATCATAGTTCTAAAATTCTTGCCCCACAAAGTAGTCATATAGTTTATTCATATATTCTCTTTCTCTGTGGTGCTATCTTTCTTCATATGCTTACCTCATCAGCAGGACTTGGACAACTTAGAAGTTTATACATGGTGAGAGCTATAACCATGGAGATATAGAACTTAACATGCCATATCTTTGGCAGAGTCAACAGGTGGAGGTAAAAAGGGTTCTCTCTTGGGTTACGCATGGAACACCTGGAGTGAGGCATGACAATTAGGTCATATTTATAGTTCCTTCCGAAGGACTGTGGACGAGGAAAATGAGAAAAGAATACAAATTACTAACCCTGGGATCCTACAACATTACTATCTCATGCTTTCTCCAGAAAACAGTATCAATATATAAACTGATATATATAAGGAAGAGGCCAATTATCAGTCCAATTAGATATGGGAGGATTGAACATGAATACAAGATAGCATAACTTAAATGTACTAATGAACGACCACTTAAAATCTAACGTTCTGCTCATAAATATACCAGCCATATTGAAAGTCTGGTAATCAAAGTTTCCAGAATAACATCTGAAATCTTCTTTCCTTCTAACATATGAAATAAAACTAGACAGTGAAACAGCCCAGGCATTAAATGTAACAAATCAGACAGTTTCAAGAATATTCATTGAAGGAAGTTAACAAGATGAAGTAACAGATCTTTGCTCGTTTGAAATAGCTTATTTTTAGGCAATAAGTGCTTATAAATCGTGATTCACAGTATACGAGATAAGTATGTGAGAGGAGTTTTATCTTGGCTTGCGTAATAAGGACTTATTGTCCAAAAATAAGCCCAACCACTCATTTGGAATAGCTTATTTTTGGGTAATAAGTGCTTATAATTCGTGATTCACGGTATACGAGGTAAGTATGTGAGAGGAGTTTTATCTCGACTTGCGTAATAAGAACTTATTTCCTAAATATAAGCTCTTCCAAACACACTAACACACACTCATGTACGGATCTTCCACGAGCCTTGGATAATCCAAGGCCTTTCTAGGTGAAACCAAGGGCCTAGGTGTGGGTCTCCTGTCTTTAATATAAGCTCAATTGACTTTTTTTTAGAGTGATTGATAAAATAAATAAGTTATTTAATATCATACACGGTATATTATTAGATTATATATTAATTTATAAGTCAAGCAAATTAATTTAGAGAAAAATAATGAGTATAAATACTTTAAAATAACTTATTTAACTTCATTAATTTCTTAAAAAGTGAACTGTTTTTATATTAAGTAGGGAGGTAGTATATTGACATGGAACCGTAATAGCAAAAACAAAAATCTAATAGAATGATTGAGCCTTAATTCAAAAGTGACATTCACTCCCGGGAAATCCACAAATGATTTCTAATTACCCCTAGTAGACTTACAGTGCCCATGTAGAGCTTCTGGAGATTAAATTTATAAAACCTAGTTCTTCAATACTATTAAATCCCGCAGTTACATTACAGATCTGACTCATACTAGAAAATAATTGGGATAAGGACCAAACCTCCAAAGCGTGTTTGTAACGTTGAGATTTTCTGAGTTCTCTGGAAATATCCCGAAGCTCGGACACCGAAATATGATTCCCTTCGCCGACCCATTTCTGAAGAACATTGGTGGCGCTTCGCTTTGGTAGCCTCAGTCTGAACAATCTGCTCCTCAGGTCGTCGTCACCTTCCGAAGAGTTCGAAGTCTCTTCCAAAATATCAGTTCCCAAAGCTCGCGAAGAGAGAAATCTAGAGAGATTTGATCCGCTGAGAATAGATTGTGAACGATAATTTCCGTTGATAAACCCGTTATTTCGAAATGATCAATAATAAACACCGATTGGGTAAGTTAGATAGGGAATTTAGAGAATAATGCCAATCAGTTTGGTCAATTAGAGAATTTAATCAGACAATAGAAGCTAAAAAGGTTTACTGCTCACCGTCTGAGAGTGAAAGCCATGGAGCGAGACGCCATGGCCGCTGTTCCTTCTGGCTGGGCTCAGCTTGTTGCAGAGTCCGGAAAGCTATGAGCTTGTAATTTCTAGGACTTGTTTTTTTTTTTTTTTTTACACATCGACGGTAAATAATTTAATTTTTACGATAAAAATAATACAGTTCAGCAGCCACGAACCCCAACCAGATTCGGGATGGAAATATTGTCAACAAGAATACAAGTCCCTTTTTTTTTTTACCAAAAAAAAAAACAAAAAGAATACAAGTCCCTTTTTCTTCTTACAAACAATTATTCCTGAATTCACATATAATGGAAATTGAAATTAACTTAGAATTTAAAATAATTTAAAATCAAAGGAATATAACATAGCAGTAGAATGTTAGAAAGAAGGCCAAAAAAAAAGAAAAAAGTAAAAGGTTAGAAATTATCAATAAAGCACTAAAGTTAATAGAAATTCAACTAATGAAAAAAAAAACTAAAAAAATATCATTTGAATTTTAAAATCTTAAATTACTACTTTTTTTTTATTAAAATGAGTTGTTAATTGTTAATACTCTTGTAGTTAATATTTATGTTTTCATAGACAGTAAGACTGATTTTAGATTTTAAAATTCAAATGGTATTTTTTTATTATTTTTTCTTTAATTAATTACTAAAAGTTATAAAGATATTTATAGATTGTTTCACAAAGATATTTGACACTGCCACGTAAGAACAATTGACAACTTATATTCTTATATTTAACCATGGAAAAACCAAAGGTGCAAAATTAAATTTTAACAATTAGTTGGTTGTAAAATGAAAATTAATTATTGTATCAGTTTCCAACTGTGATTCCTGTTCACTTCTTTGTGAATATCTGAAAGAGTGATTAAAATCATAAAAATCACGAGTCTTGGAACTTGTCCATTAAAATCATAACAGTGTAGCTCAAACTGAGTTCTGAAATTCCAACATAAAATTTGTTTTTACTAACTTTAGATTCAATCCTAGTTCTATGAGACCCATCTCACCAATTAGCTAAGAGCCAAGAAGTTGCAAATGGGATTTAGTGCTCATCACCAAGTTATAGTTGATGAGCACTAAATTCAGTTGTTTTTTTTAATTATTTTCTTTGTGAAAAATAGAAAATAAAAATTACATCTTAACCGTCAATTTTTTGAAAACATATTTTTTTATATAAAATTCATCAGTTGAAAATATTAAATTTAAATCGTTAAAACTATATTTAGATAATACATATCTCATCATAGAATTGAATATCAATTGTGACGAAGTGACAAATAAGCGTGAGTTTTCCCATATTTAACATGCTACACTGATCAAGGCAATGAAAGTTTCAAGTATTGAGGAATAACACACACAAACACACATTTTGATACATAGAATCACTCTTATTTCATATGGTACATATATATAGAGGCTTGGTTTTTCGAAGTGATCTATGTGAGAATGCGCATGCGGTCCAAAGCACTCTTCATATGGAGAGAGTTTGACTGATGAAGTTCAAAGAACTGCCTATATGTACATGGAGTGTAGGCAGATGGGTGAGTTTCATCCACAAGCTCTGCTGCTGGGCTTATCACTTGCTCAAATGATGGCCCATTTGCTGTTGCCATTGATATCCTTGTATCATTGCTGTACAGTACTGCTCTATGCACATTGCTCTTGTACTTCCCATTACTCACTATCTAATTAACCAAACAATATGACAACAAGTTTTAGTCAATTATATATGAATGAACTACTCCTTCCCATTCCTAATATAAGAGCTAGTTCATATTTAGATTTAGCCTTAAATATAAGATCACTATCCATTTAATCTCATATAGTTATTATTTTCCTCAAATTGATTTACCTAACTTATAAAATGATATATAATATAATATTACATAGTAATATTTTAGAAGATCATGTCACATTTATTATGAGGATATTAAATTTCAAGGAACTTTCATGATATTTGTCTTTGACACCCTCTGATCCTAACTTTAGGAGCGATATAACTAATTTATGTAAGAGTTAAGAAAATTAGTTAAGTTAGTTATTTATACATAACGTGTATTAGTTTTCCTAAAGTATCCCTTTTAAGAATGTGCACTGGATCCTATTTCTTTGATGAAAAACTGTTTGACATGTGCAATTAACATGGAGAGTATAGGAAAAAATGTATAAATTTGGGACAAAAAATGGATTGAGGCCTTACAATTTAGGCATAAAGCAAGCCCATGAACTAGTTATTATATTTAAGACTGGAGGGATTATGTATATCTGCAGATATATCTAATTCTATATATTGAGAACCAACAAAGATTAATCCAGCTGGTAAAAGGGTTAGCTCATAACCATAAGGTTGTGAGTTCAAATCCTATTGATGTGAGGACCTCGTTAATGGGTGATCTATAAATATTTCTATAAATGTTCTTTGAGCCTGGAGGTATGCTTGACCCTGATGAGCCCCTGAAACCCAACTCACCTAAACTTTTTTGTAAAAAAAATAAAAATCTATATAGTGAGATGATGAAGCAATGTTGATAATGGTGATGACAGTAGTAGAAAGTTACCTCTAGAAGATCAGCAGTGTTAACCATTAGAGCATTGGGAGGAGGATTAAGTTTGACCCAATTGCCATTATGCAAAGTTTGAAGGCCACTGATGCCATTTTCTGTGACTATAGTGAGGAAGCCATGATCAGAGTGGGGAGGAATCCCCACAGCAAGTTCAGGCTCTGGACATGGAGGGTACAGATTTGCAATGAAGACTTGAAAGCTTGATTCCATATTCATGGCCTTACTTATGTAGTTTGGTTCCAATCCCAAACTTTCCGATACACCTTTCAGCAGTTCCCTTGTGATTTCTCTAATTCTTTTGACATATGCAAAGGCAGTATCACTGTAACATCAAGAATTGAAGTCAGAAAGAAAATGGGAGCACAGATTAAGAATAGGAGATGAAAAAAAAAAACTAAACTTTTGGACCTATTGTATTATCTTTAATCCTTAATATAAGATCTAGTTGACTAATTTAGAGAGATTATTTTTTTCTTCCAAGTGGCATATATGCATACCTAAATCCAGCAGGTTTACGAGGGAAATGGAAGTCTAGATGCACAAAGACCTTTAAAAAATCCCTCCAGCAGTGTACCTTTTCTGCAGCAGTATTGAAACTAGAGCCACACCTCATGGGATCAAAAATGTTCTTCCCTTGAAACTCTTTCTTTTTCTCATCTGAAAGATCAAAAAATCCTTTCACCCCTTCCATCATGCTGTTTATCAGGCTCTCTGGGATACCATGATTGATCAACTACATACACATCATGAACTTTAGTAATCATACACTTGCATCAGTTTCATCTCCTCACACCAATTCAACTCCACCTCTCATTCTTTTAACTAAGATTTATCTCGTTATGCACATGCTTGTGCTACTGTTTATTCAAGTGATGGACAAAATTAGAGTTAAACCCAGATACTATATTTTTAGCAAGTTTTGATTTTATTCTCCATACTTTCTTTTTGTTATTTTATAAAGACTTGGATCTGAGATTATTGGTGTTAATTTCGCTGATGTGGCATTAAGATTATTAAGTAGGCTGACATGAATAACTAGGATTATGTGACTTATGTGCAGGGACCAAAACCAAAACCTGTAAGTTTAACCCTATAAAAGAAAGTAACTTGAACACACGTGACAAAAAAATAGATTACGACTGACAAAATCGATTTTGAGGAGAGAAATTGATTTTCATCAAGTAAAAAATCATTTTATCCTCTGTGGATCTGCTGAAGCATTTAAGGAACAACCTAATATGCAAGTCATATTTCTAGAATTGACAAGTTGATTCAGTGCAAAAGAGCGGAACAGTTCTGTTAATGCAAAATCCAAGTAGGAGGAATAAATTTCTTTTACCAAGAAGTAGCCCCATTCTTCACAAGCCTGACCAAGATCTTGGATGGCTTTGTGCCTTTGTTTGGAATTGCCAGAGGAAAGGAGAGAAAAGTTAACGACGGGAATTGCATCTTCTGATGAGTCCAGAACTGGAAGATCCTGAAGAGTTTTTGAGGCAAAAGAGGAAGGTATCGAAGTGAGGCCAGATTCAGACAATGATTTGATAGTGACTAGTTTGGTTGAATAGATAGAAGCTTGTTCTGAGAAATCACTGGAGATATTAATTGTTGCAGCCATAGATTTTTATGTAAGAGTGATGATAGAGGCAAAGAGAAGAAGAGAGCCAAATAGTGAGAGAGAGGGAGAGAATTGGCGTGTCCCTATAATTAATTAAGATAACATTTCTTCTTTTTCAATGTAAAGACAAATAGGATAATACTCCCTGAATAATGCATAAATGGACATGTTCTGCTAAATGAGTGATTGTAGGATTGGCTTTAGGGGCTGTTTGGTACGAGAAATTTGGAAGGAAGGGGAGGGATGATTTTTATAAGTTTAGATTTAAGAAATTAAGAGAAATGGGTTTAAAAATTTTTAATTAATTTTTCTTCCTCTTTTATCTTATACATTTTGATCCATGTGTTTTTAATAAAGAGGAATGAAGGGAATAATAATTAGTACTCTCTCTGTTTCTTTTTATAAGATAACATTTGTTGAATAGGCTGGGTATATTTCTTTTCACTAGTTTTTGGAGACACCTAAACATTTAAGTGAAAATTTCAATCAGCCCGCAAAATTAATTAGGTTTGGTGGATGAAAAGACAACACAGTACATTTGCTTTATTTTTTGAATTGTCTTATTTGTTTTGTGAATGCCCCTATTTGTCTTATAAATTTCTTTATTTATCTTGTGATGGCTAAAATGTTCTTGTTCACTCTATAGTTTCTTTTGATTCCTTTTATTAGTCTAGTAAATACCTTTATTTATATTGTAAATGTCATTACTTGTCTTATAAATGTTCTTATGAAAAAAGAAAGTAAGGGCATAATTGTCTTTTTATCCACAAAATTTAATTTCATTTTGGCCCTAGGGATGCAATGATATTTTATAATTTTTGGAGGTTGATTGAAATAAAATCTCTTTCATGGAGCTAACTAAAATTTTCCCAATATTTATTTATTTTTTCATTTTTATCTTCAATTAATTATATTTCCTTTCCATTACTTTTTGTCATTCATTCTTTCTCATTACTTTTTCCACTCATTTTCTCTATCACTTACATTTTCTACAAATCAGGGTGTTTTTGGCATGGTTTGTAAACCCGGATCGGACCGGCCGAAAAATCGGTCCTGTTTGCCACTGAACCAGAGTCACCGGGTCAACCTGGGTTGACTCGACTAACCCGGCCTGACTCGGCCGGGTTAGAGAGTCAAACCCGGGTCACCAGTTTTTTTTTTCTGAATGCTGAACCAAGTGACGCTTTTTTAAAAAAAAACCTAAATGGCTAAACTGAGGTCTTCGCTTTCTCAATTCAATTCTCACTTCTCACTCTCAGCACCTCACTCCGTCTTCTCTTCTCTGCACCTCCGTCTTAAGCCCTCTCCCTCAGCACCTGACAAATTTTAGTTGTTTCCCTTACTATAATATAGTAGTTGATTAATAGATATCCTTAGTTTTACTTTCTGTCATTGCCATTTGGTTTGGGATTCTTACTGCAAGTATTGTTCTATTGGTTGACATTATTTTTTAATCTTTTATACATCACCGGTCTAAGCCCGGTTTGACTCCTGTTTGACTATAGTCTGACCCACTAACCCTTGACCCAGCACCCTGACCGGTTTAGTGACCGGTCTGGGTTTCAGAACCTTGGTTTTTGGAAAACAAATTGCTATTGGGCGTGTTTGTTTGAACGTTTGAACACCCAATCGACCGATTGAGTGTGCCAATCGACATTATACAGTGATTTTGCATAAAGTTGATGTTTGTTTCGGCGATAGATTAGCAGAAAAAAGTTAGAAAAATCCGCGATGGAAATAAGTTAGGAATTGAAGCTTATGGGAGCGTTGGCTTCTGTTTGGAGGAGTATTTTCATATTTTTGGGATAAATGAGGTACTCAAAATCACTTCTAATCACAAAGCTTCTTTTATAAAAAATGTTTTAAATAATTTTCTCTTTCTTTAGATAGTAATCTTCTGCTAATTAGAAAATACTTTGGGATAAGAGTTTAGGCAAGTTTTGAGTTTTGTCAATATATGACTGTAAAAATGTAGAGAATAATTAATAATTAATTTTAATCAGTTTAAATTTATTATTCAGTTGTTTTATGATTTTATAATCAATTTATTTTTATAAACATGTCATAAATTAGTTTCTATATGGTGTTTTTACCCATTAAATTTAGTTTAGATAATTTATTTGGATTATTGAAGGTATTATTGAGGTTTTAATCGATTTATTTTGTTAGATTTTGAGCTATGTGAAAATATGAGTTAGGATTTAATATTTAAATTAGAGTTTGATATAATTTATAAGATTTAAGCTTGAGGTGCACAGTATAAAAGATTTTTGGAGTGTACCAATTTAAATTAGAGTTTGATATAATTTTATTAAAATTGTACCATTACTAAATTTTCAAAGTTAATTTTTGAGATAATTGTGAAAAAATCTCTCCGTGTGTGGATATCTTCCCAGGTCTCATTGGCAATTAAGTTGCTAATGAGGACTTTTTTCACAATTATCCCTTCATTTTTTCATTTTTCATTTTTCATAATTTTTTCAATTTTTTTCTCTTAATTAATATAAAAGTTACTTATGCAAAAGTAAAACTAAACATCCTAACTTTTACATAAGTTACTTTAAGTTACTTATCCAATCTTAATCCAAACACTCATCATTTTACCAATCTAACTTTTTTCCAATCTTAAGATTCCATAAGTTTAAGTAAAAATAAATTACTATCCAATCGCCAAAACAAACACACCCATTATCTTTAACCGATTTTAATCAACTTTTTTGTCTACGTCATTCGATTATTTGTACCCTTTTAAATGAGGGAGTATTATAAAGGAAAAAATGATATAGAACACATGGGCCTGCAAATTGGCAATTTGTCCCATATTTTGATGTTGTGTTCGACTGTGCGTAGGATAATCCACTTATGCGTACAACGGAAGGAACAAGTGAAGCGATGTTGGTGTTTTAACATGCAAGTGGGTGTGTCAAATAGAATAAGTACAAGTGTATCATCAGCAGGACTTGGACAACTTGGAAGTTTATACATGGTGAGAGCTATAACCATGGAGATATAGAACTTAACATGCCATATCTTTGGCAGAGTCAGCAGGTGGAGGTAAAAAGGGTTCTCTCTTGGGTTACGCATGGAACACCTGGAGTGAGGCATGCCGATTGGGTAAGTTAGATAGGGAATTTAGAGAATAATGCCAGTCAGTTTGGTCAATTAGAGAATTTAATCAGTCAGATTGGGCCCGTTTGGTACAATGGAATTAATCTTGATGGAAATGGATATGGATATGGATATGGAAATGGAAATGGATATGAGTTGTAAAAGTATGTTTGGTATGTTATGGAAATGAGATATGATTTTTAGGTGAAAAGACCAAAATGTCATTCAATTTTTTTTTCCCAAAAAAACATCATTCAGAGAAGCCCAGAACCTCCTCCTCCCAAAAACCTGCACCATTTTTTTTTTTCAAATGTTTGGTATATCATGGAAATGAGTCCTAATTTATATGTGAAAAGACCAAAATACCTTTATAATTGAAAAATAAATAATCCCTCTCCTTTGAAAATTTTAGGCTTATAGTAAGAAATTCTAAAAGAAAAATATAATTCTTTTTAAAATTGGGACCCGGACCTGACTGGTTCACCGGCCGGTTCGCTGGTTAGCCAATTTCCGGGCCAGACCGGCCGGTCCGGTCCGGATTCCTGAACTAGGGTCTCATCATAAAAAGGGCAAGGTTGGAATTGAAGACATGGAATTGCAAATCTTAGCTATTTGGGTGGAATTGAGTTTGATGGAATTGGCCCCATTTGGCTTACATGTAGAATTAAATTCCATGAGCATTTCTTTGTACCAAACATGCACAACTCATGGAATTGAATTCCAATTCCAATTTCATGCCTTCAATTCCACCATACCAAACGGGGCATAGGTTTACTGCTCACCGTCTGAGAGTGAAAGCCATGGAGCGAGACGCCATGGCCGCTGTTCCTTCTGGCTGGGCTGAGCTTGTTGCAGAGACCGGAAAGTTATGAGCTTGTAATTTCTAGGACTTTTGTTTTTTTTACATCGACGGTAAATAATTTAATTTTACGCAAATATAAATACGATAAAATACAGTTCAGCAGCCGCGAACCCCAACCAGATTCAGGATGGAAATATTGGCAACAAGAATACAATTCCCTTTTTCTTCTTACAAACAATCATTCCTGAATTCACATATAATGCAAATTGAAATTAACTTAGAAGTTAAAATAATTCAAAATCAAAGGAATATAACATAGGAGTAGAATGTTAGAAAGAAGGCCCCAAAAAAAAAAAGGTAAAAGGTTAGAAATTATCAATAAAGCACTGAGATTAATAGAAACTTAATTAATGAAAAAAAATTAAATAAATATCACTTAAATTTTAAAATCTCAAATTATTAATTTCTTTTTAAAATGAGTTGTTAATTGTTAATACTCTTATAGTTAATATTTATATTCTTCTAGACAAAAAGACTGATTTCATATTTTGAAATTTAAACAGTATTTTCTTATTATTTGTCTTTAATTAATTACTAAAAGTTATAAAGATACCTACAGATTGTTTCATACCAAAGATATTTGACACCCAAGTAAGAACAGTTGGCAACTTATATTCTGACATTTAACCATGGAAAAACCAAAGGCGCAAAATTAAATTTTAACAATTAGTTGGTCGTAAAATGAAAATTCGTTATTATATCAGTTTCAAACTGTGATTCCTGTTCACTTCTTTGTGAATATCTGAAAGAATGATTAAAATCATAAAAATCATGAGTCTTGGAATTTGTCCATTAAAATCATAACAGTGTAGTTCAAATTGAGCTCTGAAATTCCAATGTAAAATTTGTTTTTACTAACTTTAGATTCAATCCTAGTTCTATAAGACCCATCTCACCAATTAGCTAAGAGCCAAGAAGTTGCAAATGGGATTTAGTGCTCATCACCAAGTTATAGTTGATGAGCACTAAATTTGGTTGTTTTTTTAATTATTATTTTTGTGAAAAATAGAAAATAAAAAGTATATCTTAATAGCCAGTTTTTTGAAAACATGATTTTTTATATAAAAATCATCAGTTAAAAATATTAAATTTAAATCGTTAAAACTATATTTAGATAATACAAATCTCATCATAGAATTGAATATCATATGTGACGAAGTGATAAATGAGTCTGAGTTTTCTCATATTTAGCATATTTCACTGATCAAGGCAATGAAAGTTTCAAGTATTGAGGGATAACACACACACAAACACACATTTTGATACATAGAATCACTCTTATTTCATATGGTACATATATATAGAGGCTTGGTTTTTCGAAGTGATCTATGTGAGAATGCGCATGCGGTCCAAAGCACTCTTCATATGAAGAGAGTTTGACTGATGAAGTTCAAAGAACTGCCTGTATGTACATGGAGTGTAGGCAGGTGGGTGAGTTTCATCCACAAGCTCTGCTACTGGGCTTATCACTTGCTCAAATGATGGCCCATTTCCTGTTGCCATTGATATTCTTGTATCATTGCTGTACAGTACTGCTCAATGCACATTGCTCTTGTACTTCCCATTACTCACTATCTAATTAACCAAACAATATGACAACAAAATTTAGTCAATTATATATGAATGAACTACTCCTTCTTGTCCTTAATATAAGAGCTAGTTCATAGTTAGATTTGGTCTTAAGTATACAATCACTATCCATTTTGTCTCATAATCATGTCACATTTATTATGAGGATATTATATTTCAAGGAACTTTCATCATATTTGTCTTTGGCACCCTCCGGTTCTAACTTTAGGAGCTAGATAACTAATTTATGTAGGGGTTAAGAAAATTAGTTAAGTTAGTTATTTATACACAACGTGTGTTAGTTTTCCTAAAGTTTCCCATTTAAGAATTTGCACTGGATACTATTTCTTTGATGAAAAGCTCTTTGACACATGCAATTAACATGGAGAGTATAGGAAAAAACTTATAAATTTGGGGCAAAAAATGGATTGTGGCCTTACATTTTGGGCATAAAGCAGGCCCATGTACTAGTTATTATATTTAAGACTGGAAGAAGGATGTATGTTTGCAGATATATCTAATTTTATATACTGAGAACTAACAAAGATTGATTCAGTTGATAAAGGGGTTAGCTCATAACCATAAGATTGTGAGTTCAAATCCTATTGATATGAGAATCTTGTTGATGAGTAATCTATAAGTACCTCTGTAAGTACTCTTTGAACATGAAGGTATGCTTAGCCCTGGTGAGCCCACGAAACCCAACTCACTTAAACTTTTTTCTACAAAAAAAAAATCTATATGCTGAGATGATGGAGCTATGTTGATGATGGTGATGACAGTAGTAGAAAGTTACCTCTAGAAGATCAGCAGTGTTAACTATTAGAGCATTGGGAGGAGGATTAAGTTTGACCCAATTGCCATTATGCAAAGTTTGAAGGCCACTGATGCCATTTTCTGTGACTATAGTGAGGAAGCCATGATCAGAGTGAGGAGGAATCCCCACAGCAAGTTCAGGCTCTGGACATGGAGGATACAGATTTGCAATGAAGACTTGAAAGCTTGATTCCATATTCATGGCCTTACTTATGTAGTTTGGTTCCAATCCCAAACTTTCCGATACACCTTTCAGCAGTTCCCTTGTGATTTCTCTAATTCTTTTGACATATGCAAAGGCAGTATCACTGTAACATCAAGAATTGAAGTCAGAAAGAAAATGGGAGCACAGATTAAGAATAGGAGATAAAAAAAAACTAAACTTTTGGACCTATTGTATTATCTCTAATCCTTAATATAAGATCTAGTTGACTAATTTGGAGAAATTATTTTTTTTTTCCGAGTGGCACTTAATCACTTATGCATACCTAAATCCAGCAGGTTTATAAGGGAAATGGAAGTCTGGATGCACAAAGACCTTGAAAAAATCCCTCCAGCAGTGTACCTTCTCTGCAGAAGTATTGAAACTAGAGCCACACCTCATGGGATCAAAAATGTTCTTCCCTTGAAACTCTCTCTTTTCCTCATCTGAAAGATCAAAAAATCCTTTCACCCCTTCCATCATGCTGTTTATCAGGCTCTCTGGGATACCATGATTGATCAACTACATACACATCATGAACTTTAGTAATCAATTCACTACATCAACAGAAAAGGGAATTAATTAACCAGAATAACATACACATGCATCAGTTTAATCTCGTCACACCAATTCAACTCCTCCTGTCATTCTTTTAACTAAGATTTATCTGGTTATGCACATGCTTGTGCGGGTTTGTTAATTCAAGTGATGCGAAAAATAAAGTTAAACCCATTGTTGATCCTATATTTTTAGCGAGTCATGATTTTGGTCTCCATACTTTCTTTTCGTTATTTCATAAGGACTTGGATATGAGATTAATGGTGTTAACTTCGCTGATGTGCTGTTAACATTATTATGTAGGCTGACATGGGTGACTAGGATGATGTGGCTTATGTGTAGGAACCAAAACCAAAACCAAAACTTGCAAGTTTAACCCAATAAAAAAAAAGTAACTTGATCACACATGACAAAAAAATAGATTATGACTGACAAAATCGATTTTGAGGAGAGAAATTGATTTTCAACTAGTAAAAAAAATCATTTTATCCTCTGTGGATCTGCTGAAGCATCTAAGAAGCAACCTAATATGCAAGTATTTCTAGAATTAACAAGTTGATTCAGTGCAAAACAGCAGGACACTTCTGTTTCTGCAAAATCCACGTAGGAGGAGTAGATTTCTTTTACCAAGAAGCAGCCCCATTCTTCACAAGCCTGACCAAGATCTTGGATGGCTTTGTGCCTTTGTTTGGAATTGCCAGAGGAAAGGAGAGAAAAGTCAACGATGGGAATTGCATCTTCTGATGAGTCCAGAACTGGAAGATCCTGAAGAGTTTTTGAGGCAAAAGAGGAAGGTATAGAAGTGAGGCCAGATTCTGATAATGACTTGATAGTGACTAGTTTGGTTGAATTGATAGAAGCTTGTTCTGAGAAATCACTGGAGATATTAATTGTTGCAGCCATAGAGTTTTATTTAAGAGTGATAATAGAGGCAAAGAGAAGAAGAGAGCCAAAAAATGAGAGAGGGAGAGAATTGGCGTGACCCTATATTTAAATAAGATGACATTTCTTCTTTTTCAATGTAAAGACCAAGGTAATCAAACTCGAACCAGTCATTGAACCGGTAGGGTACTGAATTAAGGATCAGTGGGTCAGACCAAAGTCAAATTAGAGTTAACTTAGGGCTAACCGGTGAGAAATGGAAGATTTTAGGATTATTAATATGAAATGCTAAAGAAAAAAATTAAAAAATTTGATTTTTTTTTTTAAAAAATCAGATCAGACTGGACTGGTCTACTGCCCGGTTTGGCGGTTTCCGATCCAGGTCTGAGTGCCTTGGTAAAGACAGACAGCATAAGATTCCTTGAATAAAATATACTACTTTGATCCTATTTATAAGTCCAAATTAACTAATTTTCACATACCAATGAGAGTTAGTTAACTCATTAACTATGAGCTAAATTTTTAATTTTGTTCTTATCTATGATTGGTTCCAAAAATCAATATGAATACATTTTTTTTATTTATTGCAATTAATAGGGGTAAAAAAGTACAAAACGTATTTATTACTCTGAAAAAAGACTTATAATAAAAATCAAAATTTTTGGTCAAAATGGACTTATAAATAGGATTAGAGTGGTAAATGAACCATGTTATGCTAAATGAGTAATTGTAGGATATACTTTAGGGGTGTTTGGTACGATAAATTTTTCTTAATCTTTTATCTTATATCTATCTTAAAATTTTATAACCCCACATCTTCAATTTTTGTGAATTCAACTAATAAAACCCCCAAGTGAATAATGCATAAATGGACAATGTTTTGTAAACGAGTGATTGTAGGATTGACTTTAAGGGCCTGTTTAGTTTAAAGGGAGGGGATGGAATGGGAGGGGCTCATTTTCCATCCCCTCCAAAATCCCCCAATTTGGGGGGAACAAAAATGAGGGGATGGGAGGGATTGGGAGCCCCTCTTTTAGAGTTCCTTTATCCAATTTTTCAAACCAAATAAGGGGAGTGACTCATTTTTTATCCCCTCTCATCCCCCTTCCCTCCAACCAAACAAACCCTAAGGGCTGTTTGGTACGAGAAATTTGGAAGGAAGAGGAGGGGAAGACAAATTTTTTATAAGTTTAGATGTAAGAAAATAAGAGAAATGGGCTTCAAAATTTTTAATTAAATTTTTTTACTCTTTTATCTTATATCTCATCTATCTAAACATTTTATAACCCCACTTCTTCATTTTTTTTAAATTTTCCATTTTCCCTCATTTAATTACATATATTAATATCATTGCACTTATTGCATTCATTGACACGCTATTTCCCTACCACATATTCTCTCTCTTCCACATATCTCATTTTTCTACTTTTCTTATCCTCTCTCTTATTCACTGTCTTCTCATAAATAAGGATATTCTTGAGAAAATGTTACAATTTTTACATATTTATGATTTTTAACCAACTTTTGAATCTACATGTTTCTTATAAAAAGGAATGAAGGGAATAATAATTAGTACTTTCTCTATTCATTTTATAAGATAACATTTGTTGAATAGGCCGGGTATATTTCTTTTTACAAGATAGTTTTTGGAGACGTCTAAATATTTAAGTGAAATTTTCAGTCAGCCCCTAAAATGAAATTAAGTTTGGTAGGTGAAAAGACAACACAACACAGCGCACTTGTTTTATGTTTTGAATCATCTTATTTGTCTTGTAAATGCCCCTATTTGTTTTGTGAATTCCTTTATTTGTCTTGTAAATGTCTAAAATGTTTTTGTTAACTTCTAGTTTCTTCTGAATCCTTTTATTTATCTTGTAAATGCACTTATGAAAAAAAAAAAAAGATAAGGATGTAATTGTTTTTTCACCCACAAAACTTAATTTTATTTTGGTTGTGGGGGTGCAATAAAATTTCAAAATTTTTTAGAGTTGATTGAAATAAAATCTCTTTCATGTGGGTTGACTAAAATTTTCACAACATTTAATACATTTTTTTTTTATTTTTTGGCTCAATTAATTATATATCACTCCTATTACTTATTCTCATTCAGTCTCTCTCATTACTTTTTTTACTCATTTTCTCTCACACTTGTCTTTTCTATGAATCAGGGTAGGGTCGTTTTTGGAAAACCAATTGCTATTATCTTTAACTAATTTTAACCAACTTTTTTTGTCTAAGTCATTTGATTATTTGTATCTTTTTAACTGGGGGAGAATTATAATTTATATGAGAATTTTATTAATATAAAAATATAAGAAAAAAATGATATAAAACACATGGGCCCACAAATTGGCAATTTGTCCGATATTTTGATGTTGTGTTCGACTGCTCGTAGGATAATCCACTTACGGGCTCAAAGGAAGGAACAAGTGAAGCTACGGGCCAATGACGGTTTTGAAGAAACTAGTTCGCTCCAAAATTTCTTGAATTTGAATTTTGAGGAAAAAGTGTGAAAGTAAAACTACATGGATCCCACACCATTTTCTTTCCTACTTATTTTCAGGAATAGTTTTGCACTTTAACCTTATATATTATAATATTTTCAATTCTTAATATAAGAATTGGTTGATTTTTTTGAAGAAATTAAAGAAACTCAATAAATTATTTTAAAGTATATATATTTATCATTTTTGTGTCAAACTAATTTCTCTAACTTATAAATTACTCCTTCTAGTTCTATTTATAAAAGTTCGATAACTGAATTACGTGATTTAAAAAAGTGGTTAAAATTAGTTAAAAATAATAATTATATATTAAATAAACCTTTTTTCAAAGTATGCCCTTATTTATGAGGAAGCAAGTAAGAGAGAAAAATAGAGTAAATATTGGTATCACCAAACTTTTAATTAATGCAATATCACTCTGATCCTATTTATAAGTCCATTTTAACCAAAATTTTTTGTCATTATTATAACTTCTGTTTCAGAATCATAAATGCATTTGTTACATTTTTGCCTCTCTATTAATTGCAATAAACAAAAAGAATTTATTTATGTTGACTTTTGGAACTAATTATAGATAAAGGGCAAAATTGAAAATTTAGCCCATAACTAATGAGTTTACTAACTCTCCTTGGTATGTAAAAATTAATTGATTTGGACTTATAAATAGAACCAGAGTGGTATATATAATTAATGAGGGGAAAAAAAAAACTCACTAAATGTTCAAATAACTATTATCAAACTCTTATAAAAAAGACCAAAATCATGCAAATTTTGAGTTTTTATAAAAAGGAGCGGAGGGAGTAATATATTAGCTAATAATATATAACATATACTAAGATTAAGTTACTTATTTTGCTTCTTTAATTTCTAAAAAGAAATTCAATTAGATCTTATATTAAAAAACACGAGAAATTATTGTAATACTCACCTTTAAGATGTATTCTATTGTGCCAATGTCAACATTTTTTTAAGCTTGAAAATATACAAGGCATAGTCACCACTAATTACGACAGAGGTTAAGCAAATCTATAAAAAGTCACATAGTAAAAAAATAAAACACTTTTCTCTCCCTACGACTGAATCCATGAATTCTCACAGATCAAAAAGTATTACAAGCAGTTCATATAGTAAGATAAAGTCAAACCAACAAACTGATATTTAACGCAAGATACAAAAAGATATAGTACTTGAAATAGAAAGCTAGAACTCTAATTAATGTCAACCTTATCTCATTTGGAAGACAGACATAGATTATGCCATATATAGGGCTTTCACTTCATAGACACAAAGAAGTATGAGAACCACTTGGTTTCTGCAAAGTGGATTAAGTTGGAATGAGTAGACGATCCAGGACAACTTTATTATCAAAGGAGTTGGATTGGTTGAGTTCATAGAATTTCCTGTATGTTATTGAAGTGTATAAAGGAAGGTGAGCTTCACTGACAAACTCTGGTGCTGGGCTTATAAGTTGGTCTAGTGATGGACCATTGGTTGTCACCATTGATATCCTCGTGGCATTGGAATGCAGTACGACTCTGTGAACATTGCTCTTGTACTTCCCATTAGTCATGATCTAAACAAAACATGCCAAGGGAACTTCAAGTCAAATATGAGTCAGTAGCTATTGAGAATCTTAGACCTCAAGAAACATTTCAATTTTTTTTATGGTGTTAAGTTACATGCAATACCTTCAAATATTTTTCCAGTAGCATTCAATACTAAAAAGTAATATTTTTTTGTATCCAATACCCTAAAGTAATTTCTTAGTAACATTCAGTATCTTAAAATAATTTTTGTTGCATTCAAAACCCTAAAGTATTTCTTTAGTAGCACTAAGTATCTTAAATCTAGGGTGATCATTGCTACTAAGAAAATATTTTAAAGGCGAAATTATACCAAAAATTACTTTAGAATAATAAGTGCTACTAAAAAAATACTGTAGAATACTGAATGGACCAAATTAATTTAGAATACTAAGTGCTATTAGAAAAATACTTTAAGATGCTAGATGAAATTTAACCCTTTTTTGGGAAAATCACAAAGGTCCCAATTAATGAATGCAATTATCAAAAAGTTCTACAACAAGTGAATAACATACAATACAATGACAAGTTCTGGTGCTAGAAATGACACCAAATCCATGATATTCACTTGTTATCGATACTTTTTAGTGATTACAATCCTTCATTTGAGACCTCATAATAATTCTCCCTATTTTTTTTTTTTTGCATGCTAATGCTTGCATGATGATGAAGATTGGGCACCTCCAATAGATCAGCAGTGTTAACCAAGAGAGCATTGGGAGGAGCATTAACGTTCACCCACTTGCCATTATACAGAGTCTGAAGGCCACTGAAACTTTCTGTGAGTACAGTGAGCAAGCCATGATCAGAGTGAGGATGAATCCCCACCGCAAGTTCTGGCTCTGGACATGGAGGGTACAGATTTGCAATGAAGACTTGAAAGCCTGACTCTAAATCCATAGCCTTACATATGTAGTTTGGTTCCAATCCCAAGCTCTCTGATACACCTCTCAACAGTTCATTTATGATTTCTCTGATTCTCTTGAAATACTCAAATCCAGTGTCACTGAAGCATCAATAACTGACCTTAATTTGTAATAAGATAAAACAAAAGCTGGGTAATGGAAGCTATTATATTATTGGCCGTTAATATAATATCTAGTTCCTTAAGTTTACCCTCATTTTAGTTTCGGTCCATCAAGTTTTAAACTATAAGTTTTAGTCCTTTAAATTTGTTTTCCTTTAAAATATTGGTTCCTATAAGTCCATAAGTACTTGAACCATTTTGTTCTTACAGGGATCAAAACTTATAGTTTGAAATTTGAGGGATTAAAACCAAAATAAAGGCAAACTTGAGGGACCAAAAATATTATTAACCCTATATTATTTAAAGATATATAAAATCAGATATAGCTAGTAATTAAAACATGAGCTTACCAATTAGTGTATGTGACTATGTTCACATTTGATGCCAAAAGCACCTTTTCAGTTCAAACCATGGTTTCAGAGTAAATTAGATAAACATCCATTTAAAAGCCAAACTCTATTCTAAAGCCTAATCAAAAAAGCATAATAGCCCAGTCTTTGACAAACTCTATTCTTAAAGCTATTCTTTTAATCTATTTTTTTTCCCAAAATCGATCTATTCTTTTTGAATTGAAAAGGAGGTCATCAAGTGGCCTTGCATGTCGGGATATAGAAGTAGAACTCTCCACCTCCCTTATGCAAGGGAACTACTTTGCCACTAGGGCAATGCACCAAGTGCTTTCCTAAATCTATTTTCTAAATGCTAATCCAAACACATAAGATTTGTTATGTTGCATACCTAAATCCAGCAGGTTTATGAGGAAAATGGAACTCAGGATGAACAAAGACTTTGAGAAAATCTCTCCAGCAGTGTACCTTTTCTACAGCAGTATTGATGCTAGATCCATACCTCATGGGGTCAAAAATATGTTTTCCCTGAAACTCTCCCTTTTCCTCTTCTGAAAGATTGAAAAATCTTTCCACTGCTTCCATCATGTTGTTTATCAGACTCTCTGGGATACCATGGTTGATCAACTACACAATTCATGAACTTCAGTACTCAATCACAAGGAGTGAATTAAACAGTTCAATCCTCAAAAGATAGCCTGCGCAGAGGTTTGATATCAAATTAATCATTTTTTATACCACCTGAATACATAAAATGTTCAATTTTTATACCACTTCCTCTCCTCTGCCTTTTCATTTCTCTTTCCATTCTTCAACATTTCTCAATCTCTTTCTTGGAAAAACTGTCCTCATCCTTATTCATGAATATTTAAAACGTTTAATATTCTAAAAGAATATTTTCTTAGTATGAATATGGCTGAGTAATTATAGCAAAGAAAACAAGAGAAATAGATCATTAAAATTAGAGTAAAATATATTAAATTTAATTAAAACTATTTTTTAAAAGATAATAAACATTAATTAATTTTAGTAATCTCTTTCTAATTTTTTTAACTAGTGATTTTTAAATGAAAAAAAAAATCATTTTTTAAAAAAATATTAGTTAAAAGATTATTTTTATTTTAGATACTCTATCTATTAAAAAATAAAATTTTGAAAAACAAAAAGTAATAAAAAAATCTGAATCATCCAAATTTCATTTAAGACTCAAAAGATGATCAGGGAACTAGTGCGAGGAAGAGAGAGAGAGAGAGAGAGAGAGAGAGAGAGAGATGGAGAGGGATGTATTGAAAGTTGAGAGTAGTCAGTAGTGAGATAATAGAACTGAACTCATTCTTACTTTTTAGTATGAATGACTTCACTTTTTTAATTTTAAAAAGTAAATGTCACATTTAACAGAGTGAAAATTGATTTCAAGTTGAACGACGTTTGTATAAATCTAGACCCATTCAAGTAATGAATGATTTTTAGTTTATCATTTGGATAAATGATTTTTAATGGGTAGCATTTCAATATGTTTGTTTTCACTCTTTATAGCAGAACAATAAAAAAGTTTCATTCTTTTGGATGAGAAGAAAAAATTTGGAGAGAAGAAAAAGGGAAGAGTGAAAATAGAGAGAAGAAAAAACTGAAAAAAAAATATTATCACTCATCCTATTTAAATGGATGGGAGGAAAAAAAAAATAGGGAAAAAATGAGTAATATCTAAATGATTAAAATACCCATAGTCTATATCAAAATACATAAGTTTAAAACTAAATTAAATATATTAAACTAAATTAACTTATTTCATATATACACAATAATAATGTCAAAAAATATCATTGGGAGTTAAGTAAAATATTCGTCATTCACCAAATGTCGTAAATTATTCTCACAAAATGTTGAACCTGTGATTTTGAAACAAAAAAAGAAAAGTTGATTAAATCAATGTTTTGGCCAAAAGAAAATTAAATCAAGGTCAATTCATTTGATATTTTGGTATTAATTCGCTGCAAAAGAGGGAAGAATAATGTTCCTGGGAAAGCGCATATATATATATATAGATAGCCCTAAGCTAATAGCAGACATAGATTTCTTACTGAGAAGCAGCCCCATTCTTCACAAGCTTGGCCAAGGTCTTGGATGGCTTTGTGCCTTTGATCCGAATCGCCGGCGACAAGGAGAGAGAAATCTACAACGGGAAGATTATCTTCTGATGAATCCAGAACTGGAATATCATGAAGATTTTTGCAGGCAAAAGAGGAAGGTAAAGAAGAAAGGCCAGATTCAGACAATGATTTGATAGTGGTTACTTTGCTTGAAGGGATTGAAGAATGTTCTGAGAAATCAGTAGCAATAGTGAATGCTTTTGCAGCCATATGGATTTTGGATAAGAGTTAGAAGAAGAGGCAATATGGAAGGAAGAGATTGACTGATAGAATATTGAAGCACCACTTATTATCAACGAAGCTGTTTTCATTTATTTCATGTAAAGACAACTAGGGAGACTAAGATTTTTTTTGCATGAAGCATACGTGGACATTTTTCTGCTAACCTGCCCAACTTGTAAATTGGCTTTTTTTGTGGTATGTTAAGATCTGTGAAAAACCTGGAAATCAAATTTGTACTCCTGATAGTGATAATGTCATTATATACTCCCTCTAGTTGTATATATAGGAGCCTGATAACTGAATTACGTGATTTAAAAAAATGGTTAAAATTCGTTTAAAATAATAAGTATGTCTGAAATAAATTTTTCTTTTCAATTATGCCCTTATTTATAAGGGGACAAGTAAGAGGAAAAAAATAGAGTAAATATAGATATCATTAACTTTTTAATTAGGGAAAATCACTCCCACATCCAAAGAATCAAACCAAATAACAGCAAAATCCTTTTAAAAAGTCAAACATCAGAAAAGTCTCTAGGGACTTTTCTGTGATTATTTCCCAAAGTCAAATGACAAAGTTGCCTTTAGTTCATCAGTCATTTTACAGTTGACAATTCCATTAGTCATTTTTACAACTTGTTTTTATGCAATGAGTTAATTTCAAGTTTGTCAAATCCCTACATTCACAACTATTAATTGTGTGTTATAGCAGCCGTTTGAATGATTTTTACACATTCTTTTTGTTGCCTAAATGAAATGACCTTTTTCAAAACTCAAAATATGACAACTGCATATGCCTTTTTTGACAACTGGTTATGCTTGTGTCTACAACATGTTTAGTCTTTTTTATAATATATTTTTCAAGTCACAATGAAACTACTTTTTTAACAATTGTTCATCACTACAAATTGCTTATTTTACAACTCGTTAAACGTGTTTTCACAATATGTTAAGTCATTTTAACAACTTCTTTCTCATGTCTGAATGAAACTATCTTTTTACACATCTCCAAGTTCAGCACTAAAAATTCCTCAGTTTACAACTGATTAAGCTTGTTTTTACAACATATTGAGTCATGTTTACAACTTATTTCTCGTGTCTGAATGAAACTACCTTTGTTCATATATCTAAGTTTAACATTGCAAGTTGCTCAGTTTACAACTTCTAACGCATGTTTTTACAACATCTTGAGTCATTTTAACAACTTCTTTTTCATGCCTAACTGAAATAACAAGTTTCAAAACTCTAACTTTCACAACTGCAAATTGTTTTTTTAACAACTGGTGATATTTGCTTTTACAACATCATAAGTCATTATTACAACTGTTTCATGCTTGACTGAAATGATAAGTTGCACAACTCCAACTGTCACAACTGCATGAGTTATTCCCGTAGGGTTTGTCACAACAGTTGAATTGATTTTTAACAACTTCTTTTGCCTTATTTTACAAGTGCATGAGTCATATTTATAACAGTATGAGTCATATTACATTTCATTTTCTCCACCATTCAGATATCTGCAATCATCAAGAGTCAATATTCAACAAGTACTCAGTCAATGAGCATTCAGATCATATTTCAAAAACTAATATCATAAAGAATCAAATCTGTGATCTCCAATTACCAAATCAGACTTCATGACATCTGGTAATCATGAAAAGAGAACTATTCCTGAGTTGGGTAAAATGCAACATAGCCTCTTAAACACTGTATTATCAAATTTCCAACAGACATTTCAATGGACAAAATGATATTATTGAACTTTGAGGATGGTTTCCAATGGTTATTTTTACAGGTAGGTGAGATAAAAATATTTGTACAAGTGAGGATTTTCGGCACAACCTTTGACACCCCAATTGTTCCATCTAAACTTACAGCTTTTACCATCCTCAACTACAAACAACCAAGAATGATAAAGCTGAGATAGATTAAAGAGAGCATATAAATAGAAAACAAAGTACATGAGCGATCTTCCTTACAGGAAGGAGGAAGGGGATGAGAGAGAGAAAGTGAGAAACTAAGACTCATAAATAAACAATAACAAGTTTAAGTTATTTGTATCACCAGCTTCTTTGGTCGACATGGCTTAAATTTGTAACAACCCTGAAAACCCAGACCTTAACTACCGGCCTTTGGAGGATTTGAGGTTGAGAAGAACAGAAATAACGCGTGGAAGAGAGCTTGCCACAGAGAGTATAAGCTTTTTTGGGAGGTTTTAATAGCTAGTCATTGACTTTATCATAGTTCTAAAATTCTTGCCCCACAAAGTAGTCATATAGTTTATTCATATATTCTCTTTCTCTGTGGTGCTATCTTTCTTCATATGCTTACCATCAGCAGGACTTGGACAACTTAGAAGTTTATACATGGTGAGAGCTATAACCATGGAGATATAGAACTTAACATGCCATATCTTTGGCAGAGTCAGCAGGTGGAGGTAAAAAGGGTTCTCTCTTGGGTTACGCATGGAACACCTGGAGTGAGGCATGACAATTAGGTCATATTTATAGTTCCTTCCGAAGGACTGTGGACGAGGAAAATGAGAAAAGAATACAAATTACTAACCCTGGGATCCTACAACATTACTATCTCATGCTTTCTCCAGAAAACAGTATCAATATATAAACTGATATATATAAGGAAGAGGCCAATTATCAGTCCAATTAGATATGGGAGGATTGAACATGAATACAAGATAGCATAACTTAAATGTACTAATGAACGACCACTTAAAATCTAACGTTCTGCTCATAAATATACCAGCCATATTGAAAGTCTGGTAATCAAAGTTTCCAGAATAACATCTGAAATCTTCTTTCCTTCTAACATATGAAATAAAACTAGACAGTGAAACAGCCCAGGCATTAAATGTAACAAATCAGACAGTTTCAAGAATATTCATTGAAGGAAGTTAACAAGATGAAGTAACAGATCTTTGCTCGTTTGAAATAGCTTATTTTTAGGCAATAAGTGCTTATAAATCGTGATTCACAGTATACGAGATAAGTATGTGAGAGGAGTTTTATCTTGGCTTGCGTAATAAGGACTTATTGTCCAAAAATAAGCCCAACCACTCATTTGGAATAGCTTATTTTTGGGTAATAAGTGCTTATAATTCGTGATTCACGGTATACGAGGTAAGTATGTGAGAGGAGTTTTATCTCGACTTGCGTAATAAGAACTTATTTCCTAAATATAAGCTCTTCCAAACACACTAACACACACTCATGTACGGATCTTCCAAGAGCCTTGGATAATCCAAGGCCTTTCTAGGTGAAACCAAGGGCCTAGGTGTGGGTCTCCTGTCTTTAATATAAGCTCAATTGACTTTTTTTTAGAGTGATTGATAAAATAAATAAGTTATTTAATATCATACACGGTATATTATTAGATTATATATTAATTTATAAGTCAAGCAAATTAATTTAGAGAAAAATAATGAGTATAAATACTTTAAAATAACTTATTTAACTTCATTAATTTCTTAAAAAGTGAACTGTTTTTATATTAAGTAGGGAGGTAGTATATTGACATGGAACCGTAATAGCAAAAACAAAAATCTAATAGAATGATTGAGCCTTAATTCAAAAGTGACATTCACTCCCGGGAAATCCACAAATGATTTCTAATTACCCCTAGTAGACTTACAGTGCCCATGTAGAGCTTCTGGAGATTAAATTTATAAAACCTAGTTCTTCAATACTATTAAATCCCGCAGTTACATTACAGATCTGACTCATACTAGAAAATAATTGGGATAAGGACCAAACCTCCAAAGCGTGTTTGTAACGTTGAGATTTTCTGAGTTCTCTGGAAATATCCCGAAGCTCGGACACCGAAATATGATTCCCTTCGCCGACCCATTTCTGAAGAACATTGGTGGCGCTTCGCTTTGGTAGCCTCAGTCTGAACAATCTGCTCCTCAGGTCGTCGTCACCTTCCGAAGAGTTCGAAGTCTCTTCCAAAATATCAGTTCCCAAAGCTCGCGAAGAGAGAAATCTAGAGAGATTTGATCCGCTGAGAATAGATTGTGAACGATAATTTCCGTTGATAAACCCGTTATTTCGAAATGATCAATAATAAACACCGATTGGGTAAGTTAGATAGGGAATTTAGAGAATAATGCCAATCAGTTTGGTCAATTAGAGAATTTAATCAGACAATAGAAGCTAAAAAGGTTTACTGCTCACCGTCTGAGAGTGAAAGCCATGGAGCGAGACGCCATGGCCGCTGTTCCTTCTGGCTGGGCTCAGCTTGTTGCAGAGTCCGGAAAGCTATGAGCTTGTAATTTCTAGGACTTGTTTTTTTTTTTTTTTTTACACATCGACGGTAAATAATTTAATTTTTACGATAAAAATAATACAGTTCAGCAGCCACGAGCCCACGAACCCCAACCAGATTCGGGATGGAAATATTGTCAACAAGAATACAAGTCCCTTTTTTTTTTACCAAAAAAAAAAACAAAAAGAATACAAGTCCCTTTTTCTTCTTACAAACAATTATTCCTGAATTCACATATAATGGAAATTGAAATTAACTTAGAATTTAAAATAATTTAAAATCAAAGGAATATAACATAGGAGTAGAATGTTAGAAAGAAGGCCAAAAAAAAAGAAAAAAGTAAAAGGTTAGAAATTATCAATAAAGCACTAAAGTTAATAGAAATTCAACTAATGAAAAAAAAAACTAAAAAAATATCATTTGAATTTTAAAATCTTAAATTACTACTTTTTTTTTTATTAAAATGAGTTGTTAATTGTTAATACTCTTGTAGTTAATATTTATGTTTTCATAGACAGTAAGACTGATTTTAGATTTTAAAATTCAAATGGTATTTTTTTATTATTTTTTCTTTAATTAATTACTAAAAGTTATAAAGATATTTATAGATTGTTTCACAAAGATATTTGACACTGCCACGTAAGAACAATTGACAACTTATATTCTTATATTTAACCATGGAAAAACCAAAGGTGCAAAATTAAATTTTAACAATTAGTTGGTTGTAAAATGAAAATTAATTATTGTATCAGTTTCCAACTGTGATTCCTGTTCACTTCTTTGTGAATATCTGAAAGAGTGATTAAAATCATAAAAATCACGAGTCTTGGAACTTGTCCATTAAAATCATAACAGTGTAGCTCAAACTGAGTTCTGAAATTCCAACATAAAATTTGTTTTTACTAACTTTAGATTCAATCCTAGTTCTATGAGACCCATCTCACCAATTAGCTAAGAGCCAAGAAGTTGCAAATGGGATTTAGTGCTCATCACCAAGTTATAGTTGATGAGCACTAAATTCAGTTGTTTTTTTTAATTATTTTCTTTGTGAAAAATAGAAAATAAAAATTACATCTTAACCGTCAATTTTTTGAAAACATATTTTTTTATATAAAATTCATCAGTTGAAAATATTAAATTTAAATCGTTAAAACTATATTTAGATAATACATATCTCATCATAGAATTGAATATCAATTGTGACGAAGTGACAAATAAGCGTGAGTTTTCCCATATTTAACATGCTACACTGATCAAGGCAATGAAAGTTTCAAGTATTGAGGAATAACACACACAAACACACATTTTGATACATAGAATCACTCTTATTTCATATGGTACATATATATAGAGGCTTGGTTTTTCGAAGTGATCTATGTGAGAATGCGCATGCGGTCCAAAGCACTCTTCATATGGAGAGAGTTTGACTGATGAAGTTCAAAGAACTGCCTATATGTACATGGAGTGTAGGCAGATGGGTGAGTTTCATCCACAAGCTCTGCTGCTGGGCTTATCACTTGCTCAAATTATGGCCCATTTGCTGTTGCCATTGATATCCTTGTATCATTGCTGTACAGTACTGCTCTATGCACATTGCTCTTGTACTTCCCATTACTCACTATCTAATTAACCAAACAATATGACAACAAGTTTTAGTCAATTATATATGAATGAACTACTCCTTCCCATTCCTAATATAAGAGCTAGTTCATATTTAGATTTAGCCTTAAATATAAGATCACTATCCATTTAATCTCATATAGTTATTATTTTCCTCAAATTGATTTACCTAACTTATAAAATGATATATAATATAATATTACATAGTAATATTTTAGAAGATCATGTCACATTTATTATGAGGATATTAAATTTCAAGGAACTTTCATGATATTTGTCTTTGACACCCTCTGATCCTAACTTTAGGAGCGATATAACTAATTTATGTAAGAGTTAAGAAAATTAGTTAAGTTAGTTATTTATACATAACGTGTATTAGTTTTCCTAAAGTATCCCTTTTAAGAATGTGCACTGGATCCTATTTCTTTGATGAAAAACTGTTTGACATGTGCAATTAACATGGAGAGTATAGGAAAAAATGTATAAATTTGGGACAAAAAATGGATTGAGGCCTTACAATTTAGGCATAAAGCAAGCCCATGAACTAGTTATTATATTTAAGACTGGAGGGATTATGTATATCTGCAGATATATCTAATTCTATATATTGAGAACCAACAAAGATTAATCCAGCTGGTAAAAGGGTTAGCTCATAACCATAAGGTTGTGAGTTCAAATCCTATTGATGTGAGGACCTCGTTAATGGGTGATCTATAAATATTTCTATAAATGTTCTTTGAGCCTGGAGGTATGCTTGACCCTGATGAGCCCCTGAAACCCAACTCACCTAAACTTTTTTGTAAAAAAAATAAAAATCTATATAGTGAGATGATGAAGCAATGTTGATAATGGTGATGACAGTAGTAGAAAGTTACCTCTAGAAGATCAGCAGTGTTAACCATTAGAGCATTGGGAGGAGGATTAAGTTTGACCCAATTGCCATTATGCAAAGTTTGAAGGCCACTGATGCCATTTTCTGTGACTATAGTGAGGAAGCCATGATCAGAGTGAGGAGGAATCCCCACAGCAAGTTCAGGCTCTGGACATGGAGGGTACAGATTTGCAATGAAGACTTGAAAGCTTGATTCCATATTCATGGCCTTACTTATGTAGTTTGGTTCCAATCCCAAACTTTCCGATACACCTTTCAGCAGTTCCCTTGTGATTTCTCTAATTCTTTTGACATATGCAAAGGCAGTATCACTGTAACATCAAGAATTGAAGTCAGAAAGAAAATGGGAGCACAGATTAAGAATAGGAGATGAAAAAAAAAACTAAACTTTTGGACCTATTGTATTATCTTTAATCCTTAATATAAGATCTAGTTGACTAATTTAGAGAGATTATTTTTTTCTTCCAAGTGGCATATATGCATACCTAAATCCAGCAGGTTTACGAGGGAAATGGAAGTCTAGATGCACAAAGACCTTTAAAAAATCCCTCCAGCAGTGTACCTTTTCTGCAGCAGTATTGAAACTAGAGCCACACCTCATAGGATCAAAAATGTTCTTCCCTTGAAACTCTTTCTTTTTCTCATCTGAAAGATCAAAAAATCCTTTCACCCCTTCCATCATGCTGTTTATCAGGCTCTCTGGGATACCATGATTGATCAACTACATACACATCATGAACTTTAGTAATCATACACTTGCATCAGTTTCATCTCCTCACACCAATTCAACTCCACCTCTCATTCTTTTAACTAAGATTTATCTCGTTATGCACATGCTTGTGATACTGTTAATTCAAGTGATGGACAAAATTAGAGTTAAAGCCAGATACTATATTTTTAGCTAGTTTTTATTTTGTTCTCCATACTTTCTTTTTGTTATTTTATAAGGACTTGGATCTGAGATTAATGGTGTTAATTTCGCTGATGTGGCATTAAGATTATTAAGTAGGCTGACATGAATAACTAGGATTATGTGACTTATGTGCAGGGACCAAAACCAAAACCTGTAAGTTTAACCCTATAAAAGAAAGTAACTTGAACACAGGTGACAAAAAAATAGATTACGACTGACAAAATCGATTTTGAGGAGAGAAATTGATTTTCAACAAGTAAAAAATCATTTTATCCTCTGTGGATCTGCTGAAGCATTTAAGGAACAACCTAATATGCAAGTCATATTTCTAGAATTGACAAGTTGATTCAGTGCAAAAGAGCGGAACAGTTCTGTTAATGCAAAATCCAAGTAGGAGGAATAAATTTCTTTTACCAAGAAGCAGCCCCATTCTTCACAAGCCTGACCAAGATCTTGGATGGCTTTGTGCCTTTGTTTGGAATTGCCAGAGGAAAGGAGAGAAAAGTTAACGACGGGAATTGCATCTTCTGATGAGTCCAGAACTGGAAGATCCTGAAGAGTTTTTGAGGCAAAAGAGGAAGGTATCGAAGTGAGGCCAGATTCAGACAATGATTTGATAGTGACTAGTTTGGTTGAATAGATAGAAGCTTGTTCTGAGAAATCACTGGAGATATTAATTGTTGCAGCCATAGATTTTTATGTAAGAGTGATGATAGAGGCAAAGAGAAGAAGAGAGCCAAATAGTGAGAGAGAGGGAGAGAATTGGCGTGTCCCTATAATTAATTAAGATAACATTTCTTCTTTTTCAATGTAAAGACAAATAGGATAATACTCCCTGAATAATGCATAAATGGACATGTTCTGCTAAATGAGTGATTGTAGGATTGGCTTTAGGGGCTGTTTGGTACGAGAAATTTGGAAGGAAGGGGAGGGATGATTTTTATAAGTTTAGATTTAAGAAATTAAGAGAAATGGGTTTAAAAATTTTTAATTAATTTTTCTTCCTCTTTTATCTTATACATTTTGATCCATGTGTTTTTAATAAAGAGGAATGAAGGGAATAATAATTAGTACTCTCTCTGTTTCTTTTTATAAGATAACATTTGTTGAATAGGCTGGGTATATTTCTTTTCACTAGTTTTTGGAGACACCTAAACATTTAAGTTAAAATTTCAATCAGCCCGCAAAATTAATTAGGTTTGGTGGATGAAAAGACAACACAGTACATTTGCTTTATTTTTTGAATTGTCTTATTTGTTTTGTGAATGCCCCTATTTGTCTTATAAATTTCTTTATTTATCTTGTGATGGCTAAAATGTTCTTGTTCACTCTATAGTTTCTTTTGATTCCTTTTATTAGTCTAGTAAATACCTTTATTTATATTGTAAATGTCATTACTTGTCTTATAAATGTTCTTATGAAAAAAGAAAGTAAGGGCATAATTGTCTTTTTATCCACAAAATTTAATTTCATTTTGGCCCTAGGGATGCAATGATATTTTATAATTTTTGGAGGTTGATTGAAATAAAATCTCTTTCATGGAGCTAACTAAAATTTTCCCAATATTTATTTATTTTTTCATTTTTATCTTCAATTAATTATATTTCCTTTCCATTACTTTTTGTCATTCATTCTTTCTCATTACTTTTTCCACTCATTTTCTCTATCACTTACATTTTCTACAAATCAGGGTGTTTTTGGCATGGTTTGTAAACCCGGATCGGACCGGCCGAAAAATCGGTCCTGTTTGCCACTGAACCAGAGTCACCGGGTCAACCTGGGTTGACTCGACTAACCCGGCCTGACTCGGCCGGGTTAGAGAGTCAAACCCGGGTCACCAGTTTTTTTTTTCTGAATGCTGAACCAAGTGACGCTTTTTTAAAAAAAAACCTAAATGGCTAAACTGAGGTCTTCGCTTTCTCAATTCAATTCTCACTTCTCACTCTCAGCACCTCACTCCGTCTTCTCTTCTCTGCACCTCCGTCTTAAGCCCTCTCCCTCAGCACCTGACAAATTTTAGTTGTTTCCCTTACTATAATATAGTAGTTGATTAATAGATATCCTTAGTTTTACTTTCTGTCATTGCCATTTGGTTTGGGATTCTTACTGCAAGTATTGTTCTATTGGTTGACATTATTTTTTAATCTTTTATACATCACCGGTCTAAGCCCGGTTTGACTCCTGTTTGACTATAGTCTGACCCACTAACCCTTGACCCAGCACCCTGACCGGTTTAGTGACCGGTCTGGGTTTCAGAACCTTGGTTTTTGGAAAACAAATTGCTATTGGGCGTGTTTGTTTGAACGTTTGAACACCCAATCGACCGATTGAGTGTGCCAATCGACATTATACAGTGATTTTGCATAAAGTTGATGTTTGTTTCGGCGATAGATTAGCAGAAAAAAGTTAGAAAAATCCGCGATGGAAATAAGTTAGGAATTGAAGCTTATGGGAGCGTTGGCTTCTGTTTGGAGGAGTATTTTCATATTTTTGGGATAAATGAGGTACTCAAAATCACTTCTAATCACAAAGCTTCTTTTATAAAAAATGTTTTAAATAATTTTCTCTTTCTTTAGATAGTAATCTTCTGCTAATTAGAAAATACTTTGGGATAAGAGTTTAGGCAAGTTTTGAGTTTTGTCAATATATGACTGTAAAAATGTAGAGAATAATTAATAATTAATTTTAATCAGTTTAAATTTATTATTCAGTTGTTTTATGATTTTATAATCAATTTATTTTTATAAACATGTCATAAATTAGTTTCTATATGGTGTTTTTACCCATTAAATTTAGTTTAGATAATTTATTTGGATTATTGAAGGTATTATTGAGGTTTTAATCGATTTATTTTGTTAGATTTTGAGCTATGTGAAAATATGAGTTAGGATTTAATATTTAAATTAGAGTTTGATATAATTTATAAGATTTAAGCTTGAGGTGCACAGTATAAAAGATTTTTGGAGTGTACCAATTTAAATTAGAGTTTGATATAATTTTATTAAAATTGTACCATTACTAAATTTTCAAAGTTAATTTTTGAGATAATTGTGAAAAAATCTCTCCGTGTGTGGATATCTTCCCAGGTCTCATTGGCAATTAAGTTGCTAATGAGGACTTTTTTCACAATTATCCCTTCATTTTTTCATTTTTCATTTTTCATAATTTTTTCAATTTT
This sequence comes from Inga leiocalycina, assembly GCA_963242795.1. Lineage (NCBI taxonomy): Eukaryota > Viridiplantae > Streptophyta > Magnoliopsida > Fabales > Fabaceae > Inga > Inga leiocalycina. Next base: position 67,590,592 of record OY725321.1, read on the forward strand.
TTTCTCTTAATTAATATAAAAGTTACTTATGCAAAAGTAAAACTAAACATCCTAACTTTTACATAAGTTACTTTAAGTTACTTATCCAATCTTAATCCAAACACTCATCATTTTACCAATCTAACTTTTTTCCAATCTTAAGATTCCATAAGTTTAAGTAAAAATAAATTACTTATCCAATCGCCAAAACAAACACACCCATTATCTTTAACCGATTTTAATCAACTTTTTTGTCTACGTCATTCGATTATTTGTACCCTTTTAAATGAGGGAGTATTATAAAGGAAAAAATGATATAGAACACATGGGCCTGCAAATTGGCAATTTGTCCCATATTTTGATGTTGTGTTTGACTGTGCGTAGGATAATCCACTTATGCGTACAACGGAAGGAACAAGTGAAGCGATGTTGGTGTTTTAACATGCAAGTGGGTGTGTCAAATAGAATAAGTACAAGTGTATCATCAGCAGGACTTGGACAACTTGGAAGTTTATACATGGTGAGAGCTATAACCATGGAGATATAGAACTTAACATGCCATATCTTTGGCAGAGTCAGCAGGTGGAGGTAAAAAGGGTTCTCTCTTGGGTTACGCATGGAACACCTGGAGTGAGGCATGCCGATTGGGTAAGTTAGATAGGGAATTTAGAGAATAATGCCAGTCAGTTTGGTCAATTAGAGAATTTAATCAGTCAGATTGGGCCCGTTTGGTACAATGGAATTAATCTTGATGGAAATGGATATGGATATGGATATGGAAATGGAAATGGATATGAGTTGTAAAAGTATGTTTGGTATGTTATGGAAATGAGATATGATTTTTAGGTGAAAAGACCAAAATGTCATTCAATTTTTTTTTCCCAAAAAAACATCATTCAGAGAAGCCCAGAACCTCCTCCTCCCAAAAACCTGCACCATTTTTTTTTTTCAAATGTTTGGTATATCATGGAAATGAGTCCTAATTTATATGTGAAAAGACCAAAATACCTTTATAATTGAAAAATAAATAATCCCTTTCCTTTGAAAATTTTAGGCTTATAGTAAGAAATTCTAAAAGAAAAATATAATTCTTTTTAAAATTGGGACCCGGACCTGACTGGTTCACCGGCCGGTTCGCTGGTTAGCCAATTTCCGGGCCAGACCGGCCGGTCCGGTCCGGATTCCTGAACTAGGGTCTCATCATAAAAAGGGCAAGGTTGGAATTGAAGACATGGAATTGCAAATCTTAGCTATTTGGGTGGAATTGAGTTTGATGGAATTGGCCCCATTTGGCTTACATGTAGAATTAAATTCCATGAGCATTTCTTTGTACCAAACATGCACAACTCATGGAATTGAATTCCAATTCCAATTTCATGCCTTCAATTCCACCATACCAAACGGGGCATAGGTTTACTGCTCACCGTCTGAGAGTGAAAGCCATGGAGCGAGACGCCATGGCCGCTGTTCCTTCTGGCTGGGCTGAGCTTGTTGCAGAGACCGGAAAGTTATGAGCTTGTAATTTCTAGGACTTTTGTTTTTTTTACATCGACGGTAAATAATTTAATTTTACGCAAATATAAATACGATAAAATACAGTTCAGCAGCCGCGAACCCCAACCAGATTCAGGATGGAAATATTGGCAACAAGAATACAATTCCCTTTTTCTTCTTACAAACAATCATTCCTGAATTCACATATAATGCAAATTGAAATTAACTTAGAAGTTAAAATAATTCAAAATCAAAGGAATATAACATAGGAGTAGAATGTTAGAAAGAAGGCCCCAAAAAAAAAAAGGTAAAAGGTTAGAAATTATCAATAAAGCACTGAGATTAATAGAAACTTAATTAATGAAAAAAAATTAAATAAATATCACTTAAATTTTAAAATCTCAAATTATTAATTTCTTTTTAAAATGAGTTGTTAATTGTTAATACTCTTATAGTTAATATTTATATTCTTCTAGACAAAAAGACTGATTTCATATTTTGAAATTTAAACAGTATTTTCTTATTATTTGTCTTTAATTAATTACTAAAAGTTATAAAGATACCTACAGATTGTTTCATACCAAAGATATTTGACACCCAAGTAAGAACAGTTGGCAACTTATATTCTGACATTTAACCATGGAAAAACCAAAGGCGCAAAATTAAATTTTAACAATTAGTTGGTCGTAAAATGAAAATTCGTTATTATATCAGTTTCAAACTGTGATTCCTGTTCACTTCTTTGTGAATATCTGAAAGAATGATTAAAATCATAAAAATCATGAGTCTTGGAATTTGTCCATTAAAATCATAACAGTGTAGTTCAAATTGAGCTCTGAAATTCCAATGTAAAATTTGTTTTTACTAACTTTAGATTCAATCCTAGTTCTATAAGACCCATCTCACCAATTAGCTAAGAGCCAAGAAGTTGCAAATGGGATTTAGTGCTCATCACCAAGTTATAGTTGATGAGCACTAAATTTGGTTGTTTTTTTAATTATTATTTTTGTGAAAAATAGAAAATAAAAAGTATATCTTAATAGCCAGTTTTTTGAAAACATGATTTTTTATATAAAAATCATCAGTTAAAAATATTAAATTTAAATCGTTAAAACTATATTTAGATAATACAAATCTCATCATAGAATTGAATATCATATGTGACGAAGTGATAAATGAGTCTGAGTTTTCTCATATTTAGCATATTTCACTGATCAAGGCAATGAAAGTTTCAAGTATTGAGGGATAACACACACACAAACACACATTTTGATACATAGAATCACTCTTATTTCATATGGTACATATATATAGAGGCTTGGTTTTTCGAAGTGATCTATGTGAGAATGCGCATGCGGTCCAAAGCACTCTTCATATGAAGAGAGTTTGACTGATGAAGTTCAAAGAACTGCCTGTATGTACATGGAGTGTAGGCAGGTGGGTGAGTTTCATCCACAAGCTCTGCTACTGGGCTTATCACTTGCTCAAATGATGGCCCATTTCCTGTTGCCATTGATATTCTTGTATCATTGCTGTACAGTACTGCTCAATGCACATTGCTCTTGTACTTCCCATTACTCACTATCTAATTAACCAAACAATATGACAACAAAATTTAGTCAATTATATATGAATGAACTACTCCTTCTTGTCCTTAATATAAGAGCTAGTTCATAGTTAGATTTGGTCTTAAGTATACAATCACTATCCATTTTGTCTCATAATCATGTCACATTTATTATGAGGATATTATATTTCAAGGAACTTTCATCATATTTGTCTTTGGCACCCTCCGGTTCTAACTTTAGGAGCTAGATAACTAATTTATGTAGGGGTTAAGAAAATTAGTTAAGTTAGTTATTTATACACAACGTGTGTTAGTTTTCCTAAAGTTTCCCATTTAAGAATTTGCACTGGATACTATTTCTTTGATGAAAAGCTCTTTGACACATGCAATTAACATGGAGAGTATAGGAAAAAACTTATAAATTTGGGGCAAAAAATGGATTGTGGCCTTACATTTTGGGCATAAAGCAGGCCCATGTACTAGTTATTATATTTAAGACTGGAAGAAGGATGTATGTTTGCAGATATATCTAATTTTATATACTGAGAACTAACAAAGATTGATTCAGTTGATAAAGGGGTTAGCTCATAACCATAAGATTGTGAGTTCAAATCCTATTGATATGAGAATCTTGTTGATGAGTAATCTATAAGTACCTCTGTAAGTACTCTTTGAACATGAAGGTATGCTTAGCCCTGGTGAGCCCACGAAACCCAACTCACTTAAACTTTTTTCTACAAAAAAAAATCTATATGCTGAGATGATGGAGCTATGTTGATGATGGTGATGACAGTAGTAGAAAGTTACCTCTAGAAGATCAGCAGTGTTAACCATTAGAGCATTGGGAGGAGGATTAAGTTTGACCCAATTGCCATTATGCAAAGTTTGAAGGCCACTGATGCCATTTTCTGTGACTATAGTGAGGAAGCCATGATCAGAGTGAGGAGGAATCCCCACAGCAAGTTCAGGCTCTGGACATGGAGGATACAGATTTGCAATGAAGACTTGAAAGCTTGATTCCATATTCATGGCCTTACTTATGTAGTTTGGTTCCAATCCCAAACTTTCTGATACACCTTTCAGCAGTTCCCTTGTGATTTCTCTAATTCTTTTGACATATGCAAAGGCAGTATCACTGTAACATCAAGAATTGAAGTCAGAAAGAAAATGGGAGCACAGATTAAGAATAGGAGATAAAAAAAAACTAAACTTTTGGACCTATTGTATTATCTCTAATCCTTAATATAAGATCTAGTTGACTAATTTGGAGAAATTATTTTTTTTTTCCGAGTGGCACTTAATCACTTATGCATACCTAAATCCAGCAGGTTTATAAGGGAAATGGAAGTCTGGATGCACAAAGACCTTGAAAAAATCCCTCCAGCAGTGTACCTTCTCTGCAGAAGTATTGAAACTAGAGCCACACCTCATGGGATCAAAAATGTTCTTCCCTTGAAACTCTCTCTTTTCCTCATCTGAAAGATCAAAAAATCCTTTCACCCCTTCCATCATGCTGTTTATCAGGCTCTCTGGGATACCATGATTGATCAACTACATACACATCATGAACTTTAGTAATCAATTCACTACATCAACAGAAAAGGGAATTAATTAACCAGAATAACATACACATGCATCAGTTTAATCTCGTCACACCAATTCAACTCCTCCTGTCATTCTTTTAACTAAGATTTATCTGGTTATGCACATGCTTGTGCGGGTTTGTTAATTCAAGTGATGCGAAAAATAAAGTTAAACCCATTGTTGATCCTATATTTTTAGCGAGTCATGATTTTGGTCTCCATACTTTCTTTTCGTTATTTCATAAGGACTTGGATATGAGATTAATGGTGTTAACTTCGCTGATGTGCTGTTAACATTATTATGTAGGCTGACATGGGTGACTAGGATGATGTGGCTTATGTGTAGGAACCAAAACCAAAACCAAAACTTGCAAGTTTAACCCAATAAAAAAAAAAGTAACTTGATCACACATGACAAAAAAATAGATTATGACTGACAAAATCGATTTTGAGGAGAGAAATTGATTTTCAACTAGTAAAAAAAATCATTTTATCCTCTGTGGATCTGCTGAAGCATCTAAGAAGCAACCTAATATGCAAGTATTTCTAGAATTAACAAGTTGATTCAGTGCAAAACAGCAGGACACTTCTGTTTCTGCAAAATCCACGTAGGAGGAGTAGATTTCTTTTACCAAGAAGCAGCCCCATTCTTCACAAGCCTGACCAAGATCTTGGATGGCTTTGTGCCTTTGTTTGGAATTGCCAGAGGAAAGGAGAGAAAAGTCAACGATGGGAATTGCATCTTCTGATGAGTCCAGAACTGGAAGATCCTGAAGAGTTTTTGAGGCAAAAGAGGAAGGTATAGAAGTGAGGCCAGATTCTGATAATGACTTGATAGTGACTAGTTTGGTTGAATTGATAGAAGCTTGTTCTGAGAAATCACTGGAGATATTAATTGTTGCAGCCATAGAGTTTTATTTAAGAGTGATCATAGAGGCAAAGAGAAGAAGAGAGCCAAAAAATGAGAGAGGGAGAGAATTGGCGTGACCCTATATTTAAATAAGATGACATTTCTTCTTTTTCAATGTAAAGACCAAGGTAATCAAACTCGAACCAGTCATTGAACCGGTAGGGTACTGAATTAAGGATCAGTGGGTCAGACCAAAGTCAAATTAGAGTTAACTTAGGGCTAACCGGTGAGAAATGGAAGATTTTAGGATTATTAATATGAAATGCTAAAGAGAAAAATTAAAAAATTTGATTTTTTTTTTTAAAAAATCAGATCAGACTGGACTGGTCTACTGCCCGGTTTGGCGGTTTCCGATCCAGGTCTGAGTGCCTTGGTAAAGACAGACAGCATAAGATTCCTTGAATAAAATATACTACTTTGATCCTATTTATAAGTCCAAATTAACTAATTTTCACATACCAATGAGAGTTAGTTAACTCATTAACTATGAGCTAAATTTTTAATTTTGTTCTTATCTATGATTGGTTCCAAAAATCAATATGAATACATTTTTTTTATTTATTGCAATTAATAGGGGTAAAAAAGTACAAAACGTATTTATTACTCTGAAAAAAGACTTATAATAAAAATCAAAATTTTTGGTCAAAATGGACTTATAAATAGGATTAGAGTGGTAAATGAACCATGTTATGCTAAATGAGTAATTGTAGGATATACTTTAGGGGTGTTTGGTACGATAAATTTTTCTTAATCTTTTATCTTATATCTATCTTAAAATTTTATAACCCCACATCTTCAATTTTTGTGAATTCAACTAATAAAACCCCCAAGTGAATAATGCATAAATGGACAATGTTTTGTAAACGAGTGATTGTAGGATTGACTTTAAGGGCCTGTTTAGTTTAAAGGGAGGGGATGGAATGGGAGGGGCTCATTTTCCATCCCCTCCAAAATCCCCCAATTTGGGGGGAACAAAAATGAGGGGATGGGAGGGATTGGGAGCCACTCTTTTAGAGTTCCTTTATCCAATTTTCCAAACCAAATAAGGGGAGTGACTCATTTTTTATCCCCTCTCATCCCCCTTCCCTCCAACCAAACAAACCCTAAGGGCTGTTTGGTACGAGAAATTTGGAAGGAAGAGGAGGGGAAGACAAATTTTTTATAAGTTTAGATGTAAGAAAATAAGAGAAATGGGCTTCAAAATTTTTAATTAAATTTTTTTACTCTTTTATCTTATATCTCATCTATCTAAACATTTTATAACCCCACTTCTTCATTTTTTTTAAATTTTCCATTTTCCCTCATTTAATTACATATATTAATATCATTGCACTTATTGCATTCATTGACACGCTATTTCCCTACCACATATTCTCTCTCTTCCACATATCTCATTTTTCTACTTTTCTTATCCTCTCTCTTATTCACTGTCTTCTCATAAATAAGGATATTCTTGAGAAAATGTTACAATTTTTACATATTTATGATTTTTAACCAACTTTTGAATCTACATGTTTCTTATAAAAAGGAATGAAGGGAATAATAATTAGTACTTTCTCTATTCATTTTATAAGATAACATTTGTTGAATAGGCCGGGTATATTTCTTTTTACAAGATAGTTTTTGGAGACGTCTAAATATTTAAGTGAAATTTTCAGTCAGCCCCTAAAATGAAATTAAGTTTGGTAGGTGAAAAGACAATACAACACAGCGCACTTGTTTTATGTTTTGAATCATCTTATTTGTCTTGTAAATGCCCCTATTTGTTTTGTGAATTCCTTTATTTGTCTTGTAAATGTCTAAAATGTTTTTGTTAACTTCTAGTTTCTTCTGAATCCTTTTATTTATCTTGTAAATGCACTTATGAAAAAAAAAAAAAGATAAGGATGTAATTGTTTTTTCACCCACAAAACTTAATTTTATTTTGGTTGTAGGGGTGCAATAAAATTTCAAAATTTTTTAGAGTTGATTGAAATAAAATCTCTTTCATGTGGGTTGACTAAAATTTTCACAACATTTAATACATTTTTTTTTTATTTTTTGGCTCAATTAATTATATATCACTCCTATTACTTATTCTCATTCAGTCTCTCTCATTACTTTTTTTACTCATTTTCTCTCACACTTGTCTTTTCTATGAATCAGGGTAGGGTCGTTTTTGGAAAACCAATTGCTATTATCTTTAACTAATTTTAACCAACTTTTTTTGTCTAAGTCATTTGATTATTTGTATCTTTTTAACTGGGGGAGAATTATAATTTATATGAGAATTTTATTAATATAAAAATATAAGAAAAAAATGATATAAAACACATGGGCCCACAAATTGGCAATTTGTCCGATATTTTGATGTTGTGTTCGACTGCTCGTAGGATAATCCACTTACGGGCTCAAAGGAAGGAACAAGTGAAGCTACGGGCCAATGACGGTTTTGAAGAAACTAGTTCGCTCCAAAATTTCTTGAATTTGAATTTTGAGGAAAAAGTGTGAAAGTAAAACTACATGGATCCCACACCATTTTCTTTCCTACTTATTTTCAGGAATAGTTTTGCACTTTAACCTTATATATTATAATATTTTCAATTCTTAATATAAGAATTGGTTGATTTTTTTGAAGAAATTAAAGAAACTCAATAAATTATTTTAAAGTATATATATTTATCATTTTTGTGTCAAACTAATTTCTCTAACTTATAAATTACTCCTTCTAGTTCTATTTATAAAAGTTCGATAACTGAATTACGTGATTTAAAAAAGTGGTTAAAATTAGTTAAAAATAATAATTATATATTAAATAAACCTTTTTTCAAAGTATGCCCTTATTTATGAGGAAGCAAGTAAGAGAGAAAAATAGAGTAAATATTGGTATCACCAAACTTTTAATTAATGCAATATCACTCTGATCCTATTTATAAGTCCATTTTAACCAAAATTTTTTGTCATTATTATAACTTCTGTTTCAGAATCATAAATGCATTTGTTACATTTTTGCCTCTCTATTAATTGCAATAAACAAAAAGAATTTATTTATGTTGACTTTTGGAACTAATTATAGATAAAGGGCAAAATTGAAAATTTAGCCCATAACTAATGAGTTTACTAACTCTCCTTGGTATGTAAAAATTAATTGATTTGGACTTATAAATAGAATCAGAGTGGTATATATAATTAATGAGGGGAAAAAAAAAACTCACTAAATGTTCAAATAACTATTATCAAACTCTTATAAAAAAGACCAAAATCATTCAAATTTTGAGTTTTTATAAAAAGGAGCGGAGGGAGTAATATATTAGCTAATAATATATAACATATACTAAGATTAAGTTACTTATTTTGCTTCTTTAATTTCTAAAAAGAAATTCAATTAGATCTTATATTAAAAAACACGAGAAATTATTGTAATACTCACCTTTAAGATGTATTCTATTGTGCCAATGTCAACATTTTTTTAAGCTTGAAAATATACAAGGCATAGTCACCACTAATTACGACAGAGGTTAAGCAAATCTATAAAAAGTCACATAGTAAAAAAATAAAACACTTTTCTCTCCCTACGACTGAATCCATGAATTCTCACAGATCAAAAAGTATTACAAGCAGTTCATATAGTGAGATAAAGTCAAACCAACAAACTGATATTTAACGCAAGATACAAAAAGATATAGTACTTGAAATAGAAAGCTAGAACTCTAATTAATGTCAACCTTATCTCATTTGGAAGACAGACATAGATTATGCCATATATAGGGCTTTCACTTCATAGACACAAAGAAGTATGAGAACCACTTGGTTTCTGCAAAGTGGATTAAGTTGGAATGAGTAGACGATCCAGGACAACTTTATTATCAAAGGAGTTGGATTGGTTGAGTTCATAGAATTTCCTGTATGTTATTGAAGTGTATAAAGGAAGGTGAGCTTCACTGACAAACTCTGGTGCTGGGCTTATAAGTTGGTCTAGTGATGGACCATTGGTTGTCACCATTGATATCCTCGTGGCATTGGAATGCAGTACGACTCTGTGAACATTGCTCTTGTACTTCCCATTAGTCATGATCTAAACAAAACATGCCAAGGGAACTTCAAGTCAAATATGAGTCAGTAGCTATTGAGAATCTTAGACCTCAAGAAACATTTCAATTTTTTTTATGGTGTTAAGTTACATGCAATACCTTCAAATATTTTTCCAGTAGCATTCAATACTAAAAAGTAATATTTTTTTGTATCCAATACCCTAAAGTAATTTCTTAGTAACATTCAGTATCTTAAAATAATTTTTGTTGCATTCAAAACCCTAAAGTATTTCTTTAGTAGCACTAAGTATCTTAAATCTAGGGTGATCATTGCTACTAAGAAAATATTTTAAAGGCGAAATTATACCAAAAATTACTTTAGAATAATAAGTGCTACTAAAAAAATACTGTAGAATACTGAATGGACCAAATTAATTTAGAATACTAAGTGCTATTAGAAAAATACTTTAAGATGCTAGATGAAATTTAACCCTTTTTTGGGAAAATCACAAAGGTCCCAATTAATGAATGCAATTATCAAAAAGTTCTACAACAAGTGAATAACATACAATACAATGACAAGTTCTGGTGCTAGAAATGACACCAAATCCATGATATTCACTTGTTATCGATACTTTTTAGTGATTACAATCCTTCATTTGAGACCTCATAATAATTCTCCCTATTTTTTTTTTTTTTGCATGCTAATGCTTGCATGATGATGAAGATTGGGCACCTCCAATAGATCAGCAGTGTTAACCAAGAGAGCATTGGGAGGAGCATTAACGTTCACCCACTTGCCATTATACAGAGTCTGAAGGCCACTGAAACTTTCTGTGAGTACAGTGAGCAAGCCATGATCAGAGTGAGGATGAATCCCCACCGCAAGTTCTGGCTCTGGACATGGAGGGTACAGATTTGCAATGAAGACTTGAAAGCCTGACTCTAAATCCATAGCCTTACATATGTAGTTTGGTTCCAATCCCAAGCTCTCTGATACACCTCTCAACAGTTCATTTATGATTTCTCTGATTCTCTTGAAATACTCAAATCCAGTGTCACTGAAGCATCAATAACTGACCTTAATTTGTAATAAGATAAAACAAAAGCTGGGTAATGGAAGCTATTATATTATTGGCCGTTAATATAATATCTAGTTCCTTAAGTTTACCCTCATTTTAGTTTCGGTCCATCAAGTTTTAAACTATAAGTTTTAGTCCTTTAAATTTGTTTTCCTTTAAAATATTGGTTCCTATAAGTCCATAAGTACTTGAACCATTTTGTTCTTACAGGGATCAAAACTTATAGTTTGAAATTTGAGGGATTAAAACCAAAATAAAGGCAAACTTGAGGGACCAAAAATATTATTAACCCTATATTATTTAAAGATATATAAAATCAGATATAGCTAGTAATTAAAACATGAGCTTACCAATTAGTGTATGTGACTATGTTCACATTTGATGCCAAAAGCACCTTTTCAGTTCAAACCATGGTTTCAGAGTAAATTAGATAAACATCCATTTAAAAGCCAAACTCTATTCTAAAGCCTAATCAAAAAAGCATAATAGCCCAGTCTTTGACAAACTCTATTCTTAAAGCTATTCTTTTAATCTATTTTTTTTCCCAAAATCGATCTATTCTTTTTGAATTGAAAAGGAGGTCATCAAGTGGCCTTGCATGTCGGGATATAGAAGTAGAACTCTCCACCTCCCTTATGCAAGGGAACTACTTTGCCACTAGGGCAATGCACCAAGTGCTTTCCTAAATCTATTTTCTAAATGCTAATCCAAACACATAAGATTTGTTATGTTGCATACCTAAATCCAGCAGGTTTATGAGGAAAATGGAACTCAGGATGAACAAAGACTTTGAGAAAATCTCTCCAGCAGTGTACCTTTTCTACAGCAGTATTGATGCTAGATCCATACCTCATGGGGTCAAAAATATGTTTTCCCTGAAACTCTCCCTTTTCCTCTTCTGAAAGATTGAAAAATCTTTCCACTGCTTCCATCATGTTGTTTATCAGACTCTCTGGGATACCATGGTTGATCAACTACACAATTCATGAACTTCAGTACTCAATCACAAGGAGTGAATTAAACAGTTCAATCCTCAAAAGATAGCCTGCGCAGAGGTTTGATATCAAATTAATCATTTTTTATACCACCTGAATACATAAAATGTTCAATTTTTATACCACTTCCTCTCCTCTGCCTTTTCATTTCTCTTTCCATTCTTCAACATTTCTCAATCTCTTTCTTGGAAAAACTGTCCTCATCCTTATTCATGAATATTTAAAACGTTTAATATTCTAAAAGAATATTTTCTTAGTATGAATATGGCTGAGTAATTATAGCAAAGAAAACAAGAGAAATAGATCATTAAAATTAGAGTAAAATATATTAAATTTAATTAAAACTATTTTTTAAAAGATAATAAACATTAATTAATTTTAGTAATCTCTTTCTAATTTTTTTAACTAGTGATTTTTAAATGAAAAAAAAAATCATTTTTTAAAAAAATATTAGTTAAAAGATTATTTTTATTTTAGATACTCTATCTATTAAAAAATAAAATTTTGAAAAACAAAAAGTAATAAAAAAATCTGAATCATCCAAATTTCATTTAAGACTCAAAAGATGATCAGGGAACTAGTGCGAGGAAGAGAGAGAGAGAGAGAGAGAGAGAGAGAGAGAGAGAGAGAGAGAGAGAGAGAGAGAGAGATGGAGAGGGATGTATTGAAAGTTGAGAGTAGTCAGTAGTGAGATAATAGAACTGAACTCATTCTTACTTTTTAGTATGAATGACTTCACTTTTTTAATTTTAAAAAGTAAATGTCACATTTAACAGAGTGAAAATTGATTTCAAGTTGAACGACGTTTGTATAAATCTAGACCCATTCAAGTAATGAATGATTTTTAGTTTATCATTTGGATAAATGATTTTTAATGGGTAGCATTTCAATATGTTTGTTTTCACTCTTTATAGCAGAACAATAAAAAAGTTTCATTCTTTTGGATGAGAAGAAAAAATTTGGAGAGAAGAAAAAGGGAAGAGTGAAAATAGAGAGAAGAAAAAACTGAAAAAAAAATATTATCACTCATCCTATTTAAATGGATGGGAGGAAAAAAAAAATAGGGAAAAAATGAGTAATATCTAAATGATTAAAATACCCATAGTCTATATCAAAATACATAAGTTTAAAACTAAATTAAATATATTAAACTAAATTAACTTATTTCATATATACACAATAATAATGTCAAAAAATATCATTGGGAGTTAAGTAAAATATTCGTCATTCACCAAATGTCGTAAATTATTCTCACAAAATGTTGAACCTGTGATTTTGAAACAAAAAAAGAAAAGTTGATTAAATCAATGTTTTGGCCAAAAGAAAATTAAATCAAGGTCAATTCATTTGATATTTTGGTATTAATTCGCTGCAAAAGAGGGAAGAATAATGTTCCTGGGAAAGCGCATATATATATATATAGATAGCCCTAAGCTAATAGCAGACATAGATTTCTTACTGAGAAGCAGCCCCATTCTTCACAAGCTTGGCCAAGGTCTTGGATGGCTTTGTGCCTTTGATCCGAATCGCCGGCGACAAGGAGAGAGAAATCTACAACGGGAAGATTATCTTCTGATGAATCCAGAACTGGAATATCATGAAGATTTTTGCAGGCAAAAGAGGAAGGTAAAGAAGAAAGGCCAGATTCAGACAATGATTTGATAGTGGTTACTTTGCTTGAAGGGATTGAAGAATGTTCTGAGAAATCAGTAGCAATAGTGAATGCTTTTGCAGCCATATGGATTTTGGATAAGAGTTAGAAGAAGAGGCAATATGGAAGGAAGAGATTGACTGATAGAATATTGAAGCACCACTTATTATCAACGAAGCTGTTTTCATTTATTTCATGTAAAGACAACTAGGGAGACTAAGATTTTTTTTGCATGAAGCATACGTGGACATTTTTCTGCTAACCTGCCCAACTTGTAAATTGGCTTTTTTTGTGGTATGTTAAGATCTGTGAAAAACATGGAAATCAAATTTGTACTCCTGATAGTGATAATGTCATTATATACTCCCTCTAGTTGTATCTATAGGAGCCTGATAACTGAATTACGTGATTTAAAAAAATGGTTAAAATTCGTTTAAAATGATAAGTATGTCTGAAATAAATTTTTCTTTTCAATTATGCCCTTATTTATAAGGGGGCAAGTAAAAGGAAAAAATAGAGTAAATATAGATATCATTAACTTTTTAATTAGGGAAAATCAGTCCCACATCCAAAGAATCAAACAAAATAACAGCAAAATCCTTTTAAAAAGTCAAACATCAGAAAAGTCACTAGGGACTTTTCTGTGATTATTTCCCAAAGTTAAATGACAAAGTTGCCTTTAGTTCATCAGTCATTTTACAATTGACAATTCCATCAGTCATTTTCACAACTTGTTTTTATGCAATGAGTTAATTTCAGGTTTGTCAAGTCCCTACATTTACAACTATTAATTGCGTGTTATAATAGCAGTTTGAGTGATTTTTACACATTCTTCTTGTTGCCTAAATGAAATGACCTTTTTCAAAACTCAAAATATGACAACTGCATGTGCCTTTTTTGACAACTGGTTATGCTTGTGTCTACAACATGTTTAGTCTTTTTTATAATATATTTTTCAAGTCACAATGAAAATACTTTTTTAACAATTGTTCATCACTACAAATTGCTTATTTTACAACTCGTTAAGCGTATTTTCACAATATGTTAAATCATTTTAACAACTTCTTTCTCATGTCTGAATGAAACTATCTTTTTACACATCTCCAAGTTCAGCACTAAAAATTCCTCAGTTTACAACTGATTAATCTTGTTTTTACAACATATTGAGTCATGTTTACAACTTATTTCTCGTGTCTGAATGAAACTACCTTTGTTCATATATCTAAGTTTAACATTGCAAGTTGCTTAGTTTACAACTTCTAACGCATGTTTTTACAACATCTTGAGTCATTTTAACAACTTCTTTTTCATGCCTAACTGAAATAACAAGTTTCAAAACTCTAACTTTCACAACTGCAAATTTCTTTTTTAACAACTGGTGATACTTGCTTTTACAACATCACGAGTCATTATTACAACTGTTTCATGCTTGACTGAAATGATAAGTTGCACAACTCCAACTGTCACAACTGCATGAGTTATTCCCGTAAGGTTTGTCACAACAGTTGAATTGATTTTTAACAACTTCTTTTGCTTTATTTTACAAGTGCATGAGTTATATTTACAACAGCATGAGTCATATTACATTTCATCTTCTCCACCATTCAGATATCTGCAATCATCAAGAGTCAATATTCAACAAGTACTCAGTCAATGAGCATTCAGATCATATTTCAAAAGCTAATATCATAAAGAATCAAATCGGTGATCTCCAATTACCAAATCAGACTTCATGACATCTGGTAATCATGAAAAGAGAACTATTCCTGAGTTGGGTAAAATGCAACATAGCCTCTTAAACACTGTATTATCAAATTTCCAACAGACATTTCAATGGACACAATGATTTTATTGAACTTTGAGGATGGTTTCCAATGGTTATTTTTACAGGTAGGTGAGATAAAAATATTTGTACAAGTGAGGATTTTCGGCACAACCTTTGACACCCCAATTGTTCCATCTAAACTTACAGCTTTTACCATCCTCAACTACAAACAACCAAGAATGATAAAGCTGAGATGGATTAAAGAGAGCATATAAATAGAAAACAAAGTACATGAGCGATCTTCCTTACAGGAAGGAGGAAGGGGATGAGAGAGAGAAAGTGAGAAACTAAGACTCATAAATAAACAATAACAAGTTTAAGTTATTTGTATCACCAGCTTCTTTGGTCGACATGGCTTAAATTTGTAACAACCCTGAAAACCCAGACCTTAACTACCGGCCTTTGGAGGATTTGAGGTTGAGAAGAACAGAAATAACGCGTGGAAGAGAGCTTGCAACAGAGAGTATAAGCTTTTTTGGGAGGTTTTAATAGCTAGTCATTGACTTTATCATAGTTCTAAAATTCTTGCCCCACAAAGTAGTCATATAGTTTATTCATATATTCTCTTTCTCTGTGGTGCTATCTTTCTTCATATGCTTACCTCATCAGCAGGACTTGGACAACTTAGAAGTTTATACATGGTGAGAGCTATAACCATGGAGATATAGAACTTAACATGCCATATCTTTGGCAGAGTCAGCAGGTGGAGGTAAAAAGGGTTCTCTCTTGGGTTACGCATGGAACACCTGGAGTGAGGCATGACAATTAGGTCATATTTATAGTTCCTTCCGAAGGACTGTGGACGAGGAAAATGAGAAAAGAATACAAATTACTAACCCTGGGATCCTACAACATTACTATCTCATGCTTTCTCCAGAAAACAGTATCAATATATAAACTGATATATATAAGGAAGAGGCCAATTATCAGTCCAATTAGATATGGGAGGATTGAACATGAATACAAGATAGCATAACTTAAATGTACTAATGAACGACCACTTAAAATCTAACGTTCTGCTCATAAATATACCAGCCATATTGAAAGTCTGGTAATCAAAGTTTCCAGAATAACATCTGAAATCTTCTTTCCTTCTAACATATGAAATAAAACTAGACAGTGAAACAGCCCAGGCATTAAATGTAACAAATCAGACAGTTTCAAGAATATTCATTGAAGGAAGTTAACAAGATGAAGTAACAGATTCAGTGCTCGTTTGGAATAGTTTATTTTTGGGCAATAAGTGCTTATAAATCGTGATTCACAGTATACGAGGTGAGTATGTGAGAGGAGTTTTATCTCGACTTGCGTAATAAGGACTTATTGTCCAAAAATAAGTCCAACCAAACACACACTCATGTACGGATCTTCCAAGAGCCTTGGATAATCCAAGGCCTTTCTAGGTGAAACCAAGGGCCTAGGTGTGGGTCTCCTGTCTTTAATATAAGCCCAATTGACTTTTTTTTAGAGTGATTGATAAAATAAATAAGTTATTTAATATCATACACGGTATATTATTAGATTATATATTAATTTATAAGTTAAGTAAATTAATTTAGAGAAAAATAATGAGTATAAATACTTTAAAATAACTTATTTAACTTCATTAATCTTTTAGAGAGTGAATTGTTTTTATATTAAGTAGGGAGGTAGTATATTGACATGGAACCATAATAGCAAAAACAAAAATCTAATAGAAAGATTGAGCCTTAATTCAAAAGTGACATTCACTCCCGGGAAATCCACAAATGATTTCTAATTACCCCTAGTAGACTTACAGTGCCCATGTAGAGCTTCTGGAGATTAAATTTATAAAACCTAGTTCTTCAATACTATTAAATCCCGCAGTTACATTACAGATCTGACTCATACTAGAAAATAATTGGGATAAGGACCAAACCTCCAAAGCGTGTTTGTAACGTTGAGATTTTCTGAGTTCTCTGGAAATATCCCGAAGCTCGGACACCGACATATGATTCCCTTCGCCGACCCATTTCTGAAGAACATTGGTGGCGCTTCGCTTTGGTAGCCTCAGTCTGAACAATCTGCTCCTCAGGTCGTCGTCACCTTCCGAAGAGTTCGAAGTCTCTTCCACAAAATCAGTTCCCAAAGCTCGCGAAGAGAGAAATCTAGAGAGATTTGATCCGCTGAGAATAGATTGTGAACGATAATTTCCGTTGATAAACCCGTTATTTCGAAATGACCTATAATAAACACTGATTGGCGGATTGGGTAAGTTAGATAGGGAATTTAGAGAATAATACCAATCAGTTTGGTCAATTAGAGAATTTAATCAGACAATAGAAGCTAAAATGGTTTACTGCTCACCGTCTGAGAGTGAAAGCCATGGTCCGAGACGCCATGGCCGCTGTTCCGTCTGGCTGGGCTGAGCTTGTTGCAGAGACCGGAAAGTTATGAGCTTGTAATTTCTAGGACTTTTTTTTTTCCATCGACGGAAAATAATTTAATTTTACACAAATATAAATACGATAAAAATTAAAAAGAATACAATTCGGCAGCCGCGAACCCCAACCAGATTCAAACAACCATTCCTGAATTCACATAATGGAAATTGAATTAACTTAAAAGTTAAAATAATTCAAAATCAAAGGAATATAATATAGGAGTAGAATGTTAGAAAGAAGGCCAAAAAAACAAGAAGCAAAAGGTTAGAAATTTTCAATGAAGCACTGAGATAAATACAAACTTAATTAATAAAAAAAAGATGAAAAAATATTATTTGAATTTCAAAATCTTAAAACATTAATTTTTTATTAAAATGAGTTATCAATTGCTATATTCTTGTAGTTAATATTTATGTTCTTATAGACAACAAGACTAATTTCAGATTTTGAAATTCAAACAATTTTTCTAATTATTTTTCTTTAATTAATTACTAAAGGTTATAAAGATATTTATACATCGTTCATACCAAAGATATTTGACACCCAAGTAAGAACAATTGGCAACTTATATTCTTGCATTCAACTATGGAAAAACCAAAGGTTCAAAATTAAATTTTAACAATTAGGTCGTAAAATGAAAATTAATTATTGTATCAGTTTCAAACTGTGATTACAGTTCACTTCTTTGTGAATATCTGAAAAGAGTGATTCAAATCATAAAAATCATGAGTCTTGGAACTTGTCCATTAAAATCATAATAGTGAAGCTCAAACTGAGTTCTGAAATTCCATCGTAAAAGTTGTTTTTACTAACTTTAAATTCAATCCTATTTCTATGAGACCCATCTCACCAATTAACTAAGAGCCAAGAAGTTGCAAATGGGTTTTAGTGAGTGTAAGGGAAATATCCAAACCGCGGTTTCAGAAGCATTTTGCTCAAATCAAGATAAAACTCCTCTCACATATTTACCTCATAAATCGTAAAAGCTATTCTCAAAAGTTAATCCAAATATACACTTATTCATCACCAAGTTGTAGTTGATGAGCATAAATTTAGTTTTTTTTTTTATATAAATTTAGTTTTGTTTTTAAAATTATTTTCTTTGTGAAAAATTGAAAATAAAAATAACATCTTAACGGTCAGTTTTTAAAAACACTATTTTTTACATAAAAATCATCAGTTGAAAATATTAAATCTGAATAATTGAAACTGTATTCGGACGATATAAATCTCATCACATAATTAAATACCAACAGTGACAGAGTGACAAATAAGCCCGGTTTTCCCATATTTAGCATATGGCACTGATCAAGGCAATGAAAGTTTCAAGTATTGAGGAATAACACACACACAAACACACATTTTGATTCATAGAATCACTCTTATTTCATATGGTACATATATATATATATATAGAGGCTTGGTTTTTTGAAGTGATCTATGTGAGAATGCGCATGCGGTCCAAAGCACTCTTCATATGGAGAGAGTTTGACTGATGAAGTTCAAAGAACTGCCTATATGTACATGAAGTGTAGGCAGGTGGGTGAGTTTCATCCACAAGCTCTGCTGCTGGGCTTATCACTTGCTCAAATGATGGCCCATTTCCTGTTGCCATTGATATCCTTGTATCATTGCTGTACAGTACTGCTCTATGCACATTGCTCTTGTACTTCCCATTACTCACTATCTAATTAACCAAACAATATGACAAGTTTTAGTCAATTATATATAAATGAACTACTCCTTCCTTCTTGTCCCTAATATAAGAACTAGTTCATAATTAGATTTGGTCTTAAATATAAAATCACTATCCATTTTGTCTCATATAGTTATTATTTTCCTCAAACTGATTTATCTAACTTATAAAATGATATATAATATAATATTACATAATAATATTTAGGGAGATCATGTCACATTTATTATGAGGATATTAGGTTTCAAGGAACTTTCATCACATTTGTCTTTGGCACCCTTCGATCCTAACTTTAGGAGCTAGATAACTAATTAATGTGTGTTAGTTTTTTTAAAGTATCCCTTTTAAGAATTTGCACTGGATACTATTTCTTTGATGAAAAACTTTGACACGTGCAATTAACATGGAGAGTATAGGAAAAACCTTATAAATTTGGGACAAAAAATGGATTGAGGGCTTACATTTTGGGCATAAAGCAGGCTCATGTTTTAGTTATTATATTTAAGACTAGAGGAAGTATGTATGTTTGTAGATATATCTAATTCTATATACTAAGAACCAACAAAAGTTGGTCCAGTTGATAAAGGGGTTAGCTCATAACCATAATATTGTGAATTCAAATTCTACAGATATGAGGACCTTATTGATAAGCGATCTATAAATACCTTTGTAAATACTCTTTGAGCTTGGAGGTATGCTTGGCTCTGGTGAACCCTTGAAACCCAATCCACCTAAACGTTTTTGTACTAAAACATAAATTCTATATACCGAGATGATGGAGCTATGTTGATGATGGTGATGACAGTAGTAGAAAGTTACCTCTAGAAGATCAGCAGTGTTAACCACTAAAGCATTGGGAGGAGGATTGAGTTTGACCCAATTGCCATTATGCAAAGTTTGAAGGCCATTGATGCCATTTTCTGAGAGTATAGTGAGGAAGCCATGATCAGAGTGAGGAGGAATCCCCACAGCAAGTTCAGGCTCTGGACATGGAGGGTACAGATTTGCAACGAAGACTTGAAAGCTTGATTCCATATTCATAGTCTTGCTTATGTAGTTTGGTTCCAACCCCAAACTTTCTGATACACCTTTCAACAGTTCACTTGTGATTTCTCTAATTCTTTTGACATGCTCAAATGCAGTTTCACTGTAACATCAAGAATTGAAGTCAGAGAGAGAATGGGTACACAGATTAAGAATAGGAGACGAAAAAAAAACTAAACTTTTGGACCTATTGTATTATCTTTAGTTTTTAATATAAGACCTAGTTGATTAATTTGGAGAGATTATTATATTTTTTTTTCGAGTGGCATTTATGCATACCTAAATCCAGCAGGTTTACTTGACATGCTCAAATGCAGTTTCACTGTAACATCAAGAATTGAAGTCAGAGAGAAAATGGGTACACAGATTAAGAATAGGAGACAAAAAAAAAACTTTTGGACCTATTGTATTATCTTTAGTTTTTAATACAAGACCTTGCTGATTAATTTGGAAATATTATTTTTTTTTTTCAAGTGGCATTTATGCATACCTAAATCCAGCAGGTTTACGAGGGAAATGGAAGTCTGGATGCACAAAGACCTTTAAAAAATCCCTCCAGCAGTGTACCTTTTCTGCAGCAGTATTGAAACTAGAGCCACACCTCATGGGATCAAAAATGTTCTTCCCTTGAAACTCTTTCTTTTCCTCATCTGAAAGATCAAAAAATCCTTTCACCCCTTCCATCATGCTGTTTATCAGGCTCTCTGGGATACCGTGATTGATCAACTACATACACATCATGAACTTTAGTAATCATACACTTGCATCAGTTTCATCTCCTCACACCAAGTCAACTCCACCTCTCATTCTTTTAACTAAGATTTATCTCGTTATGCACATGCTTGTGATACTGTTAATTCAAGTGATGGACAAAATTAGAGTTAAAGCCAGATACTATATTTTTAGCTAGTTTTTATTTTGTTCTCCATACTTTCTTTTTGTTATTTTATAAGGACTTGGATCTGAGATTAATGGTGTTAATTTCGCTGATGTGGCATTAAGATTATTAAGTAGGCTGACATGAATAACTAGGATTATGTGACTTATGTGCAGGGACCAAAACCAAAACCTGTAAGTTTAACCCTATAAAAGAAAGTAACTTGAACACAGGTGACAAAAAAATAGATTACGACTGACAAAATCGATTTTGAGGAGAGAAATTGATTTTCAACAAGTAAAAAATCATTTTATCCTCTGTGGATCTGCTGAAGCATTTAAGGAACAACCTAATATGCAAGTCATATTTCTAGAATTGACAAGTTGATTCAGTGCAAAAGAGCGGAACAGTTCTGTTAATGCAAAATCCAAGTAGGAGGAATAAATTTCTTTTACCAAGAAGCAGCCCCATTCTTCACAAGCCTGACCAAGATCTTGGATGGCTTTGTGCCTTTGTTTGGAATTGCCAGAGGAAAGGAGAGAAAAGTTAACGACGGGAATTGCATCTTCTGATGAGTCCAGAACTGGAAGATCCTGAAGAGTTTTTGAGGCAAAAGAGGAAGGTATCGAAGTGAGGCCAGATTCAGACAATGATTTGATAGTGACTAGTTTGGTTGAATAGATAGAAGCTTGTTCTGAGAAATCACTGGAGATATTAATTGTTGCAGCCATAGATTTTTATGTAAGAGTGATGATAGAGGCAAAGAGAAGAAGAGAGCCAAATAGTGAGAGAGAGGGAGAGAATTGGCGTGTCCCTATAATTAATTAAGATAACATTTCTTCTTTTTCAATGTAAAGACAAATAGGATAATACTCCCTGAATAATGCATAAATGGACATGTTCTGCTAAATGAGTGATTGTAGTATTGGCTTTAGCGGCTGTTTGGTACGTGAAATTTGGAAGGGAGGAGAGGGATGATTTTTATAAGTTTAGATTTAAGAAAATAAGAGAAATAGGTTTAAAAGTTTTTAATTAATTTTTCTTTCTCTTTTATCTTATACATTTTGATCCATGTGTTTTTAATAAAGAGGAATGAAGGGAATAATAATTAGTACTCTCCCTGTTTCTTTTTATAAGATAACATTTGTTGAATGGGCTGGGTATATTTCTTTTCACTAGTTTTTGGAGACACCTAAATATTTAAGTGAAAATTTCAGTCAGCCCCCAAAATTATTTAGGTTTGGTGGATGAAAAGACAACACAATACACTTGCTTTATTTTTTGAATTGTCTTATTTATTTTGTGAATGTCGTTATTTGTCTTGTAAATTTCTTTATTTATCTTGTGATGGCTAAAATGTTATTGTTCACTCTCTAGTTTCTTTTGAATTCTTTTATTAGTCTAGTAAATGTCTTTATTTATATTGTAAATGTCCTTTCTTATCTTCTAAATGTTCTTATGAAAAAAGAAAGTAAGGGCATAATTATCTTTTTATCCATAAAATTTAATTTCATTTTGACCCTAGAGGTGCAATGATATTTTATAATTTTTGGAGGTTGATTGAAATAAAATCTCTTTCATAGAGGCTAACTAAAATTTTCCCAATATTTATTTATTTTTTTATTTTTACCCTCAATTAATTATAATTCCTTTCCATTGCTTTTTCTCATCCATTCTTTCTCATTACTTTTTCCACTCATTTTCTCTATCACTTACATTTTCTACAAATCAGGGTGTTTTTGGAAAACAAATTGTTATTATCTTTAACCGATTTTAATCAATTTTTTTATCTAATAATACCAATCAGTTTGGTCGATTAGAGAATTTAATCAGACAATAGAAGCTAAAAAGGTTTACTGCATGCTCACCGTCTGAGAGTGAAAGCCATGGAGCGAGACGCCATGGCCGCTGTTCCTTCTGGCTGGGCTCAGCTTGTTGCAGAGTCCGGAAAGTTATGAGCTTGTAATTTCTAGGACTGTTCTTTTTTTTTTTACATCGACGGTAAATAATTTAATTTTACGCAAATATAAATACGATAAAATACAGTTCAGCAGCCGCGAACCCCAACCAGATTCAGGATGGAAATATTGGCAACAAGAATACAATTCCCTTTTTCTTCTTACAAACAATCATTCCTGAATTCACATATAATGCAAATTGAAATTAACTTAGAAGTTAAAATAATTCAAAATCAAAGGAATATAACATAGGACTAGAATGTTAGAAAGAAGGCCAAAAAAAAAAAAGAGAAGTTAAAAGGTTAGAAATTATCAATAAAGCACTGAGATTAATAGAAACTTAATTAATGAAATAAATAAATAAATAAATATCACTTGAATTTTAAAATCCTATATCATTAATTTCTTATTAAAAAGAGTTGTTAATTATTAATACTCTTATAGTTAATATTTATAATCTTCTAGACAAGAAGACTGATTTTAGATTTTGAAATTTAAATAGTATTTTCTTATTATTATTTTTTAATTAATTACTAAAAGTTATAAAGATATTTACTGATTGTTTCATACCAAAGATATTTGACACCCAAGTAAGAACAATTGGCAACTTATATTCTGACATTTAACCGTGGAAAAACCAAAGGTGCAAAATTAAATTTTAACAATTAGTTGGTTGTAAAATGAAAATTAATTATTGTATCAGTTTCAAACTGTGATTCCTGTTCACTTCTTTGTGAATATCTGAAAGAGTGATTAAAACCATGGTTCCCGGACCTGGACCGGACCGGCCAGTCCGGACTGGAAACCGCCGAACCGGTCACTAGACCGGTCCGGGTCCCAAATTAAAAAAAAAAAAAAATTTTAACTTTTTCCTTTAGAATTTCATATTATAAGCCTAAAATTTTCAATTACTCACCGGTTTGGTCCCGGTTTAGCTCCGGTTTGATCCCGGTTTGACCCACTGACCCTTAACCCAGTACCCCGACCGGTTCAATATCCGGTCCGGTCTTTAATACCTTGATTAAAACCATAAAAATCACGAGTCTTGGAACTTGTCCATTAAAATCATAACAGTGTAGCTCAAACTGAGATCTGAAATTCCAACGTAAAATTTGTTTTTACTAACTTTAGATTCAATCCTAGTTCTATGAGACCCATCTCACCAATTAGCTAAGAGCCAAGAAGTTGCAAATGGGATTTAGTGCTCATCACCAAGTTATAGTTGATGAGCACTAAATTTGGTTGTTTTTTTAATTATTTTTTTTGTGAAAAATAAAAAATAAAAATTACATCTTAACAGCCAGTTTTTTGAAAACATGATTTTTTATATAAAGATCATCAATTGAAAATATTAAATTTAAATCGTTAAAACTATATTTAGACAATACAGATCTCATCATAAAATTGAATATCAATTGTGACGGAATGACAAATGAACCTGAGTTTTCCCATATTTAGTATAGTACATTGATCAAGGCAATGAAAGTTTCAAGTATTGAGGAATAACACACACACAAACACACATTTTGATACATAGAATCACTCTTATTTCATATGGTACATATATATAGAGGCTTGGTTTTTCGAAGTGATCTATGTGAGAATGCGCATGCGGTCCAAAGCACTCTTCATATGGAGAGAGTTTGACTGATGAAGTTCAAAGAACTGCCTATATGTACATGAAGTGTAGGCAGATGGGTGAGTTTCATCCACAAGCTCTGCTGCTGGGCTTATCACTTGCTCAAATGATGGCCCATTTGCTGTTGCCATTGATATCCTTGTATCATTGCTGTACAGTACTGCTCTATGCACATTGCTCTTGTACTTCCCATTACTCACTATCTAATTAACCAAACAATATGACAACAAGTTTTAGTCAATTATATATGAATGAACTACTCCTTCCCATGCCTAATATAAGAGCTAGTTCATATTTAGATTTAGCCTTAAATATAAGATCACTATCCATTTAATCTCATATAGTTATTATTTTCCTCAAATTGATTTACCTAACTTATAAAATGATATATAATATAATATTACATGATAATATTTTGGGAGATCATGTCACATTTATTATGAGGATATTAAATTTCAAGGAACTTTCATCATATTTGTCTTTGGCACCCTCTGATCCTAACTTTAGGAGTGAGATAACTAATTTATGTAGGAGTTAAGAAAATTAGTTAAGTTAGTTATTTATACATAACGTGTGTTAGTTTTCCTAAAGTATCCCTTTTAAGAATGTGCACCGGATCCTATTTCTTTGATGAAAAACTGTTTGACATGTGCAATTAACATGGAGAGTATAGGAAAAAATGTATAAATTTGGGACAAAAAATGGATTGAGGCCTTACAATTTAGGCATAAAGCAAGCCCATGAACTAGTTATTATATTTAAGACTCGAGGGATTATGTATATTTGCAGATATATCTAATTCTATATATTGAGAACCAACAAAGATTAATCCAGTTGGTAAAAGGGTTAGCTCATAACCATAAGGTTGTGAGTTCAAATCCTATTGATGTGAGGACCTCGTTAATGAGTGATCTATAAATACTTCTATAAATGTTCTTTGAGCCTGGAGGTATGCTTGACCCCGATGAGCCCCTGAAACCCAACTCACCTAAACTTTTTTGTAAAAAAAATAAAAATCTATTTAGTGAGATGATGAAGCTATGTTGATGATGGTGATGACAGTAGTAGAAAGTTACCTCTAGAAGATCAGCAGTGTTAACCATTAGAGCATTGGGAGGAGGATTAAGTTTGACCCAATTGCCATTATGCAAAGTTTGAAGGCCACTGATGCCATTTTCTGTGAGTATAGTGAGGAAGCCATGATCAGAGTGAGGAGGAATCCCCACAGTAAGTTCAGGCTCTGGACATGGAGGGTACAGATTTGCAATGAAGACTTGAAAGCTTGATTCCATATTCATGGCCTTACTTATGTAGTTTGGTTCCAATCCCAAACTTTCTGATACACCTTTCAACAGTTCCCTTGTGATTTCTCTAATTCTTTTGACATAGTCAAAGGCATTATCACTGTAACATCAAGAATTGAAGTCAGAAAGAAAATGGGAACACAGATTAAGAATAGGAGATGAAAAAAAAACTAAACTTTTGGACCTATTGTATTATCTCTAATCCTTAATATAAGATCTAGTTGACTAATTTAGAGAGATTATTTTTTTCTTCCAAGTGGCATTTATGCATACCTAAATCCAGCAGGTTTACGAGGGAAATGGAAGTCTGGATGCACAAAGACCTTTAAAAAATCCCTCCAGCAGTGTACCTTTTCTGCAGCAGTATTGAAACTAGAGCCACACCTCATGGGATCAAAAATGTTCTTCCCTTGAAACTCTTTCTTTTCCTCATCTGAAAGATCAAAAAATCCTTTCACCCCTTCCATCATGCTGTTTATCAGGCTCTCTGGGATACCGTGATTGATCAACTACATACACATCATGAACTTTAGTAATCATACACTTGCATCAGTTTCATCTCCTCACACCAATTCAACTCCACCTCTCATTCTTTTAACTAAGATTTATCTCGTTATGCACATGCTTGTGCTACTGTTAATTCAAGTGATGGACAAAATTAGAGTTAAAGCCAGATACTATATTTTTAGCGAGTTTTGATTTTGTTCTCCATACTTTCTTTTTGTTATTTTATAAGGACTTGAATCTGAGATTAATGGTGTTAATTTCGCTGATGTGGCATTAAGATTATTAATTAGGCTGACATGAATAACTAGGATTATGTGACTTATGTGTAAGACCAAAACCAAAACCTATAAGTTTAACCCTATAAAAGAAAGTAACTTGAACACAGGTGACAAAAAAATAGATTACGACTGACAAAATCGATTTTGAGGAGAGAAATTGATTTTCAACAAGTAAAAAATCATTTTATCCTCTGTGGATCTGCTGAAGCATTTAAGGAACAACCTAATATGCAAGTCATATTTCTAGAATTGACAAGTTGATTCAGTGCAAAAGAGCGGAACAGTTCTGTTTCTGCAAAATCCAAGTAGGAGGAATAGATTTCTTTTACCAAGAAGCAGCCCCATTCTTCACAAGCCTGACCAAGATCTTGGATGACTTTGTGCCTTTGTTTGGAATTGCCAGAGGAAAGGAGAGAAAAGTTAACGACGGGAATTGCATCTTCTGATGAGTCCAGAACTGGAAGATCCTGAAGAGTTTTTGAGGCAAAAGAGGAAGGTATAGAAGTGAGGCCAGATTCAGACAATGATTTGATAGTGACTAGTTTGGTTGAATAGATAGAAGCTTGTTCTGAGAAATCACTGGAGATATTAATTGTTGCAGCCATAGATTTTTATGTAAGAGTGATGATAGAGGCAAAGAGAAGAAGAGAGCCAAATAGTGAGAGAGAGGGAGAGAATTGGCGTGTCCCTATAATTAATTAAGATAACATTTCTTCTTTTTCAATGTAAAGACAAATAGGATAATACTCCCTTAATAATGCATAAATGGACATGTTCTGCTAAATGAGTGATTGTAGTATTGGCTTTAGCGGCTGTTTGGTACGAGAAATTTGGAAGGGAGGAGAGGGATGATTTTTATAAGTTTAGATTTAAGAAAATAAGAGAAATAGGTTTAAAAGTTTTTAATTAATTTTTCTTTCTCTTTTATCTTATACATTTTGATCCATGTGTTTTTAATAAAGAGGAATGAAGGGAATAATAATTAGTACTCTCCCTGTTTCTCTTTATAAGATAACATTTGTTGAATGGGCTGGGTATATTTCTTTTCACTAGTTTTTGGAGACACCTAAACATTTAAGTGAAAATTTCAGTCAGCCCGCAAAATTAATTAGGTTTGGTGGATGAAAAGACAACACAGTACACTTACTTTATTTTTTGAATTGTTTTATTTGTTTTGTGAATGTCCCTATTTATCTTATAAATTTCTTTATTTATCTTGTGATGGCTAAAATGTTATTGTTCACTCTCTAGTTTCTTTTGAATCCTTTTATTAGTCTAGTAAATGCCTTTATTTATATTATAAATGTCCTTTCTTGTCTTATAAATGTTCTTATGAAAAAAGAAAGTAAGGGCATAATTGTCTTTTTACCCACAAAATTTAATTTCATTTTGACCCTAGGAGTGCAATGATATTTTATAATTTTTGGAGGTTGATTGAAATAAAATTTCTTTCATGGAGGCTATCTAAAATTTTCCCAATATTTATTTATTTATTTATTTTTACCCTCAATTAATTATAATTCCTTTCCATTACTTTTTCTCATCCATTCTTTCTCATTACTTTTTCCACTCATTTTCTCTATCACTTACATTTTCTACAAATCAGGGTGTTTTTGGAAAACAAATTGCTATTATCTGTAACCGATTTTAATCAATTTTTTTATCTACGTCATTCGATTATTTGTATCCTTTTAAATGAGGGAGTATTATAAAAGAAAAAATGATATTCCCTCCGGTCCTAAATATAGGACATAATTTATAATACAAATTGTATTATAAACTATGTTTTATATTTAGGACTGGAGGTAGTATAAAATACATGGGCCTACAAATTGGCAATTTGTCCCATATTTTGATGTTGTGTTCGACTGTGCGTAGGATAATCCACTTATGCGTACAACTGAAGGAACAAGTGAAGCGATGTTGGTGTTGTAACATGTAAGTGGGTGTGTCAAATGGAACAAGTACAAGTGTATCATCAGCAGGACTTGGACAACTTAGAAGTTTATACATGGTGAGAGCTATCACCATGGAGATATAGAACTTAACATGCCATATCTTTGGCAGAGTCAGCGGGTGGAGGTAAAAAGGGTTCTCTCTTGGGTTACGCATGGAACACCTGGAGTGAGAACAGTTGGCAACTTATATTCTGACATTTTTGGAAAAACCAAAGGTGCAAAATTAAATTTTAACAATTAGTTGGTCGTAAAATGAAAATTAATTATTATATCAGTTTCAAATTGTGATTCCTGTTCACTTCTTTGTGAATATCTGAAAGAATGATTAAAATCATAAAAATCATGAGTCTTGGAATTTGTCCATTAAAATCATAATAGTGTAGTTCAAATTGAGCTCTGAAATTCCAACGTAAAATTTGTTTTTACTAACTTTAGATTCAATCCTAGTTCTATGAGCCATCTCACCAATTAGTTAAGAGCCAAGAAGTTGCAAATGGGATTTAGTGCTCATCACCAAGTTATAGTTGATGAGCACTAAATTCGGTTGTTTTTTTAATTATTTTTTTTGCAAAAAATAGAAAATAAAAATTACATCTTAACAGTCAGTTTTTTGAAAACATGATTTTTTATATAAAAATCATCACTTGAAAATATTAAATTTAAATTGTTAAAACTATATTTAGACAATACAGATCTCATCATAGAACTGAATACCAACTGTGACAGAGTAACAAATGAGCCTGAGTTTTCCCATATTTAGCATACTACACTGATCAAGGCAATAAAAGTTTCAAGCATTGAGGAATAACACACACACACAAACACACATTTTGATACATAGAATCACTCTTATTTCATATGGTACATATATATAGAGGCTTGGTTTTTCGAAGTGATCTATGTGAGAATGCGCATGCGGTCCAAAGCACTCTTCATATGGAGAGAGTTTGACTGATGAAGTTCAAAGAATTGCCTATATGTACATGAAGTGTAGGCAGGTGGGTGAGTTTCATCCACAAGCTCTGCTGCTGGGCTTATCACTTGCTCAAATGATGGCCCATTTCCTGTTGCCATTGATATCCTTGTATCATTGCTGTATAGTACTGCTCTATGCACATTGCTCTTGTACTTCCCATTACTCACTATCTAATTAACCAAACAATATGACAACAAGATTTAGTCAATTATATATGAATGAACTACTCCTTTCTCTCCTTAATATAAGAGCTAGTTCATAGTTAGATTTGGTCTTAATTATACAATCACTATCCATTTTGTCTCATAATCATGTCACATTTATTATGAGGATATTATATTTCAAGGAACTTTCATCATATTTGTCTTTGGCACCCTCCGATTCTAACTTTAGGAGGTAGATAACTAATTTATGTAGGGGTTAAGAAAATTAATTAAGTTAGTTATTTATACACAACGTGTGTTAGTTTTCCTAAAGTATCCCTTTTAAGAATTTGCACTGGATACAATTTCTTTGATGAAAAACTCTGACACATGCAATTAATATGGAGAGTATAGGAAAAAACTTATAAATTTGGGACAAAAAATGGATTGAGGCCTTACATTTTGGGCATAAAGCAGGCCCATGTTCTAGTTATTATATTTAAGCCTGGAGGAAGGATGTATGTTTGCAGATATATCTAATTTTATACACTGAGAACTAACAAAGATTGATCCAGTTGGTAAAGGGGTTAGCCCATAACCATAAGATTGTGAGTTCAAATCCTATTGATCTGAGAATCTTGTTGATGAGTAATCTATAAGTACCTCTGTAAGTGCTCTTTAAGCTTGAAGGTATGCTTAACCCTGGTGAGCCCACGAAACCCAATTCACTTAAACTTTTTTGTACAAAAAAAAAATCTATATACTGAGATGATGGAGCTATGTTGATGATGGTGATGACAGTAGTAGAAAGTTACCTCTAGAAGATCAGCAGTGTTAACCATTAGAGCATTGGGAGGAGGATTAAGTTTGACCCAATTGCCATTATGCAAAGTTTGAAGGCCACTGATGCCATTTCTGTGACTATAGTGAGGAAGCCATGATCAGAGTAAGGAGGAATCCCCACAGCAAGTTCAGGCTCTGGACATGGAGGATACAGATTTGCAATGAAGACTTGAAAGCTTGATTCCATATTCATGGCCTTACTTATGTAGTTTGGTTCCAATCCCAAACTTTCCGATACACCTTTCAGCAGTTCCCTTGTGATTTCTCTAATTATTTTGACATATGCAAAGGCAGTATCACTGTAACATCAAGAATTGAAGTCAGAAAGAAAATGGGAACACAGATTAAGAATAGGAGATGAAAAAAAAACTAAACTTTTGGACCTATTGTATTATCTCTAATCCTTAATATAAGATCTAGTTCACTAATTTGGAGAGATTATTTTTTTTTCCCGAGTGGCACTTAATCACTTATGCATACCTAAATCTAGCAGGTTTATGAGGGAAATGGAAGTCTGGATGCACAAAGACCTTGAAAAAATCCCTCCAGCAGTGTACCTTCTCTGCAGAAGTATTGAAACTAGAGCCACACCTCATGGGATCAAAAATGTTCTTCCCTTGAAACTCTCTCTTTTCCTCATCTGAAAGATCAAAAAATCCTTTCACCCCTTCAATCATGCTGTTTATCAGGCTCTCTGGGATACCATGATTGATCAACTACATACACATCATGAACTTTAGTAATCAATTCACTACATCAACAGAAAAGGGAATTAATTAACCAGAATAACATACACATGCACCAGTTTAATGTCCTCACACCAATTCAACTCCTCCTGTCATTCTTTTAACTAAGATTTATCTGGTTATGCACATGCTTGTGCGGGTTTGTTAATTCAAGTGATGCAAAAAATAAAGTTAAACCCATTGTTGATCCTATATTTTTTAGCGAGTCATGATTTTGGTCTCCATACTTTCTTTTCGTTATTTCATAAGGACTTGGATATGAGATTAATGGTGTTAACTTCGCTGATGTGCTGTTAACATTATTTAGTAGGCTGACATGGGTGGCTAGGATGATGTGGCTTATGTGTAGGAACCAAAACCAAAACCAAAACTTGCAAGTTTAACCCTATAAAAAAAAAGTAACTCGATCACACATGACAAAAAAATAGATTATGACTGACAAAATCGATTTTGAGGAGAGAAATTGATTTTCAACTAGTAAAAAAAATCATTTTATCCTCTGTGGATCTGCTGAAGCATCTAAGAATCAACCTAATATGCAAGTATATCTAGAATTAACAAGTTGATTCAGTGCAAAACAGCAGGACACTTCGGTTTCTGCAAAGTCCACGTAGGAGGAGTAGATTTCTTTTACCAAGAAGCAGCCCCATTCTTCACAAGCCTGACCAAGATCTTGGATGGCTTTGTGCCTTTGTTTGGGATTGCCAGAGGAAAGAAGAGAAAAGTCAACGATGGGAATTGCATCTTCTGATGAGTCCAGAACTGGAAGATCCTGAAGAGTTTTCGAGGCAAAAGAAGAAGGTATAGAAGTGAGGCCAGATTCTGATAATGACTTGATAGTGACTAGTTTGGTTGAATTAATAGAAGCTTGTTCTGAGAAATCACTGGAGATATTAATTGTTGCAGCCATAGAGTTTTATGTAACAGTGATAATAGAGGCAAAGAGAAGAAGAGAGCCAAAAAATGAGAGGGAGAGAATTGGCGTGACCCTATAATTAAATAAGATGACATTTCTTCTTTTTTAATGTAAAGACCAAGGTAATCATACCCAAACTGGTCATTGAACCGGTTAGGGTACTGGGTTAAGGGTCAGTGGGTCAGACCATACTCAAATTGGAATTAACTTGGGGCTAACCGGTGAGAAATGGAAGATTTTAAGATTATTAATATGAAATGCTAAAGAAAAAAAAATTTATAAGTCGGACCGGACCGGAACGGTCTACTATCCGGTTTGGCGGTTTCCAGTCCAGGTCTGAGTGCCTTGGTAAAGACAGATAGAATAAGATTCCTTGAATAAAGCATACTACTCTGGTCATATTTATAAGTCCAAATTAACTATTTTTCACATACCAATGAGAGTTAGTTAACTCATTAACTATGAGCTAAATTTTTAATTTTGTTCTTATCTATGATTGGTTCCAAAAATCAATATGAATACATTTTTTTTATTTATTGCAATTAATAGGGGTAAAAAAGTACAAAACGTATTTATTACTCTGAAAAAAGACTTATAATAAGAACCACAATTTTTGGTCAAAATGGACTTATAAATAGGATCAGAGTGGTAAATGAACCATGTTCTGCTAAATGAGTAATTGTAGGATATACTTTAGGGGTGTTTGGTACAATGAATTTGGAAGGAAGCCAGGAGAGATATAATTTTTATAAGTTAGATGTAAGAAAAATAAGAGAAGTGGGCTTAAAACTTTTTAATTAATTTTTCTTATTCTTTTATCTTATATCCATCTTAAAATTTTATAACCCCACCTCTTTAATTTTTATGAATTCAACTAATAAAACCCCCAAGTGAATAATGCATAAATGGACCATGTTTTGTAAACGAGTGATTGTAGGATTGACTTTAAGGGCTGTTTGGTATGAGAAATTTGGAAGGAAGAGGAGGGGAAGGCAAATTTTTTATAAGTTTAGATGTAAGAAAATAAGAGAAATGGGTTTCAAAATTTTTAATTAATTTTTTTTACTCTTTTATCTTATATCTTATCTACCTAAAAATTTTATAACCCCACTTCTTCATTTTTTTTTTAAATTTTCCATTTTTCCTCATTTAATTACTTATATTAATATCATTGTATTTATTGCATTCATTGACACACTATTTCCTTACCACATATTCTCTCTCTTCCACATATCTCATTTTTCTACTTTTCTTATCCTCTCTCTTATTCACTGTCTTCTCATAAATAAGGATATTCTTGAGAAAATGTTACAATTTTTACATATTTATGATTTTTAACCAACTTTTGAATCTACATGTTTTTTATAAAAAGAAATGAAGTGAATAATAATTAGTACTTTCTCTATTCATTTTATAAGATAACATTTGTTGAATAGGCTGGGTATATTTCTTTTTACAAGATAGTTTTTGAAGACGTCTAAACATTTAAGTGAAATTTTTAGTCAGCCTCTAAAATGAAATTAAGTTTGGTAGGTGAAAAGACAACACAACACAGTGCACTTGTTTTATGTTTTGAATCGTCTTATTTGTCTTGTGAATTCCTTTATTTATCTTGTAAATGTCTAAAATGCTTTTGTTAACTTCTGGTTTCTTGAATTTCTTCTGAATCTTTTTATTTATCTTATAAATGCTCTTATGAAAAAAATAAGATAAGGATGTAATTTTTTTTTCACCCACAAAACTTAATTTTATTTTGGTTTTAGGGGTGTAATGAAATTTCAGAATTTTTTATAATTGATTAAAATAAAGTCTCTTTCATAAGGGTTGACTAAAATTTTCACAACATTTAATACATTTTTTTTATTTTTTAGCTCAATTAATTATATATCACTCCTATTACTTATTCTCATTCAGTCTCTCTCATTACTTTTTTTACTCATTTTCTCTCACACTTGTCTTTTCTATGAATCAGGGTAGGGTCGTTTTTGGAAAACCAATTGCTATTATCTTTAACTAATTTTAACCAACTTTTCTTGTCTAAGTCATTTGATTATTTGTATCTTTTTAACTGGGGGAGAATTATAATTTATATGAGAATTTTATTAATATAAAAATATAAGAAAAAAAATGATATAAAACACATGGGCCCACAAATTGGCAATTTGTCCGATATTTTGATGTTGTGTTCGACTGCTCGTAGGATAATCCACTTACGGGCTCAAAGGAAGGAACAAGTGAAGCTACGAGCCAATGACGGTTTTGAAGAAACTAGTTCGCTCCAAAATTTCTTGAATTTGAATTTTGAGGAAACAGTGTGAAAGTAAAACTCAAAGTTATGGAATCCGGACCGGATCGGCCGGTCCGGTCCGGAAACCGATAAACCAACCGGTGAACCGGTCCGATTCGGGTTCAAATTTAAAACATTTTTTTATATTTTTCCTTTAGAATTTCATACTATAAGCCTAAAATTTTCAATTTTTTATCGGTTTGGCCCCGGTCTGACTCAATGACCCTTAACCCGGTACCCCGACCGGTTCAATATCCGGTCCAAATTTTAATACCTTGGTAAAACTACATGGATCCCACACCATTTTCTTTCCTACCTATATTCAGGAATAGTTTTGCACCTTAACCTTATATATTATAATATTTTCAATTCTTAATATAAGAATCGGTTGATTTTTTTGAAGAAATTAAAGAAACTCAATAAATTATTTTAAAGTATATATATTTATCATTTTTATGTCAAACTAATTTCTCTAACTTATAAATTACTCCTTCTAATCCTATTTATAAAAGTTCGATAACTGAATTACGTGATTTAAAAAAGTAGTTAAAATTAGTTAAAAACAATAATTATGTATGAAATAAACCTTTTTTTCTAAATATGCCCTTATTTATGAGGAGGCAAGTAAGAGAGAAAAATAGAGTAAATATTGGTATCACCAAACTTTTAATTAATGCAATATCACTCTGATTCTATTTATAAATCCATTTTAACAAAAAATTTTTGTCATTATTATAACTTCAATTTCAGAATCATAAATGCATTTGTTACATTTTTGCCCCTATTAATTGTAATAAACAAAAAGGATTTATTCATGTTGACTTTTGGAACTAATTATAGATAAGGGGCAAAATTGAAAATTTAGCCCATAACTAATGAGTTTACTAACTCTCTTTGGTATGTAAGAATTAATTGATTTGGACTTATAGATAGGATCAGAGTGGTATATATAATTAATGAGGGGAAAAAAAACTCACTAAATATTCAAACAATTATTGTCATGCTCTTATAAAAAAAAGACCAAAATCATTCAAATTTTGAGCTTTTATTAAAACGAGCAGAGGGAGTAATATATTAGCTAATAATGTATAACATATATTAAGATTAAGTTATTTATTTTGTTTCCTTAATCTCTAAAAAAAATTTAATTAGATCTTATATTAAAGAACACGAGAAAGTATTATAATACTCACCTTTAAGATGTATTCTATTGTGCCAATGTCAACATTTTTTTAAGCTTGGAAATATACAAGGCATAGTCACCACTAATTACGACAGAGGTTAAGCAAATCTATAAAAAGTCACATAGTAAAAAAATAAAACACTTTTCTCTCCCTACGACTGAATCCATGAATTCTCACAGATCAAAAAGTATTACAAGCAGTTCATATAGTGAGATAAAGTCAAACCAACAAACTGATATTTAACGCAAGATACAAAAAGATATAGTACTTGAAATAGAAAGCTAGAACTCTAATTAATGTCAACCTTATCTCATTTTGAAGACAGGCATAGGTTATGCCATATATAGGGCTTTCACTTCATAGACACAAAGAAGTATGAGAACCACTTGGTTTCTGCAAAGTGGATTAAGTTGAAATAAGTAGACGATCCAGGACAACTTTATTGTCAAAGGAGTTGGATTGGTTGAGTTCATAGAATTTCCTGTATGTTATTGAAGTGTATAAAGGAGGGTGAGTTTCATTCACAAACTCTGGTGCTGGGCTTATAAGTTGGTCTAGTGATGGACCATTAGTTGTCACCATTGATATCCTGGTGGCATTGGAATGCAGTACGACTCTGTGCACATTGCTCTTGTACTTCCCATTAGTCATGATCTAAACAAAACATGTCAAGGGAACTTCAAATCAAATATGAGTTAGTAGCTATTGAGAATCTTAGACCTCAAGAAACATTTCAATTTTTTTTATGGTGTTAAGTTACATACAATACCTTAAAATATTTTTCGAGTAGCATTCAATATCAAAAAGTAATTTTTTTTTTGTATCCAACACTCTAAAGTAATTTCTCAGTAGCACTTAGTATCTTAAAATAAATTTTGTTGCATTCAAAAGCCTAAAGTATTTTTTTAGTAGCACTAAGTATCTTAAATCTAGGGTGATCATTGCTACTAAGAAAATACTTTAAAGGCGAAATTATATCAAAAATTACTTTAGAATAATAAGTACTACTGAAAAAATACTGTAGAATACTGAATGGACCAAATTAATTTAGAATACTAAGTACTATTAGAAAAATATTTTAAGATGTTAGATGCAACTTAACCCTTTTTTGGAAAAATCACAAAGGTCCCAATTAATGATTGCAATTATCAAAAAGTTCCACAACAAGTGAATAACATACAATATAATGACAAGTTCTACTGTTAGAAATGACACCAAATCCATGATATTCACTTGTTATCGATACTTTTTAGTGATTATAATCCTTCATTTGGGACCTCATAATAATTCTCCCTATTTTTTTTACATGCTAATGCTTGCATGATGATGAAGATCGGGCACCTCCAATAGATCAGCAGTGTTAACCATGAGAGCATTGGGAGGAGCATTAACATTCACCCACTGACCATTATACAGAGTCTGAAGGCCACTGAAACTTTCTGTGAGTACAGTGAGCAAGCCATGATCAGAGTGAGGATGAATGCCCACCGCAAGTTCTGGCTCTGGACATGGAGGGTACAGATTTGCAATGAAGACTTGAAAGCTTGACTCTAAATCCATAGCCTTACATATGTAGTTTGGTTCCAATCCCAAGCTTTCTGATACACCTCTCAACAGTTCATTTATGATTTCTCTGATTCTCTTGAAATACTCAAATCCAGTGTCACTGAAGCATCAATAACTGACCTTAATTTGTAATAAGATAAAGCAAAAGCTGGGTAATGAAAGCTATTATATTATTGGGTTAATATAATATTTAATTCCTCAAGCTTATCCTCATTTTGATTTTGGTCTATCAAATTTTAAACTATAAATTTTAGTCTTTTAAGTTTGATTTCCTTTAAAATATTGGTTCCTATAAGTCAATAAGTACTTGGACCATTTTGTTCTTACAAGGACCAAAACTTATAGTTTGAAATTTGAAGGATCAAAAACAAAATGAGGACAAATTTGAGGGATCAAAAATATTATTAACCCTATATTATTTAAAAAGATATAAAATCAGATATAGCTAGTAATTAAAACATGAGCTTACTAATTAGTGTATGTTTGCATTTGATGCCAAAAGCACCTTTTCAATTCAAATCATGGTTTTAGAGTAAATTAGCTAAACACCCATTTAAAAGCTAAAATCTACCCACCACCTCCTCTGGTAGGCGGTGGTTGATGAGAGTTTTTGGTTTTGCGCCTCTGTTTTGAGGTGTGTCTGTATTAATCTTTGATAGATTAATGTATTCCAGTTTTTAATCAAAAAAAAAAAAAGAAGCTAAAATCTATTATAAAGCCCAAAACTATGGTTTCAGAAAAGCATATTAGCCCAATCTTTGGCAAAATCTATTCTTTTAATCTATTATTTTTTCCAAAAATCTATTCTTTTTTAATTGAAAAGGAGGTCAAACGGTCTTGTATGTCAGGATAAAGAAGTAGAACCCTCCACCTCCCTTATGCAATGGAACCAGGGTTCATTAACCCGGACCGGACCGGCCGGTCCGGCCCGGAAACCGGCGAACCGGCCGGTATACCGGTCTGGTTCCCGGTCCGGTCCGGGTTACTAATTTAAAAAAAAAAAAATTTTGATTTTTCCTATAGAATTTTATATTATAAGTCTAAAATTTTCAATTTCTCACCGGTTTGGTCCCGATTTAGCTCTGGCTTGACCCACTGACCCTTAACCTAGTACCCCGACCGGTTCAATACCCGGTCCGGGTTTTAATATCTTGAATGGAACTACTTTGCAGCTAGGGCAATGCACCAAGTGCTTTCCAAAATCTACTCTCTAAACACAAATCCAAACACACAAGACTGGTTATGTTGCATACCTAAATCCAGCAGGCTTATGAGGAAAATGGAACTCAGGATGAACAAAGACTTTGAGAAAATCTCTCCAGCAGTGTACCTTTTCTACAGCAGTATTGATGCTAGATCCATACCTCATGGGGTCAAAAATATGTTTTCCCTGAAACTCTCCCTTTTCCTCTTCTGAAAGATTGAAAAATCTTTCCACTCCTTCCATCATGTTGTTTATCAGACTCTCTGGGATACCATGGTTGATCAACTACACAATTCATGAACTTCAGTACTCAATCACAAGGAGTGAATTAAACAGTTCAATCCTCAAAAGATAGCCCGCGCAGCGGTTTGATATCAAATTAATCATTTTTTATACCACCTGAATACATAAATATTCAATTTTTGCATACAATGAACTCATGGATCATTCTGGTAGCTAGTATTAATTAAATCTAACCTAATGCAGTGATGGAAGGAAATTACCAAAAAAAAAAAAAAAGAATTGGAGGACTAGCTTTAGGTATACGAGTCATCTTTTATGATGTTCTGTTTGGATTTTTTATTGATATGCTATAAACAAAGAAAAAAACCATTGAAATGCTACACTACTTGAACTCCTTCACCTTGAAAATGATTTTCATTCTTTGTCAAATGTGACATTTATTTTTTATAATTAAAAAAGTGAAGTCATTCTTAGTAAGAACTTAAGATATAGGGTAAAAGTCATACTGTATGACGTGATTTATGTTTGGATTAATTTTGGTGAAAAAGTTAATTTAAAAAACTGAAACTTGTTTGGATGGGTACTGAAAAAATAAGTTTAGATGTGAAATGACTGAAAAGCATATGAATTTTATTAAATAAAGTATGTGATAATTTTAATAGGAATATTATGTTTTGAAAATTTTATTAATAATATTTTTGCAAATATTAAGTTTTTGGGTCTTTTAAAGTAATTTTTTTCAAAGTAAAGTGAGAATTTTCCCCTTTTTTTCCAGTTATTCCCTTCTCTCTCTGTCATTTTTTTCCATGGTAGTAAAACTGAACTGGACCGGCCGGTTCGACCGGTTGAACCGGCCAGTGGTCCGGTCTGTTTTGATGGTTAAATTGGGGAACCGATTGGACTGGTTTCTTTTTTATAATTTTTTTTTGATATTTTTAGGGGAAAATTGGAAGTTGAAAACCAAAATGAAAAGAAAAATAGGTAAAGAAAGAACAAATCTAAAAAAAATGAAGAAGATAAAAAAAAATTATTTAAAAAGATATAATAATTATAGAAAAAGAGATATCATTGCATAAGTATAAGTATTATAACTCATACTAATAGATTTTAATATTTTTTTTCTAAAAATCTTCATTTTTTATCTATAGAAGTTTAAAAATATATTAATACATATTACCACTAATAAATTATAATATTTTAATATAACCGGTTTAACTACCGGTTAAACCACGGTTGACCTATTAATCCTTGAACCTGTGCTGTGACCAGTTCATTGCCCAATTCGATGTTTCGTTCCTTGTTTTTTTCAATCATGGGACCACTTTTTTGTCATCCTCTGCCATGCTTTCCTCTTCTTTCTCCATGATCTGATCGGGACTCACAAGGCAAGTTGCAGAAACGCGCCAAACATTAAAAATTTACCATTGCACGTTTTGAGCTTTTAATCACACGTTTTGGTATGAAAAAATTGATCCAAACACACACTACAAAATCAATTTTATTCTCTCTCTTTTCTCAATTTTTGATGCATCCCTCTCAACGTTTCACTCTCTTATCTCCACCCACCACTTCCTCTCCTCTGCCTTTTTATTTCTCTTTCCATTCTTCAACATTTCTCATTCTCTTTCTTGGAAAAACTGTCCTGATCCTTATTTATGAATATTTAAAACTTTTAATATTCTAAAAGAATATTTTCTTAGTATGAATATGGCTGAGTAATTATAGCAAAGAAAACAAGAGAAATAGATCATTAAAATTAGAGTAAAATATATTACATTTAATTAAAAATATTTTTTCAAAGATAGTAAACCTTAATTAATTTTAGTCATTTCTTTCTAATTTTTTTAATTGGTGATTTTTAAATAAAAAAATCATTTTTTAAAAAAATATTAGTTAAAATATTATTTTTATTTTAGATACTCTATCTATTAAAAAAGAAAAATTTAAAAAACAAAAAGTAAAAAAAAAAAAATCTGAATCATTCAAATTTCATTTAAGACTGAAAAGATAAGCAGGGAACTAGTTCGAGGAAGTGGTGGGTGGCAGAGAGAGAGATATGGAGAGGGATGTGTTGAAAGTTGAGAGTAGTGAGAGAATAGAACTGAACCCATTCTTACTTCTTACTATGAATGACTTCACTTTTTTAATTTTAAAAAGATTTAATAGAGTGAAAATTGATTTCAGGTTGAACGATGTTTGTATAAATTTAGACCCATTCAAGTAATGAATGATTTTTAGTTTAGCATATGGATAAATGATTTTTAATGAGTAGCATTTCAATATTTTTTGTTCACTCTTTATAGCAGAACAATAAAAAAATTTCATTCTTTTGGATGAGAAGAAAAAATTTGGAGAGAAGTAAAAGGGAAGAGTGAAAATGGAGAGAAGAGAAAACTGAAAAAAAAAATTATCACTCATCCTATTTAAATGGACGGGAGAAAAAAAATTGGGAAAAAATGAGTAATATCTAAATGATTAAAATACCCATACTCTATGTCAAAATACATAAGTTTACAACTAAATTAAATATATTAAACTAAATTAACTTACTTCATATATACACAATAATAATGTCAATAAATATCATTGGGAGTTAAGTAAAATATTCGTCATTCACCAAATGTCATAAATTATTCTCACAAAATGTTGAACCTGTGATTTTGAACCAAAAAAAGAAAAATTGATTAAATCAATGTTTTGGCCAAAAGAAAATTAAATCAAGCTCAATCCATTTGATATTTTGGTATTAATTCGCTGCAAAAGAGAGAAGAATTATGTTTTTGGGAAAGCATATATATATATATATCTAGATAGCCCTAAACTAATAGCAGACATAGATTTCTTACTGAGAAGCAGCCCCATTCTTCACAAGCTTGGCCAAGGTCTTCGATGGCTTTGTGCCTTTGATCCGAATCGCCGGCGACAAGGAGAGAGAAATCTACAACAGGAAGATTATCTTCTGATGAATCCAGAACTGGAATATCATGAATATTTTTGCAGGCAAAAGAGGAAGGTAAAGAAGAAAGGCCAGATTCAGACAATGATTTGATAGTGGTTACTTTGCTTGAAGGGATTGAAGAATGTTCTGAGAAATCAGTAGCAATAGTGAATGTTTTTGCAGCCATATGGATTTTGGATAAGAGTTAGAAGAAGAGGCAATATGGAAGGAAGAGATTGACTGATAGAATATTGAAGCACCACTTATTATAAACGAAGCTGTTTTCATTAATTTATTTCATGTAAAGACAACTAGGGAGGGTAAGATTTTTTTTGCATGAAGCATACGTGGACATTTTTCTGCTAACCTGCCCAACTTGTAAATTGACTTTTTTTGTGGTATGTTAAGATCTGTGAAAAACCTGGAAATCAAATTTGTACTCCTGATAGTGATAATGTCATTATATACTCCCTCTAGTGGTATCTATAAGAGCATGACTGAATTACGTGGTTTAAGAAAATGATTAAAATTCGTTAAAAATAATAAACATGTCTGAAATAAATTTTTCTTTTCAATTATGCCCTTATGTATAAGGGGACAATTAAGAGGAGAAAATAGAGTAAATATAGATATCATTAACTTTTTAATTAGGGAAAATCACTCCCACGTCCCAAGGACCAAACAAAATAACAGCAAAGTCCTTTTGAAAAGTCAAACATTAGAAAAGTCCCTATGGACTTTTCTGTGATTATTTTCCAAAGTCAAATGACAAAGTTGCCCTTAGTTCATCAGTCATTTTACA
Organism: Inga leiocalycina; assembly: GCA_963242795.1. Taxonomy (NCBI): domain Eukaryota; kingdom Viridiplantae; phylum Streptophyta; class Magnoliopsida; order Fabales; family Fabaceae; genus Inga; species Inga leiocalycina. Next base: position 67,633,202 of record OY725321.1, read on the forward strand.
GTTGACAACTCCATCAGTCATTTTCACAACATGTTTTTATGCAATGAGTTAATTTCAAGTTTGTCAAGTCCCTGCATTCACAACTGTCATTATGTGTTATAACAGCCGTTTGAGTGATTTTTACACATTCTTTTTGTTGCCTAAATAAAATGACCTTTTCCAAAACTCCAAATATGACAACTGCATATGCCTTATTTAACAACCGGTTATGCTTGTGTCTACAACATGTTTAGTTTTTTTTACAATATATTTTTCAAGTCACAATGAAACTACTTTTTTAACAATTGTTCATCACTACAAATTGCTTAGTTTACAACTCGTTAAGCGTGTTTTCACAATATGTTGAGTCATTTTAACAACTTTTTTCTCATGTTTGAATGAAACTATCTTTTTACACATCTCCAAGTTCAGCACTGAAAATTTCTCAGTTTACAATTGGTTAAGCTTGTTTTTACAACATATATTGAGTCATGTTTACAACTTATTTATCATGTCTGAATGAAACTACCTTTGTTCATATATCCAAATTTAACACTGCAAGTTGCTTAGTTTACAACTTCTAACGCGTGTTTTTACAACATCTTGATTCATTTTAACAACTGCTTTTTTATACCTAACTGAAATAACAAGTTTCAAAACCCTAGCTTTCATAATTGCAAATTGTTTTTTTAACAATTGGTGATACTTGTTTTTACAACATCATGAATCATTATTACAACTGTTTCATGCTTGACTGAAATGACAAGTTGCACAACTCCAACTTTCACAACTGCATGAGTTATCCCCGCAGGGTCTGCCACAACAGTTGAATTGGTTTTTAACAACTTCTTTTGCCTTATTTTACGAGTGCATGAGTCATATTTGCAACAATATGAGTCATATTGCATTTCATCTTCTCCACCATTTAAAAACATTCCCCCAAATGAAAGAAACAAAATAGATCCTTTCTTGAACTAGTTCCCATCTTTCATGACAATCTACAACATGAACTTCCTATTAACAACTGCCACAACAATATTAACAACACTTTTTTAATATTATATCAGGATTTTGAATAAAAGAAACCACAATCACATTCAATCATTCCCCCTTAAAACAAAGTCATTCCTTTGTCACCTTGCCCAAAAACAGAGCATTCCCTCTATTATATTGCAAAAAAAAGAGTATAAGTTCTGTATTAACAACTACAACAGCCATATTAACAACTACAACTGTATGAATTAACAATACTTTTTTTTTTCATATAAGCATTTTCACAGCAAACAACCACCATCACATTCAAGCATTCCCACTTAGATTAAAACAAAGCACTCCCTATGTAACCTTCCCCAAAACATAGCACTATAACATTCACATAACCCAACCACAGTGAAACCCTAACTTCAATGGTCAATATCATATCTTTAGCAAAATCTTAGCATTACTTATCTACTTCCTCCCACTTAGTCCACTATTAAGCCTAAACTCCAACCTTTGACTAACCCCTCAATCTCAATCCAGCCAGCATACACAAAAAAAAATAGTTTGATGTTCTACCTCTACCACATCACAACGGAGGCTTGGGCTTGTTCTACCTCTACCACATCACCAACATTGGGACTCGGAGGAGCGATGGACAACACAAGAAAGACGCAGAAGCAAAGCAGAACGAATGAGAGAGAGAAATAATAGAGTGTTTTAAATTCCTTGGGGCAACTTTGTCATTTCAACTTGCAAAATAATCACAGAAAAGTCCCTAGGGACTTTTTTGATATTGTAATTTTCAAATGGGCTTTGTTGTTATTTTGTTTAGTCCTTGGGACCTAGTAGTGATTTTCCTTTTTAATTAATGCAATACATATAATTAATGAGGGGGAAAAATAGAAAACACTTGTTAAATGTTCAGACAACTTTTTTGTTAGGCTCTTATAAAAATTACTAAAATAATTCAAATTTTGAGCTATTATAAAAATAACTGTAGGAAGTATATAGTAGAAGACAATATAATTCAAAATATTTGCTTTCATTCTCAATCATTATTTTGATTATACTAGACATTTATAGACATAACTTAAGATTTATATATGAAACTAAGTTTCTTGAAAAGTGATAATGACACACATAATTGCCCCTCTGTAACTTAGCGTGTGTTCGGATAGGCAGTGAAAAGCGCTTGTTTACCCAAAAGCAAGGTTTTGGAAAAAATTCACCGAACACCCCGAAAAAACGCACAATCCCGTTTTCTGACCAAAACCATGGTTACCATGGTTTTGTCCATAAGCTGATCTTTTTGTATTTTCATGCTATGTGGGCCCCACAGCCTATTTCTTATTGGTCCTTTTTCATTGTGGGTCCCACACCACAGACACTCTCTCTCTTCTGTTTTTTTTTCAAAAAAATTTCACAGTTTTTCTCATCTCGTCTGTCACTTTATTTTTTTTAAAAGATTTTAAAATTTTAATACTCCCTCTTATCTTTAATATAAGATCTATTTATCTAATTTAATTATATTAGAAAAATTAGTTAAGTTAATTAAAATTACATATAGACAAATTTATTTTATTTTTGGTATTAATTATGAAATTTAATGTTAAATAATGGATTAAGATGCATCATTTTTAATGCCGTTAGGGGTTTTAATTATTCATTTTTAATTGTTCATTGTTATTTGTTCATCTTCTAAAATTTATTTGTACCAGATGCCCCTCAGGAAAAACTTGGCTGTTAAATTTGGACTTTAACCCTTAAATAATACATAAAACATAATCTTATTCTTTACATGTAATTATCATAAAAGTTAATGTCCTTTTTAGTCATTTGACCATGAAAAAAACTATTTTGCTAAAATCATCCAAACACTCTCATTTTATCAAAATCACTTTTTTCCATAATCTATTCTCCTCATAATCTATTCTCCAAAAGCTATTCTCCATTTTTTCTCCATAAGCTATTCTCCAAAAGCTAATAAAAACACACCCTTATTATAAGTCGTTTGTATCAAAAAAATTATGTACAGTACATTTCAAATACAAAGGCTTGAACTCATACATACAATAGACCCCATAATAATTTTGAAGACTGGCACTATTAATGCCTTATGATATGCTTCAATACATTTTCACAGAAAACCCCTTACAAATATAGAATCACACTTATATATTTTATACATAAATTAATTACTCATGATTATTATTGATGCTTGGTGATGGGATGCGCAAACGATCTATTATAGTTTCCTTATCAAAACGGGTGGATTGTTGAAGTTCATAGAATTTCTTGGTTGTTAATGAAATGACGGCTGGTGGATGAGTTTCATCCACAAACTCTGGTGCTAGGCTTATCAGTTCGTCTATTGATGGAGCATCAAAAACCCCCCATTGATATCCTTGTAGCATTGGAAAACAACACTGTTCTATGCATATTGCTCTCGTACCTCCCATTGGTCACCATCTTCACAAGCACGTAAAAACAAAGTTCAAGCCAAATATATGGATATAATTTTGACGGCTGCAACTTTATCCTTAAAATTTAATTCATTGCATCTCAATTCTTATTGTAGTTTTAACTCGGTGTAACTTAGTCCCTATATTTTTAACCATTTGGACTACAATTTTTTTTTTTTTTAAACTTGGGGATCAATCACTACTACAAAGAGAGATTTAGTGACGCCCATTTTATAGCATTTCTTTAGATAATTGTTCTTTTTAAAAAAATATATATTTAGAAGCTATGACACTTCTTATTATAAGTGTCATAACTAGCATTAGATTTATATGGCACTTAGCTAAACAAGCGCCACACAAAGCCTTTATTTTTTTTTTAAAAAAAAATAAAGGGCCCACTACTATAAAATATAGATTTAGCAGCGTTAATCTTATAGCACTTCTTCAAACAAATGCCAGAGGATACCTCTATTTTTTTAAAAAAAAATATACATATGGCAGCTATGACGTTTGATCAGGAAAGAGTCATAGCTGGCTAATACCTTGTATGGCGCTTGGCTGGGGAAGCACCATATAGGGGTTATTTTTTTGCAAAAAAATTGCTCCCCTTGTATGGCGCTTGCCTAGGAAAGCGCCATACAAAGTATCAAGAAGCTACGGCGCTTTCCTGGTCAAGTGCCATACAAGGGGTTATTTAATACTTACTAAATTTCAAAATCTCACCTCATAATAAATACACTATTGTTTGCAGGGAAATATAAGTCTGACTATAAGTCAAATAAGCCCAAATTGCGTATGTAACTGTTTAGGGCCCAAATGGATGATTTTGACAAAAAAGCTGGGCATTCTAGAATCCTCAGAAAAATAGAGTGGGTTTTTTTTAATACAGAAGCTTTCATTGATTGGCACTATAGTTTTCTTTCTTTCTTTTTTAAAATTTAAAAGTTGTCATGAATCTTAACTTATAGTTTTATGTGTGCCTATAATTTTTTTTTTCAGATATTTTCTTGAAGTTACAACTCTCTTTTAAACTTCTTATACATTATAAGTTTTTTAATTTTTAAGCTTATAAATATAATTTTATTAGTTGTTACTAGTTAAATTTGCTCAATGTCTTTTATATTTAACTTATTACTTAAAATTATTTTTTTTAAAAAAAATATTTTCTATATGCCTACTTACTTGAGAAAACGTAAAAAAAAAATGTATTAAGCCTTTAATGATGCTTTCTCAAGGGAGTGTCATTCTCAAGGTGCCATTCTCAAGGGAGTGCCATTAAAGGCATATATTATATGTCTTTAATGGCAGTCCCTTAAGAAAGCATCATTGAAGGCATATCAAGCCCTTAATGGTACTCCCTTATTAAACCTTTAATGGCACTTCATTGAGAAAGCGCTATTAATTACCTTTAATGATGCATTCCCAAGGGAGTGCCATTAGAGGCATATAATATATGCCTTTAATGGCACTCCCTTGAGAAAGCGCTAAAGCTTCTCCCACCATGTTACTATATAATTTCACAGCTCGTTATTTTCATTTTCATTTTCATTTTTATCTTCCCGCGTTCCCTTTAGCTCCTCCATTTTTTAGACCTCCGTTGCAATATAAATCTTCCTCTCTCATGTGTTTTTTTTCTTCTTGTCTCGACCTCCTTTAGATGCTCCCTAGCATGTAAGTGTTTTTTTTCAACATTTGATCCACTTTTTTTTTAGTTAAAATTTATCATGAATCTTACATGTGTGCTCATAATTTTGTTTTTAGGTATTTATTTGAAGTTTCAACTCTGTCTTCTTGAACTTTCTATATATTGTAAGTTTTTTAATTTTTAAGCTTACAAATATAATAATATTTAGTTTAATCCTAATTAAAAATAACATGTATGGATCAAGTTTAAGCAAATCAAATGTTGGAGTTCTTTTATGCTTGATACATGAAAACACAATATTACAAAAGATACATGCTATGTTATTTCATTTTGTTGTGGATTGTATTGTAAATTGATGTAAATTTTGGATTGTAACGGAGGTTTATATCAAGAAAATAAAATAAATATGAATTTTTTTTTAAAAAAAAGACTTCCTATGGCTCTTCTCCAGGGAATTGTTATTGGAAGTCATTGTTTTCATATGGCACTTCCCTGGAAAAGCGCCATCAAAAGTGCCAATTTCCTATGCCACCGCCATAGCTTTATAATTTTTTAAAAAAATTAAATAATCAAGCTACGACACTTCCATATATTCAAGGAGCATCGTAGCTTGTTTTAATGGTGCTTCCCAAGTTTCATAGTGTTCTTTAAAGTAAGCACCACAGCTTGTGTTTTTTATGGTAATGGTAAGCTATTGCGCTTGCTTAGCTAGCCTTATTTTTAAAAAAAAATCAAGAACTTGTACGGCACTTGTTTGGTCTAGCACCATACAAGGTGCCACTATAGCCTTCAAATATTCAAGGCCACAATGCCTTGGCACGAGGCCTTGAAATATTTAAGGCTATAGTTATGCCTTAGAAGGTATTTTCCTTCTAAGGCCCTTTTTTATTTTTTAAAAAAATTGAAGGGAAGCTATGGCGCTTGCCTAGGCAAACGCAAAGCTTTCCTGAAGCCTTTTATGAGCAAGCACATTTTAAGGCCTTTTTTTTAAGTTTTTTTTAATGAAGGGAAGCTATGGCGCTTGCTTAGGCTAGCGCCAAAGCTTCCCTGAAGCCACTGGTAGAAAAATCACTTTTTAGACCGAGTAAAAATAATTTTTTAGACCAGTTTTAGATAAGGCTTAATACAGTCGGTCTAAAAAATATGTTACTTTTTAGATCTGTTAAGCAACCGGTCTTAAAAATCACTTTTTAGACCGGTTGGTCCAAGACTAGGTCTAAAAAAGCTAACTTTTTAGACAGGTTGTGATGATAACCGGTCTTAAAAGTACTTTTAAGATCGGTTATTATGAAAACCGGTCTAAAAAGTATGACTTTTTAGACCTTATATTTCACAAAACCGGTCTTAAAAGTTTTTTTTAGTGTTTTTAATGAATAATGAATCAATGATGATAATGCAGTATATATATTATACATATAGATGGTTTGATTTTCTGTGGTTGTTGATGAAATAGTCCAGCAAAAGTAACGTGGGCTATTTGTTTGCCTGTTTCTTGCAGAGCTGTGTTCATTTTAGGACCCAGCAGATGATGAGAGGCTAAACAATATTATTGATCAAATGCTTATGCTGATGATAATGCTTCTCCATAAAAACTCTGGAAGCACCCTCTACAGTACTCCACCAAGTATGCAAGAACCAATGAACAATTAGTTAATGTGAGCTCATACAAAACTTGTTCTCAAGAATAGATAGATAATTAACAAAATCAAATTGAGGGAATAATACATGCAATAGGAGTAGACCTTCTCGAGAGTGCCGAAGAGGGATCTATTTCTGATATCCCTGGCCTTGAGGTAGGCGCAAACAATGTCAAGCTAGCTGAGCAAAGTGGAGCGGCGAGTGGCGGTGGGAGAGAGAATCAACCACCTCTCGACTAAAGCGGAGCCTGAATGGGAAGGGTTGCGGTAGTGAGATTCGACAATAGAGCATCGACGCTTAGATTTGATTTTGGGGGAAGGGGAATCAACGTGAGCAAATTTTTGAAGAAGCTGGTCGGAAGATTTCTTGGTGACATGTTGAATAACAAGGGAGGAGGCAGCTGCAGGAGGAGAATCGGCCATTGCGAAGGAGGATGAGGGGAGGGGACTAGTGGCTATAGATATAAAAGCAAGGGAGGAAGAAAGGGTTATGAGAAAGAGAGGATTCAGAGAGTGCAAGATTCAATTTATTAGGCGCGATAATGAAAGGGTTATGTTTTGAGAAAGAGATAAATTTGAGGCAAATCTTTTAGACCGGTTACAATCAAAATAACGTGTAAAAAGTTCATCTTTTAGACCGGTTATTTGAAACATCAGGTCTTAAAAGAAAAAATATATTATTTTTTAATTACGCATCTTTTAGACTGATTATAAGAAACAACCGGTCTAAAAGATAAAACATTTTAGATATGTTATTAGTGAAAACCAGTCTAAAAAGTTTCAAAATGTTTTAATTATTTTTATCTTTTTAAATTGGTTGTTTGAATAACCAGTCTAAATAATATCTTTTAGACTGCATATTTTAAGAACCGGTCTCAAAAGTTCTTTATAATTATAAAATTGCCACCGGTCATACTTTTTAGACCTTATCCGCAATAACCGGTCTAAATGTTGCTGTCTAAAAGAGCTATTTTGTACTAATGAACCTTGTATGGACCTTGCTTGAGCAAGTGCCATACATGGCTCCCCTACTTACTTTTTTTAAGAATTTTGCTCAACTAGCCATATATGTTCTTCTTTGTACTCCCTCAACTCCCCAATTCCAAGAATCTTATCCCAAATCTCCACTCAATTAGTTCCCACTCCTTATCCCTTTGTCCCTACTTACCACCTTTCCTTATCATTCTTCATGCTCTCCTTTTCCTATATAATACAGTCCACACTCCTTCTCCTTGTTTTGAAGTTGCGGGGTCATTGTTACCAGTACACCCTCCTCTCTTTTACAAGAAGTTTCCTTGGTCCCCACACTTTTTATTATTTCTTGTCTCCTCCATATGCACATTTCTTCAACATTTGGTCGCCACTTCCGTTGCAATACAAATCTTGGTTTCCCACGTTTCTTTCCTTCTTGTCTCGGCCTCCTAATGGGATAAAGGCTTTGTTTTTGTTGTTGACACGGCCTCCTCCAGAAGCTCCCTAACTTGTAAGTCTTTTTTTTTTATTTATACTAAAGCTTAAGTCCGTACGTTTTCTTCATTTTTTTAAGTTAAAATCTCTCACGAATCTTATATGTGTGTTTATTCAATTAAAATTAGTTGTACATTACAATTGTTGTAATTAAATACATTTAGTAGTGATTTTATGAATTTGTTATTTGTTTCGAGTTATTTCATTTTGGTTTGATTTGATTGATTCTAGTTTAGTTTTGTTCATTTTGCTGTGGATTTAGACGGTAAATACATAGGATTTTACTAGGAAAATGAAACAATTACGCAAAATTATTTTTTAAAAAAAGGACTTCCTATAGCGCTTCTTCAGGGAAGCGTCATAGGAAGTAATATATACTTCCTATGGCGCTTCCTCAGAGAAGTGCCATAAGAAGCTATTTTTTTAAAAAAAAAACTATGACGCTTTTATAGATTCAAGAAGCGTTATATCTTTCTTTTATGGCACTGGAAGCTATGACGTTTCTCAAGCGCTATAGTATTCTTAAAAATAAGTATTACTTATTGTGTTTTTAGTAGTAGTGAATTTTTAAAATGACTAAACTATATGTACTAAGCAAGTCAAAATTGAGGGATATTGAGTTTCAATGAAGTCAAAATCATAAGGATTAAATTGCACCAAGTTAAAGTTTAGAAATTGAATTATAATTGAGGAAAACTATATGGACCAAATAATTAATTTACACAAAATTTAATATCTTTGTGTTAGGAAAATTATATAGCTAGGTAGAGTTACAAATAGGTCCCTCCCAAATAAGAAAAAATAACTACCACTCATGTTAATTACTTTTCATTAATCACTGTCTTCACAAAACATATACTCCCTCCGATATTTAATATAACACATATTTACTTAATTTAATTAGATTAAGGAAGTTAGTTAAATTAGTTAATATGGCATGTATGTTTTAAAACACCCTAGTCATCTTCCTTGAACCCTTCATTCCCTCTCCTTCTTGATTATGGTTGAATGAGCATCAATAGAGGTAAATTAGGAAAAGATTGACAAATATGAAAACTACATATTATATTTAGGATCAAGATGAATTGTAACATCCCAAATTTTCTTCATCAAAATGCATTATAACTATTTGAAATATTCAATGAAGCGGAATGGTGAGTATTCAGGACTATAGGAATTAAATATTGAAAAATTGAAATACGATTATGCTACCAGTGAAATTTCCTACAAGGCAACAAGTTTATCATGCGGTTTTGGATGACAAAATGATGAATAACAATTGTGAAATTTTACAGGATGAAATTAGATATCCTAAGCTTTAAGTTGATAGGTAATGGATAATTTTTGAAGCTGTATGTAAAAAGTTATGATTTTTTGAATTTAGTCCAGAAAAACTGTCTATTTTCTAGAACAACATCAAAAACTTAAATTTTGAGAATTTTGTGCTTCCATTTGGCTAAAGGCTATATTTTTCTTGAAACTAGACTCAATAAAGGTTTCATAGCCTTTGGAATCACTCCACTTTGATGTGTACAAATTAAGTTATGATTTTTCAAAGTTTGGGCAGAAAATCTACCATAATTGCTACTAAATCCGAAAATGAAAAAAAAAATGTGATGGAAATTTTGAAATTATGAGATAAATGGGAAAAGTCATATGGGCTGCTTGAAGGACCTCCTAGGTGTCATTTTGGATGGACCAAGAGAGGGAAATATTAGTTACATTGTAATGGACTTTATGACACAAATTTGCATGTACATAAGTTTAAGCAAAATTATGCCATAAAAGTTAACATTTTGAAAAATTGTGTAATTAAATAAATCAAAGGAAATTAGGATATTTCAAAAGGCTATTCCCTTCCTCTTCCCTTCTCATTTCCATCAGCAAGCATAAGAGAGGAGAGAGGGAGAGAGTTCTTGAATTTCTAGAGAGAAGGAGGCAAAAATCACAAAGGTAAGCTTGATTATATTAAAGTTTTGACTTCTAATTTGTGTAAACCTTTCCCTAAGCTTTCCTTCTCCATAATTTGGTATGTTTAGCAAAAAAAAATCAAGGTTTGAGGAGGTGTAGGGTTTTGTCCAGGAGAAAGAAGAAGAAGGAATCCATAGGTAACTTCATAAACCTCAAATTCTTGATGTTATTGTTGTTGTTGTTGTTGGAATTATTGGTTTGTTACGGTGTGTTTTCTTGATTTTTGTAAAATTTGGGAAGCTCAAAACCTAGCTATATGCCACCCAAATTTAGTCTAATCATGTTTAGAATGTGATTAAATAGTTAATTAAGTGATTAGGAATAAAAAGGAACAAGCTTTCAGAGTCAAAAATAAAAACTGCATTTTCCCTTTTTATACCCTAAGTTTCAGCCAAGTCAAGAACAGGGGGAAGAAGCTGGACTTTTATAAAATTGATGGTTCCATTGTGTTCAGGAGAAAAAATTAGGTTGGGTTAGTGTTAATCGCTTTTATGGAAAAGCCCTAGAGAGTGAAATTATGAAAATGCCCCCGAAACCCTAATTAGGGGTTGCCAAGGGCAAAACTGTCATTTGATAGTAATTTTGTGGAAACCGAGGCCAGAAATGGATTCTTTAGGCAAAAATATGTAAGAATAGCTTGAGTCAAAATTTCAAGAAAAGTACAGTCGGGTCGGGTACAAAGAGGCTGAGCCGGGTCCCAGGGGCTTTTTGGTAATTTTTTAATATAGACTACTGTTACCACTAAAAACACTTTGGAAGTCTCTAAAGTGGTACATGAATGAGTTTTAACCTAATTCTTATACATTTAGGATTTTAGGACCCGATTGATAGCCCAAGTTGTGGCATGAAGTCCGAGGAGCCTATTTAAGGATAAAAAAGGCTCAAGGTAGTAACTCTATCCTCCATACACTAAGTGAATATTTATATGCTTTGTATATGTCATCTTCTATAATATATATGATACACAATGCCTATGGGTACACTGATGTATACTGCGTCGAGGACTAAGGTAAGGAATGTGTAAGGGTTGCAACAGTGGTTGGCTCTGAACACATCTCCCACTGAATTGAGTTATGTATTAGTATAATATTACATTATTTGGTATTCGACATATTTATTTATCGCATCTTCTATGAATGATTATTTGTTACTATTAAGATTCGTTTGAATCTCACCTTTTTTCAATCAAAGAAATATTCCAGTGGGAACCAGTGGCTCCAAGGGTAAAGTAGTAGACACCGGCAATTGAAGGGCGTGGACCCCGAGATCAGAGCAGTTGGGTTATATTAGTTTAATTTGTATATTTTGGATATTTTTGGAAAATGTGTATATATTACCAATCCCTACAAGGAAACTCTTGTATGTAAACTTGTGCTTAATATCAATATGTTTCTGCTATTTCTGTCTACCTTACGAAACTTTGCGCTCATTACTCTATGCATATCAAAATATTAATGGGTGTTGATATGAACTCCCCAAATATGTTTTATATTAGGGACCAAAGGAGTACCAAATAAAGAAAGTTCAAGTCAAATACATGGATTAGGTATATTATGAGTCTTAATTAGACTTCAAAGATAATTATGAGAGGATAAGATCAGAACCTCTAGACAATCGCCAGTGTTAACCATAAGAGCATTGGGAGGAGCATTGACTTTCACCCACTTGCTATTATGTAGAGTCTGAAGGCCACCATTGATATTTTCTGTGAATATGTGAACAAGCTATGATCAGAGGGAGGAAGGAGCCCTAAAGCAAATTAATTGTACCTAAACCTTGCAGGTTTATGAGGAAAGTGGAACTCAGGGTGGACAAAGACTTTCAGAAAATCTCCTCTGCCTTTAACCTCTGTAACACTATTAATTTGAGAGCCACACCTTATGGGGTCAAAAAGATGCTTACCCTGAAACTCTCACTATTCCTCATCTGAAAGACTGAAAAACACTTTTGTCCCTTCCATCATTCTATGTATAAGACTCTCTGGGATACCATGGTTGATCATCTACAAAATCATAGAGTTCAGTACTGAATTAATTTGATAAACACAAGAGTGAATTAAATAGTACTTACTCCAAACATTAATATAAGATAGCTAGATTGCCTAGATATATTAATTTGTGTATATTATGGAAGTTAGTTATTTTTGTAACAAATGTGTGTTGATTTCACTAAAATAAAAGGGCAGCCGATGCACAAGGCTCCCACCAGATGGGGTCTTAGGAGGAATAAATGTATGCAGCCTTACCCCCATAGTTGGAGAGGCTGTTTCCAGGATTTGAATGTGTGACCTCTAGGTCACATGGTAGCAACCTTACTACTGTGCCAAGACTCATCCTCGAGTTTTGCTAAAATACCCTCTAATAATTGAAACTACCCTTTAATGGAAACCTACTTGATATATGCAATCAATTGGGATAATTTACATAAAAAAATTATAAATTTGGGAGATAAAGTGAATTAGAATATTATATTTAGGATTAAAGTAAATCTCTTCTTTACCAAGAAACAACTCCATTCTTCACAAGCTTGTCCAAGATCTTGGATGGCTTTGCACCTTTGTTCAGATTTAATGCCTGTTTGGATTAGTGATGGAGAACTAGCTTTTTTTGCAATCTGACTTTTGAAAAAGTCAGATTGTAGATGTGATTTATGTTTGAATTGGCGGTGGCAGAAGTGGCTTTTTTTATAACCTTAAACCTATTTGAATTAGTGTTTGAAAAGCCCGTTTAGATGAAAAATGACTGAAAATGGCATGAATCTTTTTGAATACTACATATATATATATATATATATTATTTGTATACATTGTGATAATTGAAGTGAAAAAATGTAAATAAAATTTGATAAAATAAAAAATGTTCAATTATTATTGAAAAAAAGAAAAATACACTAAAGTACTTAATTAAAAAGGGATAAATTTATATTTAAATTAGAATGCATAGATGAAATATCTCATTATTGGATCATTTACCCTTAACAAGTTGGCCTCTGATTGTGTTACAAACATGATTCATTTGTGTTGAAGATAATCTATGGATAATTGATGTAGATGAGACATCAACTGGATCATTAGTATTTTGACCAGGTATATTTCCTCATTCAGCTTCTTGAAAATCTATATTTGTTTGGGAATTTCTTCTAATAAGATTATGTATAGCCATTGTTGCACAAACTATATGGACTTGTCTTTCAAATCTACATGACTTCATTTCCCCTAAGAGCTGAAACCTATTCTTATAGACTCCAAATGTCCTTTCTATAGTGGTCCTCAAACTTGAATGATAATAATTGAACATCTAGTTGGGATTTACAAAACCCTTGCGTCGCCTAAAGTCTGGAATGTGATAACGCTCACATTTATACAGACCAATATATCCAACTGATGTTGGATAGCCAACATCTACCAAATAATATTTCCTTGAAGCCTGTAAATGCAATGCATAATACACACATGTACACAGAGGCACACAGAATAGATAGTGAAAGCAATTATATAATTGAGAGAGTACAGTGTTTGGTTATGAAATTCAGTAGGAAATGGCAATGCATTATAATAGGCTACTCTAGCCCTGATTAATGACAACTTTATATTGAGCCAAGAAGATAACATTGAACATGCAAGATGACCAGGAAATCCCAAAAAGGAAAATCATAATCTTACTCTCAGACACACACAAATCCCAAACAAAATTAAATAAAGAATTATTATATTTTCCAACTCTAACGTAATTTATCGTTAATTAAAACACTCCTAACATCATCAACTTCTCCTTACTCAACTATAAAAGCCAAGCTCAAGAGCTTACTTTCCCTTTCTAACCCAAACAGGCCCTTATTTGTTAAGGAAGATTTCTTTTCTTTTCTAAAAAAAAGTATGAAACTAGGTCTAACTTCAACAAACTAATTAGAGGGGATGCATCATATTCAACTTTTTGGATGTTTAGTTTCTTGTTTTCTTGAACAGACAAAATGATGACTGTTACTCAAAAAAGAAAAGGAACAAACAAATACAAAAGGCAAAGCAATGTAACTGCCATGTTTCATCATATGCCATCCCTGAGTTGTAAGCAAAAACAATAACTTCTCTATTTGGTTCCCTGATAATGAATTTTAGTTTTGAAGCCCAAAAAAAACATTTTTATATCTTCAAAAGAAATCATTTTCAATTAAAACTTCAAATCTCCAATCACATGAGCTGTTTGAATTATCATATCTTGAAGGATACAGCCATGGTTCCTCCTCTCTTACCTTTACAGAACTTTTTAGTGAGCATATGTGAAAAAAAAACAAAAGTTAATAATATTATGTGCTAAAGACCATGACCCCAACTAAATGATTTCTACATACTTTACAACTCAAAATGAAACCTTGGACTCTGCCGAAAGAATCCATAATAGAAGGATGATAGTTTATCAATACAGCTTTTGCATTCTCATTCATGTAATTAGTTTCTCTTTTACATCTTCATTGAAACATAAAAAATATCAACAAATAAAATTCTAACAAAAAACCTGATAAATTTTCTTACCCAAAGTTTAATTTGTTAGAATCCAAGTTTTGATGATAACAAAAGATGATTATGTGTTTTGGTAAGAAACTCATGCTTTGGAAAGATAAACATTGCTTCAAATGGTTATCAAATGCATTTCACAAAGTTAAGAGAAAGTTGCTGTGATTTTAACTGATGCACTCGAGTGATGAAGGACCCACTAGAGTGAGAAGCAGTTTTACACTGGAGTCCAGGAAGTGTTAGTCTGAAAGTGTCTTACAGAGAGCTACTGACTTCAGAAATTTTTCAGCAACACTTGAATGAAGACATAATTTGCACTCGAGCAAGAAGGCACACTCTTGCAAGTAATTGACAGTAAGAAAGGTCAGAGACAGAGAATAGGTGTTGCACTCGAGCACTACGTCAACACTCGAGTGAGGGCCTTAAGCTCACTCGAGTCCTGCGAGGTGATGAAGGAAGTGTCTATCCTAGAATAAGGAAGAAACTGAAAATGAGAAGTGCACTCGAGTCCTATTTTTAGCACTCGAGTGATGGAGCAACACTCACGAGTAAGAAAACTCACTTCCTCAAATATTGCTACAAGTGCTGAGCAAAAGGTTGTCTAGATGCAAGGATATGCTAATGCACTCAAGTGAGGACCCACAGCACTCACGAGTGCAAAATTGCACTCTTGATAAAAATGATGCAAGTGTTATCCAGAGACTCAAATTCATAGTACAAAACTCGATTAAGACATGGTGCACTCGAGTGAGAGGTCAGAACACTCACAAGTGAGAAAATTCACTCTTAAAAATTTACAAGGAAGTGCTACATACACAAAAGCAAAGGGAGAAGTTAGGAATTAATGTTGCACTCAAGTGAGACTCTATCAGTAGCCAAAATGAAACATACTTACAGCGATCAATCCGAACATGGTTAAATGTTATTTATTCACAATGTTTTCACTTGTTATTATTATTAAACATCATTTAACATATACTTCAAGTGTGAAACAGGAGATTGAAAGTTTGGATCAGAGATGCAAATGGTAAGTCAAAAACGGCAGGCATAATCATTTCATCCAAAGTCAACTAGTTAAGCACACACATTACAAACCTACCACAATATCTTGTCTGAAGATTTTAAATGCACGCATGCCGCTTTACAACATTACGCTCTGCTAAACAATGGCTACTACTTAACGAACAAAATCAATTCAATATAAATATAGAGCTTCAGAGACCATTCAAAATAAAGAACATCCAACAAGAAATATACACAAGCAATTACACGAGTTTCTGTTTTTCATATTTTTCTTTGTATTTATATTGTACTTCAATGTTTATCATATACACTCTGTGAGAGAGTCTATATATACTTCAAACTATATTTTTATTTGATCTCAAGGTATAGGGATCTTGTGAGGGTAGATATCCTTATGAGGGAAGCAGTTGAGAGAATTCCTAATAAGACGTTCTGCTCGTAAGACTTACAAGGTGTAAGCAGGAGAGAATGTTGCTGCTCGTAAAACTTACAGGGGTGTAAGCAGGAGAGAATGTTGCTGCTCATAATACTTACATATATAAGCAAGAGAGAAAGGTCATAGCATTGTTTCTGCACGTAAGATTTGTCGTAAGGGGGAGAGAAAATTTTAGGTGTTAGAATATTTCTACTCATGGTCCATACAAGGACGATTGTTGTCTTTTGGCGTTCTGAGAGCCCACTGAATCTTGGAAGAATAGTGAAAAGCTCAGTAGGTCTTGATCTCTGAGGACTTGATGTAGGCTTGGGTTTTGGGCCGAACCAGTATAACTCTTTGTGTGATAATCTTCTCAACTCTACTCTATCTACAGTTATTTTCATATCACCATATCAACCGAAAAATTTATCATATCACCCAATTCACCCCCCCTCTTGGATGAAGCTTGCCTCTTTCATAATTACTGTTGGCCTAGATATTTGAAGCACGGAGGAGGACAACAAAAGTAAAATCTCGACGACAACATACCTCAAACCAAGTCACTGTGGAACCACAGAGAAGGAGAGCAGAGCAGAAGATGGCACGAAAAAAAGTAGAGCAGATCAAAGGAAATCACAGAGAAGGAGATTCGGCCACCACACTAGCTCCGACTACCATACCAGATCCACCACTGTAGATGCCTTTACCGGCCAACAGATCCAGCCAACCGAAGGACAAGCCATTGGAGCAACAAATGACGGCCTGCTGTGAGGACGAAGAAGAACCAACTTGGAAACCTCCACTCAAGGGCAACCTCCACTTGGAACGTCCGACTACCCCTTCCACTCAACGGCGTCGACACTGTGTTCAAGATCCAAGCACAAAGAACGAGCAACTCGACCCACACTCTATGAGGCAGCTGAGAGGAGATTTATTGCCCCCAACGGTCGCTGAGAGGATTAAAGATCGGGAGACTCTGGTAGCTGAGAGTTTGAATGGCATTAATTGCCCCTAACAGTCGCCACAGATGAGCTTCCAACTGCGAGAAGCACCTTTGAGCAGCTTTTGAGAAAATCTCCTTCTTTTTTAGAAGCCCAGATCCATCATACGTGTTCCAAAATGATGTCAACTGAGCTTTTGGGGCTTTTGGCAGTCAACTGGGCTTTTTTCCAACCCTACTGTGTTCCCAAACAAACCCTTAGTTGAGGTAAGGAGAGAGAAATTAATAATGGGAAATGAGTCTTTTGGTGAGTCCAAGATTGGACGATCATCGACATATTTCCACAAATAAGAAGGTAAAGAAGTAATGCCAAATTCAGATAATGATTTAACAAATGTTGCAGCCATGGATTTCTTTTAAGAGTAACGTGAGAAAGGAAGAGAACACAAGAGAATGAGGGAGTTACTTGAAGCAACACTTGTAATGAACACACACACACACATCATTTATTTCATGTAACTAAATACAAATGGGGACAGCCAGAAACTAGGGAATTTTTCTGCTAACTGTCAATATTGCAGTTATCGTTGCCTTGGCTATTTGTCTCATTTTTCAACCGCTCAAATTACTTAAACCAAACTCTTCCTAAGATGCTACCTAATGCTGCTGTTAATGGTGTTTTTTTGGATAAAGCTACTGTGAAAGTTATGACTGCCAAAGGAGATGACAACCTTAGATATGCACTTAATGTATAACATTGAGTCAAATCACAAGTTTATTTCTAACATGACTATCAAGAAATAAAGTGATAAGTAGAGGATTGTTCTCATAAGAACTTGGTGCCGCAATTCAGTTGAACACTAATTTAACCATTCACTTAAGTGTTGATCACTTGGATTATTACAACCTTAGTTACTTGAAATAAAGATAAAATGAAAATAAAATCTAGACCAGGGTTAATGATAGTGTTGATTTTAAATCTTTAGTGTTGATGACTTGGATTATTACACCCTTAGTTACTTTTTTTGTCAAATTTCCATAAATATTTTCTATGTCAGGACTCTTAATTTCCCCCTTTAGTTCATTTTTACTACCAAATTTCCCTCTTTAAGTGCCATATTTTATTGTGTTTTAGATGAAATTGTGCGTTTGTGCTGAATGTTGCTCCCTCCAGTGTTATTCATGATGACTTCAAATATTTTATCATGCTTCCATTCATAATTCCATAAAAGAGAGTAATCTTGGTTTCGTTTAAGATAAATTTGTGCTTATTTGAAAGAAATTATAAGAAAATTAGAGGTTGAGTAGATAGTGCTTCATTTTGATGACTTCTAGACCCAAATGTTTACTGATGAACTTACTCTTTTGTTTTGGGTAGCCCAAGATGAGGGCTCAAGTCAATAAGGGCATAGTCAGAAAGAAAAATTTAGCAAATCACATTCGCCCCAGCAAAAGAAGCTTCACTGGTGCGAATTTTAGCAAAGGAGTTTCTTTTGGTTTTTGCTATTCTTCTCTCTTTGTTCACTTAATTAATTCTCTGATATGGTTGAGATTATTGACTATAGTTTTGGCTTTTTGTTAACATGACTGGCTAGTTAACTTTGTTCTAGGGTTATATCAAACCTTTTATGGATTAATAATATATGTGTTAATTTTATTATTCATTTACTGCTTCTAAATGCTTGGCCGCCACTTGGATCGATTATTTATTTAGGTTTGACTCAAGAGACTTAATCTAAGCATAGAACTAAGCTAAAAACATGCTTGACTTGAAATTTAATTGTTAAATGGATGATCTGTTGACAAAATAGAGATATATTTACTAAACTTGCATTTTTAATGAAAAGAGAAATCCGATCTTGACTTGAGAGAGTGTTAACAAATGCTTTAGAATCTTAGAATAACACATATTTTCATTAATACATAATTGAGAGGAAATTAATTAAGCTTTATGAAATGCAAACACTACAAAAAAAACATTGAATTTCTGATGAAATTTGCCACGGAATTAGCATTTTCGACAGAATTTCCGACAAAATTTCCAACGGAATCCATTCCGTTGCTACTAGGTGCGTGAGAAAAAAATTTGACATTCCGTCAGAAATTTCTAACGGAGTTTTCGACTAAATTCCTTTCTGTTGCAATTTTTTCAAAAAAAAATTCCAAATGTTTTTTAAAATTTCCAAATGCCATATGTTTGCTCCTCAGTGTGCCACATGTCCCTCTCCCCTGGCTACCACGTGTCCCTCTCTTATGGCTGCCACATGTCTCCTCCTTGTGCTGCCACGTGTCTGTATCTCATAATTCCTAAAAATGCCTCTCCTCACGTTCAAACCCGTGACCTCAAGCTACCAACGCCTTCTCGTACGAGTATTTAGCTGTTACAGCGAAATGAACCTGTCATATTATTACATATTATTATATATATATATGATATTATCATATATATACACACACATATAATTAATTTATTATATACATATAATTAATTATTAATTAAATATAAAATTATTAAAAATAATGAAAAATTTAATAAAAACGTAAAAAAAATATTTATATATTTAATTAAACAATTTTTTATTTAAAATTACTTGATAAATTATAATTTAATATTATAAATGTTATTTTTAATATAAAAATATAAATATAATATTAATAACATATATATTATTTTTAAATAAAATAAAATAAAAACTAATATAATAATAATAATCTAATTTTAATAATCATGGTTTAATATAATTATTTAATAATTAATATTTTAATTTTATAAATATTATTTTTTATAAAAATTAAAAAATTTAATTTTTTCTGATAGAATTTCCAAAGGAAAATTTCCGTGGCAAAATTTCCATCTGAAAACTTTCGTAATTTGCCGTCGAAATTCGGAGTCAGAAAATTTCCGACGGAATTCTGTCGGAAGTTGCCACGGAAAAAATTCTATCGGAAATTCCGTGGCTAAATTTGCAACGAGAAATTCCGTAAGAATTTGCCACGGAAAAATTTCGGTGGCAAATTCCATCAAATTCCGTGGTAAATTCTGTCGGAAATCAGGTATTTTTTTTATAATAAAAAGGGCATAAATAATCTTAGGTTGTTAAATCATGAAGTTAAAGTTTCAAGTAGTTCTCTTCACAATATTGTCATTTGGTTTCAATTATTTTACTTTCCAATTCAAAACTTTTTAAATTGTTTTCACTCAACCTAACTGGGTTTAATTTTGGCCATTAACATGTTTTTTCCTCTCTCCTAGTGGGAACAATATTCGTACACTTACAATTAACGCTTGACGACAAACACCTTATAAGTAACACTCTCTCACTTAGAGTTGATACTAGATATGACAAATAATATGTGGTTGTCTAAAAATTTAATGTACTTTTTTTATTTTTACCTCAATTACGAAAAAAAGTCAAATATAGTGTCATATAAATAACGATGATATTTAAACAACCGTAGAATATAGAGCCCTATAACTATTAAATGTAAATATTTAGCATTCGTATATTTAACGGTGGAAAAACATTAAATATAAGTAAAAATAATCATAAAATATAGAGAAATATGTAGTAGTGACAGACGGGTGCTTGAATATCCTCAGCGTCCTCCATTTAATATATCTCCCACTGGACCAGGTATGCGATTTTAACCCAACCTTGAAAGGAGCAATGGATTGGAGAGTTAATGATTGGAACTTGGAAGTTGAAGATGGAGGAGAGGGGTGGTGGGGTTTGGTCGGGGAAAGAGTTGGAGTTGGAGAGAAGTCCAAGGTGGGAGTTGGACCTGACTTGGAAGAATTTTTGCCACGTGGAGCTAAGTTGGAAGCAATTTTTGCCAAGTAGCTAGGATGACTCAACAGGTGAGTTGTAAGTGAGAAGAATAATAATATAAAAAATGTAAAGATAAGGGCCTGAGTTATAAACGAGCCAAAAGTTCAAGGACTGAGTTGTGTCGAGAGTCATAGTTGACAGACTGAGTTATTACTTGAGTGACTAAAAAATTAATTTTCCCAATGGAGATTTATCCCCAATTTTTGCAAGTTTTTAATTAATATTTTTATTCTTTTATCTTATATCTTCTCAGCTCGTTATTAAAATTTTGTAACATCATTTGTCCGATTTTTTAAAATGCAACTCATAAAAATTTTACATCTCCTCTACTATTCCACATACCTAATAATCCCTTGGGTCCCGTTTGATATGCACGATTCGGAAGGGAGGGGAATGAAAATTTTTGTGAGTTTTATTTTAAAAATAAAAAGGAGAAATAAGGTTATAAAATTTTAATGAAAAGAATAAGATAAAATAGCAAAAAAAAAACTAATTAAAAACTTTTAACCTCACTTGATATCTAATTTTTTTTAAATACAACTCACAAAAATTCTCCCATTGCTTCCCTCCAAATCTCTCGTATCAAACAGGCCCTTAGGGTTGGGGGTTGATAAGGTTTGGCACCCTTGAGTAGCAGACAAGTCCTGGCGTCCTGCCTCTGATCTTCCTGCTCTGTACATGGACTTGTTCACATATATACTTGTCTATTTTTCACCTGACTGTAAAATCATATTGGTTATACTTTCCATGTGACTGCCAATTAAAAAAATCTGAAAAGAGTGTGACTTTAAATTATTAACATAATTATGGTGAACAAATGGGTTAATGAGGGACCCACATGGGTCACTTGGAAATTCATATACATACATGTATGTCAACGAAAACTAGGTGCATTAGATTAATTAGTTTTGAAGGTAAATCCTGCTGACATAGATACTCAGCAACGGAAAAAGTATAGGAAACTGCTTATAAGAGTTGTGAAAAGTCATATGGACAACAACACCACGAAGCAAGTTGGCTATATATAATTGATTAATGAAAAAAAAAATAGTACTGTATGTTTCATAAACAGAGTCAAATAGATGAAAGTATGCATGTGAATGTGGAACTATGCATCACTTATAATGAAAAAAAAAAAAGGCTTTCCCGTCACCTTTCTATGACGGCTAGAAGAATAAACAACCTTAAGAAAAAAGGTAGCGAAATATTTGTAATAAAGTTGAAGTTTTGATTGAGTTACGCTACTTCGTTTTCCTCAATGACAGAGGTAGTAACTCATCCCCATCCGAGGATAGTAAAAATAAAGAAAAGACAACAAAGAAACTATGTCGCATGCTTAAAGCGATGTACTCCTCATGGTCCAAAACATAAGTCTTTTAGAAGGAAATTTTGATCCAAATATAAGAGGTTAATAGGATAATTAGTGCTCATTTGGAACTGTGATTGGGGTCTTCAAAAACAGCTTTTCAATCATGATTTACGGTATTCGAGGTAAGTATATAAAAGAAGTATTGTCTCAATTTATATGTATAAATACTTGTAGGACTTTCAATCGCCCAACCAAATAAGCATTAATTATTATTTTTTACTTTTATCCTTTGCAGGAGAGAGAAAGATGTAATAAATAATAAATGCAAATTTAAAAATCACATTTTTTTAATAAGGGTAATATTTCAAGATAATCACCAAGGATTTGCCTGCAACCATCTGAAGAGACTTCATCCTGAAAGAAGAAGAAACCACTTTTGGAAACCCTCTCTGTGGAGGAAGAAGATGAAGTTCAAGTCAGTATCTTCACAAAACATACCAAAGGAAGGAAGTTCCAAGTCACATATGTGGATTAGCTAAAATAGGAGTCTTGGATTTCAAGAAACATCCAATATGTTTAAGTGTGTGTTTGGATTAGTTTTTAGGGAATAGTTTTTTCGATTTTACGAAATAAGTATATAAGAAAAATGTTATCTCAATTTACGAAAAAAAATTTTTAAAACTGTAGTTTGGGGCTTACCCAAACAGACACTATATAGTGAGCAAACCATGACAAGAAGAAGGCCCAAAGCAATTTTTGGCTCTAGACATGGAGGGGGTTACAGGTTTGTAATGAAGACTTGAAAGCTCGACTCTAAATTAATAGCCTTACTTATATCCTTACTTATGTACTTTGGTTCCCAATCACAAACTTCCTGGTACACCTTTCAACAGTTCCCTTGTGATTTTTCACATTAACCTTAGGGGTTGATTGGTACAAGAGATTTGGTGGGGAAAGGAGAAGACATAAAATTTTTATAAGCTGGATTTTAAAATATTAGAGAAAGAAATAATAAAATTTTAATAAAAAAATATGTAAGATAGAGTAAGAAAAAGGGAAAATCCCTTAAAAATAACTTTTAAAATGTCAACAAACAAAAAGATGCTTCGAATATTCATAATGCTAAAGAAGTGTTGAACCTAATTCGTCCTTTTCAAAATTATAAGGAAATGACAGAATTATCCCTTGGATTTTAATTTTCACTTTGACAGCATTAATTGTGAAAACCTTATCAGAACTTATGAAACCTTTATCAGAACTTGTGAAACCCTTATCAAATCTTGTGAATTTTGATTTGCAAATTGTGAAATTCCTTAAGGAAGTTGTGAAATTCTTTTGAGAACTTGTAAAAATATTGCCCGAATCTGTGAAACTTTTATCAAAACTTGTGAAACCCTTATTAGATCTTGTGATTCAAAATTTGCAACTTGTGAAATTCTTTTGGGAAATTATGAAATTCTTTTGAAAACTTGTGAAAACCTTATCCCAAACTTGTGAAACCTTTATCAAAACTTGTGAAACCCTTTATCAGATCTAGTGAATTCAAATTTGCAACTTGTGAAATTCTTTTAAAAACTTTTGAAAATCTTATCCGAAATTGTAAAACCCTTATCAAATCTTGTAAATTTTGATTTGCAACTTGTAAAATTCTTGTGAGAAATTGTGCAAACCTTATCTAAACTCGTGAAAACCTTTATCAGAATTTGTGAAATCGTGTCTTCCTCTTTGTTCTTAATTTTAAAATTAGAGGGATAATTTTGTCATTTCTGTTTAATTTTGAAAAAGACGAACCAAGCCGTAACACCTTTTAGGTATTACAAATATTTGAAACACCTTTTTGTCTTTTAACCCTACTACTCTAATTTTTTAAATCCAATTCAAACAAAAAAATCCCTCTCTCTTCCCCTCATACCATACAGCCCCTTAAGTACTCAAATACAGTATCACTGTAGTATCTAAGAAATGAGATGGAAGATGAAGAATAAAAATATTTGGAAGCACCTAGATTTAGAAGGAAAAAAAAAAAGAAGCATCATGCATATATATATATATACACACACACACACACACCTAAATCCTGCAGGTTTATGAGGGGAGTGGAACTCTGGATTGACAAAAACTTTAATGGATTTCATTACTCAATTATTGATAAACATAAGAGTGAATTAAATAGTATAGAATAGTATATAGATTTCTTACCAAGAAGCGGCCTCGTTCTTCGTAAGCTTGGCCAAGACCTTGGATGGCTTTGCACCTTTGTTTAGAGTTAGAGGAGGCAAGGAAGGAGAAATCAATAATGGGAAATGAGTTTTCCGATAAGTCCAGGATTGGATCGTCATTGACATATTTCCTGATCAAGAGGTGTTGTGATTATTGTGTGTAGGTGCGTCAAAGGAAAAATCCACTTTGCTTTATTATATTCTCTACTGTGCACTCTTATCCTTGTGACATATTGTCTACTTAACAATTTTATCATTTTATTAATTGTTTCCTCATTCTTATCCTACTATTGTTTCTTCTTTCCCAAACCACTCTTGATGCATCTTTGCAACTTTATCACTTCATTAATGGCCTTCTTAATTATCCTAACATGGATCCATGGCCTATAAAAGGTACTTGAGGATGAAGTTTAAAACACCACCAGCTCTTGAACTTTTGTGCTATTCTCTCCTCTCCTCTCATCTACTTACTGTTGAGTTCACTATTTCCTTTCGTTGTTCTTTCACTCTATCTTGTTGCATGAAGGATTCATTTAATTCTAGAGAGTGCCGCCTTTTCATTTTAACCTTCTGTAGGAAGAATTGTTAGATCCAGAGTTTTGATTATAACAAACCTAAGTAGAATCTGATTTGTCTCTGCATCTCTTCTCATAAGATTTTTGCTAAGAGACTATTCGAATAGTATGTTCACTATTCGAATAGTAATACTCGTTTTCAACTAGCAATTATTTTGATAGCCCTCAAACTATTCGAATAGACAGAAGATTATCATGATAAGTGCATAAACTATTTGATTAAAGATACACGAGAACATATCTATATTATTCGAATAGTCTTTGACTATTCTAATAGTGTGGCATTTAAAATTTATTTTCTGATCAAAAGTATTCAGATAGTCTGTACATTATCCGAATAGTGAATGCATTCTCAAAAATAAATTTCCAAACTCATTATCCGAATAATGGGATAACTATTCGAATAGTAAGGGCACTATTCAAATAGTATAAATATTATCCGAATAGCTTTTCAAAACCAACATCAAGACTATTATGAGTTATTATTCGAATAGTAAAAAGAGTATTTGAATAGTGTTGAAGCTTAAAAATATTTTTCCTCTAACAAGTATTTGAATAGTCAATGTTTGTATCAGGATAATTGTATTCTCTTTGAATGTAGCGCTATTCGAATAGGTGTTCAAACTATTCGAATAGACTCGGTATAAAGTTTCAAATACTATTTGAATAGTAGAGAAAGTATTCGAATAGTATGTAATATAAAAATGATCATTTTATCCTAATAATCATTAGAGTATTCGAATACTAGGTATTTCACGAAAACAGAGCATTAAATCAAAGTCTATAAATCCAAGGAATTCGTTACTATCATCTTGATTATTATTATCTTATATGATTAACATCTGCTCAAACAAGTTTCAGGAATTTACTCTTCAAATATTTTGAATTCCAAGAAAAGCAGATATTGTGTCAGGGTCATTAAATGCTAAACTGAACTTCAACCAACACATTCTCTTCACTATAACGGCTATATTCAAATAACATAAAGAATGTCCAAAAAAGCTTTCAGAGAGTAACAGACAAACAGAATGTTTCCAACGGTCATTATAATCACTCTAACTACAAATAGCAAGAGTATTCAAAGCGGGAGTTAAGACGCTGAACTACCAAACTAACGAATATTCATTTTTGAGCTCTAAACCTCTTTCTGTATTAATACACTTCAGTGGTCATATTAATTACTCTGTGATAGAGAATCTTTATTAATTCAATACTTTGATTTGAGAGATAACTTAAGGTTGTGGGACCTTAAGGTGGCCATTTTCTTACGGTGTGTAAGGGGGAGCAAGTATCTGGAGTCAGGAAGAACTCGTTGTGTGCTGAGGTGCCAAGAACCCATTAAATCTTGGAGGATATAGAGAAAGCTTAGATTCTATCTGAGGACTAGACGTAGGTTATCGCGAATTAGACCGAACCTGTATAATTCCTGGTGTACATTTCGATGAAATTTTTCTAACTTCTGAACTTCCCTTTTTTATCAGTTCTAGTTTCAATATTTTTTTTTCAAAAATTTGTTATCACCCAATTTACCCTCCCTCTTGGATGAAACGCTTGCACTAACAAGAATAACATGTAAGGACTATGTCCTTGGGCATAACTTGAACCATATATATATATATATATTTTTTTTTTTTTTTTTTTTTTTAATGCAGGTTTGTTTCCAATAAGAGGAGGGTAAAGAAGCAAGGCCAAATTCAGATAATGATTTGATAGTTGTTACTTTGGTTTGATGTGCAGAAGACTTCTGAGAAATTAGTAGCTGTTGGGATCATGGATTTTGCAGGAAAA
This sequence comes from Inga leiocalycina, assembly GCA_963242795.1. Taxonomy (NCBI): domain Eukaryota; kingdom Viridiplantae; phylum Streptophyta; class Magnoliopsida; order Fabales; family Fabaceae; genus Inga; species Inga leiocalycina. The sequence continues at coordinate 67,659,953 of OY725321.1, forward strand.
AGGCAGAGAACACGAAACAGAGAGAGTGAGATATGTGGAAATTTCTCCTCTAAATTTTTCAATCTGTGAAATTATTTAAACCAAACTCTTAATTTTACTAGGATACTGCCTAATGTTGGTGTTAATGTTTTTTTTTAATAAAGTTGCTGTTAATGTTATGACTTCCAGAGCAGATGATGATAACCTTAAATATCTGCTTAATCAAAATAAGTCTATGCGGGTCCTTATCTTTCCATTGATTTTATTTTGTTTTAAGGTTTCATTCTTCATATGAAAGTAAACATCTTGAAAAGGATGAATGACAACATAATCCAGAGTTTTTTTTTTTTTTTTTTTGCTTATAATTTTATAATTGTGGCAGAGTAAATTGTTTGGTTCTAGCATGAATATGTGAATCTTGAATTGCCTTTTGTAGAATTTTGAGTAGAGAAGTACGCATCTGTCTGGAATATAATCAATTGAAATCACAAGCAGACTTCATCAATTGAGTTCCACATCAAATAACAGAGAGAGAGTAATAAAATGGGAACCTTACAATAAATCTCCTTAAACTTTTATATTTAGTAGAATTATCACAATTGAACTCATGAATTATCACAGACCAAACCAAAGCATTAATTAACAACCAACTATTAACAACAAAAACTCAAAACAACTAATAAAATGGTCCAAATACAACATCAAAAGCGCACACTCAAAACAGAGAAGGCTTCAGCTCAAACATACATAGACCCCATAATTTTGAAAACTGGCACTATAGTAATGCCTTGAGGTATGACACTTCAATACACACACACATATTTTATATAGAAATTACTCAAGATTACCGATGCTTGGTGTTTTTTGTCTTTTTACAGGATGATACACACATATTTTATATACACTCATATTTTATTGATGTCCTGAGCTATGGTACTTCAATATATATACATACAAAGATATTGTCATTCGTTGCTCAATAATTTGTCATCATGGCACCTAACTTCTCATTGGTTCCTCAAATTAACAAGAAAAAAAATGATATTTTCTCAATTTGAATTAATCTAACTTATGTCCCATGAGACTTTAATGAAATTTGATAATTTTAAGGGATTTACTTATGATTTTTTCTCTTCCTTAGTACTTGTATGTAATTCTCCCTTCTATATTTGGGTTAATTACATTATTGACCCGTATAATTTGATTGAATTTTGGTTTTTGCCTCTGTAGTTTCAAATCGTGGCTTTTAGTCTTGAAAGCTTAATAAGGACTTGGTATGAGTTTAGCAGCGTTAACTTTAGTTAGCGTCATTATGTATATAGTAACCAAAATCAAAACTCATTAAAAGTTAGTTAACGCCATTAAGTTCAAACTAAATCCTAATGAAACTATAGACACTAAAAATCACAACTTGAAACTGCATAGATCAAAATTAAAATTCAATTAAATTGTAAAAACCAACAATGATATTAAGCCTATATATTTTCATCATGATGACAATGAGAGGAGAAGAATAGAACCCCCGGTGTTAAGAATATGAAGGCCACCATTAATATTTTCTGTGAATATAGTGAGAAAGTCATGATCAGAATGAGGAAGAACCCCCAAAAGCATGTTCAGTACTCAAGTCATGCGGCAAACACAAGAGTGGAATATATATATAAGCCAGTATATAGATTTCTTACAAAGAAGATCTTGGATGGCTTTGCTCCTTTGTTCAGAATTTGAGGAGGCAAGGAGAGAGAAATCAATAATGGGAAATGAATCTTCTGGTGAGTCCAGATTTAAGAGGAAGTTAGAGAAGTAAGGCCAGATTCAGATAATGATTTCATACTAGTTACTTTGGTTTGAAGTGAAGAAGATTGTGCTGAGAATTCGTTACTATCATCTTGATTATTATTATCTTATATGATTAACATCTGCTCAAACAAGTTTCAGGAATTTACTCTTCAGATATTTTGAATTCCACGAAAAGCAGATATTGTGTCAGGGTCATTAAATGCTAAACTGAACTTCAACCAACGCATTCTCTTCGCTATAATGGCTATATTCAAATAACATAAAGAATGTCCAGAAAAGCTTTCAGAGAGTAACAGACAAATAGAATGATTCCAACGGCCATTATAATCACTCCAACTACAAATAGCAAGAGCATTCAAAGCAGGAGTTAAGACGCTGAACTACCAAACTGACGAATATTCATTTTTGAGCTCTAAACCTCTTACTGTATTAATACACTTCAATGGTCATATTAATTACTCTATGATAGAGAATCTTTATTAATTCAATAATTTGATTTGAGAGATAACTTAAGGTTGTGAAACCTTAAGGTGGGCATTTTCTTACGGTGTGTAAGGGGGAGCAAGTATCTGGAGTCAGGAAGAATTCATTGTGTACTGAGGCGCCAAGAACCCATTAAATCTTGGAGGATATAGTGAAAGCTCAGATTCTATCTGAGGACTAGACGTAGGTTATCACGAATTAGACCGAACCAGTATAATTTCCTGATGTACATTTCGGTGAAATTTTTCTAACTTCTGAACTTCCCTTTTTTATCAATTCTAGTTTCAATATTTTTTTTCAAAAATTTGTTATCACCCAATTCACCCCCTCTTGAGTGAAACGCTTGCACTAACAAGAATAACCTATATGGACTATGTCCTTGGGCATAACTTGAACCATATATATATATATATATTTTTTTTTTTTTTTTTTATGCAGGTTTGTTTCCAATAAGAGGAAGGTAAAGAAGCAAGGCCAAATTCAGATAATGATTTGATAGTTGTTACTTTGGTTTGATGTGCAGAAGACTTCTGAGAAATTAGTAGCTGTTGGGATCATGGATTTTGTAGGAAAAAGGCAGAGAACACGAACCAGAGAGAGTGAGATATGTGGAAATTTCTCCTCTAAATTTTTCAGTCTGTGAAATTATTTAAACCAAACTCTTAATTTTACTAGGATACTGCCTAAAGTTGGTGTTAATGTTTTTTTTTAATAAAGTTGCTGTTAATGTTATGACTTCCAGAGCAGATGATGATAACCTTAAATATCTGCTTAATCAAAATAAGTCTATGCGGGTCCTTATCTTTCCATTGATTTTATTTTGTTTTAAGGTCTCATTCTTCATATGAAAGTAAACATCTTGAAAAGGATGAATGACAACATAATCCAGAGTTTTTTTTTTTTTTTTTTGCTTATAATTTTATAATTGTGGTAGAGTAAATTGTTTGGTTCTAGCATGAATATGTGAATCTTGAATTGCCTTTTGTAGGATTTTGAGTAGAGAAGTACGCATCTGTCTGGAATATAATCAATTGAAATCACAAGCAGACTTCATCAATTGAGTTCCACATCAAATAACAGAGAGAGAGAGTAATAAAATGGGAACCTTACAATAAATCTCCTTAAACTTTTATATTTAGTAGAATTATCACAATTGAACTCATGAATTATCACAGACCAAACCAAAGCATTAATTAACAACCAACTATTAACAACAAAAACTCAAAACAACTAATAAAATGGTCCAAATACAACATCAAAAGCGCACACTCAAAACAGAGAAGGCTTCAACTCAAACATACATAGACCCCATAATTTTGAAGACTGGCACTATAGTAATGCCTTGAGGTATGACACTTCAATACACACACACATATTTTATATAGAAATTACTCAAGATTACCGATGCTTGGTGTTTTTTGTCTTTTTACAGGATGATACACACATATTTTTTATACACTCATATTTTATTGATGTCCTGAGGTATGGTACTTCAATATATATACATACAAAGATATTGCCATTCGTTGCTCAATAATTTGTCATCATGGCACCTGACTTCTCATTGGTTCCTCAAATTAACAAGAAAAAAAATGATATTTTCTCAATTTGAATTAATCTAACCTATGTCCCATGAGACTTTAATGAAATTTGATAATTTCAAGGGATTTGCTTATGATTTTTTCTCTTCCTTAGTACTTGTATGTAATTCTCCCTTCTATATTTGGGTTAATTACATTATTAACCCGTATAGTTTGATTGAATTTTGGTTTTTGCCTCTATAGTTTCAAATCGTGGCTTTTAGTCTTGAAAGCTTAATAAGGACCTGGTATGAGTTTAGCAGTGTTAACTTTAGTTAGTGTCATTATGTATATAGTAACCAAAATCAAAACTCATTAAAAGTTAGTTAACGCCATTAAGTTCAAACTAAATCCTAATGAAACTATAGACACTAAAAATCACAACTTGAAACTATATTGATCAAAATTAAAATTCAATTAAATTGTAAAAACCAACAATGTCATTAAGCCTATATATTTTCATCATGATGACAATGAGATGACAATGAGAGGAGAAGAATAGAACCCCCGGTGTTAAGAATATGAAGGCCACCATTAATATTTTCTGTGAATATAGTGAGCAAGTCATGATCAGAATGAGGAAGAACCCCCAAAAGCATGTTCAGTACTCAAGGCATGAGGCAAACACAAGAGTGGAATATATATAAGCCAGTATATAGATTTCTTACAAAGAAGATCTTGGATGGCTTTGCTCCTTTGTTCAGAATTTGAGGAGGCAAGGAGAGAGAAATCAATAATGGGAAATGAATCTTCTGGTGAGTCCAGATTTAATAGGAAAGTTGAGAAGTAAGGCCAGATTCAGATAATGATTTGATAGTAGTTACTTTGGTTTGAAGTGAAGAAGATTGTGCTGAGAAATCAGTAGTTGTTGCTGCCATGGATTTTGCAGAAGCAAGGATGGCAGAGAATGTGTGTGTGTGTGTGTGTGAGAGAGAGAGAGAGAGATGGAGCACAGCTTCTAATTAACAAAGATATTTGATTTGTTTTTTCTTTATAATTTTCTGCATTTTACATACAATATGTGGTAGGTTTGAACAGTTGGAGCAATTTTCATAAGATAATTTTCCAGCTACAACTTGTTACTATGGGTAAGATAATTCTAGGCAATATGCTTAAGAACATGGTTCAAGGCTTGGTAAATATCTTTCAGGACTTTTGAGTTAAGGCTGAAGAGAATTGCCTTCGGTTTTTGAATTTGTATGAGTATCCGCCTTATACTTGCATGAATTCTGAAATTGCCCCCTTTTTTTTCCTTTTAATGTCTAAACATCTAATCTATCTTCTTCATTGCTTGATCTTCAATTTTATGAATGAAAGGAGTTTCATCTCTACTTTATGAAAACAAGACAATGCTAGAGTGATTCATCTCGCTCTGTTTTTTTTTTTTTTCTAAGTACATGTATCTTTTTATTAGAAATTAATCCTTTTCAAGATTTAAAAGAGCCTAAAAAATTTTCGCCTCTTCTAATAAATGCTCATTAGCCTTACAACTTTTTAATCTTTGAATAAGGTTTTACACAATTTTTTTTAAAAAAAAAAGAAAGCTTTAGTCTCAACAATTTTTTTTTGGTAAACTTAGTCTCAGTTATTTTATTTGATAATTGTCATCATGCCAGGCCCATTCAAATTTTAGAACGCATGATTTTTTATATATAATAATTATTTCATGTATATTATTAAAAATTAAGTATTAAAAAACTTAATTTAAAATGTCTTTTTGGTCTGCCATGTGGCAGTGCCACTTACCAGGATGAAGTCTCAAACAAAACTTTAGCATTGACATACTTAGGTAGGCGTGCATTTAAATTGTATACAAAATTAAAAAGTTCAGAATGTGACATAAAAAATTGCTCTAAGAATATTTATTAGTTACACTTTGTGCGTCAAAACATTGGTTTTATAAAAGAGCAGCCAAGCAGCTAATAATATCGCAGAAGCAAATTTTGATTGAAAACCATGATTTTGGAAAATTTGGTCATGCCATTGCCCATTTATCCGTCTCTTTCCTTCCCAATCAAAGAACATGGTTGCTACTGGTGAACTTCCCTTAACAAAGAATACACGCGGGTGTGATCCTACTCGAGTTGGAAGACAAACTTTATACATTGTATTGTGTTGTTCGATGCGTTGCAATATCAAAAACTATATTTTGGATTTGTCGGCAATATCAAAAGATCCAAGCTCCATGTGTCCATTTTCAATTCCCTTTTCTCAAAGAAAGCAAAGTTGAGCAGACCAAAGTAAAAGAAAAAGACTATAGAGCTTGTGCTTGAAGAGAGGGGGGAATAAAGAGAATGATGACCTGTTAAAAAAGATAGGGGAGAAAAACAAGGCATATATGGATATCAGAATCCTGAGAAGAAAGACAGAGACGATGGAGATAAATCCTACTAAGTGTTCATCTAGAATAGCTTATTTTTATGTAATAAGTACTTATTACATATGTTGAGATAAAACTCTTTTCACATACTTACCTCGTATACTGTAAATCACAATTTATAAACACTTATAAGTCAAAAATAAACTATCTCAAGTGAGTGAAATTGGTTCATATCTGAGAAAGAAATAGATGAAAGCATGCATGTGAATGTTGACATTGTGCATAAGTTACCAGTTATTGATATTTTACTACTCATTCAAGTTTTAAATATGGGAGCTAAATAACCAATTTACAGAAATAAAAAAAAATCAACTATGTGTGTTATTTGTTAAAAAAAAAAATGCATGTTAGTTTCCTTAAAATATCTTGTGTGTAATCAAAAGAGAGAATCTGGGGGGACTATAAATTTAAGAAACAAAGTGAATTTAAATCTTAATCTTACGTTTAGGAGTAAAGCAAATTCCTCTATTAGTTCTTAGATTTTAAGGACAGGAAGGAGTATTTCTTTTGCTAAAGATTACTTTCCTGATGTTTTGTTCTTTTTCATTTGTTTTCCCCAACAATAACGCTTCTGAAAATCTAAGCTGATTCTGTAACCTTGGACTGTTTCCTGTGGTTTCTGAATTAACACTCCAACTAAAGTGTCAATGATATTTATTGAATTTGCTGCTGAGATGCCTAACTTCTAACTAAGCATCTGACTTTCACTGTTTTTGTTTCATTGAATCTGATTCTTCTTTCTTCCAAAAAAGGGTTTCACCACTATCACAAGATTCCATTAAAAACAAGACAATCACTAATAAACCAACGCCAGAACATGATAACATTTCAAGCCTAGACATCAAAACTGTGACAGAAGATTCATTCAGGACAAACAGTAGATAATCATAAATTTAAATGCAGCTTTATGAAATAAAATTTGGCAAAGGCATATCATAAACACCAATTATGTGAGTGACTTTTTGTTTCTGTATACACTTCAGTATCACATGGCTTATTTTGATGCGCCAAGCAACAAGCTTACAACTTTAAAACCTCTCACCTTGTTGAGAGTTAACACAGGGTCATGTCAGTTTAATTCTCAGTACATGTCTGGATTGAGGAACATAAAGAGGAAAAACCAAATATTTCTCTCTGTTTGTTTGTTTGTTTTTGTTCCATCTCTCTAGCTCATTTCCAAGCATGTGCTGAGATGAATTATACCTGACATGGAAGGCCAAAGTCAATCATCAAAAGCTTCTAATAGGAACATTTGACTTCCTCTGACTTCGACCGTACCAAGAATGTACATTTTTCCCATTGTAGGAACGAGATCTCTTCATTGAAGTGCCTGCAACAATCTGAAGAGACTTCACCCTAAAAGAAGAAGAACCACTTTTTGAAACCGTCTTTGATGAGGAAGAAGAAGATGAAGATGATCCTACAACAGTATTGTCATTAGCTCTAGCAAGAGCTCGGTTGATCTTCTCTACAGCTGAAAAATCCAAAGACACAGATCTTCTTCTTGGCTGCAAATTCCCCACTTCCTCTTCATCAACAATTTCTCTTCCTTCTCCTCTTTCTTCTTCCTCATCCCTATTTCTCAATTCACTATCACTGTTCTCCACAACCGCACTATTATTTTCACTTCCATTTTCAACTGTTTCCATCTGGGATTCTTCTGAATCAGTCAAAGCCGCAACATTTGGCTCCAGCGAGGCGATGACGGTGGTGGGGTTGGTGACGATCGGAGCTCGGCACATGGGGCAGTTAGTGTGAGATCGAAGCCAAGTATCAATACAAGGAAGATGAAAAGCGTGATTACACTTGGGCAAAAGCCTGAGATTCTCGTCTTCTTCAAACTCACTCAAACAAACAGAGCACTCTGTTCCTTCAATCAACCCTTCTCCTTTCTTATACTTAACTACAGTAATCGCAGAAATAATCGATTGTTGAAGACCAGGGGTTCGAATATACCATATGGGATGATCCACCATAGGGCCCTCTTCCTCATCGCGAAAATCTCCCCGACGATCCTCCTCCAGCGACGACTCCGAGCTCCTTCTCCTGAAACAGCCCAAGAGGAATCTCCGGTAGACGGCGAAGCAGAGGAGGACGAAGAAGGCGGCCGACAGAACAGCGATAACGATGGTCAACCAGGTGGCGATCTTGTGGTGGATTTTGCTGGGATCATGGGGATCACCGTAGTTGTCGAAGGCCGGCGCTGGTGGGGCGTAGTAAATCGGCGGCGGCTCCACGGTGGAGCAGTGGAAGAGACATCCTTTGCAATCGGAGGATGAACAAGAAGAGTTGCAGTAAAGATAGCATATTTCTTCAAGAATCTTCCGGTGACGGAGCCCCATGGAAGAGACAGAGCATTAGATAGGGCACATGGGTGGATTGAGGAGGAAGACGAAGGTTGTGGGGTTAGTTGAAAGGGCAGAACTTTGAAATGGGAATACCATTCAGTGTTTTGGTAAATATTATTTGCGCGTTGAATCTTTGACTTTTGAGGAGATAGCTTGAAGTTTCGCATTCATGGCGGCTGACGTCGGTGGATTTGGACCCACTTGCCCTAATCTCCACCTTCTCAGCCCAAATCCAGCTGCCATATTGTGCCACCCACAAATACAAGTGACGATTTTTTTTTTGGTGACTGGAATATCTTAAATGTAAAAAAAAATTCATAACTCTTTTTTATTTTTTTTTGCCATTAAAAAAAACTTCATAACTAATCTAACGATTTTGAAAGAGTTTAATATTTGCTTTAAAATAACATGTGTTCGTTTTTTTAAAAATAACCTTTTTATTATTTGTAACGACATGGTCAAAAAAAATTATTTCTAACGAAAATCATGTTCATATAGAAACTCTTCTTTAACATGTACAAATAATATGAATAATTTGTAAAAGAAAAATTATAAATTTAGGAGATAAAATAAATTAAGTTATTTCTATGGTTTTTAATATAAAAGCTAATTAATTAATTTATGTGGATTAATGAAAATAGATACATTAATTTATTATAACCAAAATGATTTGATCTCCAATATAATATAAGATTATGTATCAATTAATAAGTTAATTAAATTATTTTGAGGAAAATGATAAATATTAGAAATAAAATGATAGAAGTCTTATATTAAGGATTTATACCAACTTTCTATCTAACTAACTCCTATGATTAGGACCAAATTAGTATTTCATTTAGAATTAAAGCAAATAACTCAGCTACTACATTGCAGGGAGTATTACTCCAGACACTCGACACAAATAATTTATGTAATTCATAATTTATAAAAAATACTATGTGTTACAATTTTTATAATTTACGTTTTTTTATATACTCCCTCCGGTCCTAAATATAAGACATAGTTTGTAGTACAATTACACTACAAATTATATCCTATATTTAGGACCGGAGGTAGTAATTTGTTACATAGTATATCAAGTTATATTAAAAAATTTGAAGTCCCAGTCTCCCAGACTCCTTTTAATTTCCCCAACGAACTCCTAAACTCTTGCTTATAACTCGTCGCTCAATTTCTTATCAAGGCTAACTATTATATATTTTATTATGTACTTCTACATTTATCATGTATGCAAATTATAGTGTCTATAATTTCTAAACAAATACTACCTCCGGTCCTAAATATAGGACATAGTTTGTAGTATAATTTATACTACAAACTATGTCTTATATTTAGGACCGGAGGGAGTAATATATTTCATTATACTACGTTCAGTACTAAATATAAGACTTAGTTCACTTTTTTTTTAAGAGAATGAAGAAGCTAAATAAGTTAATTGATCATATCATATGTTGTGTATGATTAAATTATATAGCAGTTTATAACTTAAACAAATTAGTTTGAAGGAAAAAAATAATAAATATAAATATTTTAAAGTATTTTAATAATTAGCTTCCTTAATCTCCCAAAAAAATTAATTGTGCCTTATATTTAGAACAGGAGATAGTGTGTGTATCAAATTATCAATATCAACTAGACTATAACCTATATTTTATATTGTGTCTTAAATGAATTACACTATTTATGATTGTTGAGTGTATTTATTTAAAAATTTTATGTTATATATATAGGATTATTGTGTAGAAAAATGAGCTGTGCTAATTTGTGAACAATATTGTTAATCTTATATGTCTCCAAACTTGTTGTTTGCCAGCTGTGAGGTTACTGTAATGAACAAATTTTGTAGGTTAACTTGTAGCCCGTTTGGTTCAATTACATGAGAGAGGATTACAGGAAGATTACATGTAATCCTGATGCAATAGAGTGATTATAGCGTTTAGTTGCACTTATGTAATGTAAACAGATTATATTTTGTAATCCTGATTACATCATTTGATGTAATCAGGATTATACTACTATGATTGATGAATGAGGATGCAGACATCCTGTAATCAAGTGAAAATGACACTATTGCCATCATAATTTTTTAAATTGACCAAAGTGTCCACCCATAAATGCTGTTAAACATTAAATAATTTTAATTAGCACCATTAAATATTAAAAAATAATTAATAATATAGAAACTTAAGAAATATTCCCCATTAAAAATTAAAAAATTATATTCCACCTTTAAAAAAATATTAAAATATATCATTTAATAATATTTCCATCATTAAATATTTTAACAAAATTAACATGAACCCAACCTATATACTGAATAATATTTTCATCACTAAATATTAAAAAATTATCATGAACCCAACGTGTACATTGCACATTATCAAAAAATTATCATGAATTCAATGTGTACATTATTCTATATGTAGACAAAGGTAATTTTGTCATTTGCTATATTATTTCCATATATTTCTCATTTTCAATGTAATCTAACCAAATATTATTATGTATATATATCATCTTTCTCTAATGACGAACCAAACAAATTATGTAATCATCATTACATTACATTCTACTCCTATTACATTACATTACATTACATTCCATTACATTATCTTCAGTTTCATGAACCAAACGGGCACTTGTTGTTTGCCAGCTGTGAGGTTAACTATAATAAATCATACTTAACTTGGTTTTTGTAGGTGAGAAATAATTACTTAACAACTGTTAATATTTCTTTTTAATCCTAACAAGTTTTAATCCCCTCTTAACTACTGGATAACTTAATTAATGTAGTAGGTTGATGAGAAAGGGGTTTGCTAACCCAAAGTTAATAAAATTGATTGTGTGAGTGGGGGGAAACGTAAAGGCATTTTCTTAAGAGACAAAAAAGTTGAGAAAATGTCAAAAGATGCAAGCCACCACTTGAATATTATAAATATTAATGTACACCCAAATATAGACATACTGGATGATGGTGATGGTGACAAGTCTTTTTCTTAAACACTTAACTAACAAGCGAAGTGGCATCTTTGGATTCTCCAACAAAAAGTGACAGAAACACTACAAGAAATTGTAACCACAAAAATGTTTGTAGTTGGTGAATTGGTGAGGTTTAGTGGGCAAAACGATAGGGTTCTCCACATATGTGCCATGGAATATATGCGTTATATTTGACTTTTTCAATAATTTAACAATATATACACACATATGTATAATATGCACTTAGATCATGATGAATCTTTGTCGGTGTTTTGTTATCGGAATATTGGGATATAGTTTAAGTGATTTCCTTGAACTGATTACAACTTACAACCCTATACTGGGATAGCTTATGAAATGTCCCTCGATTTTTATGAACGGGTATTTACAATTTCCTTTCAAGGACTATTTAATTACCTCCGGTTATTAATATAAAGTTTAGATAACTAATTTGTAGATATTAAATAAATTAATTTAGTTATTTATAATAAATATATGTAAGTTTCACTAATATAGCATATTTAATCATGTATATTGGAATTATTTCTTGATGAAATTATCTTAATATGTGTAATCAATATGGATATTTTAAAATAAACTTATAAATTTAAGAGACAAACGGAGGTTAGGTGTTATATTTAAGATTAAGTCTTATATTTAAGATTAATATAATGTGTGTTTGTTTGGGCATTTGTAGCCCAGTTTACACTAGTTAGCTTCTGATAAGTCACTTAGAGGCTTAAAAAAAAGAGCCCACATGTTTGGTTGGGCGTTTTCATAATTGTATCAAATAAAAAATAAGTTACTTTTGGAATAAACTCCAGCAGGTAGCTCATTTTGCACAGCTGAGGATATTACGTATGCATTTGTATTTTTGGGCCAACTACCTATGTACTTATTTGGCTTATATGTGTGTGTATATAATAATATTGATAGGAGTATTTTTATATCTTTGGGGATTAATAAGATACTCAAAATCACTTATAATCACAAAAAAAAATTTATGAAAAATGTTCTAAATAATTTTCTTTCTTTAGATATTAATCTTCTCCTAATTAGAGAATACTTTGGGATAAGAGTTTGAGTTTTATCAATATATAACTGTAGAAATATAGAGAATAATTAATTTTAATCAATTTAGATTTATTATTTAGTTTTTTTATGATTTTATAATCAATTTTTTTTATAAACATGTCATAAATTAGTTTCTATATGGTGTTTTTACACATTAAATTTAGTTTAAATAATTTATTTGGATTATTGGAGGTATTATTGAGGTTTTAATCAGTTTATTTTGTTACATTTTGAGCTATGTGAAAATATGAGTTAGAATTTAATATTTAAATTAGAGTTTGATAAAATTTATAAAATTTAAGCTTGAGGTGCACAATAGAAAAGACTTTTGGAGTGTACCAATTTAAATTAAAGTTTGATATGATTTTATTTAAAATTGTACCATTGCCAAATTTTCAAAGTTAATTTTTGAGAAAATTGTGAAAAAATCCCTCCGTGTATAGATATCTTCTTAGGTCCCATTTGGCAATTAAGTTGTCAATGAGGTTTTTTTTCACAATTATCCCTTCATTTTTTTATTTTTCATAATTTTGATAATTTTTCTCTTAAATAATACAAAAGCCACTTATGCAAAAGCCAAACCAAACATCATTCACTTTACATAAGTTACTTATCCAATCGCCAATCCAAACACTTATCATTTTACTTAATATAACTTTTTTCCAATTTTAAGATTCCATAAGTCTAAGTAAAAATAAGTCACTTATCCGATCGTCAATCCAAACACACCCATGAACTCTTTGCCTGGCTCTTATAGTTGGGATCTGAGGCCGAGGGAGTAATAATTTTAGATGTGTGTGTATTATTTTTTTACAATTTTACAATTTTATTATAACCAAAATGATTTGATCTCCAATATAATATAAGATTATGTATCAATTTATAAGATAATTAAATTATTTTGAGGAAAATGATAAATATTAGAGATAAAATGATATAAGTCTTATATTAAGGATTTATACCAACTTTCTAGCTAACTAACTCCTATGATTAGGACCAAATTAGTATTTCATTAAGAAATTAAAGCAAATAACTCAGCTACTACATTGCAGGGGGAGTATTACTACAGACACTCGATACAAATAATTTATGTAATTCATAATTTATAAAAAATATTATGTGTTACATTTTTTATAATCGACGTTTTTTGTTATATAATTTGTTACATAGTATATCAAGTTATATTAAAAAAATTTTATGTCCCAGACTCCTTTTAATTTCCCCAACGAACTCCTAAACTCTTGCTTATAACTCCTCGCTCAATTTCTTATCAAGGCTAACTATTATATATTTTATTATGTACTTCTACATTTATCATGTATGCACATTATAGTGTCTATAATTTCTAAACAAATAATATATTTCATTATACTACATTCGATACTAAATATATATAAGACCTAGTTCACTTTTTTTTTAAGAGATTGAAGAAGTTAAATAAGTTAATTGATCATATCATATGTTGTGTTGTGTATGCTTAAATAATATAACAGTTTATAACTCAGATAAATTAGTTTGGAGGGAAAAAATAATAAATATAAATACTTTAAAATAATTTAATAATTAGCTTCCTTAATCTCCCAAAAAAATTAATTGTGCTTTATGTTTAGGACTAGAGATAGTGTATGTGTCAAATTATCAATATCAACTAGACTATAACCTATATTTTATATTGTGTCTTAAATGAATTACACTATTTATGATTGTTGAGTGTATATATTTATAAATTTTATATTATATATATATATATATATAGGATTATTGTGCGGTACGCAAAATGTAGAAAAATGAGTTGTGCTAATTTGTGAACAATATTGTTAATCTTATATGTCTCCAAACTTGTTGTTTGCCAGCTGTGAGGTTAACTATAATAAATCATACTTAACTTGGTTTTTGTAGGTGAGAAATAATTACTTAACAAGTGTTAATATTTCTTTTTAATCCTAATAACAAGTTTTAATCCCCTCTTAACTACTGGTTAACTTAATTAACGTAGTAGGTTGATGAGAAAGGGGTATGCTAACCCAAAGTTAATAAAATTGATTAAAAAATTGATTGTGTGAGTGGGGGGAAACGTAAAGGCATTTTCTTAAGAGACAAAATAGTTGAGAAAATGTCAAAAGATGCAAGCCACCACTTGAATATTATAAATATTAATATACACCCAAATATATACGGACAAAACTTACATCCGTTGCCCTATATCTTCCGGGAGCTCATTTTATGCTCATCACTTGGATGAGCAAAAATGTGCTCATCAATAAGAGAATGACGCCTGGACTTTTAAAGACATCATCAAATAAGACCGTTACTCTACTCTCCCCATCTTCGTTCAGTCGTTCACGGTATATCCAAGGGACGAAGAAGTTTGTGGTTGAACCCTATCTGTCGCGAAGCATCTCCAGTGGCGAGCGTGGAGGGCATATACTTGTTAGAAAATTTAATGCTTAGAATCTGAAACCCAAACCCACCGTTCATATTGAAGTTGTTACTTTTGCTCGAAATTTCGCAGTCATGGTTAGAATTCGTGGCCCAGTAAGTCTCCTTCACCTCACCTATCCTAACAAATACAGTACCGTATACCACACTCACATGTGTGGTTCACTCAGCTCACAATTTCTCGCTTTTGTTGATTTTCAGGATCCAAAAGGGTTGAAGATGAGAAAACACGCTTTTCATCAATATCGGTTATCTCCAATAGCCAGTCCTGACTTAATTTTATTCATTTCCTATTTTGCTGCATTGGTTTATTAACTTTCTTTTTTCCTTCTGGATATTTATAGCTATATAGAAACAACGCTTCAGCTTCCGAAATGCTTATACCTGCTAACCTTTATGACACTGAAGTAGCTGGGCATCCTTACGGTCATCTTTGTGAGGGTATGTGTTTGGTTGTGACAGTGGCTTCAGTTGTCGAGCCTTTTCCATCAGTTTTTCTAGTTTTCAACCAGAAACTTCTTTGTCCTGTGGTATACCCTGAACAATTGAACGGAGATGGGGAGAGTGGAGTAACGGTGTTATGCAATGATGTATAACAAAGTCCAGGTGTCATTCTCCTATAGGAGAACCGGAGGAACTTGATATTAGACAATGGATATAAGTTTTGTCCAATATATACATACTGGATGATGGTGATGGTAACAAGTCTTTTTCTCAAACACTTAGCCTAAGCTGTCTTTGGTTCAACAGAGGTTAGGTTATGTGAGGCTTATTTAAATTAGATTAGGGGAGGTTATAATGTTGTTTGGTTTAAGAAGAGGGAAGGGAAGATTTGGTATTTTGTTTGGTTCAGAAGGAGAGGTGAGGGGAGTTAATTATAAGTGGGCAAAAATACCCTTCCACGTATTTTCTTTTTTCTTTTATAATGCATTTATTAATAATTATTATTTGTAAAATAATTGTTTATTAATAATTATCATTTACAAAATTATCAACACACACAGAAATTATGAACGAATTGGGCCAAGAAAACACATTATTGTGCAAGTATAATTAATAAAAGTATTAAAAAGTTAATTCATTACTGTGCTTGTAAGAATAAGATATATCCCCACAAAACATAAAAGGATTCATGCACAATCACGAATAAAGAAAACCTAGGAAAAAAAAAAAGAAAACCCGATTTTATTACGGAGTGGATGGACAAAACTAAGAAGAGAGAGAGAGAGAGGAAAGAAGGGCTTTTACTAGATGGGTAGGCATGGAATATCAAAGAATTGGCATGGGCAGTTTGGTTAAGATGAGACAAAAAATTTCTCTCCCCTAAAAAAACCCTCAAATTTGGGGGTTGAGAGAAGAGAGGAGTGGAGCACTAGAAGACAAATTATTTTCTCACCCTTAACCTCTCCTCCTTTCAACCAAACACACTTTTTTCTTCTACAAACCTCACCTCTCCCAACCTCACCTTCAAAACCCCTCAACCAAACAAAGCCTTAACTAACAAGCGAAGTGGCATCTAAGGGATTCTCCAAGAAAAAGTGACAGAAACACTACAACAAATTATAACCGGCCACAAAAATGTTTGTAGTTGGTGAATTGGTGAGGTCTACTGGGCAAAACGATAGGGTTCTCCACACATGTGTCACGGGATATATGCATTATATTTGACTTTTTCAATAATTTAATAATATATGTACACATATGTATAATATGCACTTAGATCATGATGAATCTTTGTCGGCGTTTTGTTATCGGAATATTGGGATATAGTTTAAGTGATTTCCTTGAACTGATTACAACTTAAACCCTATACTGGGACAGCTTATGAAATGTCCCTCGATTTTTATGAACGGGTATTTACAATTTCCTTTCAAGGACTATTTAATTAATGCTACCTCTGGTCATTAATATAAAGTTTAGATAACTAATTTGTAGATATTAAACAAATTAATTTAGTTATTTATAATAAATATATGTAAGTTTCACTAATATAGCATATTTAATTATGTACACTGGAATTATTTCTTCATAAAATCATCTTAATATGTATAATCAATATGGATATTTTAAAGTAAAACTTATAAATTTAAGAGACAAAATGAGGTTAGGTGTTATTTTTAAGATTAGGTCTTATATTTAAGAATAACATAAACTCTTTGCCTGTCTCTTATAGTTGGGATCTGAGGCTGAGGGAGTAATAATTTTAGATGTGTGTGTATTATTTTATACAAATTTACAAATTAATGGATCACGTTAGGATGGCTCACCAAACCTTATCAATTCACGAAAGCTTAGATACAGAGTCTTAATCAAAGATTATCAAGTCCCTTGTACTCAATCAGATTAATTAGTTTGAAATATTTTTAAAACTATATTTAAGAGACTATATTTCAAAAGAATAAAGATAAAACAACATTTGGAGACTAATTAAAAAATTTCGCCTCCAAATAATTAAGACCGGGGTGGAAGGCTTTTAGGTTGGGAAGTGTAAGGGTGGATGTTCGTAGCCCTGTATGTGGAAGCGAGCTAAGTTATTTTGTTGTTTGAGCTTCCAAGGTTTGAGCTTCCAAGGTATGGTTAATAGTTAATAAATTGAGAATGATTAACTTGGGCTTGTTTAGTGTGTTTGTATGCATTATTGGCTAAGTATGTGCCTATTTAGCATGTTTATCAATACTATTCATCTTTGGGTTAGACATGTGCTTGCTTAATTTGTATGGCATTGTTGTTCTTCTTCCAATTGGAGTTATGATTCTCTTTTGTATTGTCATGATGGTTGTGCTTTATCTATTATTATGATAAGTGTTGTTCTCCATAAAAATAGTTTGTCTTAGAGAATTTGGTCATGAATCATTCTTACATGTGTTTCTTTAAAAATAGATTTGATAACTGGGTGAATTGCTAAAGCTTCATCAAAAGGATTTTGTCTTTTAGATTGGGTATTTCAACCTCCATCACAATTACATGCCTGTTTGGCATATGTTGGGGTGAAGAAATTTCAGATCTAGTCTTGTGTTTTCGTTGCATCGAGGAACTTTTAAATGCTTGTTTTCTAATTTGTTTGATGATTTTGGAGTTTGTTATTGTCATTTTGTTTGTTCTGGTTTTTTGTTTTTCGCTTATGACTTATGAGACGTTGTAACTTTTTGGGATTTTAATACTATCAGTTTCTTTGTTGGGGAAAAAAAGAAAGGGGTAATCTTCGAAGAATTAACTATTCCCTGTTCGGTGGGAAGTATTAATTGGATAGTTGGGGTTTTCGAGATTGGGAGGGGAAAGCTAACTAAAAGAGTGTTTTTTGACCAGATGATATAAGCGATTGTTTACTGCTTGAGATTGGAAAAATCCCCGCAGATGGGCTCGGCAACACAGGGAATGTGATGTTGCAAATTTAATAATAGGGATTAAAAAAAAAAGACAATTGTATTCAAATCTCACATAAAAGAAAATATAAAAAAATAATTTCTGAAGTTATCAATGAATGTCTTTTAATTTGTCAATGAATGCCCCTCAATTTGTCATTAACTACTTCAGGGACTATTTCTTCATTTTTTCTCTTGTGTGAGATTTGAATATAATTGTCCCTAAAAAAAAATACACATATCCTAGTATGATTGAAAAAATACATTATATATATAATATAATATTATATGATACAAGCATAGACATCATGTTACATATATTATAATTAAATAATTTATTTAGATTATTCAATCTCTTCAAATTATATAAATAAGTCTTACGTTAATAAGCTTTTTTTTGATATAGTATAAGTCAAATATATATATATATATATATGTATATGTGTGTGTGTGTATATGTATATGTATATGTGTATAACTAAAAGTCCTACATCAGCCTTTTCCTGACCACATATCCACAAAATTATAGCTGACTTTGTGCCTATTTGGATTAGCGGTGAAGAAGGAGTTTTTTTTTTACAGATGGGCTTTTGGAAAAGTCATATAAAAAAAATTCAAATTGTAAATGTGATTTGAAAAGCCCGTTTAGATGAAAAATGACTGAAAAGGGCATGAATCTTATTGAATATTATATATATATATATATTAGTTGTATATATTGTGATAATTGAAATGAAAAAATTTAAAAAAAATTGATAAAATAAAAAAGGTGCAATTATTATTGGAAAAAAAAAGAAAAATATACGAAAGTATTTAATTAAAAAATGATAAATTTATATTTAAATTAGAATGCATATATGAAATGTCTCATTATTTTTGAACATAAGGCCTTTGTACCTATACTTTGCGTAGTCAACATTCTTCTGCACATATCCAAGTTACCACAATCACACCTGTTTGTTTAAGCCCCATGATTCTTCCCAATGATTAAGCCTCCTGAATAAAGTTACATATATTTATTATTCATTAAAACAACACCTTTAAAATACAAGATATTAAAGTTTCAATTATCTGGTTTTATTAAAAAATATATATACTCATGCCATGAATAAAAACAGACTTTATTATTGAGGTTAGAAATTAATTTGTCTTTTTGAATAATGACATACGTCTATTGATTTTGAAGGTCAGAAAAATAAAGAAAACTGATTTGGAAGGTTGTGACGCAATTAACGGATAATGGGGCTAACGTGGAAGTGTTTAGATGAGACAAGAATCCCCAACAGCTAAGAAGTAGTGATCAAGGATTAGCCATGTAAGCAGGGTGGTGGCCCACATATACTTGGTATGTGGTGTTGAAGCAAATTCATGTTAGTCACACCTGTTTGTTTATTCCCTCGCCTCACCTAATATACCTCCAGTTTGCAAAGCATCCGGAGGTGGAGAAGTAGCTTCAATGTTATGTAACCCGGACCGGACCAGCCCGGAAACTGGCGAACCGGCCGGTGGATTGGTCCGGTCCGGGTTACAATTTAAAAAAAAATTAATTTTTCCTTTAGAATTTCATAATATAAGTCTAAAATCTTCAATTTCTTACTGGTTTGGCTCCAGTTTGGCCCCGGTCTGACCCACTGACCCTTAATCCAGTACCCTGACCGTTCAATACCCAGTTCGAGTTTTAATACCTTGAGTAGCTTGAATCAACTTCTCAAGAAAGCCACGTTTTTTTCAAAAGCCCAGCCATTATAAAAGCTTAGCCAAACACACAAAATGAGTTTTGAAGCTTTTAGCCTCCAAATGAGTTTTTTGTTTCTCCAAACGGGTTTGCAAACAGACCCTCTAAAGACAGAACCCAATATATAGGCTCTTCAGCATTGGACTTGCCTAAGCATACATCTAAAGTTTCTGGTTCTGGAAGTAACCATAATCAAACCCACAAATATCAGGCCTAAAGAAAATCATAGGCCTACTTTTGAGTTCAGGCCCAAGCCCAATTGACCAAATCAACTAAACGCCCCACAGACAAAAAACTCGGTATATAGTGGAGGATCTTACTTTTCCCAACTTTTTTTTAATAAAAAAAGGAGAAATCCATTTAGAGGTGCCTATACTTTTCTTCAATTTTTATTTTAGTACCTGTGTATTTTTCTCTTCTAATTCTGTTAACTCATCTACAAGAGCTAACAGTGCTAATAAAACAAAGTTGTAGGAGCTAATGGTATCAACAAAGCAAAATTAATGATTTAATTATGAGAGAAAAACATTCAGGTATTAAATTAAAAATTGAAGAAAAATAAAGGTACCTCCAAATGGGTTTATCTAAGAAAAAAAAAATTAAAACCCATCCATCTCATGTTTCTGTCGAATGACTTGAGAATAAACTAATATGTTTGACCAAACATGCCAACGAACAAATCAACAAGAAAATGAAGTTAGAAAAACTTGAGAGAGATTGACTTTGCCTTCAAACCCAGTAAGTTGTAACTTGCAAGGAAACACAAATGACCGGTCGCTTAACGTTTCCTTTGCTTGGAGTAACCAAATTCATATGAGGCAAAAAAAGAAAAAGAAAAATCCCACCTTTTTTTCCTCCCCACTTTCCCTCCTTTTTCCCTTCATTTTCTCATCAGATAAACACAAAAGTTGGAATCTTTATAAGCTGATTGGGTTCTGACTTCTGTCACAGACATCCCCATTATTCATCTTTTTCTCCTCCTAACTACCTTGAAAACTGTGAAGAAGAAATCAAAGTGATGCTGATTATGTCATCCAGAGGTTCCTGGCTGAATCAGAATTTCAGACATGTTCTTCAGATTCTAATTCCTACCACCGGAAACAGAAGATTTGAATCAAACTATGAAAGGTTTCAGAGAAACAGTTTGATAATCTCAGGATCAAGACTTGGAAGTGGGTATTGGATGCATCATGGCGTAAACTTTTTCAGCAGCTCCACCACCAGAAGCACAAGTTCTGATTCAAATGGGTAAAAATTATATTCACCAAAGTTTTGATTTTTCACTTTGTTTTGTCATCTCCAGATAAATCTGTATCTGATCAGTATTGACTATTGAGTTTCTGTTCTGAATTTGAAGGGTAAAGAGAGATATCAGGTTTCAACCAGCAGTTACTTCTTCTGCAAGCTTCAGTTTCTCTGGCTGGTATGAATTTCTTAAAGAGAAGATTATTTCATTCCATGAATTTGTTATGATTATGGGTACAAGAATACAATCATTTGGTTGTATTTAATTTATAAACTTTGCAGGTGGAAATGGGTCTTTGGGGTTTGTGGTTCTGTGCTTTCCTTCTTGGTAGCTTTCAGTAATAATTGGCAAAAACTGAGAAGAATAGAAGGTATTAATATGCTTCTGCATTTCTTACATCAGAAAATAGCAGTTTTTTTTCAAGTAACCAGAGATTCTTTGTGTATTATACAGATTTTAAAGAATGAAGCTTATTGTGTGTGTAACTATATGTATATAAATATGAATTCTATTATTTTACAACATCACAATACAGGAAAGAGAGAGATAAACACGTATGATACCTGATATGTGGGGCCCACGTATCCTATCCCATGTGTCTACCTCTCTTCTTACGACATTAAAGAGAGAGATGAACATTGGAGATGCCTGACATATTGGACTTACTCATTTTATGTGTCTATCTCTCTTCTGACAATATCGTACTGTTGCAACAGAGAATCAAGATTATATATATACATATAAATATATATGGACACGCACGGAGATTTGCTTATTATTATTATTGGATTGATTTGGAGAGTATCAATGATTAAGTTGGAGAGGATGTTGGGATGAAACAGGAGAGGCAGAGATGGTGGTTGAAGGGGTTGAGAAGGTGGCAAATGTGGTGGAGAAGGTGGCAACAACGGCAGAGAAGGTAGTAGAAGATGTTTCTGAGAATCTTCCTGATGGGAGTAACCTCAAAATTGCTGCTTTGGAGGTTGAAAATATATCAAAACTAGCTGCTCATGATGCTCATCTCACCCAAGACTTCCTTCACAAGGTACTTTATTTTATTTTTATATATATATATATATATTGAAATATTCATTATTACTGGATCATATGAATTCACCAAACCATGGTATTTTTGGGTTTATTTGATTTTTCATTTAATTTTTTTGTATTTTTTAAACATATAACCAAAGGCATATTTTTAAATATGCTTTTTATTTTTAAAATTTTTCAAAATAAAAAATTGTTTTTAAAACAAGAAACCAGACATGCCCTTATTATGTGTTCGTTTGGAATAGCTTATTTTTGGGTAATAAGTGCTTATAAATCACGATTCACGGTATACGAGGTAAGTAAATAATATGGATTTGAATTGTCTACAATACAATTAGAATATTAGTTTGTCTATTTCAATTTAACACTTGTCGTCAAGCAATGTCATAAATTGCAAGTTTTAAATATGACCTATACTTTTTTAGCGGATATGATGAAGAATGTTATGAGATTATTTTAAGAATTAATTACGTACAATACAATACGATGACTATGGAATTTATCTACAATTTAGGAGTTAAGGGGTAATTTTGTTATAGATGTTTTTACTAAGGGGCAGTTTTGTCTCGAAAGCATCACAAAAGGAGCAATTTTTCTTTGACCATTATCCCAGTTAATTTTGGCGGTTAGTTAACCATAACAAAGTTAAATTTAAAACTTTTAGGGCAAATTTGAACTATAATAAAAATGACAGGATGAAACGTGAACTGTTAACTCAAAGTTTGTTTGGATGAGCTTTTGAAAGGCTTATAAATGCTTATGCATATAAGTCGAGAAAACACTTCTCTCATATTCTTATCTCGTATATCGTAAATCACGATTGAAAGCTATTTTTGAAGACCTATTCCAAACGAACACCCAGTGTATTTGATCAACTAACCATCAAAATTAACCGGGATAATAGTCAGGGCAAAATTGTTCCCTTTTTTACACTTACAGGACAAAATTACCCCCAAAAACTTTCAGAGCTAAATTACCCTCTAACCCATAATTTAGCTTTCAATTATATCTCTTATTTTTTATGCTGTATTTATCATTTTAGCATCTTATTCTTGTTTAAAAAAAATACAATTTTTAGCATCTTATTCATATTGATCAAGAGTTGAAATGTTTGGATATAATTAGGTTGAAGAAGTGAAGAATGATCTGGATGCTTTAGAGTCCTTCGTGGAACCCATTATTGACAAGATCTCAAACAAAGAATCCCACGCAAAGTGATTTTAATTATTTATTGTACATCATTCTTTTTTTACAAGTGTTCATCAGTGTTTAAATGTTGCCTTATGAGTGAGGAAAAAAAATGTATATTGTACATAAGATATCTGAGATAATGTTGTTGTAATAAAAGTTCTTTTAGTACGCAAATTCACTAATTAACAACAAAGTGTAATTAGCCACGATCATTATGTTTTGGGAAAAAGTTGTTGGTTGACCTATTTATCTTGTTAATATTGAACATTCCGTATTCTTTTGTAATTTATGTATTTTTCTTTGTATTTATAAATTTGCGGAATCAAAGTTTACATCGTATGTATGAGATAGATATTAAATTTTATGTTAAAAATATTTATTTATCCAAAAATATGAATGACAGTAGTACTCAATTTCTTTGAGTTCATTAAAAAACTTCTAAACTTCAAAGATTACGGATGTTTTTCTCACGTAATCTGGTTACTTAGCTTAAAAAACAACAATCTAATATTCATTATACTCAATTGTCATTCGACAAAGAATAATAAATATATTTTCCAGGAGAATTAAAACATATGCTCAAACTACAAAATCACCTTTGAAAAGAGAAAATTCTTTTTTTTTTTTTTGGGCTCATTCCATATTGTGAGTATATGCATACATATGTGTGTGGGTTTGTCAAAAATACCGTCTTGTGTCCATTGGCTCTCCGTATGTTGTGCGGTTGTGCCTATAAAAGGGACATGCATGAAGTGCTTAGTGTCAAAAAATTATTTCTCTCCTCCTCTGCATAGTTTCTTCTCACTATGATTTTTATTATCTTCCACCAGTTCAGCCGTCTTGAGTTTCTCAAGAAGGGTTTGGGGAGTGCCATCATGGAATAACTCTTAAGAAAGATTGCTCGTGTTCTTCAACATTCCATTCAACTTATCTTTTGACCCAAACAATACATTTGAATTTTGGATAAAATTTTATTTCCCTGACAAAAAATAGATTATATCCCATTATTACTAATTAATAGTAATTATTGACATTAATATAATATTACCTGACAGTAATATTCTTAGTATTTTTTAGGGTTAAGGTGCAAAAATGCACATGAGCTTTTATCAAAAGTGCATCCAACACCAAATGCATTTTTTAGGTGCAAAAGTAACTATGTGGTTATAAATAAGGTGCAAAAGTCACAGTAGGTGTTAGATGGGAAACGCTGACCGTTAAAAGCAACTTAGCTAACTAACTTGCTGACTAGGCTGCTGACTGGAATTAATGAGAAAAGTCAGTGAAAATGTCACAAAAACGCGGTGCAAATGAGGGGGGAAAATGCATAATATGGGTTTTGTGAAAGAAATTAGAAACAACTACTGTCGACCTCAAAGGGAGAGGGTTCTGATTAAAGAAATCTAGGGTGAAAATCTCCAACGGTGCCAAAATACCAAGCGCGAGCAACAATTGTGAACAAATCGAAGGGAGAGGGTTCCGATTAAAGAAATCCTCGGCATACACGATGACCGAGTTCGATCAGTGACGACGGTGAGATCGAAGGCGAGTTTAGGGCTTCATTTTGGGGCAAATAATTCAGTAAAGAAATCCTTGGTAAGTCTCATTTGGGACCCCTAATCTTTTGTTTTGATGTGTGTAAAGCGAAATTGCATTGTGTGCAGTGATGATTGCATTGTATTGTGTACAGTGACGATGGAATCGGACAAGAAGGAAAAAGTGGGAATAGAAGAAGAGAGCATCGAAGAAAATTGTGACAGGTTAGTAACAAAAGCTTGTGAGGTTTATGAGTTAGAAAAGAAGGGTTGGGAAGAGAGAAAGGCACGTTTAAGGGGTGGGCATAGCTTTGTGGTTGAGCAAGATGTGATTGACGATCTTGAAGTGTTAGATGATTTTGATGACATTGAATACTTGGGTGAGGAAAGGGAAGATGGTTATGATAGTGGAATTTACAAAGGGAAACAAAAGTTGACAAGTATAGAGGGAGATGACAGAGATGACAGTGATGCTAGTGTTGAAGAGGATAATAGGTTAGATGATGATAATGCTAGTGATGATGCGGCCTATTTGGGGTAAAGTTTGAGTTGCAATACATATGAGAGTTGTTTGATGATTTTGAAATTGGGGAGTTGAGTGTGGACAGTAGGATTAGTGATGATGATGAGGAATTGGGCCCCGAATTAGACCATAAGCCTCCACAAGAGGTAACATCCCTTTAAGAGGCCGAAGCCTCAAGTACTATGCCTTTTTATACAGTGGGAATGACATACGGGGACAAAAAAGAGTTAAAGAGGGATGTAGATAAGTATGCAATAAGTCGTGTAGTGAACCTAAAAATAGTGAGAAGTGATAAGAAGACTATGAAAGTGATATGTGAAAATGGATGCCCATTTTCACTATATGCATCAACATATGGGTTAAGTGTATGGTTTCAAGTTAAGTCTTTGTATGATAAGCATAATTGTGCTCATATGTATGACAACCCAAGAGCGTCAAGCATGTGGTTGGCAAAGCACTTCAAGGAGAAAGTGCAAGAAGTGCCTAAATTCAAGACAACTGATATGAAGAAGGAGGTGCAGAGGGAATTAAAAGTGAATGTTAGTATACATAAATGTAAGAGAGTGAAGAGGAAGATCATCAAAGAGATGGAGGGTAGTTTCAAAGATGAATTTGCCAAGTTAGAAGCCTATTGAAAATATCAAACCCTGGTTCAGATGTAAGGGTTGATTTGAGCACAGAGGCTTTAGAACATGGAAGAAGGGTTTTCAAGAGAATGTACTTAAGTTTTAATGCTTCGAAGGTAAATTGAACTTGAACTTCTGTTTAAAGATTTTAGTTGACAATTAACTTGAAAGTTTAATATGTTTTTTGCTAACAACCATGTACATTCTAATGTTTTTGTAGGTTGGGTGGAAAGAAGGATGTAGGCTTTTTATTGGGGTGAATGGCACATTCTTGAAAGGGGAATCAAAGGGAATTTTACTTACAACCGTGAGTTTCGATGGAAACAATTCATTGTACCCTCTTGCTTTCAGGTTGGTTGAAAAGGAAAATGAACTTCACTGGACTTGGTTTTTGGAAATGATTCGTAGCTCTCTAGATCTACATAATGGGGAGTTTGTAACCCTCATGTCCAATATGCAAAAGGTAAATATAAATCAGTCATATCAAATGCAAAGTTTTATAGTTTTTGTTAGTTTTACTTCTATTAGGTTTTTATTACTTCTGCTGTGTTACTTCTGTTATATAATAGAAAGCAGATTCTATCATGTCAAATTTAGTTAGTTTTACTTCTGTTGTCTTTTACTAGTTTTTCATGTTGCATAAATAAGTTAGTTTCGCCCTACATATTCCTTATTAGGCTTAGCTTCCAGGAATATTTAATTTCACTCATTTTTCATGTCTTTGCTGTTTCATATATCAGCAATTATTCTTTTTCATGTCTTTGTTGTTTCATTTGTGTTTGTTTGTGTTAGGGCTTGGTTAATGTTGTCAGTAAGGTACTTCTAAGAGCTGAGCACAGACTTTGTGTATGGCATATTTATGCAAATTGGAGCAAGAAATGGAGAGGGAATGAGTTTTAAAAAATATTTCTCTTATGCATAGAGTACATTCGTGGAAGAGTTTAAAGACAACCTAAATGCTCTTGGTTCATTAAGAAAAAAAGCTGCTGCAGATGTCGTGACATATAATGTAAATGCGTGGGTAAGAGCCTATTTCTCTACTAGATGCAAGTCTTGGGTTGTGGACAACAACTTAAGTGAGTCTTTAAATGCGTGGATCGATAAGTATAGGTTTCTTCCAGTCATAAGGATGTTTGATGGAATTACACTTAAGATGATGACAAAATGGGCAGAGCGTGAGGTAAATGTTAGGAATTGGAGTGGAGGTTATAGTCCAAAGTGTATGGAGCTCTTTGAGGCCAATAGGTACCTTGCAGTTAATTGTAAAGTATTCTTTAATGGGGATCAGGGATATGAGGTTATAGAGGGGCAAGATAGACACTCTGTTCAACTCTTTAAGTCTATATGTACATGTAGGGCATGGATTTGACAAGAATCCCTTGTCAACATGCCATTTGCGCAATGTATCATGTTAAAGTAGACCTGAAATCTTATATCTCACATTATTATCACAAAGACACCTATCTAGCTAGCTATAGAAGTAAGCTCTAACCAGTGAGGGGGGAAATTTTGGGACACGAAAAATTCCATGCCAATGCTGCCACCTCCAACTTGTAACTTACCTGGAAGGCCTCAAAAGAAGAGAAAAAGAACTGAGGAAGTAGACAAAAGAAGGAAGAAGTTTACTCCTAGACCTGTGCCACCTCCATCCAATACATCTCAACCTCAAGTGCAACGATTAACTAGGCGTGGTAAGATTCACAAATGTAGTGTGTGCAATAAAGAGGGACATAACAAATCCACCTGTCGAGAGATAAGTCATTTGATCTGTCAATCTTGTTAAAATTGTATGGAAGTTTGATTTGAGCTTGCTAATTCTGGACTGTGGCCTGATTTGTTAAGTTCGTTGAAGTTCTTGATCTTAAGACTTTGGGAACTGAGATCAAATTTCTGTTCAAGCGAAATTTCTAGTTTACTTTTTCTGTTTATATGTTAGTTCTGTCAATCTTGTTAAAATTGTATGGAAGCTTGATTTGAACTTTATAATTCTGGATTGTGGCCTTATTTGTTAAGTTCGTTGAAGTTCTTGATCTTAAAACTTTGGGAACTGAAATCAAATTTCTGTTCGAGAGAAATTTCTGGTTTACTTTTTCTGTTTATATGTTAGTTCTATCAATCTTGTTAAAATTGTATGGAAGTTTGATTTGAGCTTGCTAATTCTGGATTATGGCCTTATTTGTTAAGTTTGTTGAAGTTCTTGATCTTAAGACTTTGGGAACTGAAATCAAATTTATCATGGTGTGGAACTTGATTTTTCACTCTATTTTGATTAATCTGCATATGGCCAACTGAGGTAGCTACTTGCATCTGCTCGTAGTATTAGCAATCATTGAAATTTGTTTTTGAACCATGGTAGAAGTTTGATATTTGTTTGTCACAAACCTTGGTAGCAATCACTATTTTGTTGCTATTTGCTCTGCATTTTGTATTGATGATTATGAAACTGCGACTAGGACAGGTGATCACTTGTTAAGCTTTAATGGATAGGAATTAAGTCTGGACTCTGGACAAAAGCGAGGCAGGGTGCATTATGAAGAGTGATGTTTGTAAATTATAAATTTTTCCCTTCATAGGATAACCTTCTTCCAATCATATTTTAGTTATAAAAATTAGTTGACCTGCTGTAATTTATCATATTTAGACATATGAACATTATTTACAATAAGAAACTAAATAAGAGAAAATGATAATTATGAAGTTGCATAATTATGTTTTTCAGTCATCATGTCTCATGTTCATAAAAAGAAGCATGTCTCATGTTATGGTATGTACTAAATTATTATATGATTTTACCTTCTTCAGGCTCCTTCGCCAGTAGGCCTCAAAATAACAGAAAAAACAAAATTGTACATACCCAAGAGCCCCCACAACCATTCCAACCAACCCAGAATTCTCACACAGCACCTACGCCCACTATTTCATCCCAACGAAAATCTGCAGCAAATAGGTACTCCTATAAGTCAAGGGCTCAATGTGGGTTTGGTGTACAATATGAAGAAAGCATTGGCCGCACTGTTTACAATGTTAGTTTATCCTTACATGCAGCCAGGACTCTCTTGATATTTTTTTATCCTTACTGTTTACAATATGAAGAAAGGCTATTTTGATATTTTTTTTTATCCTTCTCATTTTGCTTCCAGGCTTCTCATCTAAGGTAGTGCTTGAAGAGGGGATAGCACTAGAATATATGCATCATTATGAAGACCCACAAACAAAATTCCCTATTCCTAATGAAAAGGAATTGAGAATGTCAAGGGCTGCAACCTCTAGTGCACCAGAAGGTTCGAGGTTGATTCAGTTTGAGCCACAACCGACAGACTTACCATTTCAACTACAAGGTCTACAATAGTTGGGGCAACCATGTGTCACAACAAGACAACTCTTGGCACAAAGATAAAGTCAAATTCAAAAGACCAAAGACAAATCAAAGAAGACATATATATAGTTTTTTGTGTATTCTTGGCACTTTTGTAAAAGTCATATGGCTATTTTGATTTGCTCTGCACTTTTTCAATTATCTTAACACCTTATGTAGAGGATATTTTGAGTACATGTCTGGGTGAAACTCAAACACTTGAGTATGATTTTATGTAGCTTTTGTTAACATGTACATGCCACTCTACTAGGTTTATGCCAGGTTGTTTATATATATGCACTTTAATATGTGCGTTGATATAAGCTATGAAGAAGGTTAATTGTAGTATCCCTATTTTGCTCCTCAAACTTTTACTAGTATATTGTTCTTAAAGTTTGTATGGTATCCTCTTGAGTCATTTTTGAACTTGAGGATAATTGAAGTTGAGGATAGGCAATAACATTGATATAAGCAAATATGAATTTTCTTTTAACATTTACAATATGCAATCTAATAATGATTCTGCATTGAACATTTATATCCAGAAAAAAACGATAAGGCATTTTTCCTTTACTTACTAACATTACAATTTAAAAGAGTTTTTATAATAAATTACAAAACACATTCAACCTTGCTTAGTAACATTTTATCTTTCTACACATTCAATCACAATTCACCCTATACAATGGGCTTACAAAACAACCAACCACACCCAAATGATAATCAATATGACCATTGCAACTTTGAACTTCATCTCCGCTCTCCCATATGAGGCTTTCAACTTGCTCACTTCACCATGGATTGAAACAAGCTCATCATATAACTTCTCAACATCTTTCCCTCTTTGAAGTTGTCTTCTTTCATCATATAGCTTGTCTATGTCATTGAGTAAATCTTTTATCACTTCATTTGCCCTCCCCCCAAATTCACTATCATGCCAGGTGAAAAAACCACAACCCCCATCCTGTTAACAAGCAATATCATACCAGTGATGGGAACTTTGTGTTCCAGATTGCTGCACAATTAACACAAATAGCAGAAGTAATATATATTGGTGAAGTACTTGTCGGGTCCTAATTTACTCACTCTGATTCTCCCACACCAATTAGTTCATTATATTGGCGACACCAAATTTCATATCCACTATCTTAAGTGCCTCAGATTTTTCCCACGATTTTTTAAAAAAAATTAAATTTAATTACTGTTTGAAAGGGGGAAAGCTACTCTAAAAAAAAGATAATCACATTCTTCTGAATTCAAAGAACAAACAAAATATATGCATATAAATTAGATAATGCCATGCCTTGCTTTATTGGTTTGGTATAATATTAAAAAAAATGCCGTCATTAAGGATTTCATTATGATTAACATCGTGGGAATCCCTTCTAAAACTCCATCATGAACATCTGTTATAACAAAATTAATGAATTTCATTGTTGGATTTAAGCACCAGAAAAGCAACGTACGCACACTGCTGTTATACATATGATTAATCACAATATTTATTATCTTTTTTCACCTGGTAGTAATTCTGGCAACCGTAGAACCACCTACCTTGGTTGCCTTCCATCCAGGACGTCCACCATGGAGCAACAAAGCCATGATGGCACAGTCTCATCGGACCCTCGTACTCCTCCACACGACTGGGCTGCCTCATCAAAACAACCCTTCTTCTGCATCTTCCCGTACTCAAAGTTGAAGATGCTACCATTCCGTCATCGTCGGAACTGATTTCGAAACCCTGTCCCTTCGATTCGTTGACAATTATAGCTCGCCCTTGGATTTTTGGCACCGTCGCAGAGTTCCGCTCCAGCTCTGCTTCATCGCTTCGTTTGACTCTATTTATTATTTCTTTCACAAAACCCATATTATGCATTCCCCCCCCTCATTTGCACTGCGTTTTTGTGACATTTTCACTGACTTTTCTCGTTAATTCCAGTCAGCAGCCATGTCAGCAAAGTTAGTTAGCTAACTTGCTTTTAACGGTCAGCGTTTCCCATCTAACACCTACTATGACTTTTGCACCATATTTATAACCATATAGTTACTTTTACACCTAAAAAAAGTATTTGATGTTAGATGCACTTTTGATAAAAGCTCATGTGCATTTTTGCACATTAACCCTATTTTTTAAATATAATTTTTATTATTTTTTGCTGTTAAAATTGTGAATTGACCTACTGAATTTATCATTTTTGTGTTTATAAATTACAAAATTGTATCAACTTGCTCTCAAAGGCTCGTGCTTGTTACAAATTCAGTTGAACTCGCAAGCTCACACATCGAGTTTACTGTTTTTGTACTTCTAATTTATAAAATTGTATAAAGTTACTTTCAAACTCATGTTAGCTTTTTTTTTTTTTTTGGCTAAAAAAAACTCATTTTAGCTTTTTGAATTTGATAATGTTCATTAGCCTCATATATATAAACATCATAGAAATTTCTTTGTGGAATATGAAAAATTTTGAAGGCTGATGGATTTAATTTTAAGTATTTGGATTTAAAATATATTTAAACAAAATTGTTATATTTTTATATTTTAATTATTTATTCATATATTTTAATAGCTATTGTTTAATCTCGTAAGTTTGACAACCAAGGTGTTGGTTAAAAAAAAAAGGCAACCAAGGTGTTATTATATATACTACTTATAAACTTATTTTCTTGATTTTTTATCATTGTTATCAAACTCGCGAGTTAACTTCTTGAAATTTTTGTTTTTATGTCTATAGCTCATAAAATCACGTCAACCCATTCTTAAACTTGTGCTAGTTCTAAATTCAATTAAACCCACGAGTCCATTTTTACCTTTTTACTTTATAAAGTACTAACCTTTTCAATTTAATCATTCTCAGTGATTTTATATATGAATTTTATAAAAATTTCTTTACTGAATATGATAAATTATGAATATTATCTTTTGTTATATCTTAATTATTTAATTATACACTACTTTCATAAAAAATTATTTAATCATACACTTATTAATTCATATTTTTTATACCTTAATTTCAGCGCATAATTACGTTCATGCCTTAGTTGTGAAACAAGAGAAAGCTACGTGAGAACAACTTTTGCAAGACCGAGTGGATATTGACAGGTGGTACGAGTAACTTTTTTAATTTTGTATTTAATGATAATATCTTTCTCAATTTTTGCTTGGAGAGACCAAATATGCAACATATTGTTTTCTTTTTTTTCTTTTCGACCCATAAAACATGCAAGAGAAAATTAAAGAACAATAGAACATATAGAAAGTATGGTTTAAATGGCTGGAAACCTACGTGCTATCATCATCGATTCTTTTCCTTATAAATTACTCCATCTGGTTCTAATTATAGGACATAGTTACCTAATTTTGTAGAAATTAAGGATCGTTGTTAAAGTGGTTAATCATATTTAATTTCCTAAAATATACTTATCTAAAATTTAAAATGATATTAATTATGTTTTACCTCTGTTTTTAGTCATACATCTCCTGCCTCTCAAATTTTTCTAC
Source organism: Inga leiocalycina (assembly GCA_963242795.1). NCBI lineage: Eukaryota > Viridiplantae > Streptophyta > Magnoliopsida > Fabales > Fabaceae > Inga > Inga leiocalycina. The sequence continues at coordinate 67,693,140 of OY725321.1, forward strand.
CAAGAGGACATCTATTTAATTGGGTATAATACAAATGCAAGGTATTTTTTTAGCCAAGGGAAAAAGATAATGAATTTAATATTTTATTAGGTTATTTTTAGGGAAAAAATCAATCACTTTGGACGGATAGTTAAAGGAACATGTTTTTAAAAAAAATCTTAAAATTATTTCATTTAAAAATTATTATTGAGAAAGTATCAATGGGGATAGTTTGAGAATAAATTGACAAAAATTAGAACTTTGTCCTATAATTAGGACCAATAGCAACTCCGAAATGTTGTTCTATAATTAGGATCGGAGGGAGTAAATTGTTTACTTTTTTTCTTTGGGCCAACTAAATTGTTTACTGGTATGAATCTTAGGTATTATGGGGTCGTATATATGATGGATACTAACGAGATTTTTTTATTGAAGTTCATGAATATCATATTTAGTATACGGATATTAAAAATATTTGGAGATATCTTGTAAATCAATATTTAGCAAATACAGATGATACACGGAGAATCATGATCAATATGTAGGAATGAACTCTTTTACCTCATAATATATATATATAGAAATTTTGTTTTCTGTCATAACTCACGCACATTATATCAATTATACGATAATAATTAAAACAATTCAATACCATGTATTTTTGCCAACCTTGTATGTTAACTGTTCAATTGCCGGTTAACTTCTAAATTTAAAATCAATGTTAACTAAAGTTCCAAAAATCGATCATCTTAATTCTTAAGAAACGAGAATGTAGGTTAGAATCAAAGTCACATTGTTTTTTTTTCAAAAAGAATGAAAATAAAAAGGAATAAATGTTAGCAGGATAAGAATCTTGAATAATTAATACTACCACTCTATTACCCGTTCTTGGAATAAGATATGATGTTACAAATTGGATCAATACCGGAGATAGAATAAAATTTTAACAGCTTTTAAATCTATATTCTTAGAATTTTAGATCATGGGAGGACGGATCTTTCTTTTTTTTTTTCTTGAAAATCACTCATAGGGTCTCAAGCAAACAACATATTACTAGAAAGGTTCTTAGAAGTTATAAAACCCATTCAACAAATTGTAAATACACGCAGAGAGTTGTAAATAAAGACCTTTCTAATAATATGTTGTTTGTTTGGAACCTAAAAATGATTTTCCCTTTTTTCTTTTTCTTGAACATGAATGGTTAATTATTAATCTTTTAATTGGGCGTTATGAGATCAAAATTAGAACAAAGATTTTTGTAAGTAAAATAAGATGGTAGAATATCATCCGCCATGGTCACACTGTATACAAAACTCCAAATGATCAACAAGAATATGAAAAATAAACACTACATTAAAAATTAATAGAAGAAAACAGTGAATAATCTAAAACACCAATCAATCCCGAAAGTAGGGAGTAAGGTCGTAGCTCCACAGTGCGGCGCTTTACATGACCAAAGCCGCGGAGGCGATGGCAAAGGCAACAGATCCGGCGACGGCAAAGCGATTCGTAGCGGCACCGTTCCCAGCAGGCGCGGGAGCCTCAGAAGGAGGCATAGCGATCGAACTAGGAGAATCGGCGGCAGGAGATGGAGATGGAGATTGAGATGGAGAAGGAGAAGATGCAGAAGGCGAAGGAGGAGAGCTACCGCTCGTCGGAGATGGAGAAGCGGCCGGCGATGTCGCGGTGGAAGACGGCGGAGAGGCAGGCGACGGAGATTTCTTCGGTGAAGGAGTTGCCGCTGACTTTGGAGACGGAGCCGGAGACTGAGCCACGGCGGAGAAGACGCACAGCGACGCCATAAGCATCATCAGAATCACAGTTTTCGCGTGAACCATTCTCGGAGGGAGAGAACGAAGAAGAGAAATCGAAGAATCACAGAGAAAAGCACTGATACTGAGAGAGTGAGAATGAAAAAAAGTGAGAAGACAGAGCGAGAATTTATACACAGGTAGAAGAAACGGAAATCGTATGTGAGGACAAGAATGACCGTTGGATCGCGTGATTTGTGATCAGCACGTAGTGAGAGGAAGATCAGACGGTTCGTTTCTCAAAGCGAGTTCGTGGGGCAATGATGAGAGAGTGACGCCAGTTGGGTGAATCGAGACAGTCCACGTGGATGTGGAGGAGGGAGGGTCGTCGGATGCAACAAGGGAAGTGGGGACCGAGGGCAACGGTCAAGAAATTGGCAAGTGTGGGATCCACGAAGGTGGGATTGTCTCCTTTGTCTTGGGTGTTTGGACTTTGGAAACGAGTCTTCATTGAGAGGAATGACCGAATGAATATGATAACGTTAATTACGGGGCGGCAACTTCTCTGCAGTTTTGGTCTCACGGCCCCATGAATATATAAAGAAATTACTCCCTCTGGTCTCATTTATATATAAAAATCATTTTAAACTAATTAACACGTATCAATAAAAGTAGTTTAAAAATACTAAATACCTTGATGTTAATTTTCAATAGCTTCTGATGGAAAAAGAAAGAATAATTTTTAATAGTATCTAGCACCTTAATTTTACCTATGTTGCATCCAGCATGCTAATGTTGTTTTTTCTTGCATTCAACACCTCTGATATTATTGTCTAATTGTTACATTCAATACCTGATTTTATTATATTAATTTATATTCTTTTACTATCCTTATTAAATATAAACATATATGAGAAAAAATATTTACTGCTCCTAAAATTATCAAATGCTTTATAAAAATTATTAATAAGCTATTCTAGACTGCATCCTACTCCCTCAACTCCTTATTTTGGGGCATCTTCTAGAAACATTCTTTGGCGTATAATATACCACTCTTGTCCATATTATAAATTGGTTGTGGAAGAAATTTTTTGTCATAAATATAAGTTCATTGCAAGGATTGTTCATGATTGTTTATCAATCTTATCCTAATTTAATTCTTGTTGGAAAAATAGATATAGGAGAAAGCATGAGAATTATTTTTAAATGCAGAGAGAGAATTTTAATAACTAAACTTGAAAAATTTATCATTTTAAGATATATTAATGACTTCATTGTTATTTCTTGATACATAAGAATTAATTAAAATGATATACTTATAATAAGGATTAGAATTATAAGTGACTTGGAAGAGTCGTTAATACTTATTTATCAATTTTTTCACTAGCGATCAGCTAGGTGATACCATCTTAATTATACCCAAAACAATAAAAATAATTAGGTAAAAAAAAAGTAGGAGCACAAAGATCACATCTTATAATTAAATGTGGGATTTATACTTCACTCTTTTTTTTCCTTTGCATCCGTGTATCTCTCTTCAAATGCATCATATACATTCATTGTGCAAATGCAGAGGATTTGGGTGCAATTGAACGCACATTTTCTCAGTAAGAAAAATTGGAGAGAAGTCCTCCTTAGAAATTTTAATGCTGAGCACCTGAAAATTTTTAATGGGGGGAGTTTTCCCCAATTTCTCTTAAAAGTAGTTGCATTATTGTCAAGGAAATAAAACATTATTCATATCTATCATGAGAAATTCATGTAACTTGAATCTTCTATTCTGGGGACGGAATTGATGATTCAAGTTCTGTAATAGGGGGAGGGATTGTGGGCAAAGTATGAAATGTTAGATCTTATTTGAAAGCTGCACCAATAATTTTTATTTGAGTTAGCAACATCTTGTGATGCATAAAATAAGAAGATTAGAGACAGGAAATGAGTCTTTTCACTTTTCTCTCCATTTTTTATTTACTTAATATCTCAACTATTGGTTCATATTTTATAGATGAGATTTATTGTAATATAATAATATTATAATTGTAGATTTTTATTATATTTAATATTGTAATATTATTTAATACTCCCTCCGGTCTTAATTATAGGACATATTTATCTAACTTTGAAGAAATTAAGAATAGTAGTTAAATTAATTAATCTTATTTTTTTTCTTAAAATACCTTTATTTAATACATACAAGAAATCATGTTCTGTTCATGTTGATCACTTGCCTTGATGGAAAGCAAGTGATCTTGCCTCTCATTAAAATGGAGCTATGCTAGTTTGGTTCGAGTGGAATTAAAGAAAAGAAAAGTTACAATTTTTTAAAAATAGAGATGATGACGTTGATAGTGTTAAATTGATTTTCTTATCCTTTATTCTTATAAATAAAAGAAACAGTAGAATTGATGTGTATGTGAAATTAATGAATTGTAAGTATTACTTACTTTATAGAATACATAGGTGTATTATAAAATTATTATTGTGTTTCATTATTATTGAGAAAGTATCAATAGGGGTATTTTGGGAAAAAATTGACAAAAATTAAAACTTTATCCTATAATTAGGACCAAGATCAACTCTCAAATGTTGTTATATAATTAAGACCGGAGGGAGTATATAACATTAAATCTCACCCATTAAAATATGATCCAATGGTTGAGATATTAAATGGAGGAAATGGTTAGTGGAGATAACCATTTCCCGTAACTGAACTAAAACTTTTAGGACCATAAAATTAATTTCACAAGTGGAAAAAAAAAAGTTAGAATGCCCCTAGCCCTATTCAGGGGTCTGGAGACAAATTGACAACTTGTTTGCAATGCAGCAGAGGAAAATGTGAAGCAGAGAAGTGAGCCCAAAAAGATAGTAATTGATTTTTATTAATTATAGAATAGCTAATTGTTTGAAGTTTTGAATGCTTTTATGAACAAGACTGTTGTGCGTGGTCATGGGTCTTTCCCTTTAGACATGTGAAGGTGGGGGCAAGGTCTTGTTTGGACGTGACCAACAAGCATTATGAATTCCATATAATATTTAATATTTTGTGGTTCATGGGACAAGAAAAGAAAAGGCAAAACACAAAAGCGAAACCAAATTCACACCCTCCTTGCGGTCAAAAGCATTCACTTAATTTTTCCAAGAAGAAGAAGAAGAAAAAGCATTAATTTAAAGTGCCAAAACCAAACGGTCTAAAGTAAATTTTGTCCCGTCCTTCTCATTACAAAGCTAAAGCTAAAATTGTACCACCATGGCTCCATGACTCCCTCTTTCCTTTTTGGTCTTTTCTCTCTAGAAGAATCGGAAGAATTTTGCTTCTAGGTTAAGCTTTTAAAATAAAGACCTACATGGAATCTTCTCAAATATGAAATAATATCAATTCAGATTCTGAAATGAACGAATTAATGCGAATTGTTTTTAGGATTGACCTCAGATTAAATTTTGTAGTGAAATTGCTTAATTGCTGTTAAGTAGAAAAGAACCGAAATAACAACAACCTAACAAATAAGAGTTTTAATTGATCAAAATGACAATAACAACAAAAGTATTATGACTAATTCCATTGAGATCTCCGGCTTAATATTATAACAATTACAGCTCATCGCCCTTGATATTGTTTGCTTTGAAGGCCTATCACCCTTCATGGTTTTAAAACGCATCAAGAGAAAGACATATCTAGATCCTTATAAGGCGTCTTTCTTTCCCCTCCCTAGCCGATATGGGACTTCACAATCTACCCACCTTTGCGCTTAGCGTCCTCGCCGGCACATCGACTCGAACATGGCTCTAATACTAATTGTAATATCTCAACACCTCGCTCTTGATATTATCCGCTTTGTGGGCCTATCACCTCTCACAGTTTTAAAACGCAAGTCCCACATCGATTAAGAAAAAGAACGAAAAATGTCTTATAAAAATCTAGATACTTCTCCCTTTCGGAGCATTTTAAAATCATCACAACAGTTAAAGTGTTAAGATTCTTGAAAAAAACATGTATGAATCTCTTTTATTCAAATCGGTAGTTGAGTTTTAAACTATAAGATATTTGTTTATAATTTATTTTTTATCTTGGATAATAATATGTTTTCTCATTTTTCACGCTGGTGAAGTAACTCATACACCCTTAGGGTTTGTTTGGTATGACGGGAGGGAAAGTGGGTGAAGGGAAAATTTTTTTGAGTTGAATTTAAAAATATTAAAGAAGTGGGGTTAAAATTTTTTAATTAATTTTTCTTACTCTTTTATCTTTTATATTCTTTTTATTAAAATTTTATTACCCCACTTTTTCAATCTTTTAAAATTCAACTCATAAAATTTTTCCGTCTCCTCCCTTCACCTCCAAATCTATCACACGAAACAGACCCTTAAATAATCAAACTCGCAACCTCTTAAATCAAAACTTAAGAGAGTGTTTAGTATTATGGTATGAGCAGCTTTTTTATTAATATGTTGCAAACGGTAAAAATATGTACCGTAATGTTGTAATGTGGAAAACATATCCCAAAATGCTGTGTCAAAAATCGTTAAAGAACGGGTTTAATGATTTGACAGATATTTTCTTAATTAAAACTGAAATCGTTCCATGTAAGAACAATTTTAAATTTGTCCTCTTATGGTCTACAATTATGTGCTACTCCCTACTTATGGTAGAGGAAACGGAGAAGCGTGTAGAGTCTAAAAACCTGTTTGGTTCAAAGGAAGGGAATGGAAAGTGGGGGGCTCATTTTACATCCCCTCCAAAACCCCCCAATTTAAAGGAGATAAAAATAAAGAGATGAGAAAGATTTGGAACCCCTTATTTGAACCCTTCCTCTCCAATTTTTTTATACCAAATAAGGGAAGAGACTAATTTTTCATCCTCTCGCATTCCCTCCCCTCCAAACAAATAGGCCCTAAGAGTGAAAGTTGATAATTAATTTAAATATCTAAACTTTAGTTAAAATCATTCTTACATGGAACGATTTCAGTTTTAATTAACATATTAGTAAAAAAGACCAGCTGAAACTTGTGCATAATAGTATTTGTTTATACTCTTTGGTCTTCACCTCAATGTCTTGATCAATTTGCAAAATTTCATTGGCTATTATTATCACAGTCAAATATAAAATTTGTAATAACTAGAAAAATCGCACTCAAATTGAGAGGCGCATATAATTTAAATCTGAGTATTGAATTGTGATTATGATTTATGATATAATTTAGGTATTGATAAAAAAAAAACTACTTAAAATTTGAGTATTGAATTATAACTAAAACATCACAATTTTGTGACATCTAACATCCTGAAATTTCTAACTCAGAATAATAATAAGCCTGAAAGCTGACATATTGGAGACCTTCCGACGACAATCATTGTTTTCTTTTCTTTTCTTTTCTTTTTTCATAAACAACATTTATTTCTTTTCTGTAGCATAATTTTGACACAATTGACACTTTTTTCTGTTTTTGGTATTGATTAGTACCATTATTTAAAAGGGCTAATAGCTCAATATCATCTAATACACCAATTCAAACCTGATACGTTAGGATAAATAACACGAAAATGTCAAAAGCGGTAAAATAGATTATATAAAAAATTCAAAAGAGAAATATGACTAAATAATAAAAAAAATCCAATATAAAATTAAAATATTATTCACGCTAATAATAATAATACTCCTAATAATTTAGAATACACAATAAAATAATTAAATGAATATATCGTCAGAACTCTCTGTATCGTAAGATTGGAAGGCAAAAAAAAAAAGAACTCAGGTTCGACAAAGACTCCTAAATCTCTCTACACCAGCAAAGAGGCTGCGAGAATCACAACGGCGGCAGATCCGGCGGCGCTGAATCTGTTCAAAACGGCACCGTTTGCAGCCGGAGCAGGTGCTTGCGATCCCGATGGTGTGGCGGCAATAGACGTAGTAGGAGAGCTGGCCGGAGTAGATTTAGGTGACTCAGAGGGAGACATGGGAGGAGAAGGAGGAGAGTTGACGGTGGCCGGAGAAGGAGCAGTAGCAGATCCACTCTCAACAGGAGGAGAAGCCATCGGTGAGTTTGCAGAAGGCGTCGCTGCCATGGGAGCCGGAGCCATAGCCTTCCGTGGTGGAGCAGCCATCGGCGACTTCGCCGGTGAAGAAGCCGGAGATTGTTGAGCCATTGTCGAGCTCACCAACAAAGCAGCAACTAGCATCAACACAATTCTGGAGCTCGCCATTGTAGAGAAATAGAAAGAGGAAAAATTGCTAAGAACAAAGATTATATAAAAAGAGAGAGGGAGAGAGTAAATGTGGCTGAGAATTCAGAACGTTCAAGCTCTGGTAATGGTGCTTGGTTATGAAATCTGGGTTGTGAACGAAAGAAGGGATTGAGGGGTATTTATAGAAGGAGAAACGCGAGAAGATACGATTTAAGCCGTTGATGAAGACAAAGAGTAACACGTATGATCTCGAGGATAATCGAACGGTCTATATTGACTTTTTAAAGTTTGAAAGAAAGGAAAGTACGAAACGCGGAGAGGAACGGGCCAAGCGGTGATTTGGTAAGAGCTTCGGCTTTTGCTGAGGGTAATTTAGTTATTTGAAAGATAAAAAAATTCTCGAATAGTTTGTAATGACTTCAAAAGAATTAACTCGTTTGAAACGATATTTTGAAATTCACATATATCATGGTGGTTTTTTTATGTCTTTCTTAAAAATTTCATTATAAATAACATTGAATTTTAAAATCATCTTTACCAGTTAAAGTGTTAGGATTCTTGAAATACTCCTTCCGGTCCTAATTATAGGATAACATTTGAGAGTTGAACTTAATCCTAATTATATGATAAAATTCTAATTTTTGTCAATTTCTTCCCAAAATACCCCTTATTGATACTTTCTTAATAATAATTAAACACAATAATAATTTAATAAGAATATATCAGAAGTTGTTGAGGAAGATCGACGACGCCGGATTGTGTAAGAGCTTGGAGAAGTCGTGTGTGAAGCAAGAGAAGTACAAGAAAAAATAGAGAATTAACGTAATTGAATGTCATTTTAAATTTTAAATAAGGGTATTTTAGGAAAATAAATATGATTAACTAATTTAACCACACTATCCTTAATTTCTCCAAAGTTAGGTAAATATATCCTATAATTAGGATCGGTGGGAGTAACATATATGGAACTCTTCTACCCCTAAATCAGTAGTTAGAAGCTCTCAGATGACCCTTAAATCCTTATCCAGCAATTTTAATAGTTGCTCTGGTGGCCGCGAGATCCAACCAAACGGGTAAGATTCACTAGTGAAACTTTAACAACCCAATCAGTTATTAAGTTTATTTTTTCAAAAATTCATATTAAAGAATGATTTCTTATTAGATTACTTGAATATTGAATATTTTTAAGGATATTAATACTTCTCCAATCAAGGAGAATCATTAGAGAGACAATTAATCAAGTATTTGGAAATTAGATTCGAATTGAACCTCATCTAACTGATTTTCATGGGTATATTACACAGCATTTAGAAATACAATTCCTTTTGCTATTAAGGCCGGATTAGCATTCACAATGTGTGATGTCCTATCTAGTAACCACCCATTTAAATCTCTTATCAGCGTACAACCGAGCAATTATTTTACTAATATGCAGCAAATAATAGAAACTAAAAAAACATGCTACAGTGCTAAAAAGTGGAAATCGTCTACAACTTGTCTACAATGATTTTAGAATTGTCTACAACTTGTTCACTACAACGAGTTTGATGATGTGACAGATATTTTCTCAATTAAAATTAAAATTGAAATCGTTCCATGTAAGAACGTTTTTAAATCTTAAGCCCTGTTTGGTGCGTGATATTTAAGGACAGGGAGTGGGATTAGATCAGGGATTGAGTCAGAATGTGTCGTTTGGTATAAGGGACTATGGGTAACCAGGGATTGGGAATACCACGAAAGTGGGATTGCTGCAAAGCCACCTCCCCCTGGTATTGTGTTTTGAATCCCGGGATTGTAAAATTGTGAAGATAAAAATACCCTTAAATAAAATATTTCTAGACAAAAATCACCCCAATCATAACCTAAAATCCCTCTCAAATATTCACTACCTCTTTTTTTCCCCTCACCATCGATGTCTCAATTTCACACGGTTTCCCTCACCGCCGCTCACTCCATCGCCTCAGCACCGATCACTTTCCCCCTTTCTCTCTGTCGAAGATGTGCATTGTTGGCTATTAATTAGCGATTTGATTGTGATATCGAGATGTCTCTCATCTCTATATCAGAAGTCAAAGCCACGAACCTATTAGACGAGAGCTCTTTAATGTTCGTTAGCTTCGTAAATGGGTTTTTATTTATTTGTTTGGTCACTTTGAATCCATAGCCTTCTGATTTTCCTGTTTTGCTAATTTCACGGCAATAAATATACCTTGTTTACTTGGTTCTTCAGAAATATATTTGAAGTTTTTACTAGATGAACCTTTCCTATTATGACGATCGCGACGACGAGTTCAACACTGATTTCCCTGAGGATTTGGTTGATCCATCAAGTTTGGGATTAGGACAGGGTATTTGAGTCTTTTTATAATTAGTACTTGTCTATTAAATAAGATTGGTAAAATCATTCCCTCCAATTAACACCTCATACCAAACATATTTTTAAAGCATCAATCCCAATCCCAATCCCAATTCATATCCCTATCCCAATCCATCAAAATTCAATACCACGTACCAAACAGGGCCTTATGGTCTGCAGTTGTGGTATTGTCCAAAAATAAAGGCTAACACTTAGATCTTGTTTGGTTGGAGGTTTTTTAAAGTTAGGTGAAGGTTAGAGTTTAAATTAAAAAATTTTGTTTAATTGGAAAGAGGAGAGGTGAAGGGTAGGAATTTTTTTTGTTCTTTAATACCCATCTCCCCTTCTTTTTCTACTTTCCAAATTTAGGGGTTTTTAAGGTGAGAGAAAATTTGTATTTCGTCCTGATTAAACTGCTCATAGCAATTTTTTGATATTTCATAGTTACCCTCTCAATCAAAAACCCTTCTTTCTTGTCAATACTTCTGGTCGAACTTCACTCGGCTTCTTTACTACATTTATCTCCTTCACTCATCTCCTCCTCCAACATCACCGCCGTTGCCTGCTCCTTCACTTAATACCTCCTTCTTCACCATCTTCTCTTTGCAAGTGAGGAAGGCCACAAACAATTGAAGAAAAGGCCTCATGAACGTTGTGGTTGGTGATGAGTTTGAGAGCTGTGGCCGGCGAACTTAGAGTAAGGAGGTTGAAGATGGAGGAACTTAGAGCAACCCAGAAAAAAGAACTAATCGATCTCAAATAGTGGACAGATCTAAACTAAATAAGTTTGCTTTCCTGGTCACTTTGCCCTAAACTAAATTTTTATAGTTTATGACATAAGATGCACCTGATAAAAAATTAAAACAAAAACCTAAAGTTTTGATATTTAAATTAAGAGCCAGCCTTTATTATTGAACTCTACGGGCCCGTTTGGTATGGTGGAATTCATTTTGATGGAAATGGATATGGAGATGGATATGGATATGGAGATGGATATGGAAATGGATATGGAGTTTAAAAGTGTGTTTGGTATGTCATGGAAGTGAGTACTGATTTTTAAATAAAAATACCAAAATACCCTTCTATTTTTTTTTCCAAAAATAATCTCTCATCACCACAGCAACAGTAATAGTGGAGTTAGTTCCCTTTTTTTTTTGTCGAATAAGGCAGTCCGAATTCGCAATCCCAGAAATTGCAAACCATGTTCAATAATCAACAATACATTTGTGAAGCAAAAAGAAAAGGAAAAGGAAATCGAACACTGTGATTCTGTGAAGCAAAAAGAAAAGGAAAAGGAAATCGAACACTGATTCTGTGAAGCAAAAAGAAAAGAAAAAGGAAATCGAACACTGTGAAGCAAAAAGAAAAGGAAAAGGAAATCGAAGCACTATTGCTGTTCATGTTCTTTAGCTTTGCTGCAACTAATTGCGGGAGAAGATGACGGCGAGTTGGTGGGTGATGGTGGAGTGAAAGGAGGAGGTGTGATCTGCAACCCAGATCTGGAGATCTGCAGCTATTGAAGAGGATGGAGAAGGGGAAAGCACCGCCACCGTTGTCGTTCATCTGGATTTGAAGCTGCCTTTGTCATTGCTGGCGGTGGGGTACCTGGTTGCCGACAGTGGGGTGGGAGGAGGTGGTGGTCAGGCGTGGTGGGTAAATGTCAGGGAGGGCAGCGTGGGAAATGAGAGGATGGAAATGCAAATCTGAGGTTTATTGATGGAATTATTTTGGTGGAATTTGCTGATGTGGCTTCCACATTAAATTCCAATTCCAAGATCAATTCTTTGTACCAAACATGCAATCAATATGGAATTCAATTCCAATTCCAATTCCATATGTTTAATTCCACTGTACCAAACATGCCCTACATGTTTCTCCATTTCCTCCACCACAGGCTTGGGAGTCGCACACAATTACATTACTATAAAGGGAAAAATTTAAAATCGTTCTTACATGTACCGATTTCAATTTTAATCAAGAAAATATCTGTCACATCACTAAACAAGTTCTTGAAGTGAAGAAAATGTGTGTAATTTTTTTTTTTGAGATTAAAGACGGCCAAACATAGTTTGGAAGTTACAAATCAGTAAGCAAAAGACAAATTAGACCGCATAGTTGCGATCTTGATCCAAATAAGTAAGACATTGAGGGGGCGGATCTGGCAAGATTGCCAGGTCAACATCTAGATGATGAGCTTCCTTAGCCAATAAGTCAGCGCACCGAACACCTTCTCTTGGCACCCAGTGGATCTCTATATCCCAGTCAGAGTACAGTAAATCTCTGGCAGCATTTATCTCTGTCCTCAACGGATGATGTATGCTCCCATCCCTCATGATCAGATTGTATAGTTCAAGGGAATCCGTGTAAGCCAGGACCCTACAAAAGTTTCGTTCCTTGCACATCTGGAGACCAGTTAGGAGTGCTGAGAGCTCTGTCGAAGTTGAGGGTGCGAAGCCCAGCTTCTGTTGAAAACCTAGAACCCATTGTCCCCGATCATCACGTACTAATTCTCCACAAGTCGCAAGACCCTGTTGAAAAATGTGTGTAATTTTGAAATCGTTCCAGCAGTGAACGATTTTTGACGCAACATTTGGGAAATGTTTTTCGCCATGTAGGGTTGTAGTACATTGGCAAAAAAGCCCAGCTGGAACTTGTTGATAATAGTTTTTGTTTATCCTCTTTAGTCTTTAGTCTTTACCTCAATGGTTCAATGGCAAAATCAATTTGCAAAATTTAAATGCCTATTATTATAGCAGTCAAATATAAAATTTATGATAAACTAGAAAAAAGAAAAATCCCTGTCTAAAATGGTAGAATGAAATAAAAACACACATAAATTGAGAGGAGCATATAATTTAAATCTGAGTATTGAATTATAATTATGATTTTGATAAAAAAAAATTATAATTATGATTAATGATGTTACAATTTAAGTATTTAAAAAAATTACTATAAATTTGAATATTGAATTATAATTAAAACATCACAGTTTTTTTACCCTGTTTATCTGCATCCTAAATTCTAACCCAGATTAAAAATAAAAGCCTGAAAGCTGAAAGACATCACTTGAACACAGATATCAATATATCATTGATTTCTTTTCTTTTCTTTTCGTAAACATCATTGATTTCTTTTCTATAGCATAATTCTAACACATAATTGACACTTTTTCTCTGTTTTTGGCGTTATTATTTAGAAGTGCTAAATGCTAACAGCTCAATATGATTCAATACACCAAGTCCATCCTAATACGTTAGAATAAATTACACGAAAATGTCAAATGTGGTAAAATAAATTATATATTAAGAATTGAAGGTAAACAAATTATATATAAAGAATTCAAAGGAGAAATAAGACTACATAATAAAAAACCTGGCCAAAAAGAGACTAAATAATAAAAAAAATATCATTCACGCTAATAATAAAATGGAATACACAATAAAATAATTAAATGAATGTATCGTCTCGTCAGAACTCTATGATATGGAAACACAGTAAAAATCTCTCGATTGGATAAAGACTCCAAAATCTCCCTACACCAGCAACGCGGCTGCGAGAATCACAACGGCGGCGGATCCGGTGGCGCTGAATCTGTTCAAAACGGCACCGCTTGCAGTGGGAGCAGGTGCTTGGGATCCCGATGGTGTGGCGGCGATAGATGTTGTGGGGGAGTTGGCCGGAGTAGACTCAGGTGACTCAGAGGGAGACATGGGAGGAGAAGGAGGAGATTTGACGGTGGCCGGAGAAGGAGCAGTAGCAGATCCTCTCTCAACAGGAGGAGAAGCCATCGGTGAGTTTGCAGAAGGCGTCGCTGCCATCGGAGCCGGAGCCATTGCCTTCCGTGGTGGAGCAGCCATCGGCGACTTAGCAGGTGAAGAAGCCGGAGATTGTTGAGCCATCGTCGAGCTCACCAACAAAGCAGCCAATAGCATCAACACAATTCTGGAGCTCGCCATTTTAGAGAAAGAGAAGAGACAAAAAAATTCTAAGAACAGAGATTGTATATATATATAGAGAGAGAGATCAAATGTCCCTGAGAGTTCAGAACGTTCAAGCTCTAGAAATGGGTCTAGGTTACGAAGTCTGAGCTGCGAGAGAAACGGGGGAGTGAGGGGTATTTATAGAAGGAGAAACGCGAGAAGATGCGATTTCATCCGTTGATGAAGACAAAGAGTGTCAAGTACGATCTCGAGGTTAGTCGAACGGTCTATATTGACTGTTCAAAGTGTGAAAGAAGGGAAACGCGGAAAGGAAAGGGCCAGACGGGTGCGGGTCCAAGCTGGGATTTGGTAAGAGCTTGGCTTTTGCTGAGGGCAATTAATTAGTTATTTAATTCTAGAATACTAGAATGTAATGACTTCAAAAATATTGAATTTTAAAGGGAAAATTCCAAAAAACTACACTCAAAATATGTAAAGGACAAATCAGTACAACGAAATTCAAAAATTCCAAATCAGGCGGGTGTCAGAAAAATGAGCAATTTGTCCTTTTGAAATTTCGGCCAAATTACGAAAATGCCCTTAGCCCTCAGTCGCAATAACAACATAGGAGTTGTTAATGGCGAATCATCAGTTGTTAATGGCGAGGTGAGTGTTGTTATTGGCCCTGAAACTTGTTAAGTGTTGAAAGAAGAAATTGGAGTTGTTAATATCGAATCCGGAGTTGTTAATGGCGAGATATGTGTTGTTATTGGTCCTGAAATTTGTTAATTGTAAAAGAAGAATTGCAGTTGTTAATACCGAATCCAAAGGTGTTAATTCCGATGATCATGTTGTTATTCTGAAGTGTGCATGAAGGGCATTTTTGTAATTTTGCCGAAATTTCAAAATGACAGATTGCTCATTTTTCTGACACCCGCCTGATTTGGAATTTTTGAATTTCGTTGTACTAATTTGTCCTTTGCATATTTTGAGTGTAGTTTTTTGGAATTTTCCCAATTTTAAAATCAGCTTACCAATTCAAGTTCTTGGATTCTTGAAATAACATATATGAAACTCTTGAGATTGAGGAGAGGAGGAGAGGAGGAGGGGAGGAGGTACCGACTCTCGAACCCCAGGCATCATAGAATGAGAGAGCAGTATATATGAAACTCTTTTACCCCAAATCAGCAGTTGAGTTTTTACGCTGTAAGATATTTGTTGATAATTTATATTTTATTTTGAATAATTGTATTTTGTTTTTCATTTTTCACCCAATGAAGTGACTCGCACATCCTTAGGGTGTGTTTGGTTTGAGGATAAGGGAAGGAGTGTAGGGGAGGGGAGGGAGGTAAATTCTAATTTTATAGAGGAGAAATTCAAAATTTACCTTCTTATTTTTTTTTAAAATTTTGGATTCCAAACTTTAGGTTGGATATTTAATTTAAACAAATCATTGATGATACTTAAAGGTTGAGATGCATCTAGCATCTTGAACTAAATTTGTATAGTTTAGGGATGCATCTAAAAAAATTAAAACAGAAGCCTAAAATTTAGATATTTAAATTAAGGCAGCCTATTATTGCTTCTCCATTTCCTTCATTACAGGCTTGGCAGTCGCACATAATTATAGACTATAAAAGGATAAATTTAAAATCGTTCTTATATGGAACGATTTCAATTTTAATTAAGAAAATATCTTTTACATTATTAATGTCAACACTCATTTACATTTCGATATTCAAAGAGTAATAAAGACAGAATCTCATGGGTATACAGAAAAGTAAAATTATACTGAGAAAAATATTTTTTTACAATCCCCACGTCGTTCGTTGGCAAAATACAGAAAATACAGCGGAAACTTAATATTTACATAATTCTTCAAAATATCTAAGTATAAACAAATTATAATTACGATCTTGTCCTCGCTTCGAGACTCGAGCCAATTACTTCTCGACGTTTACGTCTTTGCCTTTTTAATCCATTGGCACTCGCTGAGATGTTTATTTAAAAATAGGGTGAGATTTCGAAGAATCTCAGTAGAAACATGCTATCGTTCATAGAAAATGCGAAAAGTAAATATGATATATGTTATGTATGCACCAATTAATGAACAATATAAACACATCATCTGCATGTATACATGAGTAGGGCCCAGCTCCACTATTCTGCACCAGTTGGGTTCTCACCAATTCCAGTGTAAGTGCCTCTGGCACTACTGACCTATCTCTGGGCAAAACATGTTGATTAATAAAGTATATTTACAACAATGACAACCACACAATCATATAACTATGGCATGATGTATGAAGGATAATGTCCCTACCTCAATACTTTATAATCCTCTGTTTAACGGTGTCGTAAAGCGTGTCGTTCCGGCTCTTTACTCGGTTCTAAAATATTAAATGTACAAGAAATAGGTATAATCTATCCAAGTATCATTTTAGACTCTTTTATAGTGTTTATTGTGGCTATATTAGTCTATGATGAAAATTTATCAAAATGCCCCCGAGACCCCGGCTTGGCCCTATCATACCTAGCCGATGGCATATTTTCCCAAAAATTTGACTACGGCTATTCTGACTTATTTTTGTGCAAGGAATCCATTTTTGGGCTCAAAATCACCAAATTCACTGTGAAATTATGAAAATACCCTTAACAGCCCCTATTTAGGGATTTCAGTGGCGTTTTCGTAATTATGCGTTTTCGGCTTCTACTGAAAAGTATCCAACTGTAACCCCATCTATTTTTGCCCACTGAGTTCAATGGAATCATTTATTTCATGAAAGTCCAACTCCTACTACCAGTTCTAGTTCTGGCCGAAAATATTAAGAAAAAAATGAAAAAAATGGGGTTTTGTGTTTTAGCTTCGCTTCTAAAACTTATACTCTTCCACTTCTAATCCTTGATTAACTCATTTAAACACTTCTTAATCATGATTTAAAGGATTTTAGGTAGCATAACCCCTTAGGGTTATGGCTTTTCCAATTTTACAACTCAACTCAAAAATCATAAAAACCAAACAACAATTACCAACAACTTCATACTAACATAAAGTTGAGATTGATATAATTACCTCTTAACTTCTTGGATTCTCTTACTCTAGGCACCTCCTCCCTCACTTCTTGATCTCAAAGCGTGACTTCACCACCATGGATTCATGAGAAACAAGAGTTTAGAGAAGGATTATAAGGAAATGCTATAAGAAAACCAAAGAAACCTTACTTACCTTAACCTCTTCTTCCTCCTTCTCTCTAATCTTCAAGAACTTCACAAGCTCTCTCTCTCTCTTTTCCTTGTGTTATGGCTGAATGTGTCTTGAAAGAGGAGGCAACAAGTGTTTTATTAATTAAGTCTTTCTTCTTCCTAGCCCTTGATTTAATCAAGAGCTCCCGATGTGAAACTTGTCACAAACCCTTCTCTTTCTTCATGATTTCTTCATTGACTTGCCATTAAATGGAATCAATTATCTTCCTTTCTCGCTCCTCAATCCGTGCTCTCTCCCCTTTTTGCTCCAAGTAACCCATTCTTCTTTTTCTATGTTCACAGTTACACTCTTTCATGCAATCATATTTCTCATTTCTTCACTCAAGCTTCTCCCATTATGTATTACACCATCATTCATGTTGTGTACACTCCATCTTTGCCATGATTGATATGTGCATGCAGTATAGTCATCATCACCTTCTTCTTGTAGCATGTGATCATGATTTAATATTTTCCCATTACTTTCATGCTTGGACGAAAATTAAAGAGAGGAAAGGAAGGAAAAATTGTTTTTCACAATTCTATAATTCACATAATTGGTTTATATATAATCCCTTCCTAATTTCACAATTCTTGATTTATTCCACCAAGAATAATCCCATTATGCATTTTCCTTTATTTTCCTTAGTTAATTGAAATTATCTCCAATTAATTGGAAAATAATTAATCTTGGGCTAAATTGGCTAAATTATGATTTTGCTATCACCTTTGTAATTTAATTCATTTCTTGAATTTATTTACCCATTTCCTTATAAATATGAATATTTCCAAATTCACAAGATCCAAATTCATGAATATTCACTATTTAAGTGAATTTATCAATTAATTATAATATATTTTTGGTGAATATAAAATTTGGGGTGTTACAATTAAATTCAATTTTGTAGTGAATAAGCTGTGTTTAACTTTGAAAGGGTTAAAGGGCTTAAATGCCCTAAAAAATCTCATATAAGGGTATTGGACGCCTGAAAGGTATCGAAAGGGTAAATATATCTTGAAAGTGTTAAAAACAGGGTAATTTTGCGCTTCTGTTAAAGAGCCAAACAATCTATCGATAATTAACCAAGATGACGTGGCTTTGCCACATAGGATATTATGTCATCTAAATGTCACATCATCGTTATCACTCTTGCTGAAAAAAAGGAAACACTACTACAGAATATAGATACTGCTACTCTAAAAGACGTCCCTTTTTAAAATAGGGACGTCTAAAACATAGGCGGTGACATTTTTGTAATTATGTGTGGGAATTTGGTAGCTTTAGACGTCCCAAATTCAATTTGGGAGGTCTAAAGTAAATTTTTTTTTTACACTTTAGATGTCCCAAATTTCATTTGGGATGTCTAAAGTGGTACTTTAGACATCCCAAATTCAATTTGGGACATCTAAAGTGATGTCTAAAATAAAAAAAAAAATTTGCACTTTAGATGTCCCAATTTCCATTTGGGACATCTAAAGTGTAAAAATAAAAAAAAAATTAATTTTTTTTTTACTTTAGACATCCCAAATTTAATTTGGGACATCTAAAGTGACGTCTAAAGTAAAAAAATAAAAATTTTTTTACACTTTAGATGTCTTAAATTCCATTTGGGACATCTAAAGTGTAAAAAAAAAAAATTAAATAATTTTTTTTTTTACACTTTAGACGTCCCAAATTCCATTTGGGACGTCTAAAGTAATTTAAAAATTTTCTTGCGACCTGTATTGAATATAAGGGACGCTCATGCCTTATATTAAATAAAGGGAAGCTTTCCTTCCTCTCTCTCTCTCGCTCCCATAGCAGTTTTCAATTTCTTTGATAAGAGTTGCAGAGAAATACTCACATTCTATAGATTCAAATAGCTTTTTCCTTCGGTGTTTTCGCCATCGTCCCCCCTCTCATCATGCCCTTCGGTGTATAGCTTTTTCCTTCGGTGTTTTCGCCATCGTCCCTCCTCTTATCATGCCCTTTGATGCCTCTATTTGCGACGGTAACTCTCTCTTTATCACTTCTCAAATCTTACATGCTTGTATATTTATTATTATTATTATATAAGTTCCTCTCTTTTTTACACAATCAGATCTGGTACAGTGTATCTGGGTAAAAAATGGATTTTTTGAATTTTAAAGTTTGACTAAAAGAAGTTTGAACAAAGCTAGCAAAGTGGTGGAAGTGTGGTGATGCTAAAAAAGGAAATTCCGGAGCCAAAAAGAGAATGGAGAAAACTAGCATTTATGTTCAACAAAACTATTATAGAGGATTCTCGTCTGGAACTTGTGTTTGTTTTCGTAATTGATGACCTCAACATCTACAGGAAATTTGAAATTCAAATGACTTTAAACGTCCCAAATTGAGATTTGGGATGTCTAAAGTCCTACACAAGGGGACTTTAGACGTCCCAATTTTAGATTTGGGACGTCTAAAGTGGGGGACTTTAGATGTCCCAAATTGAGATTTGGGACGTCTAAAGTCCGCCCTTTAGATGTCCCATTTTTTTCTGACGTCTTTTCTTAAAACATGTTACGCTCCCCCCATAGATGTCCTCCCAATTTTTAGACGTTAAAAATGCCAAACTAGAGACGTTAAAACCCATTTTTATAACAGTGAAACCTCTTGGTCAATATCATCTTCTCCAGCGAACAGCTCCTTGTCATCTCCTCCTCCTTCGGCGAACGGCAAAACGGCAGAGAACAACAAACATGATTTTGAATCAACAAAACATGATTTCAAATCAGCAATGAACACAAGCGGGGGTTAAAGTGCAGTGAGGACCGAAGGTGCAAATTCATGGTAGAGAACTAACCATTTTGCCATTCCTGGACCAATCCGACTGCCACAATGTCCCAAAAATGAAAAAGAAAAACTGAAAAAACTAAGATCAAGTTCACTTTTCATATATTTTTTCAGTAATCCAAATAAGGCCAGCCACATCCTAACATAGCCACAATCTAATATACCTTTTTAGCTTGGAATATGAATCTGTTATGCAATGCTGCATTTTGAGAAATTACCAAGTAAAATAACGGTCCTCGTGGAATTGGGGGCCGTTTTCTTTTCTATAGCAGAATTCTAACACATAATTGACACTTTTTCTCTGTTTTTGGCGTTATTATTCAGAAGTGCTAAATGCTAACAGCTCAATATGATTCAATACACCAAGTCCATCCTAATACGTTAGAATAAATTAGACGAAAATGTCAAATGTGGTAAAATAAATTATATATTAAGAACTGAAGGTAAAAAAAATTATATATAAAGAATTCAAAAGAGAAATAAGACTACATAATAAAAACCTGGCAAAAAAGAGACTAAATAATAAAAAAAATATCATTCACGCTAATAATAAAATGGAATACACAATAAAATAATTAAATGAATGTATCGTCTCGTCAGAACTCTATGATATGCAAACACAATAAAAATCTCTCGATTGGATAAAGACTCCAAAATCTCCCTACACCAGCAACGCGGCTGCGAGAATCACAACGGCGGCGGATCCGGTGGCGCTGAATCTGTTCAAAACGGCACCGCTTGCAGTGGGAGCAGGTGCTTGGGATCCCGATGGTGTGGCGGCGATAGATGTTGTCGGGGAGTTGGCCGGAGTAGATTCAGGTGACTCAGAGGGAGACATGGGAGGAGAAGGAGGAGATTTGACGGTGGCCGGAGAAGGAGCAGTAGCAGATCCTCTCTCAACAGGAGGAGAAGCCATCGGTGAGTTTGCTGAAGGCGTCGCTGCCATCGGAGCCGGAGACATTGCCTTCCGTGGTGGAGCAGCCATCGGCGACTTAGCAGGTGAAGAAGCCGGAGATTGTTGAGCCATTGTCGAGCTCACCAACAAAGCAGCCAATAGCATCAACACAATTCTAGAGCTCGCCATTTTAGAGAAATAGAAGAGACAAAAAAATTCTAAGAACAGAGATTGTATAGAGAGAGAGAGAGAGAGATCAGATGTCCCTGAGAGTTCAGAACGTTCAAGCTCTAGAAATGGGCCTAAGGTTATGAAATCTGAGCTGTCAGAGAAACGGGAGAGTGAGGGGTATTTATAGAAGGAGAAAAGCTAGAAGATGCGATTTCATCCGTTGATGAAGACAAAGAGTATCAAGTACGATCTCGAGGTTGGTCGAACGGTCTATATTGACTGTTCAAAGTGTGAAAGAAGGGCAACGCGGAAAGGAAAGGGCCAGACGGGTGAAGGAGCGGGTCCAAGCTGGGATTTAGTAAGAGTTTGGCCTTTTTTTTGATTCAGTCTTGGGAACCATTCGGTACAGCGCTTTTTCTGATTCCTGAATTCATGGATACAGGTCATCGAATAACTAATTAATTTGGATGCAAATTTGGTCGGACCCATTATGTGGGGACACCCCTTCCCAAAAAAACCTCTCCACCCTCCCCAGGATCGAATTTAGGAGCAGATGAATGGGGCTCAGAGTCCTTCCAATTTGAGTTAGTGCTCGTTTGGAAGAGCTTATTTTTAGGCAATAAATGCTTATAATTTGTGATTCACGGTATACGAGGTAAATATGTGAGAGGAGTTTTTTCTCGACTTGCGTAAATTGAACTTATTTTTTCAAAATAAGCTCTCCCAAACATGCCTTTAGCTTCGCTAGTTAAGAGCTTGGCTTTTGCTGAGGGTAATTAATTGGTTATTTAAAAAATTTAATTCTAGAATACTAGTCTGTAATGACTTCAAAAATATTGAATTTTAAAATCAACTTGCCAATTCAAGTGCTAGGATTCTTGAAATAACAAGCATGAAACTCTTGAGATTGAGGAGGAGGAGGAGGGGTGGACATCATTAGTATACTAATACTATATTCAAATATCAACATACTAGAATGCCGCAGGAGAGACCAGTATATATGAAACTCTTTTACCCCCAACTCAGCAGTTGAGTTTTTACGCTATAAGATATTTGTTGATAATTTATATTTTATTTTGGATAATTGTATTTTGTTTTTCATTTCTCACCCAATGAAGTGGCCCGCACACCCTTCAAGAATCAAGGAAGAATTATAATAAAGGATTTGAAGGAAAAGATATTTATTGAGAATGATCATAAAAATTGTAATTATTTACAAGAGCCAAATATAAAATTTAAAATACTAAAATTCCCCCAACAAAATCTTCTCCTTCCCTCCTACATTCTCTCCCACACTCTATTTTTTAAAACTAAAACAAAATTCAAAATTTCACTAAATTAAGCAAAAATTTCCTCAATTTTTATTTTTCACAGCTTACCTAGATATCTATGGAAAAAAATTACACATTCTTCAATTTTGTCAAAATCATATTTAATAAAATTATATAATTTTAATAAAATTCAAGGTCTTTTATAATTTGTTATATATGCTAATCCAAGAAAGTTTATGTGATTTATTTTTATTTTAGAAGAAATTTATGTGGGTTAAAAAATTCATTTAAGCCTTAAATTTAAAAAAATAATAATTTAATGTTAATAAAATTAAAACATCTAAATAATCTATTATTGAAAAAACATGAAATGAGTTTATTTCTTATTTTTATAAAAAGAGCTTTATTCATATAACATTTATAATATAAATGGGGCAATTTGATGATACATTCATTACATCGATGTACTTGGTGAAAAATAAAAATTAAAAAAGATATGGGTTTAACCAATGTTAATTAAACAATAGATTGATTATATGAATATGAAACTTGGAAAAAAATAAAAATTAAAAATATACTATTATGTCACATGCAAGGTATTAAAACCCGGACCGAGTATTGAACCGGTCGGGGTACTGGGTTAAGGGTCAGTGGGTCAGACCGGGGTCAAACCGGAGCTAAACCGGGACCAAACCGGTGAGAAATTGGAAATTTTAGGCTTATTGGTATAAATTTCTAAAGAAAATAGTAAAAAAAAAAAAAAAAATTTTTAAAAAATGGGAACCGGACCGGCCAACCGGCCGGTTCGCCGGTTACCGGGCCGGACCGACCGATCCGGTCCGATTTCCAGAACCATGGTCACATGTGAATGATAGCCGGTTTTAGTTTTTTTTTTAAATTATAAATACAAGAGATAATGTAGGAGATTTGATTAGGGGTAATTTAATAATTTTAAATTAATATTATAATTTTTTATTCTTTTAAATAATTACAATTTTTATGATCCTTTACAATAAATATTATTATCTCTATGCCCTTTATTTTAATTTTCCCAATAATCGAACTCACAACTTCTTAAGTTAAACTCAAGAGAGTGCTTAGTGTCAGGGAATAGCTGAACAACTTTTTTACTAATATGCTGCAAATAGTCAAAATACATACCACAATGCTATAAGGCGGAAAACACTTCCCCAGATGCTGCGTCAAAAATTGTCCACGACTAGAACGATTTTAGAATTGTATACAATTTTGAAAGTTTAAAGCTACTTTTATTTTAAAAGATAATTTATGGTTACCTTACATTTTTAATAAAAATTGAAAGTTATTTTAACACCTTAATCTGATATATTATTGACTAAAATTGAAATTGTTCCATGTAATAAGAAGGATTTTAAATTTGTCCTCTTATGGTCTGCAATTGTGTGCGACTCCAAGGTTATGGTGAAGGAAACGGAGAAGCGAGTAGAGTCCAAGAATGAAGGCTAACATACTTAATTTAAATATCCAAACTTTAGGTTGAATATTTAATTTAAGCAAATCAATGATGATATTTAAAGGTTAAGATGCATCTAGCATCTTGAACTAATTTTTTTTAGTTTAGGAAACTAGATGCATTTAAAAAAAAATTAAAACAGAAACCTAAAATTTGGATGTTTAAATTAAGCGTCAGCCTTTATTATTGCTTCTCCATTTCCTCCACCACAGGCTTGGGAGTCGGACACAATTATAGACTATAAAAGGACAAAGTTAAAATCGTTTAAAATCGTTCTTATATGGAACGATTTCAATTTTAATTAAGAAAATATCTATCACATCATTAAACTCAATTTTGTAGTGAATAATTTGTGTTTAATTTTGAAAGGGTTAAGGGAATTAAATGGGGAAAATTTCAGAAAACTACAAAGAAAATTAGAAAATGACAAAAAGGTTAGGTGAAATTCACATATTCCAAATCAATGAGGGGTGAGGAATTTGGAATATAAAATCTTAAGACAATTACCTAAATACCCTCCTCCTAAGTGACAGCTAAAAGGGAAATGAAGAGACACGAGAAGGCAGAGTTGAAAGGGTGTCAAAATAGAGAGTGATAGGAAAGCTTGGGGAGACGACGCGAAGGATGGTGGGTCGACGGTTGTCGGTGGCGATTTGCGGTGTCATCGACGAAGGCGAACAAGGCATTGTGCGGTTGTGTGTTCAACTCTCCCTCTGTCGGAGCTTCAGTGGTCAACCGTTTCAGTTGACGGTGTTGGGCGGCGCGGGGTGACGAGTCGACTATCTCACAGCAAATCAGACAGCAACTTGTCATGAAATATGTGATCTACCAACTGATAAATATATGAAGGTGTTAATCAACAGAACGATATTGTTAACATAGAGCGGTTTGGTGTTATTATCCATGGAATATCTATTTTTGTAAACTTTTTCCTACACACGTCTTATGTTGTCTGTGTGAATGGAAGATGTCAAAGATATTGCGTTTGGACAATGACGCTAAAACTTTTCCATTTCTTGTTGGCGAGATGTTAGTCAATGAAATATGTCGTTAATAATGAATATGATCTTGTTAATTGTGGGTGAGGTGTTGTTTTGGGATCGAACTTGTGATTTAGCAACCACATGATTCATTAACAGCTCTACCTACTACATTAACATCTTCAACCGAAAGCTTTTTGCAACGTTCCAAGTTGTATGCCTGAAAACAACATATGAGCCATAATTAACAACTTCATTTTCTTTGTTTACGACTACGCTTCGTTCATTAACATCTTAAGAGTAATAAGTTAGGAATGTCATAATGTAAATAGGAAAACACAACATCTCTCCCCAAATTAACAGTATCATCTTCGTTGTTAACGACTCTGTTTTCTCTATTACCATCTTGTGAAGAATAAGTGGGGATCATCTTAATGTATATGAGAAAACACAACATCTCTCCCTCAATTAACAACATTACCTCCATCGTTAACGACTACATTTCATCCATTACCATCTTGTGAGAAATAAGTTGGGAATATCCTAACGTAGATGGGAAAACACAACTAGTCATCCTTGATTAACAACATTACCTCTATCGTTAACGACTACATTTCGTCCAATACCATCTTGTGAGGAATAAGTTGGGAATATCCTAACGTAGATGAGAAAACACAACAAGTCATCCTCGATTAACAACATGAGTTTCTTCATTAATAACTCATATTCCTCCATTAACATCTTCAAAGGAACAAGTTAGGAACGTCATCATGTAGATGGGAAAATACAATATCTATTCACATAATAACATCATTATCTTCGCTATTAACGACTCGACTTCCTCCATTAACATCTTCGAAGAAACAAGTTAGGAATGTGGTAATGTAGATGGGAAAACACCTCTCTTCCCGTAATAACATCGTTATCTTCGATATTAACGACTAGACTTCCTACATTAACATCTTCGAAGGAATAATTTAGGAAAGTCATAATGTAGATGGGAAAACACAACATCTCTCCCCATAATAACATCATTATCTTTGCTATTAACGACTCAGTTTTCACCATTACCATCTTGTGAGGAATACCTGGGAAGGTTGTAATGTAGATAGGAAAACACAACATCTCTCCACGTATTACCCACATCAGATTCATTATTAATGATTTGACTTCCTCTATTAAGATTGTAGGAGGAACATGTTGGAATGATCCAAATGTAGATGGAGAAAAATAATATGTTAGCCACAAGTAACAACTTTATTTTCGTTATTACCAACTCGACATCCTTCATTAACATTTTAAAAGGAATGAAGTTGCCAAATCACAAGTTCGATCCCAAAACAACACCTCACCCACAGTTAACAAGATCATATTCATTATTAACAACATTATTTCGTTGATTAACATCTGGCCAATAAGAAATGGGAAAGTTTTAGCGTCACTGCCCAAACGCAACATCTTTGACATCTTCCATTCACACAAACAACATAAGACGTGTGTAGGAAAAAGTTTGCAAAAATAGATGTTCCATGGGTAATAACACCAAACCGCTCTATATTAACAACATCGTTCTGTTGATTAACACCTTCATATATTTATCAGTTGTCAGATTGCATATTTCATGACAAGTTGTTGTCCGATTTGCTGTGAGATAGTCAACTCATCGCCTCACACCACCCAACACCGTCAACTGAAACGGTTGATCACTGAAGCTCCGACAGAGGGAGAGCTGAACACAACCGCACAATGCCTCGTTTGCCTTCGTCGACGACACCGCAAATCACCACCGACAACAGTCGACCCACCGTCCTTCGCGTCGTCTCTCCGTCTCCCCGAGCTTTCCTATCACTCTCTGTTCTGACACCCTTTCAACTCTGCCTTCTCATGTCTCTTCATTTCCCTTTCAACTGTCACTTAGGAGGAGGGTATTTAGGTAATTGTCTTAAGATTTCATATTCCAGATTCCTCACCCCTTACTGATTTGGGATATATGAATTTCACGCAACCTTTTTGTCCTTTTCTAATTTCCTTTGAAGTTTTCTAGAATTTTCCCAATTAAATGCCTCAAAAGTTTTTATGTATAGGTATTAGGGGTCTAAAAGTTTTTGAAGGGTAAATATACCCTGAAAGTGTTAAAAACAGGTTTATAATTTTGCCCTTTTGTTGAAGAGTCAAACAATCTACCGTTAGTTAGTTGACCATGATGATGTAGCTTTGCCACATAGGATATTATGTCATGTAAATGTCACATCATCGTTATCACCCTTGCTGGTAAAAGGGAAACCTTAGTCAATATCATCTTCTCCGGCGGACAGCTCCCTGTCATCTCCTCCTCCTCCGGCGAACGGCAAAATGGCAGAGAACAACAAACATGATTTCAAATGAACAAAACATGATTTCAAATCAGCAAAGAACACAAGCGGGGGTTAAAGTGCAGTGAAGACAGAAGGTGTAAATTCATCGTGGAGAACTAACCATTTTGCCATTCCTGGACCAATCCGACTGTAACAATGTCCCAAAAATGAAAAAGAAAAACTGAAAAAACTAAGATCAAGTTCACTTTTCATATATTTTTTCAGTAATCCAAATAAGGTCAGCCACAACCTAACATAGCCACAATCAAATATACCTTTTTAGCTTGGAATATGAATCTATTATGCAATGCTGGATTTTGAGAAATTACGAAGTAAAAGAACGGTCCTCCTGGAATTGGACGCCGTTTTTTCTATTTCCATGTTATCTTTGGTGGAAAGCTTCTTATCAAAATCTTCCACCAATGACTCGTCACTTGATTTTTTTTTAAAAGGAAAAAAAAAACCTATTCTTGCTTCTTGTTTCTTCCTTGACCCGTCAAGAACAGTGTGAACTATGAAGAAAGCAAGGCTGGCGGGTTGCAAGTGGTTCCTGGACGAATGGCTCGCCGGTGAAGGTAGAAGTAATCAATTGGGAGGCCAAGAACTCGAATGAGGACAAGGCACCTCGGCGCCGCTAGTATATATTAAAGATCGCAACCTCACTTCTCTCTCCAGATCTGTCGAGGAAAGGTTGTCGGCCAAGGAGAGAGAGGTCACCGATGATGAAGGCTGAGGGGCGATAGAGGCTATTGGCTGATGAGATCATCGGCGATGGTGTTTTTGGCTGGGCTTTTGTTTGTGAGGTGAGGGAGAAACTAAATCGGAGAGGAGGGTCAAACTCTGACGTGGAAAAAAGAAGGGTGAGGTGTACGCCACATTGGCATGCTATGTCTGCATTTTTTGTCAACAGAAGTAGACTATTAGGCACTGCTTGGTACGAGGTATTTGAGGGTAGGGACTGGGATTGGATCAGGGATTGGGCCAAAATACATCGTTTGATTTGAGGGATTACGGATGCCTAGGGATTGAGAACACCACGAAAGTGGGATTGCTGCAAAGCCACCTCCCCCTGGTATTGCGTTTTCAATCCTGGGATTGCAAATTTTAGAGAAAAAAATATCCTTGATTATAATATTCTTTTGACAAAAATACCCCTATCAATTTTGCTCCATTTTGTCTAGATTATAACTCATCAGTCTGTTTCATCTTTTCATCACTGTTGTTGTTCATCGCTCTCACGGTGTACATCCGCCATCGTTGGATCCTGTCCTTCAAAACTGTCGGAAAGATAAAACAAGTAGGGAGACCACTGTAGCTAAATATTTTTACACACCAAGCATCGAAAGAAGAATAAAAGACGCGAGGATGGGAATTTCCTATCGTTAGATTCATGGAAGTCCGCATAAAACTCTTGCATTCCATCATTAATCTTCTCCACCTTATAATCACTCATCGTCCTTGAAAAAGCAAAAAATACAAGTCTAAAATCAGAAAGCAAGCCAATAAACTAGAATTGAAATTGAAGACCAAATCAGAAAATTTTAAAAAAAAATTAAGAAAAATGAGGATCAACAGTTTCATCAAGTTCATCTCTCGCCGCTTGCTAGGAGAAGACATCTTTGTTCTGCGATTACATCTGTGATGGAAGTAGAATTGCAGAAATCATCTATTATGGATGGTGAAGGCAGAGTTTGCGATTAAGCTTGGGATAAGGTTAATTTGAAGGTAGAATCTGTGATTAAGTCTGGGATTTAGGGTATGGGTATTTGGGTCTTTTTATAATTAGTGACTATTTATTAAGTGAGATTAATGAAATTATTCCCTCCAACTATTACTTCGTACCAAACATATTTTTAAAACATCAATTCCAGTCCCAGTCCCAATCCCAACCCCAACCCCAATCCCAATCCATCAAAATTAAGTGCCTCCTACCAAACAGGGCCTTAGAGCTGGTTAACGAAGAGGCAACATTACCCCGTATTTTACACTTCTAGGGAATATTTCCCTCCTTAAAAACTTTTAGGGGCTCAATGCTTATATGTAAAATCTTCTGGGACATTTAAGCCCCTCAACCCATTTTGAAATCGTTCAGGCCGTGAATATTTTTGGCACAACATTTGCCAAAATGTTTTTGGTCATGTATCATTGTACTCCCTCTAATTCTAAATATAAGATAGAGTTAATTTTTTTGGAGAGATTAAGGAAGATAATTAAATTGCTTTAAAATATTTATATATTTCATTTTTTTCTCCAAACTATTTTGCCCAACTTACATACTACTGATATATAATCTAAGGATACATTATATTTGATATAATTTAGTAACTTATTTAGCTTCTTTAATCTCTCCATATAAAATTAACTTTGTCTTATATTCATAACCGAAGAAAGTAGTATATATTTCTTGTGTTTGCAACATATTAGTAAAAAAGCCCAGCTGGAACTTGTAGATATAGTATTTGTTTTTTTTTTTTGCCAAAGATAGTAGTGTTTGTTTATTTATTTATTTTTTAGCCCATGATAGTAGTGTTTGTTTATACTCCTTTAGTCTTTATCTCAATGGCTGAATCAATTTGCAAAATTTCAATGTCTGTTATTATCACAGTCAAATATAAAAATTTACATCGGCAAAAAAAAATTTTTACGTTAAACTAAAAAAATCCCTGTCTAAAATGGTGGAGTGAAATAAAAAACACATAAATTGAGAGGATCATATATTTTAAATCTGACTATTGAATTGTAATTATGATTTATAATATTACAATTTAAGTATTGATTAAAAAAACTACTTAAAACATCACCATTTTATGTCCATCCTGAAAATTCTAACTGGGAATAATAGTAAGCCTGAGAGCTTAAATACATCATATTGTAGACCCTCCGATGACAATCATTGATTTCTTTTCTGGAGCATAATTTTGACGCAATTACACTATTTTCTGTTTTTGGCACTGATTAGTACGAGTATTATTTAGAAGTCCTAAATGCCAACAACTCAATATGATCTAATACGCCAATTCCATCCCAATACGTTAGGATAAATTATACGAAAAAGTCAATAAAATACATTATATGTTGTAAAAATAATAGATGACGTGGATGTTCATAAATTTTTAATTTTTGACCTTTCATTTTCTATACTTCACAGCCACTCTAATAAATATAGTTTTTAGGGTCTTTATGTCTATAAGTCAAAAGTTACATTGTGAATTAATTTTAGGAAGAATTACATTAAAGTCCTATAGAAGAAGAGAAATGAAAAAATGGTCCTAATAGATTGCAAAATGAAAAAATGATCCAATGGAGTTGTTAATACAAGCTAATGGAGTTGTTAACGAGTTGTCAATACAGGCTCTTGGAGTTGTTAATGAGACCATTTTTTTATTTTGTAATCTACAGGGACTATTTTTTCATTTTTTTTCCTTCCTTGATACTTCATTGTAATTCTCCCTTAACTTTACTATTTATTTTAGTTAACTCTTGATTGATGACCTATAAATAAAATACTATGTTTACACTTTTATTGTATTCAAAATGACATTGCTTCATTTTTTTTCTAATTCTTTTTTCATATCTCTTTTTTTTATATTTTCTTGATTTCATAGATATAACATACAGTATATAAAGAATTGAAGGAACAGTTATATATGAAGAATTGGAAAGAGAAATGACAATATAATAAAAAATATATATTATTCACGCTAATGACAAAATAGAATACACAATAAAATAATTAAATGAATAT
Source organism: Inga leiocalycina (assembly GCA_963242795.1). Classification (NCBI taxonomy): domain Eukaryota; kingdom Viridiplantae; phylum Streptophyta; class Magnoliopsida; order Fabales; family Fabaceae; genus Inga; species Inga leiocalycina. The sequence goes on from OY725321.1 coordinate 67,724,272, forward strand.
ATCCCGTCAGAACTCTCTATAATATGGAAACACAACAAAAAAAACAACTCAAGACACTCCAAAATCTCACTACACCAGCAAAGAGGCTGCGAGAATCACAACGGCGGCTGATCCGGTGGCGCTGAATCTGTTCAAAACGGCACCGCTAGCAGCCGGAGCAGGTGCTTGCGATCCCGATGGTGTGGCGGCAATAGACGTGGTAGGAGAGTTGGCCGGAGTAGATTTAGGTGACTCAGAGGGAGACGTGGGAGGAGAAGGAGGAGAGTTGAGTGTGGCCGGAGAAGGAGCATTAGCAGATCCGCTCTCAACAGGAGGAGAAGCCGTCGGTGAGTTTGCAGAAGGCGTCGCTGCCATTGGAGCCGGAGCCATCGCCTTCCGTGGTGGAGCAGCCATCGGCGACTTCGCCGGTGAGGAAGCTGGAGATTGTTGTGCCATTGTCGTGCTCACCAACAAAGCAGCAACTAGCATCAACACAATTCTGGAGCTCGCCATTGTAGAGATAGAGGAAGATAGTTAAATTCTAAGAACAGAAATCGTGTCGAGGGAGAGAGAGAGTAAATGTAGAAAGAGTTCAAAATGTTCAAGCTCTAGAAAAGGTACTAGGTTAAGAAATCTGAGTTGTAGGAGAAGGAGGGGATTGAGGGGTATTTATCGAATGAGAAACGTGAGAAGATGCGATTTCAGCCGTTGATGAAGACAAAGAGTATCACGTACGATCTCGAGGTTAAGCGAACGGTCTATATTGACTGTTCAAAGAGTGAAAGAAAGGAAACGCGGAAAGAAAAGGGATAGTGGTGAATGAGCGGGTCCAAGCTGTGATTTGGTAAGAGCTTTGGCTTTTGCTGCCGCTATGGATGAATCGTAATCGTACACGTGGTTTGGAAAAAGCAGAGGTTAGATGATTGGAACCGTTGGATGGGGAAGGTCCGTGTGAAAAGTCGCAACGGTCGAATATTGTCGTGTTTATTTATCAAAAGGAGAAAAAGGAAGAAAAGAACAGTAAGTAAAGTTTTGAAGACTTCTACGGCCAAAACGGCACCGAACAACCGCGTGTCACTGCGGGGACCACCACGCCGCCCACAAAGGGTCTAGATTCTTCTACTAGCCGTTGCCCAAAAAAACAAAAAAGTTAAAATATTTATTAAAAAAATATAAACTCTTTTGCATTTAACTTTTTGATACAAATTTATATTTATTTTTTATTTTTAATGAAAAGCTGGATTACATTAACCCATTACCGGATTAATACAACAATCGGTTACATCAACCAAATACAAAGAAAGAGGACTCATCCTTGAGCAGCCAATTTATATTTAATTTTAATCACATTAAATTATTATTAAAATTTTCAATTTAAGTAATTCTTTAATTCAATTAGAGTGTGTTTGGTTTGAGGGGAGGATAGGGGAGAGAGAGGAGGGGATGGTTGATAAATAACAATTTTAGATAAAAGAAACCTAAAAATTTACTCTCTTATTTTTTTAAAGTTTGGTTCCCGTAGAAAATTTATCCCCTCATTTCTTTTAAATACCTTCAACTCCAAAAGATAATTTAACCCTGCTCTTATTCCCTCCCTCCCCTACCCTCACCTCAAACTAAACGCACCCGTAGTATTATAGATATATTTTAATAATTGTTAATGCTTCGTCGTATAGATTGAATATTTTTGTTGTCTTCTATATTTTAAATATGTTTATTAATCACATGAAAGTTTATAAATTTATAAATTTTTTCAGTTCAAAGAAAATAATAATTTTTAAACACAATAATCAAACAAAAATTTGACAGGAAATATAAGAGAGCTTCCTTTTCCCCATATATGAATAAAAGGAACTAGAAGTAAAATTGCAATTGCTCATGAGTTATATACATGCATGTTTAGTTTTTTTATTTTTTTCACATTAATACATGCATATATATATATATAGAGGATCATAGAAACTACAATAGTTAGTGAATTTTTTGATACAGTGATTATTAATTTAGCATATAATATATATATATATATATATATATATATATATATATATATATATATATATATTTCTCTCCTTGATTAAAGAGGAAAGCGTGGAATGATGAGAAAGTATCCGGCCTTCAATTTAGAAATTGCAAAGGGAAAACGCGGTTGGCATTTCCTAATTTACAGAAAACAAAGGCTAGGTTGGCATGGCAACCTGTCTAAAAGTAGGTTAAATTAATTAAAAATTATAAACTATAATAAGTGTATAAAATAATCTTTTAAAATATTAAAAAATTTTAATTATGTTTTTATTTATAGGGAAAGCACGCGGACACAATCCATGATTGTGATTATTTCTCTTATTTTGGACTTGCATGTCATTCTTCCTTTTTTCTTTGATTTTTGTATATATATCTATGATAATAGTGAAAATCATTCTTGAGGTACTCATAATTCTTTTCAATTTTGCAGGTAAAAAAAAATTCTCTCCAATTTTTAATTTGGTATCTGTGTATCTTTCTACTTATTAAATTTTTTAATTTTACTTTATTAGCACAATTTGCTTTTGTATATGAGCTAACAAAGTTTCAGGGGTCAATGGAGCTAAAAGAGTATAATTGAAAGATATAACGAGGAGAAAAAAAACATATATTTACCACATTAAAAATTGAAAAAAAATTATAGGTACCTCGTGAATAGTTTTCCCTATAAAATTTCTTCCTTTTCATACCTAGGTGTCTTTGATTTTGGTTTTGAAGATAAAAGTGCTTTTCTATGGAATATCCAATTATCCAAAATGCAAGTTTAAAACTTTTTATCCCATCAAATAATATTATATTATATTCTTAATATAAGAGTCAATTGACTTCTTTTTAAGAAAGGAAGCTATTAAAATATTCATAAGTAATTTGTTTAGTTTATAAACTGATACATAATCTAATGATGCACAATATTTACTATGGTTAAATACAAGTAGTTTATTTAGCTTTCTCAACTTCTCTTAAAAAAAAAAAAAATTAATTGGCTGTTATATTAAAGACTGAAAAGAGTATTAATAACAAAATCTTCATGACAGTTAGCATGTATATAGTGCTATGCACGTATATAAATAATGCAAAATTCATATATTTATATATATATATATATATTATATGTGTACATATATGATGTTGACAAAATCTGACATTTCTAGAAAAATTCTATACATCAAACATATTGATGTGAAGTTAGCAAAAAAGAAAGGTCATCATGCACACATGAAGAATCTATGAAGCAGCACAGGCAACAGACTGGAACCAATTATATAGCCGATTATGTTTTAGCATAAAATAAAAATAAAAATAAAAATGCCAACCAATCAAAAGCTCCACACATTATTCACCATTAATGTCTCTGAGAAGCATATACAGAAGAAGGAATATCTACACAGTAGATGCACCAAACATGTTATTCCTTTTCATTAATGGCAATAGTTTATACACAGTACCTGAATGAATAGCTGAGGCCACCTTTTTATGCAGGAACCTCAGTTTTACAAGCCATAAGAAAAAGAATACAACTTATTAGATTCATATAGGCAATGGCCTAGGTCCACATTATACACCACCATATAGAGAAGAATGACATTCCATTCCATGGAACAAAGTAAGAATTACAGGTTGGGTACTCTACATTCATTGAATGAATGTAGAGGATGCTTTATTTTTGAAGGGTGAATAGTGGGCCCCATACTTAATTATGAAATATGGGTCCCATATACAAATCAGATTCTCTCATGTCGCTGGCATTTTTTTGAGTCATAGGGGCATACACTAATGACTTGAGGCTCTACATTCTCTGAACTCATAAAATTCCCAATTCACAAGCATGTTTTGGAGAAGCCTATGATTCAGATTAGCCTGCTTGATGAAAATTCAATCAAATGAATCATATAGGTTAAATTATAAGCACAATGGTCTTTCTCATTACATAGACATAGACTCATTATCAATTAGCTTTAGACATATTATATTCCTTCTTCTTCTTATGGATTGTGTCTGACACTATATATTGTCTGTGGTAAGGAACACAGGTTTATGATGAGGCAGAAACAACTTTAGATTCATCAACTTTAACCTCATCACCATTGCTGCCTTCTTGACTGCTCAATTGGCTGTTAAATTCTAAGCCATAGACATGTCCCATTTTCACACGTTTGGTCTCCAAGTATTTCTTGTTATCCTTTGTGATCAGAGTTACCAACGGGATCCTACCAGAAATTGTCAAACCATAACCCTTTAATCCACTGTATTTTGCTGGATTGTTTGTCATCAGCTTCATGGTTCTAACACCCAAGTCCCTCAGTATCTGCACGCAGAATATCAACACTTTTGTAAAATAATTTATCTCTGTGAAAGTGATCATAAGTTGTTGACACTATTTGAACTGAAAATGTATTATCATTATTATTATTCAACAATCTTTGGGACTTCCACCCAAAAGACAGGGAAAATCGGTGAAAAGTTTTATTGGCCTGACAGACCTAATATGTTTTCATACATAGAAAGTATTGGCCTTCTACAGAATTTCATACAGAGAAAGTACCACTATTCCTGTTCAGGTCCTTCTCACCAATAAAATGTTCAAACAGGGATTTTTTACTGATTTTCCCCAAGAAGAAAGTAATGAGTTTCAGGTCAAGACCTATATACAATTTCTTAAGTACATGTTATTTGATTCTTCAATTAAAAACATAGGCAGATATTTTTCTCAACTCAACAGCACATTATTGGCTCCTTTAAACTAGCTCTTCCATATTAACATGTCATAATTAAACTAAAAAGCCTGAGATTTTAATGAAGTTCAGACATGAGGTTCGACATGAACAGTTATGGAATAAGAAAAGCCAGAACTCCATGTTGCCCAGATATTAAGCTCCAGTATACAACCACAATCATTGGAAGAACTAAAACATGTGAAATGCTAAACGAGTATAATAATATATAAGGTCAAATACTGAAGTAGTTATGTTAAGTACCTGTGCTCCAATGCCATACTCCCTTGAGTCAACAGGCAATCCTAAATCCTCATTGGCTTCAACGGTATCACGACCATCATCCTGTAGGTTATAAGCGCGAAGCTTATGGCCTAATCCAATACCTCTTCCTTCGTGCCCTCGTAGATATACAACAACACCCCTCCCAGCAGCCTCAATCTGCTTCATAGCAAGTCCAAGCTGGTTTCCACAGTCACATCTGGCAGACCCAAATATGTCTCCAGTAAGACATTCTGAATGTACCCTCACAAGAACATCTTGTCCATCTCCAATGTCACCCTGTTAATTAATAAAAACAATTAAAGCTCGAATTCCTTTGAAAGTTTACTACTGAATAATCTAGAGATCAAATATCAAACTCTTCAACATAACTGTTCAAAGAGCTTGGCATAGTTTCAAGTCACCCAGTCTTATCCACTAATTAACAAGGACCCACTTCTTCATAAGAAAAAAACAATAAAAGCAATAAAAGGCTTCATATTGAACTTTATGTCTCAAATTAGAATTCAACTTTGAACGAAAAGCACAGCATAGCACTGACTCAAACAACGGTGAAAACACCTATGAGTTAACTATTATAGTTAATTGCATCAAGTTTGAGTACTCTGAAGCATTACTTGAATGCTGAAGCCACATGCATTATGTCAGTTTTACTTTTAGTTGGTTCTAGATAAGCCACTTACATGACTTCAAGATTCCTGTACACTGAAGAATGGGTGGGAAATTTTAATAGCTCAAATTGATTTCTTTTATATAGGTAGAAGAGAATTGCAAAATCAAATTTAGGTTAAGTCCATATGTGGATAAGGTGTGATTCACAATAATATTCAGCATATCAAAATCACTCTTTGCATGAATATGTAACACTGCTACATAGCTATATAATTCAGTTAAACAGAAATACAAGCACGGGCATACCTTAACCATTGCAATATGCTCAATCCCATCTATAAGCGATCTGTAACAGTATGCTGCAAATGAACCCCACATTGTAGGAATTCGTGCAGCAGACACAAGATCTACCAATTTATCTCTCTTTCTTCTATACCTGCAAAGATATTATGTGTTAATATATTCACTGCATAACTAAATAAGCAACAAAAGAAAAAATCCAGGCAATCGAAACCTTTGCATGCAAGCTAAATAAAGAACGAAAGAAAAAGAATGCAATTTGATCAGACAAAGCAAAAGCGATTATAATGAAAAATGAACAAAGCAACCACATAAAAGGTTGATACAAAAGATGACTGAAAAGCTTATGTAACAAGGCATTAGTCAGAAAATTGAAGCATCAGATAACACAGAATTTAGTTTATGGCATCCATATCGGAAAATTTAGAAGCAAAAGTCATCATACTAAGCAAGGACATATAACTACATACCTAATTAAGTCAGCAATAGAAATAATTTTCAAATTCTCACGCTCAGCAAACTGCCGAAGCTTTGGCAATCTAGCCATGGAACCATCTTCATCTACAACCTCACAAAGAACTGCAGCATGATCCAAACCAGCAAGTACCGCTAGATCAACAGAAGCTTCTGTGTGTCCAGCTCTCTTCAAGACCCCGCCTTCCCTGTATTTTAGAGGGAAAATATGGCCTGGACGGTTGAAATCACCTGGTTCTGAATCTCTAGATGCTAGAGCCAAAACTGTTGTTGCTCTATCATGAGCTGAAACCCCAGTGGTTGTACCGTGTTTTGCATCCTACAAATGCAGTGTAAATTGTTAAATCCTGCTGCAACATAACAGGTGATGAAATTTCTGTCATCTGTTGTCTAAATGTGACTATAACAAATAGTGACAAATGTCTGTGATGCACTTGGAAGTAAAATCTATTACATCAAACTAGTTTACAATTAAATGCACAATACAAATAAAAGTAGATCAAACACTTGTGAATTATCTCAATAAAAATCAGTTCTTATTGGGTGGAGAATTGTTTGATTTTCTTGTTCATGATACCAATGCACAACCCTGATGAGAGACATATGCATAATCAACACCAATTGTGCAGATGCATGTAAATAAACAGCATACCACTGTCACAGTGAACGCCGTAGAAAGTTTCTCTTCGTTATCCTTACTGTTGACCATCAAAGGAAGTTGTAATCTTTCTAAATCTTCCTCTTTCATGCTTACACAAACTATCCCAGTTCCATGCTTCACAATAAAAGCCATAGCCTCAGGTGTTGCCATTTGAGCAGCCATGATCAAGTCCCCTTCATTTTCTCTGTCCTCATCATCTACAACCAATACCATCTGCATAATCAAATGTTAGTCAGTAATGGAAAGCTAAGTCATCTGTCACACGAAAGTGAAACTTTTAAAATCATTGACCTCCACAACCATAAGAAAAGAGGGAGAACAAGACAGAGCCAGAAAAAATAATCAACCTTTCCCTGGCGAATGTCTTCTATCGCCTCAGGAATGGAAGCAAACCCTTCTGTTGGACAGTCCAAATCAAATTCATCCTCATCAACAGGAAAGCCATTGGTTGTCACCACTGTGTCGGCTACCAGGGCTCCAAAAGCTATTTCATCAGGTTGTACCTCAAGTCCAACTGATTCATGGCCATTTAAATCTTTACTTATCATAACATCGTTGCCATTAGAATAAGAAAGAAGATCACCTCCTCCAGAGATCAATGTTGCTTTAGGTATACCAACACCATTGTCACTTGGAGAAAATTTAGAATTCAGATGGACAAAAGGTAAATCAGATCTGTGTCCATTTGCAAAAGATGAATTCATATAGGGCAATCCATTAAACAATTTGATCTGTTTACATGCCCTGCACAGAACAGAAGATCGCAAGTTTAATTGGTAATGTTGATATACAAACATTAGCCAACATTTGATAAAGAAAGGAAAAAATTAGCGGAAAGTTTCAGAATTAGGGACACAAGGGCATGATGAGCAGCTGTTCAAACTACATAACCCAGCCCACAAAGCTCACAAGACATAGGTTAACATTTTTCTCCTATGACAGGGTATGGAATATTACAGGAAAATAATGGTGGTCCAGAAACCGATCCAAGTGAGAAAATCAGTACAGAAGAAAAGCACAGGACCAAACTACTTAGATCTCACTTTTTGTACCCCACGTCCTCTTCTCACCCACTCCTTTTTTGTATCCCTCCCTTACTTCACAAGCACTGCACAAGCTTTTAACTCCAAATTATTCAAATCCTTAACCAAATCCAAGCAATAGGTCATTCAACTACACTAGCGAATGCTCCTAGAAAAAAAAAAATAAGTATGCTCATCGTATAGTACATGGCATCCATAAGAAATGAAAATTACAGTAAAATTTTAATATTTCAACGCAATATGTAAGCACTTTCCAGATACCAATTAATTAGGGAGTATAGACTTGTAGTTTTCACTTCCAGCACTAAATTATGCCAGCGATTCAATGCAAACTCAGCCTTTAGCTATTAACAGGTTGAAGTCAACTAATCAGTGCAGTTACATTATTAAGTATCCTTTGAAGTATGAACTCCTGAGCATAAATTATGGGCTCAGATTAAATTTAAATAAAACAAAGTTGGGTTCAGAAGCTTTTTCTTAAGGCATTTGGTATCCCAAACCCCAAAGAGGGGTGGGTGGAGAAAGTAATAAGTTATTCTCTATTAACAGCATGGTACCAATTATGCATTCACTATCCATTTTCTGGCATTGAAATTTGTTCCCTCGATATCAAGTTATATATATATATATATATTGAAACAGAAAAACCGGATCCCATATAAAGTATGATTCAATACAAGTGATATCGCACGCAAATTTTGGATCCCAGAAATCAAAATGGTTTCCAATAATTGATCTCAGAATTGAAAATATACATCACACTTACACATGAATGTAGATTTCAGATAAACGAAGTCGACACTGAATCCAGAAACCCAAACAAAAGACTACTCAAACAAGCAATTACCGGAGAATCAATCCATGATATGCTAAACCCAGCTGGCTAAAAAAAACAAAAAGAAAGAAGGAACGAATCTTGAAAACGAAATAGAGAAATATACCGTGGACATGAGAGAGAAGTTGAAGAATACGAGAGATTAAAAGAAGCCATTTATGTTTGGAGAAGATCACAGCAGCAATTGCAGCTTCCCCCGTATGGTCTTCCAAAATGATTTCTGGGCTTCTATATATACACATTTTGAAGACCAGAGAAGGAAGAAAATGGAAGCATCCTGGAGAAAGCAGCCACGAACAGGCATGGTCAGCAACGCGCGATTGACAATATAATAATAATTTACGCGAAAATGCAACTTCCCCAATAATTTTCAATTGTTCATAATTTTGATAAACGATCTAATTTAAAAACAATTTTTTTATAGGATTGATTTTTTTTATAAATAATTTTTATTTTATATTTAAAGATATAAGTTTATTTTTTCTATTTTACTCTTATTAAATATATAATCTATAATTAATTATCATATATACCAATATTTATATTTAGAAGAGGGAGAGATCAGGTGAATGAAGCTAACCAAACATTGGGAAAATGTATATTTTTTTATCTCTCATATTTTTTATACATTCTCTCTCTTATATTCTTTTTATAAATAGAGATATATATGAAAAAAATAATATTTTTGATAAATTTATTATTTTTAATTATCAGTTTATTTTACATAATTAAAGAAAAAATTGTTTATGAATAATATGGGAGAAGTAATAATATGATGATATCATTATATGAGCCCTTACGTTGTAAACAAAAGCTCCGATACTTATGATTAACGTCAACGAATAATAAAATATATAGCACAATAATGATGAGTGCCAGAGAAATAAAGCCAAAAGAAATATAACTTATTCTATTATGTTCGTTGAATATATACTCCAATATTATTTGACCAAAAAAAAATATACACTACAATATTCGAATAATGTATTGTGATATTAAAAAAGGAAAAAATAAGACAAAGTTTGTTTTGTTTAGAAAGAAGGTTATGAGACATATCACTATAGTCAAAGCATGCGCTAAACTTTGAGAAAAAGCTCTCGATCGGTGAAAGCTCTAGTTTCTGAACAGTGAAAAAGTTTGTTTTGTTTAGAAAGAAGGTTATGAGACATATCACTATAGTCAAAGCATGCGCTAAACTTTGAGAAAAAGCTCTCGATCGATGAAAGCTTTGGTTTCTGAACAGTGAAATTGTTTTGACCGTTGGCATCAGCAATAGCCACCTGACGCGACGGATCACGGATCTGAACTCTGGTGGTGTTTCAATCCAGTCTTCAACGGTCATCTTTCGACGTTGGAGACGGATCTGTGATTCGGTATTTCTTCAATCCTATCGAATTCGACGGTGGCGACGAACCTGAGTTTCTGGTGGTGATTCACTCCCAGCTTTGACGGTCAGTGTTCGACGGTGGTTTCTAGTTTTTTCTCTGGGTCTGACGGTGTTCTGTGGCATTGACGGATCTACGCGGTTTATTGTTTCAAATTTTGAGTGGTGCTCTGTTTCGTTTTTGTTCATTGCTTAGTTGTTCACAGCAGTGTCGATGGTGTTTGGACGGTAAAGTTTTTTGCTTTCTGGTTTAAAAGGTCTTCTGAAGTGGTCAATCTGCCTGCTGGTTTTTCTTGCTGATAATCATGGTGGAAAAGATGACAGAGAGAGAACGGGATAGAAGCCGTGAGAGAGTGCCTCCAGCGCTGACATCGGAGGAGCAGGATGCTATGGTTTGGAGTCGTAAGAAAGTTAGAGACTAGGGGGATGAGTTCTCTGGACAACAATCTATGGTTCTAAGGATGGAAGATTGGATGACCAATGAAGAGGATGGGAAAGAGGCTCCTACACAACAGAAGAAATCGTACAAGGAAGGATGTGTAGATATGCCAATGCTGGAAGACTTGTCTGATGAGGAGGACGAATGGTGGCGTGGGGATAGATGGAAATCTAGAATTGAAGTTAAGTGTACTCCGAGGGGTCCAAATATCGTTGTCTTGCTGGAGTTCCGTCAAAAGTTAGCAAAGTAATGGAGTACTTCTATGATTGTAAGGCTCCTAGGACGTATGGTTCGTGAGGAACAACTTGGTAGAAAGTTGCAACAACTATGGGGTTGGAGAGGCGAGGTAACTACGATTGAAATCGGGTCTGGATATTTTTTGGTTCGGCTAACTAACGAAGAGGATTATATATTTGCTTTGACTGGTGGACCATGGTTATTCGTGGAACATTACTTAGCTGTGCAGCCATGGAAATCGGAGTTTGATCCTGATGCTAGAGAAGTGCTGAAGATTGCTGCATGGGTACGTATTCCTAAATTTCCTGTTGATTATTATGATAAGGGTATATTATATGTGGTCGGAAGTCAGGTTGGAAGGGTTCTTAAGGTGGATAATAATAATTTGAAACAAACCAAGGGTCGTTTTGCTAGAATATGTGTTGAGGTTGATCTTAATTCTCCTTTGCTTCCTTCACTAATGATTAATGGTAAGGAGAAACAGATAGTCTACGAGGGTCTATATCTGATATGTTTCTCATGTGGGAGGTATGGGCATGGGTCAGAACACTGTCCGCACAAAAAAGAGTCTGGGGTTTCAGGCGTTCAAATGTCGATAATGAGTGTGAAGGGCAAACGGTGGATCCAACGCAAACTACTCACAACCCAGTAAAAACAACATATGGTGAGTGGATGGTAGCACCCAGAAGGCGTCGGATGCAACGCGGTACTGGAGTAGAGTTGAATAATAGTTGGGAAGGGGGACGGCAGTTTCGTAGTCAATATAATGTTGGAGGATCAAGATTTGCAGTATTGTTAAATGAGAATAAGGAAAAAAATAGGAATGAAATTCCTTTGATAGTGCCTAATAATTCGAATATTGATACTACAAAGCAGGAATCTTCAATGACTAATACAATTAAATCACGTGGGCATTTGCTTAGTAAGAAGAAGCACGTGGAGATTAAATCTGGGAATGCAGCAATTGTGGTGGGACGTAAGCTTGAGTTGTTGAGCCCAATGAAACATTATCAACAAGTTAAGAATAAAATGGTAGATCAGGGTAATTCGAGTTCGAACAAAAAATGTAGTCAAGTGCAGAAGGTGGGGGATTTGTTGTAGGAGATTCATGAAGGAGTAAACGGTGTAGTGGGATCCTCGAAATTGCAGCCAATAAAGGGGAGTTTGTGTACGTTTTCAAAATCTACAGGCGAGAAAATACAACTCCCAAAATCTACTCAAAATAGTGCTTCTGACCCTATTGATCCAGGTGCTTGTCAGGAGATTAATTATTCAGCACGTAGCAATCCCCCTAGGAAAGGAGGGTGATATCGTTATGAAGGAGTTAGGTGAAGATGATTATGGGACTATGTCCCAGTAGTTTTTGCCTATGTTTGGGTATCTTTAATCCTTATTATCTGTCTTAATGATAGTTATGGCATGGAATACTAGAGGTGCCGGTGGTGCCTCATCTCGACGTTTAATCTGTGACATTGTAAAGAATTATGAGTTAATTTCTTTGCTCTTTTGGAGCCTAAACAGGTTGGCACAAAGGCTAATTTATTGTCTCGGAAACTTGGATGGCCTAATATGCATGTCGTTGAAGCACGAGGATTTAGTGGTGGTATTTGGCTTTTTTGGGATTCCGGCTGTAATTTTTCAGTAATATCTGCTGGTGAACAATTTGTGCACGGAATGTTTAATGCTAGAAATGATAATGAATGGTCCCTCACTGTGGTTTATGGTCATCCTAATATAAACTCGAGACGAATGAAGTGGTCTTCATTAGGAGATATTCGTCAGTTTGTTCGTGGGGGTTGGTTGGTAGTTGGTGATTTTAATGCTGTATCATGTCCTGAGGATAGATGGAGTTTGAAAGTTCGGGAAAGCAATGGAGTAGACAGATATTTTAAAGAGTGGATCGCTGATACTGATTTGATTGATATTGGTTTCAGCGGCCCTAAATTTACTTGGGGGACTTCGTCTAGTCAAAGTAGGATTGATAGAGCATTGGTGGATGCTAGTTAGAAAGCACAGTTTCCTAGTGCATCGGTTATTTATTTACCCAAATATAAATCAGATCATTGTCCTATTTTGGTAAATATAGATAGGTTGGTGCATGTTGGGAACAAACAGAGGCCTTTTCGTTTCTTCGCTCCCTGGGTTATGCATGATAACTTCTCAAGTTTTGTTAAGGATCAATGGAATGTGAAGGACGATTGGTGTGGATCTTTAGAGATGTTTACTGAGCAGCTGAGAAATTGGAACAAAAGGGTGTTTGGAAATTTGAAGTATATGAAGAATAAGCTTTACAGACGTCTTGATGGGATTAATAAAAAAATTGCTATAAATGGACCATCAGTGGCTTTAGAGAATTTGAAACGTGAATTATGGAAGGAACTAGAAAAAATCTTGACACAGGAGGAAGTTATGTGGCTACAATACTCTCGTACTACTTGGTATGTTCACGGTGACCGTAATACCAGATATTTTCACTCAAAGGCAAATGCTCGTAGAAGACGGAATCGGATATTAGCTTTTAAATGTGATTCGGGGGAATGGTTGTATGATGAGAAGGAAATACGAGATATTGGTAGTAAATATTTTGAAGAACTATATACAGACACTAGCATGTATCAGGGGACCTTGGTATTTGGGTGTACTTACCCTGAGATTGATTCAATGTACAGATGTGCTTTGGGACAACAGGTTGATGACATGGAGATCAAACGAGCTTTATTCGAAATGGGATCACTTAAAGCTCCGAGACTGGACGGATTCAATCCTCTATTTTATCAAAGCCAATGGGATATGGTTGGTCTTTCGGTGATATCTTTGGTTAAACGGGTATTCTCTGATCCTCAATGGGTCCAGCATATTAATGGTACTTTAATTGTGCTTATTCCAAAAATTAATCATCCTCAATCTTTCCGAGATTTTTGCCCAATAAGTCTCTGTAATGTAGTATATAAGATTGTTACAAAGATTATTTCTATCAGGCTTAAAGCTATTATGCCATTGGTTGTGGCCCCGAACCAATGTAGCTTTGTGAAGGGGCGCCAAAGTACTGATAATGTTATTCTAGTGCAGGAAATAATCCACTCTATGCGAAACATGAAGAAGAAGCAGGGATTCATGGCAATAAAGATTGACTTGGAGAAAGCGTATGATCGAGTCAAATGGAGTTTTCTCTTTGAATGCTTGAATGAGCTTAACATTCCTAAGTATCTTTGTGATGTGATCAAGGCTTGTGTATCTGTTGGAAATTGTGTCCTAAAGGCCAATCATTGTACTTTGAACATTATTATTTTAATGAAATTTCTTCATTTTGTTATCATATTATTTGCATGTTAACTGTGATAATTGTATCCTTGGATAATTTATAAAGTTTGTCCTAAAATGTCCCTAGTCGGTCATCTATGCGGGAGCAGAGATGAAACAAGATCAGTATGACTTTGATAAGATATGGAGATACGAATCAAAGTATTAGGCACTTGTAAGAGTACAAGGTGCTATACCAACCCACTATAAGAAAGCTACATGGATCAAGTCATAAGCTTTTTTCATGTATAACCACGTCACAATGCCCTTAGACCTGAGGTCATCATGGATTCCTACATGCGAGTTGCTAAGCTTTGAACTAGTCAAAAGTCACTTTTGACTGGGTGATGATAAAGGCTACGATCGGGCTTAGTGATTTTTCATGCAGAGGAATATGAATGATCAAGATGGAATTTGTCCCTCACATTAGTAGAGAGATATTACTGGGCCCCTCGATGAGTGAGTCTGAGAAATGTATGGCCATACTATGATGAAAGGAGTTTCTGTCTCTGTTATCAGGCTACTCAGAAATCGAGAAAGTAATGGTCAGGAATAAGAGGATGACATTATCCATGCCTTATCCTTGATCGATATATCATGTAAAAAAAGGGACGTGACATGGTTGTATGACAGGTTGCATCGTGATAACGATCCTCATATGAATTGGGTAGTCGTAATGTCTTGCTAGAGGCCGCTTGCGACTTTTGGGTTAGTATAGTTATTGGCCCACTGCCAACTTCATATGGGCCTACAGGGTCGCATACAAGAATGGCCCAACACGAGATAATGTTTAATTTAGGGTGGATGAATTATATATATATATATATAATATAAAATTCATTAATAATATTATATAGATATATATATTTTCGAAATATATATATGTATATATATATATTATATGATATTATTATATTATGTTAGTTTTAAATTTAATTTATTAAGATATATTAATTTTAATAACTAACATGATAGAGATATAGTATCTTAGATTTAATTTATGAAGATAAATTAAATCTAATGGCTCTTTATTTGGATTAAATAAATAGGTTAAATTAAAACTGTTGGACAGATTTAATTTAAAATGAATTTATTTAATTTGCTCATCAAGATAATTAATTGTTAATTAATTTTGAAATTAATGATGATTAATTTTGAAATTTGAAAATAGCCCTCATAGGTTATAAACTTGATAGAGCAGATATATGCACATGAGAATTGAGAGCCGCAAGGGAAACCCTAGGAGACATTAGAGGCGCTAGCATGCAGTCTCGGTTGGAGAGCGTTCGTGTGGATACCAGTAGAGGGAGTGGACCTGACGTGTTGGCTCCTAGAGATCGTGAAAACTCTGAATCATAAAAAAGTATGAATCCTTCCAACTTGGTTTAAACACCGTTGATAGATCCTCGATTAGGATCGATGAAAATTTTAAAATTCTTCCGCTGTGCCTACCGATTCTAACAGTATCTACACCGCAAATGGAACTACTTTGGAATGGATGTACTGCAAATGCTTTCCACCCTTCTAAAGGAGTTCGTCAAGGCAATCCTATCTCTCCATATCTCTTTGTCATTATGTTGGAGAGGTTGGGACACTTAATACAGACTGCTGTACAAGACGGAGATTGGAAACCATTTAGGTTGTCAAGACAAGGTACGGCTCTCTCTCATATTTTTTTCGCTGATGATCTTATTTTATTTACAGAAGTAGATATGGATCAAGCTAGAGTGGTGAAAGCTTTACTGGATGATTTTTGCGAGATATCCGGCCAGAAAATAAACGCTGAAAAATCACGGATTTACTTCTCAAAGAATGTGGGACGCACAAGAAGCTAAGAGATTAGTGAGTTCTTAAATTTTTCCTAGTCATCCAATCTGGGCAAATATTTAGGAATGCCTATCTTACATGAGCGTAGTACCAAGTCTTCATACAGGTTTATTCTTGACAAGATCGATGCACGACTAGCAAGTTGGAAGCCAAACTTATTATCTATGGCGGCAAGACATACTCTTGTATCCTTCGTGGTGTCAGCCATGCCCTCCTATGCCATGCAGTCTGTGCCTCTACCTCTAGGTATCTGTGATGAGATAGACAGGAAGTGTAGGAATTTTCTTTGGGGAAGTACATCCACAAATCGTAAACCTCATATGGTGGCTTGGGGTCGGGTTTGTTCCTTGAAAAAGGACGGTGGATTGGGATTAAGACAGGCAAGGATTCAAAATCAGGCTTACATGACTAAACTAGGATGGAACTTGGTTCACAAACGTGATGCATTGTGGGTTCATTTCTTTCGAGAAAAGTATAAGATAGGTAGTGATGTGGTGCCGATTGTGGAAAAAAGATGAAACGAATCGAGCACATGGAAGGGGATTAGACAAAATTGGGAAAGTATAAGTAAGAGCATTTTATGGAGGATTACAGATGGAGCTTTGGTGTCCTTTTGGCAAGATATATGGGTTCCCCATTTGGATAGATTGGACAGCTTGGTAACTCACCCATTATCAAATGATATCCGAAAATGGAAGGTAGCAGACTGTATTACTCCATCAGGTCAATGGGATCTGAATAAGTTTGGACATTTATTACCAAAAGAGGTTGTGTTAGCGATCTTAAGAGTGAATATTAACCGCAATGCTGGTGTTGATAGTCCGGGTTGGCGTTGGGCAACTGATGGTAAATTTGTTCTAAAAGAGGCATACACTAGATTAGCGGGTCACGGAGATAATCAAAATTGGTTCTCATGGAGGCTCATATAGAAACTAAAGGTTCCTCAATGGTACAAACTGTTCATGTGGTTATGTGCTCACGGTCGTTTAATGACAAATTTTATCAGAACTCAGCGGAAAATACATACGAATGAGATGTGCCCCTGTTGTCAAGATGAGACAGAAACAATTCTGCATGCTCTTAGAGATTGTGCTGTGGTAAAAGAACTCTGGAGTGAGATGCTGCCTAGTTAATGGTATTGGAAATTTTTTGACTTAATTGATAGAAACATTTGGTTAACATGGTGCTTAAGTCGTCGTGAGAAGGTGTATGGTTATGAATTTCGCTATTGGTTTACTGTTTTATGTAGACACATTTGGTTGGCGAGGAATGACCGTATTTTCAACAATAAACAATGGAGTAAACAGCAATTATTAGCACGTACTAGTTCAATGCTGTCTTGGGGTGTCTCCAGTCCCATGCAACCAAAATCATATATCACACTAATTATGGTTTGGCGTCCTCCACCTGCTGGGGTGGTTAAGGTTAACACAGATTGATCCAGAAATGAAGCGTCGGGAAGTTGTACATGTGGTGGAGTGATACGGGATGACCAAGGACGATTTGTTCGAGGATTTATGTTTCGAATTGGAAAAGGGTCTGTGATCACAGCAGAGGCCTGGGGAATCTTGTGGGGTATAAAGTTGACTTGGGAAGGATGATTTACGAATGTTCTTGTTGAAAGTGATTGTAGCAAAGTATTGGAGCTTATTTAAGGAACGGTCTCTGATGAACATCCTGATGTTACATTAATTTTGGAGATTCAATCTATGCTGGAACGTGAGTGGGAAGTGGAGCTGCTTCATTGTTGTCGAGAGGCGAATAGAGTGGCTGATTGCTTCGCAAGGATAGCATGAGATATGTCGGTTGATTTTCTTGTACTTCACAGAGAACCTGATGAAGCGAAACAATTGCTTATAGATGATGTTGTGAACCAGAATTTTTGTACTGACTTAGTGGGGTAGAGCCCTTGGGGCTGTATGTTTATATTCATTTACTATCAAAAAAAAAGAAAGAAAGAAAGAAGGTTATGACATGCTAGCTGTAGCATCCCATTAAGGCATTAATTCATTACAAATTTTGAGTCTTTACTCAATATAGCACTTATTTTAACACATTTGTCATTTTTTCAAGTGTTTTTTTTTTGAAAAATGGTCTAATTAAATTTTAAATAATTTTTTTTTTTTACAATTTTATTGTTTGCTCTTAAATCTCAAAGTATTATTGTTGTCAAACTCGCGAGTTGACTCTCCGAGTTTACCGTTTTTACGTTTCTAACTTATAAAATCAAGTTGAGTCATTGGTAAACTCGTGACCGTTGTAAATTTGGTTAAATTCACGAGTTTATATATCGAGTTTACTGTTTTTACGTTTCTAGCTTACAAAATTGTGTTAACGCATCCTTAAACTCGTGTTAGCTTTTTCAATTTGATTATACTCAACATCTTTATATATAAATTTTATAGAAATTTCTTTGTTAAATACGATAAATTATGAATGTGGATAGATTTGATTTCAATTATTTGGATTTAAAATATATTTAAATCAAATTGTTATCAAATTTTTATTTTAATTTTTTAATTATATAATTATATATTAAAAATATCTATTTAATAGTAAAACTAAACTCTTACGAGTTTACGATTCGAGTCTACGATACGAATTTATATCACTATCACGAGTTTACTTAAACTCACGAGCTTGATAACCTTACAAAGTATCATAAATATTCTCCTTTCCTTCATAACTGTAAGAAAACTTCAACACAATAATAAAGAAAGAACACAATTATATATTTATATAAAAAATTTAATAACGAATCTTATAATTAACGTTAAAAAAAACGTTTTTGCCACGGATACTATGAAAAGGATGGAGCATAATCCAAAGATGTGAGACGTGTATTGGTGGTGCGTTGTGCAATGGTGAGCTGTGGCCTCATTTAGTTGACCAATGACTAGTACAGCCTCCCCCAATTCCACAAATTCGTTTGCTTTTTTTTTTTTGGTCGAATCAAATTCGTTTGCTTTGACTTTGACCTCATATTTATTTTCTTTTCTCTCGGCGGCGCAGTTTGATGACAAAACAAAACAAAGCAAAAACAAAGACTAAACAAAAACAAAAACAAAAACAAAAACAAAAACCAACTACGACCCAGTATCGTCCACTTCAAGAGAATATTTGTTGGCGAAAATTTCGGTTATCTCCTTGTTGTAAGTAAATTAATTTCATTCCACCCTAAATTTTTTGCAATTTTATTGTACTCTATTATCAAAATGAAATTGATTTTTGTGGGTAAAAAATTGCAAGGTGTTAAAAACCGGACCGGTCACTAAACTGGTTAAGGTTGTGGTTCAAGGGTTAATGGGTCTGACCGGAGTCAAACCGGAATCAGACCGATGATAATTAAAATAAATTAAAATAGAACAAATATTCATATTTTGATTATAAAAAAATATTTAATATTTATATATAATAGATATTTTCCCATGTAGCTATTCACAAATAATATGCATTTTTTAATGGACAACCACACCTACACACTAAGGGCCCGTTTGGTTCGATCACATTACACCATGCGGTGCAGTGCAATACAATGCAATGGTAATGCCATGCGATATTAATTACAAGGGTAGTGTTTGGTTTGATTTTTAAGCAATGTGCAATGAGTTAATATTTTAACAATTATTTAAAATTAATATATTACACAAAGTCTATTTTACCCCTTAATATAATCTTTGTAGAAAAAATAGTTACAAGACGGCGACGGCGGGGATGGAGGAGTAGGAGGTAGTGGTGGTGGCAATGATAGGGGTGGCGGTGGGCAGCGGGGTGGAGGAGGAGGTGGTGGCGGTGGGCGGTGGGCCGAGGGTGGCAGCGGGGGGTGGAGGAGGAGGTGGTGGCGGTAGGCGAGGGTGGGGGCGGAGGAGGAGGTGGTGGCAGTGGCGGTGGGCTGTGGGGGTGGAGGAGGTGGTGGTGGGCAATGGGCGGTGGGGGTGGAGGAGGTGGTGGTGGGTGATGGGCGATGGGTCGGTGGGGGCGGTGAGTTAGTGGGGGTGGCGAGGTATGGGTGGCGGCGGAGGAGGAGGTGGTGGTGGCGGCGCCGGCGACAATGGGCGGTGGGGGGTGGAGGAGGAGGTGGTGGCGGTAGGCGAGGGTGGCGGCGGAGGAGGAGGTAGTGGTGGTGGGCGGTGGGGGTGGAGGAGGTGGTGGTGGGCAATGGGCGGTGGGGGTGGAGGCGGTGGGTCGGTGGGGGTGGAGGAGGAGGTGGTGGTGGTAGGCGAGGGTGGCAGCGGAGGAGGAGGCGGTGGTAGTGGGCGGTGGGGGTAGAGGAGGTAGTGGTGGGCGATAGGCGGTGGGTCGGTGGGGGCGGCAGGGGTGAGGGTGGCGGTGGAGGAGGAGGAGGTGGTGGTGGCAATGGGTGGTGGGGGTGGAAGAGGTGGTGGTAGGCGGTGGGCGGTGGGGGCAGCGGGGGTGAGGGTGGTGGTGGGAAGAGGAGGTGGTAGTGGCGGCGGCGATGGAGAAGGAGGTGGTGGCTGTGGCGATGGCGGTGGGCGGCGGGGGGTGGAGAAGCACACTGTTTTAGAGAATAAATATCATTGTTGACATATTTTTGGTTGGTGAGGGTAAATCTTGTCTTTTTATTAAATTAGTAGGGTCAAAATTGAGATTTCATCAATGATTACAAGCCTGCAATGAGTTTTCATAGGGGTCCCCCTATGAATGTTGATTACCAAAAAATATGCAATCTATTTTGCAATTGTAATATACATTACCATTAATAAGCCCAACCAAACAAGCCACCAATGGTAATGCAATCAAGATTACCATCGCATGTGTGCAATGTAATCTAATCAAACGGGCCCTAAATTCATTGTATTTGTTTCTAATTCTTTTTATTTGTATTTTTTCTCCTTTCTTTGCTAATCACTGTGCAAGCACGTGAATTATTTGACTTTCCTCTGAGAACACACAAAAGCAATGTCAGATGATAAGATTGAAAGGCTGTCCTGAGCACGCATAGGATCTTCATTTTTCTCCTCTCTCCTTTCTTTACTCCATTCCTCGTCTCACCTTCCACAACCACAAGCCTCGGTGAAGACAGCAGCAGTTGCCATGGAGTGCCAACAACAATGACGGAGCTAGAAGGGAAGAGGAAGCCGATGCCGGCTTCTCGAGCACAAAGCACCGGCGAAGTTCGATCGTAATGAACGCGGATGGGTTTTCAGTTGCCACCATGGATGTCTAGTTTTCTTTTCTTCCTTTCTTTTCTATTTTTGTAAAGATGCCGGGTAACCCACCAACTTGGCGGGTTAGCCGGGTTATTCCCGGTTCATACCGAGTTCCTCCGAGTTACGCCGAGTCGATTTTTTTCCGGTTTGGGGGTCAACCAGACCAGCAAGGTGGATGAGTCGCCGGGTTCCGGTTCAAACCGGCCGATCCGATCCGAGTTTTAATACACTACTAAAAAGATAAAGTTGTCCTTATTTTATTTGCCTTATAAATTATATTAATTGTCTTGTAAATATTTGTATTTATTTTGTGAATTTCTGCATTTATCTTATAAATGGCCAAAATATTTTTTATTTTCTAGATTCTTTTGAATCATTTTATTTGTGTTGTAAATATCTTTATTTGTCTTGTAAAAACCTATATTTTTCTTGTGAATTTTCATATTTATCTTGTAAATGGTCAAAATGTTTTTGACTACTGAGGTTCATTTGAATCCTTTTATTTATTTTGTAAATACCTATATTTATCTGGTGAATTTTCATATTTGTTTTGTAAATAGTTAAAATATTTTTAATTCCCTGTATTCTTTTAAATCCAATTATTTATCTTGTAAGTGTTCTTATTTATCTTGTAAATATTTTTCTAAAAAATTAAAAGAAGGTTACGATTGGTTTTTTATTTATAAAAATTAATTTCATTTTGAGTATTTGTTGATTGTTAATGTCCCATGCTTTTATGAATCCAAAACCAAAAAAAAAATGGTCACATGCTTTTGTCTTACTCTTTCAATATCCCAAAGTCATCTCTTACTCTTTCAATCAGCCTTATTATGTTCTATTAAGTGCTCATTCATGATAGTTTATTTTTTATTTATAAGCACTTATAAATCATAATTTATGGTATACGAGGTAAGTATGTGAGAGGAGTTTTATCTCAACCTATGTAATAAGCACTTATTTTCCAAAAAAAAAAAAACTATTTCAAACATAGCTTAAGTTATTTACATTATACTTATATAGGAATCTAAGCTTCAAAAAGTTTAAATAAGAGTTAAGTAGTGTTAAGTTCTCTTATAGTAATGGAGTGCTTACATAATTCACTGAATCACTTTGAAGAAGCCTTAGTCCTTAGCTCGTGAGATCTTCTGCTCGACATGTTTTAGATAGGCTCTTACACATACCTCATCTTATTGGATTAAAGAGTTATTTTACCCGGAAATTGACAAGGGAGGCAATTTTATCTCTAAATTTTTCTTGGGTGCGATGTTGTTCTAGAAATTTTGAAATCATGATAATTTTGGTTCAGCTGTTATCCTAATTAAGTTTGATCGCTACGTGACCAAACGTATTGAACTGTCAATCCACATGTTATCCACATCATTGTTATTTTATGTTTAGGTGTAAATTTACTTCATAAGTTTTCACTTATGAACAATGTTGCTCTAAATGTTTTGTAGCGTTTTCATCTTGATTGTTATCCATGTTAAAATTACCCCATTAGTTACCAAATATGCTTATTTTGCAAATGTGTACTTCATTTTTTTCAAAATTAGATTTAAAAATAAGATATTTTTTTTATAAAAATATGCATTACATCTAAAGGATGCGCAATATCCTTTAGAAAAGCCAGAGCCACAATACGGTCTCTGCCTTTGGGCGTACATATTTCGTGGACAACAATATCCAAGCTGTCCAATAATCCAAAAGGCACCTAATTAGCATAAATGGTGGCCCATGGATTAATCTAACGGTTCCAATATGTCCATTAGAATGCAGGTAGAGACAAGATACGAACCATTACTGGAGAGGAGAGGATCAGGATTCAGGGGCGAAGCCTCGTAATACTCATATTTCCCATACCTCACTCACTGAACCCTGCTTTCATCCTGTTGTGCAATTCTGATACTCCAAAAGTCCAACACACCTGCACATGCCCCATGTCTGGCCTTGGCCGTTACAAATCCGTATTAGGCTTCTCTCAGTTTTTTCTCAAGGATCAACATTTGAAGGAATGGGATTTAACATTTAAATAAATAATTTTTTTTTTATATTTTGTTCTTAATTATAGCTCTCGAGTCTGGACTTTTTAGATTGAGTGTTCACAATTTGAATTTATTTATTCTCAAAATTTCACATTGTAATACTACTTCTATTAAATCTTTAACTATTTCAAGTGGGGAGCAGTGGAGAGGTAAAAAATGAAAGAGAAGCCAGTTCCTACAAATTAACTGTCCACGTGCAACTTAGGAAGCCACACTATGTATATAACACCTATTCCATCCCATCCTTCTATTGGACATTATATTTATAAGATAATAAATAAAGGAGGTATGAGATGAATCTCTCGTTATTTTAAAAAATATATTTGAGATATATGCCCTCTCTCAATTAATTTTATATATAAAAAAATATTTGTATATAATATAAAAATCCAGGAAAAAAATTTTATTTTATATAAATAGATCTCAGAGAAATTATTTGTGATAAATAATTTTCTTGCAATTTAAAAAACAAAGAAAACTATATCGTGGGGACCTACCCATACCCTTTACCCACCGTCCACGAGGGAAACGGTTCGGGCCATCGAATTCCACGGATAAGATCAATCGCCAGCCCACTAGAAAGAATTTACATGCAATGGATGCCATCTTGTGATTATTTCGTTTCCTATATAAACACCCTCTCACCCTAATCTCCTCTCACTCCTTCCTGTTGCTATTTCTGAAGAAACAAGCTCAGCATTCTTTCTTCACTCTCTCATCTCCAGTCATCATGAAGGATATTGCGCATTTCTTGTTCGGCATATTTGGTGCGTTTTATTTTTCATCATTCTTTTAACTACCTTTTCAAGCAATCCAATTCAATTAATCCTATTTAATAAAAAAGTACAGAGGGAGTATTAGACAGTAATCAAGAATCAATATCATCCAAACTAGGATGTCCTTGAAACTATAAGATGGACTAGGTGGGCCATGCTGGATTAGCAAGACTTCTGGCCCAACTCAAAAGATGAGCCAGTGGGCTGGCCCATTCTTTTTTATTTTTAATTTTTTTAGAACTTTTGTTTTAATCTCCAAACCCACTAACTTTCGTAATCCAAATTTAAATCTAAGTTATATGCTAAAATCAAGCCTCAAAATCTTTTGAATATAAGTATATGACCAGATTCAAATTATACTTTGAATCTTTCATATAAAAAGATATTAAATCATTCAAACTAGTTTACCTATTCAAATTGACCACCCACCCTCTTGACCATTACAAACAGCCAATCCGCTGACACGCTCAAGGTTTTTCACATAAAAGTGATCATATGTGTATATATATCTGTTAAAAGTAATATATAATTGGGAATTTATACAAGGGAAAATCCCTCAAAAAGAACCTTTAAATTACTAAAAGACGCAGACGTGCACGGAAATATAATATCCCGGATCAGTGCGAGTACGTTAACTGGAATATTACAATTGAATGTAAAATGACAAATTTGTCCTCTGATGAAAGAAAAGAAAATGATTACAAAAGAAGGTGACGCGAAACAGGGAGAGAGTCATTACGCGGGAACGTAAGTAGGAGGCGATACAAACAGCAGTGAGGTATGTACTTTATTAGTCGACAATGTTCTTCCCCGCGTGGTCGAGCTGAAGCAAAACCATTTTCGTCTTCATTTGGGTGGGAAACTTTGTGGGGTATTTGGGTTTGAAGGACGTGAATGTTGAAGAGTGGTATGGGGAAAAATGCAGATGCTGCCTGAATCGGGGAGGAGGTTGGGATGGTTAGTTTTAGGGTTGTGGTTGGAGAGAATAAATGGGGTGGATTTTGTAAGAAAGGATTAATATGAAGTTGAAAAACCCTAATATAGATTTGTGAAAGATTGAGGTACCCATTTAGTTTTGTTTTTGTCAACTAACAGTGTGTTATTTATTTGTTGCAGGATGCGTAAAAAAATGGCTGGTAATATTGGTTCAAGCTGTGAAAAGGAGTTGTTTTGTTATTTTCACGTAGGGGGAAATTTGAACATAATAATGACGGTGAAGTTAAATATATCGAAGGCAGTGTGAGGGTAAAGGTACTAAAAGATGGGATAAGAATGGAAGATTTAAGAGAAATTATATCAAGATTGACAGGTCATGAAGGGAGCAGTTGTGACATTAAATACACAGTAATGTTTGATGAGAGGACATTAATTGAGCTTGACAATGATAGTGAAATTGAAAACCTATTTCGGTTCAATGAAAGCAGTGCGCATGTGTTTGTAGCCCATATAGAGAATGGCAATGAATCCTTGCCAATGAATAATGCACATCTGTAAGTTAGTAATATTTTGTTTATTCCCAAGCTGATAATAAGTTATAAAGTGTTGTAATTGTTGTATGCAGGAGCCACAGATTATTGGAACGATCACCGGAAGCAGAGGTATCTCCCATGACACATGGCAATGATCTTGAGGCTGTGTCATTTGAAATTGGTGGTGGGTGTATAACTTATGAGACAGATCAAAAAAATTTTAGTGACACTAGCTATTTGAAATGGTCAGGAGAAATTTCCGGGGTCGGGCAGCATTTTCCTCATGCCGATGCATTAAGAGAAGCCTTGTACAAGTATAGCATTGCACATAAGTTCATGTATAAATATGATAGGAATAACAAGGATAAGATGTATGTCACATGTAAAGTAGAGGGTTGTCCTTGGAAATTATGTGCGTCTGCAGTGGGCAGGAGTTCTGGAATACTGTGTGTGACAAAATTCATAAAAGATCATGTTCATTCAGCTCAAGATCATTTGCAAGTGAGTGGCCATGGTGCAAGATCTAGTTTAACATCATCAATAATAATCGACGAGATTAGGAATCACACCGAGAATCGTCCAACTGAGATTATGAAGACACTACAAAGGGAGTATGGTGTGAAGCTAACATATAAACAGGCATATAGGGCAAAAGAAAAGGCAATGGAAGACATATATGGAAGACCGGAACAATCATACATGTTAATCCCATGGATATGCCAAAGGTTGAAGGAAACTAATGCTAATACAGTTGCTGAATGGGTAGCACATGGTTGCAGGTTTGAAAGAGTTTTCATTGCATATGGGTCATGTGTACAAGGTTTCATGGGGGGTGCAAGGCATCTACTATATGTTGATGGAACTCATTTAAGTAGGCCTTATAAGGGGACTCTACTTGCTGCTTCAGCCTATGATGCGGATAATGAGCTATTGCCGTTTGCCATAGCAATTGTGAAGGGAGAGACACTGGACGATTGGACTTGGTTCATGCATATGATTAAAAGGATTGTTGGTTCTATAGAGTTGACAATTGTGTCAGATCGTCACAATGGCATAATAGGTGCTATGGCAGCAATATTTGGAAGGCATCGTCATGCATTCTGTTATAGACATGTCAAGGAGAACTTCAGTGTAGAGATACTGAAAATAAACAGGGACAAGAGAAAGACTAGTAACGGGTCAAAGGAGGATGGACTGATGCTTCTTGACAAGATTGCATATGCAAGGCGTGTGGATGACTTTGATAAAGCAATGGAAAAGATGCGGGAGCACTATCAAGAGTTATATGAATGGATTAACAATCATGGTGATGTTGACAGGTGGGCTCTTAGCAAGTTCCCATACAAACGATGGGATAACATAACAACCAATATCGCCGAGTCATTCAATGCATGGATGGTGAAGGAGAGGAAGTATAATGTAGCCCAATTAATTCACGCACACCGTGAGAAAGTAGCAAAGAAGATGCATGCCTCTTATGTGGCAATGAACAAGTGGAAGAATTGTGTTGGGCCAAATATAGATGCAAAGGTTATGGAAAATGTGAGTGGATGTGAGCATATGGGGTGTGAAGATTATGGGTAGGGTAGATTCAGTGTGCATACAGGACGTAGAGACCATGGGGTTGACTTGCGATCACGGCAATGTAGTTGTGGGGCATGGCATATGAGTGGGATTCCATGCACACATGCGTGTGCAGCTGTCAAGGTTGTGCACGGCAACATCTACGACTATGTTGAGGATTGTTTTAAGACAGAAGCTCAGCAACGGATCTACCAGCACAGCATGATTCCGGTTGTGACAATAGACATGCCGAACGTCAATGAATATAGGGATTATCACATGGAAAACATGTATGAAGCTACGTTCCTCCACCCTCCAATCACAAGTCGACCTCTTGGAAGACCAAGAGTAAGGAGGCAGGAATCATAGTTCCAAAATAGAAAGATCTACCATTGTACACGGTGCCATGAAGCAGGACACACAAGAAGGACGTGCAAAAATCCCAACCCATGTTGAACTCTAATGATCATCTTTGATGCTTCATCTTTTTTGTTGTATATATGTTTTGGTTTGACCCTTCAATGGTTTTTGGAATGAAGGGATAGGGTGCAGGGGAAGCAGTTTTTATATGTAATGTATGCAGTGTCGTGTCATGTCAGTGACAAAAAAACATTAAGAAGCAGTAAGATCTTAATGTTCTGTTGTCACTGAAAGTTGAAAATTTATGTAAGTAGCCACTGCTTTTGTACACAAGTATAGTGTTGATTATGTATAGTTTAACAACTATTTCTCAAGTTGTAATCAATATGGAAATACAAATGTATAGTTTATCTGATTGCTGTGTGTTATCTAGTTTTTATCAGTTGGTTGGAATGCTATGCTGTGTGGTAATGAATATGAACATGGAGCAGTTTGTATATGAAATGTATGCAGTGTCAAGTCAGTGACAAAAAACATCATCTAATGTGCTATTGTCACTGAAAGTTTCTTTACCTAGTTACTATTTTATACTGAACTATATCGTTGATTATGTATATTTTGGCAACAAATTATGTACTTTGAATCAATATGCGAATACATATATTTATAGTTTGTTGGACTGCTATATGTTCTCTACTTTTAATCAATATAGTTTGTTGGAATGCTGTATAGGAATGAATATGAACAAGTTTTATGTTATATTAAGGAACTGTAATAGTAATAGTACATTGATAATCTATAACATGCAGCTTCTGAAAATGGTATATGAGCTGGGAATTTGGAAACCAAGCACAGAAACTAGTAAAATAACATCTCTTATGCAATGATGGTAACCCATGTTTGCTGTAACTAGTAAGTAGGACATTATTTGTCCAATTTTGTATATAACTCGAGTGACACACGTGAGACTCGAGTGCTCCGTTATGAAAAACTGGCCACTTGATGTGGTAACTTGCGAATCTTGTGTTCCTAACTCGAGTGGTGTAATAGAACTCGAGTTATTGATTAAAACTGTTTCCTGAGCGACTGTGTCGAGTTTTTTTTGGGAGTTAGTATTGATGAAAACACGTACTCTAATATTGTCCCCTATGTTCATGATGTCAAAACTTATACAATTTCCACAGACTAAGGTTTGTGTTACTTAATTACAGAAAGATCAAACCACAAATATATTCATCAGCCACCATGCAACACATTAAGCCACGAAACAGAATAAACATTGTCATTGCAATTATAGGCCATCACACCATAATCATTATGTACCAGATAACATGACTATCAGTAACACATAAACCATGAAGAATACATTATACAGAGAAGCAATGCTCTCTACGCTGGCTCATACTAGGAATATGTCTCACGGTCATGTCTCCCCCTTGTTGTCATCATCCGGAAGGGTAAAGGTCGTACATAATTTGAAGGTTGTAGAGGAAGACGGTGGAATGCGAATAGGAGCTACTGGTGGAATAGGGTCTGTGTCAGTGGTAGAACAAGGTGGTGTATAGGGTGTAACTGCAGTGGCAGGTTCAATGGGGGCAGAGGTTTGATCATGGGAGGCAGAGCATGTACGAGAGGGGTCCTGTGTGGGATTGGTACCTGAGGGCTCAGAACTGGATTGTGGAATAGCTTCTGGGTCCGGAGGGATGGGGACCTTAGAGGGTGGGGTAGGATCCGGGGTTGTCAACATAATATTGGTTGACGTAGGAGCACATGGAGCATTTTGAGTGACTAAGTTTGCAGGAGCTGTAGATGATGGTGTAGATGGAACAGGTGTAGCATTACACTGTGACGGCATATCAGAAGGACGAAAGTTGAAGTGATCTCTGAGGACAGCTTCATAAGCATCAAGGTGATGATTAAATTCCCTCAATTGCTGAGTATGAGCATCTTGCATTTGAAATAGCCTCTTGAAGTTCTCATTAATGCCAATAACCAGACGTTTGACTTGATGGTCAACCATTTCGACCAGATAGGCATTTGAGACCTTTATGTGGTCTGTGGTTGTTTTCAATGCATCTTGGATGTACGTCTGAATTGTTGCTGCCATGAATGGGGGTCCAGGAGACCCAGCTCTTGATGATTGTCCCTCATCCACTTTGTGTCTTTCAGATTCCATTTCCTTCCTTTTCTTTGTTGTTATACTTATAGAAGCACCCACTGGCAGCTTAATATTCATTCTGCTTAGGTGAATGCTATCAAACCTTAGAATATGAACAATTTACTCATTAGGTTCGAGGTACCAGATATTGTGCAGCATCAGAAAGTGAGAGATCAGTTGTGGAAACGGTAGAGGGGTACTCCTTGTGGAAGACTTCCTGTATCTGTTTATTTTATTGTAAATGTGTTGCTCTATGTTCCTTTGTTCTTTAGACAGAATTGAGGCTATCAGCTGGTAATCTTATCCCACGAAGTGAGTGAAATTGTTCAATTTATTGACCATAAATCGTAAG
The DNA here is from genome assembly GCA_963242795.1 of Inga leiocalycina. Lineage (NCBI taxonomy): Eukaryota > Viridiplantae > Streptophyta > Magnoliopsida > Fabales > Fabaceae > Inga > Inga leiocalycina. The sequence continues at coordinate 67,754,272 of OY725321.1, forward strand.
TATATGTACCACACAATCCGATGTACATCACTCAGGGAGCTAGGTTTGAAAGTTAAAGTTTTACTTCCACCCATTGGATTCAGAATCTGACATATTTCTACATCACTGAATTCTTTTACAGGCCCTGTTGGAGGATTGTCTATACCAAGGTAAGTGTTAATCAATGCAGGAGATAGTTGAATCTTTTGGCCCTTAACATTTGACTCTAATCTTTCTTCTATCAGTTCGCCCACCTCATCACAAACCTCAACCACCTCCAAGTTACAGTAGAAGTGCCTTACTACAAAGGGACTAGATGACGTTTTGATGGTCAACCAAGGTTCATAGTACTTAAACCAAGTGTACAGATCTAAAACTAGTGTGTCCTTAATATGTTGTAGATCCAGATAAACAACAGAACAGAATAATCTATGAGCGAAATCATCGTCATACCTGCTCTTATTATTAGGCTCTAGTGTCTCTGAATTGAAATCTGGTGGTGGTCCCAGAAGCTCATCCTCCAGTTCAGGAGGTACATTACACTTTGCTTTTTGATTTGAAGTTGATGCACCCCCATATCTGGATTTTGTGGGTGCATTCAATGTCTGATCAACCAATTGAGTAACAATCTTTGTTATCTTCTGTTCTAAGTCTTCTTCTATTTTTTCTGTGGAGGTTGAGGCCAAATGTTCTGTAGGCACTGACACGACTACTTCCTTCGAAATGGGAGAGGCTACTTTTGGGCGTTTCTGCTGTGATTCTGCTATCACAACCCCCTGTGACCTGCTCGGTTGTTCTGGTGGTAGTCGCTCCTGAACTTTTGGCTGAGGGTTCCTCGGTTTGTTCAACGGCTTACTTCCTTTCGACGGCAACTTTTATGAATCACGAGAATCTCTCTTCCCACTGTCCGAGCCCTTGGTTCGAACCATTGCACCAGATGCACGAATGACAAAGTGCGATGCTAGGGCTAGTCGAAACTCTGCTTCTCGACTCGCTGAGGGTTAGGGGGAATGGAGCTTTTATGCCACGGTTGTTTGAACGGTATTTACGGTTATGTAGAACTCAACTGACTAATAGTACGTTTCTCGTCAGTTAACTCGAGGGCTATAGAAGTCGGAGGTCGAGTGGAGTGAACAAAAATGTTTGGTGATTGAGGGATTTAAAGCGTGGAAGCCTGATTAACTCGAGTTATAGTTTATTCACTCGAGTTAGTCTTCCCCTTTTTGTTCGTGACCTTCCAGTTACCCTCTAGTGATCATATTAACTCGAGTTGTAAGTGGTTAACTCGAGTGAGCTTCGTGAATTGATAGCACGAGGTAATTGGAGTGAGTTTCCTACAACTCGAGTTCTGCGTATGTTGATAGGTTAACTGGCTGGTTACCCTCCAGTGATGCGTACAACTCGAGTTTCTAATGGCCCAACTCGAGTCCACACGTGGACTGAACACAGTATCGCATTGGAGTGAGTTTTGTACAACTCGAGTTCTGCTCTCGTACACACGAGAACTGGCTGGTTACCCTCCAGTGATGCGTACAACTCGAGTTTCTAATGGCCCAACTCGAGTCCACAAGTGGACTAAACACAGTCTCGCACTGGAGTGAGTTTTGTACAACTCGAGTTCTGCTATCCGACACACGATAACTCTTCGGTTACCCTCCAGTGATGCGTACAACTCGATTTTCTAATGGCCCAACTCGAGTCCACACGTGGACTAAACACAGTCTCGCATTGGAGTGAGTTTTGTACAACTTGAGTTCTGCTATCCGACACACGATAACTCTTCGGTTACCCTCCAGTGATGCGTACAACTTGAGTATAAATTCCATCAAACTCGAGTTAGCTCAGACTCTTATCATATTCATAACAAGATCATACCTTTTCCTGAGCAAAGAAAGTTTGAATAAATAGTCGGTAGCATCAATAGCCATGGCCCTGCTTTTCCCATCCCCATCCAAACAGCAGATTGTATTCCCACAAGTGTTTGAAATATAAATTGGGACATCAAGTGTTGTTAAGCACATATTATCTCCGTTTGGAAGATGAAATTTGATGTGATTTAAAGTTGTGTAAATAAAAACACCATTGTCATCCCAGCCTCCACCTATGGAACGAATTGTCTGAAGTAGGGTATATTGATGCACAAACAACATACTTCACAAAGGCTATATGAATATCAGCAAGAAGTATCATCTGCTGAACATCATATATAACCACCTCATTAATCAAGAGTTCACTGTGTACTAATATTGGGTTACATGAACACAGATGTTTTTTGGTGGCATAGGTGCTATCATGAAGACAGATGTTTATGGTGGCATAGATGCTGTGGTCAAGTATGTATTAGAAGGTCATGAACATAGATCTTTTTGGTGGCATAGATGCTGTGGTCAAGTATGTCTTAGAAGGTCATGAACATAGATCTTTTTGGTGGCATAGGTGCTGTGGTGAAGTATGTCTTAGAAGGTTATGAACACAGATCTTTTTGGTGGCATAGATGCTGTGGTCAAGTATGTCTTAGAAGGTCATGATACCATATGTTTTTGGTGGCATAGATGCTGTGGTCAAGTATGTCTTAGAAGGTCATGAACACAGATATTTTTGGTGGCATAGGTGCTGTGGTCAAGTATATCTTAGAAGGTCATGATACCAGATGTTTTTGGTGGCATAGGTGCTGTGGTCAAGTATGTCTTAGAAGGTCATGATAGCAGATGTTTATGGGTTGCATTCTATCCCAGACTTCCTATCCTTATGTCAGCACCAGATGTCATTGGGTTCATGTAATTGCATGTTATACCTCTCATTATATGACTACTTAACTGGAGCGTGTTATTTTAAACTCAGGCTTGGTGCATCTTGACACCATAGGTGCTCTGGATATAATATGACCTTCAGTTCATTAATGTGCATAAATTTGTAATTACAAAATATATACGCGTGGCCATCACAAACACATTCAATTGTAAAATAAAACACAGTTCAAACACAAAACTAAAGAAAAAAACATGCAATACCACTTAAACGTTACATGCAATAGAACAGACTGACATGACTATTTTCAGTTTCGAAGGCGAAGCACTTTGGTAACCGCTAATGAACCCATGGCATCAAAAGCCGTACACCACAATCAACCAATCAGCACAACCGCCACATTCCACCCACCACCACCAACAAAACTAAAACACATGATAAAATAAAATGGCTACGCTTGGTCGTGCACTAAAAACTACAAATATTCCACACACCCAATTATTGAGGGCGTAGGCAACAAAACAGTCTTACAGGAACAAACACGCACAAACATGGCTGACTTCCCACCAGACCAATCCAGACATAGAAGAACGACCACCAACGATGACTCACCGCTTCTGAAGCTTCCGCAAACAATTTTAATAGAACTGATGTGCAACATAGCATCATCAAGTTTGAAAGACTATTATCACTTCAAGAATTCATGCCGCATCCTAAGGATAGCAGGAAATTCAACAGAATTCTTTAAGAACGTGCTACTGGATAACTATGATCATCTAGGATGGACAAGAAGCGAGCAAGAGATTCATTTCCTGCTGACATGTTTCCATAAGGGTAATCCATTTAGTCTATTCATTCGAGGGCTTAAATACTACACCAGAACAGCAGATCCAAGAGATAAAGGACTGTCACAAATACGAGAGGCTGCAGTCCTAAACAACTGTGATGCAAGTTTCTCATTTGCCATATTAGTGCTTACAAAATGGAGTAAGTTTAAGGACACACTAGAAGGGACCGAAGCAATAGACAGACTTGAAGCCATTATCGACTCAGGCCAAATATCTTCAATTAAAGAGCGACTGACATGACACCTACAATCAATGAACTGGGGACTGAACAGGAACATATTCGACCGTCCCAAACATAGATTTTGTGAGAAACAACCATGCCATGCCGGATGCAGAAATTGCATATACGACACAGAAGTAAGCTGGCTGTACCACATAATGAACGAACCAGAAGGACCGAATGTTCATCCACAGGCGATTGAAGGAATTGACGTATGGGAGGAGGAAGAAATGAATGAGGCAGTCGACAACGATGAAGACGTTAATCCAGATGCTTAGACGACGGTAGTTCCCACGTTTTTTATTAATTCTCATAACATGCAGTTCAGCAAAGAATTAATTTTAGAGTCAATGTTTCAAAGACTTCGTCCATGCGTTAGGTACATTGCTTATATGGTTTTCCTTTTTTTTTGCTACGGACTCCAAGTATCACGAATTACGTGTTGATTTTTGCACATGACTTATACACATTTAACAACAACAAACACAATCACTATCGGGTTACCCTCCAGTAATGACGACAACTTGAGTTGGTAATCGGACAACTCGAGTGAGCTTCGTAAGTCATCCAAGAACGCCGTCGAGTGACCTTCTACGCAACTCGAGTTGGGTGCCTTTTCTCACAATCACCATCGGGTTACCCTCCAGTGATGACGACAACTCGAGCTGGTAATCGGACAACTTGAGTGATGTAACACCCTGCCTTTAATCATGTAATTATAATTCGATATTAAATAATTAAAGTAGATTAGAGACCTTCGGATAACTTAAACTCGTTTCAATCTCCTACTTTGTGGTAGGGTTTTCTCAAAATCATTCAAAATCTCTTTCCTGTTCCTGGTCTCCATTTCAAAATTCGAATATAATCACCTGTGCAGTTTATCTACATTCACGTATGACAGAGTGTAAAACCAATTCCCCGGCAACTCCCGGATTCTATACATATATAACCTAAGGTTTAAGTATCCACTAGGGGATTACGTCCAAAATCGAATATACTATTCATATTTCAGATTATACAGTAATCCCGAATTCAAAAGAAATAACCAACATTTCCAAAATCAACATACCCCTAAGGGTCCTAAGTGCTCCGGGTCGGCCTCTTCTCCTTTGAGCCACATGCCCTGTCTGAAAGGTTAGTCATAGGAAGGAATGAGATTCGAGAGAATCTCAGTAGTAACAAACCACTCATACAATGTATAAATACTAAGCATGTATATAAATCACAAACAGCAACAGCAGCAGCAATCTCAGAGTTACAAGGTTTTCACCACAAACGACAGCACTCACTGCTGTATACACAATACGACAGCTCTCGCTGTAATCATAATCACGACAGCTTACGCTGTAATCACCATCACGACAGCTTACGCTGTAATCACAATACGACAGCTCACGCTGTAAACGACAGCTTGCGCTGTAAACGACAGCTTACGCTGTAAACGACAGCTATCACCAGCTGTAACCATAGCAACATCAAAGATTCATCACAGAACAGTGATAACACACACATACAGAGCATTACACATAGTATAAGAGAGAGAGTCACTACCTGATCCTTTCCTGACGTCCTTCAGCGCAGTTGGCTCACGAGGGCGGCAAATATCGAATCCTACAATTCCAAATGCACTATTTAGACACTTCCATAGTGTTACTTAGGGTTATATGAGTCTATAATGAAAATTTACAAAAATACCCCCGGGGACCCGGCCTGGGCCCGCCATACCCGGACCGGTTGTACTTTTCTCGAAATTCTAATCTGGGCTATCCTAACATATTTCCGCCCAAGGAATCCATTTCCGTACTCAGAATTATCAAATTCAATGTCAAATTACGAAATTGCCCTTGGCAGCCCTACTTTTAGGGTTTTAGGGGTGTTTCCGTAATTATGCTTTCTCGGCCTTTTTTGAAAAAGTGCCCAACTGTAACCCCACCTATTTTCGCCCACTGAATCCAATGGAATCATCAAATCATTGAAAATCCAACTCTAAGACCCATTTACAGCCTTGGCCGAAATATACATGTTCTCCGGGAAAAATTGGGGTTTTACGATTTCGGCTCCGTAAACGCGTTCCTTTCTACTCCTAACCACTTTATTAACCATTACATTAGGTTACAACTAACATTAAGACCCAATTTGGGTAGCATAACCCTTAGGCCACATCATTTCCAAACTTTAAAACCAATGGCAATCCGGCGAAATTTCACCGATTAAATTGCCCACAGCAGCCAGAATAAGCAATATACGAAAGTTTGGAAGTTACCTCAAGCTCCTTCTAGCTTTTCTCAAGAGTGGCTGAAAACCCTAGCCCCTTGAACACCAAATTTTCTTCTCAAACACCTTAAATAACATAGAAGATAAGCTTAGGAACAAGGTTATACGCGTTAGGAGCTAGATCGTCGGAGAAATCGGCTTACCTTGCGAGATTTCTCCTCTTTCTCTCTCTAAGAGCTCTCAACTTTCTCTCACTATCTTCAGCTGGAAATGGCGTGAAATGGCTGAAGAAGATGAGCAATTTGATTAATAATCCATGCTGACATCATCTTTTAATGAGATGATGTCATAATTCCCATTTTCGGATTTTCTGGCAGATTTTCTGCCCAAACTTTGAAAAATCATAACTAATTCTAGAAAAATCGAAATGAGGTGATTTCAAAGCCAAATGAAAGATATTTAAGTCCTATTCATAGGAAAAATATTGGCCATTAGTGAAAATCACCACAAAATTCCCAGAATTTCAATATTTACATACTGTTCCAGAAAATAATTAATTTCGCTGGGCAAACTTCAAAAATCCAAAAATCTTAGGTCACAAATCAAAATGATACAAATTATATGTTCATTTTGAAGCTTGACATGTGAACTTTAATACTGGAAAATTTCAGAATTTTTAGACACCATTTGCCTATTTAAAACGTCCATACAAATTGGCTGCCCTATACAGAGTTTCAATGGACAGAGTTTTCAACTTTTGCACGATTGTTCCCAATGGTTCCAATTTCACAATAAACACTCTCCCCACATGAATTTTCACAAGGAAGCCATTGGAATCATTAAAATATCCAAATTCCCATCACACATTCTCCAAAAGTATTTATTCAACAATAATTATATCCACTTTTAAAGTCATTAGCCCTTAATCACTTTTTGGGATATTACAAGTGACCTTCGTAAGTCATCTAAGAACGCCGTCGAGTGACCTTCTACGCAACTCGAGTTAGGTGCCTCTTCTCACAATCACTATCGGGTTACCCTCCAGTGATGACGACAACTCGAGTTGGTAATCGGACAACTCGAGTGAGCTTTGTAAGTCATCCAAGAATGCCGTCGAGTGACCTTCTACGCAACTCGAGTTGGGTGCCTCTTCTCACAATCGCCATTGGGTTACCCTCCAGTGATGACGACAACTCGAGTTGGTAATCGGACAACTCGAGTGAGCTTCGTAAGTCATCCAAGAACGCCGTCGAGTGACCTTCTACGCAACTCGAGTTGGGTGCCTCTTCTCACAATCACCATCGGGTTACCCTCCAGTGATGACTACAACTCGAGTTGGTAATCAGACAACTCGAGTGACCTTCGTAAGTCATCCAATAACGCCGTCGAGTGACCTTCTACGAAACTCGAGTTGGGTGCCACTTCTCACAATCACCATCGGGTTACCCTCTAGTGATGCCAGAACTCGAGTTGCTAATTGGACAACTCGAGTTGAGTGAGCTTTGTAATCCTCAAGTCGAGTGGAGATGCGGAAAGCAACGCAAGTCTCTAAACAATAACTCGCTTGTTACCGTCCAGTGTTGATATCAACTCGACTGCTCAATGGCCATCTTTATTGAGACACTAAAGCACTGTCTAGGTAACATCAATTTATGACCGCGCTATAGTGTATATGCTTATGGATTTGTTGCCACTAGTATTAATCAGAGTAATGGCAGATGGAAATGGAAGTGTCACACTTGGTTAGCAGGGTGTATTGACTGGACACAATCATTATGTAATGTGTGCATCATCATTGTTGACTATGGATTGTTAGCAGTGCTGATCAGATTATTGGCTGTTGGAAATGTAAGTGGCACACGTGCGTAGTATCCTTATGTAATGTGTGCATCATTCAACCCTAAATAGCATATTATTCATTGTGCCTCATTACATCAGCCCTTTGTGTTAGGGATATTAGTTCTCTTAAAAAAATTTTTAACCTGCCTCTCATGGCAAGGACATAGTTACATTGCGACAGAGGAACACATATATTGTTGGTTGCATACAAGTACGTTTTAGAAGGTCATCATAGAGGAGTGAACTAGGAAACATTGCATCCCGCAATTCCAACATATATGTCATTAATGTACCTTAAATTGCATCATTTTTTCATTGTACAGTACGGTACATTACTCTATGACGTTAACAATACTTTACATGGACAAGTGTTGACATTACTATATCGCGGGAACATAACCTAAGCACGTCTTTTGCTGCACTTTTCTCCAGAGGGAATGAGGGCCAGAGCTGTGTCTCACTTTAAATTCAGCGGATGATTAACTAACCTCCACATAATGTCGCTTTGCAATTGCTGAATTTGTTCCTGCAAATAAGTAATTCCCTCAATGTCAGGTTCAATGGAAACCATAATGGAAATCACAAGTAAATAAGAATGCGTACAGAGAGAAATCTGGACCACTTACATTTTCATAATGGAAATCACCTTCCGGGGTCCACTGGCTCAACCAAATAATAACATGAACACCACAGTCCCTCCTGTACTCTCACCCACATGAAAACATTGTGTTACTTAACGAAACAATGCAAGCTAAATTGTAAGAGGCAAATGTGAAGAAGCTTACAGATTATTCTGTTGCACAACAGGAGGCCACACAATATCTGACATCTTCTTCCTCCCAGCCAGATGAGGTTTAACAATGTGCATGATGTCAACGAACTTATCTCTCTGAAAAAACAACATTTATGCATCTTACGATGTGTGTCAACTGAAGTACACCACCTTAACTACAGCAGTGGAGTCAGGAGAACTTACAATTAAGTTTAACACAAATATGTAATCATCTATCACGCCACCCTTCCTCATAGTCTTCTTTTTGCCTAGATCAGGCTTCATTGAGTCCAGCACGTAGAAGGTCATAGTCTGTCTCTAACGCAACACAGAACCAGTGGCCACGGACAAGTGCCGAACCCATTATCAACTCACAGTCGCCTATATTGTAACCGATGGTTTTAGGAGAGAATTCTTTACTCGCGGAAGACACTTTCCACCCTATTGGGTTGCCTACCAACTTTGTCTGTATAAAAACACATAGTCCTGAGTAATGTACACATAATATAGTGAAATAAAATGTTGTTCCACTACACAACAAATAGGTAATTACCATGAACCATGCATAAAAAATATGGCGCCTCGGCTGTCCTCCCTCCAGGTTGAAGTGATACATTAAAGCCTTAGACAAAACCGACATCACCTACAGTAGCAAATAAACCATTGCATCAACTACAAATAAAATTCACCATAACTTAATGAAACCATTCTCCACGTAAGCCGTTATCTATACATACTGTATTACTTAGTCTTTGAATTCCCCCTAGCGTATACAACTGGTCTCGACACAGTTCTTCATCCAAAATCTGAACCAACGGCCTACAAAAACATTTCAAATGCAATGGCAGTTAGTTCATCGCTTCCTGTGTTGTGGTAATATACTAACTACATAACAGTCATTCAATCACATGACATATATACTTACACTTCAGGCTTAGCACCTCTGGCCATTGTGGAAACTATGTTGAACAACATTTTCTGATCATGCGTTGGTGTCTTCCTTTTTCGACTCCCATCCAACTGTATAAATGGACATGTCATCGCTTGCAGTGGCTGCCTCTTTCATCTCCACAGCTGTTGAGGCCTCTGAATTGTATGGTCATCCGTGGGGACTTTTTCCGCTACCTGAGTTGCCTTTGCATCATCATCTTCATCGCCATCAACATGATCACGTTTTGCGTTTGCATCATCAGAATCTGAGTCATGAGAAGCATCTGTCGCATTATCATCATCCTCATCTGTATGTTCCTCATCTACTGTCACACCAGGGCTATCTTGTTGTGCTTTGTCCCTGGCCTCTCGTGCCAGCTGGACATTGAGTAACTCCTGCACCACCACATTTACAAGTCTGTTTCGATTTTCATCAATAACTTTGACCAACCGCGCATAGACCTCCTTCAATTCCTGCAATGACAACATAACTTAATTTGTCAATTACATAATTAAATCATTGTTGCATTTTAAATTAGCTTCCACAGACAAATACTGGGTCTGAATATGGGACATTATCTGTGTCCTCATTCCCTGCCCTAACTTCAGAGCCTTTTCCTTGATACAAAATGCCCATATTGCTCGTCCTCTCAGTCTTCACCATTTCGTTGATCTTTTCCTTTGTCCAGAATTCAATCGGTGTGGTGGACTGTTGGCGAACACTTTGTTTCAAAGGGAAATTTTCCCCAAAGAACAACTGCACCACAGAAAATATATGGATAATTATTTTCAGCTTGAATGATACCTACACTTTTAATGTAAACAGTGACATACCAGGAGTAAGTACAGGCAACCACCCACGTTGCTGCTCCCTTCCCTTTTCTTCTTCTCCCTGTTTTCTTTCACATAATCACTCATTTCCTTCCACAAGTCTTTCATCATGTATGTTGTCCAGTCATAATGTTGAAAACGGTCCATTGTGCACAACATAACCCTCAACATCCGGTCACTTATGAGCCCACTAGAGGTAGGGCATAACAAAGTACCTAAACTGTACAGCACAAACATAAACTCAAACTTATCGCCAGCTGTCCCAGATTTTATGTGCTTCAGAATGTCCGTATATCTCTTCTTCCCATACTCCCTCTTCAACCACTAATATCTTCTATCCGAATCCTCCACATCCACCTTTACTTCCTCCCCTGAATCAGGTATACCGAGCAACTTGTGCACATCTGATGCTTCTATTTCTTTTGTCTTCCCCCTAATCCTGAATTGATGTGTTGCTGGGTCATATGCTCTCAACATGGATACGATGAGGTCACGGGAGAGTCTGTCCAATTGCACCTTCAATAAATTTCCAAATCCTATTCTCTTAACCCTCTCCTTCAAATGTTCATTACCGTTCACAAACTACACCAGCGATGTAAATCCTCCCAGTGAGCAGTGGGTATGGAATGGTAGTTCCTTTTTCTTCATCTTCCTTTTCAGTCGTCCTTCCATAGCTTTATCATTGTACTCCTTCTTCTTCGCCTCTGGCAACTCACGCCATGCCTTCCCTGCCGACCTACTTTCATCTGCCATCCTTCTCTTCTTCTCCCCTAACTTGGCCACATACTCGTTTCTAAACACCATAAACCCACTCATCACTGGTTTACTCTGTTCACCATCGCCCTTTACTGCCTCAGACTTTTCACTTTCTCTCGTTACTTCTCTACTCTTGACACTTTTTGCCTTTACTTGTTCTGCCTTTGATGTCTCACCTTTGTGTCCCGCTATCTCCTTTTACCTGCGCAAAATTCAGTTTACACTCATCAACTATGGATTTCAGCACATTTAATAACATTTTTTTTCGTACATGACAAGTTAACACATCTAAGTTACGTCTTCGCAACTTCTCATACCAGTTTACAACCTTCCCATCACAACCACAACTATTGGAAATATCTATTTCCCCACAGTTAAATAAGGTCTCACAACTTATAGAGAAAAATTCACAAGTTCTGCATAAGGATTCACAACTTCGTCTATGAATTTCACAATTTCCTCACCTAAATTGACCTCTACACATATTTACCAACTTTTCATTACGTTTTCACAAACTCCGATAATGTTTTCATAGGATAACATTCGATTTTCACATGTTATCTTAGGGATTTAGCACTTCACTTAAAACAATCCACACTATCCATAACATTTTTACTACTGTGTAATCGGCGATTCCTATATGTACACACCCTTTCACAACTTCTACTCACATCCACAACTTCATATGCTGTTTCACAAGTTACCAACGTGTCATTATCATTTTCACAGATTCTTCTTTTGTGTTCACAACTTAACATGCAGTTTTCAGAGGTTTTGTTTCACAACTTTACTTAAGCCATTCGCAACTGTATGTATAACATTCTCACAACAATAAAATCACAATTCCCTACATCTGAACACCGTGTCACAACTTCACAAATTGACGCGTTCATATGCTGTTTCAACGGTTTAGAAATTTCAAAAGTTGCAATTCAAACTTCCCAACTTAACAACTTATTTTCACAACTTCCCCTCAACGATTCCCAACTTCACTTACGAGGTTCCAAATTAAGCACTACCCGCACCACTTCATAGCTTTTATCCACATTTCCTAAACTAATTTTAACCCAACCACATTGAACCCCCATTCTAATCAAGTGGATAAGTTAAAATGAAATACAATTTTAAACACAACCACTTACCCAACTTCAACACCGAAGCTCAAATTCGCAGCCGCAAACTGGTGCCTCTGCAATTGTCCAATGCCTTTCACCACTACCTCTTCTCACCTTCGCTCCTCCTCAAATCCACCCTAAACTCACCGCACAATGTCACTGCTACTATCCTCTCTTAACGCCACGGAACCACGCTCCACCAACGACAACGATGACGCCGGAAGAAGATGAAGAGTCCCGACAGAGTTTTCGCGCAATTTCGCCCTTCTTATTTCCTCAACGTTTTTCAATTTTAAAACTTCCAAGGTTACGCACATCATTTTGTCTATAATTTCAATATCCCAGATCAGGTACTCGCACTTTTGTGGAAATATGGACTTTCGGAACACCTTTCCGTCTTTTAGTAATTTAAAAGTTCTTTTTGAGAGATTTTCCCTTTATACAATTGTTAAATTATATTGGGAAAATTGTGAAAAAATCCTTCATTGGCAACTTATTTGCCAAATGGGACTTTCGCGTGTGAAGAATATCTTCTTTAGTGTACAGATAATCTTCTCTGTATGCAAAATTCTTCCCTACATGTGTAGAAATCTTCCCTCCCTGTACAGATATCTTCCCAGGTCTCATTTAGCAAATAAGTTGCCAATGAGGTTTTTTTTAACAATTCTCCCAATTATATTTTCGAAATACTAGGTATTAAAAATGTTGGGGCATCTTTGACATGACTTGGAACAAATCATTGAGATACAATAAAGAAGCCGTAACTTATAAATCACTTGGGCACAAGATGACAGAGTAAGAAGCCAATTTTTTAAATGCATAAATATATTCTTCTGGTCTTAATATCAGCCCTAATGATAGAGTTAGTTTTAATTTTAAATGTAAAACATATTTAACATATTTGTCAACATTATTTTAATTTACTCATATTAATGCTTTCTTAACAATAATCAAGTAAAAGATATAGAGAGAATTAAAGATGATTATAATGTTTTAAAAAAAATGTCATATCAAATAACCTAACTAGCTTTTTTAATATGATCAAATTAGATAAATAAATATTACATTAGAGAGCATAGGGAGAATTAATGAACAAGCATCCATTTTATTTTAATTTATATTACAAACATATTGATTCATTTGTTTTTTTAATGATAATCAATGTAAACACATTACAACAGAGGCGCAAATATGTTAATGTCGGACTCGAGTCAGGACCTGTGCAAAGAGGGGCCGAAACGCTTGCTACTGGGGCAGCTAGGCAACGACTCTATATATATCAAATACAATTACAGTCTTACAGAGGTCACTTAAATTTTGGCAATTAAAAAGAAGATAAGAGGCAGAACAAACCTATCAAATTTTCAATTTAGATTTCTACAAAAATAGTTATCCATATATTATGGACGGTAAGCACTAAAGCAATGATAACCATAAAGAATGACAGATTGAAATAAGGAAGAAAATAAAACGATATTACTTGCATTGAAATGAAAAATCAATACAAGCCTAAAAATTTCCACCACAGAGAGCCAACAACTCCCCAGACGATGGCATTAAAAATAGCCATAATGAACCCCATTTTGAATAAATCAGGAAGGTCTACATAACCAGCTGAAAAAAAAATTATAATATCATCAGTTACCAGGCTTTGACATATCATGAAATTGATAACGAAATCAACCACAAGCAAAAAAAGGTCTCCTAGAAGATTTAGTTCTTTTTTGACCCAAAGAAAACTGTTTTCTTTCTATTATTCCATTCATAGTACCGTCGACAAAACAGTTACAAGAGTAAGAGAAAAGAGAGAGCACGAAAAATGAATCAGAAAAGAAGATTAACATATAGTTTCATAAGATGGATAGATATCTCTGCCTCTGGCTTTCAAGTGGCTTGGTCACTCCACACAATACCCGGTCCTAAACCAATCCTACATATATACTCCCTTTGGTTCTAAATATAGGAATTGCATAACTAATTTGCAGAGATTAAGAAAATTAATTTAATTAGTTCTTTGAAAAAGATGTGTGTTGGTTTCCTCAGGATACTCTTTTAATCATTTGCATTGGAAACTACTTTATTAATGAAAACCTCAATATATGTGTAACCAATAGGGACAGTTTGGGGAAATAATTATAAATTTGGAAGACAATGTGAATTAAAGTCTCTTATACTCAGGATCAAATCCAACCCCAAATAGCTCCTATATTACAGATCAAAGGGAGTATAGGGGGCATCTCACTGTTCCCTCTTATATGTCTAGGAACTTTTGGTTATTCCGTATTGTGGACCATGCCCAAGTAAGTAGACATGGGGTCCAAGAATCATAAATTAATTACTCAAAAACACAAGCAAAAGAGTAGAATAGCTGAAAGGAAAATAACAAACAAGGATTGGAGGGCCATACCTCCATAATACATAGCAGCCGAACCATAACTATAATGTGTTATTGAACCAAAAAGATTAGTGACATAACCAAGAGCAAGCGCTGCCAGCACAACAGGAACACCGGCTGCCCGGCTCATAGTGAGAAATGCAGAGTATAAAGCCCCAACATGTCCAATCTGACTTGCAAAAATGTAGTGGATGAAAAAATAAGATGCCAGAAGAACAAGTAGAGCTGCAGGCCAGCTCAGAGAGAAAGGCTGAAGAGAGTTGGCCACGCAAGTAGACATCCAACTGATAATACCAAGGTTTGTCAACTGGCCAGCCATCCGCACTAAAATGGAAAACCAAGTCAGGGCATCCCATGCTGATTTTTCATCCAAGCAATCTTTCCAATCAAGGACTCAAAATACAAGGAGCATGGATAAGCCGATCATTGAAGCTACAGTACTTGGTATACCGATAGTCCCTCTGCAGGATTAGGAAATATTGATCGCATAGAATTCAATTATAAAAAATTTCATATTGAGAGAATAGTCATGGGCACATGTAACAAGTTTCACATTGTTAGAAACATAAAACAGATGAAATGATTGAGTAATGTATAGGTAAACATTAATTGTTATAGTGATATAATCTCGCCTTTATTTAGCATCCATAATAATAGTATCTTGAGATAACGACCAAAGTGATATAAATTACATAAGCCCAAGAAATGTAATGATTGGAAAGTACTCAAAATACCTTTCATCATCCCCTGTTTCATTTAAAATGTTGCATTTTCAGTTTCTAACCTTGTTCCCCAACTAAAGGATAAACAGATTAAACATATACTGTCTTATAGATGGAATACAGAATTTCCAAAAAACATTAATTTGTTGGCTTGAGACTTAGACTAACAAATATGTTTAAGGATAAATAGATTAAACATATACTGTCTTATAGATGGAATACAGATTTTCCAAAAACATTTAATTTGTTGGCTTGAGACTTACACTAACAAATAGGTTTAAGGGAAAGTTTTATCAAACTATCATCGACCAACAATATCATATGGTAGTGGATGTTGGGTTTTAAAGGGATAAGAAGGTCATAAAGTTGGGATAGTAGAAATGCGGATGTTGATATAGATATGTGATCATACAAGAAAAGATAAAAGTCATAAGGAACATATATGTGGAAGGGCTGAAGTAACATCTTTTAAAGAGAAAATGGTAGAAAATCATTTCAAATGGTTCGTATTCATACATCCATAAAGAAACCTGTTTGAGGCACTAGTGAGGAGGGTAAATCCGACAATTTGGAGTCCCCTAGAGAGGGGTAGAGGAAGATCAAAGAAAACACTCAATGAAGTTACTGAACAGAAACTTTTAGTCGACGATATAACCAAAAATTTGGTAGTTGATAGAGCACAACGACTCAGTACAATCCATGTAGCCGGCTCTATTTAGTAGGATAAAGTTTGTTGTTGACGTTGTTGTCATTGTTCCTGGTTAGAGACAGGAGTGTTCATGTTATGATGGCATTGATGGATACTCTTTCAGTGTGTGTCACATCCATTAAATAATGGTATTACAAGACATAGGCTAAATGTCAAGTACATTCCTATAAAATATGAATTCCAACTATTTGAGTTTGACAGTTATATAATGATAATTGTCATACTGATCATGCATATAAAATATCATAACAAGATAATCACTGATACAATGAATTCAAATAACAGGTAAATTTTCAAATGATTTGAAATAAGATATCAGACATACCCAAAGATCCACAAAAAGACTGTAAGCATCACTGTACCAATCATAATCCATTCTTTTTCAGTGACAGAACCCACACTTTCCAGTTTGCCTGCAGCCATGGCAGGTGCCTCTGGTGTGTCTTTACTTTGAGGTGGATATAGTTTGTATAAAATCAGCCATGTCGCAAGAAGAGAAACCAATGCAGGTAAACTAGCCGCTTTAAACCATGTAACCCATGGATTTGCAATTATCACCCCAAGCTCCTCTGCTAATTTAAGACAAAGCAGGTTGTGACCAGCAGAAGTTAGGAAAAGAGAAGAAGAATTACCAGCAGACTGTCACATGTACAGCAATGCGCAAGTCACTTCATCATTAAACGATGGTAGATCTCAAACAAGAAGTAACACTGCTTATGCTCACACAGTCACATCAGTTAAATGACAATTGAAGCTCTTAGGATTATGAAATAACAACTTTTGGCTCTTTCTTTGTTATTTGATGCCTAATGTTTCCCATTTGTTCCTTGGCACGGTACTAGTCCCTCATCACTTTAATGGTTTAAACTACGATCCTGGCAGTCCCAGGTTTAATATCAATTTTTTTAGCATGAAGTAGGGGAGAGTCTGTTGTTGTTCAAATAGGGGGATCTTTTGGTTAATAATCTATTTAATGATCTGGCTTTTGATAGAACATAATGGCATCGTGCAATCTATGTAGCCGACCCCATCTAGTGAGATAAGACTTTGTTGTTGTTGAAGTGGGGAGGAGTTTCTTTATCCAGTTTTTCCCCCCTTACAGGAAAATTTAAAGTTCCTAACAATTTATATATATTATATATGTACATATATGATGTTGACAAAATCGGACATTTCTAGAAAAATTCTATACATCAAACATATTGATGTGAAGTTAGCAAAAAAGAAAGGTCATCATCCACACATGAAGAATCTATGAAGCAGCACAGGCAACAAACTGGAACTAATTATATAGCCGATTATGTTTTAGCATCAAATAAAAATAAAAATGACAACCAATCAAAAGTTCCACACATTATTCACCATTAATGTCTCTGAGAAGCATATACAGAAGAAGGAATATCTACACAGTAGTTGCACCAAACATGTTATTCCTTTTCATTAATGGCAATAGTTTATACAGAGTACCTGAATGAATAGCTGAGGCCACCTTTTTATACAGGAACCTCAGTTTTACAAGCCATAAGAAAAAGAATACAACTTATTAGATTCATATAGGCAATGGCCTAGGTCTACATTATACACCACCATATAGAGAAGAATGACATTCCATTCCATGGAACAAAGTAATAATTCCAGGTTGGGTGCTCTACATTCATTGAATGAATGTAGAGGATGCTTTATTTTAGAAGGGTGAATAGTGGGCCCCATACTTAATTATGAAATATAGGTCCCATATACAAATCAGATTCTCTCATGTCACTGGCATTTTTTTGAGTCATAGGGGCATATACTAATGACTTGAGGCTCTACATTCTCTGAACTCATAAAATTCCCAATTCACAAGCTTGTTTTGGAGAAGCCTATGATTCAGATTAGCCTGCTTGATGAAAATTCAATTAAATGAATCATATAGGTTAAATTATAAGCACAATGGTCTTTCTCATTACATAGACATAGACTCATTATCAATTAGCTGTAGACATATTATATTCCTTCTTCTTCTTATGGATTGTGTCTGACACTATATATTGTCTGTAGTAGGGAACACATGTTTATGATGAGGCAAAAACAACTTTAGATTCATCAACTTTGCTGCCTTCTTGAGTGCTCAATTGGCTGTTAAATTCTAAGCCATAGACATGTCCCATTTTCACACGTTTGGTCTCCAAGTATCTCTTGTTATCCTTTGTGATCAGAGTTACCAATGGGATCCAACCAGAAATTGTCAAACCATAACCCTTTAATCCACTGTATTTTGCTGGATTGTTTGTCATCAGCTTCATGGTTCTAACGCCCAAGTCCCTCAGTATCTGCACGTAAAATATCAACACTTCTGTAAAATAATTTATCTCTGTGAAAGTGATCATAAGTTGTTGATACTATTTGAACCGAAAATGTATTATCATCATTATTATTCAACAATCTTTGGGACTTCCACCCAAAAGACAGGGAATATCGGTGAAAATTTTTATTGGCGGAAAGACCTAATATGTTTTTATACACAGAAAGTACTGGCTCTCTACCTAATTTCATACAGAGAAAGTACCAGTATTCCTGTTCAGGTCCTTCTCACCAATAAAATGTTCAAACACTGATTTTCCCCAAGAAAAAAGCAATGAGTTTCAGGTCAAGACCTACATACAATTTCTTAAGTACATGTTATTTGATTCTTCAATTAAAAACATATGCAGATATTTTTATCAACTCAACAACACATTATTGGCTCCTTTAAACTAGCTCTTCCATATTAACATGTCATAATTTAACTAAAAAGCCTCAGATTTTAATGAAGTTCAGACATGAGGTTCGACATGAACAGTTATGGAATAAGAAAAGCTAGAACTCCATGTTGCCCAGATATTAAGCTCCAGTATACAACCACAATCATTGGAAGAACTAAAACAAGTGAAATGCTAAATGAGTATAATAATATATAAGGTCAAATACTGAAGTAGTTATGTTAAGTACGTGTGCTCCAATATCATATTCCCTTGGGTCAACAGGCAATCCTAAATCCTCATTGGCTTCAACGGTATCACGACCATCGTCCTGTAGGTTATAAGCGCGAAACTTATTGCCTAATCCAATACCTCTTCCCTCGTAGATATACAAAGACACACCTCCCAGCAGCCTCAATCTGGTTCATAGCAAGTCCAAGCTGGTTTCCACAATCACATCTGGCAGACCCAAATATGACTCCTGTGAGACATTCTGACTGTACCCTCACAAGAACATCTTGTCCATCTCTAATGCCACCCTGTTAATTAATAAAAACAATTAAAGCTCGAATTCCACTGAAAGTTTACTATTGAATAATCTAGAGATCGAATATCAAACTCTTCTACATAATTGTTCAAAGAGCTTGGCATAGATTGAAGTCACCCAGTCTTATCCACTAATTAACAAGGACCCACTTCTTGATAAGAAAAAAACAATAAAAGCAATAAAAGGCTTTATAGTGAACTTTAAGTCTCATATTAGAATTCAACTTTGAACGAAAAGCACAGCATAGCACTGACTCAAACAACGGTGAAAACACCTATGAGTTAACTATTATAGTTAATTGTATCAAATTTGAGTACTCTGAAGCATTACTTGAATGCTGAAGCCACATGCATTATGTCAGTCTTACTTTTAGTTGGTTCTAGATAAGCCACTTACATGACTTCAAAATTCCTGTACACTAAAGAATGGATGGGAAATTTTAATAGCTCAGATTGATTTCTTTTATATAGGTAGAACAGGAGTGCAAAATCAAATTTAGGTCAAGTCCATATGTGGATAAGGTGTGATTCACAATAATATTCAGCATATCAAAATCACTCTTTGCATGAATATCTAACACTACTACATAGCTATATAATTCAGTTAAACAGAAATACAAACATGGGCTTACCTTAACCATTACAATATGCTCAATCCCATCTATAAGCGATCTGTAACGGTATGCTGCAAATGAACCCCACATTGTAGGAATTCGTGCAGCGGACACAAGATCTACCAATTTATCTCTCTTCCTTCTATACCTGCAAAGATATTATGTGTTAATATATTCACTGCATAACTAAATAAGCAACAAAAGAAAAAATCCAGGCAATCGAAACCTTTGCATGCAAGCTAAATAAAGAATGAAAGAAAAAGAATGCAATTTGATCGGACAAAACAAAAGTGATTATAATGAAAAACGAAAAAAGTAATCACATAAAAGGTTGATACAAAAGATGACTGAAAAGCTTATGTAACAAGGCGTTAGTCAGAAAATTGAAGCATCAGATAACACAGAATTTAGTTTTTGGCATCCATATAGGAAAATTTAGACACAAGAGTCATCATACTAAGCAAGGACATATAACTACATACCTAATTAAGTCAGCACTAGAAATAATTTTCAAATTCTCACGCTCAATAAACTGCCAAAGCTTTGGCAATCTAGCCATGGAACCATCTTCATCTACAACCTCACAAAGAACTGCAGCAGGATCCAAACCAGCAAGTACCGCTAGATCAACGGAAGCTTCTGTGTGTCCAACTCTCTTCAAGACCCCGCCTTCCCTGTATATTAGAGGGAAAATATGGCCTGGGCGGTTGAAATCACCTGGTTCTGAATCTCTAGATGCAAGAGCCAAAACTGTTGTTACTCTATCATGAGCTGAAACCCCAGTGGTTGTACCGTGTTTTGCATCCTACAAATGCAGTGTAAATTGTTAAGTCCTACTGCAACATAACGGGTGATGAAATTTCTATCATCGGTTGTCTAAATATGACTATAACAAATCGTGACAAATGTCTGTGATGCACTTGGAAGTAAAATCCATTACATCGAACTAGATTACAATTAAATGCACAATACAAATAAAAGTAGATGAAACACTTGTGAAGTATCTCAATAAAGATCAGTTCTTATTGGGTGGAGAATTGTTTGATTGTCTTGTTGATAATATCAATGCACAACCCTGATGAGAGACATATGCATAATTAACAATAATTGTGCAGATGCATGTAAATAAACAG
The DNA here is from genome assembly GCA_963242795.1 of Inga leiocalycina. NCBI lineage: Eukaryota > Viridiplantae > Streptophyta > Magnoliopsida > Fabales > Fabaceae > Inga > Inga leiocalycina. Next base: position 67,775,363 of record OY725321.1, read on the forward strand.
CATACCACTGTCACAGTAAACGTCGTAGAAAGTTTCTCTTCATTATCCTTACTGTTTACCATCAAAGGAAGTTGTAATCTTTCTAAATCTTCCTCTTTCATGCTTACACAAACTATCCCAGTTCCATGCTTCACAATAAAAGCCATACGCTCTGGTGTTGCCATTTGAGCAGCCATGATCAAGCCTCCTTCATTTTCTCTGTCCTCGTCATCTACAACCAATACCATCTCCATAATCAAATATTAGTCAGTAATGGAAAGCTAAGTCATCTGTCACACGAAAGCGAAACTTTTAAAATCATTGACCTCCAGAACCACAGGAAAAAAGGGAGAACAAGACAGAGCCATAAAAAATAATCAGCCTTTCCCTGGCGAATGTCTTTATCGCCTCAGGAATGGAAGCAAATCCTTCTGTTGGACAGTCCAAATCAAATTCATCCTCACCAACAGGAAAGCCATTGGTTGTCACCACTGTGTCGGCTACCAGGGCTCCAAAAGCTATTTCATCAGGTTGTACCTCAAGTCCAACTGATTCATGGCCATTTAAATCTTTACTTATCATAACATTGTTGCCATTAGAATATGAGAACTTGAAAATTATTTCTATAGCTGACTTAATTAGGTATGTAGTTATATGTCCTTGCTTAGTATGATGACTTTTGTTTCTAAATTTTTGCTATATGGATGCCATAAACTAAATTCTGTATTTTCTGATGCTTCAATTTTCTGACTAATGCCTTGTTACATAAGCTTTTCAGACATCTTTTGTATCAACCTTTTATGTGATTGCTTTGTTCGTTTTTCATTGTAATCACTTTTGTTTTGTTTGATCAAATTGCATTCTTTTTCTTTCTTTCTTTATTTAGCTGGCATGTAAAGGTTTCGATTGCCTGGATTTTTTTTTTGTTGCTTATTTAGTTATGCAGTGAATATATTGACACATAATATCTTTGCAGGTATAGAAGGAAGATAGATAAATTGGTAGATCTTGTGTCTGCTACAAGAATTCCTACAATGTGGGGTTCATTTGCAGCATACCGTTACAGATCGCTTATAGATGGGATTGAGCATATTGTAATGGTTAAGGTAAGCCCATGTTTGTATTTCTGTTTAACTGAATTATATAGCTATGTAGTAGTGTTAGATATTCATGCAAAGAGTGATTTTGATATGCTGAATATTATTGTGAATCACACCTTATCCACATATGGAGTTGACCTAAATTTGATTTTTCACTCCCTGTTCTACCTATATAAAAGAAATCAATCTGAGCTATTAAAATTTCCCATCCATTCTTCAGTGTACAGGAATTTTGAAGTCATGTAAGTGGCTTATCTAGAACCAACTAAAAGTAAGACTGACATAATGCATGTGGCTTCAGCATTCAAGTAATGCTTCAGAGTACTCAAATTTGATGCAATTAACTATAATAGTTAACTCATAGGTGTTTTCACCGTTGTTTGAGTCAGTGCTATGCTGTGCTTTTCGTTCAAAGTTGAATTCTAATATGATACTTAAAGTTCACTATAAAGCCTTTTATTGCTTTTATTGTTTTTTTCTTATCAAGAAGTGGTGTATAATGTAGACCTAGGCCATTACCTATATGAATCTAATAAGTTGTATTCTTTTTCTTATGGCTTGTAAAACTGAGGTTCCTGCATAAAAAGGTGGCCTCAGCTATTCATTCAGGTACTCTGTATAAACTATTGCCATTAATGAAAAGGAATAACATGTTTGGTGCAACTACTGTGTAGATATTCCTTCTTCTGTATATGCTTCTCAGAGACATTAATGGTGAATAATGTGTGGAACTTTTGATTGGTTGTCATTTTTATTTTTATTTGATGCTAAAACATAATCGGCTATATAATTGGTTCCAGTTTGTTGCCTGTGCTGCTTCATAGATTCTTCATGTGTGGATGATGACCTTTCTTTTTTGCTAACTTCATATCAGTATGTTTGATGTGTTGTGAACACAGATTAATACAGTGGCATGAGATAGTTGAAGTAGCAAGTTGGTGGTGCATTTTGTTGACTATTCCTCAACTACTCTTTGATTTTGTTCCCACTAATCACTCCACTTTGTCTATATTTTTTCCTATAAATACCATGTAAATCCTCTCAGTTTAATACAATCAATTCATTCTTCATATTTCTCTTCATGGTATCAGAGCGTTAGAGAAGAAAATAATCGAGACTGAATCCACAAACACTCACCGTTGTGTTCTGTAATATCAGAACCAGAATGGGTGACTTTGTCTTTGGCGTTGTCGGTGCATATCCTAGCGCCCCCGTCTCCCGTCTCTGTCTCTGGCGTTGTCGGCGTGTCCTAGCACCCCCATCTCCCATCTCACCGGCGGCTTCAACCACCACCTCAGTGCCCTGACTTCAAACCAGAAGAGAGCCACGACACAGATTTGAAGGAGAAACAGAGCATCACCGTTAATCACCATCGGCAGCGCCTCGTCTTCCTCTTCTCTTCCCTTCCTCGTCCACATCGACTTCGCCCGTGCTTCCGCAGTAGGACTGTGCGTCGTCCATTAGGTCTGCTCCGGCGGGGACGACGGTGGCAACGTAGTCATCATTGAATCGACGCTGTCGCACTTGGAATCGAAGCTCGAACTCGGCTCCCTCATTTGCCGTGCTTCCTCATTGCCGATGATCGCTGCTCTCATCTCACCTCAGATTTGATCTTCTCTCCTCAGTGTCAACAAACTGAGCTACTCGGTCGAATCAATTCATTAAGTTGAGGATACCTAATCTGTCATTTTTGAAATTCAGTAGACCATTCTGTCATTTTGGAAATTCAGAGGACCAATCTGTCATTTCCAATATTCGAAGGACTAAATTGGTATTTCTGATTTTTAAGAACCACTCTGTCATTATTTTTTCCAGTTATTATGTCTACAGTTTCAGATGCCTCTTCCTCTGTGCCTCGATCTGGCTTAAATGACATCTCCACTGTCCTTATTATTTTTGAGAAACTTACCAGCGATAATTATCGAAAATGGTCCCAATCTATGATTCTTGCTCTCGATGGAAGGGACAAACTTGAATACATAACTGGTGAGGTAAAAAGACCTCCAACCTCTTAAACCAAGGAATTTCGCAAATGGAAGTCCGAAAATGCATTGGTATCCTCTTAGTTAATCAATGCGATGTCATCCTCAATTAAGAAGAGTTTTATGTACCTTCCCTCAGCTCAAGAAATTTGGGAAGCTCTTCGTGAAACATATAGTCCTGTGGGAAATAGGTCCCGCATATTTGATGTCAAGAAAAGATATGGCAACTAAAACAAGACCACATACCACTCGGTGATTATTACCTAGAAAAATCCTCACTTTGGCAAGAGCTTGATGCCCTACAGAATCAAACTTATTATTGTGGGGCAGATGCTCAAGAAGATCGTAAAGCAAAAGAAGCAGAGAGAGTATATGAGTTGCTTGCTGGTCTTAATGTGGTTTATGATGATGTTCGAGCTAGAATTCTTGGTCAAGAACCCTTATCGTCTGTGCGTAAAGTCTATACTTTCTAGCGAAATGAAAAGGATAGACGTAAATCAATGCTTCAAACTCTGAATAATTGTGCTGCTAATTCTGAGGCCTCAGCACTTGCTATTCGATCCACAGAACAAAAAGGTTCTAAAGGTCGCCCATTCTATGATAATTGTAAGAAACAAGGGCATACTAAGGACACTCGCTGGAACCTCCATGTTAAACCTGCTGACTGGAAGCTGAAGAAAGGGAAAGGAAGAGGTTACGTGGCTGAAACTTCCAAGGAAGCATCCCAAAGTGATCCTTTACACAAAATCATGGAAATGCTAGCCACACTACAGACTACGACCAAGCCTACTGCCACAGTGGTCAAGAGAGGTAATTTCTTCCAAGCTTTGGCTGTGATAAAAGAACAATGTACAGGGAATTGTTAGATTGTTGACTCAGGTGCCTCAGATCATATGACTGACAATAAGGCTCTCTTCTCATCCTATACTCCTATCACCAAGGGTGTAACTGTACGAATTGCTGATGGTTCTGAACCTATTGTTACTGGAATTGGTTCCATCAAAATCTTAGCTGCACTTACTCTTCACTCCGTATTACATGTTCCAAAGTTGAAGTGTAATTTACTATCCGTAAGCAAATTGGCTAATGATGAACATTGTCAAGCTAACTTCTTTGCTACCTACTGTATTTTTCAAGATCTGCTGACGGGGACGACGATTAGGAGTGCTAAAGAGCTTGATGGTCTTTATTACCTTAATGAAAGTGATCGTTTTCAAACTAAATCTTGTAATAAAGTGTCTCTTCCTAGCACTAGTAACATGGAGTTATGGCACAAACGTTTATGTCATCCTAATCTAAATTACATGTTTCAAATGTTTCCATCCCTCGTTTCTAATAAAAGCACCTCTGATTTTCATTGTGATTCATGTGAAAAGGCTAAGCATCATCGTACTTCATTCCCAAAAATCCCATACCAAGCCTCAAAACCTTTTTCCACAATTCACAGTGACTTATGGGGACCATCCCGCACACCAAACCGATCAAAAACAAAATGGTTCATCACATTCATTGATGACCATACACGTCTCAGTTGGGTCTACTTGTTGAAAGATAAAACAGAGGTGTATCAAACGTTCCTTAACTTCCACTACATGATCCAAACTCAATTCCAAACCCAAATCTAGATCCTACACACCGATAATAGGACTGAATATTTCAATCAGGCCCTCTCTACCTTCCTGGCTGAAAATGGCATTGTTCACAAAAGTACTTGTCCTAATACACCTCAGCAGGATGGTATTGCTGAACGAAAGAATCGCCATATTCTTGAGACTGCCAGAGCCATTATGTTTAGTAGTACTGTTCCTAAATATCATTGGGATGATGCTGTCCTAACTGCCACAATTCTCATTAACCGAATGCCAAGCCGACCACTGTCTTACAAAACGCCACTTCAACTTCTCCACCAATACTATAATCTCCCATACCTTGAAAACACCCTGACACTCCGGGTGTTTGACTGTACATCATACATTCATCTCCATCACACCAACAAACTTGACCCTAGAGCCCTTATGTGTGTCTTCCTTGGCTATTCTCATTCTCAAAAAGGATACAAGTGTTATGATCCAGTCTCCAAACGTTTATTTGTCACCTGTGATGTCACCTTCCTTGAAAATACACCTTTTTATGCCTTGTTTGTAATTCATGGGGAGAAAATTGGTGAATTTCAGACAAATGAAACACCAAAGGATGACCAAACATTCACAATTTATATACCTACCCACACAGAACCTGCTCTTGATACCTCTGATACACCTGATAACAACTTTGAGATTCCTGATAACATTGATACCTCTGATAATGTGCCAATTCCAGGGGGAGACACAAATATGTAGGGTAATACCTACATGCGATGACACAAAAGAGGTAATGAACCATAGCCTATTAGCACTCACCAGGAGTCAGTACCAGAGGCAGATCCAAGAGAAATAGAAGGTTCTGATCTTAATCTTCCCATTGCAATGCGAAAACAACGTAGACAACCCAGATCAAGCACCAGATATCCTATAGAGAAATTTGTCTCTTATAAGGCGCTTTCATCTAAGTACAGTACATTTGTCTCTCATCTTGATAGAATCAGGATACCAGACACGATTGATGAGGCTATGGCTATATCTGAGTAGAGACAAGCTGTTTTAGAAGAGATGGAGGCTCTCAAGCGAAATAAGACATGGGATGTTGTAAATTTACCTCAAGGAAAAAAGGCTGTTGGATGCAAATAGATATTCACTCCTAAGTATAGAGCAAATGGAACACTCGAGAAATATAAAGCTAGACTGGTTGCACAAGGTTTTACACAAAAATATAGGGAAGATTACACAGAAACTTTTGCTCCAGTAGCCAAGCTGAATACCATCAGGATTCTATTATCTATTGCAGTGAATTTAGATTGGAATCTACACCAACTCAATGTAAAAAATGCCTTCCTCCACGGAGAACTCAAGGAAGAAGTGTTCATGAAGTTACCTCCAGGGTTCGCAGGAAAAAAAGGTGACCAAGTCTACAAGTTAAAGAGGTCGTTATATGGGTTAAAGCAATCTCCGCGTGCTTGGTTTGACAGATTTACCCGGGTTCTGAAGAGACATGGGTATACTTAAGGGCAGAGTGACCATACTTTGTTTGTCAAACATCATAAGGGTAAGATGGCTGTTCTGGCTATATACGTTGATGATATAATTCTTACAGGAGATGATGAGGTGGAAATCAATCAAATCAGGACAGCCCTGGCACGAGAATTCCAGATTAAAGATCTTGGAGAAATGAAGTACTTTCTTGGAATGGAAGTTGCCCAATCTAAGAAAGGCATTTATATCTCCCAAAGGAAGTATGTTCTGGCTGTATACGTTGATGATATAATTCTTACAGGAGATGATGAGGTAGAAATCAATCAAATCAGGACAGCCCTGGCACGAGAATTCCAGATTAAAGATCTTGGAGAAATGAAGTACTTTCTTGGAATGAAGTTGCCCAATCTAAGAAAGGCATTTATATCTCCCAAAGGAAGTATGTACTCGACCTTCTAAAGGAAACAGGGATGATAGGTTGCAGGCCAAGTGACACACCTATACGGGTAGATAAAATAGATGAAGATGCAAATCTCGGTAAAGCAGTGGACTTAGGGAATTATCAACAGATGGTAGGAAAACTAATATACCTGTCTCATACTAGACTAGACATTGCATTTGCAGTAGGTGTGGTCAGCCAGCATTCTCATGATCCTAAACAGAAACATTTGAATGAAGTCTACAGGATCCTTCGTTACTTGAAGGGATCTCCAGGACATGGCTTGTTATTTAAGAAAACTGACAAACGGATTGTAGAGTTATTTACAGATGCTGATTGGGCAGGTAATCGAGATGACAGGAAATCCACATCTAGATATTATACGTATGTGTGGGGTAACTTGGTCACATGGAGAAGTAAAAAGCAAAGTGTAGTTGCGAGAAGTAGTGCTGAAGCTGAATACAGGGCCGTAGCATTGGGAATCTGTGAAGGTATATGGATAAAGCGTGTTCTTGAAGACTTGAGGAAGTTTATAAATCTACCAATCAAGGTCTATTGCGATAACATGGCTGCAATCAACATTGCTCATAATCCAGTTTAACATGACAGAACTAAACATGTCGAGATAGACAGACATTTTATAAGAGAAAAAGTTGATGAGGGAATTGTTGATCTAAGGTATATTCCTTCTAGAGAACAGACTGCAGACATCCTCACTAAAGGACTGCCCAAGGACAGGTTTGATTATCTGATTGGCAAGTTGAACTTGATTGATATCTACAGTCCAACTTGAGGGGGAGTGTTGTGAACACAGATTAATACAGTGGCATTAGATAGTTGAAGAAGCAAGTCGGTGGTGCATTTTGTTGACTATTCCTCAACTACTCTTTGATTTTGTTCCCACTAATCACTCTCACTTTGTCTATATTTTTTCCTATAAATACCATGTAAATCCTCTCAGTTTAATACAATCAATTCAGTCTTCATATTTCTCTTCATAATGTATAGAATTTTTCTAGAAATGTCCGATTTTGTCAACATCATATATGTACATATATAATATATATAAATTTATGAATTTGCATTATTTATATACGTGCACAGCACTATATATATGCTAATTGTCATGAAGATTTTGTTATTAATACTCCTTTCAGTCTTTAATATAAGAGCCAATTAATTTTTTTTTTTGGAGATGTTGAGAAAGCTAAATATACTACTTGTATTTAACCATAGGAAATATTGTACATCATTAGATTATGTATCAGTTTATAAACCAAGCAAATTACTTATGAATATTTTAATACAAATTAATTAGTTTCCTTTCTTAAAAAGAAATCAACTGACTTTAATATTAAAGATATAATACAGTATTATTTGATGGGATAAAAAGTTTTAAACTTGCACTTTGGATGATTGGATATTCCATAGAAAAGTACTTTTTTTCTTCAAAACCAAAATCAAAGACACCTGGGTATGAAAAGGAAGAAATTTTATAGGGAAAACTATTCACGAGGTACCTATAATTTTTTTCAATTTTTAATGTGGTAAATATATGTTTTTTCTCCTCATTATATCTTTCAATTATACTCTTTTAGCTCCATTGACCCTTGTAACTTTGTTAGCTCATATACATAAGCAAATTGTGCTAATAAAGTAAAATCAAAAAATTTAATAAGTAGAAAGATACACAGATACCAAATTAAAAATTGGAGAGAATTTTTTTTTTCCTGCAAAATTGAAAAGAATTATGAGTACCTCAAGAATGATTTTCACTATTATCATAGACATATATACAAGAATCAAAGAAAAAAGGAAGAATGACATGCAAGTCTCAAATAAGAGAAATAATCACAATCATGGATTGTGCAAGTCTCAAATAACCACTTGTGTACTTTACTCATCAGGCTCAGCAAATAAAAGCTAAAGAAACCACATGTTGACAAATGGTGAATGGAATATTGCCAAATGGCACGGGGTCCTTACTGCATGGATCATCAAGATGATAACCAGAATGAGGCCCCCTAATTGTGACATCCCTGATAGATTCGTTTGGAGACCAGCAAAGGATGGGAGGTTTTCTGTTAAGAGTGCTTATGAATTTATCTCAAAACATGCAGATACATGTCCAGACCCTTTTTGGCAGCAAATGTGGCGATGGCAACTACCAGAAAAAATCAAATACTTCTTGTGGCAAGTGGCACATGAGAGAGTTGTTACAAACTCACTTAGAGCAAAGAGAGGAGTGTCAAACACGAGTGCATGTCCTTTTCAGTGTAATTGCGAGGAGAGTGTTATTCAAGATTGTAAACGAGCAAGAGAGGTGTGGCACCATGTTTTAAATTCTAACCATTATTCTAGTTTTTTCTCTGGTAACTTGCAGGTATGGTTAAATTGGAATATACCAAACATAATCCAGGGAGAGGAAGATACAGTGAGCACACTTGGACAAGAATATTTGGCCTAGTGTGCTGGTTGCTGTGAACGAATCGATGCCGACACGTGTTCAATGGCTACTCTGCAACAACCAAGGAAATCCTTCAGAGATGCTCCTACTATTTATTAGAAACTGCAGTTCATAATACCTTGTGGCACAAAGTTTTTAGGCTTCATCCTCAATGTGAGAATAGTTGGACACCACCGCCACAGGGGGCAGTTCGTGTTGATGTTGACGGTTCAATTCGAGATCACAATGTTGCTGCATGTGGAGGAACTTTACGGAATGAAGCAGGAGAGTGGATAGTTGGATTTCACAAAGCTCTTGGGTTTTGTTCAGTGACAGAAGCTGAATTACTGGCCATTAACATAGGGCTGAAAATAGCTAAGCACTGCAGTTTCCTCAAGGTACTAGTCTATACTAATTCTTTAGACGCCATGAATTGTTTGATGAGAGATGGAGGAATGGATCATCCACTTCAGGATCTCATAGTTGAGACTAGGAAGTTATTGTTTGGCACATGGGAGGCCCAGTTATGTCACACTGCTAGGGACATCATTCGGTGTGCTGACTATATGGCAAGACAAGGACATCAAAGAACCCAGTCCTAGTTCATGCTGCTCCACAGGAATGTCAAAGAATGATCTTGGAAGATCTCCGACCTCAGCCTTAGCTGTTGAAGCTTTTATGTATTTTGTGTATTGATCTTATTACTTTAAGTCCTATTCAAGCTGCGGCTTGCCACTCTTACTCAAAAAAAAAAAAAAAAAAAGATATTCATCGACGGAGTTCTATCAGCGACTGGAGGAGTAATAATTAAGGAGAAAGTGAATGGAAATAGAACAGAGGCAAAGCGACATTGACTTTCTGGTCACAATTTCATCCTCTCCCCCTAAGCAGCCCTTGATCTCCAATGGAGAGCTTCGCACTCTCCAGCTCAACTTCCTTCACTCCCTCTACCTCCCGCACTTCCTTTCTTCGTCATCGTTATCGCCCAATCTCCGAATCTCATTTGTCTCTTTCGTTGAATTCAAATTTTTCTTCAATCCCATCTATCACATCAACCGTCTCTCATTTCTCCCTCTTTCCCTCTAAATCTTCTTCCATCTTTAACCCTCTCTCAAATTCCCGCATTGCGAATCACCCAATTCAAGCTTCTTCGTCGTCATCTTCAGCGGAATTATCCTCATACTCACCACCAGTTGCTCAAGGTGCCAAACCTTTACCATTTTTTATCTCCATTTCTATTGGTCTCATCGTTCGATTCTTAGTTCGGAAGCCCGTTGAAGTTACCCCTCAAGCGTGGCAATTGCTCTCGATTTTTCTCTCGACGATTGCGGGTCTTGTTCTAAGTCCATTGCCTGGGGAGCTTGGGCTTTTCTAGGTTTAACGACTTCCATCTTGACAAAAACACTGAGTTTCTCTGCGGCTTTTAGTGCGTTCACCGATCAGGTCATTTGGATGATTGTGATTTCCTTCTTCCTCGCTCGTGGGTTTGTGAAAACTGGGTTGGGGGATAGGATTGCTGCTTATTTTGTGAAATGGTTGGGACAGAGCTCATTGGGTTTGTCTTATGGATTGACTTTTAGCGAAGTGTTAGTTGCATTGGCGATGCCCAGTTCCGCCGCAAGGGCCGGCGGCATCTTCTTGCCGATTATCAAGTCACTGGCCCTCTCTGCTGGGAGTGAACCCAATCATCCTTCTTCCAGAAAGCTGGGATCTTATCTTATGCAGGCGCAACTGCAGGTTGGTTTTCTTTTCTGACCTACTTAATTAACTGTATGCTTGTTTAGTTCGTAAAAGTATGAAAATTATGCTTAGTAACGAGTAAATTGTTCACTAAAATGCCTTTAAAATGGTTGTAAGCTCCAGTTGCAATCATTGCAGGCAAATATGGTGAAGTGTGGTCATTGATAACTGCAATTTTAATCTCATTAATTCTAGAACACGCTGCAATTGCAACTGCTGTAATAGAAAGCTTTGATAAACAAAATTTGCGTAATTTTGATATACATTAGGCATCGCAAACCTTAAGTTATAGATGTAGTTTGGTTGAAAGGTGTGGCCTATTGACAATGCTGATTGAGATTTTAAGCTTTTTTCTCTTTCATTTATCTTGTTAATAAACAGATGCAGAACTTTATTTTCAGCGTGGTAATTTACCAGTTTCAAGCCTTTTCCATGGAAGACCATGAGCTTTCCTTCTGCAGTTGTCTATGCAGAGGAGATGGCTCTTAATTCATTGAATCTCTTCGACCATAGTAAAATCATAAGGAAATTTAAATTTTCCCGTCAAAGAATGACTACATAAAGAAACTCCCTTCCTTACTGGTGCCTCCATCAGGTTTCTTTATATATGTATGAACCATTTTCAATGATTTTCTATCATTTCCTCTTGAAAAGATGCCACTACAACTTCCTCATATATGTTCATTATGATTTTTATATTTTCTTGTATGATCACATATTTATATCAACATCTGCATCTCTACTATCCCAACTTTATGATCTTCTTTTCCCTTTAAAACCCAACATCAACTACCATATAATATTGCTCGTCTTATGACAATTTGATAAAACTTTCCCTTAAACTTATTTGTTACTCTAAGTCTCAAGCCAACAAATTAAAATTGTTAGGAACTTTAAATTTTCCCGTAAGGGAGGAAAAAACAGGATAAAGAAACTCCTCCCCACTTCAACAACAACAAAGTCTTATCTCACTAGATGGGGTCGGCTACATAGATTGCACGATGCCATTGTGTTCTATCGAAAGCTTGATATTTAAATAGATTATTAACCAAAAGATCCCCCTATTTGAACAACAACAGACTCTCCCCTACTTCATGCTAAAAAAATTGATATTAAACCTGGGACTTCCAGGATCGTAGTTCAAACCATTAAAGTGATGAGGGACTAGTACCGTGCCAAGGAACAAATGGGAAACATTAGGCATCAAATAACAAAGAAAGAGCCAAAAGTTGTTATTTCATAATCCTAAGAGCTTCAATTGTCATTTAACTGATGTGACTGTGTGAGCAAAAGCAGTGTTACTTCTTGTTTGAGATCTACCATCGTTTAATGATGAAGTGACTTGCGCATTGCTGTACATGTGACAGTCTGCTGGTAATTCTTCTTCTCTTTTCCTAACTGCTGCTGGTCACAACCTGCTTTGTCTTAAATTAGCAGAGGAGCTTGGGGTGATAATTGCAAATCCATGGGTTACATGGTTTAAAGCCGCTAGTTTACCTGCATTGGTTTCTCTTCTTGCGACATGGCTGATTTTATACAAACTATATCCACCTCAAAGTAAAGACACACCAGAGGCACCTGCCATGGCTGCAGGCAAACTGGAAAGTGTGGGTTCTGTCACTGAAAAAGAATGGATTATGATTGGTACAGTGATGCTTACAGTCTTTTTGTGGATCTTTGGGTTTGTCTGATATCTTATTTCAAATCATTTGAAAATTTACCTGTTATTTGAATTCATTGTATCAGTGATTATCTTGTTATGATATTTTATATGCATGATCAGTATGACAATTTTCATTATATAACTGTCAAACTCAAATAGTTGGAATTCATATTTTATAGGAATGTACTTGACAGTTAGCCTATGTCTTGTAATACCATTATTAACGGATGTGACACACACTGAAAGAGTATCCATCAATGCCATCATAACATGAACACTCCTGTCTCTAACCAGGAACAATGACAACAACGTCAACAACAAACTTTGTCCTACTAAATAGAGCCGGCTACATGGATTGTACTGAGTCGTTGTGCTCTATTAACTACCAAATTTTTGGTTATATCGTCGACTAAAAGTTTCTGTTCAGTAACTTCATTGAGTGTTTTCTTTGATCTTCCTCTACCCCTCTCTAGGGGACTCCAAATTGTCTGATTTACCCTCCTCACTAGTGCCTCGAACAGGTTTCTTTATGGATGTATGAATACGAACCATTTGAAATGATTTTCTACCATTGTCTCTTTAAAAGATGTTACTCTAGCCCTTCCACATATATGTTCATTATGACTTTTATCTTTTCTTGTATGATCACATATCTATATCAACATCCGCATTTCTACTATCCCAACTTTATGATCTTCTTATCCCTTTAAAACCCAACATCCACTACCATATGATATTGCTGGTCGATGATAGTTTGATAAAACTTTCCCTTAAACCTATTTGTTAGTCTAAGTCTCAAGCCAACAAATTAATTGTTTTTGGAAATTCTGTATTCCATCTATAAGACAGTATATGTTTAATCTGTTTATCCTTAAACCTATTTGTTAGTCTAAGTCTCAAGCCAACAAATTAATGTTTTTTGGAAATTCTGTATTCCATCTATAAGACAGTATATGTTTAATCTGTTTATCCTTTAGTTGGGGAACAAGGTTAGAAACTGAAAATGCAACATTTTAAATGAAACGGGATGATGAAAGGTATTTTGAGTACTTTCCAATCATTACATTTCTTGGGCTGATGTAATTTATATCACTTTGGTCGTTATCTCAAGAGACCATTCTTATTGATGCTGAATAAAGACGAGATTATATCATTATAACAATTGATGTTTACCTATACATTACTCAACCATTTCATCTGTTTTATGTTTCTAACAATGTGAACCTTGTTACATGTGCCCATGACTATTCTCTCAATATGAAATTTCTTATAATTGAATTCTATGCGATCAATATTTCCTAATCCTGCAGAGGGACTATCGGTATACCAAGTACTGTAGCTTCAATGATCGGCTTATCCATGCTCCTTGTATTAGGAGTCCTTGATTGGAAAGATTGCTTGAATGAAAAATCAGCATGGGATGCCCTGACTTGGTTTTCCATTCTAGTGGGGATGGCTGGCCAGTTGACAAACCTTGGTATTATCGGTTGGATGTCTACTTGCGTGGCCAACTCTCTTCAGTCTTTCTCTCTGAGCTGGCCTGCTGCTCTACTTGTTCTTCTGGCATCTTATTTTTTCATCGACTACATTTTTGCAAGTCAGATTGGACATGTTGGGGCTTTATACTCTGCATTTCTCACTATGAGCCGGGCAGCCGGTGTTCCTGTTGTGCTGGCAGCGCTTGCTCTTGGTTATGTCACTAATCTTTTTGGTTCAATAACACATTATAGTTGTGGTCCGGCTGCTATGTATTATGGAGGTATGGCCCTCCAATCCTTGTTTGTTATTTTCCTTTCAGCTATTCTACTCTTTTGCTTGTGTTTTTGAGTAATTAATTTATGATTCTTGGACCCCATGCCTACTTGGGCATGGTCCACAATACAGAATAACCAAAAGTTCCTAGACATACAAGAGGGAACAACGAGATTCCCCCGATACTCCCTTTGATCCCTAATATAGGAGCTATTTGGGGGTTGGATTTGATCCTGGGTATAAGAGACTTTAATTTGTATTGTCTTCCAAATTTATAATTATTTCCCCAAACTGTCCCTATTGGTTACACATATATTGAGGTTTTCATTAGTAAAGTAGTTTCCAATGCAAATGACTAAAGGAGTATCCTGAGGAAACCAACACACATCTTTTTCAAAGAACTAACTAAATTAATTTTCTTAATCTCTGCAAATTAGTTATGTAGTTCCTATATTTGGAACCAGAGGGAGTATATATGTAGGATTGGTTTAGGACCGGGTGTTGTGTGGAGTGACCAAGCCACTTGAAAGCCAGAGGCAGAGATATCTATCCATCTTATAAAACTATATGTTAATCTTCTTTTCTGATTCATTTTTCGCGATCTCTCTTTTCTCTTACTCTTGTAACTGTTTTGTCGATGTTACTATGAATGGAATAATAGAAAGAAAACCGTTTTTTTTTTTGGGTAAAAAAAGAACTAAATCTTCTAGGAGACCTTTTTTTCCTTGTGGTTGATTCCGTTATCAATTTCATGATATGTCAAAGCCTGGTAACTGATGATATTATAATTTTTTTTTTACAGCTGGTTATGTAGACCTTCCTGATTTATTCAAAATGGGGTTCATTATGGCTATTTTTAATGCCATCATCTGGGGAGTTGTTGGCTCTCTGTGGTGGAAATTTTTGGGCTTGTATTGATTTTTCATTTCAATGCAAGTAATATCGTTTTATTTTCTTCCTTATTTCAATCTGTCATTCTTTATGGTTATCATTGCTTTAGTGCTTACCGTCCATAATATATGGATAACTATTTTTGTAGAAATCTAAATTGAAGATTTGACAGGTTTGTTCTGCCTCTTATCTTTTTCATTTCCAAAATTTAAGTGACCTCTGTAATTGTATTTGATATATATATATAGAGTCGTTGCCTAGCTGCCCCAGTAGCAAGCGTTTCGGCCCCTCTTTTCACAGGTCCTGACTCGAGTCCGACGTTAACATATTTGCGCCTCTGTTGTAAAGTTTACATTGATTATCATTAAAAAACAAATGAATCAATATGTGTGTAATGTAAATTGAAATAAAATGGATACTTGTTCATTAATTCTCCCTATACTCTCTAATGTAATATCTATTTACCTAATTTGATTGGATTAAAAAAGCTAGTTAAGTTATTTGATATGACATATTTTTTTTAAAACATTATAATCATCTTTAATTCTCTCTATATCTTTTACTTGATTATTGTTAAGAAAGCATTAATATGAGTAAATTAAAATAATGTTGACAAATATCATAAATATGTTTTACATTTACAATTAGAACTAACTCCCTCATGAGGCCCGATATTAAGACCAGAAGAATATATTTATGCATTTAAAAAAGTGGCTTCTTACTCTGTCATATTGTGCCCAAGTGATTTATAAGTTACGGCTTGTTTATTGTATCTCAATGATTTGTTCCAAGTCGATGTCGAAGATGCCCCAACATTTTTAATACCTATTATTTCGAAAATATAATTGGAAGAATTGTTAAAAAAAACCTCATTGGCAACTTATTTGTTAAATGGGGCCTGGGAAGATATCTGCACAGGGAGGGAAGATTTCTGCACATGTAGGGAAGATTTTTGCATACAGGGAAGATCATCTGCATATCAGGGAAGATATTCTGCACACGCAGAAGATAATCTGCACACGAAGGTCTCATTTGGAAAATGGGTTTGGAGATTAAAACAAAAGTTCTAAAAAAATTAAAAATAAAAAAGAATGGGCCAGCCCACTGGCTCATCTTTTGAGTTGGGCCAGAAGTCTTGCTAATCCACCCTGGCCCACCTAGTCCATCTTATAGTTTCAAGGACATCCTAGTTTGGACGATATTGATTCTTGATTACTATCTAATACTCCCTCTATACTTTTTTATTAAATAGGATTAATTGAATTGCATTGCATTGCTTGAAAAGGTAGTTAAAATTAGTTAACTGGAATAAATATGTAAAAAAAAATTATTTTTCAAAAATGCTATCATTTATGTGAAATAGAGAGAATATGTCATATCAATTGCTTCCGTCAAATATAGAAATTAAATGCAATAGTGGCATGAGTAATTTTTATAATTAAGTGAGAATAAAATGGAAAACTTGGAAAAAAAATTGTAGACATCCTCTAATTCTATCTTGTAAAAAAGAACATGACACATTCAAAAATTCTATCTTATAAAAAAGAATGAGAAAGTAATAACTTATGTGATTACTCCATCCGATCCTTATTATGAAGCATCAACTATTAATTCTCACAAACCAATAAAATCATAAAAATTATTACTCTTTACCATTACCTTTATTAAATATAGGCTGATATGGGGAAAAAAAATTAAATGCACCTTGGAAACTTGTTAGTGTCTTACAAAAAAGATCAAGAATACTTGTTAGTTGGTGTGTTATAATGAGGACTAGAGGGAGTGAGTTCTAATTTTATAAAAAATTAGTAGGAGCAATTAACATTATGAATTTTAAATTTGAATCTCTCATTTCCGCTATCTTTTTTTTTTGATAAAGAATGAATCAAAACAACAACCCTAAGGGCTCTACCCTAATCATTACAAAAATTATGATTAACAACATCTTCTATAAGCAAATGTTTAGCTTCAGTAGGCTTTGTGTAAACTATAAGAAAATCAACCGCCATATTCCATGCTCTCCTAGCGAAGCAATCTGCCACCCTATTCGCCTCCCGACAACAATGTAGCATCTCCACTTCCCACTCACGTTCCAGCATTGATTGAATTTCCAAAATTAACGTAGCATCAGGATGTTTATCAGAGACCGCTCTTTGTATAAGCTCCAATACTTCGGTGCAATCACTTTCAACAATAACATTTCTAAATCCTCCTTCCCAAGCCAACTTTATACCCCACAGGATTCCCTAGTCTTCTACTGTGATCACAGACCCACTTCCAATTTGAAACATAAATCCCTGAACAAATCAGCCCTGATCATCCCGTATCACTCCACCACATGTACAGCTTCCCGATGCTTCATTCCTAGACCCATTTGTGTTAACCTTAACCATCCCAACGGGTGGAGGGCGCCAAACCATAGTTGATGTGATACAGGCCTTCGGTTGTATGAAACTGGAGATACCCCAAGACAACACTGAACTAGTACGAACTAGTAAATGTTGTTTACACCATTGTTTATTGTTGAAAATACGGTCATTCCTCGCCAACCAAATGTGTCGACATAAAATAGTAAACCAAATGTGAAATTCGTATCCATACACTTTATCCCGACGACTTAAGCACCATGTTAACCAAATGTTTCTATTGGTTGAGTCAAAAAATTGATGATACCATTGACTAGGCAGCGACTCACTCAATAGTTCTTTTACCACAACACAATCTCTAATAGCATGTAGAATTGATTCGGTCTCGTCTTCACAAAAGGGGCACATCTCATTTGTGTGGATTCTCCGTTCAGTCCTTTCCAATTTTGTCATTAAACGGCCGTGGGCGCATAACCACATGAACATTCTGTATCGTTGAGGAACTTTTCCCTTCCATATGAGCCTCCATCGGAACCAATTTTGATTATCTCCGTGTCCCGCTAATCTGTTGTATGCCTCTTTTAAAGCAAATTTACCATCAGCTGCCCAACTCCAACTCGGAATATCACTACAAGCATTGTAGTTAATATTCACTTTTTGGATCGCTAACACAACCTGATTTGGTAATAAATGGCCAAACTTATTAAGATCCCATTGACCTGATGGAGTAGTACAATCTGCTACCTTCCAATCTCGGATATCATTTGATAATGGGTGAGTTATCAAGCTCTCCAATCTATCCAGATGGGGAACCCATATATCATGCCAAAAGGACACCAAAGCTCCATCTATAATCCTCAAGAAAATACTCTCACTTACACTTTCCCAATTTTGTCTAATTCCCTTCCATATGCTCGATTCATTCCGTCTTTTTTCCACTTTCGGCACCACATCACTACCTGTCTTGTACTTTTCTCGAAGGAAATGAACCCACAATGCATCTCGTTTATGAATCAAGTTCCATCCCAGTTTATTCATGTAAGCCTGGTTTTGAATCCTTGCCTTCCTTAATCCCAATCCGCCATCCTTTTTTGAGGAACAAACCAAACCCCAAGCCACCATATGAGGTTTACGATTTATGGATGTACTTCCCCAAAGAAAATTCCTGCACTTCCTGTCTATCTCATCACAGGTACCTAGAGGAAGAGGCACAGACTGCATGGCATAGGATGGCATGGCTGACACCACGGACGATACAAGGGTGTGTCTTGCCGCCATAGATAACATGTTTGGCTTCCAGCTTGCTAATCTAGCATCAATCTTGTCAAGAATAAACCTGTATGAAGACTTGGTGCTTCGTTCACATAAGACTGGCATTCCTAAATATTTTCCCAAATTGGAAGACTGGGAAAAATTTAAGAACTCACTAATCTCTTGGCTTCTCGTGCGTCCCACATTCTTTGAGAAATAAATCCGTGATTTTGCCGCGTTTATTTTCTGGCCGGATATCTCACAAAAATCATCCACTACAGCTTTCACCACTCCAGCTTGATCCATATCTGCTTCTGTAAACAAAATAAGATCATCAACGAAAAAGACATGTGAGATAGCCGTACCTTGTCTCGACAACCTAAATGGTTTCCAATCTCCGTCTTCTACAGCAGTCTGAATTAAGTGTTCCAATCTCTCCATCATAATGACAAAGAGATACGGTGAGATAGGATCGCCCTGACGAACTCCTCTAGAAGGGTGGAAAGCATTTGCAGTACACCCATTCCAAAGTAGTTCCATTTGCGGTGTAGATACACAAGCCTTGATCACATCACAAAGATACTTAGGAATTTTAAGCTCATTCAAGCATTCAAATAGAAAACTTCATCTGACTCGATCATATGCTTTCTCCAAGTCAATCTTTATTGCCATAAATCCCTTCTTCTTCTTCATGTTCCGCATAGAGTGGATTATTTCCTGCACTAGAATAACATTATCAGTACTTTGGCGCCCCTTCACAAAGCTACATTGGTTCGAGGCCACAACCAATGGCATAATAGATTTAAGCCTAAAAGAAATAATCTTTGTAACAATCTTATACACTACATTACAGAGACTTATTGGGAGAAAATCTCAAAAAGATTGAGGATGATCAATTTTTGGAATAAGCACAATTAAAGTACCATTAATATGCTGGACCGATTGAGGATAAGAGAATACCTGTTTAACCAAAGATATCACTGAAAGACCAACTGTATCCCATTGGCTTTGATAAAAAAAAGAGGATTGAATCCTTCCGGTCTAGGAGCTTTGAGTGATCCCATATCGAATAAAGCTCGTTTAATCTCCATGTCATCAACCTGTCTTCCCAAATCGCATCTGTTCGTTGCATCAATCTCAGGGTAGGTGCACCCAAATACCAAATTCCCCTGGTGCATGCTAGTATCTGTATATAATTCTTCAAAATATTTACTGCCAATATCTCGTATTTCCTTTTCATCATACAACCATTCCCCCAAATCTCGTTTAATAGCTAAAATCTGATTCCGTCTTCTTCGAGCATTTGCCTTTGAGTGAAAATACCTGGTATTACGGTCACCCTGGACATATCAAGTAGCACGAAAGTATTGTAGCCACATAATTTCCTCCTGTGACAAATCACGTTGCAAATTCTCTAAAGCCACCGATGGTCCAACTATAGCAATTTTGTTGTTAATTCCATCAAGACGTCTGTAGATCTTATTTTTCATATACTTCAAATTCCCGAACACCCTTTTGTTCCAATTTCTCAGTTGCTCAGTAAAAACCTCTAAAGATCCACACCAATCTTCCTTCACATTCCATTTATCCTTAACAAAACCTGAGAAATTATCATGCATAACCTAGGGAGCGAAGAATCGAAAAGGTCTCTGATTGTTCTCAACATGCGACAACTTATCAGTATTGACCAAAATAGGACAATGATCTGATTTGTATTTGGGTAAATGAATCATCGATGCACTAGGAAACTGTACATGCCAACTGGCATCTACCAAAGCTCTATCAATCCTACTCTGACTAGACGAATTCCCCCAAGTAAACTTAGGGCCACTGAAACCGATATCAATCAAATCAGTATCAGCAATCTATTCCCTAAAAAATTTGTCTACTCCATTTCTTTCCCGAACTTTCAAACTCTATCTATCCTCAGGACATGATACAGCATTGAAATCACCAACCATCAACCAACCCCCCCGAACAAACTGACAAATGTCTCTTAAGGAAGACTACAGCAGTCATCTCGAGTTTATATTAGGATGTCCATAAACCACAGTGATGGACCATTCATTATCATTTCCTGCATTAAAAATTCCGTGCACAAATTGTTCACCAGCAGAGATTACTGAAAAATTACAACCAGAGTCCCAAAAAAGCAAATACCACCACTGAATCCTCTTGCTTCAACAACGTACATATTAGGCCATCCAAGCTTCCGAGCCAATAATGAAGCCTTTGTGCCAATCTGTCTAGGCTCCAAAAGTGCAAAGAAATTTACTCCTTGTTTCTCTACAATGTCACAGATTAAACGTCGAGATGAGGCACCACCGGCACCCCTAGTATTCCATGTCATAACTATCATAAAGATAGATAATAAGGATTAAAGATTCCCAAACATGGGCAAACTACTGGGACATAGTCCCATATTCAACTTCACCTGACTCCTTCATAACGACATTACCTTCCTCTCCCAGAGGACTTATACGTGTTGAAAATTTAATCTCCCGACGCGCACCTGGATCGATAGGGTCAGAAGCACTATTTTGAATAGATTTTGGGAGTTGTATTTTCTCACCTATAGATTTTGAAGACGTACACAAACTCCCCTTTATTGGCTAAAATTTCGAGGATCCCGCCACAACGTTTCCTCCTTTATGGATCCCCTGTGACAAATCCCCCGCATTCTGTACTTGACTACATTCTTTGTTCGAACTAGAATTGCCCTGGTCAACCATTTTATTCTTAACTTGTTGATAATGATCCATTGGGCTCACCAAATCAATCTTACGACCCACCACAATTGCTGTATTCCCAGATTTAATCTCCACTTGCTTCTTCTTACTAATTAAATGCCCACGTGATTTAATTGTATTGGTCATTGAAGATTCCTGCTTTGTAGTATCAAGAGTCGAATTATTAGGCACCATCAAAGGGATTTCATTCCTCTTTTTTTCCCTATTCTCGTCTGACAATACCACAAATCTTGATCCTCCAACATTATATTGACTATGCAAATGTCGCCCCCCTTCCCAACTATTATTCAATTCTCCTCCAGCACCATGTTGCACCCGACGCCTCCTTGGTGCTACCATCCATTCACCATATGTTGTTTTTACTGGTTGTGATTAGTTTGTGTGGGATCCACCGTTTGTTCTTCACACTCATTATCTGACATTTGAACGCCTGAAGCCCCAGACTCTTTCTTGTGTGGACAGTGTTCTGACCCATGCCCATATCTCCCACATGAGAAACATATCAAATGTAGACCCTCGTAGACTATTTGTTTTTCCTTGCCATTAATCATTAATGATGGAAGCAAAGGAGAATTCAGATCTACCTCAACACATATTCGAGCGAAACGACCCTTGGTTTGTTTCAATGTATTATTATCCACCTTAAGAACCTTTCCGACCTGACTACCAACCACATATAAGATGCCCTTATCATAAAAGTCAACAGGGAATTTAGGAATACGTACCCATGCAGCGATCTTCGGCACTTCTCCAGCATCAGGATCAAACTCCGGTTTCCATGGCTGCACAGCTAAGTAATGTTCCATAAATAACCATGGTCCACCAGTCAAAGCAAACGCATAATCCTCTTCGTTAGTTAGCCGAACCAAGAAATATCCAGAGCCGATTTCTATCATAGTTACCTCGCCTCTCCGACCCCATAGTTGTTGCAACTTTCTACCAAGTTGTTCCTCACGAACCATGCGCCCTAGGAGCCTTACAATCAGGGAAGTACTCCATTTCTTTGCTAATTTTTGAAGGAACTCCGGTGAAACAATGATATTTAGACCCCTCGGAGTAAACTCAACTTCAATTCTAGATTTCCATCCATCTCCACACCACTAATCGTCTTCCTCATCAGACAAATCTTCCTGCATTGGCATATCTACACATGCTTCCTTGTATGATTTCTTCTGTTGTGTAGAAGCCTCTTTCCCATCCTCTTCATTGGTCATCCAATCTTCCACACTCGGTACCAGCGATTGGTGTTCAGAGAACTCATCCCCCTCTTCTCTAACTTTCTTAGGACTCCGTAGCATAGCATCTTGCTCCTCCGAGGTCGGCACTGGAGGCACTCTCTTACGGCTTCTATCCCATTCCCTCACCATCATCTTATCCACCAGTTTATCAGCAAAAAAGACCAGTAGACAGAATAAACCAGGACAGAAAACCGTTCAAAACAGAAAAACCAAAGCACTACCTTCCAACACCTTCGAAGTTGCAATGAAAAGCAGTGATAAAAAAACAAGACAGGCACCATGTCGAAACTGGACCAGATCACCGCGTCGGATAGGATGGATGAAGCACCACCCAGATCCGTCAAAGCAAACAGTCTCAGCTTCACTGTAACACTCCTTCAGAACCAGAGGAAACCAGAGTCCACCGTCGAAAGAAGACCGTCTAAACGATGGGAGTACACTCGTCGGACGAAGCCACACTCTGATCCATCAATATCAGATACAGAGGCAGTGTTCCCAAACTTCACCGTAACACAGTCAGAACCAGAGAAAAAACAGAGCTCACCGTCGAAACGAAGACCGTCGACGATGGGAGTGAAGCACCACCAGTTCTCAGATCCGTCTCCACTGTCGTACTGACTGTTGAAGACTGA
The DNA here is from genome assembly GCA_963242795.1 of Inga leiocalycina. NCBI lineage: Eukaryota > Viridiplantae > Streptophyta > Magnoliopsida > Fabales > Fabaceae > Inga > Inga leiocalycina. The sequence continues at coordinate 67,798,660 of OY725321.1, forward strand.
ACTGACCACTACCAGAGATCAGCTCCGTCGCCCGTCAGATGGCCGTTGCAATTCTCATTTCCGCTATCTAACATACAAATAATCCCCCATAAAGATACAGAGTAGTCTTACAACCAAAAGGCATTTTCTCCAATCGAATATGGATAAAATTTTCCTATAGAACCAAAAGGCATTTTATATTATTTGTTGAAATTAAATTTAATAATTTGACCATTTTTGGAAAACCTCAGGAGTGAAATAGAAACTTTGACTAAAGTAGAAATAAGCAAACGGAAATAAATTGGTGGCTATTTAATTTTCACGGGCGAAAGTTTTCAATTTTGATGATGACTCAATCCAACTTTGTCTATCAGGCCTGTTAGACTTAGCGATTAAAAAGCACGTTAATGCAAGTAGAGATAAAACTATTCTTATATACTTATCCATATACTGTAAATCACATTGAAAAAGCAGCTTCCACTGTTAATCCAAACAAGTAATAAAATTGCATCGTCGCCATAGGGGAGGGATCTATAACTCATGCACACACACAAATCATTTTGTCACTTTGAAGTGCAGAACCCATTTTTATTTATGGGAAAGTAGAAAAGAAATACCATCATAAAAAAAATCTTTAGAACACGTTTGGTTCAAAAAAGGGTTGGAAAGGAATAAAATAAAAAGGAACGGAATAGAAAAGAATGGAAAATATTTTGTCATATATAAATGTTTGGTTTGCACTTGAAAAGAAATAGTAGGTTGTTAAGAAAATTTTTATTTAGGTTGAAGAAAATGAGATGGGTAAATAGGCCAAATGACATTTTTGCCCATGTCTTAAGCATTTATGTAACATCGATGTTCATATCCAGGGGCTTTTGTGTCTTTAGCTCATTTTCTTAAGCGCTGGAAAATTGGTTTCCACCAATTTTGGTAGAAACTCATTTTCAATTATGCAGTTGAAATTTGGTTCCAACAAGAAACTATTTTTAACTGGAAAATGTGAACCAAACGCCTGCCCCCAATGGAAAAAATTTGGTTTTTCCTTTCTTACCCCAAATTTTCCCGAACCAAACATGCTGTCAAATAGGAGCGAATATTAGAAGGAAGACAATTTTAAGATGTATTTGAGAGCCATGTTAACACTTAAAAAAAACTTTGAACTAACACATAATACTTCTAGTGAAGTACATCAATATATAATAAATTTCCTTTTCCTTCTATAGAGACGGAATAGTACTGTTTATAAGCCGCGAAGCTGATGAACAGTTCCGGCTCCGTCTTGGACTTCGCGTCCGAATCCGTTTCAAATGCTGGTCTAATTCCTAATTCTTTCCTCTACTATTGAATCCTATATAAAAACCAGTACTTACCCCGTGGGCCCTACCTAACTCAAATGAAAACCCACGAGTTTTCACTTGCATAGTCCTTCCACAATTCTGTAGCTGCCTTCGTCCTTTTTTTCAAATTTCAAAAATTCAAATTTTAAACTCAAACGGTTGAGCGGGTAATTCAAATTCCAACATCCCACCAAGTTATTTAATGATATATTTATATTCTCGAATCACCCTCACCCTCCACACATTTTCCTCAATTAAGCAGGACCTTGGGGTAGAGAAAATCATACGACGGTGATGGCTCTGCTTCTAGACTTGCTGCTTTCAACTTCACGTTTCAGAGAAGTGGGTAGGATGGAGGGAAGGTGTCTTTGTTGATTTCAGAGGGGAACTGACATGGGCTTTCCAGCGGTTGCAGGTAAAGACCCTTCTTCTTCTTCTTCATCCACTGCTATATACTTGATTATTCATGGATGGTTTGAATGTGTCAATGGGTTCGGTTTTAATGGGAAGCTTTACGTTCTCTGATTTATTTTTACTATCCTGTTATCATCAATATCAAGTTGCCGGCTTCGCTTTTTCTTCCATTGGACATCCTAAGTTTCTCCTTCATCCAAAGCATAAATTCCTTTGTTCTCACAGCACACGACATGGCTTCACGAAGTGACTCCGGGGGTTTGTGATGGCATATTCGTGGTGAAAGTTGACAGAATCATCTGCAAGGAAGTCATTTTATAGCTTGAAGATAGTTACAGATCACATCAAGGTATTCCTATTAACCCCTGTTCAAAATATCTTCCACCGTCTCTGTTTTTTTTTGGATTTTCACAAATGATGTTTTAAAACATGTAGGAGTAATAAGAAGGTCCAGTTTGTCTACAATTTGCGTTCTTTGTTTTTCTTTTTTGACTTTCTTTTCGGATATAATATAAGCCATATGTATTTTGAAAAACAAACATAATTCATCTATAATTTACGTTCTCTGTTTTTTTCCCCTTTAGTTTTCTTCATCTATACCCATCCATCCTTTTCTCCTTTCTCTTATAAGAAGCTGATTTCATACCTCTTCGCGAGACAACAACAAAGACGATGGTGACAAAGCATAGGCAAGGAAGCAGGGGCCTTTTATTCGCAGTAAACTCATCCTCCTTGTGTGGCTATCAAGTGACCCCTCCATCTCTCAAGCTCTCTCCCTTCTCAAGTTCAACTCTATGCCACGATGACCTTGGTAATAGAAGAAGTTTGTCGGAAATGGAGGTTGAAGGAAGAAGGTACTGCAATGTGACTTGAGAGAGGGAAGGCCGAAGCATATATGTCAATCGTTCGAGAGATATAGAGAGAGAGGGGGGATAAGGTTTGGTTGAGAGTAAAGAAGGCTGTGTTTGGCGCAAAAGAAAGATAGAGGCTTAAAGGGGTTAAAGGCTCTATTTATCAGAAAGTCCATGAACCCACCACCGACACTGTTTTTATTTTATTTTGTCCTTTAAATGCTCCCAATGGGTCATTGGCTGCTTTCCCTAGGGCAGGTATTGGCTTATCAAATATAATATAACTATATTCTATTTTAGGACCCCAAATATTAAAGCATTTGGATCCATTAGTCTCAAAGTTCATGATTATTTCAATTACCCCCCCCCCCCAATCCCTCATATACAGTGCACAAATAGATTTTTTTTTATTACTGTTTTTTTATGTAAAAGAAGTTTGTGGGTTAAGTTTTGGAGTTCGTACAAGGCATGTTCACCACAAGCATTTCTTTATTTTAAAAAATAAACTTCCTATAGGCATCCAGTTCAATAAATGTCTTGTTTTGAAGCTGTTAATTTACTTAATAGGGGCAGTGAGCATACACACCCCTTTAGAGAAGTCATAGATGAGGCTACGCTTTGGCTGTCGAGAGATTGGCATGTTTGTATTAGACATAACTATCACCAACCGTTGAATTGATATAATATGTATAATTTATGAGGGGTCATTACAAAAAAAAAAAAGTGGAATATTTAGACAATTTTTATCAAATTTTTATAAAAAAGACAATTGGTCAAATTTTATCTCTTATAAAAGGAATCATAGGGAACATCTTATTTTTTGATGGGTGATTCGCAAATAGCTCTATAAATATTTTTTTAAAATGAAATCATGCTTTAATTTTATTAATATCTCCCGCTCAGCTCACGTAATCTTTTTATGATAAAAAGAAGAAATAATATTATATTCATAAAATTCATCAGTTTCAATGGTCGATAATGCTACTGTACTATTATGGAAGGAATGTCCATTTTAAAACCAAATCTTTTGGGACTCTTTCTGTAATTTTTCCAGATCTCAAAGAATTAATTCTGACCCATTGTGCAACACCTTTAATCCAAGAAAGTGTCCGACAAGCGATAATATGTTGCTTTTTTTTTCAATGAAGTATTTTGTCCTTGACACTTTTTTATTATCTTAAATACTCTTTTGAAGGTTTTTGCAGCTCCCTTTTCAATGTATGTTTTTTTTTCCCTCAAATCAATCTATGCTTTTCAGAAGACAGTTAAGAAAGGAAACGGGGCAGAGCAATTAACATATCAATCTATGTGTGTTTGTCACTTAAAATAAAAATAAAAAAATAATGAAAAATATATCAATTCTAATATACAATTTGACAATAAAATTGGGATAATTTAATATGTTTTAATTTTTGTAGCTAACTTAATTTTTGGGATATTTGATGTGGCACATGTAGTATATCTACATCATATATAGATTTCTTTCTATATATCATTAATATTCCTAAAATCAAAATCAATATCAATGTACAACGTTTTCTTGAATCAACAAAAAACATTTTTTATTAATACATTTACAATTATGAAGTAAATGAAGAAAGAAAAAGAAGTGATAAAAAAGATCAAAGTCTATTTCACTTTATATCTACTATAGAAAAATTAATTTGTAATATTAGGAATACGAATTTGAGTTTTCTGGAGAACAAATATGTTTGAACAAGTCTTTAAATCTAACAAACATAAATCGATTTATATAATAGAAAAATCAATTTATATCATAAAACAATTTTCCTGTGACATATAAATGTTATAAAATAAGGTAAATTGATTTAAGACATAGGCAAATCGATTTATATCAATGAAAAATCGATTTGCCTATAACATCTAAGTGTTATAAAATAAGGCAAATCGATTTAAGGCATAGAAAAATCGATTTATGTCATAAATCGATTTGCTCCTATGATATCTGGATGTTATAAAATAAGGAAAATCGATTTTAGACATAGGCAAATTGATTAATGTCATTGAAAAATTGATTTGCCTATGACATCTAAGTGTTATAAAACAAGGTAAATTAATTTAAGGTATAGGCAAATCGATTTATATCAATAAAAAATCGATTTGCCTATAACATCTAAGTGTTATAAAATAAGGCAAATCGATTTAAGGCATAGAAAAATCGATTTATGTCATAAATCGATTTGCCCCTATGACATCTGGATGTTATAAAATAAGGTAAATCGATTTTAGGCATAGGCAAATTGATTAATGTCATTGAAAAATTGATTTGCCTATGACATCTAAGTGTTATAAAACAAGGTAAATTAATTTAAGGCATAGGCAAATTGATTTTTGTCATTTGAAAAATCGATTTATGTCATGACAAAACCATACATCTGATTGAGATAAAATAAGTGGCATATGAAACTAGATTTCTAATTCGTCATTTTGAAACCAAGATCAAGACCCTGCAAATCTTATACCTTTGTAATCTTATATGGTTGTTCAGCTCTAAATACTCTTATTTGGCCTTAGACATACTTATTCATCAATTTGGCCTTCTATGAAGTATTGGATTATATTTCTCCTCTCTAACAGGAATTGCTCATGGCCCAATTTTATACTGTGATAAAGATTATATGAATGTTGAGAACGAATAATTTGATAACATACAATAAAATTAATTTATCAAAGGTGCACAAACAATAAATCTTATTTTTAAATTATTTTTTTTAGGAATTATATCTTTAGAGAAGATATTTTGGGTAGTAAATGAAGGTTTTTGTTGAACCAATTGATTCAGGACCAAGAAACTTTATAAAGAATATTGTGTACAAGTTTTTAGAAATGTAGATGCTTAATTATGCTCATGTAAGGTGACAACCGAAATAAAGAGTATTTATGTTCATTAATATAAGGTTTTATGTGTTGTGCACAAAAACATTGTGTGAAGTATATTATTTTTATTCCACGAAGAATTTAACTAATTGATATTATGAAAAGGATAGATTTTTTTATCAAATAATTAGATGTTTATCTTTGCAGTATCGTCTCACTTGCACGGGTAGGACGTTCTCGTTGATAATGATAGGAAGAAGAATAAAATGAGAGTTAAAAGGGCAAACGAATTTGATTCGACCAAAACAAAAAAAGCAAACGAATTTGATTCGACCAAAAAAAAAAAAGCAAACGAATTTGTGGAATTGGGGGAGGCAGTACTAGTCATTGGTCAACTAAATGAGGCCACGGCTCACAATTGCACAACGCACCAATACACGTCTCACATCTTTGGATTATGCTCCATCCTTTTCATAGTATTCGTCACACGTTAATTATAAGATTCTTTATTAAATTTTTTATATAAATATATAATTGTGTTCTTTCTTTATTATTGTGTTGAAGTTTTCTTACAGTTATGAAGGAAAGGAGAATATTTATGATAATTTGAGATTTAATAGCAAACAATAAAATTGTAACAAAATCATTTAAGATTTAATTAGACCATTTTTCAGAAAAAAAAAACACTTGAAAAAATGACAAATGTGTTAAAATAAGTGCTATATTGAGTAAAGACTCAAAATTTGTAATGAATTAATAATGCCTTAATGGGATGCTACAGCTAGCATGTCATAACCTTCTTTCTAAACAAAACAAACTTTGTTTTATTTTTTCCTTTTTTAATATCACAATACATTATTCGAATATTGTAGTGTATATTTTTTTTTTGTCAAATAATATTGGAGTATATATTCAACGAACATAATAGAATAAGTTATCTTTCTTTTGGCTTTATTTCTCTGGCACTCATCATTATTGTGCTATATATTTCGGGTGCGTTTGTTTTGGCGATTGGATAAGTAACTTATTTTTACTTAAACTTATGGAATTTTAAGATTGGAAAAAAGTTAGATTGAGAAAAATGATGAGTGTTTGGATTAGCGATTGGATAAATAACTTAAAGTAACTTATGTAAAAGTGAATGATGTTTGGTTTGACTTTTACATAAGTGACTTTTGTATTAATTAAGAGAAAAAAATTGAAAAAATTATGAAAAATGAAAAAATGAAGGACTAATTGTGGAAAAAGAACTCATTGACAACTTAATTGCCAAATGGGACCTCGGAAGATATCTGCATTTCTTAAAGTAGCATTCTTGATAATAAATTGATCCAAATTATCCAATGACGACAGTGTTACCACAAGACACATACTCAAAATTTGGCAATGATACAATTTTAAATAAAATTATATCGAACTCTAATTTAAATTGGTACACTCCAAAAGTCTTTTCTATTGTGCACCTCAAGCTTAAATTTTATAAATTATATCAAACTCTAATTTAAATATTAAATTCTAACTCATATTTTCACATAACTCAAAATCTAACAAAATAAACCGATTAAAACCTCAATAATACCTCTAATAATCCAAATAAATTATTTAAACTAAATTTATTGGGTAAAAACACTATATAGAAATTAATTTATGACATGTTTATAAAAAAAATTGATTATAAAATCATAAAACAACTAAATAATAAATATAAACTGATTAAAATTAATTATTAATTAGTCTCTACATTTCTACAGTCATATATTAACAAAACTCAAAACTTGCCTAAACTCTTATTCCAAAGTATTCTCTAATTAGCAGAAGATTACTATCTATAGAAAGAGAAAATTATTTAGAACATTTTTTATAAAAAAATTTTTGTTATTAGAAGTGATTTTGAGTACCTCATTGATCCCAAAAATATGAAAATACTCCTATCAATATTTTTTATATACACAGGCACATAAGCTCCAATAAGCTTCATTTTGAGGCTTATGACTTTTTTCAACTTATAACTTTTTTCACCTTAAATCTAATCGCTGAAACAAACATTCATATTTGATCAAAATACTATTCAAACCCAATTACTCCACTATTCAAGTACGATCGCTGGAGAAATAACAAACACTCTGCATGCCTGTTCGAGGCTGCTTCCTCCAGGATGCTTCCATTTTCTTCCTCCTCTGGTCTTCAAAATGTCTATATATAGAAGCCCAGAAATCATTTGGAAGACCATACGGGGGAAGCTGCAATTGCTGCTGTGATCTTCTCCAAACATAAATGGCTTCTTTTAATCTCTTGTATTCTTCAACTTCTCTCTCATGTCCACGGTATATTTCTCTATTTCGTTTTCAAGATTCGTTCCTTCTTTCTCTATGTTTTTTTTTAGCCAGCTGGGTTTAGCATATCATGGATTGATTCTCCGGTAATTGCTTGTTTGAGTAGTCTTTTGTTTGGGTTTCTGGATTCAGTGTCGACTTCGTTTATCTGAAATCTCCATTCATGTGTAAGTGTGATGTATATTTTCAATTCTGAGATCAATTATTGGAAACCATTTTGATTTCTGGGATCCAAAATTTGCGTGCGATATCACTTGTATTGAATCATACTTTATATGGGATCCGGTTTTTCTGTTTCAATATATATATATATATAACTTGATATCGAGGGAACAAATTTCAATGCCAGAAAATGGATAGTGAATGCATAATTGGTACCGTGCTGTTAATGGAGAAGAACTTATTAGGGAGAATGACAGAAAAATACTATTTAAACTTCAAAATCCCGCTGACAAGAATGGTAATGGGATTGACGAGAATAGCAATGAGATTGATAACGCAAATCTTTGTCAACGGACTAATTGGTGTTTTTAAAGTTCAAGTGATATTTTTATATCATTCTCCCAACTTATTACTTTCTCCACCCACCCCTCTTTGGGGTTTGGGATACCAAATGCCTTAAGAAAAAGCTTCTCAACCCAACTTTGTTTTATTTAAATTTAATCTTAAGCTCAAGCCCATAATTTATGCTCAGGAGTTCATACTTCAAAGGATACTTAATGTAACTGCACTGATTAGTTGACTTCAACCTGTTAATAGCTAAAGGCTGAGTTTGCATTGAATCGCTGGCATAATTTAGTGCGGGAAGTGAAAACTACAAGTCTATACTCCCTAATTAATTGGTATCTGAAAAGTGCTTACATATTGCGTTGAAAAATTAAGATTTGACTGTAATTTTCATTTCTTACGAATGTCATGTACTATACGATGAGCATACTTAATTTTCTTTTTTCTAGGAGCATTCGCTAGTGTAGTTGAATGACCTATTGCTTGGATTTGGTTAAGGATTTGAATAATTTGAAGTTAAAAGCTTGTGCAGTGCTTGTGAAGTAAGGGAGGGATACAAAAAAGGAGTGGGTGAGAAGAGGACGTGGGATACAAAAAGTGAGATCTATGTAGTTTGGTCCTGTGCTTTTCTTCTGTACTGATTTTCTCACTTGGATCGGTTTCTGGACGACCATTGTTTTCCTGTAATCTTCCATACCCTGTCATAGGAGAAAAATGTTAACCTATGTCTTGTGAGCTTTGTGGGCTGGGTTATGTAGTTTGAACAGCTGCTCATCATGCCCTTGTGTCCGTAATTCTGAAACTTTCCGCTAATTTTTTCCTTTCTTTATCAAATGTTGGCTAATGTTTGTATATCAACATTACCAATTAAACTTGCGATCTTCTGTTCTGTGCAGGGCATGTAAACAGATCAAATTGTTTAATGGATTGCACTATATGAATTCATCTTTTGCAAATGGACACAGATCTGATTTACCTTTTGTCCATCTGAATTCTAAATTTTCTCCAAGTGACAATGGTGTTAGTATACCTAAAGCAACATTGATCTCTGGAGGAGGTGATCTTCTTTCTTATTCTAATGGCAACGATGTTATCATAAGTAAAGATTTAAATGGCCATGAATCAGTTGGACTTGAGGTACAACCTGATGAAATAGCTTTTGGAGCCCTGGTAGCCGACACAGTGGTGACAACCAATGGCTTTCCTGTTGATGAGGATGAATTTGATTTGGACTATTCAACAAAAGGATTTGCTTCCATTCCTGAGGCGATAGAAGACATTCGCCAGGGAAAGGTTGATTATTTTTCTGGCTCTGTCTTGTTCTCCCTCTTTTCTTATGGTTGTGGAGGTCAATGATTTTAAAAGTTTCGCTTTCATGTGACAGATGACTTAGCTTTCCATTACTGACTAATATTTGATTATGCAGATGGTATTGGTTGTAGATGATGAAGACAGAGAAAATGAAGGGGACTTGATCATGCCTGCTCAAATGGCAACACCTGAGGCTATGGCTTTTATTGTGAAGCATGGAACTGGGATAGTTTGTGTAAGCATGAAAGGGGAAGATTTAGAAAGATTACAACTTCCTTTGATGGTCAACAGTAAGGATAACGAAGAGAAACTTTCTACGGCGTTCACTGTGACAATGGTATGCTGTTTATTTACATGCATCTGCACAATTGGTGTTAATTATGCATATGTGTCTCATCAGGGTTGTGCATTGGTATCATGAACAAGAAAATCAAACAATTCTCCACCCAATAAGAACTGATCTTTATTGAGATAATTCACAAGTGTTTGATCTACTTTTATTTGTATTGTGCATTTAATTGTAAACTAGTTCGATGTAATGGATTTTACTTCCAAGTGCATCACAGACATTTGTCACTATTTGTTATAGTCACATTTAGACAACAGATGACAGAAATTTCATCACCTGTTATGTTGCAGCAGGATTTAACAATTTACACTGCATTTGTAGGATGCAAAACACGGTACAACCACTGGGGTTTCAGCTCATGATAGAGCAACAACAGTTTTGGCTCTTGCATCTAGAGATTCAGAACCAGGTGATTTCAACCGCCTAGGCCATATTTTCCCTCTAAAATACAGGGAAGGCGGGGTCTTGAAGAGAGCTGGATACACAGAAGCTTCCGTTGATCTAGCGGTACTTGCTGGTCTGGATCCTGCTGCAGTTCTTTGTGAGGTTGTAGATGAAGATGGTTCCATGGCTAGATTGCCAAAGCTTCAGTAGTTTGCTAAGCGTGAGAATTTGAAAATTATTTCTATTGCTGACTTAATTAGGTATGTAGTTATATGTCCTTGCTTAGTATGATGACTTTTGCTTCTAAATTTTCCGATATGGATGCCATAAACTAAATTCTATGTTATCTTATGCTTCAATTTTCTAACTAATGCCTTGTTACATAAGCTTTTCAGTCATCTTTTGTATCAACCTTTTATGTGGTTGCTTTGTTCATTTTTCATTATAATCGCTTTTGCTTTGTCCGATCAAATTGCATTCTTTTTCTTTCGTTCTTTATTTAGCTCGCATGCAAAGGTTTCGATTGCCTGGATTTTTTCTTTTGTTGCTTATTTAGTTATGTAGTGAATATATTAACACATAATATCTTTACAGGTATAGAAGAAAGAGAGATAAATTGGTAGATCTTGTGTCTGCTGCACGAATTCCTACAATGTGGGGTTCATTTGCAGCATACTGTTACAGATCGCTTATAGATGGGATTGAACATATTGCAATGGTTAAGGTATGCCCGTGCTTGTATTTCTGTTTAACTGAATTATATAGCTATGTAGCAGTGTTACATATTCATGCTGTAAGTCTATTTTCTAAAAAGTGTATATATTCATGTATAGATGTAGGGTATTTATATACAAGAGAGGAGCCTCTACATTAATGGTTCATTATGATGATTGATATCAATCACAATCCCTAATTATGAGGAATCCTAATTATCCCTGATTATATGGGATACTAAGATATTAACATATTAATTTTCTAACACTCCCCCTCAAGTTGGAGCATAGATGTTAATCATGCCCAACTTGTTACAAAGATAGTCAACCCGAGTGCCATCCAAGGCCTTAGTCAAAAAATCACCCAACTGATCACTAGACGGTACATGTCCTGTAGAGATAAAGTTCTCCTTGATCTTATCTCGTATAAAGTGACAATCAATCTTAATATGCTTCGTACGTTCATGGAACACGGAGTTGGAGGCTATGTGTAAGGCAGCTTTATTATCACACCATAGCTTCGCAGGTAATGACGTGGCAAGAACAACTTCCTTCATTAACTAGTGAATCCACACAATCTCCTGTACAGACTGAGACATAGCTCGATATTCAGCTTCTGCACTAGACTTTGCCACCACGTCCTGCTTCTTGCTTCTCCAAGATACCAAGTTTCCACCTACAAGAACACAATAGCCTGTACTAGACCTCCTAGACGTCTTTAACCCCGCAAGATCAGCATCACAGAAACACTCAATCTTTGTGTGGCCATGATTCGTATAGAGTATACCACGACCAGGTGAGCTCTTCAAGTAATGTAAGACATGTTCCAAAGCTTCCCACTGAGCAATGGTTGGTGCTACCATAAATTGGCTCAGCCTACTAACAAGAAAGGTTACATCAGGGTGAGTTACCGTGAGATAATTCAATTTTCCAATCAGCCTTCGGTATCGCTCAGGGTAGGCAAACGGTTTAATCTTCTCAGGATCAATCCTTTTTTTCATATCCTCAGGTAGCTCATCAAACGGCACACTCTCATCAATATCCAAAAAGGGATTAGGAATCATAGGACAGCTACTGAGTGATGCTCCAAGTTTCCCGGTATCTTTCAGTAGATCAAGAACATATTTCCGCTGGGTTAGGAGAATGCCTTTCTTGCTTCTCATAACTTCGATCCCAAGAAAGTATTTTAACTGACCCAAATCCTTTGTTTGGAAATGGGAATTAAGAAAGACCTTGAGTGATGAGATCCCTGTCATATCATCACCTGTAATAACAATGTCGTCGACATAGACTACTAAGAGAATCATACCAGCGTCTGTCCGTTGATAAAACACAGAATGATCACATTTACTTTGATTCAAACCAAACTTCTTAACCACAGAACTGAATCTGTCAAACCAAGCACGAGGGCTCTGCTTCAAACCATATAAAGACTTCTGAAGGTAGCATACCTTGCCATGCTCCCCCTGAGCAACAAAGCCAGGCGGTTGCTCCATGTAAACTTCCTCAAGAAGATCGCCATTTAAAAAGGCATTTTTAACATCCAGCTGATGAAGATCCTAACCATGGGTAGCTTCCATAGAGATGAAGAGACGAACAGAGGACAACTTGGCCACAAGAGAGAAGGTTTCGGAATAGTTAACACCATATGTCTAAGCATAACCCTTAGCAACCAGTCGAGCTTTCAATCGTTCCAAGGTACCATCAGCTTTCGTCTTAACGGCAAACACCCACTTACACCCAATAGCCTTCTTCCCAGGAGGTAAATCAACGAGAGTCCAGGTACCAGCCTTATCAAGGGCCATCATTTCCTCATCCATCGCAGCACGCCAACCAGAATGGGCCAAGGCTTGGGAAAGGTTGGTGGGAATGGTAAGAGAGTCTAGGGATGCTATGAAGGAACAGGAAGTAGGCGATAGGTGATGATAGGATACAAATGAGGAAATAGGGTACGTACAAGTGCGTTTACCTTTGCGGAGGGCAATGGGTAGGTCAGTTGAAGAGGCAAGGGGATCTAGAGTATCCGGCACGGACTCAGGCACTAGTTCAGGGGCAGAGGCCATTGGGGGCGAGGAGGCTAAGTGCGGATCAAGTGCCGAGGCGGGCATTGGTAGGTCAGAGAAACCAGCAGCGGCATTACTTTCCTTAGTACGTCTTTGATAGACATGGTGGATAGGAGGCGGAGCAGGGGCCGGCACAGACGCTTGCACTGGTGGGGAGCAAACCTCATACACTAAAAGGTGATCAAGATCAGGGTTAGGGGACGGAGGCAGAGCGGAGACAGAGAAGAATGAAGTAGACTCATGGAAAGTGACATCGGTAGACACAAGATAGCGTCGGAGATCGGGTAAATAGCACCAATAACCCTTCTGAACCCTAGAATAGCCAAGGAAGGCACACTTGAGAGATTTAGGATCAAGTTTGGTGACAGTGGGACGAATATCTCGAACAAAATAGACACAACCAAAGATTTTGGGATCAATAGGAAACAAGGGTTTGGAAGGAAACAAAGTTATGTATGGAATGTCACCACTGAAAATAGGAGACGGCATACGATTAATAAGGAAGCATGCGGTGGACACAACATTCACCCAAAAGGATTTAGGAACTTGCATTTGAAACATTAGAGCCTGGGCAACTTCTAATAAGTGCCGGTTTTTTCGCTCTGCAACACCATTTTGAGCAGGTGTATCAACACACGAGGACTGATGAATCATGCCATGTGTGAGCATATAGTCGTGAAACTGGCCAGAAAAATACTCTTTAGCATTATCACTTCGTAAGGCTTTCACAGAGATACCAAACTGGGTTTTGAGCTCAATACAAAAATTGCAAAAGTGAGAAAATAACTCGGAACGATTTTTCATTAAATAAAGCCAGGTGGTTCGAGAGAAATCATCAACGAAAGTAACAAAGTACTTAAAACCAGACGTGGACATGATAGGACAAGGGCCTCAAATATCAGAATGAACCAAATTAAAGGGGGACGCAGCCCGTTTATTGACGCGAGGTGCCAGGTGAACACGATGGTGTTTGGCAAACTGACACGACTCACACTCTAAGGACGACAAATCATGAAACTGAGGATACAACCTCTTCAAGGATAACAATGACATATGACCTAGACGACAATGAATATCAAAAAGGGAAGAACCACCAGAGCAAGCAACGGAACGCAGCATCCGATCGTCAAGGAAGTAATGGCCGCCAGATTCATAGCCCCTACCAATAATCCGCCTCGTCGTAAGATCCTGAATCACACAATAGTCAGGGAAAAGTGAGATAAAACAATTCAATTGGCAAGTAAGTTTGTTAGGAGACAGAAGGTTAAAAGCAAGATCAGGAACATTAAAGACTGATGATAGAGAAACAGAGGATGTAGGTGTAACTATGCCAGAGCCAAGGACGCGAGAGGACGAGCCATTGGTAATAGTTATAAAAGAGGGGTTGGCATAAGGTGCATACGTAGAGAACAAATGATGGTTACCTGTCATGTGGTCAATGGCACCGGAATCGATGATCCACTTCGAGGAAGAAGTAGCAAGGCATGAGTCGCCGTTACCTGTAACAAGTGCACTCGGAGTGGATAGAACATTATCAGATGGATCGGAGGATTGGGTCACATGAGCAGCTCCAATACGTTGTAGCTTGTTCTGCAACTTACGACAGTACCGTTTGGTATGACCAGGTTCCTTACAATAGAAGCAAACAATAGGACCAGGAGTTGGAGCATTGTTGCTAGAGCGTGGAGGACCTTGGTTCCGTGGATCAGCAGAGGTCGAGCCAGCTTTGACGAAATTCTGTTGACGGGTATCAGTGGAACCACGGCCAGCTAATGCACTAGCATTCGGAGTAGGAGTCGGGTGTAAGAGACTATCTGCACATAGCACACGAGAGTACACATCCTGAAGCGAAGGAAGTTCAGAACTAGACAGAACTTGGGAACGAACAGTCTCATAGGCAGGATCCAAGGCAGTAAGAAAGCTAAGAATCGCTAGTTTCTCCATATTATCAACCTGAACCTTAAGTCAGTGGTAGGCGGCATTAACATCTTCAACTCTTCATACATTTTCTTGAACTCCACATAAAAGTTTTTCAACGAACGCCCCTACTGTTCAGCACGATAGAATCCCTTGCAGACATCATGAATACGAGTAATATTTCCTTTCCCAGAGTATAGAAATTCCAAGCATCTCGTAAGTTCCTTAACCGTATTACAGTGACTAACCGAGGGAAGGATTTCACTGTCAATAGAATTCTGGATTTGCAAGAATAAACGGACATCCGTGCGGCCCAAGTCATCTTAGGGTCATTTGCGAGAGGCGTATCAGTCAAATGGCCCTCCTTCTCAATACTAAGCAAGTACATGCGGACGGTTTTGCTCCAATCCATATAATTTGTCCATGTCAATTTGTGCTCAATGATTTTATTGGTCACAGGAATAATTTCAGTAGTGACACTAGCCTTGGAGTTAGCCATCAATGCATGTAAACCCTTTCTAAGGAGAAATAATCAACAATCAAGAAAGCAAACGGAGTGGCCTCACCACCACAACAACCAAACAGCCCTAAGCAAGAGCTAGCAAAGACAGCATCGCAAACTCAACCCTCAACAAAGCAAAGAAGTGCATAGACCAACCAAAAGCAACAACCAGAACAGAACCAGAAACAGAGAAACAGAGGCCCAGAAATAGAGAAACAGACGTGCAAATGGACAAATTAGTAACCAAACCGAAAATGGTAAGTACCCACGACGAACAACCATATGGGAATGACGGTGACGGTGAGTCGGTCCGAACGCAACAAACGGCGGCGGCAACGGCGCCAGAAAACGCGCTCACGCGCCGGCGCGTGGATCTCCGGTAGATCTGGAGGCGGCGCGTGACGCCCATGCGCGGCTCGGATGGCGGCGAGTCCTCCTGTACGGCGCATGTGTGGAGATGCTTCCATTCACCGGAGACCCTTACGCGTGAACAGTACTGACGCAGAACAGAAAACAGCGCCGGAAACGAAAGAGAAATAGAGAGCTCCTTGCTCTGATACCATGTAAGTCTATTTTCTAAAAAGTGTGTATATTCATGTATAGATGTAGGGTATTTATATACAAGAGAGGAGCCTCTACATTAATGGCTCATTATGATGATTGATATCAATCACAATCCCTAATTATGAGGAATCCTAATTATCCCTGATTATATGGGATACTAAGATATTAACATATTAATTTCCTAACACATGCAAAGAGTGATTTTGATATGCTGAATATTATTGTGAATCACACCTTATCCACATATGGACTTAACCTAAATTTGATTTTGCAATTCTCTTCTACCTATATAAAAGAAATTAATTTGAGCTATTAAAATTTCCCACCCATTCTTCAGTGTACAGGAATCTTGAAGTCATGTAAATGGCTTATCTAGAACCAACTAAAAGTAAAACTGACATAATGCATGTGGCTTCAGCATTCAAGTAATGCTTCAGAGTACTCAAATTTGATGCAATTAACTATAATAGTTAACTCATAAGTGTTTTCACCGTTGTTTGAGTCAGTACTATGCTGTGCTTTTTGTTCAAAGTTGAATTCTAATTTGAGACTTAAAGTTCAATATGAAGCCTTTTATTGCTTTTATTGTTTTTTTCTTATGAAGATGTGGGTCCTTGTTAATTAGTGGATAAGACTGGGTGACTTCAAACTATGCCAAGCTCTTTGAACAGTTATGTTGAAGAGTTTGATATTTGATCTCTAGATTATTCAGTAGTAAACTTTCAAAGGAATTCGAGCTTTAATTGTTTTTATTAATTAACAGGGTGACATTGGCCTCCACAACCATAAGAAAAGAGGGAGAACAAGACAGAGCCATAAACAATAATCAACCTTTCCCTGGCGAATGTCTTCTATCGCCTCAGGAATGGAAGCAAATCCTTCTGTTGGACAGTCCAAATCAAATTCATCCTCATCAACAGGAAAGTCATTGGTTGTTACCACTGTGTTGCCTACCAGTGCTCCAAAAGCTATTTCATCAGGCTGTACCTCAAGTCCAACTGATTCATGGCCATTTAAATCTTTACTTATCATAACATCGTTGCCATTTGAATAAGAAAGAAGATCACCTCCTCCAAAGATCAATGTTGCTTTAGGTATACGAACACCATTGTCACTTGGAGAAAATTTAGAATTCAGATGGATAAAAGGTAAATCAGATCTGTGTCCATTTGCAAAAGATGAATTCATATAGTGCAATCCATTAAACAATTTGATCTGTTTACATGCCCTGCACAGAACAGAAGATCGCACGTTTAATTGGTAATGTTGATATACAAACATTAGCCAACATTTGATAAAGAAAGGAAAAAATTAGCGGAAAGTTTCAGAATTAGGGACACAAGGGCATGATGAGCAGCTGTTCAAACTACATAACCCAGCCCACAAAGCTCACAAGACATAGGTTAACATTTTTCTCCTATGACAGGGTATGGAAGATTACAGGAAAATAATGGTGGTCCAGAAACCGATCCAAGTGAGAAAATCAGTACAGAAGAAAAGCACAGGACCAAACTACTTAGATCTCACTTTTTGTACCCCACGTCCTCTTTTCACCCACTCCTTTTTTGTATCCCTCCCTTACTTCACAAGCACTGCACAAGCTTTTAACTTCAAATTATTCAAATCCTTAACCAAATCCAAGCAATAGGTCATTCAACTACACTAGCGAATGCTCCTAGAAAAAAAAAATTAAGTATGCTCATCGTATAGTACATGACATCCATAAGAAATGAAAATTACAGTAAAATTTTAATATTTCAACGCAATATGTAAGCACTTTCCAGATACCAATTAATTAGGGAGTATAGACTTGTAGTTTTCACTTCCAGCACTAAATTATGCCAGCGATTCAATGCAAACTCAGCCTTTAGCTATTAACAGGTTGAAGTCAACTAATCAGTGCAGTTACATTATTAAGTATCCTTTGAAGTATGAACTCCTGAGCATAAATTATGGGCTTGAGCTTAAGATTAAATTTAAACAAAACAAAGTTGGGTTGAGAAGCGTGTTCTTACGGCATTTGGTATCCCAAACCCCAAAGAGGGGTGGGTGGAGAAAGTAACAAGTTCTTCTCTATTAAACAGCATGGTGCCAATTATGCATTCACTATCCAATTTCTGGCATTGGAACCGGATCCCATATAAAGTATGATTCAATACAAGTGATATCGCACGCAAATTTTGGATCCCAGAAATCAAAATGGTTTCCAATAATTGATCTCAGAATTGAAAATATACATCACACTTACACATGAATGTTGATTTCAGATAAACGAAGTCGACACTGAATCCAGAAACTCAAACAAAAGACTACTCAAACAAGCAATTACCGGAGAATCAATCCATGATATGCTAAACCCAGCTGGCTAAAAAAATCAAAAAGAAAGAAGGAACGAATCTTGAAAACGAAATAGAGAAATATACCGTGGACATGAGAGAGAAGTTGAAGAATACGAGAGATTAAAAGAAGCCATTTATGTTTGGAGAAGATCACAGCAGCAATTGCAGTTTCCCCCGTATGGTCTTCCAAAATGATTTCTGGGCTTCTATATATACACATTTTGAAGACCAGAGAAGGAAGAAAATGGAAGCATCCTGGAGAAAGCAGCCACGAACCGGCATGGTCAGCAACGCGCGATTGACAATATAATAATAATTTACGCGAAAATGCAACTTCCCCAATAATTTTCAATTGTTCATAATTTTGCTAAACGATCTAATTTATAAACAATTTTTTTTATAGGATTGATTTTTTTATAAACAATTTTTATTTTTTCATTTTATGTCTGAAGAGATAAACTTTTTTTTTTATCTTTATTAAATACATGATCTATAATTAATTATCATATATATCAATAATTTTATTCAAGAGAGAGAAATCAGGTAGATTAAGTTAACCAAGCATTGTGAAAATATATTTTTTTTTATCTCTTATATTTTTTATATATTTTCTCTCTTATATTCTTTTCATAAAGAGAGATATATATGAAAAAAAATGATATTTTTAATAAATTTATTATTTTTAATTATCAATTCATTTTTCATCAAAAAGATAAAATTATTTATAAATGATACGGAAGGAGTAATAATCTGATGATATCATTATATGAGCCCTTACGTTGTCAACGAATAATAAAATATATAACACAATAATGATGAGTGCCAGAGAAATAAAAATAAAGCCAAAAGAAATATAACTTATTCTATTATGTTCGTTGAATATATACTCCAATATTATTTGACCAAAAAAAAATATACACTACAATATTCGAATAATGTATTGTGATATTAAAAAAGGAAAAAATAAGACAAAGTTTGTTTTGTTTAGAATGAAGGTTATTACATGCTAGCTGTAGCATCCCATTAAGGCATTGATTCATTACAAATTTTGAGTCTTTACTCAATATAGCACTTATTTTAACACATTTGTCATTTTTTCAAGTGTTTTTTTTTTTTTGAAAAATGGTCTAATTAAATTTTCAATAATTTTTTTAACAATTTTATTGTTTGCTATTAAATCTCTAATTATCATAAATATTCTCCTTTCCTTCATAACTGTAAGAAAAATTCAACACGATAATAAATAAAGTACAAAGGCTAAACAAAAACCAACTACGACCAAGTATCGTCCACTTCAAGAGAATATTTGTTGGCGAAAATTTCGGTTAGCTCCTTGTTGTAAGTAAATTAATTTCATTCCACCCTCAAATTTTTTGAAACTTTAATGTACTCTATGATCAAAATGAAATTGATTTTTATTAGTGAAAAGATAAAATTGCCCTTACTTTATTTTTCTTATAAATTATATTAATTGTCTTATAAATGTTTATATTTATCTTGTGAATTTCTGTATTTATATTGTAAGTGGCTAAAATATTTTTAATTCTCTAAATTCTTTTGAATCACTTTATTTGTGTTGTAAATAACTTTATTTGTCTTGTAAATACCTATATTTTTTTTGTGAATTTTCATATTTATCTTGTAAACAGTCAAAATGTTTTTGATTACCGAGATTCATTTGAATCCCTTTATTTGTCTTGTAAATATTTTTATTTGTCTTCTAAATACCCATATTTGTCTAGTGAATTTTCATATTTGTTTTGTAAATAGCCAAAATACTTCTAATTCCCTATATTCTTTTAAATCCAATTATTTATCTTGTAAATGCTCTTATTTTTCTTGTAAATACTTTTCTAAAAAAATAAAAGAAAGGTACGATTTTTTTCTTATTTACAAAAATTAATTTCATTTTGACTATTTGTTAATTGTTAATGTCCCATGCTTTTATGAATCCAAAAAAAAAAAATGGCCACATGCTTTTGTCTTGCTCTTTCAATATCCCAGAGTCATCTCTTACTCTTTCAATCAGCCTTATTACGTTCTACTAAATGTTCGTTTATGATAGTTTGTTTTTTACTTATAAGCATTTATTAATTGTGATTTACGGTATACGAGGTTAGTATATAAGATGAATTTTATCTTAACTTACGTAATAAGCACTTATTTTCTAAAAAACAAAAAAACTATTTCAAACATAACTTAAGTAATTTACATTATACTTATATAGGAATCTAAGCTTCAAAAAGTTTAAATAAGAGTTAAGTAGTGTTAAGTTCTCTTATAGTAATGGAGTGCTTACATAATTCACTGAATCACTTTGAAGAAGCCTTAGTCCTTAGCTCGTGAGATCTTCTGCTCGACATGTTTTAGATAGGCTCTTACACATACCTCATCTTATTGGATTAAAGAGTTATTTTACCCGGAAATTGACAAGGGAGGCAATTTTATCTCTAAATTTTTCTTGGGTGTGATGTTGCCCTAGAAATTTTCAAATCATGATAATTTTGGCTTGACTGCTATCCTAATTAAGTTTGATCACTACGTGACCAAACATACTGAACTGTCAATCCACACATCATTTTTATTTTATATTTAGGTGTAAATTTACTTCGAAAGTTTTCACTTATGAGCAATTTTGCTCTAAATGTTTTCAAATCGTAGCGTTTTCATCCTGATTGTTATCCATGTTAAAATTACCCTGTTAGTTACCAAATATGCTTATTTTGCAAATCCATATGTATACTTCATTTTTTTCAAAGTTAGATTTAAAAATAAGATATTTTTTTATAAAAAAATGCATTACATCTAAAGGATTAGAGACAATCAAAGAGGTAAAAACATCTTGTGTGATGAAAAGAAAATCAAAGAGATATTTGCCTATCTCAACATCGCTGGGGTACGGCAACAGAGAATTATCGATGGCCTTATTCTTGATAATCTTTATTAGTGCGTTATGCATTTAGTGATTAAATCTTTTTCTTTATTACTCTTTGGCGGATGTGTACTCCTCCTCCATATGTAATTTCTTCTTCTTCAATATTGTTCACACTGTTAGCTCAATATATTCAATCAACTAACAGTCAAACTTAACATATATAATTATCTGGGTGACATTGCTACTTTTTGAAAACTTTCAGGGTAAATTCAAATTTCAAAAAAATGATATGGATGATATGTGGATTGCTAATTCAGTATATTTGGTTAGTTAATAGTCAAATTTAACTAATATAACGGTTAGGACAAAATTATTATGATTTAAAAACTTTCAGGGCAAAAATGGCCCACTTTGTCAACTTCCGCGGTAAGATGGCCCTTTAACTCTTATCTTATTCTTCTTCCTATCATTATCAATGTCCTTCACTAGAAGTATTATGTGTTAGTTCAAAGTTTTTTTTAGGTGTTAACATGACTCTCGAGTACATCTTAAAATTGTCTTCCTTCTAATATTCACTCCTATCTGAGAGCATGTTTGGTCCGGGAAAATTTGGGTTAGAAAAGGAAAAACCAAATTTTTTCCACTGGGGCAGGCGTTTGGTTCGCATTTTCTAGTTAAAAGTAGTTTCTTGTTGGAACCAAATTTTAACTGCATAATTGAAAATGGGTTTCTACCAAAATTGGTGGAAACCAATTTTCCAGCGTTTAGGAAAATGAGCTAAAGACACAAAAGCCTTTTGATATGACCATCGATGTTACATAAGTGTTTAAGACATGGGCAAAAATATCATTTGACTTATTTTCTCATCTCATTTTCTTCAAACCAAATAACAATTTTCTTAACATCCTATTTCTTTTCAAGTGCAAACCAAACATTTATATATGACAAAATATTTTCTGTTCTTTTCCATTCCATTCCTTTCTATTTTATTCCTTTCCAACCCATTCTTTGAACCAAATGTGTTCTAAAGATTTTTTTTTTACGATGGTATTTCTTTTCTACTTTCCTATAAATAAAAATTGGTTCTGCACTTCAAAGTGACAAAATGATTTTTTTTTTACGATCGTATTTCTTTTCTACTTTCCCATAAATAAAAATTGGTTCTGCACTTCAAAGTGACAAAATGATTTTTTTTTTTACGATCGTATTTCTTTTCTACTTTCCCATAAATAAAAATGGGTTCTGCACTTCAAAGTGACAAATGATTTTTTTTTTTACGATGGTATTTCTTTTCTACTTTCCCATAAATAAAAATGGGTTCTGCACTTCAAAGTGACAAAATGATTTGTGTGTGTGTATGAGTTATAGATCCCTCCCCTATGGCGATGATGAAGTTTTATTATTTGTTTGAATTAGCAGTGAAAGCTGCTTTTTTAATGTGATTTATAGTATATGAGATAAGTATATAAGAGTAATTTTACCTCTACTTGCATTAACATACTTTTTAATGGCTAAGTCTAACAGGCTTGATATACAAAGTTGGATTGAGTCATCGTCAAAATTGAAGACTTTCGCCCGTGAAAATTAAATAGCCACCAATTTATTTCCGTTTGCTTATGGGTTAAGGTATAAATTTATCAATGAAGTTTTGTCCGAAGAGTGTCTGGCACAAATATCTTTTAGAAGGGGTAAAAATACCAATGAACAATTAAAAAGGGGCATCAACCACAAAAACCGTTAATCCGTACTAACGTCATTAGGGGTTTTCTTCTCTTATAATTTAATGCCGTTAGTACGGATTAACGGTTTTTGTGGTTGATGCCCATTTTTAATTGTTCATTGGTATTTTTACCCATCTAAAAGATATTTGTACTAGACGCTCATCAGACAAAACTTCATTAATAAATTTACACCTTAACTCTTTGCTTATTTCCACTTTAGTCAAAGTTTCTGTTTCACTCGTGAGGTTTTCCAAAACTGGTCAAATTATTAAATTTAATTTCGAAAAATAATATAAAATGCCTTTTGGTTCTGTAGGAAAATTTTATCCATATTCGATTGGAGAAAATGCCTTTTGGTTGTAAGGCTACTCTGTATCTTTATGGGGGATTATTTGTATGTTAGATGGCGGAAATGAGAGATTCAAATTTAAAATTCATAATGTTAATTACTCCTATTAATTTTTTATAAAATTAGAACTTACTCCCTCTAGTCCTTATTATAACACACCAACTAACAAATATTCTTGATCCTTTTTGTAAGGCATTAACAAGTTTTCAAGGTGCATTTAATTTTTTTTCCATGTCAGCCTATATTTAATAAAGGTAGTGGTAAAGAGTAATAATTTTTATGATTTTATTGATTTGTGAAAATTGATAGTTGATACTTCATAATAAGGATCGGAGGGAGTAATTACATAAGTTATTACTTTCTCATTCTTTTTTATAAGATAGAATTTTTGAATGTGTCATGTTCTTTTTTACAAGATAGAATTAGAGGATGTCTAAAATTTTTTTTTCCAAGTTTTCCATTTTATTCTCACTTAATTATAAAAATTACTCATGCCACTATTGCATTTAATTTCTATATTTGATGGAAGCAATTGATATGACATATTCTCTCTATTCCACATAAATGAGATCATTTTTGAAATGTTGTTTTTTACATATTTATTCCAGTTAACTAATTTTAACTACCTTTTCAAGCAATGCAATTCAATTAATCCTATTTAATAAAAAAGTACAGAGGGAGTATTAGATAGTAATCATGAATCCATATCATCCAAACTAGGATGTCCTTGAAAGTATAAGATGGACTAGGTGGGCCATCGTGGATTAGCAAGACTTCCGGCCCAACTCAAAAGATGAACCAGTGGGCTGGCCCATTATTTTTTATTTTTTATTTTTTTAGAACTTTTGTTTTAATCTCCAAACCCACTAACTTTCGTAATCCAAATTTAAATCGAAGTTATATGCTAAAATCAAGCCTCAAAATCTTTTGAATATAAGTATATGATCAGATTCAAATTATACTTTGAATCTTTCATATAAAAAGATATTAAATCATTCAAACTAGTTTACCTATTCAAATTGACCACCCTACTTTTATTTTTTCAGGTCAAGATTGACCACCCACCCTCTTGACCATTACAAACAGCCAATCCGCTGACACGCTCAAGGTTTTTCACATAAAAGTGATCATATGTGTATATATATATGTTAAAAGTAATATATAATTGGGAATTTATACAATTGTTAAATTATATTGGGAAAATTGTGAAAAAAACCCTCATTGGCAACTTATTTACCAAATGAGACATTCGTGTGCAGATTATCTTCTGCGCATGCAGAATATTTTCCCCATGTGCAAAATTCTTTTCTACATGTGCAGAAATCTTCCCTCCCTGTGCAGATATTTTCCTAGATCCCATTTGACAAATAAGTTGCCAATGAGATTTTTTTTAACAATTCTTCCAATTATATTTTCAAAATACTAGGTATTAAAAATGTAGGGGCATCTTTGACATCAACTTGGAACAAATCATTGAGATACAGTAAACAAGCCGTAACTTATAAATCACTTGGGCACAAGATGACAGAGTAAGAAGCCACTTTTTTAAATGCATAAATATATTCTTCTGGTCTTAATATCGGGCCTAACGAGGGAGTTAGTTTTAATTTTAAATGTAAAACATATTTATCAACATTATTTTAATTTACTCATATTAATCTTTTCTTAATAATAATCAAGTAAAAGATATAGACAGAATTAAAGATGATTATAATGTTTTAAAAAAAATGTCATATCAAACAACTTAACTAGCTTTTTTAATATGATCAAATTAGGTAAATAAATATTACGTTAGAGAGCATAGGGAGAATTAATGAACAAGCATCCATTTTATTTTAATTTATATTACACACATTGATTCATTTGTTTTTCTAATGATAATCAATGTAAACTTTACATTACAACAGAGGCGCAAATATGTTAATGTCAGACTCGAGTCAGGACCTGTGCAAAGAGGGGCCGAAAAGCTTGCTACTGGGGCAGCTAGGCAACGACTATATATCTATCTATATATATATATATATATATATCAAATACAATTACAGTCTTACAGAGGTCACTTAAATTTTGGCAATGAAAAAGAAGATAAGAGGCAGAACAAACCTATCAAATCTTCAATTTAGATTTCTACAAAAATAGTTATCCATATATTATGGACGGTAAGCACTAAAGCAATGATAACCATAAAGAATGACAGATTGAAATAAGGAAGAAAATAAAACGATATTACTTGCATTGAAATGAAAAATCAATACAAGCCCAAAAATTTCCACCACAGAGAGCCAACAACTCCCCAGACGATGGCATTAAAAATAGCCATAATGAACCCCATTTTGAATAAATCAGGAAGGTCTACATAACCAGCTGTAAAAAAAAATTATAATATCATCAGTTACCAGGCTTTGACATATCATGAAATTGATAACGAAATCAACCACAAGGAAAAAAAGGTCTCCTAGAAGATTTAGTTCTTTTTTGACCCAACAAAAACGGTTTTCTTTCTATTATTCCATTCATAGTAACGTCGACAAAACAGTTACAAGAGTAAGAGGAGAGAGAGAGCGCGAAAAATGAATCAGAAAAGAAGATTAACATATAGTTTCATAAGATGGATAGATATCTCTGCCTCTGGTTTTCAAGTGGCTTGGTCACTCCACACAACACCCGGTCCTAAACCAATCCTATATATATACTCCCTCTGCTTCCAAATATAGGAACTACATAACTAATTTGCAGAGATTAAGAAAATTAATTTAGTTAGTTATTTGAAAAAGATGTGTTGGTTTCCTCAAAATACTCCTTTAGTCATTTGCATTGGAAACTACTTTATTAATGAAAACCTCAATATATGTGTAACCAATAGGGACAGTTTGGGGAAATAATTATAAATTTGGAAGACAAAGCGAATTAAAGTCTCTTATACTCAGGATCAAATCCAACCCCAAATAGCTCCTATATTACGGATCAAAGGGAGTATCGGGGGCATCTCACTGTTCCCTCTTACATGTCTATGGAACTTTTGGTTATTCTATATTGTGGACCATGCCCAAGTAAGTAGGCATGGGGTCCAAGAATCATAAATTAATTACTCAAAAACACAAGCAAAAGAGTAGAATAGCTGAAAGGAAAATAACAAACAAGGATTGGAGGGCCATACCTCCATAATACATAGCAGCCGGACCACAACTATAATGTGTTATTGAACCAAAAAGATTAGTGACATAACCAAGAGCAAGCGCTGCCAGCACAACAGGAACACCGGCTGCCCGGCTCATAGTGAGAAATGCAGAGTATAAAGCCCCAACATGTCCAATCTGACTTGCAAAAATGTAGTGGATGAAAAAATAAGATGCCAGAAGGACAAGTAGAGCAGCAGGCCAGCTCAGAGAGAAGGACTGAAGAGAGTTGGCCACGCAAGTAGACATCCAACCGATAATACCAAGGTTTGTCAACTGGCCAGCCATCCCCACTAGAATGGAAAACCAAGTCAGGGCATCCCATGCTGATTTTTCATTCAAGCAATCTTTCCAATCAAGGACTCCTAATACAAGGAGCATGGATAAGCCGATCATTGAAGCTACAGTACTTGGTATACCGATAGTCCCTCTGCAGGATTAGGAAATATTGATCGCATAGAATTCAATTATAAGAAATTTCATATTGAGAGAATAGTCATGGGCACTTGTAACAAGTTTCACATTGTTAGAAACATAAAACAGATGAAATGGTTGAGTAATGTATAGGTAAACATCAATTGTTATAATGATATAATCTCGTCTTTATTCAGCATCAATAAGAATGGTCTCTTGAGATAACGACCAAAGGTATAAATTACATAAGCCCAAGAAATGTAATGATTGGAAAGTACTCAAAATACCTTTCATCATCCCCTGTTTCATTTAAAATGTTGCATTTTCAGTTTATAACTTTGTTCTCCAACTAAAGGATAAACAGATTAAACATATACGGTCTTATAGATGGAATACAGAATTTCCAAAAAACATTAATTTGTTGGCTTGAGACTTAGACTAACAAATAGGTTTAAGGATAAACAGATAAAACATATACTGTAGAATTTCCAAAAACAATTAATTTGTTGGCTTGAGACGTAGACTAACAAATCGGTTTAAGGGAAAGTTTTATCAAACTATCATCGACCAGCAATATCATATGGTAGTGGATGTTGGGTTTTAAAGGGATAAGAAGATCATAAAGTTGGGATAGTAGAAATGCGGATGTTGATATAGATATGTGATCATACAAGAAAAGATAAAAGTCATAATGAACATATATGTGGAAGAGCTGAAGTAACATCTTTTAAAGAGAAAGTAGTAGAAAATCATTGCAAATGGTTTGTATTCATACATCCATAAAGAAACCTGTTCGAGGAACTAATGAGGAGGGTAAATCAGACAATTTGGAGTCCCATAGAGAGGGGTAGAGGAAGACCAAAGAAAATACTCAATAAATTTACTGAACAGAAACTTTTAGTTAATGATATAACCAAAAATTTGGTAGTTGATAGAGCACAACGACTCAGTACAATCCATGCAGCCGGCTCTATTTAGTAGGACAAAGTTTGTTGTTGACGTTGTTGTCGTTGTTCCTGGTTAGAGACAGGAGTGTTCATGTTATGATGGCATTGATGGATACTCTTTCAGTGTGTGTCACATCCGTTAATAATGGTATTCCAAGACATAGGCTAACTGTCAAGTACATTCCTATAAAATATGATTTCCAACTATTTGAGTTTGACAGTTATATAATGAAAATTGTCATACTGATCATGCATATAAAATATCATAACAAGATAATCACTGATACAATGAATTCAAATAACAGGTAAATTTTCAAATGATTTGAAATAAGATATCTGACATACCCAAAGATCCACAAAAAGACTGTAAGCATCACTGTACCAATCATAATCCATTCTTTTTCAGTGACAGAACCCATACTTTCCAGTTTGCCTGCAGCCATGGCAGGTGCCTCTGGTGTGTCTTTACTTTGAGGTGGATATAATTTGTATAAAATCAGAGGTGTCGCAAGAAGAGAAACCAATGCAGGTAAACTAGCCGCTTTAAACCATGTAACCCATGGATTTGCAATTATCACCCCAAGCTCCTCTGCTAATTTAAGACAAAGCAGGTTGTGACCAGCAGCAGTTAGGAAAAGAGAAGAAGAATTACCAGCAGACTGTCAAAGGTACAGCAATGCACAAGTCACTTCATCATTAAACGATGGTAGATCTCAAACAAGAAGTAACACTGCTTATGCTCACACAGTCACATCAGTTAAATGACAATTGAAGCTCTTAGGATTATGAAATAACAACTTTTGGCTCTTTCTTTGTTATTTGATGCCTAATGTATCCCATTTGTTCCTTGGCACGGTACTAGTCCCTCATCACTTTAATGGTTTGAACTACGATCCTAGCAGTCCCAGGTTTAATATCAATTTTTTTGGCATGAAGTAGGGGGGAGTCTGTTGTTGTTCAAATAGGGGGATCTTTTGGTTAATAATCTATTTAAAGATTTGGCTTTCGATAGAACACAATGGCATCGTGCGATTCATGTAGCTGACCCCATCTAGTGAAATAAGACTTTGTTGTTGTTGAAGTGGGGAGGAGTTTCTTTATCCAGTTTTGTTCCCCCTTACGGGAAAATTTAAAGTTCCTAACAATTTAATTTGTTGGCTTGAGACTTAGAGCAACAAATAAGTTTAAGGGAAAGTTTTATCAAATTGTCATAAGATGAGCAATATTATATGGTAGTGGATGTTGGGTTTTAAAGGGAAAAGAAGATCATAAAGTTGGTATAGTAGAGATGCAGATGTTGATATAAATATGTGATCATACAAGAAAAGATAAAAATCATAATGAACATATATGAGGAAGTTGTAGTGGCATCTTTTCAAGAGAAAATGATATAAAATCATTGAAAATGGTTCATACATATATAAAGAAACCTGATGGAGGCACCAGTAAGGAAGGGAGTTTCTTTATGTAGTCATTCTTTGACGGGAAAATTTAAATTTCCTTATGATTTTACTATGGTCGAAGAGATTCAATGAATTAAGAGCCATCTCCTCTGCATAGACAAATGCAGAAGGAAAGCTCATGGTTTCAGTTCTGCCATGGAAAAGGCTTGAAACTGGTAAATTACCATGCTGAAAAGAAAGTTCTGCATCTGTTTATTAACACGATAAATGAAAGAGAAAAAAGCTTAAAATCTCAATCAGCATTGTCAATAGGCCACACCTTTCAACCAAACTATATCTATAGTTTGCGATGCCTAATGTATATCAAAATTAAGCAAATTTTGTTTATCAAAGCTTTATATTACAGCAGTTGCAATTGCAGCGTGTTCTAGAATTAATGAGATTAAAATTGCAGTTATCAATTACCACACTTCACCATATTTGCCTGCAATGATTGCAACTGGAGCTTAAAACCATTTTAAAGGCATTTTAGTGAACAATTTACTCGTCATTAAGCATAATTTTCATACTTTTACGAATTAAACAAGCATACAGTTAATTAAGTAGGTCAGAAAAGAAAACCAACCTGCAGTTGCGTCTGCATAAGATAAGATCCCAGCTTTCTGGAAGAAGGATGATTGGGTTCACTCCCAGCAGAGAGGGCCAGTGACTTGATAATCGGCAAGAAGATGCCGCCGGCCCTCGCGGCGGAACTGGGCATCGCCAGTGCAACTAACACTTCGCTAAAAGTCAATCCATAAGACAAACCCAATGAGCTCTGTCCCAACCATTTCACAAAATAAGCAGCAATCCTATCCCCCAACCCAGTTTTCACA
The DNA here is from genome assembly GCA_963242795.1 of Inga leiocalycina. Classification (NCBI taxonomy): domain Eukaryota; kingdom Viridiplantae; phylum Streptophyta; class Magnoliopsida; order Fabales; family Fabaceae; genus Inga; species Inga leiocalycina. Next base: position 67,828,821 of record OY725321.1, read on the forward strand.
AACCCACGAGCGAGGAAGAAGGAAATCACAATCATCCAAATGACCTGATCAGTGAACGCGCTAAAAGCCGCAGAGAAACTCAGTGTTTTTGTCAAGATGGAAGTCGTTAAACCTAGAAAAGCCCAAGCTCCCCCAGGCAATGGACTCAGAACAAGACCCGCAATCGTCGAGAGAAAAATCGAGAGCAATTGCCACGCTTGAGGGGTAACTTCAACGGGTTTCGGAACTAAGAATCGAACGATGAGACCAATAGAAATGGAGATAAAAAATGGTAAAGGTTTGGCACCTTGAGCAACTGGTGGTGAGTATGAGGATAATTCCGCTGAAGATGACGACGAAGAAGCTTGAATTGGGTGATTCGCAATGCGGGAATTTGAGAGAGGGTTAAAGATGGAAGAAGATTTGGAGGGGAAGAGGGAGAAATGAGAGACAGTTGATGTGAGAGATGGGATTGAAGAAAAATTTGAATTCAACGAAAGAGACAAATGAGATTCAGAGATTGGGCGATAACGATGACGAAGAAAGGAAGTTGAGCTGGAGAGTGCGAAGCTCTCCATTGGAGATCAAGGGCTGCTTAGGGGAAGAGGATGAAGTTGTGACCAGAAAGTCAATCTCGCTTTGTCTCTGTTCTATTGCCATTCACTTTCTCCTTAATTATTACTCCTCCAGTCGCTGATAGAACTCCGTCGATGAATATCTAATTTAAGTAGATGAAAGAAGTCAATTAAAATGGTGGGTATTTTTTAAAATATTCTAATTTTTTTTATTGTCTCATTTTCTTCTTTTAATTTAGTGATAAATATAAAAATTATATTTTATATTTAAGACTAATATGAACTTTTTAAACATATTATATTATAATGACATGAAAGAGTACTATCTTATTCTTTACCTGTAGTAGTGAAGAATTAATTTTGTATTTTATAGGTAAATTTATGAGAATAATTTTTCCTCATAAACTATAAAACTGATTAAAAGAGAAAACTTCGCCCAAAAAAAGAAAAAGATTAAAAGAGAAACCAAACAAGAGTTGACATTTATTATATCTTACAAATGTGAGATTATAAAACATAGGTTAAATTATATAAAACTTCCTTTAAATTTTGGATCAATTGTATGTAACCCTTTGATCTTTCATGTTTTAATTATTAATCCTCTACTATTAAGTGGCCGTTATCTTTTTAACAGAAATTGTTACATCAAATTATAAGATGATGCGTGACATCTTATGTAAATTACTAATTTTATAAAACCTTTCGCACTTTTATCAGTTATAAATAATCTCATTGACATTTCAAAATTTAAATTTAATTCCCTTAAAAATTTTAATTTATAATATTAAACCTCATGTTGTTACTTTTATCATTTTAATAAATTTGTTAAGTTTTTTTACTATCTTTTGTTAATTAAAATAGTTTTCTTATATGGTAGAAACTAGAAGAATAATATTTTAAAAATATAAAAATACAAATGTTATCATATGTATAATATTTATTTATTTTTTTAGAATAATTGAGCATTGATAGTATAAAAATGTCATCATTTGTATCAAATACATACTTGGGATGATTGAGTATTGATTGTTTAAATATTATATTTGTATTAAATGATAGATTTTGCCTTCATTAATTTTATTATTAGTGATGCATATTTTTTTCTTGAATAAGAGGTTCAACATTTATTTTTTTATATTTTTCTAAATATCATTCTTGTAGTTTTCACCACACAAAAGAACTATTTTAATTAACAAATGATAGTAAAAATTCTTAATAAATTTATTAAAATGATAAAAAGCAATGACATGTGGTTTAATATTATAAATCAAAATTTAAGTAAGTTAAATTTAAATTTTAAAATATCAAGGGGTTATTTGTAATTGATCAAAGTTTAGAGGTCATTTGCAACTGTTCAAAATTCAAAAGGTTTTATGAAATTAGTAATTTACACATAATACCACGTAGGATGTCACGTGTTATTTCATAATATGATGTGGTATTATCTGTTAAAAAGATAGCGGTCACTTAACGGCAATAGGCTAATAGTTAAAAAAATGAAATGTCAGGGGTTATATGCAACTGATATAAAATTTAGGGGGTTTTGTATAATTTAGCCTAAAACATAATCACTATAAAAAACCATTATATTTCATCATTTATAAAATACTCATCCGTTTTTAAATGTAAGATCTAATTTATAGTACAAATTTAAGATCTAGCTTATAATGCAAGTTCTACATTTAAAAATTCAGGTAGTATAAATTTTTGTTTTGCTTTAATCTTATTGGTTATGATGAATATAACGTGTATGGCAAGTAGACATGGAATAGATCTATTTGAACTAATGTCATTGTGAAATTTTTTTCTCTTATTAAAAATAATTTAGGTTAAATTGAATTTAAAACTTTATTAAGGTCAATCTAGTCCTTAAGAAATAATGGGATTTTATTTATTTGATCAAAAAAATTTCATTTTTGAAACTTAGAGCACAAAGACTTTTCACTACTCACAACAAGTATGCTTCGTAAGATTCAAATTTATGTTATTTGGACTTACACTCCTACAGTGAGATATACATTACTATTAGAGAAAATCTCAATTAAATCCTTTCAAAATATTATATTCTAAATTCAAACTTGCACTTTCAATAAATTCTTAATCATGCCATTAGGCATCGTTGAGGATTTTTGAATGTCATTAAAAGACAAAAATACCCTTAATAGTTAAAATATATGTACTGTGTTTGGCTACATCTTCTTATACATCGTGAGGAGCACTGCGGTTTTTTTTTTTTTTTTTTGATAAAAGACAAAATTATATTACTGAAATTTTTTAAAGGTCTTATAAGGAACCAAAGCAAACACTACATATATTTTGACTAATAAAATGACTATAAATAAAGAAAGGAATAACTCGAATAAGCTTCAATGTAAATCCCTTCAATAAAGCAAGAATTTCCCATCAAGAGATACTATTTAGAAGAGTAGGCTGTAGGGAATCCTCAGGAAAGCTTTGTTGACACAAGTTATGCGTTGCTGTTGATTAGAGGGTTCATGAAGATCTGAATTTGTAATCCAAAGAATAGCGGCTCTCAGACATCTAACATGGAATGAAGTGCCAAAAATACCTGCATTTTTCCAAATGAAGTGTAGAAGAGGAGATCCTTGATAGCAAATGTAACATTCGCAAAAATGTCCCCTCAGCTTTTTAAAGTGATGCAGGATAACATTCCATTGATCAACTATAATAGAGTAATCTGTGTTGGCCATAGTTCTTGTGTGTGCTTTGAGTATTAAATTTCGATGAGCTTGATCTGCTAAGTGGACAACTGAGCTTTGCCATTTGACTTCTCTAATGATCATTTTTGGTGTTGGCCTTTTTCCTCGGTGAAGTGCTGCATTTCTATTAGTCCATAAAACATGAATCATAAGAATAATGAAAAATATAAGACTAGATTCATTGTTCTAATGTAAATGAAGAAGAGGGTCCTTGAACACTACAAAAAAACATGTTATTACTGACGGAATTACCCACGGAATTATTTCCGTCGGTAATTTCCGATGATTTACCGATGGATTTTCCATCAGAATAATTATCGATGGAATTACCGACCGATTAAAGACGGAAAAAATTCCGTCGGTAAATACTGATGGATTATCCACGGAATTTTTTCCGTTAATAATTACCCACGCCTTACCCATAGAATTCCGTAGGTAATTTGAATGAGAAATTTCTGACGGAATTCCGTGGGTAATCCGTCTCTAATTACTGACGGAAAAAATTCCGTCGATAAATCTAACGGATTATCCATGGAATTTTTTCAGCTGGAAATTATCCACGCCTTGCCCACGGAATTCCGTGGGAATTTGAATGAGAAATTACTGAAGGAATTCCGTGGGTAATCCGTCTCTAATTACCAACGGAAAAAATTCCGTCGGTAAATCTAACGGATTACCCACGAAATTTTTTCTGTCGGTAATTACCCACGGAATTCCATGAGTAATCCGTCGGTAAAACTAATAATTTTTTTTATTATCTTTTAATAATTTATATAAAATAATAAAAATAAAAATAATCTATAACAAATAAAAATTTAAATATCATAAAATTAATATTTAAAATAATATATATAATATTAATAATAAAAATTTTAAATGAAATAAAAAATTAAAAATTCTAAACTTTATATCATAAAAACAAAATATATAATTATATATAAATATATATTTAATATTATATATATTTATATTAATATTAAATATTTAAATGAAATAAGAAAATAAAAAATTTTAAATTTATATTATAAAAAAAATATATATAATTATTTATAAATATATATGTAATATTATATATATTTATATTAATATTAAATATTTAAACGAAATTAGAAATTTAAAAATTTTATATTTTATATTATAAAAAATGAAAAATATAATTATATATAAATATATATTTAATTATATATATATATATATATATATTTTTAATATTATATTTTTTTTAATTATTACATTTTATATATTATTAGATGAATAAATAACGCAAAGCTAAAACAGCTCAACTGGCAAAGGCATCAGAACACATACCAAAGGTCCAAGGTCCGAATCCCACCTTTGTCACAAAATGCAACAATTATCTCACAAAGACACGTGGCGTAAGATTAGAGGGACACATGGCTCTTGCTCGGGGGCCGTCGGGGCCAGAAGTGGGGGTCGGCGGTGGGGGCCTTTGGTGATATTCACGTGATCTCTTTTAAGGTTGCCATATGGATTTTTTTTTAAAAATGGACGGAATTTTTTCCGTGGGTAATTACCGACGGAATTTTTTCTGTGGATAATCCGTCGGTAAATCAATTTGCCACGGATTTTTTAGAGACGGAAACAATTTCGTCGGTGATCCGTCGATAATTCCGTTTCCGTCTCTAATCCGTTGGTAATTTGATTTCAGAGACGGAATTCCGTGGGTAATTAGCTATTTTTTTGTAGTGGAACCAAGATATTAAGGCCTCAAACTCCAACAAAGGTACTCGGATATGGGCAAGAGAAAACCAAACTGCCCTTGAAATTGGGCAATGAAAGAAAATGTGTTGTATTGATTCATCTTCCTCACATCCAAACTGACAACAGCCGCTAACATTTATATGATGTTTTTGAAGAACATCTGTAGCAAGAAGAGCATTGTGAAGTAATTTCCATAGCAGCAGAAGAAATTTTGGCATGATAGGTAACTTCCATAGCATTTCCCAAAATTCATTATCGGTTGACTGTGGATTGTGAAAGTTATCCATGAGAATTTGAAATCCATCCTTGACCTTATAATACCCTAAGCTATTACCTTGCCAATGAAAACTATCCGGGACATCAAGCAGGGATAAATGAATGCTGCGTATTTGATTCGCAATTTCCTATGGGTATATGGTTCGAATCAAAGAATGATTCCGTTGAACAGGATTCCAACGAGAAGAGACATGCATTAATAGATCTTCCACTCGATTGATAAGCCCAACCAAGTAATGATCCGAATGCATTGGCCAACATAATCGGTGGTTGAGTAAAATGGATGAACCATTACCAACTTTCCATTGCAACTTGTCAAGAATCAGACTAGCATTGTCAACGATGCCGTTCTATATCCAAGATGAGTTATAATGTAGCTTAATAATGGAGTCTGAGTTAAGGTCAATGAATTTAATCTTCAATGTCTGCCCCAGCAATGAGGATGAATCAGCTGAGAGAACTCTCCACAACTGTTGGCTAGGAGAGCTTGGTTAACCAATTTAAAAGACCTCAATCCTAAACCGCCTTTATTCATGGACTGGAAAAGAATATCCTTTCGGACCAAATGAATATTCCTCTTATCACTCACTAGTTGTTCCCCAGAAAAAATTCACACTAGTTGTCTATTTTGTCACAAATATGAGGCAAACTAATGCAAGATAAAACATGAGTACTTACTGCTGCCAAAGTGGATTTAATCAAAGTTAATCTAGAGGCTTGAGAAAGAAGCTTCACCTGCCATGCGCAGGTTCTGTTTTCTATGGAAGAGACGACTTATTGATAAATCACTTCCTTGCTTCGCCCAGGATCAATCTAAGTCCCAAGGTAATTTACCCAGCTTTGATTCAAATCGAAGCCCAAGCAGTTTTGATAACGTGGACTTTGGAGCAAAAGTGACATTGGGACTGAAGATAAGGAAGGATTTTGATTTATTCCAGAATTGACCAGACCGCATTGCATACATATTGAGGACCATTTTCACAGCACATACATTCATAGCAGAAGCCTAAAAAAAGAACAAGGAATCCATCAGCATATAATAAGTGAAAGATGGGTTTAGCTTGCTGACAGATTTTAACACCCCTCCAGAGACTGGAAGACTCCAACTTGGCTAACATACAAGAGAGAATATTTGTAGCCAAAATGTAAATATATGGGGATAAGGGGTCTCCTTGCCAAATACCTCTATTGGGCATGATCACATTAGTCAATATGATTTCTCAGATAATTAGTTGCAGAAACTTCAGGTTCAAGCTTCATTGGGGAAGAAGATGATCAACGTTCATTCTTTTATTTGCATAATGGAGTTAAGCATATAGTTACTTCCGATGGGGCTGGAGGCTCTCAGGTGTGTACCTCCCCTGTAAAATGAGTAAAAAAGAACGAGACTTTATGTAAAAAATGAGGGGAAAAAAAAGGATATGCTTTAGCAAATTCTTCAAGCTGACATTGATTTGGGGTGTGTTTGGTTCAGCTTATTGGGTAAAAATAAGCCCGTTTTTGGGCAATAAGCCCAAATAAAAATGTGTTGCGTTTTTGGGTTCAGCTTATTTTAATTGTATCACAAGTAGAATAAGCTACTTATTAAATAAGCTCCTCACTACAGCGTTTCTATTAAGTCACTTATTACGTAAGTCGAGATAAAACTCCTCTCACATACTTACCTCGTATACCGTAAATCACGATTTATAAGCACTTATTATCCAAAAATAAATCGTTCATCCAAACATAAATCACATTACAAAAACTGACTTTTCTATTAAATCATTTTTAATAAGTCAGAATTATAATAAATCATTTTTCCTACCGTTATCCCAAACACACAATTGGTCTAGTGTCAGAGCACCTTTTTTCAGAAGTTTTTATATTTAATCAGTAGTAGTAGTTTATTTCTTTAATGTGCATTTCCGGCAAAAAATTTCTTTAATGTGTGCACCGTCTTTTGCCTTTTATTTTCGCAAGAAACTGATTGATCATATATCAAAAATAAAAAATTCACGAATCAGGGGGTTAAAAGTATATAGAATTTTACAATTAAAAATCTTCATTTCTAACTAAATAGGGGCATTACAGTATTTTAATAATATTCTGAAATCTCTAATTAAGTCTCATGGTCTAATTAAGAATTTAATGAAAGTGTAGATCTGAATTTAGATTTTGTCATTCAGAAAGATTTAATTAGAATTCTCCCTTACTATTACATCCTTTTTTAATTTTATAAATTATACCCACCTTTGTCCAACTCTAACATGATTACTCTATTTGAATTTATATAACCTTCTATTCCTAAAAATAATATTTAAATAAATGATAATAATACTTCTCTCTTTACCTTTTTCTAATGTTTTTTTAAATTGTGGTTCCAAGGGTTTTTAATTTTATAAAGAAAGTTCTAATCTTTTAAACTTAAATCTCAATTTTTTTAATTCATTAATTTTTTAAACTCTAATCTTGAATTGTGATCCCAATTGTTTTTTTTTTTTGGGCAACGAAAGCTCTAATATTTTAAACTTAATCTCAGTCCTTTTTTATTAGTTAAAGACAATGTTAGTAATTTTTTTACTTATACGCATATAATCAAAGATAAAAAATTAATTTAAAATAATCACTTCTATATACAAATAGAACTAAAAAATTTTCGATAGATAATACAATATTGCAGTAATATATAAATAACATTAATTTGAAACAAGTAAAACTGATATTACTCACATTGAAATGAAAAATCAATACAAGCCCAAACATTTCCACCACAAAGAACCAACAACTCCCCAGATGATAGCATTAAAAAAAGCCATAATGAACCCAATCTTGATTATATCAGGAAGCTCTGAATAACCAGCTGTCAAAAAAAGGACAGAAACATAAATTATAACGTCATCAGATACCAGGCTTTAACATATCTGGAAAATTGATCCGAGAGAGCACAAAAAATAAACTATAATATCATAAGATAAGAAATGAGTTCACAATGAATAGTCTTATGGTTGGATGTTGCTAACAGAATCAACATGGTCTCCTAGAAGATTATAATTTTAGGAAGTCTTTGAAGATTTAAAACTAGTATTACCTCCGGTCCTAAATATAGGACAAAGTTTGCAGTGCAAATTTAGGACCGGAGGGAGTATTTTTGTTCCGTCAAAAAAAAAAGTTTTTGGACAAAAAATTGGTTCTCTTTCTATTCCATTCATTGCAACATCAAACAAACATGTCCCAGAGCGAGACAAGAGGTAGAAAGAGAAAAAAATGCATCAGAACAGAAAAAGATTAACATATATATTTCATGACATGGATATATACATATATATGCATTGATATATATATATATATATAAAGATGCATTGGGACCATGACATATGATGGAACCCACTGTAATTCCGCAATAAAAACCGAGGTATACTCTACAATTCAAGCCGAGAAATATTGTCTCGGATGAATTACACAAGAACAAAGTAGAAAGAAAAAAAAGGGAGAATTACTATGAGATCTCAAGGAAAAAATATAATTGCCAAAAAGTTCCATTAACAAGTGAGCATGAACCTATAGTCATTTCTTATACCAGAACTTGTCATTACATGTTATACACTTAGAGTGTGTTTGGTTTGAGGGGAGGGGGGTAAATTACCTTTTTGGGTTGAAGGTATTTAAATTTTGGACGGGAATCCAAAATTTAAAAAGAATGAGAGGGTAAATTTTAGGCGGGAACCCAAAATTTAAAAGAATGAGAGGGTAAATTTTGGGTTTCTCACGTCTAAAATTGTAATCTACCCCCCCTCAAACCAAACACACCCTTATGGGACTTTTTGGTTATTACATTCCTTCCTTAGAACCTCATAATGATTCTCCCAAAATAAAAATGACAGAACACCACACTCTAGCTTTTAAGTTGCAAGGCCATTCCACACAACACTCAATAAATCTTTTGGTTCCCTTGTGTGTGTGTGTGCGCTCAATAGGGCATGGTTCCAAGAAATTATAACTTACTCAACAAACACAAGCTAAGGATTAGAATTAGCTGAAAGGAAAACTTCACAACCAAATATTGAAGGAAGAGCCATACCTCCATAATATACAGCAGCCTGGCCGCTACTATAATGTGTTATTGAACCAAAAAGATCTGCGACATATGCTAGAGCAAGCGCGGCCAGCACAGCAGGAACACCGGCCGCCCGGTTCATAGCGAGAAATGCAGAGTAAAAGGCCAAAATATGTCCGGTCTGACTTGCAAAAATGTAGTGGATGAAAAAATAAGAAGCTAGAAGAACGAAGAGCGAAGCAGGCCAGCTCAGAGAGAAAGACTGAAGATACTTGGCCATACAAGTAGACATCCAACCTACAATGCCAAGGTTTGTCAACTGGCTACTCATCCCCACTAAAATTGCAAACCAAGAGAGGGTATCCCATGCTGATTTTTCATTCAAGCAATCATTCCAATCAAGGACTCCCAGTACAAGGAGTACTGATAAGCCGATCATCGCAGCTACGGCACTTGGTATACCAAGAATCTCTCTGCAGGATTAAGAAATATCGATCACACGGAATTAAATTACGAGAACTTTCTTTATAAGAGAATAATTATGTGCACATTTAACAAGTTTCACATTTCTATAAACATCAATACAGGTGTAAGGATTTCACTAGGTTGACATCAAATGTTATAATGATATAGAGCCTGTTTGTTTAAAGTTAACAATATAAGTGATTTTGCTTAAGCTACTTGAAGGAATTGTTGGAATTGTTGGGAGAATTTAAAGCTAAACATAGGAGGTTGGTGGAAAACAATTGTCTTCAGCTTATTTTGAAGCTTGCTTATTTAGATTAGCTTAAGAAAAAAAGGCACTTTGTGAGAGAAGTTTTGTCTCATAAAACACAAAAGTGAGTATTTTAAGAGGTCCTAAAGATACCCTGAAAACATAGTTTCTTCCAACAACCCCTCATGTTCAGTTTAAACTTCTCTCGAAATCTCCCTCGTGTAGCTCAATCAAAATCACTTATGTGTCTTAAACAAACAGGCCCAGAATATTCTTGTTTGAATTCAATCTAAAAAAGAAAAGTCTCCTTCAATAATGGCCAAAGTGTTATAAGTTATATAGGCCCAAAACGGTAGAGATTGGAGAATACTTCTCAAGAAATAACTTTTATTCTCTGTTTCATTTCAAAATGTTACATTTTCAGTTTCTAACCATGTGCTCCAACACAAAGGATTATATACTCTGTCTCATAGATGAACTACAAAATTTATAAAGGAAAATTCTTTTGCTGATTAGAGACTCAGAGTGGATCATGTTATGATGGTATTGATGGATGCTCTCTCTGTGTATGTAATATCCATTAATACTGGCATAACATGACACAGACTATTATGCCAAACACTAACTGTCAAATACATTCTAATAGAATAGGAATTCCATCTATTTGGGTGTAGTAGTTAAATCATGAAAATTATCATATTAATCTAGCATATAAAATATCATAACAAGATAATTATTGATACAATGAATTGAAATAACAGATAAATTTTCAAATGATTTGAAATAAGATATCTGACATACCCAAAGACCCACAAAGAGACTGCAAGCAGCATTGTACCAATCATAATCCATTCATTTCGAGTAACAGGACCCATATTTTCCAGTTTGACTGCGGCCATGGCAGGCGCCTCCGGTGTGTCTTTCATTTCTGGTGGATGTAGTTTGTATAAAATCAATGGTGTAGCAAGAAGAGAAACCAATGCAGGTAAACTAGCCACTTTAAACCATGTAACCCATGGATTTGCAATTATCACCCCAAGCTCCTCTGCTAATTTAAGACACAGCAGGTTTTGAGCAGAAGCAGTTAGGAAAAGAGCACTAGAATGACCAGCAGACTGTCACAGTTGTACAAGTCACTTCATCATCAAATGATGGTAAAATCTCAAATAAGAAGTAACAACACACATAAAGCATAGAATCCCACAACTTCACCATTTACAATGACCATTGCCAAAAAGTCATAATTACAATAGCCATGTTTAGTGCAGTCATGCCATGCCACTTAGAAAGAAGATGCCATTTTATTTAAAAAGGAAAAGAACACAATTTGAAATAAAGTAAAACACACAACTAATCAGTAATATCCAAGAAAGTTTTAATGTCATTGATGGAACTGAACTTTTATTAATGCCGAATAACTAGGATAGCAAATACAATCCTCTTCTATGGGAAAAGGAAGAGGAATAAATGGGAAAATCGACTAATCACTCATTGTTTGCCTCTCTAAGGGCCATAAATGACTAGGATAGCAAGTACAATCCTCTTCTATAGCTATAAATGACAGCCATAACAGAGCAAATAGTGAAGAACCTTCCCTGAGCTTTCGAGAGGTCAAAGACTCTCCCAAAAGAACACCTAATCACTCATTGTTTGCCTCTCTAAGGGCACAAAACCCTAGATAACTACTCAGTTCCTATCTTGAGACTATTAGGCCAATATGCACAAAGTGGGCTTTTTCCTGTCTACTGATTAACAGGCCCATGTTCGGTGCTCCTCCTCTTGTAGGTTCGGTCATAAGGGATCTCAGGCCCATCATTCGCCCCTCCTAGAAGCTTCACCTTGTCCTCAAGGGGAAAATGAGGGAATTGAATACGGATGGCGACGATACCTTCCAAGGTATTATCACAATTTGGTAGATTACACCATTTAACCAAGACTTGGGTCGAACCATTAGTCATGCGTCTCTGCTGGATAACATCTTGAGGCTAAACCATTAATTCATAATCTTCAGATAAGAAACTAGGCAAGGGCTGAACCTGTTCTGTGGAAACCAATGATTTTTTGAGTTGTGAAACATGGAAAACCAGGTAGATTCTTGAGGTGTCTGGTAGTTTGAGCCGGTAAGCCATTTCCCTATTCTCTTCACGACTTTATAAGGTCCATAATACCGAGGGGCAAGCTTCTCAAGCTGGCGTTTAGCAAGATTCTTTAACTAGTAGGGCAGAATTCGTAGATACATCATGTCTCCTACTTCGAATTCCAACTCTCTCCTGTGCTTATTTGCAGATTGCTGCATCTGGGTTTGAGCACGTTCCAAATGGGATTTCAGTATCAGCAGAGCCTCATTTCGCTCCTTGAGCTGCTCATCTACGTCCTCCACCATGGATGATCTGTCCTGCCATTTAAAGACAGTGGGTCGGTCACGCCCATACAAAGCTCTAAAAGGAGTGGTGTTAATGAAGTGATTAAAGGAGGTATTAAACCAGAACTCTGCCCAAGGAAGCATCTTGACCCACTTCCTGGGGTTTTCTCCCACAAAGCATTAGAGGCAAGTTTCCAAGGTCCGATTAACCACCTTGGTCTGGCCATCGGTTTAGGGGTGGTACCCTGAACTATACTTCAAGGTAGTGCCAAACTGTGTGAACAGTTCCTTCCAGAAACAACTGATGAAGACCCTATCCCGATCAGATACGATGGACTTTGGAAACCCGTGCAGCTTCACAATTTCTTTAACAAAGATCTCTGCTACATCCTTTGCAGTGAAAGGGTGGGATAGTGGTAAAAAATGTGCGTATTTAGTCAAGCGGTCCACCACCACCATGATCGTGTCAAGTCGTTGGGACTGGGGTAAACCGATGATGAAATCCATACTAATGTCTTCCCAAACTTGAGAGGGGATCGGTAGGGGCTGTAGCAATCCCGCAAGGCTGAGGGCTTCGTATTTGTTCCTTTGGCAAGTCTCACACTTGGTTACATGCTCCTATATGTCTCGTTTCATCCCTTCCTAGTACACCACCTCTGCTAGCCTCTTATAAGTGCGCAAATATCCTGAGTGCCCCCCCAAAGGGGAACTATGAAATTCTTGTATGAGTGCAGCTGTTCTTGGGGACTGTTTCGGTAACACCAGCCTTCCTTGGTACAACAAGAACCCATTTTTAAGTGTATATCCCTCTGGAACATCCTTCCCAGCGAGCACTCTCTGCCAAATACTGTTCAGCTTGTCATCCTTGGCGGTTTCAGCCTTACATTCCTCAATTCCAGAATATTGCCACAAGGAAAATGCATTCAAGGTCATCTCCTGGTTGTCCCTTCTGGACAGAGCATCAGCAGCTTGATTTTCACGCCCCGGTTTGTATTGAATGTCAAATTTGTAGCCCATCAGTTTAGAGACCCATCCCTTTTGATCCGGTGCAATTTCTCATTGCTCTAAAAGGTGCTTGAGGGCCTTTTAATCAGTGCGAATGATAAATGGTTTTATAGCAAGATAGTGCTGCCATTTTTTCACAGCCAGAACAATAGCTATTAATTCTTTTTCATATACCGACCCCAGCCTCGCTCTTGTCAAGAGTTTCTGGCTGAAATATGCGATAGGCTTTCCATTTTGCATCAACACGGCCCCTACTCCAATTCCACAAGCATCTGCCTCTATGCAAAGGGAACATCAAAGTTTGGCATAGCCAATACAGGTGCAGTCACCATGGCAGCCTTTAAGGCTTCGAAAGCAGCTTGGGCCTAGTCACACCATTGGAAAGCGTTCTTTTTCAACAATTCAGTTAGTGGAGCAGCAATCTTCCCATAGTTCCTTATGAACTTCTGATAATACCCGGTGAGAACCAAAAAAGCTCTTAACCCTTTGATTGCCTTTGGCACAGGCCAATTCACCATTACTCTAGCTTCCGTTGGCAGAAACTACACTTTTTGAGGTTGATCACCAGCTGGTGTTGCTGTAATAGGTTCAGCACTTCCTCCAAATGCTTCAAGTGAGTTGCTTCATCCTCACCGTACACAAGGATTCATCAAAAAATACCAGAATGAACTTCCTCAAATGTGCCCTGAAAATATCATTCATTAATGATTGGAAAGTAGAGGAAGCATTAGACAATCCAAAAGGCATAACTAGAAATTCATAGTGACCGTTGGGTGTTCTAAAAGCAGTTTTATGCTCGTCACTGGCTTTAATTCGGATATGATGGTAACCTGATTTAAGGTCCAGTTTGGAAAAAATTGTAGGCCTTCCTAGTTCATCAAGCAACTCATTAATAGCAGGTATAGGATAATTATCTGAAATGGTGATCTTGTTGAGTGCTCTATAATCTACACAAAACCTCCAACTCCCATCCTTTTTCTTGACCAATAAGACTGGACTTGCATATGGGCTCATGCTAGGTTGAATTAGACCCGCATCAATCATTTCTTTTACAAGTTTCTCTATCTCGATCTTCTGCCCAGAGGCATAGCGGTAGGGCCGGATATTCGGTGGACGTGCCCCATGCTCAATGGTAATGGCATGGTCCCGGGTTCTATGTGGTGGAAGCCCCATCCGTGGCTCACAAACGACTATGTATCTCTTCAATAATTGTAACACTACTGGAAGCACGTTTTCAGCCCCCTATTTGCTGCCACTTCCTTCCACTTCCAGCGCATGAATCTCAATTAAATAGCCATCCCCCTTGCCACGTAGAGCCTTCTTAATAGCTTTGAAAGAAGCCGAGCCCCACTTGAGGGTTGGTCGGGTCACCTTTTAGGCAGACCTACTCATCATTCATCTTAATCTTCATACATAATTGCCCCCAGTTGATAAGAGTTTCACCTAGGGTCTCCAACCAAGCCATGCCAAGCACCAAATCAATATTAGAAAGGCTGTAGGGATAAAAATTTTGCTTCACACATATTCCTTGCAACTCAACCTCTAATTCACGGCACACCCCTTTTGAGAACGTCTTCCTCCCATCGCCGACGGTGACTGAATACGTACGGATAAGAACAACACTCAGATTTAAGGAGTCAACCAAACGCTGGGCAACAAAATTGTGAGTCGCTCCACTATCTATTAAGATGACCACCAACTCTTCCTTCAGTTTCCCTCTCACCTTCATGGTTCGGTGACCTGATAGCCCCGCTACAGTGCTCTGAGAAAGCTCCATGGTGGCCACCTCCTTCTCATTCGTGCCTTCTTCCAGCTTGGCGAAATCCACCTCATTAATTTCAACTTCCTCATCCTCACCAAAAACCATCAACTGAAGCTTCTTACCTTTACATCGGTGATTGGGGCCATATTTTCCCTCGCATTTGAAACACAACCCCAGCTCTCTTCGCCGATTAAGCTTCGCCTCCGAAAGTCGCTTAGACCCACGTGAATTGCTCCCACGGTCGCTGCTCGTGGGCGATGATGATAGGGACGCCGAACTACTTGCAACCTTCGATTCTGTCTTCTCCCTCTGCTCAATTGCACGAGTCGGGGGGCTCGATAGAGGACTTTTTGAATTTTCAGAAAAACTGGATAACTTAGAGAAATTGGGCCTCACAATGGCCCATTGTAACTGTGATCCCAGCCTTTGTCCTCTAGCCCATTTGTCTTCAACTCTCTTTAGTGCCGCGTTTCTGCCTTCAACCTGATAAGCAACGTCCATAATTCCTTTGAGAGTTCTTGGTCTCATCAATTGCACGTCGGCTTTCACTTCTTCCTTGAGTCCATTCAGAAACATCCCGATTAAGGATTCTTCTAGTACGTCGGGTAAAGAGGCTCAGAGGAGTTCGAACTGCTTTCTAAATTCCGTCACGGAGCCTTCTTGTTTCAGACCTGCGATCCTTTCATAATTATCGCCATCTTTATTGCAGTGGAACCGTTCGATTACCGCTGCTTTGAAAGTCTTCCTGTCTTTAACGGGTTCTCTCATTTCCATCCACTGGAACCAGTTCACTGCATGGTCCTCCAGACCTACCACTGCTGCATTGAGCTTCTCTACTTTGGACAGTCCGCTGGCATAAAAATACCTCTCCATTTGAAAAGTCCGCCCCAACGGGTCTTCCCCATCAAATATGGGCATATCCAACTTCCTGTATCTTTACCCATCCTTTCCGACTAGATCTTCCGGCCGTTTTTCAGTTTCATCCTCTTGTCCGGTTCCCTTGCTTTTATGCCCCTCTCTTCCATCTTCTATCTCCAAGTTAATGGTTTCTATGGTTTTGCCGCCACTCGATCCCTCTTCACTGGTATGAGACCGATTTAGAGCCGCAAGCTGCTGGGATTGAGTTTGCAATATAGCTAAGATGCTGGCGTTCTGTTCTTGGAGCTGGGTGATCACCCTCTGGAAATTTGCTTGCTCCTCTCTTGCTTCCACAATAGTTCTCTGTAACTCACCGACTGCCCTTTCCATATTGTCCAACCTAGCCTCCATTCTGATTCCAACCATAGCCAAGACATGGCCGGCTCTGATACCAAGTTGATGAAACTGAACTTTTATTAATGCCAAATAACTAGGATAGCAAGTATAATCCTCTTCTATGGGAAAAGGAAGAGGAATAAATGGGAAAATCGACTAACAATCCTAGCTATAAATGACAGCCATAACAGAGCAAATAGTGAAGAACCTTCCCTGAGCTTTCGAGAGGTCAGAGACTCACCCAAAAGAACACCTAATCACTCATTGTCTGCCTCTCTAAGGGCACAGAACCCTAGATAACTATTCAGTTCCTATCTTGAGACTATTGGGCCACTATGCACGAAGTGGGCTTTTTCCTATCTGCTGATTAACAAGCCCATGTTCAGTGCTCCTCCTCTTGTAGGTTCGGTCATAAGGGATCTCAGGCCCATTAGTCATTTGGCAACAGTAAATCAAAAAAGAAGAATGAAATTTATGGTCTGTTCACAATGAATTATTACTTGAATCACAGATTCTATAATCATTTACTCAATAATATCCAGACATTCTTCAGGAGTCAGAACAAGACCCGCAATAGTTCTCTCAACTATTGTACACTTCTCCACATTTGCTGGCAATGATTGCAACTGCAGCTTAAACCATTTTAATTGACCAGTTTACGTCATCATGAAGCATCATTTTCATACTTTTGCATACTAATCAAGCATAGCAGTTAATTAAATAGGTCGAAAAAGAAATCTAACATGAAATTGCGTCTGGATAAGATAAGATCCCAGCTTTCTGGAAGTAGGATGATTGGGTTCACTCCCAGCTGAGAGCGACAGTGACTTGATAATCGGCAGGAAGACGCCACCGGCCCTCGCGGTGGTGCTGGGCAACGCTGGTGCAATAAACACTTCGCTAAAAATCAACCCATAAGACAGCCCCAATGAACTCTTTCCCAACCACTTCACGAAGTAAGTCGCAATCCTATGTCCCAACCCAGTTTTCACAAATCCACGGGCGAAGAAGAAGGAAATCACAATCAACCAAATAATCTCGTGAGTGAACGCGTGAAAAGCAGCGGAAAAACTCAGTGTTTTAGTCACAACAGAGGCTGTTAAACCTATAAAAGCCCAAGCTCCCACGGGCAATGGAGTCAGAACAAGACCCGCAATAGTTGAGAGAAAAATCGAGAGCAATTGCCACGCTTGAGGGGTAACTTCAACGGGCTTTGGAACTAAGAAGCGAACAATGAGACCAATAGAAATGGAGATAAAAAATGGTAAAGGTTTGGCGCCTTGAGCAACTGGGGATGAGGATAATGGTAACGCCGGCGAAGATGACGAAGAAGAAAAAGAAGAAGAAGCTTGAATTGGGTGATTCGCAATGCGAAGTACAGAGAGAGGATTTAAGGTGGAAGAAATTTTGGAGGAAAAGAAGCGGAAAGGAGAGATCGTTGATGGGAGAGATGGGATTGAAGGAGAATTTGGAGTCAAAGGAACAGAACGACGACGGAGGAAGGAAGTGGGAGGGGAATAGAGAGAGAAAGAGGTTGAGGGGGAGAGAGACTGAAGCGCGAAGCTATCCATTGGAGAGAAATGGAAGCTCAGTGGAAGAGAAGGAAAACAAGGGGATTAACAAATTTGAAAATAAAAATTCAATTTCAATTTAATAGTCTCTCACCTCTGTTTATAAAAATTCAATCAACGAGTTACACGGTTTAAGAAAATAATTAAAATTAATTAAAAATAATAAATATATCTAAAATAAATTTTTGTTTATAAGTATATCTTCATTTATAAGAGAGCAAGTGAGAAAGAGAGAAAGAGTAAATATAAGTATCATCAAACTTATGAATTCTAATTAATACAAGGGAAAATCACACTCAGGTCTTAAAGACAAAAAATAATAGCAAAAAAGTCTCGTAGTAGATTCCCCTATCAAAAGCTCTTTAAGGACTGCAGTGATATAAATTTTGAATGTGAAATTACCTTCTTCCCCCTATTGATTAAAAAAGGAAAAGAGAAACAGTGATATATGATTAGGTGCATATACTTGTCAGTCATTACTTTATGACTTGTCAAAATAGACATATCCACTTGTCAACAAAAGCTGTTTTAGTTAACATACATGAACTTATTAATGGGCATTCTATGACTTGTCAAAATAGGCATATACACTTGTCATTATAGACACAGACATTGCCCGATATATAATTTGTCAAAATAGGCATATAAAGTTATCAAAATAGGTACATACACTTGTTAGTATATAACTTGTTAAAATATGCATATATACTTGCCAGTGTATAACTTGCTATTATAAACACATAAACTTGTCAAGATAGGTATAAACACTTATCAATGTATAACTTGTCATTTTAAGCATATAAATTTGTCAACATAGGCACATACACTTGTCAATATATAACTTGTCAAAATAGTTACATACACTTGTCAAAGTATAACTTGTCAAAATATGTACATACACTTGCCAATATATACCTTGTCAAAATAGGCGCATACACTTGCCAATGTATAATTTGTCATTATAAGCACATAAACTTGTCAAGATACATCATTGGAATCTGTTGCATTTCGAATTTATGATTGACAAGTGGATGTATCTATTTTAACAAGTCATAGAGTGCATTGACAAGTACCTTCACGTAATCATATATAACTGCTTCTCTTTTCCTTTTTTAATCAATGGGGGCAAGATGGTAATTTCACATTTAAAATTTATATCGCTGTTGTCTATAGGGAGCTTTTTTATAGGGGAATCTACTATGAGACATTTTTGCTATTTTTTCTGGTCCTTGGGGCCTGAGTGTGTTTTCCCTTGATACAATATCTATAACTAATGAGGGGGAACATAGAAAAACTCAATTAAATGTTTAGATAACTCTTATCATGTTCTTATAAAAAGAACTAGAGGGAGTATTAAAATTAAAAATTTTAATTAAAAAAATGAAAATTTCTAGTTAAATACCATTTGAACTTGAAAAACCTCAAAAATTCTATTAAAACATAAAAAGGACAGAAAGGTGATGTGGTAAAAATATAAAATTTTGAAGTTTGTGTGTTTTTACCAAAATGCCCAAGTTATTTTTTGAAAAAGGAAAGAGCCCTTGTTGGGGGGTGGGCTGCCGGAGCTCCGGTGACAATTTGAATAAAATGATTAATTACTTGGGTATAGAGATTGATAATTTGAGCTCCCTAAGTTATCACTATGTATATCCAAGTTGTCAATCTCGATACTCAAGTTGTCATTGTCAATACTAAACTTGTCAACGACATCTGATAAGGGTATAGGCGTCATTGACAACTTGAGTATATGTAGTAACAACCTGAGTATAAAGATTGACAAATTGCACTCCCAACAAGTTGTTAGTCTCTATACCCAAGTTATTAATTGTTATATTCAAGTTATCATTGCCTATATTCAAGTTGCCAATATATATATTCAAGTTGCTAATTAGCAATACCTTTCTTCATTTAGTTAATAAGTTTACGTTTTTGGTCAATTCCTTTACTCATTTAGTTAATATGTATATGCCTTTAATCAATACTTTTCCTCATTTAGGCAATACCCTTACACCTTTAGTGAATACCTTTACTCATTTAGTCAATACCCTTATCTCTCTATACCTTTATTCATTTATTCAATACCCTCGCACCTTTATCCAATACCTTTATTCCTTTTGTCAATTCACTTCTCCCTTCCTCGAACTTCTTCCCAAGCAAAATCTTCTATTAACTTCTTCCTTGGCCTTCTCACCCTCATTATCTTCTTTCTGATCAGAATTCTCAATAAACATGTGGATCGACACAAATACACCCACAAACTCTTCAGATTTGAACAATAAACGAATCCACATACAAAGAGATGAACAATTTCATATAAGTTTTTAGACTCGTAGTGATTGATAAGAGAGAGAGAGAGAGAGAGCATTATCAGTGACTAGAGCAACACGAAGCAAGTGTTTTCATTGGTGATCGTAGTGCTCACCTTCATCTCCACATTACTTATGTTGCACTAGAAGTTCGGACCCTTGGATTTAGTACAAAGCTTGAGCTCATTGATGGATTGGCTTAGCCAATCGACACTATCACCGATCTCTTCCAAGCAGTCAAGGAAAGCATGACTCTCTTTATTCTTGAGGCCTCTAAACTTATTGAGATTTGAGCCGAAGAATTTGGTGGAGAGAGTGGTGTTGAGGTTGAGAGAGAGCAAGCAATTTGGACTAGCTAGTGAGGGTCTTGTTGGATGGAGGAGTGGCATCTATAATAATGGATCCAGTAGTTGGACAAGGTCATCCTCTTCCACCACCTTTTCTCACAAGAGATCTCCATCTTCATCCCCATCACCAATTTTTGACCCACCATAATAACAATCACTTCGCCGCCACCGACAAGGAGCAGTCCGATAATGGCAGCTTGAACCACGGGCAAAAGCGGGATCACGAGAATACTACCACTAAGGGGAAGGAATTTTTAATTAAAAAAATTTACGGACATTATTGTAAAATTAATAACACTTTAAAAATTGATTCCTATCACCTTTTGGTATTTTTGCATGTTTAACAAACATTTTAGGGTTTTCTAAATTTAAAAAGTATTTAAGTGTCTTTTTCCTAAAAAAACAAGAAGAAAAAACCTTTAAATAATTCAACATTAACATTGGTTCAGACATCAGGCTAAAGCATTTTGTTGTGCTTTTCCATATAATCATAGTTAACAATCAGATCAAAGGGAGATGGATATGCACTTACATTCTTATTAATAATTGTATAGAAACTTTCATTTAAATTTTATATTGAAAATGTTGATTTCCTGATACTTAAGCTCTATAAGAATGTAAGTGCCAAAAACTATAACAGTGCATTGAATAGATAAAAATTTTAAAATTGTAGTAAAAATATTAATTGAGGTGGATGTCCATAAACTCTCAACTCTTGGCATTTCATTTTCTATATCTCATAATCTCTCCAATGAATAGTCTTTAGGAGTTTTCATACCCATGACTCAAAGGTTACAATGTGTGCCCTCATGAGGATTAAAGTTTATCATTTACTTTGTGTAACTCTTGGTTGTGGTTGAGAGCCTATAAATAGATCACTATGTACTACACTTTGGTTGCATCCAAATGAATAAGATATTGCTCCATCTTTTTCTCTAGTTCTCTCTTCATCTCTCTTCACTTCTTTCTTTACATCTCTTGTATTTTCTCATTTTTATAACACGTTATCAGCACGACGCTCAAACCAAGGTCTTTTTTTTCCCTTACCGTTGCCTCAACCATTTCCTCTATATTCTTTTACCATATCTCTATTTAATTTATCTGGAATGATCTGGGCCATTGTGTGAAATTAAAGAGACTCTTTTACTGATTGTTTTATATTTTGGGTTCCATGACTGGGATTGAAGATTATTATTATTATTATTTTCATTTATATTTCTTTATTTTATATTCTGTTGTTACTTACATTTTATACTAGTTCATTTTATTTATATTTTATTTGTTTATCATTTTGATTTTCTGTAGGCACAACTTTCTAGTGTTTCATTCTATTTCATTTCGCTTTGTTATTTACATTTACAGTTATTTATTTTCATTTGTTTATCTTCTTTTCATACATTTTGTTATTTTGTATTGGCTTCTTTCAATTCTTTTTTCAGTTCATTTCTTATAGTTATTTTATTTATGTTTCATTTTATTTACATTTCATGCTATATTCTATTATTTATATTTCTTTATTTTCCGTTATTCATTTCATTTTATTGTTATTTACTGATGTTGTTATATTATTTCATTTTATTAAGCCATTTCATTTTGTTTGCTTATTGTTTCTAATATTTTATTTTTTATTTGTACTGTGTTTTAAATTATTCCTTTTACATTTTTCATTTTATTTCATCACCACATTTATTATTTTGTTTGTTTCTTATTTATAATTCATTTGTTTATTTATTTTATTATTATTTAATTTATCTTCATTTTACTCTTATTATTGCTATATTTATGTTATTTTTTTTAATTTTATATTTTTTTACATTTACTCTTGTTTACATTTATTTCCATATTATTATCATTTTGTTTATAGTATTATATATGACTATATAGTGTGAACTCTTTTATTCTTTACACTATTTTTATTGCTATAATTTCCTCCTATCTCTATACACCATTTATATGCTCCCTCCCTCTTTCTACTTTTCTCCTTTATATATGTTGTTATATGTTATTTATTCATGATTTTATGATTTTAAAGGTAAAATGTTTATTTATATATGAATATATGAAGAATATTTTCAAGAAATTTTCTTTATTGAATTATATATTGGCTACTCATGAAATTTTGCTCCCTTTAATTATGTTGTTTACCAATATGTTGATTATGATTTGTGAATTATAATGTTTTAATTCATAATGGTGTTTTATGTTTCATCGATTTTACCATGATTCTCATTGTTATCATTATTTTTAGTTTGAAACATGGCCAACCTTACCAAACTCGAGTTTATAGCTCTTGATATCATGGGGAAGAATTATCTATCCTGGGTCTTAGATGCTAAAATCCATCTAGATGCCAAGGATCTAGGAAAGGCTATTTTACCAGGAAATGAAGCAACTAGTCAAGATAAGGCCAAGACCATGATTTTTCTTTGCCACCATCTCTACGAAAGCCTGAAAGCTGAATACCTAATGGTAAAAGATCCATTAGAATTGTGGACTAATTTGAAGGAAATGTATGATCACCAAAAAATAGTGATTTCGCCTCAAGCTCGTTATGAATGGATACACATTAGGCTGCAATATTTTAAGAATGTAAGTGAATATAATTCAGCTATTTTCAAAATAAGTTCCCAGTTGAAATTATGTGGTGAGAAAATAATTAATGAGGACTTATTAGAGAAAACTTTTTCTACTTTTCATGCTTCAAATATGCTCCTGCAGCAGCAATATCGAGAGAAAGGTTTTAAAAAGTATTCTGAATTAATCTCATGCCTTTTGCTAGTCGAACAAAACAACGAGCTATTGATGAAAAATCATGAAAATCGTCCCACTGGATCTGCTCCATTCCCTGAAGCGAATGAGAGTGTACATAATAATTACTATGCTTATGGTCGCGGCCGTGGCCTCGACTGTGGATGTAGTCGTGGTAGGGGATGTGGTAATTATCGTTATCATGATAGTGAAGGTAATACTTATAATCCTAATACCCACCAGAAGAAGAAATATAATGAAGGGCAGAAAAATGACAAGAGTGGTCCTTCAAAAGTTATTAAGAATCAATGTTATCAGTGTGGTATGAAAGGGCACTGGCCACGTACTTGTCGTACGCCTGAGCATCTAGCAAAACTTTATTAAGCCTCCATGAAAAGGAGTGCGAACAATGTGGAAGGAAATTTGATTTTTCAAGATGATAATGTTGAGGCACACAAGAATGATGGTGTCAATGAGCTAGATGGTATTAATGGCCTTGATGCTATGGCACACTTGGAGGTGACCGATTTTTTTGAAGAATCATGATTAGATGAGTTTGATTGGAAGAACAATAAAAATGTTTTAATTTATGGTTTTTGAATCTAGTTTATGCTTTACTTTCATTTCCCCTTTTCATATGTAATAAGGGTATTATTGCTCATCATGTATTTTTGAATTTTTTTAATGCATTTTTCTTTTCTTTTGGTGAAGATTATGATGTTTCAATCATTGGACATAAGAATGAAGATATATGTCTTATAGATAGTGCTACAACACACACCATACTTACAGATAAAAAATATGTCTCACATCTAACAATAAGTAGTGCAAGCATCAATACCATAGCGGGTAATACAAAATTAATTGAAGGCTTCGGAAGGGCAATTATAATATTACCCAAAGGAACGAAATCTGTTATTAATGATGATTTATATTCCCCCAAGTCTCTTAGAAATTTATTGAGTTTTAAGGATATCCGCCAAAATGGGTATCATATTGAGACTATAAATGAAAAGAATATGGAATATTTACAAATTATAATTGTTAGATTTGGTGAAAAATGTGTCCTAGAAAAATTACCAACATTATCTTCAGGTTTGTACTTTACAAATATTAATACAATTGAAATAAATGCTACAGTAAACCAGAATTTTGCTGATAAAAATATATTTATTGTTTGGCATGATCGGTTAGGCCATCCTAGATCAACTATGATGCGAAGAATTATAAAAAATTCACACTGACATCCATTGAAGAGCCAGAAGATTCTTCAATTTAAGGATTTCCCATGTGCTGTTTGTTCTCAAGGCAAATTAATTACAAGACCTTCTTTGACAAAAGTTGGGCTTGAATACCCTGCTTTTTTAGAGCGTATCCAAGGGGACATATGTGGGCGTATTCATCCACCATGTGGACCATTTAGATATTTTATGGTTTTAATAGATGCATCTACAAGATGGTGACATGTGTATTTGTTGTCACGCGTAATTTAGCATTTGCTAGATTACTCGCTCAAATAATTTGGCTAAGAGCACAATTTCCAGATCATACAATTAAGACAATTCGTCTTGATAATGCTAACGAGTTTTCATCTCAAGCTTTTAATGATTATTACATGGCAACTATAATAACAGTAGAAAAATTTGTTGCTCATGTCCACACTCAAAATGGTCTAGCAAAATCGTTCATTAAACTCCTCCAACTAATAGCTAGACCAATGCTTTTGAGAACAAAGCTTCCCATATCAGCTTGGGGGCATGCAATTTTACATGTGGTAGTAATTACACACATCAAGCCAACAAGTTATTATGAATTCTCCCCATTACAATTGGCTTTTGGTCAGGAGCCAAATATTTCCCATCTTAGAATTTTTGGATGTGCGGCATTTGTTCCTATTGCTCCACCACAACGCACAAAGATGGGACCTCAAAGGAGGTTAGTAATATATGTTGGCTATGAATCTCCTTCTATAATCAAGTATTTAGAGTCTTCAACTAGAGATTTATTTATGGCACGTTTTGATGATTGCCATTTTGATGAGACAATTTTTCCAATGTTAGGGGGAGATAACAAGCAGCTAAATAAAGAAATTACATGGAAAACATCATCACTATTACATATAGATCCTCATACATAACAATGTGGGCTCGAAGTTCAAAAGATAATTTATTTACAAAATATTGCAAATCAACTCCTAGATGCATTTACTGACCTTAAGAGAATTACCAAATCTCACATTCCAACTGAAAATGCTCCAACTAGAATTGATGTCCCAGTAGGACAACCATTAATTACAAATGAAACTAAGCCACGCTTGAAGCGTGGTAGGCCAATTGGTTCCAAAGATAAAATTTTTAGAAAGAAAAAGAGAGCGATTAAGTAAGATGGTCAAGTTGAGGAGGCAAACATAACTAATCAAAAGACCCCAGAAGAGGTTCAAGTACCTAAAAATAATGAAGAGATCTCGATGAGTTTTGTCACTATGGGAAAAATATGGAACTAAGAAAGTATAATTGTTGACATCGTATTTTCATATAATGTTGCGGTTGAAATAATTAATCATAATGAGGATCTTGAACTTAGGTCAGTTGAAGAATGCAGAAATAGAAATGATTGACCAAAATTGAAAGACACAATTTAAGGAGAGTTAAATTCACTCTCAAAACATGTAGTTTTTGGACTTACAGTCCAAATACCAATGGTGTAAAGCCTGTTGGGTATAGATGGGTATTTGTGCAAAAACAAAATGAGCAAAATGAGGTCATTAGATATAAAACACAATTGGTAGCATAAGGATTTTCACAAAGACCTGGCATTGATTACGAAGAGACATATTCTCCTTAGGTAGATACAATCAGTTTAAGGTATTTAATTAGTCTAGCAGTGAGCAGAAAACTGGATATGCGTCTAATGGATGTTGTTACAGCCTATTTATATGGTACTTTATATACTGAAATTTACATGAAAATCCCTGAAGGATTCAAATTGCTAGAAGGATGTAAGAATTCTTAAGAAAATTGTGCAATTTATTTGCATAAATTCTTATATGGATTGAAACAATCAGGAAGAATGTGGTATCATCGTCTCAATGAATATTTGTTAAAAGAAGGTTATAAAAATGATCCTATTTGCCCATATGTTTTCATAAAAGGAAATGGATAAGAGTTTGTCATAATTGCTGTATATGTGGATGATTTGAATATAATTGGAACTCCTGAAAAGCTTTAAAAAGCTGTTAATTATTTAAAGAGAGAATTTGAGATGAAGGATCTTGGAAGAATAAAGTTTTGTCTCGGTCTGCAAGTTGAACGCTTAACAAATGGAATTCTCCTTCATCAATCAACTTATGTTGAAAAACTACCTTCATCAATCAACTTATGTTGAAAAAATATTAAAGCGATTCTATATGTATAAAGCACATCCATTATCTACTCCAATCGTTGTAAGATCACTTGATAAGAAGAATGATCCTTTTCATCCTCAAGAGAAAATAGAAGAACTTCTTGGTCCAAAAGTAGCATATCTTAATGCTATAAGTGCACTAATGTATCTTGCCAATACAACACGACTCGATATTGCATTTGTTGTGAATTTATTGGCAAGATTTAGTTCTTCTCCAACAAGAAGGAATTGGAACGTAATTAAACATGAATTCCGATATCTTCCAGGAACAAATGATATGGAATTATTTTATTCTAATGAATCTGGATCACAATTAATTGGTTATGCAGATGCAGGGTTTTTATCAGATCCACATAATGGTAAATCTCAAATAGGATATTTATTTACTTGTGGAGGTATACATGTATCTTGGTGATTAACAAAACAAACTTTAGCAGCTACCTCATCAAATCATACAGAGATAATTGTAGTTTATGAGGCAAGTTGAGAATGTGTTTGACTAAGGTCAATAACTCAACATATCCAATTAGTGTGTGGTTTGTTTCCTGAACAAAAGATTCCAACAATACTATATGAAGATAATACTGCATGCATATAGCTCAATTGAAAGGATGGTACATTAAAGGAGATAGAACAAAACATATTTCTCCAAAATTCTTTTTCACTCCTGATCTTATGAAGAGTGATGACATAGATGTTTAGCAAATTTGCTCATGTAACAAACTTGCAAATTTGTTCACCAAGACACTACCAACTAGAACATTTAAGAAGTTAGTGCATGGTATTGGAAAGCGTAGGCTCAAAGACATAAAGTGATGTTGTCATCAGGGGGAGTAAACATTATGTATTCTTTTTCCTTCAGTAGGTTTTTGTCTTAATAGGTTTTTCCTAGTAAGGTTTTAATGAGGTACAAAATATTTGTTCATGGACATCCAAGGGGGAGTGTTGTAAAAATACTAATTGAGGTGGATATCCACAAACTCTCAACTCTTGACCTTTCATTTTCTACATCCCATAACATTTCCAATGAATAATTTTTAGGAGTTTTCATGCTTATAACTCAAAGGTTATAATATGTGCTCTCATGGGATTAAAGTTTACCATTTACTTTGTGCAACTCTTGGTTGTAGTTGAGGACCTATAAATAGAGCACTATGTACTATACTTTAGTTACATCGACATGAATAAGATATTGCTCAATCTTTCTCTCTAGTTCTCTCTTCATCTCTCTTCACTTCTTTCTTTACATCTCTTGTATTTTCCCATTTTTATAACAAAAATGTGATTATTTTATTTTTTTAAATATTAACATTTAAAATTGGTTTAAAGTGATATAAATAACAAATGTTTCTCTTGTCTAGGGAAGGGAAGCACAAACCAAAAATTGGAGTAATCAATTGCTCAATACCTAATAATAACTAATAAAACTTTAAGGTGACAGATGCCGATTGAAAGTATAAAAAATAATCCAATCTTCCTCCAAAAAATTGTTTAGGAGTTTTTTCAACGTTCCCTCCTTCCATACCTCATTTTTTCTCTTTACTTTGTTCTCATCATTTTCATTTACTTTTAATAATATAATATTTTAATAACAATAATATAAATATTAATTCTCAACTAGTGAATACAATGAAAAATAATTAAATAAAGGGGGAATTTTTGAGAGGGTTGAAAGCAATAAAATTGGGGTGAGTAAGCTTTCTTTTAAAATTTTGTTCCCTTAATTTTCCCTCCTCTACTCTTTTTTTTTTTATTTGATCAAGTGTCTTTCTCTCAAAGGAGGCTTAGAAGGCAAATGGTTCTCACCTCTCCCTACAAGTGCGTTTCCCAGGATTCGAATTTGTGTTCTCTTTCTTATTAGATAAGACCCCTTACTACTTTAACCAATAACTTGTTGATCCCTTCTTTGCTCTTCATGTCAATATTTTATATTAAATGTGTTCAAAAACCTTCTTACTGGGCAGTGAGTGAGTAGATAATCTTTAAAAAGGTAAATGTGCTTTTAGCACCTTAAAATATTAAATGTGTTCAAAAACCATCTTAATGTGCAGTGAGTGAGTAGATAATCTTTAAAAAGGTAAATGTGCTTTTAGCACCTTAAAATATTTAAGTAAATTAAAGATTGGTATTTCAATTTTAAATAAGTAAAAATAAAAATAATTTTTGTTAAAAATTACACTAAAAAAATATACAATTTAACTTTAGGTTGGATGAACTTCACGAGATCTCCTTATAGGGATCAAATATAGTTTTAGAACTTCTCTCTCTTTATACACACACACACACACAATGATTAGTTGAAAGTTCTCTTCCAAAAAATATTTAAGAAATAAAAAAAGATTAAATAATGAAAATAAAAGTGAAGATTTTAGAATTCTGGATTTCTTTCCAAATCTCTTATTAAGATTGTTAGAGTTTAAATACAGTATTTTAAGCCTAGCTAAAAATATCTTAAATATAATTGCCTCTAATTGAAATAGAAGGATAGGGGGGAAAAGTCTGGCAAAAAAAAAAATACAGTAGTTTAAGAAGTTTTTCCGGTAAGAAAATAGTTTACAAAATTTAAACCGACTGAGAAATAATTACCCGGCCCTATAAAATGAAGATCAATGAAGGCAAGAAGGAGCTGCGAGAAGGAGATTGCACTTGGAGTTTGTGACAAGAAAGAGAGAGAGAGAGGTGATAACGAGAGGGAAAAATTGACGGAAATACGAAGGTTGCAATTGTCGCAAAGGTACGTCGTTGTTCTTATCGATCAATTGAGCGCTTGATTGCGCGATTAACACTATCCAAAAGTTATGAAAATCAAGAATACTTTGCTAGGTTAGCTATTAAAAAAAATAGCTTTGCTAGGTTAATCCATTAGGATTATTTGGATTTTTTATCTTTGGAAAGTCATCATCGTTGTTAATATTCTCTTACTCTTTGCTGCACATCCTCAAATTGTTTTCTTTTACTCCTAGTTTTACTCTCCACAATTACTGCTACTCTACACAACTGTAAGAGTAATAAAAGAGCAGCGAGGACATACAAAAGAGTTAAAAGAGTAGCAATAGAGGAGTTAAATCCTTGCGCATAAAGAAACTTATAATAATGATATGATGATGATGATGAGGCTTCTCTTTTAAATTGTCAAAAGCCTATTTGTAGGCATGATCGAATATGAAATCAACTAACCAGATTATTTGGAAGAGACCTTATAAAGTTATAATGTTATACGATGCTTTGTATAGTGATTTTGTGTGAGATAATACTGTTTCTTAAAAGAAATTGCTCGCTTGTGTTTCAAATAAGGGCATGTTTGAAATATTGTTGGGACTATTGGGTGTTATGAACATGATTTATGAAAAATGAATTCTTAGTTGGCTTCAAATGTCTTGATTCCAATTTCTTATTGCAGGATGAATACAAGGGTTGCAATGAGGAGTGAGGTTCCTTCTTATAGGAACACTTATGACTATTCGCTTGCAGGGCGTCACACCAATAAGCCCCCTTTCTCTCGTAACAAGCCTCCTAAGAATGAATCACTCAACAAGAGTGAAGTAGATTGCAAAAGATCTTCTAATGCCACAAGCAAATCATCTCAAATTTGCAAATATTGGATCAAGAACTTGCATTCTTGGTTTTATGGTGATGACCTTTCTATGCTCACTAAATTCCATCAACACAAGATGGTGCATACTTGACTTCTACTTGCCAATAAATTAAGCTTGATCTTGTTTATTTTTTTCCCTTTCTATTATGTTTGTTTTGGGTATTTGTCGTATCTTTTTATATAATGGCTTTTTGCTCGAGTGCTAAACTTTAAATTATGACGACAGATTGTCACCGGGATTACACTTCCCATTAGATCAAACAAACTTTTTTCTTGTAGCACTGATAAGACTTTACGGATATGGGATTGTTATATGGGAGAATGTGTTAGTGTGGTAAATTTGGGTGATGAAGCAAGGTGTTTGATTAGTATGGGCCCATGGGTTTTTATTGGTATGTGGAATGCTATTAAGGTAAGCTCGTAAACTTCTTCATTTGATTGAGCTTTGTTGTGCCTTTCATCTTTAATATGGTTGAGTGAACTGGAAATTGATTGTGTGGTTGTACTTGTTACGAAGGCATGGAACATTCAGATCGGTGCCGAGGTCACTCTTGATGGACCAAAGGGTCATGTACTTTCCATGGCTATTTGCAACAATACACTTTTTGCTGGAGCAATGGGAATGGTTGTCACACCCTTATCTTATCTTCACATTTATTTTAGAGTAATAGAGGAAAATAATACGCAATGCGGTAAGCAATACAAGAATAGCATAAATATACTGATATTATGTGCATGATTGCAGAAATTTTCCATAAGGGTTCGTACATGATAATTACAATCAATGTAGCTGTACAGAGCTACTAGGGTGTCTAAACCCGTTCCAGTGAAACAAAGAAGCCTTCCCATCTTTGTTCCACCACTGTATTCCCCTTGTACGGTTCTCTTCTTTTTTCTCAGCATAACTTCTATCTTTACCGATCTAAATTGTTGGTAGGGGAGGGTGAGATTTAGGAGAATCTTAGTAAGAAACAGATACCATAATGCATGTATGATAGATGTTATATGTATGATATGTTAGCTTTATCTTGATGCATGCTCCATAATGACATTTCTATATGCTTAATGTTTCATATAACAAAACTATGGCCACAACAAAACAGAAACAGAGTTTCAATTTTTCAAATATGCTCTATATAATCAAGTAAAGCAATCACATACATCACTACACAACCAAAGATATCAATTACATGCAATTAAGGTAAGTCCTCTACCTCTTGTCTTGAATCCTCCTCTTGTATCTTTACTCTAACCATTAAAGACGCTCAATCCTAGATACCCAATCACATCATTAGAGACATGATAGAGAGTCATTGGAAGTTTATATTAGTGTCCAAGAAGTTAGAGAGGCTAAACACATCTTGTTGGTTGTCTTTTGAGCCACTTAGGTAACCATTGGAAGGTCAAATAAGTGCCCATAGGATTGGAGAAGTGAAACCAATCAAAAGGGTGGAAATGCTGAAACAGGGGTCTTAGCCCTAGCCAAAAGTCCACAGGCTGCGGCAAAGAGAGGTTAGAAATTTTTGGGCCACTGCCAAGAAAATCTTCTGGCCGAGGCCAAGAAATCCTGTGTTCTTGGTTCAACTTCCAAAAATCATAACTAATTCCACAAAAATTGAAATGGAGTGTTCTAAAACTTTATGGAAATTTTTTTAAGTGTCGTTTCATGAAAAAATATGAAACATCATTATCTACAATCACAAAATTTCATAATTTCATAAATTCCCATGCTGCTCCACAAATAGGTCCAAAAACAGGGCAAAACTTTGAAAATACAAATGTTCAATCCACAAGTTGAATTGCTTATAATATCTATCCAATTAAAACTCAGGATATCTACTTTAATTCTAGAAAGTTTCACTACATTCTAACTTGATTTGGTCAACAAAATGCATGATAAAACAACACTGCTCTGTAGGAGATCATCAAACAGCATGCTTTTACACTTCAATAAATTTCCTATTTGTGTACAAATTTCCAAAAATCATGATCACTTATATTCTCACACAATTTTCCCTTCTAAATCCAATGGAACCATTGAAATTGCCAAATTCCAACTCCTTGTCCCTTGTTCATCATCTGGATGAAATTAAGGTTCTTGGTAGGAAAAGTGTGTTTTTGTATTTTAACATCAAAAGCTTACTTCTTTTCACTCCTAATCACTTGATTAACCATTTAATCACATTCTAAATATGATTAAACTAAATATGGTCAGCATAACATTTAGGGTTTAGCATTTTCTCAAAGTTACAAATCATACAAATCCAACAGAAAACCACCGATTAAATCAACCACAACAACAACAGCAACCAAAGATTGAAGTTTTTGGAGTTACCTTTGGCTTCTCTTGCTTCTTTCCTCTTGATTGAAACCCTAGCCCTCTCAACACTAAGATTTTGATTCACAACCACATTAAACCATGTAGAGAGGAAGCTTATGAAGAGGATTACACTAATTAAAACCAAATCTCCAAGCAAATCAACTTACGTTTGCAATTTCTCTCCTCCTTCTCTCTAAGTTTTTCAAACCTCTCTCTCTCTCTCTCTGCTATGCTTGGACATGAAAATGGCAAGGAAAGAGATGAAGGAAAGCTTAAAAATATCCTACACCTTTTCCTTAATTCACAAATGTTAGAATATTGTTTTATGTCATCACTTTTGTACTTGTCCTTATCCCTCCATAACTTGTGTCATAATTTCCATTTGTAATTGAACTAATTCTCCTCCATTTGGTTAGCCCATAAAAATGTCTAGAGCCCCCTTTTAACCAAGATTGGGTTCAATTTCCATTAATCCAATTACATGTACAAGAAGCATTATTTTAATCCCATTTCCACATGTGCTCATCTCTAACAATTATTAATTAATCCTTTGTCTCAAGATATTGACACTTGGCACATTAAGGATTCAAAATAATTATTTCCCCTTTAGTTTCCTTGATTAACTAAAATTAGCTTCAATTAATTGAAAAATAATTAATCTTGTGCTTTGTTGGCAAAATTACGAATTTGCCACTACATTTTTTAATTTAATTCCTTTTCTTCCTTTCTTTGGCCAAAATTCACCATTCTTTTTCATTGAATATTTCCAACAATTACAATGTATTTTGGTAAATAAAATTTGGGGTGTTACAATGGTTAAATGTTTTACTAAATTCTTTTACTCGATTAATATTATATCTTTGATATTTGATCTTCTCTTCTTTATGGCATACATCTGGTCCTATTATGATCTTACTTTGTCTGTTTATTATAGGACGGTGTTATTTATGTATGGAGACTCAATTCTGAAGCAAATTTCCCATTCAAGCCATTGGCAACGTTGAATGGCCACACCAGAGCTGTTGTTTGCTTAACTAGAGGACTTGGGGACCAGCTGTGCTTAGATTCTATAGATCATAGCATCAAGGTATGCCTGCAAATTAATGACAAGTTCCATCTTTTAGGCTAGTAGTTGTTAAGCCCATGTAGAGATTAGTTACGAATATGCAATATCTTTGGGCTATAGAATTACTTCGGATAAATTCATTTTTTTGATGGTCTTTCGTTGAGTCGTGTCACACCTTTTTGTCATCATTTTTTTAAAATCTATTTTAATGGTTTAGTGTTGTAGCGTGAAAACTCATTTGAAATAAAACTGAGAATACTTTGCTTTTGAGATTATATAAAATAGATCTTGCATGATTTGCCTTATTATATGTCACCTTCATTAGTTACGTGCCCATTATTTCATTTTCTGCTTTCTATATATGATGTTGTTGAATTTTTTTTGAGAGGATTTGTTGATTTCTTGTTCTCTCAGGTTTGGGACCTCAACATATTACAATGTACGATGATGTTGAAAGGGCACACTGATGTAGTGACATCCCTAATTTTCTGGGACTAATACTTATTCTCAAGTTCATTAGATGGCACAGTAAAGATTTGGGCTGCCACTCATAATGAAACTTTAGAAGTGGTATATATTAGATTTTAGTGAGGTATCTATATTAGGTTGGTCTTTCTATCAAAGACTCAAGTCAATTTGATAGGACTAACATCAATGTGTGACTATTCTTTATGTATTCTAATATTCTCTCTACTACTTTTTTTTTGTTTGGACTTGTAATTTTTTCTTTTTTTATGTCTCAGAGGCCCCAGGTCCACGATATTTTTTTAATATTCATGTTCTTCTTCTTCTTCTTTTTCTTTTTTTATCCTCATGATAGGATGGCTCTAATACTCTAACACCCCAAATTTTATTCACAAAATATATATTGTAATTATTTGAATAATTCAATAAAATGGTGAATATTCATGAATTTGGATCTTGTAAATTTCGGAATATTCATATTCATAAGGAAATGGAAAAATTAATTCAAAAGTTGAATTAAATTACAAAGGGGATAGCAAAATCATAATTTTGGCAATTTAGCTTAAGATTAATTATTTTCCAATTAATTGAAGTTAATTTCAATTAATCAAGGAAAATAAAGGAAAATGCATAAAAGGGATTATTCTTGGTGGAATAAAATCAAGAATTTGGGGAATAAGGGGGAATTATACATAGTTCAATTAGATAAATTGTGGAATATATGAAAAACATTTTTTTCTCCTCTACCTTCCCTCAAATTCGTTTAATACATGGAAAAACATGGGAAAAAGTTAGTCAAACCCATTGGACATAAATGATAGGAAGGTATGACATAAAGTTGAATGAGTATGACCTAAAGCAAGGGAGTATGGTGGGAGGTATGGTGGAGGGATGGTGTACATGAAAGGTGGAGAGATCTCATCCATTGGCTAGATCAAGGGCTAGGATGAAACATGAAGACTAAAATATTAAAACACATATTCTCCTTCCCCTTGTGCATATTTCATCCAAGCCATAGAGAAAAGGAAGAGAGAGTGAGTTTGTGAAGCTCTTGAAGCTAGAGAGAAAGAGGAAGGAAAATCAAGGTAAGAGCTTGTGTTCTAAGGTGATTTAAGCTTCTTATTTTGAGTATTCATCCTCTAATCTCTTATTCTTCATGAAAATCATGGATTAGCAAGCTAATCTTCAAGGTTGAGAAGAGAGAGAGGACGTCCTAGAGAGAGAAACACCAAGGATCAAGAGGTAATCTCCAAAACCTCAACTTCTTAGTGTATTGAAGTTGTTGTTGGTGATTGTTGTTTGGTTTATGTGATTTTTGGTTAAGTTGTAAAATTGGAAAAGCCATAACCCTAAGGGGTTATGCTGCCCAAAATCCTTTAAATCATGATTATGAAGTGTTTAAATGAGTTAATTAAGGATTAGAAGTGAAAAAGTACAAGTTTTGGAAGTTAAAACACAAAGCTCTATTTTTCTATTTTTCTATTTTTCTCTCAATATTTCGGCCAGACCATATCTGGTAGTAGGAGTTGTATTTTAATGAAATAAATGGTTCCATTGGACTCAGTGGAAAAAAATAGGGGGGGTTACAGTTGGGCACTTTTTCGGTAGAGGCCGAAAAAGCATAATTACGAAAACGCTACTGAAATTCCTAAATAGGGGCTGTCAAGGGTATTTTCATAATTTGATAGTGAATTTGGTGATTTCGAGCCTGGAAATGGATTCCTTGGGCGAAAATAAGTTAGAATAGCCTTAGTCAAAATTTTGGTAAAACGTGCCATCGGGCCAAGTACGGCGGGGCCGGGCCGGGGTCCCGGGGGCATTTTTGTAAATTTTCACCATAGACTAATATAACCACAATAAATACTATGGAATAGTCTAAAATGATACTTGGATAGGTTATGACCTATTTCTGGTACATTTAATATTTTAGGATCGATTTAGAGGCCAGATACGACACGTTCTTCGAGGCACATTTAGAAATGGGATATTAAAGCTTTGAGGTAGGGTCATTATCCTTCATACACTATGCCATAAGTTATGTGATTGTGTGGATACCATTGTTTTATAAATGCACTTTATTAATCAACATGATTTGCCTAGAGAGGGGCATTTAGTGCCATAGGTGCACTTACATTGGGAGTTGGCAGAAGTCCAACTAGTGTAGATCGTGGGGTTGGGCCCTACTCATGTATATATAATGATGAAGTGTTTATATTGTTCATTAATTTGTGCATACCTTGGCGCATGTCATATCTACTTTTCGCATTTTCTATAAACGATATTATGTCTCTACGGGAATTCTTTGGAATTTCACCCTATTTTTAAATAAACACCTCAGCGGGTACCAGTGGGCCAAAGGGAAAGGATGTAGACGCCGGTAAGTGAGCGGCACGTGTCTCGAGGCGCAGACAAGATCGTGGTTATAATTAGTCTATTTTGTGATATTTTGGTGAAATTTGTAAATATTAAAACTTCCGCTGTATTTTTTGTTTCCGTCGACGAACAATATCGGAATTGTAAACGAACGACGTTGGGATCGTAAACGAATATTTTTATCAGTATAATTGTACTTTTCTGTATGCCCATTGAGTTTTGTCTTTATTACTCTTCGATTATTAAAATGGAAACGGGTGTTGGTAGATACCATATTAGATTTTAGTGAGGTATGTATATTAAGTTGGTCTTTCTACCAAAATGACTCAAGTCAATTTGATAGGACCAACCATTGGGTTATATGCCTTCACTCTAATATTTATGTAATCAATGTGAGACTATTCTATATGTATTCTAATAGTATACACACACCGAGAAGGAAATGTGAGTTTATTTAGACAGATAATGTATACTGCCAATCTAAAATTGCATTTTAGATTTTTTAGTTATATTTTAAATAACTTTTGAGCTGAAGTGTGTTAATTCTATTTGCCTCGTTGCCCATCCTAGTGGAGTATTGCTAGTACGCATGTTTTGTTTTATAATTTTATGTCAAATGGAAAAGTTAAACTTTTATGGAGTAATGTTTGATAAAATTTAAAATTTTTATTTTTCATTGAGGAAGGAGTTCATTTATTAACATGTAGGGGGAAATGCTGCTGCAAACATAATATCTTTATAGAGGGTTTAGTCTTCTCAAATTTGATAGGATGGAATATTTCTTCTCGAATCTTTGGGATTAGTTATCAGACATATTTATAAATGAAAAAGAGATGAAGGACATGTTAGTTCTTGTGTTTTACGGCCTAATGATTTGGAAAAATAATCGTGCAAGTTATTTTGACAAAAATCCTTCTAACATTTTTTCTCTTCAATTTTTTATGTAAAGCGTCAGTTCGCTGATTTATTCTTGTGAAGTTTATGTTGAAATGACAATTTCACTTTTCACTAAAAAGAATCCTTCTAATCTATTGTTTTGGTTATGTTACGGGGTGTGGTTAAAATCAACGGGATGATTGATGCAAAAGGAAAACACCATATTGTTTTGCTCGTGCGACAACCATTCGTTGGACTGTATGAAATGCCAACGTGAGTAGACTTCCATGTTTTCATTTTTATTTTGGTCGTGGGCGTTTAGTTTAGCTTTTGAATAATAGTTTTTATGATTTTTGAGGTAAGTATGTAAAAAAAATTTTATTTAGACTTATAGAAAAGGATTTCTAAAACCAAGATTTTAGAGTTACCTAAACACTCACGTTCGATGAACTTCTATCACCCCGATCTTATGTCTCTCTCTTTTAGGTTAGGTTTGCGGTAAGAGGAAAGTTATTTTCAAAACAAGAGATTGGAGTAATAGAAGAAGGCCCTGATGGACTCTTTTTAAATGGAGACAAGACAACACTGGTTTGCTCACTGTCTGGAAATGGCTGACAGAGTCAGAGCCTATGATTACAAGTGTGTTTGGAATAGCGATTGATAATTGGGCTTATTTTAATTGGGTTTGTTGTGATATTACTTTTGGTAAAAGCTAAATTATGTAATGTAATTTATGTTTGGATTGATGATTGGTGATTGGGCTTTTACAAAAATAAAACTTGTTTGGATTGGCTTAAGCATAAGGGCTTTTGTGATAATGGTAAGAGAGAGTGGGTGGAAAAATATTTAAAAAATCAAGTAAATATTTAAAAATTACTTTAAAATATTAGATGCTACTAGAAAAATATTTTAGAGTGGGTGGAAATCAATAAATCAATATTCTAAGTTTTGGGTGCTCTTTACTATTAAAGTTGTTCTAAATTTTATGTGATTTCTAATATTGCCCTTACTAACTACACTAAACTCAAATATCATATTAATTATTACTCTCTTTCACTACTCTTATTAAATATAAGCAAACATGAAAAGATAAATTAAATACTGCTTGAAAATTTAAAAATATCTTATAAAAAGGATTAAGAATACTTGTTAGTTGGTGCCTTATAATAAGAGTAAGAGGGAGCGTACACTTGTTCCATTTCAATTTTAGCTCCTCATTATGAAATGAGCGTAGGCCACATCAACAATTTTAGTGGTGAAAATTGTATAGATTCATTCCCACTTGTATTCTATAACTCTAAAATTTGTACAGATTTATCTTACTATTCATTCTCATTTCTTCCTTTTTTCTTAGTCACATCCTTTCCTTGCCTTTTTCTAGTTCCTTATTAATTTTTATTTAACATTTTTTTAGTATCATTTTGTATCAATATTTTCAACATATATACTTAATATTTCATATTTAATGTCTTCTTAAAAATAATTTTTTTTCCACAAACAACTTACGAAAACTGAAATAAAATAATATATAAATATAATTAATTATTATTTTATTATTATGTCCCACATAACATAATGGTGAAAAGCTATCTCTCTACAAATTTATTTTTTTATATCAAGAAAATTTAACAAAACATTTTTGTAATTTTTATACTAAGGATTACATTAAAAAAGCTATAGCTTATAAAGATTTATTTATAAGTTTTCTTTTGTTATAAAGCTCACAAACAATAATAAACATATAGTGCAGTAAGAGTATATGCATAGATCCTTTACATAATTTCAGAATTGTATATTAATATGGATTCATTAAAATCAGTTTAAAAAAATCTGAATTAATGCAGAGCTTCCCACTTTGTGAGAGGTTACGAGTTCAATCTTACTTACAGCTTTTACAGCTTACATAATTAGTGTCTACCCCTTTAATTTAAAAAAAAAGGGATAGATTTTAAATATTTATAAAACGTTTTTTAATTGAATTTTTTATACAAATTTTAATTAAATTTTTTAATTGCTAAAATTAAATTTTAATTGAATTTTTTAATTGTTTAAATTAAGTTTTAACATTTGTGTTTTATTTATTTATTTTAAATATTTTACATTTTACTAATAACTTTATATGTCAACCGATAAGCCCTGATGTAATATGACTAAGATGAAAAAATAATTAAATAAAAAGAGAAGGCCAATGGCGAAAGAGATGGAGAGGGCCAGCGAGATTGACGTGGTGCCATTTAAAAACGGCTCTCTCCAATCTCAAACATGCGAATCTCCTTCGTTTCCTTCTCTTTCAGTTATAGCCACCATTGCTCTCCAATGGAGAGCTTCGCACTTCACTCTCTCTCCACCTCAACCTCGTTCTCTCTCTCTTCCCCTCGCAGTTCCTTCCTCCGTCATCGTTATCGCACAGTATCCAAATCTCATTTGTCTCTTTCGTTGAATCCAAATTCTTCTTCAATCTCATCGCTTACATCAACCGTCTCTCGTTTCTCCTCCTTTCCCTCCAAATATTCTTCATTCTTTAATCCTCTCTCGAAGACTCGCATTGTGAATTACCCCATTCAAGCTTCTTCGTCGTCGTCATCAGCGCCATTATCGTCATCCAAGTCACCGCCAGTTGTTCAAGGTGCCAAACCTTTACCATTTTTTATCTCCGTTTCTATTGGTCTCATCGTTCGCTTCTTAGTTCCTAGGCCTGTTGAAGTTACCCCTCAAGCGTGGCAGTTGCTCTCGATTTTTCTTTCGACCATTGCGGGTCTTGTTCTGAGTCCATTGCCTGTGGGAGCTTGGGCTTTTCTTGGTTTAACGACTTCCATCGTGACTAAAACTCTGAGTTTCTCTGCGGCTTTTAGCGCGTTCACTGACCAGGTCATTTGGTTGATTGTGATTTCCTTCTTTTTCGCTCGTGGGTTTGTGAAAACTGGGTTGGGGGATAGGATTGCGACTTGCTTCGTGAAGTTGTGGGGAAAGAGCACATTGGGACTGTCTTATGGGCTGATTTTTGGCGAAGTGCTTGTTGCACCGGCGATGCCTAGCACCACCGCGAGGGCTGGCGGCATCTTCTTGCCGATTATCAAGTCACTAGCCATCTCAGCAGGGAGTGAACCCAATCATCCTACGTCTAGAAAACTGGGATCTTATCTTATCCAGACGCAACTTCAGGTTGGTTTTCTTTTCCGACCTATTTATTTAACTGC
Source organism: Inga leiocalycina (assembly GCA_963242795.1). NCBI lineage: Eukaryota > Viridiplantae > Streptophyta > Magnoliopsida > Fabales > Fabaceae > Inga > Inga leiocalycina. The sequence goes on from OY725321.1 coordinate 67,869,493, forward strand.
TATGCTTGATTAGCATGCAAAAAGTATTAAAATGATGCCTCATGATGAGGAAAAGTGTTCATTTTAAAGCCTTTTAAAATGGTTTTAAGTTGCAGTTGCTCTGATTCAAGTACTAATTAATTGGGAACAGACTTAAATTTCATTTTTCTTTTCTAATTTAACCGTTGTGAAAGACCTTGAATTTTTTTTTTTTTCCTTTTCTAATTTAACTGTTGCGAAACAAATCGAAACCTTTATTGGACATTATTGATTGGGTGAGTGCTTTAACTGTATTTCAAAATGGCATCTTCTTTTGTAACCAAAAAAACAAACGGCATCTTCTTTCGAAGTGGCATGCCATGACTGCACTTAATATGGCTATTGTGATTATGAGTTTTGGAAACGGCCATCATAAATTCTGATGTTGAAAGATTCTCTGCTTTATGTGTGTTACTTCTTATTTGAGATGTACCATCATTTGATGATGAAGTGACTTGTGTATTGCGGTGCCTGTGACAGTCTGCTGGTAATTCTAGTGCTCTATTCCTAACTGCTGCTGCTCAAAACCTGCTATGTCTTAAATTAGCAGAGGAGCTTGGGGTGATAATTGCAAATCCATGGATTACATGGTTTAAAGTGGCTAGTTTACCAGCGTTGATTTCTCTTCTTGCTACACCATTGATTTTATACAAATTATATCCACCTCAAATTAAAGACACACCAGAGGCCCCTGCCATGGCTGCAGTGAAACTGAAACTTATGGGTCCTGTCACTCGAAATGAATGGATTATGATTGGTACAATGCTGCTTGCAGTCACTTTGTGGATCTTTGGGTATGTTAGATATCTTATTTCAACTCAATGGATAAAAGATTATCTTATTGTGATATTTTATATGCATGATCATTATGATAATTTTATACACAACTATCAAATTCAAATGGATGGAATTTGTATTTTATAAGCATTGATTTGAAAGTTAGCGTCATGTTATGATTGTATTAATGGATAATTGATTACACATACAGAGAGAGTATCCATTTATACTGGCAAAACATTACTCACTCTAAGTCTCTAACCATTAAATGATTTTTCCCCTAAAAAACTTTGTATTTCATCTATGATTCAGAGTATATATTTAATTTTTTTTATCCTTTGGTTGGAGCACATGGTTAGAAACTAAACTGAAAATGCAACAATTTGAAATGAAACAGGGGATGCAAGCTATTTCTTGAGAAGTAATCCTGCTATCTCTACATCTTCTGGGCTCATGTAATGTAATATTTTGAAACTGAAAATGTAACATGTTGAAGGAGATCTTTCTTATTTATAATTCGAACAAGAAGATTGTATCATTAAACATTTGATGCCTATACATGACTTAATCAGTACAGGACATCTGCATCGAGGTTTCTAGCAATGTGAAACTTGTTACGTACGCATTTAATTATTCTCTCATAATGAAAGTTCTTGTAATTGAATTCTATGCAATCAATATTGCTTAATCCTGCAGAGGGACTCTCGGTATACCAAGTGCTGTAGCTGCAATGATTGGCTTATCATTACTCCTTGTGTTAGGAGTCCTTGATTGGAATGATTGCTTGAATGAAAAGTCAGCGTGGGATACTCTGTCTTGGTTTGCGATTCTCGTGGGGATGGCTGGCCAGTTGACAAACCTTGGCATTGTTGGTTGGATGTCTACTTGTGTGGCCAACTCTCTTCAGTCTTTCTCTCTGAGCTGGCCTGCTTCACTACTTGTTCTTTTGGCGTCTTACTTCTCCATCCACTACGTTTTTGCAAGTCAGGTTGGACATGTTGGGGCTTTATACTCTGCATTTCTCGCTATGAACCGGGCAGCTGGTGTTCCTGTTGTGCTGGCAGCGCTAACTCTAGGTTTTGTCACTAATCTTTTTGGTTCAATAACACACTATAGTAGTGGTCAGTCTGCTGTATATTATGGAGGTATGCCCCCCTCGCCTTAGCCATTTCCTTGTTCATGAATTTTCATTTATCAATTTATCTCTTTAGCATGTCTTTAATTGAGCATTTAGTTATAATTGCTTGAAACCATGACTATTGGGCCATGACCCACAAAAGAGAATAACCACAAGAGCCTAGACATACAAGAGGAAGTGATGAGCTGGCAAGGAGAAAAGAGAGGGAGCTCTGTGTGTGTGTGTGTGGCGTGGGGGCTAAGAAAGGATTGAGTGTTCTGTGGAGGGAGCTAGCCACTTGAAAGTTAGAGTATGATGTGCTGTCATTTTGCTTCCTTTGTAATTCATCTGAGCCAATATTCTCTATTTGACCTTTGAATTACTCCCTCCGGTCCTAAATATAGGATAAAGTTTATAGTGTAAATTGCACTACAAACTTTATCCTATATTTAGGACTGGAGGTAATAGAAAGTATATCTTTTTTTTTTTTTGATAACATGGCCATAAAATGGAAATACAACACACTAGTGAATTGAAAGAGATCCTCCTCTAGGAGTAAGATCCCTGTTCAAAATCTGCAAACATCCTGGATGAGGAATTGGTAGAACCACCAGCCCCCTATCAAGTATTGCGCATCTCTCGCCAGAAAATCAGCACACCGGATTGCTTCCCGCGGCGCATAACATAGTTCGATCTGCCAGTTTGAGAAGAGAAGATCTCGTATCGCACAAATGACTTCCTTTAGCGGATGATCCTGACCACCGTCGCGCATCACCAGGTTCAGTGCTTCCATAGAGTCGGTATAGGCTTTCACACATTGAAAATGGTGTTGCTTGCATAATTGTAGGCCTGAAAGAAGCCCCAACAACTCCGCAGAAGTGGGAGAATGCACTCCAAGTATGCGTTGGAACCCAAGAATCCAATTACCCTCCGTATCTCGAACTACCCCTCCACAAGCAGCAAATCGTTGAGCATTGACCGATCCATCTGTGTCGAGTCTGACAAAACCTTCCGGTGGCCGTCTCCACACACTGTCGTCAGCCTGTGCAGATTGAGTAACCTGAGCTGAGAAATTCCCAAAAACACTCGTCTCCATAAGCTGGAAACTAGCCTCGTGAATGATACCCTTAGGTTGGGCTCTAATCCCCTCCATCACCCCTTTGCACCGATTTTTCCATAGCAGCCACCATACGATACTGAAGATTTTTGCCCAAGGCCATCTACAAAATCTGGCAAATCCCATATTACTTGATAGATTCTCCTTAAGCCAAACCTGCAAGTTAGAACAAAAAAATCTAGTGCGACAGTTAGTTTTAACAAAAGATAGCCACACTGATCTAGCATCCTCACAGTCTCTCAGAATATGAAGTACTGTTTCCGCCCTCTGACACTCGAATGGACACTCCTCACTTTGAGTTAGACCTCTCTTTGCTCTGAGAAAGTTTGTAGGAAGTCTCTCATGAAAAGCTTGCCAAAGAAAGAATTTTATTTTTTTTGGCACTTGCAACTTCCACAGTCTCTTCCAAGGGACCGACGAGCTCTGGTATCTTGATGATGATAGAAATTTGTAGGCGTCACGGATACTGAAACGGTGATCGGAGGCATTCCTCCAGGAGAATTTATCAGCCTCACTACCGCATGGAGGTGGCACTTGAGTGATAATATTGATCACCCACTGAGGAAGAAACTCTCTCCACCTTCCTATATTCCATTGCCCATTTTCCAGTACAAAATTCCTCACCTTAGCAGAGGAGTCTAGGAGATGCATGTTCTGTTCAACATAAAATATGAGTGGCTCATCGAAAGGCGACCATAAATCCCACCAGGCATGACTGGTCATACCATTATTCAATGCTCTGCCAACTCCTCTATAGAACAGATCCCACACCTTGGTGATGCTTCTCCAGACATCAGATTGATTCTGCTTCTTTTGAACTACGGGATACAATCCCTCCCCACAGCCATACTTCCCCTTAAGGCATTTCACCCATAAAGCTTCGGGTTTAGTAAGAAGACCCCAACAAAGCTTCATAATATAAGCCTTATTTTGATTCTGTAGATCTTTGATACCTAAACCACCTTCTTCTTTATCTTGTTTAATTTGATCCCATGCAACCAGATGCATCTTCCTCCCTTCCTGAGTTTGATTCCAGAGGAAGGAACGACTAATTTGCTCGAGCTCCTTTAAGATTCCTTTGGGAAGAAGAGTGGTTTGCATCTGATAACTAGGTAAAGCAGCCAATACAGCCTTAATCAGGACTGTTCTCCCAGCAATGGTAAGAAACCTACCTTTCCAATTCGCTAGTCTCGTTCGAGTCTTCTGGATAATGGGAAAGAAGTGAAGCTTAGTGGCTCTCTTATGAAGAAGAGGAACTCCCAGATATTTACCTAGGTCCCCTGTAAGCCCTATCCCCAAATGATGAGCCAAATCCAAGGCTCTAGTAATATGAACATTTTTAGAGAACAGGACCTTGGATTTGTCAAGGTTAACCCTATGACCCGAGACCTCACAAAAGACTCTCATTACCTCTTTCATTTTCTCAATTTGCTCTAAAGATGCCTCCCCAAACAGGAGGAGATCATCCGCAAAGAAGAGATGAGAAATCACGGGTGAGTGGGGGTTAAATTTAAAGCCCTTCCAATTACCATTCGTCACTTCCTGACTGATACAATGACCAAGTCGTTCCATACACAAAACAAACAAGTAAGGGCTAAGAGGGTCACCTTGTCTGAGACCTCTTGTGGGACAAAAAGGGGTTGATGCCATGCCATTACACAAAACTTTCATAGACACCAACGAGGTACAGGCCATAATCAGCTGTATCATTTGGCTAGTCAGCCCTAAGCTAGTGAGCGTGGTTCTTAGGAAATCCCAATCAAGCCGGTCATAAGCTTTTTCCATGTCTACTTTAATGGTCACATATCCTTTCTTCCGTTTCTTATTTCGCATAGAGTGCATGGCCTCCTGCGCAATGATGATATTGTCACTGCCTTGCCTGCCTGTAATAAAACTACACTGCTGGGGCTGAATGAGATAAGACATGGCCTCCTTTAATCTGCTAGCAATAATTTTCGTTAGAATCTTGTATATAACATTGCATAGCGAGATAGGACGAAAATCTTGTACCCTGAGAGGATTATCCACCTTAGGGATCAGGACTATATTGGTATGATTAATGTCCTTAACACGCTCAGGGTCTTGCCAAACACCCCTAACCATATCACATACCTTTCCCCCGATTTTGTCCCATTGAGTCTGGAAAAAATGAGCTTGGAGGCCATCGGGTCCTGGTGCTTTGAAGGCTCCTATCATAAAAGCCGCATTCTTAATCTCAATATCATGAACATCTTTATGGATTAGCTCAAAATCCTGTTGCTTTAAGGGAGGGAAGGACGCTATCCAATTCGAGGAGTCTCTAACTTGATCATCTTTAGAATATAGGTCCTTGAAGAATTGGGTAGCCCTAAGCCTCAAGGATTCCTGGTCCCTGATCCAATTTCCATTGTCATCTTGCAAAGCATCAACATGTTGTTTTTTCCTCTTGATTAGGGTGGAAGCATGGAAAAATTTAGTATTTTTATCACCCCACTTCAACCATTTGCACCTGGACTTTTGGAACCAGAGAAGCTCCTCTTGTGCACATAATCTGCTATAATCTTGCCAAAGTTTTTGTTCAAGCTTGTAAAGACCATTAGATATATTGTTGGACCTTGCTTTATCAATTCCTTCTAATCTCCTCACAATCTGATATTTTTGCTTCGGGATACTGCCAAGAACCTTCCTGTTCCACTCTGAAGCGTCCTTCTCAAATTTTTCTGCCCCACTACACCAATCTAAATTATCCCAAGCTTTACGAACCACCTCCTGAAAACTATCCTCTAAGGACCATGCTGGGTGGTATTGAAAATGGGTCTCAGGTCGGTGGTTAGGCATATGACCTCCCTCCGCAACAATGAGGACTCTGTGATCAGACTTATAACGCAGCTGGTGAAAGACCTTGCTTCTAGGAAATTTAAGCTCCCACTCTAAATTCCCAAACACCCAATCAAGCCTCTCCTTAATACCCTTCTTTTCCCAAGTAAATCGCTCCCCCACAATAGGAATTTCAAGAAGATTGGAATCTCTAATACAGTCTGAGAACTGCTTCATAGCTCTAATAGACAGGTTGGAACTCCCTAATTTATCAGCAGGGTTTAGGAAAGCATTAAAATCCCCAATTACCATCCACGCTTCGTGAATGGAAGAAGCAATATCCTTCAGACCATCCCACAAACTATCCCGTCTAGAAATCGCAGGTTCACCATAGACAAAAGTAGTAAAAAAATAACTTTGAGAATTCCTATCAGTCAGCTTACAATGGATAAATTGAGTACTAGAAAATAAATAATCAACCTGAATGTTATTATTATCCCAGAGCACCCAAATACCCCCAGCAAACCCCGAAGCTTCCAATCTAATCCAATTACTAAAACCTAATTTGAGAGAGACAGCATCCGCCCTAGAGCCACTAATTCTGGTCTCAAGAAGGCACAAAACATCAATCTTATACTTTCTAACAATTTCTTTAATGGTGGAAGGGAAAGCACGACTCCCCGCACCTCTACAATTCCATGAAGCGACTATCATGATAACAAAAATAAAAGCAACCCAGAGAGGAAGGAACACTTACATGTTCAGATGCTTAGGGTCCTGCGTGTTCCGAACTCCCTCTAAGCTTTGTATATCTGGATTGACCAAATCGGCATGCATAAAGTCATCCCTAACATCATCCTCAAATTGAGACGGGTTTTGGAAAGGCTTAGGACGAGCATTTGTGCCTTGCATACTATTTTCACTCTTTTCCTTCATGTAGGCATCACATTCCCTATGAGAATTCCCTGCTGGACCTTCAAGTAATAACATGCCATTTATCTTATTTGTTTCATGTTCGGCCTGTACTTGAATTGGCTTGGAGGTAGATTGATTAATATTGCCTCCCACCATGATATGCTCCCTGCGGCCCAAGGGAGAATGCTTGTGATTGTGAGTCTTCGGCCCATTTAAGGGTCTAGTTGCACTTGGCCCATCTGATGAGGGCTCCTTCTTCCTATTGGATTTCCTTTCAATCCAAAGCCCAATAGGCTTGTCTTCCTCTTCAGCATCCGTCGATCGCAGACCTGGTTTCTCTTTCAGTCCATTCCGTTTCCCTTCTCTTGTCACTTCGGCCTTCTTCCCTGGCAAGTTCCCCGACAATCCCGCTCCATCTCTGCCACCCGCCGCCTGCGCCTTCTGAGCTAACACAGCCCTTTCTGATCGGTGGCTCTGACCCATGTTAACATCAACATCCCCAAATGTCTCGTCTTCTCCCTCCAACCCAGCTAGGGGACCAAATCGCGACCTAGCGCCGTTCTTCCCAGTAGATTTGCTTGCCCGAGGTCCGCTGCTCTAATCCGGCTTGGGTTCCCGAGGAGATGTCCGTTTGGGTGATCGGATCTTGTTTGGCCGGCCGACTATCATCCACGGTCCGAATTCATCATCGGCATTTGGGACTTGCTTCGCCGTCGACGAACTTGGCCCGAGATTTTTCTGCTGCACGGTGGACCCATTTTCGGGTTGGCTTGAAGAGGCAAAGGTCCATTGACAATTCTCCTTCCGGTGCCCATATCGCCCGCACGCAAAGCAGATGAGGTTGAGTCCCTCATATTCAACTTGGAATGCCAGATTCGCTGCAATCACTCGAGGTACCAATTTTTTCCTCAAGTCAACTTCCACACAGATTCTGGCGTATTTTCCCCTTTCAATTCTGGCTGTATCAGATGATAAATCTGAAGGATTTAACATGTCCACCTTCATAGTCTTCCCTATCCTATTACCCAACCTGGTAATGAAGGTCTTGTTATAGCACTGCATAGGAATGTTAGGTATCCTGACCCAAAGTGCAATCCTACCCAGGGAGTTAGTGAACGGATCAAAATGTGGGGACCAACGTTGGACAAGAATGGTATGGTTCTGAATCACCCACGGACCATCAAATAAAACTCTGTGATATATCTGAGCCCATCCTTCCTTTGGGAGAAACCTAACTAAGAAATAGTTATTTGGCAAATCTATTAGATCAAACTCATGTGTCTTCCACAACCTGGATAGGTGGGTTTTCGGTGTGTAGACATTATACTTACGACCTAATACCGTAATGATTAGTCCAGCATTCCATGGTTTGCACCATTCACTATATTCTTCTGCTGAAACAGGGACCACAGGGTGCTGATTCATCAGAGTCTTGATCTCATCTGTAAGCTCAGGTAATTCCCATTCTCTATTAAGAACATCTGAGAGAAGTGCCTCGTCCTCTACACAACCATCCCCATTCTCAATGCCATTGAAACCCATTAGTGAGGCTTTGTAAGAGATAAGTTTTTTCTCAGTGCTGGGTGGAATTTTCCCCTCCGTGCTATCATGGTCCATGCAATCCTGAGTATCTGATTCCTTCTCTGTAGGGCTGCCATCATCCATTTCGGTATCCTCGGCCAATGAAGAAGATATTTCATTCTTTTTTTTCTTTTTACTCCCACAAACTAGAAGGTCCGATGGCCGGTCCGGTGGAAGCTTCCGTTGTAGTTGCTCACTCATACCAGCAAAGAAATTTGTGCACGCTTTTCAATAGAGAGAAAATCCTTCCTTCCTTTCTCTTAAGGACTTTTAGTAGAAAGTATATCTTGTCTTTCATAACATAAGTAATACAAGATTACAGTGGGTTCCCTTATCTGTCACGGTTCAAGTGCATATATCTATCAATCATATCAATCATATGAACTATATGTTTTTTTTCCCGATTCTCATGCACTTTTTTCTCATTCTCCCTCTCATTTTACTCTTGTTTGGTTGATGTTACGATAACTGGAATAGAAAGGAAGCTTTTCTTTCTTTTCTTTCTTTTTGGTAAAAAAAAGCGATTTTTAAATCTTAGATGACCTGCAAAAATGAACCTTCTAGGAGACCAATTTTTTACTTGCTCTTAATTTAACATCCCTTCCCTGCTCTTTCTTTCTTATTAATTTCAAGATATGTTAAAGCCTGGTAGCTGATGGTGTTATAATTTTTCTGTTTTTTTGACAGCTGGTTATGTGGACCTTCCTGATATATTCAAAATTGGGTTCATTATGGCTATGTTTAATGCTATCGTCTGGGGAGTTGTTGGCACTTTCTGGTGGAAATTTTTGGGCTTTTATTGATTTTTCATTTCAATGTAAGTAATAGTGATTTTCCTTGTTTCAATCAGCCATTCTTCTTAGCAACCAAAAGAACAGGTCTTCTATTTGAGGGCAGTTCATCATTTTGACATGATAATTAAAGTCTGCATTTTAGTTTTATCCATTAGTTGATATCTTTATGGTTATCAATGCTTTATTGCATACAGTCAACAATATGTGGATAATTATTTTGCTGCTAATCTAAATTGAAGATTTGAAACTGATTTTATCTTCCTTTTTGGCAGAGGTTTGCATGTTTAATTAATTAAGCTAACATTTCAATATTTAAATATTCTGAATGATTGAACCCTCTTAAAAATCCAGGAAACTGGTTGTGATATAACTTTCTTCTATCATTTGAAGTTGAAATTTGAGTCTGCATATCATTCATGTCAAATAAAAAGACAAGATTTGCCCTCATTTATTTATGCAGCTTCTAACTTTGGTTTATACGCACACAAATCATCATCGCATTGTGCTGTTCTCTCTCTAACACTCACACGCTAAGTTATGATGAAGAGGTATTCCAGTGCTTCTTCTTCCTCTTGCTCTTCTTCTTCTCCATTTCCGTCGCCTTCTTCTTCGTCGTCTTCTTCTCTTGAGTTTCAGAATCCTGATTAGACGGAAACGCGAGGCAGAGCGAGTAATAAGCGAGCCAGCAGAATTGGTAACGGTAACGGTAGTGGTAATAATGATGATAATAAGTCGAAGAAGGTGAAAGCTATAAGCTCGAGCTCTTCCGCCATTAATGGCGGACGAAGAAGTTCCGAGTCACTAGGTAAGTAACTGACTAATCTTCGATTGATCTATTGTAGTGAGAATTGATTGCTGTGTGGTTTGATTGAATTGAGATTTTCCGATTTTGGACTGAACTGAAATTGAGATTGATTGTGGAAGAAAGAGGCGACGATTGCCGTCGCTTATTCATGAACTGAAAGAGACGTTTTGAATTTTTGCGTTTTTCTGGTTTGTTTATTGAAGTGGATTTTGAATTTGTATTTGCATGTGAGAGTAATTTTCGGTTTTGATCTCTGGGCATCGATGGACTGGGAGGTTTGAAGCTCATCTCTGGGATAAGAGTTGCTGGAATAATCTCCGCCTATGTGAGAGGAATGGTGGTAGACGTTAGGGTTTAATCTAATTGTCAAAGAAGTGAATATGGAAGCTGTGAATTATTTTAAAGGATAAAGTTGTCTTTTATAAATATATTAATTTTGAAATGTTACTATAAAATAACTCATAGCAACCCATTTTAAAAAGCATATCAAAAATCATTCTTGTAATTAGTATTGTATTACATTCCTATTACATTATATTACACTACATTGCAGGTGGTAATGCAATCTAACCAAATGCGCCCTTAATTAGTTTGAGATATTCAATGTGCCAAAAGTCCATGGTGGGCTTATCCTAACCTAGCTTCAGCAGGACTCTACTCAGAAGAGAGTAAAATTTCAAAGAAGCTTGATAATGATTTCTGTAAGAAACCATGAAATAGGACCAAAGGAGCAGCAATAAAGAAGCCATAGGTTCAACTTAGAAGGGGAGAAAAAAAAATAGGCATTATTACATCCAGAAAGTACTAGAAATGATAACATATTGGCCAATGTGAGTCCTCATAACTCAACCCACCTGAACTTTTCTCTTTATTGTCACCAAACCAAAAAGAAGAGACAACATATAAACTATTTCAGGCCTACAATAATGTTCTTGGGTGGTTTCAGCTTGCAAGTGGCAACTATTTCAATTAGACAGGATAAAAATGGATCCACCTTGCAAACATTTCATAGGCTCTTTGATTGTAGTACTCTGTGGGAGAATGCCCTGAACCCTGTTAAAACCATAGACACAAAACATTATTTGTTTTATTCATTCCTTAGTCTCACAAGGAGAAATAACTTGTGATGATTTTCCTTACCTTGAGAGTTAAATATGTCAATATATATGCATAATTCTGATATATAACTTTGTACCTGCACCAATAACTAATACTCAGATTCATATGAAAGATGCAGCCAACCTGTCATCCAGCTGATGCATGTTTTGCAGGCTATAAACCGGACCAGCACCAATTTTTAGGAATCTTGAAGTATGTTTGTTTTCTTGTTGGAAACCACCAAAACCATGATTTTAGTGATTTCTAATGTAAAACTAAAGACATACTTAACCGTCAATGTTGTCCTAACACTTGAACTCAATGCGCATAGACACATGCTAAAGCATGGAAGAAAGAAAGGAAATAAAAGACAAGAAAAGAAAAATCAACTATAACTATGACACATTTGGCTCAGATAATATACAACTCTTTTTGAGAAAGTGCTAACCCTATGTTTGGATGGGAAGAAAAGTTAGGAGGAGAGAAAATGGAGAGAAGAGAACACTGGAGAGAGAATGTTATCAATCCTCTTGTTTGGATGGAGGAGAGAAAACAAGGTGGAAAGAAAATAAGCAAATATATGAATGACTACAGAGATGGAGTGGAGATGAGGTATGTGTGAGTACAGAGGTGGAACACACATTTTCTCTCCATCGATGGAGAGAAAATTTTTGGGGGAAATGGGGTCTCTCCCGCTTTTCTCTCCTCTCATCCAAACAAGGGAAAACTTATTTCTCTGCTTATTTTCCTCCCTAATTTTCTCTTCATCCAAATAGAGGTAAAGGAATTCACAATATAGAAAAATGTCAATTAATTTTAATTAACCCTTTACTATATATTAATTAGGAAAAAATGACTTATAAATAGGCACAAATAGAATACATATGTAGATTTGAAGCTTGCATATGTGTGTGTGTGTAGTCACTCACCCTGCAACCTGACCATCCACAAACCAAGGACGCCAAGAATACTCTTCAGTGATATTAAGGTCCTTTATCCATTGTTCTGTGGCTAAATGTGGGACAACAAGGTCATGATCACCCCTACGGAACAATAATAAAGAGGAAAACAAAACAAGCGAAGCATTTTTAATTAGCTGACCTAAAGTGAGTGAAACTTGAACTTCATTATGGAAAATCTGATTTATATGTATGTTGTTTGAAATATAATCAGCCCTTGAAAGAAGAAGTTGAAGACTCAAAAGATACTTACGTATAAAGCAAAACTTGTAAGTCCGTTTTAGTAAAGTTCTTTTGGTAGCTGAAGACAGATTTAAGATTTTGATTGTATAGATCCTGCAGGACAAGATTGCATCTGTACCACTTCTCTACGGTTCCCTGTATGCAGTTTGAAAATTGTGAATGAATCATATATATGACAATAAAATGAGATGGTGGGATTGTTAGATCTAGTCTTGAAAGAGGAAAATATTAGTTTGTACATTCCTCTTGGTTTCAAATATTAGTCACTTCTTCAAATTGTGTACATCGTTAAATGCATTTTTCCTTAAATACCTCTCTTTAACATGTGGGACTCAAAAAACTATGAGGGGGGAAATTAGAGAAGACATGAAGATTAATTCAATTTACTATTGCAAGGAGTTCAATCATTTAATTAGGGGTGAATTTCATAAACAACTGTTCTTTGCTATGAATTTAATTAGTTAGGCTACTTTTAATTAATTCTCTTAGCATCCATGAAAAAGGCATTTGTGACTTATATATGAGACCAAATGGAGTATTTAATATGTGTTTGGTCAATATATAAAAATACAGAGAGACCAATAATATACCTCTCTGATGTGAAGTGCTTCTTTGACAGTCTCATTATTTGCCCATGCATATGAAAGTACATAAGCAAAATTCTGTACATGAACAATGGGTGAGTATAGTTTTATGAAGTATGAAAAATATTGGTATGGAAGGGCAATAAGGTAAAATCACAATAGGCAGGTATAGATAGTTATAGACCTTGCAATACCATGGTGGATGAGATAGGCCAGAGAAATGTCTTGATTTCTCTACTTGCAAACTTCTTCTTACAGAGTAACTCTCATCTTCATTTGGTTTTGGTGAAACAGTCACACACTTTGGGCCCAAAACATTCGCAGTAAAAATATCATTCAGCAGCTGCAAATTTTGAAATGCAGTACATATATCAGATAATTAGGTTAGACAATTATTGTTTTTTTTTGTAGTAAAATGTTTGATATAAAAAAAAATTAATGCTAACAGGTAATTTAAAACAGGAGAGAGTAAGACCTCATCAATTTTTCCAAGTGCTTCTTTACATTCCGTATTAGAGGGGTCCACTTTATAATACTGTCCATTGCAGCTCTCTTTGGCTCTCTGTATGAGCACAAACATCAAACCATTTCTCACATTAGAAATATGTTTTTGCACTTTTTTAATAAATTTATATAATGGATGCAATTAACAGAAGTCTGATCAAATTTTGATTTGATTACCTGGTGTTGTTCCTTTGCAATAAGTCCCAATCTGTAAGCTACCTCTATTTTTGCATTTTGTTCTAACTCATCATCTTGATGTGGAGACCCACTTATCAATCCCTAAATACACCCATTTTTTGAAAATAACATTAGAACTTAAAACACACATCACATATTTGTATGTATAAGATTACAAAATATTATTATTATAGAAAATCATGCATCACTAACTATGAACTTCAAGTGTGGCAGTATTCCAGCATCATTATCTGCAGTTTCATTTTGTAGTAGCAAACTGATATGAGTAGTGATTGATGAAATTGAACTGAACTGAAATAGTGATTGAAATAAGTTTCAGATTTTTTAAATCTCAGCAAAGGTTTGAGTTTGCTATGAAAATTTATCATCATGGGTTTCATATTTTTGAGGTTAGAAGGAGATGATAAAAGGTTGATTATTCATAATTACCATCTAATATATGCTGAACAATGAGTGGCGCAACTATGCCACTATATGAATCACTTGCTATGACCAGCCGATTGTTCATGTACTGAGGGTGTTCTACCAGCCACTGCAATAGTTGGAGTCCAAGTTACAACAAGTAAATGCTACAATTCTTTGCTTCTGAGTAAATCAGAGTTCACATTCATTATTTGTCCTAAAATCACTACTTCCTCTGCTCCTTCTTATAAGAGCTTAAAATTTGAATTGTCTTGATCATTTTTATAAGAGCTCAACAAAAGTTATCGCAACATTTATAGAGTTTTTTTTTCCATTTATGCCCTCATTAATTATATATATTTCATTAATTAAAGGGTTGGTGATACTTGCGTTTACTCTATTTCTCTCTTACTTGCCCCCTCATAAATAAGGGCACATTTAAAAACAAAAAAAAGTCTATTTTACGACGTACTTATTATTTTTAACTACTTTTAACTTTTTTCTTAAACCATGTAATTCTTTAGGATTGAGCATGTCTTTTTGTTATTTAGGATTGAGTATGGATCGGAATGGGTAGGGCCTGATCCTACCTGTTTCAGCCCAGCCCAGCTTAGCCCAATTTGAACAAGTAGAGTTGGGCACGGTGCACACTCCTACTTTGATTCAAAGTGTCATTCATCTTGTCCTTTACCATTTGTTCTAGTAACTATTAACTAGTGTTTTATATTTTTCAATATGTGAGTGTTGAAACACTAAATACTAGTTTTCATGTATGTGAAAAGTATGTTCCACTTGTATCTATTGTAATTTCATACCTTCCTCAGATCATTATGAGGATTAAGCTAACTTTTGACATACTTGCACAATTCTAAGCAAAATTTCAGAAAAAGATGCCATTCAAGATATATGTGAAACATTCTGTTATTGATCAAAATGTGTGTGGCTTTCACATTGATGTGACTATTTTCTTTGAAATTTTTTGAGCAAACCATAAGGGAGTAAACTGTAATAAATACATCCCTACACACACACACACACCTTTCTTAAGAACTTGTAAGTTTGTCTTGCTGATGATGTGTCTGATACAACCAAATCTTGTGGGTCCTTGGCATATGAGAATCCAGTGCCCACAGGTGCATCTAGAAATATAATGCTAGCAGTCTGCCAAATTGATGATCAAACATTAGATATTAGATGTGTGTGTGTGTGAGCAAATTGAAAGGACCATTACAGAAAAATACAATACTACCCTTCACCTTTGTCCACGGATAAGGTCTCAAATATAACTCTGGTAAACCTCCATTATAGTATGACTCATTGAAAGCCAGTGGACCTGCAACAAAAAAAATGCAATTTTTGGGTACAAGATACTGAGTTTTTAAGGGTTTGTTGAATTTCATGTTGACCATAGATTTAGTTGATTTACTGAATAGTGTTCTCACTACAAAAAAAAAAAAAAAGAGCTTATTATCTTGATGGAATTTCCGTCGCTACATTTTATGTGGCAAATTCGTTTACCGAAGGAATTATCAACGGAATTTTTTTCGTCAGTAGCCCGTTGGTAATTACGTCGGTAATTTTATCAAAAAATTTATTTTCCGAAAGATTCTCCTTCGGTAATAGCATTTTTTTTTTTGGGTAGTGTCTTGAAAGATAACTCATATGAAACCTGATGCTGAAGTTTAGACAACATAGTGATCCATAAATGAAGACTAAATGAGAAAGAAGAAAATGAATCATACCAGTTTGGTAGAAGAAACCATTAAAACCAGAACAACCAGGACCTCCCACTATGTATAGCAAAAGAGGATCAGTTTTTGGATGGCCTGTAGATTCCACAAACAGATAGTACAGTTCTGACTGCTCCACCCGTATATATCTTCATCATATATACCCAGACAACAACACAGTAAATCATTGAGTTATATCATCTATATATATGTGTGTGTGTACAGAAACACACACAAATTGAAAGAGATAGCGAAACGAGGAACATTATTGAGCAGGTACCCAGATTCTAGTTTGAAAGGGAGTTCCCCAGGAAAGCCAGGAAGAGACTTGACTATGTGGCCACAATCTGCATTTCTATGCAGAAACAGAAGAAGCAGAAGATTTGTGAAAACCCAGCTAGCTAATAAGTGAAGCTGAAGATTTGGCGCGATTTTCTTTGTGTGAATCAAGTTGTGGAACACGTTTTCTTTGTTCATAGTTTCGTGTGTGCATTTCTTATTGTGGTACTGAGTCCTGACATGGCTTCATTAATTCCTACTTGTATGCATGTCATCAACTAATTTTCTTCGTTTTCTCAAAGTCGCACGTTTTGGAAATTCTTCAACGAGTGACACATACGACAACGAGAATCGTAGTTAGAGATTCCTGATGTTGGTTGATGGGAGACAGATATACTCCCTTCCGCCTTTAATTTAGGAATTAATTGGGGAAGTTGATGTTGGTCTTAAATATAAGGAAAAATTACTTCTAGGTCCTAAGGAAACAAGATATTATTAGAAAAATTCCTGGAAAAACTAAAATATTTGAAAAGCCCATAGACTTTTCTGATATTATTTCCCAAAGTCAAATGACACAAAAGCTCCTCTTCTATTGTTTCTCTCTCTCACGTTTTCAGCTTTCTCTCTCACATTTTCAGCTCGTAGATCTGTGCTCTCTCTCTACAGTTTCATTTTTTGTGATGGTGAAAGGCGAAGCTTTGAGGTGGTGAAAGATTTGTGAGATGAGATGTAAAATAGAAGGAAGAAGAAGATGAAAGGAAAGTGGTGGGATTTTTTTGATATTCAAGCTTTTGCCATTTTTAAAGAAGGAAAGGATGAAGATAATGATGATGATGAATAGTCCAACCTATATATCCCCCTTTTCCAACCTCATTGAAACCCCATCTCATAGTGGTGAGTGCTGTGAAAAAAAATTAAATTGTTAATTCGCACAGTTGTAGTTGTTAATATAATTGTAGTAGTTGTTAATACGAAAAATGAGGTTGAGTGTCATGGTGCTCTGTTTTTGGGAAAGGAAATAAAGGAAGTAGTGTATTTGAAGTGATGGGGTGCTATGAAAATGTTGATATCGGAAAAAAAAATTGTTGTTAATTCGTATAGTAGTAGTTGTTAATATAACAATTGTAGTTATTAATACGGAAAATGAGGTTGGGTGTCATGGTGCTCTATTTTTGGGAAAGGAAATAGAGGAAGTGGTGTGTTTGAAATGGTGGGGTGCTATGAAAATGTTGATACGGAAAAATAAATAAATTGTTGTTAATTCGTGCAGTAGTAGTTGTTAATATAACAATTGTAGTTGTTAATATGGAAAATGAGGTTGGGTGTCATGGTGCTCTGTTTTTGGGAAAGGAAATAGAGGAAGTGGTGTGTTTAAAATGGTGGGGTGCTATGCAAATGTTGATATGAAAAAAAAAAACAAATTGTTGTTAATTCGTGTAGTAATAGTTGTTAATATAATATTTGTAGTTGTCAATACGGAAAATGATGTTGGGTGTCATGGTGCTCTGTTTTTGGGAAAGGAAATAGAGGAAGTGGTGTGTTTGAAGTGGTGGGGTGTTATGAAAATGTTGATATAGAAAAATAAATAAATTGTTGTTAATTCGTGCAGTAGTAGTTGTTAATATAACAGTTGTAGTTGTTAATACGGAAAATGAGGTTGGAAAAAAATAAACACACTCAACAGGATGTGAATATACGCTTTTAGAGTTGTAAACATACCATCCGTCATACTTAATGTGAGAAAACATCGTGTCAGAGCGAAACGTGTGGGAGGTTGTGAAATGTACTCAACAGGTTGTGAATACATGCTTTAAGAGTTGTAAACAACACAATATCTTACGAATGCTTAATGTGAGAAAACAAGTTGTAAATCATAAACGTGTGAGAGGTTGTAAAACACACTGAACCTGTTATGAAAACACGCTTTACCAGTTGTAAACAGAACAACCGCTAGAGCACTATGAGAATCAACCATTCCCACTTCAAACACACCACTTCCCCTGTTTCCTTTCTAAAAAATAGAGCACCATGACACCCAACCTCATTTTCTGTGTTAATAACTACAACTATTATTTTAACAACTACTACTGCACGAATTAATAACAATTTATTTTTTTTCCATATCAGCATTTTCATCGCACCCCACCACTTCAAACACACCACTTTCTCTGTTTCCTTTTCCAAAAACAGAGCACCATGACACCCAACCTCATTTTCTGTATTAACAACTATAACTGTTATATTAACAACAACAACTGCACGAATTAACAACAATTTATTTTTTTTTATATCAGCATTTCCATAGCACCCCACCACTTCAAACACACTATTTCCTCTGTTTCCTTTCCCAAAAACATATCACCATGACACCCAACCTCATTTTCCGTATTAACAACTACAACTGTTATATTAACAACTACTACTGTACGAATTAACAATTTATTTATTTTTCCATATCAACATTTTCATAGCACCCCACTACTTCAAACACATTACTTCCTCTATTTTCTTTCCCAAAAACATAGCACCATGACACCCAACCTCATTTTCCGTATTAACAACTATTACAATTATATTAACAACTACAAACATCACGAATTAACAACAATTTAATTATTTTTCAGAACACCCACCACTATGAGATGGGGTTTCAATGAGATTGGAAAAGGGGGATGGGTTGGAATATTCATCATCATCATTACCTTCATCTCTTCCTTCTTTAAAAATGGCGGAAGCTTGAACATCAAAAAAATTCCACCACCTTCCTTCCATCTTCTTCTTCCTTCTATCTTACATCCCATCCCATAAATCTTTCACCACCTCAAAGCTTCGCCCTTCACCATCGCAAAAAATGAAACAATAGAGAGAGACAGCACAGATCTATGAGCTAAAAACATGAGAGAGAGAGAGAGAGAGAGAGAGTGAGCTGAAAACGTGAGAGAGAGAAATAATAGAAGAGGGGCATATATGTCATTTGACCTTGGAAAATAATATTAGAAAAGTTCCTAGGGACTGTTCAGATATTTCAGTTTTTTTAGGGACTTTCCTTGGCACCTAGGAGTGATTTTCCCTAAATATAATATCAATTTTTCATAGTTATCGCTTTTTTTTTTTCTAATTTCTCCCTATTAATGTTCTGTTAACAATAATCAAGTAAGAGAGATGAGAAAATTAAGGAAGATGATTATGATATTTGGGGGGGAGGGGAAAAAGCATATCATATTAACTAACCTCCTTAATGTAATAAAATTAGGTAAACAAGTGTTACAATAAGGATTTGGGTTCACTTCAAGAGATTTCTCATTTGTCTAGTTTAATAATCCAATATAGAAAGAGGGTTTGACAAGCTCACAAGAGTGTTTTTTAATCTAATCAAGATTACCTGAGTCTGAGCATGAAAAAATATGTTATTTTTTAAAAAGTAAAGGTGTATCCAGAACCCCGAACTATTTTTAGAGTTACAACTAACACCTTAAAGTATTTAGTGGTAAAATTTTAACCTTAATATATTAAAAACGGTGCAATCATCACCCCAACTAACTGAGTTTAACCTTTGTTTACTCCCCTATGGCAAACTCTCTTTTTCCAGCAACAAAAATGGTTTAAGGTTAAAATTGCACAATTGAATATTTTAGGATGTTAATTACATCTCTAAAAATAGTTAGGAGTATTGGGGGCAAATTTTCCCCTTTTTTTGTTTTTTTAACTAGTCATTATTTTTTTTCAATAATTAGTATGAGTTTTGTGCGTTTCAATAACTAGTTAAGGATTAGAAATGTCTAATACAAGTTTCTATGCTCATGTTTAATGCAACTCAGTGTGCTCTAATTTAATATTCCCGCTGTCATTGAAAATCTTAAAAAATAAAAAACTTATTTTTTTTAAATATAGATTCTATTAAGTTAAAATATGTATCCGTAACCTTTTATTTTTCTCTAAATATTATCATTACATATCTGATATCTCATTGTCAACCATTCTTATCTCAGCTACTGGCCTGATTTGCCCACTTGTTAAATTTTTTAGCACGGGTGTCTCTTTGCAAATTTAACAGAGATGAGTTAGTTACTTGTATGTAGGATATCCCACAGTCAAAATAACTAATTTTCAACTTAGGAACTGAGTGTTTGGTTGATACAAATCGTCATCTTCATCTGAATGAATGAAGAATAAACATAGGCAAACCACTGATTATATTATAATAAAACATGATGGATATCACACTAGTAAAAAAAAAAAAAAAAGACTTCTAACATAGGTTAGAAATAACTCTTTGCAATGGTTGTGATGATCTGAAACTGGCGTACAAAATATTTTTTACACCGGTTGAAAAAGCAACCAAGGTAAAAAAGTCTATGTGTTTATTTGAATTAATGGTAGAAACTGTTTTTTTAACAGGATTTATGGTGTACGAGATAAGTATGTGAGAAGAGTTTTGTCTCAGCTTATGTGAATGTGCTTTTCTTACGGTAACTCAAACATGTACTAAAAAGTTCACTTTCTACGCATCATTAACCATATAACTTTTTGGGAAAATCTCACATAGATCCTAATGACCATAAAAAATATCAAAAAAAGTTTCAATATGTCAGTATAGTCACATACACTTATCAATAAAGCAAATTCACATTTGAAATTTATATCATTGAGTTCTGTAAGGACTTTTTTGATAGAAGAATCTATACTGAAACTTTTTTAATATTTTTCTGTTTCTTAGGACTTGAGTGAGATTTTCCCTAACTTTCTTCTGTCTTTTGAAGTAGAAATTTGAGTTTGTATATCATTTATGTCTAATTTAGATTGGGATTCTGAATTCAAAATCTTAAGTAGCTTGAGATATTCAATGTGCCAAGAGTTCGCAAGTGGAATTTTCAAAAGGGAAATGTGGCAAGACCAGGACAGGGAAAAATGGAAACGGTAGAAGCAAAGGTCAAAAAAATAAATATTGAAATGTCTAGATCAGTGAGTTTACAAAGGAGACTGCAAAACACAAGAAAAATACTCCCTTTGATCTTTTTTAGAAAGACCCATTAACTACTTTATGTAGATTAAGTAATTCAGTTAAAATTAGTTAATAGTTTTACTTATTTTTAAATAGGTCCGGATGATTTTTCTATGTTTATATTAGGTCCTGATTGTTTTAGCTGTTTTTAATAAGGACCTTGAAGTTTTTTTTCCTTCTCTTTTTTTTTTCCATGTCCTTATAATTTCAAATAATTTTTAATCAGGTTTCTGTAGTGTTTTTTAATCAGTCACTTGAAATTACAAGTACCTAACTAAAAATTTAGTAAAACTATAGAGACTTGGAAACTAATTTTCTCATGCGTTTAAAATTTCAAAATTACCCTAAATGAAATCCATTAATTAGATGAGGTTGCTTGGTTAGCTGAGTTTGTTTAATTAGTTGGGAAATATCGATCACATCAAAGAACATTCAGGAGGGAAGTTAATATTTTGGACAAAGGATCTTATTTTAAGAATGATGGAGATTGATTATTGGTTTGATCATGGCTTATTCTAATGAGAGTGTATGATTTTTATTCTATACTTCCATTTGTAAACTTCCAAAAATATAATATCATTTGATGTTTGGTGGTCTCGTTCGGTGTAAAGGCAAGGGAAAGATAAACCTGATCCCTTTGTTATTGATTTCTGGTTGTGTTGTCTCTGATCAAGTTATTAAGGGCTCAATGGCAAATTTGTTTGCCATATGCTTCCCCATACGATTTCCTCTTTCACAGTACATAAAATACTCTTTTTGATTCTTAATATAAGAGCTGCTGATACAGGATAGGGGAAGGGGAAAGGAGTGGAGAGAGAATAAGAGAGAAAAGGTAGAAGGAGATGAGAAAGAATAGAGGAGAGTTAGAGAGAGGAAAGGAGAGTGGACAATAAGAAATGAACCTAACCCTAGGAATTAATGATGAAATATTTTATAATGTAATTACAATAAAAAAGAATTGATAACATAACTTTCTAGAATTCTGAATTAAATGCAAATAACATTATTAATGATAAAATATGACAACCAATCAACAGTAAAACAAAATATTCCCTCTTCAACTCATTAGTCATAAAAATCCTTGGTTGTCTTTAAATCTCGTAGAATCTTTTATTATTATTTTCATCTTCTGTTTCTATCTCTATTAGCTACTTAATTAATTTGGGTAGATTAAAATAATCAAGTAAATTAGTCATTTGTACAAATATAACATGATCTCCCTAAGCTACCCTTTGTATAACAAAAGTTTCGTGACTATTTAAATTTGATTGCGATAACTGTAGAGAAAGTATGAATAAGGGTAGTTTGAGGAAAATAGCGATAAATTGGATTAAGGTCTTACATTTACGGCTAAATCTGACTCCCAACCAACTCTTATATTTAATACAGGAGGACTAGAACATTTCATAGTTGATTATTTTTTGAAAATTTTCAAAGAAGCTTTAATAATGACTTCTGAAAGAAACCATGAAATAGGACAAAAGGAGACTCTCACTACTACAAAAAAGTAAAGCTGTGGCGCTAATAATTGCATTAACTGTGGCGCTAGAGAAGTGCCACATATCTAGATGCCACTAAAAAAAGCTGTGGCGCTTGGAAGCGCCACAATATTTTAAAATTTTTTTTTTAAAAAAAGACCCTATTGTGGCGCTTGCTCAAGCAAGTGCCACAGGAGGGGGACCTCCTGTGGCGCTTGCTCAAGCAAGCGCCACAGTAGGGGGGCCCTACTGTGGCGCTTGCTTGAACAAGCGCCACAGGAGGTCCCCCTCCTGTGGCACTTGCTTGAGCAAGCGCCACAATAGGGTCTTTTTTTTTTTTCTTTTTTCTTCTTCTTCTTCTTTTTTTTCCTGTGGCTCTTTTTTATGCTTCCTGATTGTGAAATTTTATATAAAATGAGTGGATTTCGTGTTTATCATCTCCACAAATTGTCAATCTTTCTATTTTATATTTCAACCTATTATATATATATATATATATATATATATATATATATAATTTTCATATTTAAAATTCAAGTTCCCCAACAATAATGTTCTTACATTAATACTCTCCAAAGCTAACATAAAAAATATCACAATACAAGAACTTGATATGTGAACACAGTACATCAACAACTAATTAAGTAAATTAAAAGATTACTAAAAAACGCAAGCTTGTCGGCAAAAAAATTTAAACAAAGCAAAGAGGCAAACGAAACAAGCTAGGTTTTCATTCTTTCCTATTAAATTAGGAACATAAAGGCAAACGTTATATTACGGTTTATCTTGACTAAAAAAAAAATTTAAACAAAGCAAACTAGAATGAAATAGTCTTCTTCTTACAAATCTATTAATTGACCAGCGCAGGGAGTGGGAGACCACGTTGGTGATGCTAGCTTGAGTGACGAGTGAGCGTGTGGGTGTGTTTTTTAGTGTGAAGATGATAGGAAATGGAGGGAGGGGGTCGACGGATCCACTAAGAAGATGAGAAAGGGAAAGTAGTTTAATGGAGGAGAGAGTAGTTAAATAATTAAAGTGGAGTAGTAGTCAAAAAGAGAAGGAATGGGGGGCGGACACAAAACCACTACGCGGGAAATGAAATAATTGTGGTCAAAAAGAGAAGTTGAATTTTTTTTTTTTTTTTTTTAAAAATGTGGGCAATTGTGGCGCCTAAATAATTAGGCGCCACAATTGCCTCTTTGTTCAGCTGTGGCGCCTAAGCATTAGGCGCCACAGCTGAACAATACATTAGCATGTGTGGCGCCTATTTAATTAGGCGCCACACATGCCCACATTAAAAAAAAAAAAAAAAAAAATTTCAATGCTGCAGCTGTGGCGCTTGGTGGGTTAGGCGCCACAGCTGCTTTTATGGCCCCAACTGTGGCGCCTGTGTAGGCAGGCGCCACACTAGGCCTCCTCAATTGTGGCACTTAATCTATTAGGCGCCACAGCTGGTACCGAAAATTTAAAAAAAAAAATTATAGAGGTAAAAAAAAAAAAAAAAAGAGAAGCTGTGGCACTTGTTTAAAGAAGTGCCACAAAATGTGCGCCACCTTTTACCCTTTTTGTAGTAGTGTCTATTAAAGAAGTCATAGGTTCAACATAGACAAAATTAATAGGCATTACATCCATAATAAAGTACTGGAAATGAGTACATATAAGCCTATGTGAGTACTTGAAACTCAACTAACCTAAGCTTTTGTCTTTATTGTCAAAACAAATTAAACAAAATCAACATAGCAATAATGTTCTTGGGTGGTTTCAGCTTGCAAGTGGCAACTATTATCAATTAGACAGGATAAAAATGGATCCACCTTGCAAACATTTCATAGGCTCTTTGATTGTAGTACTCTGTGGGAGAATGCCCTGAACCCTGTTAAAACCATAGACACAAAACATTATTTGTTTTATTCATTCCTTAGTCTCACAAGGAGAAATAACTTGTGATGATTTTCCTTACCTTGAGAGTTAAATATGTCAATATATATGCATAATTCTGATATATAACTTTGTACCTGCACCAATAACTAATACTCAGATTCATATGAAAGATGCAGCCAACCTGTCATCCAGCTGATGCATGTTTTGCAGGCTATAAACCGGACCAGCACCAATTTTTAGGAATCTTGAAGTATGTTTGTTTTCTTGTTGGAAACCACCAAAACCATGATTTTAGTGATTTCTAATGTAAAACTAAAGACATACTTAACCGTCAATGTTGTCCTAACACTTGAACTCAAAGCGCATAGACACATGCTAAAGCATGGAAGAAAGAAAGGAAATAAAAGACAAGAAAAGAAAAATCAACTATAACTATGACACATTTGGCTCAGATAATATACAACTCTTTTTGAGAAAGTGCTAACCCTATGTTTGGATGGGAAGAAAAGTTAGGAGGAGAGAAAATGGAGAGAAGAGAACACTGGAGAGAGAATGTTATCAATCCTCTTATTTGGATGGAGGAGAGAAAACAGGGTGGAAAAAAAAAAGCAAATATATGAATGACTACAGAAAGTCAGAGATGGAGTGGAGATGAGGTATGTGTGAGTACAGAAGTGGAACACACATTTTCTCTCCATCGATGGAGAGAAAATTTTTGGGGGAAATGGGGTCTCTCCTGCTTTTCTCTCCTCTCATCCAAACAAGGGAAAACTTATTTCTCTGCTTATTTTCCTCCATAATTTTCTCTTCATCCAAATAGAGGTAAAGGAATTCACAATATAGAAAAATGTCAATTAATTTTAATTAACCCTTTACTATATATTAATTAGTTAAAAATGACTTATAAATAGGCACAAATAGAATACATATGTAGATTTGAAGCTTGCATATGTGTGTGTGTGTGTGTAGTCACTCACCCTGCAACCTGACCATCCACAAACCAAGGACGCCAAGAATACTCTTCAGTGATATTAAGGTCCTTTATCCATTGTTCTGTGCCTAAATGTGGGACAACAAGGTCATGATCACCCCTACGGAACAATAATAAAGAGGAAAACAAAACAAGCGAAGCATTTTTAATTAGCTGACCTAAAGTGAGCGAAACTTGAACTTCATTATGGAAAATCTGATTTATATGTATGTTGTTTGAAATATAATCAGCCCTTGAAAGAAGAAGTTGAAGACTCAAAAGATACTTACGTATAAAGCAAAACTTGTAAGTCTGTTTTAGTAAAGTTCTTTTGGTAGCTGAAGACAGATTTAAGATTATGATTGTATAGATCCTGCAGGACAAGATTGCATCTGTACCACTTCTCTACGGTTCCCTGTATGCAGTTTGAAAATTGTGAATGAATCATATATATGACAATAAAATGAGATGGTGGGATTGTTAGATCTAGTCTTGAAAGAGGAAAATATTAGTTTGTACATTCCTCTTGGTTTCAAATATTAGTCACTTCTTCAAATTGTGTACATCGTTAAATGCATTTTTCCTTAAATACCTCTCTTTAACATGTGGGACTCAAAAAACTATGAGGGGGGAAATTAGAGAAGACATGAAGATTAATTCAATTTACTATTGCAAGGAGTTCAATCATTTAATTAGGGGTGAATTTCATAAACAACTGTTCTTTGCTATGAATTTAATTAGTTAGGCTACTTTTAATTAATTCTCTTAGCATCCATGAAAAAGGCATTTGTGACTTATATATGAGACCAAATGGAGTATTTAATATGTGTTTGGTCAATATATAAAAATACAGAGAGACCAATAATATACCTCTCTGATGTGAAGTGCTTCTTTGACAGTCTCATTATTTGCCCATGCATATGAAAGTACATAAGCAAAATTCTGTACATGAACAATGGGTGAGTATAGTTTTATGAAGTATGAAAAATAGTATGAAAAATATTGGTATGGAAGGGCAATAAGGTAAAATAACAATAGGCAGGTATAGATAGTTATAGACCTTGCAATACCATTGTGGATGAGATAGGCCAGAGAAATGTCTTGATTTCTCTACTTGCAAACTTCTTCTTACAGAGTGACTCTCATCTTCATCTGGTTTTGGTGAAACAATCACACAATTTGGGCCCAAAACATTCTCCATAAAAATATCATTCAGCAGCTGCAAATTTTAAAATGCAGTACATATATCAGATAATTAGGTCAGACAATTATTGTTTTTTTTTTGTAGTAAAATGTTTGATATAAAAAAAATTAATGCTAACAGGTAATTTAAAACAGGAGAGAGTAAGACCTCATCAATTTTTCCAAGTGCTTCTTTACATTCCGTATTAGAGGGGTCCACTTCATAATACTGTCCATTGCAGCTCTCTTTGGCTCTCTGTATGAGCACAAACATCAAACCATTTCTCACATTAGAAATATGTTTTTGCACTGTTTTAATAAATTTATATAATGGATGCAATTAACAGAAGTCTGATCAAATTTTGATTTGATTACCTGGTGTTGTTCCTTTGCAATAAGTCCCAATCTGTAAGCTACCTCTATTTTTGCATTTTGTTCTAACTCATCATCTTGATGTGGAGACCCACTTATCAATCCCTAAATACACCCATTTTTTGAAAATAACATTAGAACTTAAAACACACATCACATATTTGTATGTATAAGATTACAAAATATTATTATTATAGAAAATCATGCATCACTAACTATGAACTTCAAGTGTGGCAGTATTCCAGCATCATTATCTGCAGTTTCATTTTGTAGTAGCAAACTGATATGAGTAGTGATTGATGAAATTGAACTGAACTGAAATAGTGATTGAAATAAGTTTCAGATTTTTTAAATCTCAGCAAAGGTTTGAGTTTGCTATGAAAATTTATCATCATGGGTTTCATATTTTTGAGGTTAGAAGGAGATGATAAAAGGTTGATTATTCATAATTACCATCTAATATATGCTGAACAATGAGTGGCGCAACTATGCCACTATATGAATCACTTGCTATGACCAGCCGATTGTTCATGTACTGAGGGTGTTCTACCAGCCACTGCAATAGTTGGAGTCAAAGTTACAACAAGTAAATGCTACAATTCTTTGCTTCTGAGTAAATCAGAGTTCAAATTTCATTATTTGTCCTAAATAAGAGCTCAAAATTTGAATTGTCTTGATCATTTTTATAAGAGCTCGACAAGAGTTATCTCAACATTTATGGAGTTTTTTTTTTCCATTTATGCCCTCATTAATTATATATATTACATTAATTAAAGAGTTGGTGATACTTACGTTTACTCTATTTCTCTCTTACTTGCCCCCTCATAAATAAGGGCACATTTAAAAACAAAAAAAGTTTATTTTATGACGTACTTATTATTTTTAACTTTTTCTTAAACCGCATAATTCGATTTTCGGACTTTAATAAATAGAACTGGAGGGAGTATTTTTTTCTATTATTTAGGATTGAGCATAGATCGGAATGGGCAAGGCCTGATTCTACCTGTTTCAGCCCAGCCCAGCCCAATTTGAACAAGTAGAGCTGGGCATGATGCACACTCATACTCTGATTCAAAGTGTCATTCATCTTGTCCCTTACCATTTGTTCTAGTAACTATTAACTAGTGTTTTATATTTTTCAATATGTGAGTGTTGAAACACTAAATACTAGTTTTCATGTATGTGAAAAGTATGTTCCACTTGTATCTATTGTAATTTCATACCTTCCTCAGATCATTATGAGGATTAAGCTAACTTTTGACATACTTGCACAATTCTAAGCAAAATTTCAGAAAAAGATGCCATTCAAGATATATGTGAAACATTCTGTTATTGATCAAAATGTGTGTGGCTTTCACATTGATGTGACTATTTTCTTTGAAATTTTTTGAGCAAACCATAAGGGATTAAACTGTAATAAATACATCCCTACACACACACACACACCTTTCTTAAGAACTTGTAAGTTTGTCTTGCTGATGATGTGTCTGATACAACCAAATCTTGTGGGTCCTTGGCATATGAGAATCCAGTGCCCACAGGTGCATCTAGAAATATAATGCTAGCAGTCTGCCAAATTGATGATCATACGATAGATATTAGATATTAGATATTAGATGTGTGTGTGTGTGAGCAGATTGAAGGGACCATTACAGAAAAATACAATACCACCCTTTACCTTTGTCCACGGATAAGGTCTCAAATATAACTCTGGTAAACCTCCATTATAGTATGACTCATTGAAAGCCAGTGGACCTGCAACAAAAAAAAAAAATGCAATTTTTGGGTACAAGATATTGAGTTTTTAAGGGTTTGTTTTATTTCATGTTGACCATAGATTTAGTTGATTTTCATAGATAATGGTATTTAGCATTTTTAGCTTCTTGTGGATGTTTTGCCCATCTTACTGAATAGTGTTCTCACTATAAAAAAAAAAATCTTATTATTTTGATGGAATTTCCGTAGCTACATTTTATGTGGCAAATTGGTTTACCGAAGAAATTACCAACGGAATTTTTTTTGTTAGTAATCCATTTTTAATTACGTCAGTAATTTCATCAGAAAATTTATTTTCCGACACAGATTCTCCTTTGATAATAGCATTTTTTTTTCCGTCAGTGTCTTGAAAGATAACTCATATGAAACCTGATGTTGAAGTTTATACAACATAGTGATCCATAAATCAAGACTAAATGAGAAAGAAGAAAATGAATCATACCAGTTTGGTAGAAGAAACCATTAAAACCAGAACAACCAGGACCTCCCACTAAGTATAGCAAAAGAGGATCAGTTTTTGGATGGCCTGTAGATTCCACAAACAGATAGTACAGTTCTGACTGCTCCACCCCTATATATCTTCATCATATATACCCAGACAACAACACAGTAAATCATTGAGTTATATCATCTATATATATGTGTGTGTACACAGAAACACACACAAATTGAAAGAGATAGCGAAACGAGGAACATTATTGAGCAGGTACCCAGATTCTAGTTTGAAAGGGAGTTCCCCAGGAAAGCCAGGAAGAGACTTGACTATGTGGCCACAATCTGCATTTCTATGCAGAAACAGAAGAAGCAGAAGATTTGTGAAAACCCAGCTAGCTAATAAGTGAAGCTGAAGATTTGGCGCCATTTTCTTTGTGTGAATCAAGTTGTGGAACACGCTTTCTTCGTTCATAGTTTCTTGTGTGCATTTCTTATTATGGTACTGAGTCCTGACATGGCTTCATTAATTCCTACGTGTATGCATGTCTTCAACCAATTTTCTTCGTTTTCTCAAAGTCACACGTTTTGGAAATTCTTCAACGAGTGACACATACGACAACGAGAATCGTAGTTAGAGATTCCGAATGTTGGTTGATGGGAGACAGATATATGAGAATTAGAAAATAGTTTCTGATGGGTCTGTATAGAATTTTTAAAATGTTGCGTGCTTTGCATTGGGTGATGCTTCATCATCTTTCGTTGTCAAATTTTATGATTAAATTGCTTGACGTAAACATACATGTTCCAACTTCACAGCCTTAAAAAGCAGTTTTAACAATTTTTACCCCTATATACTCCCTTCCGCCTTTAATTTAGGAATTAATTGGGGAAGTTGATGTTGGTCTTAAATATAAGGGAAAATTACTCCTAGGTCTTAAGGAAACAAGATATTATTAGAAAAGTCCTTGAAAAAACTGAAATATTTGAAAAGCCCCTAGGGACTTTTCTGATATTATTTCCTAAAGTCAAATGATACAGAGGCTCCTCTTCTATTGTTTCTCTCTCTCACATTTTCAGCTCGCAGATTTGTGCTCTCTCTCTACAGTTTCATTTTTTGCGATGGTGAAGGGCGAAGCTTTGAGGTGGTGAAAGATTTGTGGGATGAGATGTAAAATAGAAGGAAGAAGAAAATGGAAGGAAAGTGGTGGGATTTTTTTGATACTCAAGCTTCCGCCATTTTTAAAGAAGGAAAGGATGAAGGTAATGATGATGATGAATAGTCCAACCTATATATCCCCCTTTTCCAACCTCATTGAAACCCCATCTCATAATGGTGAGTGCTGTGAAAAAAATTAAATTGTTGTTAAATCGCGCAGTTGTAGTTGTTAATATAATTGTAGTAGTTGTTAATACGAAAAATTAGGTTGAGTGTCATGGTGCTCTATTTTTGGGAAAGGAAATAGAGGAAGTAGTGTATTTGAAGTGATAGGGTGCTATGAAAATGTTGATATCGGAAAAAAAAATTGTTGTTAATTCGTATAGTAGTAGTTGTTAATATAACAATTGTAGTTATTAATACGAAAAATGAGGTTGGGTGTCATGGTGCTCTGTTTTTGGGAAAGGAAACAGAGGAAGTGGTGTGTTTGAAATGGTGGGGTGCTATGAAAATGTTGATATGGAAAAATAAATAAATTGTTGTTAATTCGTGCAGTAGTAGTTGTTAATATAACAATTGTAGTTGTTAATACGGAAAATGAGGTTAGGTGTCATGGTGCTCTGTTTATGGGAAAGGAAACAGAGGAAGTGGTGTGTTTAAAATGGTGGGGTGCTATGAAAATGTTGATATGAAAAAAAAAACAAATTGTTGTTAATTCGTGCAGTAATAGTTGTTAATATAACATTTGTAGTTGTTAATACGGAAAATGATATTGGGTGTCATGGTGCTCTGTTTTTGGGAAAGGAAATAGAGGAAGTGGTGTGTTTGAAGTGGTGGGGTGTTATGAAAATGTTGATATGAAAAAATAAATAAATTGTTGTTAATTCGTGCAGTAGTAGTTGTTAATATAACAGTTGTAGTTGTTAATACGGAAAATGAGGTTGGAAAAACATAAACACACTCAACAGGATGTGAATATACGCTTTTAGAGTTGTAAACATACCATCCGTCATACTTAATGTGAGAAAACATCGTGTCAGAGTGAAACGTGTGGGAGGTTGTGAAACGCACTCAACAGGTTGTGAATACATGCTTTAAGAGTTTTAAACAACACAATTTCTTACGAATGCTTAATGTGAGAAAACAAGTTGTAAATCAGAAACGTGTGAGAGGTTTTAAAACACACTGAACTTGTTATGAAAACACGCTTTACCAGTTGTAAACAGAACAACTGCTAGAGCACTATGAGAATCAACCATTCCCACTTCAAACACACCACTTCCCCTGTTTCCTTTCTAAAAAATAGAGCACCATGACACCCAACCTCATTTTCTGTGTTAATAACTACAACTATTATTTTAACAACTACTACTGCACGAATTAACAACAATTTATTTTTTTTCCATATCAGCATTTTCATAGCACCCCACCACTTTAAACACACCACTTCCTCTGTTTCCTTTTCCAAAAACAGAGCACCATGACACCCAACCTCATTTTCTGTATTAACAACTATAACTGTTATATTAACAACAACTACTGCACGAATTAACAACAATTTATTTTTTTTCTATATCAGCATTTCCATAGCACCCCACCACTTCAAACACACTACTTCCTCTGTTTCCTTTCCCAAAAACATATCACCATGACACCCAACCTCATTTTCCGTATTAACAACTACAACTGTTATATTAACAACTACTACTGCACGAATTAACAATTTATTTATTTTTCCATATCAGCATTTTCATAGCACCCCACTACTTCAAACACATTACTTCCTCTATTTTCTTTCCCAAAAACATAGCACCATGACACCCAACCTCATTTTCCGTATTAACAACTATTACAATTATATTAACAACTACAAACATCACGAATTAACAACAATTTAATTAGTTTTCATAATACCCACCACTATGAGATGGGGTTTCAATGAGATTGGAAAAGGGGGATGGGTTGGAATATTCATCATCATCATTACCTTCATCTCTTCCTTCTTTAAAAATGGCGGAAGCTTGAACATCAAAAAAATCCCACCACCTTCCTTCTATCTTACATCCCATCCCATAAATCTTTCACCACCTCAAAGCTTCGCCCTTCACCATCGCAAAAAATGAAACAACAGAGAGAGACAGCACAGATCTATGAGCTAAAAACGTGAGAGAGAGAGAGAGAGAGAGAGAGAGAGAGCTGAAAACGTGAGAGAGAGAAATAATAGAAGAGGGGCATATATGTCATTTGACCTTGGAAAATAATATTAGAAAAGTTCCTAGGGACTGTTCAGATATTTCAGTTTTTTTAGGGACTTTCCTTGGGACTTAGGAGTGATTTTCCCTAAAAATAATATCAATTTTTCATAGTTATCGCTTTTTTTTTTCTCTAATTTCTCCCTATTAATGTTCTGTTAACAATAATCAAGTAAGAGAGATGGGAAAATTAAGGAAGATGATTATGATATTTTGGGGGGGGGGAGCATGTCATATTAACTAACCTCCTTAATCTAATAAAATTAGGTAAACAAGTGTTACAATAAGGATCTGGGTTCACTTCAAGAGATTTCTCATTTGTCTAGTTTAATAATCCAATATAGAAAGAGGGTTTGACAAGCTCACAAGAGTGTTTTTTAATCTAATCAAGATTACCTATGAGTCTGAGCATGAAAAAATATGTTATTTTTTAAAAAGTAAAGGTGTATCCAGAACCCCGAACTATTTTTAGAGTTGCAACTAACACCTTAAAGTATTTAGAGGTAAAATTTTAACCTTAATATATTAAAAACGGTGCAATCATCACTCCAACTGACTGAGTTTAACCTTTGTTTACTCCCCTATGGCAAACTCTCTTTTTCCAGCAACAAAAATAGTTTAAGGTTAAAATTACACAATTGAATATTTTAGGATGTTAATTACATCTCTAAAAATAGTTCGGAGTATTGGGGGCAAATTTTCCCCTTTTTTTTGTTTTTTTAACTAGTCATTATTTTTTTTTCTATAATTAGTATGAGTTTTGTGCGTTTCAATAACTAGTTAAGGATTAGAAATGTCTAATACAAGTTTCTATGCTCATGTTTATTGCAACTCAGTGTGCTCTAATTTAATATTCCCGCTGTCATTGAAAATTTTAAAAAATAAAAAACTTATTTTTTTTTAAATATAGATTCTATTAAGTTAAAATATGTATCCGTAACCTTTTATTTTTCTCTAAATATTATCATTACATATCTGATATCTCATTGTCAACCATTTTTATCTCAGCTACTGGCCTGATTTGCCCACTTGTTAAATTTTTTAGCACGGGTGTCTCTTTGCAAATTTAACAGAGATGAGTTAGTTACTTGTATGTAGGAATGTTTGGTAGGCGGTGTAGGATATCCCACAGTCAAAATAACTAATTTTCAACTTAGGAACTGAGACTTTGGTTGATACAAATCGTCGTCTTCATCTGAATGAATGAAGAATAAACATAGGCAAACCACTGATTATATTATAATAAAACATGATGGATATCACACTAGTAAAAAAAAAAAAAAAGACTTCTAACATAGGTTAGAAATAACTCTTTGCAATGGTTGTGATGATCTGAAACTGGCGTACAAAATATTTTTTACGCCGGTTGAAAAAGCAACCAAGGTAAAAAAGTCTATGTGTTTATTTGAATTAGTGATAGAAACTGTTTTTTTAACATGATTTATGGTGTACGGGGTAAGTATGTGAGAGGAGTTTTGTCTCAGCTTATGTGAACATGCTTTTCTTACGGTAACTCAAACATGTACTAAAAAGTTCACTTTCCACGCATCATTAACCATATAACTTTTTGGGAAAATCTCACATAGATCCGAATGACCATAAAAAATATCAAAAAAAATTTCAGTATGTCAGTATAGTCACATACACTTATCAATAAAGTAAATTCACATTTGAAATTTATATCATTGAGTTCTGTAAGGACTTTTTTGATAGAAGAATCTATATTGAGACTTTTTTAATATTCTTCTAATCCTTGGGACCTGAATGAGATTTTTCCTAACTTTTTTCTGTCTTTTGAAGTAGAAATTTGAGTTTGTATATCGTTTATGTCTAATTTAGATGGGATTCTAAATTCAAAATCTTAAGTAGCTTGAGATATTCAATGTGCCAAGAGTTCGCAAGTGGAATTTTCAAAAGGGAAATGTGGCAAGACCAGGACAGGGAAAAATGGAAACGGTAGAAGCAAAGGTCAAAAAAATAAATATTGAAATGTCTAGATCAGTGAGTTTACAAAGGAGACTGCAAAACACAAGAAAAATACTCCCTTTGATCTTTTTTAGAAAGACCCATTAACTACTTTATGTAGATTAAGTAATTCAGTTAAAATTAGTTAATAGTTTTACTTATTTTTAAATAGGTCCGGATGATTTTTCTATGTTTATATTAGGTCCTGATTGTTTTAGCTGTTTTTTAATAAGGACCTTGTAGTTTTTTTTCCTTCTCTTTTTTTCCATGTCCTTATAATTTCAAATAATTTTTAATCAGGTTTCTCTAGTGTTTTTTTATCAGTCACTTGAAATTACAAGTACCTAACTAAAAATCTAGTAAAACTATAGAGACTTGGAAACTAATTCTCTCATGCGTTTAAAATTTCAAAATTAACCTAAATGAAATCCATTAATTAGAGGAGGTTGCTTGGTTAGCTGAGTTTGTTTAATTAGTTGGGAAATATCGATCACATCAAAGAACATTCAGGAGGGAAGTTAATATTTTGGACAAAGGATCTTATTTTAAGAATGATGGAGATTGATTATTGGTTTGATCATGGCTTATTCTAATGAGAGTGTATAATTTTTATTCTATACTTCCATTTGTAAACTTCCAAAAATATAATATCATTTTATGTTTGGTGGTCTCGTTTGGTGTAAAGGCAAGGGAAAGATAAACCTGATCCCTTTGTTATTGATCTCTGGTTGTGTTGTCTCTGATCAAGTTATTAAGGGCTCAATGGCAAATTTGTTTGCCATATGCTTCCCTGTACGATTTCCTCTTTCACAGTACATAAAATTCTCTTTTTGATTCTTAATATAAGAGCTACTGATACAGGATAGGGGAAGGGGAAAGGAGTGGAGAGAGAATAAGAGAGAAAAGGCAGAAGGAGATGAGAAAGAATAGAGGAGAGTTAGAGAGAGGAAAGGAGAGTGGACAATAAGAAATGAGGGAGAGAAACCAGGCGAATAGAGGGAGAAAAGAAATATAGAAAAGGGAAGGAAACTTAATAATCAATATTATTCAATCATCATACACTACAAAAAAAATGTGATTTAGTAGCGGTTAAGAATGGGTATTAGACGCTACTAAATAATAATTGTTTATATAAAACCGCTACTCAATTAAAAATAACCGCTACATCCTTTGTAGCGGTTCAACTTAACCGCTACAACACCCACATGGACGAAATTTTGTTCAGAGATATTTGTAGCGGTTACAAATATAAAAAATTGAAATTTTGAGAGAAAAAAAAATGACTTTTTTTTGTAGCGGTTAACGAACCGCTACAAATATAAAAAATTGAAATTTTGTTAGCGAAAAACAAATGACATTTTTTTATTTTTTAGTGGTTAACAAACCGCTACTAATTTTGAATTTTATGAAATTAGTAGCGGTTTTCAAAACCGCTACTAATTTCATAAAATTCAAAATTGGCGCCAAAAAATTTAATTTAAGTTGTAAAAAGGCGCGTTATTTAGTAGCGTTTTAATAACCGCTACAAATATTTAAAAAATTTTTTAAAAATAAACAATTATTTGTTTCTGTGTTTTCAATATTAAATTAAATAATTTATTTTATTATTATTTTATCTATTTCAATTAGCTTATTATTCATTAGTTTAACTTATTAATAAATTAAAAGGAAAAATGTAATTGAATTGGATTAGTATAAAATTTATATTAATAATATTATTAAGGATAGGTAGATAATAAGGAATTATTATGTTATCTAATATAATATAATTGTGTATGAAAAATAGATGAAAATGAGATACAGTTATGATATATCTAGAAAAAAAAATGGTTAGAATAAATTTTATAAAAAGGAAAGAAGTATTCTAAAAAAAATTAAAAATCTTGTTACCATATTTGATCGTATTATTCAGCTCCTCTACTCATACGAAAGAAGTTGTAAATGAGAGAAAATGAAAGAAAGGTAAGGTGAAAAGAAATTGGGGAGTGTTTGAAATGAGTTGTGGTAAGGGTATTTATAGAGATCCACGTACTATTTGTAGCGGTTAATGTAGCGGTTATTAGTTAGTAGCGGTTATTTGTATTTTTGTAGCGGTTTAATATTTATAGTGCTATTTGTAGCAGTTAATGTATCCATTTTGTAGCGGTTATTCATTTAGTAGCGGTTAATTTTTTATTTGTAGCGGTTCAATAACCACTACAAATATTATTTTAATTTTTTTTTTACATTTTATTTTATAAAATTTTTTTCATTTTTTGTAAAGACAAAAGCATAATTTGAATTTGATCACTCATCGTTGCCATCCCTACAGAAATTTTGTAGAAAAATTATTGTTATTGATGTATTATTAAATTTAAAAAATTTAATTCAAATGACGTGGACTTAAAAAAACTCACCACAGTAGAGGTAAATTGTCATCGCCTTCAGGGAAGTAGTTTTCAAAATCAGCTGGCTAAAATGGCTCACTCTCGTAGGCGATGTTATCACCTTCACCCATGTCGTAAATGTCTCTTGGCTTTAAATGAACGACCATGTGCCAATCCCTATGCCTCTCGTCCTCGACATAATAAACCTGATGTGCCTCTGAAGCTAGAATATACGGCTCATCATCTTGAGAAATACCAGTATGAATCGGCCGTGAGAAATTGACTGATGTGATCCCTAGGTCGTCAGTTGTCAGTCCCCGAGAAGTAGTGGTATTTGCCCACAAACACTTGAACAGCGTCACCGTGAAACGGCCTTGATAATTAAGTTCGACCACATCAAGAAGCTTGCCATAGTAAGGGACGCCTCCGAAATGCATGTTGGCGTCACTGCTGCTCGCATAACTCCTTGTTCCAAATGTGCCATAAACACCCGAATTCTGTGTTTGCAATCCTTGATCCCGTGAAACCGTGCAAAACTTAAAACCATTGACATTGTATGCTGTAAACCGTTTTGCATGATCAAGAGGGCCGATTGCGAGAGCTCTGAAATCTAGTGAGTGTAGGTTGTGGTCATTTAGTATTCTGCGCGCAAACCAGCTCGGGAATTCTCTGTAGACCCTCCTATCAACTTCCGAGGATGTCTGTGTACGGATCCTGAGTTGACGCTTAACATGACTTCTGAATTCCCTGCAATTAATAATGGAAAGGCGTTAGTGAAATGAAAGTGAGAAATGTTACGAAAGATATAGATCGAATAACATGTGAGTGTACAATTCTTACCGTATGAAAGGTTCAACTTGAGTGCAATTAATCAAGACATGTCTATGTACTTGGAACTTCTCAGTGGCCGTTAGTTTGAAGTTCTCAGTTGCTCCAACTGGTTTACCAACACGAGGGATAAATTCTCCTGATGTCGGCGCAGTTTCAGGACAATCGTCAACACGAGGCGGGCGGTTGAAAGCCGTCTCAAGATCATCAAAGTACCTTGAGCAAAAATATAGCACCTCATCCCCTATATAGCCTTCAGCTATAGAACCTTCTGGCCACGCCTTATTCCTCACGTAAGATTTTAATTTCCCAAGGAACCTACGAAGTACAGAAGAGAAAATTGATATAAAATGATGAAAAGGATGACTAGCAAACATTAAATACGGAGAATAAATTAAAGCACATATTTAAAATGATTACCTCTCAATCGGATACATCCAACGATATTGTACTGGTCCAGCGAGCTTTGTTTTATGAACGAGGTGGACTGTGAGGTGAACCATCACAGTAAAAAAGGACGGAGGAAAGATCATCTCCAAATGACAAAGCGTAAGAATGATTTTCAACTGCAGCTGATCGAGCTCCTCAACGATCAAAACCTTAGAACACAACTTCCGAAAAAAAGAACAAAGTTCCACCAAAACGATGGAAACATCGGGAGGAAGTGTATTCTTTATAGCCAGAGGGAGTAACTGCTGCATAAGAACATGTGAGTCATGACTCTTCAAGCCAGCAACCTTTCGAGCCTGCAAGTCGACACATCGAGAAATGTTGCTTGAATACCCATCAGGAACTTTTAATTTCTTCAACGTCGCGAGGAACACTTCCTTGTTCGGTTTTGTAAGGGTAAACTTTGCCGGTGGAAATCTGTCATGCTCATCTGGCCAAGCGTCTTCACGAACTCCCATGTCGCGTAAATCTTTCCTCGCTTGAAGGTGATCTTTTGTCTTGCCGGGTTCGTTAAGCAGCGTATACAGCACATTGTCGCAAACATTTTTTTCAATGTGCATTACATCAAGACTGTGGCAAAGTAAATTAGATCTCCAATATGGAAGCGTGAAGAAAATACTTATCTTCTTCCACTGCTGAGGCGACTAAGTCCTGCGCGTCTTTTGGCGAGTTTGTGCTGAATCGTCGCTTTTTCCAAACTCGAAGTCAACATGCTCAAGCTGCTATAAGATATCTGTACCGGACAAAGTCTGAGGTGGTCCTCTTTTTTTTGGTTTCCCATTGAAGTGATTCCATTGCAATCTAAACTTATGCGTTCCATCGAGAAACCTCCAATGCCCCATAAAGCACCACTTTAGGCTGTAGGGAAGGCGCAATGCGTCAGAGTCAAAATTGCAAGCTGGACACGCCGACCCAGTATGCACATTCCAACCAGATAATGTGCCAAGGCCAGGAAAGTCACTAATCGTCCACATCAAGGCTGCACGCATGTTGAACAAAGTCTTGCTGTAAGTGTCGTACGTCTCCAAGCCGACATTCCACAGGTCAAGCAATTTGGCAATAAGCGGTTGGAGATACACATTGATGTCATTGCCCGATGCCTTTTTGCCTGGAATGATCATAGACATAATGAAAGAGCTTTGTTTCATACACATCCAGGGGGTAAGTTGTAGGGAACTAAGACTACCGGCCAAATACTGTAACTTGTGCTAAGATTCCCGAAAGGATTGAAACCGTCGGTCGCCAACGCAAGCCGAACATTTCTGGGGTCAGTCGCAAAATCTGGAAAGTCGTTGTCAAACGTTTTCCAAGCAGCTGCATCCCGCGGATGTCTTAATTTACCGTCTTCGTTTTTATCAACGGCATGCCACCTCATGTGCTCAGCAGTTTTAGACGACATAAATAATCTTTGTAGATGAGGTTTCAAAGGGAAGTACCTGAGAATCTTTGCAGGTTTCTTCTTCTACTTTTTACCCTTCCGAATTGTCTTGTACCTCGATGTGTGACATCTCTTACACGTCTCCTTGCTGGAATCGTCTCCCCAATACGGCATACAATCATTTGGGCATACATCAATCTTTTGATAATTCAACCCCAACCTGTTGATAATCTTCTTGGCCTCGTAGAACGTTGTGGGAATCTCGGCATCGGGGAATGCATCTTGTAATAAGTCGAGCAACATCGACATTCCCTTATCTGTGATCCCACACAAGCACTTGATATAATACAATTTGATCAAGAAAGATAATTTAGAATATTTGCGACAACCTTGATATAAAGGACAATCTGCTTCATCCATCAAACTGAAAAAATCCCGAGCTGCTTCATTCCCCATAAAAACCGGCTCAGAGCTGTGCACTTCTTCGTTCAAGTTGTCATCTTGAAATCCAAACGCATCTCGCACAGCATCATTCACAGGATCATCTTCATCTACTTGAACGCCTACTTGAGAACTTCGAGGAAGAGCATCGTCATATCTAATACCGGCCTTCTCACCACGAACTGCCCAGAACGTATAGTCCTCAGGGAAAGGCTTCACAAGCAAATGTTCCTTCACAACATTTCGTGCATGCCACTTCTTGAACTTGCATTTCTGACACGGACAGACGATCTTGCCGTTACAGCTGGCGTGAGTGAATGCGAAATCCAAGAAACTATTTTATCCATACAAATATTCAGGAGAATTGCGCGGCAACCTGATCCATGATTTATCCATAGCTACAAGTGAGAGAGAAGAAAGTATAGAGAAGAAGATGATGAGTGAGAAGACAATGACGAATGCCAAGAACCTTATATTCTGAAATTCCAACGTTTATAATTTTGTAGCGGTTCTAAAACCGCTACACTAACCGCTACAGTTATAAAATATTAGTAGCGGTTATATATATAAAACCGCTACTAATTTTCAAGCCGTTACACATTGGTGGGAAATTCAAAATTTATATGTTGAGTATTTGTAGCGATTATATATATAACACCGCTACTAGTTTTCAAGCCGTTAACATTGGTGGGATATTCAAAATTTACTTGTTGAGTATTTGTAGCGGTTATATATATAAAACCTCTACTAACATTAAAGCCGTTGGACAGCAAATTTAAAAATAATTTTTAAATTTGTAGCGGTTATACATAACATAACCGCTACAAATCTTCACAAAGGCGGCAAATTTCAAAATTCAAATGATGAGTATTTGTAGTGGTTCTTATTGTAAAACCGCTACAAATATATACATGTTTGTAGCGGTTTCTATTGTAGAACCGCTACTAAAATATATATAGTTGTAGCGGTTTCACAAGAGAAACCGCTACAACTATATATATTTGTAGCGGTTTTAACTTAAAACCGCTACAAATATATATGCTTTATTTTTTAAAAAATTTAGAAATATAAATAATATTATTGCAATTAATTCATAAATTCAACAACGCGATCTAATAATATAAATATAATTATATTAAACACAATAAGAAAGTTCTGAAATACAAACTCATATATATTTACAAATGTTTCAACAAAAACAAATGTCCTAAACTAAGTAGCTGGGGCTGATCATCTGGTGCTCCCTCAAGTGAGGCTCCCTTAGGTGCTGCTGGATCGAGCCGCAGCACAGAGTGAACCGCACCATCGTCATCAGCAGGAGCAGGAGGAGGAGTAGTACTCGGGACAACGTAGCGAGGGACAGGGGGAACCTCTGGACGCTGCTCGTCCGGGAACAGGCGACTCCATGACCGTTCAAGCATGTTGTTCGCAATTTCACGCCACTACGTCTGCTGAGCGTAGATCAAATTAGCGTGCAGCTGCATCTGCTGCATATGTTGCACCTGCACCTACTGCTGCTGCTGCTGCTGTGCCATCTGCTGCTCCAAATCTGACCGCAGCTAGTCAATAGACTCGTCCCTCGGACGTCTGACCCCTCTAGAGCTGCCAACCTCAGAGGCGGCGCTCCTGTCGTAGATCATGCTAGGTTTGGCGCCTATCCCCATCCCCCACACGCGTCCGGGGTGCTCAGCCTGAGCCAGACCTGCCTTCAAAAGAGCCGTCGGGTCCACTGACCCCTGTGACTCCTCAGGCTGGGTCTGTCGCAGCTCAGCCTGCGACTGCTGCATCTGCTCCTGCCATTTTATGAAACAATTACTAATTAGCATTTTTCATTATTAACTTGGTTTTATAAAAAATATAATAATAAAATTACTTACAATGGCCGCCTCTACCTGCTGAGAGGTCGCAGTCCCGTCACGGTATCTGTGTGTGATGACATACAACTCCCCATAGTCCGTCTGACAGTTCTCCTGTTATGCCTTCGTCTCCTGAAACAATTACAAAATTCAATTAGTAACATGAAATAATCAGCTAAAAGTAAGTGATATTTTGAAAAGTTACCAGCTCGCTATAGGTCACAGCAAAGGTCTTCGATCCTGCTGTGTGGTGTATCGTCTGCTGCGCCCGGATCTCGGTGTTCCTCTGAGAAAGCTCTTGGAAAAAAATATATTAAATGTATTATAATTTAAAATTAAATACAAATTAAATTGAAATTATAATTTAATATTTAACAATTACAAAATTATATATAAAAAATCTAATAAATACATTACCTGCGCCTCAGCGCTCCTCCTAAACTGGACAAAACTCGCCCAGTCGTTCGGCCGCACGCCGTCCAGGACGCTCTCGATCAGCTGCTCCAGAGGCATCGTCCCGTCCTTATCCACCCTGTGGAAGAGACGGTTCCTCCTGTTCCTCCAGGCGTCACCCATCTTCACGAAGGGCGTACCTCTTCCGGTTGGCCCGGACGGCAAACCGCAACTGAAAAAAAATTATTTAAATATCAATAATTACAAAAAATATAATTTAAAAAATATTAATTAAATAGAATTAATTACAAAAAATATTAATTAAATAATTTTAATTACCTGAACCACCTCCTCCCAAGCCTGGTCCTTCGGCCCCCTTAGAACGTGCCTCCACGTCTTGAAGTGAAGGGGGAACCGCATCCAATTCGCGCCCAGGTCGTTCAGGAAGCGGTTGAGCAGGTGACCCCTATTGTGGATGGGCTGGTCAGTGCCCTCATTCCACGGCACTATTTGGCGGGAATTTCACGCCAAATTTCTAGCGGTTTTGTGTACTCAACCGCTACAAAGAAAGCTTGTCGCTACAAATTTGTAGCGGTTTAGGTGAAAACCGCTACAAATACTATAATTTGTAGTGGTTTAATATAACCGCTACAATTGCACCGCTACAAAATACCTTTTTTTTTGTAGTGATACTTATAAAGCAAATAAGTTGATGTGGTATTTATAGGTATGAACCTAACCCTAGGAATTAATTACGAAATATTTTATAATGTAATTACAATAAATAAGGATTGATAACATCATGGTTCCCGGACCCGGACCGGACCGGCCGGTCCGGACCGGAAACCGCCGAACCGGTCACTAGACCGGTCCGGTTCACGGTCCAGTCCGGGTCCCAAATTAAAAAAAAAAAAAATTTTAACTTTTTCCTTTAGAATTTCATACTATAAGCCTAAAATTTTCAATTACTCACCGGTTTGGTCCCGGTTTGACCCACTGACCCTTAACCCAGTACTCCGACCGGTTCAATACCCGGTCCGGTCTTTAATACCTTGGATAACATAACTTTCTAGAATTCTGAATTAAACGCAAATAACATTATTAATGATAAAATATGACAACCAATCAACAGTAAAACAAAATATTCCCTCTTCAACTCATTAGTCATAAAAATCCTTGGTTGTCTTTAAATCTCGTAGAATCTTTTATTATTATTTTCATCTTCCGTTTCTATCTCCATTAGCTACTTAATTAATTTGGGTAGATTAAAAATAATCAAGTAAATTAGTCATTTGTACAAATATAACATGATCTCCCTAAGCTACCCTTTGTATAACAAAAGTCTCGTGACTATTTAAATTTGATTGCGATAACTGTAGAAAAAGTATGAATAAGGATAGTTTGAGGAAAATAGCGATAAATTGGATTAAGGTCTTACATTGACAGCTAAATCTGACTCCCAACCAACTCTTATATTTAATACAGGAGGACTAGAACATTTCATAGTTGATTATTTTTTGAAAATTTTCAAAGAAGCTTTAATAATGACTTCTGAAAGAAACCATGAAATAGGACAAAAGGAGACTCCATTAAAGAAGTCATAGGTTCAACATAGACAAAATTAATAGGCATTACATCCATAATAAAGTACTGGAAATGAGTACATATAAGCCTATGTGAGTACTCGAAACTCAACTAACCTAAGCTTTTCTCTTTAATGTCAAAACAAATTAAACAAAATCAACATAGCAATAATGTTCTTGGGTGGTTTCAGCTTGCAAGTGGCAACTATTATCAATTAGACAGGATAAAAATGGATCCACCTTGCAAACATTTCATAGGCTCTTTGATTGTAGTACTCTGTGGGAGAATGCCCTGAACCCTGTTAAAACCATAGACACAAAACATTATTTGTTTTATTCATTCCTTAGTCTCACAAGGAGAAATAACTGGTGATGATTTTCCTTACCTTGAGAGTTAAATATGTCAATATATATGCATAATTCTGATATATAACTTTGTACCTGCACCAATAACTAATACTCAGATTCATATGAAAGATGCAGCCAACCTGTCATCCAGCTGATGCATGTTTTGCAGGCTATAAACCGGACCAGCACCAATTTTTAGGAATCTTGAAGTATGTTTGTTTTCTTGTTGGAAACCACCAAAACCATGATTTTAGTGATTTCTAATGTAAAACTAAAGACATACTTAACTGTCAATGTTGTCCTAACACTTGAACTCAATGTGCATAGACACATGCTAAAGCATGGAAGAAAGAAAGGAAATAAAAGACAAGAAAAGAAAAATCAACTATAACTATGACACATTTGGCTAAGATAATATACAACTCTTTTTGAGAAAGTGCTAACCCTATGTTTGGATGGGAAGAAAAGTTAGGAGGAGAGAAAATGGAGAGAAGAGAACACTGGAGAGAGAATGTTATCAATCCTCTTGTTTGGATGGAGGAGAGAAAACAAGGTGGAAAAAAAATAAGCAAATATATGAATGACTACA
Source organism: Inga leiocalycina (assembly GCA_963242795.1). Lineage (NCBI taxonomy): Eukaryota > Viridiplantae > Streptophyta > Magnoliopsida > Fabales > Fabaceae > Inga > Inga leiocalycina. The sequence continues at coordinate 67,914,111 of OY725321.1, forward strand.
GAGATGGAGTGGAGATGAGGTATGTGTGAGTACAGAAGTGGAACACACATTTTCTCTTCCTTTTCTCTCCATCAATGGAGAGAAAATTTTTGGGGGAAATGGGGTCTCTCCCGCTTCTCTCTCCTCTCATCCAAACAAGGGAAAACTTATTTCTCTGCTTATTTTCCTCCATAATTTTCTCTTCATCCAAATAGAGGTAAAGGAATTCACAATATAGAAAAATGTCAATTAATTTTAATTAACCCTTTACTATATATTAATTAGTTAAAAATGACTTATAAATAGGCACAAATAGAATACATATGTAGATTTGAAGCTTGCATATATGTGTGTGTGTGTGTATAGTCACTCACCCTGCAACCTGACCATCCACAAACCAAGGACGCCAAGAATACTCTTCAGTGATATTAAGGTCCTTTATCCATTGTTCTGTGGCTAAATGTGGGACAACAAGGTCATGATCACCCCTACGGAACAATAATAAAGAGGAAAACAAAACAAGCGAAGCATTTTTAATTAGCTGACCTAAAGTGAGTGAAACTTGAACTTCATTATGGAAAATTTGATTTATATGTATGTTGTTTTAAATATAATCAGCCCTTGAAAGAAGAAGTTGAAGACTCAAAAGATACTTACGTATAAAGCAAGACTTGTAAGTCTGTTTTGGTAAAGTTCTTTTGGTAGCTGAAGACATATTTAAGATTACCATTGTATAGATCCATCAGGACTTGATTGCATCGGTACCACGTCTCTACGGTTCCCTGTATGCAGTTTGAAAATTGTGAAAGAGGAAAATATTGGTTTGTACATTCCTATTGGTTTCAAATATTAGTCACTTCTCCAAATTGTGTATATCGTTAAATACATTTGTCCTTATATACCTCTCTTTAACATTTGGGACTCAAAAAACTATGAGGGGGGAAATTAGAGAAGACATGAAGATTAATTCAATTTACTATTGCAAGGAGTTCAATCATTTAATTAGGGGTGAATTTCATAAACAACTGTTCTTTGCTATGAAATTAATTAGTTAGGCTACTTTTAATTAATTCTCTTAGCTTCCATGAAAAAGGCATTTGTGACTTATATATGAGACCAAATGGAGTATTTAATATGTGTTTGGTCAATATATAAAAATACAGAGAGACCAATAATCTACCTCTCTGATGTGAAGTGCTTCTTTGACAGTCTCATTATTTGCCCATGCATATGAAAGTACATAAGCAAAATTCTGTACATGAACAATGGGTGAGTATAGTTTTATGAAGTATGAAAAATATTGGTATGGAAGGGCAATAAGGTAAAATCACAATAGGCAGGTATAGATAGTTATAGACCTTGCAATACCATGGTGGATGAGATAGGCCAGAGAAATGCCTTGATTTCTCTACTTGCAAACTTCTTGTTACAGAGTGACTCTCATCTTCATCTGGTTTTGGTGAAACAGTCACACACTTTGGGCCCAAAACATTCGCAGTAAAAATATCATTCAGCAGCTGCAAATTTTGAAATGCAGTACATATATCAGATAATTAGGTCAGACAATTATTGTTTTTTTTTGTAGTAAAATGTTTGATATAAAAAAAAAATTAATGCTAACAGGTAATTTAAAACAGGAGAGAGTAAGACCTCATCAATTTTTCCAAGTGCTTCTTTACATTCCGTATTAGAGGGGTCCACTTCATAATACTGTCCATTGCAGCTCTCTTTGGCTCTTTGTATGAGCACAAACGTCAAACCATTTCTCACATTAGAAATATGTTTTTGCATTGTTTTAATAAATTTATATAATGGATGCAATTAACAGAAGTCTGATCAAACTTTGATTTGATTACGTGGTGTTGTTTCTTTGCAATAAGTCCCAATCTGTAAGCTACCTCTATTTTTGCATTTTGTTCTAACTCATTATCTTGATGTGGAGACCCACTTATCAATCCCTAAATACACCCATTTTTTGAAAATAACATTAGAACTTAAAACACACATCACATATTTGTATGTATAAGATTACAAAATATTATTATTATAGAAAATCATGCATCACTTACTATGAACTTCAAGTGTGGCAGTATTCCAGCATCATTATCTGCAGTTTCATTTTATAGTAGCAAACTGATATGAGTAGTGATTGATGAAATTGAACTGAACTGAAATAGTGATTGAAATAAGTTTCAGATTTTTTAAATCTCAGCAAAGGTTTGAGTTTGCTATGAAAATTTATCATCATGGGTTTCATATTTTTGAGGTTAGAAGGAGATGATAAAAGGTTGATTATTCATAATTACCATCTAATATATGCTGAACAATGAGTGGCGCAACTATGCCACTATATGAATCACTTGCTATGACCAGCCGATTGTTCATGTACTGAGGGTGTTCTACCAGCCACTGCAATAGTTGGAGTCCAAGTTACAACAAGTAAATGCTACAATTCTTTGCTTCTGAGTAAATCAGAGTTCACATTCATTATTTGTCCTAAAATCACTACTTCCTCTGCTCCTTCTTATAAGAGCTTAAAATTTGAATTGTCTTGATCATTTTTATAAGAGCTCAACAAAAGTTATCGCAACATTTATAGAGTTTTTTTTTCCATTTATGCCCTCATTAATTATATATATTTCATTAATTAAAGGGTTGGTGATACTTGCGTTTACTCTATTTCTCTCTTACTTGCCTCCTCATAAATAAGGGCACATTTAAAAACAAAAAAAAGTTTATTTTACGACAACTACTTTTAACTTTTTTCTTAAACCATGTAATTCTTTAGGATTGAGCATGTCTTTTTGTTATTTAGGATTGAGCATGGATCGGAATGGGTAGGGCCTGATCCTACCTGTTTCAACGCAGCCCAGCTTAGCCCAATTTGAACAAGTAGAGTTGGACACGGTGCACACTCATACTCTGTTTCAAAGTGTCATTCATCTTGTCCTTTACCATTTGTTCTAGTAACTATTAACTAGTGTTTTATATTTTCCAATATGTGAGTGTTGAAACACTAAATACTAGTTTTCATGTATGTGAAAAGTATGTTCCACTTGTATCTATTGTAATTTCATACCTTCCTCAGATCATTATGAGGATTAAGCTAACTTTTGACATGCTTGCACAATTCTAAGCAAAATTTCAGAAAAAGATGCCATTCAAGATATAAGTGAAACATTCTGTTATTGATCAAAATGTGCGTGGCTTTCACATTGATGTGACTATTTTCTTTGAAATTTTTTGAGCAAACCATAAGGGAGTAAACTGTAATAAATGCATCCCTATACACACACACACACACACCTTTCTTAAGAACTTATAAGTTTGTCTTGCTGATGATGTGTCTGATACAACCAAATCTTGTGGGTCCTTGGCATATGAGAATCCAGTGCCCACAGGTGCATCTAGAAATATAATGCTAGCAGTCTGCCAAATTGATGATCAAACATTAGATATTAGATGTGTGTGTGTGTGAGCAAATTGAAAGGACCATTACAGAAAAATACAATACTACCCTTCACCTTTGTCCACGGATAAGGTCTCAAATATAACTCTGGTAAACCTCCATTATAGTATGACTCATTGAAAGCCAGTGGACCTGCAACAAAAAAAATGCAATTTTTGGGTACAAGATACTGAGTTTTTAAGGGTTTGTTGAATTTCATGTTGACCATAGATTTAGTTGATTTACTGAATAGTGTTCTCACTACAAAAAAAAAAAAACAGAGCTTATTATCTTGATGGAATTTCCGTCGCTACATTTTATGTGGCAAATTCGTTTACCGAAGGAATTATCAACGGAATTTTTTTCGTCAGTAGCCCGTTGGTAATTACGTCGGTAATTTTATCAAAAAATTTATTTTCCGAAAGATTCTCCTTCGGTAATAGCATTTTTTTTTTTTTTGTAGTGTCTTGAAAGATAACTCATATGAAACCTGATGCTGAAGTTTATACAACATAGTGATCCATAAATGAAGACTAAATGAGAAAGAAGAAAATGAATCATACCAGTTTGGTAGAAGAAACCATTAAAACCAGAACAACCAGGACCTCCCACTATGTATAGCAAAAGAGGATCAGTTTTTGGATGGCCTGTAGATTCCACAAACAGATAGTACAGTTCTGACTGCTCCACCCCTATATATCTTCATCATATATACCCAGACAACAACACAGTAAATCATTGAGTTATATCATCTATATATATGTGTGTGTGTACACAGAAACACACACAAATTGAAAGAGGTAGCGAAACGAGGAACATTATTGAGCAGGTACCCAGATTCTAGTTTGAAAGGGAGTTCCCCTGGAAAGCCAGGAAGAGACTTGACTATGTGGCCGCAATCTGCATTTCTATGCAGAAACAGAAGAAGCAGAAGATTTGTGAAAACCCAGCTAGCTAATAAGTGAAGCTGAAGATTTGGCGCCATTTTCTTTGTGTGAATCAAGTTGTGGAACACGCTTTCTTTGTTGATAGTTTCGTGTGTGCATTTCTTATTATAGTACTGAGTCCTGACATGGCTTCATTAATTCCTACGTGTATGCATGTCTTCAACCAATTTTCTTCGTTTTCTCAAAGTCGCACGTTTTGGAAATTCTTCAACGAGTGACACATACGACAACGAGAATCGTAGTTAGAGATTCCGAATGTTGGTTGATGGGAGACAGATATATGAGAATTAGAAAATAATTTCTGATGGGTCTGTATAGAATTTTTAAAAAGTTGCGTGCTTTGCATAGGGTGATGCTTCATCATCTTTCGTTGTCAAATTTTATGATTGTGTGTTTGTTTCAACGTTTGAGACAGAAATCGGTCTTCAACAGTGCAAAGAACGAATATTGATTTGGATAATATGGATATTTGTTTCAGCGATTAGATTTAAGATAAAAAAAATCATAAATTGGAAAAAGGCATAAGCCTCAAAATGGAGTTTATTGGAGCTTATGTGCGCGCGTGTGTGTAAAATAATATTGATAGAAGTTTTTCATATTTTTGAAGATCAATGAAGTACTCAAAATCACTTCTATTCACAAAAATTCTTTTACGAAAAATGTTTTAAATAATCTTCTTTTTCTTTAGATAGTAATCTTCTGCTAATTAGAGAATACTCTGGGATAAGAGTTTAGGTAAGTTTTGAGTTTTGTTAATATATTACGATAGAAATATAGAGAATAATTAATAATTAATTTTAGTTTGTTCAGATTTGTTATTTAGTTGTTTTATGATTTTATAATCATTTTTTTTTATAAACATGTCATAAATTAATTTCTATATAGTGTTTTTACCCATTAAATTTAGTTTAAATAATTTATTTAAATTATTGAAAGTATTATTGAGGTTTTAATCAGTTTATTTTGACATAAACATGCATGTTCCAACTTCACAGCCTAAAAAAGTAGTTTTAACAATTTTTTCCCCTATATACTCCCTTACGCCTTTAATTTAGGAATTAATTGGAGAAGTTAGTATTAGTCTTAAATATAATATCAATATTTCATAGTTGTCATTTTTTTTCCTACTTTGTCCCTATTAATGTTCTGTTAACAATAATTAAGTAAGAGAGATGGAAAAATTAAGGAAGATGAGTATGATATTTTGGGGAAAAAAACTATGTCATATTAACTAACCTTCTTAATCTAATAAAATTAGGTAAACAAGTGTTGCAATAAGTATCTGGGTTCACTTCAAGAGATTTCTCATTTGTCTAGTTTAATAATCCAATATAGAAAGAGTGTTTGACAAGCTCACAAGAGTGTTTTTTAATCTAATCAAGATTACCTATGATTCTGAGTATGAAAAAATATGTTATTTTTTAAAAGGTGAAGGTATATCCAGAACACCGAACTATTTTTAGAGCTACAACTAACACCCTAAAGTATTTAGTGGTGCAATTTTGACCTTAATATATTAAAAACGGTGCAATCACCACCCCAAACTAACTGAGGTTAACCTTTGTTTGCTCTCCCTTGTGGCAAACTCTCAATCTTTTTACAGCAACAAAAATATTTTAAGGTTAAAATTGAACAATTGAATACTTTAGGATATTAATTACATCTGTAAAAATAGTTCGGAGTGTTGGGGGCAAATTTTCCTCTTTTTGGTTTTTTAAACTAATCATTATTTTTTTTCAATAATTAGTATGAGTTTTGTGCGTTTCAATAACTAGTTAAGGATTAGAAATGTCTAATACAAGTTTCTATGCTCATGTTTAATGCAACTCATAGTGCTCTAATTTAATATTCCCGCTGTCATTTAAAATTTTAAAATAATATAAAACTTAATTTTTTTTAATATAGATTCTATTCTTAATTTTTTTTAATTAATATAGATTCTATTAAGTTAAAATATGTATCCGTAACCTTTTATTTTTCTCTAGATATTATCCATCACATATCTGATATCTCATTGTCAACTATTTTTATCCCAGCTACTGGCCTAATTTGCCCACGTGTTAATTTTGTTAGCACGTGTGTCTCTTTGCAAATTTAACAGAGATGAGTTAGTTACTTGTATGTAGGAGTGTTTGGTAGGCGGTGTAGGATATCCCACAGTCAAAATAAGTAATTTTCAACTTAGTAACAAAGTGTTTGGTTTATACAATTCTTCATGTACTTCTACAATGTACGATTCTGCTGTTACATATTGCAGAGCAGAGAACGTGAATGAGATGCGATTATTTAAACATATCACTTGCATTCCATAATGGTCTCCGTTTTTTAATATAAAATCTATTTATTTAAATTGATTAGATTAAAAAAATTAATTAAATTAGTTATCTTCTTTAATTCTTATATCTCTCTCTTACTTGATTATTGTTAAAACAGTATAAATAAAAGTAAATTAAGAAAAAAATGATAAATATGAGAATATGTGTTATATTTAGGATTAAGATCAATTCTTCAGTTAAGTTCAGTATTAAGGAGAAGAGGAGTATACAGAAAGTACGGATCCTCATCTTCATATGAAATCTGAATGAATGAAGAATAAACATAGTCAAACCACTAATTATATTCTAATAAAACATGATGGATAGCACACTAGTAAGAAAAAAAAGGACTTCTAACATAGGTTAGAAATAACTCTTTGCAATGGTTGTGATATGAAACTGGCGTACAAAAGCTTTTTTATACGGTTTAAAAAGCAACCGAGGTAAAAGGTCTACAAAAGTCCACTTTCTACGCATCATTAACAATATAACTTATTAGAAAAATCTCACTCAGCTCTCAATAACCAGAAAATATATATATATATATATATATATATATATATATATATATATATATATATATATATATATATAAAGTCTCAGTATATCAATATAGTCACATGTAATGCTCCAATTTTTAATTAAGGGCTAATGAGGATTAGGGTGAATATTTATGAATTTAAATGGGAATTTATATGTGTTTTATGACTATTTTAATTAATACGTCATCATTATTGAGAAATGGGAAGAATGAAATTATTGGGCAAGTAGTTGGTGATTAATGAAAAAATTAATTACTAACTATGAGAGGAAAGAGAAATGTAATTAGAATGGTTAATGAAGGGATTAGAGTAACTAATTGAGTGATTACTTTATGAGACCCAATGAGGGAAGGACACTTGGCAACATGTAAGATGATAATGGTTGGAGAAGTCAAATGAGAATATTGTTATTTTATTTCATTCTCTCTCCTCTTTTCCCTCTTTGTACGCTGAAGTAGTATAGGAGGGAGTAAGATCATCATTCTTCATCTTCTCTATCACTCAACTTCTCTCATTTTCTCTCTCTCGTTTTCTCTTTCTGTCTTGGCACCATTGTTGCAGAAAAATAGAGGAAGAAAAGCTTGAGAAAAGGTAAGGAAAATGACCTCCATTGCTCAAACTCATTTCATTAAAGCTGTTGATTGAGTTAAGAGCTACATTTCTATGGTTATTGTCAATACCCGTTTCCATTTTGATATGCGCAGGGCAATAATGAACATGTTCCATAGGCAAACAGAAAAGTACAGTTATACTGATAATAAGTATTTGTTTACAGACAGTCATTAACAGAGCAGAAGTCGATAATAATGACAAATATGTACAGAATGTCCCAAAACTATTTCACATACAGACTATATACAACCGCTGTATTTATCTTGGGAAATGTGCCTGTCAGTTTCCCTTCTCTGCATCCTTGGCTTTCGAGCCACTGGCACCCACTGAGACATTTGGATTAGAAAAAGGGGTGAGATTCCAAGAAATCTCAGTAGAAACATACGATCAACACATAAAATGCGAAAATTGCATATGCAATACACCGTATCAAGTAAAATAAAAACCCATATCATCTGTGTGTGTACACAAAATTCAGGGCCAACTAACTCGTTAAAAACCCTACATATATCTCAGTTGAGTCCTTGACTACATCTAGGTAAGACTAGTGTACCTCAGCTAAGTCCTAGACCACAGCTAGGTAATGTGCCTCCAGCACGTGTCCAGATCACAAAATACAGTAACACGCATCATACAAATAGTCACATAGTATATGAGAGATAGTAGTCCCTACCTCGAAGTTCTATTGACCCCTTTTTGTGTGCCTCGTGAAACGTGTTGATTTTCGACTCCCGATTCGGTCCTAAAATATTAAATGTACAAGAAATAGGTCATAATCTATCCAAGTATCATTTTAGACACTTCCATAGTGTTTCTTGTGGTTATATTAGCCTATGGTGAAAATTTACCAAATGCCCCCGGGACCCCGGCCCGATGGCACGTTTTTCCAAATTTTTGACTAGGGCTATCTTGACATATTTTCATCTAAGGAATCCATTTCCAGACTCAAAATTACCAAATTCAATGTCAAATTATGAAATTGCCCTTGGCAGCCCTACTTTTAGGGTTTCAGGGGTGTTTCCGTAATTATGCTTTCTCGGCCTTTTCTGAAAAATTGTCCAACTGTAACCCCACCTATTTTTGCCCACTGAATCCAATGGAATCATCAAATCATTGAAAATCCAACTTTCCCTCAAACATCCCTGGCCAAAATTATAGTATTTTCCAGGAAAAATCGGGGTTTTACGATTTCGGCTCCGTAAACACGTTCATTTCTACTCCTACCCACTTTATTAACAATCTAATTGAGTTATAACAACCATTTGAACTAAAATTGGGCAGCATAACCCTTAGACACACACTTTTCCAAAATTTAAAACCAATGGCAATCCGGCGAAATTTCACCAATTAAATTGCCCACAACAACCTTAATAGTTAATATACGAAGGTTTGGAAGTTACCTCAAGCTCCCATAAGCTTTTCCCAAAAATGGCTGAAAACCCTAACTTTTAGAACACCAAATTTGAGCTTTCCAAACCTTAAAGAATAAAGAGGAGTAGCTTAGAGTCGGAGTTATACGCGTTAGGACAAAAATCGTCGGAGAAATCGGCTTACCTTGTGATTTTTCTTCTCTTTCTCTCTCTAAACTCTCTCAACTTTCTCTCTCAACTTCAGATCTGTTCTGTGCGTGAATGAGCTGAAGGAAGGAGATGAGCATGATATATTCTAATACCATATATCATTTTAATGATTTATGGAATTTTCTAAAAATTCCAAAACTAATTTTTTTATTACATAACTTCCTACATTCATGTAACCATGCCATCATGTCCAACCAATATTTCCTTCTTTATGCCACATGTAGGAGACACCTAGGAGTCCCTCCCCATGGTCTCAATTGGCTTCACAACTTGTCCAGGTTACGTATACACATAAAGTCTCAATTTTGGTCAAAATTGCACTTTTTGCTCAAATTTTCCATAAATTCATTTTAAATTTACCAAAATATTATAAATATATTTTTAACCTTTATTTTCCTTAATTAATTGAAATTAGCTTCAATTAATTGAAAAATAATTTATTTTGTGCTATTTTGGCAAAATTACGATTTTGCCATTACCTTTCTAATCCAATTTCTTTTCTTATTTTTCTTTGGCCAATTCCCATCTATTTTTTTGACCAAATATTTTCTCTAATATTCCTTCATTTTTGGACCTTAATATTGGGCTTTTTAAATTACCCAAGTTAATTCCTTAATTATTTTTTGCCCAATTTCTCATGAAATTGAACATTTATAAATTCATAAATTCTAAATTCATGAATATTCACCATTTTATTGAATTTCTCAAATATTTAAAATACTTTTGGTGAATATAAATTTTGGGATGTTACAATTATAGTTTGCCATTGGTGTTGGTTTGAGACTTCAAGAAATTGTTGAGGTTGGAGAATCAAGAAGCTCATTTGAGAAAGTTGTTAAGGTGAGTTTAAGAGACCTTTCTATATAATTTTTGTGGCAAATGATTTAGCTTGGAAATTTTGGAAATTTGGCTTGAAATTTTGGAAATTTGGCTTGAAATTTCGAAAATTAGGGTCTTGTGGTGTTTGAATTGTTGTTGTCATGGATATGATGCTTTGAGATGTATCTTGGGTAGATAGAATTTGATTGATGCTTAAATGTAAGGTTTGACACCTTTGTGTTGGTTTTGTGCATTGGGCAAAAACAAGGCATGTAATTGGGTTGTGATTTTGGTCATTTTGAAATTACCATTATGTGCCTTGTGAAAATTTATGTGGGAATAAGCTTGATTGTTAATTTTGGAGCCATTGAACACTTTAGTAGAAAATTGGAAAATATGTCTTGTGTTAATTCTGTCTGGGCAGTCATTTTGTACGAATGTTTTGAATGACCAAATGGTATTGGAAAATTCTGAAACTTTCTAGTCTTAAATTTCATATCCCAAGCTTCAAAATGGATATATAATTTGTGTCATTTCGTTTTGTTAATTGAGAGTTATGCTTTGCCAAAGTTTGGGACAAAAACTAGACTCCGTTTTGGAGTAGTGTTGAGTTTTGGGTAATTCTGGAATTTTGTGGTGATTTTTGGTTATGGTCCATATTTGTTTAGTAAAGAGGACTTAAATACCTTTCATTTGGCTTTAGAATCAACTTGTTTTGATTTTTCTAGAATTAGTTATGAATTTTGGAAGTTCGACCAAGAATTAGGGAATTTCTTGGCTGCAGCCCAAACCTTTCTGACCTGATTCTGGCCACGGCCAGTGACCTTCTAACCATATTTTGGCCGCGGCCCAAAGAAGGGCTGGCCGCGGCCAACTCTTTTGTTCTAGCACTTTGAGTTTTTGAAAAGAGATCTCTAACCTATTGTTTCCCAACCTTTTAGGGCTTTTATTAAAGGCATTTATGGCCTCTTAAGGGTCAATTATAATAACCAAATTTAAGTGTTATGAAGTAAATTAAGTCTTGGAATAGAGTATAATTCTCCATCCTTAATTATGATTCTGGGATTTGACATTTTCTCTACTCGGGAGAGACCGGTGCTAGGACACGCCCGGAAGGATCAAGGTAGTGACTCTTCTCTCATGTTGTGTATGATGTTTTGGTATGCATAACTTATCATTGAGCTGTGTGAACAACATGTGCCATGGTCCATTACAGCGTGAGCCGTTTAGGGATTGACGCTAGTCATCTCTAGTTCGGCCGTTGAACTGCCGTTGTAATCAACATAGATCTTTGTGAATCCGACCCGTTGGGCGGCGTTTGTGAATCCAGCCGTGGGCTGTGTGTTGATCTTACCAGTGTAGCTTGTGTATGAAATGCTTATATGAATCCCAGCTGTGGTGAAATATATTGTGTGGATTGTGTTGTGCAATGCAGCGTGAGCAAACGCAAGGGTGACATGAGTCATACCTGCCTTTGCCGTTGTAACTGGCGTTGTAGTTGCAATGTGTGTGTGATGATTTGCTTTCATGCGTTATTGTTGTGCATACTATGATTGATTTGACACTACGGGATTCCTTAGAATCTCACTCTCCCAAAATTAAACATTTTAGACAGGGTTGAAGGATCGAAAGGCAAGCGGATGACGAAGAGCGGATAGAGTTCCGGTTTAGAAATATTTTTTGGGTTATTGGTTATCATGTAAATTATTTTGATGTTTTTGGGAAACAATTGTATATATTGGGATTGGTGGTATAGTTTGTGTAATCCCTAAGTTAAGGGTAATGAATTATGGGCTTTGTGCCTTTGTAAAACCCTTATTAATGAATGGAACCCGAGTGTGTCGGGAATTTGCATTATACTCTGATATTTATGAATGAAATCAACCTATGCAGGCCATTTATGTATTTATATTGTGAATATGAGACCATTGATGAACAAGTTTAGAAAAGTTTTTACAAATCCAGTTTTGGGCAAAAGATTATTTCAATAAGCCCCAAATAATTTATGGTCTCTAATTTTACACTTAATTACGTATTTATGAACTTAATCTCGACCTTGGTTGGAAGGGGATTACATCACATACACTTGTCGATAAGGTAAGTTCATATTTGGAATCTATATCATTGAGGTCCCTAGGGACTTTTTTTGATTGAGATTAGGAGAGTCGTAGTTAGAGATTCTGAATGTTGGTTGTCGAGATACAGATACACTACAAAAAAATATCGGATTTCTGAAGGAATTTACTACTGAAGTTCCATCGGAAAGTTTTTCGACGAAATTTTCAGTCCCAAATTTAGCCACAGAATTTCCAACGAAATTTTTTCTGGAAATTTTCCGACTCCAAATTCCGAAAAAAATTCCATCAGAACTTTTTCAACGGCAAATTCCAACGGAAATTTCCGTGGCAAATTGCCACATAAATGTTCTGTCAAAAAATATTAATTTCTTTTATTTTTTTTAAAATAATATTTATAATATTAAAATATTAATTATGAAATAATTCTATTTAACCTTAATTATTAGAATTATATTATTATTATATTAGTTATTATTTTATTTTATTTAAAAATAATATATATGTTATTAATATCATATTTATAATTTTATATTAAAAATAATATTTATAATATTAAATTATTATTTATTAAGTAATTTTAAATAAAAAAATTTTTAATTAAATATTTAAATATTTTGTTAAGTTTTTATTAAATTTTTCATTATTTTTAATAATATTATATTTAATTAATAATTAATTATATGTAGATAATTAATTAATTATATGTGTATATATATATGATAATATTATATATATAATAATATAATACAAGTTTATTTCGGCGTAACTGGCAAAGACTAGCGTACGAAGGCATTGGTAGCTTGAGGTCGCGGGTTCGAACGGGAGGAGAGGCATTTTCAAGAATTATAAGATGTGAACACGTGGCCTCCAGAGGAGAGGGACACGTGGCACACTCAGGAGCAAACACGTGGCATTTGGAAATTTAAAAAAAAATTGGAATTTTTTTTATAAAAATTTGCGACAAAAAGGAATTCCGTCATAAATTTTTTTATCACGCACCTCATAGCGACGGAACAGATTTCGTCAGAAATTCAATGTTTTTTTGTAGTGATATATGAGAATGGGAAAATGGTTTCTGATATGTCCATATAGAATTTTTAAAAAGTTGCGTGCTTTGCATTGGTTGATGCTTCACCTTTTTTTTTTCTTTTTTTTTGAAAATTTTTCGTTGTGAAATTTTGTGATTAAATTGCTTGATGTAAACATGTTTCAACTTCGTAGCCTGAAAAAGCAGTTTTAACATTTTTTTTCTCTATAACTCCCTCCTGCCCTTAATTTAGGGGGAGGTGAAGTTGGTGCTAAGTATAATATCAAGTTTTTATATTTGTCACTTTTTTTTAATTTATCCTTATTAATGTTCTGTTAACAATAATTAAATAAAAGAGATGAGAGAATTAAGGAAGATGATTATGATATTTTAAGAGGGGAAAAGCATGTCATATTAACTAATCTCCTTAATCTAATAAAAGTAAGTAAATATGTCTTACATTAATGATCTAGGTTTACTTCAATAGATTTTTCATTTGTCTAGTTTAATAATCCAATATAAAAAGATGGTGTGACGAGTGTTTTTTATCTCATCAAGATGACCTACAAGTCTGAGCATGGAAAAATATGTTATTTTTTTTAAGGTTCAAGGTGCATCCAAAACCTGAACTATTTTTAGAACTGTAATTAGCACTCTAAAATATTTAGTGGTGCAATTTTGACCGTAATGTATTAAAAATGGTGCAATCATCACCCTAAATTAACTGAGGTTAACCTCCATTTACTCCCCTGTGGCAAACTCTCTTTTTCCTGCAACAAAGCCTCCCGTCTAATCTCTTCTCCACCCTCACATGTCTGCTTAATATGAATACCTAGATTCTCATAATTCAAGATTAATATGATGAATCTAGATTCTCCGTCTGCAGTGAAGGATTTCTTGGAGGCTCAAGGAAATGGAGGATTGTTACTCTTCTACAGTTAATCTTCAAGGAAAATCAAAGCAAGTAATCCAAAAACAAAAACCCTTCCTTTTTCCCATTTGAATTTTTCTACAGATTGTCTAAACTATTTTTTTTTTGGACTAAAATGCATCATATTATAAACTATTAAGGTAAACCAGTACAATCCATAGATCCAAAGTAATCAAAACAACAAAACAAGAATAACAAAGACGCAACAATTGGAGAACAAATCTTCCAACGGCAGTTGAATTCTGGTGCTCTTCCATAACAGCATATGAGATCAGGAACCAGGTAAGGAAGGAAGGAGGCAAAGATACCTCCCCAGAAACACTGAACAAAGCTGCAATCCAATTCAAACACTATCCAAGAGAAGCCAAGAAGATAAGCATTGGTCAAATATCCATCTTGAGGAGCCACAAACAGATAAAAGAAAAAACTATTGGGATTGGGGGTATAAAACCCAAAAGGCCACAAACCCATTGAACAACTCCTTAGCTCTTTCAAAGAAGCTAAGTTGCAACATTGAGCAATATATTTTTTATGAAATATGTGCTCTTGAAAGAAGCTCCACCAATTACAGCTCTGCTGAGCATATCCAAAGCATAGAATTAGGAACTTCTTATCCTCTAGATTTCCATTCAACCAATAATTAGTCTTCAAAGCCAACACAGATGCATTCCTTATTCTTAGTCTATAACCATGATACCTAACATCTACCATAACTTTTTCCTTAAAAACAGCCACACACCAAAGCCATCCAGGCGGCACCCACCTTAAATCATCCTTGATTTTCAATATGGTCCTTTTGATTGCAACAATGAAACTTAACTTGCCATTAGAATTCCAACACCTTATTACTTTACCAAAGATTGAGACAAACTGAACAAATGAACTACTATTAAAACCCAAATCAGTGGAGTCTCCAATCTTCGAACAAACTCTAGCAAGTACTATCTCCATTACAACCAAAGGTTTATACCAAAAACAATTATCACTATAAGAAACCACGGCCATAATTTCATTCCAAAACCACACCGAAGCATACATCAGCATAACTAGCCCAACACACAATCCAAAAAAAGCAATCGGACCATATAGCCATAAGGACAACACACTGAGGCTATTAGAAGAAGGAGCATTAGAGCTTTTTACCTCACAAGCCGTAAGCAAATGACTACGTTGCTGTTAGAGCCGATTTACATCAAAGCACTACGAAGGTTGTCTGCACATGAGATTCTGCAAATTGACACCCCCAGGCCTTAGAAGGTGTGTTAGACGACTTCCTCCAGAACCAGATACCTTGCCTTCAGTTGAATCCAGGGTAATGAAACCTGGACCGGACCGGCCGGTAAACCGGTCCGGTCCGAGTTACCTATTTTTAAAAAAAAAAAATTTAATTTTTCCTTTAGAATTTCATACTATAAGTCTAAAATTTTCAATTTCTCACCAGTTTGGTCCCGGTTTAGCTCCGGTTTGGCCCCGGTCTGACCCACTGACCCTTAACCCAGTACCCCGACCGGTTCAATACCCGGTCCGGGTTTTAATACCTTGGTTGAATCAACTTGAGGAATCATCCAATTCACTTGTAAAACATCGATCTCACCTTCGTCGTCCAACCTTCCTTGTTCGGAATAGATCTCAGATTTCACCATCTCTAAGTCTAATCTCATAGATCTATATCTCGCCTTTGGCCATTCCGCTTTCATCCTTGTCTTTCTTGCATCTATCTTCCATAGTCGCACCATCCTCAGATCTGTCTTTTTCAAATCCCTAATCCTCATAGCTTCAGATCTCATCCTCACAATTGCAAACTCACACACACACACTCCCAACTCACTCTCCCCCGGCTACTGCCGGGGAGAGGACGCCGATGGAGATCACTCACCAAGGGGCGGTTTAGGCTCTCACCAGGGAGAGAGTTTTCGCTCTCACAGGGGAGAGGGTTTTTTTTATTGTCTAAACTATTTGGAAAACTTAATTATTAAGAATTTTACCTTAATGTTTCTAGATGACTTGGTCGGCCATAGTTACTTCTGGAAAGGCTGGTTGTTAAATAAAACCCAAAATTTATCCTCTCATTACTTTTAAATTTTGGATTCCCGCCTAAAATTTAAATATCTTCAACCAAAAAGGTAATTTACCCCTCCTCCCCTCAAACCAAACACACCCTAAAGTAGCAATCCAAATTAGTTTTGGGGTGATGATTACACCATTTTTAACACATTAGGATTAAAATTGCACAATTAATTACTTTAAAGTGTTAATTGCACATCTAAAAATAATTCAGGGTGTTGGGGCCACCTTTTCCCCTTTTTTTTAACTTTTCATTATTTTTTTCTTAATAATTAGTATGAGTTTTGTACGTTTCAATAACTAGTTAAGGATTAGAAATAGGGATTCGAAATGTCTAATAATACAAGTTTCTATGCTCATGTTTAATGCAACTCATATAGCTCCAATTTAATACTCCCGCTGTCACTGAAAATTTTAAAATAATATAAAAATTATTTTTTTTAATATGGATTCTCTTAAGTTAAAATATGTATCCGTAACTTTTTATTTTTCTCTAAATATTATCATCACATATTCACATATATGATATCTCATTGTCAGCTATTTTTATCCCAGCTACTGGCCTAATTTGCCCACGTGTTAATTTTTTTAGCACGTGTGTCTCTTTGCAAATTTAACAGGAAGAGATGAGCTAGTTACTTGTATGTAGGGATGTTTGGTAGCTGGTGTAGGATATCCCACAGTCAAAATAACTAATTTTCACCTTAGGAACTGAGTGTTTGGTTGATACAAGTCTTCATTTACTTCTACAATGTATGATTCTGCTGCTACATATTGCAGAGCAGAGCACATGAATGGGATGCTCTTATTTAAACATATCACTTGCATTACATAATGTTGAAGCAATATCAATAGAGATAAATTAAAAAAATATTGATAAATATGAGAATAAATGTTACATTTAAGATTAAGATCAATTCCCAAGTGAAGTCTAATATTAAGGAGTAGAGGAGTATACAGGAGGTACAAATTGTCGTCTTCATACGAAATCTGAATGAATGAAGAATAAACATAGGCAAACCATTGATTATATTCTAATAAAACATTATGGATGGCACACTAGTAAAAATAAAAAAAATAAAAAAGAATTCTAACATAGGTTAGAAATAACACTTTGCAATGGTTGTGCTCTGAAACTGGAGAACAAAATTTTTTTACACCGGTTTAAAAAGCAACAAAGGTAAAAAGTCTTTGTGTCTATTTGGATGGATAGTAGAAACTATTTTTTCAACGTGATTTACGGTGTACGAGGTAAGTATGCGAGATACAGCCACCCTGCCATCTAGCTAATGCATGTTTTGCAGGTTATAACCCTCCATCTAGCTAATGCATGTTTTGCAGGTTATAAATCATACAGACACTGATTTTTTAGGAAACTTCAAGTGTGTTTGGTCTTGAAACCACCAAATTTTGGTGATTTCTCATGTAAAACGAAGTATTATCTCTGTTCCTTTTTACAACTGAATTATATTGTTTAAAAAATTAGTTAAAATTAATTGTAGACAATAGAGATATTAAGAATGTAAACTTTTTGCCAAAAAGACCCTCATTTAAGTGAAAGATATAGAGAATGTGTGGGAATTAAATACAACAGTATGGGTAATATGAGTAATTAAATGGGGTAAAATGGAAAATCAACAAAAAAAATTGAGACAACCTCTAAATATCTCTTGTAAAAGGGAACATGTCATATTCACAAATTGTCTCTTATATAAAAGAGTGGAGAGAGTACATACTTAATTATCAAAGTTGTCTTGACACTTGAGTTCAACATGCATAGACACATGCCAAAACATGGATGGAAGGAAAAAAGAAAGGAGGGGAAGAAGGAAATAAAGACAAGAAAAGAAAAATCTTCATACTCCAGAGGTGAAAGGTATTTCTCTGTTTTTATTTATAATTCATCTTTTAGAACTGTTTTTCAAGTCTTTATTTACAAGTTATTTTGCAAAATCTATAAAAGTACTTCCTCCCGTACTAAATGTAAGAGCTAGTTAGGGATTTTTCTTAACCCTAAATGTAAAACATCAATATACTTTATTTTCCAAAAAATATAATTCTTTTTCAAAACTATCTCTCTATTAATTATACATATTAAGGGGTAATAGTTTCCCATACAAATGACTAAAAGGGAAAATAACACTTTTTTTTTTTTACCAATATTCTCCAATAGTACCTTGACATGGATAGTCCTATGTAAAAATAATGGAGTGACTAAGAGTAATAACTGATGAGAACATTTTTAAAAAGATGGGGTAATGATAAGAATAGCTGACAACTTTAACTAATTATCCTTAATTTACGTGAATGAATTAAAAATGACTTATAAATCGGAACAAATAGAATACATATGTAGATAAGTCACGCTCACCTTGCAACTATAGTTGGGAATACAGGCCAGCCCGCGGGTTGCGGGTTGGCCCGCACCAACCTGTGGCCGGCGCGATGCGGGCCTATGCAGCCCGCACTTTTGTGAGTTGGTAAAATGCTAACCCTAACCCGCAGTGTGCGGGTTGCGGGCCAGCTCGCGGGCCCGGATTTTTTTTTTCTAAAAAAAAAATTCATATTTTTTAAAGGGGGTTGAAAATATTATACACATATATATGAGTAATTAAATTTACCTTCATAGTATCAATCATTTCTTTTATAAAAATTTAAAAACATAATCTACAATTTAAGAGATAAAGTTATCAAATTTGTTAAAGTTTATAAATAAAACATAAACTCATCCTCAAGCAACCAAGATATAATAATTTTGTTTAAAGAAGAAGGGAAGAAGCTAAGATTTTTTATCTTTAGATTGAGAGGTACCAAGATAGGAGTGGAAAACTTATAAATTTTGTAAAATTATTATATGTAAAGAAAAAATAAAAAATAAAAAATTTTGCTCGCCAACCCGTGGGCTGGCCCGCATCAACCTGCGGGTTATGTGGTGCGGGCCTATGTGGCCTGCATTTTTGCAGGTTGGGATTTTCCCAACCCTTACCGTCAAAACCCGCGGGCTCACGGGTTGAGCCCATATTACCGGCTCTACTTGCAACCTGACCATCCACAAACCAAGGACGCCAAGAATACTCTTCAGTTATATCAAGGTCCTTTATCTATTGTTCTGTTGCTACATGTGGGATAACAAGGTCATGATCTCCCCTGCAATTAACAATAAAAGAGGTAAACAGTAGAAGTTAAGTGAAAGAAATTTGGACTTCATTATGGAAAATCTGATTTATATATATGTTGTTTGAAATATACTCATCAAGAGACTTGCGTATAAAGCAAGACTTGTAAATCTGTTGTAGTAAAACTCTTCTGATAGCTGAAGGCAGAAACAATATTATCTGTGTATAGATCCTGTAGCACAAGATTGCATCTGTACCACTTCTTCACTGTTCCCTGTGTTCAGTTTCAAAATTGTCCCAAATGTAAGTCATTTTAAGTAATTCACACATACTAATAAAAAAATTATAAGTATTAAATTTCTAAAAAAATTGAAGTGATTTATGATATTACCCTTATTTGCTATATATACTAAACTCTAACATCAAATTAATCTATGCTCTCTCAGTACCTATATTAAATAAGGGGCCATCACCATAAAGTCTCTACGAAAAGATTTAATTACCAAAAATCATTTTTTACACTAAAACTTGTCATCCCATGCTCTTCAGTTGTGATGAGGACTAATTAGTAATTAATGTCTAATGGAGTATTTAATGTGTTTGATCAATGTATAAAAAAATACAGAAAGACGAAAAATGTACCTCTCTGATATGGAGTGCTTCTTTAACAGTCTCATTATTTGCCCATTCATATGAAAGAACATAAGCAGAATCATGCATATGAAAAATGGGCGAGTCGAGTTTTATGAAGTATATGAGAAATATTGGCATGGAAGGACAATAAGGTAAAATCACAATAGACAGATGTAGCTAGTTATAGACCTTGCAATACCACTGTGGATAAGCTAGGCCAGAGAAGCGTCTTAGTGTGTGTTTGGATTAGCTTTTGAGAATAACTTTTACGATTTACGAGGTAAATATGTGAGAAGGATTTTATTTCGGGTTACACAAACCTAGGTTTAGCAAATTGCCAAACACCCACTTAATTTCTCTCCTTGCAGGCTTCTTCTTCCAGACTGAGTCTCATATTCTAGTTTTGGTGAAACAGTCACACACTGTGGGCCCAAAACATTCTCATAATATATATCATTCATCAGCTGCAAATTTCAAATGCATTATTTTTCAGAATACACCTCAATTTGCACTAACGCAAGCGCAAGTTTGGAAAGTCATTGATAATTTTTGAAGTAGTTATAACAAAGTTTCTTGACATGTATAAATTATTTAAAAATGACGTATATATTGATTCTTCACACAGCTTGACGGCCTGATGGGTCGGGCAATGGGCAAAGCTTGTTGCTCTATCTGTTTGGCCCAGTTTAAAATGTGTTTGTGTGGGTACTTTTTTATTTAAAATACAAGTTAAGATGCAAAACTAAATATCTATGAACTTTTATTAAAAGTGCCCCAAATACTATATACCTCTTGGAGGTATAAAAATACCCATGAACAATCAAAATAGAAGCAAAAATGCCAAATGGTTAAATTTAACCTAACACCGTTACATATGTATATACAGAAAAAGTGTAAAGAGCGTTGGCCCGACTATAAAAAAAAATAACAGTATATTAGGTTAAATTTAATGGTACTAACATTTTTACTCTCATTTTGAATATCCATGAGTACTTTTGCAACGTCGAAAAGTATATGGTGCAGAATGCACTTTTGGTCTAGCAGCATAAGTTCTCATTATATACTTCTAGGTCCAAAAGAGACACTTATGTTAGAAGGGACAACTACAAACCTCAAACTGATTACCAAATGATAATATCAAAATTTTTGTACCTTAACTCTAAAATATAAATTATAAAAATTGTAGCTAATTCATCCTTCAAGTTGGTATTGGGCAACTACCCTGCCAATATGCTCAAGCAGCCCTACTCACAGGGGGGGAGGATGTGTGTGAGCGTGAGAGAGAAAATTAAGTCAGACAATAATTGTTTCTTTTTTCTTTCTTTCTTTTTTTTTATTTGTGCGGTAGAATGTTTGTGAGAAAAAATGAATGGCAACAGATAAATTAAAATAGGAGAGAGAAAGACCGCATCAATCTTTCCAAGTGCTTCTTCACATTCCATATTTGAGGGGTCCACTATCTAGTACTGTCCATTAGAGCTCTCTTTGGCTTCCTGTGTACATATGTACAAAAAAAATAGGGAGAATCACTCCTAGGTCCTAAGGAAGGAAGATATTATCAGAAAGGTTCCTCGAGGTTATAAAACACACTCAACAGGTTGTGAATACACACAGAAGAGTTGTCAACAGGGACCTTTCTGATAATATGTTACTTGCTTGGAACCTATGAATGATTTTCTCAAAAAAATATTACATAATGGATGAAATTAAATTAACACGAGTCTGATAAAATTTTGATTTGATGATGATTAATTACATAATATAGTTTGTTTCCTATAAGCCCCAATCTGAAAGCTACTTCTATTTGTCCATATTTTTCTAACTCAGTACCTTGATGCGGAGACCCACTTATAAATCCCTAAAATATACATCCATTTTTTTAAAAAAAAATGGTAAGTATTGTAAATTGAAAAGTAATTAATTAAAACTTAAAACACACACCGCACTGACAATTAACTTTAAGTGTGGCAATATTCCAGCTTCATTATCTGCAGTTGCATTAAAGTCCCAAGCTGGTGATTAGTGTGATTGATTAAAAAAAAAAAAGTTTTAGATTTTTTAAATCTAAAAGAAGGTTTGAGTTTAGTTTGAAGTTTCATTTTTTTGGAGATTAATTGGTCAGAAAGAGAAGAGATAATTACCATCTAATATTTGTTGAACAATGAGTGGCACAACTATGCCACTAAATGAATCACTTGCTATGAACAGCCGATTGTTCATGTACTGAGGGTGTTCTCCCAACCACTGCAATTTTTGGAGTCAAAGTTACAACCAATAGATGTTACAATTCTTTGCTTCTGATATATATATATATATATATATATATATAGAGAGAGAGAGAGAGAGAGAGAGAGAGAGAGAGTAAATCAGAGTTAATATTTCATTTTTTTTAACCTAAAATTGATTTAATATTTGATATGTATGACTGGACATGGATCAGGACGAGCAGGTCCAAAATCTGCTCCGGCCCAATTTAATAATCCTACTACGATTCAAAGTTGGAAAAATTAATATTTTAGTATCATAGTTTTGATTTGATTGTAATTTAATCCTTAATCATGATTTGGGACAACTCATTTTTCTAAGAAATAAATGGAACATAATGTACTGTTAATCAAAGTGTTTGTGATTTTATCATTTGGCGTGGCTTTGAGCAAAAACCATTTATGAGGGAGAAACTGTAAACTCATAATTGTATATTAGCATGTTTGGAAACACTTATATTTGGATAATAAGTCCTTATTACGCAAGCCGAGATAAAACTCCTCTCACATACTTACCTCGTATACCGTGAATCATGTTTATAAGCACTTATCACCCAAAAATAAGCTATTCCAAACGAGCACATACCTTTCTTAAGAACTTTTAAGTTTGTCTTGCTGATGATGATGTCATGTGTCATCAGACACCAAACCTTCAGGTTTTGTAGAATGTGAGTATCCAGTGCCAACAGGTGCATCTAGAAATATGATGCTAGCAGTCTGCCAAATTTATGATCAAACATCACACACACAAACACACACGCACACACATATATATATAAGACCAAATTGAAGGGACCATAAGAGAAAAGTACAATACTACCCTTCACCTTTGTCCATGGATAAGGTCTCAAGTATAACTCTGGCAAACCCCCATTATAGTGTGAGTCATTAAAAGCCAATGGACCTGAAACAAAAAAGATTCAATTTTTGGAAGCATATAGTTTTAGTGGAGGCAGGTAACTAGTTGATTCTCAATTTGAAACCAAACACGCTCTATTCTTGTTTGGAATGCAATTGGGGAGATCTAAACTGACTTTTGGACCCCTTAAAAAAAAGCAAGCTTGAGCCCAAAAATTATGTTTGGTCTAGTGTTGGGAGCAAATAGGCTTTTCTATAAAAAGCCAATTAAATAGAGCTTTTGTCTTTTGACTTTTCTTTATATTTAAATTTTTCAAACTTATTTATCAAGATATATCATTCAAATAATTTTTTGTCAATATTTTTTTTATAAAACTATATTCAGACATAAAATCACATTACATTAATTGATTTTTACTCCAACTTCAATTTACAAAAGTAGCTGAGATAAAAAAAAATATTTTTGCAAACATTAATTCAAACCAGCCAATGGATAATGGTACATATAGCTAGCTTCTTGTGTATGTTTTAATTTACTCTACTTAGTAGTGTCATGAAGAGGATACAGTAAGTTATGTTCTTGATAGATTTCTCACATGAAACCTAAAGTTCAAGTTTATAGAACTGATCAGTGATCCACAAATGAAGACTAAATGGGAAAGAAGAAAAACGAAATATACCAGTTTGGTAGAAGAAACCATTAAGACCAGAACAACCAGGTCGTCCCATTGAGCTTGTTTGGTATGAAGGGAGGAGAGTAAAAGTGGGCGGAGGGAAAAAATTTTTAAGTTGAATTTAAAAAAATTAGAGAAATGGGGTTAAAAATTATTAATTAATTTTTCTTACTCTTTTATCTTATATATTCTCTTTATTAAAATTTTATTACACCACTTCTTCAATCTTTTAAAATTTAACTCATAAAAATTTTTCCTCCCCCTTACCCTCCAAATCCCTCACGCCAAACAGACCCTAAAGTATACAAGAAGTGGATCAGTGATGCCCAGTAGATTCCACAAACAGATAGTACAGTTCTGACTGCTCCACCCCTATATATCTTCATCATATATAGCCAAACAACAACAACAGTAAATGATTGTGTTATATCATCTCTCTCTCTCTCTCTCACACTCTCTATATTTATATATATGTATGTATGTATACATAAACACACAATTTGAAAGAGATAGTGAAACAAGGAACATTATCGAGTAGGTACCCAGATTCTAGTTTGAAAGGGAGTTCACCAGGAAAGCCAGAAGAAGCACAAGCTTTGTGAAAACCCAGCTTGTTAAGTGAAGCTGACCATATGGTGCCATTTTCTTTGTGGGAATCAAGTTGTGGAAGACACTTTCTTGTTTATATTTTCATTTTTTTTTTCATGCGATTTCATTAATTCCTGCGTGTATGTATGTCTCAAAGTCGCACGTTCTTAGAGAACATAATAGGGATGCTAATCATCTTGTTTGGTTAGGACATATTAATGTGGGGATTTTTGTTTTCTTTGATCAATCACCACCATCATTGGAGGAGGCGGTCATTGATGATTGATATGGGGTTACCCCTTTTGTTTTATATTAAGTTCTTAGTTGAGACTTAATGAATTTCAGTTTTCAATCAAAAAAAAAAAAGAAGCCACACGTTCTAGAAATTCTTCAGCTATTTTCTTTTTTAATGGCTGAAATAACGAGTGACACATGAGACAACGAGAACCTTAGTTAGAGACACGGGATGTTGGTTTGGATAGAGATTTGAGAATTAGAATACACTAGTAGCATAATTAGTGATTGCCTTTTTCCTCTAAATACAATCATCACATATCTGATGCTCCATCCATCCTTAAATATAAAGGTCATGTTTTTTTAATGGGCTGGCCCCTTTTTATAAGGTCTCATTTGAGTTAGTTCTAATACTCCCTCCGGTCTTAAATATAAGATATAGTTTGTAATGTAATTTACACTACAAACTATGTCTTATATTTAGGACAGGAGGTAATAATAAATACACTCATAGGTGGAAAAATGATTTTTTAGACCGGTTAAAAATGACAATTTAGATTGATTTTGGATCCGGTCTTAATATAACCGGTCTAAAAAGTCTGTTATTTTTTAGACTGATTAAGCAACCGGTCTTAAAAATCACTTTTTTAGACCGGTTGTTCGAAGATCATGTCTAAAAAGTCCAGACTTTTTAGACCTAAAAAGTCCAGATTTTTTAAAATTCTGTATGAAAATTTTTTTTCAAGACTTTTAAAACCGGTTCTTAAAATAACCGGTCTTAAAAGTTATACTTTTTAGACCGGTTCTTAAAATAACCGGTCTTAAAAGTTATACTTTTTAGACCGGTTCTTAAAATAACCGGTCTTAAAAGTTATACTTTTTAGACCGGTTCTTATAATAACCGGTCTAAAAAGTACTTTTAAGACCGGTTATTATAACAACCGGTCTAAAAAGTGATATTTTTTTAAAAAAAATAAATGTGGATTTTTTTTCTTGTAGTGCTTTACCTGTATCACTCTTTTCACTCTAGACTCTGAACAAAGGGCAATGAGAAACAGAACAAAATAAAGAAAAAAGAAAGAAAGAATCATCTTTTTATCATATTTACTCAACTTTTCTACCAATCCATATCTCTGAGATAAAAGCAACTTATCTTAGATTTATTCAATGTAATGAGTTCAAAATTTATTAGATGTTCATCACTTATTCAGCTAATTTCACTTGACATCAAGGGTATAACACACATACAGTCATTGAGTTCAGTTTATCGCACATCAATAAATAATACAACTGCTTACCATCTAATTCTTCAGCAGCATCTCTACCCTCATTAGTAAAGTTACGAGTTTCAACCTTCAATAAAAAAACAAGCATCATATTGCCCCCATATAATTATATATTCCAATGGCTTCGGCAGAGATTGTGTGCAAAAATATTTTACATAAATACTAAATGACTTACTATCTTCTTCTTCTTCTTTAAACCAGTAAATGGAGTCTCAGCCCCATCCAAAACTGCAAAAATGAGAATGAACAATGCATATGCACAGTTAGAGATACCTCAAATGATAACATCGGCAACAATAATAAAAATATCTTTTGGTTTAAATTAGATACCAGACAAGTTTTCTGTCTTCTCAGCCAAGTTGTCAACTAAATCATCAGCATGATCTATAATTGCAACTTTCTTCTTCTTCTTCTTAGTAGGATCAAATGGGGCAATCTGTCACTCAACAAATAAAGCCTCAGAAGGGAGTGCTTTTTGAATCAACTGAAGTATCAAGGAATTGTGGTAACAGATGAATGGGGTTGCCAAAGAGTAGAAACATGAAATATAACAACTTATAGACCATAACAAAAAAAAAAAATCCTTGCATAGCTAATCAAATGAAACACAAAGCAGAACAACGTTGTCAAATCATAAATAATTAAAAAGGGAAAGAAGAATACTAACTTCAGGAACCTCCTCCTTCTTATCATCACTTACAGTATACTAAAACTAAAAAGACGAAAAGATGCTTCCTTCACAATAACGCAAGGTTGATGTTCTCTTCTTCAACCTTTTCTAAAATGTTGATTCTGCAAATCACATTCATGGTACAATCTATGTGACCAAGCAAAGCAAGACCCATACTAGAGATAGAAAAGCACTACAGTGAAAAGTCACGACGAAGGAGATCAAAGCAAGCGAGGTTGTGGCGGCGACAAACTCATTTAGTGCGAAGGTGAGAGCACCGCAGCAACAAACATGAGAATGAGATCGAGCGAAGATGACCGAGCTCACAGAATAATTGCACCAAGAAGAGAGGTTTTAGATTAAGAGAGCGAAAATTATACACGACAAAAAGGAGATTCAAAAATTTAGGGTCGATATTTTAGTCTGGTTATAAATAAAACCGGTCTTAAAAGGGTGAAATTTTTTTTTTTTTTAATTTTCATATTTAAAAAAATCCAATTTTTTTTAAATATCACTTTTTAGACCGGTTATTAGAATAACCGGTCTTAAAAGTACTTTTAAGACCGGTTATTTTAAGAACTAGTCTTAAAAGTCTTGAAATATTTGATATTTAAGACCGGTTATTATAAATAATGGGTCTTAAAAGTTTAAAATTTTTAATTTTTTTAATATTTTGATATTTTAAGACCGGTTTTATTTATAACCGGTCTAAATAATTTTTTTAAGACCGGTTTTTTTGAGAACCGGTCTTAGAAGTTCTATATAATTACAAAACTGCCACCGGTCAAATTTTTTAGACCTTATCCGCTATAACCGGTCTAAATATGGCGGTATAAAAAAGGAATTTTGTACTAATGACTTTTTTTTCATTTTACCCTCAATTATTCTCATATCATTTATTCCACATACATTCGCTTTCATCATCTTCTCATTATTACTTTCCCCGCCACTCATTCGTAAATAAGGATATTTTTTGGGGGGAAAATTATATTTCTTAACTAATTTTAACTATTTTTTGGAATCTCACAGTTGATTAAAAAGACTTTATATTTAGGTACAAGGGAGTATCTCATTGTCAACTATTTTTATCCCAGCTATTGGCCTAATTTGTCTACGTGGTAAGTTTTTGAGCACGTGTAATATCTCTTTGCAAATTGAACAGGAAGAGATGAGTTAGCTACTTTGTAGGACTGTTTGGTAGCAGGTGTAGTATAATCCACAGTCAAAATAAACTAATTTTCACCTTAGGACCAGAGTTTTTGGTTGATATAGTTTTCATTTACTTCTACAAATGATGGAGCCAACTCAATAATTTGCAGAGCAAATGAATGAATGAGATGGTCTTATTTAAACCCGCACTGTCATTACATATTATACACAAGGTACAAATAGTTGTCTTCATGTAAAATCTAAATTAATTAAGAAGAAACGTCATCAAACCTCTAATTAATTACTCATCTGCTGCTTAATGTAGGATTTAAATTGAGGAATTTATGTTAGTCTTAAATATAAGGTTTATTTCTCATATTTGTCAATTTTTCTTAATTTACCCCATATTGATACTCTCTCAATAATAATCAAGTAAGAGAGATAAATGGAATTAAGAAAGATGATTAAGATTTTTTAGAAAAAAAAAACATATCATATTAACTAACTTCTTTAATCTAATCAAATTAGGTAAATAGGTCTACATTATGGACTAGATGGAGTATATTCTAATAAAACATGATGTTATGAGATTAACTTCTGTTGATTTAAGTGATTGAAAGCTTATTTTTTGTCGTTAAAGTCTTGTATATGAAGAAAATTTTCATCATGAACTCTTTCCACCCATATGATCCAATCTGTGTATATGTAAATTTGTCTAGATCCAATGTGACTTTCATAAGTCGATTGGCGTTATGAAATAAAAAAAAGGGAAGAATGATAATTGTAGGAGATGCATGTTAAATTAACAGCAAAAGTGCACTTTTTTGTCCTCTAACTTCATATAAGGTTTCACTTTGGTCCCTTTAATTTATAAAATATTTTTGTCGATCCTCTAACCCTGACATCATTGATTTCAAATGATGATTTTTTGTTTAATTAGAAAATCAAACTTAGTATTTGTGAAAGTTAAATGTCAGCACAGGTTAGAGAATTAAATGACTAAATGAACATTTTATAAATTCAAGGGACTAAAATAAAATTTATGTGAAGTTAATGAACCAAATGTCTGCTTTTGCCTTAAATTAACGTATGCACTCTCATTCTTTTCATGGTATGATTAATAAAAGCTACCTATGACATAATAAAAGTGAAGAAAAAATGTGGTTATTTTTGTGAACTAAGCCAATCTACACCCAAACAAGATAGACAAATAACCCAGCCAACTAGAATTGACTTGTCTCTTTCTTATTTATAGAAAAAATACACATACATATGTCTAAAATGGACCAAGTAAGCCCAGATACATAGGCCCAATATAACTAATACATAATACAAGCACCTAATATACATAACTGAACTCTAACATCATTGTCACATCATTGTCTAACACCCCCTTCAAGGAGGGGACTAAACAGATTGGTAGTACCCAACTGACGAACACAAGTATCATGACTGTTTCCACCTAGTGGTTTTGTTAACACATCTGCCAACTGATTCTTAGAAGCCACATGCCGTAAATCAATAAAACCTTGTTGTAGCTTCTCACGTACGAAGTGACAATCAATCTCAATATGCTTCGTACATTCGTGAAATACGGGATTTGTGGCAATATGAATAGCTGCCTTGTTATCACAATGAACCTTAACTGGTTCCAATCTCTTGATCCCAAGATCTTTCAATAGCCGAGTAACCCAAACTATCTCTGACACGGCTGTTCCAAGTGCTCGATACTCGGCTTTAGCCGATGACTTGGACACCGTATGCTGTTTTTTTGATTTCCAACACACTAATGACTCACCCAACTTAATGACATATCCTGTAACCGACCTCCTTGTATCATGACATGCTGCCCAATCTGAATCTACATAGCACTCCATGCTGAATTGTTTTGCTGCAGAGAGAAGAATCCCAAGTCCTGGGCAACTCTTGAGATATCTCACAACACGAATAGTAGCTGCCATATGTGATCTCCTTGGAGTGCTCATATATTGGCTCAAAGTCTGCACAACATAACTAATATCAAGTTTAGTATTAGTAAGATAACACAACTTACCAACTAACCGACGATAGACTCCCGGATCTGTCATCAAGGGATCAAATTATTCTCTTCGTTTCTGTTTCTTACAAGTCATTTTGCTTGTAAGGTGTTTGACTTGTCCTTCTAGACTCAACCGTGTGCTCCTTTCCATAGGGATACATAGCGGTTTTGCTCCACTCAACCCCATATCACTTATGAAATCAAGTGTGTCTTTTCTTTGGCTAAGCATTATTCCCTGATCTGAACATGCTAATTCTAGTCCAAGAAAATATCTCAAATGTCCCAAATCCTTGATTTTGAATTGAGAATGTAAATAGGCCTTAACCTCCTCTATTCCTCGCATATTGTTTCCTACAATGACCAAATCATCTACATATGCCAAAATAAGAATTATTCCATGATCATCTGACTTAATAAACAAGGAATAGTCATATTTACTTTGCCTAAACCCCCTTGAACTAATGCATCAGTAAGTTTGACATTCCATTACCTAGATGCCTGCTTTAATCCATACAAGGATTTGTGAAGTTTACAAACCTTATCTTTGCCACAAATGTCAAATCCTTGTGGGATATGCATGTAAACTTCCTCATTTAAATCCCCTTGTAAGAATGCATTGTTGACATCCATTTGAAAGAGATGCCAACCATGCATTGATGCAAGGGTGAGGATGGCCCTTACTATTACCATTTTAACCACTGGGGAAAAAGTCTCAAAATAATCAACCCCTTTTTGTTGACTATACCCTTTTGCTACCAATCGGGCCCTATACCTCTCAACATTACCAGAAGAATCATACTTGATTTTAAAGACCCATTTGCATCCAATGGGCCGTTTACCTTTAGGAAGAGACACAATTTCCCATGTTTGATTGTTCTCTAAGGCTGTCATTTCCTCACGCATGGCCTCCATCCACTTAGGATGCTTGGATGCTTCATGAAAATTACAAGGCTCAACAAGCTTATCAGTATGCAGCAAATAATTCTTATAATCATTAGTAACATTTTCATTGGAGATGTATTCATGGATGGGATACCTACAACTTGAATTAAACTTCTCACCATTCTTACCATTTTTGACTTGTCCAAGGCAAATATAGTCATTTAACCATGCTGGAGCCTTTTTATTCCTTGCTGGTCTGGATTCTCCACTAGAGAACTCTTCTGCATCAACAGGGGATTCATTTCCAAGTGGATCATGGTTATGAGGGGTGTCAATGTGTCCCTCATGAACAGAATTTGACATGGAAGGTGCTGGCAGATCAGGAGTCTCATATAGGAAAGGGTTTAAACCAGATGGGAAGGTATTCTGCCGCACAACAGGTGAATTATCTTTAAAAGGGAAGCAGGTCTCATAAAAAATCACATGACGGCTAACCTTAATAGTCCTTCTAACCAAATTATACAGCAAATATCCCTTTTGATTAGGTGGATAGCCCACAAAAACACAAGGATCAGATCGTGGCTGGAACTTATCAAGATTGTTTTGGAGGGTTACAAAGGCTAAGCAACCAAAAATTTTGAGATGAGAAATATTAGGTTGTTTGTTGTATAAGATCTCATAAGGAGTTTTATAATGCAGTGACTTAGATAGAGTACGATTAATCAAGAAAGAAGTTGTCTTAATACTTTCCTCCCAAAACTTAATAGGCAAATGCGAATACAAAATGAGACTACAAGCAACATTCAGGAGGTGTCTATGTTTCCTTTCCACCACACCATTTTGTTGGGGTGTATGTGGACAAGTGGTTTCATGCACAATACCTTTATCATTGAAATAAGTTTTCAGCTCATTATTTACAAACTCAAGGCCATTATCACTACAAATCCTTTTAACAGTTGTGGAAAATTGATTGTGAACATAGGCAATAAAGGATTTGAGGCAAGAAGTGCATTCATGTTTATTTCTCATAAAAAATGTCCAAGTACATTTAGAAAAATCATCAACAATAGCAAGAAGGTATCTATGGCTAGAATGTGTTGGTGCCCTATAAGGTCCTCAAGTATCCACATGTATCAATTCAAAATTACAATAAGTAGTAGTAGAGCTACAAGGGAAAGGTAGGCGAGTTTGTTTGGCCTGAGGACAGACATCACAACTTTGCATAGAGGAATGAGAAACATGTTTATTCAAAAAATCTAAATGTTTGAGAACATCTAAAGGGGCATGACCCATCCTATGGTGCCACAATGCAGAATGATCTTTAGAATTGAAATGCATAATCCCATGAGATTGTGGAGTCTTCTCAACTAAGTATAGACCATCATAGACCTTACCAATCATGTGGGATTTCCCATTCAACTTTTCCTGTAAAGTACAAAATCCAGGATGAAATGATATAATGCATTGCATTTGCTTAGTGAGCCTAGAGATGGAGATTAAATTGAAACAGCATTGTGCAGAGAAATATACATCATGCAATACAATATGCTCAAATAGTTGTACTGTTCCTACATGTGTGATAGTAAGCTTATCTCCATTAGGCATTTTTATTTTTCTAAGTGGACCAACATAAGGTAATACAATGTCAAAAAGAGCAATATCACTAATAACATGACATGTGGCACCGGAGTCTAATATCCAATGGGTTTGAGTTAAATTATTAGGCAATGCATTAATCAAATCTGGAATGCTTTCCTCAACATAGCCAGCAGCCCCA
Source organism: Inga leiocalycina (assembly GCA_963242795.1). NCBI lineage: Eukaryota > Viridiplantae > Streptophyta > Magnoliopsida > Fabales > Fabaceae > Inga > Inga leiocalycina. The sequence continues at coordinate 67,946,622 of OY725321.1, forward strand.
ACAGCTACTTCATCCGAATCTCGTTTGAGAAGTTGAAGAATTTGGTTGTATTGCTCATGGGTCAAAACGGGAGGAGGAGATGCAGATGTTGGAGCAGTTGCTTCATGCACAGCTGGATTAACGTGATTGTCTTGGTCTCTTCGGTTGAAATGAGGTGGATAGCCAACAAGCTGATAGCAGGTTTCACGCTTGTGGCCCTTTTTGTTGCAATGAGTGCATGTGTCTTGCGAACGCCCTCTTCCCCTGCCTCGGCCTTGTCTGCCACCTCTAGTTGCCATAGCACTACCATCAAGAGGACTAGCAGAAATGGGGAGAGAGATATTTCGTTGATCCTCTTCCTGACAATCATAGAATAGGCCTAATTTACTGTTGGTAATGGTGTCATAAGCAAAATCTGAGACCTAACATGCTAATAAGTGTCGTTCAACCCCATAAGAAACTAGAATAATCGCTGCTATTGACTAATTTTAACAAAGTCCTGAGAGCTGCTGCATTGACAGGACGGTAACGGAACCAACACTGAATACTCATCCCACAATTCTTTAAGTTTGGTAAAATAAGCAGCTACTGAGAGATTATTTTGGGTTAGAGATGCAATGGAATGATGTAGAGAATAGACTCTTGCACTATCTTCCTTATTAAATTTTTCTTGTAAGTCTTGCCACACTTGGTGAGATGAGTTGGCGAAGACAATCCCATTAGCAATATCTTTGTCTACAGATTGAAGAAGCCAGGAGAGGACAACAGCGTCACAACAGTCCCACAAATCCTTCTGGTCGGCAGCTTGTGCACGCGTAAATGATCCATCGATGAAACAAATTTTGTTCTTGCCGCGAAGTGATAGGCGCATGGCTCTACTCCAAATCACATAATTGTTGGAACCATTAAGAACTTGCTGCACCAAAGTGGTTATGTGAGTGTCAGACGGGTGCAGATAAAGAGGGCTATTAACATCAACGGCATTCTTGGCAGGAGATTCCATGATTAAAGGGTCAAGAAGACACAATCAGATGGGAAAACGATAAGCACTTCACAACACACTCACCGCACAGAATCGGTGCCAGGAAAATAAACTCAAAAACTGAATCGGCCCTCAGAATCAGAACAGCGGCTAGTAAAGAACTTTGGGATCAATCAGCAGAATCGGCCCTGGGATGTGTTTCAGACGGATCTGCGGTGCCAGATCTGGGATGGGTTGCGAACGGCGATCTCTACAACTCTAAATCTTGGAGGATCGATTGGTGTAAAGGAGCGGTCGGCGTGAAAGAAAAATGGTCGGTGATCTTGGTTAATCTTGGTGGTGGCTGCAACTCCAAATCTTGGAGAATTGATCGGCAGTGCCACTCCGTGAGATATTCAAAGATGATGGAGGCCAGAATCGAGCAGCTGTGGAAAATGATAGAAGAATGAATCAAGATCCTCTGCTCTCAATAAAACGACAACATTTCAGACTTCAACAGGCATGGGCTTGAAGGGTGGATAACCCAGGCTCTGGTACCATGTGAACTAAGCCAATCTACACCCAAACAAGATAGACAAATAACCCAGCCAACCAGAATTGATTGGTCTCTTTCTTATTTATAGAAAAAATACACATACATATGTCTGAACTGGACCAAGTAAGCCCAGATACACAGGCCCAATATAACTAATACATAATACAAGCACCTAATATACATAACTGAACTCTAACATCATTATCACATCATTGTCTAACAATTTTCATAATTTAATGAGCACATGTTGTTAATTAGGTTGAGATTCACTTTCATTTACTTTCTGGATTTTGCAGTTTTGCAGCTCCACTCATGGGTACAGTGTCTGGCTTTTTTTATATAGAAACTATGTTGAACCCCCAAAAAGAAAACCTCTTGTGTGTAATTAAACAAGCTTACTTTGAAATTACCTTTTAAATATTTCCCATTTGGGTTGTTATTTGGCATTTTTCAATCCCTTTTTGGTCAAAAGGTCATAAAAGCAAGCATGATTTATGTGTCATTGTCAACTTTCTCATCCCTATTGAGTGGCCAAAGAATGTCACTGAAACTGAGTCTTTTGAATTTGATGATTGATAATCACATTTGTAAGAATAATTATATTGGAAAGCTGTTGAAATATTCCTCAAAGCGAAACTTATTGTCGAAATCAAAGGAACATAAGAACTAAGTCCTTAATTGGATGTAACTTTTTTTCAACTGTGTACTTCATATTTTCAACAGATGCAAATGTCGTCTGTTTTACACATAATCGATTATAGGTTGCATGCAACTAAATTAAAGTTGTACTTGCTAAAAATAGGTTGCACGTGAATCATTAAACAAATTTCAGGTACCTACCTTTGATCAGAAATTTTGCAAGAGAAATTTTTCAATAATTTTCCCTAACGATATAATCCTAATTACTTTACCCTTGTTAGGACATGACAAGTTTTCTTTCAAGTATGCCTTATGGTAAATCATCTTCCTTCCGTTCCTTTTTATAAGATACAAATAACTTAATTACGTAGATAAAAAAAATTGGTTAAAATTGATTAAAGATAATAAATATGTAAAAAATACAACTTGATTTCCAAAAACACTATTATTTAAAAAAAAAAAGGTGAGTGGGAGAGAGAATGAGCGATTAGAGTAGGGATGGAAATAGGTCAGGCCCTTAACAGGGGCCTATGGCCTAGCCTACATAAAGCTTATCCTAGCATATTTAGTAAATAGGCCAAGCTCAGGCTCAAGCATATTGCTAGGCCTATTTAGATAAACAGGCCAGGCCTATTTTTATAAGGCCTAGCCTACAAGGCTACAGGCTTGGCCTATTTAATTTTTTATTTTAAAAAATATATTATTATATAAGTATATATAATATCATCTAAATAATTTTATAAATTTACCAACTTAATCTTAATTCTAAGTTTCATATTTCATCGTCATTATACTCATCCCTTGTTTTCGTATAAATCATTCACCTCTACATCTCTTCTCTTCGATCGCTCGAGATGGCAATACTAACTCACTCTCTCCCCTAATTTGTGCCCTCCACTAAAGCATAAAAAATATTATGAGTTTATTTTAGTGTCAAATAAAATATTACAATCTTAACAAGAGGAGTTTGTCCCAATTTACGTGGAAAGAATAAAATAGGTAAAAGTCTAGTTTTACATGTTATTTGTTATGCTTAGTTGATTTTAAAAAAATATATCTCATTAATCAACAGTCGATTAGTTTTTCTTATTCCTATTTGCTCGAACAAATGTTGTCACTAGACATTATTTTCTTTTCCTTACTAAGCCTTAATATTACTATAAGAATAGATGTTAGGCTTTTAAAACATAATGTAGGATTGTATATAAGCATGAAGGGTTATATATGAATTTGGCAGCATAGGCTTTAAAGGTTATTTAAAGTCCTACATTTTAAGTAGGCTTTTAGACAGGCTTCAGGCATTGTCAGGCCTTCTGAAGGTCCAGGCCCAGGCCTAAAAAAAAGCCTACATACAGGCTCAGGCCTAGGCTCAGGCTTTGAATCTTTGTTACAGGCCTAGGCCTATTTAGGTAAAGGCTAACCTAACCTAGCCTAGCCTATTTCCACCCCTAGATTAGAGTGCCTCATTTTCTTTGAAGATCTCATCTCCCAACATTTAAGGGCTAATTCAGTAATTTGTGATCAAGGTAAAGTTGCTTGTGATTTGGGCCTGTGCAATAATAATTCACAGAATCGTAAATCTATTTATATTTTAGGAAATACATTTCTTAAAAAGAAAAAGGCATTTTAAGAAAAAGAATGAATAGGAGATCCGAATGATTCATCCCAGTTAACTTGCAAAACATTTGAGGAGGTACGTTGAAAGACAGTTTGGTAAAGAGATCTGTTCAACGCAGAGTCAAAATAACAAAATCTAAATCCTTGTGCCTACGGAGTGCCCTTCAGTCCTCCAAGACGTTGAAGCACAACGTTGAAGTAGATGAAGTGAAATCAATAAATTGCAGTGAGAAAAAGCATATGCATATATATATATATATAGAGAGAGGGAGAGAGGGAGAGTTAAGGGGTAAATTTGTTCCGAAGGTTTTACTGAGGAGTAATACTGCCCTGAAAGATTTTTTAGGTTCAATGTTGCCTCGGAAGTTTTAAAATGGAGCAATGTTGTTTCTTACCATTAAAAAGTTAATGGTTAACGTTAGTTTTTTAAAAGTATGGGCCAAAATTGCTATATTTTGAAACTTTTGAAGTGACATTAAACCTAAAAAAACTTCTGGGTAACATTGATCATCAACAAAAACTTTCAGAACAAATTTGCACCTTAACCTTATATATATATATATATATATATATATATATATATATATATATAAAAGAAAATTAGATATAATAAAATTGAGAGTTAAGATGTAAATTTAGCAACAAGCTATTTTCCTATGGGTACCCAACACAATTAACTATTTTGGGGTGTAAATGCAAACATAATCAATTTTTTTGTAGCATATATAGCAACATTGCTAAGTGTTAACACTGGTTAACTTTCGTTATTTTTTATACAGTAAGTCCCACCAGTCTTCTCACTCTCTATTATTTCAATATACTTTTAGAAATATTTTTATTTTTTAATGGGAAAATATCACTTAGTCCTTATGGAAGCAATTTTATTTTAGTCAGGCAGTAAAAAATTCTGAAATTTCACTACACCGTCTTGAATCAGAATAAAATCAAGTTTTGTTAGTAAAAAGATAATGATGCCCTTACTTTATTTTTTTCTCATAAGAATAGTTACAAAACAAATAAGGGTATTCACAAAACAAAAGGATGAATTTAAAAGAATCCACAGAGTTAAAAAAAATTTTACAAGATAGATATAGGCATTTATAAGACAATTATGTGAATGACCAATGCTGTTAAATCTCTTTACAAGATAAATATGGTCATTTACAAGACAAATAAGGAAATTTACAAAACAAATATGGTCATTTATAAGATAAAGAATGCTTATGTCTACTTTTGAATCCAACAAAAGATAATTGTGTTGGGCGCTTATAATAAAATAGTTTATTGCTAAATTTGTATATTTACTCTTATAAAAATATATTAAAATAATAGAGAGTTAAAAGACTGATAGAAACTACAGTACAAAAAGTAACGACAGTTAACCAAGATTAATTGTGTTGCTATATGTGCAACCAAAAAAATTAATTTGTCTACTTTTATACCCAAAATAGTTAATTGTGTTGGGCGTAGTAAAATAGTTTGATGCTAAATTTACACTTTAATCATTAAAATCATCATTATTTTACCTCATATTTCTTGTTAGTTTCTTTGAATACGGAGGATGTAAGGCAGGTTAACAGGGCAATTCTTTGTAGGTGTGATTAAAGCATGTTAGAATCATGTTTACATGGCATGGTAACAGGCGAATGACCCGGCTATTACAGTACAAAATGCAGCGTTTGAGGGTTGGTCTATGTGAGAGCGGGTTTTGATTAGCTTTTGGAGAATAACTTTTACAGTTTACAAGATAAGTATGTGAGAAGAGTTTTATCTTGATTTACAGAAAAGTGTTTCTGAAATTATGTTTTTGATGATATAGGAACACAATAAAAAAAAAAACATGTTTGCCAATACAGATCACCCATTACAACAATTCTTTTGAAAAAAAGCGAGAATCTGATCCATAACAATTTGGACCCATAATTCTGGGTTTCTTTCTTCCAGGAGTGACCCTTTGAATACCACAATACAGTTCTTAAATCTAACCAGTTCAGAAGCTGCTACCAGTAATAGATGTGTTTGGATTAATAATTAGATAAGTGATGTATTTTTACTTAAACTTATGGAATCTTAAAATTGGAAAAAAAATTAGATTTGGTAAAATGCTGAGTGTTTGGATTGGCGATTGAATAAGTAACTTATGTAAAAGTGAATGATGTTTGGTTTAACTTTTGTATTATTTAAGAGAAAAAATTGTAAAAATTATGAAAAATGAAAAAAATGAAGGGATAATTGTGAAACAAGACCTCATTAACTTAATTGTCAAATGGGATTTGGAAAGATATCTACACACGGAGGGATTTTTTCACAATTTTTCAAAAAATTAACTTTGAATCCGATTAAATATTAAATCCTAACTCATATTTTCACATGATTCAAAATCTAACAAAATAAACCGATTAAAATCTCAATAATACCTTCAATAATCCAAATAAATTATTTAAACTGAATTTAATCTGTAAAAACACCATATGGAAACTGATTTATGACATATTAATAAAATAAATTGGTTATAAAATCATAAAACAACCAAATAATAAATCTAAACTGATTAAAATTAATTAATAATTATTTTTTTCACTTCAACGATCATATATTGATAAAACTCAAAACTTGCCTAAACTCTTATCTCAAAATATTCTCTAACTAGCAAAAGATTACTATCTAAAGATAGAGAAGTTTTATGATTAAAAGTGATTTTGAATACCTTATTGATCCCCAAAGATATGAAAATACTCCTATTAAGATTATTTTATATACACACACATATAAGCCAAATAAATACCTAGGTAGTTGGCCGAAAAAATGCATAGGTAACAATTAAAAGCTCATCGGTGGTTCCAGAAGCTACAATTGTGAGCTTATAAAAAACAGCTGCTCATGAAAATATGCCCATCAAATGAAACGTCATACCAAACGCCTCATTTCTCCACCCAACCGGTATTGTCAATGAACAGTGGAAAAATCGCTCGATTGCCTCACCTCACCAAACGTCAAAACAAACACAAACAATGTTGTTTGGCTTATTTTTGTCCAAAACGTGCTTATAATTGTGTGTGTTTGGAATAGCTTATTTTTGTCCAAAACGTGATTATAATTCGTGATTCACGGTATACGAGGCAAGTATGTGAGATGAATTTTTTCTCGGCTTGCGTAATAAGTGCGTTTTGACTGTTCAAAACGCTATCACAAACACCCCCTTAACATCTCTTTTATGCTTAAAGCGTTCTCAAATGTCTCATAATGTTTAACACAAAACCACCTCTTTCAGGTTTACTGAATTGAATTCATGTCCTATTTCCTTCAGTGTTTTGCATAACTTCCAATTCGCTTTTATGACAACATTTTGTCGTCTTGTTAAAAACTCAAAAACAATGGCACCAGAGGATGGATGTGATTGTCTAAAATATCATCTTCTCACTCTGATACTTGTTTGTGATTTTGTATTAGAACTATTCTATTCGTTCTTCGCTCAATTCAATACCCAATAACGTAATGGAAGGATTTCACACTGCCTAGCTAGCTAGCTCATTAGCAACTATGCAACCCACAACGGAGCTAATAGCGGACAAAATTCATATGTTCTGGAGCTTCCATTTTTGAAAAAATCCTAGATCAGGGGAAATCATCTTGACATCTCTCAACCATAAAGCTCACACAAAACAGTCCACATTACACTAAAACTTGTACAAACCTTGCCGAGCCAATATTGGATTTATTGTTTCACATCAAGTCATCAAGATTATGGGATCTCATGATGTCATAATACGTGCCATATGGTACTATGGAATATATGAAACAAAACGTAAGGCGTGAATGGATAATGATGATACTATGGAACAAAACGTAGGACAGGGCACAGATAACAAATGGAATGCCCTTGCTAATAAGAAGTATCAGACATGCATTGTTGTAGAGGAATATCTAACAGTACAAGGAGGCCAAAATGTCCTAATGATATCTTAATAAGTGCTCATATGGTCATTACTTACTAACCAAACTAGTATAAGTAGTGCCTGTTCATGGTGTCCAACATCTTTAAACGAACATCATCAATTCTGGTCTGCTGTACACATTGTTCTGCTCGTCCTCCAGGATGGGGTAAGCGGCTACAAGAGCGTCCTGAGCTCCGATGTAGAGCGCGTTATAGATCTTCCAATACACTTCCCTAACCTTGCGTGCCGGGTGAAACAGTCCTTGGAGACAGTAGTTAAGTACAATGGCAGCACCCAAAGCTACCCTCATTCCTTCAACGGCTTCCATGACAGCGTTGATGACATGAGGAGAAGTCTCAAATATATTTGGCCATACATAGTTCAGCAAATGGATCAGAGCGTCCTCGCAACCCAGACCAGCCACACCCAAAGCCATGTGCTTCACAGCAGAAGCAGCAGTCTGTCTGTGAACCAAATCCCTGTCCATGAGGGCATCCTCAAGTAATGGAGTCACGGCATAGATGTAGTCTTTTCCCATTTCACCAATGTACTCGAACAGGAAAGAAAGGGATTTCAGGACACCATTTTGCACATTAAGCTCTGGCACGCGATACTCATTCATCAAAGCTGGCAGAACCGTGAAAGGCGAACAGGTTTCAGCAACTATGGCAATAGCAACAGTTGTGCAAACACGGTTTTGCCTCTCCTGCACCTTGAGGTTATTCAATAGAGTGGCCAGGACATCTTGTGGTCCAATGGCTTTGGCAATATATCCAAAAGTGTTCACTGTCGCACGACGAATTCCCTTCTTGTGTGCCTTAAGCATCTCGAGAAGCTCAAAGCAGATTCTCATCCACTCTCTTGCAGGCACAAACTCAGCCCCACGGTCAGCAATCCTACCTACAAGATCAATACAGTTCTCCTGGACCTTCTCATGCCTGTTCTTCAAAATTGGGGTTAATCGGGGTAGCAGATCCTTGATAGGTGGAGTCATCTTTGTCATACCAATAACATTGACAATGGACTTGAGTGCTCCAAGAATTGAACCTAAAACTTCAGGATACTCTTCTCCCAGATACTCATACAAAACAACACCAAGATGGCCCATCAATTGCTCTTCTTGACACTGCTTCATAACCACAGCAATTCTTGAAATAAGATCTGCTGCTTGCTGCCTGACCTTTGCACTCTTGTTATTTAACCGCCACTTGATGGTACCACAAATCTGAGGAAGATAAGCCTTCACCCTATGACCAAGAGCATTCACAACCGCACCAAATCCGTTAAGCATCACATTAGCATCATCACTGGTTTGCTCTTGGAATGCATAAAGAATACCATCAATCAGTAGCTCTTCCAACCGAGAATCTATATCAGCTGCACCCAAGTTGGTAACCACCTTCTCAATGGTTTCCATCACCATTCGCCTGTAAGGTTCACTCTCATCTTTAAGGTCCTCAACAATTCTCCCAACTATATCAGCAACACCAACTTTGTTGGCTATCTCAACAGTTGTATCTACAAGTTGCCTATAATTTCTTCTATCCAAAGCCATCCTCCTAACCCAGAAATTTCTGAAAAACTCTGGCAGAATGTCATTCCTAATATACTCAGCCTCCACACCCTCAGTGCTAACACACTGCTTCACAACTTTCAAAACAATTTTCTTCATTTCTTCATCAGGTGACTGGAACTCACGAATCAGAATCAGCATGACTTCCTTGGTATAGTAACTAGCATACAGCGCTTCCATCAAAGGAATGATAAAACCAATGGCCTTAAGAAATGCAGCCAACACCTTTCCACGGTGTTGTCTTATACCCTTCCACAGGGGCTTTAGTACAGAGTCAAAACTTTCAATTCCATAGGGAGCAGCAGCCTCAGCTAGAGCAGCAAGTGACAATGCAGTGATTGTTCTCACCTTCTGATTCTCATCGTTCAGTCCATTCTCTATAATTTCCACAAGAGATCTCAGATGAGGCAATACAGCACAACCAATCAAGATGGCAATCTGTTGAACAATCTTAATCCCCGTATGCCGGGCTTGCCATGATTTCTTGCTCTGACACACAGCCTTCAAGAAGGGCAAGAGTGCAGGGATGCCAAGAGCAGAGGCAACAACACTGAAAGCCCTAGCAGTAGTGTTCCTAACATATTCATCAATATTGTCAATATCAGGTCGCATTGCTGCAATCATTGTGGCCAAGCCAGCTGCTTTACTCAGATTGGAAATAATCTCCCTACCTTCCACACGTGCATAGTAATCTTCATCAATCAACAGAGGTTCAATAACAACAAGAATCTTATGGACATAAGGGCGAACAAGCTCATCCAATTTATACAGAACTCTGTCAATAACCTTAACCAAAAGATGCCTCTCTTGATCCTCAAGAGTAGGTTGCATGAGCAGTGGTAGGATCCTGTTAAACAGTGGCCCTGCTCCAAACTCACGAGCTTTGTCTGTAAGCTGTCTTAATGCAGTTTTCCTCTGTGGTGGCGTTCCATTCTTAACTTTAAGCAGAAGCTTCATAATCTTCCGCTCCTTCTGTTCTTCTGGTGACAATTCCTCTTCATTTTCTTCATTCAACAATGCCCCAAAGTATTGGTAATCTTCAGGTTTCATGAATGGCAAGCCACCAGGCGCTTCCTTAGGAACATCAAACTGTTGACCACGGTTCTCCTCAGGGATTTGATAAAGAGGAGTCCCCATCGGAGTTGGGGTGGCAAGAAGCTTCCTTGCAGGAGTTCTAATAGGTACATATGAAGCCGGAGGCTCCAATATCTTATATCCTTCTTGGGGGAACATGGCATCAAGTTCCTCATCTGTTAATGGGCGATTCCTCTCTTCAATATCCCTCTCCCATCTCAACAAATTATATTGCTCTGGTGTAATGGCACCCCGTAAATTGATTGCCCCCGGAGTGGGAGTAGCTAACTCAACTCCTCCAACCGGAGTTACACCTGGTGTATAAGCAGCAGCAGGTGTGGCTCCTGGCAGTGGTGTTGCACTACCCATAGTAGCAGGCGTCTCATCCCATCTTGATCTCTGCCTCTTAGGAGTTGGCGTAGCCATGCCAGAGAGTTTTGGGGTGGCATCCCATGCCATACCAGCAGGGGTTGCACCAGGTGTAACACCACCGGCCGGAGTTGCATCAGAATCCGCCATTCTTCCCGGAGTAGGAGTTTCATCCCACCTATTCCTCCTTCCTGGAGTCGCATCCGTTACTCTCCCCGGGGTTGGAGTTGCATCCCATCTACCAGGTGTGGTATCAGGCATATCCCAGTCTGAAGTTTTGGCCTTCTTCGCTGCCCCTTCATCCTGAGACTGGTCCCATCTATTTCTTCTCTTGGGCGCCGCCGCAGCATCAGACTCCTTACCTTTCTCCGGAGCCGCCTTACCCGCTTCTTCCTCCTCCTTCTTCTTCTTTGCAATAGCCCTCAGAGTCTCCTCTTTCTCCCTCTTCAAAGCCTCCTCCCTCATCACATCCGCATACGTCCTCACCGACGCGTCAGGGGTCTTCTCACCAGCGGCAAAAGGATCGTGTCGGTCTGGCGATATAATCCGATTCAACCTCCTCTGCCTGTAATCATCTTCTCGATCAATAATCCTCTGCGGCTTCCGAAACCCAACATCCGCATCTGCATCACCGACTCCGGGCATATCCTTCATCAGGGACTTCGGAGCAGTGTAAGACGCCAATTTCCGAGCAACCTCGTTGTCCATAGCATCGAGATTCTCCTCATCCTCATTCGCGGGAATAGAAGTGAGATAGGCATCTTTGTCGCTACCGCCATAGAGGTCCGTATCGAAGGTCACCGACGTAAGAGACGCCAATTGCTGCTCCATCTTCTTCCGCTCTTCCTGCGTCCTCGCAATCTCTGGGTCCACCGACGCCATTACTGATAGCTTTAAAAAAAAACTATCTCACTAAGCTGGTAGTGTTCCAAAACCCTAACCACCCCTGAAAAATACCACAAAAATTAGAATTCTAGTTCGCAACAACCAAAATTAGATACGAAGACATATTAACGTGCGAAGTAACTAAAAGTAGGAGGTAAGAAATTGAGAAGATAACTCACCGATATACGATTTGGGGTTTAATCCTCTGTTCTGATTTCGGAAATGTTTGGGAAGAGATGAATGCAGAAAGAAGCTCGAGCTCCTCGGAGTGCAAGATACAATATTGACCGAATAGATTTAACGGATTTAGTCGGCAAACACTATATTGGGCTGGGTTTAATAATACTTAAAACTTAAAATTGGTCAGTATTTTATTGGGCTCGGACTTCAAGCCTTTTGACCATGATTGACCCAAAAGAACAAACCAAACCGACCTTAATGGAGGGAAATTATGTGGCCCTCTTTCACCAAAAAAAACTTACGTGGCCCTTTTTTTAGGGTCCGTTTGATATGATGAAATTGATTTTGATGGATATAAAAATAAATATGGATATGAAAATTAAAATGGAGATAGAAATGGGCTTTAAAAGTATGTTTGGTATGTCATAGAAATGAGACTTAATTTTTACATCAAAAGACCAAAATGCCCTCCTAAATTAAAAAAAAACCTTTACAAATCAACACATCCCATCTTCATCTTCGAAAAGAACACCTTCCCATAATCGCTCTCTCTCCTCCCTCTCCTTCTTCCTCTCCAACCAGAGAGTTGCAGCCACTCCTTCTCTTCTTCCTCCCTTTTAAATACATCTCTCCCTCTCCTTTGCTATTGAACATCAATGCTTAAGCTTGAAGGGCCACCGCCATAAAATGCCCTTCTAAATTTAAAAAAAAAACTAACACTTCCCACAGCATCCCCTTCCCCCTTCGAGCAGCTTTTTTGCATAGATCTAATGGGCATAGCTCAACTCCTCCTCCTCTGTACTTGTGAACTCTTCACACAGATCTGAGTAGGAGGTTGTCGTCATCGTAAGAGGTTGTCACCATCTCTGTCATGGGTTGCAGAAGAGGATGAAGAGAGATATCATGGTGGGAGGAGAGGATGAAGATCTGACAGGTTTGCAAGTCGAAGGTTGCGATCGTAGGTAGCTGAAGGTCGCCGTCTGTCGTTGTTTGAGGTCATCGTCTTGGGTTGCCGGAGGTCACGATCGGAGGTGAGTGCTTGCTGTGGCAGTGGGGTAAAGGCTGGGTGTGGCCTGAAACATGAAAAAGAAGATAGGGGCAAAACGAAAATCCACCTACATGGAATTACAAACCTTAGGTTTTTAGGTGGAATTCAAATGGGTGGATTTGGCATTAATTGCTTCCACATGGAATTGGAAATGAGAGCCAATTCCATTGTACCAAACAAACCCAGAGATGGAATTGAGCTCTAATTCCATTTCCACCTTCTTCAATTCCATCGTACCAAACAAGCCATAGTATTGAACTGATTTCCCTACCAAGCAAATTACTTAGTAGGGAGAGTCAAGTAGATCTTGATCGTTAGATTTGATTTAGATAGTCTAAATCTAAATTTTTAAAAATATATATTTTGTTAAAAAAAACTATTTTAATGGATATAGATTCTAAAATAAAGAAATATCTTAACTATTATTTTTTCAAGAAATGATTTTTCATTTAAAAAACCATTTTATTAAAAAAAACTCAAATCTCAATAGTTTAAAATCAAATTTGAACGGCCGAGATCTGCTAAACTCTCTCTACTAAGCTTTCAGCTTAATAGGGAAACCAATTCACTTTAGGATGCAGACTTTAAGAGGTGGAAATTGAGATTCGCATTGGCATTTAGTAGTATCTAAGAAAAATCAATTTATTAATTAGGTGATGGGAAAAAAGCAATTTATTAATTAGAGGATGAAAGCAAGAAATAACTCTTAATGTAGGAAACTATAGAGGGTCCCCTTTAAGATCAAATAATTCCATTGAATTTGCCATCTTTTCTGGGGAGTCTTATACTTATCTCAATTGCATCCTTCATACAATTACACTGTAGCTATGTTTAGGGTGGCATTTGGCCATCCCAATCATGCAACCAAAAAGAAAAATATAAGTTGCTTCCAAAGGGTGGTGTTTGGATTCACAATGGAGTAGTTGGGCTTTTGATGGAAAAGCCACAATGAAGCAAAAGCCAAAATTTGTTGCTTTTTCTGGGCCTGTTTGGGATCACGGTGGGAAGAAAAAAAGTCACTTTTCTAATTTAAAAAGCTGCTTTTGGCTTAAGGTGGTGTTTGGGTTCACATTGGAAGCCACTGGACTTTTAACCCAAAAGTGGCTTATGAGTAGAAGCCCAAAATGCTAACTTCTTCAAAAAAAAATTCATTTTTATTACCGCCAATCCAAACACAAATCACATCTACAATCTGACTTTTTTTCTATCGAACTTTTTCAAAAGTCCATCTACAAAAAAATACCCATTCTCCACCGCTAATCCAACATAGGCTCTCTGTATCATTGTGGAGAGAGATGATCATTAGAGGAAAGAAAAGGGTCTTGAGGTGGATCATACCTTGCTTTAAATGGGAAAATAATAAACAAGTTACCATGTGTGAAACTGACTTTTTTTTTAAATTAATCCAAATATAAATCATATTATACAATTTAACTTTTACCCTATCCAAGTTTGCAAAAATTATATTAAGGGTGTGTTTGGATTAGCCAATGTTTAAAGGACTGGATCGGACCGGACGGTCCGGCCGGCTAGACTGTTAGCCGGAGGGGCTACCAGTTCGTTTCAATATGTTCAACCATTTTGAGAGTTTAGCCTTTTCGATCCGTTTCAAGCTGGCTTTTGAGTCGGGAACCGCTATTAGCCCGCGAACCGGAACAAGTACTCAATAGCCGGACGGCTCAAAGTTCACTGGAAAAAAGAGAATGAAGGAAGATGAAGACAAAGCCAAAGGAAGAGAAAAATGAAGGAAAAAATTGTTAAAAGTGCTTACCGAATGGATTTTAATGATACGATGTCTTGTTGCCAAAAAAGAAAATGAGAAGAAAGTGTTTCCTAAACTTAGAAAGGCAGAAGGGTGATTGTCAGTGTTGAAAGGAGACGAACAGGGGAGATGGAAGATATCTTGAGTAGGAGTTCAATCTATTTATCAATGAATAAAAAAGTGCATTGTGTTTCTTAATATCCATGGAATAAAAGAATTGAAAGTCTAAACCAGTCACTTCATTCCTTCTTTCCAAGCACCCGTGACTTGCTCCTTGGGTATTATTGTGTATTTTGTTTTTAAAAATGCCTTCTCTTTTTAAAACAGTTAAGTAGGTATTTGAAAAGGTGCAAATTAATTGTAATTTTGTTGGAAAAAAATTAATTTAAAATTATTATAATTAGGTAGTGAAAATTTAATCTGGGTATATATTTATATTTTTTATATTACTCTCATTCTCTTTTGTCATTATGCACAAAAAACATTTGGTTTTATGTGTTTCCAGGAGTATGTTATTAATATTATGCACAAAAAAACGTTTGGCTTTATGTGTTTAACAAGATATGAAATCATTATTATTTGTGTTTTTTGTTAGGTTAATGGTTGATTTAAATGTTCTTTCTCAAATGGTGTTTTGTGACTTTACTAACTTCATATGAAATTAGATTAAAGACTAATTATTGTAATATATATATATATATATATAATATTTTTAAATTTAATTATTACGTCACTGGTCCGGCTCAACGGCTTAATTGTTCCAACAGGTTGAACCTTGACCCGCTGACCTTTCCAGCTCAATGTCCGGTCCGACTTTTAAAACATTGGGATTAGCATTTACAAGAGGTAAAATTCAGATTATGCAATGTGATGTATATTTGGATTGACTTTTATAAAAATCAGTTTGACAAACTAATTAAAGGTTGTTCGAAGGATTAGTGGAAAAGCAAGTTTAGAGGTAAAATGACCAAAAAGAACATAAATTTTATTATATGATAGATATGCATTGTATTCACTTTAATTTTAAGGAAAATATCAAAATTATTCAAACAAATTAATATACTATTGGTAAACATTTGTAAACACAAAAAAAATATTTAATTATATATATTCAATAGATATAATCATTATAATGTTATTTTTTTTTCAACTAAAACCTCAATATTGTCTCTATCACTATTCCTACCAACTTAAAGAACTAATTTCTTCAACAATTAGACAAAAGTGGGGAGGGATGGATGTGGGTTTGACAAGGACATCAATGAGCATATTTATGGGACCCATCACTATATTCATCCCACCGTGATGCACCTCACCATAAAAGCATGGAAAAGTTGCTTCTTTGTAAAAGTCATGTAGATCCCACAAGTCAGATAGAGGAAACGTTATTTCAAACATCAACAAAAGGTAAAAAGCCACTTTTGGCCTCTGTGATGCACGCTTTAGGGCCCTAATGTGATCCCAAACACAACAACAAAAAGTCACTTATGTGAGTGCTAATCCAAAGACACACAATATCACCACTCTCTTGAATTGAAAAATCAGTCTTGTTATTAAACATTTTTTGACCTAATTATCTTTATAATATTTCAAAAAAATCTTATTTTGTCCAAAAGCAAAAGTTTCTTTGTCATCCTCTCCATTTCTTACATCCACCCTCCAATATGCAAGCAACCACCGGTGATGAGAAACAACCCTATCGAAGGAGCAAGATGACGAACCCACCAAGTGAAGGAGAAGTGGACCCATTGAAAGAGAAACCAAACCCATTGAAGAGTAGAAAATAGAATAAATCATAATGTTGCATTATCTATATATGCAAAAAGCGAAAAGGAGAAAAGGATTGCCATCATTCCATCAATAAACTAAAGCATAAGCAAATAAAGCAGAAGTAAATGATGAAAGAGATAGCAGCAAAGGAGTGTAGGGAAGAGGTGGCTCAACTCTAATCGCAAGACACTTCCATTGCAAGAGACCTTATGGTGTTTTCGTAATTTGTGACTGATTATAAAATTAATTAATGCAAACGTTCTCTTCAAATATTGTAATCCGATCCATACTAAAAACCTTATTTTCACCCCTAGTCTTCTTTTTTTACTCCAATTAATGCAAACACCCTAATCTCATTTCTATCCTCAATACATCAAAATTCAAGCATGCGTATAAAAAGAAGGTCACTTACATTTTAGTGCTTTTTATTTGTTTTTATTGGGGCATGTGAATTTATTAAAAGTAACTTATATTAAAACCAAAGTGGTGTATGCACTTCCAACCATTAGAAACAAAGAGAGAGGTGGTTAAGTCATTAAATTTGTTTTAAAATAAAAAAAAAATCTAAAGTAACCCATATTTTAAAGAATGAATTATATTTTGTGAAGAAAAAGGGAAAATTGAATTAAACTTTAAATAGAAGCAATCTTGAAAACACATATGGATATACTCCTTTAATCTTATTTAAAAGTTACTTACAACATGTTTTAATTGAACTATGAAAACCCTTCAATATCATTAACTCCATTTTAAAATTTAATACTAATTTTCTAACTTCATCACTACTAATGATTGAAAAGTCCAAGAAAATATTAGTCTATAGAATAATAAATTATTGTTAAAATTGTACACACACAACTGTAGATTTAGGGATATATAAAGCTAAATAAATAATGGTTACAGCGAATAAATGTCAAATATGTTGAGGAGGAGGTCACACAAGAATATATAAAGCTAAAATATAGTGGAAAAATATGTGTACCGTTATGTATTGAGAGGCAAAATCCATGAAAACACAAAAATAATGGTTGTAATTAATAATCGTCATTTAATTAGTGACAAATATGATGGTTCTTACGAAACAACCGTCATATAATATTTATAAATGATTCATCTTCCAACTCTTATATCAGCGAAGACAAAACATAACAGTTTTCTAAAACAATTGCCAACTAACATTTTCATAACCCTTCATAACAACATCAAACTTTCATAAGTTATAACACATAACCTTTCGTAATCTCGTTAGACTTTCATAAATTATAACTCATAGCCCTTTATAATCTCATTAGACCTTCATAAGTTATAACTCATAATTACCCTTCATAATCCGTTAGACCTTCATAAGTAATAACTTATAACCCTTGATAATCCGTTAGACCTCTATTTAAACTCACTTATTCCTTATGATTTTTACTATTTTTCTTTATCAGCCTCCTCTTTCTCCTTCATCATGTTAAATTCCAAGGGAGCTCTTCAGCTGCCTCCACCCCCTCCTCCTCCTCCTCTATAACACCCCAATTTTTGATTAAGGGCTAATGGTAATTATTGAGGATAATTATCGAATTAAAGTGGAATAATTATGTGTTATATGGCAATTTTAATTAATATGCTATAATTGTTGGAAAAATTGAAAGAATGGCTCTAAATTAGTGATTAATGGAAGAGATTAATTACTAATTAAGAGGGCATGAGATGTGAAATTAAAATGGCTAATGGAGGGATTAGAGTAACTAATTGGGTTACTTACTTTATGAGAGCCAATAGATTTGAGACACTTGACAAGCTTATATAATGATGGGAGTTGTTGGAAAAGTCAAATGGCCATTGTTTATTATTTTTTTCTCCCTCTCCCTCTCTTTTGTCTCTCTCATGCGCATGAAATGGCTTGAGGGGGCAGAAATTCTGCACCTCACTCTCATCTTCATCATCACACACTTTCTCTCTCTCTTGTTCTCTCTATTGCACCATTGTTGAAGGAGAAAGGAGAAAGGAAAGCTTGAGATTAAGGTGAGTAAATGACCTCTAATGGAAAAACTCCCTTCTTTAAAGTTGTTCCTTGAGTTGAGAGCTTCACTTTCATGGTTTTAGATTTGTCATTTAGTGGTGTCTGAGCTCTCACGAAATTCTGGACTTGGGTGAATCAAGGAGCTTCTTTGGGAAAGTTGTTGAGGTGAGTGAAAGCTTCATTTTCATATAAGTTTTGTGGCCATTTGTTTGGCCTTGAATTTCTAGAATTTTAGCCCTAATTTTTGTGATTTAGGGTCTTGGGGAGTATAATATGTTGTTTTTATGGAAATGGTGCCTTGTTTGGTGTTTTGAATTAATAGAATTGAATTGAAGTATAAATGTGAAGTTTAGCACCTTTTGTGTTGGTTTTGTGCTTTGGTCAAAACAGGGCATGTTGATAGGTTGTGATTTTGGTCATTTTGAGGTTACCATTGTGTCTTGTGGAAAATTGTATGGGAATAAGTTTGGTTATTGATTTTGGAGTCATTAAACACTTTGGTAGAAAAGTTGGAAAATTTGTTCCTTGGAACTCTGTTCTGGGCAGTTTATTTGTGTGCACGTTTTGAATGACCAAATGATTTTAGAAAATTGTGAAACTTTCCAGTCTTAAAGTTCACATCCCAAGCTTCAAAATGGACATATATTTTGTGTCATTTCATTTTGTGAACTAAGAGTTATGCTTTGCCAAAGTTTGGGATCAAAACTGAATCTGTTTTGGGGCAGTGTTGAGTTTTGTGTAATTCTGGAATTTTGTGGTGATTTCCAGTAATGGTACATATTTTTTTCTAGAAAGAGGACTTAAGTACCTTTAATTTGGCTTTGGAATCACCTCATTTCAATTTTTTTAGAATTAGTTATGAATTATGGAAGTTCAACCAGGAAACAGAATTTTCTTGGCCGCGGCCAGAGGTTATGAACCGTGGCCCAAGACCTTCTGTGCATCCATTGGCCGCTGCCCATGGGTAGGCTGGCTGCGGCCAACCCCCAAAAATCAGTATTTTGGAATTTTAAAAGGTGACCTTTGGTCAAGTGTTTCCCAAGCCTTTAGGCATGTGTTTAGGCTTTGATTAGCCACCTAAAGGTCATGAATGGTAACCAACTTTAAGTGTTATGCAAATGAGAATTTGGAAAAGAGAATGACCTTATGTCCTTGATTTGGTTATAGGGTTGGGTATTCACCCTAATTATGGTTTGATATCAGTTCGGATCGCGAGTAGCCGACGCTGGAGCATACGTGGAAAGAATAAGTGTAGGGAACTTACCTCTCCTGCATGTATTGATATTTGTGTTTGTGTATTGATGCATGTTATTGCTTTGCTTGATTATGCGAAACATATATGAATGATTGAAGCTCTGTTTCTATTTATGCTACGGCCATGAGTATGTTGTTGAAACATTGAGCATGCGTATATATCATTATGTGAACACGAGTTATTGTGATGCAAGCATGTCATGCATTAAACACTTATCTTGCATGCATATTGGTATCTATTTCCTACTGGGATTCTCTAAAATCTCACCCTCTCCTACCAACATTTTAGACAGGACAAATGGCTCGAGGAAGGAGCAAGCGACTAGGGGCGGCGAGAATCCCTTATGGGCATTTGGATTTGGTAGTTGGTTATCGTTATTTGCTGGGATAATTGTATATGTTCGGATGATATATTGGAATGCATATTTGGATTAAGTATTGTGTAATCCCCATTTGTGAAATTGTAAAGGGCGTATGTGCCCATAAACCTTTAGTGAAGATATGAACTGGGAATTGCCGAGATTGTTATTGTGCACTCTGATATATTATGAATGTTAATTATCTTCGCAATGTAATTGTATTCGAAATGTGAATGTGAGATCAGGTTAAAATGTTTTTTAAAGAAATTTGTGAAAACCCTATCTTAAGGATGGGGAATGTAAATGAATTTTGATTATTATTGGTCTCTATTTCACTCTAATATTGTATTTCGGATATGATTACGGAGGGGGTTACATCCTCTGCCTCCTCCTGAAATTAGAGTCAGGAAATTGGGCTGAGCCTATCAAGCTGGCCCTTTTAAGTTGGATTAATTCGAGAGTTGAGCTTATAATTTAGGGTCTAAAAATGGAGTCGGACCTAAAAAGGTCATTAATATTTGTTTAATTAAAAAAATATTTGAACTTAAGACTAACCCTAGGTAATGCTAACTCTCACTAACTCACTCAGGAGACTCAGCTATGGTGCTTAGGGCTTACTCTCACTCTTGCTCTACCTCTCTTCTCTTTTCTTTGAATCTCATAAACTTCTCATCCTGCCTCTTCAATTAGCGTTCGACGACACTCCGATGTCCATCTTGCTTTGTTGCTCATGATGAGAGTCTCACCTTTCATTGCAACTAGAAATGGCTGCAACTTCTCTTAGCTGCACAGCTTACTTCTCTCAGCTAGACATTGTATATGGCTGCTTCGAATCTCAGATCACTTCACTAGTTTGTTCTTATATTCTCCCACTTCACTTGTTTGAGTTGTTTCAATTTTCTTGTGTAGCTCCCACTTCATCTTTTGACATTTTCAAGTTAGATCAGATTTCGTCTCCACTCCCTACTTCTTTACATCTTTTACTATCTTTCTTTTCATCATTCAAAAAATTCTGATCCTTATTTTTATATCTATGTTGCATTTACCTTTTGTTTCTCTTGACTTTTTGTACTCCTCCTTACATGCATCTATTTTCTTTCTTTGTTTTTTTCCCAACATCGATTTTCTTTCCTCGTTTGTTTTGTATCTTTGCGTTATTTGATATATCCCTCACTTGGGTGATTTCTAGTGATGCGAAATTTATCCTTCTGACCACATTTGTTAATTTATTGTAACTTTTACCCTTATCTTCACATTAGCATTTAGTATCTCAACATTCTAGATACTTAACGATCTCTCTAATTAAGGAAAGTTAAAATGGATCTTCTTGGCCAACTTTCTTTCCTTTTAGTTTTTGATTACTGATGATTTTGTGTTGTTTGTATATTCTTCTTAGTGTTTAATGTTGGATTTGTTTTTGCGTTTACTAAAACATATTTTTTTCTTAGGCTATTATGTTGTTCCAGAGTGTTTATTCCTATTTAGTACATATTTCTCTAGTTCAAAGACACATACTGATGATTTTCTTGCTGATATGTGATCTGTCTGATGCGAAAAAAAAGCTTTTGTTCTTTTTAGTTCAAAGATACATGTGAAGAGGAGCCTACTCATAGTGAAGCATAATCAAATGTCATTGATAATGTTGACAGTTATGATGGTAATAGAGAAGAAGCTGCTAATGTTATTCATATCGTTTAGTGTTTAGTTTATGATTTATGACTTTATCTAGTTATTTATTTGAGTGCGGACAATAGTTTTTGGGCTTATTGTTTATGTTTTGTGAAACATGGATAATGTTTGATGTTTTTAGCTTAATTTTGATAATATTTATGTTTTAAATTAGGTATTTTAGTATTTAACATTAATTTTTTTTGTAACCCCATGGGCGGGTTGCCCTTGACCCTTAATTAAATGGGTTGGGCCTGAAAATAGAATACTTTTTTATGACTCAGGTTTAAACAAGCTGGCTTGCCCGAGTAGGGCAGACCTGTTTTCCCAGTCCTACCTGAAATGGAGGCTCTGATGCAGATATTGGCAAGGCCTGACCACCACACAAGGCATCACACGGCATACGCCAATAAATTGAATAGGAAGTTGAACCACATACTTCGAAAAGATCAACAAGGATGTGATGAATAAACTAGTTCAATTGTATTGAGAGTTATGCATGAACAAGCGAATACCTACAATATTTGTGAAGTTACGACTTGATAAAGCATTCAATGTGACATATTAAATTGCTTTTGTGAAGTTATGCTTTTTTTTAGAAAACCCATTATTGCTCTAATCAAATGTTCCTCTCCTATTATAGGAAGTTGTCAAACACACTGCTTTAACAGAAGGTTCCTACTCTATTGGTTTTTTTTGAAGTAATTTAGGAGTTATGGATCCATCCCTAAGCAAATAACTCTCCTTTTTTTTGGAAGTGTCTATATCTCTGAAAGTTACTTTAAAAATATCAATAGGGATGTGATGAATAAACTTGTTCAGTTGTACCGAGAGTCATACATGAACAAGAAAATACTACCTTTTGTGAAATCATGATGTGATAAAGCATTTAAGGTGACATTAAATTACTTTTGTGAAGTTATATATTTTTGAAAAACTCATTATTGCTCTGGTCGAAGGTTCCTCTCCTATTTTGTATTGAGTAGGTGGTACTAAGTTAAAAGCTCTAAAATTTAATATTTTGATTAGTCCTAGACTCTTTGATGTGAGAGTTTCTGAGCTATTTGGTCACGACTCTATCTAATATAATAGTACTTCCCACATCGAGTAGCCATGCGATATGGGATGGATCAAGATTTTCTAAGCTTTATGGCTTGAACTAATCGCACTCCTAGCCTATATATCTCATAATATAAGTATTCATCACTTATATCTTATGTCTCTTCAACAACTAAGCCAGGAAAGCAATAACTGGGTAAAAAAACATGAATATCAGTATGTGGGAAAAGTGCAAAGGGTAAGCAAATCCTTAAGCAGCTTAAGGGTTTGCATACCCCGTGGCCCGTGAGGCCTTTCCAACACGCATATTCGTATGTTTTTCCCCTCATCCATTGCTTTCCAGGTTAAACTTATGTAAAGAGACACAATTATAGGTAAACAATTATATTATCATTTATATAGGACAACCGTTGCCATTGATTCTCCCCTCAAAGCTGGGAATGTCTTGATCCATCCTATATTACATAGCCACTTGGTGTGGGAGGTACTGTTATATTATATACAGTCCAGTCCAACTAGCTCAGAAACTCTCACTTGAGGAGTCTCACAACCATACATCACAATTATTATATAACAATCGTCATGTATTATAAACATCCACAGTTCTTATTTAAGAACCATTATTTATATACTAAATAAATAATGGTTATCTATGTAAGACCATTATTTAGTTTTCTTAAATGTTATGTGTAACCCCCTTCCAGATTAAGGTCGAGATAAAGTTTATAAAAACATAATTAAGTGAAATTAGAAACCTTAAATGATTTGGGACTTAACCAAAATCAAACTTCCCAAAATCAGGGTTTATAAAAACTTTTCTAAAACTTGTTTACAAGGTTTCATATTCACATTACAATACACAAATGGCCTGTACAAGTTGATTCCATTTATAAATATCATAGTACAACATAAATTCCCGACACACTCGAGTTCCATTAATTAAATAAGGGTCTACAGGGCATAATTGCCTATAAGGTTTCCCATAATAAGGAGATTACACAATTACTATCCAACATATACATGTAATTCAATACAAAAATATCCAAACGATTTACATGATAACCAAATAATAAAAAACACTTCCAATCCGAAGCTCTACTCGCTCTTCGTCACCCACTTTCCTTTGGATCCTTCAACCCTGTCTAAAATTTATGTTTTTGAGAGAGTGAGATTCTAAAAAATCCTCATAGTAATAAATCACTCATAGTATGCACAACAATAAGGCATGAAAGCAAATCATCACACACACATAGCAATTACAACAGCAGTTATAGCGACAAGGACAGGTATGACTCATGTCACCCTTACGTTTGCTCACGCTGTATTGCATCACTACAGTTCACATAATATAATTCACCACAACTGGGATTCATATAAAGCATTTCAGGCGCAAGCCACATAGGTAAGATACATAACACACAGCCCACGACTGGATTCACAACACACCGCACCACGGGTCGGATTCATAAAGATATATGTCGATTACAACGACACTACAACGGCCGTGCTAGAGATGACCAGCATTAATCCCTAAACGGCTCACGCTGCATTGCTCACGCTGTACATACAGTTCACAAAACTCAATGACAAGTTATGCATACCAAAACATCATACAAAGCATGAGCGATGAGTCACTACCTTGATCCTTCAATGCGTGTCCTGGCGCCGATCTCTCCCGAGTAGGGCAAATGTCAAATCCCATATTCATAATTAGGGACGAAGTGTCAATTCCAATTCTCAATGACTTCTTAACACTTAATTTGGTTATCATTATTGCTCTTTTAATACCCATGAATAACTCTATCAATAGCTC
Source organism: Inga leiocalycina (assembly GCA_963242795.1). Taxonomy (NCBI): domain Eukaryota; kingdom Viridiplantae; phylum Streptophyta; class Magnoliopsida; order Fabales; family Fabaceae; genus Inga; species Inga leiocalycina. Next base: position 67,971,131 of record OY725321.1, read on the forward strand.
TAAAGGGTTGTAAGACTATCTCCAAAAATTCCTTTTTTGAAAGCACAAACTGATATTTTTCTACTGAGACACTCAAGTGAAGATGACCTCACTCGAGTGATATTGTACGGATACTCGAGTGAATGAGACCTCACTGGAGTGATGGTACGGTCTACACTCGAGTACTAAAGAGTGAATAACAGCAAGTGAACACCCGAGAGCACAAGGAACTTTTTAGAAACTATAACACTCAAGCACACTGGACCTCACTCGAGTGATAACCAAATGCTTCACTCGAGCATTAGAGAGTGAAGTCCAAAAAGTGAAGACCTGAGAGCACATGAGTTTTCAAGGATCAGAAGGACTCAAGCACAACCCATTGCACTTGAGTGGATACCACATACCCGTGAGTGAGAAAGCATACACTTGCACCATCCCCGTGAGTGACAGCCCGAGAGACAAGTCCTTGGTGTCAAATACACCTACACTCGAGTGATAGGAAGCTCACTCGAGTGATGTGCCACCACACTCGCAAGTGAGGCAACACTTGCCTTTAACTACGGAAGTGCAACAAGAACACATAGAGCAGAAAGGAAGTTTGCACTACCGCACTCGAGTAGAACTCATCACCACTCGAGTGTTATTCATCCTATACTCGAGTGAACCCCATATCATTTGAGTGAATCTATCAGAAACCAGAAAACACAGCAAAACTGACCACATCTCCTAACACTTGCCTAAATGATCCCAATGGATTCAAAACTTCTACCAAAGCCACTCCCACACAAAAAAATCCAAGGAATTCAATGGAATTATCAGAATTATCCAAATCATATTCTATTATCATGTTTTGGTTTTGGGCAACATAATCATCCAAATTTCCAAAACCACTAAACTCAATCATTCAATTCCCAATCAATCATATCTATCCATATACATTCTCAACATACCATTACTATGCCAAAAGCCCAGTGGTCATCATTTTTGGATTAAAGGCCAAATTTCCAGAAATTTCAAACTAAACCATTTGGCATAAAACTTAGATAGATAGACTAGTCTTACTTACCTCTTTCACTTTGCCAAAGAGATTTCTTGATTCACCAACCTTCAAAATTTCGTGTGGTACAAATCAACACCAATATATACACATCAAAATGAAGCTCTCACTTCAAGGATCAACATTAATGAAGTAAGTTTGAGGTAGAGGTCATTTACCTACCCAAATCACAAGCTTTAACTTTCTCTTTCTTGGCCAACAATGGAGGACGAATTGGAGAGAGAAAATGAGAGAAATGGAGTGTGGAGATGATGCAAATGATGATAACCAAAAATGAGGGAGAGAGAGGAGAGAGAAATAATTAAAAACTCAATTTAACTTTTCCCTATTCTCCCTCCACATGTGAGCTTGCCAAGTGTCACAATGCCATTGGCTCCTATAAAGCAAACACCCAATTAGTCACTTAATCCCTCCATTAGCCATTTAATCACACTTCTCATTTTTCCTCTTAGCTAGTAATTAATTTTCCCTTAATCATTAACTTATGGTCAATAATTCCATTCTCCCAATTTCTCACTAATTATGGCACATTAATTAAAATTGCCACAAAATATATAATAATTCCAATTAAATTTATAAGTAACCACAATAATCATGATTAGCCCTTAATTAAAATTTGGGGCATTACATTATGGTTCTTACATAAGAACTGTTATGTATGTTACTGAATAAATAATGGCTGTCAAAATGAGACCGTTATGTATTATGCAAGTATTACCTTATATTATAATGGTTGTTCATGTGTACCTGTTCATTATTATTATAACAATGCGCATATCATGACCTTACTAAACTTTAATATATAACTGGTGTTATATTAGAACCGTTATAATATGTTTAGAATAAATAACGGTTCGGAACCTAATTGATCTATGTGGATCATATATAGTGCTCATATATATGACAGTTCAGAACTGTGATATATGGCAGATAATAATAGTTATCTATCACGACTTCTATAGTAGTGACACTTGTATCATTGATTCTTGACTAATAAAAATCCCTCGTTTGTTTGGTGAGAAGTGCACTATCCTGCCTACATGCATGAAGTGAATGGCTCTTTATATAGACAAAGACTTACATTGAGTGAGTGACATACAACTAAACAACTCTAATCACTAAACAACTAATATTCCAACAAGCCTAAAGAAAATTGTCTTCCTAGGTTCTTAAACTAAGGCCTTCTTTAATAGGTTGAAATTTAGATTTAAAATGTTTTGTCCCTATAGCAAAAGTGCACTTCAAGGAATATACGAGTCCAACGATAGAAAACTCCATGTCAAAAGGTGCAAGTTTGTCAATCAAATCTAACACTTCTTCATCCCCAAATTTAAATTTTATTGGCAACTTCGGTCTCTTCCATCACTTATTCTCCTAGTGATTGCAAGAGCATCATAGAACACGAGAATTCTATGATGAAGATGAGACTGAAGGAAATGCGCGAGTCCATCAATACCAAACTCAATGTCAAGCATGCTTTTTATCTCTAATTGTATTTATTTTCCTATGTCGTTTTTTTCCATTTGTTATTCAAATTCCATCAAAAGTCACTCTGTCCTACCAAGTGGGCTAAAGTCATCAAGTTAATTATAGTGTTACCCATAACTTTTTTAAACTTTTGTTAAAAATAATTGAAATAGAAAAAAAAAATCAGATTTTTAATTATTTTAACAAGTTATTTTTGAATGGCATTTCCCTTGATCATGGGAAAAAGACAGAAAAATATCATCAAAATTGGTAAAAGACAAATAAGTATATTGAATTTTAATAATTTCAAAGGGACTGATTTAAAACTTTGAAATGTTACAAAATTTGAGAAATTATCTAAGTACACCTAATTTTTTTAAATAAAGAACCCTCAACCTTCTTGCTGGCCGCCGGAGCTTCAGCAATAGTGGCAGTCGCTGGAGCTCCGATGACCGTCGGAGCTTTAAAGGCCTAATATATTTTCTTTTTGAATTTCTCAAGTTGTAAATATATATACTTGAATTATTAATAATGATACTAAAGTTGAAAATGACGTCCTAATATATTTTTTATATAATTTCTTAGGTAAAAGTTGCCAATATGATATCTGAGTTGGTAATAGTAATATTAAAGTTGTAAATGAGGTATTCAACTTAATAGCGATACTAAAGTTGTAAACCCTTTTTATAACCTTAGTATTACTATTAACAATTGAGGTATCCATATTGATGACTTTTGCCTCAGAAATTCAAAAAAATATATTAAGCCGTAGTTTACAACTTTAGTATTACTATTAACAACTTAAGTATTTAATTGACAACTTTAACCTGAGAAATTTAAAAAATATATATTAGGCCGCTGGAGCTCTAGACGCCGGCATCAGAGCTCCGATGGCCAGTCCCCGGCAAGGTCACTGGAGCTCTGATGACGGCCATTGGCGCTGGGCCCTGGCGACCTGCAAAGGGGTTGAAGATTTTTTATTTAAAAAAAACTAAGGGTAGTTAAATAATATTTCAAATTTTGCAACGTTTCAAATTTCAAAATTCTAAATAAGTCATTTTGGACTTATTGAAATTCAACATACTTAGTTATTTTGACAAACACGGGTAAGTTATGATTGTAACAACATACAAAATAAATTACAATTTCTACAAAATCTATAACTATAATTTATGAAAAAATTGCTGAAAATATTTCATTATCATATTTATTGACCAAAATTCAGTGAGTACAACACATCTTTAGTAGATGAAACCCTTATTTAATAACGTGAAAAATGTCTCTAATTATGTACAAATGTTTTTTGTTTTCTAAAAATGAGTTCCACCTAAATTCTTAAACAAATTTGGCATAACTTTGGGTAATCAATTTTGAAATTAAAAATTTTTTCAAAAATTTCTCCATAATTTATTTATTTTTGAAAATTTGAAAATAATTTTATTTTATGTCTAAACAAATGGTCCACACCTCAGCCTTATCAGGGTAAACCTTTATCATAAAAGGTTTTATATGGCTTGTGTATATGACTACATGCATGCTCTTGTTAACAGTATATGAGTTACGTTTTTATTAATTATTAGTGGTTGCTACTGCCTTGTTAACTTGTACTCCATATTTCAACCCCATTAATTATTACTCCCTCCGGTCCTAATTATAGGACATATTTATCTAAATTTGGAGAAATTAAGGATAGTAGTTAAATTAGTTAATTTTATTTATTTTTCAAAAATACCCTTATTTAATTGGAGTGATTTAGGAATACTACATGAATCTACCATGAGGCAATTCAACCATTATCTAAAGCAATGGGGTATTTTGGGAAAAAATTGAAAAAAATTAAAATTTTATCTTATAATTAGGACCAAGATCAACTTCCAAATGTTGTACTATAATTAGGACCGGAGGGAGTAATTATTAGTTCGCAAACAAGCAAGCCTGTTGACTTGTGGTCTATTTTTAATTGGGCCAGCCCAGCCCAAACTAGGGTCCAAAGACAAGCCCACAATAAATACTCTACTATAAAATCCGTTCGTAAAAAACCCTAGGATTTCATTTCTGATTGCTCGGCGCTCGCATTCGAGGTGGTGGACGACGCTCTTACTGACAGTTGGTTGCGGCTGGAGCAGGGGGAGATTGCAACATGAAGGTTCTCATTGGAAACCTTTGTCTTTAGCGATTTGATATTCTGATTTGTTTGTAGTCTTACTTTCTGTTTGTTGCTTGTGTCTAAATCTAGTTCAACATTGCGAATCCCACCACTGGTTGCCAGAAGAAGCTTGAGATCGATGACGATCAGAAGCTGTAAGATTATCGCTTCTCTAATATATTTGTTCTAATTTTCATCTTCTTGTTCATTGCGGGTGTTTGACGGTTGTGTGCGTCATGTTGTGTTGCCCTAGAGATGAAAGGATTGACATAACCGATTTCTGGAATAGTTGGTTTGTTAGTTGAACATTCCAATGTTTCCTTGACAATTCATATTTATTACAAGGAATCTAAAGTCTGGTGCTTTTTTATATTATTCCAATGATTAATTGTTGGCCATACCTTCATAGTGGCCTTTAGATTTCCGAAAGACATGAATAACATCGAGATTTCTGTAATTACAATTGTAGTGATTTGCGTGACAAAGTGTCATGATTGTATCGAGTTCTTGTTAAGGATTCATTTGGTCCAATGTTATGTTCACTTTAGTTGCTCTGAATTATTTTCTTGGTCTTATATGTGATTGAGCTATCTTTTGGAGCCTTTTTTTAATGTAATGTTATACATCCTGCGCAGACGAGCTTTCTGGGACAAGCGTATCTCACAGGAGGTTAGCGGTGACGCTCTGGGTGAGGTATGTCCGTACTCATCATTTTTGTCTATTTCAAATTTTGAAGGAATGTAGAAGTTTATATATATATATATATACACATTTTATTTTTTACAACTTTTTATCTACAGGAATTCAAAGGTTATGTCTTCAAGATCACTGGTGGTTGTGACAAACAAGGTTTTCCAATGAAGCAAGGAGTGCTGACCCCTGGTCGTGTTCGTCTCTTGCTCCACAGAGGTAGCTTTATTTTAAAGTTCTATGGATTAGGTTGTCGTTAGTATACTTTTTATTTAATTGGCCTCAATGTTTTGTAAATGATTTCATTTGTCTTCCTGCCTTTGCTGTCAGAAATAAAATGAAATTTTTGGCGTTATACTGTGTCATCTCTTCTTTATATTTTAGCTTTTTTTTTACTATCTTTTGTATTTCTTGACCCATGGTTCCCAGCCAAGCTTGTTTTCTCATTCAGGCCTTTTGTTCATTTTAGTATAGCTTGCTAATGTTTTTGCATTGGGGATCTGAGCAGGAACTCCTTGCTTCCGTGGATATGGAAGGCGCAATGGTGAGCGCAGGAGAAAGTCTGTGCGTGGGTGCATTGTGAGCCCAGACCTCTCTGTTCTGAACTTGGTAATTGTGAAGAAGGGTGAGAATGATTTGCCTGGACTCACTGACATTGAGAAGCCAAGGATGAGAGGTCCAAAGAGAGCATCCAAAATCCGCAAGCTCTTCAACCTCTCCAAGGAGGATGATGTGAGGAAGTATGTCAACACCTATCGTCGCACCTTCACAACAAAAACTGGTAAAGTCTTGGGTGTCTCGAACTACTTTGTTTACTTTTGTCAATTTCTTGCCAGCTTAATAAAAGGGGGATAGATGGTCAAATAGGTTTGAGGATGATATCTCTCTTTGCTTTATCATAACTAGTGCTAGTTAGATGGATGTAATTTAAGAGGTGAAGTTAAACTCATACAGTGAACAATATCTTGATCTTTTAGGCTCTTGCTCTTGAATTTACAATTCAAATTCTTGACGTTGACTTGTTTGCAGATATTTTTGCAAATTTACAGTTGCAGGTTACATTTACTGTGTATTATCATGTTAGAGTTGCATTTTTTCCCTTTTTTGGATATGTAGCAAAATATCCTTTTATGTTAAACAAAGATTTTTCATTTGTCTTACTGTGCGCTTTGATAAAGAATGAGCTTGTACAGACTGAAATTTGACTACTTGGCTTCTTTGTTACAACATACAAGTCAAACAATTACATCATAGATCAGAAGATTAGCATAATAGCATGCTAGGTTTAGCTAATTCGACTGGGGGATGAGAATAGCCTATTGAAATAGATAGTGTTTTGTAGATTTTTTAGAATTGCTCATAATTGTCATGGTTATGGGCTTTCTGATCAACATGTTTGATTGCAGGCAAAAAGGTGAGCAAGGCTCCTAAGATACAAAGACTGGTCACACCTTTGACCCTCCAAAGAAAGCGCGCACGGATTGCACAGAAGAAGAAGAGAATCGCCAAGGCCAAGTCAGAAGCAGCCGAGTACCAGAAACTTCTTGCCTCAAGGTTGAAGGAGCAGAGGGATCGCAGGAGTGAGAGTCTGGCCAAGAGGAGGTCCAAGCTGTCTAGCGCTAAGCAATCCATCGCGGCATAGTTGTCTTTCTGAGAATATGGTGAAGGTTTAACCGGTCACCTTAGTTTTTGGTAGCTTTATTCCATGATGCTGTTTATGATATATTCGTGTGGTTTTGCCATTCAAAATACAATGTTAGTTGAGATCAAACGCTTTCAATGTTGTTTTAATCTTATGTTTTGACATTTTACTCGAGGTCTAATGAATTCTGTGACCATCATTTGGCGTGGTAACATTAGTTTTATTCATTGAAATGCCACTAATCTTAATCGGCATATTAATGCAAAAGCCTGTAGGAAACTGCGAAGACTCGAGTCAGAGGATGATATCTCCGTTTTATGAATTGGCATTCGTTTGCAGCGTTTTACATGTTAGATGATATATTGAATATGTTTGGGATAGTTTATTTTTTACTTATAAGTGTTTTTCACATGAGCTGAAATAAAATTCTTTTCACATGTTTACCTTATATATTATAAATTTCGATTTAAAAGTACTTATAAGCTTATACCAAACAAGATGTTTGATTCTTCCTTGTGAGTGTTTGGGAAGGTCCCAAATCTAGGTTTGTGCAACCTTGAGATAAAATTCTTTTTATATATTTACCTCGTAAATCATAAAAGCTATTATCAAAAGTTAATTCATTAATCCAAACACGGCTTGTGAAAAGTACTTATAATTACACCTTTTTGGTATATAGTTAATTCCTACCAGGTCCGTCTGTTGCTGCTCCTTTTCTTAAAATTACACCTTGCTGCTCCTTTTCTTAAAATTACATCGTTTTGATGTAGTTTTGTGAGAAGGAGGAGGGTAAATTTATTTTTTTTGGTCTAAGAGAGGTATATAGTACCTTAAAATATTTTTTAAATAGTATGCAGTATCTTAAAATAATTTTTAATATTTTTAACCCCTTAAAATATTTTTTCAGTTATACTCAATGTGTTAGCAGACTGATTACAATTTTACATTTAATGTATTTTTTCAGCACTAAAAATTATTTTTGGTGTTTTTAACCCTTTAAAATATTTTTTCAGTTGTATCTAGTGTCTAAGAAGACTAACTATAATTTTACCATTAATGTATTTTTCTTAGTAGTAATGAGCATTCAAAACTTAGTACTGGTTTATTGATTTCCATCCATTCAAAAATATTTTTCCAATAGCACCTAATATTTTAAAGAAATTTTTGGAATTGAAAAAAATACAATAAGGGTAAAATTGCAATAAGTCATTGTATCAAAAAAATTATAATCATTATGCTAACACATTAGGTACAACTTACAAAATATTTTAAAACTGTTAAAAACATTAAAAATTATTTTAAAATACAAAAAAAAATATTTTAAGATATGTAAGAGACATCTAAAAAAATATTTTAAAATATTATATATCATTTTTTTAGACCAAAAAATTCAGCCTCCTCTTCCTCACAAAACTACACCAAAACAGTGTAGTTTTAAGAAAAAGAGCAGCAGCGGACGGGAGCCAGGTCCGCCAATTACACTTCGTTCTTCTTTAGCAACATGTTTCTGAATTGATGGGACATGGAGTATATGGCCGGCGTTGACTGATCAATTTTATTAATAAAATATTAATATTTTAATATCTACAAGTTGATTGTAGCATATTTATAAATAAATCTACAAGGGTCCCTTGGTGTAAAGAATTAACTTTAATGGAAATGAAGTGAAAGTTTCCAACCAAGTTCATAGGAAAATGATGATTAATAAAATCATAGAGGACCCATAACACCCTTCTTATCTGAAAAAAAAGTTGCACTGTTTTCTCCTTCCTCGTTCAAGCACAAGTGGTACTGTTGTCTTCAACTCTGTCTTCGCAAATGAGAGTCGAAACTCTACCCATGTTCCTCGAAGTCCTTTTTTTAATAAACTATGCCTCATTGAGTTATAGGCGAGTCTTTAAAATTGTTATGCGATAATCATCATTAGCCGAGTATAGGAACATCCTCGAAGCAAATTAAACAAGCCACATAGTAAAGAAAAGACAATGAGAAGAGCAAGAAAAGAAGACCCAAAAGTGTGGGAGAGTGCTAAGATTAAGTAGAGTCGGCAATTCGAGCCGAGCCTGTTTAGGCCTAAGCTCTTCCGGGCTTATGATTTAGAGGCTAAAACAGGAAGCGGGCCTAAAAGGATCGACCCTGAAGGGCCGGCCCTGCAGCCCTATAGGGTTAGCCTTTTTAGGCCTGTTTAATATTTTTTTAAAAAATAAATTAATATATATAATATCATTATTTTAAATTATCAATATGAGAGACACCTAAATACCTAATAAAGTATTAATAACAGGTAAATAATTATTAAATAGTTTGATTTATTTTATTTTCTTCAATGATTTATTCACTTAAACTTTAAAAAAGAGGCTAATTTAGACTTTAGATGATTATTTTAACTAAAAATTTATGAGTTTTTAAAATAATGTATCTCAATTTAAGGTAAAATAATAAATAACTTGTAAAATTTGAAAAAAAAAAATTTAATTAAAATGAGTTCAAACCCGAGCCCTTGAAGGGCCAGCCCTGTAGGATAGCGAGCTTTAAAAATTTGGGGTTTTTAAGGAAGCGGGCCTAAATTAGCCGGCCTGATTAGATCCAAACTCATGAAGGGCCGGCCTTGTAGGGCTGAACCGACCCATATTCCTGGCTTTAAAATTAATGGGCCACATAGTAATTAAAAATCAGATCGTACCTATGTGTGATGGAATGGATTTTCCATTAAACGTGGCAAGATCTATTCCATAGGAACACCGCTTCTTCATATCAAACGTGCACGCCAAAAGAAAATGAGCCATTTTCCATTTTTTTGAGCTAATTTTCTTGTGAGTTAGACGCATTGCACACTATCAGCTCCAACCATTCCACATGTTAAATGAGCCAAATATTCTTCAAGCGTTGTAGCTGTCTCTAGGCATCGTAGGTGTTGGATCAAGGCTTCTGAAATTTCAAAGGACTCTACCTAGCTTGAGGAAATAACTCAAAAGGATCATAATGTTGATGGTCCTTTAGAAAGGAGAGGTACTATAAACGTTTGGTGAGAGAGGATGTTGGTATCTTATCCTGTGTTGAGTCTTTTTGGAGAGTGACAAGTTTTAGGTCTTGGAAGGTTACCCTACAAGAAAACCTGTCAGATAACTTCATGATTTTGAGGAGGGGCTACTATAGTTTGGGTGTTGTTAATGTGGTGTCCTCGAGGATTGAGAAATCATCCGTAGCTCTTTTATCTTTTAGTATATCTTGATATTTGGCAATCTTTGCCTTTTTCTTGCTCCTATGGATTGATCTTTTCACTTCTTCTATTTACTCCTTGTTTACGTTTGGTTAACTTCTTATCAGGTTGGGATCCCTAATCTAAATTTCCTAACAATTCTTAATTCTTTACTTCTCCTGTTTGAAAACTTTTATTTCTCTAGTTTTGCATATCTTATTTCTTCGTTTATCTGGTTTGGTCTTGTGGTTTTTGGTTTGCACCTTGTCATAGGCTTGGATAGGCCTTATTTTAATAGCTTTTGGTCTTCACTACTTGTAATGCAATGGATGCTTATAGTTATCATGCATGGTGCAAGCCATGGCTGGTATGAAGCATCAACAATACGTTTTTTATTTCGATTGTAGCCTTCACTATGGTTTTTTTTTTTTTTTTCCGTTTCCTTTTGGTACGACACTATCGTTTAATTATTTTTTCCTAAGCACATGTGGATAGGGAACGTAATGGAATGTAATATAATGTTAATTATATGAATTTGGATTGTAGCCTTCACTATGTAATTTAATGTTAATTATATTTTTTTCCTAAACGTTTGATTGGATTACATCGAATCTGAGCATATATAAAATCAAGGGAAAATCCCTCAAAAAGAACTTTTAAATTAGTAAAAGATACATAGGTGCTCCGAAATTTAATATCTCAGATCAGTGCGAGTGCCTGAACTGGAATACTAGAATTGAATGTAAAATGACAGATTTAGCTCTCTGATGAAAGAAAAGAAGTTGATGACAAAAGAAGGTGACACGATACAGGGTGAGCGTCAGCGTGCGGGGGAACATAAGTGGGAGGCGAGACAAACAGGAGTGAGGTATATATTTTATTGAGTCGACAATGTTCTTCCCCTGAATGGTCGAGCTGAAGCAAAACCATTCTTGTCAATTGGTGAAGTTGTGACACGGTGTTGAGATGTAGGAAATTGTGATTTTATTGTTGTGAGAATGTTATACATACAATTGCAAATGACTTTAGTGAAGTTGTGAAACAAAACCTATGAAAACCCAAAGATAACCTGCGAAAATCGAATATTATCCTGTGAAAACATTATCGGAATTTGTGAAAACCTAATGAAAAGTTGGTAAATATGTATAGAGGTCAATTTAGGTGAGGAAATTGTGAAATTCATAGAAGAACTTGTGAATCCTTATGCAGAACTTGTGAATGATTCTCCATAAGTTGTGAGACCTTATTTAACTGTAGGGAGATAGATTTTCCCAATTGTTGTGGTTGTGATGGGAAGGTTGTAAAATGGTATGAGAATGCAACCCACTTGACTCTGCTATCATGACCTTCTAAAACATACTTGACCACAGTAGCTATGCTACCAAAAAGATCTGTGTTCATGTAACCCAATGTAAGTACACATTAAACTCAAGATTAATGAGGTGGTTATATTTGATCTTCAGCAGGGGATAGTTCTTGGTGATATTCAGATACCCTTTGTGAAGTATGTTGTTTGGTCTAATGATATGGAACGTGTTACCTTGCTCAGCAAACATGGCATTGTCATCGCTAGCAACAAGCTTGTGCATCAATGTACCCTGCATGAGACAATCTGTGTAAAAAGTATAGGCTGGGATGACAATGATGTTTTTATTTACACAACTTTAAATCACATCAAATATTGTCTTCCTAACGGAGATAATGGCTAATAAAAAGACTTGATGTCCCAGTTTATATTTCAAAGATTTCTGGAAATACAATCTTCTGTTTGGATCGCGATGGGAAAAGATTTATTCAAACTTTCTCTGCTGAGGAAAAGGTATGATCTTGTTATGAATATGATAACAATCTAATCTAATGAGGTAGAAACAAGATCCTATTAAAGCACACATTAAACTCGAGTTTGATGAAATTTATACTCGAGTTTTGCTTAGTACTGGAGGGTAACCGAAGAGTGATGATGTGAAGCCGCATCAAACTCGAGGTGTTTAGAAGCTAACTCCAGTGCGTACTTGTATTACTTCCACATGATGACTCGAGTTGGCCCATATATCACTCGATTTATAAACATCACTGGAAGGTAACCAGATAGTATGTGTTTCAAGCTGCATTGAACTCGAGTTGTAAAGAACAGACGACGGTGAGGCAATGTCATGAATCCACGGACGGACTCGAGTTTCTAATCTAAAAACTCGAGTTATCCTGATCACTGTAGGGTAACCGAAGAGTGATGGTGTCTAGTAGAACCAAACTCGAGTTGTACAAAACTCACTCCAGTGCGTTCCTGTGTTCAATCCGTATGTGGACTCGAGTTGGCCCATTAGAAACGCAAGGTTTCCCCATCACTGGAGGGTAACCAGAGAGTTATCCTGTCAATATACACAGAACTCGAGTTGTAAATAACACACTCCAGTTAGGTGGTGCTGTCAATCCATGGTTAGACTCGAGTTTACCAATTAAAACTCGAGTGAAGATCATCATTAGAGGATAACTGGAAAGTCAGGAACAAAAAGAGGAAGAAGGACTCGAGTGGATTGATTATAACTCGAGTTAAGCTGCCCTCCACGCTTTAAATCCCTCAATCCCCAAACATTTCTATTGACTCCACTCGACCTCCGACTTCTATAGCCCTCGAGTTAACTGAAGAGAAACTTACTATTAGTCCGTTGTTGTCTGTTATGTCTCATAAGTTATCACCGTCATCCTCTGTTTATCCCTGTTTTTAAGCGCATATACAGAAGATCCTACAAAATAAGTAAAGGTTATCATAATAAAGCTGAACCAACTTTCTTTGCTATTCTTTGTTAGCAAAGGTTATCATTTCTTTTCCATCAGGATTAGATTGTTTGACTGGTAGCTGTTGTTTCTTGTTGGACATTAATTGTTATAAGTTGGCTGGTTGGCTAGAAGAGAATGCGCAAGCGTATTCACACGGCTGAGTGATTGGATCATTTTGTTTTAGTTTCTTTAGAAGTGCATGTAAGATATATTGAACTGGTTTTTAAGATTTTCACTTTTGGTTAGTCTGTTAATCGATTCAAAGGAAAATGATGCAATCGGTTCGTAAAACCTTGGGCGCCAATGCTGTACGCTCATGCATGTACATGCATCTATCTGCAATAACTCTAGGTGATTAGATTAAGATAATCGCATGTCAAACTCCTAAAGTTTTGAACCTACTTTGGGAGCCTGTATATCAATATATCCTCTAAGATGATGTCTAACAATGGCAGAGTAAAAGCAAACATCTTGCAGAAGTTGAGTTTTGCTTATTGTGTTTGTAGAAGAGTTTTTTTTTTCCAGAAAGTAGTTACATGATATTCTCCTCATGAAACCAGTCAGCTACTTTTCATGTATAAACTGAAAATTTTGATTTTAATAAAAATACTTGATTATCCATGTTTGAAAATGAAGGAGTAAATTACTAATTTGGATATCGACCTTTTATATGAGGCGTTATAATTAATTTTTTGTTTTATTTGATCAAGGTTGAGGAAGTGAAACATTTCTTTAACTGTTTGTCAGGATCCTCTTAGAAGTGCTGTTGTAGATTCTTGCATACGAGTCACAGACAATGGGAGGGAAAACATTAACAGAAAAGTATAAGCACAATATCTTTGTGGTTTAATGTTAATATTTGTCTCAACTTTCTGTTCCAATCAATATGCACCAATGAAATATGCTTAATAGGAATTCCTTGCACAAATTGCAGGTATTCTTTATATTTACTCTTTACAATACTTCAAATCACTGTGACCAATTAAAGATGAGATCACTATTAGGCTAAATTGTTTTTTAAAATTTTAATGCTAAATCAAGTAATGTGAATGTTATAGTTAGGGCAAGCCGCCATAACTATATTAATGCTAAATCAGGTATTCTTTATATTTACTCTTTAAAAACTTTTGCTATGAATCTATGCAGCATGCTCTTGGTCTTGGTGATATTCCTGTAGCTTGCTCTAAGAGGAGATGGCAGTCATTTAGGTAAAGTAACTGAATTTTTCATGCAATATGAAAAACACTTGTATTGCAATGAATTTTCAAGATGTCTGAATCGAAAAACTTTGAATTATTATTCACTTGTGATGTTATCTTGAATTTTTATTGCATAACCCTTAATACTATTGGTGTTTCTATGCTTACAGATTAAGTGGTTTTAGCAGGAAAAGCCACTCAAATTCTTTAGACTGGACTCATTTTTCTTCTACAAATTTGAATCCTATGACATCTGATGTTGTTGCTCCTTCACCCTGGATAATCTTTGGTAAACTCGAGTTGTGAAAGTCTAACGAGATGTCGTGAAAATGTAAGACTGTGTTGGTAAACTCGAATTATCAATTCATAACTTGAGTTCTGCATCCTATAAGCCTAATAACTCGCCGGTTACCCTCCAGTGACGATATAAACTCGAGTTGTGAATGGCAAACTCGGTTGTGAAAGTCTAGCGGGATGTCGTGAAAATATAAGACTGTGTTGGTAAACTCGAGTTATCAATTCATAACTCGAGTTCTACATCTTATAAGCTAATCACTCGCCGATTACCCTCCAATAACGATATGAACTCGAGTTGTGAAAGTCTAACAGGATGTTGTGAAAATGTAAGACTGTGTTAGTAAACTTAAGTTATCAATTCATAACTCGAGTTCTGCATCCTATAAGCTAATCACTCGCCAGTTACCCTCCAGTGACGATATGAACTAGAGTTGTGAAAGTCTAACGGGATGTCGTGAAAATGTAAGACTGTGTTGGTAAACTCGAGTTATCAATTCATAACTCGAGTTCTGTATCCTATAAGCTAATCACTCGCCGGTTACCCTCCAGTGATGATATGAACTCGAGTTGTGAATGGAAAACTCAAGTTCTGCATCCTATAACATTTGATTTTCGCAGGTTATCTTTGGGTTTTCATAGATTTTGTTTCACAACTTCACTGAAGCCATTCTCAACTGTATGTATAACATTCTCACAACAATAAAATCACAATTTCCTACATCTCAACACCGTCTCACAACTTCACCAATTGACACATTCATATGCTGTTTTAACGGTTTAGAAATTTCAAAAGTTGCAATTCAAACTTCCTTACTTAACAACAGAATTTCACAACTTATTTTACAACCTTCCTCATTACGTTTTATCTACATTTCCCAAACTTATCTTAACCCATGCACATTCTCACAACAGAGTTCATAGGTTTTGTCACCGTTACATTTTATCCACATTTCCTAAACTTATTTTAACCCATGCACATTGAACCGCCATTCTAATCAGCTAGAGAAGTTAAAATGAAATACATTTTTTAACACAATCGCTTACCGAACTTCAGCACCGAAGCTCAAATTCGTATCCGAACACTGGTACCTCTGCAACTATCCAATGCCTTTCACCACAACCTCTCCTCGCCTTCGATCCTCCTCAAATCCACCCCAAATTCGCCCCACAATGTCGATGCCACTATCCTCTCTCAACGCTATGGAACCAGGGTCGACGAACGGCACCGACGACGCCAGAAGAAGATGAAGAGTCCTGACTGCGTTTTCACACAATTTCGCCATTCCTATCACGGCTCGCTCAACGTTTTTCAATTTAAAAACTTCCAGGGTTACGCACATCATTTTATCTCAAATTCAATATCCCAGTTCAGGCACTCACACTTTTTTGGAAATATGCAATTTCGGATCACCTTTTTGTTTTTTACTAATTTAAAAGTTCTTTTTGAGGGATTTTCCCTAAAATCAATATAGCAAGAGACAAAATTGCCCGTGTCTACATATATATGTACAATGGATTAAATTATCTATTTTCATCAAATATATATACTAACGCTGTCCACATATATAATAATTAATTAATTAATTGCATTAATAAAAAATACATATATATATATATATATATATATATATATATATATATATAACACAACAAGTATAATGTATATGTTGGATTCATGATAATTTTTTTATTTTATGCAATGTACATGTTAGGTTCATAATAATTTTTTAATATTCAATGATGGAAATATTATGCAGTATACACATTGAGTTCATAATAATTTTTTAATATTTTATGATGAAAATATTATTTTTATTTGATTACAAGATGCCTGCAGCTCTAAATATGGGACCCTCTTTCAATGGGAATTTAAACTTTGATTTGTCATTATGCGAAGGACTAGCCCATTAGACCCAATTTTTCGAGTTTGGTTTCTAAGTCTTGTGTCTTAGTTTGGGTTTGATTGTTGTTTTGTTTCTATTGGGCTACTGGGCTTGGTATTCTTATTTGTTCTTGTAAAGCCCAACGTTTCTTTTTCGATCTTTCATAAAAAAAGCTAGATTTATTTTTTTTTGCAATCAAATGGGCCTGAGGATTTTTTTTTATTTACATTTACATATAAACATCCTATCATATCATAGTTTGCTATTTACATGTTAAACCTAGCAGTTCTAAATTAATATTGACAAGTCCACTTTCTTAAATTTTCAAGTAAACTTCTAGGAAAAAATTACTGCTTCATCTTAGATTTACATGTTAATATCGTAGGTTTACAAATAAATTTACATAATTTTTATATTGGTTCTTCAAATTTTACAAAATCGATTTACAAAAAGGAAAATGACAATAAAATATCCTATGAGCTTCAAAATTCCCCAGAGGTCATATAGACAAGAAAAATGACAGATTGGTAAAAAAGTAGGAATATGGGATATCAATAGTAAAAGACCAAACTATCCTCTCATCCCCTTTCTATCTTCTCCAAATGAAGTTCGTTGAGATGATTGTTCTTAAAAAAAGATCTTGAACACATCGAAGAATACACAATTATGATAAAACTGTCAGTAGTTAACACTATTCCTTCTTTGAACATCGTCTTCAAAGCTTAAATGTTCATAAAATTAATAAGTAATCAGGGATTCTGATCCAACCAAATAAAAAGGGGTTTGATAATTAATTACATGAAAAGCTCTTATCATACACAATTTCATAATCAACAATCCAAAGCAGAATTTCTTCTGTGCAACCTTCTCGATGACTGATGAATGGGGCATTCAACTTCTTTAACTATTGAACAAACAGGGATAGAGTAGCGAAAAACTCCAACTATTTTTAGAATAGTAAAGTCATAACCATCCAAATAAATTTATCACCTTAAAGAAACAAATTAAGACTTTATCTTTTGTGTGTCTTTTGACAGGCAAAACAAGATGAAAATGCTCACTATCACCAACCTCTGAAAGATTTGGCTCAAATAGTGGAGAAGGAGAGGAATCAAATAGGAGAAAGAGGAGGTGTGGTGGTCGAAATTTGGCTAGTGAAGTGGTCTCTCTGAACAAGATTTGGACAGGAAAGACAATGAGGGGGGGGGGGGGGGAGAAAAAATTGTGAAAAAGCCAAGGAAGAAGTTGTGATGTGTGAAGGGGGAAGCGCCTTCAGTTCTTTTCCTCTCCAAGAAAAGGACCGTCCTTTTCTTCTTCTGGGTCGTTGAATTGAGATCTCAACGGCCCAGGTTTAATATATTTTTATAATATATTAAATCTGAACCGTTGAGATCTCAATCTAACAGCCCAGAAGAGAAAAATGATGGTCCTTTTCCTCCATTGTTTTCCTCTTTTGGGCAGTTATTCAGGAAAAGGACTGAAGTCGGGTCCGTGTGAAGGAGGAGAGAAGTGAGATTGTTGGGATAAGGGCATTTAAATCTTTTCGGCCAAATTTTGATATTCCAGATTCCTACCTGTTTACCAATATGTCATTTTCCTTATTTATATGACTTTTTGGGAATTTCAAAGTTCACATGGTATTTTTTTGGGGAATTTCCCTCTACAAAATTTACAAATGATTTTGTTAAATTTACAAGTAGTGCCAAGTGTTCTTCAACTATTCACATTCACCATATTAAGTTATAACTTTAATTTTGGCTCATAAATTTAAAGGGATGCCTTATAAATTTAAAAATGTCGACCTATAATTAATTTATAAATTTTAAAGAACCAATGTAAAACTTAGAGAAAATCCTATATAAAGCCACATAAAATAGGGAAAATTCTAAATCAGTTTGCTAAATTCAACAAATCCCTGAATTTCATTTACTTTGTAACTTTTGTTAATATAATTTATCTAAAATTTAAATATATTAACTATAAATGTAAAATATAAAATGTATGGGTATGAGTTGGTTGCTGGACTGATTGAAAATATATAATATAAATATGTAATTATCCTCTTTTATCATTTTTATAGTGGCAACATAATAAAAAATAAGAAATAATCAAAACTTGAACTTGATAAGAGCAATTATTATAAAGGGTTAATATCCAATTTCGCCTTGAAAAAGAGCAATTTAGCTCCGAAAATTTTCAAGGGTGCTATGTCGCCCTAGAAATCTGAAATTAGGAGTAATATGGAGCTTGGCCAATGGAGCATTGATCTATCATTTGCCACATAGGAGAAATGGACACGTCGGAGCCCACGCATATTTAGAGACGTTGAGAGGCAGATTTGTTTTTAAACTTGTGTGTTCTTCATTTTATGCATATTTGTTTTATTTTATACATATTTTTTTTTTCTATATTAGGGCAAAAATGAGAAAGAGGACTAAGCCCCACCAAATCGAGCAAACATTAATGGAGTTTGAGGAGGAGTAAGTTTCGACGATAGAGGAGAATGGAGCAATGGGGGACTCGACTAGTGCATCTTCGCCAACAAGAAGAAAGAGGAGGGTCGCAATTCATCGGCACCATGCTTATAATGACTCATAAATCAATTCATGCTTTACGTAAGTTGATTTATCTATGACATCAAGATTTATGAGGCATTATAAGCAAAATAACGCCAACCCACCACTGGGTTTATAACTATTTTACTTATAATGCCTCATAAATCGATTTGCATGATGTGCACTTCTTGGATTGAGTAAAACCCACCGTCAGGTACATTATATTTTGTTTATAATGCCTCATAAATCGATTTATGCCTTATATAAATCGATTTGCTCATGACAGCAAGATTTATGAGGCATCATTAGCAAAATAACGCCAACCCACCATTGGGTTTATAACTATTTTGCTTATAATGCTTCATAAATAGATTTTCATCATGTGCGTCGAATCTTTGAACTCTCTCATCTTTTCCACAGCCGTACATGATTCTGAAGTCACATTTCCCGGTTTGCCGACCCGAAGCTTTGCCCTAGCAGAGCAATTGCATTTGAACACTTTGGGATTCCACGCTTCTGTTTTCACGATCGATCGTCTTTTTTAACGGTTTAGGTTTTTTTTTTTCAATCTCTCCCCTTCTCATGTATATGAGTATATCTCATGTGTCTATCACACTTTATGACACCCCTACCACGTCTTTGCCATTTAAGGTGCCATCGTGTTTTTTCTGTTGCCAGGTGTACTCTTAAAGGCAAAACATTAGGTCTCCGTCGGCCGAGGTCTGCATTACACCTAGTTTGAGACTTTCGGGACGATATTGCACCCTTAAAAACTTCTGGGGCAAAATGCCTATTTTGAGACAACTTCTAGGACAAAAAGGCACCTTCATTGTATTATAAATAAGAGCAATCAAAAAAGTTATTATAAATAAAAAAAATAAAGCTTACACCTGATTGTAGATAAAAAGTAAAGCATAACCAATATATGATAATATCTTTTTTATATAACTAATATCTATCTAGTAAAAATGATATTAGCCATATCTTTAATAAAAATATTAGATATATTTGATATTTCATAAAAACTACTCGTATTTTGCTATTTATTACTTTAATCGGTCATCGATAAAGTTCCTAATGCATTTTTTGGACTTCTAGAATAAGAGTAGTTAATAATAAAATCATAGTAGGACATAACAAAATAAAAGCAGTTTTTAGGAAATAATTAGTGACCATATCTTATTTATTATTATCTCCGGTCTTAAATATAGGACATAATTTATAGTACAAATTGCACTACAATCTATGTCCTATATTTAGGACCGGAAGGAGTATTTTAGTTTTGTCTTTTGCTATAAGCTGCTGGAACTTTAGTTACCAACCGCCGTGTGCTACATTGACCGGCAGCCGGAGGGGTGCCACCATGGGAGCTCTATTGATCGGCCATTGGGTGTTTTATGGTTTTTTGTTTTTAAAAGGAGGGTAATGATGTTTTTTTTTTTTTTTGCAACATTTTAAATTTCCAATTCAGGCCATCAAAACTGATTTGTAATAATTAAAATTCAGCAACTTGTTATATTTTCAAGGTATTTTAGTGTAATTTCCCCAGCACTTTTATCCTCCTAAACCCTCGTTTCTGCTCGCGCACATCCTCTGATCTCCAGTTACGCGCTCTCACCGCAGTCTCGCTCGTCGCAGATCCACACGGCAAAGCCTCTCCGAATCTCATCGGCTCTCGCCTTGCCTCTGCTAGTGCAGCCACGAACGGCACTCTCTACTCTGTCTCTCTCCTTTTACGTTGCTCCTTGTCGCCGCCGTCGTCTTTCAGTACACAGATCGTCCCTCATCGCCGCACTCCCTATTCCGGTAGTAATTAATTCCTTCATTCTTTTATCTTCTGTTTTCTGAGATTACTATTACTTATTCTCCTTCTTGTTCGTCTTGTTTTTTCTGTTTCAGAATAAAGACTCCAATTTTCTAGTTTGCGCAAAAAGATAAACTTATCTTCTATTTAGGGTCTTGTTTCCTTTTAGGGTTATTTGTGTGGTAATGCCAGAATCAGTTTCTGAATGCCTTTTTGATGAGTCGGGAATCGGCTAATTAGTGGGTCATTGGCTTTCGAACTTGCATCTCTTTCTTGCTTTTCCTGTATTTCGAGGAATTTCAGTTCTTCGTTGTTATAGTGGAAACTGTTCTGTGGGTTTTCGTTATTTTGTTAGGATTTTGGTCTAATTGTTTTGGATTGGTGCAAGGGAGTTGAAATATGATACAATGAAACCGATTTTTTAGTTTTTGGTTTTGCTTCTTCTTTCACTCTTCTACTTTTTTCCGTATAATTTATAATAAAAAATTGCACTGGTCTCATTTTTATTAATGTCTTCGCACATAAGCTGCTTTAGCTTGTTGAACCTAAACCTAAACTCGCAGAACCATGAGGCCGATTTTGATGAAGGGCCACGAGAGGCCACTGACGTTTCTCAAGTACAACAGAGATGGAGATCTTCTTTTCTCTTGTGCCAAGGATCACAATCCCACCGTCTGGTTCGCGGATAATGGTGAACGCTTGGGCACTTATCGTGGACACAACGGCGCCGTTTGGTGTTGTGATGTCTCAAGTAAGTAGCTTTATTTCCCTCTTTTGCGCTGATATTTTTGGTTTGCTATTGATGAAATCTTTTTGCAGGTAATAGTGGATTTTGTTAACAATGTCTTTCACTATGCAGGAGATTCAATGCGGCTTATAACGGGAAGTGCGGATCAGACAGCAAAGCTATGGAATGTTCAAACCGGGCAGCAGTTGTTCACATTCAATTTTGATTCTCCTGCTAGGTCTGTGGATTTTGCCGTGGGCGACAAACTTGCTGTTATTACAACTGATCCCTTCATGGAATTGTCTTCTGCAATTCATGTAAAACGCATTGCTAGAGACACCAGTGACCGTAAGCTCAATCTTTATGTTCCTTGCTTTTATGGTTTGATTTCTTTTCATTGTTGCATCCAAGTATAGATAGTTTAGGGGTGCATTTATTATGTGACAAAAGCATTACTTTTAGTGTTTACCCATCAAGGGGAGCCTCCAGGTCCAGTTTTTTCAAGTATGTGTGTAGAGAAGCAAATAAGTTTATTCTGTTTGCTGGCCACGTATGGTTGATGCTTGTGTGGAAGATTCGGTGCCTGTTTGAGCATGATGTTTTAGCATCCGTATTTTTAAATGTAGTCATGATGTTTTTTTTTATAAATAAACCGATTCTTCACATAAGCAGCATGTATAGCTCATCCACAGCAATTTCCTGTAGAGATTCATAGCTATTTTAGTTTTGAAAGAACAATGTTATTGTACTCCTTACCTTGCCCTCTATTGCATCTTGCAAACATTTGAAAATATGCTCTTCCTAGTGTGGTGCTTCCATTATGCACATTCAATGTATATTGTGAACTTTGTATTACTGCTAAATGTCATAGTACCATTGCTAATAATTGATGACCTTTTTTCCAGAGACTGGCGAATCTATACTTGTCATTAAAGGCCCTCAGGGAAGAATAAATAGAGCCATTTGGGGGCCACTAAACAAAACTATTATTAGTGCTGGAGAAGATGCAGTGATCCGTATATGGGATTCTGAGGTTAGTGACCTTTATATTTATACGGTCATATGGTGATATTGCTATCTTGAATCATAGGTGGTATTGTCAACACTAGATTGAATACTGTAGAAGCTTGTAGTTTGATGTTACTTTCCTTCTCTGTTTTATGAGAATACCTGGCCCCAAAATTCTTGCAGTATTTTCTGTTCATCCACTCTGCTTCTCTCATCATCCTGAGTCTTCCATTATTTGGCAGACAGGAAAGCTACTTAAGGAGGCAGACAAGGAATCTGGCCACAAGAAGACAGTAACATCTCTTGCAAAATCTGCTGATGGCTCCCATTTCCTGACTGGCTCCCTTGATAAATCGGCTAAGGTATTGAAATATCCATTCCTTGTGTGTTTCTGTTAGTGGTAATTTTTTAAATTAAGATTTTTATGTAGAACTTGGGATAATATCTATTAACTTAATTGTTCTTTCTCTTCTGTTGGCAATATCTTAGCTCTGGGATAGCAGATCATTGTCTCTTATCAAGACATATATAACTGAACGCCCAGTCAATGCAGTGGCCATGTCACCTCTTCTTGACCATGTATGTATTTGTGTTATCTTAAATTTTATGCTTGTTATGATACTTTCATGGTGTTTAATTTTGTTTCTGGCATATCTCACTGAAGGAGTAAAGTTTGGGTTCAATATTATGACATTAAGCTGGTAATGGATATAATGGATTTTTTATTTCTATGGCACAAACTTATACCCCAGAGATTACCATTTTCTTGTGGTATATTGCTATTCTTGGCCAACTAACAAAATATATGGACTTCCAAATGACCTGACAATGTTAGATGAAAATGATCCAGCTCCTGTACTTTCCCTATTCAATGTTTTTATTTGAATGATGCATTTGTTCAGTTTGTCTATGGTTTTCTGAGGCTCATGCATTGTGTTTTCTAGGTGGTGCTCGGAGGTGGTCAAGATGCATCAGCTGTTACTACTACTGATCATCGTGCTGGAAAATTTGAAGCCAAGTTTTTTGATAAGGTTGATTTATTTGTCCCTTTTTTCCTGCTTTAGACTTCTCTTTATGATGTGTCGTGGACAGATTGTTCTGCTTCTATATCTCATATTTCTTGTCTTCAATTTAGGTTCTTCAAGAAGAAATTGGGGGTGTGAAGGGACATTTTGGACCAATCAATGCACTTGCCTTTAATCCTGATGGCAAGAGGTATTTCCCCTGCTCTCTCTCTCCTTTGGGGTCATCATATTTTATTTTTTGCTGTCCTAAATAAGTCCTGGGGACTAATTGCAAGGTGTGTTGTATTGAGATAAACCTAATGGATCGACTCTATTTTCCTTCCTCACTCTCTCTCGTGTCTACCTATCTTCTATCTATCTCCCTTCTCTCCCATTCCTCTATTTTCTCTGTTTCTCCTCTCTCTCTCTCTCATTCCTAATTACAATCCTACAACATATATGTGTCTGCTTCAAGGTTATTTTAATTATAACGAGTGAATAATTTTTACAGCTAATTTTCATTTTAGTCTATCTTCTGAAAAATCAACCACATTCATGTTTTTATTTATGGAGAAACCTGACAACAGTTAATTATGATTTCATATCCTATTTTCTGTTCCATTTAATTTATTGGGTTACTAGTCTCATTTCCTTTTATAATATTTTAAGTTACTGTTGAACTGTATATTTTAATGTGTGCTGAGTTCAATATCTTTCTCGCATTGCAGCTTTTCAAGTGGAGGTGAAGATGGTTATGTGAGGTTGCATCACTTTGATCCAGATTACTTCAATATTAAAATTTAGGCCTGGAGAGTGTTTTCCCCCGTTGTGTTAGATATGGTGGGATCAGAGGGGAATTTAGCTCATAATTTATCGCATCTCCAATGTTATCCGATTGTCCTGATTAGATTTTGGAGAATAGATTTTGACAGAATTAAGCACTTCGAGAAAGCTGTACTAGTAACGTTCAGTCCAAACAAGGGTTTTGGCCAATTAATCTATTTTGAGTTTTTGATGGGTGTGTGGCTAATTTTCATCTTAAATCATGGTTTGTATAAAAAAAAAAAAATTTTTGGCCGATCTTCTTGTGGCTATTTGTGCTAGAGTTTTATGCATTAAATTATTCATTTACGATTGTTGTAAATGTATAAATCTAATCAGTCCTGCAGGCTTTACCCTACTTAGAATGAAAAGGAAAAAAGTGATAATTATTGTTGATTGATGATAACAAATGTCTAATAAATGTCATATGTCCTTTTTCTCCAAAGAAAATGGAGGATAAATTCGTTTCTATGTAAGCTGTAACGTCATGGGGTTGTATTTTGCCTTTAGTCGGCTGGTACGTTCTAGTTATTAGCGTGGGGAAGAAAGGTTATCAAATGTCAATCGGTTACAACCATCTATGTGGTTGTTTGGAGCTAAGCGCCGGTCTATTACTTTGTTACCTTATATCTAGGGCATAAAGGCAGCACATTTTTTGGTTAAAAAAATGCCCCATCCGCTCTTAAAGATAAAGTTGATTTTTTTTTTTTTAGATATTAAAAAAGTTAATTAAATTATTTTAAAATATTTATGTCTGTCATTTTTCTCCAACTAATATGTCTAAATTATAAATAAATATATAATCTAAGGATATGTAACATATGATATGATTAAGTAATTTATTTAGCTTCCTTAATCTTTAAAAAAAAATCAAAATTTTCTTATATTTAAAACAGTAACAACTTAAAATTACTTGGTGGTCCATCTGTCATCTTCCATTCAAAACCAGATTTAAATCACATTTATCATATTTGTGCAAGGTTTATACACCATGAAGGACCCATTGAAAGCAAGTAATCCTCCAAGCCCAGCCAGCCTTCAATCAATCATTCAATAAAAGTACTATAGGGCCGTTTGGTACGTTGGAATTGATTTTGATGGACATGGTGTCTAAAAGTATGTTTGGTATGTCATGGAAATGAGATCTAATTTTTGTATAAAAATACCAAAATGTCCTTCAATTTTTTATTTTTTATTTTTTTTGAAGGTAGTGGAGGGTAATAGATGGAAATGATCACATGGAATTGTAAATTCTAGGTTTTGAGATGGAATTTATTTGATGGAATTGGGCTTAATTGAATTCCACATGGAATTCAATTCCAAGGACAATTCCATCATACCAAACATGTTATCAGTAGGAATTCATTTTCAATTCCAATTCCATCCCCTCAATTCTACTGTACCAAACAGGCCCTATAAAGTTAACGTGCAAGTGGTATTAATGCAAGGATGTAAAGCTAACATAAGAATTCCCTCCTACTATATATATATATATATATATATATATATATATATATATATATATAATCTTTAATCCATCAAAGATAGTATTTTAAGTGTCTATTTGGGTTAGCGGTAGAAGCTGTTTTTATAACGTGATTTACAGTGTACTAGGTAAGTATGTGAAAAAATTTTGTCTCAGCTTGCGTGAATGTACTTCTCAAAATCATTTCAAACAAGCCCTATATTTGTTATAAGTAACTCTTTAAATTAATAACAATTGGTGCTATCATATCTTTTAACCTTTTTTTTTTAAATTTCATTTTCAATTGATTTATTCAATTTAATAAATTATTAATCTAATTTAATCGTTTCCCCCAGATTTTATACAATTTAATCAATATCCCTTAAGTCCATATGGAGCTTGAGATTTAGGACAAAAGAAATAAAAATAAAATATAAATTAATGGCATGAACAGAGAAAAGAAATAAAATCGAAATGGCTTAAGTTTTTTTTTATAAAGGGCTTAAGTTGAAAATACATGTGATCCCTCTATTTTTCGCTAAAGACCATCCTGTTTGATTTCTTCAAAAAAAAAAACATTTTTATTCTTCAATTACACAAGTTTTTAAATTAATAATTAAAATTTAGTTATATATTTTAAAATATTTTTAATTATTAATTAAAAAAATTAATAGACAAGTCCCAATTTTACCTATGATATAAATTAAAAAACATATTTTAGGGATGATCCGTGGTTCCGTGTGTATGAACATTTATTAGCTGTTACATGGAAACACGATACCACACATGTATTGCCCTCTGTCAAGTTATTACGATGACACTCGACGAAAGCTCTTCGAACTGAATTAGGGTTAAGGTGAAAGATAACCATTAAGTGATATTAAAAAAGTGAGTATAAATTTCGATTAAACCCAAAAAAGTGATTATAAATCTTGATTGTCCTATTGGGGTAATTTTTAAAAAACCTTGATAAACTTGATGAATCATAATTTCACCTTCCAATCGTATATTGAGCATAAGTGACAAATGGTTGTTTATGCGATTGGAAATCCAATGAAACTTTCACAACTAGAATTTCTCCAATTTAACTTCTAATTCATTCCAAAAATATTCTCTACACATATCTTGCTTATTATTTCTTTACTGAAGTAGTTCAAATAATATTATTTTAAACATTGTTTTGACTATTACTTAACATGATTTTTTAAAGGCTAAAGTATATATTTGGTCCTCTATGTTTGCTTTAGGTATCATTTTAGTCTCTTAAGTTTATAAAGTGCACTTTTAATCCTTTAATGTTAACACCGTTAGTTTGACTTAACAGAAAATATTAACTCAGCAATTTGAAGTGATGGCTGCACAATTAACCGCTGACTAAGCATGACTACATGTTAATTCTTTAATTTAATATGTTTATATTTTAAAATAAATATAAATCTGGGAAAAAGAAAAAAAGAAAGTGTATTTTCCTCTTCAAGAACGCACAAGCTTCTTCGTGCCCGGCAACTTCACCTCTAATTCATCTCTTCGTAATTCATTATTTTAGATTAGGTTTGGGTGGATTCTTCATAATCACAAGGTTGCATCTGCAGACTATTTGAATCATTAGGAGTTTTTTCAATATGAAAGACTCCAATTTGTCTAAAGCTCAGTTTGGCATATTCAGGAATATGCCTTTGGGTTTTGACTTTTGACGCATAATGATATTAGGATGTTGTCTTCTTTTTTCTTTTAGTTTGCCAGTATTGTTCACCTAGCATTTTATTCTAGGTTATAAGATGGTTTGTAATATTACTTTCTATGTAATTTTATGTTTTAGGTTTACTGGCAATAAAGAAGAAATTAGATAATCTCCGTAAGGATGGATGCAACCAATAGTACATATAAAAAGGAAAAACAACAAACTTACAAGATTGACGTTCAAGGACTAGTTATTTCTTCGGATGAGATGTTGAAGCAATAGGGATGAGTTAGGGATGGAGGGATCAAAGCTGTAGAGATGAGTTAGGGATAGAGGGATCGTTAATGAGAAGCGGTAAACCAATCCGTAAAGATTAAATTTTTTTCAATTTATAGGTTTTTAAAAAATTAATTTATTAAAATACTAACATACATGCATGCTTAATCAGCGCTTAGTTGCACAGCCATTGCTTAAATTTGCTAAGTCGGTATTTTCCGTTAAGTCAAACTAACGGTGTTAAGACTAAGGGATCAAAAGTGGACTTTATAGACTTAAGGGACTAAAATGATACCTGAAGCAAACATAAAGGACCAAATGTATACTTTAGCCTTTTTAAAATTATTTTAAATAATAACAATTATAAAATAAAAATAATATTTAGATAGTCATGTCATTTATTAAATTAGATTTAATACTCCCTCCAGTCCTAAATATAGGACATAGTTTGTAGTGCAATTTGCACTACAAACTATATCATATATTTAGAACTGGAGGTAGTAATAATTATTAAATATTTAATTGTATTTATTATTAGATAGTCACGTATAATTTTTCTTTCAGTTTCATTTATTTCCTTATTGAATATAACTCTATAAAATTCACATCATTTTTGGTAACTATACATTTATAAGTTTTTTTAATAAATGAAATCCAAACATAGTCACAAGTCTCAAAGTCATGTGTGAAAAAAAAATCCAAACAGAGATCATGATTGACTAACGACACCCTTAACCAATATTTTTATACAAATCATGATTACCATTGTTCACTATTAATTCAAACGGGCACAAACACTACAAAAGAGGCAAAAATAACGCTTGTGTTGAGTTTTTTAAATATCCACCAATTTTGGCAGCATTGTCATTTTTTGCGTAAAAAAAAAGCTTATAGTTAGTTTTAATGTGCACTTTTAGGATGACTTAATGGTTCTTTTCTCACCTTAACCCAAAAAATCATATATCTCTACATTGAATGCAACATTGAGTACTGACACGTGTCATGGGGTGAAAGTGCCAGATGTCACGTAGTTAGATCTGCCAGGTGGCATGCTTGGGGATCTCCTTGGGACACTTCTATTAACATTTCAATATTTGAGGATATGTTGTCAACTCTTTAAATTTAAACCTCGATTTTTTTTTTATAATAAAACTAAATGCTTGTTTGGATTAGTGATTGAAATACTTAAAAGTAATTTTTTAATTGTGATTTAAGGTATACGAGGTAAGTATGTGAGAGAAGTTATGTCTCAGCAGCTTATAAGCAATCTGATCGCTCAAACAAACATGCTCTAAGTGTATTAGAATTAGAGACTAAAAAACCGTTTATAAAATCAAAGAATCAAAATATGCCTTCAATTTTTAATATAAGAATTACTTAACTATTTTGAGTAATTTAAGAAAGTGAGATAAATTGCTTAATTATAACAAATATGACTTAACCTTCTTAAAATACTCCTGTATAACATTAAATCAGTTTATAAATAAATAATTAAGTTAATTAGTCTAAAGAAAAATTATAATTAACATTAAAGATAAAATATATTAATGTTATAAATTTAAGACAAAGATCAATCCCTAATAAGTCTTAATTTAAGACTAGAAGAGTAAAACCTTGGGTAAGCTTAAAACATAAAAAGACTAAAATTTTAATCTTTTTCCTCTATAGTAATACTACCTCCGATCCTAATTTTAAGATAATATTTAGGGGTTGATCTTGGTCCTAATTATAAGATAAATTTTTAATTTTTGTAATTTTTTCCCAAAATACCCCCTATTGATACTTTCTCAATAATAATTAAATACAATAATAATTTAATAATACACCTGTATATTTTATAAAGTGAGTAATGCTTGCAACTTATTAATGCCACATAGTCACATACACCTCAATTCTTCTGTTTTTTTTTAGATTTTTTTAATAAAATAATTTTGAGCAATTTTTGTCATATTTTTCCTAAATCACTCCTACTAATACTTCCTCCACAATAATTAATTTAATAACACGCTTATATTCTATCAAGTGAGAGATTCTACTTTCTTTTTTTTATTTTTAAATGAAATAATTTTAAGATTTCTTTAAAAATATATTTCTGTAACTATCCGTCTAAAGTGATTGATTTTTTACCTTAAAATAACCGAATAAAATATTAATCTCATTATCTTTTTTCCTTGACTAAAAAAAACCTTGCATTTGTATTATGCCCAATTAAATAGATGTCCTTTTGATAGAAAATTTTTTCCTTTGAAAAAATCTATGGAAAAAATATAAAAAAAATATTTCTATACATTTAAAATTCATTTTAAATCTACAAACCAGCATTTCATGATAGTAAAAAATCATTTTAATCTATAAAAAATTCATTTTTACAATAAATAAATAAATAAACTCGCATTAGATACATAAAAGGTGATTATGTAGACTTTGCAAATGTGTACATAAAAAAAAGAACAAATACTCCTATGGAGTACATAGGAGTACTGTAACCCCCTGCCGTAATTAATATCCGGATTACGCGATTAAGGTGAAATAGAGACCAATAAGACAAAACAACATTTATAAACCCATCAACCAGACGGGGTTTTCACAAATGCATTTCGAAATCATTCATAACCTGGTCTCATATTCACACTCCGAATATAATTACTATGCGAAGATAAATTACATTTATACAAATATCAGAGTACGCAATATAAATTTCCGGCAATCCCGGAATCATATCTTCGCTCAATAATCATAGGGCACATTAGCCCATACAATTCAACCAATAGGGATTACACAATCCATACAAATACATTCTCAAGTACTGATCCATATAAACCAATACATAATCCCAATACGCATTGATAACCAACTAATAAGCTCTCACCCAGAAACGAGTCCTCTTCGTCCTTGGATGCTTGCTTCATCCTCAATCTTCCTTCCCTGTCTAAAATGTTGATAGGGGAGGGTGAGATTCTGGGGAATCTCAGTAGGAAACAGATACCAATATGCATGCAAGATAAGTATTTAATGCATGACATGCTTGCATCACAATAACTCATGTTCACATAATGATATATCCGCATGCTCAATGTTCACACAACATACTCATGGCCATAGTATAAATAGAAACAGAGCTTCAATCATTCTCATATGTTTCACATAATCAAGCAAGGCAGTAACATGCATCAATACACAAATACAATTATCAATACATGCAGGAGAGGTAAGTTCCCTACTTTATTCTTTCCACGTATGCTCCAGCGTCGGCTACTCACGATCCAAGCGGATATCAAATCATAATCAGGGTGAATACCCAACCCTATAACCAAATCAAGAACATATGGTCATTCTCTTTTCCAAATTCTCACTTTCATAATACTTAGATTTGGCTATCATAATTGACCCTTAAGAGGCCCCAATGCCTCTAATCAAAGCCCCAAAAGATTGGGAAACAAAAGGTTGAAGGTCACTTTTCGAAATCACAAAGTGCTGGAACACAGGGGTGGGCCCCGGCCCACCATTCCTTGGGCCGCGGCCCAAACATGGTCAGAAGGTCTTGTGCTGCGGCCCACCACTCTTGGGCCGCGGCCCAGATAAGGCCAGAAAGTCTTGGGCCGCGGCCCAGAAATTTCCTGACTCTGGGCGAACTTCCAAAATTCATAACTAAATCTAGAAAAATCGAAACGAAGTGATTCCAAAGCCAAATGAAAGGTATATGAGTCCTCTTTCAAGGAAAAATATAGCCCTTCACTGGAAATCACCACACAAATACAGAATCACCAAAAACTCAAGACTGTCCCAAAACAGAATCCATTTTCGACCTCAAACTTTGGACAGCTATAACTCACAGTAGACAAAACGAAATGGCACAAATTATGTGTCCATTTTGAAGCTTGGGATGTGAAATTTAAGACTGGAAGGTTTCACAATTTTCCAATACCATTTGGTCACTCAAAACGCTCATACCAAATTACTGCGCAAAACAGAGCTTAAACCAAACAGATTTCCAATTTTCTACCAAAGTGTTCAATAACTCCAAAATTAATAACCAAACTTATTCCCACACAAAATCACTCAAGGAACACAATGGTAACCTCAAAATGACCAAAATCACAACCCATTTATATGCCCTGTTTTGATCAAAGCACAAAACCAACACAAAAAGTGCCAAACTTCACATTTAAGCTTCAATTCAATACCATTCATTCAAAACACTTAACAATGCACTAATTCCATGACAACAACAATTCAATCACCACAAGACCCTAAATCACGAAATTAGGGCTAAAATTCCAGAAATTTAAGGCCTAACCAATGGCCACAAATCTTATATGAGAAGGAAGCTTTCACTCACCTCAACAACTTTCCCAAAGGCACTTCATGATTCTCCAACTTGTACATTTTCGTGATTCCTCAAATCACCACCAATGGAGAATCTAAAACCAAAGGATGAAAGCTCTTAGCTCAAGGAACAACATTAATGAAGAGCGTTTTGGCATTTGAGCCCATTTGCTTACCTCAAAATCCAGCTTTCACTTCCTCTTTCTTGAGCAACAATGGCGAAAATGGAGAGAAGGGGAGAGAGAACGAGAGAGATGAATGTTTAATGATGATGATAAAGGTGAGGAGCAGAAATTTCTGCCCCCACAAGCCACTTCATG
Source organism: Inga leiocalycina (assembly GCA_963242795.1). Lineage (NCBI taxonomy): Eukaryota > Viridiplantae > Streptophyta > Magnoliopsida > Fabales > Fabaceae > Inga > Inga leiocalycina. Next base: position 68,003,456 of record OY725321.1, read on the forward strand.
CGCATGAGAGAGACAAAAGAGAGGGAGAGGGAGAAAAATATTAAACAATAGCCAACTTGTACATTTTCGTGATTCCTCAAATCACCACCAATGGAGAATCTAAAACCAAAGGATGAAAGCTCTTAACTCAAGGAACAACATTAATGAAGAGCATTTTGGCATTTGAGGCCATTTGCTTACCTCAAAAGCCAGCTTTCACTTCCTCTTTCTTGAGCAACAATGGCGAAAATGGAGAGAAGGGGAGAGAGAACGAGAGAGATGAATGTTTGATGATGATGATAAAGGTGAGGAGCAGAAATTTCTGCCCCCACAAGCCACTTCATGCGCATGAGAGAGACAAAAGAGAGGGAGAGGGAGAAAAATATTAAACAATAGCCATTTGACTTTTTCCCAACAACTCCCATCTCATATAAGCTTGCCAAGTGTCTCAAATCTATTGGCTCTCATAAAGTAAGTAACCAAATTAGTTACTCTAATCCCTCCATTAGCCATTTTAATTTCACATCTCATACTCTCTTAATTAGTAATTAATCTCTTCCATTAATCACTAATTTAGAGCCATTCTTTTAATTTCCCAACAATTATGACATATTAATTAAAATTGCCATACAACACATAATTGTTCCACTTTAATTCGATAATTATCCTCAATAATTACCATTAGCCTTTAATCAAAAATTGGGGTGTTACAAGTACTATCACTACAATAGGTTGGATTTCATCCCATCAAAGACTAAAATAGTGTCTCTATGGAGTACATAGGAACTTCTCATAACGCCTCAACAATCCTAAACTTTTCCTAGATCTTATGTACACTTAATGATGAACATGTAGCTACATCAACAAAGAATACATCTAAAATTGCATCAGGCTTCATGCCTTAAAAAAGTATTGTCATCCATCTTTGACTTAATTGAAAAACCTTTTCTTCCACATTTGGAGGGATCATTCCACCATGGTGTAGAGCTAATGTTGTTCTCATCCCCTTCTTGAACGTGTGCTATATCATCATAATACAAAAATTCACAAAATGAATTATCCATCGCAGCTCCCAAAATTGAAGTATCACACATACATTAACCAAAAAAAAGGAAAAAGGAAAAAAGAAGAAGAAGAAACACTTAGAGAACGGAAAAATTACCTCAAATACTCTATTACTTCTTCTACTAAATTTGGATCACACTTGATTTGATTGGGAAGTGAGCCTTTTTTTTCCATGACTTCTTTTCTTATATGTGGAAGATCATATTTATTAGAACCCCTCTTCTTCAAGATCTCTACCATGCAACATTGAAGTGTCAAGATTATTTTGTTAGACTTAATAGATGAAAATGAGTCAAATGATCTAACCACCGCTGTAATTAAATCATCAATTGTCTTTGGCACTTGTGGGAAAAAAAAGGGGACATGTATTCAAACCATCCTCAATATGGTGAATATATGGAGTATTTTGTAAAATTTATAATTTCACGTAATATATCAGAAGACATATTTTAGTTTAAGATATATTATTAAACACATTTATATAGTCATGTAGGAACCAATTTGACTAAGTCCCACTATAAAAAAATAGCGTATTACCCACGGAATTCTGTCGTTGAAATGAAAATTACTGACGGATTAGGGATGAAAACGCAATTATCAACGGATTACTGACGGAATATGTTCCGTGTCTAAAAAGCACGTGGCAGATTGATTTACTGATGGAATTTTTATTCCGTCGGAAATTTCCAACTGATTACCCACAGAAAAATTCTGTCGGTAATTACTGACAGAATTCCACATGGCGACCTTAAAAGAGATCAAGTGGACATCACCGGAGGCCCCCTACCGCCTGCCTAGGCATCTAAATATTTAATATTAAATATATATTTATATATAATTATATATTTCATTTTTTATAATATAAAATTTAAAATTTTTTATTTCATTTAAATATTTAATATTAATATAAATATATATAATATTAGATATATATTTATATATAATTATATATTTCGTTTTTTATAATATAAAATTTAAAAAATTTTAATTTCTGATTTCATTTAAATATTTAATATTAATATAAATATATATAATATTACATATATATATTTATATATAATTATATATTTTGTTTTTATGATAATAAATTTAAAATTTTTAATTTCTTATTTCATTTAAAATTTTTATTTGTAATATTATATATATTATATTAAAAATTAATTTAATGATATTTAAATTTTTATTTGTTATAGATTATTTTATTTTTATTATTTTATATAAATTATTAAAAGATAATAAAAAATTATTAATTTTACCCACCGATTACCCACGAAATTTCGGTAATTTCTCATTAAAATTACCCACAGAACTCCATGGGTAAATTGTCGGTAATTACTGACAGAAAAAATTCTGTGGGTAATTCATCAATATTTACTGATGGAATTTTTTCCATCTTTAATTTGTCGGTAATTAGCAATGGTTGACTCACGGAATTTCGTCGGCAATTTCTTGTTCAAATTACCCATGGAATTCTGTGGGTAAGGCGTCGGTAATTACCGATAGAAAAAATTCTATGGGTAATCCGTCAGTATTTACCAACAGAATTTTTTCTGTCTTTAATGCGTTGGTAATTAGAGATGGAATTTTTTCAGGCAGAAATTTCGTCGGAAAATTTATTTTCGGACTGAATTTTTTGATTGAATTTACGGACGAAGTTTTTTGGTCGAAAATCCATCGGTAATTTTTCCGACGGATAATCCATCGGAAATTACTGACAGAGATAATTTTGTGGTTAATTTCATCGGTAATAACATGTTTTTTTGTAGTGTCCAATCATATCGTTATCATACTCACTGTTAGAGTTGATAATATGGGTTTTAATCATGTGCCGAACCTACTCAACCCGAAAAAATAGGTGGTTTAAATTCTGCAAAAGTGGGACAATTTTAATGCGGTTCTTTTTTGTTAGAACCCATATAGGGCAAACCCACGGTAGGTTGGACTGTTTTTATTTATTTTATTTTTTAAAAAAATATGTGTTTTCTCTAAGTATATTATGTAACCTAACAGTATTAATATCAACTAATTATTATTGATTGTATTGAATGTTAATGATGGCTTTTAGATTTATGTTTATTTTGTACTGTGTGGATTTGTGATGAAAGCTTAATTTGTAATGTTTAAAGCTTTGAATTTGATGTTTTATTATCACTTTATGATTTTGTAATGTATTTTTAATTTTTATTATATTTTAGGTTTGTATTCAAAAAAAAGTTTGAAAAATGCAATATAAAAAAATTTAAAAAAATAAAATAATATGGGTTGGCGGGTTAGAGGTTATGGGTTGGGTTGACTCAAGGTCGACCTATATTGATATAATTCTTTTTTGTTCGAACCTATATAATCCCAATTTATAGCAGATTAGTCCAAACTCGGTGATCCAACCCATATTACCAACTTCTACTCCGAAGGCATGAAAATGAGAGATTTTTCTTTTTGGTCCAACATTTTCGAGGAAAGTTACAATTTGTGAAATGATCAAAAGAAAATGACGCCCTAAAACATCAGCACCTTGACTTTAACAACCGCATAACTATGCGTATTACCACTCACTATCATATTTGATATAAGAGGTAGACAATAAATTTATGAATATTAAATAAAATAGTTAAATTAATTATTTATAATAAATATGTGTTGAGTTGCCTAGTATATCATGTATAATTATATGCATTGCAGTTACCCTTAATGAAAACCCCTTTTTGTATGTAATCAATAGGAATACTTTAATAGGAAAAGTATAAATTTGGAAAGCAAAATGGATTTAGGCATTATATTTAAGACTAAAATAAATATCTTGCCTAACTTTTATATTTAGTAACAGAAATAGCATCATACAATAAACGTGTTTTACATCTTACACTATTGGTGAAATATCCCGAATTTTGGGATTCGAGGTTTGAGAATAAGCCTAAATTGAATGTACTACTAAGCCTCGATTTAGTAGATGTCCCAAATCTATACTCTAATATTCTTTATATCTTTGGGGCATTAAAGAGAATAAAATGGTTAATTTTGAAGAAAGTGATTATGTTTTCGGTGAAATCGCTTATGAGATAGTGAGCTTGTCATGTGATTTTTAATGACCAAATGATGATTAAAAATTATGAAATTTTACAGGATGAAATTAGACATCTTAAGCTTTAATTTGATAGGTCATATGACTCAATTAGAGATATATACAAAAAGATATGAATTTTTGAAGTTAGCTCAGAGAAATTTCTGGAACAGTATGAAAAATTGAAATTCTGGAAATTTTGTGATTCCATTCAGCAAACTTTTCCTTGAAACTAGACTTAATAAAGGTTCTATAGGCTTTGGAATCACTCCAATTCAATTTTTCTAGAATTATTTATGATTTTTCAAAGTTTGGGCATAAATCTGCCAAAATTTTGTAAAAATTTGAAATTGGGAAAATTAATTAATTAAATTGGGATATCTTATTAAAATTATCATCCTCTTCCTTCAGCCTCATACCTGACTTGAAATAGCAGCCAAGGAGAGAGAGAAATTTTGAGAGTTTTAGAGAGAGAAGGAGAGGAGAAAACTCACGAGATATGTCGATTTCTTCGGTGAATTCGTACCTAACGTGTATAATCCTTCTCCTAAGCTTATCTTCTATGTGATGTAAGGTTTTGGAAGCTCAATTCAGCCCTTGGGAAGGTTAGGGTTTCAGCCAAGAAGAGGAAAAGCTAGTGGGAGCTTGAGGTAACTTTCAAACCTTCGTATATTGACTATTATAGTTGTTGTGGGCAATTTAATCGGTGAAATTTCACTGGATTGCCATTGGTTTTAATTTTTCGAAATGGGTTGGCCTAGGGGTTATGCTACCTAAATTGGGTCTTAATGTTAGTTGTAACCTACTAGAATAGTCAATAAGGTGGTTAGGAATAGAAAGGAATGCGTTTACAGAGCCAAAACCGAAAAACCCCAATTTTTCCTAAATTTCTATAAGTTTTAGCCTACTCTAGAAATGGGTCTTAGAGTTGGATTTTCAATGATTTGATTATTCCATTGAGTTCAGAAGGAAAAATTAGGTGGGGTTATAGTTGGGCACTTTTTCGTAAAAGGCCGAGAAAGCATAATTACGAAAGTGCCCTTAAAACACTGAAATAAGGGCTGCCAAGGGCAATTTTGTCTTTTGATAGTGAATTTGGTAATTTCGAGTCCGGAAATGGATTCCTTAGGTGAAAATATGTAAGAATAGCCTATGTCAAAATTTCAGGAAAAGTACAGCCGGATCGGGTACAGCGAGGCCGGGTCGGTCCCCGAGGGTATTTTAGTAATTTTTCAAGATAGACTCATATAACCCCCAGAAACACTATGGAAGTGTCTGAATGGTACCTTTGGCATTGTAGGATCGAATATGGAGCTTGAGCTGTTGGCACACATTATAAGGCACACGTTTTGAAGCGGAAAAGGGTTAAGGTAGGGGACTTACCTTACTTGCATGTATTTGATATCTTTACTTGTGTAATGATGTATGTGATTGCTTTACTTGATTGTGTAAAGCATATTTGAATAAATGAAGCTCTGTTTCTATTTTCGCCGTGGCCATAGTCTTGTTGTATGAAACATTGAGCATGCAGAAATGTCATTATGGGGCATACATCTAGATAAAGCTAACATGTCATACACATAGGATCAATCATGCATGTATTATGGTATTTGTTCCTACTGAAATTCTCTCGAATTTCACCCTCCCCTACCAACAATTTAGATAGGAGACGACAGAAGATATGCAAACAACAATGCAGAGTACCATACGAGGGGATTACAGTAGTGAAACGAAGACGGGAAGAAGTCTCTGTTTCACTGGGATGAGTTTAGACACCCTAGTAGCCTTGTGCGGCTACCTTAATCGTAAGTATCATGTACAAACTCCTATGGGGAATTTAAGTAATCATGCACATATTGTCAGTATAGTTATGCTATTCCCGTGTTGCCTACCGAACCGCATATCATTTTCCGCAAATTCTCTGATACATGTGAAATTAAAATAAGGGTGTGACAATTGGAGAAAAGTTGGTGAGAAAATTGGGGAAATGATTGTTGTCATATGTTTGAATTAGAAGAGAAAATAAGGGAAGTACGTCAAGCTGCAATGGTCAGATTAATTTTTTCACCCTTCAGGTCATATTAAATAGTACACCCTCCGTTTCATATTATAAGAAACAACCATCACACATACTCCATTTCAAATTATAAGAAATATTTAAAGAATAGTTTTTTTTCTTCTTATATTTTCATTTTACCCTTATTTAATTACCCATATTTAATGTCAATATAATAAATTTAAAAAAAATCACACTTACGTCTCAAGGACAAGAAAATATAACAAAAAAGTTTCATTGTAGATTCCTCCATCAAAAAAGTCCCTAGGAATCTAAGTGATATGCATTTCAAATGTGAAATTACCTTATTGCCTTTAGTAATCGTTATTTGGATATTATATGATATTAAGTTATATAACCATGTTGTTCAGATACTTGTCAATTGCTATTATAGAACTTGTCAACATATGCATATCCACTTGTCAATGAAAGCTATTTTACTTAACATAAATGGGCTTGTTAAAAGGCACTCTGTAACTTCTCAATATAGTCACGTCCACTTATCAATGTGAACTATTTTAAATTATATTGAAAAATGACAATAGTTAACATAGATGAGACTTGTCAATGACTACTTTTTGACTTGTCATTATAGACACATAAAATTGTCAATGTAAGCACATAAACTTCTCAAAATAGGCATATGCACTTGCCAATTTATAATTGCCATTATATACACATAAACTTGCTAAGATAGGCACATAAACCTATCAAAATATGTATATACACTTATCAATGTATAACTTGTCAAAATAGACACATAAACTTGTCAAAAGAGGTACATAAACTTATCAAAATAGGCACATACAATCACCAATGTATAACTTGTCATTATAGACACATAAACTTATCAAAATAGGCATAAATGCTTGCCAATGTATGACTTATCTAAATACACACATTGACTTGTTCGTCCTTGTGTGAACCATGATTGGAAAAGAGGGTTTTGACAATTGGTCAATGCGTGTATTTTGACAAGTTATACATTGGCAAGCGTATGTGTCTTTTTTGACAAGTTTATATGCCTATAATGGCAAGTTATATATTGGTGAGTTTATGTGCCTATTTTGAAAAGTTTATGTGCCTATTTTAACAATTTTATATATTTATAATGAAAAGTTATATAATGGTAAGTGTATGTGTCTATAATGATAAGTTAAAAAAGTGGCCATTGACAATGCTCATCTATGTTAACTATTACTATTTTCCAATATAATTTAAAACAGTTCCCGTTGATAAGTGGACGTGACTATATTAACAAGTCATAACTATCTATGTTAACTAAAATAGCTCTCGTTGACAAGTGAATATTCTTATATTGACAAATCCTAAAGTGATGATTGACAAGTACCTGAATCTAATCATATAACTTAATATCACATAATATCCAAATATTAATTACTAAGGGCAAGAAAGTAATTTTACATTCAAAATTTATATTACTGGGGTCCCTAGAGACTTTTTTGATAGGGGAATCTATAATGAGACTTTTTAGTTATTTTTTCTAGTCCTTGGAACCTAAGTGTGATTTTCCTATAAATTTTCACAACCCCCAAAAGACTTATTATTTTTACTATATATATTTTTTATTTTCTCTCTTCCACAAACCTCTTTATTATGATAATTTTCTTATTCCCTATCTCCTCATAAATAAAGATATTTTAATAAAAAAATGGTTACAATTTTAACACACATTTTTTTTTTAGGGTTAATAAGGTGCAAATTTATCAATGAAGTTTTGTCCGATGAGCGTCTGGCACAAATATCTTTTAGAAGGGGCAAAAATACCAATGAACAATTAAAAAGGGGCATCCACCACAAAAACCGTTAATCCATACTAACGGCGTTAAATTATAAGAGAAGAAAACCCCTAATGACGTTAGTACGGATTTAACGGTTTTTGTGGTGGATGCCCCTTTTTAACTGTTCATTGGTATTTTTACCCTTTATTAATTATTTATTGGTATTTTTATCCCTTCTAAAAGATATTTATGCTAGACGTTCCTCAGATAAAACTTCATTAATAAATTTACACCTTAACCTTTTTTTTAACCCCACTTCAAAGTGCGAGATTCGATTACACGTTTAGTAACCGAGAGGGAGTAGTACAATGGAAAAGGAAAAGAAGACGTTACATAGATAATAAATAGTGCGGTTACGTATTATGACCTGGACAAGAGGGAGTAAGTGAGAGTAATTAATCTGACCATTGAAACTTGATCTCTTTTGATTATCTACGTTTTCTTTCCGTTCTTTATTGTATTGCATTTGTGATGAGTATTGGTCAGTCTTTGATTGTTTTAAACAAATATTCTGATTAGCTATAATCAGTTAATATATGATATGTCATATTAATCAAAATGAGTAATTTGTGATAATCAAAACCATTTAATGGTCAAGTAAAGTCAGATGTTGTATTCTACATGCATGATGGACAAAAAAATTAAAAGAAGAAATTAAAAAAGAATAATACGAGAGTAACCAGAGTATGATGACGTGCGATAAGCTTCATTCCTCTGTTTTTCTTACTATTCATTTAATAATTAAAGATATTTTTAGACATGTTATCGGTTAGCTCAAACATTCAAACATTGCTAATATATTTTTAAATAAAAAGGAAAAAGTAAGAATAAGAAGAAAAAGAAATTTTTGGCCTAAAAATATAGAGCATTTGAAAGGTAGGGAGAAATTTTTTCCCATAACATCAAAAGTTTGGTTCTACTTTGTTTCTATATGCAAGTCACTTGTAAAAAAAATAGTTTGATTCTAGATATAAATCAATTTTAGGGTAATTAATGACTTTGTTTAAATTTTATCCCTATTAGTTTTTATTGGAAAGAACGAAATAGGAAAGAGAAAAGAATAATTTGTAAATGTAGGGAGGGATAAAAAATTTTCTCTTTTTACCACATAAATGAAAGCAAACAAATAGCTCGGGCATGCGGGGGTATTAGGGATATGCAAGAAATAAGTTAAAATGACTAAATGATATAATTCTCGTTTGGATAACTTATATTTTTTATTTATAACTACTTATAAATCGTAATTTACGGTATATGTGATAAATATGTGAGAGGGGTTTTATTTCGATTTACATAATAAACACTTATTTTTTTTAAAAAAATGCTATTCTAAACATAGCTTATAGACAAAATTGTGGGTGTTATTAATATAAAATAGATTACTAACATTTAAAATAGAAAGTTAAATATTTATAAATTAAATTATTTCAAATAAAAGGGATAAGAAGTTAGAATATTTTATAATTTAGGACAAAATTAGCAATACATTTTGTTCGTTAGTCTATATGAAAGAGACATAACTAAATAACGCATTCCAAGTATATTAAACACAAGAAATTATCAAAGTCTCCATTTTTCTTTCTTTAAAAGTTAAAATTCGTTTTATTCATTCCCAATTTCATCCAACTGAGGTCAGACATATCCCCATCATCTTAAATTGAGATTTTTCTTGAGAAATTTGGTTTTTATAGAAATTTTTAAAATTGTGAAAGAGACTACTACCTTTATTTTTAAATATGAGATTCAGTTGACTTTTTTAAAAAATATTTAAAATTTTTTTTTTGTGCCAACAAAAAAACTAATTAAATTATTTTAAAGTATTTATATTTATCATTTTTTCCTTAAAACTATTTTGTCTAATTTATAAGTTGATATATAATTTAATGATATATAATATATGATATAATTAAATAACTTATTATTAATTTTTTTAATCTATCACCAAAAAATCAACTGGATCTTATATTAAAAATCAAAGAAAATATTATTAGGCGGCCTTCAAGGCTTCAACGAACAAAACAAACCGTGCTATGTTTAAGAACCACATATAATTTTTGCGGCAAGAAAAAATAAATAAATAAAAGAACCACATGCTACATATTCATTTATTACGACTATGAAAAGGGATATAAAATTATAGCCACAATTTCATTCACAAATTTGACACGGCACACTGCAGTTCCTACTCCGAAACGTCGTAGGTCCCCAAAATTAACGCAGGCCAATAAACTACAAACCTCCAACGAAATGGTTGTTACACCTACTTTTTCCAAAATATATGTATTTTTAGGGATGAGGTGTAAAAATACACATATGATTTTTCTCAAAGTGCATCTAACACCAAATACGTTTTTTTTTTGTGTAACAGTGACTATGTGGTTACAAAATAGTTGCAAAACTACCTTTTAACCGTTAGTTTAACTTTTTTATCCTAAAAGTGATGACGTGTACTATGACATGGACGTTAGAGTGACATTCCGTAAAAAAAAGAACTTGCTGAAAAATCAAATTTTCCTAATAAATCATATAATTTAATAAAAATTAATAATATAATATATGTATTATAATGATTTTAATTTAATAATATTGGGAATCTAGTGTTGGGAAAAAACTGAGCAATCATTATGTTTTTTAGGATAGTAATTCTGCTGAGTGAGTTAAGCACTCTGCATTCAGATTTGAATCTACTTCAGCGAAAGTGGTAATTAAAATAGTGAAATGTGGGTAATATTAATTGCAAAGCTTCACCAGTCAGCAAGTTTTTTTTTTTCAGAATATCACTCCAACATCCATGTCATCGTATGCGTCATCACTTTCAGGGTCAAAAAGTCAAACTAACGATTAAAGGGTAGTTTTGTACCTATTTTATAACCACATAGTCACTGTTGCACCTAAAAAAATCATTTAGTGTTGGGTACACTTTAAGAAAAATCTCATATATATTTTTTCACCTTAACCTTTTTTTTTTTATTGTTATCTAGCTGGGTTAGATTTGACTTGGGTGAGATTTGGATTTGTCATGGCGATTTTGAAAGTGCTTTTAAATTTACACAAACTCGGACACGATAGCTCCTGCTAAAATGGCCAAAGCTCTCCCCTCCCCCAATTTAGGGTATGTTTAAATTAATTTTTTGAGAATAATTTCAGGAAAAAATAATGATAAAAGTTATTTTAAAAAATAATTTTTGAAAAGAATAGATTTTATGAAAAAATAATTTTGATAAAATGAAAATATTTGAATAATTATTATCATAACCATTTTTTTTATAAACAAATTATCAAACTTTAACTAATGTGGTAATCATATATAAATGATAAGATTCCACTTCAAAGATTTTATTTTTAACCTAGCAAGATTCCACTTCAAAGATTTTATTTTTAACCTAGCAACTAACTTTCTACTGCTTTCATGGGGTGTCAGTAATAAAAAAAAATTATACCAATATCATCCCTATAAATTAGTACGAATAATAATATAATATGAATGCCAATGAATGTACGAATTCATTGGCAATTCAGCTCATGATATTTGATTGTGTTTTTTTTTTTGGAGAGCCGCGTCTTCCCTGATCCTTCTTCTTTTCACTTCCTTTACCTTTAATAAGACAGTTATTGAATCATATTTTAATATATAAGATTTAATTATAGATTTTTATTATATATAATATAGTAATAATATTTTTTTTTTCATAGCATTAAATTCTACCCATTAAAACATGATCTAATAATTAAGACATTAAATGAAGGAAGAAATTAGTGGAGACACTATTTTTCCCCCTCTTGCAAACAGTAGAAAGATAGTTGCCAAATACTCCCTCCGATCTTAAATATAAAACAAATTTAATTTTTTCAGAGAAATTAACAAAGCTAATTAAATTATTTTAGAATATTTTTATTTTTTTCTCCAAAATAATTAGTTTGACTAATAAACTTATATATAATATATGATATGATTAAATAATTTATTTAGTTTATTTAATTTCTCTAATAAAAATTAATTTTATCTTATATTTTATCAACTGTCAACTTCCTCAGTTCCTTGGAAAACATGAGATTATTGGGAGGACCACAGGGACCAAAGGTAAAACCTGAAACACATGTTTATAACGAAGCTTCTTCGTACGATACACTAAGGCCTCCCAATCGCGCGTTTTAAGAGCCAAAAGTAAAATTGGCAGCTTTTGATTTTTTTTTTTTTTAGTGCGTGTTTAGTAGAGCTTTCTTGCAATTGTGCTTATAGAATTAAGTGGCTTATAACTTTCGATTTTGGCTTTTCACATGGGTCCCACCCCCTTGTGGTCCCCATCACACCCCACAATCCACACCTACTCCTTTTGACTCCTGCCATACCGGCGGCTCTCTCTACTCTTGCTCTTTTATTTCCAAAAATCTCTCTCTCTTTTTTACAGGGAAGCTGAGCAAAGCAAGCCGTATATTCCAAAAATAAAAAATTATTTTGATTTTAATTTGTTTTTTATAATTATCCTAAAAATTACTTATACTATCTTTAATCTAAATAAGTTTCATTTTCAATAAAAGCACTTATGTAATTACCAATCCAAACATAAATCATATCATATAATCTGATTTTTACCCAATTTTAAATTTGTATAAGTTAGATTACAAATAAATTATTTTTTCCACTGCTATCCCAAATACAGAATGAATACCGACGATAAATCAGTATAAGCCAAATTCAACTAGTTCCTTGATACTTCATATGTATATATAAAAACCTGATTAAATGAATACGAAGCTAACTGACGCCTTGAAAACACATCTTAACTTTTAAGGTTAAAAACCACATAATAATCAATTATTGTTAAGCAACCTGATTTGTGATATTACAATTTCGAAACTTTTGTTATGTACCGAAAGGGGAAAGATTATTAAGTGCATCATGGGAGGGGGAAAAATCAAGGTAATAAAAACTACTACTTTGTCGAATTTGTGATTAAGACATGTCTCATCCATTTTTTCAGCCATAAGACAGGTTAATGTATTCGTACAATGGATATCATAATAATACGTGAAATTATGTGGTTGTTAATCTTAAAAGTTAAGATGCTGTTTTTAAGGCGTCCTAAGCTTCATATTCACTTGATCTTTCCACAATTTGGAACTTTAGAGTTTTGTCGAACCAAATGGTAGACAAAAAATGAAAAAAATCTCACTTTCATACGTGACGACAATATGATTGGACTTGGAGAAAGTGACTCATGAATACTACGTCAAAAAAAGTGGTTCATGAACATAAGCATTTAATACTCCCTCCTGTCTTAATTATAGGATATAATTACTTAATTTTGAAAAAATTAAGGATAGTAGTTAAATTAATTAATTATATTTAATATTTAAAATACTATCATCAATTTTACCTCTAGGAAACCAACACCAGGACATAAGAGTTCCTTGATGCTAATTAAATAATTTTAAACAAGAAGCTCAAAATCCTTAATTCTCTATGTTATGCATATTACAAGCAGAAAAAGCATCAGCCAAGGCTTCTTCAATCCCTGTTTAAACTAATCCTACTTAATGTTTCAAATAACCATTATACATCACTCAAAGAAAAAAAATTTTCTATCAAATTAATATTCGGTTTTTTTTAGGGAAAAAATCAATCACTTTGGATGGATAGTTACAGGAATATATTTTTAAAAAAATATTAAAATTATTTCATTTAAAAATCAAAAAAAGAAAGTAGAATTTCTCACGTGGTAGAATATAAGTGTGTTATTAAATTAATTATTGTGGAGGAAGTATTAGTAGGGGTGATTTAGAAAAAATATGACAAAAATTGCTCATAGGTGTATTATTAAATTATTATTGTGTTTAATTATTATTGAGAAAATATCAATATGGGGTATTTTGGGAAGAAATTAACAAAAATTAGAACTTTGTCATATAATTATGATCAAGACCAACTCCCAAATATTGTCCTATAATTAGAACCGAAGGGAGTAATATATTTTAAACTAAATATGTTTTCTGATATATTACATGACATTATAAATTTTACAAAATAAATTACACTAAACAATATTGGTTAAATAAATAATGATGGGTGATATAGAAGCTTATGATATTGATATAAGTTTCAGTAATATTGGGTGACATAGACGCTATCTCAATTTGATTATTAATTATTAGCATAATGCGTCTACTTACTCAAGGGTGATAAGCTTTCTCAATGAATATTTGATGCAACTGCATGCAATTAAGATCGAATTCAATACCTCTGATTAAATTAATACTACCTTTTTAGTTTTTACTGGTTAAAGTCCGCGCTTGTTTTTAGTTTGGGCTTTGTTTGTTTGTTTTTTTAAGTTAGTGGTTGAAATATTATTTTTAATCATGTTAATTTAAAAGGAGGTCAATAAAATAGTGTACGAATTCATTGGCAAACCAGCTCATGATATTGATAGCATAATTTTTTTTTTCTTTTGGATTTTACCGACACTGCCTTAAAGAGGTAGAAAGCTAGCAGGTATATAATTAATGACATTTATGTTTTCTCAATTATTTCTCAAACAAATCCATGCATATAACTAATGAATATTATTTTATTTTTATAAAATGATTTATGTTGGGGTTGACTTTTATAAAAAAAGTTAATTTTGATGGACTGGAACTTATTTAAATAATTAAAACAAAGACAATTTTAGATGTAAAATGAAAATTGTAAAAGAGACAAAAAATGCCGCACCAGTAACTTCCCATAACGTTTGTTATTCCCCCCCTGTGGGTCCCACTAGTATCCAGCTGTCCTCCTTATTCTCATCTTTTTCTGCCCGACCCCCTTCACTCCTCGACAACGCCGTGTTGTTGATAATAAGAAAGGAGTGTTAAAAAACATCACGTTGGAATATTAAAATACTCATTGTGTTCGTTTTTATAAGGAGCGTTTTTTTTCATAAGGATGGTATTTAGTATACAAAAAAAATCCCTTTTATTTGAAATTTTAAATTCAGCCTTCTATTTTTAATCCTATTAAATATATATCATTCATTATCTCTATATAAATTTTTATCCATTATCTCTCATACACATTTTTTATAAATAAGAGTATAATTGGATAGAATAGTACATATTTAATATATTTATTATTTTTAATTAATATTTTGAACCACATGATTTAATTTAAATATTTATTTCTTATGGAAAGAATCAATAGAGTGCAATGTAATTGAAAAACAAAACTATTAGGAGGACCACACGGACCAAAAGAAACATCTGAAAAACATGTTGATATAACATAGCTAGGTACACCAACATTTTATAAAAACTAAGTCTTCAAAGCGATAAATCATCATCAGAAGTATCAGCCAAATTTAGCTCTCTCTCTCTCTCTCTCATATTCTCTTCATAGTATCCAACAATGGCTTCCCTTCATCCTCCACATCCATCAGGAGCCTGTGATTATGAAGCTGGTCACAGCTTTAGAGCTGGTGGTGGAAGAGGGCTAGAGATTGAAGCGACGACGTTAGGTGTGGAAGAAACAACAACAAGGAAGAAGACGAAGAAGAGAGATGATATCGATGGAGGAGAAGAGAAGGGGATATGGCTGACATGGAAGGATGTGTGGGTGACAATTGGGAAGAAGAAGAAGAAGAAGAAGAAAGGGAATATTAATAATGGAAATGGAAGCAGAAGAACAATACTTGAAGGTCTGAGTGGTTATGCAAAACCAGGCCAGCTTTTGGCCATTATGGGTCCTTCTGGTTGTGGCAAGTCCACTCTTCTTGATACTTTAGCAGGTAATTCATTCATTCCTTCTTTCAACTTTCCACATTCTTTTAAGGGTTAAAATACAAATCTGTTCAGAAAATTTTCATTTAGGAGTAATGTACCCTAGAAATCTTTTCAAGTTCAATATCATTTAGGAAATTTCAAAATATAGCAGTTTTGTCTTATACTGTTAAAATTCTAATAATTGATATTGACTCTTAACTTTTTAACTATAAGGGGTAATATTGCTCTATTTTAATATTTTTAAGATAATATTGAACCTTAAATAAACTTACGAGGCAACATTAATCTTCAGTAAAAACTTCTGAAGCAAAATCTTTTGATTCCAAAATTATCATATACTCTCTTTATACCTAAATGTGGAAAGCAAATTAAAGAGTTTGTTTTGGTTCTTCATGTAGAGAGACGACCGCAATCCACTTTCTCTTCCATATTTATAATTTTTTTCCCAAGTTAACCATCTTGATCGTATATATTAAATCAAGCTTTCATCAATTGAGCCAATGATTAAATAAGGTATTTTACAAAAACTAACACCCATTTTATAAAAATAATTAACTTAACTAATTTTTTAGTATAAGTAAAGTAGTGTTCTAGCTCATATATTTACTACCAAAGGGATCGGAGTTCATAATAGTCAGTACGCTGATCTAGTGTAGTAAGTCGCATTTTGTATTTTTTTTTTTTTTGTCAAAATGATCTGGTATATTACAAAGAGTGAAATGATGCTTTAATTTCAAATCTTATCAAAATGATCTCTTTTGGATCAGTTTTGATCTTTTGTATCCATTATTGTACTAAGTGTGGAATGATGCTGTTTTAAAACTTGGATAAGAGATGATCCAAGTTGTGCAATAATACGAGTAATAAATGAAGATGGGTAACGAATATTTTCTTGAACTTTGACTATATAATTAAGCCGACAACTCGTGAAGAGCGACTCCAAATTTTAAAGCCTAAATTAGTTTGACATCTTTGATTAATAAAATTTCTTTGAAATGCATAAAAAATTTAGTAGAACTATGTACACACACTCGCATTTTCTCAACGTATATATATATATATATATATCTCATGTTCACGGTACAAACATCACTTTCAGATATGATGGATTTTTTTTTTACCAAATAAAAAAGATATGAAGGATTTTTTCTTGCAATAAGTGTAGTTAGAAGACATGCGGCTGTTACAAAAAGCGGCTTGAAGACACGTGGTTCACAGAAGAGCCTTGAAACAATATTTTCTCTGAACTCATTATTATTCCATAATTAACATTAAAAGCTACAACTACATAGAAAAACCTCGTTAAGAACAACCTACGGTTACTTTTACAAGCAATTTTTTCTCTTTAAGACTAATCTTTAATATAAATATAAGTAACTTTTATTTTATATTTTAAAATTTAAACTAAGTTTTTTTTTACCTCTATTAAATATATAATTTTATATTAATTATATCATATTCATAACTAATTCTCATTTATTTAATGATTTATTATCTATTATTTTTTATATTTTTTATTTATTATCTCTTATATATAATTAAAGATATTTTTAAAAAATCTATAATATTTTTAACACATTTATTATTTTTAATTAATTTTAAATGTCAGTTCATTTTACAAAATCACAAAAACAGTTAGTTATAAAAAAAGACAAAATGGGCTATAAGAGAGAGAAATTAACATTCTTTAGGACTTTTTAGGTGTTTTAAATTAACGTAACCAACCAGGTGGGACCCACAATAATTCTGAAATTTTCCCCATGGCGCATGCCCCTATCCCTTTCTTTGTCCGGTCGTCTGAGAAATGTTTGCCCCCAGAAAATGACAGAAATAGTTGGTATCTAAATTTTTACGCATCAAGTAAATTTCAGTGTTTTCTTGGTATCTAAATTTATATAGCTTTATAGTTAGGAACAGTGGGAGTGTAATACATAATATACAGTAATTTTTTTAAAAAATGATGAATATAGAGAATTCAATTTCTTTTAACTAAAGGGAAATTCATGAATTTTTTTGATGAATAGAGAGAATTCAAATTGGAAATTTCTAGGGAGATAGAAAAATTTATATATATATATATATATATATATTTTGAAAAATGTATTTAAGGCGCGTGTTTGACCAAAAGTTTGAAATGAATCATAATTGCAGGGAGATTAGGTTCAAATACAAGACAAGCAGGGGAAATTCTTATTAATGGCCACAAACAAGCACTTGCTTATGGGACATCGGTACGTATACCCTTTTTCATACATTTCCCTTCAGAAAAATCAGTTTTTTGATGGACAATTTTATCTTGAAGTGTAAAAAAAAGGAATAATTTTGCTCTAATTGTTATTCTAGTTAGTTTTGAAAGTTAGTTGACTAAATATATTAAGTTGACAGTCCACATGTCATTTATATCATTTTTGTTAAAGTATAAATTTGCTTCGAAAGTTCATGTCATCTACTTCCTTTTTTTTTTTTCAAAGTTAGATTTAAAACTTTAATGGCAAATTTACATATTAACAAAAATGATGTGAATGGCATGTTGATTGTCAGCTTAGCATATTTAATCAGTTAACGATAAAAAATAAATGAGATAATGATCAGGGCAAAATTACACCTCAATGACAAACTTTCAGTACAAAATTGGCCTTTAAACCTTAATTGAATGTTCAGATAATGAATGAGTTCAATTCTATTATCTTTCATATGTTTGTGTTTTTAAACTTTCACATTGTTTCTGCTTCTTTGATAGGGATGATTAATATGTAATTAAGTCCTTACAGTTTCACTTGATTTTTTTTAATTAGATTTCTGTTTTTTTGTTAAGTTTTTATAATTTTACATATTTTTAATAAGGTCTGTACAATTTTGTTTCTTTTTATCAAGTCATTATAGTTTCATTAACTTTTATTCAGGTCCCTTTTTCTTTGTTTTTTAATCAATCAGAAAAACTTTTGGGACTTGATAAAAAATTAGGTAGAACTATAAGGACGTGATAAAAAAAAAATACAGTGACCTGATAAAAAAAAACTACAGACATTATAAAAAGCAAAAACAAAAAAAAAAATTGTAGGGGCCTGATTAAAAATTAGTTGAAATGATAAGGATCTCTACTTAATACAACCACCAATTTATAACATATACGAGCTAGCTTGGGGTTGAGTTTGGTCCAAAATATAAAATCTCAATCCATTTATCTTCCATATTAATTTCATTTCCTTAATTTATCCAAATTAATTATTTAAGTAACTCTTATATTAAGCAGAGAAGGCAGTATATAATTATTGTGACTGTCTTCTTTTTTTTATATCTTGAAGAAAAGGTTTAAGAAGTGACACATTTCGATCCTTGTTTCATTAATTCAGGCATATGTGACGCAAGATGACACTTTACTCACAACCCTAACAGTTGGAGAAGCAGTTTACTATTCAGCTCAGCTTCAACTACCAGACACAATGTCAAAGGAAGAGAAAAAGGAAAGAGCCGAGTTCACAATAAGAGAAATGGGTCTACAAGACGCCATTAACACCAGAATTGGAGGTTGGGGCTGTAAGGGAATAAGTGGAGGCCAAAAAAGGAGAGTGAGTATCTGCATAGAGATCTTGACACGTCCAAGACTTTTGTTTCTTGATGAACCAACCAGTGGACTTGACAGTGCAGCCTCATACTATGTGATGAGCCGAATCGCAAGCCTTGATCGAAAGGATGGGATTCAAAGGACCATTATTGCTTCCATTCATCAGCCTAGTACTGAAGTGTTTGAGCTCTTCCATAATCTTTGTCTTCTTTCTTCTGGAAGAACTGTTTTCTTTGGTCCTGCTTCTGCTGCAAGCAAGGTTAGGCTTTGCATCATCCTCATATCTTTGTTCTTTTTTCATGTTAAACTAGAGTTAAGTAGCATCCAGTACTTTAAAAGTATTTTTCAATATCACTTGGTATCTTAAAATAATTTCTGGTGTATTTAAAGTTCTTTCTAGTAACCCCGCATATCCTAAAATAGTTTTTGTTGCAACTTTGCTCTTAGATATTTTCTTAATAACAATGAACACCCTAAACTTATGACACTAAATACTATTGAAAATTATTTTTTAGGGAAATGGATGCATCATAAATTACTTTAAAATACTTAATATTACTGTAAAAATATTTTAGGGTGCTACATAACCCTTTACATTATATGTGCGTACTGACGGCGTTGTTTTGTTTTAGTTCTTTGCTTCAAATGGCTTTCCTTGTCCTACTCTCCAGAATCCATCGGATCATTTCTTGAAAACTATAAACAAGGATTTTGATGATAATCAGGTATGCTTCATGCACTATATATGGTCAAACATCATATTAACCATCATTTAAGAGAAACTCAATTTTGATTGAGATTGATCTTTCTTGTTTATCAGGACATTGAACTGGGCTTAGCTGGCACTCAAAGGAAACCTACAGAAGACGCAATAGAAATGCTTGTCAAGTCATACAAGTCTTCTGATTTGAGCCAACAAGTTCAAGCAGAAGTATCAGCATTATCTACACAGGTATGTCAGATCCATATCCCATCCTTATCAAGAGCATAAATATGAGGAAAAATTACTATGGTGTTCTAAGGAAGGAATTTTATCCCCACAAAGTCATGCATCAAGTGAGCAGCTAGCATGCAATGATAAGTTTCGTTATAAGAAATGATGATAAATCCAAGTTACTCACTTATTGTGGAACTTTTTGGGGATTATGTTCCTTCTTTTGGACTTTGTGGTGATTTTCCCTAAATATTATAGGGCCTATATGCATATCAAATGAAGAAGTTGAGATAATCAACCATATATAACCAATGTATATATAACTACAACGCCATTGTGGGTCTCAGGGAAGTGGAATGGTGGAGAAGAAGAAGAGAGCGCATGCAAGCTTCCATACTCAGTGCATTGTTCTCACAAAGAGATCATTCGTGAACATGCGTCGTGATTTAGGTTATTACTGGTTACGCCTTGTCATTTATGTGGCTGTGGCTCTAGGGTTGGCCATTGTGTTCTATGATCTGGGCACGAGCAAAAGGTCTATTCAGGTAAGAAAGAATAACATTATTCGAACATGATTTCTTTGAGACTTCACAAGTTCCACATTATATATCTTATTAATATTTATTTTTTATAATTGTTTCAGGACAGAGGTGGACTTCTTGCGTTTGTGGCTTCCTTCATAACTTTCATGACCATTGGTGGTTTCCCTTCCTTTGTAGAAGATATGAAGGTATGTATATATTCCACTCTTCATTAGAATGATCCATGCGAGCCTTGAGATTTTACATTAAGATAAGATTCCAATGACTCTTCTCTATTAGTTAACAAGGTCTAAATATACAGTCATGATTATTAGAACATATAACTCCCTCCTATTCTTATGAGCCATATTTGGGGAGTTAATTTTGGTATTTAATATATATATATATATATATATATATATATATATATATATATATAAGATATATTTTTCATACATATCAATCTTTTTCTAATTTATAGCTAGTAATGGTCCCTCAACAATAATTAAAGAGGAGATGGAACAAGGGAATTAAGGAAATGACTATAGTATTTTTGAAAATATATATCATATTAACCAATTTAACCTACTTCCTTAATATAATCAAATTAGGAAAATATTGAGAACAATCTCTCTGCTTGTGGAAGTAAGCCTAAGCTCATCTATCCCTACTCAAACGAACCTCACTTGGTGGGAGTCTTATGTATTGAGCTTTTAATTAGAATATAATAAGTCCCACATCAACTAATTAAAAGATAGATTAAAAAAAACAAGTCCTATATTAAATTAGCTTAATTTATTTTGATAGGAAAAAAAAATATCTAATATATACCATATAATTCAATAAAACCTAATAAGCACAGTCTTCATCATTTTTACTGATGCAGGTATTTCAAAGGGAAAGGCTAAATGGACACTATGGAGTGACAGCTTATGTCATAGGAAACACCTTATCTTCAATCCCATACCTATTACTTGTCACTCTAATTCCTGGAGCCATAGCCTATTACCTTCCAGGCCTTCAAAAAACTGCTGAACACTTCATCTTCTTCTGCAGCGTCCTCTTTTCATGTCTGATGCTAGTTGAAAGCCTCATGATGATAGTGGCGAGCATCGTCCCTAACTTCCTCATGGGAATCATAACTGGTGCTGGTCTTCAAGGCATCATGATCCTCGCCGGCGGCTTCTTTAGATTGCCCAATGACCTCCCCAAAATATTCTGGAAGTATCCTCTCCACTTCGTTGCCTTCCATAGATATGCCTACCAAGGTCTGTTCAAGAATGAGTTTGAAGGACTCAGGATTGCTGGTAACAGTGGGGAATATATTCTAAGAAGCATATGGCAAGTTAATATGAGTTATTCTAAGTGGGTTGATCTGGCAATTCTTCTGGGGATTATTGTTGTGTATAGAGTTGTGTTCTTGGTGATCATCAAAGGAACTGAGAAGATGAAGCCTTTGGTTTCTTCTTTGTTTTCTGGGCCTCCTAAGAGAAGCATTCTGAAGATCATGGCCAATCCCAATGCTACTCCTTTACATGAAGGGGCAACATAAATGAAATCCAATATGAGTATAATTAGAATAAATAAGCTACTAGTATTTATGTATGTGTCTACAAATATCAGTGTAATGATTAGAGTTAGTCGTTAGTTGTTTCCCACTCACTCAATGTAAGGCTCTAATTTATATCAAGAGCCATTCACGTCATTTATGAACAGAGAGGTTAGATCCTCACCTAGAAGGAGGTTAAGATCATGTTTATGTCCGTGATCAATGTATTGGACTTTGCTAATAAAATATTAGTGCACTTCCTAATTTGTACAATATAAGTTATTTCTTTGGTTCATAAGTCACCGAGCTAGAAAGTAATTAATATTTATTAGTAAATTTTGCCCCTATAAAAGTGTTATTGATTCAAATTTTTCGTAAATCAATAAAATATCTATATTTATTTTATTTAATAATATTTATAAAATATTTCACAAAAAGTGACATCTCAATTCTCAATTGAATAACACTTCTATTCTAGCTTTTCGGAGAGCTTTTTGACAAAAGCTCTGCACATAATAATAGTACCAGCAAAAAGCTCTGCACATGTGAATAATAGTATTAGGGATCCCTGAGTTAATTAGTACGTAGCTACTTAAAAAGGTCCATCATGCAGTGCTGTATCTTTTTGTTTCTATTTATTTGTTTGTCTATTTGCTTGTTTTAAGTGAGATGTGCTTTATTCCTGTTTTCTAGTCTGTTTAAGGATGTTTATGTATCAATTTGGGAATTTGAAAGTTTGTCAAGTTGCAATCTACAGTTTTGGTATTCTCTATTGGTTTGGCTATCTCAAGTTTGTTTTGTCAACGATTACTTTCGATATCTATGACTTTCAAGTTTCATCACTTTATGTGCTATTTTAACTCCTGCGAGAACCCCGTTTCAAGGATTGCTTTCCTGTTGATTCCATTGAAATGATGCTTGGGCGGTGCAATATGCAACGTGTTCATCTTTCACTCTCACATATGTATGTGATAGAAACAATTGACGCTTACGTTTCCATTTTCTATCTATTTAATTAATAATTAATTATTTATTGAAGAGAAAGCAACGAGATTAATTGTGATTGAAAAGTATCCGACAAGTAAAAGATTCAGATAAGATTCCCCCCAAAAAATCATAAGAAACTTGCTGATCATGTTTAGAATAATTTTAAATATGACTGATATGTGTTTTGTATGTTCTATGATATAAAAACAATAAAAATGATTACTTTTTGTATAATATGCAAGATTTTGATTTAATGTAAGAGAGAAAAAGATTGTGTTTCCATTGGTGATACTAAGTGAGCCCTCTTAATTGTTCTTATATATTTGTCTAAAAACTAAACAATATATATAATTGTGAAGGTAAGAATTTAGTTTTAAGAAAATGATGCTTATTAGTCCTGTCAAAATGATCTCTACTGGATCTGTTTTGATCTATTGTATACATTATACTAAGTGGAATTTAACGAGATGCTGTTTTAAAATTTGGACAAGAGATGATCGGAGTTGTGCGATAATATGTAATAAATGAAGATAGGTAATGAACCTTTTTTTGAACTTTGACTATAGAATGAAGGAAGCCGATAACTCATGAAGAGCGACTCAAAATTTTAAAGCCTAAGTTGGTTTGGCATCTCTGATGAATAAAATTTCTCTGAAATTCAGAAAAAATTTAGTAGTACTATGTACACACACACTCGCATATTCTCAGATATGATGGATTTCTACTGGCAATAAGTGTAGTTTGAAGACGTGGCTGCAAAAAAAAAAAAAAAAGTTTGAAAACTCACAAAAGAGCCATGAAACAGTATTTTCTACTAAGTCTATTATTATTCCATATATAACATTAAAAGCTACAACTAATATAGAAAAACCTCATTAAGTATATGATAAGGAAGAGGAATGAACTTTCTTTAGGATTTTTTTGGTATTGTAAATTAAAGGGGTCAACCAGGTGGAACCCAGAATAATTTTGAATTTTTCTCCACTGCGCATTCCCCTATCCCTTTCTTCGTCCAGTCGTCTGAGAAAATGGTTTCCCCCAGAAAATGACAGAAATAGTTGAAGGGGAAAAAAAAACAAATTTACGCATAAACTAAGTTTCAGTGTTTTCTTGGTATCTAAATTTATATAACTTTATAGTTAGGAACAGTGGGAGGGTAATACATAATATACAATAACATTATAAAAATGATGAATAGAGACAATTCAATTTTTTTACTAAAGGACAATTTTGATGATACAGAGGATTCAAATTGGAATTTGCAACGGAGATAGAAAAATTTTGAGAAAATGATAAAAAAATATCATTTAAATTACAAAAATTTTAAAATGTTTATTAAATTAACAAAAGGTAAAATAGGTGCTCTGGTAGGAATATGAGATTTTAAAGTTTGGGTGTTGACAACTTAAGTATAGGCAATTAAAACTTAATAATAACAATTAGTAAATTTGATATATATAGTGATAACTTGGAGAATTCAACTTGTCAATCTCCATACCCATTCAACTTGTCAATCTCCATACCCAAGTTGTCAACACCTAAACTGTAAAATATTATATTCCTATCAGATTACCTATTTGTCATTTTGTTAATTTAATAGACATGTTGTGTTATTGTAATTCAAATGGTATTTTTCTGTCATTTTTGTCAAAATAATTTATATATTTTTTGTTTTTCTTAAAAATGTATTTAAGGAGCTTGTTTTACCAAAACTTTGAAATGAATCAGAATTGCAGGGAGATTAGGTTCAAATACAAAACAAGCAGGGAAAATTCCACTACTATAAAATAGAGATTTAGTGGCGCTGATCTATTGGCATTTCTTTAAACAAGCGTCGGACGAGACTTCTATTTTTTAAAAAAGAAAATACATGTGGCAGTTATGACACTTTCTGTGTCAAGCGACGTAGTTGCTAATGAGTACCTTCTATGGCGTTTGCCTGGGGAAGCGCCCTACAAGGAGTTATTTTTGAAAAAAAAATTATACACTTTGTATGGCTTTTACCCGGACAAGCATCTTAGCTGGGTACATACTTTTAATGACACTTTCTTTAAAAAGCACCATTAAAAACATATATGATATAACGTAAGTTTATATGCATTTAATGGCATTTTGCAGAGAAAATCCCATTAAAAGAATAATCATATATACATTTAATGACACTTGCTCTATAAAGCGCCATTAAAAGCTCTACATTTAAAAAAAAAAAAATCTGTCATGAATTTTAGTTTATAGTTTTATTTGTGCTTATAATTTTTTTCCATCTTTTGTTAAACTTCCTATACATTGTAAGTTTTTAATTTTTAAGAAATAATTGTAGTAACTAGTAGGAGTTAAAATTAATTAAAAAACAAAGATTTTCTAAAGATTTAAAGGAAGAAAAAAAATATTTAAGTCAAATTCTTTGAATTCATCATGCCAAGTCCTCTAAGACCATGTGTCCAATTTATTTCAGTTAGATTTATAATGAAATTATAATATTTCTAAAATATAACACATGTGCACTATTAATTTTTAAGCTTACAAATATAATTTTATTAGTTATTACTTATTTAATTTGTTCAATATCTTTTATATTTAATTTATTACATAAATTTTTTTTTAAAAAAATATTTTCTATGGGAAATGACTTTAAAGGCCATACAAAGTGAGTTAATTTTAAAAAAAATTAAAAGTCAAAATTTATAAATAAATCGTCCCTATTAAAAAAAATTTTAATTTTCTTTTATAGAAGGCCTTGAACAGCGCTTGGTACATCAAGTGCCATCCAAGGTACCAAAACCAAGCACCCTTCAAGGTGCTTGGTGCATCTAGTGCTTTGAATATTTAAGGCACTGTGGCCCTAAATTTGTAAGGTTGGAAGAATTTTTTTTTCAAAAATTTAAATTTTTTTAAGATTAAAAAATTATAAAAGATACGTACTATATTATTTTATTTTGCTATGGATTGTATTATAAATTGCTGTGGATTTTAGATTGTAAATGGAGGTTTCCAACAGGAAAATAAAATAATTTTCAAAAATTATTGTGCTGACGTTGTGCAAGTTTTTTTTTAAAAATAAATCCCTTAAATAAAAGGCTTTTATTTTTTAAAAAATAAATATCTTGTACATACAACTGCCCAAGGATACTTCTATGTTTCTTAAAAAAAAAGGTGAAACTTATAGCTATCTAATATCTTGTATGACACTTGCTTGAAAAGCGTCATACAAAAGGTCAAAAAGATAAATCACCCATATTAAAAAAAATTTAACTTTTTTTTTTAATAAAAGGTACTTTGGAGGGCGCTTGGCCTACCAAGCGCCGTCCAAGACGCCTTGAATTCAAGGCACAACGCCTTGAATATATATTCAAGGCACACGCGGTGCCTTGAATATTCAAGGTATTGGGGCCTTGAATTTGTAAAGCTGTCAAGCGTTTTTTATAAAAAAAATTTAAATTTTTTTAATATTAGAAAATTACAAAAGATATGTGCTATGTTATTTTATTTTACTATTAGTTGTATTATAAATTGTCGTGGATTTTGGATTGTAAATGGAGGTTTCCAACAAGAAAACAAAATAATTATAAAAAATTATTATGGCAGCGCGATGCAATTTTTTTAAAAATAAATCCCTTGATTTAAAGGCTTTTATTTTTTAAAAAAATAAATCTCTTATACATATAAGTGCCAGAGGATACTTCTATTTTTTTAAAAAAAAATATGTGGGACCTATAGCTATCTATATCTTGTATGACACTTGTCTGGGAAAACGTCATACAAGATGTCAAAAAGATAAATCACTCCTATTAAAAAAAATTTTAATTTTGTTTTAATAAAAGGTACATTGGATGGCACTTGGCCTACCACACACTGTCTAAGGCACTACCTTGGATATATATTCAAGGGCCTCTGCCAAGCACCATCCAAAGCACCTTGAATTCAAGGCACAATATATTCAAGACACCACATGTGCCTTGAATATATTCAAGGCACAGTTATATCTGGTGTTTTGGATATAGCCTTTTTTTTTAAGATTGGGAAGCTATGGCGTTTTGATGAAAAGTGTCACAGCTGCTCCTACCTTGTATAGGTTGCTATTTAATTTTCACAACCCATCGTTCTTATTTTCATTTTCATCTTCTCACTTTTCCTCTAACTTCATCATTTTCCAAAACTCTATTGCAGTACAAAGCTTCCTCTCTCATGTGTTTTTTTTCCTTGTCTCAACCTCCTTCAGAATCTCCATAGCATGTAAGTATTTATTTTTCAACATTTGGTTCATGTTTTCTTTTCAGTTAAAATCTGTCATGAATCTTATATGTGTGCTCATAATTTTTTTCAGGTATTTATTTGAAGTGTCAACTCTGTCTTCTTGAACTTTCTATACATTGTAATTTTTTTAATTTTTGAGCTTACAAATATAATAATCAAGGTGATTAAACCCGGACCGGTCAGGGTACTAAGTCAAGGGTCAATGGGTCAGACGGGAGTCAGCCTAGACCTAAACCGGTGAGGAGTAAAAAATTGAAAAATATCGTAATTTCTCATTATACCATCCAAATTATGAATAGCATATATCCAAAATCAAAATGCTAACAAAATAACATGATTGTATCATATATATATATATATATATATATATATATATATATATATATATATATATATATATATATATCACCTAATGAGAACTATTATAACTTGCAATCCCAAAATATTTATCATAAGTTCATAACACAATATCAAAACATGTTTGTGATAACAAAAGTAGTAAACTAATAATTAATTAGTTATCATCATTAAAATAAGCATCAGCTATATCATTCAACTCTCTAGGTATTGAGACATTAGGAGGTGGAGTTGTAGGAGGAAGAGTAAAGTCACTAGGAGCAACAGAGTCAACATTTAATGATGGAGCCCCAACAACATCGTCATCACCTATGTATCAAATGAATAAAATTAGTACTAGTTATACTCAAAATATGGTTATATTCTTTTGTGTAAGAAATAAGAATATAATCTTAGATAATTAAAAAGATGGTTAGAAACCTCTATAATCCTTCGCCATTTGTTGAAATTGAAGATCTGTTGCTTCTACTTGTTCAAATTCAGGAGTTGGATCTTTGTCAAGAACCCAAAAGTCTAGTCTGTCAATTGATTCATAATCAATGGGATCATAATTATCTTTCTTTTTCTTCAATTGATTCCTATAATGCCAACACAATAGAAGATCGTTATTTACTAAAAATATATAACAACCATTCTTCAGTACCTAAACTTTAACTTCAGATTGTAGTTTGTGAAAACTAAATCATTAAGCCTTTGATGCTCCAATCTGTTTCTTCTTTTTATTATGGATACATTCAAATAAACTCCAATTTCTTTCACATCTAGAAGAATAAGAATTTTAACTAAGAACACGTATAGCAAATTGTTACAATTCTGGTACTGAACCCCCATAATACAACCACCACTCATCTTCAAAATAAAGTAAAAAAACATTTCAAAATAATCATAATATGTGCTTTCAAATATAAAACTTAATATACTTACGAGGGACTAGCTTTTGTGTTGTTTTCTCGCATGAAACTTTATCAAATGATTCTTTACGTTCACGGTAGACATTGATTTGTTGCATTGTTGTAACAAAATGATCATTATTGTCAGGTGAGAGTGCCTCAAACAAATTAATCACAGCATCCATTAGTCTATGCTTTCAAACAAAGTTAGGACTGTACAAGAATGCAAGATTCAAGAGATATGCCGCTGTATGTAGGTCATTTTTCAAATGCTTATCCTAGCGACTTTGAATAATATCCGTATATGGCTTGTATAGTTCATTCTTCATTTGAAACATGTCCTTGATTACATTCTTAGCTCTCTACATCCCTTCATAGACGTAAGGCATTGAAGGTTTTTCATCTGAATCCACAATCCTCAACAACTTTATCAAAGGAGACACTAGTCTCACAGTTTCAAAGCAATTGTTCCAAAACCGATTATTTAGAACGATTGCATTGAAAATTTTCCTAGGTTCAGTGCTTGCTAATTTGTGCTGCACAAAATGATGATCAACAACTAAAGCTTGTAAATCATGTTTATGCAAATATATGCTATGAAGGGTAATGAATGTGGTAGCAAATCTCATTGCACCAGGATGTACAATTTCGTTCCAATCTAGTATATTCCTTAACCATGACAAGAAGACCATATGATTATATGCAAATTACAGTGATTTTAGATGCATTATTACAGTGATTTTAGATGCATTCTTCGCAAGTTCTGACACATGAGGCATGGCTGCAATGTCTTTCAAAATAAGATTCAAACAATGAGCTGTACATGGTGACCAATAAATAGTTTTGTATTTTTTTATCAATCTACCACATGCTACATAATTAGCTGCATTGTCAATCACCACATGGACTATATTTTGATGACCAACCCACTCAATAACTTCTGTGAACAATGAGAATAAAGTGTTGGCATCTTTAACTATATCCGAAGCATCAACTCACTTCACAAATACCATGCTATGCAATGAATAAACTAAGAAATTAATCGAAGTTCATTGTCTGACATCTGTCCAACCATCAGCCATGAGTGTGCAACCATTTTCTTTCCATTTAGCTCGATGGCTATCAATCAGTAGTTGAAGTTTCTTTTTGCAATCTCTCAACATGGTAACTCTATACTCATGAAAACTTGGAACCTTAAACCCTGGCCTAATTGCAGTAGCAGCATCAACATTGAAATAATGGACAAGTCATTGCATTAAATGGAACACAATTAACATAAGCCCAATGAGCAAATGCCATTTTTGCATTATATTGTGCTTCTTGACTTGCCCATGCACTCTTGATGCTTGGTTGGCTACTAGGAGTTGTCCTAGGTGCAAAATAACTATCAACCTTCCCAACTATAGGAGCTTTCCTCTTTAAAGAAGCAAGTGGTTCCTCAACCTCTCTAGCTTCATTTTCCTCCTCAACAACATGTTTTTTCTTTGAACTTTCTAACAAAGATTCTTTCATTTTAGCACGTACATCATGAAAAACGTTTTTGCACGAACTCACTTGACCACTCACACTAGCTAAATGTTGTTTCAACGTATTTATCCCACCTCCCCTATAACTTGAAGAACATAAGAGGCATGTGAAAACATTTATTTTTTCCTCTTTTTTAAGAGAAACGTATTGCCAAGCTAGGTCTATTTTTTTAAAAGTCCCTGATGTTTGTAGAGGGGGTAAACTACTATTAGGAGGATTGGTAGTATCGGGATTGGGGTTGGCAGCAACATTCTCAGGTGCTTCATTATTTCCCTCCATTAAGAAACCAACACCAAAGCAAATAGAAAATGAACCCTTTTAATTCGTAAACCACAAGCACCCCAGTTGATTAATAATCACTATCAGACGATTGAGAGCTACAATGAAACAAAAGAACCAACCAAACCAACAAGAAAAAACATACAGAGCATCAGCCGATAGTTATTCACATTTTATTTTAAAGTTTAAAGCAATAGCAAACCAATACAATGGTTAATGAAAGCAATGTATCCAAAAAAATATAGGCATAGGAAAGAAATGCAACCAAAAATATGCAAGCATCAGTTGACAGCCATTCACGGAGTAATGCAACCAGTGCAACCAACCAGCCATTTTTCGGTTATACAATCAATGCAACCAATGCAAAGCAAGTATACAAGAATATAGAAATGCAACCATTGTAAAGCAAGTAAGCAACAGCTAATAAAAAATACAATCATAGGAATACATAAATCAAACTAAAATTTCAAATTTGAAGAATAGAGAGCTAGCAGGAACACCGACGGCTAACCCAGAACACTGACCTTAATCACCAGAACATTCTCAGCTCCTTCATTATGTCCTTCTTGTTCCATTATTTCAAATAATTCAAATATCTAAGCTTTCACACAGTACCTAACAGAAAATTTCAACTTTTAGAATATTGTTCATTACTTGATAAAATGAAGCAAATCAACCTAGGAATTGATCCCTATATGGCTCACAAGATTAACTATGGATGATGAGTGATTCACTAATATGTCATGATTTCAAAAGTAAAAAACAAAACAGTGAGAGTGGGACAAAACCGAATGAATTGTTGCTATAAATGTGATGAGCACTTAAGCAAATTGAAAATTAAACACGGACAATGGTATGATTTATGAGACCAATTAAGTTACCATAAAGCAAAATAAAAGCAGAGAGGTTGGCAGAGGTTAGGGGCACAAAACAAGCTGTCCGATTAAAAATTACAAACCCATAGCCACATTCATAGTTACACATATTTAGAAGAAATTAATGAATGCAGAAAACTGGAAAAGGGAGGAGTTTCTATTGCCTACCTCACGTTTATGTTTGCCTCACAAAAAAAAAAAAAACAGAGCATCACTGTACAGCCATAGATAACAATTTCTGAAGCAAACCAAAATAATGAAAAATTAATGAATGTAGGAACTATCATTAGAAATAGAGGTCAAATAACATACAAAGCAAACCACAAAGCTCATATCAACCATCAACCATGGCTCACTATGTCACTGGAATGACCAAACCCAATCGGCCAAACCCTTCTTTTCAATTGGCTGAAGAAACAAATGAAGGAGAAAAAATGGAGGAGCGAAGTCGAGACCTTTTTGACCCCAAAGCTCAGATCTTGCAACCAGCCATAGCGTCCGATGACGACACCGACGATGAGAAGACCACTAGGGAACGGCGACAGATCAAGTGACGGGGAAGAAGAAAGGCAAAGCCGAACTCCATCGACGCAAATGGCAACCCAACACCGGCAGAGTATGGTCGTTCAGGTAGTCTCACTGGCCGTTTAACAAGGAGTTGAAACTTGAGAGTTGAGAGCGAAACTAAGAGAAGAAGAAGAAGAAGAAGGCTTTGCGTGGTAGGATCGTGGGACACTCGGACTCGGGAATAAGAATGAGAACTAAAACTTTCAAAGTGAAAAGCAGAAAAGGTATTCGGGGAAGTCAAAATTTTCAAATTATAAAAAAAGGACTAAACGACGTTGTTTTGTTCTTCCAAAAGGCAAAAAAAGTAACCTGGTCGACTCACCCGACCCGCCGAGTCTCCCGGGTTACTATCGGTTTACACCGGGTCTGTCCAGGTAGACCGGGTTAGTGTGACCCCTATTCATCCTGTGATCCAGACCGATTTTTTTGCCGGTTCGACGGTTCCCGGTCTGAACTGGCGGTCCGGTCTAGGTTTAATCACCATGATAATAATACTTAATTTAATCCTCTGTAGAAGTAACATGTATGGCTCAAGTTTAAGCAACTTAATGATGAAGTTTTTTTATGCTTCATACATGAAGACGCAATATTGTAAAAGATACGTGCTATGTTATTTTATTTTGCTATGAATTATATTATAAATTATTGTGAATTTTGAATGTAAATGGATGTTTCCATCAGGAATATAAAATAATTATGAAAAAATATTTTTTTTTAAAAAAAACTTCCTACGGCGCTTCTCCAAGGAAGTGCCATTGGAAGTCATATGACTTCCAATGGCACTTATGACTTCCAATGGCACTTCCTTGGAGAAGCGTCATAGGAAGTGCCACCTTCCTATTGCGTTTCCCCAAGAAAGCGCACTAGCTTTATATTTTAAAAAAATAAATAATCAAGCTACAGCGCTTTATATGTTCAAGAAGCGTTGTAGCTTGTTTTAATGGCGCTGGAAGCTACGACGTTTTTCAAGCGCCATAGTGTTTTTTAAATTAAGTGCCACAGCTCGTGTTTTTTTGTAGTAGTGTTCTTATTAATGACACAAACAAGCACTTGCTTATGGAACCTCGGTATATACCCTTTTCATCCATTTCCTTTGAGAAAAATCAGTGTCTTCCTCTTATATACAATGTCTAATTATGCAACTTCTTTGTATTTTAATTTGTTACTTTTAAGGGAAAATCCAAATTAAACTATTAAAATAGGCAAAAGAAAAATAAGTGTTACTAATTTGCAAACTTCTATGTCAAATCAAAACGAGGAATATGGAATAATGAAATGTTGTAAATTTACTTATATTTCATTCTTCAATTCCTTTTGTCTCCCTCCTCTTTCCTCTTTCTTTTGTCTCTTTCCTCTTTTCCTCTTCTATTAAATCCTCGTCGAACTCTTCTCCTATATCCATCGTCTCCACTTGTAACACCCTTATCTTATTTTCACATTTTTCAAAGTATTAGTGCACAGTACAGTGGGCAAACAGGAATAGCATAAAAATATTGATATTACTGATACAACATGCTTTATTATCTTATAGGAATTTCTCCATAGGGGTTTACATAATGTTTGCAGACCTTAAAATGATAAAGGCCTTTAGATAACCAACCTCTCCTCTTGTATTAGTCTGGAACCTTCCATTGCTGGTAATTACGATTCTGCCCTCTGAGCTGCTGCCTGCTACTGAAAACTTTTTACATTTATGGAAAGGTTGAGATTCAAAGAATCTCAGTAGTAACATACATTCAGACATATACAATGTGAAAATAAATATGCCATACACCATGTTATAAAAATAATAGAATGTTGTGTGCATACTGTCCAAGGCCAAACGACTATTTAACCCAAGCTTAACCCTGTGCTAACCTTGGCTTAATTCTTCGCCAATCTTGGCTTAACCTTGCGCTTCCGTTGGGGTCATAGACCACAACTAAGCTAATATGCGTGTCCAAGACACTATGCTCTTATTATAGAAGATGGTATATACAAACATATAATAATCACATAGTGCATGAAAGAAAGAGTTACTACCTGGAATTGCCCTTTCCTGCTCTACTGGCTATTCAATACCTTTGATCCGGCTTGGGCTATTGATATGTCCTAAAGTTCAAAATGTGCAAGAATTGAGTTAAGACCTATTCATGTACTACTCTAAACTCTTTTAAACTCATTTTGTTGGTTATCAAGCACATTTTCATCAATTTCTGCACAGTGCAGTTTCACAGTTTTCCAGAAAACCGGCAAATTTTTAGTCAACTTTGAAAAATCATAATTAATTCTAAGAAATTCCAAATTAACTGATTTTAAAGCCTAAGAGAAGCTATTTAAGTGTATTTTCATGGAAAAATACCTAAGTCTGGTCATCATAACCACATTATTCCCAGAAATTCGGCAAACCTCCATTGTTCTATATTGTATTCCAGAAACAGGGCACAACTTCAAAAATCCATATCTTTTAGTATACTAGTCCAAAAATTATGATCCACCTATCAAATTAAAGCTATACATCTCTACCTTAACCTTGTAAAATTTCATAATATTTGGACTAGGTTTGACTAATGAAATTCATTTCACAACAATACTGCCTCCAGGAATCAAAGCAAACAACATTTTCCCTTAACTTTAATAAATTCCAGGTTTGCATCCAAATTTCCAAAAATCATGAACACATATATTCCCATACAATTTTCCCTTGTAAACACAATGGGAATATCAAAAACATCAAATTCCAGCTCTCACCCTGAGTGAATAGTAGCTAGACGAATTTCATAATAAAAAGGAAAAATTGGAGTTTCTTGATTTTAATACCTAAACCACCTTCTTTACACCTCTAATCACATGTTTAACCATTTAAACACTAAATACACATGATTCATTAAAATTTTGGTAGCATAACCCCTTAGGATTTCATCTTTCCATTTCCATAAAGTAACCAAAATCCAAGCCAAACACAACAACATCATACTACTCAAGAGGATCAAGTATTGGAGATTACCTCTTGATTGCTCAACTTTCTCACTCTAGGATGCCATTGATCTCTCTCTCTTCTCTCTTGATTTTTTTTGCCAACCATGATTTTCAAGAAGAAGAAGAGGTTCCCAAATGATTTAGAAGGCATAAGCACTTGAAATCAAGCCTCTTACCTTGGATTTTTGTCTTGAACCCTAGCTCTTCTTGTTCTTGAGCTCTCAAATTTGTTCAACTCTCTCTCTCTCTCTCTCTCTCTCTCTCTCTCTCGGTTCAGCTAAACGAAAATGAAGCAAAGAGAAAGAGAAAAGTTCTTTTAAAATATCCTCTTTATCCCTTTTTGTTTATGTTATTATATTGCTAATGTAACACATGCGTATTTTCCTTTGATCATCAACTTTCTTTTCCCTCATTTCCTTGGCCGAAATGCACTCCTCAATTGACCAAAAATATGCTCTTCAATTAAGACAAATTACCTCCTCCACTTATATTAGTTTGAGTTGCAAATGTTGACCATATGCCATCATCTTTTTTACCTCTTTTGACCACTTGCCAAAATTGTCCCAAATACACATATAAATCCTAATAAATTATTTTTCCCTTCCTTTGTCTCTTTTTAGACGAAAATGAGTGAATAATCTAGAGAAAATATTTGCCTTTTACTTAATATGGCAAATTACCATTTTGCCCTTACATTTTGTGATTTTCGCACAAGCTGACAGAATTTTCATCAAACTTTAAAAATTTATATATTTATTTATAGATGTCCAATTGGAGTAGTTCCAAAGGCTATATGACCCTTATTAAGTCTATTTTCAAGAAAAAATATAGCCTTTAACCAACTGGAAAATCAAAATTCCCAGAATTATTGTTTTTGGACGCTGCCACAGAAACTTACTGGTTTGATTTGGCTAACATAAAAAATACATAACTCTTTGTGTACAACTCCAAATGACCTATGTAACCTATCAAATTAAAGTTGATAAGTCTACTTTATTCTAGAAAATTTCATAGGCATTGGACATCATTTGCCTATTTAAAAATGTCCACAACAAGACTGTTACACAAGGAAACTCACTGGCAGCAAATTCAAATGTTTAAAATTTATGTTCCAAACATAATCATGTTGTGTGTGACCACTAATTGCCTTGTTTTGCCATTCCACATGCTCTTTACTTCACCTTTTTATTCCTTTTAATATAAGGAATTTTGGTGACTGAAATTTGTGATGTTACACTACTCTTTCCTTAGCTTTCGTTGCCACCGTCAACCTTGCTGAGAATGAAGTGGCACCATGGATTGTGCATCATCGTTGAAGCTACCGTCTCCTCCTCCTTTGTCCTTTCTCACATTAATGAGAATGAAACTTTCTCCCTTCTTTAATGGCGATTCTTTTTTATTTGGTTCTTTGGTGGCAATGGAGTAATATTGAAACCAAGGAAAAACAAGGATACTGAGTTGCCAGATCTTTGATAGTGACTACATGCTCCACCTTGTTAGATTCAGAGTTTTGATTATAACAAACTTAGGATTATTTGAATAAGAATATATTATTTAGTTTAAAGAGATTCATGTTGTTTAATACTGTGGATTATTCAAATAGTCAAAATGTTATTCGAATAGGAAAACATGTTTTCAGTTAAGAGCTATTCAAATAACTCTTAGCTTATTCGAATAAGCAATGTGTTATTTGAATAGTGAATATGCTATTCGAATAAGATTATACAGTTGAAGAGGTATTCAAATAGACATAACCCTATTCAAATAGTAAGCCTTCACTAATTTTTCTAAATTAACTTAAGACAAGACCTATTAGAATAGTCAAATTGTTATTCCAATAACAGCTTCATTTTTTCAAGGTTTCTTCTAAAAAGGTTATTTGAATAATAATATAACTATTTGAATAGTGAGAGTACTATTCGAATAGTATTCTAAAAAGGCTAAGACAGATTTAAAGATTAAAAGGCATGTCTATTCGAATAGTGAGAGCATTATTCGAATAAGAAACTCACCTATTTCAAAAACCAAACTCAAAAGCTTATTCGAATAGTCAAATGTTGTATCAGAATAATTCTATATTTGTTGATTTCATAAAGTTTATTCGAATATAAAAAATTGTATTTGAATACACATTATTATGAAAATGTATTCAAATAACAATGTTTGTATTCAAATAAATCCATTTGGTTTACAAAGGGGACTATTCGAATAAAGGTTAGCTTATTCAAATAATCTTAGTGCAAATAGACCAAATACTATTCGAATAGTCTTCAATTGAAAAAGAGTCATTCTATTCAAATAATAAGAAGAGTATTCGAATAGTTCATTGATCCAGAAAATAAAGCATACAACCAAAGATTCAGGAAATCAAAGAAACTTTTGTTGAAACCTTTAATCTTTCTTATTATTATTTTGCATGATTAACATCTTTTTAAGCAAGTTTCAAGGAATTTCTTCATCAAAAGTTTGAAGACCAAGAAAAGTAGATTTTGTGCCAAAAGCATTAAATGCTAACCAGAACTTCAACCAATACATTCTCTCTGCTCTAAGGGCTATATTCCAAAACACAAGAAATGTCCAAAGAAGCATTAGTATTGTAACAGACAAATAAAATGCTCACAACGGTCATTAAATTCACTTCAACTATAAATATGAAAGCATTCAAAGCGAAGCAACTACCAAACTGTGAAACATTTAGGTATGCTATTAGTGCTCTGTTTATTTCATCATTTTATTTGTATTCTGTACTTCAGTGTTTATTCATACACTCTGTGAGAGAGAGTTACTTCAAACACTCAATACTTCTTATTGAGATAACTTAAGGTTAAAGAACCTTAAGTAGGATATTTGTTTACATTGTGTAAGGGGGACCAAGTGTCTGGAGAAGGAACTTGCAGTGTACTGAGGTGTCAAGAACCCACTGAATCTTGAAAGATATAGTGAAAAATCATAGGCAATCTAAGGACTAGACATAGGTTAGTTAAGTTGTGACCAAACTGGTATAAATCCCTGGTGTACACTTCGGTAATATTTCTCCATCTCTTAACTTTAGTTTTACTTTATTTAATTCCTTTTAAATTATTAATTTTCATTAAATTTTTATTATCACCCAATTCACCCCCTCCCTTGGGTGAAACGCTTGTACTAACACACCTGTTATTGTGTGAGTTGTGGAAGTGATAGGTTTTGGTGAGGAACAATAACAGTCCACCTCATATCTTTGACAACATCCTCCACCTTAGAACTTCTAGGTTGCGTTTTTTGTCGGAGTTGTGCATTTTAAGTTCGATTTGAGTTTTTTTTTCTTGAATTTAGTTTGTTGAGTTTGATTTCTGGGTCGAAATCGAACTTTGACAATTTTTCAGAAGAGTTGTGTATTTTCGATATTTGGTTAGACATAAACAGCAAATCAATCTGTTTTACTAGTATTTGATTTCTATGGATTGTTGATTTGTTGTTCTTATTCATGGTGGTTGTCCATTGAAACTGCATTATTTAATACTTTTACGGTCAGATGTGGGTTTTGTTGTGGGTTTAACAACTTTATCATTCTTTTTCACAACTTTTTATCTACGTACAATTTTCATAGCACAAGTTTCAAAGGTTAATAACAATATCTGTATATAGATTAACAACATGAGATTTTAAATTACAACTTCATCATCCTTTTTCAATACCTCATATCCTCGAATACCGACAACCCTATAGGTATAATTTTTAGGGCATAAGTTTTGGGAGTTAATAATAATATCAGTGTATAGATTAACAATATGAGAATTTAAATTAACAACTTTATCATCCTTTTTCACAACTTATCCAAGTATTATTTTTAGGGTACAAGTTTCAGAGATCAGTAATAAAATCAGTATATAGATTATCAACATGAGATTTTAAATTAACAACTTCATCATCCTTTTTTACAACTTCATATCTAGGTCTAATTTTCAGGTTATAAGTTTCAAAGGTCAATAATAACATTAGTATATATAGTTTCAAATAATAACATTAGTTTCAATAATAACATTAGTTTCAAAGGTCAATAATAGTATATATAGTTTCAAAGGCTTCATCTTCTCAGTTTCACAAATCTGTACGTGGCAGTTGGAAAGTGGAAGGGAATATCTATATAATGATATATATGTGGCTGTGAATTTTTTTTTTTTGGACTGATATGTGGCTGTGAATTGAAGATGAGGGAGAGAGAAATTGACGATGTGATGATTAACCCTAAATAGTGTCCTCAATTTCTTTCTTTCGTCCCGTGCAACTGCGTATACGGTCCCCAGCGTCTGTGCGTGCGTCTCAGCCCGAGTCGTGAACTCGTGATTTTTCTCCTATGCTGTGGCGGCTAGGTTAAATAAAAGGGAGGAAGACAGATCTTTTGGGGTTCAAACTTAACTCCATTAAAATTTAAGTAGTCCAAATAAAATTCTATCATTAGATTCTTTTTTATCTTTCAAGAAAATTTCTACACCGTAGAATCTTCTAATATATTTTTCTTTGTCCTACAAGAATCAAATAAAATTATGATTTATCATATATTTAAAAATATTATCTAATCACAAAATAGTAATTATAATATTAACAATTTAAACTCAATAATATCCAATGAATTAAAAACTGGACCGGACCGGACGGTCCGGCCGGTCTATCCGGTGGCCGGAGCCTTCTCCAGCTCGTCTCACACCGTTCATCCGCTTTGAGAGTTCAGCCGTTTCCAACCGCCTTAAACCGCCTTTTGGATCGGGAGCCGGCGTTAAGCCAGGAACCGGGACGGTTTTGCAAAAACCGAACGACCTGAATCTGTCTACTCACGCAAATAAAATAGAACCAGATTTGAGTTGAGACAACAGAAAAGAAAGAAGTAATGAGATCAAAGGAGAGGATAGAAGAACCACCAACGTTGTGCGACAGCCATGAACGATAAAAATGAAATCTCCGATGCCATGAGCAGGAAAAATGAAACCACAAATCCGATAAGTGAAAACTCAAAATGAAGATTTTTGGCCCGATGGTTTAAAATCTGTTTAGAGGACAGAGGGTAAAGTTGCTTGGAGTGTTGTGAAAGTAGTATTTTCATTTAATGCCTGTCACCATCACACACGTTCACCAAGGATTCTATTTTATAAAAAAAAAAGAGAGAAAAGGCAAAGATATTTACGCCAACAGTTACACCATTTACTATAAAAATATTCAAAATAAA
The DNA here is from genome assembly GCA_963242795.1 of Inga leiocalycina. NCBI lineage: Eukaryota > Viridiplantae > Streptophyta > Magnoliopsida > Fabales > Fabaceae > Inga > Inga leiocalycina. The sequence continues at coordinate 68,043,637 of OY725321.1, forward strand.
CACATCCTACGTATTAAAATAGATGAAGTTGGTTACATTTTAGTTGAGGCCTAAACTTTTAACCAAGGTTTGACATTATAATTTTTTTAACAAATTAGATAAATTATATTTATATCATTATATATGTATATAAGTATTATTTTAAATTTATTATCATGTGACCAGCTTGATCGGACGATCCGACTGTTTGAACCATGACCCGTTAGCTTTTCCAACTCGATTTTCGGTCCGGCTTTTAAAACATTGATATCAACATAATCAGATTTATATAACCCTTGAGTAGTGGATATTTTAAGCATTTATCCAGATAGGTGACAATTGATGAGATTTTTAAATGGTGTTGTGTAACTTTACTAACTTCATATGAAATTAGATTAGTGACTAATTATTGTAATATATATATATATATATATAAATAATATTTTTAAATTTAATTATTACGTCACCGATTCGGTTAAACGGCTCAACCGGTCCAACCGGTTGAACCTTGACCCTTTGACCTTTCCGGCTCGACTTCCGGTCCGACTTTTAAAACATTGATAATATCATAATCAATTCATATTTATATTATTTCTTAAAATTGGCTAATTATCCAAATATTATCGAATAAATCTAAATTAGCCTAAAATAATCCCCAAAATAAATGAATAAGGTGGGATAAAATATATTAAATTTGGAATTTATCACCTACCTTATGAGATTTTCTTCTCCTTCTCTCTCTACAATTTAACACAACTCTCTCTCTCTCTCTCTCTCTCTCTGTGCTGCTAATGGCGTCAGAAATGGCTGAAGAAGGAAGAGAGAAATGCCTTTTATCATATATCAAATGATATTGTAATTATTTATTTAATTTCTAAAATTCCAAACTTTGAATTTTCATGTAATAATTTATATCTTCATCCATTTATGTCATAAGTTCAATTGACATGCAACTAATATTTCTCTCTTCATGCTACATGTAAGAGATGCCTAGGGATCCTTCCCTTTAGTCTCAACTGACTTCAAAACTTGTTCAAGTTACGTGTACACTTTATGTCACAATTTTTGTCAAATTTACACTTTTGCTCCAATTTCCATAAATTCATATTTATTTGACCAAAATATTTTAAATTCATATTTCCCCTTTATTTTCCTTAATTAATTGAAATTAACTTCAATTAATTGGAAAATAATTAATTTGGTACTTGTTTGAAAAAATTACAAGTTTGCCATTACATTTATCTACATTTTTGGATTCATGGCAGGTTTTCTGCCCAAATTTTAAAAAATAATAACTAAATTTGTAGACATCATATTGGAGTAATTTCAAAAGCTATAGAATCATTATGGAGTCTACTTTCAAGGAAAAATATAGCCCTTTGCTAATTGGAAACACAAAGTTCCTAGAATTAAATTCTTTATTGTTCCAGAAAATCAATAGTTTTTTGGGAAAATTTCAAAAATTCATTAATTTTTGTACATAGTTCTAATTGATTCATATAACCTATCAAGTTAAAGTTTAGAATGTCTACTTTTATTCTGAAAAATTTCATAAATTTTTGTCGTCATTTGGTCATCCAAAACCATATGACAAACTCTCTCCCTCTCAGGCGATTTCACTGGAAACTTTATTCACTTTTCTATGTCTAATATTTAATTCCCATGGCCATGAATCTTCACCATTTTATTGCATATATTACATATTTACAATACCTTCTTGGTGAATAAAATTTAGGGCATTACAATCCAACTTGTTTTCAAATTAACAAAGTGAAGGTCACTTGAGTGATGCAGTTTCAGAAAATAGAACAGCATCTCATAAATCTTGATACTCATTCAAATATATCCTAAACATGTCATATTTGTTTCCAATTTGTCTAACACATCATTATACCAATGCTTGATCATATTATAGATGATTAATCAAGGATTAACACAAGATTAGCAAACAACACTTTTTTGTGTCAGAGCATTAAATGTACCAAGCTTCAAACACGCTTCAAATCCTCTTTGTGTCCAATGGCTAAATCAAAGGACAAAAGGAACAATTTGACATACTTAAATGAACAGAAGCAAAGACCTAACATTCAACTGCTACATTCAAGAGCAACTGTCATCAAACATTCTCACACTATAAAGAGAAGAGTTATGAAGATGGAGCAACAACCAACATTGTGCATTTACTATTACATTCATTGCTAAGTATTAAAGCTCAATCTCTATGTGAATTTCTACTTCGGTGTTCATTTATTTACTCTTTTGAGATAATATGCTTAAGAATTTACTTAGATAAAGATACTCAAGGTAGTGGGACCTTGAGTAGGCATTGATTGCAAAGTGTAAGGGGGAGTAGGTGTTATTTGAAGAAGAACTAGCCTGTACTGAGGCGCTAAGAGCCCTATGAATCTTGGTCAAGTAGTTTGGACTGAATCAGTATAAATCTCTTGTGTCCACCTTCGATAATATCTATCTAACTCTTCTCTCTTTATTTAGTTAGTGTTGAAGTGTAAAATTTCTACACTCACCCAATTCACCCCCTCTTAGGCGAAAAGCTTGAACTAACACATTTCTCACTTCATTGCACACACATATGGCAAAAGCAAACCCTAACTCTACAACCTCCATGGCCAACAATAAGAGCATATTGGTGCCAGCATCAAAATCTCTTTCCTTTTCTCATCCTTTTATACCTTCACCCATCTAATACTCATGGTGCTTCAATGAAACAACACATGCTCACCAGAACTAAAAATTGTATGGTGTGGAGTCGTGCAACGAGGATCGTGTTGCTCGGAAAACACAAACTTGGGTTCATCGACAGCACCTGTCAAAAGAACTCACAAGATCCGTCACTACATGGAAAGTCGGAATGGTGCAACACCATTGTACTTTCTTGGTTGCTTAACTCGATCTCCAAGGAGATGGCAAACAGAGTCAACTTGTACCAGCATTCACACCACGTTTAGATAGATCTGGAGGAGTGATTCAACAAAAAGAATGGGGTTCACATATTTGCTTTGCATCGTGAGATCACTTCACACCGGCAAGGAGGATCAATGGTTTCAGCCTATTACTCAAAGTTTAAAGAGCTTTGGGAAGAAAAAAAGCTCTTTAAACTTTGAGTAATATTTGCTTGGCACTTCGAAAGCTTACAATGTTATGATTTACGAGCAAAAGCTCTTGCAATTCTTGCTAGGAATAAATGAATCTTACCATCAAGCCAGCGGAAAAATATTATTTATGAATCCCTTGCCTACTGTTAATGAAGCCAATAGGATGACCATTCAAGATGAGACACAAAAGTCCATCATCACTTCTGAACAATATTCTCCCATGGAAGGCATTGCCATGGTTGCTAGGGGTCGTGGTCGGGGTAGGGAACATAGACATGGAAACCCTTCACTTGAATGTTCACATTGCCTCAAGAAGGGGCATCTAAGAGAGAATTGTTACCAGTTGCTAGGATATCCACCAGGTTTCAAGGGTAACAAGTTGAAGCAAGAAAAATAATCGATTCAATTTGTGATGGAATCCATGCATAACTCTGAGGCTTAAGCTAACACTACAAGCACTATGGGACCAACTTTCACTCAAAAAAATATAAGCGAATTTTGCTACTCTTACAAAAGGATGTTGAGACAACTATTCATGCTTTAATCGGCATAGGTTTGATGATTCCTACTGTTAAGAATTTCTCTTATGCTTGCTGGATTTTAGACTCAGGAGCCACCACTCACATGGTTAGGGACTTGGAACTTTTACAAAGCTATACTGAGTATAATGGACCCATTAAATCTATTAAAATCTAGATGGACATACTGAGTATAATGGACTTGGAACTTTTAGAAAGCTATATTGAGTATAATGGACCCATTAAATCTATTAAAATCCAGATGGACATAACCACCAAGTATTGGGGTGCAGCGGTAAAGGCAGCTGTCACTTCCCCAGGCAGACACAAGTTCGAACCTGGAGTCAAGCTTGGAGGAAGGGGGAACCCATCCTTAGTGCAAAGCACCTTACATGGGTATGCCTTAAGAAATTCCCCTAACTCAGGATTAATCGGTTGCCTGGGTTACCTGGTACATTGTAGAAGGCCAGGGGCTTAGAAAAAGCACAGGATACCAGGGGAAACAAGGGTTTGGGGGCCAAAGGCCCTAACTGCCTTAGTTCACCAAAAAAAAATCCAGATGGACATAGGGTACCCGTAACTCATGTAGGAACCGTAAGCATAACTCCACAAATAAAATTAGCCAATGTATTGTATTCACCAAATTTAAAGTTCAATGTCATTGCTATATCTTGCATCACTAAAGAACTTAAGTATATAGCTAGTTTTTTCCCTAACCTTTCTGTATTACAAGACCTTTAGGGTGGAAGGATAAAGCTAATTGTAAATTAGTTAGTGGCTTGTACATCCTAAAAGTACCACAGACTTGTCATTTAGCGAATGCTACTCAATATAGTAATAACACATTGAAATCTGTTAATGTATGCCTGTGGCATAGGTGATTAGACCACCCCCTTTCTCTGTAATGTGTCATTTGGACCTAGTTTTTAGTGACGCTGACTCTATGAATGACAAATGTGATATATGTGTGCAATCTAAGCAGACAAATCAAAGTTTCCTTTTCCCCCTAGTTGTATCAAGACAACTAAATGTTTCTAACTTATATACATTGATATGTGGGGACTATATAAGACACCCATCCATCATGGTTTTCAATATTTCCTCACTATTGTAGATGAATTTTTGAGAGCCACATGGATATTTCTGATGCAATAAATCTAGTTTTGTTATATATGTTTGAAATTTTATTGCATATGCACTAACACTAGGTTATGATCCGTAGATGGGATTCTGAGGTTAGTGACCTTTATATTTATATGGTTATATGGTGATATCGCTATCTTGAAATCATAGGTAGTATTGTCAACACTAGATTGAATACCATAGAAGCTTGTAGTTTGATGTTATTTTCCTTCTCTGTTTTATGAGAATACCTGCCCCAAAATTCTTGCAGTATTTTCTGTTCTTCCAATATGCTTCTCTAATCATCCTAAGTCTTCCATTATCGGCAGACAGGAAAGCTACTTAAGGAGGCAGACAAGGAATCTGGCCACAAAAAGACAATAACATCTCTTGCAAAATCCGCTGATGGCTCCCATTTCCTGACTGGCTCCCTTGATAAATCGGCCAAGGTATTGAAATATCCATTCCATATGTGTTTCTGTTAGAGGTAATTTTTTAAATTAAGATTTTTATGTAGAACTTGTGATGATATCTATTAACTTAATAGTTCTTTTCTCCTCTGTTGGCAATGTCTTAGCTTTGGGATACCAGATCATTGTCTCCTATCAAGGCATATGTAACTGAACCCCCATTCAATGCAGTGGCCATGTCACCTCTTCTTGACCATGTATGTATTTGTGTTATCTTAAATTTTATGCTTGTTATGATACTTTCATGTTTTGTTTAATTTTGTTTCTGGCATATCTCACTGAAGGAGTAAAGTTTGGGTTCAATATTTTGGCATTAAGCTGGTAATAGATATAATCAATTTTTTATTTCTATGGCACAAACTTATACCTCAGAGATTACCATTTTCGTGTGGTATGTTGCAATTCTTCGCCAACCAACAACATATATGGACTTCCAAATGACCTGACAATGTTAGATGAAAATGATCCAGCTCCTTTACTTTCCCTATTCAATGTTTTTATTTGAATGATGCATTTGTTCAGTTTGTCTATGGTTTTCTGAGGCTCATGCATTGTGTTTTCTAGGTGGTGCTTGGAGGTGGTCAAGATGCATCAGCTGTTACTACTACTGATCATCGTGCTAGAAAATTTGAAGCCAAGTTTTTTGATAAGGTTGATTTATTTGTCCCTTTTCCCCTGCTTTAGATTTCTCTTTATGATGTGTCGTGGACAGATTGTTCTGCTTGTATATCTCATTTCTTGTCCTCAATTTAGGTTCTTCAAGAAGAAATTGGGGGTGTGAAGGGACATTTTGGACCAATCAATGCACTTGCCTTTAATCCCGATGGCAAGAGGTATTTCCCCTTCTCTCTCTCTCCATTGGGGTCATCATATTTTATTTTTTGCTGCCCTAAATAAGTCCTGGGGACTAATTGCAAGGTGTGTTGTGTTGAGATAAACCTAATGGATTGACTCTATTTTCCTTCTTCACACTCTCGCATCTACCTATCTTCTATCTATCTCCCTTCTCTCCTAATTTTCCTCTATTTTCTCTGTTTCTCCTCTTTCTCTCTCATTCCTAATTACAATCCTACAACATATGCGTCTGCTTCAAGGTTATTTTAATAAAATTATAACGAGTGAATAATTTTTACGGCTAATTTTCATTTTAGTCGATATTCTGAAAAATTCAACCACATTCATGTTTTTATTTATGGAGAAACCTGACAACAGTTAATTATGATTTCATATCCTATTTTCTGTTCCATTTAATTTATTGGGTTACTAGTCTCCTTTCCTTTTATAATATTTTGGAGTTACTGTCGAACTGTATATTTTAATATGTGCTGAGTTCAATATCATTCTCTCATTGCAGCTTTTCAAGTGGAGGTGAAGATGGTTATGTGAGGTTGCATCACTTTGATCCAGATTACTTCAATAACAGAAAATGCTGATAAAGTAAAGTTAAGTAATGACAGTGCAATGTTGATGAAACAAGTTGGATTTACAATGTAACCACTCATTTAATTTTAATCCCATGTGGCATTTAATTAATTTATATTATTTTATTTTTAATCAAAATCTAATTCAAATAAATTATTTTAATTAATTTCTTTCTCCTTCATTGTGGAACTCTAGCCTTATGCCCGCAACACCCTTCATCTTTTCTTCCTCTTCATCCTTCATCCATCATCCAATGAGATTTTCTTCTTCTATCTTTTTCTTCACATTTGATTTAAAGCCTAGACACTTGTAGCATGATTGATGACTGGATGGTTTTATACCTGCGAATGAGGTTGACCACTTTCTTAGATAAATCTCTCTACGCAGGCATACCTTTAAGTGTCATTCATAATCAATGGCGGAAATTTTAAAATTTTAATTACCTAACCTAAATGTGGAGTGCTCTCGTGAATAGCGTAATTTGCTATGGGTTTTCCAATGTTAAATTGTATAATTAACATTAGAACTTCTAGAACCAATATAGTTGCAAATGAGCCTTGCATCTAAAGAAAGAGATAGAACAAGAAAATCTCATTGGATGGTGGATGAGGAATTGATCAATTGAATAAAAAGATGAAGAAGGGTGTTGCACTATAAGGTTAGGGTTCCAGGATGAAGAAAAGAGTAAGAAATTGATTGAAATAGATTTTTATTTTAAAAAATAATATAAATTAAGTAAATCCCAAGTGGGATTAAAATTAAATTAGACGCTGCGTTGTAAGTTCAGCTTGTTTTGTTAGCATTGCACTATCACCATTTAACTTTGCTTGATTAGTATTTTCTGTTAGTATTATTAATGGTGCTAAGTTTTAAGGATCAGAAGTATATTTTAAAAACTTAAAGGACTAAAATAAAACCTTATATAAATATAAAGAACTAAACGTATACTTTAACCTAAATGTGATATATCCTTTTCCCCAAAGAAAATGGAGGGTAAATTCTTTTCTATGTAAGCTGTAACATCATGGGGTTGTATTTTGCTTGTAGTCGGCCGGTTCGTTTGAGTCATTAGCATGGGCATGAAAGGTTACGAAATGTCAAGCGGTTACAACCGCCTATGGGCTTGTTTGGAGTCTATCACTTTGTTACCTTATATCAAGGGCACAAAGGCAGTACATTTTTCGGTTAAAAAAAATACACTATCTATTTTTAAATATAAGATAAAGTCAGTCTTTTTGAGATATTAAGAAAATTAATTAAATTACTTTAAAATATTTATGTTTGTCATTTTTCCCCAAACTATTTTGTCTAACTTATAAAATGATATATAATTTAAGGATATATAACATATAATATGATTAAGTAACTTATTTAGCTTTCTTAATCTCTCCAAAAAAAATTAATTTTTTTAATATTTAAGACCGGAGGGAGTAACAACTTAAAAGTACTTGTTGGTCCATCCATCATTATTTCCATTCAAAACCATAAAAGATTTAAATCACATTTATCATATTTGTGCAAGGTTTATACACCATGAATGACCCATTGAAAGACAGTAACCCTTTAATAAAAGTGGGGTCAAAGGTCATTTTTATCTTGGAAGTATTCATTTGAGGTCAATTTTATCCTGAAAGTTTTGCAAGGGGCAATTTTACCTCGGAAGTGTCAAATTTGGAGTGGTTTTGCCCTTGTTGTTAGTTGACCGTTAGTCGGGGCAAATTTGCTTCCAAGTTAATACTTCCAAGGCAAGTTTGCACATTAAGAAAAGTGACATAGATGACAAAATGCCCTGAGAGTTTTAACTTGGGAGCAAATTTGCCTTGATTAATGGTCAACTAATAGTAAGGGCAAAATTACTCAAAATTTGACACTTCTGGAACAAAATTGAGCCTCAAAAAACTTTTGGGGCAAAATTGAACCCAAATGAATACTTCCGGGCAAAAAAGTATTATAAAGTTAACATGCAAATGGTATTTATGCAAGGATCTAAAGCTAACATAAGAATCCCCTCCTACTATATTATATAGTCTTTAATCCATCAAAGATAGAATTCTAAATTTGTTACAAGTAACTCTTTAAATTAATAACAATTGGTGCTATCATATCATTTAACCCTTTTTTTAAATTTCATTTTCAATTGATTTATTCAACTTAATAAATTATTAATCTATTTTAATACCATTTAGTCATTTCCCCCAGATTTTATACAATTTATAATCAATATCCCTTAAGTCCATATGGAGTTTGAGATTTAGGACAAAAGAAATAAAAATAAAATATAAATTAATGGCATGAAAAAAGAAAAGAAATAAAATCTAAATGGCTTAAGTATTTTGATAAATGGCTTAAGTTGAAAATACATGTGATCCCTCCATTTTTCGATAAAGACCATCCTGTTTTGATCTCTCCAAAAAAAAAATAATTTTTATTCTTCAATTACACAAGTTTTTAAATTAATAATTAAAATTTAGTTATATATTTAAATTTTTTTAAATTTTTAATTAAAAAATTAATAGACAAGTCCCTATTTTACCTATAATATAAATTAAAAAGCATATTTTAGGGATAATCCGTGGTTCGGTGTGTGTGAACTTTTATCAATAGTAGGGGTGGAAATAAGTCAGTCGGCCTGATAGGGGCCTACGACCTAACCTGTTTCAGGCCTGGCTTGTTAGAATAAAAGGCCAGGCTCAAGCCTATTTATAAACCTTATATATATATATATATAACATGTCAGCCTGTTATATATATATATATATATATACATATAAAAGGAGTGCAGCCCAACAAACCAAACACTACACCCACGCTCAGACTGTATAATTCACATAAGCCCATTTTCTTCTTTTATCCTCAGGCCCCATTCCCCAATCTCATCAAAGTCTCTACTCTCTAACCCTAACCCTCACTCTCTCCTAATCTCGTTTGGCCGATTCGCCCACTCTCGGTGACAATCACTCCGCAGATCGTCATCACGCTCTCACCCACTCTCACGTCTGAGTTCTGTCTTCATCTTCCCTTGGTTGTTCTTGAGTCTTGATTCTCTGTATTTCTTCTACGCTGAATCGTCGATGAGCCCTTGATTCTTGCACAATCGAGAGTAACCGTCGGCCGTCCTTCCTTCGAGAGTCACCATCTCCTACTCTCGTCATAGCCGTCCTTCCTCTTACTTGATCTCCAGATTTAGTAAGTCCGATATTTTTCGCCATCCTTTCTCGCTTTGTTCTGATATTTTTTTGAGTTTCTTGCTGGCATGTTGCTCTGTTTCATCTATTGTTTTTTTCTGTTACTGCTCAGTTTTTCCTCATTTTTTCTCGTTGTGCCTATGGTCATTTGTTACAATTTTTTTCCTATTACTTCTCTGTTTTGATATTGCTTTTTTCTCAGATTGTGATTATCTGGTACTGTTCTGTTTGGCTGTTCCGATGTGTAACAGATAGATGAAACATTGTGTTGTTTTTTTTGTTACTGCTCTGTTTCGATAGTGATATGATGTTGTAGTCATGATAAAATAAAATTCGTTCATTGACAAAAAAGAGTTGAGTACCTGGTTTAACTTTAAAAAAAGTTGGAGTAGTTTAAATAGGATTAAATGAAAAAATACTTAGTGATAGAATACTTGCAGATGATGAATACTTAGTATGAAACTCTAAGATCTCATTCTTATTTCATTCATTATACAACTGATAAGAGAATTACAATATATATAGGCAAAGAGAAAAACATATTAGAGAGACAAAACGGTAGGTGGTATGCGTGATTGACGGAAGCATATGTGTGAGTGTCAACAAATTCATACTAACCACAAATGTTTGGTGCTGACATTACTGACTTTTAACACTCCCCCTCAAGGTGGAGAGTATATGTCAATCATACCCAGCTTGCACATAAATTTTTCAAATGTAGTTTTGCTTAGTGGTTTTGTCAGTACATCTGCAATTTGGTCTTCAGATCTGATGTAGGACAGATTTATGATGCCTGCTTCAATTTTCTCTTTAACAAAGTATCTGTCTATCTCAACATGTTTTGTTCTATCATGATAGACTGAGTTCTTGACTATTTCAATGCTGGCTTTGTTGTCGCACCAAATTTGCATTTTTTTCTTGTATGGAATTCCCAACTCATTCAGTAATCTGATGACCCAAAGTCCTTCACGTACTCCATGATTAACATCTCTCAGTTCGGCTTCCGCACTACTTGGTGACACCACAGTTTGTTTCTTGCTTCTCCATGTAACAAGATTTCCACACACATATGTGCAATATCCTAAGAATGATCTTCTGGTCTCTCTATCCCTTGCATGGTCTGCATCAGTGTATATTTCGATATCCCTGGTAGTGCATTTCTTAAAGAAGATTCCTCTTCCAGGGTTAAGCTTTAAATAGCTTAGGATTCTATATACAGCTGTCATGTGTTCTACTTGTGGCTGGTGCATGAATTGACTTGCTATTCCAACTGCATAACTAATGTCTGGATGTGTATGGGTCAAATATATGAGTTTTCCGACAAGTCTTCTGTACTATTCTATGTTGACTGGAACACCATTTGGTTTGATTTCTAAGTGACAATCTTCTTCCATTGGTGTTCCCTCAGGTTGTGCCCCTAGCATTCCAGTTTCATGCAACAGATCTAGGGTATATTTCCGCTGAGATATATTAATACCCTTTTTAGTTCTCGCCACTTCCATGCCTAGGAAATACCTCATTTGTCCAAGGTCTTTCACATGAAACTCAGTTGACAAGTCTTGTTTTAAACGAGCAATTGATTCTTCATCGTTTCCTGTAATGATCATGTCATCAATATAAACGATCAAAATGGTGGCTTTGCCGTTAACACGTTTGATGAACAATGTGTCATCTGCTTGTCCCTGAGTATACCCAAGTCTTTTCATTGTCTTGGTGAATCTACCGAACCATGCTCGAGGAGATTGCTTAAGTCCATACAATAACTTGTTGAGTTTACATACAGAGTTGTTGGGGGCTGCAATTCCATCTGGAATCTCCATGTAAACTTCTTCTTCCACGATCTTCTTATGTAACTGAGCATCTTCGACAGTATCCCATGGATGAGAATCGAAGAGATCTTGCTATTGCCATAGTTTATGTAAGGTATTATAATAATTAGTAACTGTCAAGTTACCTTGTCTCAGATCTCGAAGTTGTCGCTTCAGGTGGATTAGAGCAGCGGTGTTATCAAGGGAAGAGTAAGTTTGCTTTGCTTCATCCCAGATTTCTTTTGCAGTGGTTGCTAGGAGATAACCTTCACTGATTTCATCAGTTATGGAGTTGCACAACCAAGACATAACTTGATTGTTTTCAGCAAACCATGTATCGAAATTGGAGTCATTAGGAGGAGGTTGAGGAGCCGCTCCATTGATATATTTCTCCATTCGCTTACCACGAATATATCTTAGCACTGTTTGAGACCATTAGAGATAGTTTCTTCCATTGAACCAATGGTTGATGGCCATAATCTGACTATCGGAAAGTCCTAGCGTAGTTATTGTGTTACTAGTAGTGGAGGAATGAGAGGAGGAAGATGAGTCTTGAATTTCAAGATTTGTATCGGACATAAGTGCCATTGGTGTGGCCCCGATTATGGTTTGATTTCTAGGAAGAGACCCAAAAAGAGGAGGAAATTTTGAAGAATCCATGTGTTTTTTGGAAGAAATGGTGGTTGGAAACATTGTGGCTTATTTTTTGGGATAAAAAATGGATGTCGGAGGCATTGTTCACGGCGGCGCATGAGGTCACGCGCGCTGTACAGACGGTGGTGCGTGAGATTCACGCGCCGCTACACTGGTTGGCTCGTGGATTCCACGGGCTGCTCAGATTGACAACAAGCTTCTACGATCCACCGATCGGCGGCTTGTGATCGTCCCTTGGCCGGCGGTGTATGCCCACTCGCCGGTATGAGTGAGATCTCAGATCTCCGACGCTGGCTCTGCTTTCTCTGTCTCTCTCTATCGCCTCACCATTTCTGGCAGCGAATGGCGTCGTCTACAGTTCGGTGGAGGAATTCTTGAAGCAGTGCGAGCAGTCCAGCGATGCTGCTTACGTAGCACTCCGGTCGGTGCTGGCTCTGCTTTCTCTGTCTCTTTCTCGCTTCACCGTTTCTGGTTGCCAGGGATTTTAGGACCAAGCTCTGATGCCATATGAAACTCTAGGATCTCATTCTTATTTCATTCATTCTACAACTGATAAGAGAATTACAATATATATAGGCAAATAGAAAAATAGATTAGAGAGACAAAACGGTAGGTGGTATGAGTGATTGACGGAAGCATATGTGTGAGTGTCAACAAATTCATGCTAACCACAAATGTTTGGTGCTGACATTACTGAATTTTAACACTTAGCAATAATACTTGCAGCAGTTTAGGCTCAAACTCCATATTGTAGTCATGTACTAATCATTTTCTTTTTTGACTCCCATTTTGTCCTTCTTGCCGATGCTTCATTTTACATATTTGAATATCATGTGAAAGACGGAGAAAAGAGAATAACACTTGGAAATATTCAGAACTTATTACGCTTCATTAATTAATTGGCTAAAGGTAGAAAATTAATACTAGTATAAGTCTTCATGGTTTCCCCAATTCCCTTTTAAATTTTAAATCAGCAAATTCACATCAGTAAGCTTTTACAAGACGCCAAAAGCAGAATTAACATTAAGCATAACATGAGAAGAAGCTTAAGAAGCATAACCAAATATTTGAAATGAAACCAAGTGCTTATATATATAGATACATGTTTGTTCATGTGTGTTCTGGTGTTAATAAGAAATTTCCATTATTGGGATATGTTTGTTCGGCTGTTCGGTATTAGTCAATGTATAACAAATTAAAATAATATAATTTGTTATACATATTACTTGTTAAATTGTGTTATGCTCTAATACTATATATTTGATTAATTTTTCTAAGGTCTTCAAAGGAGAAGAAGAAATTATATTGAAAATTTGATGTGAAGGCCAGAAGGTCCATTAGCTTTACATTGATTCGATCTCAATGAAAACTGTAATATTGTTGCATTTGGTTTCATATTTTATGATTTATATTGGATCATTATTGTAATTGGGCCTGTTTGTAGTTGGCCTGATTTTGGCATGTTTGTATTAGGCCTGTTGTGAGGCTTATGGCTTGTTTTTACCTCTATCAGGCCTCCTTAACATGCCACAGGTCAGGCCAAGCCTGTGTTTAGGCCAGACTTAGGCCTAAAAAAATGCCTTTAGCAAGCCACAGGCTAGGCTTAGGCCATTATGTCACAAAATAGGCTTGACCTGTTTCCATCCCTAATTAGCAGTTACATTGAAACACAATACCACACATGTATTGCCCTCGGTCAAGTTATTGTGATGACACTCAACTTCGAACTAAAGGATGATGTGAGAGTCCACGTTTAGGGTCAATCAGATTAATTGGACAATAGTGAAGAATGGTCAATGAAAAGAATTAGGGTTAAGGTGAAAGATAACCATTAAGTTTTATTAAAAAAATGATTATAAATCTCGAATAAACCCAAAAAAGTGATTATAAATCCTGATTGTCTTATTTAGGTAATTTTTAAAAAACCCCGATCAACTCGATGAATCGTAATTTCATCTTCCAATCGTATGTTGAGCACAAGTGATAAGTAGCTGCCTATCTGATTGGAAAATCCGTTAAAACTTTCACATTAGAATTTCTCCAATTTACCCTCTAATTCATTCCTCAAATATTCTCTACACATATCTTGCCTATTATTTCTTTACTAAAAAAGTTCAAATAATATTATTTTAAACATTATTCTGACTATTACTTAACATGAATTTTTAAATTATTTTAAATAATAAAAATTATAAAAAAATTTAAATAATTATGTCATTTATTAAATTATATTTAATAATAATTATTAAATATTTAATTATCTTTATTATTAAATATAATTATGAAAATGTAAATAGCTTTATTGTATACATAAACTTGACTACATAATCTGCTGCAATCCTAACAAAATAATTAGCTATCATATTTATCAATTCATGTTTCTATTTAGATATTAAATCCCCTGATAATATTAGATCCTATAATATGCTCTCTGAAATATACTAGGTAATTTTTCTTTTAGTTTCATTTATTATCTTTGTTGAATATACCTTTATAAAATTCATACCATTTTTTGTAATTATACATTTATAAGTTCTTTTAATAAATGAAATTCAAACACAATCACAATTCTCAAAGTTAGGTGTGAAAAAAAATTCAAACAAAGATTACGATTGACCAACAGCACTTTTAACCAATATCATTTATACACATCATGATCATGATTGTCCACTACTAATTTAAACGGGCACAAACCAAGGTAATTAAATCCGAACTGATCAATTAATCGGTCGGAGTACTGGGTCAAGGATCAGTGGATCAGACTGGAGCTAAGCTGGGACCAAACCGGTGAGAGATGGAAGATTTTAAGCTTATAATATAAAATTCTAAAGGAAAAATATAAAAAAAATGATTTTTTTAAAAAATAAAAAATAAAAAACTTGACTCGGACCGGATCGGTTTACTGGCCGGTTTTCAATCTAGTTCGGCCGATCCGGTTCGGGTTAGAGAACATGGGCACAAACACTATAAAAGAGGCAAATGGAACACTAGTGTTAAGTTTTTTAAATATCCACCAATTTTGACAACATTATCATTTTTGGCGAAAAGAAATGTTTATAGTTAGTTTTAATGTGCATTTTTAGTATGACCTAATAGTTCTTTTTTCACCTTAACCAAAAAAATTATATATCTTTACATTGAATGCAACATTGAATGCTGACACGTGTCAGGGGTAAAAGTGCCAGATGGCATGAAGTTAGAGGTGCCAGGTGGCATGCTTGTGGATCTCCTTGAGATTCTTCTATTGATATTTCAATATTTGAGGATATGTTGTCAACTCTTTAAATTTAAACGTCATATTTTTTTTTTGTTAATGAAACTAAGTGTATCAGAATTAGAGACTAAAAACTGTTTATAAAATAAAAGAGTCAAAATATACCTTTAGTTTTTAATATAAGAATTACTTAACTATTTTAAGTAGTTTGAGAAAGTGAGATAAATTACTTAATTATAACAAATATAATTCGACCTTCTCAAAATATTCATGTATAACATTAAATCAGTTTATCAATAATAAATTAAGTTAATTACTTTGAAGGAAAATTATAAATAAAATTAAAGATAAAATATATTAATGTTTTAAATTTAAGATAAAGATCAATCACATAATAAGTCTTAATTTAAGATCAGAAGAGCAAAACCTTGGTAAGCTCAAAACACAAAAATACCAAGGTATTAAAACCTGGACCGAGTATTGAACCGGGTAGGGTACTGGGTTACGGGTCAGTGGGTTAAATCGGGGCCAAACTGGAGCTAAACCGGGATCAAATCGGTGAGAAATTGAAAATTTTAGACTTATAGTATGAAATTCTAAAAAAAAAAATTTAAATTTTTTTTTTAAAATGGTAACCTAGACCAGACCGGGAACCATCCGGTCTGGATTACATAACATTGAAAAATACTGCAATTTTTGTCTTTTTCCTCTATAGTAATATTTTGGAAAAAGTTGGTGGAACCGTGTAAAAACCATTTAGTTGGAGGTTTATAATTTGTTGGCCTGCGTTAATTTTGGGGACCTACGACGTTACGGAATAGGAACTCTAATGTGCCGTGTCAAATTTGTGAATGAAATTGTGGCTATAAATTTATATCACTTCTCGTAGTCGTAACAAATGAATATGTACCATGTGGTTTTTTATTTATAAATTTTTTCTTGCCACAAAAATTATATGTGGTTCTTAAACATAGCACGTTTTGTTTTGTTTGTTGAAGCGCGGCTTAATAATCCTACGTCCGGTTGTAAATATAAGATCCAATTATTTTTTTGATAGATTAAAGAAATTTATAATAAGTTACTTAATCATATCATATATTATATATCATTAGATTATATATCAGCTTATAAATTAGATAAAATAGTTTTAAGGAAAAATGATAAATATTAATACTTTAAAATAATTTAATTAGTTTTCTTGTTGGCAAAAAAAAAATTGCTTAATATTTTTAAAAAGATCAATTAGGTCTTATATTTTAGACCGATAGTCTCTTTCACAATTTTAAAAATTTCTCTCAAACCAAATTCCCCAAGAAAAATCTCATTTTAAGATGATGTTGATGTGTCTGACCTCAGCTGGGATGAAGTTGGGAATGAATAAAACGAGTTGTAACCAGGGTTATCTAACCCGGACCGGCCTAGCCGAACTAGACCGAAAACCGGCGACTCGGCCTCTAAACCGGTCCGGTCTGGGACAAATTTTTTTTTTAAAAAAAAAATTTTAAAACATTTTTCCTTTACAATTTCATATTATAAATCTAAAATATTTCATTTTTCACCGGTTTAGCTCTGGTTTGACTTCGATCTGACCCACTGACCCTTGACCCAGTATCCCGACCAGTTCACTGACCGGTCCGGGTTTAATTACCTTGGTTATAACTTTTAAAGAAGGAAAAATGGAGACTTTGATAATTTCTTGTGTTTAATATACTTGGTATGCATTATTTAGTTATTTCTCTTTCTTATAGACTAACGAACAAAATGTATTGCTAACTGTGTCCTAAATTATATTAGGAATGTTCGAATTTTTCAGCTAACCGATAAATAGTCTAAAATATCTTTAATTATTAAATGAATAATAAGTAAAACAGAGGCATATACTCTGATTACTCTCGTATTATTCTTTTTTCTTCTTTTACTTTTTTTGTCCATCATGCATGTAGAACACAACATCTGATTGTACTTTACCATTAATTGGTTTCGATTATCACAAATTACTCATTTTGGTTAATATGATATATCATATATAAACTGATTATAGCTAATCAGAATATTTGTTGAAAATAATCCAAGACTGGCCAATAATCACAAATGCAATACAATAAAGAAAGGAAAGAAGACGTAGATAATCATAATGATCAGATTAATTATTCTCTCTTACTCCCTCTAGCCCATATTATAATAAGTAACCGCACTATTTATTATTCCTTTGATCCTTAATATAAGGCATCATTGATTTTTTTTGGAGAGAATAAAGAAGCTAAATACATTATTTAATCATATAATATATTGTATATTATTAGATTATATATCAGTTTATAAGTTATATAAATTAGTTTAAAGAAAAACAATGAGTATAAAGCAACTTATTTTATTTCTTTAATCTCTCTAAAAAAAAGTTAATATAATATTATATTTAGGACAGGAGGAGTATCTATGTACGCCTTCTTTCCCTTTTCCATTGTATTATTATTTAATCTGACTCGAAGGGGAAAAAATAATTTGACTATTAGAGCCAGAAAAACGGGTTGAGCCCATAAAGCAAGCCCGTTTAGGCTTTGAATTTGCAAGGGCTAAGTTTATGATTTTTGCTTCAAAAGTGAAAATGGGCATAAAAGGGTTAACCCTGTAGGATCAAAGGTCTAAAAGGGCCGGCCTTGTAGAGCTAAGGGCTGGATCTTTTAGGCTTATATATATATATATATATATATATATATATATATATATCATATAAAATTATTTATATGATAATAATATGATTGATCTTTTATACTTTGTTTATGATATTGTAAATATTTAGTTGTTATTATCTTTTTTAGAATTAAGTTTCATAAAAATATCTTGTATTAAGAATCCTAAAAATTTAAAACTTATAAAAGATATTTCTTATTTCATAAGTATTCTTACCAATTTTGTATTTTTTATCTTATTTTCTAGTGGTTGTTTTGTTTATATCTTGTTTTGTTTATTTTGTTGACTACTTACACTTTTCATGACATATTAATGATAAGTTTTTTAATTTTGTTAAGCCTTCTCATTAATTATTTGTAATTGTGGTATGTGAATAATAGTTAACATTTAATTATGACTTAGTGACTGTATTTATTTGTTGCATGATGCGTACCGTTTACACCCTAAATTTAACAGCATTTATGTGTTAAATTAGAACTTAGATTGTTGTAAGTTTTTAAAAAAACTGAAAAAAAATAGTAAAATTTGTTAAAATAATTTTGACCTTATCCCTTATGCTTATAGGCCGGTGCTCAAAAAATAATTATTTTTCTTCATTTGGGCCTAAAAAAAGCGGACCGGCCATTTTTGCCTGCTCTATTGACAATTGCCGCTTGACCTATTCCCTTATCTTCTCCTGTAATGACAAATATTCATTTTCCCAATTTTGTCACCTACTTTTGTCCGTTCCCTTAGTTTCCTCTCCTTCCATAGTGTAAAACATGTTTATTGTATGAGAATACTTATGTTCCAAAATGTAAAGGTTAGGCAAGATATTTATTTTTTTTCTAAATATAATACTTAAATCCACTTTATTTTTAAATTTATACTTTTTTTTAAAGTATCTTTATTGATTGCATATAGAAGAGGGTTTTCATTAAGGGTAGCTGCAATAAATATAATTATACATAGTATATTAGTCAATCCAATATATATTTATTATAAATAATTAATTTAACTATTTTTTTAATATTTATAAATTAGTTATCTACCTTTTATATCAAATATCAAATATGATGGTGATTAGTGATGAGCAAAATTATGAGGTTGTTAAGAGTTTAGGTGCTGACGTTTTAGGGCGTCATATTCTTTTGATCTTTTCACAAGTTGAAACTTTCCTCGAAAATGTTGGACCAACAAGAAAAATCTCTTATTTTCATACGTAGTGAGCATGATAACGATAGGATTGGACTAAACCTAGGGGAAAAATGATTTTTTAGACACGTTAAAATTAATTTTTTAGATCAGTTTTGGATCCAATTTTGATACAGTCGGTCTTAAAATTCTCACTTTTAAGACTGGTTGTATTAATAACCGGTCTTAAAGCAAACAATTTTAAGATAAATTGTTATGAGCACCGGTCTTAAAAGATCTCTTTTGTAAGTTAATTACAGAACATAAGACCCGTTATTATTATAATCAGTATTAAAAGTTATTTTAAGACCAGTTTCATATATAACTGGTCTTAAAAATTTTAATTTTAAGACCGGTTGTACATATAACTGGTTTTAAAAATTAACTTTTAATATCGTTTATTTTTATAACCGGTTTTAAAAGTATTGTAATTTTTTTTTAATTGTGTGTGATTAGGTTAGTTACTAGAACGCATCCTGGAATTGCTACTTCCAATGGCATACTTATTAAGTGCTATAAGGTGTTCAGTTTGCTTCCTCTTACCATTTCTTTTTTCTTTAACCTTCTCATTGAGAACTTGTAATATAACATGTCATATATCTTTATGTAATGTGTTGTTTAAAACCATTTATATATATGCATAATTGTTTAAAACACATGCAGGCCAATGACATGGCTCAAACAGATTCACATGTATAAATACATGGTTGCACATAATCATAAAAACAACAAACATGTCAAATCATGCAATCAACAAGTTTTGCAACCAACCAATATGTCAATTCATCATCAATATATATAAATAAAAAATTATCAGTTTTACAAGAACTCACTGTTGTAAAAGTTCATAAATGAATTCAGCACAACAATTGCGAATGTGATCAATATCTTCTTCTGGAAAGGGGCCAGCAAGATCAAAGATCTGAAACACCAAAGCCAGGCAAAATATTAACTTCACTTAAAAAAATAAAATTAATACAAAATTTTTTAAATATATATACATTTATCTCTTGAGTAAATTTTGTCGTGCATAAGGTAGTAATATTATAAATGTGCCTCAGAACATACAACCCACACAAGTTGAACCCCAGAGGTTGCCTACGGGTCTGAAAAATAATATGATATCATTAAAACTAGTATAAAATTAAAGCATGACTTATTATTGAATACATTTTTAAAACAAACCAATATGTAACTAACCTTTGATAAGATCCATGTAGGGTCTTTTAGTTCATGAGTAGGCCTACCACAAGCAGTGTGTAGGAATGTCCGCATAGCTTTATATCATCAAAATCACAAAGATTACTTATTTTACACAAATTCCATAAATTTTGCACACGAAATATAATTAATAATGCAAGAAAATTTTCGAGTTCAATGACTTCTTCAATTCACTAGTTGGCTTGCTGAGGTGGAGGGAGCATAAGAGGATGATAAAATAACTCTTCTTGCACAAAATAGCCAATTGCCAATGATCACTGAAAAAGGGGAAGACTTTTAAGTAAATATAAAACATTATATATATTATAAAATATAAATTTGTTTCTTACCTATACAAATATGGAGCCAAGAAACACTCAATTGAGGTTTCATTAAGCCTATGCGATAAGTATATATGTCTGATAGCAGCAGTGGTCCCTTTGTTATAGAGTTGAAGTGGGCATAGAAGTCCAAATTTATTGGTTTTGTCAGAGTTAACCAACCTACGATTCATGTACCTACAAAAATGCAGGCACACAAATCAAAGTTTAACGGTGTAATTTGTAAAATATTAAATTCCAATTTGAGAAGATACTTACATTAAAAATAGTTAGACAATCGAAAGTGTAAGCTGTTGTAGAGGAGCTACTAGGGACATTAAATCATCCCTCTCAAGATAGCATTGCGCCCCTGACTTGCCAACAGCTGACCCAGTAGGCCAATCTTTTGTTCGAAAGGACGTATCATATGCCATCAGAATCACTTACTGCATGACATTCAATGGAGGCCGTGAAACATCTTGAGTAGAGGGAGGTGGAGGTGGAGGTAGCAGGGATTCCTTAGTTCGATCAGAAACAACGTTCTTTGGCCACAAAATGAAAGAGTTGAGGACATTGCCCACAACCTTAAAGTCATCAACAAGAATAGGGAGAGGTGCATCTACAACGATCACCTTTTCAACTGCCACTCTGACTTGATCATCCTTTATTTTTTGGTGGTAGACAATTAATCCCAAGTTGTGCATACTCCCCCGTGTAACTAATCGTCTCAGAGGATCCTCTACAAACAAGTCACAAGGATTACTAATTTCTTTTTCAGGACCCTCTGATGATTGACCAATACAACTCCTTTTAGTGATATGTTTAGGGTTTAGAGAATGAGCCTGGGGAGCATTGATATCTGCTTGTCTTGTGCTAGTCATGATCATCCATTCCTCCTTCATCTTACTGAACCTTTCTTCAAATCGTGCATCAAATGATGCTTTTGCCTCGGCCCTAGTTTCCGCCCTCACAGTGGCTAATATATGCTCAATCTCCTCCCTAGTCACTATACTACTTGAGGAATGGCGTGGGGGTCCTCCAAAGTAATCCCTTATGCCTACCCCTCCTTCAACCCCTTTGACACGGCCGGGATGCTCACGTTTTCCTATAGCAACGGCCAGGATGTCATTCCTCCCATTCGACCTAAACGATTCCTCGGCTTGTTTTTTTAAGCTCCTCCTATAAGTATAGCTGGGAATACGGGCCAGCCCGCGGGTTACGGGCTGGCCCGCACCAACCCGCGGCCAGCGCGGTGCATGCCTGTGCAGCCCGCATTTCTGCGGGCTGGCAAAATGCCAACCCTAACCCGCAGTGTGCGGGTTGCAGACCAGCCCGCAGGCCCGCATTTCTGCGGGTTGGCAAAATGCCAACCCTAACCCACAGTGTGCGGGTTGCGGGCTAGCCCGCGGGCCCGCATTTTTTTTTTGAAAAAAAAATTCATATTTTTTAAAGAGGATTGAAAATATGAGACACATATATATGAGTAATTAAATTTACCTTCCTAGTATCAATCATTTCTTTTATAAAAATTTAAAAACATAATCTAAAATTTAAGAGATAAAGTTATCAAATTTGTTAAAATTTATAAACAAAACATAAACTTATCCTCAAGCAATCAAGATATAATAATTTTGTTTAAAGAAGAAGGGAAGAAGTTAAGATTTTTTCTCTTTGGATTGGGAGGTACCAAAATAAGAGTGGAAAACTTGTAAATTTTGTAAAATTATTATATGTAAATAAAAAATAAAAAATTTTGCAGGCCAACCCGCCAACCCGCGGGTTATGCGGTGCGGGCCTGTGCGGCCCACATTTTTACGAGTTGGGATTTTCCCAACCCTAACCCGTCAAAACCCGCGGGCTCACGGGTTGAGCTCATATTACCGGCTCTACCTATAAGACACAGATGACAAATGTTATAATGAAATTTGTTTATTAAATAATTAATAACAACAAGTCAACAACAATACTTACAATTTTCTCACCAACTATACGAGATTGTTCACTCGTATAAAACCTACTCCTCTTTTGGTGAGCGAACAACCACTTCTCTTCGCGACGTATAGGAAATGGTGGAGAAAGAAGAACATAAGGATCAGATTGAGATGCTTCTTCCAATCTCTTTCATTTGGCCGCCAAGTCTTTTTTGGCTTTCGCATAACCCCCACGAGACATTGTATGGGGGCAATCATTCTTTCTACCACTCTCTTGGGTCTTTTTCCTTTTTTCCTGCAAATAAGAAATCAAAATTTAGGTACAATCAATAAAGACAATTCAAAATTCATAAGTAAATCAAATGCAAAATAAGTCAACTCACCAATGCTTCTGGAGTAGCCTGAAGCTGTCTAAATTCTTGACAAGTGTGTTCGTCAATATAAGAATACTGGTCACACGGATTAAGACGAGGCTGACCTTCTTCCACCTCGATATGCACATAATTGTTGGTTAGACTTGTCTTAAACTTCCTCCAGCGTTCATCACAATACATCATTGTCTTATTTTACAGGGCTTCATTTTCAGGAATGTCGTAAGTGAGTTGGATAGTTTCCCAAATATATTGCTTCACATTTTAATCCACATTTATCCACTACTCTATCAAGATGTTGGGCTTGTTACATGTTAGGAGGCCGACAAAACTCCTATACTGTTGGGAATTAGGCCTGATTGGTTTCCAATATCTATCAAACTCAATCGAAATCTTTTCCCCAGTATTCTGATTGAGAGGAATGTCTCTCAATCGGGTGGTTCTCCTACCCCTTCGTCTAGGCTGATTACGTGGCTCACTGTGTTCCTGACTCAGAGCATTGCTAGGCTCGCTTTGATTAACATTAGTTGGATTCGGAGTACCCTCACTAGGACGACTCATTATCCTCACTTTAAGGACACTATTTAAGGATTGCTAGTGATGGTTTAAGGAAATTTTGCTACACGGTGCTTATTGCTATAACACGACACTATCTACAAAGGCATCATTCAAAAGCAATTCCCAAGTTATGCAAACATGAACAAATAATTAATTGCAATGTGTAAGTTGATAACCAATATCAAGCAATATTAGCACTATGAATCCAGAGATTTACTATATTGAACATACATGCAAAAATATAGAATTAGTATTGAAGCAAAAATACAGAGTTAGGCAATATGAACACAAGCAATTTTTCATTCATCAAAATGTTCCTGCAAGAGTTCATATAGTATAAAGCACCATGAACACGTAGACAGTCCTAAATGCACTAGGAAGCAGACTCTGTGACACCCCAAATTTTATATTCACCAAATATATTGTAATTATTTAGAAAATTCAATAAAATGGTGAATATTCATGAATTTGGAATTTATGAATTTCATAAATGTTCAATTTCATGGGAAATTGGGTAAAAATAATTATGGAATTAATTTAGGTAATTTAAAAAGCCCAATATTGAGGTCCAAAAATGAAGGAATATTAGAGAAAATATTTGGTCCAAAAATAAATGAAAATTGGCCAAAGAAAAATAAGAAAAGAAATTGGATTAGAAAGGTAATGATAAAATCATAATTTTGCTAAAATAGCACAAAATAAATTATTTTCCAATTAATTGAAGTTAATTTCAATTAATTAATGAGAATAAATTTTAAAAATATATTTATAATATTTTGGTCAATTTAATATGAATTTATGGAAAATTTGAGCAAAAAGTGTAATTTTGACCAAAATTGAGACTTTATGTGTATACGTAACCGGAACAAGTTGTGAAGCCAATTGAGACCATAGGGAGGGACCCCTAGGTGTCTCCTACACATTGCAAGAGGAAGGGAATTTTGGTTGGGCTTAATGAGCTTAGTTACATGTACATAGGGTTTATGTACATAAAATTGATTGGAATTTTTGGAAATTCCATAAATCATTAAAAAAATCATATAATATAATAAAAACACTTTACCATAATCTTCCTCAGCTCATTTTCGTGCCCAAACAGATCTGAACTAGTGAGAGAAAGTGTGAAATTCTAGAGAGAGAAAGAGAAGAAAAACTTGCGAAGATAAGTGATTTTTTCAGTAAATCGGTTCCTAATACGTATAATTCCATTCTTAAGCTACTCTACTATGTTATTCAAGGTTTGGAAGGCTCAAATTTGGTGTTCTAAGGTTAGGGTTTTCAGCCAAGAGCAAGAAAAGCTAGTGGGAGCTTGAGGTAACTTCCAAACCTTCGTATATTAACCATTCTAGCTGCTGCGGACAATTTAATCGGTGAAACTTCTCCGGATTGCCATCGGTTTTAAATTTTGGAAATGTGACATTAGAAGGATTATGCAGCCCAATTTTAGTTCAAACGGTAGTTATAACTCAATTAGATGGTTAATAAAGTGGTTAGGAGTAGAAAGGAACGCGTTTACGGAGCCGAAATCGTAAAACCCCGATTTTTCCTAGAGAACACCATAATTTCTGCCAGGGATGTTTGTGGGCCTTAGAGTTGGATTTTCAATGATTTGATGGTTCCATTGGCTTCAAGAGGTAAAATTAGGTGGGGTAACAGTTAGGCACTTTTTCAGAAAAGGTTGAGAAAGCATAATTACGGAAACGCCCCTAAAACCCTAAAAGTAGGGCTGCCAAGGGCAATTTCATAATTTGACATTGAATTTGGTAATTTTGAGTCCGGAAATGGATTCCTTGGACGAAAATACGTCAGGATAGCCCTAGTAAAAAATTTGGGAAAACGTGCCATCGGGCCAGGTAGGGCCGGGCTGGGGTCCTGGGGCATTTTGGTAAATTTTTACCATAGGCTAATATAACCACAATAAACACTATGGAGTGTCTAAAATGAAACATGGATAGGTTATAACCTATTTCTTGTACATGTAGTATTTTAGGACTGAGTTAAGAACTTAAAGTTGGCACGTTCCACGAGGCGAGCTTCTCGAGGTCAAAAAGGGTTAAGGTAGGGACTACTATCTCTCATCTACTATGTGACTATTGTATGTTATGTGTTACTGAATTTTGTGATATGAATGCGTGCTAGAGGAATAGTACCTAGTTGTGGTTCGGTGCCCAGCCAAGGTATATTGAAAATCCTAGTTGTGGTCAGTAACTCAGCTGAGGTACATGTAAAGGTTCTAACTCGATGTTTGGCCTTGAAATGTGTGTACACATATGAATCAAATCGAACTTTCATTTTACTTGATATGGTGCATTGCATATTTAATTTTCACATTTTATATGTCGATAGTATGTTTCTACCGGGATTCTTCAGAATCTCACCCCTTTTTCTAAACCAAACATCTCAGCGGGTGCTAGTGGATCAAAAGGCAAGGATGTAGATAAAGGAAAGTGACTGGCACGTGTCTCAAGGCGAAGTTAAAGTTCGTGGTTATAGATAGCTTATGCTGTAAATATTGTCGCCTTTTGTATCTTGACTTGGGACTGTAAACAAATACTTTTATCAGTATATATGTACTTTTCTGTATGCCTGTGGAACTTGAACTCTATTACTTTATGTATATCGAAATGGAAATGGGTGTTGACAGACTCAGAACCCTTCTCATACACAACCAAATTAAACCCAGGTCCACGGAAGCATAAGGACATTAACCTCAGACACATGCATATAGTAAGACTCTTCAGAATAATTAATGGTACCTTCAACTCTTGCTTGAGGATCCTTTTCTTCCTATGGATTTGAATAGTCTTTGGCCATTTTATGAATCAAGTAAGGTCTCTCTTAGGAGGCAATGGATGCTTCTGAAAAGTGGGTTGACAACTTGCTGCAAGAATCGAACAAAGAAAATGGAGGCTAAGACATCTCATAATTTCAATGAAATATGCAAAAATGAAACCAATAATTTAATTGAACGCCTGGCGATTGAAACACAAACCTGACAATAAAAATGAGGTTGAGAACGAAACCAATAGGAGGGAGCAAACAATGATAGTCTTACGATAATGTATTCAACCATAGATCTGCGTTGACGACGGCGAAGGTTAAGGATGGAGGAGAGAAGGGGAAAGGAGGAGCTGCTGTGAACCGACACAGGGGTTTTACTGATGTGCTTGAGTATCGGATTTCAGAGTTAAAATTAGGCACGATTTAGAATTCTGGTAAGTTTTAATACCGATTGTAATAAAAAACCGATCTTAAAAGTTATATTTAAGATTGGTTATTAATAAATAACTGGTCTTAAAAATATAAAATCTTTTTAAGACCGGTTATTAATATTAATCGGTTTTAAAGTTTTAATATTTAAGCCCGGTTTTTATTTACAATCTGTCTTAAAAATAATAAACATTTTATTTTTTTAATTGTCTTTAATTCAGATAATATTTTCTAGACCGGTTATATATAGAGCTGGTCTAGAAAATATATTACATATTTTTATTTTTTTAATTGTATATATTTAAGACCGGTCTTAAAATTTGATCATACAAAAATGCCACCGGTCATATTTTTAAAACTTTATCCGATATAACCGGTCTAAATATTGTGGTCTAAAATCCCTTTTCTATATTAGTGAAAATATGTCTTCTGATATATTACGTGATGAAATTAGAAATTTTACAAAATATATTGACCACAACTTTTTACACAAACACCATATTGAGGATGGTTTGAAAATAACTACCTTTTTTCTTTTTTACAAGTTGAGCTATACGGTTGTTGGTTTCGGTAGAGCTGGGAATTCGGGCCGAGACCGTCGGGCCGACCCGTTTAGGCCCGAGCCCTTCAAGGGCCGAGCCTATGATTTGGAGGTTGAAAATGAAAGCGGGCCTAAAAAGGTGGGCCCTGTAGGGCCGCAAGCCCTGTAGGGCCGGCCCTTTTAGGCCCGTTTAACTTTTTTTTTTAAATGGGCACAAGACAATGGGCAGTAAACATTGGCCAGAGGTAGAGTTAACCTAACCTAACCCTCATATAAAAAATGCTCTTACATTGATTCAGACATCATTTGAAGCTTCTCTTCTTTGATTTTATTTTTTCTTTTTTTGCATGTATATGCCAAAATCCAAATCAGGTGTTATATTATTACTGACATTTGAAGCTTGTAGGCTTGTTTGATTGTGGCTGTGAACTTATTTAATTGGTTATGAACATTAATTATGGTTTGGACTTAAATTTTAGTGTTTGTGTTTTATTAAACTTTGATAATATTTATGTTTTAAATTAGTGTTGATGATATTTATGTTTTAAATTAGGTATTTTAGTCTTTATGAGAATAATAAACAAAAAAGGAATGGCAAAAAAAAAAAAGTAAACGGGCCAAAAAGCCCACGGGCCTAACTTAAACTGGCCGGCCCGCCCTAAAAGGGTATGGATTTGGACTCGGGCCTAAACGGGCCGGCCCGTTTTCCCAGCACTAGGTTTCGGCTGGGGATTGAAATATTATGTTTTTTTTTATTGTTATCTAGTTGGGTCAAATTTGAATTTGTCATGCCCAATTTGAAATACCTATCCTTTGGAAGCTTTCTATATTTACATAAACTAGAATTCGATAGCTCCTACTTAAATGACTAAAGCTCTCTTTATTTAGAGTGTGTTTGGATTAACTTTTTGAAAATAACTTCAGAAAAAAAATAAAAAAAATTTTAAAGAATAGGTTTTATGAAAAAATTGATTTTGATAAAATAAACATGACATTAACTAATGTGATAATTGTATATAAAGAATAAAATTTTACTTCAAAGATTTTATTTTTAATTTACCAACTAACTTTCGACTGCTCTCATGGGGTGTCACTAAAATCCCAAAAAAAAAATATATATCAATATCATCCGTATAAATTAGTACGATTTATAATATAATATAAATGCCAACGAATGTACGAATTCATTGGCAAATCAGCTCATAATATTAGGACATTGATATATGTTTTTTTTTTGGATTTTACCGACACTCTTAGGAGATGAGTGTCTTTGTTAATTTTTCTCTCCATTTAATATATCACAATCACTGAATCATATTTTATTAGGTGAAATTTAATTATAGATTTTTATTATATATATATGTAGTATAATAATAATATTTTTTACACAACATTATATCTTACCGGCCTATTAAAATATGATCATATGATTAAGACATTAAGTGGAGAAAAAAATTAATGGAGAGATCCTTTACTTCCTCGAAATTAAAGCAACAGAAAGTTAGTTGCCGTGCGTGTGTGTGTGTGTGTGTATAATCAACTGTCAACTTTCCTCAGTTCCTTGGACCGTCACACTATCATATAATGGAAAATCGAAAATATAAGATTATTAGGAGGACCACAGGGACCAAAAGAAGAATCTGAAACACATCTTTACAACGAAGCTTCTTGGTTCGATACACTTGACAGTCTATGAATACTAACGATAAATCAATATAAGCCAAATTCAACTAGTTCCCTGAGACTTCATATATGTGTGTGTGTGTATTGTGATTTTCCCAGAAAATTTAAAATATTCTTTGTATAGAAAAATTAAGTCAGATACCTTAATTTGGACTATGAATAAATGTGTTTTCTATAAAGTAATTTTCTTAGTTACATAAAATGTATGTACTGAAAGGGGAAAAATTATCAAGTGCATCATGGGAGGGGGAAAAATCTAGGTAATAAAACCTACTACTTTGTCGAATTTGTGATTAAGACATGTCTGATTCTTTTTTGCAGCCATAAGACAGGTTAATGTATTCGGTCAAAGGATATGATAATAATACGCGAAATTATGTGGTTGTTAAACTTAAAAGTTAAGATGCTGTTTTCAAGGCGTCAATTAAGCTTCATATTCATTTGATCTTTCCACAATTTGGAACTTTTGAGTTTTGTCGAACCAAATGTTAGACAAAAAATGAAAAACAAATCTCTTTTTCATAGATGATGACAATATGATTGGACTTGGACAAAGTGGTTCATGAATATAAGCATTTAATAATATATTTTAAACTAAATATGTTTTCTGATATATTATATGACATTATAAATTTTACAAAATAAATTACACTAAACAATATTAGTTAAATAAATAATGATGGGTGATATAGAAGCTTATGATATTGATATAAGTTTCAGCAATATAGACGCTATCTCAATTTGATTATTAATTATTACGATAATGCGTCTAAGTACTCACGGGTGATAAGCTTTCTCAATGAATATTTGATGCAACTACATGCAATTAAGATCGAGTTCAATCCCTACCCCTTGTGAAGGGGTTCGATTAAGTACTCACGGGTGATAAGTACTCTCATCCCTTAAGCAGGTGGGAAGGGGTTCGATCCCTACCCCTTGTGAATGGAGTAAATCCATAGGCCAACTGTCTACCCTCTTTTTAGGACTTCCGTACAGTGAGGGATTAATCTCACCTGACACGCGGGTGAGGATACCCTGGGCAACCAAAAAAAAAGATCGAGTTCAATTCCTCTGATTAAATTAATACTACCTTTTCACTGGTTAAACTCTGCGCTTGTTATCAGTTTAGGCTTTTTTTTTTTTTTAAAGTTAGTGGTTGAAATATTATTTTTAATCATGTTAATTTAGAAGAAGGTCAATGAATTCGTGTACGAATTCATTGGCAAATCAGCTCATGATATTGATAGTATAATTTTTTTCTTTTGGATTTTACTGACGACGCTGCTTTAAAGAGGTAGAAAGCTAACAGGCAGATAATTAATGTAATTTGTTTTTTCTCTGTTATTTCTCAAACAAATTCATATATATGACAAATAAATATTATTTTATTTTTTTTAAAGTGATTTATGTTGGGATTGATTTTTATAAAAAAAGGTTAATTTGATAGACTGAAACTTATTTATATAATTAAAACAAAGACAATTTTAGATGTAAAATGACTGAAAATATAACATCCCAAACTTTATATTCACCTAAAATATAATTAATTGAGAAATTCAATAAAATAGTGAATATTTAAGGCCAAAGGAATTAAATATTGAAAATTGAAAGTTGAATAGTGTTTTCAGTGAAATCGCCTGTGAGGCAGTGAGTTTGTCATATGGTTTTGGAAGGCCAAATGATGAGCAAAAATTATGAAATTTTAAAAGATGAAATTAGACATCCTAAGCTTTAATTTGATAGGTCATATAAATCAATTGAAGCTATGTACAAAAAGATATGAATTTTTGAAGTTAGCCCAAAAAATCTGAAAAGTTTTTGGAGCAGCAGTCAAAGATTGAAAATCTGGGAATAATATGATCCCAGTTAGTAAAATTCCATATTTTTTCTTAAAACTAGACTCAATAAGGGTTTCATAGCCTTTGGAATTGTTTTGAAATGATGTCTACAAAATTAGTTATAATTTTTTTAAAGTTAGGGCAGAAAATCTGCCAGAATTGGCATTATTTCAAAAATTGAAAATAAAATGTGTTAAAAATTGATTAATGGAATTAAAATTCCAAGTGTCATGATCATATAAGGAGGGGATTAAATTATAATGGATTTATATGAGCACATGTCAAATTGCATTAAAATAATGCTATATGGACAAATAATGATGAAATGGCATGCTACCTTGAGTGCTAGTTTGGTTAGTTGGGAGAGAAATTGGTTTGGTTGAATCATGTGAAGAGGGAGCACGTTTTTTTTTTTTTTGTGAGAAAGACAAGATGAGAAGGTATGGCATAAAGTTAAGAGAGTATGGCATAAAGGAGAGAGTATGGTTGGAGGAATGGTGTGCATGTAAGGTGGAGAAATTACAACCATGGATTAGATCAAAGGCTAGGAAGAAAGATGAGTAAGTAAATAAAACATTTTCCTCTCCCTTTCATACACACATTTCGTTCAAAGCAAAGGAAAAGAGAGGGAGAGTGAGCTTGTTAGTCCCTTTGGAGAATTAGAGAGCAAGAGGAAGCAAAGGTTAAGGTAAGAGCTTGTTTTTCAAGTGATTGATCTTTCTACCTTGTATGGTTCATCCTCTAATCTCTTATTCTTCATAAAATCTTAGTTTAGCAAGCTAATCTTAAGGTTGAGGAAGAGAGAGAGGATGTCCTAGAGTGAGAAACACCAAGAATCAAGAGGTAATTATACCAATCTCAATTTTATGTTAGTAGAAGTTGTTGTTGGTAATGGTTAGTTGGTTTATGTGATTTTAGTTGAGTTATGAAATTTGAAAAGCTATAACCCTAAGGGGTTGCTCTGCCCAAAATCCTTTAAATCATGATTATGAAGTGTTTAAATGAGTTAACCAAGGATTAGAAGTGGAAAAGTACAAGTTTTGGAAGCTAAAACACAAAGCTCCATTTGTTCTATTTTTTCTTCATATATTCGGCCAGGACCAGAATTGGTACTAGGAGTTAGATTTTCATGAAATAAATGGTTCCATTGGACTTAGTGGGCAAAAATAGGTGGGGTTACAGTTGGACACTTTTTTGGTAGATGCCGAAAAAGCATAATTACGAAAATGCCACTGAAATCCCTAAATAGGGGCTGTCAAGGGTATTTTCATAATTTGACAGTGAATTTGGTGATTTCAAGTTCAAAAATGGATTCCTTGGACAAAAATAAGTTAGAATAGCCTTAGTCAAAATTTTGAAAAAACGTGCCATCAAGCCGGTACGGCGGGGTTGGGTCGGGGTCTCGGTGGCACATTGGTAAATTTTCATTAAAGAATAATATAACCACAAGAAACACTATGGAAGAGTTTAAAATGATACTTGAATATGTTATGATCTATTTCTAGCACATTTACTATTTTAGGATCGAATCAAAAGTCGGAATGACACGCGTTACGAGACATACCAGAAAATTGATTATAAAGCGTTGAGGTAGGGACATTATCCTTCATACACTATGCCATAAGTTATGTGATTGTGTGGATGCTATTGTTTTGTAAATGCACTTTATTAATCTACATGATTTGCTTAGAGAGGAGCAGTTAGTACTAGAGGTGCACTTATACTGGGAGTTGGCATCAGTCCAATCGGTATAGATTGTGGGGCTAGGCCCTACTTATGTATACATGACGATGATGTGTTTATATTGTTTATTAATTTGTGCATATCTTGGCGTATGTATATTTACTTTTCACATTCTCTATGAACGATATTATGTCTCTACGGGGATTCTTCGGAATCTCACCCAATTTTTAAACAAATACCTCAGCGGGTACCAATGGGGTAAAGGGAAAAGACGTAAACGCCGGAAAGTGAATGGCACATGTTTCGAGGCGAGGACAAGATCATGGTCATAATTAGTCTATTTTGTGATATTTTAGTGAAATTTGTAAATATTAAAACTTCAGCTGTATTTGTTGTTTCCGTAGACAAACGATATCAGAATTGTAAATGAATATTTTTATCAGTATAATTGTACTTTTCTGTATGCCCATTGAATTCTGTCTTTATTACTCTTTGAATATCGAAATGGAAACGGGCATTGACAGAAAATAATATAAATTTTAATAATAATACATGTTTATGTTATAGGCATACAATGTGATAGTTTTAATAGAAATATTAATAATTACGGTGGATGGGCAAAAATATTAAGAGCCTGTTTGGCTTAACCACATTGCATGCCTGCAATGGTAATCATGATTGCATTACCAAGAGAAGAGTGTTTGGTTGCTCTTTAGCATGGTAATAGGGTTTACCATGGTAATGATGATTACCAAAAAATTGGTAATCCTCATTCATACCTCCCCCTATAAATCCTCATTACCATCCCATAGCATGGTTTAAAAAGTCCAATTTACCTTTTAATTTCCCTTGTTTTTGTTTCACTTATCTCATTTCACTTGCCGCATCATGCCACAACTGCCACCGCCACAACCTCCTCCTCTTCCACCGCCGTCACCTCCACCCGCCGCCGCCATTGCCGCCTCCTCCTCCACCCCCGTTGCCGCCCACCGCCTCCTCCTCCTCTGTCGCCACCACCCACCCACAGCCACTACCACCACCTCTTTCTCCACTACCGCTACCCCACTGCCGCCGCCGCCACCCCCGCCCCGCCACTTGCTCACCGCCACCACCTCCTCCTACCCCGCCGCCCCCGGCCCTACCACCGGCCCATCACCCATCACCCACCGCCCATCGCCACCACCTCCTCCTCCCTCGCCACCCCTCATCATTGTCGCTGCCACTACCTCCTCCTCCTCCATCTCCACTGTCGCCAGTTTTTAACTATTTTTTCTACAAAGATTATATTAAGGGGTAAAATAAACTTTGTGTAATATATTAATTTTAAATAATTGTTAAAATATTAACTCATTACACGTTGCTTAAAAATCAAACCAAATACTACCCATGTAATTAATATTGCATTGCATTACCATTATATCACATTGCATTGCATCGCAGGGTGTAATGGAATCAAACCAAACGGGCCCTAAAGTTTACTTGTTTGAAGTGTATCTGTGATCATATTAATGTATTTGAATTAACTTTTGAGAATAACTTTTATAATTTATGAGGTAAGTATGTGAGAAAAATTTTATCTCTATTTATAAAAAATAACTTCTAAAATCATGATTTGAGTGTTTCTCAAATACTCACTGAAAATGTTATAAAAGGTACCTATAAAATTATAAAAGAGACAAAAAAAAATCCCGCAACCAGTAACTTACGAAAACGTTTGTTATTATTTTTCCCCTGTGGGTCCTACTAGTATCCAGCTGTCCTCCTTATTCTCATCGTTTTCTGCCCAAGCCGCCTTATCTTCACTCCTCAACACCCCTGTCCACCGGTTGGTTGATAATAAAAAAAGGAGTGTTATAAAACACTGGAGTATTAAAATACTTTCTATGATCTTTTTATAAGAAATATTTTCTTTGATAAGAATAATATTTAGTATAAAAATAAATCTTTTTTATTTAAAATTTTAAATTGATCCTTCTATTTTTAACCCTATTAAATATATATTATTTATTATCTCTGTAATATATTTTCATCCATTATCTTTCACGCATTCTCTTTATAAATAAAAGTATAATTAAAAAAAATAGTATATATTTAATATATTTATTATTTTTAACTAATATTTTAAACGATATGATTTAAGTATTTGTTTCTTATAAAAAAGGACTAGATGAAGTGTAATGATTGAAAAACAAAACTATTAGGAGGACCACTTGGACCAAAGGAAAAATCTGAAAGACATGTTGATATAACGTAGCTAAGGCACACAAACATTTTATAAAAACTAATTCTTCAAAGCGATAAATCATCGTCAGGAGTATCAGCCAAATTCAACTATCTCTCTCTCTCTCTCATATTCTGTTCACAGTATCCAATAATGGCTTCCCATCATCCTCCATATCCATCAGGAGCCTGTGATTATGAAGCTGGTCACAGCTTCCGAGCTGGAGGTGGAAGAGGACTAGAGATTGAAACGACGACGTTAGGTGTGGGAGAAACGACGAAGAAGAGTGATGATATCGATGGAGGAGAAGAGAAGGGGATATGGCTGACGTGGAAGGATGTGTGGGTGACAATTGGGAAGAAGAAGAAGAAGAAGAAAGGGAATATTAATAATGGGAATGGAAGCAGAAGAAAAATACTTGAAGGTCTGAGTGGTTATGCAAAACCAGGCCAGCTTTTGGCCATTATGGGTCCTTCTGGTTGTGGCAAGTCCACTCTTCTTGATACTTTAGCAGGTAAT
Organism: Inga leiocalycina; assembly: GCA_963242795.1. Classification (NCBI taxonomy): domain Eukaryota; kingdom Viridiplantae; phylum Streptophyta; class Magnoliopsida; order Fabales; family Fabaceae; genus Inga; species Inga leiocalycina. Next base: position 68,079,061 of record OY725321.1, read on the forward strand.
TCATTCATTTCTTCTTTCACCTTTCACATTCATTTGAGGGTTAAAGTGCCAATTTGTTTAGGAAGCTTTGGCCAAAGAGTAATATTATTTTAGAAGTTTTCTTTAAGTTTAATGTCACCTTAAAAATTTCAAAATATAGTAAATTTGCTATGTATATATATATATATATATTGTTTAAAAACTAACATCGACAGTTAAAAACTTGATATTAACCCTTAGCCTTTTATCAATAAAAGGTAATATTGTTTTATTTTAATATTTTCGGAATAACATTGAATCTTAAATAAACTTTTAAGGTAATATTATTCTTTAATAAAAACTTCTGAGACAAATTTATATCTTAACCGTTCTTTTGATTCCAAAATTATCATATACTGCCTTTAGACCTAAATGTGGGAGTTAGTTAAAGGATTTGTTTTGGTTCTTCATATGGTAAGACAACCTCAATCTACTTCATTTTCCATATTTATAAATTTTTTTCCAAGTTAACCATCTTGATCGCATATATTAAATCGAGTTTCCATCAATATTTACAACTAGTGAAATAATGCTTTAGTTTCAAATCTTATCAAAATGATCTCTTTAGGATCTGTTTTGATTTGTTGTATCCATTATTGTACTACGTGTGGAATGATGCTGTTTTAAAGCTTGGATAAGAGATGATCCAAGTTGGGCGATAATAAGAGTAATAAACGAAGATAGGAAATGAACGTTTTCTTGAACTTTGACTATATAATTAAGCCGATAACTCATGAAGAGCGACTCCAAATTTTAAAGCCTAAGTTGGTTTGGCATCTTTGATTAATAAAATTTCTTTGAAATGCACAAAAAATTCAGTAGAACTATGTACACACACTCGCATATTCTTAATGTATATAGGCATATTTGTTTTCTTCTTGAAATTGTTTATATTTTTTTATATAAATCAAAATAAAACTCTTGTAATAAAAAAAGTGTAGTTAGAAGACATGTGGCTGGCAAACAAAGGGGTTTGAAGACACATGGTTTATTTGATAAAAAAAAAAAAGACACATGGTTCACTGAAGAGCCTTGAAACAATATTTTCTACGAACTCATTATTATTCCATAATTAACATTAAAAGCTACAACTACATATAAAAACCTCGTTAAGTACTCCTCCGGTTCCCTTTCCTTTTATAAATTATTTTTTTTGGCACTGATCTTTCATATAAGTAACTTTTATTTTATGTCTCAAAATTTAAATTATGTTTTATTTTTTACCCCTATTAAATATATAATTTTATATTAATTATCCCACATTCATCATTAATTTCCTTTCATTTAATCATTCATTATCTATTATTTCTTATATTTTTTACTCATTCTTTCTCATATATAAATAGGAGCATATTTAAAAAATTAATAATATTTTGTAACATATTTATTATTTTTAATTAATTTTAACCATCAGTTTATTTTACACGATAAAAAAAAACAGATATTTATGAAAAAGGACTGAACGGAAGATACGACAAGAGAGGAATTAACTTTCTTTAGGACTTTCTCGGTATTGTAAATTAATGTAATCAACCAGCTGGGACCCACAATAATTTTGAAATTTTCCCCACCGCGCATTCGCCTATCCTTTTCTGCGTCCAGTCGTGTGAGAAATGTTTGCCCCCAGAAAATGAGTTGAAGAAGAAAAAAGACAAATTTTTAAGCATCAAGTAAATTTCAGTGTTTTCTTGGTGTCTAAATTTATATAACTTTATAGTTAGGAACAGTGGGAGTGTAATATAATATACAGTAATTTTTTTAAAAAAATCATGAATATAGAGAATTCAATTTCTTTTAACTAAAGGACGTACAATTCATGAATTTTTTTGATGAATAGAGAGAATTCAAATTGGAACTTGCTAGGGAGATAGAAAAGTGTTTATATATTTTTTTGTTTCTTAAAAAATGTATTTAAGGCGCGTGTTTGACCACAAGTTTGAAATGAATCATAATTACAGGGAGATTAGGTTCAAATACAAGACAAGCAGGGGAAATTCTTATTAATGGCTACAAACAAGCACTTGCTTATGGGACATCGGTACGTATACCCTTTTCCATGCATTTCCCTTCAGGAAAATCAGTTTTTTGATGTGTAATTTTATCCCAAAAGTGTAAAAAATGGAGTAACTTTGCCCTAACCGTTATTCTAGTTAGTTTTGAATGTTAATTAACTAAATATACTGAGTTGGTAGTTCACATGCCATCTGCAGTATTTTTGTTAAAATGTAAATTTGCCTCAAAAGTTCATGTTATCTACTTCATTTTTTTTCAAAGTTAGATTTAAAACTTCCACAGCAAATTTGTATCTTAATAAAAATGATGTGGATAGCATGTGGATTGCCAGCTCAGCATGTTTGGTCAGCTTAAGGTAAAATTTAAATGGGATAACGGTTAGGGCAAAATTGCACATCGATGACACCTTTTAGTGCAAAATTGGCTTTTAAACCTTAATTGAATGTTCAAATAATGAATAAGTTCAATTCTATTATCTTTCATATGTTTGTGTTTTTAAACTTTCACATTGTTTATGCTTCCTTAATAGGGATGATTAATATGTAATTAAGTCCCTAAATTTTTGCCTAATTTTTTTATTAGATTCCTGTTTTTTATTAAGTCCTTATAATTTTACCTATTTTTAATTAGGTCGGTATAATTTTGTTTCTTTTTATCAAGTCATTATAGTTTCATTAACTTTTAATCAGGTCCCTTTTTATTTTTGTTTTTTTATTTGCCAGAAAAATGTTTGGGACTTGATAAAAAATTAGGTCAAACTATAAGGACGTGATAAAAAAAATTATACAGTGACCTAATAAAAAAAAACTACAGACATTATAAAAGGCAAAAAACAAAAAAAACAAAAAAAATTGTAGGAGCCTGAATAAAAATTAGTTGAAATTATAAGGATCTCTACTTAATGCAACCTCCAATTTATAACATATACGAGCTAGTTTGAGGTTGAGTTTGGTCCAAAATATAAAATCTCAATCTATTTATCTCCATATTAATTTCATTTCCTTAATTTACCCAAATTAATTATTTAAGTAGCTATTATATTAAGTAGAGGAGGGAGTATATAATTATTATGATTGTCTTCTTCTTTTTATATCTTGAATAAAAGGCAGAAGAAGTGACACATTTCGATCCTTGTTTCATTAATTCAGGCATATGTGACGCAAGATGACACTTTACTCACAACCCTAACAGTTGGGGAAGCAGTATACTATTCAGCTCAGCTTCAACTACCAGACACAATGTCAAAGGAAGAGAAGAAGGAGAGAGCAGCGTTCACAATAAGAGAAATGGGTCTACAAGACGCCATTAACACAAGAATTGGAGGTTGGGGCTGTAAGGGAATAAGTGGAGGCCAAAAGAGGAGAGTGAGTATCAGCATAGAGATCTTGACACGTCCAAGACTTTTGTTTCTTGATGAACCAACCAGTGGACTTGACAGTGCAGCCTCGTACTACGTGATGAGCCGAATCGCAAGCCTCGATCGAAAGGATGGGATTCAAAGGACCATTATTGCTTCCATTCATCAGCCTAGTACTGAAGTATTTCAGCTCTTTGATAATCTTTGTCTTCTTTCATCTGGAAGAACTGTGTTCTTTGGTCCTGCTTCTGCTGCAAGTGAGGTTAGGCTTTGCTTCATCCTCGTGTCTGTGCTCTTATTTCATGTTTAGACTAGGGTTAAGTAGCATCCAACACTTTAAAGTATTTTTCAGTAGCACTTAGTATCTTAAAGTAATTTTTGGTGTATTCAACACTTTCCAATAACACCGAGTACCCTAAAGTAATTTTTGGTGCAACTTTGCTATTAATTATTTTCTCAATAGCAATGAACACCCTAAACTGAAAATACTAAGTGCTACTGAAAAATATTTTATAGGGAAATGGATGTATCATAAGTTACTTTAAAATATTGAGTGCTATTGAAAAAATACTTTAGTGTGCTACTTTATCCTTTAAATTATATGAGCACTGATTGTGTTGTTTTGTTTTAGTTCTTTGCTTCAAATGGCTTTCCTTGTCCTGCTCTCCAGAATCCATCGGATCATTTCTTGAAAACTATAAACAAGGATTTTGATGATAATCAGGTATGCTTCATGAACTATAAATGGTCAAACATCATATTAGCCATTATTTAAGAGAAACTCAAACATAATTTGATTGAGATTGATCTTTCTTGTTTATCAGGACATTGAACTGGGCTTAGCTGGCACTCAAAGGAAACCTACAGAAGAAGCAATCGAAATTCTTGTCAAGTCATACAAGTCTTCCAATTTGAACCAACAAGTTCAAGCAGAAGTATCAGCATTATCCACACAGGTTTGTCAGATCCATATCCCATCCTTATCAAGAGCATAAATATAAGGAAAAATCATTATGGGTTCTAAGGAAGGAATTTCATTGCCAAAAGTCCCAAAACAAGTGAACAGCTAGCATGTAATGACAAGTTTTGATGTAAGAAATGATTAATAATCCATGTTACTCACTAGTTGTGGGACATTCTAGTGATTACCACTACTACAAAAAAAACGTAGCTATGGTGTTTGGAAAGTGTCACATATCCACACGCCACTAAAAGAAGCTATAAAGCTTGGAAGCCCTACAACATATATATATATATATATATATATATTTCAAGCCACTTCCTATAGCTCTTCCGGCCTTAAGGAAGCGCCACAAGAAGTCTAAACTTACTGTGAGGAAATGCCATAGGAAGTGATACTTTTTTTCTTAGTTTGTTTCCTGTGTCCCGTTTTTAAAGAAATGCCACAGAAAGTATTTTTTTTTTTAAATTATATTTTTGTATTTTTAATTAATAACTCCATAATTACAATAGTAGATTGCTTTAAACACAAATTTCTATATCCACAGCAAAATGAAGAAAAGCTAACAACAATCACTACAAAAAAACATGAAATTTCTGACGGAAACTAGGCGGAAAAGTTTTTGATGGAATTTTTTCCTTGACAAAATTTGCCATGGAAAATATTTTATGGCAAATTCCGCCTTTTGCCATAGAAATTCCGATGGAATAATTCCATCACAAATTTTCGACGGAAATTTGCGACGGAATTCAAATTCCCTCGCAAGTTCCGACGGAATTTATTTTCTTCGGAAATTCCCTTGCAATTTGCTACGGAAATGAAAATTCCCTCACAAATTCCGTAGGAAAATTTAAAAATTATTATTTTTTAATTAAATTAAATTTTTAAAAAATTATTTTTATAAAATTTATTATTTATTAATTAATATTTTTAGTTTAATTTTAAATTTATTTTTAAATTATTATTTTCTAATTTCTAAAATATTTTTAATTTCCAATCATAGGTTTTGGTTCCTTAGGGGCAAAATGGTCATATAAAAATTTATTTATAAAAAATATAATTTTTTAGTTATTAATTAATATTAGTAAAAAAAATATTAGTTAATAATTATTTATTAGTTATTAATTAATGTTAATAAAAAATTAATTATGTATATAATTGTGTAATAATAGAACACCAAAGCAGTCGAGCCCATCCAGTAAGGTATCGCAACACGCATACAAACGAGGTCGTGGGTTCGAACTAAAGAAGGGGCAAGTTGAGTTGCATTTCCAGAACTAAAAAGGTTGCGAGACATGGCGGATGGACGTTGCGACACGTGGCCGGGCAAGGTTGCGACAAGTGGCGGAGTGAGGTTGCAACACGTGGCAGGTTTAGGTGCCAGTGAGAAGTTGGACGCCGCCAGAGCTGCCAGACGCCACCACCAGTGATGAGGGGGAGGTCGCTAGAGTTGCCATGTGGCTTTTTAGATTTTAAAAATAAAAAAATAAGTTTGCAACGAAATTTCCGACGGAATTCAATTCCGTCGGAAGTTACGAGGGAATTTTCGACGGAATTCAATTCCATCGAAAATTGCGAAGGAAATAAATTCCGTCGGAAATTTGCGACAGAATTAATTCCGTCAGAAATTTTGTCAGAAATTTCAGATGAAATCTGAATTCCGACAGAAATTTGTTTGTCATGCTATTATGATCGACGGAATCCATTCCGTCGGAAATCTGTCGGAAATTCCGTCTGAAACTCTAAATTCTGTTGGAAATTCAGTGTTTTTTTGTAGTGAATGAAATAACTCCAAAATGATAAAAAAAAATAAGCAATTAACAAAATCACTACTAAAAATATATATTTACAATAATTGTGAATGAAATGCAACAAATTCAACTTCAATAAATAACACAAAAATTTGCAAGAAACAACGCCTAGGTTAGTTAAATATTAGCTAGCTAGAGATTTGCCTAAGAATATATTCACAAAATTCCGTCTTTCACTTCATTGACTTGATGGTCAGTCAAACTATTACAACGTTGATCTTCATAATACTACATATATGTACAATCATGCACATAACAAATTAAAATCACTAAAACTTAATTATCAGGCACTAATCAATTAAACTTAAAACACAATATGAATTGCAACTAAATGACTTACTTTTTGGGGAATAAAAGGCTGATTATGAGTAATTACATCCTTAATGAATTTCATGATATAATACCCACAATCATTATTATTGAGCTGGAAAGGGCACTGCAACAATATAATGAAATAGTTAACTGAATTTTTGAATAAAAATTGTTTAATAACAAATTTGAGAAAATTCATAAATTAATACTGGTATCTTCTTCTAGACATAGCTATTGACAGAGTCAGCAACTTTAGAATAGCTTAAGGAGGCAGATGCCCAATATGCAGTCAATGCGCTAACAAAACAAATAGAAACTGATTACTTTTGGTTATTCAATCACACACGTAAATATTTACACATACACGCGTACACTTACCTATTGAACAATCACAACATATAAGGACGGTTTTCTAGAAGACATCCAATTAGAGGATCCACATAGTAAATGTGAGGGCCTACATGTTCTGCTGGATTGATAACAGTAAATATCCAATGTGCCCTAAAATATTTTTAAAATTTTTATTCAACAATCATGTTATGGTAAAAGTTAAACAAAAACAATATACATTGAAATACTACAACTAATAACTTACCCCGCATTGTATGGTACTAGAAATAGGGTAGTTGGTGTGGCTTTGTTTCTAAAGTAATCTTTCAGATCATTGCTTGTTTGTGCAAATCTACTCTGCCCCTATGCTGGCCAATGAAATAAGGGTTGACAAATGAGAATTGGACCTTGTCTGTATCCATTAAGATATCATGGTATAAGTGCCTTGATAGAAAACAAACAATGTCATTAAAATCAAAAAATTGAATGATAACTAATAATAAGAGTGATAAACGATGATGATAAAGTACCTAATCCAAATGTTGATAATAGAACACTAACCCATCCATGATTAAATAGTCATCCAACACATCACCATTAATATGATAAGCTATACTACTAGCACTATAGATATATCTATCCAAATGTAATTAAAAACCTCCTTTACGGATCAAATTAGGTGCAATCAATATTAGGTGAGTGATATGAGGTCATTTTTCTTTTGCTTTATTGGCTAGTTGATGCTTTGGACTTTGGTTGTGTTGTCGAACACTGTGAAATCTTGCCATGTAGTTGAATTTATTTTCCTTTAGACTGTCTAACCTGGAAAAAACATGTAGTTTTACTTGGAAGTGCAAAGGAAAAGTAAAGGGAATTGTAAATGAATTACCTTTTCACATGGCTCTATAAGACCTATTGGCTAAGCAACATAGCCACTTACAAAATCTTTTACCATTGTTTCCTCATCCCGAGAAGGGACCGGTAAAAGTGCATCTTCATTCGTGCAGATGTCAACCCTTACTCGAAGTGTGTTGTTGGGCAATGGTGAATTGTGTAGTGTATCATTATCAGAGTTGTAGGCAACATCCACTGCAACTGCATGCTTGGAAGATTGATCAACATATAACTTGCATGTCGACTTGCCCTATAGAAAATAGAGTTAATATATTAAGGTTTACTAAATTATAATGTAACAAAAAGTTAAGTAGAGAGAAAAAATTAATTACTAAAGGAAGAGGGACTCTAGGCATGGAAGTGCAACTATCTCTCATACTTCGGCTGTCACATGTGGGAATAGTTTGTGTTGCCCTACATTGCACTAAGTGATCGATTTGCGTCCTCAACTACACATTTTGTTCTTGCATCAAACGTATTTGTTTGTGAAATTATTCTTCCATTTGTTACTTGAAGCGCATCTGTTCCTGAAGTTGTTCTTGCATTTGACGCTTGAAGCAATTCACTCCTCTCGCAGCTGCAAAACGTCACTTTTATTGAAGCTCTTCTAGCGTCCAAAGTATGATGTTTGGGTGATTACAAAACCAGTACCCCAAACAGGACCATCATACTTAGGTACTTCTAACGCTCGGCTCAGCAAATCATTGTGACCAATATAGGTCGCCAACTCAGGATCCTCCTATGTCATTAATCGCTATCACAAAAAGAATTACAATAATATTAGTTATTATAAATCATAATCATTTAAGTAAAGCTAATTCTTTATTGTATGCATAATCCAATACTTACACAGCATTATGCTACTCTTATTGCTTCTTCACTACTAATTTCACCTTTTTTATTTGTGCAATCGACTACCTATAAATCATGTCATGGTACCTGTGTAATATCTAAACTTGATTCTTCTATCTACGTATCAAAGTTACTTAGTTGAAGTTAAAAATTAGGCATACAAATTAGATACATATGAAAGAATCATTCGTTCTTTCAATTTTTTTTCTAACTGTCTGTACGATATAGGTCCTTGTGTGTACTGATATGCCATGTTGGTGGCGTTGGAGCAATTTTTCTGACTCAACTCTTGTTTAAATCCAAATGATTAATGTCAATAAATATTAATTACAAATAGATTATAAGTAGTAGGTAAAGTTTAATATATTATATTACTTGGAATTTCGGAGTTGTATGTGTTTTCAAAAACTTATCCCAAATTTCTTGAGTGATGATTCCTTCATACAAATCCGGTGGTGTACGAATGATATTCTCATTATCATTCCTCATAAAGTATTTTACAAGATCAGCACGAAAATTTCTCATAAGTTTACCGGCTGTTCTCAGCATGAAGTTCTTTTGATGATCACTCTCAATAATAAGACATCTCTGTAATAGAAATCCAAACATAATTTGTTAGATTAGAATTATAAGAAACAAAACAAATGAAATAATAAAGTAATTAATGTGTTACCTGTACTTGACCCCAGATTTCATCCCATATTGTTGCTTCACCCGTCTCCAATCTTGAATTGTAATAGGGACTTTGGCTCGAATTGTAGTCCCAATAAAATTGTTAAACGAGCTACTATTGGATCCAATTCAGTTTCCCTTTTCATCCTATTCTAGTTCTAACTTAATTCCATTGCTTCTCAATTTGATCAACCTGGCCATAATGGTCCTACCACAGGTTACGCTCTCATAAATCTTTCTCTAGCAATATTCATGGGAGCATCATCATTTTCACATGGTGAATCCATACTCCTGCAAGTTAAATAAACAAAACAAAACATTAGTGTATAGTGACAATCATATAAACGAAAGTAAATTAAATTGTAATATATCAAAACAACTAAAACATACAAGTTAAAAAGTCAAGGCACTCATTTTCTTATCCCTTTTCTTATTTGATTTAAAATTTTGTTCTTCATCATTCTTGTTGGATTGAGAATCATGTTTCTCTTGAGTCTCATAGTAGTACGAATTGATAGATTGACTCAAGTCTCCTCTTCATGATCATGTCTCATGTGTAAGGGTTCATCTTCATCTTCATCTACACCAATATCTTCTGACCTCAAAATCTCAAACGAAGGATCATACTGAACGATATTCAAGTATTCATTACTTTCAACGTCAACTTGTTCTTGATGATTGTTGTTTAATGGGAGTACAATGGACCAATTCTTCTTAGCAGGATCCAGAATGAAAAGCACTTGTTTTGCTTGTGATGCTAAAATAATAGGATCATCTTTATACCAAACTTTAGATATGTCCACTTGAATAAAGCCTAACTTATCTATTCGCAATCTACTATTGTAATTAAACCACTTACATTTGAAGATAGAAACCCTCAACATAGAGTAATCTAACTCCCATATGCGTTCAATGGCACCAAAGTATAACATTGGTACGTAGATTGGGTGTATGTATTTAGTACTGGATCTATGCCAAGAATAAAAAATAAGTGTTACCCTACTATTCTACATCATACTCCGTGTATCATGGTCTTGTGTATACAATGTGTAACTATTGATTGTATAACCGTTATAAGATAATACATTTAAACTCGGTCCCTTTAACAACCATTTCAATTTTTCAAAAACTGAATTAGAATTCCTCTCCATCTCATCATTAATTCTCTTTTTTAACTAACTAGAAAAATATTGATTGTGTTCTTTTGTTATCAAATTTTCATTCCTATCACCATATAATTGTTGAAGAGCATCCTTGTGTTCTTCAATATATGGTTCAACCTCATCAATGTTATGTAGAATATACAAATGAGCTTGCTCCCATTTATTCATTGATATCCTTATTAAATCCCGCCCACTTGTTCCTTTCCTGATCTTCGCCCATTATGACGAGACTTCGGGATCCCTATAGGGTCAACATTTGATAGAAAATTGGCACAGAAGTCACTTGCTTCTTCAACCATGTACCTTTCAGCAATACAACTCTCTAGTCGATATCTATTTTTTACATATCCTTTTAAAATTTTCATAAATCGCTCATTCGGGTACTTCCATCTCAAATACACTGAACCGCACAATTGAACTGCTTTGACCAATTGTATGGTTAAATGGACCAAAATGTCAAAAAATGAAGGTGAAAAATATATTTCAAGTTCACACATAGTACAAACAATTGGCCTTTGCAAATCTTGCTTCTTGGTTGAATCAACCACTTTATTGCAAATCAACTTGAAAAACATGCAAAGTTTAATGATGGTGTTTCTCACATTTTTGGATAACATGGACCGTATACCAGCCGCTAAGAAATTCTATATAAGCACATGGCATTCATGAGATTTAAGGTTCTTTAACTTTAACTCTTTCACTGATATAAGGTTCTTTATATTTGAAGAGTAGCCGTTGGGAACTTTAATTCGTTGCAAAAACTCACAAAATAATTTTTTCTCTTTCCTCAACATAGTATAAGTCGCCGGAGATAGATAAGTACGATGCCCTTGCTCAACCGGTGCCAACTCTTCTCTTATTCCCAAGTTCACTAAATCCAACCTCGCATTGACACTATCCTTACTTTTTCCTTGCATCTTGAGCAATGTGTCAATTAGACTATCATATATATATTTTTCTATGTGCATCACATCAAGAAAATGTCTCACATATAAGGACTTCCAATATGAAAAATTTCAAAGAAAATATACTTTTTCTTCCAACCATTTGTCTTGATTTTTTTTTGCAAAAGGCTTGCCAAAATTGTTATCCAAATCTTTTACCTTTTCAAAAATCTGAGCATCGGTCAACATCTTCGGTGGGCTACCTTCTTCTGAGTCACCATTAAAAGCCTTTTTGCACTTCCTCTAATGATGTTGTGATGGTAAGAATATTCGATGTCCCATGTAAACATTTTTCTTACAATGATCTAGTCATACTTAATGAGTCTCGCCTTCATATATAGGGCATGCATAATATCCTTTGATGTTATTTCCGGACAAATTACCATAAGCGAGGAAATCATTAATTATGCCAAAAGACATGGCTTTCAAAGTGAAACTTTCTTCCCTATACCCATCATGCACATTGACATCTTCTTTTCAAAGCAGCTTCAAGTCATCAATTAAAGGAGCCAAGTATAAATCTATATCATTCCTAGGTTTCCTTGGCCCAAAAATTAACATGGACAGCATTATAAACTTACGTTTCATGATCAAGTATGGAGGAAGGTTATAAATCATCAATAGCACCGGCCACATGCTATGTGTACTACTCTGAATACCGTGATGATTAATTCTATCAGTTGATAGTGCAATGCGTAGGTTGCTTACTTCATCCGTAAAGTTAGGGTACTCATGATCAATTCTTTTCCATTGAGGAGTATCTGCAGGGTGCCTAAGCTTTGTATCTTCAATCCTTTTACTGCATGTCAGGTCAACTTCTTAGCAATCTTTGCATTACTGTACAGTCGTTTGAATCTCAGAATAATAGGAAAATATCATAGGACCTTCAAAGGACTTTTTCCTTTTTTCTCCCCATATCAAGATGCTTGCATTTAGGGCACTTCTCTAACGATGCATACTGATTCTGAAATGATATGCAATTGTTAGGGCAATAATATGTAATTGTTAGGGCATGCATGTAGCTTCTTATAACCCATACCAGCTGTAGAGCAAAGAATTCACTTTGCCTCATATGTCTTAGTAGGAAGTACATTTTCTTTTGGAAGCATATCTTGCAAAAGTTCTAGCAGTGTGGTGAAACCCAAATTACTCAATCCAATCCACACTTTAAAGTTGTAAAATTTTAAGCAATTTTGTGTATTTAGTACTACCAACATATAATAGTTTCTCTACATCACCTTTCAACTTCTTAAATTCTTTAGGGCAATTATGAAACACTCCTTCAATGGCATTTAGCATTTCTTCAAGACCATCATCCTCATCACACATGCTTTGGTCAAACTCATTCGAAACACTACTTGTGGTATGCACCCGATGACTACATGCATTGTTTGTCTCACCAGCCATGCCTTGTCCATCGTGTATATGTTTGATCAATTCCGTGACACACTAAATGATCTAGCAAATAAAAATTTTGTTAAGATCTTTTGTATGCTCGAATGCAAATCTAATAAACTCTTTCCCTCCATCTATATATTCTGTTGAACACCAATCAGATGACATCCATTTTTTATCCATTTATACCTTCAACCTATTTTTAAAAAGTGGTTAGTTTCTTGACTATTGCATTTACTCATTACTTTTATCTTTTGTTAGTTATTTTAAAATAAATTATGCAGCATAACATCTTAAAAATTGAAGCTTTCCAGGTCTTAAACCTTCTCTTTTAATTGACAAATCATTAATTAATTAATGTTGTAGAATCATAACAATTTTTCACAACTCATAACCAAAGAAATCATATTTGCCAACACATATCAAAGGTAAATTAGAAAGAATTACAAGCCAACAAATAAAATGCAAGTGTTAAAAATAAATAATTATTTTACTTATGCAACTCATCAATAGCAATTACTAGAACACCTATAAATTATAACTACTATGTATCTTTCACATACAAACTATACACAATAACATTTAATTTTATCTCATTTATTTTTCAGCATATAAAAATGATAATAATATTTTCAGATTTCATAATAAATTAAATATAAAAGGCATTTAGCAAATAAACTATTAACTTCTAATAATATTACATTTATAAGCTCAAAAATTTAAAAACTTAGAGTGAATAGAAGCTTCAATAGAGTGAGTTGAAACTACAAACACAAATATGAAAAAACAAATTAGAAAAGCAAAAATAGAAAGATAAAGTTGCATGCATCCTTAAAAATTAAAAAGAAAGAAAGAAAAAGAGAGTAGGTACTTTCATGGGTACGGTGCAACAAATGAACTAAAGTTAATGAGGAGGTAGGAGGAGCATTGGGGTCAGTTTGGTCCAACAAATAGGACCAAAGGAAGTGGGGACGGTGATGAGTTAAGAAAAGAGGAGGGAGGAGGAATGATGTGGACTTTTGATGCAAAAAAGGAGGAAGTGGCATGAGTGATGAAAAGAGGAGGAGAGGAGAGGAAATGTAACAAGTGGGGACCTCGTGAGTGGGGACAAAAATGGAGAATGAGAGAAAAGGAAGTGGGGATGGTGAGCTATCTAAGTGAGAATGGAGAATGATGAAGTGAAAAAAGGGAATGGGAAGGACGGTACGGTGAGAGGGAACAATGGAGTAGAGAGAATGAAAGTGAAAAGCGGGAGTGGGGACGATGGTCAAAATAAAGGGAACTTTGGGGACTTAGATGGAGCAAGCACATGGAAGGAGGGGGTAGGGATAAAGTGAAGGAAGAGTGGGTGAAAATCTAGTCAAGAGATAAGGTTTTGACCAAAAAAAAACAAAAAAACAAAAAGCCACTTTGTGTGGCGCTTCCCTTGGGAAGAGCCACACCAAGTGTGGCATATGGGGACCAAGCACCACACAAGCACCACAAGCAATGGTGACATTTCCTTAAGGAAGCGCCACAGTTGCTTATAAAGCAGCTTGTGTGGCACTTGATCAGCCAAGAGCCATACATAAGGCCACCTCACACTTGTGCTGCTTACTTCAGTAAGCACCACAACATCCCTATGTCTAAAAAAAAATAACTAGTGTTGGAAGAAGTGCTACAAAACATGCGTCATTATTACCTATTTTTGTAGTAGTGTACGTTCCTTTCTTCCTTAGGACCTCATAGTGATTTTTCCTAAATATTATAGGACCTATACTTAACTATATATAATGGAATTGTGGGTTTCAGGGAAATGGAATGGTGGAGAAGAAGAAGAGAGGGCATGCAAGCTTCGGTACTCAGTGCATTGTTCTTACAAAGAGATCATTCGTGAACATGCGTCGTGATGCAGGCTATTACTGGTTACGCCTTGTCATATACGTCGCTGTGGCTCTAGGTTTGGGCACTGTGTTTTATGATCTGGGCATGAGCGAGGGGTCTATTAAAGTAAGAAAGAATCACATATATATTGGAACATGCATGCCTTGAGCCTTCACATGATCCCCTTTATATTTCTTATTATTAATAATACTTGTTTATCATTGTTTCAGGATAGAGGTGCACTTCTTGCGTTTGTTTCTTCCTTCATAACTTTCATGACCATTGGTGGATTCCCCTCCTTCGTTGAAGATATGAAGGTATATATACTATTCCTCTCTTCAATTCAAATGATCCATACGAGCTTTGAGATTTTAATTTAAAATATAATGTTGATTCCAATGACTCTTACCATATTAGCTTCCTTAATTTCCTCAAAACAATAAACTAGATTCTATATTTAGGACCGGAGGTAGTATTAACAAGTAGAAGGTGAGTCTTTGAGCAACGATGAGGTTTCTATCATGTGATTTAGAGATCAGGGGTTCAAATCCTAAAAACAGTCTTTTTGCTTGCGAGGATAAGGCTATGTGCATTTATTCCTACCCAGACCCCACATGGTAGAAGCCTTGTGAACTGAGCCCCTTTTTATTAGGATATATTACGTCTTACATTGATTAATTAAAAGATGAATTAAATGCATATATATAGCTTTGAAGTAGGTGTTATCAAATTGGCTTAAACTATTTTGATAGAAAGACAAAAACTAATATATACTAAATTCACTAAAACCGAATAAGGATATGAAGGTCTTCATTTTTACTGATGACGCAGGTATTTCAAAGGGAAAGGCTAAATGGGCACTATGGAGTGACAGCTTATGTGATAGGAAACACGTTATCTTCAATTCCATACCTATTCCTCGTCACTGTCATTCCGGGCGCCATAGCCTATTACCTCCCAGGCCTTCAAAAAACTGCTGAACACTTCATCTTCTTCTGTAGTGTCCTCTTTTCATGTCTGATGCTAGTTGAAAGCCTCATGATGATAGTGGCCAGCATTGTCCCTAACTTCCTCATGGGAATCATAACTGGTGCTGGTCTTCAAGGCATTATGTTGCTTGCCGGCGGCTTCTTTAGATTGCCCAATGACCTCCCCAAAATATTCTGGAAGTATCCTCTCCACTTCGTCGCCTTCCATAGATATGCCTACCAAGGTCTGTTCAAGAATGAGTATGAAGGACTCAGGATTGCTGGTAACAGTGGGGAATATATTCTAAGAAGCATATGGCAAGTTAACATGAGTTATTCTAAGTGGGTTGATCTTGCAATTCTTCTGGGGATTATTGTTGTGTATAGAGTTTCGTTCTTGGTGATCATCAAAGGAACTGAGAAGATAATGCCTTTGGTTTCTTCTTTGTTTTCTGGGCCTCCTAAGAAAAGCATTCGGCAGATCATGGTCAATCCATATGCTACTTCTTTACATGAAGAGGATACATAAATTAAATCCAATATGAGTATAATTAGAATAAATAAGCTACTAGTATTTATGTATGTGTCTACAAATATCAGTGTAATGAGTAGAGTTGTTAGTTATTTCCCACCTACTCAATGTAAGGCTCTAATTTATATCAAGAGCCATTCACTTCATGTATGAACAGAGGGGTTAGATCCTCACCTAGAAGGAGGTTAATATCATATTTATTTCCGTGATCAATGTATTGGACTTTGCTAATAAAATATTAGTGCACTTCCTTTCCTAATTTGTACAATATATATAAGTTATTTCTAAAAATATTCTTTGGTTCATAACATAAGCCACCAAGCTAGAAAGTAATTAATATTTATTTGTAAATTTTGCCCCTATAAAAGTGTAATTGATTCAAATTTTTTGTAAATCAATAAAATATCTATATTTATTTTATTTAATAATATTTATAAAATATTTCACAAAAAGTGGCATCTCAATTCTCAATTGAATAACACTTCTATTCTAGCTTTTCACGGAGCTTTTGGGCAAAAGCTCCACACATGTGAATAATAGTATCAGCAAAAAGCTCCTCACATGTGAATAATAGTATAAGGGACGTTAATTAGTACTCCCTCCGATCCTAATTATAAGACAAAGTTGACTTTTTTGGAGAAATTAAGGAAGCCAATTAAATTACTGTAGAGTGTTTATATTTTTAGTATCCTTAGATTATATATTAGTTTATTAGTCAAATTAATTAGTTTGGAGAAAAAAATAAAAATATAAATACTCTAGAGTAATTTAATTGGTTTCCTTAATTTCTCCAAAAAAGTCAACTTTGTCTTATAATTAGGACCAGAGGGAGTAGCTACTTAAAGGTCCATCATGTATTGCTGTATCTTTTTGTTTTTGTTTTTGTTTTTGTTTTGTATCCTTTCAGTTTCTATTTATTTGTTTGTCTATTTGCTTGTTTTAAGTGAGATGTGCTTTATTCCTGTTTGTTACTTTGTTTAAGGAGGTTTATGTGTCAATTTGGGGATTTGAAAGTTTGTCAAGTTGCCATCTACAGTTTTGGTATTCTCTGTTGGTTTGGCTATCAAAAGTCTGTTTTGTCAATGATTACTTTGGATCTCTATGACTTTCAAGTTTCATCACTTTATGTGCTATTTCAACTCCAGCGAGAACCATATAAAGGATTGCTTTCTTGTTCATTCTATTGAAATGATGCTTGGGCTGTTCAATATGCAACGTGTTCATCTTTCACTCTCACATATGTATGTGATAGAAACAATTGATGCTTACGTTTCCATTCTCTATCCATTTAATTAATAATTAATTATTTATTGAAGAGAAAGAAACGAGATTAATTGTGATTGAAAAGCATCCGACAAGTAAAAGATTCAGATAAGATTCCCAAAAAAATCATGAGAAACTTGCTGATCATGTTTAGAATAATTTTAAATATGACTGATATGTGTTTTGTAAGTTCTATAATATAATTAAAAATAATAAAAATGATTACTTTTGTATAATATGCAAGATTTTGATTTAATGTAAGGGAGAAAAAGATTGTGTTTCCATTGGTGATACCAAGTGAGCCCTCTTAATTGTTCTTATATATTTGTCTAAGAACTAAACAATATAATTGTGAAGGTAAGAATTTAGTTTTAATTAGAAATGATGCTTATTATTAGTCCTGTCAAAATGATCTCTACTCTGGATCTGTTTTGATCTGTTGTATACATTATACTAAGTGGAATTAACGAGATGCTGTTTTAAAATTTGGACAAGAGATGATCGAAGTTGTGCGATAATATGTAATAAATGAAGATAGGTAATGAACATTTTTTTGAACTTTGACTATAGAATGAAGGAAGCCGATAACTCATGAAGAGCGACTCCAAATTTTAAAGCCTAAGTTGGTTTGGCATCTCTGATGAATACAATTTCTCTGAAATGCAGAAAAAATTTAGTAGTACTATGTACACACACACACGCATATTCTCAGATATGATGGATTTCTACTTGCAACAAGTGTAGTTAGAAGACGTAACTGCAAAAAAAAAAAAAAAAAAAAAGTTTGAAGACTCACAAAAGAGCCATGAAACAGTATTTTCTACTAACTCTATTATTATTCCATAACATTAAAAGCTACAACTAATATTGAAAAACCTCATTAAGTATATGATAAGGAAGAGGAATGAACTTTCTTTAGGATTTTTTTGGTATTGTAAATTAAAGAGGTCAACCAGGTGGAACCCAGAATAATTTTGAATTTTTCTTCACTGCGCATTCCCCTATCCCTTTCTTCGTCCAGTCGTCTGACAAAATGTTTTCCCCCAGAAAATGACAGAAATAGTTGAAGGAAAAAAAAAAATTTACGCATAAACTAAGTTTCTGTGTTTTCTTGGTATCTAAATTTATATAACTTTATAGTTAGGAACAGTGGGAGTGTAATACATAATATACAATAACTTTATAAAAATGATGAATAGAGACAATTCAATTTTTTTACTAAAAGACAATTTTGATGATACAGAGGATTCAAATTGGAATTTGCTACAGAGATGAAAAAATTTTGAGAAAAATGACAGAAAAATATCATTTGAATTATAAAAATTTCAAAATGTCTATTAAATTAACAAAAGGGTAAATAGGTGCTCTGGTAAGAATATGAGATTTTGAAGTTTGGGTGTTAACAATTTAAGTATAGACAATTAGAATTTAATAATAACAATTAGCAACTTGGATATAT
Organism: Inga leiocalycina; assembly: GCA_963242795.1. Lineage (NCBI taxonomy): Eukaryota > Viridiplantae > Streptophyta > Magnoliopsida > Fabales > Fabaceae > Inga > Inga leiocalycina. The sequence continues at coordinate 68,097,868 of OY725321.1, forward strand.
ACAATGATAACTTAGAGATCTCAACTTGTCAATCTCCATACCCAAGTTGTTAAGTCTCATACCCAAGTTGTCAACACCTAAACTTTAAAATATTATATTCCTATCAGATTACTTATTTATTATTTTGTTAATTTAGTAGACATGTTGTACTATTGTAATTCAAATGGTATTTTTCTGTCATTTTTGTCAAAAAAAATTTATATATATTTTTTTCCTTAAATATGTATTTAAGGCGTGTGTTTGACCAAATTTTGAAATGAATTGCAGGGAGATTAGGTTCAAATACAAGACAAGCAGGGGAAATTCTTATTAATGACACAAACAAGCACTTGCTTATGTAACCCGGCTATACCCTTTTCATCCATTTCCCATGAGAAAAATCAGTGTCTTCCCGTCGTTTCCAATGTCTAAATGCAACTTCTTTGTATTTTAATTTGTTACTTTTAAGGGAAAATCCAAAAAAAGAAATACTATTAAATTAGGCAAAAGACAAATAAGTGTCACTAATTTGCAAAATTCCATGTCAAATCAAAAGGAGGAATCTAGCATAATGAAATGTTGGAAATTTACTTATATGTCATTCTTCAATTCTTTTTGTCTCCTTCCTCTTTCCTCTTTCTTTTGTCTCTCTCCTCTTTTCCTCTTCCATTAAATCCCCGTTTGAACTCTTCTCCTACATCCATTGTCTCCACTTATAACACTCTTATTTTATTTTCACTTTTTTCAGAATATTAGTGCATAGTGCAATGGGCAAACAGGAATAGTATAAAAATACTGATATTACTTATACAATGTGCTTGATTATCTTACAGGAATTTCCCCATAGGGGTGTACATAATGTTTATAGACCTTAAAATGATAAAGGTCTTTAGATAACCAATGTCTCCTCTTGTACTGGTCTGGAACCTTCCGTGGCTAGTAATTACGATTCTGCCCTCTGAACCACTGCCTGCTGCTGAAACTTTTTACATTTATGGAAAGGGTGAGATTCAAAGAATCTCAGTAGTAATATATATTCAGACATATACGATGTGAAAATAAATATGCCATGCACCATGTTATGTAAAATGATATAATGTTGTATGCACATTGTCTAAGGCCAAACGATTGTTTAACCTTGGCTTAACCCTAGCTTAATCCTGCACCAATCCTAGCTTAAACCCATGCCTCCGTTTGGGTCATAGACCACAACTAAGCTAATATGCATGTCCAAGACACTATGCCCTTGTTACAAAAGAGGGTATACACAAACATATAATAATCACATAGTGTATGAAAGAAAGAATTACTACCTGGAATTGCCCTTTCCTGCTCTACTGGCTGTTCAATACCTTTGATCTAGCTTGGGCTATTGATATGTCCTAAAATTCGAAATGTACAAGAATTGAGTTGAGACTCACTCATGTACTATTTTAAACTCTTCTAAACTCATTTTGTTGGTTATCAATAACAGTTTCAGCAATTTCTACACAGTGCAGTTTCACAGTTTTTTAGAAAACTGGCAGGTTTTTAGTCAACTTTGAAAAATCATTATTAATTCTAGAAAATTCCAAATTGACTAATTCCAAAGCCTAAGTGAAGCTATTTAAGTTTATTTTCATGGAAAAATACATAAGTCTAGTCATCATAACCACATTATTCCCAGAAATTCGGCAAACCTCCACTATTCCAGATTGTATTCCAGAAATAGGGCACAACTTCAGAAATCCATCTCTTTTAGTATACTAGTCCAAAAATTATGATCCACCTATCAAATTAAAGCTCTACATCTCTACTTTAACCTTGTAAAGTTTCATAATATTTGGACAAGGTTTGACTAATGAAATTCATTTCACAACAACACTGCCTCCAGGAATCAAATCAAACAACATTTTCCCTTAACTTCAATAAATTCCAGATTTACATCCAAATTTCCAAAAATCATGAACACATATATTGCCACACAATTTTCCCTTGTAAACACAATGGGAACATCAAAAACATCAAATTCTATCTCTAACCCTAAGTGAACAGTAGCTGGAAAAATTTCACAATAAAAAAGGTAAATTGGAGTTTCTTGATTTTAATCCCTAAACCACCATCTTTACACCTCTAATCACATGTTTAATCATTTAAACACTAAATACACATGATTCATGGAAATTTTGGTAGCATAACCCCATAGGGTTTCATCTTTCCATTTCCACAAAACAACCAAATCCAAGCCAAACACAACAACAACAACCACAACAACATCATACTACTCAAGAGGATCAAGCATTGGAGATTACCTCTTGATTGCTCAACTTTCTCTCTCTAGGATGCCACTGAGCTCTCTCTCTCTTATCTCTTGATTTTGCTTGCTAACCATGATTTTCAAGAAGAATAAGAGGTTAGAAGAGGTTCCCAAATGATTTAGAAGGCATAAGCACTTGAAATCAAGCCTCTTACCTTGGATTTTTAGCTTGAACCCTAGCTCTTCTTGTTCTTGAGCTCTCAACTTTGTTCAACTCTCTCTCTCTCTATATTTTGGTTCAGCTGAATGAAAATGAAGCAAAGAGAAAGAGAAAAGTTATTTTAAAATATCATCTTTATCCCTTTTTGTTTATGTTATTATATTGCTATTGTAACACATGCATATTTTCCTTTGATCATCATCTTTCTCTTCCCTCATTTACTTGGCCCAAGTGCACTCCTCAATTGACCAAAAATATGCTCTTCAATTACCACAACGTACCTCCTCCTCTTATTTTAGTTTGAGTTGCAAATGTTGACCATATGCCATCATCTTTTTTTCCTCTTTTGACCACTTGCCAAAATTGTCCCAAATACACATAAATGCCAATAAATTATTTTTCCCTTCCTTTATCTTTTTTTAGAAAAAAATGAGTGAATAATCTGGAGAAAATATTTGCCTTTTACTTAATATAACAAATTACCATTTTGCTCTTACATTTTGTGATTTTTGCACAAGCTGACAGAATTTTCATCAAACTTTAAAAATTCATATATTTATTTATAGATGTCTAATTGAGGTGGTTCCAAAGGCTATGTGACCCTTATTAAGTCTATTTTCAAGAAAAAATATAGCGTTTTGCCAACTCGAAGATCAAAATTCCCAGAATTATCGTTTTTGTACGCTGCCATAGAAACTTGCCAATTTCATTTGGCTAACTTCAAAAATACATAACTCTTTGTGTACATCTCCAAATGAACTATGTAACCTATCAAATTAAAGCTTGATAAATCTACATTTATTATAGAAAATTTCATAGGCATTGGACATCATTTGCCTATTTAAAAACGTCACACAACAAGAATGCTACATTGGGAAACTCACTGGCAGCAAATTCAAATGTTTAAAATTTGTGTTCCAAACATAATCATGTTGTGTGTGACCACCAATTGCCTTATTTTTTCATTCCACATGCTCTCTACTTCACCTTTTTATTCCCTTTAATATAAGGAATTTTGGTAATTGAAATTTGGGATGTTACACCACTCTTTCCTCAACTTTGTTGCTACCGTCGACCTTGCTGAGAATGAATTGCCACCATGGACTATGCATCATCGTCGAAGCTACCGTCTCCTCCTCTTTTGTCCTTTCTCACATTAATGAGAATGAAGCTTTCTCCCTTCTTTAATGGCAATTCTTTTCGATTTGGTTCTTTGGTGGCAATGGAGTAACAGTGAAACCGAGGAATGACGAGGATTCTATGTTGCCAGATCTTTGACAGACTACATGCTCCACCTTGTTAGATTCAGAGTTTTGATGATAAAAAACTTAGGATTATTTGAATAAGAATATATTATTTGGTTTAAAGAGATTCATATTGTTTAATACTGTAGATTATTCGAATAGTCAAATTGTTATTCGAATAGGAAAACATGTTTCAGTCAATAGCTATTCGAATAACCCTTAGCTTATTCGAATAAGCAATGTGTTATTCGAATAGTGAATATGCTTTTCGAATAAGATTGTATAGTTGAAGAATGAGGTATTCAAATAGACATAACCCTATTCGAATAGTAAGCCTTCACTAATTTTTCTAAATTAACTTAAGACAAGACCTATTCGAATAGTTAAATTGTTATTCGAATAACAACTTCATTTTTTCAAGGTCTCATCTAAAAAGGTTATTTGAATAATAATATAACTATTTGAATAGCGAGAGAAGTATTCGAATAGTATTCTACAAAGGCTAAGATAGATTTAAAGATTAAAGGCATGTCTATTTGAATAGTGAGAGCATTATTCGAATAAGATACTCACCTATTTCAAAAACCAAATTCAAAAGCTTATTCGAATAGTCTTTATGTTATTCGAATAAGGTTTCTCAGTAAGCTTATTTGAATAGTCAAATGTTGTATCAGAATAACTCTATATTTGTTGATTTTAGAAAGTTTATTCAATTAGAAAGAATTGTATTCGAATACACATTATTATGAAAATGTGTAACATCCTAATTTTTGCTAACACTTAGAGTTAATTATAGCTTAACTTTTATTTAGTCAAAGAATTAGAATAAATTAATAATTTAAAAAGAAGTACCAATGTCCAAAAAAAATTAAATTAGTGCCTTATAAAAATAAATAAATAAATAAATAAAAATATATAGAAAGGAAATACCTCTTGAAAATAATTATTTTTAATATAAGAATATGTGTGTGTGTACTTACCTTATTAATTGGAAGTAAAATAGAACAAAAAAAAAAGGGAAAAATGTTGTCTGAGTAAAAAAAAAATTAATATTTTAATGAAAAGCAAAACCCTAACCCCACCCTATAAATACCCTCTTCTCCTTTTCTTCATTCTCAGCCGCCGTAACTCCTTACTATTGCATTGCAAGTATCTCCTTTTTTTTCTTTTCCTCTCATTTCTTCTTCTTGTCCGGCGGGTTCTCTTGTTTTTGTCTTGTCAAATCTTTTACTTGTCATCTTTACTCCTTCCATGGTTTCCTTCCTATCTTTATCCAACTGTGAATGTCTTGTCTTATTTTTTTCCCCCAAAGTCATCACCACACTGTTTCCACCAAACCATAAATATATATAGCTTCATATTAAATTCATCTCTCCTGACCCACTTATTGTCTTCGTTTTTGGTGAGAAGATCTTTTATAGTTACTCCCTCTCTCATGTTTCTTTTCAACTAATTTATTCATACTTTAAAAACAAACAAAAAATGTCTTCCCGTGAGTGATACTGTGTGTGGGTGTTGTGAAAATATATGTGTGTGTTTTCTTTTCTTTCTCCCACCTCATGAACCAAATCATTTTTTTTCCGCCATTCTCTTTGGGTATGTACATCTGAGTGTATATACAAGTGTGTCTATATATATTTATTTGCTCTCATGGTGTTTTGTCCTTTCTTCTTTAATGTAAGTATGTAGATTTACATATTAGAACTCATTTCTTATTTCTTATTTCACTTCCAGCCTAAAAGTTTCATGGATATACATATTTAAATCCCTTTGATCCACTCAATATTTGATCTCTCCTCGGTTTCACTTCATGAGCATCCTTCCAAGGTTGTGTGTGTGTGTGTAACTCTCAACAAAGACCCACGTCATTTTCTTTTCAATGCTACTGTGAGAGTTTATGTTTACATCTATTAGACACACACACCCTATTAATGGGCCCACATTCACTCATTATTCTTTCTTCACTTCAGTCAACACATTGGGCATTTCAAAAGGACACACTACAATACTTCCCTCTTTTCTTCTTGTTTTTTTTTGAGTGCCACGCCTTTTCTGTCATTTTGTTTTCACTAATCCCTCTATATTTTAGTGCTTGTTCACATAAACATCTAAGTCCTTTTTATTCAATTATAGCTATATTTTTATATTTACTTTCAGGTACATCCCGAATTTATTTTTTTTTTTTAAAAAAGGAAGAAGACATAACTAATTCCTATAGTGTAGCCCTAGAATAATTTTAGGGTAGTTTGGGTCATATATGGATAGATATTTATAATTGTGACCTTGTAGATTCTCTTTGAGAGCTTTGGAGTAGCTTTTTGTGTGATTACCTGTGAGCTAGGGAGTAGCAGGTAACTCTGAATATTCTTTCATATACTTGTGAATAGTGTATGATTTTGAATGACTGTATTTTTTTTAAAAGAAAAATGGACTGAATTATATGTATATGTGTTTGTATTATAAATTCTCAAATAAGTAGTGTTACAAGTAAATTTCTATATAACTCATTATATTCATATAATTAATGATTTAATGATAATTAATGTATTATTGGATTATTATTTCATTTTTAGCATGTTTGAATATGTGATGATATTTGATATGAATGGAAGCATGAATTATTGTACTTTATCTTTTAATGATATTATATTTATCACTGTCATGGCGGTTGCATCTGTGATGGGTTAGAGTGAGGAGGAATTTGTATGTTGAGATCTTTTACCACGTGGTATGCCATCACTCGGTGCACAGTGGATGGCACTTGTCAGGGCCCATTCTTCCATGTTTTCCTTTAGCCGGGATTTCATTAGAGCTGTTGGACATGTGACACCTCCTTAGTTGCATTCTTTTAAGGAGGGGAGCCATAGTCCAAACTTAAGCTCTACACCTTTGGCCGGGTGTATCTTAAGAACTGGTGAGCTTGGGACAATCCAGTTAAATGGATGGGTTTCTGTTGGACTATGTGTTAGCCTATGGCTCCAGTCAGCGGAATAAGGATGGACGGTGATATAAGGGAGGTTGCGTCTTACATATTGCATATTGCATAATTGTATATTACATGTTGTGATGAAAATACAGATTGCTATAATGGTGATTAAACTTATTTTTGTCTTGTATGAGAATTATGGTATATATGAATATATATGTAATCAATTCCTTTTTATCATATGATATTTGCTTGTGTACAGTAGAAACTTTCAGTAGTTACTGAGACGTGGAATCTCATCCCTATATATTAATATTTTCAGGTGATTGTTCTAGTAAGGAGCAAGGGAAGGCACCTATGGAGTGAGCCTTGGAGGCTCTTTTGTGCTCCTAGAGCTCATGTTATGTCATTTATATTGCCATGACCTTAAGACTTCCGCATTTTAATTTGTTTTGAGGAAATATTTTGAGGATTTGATTTAACACTGTGACTTGGGCTTTATTTGAACTGATTTATATTTTAATGGTTTGAATGTTAAACATCCTTATTGGCAATATTTGAATTACTATGGTTAAGTATTTGGTATTTTTGATTTGAGGCGTTACAAAATGTATTTGAATAACAATGTTTGTATTCAAATAAATCCATTTGGTTTACAAAGAGGACTATTCGAATAAAGGTCAGCTTATTCAAATAATCTTAGTGCAAATAGACCAAATACTATTCGAATAGTAAGAAGAGTATTTGAATAGTCTTCAACTGAAAAAGAGTCATTCTATTTGAATAGTAAGAAGAGTATTCGAATAGTTCATTGATCCAGAAAACATAGTATAAAACCAAAGATTTAGGAAATCAAAGAAACTTTTGTTGAAACCTTTAATCTTGCTTATTATATTATTTTGCATGATTAACATCTTTTTAAGCAAGTTTCAAGGAATTTCTTCATCAAAAGTTTGAAGACCAAGAAAAGTAGATTGTGTCAGAAGCATTAAATGCTAACCATAACTTCAACCAATACATTCTCTCTTCTCCAACGGCTATATTCCAAAACACAAGGAATGTCCAAAAAAGCATTAGCATTGTAACGGACAAATGGAATGCTCACAACGGTCACTAAATTCACTTCAACTATAAATACGAAAGCATTCAAAGTGGAGAAACTACTGAACTGTGAAACATTTAGGTCTATTGTTAGTGCACTATTTATTTCATCATTTTATCTGTATTCTGTACTTCAGTGTTTATTCATACACTCTGTGAGAGAGAGTTACTTCAAACACTCAATATTTATTATTGAGATAACTTAAGGTTGAAGAACGTTAAGTAGGATATTTATTTACATTGTGTAAGGGGGACTGAGTGTTCGGAGAAGGAACTTGTAGTGTATTAAGATGTCAAAGACCCACTGAATCTTGGAAGATAAAGTTAAAAATTCAGAGGCAATATGAGGACTGGACGTAGGTCAATTAAGTTGTGACCAAACCAGCATAAATCCCCAGTGTACACTTCGGTGATATTTCTCCATCCCTTAACTTTAGTTTTACTTTATTTAATTCCTTTTAAATTATTATTTTTCATTAAATTTTTATTATCACCCTCTCTTTTGGGTGAAACGCTCGCACTAACACACCTATTGTTGTGTGGATTGTGGTAGTGATAGGCTTTGGTGAGGAAGAATAATGGTCCACCTCAGATCTTCTGGGTTGCGATTTTGGCCGGAGTTGTGCATTTTAAGTTTGATTTGAGTTTTTTTCTTGAATTTGAGTTTGTTGAGTTTGATTTCTGGGTTGAAATCAAACTTTGACAATTTTTCATAAGAGTTGCGTATTTTTGATATCTGGTTAGACATAAACAGCAAATCAATCTATTTTTTGGTATTTGATTTCTATGGATTGTTGATTTGTTGTTCTTATTCATGGTGGTTGTCTATTGAAACTACATTATTTGATACTTTTACGATCATATGTGGGTTTTGTCGTGGGTTTAACGACTTTATCATTCTTTTTCAAAATTTTTTATCTAGGTATAATTTTCATAGCACAAGTTTCAAGGGTTAATAACAATATATATATATATATATATATTAACAACATGAAATTATTAACAACTTCATCATCCTTTTTCACAACTTCTTATCCAAGCATTATTTTCAAGGTACAAGTTTCAAGGGTCAATAATAAAATCAGTATATAGATTATCAATATGATATTTTAAATTAACAAATCCATCATCCTTTTTTACAACCTTATATCCAGGTCTAATTTTCAGGTCACAAGTTTCAAGGGTCAATAACAATATCAGTATATAGATTAACGTGAGAATTTAAATTAATGACTTCATCATCCTTTTTCATAACTTCATATCCCCAAAAACCAATAACCCTATAAGTTTTAAAGGTCAATAACAATACCAGCATATAGATTAATAACATGAGAATATAAATTAACGACTTCAGTATCCTGTTTCACAACTTCATCCATTCCATATGCTATTTCAAATTGTAATCAGGGGCATATTAGTCAATTTGAAAGATTTGGAGAGATTTGGAAACAATCTCCCGCTTGCGGAGGGTATTGTGTATGCCTATTCTTACCATATCCCATATAGTGGGAGCCTTATGCACTAGGTCACCTCTTTTTATTACTCTCTCATTTCTTTTTAGAAGAAAAAATAAACTTAATCATGTAGATTTAAAAGTGGGTTAGACACAATAAGGATGTTAAAAATGCAACTTTTTTGCAAAAATACCCTCATTTAAGGGGAAGAGAGAGAATGTGTGGAAATTAAGTACAATAATTTTTGTAATATAAGTACTTAAATGAGTTTAGAATGGGAAATTAACAAATATTTTTTTTTTGAAACAACCTTTAAAATTTTCTTATAAAAATGAACAAGCCATTGGTGGTAGTTGTTTTTTTATAAAAAGGAATGGATGGAATATAATATATTACGTCTTACATCAATTAATTAGAAGATAAATTAAAGGTATATAGCTTTGAAGTAGTGTGTTATAATTTTAACTTAAACTATTTTGATAAAAAGACAATACCTAATATGTACTTAATTCACTAAGACATAAGAAGAATATAAAGCTCTTTATTTTTACTAATGATGCAAGTATTACAAAGGAAAAGGCTAAATGGGCACTATGGAGTGACAACCTATGTAATAGGAAACACCTTATCTTTATAAGAAATAGGACTTGTGAAATATAGTTAAAATTGTTGTCGTTTAACTATTGTCCTTCAGTATATATCATGTTATGTGTATATTCTCGCACATTGCTCAATGATTCAGTTGTCTATATATATTAGGTGTCATTATGGTCATTGTTGACTATGTGTGTAAATGCAATTCTTTAATTAATGAGAAAATATCTTTTCTCCATACCATGTGTTTTGGTTATGGCATTGAAGGCACTCAACATAGTACCAGATCGCTGCGTCGATCACCACCGTTAATTCAAGAAGATCCTTGCAATTAATTCAAGAAGCATTAAGATCACCATTTGATCAAGAAGAGCCATAGAATAGAGGCCTGCACATGGCATCGTCTTCGACAAAGAATGCCTTAAACTCAAAAGAACCCTAACTCATCTTGTTAGATCCCATGTTTTGATGATAACAAAGCTTAAGAAAGTGTTTTACAGTAGATACATTGTTTTAGAAAGGTTTTCAAAATATATAATGAATGTTTTATGTGAAAATCAGTTGATCACTCAAGTAATATGTTAAAACTTGGTCAGTGATCTCTCAAATAGTGGTGAATATTTTTATAAATCTTTTTCAATTCATCACTCGAGTGACCACTCGAGTGATGCGTTTGTGAAAAATAAAAGATCACCACAGTGCTCACGGGAAGTGCTAAACTAATCGGACTTTAGATACTCGAGTGACTATTCGAGTGATGTAAAAATTTGCCATCATTTCCACTTTACCATGGTGACCAAGATAGTGATCTAATTTCTAGAAAATATTTTTTCTGGAAAGAGAATTCAAACTAGATCATTCAAGTGACTACTTGAATGATATTTCAAAATTGTCATCACTATTACTTCTCCACAGTGATCTATCCTAATGATCAGTTTACTAAAAATATTTTAAAGAGAAAATCACTCAAGTGACCACTCAAGTGATGTGTTAAATTTTCATCACTATTACTTCACCATAGTGATCTATTCCAATAATCAGCCTTCTGAAAAATTTTCTAAGAGAAGGCCACTCAACTGATATGTGAAAAAAAATGTATCACTAGCACAGCACCACCGTGACTCTGGTTGTGCTTAGTATTTTTGAAAAATTTTCCAAGAATATATCACTTGAGTGGTGTATAAAAAGAGTATCACTACTACTGCACCATGGTGATGCTATTTGGTGATCTGTTTCTCTTAAAACCAAAAGAAGCATGATCACTCAAAGTGATCACTTGAGTGATCTAGTTGCACTCATCACCACTAGTTCATCACAGTGAAGTACCTAGTGATATGTTTCAAAAGAAAGAAGATCACTTGAGTGTCCACTTTAGTGATCATATTTTTATATATCACTACCATATCACCACAGTGAGCCAGCCAATGATCTGTGTCAACACCCGTTCCCATTTCTATATGGCAGAGTGATAAAGATCAAATTCCACAGGCATACAGAAAGTACAAATGTACTGATAAAAGCATTTGTTTACATATAAGAAACAACAGTGCAGAATTCGATATTATTTATAATTTCGTCCAAAATATTCAAAAATAACTATATATAACCATTATTCCTCACCTCGGGATCTATGCCCATCAATTTCCTGTGTCTGCACCCTTGCCTTTGGATCCGCTAACTCCCACTGGCACATTTTGTTTATAAAAGGGCTGAGATTCCAAGGAATCCCAATAGCAACATACAGTCAATCATATAAAATGCGAAAATTAAATATGCAATACACCATATAATGTAAAATGAAAATTCATAACATAATGTGTATATACACAATTCTCAGCCAAATCGCTATTTGGATCACCTACATGTACCTCAGCTAGGCCCCTAACCACAGCTAGGTAATGTACCCCAGGGGTACCTCAGTTGGGTACTTAACTACAGTAAGTTAACATACCTCAGGCACCGTGTTCATATCACAAAATATAGTAACATACAACATATCAATAATCACATAGTATATGAGAGATAAAGTTACCACCTTAACCCTTTTTCTTCTTGATTTACGTGCCTTGTAAAGCGTGCCAAACTTAGGCTTCCAACTCAGTCCTAAAATATCAAATGTACAAGAATTAGGTTAAAACTTATTCATGTACCATTTTAGGTACTTCCATAGTGTTTATAGTGTTAATATAAGCCATTATGAAAATTTACCAAAATGCCCCCGAGGGCTCGGCCCCAACTTACTCGGTCCTATCATACTTTTCCCGAAATTTTGACCTAGGCTATTCGAATATATTTTTGTCTAAGGAATCCATTTCCGGATATAAAATTATCAAATTCACTACCAAAAGACCAGAATGCCCTTGGCAGCCCCTATTTTAGGGTTTCAGGAGCGTTTTGGTAATTATGCTTTTTAGGGCTTTTCTAGAAAAATGGTCAACTGTAACCCCACCTAATTTTTCCTCCTGAACACAATGGAATTATCAGAACATCAAAAATCCAACTCTAACCCCTGAACTAAAGCTGGCCAAAATCCTAGGGTTCTCCGGGAAAAGTTGGGGTTTTCCAATTCCGACTCCACAGACTTGCTCCTTTCTATTCCTATCCACTTTATTAACTATTTAATTACGTTAAAACCACCATTGAGACTCAATTTGGGCAGCATAATGTTTAGAACACAACCTTTCCCAAATTTACATTCAAAGCCAATCCAGCAGAAATTCACCGATTAAATTACTCACAACAGCCAAAACAATCAGTATTTGAAGTTTATGAAGTTACCTCTTCTTCCTTCTGGCTTTTCCTCTTTTGTCCGAAACTCTAAATCCCTTTAACACTGAATTTTTACTTCAAACCCTTAAATAACATAGAAGAGAAGCTTAGAATAAGGATTATACATGTTGGGAACCAATTCACTAAAAAAAATCAACCTACCTTGTGAGATTTTCTTCTCCTTCTTTCTCTACAATTTCACACAATTCTCTCTCTCTCTCTCTCTCGGCTGCCAATGGCGTTGGAAATGGCTGAAGAAGGAAGAGAGAAATTCCTTTTATCATATATCACATGATATTGTAATTATTTATTTAATTTCCAAAAATTCCAAACTTTGAATTTTCATGTAATAATTTCTATCTTCATCCAATTGTGTCATAAGCTCAATTGACATGCAACTAATAATTATCTCTTCATGTTACATGTAAGAGATGCCTAGGGATCCTTTCCTTTTGTCTCAATTGGCTTCAAAACTTGTTCAAGTTACGTGTACACTTTATGTCACAATTTTGGTCAAATTTGCACTTTTACTCCAATTTCTATAAATTCATATTTATTTGACCAAAATATTTTAAATTCATATTTCCCCATTATTTTCCTTAATTAATTGAAACTAACTTCAATTAATTGGAAAATAATTAATTTGGTACTTGTTTGAAAAAATTACAAGTTTGCCATTATATTTCTCTTCATTTTCAGATTCCTGGCAGATTTTCTATCCAAACTTTGAAAAATCATAACTAAATTTATAGACATCTTATCAAAGTGATTCCAAAGGCTATAGCACCCTTATGTAGTCTAGTTTCAAGAAAAAATATAGCCCTTGCCAATTGGAAGCACAAAATTCCCAGAATTAAATTATTTGAATGTTGTTCCAGAAACTCAACAGTTTTTTTGGGTTAACTTCAAAAATTCATAAATTTTTGTACATAGCTCTAATTGATTCATATAACTTATCAAATTAAAGCTTAGAATGTTTACTTTCATTATGGAACATTTCATAAATTTTTGTCATCATTTGGTCATCTAAAACCACATGATAAACTCTCTACCTCGTGGGCGATTTCACTAGAAACATTTTTCACCTTTTTATTTCCAATATTTAATTCTCATGGCCATGAATATTCACCATTTTATTGAATATATTACATATTTACAATACATTCTTGGTGAATAAAATTTGAGGTGTTACAATCTGACTTGTTTTCAAATTATCTAAGTGAAGGTTACTTGAGTGATGCAGTTTTAGAAAACAGAGTAGTGTCTCATAAATCTTGATACTCATTCAAATATATCCTAAACATGTCATATTTGTTTCTAATTTGTCTAACACATCATTATACTAATTCTTGATCATATTATATATGATTAATCAAGGATTAACACAAGATTAGAAAAAAGCACTTTTTGAGTCAAAGCATTAAATGTACCAAGCTTCAAACACGTTTCAAATCCTCTTTGTCTCCAATGGCTAAATCAAAGGACAAAAGGAACAATCTGACATACTAAAATGAATCGAATCAAAGACCTAACATTCCAACAACTACATTCAAGAGCAATGGTCATCAAACATTCTCACATTATAAATAGAAGAGCATTGAAGATGGAGCAACAACCAACACTGTGCATTTACTGTTACATTCATTACTAAGTCCCAAAGCTCAATCTCTATGTGAATTTGCACTTCAGTGTTCATTTATTTACTCTTGTGAGAGAATATACTTAAGAATTTACTTAAGGTAGTGGGATCTTGAATAGGCATTGATTGTAAAGTGTAACGGGGAGCAGGTGTTATTTGAAGAAGAACTAGCCTGTATTGAGGTGCTAAGAGCCATATGAATCTTGGTCAAGTAGTTTGGACTAAACCAGTATAAATCTCTTGTGTCCACCTTCATTGATATCTATCTAACTCTTCTCTCTTTATTTAGTTAGTGTTGAAGTTTAAAATTTCTACACTAACCCAATTCACCCCCTCTTAGGTGAAAAGCTTGAACTAACATATCTCTCACTTCACCGCACACACATATGGCAAAAGCAAACCCTGATTCTACAACCTCCATGGCCAGCAACAAGAGCATATCGGTGCCGGCATTGGAATCTCTTTCCTTTTCTCATCCTTTATACCTTCACCTATCTAATACTCAAGGTGCTTCAATGAACAACACATCCTCACCATAACTGAAAATTATACAATATGGAGTCATGCAATGAGGATCACGTTGCTTGGAAAACACAAACTCGGGTTCATCGACGGCACCTATCAAAAGGATTCACAAGATCCGTCACTGCATGGAAAGTCAAAATGGCGTAACACCATTGTACTTTCTTGGTTGCTTAACTCGATCTCCAAGGAGATGGCAAACGGAGTCAACTTGTACCAGAATTTATACCACGTTTAGATGGATTTGGGGGAGTGATTCAACAAAAAGAATAGGGCTCACATATTTGCTTTGCACCGTGAGATCACTTCACACCGGCAGGGAGGATTAACGGTTTTGGCCTATTACTCAAAGTTTAAAGAGCTTTGGGAAGAACAAAAGCTCTTTAAACGTTGAGTAATATTTGTTTGTCACTTCAAAAGCTTACAATGATATGATTTAAGAGTAAAAGCTCTTGCAATTCTTAATGGGAATAAAAGAATCTTACCATCAAGCCAGAGGACAAATATTACTTATGAATCCCTTGCCTACTATTAATGAAGCCAATGGGATGACCATTCAAGATGAGACACAAAAGTCCATCATCACAGCTGAAACTCTCCCATAGAAGGCATTGCCATGATTGCTAGGGGTCGTTGTCGTGCTAGGGGACACGGATGTGGAAACCCTTTGCTTAATGTTTACATTGCCTCAAGAAGGGGCATCTAAGAGAGAATTGTTACCATTTGCTGGGATATCCACCAAGTTTCAAGGGTAACAAGATAAAGCAAGGAAAAGAATTGATTCAATCTGTGATGGAATCCATGTATAACTTTGAGGTTTAAGCTAACACTACAAGCACTATGGGACCAACTTTCACTCAAAAACAATATAAGCGAATTTTGCAACTCTTACAAAAGGAATCTGAGACTATTATTCATGCTTTAACCAGTATAGGTTTGATGATTCCTACTATTAATAATTTCTCTTATTCTTGCTAGATTTTGGACTCATGAGCCACCACTCACATGGTTGGGGACTTGGAACTTTTAGAAAGCTACACTGAGTATAATGGACCCAATAAATCTATTAAAATCCAGATGGACATAGGGTACTCGTAACTCATGTAGGACCTGTAAGTATAACTCCACAAATAAAATTAGCCAATGTATTGTATTCACCAAATTTGAAGTTCAATCTCATTGCTATATCTTGGATCACTAAAGAACTTAAGTGTATAGCTTGTTTTTCCCTTAACCTCTATGTATTACAAGACCTTTAGGGTGGAAGGATGAAGCTAACTGTAAATTGGTTAGTGGCTTGTACATCCTAAAAAAACCAAAGACTTGTCATTTAGCGAATGCTACTCAATATAGTAATAACACATTGAAATCTATTGATGTATGCCTGTGGCATAGGCGATTAGGCCACCCCCTTTCTCTATAATGTGTCATTTGGACCTAGTTTTTGGTTACGTTGACTCTATGAATGACAAATGTGATATATGTGTGCAATCTAAGCAAACAAATTAAAGTTTCCCTTTCCCCTTAGTTGTATCAAGACTATTGAATGTTTCGAACTTATATATATTGATATGTGGGGACTATATAGGACACCCATCCATCAAGGTTTTCAATATTTCCTCACTATTGTAGATGATTTTTTGAGAGCCACATGGATATTTCTGATGCACAATAAATCTAGTATTGTTATATATGTTTGAAATTTTATTGCATGTGCACTAACACTAGGTTATGATCCGTATATGGGATTCTGAGGTTAGTGACCTTTATATTTATACGGTTATATGGTGATATCGCTATCTTGAAATCATAGGTATTATTGTCAACACTAGATTGAATACTATAGAAGCTTGTAGTTTGATGTTATTTTCCTTCTCTATTCTATGAGAATACCTGCCCCAAAATTCTTGCAGTATTTTCTGTTCATCCACTCTGCTTCTCTAATCATCCTAAGTCTTCCATTTTTTGCAGACAGGAAAGCTACTTAAGGAGGCAGACAAGGAATCTGGCCACAAGAAGACAATAACATCTCTTGCAAAATCTGCTGATGGCTCCCATTTCCTAACTGGCTCCCTTGATAAATCGGCTAAGGTATTGAAATATCCATTCCATATGTGTTTATGTTAGAGGTAATGTTTTAAATTAAGGATTTTATGTAGAACTTGTGATAATATGTAATACCCCAAAATTTGGGATTTAAAGCTTGGGAATAAGCCCAAATTAAGTGGACTGCTAAATCTCAGTTTAGCAGGTGTCCCAAATATATTCTCTAATGTTTCTTATATCTTTGGAATATTAAGAAAGTAAAATGGTGAATTTTGGATAAAGTAATTATGTTTTTGGTGAAATCGCCTATGAGGTAGTGAGATTGTCATGTGATTTTGAATGACCAAATGATTATCAAAAATTATGAAATTTTTCAGGATGAAAGTAAACATCCTAAGCTTTAATTTGATAGGTCATATGAATCAATTAGAGTTATATACAAAAAGATATGAATTTTTGAAGTCAGCACAGAAAAACTGGGAAATATCTGGAACAGTATGTAAAGATTGAAATTCTGGGAATTTTGTGATTCAATTCAGCAAAATTATATATTTTTCCTTGAAAATAGACTCAATAAGGGTTCTATAGGCTTTGGAATCACTCCAATTCTATGTTTCTATAATTAGTTATGATTTTTCAAAGTTTGGGCAGAAATCTACCAGAATTTTGTAAAATCCGAATTTTGGAAAAATGGTGTAATAAAGTAAATATCATATAATAAATATCATTCTTCTCCTTCCTTCAGCCAAAACCGTGCAGCACAGGTCTGAAATAGAGAGAGAATATTTGATATTTTTAGAGAGAGAAGGAGAGGAAAAAACTTATAAAGATAAGTGATTTCTTTGGTAAATTGGTTCCTAATGCGTATAATTCCGTTCCTAAGTTATTCTCCTATGTGATTCAAGGGTTGGAAGCTCAAATTTGCTTGTTGAAGTGACCTAGGGTTCAGCCATGTCAAGGGAGAGCCAGTGGGAGCTTGAGGTAACTTCCAAACTCTTGTATATTGACTATTCTGGCTGTTGTGGACAATTTAATCGGTGAAATTTCGTCGAATTGTCATTGGTTTTAAAAATGGAAAATGGGTGTGTGGGGCTGTTATGCTGCCCAAATTGGTACTAAATGGTAGTTGTAACCTAATGGAATAGTCAATAAAGTGGTTAGAAGTAGAAAGAAACGTGTTTACGGAGCTGAAACTGAAAAACCCCGATTTTCCCCTAAAAACCCATATATTTCGGTCAGGACTGTAAATGGGTCTTAGAGTTGGATTTTCAATGCTTTGATGATTCCATTGAGTTCAGGAGGAAAAATTAGGTGGGGTTACAGTTGGGCACTTTTTCGGAAAAGGCCGAGAAAGCATAATTACGAAAATGCCCCTGAAACACTGAAATAAGGGCTGCCAAGGGTAATTTCGTCTTTTGGTAGTGAATTTGGTAATTTTGAGTCCAGAAATGGATTTCTTGGGCGAAAATATGTCAGGATAGCCCAGGTTAGAATTTCGAGAAAAGTATAGCCGGACGGGTACGATGGGACCGGGTCCCCGGGGGTATTTTAATAATTTTTCAAGATAGACTCATATAACCCTCAAAAACACTATGGAAGTGTCTAAATAGTACATTTGACATTTTAGGATCGAATATGGAGCCCTAAGCTGTTGGCACGCAAATCGAGGAGAAAGATTAGAGGTAGGGGACTTACCTTATTTGCATGTATTTGATATCTTTGCTTGTGTAGTGATGAATGTGATTGCTTTACTTGATTGTGTAGAGCATACTTGAATAAATGAAGCTCTGTTTCTGTTTTCGCTGTGGCCATAATTTTGTTACATGAAACATTGAGCATGCAGAAATGTCATTATGGGGCATACATCTAGATAAAGCTAGCATGTCATATACATAGCATCAATCATGCATGCATTATGGTATCTGTTTCCTACTGAGATTCTCTCGAATCTCACCCTCCCCTACCAACAATTTAGACAAGAGACGACAAAAGATATGCAAACAACAATGTAGAGTACCGTACGAGGGGATTACAGTAGTGGAACGAAGACGGGAAGAAGTCCCCATTTCACTGGGACGAGTTTAGACACCCTAATAGCCTTGTGCGGCTACCTTAATCGTAAGTATCATGTACAAACCCCTATGGGGAATTTATGTAATCATGCACATATTATCAGTATAGTTATGTTATTCCTGTGTTGCCCACCGAACTGCATATTGTTTTCCGCAAATACTTTGAAAAATGTTGAAATTGAGATAAGGGCGTAACATAATATCTATTAACTTAATTGTTCTTTTCTCCTCTATTGGCAATGTCTTAGCTCTGGGATACCAGATCATTGTCTCTTATCAAGGAATATGTAACTGAACGCCCATTCAATGCTGTGGCCATGTCACCTCTTCTTGACCATGTATGTATTTGTGTTATCTTAAATTTTATGCTTGTTATGATACTTTCATGTTTTGTTTAATTTTGTTTCTGACATATCTCACTGAAGGAGTAAAGTTTGGGTTCAATATTATAGCACTAAGCTGGTAATCGATATAATCAATTTTTTATTTCTATGGCACAAACTTATACCCCAGAGATTACCATTTTCTTGTGGTATATTGCTATTCTTCTCCAACTAACAAAATATATGGACTTCCAAATGACCTGACAATGTTAGATGAAGATGATCCAGCTACTTTACGTTCCCTATTCAATGTTTTTATTTGAATGATGCATTTGTTCAGTTTGTCTATGGTTTTCTGAGGCTCATGCATTGTGTTTTCTAGGTGGTGCTTGGAGGTGGTCAAGATGCATCAGCTGTTACTATTGCTGATCATCGTGCTGGAAAATTTGAAGCCAAGTTTTTTGATAAGGTTGATTAATTTGTCCTTTTTTTCCTGCTTTAGATTGCTCTTTATGATGTGTCGTGGACAGATTGTTCTGCTCGTATATCTCATATTTCTTGTCCATAATTTAGGTTCTTCAAGAAGAAATTGGGGGTGCGAAGGGACATTTTGGACCAATCAATGCACTTGCCTTTAATCCTGATGGCAAAAGGTATTTCCCCTGCTTTCTTTCTCCTTTGGGGTCATCATATTCTATTTTTTGCTGTCCTAAGTAAGTACTGGGGACTAATTGCAAGGTGTGTTGTATTGAGATAAAGCTAATGGATTGACACTGTTTTCCCTCTTCACTCTCTTTCTCTCTCGTCACCTATCTTCTACTTCTCTCCCAATTTTCCTCTATTTTCTCTATTTCTCCTCTTTCTCTCTCATTCCTAATTACAATCGCACAACATGTGTGTGTTCGACAACGTTATTTTAATAAAATTATAATGAGTAAATAATTTTTAGGGAGAATTCAAGAAAAATATCACTTGAACTTAAAAATCTCAAATTAGTAATTTGACAAGAATTTGCATTGTCAATCTCATTACGCTTCTTGCCAACAGGATTTTGAAATTCAAATGGTATTTTTTAAAAATTCTCCCTAATTTGTACAGCTAATTTTTGTTTTAGTCGATCTTCTAAAAAATTCAGCCGCATGTCATGTTTTTATTGATGGAGAAACCTGACAACAGTTAATTATGATTTCATATCCTATTTTCTGTTCCATTTAATTTATTAGGTTACTAGTCTCCTTTCCTTTTATAATATTTGAGTTACTGTTGAACTGTATATTTTAATATGTGCTGAGTTCAATATCATTATCTCATTGCAGCTTTTCAAGTGGAGGTGAAGATGGTTATGTGAGGTTGCATCACTTTGATCCAGATTACTTCAATATTCAAATTTAGGTCTGGAGAGTGTTTTTTTCCCCTTCTTGTATTAGATATGGAATCAGAGGGGAATTTAGCTCATAATTTATCGCATCTCCAACATGATTATCTAAGTGTTTGGATTAAATTCTGGAGAATAGATTTTGAGGGAATTAATCACTTCAAGAAAGCTGTACTAGTAACGTTCAGTCCAAATGAGGTTTTTGGGCAATTAATCCATTTTGAGTTTTTGATGGGTGTTTGGCTAATGTTCATCTTAAATCATGGTTTGGATTAAAAAATAAGTAATTTTTGGCCGATCTTCCACTCAACCACACTAATGTGGTTTTGTGGCTATTTTTGCTCAAGAGTTTTATGCATTTTATTCATTTACGATTGTTGTAAATGTATCAATCTAATCAGTCCTTCAGGCTTTACCCTACTTAGAATAGAATGAAAAGGAAAAAAGTGATAATTATTGTTGATTGATGATAACAAATATATCATAAATGTCATTTACATTTTTCACCAAAGAAAATGGAGGGCAAATTCTTTATTATGAAATCTGTAACTTCATGGGTTGTATTTTACCTTTAGTAGGCTGGTCAAGTTACATATGTTTGAGTCATTAGCGTGGATATGAAAGGTTATATATGAAATGCCAAGCCCATACAACCATCCATGTGCTTGTCTGGAGCTAAGCGCCTGTGTGACTTCAACAAAGTGGAGCAGTAACAAAAAATTACTTTGTTATCTTATCAAGGGTAACAAAAAGGCAGTACATTTTTTGGTAAAAAAAAGTACTCATCACATTCTTAAATATAAGATAAAATTGATTTTTTTTAAGATATTAAGAAAGCTTAATGTTTATCATTTTTTTTTTGCTAAACTATTTCGCCTAAGTTAGAAACTAATATATTATCTACAGATATACAACATATGATAAGATTGAGTAATTTATTTAGCTTTCTTAATCTATAAAAAAAATCAACTTTATCTTATATTTAGGACCGGAAGGAATAACAATTTAAAATTACTTGTTGGTCCATCTATTATTATTTCCATTCAAAACCATAGAAGATTTAAGGGAAAATCCCTAAAAAAGAACTTTTAAAATAGCAAAAGACGGAAAGGTATTCCGAAATTCCATATTTCCACAAAAGTGCGAGTACCTGATATGGGATATTGAAATTGTAGACAAATTGACGTGCGTAACCCTAGAAGTTTTAAAATTGAAAAACGTTGAGGAAATAAGAAGGGCGAAATTGCGCGAAAACTCTGTCGGGACTCTTCATCTTCTTCCGGCGTCGTCGTTGTCGTTGGTGGAGCTTGTTTCCGTGGCGTTGAGAGAGGATAGTAGTAGCGACATTGTGCGGCGAATTTGGGGTGGATTTGAGGAGGAGCGAAGGCGAGAAGAGGTTGTGGTGAAAGGCATTCGACAGTTGCAGAGGCACCAGTTTGCGACTGCGAAATTTAGCTCCGGTGTTGAAGTTAGGTAAGTGGTTGTGTTTAAAATTGTATTTCATTTTAACTTATCCACTTGATTATAATGGGGGTTCAATGTCGTTGGGTTAAAATTAGTTTGGGAAATGTGGATAAAAGCTATGAAGTGGTGCGAAGTTGGGAATCGTTGAGGGGAAGTTGTGAAAATAAGTTGTTAAGTTGGGAAGTTTGAATTGCAACTTTTGAAATTTATAAACCGTTGAGACAGCATATGAACGCGTAAATTTGTGAAGTTGTGACAGGGTGTTCAGACGTAGGGAATTTTGATTTTATTGTTGTGAAAATCTTATACATATAGTTGCTAATGGCTTAAGTGAAGTTGTGAAACAAAACCTCTGAAAACTGCATGTTAAGTTGTGAACACAAAAGAAGAATCTGTGAAAACGGTAATGACACGTTGTGAAACAGCATATGAAGTTGTGGATGTGAGTAGAAGTTGTGAAAGGGTTTGTAGATATAGGAATCGCCGATTTCACAGTAGTGAAAATGTTATGGATAGTGTGGATTGTTTTAAGTAAAGTGCTGAATCCCTAAGATAACATTTGAACATCGAATGTTATCCTGTGAAAACATTATCGGAGTTTGTGAAAGCGTAATGAAAAGTTGGTAAATATGTGTAGAGGTCAATTTAGGCAAGGAAATTGTGAAATTCGTAGACGAACTTGTGAATCCTTATGCAGAAGTTGTGAATTTTTCTCCATAAGTTGTGAGACCTTATTTAACTGTGGGGAAATAGATATTTCCAATAGTTGTGGTTGTGATGGGAAGGTTGCAAAATGGTATGAGAAGTTGCGATGACATAGCTTAGATGCGTTAACTTGTCATGTACGAATAAAAATGTTATTAAATGTGCTGAAATCCATAGTTGATGAGTGTAAACTGAATTTTGTGCAGGTAAAAGGAGATGGGGGGACACAAAGGTGAGACATCAAAAGCAGAACAAGTAAAGGCAACAAGTGTCAAAAGTAGAGAAGTAACGAAAGAAAGTGAAAAGTCCGAGGCAAGAAAGGGCGATGGTGAACAGATTAAACCAGTGATGAGTGGGTTTATGGTGTTTAGAAACGAGTATGTGGCCAAGTTAGGGGAGAAGAAGAGAAGGATGGCAGATGAAAGTAGGTCGGCAGGGAAGGCATGGCGTGAGTTGCCAGAGGCGAAGAAGAAGGAGTACAATGATAAAGCTATGGAAGGACAGTCGAAAAGGGAGATGAGGAAAAAGGAACTGCCATTTCATACCCGCTGCTCACTGGGAGGATTTACATCGTTGGTGCAGTTTGTGAACGGTAAAGAACATTTGAAGGAGAGGGTTAAGAGAATAGGATTTGGAAACCTATTGAAGGTGCAATTGGACAGACTCCCCCGTGACCTGATTGTGTCCATGCTGAGAGCATATGACCCAGCAACACATCAATTCAGGATTAGGGGGAAGACAAAAGAAATAGAAGCATCAAATGTGCACAAGTTGCTCGGTATACCTCATTCAGGGGAGGAGGTGAAGGTGGATGTGGAGGATTCCAATAGAAGATATCAATGGTTGAAGAGGGAGTATGGGAGGAAGAAATATACGGACATTCTGAAGCGCATAAAATTTGGGACAGCTGGCGATAAATTTGAGTTTATGTTTGTGCTTTACAGTTTAGGGACTTTGTTATGCCCTACCTCGAGTGGGCTGATAAGTGACCGGATGTTGAGGGTTATGTTCTGCACAATGGACGGTTTTCAACATTATGACTGGGCAACATACATGATGAAAGACTTGTGGAAGGAAATGAGTGATTATGTGAAAGAGTACAGGGAGAAGAAGAAAAGGGAAGGGAGCAGCAACATGGGTGGTTGCCTGTACTTACTCCTGGTATGTCACTGTTTACATTAAATGTGTAGCTATCATTCAAGCCGAAAATAATGATCCATATATTTTCTATGGTGCAGTTGTTCTTTGGGGAAAATTTCCCTTTGAAACAAAGTGTTCGCGAACAGTCCACCACACCGATTGAATTCTGGACAAAGGAAAAGATCAACGAAATGGTGAAGACTGAAAGGACGAGCAATATGGGAATTTTGTATAAAGGAAAAGGCTTTGAAGTTAGGGCAGGGAATGAGGACACAGATAATGCGCCATATTTAGACCCGATATGTGTCTGTGGAAGCTAATTTAAAATGCAAAAACGATTTAATCATGTAATTGACAAATTAAGTTGTGCTGTCACTGTAGGAATTGAAGGAGGTCTATGCGCGGTTGGTGAAAGTTATCGATGAAAACTGAAACAGACTTGTAAACGTGGTGGTGCAGGAGCTACTCAATGTCCAGCTCGCACGAGAGGCCAGGGACAAAGCACAACAAGACGACCCTGGTGTGACAGTAGATGAGCAACATACAGATGAGGATGAGGATGATGCGACAAATGATTCTCACGACTCAGATTCTGATAATGCAGACGCAGAACCTTATCATGTTGATGACGACGAAGATGATGATACAGAGGGAACTGAGGTGGCGGAAAAAGTCCCCATGGATGACCATGCAATTCAGAGGCCAACTCGAGTGCGGAGATCAAAGAGGCAGCCACTGCAAGCGATGACATGTCCATTTATATAGTTGGATGGGAGTCGAAAAAGGAAGACGCCAACGCATGATCAGAAAATGTTGTTCAACATAGTTTCCACAATGGCCAGAGGTGCTGAGGCTGAAGTGTAAGTGTCAACGTCATGTGATTGAATGACTGTTATGTAGTTAGTATATTACCACAACACGGGAAGCGATGAACTAACTGGCATTGCATTTGAAATGTTTTCGTAGGCCGTTGGTTCAGATTTTGGATGAAGAACTGTGTCGAGACCAGTTGTATACGCTAGGGGGAATTCAAAGACTAAGTAATACGGTATGTATGGCTTACGTGGAGAATGGTTTCATTAAGTTATGGTGAATATTATATGTAGTTTATGCAATGGTTTCTTTGCTGCTGTAGGTGATGTCGGTTGTGTGTAAGGCTTTAATGTATCACTTCAAGGTGGAGGGAGGACAGCCGAAGCGCCATATTTTTTATGCATGGTTCATGGTAATTACGCATTTGTTGTGTAGTGGAACAACATTTAATTTGACAAAATTATGTGCACATTAGTCAGGACTATGTGTTTTTATGCAGACAAAGTTGGTAGGTCACCCAATAGGGTGGAAAGTGTCTTCCGCGAGTAAAGAATTCTCTCCCAAAACCGTCAGTTACAATATAGGCGAGTGTGAGTTGATAATGGGTTCGGCACTTGTCCGTGGCCACTGGTTCTGTGTTGCGTTAGAAACAAAGACTATGACCTTCTACGTGCTGGACTCAATGAAGCTTGATCTAGGCAGCAAGAAGACTACGAGGAAGGGTGGCGTGACAGATGATTACATATTTATGTTAAACTTAATTGTAAGTTCACCTGACTCCACTGCTGTAGTTGAGGTGGTTTACTTCAGTTGACCCACATCGCAAGACGCATAAATGTTGTTTTTTCAGAGAGATAGGTTCGTTGACATCATGCACATTGTTAACCCGCATCTGGCTGGGAAGAAGAAGATGTCAGATATTGTGTGGCCTCCTGTTGTGCAACAGAATAATCTGTAAGCTTCTTCACATTCGCCTCTTACAATTTAGCTTGCATTGTTTCGTTAAGTAACACTACGTTTTCATGTGGGTGAGAGTACAGGAGGGACTGTGGTGTTCATGTTATTATTTGGTTGAGCCAGTGGACCCCGGAAGGTGATTTCCATTACGAAAATGTAAGTGGTCCAAATTTCCCTCTGTACGCATTGTTATTTACTTGTGATTTCCATTATGTTTTCCATTGAACCTTACACTGAGGGAATTACTTATTTGCAGGAACAAATTCAGCAATTACGGAGCGACATTATGTGGTGGTTAGTTAATCATCCGCTGAATTTGTTGCGGGACACAGCTCTGGCCCTCATTCCCTCAGGACAAAAGTCCAGCAAAAGACGTGCTTAGGTTATGTCCCCGCGATATAGTAATGTCAACACTTGTCCATGTAAAGTATTGTTAACGTCATAGAGTAATGTACTGTAGAGTGCACTGACAGGATAGAACATGCAATTTAAGGTACATTAATGACATATATGTTGCCATTGCGGGATGCAATGTTTCGCAGTTCACTCCTCTATCATGACCTTCTAAAACGTACTTGTATGCCACCAACAGTATCTGTGTTCCCCTTTCGCAATGTAACTATGTCCTTGCCAGAGGCAGGTTAAAAATTTTTTTAAGAGAACTAATATCCCTAACAGAAAGGGCTGATGTAATGAGGCACAATGAATAATATGCAATTTAGGGTTGAATGATGCACACATTACATAAGGATACTACGCACGTGCGCCACTTCTATTTCCAACTGCCAATAATCTGATCAGCACTGCTAACAATCCATAGTGAACAATGATGATGCACACATTACATAATGATTGTGTCCAGTCAATACACCCTGCTAACCAAGTGTGACACTTCCTTTTCTAACTGCCATTACTCTGATTATCTCTGGCGGCAACAAATCCATAGGCATATACACTATAGCACGGTCATAACTTGATGTTACGTAGACAGTGCTTTGGTGTCTCTGAATTGATGGCCATTGAGCAGTCGAGTTGATATCAGCACTGGACGGTAACAAGCGACTTATTGTTTAGAGCCTTACGTTTCTTTCCGCATCTCTACTCGACTTGAGGATTACAACTCGAGTTACTTGCATAATTGGACGGTTTCCAGACAGTGCTTGCGTCAAGACTTAGCAGTACAGAGTCGAGTTGTCCGATTACCAACTCGAGTTGTCATCATCACTGGAGGGTAACCCGATGGTGATAGTGAGAAGCGGCACCGAACTCGAGTTGCGTAGAACGTCACTCGCCTCTGTTCTTGGATGACTTACGCAGCTCACTCGAGTTTCCAGTTGACCAACTCGAGTTGTCGTCATCACTGGAGGGTAACCCGATGGTGATTGTGAGAAGCGGCACCGAACTCGAGTTGCGTAGAAGGTCACTCGTCGCCGTTCGTGGATGACTTACGAAGCTCACTCGAGTTTCCAGATGACCAACTCGAGTTGCCGTCATCACTGGAGGGTCACCCGATGGTGATTGTGAGAAGCGGCACCGAACTCGAGTTGCGTAGAAGGTCACTCGCCACCGTTCGTGGATGACTTACGAAGCTCACTCGAGTTCCCAGATGACCAACTCGAGTTGCCGTCATCACTGGCGGGTCACCTGATGGTGATTGTGAGAAGCGGCACCGAACTCGAGTTGCGTAGAACGTCACTCGCTGCCGTTCGTGGATGACTTACGAAGCTCACTTAAGTTCCTAGATGACCAACTCGAGTTGTCGTCATCATTAGAGGGTCACCCGATGGTGATTGTGAGAAGCGGCACCGAACTCGAGTTGCGTAAAATGTCACTCGCCGCCGTTCGTGGATGACTTACGAAGCTCACTCGAGTTTCCAGATTACCAACTCGAGTTACCGTCATCACTGGAGGGTCACCCGATGGTGATTGTGAGAAGCGGCACCGAACTCGAGTTGCGTAGAAGGTCACTCGCCGCCGTTCGTGGATGACTTACGAAGCTCACTCGAGTTTCCAGATTACCAACTTGAGTTGTCGTCATCACTGGAGGGTAACCCGATGGTGATTGTGTTTGTTGTTGTTAAATGTGCATAAGTAATGTGCAAAAATCATAAGTAATGTGCAAAAAGCAACACGTAATAGGTCATACTTGGAGTCCGTAGAAAAAAAAAAGATAAACCATATGAACGTCGTTAAACCTGACGCATGGACGAACTGTTTGAAACATTTACTCTAAAATTATTTCTTTGCTGAACTGCATGTGACGAGAATTAAAAAAAACGTGGGGACTATCGTCGTCTAGGCATCTGGATTAACGTCTTCATCGTTGTCGACTCCCTCATTAATTTCTTCCTCCTCCCCTGCGTCGATTCCTTGAATCGGTTGTGGTTCAACATTCGATCCTTCTTGTTCGTTCATAATGTGGTAGAGCTAGCTTACTTCTGTGTCGTATATGCAATTTCTGCATCCGGCCTGGCATGGTTGATTCTCACAGAATCTATGTTTGGGACGGTCGAATATGTTCCTGTTCAGTCCCCAGTTCATTGATTGTAGGTGTCATGTCACTCGCTCTTTAATTGAAGATATTTGGCCTGAGTCGATAATGGCTTGAAGTCTGTGTATTGCTTCGTTCCCTTCTGGTGTGTCGTTAAACTTACTCCATTTTGCAAGGACTAATATGGCAAATTAGTAACTTGCATCACAGTTGTTTAGCACTGCAGCCTCCTGTATTTGTGACAGTCCTTTCTCTCCTGTATCTACTGTTCTGGTGTAGTATTTAAGCCCTCTAATGAATAGACTAAATGGATTACCGTTATGGAAACATGTCAGCAGGAAATGAATTTGTTGCTCGCTTCTTGTCCATCCTAGATGATCATAGTTCTCCAGTGGCACGTTCTTATAGAATTCTGTTGAATTTCCTGCTATCCTTAGGATGCGGCATGAATTCTTGAAGTGATAATAGTCTTTCAAACTTGATGATGCTATGTAGCACATCAGTTCTATTAATATTGTTTGCGGAAGCTTCAGAAGCGGTGAGTCATCGTTGCTGGTCGTTCTTCTATGTCTGGAGTGGTCTGGTGGGAAGTTAGCCATGTCTTTTTTCTTGTTTGTTCCTGCAAGACTGTTTTGTTGCCTGCGGCCTAAATAATTGGGTGTGCGGACTATTTGTAGTTTTTAGTGCACGACCAAGCGTGGCCGTTTTATTTTATCGTGTGTTTTAGTTTTGTTCGTGGTGGTGGGTGGAACGTGGCGGTTGTGCTGCTTGGTTGATTGTGGTGTACGCCTTTTGATGTCGTGGGTTCATTGCCGGTTACCAGAGTGCTTCGCATTCGTAACTTAAATTAGTAATGTGAGTCTGTTCTGTTGCATGTAACGTTTATGTGGTATTGCATGTCTTTTTTCCTTCCGTTTTGTGTTTGAACTGTATTTTGTTTTACAAGTGAATGTGTTTGTGATGGCCACGCGTATATATTTTGGTATTACTAATTTATGCACATTAATGAACTGAACTGAAGGTCATATTATATCCAGAGCACGTATGGTGTCAAGATGCACCGAGCCTGAGGTTAAAATAACACGCTCCAGTTAAGTAGTCACATAATGAGAGGTACAACTTGCAATTACATGACCTTCTAAACATACTTGACGACAGCAGAAGTGCCACTAAAAGGATCTGTATTAATGATGACAAAACTTATAAAATTTACACAGACTAAGGTTTGTGTTACTTAATTACAGCAAAATCAAACCACAAATATATTCATCAGGCACCATGCAACACATTCAGCCCCTTCTACAGAATACACATTGTCATTGCAATTATAGGCCATCACACCATAGTCATTATGTACCAGACAACATGACTATCAGTAACAGATGAACCATGAAGAAGACATTATACAGAGAAGCAATGCTCTCTACGCAGGCTCATACTAGGAATATGTCTGACGGTCATGTCTCCCCCTTGTTGTCGTCATCTGGAAGGGTAAATGTCGTACATAATTCCAAGGTTGCAGCGGAAGACGGTGGAATGCGAAGAGGAGCTACTGGTGGAATAGGGTCTGTCTCAGTGGTACAACAAGGTGGTGTATAGGGTGTAACTGCAGTGGCAGGTTCAATGGGGGTAGAGGTTTGATCATGGGAGCCAGAGCATGTACGAGAGGGGTCTTGTATGGGATTGGTGCCTGAGGGCTCACAACTGGATTGTGGAATACCTTCTGGGTCCTGAGGGATGGGAACCTTTGACAGTGTGGCAGGATCCGGGGGTGTCAATATAACATTGGATGACGTAGGAGGACATAGAGCATTTTGAGTGACTAAGTTTGTAGGAGTTGTAGATTCAGGTCCACATAAAACAGGTGTAGCATTACACTATGACGGTATATCAGAAGGACGAAAGTTGAAGTGTTCTCTGAGGACAGCTTCATAAGTATCAAGGCGATGATTAAATTCCCTCAACTGCTGAGTATGAGCATCTTGCATTTGAAATAGCCTCTCGAAGTTCTCATTAATGCCAATAACCAGACGTTTGACTTGACGGTCAACCATTTCGACCAGATAGGCATTTGAGACCTTTATGTGGTCTGTGGTTGTTTTCAATGCATCCTGGATGTAGGTCTGAATTGTGGCTGCCATGAGTGGGGGTCCAGGAGACCCAGCTCTTGATGATTGTCCCTCATCCACTTTGGGTCTCTCAGATTCCATCTCCTTCCTTTTCTTCGTTGTTATACTTGTAGAAGCACCCACTGGCAGCTTAATATTCATTCTGCTCAGGTGAATGCTGTCAAACCTTAGAATACGAACAATTTGCTCATTAGGTTTGAGGTACCAGATATTGTGCAGCGTCAGAAAGTGAGAGATCAGTTGGGGAAACGGTAGAGGGGTACTCCTTATGGAAGACTTCCTGTATCTGTTTATTTCAATGTAAATGTGTTGCCCTATGTTCCTCTGTTCCTTTGACAGAATTGAGGCCATCAGCTGGTAATCTTGTCCCACGAAGTGAGTGAAATTGTTCGATTTGTTGACCATAGATCGTGAGTATATGTACCACACAATCCGATGTACATCACTCAAGGAGCTAGGTTTGAAAGTTAAAGTTTTACTTCCACCAATTGGATTCAGAATCTGACATATTTCTACATCACTGAATTCTTTTACAGGCCCTGTTGGAGGATTGTCTATGCCAAGGTAAGTGTTAATCAATGCAGCAGATAGTTGAATGTTTTGGCCCCTAACAGTTGACTCTAATCTTTCTTCTATCAGTTCGCCCACCTCATCACAAACCTCAACCACCTCCAAGTTACAATAGAAGTGCCTCACTACAGAGGGACTATATGACGTTTTGATGGTCAACCAAGGTTCATAGTACTGAAACCAAGGGTACAGATCTAAAGCGAGTGTGTCCTTAATATGTTGTAGATCCAGATAAACAACAGGACAGAATGATCTATGAGCGAAATCATCGTCATACCTGCTCTTATCATTAGGCTCTAGTGTCTTTGAATTGAAACCTGGTGGTGGTCCCAGAAGCTCATCCTCCAGTTCAGGAGGTACATTATACTTTGCGTTTTGATTTGAAGTTGATGCACCCCCATATCTGGATTTTGTGGGTGCATGCAATGTCTGATCAACCAATTGAGTCACAATCTTTGTTATCTTCCACTATAAGTCTTCTTCTGTTTTATCAGTGGAGGTTGAGGCCAAATGTTCTGTAGGCACTGACACGACTAGTTCCTTGGAAATAGGAGAGGCTACTTTTGGCCGTTTCTGCTGTGATTCTGCTATCACAACCCCCTGTGACCTGCTCGGTTATTCTGGTGGTAGTCGCTCCTGAACTTTTGGCCGAGTCTTCCTCGGTTTGTTCAACGGCTTACTCCCTTTGGACGGCAACTTCTGTGAATCATGAGAATCTTTCTTCCCACTGTCGGAGCCCTTGGTTCGCACCATTGCACCATATGCAAGACTGACAAAGTGCGATCCTAGGGCTAGTCCAAACTCTGCTTCTCGACTCACTGAGGGTTAGGGGGAATGGAGCTGTTACGCCACAGTTGGTTGAACGGGATTTACGGATATGTAGAACTCAACTGACAAATAGTACGTTTCTCGTCAGTTAACTCGAGGGCTCATTTAGTCGGACGTTGAGTGGAGTGAACAGAAATGTTTGGTGATTGAGGGAATTAAAGCGTGGAATCCTGATTAACTCGAGTTATAGTTCAGTCACTCGAGTTAGTATTCCCTTTTGGTTCGTGACTTTCCAGTTACCCTCCAGTGATGCGTTCAACTCGAGTTCGTCATGGCCCAACTCGAGTCCACACGTCGTCTGAGAAGAGTTTCGCACTGGAGTTCGCATCGTCCAACTCGAGTTCTCCTCTCCTACACACGATAACTGGCTGGTAACCCTCCAGTGAAGCGTGCAACTCGAGTTCATCATGGCTCAACTCGAGTCCACACGTCGTCTGAGAAGAGTTTCGCATTGGAGTTCGCGTCGTCCAACTCGAGTTCTCCTCTCCCACACACGATAACTGGTTGGTGACCCTCCAGTGAAGCGTGCAACTCGAGTTTGTCATGGCCCAACTCGAGTCCACACGTCGTCTGAGAAGAGTTTCGCAATGGAGTTCGCGTCGTCCAACTCGAGTTCTCCTCTCCCATACACGATAACTGGCTGGTGACCCTCCAGTGATGCGTGCAACTCGAGTTCGTCATGGCCCAACTCGAGTCCACACGTCGTCTGAGAAGAGTTTCGTAATGGAGTTCGCGTCGTCCAACTCGAGTTCTCCTCTCCCACACACGATAACTGGCTGGTGACCCTCCAGTGATGCGTGCAACTCGAGTTCGTCATGGCCCTACTCGAGTCCACACGTCGTCTGAGAAGAGTTTCCCACTGGAGTTCGCGTCGTCCAACTCGAGTTCTCCTCTCCCACACACGATAACTGGCTGGTGACCCTCCAGTGATGCGTGCAACTCGAGTTTCTATTCCATCAAACTCGAGTTATCACTTACTCTTATCATATTCATAACAAGATCATACCTTGTCCTGAGCAAAGAAAGTTTGAATAAACAGTCGGTAGCATCAATAGGCATGGGCCTGCTTTTCCCATCGCCATCCAAATAGCATATTGTATTACCATAAGTCTTTGAAATATAAATTGGGACATCAAGTGTTGTTGTTATTAACAGATTATCTCCGTTTGGAAGAAGAAATTTGATGTGATTTAAAGTTATGTAAATAAAAACACCATTGTCATCCCACCCTCCACCTGTGGAACGGATTGTCTGAAGCAAGGTACATTGATGCACAAACAATATACTTCACTGTCCACTAACATTGGCTTACATGAACACAGATCTTTTTGGTGTGGCATAGGTGTTGTGATGAAGTATATTTCAGAAGGTGATGAACACAGATCTTTTTGGTGGCATAGGTGTTGTGGTGAAGTATGTCTTAGAAGGTCATGAACATAGATCTTTTTGGTGGCATAGGTGTTGTGGTCAACTATATGTCAGAAGGTGATGAACACAGATCTTTTTGGTGGCATAGGTGTTGTGGTGAAGTATGTCTTACAAGGTCATGATAGCAGCTCTTTTTGGTGGCATAGGTGGTGTGGTCAAGTATGTCTTACAAGGTCATGATAGGAGATGTTTATGGTGGTATAGATGCTATGGTGAGGTACGTTTTAGAAGGTCATGATAGCAGATGTTTATGGTGGTATAGATGTTGTGGTGAGGTATGTTTTAGAAGGTCATGATAGGAGATGTTTATGGTGGTATAGATGCTGTGGTCAAGTATGTCTTAGAAGGTCATGATAGCATATCTTTTTGGTGGCATATCTGCTGTGGTCAAGTATGTCTTAGAAGGTCATGATAGGAGATGTTTATGGTGGTATAGATGCTGTGGTGAGGTATGTCTTAGAAGGTCATGATAGGAGATGTTTATGGTGGTATAGATGCTGTGGTGAGGTATGTCTTAGAAGGTCATGATAGGAGATGTTTATGGCGGTATAGATGCTGTGGTGAGGTATGTCTTAGAAGGTCATGATAAGAGATGTTTATGGCGGTATAGATGCTATGGTGAGGTATGTCTTAGAAGGTCATGATAAGAGATGTTTATGGTGGTATAGATACTATGGTCAAGTATGTCTTAGAAGGTCATGATATGAGATGTTTATGGTGGTATAGATGCTATGGTGAGGTATGTTTTAGAAGGTCATGATAGGAGATGTTTATGGTGGTATAGATGCTGTGGTGAGGCATGTTTTAGAAGGTCATGATAGGAGATCTTTTTGGTGGCATAGGTGTTATGGTGAAGTATGTCTTACAAGGTCATGATAGCATATCTTTTTGGTGGCATAGGTGGTGTGGTCAAATATGTCTTAGAAGGTCATGATAAGAAATGTTTATGGTGGTATAGATGCTGTGGTGAGGTATGTCTTAGAAGGTCATGATAGGAGATGTTTATGGTGGTATAGATGCTGTGGTGAGGTATGTTTTAGAAGGTCATGATAGGAGATGTTTATGGTGGTATAGATGCTGTGGTGAGGTATGTTTTAGAAGGTCATGATAGGAGATGTTTATGGTGGTATAGATGTTGTGGTCAAGTATGTCTTAGAAGGTCATGATAGCAGATCTTTTTGGTGGCATATCTGCTGTGGTCAACTATGTCTTAGAAGGTCATGATAGGAGATGTTTATGGTGGTATAGATGCTGTGGTGAGGTATGTTTTAGAAGGTCATGATAGGAGATGTTTATGGTGGTATAGAT
The DNA here is from genome assembly GCA_963242795.1 of Inga leiocalycina. NCBI lineage: Eukaryota > Viridiplantae > Streptophyta > Magnoliopsida > Fabales > Fabaceae > Inga > Inga leiocalycina. The sequence continues at coordinate 68,132,201 of OY725321.1, forward strand.
GCTGTGGTCACGTATGTCTTAGAAGGTCATGATAGCAGATCTTTATGGTGGTATAGATGCTGTGGTGAGGTATGTTTTAGAAGGTCAAGATAGGAGATGTTTATGGTGGTATAGATGCTGTGGTGAGGTATGTTTTAGAAGGTCATGATAGGAGATGTTTATGGTGGTATAGATGATGTGCTCAGGTATGTCTTAGAAGGTCATGATAGCAGATCTTTTTGGTGGCATATCTGCTGTGGTGAACTATATGTTAGAAGGTCATGAACACAGATATGAAGCAGGGTACATTGATGCACAAACAATATACTTCACAAAGCCTATATGAATATCAGCAAGAAGTATCATCTGCGGAACATCATTATATGTACATCACTCATTAATCACCAGTTTATTGTGTACTAACATTGGGTTACATGAATGAACATCTTTTTGGTGGCATAGGTGCTGTGGTCAAGTATGTCAGTATGTCTTATAAGGTGATGATATTTTGGTGCCATAAATGCTGGGGTCAACTATGTCTTAGAACATGAGAGCACCAGCATTCCAACCAACTGATAAAAACTAGATAACACAGAGCAGTCAGATAAACTATACATTTGTATTTCCACATTGATTACAACTTGAGAAATAGTTGCCAAACTATACATAATCAACACTATACTTGTGTACAAAAGCAGTGGCTACTTACATAAAATTTCAACTTTTAGTGACAACAGAACATTAAGATCTTACTGCTTCTTAATGTTTTTTTGTCACTGACATGACACTGCATACATTACATATAAAAACTGCTTCCCCTGCACCCCATCCCTTCATTCCAAAAACCATTGAAGGGTCAAACGAAAACATATATACAACATAAAAGATGAAGCATCAAATATGATCATTAGAGTTCAACATGGGTTGGGATTTTTACACGTCCTTCTTGTGTGTCCTGCTTCATGGCACCGTGTACAATGGTAGATCTTTCTATTTTGGAACTGTGATTCTTGCCTCCTTACTCTTGGTCTTCCAGGAGGTCGACTTGTGATTGGAGGGTGGAGGAACGTAGCTTCAGACATGTTTTCCATGTGATAATCCCTATAATCATTGACGTTCGGCATGTCTATTGTCACAACCGGAATCATGTTGTGCTGGTAGATCCGTTGCTAAGCTTCTATCTTATAACAATCCTCAACATAATCGTAGATGTTGCCGTGCACAACCTTGACAGCTACACACGCATGTGTGCATGGAATCCCACTCATCTGCCATGCCCCACAACTACATTGTCGTGATCGCAAGTCAACCCCATGGTCTCCACATACTGTATGCACACTGAATCTACCCTGCCCATAATCTTCACACCACATATGCTCACATCCACTCACATTTTCCATAACCTTTGCATCTATATTTGGTCCAACACAATTCTTCCACTTGTTCATTGCCACATAAAAGGCATGCATCTTCTTTGCTACTTTCTCGCGATGTGCATGAATTAATTGGGCTACATTATACTTCCTCTCCTTCACCATCCATGCATTGAATGACTCGGCGATATTGGTTGTTATGTTTTCCCATCGTTTGTATGGGAACTTGCTTAGAGCCCACCTATCAACATCACCATGATTGTTAATCCATTCATATAACTCTTGACAGTGCTCCCGCATCTTTTCCATTGCTTAATCAAAGTCATCAACACGCCTTACATATGCAATCTTGTCAAGAAGCATCAGTCCATCCTCCTTTGACCGGTTACTGGTCTTTCTCTTGCCCCTGTTTATTTTCAGTATCTCTGCACTGAAGTTCTCCTTCACATGTCTATAACAGAATGCATGACGATGCCCTCCAAATATTGCTGCCACAGCACCTATTATGCCATTGTGACGATCTGACACAATTGTCAACTCCATAGAACCAACAATCCTTTTAATCATATGCATGAACCAAGTCCAATCGTCCAGTGTCTCTCCCTTCACAATTGCTATGGCAAACGGCAACAGCTCATTATCCGCATCATAGGCTGAAGCTGCAAGTAGAATCCCCTTATAAGGCCCACTTAAATGAGTTCCATCAACATATAGTAGATGCCTTGCACCCCCCATGAAACCCTGTACACATGACCCATATGCAATGAAAACTCTTTCAAACCTGCAACCATCTGCTACTCATTCAGCAACTGTATTAGCATCAGTTTCCTTCAACCTTTGGCATATCCATGGGATTAACATGTATGATTGTTCCGGTCTTCCATGTATGTCTTTCATTGCCTTTTCCTTTGCCCTATATGCCTGTTTATATGTTAGCTTCACACCATACTCCCTTTGCAGAGTCTTCATAATCTCAGTTGGACGCTTCTCGGTGTGATTCCTAATCTCCTCAATTATTATTGATGATGTCAAAGTAGATCTTGCACCATGGCCGCTCACTTGCAAATGATCTTGAGCTGAATGAACATGATCTTTGATGAATTTTGTCACACACACTATTCCAGAACTCCTGCCCACTGCAGACGCACATAATTTCCAAGGACAACCCTCTACTTTACACGTGACATACATCTTGTCCTTGCCATTCCTATCATATTTATACATGAACTTATGTGCAATGCTATACTTGTACAAGGCTTCTCTTAATGCATCGGCATGAGGAAAATGCTGCCCGACCCCGGAAATTAATCCTGACCATTTCAAATAGCTAGTGTCACTCAAATTTATCTGATGTGTCTCATAAGTTATATACCCACCACCAATTTCAAATGACACAGCCTCAAGATCATTGCCATGTGTCATAGGAGATACCTCTGCTTCCGGTGACCATTCCAATAATCTCTGGCTCCTGCATACAACAATTACAACACTTTATAACTTATTATCATACAACAATTACAACACTTTATAACTTATTATCAGCTTGGGAATGAACAAAATATTACTAACTTACACATGTGCATTATTCATTGGCAAGGATTCATTGCCATTCTCTATATGGGCTACAAACACATGCGCACTGCTTTCATTGAACTGAAAAAGGTTTTCAATTTCACTATCATTGTCAAGCTCAATTAATGTCTCATCAAACATTACTGTGTATTTAATGTCACAACTACTCCCCTCATGACCTGTCAATGTTGATATAATTTCTCTTAAATCTTCCATTCTTATCCCATCTTTTAGTACCTTTACCCTCACACTGCCTCCGAAATATTTAACTTCACCGTCATTATTATGTTCAAATTTCCCCCCTACGTGAAAATAACAAAACAACTCCTTTGCACAGCTTGAACCAATATTACCATCCATTTTTTCACGCTTCCTGCAACAAATAAATAACACATAGTTAGTTGACAAACACAAAACTACATGAGTACCTCAATCTTTCACAAATCTATATTAGGGTTTTTCAACTTCATATTAATCGTTTCTTAAAAAATCCACCCCATTTATTCTCTTCAACCACAACCCTGAAAGTAACCATCCCAACCTCCTCCCCGATTCAGGCAGCATCTGCATTTTTCGCCATACCACTCTTCAACATTCACGTCCTTCAAACCCAAATACCCCACAAAGTTTTCCACCCAAATGAAGACGAAAATGGTTTGCTCGACCACAGGGGAAAGAACATTGTCGACTAATGAAGTACATACCTCACTGCTGTTTGTATCGCCTCCCACGTATGTTCCCGCGCGATGACGCTCTCCCTGTTTCGCGTCACCTTCTTTTGTCATCAACTTCTTTTCTCTCATCATCAGAGGACAAATTTGTCATTTTACGTTCAATTCTAATATTCCAGTTAACGTACTCGCACTGATATGGGATATTATATTTCCGCGCACGTCTGCGTCTTTTAACAATTTAAAGGTTCTTTTTTAGGGATTTTCCCAAGATTTAAATCACATTTATTATATTTGTGCAAGGTTCCAGATGGGGGGTATACACCCTGAAGGACCCAATGAATGCAAGGAATTCTCCAAGCCCGGCCCTCAATCAATGTAAAGTTAACGTGCAAGAGGGTATTTGCACAAGGATCTAAGCTAACATAAGAATTCCCTCCTACTATATATATAATATTTAACCCATCAAAGATACAAGTAGTATTCTAAATTTGCCACACGTAACTCTTTAAATTAATAACAATTGGTAGCTATCATATCTTTTAACCTTTTTTAAATTAAATTTTCAATTGATTTATTCAATTTAATAAATTAATAATCTAATATAATACAATTTAATTATTCCCCCAAGATTTTATACAATTTAATCAATATTCCTTTATGAAGTTTGAGATTTAGGAAAATAAAAATAAAATATAAATTAATGGCATGAACAGAGAAAAAAAAAGAAATAAAATCCAAATGGCTTAAGTTTTTTGATAAATGGCTTAAGTTGAAAATACAAGTGATCCACTGATCCCTCTATTTTTCGCTAAAGACCATCCTGTTTTGATTTCTCCAAAAAAAAAACCTTTTTTATTCTTCATTTACACAAGTTAAATTAATAATTAAAATTTAGTAATATATTTTAAAATAATTTAATTATTAATTAAAAAATTAATAGACAAGTCTTATTTTATCCATCATATAAATTAAAAAGCACATTTTAGGGATGATCCGTGGTTGTGTGTGTATTAACCTTTATTGGCAATTATATTGAAAACCGTGTAGATTCTATTTATTAAGGAAAATCTAGAGCTCCGACAGCATTTAGGGTTCCTCGAACAATGTGATATCTCACACCGGGTAAATCCTTAACCCTTCCCCCTCTTACTAAGACTACAGAATGTTGCCGGTGATCCGGGCTGTTTCCCTCTCGACGATGAAGCTTATCCCCTATCGTCTCACTGGCCGACCTTGACCCTTGTTATTTTGAGGTCATATCTAGTATTCATAGTTTGCCTCAATTTGGTACCACTCTCGCGGCCCGCACCGAAACAGTGCTTTACCCCTAGATGTCCAGTCAACTGCTGCGCCTCAACGCATTTCGGGGAGAACCAGCTAGCTCTGGGTTTGAGTGGCATTTTACCCCTAACCACAACTCATCCGCTTATTCTTCAACATTAGTTGGTTCGGACCTCCACTTAGTTTCACCCAAGCTTCACCCTGGTCATGGATAGATCACCCAGGTTCGGGTCCATAAGTAGTGACAATTGCCCTATGAAGACTCGCTTTCACTACAGCTCCGATAGGTTCCCTTAACCAAGCCACTGCCTATGAGTTGCCGGCTCATTCTCCAACAGGCACGCAGTCAGAGCCTCAGAGATTCACTTCAAGGCCAACTCTAACTCTGACAAACTTTTCTTTTTCCACCACAACTTGTTGCTATCCTTTTGAGCTAGAATATTTAGATCGACTTTGGTTGCCAATCTCTAGCACATAGTCCTCTGAATGTACATGCAATGGAAGAGTTGGGACTATGACCCACCCAGATTGCTACTTTCTTGATTTTGTTATAATTCGGGTTAAAATTTGGGCTCCACCTCTATATTGTAAGATAATGTCCGTTGTATCGACCATGGACCCTCAAAAAGAAGTTTAGCATATAATGATTTCTCTTTTGTTTTAAAAACAAAAAAATTGTTGGGCAAATCTATGAGCTTAAAGTTTTCAGATTTTAACATCCACATGACTTTGGATATGTTTGTCTGGGCGTTATGATTGTTTATAAGTTTTTTTTACGTAAATCGAGATACAACTCCTCTCATATACTTACTTCGTATACCATAAATCACTATTAAAAAATAACTTATAAGCAATTGAATCGCTAAAACAAACTTACCTTTTTCTTTCATCATACTCAAGTTTGCTTTTTTCCCCAATACCATAATTATGAGAGCATCCTTCCAGGATCTACAAAAGTTCTTTGAATCTTTCGTCCGGCATGTTGAGACATGGCACCGAGCTCAAAAGTTTCCCCTGTTCCTCTGTCATCGCCTGAGTATTCTCTTTTTCCTCTTGCAGCCATTCTTGCGCCATCGAAACTCCTGTCTAGTTCTTTCTCCGCCTCGTCCATTAGCTTGGCCTTATAAGAAATCATGCTTCTGATAGGCCGGTGCCCACCATTTGCTCTGTTATGCAGCTCTGTGTATGTCATCGCCTCACCTGCGTCCTACATTATTGTATCCACCGAATGGGCTGTTTCTTTATCCTTACTGATTTCCCGTTCCTTACTTCTTGATCTGGCATCCTTTTGATATCCCTACCTTTAAGTTCATCTTCTTCTTTGTTCGTTTCTTGGGATTCACCAGGAACGGTTTCATGACTGATCAACTGGTTATGGTGCCCACACTTTCTCTCACTAACTTTCTCACTCATCCTGACGACTAACATGAGACAGAGTTGACGGAAATTTTAACGACGGCACCAGGAAAAGAGAAAGAAGGAAGTACAGTAAACCTAATGTCTATACCTGGAGTAGTAGCAGAAGAGGAGTACAGCGACTGGATGAAGGTCAAATCAAGACCTCGATTGCGTTCCCAAAGAGATGATTCTGAAAAGAAATTTCAATCTCAAACGGCACCAAATGTATGGACTGCTGTGAGAGCAGACGTAAAAGGAATTGGGTCTGGATCGCGTTTTCAAGTCCTGCAACTGCTATGTCACCAACGGGAAAAATTTTACTTAGTATTAGAAAGCCAACTGTGACGCAGTGGAGGAAGAAAGAAGGAGTGGAACACTCCTTGCAAAAGGAGGGAAGCCTGATCTTAAAGAACAAGAAAAACAAGATGTACTCAATCTCCGAAAAAGGAGAGTCAAGCGGAACAAAAAATGAGGTTGTGCAAGATAATATTGTTGGCAATGTGGAGAGGAGTCTGCAGAAAGAGAAAAAAGCAAAGCCACCTAAAATCAAGGAAGAGGCAGTTTCACCTGGGGTTGGGCTAGATGGGCCGATTACAATAATAGAGAAAAGGCTAATGAAGGGAGTTGTGGAGAGCAAGACGAGAAATACCATCTCGGGCCCAAAATTAAGACCCACACTTTTTAAAAGAAAGCAACCTGCAAGTGCCCACTATGTTATATTCGGTTCCTCATCTTTTAATGGGCCCTTGGATATAAAAAACCGGAATCATTTAATTGGGCAAAGTAAGGGTTTTGAATCAAATGGGCTTTCCGAAATGGGCACTTATATTCATGAACCACAACAATGTAAAAAGGACGAAACAGCTATTGACCAACTCAGGCCGCCTGACCCCTCTCTTCTGCAAATGATGAATTATGAAGGGCAAGAACAAGACCAATTGAGTGGTCGATAGGCCAAATCAAATGAGGAAGCTGTAGATGATTGCCACGGTGAAGAGGCAGCTATGGAGCTCTCAGACTCAGGCAGTAACCTCTAGTCTCAGGTTTTTATCCTTTTGATTTTTTTATTTAATTTTGTAGATATTTTCTCTTGGAATTGTAGAGGCGCAGACTCAAAATTTTTTCCAGGTAGAATTAGAGATATGCTCAAGGGAAGAAGGGTTAATATTCTTATTCCCTGTGAAACTCATGTCAGTGTTCATAAAGCAGATAAAATTATAAGATGTCTTGGTTTAAATCCTTGGCTTAGACTTGAGGCAACAGGGTTTGCCGGTGGAAATTGGGTTTTATGGAACGAGGAAGAGGTATCTATCCAATATATCACGTCCTCCGCACAAGGTATTCATGTTAGTGTGACACCAAAAAACAGTTATGCAAGCTTCTTGCTATCTTGTGTATATGCCGAACCCAATCTGATGCAATGTGTCGATCTGTGAACCTTGGCTTATTATAGGTGACTTTAATGCTTACTTATCTACAAAGGATAAAAAAGGAGGTTCAAATCCCAATTTCTGATCCATGCGTCATTTCAGGGAATGCATTGTAAAGACAGAGTTGATGGAAACTAAGTTTGGGTGTGTTCAGATTAGTTTTTGAAGAATAGCTTATGGAGAAAAAGTGAATAATAGCTTCTGGAGAATAGATTCTGAGCAGAATAGATTATGAGAAAAAAGTGATTTTGATAAAACGAGAGTGTTTGGGTATTGTGGTCAGAATAGCTTTTTTTCATGGTGTGGGGCCCATATCATGAGAAAGGACTAATGAGAGAGGGTAGAGCCCACATAAGGAAAAAGGACCAATCAGAGAGAGAGGGCAGGGTCCACACAAAAGAAAAAGCAAAAAAGATGGATTTTCCCAAAACCTAGGTTTTGAGATCAAAACCATGGTTTGGAAAAATTTTGAGTGTTCGGCAACCAAACCATGGTTTTGATTCAAACCTAGGTTTTGATTCAAACCTAGGTTTTGAGAGAGGAGCCGAACACACACTTTATAGGAGAAAGGTTTACATGGGAACGTGATCTTCATAAGGAACGTTTAGATTGGGCCTTCATTAGCTCTGATTGGAACCAGTTTTACCCTTTCACCAAAGTTCACCACTTGAATAAGTTTAGGTCAAATCATAGACCTATTCTTCTTTAAAGTAAATCGGAAGAGTCTAATCCAAAAGGGAAGCCTCCCATTTGATGTCAAGCAACTTGATTCCTTGAAGAAGGCTTCGCTTATGTGGTAAAACAATGTTGGAGTTTGGAAGGATAGAATGATAAGGTTCATCAATTTGCAAGATTGGCTGAGGAATGGAATAGAAGTGGGCAACCTAACTGTGAAGAAGAAGACTATTCTTAAAAGGATTAAAGGTGTTGAATGGGCAAGGGGAAGGTGAGATAGTCAATACCTATTCCAAGCAGGGAGGGAATTATGGAAGGATTATAACAAAATTCTAGCCCAAAAAGAGTTGATGTGGTACCAAAAATCTCGATGTCAATGGCTCAAATGGGGGGATAAAAATAGTAAATTTTTTCATTCCACTACTCTTATTAGAAGGAAGAGGAATAGAATCGAGGGCCTAAAAAATGAAGATGGTAACTGGACGTTTGATCAGGGTGAATTGAAGACTCTTGCTATTAATTATTATACGAATCTCTTTCGAAGCAAAAGCCCCTGTTCCAATCAACTTATCACACAAGCCTATTTTCCTAGGTTGGGCCACAGGGATATGAAACATCTTCAAGCCCTTGTATCGAATGATGAGATTAAGAAGGCAACATTTGATTTAGCGGTTTTTAAGGCTCCTGGACCATATGGCATTCAAGCAATTCTGTACCAAGAATTTTGCCCTCTAGTAGGGAACTTTATTTGTAAACAACACGAATATTGTGCTCATACCCAAGATGGAGATTCCATAAACCATAATGGATTTTCGACCTATATTCCTCTGTAATGTTAGTTACAAAACCATCACTAAGATTATTTCACACTGACTCTGGGATATTATGGGAACGGTTATTGGTAGGCATCAATATAGCTTTATAGTTAGGAGATAAAGTTGTGATAATATCATAGTGGCTCAAGAGGTTATTCATTCCATGAAGACCAAAACTGGTGTAAGGGGATAGATGGCGGTCAAGGTTGATTTGGAGAAGGAATATGATCATCTGGAATGGTTTTTTATCCACGACACACTTAGATTGGTGGGCTTTAAAGAGAAATTATGTGACGCTATCATGGTATGTATTACTCGTTCTTCTTTTCTAATCCTATAGAATAGGGAAGCCATCCTACTTTCACCTCCACTAGAGGCATTCATCAAGGGGATCCAATTTCACCTTATATCTTCACTTTGTGTATGGAACGCCTAAGTCATATCATTCAGGATGCCATTGACGATGGTATATGGTCACCGATTCAGTAAAAAAGAAGAGGACCTGATATATCCCACCTCTTTTTTCCTGATGACCTCATTCTATTTGGTAAAGCTTCTGAAAGTTAGGTTAAAGGGATGTTTGAATGCGTACAAAGATTTTGTGAGATCTTAAGGCAAAAAATGAACAGAAGGAAGACTATGATGTGCTTTCTGAAGAATGTTCACTCCTCCAGAGCGTTAAGCATGAGTAGGAGTATGGGAGTGGGTCTTACAGGTGATTTGGGAAACTATCCAGGCATTCCCTTAATTCATAAAAGGGTAACCAACATAACGTTCATGCCTATATTGGAGAAGACTCAAAAAAAAAACTTTCAGGATGGAAAAGGGGATATATGAACTTAGCAGTCTAGCCACTCTTATTAAGGCGATTCTAACTGCTTTGCCTTCGTACTACATATAGAGAACAATGTTACCAAAAGGACTTCTAAGAGAAATAGAAAAGAGAAGCAGGTGTTTTCTATGGGGAGAGGAGGATGATAGGAGAAAACTTCATTTGGTTCCTTAGGAGAACATAACTAGAGACAAGAAGGAGGGTGGTCTAGGAATAAGGGATTTGGGAAATCAAAATAAGGCCTCCTGATGAAGCTTTGTTAGTAGCTCCTAATGAATAAAGAGGCTTTATGGGTTTAGGTTCTTTGAGTGAAATATGGATGTGGCACTGAATATATGCCAGGGTTTTAGAAGAAGGCAAACTCGTCGCTGACTTGGAGGGGTATATGTGCAGTTTGTGATAAGTTCATTAAAGGTATAAGAGTTAATATTGGTAATGGAAATATGGCATCCTTCTTGTATGATAATTGGTCTAAGATTAATAAGCCGTTAATCGAGCTCATTCCGAGATATGAGGCATTTGCTGATAGGGAAGTCAAAGTGAGTGACTATGTTAACCAATGGGGAGAATGGGACAGGTATAAGCTATGCTGGTGGTTTCAACCTCAAGATATTGATTGACTTATGTGTGCCCACCCACCGTGCAAGGAAAGGATAGAGGATAAATATTATTGGAAGCCTTCTTCTAATGGTTGCTTTTCTGTTCGATCTGCCTATCATTTTCTTTTTGCAGGTACTAGCAATACTGGAGAACCATTCTGGAAGACTCTATGGAGATGGTCGCTACCGGAGAAAATTAAATATTTTATGTGGCTAGCTTCTCATGATCGACTGCACACGGTGAGACTGTGGGTTTAAAGACGATTAACAGATTTAGCTAGGTGTCCCTTTAGATGTGACCAGGAGGAAGACATGATGCACCCACTACGAGATTGTGCCAATGCTCGGGAATAATGGATTTCAATAATCACCTTGACCTTATGGGAGAAATTTATATCCCTACAAGGTAGGGAATGGATTTATTTGAATCTGAAACATAAAATTGGTAGAGGTTTCACTAAAAAGATTCAATAGCCTATTTTATTTGGTTATGTTTGTTGTGAGATGCAAGAAAGTGTTTGGTGAGGAAATAGAAGATTATTCGCAGGATGCACACGCTAGCTTTTTTTCAAGCTAGTTAGGACCAAGACCTTTTATCATAGTGTCAGTTCTACATGCATCAAGCATACAATAGACAGGGTGCAATTTATAGATGGACAGGCTTCATACAACTTGGGGTGGATGGATCAGTCAGAGATTCGGGACGAATTAGTTGTAAAGGAGTCTTAGTAATAAGGAGTGAGTATGGCTTAGCAATTTTGCCTGTAAGCTAACATCAGTTCCTCTAGCAATTCCAGAGATTATTGCAATCATTTAGGGACTACAGGTATGCTGGAATAGAGGATTTAAAAATATTACTATTCTTATTGATTGTATGGAGGCTATCAATTTGTTAACTAGGAGCGGTGATCAGAGCCACCCCTTCAATGTTATCATTGTAGAAGCTAGATTATGGTTATCTAGGGATTGGCAAATTTTGTTGACCTATATGCCTAAGGAGATAAATGTGGTAGCTGATCATATAGCTAAGTTAGGATATACTATTGACAGGGTTTTTGTTATCCTTGATCAACCACCACCTTCTTTATAGGAGGTGGTCATTGATGAGGGATAAAAGGCCTATCCTTATGTTTCTGTTTTGCTTGTATTACGTTTTTTTTTAGAAACTTAATGAAATCCAATTTACATTTAAAAAAACACAATACCATACATGTATTGCCATTCATCAATTTATTGCGATGACATTCGATGAAAGCTCTTCGAACCGAAGCATGATGCAAGAGTCCATATATAGGGTCAACCCGAATTAATTGGACAATTGTGACATATAATGAAGAATGGTCAATGAAAAAAATTAGGGCTAAGGTGAAAAGATGACCATTAAGTCATACCAAAAAAGAGATTATAAATCTTGATTAAACCCAAAAAAGTGATTATAAATCCCGATGGTCTTATTTGGGTAATTTTCAAAAAATCCTGATCAACTCGATGAATCGTGATTTCACCCGCCAATCGCACTTTGAGATAGGTGACAAGTGGTTAATGTGATCAGAAAATACCGATGAAACTTCTACCACTAGAATTTCTCCAATTTACCCTATAATTCTTTCCCCAAATATTCCCTACACATATCTCACCTATTACTCCCTCCGGTCCTTTTAAAAAGCAACTTTTATCTTTATTGCTCAAAACAAACTAGCGGTTAATATTAGTTAAAAATAATAAATGTGTTAAAAAATCTTATGTTTCTTCCAAATATACCCTTATTTATGAGAATAACATAGGAGAGAGAATGTGTAATAAATGAGTAAATGAAAGAGAATTAGTGATGAGTGAAAGATAATTAATATAAAGATTTGTATTTAATAGGGGTAGAAAAGAAAAAAGTAGTTTAAATTTTGAGATATAAGGAGAAAGTTATTTATAAAAAAGACTAACCCTAAGAGAGAGAAAATTGTTTATAAAAATAACCAGAGGGAGTATTTCTTTGTTTAAGTAGTTCAATTAATATTACTTTAAACATTGTTTTGCCCATTACTTAACATTAATTTTAAATTATTTTAAATAATAAAAATTGTAAAATAAAAATAATATTTGAATAGTCAGGTCATTTATTAAATTATATTTAATTATCTTTATTATTAAATATAATTATGAAAATGTAAATAGCTTTATTGAATAAATAAACTTGATTACATAATCTGCTGCAATCCTAATAAAATAATTAGCTATCATATTTATCAATTTATGTTTCTATTTAGATATTAAATCCCATTATAATGATAGATCCTATAATATGCTCTCTGAAATATGCTCCATCACGTATAATTTTTCTTTCAGTTTCATTTATTCCTTTGTTGAATATAACTTTATAAAATTCACATCATTTTCGGTAACTATACATTTATAAGTTTTTTTAATAAATAAAATCCAAACACAATCACAATTCTCAAAGTCATGTGTGGAAAAAAAATCCAAACAAAGATCACGATTGACGAACGATATTTTTAACTAATATCATTTATACAAATCACGATCACGATTGTCCACTGTTAATTTAAATGAGCACAAACACTACAAAAGAGGCAAAAGTAATACTATTGTTAAGTTTTTTAAATACCCGTTACGTAACCAATTTTGACAATATAGTAATATTTTGGAAAAAGTAGATGTAACAACCGACAACCATTTTGATGGAGGTTTATAATTTATTGGCCTGCATTAATTTTGGGGACGTACGATGCTACGGAATCATGCCTGATGAAAAGGAACTATAACGTGCCGGGTCAAATTTGTTAATGAAATTGTGGCTATAATTTTATATCAGTTTTCATCATCGGAATACAATGAATCTCATAAATGAACAGACTGGGTAGGTATAAGCAATGAATGGACATAAAATAGGAATTAAAGATACCGACACACTTATAAAATTTTTAATATATATAGTACAATTTTGTAAAGAAGAGTAGAGACCTTGATTAAAGATAACCCGAATTATAAAAGGAATTTTATTTTCTTTCATATAAGAGATCATTTACAGAGAATCTTCTATATGGATATCAAATATTTCCCTTTCATGTTATATTAGCACAGCGTTCCTTCATTTCCTATAGGAGGCGTACTCTCTAATTCTTCTTCATTGAAAAAATGAAAAGACTGGGTAGGTATAAGCAGTGAATGAACATAAAACAGAAATTAAAATCACGGGCATACTTGCAAAATTTTTAATATATACAATTTAGTAAAGAAGAATAGAGACCTAATCAAATATAACCCGGATTATGAAAAGAGTCTTGTCCTCTTTTAAGCAAAAGATCATTTACAAAGAATTCTCCATATAGATCTGAGACCTTTTTCCTTCATATTATTTTACATAGCCTTTCTTCATTTCCTACACAAGACGTACTCTCTATTCTTCTTCCCAGACTCCGTTTTTTTTTTTATGTGTGTGTGTGCGAGACCAAATACTATGTGGTTCTTTTATTTATTACTTTTTCTTGCCACAAAAAGTATATGTGGTTCTTAAAGATGGCACGTTTTATTTATTTTGTCTTGCCACAAAAATTATAAGCGGTTCCTAAAGATAGAACGCTTTGTTTTGATTGTTGAAGTCCGCTTCAATAATTATTCCTCCTGTGTTAATTATAAGATAAAATTAATTTTTTAGAAAAATTAAGAAAACTAAATAAGTTATTTAATCATATCATATATTATGTATTTTTAGATTATATATTAATTTATTAGTCAAACTAATTAGTTTGAAAAAAAGTAAAAATAAAAATACTCTAAAGTAATTTAATTAGCTTCCTTAATTTCTCTAAAAAGGTTAATTTTGTCTTGTAATTAGGACTGGAGGGAGTACTATTTATGATCTAAATATAAAATTCAGTTAATTTTTTGATATAGATTAAGGAAACTAATAATTAAAAAAGAAAGGAAATTAATAACAAGTTACTTAATCATGTTGTATTATTAGATTATATATCATTAGATAAAATAGCTTTTTAAAAAATAATAAATATAAATACTTTAAAGTAATTTAATTAGTTTTCTCATTGACAAAAAAAAATTTTTTAAAAATATATTGGGTCTTATACTTAAGACCAGATTTAATAATTTTTTTCCCAATTTTAAAAATTTCTCTCAAACCGAATTTCGCAAGAAAAATTTAATTTTAAGATGATGGTGACATGTCTGACTTCCGTTGGATGACGCTGGGAGTGAATAAAACGAGTTTTAACTTTTAAGAAAGAAAAATGGAGACTTTGATAATTTCTTGTGTTTATTATACCTGGGGTATGCATTATTTAGTTTTGTCACTAACGAACAAAATGTATTTTCGCCAAAAAAAAAAAAACGAACAAAATGGATTGCTAATTTTGTCCTAAATTATAAAATATTTTGTCAACACCCGTTTATATTTCGATAATCGAAGAGTAACAAAGACAGAATTCAATGGACATACAGAAAAGTACAATTATATTGATAAAAATATTTGTTTACAATCCCAACGTCGTTCGTCGACGGAAACAGAAAATATAACGGAAGTTTTAATATTTACAAATTTTTCCAAAATATCACAAAATAGTCTAATTATGACCACGATCTTGTCCTCGCCTAGAGACTCGTGCCGCTCACTTTCCGGCGTCTACATCTTTTCCCTTAGACCCACTGGTACCCGCTGAGGTGTTTATTAAAAATAGGGTGAGATTCCGAAGAATCCCCGTAGAGACATAATATCGTTCATAGAAAATGCGAAAAGTAAATATGATATGCGCCAATGTATGTACAAATTAATGAACAATATAAACACATCATCGTCATGTATACAAGAGTAGGGCTCAGCCCCACAATCTACACTGGTTGGACTTCTACCAACTCCCAGTGTAAGTGCACCTCTAACACTAACTGCCCCTCTTTAGGCAAATCATGTTGATTAATAAAGTGTATTTACAAAACAATGGCATCCACACAATCACCTAACTTATGGCATAGTATATGAAGGATAATGTCCCTACCTCAACGCTTTATAATCCTTAGTTTAACGGTGTGTCTCATAAAGCGTGTTGTTCCGGCTTTCGAATCGGTCCTAAAATATTAAATGTACCAGAAATAGGTCATAACCTATCCAAGTATAATTTTAGACTCTTCCATAGTGTTTATTGTGGTTATATTAGTCTATGGTGAAAATTTACAAAAATGCCCCCGGGAACCCAGCCTGGCCCCGCCGTACCCGGCCCGATGGCACGTTTTTCCCAAATTTTGACTAAGGCTATTTTGACTTATTTTCACCCAAAAAATCCATTTCCGGACTCGAAATTACAAAATTCACTGTCAAATTACAAAAATACCCTTGACAGCCCCTATTTAGTGATTTCAGTGACATTTTCGTAATTATGCTTTTTCGGCCTCTACCGAAAAAGTGCCCAACTGTAACCCCACCTATTTTTGCCTACTGAGTCCAATGGAACCATTTATTTCATGAAAATCAAACTCCTACTATCAGTTCTGGTCCTGGCCGAAATATTAGGGGAAATGGGAAAAATGAGGTTTTGTGTTTTAGCTCCCCAAAACTTGTACTTTTCCACTTCTAATTCTTGATTAACTTATTTAAACACTTCTTAACCATGATTTAAAGGATTTTGGGCAGCATAACCCCTTAGGGTCATGGCTTTTCTACTTTTACAACTCAACCCAAAAATCACATAACCAAACAATAATCACCAACAACAACTTTCATACATTAAGAAGTTGAGGTTTTGAAAATTAGCTCTTGATCCTTTATGTTTCTCTCTCTATGATGTCCTCTCTCTCTTCTCCTTGAACTAAGAATGAGTCTTCAAGATCATAGATTCATGAAGAAACATGGTTTAGAGAAGAATCTAGGGGAAATGTTATAAGGAAAGCTTAAAAATCAACTCTTACATTAAAATTTCTTCTTCATCTTCCCTCCAACTTTTCAAAGTTTCTCCAAACTCTCTCCCTCTCTATGTTGAACGAAAATGCATGAAGGGAAGGGAAGAGAAAGCCTTCATAAAAATGCTTCCTTGATTCCAAACCATTGATCTCATCTAAGGTTGTTATAGTGACACATGCCAACCACCATACTTCCCTCCATGCTTGCACCATACCTCTCCACTTTATGTCATACTTTGACTTGCTTGCTTCATTTGATTTCCATTAGATTGGAACCAATTCTCCTTCTTCCTTGGTTGGCCAAAAACGTGCTCCCTCTTATGCTCCAACTAAATCAAGTGTTCCTTCCATTTATTCAAGTCAATTGGTACAAGAGTTGGCTACCTAACTTTATGACATAAGTAAGGACTTATGACACAATAATTATTTCCATCATCTTTCATGTGGTGTTGACACTTGGTCTAATTGGATTTTGACACTTGTCTTCTCCTCCTTCATACCTTAATTTCTAAAATAATTAAGAGAAAAAGGAAGATTACTTTATTTCTTAAATTTTCGGAATAATGCCAATTCTGGCAGATTTTCTGCCTTAACTTTGAAAAATCATAAGTAATTTTGTAGACATCGTTTTGAAGCGATTCCAAAACCTATGGAACCTTCATTGAGTCTAGTTTCAAGGAAAAATATGGAATTTTACTGGATAGGATCATATTATTCCCAGATTTTCAATCTTTAACCGCTGCTCCAGAAACTTTCCAGATTTTCTGGATTAACTTTAAAAATTCATATCTTTTTGTACATAGCTTCAATTGAGTCATATGACCTATCAAATTAAAGCTTAAGATGTCTAATTTCACCCTGTAAAATTTGATAACTTTTGCTCGTCATTTGGTATTCCAAAACCACATGACAAACTCACTGCCTCGCAGGCGATTTCACTGAAACCACTATTCCACTTTCAATTTTCAATATTTAATTTCGTTGGCATTAAATATTCACCATTTCATTGAATATATATAATAATTACAATATATTCTTGATGAATAAAATTTGGGGTGTTACATATTCTAACTTCTTATCCCTTTTATTTGAAACATTTTAATTTATAAATATTTCAAAATAAATATAAATTTTTATTAATATTTAATTTTCTATTTTAAATATTAGTATTTTATTTTATTTTAATAACACCCAGAACTTTGAAAATTTAAGTTCAGTGTTTCAATGATGGGTATCTATGTCATTTAGTCATTTTGACTTATTTCTTTATTGTTTCATATCCCTAATACGGTGATACCCCATTTTGGCATACTATACATTTGTCCTTATTACTTGTCTAATTCTGTTTATATGGTAAAGAGAGAAACAATTTTATCCCCCTCCACATTTACAAATCATTCTTATCTCTCTTCTATTTTGCTCTTTTCAATGAAAACTAAATAGGGATAAAATTTAAAAAAAGTTATTAATTACCCTACAATTGATTTATATTTAAAATGAAACTATTTTTTTACTGGTGGCTTGTATATAGGAACAGAGTGGAACCAAACTTTTAATGAAAAACTTTCTCCCTACCTTTCAAATGCTCTATATTTTTAGCCCAAAAATGTCTTTTTCTTCTTATTCTTATTTTTCCTTTTATTTAAAAATATATTAGCAATGTTTGAATTTTTGAGCTAACCGATGGCTGGTCTAAAAATATCTTTAATTATTAAATGAATAGTAAGAAGAACAGAGGCATGAAGCTTATCGCACGTCATCTATCATGCGTGTAGAATACAACATCTGATTTTACTTTACCATTAAATGGTTTTGATTAACACAAATTACTCATTTTGATTAATATGATATATCATATATTAACTAATTATAGCTAATCAGAATATTTGTTTACAATAATCCAAGACGGACCAATACTCACAAATGCAATACAATAAAGAAAGGAAAGAAGACGTAGATAATCAAAAGAGATCAAGTTTCAATGGTCAGATTAATTATATTGACTCTCCCTTACTCCCACTTGTCCACATTATAATACGTAACGGCACTATTTATTATCTATGTAACGTCATCTTTAATTTCCCTTTTCCATTGTACTGCTCCCGCGGTTCTTATTATAAGAAACAAACGTTTAACCGAATCTTATGGTTTGAAGTGGGGGTTAAAAACAATATCTGAGCTAAAACTAAAATCTTTTTTGACTAAAATACCTTTATTTGTGAGAAGATAGATAACAAAAGAGAGAATAAGAAAAATGTTATAATAAGGAAGATTGTAGGAGAGAGAGAATAATAAAAAAAAATATGGAAAAAGTAATTAGTCTTTGGAGGTTGTGAAAATTTATAGGAAAATCACATTTAGGTCCTAAGGACCAGAAAAAATAATAAAAAAGTTCCATTATAGATTTCTCTATCAAATAAGTTCTTAAGGACCTCAGTGATATAAATTTGAAATGTAAAATTATTTTCTTGCCGTTAGTAATTGATATTTGGATATTATATGATATTAAGTTATATAACTAGGTTTAGATACTTGTCAATTGTCACTCTAGGACTAGTCAATATACATATCTACTTGTCAACGATAGCTGTTTTATTTAACATAGATGAGCTTGTCAATAAAAACTCCATAACTTGTCAATATAGTTACGTCCATTTGTCAATAGGAGCTATTTTAAATTGTATTTGAAAATGGCAACAATTAACATAGATGTGCTTTGTCAATGGCCACTTTTGGACTTATCATTATAAGCATAAAAATTTGTCAAAATAGGCACATACACTTATCAATTATAGCTTATCAAAATAGGTACATAAACTTTTCAAAATAGGCATATACACTTGCCAATGCATAACTTAAGAAAATAGGCACATACATTTGTCAATGTATAACTTGCCATTATAGGCACATAAACTTGTCAAAATATGTATATAAATTTGTCAAAATAGGCACACACACTTATCAATGTATAACTTATCAAAATACACATATTGACTTGTTGTCAAAACCCTCTTTTCCAACCATGGTTCACACAAGGACGAACAAGTCAATCTATGTATTTTGATAAGTTATATATTAGTAAGTGTATCTGCCTATTTTGACAAGTTTATAAACCTATAATGGCAAGTCATACATTGGCAAGTGTATGTACCGATGTTGGCAAGTTTATATATCTGTTTTGATAAGTTTATGTGTGTATATTGACAAGTTATACATTGGTAAGTGTATGTACATATTTTAATAAGTTTATATATCAATTTTGACAAGTTTATATGTCTATAATGGCAATTATACATTGGTAAATGTATGTGCCTATTTTAACAAGTTTATGTACCTCTAATAATAACAAGTCAAAAAGTTGTCATTGATAAGTCCTATATATTTTAACTATTGCCATTTTCTAATGCAATTTAAAATAGCTCCCGTTGACAAATGGACGTGACTATAATAACATTCATAGAGTACCTCTTGACAAACCCATCTATATTAACTAAAACAGCTCTCGTTGACAAATGGATATGCCTATATTGATAAGTCCTAGAGTGGCGATTGACAAGTACCTGAACTTAGTCATCTAACTTAATATCATATAATATCCAAATATCAATTACTAAGGGTAAGAAATTAATTTCACATTCGGAATTTATATCACTGAGGTTCTTAGGGACTTTTTTGATAGAGAAATCTATAATGAGACTTTTTTTTTTATTTTTTCTGGTCCTTAAGACCTAAATGTGATTTTCCTAAGATTTATTATATTGACATTAAATATGAGTAATTAAATAAGGGCAAAATGGGAAAGTAAGAAGTAAAAAAAACATTCTCTAAATATTTTTTATAATTTAGAATGAAGCATGTGTTACGGTTGTTTCTTATAATATAGGATGGAAGGAGTTTTATTTAATATGACTTGATAAGGGCAAAAAAAAATTAATCTAACCATTGCAGCCTGACCAACTTCCCTCATTTTCTCTTCTAATTCAAACATGTGACAATAAGCATTCCCCCAATTTTCTCACCTACTTTTCTCCAATCCCCTAGTTTCCTCTCCTTCCATAGTGTAAAATATAATGTCTATATCCACTTTGCTCTCAAATTTATGCTTTTCCTTCTAAAGTATCCCTATTGATTGTATACTCAAGAGAGTTTTCATTAAGGGTCTATTTGGTGTGAGGGATTTGGAGGGGAGGGAAGCGAAAATTTTTATGAGTTGAATTTTAAAAAATTGAAGAAATGGGGTAATAAAATTTTAATAAAGAGAATATATAAGATAAAATAGTAAGAAAAATTAATTAAAAATTTTTAACCCCACTTCTCTACTTTTTTTAAATTTAACTTAAAAATTTTTTCCTTCCACCCACTTTCCCTCACCTCCTCTCGGACCAAACAAGCCCTAAGAGTAACTGTAATGCATATAATTATACATGGTATAATAGATAATTCAACACATATTTATTATAAATAATTAATTTAACTATTTTTCTTAATATTCATAAATTAGTATACTAGACAACTCAACACAAAATTATGCTGTTGTTAAAAGTAAAGGTGCTGATGTATTAGGGCGTCATAATCTTTTGATCTTTCACAAGCTGTAACTTTCCTCGAAAATGTTGGACCAAAAAGAAAAATCTCTCATTTTCTTGCCTAGTGAGTAAAAGCTAGTAATAAGGGTTGGACTATCGGATTTGGGTTAACCCGTCATGAGTTGGAACCATATGGGTTCAGACAAAAAACAATCACATCAATATGGGTTGATATTGAACCAACCTAACCCATAACCTCTGGATTAGCAGGTTAGCCCACACAACCCCTATTATCTTTCTTTTTTTTTTAAATTTTGTATAACGCATTTTTCAAACTTTTTTTAACATCATACTGAAATTGTTTTTCTACAAACCTCAACTATAAAAAAATTAAAAATACATTACAAAATCAAAAAGTGATAATAAAACATTAAATTCAATGTTTCAAACATTACAAATTAAGCATTCACCACAAGTTCAAACACTACGAAATAAACATAAATCCAAAAGTCATCATTAATATTTAATACAATCAATAATTAGTTGATATTAATAGTGTTAGGTTACACAATACATTCAAAGAAATCACATATTTTATTTAAAAAATAAAATAAATAAAAAGGGTCAAACCCACCGTTGGTTGAGTCCAATGGGTTTGGGCAAAAAAAAAACCGCATCAAAACGGTCCCACCTTTGTAGAAACCTAAACCACCCATTTTTTAGGGTTGGGCAGGTTTGACCCACAATTAAAACTCATATTACCAGCTCTAATAGTGAGTATGATAACGATAGGATTGGATTTAGTCAAATTGGTTCTTGCATGACTATATAAAAGCATTTAATACACTACAAAAAAAACATGAATTTTCCGACATTTTCTAACGGAATTTTTTCCGTGGCAAAATTTGCGACAGAATTAGCCACAGGAAATATTCTGTTGGAAATTCTAACTTTTGCCACGGAATTTCCGACAGAAAATTCTGTCAAAAATTTCGAACAGAATTTCCAACGGAATTCAATTTTGTAGTAAAATTTAAAAATTATTATTTTTAATTATTTAATATTTTAAAAATTATTTTTATAACATTTATTATTTTTAATTAATACTTTTAATTTAATTGTAAATTTAATATAATTATTATTTTCTAATTTATAAAATATTTTTAATTTTCAAAAATAGATTTTGGTCTTTATAGGGGCAAAATAGTCATATAAAAAATAAAATTTATTAGTTATTAATTAATATTAGTAAATAAAATATTAGTTAATAATTATGTATTAGTTCTTAATTAATGTTAATAAAAATATAATTTTATAAATTAAAAAAATATAGTGATATGATTATATATATAATTGTGTGTAATAATAGAACGCCAAAGCAGTCGAGCTCATCCGGTAAGGCATTGTGTGCGTACGGATGAAGTCGTAGGTTCAAACCAAATAAGGGGTAAGTTGAGTTGCATTTACAGGAAAAATGAGGTTGTGACATGTGGTGGAGGGAGGTTGCGACATATGGCGGATATGGGGGCCGGTGACAAGGTGGACGCAGCCGGAGCTGCCACACACAGTCGCCGGTGATGAGGGGCCTGTCACCGGAGTTGCCACGTTGCTTTTTAAATTTTAAAAAATAAAAAATATGTTCGAACCAAATGAGGGGTAAGTTGAGTTGTATTTACAGGAAAAATGAGCTTGTGACATGTGACGGAGGGAGGTTGCGACATGTGGCGGATATGGGGGCCGGTGACAAGGTGGACGCCGCTGGAGCTGCCACACACAGTCGCCAGTGATGAGGGGCCTGTCAGACGGAATTAATTCCGTCGGAAGTTGCGAGAGAATATCCAACGAAATTAAATTTTGTCAAAAATTAGGATAGAAATAAATTCCATCGGAAATTCTGTCTGAAGTTTTGCAACAGAATCCGAATTCCGTCAGAAATTTGTTTGTGACACTATTATTACCGATGGAATCCATTCCATCGGGAATTTAATATTTTTTTTATAGTGATAATATATCTTAAACTAAAATATGTCTTCTCATATATTACGTGAAATTAGAAATTTTACAAAATATATTGACCACAAGTTTTCACTCAAACACCATATTGAGGATGGTTTGAATACACATCCCTTTTATTTTAACAAGTTGAGCTATACCGTTGATGGTTTCGGCTAGGGATTAAAATATTATGTTTTATTATTATTATTATTTAGTTGGGTTAGATTTGAATTTGTCATAGCCCTCTTGAAATAGCCATCCTTTGGAAGTGTTTTATATTTACAAATATTTGCACTCGATGGCTGTTGCTCGAATGCCCAAAACCCCCCCCCCCAAATCATTTAGGATGTGTTTGGATTAATTTTTTTAGAATTACTTTGAAAGAAAAAGTGATTGCAGACAATAGTTTTTTAACGGAATAGATTTTGTGAAAAAAATGATTTTGATAAAATAAAAGTGTTTGAATAATTATTATCATAATTACTTTTTTCATGAATAAATTATTAAAAAAGACATTAGTTAATATGATAATTGCATATAAATGATAAGATTTCACTTCAAAGATTTTATTTATTAATCTAGCAACTAACTTTATATCAATATCAGCCCTATAAATTAGTACGAATAATAATACAATATGAATGCCAATGAATGTACGAATTCATTGGCAAATAAGCTCATGATATTGATTTTTTTTTTTTTTGAGAGGTCTCCATTAATATATCTCTCAACTTCCTTTATAGTCAATATCACAATTATTGAATCATATTTTAATAGGTGAGATTTAATTATATATTTTTATTATATGTAATATAGTAATAATATTTTTTACATAGTATTAAATCATATCCATTAAAACATGATCCAATGATTAAGATATTAAATGGAGGGAGAAATCAGTGGAGGCGTAATTAAGCAGTAGAAAGATAGTTGCCATATATATATATATATAATCAACTGTAAACTTCCTCAGTTCCTTGGAAACATGAGATTATTGGGAGGACCACAGGGGCCAAAGGTAAAATCTGAAACACATGTTTATAACGAAGCTTCTTCGTACGATACTACGATACACTTACATTCTATGAATATTGACGATAAATCAGTATAAGCCAAATTCAACTAGTTCCTTGGGACTTTATATGTATATATATAAACCTGTTTAAATGAATACTAACATTCTATAGCAGGCAAAAAAAAAAAAAAAAAAGAATACTAACATTCTATGAATACTGACGATAAATCAGTATAAGCCAAATTCAACTAGTCCCTTGGGACTTCATATGTATATATATAAACCTGATTAAATGAATACGAAGCTTGCTGACGCCTTAAAAACAGCATCTTAACTTTAAAGTTTCACTGTTATAAAAAACACAATAAACAACACTTATTTTTAAGAATACTACAGTGTTTGAGAAGTGCCACAAAAAAACTATAACTTGTTTCTTTTCTTTTATTTTCTTTTTTTTTTAAAAAAAACTTCCTACTATAGCTGGGAATACGGGCCAGCCCGCGGGTTGCGGGCTGACCCGCACCAACCCGCGGCCCGCGCGGTGCGGGCCTGTGCAGCCCGCACTTCTGCGGGTTGGCAAAATGCCAACCCTAACCCGCAGTGTGCGGGTTGCGGGCCAACCCGTGGGCCCGCATTTTTTTAAAAAAAAAAAATTCATATTTTTTAAAGAGGATTGAAAATATGAGACACATATATACGAGTAATTAAATTTACCTTCCTAATATCAATCATTGCTTTTATAAAAATTTAAAAACATAATCTAAAATTTAAGAGATAAAGTTATCAAATTTATTAAAGTTTATAAATAAAACATAAACTCATCCTCAAGCAACCAATATATAATAATTTTGTTTAAAGAAGAAGGAAAGAAGCTAAGATTGTTTCTCTTTGGCTTGGGAGGTACCAAAATAAGAGTGAAAAACTTATAAGTTTTATAAAATTTTTATATGTAAAAAAAAATAAAATACTTTGCGGGCCAACCCGCCAACCCGCGGGTTATGCGGTGCGGGCCTGTGCGGCCCGCATTTTTGCGGGTTGGGATTTTCCCAACCCTAACCCGTCAAAACCCGCGGGCTCACGGGTTGAGCCCGCGGGTTGAGCCCATATTACCGGCTCTACTTCCTACGACGCTTTCCCTAGGAAGCGCCATAGGAAGTAATATGACTTCCTATGGCACTTCCCCAAAAAAAACATCATAGAAAATCTTTTTTTAAAAAAATAATTTTGAGTAATTGTTTCCTTTTTAATTTCCTAGTGAAACCATCTATATTTAGAATCAAAATCCACAATAAAATGAACAAAACCAAACAAGAATCAAACCAAACCAAAGTGAAATAACTTGAAATAAATAACTAATTTATAAAATCACTTCTAAATGTATTTAAGTACAACAATTTTAATGTACAACTAATTTTAAGTAAATAAATACACACATAAAATTTATGACAGATTTTGACTTAAATAAGAAAAAAAACATATGAACTTTGTCACACCCTGCACTTCCCCAATCCCAGGGACTACCCAGGGACTACGGGCTAAACTTTGATGCAACTACATGCAACAAAGATCGAATTCAATACCTCTGATTAAATTAATACTACCTTTTTACTGGCTAAACTTTGCGCTTGTTAGTTTAGGCTTTGTTTTTTTTTAAGTTAGTGGTTGAAATATTATTTTTAATCATGTTAATTTATAAGGAAGTCAATGAATTAATGTACGAATTCATTGGCAGACCATCCAGCTCATGATATTGATCGTATAATTTTTTTTCTTTTGGATTTTACCGACACTGCTTTAATGCGGTAGACAGTTAGTTGGTAGATAATAATAAAGTATCAACTTCCTTGGAGTATTAAAGTTTAAAATACTCTTCGGTTGTTTTTTATAAGGAACATTTTCTCTCATAAAGTTGATACTTAACATAAAAAATAAATCTCTTTTATTTAAAATTTTAAATTGATCTTTTTATTTTTACCCCATTAAATATATGGCATTCATTATCTTTGTAATAAACTTTCACCCATTTATCTCTCATGCAATATCTTTATAAATAAGTGTGTAATTTAAAAAAATAATACATATTTGATACATTTATTATTTTTAACTAACATTTTAAACTAAGTGATTTAAGTATTTATTTCTTATAAAAAAGGACAGGATGGAGTGTAATATAATTGAAAAACAAAACTATTAGGTGAACCACATGGACCAAAGGAAAAATCTGAAACACATGTTGATTTTTTTTTATTAGAAACACATGTTGATAATAACATAGCTAAGGTAACCAACATTCTATAAATACTAATTCTTCAAAGCGATAAATCATCATCAGTAGTATCAGCCAAATTCAACTCTCTCTCTCTCTCTCTCTCTCTCTCTCTCTCATATTCTCTTCATAGTAGCCAACAATGGCTTCCCTTCATCCTCCATATCCATCAGGAGCCTGTGATTATGAAGCTGGTCACAGCTTTAGAGCTGGTGGTGGAAGAGGGCTAGAAATTGAAGCGACGACGTTAGGTGTGGAAGAAACAACAACAAGGAAGAAGAGAGATGATATCGATGGAGGAGAAGGGAAGGGGATATGGCTGACATGGAAGGATGTGTGGGTGACAATTGGGAAGAAGAAGAAAGGGAATATTAATAATGGAAATGGAAGCAGAAGAACAATACTTGAAGGTCTGAGTGGTTATGCAAAACCAGGCCAGCTTTTGGCCATTATGGGTCCTTCTGGCTGTGGCAAGTCCACTCTTCTTGATACTTTAGCAGGTAATTCATTCATTCTTTCACTTTTCACATTCTTTTGAGAGTTAAGGTGTAAATTTGCTCAGAAAATTTTCGCTCAGAAACAATATTGTCCTAGAAGTTTTTTCAAGTTCAGTGTTACCCAGGAAATTTCAAAATATAATAATTTTACCTTATACCATTAAAAAACTAATATCTACCATTAAAAAATTGACATTGACCATTAATTTTTCAACGGTAAAGGATAATATTACTTTATTTTAATATTTAAGGGTAATATTGAATTTTAAATAAACTTTTGAGGCAACATTGCTCTTCAGCAAAAACTTCTAAAGCAAATTTGCTTCTTAACCGTTCTTTTGATTCCAAAATTATCATATACTTCCTTTAGACCTAAATGTGGGAGCAAGTTAAAGGGTTTGTTTTGGTTCTTCATGTAATAAGATGATCCCAATCCACTCTATCTTCCATATTTATAAATTTTTTTTCAAGTTAACCCTCTGGATCGTATATATTAAATTGAGTTTTCATCAATTGAGGTTATGATTAAAGAGGATATTTTACAAAAACTAACATCCATTTTTTATAAATAACCGACTTAACTAATTTTTTTTTTTTAGGATAAGTAAAGTAGTTAACTAACTCATATTTACGACTAAAGGGAGTTCATAATAGTCCGTACACTGATCTAGTGTAGTAAGTCGCATTTTGTATTTCTATTTTGTGTCAAAATGATCTGGTATATTACAACGAGTGAAATGATGCTTTAGTTGTGGCAAAAAAGAAATAAGAAATGATGCTTTAGTTTCAAACCTTATCAAAATGATCTCTTTATGATCTGTTTTGATTTGTTTTATCCATCATTGTACTACGTGTGGAATAATGCTGTTTTAAAGCTTGAATAAGGGATGATCCAAGTTGTGAGATAATAAGAGTAATAAATGAAGATAGGTAATGAATATTTTCTTGAACTTTGACTATATAATTAAGCCGATAACTCATGAAGAGCGACTCCAAATTTTAAAGCCTAAGTTGGTTTGGCATCTTTGATTAATAAAATTTTTTTGAAATGCACAAAAAATTTAGCAAAACTATGTACACACACGCATATTCTTAACGTATATATCTATATATCATGTTTAGGGTACAAATTAAACATCACTTTCAGATATGATGGATTTCCACTTGCAATAAGTGTAGTTAGAAGACATGTGGCTGAGGGGAAAAAAAAAAAGTTTGAAGACGCATGATTCACAGAAGAGCCTTGAAACAATATTTTCTCCGAACTCATTATTATTCCATAATTAACATTAAAAGCTACAACTAACATAGAAAAACCTCGTTAAGTATTCCCTCTGATTTTTTTAGAAGTAAATTTTTTTTTTGTTGGTTTTTAATATAAGCAAATTTCATTTTGTGTCTCAAAATTTAAATTTTTTTTTTCTATTTTACCCCTATTAAATATATAACTTTATATTAGTCATCATCCCCACTACTAATTCTCTTTCATTTAATCATTTATTACCTATTTTTTCTCATATTTTCTACTCATTCTCTCTCATATATAAATAAAGGCATATTTAAAAAAAACCATAATATTTTTAATATATTTATTATTTTTAACTAATATTAATTATCAGTTTATTTTATGAGATAAAAAAAATTACTTATAAAAAAACCGAAGTATATGATAAGAATTAAGAAAGAGGAATTAACCTTCTTAAGCGCTTTCTCGGTATTCTAAATTAAAGGTGGGACCCACAATAGAAAATTTCCCCACGGTGCATTCCCCTATCCCTTTCTTCGTCCAGTCGTCAGAGAAATGTTTGCCCCCAGAAAACGACAGAAATAGTTGAAGAAGAAAAAAGACAAATTATTACGCGTCAACTAAATTTTCTTGGCATCTAAATTTATATAACTTTATAGTTAGGAACAGTGGGAGTGTGATAATAATATACAGTAATTTTTTTTTAAAAAAAATGATGAATAGGGATAATTCAATTTTTTTTTAACTAAAGGGCAATTCATGAAATTTTTTGATGAATAGAGAGAATTCAAATTGGAATTTGCTAGGGAGATAGAACAATTTTATAAATATATATATATTAAAAATGTATTTAACGCGCGTGTTTGACTAAAAGTTTGAAATCAATCATAATTGCAGGGAGATTAGGTTCAAATACAAGACAAGCAGGGGAAATTCTTATTAATGGCCACAAACAAGCACTTGCTTATGGGACATCGGTACGTATACCCTTTTCCATACATTTCCCTTCAGAAAAATCAGTTTTTTAATGGACAATTTTATCCTGAAGTGTAAAAAAAGGAATAATTTTGTCTTAACCCATTATTCTAATTAGTTTTAAATGTTAGCTGATTAAATATACCGAGTTGACAGTCCACATGTCATCTACATCATTTTTATTAAAGTGCAAATTTGCCTCAAAAGTTCATGTTGATCATCTACTTCATTTTTTTCTAAAGTTAGATTTAAAACTTTCACGGCAAATTTGCACCTTAACAAAAATGATGTGGATGACATGTGGATTATCAGCTCAGCATGTTTGATCAGCTAATAGTAAAAAATAAATGAAATAATGGTCAAGGCAAAATTATACCTCGATGACAACTTCCAACACAAAATTGGCCTTTAAACCTTAATTGAATGTCCAGATAATGAATAAGTTCAATTCTACTACCTTTCATATGTTTGTGTTTTTAAACTTTCACATTGTTTCTGCTTCCTTAATAGGGGATGATTAGTATGTAATTAAGTCCCTACAGTTTCGCCTGATTTTTTTTTATTAGATTCCTGTTTTTTATTAGGTCCATATAATTTTACCTATTTTTAATAAGGTCAGTACAATTTTGTTTCTTTTTAGCAAGTCATTATAGTTTCATTAACTTTTATTCAGGTCCCCATTTTTTTTTTTTTGCTTTTTTTAATCAGTCAGAAAAACTTTTGGGACTTGATCAAAAATTAGGTAAAATTTAAATTTATAAGGACATGATAAAAATTAAAAAAAAAACTATACAGTGACCTGATAAAAAAAAAGCTACAGGCATTATAAAAAGCAAAAACAAAAAAAAAATTGTGGGGGCCTGATTAAAAATTAGTTGAAATTATAAGGATCTCTACTTAATACAACCTCCAATTTATAACATATACGAGCTAGTTTGAGGTTGAGTTTATTCTTAAATATAAAATATCAATCCATTTATCTTTCATATTAATTTCATGTCCTTAATTTATCCAAATTAATTATTTAAGTAACTCTTATATTAAGTAGAGGAGGCAGTATATAATTATTATGATTGTCTTTTTTCTTTATATCTTGAAGAAAAGGTTTAAGAAGTGACACATTTCGATCCTTGTTTCATTAATTCAGGCATATGTGACACAAGATGACACTTTACTCACAACCCTAACAGTTGGAGAAGCAGTGTACTATTCAGCTCAGCTTCAACTACCAGACACAATGTCAAAGGAAGAGAAAAAGGAAAGAGCCGAGTTCACAATAAGGGAAATGGGTCTACAAGACGCCATTAACACCAGAATTGGAGGTTGGGGCTGTAAGGGAATAAGTGGAGGCCAAAAGAGGAGAGTGAGTATCTGCATAGAGATCTTGACACGTCCAAGACTTTTGTTTCTTGATGAACCAACCAGTGGACTTGACAGTGCAGCCTCGTACTATGTGATGAGCCGAATCGCAAGCCTCGATCGAAAGGATGGGATTCAAAGGACCATTATTGCTTCCATTCATCAGCCTAGTGCTGAAGTGTTTCAGCTCTTTGATAATCTTTGTCTTCTTTCTTCGGGAAGAACTGTGTTCTTTGGTCCTGCTTCTGCTGCAAGTGAGGTTAGGCTTTGCATCATCCTCTTATCTTTGTTCTTATTTCATATTTAAACTAGGGTTAAATAGTATCTAGTACTTTAAAGTATTTTTCAGTAACACTTAGTGTCTTAAAGTAATTTTTGGTGTATTCGGCACTTTAAAGTGCTTTTCAGTAACATCGAGTATCTTAAAGTAGTTTTTGGTGCAACTTTGCTCTTAAGTATTTGCTCAATAGCAATGAACACTTTAAATATAGGATACTAAGTGCTACTGAAAAATATTTTATAGAGAAATGGATGCACCATAAATTACTTTAAAATACTTAGTGTTTTTGGAAAAATACTTTAGAGTGTAGTTAACCCTTTAAATTATATGTGCGCACTGATGACGTTGTTTTGTTTTAGTTCTTTGCTTCAAATGGCTTTCCTTGTTCTGCTCTCCAGAATCCATCGGATCATTTCTTGAAAACTATAAACAAGGATTTTGATGATAATCAGGTATGCTTCATGCACTATATATGGTCAAACATCATATTAACCATTATTTAAGAGAAACTCAAACATATTGATTGAGATTGATCTTTCTTGTTTATCAGGACATTGAACTGGGCTTAGCTGGCACTCAAAGGAAACCTACAGAAGAAGCAATAGAAATGCTTGTCAAGTCATACAAGTCTTCTGATTTGAACCAACAAGTTCAAGCAGAAGTATCAGCATTATCTACACAGGTATGTCAGATCCATATCCCATCCTTATCAATAGCATAAATATAAGGAAAAATCACTATATGGTTCTAAGGAAGGAATTTTATTGCTAGAAAGTCCTGCAACAAGTGAGTAACTAGCATGTAATGATAAGTTTCAATGTAAGAAATGATAATAAATCCATGTTACTCACTTGTTGTGGAACTTTTGAAAGATTATGTTCCTTCTTTTGGACTTCGTGGGGATTTTCCCTAAATATTATAGGGCCTATATGCATATCAAATGAAGAAGTTGAGATAATCAACCATATATAACCAATGTATACATAACAATAATGCCATTGTGGGTTTCAGGGAAGTGGAATGGTGAAGAAGAAGAGAGGGCATGCAAGCTTCCATACTCAGTGCATTGTTCTTACAAAGAGATCATTCGTGAACATGCGTCGTGATGTAGGCTATTACTGGTTACGCCTTGTCATATATGTCGGTGTGGCTCTAGGTTTGGGCACTGTTTTCTATGATCTGGGCATGAGCAAAACGTCTATTCAGGTAAGAAAGAATAACATTATTGGAACATGCTTTCTTTGAG
The DNA here is from genome assembly GCA_963242795.1 of Inga leiocalycina. Lineage (NCBI taxonomy): Eukaryota > Viridiplantae > Streptophyta > Magnoliopsida > Fabales > Fabaceae > Inga > Inga leiocalycina. The sequence goes on from OY725321.1 coordinate 68,164,153, forward strand.
ACTTCACATGTTCCACTTTATATATCTTATTAATAATTTTTTTTAAATAATTGTTTCAGGATAGAGCTGCACTTCTTGCGTTTGTGCCTTCCTTTATAACTTTCATGACCATTGGTGGATTCCCTTCCTTTGTTGAAGATATGAAGGTATATATATTCCTCTCTTCAATTCAAATGATCCATACGAGCCTTGAGATTTAAGTTAAGATATAATGTCGCTTCTAATGACTCTCCCTCTATTAGTTAACAAGGTCTAAATATATAGTCATGATTATTAGAATATACTCCCTCTGGTTCTTTAAGACATATTTGGGGAGTTGATTTTGATCCTAAATATAAGACAAAGTTTTCATATTTGTCAATATATTCCTAATTTACCTCTATTGATGTTCCTTCAACAATAATAAAAAATGAAAGGGAATGGGGAAATTAAGGAAGGTGACTAGAGTGTTTTAGAAAATATATGTTATATTAATTAACTTAACCAACTTCCTTAATCTAATCAAATTAGATAAATATGTCTTATATTAAGGACCGGAGTAGTATTAAGTATAGGGTGAACCTTTGAGCAATTGTAAACTAAGGTTGATGTCATGTAAGCTGAAGATCACAGATTTAAATCTTTAAAACAGTCCCTCCACTTATGAGGAGAAGGTTACATATATCTATCCTTATCCAGATTTCACTTGGTGGGAGTTTTGTACATTGAGTCGCCTCTTTGTATATAGCTTTAAAGTAAGTCTTATCAAATTGGTTTAAACTATTTTGATGGAAAGACAAGAACTAATATATATCTAATTCGCTCAAACCTAAAAAGGAAAGGTCTTCATTTTTATTGATGATGCAGGTATTTCAAAGGGAAAGGTTAAACGGGCACTATGGAGTGACAGCCTATGTAATAGGAAACACCTTATCTTCAATCCCATACCTATTACTTGTCACTCTAATTCCTGGGGCCACAGCCTACTACCTCCCAGGCCTTCAAAAAACAGCTGAACACTTCATCTTCTTCAGCAGCGTCCTCTTTTCATGTCTGATGCTAGTTGAAAGCCTCATGATGATAGTGGCAAGCATCGTCCCTAACTTCCTCATGGGAATCATAACTGGTGCTGGTCTTCAAGGCATCATGATGCTCGCCGGCGGCTTCTTCAGATTGCCCAACGACCTACCCAGAATATTCTGGAAGTATCCTCTCCACTTCGTCGCCTTCCATAGATATGCCTACCAAGGTCTGTTCAAGAATGAGTATAAAGGACTCAAGCTTGGTGGTAAAAGTGGGGAAGATATTCTAAGAAGCACATGGCAAGTTAACATGAGTTATTCTAAGTGGGTTGATCTTGCAATTCTTCTGGGGATTATTGTTGTGTATAGAGTTGTGTTCTTGGTGATCATCAAAGGAACTGAGAAGATGAAGCCTTTGGTTTCTTCTTTGTTTTCTGGGCCACCTAAGAGAAGCATTCAGATCATGGCCAATCCCAATGCTACTCCTTTACACGAAGGGCCAACATATTAAATCCAATATGAGTATAATTAGAATAAATAAGCTACTAGTATTTATGTATGTGTCTACGAATATCAGTGTAATGAGTAGAGGCAGTTGTTAGTTGTTTCCCACTCACTCAATGTTATTAGGCTCTAATTATATCAAGAGCCATTCACTTCATGTATGAACAGAGGTTAGATCCTCACCCAGAAAGAGGTTAAGATCATGTTTATGTCCGGGATCAATGTATTGGACTTTGATAATAAAATATTAGTGTACTTCCTTTCCTTTGTACAATATAAGTTATTTCTAAAAATATTCTTTGGTTCATAACATAAGTCACCGAGTTGAGTTAGAGAGTAATTAATATTTATTTGTAAATTTTGCCCCTATAAAAGTGCTATTGGTTCAAATTTTTTGTAAATCAATTAAATATCTATATTTATTTTATTTAATAAAAGTGGCATCTCAATTCTCAATTGAACAACACTTCTATTCTAACTTTTCGCAGAGCTTTTTGGCAAAAGCTCTGCACATGTGAATAATAGTAGGAGGGACCTCTGAGTTCATTAGTAGCTACTGAAAGGTAGTCCATCATGCAGTGTTGTATCACTGCAAAAAAACAGTGTATTACCTATGAAAATTATCCACGGAATTCCGTCTCTGAAATCAAATTACCGACGGATTAGGGATGGAAACGGAATTACCGACGGATCACCGAAGGAATTTTTACCGTCTCTAAAAAATCCGTGGCAAATTGATTTACCAACGGAATTTTTATTTCATCGGAAATTACTGACGGATTACTCACGAAAAAATTCTGTGGGTAATTATCGATGGAATTCACCCACAAAACAATTCCATCGGTAATGACCCACGGAAAAATTCCATTGCTAATTACCCACAGAATTTTTCCCTGGGTAATCCGTCGGTAATTTAATATTATTTTTTAAAAAAAATCCACGTTATCGCATTTTGTGACAAAGGTGGGATTCAAACATTGGACCTTTAGTACGTGTTTTGATGCCTTTGCCAGTTAAGTTGCTTTAACCTTGCATTATTTATTCATGTAATAATATATATAATGTAATAATTAAAAAACAAATATAATATTAAGATAAATATATATAATTAAATATATATTTATATATAATTATATATTTCATTTTTTATAATATAAAATATAAAATTTTTTAATTTCTAATTTCGTTTAAATATTTAATATTAATATAAATATATATAATATTACATATATATTTATATATAATTATATATTCGTTTTTTATAATATAAATTTAAATTTTTTTAATTTCTTATTTCATTTAAATATTTAATATTAACATAAATATATATAATATTAAATATATATTTATATATAATTATATATTTTGTTTTTATGATATAAATTTTAAAATTTTTAATTTTTTATTTCATTTAAAATTTTTATTATTAATATTATATATATATATATATATATATATATTAAATATTAATTTTATGATATTTAAATTTTTATTTGTTATAGATTATTTTTATTTTTATTATTTTATATAAATTATTAAAAGATAATAAAAAAAATTATTAGTTTTACGGACGGATTACCCACAGAATTCCGTCGGTAATTTCTCCTTAATTACCCACAGAATTTCATGGGTAAGGCGTGGGTAATTATTGATGGAAAAAATTCAATGGGTAATCTGTCAGTATTTATCGATGGAATTTTTTTTATCTTTAATGCATCGGTAATTAGAGACGAATTACTTACGGAATTCTGTTGATAATTTCTCATTAAATTACCCACGGAATTCCATGGGTAAAGCATGGGTAATTACCGACGGAAAAAATTCCGTGGGTAATTACAGACGGAATTTTTTTCGTCTTTAATCCGTCGGTAATTAGAGACGGAATTTTTTCCGTATATGATTTTTCTGACGGAAAATCCGTTGGTAAACCGTCGGAAATTACCAACGGAAATTATTCCGTGGGTAATTCCATTGGTAATAGCATATTTTTTTGTAGTGTATCTTTTTGTATCCTTTTAGTTTCTATTTATTTATTTGTCTATTTGCTCATTTTAAGTGAGATGTGCTTTATTCCTGTTTGTTAGTCTGTTTAAGGATGTTTATATCAGTTTGGGGATTTGAAAGTTTGTCAAGTTGCCATCTACAAATTTGGTCTTCTCTATTGGTTTGGCTATCTGTCAACACTCATTTCCATTTCGATAATCGAAGAGTAATAAAGATAAGATTTCGTAGGCATACAGAAAAGTATAATTATATTGATAAAAGTATTCATTTACAATCCCAACGTCGTTCGTCAATGAAATACAAAATGCAGCAGAAGTTTTAATAAATACAGAATATCCCAAAATATCTAAAGCATAAACTAATTATAACCACCGTCTTCAACCTCACCTCGAGACACGTGCAATTCACTTCTTCGTATCTGTACCTTTTCCTTTTGTTCCATTGGCACCCGCTGATATGTTTATTTTAAAAATAAGATGAGATTCCAAAGAATCCCGATAGAAACATGCTATCGTTCATAGAAAATGTGAAAAGTAAATATGACATGCGCCAATGTATGCACTAATTAATGAACAATATAAACACATCATCGTCATGTATATATGAGTAAGGCCCAGCTCCACAATCTACACCGGTTGGACTTCCGCCAACTCCCAGTGTAAGTGCACCCCGGCACTAAATGCCCCTCTCTAGGCAAACCATGTTGATTAATAAAGCGCATTGACAAACATTGACTTTCACACAAGCATATAACTATGGCATGATGTATGAAGGATAATGTTCCTATCTCGAAGTTCATTAAACCCCTTTTTAGTGTGCCTTATCAAACGTGTCACTTCTGGCTTCCAACTCGGTCCTAAAATATTAAATGTACAAGAAATAGGTCATAACCTACCCAAGTATCATTTTAGACTCTTCCATAGTGTTTCTTGTGGTATATTAGTCTATGATGAAAATTTACCAAAATGCCCCCAAGATCCCGGCCCGGCCTTGCCGTACCCGGCCCGATGGCATGTTTTCCCAAAATTTTGATTAGGGCTATCCTGATGAATTTTCGCCCAAGAAATCTATTTTCGGGCTCGAAATGACCAAATTCAGTGTCAATTTACAAAAACACCCTTGAGAGCCCTGATTTAGGGTTTTAAGGGGTGTTTTCGTAATTATGCTTTTTCGGCCTTTTCCAAAAAAGTGACCAACTTAACCCCACATATTTTTGCCTACTGAATTCAATAGAACCATATATTTCATGAAAATATAGCTCCTTCCCCCAGAACAGTGTTGGCCAAAAGTTTAGGCAAAAATTGAAAAAATGGACTATTGTGTTTTAGCTTCCAAAACTTGTACTTTTCCACTTCTTGTCCTTTATTAACTCATTTAAACTCTTCTTAACCATGATTCAAAGAAATTTGGGCAGCATAACCCCTTCGGGTTAGGGCTTTACCAAATTTACAATTCAACCAAAAATTACCAAATCAACAACAAACTTCAATATCAACTTCATACAAGTATAGTTTGAGTTTCATGTCGTTACCTCTTAGGCTTCTTGAATCCTTTCACTCTATGTATCTCCTCTCTCTCTATCCTTGAGCTAAGAATGTATCTTCTAAAACATGGTTTCATGAAGAAACAAAGTTTAGAGAAGGATTTCTTAACAAGATCACAAGAAAACCTTAAGAAATCAACTTCTTACCTTAGGATTTCCCTTTTTCCTTCTCCCTAGCACTTAAGACTTCCAAGCTCTCTCTCTCCCCCCCCCCTCTTTCTTTGGTTGACCGAAATGAACACATGAAGGGGGAGGCAATTGTGTTTATTAATTTGACTCCATTCATCCTTCACCATATGATTTAATCAAGGGATCATAATGTGATGCTTGTCACAAACCATACTTTCACCCATGCCTCCTTATATTATGACACACTTACTCTATTAAGTTTCCCATTGGTTTTGAACTAACTTCCTCCCTCTTGCTCTTCTAACCAAATGAGTGCTCTTCCAACTAAACCAAACTTGCACTCAACCTTGCACTCAACTTAATCCCATCATGCACTCAACCATGCCTTCATGTAGTGTACACTCAACCTTGCATACATGTAGTGTACCATTATCATCTTTGACCATAATTACCATGTCCATGTAGCAATATCATCATGACTATGTTCATGTAGTAATTAGACATGTACATGTGCTCTTAGAAATCAATTATAATTTAATCCCTTTCTCATATGATCATGACACTTGGCATCTTCAATCTCATTAATCAATTTCTAACACATTTTATTTTCAATTTTGGGAATAATGCCAATTCTGACAGATTTTCTATCCTAACTTTGAAAAATTATAACTAATTTCATAGATATCTTTTCAGAGTGATTTCAAAGGCTATGGAACCCTTATTGAGTCTAGTTTCAAGGAAAAATATGGACTTTAGCCAGATGGAAGCATATCATTTAGATTTCATTTCTTTAACCACTACTCCAAAGACTTTCTAGATTTTTTGGACTAAATTCAAAAATTCATATCTTTTTGTACATAGATTCAATTGATTCAAATGACCTATCAAATTAAAGCTTAGGATGTCTACTTTGACCATGTAAAATTTCATAATTTTTTCTTATCATTTGGTCTTCCAAAACCACATGACAAACTCATTGCCTCACAGGCTATTTCACTGAAAATACTATTCAACTTTCAATTTTCATTACTTAATTCCTTTGATCTTAAATATTCACCATTTCATTGAATATATAAAATAATCACCATATAGTCTTGGTAAATAAAATTTGGGGTGTACACTATCTCAAGTCAGTTTTGTCAACGATTACTTTGAATCTCTATGACTTCTAAGTTTCATCACTTTATGTGATATTTCAACTCTTGCGAGAACCCCTTTTAAAGGATTGCTTTCATGTTCATTCTATTGAAATGATGCTTGGGCGACGCAATATGCAATGTGTTCATCTTTCACTCTTACATATGTATGTGATAGAAACAATTGATGCTTACATTTCCATTCTCTATCTATTTAATTAATAATTAATTAATTATTGAAGAGAAAGAAACAAGATCAATTGTGATTGAAAAGCATCCCACAAGTAAAATATTCATCTAAGATTCCCCCAAAAAAATTATAAGAAACTTGCTTGCTGATCATGTTTGGAATAATTTTAAATATGACTGATATGTGTTTTGTATGTTCTCTAATATAAAAATGATTAACTTTTGTATAATATGCAAGATTTTGATTTAATATAAGAGAGAGAAAGATTGTGTTTCCATTGGTGATACTAAGTGAGCCCTCTTAATTGTTTATATATATATATATATATATGTGTGTGTGTGTGTGTGTGTGTGTCTAAGAACTAAACAATTATGAAGGTAAGAATTTAGTTTTAATTAGAAATGATGCTTATTAGTCCTGTCAAAATGATCTCTACTCTGGATCTGTTTTGATCTGTTGTATACATTATACTAAGTGGAATTAAGGAGATGTTGTTTTAAAGTTTGGACAAGAGATGATCGGAGTTGTGAGATAATAAGTAATAAATGAAGATAGGTAATTAATGAACATTTTCTTGAACTTTGACTATAGAATGAAGGAAGCAGATAACTCATGAAGAGAGACTCCAAATTTTAAAGCCTAAGTTGGTTTGGCATGTCTGATGAATAAAATTTCTCTGAAATGCACAAAAAATTTAGTAGTGCTATGTAGTGTGTGGATCATGTTATTCGGTTCACTTGCATATGCAATGAATTTGAAAGTCGTGGACAAGTTGCAGCCTCGAGCCATCCCTTATATATTTATGGGATACCCAGATAGTCAAAAGGGTTATTTATTATTCCATTTAAAATCTTATAATTTAATAGTGAGTCTTCATGTGAGTTTTGCATAACATACATTTCCTTTCAGGAATGCAGTCACACTATAGCAAGGGGGTATGCCCCAGTTTAAGGGAAATGTTCTAGTTTGAACCAGAACCTATTTAGCCTCAAATCACAGAGATCAGTGGCTCCAACCAAAACACCCAGATGATGAATAGTCAGCAGAAATATGGGAATAATGCACAAAATCGAGAAGAGCCACTCACTGACTAGAACAATGGATTATCACTGAGATTAAATCAGAATCTTGTTGCACCAAATCCCAATCATTCTTGGCCAACCAGAGAAAGGAGACCACCCATTTGGTCAAATGATTACATATGTTCTTTATTGATGCCAAAACAGAGCAGTAGCCTAATATAAATGTGTATACCCTATTAATAACTATGTTTCATATGAATCTATTTCTCTTGATCATTTGTGCTTTTTGTCTTTTATTGATGCGATACTTGAACCCACTAGCTATAAAGAAGCAATCCAAAATCCACAATGGCTTAAGGCAATAGAGGCAGAGATGCAACTATTGGAAAAGCAATCTCACTTGGGAAATTGTCAAGCTTCATAAGGGGAAGAAGGCAATTGGCTGTAAATGGGTCTGCAAGGTTAAGTATGATTCTAATGATAACATAGGCAAATATAAGGCTAGATTAGTGGCCAAGGGTTATAGCCAAAGGGAAGGAGTGGATTACCACGAGATTTTTTCACCCGTTGTGAAAAATTTTACCACAAGTTTATTCCTTAAATTGGCTGCATTATATCAAGGAATCTTTATCAAATGGACGAACATAATGCATTTGTGTAGGGAGATCACCATGAGGAGATATATATGAGAACCCCTCAAGGATTCAAGAGTGAGGGGGAGAAAATGGTTTGCAAGATGAAAAAGTCCCTTTATGGACTAAAACAGGCTTGACGTCTATGGAATTTGAAATTGTCACAAGTCCTTATCAAGGCAGGCTCAAATAGAGCAAGAATTATTACTCTTTATGCATTGATGACTTGTTCATAATCAATAATTTAGAAAGTGGAATTTCGAATGTTAAAAATTTGATGCATAATAATTTCAAAATTAAGGACTTAGGTCACATGAAATATTTTTTGGGCATTGAAGTGGCTAAGTCTAAACATGGCATAGTATTATCTCAAAGAAAATTTGTGTTGGATGTTTTGTCTGACACAGGTATGAGTGGATGTAAGCCATTAAGCATCCCCATAGCTCAAAATTTGAAGTTGTTGCCATTTCAAAAAGGAAAATACAAGAAGGAGGATCTAATAAAAAATCTTGAAAGATATCGTCAATTTATGGGTAAGTTGATTTACTTAACCATGACTAGGCATGATATCTATTTTTTGGTGTAGACTCTAAGTCAATTTATGCAAGCACCAACAAAATCACACATGGCAATGGCTAGGAATGTTGTAAGATACTTGCAGGTGTCATCGGGGCTTGGCAGTCACTTGCATTCTACGGGCAATCTTTAGCTGGATTGTCTTTGTGACTTGGATTGGGCCTCTTGTGGCATTACAAGGAGATCAATAACTAGTTATTTACTCAAGTTTGGAGGCTCCTTGGTGATGTGGAAGACAAAGAAGCAAAGTACCATATCAAAGTCCTCTGTAGGAGTAGAATACCGGCCACTCAGTATGGCTATGTTAGAAATAGTTTGGGCATTAGGGTTGCTTCGTGACTTGAAGATATTTCATATGGAACTAGTGGCAGTATATTGTGACAGTATTGCAACAATTCATATAGCTGCAAATCCAGTTTTCCATAAAAAAAAACCAAATATATCGAAGTGGATCGTCACTTTGTTCAAGAAAAGTGGCAAAGACGGAAAATTGATCTAAAACATGCCGAATCTGGTGAACAAGAAGCAAATTTGCTAATGAAACCAATTACAGGAGATATACAACAAAGGCTTATGGTCAAATTAGGGTTTGTTAACATCTTTTGCCCCCAACTTGAGGGGGAGTATAAGAAATAGGACTCGTGAAATATAGTTTAAGTTGTTGTTGTTTAACTATTGTTCTTGAGTATATAGCGTGTTGTGTGTATATTCTGGCACACTGCTTAGTGAGTCAGCTGTCTATATATATTAGGTTTTAGGGTCATTGTTGACATGTGTGTAAATGCAATTCTTTAATTATTGAGAAAATATATTTTCTCCATACTGTACATTTTGGTTATGACATTGAAGGCACTCAACAATCTTAATCCCATACATATGTTAGTATCGGTAGGCACAGCGGAAGAATTTTAAAAATTTTCACCGATCCTAATCGAGGATCTATCAACGGCGTTTAAACCAAGTTGGAAGGATTCATACCTTTTGATGATTCAGAGTTTTCACGATCTCTAGGAGCCAACACGTCAGGTCCGCTCCCTTTATCGGTATCCACACGAATGCTCTCCAACCGAGACTGCATGCTAGTGCCTCTAATGTCTCCTAGGGTTTCACGTGCGGCTCTCAATTCTCATGTGTGTATGAATATATCTGCTCTATTAAGTTTATAACCTATGAGGGCTATTTTCAAATTTCAAAATTAATCATCATTAATTTCAAAATTAATTAACAATTAATTATCTTGATGAGCTAATTAAATAAATTCAGATTAAATTAAATCTGTCCAACAGTTTAAATTTAACCTATTTATTTAATTCAAATAAAGAGCCATTATATTTAATTTATCTTCATAAATTAAATCTAAGATACTATATCTCTATCATGTTAGTTATTAAATTTAATATATCTTAATAAATTAAATTTAAAACTAACACAATATAATAATATCATATAATATATATATACATATAGATATATAAGATATATATTTCGAAAATATATATATTTATATAATATTATTAATGAATATTATATTATATATATATATATATAAAATTTGTCCACCCTAAATTAAACATTATCTCGTGTTGGGTCATTCTTGTATGCGACCTTGTAGGCCCATATGAAGTTGGCAGTGGGCCAATAACTATACTAACCCAAAAGTCGTAAGCGGCCTCTAGCAAGACATTACGACTACCCAATTCATATGAGGATCGTTACCACGATGCAACTTGTCATACAACCATGTCACGTCCCTTTTGTCACAGGATATATCGATCAAGGATAAGGCATGGATAATGTCATCCTCTTGTTCCTGACCGTTACTTTCTCGATTCTTGAGTAGCCTGATAACAGAGACAGAAACTCCTTTCATCATAGCATGGCCATACATTTCTCAGACTCACTCATCGAGGGGCCCAGTAATATATCTCTACTAATGTGAGGGACAAATTCTATCTTGATCATTCATATTCCTCTACATGAAAAACCACCAAGCCCGATCGTAGCCTTTATCATCACCCGGTCAAAAGTGACTTTTGACTAGTTCAAAGCTTAACAACTCTCATGTAGGAATCCATGATGACCTCAGGTCTAAGGGCATTGTGACATGATAATACATGAGAAAAACTTATGACTTGATCCATGTAGCTTTCTCATAGTGGGTCGATCCAGCACCTTATACTCTTACAAGTGCCTAAGACTTCGATTCATATCTCCATATCTTATCAAAGTCATACTGATCTTGTTTCATCTCTGCTCCCACATAGATGACCGACCAGGGACATTTTAGGACAATCTTTATGAATTATCCAAGGATACAATTATCACAGTTAACATGCAAATAATATGATAACAGAATGGAGAAATTTCATTAAAATAATAATTTTCAAAGTACAATGATTGGCCCTTATGGCACAATTTCCAACATCCTCCCACTTGCCCTAGGTGCAATCATTAATTTGCCTAATTCCCATTGCCCTAACATGATGCTCATGCTTTGCCTGTGCAAGTAGCTTAGTAAGAGGATCAGCAACATTATCTTCTCCTGCTACTTTGCATATCTTTATATCACCTCTATCATTGATTTCTCTAATAAGATGAAATCGCCTGAGTATGTGCCTGGTCCTTTGATGTGACCTAGGCTCCTTGGCCTATGCAATAGCACCGCTATTGTCACAGAACAAATCTATTGGATTTGAGATGGTAGGCACCACCCCTAGTTCAGTAATGAACTTTTTGATCCAAACGGCTTCTTTAGCTGCATCTGATGCTGCTATATACTCAGCTTCTGTTGTAGAATCTGCTATAGTACTCTGCTTAGAGCTCTTCTAGCTTACTGCTCCACCATTCAGGAGGAATACATATCCAAATTGCGATTTAAGGTCGTCTTGGTCAGTTTGGAAACTTGCATCTGAGTAACCAATTACGCAGAGCTCATCATCCAATCCACCATAGACCAAAAATAAGTCCTTAGTCCTTCTTAAGTACTTTAGGATATTTTTGACGGTAGTCCAATGACCCTCACCAGGATCTTGTTGGTATTTGCTGGTCATACTTAAGGCAAACGAGACATCCGGTCGAGTACATAACATGGCATACATGATGAATCCAATGGCCGAGCCTTATGGAACCTTACCCATGCGATCTCGCTAATCAGGTGTACTAGGACACAGATCCTTGCTAAGATGGATGCCATGAGACATGGGCATGTAACCCCTTTTTGAATCATGCATACTGAACCTATGCAGTATCTTGTCTATGTATGTGCTCTGACTTAGGCCTATTAGTCTTTTGGATCTATCCCTATAGATCCTAATCCCTAGGATATAGGTGGCTTCACCTAAGTCTTTCATTGAAAAGAACTTTCTTAACCAAGACTTGACACTCTGCAAGGTAGGAATATCATTCCCAATGAGTAGGATGTCATCTACATAAAGCACTATAAATACAACTATGCTCCTACTAACCTTCTTGTAAACACAAGGTTCATCGATGTTTTGAATGAATCCTAACTCTGACTACTTCATCAAAACGATGATTCCAGTTCCGAGATGCTTGCTTCAATCCATAAATGGATCTTTGAAGCTTGCAAATTTTACCAGAGTCCTCTGGACGCACAAAACCTTCAGGTTGTGTCATGTACAATCCTCAAACAGCTTTCCATTAAGGAAGGCTGTTTTGACATCCATCTGCCATATTTCATAGTCATAATATGCTGCAATGGCAAGAAGGATTCTGATTGATTTGGCCATTGCAACTGGGGAAAAGGTTTCATCATAGTCTACACCATGAGTTTGAGTGAATCCTTTTGCAACTAGTCGTGCCTTGAAGATATTTACATTGCCATCCATGTCAATTTTCTCCTTGAAAACCCATTTGCACCCAATGGTTTTTATACCTTCAGGTGGATCGACTAAGGTCCATACCTGATTGTCGTACATGGATTGCATTTCACACTTCATGGCATTTAGCCATTTCTCAGAGTTTGTCCCACTGTGGCTTCTCGATAGGTGGTGGGCTCATTTTGCTCAATGAGCAACACATCACGGCCTTCAGTAATCAGAAATCCATATCTTTGAGGCTGATGCCGTGTCCTATCAGATCTTCGTGGACCTTGTTCGTGGACCTTGTGTTACTTGAGGAGGCTCAGCAACTTGTTGTGAGTCTTCTCTAATTTCCATCTGTGGTTCTGTACCATCTTGTGGCTCTCAAATTTCTTCAAGATGTATGTCGCTCCCACTGGTTGTTTTAGAGACAAACTCTCTTTCTAGAAACTTGCCATTTCAAATAACAAACACTCTGTTATTGGTGGGATTGTAGACATAGTATCCTTTCGTTTCTTTAGGATACCCCATGAAAAGGCACTTTGTGGATCTGGGCACTAATTTATCAGAGGCTTATTGCTTAACATATACCTCACATCCCCAGATCTTGAGAAAAGATAAACTTGGTTTCTTTCCAGTCCATATCTCATATGGTGTCTTTTCAATTGCCTTAGATGGAACACGATTTAGTGTGAACGCAGCTGTCTCTAGGGCATGTCCCCAAAAGGACGGTGGAAGATCTGTTTGACTCATCATAGATCGAACCATATCTAATAGTGTTCGATTCCTTCGTTCAGAAACGCTATTCCATTGTGGTGTTCCTGGAGGAGTCAATTGTGAGATTATCCCACAACTCCTAAGATGGTCAATGAATTTTTGGCTCAAATATTCACCACCTCGATCAGATCGAAGTGCTTTAATTGTTTTACCAAGTTGGTTTTGTACTTCATTTTGGAATATTTTGAACATTTCAAAATATTCAGATTTATGTTTCATTAGATAGATATAGTCATATCTACTAAAGTCATCTATAAATGTAATGAAGTAGACATAGCCTCCTCTGGCAGCTATATTTAATGGTCCACATACATCTGTATGTGTGAGGCCCAATAATTCAGTAGCCCTCTCACTGTGCCCAGTAAAAGGTGCCTTAGTCATCTTTCCTAATAAGCAAGATTTGCATGTATCATATGATTCAAAATCAAATGAGTTTAGAAATCCATCTTAATGGAGTTTAGAAATGCGTTTCTCATATATGTGGCCTAGACGACAATGCCATAGTAGGTCAGATTCAAATCGTTTGATTTTATCCTCTTAGTAGTTACGTTATAGATATTCCCATTATTAGGATATTCCAAATTTAATATATAATGATCAACATGCAAATCACCATCAGCATAGAAAATGTCATTACGATAAATAGAACATTTACCATTTCTAGTAATGGAAGTATAACCTTCCTTATCCAAATAAGAAAGAGAAACAATGTTACTACTCAAAGCAGGAACATAATAGCAATTGTTCAAAACTAACAAAAGCCCATTGGGCAGAACTAATTCATAAGTGCCTATGGCTAAAGCAGCAACTCTTGCTCTGTTTCTAACTCGTAGGTCCACCTCGCCCTTCTTTAGCTTTCTACTGTCCTTTAGACCCTGCACATTTATACAAATGTGAGAACCACACACAGTATTTAATACCCATGTAGAGGAAGTAGAAAAATGAATGTCTATAACATAAATACCTGAAGCGATAGCGTCGCTATCCTTCTTGTTCTTTTTTAGACCTTCCAGGTAGAGTTTGCAATTCCTCTTCCAATGATAGGGTTCACTACAGAAGTAGCAGGCTCCTTCCTTTGGAGACTTTGCCTTTTTGGGTGCAAGCTTGGTTTCGAGCTTGTTTGACTCTTTGGTTTTACCACCTGAGCCATTACCCTTCCATTTGCCCTTCCCTTTCTTTTTCATACCCTTTCCTCTCTGAACCATCAAAACTGTGCTAGGCTTTTTCTTAATGCTTTACTCAGCAGTTTTGATCATCTCATGCAGTTCAGAAATTGATTTCTCCATGTTGTTCATGTTGTAGTTCATAACAAACTGGTCATAACTCTCTGGGAGTGAGTTGAGGATCAAATCCGTAGCTAACTCCTGGCTCATGGGAAATCCAAACCTCTCAAGGTAATCAATATAGCCTTTCATCTTTAACACATGAGTACTAACTGATGCACCTTCAGCCATTTTACAGGAATGTAAGGCCTTTGTAGTCTCATACCTTTCTTGCCTTGCCTGTTGCTGGAACATTTCCTTGAGATGTACAATTATCTCATGAGCCTCCATGAGTTCCAGATCTCTTTGGAGCTCTAGAACCATAGTGGCAAGCATCAGGCAACCTATATCCACAGAGTCATCCTTATGCTTTGTGTAAGCATCTCTCTGAGCTCTTGGAGCATTGGCTGCAGGCTCCTCAGGAATGGGTTGATCTAGGACATAAGCCTTTCTTTCCTGCTTGAGAACAATTCTCAAGTTCCTGAACCAGTCAAGAAAGTTTGTCCCATTGAGTCTGTCCTTCTCAAGGACCGATCGCAACTAAAGTGTAGCAGTATTACTAGTCGACATGATTTTACAATTAAAATATGCAAAGTTATTTAGTAATCTCCCACTAAATTAACAACTCTCAATATAATAATTAGTGGGCTAAGATCCATATTTGGCTTAAACTTAAGTCCGCTTTGGCAAGACGCTTAAATTTAAGTTATTTAGGTAGGTAACCTATTTACCAATTACATCACATGTAACTCTTAAATCTTTATGAGATTTAATCATCATATGATTCGACATGTTTAACCCCATCTAATGCCTTGAGATTCAAAACCGTTTTGTTAATCTCAATTAAGTTAAAACAATAATGAATATTATGAGCAGCACCATTACTCAAGCTTGTCTCATCAAGATAACTCAAGTGCATCCACTTTAGTGGTTTCCACAATTGAGCGATCTAGGTTTTGACAAGTATTCATTAATTGATGGCATCATGACTTAAGATTTGATTCAGAGGGCTTAATTAATTAGTTTTGTTTATATGGATGCAATCGTGGTCATATCTCATACAAATAAATACATATAAACGTAAAAGTAATCATGCAATGATCTTATCAAAAGCATAATTTAAATGTGACACAACAGGCTTACCTAACCTAAAATCCTCCCAAGCCAATGAGAGGACTTCTCTAAATAAAAAAGAAATACATTGAAAGAAACCTCATTTAAACATTCGAGGGGAGTGAGATGAGAAGAGAATGTACATCGAGAAGTATTTAGAGAAAGGCACGGCACGCAGGCCGTATTTAAATATTACAACCTTTGTAAAATTCTAAAGCCAAGTTGTTCACCATACCCAAACAAGGATAAATAATAAACAACAATAAGAATTCATACAATATGAAAAGCAATAAATGTCGTGATCAGATTATATTGTGCTTTGCAGAGGTGGTCACGGCAGTGGTATATTCCTTTTAAAATAAATATTTGAAAATTTTAAATTTTTAAATTTCGAACCCAATTTTTCAAAACAAAAACAACAATGGCCCAGAATGCTTCTGATCCAGATTGTCTTCCCTATAGTTCGGATCCCTATTACCCAAATAGATATCCGAACCTAGACCCGATTTGATTGCCGCCAACTACGATCTTAGGTACCCTACCCAATTTCATGCTTATTCAAAACGAAAATCACATACATGTTTCAAGATATACATGTTCGGAATCGATTTCATGCTTGTTCCAAAACGAGAATCACATACATGTTTCAAAACCGAAAACGAAACAATTTCAAGATTCAATTTAAACGAAAATGAAAATCAACGGAATTACAAGATCACATCTTTCTAAATAATTTCGTTTCATATTAACCAAATCACATGCATATTCGAGTGTTTCTTATAAACATACGTACACATCCTATATATATCACATGTATAAGAATCATAAACTCAATTTAAACGCACAATTGATCAGGCTCTGATGCCACTGTTAGTATCGGTAGGCACAGCCAAAGAATTTTAAAAATTTTCACCGATCCTAATCGAGGATCTATCAACGGCATTTAAACCAAGTTGAAAGGATTCATACCTTTTGATGATTCAGAGTTTTCACGATCTCTAGGAGCCAAAACATCAGGTCCGCTCCCTCTACCGGTATCCACACGAATGCTCTCCAACCAAGACTGCGTGCTAGCGCCTCTAATGTCTCCTAGGGTTTCACGTGCGGCTCTCAATTCTCATATGTGTATGAATATATCTGCTCTATTAAGTTTATAACCTATGAGGGCTATTTTCAAATTTCAAAATTAATCATCATTAATTTCAAAATTAATTAACAATTAATTATCTTGATGAGCTAATTAAATAAATTCAGATTAAATTAAATCTGTCCAACAGTTTTAATTTAACATATTTATTTAATCCAAATAAAGAGCTATTAGATTTAATTTATCTTCATAAATTAAATCTGAGATACTATATCTCTATCATGTTAGTTATTAAATTTAATATATCTTAATAAATTAAATTTAAAACTAATATAATATAATAATATCATATAATATATATATATACATATATATATAAGATATATATTTCGAAAATATATATATCTATATAATATTATTAATGAATTTTATATTATATATATATATATATATATAAAAAATTCGTCCACCTTAAATTAAACATTATCTCGTGTTGGGCCATTCTTGTGTGTGACCCTGTAGGCCCATATGAAGTTGGCAGTGGGCCAATAACTATACTAACCCAAAAGTCGCAAGCGGCCTCTAGCAAGATATTACGACTACCCAATTCATATGAGGATCGTTATCACGATGTAACCTATCATACAACCATGTCACGTCCCTTTTGTCACACGATATATCGATCAAGGATAAGGCATGGATAATGTCATCCTCTTGTTCCTGACCATTCTTTCTCGATTCCTGAGTAGCCTGATAACAGAGACAGAAACTCCTTTCATCATAATATGGCCATACATTTCTCAGACTCACTCATCGAGGGGCCCAGTAATATCTCTCCACTAATGTGAGGGACAAATTCCATCTTGATCATTCATATTCCTCTGCATGAAAAACCACCAAGCCCGATCGTAGACTTTATCATCACCCGGTCAAAAGTAACTTTTGACTAGTTCATAGCTTAACAACTCTCATGTAGGAATCCATGATGACCTCAGGTCTAAGGGCATTGTGACGTGGTTATACATGAGAAAAGCTTATTACTTGATCTATGTAGCTTTCTCATAGTGGGTCGGTCCAACACCTTGTACTCTTACAAGTTCCTAAGACTTTGATTCGTATCTCCATATCTTATCAAAGTCATACTGATCTTGTTTCATCTCTGCTCTCGCATAGATGACCGACCAGGGACATTTTAGGACAATCTTTATGAATTATCCAAGGATACAATTATCACAGTTAACATGCAAATAATATGATAACAGAATGGAGAAATTTCATTAAAATAATAATGTTCAAAGTACAATGATTGGCCCTTAGGACACAATTTCCAACAACCTATTACTTATCACTCTAATTCTTGGAGCCATAGCCTATTACATCCCAGGTCTTCAAAAATTTGTTGACCACTTCATCTTCTTCTGCAATGTCCTCTTTTCATGCCTAATGTTTGTTGAAAGCCTGATGATCATAGTGGCCAGCATCGTCCCTAACTTCCTCATGGTAATCATAACTAGTGCTTGCCTTTAAGGCATCATGATCCTCGCCGATGGCTTCTTTAGATTGCCCGATGACCTCCCCAAAATATTTTGGAAGTACCCTCTCCACTTCTTCGCCTTCCATAGATACGCCTACCAAGGTCTACTGAAGAATGAGTATGAAGGACTCAGGCTTGGTGGTAAAAGTAAAGAAGATATTCTAAGAAGCATAGGGCAAGTTAATATGAGTTATTCTAAGTGGGTTGATCTTGCAATTCTTTCGGGTATTATTGTTGTGTATAGAGTTTTGTTCTTGGTGATCATCAAAGGAACTGAGAAGATGTAGCCTTTGGTTTCTTCTTTGTTCTTTGGACCTCTTAAGAGAAGCATTCAAGTCATGGTCAATCCATATGCTACTTCTTTACATGAAGGGGCAACATAAATTAAATCCATTGAGTATAATTAGAATAAATAATCTACCAGTATTTATGTATGTGTCTACAAGTATCAGTGTAATGAGTAAAGTTAGTCATTAGTTGTTTCCCACTCACTCAATGTGTGTGTGTTTTGATTAGCTTTTGGAGAATAGCTTTTACAGTTTACGAGGTAAGTATGTGAAAGGAGTTTTGTCTCGATTTGCGGAAAAGTGCTTCTGAAACCATGGTTTTGGGGGTAAAAGAACACACACACTAATTTATATCATGAGCCATTCACTTCATGTATGAACAGGGAGGTTAGATCCTCACCTAGAAGGAGGTTAGGATCATGTTTATGTCCGTGATCAATGTATTGGACTTTGCTAATAAAATATTAGTGTATTTTCTTTTGATCTGCAATATAAGTTACTTCTAGAAATATTCTTTAATTCATAAAACAAGTCACCAAGCAAGAGAGTAATTTATATTTGTTTGTAAATTTTCCCACCCATAAAAGTGTCATTGATTCAAATTTTCCATAAATCAATAAAATATCTATATTTATTTTATTTAATAATATTTATAAAATATTTCACAAAAAGTGGCATCTCAATTATCAAGTGAATAACACTTCTATTATGGATTTTGGTAGAGCTTTTTCCACATGTGAATGATATAATTGGGGACCTATAAGTTCATCAGCAGCTACTTAGAAGTCCATCCCGCAGTGCTATATCTCTTTGTTTTTTCATGTCCTTTTAGTTTCTGTTTATTTGTTTGTCTATTTGCGTGTTTTATGTGTGGTATGCTTTATTTCTGTTTGTTAGTTTGTTATAGATTGTTTATGTATCAGTTTGGGGACTTGGAAGTTTGTCAAGTTGCCACCTACGGATTTGGTCTTCTCTATCGTTTTGGCTCTCTCAATTCTGCTTTGTCAACAATTACTTTGGATCTCTATGCCTTTCAAGATTAATCACACTACGAAATATTTCAACTCCTATAAGAGCCCCTTTCGAACTATTGCTTTCCGGTTCATTCTGTTAGAGCTGGGATTCAATCAATCCTTCAACTTGTAGCTACTAAACCTGGTGTGGAGCTTAAATGCACTAGTGTGCATGGCCCGTCCATCTCCAAGCTCGTTGTTGTTTGTTTTGTTGTTGGTTTCTTTCTATTTTGTATGTTGGACTAGGCATGTGATCTATCTGGCCATTCTTGAGTTAGTCCTTTGAAGCTCTAACAGATTTGGACCTTTTATGTGACTCGTTTTATCCTTTTAATAAATTGTCTTTTAATAAAAAAAAAAAAAGCTAAATCGGTTCTTTTTAAAAAGGAAATCGCGGCAATCCGTGAAAGAAATCACAAGCTTCAGTGAGTCTAATAGCCCATTATTTTTGGGGGATCTACCAGTTGGGGACCCACCGCTTGCTCATGGGCCCAAAACCATACCATTTTAGAGGTTGGGTGTTGATGGGTGTGGGAGGAATTGCCGTCATAAAATAGGGTAATATGACCATAAAAATATAACAATACTAAACTCGAGAGGGGAGGGGAGTTTAGGGATAGAGATTAGTGTACAAAAGACCTTGGTGCACACACCACCCGCCACATATTGCCTTTTATAGGCAAAGAACATATGACCTTTGATGAGTCATACGATGATTAAATACTTCTCTAGTCTTTAATATAAGACATATTTACCTAATTTGATTAGATTAAATAAATTAGTTAATATAACACTTATTTTCTAAAGTATCCTAGTCATCTTCCTTGATTATGGTTAGTAGAGCATAATTAAGGATAAAGTATGAAAATATTGACAAATATAAAAACTATGTCTTACATTTATGATTAAAATTAACTTCCAAAATATATATTATATCAAGGACCGGAGGAGTATGTCAGTTTATAACCATTCACAATGATAATGATTTATGGAAACTAAATGTGGTTAACAAAAGGAATAAAACCGGGTAATTAAAATGCATAAATGCTCTAACGGTTAATTATAAATACTCCTCTATTTTGCCCTTTCATTAGCTCAATATTAGAGTTTTTCTTTGTTTGCTACAATCAATTTTACATCTTAGTATATATACCCAAGTTCCCCATTCTTGCAATGAGACTTTTTTTTTTCTTTTTACACATTCGAATTAAAATTTTAACAGTAAGTTCTAATAGAACCTTAACCGCTTGAAAAAGGAGGGAAAATATCCAACATCAGAGGTTACAGATTAGAAAGTAAGAGGTTACCAATATGGTGATTATCGGTTAAGACTTCTAGGGTCTCCCTTTGATAACCAAGTGAACTAAACGGTGTTAAAACTAATATGTTTCTACTACATTTCTAATCTCAAGTAATTTGGGGCATTTTTTTTGACATATTCGCACTCTTTCATATTTCAATTTCATTTGAATTTGACCCTTGGAATATTATAATACTTTTTATGAGGAAGGAAAAGAAATAAAGGATCAAGGATAATCGAACGAAGACACTGACTTTAATATGATTTTTTTTTTGTTGCCCAAGAATTTAATATGAAGTTACCTGACATTAATAACAGGGCAAAAGAACTCAAGGTAATAAGAAGGACAAGTGGGATTTAAGAACCAAACCAACACCAAAGAAAAAGAATAACATACTGTAAGTAGCCCAAGAGTGTCCATTCAACTCAACAATTCTCTAATTACAAGCTATTTGGAAAATTTCTAATATTGTTTACAAATAGTTCATCTGAAGCAGCAACAAAGAAGGGCAGCAAAGAGCTTAAGGTTGTACTTATTCGTCAGTATGTAAGATGCCGCATGTACATGGATTGGGAGCGCAGGCCAACAGCAATCACCAAAATAACTGTTTGAATAGAAACAATTTCAAACTTATTTTCCGTCCAGGCAGGCATTTATATTACTATCTTCTGTCTTAATTATAAGACCTAGTTGATTTTTTTTGGAGAAATTAAGGAAACTAAATAAGTTATTTAATCATATCATATGTTGTGTATGATAAAATATATATCAAATTATAAATCAAACAAATTAGTTTGGAGGAAAAAAATGATAAATATACATACTTTAAAGTAATTTAATTAGCTTCATTAATCTCTAAAAAAAACGTCAATTAAGTTTTATATTTAGAACCGGAGGTAGTATTTATGCAATCTACAAGGGTTGAATACTCACAATTCAATTTGATTGACAAGTACTGTATATTGTTGAGACCTTGCTAGAATGAAGCAATAGTCTGGACAAATCATATAGGGTCCTTGAGATTGTTGAGGCAACTGGCGAGAAGTCATAATAGCCGGGACTATAACAATTATATGCTTCTCAAATGCAATATCATTCAAATGATATTGAGTCTCTTCAAGAAAATTGGAAGTTATAGTTACCTTAGATGGCCCCATCATAGAGACACATAATCACAGCTGAGAAATGACTCCATGTGATAAAAAGTTTAGTCAGCACGATTAGGAAGCTCAGCAAATGTTCCTGAGTTGGGGCTGCATCCCCCGACCATCATCTTCTTATACACGGCGAATGCTCGGTCTGAATTACCTGAGATGCTATATCCTCTAATGAGAGCATTATAAGTGAAGACATTAGGTTCAAGACCCGCCTGTAGTAGTTCTTCGTATATCTTTCCGGCCTGGTCCACCATACCAACTATCCCGAGATTAAGAATCAGTGAATTGTACGAATAAAGATCAGGAGTGATGCCCCTACTCTTCATTTCATTAAAAAGGGAAAGAGCATCCTCCAACCTACGCGATCTTCCAAGACCATTGATGATAAGGTTGTAGGAAACTACATCAGGATCAAGGCCAGTTAGCTTTAGTTCCTCAAAGTAGCGCAGAGCATCATCGATTCTACCTGCCGTGCACAGGCACTCTACAAGAATGGTGTAAGACTTCAAATCCGGCCTTATTCCTTCCTTAACCATCCTTTTGAACAGATCACAAGCTGTTTCAATTTTACCTGCTTTCCCAAATCCATTGATAAGAATATTGTAAATTGCACAATTTGGCTCACATTGGTAGTCTGACATATCCTCGAAGAGTTGCATTGCTTCCTCCAACCTTCCATCCTTCAGAAGACCATCTATAAGAGGGCCATATGTACAAGGAGTGGGAGAGAAATCAGCACTTACGAGATCGTAGTATATATCTAATGCCTTGTTTAAGCTATTAGATTTCACAAGGGCAGAAATGATAATATTATGGGTGATTGCATTCGGCTTGCATCCCCTTGAGAGCATCTCCTTCTGCAGCTCAAAAAGTTCATCAATCTCCCTAGATTTCCCAAGAGCATCAAGCAACAAGTTGTAGGTAAAAATATCTGGGCCACAACCAATATTTTTCATCTCCGCGTAGAGATCCCAGGCTCTTTCATTCATATTACATCTCAGAAGCCCATCCATCAGGCAATTATATGTTTCCAAGGTTGGGTGAATTCCCAAGGTCTTTGTGAATTTGTCAAATACATTTTGAGCATCTATGGCCTTGTTTCGCTTACATAGTACTCTGATTGGTGGTAAAACTATAGAGTCATTTTGGCAAGTTGAATTGCGTGCCAATTTTTCAGCAAACAAAATGGCATTTTCTAATTTGGCTTGAATTAGAATGACATCCATTAATTCTCCCCAGAATTGTCTGCCCGTCTGTAAACCAACCTTGCGTGTGAATTCCATGACAATCTTAACAGCATCCTCAACCCGCCCAAGCCTCATAACACCGGGAAGGAGGGTACATAAAGTTACTTGGTCAGGGAAGAGAAATTTCTTCATCTGATGGTAAAACCAGAATGCATCTTCAGTTCTACCTTCAATGATCAGACCATGGATGATGGTGTTATAAGTCAGAACATCAGGAATGCAATTCATCGTTGTCATCTTATATAGCATCTTCAAGGCCAAATCAACTGCATCATTCTTGCAAAGACAATCAAGGAGTGTGTTAAAAGTTACTGTATTTGGGGGGCATCCACATTCTGTCATGCTCTCAAACAATTCAAGCGCCTTTTGAAGCTTTCCCTCTTTCCCCAAGCCCGCAAGTAAAGTATTGTATGTTACAACTGTGGGAGCAAGCTTCATATCCTTCATTCGCCCAAACATTTCCCATGCCTCATCAACCCGATCAGCCTTGTAAAGTGTGTCGATTAAAGAATTGACTATAATTACATCAGGCTCGCACCCATTGCCCATCATCTCAACCAGAAGCTTTAAGGCTTCATCTATTTGCCCCACTTTGCTATAGCACTTCATCATCATATTATAGGTTACAGAATCTGGAACAAGCCCACAATTTTGAATCTCACTGAATATTTCCTTTGCTTCTCTAATCCTTCCCATTTCAGCAAGACTGTATAAAGAAGCATTACAGGCTACTATACTTGGCACAATTCCTCTACTTTTCATTTTTTCATAGGTATCAAGAGCTTTTCCAGGATCGCCAGACTTTCCATAATAGTCAATGAAAAGAACATATGTATAGGCTGTAGGTTCAGCACCCAAAGATTTCATATTGTTGAAAAGCTCTATAGCCTCATCCAACCTTCTCAACCGCAGAAGTCCAGAGATCAGTGTGTTGTAAGTATGAAGATTTGGAAATATTCCTTTAGTTCTCATGACATCTAACATAGCAAAAGCTTGTTCAACATCCCCAGATTTGCATAAAGCATCAACAAGTATGGTGTATGTAACAACGTCAGCAGCATAACCATCAGCTTCCATCTCACTCCAAAGTCTTCTCACTGCATCCAAGTCACCACAGTCACTGAGCTTGTTCATTAAGGTAGTGTAAGTTATTTTATCAGGTTTGTGGCTGCCATTTCTCATCTTATTATATAACTCCATGGCTCTATCGAGTTCCCCTGCAGCACAAAGTGCATCAATTAGAACTGTGTAAGTGACAACATCTGGTCCACATCCATCATCTTCCATTTTCTTCAAAATCCCAAAGGCATCATCAATTTTCCCAGCTCTCCCAAGCACTCTAATACATATAGTATATGTATAAATGTTTGGCCTCAAACCCAAACTTTCCATCTCTTCCAATAAACCCATTACAGTTCCGGTATCCCTTCTCTTCCCTATGGCTACCATTAGTGCTGAGTAGGTCTTCATGCTCGGCTTTATTTCTTCTGCGACCATTCTTCTGTACACCTCCAAAGCCTCTCTACAAGAACCAGATTGTAGCAGCAAATGAATCAGTCCGTTATATGAATATGCATTCAAAACAAACCCAGCTTTCCTCATTTTTCCAAGTGCAAATGGTGCTTGCCGAATCCCACCTTTGACAGAAAGAGCTTTGAAAATGATCAAATATGTGTTCAAATTTCTCTTGATAATCCGCTTTTGGATGAAATCAAAGACAAAAACCATATCCCCAATCCTCTTGTGAATCCTTAAGAACTCAAGCATGTAATTGCATGCTTCAGTCGTATGCACAAAATTTGGCAACTGGGCAACTGACTTAAAGTAGGAAAGAGCAGCATTAGGTTCTGCAATAGACTTGAGAACACTCATAACTTCTTCAGATGACACTTTATCTCTTCTCTTCTCATTTACCACAGCCACCTCATGCGAACAATTTATTCCAATACCAGCTTGCTTTATTCCATGTTTCTTCCCATTTGTAGACCCATTGGGTAAAACCTTCATATTTACACAATTCCTCCGCCTTGACCACCCATTATAGTTAAAAACGTAGATATTACCATCTGTCAAGGCACAATGATATGATATACTACTGCAACACACGTCTGAAGCACATAGGCTTCCATATTTATAAGAAGCATATGCCATTAATGCGTTGATCCCAGTAGGTGAAACTCAACAGAGAAGCAAAAGTAACATATACAGGACCAGACAGCACCAGATTCAGAAAGGAGCATCTGGAAGGAAACAAACAATCGATGAGCTTGCAACGCATTTGGAAGCCTGGTCAAACTCAACACTAATCGAAAAAAAATAAAGAAGGAACAGCATTTCTTTCTTCGAAAGATTTAGAAATAAATAAGATAGCACCCTCAATTATCTTTTCAATTAACGAACAACAGACAATATCCACCACCAATTAACAGGATGAATTTTGCCAAAAGCTCCTAAAATAGCTCTGACGGTTAAACACGAAAAGGTAGGAGGGGGGCAAGCATGTAATGAAAAAAAGTTCTCTAAGAAATCCATGCATTCTGACAGATTTCACTAGACACAGTTAATGATCCTCAACGGCTAAGCACATGTGTTTCCATATTTATAAGAAGCATAAGCCATTAATATGTTGAACCCAGTAGATGAAAAATAACAGAGAAGAAAAAAATAGTATATGACATAAAAAGGACCAGAAAGCGCCAAATTCAGAAACGAGTACAGAAATCCTGCACAGCAAGTACAAAGATTTGGAGTACTTCAAAAGCATAAAAACGAAGAACATGAGAGAGCAAGAGCTTACAGAAAAGAGCGAATTTACAGGTAGCTCGTGCGGACTTGTTATGTGTGAAGCAAAAGCTGTTGGGTCAGCCATTTTTTTGTAGCCTCGAATTGAAGGCCGGGCTCAGCTTCTATCTGCAGATAAACGACAATCGTTTGGAGTATATAGTGATACGCCAAGGAAAGGAAGTGATAAGTCGTGCTCTAAAAAATGTGTATTTTGTCATGTGTGAAAAGACCAAAATGCCCTGTCAAATACTAAAATTCTTGCTCCATTTGCAATCTCCTCCTCACGGCCTCTGAAAACCCACCTAGCAGCCAGTTCATGAATATAGATTAATTATGATATCGAGAAGATGAGCACTTTCAATTCGCGTTCAACTTGACGATCAAGAAAATCTCAAGATATTAGATCTTAAGGCACCAGTTAAGCACAAACATTTATATGAACCAAAAACTGAAAAAATCAAAACCCTTCATATGAGTACATTCACGATGCAGGCAAGATCTAACAGGAAAAGATTAAAACTCATATGAGCAAATAAAATAGGAGGTAGTTGTTCTTGAGGCTTCGAAACTGAAATCAAAGAAACATCGTAATCGAAAAGGCACTGAAGGAACCATAAAGCATCCTCCATCGGAGATGGAGAAGGAGAAACAAAGAACAGAGATGACCGAATCCAACGTCAGATCGCATCCTCCACCAGGTCGCACACTGAAGACGACTATGGGGGCTGAAAGAGTAGACGACAGTGGTTGAAGAAGAGGGTGGGATGGGAGCGACAGATTAGGCTTTGGAAATAAAGAGGATAAAGTTGTCAATATGTTAAAAAATAAAGGATATAATAGTCCAAGAATCCTTGGTTCCATGGAACTGTTCCACTTCTCACTTCTCACTCCTCCCTCCTCACTCCTCACTCCTCAGACGTCTGATGGAACTGAATTCCATCCATTTTGAGGGAACCGGATTTCCAAGGAAAGTGACTTCCAACCAAACATGCAAAACAATCACATCTCTTTAGTGCTCGTTTGGAATAGCTTATTTTTTTACTTACAAATGTTTATAAATCATGACTTACGGGTATACGAGATAAGTATGTAAGAGGAGTTTTATCTCAACTTACGTAATTAGGATTTATTGCCAAAATATAAGTGATGTCAAACACAGGCTTAATGTGGTGATATGGTATTAGATTGATTGGTGTGGGACCAACCAAATACTCATATTATCCATAATATAAGACATATTTAAAGAGTTGATTTTAGTCTTAAATATAATATATAAAGCACATTTGAGTTGGCTTTAGAAAAACACCTTCATGTAAGTCGAGACAAAATTTCTCTCACATACTTACCTCATACACCGTAAATCACATTAGAAAAGCAGCTTCTACCACTAATCCAAACAGGCATATAGTTTTCATATTTGTCAATTTTTTCCTAATTTACCCCTATTGATATTCCCTCAATAATAATCAAGGAGGAAAGGGAATAAGAGGATGAAAGAAGATGACTAGAGTGTTTTAAAAAATACATGTCATATTAACTAACCTAACTAACTTCCTTAATCTAAACAAATTAAATAAATATATCTTATATTAAAGACTGAAAGACTACCACCATTAGAAAAAAAATTACCTTTTAGCATCCTAAATGGATGAGGCAATGAGTTTTTCACAAATATGAAATCTTTGGGTATTGAACCTAATATCTTCACTTATAAGGCTCTCATTAGAGGATATAGCATCTCATGGAACATTTGCTCAGCTTCCTAATCAGTGCTGACTAAACTTTTTATCACATGGAGTCATTTGTTCTTTCATCTGTAATTATGTGTCTTTCTATGATGGGGCCATCTGAGGTAGCTATAACTTCCCAATTTTCTTGAAGAAACCCAATATCATTTGAATTATATTGTATTTAAGAAGTTTATAATTGTTTTAGATATGGATTGAGATCTTATATTTAAAATGAAAATGAATTTTTTGTCTAATTTCTATATTTAGGACCAAAGATAGTATGATTTCTTCCAAGTAGAATAAAAGTTTGCAAATATTTCTATTCAAACAGTGCCTACACTCCCAATCTTTGTGCATGGGGCCTTCATTTTGCATTGTTGGAGGAGGAACAAACTGATGCCAGATACTATTGCACAAAGATTCAAATCGATGACGTTTGTCGAAAAGTTGCAGTTATTCCTACTGACCAGTAAGTACAGCCTTCTATGTTCTTTGCTGTCCTTGTTTGTGTCAAAAGCTTGCACGAAAATTTCCAATTTTCAGCGGTGTAGATTCTGAGTACTGTTATATTAAATTTAGAGCAAAATACTTTAATCATCTTTCTGTTTTGTCTTAATTACACAATCTCCCCTCTTTTTTTAAAAATATACACTTAGCTCCAAACTGTTAACGTTATTAAGAATATTCTAAAAAGATTATAAAGATATATTTCTTAATTGAAATTTATATAAAAATAAAATTTATTTACCAATTTACACGCAATACTAAATCCCAAATTTTAATTCACATCTTGTGAATATTACAAATTTTTAAAAATTTAATTAATTTTTTTAAATGTTTGTTGAAAAAAATATGAAATCATAAATTTAAATGACTTATACAATCTCTTAAACCTATATAGTTTATTATATTTGATAAAAAAAATGTAGTTGATATATATTTTTAGTGATTTAAGAAACTAAAAATAAATAAATTTCAATAAATATAGTGAAAAATTAAAATTACAAATTTATAATGTCAAAATTAATAAATTAAACATATTAGAAATTTAAAAAATCTATTAGACTTAAAATTTTGGGTATAAAAATTTTTTTAGCCTGTATATATATGTTTAAATAATTCTAATATTAAAAATGGGCATTTTGATAAAACAAAAGTTAAACTTAACAGTGAATGAAAATACAATCTTAAAACAAAAGGGAGGTAAAGTTTTTGTAACATACATTTTAATTTTTAGGGAGGTATATATAATTACTGTAAAATAGAGGGATACTTAGAGTATTTTACACTTAAATTTATCATCTATTGCTCAAAACTTGTCAAATTCACATAAAATTTATTTAATTAACCTCTATACTGAGAATCTATTGCTCATTCTCCTCCACCTCTTGTTCAAGTTTCATCCTTCGGATCTCCGATTGACCATTGAGGGAATCGATTATTATAAGGCCGATATTAATATAGTGAAGGGGTCGAGCTCAAGGTCAAATTCTACGACCCTTTGTTTTTGCCCCTTTCCTATCGTCAGATATTACTGGGTTTTGTATATTGATGATTATTAACAGCAGGCTCTCGTCGGTCAGCCCAATTGGAATTACCAATATATATGGGTTAGAAAAACTGTGTCACTTGTTAATGGCTCTGTGCATAATATTTTTCCCCTCAAGCATCATGTAGGACGATCCATTTGGATGAATGTTAATGTTTTTTGTGAAGTGATTTAGTTTAGCATGGTGCTTGCAAATTTTTTTTTTTAATTTGATCAAGGGAGATTAATCCATTTCAAGGCTTAAAGCTCAAAGAGTTTTTATCTCTTCTAATAAATGCACTTCTTAAGATTTGAACTTGGATTCTTCTCCTTATGGGATAAGGTTGCTTACTATCTCAAAAAGCAGCTTAGTCATGGTAGTTGCATTTTTTCACATTGAAATTAGGAGGTATGTGAAGTATTGCTTGTGGCTTTTCACGTCTAAACGCTTTTCTTTAATACTACCTCCGGTCATAAATATAGGACATAGTTTGTAGCGTAAATTGCACTGCAAACTTTATCCTATATTTAGAACCGGAGGGAGTACATGCTATGAATGATTTACAATTTCGTAATGAACTATGGACTCTCTGCTTCAGCACTTGATTGTCATTCTAGGAGAGAAGAAGCAATCATGTTGACTGAATTCATTTGGTTTAAATAAGAAAGTGATCCTAAGCTTTTCAGGAAATAGTGTGTATTGTCGAAGACATATGAGAGAGAGATAAAAATAAAATTCATGGGACACGTAAAAAGAGAGGAGGCTTAGGAAAAATAAGAAAGAAAACAAGGGGCTTTGAGATAAATTGATAAAATTTTAAAATCTCAAATTCGCTTGATTAGAGATTTGTTAAATTTAAATGTCTGATTTTATATTTGGGTATTTCTAATTGGCTTTAAAATGGATTTTCCCTCTTTTATCCTATTACAAGATATATTACAAGTTACTCCAATCCATCCATCCCTAAATACAAGCTTTAAAGATCCATTTTTGTTTTTTTAAGAAAATAGTTAAAATAAATAAATATGCAAGTAATATATATTTTTTCCAACTATACCCTACCTTGTAAATGTAAATCTCATCCACCTTATTAATTAATGCAATTCTCACATAGCCATTGGTCAATATATATATAGTCAACAAGGGTAAAATTGGGAAAAAACCAATAAATGTTTAAACAAAACTTATATTATGGTACGGATCTATTCTTAAATTTGAAGCTTATATTTAATGACGGAGGGAGTATATCATTAACTTTTGCACATGAATGTACACTTTTGTCCTCCATTTGTTATTTGGTACTCATATGATTCAATTTATAAGTCACTTTCAGCATGTTTCATTGTAATCAAGAAAAACCTTAAACCCCTTTAACTCCACCTTAAAAATTTAACAACTTTTCAAATTTACCTATATTTAATACACAATATACCTAATTAGAACAAGGTCTACACAACAAATGAAGGATAAAACATACATTAATATGAAAAATTTTATGATGGGGTCATGTGACTTATAGATGTAATAAAAAAAAATGTCATTTGTCTTATATATAGGACTAGAAGAGTAAATTGTTATTTTCTTGGAAAGTGTACATATTAAGTAGGGGGAAAGTTCAAAAGTTATTTAAACTTTAAGATGAAGTTAATGCGTTTAAAGTTTTTCTAGATTGGTGAAGCATATTGTAAATAAATCAAAAATAAGATTAGAAGAGTACGCCCTCCATTCCATGTTTTTAGTAACTCCAACTAATTCATTAGAACAAATAAATGATAGTTAATTCATTTAATATGCTTTAAATTGATTTTTTTTAACTTTATCCATATAAGATGAAGTTTTTTTCTATTTGATAACGGGTTTTCCCCTCAAAGCTTAGAGAGTAAAGAGTTCTCACATCTCTCAATAAGTGTCATTCTCATGATTTAAATTTGTGTTCTCCTTCTTACGGGTTTGAGGCCCCTTATCACCTTAACCAACGGCTTATTGGTATATAAGATGAAGTTTTAACTCAGAGAAAAAAAAAACAAGGGATCACATTTAAGCATTAATTACAATGGCTAAATTGATAAATAATCATTAATTAATCTCTAATTGACTTATATTGTGGATCAAAGTATTTTTCTAAAAGTAACTTATATTATAGACCAGATGGAGTATCCCTCTATTCTTTTTTATAAGAAACAATTAATCAAATCACATTTTTCAAAAAGTTGGTTAAAATTAGTTAGAGACACCAAAGATGTAAAAATATGTAACTTTTTTTTTTTTGTCAAATATACCTTTTTTGCTGTGGAAGATAAAGAATGTGGGGGTGGAAATTAAATACAACGATATTATGAGTAATTGAATAAGGATATAATGGGAAAATAACCCCCCAAAAAAAAGATGACCTTTTAGTGCCTCTTAGTATAGGAAGCCTCTCACAACCAAAAAATGTATCTTTTTTTTTAAAAAAAAAAAAGTCACAAGTTATTCATTCTATCACCAATGTCACCAATACACACTTGTTATGAATTAGTAACAAGTTAATTTCTCTTTTCCTAAATTTAAGAGCCAGTTACAAGACACTTTACTGATATTAAGTAATGATGGTCATTCTCATTTGGTAAATCATGTGATTTTCTTGTTGAATTTTGTTTGGAGAAAGCGAAACTAAGCCTTGCTGAAGAAAATTAAAAATGGATAGTCTAATTGCACTGATTAAGGAAATCCAACGGGCAGTTAATTTCACCAACCTGGCATTCTCTACTTCTGCTTCATAGGCTCGCCCTGACATTCTAAAGAACACAATAGATTGTTGTGTACTGATCAAGGTAATTAAACCCGGACCGGTCAGTGAACCGTCGGGGTACTGGGTCAAGGGTCAGTGGGTCAGACCGGAGTCAAACCGGAGCTAAATCGGGACCAAACCGATGAGAAATAGAATATTTTAGGCTTATAATATGAAATTCTAAAGGAAAATTTTTTAAAAAAAATAAAAAAAATTTTAAAAAATAAAAAAGTTGACCCGGACCGGACCGGTTTAGTGCCCGGGTCGCCGGTTTCCGGGCCGGTTCGGCCGGTCCGGTCCGGGTCAGAGAACTATGGTACTGATAAATGATGATGGATGGGGCATTATATTCCATAAATATAAAAAGATTGGGAAGCATTATTGTCAAAGAATTATTTGTCATCTGTGCTCTCCCATTAAGGAGTTTCTATAGTAGAATCAGACCATTCCAGGAACTACTTTCCATTACAAGTGTCTTCGTGCTACTATATTTTGGATTCAAAATTCTGGGTTGCAATAGAGTCAGAAAATTGGGTCAAGTTCGTCAGGCTAGCCCATTTAGGCCCGAGCCTGTTAAGGGTTAGGATTATAATTTAGAACCTTTCGAAGGAGTCAGGCCTAAAAGAGCCAGCCTTGTAAGGTCATAGGCGTAAACGAGTCGGCCTGTTTAAGCCCGCCAATTTTTAAAAAAATTTTATTAAATGACTACAAGTTGAGTTTTACTTTGGAAAAAATGATTTTTTTAAAATTAGAAATGTTTTTCAAATCATATGATGTTGCTATTTGAATGTTTTAAAGGAAAAAAATTGATTATATTCTTATTAGAAAGCTAAGAGAAGCTTGTTGATGATATTATAGTTAGTTAAAAGTCTTCTAATTGATTTTTTTTAAAAAAAATTACTCAATTTTTAAGAATCGTTCATTTGGTTCTTAATATTTCCCCAAAGAAATTTTTTCTTATGAAATATTGAAATAATCATTTTTTTTATATAAGGTAAATAAAGAAAACAATTTTTTAATTGTAATTGAAAAGGTCCAAATATTATGCAAACTATATCAAAAAGAGAAAGTAGAGTCTCTATCTCATAAAAAATTTTGTTTTAAGGCTAATTATCACTTATTCTATTTATCAAAAAAGATAAAATATTTAATATTTTAACAATATTTGTTTTAAATTAAAATTTTTATTTTTTTAATTTAATTTCTTTAAGAAAATGGGAAAAAATATTTTTTGTTAAAAGGGCTTGAAGCCTGTCAAGCCGGCCCGAACCCCTAAGTAAACGAGTCGAACTTTAAAACATGGAATTTTTAGGGGAGTTTGGCCTAGATGTGCCGATTCGTTTAGGCCCAAGCCCTTAAAAGGCTAGTCTTGCAGGGTCAAGCTGACTCGTTTTCCCAACTCTAGCTTGCAACAAGTAGACTATATATAAACATCAATTGGTTATTTACTACATCAACAAATGTTTCATACACCTTCATAAAGATTCCTCTCTGTGACTTACTGTCACTTGACAGGAAATCTTAACACTACTCTTTGCTTTTTCAAATGTTATTATTAGGAATATTTCTAAATTTTTTTATTGCAATTTATCTTGTAGTAATTTATGTTCTATATCTATTTATAACTTGTAGACCTTGTTATTTCTTTTTAATATCAATTTGTTTCCTTAAAAAAATTAGTTATAAGTTAATTAACCAAATGTGTATTGCTTTTAAGGTTAATTCATTCTATCACCAATACACTTGTTAAGATAACCTTTAGGTGTTATGCTTTTTGTGCATGGCTTATAAAAAAGTGGATCTTATAAGTTGTCCATATAATAGGGAATGAATAACAAGCGTGTATTGGATGAACCTTACATAAAAAGCAAGCATTACATAATTTTTCTTTCGTTTCTCTCTTATGCATTTTCCCCTTCCCCACCTGCATCAAACTCTACCCGGCCACCCCATTTATATTAGAGGATTTAGTTTCAGTGCTCATTGTAGGGTTGTGCATGGACCAAATTGGATTGAGTTTATGACCAACTTGAGGTCTGGTTTGGTGAAGACCATGGGCTATACTAGATAGCCCGTAGTCTGATCTGGTCTACTCCAACACTAACCCGAGTTCATGATGCACCAGAATTGGTCCAACAGACTACCTAAATTCAGGACCTCAATTTATTTTCCTTTTTCCCCCCTTATGGGAAGTAAAATTTCCCTAGAATATTAATGACATGAATCAATCCAGAAAATAATGATTGAAAATAGAAAGTGTAATAAAGGCATTGAATTTGGAACTAATCTGGAACAAAGATAGAACCGAACCCCTCAAATTATAATCTCCCAAGTGTGAACTAACCTGAAAAAAAAATGTTACATACTTAATTCATTTGTCGAGTTTTTATTCATCAGAAACAAAACAAAGTCTAGGAAATTTCTTTTTGTCCATATAAGCAATCATTTTCATCAGTAACCATATATAGCACATGATATGAAGAGGAACCTTGGTTTCTATAGGCAGTCAGCGAAGTAATTATAAAACTTAACATTCAGATACTAACCAAGCTGGTTCATAGCTTCCAAAATCTTAAGAATGATGATCAAATCTTAATATGATCTCTTAAGAGTTAACTTTGATATAAACTCATGCTTTCATCGCAATTACGGGAGATCAAAACATATGACAAATGCGTTTATAAAAAACACTGTACGAAAAACCAGACCGGCCGGTTCGACCGGTTGAATTGGGAACCGGCTAGTGGTCCGGTCTGGTTTGTTGGTTAAACCGGAGAACCAGTCGAACCGGTTAAACCGGTTTCATTTTTTTTATTTTTTTATAATTTTTTTTGTTTTTTTAGGGGAAAATTAGAAGTTGAATACCAAAATGAAAAGAAAAATAGATAAAAAAAGAACAAATCTAAAAAAAATGAAGAAGATAATGAAAAAATTATTTTAAAAAATATAATAATTATAAAAAAGAAGATATCATTGCATAAGTATATGCATTATAACTCATATTAATAGATTTTAAGTATTTTTTTCTAAAAATATTTATTTTTATCTATAGAAGTTTAAAAATATCTTAATATATATTGTCACTAATAAATTATAATATTTTAATATGACCGGTTCAACTACCAGTTAGACCCCGATTGACTCATTAACTCTTGAACCTGTACTTTGACTGGTTCATTGCCCAGTCCGATTTTTCGTTCCTTGATAAAAAAAAGAACATATAACAAATGAACAGAAATTAGAGACCAAATCAAATAAGAAAGAGATCTGATTTGAGTAACACGAACTCTGTATAGCAATGGAATATATATGTGTGTGTATGATACTCAAGTCAGACAGGACTAGACCAATTGTTCTCAGTGCTTGGTCCCCTATCCAGTCCAATTAGATGAGACCAATCTGGTCTAGTTAGTCCTTTTTTGCTATGGGCCAAAATTTTCTGGACCGGACCAGGTCATAATTAATTAGACTCCTGGGATTTTTCTCATCACTGGCTCATCATCTTTGAGGAGTATTAAAATCTGGATCATCCATAAATACTAAATCTGAACTATCTAAATTAATTAATTTGCACGGTTTAGATTTAATTTTTTACATTTTATATTTTTTTGAAAAAATTATTTTAATATATACAGAATCTAAAATAAAAATAATATCTTAATTTTCATTTCTTTTAAAAATGGTTTTTCTTCATTTAAAAATGGGAAAATTTCATAAATATACCATCAAAATTTAAAAACCCCAAATCAGTAATTTTATACTAATATGAGTTGGAATTGTCAATAGAGTGTAGTCAATACTCAATACATAAATTATTGTAGCTAACAAAACTTATTTGGAATTTTGATATTTTGAAGGTTTTTTTTTGTTTGAAACTTTCCCTTTAAAGATAATTAGTTGAAAATTTTAAATATAAAGAGTTGAAATTGTATTTGATGATATAGATCATATCACAATGATGAGTAGTTGTAGTTGAGTACCATGATAATGAGGACTGAAACTTGGTGCTTAGCGGGTTAAACCCATCCTCTTTCCTTCTCATCCTCTTCCTTATTCTAACCATTAAATCAATATTTGTGAATAGTTCATATTTAATCTTTTATAAAATTATTATTAAAATGTTAAATTAACAAATAAAAATAATTAATTACGAACAAATTACTAAATTTTGATATGAATAATTCAAAACTACAATAAAGAAATTAAAAACAATATTTTGTATAAAACTAAATTAGAACCATTCAAATAATGTTGATCTAATGGTTAGAAAATGAAGAAGAGGGAAGAGACACTGCTACAGACAAGACTTTTAAAGTCCCTTTTTTGGCCCTTTTAACTTTTGAAAAGTTAGAGGCGCCTATTCCAGGGACGTAGTAAAGTTAGGAAATGGCGTCTGTGAAAAAAGGGAACGCCGTAAGTGAATCCCTAATTTAAAATAGAGATGTCGTAAAGGTCTCTGACATTTTACCATCAACAGCCATTGGAAAGAAGGTAGAAGGAAACCAAAAAAATCACAGCAGTAGAAATATTAATGAAGTAGAAACCAGAAATTATGGAATGTTGATCTCATTTGAGCATTTTAAGAATTTGGTACCCGAGCATAGGCCCTGGCTTATTGAATAAAGAAGCCACTGCTTGCAAATTTTCTTACCATATAAATCGAGCAATTAAATATGAAGAAATCAAAATCCAATCTTATGATTTATCAATATTATAATACATCTCATTCAACAATGCCCTCCGAATTCACACACAATCATATCAAAGTCAATAAAATTACAGACCTAGTATCTAAAATCCAAATGCAAAATCTACACACTAATAACTCCAAGGCCGAAATCTCACGACAGAAGATGATAACAATAAGAGGAATTAGATTCAAAAACTCATATGCTTTTGTTATTGAAATTCATTTTCTCGTGATAGCAAATAGAGAGGAGTGATAGGGAGAGATGAACCTCATCTTCTCAGTAGCAACATAGGTCAAGATGCTGACAAGGAGGAGGAGGCAGCGGCCTACGTGGATGCAGAAAAAACTGGGGCTTGGAGAGAGGCCAGAGTAGAGCACGTGGAGACAACGGAAGCCATCGAACACAAGTTTGACGAATCGCAGCTTTTGCTCACCACAACCGGTGTTAGCCCACTGCTTGGTATAGATCAACTCCCAGAGCCGCTCATCCTGGGCCATCTTGTGCTGCTACTTGCTCACGCAAGCCGCCAGTGTCCTTGCATCCATGTGCTTCGCCACAGAGCCACTAGGGTAATTTTGAGAAGGAATAGAGATCAATCTATAGGAGCTCTAAGAACATTTTAGGCGTTCCTAAAAAGAATAAGGACGCCAAATGCCTTCTTTTGGCTTCCCAATTCAAATGGGGGCCCTAAAAGTGAGCATTTGACATTCTAAATTCAAATTGGGAAGTCAAAAGTTGGTAAAAGAAGACATTTGGCATCCTTATTCTTTTTAAGGATGCCTAAAAGTTCACTTTTTCTCTAAGAATTACAAAAATACCGCCACATTTATTTTTTACTTTCTTTTTTCAAAAAGAGACGTTGATTAGGGAAGTAATATCTATTTTAGTAATAGTGAGGAAAGAAAGAAGGAGAAGGGGTTCCAAGCCTTTTACTTAACAACTCATTCCGCACCAGTCCCTCCGACCATCCTATATTATTCTACAAGATGTAAAGATGATTGTGGGAAGGTAACCTCTACTTGACACGAATTCTATATAGGAGTCGTCCCGTTTTTATTATCATATTGATATATCAAATTTCGAGATCCACTTCATGTTCATTTTAAAACTAATTCTTATTTATATACTGGTATGTATACTTATACATACATGGGTGAAGATTCAATTTTATTTTTGAAAGTTGTCATGTAAGAGCCATGTTATCATAAAAGTTTTTTATGGTTCAATTTTATTTTATAAGTATCAAATTCAAAACCGTCACAATGTCACCCCAGTCGTTTTCCAAATTAAGTTTGAATGTTTCGTAACTAAATATACTAAACTAACCTATTCACATACCCTCGTTCCACCTCATACTTTTGGGTTAAGGTGTAAATTTGCTTTTAAAGTTTTCACTTACGAGCCTTGGGTGTCCATAATTTTTTTTTGGAGTTCAATGTCACCTAGCTATTATACAAGTTAAATTTGACTATTAATTAACCAAATATATTAAATTGGTCAATCCAAGTATCATCCACTTCATTTTTTTAAAGTCAAA
The DNA here is from genome assembly GCA_963242795.1 of Inga leiocalycina. Taxonomy (NCBI): domain Eukaryota; kingdom Viridiplantae; phylum Streptophyta; class Magnoliopsida; order Fabales; family Fabaceae; genus Inga; species Inga leiocalycina. Next base: position 68,202,530 of record OY725321.1, read on the forward strand.
TTTAAAAACAAGGAAAAAAAAGAACATATGATAGTCCAGCCGTTCTTGTGAGACCATATTCCGACAACTTCTCAAAAAATAACATATGATAGTCCCATATGTTATCTTCTTATTTCTTACACTCCTAAAAAAAAATGCTTTTTAGACCAGTTAAAATTAGTCATTTAAACTAGGTTTAGGTTCGGTCTTATATCGATCGGTTTAAAAAGTCAACACTTTTTAAACAGTTGTAGTTACAACCCATCTAAAAAGTCCATTTTCTAGACCTGTTCTATTTTAAAATAGGTATAGAAAGCCCACTTTTTAGATTGGCTGTAAATTACAACCTTTTTAAAAAGTCACTTTTTAGATCGGTTATAGATTACAACTGATCTAAAAGTAACATTTTTGAAAAATATATAGATAGGGCATTTTTTAAGACCGGTTATAGATTACATTCGGTCTAAAAAGTAGCATTTTAAAAATATCTATATATAGGGCATTTTTTTGGTATCAAAGGTCCCAGAAAATGCCCTATTTAGGGATTTTTTTTTTTGGCATTGAAGGTCCCGAAAAATTCCTTATTTATATTTCATCATCACATAAATTTTAAATAAGCTACAAGGACGGTAAATAAATCACAAATTGCATGACAAAAAATTGACAATGATTCATAAAAAAAATATCTCAGCATCTTTGTCACAGTATCAAAACTAACATAGATGATTTAAATCTTCCATACAATTCCACAAAGCTTAAGTGGGGGTCACAACATGTTTAAATTATCTTACGATATATCCTATTAAAAACATTTATCTTATAACATGGTATTGTAAGGTTTCAGGTCACATCTACTTCACACCTAGAGTGGTAGATATAATAAGTTGTTCGAAAACAAAATGATCATAAAATAAATTATTCGCATGCTAAGACATTGCATTTCCAGTGGTTTATAAAAAAAATGAACATTCATAAAATTAAGTAGTAATCAATTACGCCGATATTTTTGGGAACACTTATAAAGAAAACAAGAAACTTTAGCTTTATAAGGGCCAAGCAAACTTAAGGAATGGAAATTGTAAAGAACTTCAATTATACACTTTACATGCCACACAATATAGATTTAGAAGACAAAGGATGAACAAGACAACATATTTTCATCTTCTAATCTTGAAAAAGCGTAATTTGAGGCATATCAATATTTCAATTAATACAATAGATTAAATTAAACTCATAAGAGGAGAGCTTACCAATGAATGCAATACGTGCTGAGATATTACATTACCAACATGCAGAATTACAGCTCTCATGTAGTTTTGATTAATAAAAAAACATTGACAAAATAAGAAACTATTAATACATAATATTAGCTTATATATATAATATAAAGACTTGCAGATGAGTTCGTTGCAACCCCAATTTCATAAGGGATGGTATAGAGTGTAGTGAAGGTTTTGAGATTGCACAAGGAGGATTACAAAGATAGAATAGTCATAGTATTGATCTTTTCGAAGTGGCCTTTTTGAAAGAAAACTGGTTGCAAAAGAAATTTGCAGATAATTTAGTCTTATGTTCTAAAATATACTATACAAATAGAACTACAGTTTTAAGCTATGAATTATGGCCCATACAAAAAAATCAGCAACATAAATGACCATCATTCTCAGCTAAAGATATAAATCAATAAGAAAATAGAACATATATATAAATTTACCATATCATGACTGCAGAAGAGGCAACAAATCTCAAGACTTCCCTAATTCCTTTGTAAAGCTCCATATAAATAATTTCAACAAGTTATAAAGAAGAACAAATATCTTAATAAGGTAGAAGAAATTTATCGGTATTTGTAACTAAAAATCCGCAAGTTAACATTTAGTCATGTACTATATTTCAATGTAAAGGCAATTAGACAACAACACCGGCATTCTAAGCATTTAGAGAAAAAAATAATTGAAATATTCATAAAGCATTTTAAAAAGAGGAAATTCTTGTTAAAAAAAATAAAAGATACCTCCTCAAGCTATTTTTGCTTAGCTTCTACATCTTAAGGATCCCTACAAATGGAAAGATTTAACTACATGAATCTTCAATATAGCACACTGCAGTCTAGGAAGATTTAACTACATGAATCTTCAAAAGGGGAAAGAAAGATAAAATAAAGAAGAGAAACGAACCTTGTAGTGAGAGAATAAGTCATAGTCAAGAATCTTATTGAAGGTTGTGATGCCAATTGCATCAGAGCATCCATTTTCTTGTAATACATTTTCCCGAGCTTGTTTGGAATTTTTGGGCTCCATCAACCAAAACTACAAGCTAACAATAGAGAACAAAGAAGATGAAAATACCAGAAAAATATCCCTCACCATGAAGATTATTTCTCTCACACCAGGCCTCCAAAACGACAATCTCACAGTTGAAAATGACGAATCAAATGCGTCAAACTAGATGATCAAATTTCAAGTTGATCCAACAGTTAACAAGTAAGAAAAAGCCAATTGGCCAAGACTGCCTTGTAAAGCTACGTTTTTCACCTTTTCTCTTCTTTTCTCTTATATGATTGTATAATCTAATCTAGGATACGATACAAGGAAAAAAATAGAACTAGATTTAACCAAACATAAAAAGAAAGTGGAAAAGGAAAAAGAAACAAAAAGTTGCCTTATCTTCATCGAAGTTTGTGGCAATGAAGAGCATCAATTGCAAGGATTGCTCTATCAGATTTTCTCAAAAGGATTGTGTGAGAGTGAAATCGTTGATGGTTCCACAGTATGAGTCTTTGATTCTAGTACCGGTGAGGGAGAAGAGGAGTTGAGTGGAGAGTGAGTCGATGGCGTCACACTAAGAGCAAGAGTTGAGAGGTAGCAAGAGTAAAGATTATAGGGATTTTAGAGTTAGCAGCAAAATATTTTTTATATAAAATAAAAGATGTTAAGTGTTTCAAAACTGATGTGTAAAACATCCAATCTAAAATAAATATTTTAGAGCTCATCTTTTAGTGTCCTGTCTAAAAATAATTTAAAAATTGAAATTTTCATAATATTTAATACTTATTGAGGCCGCATTAAATTATCACCGGTCTGGAAAATATTATTTAGATCGTGTGTAAGCGCAACTTTTTCCCCGATCTTAAGTTATATCAATATTTATAAAAATGTCATCGATCGTAGTTTTTAAACCATTTCCGTCTATAGAGATATATATATGACGGTTTTGTAGGCTTTTTTTTCTAGTAGTGTTAAAATAACATATGCCCGTGGTTATTCTCAAAATCTACTATGTTGTTTACACTTTACAAGAATTCTCCACTCCTTTGCATATAGTATCTTCTTCTTCTTCTTCTTTTTTCTGCTTTTGTGCCTGGGAAACTTGCAAAACCGGAGTATGGCCTCTTGAGAGTCACACTTTGATAAAGATGGAGCTTGGAGGGATGGTTTTTTTTTTTTCAAAAAAAAAATCCTAACTTTTAAAATTTGACTTTGGAAAAAAAACATAAAATGAATGATACCTAGATTAACAGCTCAAGATATTTAGTCAACTAATAATCAAACTTAATTTGGATAATGATTGGGGCAACATTGAACAAAAAAAAAATCCGAATACCTAATATTCCTGAGTAAAAACTTTCAAAGTAAATTTATACTTTAATTTCTATGACATGGATGATATGCAAACGATATATAGACCTACCAACTTAGCATATGTGGTTAATTAATGATCAAACTTAACATAGATAACTATTGGGGTGATATTGCTCCTAAATGACAACTTTCAAAACAAAATTAGGCATTAACCTATTATAAATCCACTTGCAAAGTTATGATCCGCCCATTGCACGCGTAGAATTTCTAGTTTTTGACTAAGACAATTTTATCCGTGCAATGAGCATGATAAATCATGAAATTACGTGGCTGCTATAGGTTAAAGATTATGCTAATTTTTTTAGGGCATCATATTCTTTCGATCTTTCCACAAGTTGGAACTTTCCTCTAAACAATTGTTGGCCAAGAAGAATTTCATTTTCTTACGTTAAGATGATGACGATATGATCGGACTAATTATTAGTCAAAGTCGTTCATGAATATAAGCATTTCATAATATTTAAAAAGAGTTGGACAATCAAAATCGTAAGCTGTTGTAGGGGAGCTACCAAGGACATTAAATCATCCCTCTCAAGATAGTATTGCACCCCTGACTTGCCAACAGCTGACTTAGTAGGCCAATCTCTTGTTCGAAGAGATGTATCATATGCCATCAGAATCACTTGCTGCATGACATTTAATGGAAGCCGTGAAACATCTTGAGTGGAAGGAGGTGGAGGTGGAAGTGGCCGGGATTCCTTAGCTCAATCAGAAACAAGATTCTTTGGCCACAAGATGAAAGAATTGAGGACATCGCTCACAACCTTGAAGTCATCAACAGGGATAGGGAGAGGTGCGTCTGCAATGATCACCTCTTCAACTGCCACTCTGACTTGATCATCCTTTATTTCTTGGTGGTGGACAGTTGATCCCAAGTTGTGCACACTCCCTTGTGTAACTAATCTTCTTAGAGGATCCTCTACAAACAAGTCACAAGGATCACCAATTTCTTTTCTATGACCTTTTGATGACTGACCAATACAACTCCCTTTAGTGCTTTGTTTAGGGTTTAAGGAATGAGCCTGGGGACCACTGGTATCTGCTTGTCTTGTGCTCGTCATGATCATTCATTCCTCCTTCATCTTGCTGAACCTTTCTTCAAATTGTGCATCAAATGATGCTTCTGCCTTGGCCTTAGCTTCTGTCCTCACAGTGGCCAATATATGCTCCATATCCTCCCTAGTCACCATACTACTTAAGGAACGGCGTGTAGGTGCTCCAAAGTAATCTCTTATGCCTACCCCTTCTCCAACCCCCCTGACACGGCCGGGTTGCTCATGTTTTCCTGTAGCTACGATCAGGATGTCATTCTTCCCATCTGACCTAAATGATCCCTCGCTTGTTTTTTAAGCTCCTCCTATAAGACATAGATGACAAACGTTAGTAATGAAATTTGTTTACTAAATAATTAATAACAACAAGTCAACAACAATACTTACAATTTTCTCACCAACTATACGAGATTGCTCACTTGTATAAGACCCGCTCCTCTTTTGGTGAGCGAACAACCACTTCTCTTCGCGACGTATCGGAGATGGTGGAGAAAGAAGAATAGAAGGATCAGATTGAGCTGCTTCTTCCAATCTCTTCCTTTTGGCCGCCAACAAGTCCTTCTCGGCCTTCGCATAACCCCTACGAGACATTATATGGGGGCAATCATTCTTTCTACCACTCTTTTGGGCCTTTTTCCGTTTTCCCTACGAATAAGAAATCAAAATTAAGTCATTGTAAATCAATAAAGACAATTCATAATTCATAAGTAAATCAAATGCAAAATAAGTCAACTCACCAATACTTCTGGAGTAGTTCGAGCCGTTTGAATCCTTACTAAGTCTGTTCATCAATAAAAGAATACTGGTCGCACAAATTAGAACGAGGCTGACCTTCTTCCACCTCGATATGCACGTAATTGTTGGCTAGACTTGTCTTAAACTTCTTCCAGCGTTCATCACAATACGTCATTGTCTTGTCATATAAGAATTCACTCTCAGGAATGTCGTAAGTGAGCTGGATAGTTTCCCAAATATGTCGCTTCACACTTTTATCCACATTTCTCCATTGCTCTATCAAGATGCTAGGCTTGTTGTGTGCTAGGAGGCCGACAAAACTCCTATACTGGCTTGCATTAGGCCCAATTGGTTTCCAATATCTATCAAACTCAATCAGAATCTTTTCCCCATTATTCCGATTGAGAGGAATGTCTCTTAATCGGGTGGCTCTCCTACCCCTTCGTCTAGGCCGGTTATGTGGCTCACTGTGTTCTTGGCTCGGAGCATTGCTAGGCTCGCTTTGATTAATATTAGTTGGATCCGGAGTACCCTCGCTAGGAAGACTCATTATCCTCACTTTAAGGACACTATTTAAGTATAGCTAGTAATGGTTTAAGGAAATTTTGCTACACGGTACTTATTGCTATAACACGACACTATCTACAAAGGCATCATTCAAAAGCAATTCCTAAGTTATGCAAACATAAACAAATAATTAACTACAATGCACAAGTTGATAACCAATATCAAGCAATATCAGCACTATGAATCCAGATTTTTACTATATTAAACATACATGCAAAAATACAGAATTAGAATTGAAGCCAAGCCATCCAGTTAGGCACTATGAACACAAGCAAGTTTTCATTCATCAAAATGTTCCTGCAAGAGTTTATATTGTATAAAGCACCATGAACACGTAGAAAGTCCTAAATGCATTAGGAGGCAAACTCAGAAGCAACACCAAAGTCCAAGGAACTATAACTTACAACAATGAACCCTTCTCATACACAACCAAAATAAACCCAGGTCCACAGAAGCATAAGGACATTAACCTCAGACATATACATATAGTAAAACTCTTTAGAATAATTAACAGTACCTTCAACCTTTGCTTATGGATCCTCTTCTTCCTCTGGATTTGAACAGTCTTTGGTCACTTTACGAATCGAGTAAGGTATCTCTTAGGAGGCAATAGACGCTTTTGAAAAGTGGGTTGACGACTTGCTGCAAGAATCAAACAAAGAAAATGGAGGCCAAGTCATCTCACAATTTCAATCAAATACCCAAAAAACCATTAATTTAATTGAACACCTAGCAATTGAAACACAAACCTAACAATAAAAATGAGGTTGAGAATGAAACCAATCTGAGGGAACAAATGAAGATAGCCTCACGGCAATGTATTCAACCGTAGATCTACGTTGACGACGGCGAAGGTTAAGGACGGAGGAGAGAAGGGGGAAGGAGGAGCTACCGTGAACCAACGGAGGGGTTTTACTGATGTGCTTGAGTATCATATTTCAGAGTTAAAATTAGGCGCGTTTTGAAATTTAGGTTGTAATTAAAAACCCGTCTTAAAAGTAATATTTAAGACCGGTTATTAATAAATAACCGATCTTAAAAATAGAAACTTTTTAAGATCGATTATTAATAATAACCGGTCTTAAAGTTTTAATATTTAAGACCGGTTTTTATTTACAACCGGTCTTAAAAATAATAAACATTTTATTTTTTTAATTGTCTTTAATTCAGATAATATTTGTTAATAGAACCAGTCTAGAAAATATATTACATATATCTATTTTTTAAATTGTATATATTTTAAGACCGGTTTTTCTTATAACTAGTCTTAAAAGTAGTTTAAAGACCGGTTCTAAAGATAACCGGTCTTAAAATTTGATCATAATTATAAAAATGCCACCGGTCATATTTTTAAGACCTTATCCTATATAACCGGTTTAAAAACCCTTTTCTGTACTAATGAGTTATGATTTTCAAAGTTTGGGTAGAAAATCTGCCAAAATTGGCACTATTCAGAAAATTGAAAAAATAAAATGTGTTGCAATTGTGTAAATTATGGAATAAAGAAAATAGAAAGGGAAATAATTATGTGGCTTATAAACATGCCAAGTGTCATATCCTAAGGTAAAGGATTAGTTTATAATTGTTAAAGTTGAGCACATGCTTAATTGTGTTAAAATAATATTTCTTGTACAAGATAATTATCATTATAGTACAACACTTAAGCATGTAGTTGGACAAGTTCAATGAAGCCCATTTGGTTTGTGAGGGCTTGAGCTAGGCGTCACTTTATGGGCCAACCAAAAGAAGGAAATTAGTTCTCATGTAATGGAATTGTATGACATAAGTTGGAAGAAGATAACATCAAATACAAGTGTCATCATAAATTGGAATTCTGGGGATAATAAAAATTAAGGGAAAATGAGAGATATTTTAGAAACTCTTCATTCATCTTTCCTATCCCATTTGAACGTCCAAAGCCAAGGGAAGAGAGAGAGAGAGAAGCTTAAGAAATTTCAAGCTCTAGAGAGAAGGAAGAAGAGAAAGATCAAGGTAAGTTTGTGACTTCTTAAGATTTTCTTCCAAACTTGCATAAGATCTTCTCTAAACTCTCTTTCTTTATGGAATCCATGGTTTAGAAAGCTCATCCTAAGCTCAAGGAGAGAAAGAGGAGGATTCCTAGAGAGAGAAAAGATAAGAACTCAAGAGGTAACTTCACAAATCTTAGATCTATACTAGTATGATGTTGTTGTTGATGTTTATGGTTGGATTTGGTGATTGTTGGTTAAGTTTGTAAATTTGGAAAGTCCTAAACCTAAGGGGTTATGCTGCCCAAATTTCTTTAAATCATGGTTAGTATGTGTTTAAGTGGCTTAATAAAGGATTAGAAGTGAAAAGGCATAAGCTTTAAAGGTTAAAATACAAAACTCCAATTTTTCCCTTTTTCTTGGTTAAGTTTCGGCCAAGTCCGGATATGGGGAAAGATTTTGGATTTTCTTGAAATTGATGATTCAATTGGATTCAGGAGGGAAAATTATGTGGGGTTACAGTTGGTCACTTTTTTTGGAAAAGCCCAAAAAAGCATAATTACGAAAACGCCCCTAAAACTCTTAAAGTGGGGCTGACAAGGGCAATTTTGTAATTTGACATTAAATTTGGAAATTCTGAGTTAGAAATGGATTCCTTGGATGAAAATATATCAGAATAGCCTTCGTCAAAATTTTGAAAAAAGTACTGTCGAGCCGGGTACGGCTGGGCCGGCCGGGGTCTCGGGGGCATTTTGGTAAAATTTCACCATAGGCTAATATAACCACAAGAAACACTATGGAAGTGTCTAAAATGATACTTGAATAGGTTATGACCTATTTCTTATACATTTAATATTTTAGGACCGAGTTAGGAGCCGAAAGTTGACATATTTTACGAGGCACATAAAAAGGAGCTGATAGAGCTTTAAGGTAGGAACATTTTCCTTCATTCATCATGACATAGTTATATGATTGTGTGGATGCCATTGTTTGTAAATGTGCTTTATTAATCAACATGGTTTGTCTAAAGAGGGGCAGTTAGTGCCAGAGGTGCACTTACACTGGGAGTGGTGAGAATCCAACCAGTGTATGATTAGTGGGCTAGGCCCTACTCATGTATACATAATGATGATGTGTTTATAATGTTCATTAATTGATGCATACATGGCGCATATCATATTTTCTTTTTGCATTTTATATGAACAATAGTATGTTTCTACTGGGATTTCTTGGAATCTCACCCCTTTTTCAAAACAAAACATCTCAGCGGGTGCTAGCGGCTCTAAGAAAGGGACGTATATATGGAAAACTGACAGGCACGTTTCCCGAGATAAAGACCGTGGTTATAAATAGTCTGTAATCGGAATATTTTTGGATAGTTCTGTACAAAGTTATAAATATCTTCAAATTCTATATGGTTTATTCTAGTTTGCAAACAAACACTTTTATTAGTATATTTGTACTTTTCTGTATGCCTGTGGAGCTTGGTCCATATTACTCTGTATATATCGAAATGGAAATGGGTGTTGACACATGAAGGGTAACATCACATCTTAACTCAAATAACTCAAAATCCTAATGTTTAAATATTTTATTAATTCTATGTATAAAAAAATATTTTATTAATTCTTAATTATGGTTACATGTATACATATATACTCCCTCTAGTCCTTTTTATAAACAACTTTTATCCTTATTGCCCAAAATGAACTAGCGGTTAAGATTAATTAAAAATAATAACTGTGTCAAAAATATCATGCTTCTTCCAAATATGCCCCTATTTTTGAAACTAGCATAGGAGAGAAAATGAGTAACAACTATAAGAGAGTATGAGTATAAAATATAGAGAGAATGTGTAATAAATAAGTAAATGAAAGAGAATCAGTGGTGAGTGAAGGATAATTAATATAAAGATATGTATTGAATAGGGGTAGAAAAGAAAAAAGTAGTTTAAATTTTGAGACAAAAAGAGAAAGTTGCTTATAAAATAAACCAACCCAAAAGAGAGAAAATTACTTATAAAAAGAACCAGAGGGAGTATTTTCTTATGTGAATTGTTCTCATATCAGCCCAATTCCGCTCGTACTTGAAAATCGTAACATATATTGAGTAAAATGAAGTTAGATTTAGACACTACCTTCAATCTTTCATACAAGAGCCAAACATAATAATTTATAGATATTAAAAAAATTAATGAAATCAGTTATTTATAATAAATGGCCATGTAAAGATCAGCCATGAAGATTAAGGGGAAAAACAAAGTCATGACAAGGAGGGAGTGGGAGAGAAGAGAAGCGTACGTGAAGATTGGGGAAAACAAAGTGATTCTCTACCCCCTTTGTGGAAGCCTCCTTAGCTGACTCAAGTATGATGAACTACAACTAAAAGCAAGTGGCATATGGACGGATATGTTGTTTTTCTCCTCCGTTTAGAAAATATTATGTGTAATACACCGGGAAAAACTTTATGGTATCAAATGTATATTGAAGAATGCTTCATGAATAAATTTTCACCTTAACATAATAAATTTGGAAAACTAAGTGGGTAAGTTGAGATATTATATTTAGAAGGGTTAATATAATTTTTGGTCCTTGAAGTTTGGCTCAGTTTAGGTTTCAGTCCCTGAAGTTTAAAAGTGGTGGTTTTGGTCCCTGTAGTTTGGACTGTTTAAAACGTCAATCCTTCAAGTTTCAAAAGGACTTGCTGGCCTCTCTGACATCGTTAAACAATCCTAGGTGGCACTAACGACGCTAATTTATCCTATGTGGAATGCTTAGTAGGAAATCTGATGTGTCACATATAATATATCATTTTGAACATAGAAAAAAAAAGCAACAGGAGCAAGAAAACAAAACGAAATGCACGCACACACGCACCAGGCAAAGCGAAAGACAAAGAAAGAGGCTTCGGCGACAAAGAAAAGGGGCAAGGGTTAGGTCAATGAGGACCCACGAGCGGCAAGTATGAGAAAAGCGGCCAGCTTCGATGAGGTTCAAAGGAGGGTCTGAGGTCCAAGCGACGGTGATCTGGATGATGAAGTGTGAAAGGAGCTACTAGCTTCGACAAGGTTCAAGGGTTGGTCTGAGGTTTGAGCTACTGTGATCTGACCAGCGAAGTCTGAGAAGAGTGGCGAGCTTCGACAAGGTTCAAGGAGTCTGAGGGGTGAGCGACGGTACTGTGTCTCTAATATTAAGTACTGTATTTGATTTGCACTTATTAACGCCTTTGCTATTGAATTCGTATAATAGATACAATAGTTTATTATATAAGTTCAGGGGAGCTACGATTGAAGTTCAGGGGAGGTTGAAGGTGTGATTGCATGTGTGGTGGGATGTGATGTCTTCCAGTCAGAGCTCTTCTTCACACATAACGAGAAGAACAATTGGTAAAAGATGCAGATGTGGGGATGAAGTTATAGTTCTCACTTCATAGATAGAGAAAAATTATGGTTGGAGGTTTGTTAAATGTCCAATTTATAAGGTTAGTGGATGAAGTTGATATATTGGAAAAAACTTCAGCACTTGCATGTTTTGTATCTAGTTGACAAAATATGGCTCTCTGATTTATGGCTTCGTGTTTCTATAAAGGAATTGTTTGTATAGTGATCAATTATGCCTCTCTGATTTGTGGCTTCCTTTTTCTATATAGAAACTGTTTGTGTAGTAATCAATGATGCCTTTCTAATTTTTGGCTTCCTTTTTCTATATAGGAACTGTTTGTGTAGTAATCAATGATGGCTTTATGATATGTCTATCATTTACATAATTTTTTTGGCCTATGTCAAATTTATCTTGTGGGGACGCTTTTCTATTCTAATAAACTCTTAACATGTTGGATTCCTCCTTTAACCTGTCTTCAAAATAACTTCACATTTTGTGTTTTTTCTTTCGTTCTCAAAATTGCTCAATGTGAAATTTACTAATCTATTACAGAAAAGTACCATTTGTTGCTGTTTAAGTTTGATTTTGGGGGATGTATGTTTAATAGTGCTTGTTATTTCCTTGAGGTGGCATTCTAATTTGTGGCTTCCTTTTTCTGTACAGAAATTATTTGTGTAGTGATCAATGAGTTTTTGACATATTTGTTCTTTGCATGATATACAGTCACGCTGGGGATGCAACTACTTTGATTGGTTTGATGGACCAACTGAGAATCCATTGTTAGAGGAGTTGAAGAAAATGAAGGAAGACAATGTTGATTTAAGGAGGAGGCTGAAGTTTGTAAAAGGGATATTATATGTTATGGGATATGTGATTGTTTATTTGATTTAGAAAGTGGGGAATTTCAATGTATGAAATATTGCATTAAGGAGGAGGCAGCATGTACTCTTGTAACTATCTTTTGCTTGGTGCTTTGTCAATGAGGCATTCGAAAACATTGTGCTCTTAAACCTTTGTCTATTGAGCTTCTGACATTGCCTTTGTATGTTGTATATTTTCTGTCACAATGACCATTCTATTTAAGTTGAGGGGTCAGATTATGTTATTATGAAATGACATATGATAGATAATCAATATACATGGAAGCAAAATACCATTCTTCTTTCCAACGAAATTCGTGAGACACACACAGGTGTGTCAATTATTGGTTAACAATTCATTTCAAAGAAAATATTGTAAAATGATATAAACTAATGAACCTATGAATCTAAAATTCTAAATCATTCCAAAAGCATTCAATAAGACCATTGGGGATATTCATATCAACTACGATAAACCTCTGTATTCAATAAGACCCATTGATTTTTAAGACTTATTAACCTTAACCATACCTCTGCATTCAGTTTCTGCATCTTTAAGGCAGCATCTACCCTAACATTAATAAACCTCCACTACAGTTATCAATTATACAAAAGCATCAATGTATGTGCACTACTTTGAAAATTGATTTGCCTAAAAAGCAAGAAGCATACAAATGAAAATATTCCAAAAGTAAGGCTAAGTTATTACATCCAAAAGCAAATATGGCCCTAAGCCATTAAATCCAAAAGTAAGGCTAACTTATTACATCCAAAAGCAAATATTGCCCTAAGCCATTAAATTCAAAAGTAAGGCTAAGTAATTACATCCAAGATATGTTAACTCAATTACATACAAAATATTATATCCAAATATTATATCAAGGTTGACTGCCTCCCGGAGGAGTTGCATTTATGGACTCTTGTGTGGAAGAAAGTTGAATGCCTTCTGGTAGGCCCTTCGGTGCCTTACAAGACCTTTTGTTATGCCCCTACTTATGACAATTAGAGCAAGTAACTGTTGAATTTATTCATTTCTCCTGTGTTCTCATCCACACCTCTTTTTCTTTTCTTTTGTGGCCGCCCAGGACTTTGTGATATGCTGGAGGATCAATTGGTTGACCATAAACCTGTTCCCACATGTTCTCTCCATTAATAGGCTCAATGACCGGAGAGTAAGAGGCCATAAAAGATTGCAAAGTCAAGTACTTGTCAACATACTCATGTGGATCCTCCCTCTTAACATAGATGCAAGCAACTGCATGTCTTTTAAAAAAAATATTTCGGTCAGCATAACAAATAAAATCATCAACATATCCATAATTGCATCTACCAGACATACAAAAACCACATTACATTGCCAATCATTCTGCATTGCTAGTTCTGAATTATTGAAAAGGAAAACAAGCATAAGTTTATATAGCTTACAAATATGTGTTACCTGCATGGGATACCATTCAATTGCCACCAATAACAAGAACAACTTCTAGCAGTAAGATCAACTTGAAACTTGTGCCTTTTAAGTGAAACCTCAAGTAATTATTACCTACATATCTCACTTCCCACTTTCGACATTCTTGAATTTCTTTTTCTAATCTTTTACGAGGCCGTGGACACACTATCCCCTTGTCAAGGTACTTCTCTGCCTTGACACGATTTTCAATAAATCTCGTCATTAGGTACGTTCAGATCCAAGTAAGCATGCTCACAATAGGAAGCTCTCTTGCCTATAACAGTCTTCCATTGAATGACTCTGTAATGTTATTAGTGACCATATCACATTTGGAAGTTTCATAGAAGTGTGATTTTGTCCAACATGTTGGAGGGATTGCTAATAAATACTCATGTGCTCTAGTTGAAACGGCCTTCAACTCATTCATTCGTTCTTTCCAATTAGTCTTAACGGTGGCCTTTACAGCACGAAGAATTAAGTCATGAATCATAACTCCTCCTCCATATTTAGCTTTGATATTTGCATACAAATGCCGAATACAAAATCTATGTTCAGCACCTTTGAGTAGCTCTTCGAATGCAGGAACAAGACCTTACATGTAATTGTCATTCATAAATCAAAATAATACTAACTTGTATTTTGGATAAACTTCACCAAATAGCTTCTGTTTATATATACAAAAATTAAAGGTGATGACCACACAGACATGCATATGTACATACACATAAAAAGGATCGATTTAATGTTCTTATTTGCAATATATAATGTTTGATATCTCTCTCTACTTTATCTTGATTTTTAGTTTCTTTTAAAACAAAAAAGAAAGTTAAGCAATCTAATGTCTATCACATATACCTCTGTGTGTGTGTGTGTGTGTGTGTGTTTTGTTTTGTTTTGTTTTTTTGCAATATGCTTAATAGTCACATAGGTTATTTATATGCAATAACTCAGAGTACTGCACATATATACTTTAATTGAATTATGTGGGTGACCTGTCATATAATATTTGTTTATATAGGAGCACATTTTGAAGTGCATTATATTTTTTTAGACTTTAGTGTATTATATAATAAATAATATTCAAGTGCTCCTATCTTCTTTCTCTGAACATGTACAAATTTAATGTAATCTGAACATGTAAAAATTAGTTAAGGTACCTTTTGCCAGTCAGATATGAACACCCATCTTCTTTCTCTTATTGTGCCAATGTCATGAAATAAGTTCAGCAAAAACCATGTCGAAGAGTCTCTATTTTCTCCCTCAACAATAGCCCAAGCTAATGGGAAGTACTGGTCATTAGCATCACAGCCCTCAGCCACAAGTATTATTCCCCCATACGGGCCCTTCAAAAAACACCTATCCAACCCAATTATAGGTCAGCAACCAGCTAAGAAACCTCACTTCACAGCACCAATACACTCATAGAGCCTTCTAAATATAGGAGGATGATGTATATATGGTTGATCAGTAACCAAAACAAAGGTTGTGTCAGGGCTACACCTTTTCACTTCATTGTAATAATCTCTCAACTTATGATATTGCTCCTTATAATCACCCTTAATCATCGCCTTCGCCCTTTTCCTTGCCTTGTATGCCTTCCCACAAAGACATCAACCATATAGTGCTCCCTTACCACTACAATTACATTCACCAACTTCAAGTTTTTGCTGATCCTCATAATGTTAATCATTTTCTCTGAAATCCATTTGTATGAAGCATTCTTCCCCTTTATGGACACCCCACATGTGTGTTTTGAGTGAAGTGTCTTCAACCTATATGTTAGGTCACCATCGCTTCCTTTACTCACAAATGCTAACCATTTGCATTCTTTATGTGCATACTTTACTCTGCATCTAACCTTATTGCTCTTTATAAACTTTATTTCATATCCACTGAGCAGTGCATGCTCTCTGATTACACATTTAAATTATTGAAGTAAAGTGAAACTCAAATTCAAACTCTTTGCACATCTCTGAGGGGTTATATTTTGGGTGTTTTTCTTCAACCACTAGCTCATCCTCATCATTACTCATTCCATCAACTTCCTCAATCTCCTCAGATTCATAATCAAATAACATTGCTAACATATCCTCCTCTCTCACCTCAACCACGGTTGTTTACTCTTCTTGCTCAAGCTGCACTCTCATTAACTATGAAATACCAACAACTTCATCTAAAACATCACCCACACTAATATCAACATACTGCCTAAAATTGTCATCATCTACATTTTCTTCATCACTATCATCAAAATCTGACAGCCAATCTACTGAGACATGATTACTCTCATCCACCGTACTACTGTCACTGCTCTCTTTTTGTAAATCCATAGTTCACCTATGAAAAACACATAATATTATACAACATTACCAACGCAATCATAGCCATTAAAGAACATTAAAGCCTTTGTTTGCATTACTCAAACAGAATTATATAAAGCACTAAATAGAGGTATATATGACTCTATACAGTTTCAACAAAACTATCACACATTTTGATGATAGCATCTCAGATATATTGGGAACACTCAAGAGTAGCAACATGTATGACAGATTATGAGACGATGAAACCAGAGGCGTCGCGAACAATATTACCAACTATTGAACAATCAAGTAAGGAAAAATAGAGCATAAATTTCGCAAAGCATAGAAAAAGAATAGTCTACTAAGATATATATCAACCGAAGCATAAAATGTTCCTGCATTTGAGTGTGTCAATCAAACCTAACGACGACATACTTCAAAACAAACAACAAATCATACAAAAAATTTCCCTTCCCATTGATGTATTTCACAACTCCATTGCTTTAGACTATTAGAACAACTTGGGTTTTACAATGACATCGATACAAGAACAAGAAGCTTCTTACCTTTACAACAAGAGAATGACAACGGCAATAAACTTGTGATCTTCACTCCACCGTCGCCGACAATGATCACCCCTCCGGCAACAGCCACGTCAGACTTCTCTGGTTATGGGTCCTCGTTGACCTAACACTTCCCCTTTTCCTTTCTCCTCACAGTTTCACAATCGATGTTCGCTTTGCCTGGTGCGTGCATGTGTGCGTTTCGTTTTGTTTTCTTCCTCCTGTTGCTTTATTTTTAAGTTCAAAATACTATATTATATGTGCCACATTAGAAATCCTACTAAGCACTCCACATAGGATAAATTAACACCGTTAGTACCACCTAAGACAGTTTAACTGCGTCAAAGAGGCCAACAAGTCCTTTTAAAACTTGAAGGATTGACGTTTTAAATGGTTCAAACTACAGGGACCAAAACCTCCACTTTTAAACTTCAAGGACTAAAACCCAAACTGAGCCAAACTTCAGGGACCAAAAATTATATTAACCCTATTTAGAACTAAATTAAAAGATGCGTTGTTTAGTTCTTATCCAAAAGAGTAGAGGGAGTAATAAAGAGGAATTAAGAGACTGTTTGATTTTGTTACAATAAAACCAGTTTGATAAACTGTTTTCAAAAAATTGTTTTTAAAAACAAAATAAAAATAAAAATTTGCTTTTAAAAACTAAAAAAACAAAAACATTTTGTAGTTGTTTCTTTGTTTTTGTTTTCCTATTTTTTATGTTTTGATGTCGTCACTTTTCCACTATTGACACTATATTACCAATGATGACTACCGCTACGTCACCATCGACGACCGCACTGCGATGTCACTTTAAAAACAGATTTTTCAAAATAATCTATCCAAACATATTTTTTTCGTTTTTTTCATTTTTAAAACTTGTTTCCAAAACCTGTTTTATAAAACTGTTTATAAGAACAAAAAACAGATAATAGAATCAAACAAGCTCTAACTTTCTTTTAGTGCTTGTGTGGTATTGCATATTTAAGTGATCAACCAAGTGGGACCCACAGTAATTTTTTAGGGACAATTACAATGAAGTCCCACACAAGAGAAAAAATGAAAAAATGATCCCTGAAGTTGTTAATGACAAGTCGATGAGCGTCCATTAACAAGTCGAGGAGCTTACACTGACAACTTCATGGACCATTTCTTCATTTTTTTCTCTTGTATGGGATTTCATTGTAATTACCCCAATTTTTTTTGTTCCCCCTTGTTACGCCCTGCGCAATATAATATCCTCCCACCACCCCCTATTATTGCTTTCTTCGTCCCAGAAAACGATTGAAAATCTCCCGCTCTTTGGGAATGGTCAAATTTGAAATTAAACAATTCTATTCATCAATCCCATGCTGATCGGATTCTTTTTTAGTCTCAGAAAATGAACAGGATTAATCCCAGGTTAACTAAATTGGAGAGAATTCATAGTTAAGGATTTATACTAAAAATTAAATTTAAGTTAAAAAATTGAAATAAATTTTGATAATTAGGATATATCAATTTTACAAAAAAAAAAAGTAAAATTGATTAATATGTTAATCATATGATTTAAGTATGGTGGTTTAAAAGGAGAAAGGCTGCCAGAGTTATTTGTGATATAGAAAAAACGTAATAAGGTAAGAGTAAAGTTTACCATATTGATATTCGACTCGCAATGCTATATAATATTAAATGTTGGGTTTTAAAGAAATCATGTAAGCATATGATAGGGATAGCCGAAATGAAGATATTTATAAGGATGTGTAACTATATAAGAAGGTATAAAATTCGTAATGACTTTATATAAGAAAGGGTTGGAGTAGTTGCTACTATTGAAAAAAAAAATATCAAAAGTTCATTTTAGATGATTTGGATACGTACATAGAAGTGAAGAATTAATTGATCATGATAAAAAAAACCACCCTACATCTTAACTTAACTCAATCTTAAATTTATGAATCCTTTCAATCTTTTATATATATATATATATATATATATATATAATTATTTAAACCCAACTTTATTTAATCTAGTGCTTCCCACATCAATTCAAGTCCCCCTCATGTTTAGACACGCATTAAAACAAAGGCACAAACTGATTATAACTTGAACCACAAATGATTTTGAAACAAATGTAGTTATAGAAAATTAACTAATGTGGAATTTATCCGTCATTAGGCAAAAAATGTTTCAGTAAGAAGTGGCATAGAGAAGGTATCAATTTTTTTATAAGGATAAATACCCTCTTATTGAATATAAAGTTGGATATTAAATTTAGACAAATTTCTTAGTAAGGATTTGAACTTTAATTTGTCACTTTGTAAAAATACTAACCCTTCTCATTTAAGAGAGGTATCAATTTGAATTATTTCTAAGATAATTTCTCTACCCAAACGAGAAATTTCATTTAGGATACTAGGCATTTTCCCCGACTTGGAATTGGTATACGCACGTACATTCGATTTTGACTAATTTAGACCAAGTTAAGTGGGGCCACAAGATTGACCAAATTTCTCCATGAGTGTAATTTAATGTACAAATCTGAGGTTTGGATTTTTTTTTTTTTTTTTTTGGGACCAGGAGGTTTGGATTCAATGCCTATAATTAAATTAACACAATCGTTTTATTAATTGAAATATGTACTTGTTAGTTTTTGGTTTTCCTTTTGGGTTAGGGATTGAAATATTATTTTTATAAATAATGTTAATTAATAGCGAGGTCAATGAATGTACAAATTAATTGGCTAATCAGCTCATGGTATTGGTGTACTAGTAAGAAGTACTCGGACTGTTTATATTTATATAAGTTTAATAACTGAATTACACGATTTAAAAAATGAGTTAAATTAGTTAAAAAATAATAAGTATATATGAAATAAATTTATTTTTTAAGTATGTTCTTATTTATTAGGGATAAGTAAGCGAGAATAAAAAAAAAAATATGAATATCATCAACATTTTAATTAATACAATATATATATATATAATAAATGAAGGGTAAAAATGGAAAAAGCTCATTAAAGGGTGTCTTATAATAATAGAGACAAACAAGAGGGAGTAGACGGTTGATCAACAGTTAACCTCGTGGAGCTATGACAATATAATACCACGCTGATTCTTAATATGAGTTATTTGTCCAAAAAAAATAATTTATGTTGGTTTATCTAAAGTATATTTTTATCATTTAATTGGCACTGAAAACAACTTTGATAAAAATTCTAGCCCTCTTAACATGTACAATTAAGGGAAAAAGATACTTAAATATCACTTAAACTTCAAAATCTCAAATTGGTTTTGTTGATAATAAGAGTAATGTGATTGACAAAAAAAGTACAGCAATTGACAATTCAGGTTTTTGGAAAATCACTTATTTGAGATTTTAAAACTCAAGTGGTATTTAAGTGTCTTTTTCCCTACAATCAATCTGGATAACTTAGATTAACAATTACAAATTTGAGTGACAAAATGACTTAACATTTTATATTTTGGATAAGGCAAACCTTTCTACTAGTCGTTATATACTTCCTCCGATACTAATATAAGACATATTTATGTAATTTGATTAAATTAAGGAAATTAGCTTAATTAGTTAATATGACATATATTTTCTAAAACACCTTAGTCATCTTTCTCCTTAATTCCCTCATTCCCCCTATTCTTTGATTATTGTTGAAGAAGCATGAAAATGAGGAAAAGATTAATGAATATAAAAATTATGTCTTATATTTATGATCAAAATCATTTTCCTATATATGTCCTATATTAAGCACACGAGGAAATAATTAAGATCGGAGGGAGCATAATGGAAAATACAAGCTTATTAACTGGACCACATGGACCAAAGGAAAAAAGTCAAAAACCTTAAACACGTCACGTAGCTAAAGGGTTCACAAAGGGCCTATTTGTTACGCGGAATATAGAGGAGGGAAAGCGAAGATTGCAACATTCCTCAGCTTGAAACGCGTTTGGCTGCCTAAAGTGTTGGCAACCCACATTCTTGCTAAGGTGAATATTCCTTTAAATATGGGAAATTGAGTTTCCATAAAAAATGGGATAAACTTCAAAATGTTCCTGGCAGTGATAAAATGTGGACAAAAATGCCCTTGAAAACATATAATAAAGATTAAAGATGGAGGCAGAACGCGTGCAAGGATTTGGTAAACCAGCTTGGTATAGTGCCGAAAGCTTGTCTAGAAAAGGGAAGAGGAGAACTGCGTGGGAAATAGAACTCCGAATCAAGGTAATGTTGGTCTGATTATGTTGTGGTTTATGGTGTAAAGTGGGCAATATTTTTCCTGTCTGTGATATGTGTTGAACAACCGGAGAGAAGCTGAAAATGTGTGGGTTAATTTAGTATGAGCTTATAAATTGGTATGTTTGTGATGTGGGTTGTATTGGATGAACAGATGTGAAAGAAAAGCAGAGTCGAAAGCTGAAACGATGAACAATACCACAAGGAAGACAAGGTCAAGTCCGAATTGGGGTTATTAAGTTTGATCTGGGTTGTTAAGTTCGAACTTGAACTTTTGGTGAGGAAGACGATGAACAGTAAAGATGAGGTCGAGTTCGAACTGGGGTTATTAAGTTTGATCTGGGTTGTTAAGTTCGAACTAGAATGTTAAGTTCAAACTTGAACTTCTGGTGAAGTTTTAGGGGTATTTTAGGTTTTTCACACAATCTTCCCACTTAAACCACTCTCTTTTCTTCCAACCAAACATCTCATCTTCCCTCAACCTATGTTCCGTTCCCATATCTATCAAACAGCTCACTCTTTTAAGTTTCTTCTAAATCTTCCCTTCCTTTCTATTCACTTCCCTTCCTTTCCGTTCCCTCCTAAAATGTTCCTTGTACCAAACAGGCCCAAACATTCTATAAATACTACTACTAGTTATTCAAAGCGATACTTCGGTAAAAGCCAAAGTCAAGGATACTCCTCTCTCCCCCCCCCTCTTATTCTCTTCATAGTGTCCAACAATAGCTTCCCTTCATCCTCCATATCCATTAAGAGCCTGTGATTATGAAGCTAGGCACAGCTTTCGAGCTGGGGGTGGAAGAGGGCTAGAGATTGAAATGACGACGTTAGGTGTGGAAGCACTACAAAAAAAAGGGATTTCATAGCGGTGCATTTATAGCGGTTAAGATTAACCGCTACAAATTGTGACAACTTAAACCGCTACTAATTTGTAGCAGTTATAACCTAAACCGCTACTAATTTGTAGCGATAAGCTACGCGCCAAGTGGCGCGACTGATTGGGAACGTTTTTTGTAGCGGTTAAAAGCATACAATAGCTACAAATATGGCACGAGATTCCTGCCAAAATTTGTCGTTGTTAATTTGTAGCGGTTACAACAAATAAACCGCTACAAAGTTCGCACCACTTGGCACCACCAAGCCGCGCCAATAGTATAGCGGTTACAATGAACTAAACCACTACAAAATGCCAAAGGTCATCTATTTGTAGCGGTTAGTTATTCATAACCGCTACAGAACTTCAAAGGTTGTGACATTTGTAGTGGTTATGTTTTCATAACCACTACAGAACTTCTAAGGTCTGCACATTTGTAGCGATTTTATTATAATCGCTACAAAGTTTTGCTGCCTTAGTTTTTTTGTAGCGATTTTTTGAAGAACCGCTACAAATTCCAAACCTATAAAAGGGCGCAGCCTTTTCCTTTTTCTCATTTATCTATTTTGTTTTCTAATGTTTCTTTGAGAGTTTTCCTTCAGATTTGAGCATTTTAAGGTCTATCAGAGAGTTTTCACTACAACATTTCTCTTTATTCTCAGTTGAGGTACGGAAAATACATATTTTATTTTCATTTTCATTATAATTTTACATATAAATGTGACTAATTGGTTTTTTTTTACAGTTGATATGGCTTCAGGGATGGATAAGGGGAAGAAGCTCGAGGTCCCGAGACAGATTCTGCAGGGTGGCAGCAGTAGAAGAAGGGGCAGTGTGGAGGGAGAGCGACCATGCCATTTCAGCCCATCTCCCCATAGCAGCCACAGGAGTCGACCCTACCACAGCCACTGCAAACAATCCCACAGGAGACGACTACACCATAGGTGCCTGATCTAGGAGAGGGAGATATCTATGTTGATGACTATGACTCGAATGAGGACTTCGATATCTTGATTCCGATCAGAGACATGGAGCGGTTCCTCGATGAGGAGGAGGCGTGGGACCAGAACAAGCCACGAGGGTCGTCTTCTCGATCTACTGGGTTTGAGGTGCAGGTCCAAGGTAAATATGTTTTTTTATTTAATAAATTATATATTTAAATTCGAAATGTTAAATTTGAATTACAATTTATCTAATGTGCGGTAAATTGTACAAATGAGCAGGGGAACGTGTCCACGAGGAGGCTGGACGTGGTTGGTCTGAATAGGATGGACCATACATTACGAGTTGTAGTTGTAATATCCCAAAAAGTGATTAAGGGCTAATGATTTCAAAAGTAGATGTAATTATTGTTGAATAAACACTTTTGGAGAATGTGTGATGAGAATTTGGATATTTTAATGATTCCAATGGCTTCCTTGTGAAAATTCGTGTGGGGAGAGTGTTTATTGTGAAATTGGAACCATTGGGAACAATTGTGCAAAAGTTGAAAACTCTGTCCATTGATTCTCTGTACAGGGCAGCCGATTTGTGTGGACTTTTTAAATAGGCAAATGGTGTCTAAAAATTATGAAACTTTCCAGTCTTAAATTTCACATCCCAAGCTTCAAAATGGACATATAATTTGTACCATTTCGTTTTGGGAACTTGGAGATATGTCTGTCCAAAGTTTGGGATCAAAACTGGACTCTGTTTTGGAGCAGTGTTGAGTTTTGTGTAATTCTGTATTTGTGTGGTGATTTCTAATAATGGTCCATATTTTTCCTATGAAGAGGACTTAAATACCTTTTATTTGGCTTTAGGATCACCTCATTTCGATTTTTCTAGAATTAGTTATGATTTTTCAAAGTTTGGGCAGAAAATCTGCCAGAAAATCCGAAAATGGGAATTATGACATCATCTCAATAAAAGATGACATCAGCATGGAATTAAATATATTCTCATCTTCTTCAGCTTTCATTTCCTGTCGTGATGAACCAGCTGAAACTAGTGAGAGAAAGTTGAGAGCTCTTAAAGAGAGAAAGAGGAGAAATCTCACAAGGTAAGTCGATTTCTCCGACGATCTAGCTCCTAACGCGTATAACCTTGTTCCTAAGCTTCTCTTCTATGTTATTTAAGGTGTTTGAGAAGAAAATTTGGTGTTCAAGGGGCTAGGGTTTTCAGCCACTCTTGAGAAAAGCTAGAAGGAGCTTGAGGTAACTTCCAAACTTTTGTATATTGCTTATTTTGGCTGCTGTGGGCAATTTAATCGGTGAAATTTCGCCGGATTGCCGTTGGTTTTAAAGTTTGGAAATGATGTGGCCTAGGGGTTATGCTGCCCAAATTGGGTCTTAATGTTAGTTGTAACCTAATGTAATGGTTAATAAAGTGGTTAGGAGTAGAAAGGAACGCGTTTACGGAGCCGAAATCGTAAAACCCCGATTTTTCCCGGAGAACTCATAAATTTCGGCCAGCCCTAGAAATGTTTCTTAGAGTTGGATTTTCAATGATTTGATGGTTCCATTGAGTTCAGGGGCGAAAATTAGGTGGGGTTACATTCGGTCACTTTTTTGGAAAAAGCCGAAAAAGCATAATTACGAAAACGCCCCTAAAACCCTTGAAGTAGGGCTGCCAAGGGTAAATTTATAATTTTACATTGAATTTGATAATTCCGAGTCCGCAAATGGATTCCTTGCATGGAAATATGTTAGGATAGCCCAGATTAGAATTTTGGGAAAAGTGCAATCGGATCGGGTACGGCGGGCCCAGGCCGGGTCCCCGGGGGCATTTTTGTAAATTTTCAGTATAGACTCATATAACCCCAAGAAACACTATGGTAGTGTCTAAATGGTGCATTTGGAATTGTAGGATTCGATATTTACCCTGTTCGTGAACGACCCGTGCCAGAGCACGCTCGGAAAGAACCAGGTAGTGACTCCTCTCTTATACTTTGTGTAAAACATTGTATGTATGTTTGTCTTGCATTGAGAATACATTGTGACATTGTGATGCTTTGTGATCGCAGCGAAAGCTGACGCCTAGTGAATACTTTGTGAATACATTGAGATCGCAGCGAAAGCTGACGCTTAGAGTTTACAGCCATGAGTGCTGTCGTTTGTGGTGTGAACCATGTTACATTGTGATGCTGCTAACATGACCTTATATGCTTTGTGTTTATGCACTGTATGAGTGATTTGTTACTACTGGGATTCTCTTGAATCTCATTCTTTCCAATGACTAACATTTCAGATAGGGTAAGTGGCTCCAAGGAGAAGCGAACCACCAGGAGCGGCTAGGATCTTGTAGAGTGTGTTGTTAGGCTGTTGGTTAACTATTTTGGACTTGGGATTACTATTTATTTTTGGAGATGTAAATATTACTGTTGATTTTGGTTATGTAATCCCCTAGTGGAAACTTTTAAACCCTCAGATTATATATGTATAGAACCCGGGAGTTGTCGGGGATTTGGTTATACACTTTGATGTGTGTGAATGTAAATTAACTGCACAGGTAATTATATTCGAATTTTGAAATTGAGACCAGGATAGAGAAGAGTTTTTGAAAGTTTTTGGTGAAAACCCTACTATAGTGTAGGAACTTGAAATGAGTTTAAGCTATCCGACGGTCTCTAAACCAATTTAATTATGTGATATCGAATTATAATTACGTGGTTAAAGGCAGGGGGTTACAGTAGTTCTGTGGAATGAGGCCACAGACCAGCCCATCGACAATAGGGGTCACATGTTCAACCGCTTCCTGAATGAGCTAGGGTCGAATTGGATGCAGTTTCCCTTTCACTTCAGGACATGGAGGAACGTTCCGAAGGGACCGAAGAACCTGATGTGGGAGGAGGCAGTGCAGGTAATTAATAGTATTTAATTATATTATATTTTTTGTAATTAATTCTATTTAATCATCATTTTTTTAATTATTTTATTTCTAATTAGTAATATTTAAATATTTTTTTAAAATGGTGTTACAGCTTAGGTTTGTCGTCCGGGACAACCGGAAGAGGTACACGCTGATGAAGATGGGTGATGGCAAGAGGAACAGGAGGAATCGTCTCTTCCATAGTATGGATAAGGATGGGACAATTCCTCTGCAGCAGCTGATCGAGAACGTTCCAAACGGCGTCCTGCCGAACGACTGGTCGAGTTTCATCCAGTACAGGAGGAGTGCTGAGGGGCAGGTAATGTATTTATTAGATTATTTCGATTATTAGATTTAGATTATATTATATAAAAAATTATTAATTATATAAAAAATTATATTTAGATTAGATTATATAAATATTAATATAAATTATAAACTATTAATTAATTATATATAATTTTTTAATTTATAATTATTAAATTATAATTTAAATTTAAATTTAATTAATTTTATGATTTTATTAATTATAAATGTTTTATATTGTTTTAATACTTTTAATATTTTTTTTCCAGGCGCTTTCTTAGAGGAACACGAGGTGCCGTGGGCAGTAGATGATCCACTACACAGCAGGATCAAAGATCTTTGCTGTCATTTACGGCAAGCTGGTAACTTTTCACAATTTTAGCTGGTTATTTCATATTATAAATCTAGCATTTTGTTTTGATAATCTAATTTAATTTTGTAATTATTTTAAGAAAGGAAGGCACAACAGGAGAACTGTCAGACGGATTACGAGGAGTTGTTTGCTATCACACATAGACACCGTGACGGAACTTCGACCTCTCAGCAGGCAAAGGCGGCCATTGTAAGTGATTTCATTATTATATTGTTTATAAAACCAACTTTATTCTTAAAATAATAATAAGTAATTGTTTCATAAAATGTCAGGAGTGGATGCAACAGTCGCAGGCTGAGCTGTGAGAGACCCAGGTCGAGGAGTCACAAGAGTCTGTGGACCCCACGGTTCCTTTAAAGGGGGGTCTAGGTCAGGTTGAGCACCCCAGACGCGTGCGGGGGATAGGGATAGGCGCCAAACCTAACATGGTCTACAGCAGGTGCGGTGCCTCTGAGGCTAGCAGCTTTAGAGCACAGACGTCTGAGGTTAGACGTCTGAGGGATGAGTCTGTTGAGGAGCTGCGCTCAGATTTGGCCAGGCACAGGCTGCAGTGGCTCAGCAGCAGCAGCAGATGCAACAGCAGGATGATTTCAACTACGCTCAGCATGGGCAGTGGCGTGATGTCATGAACTTCATGCTTGAACTATCGTAGAGTCGCCTGTTCCCGAACGAGCAGTATCCACAGGTTCCCCCTGTCCCTCGATTTGTCGTCCAGCCTCCTCCTCCTCCTTCTGCTACTGATGATGGTGCTGTCAACTCTGCCCAGCACGCCGATCCAGCTACACCTGAGGGAGCCCCACTTAAGGGAGGACTAGATGATCAGCCTCCTACTAGTTAGTTTAGGACATTTATATTTTTCGTTTCGAAACATTTGTAAATAAACCTGGATATGAGTAGCAGTTTTATTGTAAAATTTTTGTTGATGGGATATTTAAATTTTTCTTGCATTTACAACAGTTTTATTTCTATTTCTAAAACTAAATACAAAAAAAAATCACATATATTTGTAGCAATTTTAAAAAATATATTTTGTCCAATATTTGTAGTGATTATTGTAAAAAACCGCTACAAATTCGATTTTCAATTTATAGCGGTTACGTGTATAAACCACTACAAATTTAAAGTATTGAGAGAGGGAGTTTCAAAATCAAATGTTGTTTGTTTGTAGCGGTTATAGTAATAACTACTACAAAGATTCAACATTTGAAATTTGAATTTCCCCCACTGTGTTCTGAATTTGTAGTGGTTTACGCCAATATCTGCTACAAATTGAAAACCCAATTTTTTTAAAATTGTCCAACGGTCATGAATATTTGTAGCGGTCTTTTTCTTTTAACTGCTACAAAGTTAAAATATTTGAAATTTGAAATTCTTTTTTCGCCAGATATTTGTAGCAGTTATGTATTTATAATCGCTACAAATATTTGTTAGTAGCAGCTACTTTGTAGAACCGCTACAAGTTTAATATAAATTTTTCTAATTTATTTCAATGGGTAGAAAATTGGTTGCGGTTTTACTCATATAACTGCTACAAATTTGAAACACAGTAGCAGTCAAGGTGGCGGTTTTTGAACCGCTACAAAATATTAAACTTTGGAAATTCAGAATATAAGCTTCCAGGCATTCGTAATTCTCAATTCACTTATCTTGTTCACTATACTTTCTTCTCTCTCATTAGTAGTTATGGATAAGTCATGGATCAGGTTGCCACACGATTCTCTGGAATATTTGTACGAATTAAACAATTTCTTAGATTTCGCATTCACTCACGCCAGTTGTAATGGTAAGATCGTCAGTCCGTGTCGGAGATGCAAGTTCAAGAAGTGGCATGCACGGCAAGTTGTTAAAGAATATTTGCTTTTGAAGCCTTTCCTAGAAGACTATACGTTCTGGGTAGTTCATGGTAAGAAGGCCGGTATGAGATATGATGATGCTCTTCGTCAAAGTTCACAAGTAGGAGTTTAACTAGATGAAGATGATCCTGTTAATGATGTTGTGTGTGATGCATTTGGTTTTCATGATGAAAACTTCAACGAAGAAGTGCAGGCCTCAGAGCCGGTGTTCATAAGGAATAAAGCCGCTTAGGATTTTTTTAGCTTTATGGGTGAAGCAGACCATCCTTTATATCAAGGTTGTCGAAAATACTCTAAATTATCTTTTTTAATCAAGTTGAATCATATCAAGTGCTTGTGTGTAATCACAGATAAGGGAATGTCGATGTTGTTGGAATTATTACAAGATGCATTCCCCGATGTAGAGATTCCCACAACATTCTACGAGGCCAAGAAGGTTATTAACAGATTGGGCTTGAACTACCAAAAAATTGATGCTTGCCCCAATGATTGTATGATGTATTGGGGAGACGATAACAGTAGGGAGACTTGTAAGCAATGTCACATATCGAGGAACAAGACAATTTGGAAAGGGAAAAAGTAGAAGAAGAAACCTGCAAAGATTCTAAGATACTTCCCTTTGAAGCCGTACTTACAAAGATTGTTTATGTCGTATAAAACAGCGGAGCACATGAGGTGGCATGAGGTTGATAAGAATCATGAGGTTGATAAGAATAAAGATGGTAAATTAGGACATCCTCGGGATGCAGACGCTTGGAAAAAGTTTGACAAAGACTTTTCATCTTTCGTTGCTGACCCCAGAAATGTTAGACTTGCTTTGGAAACTGACAATTTCAATTCATTTAGGAATCTTAGCACAAGTTACATCATTTGGTTGGTAGTCTTAGTTCCCTACAATGTACCCACTAGATGTGTATGAAACAAAGCTCCTTCATTCCAAGCAAAAAGGCATCGGGTAATGATATTGATGTGTATCTCGAACTGCTTATTACAGAATTGCTTGACCTATGGAATGTAGGCGTCGAGACATATCACGCATATGGGAAGACATTGTTCAACTTGCGTACAACCTTGATGTGGACGATTAGTGACTTTCCTATCCTTGGAACATTATCCGAGTGGAATGTGCATATTGGCTCGGCATGTCCAGCTTGCAATTTTGACTCTGACGCAATGCACCTTCCCCACAGTCGGAAGTGGTGCTTTATGGGGCATCGGAGGTTTCTCTATGGAAGGCACAAGTTTAGATTGTAACGGAATTGCTTCAATGGGAAACATGAAATAGGAGGGCCACCTCAGACTTTATCTGGCGCGGACATCTTACAGCAACTTGAGGATGTTGAATTCAAGTTTGGAAAAAGTGACGATACTGCACAAGCAAGCTGAAAGAGGGGCAAGACTTCTGCGCCTCAGCAATGGAGGAAGATAAGCATTTTCTTCACTCTTCCATATTGGAATTCTAATTTACTTCGCCACAGTCTTGATGTCATGCATATTGAAAAAAATGTATGCGACATTGTGCTATATACGCTGCTTAACGAACCGAGAAAGTCAAAAGATCATCTTTAAGCGAGAAAAGATTTACACGCCATGGGAGTTCGTGAAGACGCGTGGTCAGATGAGCATGACAAATTTCAGCCGGCCAAGTTCAATCTCATAAAACCGAACAAGGAAGTTTTCCTCACAAAATTGAAGAAAATAAAAGTTCCAAATGGGTATTCAAGCAATATTTCATGATGTATTGACATGCAAGCTCGAAAGGTTGCTAGCCTGAAGAGTCATGACTCACATGTGCTTATGCAATAGTTACTTCCGCTGGCTAAAAAGATTTCACTTCCTCCTGATGTGTTAATCGTTTTGGTGGAGCTTTATACTTTCTTTCGGAAGTTGTGTTCCAAGGTTTTGATCGTTAAGGAGCTCGATCAACTACAAGCTAAAATCATTCTTACACTTTGTCATTTGGAGATAATCTTTCCTCCGTCCTTTTTCACTGTAATGGTTCACCTTACAGTCCACCTTGTTCATGAAACAAAGCTCACTAGCCCAGTTCAATATCGATGGATGTATCCTATTGAGAGCTACTCATTTTATATATGTGCGTCATTATTAGTTCTTATGTTTGTTAGTCACCCTTTTGAGCATTTTGTGTCATTTTGCCCTTCTTCAATTTGTAGGTTTCCTGGGAAAATGAAATCTTACGTAAGGAATAAGGCTTGGCTAGAAGGTTTTATTGCTGAAGGTTATATAGAGGATGAGGTCCTGTATTTCTGTTCAAGGTACTTTGATGACATTGAGACTGCCTTCAACCAACCGCCTCATGTAGACGATTGTCCTGAACCTGTGCCAACATCAAGAGAATTTATCCCTCATGTTGGTAAACTAGTTGGAGGAACTGAGAACTTCAAACTAACGGCAACTGAGAAGTTGCAAGCACATAGACATGTCTTGATTAACTGCACTCAAGTTGAAGCCTTCCTTCAGTAAGAATCATACACGCATATGTTATTCTATATCTTTCGTAACATTTTGTACTTACATTTTATGATCGGCGGCTTTCCATGATTAATTATAAGGAATTTAGAAGTCATGTGAAACGTCAACTCAGGATTCATACACAAACATCATCCAAAGTTGACAAAAAGGTCCATAGAGAATTCCCAAGCTAGTTTGCATGCAGCATACTAAATGACCACAACCCACACTCACCATATTTCAGAGCTCTCGCAATTGGCCCTCTTGACCATGCAAAAAGGTTTATAGCTTACAATGTCAATGGCTTCAAGTTTTGCACAGTTTCACAAGATCAAGGATTGCAAACTCAAAATTCGGGTGTTTATGGCATCTTTAGGACAAGGAGTTATGCAAGCAACAGTGACGCCAACATGCAGTTCAGAGACATCCCTTACAATGGAAAGCTTCTTGATGTCGTGGAACTTAATTACCAAGGTCGTTTCACCATTACGCTATTCAAGTGTTTGAGGGCAAATACCACTACTTCCCGGGAACTCACAACTAACGACTTAGGCATCACATCGATAAATTTCTCGCAGCCAATTCACACTGGTCATTCTCAATATGATGAGTCATATATTCTTGCCTCAAAGGCACACTAGGTTTATTATGTTGACGACGAGAGACATAGGGATTAGCACATGGTTGTTCATTTAAAGCCTCGAGACCTTTATGACATAGGTATGGTGATAACATCGCCTACGAGAGTGAGCCATTTCAGCCTGCCAATTTCGAAAACTTCTTTCCTGTAGGCGATCACAATTTACTTATAGTTCGGTGCGTTTTTTAAATTCACGTCATTTTAATTAAATATTTTTAACAAAAAAATACATCGCTAACAATTTTTCTATACAATTCCTGTAGGGATGGCGAGGGTGACTGATCAAACAAATTATGTTTTTGTTTTTTAGAAAAAAAATATTTTTTTTAAAAAAAAATCAATAAAATATTTGTAGCGGTTACAAAACCGCTACAACGTAAAACCGCTACAAAGCCATGACACTAACTGCTACAAGTTCCACGCAAATCCCTATAAATACCCCAACCACATCTCATTTCAAACACTCTCCCATTTCTTTCCACCTTACCTTTCTTTCATCTTCTCCCATTTTCACTTTTTTTCTGAGCCTAGGAGCTTAACAAAGTGATTAAATATGGTAATAAATTTTTAAATTTTTTATTTCAATACTTTTTCTTTTGCATAATATTTATTCTCACTATTTTTTTCCAAATATTTAAGAACATTTTCTCATTGTTTCCTATTTTCCTTATATAATCATAATCACATTGTAGCATACAACATAATAGTTCCTTATTACCTACGTATTCCCAATAATATTATCAATACAATCTTTAAACTTATCTAATTTAATTAAATCATTCCTTTTAAATTATAAATGACCTAAACTAATGAATAATAAGCTAATTAAATTAGCTAAACTACTAGAATAATAAACTATTTAATTTAATATTAAAAAAATAGAAACATATAATTTTATATTTTTTTTCAATTTTACTGACACTTGTAGCGGTTATATAACCGCTACTAATATAAGGCGCCTTTTTAAAGACAAATTAAATTTTTGGCGTAAAATTTAAATTTCTATTGAAATTAATAGCGGTTATGTAACCGTTACTAATATTTGCCACCCTTTTTAAATTCAATTTAGTAGTGATTTGTTAACCGCTACAAATATCAAGCCAAATTTTCATTTTCATTTCCCGCCATCCAAAATTCTTTTTGTGCCATTTATAGCGGTTATATAATTACTACAAATTACCCAAAAAAGGATTGCCCGATTGGGAATGTTGTAGCGGTGCTGATAAACCGCTACAAATACAGTAGCAGTTTTTTCGTTTGAGTAGCGATTCTTAATAACCGCTACAAATACACTAGGAACCGCTACTAATTATGTTTGTAGCTGTTAAAACCACTTCAAATCCACACTTTTAAATATTACTAAACCATAGTTTTTTTGTAATGAAGAAACAACAACAAGGAAGAAGACGAAGAAGAGTGATGACATCGATGGAGGAGAAGAGAAGGGAATATGGCTGACGTGGGAGGATGTGTGGGTGACAATTGGGAAGAAGAAGAAGAAGAAGAAGAAAGGGAATATTAATAATGGGAATGGAAGCAGAAGAACAGTACTTGAAGGTCTGAGTGGTTATGCAAAACCAGTCCAGCTTTTGGCCATTATGGGTCCTTCTGGTTATGGCAAGTCCACTCTTCTTGATACTTTAGCAGGTAATTCAATATATAATCATTCCTTCTTTCACATTTTTTTTATATATATGTCATTAAACAACGAAACCATTGGCCTTTGTTTCATACACCCTACATTTTTTTTGCTTGTAATATGATACGAGTACTCTTTTCTTTTTTATACTTTCTTGTATTTTTTTCCCTTATCAATTATTTTATACACTCTTGTAATATGATATTCCCTCTCAATTTTTTTATAAACTACAAACAACCGAATTATAAAAACTAAGAAGTTGATCAAAACTGAGTAAAGACAATAGACAGCAAACCATTGTATTTTTTAAAATATGCCTTAGATACGGTTAGGTATGTGAGAGAGAAAATAAGTAAGGAAAAAATATAAAAAGAAAATGTATGAAAAAATATATTAATTGTTCAGACTTTTTCAAAGTGTATTTATAAAAAGACAGTCTCATTCAAAAAAAAATTTAAGTTATAAAAAGGACGGTGTGTGTGTGTTACTCAGTACACTGATATAATGCGATAAATTAAAGGGAAAATGTCAATTAACTCCCATAATCTAGACTTAACTTTCAATAAGCATTGTTGTTAAATTCGCGAGTTGACTCTCCAAGTTTACTATTTTTACCAGTGTTAATAAACCGAAACCGGATAGGCCGGTTCATCTAGAAACAGGCAAACTAGTCAGTAAATCGGTTTGGCCCCAGATTAGCTTCGGTTTGATCCTAGTCTGACTTACTGAGTCTTGATTCAGTACCTCGACAGGTTCAGTGACCGGTTCGAGTTTAATAACCTTGGTTTTTACGTTTCTAACTTAGAACATCGAGTCAAGTTATAAGCAAACTTGTACTAATTGTAAACTTGGCCAAATTTATTGTTTTTACAATTCTAACTTATAAAACTACTTTTAAACTCGTGTTAAATGATAAGTAAAATATTTACATATTTATTTTCCCTTATATGATGATTTTATGGACGATATTTGCGTTTAATATAATAAATTTGGGTGTGATTGATAAATAAATATTGTTTTTGGAATAAACAGCATTTACAAAAAAATAATAAAAAAAACAAAAAAACAAAAAATAAAAGCACTGTAGCAGTCAACAGGCACTGTAGCAAGCCGCCAGCATGTAGCATGTCAACGGCACTGTAGCAAGCCGCCAATACTGTAGCATATCAACGGCACTGTAGCAGCCGCCAGGGGGCACTGTAGCAGGTCAACGTCACTGTAGCACCCGTCAGATCACTGTAGCAGTACTGCAGCACACGTTTTTTCCCCCTATAAATAGAGATCAATGCCAAGCACAAAGAGGAGGAGAGGAAGAGAAGCAGAGGTTTCCTTCTCCGACCGGGAGAGGTCCTTCTCTGACCGGGAGAGATCTTTCTCTAATATTTCTGAGTTCTTTGTGTTGTTTCTTAGATTTAATTTCATGTATTGCATGCCTCCATCTTGGAAGGCTTAGGATTGTATTACTTTTTGCATGCCTCCATCTTGGAAGGCTTAGGATTTTATTACATTTTGCATACCGCCTACATGGAAGGTTTTACCTCCTAAATGGGCGGCTTGATTTCTTCATCTTTCATTCATCTTTTGGTTGTATATAGTACTGGGAAAACGGGCCGGCCCGGCCCTGCAGGGCCGGCCCGTGACGGGCTCGGGCCTAAACGGGCCGGCCCGTTTAGGCCCGAGTCCAAATCCGCACTCCTGTAGGGCGGCCCGGCCCGTTTAAGTTCCGGCCCGCGGGCTTTTGGCCCGTTTATATATATATATTTTTTTTTTGCCATTCCTTTTTTTGTTTCTTATTCTCATAAAGACTAAAATACCTAATTTAAAACATAAATATCATCAACACTAATTTAAAACATAAATATTATCCAAGTTTAATAGAACACAAACACTAAAACTTAAGTCCAAACCAAAATTAATGTTCATAACCAATTAAATAAGTTCACAGCCACAATCAAACAAGCCTACAAGCTTCAAATGTCAGTAATAATATAACACCTGATTTGGATTTTGGCGTATACATGCAAAAAAAGAAAAAAGAAAATCAAAGAAG
Organism: Inga leiocalycina; assembly: GCA_963242795.1. NCBI lineage: Eukaryota > Viridiplantae > Streptophyta > Magnoliopsida > Fabales > Fabaceae > Inga > Inga leiocalycina. Next base: position 68,237,313 of record OY725321.1, read on the forward strand.
AGAAGCTTCAAATGATGTCTGAATCAATGTGAGAGCATTTTTGATATGAGGGTTAGGTTAGGTTAACTCTACCTCTGACCAATGCTTACTGCCCATTGTCTTGTGCACATTTAAAAAAAAAAAAAAGTTAAACGGGCCTAAAAGGGCCGGCCCTCAGGGCTTTGTAGGGCCGGCCCTTTTAGGCCCGCTTCCATTTTCAGCCTCCAAATCATAGGCCCGGCCCTTGACGGGCTCGGGCCTAAACGGGCCGGCCCGACGGGCTCGTCCCGAATTCCCGGCTCTAGTTGTATATTTATGTTTGAGAATTTAATATTCAAGTTTATGCAGTATTTCTGAGGATTTCATTCTAGTTTTATATAATGTCAATTTATTTTGGTTTTGTTTTTAATTTCATCATGTGCTAAATTTTCATTTTCCTAAGGAGATGATGTAGCTTACTAATGACGGATTGAATCTTAACTTATTAAATCTAGTTTGAATTTCTCCTCCATAATTGAGTTTTAATTATTATTCTTAATGCTTTTGATTGACTGGCCATCTTTTAAATGATTTCAATATACATGTTGAGACCGGAAGGAGATACATGTGTGTTGACCCTATAATTAAAACCATGACTTGCATATGAAATAGGAATATATTCATATGAGTTGTGTAGTCTTACTGAGTTTCATAAATCTTAATGCATGATTAATTGCTTAAATTCATATAGGAATATATTGGATTAGCAATTGATTTTAGAATTGCTTGACCTTGGAAGAGGCTAGTAATTAAATTAGGGAAACTCGACTATTAATCATGTGGAATAAATTGGGCTAGAATAGATAAGTGATTCAATCCGGAATTTGTTAAGTGAAATCTAATCCCTAGGACTTTTTCTCATATTTGCTTTCATATCATCTGATTCATATTTAATTGTCTTTCTTTTATTTTGTACTCTCAATCACAAATTAATCGATCGGCTAAATAGAATTAAAATTACCTATTTTGGTACTTAGTGCTTAATCCTCGTGGGAACGATACTCTACTTACTTCTATATTACTTGATTACGACAGTGTATACTTGCACTATTTAATTGATCATCTGAATTCGTATCAAGTTTTTGGCGCCGTTGCCGGGGATTGTTGTCATTAATATCAATATCAAGTAATTTTAATACTAATTTAGTCTGCATGTAAAATTTCAAAAAAAAAATGAATTATTCATGGCATTCATTTAGTGATAACTTGTCATATCTTGGTTCTTTTTCTGGAATGCATGTGAATGGAATGAGACATGAAAATATAAATGCTGGTTGGATTGAAAATTCTTCTCCTTATAATTGTTTTTCTTGTGCTTATTGTGGAGAGTGTCATTCTTATGAGCATTGTCCATATAGCAATACCAGTCATTATGTGAGAGATGATTTCAATATGAACCAAACTTGTTTTGATCATTCCTTTTATCCTGGTGGAATTTTGGAGCAACAACAGTCTTTGGATCCATATGTCAGGTATTCTCCTAATCCTCCTTTCTACTCTTATCCATATATTGAAGAACACACGCTTGAGTATAAGGAAAAATCTGATTTAGAAAGATTAGGTGAGGTTTTTACGGAATCAACAGAGAGATTTATCAGAGAGCAAAAGAAAATTGTCACTAGTGTTGAGTCAAGTGTCCAAAATATTGGAATATATGCGAGTCAAATTATTTCTTCACTTGAAACTATGAGGCAAGATAATTCTTTGAGCATGATTCCTACTCCTTGTATCGATGATGATTATTGTGAGAAAGTTAAGGATGTGGAATTGAATGAAACCTTAGCTCTTGTGGCATGTGATAAGGAAATTGAAATCACTTTTGGAGAGAATAATGGATGTCCAATTGAGGTTCCGCCTGTGGAGCTTAATGTTTGTGATTTTGATATTGAAACTAATGTGGATATTCCAAAAGATGTTGTTCATGTCCCTCCTGTTGAAGTATTGACTCTTACTGATGAGAGTCAAATGGATTTTATGGGATGCTCTAAAATTTTGGAAATTCCTAAATCTGTTTGCAAATACATGCATGTTGTGCTTTCTTTGAATTCAGTAAATAATTGTACTCTAAAATTGTCTATGATTGAAGAAGTACAATTAATTACTTTGAATGATCATTGTTGGTTTCTGAAATATTGTTGCTTGAAAAGAAATGAAGACAAGGTGATCCTGATGTTTGATACTTTTGATTAGTAGTTTATGTTTGGGAAGTCTGGCTGAAGACTATAAATTTAGCGCTGCTTGGGAGGCAACCCAAGGTTTGGTTTGATGTTTTGTTGTGATTTTGCAGGACTTCTGGTAGCTCCTGATGATGTATTCTACTTTGATAGTTTTTTTTAAAATAAAAAAATAAAAATAAAAAAAAGAATTTTTTTTTTAAATTTTTGTCTAGCTAAAGACGTTAAAGAAGGGCGGCTATTTGGGAGACAACCCAAAACTTCTTTCCTACTCTTTCAAAGCTTCTTTCATACTCCCTCAATTTTCTTTCCCACTCTCACAATTTTCTTTCCGACTCACTTATTTCTTTCTTACTCTCTCACTTTTCTTTCATGCTCATCGAAACACATTGCACTGCATTGAGCATTTTAGTTTTCATTATTTTCATTTTAAGTTACCATGGAGGAATCTCTTGCAAAGCTTAAGAACAGGTTCCCCACTCTTCCCAAAGATGTGCTCAAGAAGATCTATAGCTGTCGACTTGAAAGGATGAAAGTATTCAATCGTTTGGGCCTTCCTGTGGATGTACGTTGGATCATTGAAGCTAAGGTACGTTTAGCAGGTGAGATTCATAATTCATTTGTTAAACCTTTGCCAGGAATGGGAAGAAGTTCTTACTCCAAAAAGAGAAGAGCTAAAAGAATGAAGGTCTGCCATAAATATGCAAGGTGGAATTGTGATCAGCGCTGTAGGAGTAAAGGTATGGTTTCTGTAAATTGAGAAGATAAAATCAAATTTATAAAGGATGGACTGAGTAAGGAGTCACTGGATGATATCATTCAAACTCTTGAGACGTATCCGAGTGGTGATGTTCATCGTATTCTTCTCGATTTAGCAGCCATATTCAACAGAGAAAAAGAGCGTTATTGTATTGGGAATCTGACGTTAAAAGACCCTGTTTGCCAGTTTATAAGAAAACTGGATGGGAAGCAAATCCTCGATTCATAGAAAGCGTTTAAGCCGTTTCTGGATGTAAAACCAAAGGAAGATGTGAGCCAAAATCACAACTACTGTACATAATCATGCGTGTGTTTAATTTGTTTTGTTTTTTTTCGTAGCTTTTGTCTAATCTTTCTTATCCTTTCGGCAGTTTTTTTTCTACTCTATTGTATCTTTTGACTTTCTTTCCTCTTTTTGTTTAATTTCTTCACGCAGTGGCCCACCGGTTATTTGTGTCAGAATTTTTTCAAACTTCTTTGAAAAATGTGTGATTTGTGTGATTTTGTTATCGTTGTTTTAGTATTATATATATGTACTCTTTCATTTGTAAATATGCACACTTCCATTTGTAAAAATGAATTCTTTCTCTTGTAAGCGTACATGGTCCGAAAGAAACAAAGAGAAAAAGGATATTTCACAAAAATGTAGATTTACATCTATTTGCATTTTTGGTGAAACTGATTTGGGCAAGAAAGGAGAGTTTATAACAGCAGCAAACGAACTTGGAATTGCATTAGCTGCCAGAAAAATCAACTTTGTGTACGGGGGAGGCATCAAGGGCCTAAAGGGAAGTATGGCCGTTTCTGCATCCATGAATGGAAGCAAGGGTTTAAGTGTAAAGGTAAAGGAGTTGCAAGATCATGCTTTTTCCTTAGGACAAGAGTTACAGGTTTCAAGCCTGCCTGAACAGATGGGAGTAATGTTCCACCATGCTCAAGCTTTTATTGCTCTACCCGGTGGTTTGGAGACATTGGATGGCATTTCTAGTGTTGCATATTGGGCTAAGTTAAACTATCACAAAAAGCCATTAGGATTGTTAAATGTTAATGGTTTTTATGATAATCTGTTGTCTTTTCTTGATCATGCTGTGGAAACAGGATTCATACCCCAAGCGACTCGCCACTCCATAATTGCTGCACCAACTGCTGATCAACTGCTCGATCAAATGCAAACCTATGAACCTAAACCAGATCTACTCGTCAAGCAAATAGGTGGGCCATCTTCAGATAGCAGTCAGAAGCAGAACCCAGATACCACTCTTAAGTTGTAACTTTCCTTAATCTCTTGGTTTTACTTTATTGTGTGTTTATGTTAAAAAAAAACACCTCCTCTAAGCTCTAGAAGACATTGGGGACAATGTCTGATTTAGGTTAGGGGAGGAGAAAAAAAAATTTTGTTTTTCTTTTGTTAGTTAGTAAAACCATTAGATACATGGGGTGTGGAAAAAGATGGCAGAGTAAGGAGTTATTCTTAACTCCTGAGACGCGTTTCATTAGTTGCATTTTATTAGTTGCATGATTTTTTTTATCTTTTTCAAAAAAAAAAAAAGGAAAAAAATTTTTTCAAGTGCTTTGTAATGATCTTAAGAAGTATATAAGTTTTAAGTATGGATCAATTGAATTTAGAGATTTTATAGCATGAATGAACAACTGATTGTTGAAATTGGTGATGAATTTTGAGATTGAATGAACTGAGTTTAAAAACTCCTAGCCGTGAGCTTCTGAGCCTATAATGATTATTTCTCTTGTGTGTGATATTCACCTATTAAGTTGTCACTCTAGAACTTGCTTTAAATCTGGTTGAAATTACATCTCACATGCTCATTCAAAAATGATAAAGGCATTCATTTTCTTTAGCCAGAGCCAAATAGCCAACCTTGCAATTATACCGTTGATAAGCCCCTTTGAGCCTAATTGACTATTTCTTTGTTTTCAACCTATTAACATATGCTTTAATGATATATCAAGTGCGTTTACCTTATTCGAAAGATTAGTGGAGCATTTGAAATTTTTGTGAAATGGGCTTTTGACAAAGTGTGGGGGTGTATCTATCATCAACTTTATAGTTGCAATTCAAAAAAAAACAAAAAGAAAAAAAATGGAAAAAAGAAAAAATAATAAAAAGAGAAGAAACAAAATTATGAAAAAAAAGAAAAAAAAATGTAAGTGTTTGAATTGTGGGTTGTTGTGATGAGATAAATTTATAAGTAGCCCATTTTTCAATTGCTCTATTTCTTTAGCCTTTCATATCATACTTTACATTCCGTTACCTTAACCCCATTACAACCCTTAATAAGTCCTTTTGATTTGAATTATGCATGTGAATTAGGTAGTGGAGATTGAGATTTTTAGCAAGCCTATGGTAGTGTAATTTTTTCGGTTGAATTTGAGCGAAACACTTACCCTTGAACACTTGAGAGATTGAGAGAATGAGCTACAAGTACGAACTCAGTTTATTCATTTTCAATTAAAGTTACCAGTTTATATTTTCATTGATTCATTAATACTATGATCTCTTTATTTTTCAATTGTGTTCTTACTTATGACCTAACACTTCTGATTTTGTTGGAAGCACTTATTATTTACTTCTTGTCCGAGGACGTCCAAGAGTTAAGTATGGGGGAATTTGATAAGTAAAATATTTACATATTTATTTTCCCTTATATGATGATTTTATGGATGATATTTGCGTTTAATATAATAAATTTGGGTGTGATTGATAAATAAATATTGTTTTTGGAATAAACAGCATTTACAAAAAAATAATAAAAAAACAAAAAAAACAAAAAATAAAAGCACTGTAGCAGTCAACAGGCACTGTAGCAAGCCGCAGCATGTAGCATGTCAACGGCACTGTAGCAAGCCGCCAGTACTGTAGCATATCAACGGCACTGTAGCAGCCGTCAGGGGGCACTGTAGCAGGTCAACGTCACTGTAGCACCCATCAGATCACTGTAGCAGTACTGCAGCACACGTTTTTTCCCCCTATAAATAGAGATCAATGCCAAGCACAAAGAGGAGGAGAGGAAGAGAAGCAGAGGTTTCCTTCTCCGACCGGGAGAGGTCCTTCTCTGACCGGGAGAGATCTTTCTCTAATATTTCTGAGTTCTTTGTGTTGTTTCTTAGATTTAATTTCATGTATTGCATGCCTCCATCTTGGAAGGCTTAGGATTGTATTACTTTTTGCATGCCTCCATCTTGGAAGGTTTAGGATTTTATTACATTTTGCATACCGCCTACATGGAAGGTTTTACCTCCTAAATGGACGGCTTGATTTCTTCATCTTTCATTCATCTTTTGGTTGTATATTTATGTTTGAGAATTTAATATTCAAGTTTATGCAGTATTTCTGAGGATTTCATTCTAGTTTTATATAATGTCAATTTATTTTGGTTTTGTTTTTAATTTCATCATGTGCTAAATTTTCATTTTCCTAAGGAGATGATGTAGCTTACTAATGACGGATTGAATCTTAACTTATTAAATCTAGTTTGAATTTCTCCTCCATAATTGAGTTTTAATTATTATTCTTAATGCTTTTGATTGACTGGCCATCTTTTAAATGATTTCAATATACATGTTGAGACCGGAAGGAGATACATGTGTGTTGACCCTATAATTAAAACCATGACTTGCATATGAAATAGGAATATATTCATATGAGTTGTGTAGTCTTACTGAGTTTCATAAATCTTAATGCATGATTAATTGCTTAAATTCATATAGGAATATATTGGATTAGCAATTGATTTTAGAATTGCTTGACCTTGGAAGAGGCTAGTAATTAAATTAGGGAAACTCGACTATTAATCATGTGGAATAAATTGGGCTAGAATAGATAAGTGATTCAATCCGGAATTTGTTAAGTGAAATCTAATCCCTAGGACTTTTTCTCACATTTGCTTTCATATCATCTGCATTCATATTTAATTGTCTTTCTTTTATTTTGTACTCTCAATCACAAATTAATCGATCGGCTAAATAGAATTAAAATTACCTATTTTGGTACTTAGTGCTCAATCCTCGTGGGAACGATACTCTACTTACTTCTATATTACTTGATTACGACAGTGTATACTTGCACTATTTAATTGATCATCTGAATTCGTATCATTAAATTTTTTTGATTTGATCATATTTAGTGTTTTTATATATGCTTTTTATAGAAACTTATTTGTTAAATACTAGTATGATATATTATAAATGTTGATGAATTTAATTTCAGTTATTTGAATTAAAATATATTTAAATCAAATTTTTGTTTTTTTGATATTTTAATTATTTAATTATACACGATTAATACCTTTTTAATGATAAAGTTATAGTCTTATGAGTTTACAATTCAAGTTCACGATACAGGTTTACGTCACCGTCACGAGTTTATTTAAATTTGCGAATTTGACAACCTTGTCAATAAGTGCCAAAATTTTCTAAAATTTCAATTTAATATTTAGTAAAAAAATGAAATTATACTTTTATGTGAAATGACCAACTTGCCCTTACCCGTTTGTTTTTTTTGAAAAAATGAGTCATCCAACGTAGGCCACTGCTATTGACGATTGGCCGCCAAGAGAAAATATTTTTTCAAAAGAGGCCAAGTGGAGTTTAGATCCATGACGCCTTGGCTCATCAAAAGGCTTGACACGGCCAAGCCCTCAAACCCATTGGGCAAAAACGTACGCGTGTGTGTGTGTTTGTGTGTGTGAACACTCTTGTAATAATGTGATATTTCCTCCCTATTTTTTTTATAAACGACAGACCACCGAATTATATAAACTAAGAAATCGATTAAAATTTATTAAAGGCAATAGATAGATAAAAGTTTTATTTTTTAAATATAATTTATTTACAATTACGTACAAGAGAGAGAATAAGTAAGGAAAAAAATAAAAATAAAATGTATAAAAAAATATATTAAATGTTCAGACCCTCCAAAGTATAACTTATAAAAAGAATAGAGTCATTCAAAAAAAATTAACTTATAAAAATGACAGGAGGGCTATATATATATTTATATGTTATTCGGTACACTAATCTAATGCAGTAAATTAAAGGGAAAATTTCAACTAATGCCCATAATCTAGACTTAACTTTCAACAAGTACTAAAAGATTCTGAAATTTCAATTTAATATTTAAAAGTAAAAATTAAATTATACTTTTATGTGAAATGGCCAAATTGTCATTAATGTGTTGTTTTTTTTTAAAAAAAAAAAAAAGAGTCAACCAACATCTCAGTCATTGCTGTTGACGATTGGCCGCCAAAGAGAATATTTTTTCAAAAGGGGCCAAGAGGAGTTTAGATCCATGACCCCTCATCAAAAGGTTTGTAACCTGCCTAATCATCAAACCCATTGTGCAAAATTTTATATATGTAATAAACTAAATTTCCTCAGTTACATCCTAATTTTTTTTGTATTGTTGTTCATTCTCTTATCTGTATTTGTTAATTTACTAATTGTAGCTGTTCTTATGTGTATATTTATATTTGTGCTTTTCAACATTTTCTAGATTTCCAAAAATGTTACCCGTGAATATACACAATAAAACAACTTCAATAAGTAAATTAACAAGTATAAATAATGGAACTAACAACAACATGTACACAATAGAATTAGGATGTAAATTAGGAAAGTTAGTTTGTTACATAAATAAATTTTTGTACAATAGAAATAAAAATCTGGAATTTTTTGTTAGACCATATTGCCCCAAAAGTTTTAAGAAATGAGCAATATGTCACCCATGGCCTTTAAAACGGTAATGATTAACATTAATTTTTTAATGATCAACATTTTATAATGATTAGACATTTTGATCCTTTTTCAATACTTTCGGTGTAATACCGATCTAGTAAATTTTTTTAAATATTCACAACTCTTATGCTAAAACTTTCAAAATAAAATTGGATCTTAACCTATAAACAATAACATTTAGCCAGTTAAAAATTATGATATCATTTAACTAAGGTCAAAATGTTATTAAAAAACTAAGGATCAAAAAAACTAAAAAAATATTTACACATCAACTAAATTTTGAGTATTTTATTAGTATCTAAATTTAGATAAATTAGGTTTTAAAATTAGCAACGGTAGGATAGTAGAGAGAATATATTCAAATTGGGAATTGGTGGGGAGAAATATTTTTATATAGGTTTTTTTGAAAAATACGTAGGTCAAGTTCCATATATTCATTATATTAAGTTTTCTAATCACATGTGACTATGTGTTATAAGGAACTTAATGTAAATATGATTTTTTTCCTTTTCAAAAAATTGCATTGAAGGTGTATTTGACCAAAACTTTGAAAAATGAATCATTATTGCAGGGAGAGTAGGTTCAAACACAAGGCAAGCGGAGGAAATTCTTATTGTGAGTATTTGGATGGGCGAATATATGGTGTTTAAGCTACTTTTCACGGAAATCGAGATAAAACTCATCTCACATACTTATCTCATATACCGTAAATCACGATTGAAAAACTACTTTTAAACATTTCTATCGTTGTTCCAAACACACACATTAATTACCGCAAACAGACACTTGCTTATGGGACATCGGTACGTACATAGACTTTTTTAATATAGAAAAAGTAGCTTTTTCTTCCTAGAAGACTGTTACTAGGTCAGATTCGAATACTTTCAATCCTAATTGGGGATAAATCTTCGAGGCGTTTTTTGTATTTATATGGATTCAAACTTATGGTATTATCCTTAAGTGAGCAAATCTCTTTATGCTAAAACCAACGCTTGTTGGAAGAAGAATTAGTTTATTCCTCTAGTATAAAATGTCTAGTTACTCAATGTCTTTATATTTTAATTTGTTAATTACTTTTACTAACTTAGTCACCCTACACTAAACATTTCAAGAGAAACAATTAATTGAATGAGTGTCAATATATAAATGGTCTATTTCGACCTTGTTTCTTTCTTTCAGGCATATGTGACCCAAGATGACACTTTACTCACAACTCTAACAGTTGGAGAAGCAGTGTACTATTCAGCTCAGCTTCAACTACCAGACACAATGTCAAAGGAAGAGAAGAAAGAGAGAGCAGAGTGCACAATAAGAGAAATGGGTCTACAAGACGCCATTAACACCAGAATAGGAGGTTGGGCCTTTAAGGGAATAAGTGGAGGCCGAAAGAGAAGAGTGAGTATCTGCATTGAGATCTTGACACGTCCAAGACTTTTGTTTCTTGATGAACCAACCAGTGGACTTGACAGTGCAGCCTCGTACTATGTGATGAGCCGAATTGCAAGCCTCGATCGAAAGGATGGGATTCAAAGGACCATTATTGCTTCCATTCATCAGCCTAGTACTGAAGTGTTTCAGCTTTTTGATAATCTCTGTCTTCTTTCTTCTGGAAGAACTGTGTTCTTTTGGTCCTGCTTCTGCTGCAAATGAGGTTAGAGTTTGCATCATTCATATATCTTTGTTCTTATCTGATGTTTGAATTTGGGTTAAGTAGGATATCCGGCACCTTAAAAGTAATTTATTTTAGTAACATTGAGTATTCTAAAGTAATTTTTTGTTCTAAAATATTTTTCAGTAGCACCTATAAACTAATTTTTGATGCAATTTTGCCCTTAAATATTTTCTTAATAGCCATAAACTCCGCAACTCCATGTTAAAATGCTTGTGAGCATGCTGGATACACAAAAAGTTAGCTTACTAAGTGTTATTGGAAAAACATTTCAAAGTACTGGGTGCTATTTAACTCTTTAAATTATATGTGCACTACTGATGATGTTGTTGTGTTGCAGTTCTTTGCTTCAAATGGGTTTCTTTGTCCTGCTCTCCAGAATCCATCTGATTATTTCTTGAAAACTATAAACAAGGATTTTGATAATCAGGTATGTTTCATGCACTACATATAATCAAACTTTATTTAACTATTGTTGATATTTAACTGTTATTTTTTTTCTTCTCATATATATATATATATATATATTTGACAGTTGTGAACAGTCAAATAATGATGGGTCCTGTAACGTCTGAACAAATACTTGGCGGTTCTTAATTGTCAAATATTTAGAGACATATTTGATCATTTTGAAACAATGATAGTCAAATAAAATTTTCCTTATTTGACAGTTATTCTTGTCAAATAAAGTAGAATCATTCTCTTAGAAAAATTACATTTTACGGAAAAGGGGCTTTCAGATATAGTGTAAATGTTGAAAAACAAATAGCTTGTGATGTATGAGTAGTTCTAATACTAGTAGATACTACACCCTTATGCATCATTATAATTGGCAAACGATCTCCACCGTACAGTATTTCTCTTTAAGTGTCAAGTTATTATCCGGCAAATATCAACAAATCTGTAGTAGTGATTAGCTTGCAATGTCGGTAAAACCTAGACATGCTTTGATTGAGATTTTCACTTGTTTTTCAGGACATTGAACTGGGCTTAGCGGGAAATCAAAGGAAACCAACAGAAGAAGCAATAGAAATGCTTGTCAAGCCGTACGAGTCTTCTAATTTGAACCAACAAGTTCAAGCAAAAGTAGCAGCACTATCTGCACAGGTATGTTAGATTCATATCAAGAGCATAATTTGAACCAAAACCAACGATTTGAAGTTATAAAGACCAAAATCAAATTTCAATCATGTAAGAACCAACAAAGATATCAACAGCTACACATATAACCAATGTATACATAGCTATAATGAAATTGTGGGTTTCAGGAAAGTGGCATAGTGGAGAAGAAGAGAGGGCATGCAAACTTCCATACTCAATGCATTCTTCTTGCGAAATCATCCGTGAATGTGCGTCGTGAATCGTGATGTAGGCTATTACTGGCTACGCCTTGGCATATACATCATTGTGGCTCTAGCTTTGGCGACTGTGTTCTATGATTTGGGGGTGAGCATGGAGTCTATTCAAATAAGAGGGTGTTCGGATATCTTATTAAAAAACACTTTTAGCACAAAACCATGGTTTTGTGCTAAAACATTTGAACACCCAAATAAAAGAGATAATCCCTTTTTGTACCAAAACCATGGTTTTGGGGAGAAGTTATTCTTTTTGGCTTTTTGAAGATGTGGGCCCCACCCTCTGATTCTTATTGGTCCTTTGCATGATGTGGGCCCCATGCTATATCTCTCTCATCTTTTTTTTTTTTTTTATTTTGACGTTTTCTTTGCATGTATTTATTAATTTTTTTTAGAATTTCAACATTTTAATGTTTCCTCCTATCTTTAATATAAGACTTATTTATCTAATTTGATTATATTAGAAAAATTAGTTAAGTTAATTAACATTACATATAGACAAATTTATTTCATTTTTGGTATTAATTATGATCTTTAATGTTAAATAATGGGTTAAGATGCATCCTTTTTAATGCCGCTAGGAGTTTTCTTCTCTTATAATTTAACGCATTTAGGTCAAATTTAACCGTTTTGTTAAATTTACATCATTTTTAATTGTTCATTGTTATTTTTGTATTTTCTAGAACTTATTTGTACCAGATGCCCCTCTGGAAAAATTTGACTGTTAAATTTAGACATTAACCCTTAAATAATACATAAAATATAAGCTTATTCTTTATATATAATTATCATAAAAGTTAATGTCCTTTTTAGTAATTTGACCATGAAAAAAGCTATTCTGATCAAAATATCCAAACACTCTCATTTTATCAAAATCACTTTTTCCCATAATCTATCTTCCTCATAATCTATTCTCCATTTTTTCTCCAGAAGTTATTCTCCAAAAGCTAATAAGAACACACCCTAAGAAACAATAGCATATTGAACACGCTTTGAGACTTTACTTACCCCTCCTTTGGTTCGAACCCATGACCTCGTCCGTAGGCGAGTGATGTCTTACCATATGGGCTCGATTGCTTTGGCATTCTATTATTACACAATTATATATATAATCTTATTATGCATAATTAATTTTTTATTGACATTAATTAATAATTAATAAATTAATTATTAACTAATATTAATTAATAACTAATAAATTTTATTTTTTATAAATAAATTTTTATATGACCATTGCCCTACAAGGACCAAAACCTATGATTGAAAATTAAAAATATTTTAGAAATTAGAAAAAAATAATTAAAAAATAAATTTAAAATTAAAATTAAAATATTAATCAATAAATAACAAAATTTTATAAAAATAATTTTTTTAAAATTTAATTTAATTAAATAATAATAATTTTAAAATTTTCTAGTAGAACTGAATTCAGTCAGAAATTGAGAGAGAATTTGTGACTGAATTGAATTCTATCGAAAATTGCGACGGAATTCAATTCCGTCAGAATTTCTGTGGCAAAAGATGGAATTTGCCATAAAATATTTTTTGGGCTATGGAAAAAATTCAGTCGGAAAATTTTCCAATGAATTTCCACCAGAATTTGCAACGGAAAATTTTTTCGTGGCAAATTCCATCAGAAATTTCATGGTTTTTTGTAGTATATACTACCCATGAGATTTTTAAGTTAAGGTGTCAACTCAAATCAAGGTTATTAAAACGGGAGCGGGCCGGCTAGTTCTAATTGAAAACCAGCGAACTGCTTACATAACCGATTTAACCGATTCAATATTGTTTTATTTAAAAAAATAATTTTATTTTATTTTATTTAAATTTTCTTCAAATTTTATATTAATTAACTTAGAATCTTTACTTTCTGACTAGTTTGACCCTGGGTTAGCTCCAGTTTGACTCCGATCTAACCTACTGACCTTTAACTCAATATCCCGACCGGTTCTGTGTCCAATCCAAGTTTAACCTTGATTTCAGTGATTCCCACTCTGCATGATAAGTCTTCATTTTAATTGATATATAATCTAATATTATGACAAATTATTTTACAGAGATCATATTACATTTTTAATAATTAAATAAGAGAGTGACTAATTCACTAAAATCTAATGAAAGATGAAAAGCAAAAAAATAATAGTAGTAGGAAAGATATTACAACATATTAAGTCCCATGTTGATTAATTAGAAGGGTATGAGGTGCCTAATGCTCACACCCTGCTGCCCTCTTTACACCCCCCAACAGTGGAGGGCTTCCCAAATGTTTTATGTGTTTTTTTATTATTAGATTTTATATAAAATAAATAATATTTTGATATTTTATGAATAAAAATAGAGTTGTTTTTAATTTTTTATGATTTTTTAAATATTTAATATAAATCAAAATATCACTTATTTTATATAGAATCTAATAAAAAAAAACAATAAATACCCCCCACTAATAAAAAGTATATGAATAGTCTGAAAGCAAGTCTTATCAAAGGATATGTCATTTACTGATAATGCAGGTAATTCAAAGGGAAAGGCTAAATGGGTACTATGGAGTGACAGCCTATGTAATAGGGAACACCTTATCTTCAATCCCATACCTATTACTCATCAGTCTCATTCTTGGAGCCATAGCCTACAGGGTTTGGTTTCCCTCAGTATCTTATTTTTCAGCATCCTTCAAAATCTCTAAATCTTATCTGTCCAATAGATCTAACTGCTCAGAAATAGACAGATCATGTAGCCATTAAAAGTGCATCTCCTCCTTCTGTTTTATTATAATCTAGACCGTCCATTATATTCCCCAATTCCGCCAAATCCCAAGTGGTTGGAGAAGGCAGTCTCCGTTCGTTTCTAACCCATCGGAGAAGGTAACCATGGAGTCTGTCTTGTAAGGTTTCACTATGCTCAGAATCGATCTATTTGGCTCAGGTGGAGAACTTTTATCTTGGCAAAGCTGGTTGGAGTGATAGCTATGGGACTTGATGGAGTTGCTTGGATTGTGTCCCCTATTTTCCTTTTCGTTGTTGGCTTTGTTCATGTTTTCTGCCTTTAAATTGGTTTTATTCATGCTTTCTGTTTTTAATTCTGTTTTTAATTGTCAAGTTTTAGGTTGCATTTTGCTCCGTGTTTTGTTGGCTGGATTGGCTTTGTAAGCTTTTGAACTTGGTACTTTTCATTATTCCACCAAGTTAACATAATAATTGCTTCCGCCACAATCGCATTCCAGCAAGCTCAAGTTCCATGACATTCTCTAAGAATATGCAAAATTATCTCTTCCCCAATCAATCTAGAGCTGCATCTATTGTCAAGAGATAATCCTCTTCTTTTTCTCCACATGAAAATTTATATTTTTCCTGCACCTGTGGGTTTTGACTTTCAGATTTGTCCCTACATGTTCTCAGCAGCTCCACAGTTAAAATATTTTTTAAAGAATAAAACGTTTGAAGATTCTCAAATTCTATGTTTGTGTACATTTCTGGCATTATATCGAGCATTTTGCAGAAAGGGAATTAAAGATGAAGGCGAGAGAGGAAGGGAAGAGAAGAGAACTAGATCCTCTGAGTGGCTGATGATGAGTGCTCCAAAACGCCAAAGGTTGATAGAACGGAAACTGCCTTCTCATATTGACAGGGATTCGATATAAATAGGTGATTGAATGGACACTCAAGATTATAGCACATTGGATGGTGGAGATACAATTTTAACAGCCACATGATTTATCTCTTTTTGGGCCCTTAGATCAATATTAGATGGATCAGATTTAGAGATACTGAGAGATGCTGAGAAAACTGTTGTTGAGAGAATCTGCTTCCTAGCCATGGGTCTACCTCCCAAGCCTTCAAAAATCTGTTGAAAACTTCGTGTTCTTCTTTTTCATGTTTGATGCTAGTTGAAAGCCTGATGATGATAGTGGCTAGCATTGTCCCTGACTTCCTCATGGGAATCATAGTTGGTGCTGGTATTCAAACCATCATGATCCTAGCAGGAGGCTTTTTCAGATTTCCAAATGAACTTCCCAGAATCTTCTGGAAGTATCCTCTTTACTATGTCGCCTTCCATAGATATGCCTACGAAGGACTGTTCAAGAACGAGTTTGAAGGACTCATGTTTGGTAGTTCAAGAGGGGAAGATATTATAAGAAGCAAATGGCAAGTTAACATGAACTATTCTAAGTGGTTTGATTTTGCCATTCTTCTAGGGATATGATGATTGTTGTGTACAGAGTTGTGTTCTTGATGATCATCAAGGGCGCTGAGAAGATGAAGCCTTTATTTGCTTCTTTGCTTTCTGGGCCTCCAAAGAGTCATGGCCAATCCAAATGCTACTCCTTTACATGAATGGACTGCATTAATGAGTAATTAGAATATATAAGCTAATAGTTGTAATCTATATATGTTTGTATACAAATATCAGCGTACTTAGACTCCACAAATGAAATGTATTTACAGACTGTTAGAATATTAGTTAGTGGATAAGTTAGTTGTTAGTTATTTCTCACTCACTCAATGTGGGGATGTACTCTATATATATAAAGACCTATTTACTTCATATGTATGAGTGGGGAGGTTAGATCATCAAATAAAAGAGGTTAACTTGATCATCATCTTAAAAAAAGGTTTAATGGTTTCTATGTGCATTCCCGTTAAAGGGTCTTGTTTCCCTAATTATATCGCCTTGTTGACTCATTATCAACAAAGATTTGTTTGTTCCTCGTTTTCAAATTGCTAACACAAATATCAGTGTAATTCAAACAAAGGTTAAGGTGCAAATCTATTTATGAAGTATTCGCAAATGAGCACTTGGCACCATAAAGTTTCTTTAGATTCAAAAGTGTACATGAAGATTAAAAAATGGTGCAAAAATGTTTAACTTTGTTCTATTGTTTTTCAACACTAACTCTCCCAATTGACGTTATATTCCTTTCTGGCTTTATATGTATATCATGAATTTGTCACAATACTATTGTTACTGATTTTTTGTGTAATTCAGTTGTAATTATCTTTTTGTATCTCCTCCTTGTGCTTAGCATGTGCTTCAAATTGAGAGTTTGAATTTTTGAACTTGAGACTATTTCTAACTACAAAGACTATTTTGATTTTTTAAAGTTCTACTCCAAGCTGACAATTTGAGTCCTCTAAGTGTCTTGGCGAAAGAAAGGGTGGTACAGAACAGATAGTAAGAGTTTGAATGGGGTTTAGTCTTGTTTTATCCTCCATCTCTTTAATTTGGCAAGTCTTTACAAGCTTTTAACTTTAGAAGATCCACATCAGAAGATCTAACACCTGTAGACTGTTCCTGTTGGTTATTTTTAAGAAAATGCAACAGAACAGCTGCTAAAAGGACACTTTTTTTTTTCAAGTGAGAAATAGGATGGATCCTGAAGAAATGGTGAAGCTGATAGATGCATTGAATCCATAGAACAAAGCTGATAGTAAGAATGGGAACCGATAATATGAGAGTGAAACTGCCACACCTAATCAGGGCAGTTTGCAGAGTAAACTTGTCACTTGGATCAGTGATCCCATGCATGGCAACACCATCAAAGCTCCATCTGGTCACAAAATTCACTCTTTTGATTCCATCATTGTAATCTTCTCATATCCTTTCTTCCTTCTTTGTCCCAAAATTCTCTCAGCTATTATAAATAGGAAAAATCGTTATGAGGTCCTAAGAAATGAGGATAATCACCTAAAATTCTCAATAACAAGTGAGAAATATGGACCTGTTGTCATTTCTTATGTAGAATCTGTTATTTCATGCTAATTACTTATTGTTATCTCACTTTTTAGTGATTGCATTCCTTGATTGGGACCTCATAGCAATTCTTCTTTATAAATAAATCTTTTGTTACCAAAATAAAACCAGCTTGAAGCCTTGATGACACTTGTTGAGAATTACTATAGATAGAACGAATTTAATCACTAACAATTCTTAATAACAAATGAACAGTATAAACCTATTGTCATTTCCTATATCAAAACTTATCATTACATGTTACTCATTTATTGTGAAACTTTTTGGTGATTTAATTCATTCATTAGAATCTCACAGTGATTCTCCTTTATCAATAAACCTTGAAGATTTTGTTACTTGGGTCATATGCCTTCTTCCTTCTTTGTCACAATATTCTTTCAGCTATTATAAACCGGGAGAACCACTATGAGTTAATAAAGAAGGGGTATAATCACCAAAAAGTCTTAATAACAAGTTATCAGCATGGACCTGTTGTCATTTTCTATTACTACTACAAAAAGGGGCTTTCGTAGCTTTTATTCTACTAAGTGCTACAGTTATAAGGGAACAAACATACTGTAGCACTTAGTCAAACAAGTGCTACAATATGTTGATGTGTACTATAGTCCTTATTTGAGAGAGAGCTACATAATCCTTCTTTAAATTACTTAAAATAAATAATTTGCATATTGTAGCACTTTATTAAATAAGTGCTACAATAGGTTCAATTATGTTTTAAAATGAAAGCAATTACTTGTAAAAAAATAAATCATGTATTTCTTAATAAAATTTTTACTTATCTAATAATTTAAAAAATATAAAAATAAAAGTATCTATTGTAGCGCTTGTTCGGACAAGGGCTACAATAGGTTTTTTTTAAAATATTTTTTAGACTCTAATTTTACTCCACTAACCCCACTCCACTTAAAAGGGATGAAAAAATTGGGTAGAGGATGTCAGTTGCTCCCTCAGCTGCCCCCTTCTTTTGGGAGTCTTCTTAAATGTATTTTTTATGGTTCTTTAGATCATTATATTCTACACAACATGAGTGAAATTTTGACATATTATGGGTAAAAAACGGATCTATTTTCAACTTTTTACAATTTTTCAAAAAAATGGTATGTATTTTTTTTCACTTTAAGCACTTTTTTGTAAAAAAATCTTTAAAAATTGAAAACAGATTCGATTTTTGCCCATAATATGTCAAAATTTCACTCATTTTGTGAAGAATCTAATGATTTAAAAAACCATAAAAAATATATTTAGAAAGGCTCCAAAAATGAGAGCGCAACAGATACCGCAGCAGAAAAGGGGCAGCAAAGGCCCCAAATCTTTAAAAAAATCCCTCTTCCCCGCGCCAACATAGGAGGTTGTACCCTGACTCAAGCAACAAAACTACCAACATGTTCACACCTCCCCAAGCTTTTCACACTCCGTTTTTCTTTTCTTCCCTCTTCCTCATGCGAATTTCCTTTTTTTTCAATGCAGCTTTTCCTTTTGTAGACCCACCATCGTCCTCTTTCCACGTTCTTCTTATGTTAAATACTCAAGAAAAGAAATTCTTAGGGTCGGCACTTAACAACACTTTACCTTTTTTAGGTCCAGTTTCTCTCATTATCCCTTTTCTCATTATCTCTCATAATCTTTAAATCATGTTCGTTAAATCAATCTGAAAGATAAAAAATGAGTCATGTCATCAAGTTATCACTCATTCTACTTTTCTCTCATCTTTCCAATCAACAGTTCAGATGGACTACTCTTCTCAATCAACTGTTCAAATATGCTCGTGAGGGATGATGAAAAAATGAGATGATAAGAGGATCTGCTTCCACCTTTTTTTGCTTGCTTTCTGTATTATGCTGTTCTTTCCCCACCCCCAACCCCCCCCCCCCAAAATAAATTTCTCTATTCTTATTGTGGAATATGTCTCACTTCATTTTCAATTTTTCTTGGTTAATTTTATACCCGACGTTGTAAAGATTTTTTTTGTTGTCCTGCTCGCTTTATGCATGTTGATTTGGGATTAACTGCAAAATGCTAAAATACTCTCTTTTTAGTGAATAATGGTTTTTCAAATTCTATGTTTTATTTCTGTTGTGCATATATTTGATTATTGACTTGAAATCTATAGAGTATTCTTAAAGGGGAAGAAGGTTGCGCATAATCTTTATGCTTGGAATGGATGAATATGATGGTTTGTATTCTTTTCTTTTGTAAGGACTATTACTCGTGCGCCCTTTCATTCATTTATTTTAATAAGTTTTCTTTTTTAAATTTTTTGGTGCTTAACTTTAGCAGCTCATGAAGGTAACCGGCGCTGCTCAAGCAAAAAAGGGAAAGGTCATTCAAGGTATTCAGTGGGAGAGGTTGAACATTACTAGAGAAAGGTACAAATTGTCAAGGCTTGAATAGTACCGAAATTATGAGAATGTACCATCATCTGCAGAAGTTGAAGGCAAGGTCTTATTTTCTTGAACTTTTTTCTTAATTTTCTTTAAATATGAATACAATGGAATTTTGGAGGGTGAGGAGGGGTTTATTCAGCATCCTGAGAAGTAAGAAGAATATCTTAATTTTCAAATTCTTTATTGGTTTCTCCCCTCCCTGATGCTTTTTTTTTTTTTGATCTTGACACAATTTACAATTGGTCATTTGCAATTCTTAGAAACTATATATTTCCTTTAGGTATGTAATGTCAAATTGAAAGTTTTGAACCTAGTTTTCAGCCAACACTTCTAAGATATTATATTCCATTTTTGGAATAATTTGATGCAGAACACCTCTAAATTTGTAAGCTTCTGATTGAACTCATTAATTCATGCATATTGAATGGGACTATGAATGTTCTATTCTTCCTTCTTCTCTAAAAATAGTAGACAAATTCAACTGTTCTTCCTTCTTCTCTAAAAATAGTAGACAAATTCAACTGTGTTGTTTACCTGTTTAAAGAGAATGTTTAATACCATTGCCCTTCTTTAGCTAGGAATAGTATCTGTAAAATGAAATTGTCTTTCGCTTTTAGTGTACTACTATTTCTTCTTATGGTAACTTAATGGTCACAATTAAAGTGACAAGCACTTTTTTCACATTTAGGCTATGACAAACTCAACAAATTCAGCAACAATTGCTCCACAAGTAGTTCTTGAGAATGGAGCAAGAGAAATTAGACTATTAACTTCAACTAATGATTATTATGGTGTTATTATTGTAGAAACGGACAAGTCTATGGATTATGCAACCTTTGTACTGATTCTTAGAGATTCAATTTCACATTGGAGACAGCTGGTAGTTTTGCATATTAGTTTATGTTGTTAATTTCGCCACTTTTTGATTTCATTAGTTTGATGAATACATATTAGTGACACTAGAAACCAAACATTAGATTTCACCACTTACTTTTTGATTTCATTAGTTTGATGAATAAATGCTTGTGACGCTAGAAACCAAACATTAGGCTTCTTTTATAGTTAAGATATGTATCATTTATGCTTTATGCTTTGATTTTTTATTTGATATTTGGTAAGTTTCAATTGTTTTAAGTTTGACTTTAAGAACTTTGCTTATTGATTATTATGCTTTGTTGTATAAGCCTTTAATAGGACGGAATTTTACTTTCACTTTGCAATTCTTAAGTCATCCTACACTGCATGATCTTTTGATTAATATGCTAGAAAGTTAATCTGAAATTTACAAGCTTTTGTTCTATTTAAGCTTTTTGGACCAACATTTTTCGTTGCTCAACATTCATAACATTCTCTGTACAAAGTCTCAAGTTGTTTGACATTGAAGTTACTAATTCTTATATATATATATATATATATATATATATATGATCTTTTGGAGGCTTGAAGTATGGTTGGCAATTTATTATATTTTTTTCTTTTCTCGTGAATATGGATAATGACTTCCTTATTTTAACCCAGTTCAAGGAAATGGGTGGAAGTACGAGACCTATTGAATCATTAAAAACAAATGAACCATCTACAGGCCTTGTTGAATGGATAAATCGGATGAAGAATTTAAAAATTAATGCTTAGCATGTGAGACTGATTTTGGGGTTTTTGTTCGTAAGGTTGATCTTTCCTCTCCTTTTTGGACTGAAGTTTTATTTCTTGTGCTTATTTGCCAATGGATTAATTATTCATGCTTATAACAGCATCATTATAGGAATTAAGGGGATATTTTTTGTGAAAAATGCACACGACATGATTGCTCGATCTAACATCCAATGAGAATGGTCAGCCACTGAAACAATTGTTTCTAGCACAATGGTATGCTTCTCTAACTCCTCTCTTTTGTGTGCCAATAATGAATTGATATATTCGCTTTTTGATATGCATTTCCCCTTAGATATTGTTGGATCTTATAATAAAACTATTGAGCATTTTGAAATTATTTACATAGAGTTTTTCAAAGGAATTGGGCGATTCTTGAAATTGGTGATTGGTAATTGCATTACTTCATGAGGGACCTCATAGTGATTTTAGAAGCTTTTTGTTACCAACAGAAGAAAAGCTTGAAGCTTTGATGCCCCACTTGGTGAGGATCAGATTTGAAGTTGCGGGATTTGTGATATATAGGCTGATCTGAGAGCATTTTTTTTATGTGCATGAGGAAAAAATAAGGAAGCTACCCAGGAGGAGTTCATCTAGAAATGACAGGTCAGAATGTTGCTTCAAAGTCTCTTGAACCCGCCTTTAAGATTTGCTCATAGGCTTCGCAGATCACGGCTTAACTCACTCCACTCTCTTGCCTCTTTTAAATTAAATTAACCCCACAAAAAACTTTTTACCTTTGAAATGTACGTACAGAGCAATAATAAATTATTGGC
Source organism: Inga leiocalycina (assembly GCA_963242795.1). Lineage (NCBI taxonomy): Eukaryota > Viridiplantae > Streptophyta > Magnoliopsida > Fabales > Fabaceae > Inga > Inga leiocalycina. Next base: position 68,259,600 of record OY725321.1, read on the forward strand.
CCCACACTTGTCTTTATTTGTTTCTGCAATCAAGGAGTAAATAAGCACCAGGTGAAAATGAAAAGTTGGTTTTTTTATGGGGAGTGTGGTAACCAATAAGTGAAGCAAGTTCCATTAATGACGAGCGATCTTTGCGTGAGAAAGGTAACTTTTTTGGGCCCAAAAGAGGAGCAACTTGATAATTCAACAAGTGATTCATTAGGAATATGGAAAATTAATCTTTTGATACTTACAGTTTTGATTGAAATATAATTCGGCTCCTAATTTTTGTTTTTGACTTGGTACAACTCATTCCTTATATTTTCAACTCAGTTTGTATTCAGTCCTTAAACTTTGACTCACTGCAACTTAGTTCAATAGTTTTAATCATTTTATAATTTAATCCCTCGCCTTTATTATATTTATATATGATTTTATTTTCTAAAACATATGGGTTAAATTATGCCACAATAATAAAGCCTTATCCCATAAGGTGGCGTCGGTTATATGGATTAAATTATAAAATGGTTAAAATTATATGGACTGAGTTGCAGTGAATTGAAATTTAGGAATTGAGTTATAATCGAGTCAAAACTACAATGACTGAGTTGCATCGAATCAAAATACATAGATTGAGTTGCAACCAACCTAAAATTATGTAGACCAAAAGATTAGAGTGAAGTTGGTTTCTTCATGGGAGAGTGGTAACTAGTGAGTGAAGCAAGTTCCATTAATGACAAGAACCATCTTTGTGTGAGAAAGGTAACTTTTTTGGGCCCAAAAGTACAGCTACTTGATAATTCATCAAGTGATTCATAAAAAATAATGATAATAATTCATCAAGTGGACTGCTTTTTCCTCTTTTGACACATGAATTACACATGATGAAATATGCAGGAGAAAAGATAAAGTATCTTTAAAACCCCTTCACACGCCAACTTGTGCGATTCGAAAGATTTCACCTTGTTTATATTCAAAAAAACAAAAAAAAAAAGTTCACCTTTATGACTTTTTAATTTTTATCTAATAGAAGTCCAGAATCACCCACCAGGCCACCAAACCCCTTCAATTCAAAACAAACAAAAAGAGGGCAATCAATTTGGCTTTCTTTATTCAGATGAATCAGTTTTTCCCTCACCATTTACTGTGCCTTACAATGATGCTCTTTTCTCGTCCCCTCTGACCCCACCAAACAGTAAATATCAAATCCTTTGTAAGCAAATCCATCCATTTTTTCTCAACAAACAAAGCCTATGCTCTCCCCTAGTATTTTCCTAGGAAAAAGAAAACTGATATAATGCCAAATTAGTTCACCTTCTCCGGAAACAAACACCCACATTGGAAAATTTTAAAATTTTCATTTTTCAAGAAAAAGAAATTGCCTGCCAAGAACATGAATCCAAGTAGTACTAACAGAGTACTATAGTACTAGTATGATTTTTAGCAAGGTAAAAGTAGTACTAACAGAGTACTATAGTACTAGTATGATTTTTAGCAAGGTAATTAAATCCGAATTGATTACTGAACCGATCGAGATATTGGATTAAGGGTCAGTGAATTATACTGTAGTTAAATTGGTGCTAATCTGAGGCTAAACTGATGAGAAATTAAAAATTTTAAACTTATTAATATGAAATTAAAAAAAAAATTGATTTGTTTTAAAAAAAAGTACAAACTGGACAGATCTACTGGCTAGTTTACCGATTTTCACGCCGGACCGGCCGGACTGAGTCTCAATACTATGACTTTTACTATAAATTTATATATTTTAATTAATTCTCATAAGCAATAACAGCGGAATAATTAAATATCCCTTAAACTGGTAAAAACATTTTAATATACTCTTATTAAAATTTCCTTTCATGTGAGGTCAAACTGTTTTGGAAATCTGTCATTACGCCCAACCCTTATAATGGTTTCTTTGCAGGTCATCTCCAATATTGATTAAACTTTAACATGAACAATAAATCAAGACTTAGCGAGGGTGATTGTAAGAGTCTTTTCTTCACTATCTAGTGGCTACTATGGGGGGATTGAAATGAACGCTCCCATTCAGGATCTAAACCCAAAGTTAAATACAATTGGTGCTAGTTTGGGTAGTTTATTTTTTATTTATAAATTATAATTTACTGTATATGAGGTAAATATGTTAAAGAAGTTTTATCTCGACTTATGTAATAAACACTTGTTGTCTAAAAATAAGCTATCTCAAACTCTCCTTTAAGTGTGTGTTTGGGGGGAGCGTTTGTACCCCCAAACGCTAAATTCCCCCTATAAGCTCAATAACCAATTTGAAAAAAAAAAATTTGAGTGTTTGTTTCCCAATGTGAGTAATCGAGCTTAATTCTATCTTAATAGCTTTTGCCATAAGCTCCATTTCTCAGCTTTTACTGATTTAGCTTTTGGGGAGAGTGAAAATGGTTAAAATATTTTTTCAATTGTGTCCAATGTACTATTAGACTTGTTACAATTTTACCCTTAATGTATTTTTTTTGCTACAAAAATTAATTTCAACTATTATTTGGTGCTTTTAACCCTTAAAATATTTTTTCAACTGTACCCAATGTGTTATCAGACTAATTGCAATTTTATCTTTAATATACTTTTTCAATTCCAAAAATTATTTTAAACTATTTTTTGGTGTTTTTAATAGCATAGATGAACAGCCTTCCGCGTCAAATTATGGTAGGCGATCTTCCATTCAAATGAATCAATTGCGTGACTCAATTAGAGACCACATTGTACGAGACATGTGATACAATTTGTTATGTAATATTTTTTGGATAAATTGTGTTAATTTTAAATTCTAATTTTCCCAACTTTAACTTTTATAAATTTTTTTTTTCAATTTCAAATTTAATTTCTTTCTTACTAATCTCTCTAAAATAACTTATGCTTAAGCCAATCCAAACAAGATTGTAAAAGCTAAATTGATAAACTCCATTTTTTCAATTGTCAATCCAAACATAAATCACATTATACAATTGGGCTTTTACCAAAAACAAGATTACCAAAAGCTAAATGGACAAACTCCACTTTTCTAACCGCTGTTCCAAACACACCATAAGCTTGATGGGTTTAAAATTAACTCGCAACAACATCAGCTACTTGCTATTATTATTACATTAAGAGACGAACAGGAGGCACGTGATCGAAGTTGACGGTGCATTCTCGCACTACTTTAGCAAAGAGGGAAATACTTCCTTGGTAGAAGGTTTTCTTTACGGATTGGAAGAAGGTGTTACAGCCGAATTGTGGAACGTCCGGTCGGGCTAAATAGAACTTGGTATAGGAGTTTTAGAAACATAATCTTGAGAAATGACTCCACTGGGGCTATTCAATTGATTTTGAATGAGGTTTGGGAGACTCATGAAGATTGAACAGTAATCTCTCAAATTAAAAACACGATGCAACGTTCTTGATATGTGGAAATCCATTAGATAAGTAAAGATGTCAATTCCATGGCAGATAGATATTTTTGCCAAAAAGGCTATGGACGAAGCTATTGGATGAGCATATGCTCAATTCAAGAGTTGTTGAGGGGGATTTTAGCTGCGATGTTAGCTCTAAATTTTTTCGTATTTAGATTTGCCTTTTATTTTCTATGTATAAAAAATAATTTCCTCTCATTCTTCATATTTACAAACCATTTTCTCTCATCTATTTGGTGTGTTTGGTTTGAGGCAAGGGGAGGGGATAAAATTACTTTTTTGATTGGGAGAAATTTAAATTTTGGGCGGGAACTTAAAATTTAAAATAAATAAAAGGATAAATTTTAGGTTTCTCCTGTTTAAAAAGGTAATTTTACTCTCCTCCTCACTCCCCCTCAAACCAAACCCTGACTACAACTAATAGTGTGTTCGGCAATTTCAACTAGTTGATGAACACTCAAAATTTTTTCAAACTTAGATTTTGATATTAAATTCTAAGTTTTGGGGAAAAGAACTATTTTTTTTTACTTTTTCTTTTGTGTGAGTTACATCCTCTCTTTTTCTCCTTTTTTTTTTTTATGTGAACCCCACCCATCCTCTTTCTCTCCTATTTTTTTGTATGTGGACCCCACCCCCTCTGTTGTCTACTTTTTTTTATGTGGGCCCCATAGCACAAAAAAAAATATTCTAACAACAATACCTAAATATTTTTATTTTATTAAAATCACTTTTTTTTTATCATAATCTATTCTGCTTAGAATTTATTCTCCCGAACTTAATAAATGATGGTATAAATATAATAGACATATACCACTATTCATTTTATAAGTCTAGTTCATATAATTCACGTATACTAACAAAATTAGCTAACCTATTAAATAAATTTTTGAATGATACATATTCCCTATTATACTTGCATCCATTAATGATTATTTTAGCCCTCTCCTCTCATTCTCTCTTTTCCAACATGAATTAATTTAATTTTTTAATTGCATTTAGGGTGTATTAGATTTGACGGGAGAGGAGGGATGAAAAGAGAGATTAAATTATTTTTTTGAGTTAAATGTATTTAAATTTTAAACAAAAATTAAAAAAAATAAGAGAATAAATTTTAAATAAAAAACTCTAAAATTAAAAAGAATGAGAAGATAAATTTTAAACCCCTTAGCCCAAAATTTTAAATTCCAAGCTCGACCAGATTGATGATAAGAACGCCAAATTGTAATATGATAATAATAAGTTTTATTTATTCCTCATTTTGCGTATTTTTAACATGATATTCCTCCCCTTAGCAGCACAGAATTTACACGTCACCACTTCATGACAAATACTGATCCAAACTTCAAAGACCTATGAACAATCAAACAAACCACTCATGATTCATCGCAGCTTTTGCTTTCCCTCCATTTCTTATGTCTATCATCTCCTGCATCCATTCCTACCAACCCATATCTACACCCCCTCCATCAGATTCCGCCACGTCTGAGCCTAGCCATCCCTGTCGTCGTCGTCGTCCTCTCAGACCAGCGTCTTGCACGCCGAGCTCTGCGGGTCCCACATCGCCGGAAGCAAGTACTTCCTGCCATTAACGCCGTGCCCATTGTAGCTCGCCCCGGTCGTCTTGTCCACCAGAACCCGACCCGGATATCCGGGATACGACCCGCTCCCGAAAGCCCCAGTGCAAGCCGATACAGCCTCGAGCGGCGCCGTAGCCGGACCTTGGAAGTAGCCATTGTTAAAGGGGTTGGTCACGGTGCCGGCTAGCAAGGTGGCCAAGTTAATAATCATTCCGTCAACACCGACGTCACCGTTCGGCGCCACTAACGGCGGAGTCTGGGGGCCGTATATGGGCTGGTGGAATGGCCACGCACATTGGCCAGGACACTGAGTCTCAGGATTCCCAACCCAAACATAAGCCGTACGAGGCTTACCTCCCACGGGTCGGGTCGCCCCGTGAGTACCACACCGGCTGACGCAGAATCCGTCGACGGCAACGTCCTTGGCGGTAAGGACGACGGTGATGGAGTTCAACTCGTTGAACTTCGACGCCAACGCGAGCAAGTGCCTGGACCTGAGGAACTTTCCAAGAGAGTACGTCTCGAGGAGGTACTGCTTCCCAACGACGAGGGCAGAGGATCCGCTCTTGTACTTTCCGGTGGTACCCCACCACGTCGCTGCCGAGGGAAGCGGGGCCTTCGGGGAGTTTAAGGATTCTATGAAGTCCACGATTATGGACCGCTGGATGGGAGTGAAAGTACCGTACCACACCAGATTAACGGTAATCCTCCCCTTCAGGAGCTCGCCGTTGTGGTACTTAAGCACCAAGGGTTGTTGCTGTACCAGAGCCCCCTCGGCGACAAGCCAAAGCCACAACACAGTGAAGAAGACAATGGCATCACGGTAAATAAGAGACATTTTTTAGGTCAAATTCAGAAGAACAAGTGTATCAGAGAAGAATTATCCGAAGAGCAAGATGAGGACGAATAAGCGGGGTGGACTATTTATACACCAAGGCAGACGATCCACTGTACAGCTGTGAGGAGAGAGTTGTCATTATAATAGCTATCCACGTGGCGTCTTCTAATTGGGTGTGCAATTTCGTCCACTGTGCCAGACTGTGAGCTTCTGAATTGGCGTGACGTGGCGGTCTAAATGATAGCGACATCGGAGTACAGAACTCTGCGGTCTGCAGAGGAAGCGAAATGACTGAGTTGACCTCACTCTGGAGGTATATCCACAATCCCTATATAATGGATCCAAAGCGCCATGCATTTCAGAGCAAGTTCGCATCCAAATCACGTGGGTCCCAATCAGGAACACTTGAGGCAATACGGCCGTTGGATTAGAATGGAGGGATGTGATTGGGAAGAAGTGTGGGAACTTGGAAGCGAAGAGTGATGACATCATGTTCAGAGTGTGAGGTGGCAGTATTTGAATCCAGTGGGATTTATTGTAATAAAAATATAAAATACAGGGACGCATGGTGGTGGCAGGGAATAATTTTTTTTGGTTAAAAAAAATAGTCATAGGATTTCCTAGGGAAGCAGGGGTAGAGACTAGAAAGAAGTGTGAGCCAGTGCTAGAGGTTAGAGTGGGGCCCATTGGAGGGAGAGTTTTGAGGATCTAAATACGTCAGCTTATTAATCTACAGTAATGACAAAATGGTAATTTAAAGAACTGAGAATTCAAATTTTATTTCAATTTGTTTTATTTATTGATATTATTGGGGCAAAAAGTGAGTTAATTGGGGTGGTTCCATGGGTCTTTGAGTTAACTTTACTTTTCTTTGCTATAATTCTTTTAATTCTTCAATGTTTTGAAGTCATCAAAAGCACAAATTAAGACAACGCCAATGGCGGGATGAAAATCAAGAGGGGAGTATTGAAACTGTGTTTACTACAGAAAAGCAATAAAAATTATTTTAAAAATAGAATTAATATAATTTTTGGTCTCTATTATTTATATGCATTGTAGCTTTGGCGCTTTAAGTTTTAAACTATTCTTTTCGGTCCTAAATATAAGATACATTTGACTTTCTTAGAGAGATTAAGGAAGCTAATTAAATTATTTTAGAATGTTTATATTTTTTTCCTCAAACTAATTAATTTGACTAATAAAATGATATATAATCTAATGATACATAATATATATGATATAATTAAGTAACTTATTTAACTTCCTTAATCTCTTAAAAAAATCAATTATTTCTTATATTTAAAATTAGAAAAAGTATGAGTTGTGTCGTTTTGATCCTTCAATCGGCAAAATAATCCAAATTTAATAAAATCTTTATATTCAATATCAATACCAATATCAGCATGCGTTAATAAAATCTTTATATTAATAACGATATGCATTTGTAATGTTTATCTTAAATAGGTAATGCATGCATTTGCGTCTGAAATAAAAGTATAAGTGTGTGTTTGGAATGGCTTATTTTTGTCCAAAACGTGCTTATAATTCGTGATTCACTGTATACGAGGCAAGTATGTGAGAGGAGTTTTTTCTCGGCTTGCGTAATAAGTGCGTTTTTCCTGTACAAAACACTCACACAAACACACGCTACAAGTGGTCATCAAAAAGTGATGATGAAAATTGGAACGAAAGCAACATCTTCACATCCAATGTATTTGACTGACCTATATCGCTATATGGAGAGGGACAATGTGCTTTTTCCCATAATAATAATAATAATAATAATAATAATGTCACAGCAGAAGTGGAGGTTGTGAATTTAAATTTGAATTTTGATCACCAGTTTATTTATCTTCTCTCAGTCACCTGAAAAAAATTATTTTATTTATTAAAAATTTTAAAAATAAAATTTAAAATTTTCAGTAAACTCTTTAAGTTATTAGAGTAAAAATTATGTCCTGATATGGCACAGGTTGGTTTGAAAAATTAAAATTAACTTTTTCATTGACATTCATTAAAGTACTACTATTATTCATCATCATTACATATAATAAAATGAAAAGGAAATGAATTAAGAAAATGAAAGGCGAAAAGAAGGTGGTCACGTGCAGAAAGGAAAGGAAGCGCGAAGGGGTTCACAGGAAACGTCGGCACAGGCCCCGACAAACCTTTGCTTTGTTGTTTATCATATTATTATTTTTAATTGTTATAGCAATTCTTTTTTATAAAAAAAAAAATAGAAAAATACTACTTGAACTTCAAAATCCTAATAAGAATGGTAATGTGATTGACAGGAATAGTAATAATATTGATTACGCAAATTTTTGTCAAAGGACTAATTTAAGATTTTGAAGTTCAAGTGGTATTTTTCTGTCTTTTTCCCTTCTTTTTTCCTTGATCTATGAGTTTAGGTGAGTTAAATGTCATGACATGTCTTTGGGTTTAAAAAATACTTATAAATCATTAACCAATAAAGTTCTTACATTAATAAAATTTGAATCCACAGTCTTATAGTTATAAACCAACTCACTTACCAACTGGGTCAATCTTTATTAACTGTTATAGCAATTTTTAAAATCACAAAATTTAAGTATACAAAACCCTTTAAACTTTGTATTACATGAAAGGTATTAAAACTCGGACCGGGCATTGAACCGGTCGGGGTACTAGGTTAAGGGTCAGTGGGTCAAACCAGGACCAAACCGGTGAGAAATTAAAAATTTTAGACTTATAGTATGAAATTCTAAAGAAAAAATAAAAAAAAAATTTTTAAAAAAATACCAACCCGGACCGGACAGAGAACTGGACCGGTTTACCGGCCGGTCCGGTCCGGGTTTAACAACCTTGATTACATGTGAACAAATTTCCTGTTATATGAGTGGAAAGGCTTGCCAAAGAATATGTATAGAGATGCTTATGTAGACGTATCATCAACAATGTTCTAATATCGATCATAGGATTTAAACTCACAACTTTATAGGTTATGAGATAACTCCTTATCAACTGAATTAACTTTTGTTAGCATAAACAAACTTACTTTGAGTTATATGCAAATAAATCTCTTGAACTTCAAAACATTTGCAAGTAAACAATAAACAAAACTAATGACATGAGACTTCTTTGTTAATTAAATGTAAAAGTTCACAGATGTTTATTGTATAATTTCAAAAGTTAGAGAATTATTTCGGAAAAAAAAATTAGAGAGTTATTCACATGTGATATAAAATTTAAAGCAGTTTTTGTATAATTTGTTTAAATTTATATTAAATATTTGAGTGAAAAAATGTTGAATTATCTTATACTATAATTCAATTATTTTTAATTTTTATGACCAGAATTTCACAAAAAAAAATTACTCTGTTATTTGAAGACATGTTTTGTTTCCATATTTCGTATTTTTATACTTATTAGCATATTAATTTTATTCAAAATAAATATTCATATTAATTTATCATATGCCTATACTCCTTTCAGTCCTTATTATTAGGAATTTTCTAAATGCTTTTCTTGACTCAAAATATAAAATATCATGCAAAAGTATCTGTTAGTTTTTTTTTTTTTACCATGTTGCAACGAGGGATCTTGTAGATTGGAATGTAAATTTCTGTTTTGCCGACGATTCATATTAATTTTATCAATAAGATATAATAAGAATGTTTGGTTGTTACAAATTTAATAATGCAATAAAATTTTATTAAGATGTATAAAAATATTGATAACATGGGAGCGAGAATTAGTAATAAATATCCTGAAGATGTTCATGATGTAATTGGATTTTGGGTGATACGAATTTTATTTTCTTGTCTCGAAAAATTGAGAATAAACATTATGTCAAGAATGTTACATCTTGAATTTGAAATCATTGTATTAAACAAGGAACAAAAAATGGGACTGGGTGATGAACCGGTCACGGAATAGGTTCAAGGGTAATTAAGTCAACTAGGGTGTCACCAGTGGTGAAACCGGTCATATTAAAATATTATAATTTATTAGTAACAATATATATATTAATATATTTTTAAAATTTTATAGATAAAATTAATTGATTATGTTAAATTTGATTACTTAAATCATATCAAATTAACTGACTGAAATATTATATATTATATGCATATAATATAAAATATTTTTTCATTTATTCTTTTTGTTTTTTAAATTTTCGTGTACTTGAAATTAAAATTTGTTCTTATAATTTGTTAAAATAATATAGATTGTATATATATTGGTCTAGATCTATGGTTTTCTTTCTTTTTCAGCCTCTTTGTTGAATCAGATATCTCATTTTTTGAAAAGATAAAAGAAAAAAAATAGCAAACCGGATGAACCATTCAAACCATCGATTTAAATGGTTTTGACCGGTCCAACAGATTTTTGACAAGTTGAACCTGTCGGTTCAGTCCGGTCCGGTTTTTTATTCATTGGTATTAAATACTAAACAATTATGATTAAGATTTTTTATGGAGTGATTCAAAAAATGATAGAGTGATCAAAGAGAATGTTTAATAAAGTTATTGAAAACGAGACCTTCTGATTAACAATTTTTCTAAAGATTTAGGGCCTGTTTAGATTAGTTGTAGAAGCTGTTTTTTTAATATGATATACAGTATATGAGGTAAATTTTTTAAAAGAGTTTTGACTCGACTTGCGTGAATTTACTTTTCCATCGCTTTCTCAAACAAACCTTTAATAATTAATAACATCATACTATTCATATAGTTCACATCATCTAGTGGGATACGGCTCATTATTGTTGTAAAACTTTTTAATAAATTTGCTTAATTTTAAACGTTGATTGGAATCAAGATGGTCTTATATTAAAAAAAATTGTATAATTACTTATAATTTATTTAATAATTAAATACACATAATTTCGAAGCTCAAACATTTAATTTAATTCTAAAAGAAAAAAAGAAAAAAACAAGGGAGAATTGTGAAAAAAAGACCTCATTGATAATTTAATTGCCAAATGGGATATGAGAAGATATCTGCATGTGGAGGAAAGATTTTATGCACACAGGGAAAGATTTTTGCATACAGGGAAGATCATTTGCACACTAAAAAAGATATTCTACACACGTTGAAGATCATCTGCATACGAAAATCCCAATTAACAAATAAGTTACCATTTTTCACAAATTTCTCAAAAAACAACTAGACGAGTTAAAGCTTACAAATAAATTCAAGCCTCAAAAAAGGAGGGAGAAGAAGAAAAGGTAGACAGCAGCCACGTCACCCCATGCTTCCTGTGAACCTTATCCATACATCATTCTCTGCTCCCTCTTATTCCACTTGCGCTCTTTCTTTTTTGTTTTTTTTCAAACCAAATTTTGAAAAAGTATTCTTAAGGGAATCAATAATTGAATTTTTTTTATAAATTTAATTTATAAATAATAAAACCCAACTTATGAGTATGAAAAGTTTGATCTATAAACATAATTTGTTAAATTTAAATTATAAATACCCGTCTTTGATGTATAAATATAAAATTTATAAATATTTTTATATTTAACTTTTTTGTGGTAAAATGTTTATATTTAAATTTTTTGTGGTAAAATTTTTATATTTAAATTGTACCCGAAATTTAGTAATAACTTTCCCTTTCTTGAACGTGTTTCCGAAAGTTCTTAATTTCCATTTTTTAATGAATGTATCTATATAGAATTTAGAAATCTTAAAAAAAATTCAAAGAGTATTATTTATAAATTATTATAATTTTATTTTTTCGTAATTTGTCCTTCAAATTTTGTATATGTTATTACATTTTATGTAAAATTTTGTTTCTTTAATTTTTATATATTTTAATGAGATCTTAATCTTGAAAAATAAATATAATATTTTTAAGAAAAAAATTAAGTTATTATCTATCATATGCATTGCTGAGGGGGAAATATTTATTTTATGCATATATTTATGCGAATAAAGAATATATAGAGAAAGTGGCCGCCTAACCCAATTCACACCAAGCACTTCTTTATGTTTTCGGTCTAAGGATTTTTTTTTTATACGAGGTATTTGTTGGGGAGGAAAAATTTTTATAAGTTAAATTTAAAAAAAAATAAAAAAAAGTGGGTTACAAATTTTAATAAAGAAAAGATACAAAATTAAAAAAAAGATAAGAAAAGCTAATTAAAAACTTTTAACATGATTTTTTTTTAATTCAACTAAAAAAAAATTCCATTGCCTCACTTTCCCTCCTCCTTGCCTCTCAAATCAAACAAACCCCAAAGAATATTTAGAGAAAAACAGTGTAAAAATGTATGTTTACATGTTTCATCTTATATTGATCCCTTTATATATGTTTTTTTCTATTTCTGTAAAATTTGTATATAAGACAAATGAATATTTGAATTTCTGTTGAAATATGTGACCATATTCAGTATTCGATATCACCTTTAGTAAGATCAGAACCATGAGTAAGAAAATCACATAAGAACCAAATATCAATACAAATCACGGATGCAATTAAAGAAAGCAAGGGTCACGTTTATGCACATGTGATTTTTAATATTTATGCTATATCTTATATCTAGAGGGGCATGTGGTATTTTTTATTTCATGCATATTATAAGTATGCTCAGTAATATCCTTGAATATTGGTATCTTCACATTAAAATTTTGATAACATATTAAAAATATCGTCATCTATATGTTTTACATAGAGTATTTCTCTTCGTTCATATTAAAATAGAGATCGATACAAGTATTATTTTCATTCAATTTTCCTATCTATTATTAACCTTAGCTTTTATTAGATTAATGTACCCGCCGAGACCACAAAATCCATAGAGAATAATGATAGACAATTTCAATTAAAATTCTATAGAAATTAAGTGAAACTTTGTTTGTAACAATTAAAATTTATCAATGGCAAAAAAAAAAACAATTAAAATTGATCAACAGTCAGCCATGTTGTTTCCGTGCTGCTGACCATAATCTGGTAGTGATAAATATTATTTAAAAATAATAAGAAATTATTTCAAAAAACTTAATCTTTTAGTTTTTTGAAATTTTGACTCACTTACAATCCGATTCTTAAAATTTAAAGAGTGAATTGTAAACAAGTCAAAATTTTAGGATCCAAAAATGATAGAATTTGAGGAGTGGGGCGATCCAATTTGTGATCAGAGCCAAGGGCTCTAGCCCTCAACCATCAGTTTAGTTAAGGGTTGCCTTAACTTTTAAGGACATTTATTATCAAATTGTATGTAAAATTGTGGAGATAAGTTGAAAGTTGAAACCACATAAGCATTTTTGTTTTAGCGATTCGATTGCTTATAATTAGCTTTTCAATAGTAATTTACGGTATACGAAGTAAGTATGTAAGAGGAGTTGTGTCTCGATTTACGTAAAAAGTAATTTATAAGCAATCGGAACGCCCAAACAAACATGCCAATTTTTAGCAGTATCATTAAATTTACTGGCACATAGGAACACTCAATGCTGATTCATGATGAGTTATGAATAACAACAATAAAATTATAAATGATAGAAAGATTAGTGACTAAATTTTATGAGAGTCAAAATTTTAAGAATTAAGTTATATTAAGTCAAATTTTTGAAACTGAATTATAAAAAAGTAAAAACTTAAATGAACAATTAAGGGCTTGTTTGATTATGTTTTCTATTTTTTGTTCTCACAAAAAGTTTTATGAAACAGTTTTTGGAAACAAGTTTTAAAAACAAAAAACCAACAAAACTATTTAAATAGAATGTTTTGAAAAACCTGTTTTTGAAGTGACGTGACGATATGATCGCTGGTGGTGATGTGACAGTAGTCGTCATTGGTAATGTAGTGTCGATAGTGGATAAATGGTGGCCTTAAAAAATAAAAAATAGGAACACAAAAATAAGAAAACAACTAAAATCTGTTTTTGTTTTTTTATTTTTAAAAACAATTTTTTGAAAAACAGGTTTTATTGTTTTTAAAAACAAAATCAAATAGCCCCTAATTCTCCCAAAAATTTCCTTTTTTGCCCTATGAAACCTTTGGAATGAAATCTACAAGTCTATAACTTTTGGACGAAAGCATTTTCACTCAAATAAAAAAAAATCAACAATTTTATGAGGCAATTACTAGATGAGGACAAAAATAATATTATTTACTAGATAGATAGAATTATGCATGATTTATGATATTGCATAAAGGGGTGTTTTATTGGGCGTTGATGTTGATACGTAATGATAACAAACTACATGTTTTATTTTTGCCATCTAAAAACTACGTTCAGGTCAAAAAACTACAAACTACATGATGTAAAAGCCGTTAATTCAAATGCAAAATTACGTCATCAATTATTACTCCCTATAACCCTTAAAATAATATATATTTATCTAATTTAGTTAGATTGAGGAAGTTGGATAAATTAATTAATATGACATATATTTTCTAAAACATCCTAATTATCTTCTTTAGTTTTCTCCTTCTCTCTCCATTGATTATTGTTGAGGGAACATCAATATAAATTATATAATAAGGGTTAAATTAAGAAAAAATTGACAAATATAAAAAACATGTCTTATATTTATAACCAAGAACAAATTCCTAAATATGTCCTATATTATGAATAAGTGGGAGTATATGTTATTCATCCTCCTTTATATGGTATTATGTTTTTTCGAGCATACTAAATGTTGGTTATATGTCATGTATAATGGATGTTACTATTTTTACAAATACATACATACATTCATATGTGTGTGTGTGATATAAAATTTTGATGAAGGATAGTTGTTATTTTACTGATTATTTACCATTTATTAAAAATTAGTGTTGATTGGTTAAGAATTGATTCTTGTTTTTTTAATAATTAGTTTTGGAAATACAGAAAAAGGAGGATATTACAATAATGCTAATGATTCTGGAGTACAAGTTAAGGAGACATAAATCATGGTGGTATCCATATATGGTGTTGAACTGTTTATATAATATCTATTATATATATATATATATATATATATATATATCTTTTTAATAGTATTACAGGTATCCGTTCAAAGTATGTGGCTGCCCCCTCCCTACACAAGTCTTTTGGGACTTGAGCTAAAAACCTAAAGAGATTTAGTAGGGTTTTATACGGCTAGACCAACTTTATGTTGGTATATAATACACATATCTTATCTAATACCACTTTTAGCTTTTTGTTTTTTATCTATTTTTTGAAAAAGAAATTCAAAAATACTCTTAAAATTGTAAATTCCAATTCATAATCTCGAAAGGACATAATCAATATATATTAATTGAGAATGGTATGAGATTAAATTTTACGAGAATTGAGAAAAAAGGCCTCACTGATAAATTAATTATCAAATAGGACCTTGGAAGATAGTCCGCACATGGGGGAAAATATTATGCATATAGGGGAAGATCTTCTGCACACAGGGAAATATATTTTTTTGCACACGCATAGAGAATAATATTGCAGACGAGGAAGATTGTCTACACACATGGGAAGATATTCTGCACATCTGAAAGATCGTTTGCATACTGAGGTCCCATTTAACAATTAAGTTCCCGCTGAAGTATTTTTTTCACAATTCTCCCTAAATTGTAAATTGTATAGTTACAACAAGAATTTAATAATTAAATTATAATAATGATAACAACAACTAAGGTAGTGCTAACTAAGTTCATCAAGAAGGCAAAAAAAAAATAAAAAAGGTAACTAAGTTCACAAAAATTTCTTACTGAACGACAAAAATAATTTAACAGTTTCTGATTGATTCTATCCGAAATAATAATTTACTCCTAGATCTCCAATTAACTGCTGCGTCTCAACAAATTTCGGGGAGAACAATTGGGATGGAATATTTTCAGAATCCTCATGAATAAGACACTTATCAAATGACAACAATCAAAACAAGAACAACTTATTTTATCAATAGTTATTAGATCTCTTACCCAAAAAAAAAAAAAGAAAAAAGAAAAAAAACCTTAATTTCATAATAGTTTATAAAGACTTCATAAGAATTAAGCTATTTCATGGGACCGCATTATCATATTTTGGTCATCTTTCTATGTCTTGCTTCCCTATTTTCTTAAAACTTAATTGCAACATTTTGGGACCATCCCTTTAGAGATGCCCTACCATATTCATCTAACATAGCCTCCATTATTTTCTCTCTATTTATTCAATTTTCAAAGTTGGATAAAGTTGTTTGGATGGTGGTAGCAAAATGGTCAAAGCGCAAGTTGAAAAACAAAACATAAGGTCCCCACCATACACGAGTTTTATGCAACAATATATTGCACAAAATTTCATAAATAATTTATTCCATTCATTTAATTTGCTCATAAGTCATAATTTACTTCCTCCTATATTTTTTATAAGAGCTCAATAACTGAATTACATAATTTAAAAAATAATTAAAATTAATTAAAAATAATAAGTGTGTTTGAAATAAACTTCTTTTTTAAAATATATGTCTTTATTTATAAGGGAGTAAGTAAGAGAGATAATTAAAGTGATGATAACAGAAAGTAGGAAAGAGAATGTAGTATGAGAAAAAAAATAAGAGGCAAAAATGGAAAAAAACTCATTAAATAGTTAAACAACTCTTATTTAACTCTTATAAAAATGATCGAAGGGATCAAGTAATATAATTTGTAGCAAATTTTATATTGATTAAATTGATAAGAGTCCAACTTTATTCCACACAATTTGACACTTATAAATATTTATTGCATTATTATTTTACATTTATTTAGTCAATTAAAGTATATATTGAAGGACATTATGACATTTTGCATTGGTTACATTAGTAAATAGGGTAGAGCTGGCCATACATTAAGTCTTTTGAAAAGAGCATAGAAAGACTAAAAAAAATACTCAATAAAATTTTTAAATGAGACTTTTGGCTAATAATTTTTTGAGAAATTTTGTTGTTATTAGAGCACAGTAATATACATTTTATTGTTATTGTTGCATAGGGAATGCCCCCCACACAAGGGGGTTGTCAGGTTCCATGAACCATATACAAGAGTTTGGATTAAAAAGATTGATGATGCTGGTTTCTGCCAATTAAGCTATTATCTTCGGTCCTAATTATAAGACAAAGTTGATTTTTTTTGGAGAAATTAAGGAAGCTAAATGAGTTACTTAATCATATGATATATTATATATCCTTAGATTATATATTAATTTATTAGTCAAACTAATTAGTTTGAAGAAAAAAATATAAATATAAATATTCTAAAGTAATATAATTAGCTTCCTTAATTTCTCCAAAAAAATCAACTTTGTCTTATAATTAGGACCGGAGGGAGTACTATTTTCCGATGTGATTATTGTTGATTTTAGACTTGTTTAAATCAGTTTTAATTTTAATTATTTAAACTAGAATTAAATTTCGTGATGAACTGATAGTAATGGAGCACCAAGTTTGACATAGCCTGTGTCCCTTTTTGTCACGATACCGACCTCCAATTACACCAGAGATCATTACCTTTATGCAATTTTGATGGGTCAAAAGCAGATATTATGTAGATTTAATAAAATATTTGGAATAACTTAATGTAAAATCAAATGCTACTTTAATTTAAAAAAATGAGATTAGAATAATACAGATAAGATTTGCACGGCTCCTGTGTAAAGATGAGACGCACAAATCAAGACAATATATCTCCAAATGGAAGCTGATTATTCTTACGCAATTCTTAATTAATTGATTAGTGTTCGCTTATAACCAGAAGTTGCATTTTGGCTTTACCCGCACATTAGACTTATTATTTGTATAATTGGATATCCCCAGATGGTTTAATTTTTGTGATCCTTTGCTTTGATTTAATAAAGGCGTTTCTAGCAAAAAATAAAACAACATTTAAGAGTCTATTTGATTTGTATTATCTCTTTTTATGCTTGTAGAAAAATTATGTAAAGCAGTTTTTAAAACAAGATTTAAAAAAAATTAATAAAACATGTTTGAATCATTATTTTAAAAACATATATAAAATGATGAATTGGAGAGTGAAAGAATGGTTTTATAAATTTAAGTAATTGCCCTTAATGAAAAAGCAATATTGTATGCCTCTTCTATTGTAGAATAAAAAGTAACAAAACATAAAAAATAAATTCTCATTTTTTTATTTTTCAGAATACGCAATTAAAGCATATTTTTAAATAGATTTTTCTTTTTTAAAAAACACAGAAACGGTTATGATTTTATAGTCGTGAGAAATTAGATTTTCAAAGATGTACTCTATTTAGTTTCTATTATAGGGCACTTTCAATTACCCTACAAAAATCAGAAAAGGGTGGTTAAGTTATTAAAGTTTATTTAAAAATATTTTTTTTCAAATATACTCATATTTAAAACAATGAATTACATCTTGAGAAGTTAAAAACAAATTGCAGCAAACTTTAAATAGGGGCAATATTATAAAATGGTAATTAATATCTCACTTCATGATTTATATAATAAGGATCACTCATTTCTTCTAGAGACTAGAGAGTGCCATATATTAGAAATATGATGGGTGGAGTGTGCGTGGACATATGTGGAACAGTTAATATGACGATTAAGGGTTTGTTTGGTTGGGCGGTTGACAGTCCTATAAGTGCTTATGCATATAAGTTCAGACAATACTCTTCTTACACACTTGTTTTATATATCGTAAATCTCGATTAAAAAACTGCTTTTAAATACTCCAATTACTATTTTAAACGAACACTACGTCGTTGTTGGTGTAATAGTTATGGGCTAATGCAAGAGGGTATACGTTTGCCTCAACATTTTTGTCAAAAGCAAATATGAATTATTAGTAGTGGATGGCGAATCAACATCTCAATAATGGAAAGCCATTTATTTCAATATGAATTCTCTTCCTTTGTAAACCAAATACATACGTATACTCTCTTATTCTAAATATAATTTTTTTTAACCACCTTATCGGAATTAAAAACGAGTGATTAACTCATTAAATATATTTTACATTATAATTTTCATAAACCGTCAATTAAAACGGAGATAATATAATATCATATCCCCTTCGCTAGCCAGAAGAAAAAATGAGTAAATAAAAAGTGAATCGTACAATTAGTCAATAACCCGTGAGTCTTCTTCCTCTTTTTTCTTTCTTTTTTTAGAAGATTCAGGTTCCGTGAACCTGTAGGAAAAGAAAGAAAGAAAGAAAGAAAAGGCCCGTGAACTTTATAGAACATATGGATTTGGTTAGTGATATTAATCCCTTCTAATTAAGCTCCTATTCCAATGTGATTATTAGATTATTTTAATGTTGTATATATGGGTTTCTTTTTCTCACACCACACAGCCTCCAATATAGTGCCGACACCCCTTCACTTTAGGCTTTGTTGATAGGTCAAAAGCAGACATATAAAGGTAAATTAATAAAAAATACTTTCGATCAATTTATATGAATTAAGAAATATGGTTTAAGCCTTGGCAAAAAAAAAAAAAAAGGTTTAAGAATAGAGTTTTGACTTCTTTTTCAGCAATCATTATAACATTTTAAAATTATTTTTAGTTAAAACCATTAATTTCTGTTTTTAACCTTAATGTCAATTATATCACCAAAATGAACTGAAAATATGGCATTTTTTTAGAACAATTAGTAAATTCTTCACTAAATTTGATGTTAAGGATGGATTGAAGGGAGTACAAAGTTTTAGGGTGTTTCAAATTTCTAATCCAAAATAAAAATGCTACTTTAATCAAAATGTTTCCTAGTGATTGATGATTATTCTTAATTTGGAAAATACTATATATATATATATATATATATGTATGTATGTATGTATATCCTACGTTATTGACACCGTTTTTTTTTATTTAAAGATTAACACATAGTCATTGGCTTCTGTCTGGAAGCTGCTTACATGCTTTACACAAATATTAAAAATAAAACTTGTGTATGACCATAATTATTCACTTAATATAATGTATAAGACAAAAGTAGGGAAAATCTGTAAAAAGAAATCCATGCTTAAAAAATTTATTACTCAAAAGGACTTGAATTCTTGTTCTGATACTTTCTATGTACCTATGAAATCTTGTAGAGCACTAGTACTTTTTGTGAATAAAATATATAAAGACTTTTGGACAATAAAATGTCTAAACAGCTTATTTTTCATAACCAAAAAAAAAAAAAGAATTAATGAGTTTGTTTTATCGTGTAATGGACGCGACCCCGTTTTGTAAGAACCTTTTGTTTATTTAGTTTCTAAGATATTGTAAAATACCATAATTAATTACGTATGTTTGATTTCATTGAAATTATGTTCCTTGTAAAATTTACAACAAAAAAATTATATATAAATTATAAATATAAATCATAAACCAACC
Source organism: Inga leiocalycina (assembly GCA_963242795.1). Lineage (NCBI taxonomy): Eukaryota > Viridiplantae > Streptophyta > Magnoliopsida > Fabales > Fabaceae > Inga > Inga leiocalycina. The sequence goes on from OY725321.1 coordinate 68,279,723, forward strand.
CAAGCCTCCATATAATTGAAGAAAAAATGTGTCTAATTTTATATGTATATTTATAATTACAACTAAGCATCGCCCCTCAACAATCAATTCAAATATTTTAGTTGTTTATGTTATAGTCATAGGATTATAGTTTATATATAGGTGCACGGGTGGGATCAAGAGATTCCAATTATTTAATATTTTTATTTGTTTAATTCAATTGCATGAGACCATCATACTCAGCTTCATGTTTGAGGAAGGAAGAGTATGTAACTAAGTGTGTGTTTGGGATCACTTAATTTTAGAGAATAAGTTCTTATTACGTAAGTTGAGATAAAACTTCTTTCACGTACTTATCTCGTATACTGTAAATCACGATTTATAAGCATTTATTGCCTACAAATAAGCTATTCCAAACGAGCACTAATAATTTAAATTACTACAATAATTATATATTGTTTGATTGACCCTAATAATATGGGCTTCGGTGCTAACTGGGGATTCAATTATTAGAATAATAAGAGCCTTCAACCATTGATTATAATACTGTTTTATCCTTATAATTATATTTTTGCTTTCGCCTCATTTGATAATGAGTTCCTTAATTTTTACTTAAAATGCATGCGATATGTATTATGGCTCTTATTTAAAATGAATTTTTTTAATTAAATAGTGAATTCAAACAGATCTTATTGTTTAATTTCTTTTTCCTTTTATGCGAGCAGTCATGCAAAGTTAAAGATCCTTATCTCATGCTACTTTATATATATATATATATATATATATATATGAAGGAACCATATACATCTCTCGTGAGCTTACAGCGAGTGTGTATGAAATGAAAAATGAATCAAGTGTTTTTATATTAATTTTAAATACAATTAACAAAGTCTACAAAAGTGTTCGATGCAACTACTATCATCTATATTATTTGATGCCACCACATCCGTGGGGTTTAGATTAGTATTTGCATGTTGATTCTCTTGAATACAAGGTAAATAAATCAGGACTCGTCCTTGAACTGATCAGGATACTGGGTTAATGGTCAATGAGTGAGATCAGAGTCAAATTAAAATTAACTCGGGACTAAACCAGTGAAAAAGTGAAAATTTTAGAGTTATTAATATATAATTTTCAAAAAAAGAATTGATTTTTTTTATAAAGAAGGCTACCAGGTCACTGCCCCAGACCAGACCAGTTTTCCGACCGGTTCATCAGTTTCCAGGCCGAACCGACGGTTCGGATTTAATTACTTTTCTTGAATCATGATTGTATGAATCATCCAATTACCTTAGCATGTTAGATTCTAACTAATTCAAATTAATTCGAGTTAAACTCTACCTCAAGTGTATGAAAAATCATACTAAATTGGTCGAGTTGACTCAAAAATCAATTAACCCTTCTCTCTCTGATTATTCTTGTATTTCATTTGAACCGGCCATATAATCTAACACGTAGGAGAACAACCCAATGGGTTAGACGGGTCAACCAAATTGGATGTTGTTCTCTCTTTATTCACTACTACAGAATTGAGATATAACCACCCCCAAAGACGTCCCAAATTGAAAATTGGGTGGTTAAAAAGGGAGGCGGTGGCATTTTCGTAATTATATATGTGTAGGGGAACCTTTAGGCGTCCCAAATTTGAATTTGGGACGTCTAAAGTGCTTCCTGGCGCGAAATATAAATTTCATAAATATTTTTTAGCGCCAGGAGCTGGGTTTAGGCGTCCCAAATGGCATTTGGGACGCCTAAAGTCACCTTTAGGCGTCCCCTGCATGTCAGACACTTGTCTGACATGCGGTCTTCTCATCACCATCACACCCTCACCTCACATCCTCTCAATAACTTTACTCTTCTTCCTCCTCTCCCACCCACATCGTCGGCCCTCCTCTTGAGTATTTTTTTTCTTCAACTCCTCCCTCCTCCCTTGTTCAAGCTCCCTCCTCCACCATAGGCCCTAGCTTTGTTGAACTCTTCCCTCCTCCCTTCTTCTTCTTCCTCTTGAACGGCTGCAACCTCACCTCCTCCACAGTGGGTTTTGCTCTCTCCTCCATTGTTGTGCGTGGGTGGAGCTCCAACATCTTCTCTACCTCTCAAACATAGTAGCTAGGGGGCGCCCTGATCAGGTTGGTTTATTTTCTTCGTTTTTTTTTGTGTCAATTGTTTATGGTTTATTTTGCTTTTGAAAAATAAATTAAATGGTTGAGATTGTGCTTATTAATTTCTTCGTCGGCCCTAGAATATGGTTTTTTTTTTGTAACAGAATATGGTTTACTCCCCTGTTTCAATATGCCTCTCGTTAATTATTGAGTAAACTTTGTTCTTATAAGATAAAATGTTATATTAAATAGGGATGTAGTTAGAAAGGTTTTAAATTTAAAGGTAGAGTTAATGAGATTTAAAGATTTCTTTGACTATTGTGATCATATTAAAAATGAATTATAAGAACGATTAGAAGTAGAGTATTAAATTTTAAGACAAAGTTTTTGAACTTTTATTTATTTATTTGTTCAAGTGTAACATAATGAAAGTGGCTCATAAAAGTTTCTTCCAATAATTGATTAGTGTATGCCACATGAAACCAAAACAATTCATAATTGTTCATGAAACCGTTAAAACCTCTCATTAAAATCCTACCATGAATTTGGCGAAACCATTTGTTATATTTAACCCCGTTTAATTTGAAACCTCATAATAAGCTCAATATGTTAACCCTGTTAATACAAAGCCGTTTCTATGGCTTTTCTAAAAGTATAATAGATCCCTGTTGTTCAGTTTTAGGGAAATGTAGCTTTTATAAGGCAATGGAGATTTATCCATACACACGTAGTGGCACCACCCCATTTCATTGGTCTTGTTCCTGCACCATTAATTAGTATATATAATAAAATAAAATATGATTTATTTAAATTAAAGAAATTCTTGTATTAATTACACACAATTGTTTTGTTAATTCCAAATTCTTGAATTATGAAGAATAATTCAAGCCAAAACTTAAAATGAAAACGATAACCCCAATATTCATTAAATGATTTTTATCTAAATATTTTCAATAAAACAATTTTATTTTTGGAAGAACTCAACTTAAAATTGTTTTGTTAATATGAAACTCGTTTTGTTTTTAATTCTTCCAAACCTCAAAAAAATTCTTTAATTTAATCTTATTTTATTATACATTAATTTTATATACATATACTTATTAAAAAAATAAGTTACATAGCACTGAAACCCTTTTAATAGGAGAGATGAGGCTAGGAGGGGGCAATAAAGTTATTAAGCCCATATTTTAAAATCCTAAATTGGGTTGATAACTTAATTAGGCAATCCCATCATATGTCCTTGAGAATTGTACTAAACGCGTGAATGTTATTGGTAATGCCTTAGGTGGTAACAAAATGGATCATAGTTGGATGAATGCTTTGAGAACTAGTGAAGAATATGAGAAAGGGGTGGACGAATTTATTGAATTCGCTAAAAAGAATGCTCCTGCAAGAAATGGGAAGTATTTTTGTCCTTGTATCAATTGTTTGAATGAGAGTAGACGGGATGTTGATGTCATAAAGGATCACCTACTTTGTGATGGAATAAATCTGCGATACACAAGGTGGATATGGCATGGTGAGGAAGTAACTGATTGTCCGTCACACAAGAAGGAAGCTGTGGATGTCATAGATGAAGATAGAATGGAGAGAATGATTAACGATGTTGAGGCAGAATCCTTTGCGCAGTCGCGGGAGTATGACAGCCTGCGGAGTGATGCAGAGACACCATTGTATAGTGGTAGTAAGTGCACGCGGCTGACAGGAACATTACATTTGGTTAACTTAAAGGCAACTTGTGGGTGGACCGATAGTAGTTTCACATTGCTACTTGAACTATTGTGTGATATGTTTCCGGAGGATAATGTACTTCCAAATCGTATGTATGAGGCCAAGAAAATCCTGTCTACAATGGGTATGGAGTATAAGAAGATACATGCTTGCCCTAATGACTGCGTACTGTACAGAAATGAGTACGGAGGTCTTAGTGAGTGTCCTAAGTGTAAAACTGCACGATACAAAGTGAAAAAAGATGGTGGTTGTGGTGATGTGACAAGTAAAAGGCAACCTTTAAAGGTTATGTGGTATCTTCCAATAATACCACGTTTTAAACGTTTGTTTGCGAGTGCAACAAAAGCGAAGAAGTTGAGATGGCACTCTGATGAGAGAATATCTGATGGGAAATATCTTCGGCACCCAGCTGACTCTCCACAATGGAAAAAAGTAGATGAAATATTCCCTCAATTTGGCAGCGAGCCGAGAAACCTACGGCTTGGGCTTTGTACAGACGACATCAATCCGTATAGAACTCTTACTAGCACACATAGTGCGTGGCCGGTTCTCCTTGTAATATACAACTTGTCTCCCTGGCTATGTATGAAACGTAAGTATATGATGCTATCTATGATGATTTCTGGACCAAAACAGCCAGGGAACGATATTGATGTCTATTTGGCGCCTTTGATTGAGGACTTGAAGAAGTTGTGGGAGGAAGGCGTAGATGTGTTTGATGCTTATAAGAAGGAGTCTTTCAAGCTACGTGTAATGATTTTCACAACGATAAACGACTTCCTTGCGTACGGAAACTTGTCGGGGTACAGCGTGAAGGGTCACAAAGCATGCCCAATATGTGAAGCAGACACAAACTTCCAACAACTAAAGCATGGAAGAAAAACTGTCTACCTTGGCCACAGGAGGTTTCTTCATCGGTTCCACCCGTATCGTAGGCTAAGAAAGCGGTTTAACGGCTTACCGGAGCATGGAATGGCTCCAAAGTCACTAACCGGAGAGGAAGTCTACAGTCGAGTGGAACGTATCCATGTCACTTTTGGTAAGAATCAGAGGGTTGCGGGTGAGAAGAACATATGGAAGAAGAGATCCATTTTCTTTGATCTTCCATATTGGCTTTCGCTAGACGTGAGACATAGTATTGATGTGATGCATGTGGAGAAGAATGTTTGTGATAGCCTTATCAGTACGCTTTTGCACATACCAGAGAAGACTAAGGATGGGATTAATGCGAGATTAGACCTTTTCGATATGGGAATAAGAGAACGGTTACATCCACAACTAAGAGATGATGGTAGGAGGGCATACATGGAGCCAGCAGCGCATACACTATCAAAAGCAGAGAAAAGAAGTTTGTGTGGGTGTTTGCATGAAATGAAGGTGCCGCAAGGGTATTCCTCGAATGTGAGAAGATGTGTCTCAATGGACGATTTGAAGTTAGTGGGAATGAAGTCCCATGATTATCATGTGTTGATGCAACAACTATTACCAATAGCTATTAGAGGCATAATGAAAGGTGAAGTACGAAACACAGTGACAAGATTGTGCGTTTTCTATATACATGTGTTTTCATTGCAATTTACTTACGTTTCTGATGATGCTTTTTGTGTTAACAGGAATATGGACAACGTTAGTGATGACGAGAGGCGTAGAGATGACGAAAGCTCTAGCAATGACGAAATGCCTAGAGTTGAACCCCCTGCAAGAAGGAGGGTTAGAGGCTGTACAAAGATGGGAGCATTGGTTGCACGTCATGAACATCAACAGGAGAGGCTGCATATAGACTTCGATGACAATCTGAATCCAGTTGGTCCTGAGGAAGACCACTTCATTAGCTACTTAGGGCTTTTGGCTCGAAGCAAAGTGCGCATTACCTACGATAATTGGAGATTGGTTCCCCCAAAAACGAAAGACATGATTTGGCAGCAACTTTTGGTATGAAGTTTTGCTGCATTGTAGCTTTGTTCTTATTGTTTCAAATATAATAATCTTATGTTTTACCTTGCAGCAAACATACGATGTCCCCGACACCACAGAGATGCATAGGCACTGGATGGATGAGGTTCGTGTACGATGGAAAGGTTTCAAGAACAAGCTAACAAAGCATTATATTCGAGGGGCCCTTAGGGGTAACGATCCATGTGCACAGTATACATATTTATCTCCAGAGGACTGGAGGTTGTTTGCGGCATCACGAGCAGATCCTGAGTTTTTGGTAAGATTTCTGTCATGATATAGAACTACTTATATCGTTGATTTCATATACTTTATATCGTTGATTCATTTTTTGTCGTTTTTCATTCATAGAAATTAAGTGCAGCAAATGCCCAGAGGCAAGCAGAAAATAAATATCAACATTTCATGTCTCGCGGTGGATATCGGAAGCTTGAGCGGCAAATGATGGCAGAAGAGTTACAGAAAATGAAGGAAGCAACGGAATCTGATCCTAGCGTTGTTATCCAGCCACCGGCACCTCCTCCACGTCACAAAAAATGGAAAGCAGGGAGGATTAAGGCTGGGAAGTACATAAATCCGACTGTTGCTGAGGTTGCTGCGAGGATTGTAAGTAGTTATACCATAAGTACCTAATTTTTTACATGTCGCGAGTGGTTTCGATACATTTACGATAAACTGCATGCTACAGGATGACCTGGACGAGCAGAGTAGCCAAGGTTCATTCAATCCAAGTAGACGGATGGACATCTTGTCAACGGCTATTGGGAAGGCACATGACCTTGGTCGTGTTCGAGGAGAGACACGGGGAGTTAGTGCCGCGAGGTATTTTGGACGACAGCCACGTTATTCGTCACAAGCTGGACCTAGTAAGGACGTTGTGGCCAAGATTCGAGAGGAGCTCGAACGAGAGATCGAGGCCAACCTTCGTGACAAGCTCCGACAAGAGCTGTTGCCAGAGCTTCAACTTGAAATGGCAAAGATGTTTGAAGCACAAAGGGCAAGGGACGAGGCTCGAACTCAGGAATCCCCGGCCTTCAATAGCACCAGAGGAAGTTACAACCCTCTGGAGCAACCACTTGGCCACCCTTCTCCCACTCCAGTGTCAGGACCACTTGGCGACCCTTCTCCCAATCCAGTGTCGGGAGACCCTTGCACCCTCTATTTGGATGATCCACTGTTGCGTGTTGTTGTTGATGCTCTCGTTCACACATGTGCTACCACCCACCATAATCAGCAAATTCTGGAGGATTATCGTAGGGTGAATGTGACGAGTGTTAGAAAGGGGGAAGAAGGTACAACCATCCCTGTTCCCGATCCAGAGGTTGGCACGTTAGGTCAAGCGATAGGATCTTTCATCCTTTGGCCTCACAATCTTATTGGTTCAGACGCAACACCTCCAATGGTAGGAATTACCTTACTGTTACTGAAAATCTGTTGGCATCCTAATAACAATTTGTTTTTTGATGTTCTAAAAGGATGACGAAGCTGCGAGCAAATGGCCCTTCTTAGCACGGCTGCAACAGATCTACAAGCGCATTAAACAGATTGACTTGAAGATGCCTCCAGGGATTGTGGGCCAAGTGGAGTATCCCTACACGATTGACAATAAAGATCTCAAGCAGTTTATCAGGTTGGAGGAGATAGATGCAGGCTGGGTCAAATTTGCAGTCCAGTAAGTTTTTTTTTTCAATTTTCCCATAGAATTCATTTAGTGGTTTTTTGTTTTCATACATTCAAGAATTGATTCCTTATTTTAATTCTATTATAGCACCTTCCACGATCTCTGCACAAACATGGAAAGAAGTAATTGGTATGGATTCTTATGTCCTGCGAATACGACAGGGGATACTTGTACTGTGGCGCATAGGACTCACTATGTCGGCTACCAAATGGCACAAAACAAACTTCGTTGTTATCTAGCACCAATTGTCCAACGGTTCGTATTTACATTTTGTCAATTTCAGAAGTTTACTAAATAATTGTCTTCTCACTCATCTAACTTCATTTTAATGTGTACATGTTGTTAAAGAAACCACTGGACTTTGTGTGTTATATGTCCCCGCCGCAACATAGTCTATTGGTTTGATCCGTTGAGTAACAAGCCAGACAGAGATACAAAATCCGTTTTCGACACGTAAGTTATCCTGTTTGTATTTCATTGACAACAAAAATAAATGAATGGTTCTAATTTCTGTTCATTTTGCTTTTCATGATAGTGCTTGTCAAACATATAGAATCCTAGGTGGGTCACGCGAGGGTGCAGTTGTTAAAAAGTCAAAGTGGTTTTATCCCATAGTAAGTACATTCGATCCTGCATAATTGTTTCATTGACGGTCCTTTTAGACATACCTTTATTGATTTTAACAACCAATTGCATCCCTTTGATTAAAAGTGCCCTCGGCAACCTGGCAACATTGAATGCGGATATTATGTTATACTTTATATGTATAACATAATTCAAAGTGGAATTACTAGCGACTTTGAAAAGGTAATCGCTTCTTCATTCTCAAATGATAATATTTTTGGCGTTCTAATCGAAATGCTAATTAATTCATTTGCTTGAGATTCATTTCATCAAAGCTTATTACTTTCTAATTTTCAGATTTTTGATAATGACGATGCCTACCTGCGTGAAGACCTTGATTTGATCAGAGATCTTTTGGCTGGACATCTTCTTCAACATATAGAGCAGTAAACTTGTTATTTTATATCAGTTTGTACTTGTGTGATGACAGCGTTTTGACACTTTCTGGTTGTTTTTTGTTGATATATATAGTAGTAGGTTGCATGAAAGGTTATTGTATGTATATATAGTAAAGATTGTAGTGCTGGATGTCCTTACTAGTTTGTAACGGACAGTGTGGTTTATGAATCCATCTTTTATTCTGTTTCTGCAGTTTCAATTCGTTGGGTAATACAGAATGTAAATTATGGTATAAAAAAAAAACCTAACTTTTAGACGTCCCAAATTAAGAATTGGGAGGCCTAAAGTCCCCCAGGTGGGACTTTAGGCGTCCCAAATTAAAATTTGGGAGGCCTAAAGTCCCCCAGGATGGGACTTTAGGCGTCCCAAATTAAAATTTGGGACGCCTAAAGTCTGACTTTAGACGTCCCTATCATTTGGGACGTCTTTTGTCTCAACTTACTACGCCCCCAGCATATACGTCCCCCCGTTTTGGGACGTTAAAAGTGCCAAATTTGGGAGGTTAAAGCCCCTTTTTGTAGTAGTGATTATGCTTGAAATAATGTTGTTTTGATTTAATTAAAAAGATTAGCAGTCCATGATTATATTTGTTTTTTAGCTGTTTAGCAACTTTATTTTATTAGATTATGTGTGGTTCATGCATGAACATTCTATTTGTACATGGATTAATACCTTTTTTATTTAAATATTACCTTTTCATAATTAGATATATAATAATATTTTGTATATTTAAAGTACATTATATTATTTTAATCATTATTAGTTTAATCCTAATTCAACCCCCAACTCTTAAACTACTTCTTCGACCTGTCCATTCCTCATTTTTCAATACTTCTTTTTTTTTCTTTGATTAGAAATTAGGCGATATTCTCTAACCGATAACTATAACGAATTTTTCTGAAGCTTAGAAATCATACAAGTAAATTTTGCCTCTCACCACTGGGTCTTTTCCATACACATGACCCGATTTAAACCTAAGATATCATGTTTTAGGGCCTCAATTACCATCTACCAATCATACCATGGTGTGTTGGTTCATGTTTCAATGCCTTAAAACTCTTTCAAAAACATTTATATTCATGCGGATTTGATATAATTTATATTATATTTAAGTCAAACCTAATCCCTTTCTTTTTTTGATCAAAAAACCTAATCCCTTTCATTGAGATAAGTTCTTGCTGGTTTTCATCCTTATCCTCATGTTCAAACATTAAGAGCAATATTTATCTATTTGTGTTTCTTAGTGTGTGTGTGTAGACACACAATGCATAAACTATTACAGCAATGTGAGTTTTATAATTTCATAGCTGCATGGCCGACCTACCCATCAATAATCAATTCAAATATTTTATTTAATTATAGGTGCACGGGTGGGATCTAGGGATTCTAATTATTAATTTTTTTTAAAGAGTTTATTTAGCGTTTAATTGCGTGAGAGACCAAACTTAATGTTCGAGTAAGCAAGAGCATTAGACTAATACATTTGGATTATTACAATGGTTTGGTTGGCCCCCACCAAGCATAATTATATTTGGTAGTAACTTGGGATTCAATTATTATCATCCTTTAAAAGTGCCTTCGGCTTGTTTGATGATGGCTTCCTTAATTTATACTTAAAACGCATGAAATTATATTATTCTTTTTTTACTTAAAATAATGAATAAAACTCTACTGAATAGAGAATTTCGGCAATTTTTTTTGTCTCTCTCTCTCTCTATATATATATATATTTTTTTCATGCGCGCAATATACATACATGCATAGTTAAATATCCTTCTGTTATATATTTTTATAACAAAATACTTTATGTGTGTATATATAATGTTATAAATTGTCTAGCCCGACCAGCTTATAGGCTAGGCATTTTTTTAAAAAATGTTAATGTGCAAAAATACTAATTAACTTTTTTTAAAAATACACCTACCACTATAAACCTTTTTTTAGTATAAAAATAACCATCAATTTTTAAAAAGAATGCAAAAGTAATACACTCGTCAAAACTAATTAACCAAGGAACAAAAAACCGGACCGGTCAATGAACCGGTCGCAGCACAGGTTCAAAGGTCACTGGGTCAATTGGGGTCAGATCGGTGAGCGAACCGGTGATTGAACCGGTCATATTAAAATATTACAATTTAATTGACAATAACAAAATAATGAACATTCATAAGTCATAAGGTATCACTAACATCAAAATAGTTAAAATACCTAATTAATTCTTCAAAGCAAACCCATAACTAACATCAAAACATAACAATATTAATAATCATTCATCAAACATAGCCAATAATATCAAAATAGTCAAAAAGATAGCCAATAACATCATTCATCAACCATAGCCAAATGAGTAAATAATCATTTAACAAACTCTACAACTCATCAAGCTGATCTATTGGAGGTGAATCAATAGGTGCTGGATTGAGGAAATACAAAGAAGTAGTAATATCATCATTCAAAGCCGGGGGATTAGGAATGTTCCTATCTTCGTCACCTATGCATATACACAACAATAATTAATATCAATGGTTATGTATAACAAATAATAATATGGATGGATAATAAATAGTAACAGGATATTAATAGGACATATAATTATATAAACCTTCATTAATCCTATCCAGAGCTGATGAAAGTGCAACTTCTTCATTATTAAGAGAACTTTCAAGATTTTCTGCATCTTCATCATTGAAATCTGGAATGGGATCTTCTTTAGTCATCCAAAAATCCACCTCATCAATCGACTCAAAATCAATAGGATCATAACTTGTCTTGTTTTTTTTCAATGCACTCCTTCAATTTTCCAATGACAAATGATTTCAGTTAAAATTTAAAACTTGATCCATATTAATTAAAAGTATTTTTCATAATATCTAAAGTTACATATGCTTTAATCGCAAGTTATAGTTAATGTAAACTAAATCATTCAGTCTTTGATGCTCCAATCTATTTCTCCTTTTTGTATGGATGCACTCAAATAAGCTCCAGTTTTTCTCGCAACCAGAAGAAGCAGATGTTTGCCTAAGAATACGTGTTACAACACGTTGCAATTCTGGAACTGAACAGCCATAGTACATCCACCATTCATCTACAATGTACATAATATTAGTTGCAATCAATTAATATGTTGTTAATTAAACATTAAAATAATAAAGATGAATACTTAGTTATTTACAAGGATCAAGTTTTTCAGCTCCCTTTTTACATGTCTTTCTGCTGAAAGATTCGTTGCCATCAAGATATAATGTCACTTGCTTCATTATCTTGTAGCAATCAACATTTTCATCTGAGTTAGTCTCCACAACGTCAATCAAAGCTTGCACTAACCCTCCCTTGTGAACAAAGTTTGGACCATATACGAATGCCGGGTTCAATAAATAGGTAGCTGCATGGAGATTGGTCTTCAAATGTTTATCCCATTTCGCTTGAATGATACTTGTGTAGGGCTTGTAGTGATCTTTATTTCTCTTGAACATCTCCTTAATTCCACTTTTTGCCCTTTGCATGCCTTCATAAACATATGGAAGTGAAGGCTTCTCATCCGAGTCAACAATTCTCAACAATTTTATCAAAGGAGTTACAATCTTCATAATTTGAAAGCATTCATTCCAAAACCGGCTATCTAATATGATCGCACTAAAAATTTTTCCTGAAGTAGTCCTAGATAGCTTATGGTCCACAAAGTGTTTATCAACGACAAGGGCTTGAAAGTCATGCTTGTGCATATATATGCTATGTAATGTAATAAAGGTGAATTCAAGATAGCTAATAAGTTCTTTTACAGTATTACAGTGACTAACAGAAGACAGAATCCGTGGTTCAATAGAGTTTCGAAATTGGAACAAAATTCAGGCATCTGCACTATTCTAAGCCCAAATTTTTATTTCATCACCAGAAGGGGTGTCCTAAATTAAATGAGCTTCTTTCTCAATGCTCAAAATATAAACCCTAACAATTTTGTTCTAGTCACTATAGTTTGTCCAATTTAATAGTGAAGTAGTAATCTTAGCAGACATAGGCAACATATCAAAGTTCTTCAATTCAGCCAAGGAAAATTAACCAATAAGCAAACAACAAACAATTCAAATGAAATCCCAAAGTACCACAAATTCCAAAATACCACAAATAGAGCAAACGAGGACCTATAGATCCTCTAACTAGATGCAATAGCAACCACCAAAAGTAAACACCCTCAAACAGAAGCAAGACTCAAGAAAACGGAATAGAAACCACTAACCATAACAGTGAACAGTACCAAACAATGCGTCGCTACAGTGTCAATGAATAGTGTTGCGCTAAAGTACCAAAAAACAGTGCCAAAGAGTACTGATGAACAGTGCCTCACTACAGTACAGAACAGTACCCCCAATGAACAATAGTGCATAGTCCGATGAATACTACCGCACGACGATGAAACAGTACCACGAATGAACAGTGCATGCCAAAAATAAATTTCAAAGAGCCCTAATCCCTGATACCATATAATCTGAGAAGGAAAAAATGATCTGAATTCCTTGTATTATTATGTACAAGAGTATCCTATTTATATACATATGGTAGTATCTCTAATAAATGCTATGATCTCTGATTATAGGGATATGATTCTAGGATCCCTAATTATTCTAACAGGCGGCAATGACAATGAGATCTACGGCAGTGCGATGACTTCTTCAAGCTCATGCCTTTCACTTCGTGGGTTTTGTTTTTAGGATGAAGTTGGGACTAATCAAATCCTCTTTCGCTCATTGTCTTAGACTACCGATGGCAAGCACAGCGTAGTCTCGACATCTTCTTCCTTCTAGGATTGACCCAGCTTGTGCCTTTCTCTTCATGGTTTTGATCAAAGTTTCTCATCACTATTAATGTTTTGTGTGGGTATGAATCTCAAAAATATTTCATGGTTTATGGTCCCATCATATATTTATTTTATTTGGAAGATATGTATTATGGTTCCAAAATATTGCCTTTTGATTTGATTTCTGGAATCATTCTTCATCCTCGAAATAGTGATGGCATGGAGATTAGAGATTAAGGGCTTAATTGAGCCAGCCTCAGTGATTTTCTGGTTTATTATTAGTGAGCAATTTGATCTCCAAGGCATCTTGCTTCTGCTCGCCATTAGAAGTGGAATGGAGATTGGAGACAAACTGGCGAATAAAATCATTAGAATTCTCCGCAACACAGGCAATAAGAAGATGGCGGCTTTGGAAAAAGCAGTAAGGAATTCACCAGATCTATCACTATTATAGTAGCTAAAAGCAGAGGGAGAATTATTGTTGATACTCAATTCGCCGAGACTCTGCCCCATGTATTGCTTACGTGATCTGTGTCCTAAGGAGCAAATGTTTAGCTGTTTTATTTTAAGTTCTTGACGAATTGAGATGAATTCAGATTAATTTTATGATGAATGAGTTTTATTGTTATAATTTGATGATTCTCTGAGTATGATTTTGCTGGCAACGATGGTGTGGGCTTTCAATTTCTTATAAGGAGGGATTTTTTCCCCCTCCTCCAGGGGTATTTTAATAATTTCATAGAGATGGGAGGGTTTTTCTTTGTTTTGTGTTGGGGGCATTTTAGTATTTTCAGAATAATAGTGTGGGCCCCTCTCAAAAACTAACACCTTCATGTAGGATTTAACCATTATGTGATTTTGCTTCCCCAAAAAGTATTTGATGATGTTTGTCACATTTTTGGTAAAATATTATATGTATTTTTACACCTTAATCTTTAAAAGAATCTTTTTACCTTTGAATCCTGAATTAATCAAATATGTAAAATATTTTCATATTTGTTTTTTTTGTAAACGATATATTCTAAAATGACATAAAATAATCTTAACTTTTCACAATAGATAATTTGGCTAATAAATCCTATTTATCTTGTAATGTAACCCAGTTGGTTTTAAATAATATAATTTCATCTTTAAAAATATACATGCATAAGACATTAAAGAACTGTTTATATGGTTTAATACTTAAATATGAGTATTATTATTTTTTGTGTGTGTTAACATTCCTCTTAATACTTTCAGTTCTAAAAATAAATTAAGATAGATGTCATCATCTTATATAAAAAGTTTTAAACGTTTAGAAATTAATAAAAACAAAATAATTTATATTCTATAAAATAATATAGAATGCATATTTCAACGTTTAATATTGTCTAAAGAGTAAGAGAAGAAAAAAATTGCACACAATAAAAAGAAAAATAAATAAAAAGAAATCAAATTAAATTAGAATAATTTGAAAACAATCTGATAGGATATAATGAATCACGCCTCAGATTTATTATGTCGTACAATCTAATGGAGGATCCGAAACAATTAAATGGCAAAACCATTATCGTAATGGGAAATTTTTGGAATTAATTATGTATGAAATTCAAATTAATATTTTTTATTTCTCTTGTAATACATCGTGTATTTTTTAAATAAATAGGAAGGCTTTGAATTAAGTTCCGCCTCATTATTGATAATTTGTAACTATCGTGCCAATTTATGTTTATTTTAGTTAAAAGAGTTTTAGCATGTTTATTATTAGGGAATTTATTTATTTAGCTCCTAAATTTTCACTGGGTCAATACTCAATATCTCAATTTTTATGTTTTAACTCGTCTTAATTCGCTGGCAAAAAAAAAAAAAAAAACTCGTCTAAATTCATCTGTATACTTTCCTCCACTTTTCCCATCCATCCTCATTTTTCAGAGCCCCTAGTAACTCATCTGATGTGGCATTAACTGGAACTAACCATGTTTAATTAGGTTTGGTGGATGCCACATCACATTTTAAAAAATGGGATTTTTTTTAAAAAAAAGGTAAATGATCTCCCACCTGAAAAGCAACACACTGCAGGGTTTGAGAAATTGAGCCCGATCAAAGCACGCAAAAAAGGGAAGAAGTCGCGGATGGGGACACTATTACCAAAAAAAGGTTTTAATGTTCTTATTTTGACACTTTTAACGTTTAAAAATTGGGAGACGTTTATGTAGGGGGCGTAATATGTTTTAAGAAAAGACGTCCCAAATTAAGAATTGAGACTTCTAAAGTCAGGACTTTAAACGTCTTAATTCTCAATTTAGGACATCTAACGTCCCCCGTGGAGGACTTTAGACGTCCCAAATCTCAATTTGGGACCTCTAAAGTCCTCCACGGAAGGACTTTAGACGTCCCAAATTAAGAATTGAAACGTCTAAAGTCCTCCACAGGGGTACTTTAGATATCCCAATTATTAATTTGGGACATTAAAAAGTTTTATTTTTTTTAAATTATTATTTATATTCTTCATTACCAAGCAAATTAAAATTGCAGAAACAGAATTGAATATGGATTCATAAACCACAAAATGTCTTTTACAAAATGGTAAAGACGTCTAACACTGTAATCTTTTTACTATATATATATATATATATGTATGTATAATAACAACAACTCATACAACCTAATATTATATATGTATAACAACAACCAGAAAGTGTTAAAATGTTTGTCACCACACAACTACAAACTAATTGTTGTTCATTTCATTAAAATAAATATACATATGTATTTCCCTCTATTTCCAAGCTCCAAACGTATAAAACAAAAACATTATTAATATTACATAACTACTAGCAACTAGTTTATGATTCTGGCAAAAAAAAAAAAAACAATCAATGGAAAAACACTTCAATAACTAGAATCATGTAAATAAATTGAAAGCATTATAATAATTTCACATTACAAGTTTAACTTAATTCATCATGTAAATTTATATTTTAAAATAAACAAACCTGATGAAAGTAGGGGAGAGGGCAGTCAACAGTGTCTATGTGCTTCCAAGGTGGAGAGAAGACGTTGGAGGAGTTGTGTATGCACAGTAGAGAGGAGAGGTACGCCGGAGGCTGAAAGCAACGATGAAAGTGGGAGGTCTACGCCAGAGGGTGGAGGAGGCAAAAAAAGTGGAGGAGGTGTACGCCGGAGGGTGAGAGCAAAGAAGATGCTATGAGAATGGAAGGAGGTGGAAGAAAAGGGAATGAAGAAAAGGAAGAGAAGAAGACGAAGTGTAATGAAGAAAATAAAATAATGAAAAAGCATACCCGTGGTGTAGATAGAGAAGACGAAGTCACGGGGAATGAAAGAAAAAAGGAAATGCAGAAAAAAGGGAAAAGAAGTCATGGGGGATGGGAAAGATGGAAAAGGAGGGATGAGTTTCTGACATGGGAATGAAGAAAAAGGAAGAAAAGTCTTACGCATGTCAGAATTTCTGACATGACTTTAGAAGTCCCAAAAAAATTTGGGACTTCTAAAGTCAGGAGTCCCAAATATTTTTGGGACTCCTAAAGTAAAACTTTAGGCGTCCCAAATCCCATTTGGGACGTCTAAAGTAAGTTAAATTTTTTTAATTTATTTTTTTTTGGCGCCAGTGGAAATCTTTAGGCGTTCCAAATAAAATTTGGGACGTCTAAACTCTACTTTAGGCGTCCCAAATTCAAATTTGGAACGTCTAAAAGTTTCTCTACGTATACATAATTATGAAAATGCCACCGCTTTTCTTTTTAACCACACAATTTTAAAATTGGAACGTCATTAGGATGGTTATATCATAATTCTGTAGTAGTGGGATGAAGGCGAGACGGTTCTCCGCGATCGATGAAGGTGAAGTTCATCAGCGCAACATGACATGGAGAAAACGCTAGAAGACGCGAGAAGAAGCAAGTTAGTTGTAGCAGCAAAGGATGAAGGGAGTTTGTAGCAGGTGAGTTGCGATTTGTGGTTTCCTTTTCTAGACGTAGGTCGCTCTCTTCTACCTTCCCTATTTTTCTTATATCAGTCTCCTGCCATTTTGATTCGTCTTTTGTGTTGAAGACTGTGCGAACTTGAGCCATCGATCCGTTAAGCAAGTAGGTCCGCTGTGATTCTGAGCGAAGTTCGCCGTGATCTGATTAAACCAATAAGCCTATTCTTCCTATGATAAATTGATTCGATTAAAATGATTTGGAAGGTATTTCTATTCTGATTTGTTGTCAACTGTGATTTGGAGAAGGCTTTATAAATTACATGTGTTGCTGCATATGCTTTTGTTTCTGGCCAGCTTAATGGTAACTATTCTCATTGTTTGTGATCAAAATAATGATTATTCTATCTAATTCTTTCTGATTGTGATGATATGATTCTTGCAATTAATGTTATTCTGCTGAGTCACCGGCTTGATTGTCCATCTACAAAGCTGAATTTAGAAAGAACTAATGGGATGAGGGAAGAAACTCGCACGTACAAGAGGGAGTTGAAGGTTTTAAAGACTGTTCTACTGATTTTGGCTGCTGCATATGACTTTAGGACAATTAGTTTTAGTGCACTGATTTTGGAACGTAATGTTGGTCCTAATTTTTAGGACCAATTTAACTTAGTGTGTGTTTGGCAAAACTTTTTTTAATAGCTTCTGGAGAAAAAGTGAAGAATAGCTTTTAGAGAATAGATTATGAGAAAAAAGTGATTTTGATAAAGTAAGAGTGTTTGGATGTTATCGTCAGAATAGCTTTTTTCATGGTCAAATTACTAAAAAGGACATTAGTTTTTTGAATAATTACATGTAAGGGATAAATTTATATTATATGCATTATTAAACATTAAATGTTTAATAAATTCAAAAAAATTTGAAATAAATTTTAATTAAATTATAATAATAAAATTAGTCAAATATACAATATCAAAAAATATATAAAATTATTTTATAAATTATATTATTAGTCTATAATGTGGTTTAATATAGTAATAACATATGTGAGTGAATATATGTGGTTTAAAATTAGTCAAATATATATACATATGTGTGTGTACATGTATAGTAATAATTTGTGTAACAAAAAATTAATTATAAGTAGTTAGGATATAAAATAATCTACTACAAAATACCAAAGTACAAGTTTAGAGTAGAGATACGCATACATTTCACTGAATGGCAAAAATAGAATACGTCAAAATGTAAATACAATAATATTTAACAGATTGTCAATAAAAGCGTACGTAAGAAGAAGGAAACTAGACATGACTAAGCTTCGTGCATATAATAAACGATTTGATCTCTTATAGAATCACGAAGAGAAGCCATGTCAGATAAAGATGCAATTGATGAATGTTGTGTTGAAGGTTCTACATCGTCATCTGCATCGACATCACACAAAATACCCTCTCGATCATGGCGCCGGAAGTCAGGATCAGAAATAGATGTTCTTCTAATGAAGTTGTGTATAGCCATTGTAGCACACACTATTTTAACCTGTGTGGGGAAGCTATAGCTATGCATGTTCTGTAATATTTCAAACTTGTTCTTCCAAACGCCAAATGTTCTTTCTATTGTGCACCTAAGACTGGAATGTAAGTAATTGAAGGTCTCATTGTGGTTTTGAAACATAGATGACCTCTGAAAGTCTGGGAGATGATAACGCTCAGATCTGTATGGACCAAGGTATCCAGTCGGGGTGGGATAGCCAGCATCCACCAAATAATATTTATCTTTACAAAATAAATAGGTTAAAGTGAATAACTATATATATATATAATAAATAATAATTAAAGTGTTGGAGTTATAAGCATACCTTTGGGGGGATGTGGAAAATTCATCGACGGCGTTGTCAAAGCATGATCAAATACGCGCGCATCATGGGCTGTTCCTTCCCATCCAGCCAATACGAAGGTAAAACACATGTCCCAATCACAAACGGCCATTACATTTTGCGATGTAAATCCTTTTCTACCAATATATTTTGTTCTTTCCTTTGCTCTGACCTTGCATGGAATGTGGGTGCCATCAATTGCTCCAATAGCATTTTTAAAGAAAGGCCAGTATCTATTGCTGAGTCGTATCTTTGAGTGAATGTTCTCAAACTTAGGATCCTGTGGTTTTATGTTAGTCATTGCAAGACGACAACATGCATCTAAGACAAGATGCAGAGCCCTATGAATTGTCTCTCCTGAGCGTTGAAACCTTTCCTGTTGCATCCTACTCGATGCCGCAAACCCAACTGTGTTAAAAAATATTGCAACCATTTCATGAACACCCACATTTCGAGTCTCCGTCAAACCAAGTCGTTGCAGTTCTAAGCAAAGCTCGTGAAAGACATGAAGTTGCATTCTAAACATGTCATAACAACGGTTCGAATTACCGCTTAAGACTTCACTCACCCATTTAGCACCTGTGAAGTCACTTGTGTGCCGCGGTTCTTTACATAAATATAGCTGAGCATATGCACCAACATATGTAGCCACTTTTCGTACTCTTTGTTTGCGCCGTTCCCTATGCTCTGCCATAATTTTCAATGTGTTGTCCATATCTAACCCAACTGTTGACATATATAGTAAATGTTATAAACGGTAATGACAACAATTATATAGTGATAATATGCACACAGATAACATTCAACTATAAAACAACACTGTTAACAGACAAGTGACATAACCAATATTTAAAGTCAATAACAAAGTTAAGCGACAATTGAGCAATGTCATAATTAAACATAATTCCAACTGAAAAGGTAAATATGACAATACATTTCACACACTTCCATAACATTCATGCTTAAGAAAAACGAGAAGTAGGTGTGGCATATCCTTCATTGTTGCATACATCTCCCTTGCAGGTGGATTGCTCATAAGGAGGTGTACACAGCGTGCATAAAAGTCATCATTGTTGACAACTTCAGGAACCTGTCTAAGGTGGTTCATTACGCCCGGAATTGAGATCTCGTAAGCATGTGCCTCTGCTGCCATCCTTTCTGCACGTGCCTCTTCAGCCATCCCTCAGCCCGGGCCTCTACTGCCATTCTCTCTGCTTGTGCCTCTTCAGCCATCCTTTCAGCCCGGGCCGCTGCTGCAATCCTTTCTGCTCGTGCAGCTTCAGCATCAATGTCATTTGCATCAGCAATCCTGTATAGGGCATCGGCTATTTTAGCTGAGGCCGGCCCCTTCTTCTTCATCCCCACACCCCTCTTCCTGACCCCCAACGAGCTACCTCCTCTACCATCTCTGCTTGTTCTCTCCCCACCACTGATTCCCTTCCCTTTGTCATTGTTGGCAGCACTACCTCCACTGTTTTTATTGACATTGAATGAATGCATCTCCCCGCTAAACCCAGTAGGTATCCCTAACACCTCATCGCTATCTCCTGATCCCTCTTGCATCTGAAATTCTGGGATTGCAGATTCTGGGATTGCCTCAATAGGCGAAGGGACAGGAAGAGACATGGATGTAGGAGCCCAAGTTTGTGTTCCCGTGGCCGCGACACTTGCAAACAATTGGGTCAATTCTTCTTGAAACTGCAGTCCTTTTGTCCTGAATTTATCATATCCTGAAACTTCCTGTACATTCAACATGAAAGTTTGTTACACAAGTTCGTACAAGCACGATGTCAAGGAAATAAATATGTTCGCTCACTGAAATGAATTACTAACCGAAATTTTCTTCTCCTACCAATCGTCGTCGGCAACAACAGTGTTCTTCTCACTATCCCATCCAACACCCGTCTCGTGTAACAACCTATCCCATAGCTGCCAATCCTTTCTAAGAGCATCATATTTGTTTTTAAATTGACCCTTATCATATATTCTGCCCGTCTTTGCAGTGAAGGATTCTGAGATCTCTTTCCACCCAATTTTGTTAAAGCTAGTGCTTTTGCGTGTTCCCTTCGCAACTTGGTCTATGCATAGGTCAATAAAGACTTTTGTGCTCTTCATATCCCATGATGCTTTTTCCTTACCCTTACTCATTATGGTTTCACCTTAAACAAATAGAAATCTAAATTTGACGATCATTTACAGTCCAATCATTGCGTTCTAACCAAACAGAATTCTAATACAAGGATTTCCAGTCATTGCATTCTAACTAAACACAAATCTATGCTTGACGATAATACAAAAGAACACAGTGAATCACAACACAACACAACAATATCTAGAAAGGTAATTAATCTCAATAAACAATCACAAACATTTGGCAATAATAACAGAACATTAAGGAACCTCAAAAAAAAAGGAAACACTGCAATCACAGTCCACAAAATCAATAATACAAAAGAACATAGTCAATCATAATGAACTAAACCAGTAAACTAACACCCTATTAGGTCCAAACTTTCAAACCAAACATTTACAGGCAAGCAAAAGAACACAAGACAACAACATCTAAAAAGGTAAATGAATCACAATAAAAGAGGCATGTGGAGATAGATACTACAGATAAAAAATCACAGTGAACTATGGAATTAAAGTCAATATATATTCATAGCCCTACTAAGCAGGTATTTTGAATCTGTTTCTCCCATATGGATGATTACTATATCTATCAACAAGGTTGAAGACTGATTTGCTAAGCAATGTAACAGAGAGATGTACCTGCCTGTCATCCTAGGAGTCTAATGGCAGGGATGATGCTTTCTGTGTCCTCTTTCATAAACAAACACTGCATATCTTGTGGTCAAAAAAGGAAAAAAACAGCTTTTTTACTATATCTACAATTTATTTTTTGAAACTTCAAAATCATACAAATTGACCTTTCTGTTAATAAAGCACGCAACAAAAAACTCTAGATGGATAATACCTTGCTAATTATAGCATAATGTACTGAACTAAATACCTCAAAACTAATGCAAAATTCTTCCCTGACAAAGGTGTTCTGGAAAGATCCTATATATATATAAACTTCCGGAAAAAGTTAAGAAAACAAGGTTCAAGAATTGAAATGTTCTTTTCCTACTCGATTGGGATCAGTCCAACTTTAATACGACTCTGAAAAAATCGTTTGCACAGAATCCAAAAACTGAAGCACTCTTCAGAAAGAGGAGAAATGAATCTATTTCAACCTAAAACAACGAAAACATCGACAAGAACTTTAAAGGAGATTGTTCTAGCAAAAACCTCCATCTTTTTTATGTTGAAAAAAACCTTAAATTGCCGATGATAACACAACAATATATAGAAAGGTAATTAATCTCAATGAACAATCACAAACATTTGGCAATGATAACAGAAGGAACCTCGAAAAAAAGGAAGCACTGCAATCACAGTCCACAAAATCGATAATACAAAAGAACATATCCGTTCTTCCTTATCCGTTCAGAGATTGGGGGAAAAAATAGAACAGTCCACAAAATAGAAGCAAGCAACAGAATATCCGTTCAGAGATTCGGGGAAAAAAAACCAGAACAAGCTGAATCGAAACACTCACCGGACAGAGCTAGTTCAAAGATTTTCAACACTTATGAGCGTCACCGGCACCGACCGCAATCCGTTCTTCCTGCACTGACCGCCGACAAAGGTCCGATAGCCACCAACGCCTTAGATCGTTACAGAGATTTAGCAGCAAAATGGGGACAAAAGGGATTCGTACCCACCCAAAACACTGCCACCGTCCACCACCAGCCACCGACGGACTTCAAAAAGGCCAAATCAGTGACCGAGAACGCCGGATATGGTGATCTTCAACGGGATCTGGAAGAGAGGGAGACAGACGAAGCTCGACGGGATCTGGGAATAGAAGGAAGACGGAAGAAGAACAAGGGCAGGAGCCACGGAATCAAGTAACTCGTGACGCGAATGAGGGAAGGAGCGACGACAGGAGACGAGAAATCGAAGTTCTGAGAAGAGAAATGGAAGCAGCGACGGGAAGAGGGCTCGAGAAAGAGAAGAGAGAGAGAGAGAGTAATAATTAATCCCCAACGGTCAAATAATCAGCCTCAGGAGCAGAAAAAATCCGATTGTGGCCAAACCAAGGTTTTGCAATTCAAAACCTTGGTTTGGGGCTGAAACGGGATTTTCTGAAAAAAATAGGGTGTTTGGATATTTCTAAGTGAAACCATGG
Organism: Inga leiocalycina; assembly: GCA_963242795.1. Taxonomy (NCBI): domain Eukaryota; kingdom Viridiplantae; phylum Streptophyta; class Magnoliopsida; order Fabales; family Fabaceae; genus Inga; species Inga leiocalycina. The sequence goes on from OY725321.1 coordinate 68,303,019, forward strand.
TTTGGGTCCAGAATCAATTAAAAAAATTGCATCCAAACGGTCCCTTATTCTACTAAGAGTGTGTTTGGATTAGCTTTTTTTAATAGCTTCTGGAGAAAAAGTGGAGAATAGCTTTTAGAGAGTAGATTATGAGCAGAATAGATTATGAAAAAAAAGTGATTTTGATAAAATAAGAGTGTTTGGATGTTATGATCAGAATAGCTTTTTTCATGATCAAATTACTATAAAGGACATAAGATTTTATGATAATTACATATAAAAGATAAGATTATATTTTAAGTATCATTTAATATTAAATTGCATAATAATTACAAAAAATGAAATAAATTTGTCAAAAAATTTTAAAATTATAAAATTTGTCAAGTATATAATATAAAAAATAGATGAAATTTTTTTAAAATCATAACATTAGTCAATTATGCAATATAAAAAAATAGATTAAATATGAATATGTATTTATAAAAATTTTGTGCTTCTTGTATTCCAAGAAACTTTAGCATTTTCCTTACCCATTGTGTTTATCGAACTTCACACATACGGCATGATCCATGAAGTCAGAACACAAGAACAAATGGATGTTTTCAAGAAATTTATTCGTGAAAGCATATATATTACAAAAGAAGCACGTATTATATACATAGGGAAAAAAAATCGTGTAGAATTTCATATTTGGGAATCTTCTTTATATCCTTAAGGAAAAATATAAGCATAAAAAAAATGATCACTCATGATGTGGGAATCTCACTACAGTTGACACATCCATTTTTCTTCCATTTTACACCTCTTTTCTCATTATTGTGTGCGAGTCCCATAATCATAGTTAGAAATATAGAGAAGCATCATTTCTGGATAGTTCAAACGGGATTATTACAGATTTAAAAAACCATCCACAACCAGCACAGAGCACAGGACAGAAGCAGAAGCAAGACAAACCAGCAACCACCACAGAACACAGAGCAATACAGGATTATTACAGATCAAATGGGAAGTTCAAACGGGAATTATGCTACACCAGAAATAGCATAGATCACAGGGGAACTAACACATATCAGAAACCAAAAAAGCAGCAATGAGCTCCAGCGACTGCTCCACCTGCCCAGACGAGGTTTGAAATGGGGTCCGTACCCACCGCCACACACCGCCACCGTCGACCACCAGCCACTTACGGTTAAGTAATCAGCCAAATCAGGGAAGAAATTGCCGAAGATGAGAACCTGACGCTCAGAGCTCAGTGAGCGAAGATGAAAGAAGAGAAGAAGACAGCCGAGTTCAAAGGGAAATCAGCCGAACTTTTCTTCAGATCTGGAGAAGCTATTACAGATCGCGAAGGTCACGGGGGAGAAGAGGTCACAAGCGGAGATCACGAGAGAGGAGGACGAGCAGAGAGTGCAAATGGGAGAGGAGGACGAGCAGGGAGGAGCACTGAGAAAAGGCCACGGAAATTAGAAAGGGAAAGAGAAAAGTGAATGTGCAATTATTGGCCCCAACGGTCATAATTTCTCAGTTGTCAGGGGAGAAGGGGGAAAAATGGATTCTCTTCAAACCTTGGTTTTGGGCATCAAAACCTTGGTTTACAGAAAAACGGGATTATGGGAAAAAAAATAGGTGTTTGGATGTTTTTAAGGCAAACCATGGTTTGGGCTCAAAATCAATTAAAAAAATTGAATCCAAACACTCTCTAAGAGTCAAGTGGCAGATTGACCACTTTGATATAAGAACCTCTTGTTTTTTAATGGCATATTCTATTTCCTTGAATTCACTGAGGATGAAGTGGCTATCGTCTTGTGACATATTCTTTATGATTGTCCTCAATCATCTCTATGTTTTTTTAATTATAAATTTATAATAGCTCAAACTATGTCTACTGTAGGGATGAAAATAAACCAGGCCCCTAACAGGGGCTTATGGCTTAGCCTTCATAAAGCCTAGCCTATTTAGTAAATAAGTTAGGCTCAGGCTCAGGCATATTGCTAGGCCTATTTAGATAAATAAGCCAGGCCTATTTTCATAAGGCCTGGCCTATTTAGCTTTTTTTTTAATGTATACTATTACTTAAGTATATATAATATAATCTAAACAATTTTATAAATTATTTATAAATTTACCAACTTAACCTTAATTCTAAGTTTCACATCCTATCGTCGTTACACTCAACCATTACTTTCGCATAAATCATTCACCCTTGCATTTTCTTCTCTTTGATCATTCGAGATAGCAACACTAACTCACTCACTCTTCCTTAATTTGTGCCCTCCACTGAAGCATAATTATTTTTATGAGTTTATTTTAGTATCAAATCAAATATTATAATCTGAGTAAAAAGAGTTTGTCCCAATTTACGTGGGAAAGATAAAAGAGATAAAATCTAGTTTTATATGTTATTTGTTATGCTTAGTCAATTTTAGAAAATATATCTCATTAGTCAACAGACGATTAATTTTTTTTATTCTTATTTACTCGGACAATTGTTGTCACTAGATATTCTCTTCTTTTCCTTACTAAGCCCTAATATTACTATGATAATGGATATTAGAGCTTTAAGACATAATGCAGGATTGTATATAACTGTGAAGAGTTATATATGAATTTGGAGGTATAGGCTTTAAAGGGTATTTAAAAGCCTACATTATTTAAGCAGGCCTTTAAACAGGCTTCAGGTTTTGTCAGGCCTTTTGAAGGCCCAGGCTTAGGCCTAAAAAAAAGCCTACATACAGGCTCAGGCCTAAAAAAAGCCTACATACAGGCTCAGGCCTAGGTTCAGGCTTTGAATCTCTGTTGCAGGCCTAGGCCTATTTAGGCAAAGCTTAGCCTAGCCTAGCCTAGCTCCACCCCTAGTCTACTGAGAGGGGATGGGTGGGTAGGCAGGAAATCAATAATAATTTCCTCTTCAGTAGTACGGCTGAACCTGATACTAATTGTAGAATCCTATAATCCCACGATTTTAGGGATTAATTAAATCCAAGATTATATCAGATAATTAGGATTATTAGTTTAGATATTTTTTTCTTGATTATATAGTGATTTAAGCTTATCATATCCGGATCTTATCTAAATGATCTGATTCTCTTTTCATGTATATATGTACCTATTCCCTCTCTGAGTAATACACAACAATTATTTCATTCCTCTGATTTACTTCATGGTATCAGAGCATTAAAGAAAATAATCAGAGAGTATATTTCTGGCGACGGTACCTCCCAACTCTGTCGAGTATCGCCGTCAATCGTGACACTATGAGTAACATCGGATTCTGTCAAGCATCGCCGTCGACCTCTCCACTGCTCTCTAACGGGCCTGTGATCATCTACGTCCTCACTACTCCTTGTAATCATTGACCTCTTCATGGCTCTCCAGTTCAATTCAGTCGAGATCACCGTCGACCTCTCCGCTGCGTCAGCATCATCAACATCAACATCAACATCGAGCATCGCCGACTTCAACCAAGTTAGCCTCTCACTACTCGTCATCTGCCATCAGTCTGCCTTCATCGAGTTTCGTCGAGTTCTTCGAATAGACAGAGTCGTTCGCGATCCGTTGGAATCAGTTCGTCAGTTATTAATTGTTTGAGGATCACTCTGACATTTTCAATATTCAGAGGACTAATATGCAATTTGCTTATTAAGAACCAATATGTCATTTTCAATATTTGAAGCACCATTCTATCATTTTCAATATTTGGAGGACCAGCTTGTCATTTTGAAAATTCGAAGGACTAAACTGGTAATTTCTGAAATTTGAACTAGTTCGATTGCTCTATTTAATTCCAACAGTATATCATCTGAAGGATCTTCCTCTGTTGCATGGTCTAACGACATCTCTACTGTTCTTATTGTCTCTGAGAAACTTACTAGTGATAATTATCAAGAATGGTCTCAATCCATGACCCTTGCTCTCGATGGAAGAGACAAACTTGAATATATCACTAGTGAAGCAAAGAGGCCCCTTGAATCAAAAACCAAGGCATTTCAGAGTTTGGAAGTCTGAGAATGCATTGGTATCATCTTGGCTGATTAATGTAATGTCTTCATCAAATCATAAAGAGTTTCATGTATCTTCCTTCAGCCCGAGAGATTTGGGAGGCCCTTCTAGAGACATATAGTACTGTTGGGAACCGGTCCTGCATATTAGATGTTAAGAAAACGTTGTGGCAATTGAAACAAGAACTCATGTCATTGGATGAGTACTATCTCGAAAAGTCTGCTCTTTGGCAAGAGTTTGATGCCCTAAATAACAAAACTCATCATTGTCGAGCTGATGCTTTAGAAGATCGCAAAGAGAAAGAAGAGAGAGTATATGAACTGCTGGCCGGTCTTAATGTGATTTATGATGATGTTCGGGCTCAGATTCTTAGTCAAGAACCCTTACCTTCTGTGAGCGAAGTCTACTCCATCTTACGCAATGAAGAAGTAGGCGCAAATCAATGCTTCAAAATACTTCCGCTGCTACTACTGCACCTCTTGAGGCTCAACTCTTGCTATTCGATCCACGGAATCAAAAAGCTCCAAAGGTCAACTATTTTGTGATCATTGTAAGTAACAGAGGCATACAAAAAACACTTGTTGGAACCTCTATGGTAAACCTGTTGATTGGAAGCCCAAAAAAGGGAGAGGGAGAGGCCATGTGGCTGAAACTTCAAAAGGAGGTGAGACATCCCAAAGTGATCAGCTGAGCAAGATCATGGAAATGCTTGCAGCACTTCAAACTACAAAACAGCCTATTGCCACTATAGTAAGGAGAGGTAATTTCTTACAAGCCTTGGCTGTAGTAACAGGTTTGTGTATAGGTAATTGCTGGATTGTTGACTCAGGTGTCTTGGATCACATGACTGACAATAAGGCTATCTTCTAATCCTATACTCCTATTTCTAAGGGAATGACTATACGGATTGCTGATAACTCCGAAACTATTGTGACTAGAATTGGATCTGTTAAATTTCTGTTACACTTTGCACTCTGTATTACATGTTCCAAAGTTAAAGTGTAACTTACTATCAGTGAGTCAATCAACAAATGATGAACGATGTCAAGCCAACTTCTTTGCTAATTACTGTCTTTTTCAGGATCTGCTGATGGGGACGACGATTGGAAGTGTGAAGGAGCATGATGGTCTCTACTACCTTGATGAAAGTGATAATCGTAGGATTAAGTCTTGCAATAATGTGTCTTTCCCTAGGACTAGTGATTTTGAGTTATGGCACAAACATTTAGGTCATCCAAATTTCAATTATACGCATCAAATGTTTCCGTATCTTATTTCTAATAAAAAAGCATATGATTTTCATTGTGATTCATGTGAAAAAGCTAAGCATCATCGGACTTCATTTCCAAAACATCCATATTAAGCATCTAAGCCCTTTTCCTTGGTCCATAGTGATTTATGGGGACCATCACACACACCAAATAGATCAAACTCCAAATGGTTCATCACATTTATCGATGACCATACATGAGTCAGTTGGGTTTACCTTTTGAAAGATAAAATAGAGGTGTACCAAACCTTCCTTAACTTCCATAACATGATTCAGACCCAGTTCCAAACCCAAATCCAGATCCTACACACTGATAATGGGATTGAATACTTCAATCAAGCCCTGTCCACCTTCCTAACTGAAAATGGCATTGTTAACAAAAGTACTTTTCTTAATACACCCCAGCAAAATGGCATAGCCGAACGGAAAAATCGTCATATTCTCAAGACAGCCAGAGTCATTCTATTTAGTAGTAATATTCCTAAATATCATTGGGATGATGCTGTCCTCACTGCCACCTTCCTCATTAACCGAATTCCAAGCCGACCACTATCTTACAAAACACCACTCCAGCTCCTACATAAATATTATAACCTACCGTACCTCGAAAACACTCTGTCACTCAGGGTGTTTGGATGCACATCCTATGTCCACCTCTATCACACCAACAAACTTGATCCTAAAGCCCTTTGATGTATCTTCCTTGGCTACTCCAATTCTCAAAAAGGATAAAAGTGTTATAACCTGTTAGATCTCAAGTTTTGATGATAACAAAGAATGGTATGAAAAAGATTTGATAAACAAATAAGTTTGAACAAAGTAATAATAGGAAAAATCATCACTTGAAGTAAGCATTGGAGTAATGAAGAAAGGCCAAGAGAAAAAGCTGAGAAACTTCATTGTTGGCAAATTCTCTAAAGGGTTACTCGAGTAGCTACTCGAGTAATGAGACAGAAACTTGAAGTAACCAGGTCAACCTTCAAGTAACCTGCCAACGTTACTCGAGTTAGCACTCGGGTAATAAGGTAAATGACTCCAAGTTGCTCTCGGCCTGCAAATGTTACTCGAGTAGCTACTCGAGTAACCAGGTAACTCACTGGCAGTTGCTCTTGGCCTGCCAACGTTACTCGAGTAATCATGTCAAAGACTTCCAGTTACTCTCGGCGTTGTCAACCTTGCCAATGATACTCGAGTATGTACTCGAGTTACTCTGTTTCAAGAAATGTGTTGCTCTCGGCATTCTCAACCCTGCCAATGTTACTCGAGTAACTCACTGTGGTAAGCAAAACCTGAAGGTATTACTCGAATAACATGAAATGTTTTTCTCACCCTTCACTTCAAGTTACTACTCGAGTATGCAGAATTACTTAGAAGAAAAACTTCAAGTCACTACTCGAGTATGCAGAGTTAGTTGGAAGAGAACTTCAAGTCATTACCTGAGTAAGCTATGAATAAAAATTTTTGTTTACTCGAGTAAGGACTCTAGTAACAAGGTAATTAAACTTGAAGTGCTCTCAGCCTTGAAATCCTGCCAACATTACTGGAGTGAAGCATCGAGTAACCTAAAGTTTATTTGAAGGTTTACTTGAGTTACTACTCGAGTAACCTATAAAGAAAAGGGAGCCATACTCGAGTAAGTACCTGAGTAAACAGGTATTTCCAAAGGTTTGAATTTTTGTTTACTTCATGCACTACCCGAGTAATGTTATGTTTGTTTATTGACTTGCAGTTTATCAAAGTTTTCCCGATGATACTCGAGTATGTACTCGAGTAAACTTTAATGAATATTCGAGTAACTACTCGAGTATGCAAGTTCAGATTTTGAGAATTCATTCCAACATTCATTGATTTGTTTCCTATATGATTAACCTTTCATTGTATTAGTATCCTTAACATATCCACAGATAAACAATGAAGAGATCTTACCAAATAAGGAAAGTCAAAAGCAACGTTCAAATGTCACCTACCGCCACCTATCGCAAACGGATATTTTTCAAATACTGGAAAAGTTAACAGTGGCTGCGCACTCTCTAACAGACATAAAGAAAAATGTTCCAACAATTATTACCAACGCATCTATATATACGGGAACATCCAAACAGAGAAGATAGAATAAGAACACACACGAACGCATTATCAAGCTCATTACTCTGTTTTACATTATACTTGTAATTCTATGCTTCAGTGATTCTTATTCACTCTGTGAAAGAGATATTTCATTTAAACTCAATATTTGTTATTGAAATAACTTAAGGTTGTGGAATCTTGAGTTGGGATTGGATTACAACTTATAAGGGGGGGCGAGTGTCCAGGCGAAGGAACTTGCTTGTACTGAGGTGCCAAGAACCCACTGAATCTTGGAAGTTATAGTGAAACTCTCAGAGAAGCTCTGAGGACTGGACGTAGGTCAAAGTGGTTGTGGCTGAACCAGTATAACTCTCGGTGTACACTTCGGTGATATTTCTCCTTATTCTTTATTGCTTTATATTTACCGTCAAGTTTTTATATTCGCAACGAAATTTTAGTATCACCCAATTCACCCCCTCTTGGGTGAAACGCTTGCTCTAACATAACCCGGTCTCCAAACGTCTCTTCACTACCTGTGATGTCACCTTCTATGAGAACACTCCCTATTATTCCCTGTCTGCAATTCATGGGGAGAGAGATGGGGAATTCCAGACACAAGAAATACTAGAAACACTAGAAGATGACCTGACTTTTACAGTTTATACGCCTACCCAAATAGAACCTAATACTGATACCTCTAATAACCTTGATATCTCGGATGATCCAGTTCCAGGGGAGACACAAACAAGTGGGGTAAAACCTACATATGACGTCACAAAAGAGGTAATGAGCCACTAGCTATTAGCACTCGCCAAGAGTCAGAACCGGAGGCAGGTCAAGAGGAATCAATGATAACAGAGGGGTCTGACCTTGATCTTCCCATTACAGTAAGAAAGAAGCCCAGATCTTGTATCCGACATCCCATTGAAATGTTTGTTTTTTATAAGGCCCTGTCATCCAAATACAAGGCATTTGCCTCTCATCTAGACAATATCAGGGTACCAAACACAATTGACGAGGCCATGACTATAACTGAATGGCGGCAAGTTGTGTTGGAGGAAATGGAAGCCCTTAAGCGTAATAAGACATGGGATATAGTGGATCTACCACAAGGGGAGAAGCCTGTTGGATGTAAATGGGTATTCACTCCTAAGTATAAAGCAGATGGAACTCTTGAGAAATACAAAGCTAGATTGGTTGCAAAAGGTTTCACACAAGTATATGGGGAAGATTACACTAAAACATTTGCACAAGTGGCCAAGTTGAATACAATTAGAATGATCTTATCTATTGTAGTCAACCTATATTGGGATCTACACCAACTAGATGTAAAGAATGCCTTCCTCAACGGAGAACTCAAGGAAGAGGTGTATATGAAATTACCTTTAGGGTTCTCGGGGAAGAAAGCTAATCAAGTCTGCAAGCTCAAGAGGTCATTATATGGGTTGAAACAATCTCTGCGTGCTTGGTTTGATAGATTCACTCGGATCCTTAAGAGACATGGATACACTCAAGGGCAAAGTGATCATGCCTTGTTCTTTAAATATCATAAGGGTAAGATGGCTGTTCTAGCAGTATATGTTGATGATATAGTCCTTACTGGCGATAATGAGGTAGAAATCAATCAAATCAAGGGGGCTCTTGCACGAGAATTCCAAATCAAAGACCTTGGAGAGATGAAGTACTTTCTTAGGATGGAAGTTGCTCTGTCAAAAAGAGGAATCTATATATCCCAAAGAAAGAATATACTGGATCTTCTAAAAGAAATAGGAATGACAGGCTGCAGACCTAGTGACACACCTATTCGGGTCGATAAAATAAATAAAGAAGCAGATCTTGGCAAAGCTGTGGACATAGTAAATTATCAGCGAATGGTGGGCAAACTAATATACTTGTCTCATACAAGACCAGATATCGCATTTGCCGTTAGTGTGGTCAGTCAATACTCCCATGATCCTAAACAAAAGCATCTGAATGAAGTATATTGGATCCTTCGTTATTTGAAGGGATCTCTGAGGCGTGGCTTACTGTTCAAGAAGACTGATAAACGAATAGTAGAATTGTTTACAAATGCTGATTGGGCAGGTGATCAAAATGACAGGAAATCCACATCTGGATATTGTACGTATGTGTGGGGTAACTTGGTTACATGGAGAAGTAAAAAAGCAAAGTGTAGTTGTAAGAAGCAGCGCTGAGCTGAATATCGAGCTGTAGTACTTGGAACTTGTGAAGGCATATGGATAAAGCATGTTCTTGAAGACTTAAGGAAATGCATAAATCTGCCAATCAAGATCTATTGTGATAACATGGCTGCAATTAATATTGCCCACAATATGATTCAACATGACAGAACCAAGCATGTTGAAATAGACAGATATTTCATAAGAGAGAAGGTTGATGAAGGAATTGTTGATCTGCGATATATATTGTCTAAGGAACAAACCACAGACATCCTTACTAAAGGACTACTTAGAGACAAGTTTGAGTATCTTATTGGCAAGTTGAACATGATAGATATCTATAGTCCAACTTGAGGGGGAGTGTAGAATCCTATAATCCCACGATTTTAGGGATTAATTAAATCCAAGATTATATCAGATAATTAGGATTATTAGTTTAGATTTTTTTCTTGATTATATAGTGATTTATTCTTATCATATCCGGATCTTATCTAAATGATCTGATTCTCTTTTCATGTATATATATGTACCTATTTCCTCTCTGAATAATACACAACAATTATTTCATTCATCTGATTTACTTCACTAATATTTCCTCATTGTACATATTTTGCTAGTTTAATTTGCTGTCCTGAACCCAAATAATGAGCCTTCAAGGTGATTCTAGGTTCTCTAGGGGTTACCAGTGTTGTACTCGGGAAACAGAAATTAAAAATAATGCAGAATAACTTTGGTTAAATAATCTTAAGAATATAACAAATATGTCCATAATATTTATGAGCCTTCAAGGTGATTCTTATATGTTTGATTATATTCTTTTCATGTCTACCCTCAATCAATAGTTGCAGTCAAGTTTATTGCACACCTTGTAAACTACCAAATGGCTCATGAGATGCTAATTTTTTTTTTTTTTGGATGGAAAGAGGTACTTATCGAATTGCCGGAGAAGCCTACTAACGACAGTGTTGAAATGGTTGTTGATTTTGTCACATGGTGTGGGTCAAAGTTGCAAGATGTCTTACCTAGAGGCATTTACGATGAGTATTTGCTTAAACTGCTAAGGTCTATTATTTCTTTCTTGGATAATTTTAGCCTTTATCAATCATTGACAAGTTCTTTGAACAGTCTTCATTTACATGAACGTGCTTCATTGTTCATACCCTACTCATACCCACATGCGCTTGGTATTTTATTTTTCAGTTCATGTTTTATGCTTCATGGTATTAATTATTTTTATCAAAGCATGAGGCAATTATGAGGATGATTTTGGGATTATTTTCTTCTCTATATCGGCACCAATAAATAAAAAGCACTGGTAATTTGGGCTGAAAAATTGCACTATTATATCAATTGAATGACAAAAGTAAACTGATTAAAATTCACTATTAATCATCCCCTGCATTCCTATAGTCATATACTGATAAAACTTAAACTTACCTAAAATTTTAATCCTAAAATATTCTCTAATCAACACAAAATTACTATAAAAAGAAAGAGAAAATTATTTAGGAAATTTCTCATAAATAAAGTTTTATAATTAGAAGTGATTTTGAGTACCCTATTGATCCTAAAATGTTCAGCCCTGGACTGAAAAAAAGAAGAACACTATCACTGAATGATTCAGACGCTCTCCCTCCGGCAACGTTGTGAAATGCTCAACTGATTGATGAGTGTGGGTGTGGTATTTTAAATATCCCACTGACCCATCAACTCGGTGGGAGGGTGCTTGTGGTATGAGTTTGGGTGCGGTATTTTAAAATATCCCCACCAACCCATTTTTTTAGTTAATATAATATATATATATATGTGTGTGTATTTTATTTTTATTTTTTATTTATTTTTTTTACTAACAACAACAACAATAATAAAATATTATTATTCTTCCTACATTTCATCTAAATTCTCAAAATAAAAATTTGGATGTTACAATTCTTCCCACCTAATTAAAATTTTATCCCCAAAATTCGTTTCAATTGAGAAACAAAAACAATTAGAATTCAATAATTCAATCAAGACAAATGTGGTTGGTCGTCCTAGTCTGCTTCATCAAATGTGCAAGTAAGGTTTAATTTGGTGGTGGAAGAAGGAATGAAGTTCACGGGGCAGTTCTTCTGGAATGTTGACAATGGGGTCTCTTCTTTTCTCCCTCTATGCAGAAGTAAACAGCTCAAACCATGACGGTTTCAAAAGGACTCATCATAAGCCAAACAAATACTCTGTTAGTTCAACTGTATTGGTCCGCATGGAGGTCCAATGAAGCCCAAACAAAGTGTCTCTTTTGAGCAACAACTTGACAAGTAACAAGGGCATAACTATGGTATATGTTTTACACCCAAAACAGAAAGTGCGGTATGTAATTTGTCAAACTTGGTCATTTCTATACATATTAATATGTTTATCTAAAATTTGGGAGAAAAGTTAGAAGCAATAATATAGCAGTTAATGCTTTTGCATTTTTCGAACTCCCAAAACCCCAAATGTGTGCTGTCCGCTGCTTTGTAGTGGGGATGTTATGAAAGTGGCAGATTTGGTCCATTAGCATGCATGTAATTTTAATTTTTTTTAAAAAATATTTTGCAAAAAAAAAAAAAAAAATATATATATATATATATATATTATAGTAGTTGGAAACTATTTCAAAATAGTCACTAAAGATTAAAAAAAAACATATAAAATCTAAACCAGCTAGATTTATAAAATTTAAACAATACAAATTAAATATGGTTTATATATTTTTCTTAAAATTATTTGCATTTGTTATTGTGACAGCATGCGCATCCATTGTTTAATATTGTTTTTTTAAAAATGCTATTTACTCCCATTTGAAAGTAATCACTTGAAGCTGCTGCTTCATTTCCAAAAGCGTGCTATATATATGCTAGACACACACACACACACACACACACACACACACATATATATTAAAAAAGTTTGCCAAAACAACTTTTGAAACTTGTCATTTATTTATTTATTTTTTCAATTCACTTTGAATCGTATGTGTAGAATAATTGTTAATGAAGTGAAATCTATTTTCAGCAATTGAAGTTTTATCAGCAAGTTATTACTTGTAAGTAATCATAATTTCTCTTTTCTTTATTCCTTGCCAGATGCATGCTTTGGGTTTCTGGTAATATTCCTTATCTCTCGTAAATCAAAGCTGTAATATCCCGAAATTTAGGATTAGAGGCTTGGAAATAAGCCAATTAAATGGACTGCTAAGCCCCAATTTAACAAGAGCCCAAATTTATCCCCTAATGATTTTAATATCTTTGGGGTATTAAGAAAGTAAAATGATGAATTTTGGAGAAAGTAATTATGTTTTTAGTGAAATTGCCTATGAGGTAGTAAACTTGTCATGTGATTTTGAATGATCAAATGATGATAAAAAATTATGAAATTTTACAGGATGAAAGTAGACATCCTAAGCTTTAATTTGATAGGTCATATGACTCAATTAGAGTTATATACAAAAAGATATGAATTTTTGAAATCAGCACAGAAAAACTGTGAAATTTCTGGACCAATATGAAAAGATTGAAATTCTGGGAATTTTGTGATTCCATTCAGAAATATTATATATTTTTTCTTAAAACTAGACTCAATAAGGGTTCTATGGGCTTTGGAATCACTCCAATTAGATTTTTATAGAATTAGTTATGATTTTTCAAAGTTTGGGCAGAAATCTGCCAGAATTTTGTAAAAATCTGAAAATGGAAAAATAATTATTGGATAATTATAATATCTTATAAAATCATATTTTATCATCTTCCTCCTCCCATTTTCGTCAGTTTTTCTGCAACAAGAGAGAGGAAGAGAAAAATTGTATAGAGAGAAAAGGAGGAGGAAAAACTTACAAAGGTAAGTGATTTCTTCGGTAAATCGGTTCCTAATGCGTATAACTCCGTTCCTAAGCTTCCTTTTCATATGATTTAAGGTTTGGAGGCTCAAATGTGGATGTTGAGCACCTAGGGTTCAGCCACATCAAGGGAGAGCCAGTGGGAGCTTGAAGTAACTTCCAAACCTTTGTATATTAACTATTCTGGCTGCTGTGGGCAATTTAATCAGTGAAATTTCGCCGGATTGCCATTGGTTTTAAATTTTGGAAAAGTGTGTGCCTAAGGGTTATGCTGCCCAATTTTTAGTTCAAATGGTTGTTGTAACTCAATTATATGGTTAATAAAGTGGTTAGGAGTAGAAAGGAACGTATTTACGGAGCCGAAATTGTAAAACCCTGATTTTTCCCGAAGAACACCATTATTTCGCCCAGGGATGTTTGAGGGCCTTAGAGTTGGATTTTCAATGATTTGATGGTTCCATTGGGTTCAGGAGGGAAAATTAGGTGGAGTTACAGTTGGGCACTTTTTCAGAAAAGACTGAGAAAGCATAATTACGGAAACGCCCCTAAAACCCTAAAGTAGGGCTGCCAAGGGCAATTTCATAACTTGACATTGAATTTGGTAATTTTGAGTCCGGAAATGGATTCCTTGGATGAAAATACGTCAGGATAGCCCTAGTCAAAATTTTGGGAAAACGTGCCATCGGGTCAGGTACAGCGGGGCTGGGCCGGGTCCCAAGGGCATTTTGGTAAATTTTCATCATAGGCTAATATAACCGCAAGACATACTATGGAAGTGTCTAAAATGATACTTGGATAGGTTATGACCTATTTCTTGTACATTTAATTTTTTAGGACTGAATCGGGAGTCAAAAATCGACACGTTTCATGAGGCACACAAAAAGGGGTCGATAGAACTTCGAGGTAGGAACTACTATCTCTCATATACTATGTGATTATTTGTATGATGTGTGTTACTGTATTTTGTAACTTGAACACGTGCTGAAGACACATTACGTAACTGTGGTCTAGGACCTAGCTGAGGTACACTAGTCTTACCTAGCTGTAGTCAAGGACTCAGCTGAGGTATATGAAGGGGTTTCAATGGGTTAGTTGGCCCTGAATTTTGTGTACACACACTGATGATATGAGTTTTCATTTTACTTGATACGGTGCATTGCATATTTAATTTTCGCATTTTATGTGTTGATCGTATGTTTCTACTGAGATTCCTTGGAATCTCACCCCTTTTTCTAAACCAAACATCTCAACGGGTGCTAGCAGATCAAAAGGCAATGACGTGGATAAAGGAAAGTGACTGGCACATGTCTTGAGGCGAAGTTAAAGTCTGTGGTTATAGATAGCTTATGTTATAAATATTATCACCTTTTGTATCTTAACTTTGGACTGTAAACAAATACTTTTATCAGTATATATGTACTTTTCTGTATGCCTGTGGAACTTGGTCTCTATTACTCTGTGAATATCGAAATGGAAACAGGTGTTGTCAAAAGCCAACAAACTGACGCTACCTCTGTACCCCGAAGAATGAAACTTGCCTTTTTTCCTGGCACAAATATTCATTGGACAAGCAAACCATGATATTATCCTCAGGTGATTTCAGAATATAGTTTTTGTTTTAAACTATTCCTTTCAGTCCTTTTTATAAGCAACTTTTATTCTTATTATGAAAAAAACGAACTAAAGGTTAAGATGAGTTAAAAACAACAAATATATAAAAAATGTCATATTTCTTCTAAATATACCGCTATTTATGAAAAGAGTATAGAAGAGAGAATGAGTAACAATATGAGAGAGAATGTGTAATAAATGAGTAAATGAAAGAGAATTAATGGTGAGTGGGGGATAATTAATATGAAGATGTTTATTTAATAAAGGTAGAAAAGGAAACAGTAGTTTAAATTTTGAGACAAAAGGAGAAAGTTGCTTATAAAAAAAACTAACCCCCAAGAGAGATAAAGTTGCTTATATAAATGACCGGAGGGAGTATTTCAGAATAATTTAATTGCATCATAAAATTTACAAATGATAAAACTAAAATACATTTAACTCTAAATTAGCCTCACAATTTGGTTGAGATACAAGACAATTCCCCAACTGCTATTTGAGCAAAAATATCTAAGCATAGAAAGTAGGAGAAGAAACATTAGATTCAAAAAACACCTAAACTAATGAAATAATCATCTATGATGGATAACTAAATCCTATAGTGAAGTTTAACTAAATCCTAATGAAATACAAGTATTATTATCTCCCAATTACATCCGTGATGCTGGCAAAGTTAGGAGAGTGCAAAGTCTGTGTTTGTGAAGTGGACTCTGAAGTAAATCCCGTCTCATTTAGTACATACGAAGGTCTCTTTGGAAGAGGAAGATTTGGAATCTCACTGTTAAGCATAGACAATACATTGTCCATAGTTGGTCGCTCTTTTGCTAGTTCTTGCACGCAAAGAAGTCCTATGTGTATACACCGCAACATATCATCACAAGAACCTTGATGGTGTATATCTGAATCTATAAAGGACACAAGTTTTTCTTCATTCCATAGCTTCCATACCTGACAATATGCAAAAAGCCATGTGTGAAACTACAAAGTTCATGCCAACAATAGCAAGTACTAAAGATACTTACATATCCTAGCAGTGTTTGACATGCTTCCATTTTATAGAATCTAGAATTGCTCCTCCCACTAACAATCTCTAGCAATAGAACCCCAAAACTAAAAACATCTGATCTTTCAGAAAATCGACCTTGCATTACATATTCAGGAGGTATATAGCCACTACATCAAAAAGTTACCAAGTTAGCTTGCATTGCCATTTGCATGATGATTCAATAATTAAGGAAATAAGGCATGCTTACAATGTCCCAACCACTCTTCTAGTACGAGCTTGATCTTCATTGCTTCTAAATATTCTAGCCATTCCGAAGTCTGATATTTTTGGATTTAGTTCTTCATCCAACAAGATGTTACTGACCTTTAAATCCCTATGTATAATTTTTATTCTAGAATCTCTATGTAGATAAAGCAAACCTCTAGATATTCCTTCAATAATTTTAAAACGTGTTTGCCAGTCTAGCTTTTTCTTTTTGATTGGATCTGCAACCAAAGAATAGATTAGGTAACATAGGGTAAGTGCATTGTTAATTGAATCAATTTGCCTAAATTAGCAAGTCATTGAATATTGAGAAAAGGAAATGATTTTATTTTATAAATCATAGCAGAGCTAAAAACCATGATGAACTATCACAAAGAAGATGATGGACTTACCAAACAGAATTGTATCCAAACTCTTGTTTTGCATGTACTCATAGATTAACATCCTTTCATCTTGCTGAATGCAACAACCTAAAAGCCTTACTAGATTACGGTGTTGAAGCTTTGAAATTACTGCAACCTCATTCATGAATTCTTCTTGTCCTTGTCTTGATGCTTTTGAAAGTCTCTTAATTGCAATTAGTTGTCCATCTTTCAATTGCCCCTATAACAGATGGTGTGAAACAAAGAAATTAGCAATTGAAATATGGGATAGTTCTCCCTTGAAATTACTCATTCCTTCATGTAAGAAAATGATTCACTACACAAAACAAACTACCTTGTACACTGAACCAAAACCACCATGTCCAAGCATGTTTGTTGAATGGAAGTTGTTTGTCACAGCTGCAAGTGCTTCAAAATCAAAATGAGGAACCTCATCGTCCATTTTGATTCCTCCGTGTTGACTAATCATTCCTTGAGACCGATTATGTGAATCTGTCCCATCTACACTTTCTTTGGTCCAAAATCATACGTTACTTTCAGCAGGTAAAATGTTACACAACATAGCAACATTACGGGAAATAAATATAATATTCACATCAAGAAATGAGTTATTACAAACCTGCATTCTTAGGGTTCAATTTCCATAGGAGATATGCACATGCAGCTAAAGTAATAATTCCTATGGTCACTGTAATTGCAATGATTCTTTTGTGTGAATGCGTTTCTGCATTTCATAACAAAATGTCAACCAACTTAGGTGAAAACTTTGTAATGTGATGAAACATTAGATTTCAAACATAAAAAATGGTACCATGTTCTAATGAAGGCAGACGAATATAAAGATCAACCCCTCCACTTGTGAATCTTTCTATGTCAATCAAGTCCCCACTCCATTGCATGCATCCAATGCCATTCAAATCAAATGCATATGCTACACAAGAGCAATTATTCAAGCATTCTGTTCTGCAATTATCTTCTGTAACAGATGTTGACCTCTTCAAAAAGTCTGGAACTTTCATGTTCTCAAGTTTCACAAACCCGTCTTGTTTTTCTGCAACCCCCGCACATTGCAGTGGCTTCTTCCTCAGACATCCACTAGTCCAATTTTGTCTATTCCATTCCTCTAACTCCTTTGGTTCATACCCATTCAAACAGCTACACGTTGGTGAACTTTGTAAATCACAGCTTCCGAATGCCCCACATCTGCCATAGTGACTACAGTAAGTCACAGGAAACACCTTCCTCCAAATTTCCCTTTTGTTAGTCCACCATGCAATCCAAGGATAGCCTTGAGGAGTCAAGCCAAGAGCTGCAAAGGTAGTATCATTTGCAAGATCATAAGTTACATAAACAGTTCCATCATCTTCATTTCCAACTCTGAATCCATTGAGGTAGTCATTCGACATATTGGGCATCCCAATAAAAATCCTCCCGTTCCATGGACCGGTTCGAAAATATGGACGAGTTCCATTAAACCAGAGAAAGACCTCAGGAGCATTTGGCCGATTGAGAGAAGCAGAATAGTATCCAAAAGATGGATCAGAATTGCTTTTCCATGATATAACTTCCACCTTCTTCCCATTTATTTTGTTGATACTGAGCTTCATCTTTGGTACTTGGATATTAGAAGGATGTTGGAAACTCTCCCACATAGTTTCTCTAGTGTTGTCATCAATGAGGACTAGATTCCCACTGTTGGAAAGTTTTGCAGTAGAATTGGTTGCGATATTTGAGATGTTTGAGGACCAAATACTCATATTCTGTTTGTTCAATATCACAAGATTCCCATCCTTCAAGATTGTGACAATCCCAAAAGCATCAACCAGTGGCTGGTTTCTGTTGGCCACCCAGATGATGTTAGATTCAGATAGATACCATATTCCTACATACCGGTTTGTGGAATTTTGAGGGCTGAAGAATCCAAGCTGGAAGTCACTGCTATGTGATCTTATTGTCTCGTGGTCTCTGATGAATTGACCTGATGTGATGGTGTCCATTGCAGAGTTCAAACACAAATGGAAATTGGACAGCACAAGCCCAAGAGTTATCAATTTGAGACTTCTGATTCTGAATCCCATAGTTCTGCTGAAAAAGATGAGGTGCGTTCTTGTGATTGGCATGGAATTGATTATTTTGATCTGTGGACTGTGGCTAATTTGTGGACTAACCCTGTAATGTTCTGCACTGCACAATGGAAGTAATATTAAGCTCTTGTTTCATTGCCTGAGGATTGCATGATAACTAGAAGACGTTAAACGGTCAAAGGCTGAATTATATGGATCTCACATCATAATTAAGATATCCAACCACTTTCTTGATGACAGTTGAAAGCAGAACACACACACACATTTATTTTGTCCAGATACCTGGTCAACTTGGGCTGCTATACGAATTAAAGCTTCCTTGGACTATGATCACGTTCTCAAATCCATGGTCGATAATAAGACCTATTAGTGTGTTCATCAAGAGGATTCATGAACCAATATACACGCGCGCACAGGGAGAGAAGTAATTTGATCTTTTAAAGGATATTTCACAAATATTTTATATCATTGTTCTTGTGTCTTCTTAAGGCAGCGATATGCACTAAGTGTGGAGATCTCTTTCAGTAGGGATTAAAATTTTGGTTCGTCACGTTGTGAAGACTTTATGAAAATATAAAAACAACTTGACTTTAATCTCTACAAGTTGTAATTTAATTTTAAATTCGAAACAACAAGAAGCCTTATCAATAACTAAATCTTTAGATAAATTGTTAACCCAAAAGCACTGTTCAATAATTTCATTAAGTGTTTTTTTACTCTTTCTTTGTTTTTAGAAGAGTTTATATTACTTGATCTACCGTCTTTCCCTACACATCTAATGGCCTTCTTTATATATGTTTGCAAACAATTGAAAATATTAAAATAGAGAAATAAGTGGGTTGGCTGGTTAGTCCATTGATCGCTGAGTTCGGACTTTTCTGGATTAATGTTTGCAAAAGTGATTTTTATTCTAATTAGATTTTGCAAATTGAAGTCGGGATAAAAGTCAATTAATCTAATGTGATTTATATTTAAAAATGCTTTTGTAAAAAAGTCATTCTGATAAATTAAAATTTATTTGAATGATATATAATTGAAATGCATGTTCAGATGTAAAATAACTTGAAAAAACATGACTGAAAAATGACATGGGTTTTATAATGTGTGCGCCCATGTAATTTGATAACTTATAGACAAATATTACAATTATAAAAAAGAGAATGTATTATTAAAAAATGTAAATTCTAAAACATACATAATTAGATATATTTAATGGGTATAAAAAAATAAACATTCTGATGGAAGTAGTTTCAAATTGCTTTGGCTTTAAATGGGCTTTTGTCCTTAATAGAGCTGTCAAAACTGGCCAAACCTATTGGGTCAACCCTTTTAAGCTCTTTTAAATCAAGAGTTGAGTTTATATTTTACAAAGTGTAAAGGTAAATCGAGCTTAAAAGGGCTAATTCTTTTAAACCCACAGATAAAAAGGCCGAACCTTTAGGGTGGAGGGTCAGCCCGTTTAAACCCGTAATGTTTTTCAATAAAATATTAATTATTGATGCAAGATTAGAAGATAAATATTTTAATTATTTTATTATTGATGTCTACTTGATGACTTAATTATTTACTATTGGTGGCATTTATGTAGTTCAAAAATTTTGGATTTTGGAAAGAAGTAAGGGGAGAAAAATATCTAAACAGATTTATGCTTAGGTAGTAAAAGAGGGGTGATTATAAATTCATGAGAAGTTTAAAGTGAACATACATATCAAAATTTTGCTTTTTATTGTTTTCCATCTATCCCCTCCCACTCTTTGATTCAGATTGTAGAATGTGTACAAGTTAATTCTTATATAAATATTGTGGGGTAATTATTAATCAAAATAGTTCTTTTGTCTCATGAACAAGATAAAGACAAATTGTTTCATTTTTGTTGTTTTATAGTTTTTTGGTATATTATTTGTATGATTTTTAGTTTTATAGTTCTTTTAAAGTTAGGTTAATAGTTTGTTAAATGAATATTGCTGACAATTATTTGAAGTAGTTTAGTTTTATAAGTTTGAACACTTTATTTTGCTAATATTCATAATTTGAACTACAAACTCCATACTTTTTTTTTATTTTTAGATATTTAAAAATAAAAAATTTAAAAAGGACATTAAAGCTTGTGGGCCAGGCTTGAGCTCTCATATCTAAGGGTCAGGCTTTAAAAAATTGTCAAATTTTAGGTAGACAGGCTTTTTAGCCTTGTCCTTTTTAATTTAAGTCTGTCAAGAGCTAGCCCTTCCCAGCCCGTATTGACAGCTATATCCATGAAGTTAGTTCACGACAAAGTTCAAAAATGTCACTTCTGATTATACTAACAACATATCAAACAACCCATCGTCCGTGGGTTTAGCAGGCGAAGGGATGAGACATACGACCATTTGAAGCGTATTCAATCCCTGGGGAGTATCACTTAGTTGTAGTTCCAGTCACGGCGTTTGGGGAGGCATCCTAGCTCTTGGGTGCCTAGGTAAATGCCTAAGGGTAATTGACGGCTTGTCCTACGCAACATTAGTATGACCTAGGAAGAAGAGAGATTTCGCCCTGCCCTTGAATAGTGGGTGAGCCCAATCCTTTCCTAAAATTTTTATACAAAAAAAAAAAAAACATATCAAACATACTTTTCCTATAATAGGCTGGGTTGGAATTTTTCTGCTTCATCTCGTCAACCCATGGGCTAGCCCATATTACCACGATCACGAAGATATGTGGAATGTGTTAATTTTAAATTGAGAGCATTCAAATTGATATTAGACAATTAAACGTTATATGTGATTCAAAATTTCAAATAACTTATAAATATTCAATTTTTTGGCAATGATAATTTAATAGTATAATTTAATGTAAAAAGTTATAATTTAAATTTTGAACTACCCACATTAAATTTAGAGACTTCAGGTAGGACCCAATGCCCGCCCCAACCCCCAACATCATTTTCTAATCCACGGGTTGACTTAACCTATTTCCCAAGTTACAACTTGACTCAACACAAGGCAGACCAAATTCTTACTTTCCAAGGTCGAAGTTATGTTTAAGTCAACCTACAGCAAATTGCAAAATACTCTGTTTTTTTTTTTTTGTGACCATGAGCAAAATACTCTATTTGATTCTTTGATTTATGCAGGTTACTTTCTAAAAGAATTTTATGATAAAGAATGCAAGCTCCTTTATAAAAGTTAGTAGAGCATTAAGTACTTTACTTTTAAAAATATTCTTCTTGTCAATTTTTAATGAATTATGTTTTTAAAATTTATGATATTTATTAAAAGTAAAAATGGAAATCAAAGCTATTTTAGATAGATTTAGTAATCACATTAACTTTTTCATGCTAATAAAAAATTAAAAGTAATTTTAGTCAAATGAAATTCAAATGAAAATGCTTAGAATTTTAAGGTGAAATTTACTTATGGAGGACATTTCTATGGGTAGCATTAAATATGGTTTTTAAATTGCACCCCAATTCTCTATAAGTATATTACTCCCTCCTACCCTTTTATAAGATACAAAATACAAATAACCGAATTATATAGATAAACAAACTAATTAAAATTAGTTAAAGACAATAAATATGTAAAAAAATGTAACTCATTTTTTAAAAACACTCTTATTTATTAAAAAAAGGTGGGTAAGAGAGAGAATGAGTGAAAAAGTGATGAGAGGGACATATAATTAAGTGAGAATGATAAATATTTAGACATTTCCAAAGTATATCTAATATAAAGAAATATATCCATTGTATCTTATAAAAGGAAAGGAGGTAGTATCTTTCTAAGTTATGTCCAAAAAAAGAGATTTAATGAAATATTAAGTCAGAAAATAATTGAGAATTGGAAATAGTTGAATAGTCAACAATTCTGGAAAAGTTTACTGAGAAAGACTGACTTTTGAGTTGTAGGGAGTAGCGACTTGTTCTTGAATTCTTATTTCTATATATTTTTCGGGCCATTTTCATATCCCTCTACATTTGTCTTCATTGTTTCTTTCATTGATTTAATAATGATGATTCGATGGCGAAAAAAAAATTAATAATGATGAATTTGTCTCACACTCAACATCAGTCTCTCTTTCTATATATATAAATATAAGAAACATATTTAAATTTATTTAAATATGCAAGGAAGGGAAATTAATATATTAATTTATGAGTTTCCGCAATTATGTACCGGTCCCTATACCGCTTTAATAACCAACTAGCCAGATGTATCTCCCATGCGCTGTCCGAAAGTTATCCCCAGAGGTATTAATTGTTTTTTTTTTTCCGGCCCTTCCTAGAGGTATTAATTGTTACAACAATACTCGCTCTGCTAACTTGCCCGTGGTAGACAATCTGAACGATGCCCTTATTGGGCTACAACAATACTCCCTCTAATTTTGAATATAAGAAGAAATTTTTGTGAATGGTCTAATTTCTACTGTAAGATATAGTTTAATTTTGTCTTATCATTTAATGTTTTTTATTCAATTTTACTCTAATTAATTATATGCCTCTCTTATCTATTTTTTTCACTCAAAGTGTGTGTTTGAATTGACAATGGCAAAAATGATTTTTGTTTCAATATGACTTTTGGAAACTATGATTAGGTAAATGTCTGATAATGTAATGTGATTTATGTTTAGATTGGTGGTAGTAGAAGTGGCTTTTTATAAACTTAAACTTATTTAGATGATTATTTGGTAAGCAAGTTTAGATGCAAAAAAAAATAAAAATAAAAAAAGACATGAATCTTATTAAATAATAAGTATTTATTATATGTATATATTGTGCTAATTTTAAGAGAAATACTAAAATTAATATTATAAAAAGTAAAAGAAGTTAAATTATTATTGGGAAAATTTCCAAAATGGTAACATACTTATATTTTAGGAAAAGTTGGGAAGAATTCTCCATTGAAAATTTTTCACTAGTTTATTTTTTAATCGAAACTAATTTTCTCTAAAATTTTTATTTGATTTCTGTTCATATTCTTTGGATTGACTATAACCAGAAAATTAATGGGTCTTTTAGTAAATTTATCCTTTCTCCATTAAAAAGAAAGGTGAGACCCATTAAAAATATTGTTTCTCTCTCTACACTGGAATGCAGAAGCCACACCAATAAGCATCTTATTTTGGTTTATGATTTAAAACTTAAAAGTGGCTTTTTCTACAAACGCTAAAGGCCTGTTTGAGAAAGAGACAAGAGAAGGAAAATGCACGCTAAGGACAACAAATGCACATCAACAGTAAAAGAGGGTGTTTAGGTTCACACCTTTTTTTTTTTTGACTAACAAATTGGATTACATTAATCTCTCACAGATTAATACAGAACACCTGTCGACCATAGGCCCAGGTCTAAACCCTATTCCATCAACCACCGTCTATAAGATGAGTGGATGGTGGATGATCTAAGACGACAAAATTGCCAAGGCAACTATGGGATAGCTTAGCTAAGTAATTGGCATGTCGATTTTGATCCTTAGGGATATGTCTAATGCGAATATGCCAGTCTCTCGACAACCAAAGCCTAGCCTCGTCTATGACCTTTCTAAAGGGGTGTGTATGCTTACAGCCCCTAGTAAGTAAATTAACAGCTTCAATACAATCAGTACAGAGAATAAGCTTCTTGAGATTCCTACTCTAGTATAATTGGAGTCCCTGGGTGATTGCGATGATTTCAGCAATTATTGGGGGCACCTGGGTAAGTCTGCACATGTACCCGCACACCCAACCTCCATCCTCGTCTCTGATGACTCTCGCACTTCCACTTTGACCCGAGTCGAGAACAGAGCCATCTGCTTTAAGTGTATGGACTCCCTGCTCCCTCGCTGGTTGATCTCCAGTCCCATTCACCGCTTGGTTATAAAAGTTGCAGTGAGTGCTTAAATCCATATCCCAGCTTGCTCGAAAGAAACTCGAATGGGCATTGTGATAGTCGAAATTGACCTCCTCTCCAAACAGTTTTCGGCATCTGTCGATCCATATGTCCCAGCAAGCATACCTAAACAGGGTTGGCCAATTGACTTTCTTCGTGAAATCCCGACCCGCAGCATGCTTCAGGTTCCATTCAATCCATTCAGCTCCCTGCAAATTGGTAAAATTTTCCCACATACCTGGTTTGACAATTGAGATCCACCTTTCACGAGCGTTAACACAATCTCTAAGGAGGTACATCAAGTCCTCTTCCTGGACACATTGAAACGGGCAAGAGGCAAGGTTAGATATACCCCTCCTAGTCCGGAGTTGTGCTGTATGAGCTCTTCCGTACGCCGCCAGCCACATGAAGGCTTTGATCTTCTCGGGAATTTGCCATTTCCATAGCATTCTCCATAAGCTTGAATTTGACCTGTCAACACCTGCAGAAATAAACTTGTACGCAGAACTAACAGAAAAACAACCATCCGAGGACGGCTTCCAAAAATACTTATCTTCCCCTCCGTCCTCACATGGAGGACTGGCGGAAATGATTTTGCGAACAATGTGATCTAGAACCAGCTTCTAATTCTAATAATGTCCCAATCGCCCCAAGGATTAATGAAATTGCACACCTTTTCCTCCTGGTCCATAAATCCCTCCCGTCCTGGAACTAAGTCAATCAAAGGACAGTTAATCTCTGACCAGTTGTCGAACCAAAAGGAAGCAGACGCACCATTGCCTATTTTGACTCCTAAACCTCTCCGGAATTTGTCCCAAACAGAGCAAATATCCTTCCAGGTTGAGGAACTGCTTTTTCTAGGCCTGGGCCCATCCATATTTCCCATTTATATTTCCTTCTCAGAACTTGAACCCATAACTTTTCCTTATCATTCAGCATCTGCCAGCAGAGTTTCATCATGAAAGCCTCGTTCTGTTTACACATGTCTCGAATCCCCAAACCACCTTCTTTTTTATCCTTTGTAATCTGGTCCCAAGAAATGAGGTGGAGTTTTTTCTGATCGTCTTTCTTATCCCAAAGAAATTTCCTGCTTTTTTTTTCAGATAATTTAAAATGCCCTTCGGAATCAACATAGTCTGCATCTGATAAGAAGGCAAGGCCGAAAGGACAGCTTTTATGAGAGTTGTTCTTCCTGTAAAGATCAAGCAACCCCGTTTCCATCCGGAAATCTTTTTCATAGCTTTTTCCATAATGGGCACAAAAGTAATTTTCGTAACTCTTTTATGAATTAGCAGAATCCCCAGGTATTTCCCCAAATCTGCCGTTAAACCTATGCCCATCTTTCTATTGAGATCGTAAGCTCTGGAGAAATGAACCCCCTTCGAGAAGCAAACTTTAGTCTTATCATAATTCATTTTTTGACCCGACATATTACAAAAAGACTGCATACAATTAAGAATAACCTCCACCTGATTCTCAGTGGCCTCTCCAAATAAAATAAGGTCATCCGCAAAGAACAAGTGAGAGATCTTAGGGCCATTCCTATTCAACTTAATCGGCTTCCATTCCTCCCTTTCAATAGCATCCCGAATAATATGATTTAAACGTTCCATGCACAGGGTGAAAATAAAGGGAGATAAGGGGTCCCCTTGTCGAATTTCGAGAGTGGCACTGAAACTCTCATTGGCTTCCCCATTCCATAGGACCTGAAATGATGGGCTTGTAATACACGCCATAATAACATTACAGATTCTCCCCTCAATACCCACTGATCTAAGAGTGTCATATATGAAAGGCCATTCTAGACGATCATAGGCTTTCTCAAGATCCACTTTAACTGCCATCCAACCAAGCCTCCCAGATTTAGTCTTCATAGAATGTATACTTCTTGTACAATGATAATGTTATCACTACTTTGACGTCCCACAATGAAGCTACATTGATGAGAACCAACCACTTTTCCCATAATATCACGAAGATGACGGCTCAGGATTTTGGTAATAATCTTGTAGCTAATATTACAAAGAGATATAGGCCTAAAGTCCCTGATTGTCTCTGGGTTTTCAACCTTAGGAATAAGGACAAAGTTAGTATTATTAATATCTTTAACACACTCAGGCTCTTGGAATACCGTCATAACCAAGTCAGTGATGTGACTCTTAAGACTAGCCCAGTACTCCTGGTAAAACACTGCCTGTATTCCATCAGGGCCAGGGGCTTTAAAAGCCCCAATATCAAAAGTTGCATTCTTAATTTCCTCCTTAGATAAATCAGCATGAATCTTATCATATTGAATCGATGTTAAAGTAGCAAAACAATTATGCGTCACAACAGGCCTGTAATTGCTCACCTCACTTCTGAAAAGTTCTTTATAATATTGATTAGCCATGTTTTTTAACACAGTTTGGTCAAAATTCCAAACACCATTTAAACTTTTCAGGCCATCAATTCTATTCCGCCTTCTCCGTATCAGCGCAATAGTGTGAAAAAATGTGCTATTTTTATCCCCCCATTTCAGCCAATTACACCTCGACTTCTGGTACTACAGAAGCTCTTCTTGGGCAAGGACTTTATTGTATTCTTTCCACAATTCATTCTCAACCTGGGCTAAATGTTGGCTATCCCGTCTTGCCCTTGATCTTTCCACTCCCTCAATCCGATGCAAAATATTTTTCTTCTTACCATTCAAGTTCCCCACCTTTCTAATATTCCATCTACGAGCCTGTTTAGTAAAATTACTCACCTTCTGATTCCAACCTCCTGTACTCCAAGCTTGTGTAACAAGATCCCCAAACCCCTCTTCAAGGAGCCAGGCCGCTTGACAACGAAAAATAGGTTTAGGTTTGTACTGAGCTTGAGATTGAGCAGTTATGACCAAGATTGGACGGTGATCAGAGCCAAATTTACTTAAATGGTAAGTCTTTGTGAATGGGTAAGCAATGTTCCAATCTTGATTAAAAAAAGCCCAATCTAATTTTTCTTTAAGCATATCGTGCCCTCATGTAAAACGGTCACCCACAATATCAGTTTCAATGAGCTGAGTCCTAGAAATACAGTCCTGAAATTGTCTCATAGAACTGATATTCGGTTCAGAACCACCTCTTTTGTCATCCGTATAAAGATAAGCATTAAAATCACCGATCACTAACCAAGCAATAGCAACAGTAAGGCTCAATTCATTTATCTCATCCTAGAGAGTCTGTCTAAGAACACAAGTAGTTTCAGCATAAATACATGAAAGAACAAACTCTCTAGGTTTATTGACCACCGTAACCTTAACATGGATAGCTTGGGTAGAAGAGGAGATGTATTCCAACATAAAGTTTTCTGTGTTCCACAAGACCCAAATCCCACCTGCATAACCCGTAACTTCCAGACGCAGCCAAGTATTAAAACCCAATTTTCTAATAATTTTATCAGCTCTACTCTCACTAACCCGAGTTTCAGTGAGAATCAAAATACCAACTTCCTTCCCATTAATCACATCTCGACCCTACCAGGAAAATTTTTTGCCCCGGCTCCCCTGCAATTCCAAGCTAATATATTTCTATTAATCATAAATAGATAAGTATAGAGAAAGAACCTGATTTGAGCTAATGTATCAAATCCTCCGAGTGTGAGAGCTCCATGATCTCATCTACTACCAGTCCTGCTGCACCTTCTGTCTGCGCATACCTGTCCTTGTCCTTTTCATAGTCTGCTCTATCTTGAACTTGACTCACGACCATGACGCCATCAGTAGCGTTACTTCGGTTTAGCTGTTCGGTTCCCATGCAGCTATCTCCCTGGTGAACTTGTTGTGGGACTTTATTCAAAGTATCTTCATTACCTTGATTCTGTTCTAGCGATATTGTGCTCACTGGGCTCGGATTATTTGCATCAAAGTGATCCATTAAAGCCACCCTTTCTTTGTGTTGGGCATCCTCCACTTGTTTAGCTATTTCAGCTGGCCCATTTTGCGACATGGACCCACAAACCAGCCTATGGCTTCTCCCATTTCCACCTTGCTTTTTCCTAATCAGGCCCAGTGGTTTTTTCTGCCCTTGAGGACTTGGATTTTTCTTGTTTTTTGTAATACTTAGAATTGGGCTTAGTTTTGTTCTCTTTGTAGGCCCACACCCTCGTGACTCAAGCCCCCTCGGTCCCTTCCCTTCTATTACCATATCCAATTCATTCCTCACTCCTTCTGCACACTCCACCGAGCCAGCATCGTCCTGAACCTGAGCACTCTTCATATCCGTCCCAGTCGTCTCTGCTGTCTTGGTCTTCCCCAGATGACGCTCACCTAACTCTGATTTTGTGCCGCTGGACTCCCCCAACCCAAATACCGAGGGTGGAGGTTTTAGCCGTTGTGAGAATTTCCCCTCACCGATTCTCGCAACTATCAGATCTGGTTCCTTCTTCCTCCATATTACTTCCTGCCCTTTCTTTTGAATTTTGGGTAGCTTCTCTTGTGATAAGACGTTTGGCTCTAGGTTTTTCAGAACATAGAACCTCGAGCCACTACCTCTGTCGGCTCCCCTTCCATTTTGCTGGACTTTTTGCTTCAATTTCAATTGTGTCTTCCTGTCACTTTCAGCAAGGTATGGGCGCGATCTATTCCTAGGCTTTACCTGCATCCACTCGCCGTACGCCTCTTCCGCCTTGACTCCCGACACAGAAACCAAAGATAGCTTATGTTCTTCTTCCCTGTCATCGACGGTCATCAGAGATGCCGCCGAGATGCCCTGTTCTCCGGTGGTGTTCTTAGTTACTGCTTTCAGTTTGCATTTATCAGCTATATGCCCATAAATCCCGCATGAGAAACATATTTCATTAAGACCCTCATACTCCACAGGGTACACGTGATTTCTGAGCATAAATCTTGACTGTAACTTCTTGTTCAAATCTACCTCCACGCTCACTCTAGCGTATTTCCCCCTTTCTACTGCGTGCTTGTTGACTCCGTGATGCGCCAGTGTATTCATATCCACTTTTAATGTACACCCAATCAAATTCCCAATTTCAAACATGCAATCCTCCGAGTACATGTGTAGAGGTAGTGTGGGGATCCTAATCCAAACTGCAACTTTCCTCACCTTATTGCAATATGGATTGAAATTAGGACTCCATCTTTGGACTGCCATATAGTGACCCTGAATCAACCACGGTCCATCAAACAGAAGCTTTGAGCAAAGTGATTTTTCTACAGTCCTGAAGACAAAGTAGTTGTTAGGAAGATCAACTAACTCAAAATTTTCCGATCTTAGAAGCCATTTAATTCTGTCCTTCATCATATGCAGATTTGAGTTTTTTCCCAAAACAGTCAATATCAGGGCATCCCTCCATGGCCTACATAATTCCTTCAATCTGTCGTTTGGTAGTTGTAGGGAGGGTATTGATCCTAGTGACTTTTTTTGTTCCTTTGTTAAGACAGGGGCCAATTCCTCTTCTTCTTTAAGCCACTCTTGCATTTGCTCATCCAAGCTTTTTTATGCTATCTGTGCCTCCTCTCCCAGCAATTTAGTTTTATAAGATATTTGGCTTCTTGCTTGTTTCATTCCCGTCTGAGTTATCTGTCCTGGAACCATCAGCTTACCTTGGTCATTTCCAACTTCCATCTCTTCTGCCACATTTGTCCACCCACTATTTCTAGTCATTTTCCTGTCATTCATTGGTTCTTCGGATGGCATTTTTTTGATGCTCCTGCCTAGTAAATCATCCTCCTCCTTAGTAATTCCTTCACCACCATCTGATTTGGATTCAGCATTCAACAAAGGAATTGTGTTTGCGAAAACCCAGTTCACACTTTTTTTTAAAGCTCTTCAAGCCCCATCACATAATTCCCATAAAACAACTTTTTGTTGCTTTTTCCTTTTGCTGCCTCTCTACCATGGAAAGAAAATGTATGATTTGCAAGATTTTCACCAAGAGAAAATTAATTATTATTATTGTATATAATTTTAATTACTCTTTCAAATTATCACTATATATATATATATATATATATAATATGTATTTCATTAAAAATATATGTATTATTTAACAATATTCATGTTTTTTAGTCATTTTCCATCTAAACTTGTTTTTCAAATTATCATTCAAACAAGTTTTAATTTGAAAAAAAAAGTCACTTTTGCTATTGTTAAACCAAATATAAATCACATTACACCACCTAAACTCTACCTTAACTTAAGTTTTCAAAAGTTATATTGAAAAAAAAAAGTTACTTCTGCCATTGTCAATCTAAACAGACACTAAATGGGTTAAAAACACATCCAAACACTCCTGAAAATTTTTGCCCTCAAAAAACTATCCCAAACACACTTATTGTCTCTCATTTTTTTTCCACTCACCCTCAATCTCTATAAAATCCGGGGTTTTTTTAAGAAAATAAGTTATGTTTTTACATATTTATTATCTTTAACCAATAACTAACTTTTTTATTTGCATAATTTAGTTATTTGGTGCTTATTTTTGAAAGTGGTGGCAGTATGCATGAAGCTATATCTTTGATTTGAACGCATAGAAACTAGAGCCGGGAATACGGCCTGGCCCTTCACGGGCTCGGGCCTAAACGGGTCGTAGGGTTGGAAATAGGCCAGGCCGGCTGACAGAGGCCTCCGGCCTGGCCTGTTATAGGCCTGTTCAGGCCTGGCCTGACAGGCTATCAGGCCAGGCCAAGGCCTCTTTGGAGGCCTATTTCCCTTAACAGGCCAGGCCAAGGCCTTGTGACAGGCCTGTCAGGCCGGCCTGAGCCTGTAAGGTTTATAAAAAAAAAAAAAAATTAAGTACCCCCCACAGCGCCACTCGCCCACCCCTCTTCTCTAATGTCTAAACCTAATTCCTACATCAGTTCACTGTGCGCTCTCAGCTCTCAGCCTCTCACGGACTCACGCACGGTCTCATCGGCTCACCGCTCTGCCTCGCTGGTCGCTGCCGTCGGCGCTCGCACAGTCGCACTCTGCCTCGCTGTCGCTGCTCTGCCTCGCTGTCGCTGGTCGCTGCTCTGCCTCGCACAGTCGCACGACTCGGTGAGACGGTGACCCAGTTCCCTCTGCCTCGCTGGTCGCTGCTCTGCCTCGCACCGTCGCACGACTCGGTGACCCAGTCCCCTCCGTGAAGCTCTGCCTCGCACCGTCGCACGACTAACAATTTACTGTGAGTTTTGGAATCTTCTAGCTTTAGTTTTGAAAAATTAGTGACAAGTTAATCTCTAAAAATAATAAACTTGAATGTTAGTTAATAAGGATCTTATTATCTTGGATGATTAACTGATATAGTTGAAAACTAAAATTTCATAGGTCTAATACTCACAGTTGGGAAGCATGTTTACCCATTCAATTTTCAGAATGGAACCTTGATTGGTGGGGGAAAGCTGGATCCGCGTATTCCTGTAAGTTCCAAGTCTTTCTAGCAATTCTTCTCTAGTGTTACTTCCTTCTTGATTATGATACGGCCCAGATTTGATTTTCTTCTTTTTCTCATGAGAAAAAAGGTCAAATACAATGAATTTGATTTCTAATGCTAATATAATTAATTTGTCGCTTTGGCTGCAATGTTTTTTTCCTTATCTTCATATATTTGATAGATTTCCTTCCTGGTCAATACCGATACACCTGGAGTAGTTAGAAATTATCACAACAGCATTTATCATAATCCAGGATATTGACAAGCATACAGGTTAAACTGAAGTTTTAATTTTTGTATACCCACCATGAGAGAAATACCTTCAAGAACCAATTGAGGCTCATAAATGTTGTCCCCCTTATAACCTCTTGACAATCTATTCATGTGCAGTACTCATCTCTCGAGGTTAGTAATCTGATTCATGTGTAATCCTCATGACTTTTTTTTTTCCAAATGAGGGGAAAAAAAAAACAATTGAAGTGGCACATTTTGCTTTTCACATTTCAGATTAGTGATCAAGAAGATCTTATAGTATGGATGCGCACTGCCGCTCTCCCTAGCTTCCGGAAGCTGTATGGCAAAATTGAAGAGGATCTGGATGCGGATGACGTCGTTGTCGTCGACCTATGGAACAACTACAACACTTACAGTTTTGGTGGAAAAAAGAAGATTGTTCTGTCAACATCAAGCTGGCTGGGTGGCAAGAATGATTTTCTTGGACTCGCAAATCTTTTTGTGGGTTCCTCTTGTATATTGATCTCCTTCATCTTCTTGTTGCTTCATGTGAAAAATCCCAGGTAATTATTATAGTATATAAAATGATACAGGTCTGGTAGCGTTTTGTCATTCTTTCCAACTGATTCCAATTTCATGTTGTCCATACTGAAATATCCCTATCAGTTGGCCCACTATCCCTAACTAATATAATTACTGGATTTCATTAATTTTTTTCAAGGCCTTTGAAGGAGAAGAAGAAATTATTTTGAAGATTTGATGTGAAGGTGAGAATTAGCTTCAAATTAGTTAGTTATTAGCTTCAAATTAGCTTCAAACTCTGTGTAGAAGAAGAATCATTAGCTTCAAATTAGCTAGTTAGTTATGTATGCAGGCAATACTAGTATATTATAGAATTATAAAATGTAAAGCAAAGCTCTGTTTATTTGCTACTTTTGATTCTGGTTATTTGCTCCTTTTGATTCATGCAATGGTGTTCTCTATCAGGAAAAAAAAAAATCTGATACTCCTAGGCCTGTGTTAGGCCTGTTTGTGTCGGCCTGTTTTGGCCTGTTAGGTGTCGGCCTGTCGGCCTGTCGGCCTGTTTGGCCTGTTAGGATCTTTTACAAATTCCAGGCTTTCTTAACAGGCCACAGGCCAGGCCAGGCCTGTGTACAGGCCAGGCTTAGGCCTAATAACAAGCCTGCAACAGGCCACAGGCCAGGCTCAGGCCGTCTTGTGCCTTAACAGGCCAGGCCTGTTAAGGCACAAGCCTGGCCTGGCCTGGCCTGATTCCACCCCTAACGGGTCGGCCCGTTTATATCCGCTTCCTAAAAAATCCTCAATTTTTAAAGCCCGCGACCCTACATGACTGGCCCTTCACGGGCTCAAGCTTAAACTGACTTAAACTCATTTTAATTAAAAATATATATTTTTCAAGTTTTACAATTTATTTATTATTTTGCTTTAAATTGAGATACATTATTTTTAAAACTTATAAATTTTTAGTTAAAATAATCATCTAATGTTCAATTAGCCTCTTTTTTAAAGTTTAAATGAATAAATCATTGTAGAAAATAAAATAAATCAAACAATTTAATAAGTATTTACCTGTTACTAATACTCTATTAGGTACTTATGTGTCTCTCATATTGATAATTTGATATAATGATATTATATATGTTAATTTATTTTTAAAAAATATTAAATGGGATTAAAAGAGCAAACCCTACAGGGTTGCAAGACCGGCCCTTTTAGGCCCACTTCATGTTTTAGCCTCTAAATCATAAGCTCGACCCTTGCAAGGCTCAGACCTAAACGGGCTGGCCCTACGAGCTCGGCCCGAATTCTTGGCTCTAATAGCAACAATTAAACAAAATTCAGAATGGGTATGGAGTGTGAAGGGATTGCAGAGAGATACATGTTGGATCAATGAGACAAGGCATATTTGTCATTATAATCTTGATAATAAATATTTGACATTATAGTATGTTTGAAACGAGACATATTAATTGAGTTTCATTAAATTTTCTTGAAATATTTTTTGTTACAATTTATCCAATAACAAACAAAGAGATTTTTTAAAAAAATAGAAAAAAAAACTGATATCCTTAAAGAACGCTGTCCGTTTAAATTAGGAAATGTAAATTGTTTATATAACCAACTCTTATTATTAATATTATTATTGGATTGGACACATGCTTGTAAAAAGTATAAGAAGCCATTGGGTTATTGGAATAAATGAAAACGGAGTGGAACATAAATAAAAACAACAATAAAGTGACGAAAATGGGGAAGGGGAGATAGGCCAACAGTACAATTCAAGAGGGAGGATAAGTAATACTACTTCTTGTCTTTAATATAAGAGTTAGTTGGGTTTGAATTTGATTATAAATATAAAATTTCTATACATTTTGTCTTGAAGTATAATAATTTTTTCCCAAGTACCCTTTCTTATTTGGTAAATTAAATGTTTTCATCCAAAGATAGTTATGATGAAAAATTTTTGGGAAAACCAATCCTTATTTAT
This sequence comes from Inga leiocalycina, assembly GCA_963242795.1. NCBI lineage: Eukaryota > Viridiplantae > Streptophyta > Magnoliopsida > Fabales > Fabaceae > Inga > Inga leiocalycina. Next base: position 68,337,683 of record OY725321.1, read on the forward strand.
TATGAATAACTAATATAATTAATTTTCTTAATTTATTCAAATTAGTTATTTATCTTATAGGAGATAGTAGTTAAAATGAAAAATTTTATATTAATAAATTATTGATTGAGGTGGTAAGGGGTTTCATCCTGTAAATATAAGAATACAAATTTAAATTCTAGAAGTGTATTTGTTGGGAAACCTTTGATCAAAGGGGCAAAAAAAAAAAAGGAAAAGTTCTTTGAGTTGGGAGCCACGATTCATGAGGTGGGTGTTGATTTCTATAATTGTTGAATTGGGCCTTCCCATGGGAATGATGATAGCGAGCTAAAGGCCCAACCAAGACAATATGACAAAACGAGGGTAACATTCCCATTTTTAAGTCACTAGTGTGGAGAGGTTTCTTTTCCCAAAAAAAAAAAAACGAATTAAATAAATGTCCTCTAATATCAGTTCTATGGCTGGTGTAGAAGGTACTTCCTCCCTCCGTTTCAAAATATAATATTTAAATAACTAAACCACACAATATCAGCTAATTACCCCCAAACAAGGAAATAGAGTTCGTAATTGAGACTAAGCTTATAACAAGACCGATATCCAAAGCCCCATATAGAATGATATTAAGAGAAATAGTAGAGTTGAATAAGTAAATTGAGGAGCTGCTAAAGAAAGGGTTTATCAGACCTAGCGTCTCACTATGGGGAGCTCCAATGCTCTTCGTTAAAATGAAAGAACAAGAAAAATGTTTCTCCTAACAGCCAATTTGAAAAGGTTCCATCCATATATGATAACAAAACTTGATGAAGAATATCCCAGTCCTCTGTTCTTGTTAGTAAACTCTAATCATTATCTGATTAAAATTATTTTCATTAATACAATTATCTAATATTCCGTATGATATTATTGAATTCGGTTTGATCATTATTAAATTCAATTGGACAGTTTTTGGCAAATAAAATGGTGATAGACTGGTCAATGTGATTTTTTTCGTAACTCTTGATATTACATGAGGAATCAACTTCTTTCATTTTTTTTTTTTTTTTTGCTATATAGCCATCTACCATTCGAATATTGTTGGGGTTATTTGGAGTCTCTCTCAAAAATGTTATGTTTCATTTATATAGATTCAAACTCGAGACAATACATTTAAGCGATCAAAACCCCTTCTTCTTGTATTTTTTTGGGGCAACAATCAAAATCCATTCTATTAAGATCAATGCTTGTTGGTTCAATTCTTTTATTTTTGATACTATGTAACAACCTCACATGACTTGGGCATGATAGTTGATCAAAGATAAGGCCCAATAGATGCCCAAATAGAAGAATGGGAAGCTGCACATATTGGAAGGCCAGACTCAACATATAATAAGGACAAATACCCTTACAAATGGTGTGAATGATTTGTGTGTGATTTTCTTTTTAGTCCCATTCTCGGGAATGATTTGTGTGTGATCTTTTTTCTGTGGCGCTTTTTCTTCCCCTTTCTAGAATTCTGCTACTCTATTTCTTGTGAAATTCTTTATATCAGTGAGTTATTTTATGACATCTTGCTTTTATTCATTATATCTTTGAGTTATTTTATGACCATTATATATTATCATCCAATATATGGTTCGGATTCGTAGTTACCTCTCCCAACTAAGTGATTTAGTCAACTTTAAAATACAATTTCTTTTTCAAAATTTGAGACCAAATAGTACCCATCAAAGTGCTCGTTTGGGATAGTTTATTTTTGGGCAATAAGTGCTTATAATTCGTGATTCACGGTATACGAGGTAAGTATATGAGAGGAGTTTTATCTCGGCTTGCGTAATAAGCATTTATATTCAAAAAATAAGTATTCCCAAACATACACAAACTTAGATATTATGGGTTCGGGCCCAATGACTAATTAGGCATGGGCCTACAATGTTGTTCAAAGTGTATTTTGGGTAGAGCCAGGAATACGGGCTGGCCTTTCACGGGCTTAGGTCTAAATGGGCCATCCTGTTTAGGCTCATTTCCTAAAAATTTTCATATTTTTTAAGCCTGCGGCTCTACAAGGCCGGCCCTTCACGGGCTCAGCGGCCCTTTACGAGCTCAGGTCTAAACGGGCTTAAACTCATTTTAATTAAAAAAAAAAAATCTTTTTCAAGTTTTACAATTTATTTATTATATTGCTTTAAATTGAGATACATTATTTTTAAAACTCATAAGTGCCGTTTGGTTCACGGAATCGGAAGGAATGTAATGTAATGTAATACAATGTAATGGAATGTAATGCAATAGTGATTACATGAATTCGTTTGGTTCATCATTAGGGAAAGATGATGCATAAGCATGAAAATGTTTGGTTGGATTACATCAAACAAGGGAATACATGATAATAACACATGAAAAGACAAAATTACCCCTGCCTATATATATATGTATAATGACTTGAAATTTTCTATTATTTTACAAGTATGTGTAATAACCCTATCCACACCTATAATAATCAATTAATAGACAAAATTACCCCTTGTCCATATGTATAACAACAATTTTATTAACTTAACAACTCGTATAAGTTGAATCTTCCTCATGTATATAATAATAAATTAAAGTATAATGCATGTTTATTAATTTTTGTGTGTGTATTATATAACAAGAAGTATAATTTTTATGTAAATCAAAACTGAGCCAATAAGCCAATATATAAATCCATGCATAAGAACCAATAAGCAGTGTTCTATTTTTTTTTTCACCGAAGAGAATAGATAAGTAGGGTTTATTTGTGGGTAATATGGTCAATTTTATTTGTGGGTAATATGCATAAGAACCAATAAGCAGTGTTCTGTTTTTTTTCACCGAAGAGAATAGATAAGTAGGGTTTATTTGTGGGTAATATGGTCAATTTTAAAAGTTATAATGATAATATTGTCTTTTCCACTGGATTACAGGATGCCTGCATCCTCATTCATTAGCTTTGGCAGTGTAATGATGTAATCAAGATTACAAATGTAATCCTCTTTACATCATAATAAGCCCAACCAAACATTGTAATCAGCCTATTAAAATAGGATTACATGTAATCCCCTCCCATGCAATTGAACCAAACGTGCCAATAAAGTTTTAGTTAAAATAATTATCTAATGTCAATATTAGCATTTTTTTTTAAAGTTTAAATAAATAAACCATTGTAGAAAATAAAATAAATCAAACCAATTAATAAGTACTTGATTGTTACTAATACTCTATTAGGCACTTAGGTGTCTCTCATATTAATAATTTGATATAATGATATTATATTTATTAAATAATTTTTAAAAAAATATTAAACGGGCCTAAAAAGGTCGGCCCTACAGGGCTGCACCCCTTTTTTGGCCCGCTTTCTTTTTTAACTTCTAAATCATAAACCTAACCCTTGACGGGCTCGGGCCTAAACGGGCCGGCCCGATTTATCGGCTGTAATTTTGGGCCACACACTTCATAGGACCTGAACTTTATATATATATATATATATATATATATTACTTTTTTTTAATAATAATAAAATACCCGCCCTGCTATTTTTATTTTTAAAAGAGAGCAAATACAAATGAAAAATGGCGCCACTCGTTGTTCTGTATGATGAGCATATAAGAATGATTACATTGATGTGCATGACGATGCCATAACATAAGACTATATTGTAAGAATATTTTAGATTTGAATTTTTTATTACGATTAGATTCATCCATTACTTATAATGTTTAAACAATAGTAATACTGAGAGGCTGTCTCTTTTTGAGTTTTTCTCTCCCCTTCCTCTCTACTGCTTGGGTGGTGGGAGCTCTACTCTTGCTGTTGGGCGAGCTTTTTCCACAATGTCTCCCCCTTCAATTTCGGCCGGGTAGAGATATCCATATTTTTGTGTTGATTTTCTTTGTGATAATAAATCGAGTTAGGAGTTTCAATGGCAGCAAATCTCACCTGGTGGCTACGTTTCATGGTTTTGTGGATTGAGAATTGGTAACTATAGTCTTATATATTGTTGGCCTCATCTTTCAAAAGGCTATTATGGATTGTTGATAACGGCAAATTCTAAACGTATGTCATGGTTGAAACCGTGCGGTTCGTTGTGCAATTGACGGTTTCTCTGTCTTCATCTATTTTATTGGTGTTTATGAGTGCTTTTCCTTCTATGAGATCTTTTCATGAAGTTTCTTCAACAACCACTCTGGTTGCTTATTACCGATAATAGTAGTGGATCCTTCGGGATAATCCACCGAACAATCACTTCTTACGATGGTTTGTCTGTCGGTGACAACATTTTTTTACCCATAAATTCCAATAAAGGGATTATGAAGACGGTAGGGTTCTTGGTTGTAGCGGTAGCTCCTTCTCACCTATTTTAAGGTTCTTTACATTATTATGTATTTGGACTTTTGTAACATCCCAAATTTTATTCACCAAGAATATATTATAATTATTATATATATTCAATGAAATGGTGAATATTTAAGGCCAAAAGAATTAAATATTGAAAATTGAAGGTTGAATAGTGTTTTCAGTGAAATCGCCTGCGAGGCAGTGAGATTGTCATATAGTTTTGGAAGACCAAATGATGACCAAAAATTATGAAATTTTACAGGGTGAAAGTAGACATCCTAAGCTTTAATTTGATAGGTCATATGACTCAATTGAAGCTATGTACAAAAAGATATGAATTTTTGAAGTTAATCCAGAAAATCTGGAAAGTTTCTGGAGCAGCGGTCAAAGATTTAAAATCTGGGAATAATATGATCATTTCCAGTAAAATTCCATATTTTTCCTTGAAACTAGACTCAATGAGGGTTCCATAGGCTTTGGAATCGACTCGAAACGATGTCTACAAAATTAGTTATGATTTTTCAAAGTTAAGGCAGAAAATCTGCCAGAATTGGCATTATTCCGAAAATTGAAAATGAAAAGTGTTAGAAATTGATTAATGAAATTAAAATGCCAAGTGTCATGAACATATGAAGAGATAAGACCCAAGTACACTCATGATCACAAAGTATGACATAAAGTGGAAGGAGTATGGCTTAATGCAAGGTGTCATGAGGGCAATTAAAGTGTTCATGAAAGGTGGAAAAATCTTGACCATTGATGAGATCAAGGGTTAAGATGAAATATGAAGATAAGAGGTGAGATATTTTATGAAGCCATGCTTCATCTTTCTTGATCATTCCCACATCCAAACAACAAAGATAGAGAGAGAGGGAGAGCTTGGGAAATCTAGAGAGAAGGAGGAGAAATCTTAAGGTAAGATCTTGTGGATCCAAGTTTTAAGGCTTCCAATTTGTATAATCTCCTCTCTAATCTCTTCTTCTCCATGAAACACTATGTTTAGCAAGCAAATCTTGAGATCAAAGAGAAAGAGAGAGGAGGACTTCTAGAGGAAGAAAAAGAACTCAAGAAGGTAACTTCACAAATCCTAAGATTATGTTAGATGTGGTTGTTATTGATGATTATGGTTGGATTTGGTTATTTTGTTGAGTTTGTAAATTTGGAAAGTGCTAATCCTAAGGGGTTATGCTGCCCAAATTTCTTTGAATCATGGTTAAGAAGTGTTTAAGTGAGTTGATCAAAGATTAGAAGTGGAAAAGTACAAGTTTTAGAAGCTAAAACACAAAACTCCATTTTTCCTTATTTTGACCAATATTTCGGCCAGACCAGATCTGGTAGTAGGAGTTGGATTTTCATGAAATAAATGGTTCCATTGGACTCAGTGGGCAAAAATAGGTGGGGTTACAGTTGGGCATTTTTTCGGTAGAGGCCGAAAAAGCATAATTACGAAAACGCCACTGAAATCCCTAAATAGGGGCTGTCAAGGGTATTTTCGTAATTTGACCATGAATTTGGCAATTTCGAGGCCGGAAATGGATTCCTTGGGCGAAAATAAGTCAGAATAGCCCTAGTCAAAATTTTGGGAAAACGTGCCATCGGGCCGGGTACGGCGAGGCCGGGCCGGGTTCCCGGGGGCATTTTTGTAAATTTTCACCATAGACTAATATAACCACAATAAACACTATGGAAGAGTCTAAAATGATACTTGGATAGGTTATGACCTATTTCTGGTACATTTAATATTTTAGGACCGATTTGGAGGCCGGATACGACACGTTCTTCGAGACACCATTTAAAAGAGGATTATAAAGCTTTGAGGTAGGGACATTATCTTTCATACACTATGCCATAAGTTATGTGATTGTGTGGATGCCATTGTTTTGTAAATGCACTTTATTAATAACATGATTTGCCTAGAGAGAGGCTGTTAGTGCCGGAGGTGCACTTACACTGGGAGTTGGCAGAAGTCCAACCGGTGTAGATTGTGGGGCTGGGCCCTACTCATGTATACATGACGATGATGTGTTTATATTGTTCATTAATTTGTGCATACCTTGGCGCATGACATATTTACTTTTCGCACTTTCTATGAACGATATTATGTCTCTACGGGGATTCTTCGGAATCTCACCCTATTTTTAAACAAATACCTCAGCGAGTACCAGTGGGCCAAAGGGCAAAGATGTTGACGCCGGATAGTAAGCGGCACGTGTCTCGAGGCGAGGATATGAACGTGGTTATGCCTTAGTCTATGCCTTAATATTTTGGATAATTTGTAAATATTAAAACTTCCGCTGTATTTTCTGTTTCCGTCGACGAGCAATATCGGAATTGTAAACGAACGACGTTGGATTGTAAACGAATATTTTTATCAGTATAATTGTACTTTTTGTATGCCCATTGAATTCCGTCTTTATTACTCTTTGATTATCGAAATGGAAACGGGGGTTGACATTTTTGGTATCAGAGCTAATAAGCGGTTCTGGCATTATCAGAAATGTATACTGATAAGATTTTGCTTACATGGCGATAGGACATCATGGACGGTCCGATTGAGCCTGTGATTGAGATTAGCAGCGATAGCGGGATGACATTGACAGAGGTTGGTGAGACTGGAGATGCGCCAGAGGAAATTCCGTTGAAAGAGACGAGTGACCAAGAGTCTCAGGCAGAGCAGGTACAGGTGCTGTACAACCTGAAACCGGACATGGAGCTGTACTACCTTCTCATGGCCAAGCACTATAGGGCATTACAGAAGCATGATACCCCGAGGGGCCGGTATGATGCATTCCTTGATGGCGTAGAGACATTGTACCGACTGCTGATACCATTGGGGATTACGGTGACCGACGAGTGCTGGGTTCTGTCCACAATGCACTTCTTCCCAAATACAGCATTCTGGAATCGACAGAAGAACCTCATCGTCGAGCGGGGCCCGAAGGCGAACTTCTGGGTTTTCCGAAAGCACATCAGAAAGCTAGTGCGGGAGTTCATGTATACCGAACTGTAGTATGGGGCTTACGTGGGTTATTTTGGTGACCGGAGCTGACCGGCACGTACTTCAAGTTAAGGGCAGTTAGGTAGAGCCGACAGACAGAGAAAGGATTAGTTAGAGTTGGTTGTTTTGGATGGGTACAAGGAAATGATAGTATGAATATGTAAAAGACAATATGTCATGTACGATAGTATGTAGGATGTATCATATTTCTATTTCTCTGCACTACTATAAATAGTTATGATATGCTATGTATGACATATTTGTACCCTGACTACTTATGAAATGACAAGAATGCCCTTGCTCATGAATCAAAAATTAACTTTCCTCAATTTCGTGTAAAGTGAGTTATGGAAACAGTACAACTAGAAGATGGTGATAGTGGCCGTGGTAGAGGCCGAGGTAGAGGTAGGGGTCGAGGCTGAGGGCGCGGTAAACAAAGCACTTAGAGGCGATATCAGTACCCATATTGTAGTATCGGTGGTACTGGTGCATATGGAGATGATATCAGTATGGTATCGATGGTATCAGGATGGTATCAGTGGTATCAGGAAGTAGCATTATCAGTGCATGTAGAGGCAGTACTAGAACCCAGTTGATGGTATCGATGGTTTGAGTGCATATAATAATGATAGCCGCTATTGTGATAGTGGTATCAGGAGAGTACCAGCGGTATCAGAAGATAATGGAGTCAGCACAAGCTAAGGAGGTATCAGTGCCCAGTCAACAGTATCAGGGGGACTATGGTGCTGGATGAAAGAATCAATAAACGTAATGACATTATCAGAATGCCAGTAGTAACAACTCTGATAATGGTATCAGAATTGATATTATGCTGAACAGTAGGTTGTAAGTTGAGTAATGTCTTTAGTTTCCCTATAACTAGTATAAGTATTTAATGTATTCGTGTACTCGAATTATTATGAAATGACAAGAATACCCTTGTGTCTATATGGAAATTTATTTTTTCCTTATTTCATTCAGCGAGGTATCAAAATGACACGTACAAGGGAAGGAAATTATGACCCAAATGGCGAGGTTAGCCCTGACTCTACGCACCAAATACGGAACGATATGGCACAACAACAACTTGTGATAATTGATCTGAGAGATGAACTGCGTGAGTTACGACAGAGACAGGGAAGATTAGAACATCTTGAAAGTAAAGTAGGTGAATATAGTTCATCTGCGCAACTTCATTAGGAGCTGCCAATCGCATTTGTTTACGAAATGAATGTTTTTCAAACCTGGGTGAAACGATTTGAGAAACAACAACCTCCTACCTTCCGAGGGAGATTCGATCCTCTGCAAGCAGAAGAATGGTTATCTGCACTGGAGCAAATTTTCACAAGGCTAATGTGCTCCAATGATATTAAAGTTCAGCTAGCCGCTCGCAAACTCGAAGGAGAGGTGAATATATGGTGGAGGAATACAACGTTGACTCTACAGGCATGGAATATTCCAGCAACATGGGAAATGTTCCAGGGGAAATTTAACGAAAGATATTTCTCTCAACCAAACAAGTTAGCAAAAGAAAAGGAATTCCTCAACATACGACAGGATAATGAAGAGAGCTTCGATGAGTACCTGGCACGTTATGTCCGATTGTCTCGGTATTCCTCGTACCTAAGACATCGGGACGACGAGGAGTGGAGCTCCGATATTCTGATACGAGGGTTGAAGCTAGAACTAAGAAAGAAATTGATTTCTAAACACTTTACAGTGTTCGCCAAGGCGGTTGAAGAGAGTCGACTCGCTGAGAATGACTTGTTGAGCTTGCACCCCAATAGAAGTGGCAACTATAAGGATGTGTTTGGTAGTGGGAGTCCTTCCCAGAAAGGTAAGAATCCGGAAGTTCCGTCTGGAAGCAATAACAAAAAGCGATATCGTGATGATAGCGATAGTAAGCAGAGATCCTCTGGAAATAAGACGTGTAGGCGTTGCATCCAGCCACATGGTGATGAACCATGCCTAATCAGGTTACGAATTTGCTACAACTGTGGAAAGCCGGGTCATTTGGCTAGACATTGCCTACAACAACAACAAACCAAGGAGCTTAGCTCAAAAGCTCGAGGCAAAGAAGTGATTACTCATGAGAAAATACGGGAGTCGCCTGAGATTACCCTCGAAGCAATCTGAAGTAAGGGATATGTTCTACGAGTAGATTGGGATTAGGACTTACCATATATGTTGTATTTGACTGTGTAAAACATTCTGGGTTGAATGTATATGAATAGTTGATTTTGATCACATCTATGGGTGTGAAAACTTACCCTAATATTTTGATTCGAGATATAGTTGGAGTATTTGAATAGAGCTGTTGACTAGAATTAGATTGGCTATATTGAATAGTAGGGAAGAAAAGAAAGGTATGAATAGAAGATGATGGTGAATCGTGTATTAACAGCCTAGTAGGCTGACGAATTCTCTGGAATTTATTCCGGAGTATATGAATGGGCTACCCTAGAAAGGTAGTAGAATTAGTAAGTATGCGTAGATTCTCATACGAATAGAATGTGCCTACACTCACGGGTGTCAGGATTGTCACAGTCAATGTATAATTGAATGGCATAATGAATGCTGAGGGACTTGAATCATTAGTGGACTTGATTGTCTACTGTTGCATGCTGCATGGCTTAGCAGTAATCCACGAAATCTGGTTAGTTGATGACCAATTGGTGAGCTCACGGAGTAAAAGACACGTGAGTAATAATTATGAATAGAATTGAACATGGTAAAGTGGAAGCAGTACTGAACCGATAAGGCCGGAAACTGTGATTGTGATACGTAGTGTTCTGAGTCCTGTTGATTATTATGAGTAACTCAATGGTAGTAGCCTTAGTCAGGACCACGATCTTATGCCCTCAGGGTCGTGTGTTCGAGCCTGCGGGAGGCAAAAGAAATGCGGTTGAGTTGGAGGGGCCGCAGATATCCTAGTGAGTCCACGCTCGTAGTCTGCTCGTAGTCCCTGGGATTGGGGAAGTGCGGGGGAAGTGCGGGGTGTGACAATAAAAAGGATGAGATGTTTATATCGAAATTTCTCATAACTCAACATTATGCATGGGATGAGGATTGTGAGAGGAGCTTCAGAGAGCTGACGATGAAAATTTATTAAAGTACCAACGTTGATAATCCCAGATCCATAGTGGGCCTTTGTTGTCTTCACTAATGCTAGATGGCATGGATTGGGAAGGGAATTGAGTCCCGGATGCAAGCAGGCATATATTGAGATGAGAATTGATGCAAGCCGAGTGAGGGCGTATGCATCATGTCAGCTGAAGCTTCAGGAATTGAACTATTCCATCCATAATCTTGAGTTGATGATAGTAATGTTTGTATTAAATTCGGAAACGTTGCCTTTATGGCATAATTATGGAGATGTACTGCTACCACAAAGATGGAAATGTGTGTATGATCAAAAAGAGTAAAATATGACGCGAGATAAGTGGATAGAGTTGTTGAAAGATTAAGACCTGGAATGTAAATGTTGTCCAGGGTGAGCTAATGTTGTCATTGACGCATTGAGCCGTAAGATAGTATTGATAGCGGATAAAGCTGATTAAGCAGATGTTGTTAGCTATTTAGAGCCACTGTGACGACTAACCCGCGAGTGCAGCCACCGTGACAATGAACCCTAGAGTGCAGTCACCGTGACATTGAATTGTAGATTAGAGTTACAAGAGCGTTGGCTCTTAATGATGGTGTTGTGATAAGTTCCATATAAAAAGGGGTTTTGACAAGAGTTTCTATGGCTCTGAATGATTCAAGGGGAATCGGGCCAAGGCTTGGCATAGAGAAACACTAGTTTTGAGTATAGTCAGGTATTATGGAGATTCCTGTAGGACTCCTATTTAATCAGCCTGACATTGTTGATGCACAAAGGAGGAGTAAAACCTCAAAGTGCGTACCGTATCGCTTTGCCACCAAGTCTGAGCAGGCTACATGATGTTTTCCATATTTCTTAGATGAAGAAGTATCAACCTGATCCAGAGCACGTGATAAAGTATGAAGATGTGGAAATGCGTGAAGACTTGACTTATGAAGTCATGCCTGAACGAAACATTGATCGGCAGGAAAAGTAGCTCAGAAACAAGAGTATTCTGTTTGTCAAGGTCGTCTGGAGAGGGTTATCACCCATAGAGGCTACGTGGGAAACAGAAGAAAGTATGAAGAAGCGTTACCAAGAGTTTATGGCTATGTAAGTGTAGCAAATTTCGGGGACGAAATTTAATTAAGTGGGGGAGAACTGTAACATCCCAAATTTTATTCACCAAGAATATATTATAATTATTATATATATTCAATGAAATGGTGAATATTTAAGGCCAAAAGAATTAAATATTGAAAATTGAAGGTTGAATAGTGTTTTCAGTGAAATCGCCTGCGAGGCAGTGAGATTGTCATATAGTTTTGGAAGACCAAATGATGACCAAAAATTATGAAATTTTACAGGGTGAAAGTAGACATCCTAAGCTTTAATTTGATAGGTCATATGACTCAATTGAAGCTATGTACAAAAAGATATGAATTTTTGAAGTTAATCCAGAAAATCTGGAAAGTTTCTGGAGCAGCGGTCAAAGATTTAAAATCTGGGAATAATATGATCATTTCCAGTAAAATTCCATATTTTTCCTTGAAACTAGACTCAATGAGGGTTCCATAGGCTTTGGAATCGACTCGAAACGATGTCTACAAAATTAGTTATGATTTTTCAAAGTTAAGGCAGAAAATCTGCCAGAATTGGCATTATTCCGAAAATTGAAAATGAAAAGTGTTAGAAATTGATTAATGAAATTAAAATGCCAAGTGTCATGAACATATGAAGAGATAAGACCCAAGTACACTCATGATCACAAAGTATGACATAAAGTGGAAGGAGTATGGCTTAATGCAAGGTGTCATGAGGGCAATTAAAGTGTTCATGAAAGGTGGAAAAATCTTGACCATTGATGAGATCAAGGGTTAAGATGAAATATGAAGATAAGAGGTGAGATATTTTATGAAGCCATGCTTCATCTTTCTTGATCATTCCCACATCCAAACAACAAAGATAGAGAGAGAGGGAGAGCTTGGGAAATCTAGAGAGAAGGAGGAGAAATCTTAAGGTAAGATCTTGTGGATCCAAGTTTTAAGGCTTCCAATTTGTATAATCTCCTCTCTAATCTCTTCTTCTCCATGAAACACTATGTTTAGCAAGCAAATCTTGAGATCAAAGAGAAAGAGAGAGGAGGACTTCTAGAGGAAGAAAAAGAACTCAAGAAGGTAACTTCACAAATCCTAAGATTATGTTAGATGTGGTTGTTATTGATGATTATGGTTGGATTTGGTTATTTTGTTGAGTTTGTAAATTTGGAAAGTGCTAATCCTAAGGGGTTATGCTGCCCAAATTTCTTTGAATCATGGTTAAGAAGTGTTTAAGTGAGTTGATCAAAGATTAGAAGTGGAAAAGTACAAGTTTTAGAAGCTAAAACACAAAACTCCATTTTTCCTTATTTTGACCAATATTTCGGCCAGACCAGATCTGGTAGTAGGAGTTGGATTTTCATGAAATAAATGGTTCCATTGGACTCAGTGGGCAAAAATAGGTGGGGTTACAGTTGGGCATTTTTTCGGTAGAGGCCGAAAAAGCATAATTACGAAAACGCCACTGAAATCCCTAAATAGGGGCTGTCAAGGGTATTTTCGTAATTTGACCATGAATTTGGCAATTTCGAGGCCGGAAATGGATTCCTTGGGCGAAAATAAGTCAGAATAGCCCTAGTCAAAATTTTGGGAAAACGTGCCATCGGGCCGGGTACGGCGAGGCCGGGCCGGGTTCCCGGGGGCATTTTTGTAAATTTTCACCATAGACTAATATAACCACAATAAACACTATGGAAGAGTCTAAAATGATACTTGGATAGGTTATGACCTATTTCTGGTACATTTAATATTTTAGGACCGATTTGGAGGCCGGATACGACACGTTCTTCGAGACACCATTTAAAAGAGGATTATAAAGCTTTGAGGTAGGGACATTATCTTTCATACACTATGCCATAAGTTATGTGATTGTGTGGATGCCATTGTTTTGTAAATGCACTTTATTAATAACATGATTTGCCTAGAGAGAGGCTGTTAGTGCCGGAGGTGCACTTACACTGGGAGTTGGCAGAAGTCCAACGGTGTAGATTGTGGGGCTGGGCCCTACTCATGTATACATGACGATGATGTGTTTATATTGTTCATTAATTTGTGCATACCTTGGCGCATGACATATTTACTTTTCGCACTTTCTATGAACGATATTATGTCTCTACGGGGATTCTTCGGAATCTCACCCTATTTTTAAACAAATACCTCAGCGAGTACCAGTGGGCCAAAGGGCAAAGATGTTGACGCCGGATAGTAAGCGGCACGTGTCTCGAGGCGAGGATATGAACGTGGTTATGCCTTAGTCTATGCCTTAATATTTTGGATAATTTGTAAATATTAAAACTTCCGCTGTATTTTCTGTTTCCGTCGACGAGCAATATCGGAATTGTAAACGAACGACGTTGGATTGTAAACGAATATTTTTATCAGTATAATTGTACTTTTTGTATGCCCATTGAATTCCGTCTTTATTACTCTTTGATTATCGAAATGGAAACGGGGGTTGACAACTTTCCTTTTGCAAACTTTTTATTTTGAGCTTATATCTCTCATTACGTTAGTTTTGATGAAATACATTTTTTGGCCAAAAAAAAAAGCAATAGTAATACCCACATTTAATATCCACTATGGATCAAATTTCATTGTTTATTATATTTTGAACTGCATTTCATTATTTATTACATAAACTATTATACTAATAAGAGTGTGACTTACACTCGTATATTATAAAATGCGAGTTCAAATCTCACATTTCTCTAAATGCTTTTGACCACTGATATATGAATTAAACCACTAGTTGCTTGGCTTGAACCACTGCACTTTTTTCATGATTAAGCTGACTGATTAGAGTTGAGCCGTCATTAAGGCATTACAAAAATTAGACCGGAAACAAAAATAAATTTTTAGAAAACTGAACCGAATTTTTTCATGATGAGAAAAAAAAAGCTGGACAAATAAAAAAAATTGACTGCCCCACAAAGTGTACTATCCCAAAATTTAGTAAAAGGTTAAATTTTTCAAAAAGAAAATTTAAATGGTGTTAGAGATTAATGTTGGGAATTAAAGACCTATTTTCCCGAAAAATTCAAGGAACAATAATCAGAGGTCATAATTTGAATTGAAAATTTTTGAAAAATTATTTTTAAGACTCTATGAAGTTAATTAAAGAAGAGAATTCTTAAAAATTATTAAGGATTGATTTATGGAATTAGATAATAAATTAAATTATGAAATTTATGAAATTTAATGAATCTTAAATTAGATAAAAGGGAAAAATTAAGGCATAATATGTGTAACTAATAGGATAAAATTATACCTATATATATATATATATATATATATATTAATTAACACACACTCTTACCGACACACACCCACATTCAGCATCTTCACTTTTATTTTGGATCCACCATAAGCCAACACTTCAACCCCTCTTCTCACCATCACTTACATAATTAAACTCAACACTCATCCTTCTTTCATTTGGCCACATGTTCATCCTACACACACCCCACACTTCATGCACTCTTTATTTGACCAAACACCCAGCACCTTCAGCTCTTCATTTTCGACTAGCAGCTGGAAAAAAAAACCAAAGAGAGACGTGAGTGAGGGAGGTGTATCGGACGAAGAAGACGATTGGAGAAGAGGGAGAAGGAAGTGTTAAACCTCACATGCAACCACTGGTCCTTGTATAGGTGAGTTCCCTTCACATATTCCTAACTTTTTCCATTGGATTTGAGGTTGTTGTTTGACTGTTTCATTGCTGGAAGTGAGAAACATTGCCGCAAAAATTCTGTCAATGATAAGTTTTAAACCAGAGTTTGTAGTTGATTTTGGGTAGGATTTCTGGTCTCTTTGGTTCTGAAATTGAATTATTAACCTTAGGACATATGTGTAGAAGAGTATAGTGTTATAATTCGTGAGGTTTAGAGTATAAATTCATGGCTGCATGTTAGTTTTCTTCATCCTGTTCTGTTCGTCGGAAAACAGAGTTTCTAGCAGAAAGTTGCAGAAGCTTAAACTGAGGCTATAGGTGGAGTTTTTGTCTGGTTCTTTACAGTATAAGTTTAGGATGTGTAGTAGGTGATAGAATTAAGAAGAGTACAATTTGGAGTGAAAATGAATGAGTTCTTAATTTTTAAACTCAGACTGTCAAAACTGACCTTTTTGAAAGGCAGTCAAGTTCATGTTGAGTCTTGACTAGACAAACCTTATCTAATATTTATGAAATTTTACATGGAAATAGTAGACATTCATAGCTTTAAAATGAGTGCTAGAATGTGTCATTTGGATACCCGTAGAGAAAGTTATGATTTTTGAAAGATAGGTCAAGATACAGGGGAAATTATGGAAGTCCAGGTTTTGACAGTTTGGTTGTATTGTGTTTTTGAGTAATATAATCTTGTCCAATGGCCATGAAACTTTTTGGAACAAAGTATACATGATAAGCTTTAATTTGACATATAATATGTGTTATTTGGATTATTATATTAAGAGATATTAATTTTTGAAGTTAGTTACTGTCAAATTATGTTTCTAGAAGTTAGATTGGAAGTGGTGAAATTTTGGAAAATTAACAATTGGCCAAAAATTATGAAACTTTTTAGATTTAAAGTAGACATTTAGAGCTTTAATTTGATAGGTAGAACATAATTTTTGTACTAGTAGATTAAAAGTTATGATTTTTCAAAGTTGTGCTCTGTTTCTGGAATGTAATATGGGAATAGGGGAGTTTGATGAATTTCTAGGAAAAATGTGATAATAGCGACCAACCTTGGGTATTTTTCCATGAAAATACACTTAGAGAGCTGTACATAAGCTTTAGAATCAGTCAATTTGAAATTTCTTAGAATTAATTATGAATTTTCAAAAATTGACTAAAAGTCTACTAGTTTTCTAAAACTGTAAAACTGCATTGTGCAGAATTATACTGTGCAGAAATTGCTGAAACTGTGATAGATAACCATCAAAATATGATTAAAAGGCAGTAATAATGCAAGTAATAAGCAGTTACTTGTTAACTTTAATTTATAGGAATCAGTAATAGCCCGAGTCGAATTCAAGTTATAGGGCAAACATGGGAACTAAAAAAGGACACAGGTAGTAACTCTATCTTTCATAAACTATGTGAATGTTTATATGCTTTGTGTAACACCCCAAATTTTGATTATGGGCTAATGTTGATTATTGAGAATGTAATTGTGAATTAGAGTGGATTATTATGTGTATTTGTGACAATATTATCTAATATGTCATAATTGATGGAAAATTGATAGAATGGAAATATTGGTAATAAGTTGGTGATTAATGGGAAATTAATTGCTAACTAAGAGGAAATGAGATGTGTAATTAAATGGCTAATGGATGGATTAGATAAGTTAATTGGTGACTTATTGTATGTGAGCCAATGAGGAATGGACACTTGGCAAAATCACATGTAAAGGGATTGGTGGGAAAAGTCAAAGGAATTTTTAATTATTTTTTCTCTCCTCTCTTCTCTCACTTGGCGTTGAAATGGTAGGGAGGGAGTAGGGTGCTCATTCTTTCTTCATCCCTTCACTCATCTCTCATCTCTCATCTCTCATCTCTCATCTCTCTCTTCTCTTTTCATTTCCGGCGGCCATTTTTGGTCAAGAAAGAAAAAGGAAAAGCTTGCAAAAAGGTAAAGGAGATGATCTCTAATGCTCAAATTCCATTCATTAAAGTTGTTCCTTGAGTGATAGCTACATTTCTATGGTTGTAGTTTATCTATTGGTGTTAGTTTGTGATCTCAAGGAATTGTGAAAGTTGGAGAACTAACAAGTTGCTTTGAGAAAGTTGTTAAGGTAAGTGAAAGGAACTTATCTATCTATGTTTTGTGCCAAATGGATTAGTTTTGAATTTCTAGAATTTATTGGCCATTTTCAAAAATTGATGATCATTGGTCATTTGACATGTTATTGGTATGAAATGGTATATTTGGAAGGTATATGGATAGATAGGATTGATTGGGAATTGAATGAGTGAATTTGGAAATGTGGGAAATTTAGTGTTTATTGTTGCTCAAGACCAAAGCATGATAATGTAATAGGATTCTGGTAGTTTTGACACTTCCATTGGATTCCTTGAGTGATTTTGTGTGGGGATAGCTTTGGTTGAAGTTTTGGGTCTTTTGGAAGCCTTTTGTTAAAATTCTGGAAAACTGTCATTGTTTCTGCGTTTGCTGGTTTCCGATAGCATCACTCGAGTGATCAGGGGTTTACTCGAGTGAGGGATGAACATCATTCGAGTGAGGATGGGTTCCACTCGAGTGTTGTAGTGTATTCTTCTTTTTGTCTCCAGTTTCATAGTGTACTTCAGTGAAAAAGAACAAGAGTGATGCCTTACCTGCGAGTATGGTGGGTTCTCACTCGAGTGACTAGTGTATTTGACACCCAGAAATTACCTCTCGGGTTGTCACTTGTGGGTAAAATGCAAGAGTGTATCCTAACACTCGCAAGCATTTCATCTCACTCGAGTGCAAAGGCCAGTACTCGAGTGCTCCTCTTTCTTTGAAATTCCATTTGCACTCGGGTTCTTACTTTTTGGACTTCACTCTCTAGTGCTCGAGTGAAGCATTTGGCTCTCACTCGAGTGAGGTCCAGTGTGCTCGAGTGTCCCTGTCTCTAAAAAGTTCTTGTGCTCTCGGGTGCTCACTAGTTATTCTTCACTCCCTGGTACTCGAGTGCAGACCATACCACCACTCGAGTGAGGCCGTCTTCACTCGAGTGTCAGTGCTCCATCACTTGAGTGAGGCCATCTTCACTGAAGTGAATCAGTGAAAAATGTCAGTGTTTATGCTTCTAAAAGGGGATCCCTTAGGTAGTTCTTCCAACACTTTTGGACTTTTATTATAGGCATATATGAGTATTAAAGAGATAGTAATGATAACCAATTTAAGTATTGTGAAGATATTAAGTATTGGACTAAGTGGTAATGCATCTTCCTTAATCATGACTTTAGAATTTGATATTTGCCCGGAGCAAAGAAGGCCTGTGCCTGCTCAAGAACGGAAAGACAAAGGTAGTGACACTTTATCCTATATCATGTATATTGCATTGCTTGTTTGCATTAATCATTGAATACAGTGAAGGGAACGTGGCGTAATCCCGATCTCGAATACAGATACAGTGAAGGGAACGTGGCGTAAGCCCGATCTCGAATACAGATACAGTTGATAGGACGTGGTGAAAGCCCGGCCTTGAATACAATTATAGTGAAGGGACGTGGTGAAAGCCCGACCCTGTATACAGTGAATGGGACGTGGCATTGTGCCCGGCCTCGAATATTGATTGCTGCATTGTGATATATGTTAATTTGCTTTGTTTATATGCATCATATACGTAAATTGTTGCAATTGGGATTCTGTATAATCTCATTCTTTCTAAATAAAATTTTTAGACAGGGCAAGTGGATCAAAGAACAAGCAATTGGATAAGGGCGATTAGGACTGCCAGCGGGAGTCGTAGTTAAATATTGTGGTTTTATACTGGACTGATTATCATTTTGGATAAATTTACATATTGAATAGATAATAGAATTATAGTTTTGTGTAATCCCCGGTATGGATACTGAGATGGGCAATGATGCCTTGTATAATATTTTGGATTAATGTTTTTATCCTGGGTGATCGACGGGAATTGTGCTTACTCTGATATTATACATGTGACAAAACGAACAAGCCTATTGATTTTATGAATGGAATGGATGGAGATCTATTTGTAAAGATGTTTTAAAAAGTTTTTAATTATTCCGAATCTCTTTTTCGATTATGAAATGCATTTAAAAGCTAATCATGGCCTTGATCGTGGTGGGGATTACACTTTGTATATGTCATCTTCTGTAATATGAACTGTATTTTTGAGTAGGGCATTGTACGAGTAGGCACATTTATAGAAGTTTACATATAGTGGGGACATAGCTTCGACTCATGTGCACATGCTGTGTTGTGTTATGTTGCATTACATGGTGTATGATATATTTATCTGTTATATTTTATATAATTGATTGCATGTTACTTTTGAGATTCAGTTGAATCTCACCCTTTTTCAACATTTAAATATATTCCAGCAGAAGATAGCGCCTCTAAGGGGAAAATCGTAATTACTAGCGACTAAGGGTTCGGTTCAAGCGAGAGTGCAGTTAGTTATCTTTAGTTGTAAATTTTATTTCTTTTGGGCTCTGTATATATTTTTCAAACCCTATAGAGATTTCCTGTAATGTAAACAAGCACTTATTATCAGTGTATTTCTGTTATTTTTGTATGCCCTCTGAACTCTGCATTTATGACTCTGTGAATATCAAAATGTAAAGGGGTTTGACACAAAGTCCATTCTTAAACTATTTGTATGTAATCATATGATGTTGTTTTATTAAAGGGAAAATTGGGGATAAATCTCCATTTGAGAAATTAATTGGGGAATAGGACGTAGAAAAAAAATAAAGTCTTGAGGTCATTTGGAAGAAATAAGTAACCACATCAAATTACTACTCTACCCCTGATGAAATAAGGATATACTCTTTCTACCTATTAATTTCTTCACTACCATCCACACTCTCACCGTTTCCTTAGTTTCCAACTTCACCTTAACAAATTCCATATCCCCCTCAAGCAAACTCCAACAACTAACAATGGTGATTCTGGAAACCAATGATGACGACCTCCATCTTGCAATACTACATTAGATCTAGCAACCTTGTCTGTTGTTGCTACACCTGCCTTCTTCACTCCCTAGTTCTTTGATCTTTTCTACCGCTCCTTCCCTCCCCTACCTTCTTAACTTGGTTTAAAACAAAAATCAAATTTCAAAAAGAAAAATAATAGAACTTGTGTAGGGCAAGCCATGACAGATTTGGTGATGGAGGCAGACAAAGAAGGAGACAAAGGTGAACCATGGTAGATCAGTAGAATAGAAGGTGAATCATGAATTGCAATTAACCTTCCACGAATTGTAACGAAACTTCTAAGCTGAGCTTCACTGGTTTGTAAATTAAGTTAATATGCAAGTGAACTTTCACAAATTTTAAATGAGTTTCCGTAGTGTGAAAATTAAGTTAAAGTGTAAATGCAAATGACTTTCAACGAATTACAACTAAGTGTTCAAGAAATGCAATAGAACTTCTGTGGGACGCAAATTAAGTTAAATTGCAAATAATCTTCCGTGGTTTAAAAATTAAGTTATAGTGCAAATGCAAATTACATTCTATGAATTGCAAATGATCTTTCACAAATTGCAACCGAGCTTCCAAGAATTGCGATTGAGCTTCCGAAGTCAATTAAATTAGTTAAGCTTCATATTTACCCCAGAAGTTAAATAATATAAGGGGTTAAAGTGCATATTTGTCTTAGAAGTTTGTGCTAATGAGTAATATTGCCCCGAAAGTTTTTTCAGGTTTAATGTCACTTTGAAAGTTTCAAAATGTAATAATATTATCCTATATTGTTAAAAAACTAATATTAACCATTAAAAAAAAATTAATATTGACTGTTTCCAATAATAACGAGCAACATTGCTCAATTTTAATATTTGTGAAGCAATAATAAATCTAAAAAAACTTTTAGAATAATATTTCTTTCAGCGAAAACTTCCAAAATAATGTTATGTCTTAACCATTAAATTAGTATAAGCAAAGCAGGGAGTACATTACGGAGAAAAATTTTGGCTTGTCTTTCCGCTTTGGCGAGGTGACGCATTTAAAACGTTGTATGGAAGAATCCACGTCCTTGGCTACGTTTCTGTAAATAAACTGTCATGCAGAAAGTGACCCAATATTCGGAGTTGAATTTCTTGCCCGCCGAATTGATCCGTAAGTCGCAAATTGATGGCTGAACCACATTAGCTCAGCCATACGTGTGATCTTGGTGAGAATCGCCGATGATTCTCTTGAAGCTTTTTGTTGTTTATATTCAGGACGCCAATCAAGCTACGCAATTGGAAGAAGAGGAAGAAGAAGAAGCAAGAAAGAAAAAAGGAATGCCAATGAAAAATTAGTAAATTACGCTTTCAGCGACCAAAGAAATCAAAAGTTGCGAGCATCTGGTTCTAGCTATTAGCTGCTTTGTCGTGCGAATCAAGAAAAGCATATCTTAGCTCAACGCGCAAATGAGATGCGCCTTTGATCAATACAATTTTCCACTTGTTTCATATGAATTCACAAGTGGTTTGCCTTTAGGGTTTCTCAGTGAATCTCGGCGTTTGGGGCCAACGTTTGCACTGCAGAATTGACTAACATTGTACGCCGACCTATCAAATTCAACATCCTACATTTGCCTCAAGAGTGCGGTTTGATTCTTATATCTACTATAATTTCCAATATCCCATTAATCAATTTTCTTTATGTTACTGTGACCCTTTTAGATTATTCTCAGATTTTGTTTACAATGGAGTTCTCTTATTAATAATCGCAGTCCCTGGGGGCGTATTTTTAGGATTTTGCTTGAAAAATGCATTCCCCAAAATACACTTTTTACGTCTGAGCTAAACTTCTTCGAGAGTGTGCCCCTCGATTTTGAAGTTATTACAATCATAACAAATGAATTCACGAAGGTGAAAGTGGTTTATGTGGTTTCATTTCATCATTTGCATTTTAGTCTTCTCTGGCTCAGAGAAAATTACACAGCAAAACTATGGAAGCTAAACTAAAATGCCGAACCTGCAGAAGGGGAATTTTGTTTCCCACAAGCACTACTGTGTATGGTTGCTATAAGTGCCAGAGGATTATTTGCTCACGTCCAAATGAGCAGGCAAAGATTAACTGCTCAGGATGTGGAGGAGAGTTTATAGTTCCCATAAAGACTACTGCACATCAATGCTCTATCTGCCAAGCTGTTACTACAACTTCAGGACATGGGCAATGGATCCCTGATAGTCCAATTCCCGGCCAAAAGCTAAAACTTGGTTCTATATTGTTCAAACATAATCAGTCTGACAAGGTGATGTACTGAATTCTTTATATAGCAGTATTTTAATTTGAGAGTATTGAGATTATTGAATTGTCTTCAGAGCATTTTACTTTGGGTCTGCATCACAGGGTTAACAAATAAATGCTAATGTGCAGAGTCATCAATCATCACCACCATCATCTTCAATAGGATCCTCCTTCACCTTGTCTAGAAGATGTAACAAACGAGCACTGCTCTGTGGAGTTACTTACAAGAAAAGGAGATACAAGCTCAAGGGAACCATCAATGATGTTATGAATATGAGAGAGATGCTGGTTAAAATATTTGATTTCCCTAAAGAGAGCATACGTATTCTCACAGGTATCTCTTGAAAACTTTTATAGCTGATGATTCTAGCTGGTGTGCTCTCAACTGTTGATTAAGATTTATTTTTTCTGCTTGAGTACATGTAACTTTTCTGAATCCATATTATGCTAAAATCTCGCTGTATTTTGTGGGAAGGACCACTCCACCTCAAAAGTTTATGTCTTTTGAGTTTTGAGCAAAAGCCCATGAATAGCTTGATAACTAAACTTTTAATTTGCCCTTAGGACTTAATTTTAACTGGGAACAAGACAATATGAACTGAACTCTCAATCATTTGGTTATAAAAAACAATAATATAATATCAAAATCTACCACTCAAAAACTATGTAAAACCTCATAAAAAGTTTACAATAATCTCAAACTTCGATATTCCACAATTAGGCATCTTTGATAAAATTTTGAAGAACAGTTTATTATCGGTTTGTTTCTTAATGCCTTGAAGTAATTGAGTGTAATTATCATTTAAGTAATTTTTTAGGTAGTATTATTGATGCAAATTTGTCATTAAATAGCAGGGTTCTTTCTCCCTTAGCATATGATATTTCATATGTCCCCGAAGAATAAGAAAACCAAATTAACTACTCATATACAGATGAATCTCTTTCCAAAATTAACTAAATCAAATTGCAGAAGAAGAGAAAGATCAACATTTAGTTCCAACGAAGAAGAACATACTAGACTCCTTAAAATGGCTTGTGGAGGGCTGCCAACCAGGAGACTCACTGGTCTTTTACTTCTCAGGACATGGGTTACAGCAGCCTGATTTGAAGGAAGATGAGCTTGATGGGTTCGACGAAACTCTTTGTCCTGTTGATTTTCTGCGAGAAGGCATGATCATTGACAATGATTTAAACTCGATCCTTGTTTGGCCACTAAAGAATGGCGTTACACTTCATGCTATCGTTGATGCTTGTCATAGTGGCACAATTCTTGATCTTGGCTATGTCTATAAACTAGAGAAGTAAGTTCATTTTGGGTATTTTGTCTATTTGTTCTTCTTATAATCCAACCTTACTTTGACTTCCTTGAAGTCACAATGATCAATCTCTACACCATGACTGTTTCAGATCAAACGCTTGTTATACCCTGGGCGTGAAACTTTGTTAAGGATCTGGCTCTCAACTACTTCATTATAGAGGCTCTAATATTAGATCACTTCAATTCAAATTCTTAAGCTACTAAATCTAGGCCCCTAACTTTTATTATCATCTGTAACATTTCTTAACTGCTTGCAGCCATGAGTGGGAGGACAACAAACCCCCTGCAAAAGTGCCTATGAGAAAACATACCAGTGGTGGTCTGGCCATTTGTTTCAGCGCTTGTGAAGATAGTCAGATTGCTATTGATACATCAGTTAAAATCCTTTTTTTCTTATTGTTTTTCTATTTTCCCCTTACAATGAAATGTGGATGCTTATTCACTACCTGAGTTTTGACCGGCTTATGCAGGCTTTTAGAAAGGGAATGCAGGGTGTTATGACGTATCTTTTTATAAAAGCAATCAAAGGAAACCCGAATATAACATATGGAGGGATACTAGAAAAGGTCCAAGAGGGAATTGCAACGGTTAATCAAAAGAGCTGTTATTCCAGAATATTTTGTTGTTCTCGCCAGCATAATATTTCACAGGTTGGCTCCTTTCCCATTCATTCCTAGTACTAACACAAGAGTTTATCCTAATATACTGTTTAACAGGTGATGCACTGACTACTTCACTAGTAGGTTATGTAATGGGTACTTCACTAGCAAAATATTTCTCTTGTAAATATAAATGTCAACGTATGGTCCTTACCTATATAAGCTTCTGGGTAGGTTGATAAATATTGAACATAATCCTTAAAATCCATGCGGTGTAAGTAGGATATGGTTCTTCCCAAAGTCTAGCATAAGATAGCTTAACATATAACTCTCAAGCAAGTGGGAGCTTTCTTCTCATTCGCAGAGCTTTGTCCTATCAATATGAAGCATAATTGATGAACAAATGTGGTAACTTACAAAGTTTTTCTAGGGTGAGAAGTCTCTCTTTTCAATTTCTAAAGCACAGAATCTGATTATATAGTTCATCAGGTAATGAAAGTAGCTTTGGGTTACCTCCTAAACAACATTAAGAATATCCAGTTAGCTTTTTTCCCCTGTTCATTTTTTCCCTCTAAATTATAATTAGCATTTCATGATTTATGTTAACATGAATTGAATTTATATGGAAATTTTCAGGATCCTATTCTATCATCATCTGAAAAATTTGATGTTTTTGAGAGGATATTCACATTGTGAGCTGGTAAGGTGGGACCAACAATCTTATCAGTACAAATTTTATTGTCTATTCTGTCATAATGTTTCCTTCAAGTAGAAGGAATTCTTGTTTTGTACAATCAAGCTTTTTTCTGTCCAAAGTAATAAAGTATATACATTGTTTTAATGCTATTGATGTCTCCTATCCTGTAGCTATATGTATTTTTAATAATTTTACAATCAAAAGAACAGTCTGTAGACTGCCTTTAACTCTCTCTCCTAAATGTATGGGGCATTATTGTAGCAGATCATAATCATTCTTGTATTAATATGGAATTCTAATTTCTAGTTCAGCTTCGGTAAATGACCTTTAGCTTGAAGCATTCTATGATATTGAAAGTCCAAAGAAATCCTTTCAAAGGGAGGATATTATAGGGAACCAAAGCTTTATTACTTTTCCATCATTTGTGACAAATGATTCTTTTTTTTTTTTTTGGTGAACAAATGATTCTTTTATATAGAACAGAATATGCACAACAAAATATAGCTACCCTTTCTTAACCAAACCATGCAGCAAGTAAATTCCCTGCCTTCAGACATAATATGTACCTCGGAACTGAAAAATTTGATGCCACCTTTTTCAAAATGAGACTAACAGCTTGGACCTACCCTTCATTCTTGATCCAGAAAATGAATTTTCTTTTTTTCACCTTCATTCACTTGACTTGCTGAGACAATGTTAATTTTTTTTTAGATTTTCAGATCATGAATGGGGAAACCAGAAATTGAACATAAACTGGGTGCTTAATTTGACACTTCCAACTAAACTCTTTCAAGAGCGCAAGGGGAAAAAAAAAAAAAAAAAAGAATATTCAACAGTTCATCTGTACCGCCCATGCAGTGAATGTTACATATGATCTCATGATGTTCTTGCTTTTGTCATGCAGCTAAATCTATAATTGGATAAAAAAAAATATCATATTCATTTTAAACAAGAGACAACACTTGCATAAAATATTTTTAGACATTCCCCAATAGAAAAACATGTTGTAGAGAAAACTTTTCTGAATAACTAATCATGTAATGTAAGTTGTAAAATATATTTTCATGTTGGGTTTTTATCTGCAGCAAATATCCTAAAAATGTAAATAAGTTTTATCCTTCAATTAGGAAAGCATCTGTGGTTTCCAGAACCAAGAATCTGGTTCCTGCTTCCTTTAGAGAGAGTAAATCAAGGACAGAAACACTTGTTTTAGTTGAAATTGACATGCTATGAATGGTCTCTATAAGTTTTAAAATTTTTTCACAATATTCTTTCCCATGAAGATGCAATTTCTGTGAAGTGTGAACTTTGATGACCATTTCCTGTGTGAGGTGGGAACTTGCGGCTAGCAGCTACTACTTATGCGTCCTGTAGCATTGTATGTTTATGAGAATTAGAACTCCGGTTAGAATTGAACTCTTCGTAAATGTTATAATAAACCCATTGTTTAATAGACATAAGATAATTTTTTCTATGTCAAGTTCTAGGTTGAACCTTTGTTTTGTCAAAATAACGTAGTCTTGTACAGCTTTCCTGTAATAACTGTTGGCCT
Source organism: Inga leiocalycina (assembly GCA_963242795.1). NCBI lineage: Eukaryota > Viridiplantae > Streptophyta > Magnoliopsida > Fabales > Fabaceae > Inga > Inga leiocalycina. The sequence continues at coordinate 68,364,239 of OY725321.1, forward strand.
AATTTGGTTTCATGTTCACCCTCTCCAGCCATAGGGATGCAAACGTGGAATAACATGCAAAAGCTGTGTCCTATGAAACAGTGTGAAGACACAACTTCGATATAAAGGGATGACTCTTTACTTAGGTTGTGTTTAATGGAGACATGTTGGCAAGTGCAATAGTTCTTCACAGTTTAACACACCAAATGGGTTAATATACCTTTCATAACATGTAAATTACTAAATATGAAATTTTCAGTCTAATCCAGTCATTTTCTTGTTGTGACAAAATGGCTCAAACAATGAGCATTTGGATAATTCATGAGACAGAGTAGCAGATAATCAGCATGGTCATCTTTTCCTTGTTGGTCAATGGTTTATTAGGAATTTAGTTCAAAAGCATGTGATTCTGTAAAAGTACTTGCATGAATGATGAAACCTCTAAACACTGCATTTACTCTGACCAACGTATTCAATTTGAGAAGTGTGCCAGACTTCAAGCTGACAATTTTATCAAGATCTCATGTACCTTTTATGTTAATATCATTGTAGAACCTGAAAGCATGACAGTTTTCTATTTCTAGAAAGATTGTGCTGATATCATTTTATTAGCCTGAAAGGATGATATTGGAATGAAATCATATTCTCTGATCACTGAAGTGAGACAAAAAATCTCAAATTGAAGATGACACAATCTTCAGAAGATCAAATTAGGGTTTTTTGTCCAGATAAATCATTGACCAACAGTTCATGGCCTATAATGAGTCAAAAGTTTTTAAATTTATAATCATATAAGAAAGCTAGAAATCAGGGATTGCTTATTTTGCAGTTTAGGTTTTTCTTCTTTGTCTACTTTTATATCCATTGTAAATGGCAGCAACAAGAAAGTCAAGATATTCTGTCTGCACTATAAAAAAGCTAGTGGAATCTGATTCTGTTCATGGCTCTCCAATCCCCATAACAGATAAAGATAGAATAAAGCTTCATAGAGGCACCTCTAATGAGAAGTCTCTTATGGTTTCACGTTTTCTACAACCTTTCTTCTTTTATCAGCCTTTCGCCACTCTTAAAAAGCATACAAAAGGAAAGCACACCATGGCAGAGAGAAAAGAAAGGTGCAGTCACTGTGGAAGACTACTGCTAGTGACACCAGAGGCTCACTCCTTCAAGTGTGCAGTGTGCCATGGCATCACTCGGATCGGTCAGGCAAGCAATACACTGAGTCTGGTCTACAATTCTATGTCTCATGCTGCAAACAGGTTAAGAGGGTTTCTAAATACTATGATCACTGGTTCATTTAACAGCAATGTAGGCTATGGGACCCCTAATTATGGCTATTATCCTCAGCCTCAGCTATTAAGGCCACCAGCTCCATTGATTCCTGCCTCTGCTTATGGCTCAAAGAGGGCATTGCTTTGTGGAATTTGCTACCATGGACGAAGTTACAGGCTTAAGGGTTCTCTGAATGATGTTAAGTTCATGAGATATTTTCTTATCAACCAGTTTGGGTTCCCTGGCGACTCCATTCTTATGCTCACGGGTAATAATTTTCATCTCAGTTAACAATTTTCTAGCTGTTACAGTGGATCCTAACTCAGTGTAAATTTATTATAATATCCAATTAGTCATATAAATTTGTCTTAATTAATTTCTAGCTTTAACTGAATTTTATGTTTGCATTTTTTTTCCAAATTCTTTTTATGGGGTATATGTATGAAACTGATAACTCATCAACCCACAAAAAGATAAGCCCCATCAATATATTTTTATCCATAAAAAATGGGTCCACTTGTGTCAGTCAGGTTGGCTCACTTGAACAGGTATACTAATATTTATGGCATGGGACTATGACTGGTTATTTTGAAACTATGAAGCAATACAAATGTACATGGTGGTATCTAAATTTAGCCAAGTGAAAAATTCAGGGATGAGGCCTGCTTCGAAATGATGAAAAGAAAATAGCAATGCGGCACTGGTCTAATTTGAATCATTAGGCCATTTAAGATCTCAGTTTGTTTCGTTCGACACTAATGTTGAACACTTTGAAACCTATCTGCAGATGATAAGGAGGAAAAGAACCCATCAAAAATCCCAACCAAAAAGAACATTCAAACAGCCATGCGTTGGCTGGTGGAGGGTTGTAAGCCAGGGGACTCATTGGTGTTTCACTTCTCAGGGCATGGCGCACAAGAAGTGGACCGTAACATGGATGAGATAGACGGGTACGATGAAGCACTATTACCAGTTGATTATGAGATCAATGGGATGATACTTGATGATGAGATCAATGCAACAATTGTCAGGCCACTCCCTCGTGGTTCGAAACTTCATGCCATTATTGATGCATGCCACAGTGGAACCATTCTTGATCTTCCTTTTGTGTGCAAGATGAGCAGGTCAGTTTTAGAAAAGTCTTGTTTGTCTGAAACCTCCTGTGATGTTTTTTTAGAATTTTGAGATATAGGTAATATGTCGGGGTTATCTTTCTATTAAAATAGCGTAAGCCAATTCGATAGGACTTCCCTTAACATTATACACGTTCTATTCTTTCTCTAATTAATCAATGTGAGACTCCCTTTTTAATATATTCTCTAGTACTGTTCTTGTTCTTATGCTGAATTGAGTTCTTGACGTAGGACAAGATGGGGAATTAAAGGAAAAGGAACAAAAGTTTTCACAATACTACAATATCAGTTTTTGATATGTCAATGCATTAGCTCTTCTTTTTTGATCTGTAAGGGAAGGGTTTTACACATGGGAAGATCATACACAGCCCATGGCTGATTATAAAGGTACAAGAGGAGGGCTAGCAATTTGTATATCAGCTTGTGATGATGCAGGATCGTCTGTAGATACATCAGTTAGTATATATAATTCATTTCTCATTCTTTTGATGATAAGTGTTTGTGAGAATCATGGACTTATTTGGGGTTTTTGCCTGTTTTTGGTAGGCCTTTGGTGGAAAGGTTGTTACTGGTGCTTTGACCTATAGTTTCATACAAGCAGTGCATAATGAACCTGGATTAACCTATAGTCGCTTGCTAAGTGCCATTCGTGCTGCAATCCGAGGAGCTAAAGTTGGTATAGTTGCCCTGAATGGTCCAATCATTTCACTGCTAAATAAAATGCTTGGCATGGATCGCATCAGACAGGTATTGACTATAACCAAAGTCTATATGCCCTGTTTGTTATCCACAATGGAAAGATTTCTCTGTCTATATACCCTGTTTGTTAAACCCTGATTTTTTGGGGCTAAATTATACAAAACTCCTGAACTTTATGTCATAGGTAAATAGCCTCCCTAACTTTTGAAACTTTACAATAAACCACCTTGAACGCACACATTTTTGCAGATAATCCTAAACTAATCAATTTTATGCCTTTTAAACTTTATTTTTATATGCATATAACCTCCTTAAACTTCGAGTTAAATGTAGATAAATCCCTTAAACTTTGAGTTATTTACAAATAAATAATGAGCAAAACTAATACTCCCTCTGGTCCTAAATATAGGACAAAGTTTGTAGTACAATTTACACTACAAACTATGTCTTATATTTAGGACCGGAGGTAGTAGTATAAGAATTATTTGAATAAATGTAAAAGTTTAGGGACATTTATTGTAAAGTTTCAAAAGTCAAGGAAATTATTTACACATGACGTATAGTTTTGTTTAGGGGGTTTTTTTGGGTATAATTTACCCTTTTTTTTTCAATTACTTTCTTCCTGAAGGGGTACAAAAATATTACCCATATACAAAATTACCCTTTTAATAATAAAATTACATTTCCTTTTTAGTCATTTTATTTTGTACACTGAATAGGCCTTGAAAGACGTTTAGAAATGTCACAAACGAGCCTTTATATCTTTGACTACTTGGCGTGCTTATTTTGTGTTCCCTCAATCTTGTGCCTAGTGCAATCACTTGTTCTATCTCTCTACATATATGGATGTGTGTGTGTGTGTAGTTCATAATATTGGAAATGCTGGCAAAGAAAAAGTTCATAATATTGGATAATTTAATTACCATGATATGTGAAGTTGATGTTACAAAAAAGGTTTTGAATTGGGTTTTACAGGATGCACAATTATCATCTTCTGAGAAGTTTGACATACATACACAGCGGTTTGAACTATGACATGGCTCCCTCAGATCATTGCTCTTAATTATAAGCAAAATTGATTTCATTCTCAAGTTGAGAGAAAAAATTATTAATTTTCAGAAAAATATTGGAGAAGTTTCTCCTTTGAATACGAGAAATCGTAGAGTCCTCCTTCAGTTACATTTTAAATTTGATGGCAGTTAATTTATCTAATTTGACTTTTTACAATCTTATTTTTTATAAAAGCCAGATTGTGTAATGTAATTTATGTTTGGATTGGCGATTATATAAATGACTTTTGTAAAAGTAAAATTTGTTTGGATTGGTTTATGTATAAATGACTTTTGTGATAATAGTAAGAGAGAGTGGGTGGAAAAATATTTAAAAAATAAAGTAAATTTTTAAAAATTACTTTAAAATATTAGGTGCTATTGGAAATATATTTTATAGTGAGTGAAAATCAATAAATCAGTATAATAAGTTTTGGGTGCTTTTTATTACTAAAAAAAATACATTAAGGGTAAAATTGTAGGCAATCTCCTAAGATTAAGTACAACTGAAAAAATATTTTAAAGGGTGAAAAACACAAAAAAATATTTTAAAGTAATTTTTGGAGCTGAAAAAGTACATTAAGGGTAATATTGCAATAAGTTTAATAGCACACTGGATATAACTGAAAAAATATTTTAAGGACAAAAAATATTTTAAAGTAAATGCATTTTATACTTTTTTATTATTAATTGTAATAAATAATTAGTTAACTAACTCTCTTTAGTATATGAGAATTAATTAAAAATGACTTGTAAATAAGATCAAAGTGATACATAATTTATTGAAATAATATTATATAACTAATTTTAGACAAGTCAATCGCTGAATCACTGAATCCAGTAGCAAGAAGTTCCAAATTTTAGCTTTTGATAAACGCTGCTTCACAATACAAAAGCTATTAACATAAAGCATGAAACAAACACTCAACAAAATTTTGCTTCTGCCAGCACCTTGGTGGTGCAGCGGCGTGGTGGCCATCATAGTATGGCCCTTATCAGGGTTCGATCCCTGCCAGCAAGAACAGCAGTGCTTGCCGATCCAAAAAAATCAAAAAAGATTTTTGCTTCTGTCTATTGGGCTTATGCCCTCATATCACGCGATTGATGGGGGCCGTGACTGGCCCCAAACACTCACTTAGTTGACAAGCATTGGATACTTACATAGTACTCGTTTTAGTAAAGGCTTATTTATCTAATTTGATTAGATGAAGGAGGTTGGTTAGTGCTCGTTTGGAATAGTGATTGGAGTATTGAAAAACAGCTTTGCAATTGTGATTTACAGCATACAAGATGAGTATGTGAGAAGAGTGTTACCTCAACTTATGTGCATAAACACTTATAAGTCTTTCAGAAGCTATATCAAACAAGCCATAGTTAATATGATATGCGTTTTCTAAAACACTAATTATCTTCCTTAATTTCTTCATTTCTCTCTCCTCTTTGATTATTGTTGAGGGAGTATCAATAAGGGTAAATTAGAAAAAAGACTGACCAATAATATAAATGTTTTATATTTAAGATTAATATCAACTCTCCAAACAGGGGTCCTATATTAAGAGCCGGAGGGGTGTACTCATTTTTGAAATGTTTATATCTTTTTTTTTTTTTAAAAAAAAAAAGATTTCCAGCTACATTCAATGACATTTATTGATATTTGCAATTTACTTCAAAATCTTATAAAATTTAAACAAGAGAACACAAGTTTAAATAATGCAAGTCATATCTCTTAAGAATTGGATCAGCTAGCTTATTGGCATACAAGAAAATCCATGCTAACAATTCCTGAAAATGCTACTGATACTTAAAAGAATATGCTACCAACCTGACTATCCAATTGATTTCATCTCTTCTGCACAATTAGGAAAGTGAAGACAAGAGAAAAGGAAAATAGAAAACATAGAGAATAAGCATAAATTCTCAGAGGAAGCTTCTTCAATTCCTACTCGCGTCCCCTAATCATGAATGAACCTACGTTATAAGACGAATGAAGCCTCGGCAAAAAAAAAAAAGGGAGAATTACATTTAAGTCCCATGAAAGGAAAAAAAAAAAGAAATGGTCCCTATAGATTGTAAAATGAAAAAATGGTCCCATTAACAACTCCATGAGCCTGTATTAACAACCCATTAACAACTCCAGGGGCTTGTATTGACAACTCTATAGGACCATTTTTTCATTTTACAATCTATAGGGACCATTTCTTCATTTCTCCTCTTCTTTAGGACCTGAATGTAATTCTTCAAAAAAAAAAGAAAAAAGAAAGAAGAAGAAGCCTCCAAACAAAAACATCAGCGCTAGAAACAACGAACATGGAACCGATTGTTGCGTCCCTTCGACACTTCGTAACCTCAGTGACGCCCATAATCACTCGCCCACCAAAATCAAAGAAGCCCCAAAAATACATAAAAAAAAGAAAGATCGCTTAGAAACATCACCCCACACCAGAATTTCGTTGCGGATTCTTTTTTTGCAGTCCTTGGCCGACGGCCGTCGTATCCTCCTTCATGACCGCTAATCAAAACGTATCTTATGTATCATTAGTTTATATATCAGTTTATAAGAAAATAAATTAGTTGAAAAAAAATAATAAATATAAATATTTTAATCTAATTTATTTAACTTTATTAATCTCTCAAACAAAAATCAACTGCTCTAATTAAGGAGTGGAGGGAGTATTAAATAAAAATTCAAGGATATAATATATATTATTTAAAAAACGAAATAGAAAGAATTTCTTCTCTTGCCATGATTCCAAAATAGGGAGTATTTGCAAGAAGGCAAAATGGCTAACAACTATGATTTTGAAGAACCAAATGAAGATTCATAATTTCATAGCTCATACCACTCTCGAGCTATTATAAATTCATTTTAACTAATTCTTACCTATTTAAGCATGGCAATTAAGTAATTAAATGCCTTAAATTGATAAAATTTTTCAACTTTACCCTTATTAAAATTCTCTCCCCCTCTCTTCATGTTTATAAATCATTCTCACATCTTTGTTCCCTTTCTCTTTTTCCAACGTGAATTAAATATGGATAAAATTATAAAAAACAAGCATTAATATCCCTCTAAATAAACTTATATTTAAGGCCAAATTTTTTTTCACAATAAACTTATAATAAAAATCAGAGTGGTACTTCATTATGATCTTCACACTAAAATAGATGAGACCGTGATTATTGCAACGCAGTTACACACAAGTAGACATGAAAGCTACACATTTAGATAAGGCTATTTAAATTATACTTGAATTACTTCATCAAATCTTAAATATAAGAATTAGTTTAGAGGTTTGATTTATTCCTACATATAGAACTTTAAACAGAGTACAAGACTATGAAAAAGATGACAAGACTTTATAATTTTAAAATAGGGGCACCTTATTTTTTGTATTTCTTATTTTCATATTGATATTAGTTTATACCTTTTGGGTTTTTATTTTTCTTTGGATTGAGCCCTCATACAGATTCTATAAACGGAGTTCTACCCAGACCATATATGGGATGAAGTATAAATGATTACATGTTAGCAAATTTAATTATCCTATCCACGTGTAGATTTTGTCTTTTAACTTTTCACAACATTTTATTTTATAATAGACTTTAGGTCAAGTTTCTTATGTTTATTAGGTCAAATTCATATGTGAATTTACAACTGCACATTCGTAGTTTAACAATTAAAAATAGTTAAGTAAAAAGTGTCTATATTTTATAGGTGATTGATCATTTACAAGTGCACATGCATTTTAATAACTAGGAAAAACAAAATCAAAAGTGTCTACATGAAAATTTCTAAATTCTAATTTACATTATAAGAAATGATGAACAAATTTACAAGTGTTTCATTAGTGAATTTGCAAGTGCATGTATTCATTTTAACAATAAACAATAGTAAAATAACAAGTGTGATCAGAGAACTCGATCTAATGTACATAAGCAACTTGACTTTCGATTTGCCCTTTATTTTAGTCTTTTAAAGTTATCCTTTTAATTTTCTAATCTTAATACGTTATTAGCAAAATGCCGAGAAACTAGTGATATTCATTTTGGCAGTCACATTTGGTGGGCTTGGGTTTATTGTGATTCTAAGAAAATGTGGTGATTGCACTGTAATTTTTTATTGAGGTGGTTAGAGCCTCACTTTTGTAAGAAGGAAAACACACATCTGAATTCTAAAATGCGTATTTGTTGAGAGAAGTGAAATCCTTTTTCTTTCTAACCTTTAAGGGGGAAAATCCTTGATCAAATTAAAAAAAAAAGGCAGCAAATGAGGTACTCGTTGAAGAAGAGAAAAGTCCGATGCCTCCTAAACCATCAAAACTCTACTGCGTATCAAAACTTAGACAAAGATGGTCAAAGCCCGTCTGTTGAACGACCTTACAGAAAATTGTCTGTGGGGAACTCACAACTTCAAATAATGACAAAATTCTTTTTTATTTCTCTCGATGTTGTTGAAGAAATTTTGCTTAGATTAGATGCCCAACCTTATTTCATTGGGCTTTTGTTTGCAGAGACTGGAACAACCTTATTACTAGTTTTGATTTTATATCCCGTAGCTCAGAATGAACCTTTGATTCAAGAAATCAAATTCTCCTTATTAAAGTTTGTCATTGCAAAAAGAGAGCAGATTAATTCATGAAAGGAGATATATTTATTTTCTATATTGCAATGTAACCTATTCATTAATGCATTGAGATAATGATCAATTCGATTTGTTTCATGAAATTGAGAGTCCTACCATCGATATATCTTGCCAAAAAATGACCTTTCAAATTCATTCTTTGGAACCCAACTATTCAAAAATATGCATGGCTTTCCCCAGGATGACTTTATCTAAAAAACTATCTAATGTGGATACGGTTTTGATCGTAGCAGTACTAACTTTAAGGTGGTAAACTTTGTTGATAGTGATGATAGTAGTAGTCATGATGATGTTGAGATTGATAAGTTTGACTCCGCTTGAGTTTTCTCATACGTCACATGGTCATGGAAACGTCTCAATTGTAATATCCCTTCTTCATTTGAGATTTGTTCCGAGCTTCACGAATGCTTCAATTGTGTGCTTTATTGGCTTGCTTGGCACATATCTGAATATGACTTTATACTCTCATTTGATTTAATAGATGAGGTGCTTGGACAAATATCCTTTCCAGGAACTCTTGGCCTAGATATGAGGGTATAAATTATATCCTGACAGCAGTAGATTCGCTAGCTGTGGATTAAGAGTTATATGATGAAGAAACTCATCAACTACTTTCTTACGATCCCTCTATGTGGATTATGAAAGATGAGTGTCATGAACAAATATCTTCCCAATCTCGACAGAAGAGGCAGTTCCTCGACACGTATTAGGCTTGAGGAAGAATGGTTATTTCTTATTAAAAATGATTGAAGGTGGGCAAAATTTTAGTTACGATCCAACTTCAACCAATGTCTTCGTGGCAGCTGTGAAAAAATAGTGTTTACTTTAGTTATCATGAGTTTATATTTACTAGAAAAAAGGGTATTTGTTCTCGTTTGTATTCATTAAAAAAAATTCATCAAAAAAAAAAAAAGGCTCGTTAGTGATTGGGAAGACAGGATGAAAGGGGGATTATGGATTGGGAGGTAGTGAAAGCAACAAAAGAAAAATTGAAAGAGGAGGAATTGAGTAAAAAAGCAGAGAAAACAATGTGAGATATGAGTAATGGGTTGCAGGATAACGAGATTTTAATGCTAACTATCGATGAAAGCAGCGAGATGAAAGAAGAGGCAAAGAAAACCACTAATGATAAAATGGAGGAGGAAAGAACTTGGGAAAATAAAAGTGGGGCTTCTCAGTACGATGGGTCTAGTGCATTAGTGGCCCAAACCTCTAATTGCTATTGGAATACAGAAGAATTAGACCTTGGGGAAAAGGGTAGTGGGCTTTTGGAGTTGGGCCCAAATCATATGGAGGATGTGAAGGAGACTAGAAAGATGTCGACGGTGCCAGAAACCCAGCTTGATGCAGGGTTGTAGTTGGGATTGGAGTTTAGGACTCTTATTTTATCCATTAATTTTATGGATGATTTGATGTATTGGAATGCAAGAGGAGCCTCAAATAGGAGACTCCTACAAAATATCAAGACAGTATGCAATGAAGTAAAGTCTCGAACTAATTATTTGGATCATAATCCTCTGTTATTACAGTTTACCTATAGTGGAAATACATGTTTAGTCTAAAAGCCATTCCACATTGAAGCAATGTGGCTATGACATACAGATTTCAGTGCTTTACTTAAAAATTGTTGGTCTGGCAATGCTATATCTCAAAATCTGAAGGAAGCCCAGAAAGCCTTAGGGCTCGTTTGGTACGCAGGAATTGGTCCTATGAAAATGGAAATGGAGATTAATTCCATGTCTTGAGAATATTTGGTATGGTGGAATTTGGCAAAATTCCATTTCCACATGGAACCCAATTAAGGCCAATTCCACCAAGATCAATTCCACAATAAAAGCCAAGATTTGTAATTCCAACCCCCTATTTCCATTGTTACCCTCCTCTTCTTTCAACCTCCTCACTCACCGGCGATTTTACTCACTCACGGCGACGATGGTGACTTCTTTTCCCTTACTGGTGACGGTAACTCTCCCCCTCCACTGGCGACGACAATGACGGTGGCATCTAGCACCAGTGACGACAACGAAGGTAAATAAATGGCCTTTGTGAAGCTTCTTCTGCAGCCGCTGAAAACAGTGACAAAAAATCTTTGTTAGACCTGCAAAAATCGCTAGCTCAATCATATCTATGCTGAAATCACAAGCTTCATCAAATTTGGGTTTTCAATTTCACTTTCAAACACTCAAAACCTTGCTACATGTACAACAATGGCATTAAATCTGTAGAAATTGCAAGCCTCATGATGTTGCAAGTTTGATCTCTTTCTCATTAACCAATAGGAGCAAAATGAAAGGGATGGGTTTTGTGTTTTGGTTTCATATTTCTAAAATGAAACATTTATAATTTGTAGCTGTTTTGATTATAGTGGTTGCCGGTGGCTCCCGGGAGATAACCATCGAGAGGGATGTGAGGGGTGGCTCCCATGGATATGATTTTTTATTTTTTAATTATAAGAACATTTTGGTCTTTTCACATAAAAATTAGGACTCATTTCTATGACATATCAAAGATACTTTTAAACCTCATTTTCATATCCATTTCTATTATATTCATTTCCATCAAAATCAATTCCATTGTACCAAACGGACCCTTAGTTGTATGGAATAAGACTTCATTTGGATTGCTGGAGAAAAAGAAAAGGATCCTACTAGCACGATTGAATGGTATCTAAAAGTCAGCTAATTACCCTCGGTCGAGGTTCTTATGTTGCTTAGAGAAAGAGCTGCAGATAGAACTAGATCAGTTGTTGAAAGTGGAAGAGATTAATGGTTCTAGAAAGCCCGCACCAAATGGATAACAAAAGGTGATAGAAATAAGCGGTATTATCACCTCAAAGCCACTATGTGCAAACGAAGGAATAGGATTTTGATGCTCAAAGATGTCAATGGGAATTGGTGGAAAATGAGGAAGAATTGATGAAAATGGTTCTTACTTATTTTAAGGGCCTCTACCAAGAAGAGATTAGTAGTCTCACCTTCTTAAGAACTAAAACTGGTTTTCCAAACATAGAGTCACAAGCACTAATGGATCCGCATAGGAAGTCGATGGATGATGAGATCAAGAAAGCTATGTTTGGAATGGACCCTATAAAGCACCGAGAGTTGACGGATTCGCTCCAATTTTTTTTCAAGCAAACTAGAATACAGTGGTAGCTTTAGTATGCGGATTTGTCAGAAATATATTTGAAGGGAAAGAGGAATTATCTGAAGCTAACAGAACCCTAATTTCTCTGATCCCAAAGATTGATAGACTGGAGGTAATTGGCAACTTTAGGCCTATCTCTTTATGTTGGTGCATTACAAGTGTATAACAAAAGTGATCACTAACAGGCTACAACATTTACTGGATAATCTAATATCTCCTTTCCAAGCAAGCTTTATTAAAGGTAGACAAATCTAGGATAACATTATCATCGGGAAGGAAATTATGCATAGTATGAAAAAGTCACGGGGTAAGAAAGGATTGATGGCAATGAAGATCGATCTTGAACAGGCCTATGATAGGATCTAGTAGGATTTTCTTTAGTAAGTGATGAAACAGGCATGGATCATAAATTTATTAGTTTGATTATGAGTTATGCCATGACAGTTTCTTGTAATGTCTTATGAAATAGGGCTAAGATAGAATTCTTCCCAGCAAAGCGAGGATTGAGGCATGGAGATCCTATCTCTCCTCTCTTCTTTGTTCTCTGTATGGATAAACTTTCTCACATAATAAGTGATGAAGTGAGGAAAGGTACTTGGAAACTGCTTGAAGTAACAAAGGGAGGCCCCACAATTTCTTACTTAATGTTAGCAGATGATCTACTTCTCTCTAGGGTGGCTACTGAAGCTCAAACTAGGGTGGCTACTGAAGCTCAAACAAGATGTATGATGAAATGCTTAGATTTATTCTGTGAGGCATCAAGGGAAAAGATAAATAAACTCAAATCATCTATTTTCTTCTCGCCAAAGGCAAGATCTAAGTTGAAGATCTCCATTGGTCATTTAATTGGGATGAAAATCTCAATAGAAATTGGGAAGTATTTAGGATTTCCTTTGTCGCGCAAAAGGAAATCTACAGAGACTTTCCACTATATTGTGGAAAAGGTGAGAACGAAACAATCAGCTTAGAAAGAGAAATGCTTATCTATATCTGGCCATATCACTCTTGCTAGGTCTGTCTTGAGTGCAATCCCTCTTTATCCAATGCAAGTTTCCAAGATTCCTAGTAAAGTGTGTAGTGAGATTGAAAGACTGCAAAGAAATTTCATACAGGGCCATAATGACTCGAATCATGGTCATCATCCAATTGGATGGGAACAAATAACCATACCAAAGTGTGTTGGGGGGCTAGGTCTCAAAAAGCTAGTCTCCTTAAATAATGCTTGTGGGGCAAAGATTGCATGGAACTTAGTCTCGGGTTCTTTAGGTTTGTGGGCAGAGGTGCTGTTTAAGAAATATATGATAAGATGAGAAAAGACGATCTGTTTACTTGCTACAAAGATGACTCACCTTTATGGAAGTTCGTGTTGTAACAACGTAAGCTTATTGAATCTCGCATCAAGTGGACTGACCGTGATGGGAAGGTTATAAATTTCTTTATAGATTAATGGCTCCTCGATGATCCAACACTTAAAGATATCCAAGGCAAATCACACCAGAGGAAGAATATACTAAGGTAGTAGACCGGGTGAATAATGGTGGTTGGGATTTGGTCAGAATTACGACTATTCTTCCTAGTGACATTGTTCAGAGATTGATCACCATATTGCCTACAATGACCAACGCTGGGAATGATGTTCTAGCCTGGAGAACAACTAGCAATGGCACATTCTCTATTAAGATCAGAGTGCTTATGCTTTAATAGAGGAAGAACCTAGCAATTTATACCCTACGACTTATAAAGCTATCTGGAAATGGACAGGTACAGAACGGATCCGAGTCTTTATGTGGGTGGCTTTCAATAATAGATTACCAACAAATGTATAGAGAAGCAAATGGTCACAAGCATCATCGACATTTTCGTTCTATACCGATAAGGATGAAACTGTGCTGCATATCCTACGAGATTGCATATATGCAAGGAAGCTCTGGACCTCATTAGTGAACCCCGCTCACTTGTTCAGCTTCTTCGCACCTCAGTTGCGAGACTGGTTTGGAATTAATTTGAAACGAGATATGGGAGCTAATAGTGCTGGGAATTGGCAGAGCATTGGGGGGGTAGCAGTGTGGAAGTTATGGCTCTGGCGAAATAAGGCAGCCTTTCAGGAAAATTTTACTAAACCGGCTGATCTTGCTGTAGTTATAGCTAACGTATGGCATAGTTATACTCAGATGCAAGAATTTAACAGCTTTCTACCATCTTACTCTATGAGCAAAGAATGGAGCAAGCCTCCATTGAACTGGGTTAAGTTAAATGTCGATGGTGCAGTTACCAGAACCCAAAATAGAGCAGGCGCTGTGAAGGAGTGATAAGGGATCATGACGGAAATTGGGTAGCGGGCTTTTCTCATTTCTAAGGCACCTGTAGCTTCATGGAGGCAGAGGAATGGGTTGTTCTTAAGGGCCTCAATCTGGCATGGGGCCTAGGACTTAGGGATGTCATTTTGGAGTCAGATGCAAGGAACCTAATTGATATGTTACATGGTTCCATAACAGATGACAGATGCAGCGCAGTCTTTCTACAAATACGAACGTTTAGCAGGTATTCTTGGGAACTACAGATTAATCATATTCCCAGAGAGTAGAACAAGGTAGCAGATGCTCTGGCCAAGGAGGGATTATCCAAGTCTTTGTTTTTGGACATTTGTCCATTACAGCTTCAGAAGTTGATTCAAGATGAGAAGTTGGGACTTGGTCCCCAGTAGTTTTTATTTTTTATTTTTGCCTGCTCCATTAGTTTTTATTTAGTACGGCTAGTATGTAAATTTTCTTCAGTATCAAAAGAAAAAAATAATTCATTTACTAAAAAGCTTTTATATTTATTTTTAATCCTACTGTTATAACTATTTCGTTTTATTATTCCTGATTTCATATGGCTGGAAGCTTTTAACTTCAGGTTATTCTTTGTTTTTAAGCTAAACTTCAATTTATTTTCACACGTAAGAATATACTTCATGAGGACAAAGTTTACATAATAATAAATAAAGGGAAAAATTACACACTTAGATAAAATATTTAAAGCTAAAATCTATAAAACTCACCTAAATTTTGGGTCAGCTCCCCTAACATTTTAAAATTTAACTTTGACCTCCTTAACGTTTTAATTTTTGACATTAAGCTCCATATAGTTAAATTTCCCGTTAAGCTACTAAAGACAAATGTCATGTCAGATTAATGAGGATGACCTATATCATATAGGATGCCACATCGTCCTACATGGGGCTTGGTGTCCACACTTAAAATGTCAGGAAATTATGGGAAAGTCCTTTCTCTACTTATGGAACTTTTGGAAGTTCATAAGGGGCTCATATTCATCGGTCAGCAACCTAAGGTTCACATGGCTTTCTAATATTCTGTCATTTTTGGATTGCAGCAGAAGAGTTTTGCTCCACTTATACAAGGGCCTTCTTGTTCATAATAGCTATAAGGTTTTTTATTTATGAAAAGGAAATTTCACATTAATAAATAAAAGTATAACATGGAAACCTACAAAAAAAAACTCAATATAGATAATGATATTTTTGCTAAAAATTGATGTTATAGTAATAAAATGTAAATAAAATAGAATAATTAATCTTATTAACTGATAAATGATAAGAAAAAGTACACTTTAGCATGTTGTGAACACCCTATTTATTCTAGCCCAAAAAATGATAAAAAAAAATATAGTAAAAAAAATCCTTCTTGAGTCCTTATTACAATTTGAGAAAATAAACTTTGAAAAATATAGTATATGTCATTGATGGGATTTGGCTTGTGAGAAAATCTTTTTTGCAATAAATGATAAGATTAAATAAAAAAAATTTCATTTATGATGATTGGCCACAGATGAGGAAATGTCATGTGGAGGAAAAAAACAAAAATTGAAATAAAAATAAATCTAATTGATGATAATTAATGACAAATTAAGAATTAAGATATGTCATAAAAGAAAAATAAAAACAATTTAAAAAATGTGCATCAATCAGGAAAACCCTAGGTTTAACTTTCGGTGAGAGTTTTCCGATCGCTTGAGATTGGAGTCTTCCGGTGAGTGGATGGGTGCATTGTCATAATATAGACATGATTTTTAACAGATTTATATTGAATATCAGGCTTATTTTTTACCAAAAAAATATTATAAAAAAAGAAAAATGTTTAATTTTATTATAAACTTATATTTTTATTTAATAATAAAAAGTAAATAAAATAACATTATTGATATTATTAATCTATAAAAGACAATAGATACTTTTTTTTTATAATAAAGATAATATATACTAAATCATGTTGATACAAATTATTACGTAAAAAATTTGCAATTCAAACTTCAAAGTTAGATAAACTTAATTGTTATATACACATTACTAGTAACTATATTATATATAAACGAGCTTAAACGCCTCAGACTCATCAATCTCAAACATATTTTATGTTGTTATCCTGTACTACTGTCGAGCTCATGAGGCCTTCCAAGAAAGCAAAACAGACCGCCTCAGAAAGTCGTGTTACTTTTATTTCTCTTCATATTGTTGAAGAAATTTTGCTGAGAATCGACGCTCAAACCCTATTTCGATGTGCATTCGTCTGTAAAGAATGGAATGACCTTATTACTAGTCCTGATTTCATATGCCGTAATGCAGATCGAACTTTTGATTCCACAAATCAAATCCTCCTTATTAAAGTTTGTGATTGCAAAAAGTGCAAAGAAAATTATGGAGGGTTATTATATATTTATTTTCCAGATTGCCATGTAAAGTATTCATTGCATTGGGATAACGATCAATTTGCTTTGTTTCGACGAATAGAGAGTCCTACCATCGGGGATTTTAAAGGCACACAATTTATCGGTGCAAGTAATGGATTAGTATGTCTTGTCAAAAGAAGAACTTTTAAATTCATTCTTTGGAACCCAACTATTCAAAAATATGTATGGCTTCCCCTCCCGATGACTTGGGTTGAAAAATTATGTACTGCAGGGTTTGGCTTTGATCGTAGCAGCAAAGACTTTAAAATTGTAAACTTTGTTTATCATACCCCTTCTTATTACATTGGTTCGGTTTGGATTTTTTCATACATTACGTGGTCATGGAAACATCTCAGATGTAGTATTCCTCCTTATTGTGAGGTTTGTAACATGCCTGTATGCTTTAATGGTGTGCTTCATTGGATTGGTAGACTCGAGCGAGAACATGATTTTATACTTACATTTGATCTGACACATGAAGTGTTTGGACAGATAGCCCTTCCAGAGACTCTTACTGCAGAGGGGATAAATTACATTAAAAAATCAGGAGCTTCGCTTGTTGTCCTCTCATTTAAAGACGATTTATACGATGAAGAAACAAATGAAAGTCTACCTTACGTTTTGTCCATGTGGATTATGAAAGAATACGGGAACCCTGAGTCATGGACAATGATCTTTTCATTTACGTCACAAAAGATTCAACATATATTAGGTATGAGGAAGAATGGTGATGTCATTCTACAAATGATAAAGGCTACCGGAGAGGATGGGGAGGTTTGCAGGTACAATCCAATAACTTCAACCAATGTCTTGGTGGAAGCCATGAAAAATAGTGTTTTCTTTGGTTACCATAACGAGAGTTTATATTTATTAGAAAAAAAAGAATACGTTAATTCCTATTAAAATTCTCGTTAGAGGGATATTTGTTGGTTTAATGTTTATCCAACTCGTTATTTGTTGTTTTAATGTTTATTGAACTCAGTTACTCCGTTATTTGTTGTTTTATTGTTTATTGAAGGATTTCATTCTCTGTTCAGAAATATCTATTGATTGCCCTAGCTATATATATATATATATATATATATAGATATTTAAGTTATTGGACCCTAGGATTTAGATTTAAGTGTTAATTTAGTAATTTTTTAGAAGAAAAATTGATTTAATTCCTCTTATCTATATTTGCCATATGCCTTATTTGGGCTACCTTTGCATCGTTTGGCCATTTTCATGAAACTCCCGATCAATAAGCACTTTTCATATAAGTGATAAGGGGTTACTTTTACGTTGAAAAAAAATCCCAATTGATATAAATAGAATTTTAAATAAAGATAATGTTATATCCATTACTATTCAAACAAATAAATTTATCGCCTTCAATTTTTGTTGGAAAAAAAAACCCCTCCCCCAACCCACAATGCAACCCACCAGCCCCTTTCCTGAGCATATTCGTATTATCTTTGGTCTTAAATATAAGATCTAATTAAAATTATTTTTGAAGAGATTAATGAAGCAAAATAAATTATTTAATCATATCATATATTGTGTGTGATTAAATTATATATCAGTTTATAAGTCAAACAAAATAATAAATATAAATACTTTAAAGTAATTTAATTGGCTTCCTTAATCTTCTTAAAATAATCAATTGAGTCTTATATTTAGAACCGAAGATAATATTATTTATGTACATAACCAACATGTTTAGTTCATCGTAATGGACCGCCTTTATTGAAGGTGAGATTCCATTCTATACTAATTGGTGATTTTAACTCTATACTCATTGTATACACCCTCCGGCTTCCGATTCTTAATATATGATATATTTGAAAGTTAATCTTTGTTTTAAATATAACACCTATTTTTCTTATTTGTCAATATTTTCCTAATTTACCGTTATCGATACTCCATCAATAATAAACAATGAGGAGAGGGAATGAGTAAATCAAAGAAGATGATTAGGATATTTTAAAAAATATATACCACAATAACTTCCTTAGTATAATAAAATTAGATAAATATATCTTATATTATGGATCAGAAGGAGAAGTATCAAACTGACATGCTTGATTTTGACATGCTTAGCGATAATAGTTCTTGCGATGCTGGGGGCTTGGGGGCCGACGTGTAGTCCTCCACAAAGTCGAGCAAATCCCTTAATCATCATCCACGTTCTTCAATTCCGGTCTGAGTCATGGTTTCGGATAAAAAAGATTTGGATATAAAGTTGGTAGTCATTAGATTTGGTCTTTTCCTTTTGTGTTTGTTTTTTGTTTTTTTGCCTTTAATAGAAAGAGCCCGTTTGGTTCAATCACATTACATACATGTAATGATAATCATGATTTCATTACTAAGATAAGAGTGTTTGGTTGCCCTTTAGATGGTAATAGGGTTTACTATGGTAATAGGGTTTACCAAAAAATTGGTAATCCTCATTCATACCTCCCCCTATGAATCCTCATTACTATTTCATTGCATGGTTTAAAAAATCTAATTTACCCTTGAGTTTTTAGCGTCTTTATTTTATTTATCTCATTTCACTTGTCGTATCACGCCACAACTGCCACCGCCACTACCTTCTCCACCTCGTCACACAACCACCGCCACCACCACTATCTCCTCCTCTGCAGCCGCCGCCACCACTACTACCTCCTCCGCCCCCGCTACTTGCCCATTGCCGCCACCACCTCCTCCTCCGCCACCCGCCCACCTCCACCTCCGCCATGGCCACCGCCCACCCACTGCCACCTCCTCTGTCACCATTGCCGCCACCACCTCCTCCTCCGTCGCCGCCGTCACCCACCCATTGCCACCACCACCACCTCCTCCTCTACCGCCACCCCCTTCATTGCCGCCACCACTACCTCTTTCACCTCCATCTTTGCCACGGCCGACTCTTAACTTTTTTTTATAAAGATTATATTAAGGGTAAAATAGACTTTGTGTAATATATTAATTTTAAACAATTGTTAAAATATCAACTCATTGCACCTTACTTAAAATTCAAACCAAACACTATCCCTGTAATTAATATTGCATTACACTACCATTGTATCACATTGCACTGCACTGCAGAGTGTAATGGGATTGAACCAAACGGGCCTTTAGTTATTTTTGCTCTCGTAACAGCAGTTTCCTCAGCAATTGGTTCAAAATCTTCAAAAACCAAATGCATGAGACAATCCTTGCGAAGCCTTGTTAGTATATAGCCATCATATATGATCATGTTTCTCTTTATCTGAAGAAAAAGTTTTGAAGTAATTTTCCCCAGGAGCCTGGTCGGTGTTGTTGGAATTCTAATTCTTAAACCATATGACAAACATATATAATGGGTCCATTTTTTGGTAAAAGTACAATTAAAGTTTTTTTAATGTGATTTTTACAATATTGGAATTTCGAATCTAACATATCTTCTTTGTAAAGAACAGGCATGAGCGAGAACTTGTTTGACAAAAACAAATGTTGAGATGTTTTTAAGGCACAAGAGCAAGTTGTGTTCCTCCATATCAAAACAATAAAAAAGAAAGTTGAGTTTAGCTGAAAAGATGATGAGTTCGGGCTTGTTTGGAATAACACTTTTAAAAATGACTTTAACAATGTGACTTTGGGTAAAAAGTAAGGTTATTAAATTCAGACCGGATATTGAATTGGTTAAGGTATTAGGTCAAGGGTCATAAGGTTAGACCGAAGTCATATTGGAGCTAACCTGGGCCAAACCAGTGAAAAAATGAAGATTCCAATGTTCTTAATATGAAATTATGAAGAAAATTTAGAAAAATCGAATTAAATTATTATTTTATAGATAAAAAAATACTGAACCAGTTATCTAGCCAAACTAGACTAGTTATGTGACCGGTTTGCTGATTTTAACCAGCCAATTAGATCCGATTTTAATAACCTTGGTACAAAGTCATTTTGCTTGAACACTTATGCAAACATAGTATTTAGCCTCTAACTACTTTTTTGTAGGTCAAAAAAAGCCAGTTATAAGTCCACTCATCAGTTTTACAAAAAAATCTCTTCAAAATCGCGTGGGGATAAGATTAATTGTTATTAACCGAATGATTTCGATGGTGGTATTACTTTTTAACTATAAATAATCTTATATAATAACAAATGGCCATACCAAATTTATATTTATGTGTGTTTTGAGAATTCCAAACGAGTTAGCACAATTTATGAAGAAACCAATTTTGATGCGATATGAACTGTGCATATTTAATATAATTTTATTTTTACATTTAATTAAATCATTTTTTAATAGATAATCTTGTACGAAAAAATAGAAGTTAACAAAAAAAAAAAAGAAGTTAAAAATTTTAAATATAAACCTAAAATTAGCTTAAGATAAGGACGTGGATAGAAACCAAATGAATGTTTAAACTACAATCGCATGCTATATAACTTTATTCCCGCATAAAAATCTCAACTCATATTCTTGACCTTAAAATAAGTTCTGGCAAAAAAAAAAAAATGCAAATATGTTATAAAATTTATTACAGTCTTCATCATTTTATATATATATATATATATATTTGGATTTATTTTTTATTTTGTATTTTACATTTAGAAGAAAGATCTTGACCCTGAATGGAAACCATGGAAACGAGAGGAGTCAGAGAAGTCAGAGAAGGCGAAAGCCCTCCTCCGTCTCAGGAGGAGGAGGATGTGCTGAATCGCAGTCGGAAGAAGGTTCGTGCAGGTGAGGGCGAGTTTACGAGTGATCATTCTATGATTCCAAGGGACGAGCCTTGGATGCATGAGGAGAACTCTGACGTCCCGGAGCTGTCTGAGAACACGAGTAAATGGAAGTCTTTCAAGGAGGCAGTTACTCAGGAGCATGAGGAAGAGACGGAAGAGGAGGAATGGTGGATCGGAGAGGGTTGGAAGGAGCGGTGCAGGATGGAGATGTCTGCTAAGGGTCCGAATGTGATTTTCCTTCCACATGAGAAGGAAAGGCTGGCTAGGAAATGGAAGAACGCTCTGATTGTGAAACTCTTGGGGAGAATGGTCACATCGGATTACTTGGAGAGAAAAGTGCAGCAGCTATGGGCTAAATATGGGGAGGTCGACATTATCGACGTTGGTTCGGGATTCTTCGTCGTAACGTTTTCAGATCACCATGACTATGACCTGGCGTTAACGGGTGGCCCGTGGTTGGTATATGATCATTACTTGTCTGTCCAACCCTGGAAACCGGACTTCAATCCGGATGGGGAAGTGATCTCGAAAATTTCTGCTTGGATACGAATTGCAAAGCTCCCACTGGATTATTATGATAAGGGTGCACTGTTTGTTATCGGATCGCAAGTGGGGAAGGTTTTGAAGGTGGATTTGAACACCATGCGCAAGAAGAAGGGGAGGTTTGCACGGTTATGTATTGAGATCGATTTGAACGTCCCGCTTCGCCCTGTTGTGTTGGTGAATGGCATGGAGCTGCGAATCCAATATGAGAGCATACATATTGTCTGTCTCCATTGTGGCAGGTACGTCCATGAACGAGCAAATTGTCCACATGCAAAGGAAGGGGCGCCGTCTGAGTCTGGTACAGAACCGAGGGGTAGTCGGGGCAATAACGGTGTTACGTCGGAGGTGGTGCATGGGGAGCCGGTGGTGCCACAGCTGCCACGGGCGAGCGCCAGAGTAGCTTTTGAACCGTGGATCGTAGTTCAACGTCCACGCCGGAATTCTCGGGTAGGTCCCTCTAGCGGGAAAGTGAGTGAGAAGGGGCGACAATCTCGGCAGAGCGTGGGAGGTGGGAATTATGGATCTCGCTTTAATGCTCTAGTTATGACCGAGGAGTCCGCGCCGCCTGTTACGCAAGATCAGCAATCCCCATTGGATATGGTTAAGGGGCAGTCAAAACAGAGGATCACGCGTGAGTCACGTACGAGCTTTAGCATTCATGATCAAGTGATGGACGAGGATTATGTGCCGACGTCTACGCAGGATCAGTATCCCCCACGGGATATGATTCACGGTCACCCAAAACAAAGGATTAGCATGAGTGACTCACGTGGCTCGGATAGACAGGTGCTAGAGAGGGCGGAGAGGTTTCTGCGGAGTTCTAATGGGCTGGGATCGTCGGAAACCACTGGGCCTACAGCAAAGAATATGAAGCAGATTGACGTGGCGAAAGTGGTGGAGCCCAAGTGGAAGAGTGCGCAGGAGAAGGTTGGAGATACATGGGTAACGGCTAGAGATCAGGGGAATGAGGGCATGGTGGTGCTTACGGAAGGTGAGTCTCAGGCGCTGGTTAGACATGAATTGCAACTGACTTTGAGAGAGGTGTTAGAGGATCAATCTCCTCATCGTCAACGCCCTCATTCCGCAAAGATGTTAGTGGATTTTCCCTACGACCCAGGTGCAAGCGGTGTATCCGACACGAGTACGCAAGTGGTCCCTCAACTTATGGGACAGTCTCGAGGTGAGGATATGGAGATCACGGAGGTGGACTATAAGTGCTGAGTGACTCCCCTTTCCAAGTAAGTTGTTTATGGATTTTAAAATACTAATTTGGAATGTTAGAGGCGTGGGAGGTAGGGCCTTTACGGGGTTAATGAAGGAGTTGCGGAAGAGATATAATTTCCAGTTTGTTGCTTTATTAGAAACTCGTCAGAGTAGTGAGAAGGCTAGAGGGCTAGCTAGACGGTGGGGTTTCAAGAAGTGGGAGGTGGTGGATGCAGTGGGTTTCAGTGGAGGGATTTGGTGTTTTTGGGCTGAAGAGGTGGATTTCTCAGTCACCATGAAGTATGGGCAAGGTTTGCATGGAACTTTTAATGCGGGGTTGGAAGATTCTTGGGACCTTTCAGTGGTATATGGACATCCTAACCCAGTTAGAAGACGAGAACTGTGGTCTCAACTCTGATTAATAGAAAATTCAGGGGTGGGTAGATGGTGCGTTGGTGGGGATTTCAATGCTACGTTACGGCAGGAGGAGAGGAAAACCGGGGCGCAAAGATTGGTAGGTGGTGATCACCTTTTTATGCAGTGGTACTCAGAGAGGGAGATGGGGGATCTGGAGTTTCAAGGACCTTTGTACACATGGTCACGTGGCTCGTCATTTAGCCGAATTGATCGTGTTATTGCAAATGCTAGGTGGTTAGAGAAGCATAATTCTGCATCAGTGTTACATTTACCGAAGTATAAATCCGATCACTGCCCTTTGTTGTTAAGGTTTAGGCAAAATAGTCCAGGATTGAGAAGGGACCAATTTTGATTCTTCGCACCATGGGTTATGGATGAAGGCTTTTCGGGGGTGGTTAAAAATGCCTGGAATGTCAGAGACAGTTGGAGTAGGAATGTTCAGAATTTTAAGAAGGAAGTGCAGCGATGGAATAGGTCTCACTTTGGAAATATTAATCTCCGGAAGGCTACTTTGCTTAGCAACTTAGAACAGTTGCAGGATAAAGATGAAGACAGTCCTTTTTGGAATAAGAAACGATCTGAGGTTTGGTTGGAGCTTGAAAAATGCCTAATTCAAGAGGAACTTATGTGGATTCAACGGTCTAGATGTAATTGGTATTCCCATGGGGACAAAAATACAAGATATTTCCATGCGGTGACGAACGGTCGTAAGAAGAGGAAAATTATAGAAGCTTTACAGCGAGAGGATGGAGGGTGGTGTTATGATGCGGAGGAATTGAAGGTAGAGGGGACAAATTTTTTTCAGAGGTTATATAGGGAAGAACAAGACCCATTTACTCAGATCAATTTCGGGGACTCATTTCCCCCGATAGATGAGGCGATGCTGGCTTCCCTTGGTAGGATGGCGACTGACGTTGAGATTAAACAGGCGTTATTTAGTATGGGTTCGTTGAAAGCTTCGGGACCAGATGGGTTAAATCCTTTATTTTTCCAGAGTCAATGGGAAACGGTCGGCAAATCAGTAATCCAGTTGGTTCAAGACATCTTTGTTCACCCAGAACGTTTACAGTGCATTAACGAAACCAATTTAGTCTTAATTCCGAAGGTGGATGTGCCACAGAATTTTAAGGAATTTAGACCAATCAGCTTGTGTAATGTGGTGTATAAGGTAGTGACAAAAGTGTTGGCAAACCGGTTAAAGAGTCTTATGCCTGATATTATTGCTCCAAACCAGTGTAGCTTTGTGCCTGGGAGAATGAGTTCTGATAATGTCATCCTTGCTCAGGAAGTTATTCATTCGATGCGTACTATGAGGAAGAAGAAGGGATTTATGGCATTGAAGATTGATTTAGAGAAAGCATATGATCGGGTTCGCTGGGATTTTGTTATTGATTGTTTGCAAGAGGTGGGGGTGCCAGCTACGTTTCTTGATATTGTGAAGGTCTGTTTGACTACGGTGGATATGCAGATACTGTGGAATGGTTCCAAGGGACCTAGTTTTAAGCCAACTCGTGGTATTAGACAGGGGGACCCGTTGTCTCCTTATCTGTTTGTGCTGGTTATGGAACGGCTTGGCTATCTAATCCAGAATGAAGTGAGGAATGGCCAGTGGGCGCCGTTCCGGTTGAAGAAGAATGGTACAGCGGTTTCTCATTTGTTCTTTGCAGATGATTTGATCTTATTTGCTGAGGCTAATCTTGAACAAACAGGTTTGTTAAAGGCTTGTCTTGATGATTTTTTCCTAGCATCAGGACAGAAGATAAGTGTGTCAAAGTCCAGGATTTTCTTTTCGAATAATGTGAATCATGTCAAGAGACATGAAATTAGCCAGTTCTTGGGGTTTACTCCTACGGTAGACCTGGAAAAGTATTTAGGTGTTCCTCTTCACCACAAAAGGGTAACACCTCAAACTTATGAATATGTCCTTAACAAGATAGATGCGCGATTAGCGAATTGGAAGCTCAATAGTCTCTCGTTTGCAGCCAGGCATACATTGATCTCTTCGGTGGCGTCAGCTATTCCCGCTTATACTATGCAATCGACTTTTCTGCCCGTATCCACATGTGATGCAATTGATAAACGCTGTAGGGGCTTTTTATGGGGTAGTAGTGAGCACTCGAAAAAAGTAAATCTAGTGGCCTGGGAGGATGTATGTGGTCGGAAGGAGGATGGAGGTCTTGGTTTGAGGAGCACTAGAAGGCAGAATGCTGCCTTTATGATGAAACTAGGGTGGGGTTTGGTTCGGCGCAGAGATGCTTTGTGGGTGCGGTTTGTGAGGGAGAAATATAAGTGTGGGGATGATGTAATTCCGAGAGTTGGGAAACGAAGAGAGCAATCTCAAATGTGGAAGGGGATTAACCACGCATGGTCTGACACGCTAAAGGGCATCGGGTGGAAGGTGGGAAATGGTCGGTGCGTTCGGTTTTGGGAGGATGCATGGCTCCCAAATCATGAGGAATTCAGTGTTTACGTTAGTGGAAGGTTAGAGGATGATGTTCGGAATTTAAAAGTGGCGGATCTGTGGACGGCTTCAGGGGAATGGGATTGGAACAGGATTAGGGGTTTCCTTCCTGCGCATATTCTACAGGGCTTGGATCAAGCTCGGCCGGATGTACACAGAACCAGAGAGGATACCCCAGTTTGGAGACTATCGTCTAATGGTGAGTTTACAGTGAAGTCGGCGTATCAGTTTTTAGAGCGGTTTAGGTGTACACGTCAAGTAGGTGGTTGGCGGAAGATTTGGAAGGTGTCGGCACCACAACGGTGTAAAACTTTCCTATGGTTGTGCTGTAGAGATCGTTTGCTTACTAATCATTCTAGAGTGATTCGAGGGTTTCATTCAGTATCTACTTGCAGTCTGTGTCTGGGCGGTAGTGAGGATGTCTTACACGCGTTACGTGACTGCAAGTATGCAAAACCTGTTTAGGAATATCTGGTGCCTCAACAACTCTGTAATAAGTTCTTCGCTGTAACTGGCACGTATAACTGGGTTATGTGGAACCTCAACCAACGGTGCAGGGTTGGGGGAGTGAGTTGGTCAACATGGTTTGCAGTGACTGGTAGACAGATATGGATGAATAGGAACGCCGGGGTATTTGAAGGAAAATTGAAGAGTTATCTGCAGGTTCTTCATCAGGTGAAGGCGATTGTGGCTTGTTCAAGTAGGGACCTCTGTAAGCTGCATTTAGAGAGGGTCAGAGTGCTACGATGGCAACCCCCCACTGTGGGCTGCTTTAAATACAATGTAGATGGCTCTTGTAGAGGAGTGGCGGCTGCATGTGGCGGGATCTCACGGGACTATGAAGGGAAGGTGCAAGATGGTTTTATGTTTTGCATCGGCAATGGTACGAGTCTACATGCTGAAGTTTGGGCGGTGCTATGGGCTTTAAAAAGAGCTTGGGAATTGCAGTGGTCACGGGTAGAGGTTGAAACAGATTGCTGGGAGGTGGTCGAGTTGCTCTCCTCGGGTTGGTCTGATCATCACCCCCAGTTTGATCTGCTCACGGATATTAGACGGTGGCTGGAGCGGGATTGGCAAGCGAACGTGGTCTGGTGTTGTCGCGAGAGTAATGGTGCTGCGGACAGATTGGCACGGGAAGCACATTGTATTGAGCTGGGTTTTCATGGTTTTCGTACGGCGCCGTCATTCCTTGAGGATTGTCTTCGTGCTGATATGTCTTTAGGGTAGTCGTTTGTTTTTTGTGTTGTTTCATCAAAAAAAAAAGAAGAAGAAGAAGAAAGATTTTGAACTTTTTCCACCCTCGTTTATTTATGAATTAATTTGTATTCTTACTTAAAATGTACTTTTTTCGTTTTAATAACTTACCATATAAAAGATCGTATCTTCTTATGATGATTTGGATTTATTCTAATCCTTATCACTTCATATATTACATTTTGGGGGGGGGGGGGGGGGCGGTGTTCGGATTTATTTTTTATTTTATGTTTTGCAACAACAATAAGCCTTAATGGGATTGACTTGTGAAAGAGTGTTCTTTGCAATAAATGATAATAAAAATAAATATTTAAAAATTTAAAGAAAAAATTCATTCATGATGATTTGCCACTGATGAGGAAATGGAAATGTCATTATTGTGGAGAAAAATCAAAAACAAAAATTGAAATAAAAATAAGGGAAAATATTTAAAGAAGAAATTTAAAAACGCTAAAGGATAAAAACATGTTCCGAATATTCATAATACCAGAAATATGTGAGGGTTTGATTTTTTTTTTCAAAATTAAATGAAAATGATAGAAATATTTCTTTGAGTTTAAAAAACGTGCTCTCATTTTTATAAAGGTTTTAACAAATTATGATATGATTTTCATAAATTCCAATTAAAAAATTACCATTTGCTATAATGGCAAGGCACTGATTTCCATTATGATAAAATCTTAACATAATTTATTAAAATATTATATGAACTTGTGAAATCCTTATCAAAAGTGGAAGTCAATACCCTTCATTGTAGTAAGTGGAGAAATTTTGAATTAGAATAATTAAAAATCTTATTAAAACTTGTTTAAACCTTATTTAAATTTGTGAAATCCATATTGGAATCCATATATTGTTATTGTAGTAAATAGTGGTTTTTGAATTAGAATTTGTGAAAATCTTATCTGATATTGTTAAATCTTTATAAAAAAAAAGGAAAGCACACTTTTTAAACTCATAAGGACATTTCAATTATGCCATTTAATTTGGAAATAAATAAATCTGGCCCTCATACCTCAGTTATATTATGAATATTTGAAATATCTTTATATCTTTTTGTATTTTTAAAACTCTTTTTCAAGGCTTTCTCCTGAAAAAAAAAAAAGATGATGGGATCCCAAATTAGAAAATGTCATGATTGCAGAGGAAAAATAAAAAAAATAAAAATTAAGATAAAAATAAATCACATCACATTGATGGTGATTGGGGCGAGATATGAGGAAATGTCATTTAGACTTTAGGGTCATTATTGTGAAAAAAATAAAAAAATAGAAATAGAAATAAGGGAAAATTCCAAAAACATACATTGAAAATTGTAAAAAGATGATTCAATACATCGAAATTCGAAAAGAACATATAGTACAGTGTTAGACGAGATGAAGAATCTGGGATTTTGAAATCTCGACGAAATGACGAAAATGCCCTTCAGCCCTTCCTCCTTCTATTTTGAAATAACAACATGATCATCGTAATTAATAACTCTGGATTCGACATTAACAATTTCAATTTCTTCTTTTACAATTAACAAGTTTCAGGGCCAATAACAACATCTATCTCTTAATTAACAACTCCGGATTTGACATTAACAACTCCAATTTCTTCTTTCACAATTAACAAGTTTCAGGGCCAATAACAACTCCTTTATCTTTATTAACAACACCGTATTCTACATTAACAACTTCACTTTCTTCTTCTACTTCAGAATAACAATACGATCCTCTTAATTAATAACTCCTGATTGGATATTAACAACTCAAATTTCTTTTTTCACAATTAACAAGTTTCAGGGCCAATAACAATACCTATATCTTAACTAACAACTCCAATATCTTCTTTCACAGTTGACAAGTATGGACTCTTTGGAGGATTTTGGTGTTGTTAATGTCGTAGACAAAGTTGTTAATTAAGATGTCCTAGTTATTTCAACTGAGGGCTGAAGGGCATTTTTATCATTTTGACGATATTTAAAAATCTCAGATTCCTCATCCCGTTTGACATTGTACTGATCAGTCCTTTTCGAATTTCAATTTACTGAATCGTCCTTTTGCAATTTCCAATGTATTTTTTTCAGAATTTTCCCTAGAAATAAATCTAATGGATGATAATTAATGCCAAATTAAGAATTAAGATGTCATAAAAATTTTTTTAAAAAATAATTAAAAAATTGTGCATTATAAAATTAAAGCCTAGTTTAACTTTCAGCGAGAGAGTTTGAAGGGCTTCTTGAGATTGGAGTCTTAGGTGAGTGGAGTGGTGCATTTCCATTATAATGTAGAAATTAGAAGATTAAAAAAATTTTAATTAGGGCTCTTGGCTTGATTAAAAATTTATTGAAAGTGTAGGTTTGAATCTAAATTTTGATATTTCAATAGGATTTAATTGGGATTTTTTCTAGATTATTTAATTATATATAGATATGTTCTAGCAAAAGATTGCATATTGAATATCAGGCTTATTTTTGGCCAAAAAATATCAGAAAAAATAGAAAAATATTTAATTTTATTATAAGTTTATATTTTTATTTAGTTACAAAAAGTACATAAAATAACATTATTAACCGACAAAAAACAAAATATGCTAAATCATGTTGATCCAGTTTATTAGGTAAAAAAATTTGAGATTCAAAGTTACATAAACTAAATTATCATATATGCATAACTAATAACTATATTGTACATAGGGAAAATCACTCCTAGGTCCCAAGGACCAAACATACTA
The DNA here is from genome assembly GCA_963242795.1 of Inga leiocalycina. NCBI lineage: Eukaryota > Viridiplantae > Streptophyta > Magnoliopsida > Fabales > Fabaceae > Inga > Inga leiocalycina. The sequence goes on from OY725321.1 coordinate 68,394,179, forward strand.
TTAGAAAAGTCCCTAGGAAAAGTCAAATATCAGAAAAAGTCCCTATTTTCCAAAGTCAAATGACAAATGCCCTCATAGAAATTGCAAAACAAAATTTTTTGTTTACAACTCGTGAAACGTGTATTCACAACATATTGAGTCATATTAACAACTTCTACCTTATGTCTACCTGGAATAATCTTTTCTCACATTAACTATGCGAAATGCTTTGTTTACAACTTGTGAAGTGTGTATTCACAACATGTTGATTCATGTTAACAACTTCTACCTCATGTCTGTTTTGGAACAATATTTTCTCACATTAACTATGCGAAATGCTTTGTTTACAACTCGTGAATCGTGTGTTTACAACATTTTAAGTCATGTTAACAACTTCTATACCTTCTGTTTTACAATTTTGTATGGGGGCATCTTTGTCATTTGATTTTGAGAAATAATATCAGAAAAGTCCCTAGGAAAAGTCAAATATCAGAAAATTCCCTAAGGACTTTTCTGATATTTGACTTTTTTCAGGGACTTTTTGGATATTATTTTTGATCCTTGGGATCTAGAAGTGATTTTTCCGATTTATACATAAACAAGCTTAAATGCCTCAGACTCATCAATCTCATAAACATATTTCATATTCTTATTCAGTATGACAGTCGAACTCAATGAGGCCTCCCAAGAAAGCAAAACTCTCACCACCTAGCGGCGTTGCTTGTATTTCTCTCCACATTGTTAAAGAAATTTTGCTGAGGATGGATGTCCAAACCCTATTTCGTTGTGCCTTTGTCTGTAAAGATTGGAATGACCTTATTACTAGTCTTGATTTTATACACCACAGAGCAAACGGAACTTTTGATTCCGCAGATCAAATCCTCCTTATTAAAGTCTATAACTGTAAAAAGTGTCACCCCCTCCGTAATTATATCCGAAATACGCGATTAAAATGAATTAGAGACCAACGATATTCAAAACTCATTTAAAATCTTATCTTCTCGATAGGGTTTTCACAAACACCTTTCAAAATCTAATTCCCCGGGTCTTAGATTCACACTTCGAATACAATTACTTCGTAGATAAATCACATTCATTATATATTAGAGTGTACAACATAATTCCCGGCAAACCCCGGGTTCATACCTTTATTAAAAGGGTATATAAAATCCGATTCAAGGGATTATACAATCTCATCTCAAATTCATAACCATATACTTAACTGAATCATATACAGTCATCTCAACTCATATTGATAACCAACTACCAACTCTCATCTCGAAGGAGTCCTAGCCGCTCCTTCCACGAGCCACTTGCCCTGTCTAAATTGTTGGTAGGGGAGAGTGAGATTCGAGAGAATCTAAGCAGGAAACAGATAACATAATGCATGCATGATAGATGCTATGTGTATGACATGTTAGCTTTAATTAGATGTATGCCCCATAATGACATTTCTGCATGCTCAATGTTTCATATAACAAAACTATGGCCACAGCAAAACAGAAACAAAGCTTCATTTATTCAAATATGCTCTACACAATCAAGTAAAGCAATCACATTCATCACTACACAAGTAAAGATATCAAATACATGTAAGTAAAGTAAGTCTCCTACCTCTAGTCTTTTATCCTCGATTTGTGTGCCAGCAACTCGGGTCCTCAACTGGGTCCTAAAATTCCAAATGCACCATTTAGTCACTTCTATAGTGTTTCTGGGTTTATATGAGCTTATTATAAGAATTTACAAAAATGCCCCAAGGACCCGGCCTGGCCCCGCCATACCCGGTCCAACTGTACTTTTCTTGACATTCTATCCTGAGCTATCTTGACATATTTTTGCCCAAGGAATCCATTTCTGGACTCGCTATTATCAAATTCATTGTCAAATTATAGAATTACCCTTGGCAGCCCCACTTTAAGGGTTTCAGGGGCGTTTTCGTAATTATGCTTTTTCGGCCTTTTCCGAAAAAGTGACCAACTGTAACCCTACCTAATTTTTGTTTCTGAACTCAATGGAACCATCAAATCATTGAAAATCCATCTCTAACCCATCTCTAACCCCTCCAAACTAGCCTTGGCCGAAATTCTCCATTCCCCAAAAAAATTAGGGTTTTTCGGTTTCGGCTCCGCAGACGTGTTTCTTTATACTCCTAATCACTTTATTAACCATTACATTAGGTTAGAACTACCATTTAGTATCAATTTTGGCAGCATAACCCCTAGGCCAAGCCCTTTACCAAATCTGAAATCAAAGCAAATTAATCGAAATTTCACCGATTAAATTACTCACAGCAGCTAGAACAATCAAAGGTTGAAGTTTCGGAGGTTACCTTAAGCTTCTTCTGGCTTATCCTTCTTATGGATGAACCCTAGCCACTTTGAACAATGAAATTCCTTGCTTCAAGACCTTAGTTCACATAGAGGAATAATTTAGGAGAAGGATTATACACATTAGGTACGATTCACCAAAGAAATAGACCTACCTTGTGAGATTTTTCCTTCCTTCTCTCTATTTTCTCCAAGCTCTCTCTCACATTTTTTTTTCTAAAATGGCGTCGGGAAATGGCTGATGAAGATGGAGGAATTGCTTTTAATTCCATGCTGATGTCATCTTTTATTTTGATGATGTCATAATTCCCATTTTTGGATTTTTGTTCTGGCAGATTTTCTACCCAAACTTTGAAAAATCATAACTAATTCTAGAAAAATTGAAATGAGGTGATTTTAAATCCAAATGAAAAATATTTAAGTTCTCTTCATAGGAAAAATATGGACCATTATCAAAAATCACCACACAAATACAGAATTATACAAAACTCAACACTACTCCAAAACAGAGTCCAGTTTTGGTCCCAAACTTTGGCAAATCATAATTCCCAGCAAATAAAATGAAATGACATGAATTATATGTGTATTTTGAAGCTTGGCATGTAAACTTTAAGATTGAAAAGTTTTAGAATTTTTGAACACAATTTGATTATTCAAAACGTTCACACAAACTTAATGCCCAGAATAAAGTTTTAATGGACATAATTTCCAACTTTTGCCCAATTGTTTTCAATGGTTTCAATTTCACAACAAACACTCTCCCCACACAAATTTTCACAAGGAAGATATTGGAATCACTAAAATAACCAAATTCTCATCATATCCACACATATTCAGTTTTGAATCACAATGCACACAACCATTAATTGCCCAACTTTCCATTTCACTATAATCATAATTACTTTCTCCAAAATTCACCATTTAGATTCTTTAATACCCCAAAGATATAAGAATCATTAGAGAATAAATTTGGGCTCCTGCTAAACTGGGGCTTAGCAGTCCACTTATTTTAGGTTTATTCTCTAGCCTCAAATATCAAAATTCGGGATATTACAAAAAAAGTAGAGGGAAATTATGTAAACTCGTATATTTATTTTCCATATTGCCACGTAACGTATTCACTGCATCGGGATAACGACCAATTCAATTTGATTTGTAAAATGGAGACTCCTACCCTCGACTGCACACACTTTATAAGGGGTAAGTAATGGGTTAGTATATCTTGCCAAAAGACAGCCTTTCTTAGTATGTCTTGACAAAATACGACCTTTCAAATTCGTTCTATGGAATCCAACTACTCGAAAATATGTATGACTTCCTCCTACGATGACTGGGGTTGAAAAATTATGTATTGCAGGGTTTGGTTTTGATCATAGCAACAATAACTTTAAGATTGTAAACTTTGTTTATGGTACTCTTGATGAAATTGACTCAGTTTATGCTTTTTCATACATCACATGGTCATGGAAATATCTCAAATGTAGTATTCCTCCTTCATGCAAGGTTTGCAGCATACCCGAATGCTTCAATAGTATGCTTCATTGGATTGGCAAACTTGGGCAAAAACATGATTTTATACTTTGGAATGATATCCCTCCCAGATACTCTTATCACAGGGGGATGAATTATATTGTGAAATTAGGAGACTCACTTGCTGTCCTCTCGTTTAAGGACGATTTATATGATGAAGAAACAGATGAAAGTCCACCTTCGGTTTTGTCCATGTTGATTATGAAAGAGTACGGGAACTATGAGTCATAGATAATGATCTTTTCAATCACGACAGAAGAGATAGCTGTTCAAGATATATTAGCCATGAGGAAGAATGGTGATTTCATTCTACAAATGATAAAAGGTAAAGGTAATGGTGGGAAGGTTCGTAGGTACAATCCAGCAACTTCAACCAATGTCTTGGTGAAAGCAATGAAAAATAGTATTTTCTTTGATTACTATAGGGAGAGCTTATATTTATTAGAAAAAAAGGAATACGTTAGTTCTGTTTAGAAATATCTTTTGATTGCTAGCTAGCTCTATATGTTTAAGTTATTGGACCGTACCCTAGGTTTTAGATTTAATTGTTAATTTAGTAATTTTTAATAAAAAAATTAAAATTGATTTAATTCCTCTTTTCTATACATATTCGAACCTATAAGGTTGATCAGAATCTGATTTACAAAGTTTTACACGATGTTTCACAAAAAGACCTTGACTTTACGTGAGATCTAATTAATTAAACTTTAACATTAATATTATTGAAAGAGAATGTCTGATGACTCCCTATTTTTAGATAATTTTGAGACATATTTTAATATATTTGGGAGTCATCTATAATAAATCAGAAGGATTTTAATCAGATTTTGATAAGATACTGATTGGAAGAGATTTTATGATAAATATCAAATTCTTAATAAAATAATGATAAATAATAATAGTTTAATAATCTAAAAAAAAAATATAGATTAAAACAAGATAAAGAAATTTCAGATTCGATTATTATTATTATTATTATTTTAATATTTTGACTTTTCCACCCATTATAAGCATGTTTGTTTCAACTTAAAAAAACTTATAAGTTGCTTTTTACGTAAATCGAGACACAACTCCTCTCACATACTTACTTCGTATACCGTAAATCACTATTAAAAAGTAACTTATAAGCAATCGAATCGCTCAACCAAACATACCCTATACCTCAGGATCACGTGTGTGGAGGAGATATATGATAATAACTCAAAGGCAATATCTATTTGCATATATTGGGAAAGAGATCAAACTTGGGAAAAAGTGGGTCCCACATGAAGAAAAGAATAATAAGGTGCAGATCGGATATAATCTGAAGGGAGAGGATAATGAATGAATATATTATATTATATTGATTATATTATAATATATGAAGATTTGACTCACGCAAGATGCAAGTAAAGCAGCCTGAGATTGTATCTATTTAAAGGCAACAACATGCACAGAATGGGGACACACAAAAACACAGAAACAGAGGCGACACAGCAGAGGAACGCAAGAAGGAGCTGAAACGCGGAGGCAGAGACGCGAAATAGAGACGCAAAGCAGACACGACTTGGAGCAACACGAGAGGACCAGATTGAAGACGGAAGAGATGAGACACTGTTGAATCAGAGGAACGGCAGCGACGTGAGAACGAGCGAGGCTGGAGGGAGATTGAACACAAACACAAAGACTAGTGCAGTCGAGTTCTATTTCTACTCTGTATTAATTGTCTCTCGATCTCTTTTGTCTTTATCCTGACTATTTAGAATATTTTATTACTATTTTTGTGATTTGAGTTTGGTGAACATGAGTAGCTAATTTTCTTGTTCTAGGATTTTCTTGAACCTATTTATGGATTGAATTATTTAATTACTCTTTTTTTGCATCGAATGAAGTTTTTGTATTGATTTTATCTTGCTCTAAATGCCTGATCACCATTTATTTATCTTGTTCATTTAAAATTAATCTTGAGAAAGATAATTTAAATGTAAAACTTGGGTAAAATCATGTTAGACTTGAAATTTAGGTATATTAAACGGATGATTTGTTAGTATCATAGAGATATAGTTACTAACATAACATTATTAGATTAAGATTGGTGTTTAAAGTTAGTCCTTATAAAAGATTGATTAGTTTATTAGGATAAATATTTGGTTTTGATTCGAGAGAGCGTTATCGAATACTTTTGAATCTTAGACAAATACATATCTTTGTTTAATTGCTTATTGAAGGTAAATTAATTAGTTCATGAAATAAATAGGGGACATATAATCCTAGGTTCCTCCTGTCTTGAAGTTCTCAATTCAATCAATTAATTCTTAATTATAAAATCTCTTTCAAAATATTCTCACTTAACCTGATTGATAACTTAATTGAGATAATTAATTCATTTTTGTCATAATCCTCATAAGAATGATCTTTTTATATTACTTGTGACTCGTACGCTTGTGGTAAAGTTAGACGGCTAACAATGCCTGTAAAATTAAAATGGGCTATAAGATGCATATAGCAGCTTGACATATTTTTTGAAGTGGAAAGAGAATTTCAAGGGTCAACTGTTTTGAATGTGAAAATTGTAAGTTTTAAGTAATTTTAGTATGATGCATCCTTGAATTGAAAAGTGATTAATCATGTTTTGATTCGGTGAACCTAGTTGTAATGGATTTCACTTAGGTGAATTTAGGCTAATAATCATATAGACCTAGTGAGATTTTGAGCCTAATGCATTTTTTTCATTCACTTTTGAAGTTTTGTATTGTTTTCTTATTCTCCCTTGGTCTTGATTTGTTTTGCCCAAGAGTGCAAATGATAAGTGTGGGGGAGTTGATAAATCTTATATTTTATCTATTTTATCCCACCTTATTCATTTATTTTTGGGATTATTTTTGGCTAATTTGAATTTATTAGATAATATTTGGATGGTTAGTCAATTTTAGGAAATAATATAAAGTAAATTGATTGTGATAATATTGAACTTAAATTGTTAATATTCTGATTGTTATTTTGTGATTAGATAATATTTTTAAATATATGATGGATCACGATTTTATTTGATTTTTGTAGAGCAAGAAAAAATAGATTAGAAGATCCTACAGTGTAGAATTTTTTATGAAAACTAAAAGAGAATCTAATGATAAAATTTTATTAGGATTTTTAAATTTTAATGGGCTCAAATTGGTATCCAAAATTTTTTACCTCCTCTCTCTTAATTAAAATAACTACTGCCACTATAAAAAGACACACACGAACGCAAAGCGAGGGAGCCTCTGGAATTGGTTTACCGAGGGAAGCACTCTGAAACTGCTGGTTCTATTCGGCTATCATCTTGTCATTCTCTCAACCTGCCACTTTTATTCATTCACAGTGTGACCCCACCTCCACAACTGATTACATATTTTTTTCCATATATATTTCTCCATTGCATGCGTGGTGGCGAGCACTGAGTTCATCAATTATTCTCAATTTCTTCACATGGCTGTGACGTGTTTGAAATTTGAAATCAGAGATAATTCCATGGCAGTTTAGACTATTTTGGGAGGTAACTTGGGAGGAGCATGTAGGAAGTTAGAACCTAGGGGTGTATATTTGAAGACTATAAGGGAGTATATTTCCTTTTATCAATTTATTTCAAGACTTGAGATTGTTTGGTTTTAAATGATTTTGGGTTGTACTAATTGAGAACAATCTAATTTTAGATTGTAGACTTATTATTGATTTGGATTGAATTAATATTTTGGATTTGATTTGTTCTTAAATGATTATTGGGATTTTTGTTAATTTGCAAACTTTTTGATTGTCAATTAAATTATTAATTGAGTTTTCATTATTAATTTAATTGGCAGTTTGAGTTTAATCTCTTGATTGTTTAATTAGGTTGATTAATTGTCGAATTGTTTAATTAGGCAATTGTGAACATGATTTCCAAAACTATCTTAACTATTGTGATTGGTTTTTAATGAATTTAATTAGTCACCACTTATTTCATTATAATTTTTCTAGCGGAATAAAAGTTATTGAGTTTGAGGATTTCTCATGTTTTAATTAGGTGATTAAGTTTATTAATTCCAGTTTTTCATCAACCTCCCTTTAGTCTAATAAATTAAATGACTAAGAAAGCTAAATCCATGTGAATCATAAGTTATCCCCTTTATCATCATAACTGAATCAAACTCTTGTTTTTTGCCTTACTTGTTCATTAGTCTTTGCTTCGGATTTTAATTCCACTTTCATAAAAAACCCCAAAAAATTGCGTTCAAATTTACATAGATTAGTCTCATTCTCATATAGGTTTTAGAATCAATTGCATTAGTACATTTAGTTAACTCTAATTGTATTTAGGTAGTAGTATCTTACATTCTAGTTTAGGTTTATTCCATTGCATTTTTTGTCACTTGAAAATTAATCCTAAAGAAAACTCATAGCTTGCTAATTGGGAGAATGATCTAGGTTGGCCCTAAACTACATAATAATAATCTAGGTCCTAAATTATTATGCAGTTTAGGGTTAGCCTAGGTCATTCTCTAAGGAGCAAGCTGAGTTTTCTTTAGGATTAATTATATTTTCAAATGACAAAAAATGCAATGGAATGGACCTAAAATGCAATTGATTCTAAAACCTATATGAGAATGAGACTAATCTATATGAATTTGAATGCAATTTTTGGGGGTTTTTTTTATGAAAGTGGAATTAAAATCCGAAGCAAAGACTAATGAAGAAGCAAGACAAACAACAAGAGTTTGATTTAGTTATGATGATAAAGGGGACAATTTAGGTTTCACATGGATTTAGCTTTCTTAGCCATTCAATTTATTAGACCAAAGGGAGGTTGATGAAAAATTGGAATTAATAGACTTAATAACCTAATTAAAACATGGGAAATCCTCAAGCTCAATAACTCTTATTCTACTAGAAAACTCATAAATGAAATAAGTGGTAACTAATTAAATTCATTAAAAACCAATCACAATAGTTAAAATAGTTTTGGAAATCATGTTCACAATTGCCTAATTAAACAATTCGATAATTAATCAACCTAATTAAACAGTCAAGAGATTAAACTCAAACTACCAATTAAATTAATAATGAAAATTCAGTTAATAATCTAATTGACAATTAAAGGGTTTGCAAATAAAAATCCCAACAATCATTTAAGAACAAATCAAATCCAAAATATCAATTCAATCCAAATCAATAATAAATCTACAATATAAAACTAGATTGTTTTCAATTAGTACAATTCAAAATCATTTAAAACTAAATAATATCAAATTTTGTAATAAATTGATAAACGGAAAGACACAATCCCTTATAATTTTTAAATATAAGTTCTTAGGTTTTAGCTTCCACATGCTCTAAGCTGTCATGAAATTATCTCTGCCTTCAGATTTCAAACACATCACAGCCATGTGAAGAAATTGAGAATAATTGATGAACTCACTACCTCGTCACCACGCATGCAATGGAGAAATATATATGGAAAAAAATATGTAATGAGTTGTGAGGTGGGGTCACGCTGGGAATGAATAAAAGTGGCAGGTAGAGAGAATGAGAAGGTGATAGCCGAATAGAACCCAATCCTACAGTTTCAGCCTCCCTCGGTAAACCAATTCCAGCGGCTCCCTCGCTATCATGTGTCTTTTTTTTTTTGGGGGGGGGGGGGGGGGGGGGGTTGTTTTGTTTTGTGGTGTTATGGCCATCAATTTAAGCCTAATAAAATTTTATCGTTAGATTCTCTTTTAGTTTTTATGAAAAATTTTGCACCGTAAAATCTCCTAGTCTATTTTTTCTTGTTTTATAAGAATCAAATAAAATTATGATCTATCATATATTTAAAAATATTATCTAATCATAAGATAACAATTAGAATATTAACAATTTAAGCTCAATATTATCACAATCAATTTAAATTTATATTATTTCTTAAAATTGGCTAACTATCCAAATATTATCTAATAAATACAAATTAACCAAAAATAATTCCCAATATAAATGAATAAGGTAGGATAAAATATAGGATTTCAAATATCCTAAAATATTAAAATATTATGGGATTGCAATTTTACCACTGTCATGTAAACTGCCATTTTCTCTTCATAAAAGGGTCAACAATCGTTTGAGCTCTGGTGGTCGAACACCAGAGCTCCAACTGCTGTCAGACTCTTGACCAGAGTGCTGGCCTCCAAAGCACCGATGCCGATGGTCGAAGCTGTTGCCAGTTGCCACTGAAAATATATTTGAAAACAAGTAAAATAAAGTACAACAAAAATTAGGCGATTACTTGAGGGTACAGTGAATGATTTCTCATTAACAACATTCTTCATCAATAGCACTCTTGCATGAATATCCCAACACCCACATTGGCTGCCAAGCTAAATATAGGAGTTAGATGATAACTAATTTATACTTTCTTTGATTTAAAATATAAAGCATATTTTAGAAGAAATTTTTTGTCCACAATATAAATAATTTGGAGAGTTATTAATTACTACTATTTTTACAGGTAAGAATAATTACTACTATTTTTCAATTTTTTTGGTGGTATGCATTGGATATTGAGAAAATCAAGAGAAGTGATAAGACAAATTTAATTTAATAAGCTAATCATTCTTACTTATATAGTTTTGGTAAATGGTTGAAAATGACTTATATTTTAGAGTGAAGTGAGTATAGGTTAAAAAAAGTAATTTACTTATTTTTACAATATACATACCGATTTCCTTAAATTATTCTTTTTTTAATCATTTGTATTGGAAACAACTCTATTGATTACACATTGATGTGTGCAACGAATATATGAGAAGGAAAAAAATAAAAAAAGTGAAAGGCAAAAGAGATCAAGATGTTACATTTAAGATAAAAACAAACTATTTAACTAGCCCATATATTATTTAGAATTGGAGTAAATCGTGTTAAAAATTCTATGTTATTAGGGTTTATAAGGGAAGTAACGAAGATAATCGGACATGCATTTTTTTTCACCTTAAACAACGACATATATTTTCTGTACGTTGCATGGGTTGATTAATCTATTATGATTAAAATAAATTAGAACATTAATCAAATAATTAATTTATTATCTAATCTAAGGGCTTTTTTTCTTTTCTTTTTTTAATATTACATATAGATATTATCACTTCATTCAGATTTTATGTGTTTTATTTTAATTATAATATTTTAAAGTTGAATTGAAATTTGAATAAGACTACTTCACTCGTTATATTTAGTCATTTTAACTTATACAAACAAAATAAATAATCAATAAGCCCAAAATGTGAATATGCATAAATAAAAATGAATCATGATGCACTAGGTCTTCTATCCCATACTACCCTTCTCTCCCGTACTACCCAAAATGTGAACATGCATAAGATTTTATTTTTGAAACAAACTTTGAAAATAATGATTGACTTAAAAATATTTTTAATTTCATTTCTATCACATCACCCAAGTCATATTTAAAAATAATTTAATTATTTTTTAATAATTATAAATTATTAAAAGAAACACTTATCAAAAATAAATTATTAAAAGAAACAATGATATTAATAATTTAATTATTCATTATTGTAATTATAATTTAATTATAAGATTTTATTTTTGAAACAAATTTTGAAAACACAAATAAATGAAATCGTATGAAGTAAAAAGTTTATGAACACGAAAAGGTACACTTATGAACAGTAAAATAGTCAAATCATATAAATAGTACAAATCTTATAAATAGTGCTTATGATCTGTAACTGGTGGAAATTATAATTTAATTATTAATTATTGTAATTATAATTTAATTATAAGATTTTATTTTTGAAACAAAGCCTGAAAACATAAGTGAATAGTAAAAAGTGAGTGAACAGTAAAAGCAAAGTTCGAGACAGTACTTGTGAACAGTAAAAAGCAGAATGTGCAAACTATGCTTATAAACACTAAAAGTAGAGTGATTGAACAAAAGTGTATAATAATTAAGGAAAATCACTTTTAGGTCTTAAGGATCAGACATATCAATAGAAAAGTCTCGGATAAAAAGTTAAATATTATAAAAGTTTTTAGGGACTTTTCTGTGATTATTTTTCAAAGTAAAATGATAAACATACCCCCTTTATAATTTAAGCTCTCATTTCTCCTTTGTTCAAAATCCTAAATCGGGTCTCCAGAGTCATTTGAAAACCTTGCCCTGCCTCTCCATTGGTGGTCCGGTCTTTTCCCTGCCCCTCCATCGCAGGTGGTCCAGTCCCAGTGCCGGCCGTCGCTGCTTCGGTCCAAGTGGTCATCGCTGGTCCGCTTGAAGTCTCGACTGTCATTGTTATTGCTGCTCCACCTCCAGTCGCCTTCCATTGCTGCTCCTATCCCTGTCACATTTTGTAGCTGGTCCGCTAGAAGTCGCGACTGCTATAGGTCATTGCTGCTCTGCCTCCAGTTGCCTTCCGCCGCTGCTCCCATCCCACTCGCATTTCGTTGCTGCTCCACTCGAAGTTGCCACTGCCGTTCGTCATTGCTGCTCTTCCTCCAGTCGCCTTCCACCGCTGCTCCCATCCCAGTCAATGGTCGTTGCTGCTATGAGTTATGGCAATTTAGCATATTTATTGTGTTAGATTTAAATATAATGATTCTTTCTCTGCCGTCGCTATTGTCCGTCATTGTTGTGATTTAGCAATTTAAATATAATGATGGAAATTTAGCAATTTAGCATATTTATTGTGTCCACGTTGCCGTTTGCCATTGTTGTGATTTATTCTCTGCTTTGAATATAATGATGGGATATATTTTGTATGTTACTTTATTAGCAGGTTTCTATATGGTGTGAAAAGAATGTTGATTGTTATAGTAGGCTGTGTTTGGGATAGTTAGCAAGTGTGTGTGTATAAAATAGTTTGCATGTCGCAATGAAACAACCTTTGTTCAAAAAGTTAGTCATTGCAAAATGGTCTGTTTACAACTTGTTAAGCATGTATTTACAACAGGTTGAGCGCGTTTTACAACTTCCTTTCCATTTCTCCCTGAAACAATGTTTTTGTACGTGAACAATGCCAAATGGTATGTTTTCAACTATTCAAGCGTGCATTAACAATATTTTGAGTGCATTTTATAATTTCATATCTGTTTCTGCTAGAAACAATGTATTCTCATATCAACACTACTAAATGGTATGTTTACAACTTGTGAAGTGTATATTAACAACAGGTTGAGAGCGTTTTACAACTTCTTTCACATTTCTCCCTGAAACACTGTTTTCTCACGTTAAGTTTGTCAAATGGCATGTTTACAACTAGTCAAGAGTGAATTAACAACACTTTGAGTGCATTTTACAACTTCATCTCCGTGTCTGCCAGAAACAATGTATCTGCATATCAACACTACTAAATGGTCTGTTTACAACTTGTGAAGCATGTATTTACAACAGGTTGAGTGCGTTTTACAACTTCCTTCCCTTTTCTCCCTGAAACAGTGTTTTTGCACATGAACAATGCCAAATGGTATGTTTACAACTATTCAAGCGTGCGTTAACAACACTTTGAGTGTGTTTTACAACTTCATATCCATTTCTTCTAGAAATAATGTATTCTCACGTCAACACTACTAATGGTATGTTTACAACTTGTAAAGCGTGTATTAACAATAGGTTGAGTGCGGTTTACAACTTGGGTCACATTTTTGCGTGAAACAATGTTTTCTCACGTTAAGTTTGTCAAAGGGTTAGTTTACAACTATTCAAGCATGCATTAACAACACTTTGAATGCTTTTTACAACTTTATCTTTGTTTCTGCCAGAAACAATGTATGCTCATGTCAACACTATTAAATGGTATGTTTACAACTTGTGTTGCATGTATTAACAACACTTTCAGTTCGTTTTCAAGCTTTGGCCACATTTTTGCCTGAAACAATGTTTTCTCAGGTTAAGTTTGCTAAATGGTCTGTTTATAAGACTTCAAGCGTAAATTTACAAGTGAATTGGAATTCTCTCAAGATTATATGTGTGACAGTCAGATTCGCGGTTATGTTATCCCACCTATTGAAAGGAAACTTCCTTAGAGCCCATTTGTCAACATCCCCATTAGTTTCCACCTATTGTACCAATTATGGATTGAATAATCTTAATTTTTCCATTGCAATTGTAAAAGAATTTACATAGTCAAAATATGTTTACAAAAATCAACAGCTCCTTAAATCCCAATACACCGATAAGCCCATGCTATATCAGTGCAACATCAGTATCAATTTTAAAAAAAAAAATCGCTTCTAGTTCTTCTCCCTCTTTTTGTCTTTATCACAAAGGTAGGAATCAATCGAGAGAAGAGTTAGAGCAAGATGGTTGGGCAGTAGAGATAGGAGTGACATTGAGAGGTGTAGGTCCAAAGTCATGTGAGTTACCCTAACTGGAGGTATCTAAAGATAATGGCAGAGGTTTAGGGAGATTTATTGGAGGTATATGAAGATGATCCTCTAGAGGATTCTGTGGTGCTAGGATATGAGAAGTAACTTCCACCTCCTCTGTACAGGCAGGTGACTGATGATCACTGGATGAGACAACCACCTCCTCAGTGCCTGCAGATAAGGCAATAGATGTTGGCACTGGTTGAGGCTGGAATGGCTTGGCTAGCTGGACAGGGTCATTGATAGTGATGTGAACTGGTTTGGGTATGGATGGATCAGGCATAGTGAAAAGAATGTTACAGGGGATGGTGATAGGTATGGTAGGAAGAGGCATAGAAGATGGTCCATGCTTAAAAGCTAGTACTAACTCAGGTGCAGTAGTAAGCATAGATGGACTATGAGTGGATAAGCCAGGTGTCATAGCATCAAGCTTGGCATGTAATGATTGCATAAAGTTACCAAGCTCCTAATGGCATGGCCTTAAGCCCATTGTTCTAACAGCATTGCCTTATTGTGTTTGTTTATACTCTCCATAAGTTCTCCCATCTTGTGGTTCATGTGAGTGATGAGCTCTGCATTGGTATTGGCAATATCCACATGAAAACCTTTAAGAACATTTTCCATAAATGTTTGCAATACGGATCCAAAGAATGATAGAAGAGTAGTAGAGACAGGGGGAGAAGACTGTGTATCATCCATCTTACTTGCCTCAGTCTCAGTCTTCTTCTTCTTCTTGGGACTAGATTCAAGTGGGTTCTTTAATGGAATCTCAATCCCCAATTTTCCTATCTGATTTCTTTCCACTGGGGCTAGCCTCTCAATAAGCTCATTCTTCACCAAATACCAAATCTTATTCTTTTTTTACGAATAAAAGATATAAGTTGGGGAAAAGGCATTGGAGTTGTCATTTTTCCATTAAACCTATATCTCTTTATTTTAGCAAATATGAGCTCAACCAAGTCCTTTTGCTCTTTGAGGATAATGAAAGCAAATTTTTTGAAGTCTCTCTCAATCAAAATGATTGAAATTGTTTGACTTATTGACTATGGCTCTAGAGTTGATATACCATAGAACCCGCTGTAAATCACACATATCACTAGGATTGAAGTCAAGTGGTCCCACTCTCTCCCTTGGCCTTAAAATGGTAAATAATTAGTTTGAATCAAGGTTAGGATAATTGTCTTCAGGTAGGGTCTCTATCCCTAACCAGGTGTTTATTTTGGAGGGTGAGATCAAGAGTTCTTGCCCCTAACCTTAGATACCAATTCTTCTTCTAGAGAGTCTCTAAGGGCATCATTGACAGGCTCTATATTACAATAGAAATGTTTGACTTTCTTTGTGCAAAAAGGAAGTTTAACTGATAGCCAGGGCAGATAAGACTCAAGATAAGGATTGAGGTCAAATTTCAATATCTCTTGAAGAAGGTTGAGGTTAATGAATGTATCTTGCACACTTTTCTTCTTGAAAAGTGATCTATGAATTTCTGTGACTCCTCAATCTTCTTTACATTAAAGCCCTTTAGAGGAAATGTGATGTCTTCTTCTCTTTCTTCTTTTGAAACCTTTGAAGATTGACCCTCCTTTCCTCCTTTGGATTGTAAGGCCTATTCTAACATATTTGCTATGGCTTTGGCAAGTTTCTCATTATACTTAGACCCTTTAGATTGTTTTCCATACCAAGAGGGTATGTCAGATGAATCAGAAGAAGGTGGAGTTGGTGCCTTGGTTCCCTTGCCTCTCCCTGGAGGTGAAGTCTTCTTTGATTGGGCCCTTGTGACCCTAGGCTCCTTGATTACAAATCTTTTTGATTTAGGCTTCGATTGAGGATTTGGCTTGGGTTTCGACTTGGAGGAGATTTTTTGTTTCTTGGTTGGAGGAGATGGAGGTGATTAAGAAGGTTGCTGGTGATCAGAAGAACCAGAAAGAGTATTAGAAAGAGGAGTTTTGGTTCTAACCATTTTGATTGAGAGAAAGAAAAATTTTTTGGAAAATGGGTCAAACAGTCGTGATCTTAGGGCTGAAGGATTTGAGAAATCTGAGAGGTTTTCAACAATGAAAATCAGTGGATTTTGATGGCAATGAGGTGTGGAAGTATTTGTGAAAAAATTTTGGAAGAGCATTAGGAGAATCACTTGAAGAGATTTTGAGAAAAATAATTGAGTTACGACAGATAAAGCCTTAGCACCTGACATCACTCGAGTGATCTTAAGGCAACACTCAAGTAGTTACTCGAGTGATCATATCAAAAATTCAAAATAATTAAATTTAAATGTGTACCTGGCATGAATAATATTATAATTACCCATGTATATTCCCTTTGTAATTTGATGACACTTCAAGGCAGATTTGAATTGAAACTAGGTTGATTTGTAATCTACTATTATGACCACTCGAGGGTTTACTCGAGAAACTTTGAGACATAACTTGAGTGATCAGTCTCTTCAACTCCTGACTGTTCATTTTCAACCGTTATGCTATTTCCCTTTGAATTAATGCTTCACTACCACATTTTCTAGGTCATCACTCGATTGGTCACTCGAGTGATGCTCACCATCACTTCCAGTTATCACTTGGGTAATATAGATTACTTGAAATTATCACTAAAGTGATATTGTACTATGTTAACCTCTGCTTTTCATACCTAAAATAGAGTATCAAGGTCCTGTAAAAACAAACTACTAGAAACTCTAATGCTTAAGTTAGTAATCATCAAAACTTCACTAAATAACATCATCTAACATTTTATAAACACTAGATAACTTACAATTCATTGGGATTTAGCATTCCCAATTCTTTCCTAATGAATAGAAATTGATCTTTTGCTAGAGGTTTTGTAAAGATATCAGCTAGTTGAAGATGGGTTGGAATGAATATTACTTTAACATCTTTCTTTTGAACATGATCCCTGATGAAGTAATGTCTAACATCAATATGTTTGGTTTTGAAGTGTTGGACTGGATTCTTTGCCAAGCTTATCGTGTTAATGTTGTCACAGTATATAGGTATCTCCTTTAAATAAATATCGAGGTCTTGTAGTTATTGCTTCAGCCGTAACATTTGTGCACAACATTGCAACATACTCAACTTTGGTTGATGAAAGAGATATTGTGTTTTGTTTCTTACTAAACCATGACACAAGTGAACCTCCAAGAAACTGGCACTGTCCGCTAGTACTCTTTCTGTCTGTCTTGTATCCTCCAGATCAGAGTCTAAGTATGCAACTAGATATTTACTTCTTCCTTTAGGATACCAGAGACCTAGTTCTGCTGCGTTAGCAAAATATCTAAAAATACGTTTGACAGTTTCAACATGTGACTCCTTCGGTACTGATTGATATCTTGCAAACATTCCAACACTAAATTGGATGTCAGGTCTGCTTGCAGTAAGATAGAGTAATGATCCAATCATTCCTCTATAGTTTGTGATGTTATAATATTTTCTCTTAACATCAGCATCAAGCAACGTAGTTGAACTCATAGGTGTGTCCATTCCATTTGCTTCATCCATTCCATATTTCTTCAATAGTTCTTTCAAATACTTTATTTGAGATATGAAAATTCCATTCTTTCTTTGTTTGATTTGCAAATTGAGAAAGAAATTTAATTCTCCCATAATTGACATCTCAAACTCCCCCTACATTATCTCAGAAAATTCCTTGCACAAGGTTTCATTAGTAGCACCGAAAACTATATCATCAACATATATTTGTACAATTAAAATATTATTTTTTTTTTGTATTGTAAAAAGTGTTGTATCGACTTTTCCTCGTATAAAACCTTGATCGATGAGAAATTTACCAAGTCTTTCATACCATGCTTTAGGGGCTTGTGTTAAACCGTACAAAGCTTTTCTCAGTTTGAAAACATGGTCAGGCTTAGTTATATCTTCAAAACCTGGAAGTTAATCTACATATACTTTCTCTATGATATATCCATTTAAAAATGCACTTTTTTCATCCATTTGATATAATTTGAATCATTTGATGCATGCAAAGGCTAAGAGTACTCGTATAGCTTCCTATCTAGCTACTAGAGCATATGTTTCCTCATAATCAATTCCTTCTTCCTGATTATAGCCTTTGACCACTAATCTTGCCTTGTTTCTGACAATGATTGCGGATCCTTCAATTTTGTTCTTGAATACCCATTTTGTGCCAATGATCGAATGATCCTTTGGTCGGGGTACCAAATCCCAAACTTGATTTCTTTCAAATTGGTTTAATTCTTGCATTGCTATTACCCAATCATTGTCTGATAGGGCTTCGTCAATGTTAGAATGTTCAATCTCAGAAATAAAAGCAGAAAAACTAACTTTATTGAAGATTTTATTTCTAGTTTTGACTCCCTCATTCACATCTCCTATGACTTGTTCTAGGGGATGACTCTTGTATTTCCAGGCTATAGGTTGTCTAAGTGACTGTTCTTCTTCCTTGGTTTGGTCATTTTCTGGATTGTTTGGCTTAGACATAGATTGCCCATTATCTTGATTTAAAACTCTTTCCTACTCATCGTCAATAATTTTGTCATAGAATTCAAATTCATTGAATACAACATGAATTGATTCTTCAACAACACATGTTCGTTTATTGAAAACTCCATATTCTTTACTTCGGATAGAATAGCCTCAGAATATTCCTTCATCTGATTTAGAATCAACTTTTCCTAGGTTATCTTTTCAGTTATTATGAATGAAACACTTACAACCGAAGGTGTGCAAATGAACGAGGTTAGACTTCCTTCTTTTGTATAATTCATATGGCGTCCTTCCAAGTTTCGTTCTAATGTAGGCTCTATTTGAAATGTAGCATGTTGTGCTTATTGCATCCACCCAAAAAACTTGAGACACATTCTTTTCATTCAGCATTGCTCTAGCCATTTCGATGAGTACTTTGTTCTTTCATTCCATGACTCCGTTGTGTTAAGGTGTCATTGGAGCAGAAAAATTGTGATCAATACCATTAGCATCACAATAGTCTCCAAATACTTGATTTTCAAATTCTCCACCGTGATCTGTCCTAATACCTGCAATGATCATACCTTTCTCATTTTGCACTTTCTAGGCAAAAATAATAAATTCTTCAAAGGTTTCATCCTTCGATGATAAGAAAATAGTCCAAGTAAATCTAGAAAAATCATCACCAATGACCAATAAATAAAAGTTGCCACAAAGACTTTTAACTCTCGCTAGACCAACCAAATCCATATGTAGCAATTGAAGTGGTCTGTTAGTTGTAATCTCATTTTTTATTTGAAAGATGATTTAGTTTGTTTACCCTCTTGACATGTGTCACAGATCAAATTATTTTTGAAACTTACTTTGGGTAAACCAAGTACTTAATCCTTTTTAATTAATTTTCCTAGTTGGTGCATATTGACATGAGCTAATCTCTTATGCCTTAACAACTTTCATCGGTATTACTTAGAAAACAGTTCTCAAAAATATTTTTACTAATATCAAGAGTATAGCAATTACCTTCCCTTTTTGCTCTGAGCTTTGCTTTGTGATTCTTCTTATCTAATTGTAAATCTTTCTTATTTACAATTAGACATTCTTCTAAGTCAAAGATTACCTAGTTGTCTTTATCTGTGCTTTGACTGACGTTCAGTAAATTGTGACACAAGCCTTTAACATAGAACACGTCTTTGACTTCTATACCCTTATCATTTTTTATTTCAGCAATTCTTGCTATCTTTTCAGATTGATTTCCTCTAAATTTTACCTTTCCACCTTCTTTAGGTTGTAATGTGGTAAAACTTTCAAAATCATTGGTTAAATGTCTGGAGTATCCACTGTCTATGTACAATTTATTGTTTTTGGATGCTTTAAGGCATATCTCTTCTTCCTCTGTTTCTTCTTGAGCAACCAAGCATATATTAGCTAATTCTTCATCATCGCTCTCTTCATCTGACGAACTGTCTCCCCATATGGCAGATAAAAAGGCTTTCTTCTTATTGTTGAATTTGCCTTTTCTCTTTTCTTTATTTTTCTAAGCCAGTTCTTGACATTTTGATTTGATATGTCCTAGTTTCCACATTTATAGCAGATGATATGTTCTTTACTGCTTATTCCTCCTTTTTAAAAGTTTCAGAATCCTTGGCCTTTCTTGTAAAATTTCCTAAATTGTTTTATCATTAAGCCCATTTCATGATCATCAAAATCTTTATCATCATCTTGGTTTTCTTCTTTTGCTTTTAGTGCTAGGCCTTTCTTCTTCTTGTCACCAATATCTTCTAGTTCTTGTTTGAACTTTAATTTACTTTCATATTCAGAAAGGCTTCCGATAGAGAAGCAACCAATGGCATTGATTCGTCTTTTGCCTTCTTAATAGTAGTGACTTTGGCCTCCTAGTCTTTAGAAAGTATATTCAGAATCTTTCGTACTTGGGTATATTGATCATAGACTTTCCCAAGTGTTGTAAGTTGATTAACAAGATAAGTATATCTAAGTTCGAATTCAGCTATTGACTCACATAATTTCATTCGAAGTAAACCAAATTCAGTAACCAGAGTATTGATCTTGTTTTCCTTTATTCTCAAAGTTCCTTTGTGAACTATTTCCAAGGCTTCCCATATTTTCTTAGCCGTTGAAAGTATGCAGATCCTAAAGTACTCATTTTGACTCAAGGTATTTTGAATAATTAAAATTGCCTTGCTGTTGAGAGTGATGGTTTCTTGTCATTCTCATCATATTCCGTTAGTGCTTTAGAAACTTTTTGTGAATCTACACTTCTACAGGTTGATAGTTTCCACTTTTAATTACGTCCCACAATCCGTATTCTGTAGCTATTACGAATACTTTGAACTTTGCTTTCCAGAAGGAGAAGTGTTCACCGTTAAAACCCGGTGGTCTGGTGATAGAGGCTCTGTCGGGAAGTATTCCTTCACCCATACTTGCCATTGGATCCTTCTTAGGTTGTTATACCTTAACAAGAAGACCTACGCTTTGATACCAAATGTTAGTGCAATCTTTTCACCCAAGGGGGTGAATTAGGTGATATAGAAAATTCATTTCGTATATAAAAATTTAATTGGAAATTTAAAACAGATAAGAGCTAAAAGAGATATCACCAACTGTACACAGAGAGTTATACTGGCTTGGCCATAACCACTTTGACCTACGTCTAGTCCTTCTAGCTTCTCTTAGAGTTTCACTATATGTTCCAATATTTAGTGGATTCTTGGCACCTCAGTACACAACAAGTTCCTTCACTGGACACTTGCTCCCCCTTATACTTTGTAATCAAATCCCCAACTCAAGGTTCCACAATCTTAAGTTGTCTCAATAACGAATATTGAGTTTGAACTGAAAATCTCTCTTATAGAGAAAATATATAATCACTGAGGTACAAAGAATTAATATGAGAAATTTAGAGCACTCTGAATGCATTGATTGTTGTAACCTTATGTGTTCTCTATATATCTTCTTAGTTGAATGATCCCGTATATATAGATAGTTTGAAATAGCCACTGCAAGCATTTCAAACATATCTGTTAGAGTCGTGCAACAATATTTGATCATTCTTTGAATTTTAAAACTATATGTTGTGATCGGTAAACGTTCGGACATTTTGTTTGACTTTTCTCTTAACGCATAATATCTTCATTATTTTCCTGCAAATATACTTAGAAAACTAATACAATAAAAGGTTAATCAGATAGATAACAAATCAATAAACAACATATTAAAATCATGCATTCTGAACTACATTAGTCGAGTAGTCACTCGAGTGATCCAGGTCCATCACTAGAGTGGTCACTTAAGCAATCCCTTCCAAATTTAGGTAGAGAGTAAGTCAACATTTTTAACTTGATCACTCGAGTGATTTACTCAAGTGATCCCTTCAAAATATTGGCAGAGATTCCATAGCCTCAATCTTACTTGGTCACTCGAGTGACATCATGCAAATCTTGGCAGAAAGCTTATGGAACTTTTTGGCACACATTACTCGAGTGATCACTCGAGTAAAGATAGATCACTTGAGTGATCCTTTTAGAAATCTGCCAGTAATGCTTTCTCCTCTTTAACATTTTCTTGTTCTTCATCACTTGGGTGCCTACTCAAGTAATGGCTTTCCCTACCACCAGCACTTTGTTCCTTTGTTCAAAAACTCTTTTGTATATTTATCAAAACCTTTTGTAAGTTCATTCCAATCTTAGTTATCATCAAAACATATGGGATCTAATAATTTTCCCTTTTGACAAGCATCACAAACTAAATCATTTTGAAATTAAATTTGGGTAAACCAATTACTAAGTCATCTTTAAGTAACTTGCATATTTGGTGCATATTGACGTAAGCCAATCTTTTATGCCATAACCAACTTTCATTGAAGTTTCTTATGAAATAATTTTTAGAAATATTTGTCAAGAGTATAGCAATTAACTTCTCTTGTTGCTCTGTTTCTTGCCTTGAGATTCTTCTTATCAATTTGTAAGTCTTTCTTGCTCACAATTAGACATTCTTCTGAGTCAAACATTACCCAGTTATCTTTGTCTATGCTTTGACTTACACTTAGCAGATTATGACATAATCCTTCCATGTAGTATACATCTTTTACTTGGATTCCTTTGTTTCCTCTGATTTCTCCTGTTCCTGCTATCTTGCAAGATTGGTTTCCACCAAACATCACTTTTCCACTATTTTTAGGCTCTATTGTAGAGAAATTTTCTCAGTCACCAATCATATGTTGGGATCATCCACTGTCTATATACCATTTGTTTGTCCTGGATGTTCTTAGACATACCTACAATCAAAGATAGTTAAGTTTTAGGTACTCATATCTTTTTGGGTCCTTTTGGGTTAGTATGACTCACTTTCTTAACATGTGTATCTTTAGGTACCCATTTATAGGTTCCTATTTCTCCTTCCTTCTTATGAAAATATGATGAAATATAATGACATTTTCTATTACAAAAGATACAATGAGCAAAAGGATTTGATATATGTATAGAATGCTGAAAATAATTCAAATATGTTTTGCCTCCTGTTTTTTTTCTTCCTTTCTTTTTGTTTGATGTAGGATCATATCCAATACCAAACTGCTCATTCATGTAACGTTGAACTTTTAAAATGACATTTAGCGTCTCACTGACTTTGGTGAACTTTTCAAGAATTTTAGTAAGATCGACATTTTTCTTTTGCAAATCAGAACAATTTTCGCATGCCTTTTCAGTAATAGAAAGTTTGTCAATTTTTTCTTCATGAAATTTATTTTTATTTTTATAAGAAATCAATTCTTTAACTATTTTGATGAATTCAGAATGTAAAGCATTATATTCAAGATGTAATTCATCATAAGTGGGGTCAGAATCAATTACCTCATCTTCTTCTGATTCTTCTTGTGCAACTAGACAAATGTTGGCTACTTCCTCTTCATTACTATCTTTGTCAGAAGAGCTATCTCCCCATATTGCTGATTCAAAAGCTTTCTTTTTGTTGAAGTGTTTCCTTTTTTCTCTTTTCCTTGTTTTTCTAAAGTTCAGGATATTTTGGCTTGATATATCCTGACTTTCCACATTCATAACAAATTATATGTTCCTTGGTCTCCTTTTGATTGATAGTTTCTCCTTTTTGAAAGTTCCTAAATCCTTGACCCTTCTTGTAAAATTTCTTGAATCTTGTCACTATCAATCCCATTTCGTTATTGTCAAGATCTTCCTCATCCTCTTGAGCTTTTTCTTCCTTTATCACGTTCAATGATTGACTTTTCCTTTTCTTATCATCAGTTTCTTCCAATTCTCATTTGAACTTTAGCTTACTCTTATGTTCGGAAAGACTTCCAAACAGAGAAGCTACTGATTGCATTGATTTGCCTTTAACTTCTTCTATTGCTATGACTTTAGCTTCCCATTCTTTTGAGAGAATATTCAAGATCTTCCTCACTTAGGTGTTCTGATCATAGAACTTCCTGAGTGAACCAAGTTGATTTATAAGATATGTATATCAGAGTTCAAACTCAACTATTGATTCCCCTGACTTCATTTAGAACAGATCAAATTCAGTAACAAGAGGCTTGATCTAGTTTTCTTTTATGTCTGAAGTTCCTTCATGGGCTATTTCTAGGGCTTGCCACTTTTCCTTAGTTGTTAGAAGTGTGCAAATCGTGAAATACTCCTTTTGACTTAAGGCACATAGGATCATCAGGATTGCTTTGCTGTTGAGAGTTAGAGCTTTTTGTCATTGTCAACAAATTTTGTCGGAGACTTAGGAACTGGTTATCCTTCTACAATCTTTATGGGAACATAATTCCCATTCTGAATAACCTCCCAGAGTCCGTATTCTATTGCCATAACGAATACTCTGAACTTAGCTTTCCAAAAAGAGAAGTGTTCTCCATTAAAGCTGGAGATCTAGTTATTGAAGCTTCGTCTGGAAGAATTCCTTCACATATGCTTATCATTGGATCATTCTTAGGTTGTTATACCTGAACAAGAAGACCTATGCTCTGATACCAAAAGTTAGTGCAAGTGTTTCATCCAAAAGGGGTTGAATTAGGTGATTAAATAAAAATCAAACCTAAAGACGACAATTAACAGAAATGAAAATGGAGTTGAGAGTTAGAAGTTTTTCACCAAAGTAGACATCAGAGATTTATATTAGTTCGGTCCTAATCTCTTAGACCTACATGTAGTCTTCAAATCACTTATGAGATTTTCACTATATCTTTCAAGATTCAATGGATTCTTGGCATCTTAATACACTGTAAGTTCCTTTCTGAACACTTGCTCCCCCTTACACTTTGTAAACTAATCCCCAACTCAAGGTCTCACTACCTTGAGATTTACCTCACAGACAAATAAAGGTATTTAAGGGCTCTCTTAAAGAGCAGATAGACAAGAACTAAAGTACAAACAGTATGTCAAGGAATATCACATAAGAATGAAAAATAGAGCACTTAATGAGCAAATTGATTGTCGTTGTTGGTTAGTTGCTCCGTCTT
This sequence comes from Inga leiocalycina, assembly GCA_963242795.1. Lineage (NCBI taxonomy): Eukaryota > Viridiplantae > Streptophyta > Magnoliopsida > Fabales > Fabaceae > Inga > Inga leiocalycina. The sequence goes on from OY725321.1 coordinate 68,419,300, forward strand.
GAATGCTTCTGTATTTATAGGTAGGAGTAATTTGAAGGCTGTTGTGAGTATTCAATTTTGTCCATTAGAGAGTAATTGTAGCCGTTGATGAAAGAGAGTGTTTCCATCACTTTCTCTACTAGTATTTAGTGCTTCTATCAGAATTTTTTATCTTAAAAATTTTGCATTTAATTCGTCATTAAATCTCTTGAAACTTGCTAGGAAATAATTTTTAGCAACAGTCAATAACAATATAAAGATTTAGGAAGTGATTCAATATGTCAAGAACGGGTATTAAGTTTTTCAAGATGATGAACTTTGAATTCTGACATCATCACTCGAGTGCATCTGCTAGTCACTTGAAGTGATTCTAAATCACTCGAGTGTTGATCTCAATTACTCGAGTGATATGAGCTTTGGCATAGAAAAGTTTATCAAAAAGTAGTGTAGGAACTCATTTGATACTTTTAAAATCACTACTGACTAATAATAACTTTCTCATCACTTGCATAAATTTGCTAGTGTTTATGGATCACTTGAGTGATTGATTAATTCACTCGAGTAATCTTCTTTAAAGATCACATCACTTGTAGTGATTTGAGAGTGATCAGGAAGTGATTCTCAAAATATGTATCACAACTCGAGTCTTTTTTTATTATATCACTCGGGTGATCAGTTAAAACCAACTAAAGGAATTTGTATTACTTAAGTGATTTACCATTTCACTTAAGTAATCTGATTTCTCAAAGCAAATCACTCGAGTAATTTGCTTTTCAAGACATATCACTTAGTGATTTATCCTAATTACTCTAGTGATCTGTTTCTTCAAGGAATGTCACTCAAGTGTTCTTACTTGATCACTCGAGTGATTCATTTCTTTCCATAAATCAGATCACCATTACTTGTAATATCACTCAAGTGCTTACCCATAACTTCGGGTGAACTTGTTACTTTGTGTATTAACTTCCAAACTTTGTAGGAGTTACCTGTAAGTGATATTATCACTCGAGTGATCTTGTTCAAGAAAGATTTTCATAACCTTTAATCATTATGAAATAACTGAGAATTATCCAAGAATGAATTTCATCACTTGAGTGTTTAATTAAGGTTACTCAATTGATCTTTCACTGGTTTCTAAATTGAAGTTAAGTCTTAATATTTCCACCATGAAATTCACTTTTATTCTTTTCAAAAAGGATTTAATTATTTCTTAATTCTAATTAATCAATATTTGTTATCATCAAAACATTATAAGAATTAATATAAGTGTTGTATGTTAGTGTATTGGGCCGAGGACTATGAATAGCATGTTATGTGTTGTGTTTGAGGATGTTTTGTACAGTAGTTTTCTTATTATAAATACAAAACTGGGACTTAGAGTCCAAAAGTAAGCTTGTATCCATGTTTTTACCATCAATAAAGAATACATTGTTTCCACTTCTTGGGTTAGTCAACATGGCATTAGAGCCCCAGGTTCTGAATAAAGAACTCTATTGAACCTTGACGGCCCAATATCAGGACACAACCTATAACAAAGTCAAAAATTCAAGATCCATCATCATAACTAGTAGGTATCACAAAGATCTGAAACCTAAAGGCTCCAAAGACTCAAAAAAATCAACAATCGTGTGAACAAGCGTGTGTTACCAAGATTTGGAGCCTAAAAGCTCCAAAGGCCTAGAAAAACAATCAGTGATCGTGTGAGCATTCTCTCGGTCTAGATTTTTTCATGTCAAAATCCCTCTTCCTTGATAGATACGTGGTTCTTTGCATCGAAATCACTAAGAAATTCTAGTATCATCAAGAAATATCATCGTGGTTTGCTCAAATTTTAGACTAGAAGAGGTTTTTCTACAAACCATCAAGAAATCTTATCGAGGTTCTCTCAAATTCCAAACTCACTAAGGTTTTTCTCTAGATTTCATCACGACTCACCTAAATTCTCTTGTGATTCAGTCAACCATCATTTCCGCCATGTTCAAGTCATGAATCTCATTTTCTAACCCGTCTCCTTCTTCGGCTATGTCATGATTGCCATTCTTTGCCATGCAACATTCCATTTTGGTTTCCAGTTCAAGGTTCACCACCTAGCTCATGATTTACTTCATCGTGCATCTTGAATCGTTGATCCCCATGGCAAATAAAAAGACAAAATATTTTCCTCCACAAATGGCCTTGCTTTTACTCACCAGCTCTATCTCTATCCCTTAGATACTTAGGACACAAGAATTATTCAACAGACACTCTCTGGTAGCACCAATTATACCTTCTGGAGAAGAGCTATGACAATTGGCCTAAGCGGAAAGCACAAACTTGGCTACATTAATGGAACTTGTAATAAGGATGCTCAAGAATAGGGGGCTACAAGATCAATGGGAATGTTGCAATGCAATTGTTCTCTCCTAGTTGCTTAACTTGGTTTCAAAGGTAATTACCAACAATGTAATCTACTTCCAAGAGGCACATCATGTATAGACAGACCTTAAAGAGAGGTATGACAAGATAAGTGGTTTAAAGATTATTTTTCTCTTTATCATGAAATTAACTCTCTACATCAAGGCACACTGTCAATTTCAAACTAATATACAAGGATGAAGTAATTATAGGAAGAATAATCGCCATTAATCCTAATTCCTTCTTGTCAATGCAATACATCATGAATTTATGTCAAAAGTGATCCAACAATAGAAGCGATAATGGCATAGAATATACTAATTTTGACCTTTGCTACTATTTCTTATCTAAAGGTGTAGTGCATGAGACCTTATGCCCTTACACACCAGAACAAAACAGAATAGTTGAGAGGAAACATAAGAGCTTGATACAAATTGCTAGGGCACTCATTTTGCAATCTCGAGTGCTTATTTGATATTAGGGTGAGTATGTCAAAATAGAAGCTCATTTAATCAATAGAATTCCTTCTCACATTTTGGGTTATCAAACTCCCTATGAAAGGGTATATGGTAAGAACCTACTTATAATCATCTTAAGGTTTTTGGTTGTTTGGCATATGCAACTGATTTGACAAACTCTGATAAACTAGGCCCCAAATTTGTTCCCTATATATTTTTGGATTGTCCTAATGGTCAAAAGGGGTATCTTTTCTTTAATTTACATACTCAATGTATTATATATGGTCAGTAGATGTGTCGTTTTTCAGAAGCAGGGATACCCTTCCAAATACATGGTATCTTCTGACCAAGGGAAGTAAATAGGGAGCTAAGAGATTTTTTTTTATTTGATGGTGATTATGGTAATATGAATCTACAAGTTCATGATAGCCGTGTAATATATGTGAATGATGGCATTAACAATGCTGATATGAATGATCCTGATGTTGCATATAAGAATCACTTGAGGGATCCGACTATGTCAATTGGTGTGAGACCAAGGAGGGAGAGAAAGGCACCTATTTGGTCTTAGGATTACATTTGTAATCTAGTTTGTTCTAGTACCTTTAAGCCAACAAGTACTTGTTTATACCCTACTGGTGATTATGTCTCATATGCAAATGTTTCTTCTTCATATTTGTGTTTGTTATGCAATATTGATGCTATTTTTGAACCTACAACATATGAAGAAGGTAAACAAAATAAAGTATGGGTAAATGCATTGAACTTAGAGATAGAGGCATTATAAAAGAATAAAACATGGGAAACAGTTTCTCTACCAAAGGGAAAGAGGCATATAGGTTGTAAATAGGTATATAAGGTTAAGTACAAGGCTAATAAGGAGATAGAAAAGTAACAACCTAGGCTGGTAGCAAAGGGTTACACACAAAGGGAATGAATAGACTATTAAGAAACTTTTTCATCGATCATTAAAATGGTTATCACTAGGATTATACTTAAACTAGGCACTATAAACAACCAAAACTTGTACCACATAAATGTGCATAATGCTTTCTTGCAGGGAGACTTAGATGAGAAAGTATATATAGTGATACCCCCTAGCTTTGACAACAAGGGGAAGAATATGGTTTGTAGATTGAAGAAATCTCTATATGGGCTTAAACAAGCCTCTAAATAATAGAACTATAAGTTGACCATCACCCTATTTAAGGGAGGCTTCAAATAGCGTAAGAAAAACTATTCTCTGTTCTTTAAAACATATGCTGATAGTGTGGAGTATATACTTATGTATGTGGATGATTTGTTGGCTATAAGAAGTACTGAGGAACAAATAAGAAAAGTGAAAGAGTTCCTTCACAATAGCTTTAAAATCAAGGATTTAGGAGATATAAGGTATTTTCGGGATCGAGCTAGCTCAATCAAGAAAAGGAATTGTGATGTCTCAAAGGAAATACATTTTGAACTTGTTATTCGATTACGGCTTAAGTGGTTGTAGGCCATTAGATATACCTATGGCATAAAACATGAAGCTGTTGGCGTATGAGGAAGGCAAGGATAAGGAGCAAAATTTATTGAAAAATCCATAATAATATAGAGCCTTGGTAGGTAGGTTGATTTATCTTACTATAACGAGACATGACATTTCATTTTCTATGCAGACATTGAGTTAGTTTATCCAAATTCCTCTCAAGTTGCATATGGTTGTAGCCCTTAATGTGGTCAAATACTTGAAGTGGAATCCGAGACGTGGTGTGTTGATGGCTTCAACCAGGAGCCTATCTGTGGATTGCTTTTGTGATTCAGATTGGGGAGCATGTGGGATGATGAGAAGGTCCATTACAGGCTACTTGCTGAAGCTAGGAAGTTCCTTGATTATGTGGAAGACAAAAAAATGGAGTACGGTGTCTTGTTCTTCAGTTGAAGTAGAGTATAGGACCTTGGGTTCAGCAGCTTCTGAAATTGTTTGGGTTGTAAGTTTGTTAAAAGAATCAAGAATTGTGCATCATATACCTGTTAGTGTGTATTACGATAGTAAAGTAGCAATCCACATTGCATCCAATCCAATATTCCATGAGCAGACAAAGCATTTTAAGATAGATTGTCATTTTGTCTGTGAAAAGGTACATAGTAAGTTGATTTCCTTGGAGCATGTGTGTTCCTTGAACCAACATGCTAATATTCTCACAAAGACTGAGTAAAGAGACTTTGAAAAGAATCCTTGGCAAGCTAGGTCCGATCGATATATCCTACCCCAAGCTTGAGGGGTAGTGTAAAAAATAGGGATAAGTGTTATGTGTTAGGGCTTGTTTGGTACGAGGGGAGGGGAGGGGAGCGGGAGAATTTATACGAGTTGAATTTAAAAAACATTATAGAAGTGGGGTTAAAAGTTTTTAATTAATTTTTATTACTCTTTTATCATACATCTTCTATTTATTAAAATTTTGAAAAACCAATTCTCCATTTTTTTTAAATCTAGCTCATACAAATTTTACTTCCCCTCCCCTCCAAATCCATTGTACCAAAGATAACGTCAGTGTATTGGGCCAAAGCCTATGAAGGGCCTGTTATATGTTGTTTTTGGGAATTTTTTGTACAATAATTTGCTTGTTATAAATACAGAACTGGGACTTATGAGTCCAAAAGTAAGCTTGTATCAATATTTTTACCATCAATAAAGAATACATTGTTTCCACTTCTTGGGTTAGCCAACATATATTTAGAGCCAAGATCATCCCCCAAATATGTTTTATATTAAGGGTCGGAGGAAGTATATAGTAACCTGAAGACAATTCCGACAAGAGCCAACATATATAATAGAGGCCATGAGGCTGCTGGTAAGGGCTTGTAGGGAAGGAGACTCGCTCTTTGGTGTTTCGCTACTTAGGACATGGATCTCATGTGGAGGACTACGACTGCGACGAGGTTAACAACAAAGCAATATGCCCTATAGGTTACTAGAAAGCAGGATGACACCATCAATAATGATATCCTTGTGAAGCCTCTCCCTCAGGGTACCAATGAAACAATAAGGACCTAATAAAAAGAAAAAAAAAATGATAAGGACCTGATAACCAAAAAACTATAGGGACCTAATTAAAAATTGATTAAAATTATAAAAACCTGCAAATTAATTATGAGCGCACAGCCGCTCATTTTTCAATATGATACTTCCTTTTTGTCACAACACACGCCATGAATCCAACATTTACATTCTATGATATTGTGTGTGTAAATGGGTTTTGGGGTGTGGATTGTGGAAGGTGCGGGTTTCGTCAATACATATGGGACGATCAAATGAGAGGGAAAGCATATCATAAAGGAACAAATGGAGGCACTGCGTTTTTGTATACCTGCTTGTAATTGATACATGTGAGGCCCATCTAGTTCTAAATCACTCCCTTTGGTAGCATCCTAAATACTAAAGATTGACAAGAAATTTATTTTGACTTTAAATATATGACCTTAATCCATATTTTCTCCTAAGCATAAGCTTATGATTTTTATCCTAAAGTATTCAATCGCACATATGAAGGAAGTTTTTATCTAATACACATGATTAAAGAGGGTATTTTAGAGAAATTAACTCATATTTATTACAAATAACTAAATAATATTTAATATTTACACATTAGCCATCTAGCTTTTATATTAAGTACTAAGGTAGTATAAAAACGTGGGCATGTAGGGGAATTAATGAATTAAGTTTGTTGATGCTTTATGAGTTTTACCACTTAAGTCATACAAAAAAATAAGAGATATCATAACATCTTATAAAACATCCAAAAATCCCTTCTTTGAAGACAATATAACATTCACATGTGTTAAAAGACCTCCTCGATGTAAGGCGGGATGTGAAAAGCTCAATTTTGAATTATTTCATCAATTCTTATTTTATTCCAATTTTGAGGTTTCTACGAATGTACAAGAACAACCAAAAATTCAGAATTGGTAACACCATAATAATGATCACTTATAAAATTTTCAATTTGACTTTTTTTACCCACGTAAAGCCTCAAATCACACCAATCTAAGCAGAAGTACCCTCTCAGATAATCAAAGGACAAAAACTAGTTATAATTTTAAGATGTTCACTATTTGATTCTCCAACAAAAACATAAAGCATAAACTCTACATCATATAGTTTCCAGAAAAAAATATTTTATTATATCTTGTTTGGAGAATTTGATTAAAAAAACACCTAAAATCTTATCTAAATTAAGTATTATCCATAATCAAACTTTAATTGGCAGCTAACTAGTTCAGTGAACTTACCTCTCCTAGTAGCAAGAACCTTACAAAGCTCACCCTCAGATTCCTCGGATGGATCAGCTTGTTCACCGGGCAAATCATCTAGTAGTGGAAATAAAGATTGGGAGAACGATGAATCATTTTTCATCTTAGCCTACAATACTGTGATACTACCTTCGGTCCTTAATATAAGACCCAATTGATTCATTTGAGAATTGAAAAGGCTAAATAAATTACTTAATTATAGTATATGTTACATGATCTCTCTGAAATACATGTATATCATTAGATTATATATCAATTTATAATTCAGACAAATTAGTTTATAAAAAAATGATAAATATAAATACTTTAGTTAGCACTAGGTGTTTTCTTAGTAAACTAGCCCAAAAACGGGGATATTCTGAATCTTTGAAATCATGAATTGGAACATCTCAAGCAACAATTTTTCAAAGCATCATGGTCATACAACTTGATCTTTACACTGTCAAGAGCATTTGAAGGATCCAATGCAGATAAGTCACCGTCAACTGTAACACTAAGTTTTGAACCGGCTTGCCTTGCCTGCCAAACTTCACCCATACCAATTGGTATTTCAAACCATGAAATGAAATCTGGATCATAAGCTTCTCGTCCAACATCGACAAAAAATGACCAGCAATACAAACACTGAGGAACAAATAATGTTCTCTTATATGAGGTCATTCCTTATATCCATTATGTTTAGGTTAGCCAAAAATGCACTTGGTAGCACTTGAGCTTTTGTGCAAAGGAAAAAATTTAGGTCAAGTTTGTTATATTCATTTGTCGAGTTGCCCAGATTTACTGAATAATTCTGTATATTTCATAAGGGAAAATCCATACAACAATTACAAGCCTCATGTCTCTTATATACAACACACAGATAAATGGGCCTGAGGCCTCTAAGCCCAAACAATAAACACCTATACAAAACATTGACTAAATACAATCCTAAGTTTACTTTTCTACACTCCCCCTCAAGTTGGGGTTGTAGATATCAATTACCCCTAACTTTTTCGTCCTCCACATGATGAGAGATCCACCGAACTCCTACAAGTACCTAGATACTGATCTACACGTGGTCCCACAGGTTCTCAATCAGAATCACAAAAGCAACTCATAGTGAAAGTTCTTAACAAGTTGATAAGAACCCTGGCTCACAGGCTTTGCTTTAAGTATATGACCTCGTCTAATGACGCAGCCATATGACTCTTCATGGGATTCTGGATATACCTATATTGAAAAGGAGATGTCAAGACGAGTAACGGTTAAATAATTCAACCTACCCACAAGCCTCTTGTTGCACTTTGATTCTCTCTGTAACCCCCTCCGTAATTATATCCAAAACACGTGATTAAAAATGAAATAGAGATAAAAAATAATCAAAATTCATTTACATTCCTATTCTTAAGATAGGATTTTCACAAATACATTTATCAAACACTTTAACCTGGTCTCACATTCATATTTCGAATACAATTACTTAATGAAGATAAATCACATTTATATAAATATCAGAGTGCACAATAATAATACCAGCAAACCCGGATTCATACCTTCACTAAAGATTCATAGGGCACATACGCCCTTTACAATTCCTCAACGGGGTTTACACAAATCCATCTCCAATACATAACCAAATAACCCAATAGACATCCAAGCACATATACATCCAATATCCAATTATACATTCTAATCTATCATCCGATCATAAACAATTATCCCAGCATATAACAATAACCAACTACCAAATCCAAATGCCCATAAGGGATTCTCGCCGCCCCTAGTCACTTGCTCCTTCCTCGAGCCACTTGTCTTGTCTAAAATGTTGGTAGGGGAGGGTGAGATTCTAGAGAATCCCAGTAGGAAACAGATACCAATATGCATGCAAGATAAGTGTTTAATGCATGACATGCTTGCATCACAATAACTTGTGCTCACATAATGATTTATTCGCATGCTCAATGTTTCAACAACATACTCATGGCCATAGCATAAATAGAAACAGAGCTTCAATCATTCATATATGTTTCACATAATCAAGCAAAGCAATAACAAGCATCATTACACAAACACAAATATCAATACATGTAGGAGAGGTAAGTTCCCTACTCTTTTTCTTTCCACGTATGCTCCAGCATCGGCTACTCACGATCCGAGCGGATATCAAACCATGATCAGGGCGAATACCCAACCCTATAACCAAATCAAGGACATAGGATCATTCTCTTTTCCAAATTCTCATTTTCATAACACTTAAAGTTGGTTACCATTCATGACCTTTAGGTGGCTATAATAAGGTCAATGAAAGCCTAAAAGATTGGGAAGTACTAGGTTGGAAATCACCTTTAAAAATCCCAAAATGCTGAAAATGGGGGTTTGCTGCAGCCAAAACAAGCACAGAAGGTTTTTGGCTGCAGCCAAGAATTTCTGGCTACCGCCAAAACGTGCACAGAAACTTTTGCGCTGCAGCCAAGATTTCCTGCTGCAGCTAAGGCAACTTCAAAAATTCATAATTAATTATAGAAAAATCGAAATGAGGTGATCCCAAAGCCCATTGAAAGATATTTTAGTCTTCTTCATAGGAAAAATATGACTCATCACATCAAATCATCACACAAATACAGAATCACCCAAAACTCAACACTACTCCAAAACAGAGTTCTGTTTCCAACCCAAACTTTGGACAATCATATCTCCTAGAATACTAAACGAAATGACACAAAATATGTGTCCATTTTGAAGCTTGGGATGTGAAATTTAAGACTGGAAAGTTTCAGAATTTTCCAACACAATTTGGTCATTCAAAACGTTCATGCAAACTTACTGCCCAGACAGAGTTCACACAAGACAGATTTTCCAACTTTTCTACCAAAGTGTCCAATGACTCCAAAATCATTAACCAAACCTATTCCCATACAATTTTCCACAAGGAACACAATGGTAACCTTAAAATGACCAAAATCACAACCCATTTACATGCCCTGTTTTGACCAAAGCACAAAACCAACACAAAAGGTGACAAACTTCACATTTAAGCTTCAATGCAATTCTATCAATTCAAAACACTAAACAAGGCACCATTTCCATAACAACAACATACCATACTCCCCAAGACCCTAAATCACAAAAATTAGGGCTAAATTTCAGAAATTCAAGGCCTAAACAATGGCCACAAAACTTATATGAAAATGAAGCTTTCACTCACCTCAACAACTTTCCCAAAGGCACTTCATGATTCTCCAACTTGTAGATTTTCGTGATTCCTCAAATCACCACAAATGGAGAAACTACAACCATCAAATTGAAGCTCTCACTCCAAGGAACAACTTTATAGAAGGAAGTTTTGGCATTAGAGGTCATTTACTCACCTTAAATGCAAACTTTCACTTTCTCTTTCTTGGCCAACAATGGCTACACAAGAGAGAGAAGAGAGAGAACGAGAGAGAGATGGAGAGAGGAGGAAGAAAATGATGATAATACTCCCTCCATTTCAGCCGAACAAAGAGAGAAAAAGAGAGAGAGAGAGAGAGAAACTATTAAAATATTATATTAGACTTTTCTCACTCTCATGCTTCATCTCTTCTTGCCACATGTCACAAGGTCATTGGCTCACACACAATAAACCACCAATTAGCCAATTTAATCCCTCCATTAGCCAATTAATTTCCCATCTCATACCCTCTTAATTAGTAATTAATATCTTCCATTAATCATTAATTTAGAGCCATTCTTTCAATTTTCCCAACAATTATGGCAAATTAATTAATATTGCCACCAAAACACATAATTATTCCACTTTAATTCGATAATTATCCTCAATAATTATCATTAGCCCTTAATTGAAATTTGGGGCATTACAATTCTCCCCCCGTTCAATAAATTTCGTCCTCGAAATTTGTTACACCATTGGGGACATAAACCTCGGACGCCTCCTCATGACGGCTTCCATTCCTCGAATTGTTTCTTATTAGAACAGTCCCTTCAAGACCACTTATACAATAACACGCTACAGGTCCGATTCTCACAAGAATCTCAATGGACCAATGCGTCGTGGCTCAATTTCTTTCTCTCAATCACTTTACCAATTCATATGCCCGGAGCACTCTCACGAGTGTGTGATCTCCATTTTCAAACTCTAGAGGTCTTCACCTCATTCGATCATATTTCGAATGGACTGCACTCGTGCATCCTGACTTTGAGCCACTCTAATCATTGACATCAAGTCACCTTCCCTTTTTGGGTACGATTCAAACCACCATAGATTCACTGTGTACAATCGACAACTTCTATTGTATTCACATATGCCCCAGCTTTCACTGTTTTCAACAATACTTCAACTTACGCTGTATCTTTTCCACAACATTGACCTCACCCGTACACCCACTAGTTACTCCACCAGCGGTAACCGGGACTTTTGGCCTTAACAACATATCACCTCACCATATCAACTTTCACAGTGTCACCCTCACCCGTACACCCACCAGTGACTCCGCTAGTGGTAACTGGGACTTTTGGGGCATTCACAACCACATCAGGCCACTCCGGAATCTCAATCTCTTATATCCGAAGCACCTTACCATAACGGCCCACCTAGAATCTCAATCTCTTCTATCCAGGCTACCAGTTAAGAGTCTTAATCTCACAACACCACCCTCATCCTCTTTCACTCACACACAAGCCAACTTGCCACATGTCTTCTTCTCATTGGCCCTCACACAATAAGCACCCAATTAGCTTATCTAATCCCTCCATTAGTCATTTTAATTACACTTCTCATTTTCTCTTAGTTAGCAATTAATTTTCCCATTAATCACCAACTTAAGACCAATATTTCCATTGTATCAATTTTCCATCAATTATGACATATTAAATAATAATGTCACAAATACACATTATTTCAACATTAATCCATCATTACAATCTCAATAATCCCTATTAGCCCTTAATCAAAATTTGGGGTGTTACACTCTCAATAAATCCTCTTTCTTGTCCTTCCCTTTTTCATATGTCAATAGTTTGGGCCTTCGAGCCATCAGTATCACAAAAGCAACTCACAATGAAAGTTCCTAACAAGTTGATTAGAGCCTTGGTGTAACACCCCAAAATTTATATTCACCAAAATTATTGTAAATATTTGAGAAATTCAATAAAATGGTGAATATTCATGAATTTGGAATTTATGAATTTATAAATGTTCAATTTCATGGGAAATTGGGCAAAAATAATTATGGAATTAATTTGGATAATTTAAAAAGCCCAATATTAAGGTCCAAAAATGAAGGAATATTAGAGAAAATATTTGGTCCAAAAATATATGGAAATTGGCCAAAGAAAAATAAGAAAAGAAATTGGATTAGAAAGGTAATGGCAAAATCGTAATTTTGCCAAAATAGCACAAAATAAATTATTTTTCAATTAATTGAAGTTAATTTCAATTAATTAAGGAAAATAAAGGTTAAAAATATATTTAGAATATTTTGGTCAATTTAATATGAATTTATGGAAATTTTGAGCAAAAAGTGCAATTTTGACCAAAATTGAGACTTTACGTGTATACGTAACCGAAACAAGTTGTGTAGCCAATTGAGACCAAAGGGAGGGACCCCTAGGTGTCTCCTACATGTTGCAAGAGGAAGAAAATGTTGGTTGGGATTAATGAGCTTGGTTACACATACATAGGGTTTATTTACATAAAAGTGATTTTTGAAAGTTTTGGAAATGGTTAAATAATTAAAGTATAATCTTATATATATAATAAAACATATGTTGCATCTTCATCTTCAGCCCATTTGCACGCACAGCACAGACCTGAACGTGAGAGAGAGAGGTTCAAGTTTTAGAGAGAGAGAGAAGAAGAAAAATCACAAGGTGAGCCGATTTCTCCGACGATTTCGCTCCTAACGCGTATATCTCCGATCCTAAGCTACTCCTCTTTGTTCTTTAAGGTTTGGAAAGCTCAAATTTGGTGTTCTAAAAGTTAGGGTTTTCAGCCATTTTTGGGAAAAGCTTGTGGGAGCTTGAGGTAACTTCCAAACCTTCGTATATTAACTATTCTGGTTGCTGTGGGCAATTTAATCGGTGAAATTTCGCCGGATTGCCATTGGTTTTAAATTTTGGAAACGTGTGTATATAAGGGTTATGCTGCCCAATTTTAGTTCAAATGGTTGATATAACTCAATTAGATGGTTAATAAAGTGGTTAGGAGTAGAAAGGAACGCGTTTATGGAGCCGAAATCACAAAACATCGATTTTGCCCGGAGGACTCCATAATTTCGGTCAGGGCCAGATCTAGGGGTAGGAGTTGGATTTTCAATGATTTGATGGTTCCATTGAGTTCAGGGGCGAAAATTAGGTGGGGTTACAGTTGGACACTTTTTCAGAAAAGGCTGAGAAAGCATAATTACGGAAACGCCCCTAAAACCCTAAAAGTAGGGCTGCCAAGGGCAATTTCGTAATTTGACATTGAATTTGGTAATTTTGAGTCCGGAAATGGATTCCTTGGACAAAAATACGTCAGGATAGCCCTAGTCAAAATTTTGGAAAAACGTGCCATCGGGCCAGGTACGGCGGGGCCGAGCCGGGGTCCCGGGGGCATTTTGGTAAATTTTCACCATAGGCTAATATAACCACAAGAAACACTATGGAAGAGTCTAAAATGATACTTGGATAGGTTATGACCTATTTCTTGTACATTTAATATTTTAGGATCGAATCGGGAGCCGAAAGTCGACACGATTTACAAGGCACACAGAAAGGGGTCGATAGAACTTCGAGGTAGGGACATTATCCTTCATACATTATGCCATAGTTATATGATTGTGTGAATGCCAATGTTTGTAAATGCGCTTTATTAATCAACATGTTTTGCCCAGATAGGGGCCAGTAGTGCTAGAGGCACTTACACTGGAGTTAGCGGAAGACCAACCGGTGCAGATTAGTGGGGCGGGGCCCTACTCATGTATATATGCATATGATATGTTTATATTGTTCATTAATTGGTGCATACATGGCATATATCATATTTACTTTTCGCATTTTCTATGAACGATAGCATGTTTCTACTGAGATTCTTCAGAATCTCACCCCTTTTTCTAAACCAAACATCTCAGCGGGCGCCAGTGGATCAAAAGGCAAGAATGTGGACCAAGGGAAGTGACTGGCATGTGCCTCGAGGAAAATACAAAGTTCGTGGTTATAGATAGTCTATGTCTAAAATACTTTTGGATATTTTGTAATAGTGGTGTATATTATCGCATTCTGTAGGGTTGACTTTGGACTGTAAACAAATACTTTTATCAGTATATATGTACTTTTCTGTATGCCTGTGGAACTTGGTCTCTATTACTCTGTGTATATCGAAATGGAAACGGGTGTTGACACTTGGCTTACAGGTTTTGCTTTAAGTATATGACCTCATCTAATGACGCAGCCATATGACTCTTTATGGGATTCTGCATAAACTAGCTAAATACCTACGCTGAAAAGGAGATGTCAGGACAAGTAACGGTTAAATAATTCAACCTACCCACTAGCCTTCTGTTGCGCTTTGGATCTCTCAGTAAATCCTCTTTCTTATACTTCCCTTTTTCATATGCCAATAGTTTGGGCCTTCGAGCCATCAGTATCTCTAGTAGTTTACAGCCACTCATTCTTGTGTCAAAGAGTAAATCTAGCACGTATTTTCTCTTTGTCAATGCAATCCCCTTCTTGGAGCGTGCTATCTCCAAGAAAGTATTTTCTCTTTGTCAATGCACGTATTTTCTTTGTCAACCCTAAGAAAGTATTTTATTACGCCCAAATCCTTGATTTTGAACTAATTGTTAAGGAACTCTTTAACTTCACTTATCCTTTCATCTGAGGTACTTTAGATAAGGAAACACAGCATCATCATTATATCTCTTAACAAAGAGGGAATAATCGTATTTGCTTTGCTTAAAACCACCACTAACCAAAGCTTTGGAAAGCTTGTGGTTCTATTATCTCGAGGCTTGTTTAAGTTCATACAATGATTTATTCAATTTAAAAACCATGTCCCTCCCCCAACACTTCTACAACCTTGACACTTCTATAATCTTAAAGAATAGTCATATACACTTCTTCATTTAAATCCCTTAGTAAAAATGCATTGTGAATATCCATGTAAAATAAATTTAGGTTATTGATAGCTACCATTTTCAATATTATTCGAATAGTTACCATCTTTATTACTGGAGAAAAAGTTTCATGGTAATCTATCCTCTCCTTTTGGGTATACTCCTTTACCACCAACCTAGCCTTACATTTATCCACCTCACCATTCGACTTATACTTGATTTTATAAATCCACGTGCAACCTATAGCCTTCTTGCCTTTTGGCAAACACACCACCTCCCATGTTCTATAATTATATCTAAAGAGCGAATGATAAATCCATTTATTTGTTATATTTTCTATGGGATTTCATGGGTGTTTGAATGTCAAATTGTAATTTGTTTTGATGCTATTGTGTGTATTGTTGGATTTCAAAGGCAACTAATAATACCTCGTTTTTGCTATCATTGACCATTTTTGAATTGAAACTCTGTTTTGCTGATAGTAACTTACTTCAAATTATGTTCATAGTGATAATATGTTCATAATGAGACTTAGCTTTGAATTGAAACTCTTTTTTACTTTCTTTTAGTTTTGTATATGGAAATTTGTTGAAAACTCATAAACATTTTCCCTTTTTAAATGTCACTGAAAAAATAGTATATTGATTCTGAACTGTCACATTCGCTGGTACTAGCTTCAATCTATAGTTCAATTGTTGGTTCAAACTAAGCGTATTGATAAACTTGTTTGCTAAGAGTACTCAATTCCATACTCATTGCTAATTGCTCTATTAATGGCTAATTTACTATCATGAGGTTATTGTGATTTCTGCTAAAATATTGCTGACAGTTTGCAACCAAGCCTTGATTCAACTAGGACATGCTGATAAGCTATTCGTTGGTATTATGTGATTGCACAATTACTAGAATTACTGCTATGATATGATTTGAACGTTTTGACTGAAAAATGGATTGAATTTCATATTGGTTTGATTCTGTTATTATTGATATCAAGTTTCACTATTAAAATCGTTGTTGCAGCAGTTTCCTTGGTTTCGTTGTTGAAAAGTTGATACATTAATTGCTCGTAGACTTATCTTTGAATGAATGAGACAGATAGGATCATTATGACCTCAATCTGTCTTATTGCCCCAAATTTTCATAGGTTGTATCAAATCATTTTGAGTGCTTGATAAATTACTCTTGACTGTAATTAAACTCATTTGGGTGGAGTTTAACTGCTGGCATTTGGATGTTGAGTTACATGTTTGTTCTGAAACTAATTTTTTAGAGGTGAACTGAATTTTCTGGTTTTAAATTCAGAATTAAAACAAGAGTTCACCTCTAAAAATTAGTTTCAATACAAGCATGAAACTCAACATCCAAATGACAGCAGCTAAACTCCACCCAAATGAGTTTAGTCACAGTTAGGAGTAATTTACTAAAATTTAGGGCAATAAGACAAATTTAAGTCATAATGATCCGATCTATCTCATTCATTCAAAGATACAACAATGTATCCACTTGGCGAAACCAAGCAAACTGCTACAACAATAATTAGCTTTATAGTGAAACTTGATATGGATAACAATAGAATCAGGCCAATCTAAAATTTAATCCATTTCTCAGTCAAAAGGTTCAAATCATAGCATAGCAATAATTCTAGTAATTGTACAATCATATAATACCAACGAATAGACTTATCAGCATGTCCCAGTTGAATCAAGGTTTATTGCAAATTTTCAGCAATATTTTAGCATAAATCACAATAAGCTAATGACAGTAAATTTGCCAATAATAGAGTAATTAACAATGAGTATGGAATTGAGAACTCTCAGCAAGTAAGTTTAACAATACGCTTAATTTGAACCAGCAATTGCACTATAGATTGAAGCTAATGCCAACGAATGTGATAGTTCAGAATCAATATACTATTTTTTCAGTGACATTAGAAGGGGAAAATGTTTTTGAGTTTTCAAAAAATTTCTATATACAAAACTAAAAGAAAATAGTAAGTAATGTGCAATAGCTATATTCTCAACCCTATGAACACAATTTGGAGTAAGTTACTAGCAACAAAATAGAATTTCAATTCAAAAATGGTCAATGTTAGCAAAAAAAAGAGGTATTATCACTTGCCCATGAAATCCAACAATACACACAATAACATACCAAAACAAATTCAATTTGACATTCAAACACCCATGAAATCTCATAGAAAATATAACAAATAAATGGATTTATCACTTGCCCTTTTAGATATAATTTAAGCTTATGCACTTCTGAGATTTCCTCTCTCTTGACTAAAAGGCACAACACATGAAGCTTCTACCATGTAGCCGTGTAGCTTGCACTTTTGAAAATATTGTCACCTGTATGAAATTTTGATAACATATATCAGTTACTAATACCATAATTACACTCAAGAAATATAATAATCAGCACTAAGCTCAGAAGTATGCATATACCATAAACAACAAAAACATGAGTTGGTGCCTTTAGTTCTGTTAATTCATATGGTCGGAACTCATCTAGCAATCTGAAAAATGATACATCAAGATCCTTAGCAGCAGCTGTCTGCAAAACAGACCAAGAATCAAATTATAATAATTCAAACAAAAAAGACAAATTTAAAGTGAATAGCATTTTTTATGATTATTGAAATCATAGTTTGATCAGATTGATAAACAAGAAACCCATGAAAATGCATTCCTGCAGAAGTTGTAATACCCTGAATTTTAGGATTGGAGGCTTGGGAACAAGCCTAAATTAAGTGGACTGCTAAACCTCGATTTAGCAGGTGTCCCAAATCTATTATCTAATGTTTCTTATATCTTTGAGGTATTAAACAGAATAAAATGGTGAATTAAAGAGTATGAGAAATTTGTATACAAAAATGGAATTTGTTAGAGCTGCAAGTGCATGCCATTTCATTATTTAATTATGAAATTTGTATTGTGGTTCAATGCATTTTGTTGATCAAATGATGTTCAAAAATTATGAAATTTTACAGGGTGAAAGTAGATATCCTAAGCTTTAATTTGATAAGTCATATGAGCAATTAGAGCTATATACAAAAAGATATGGATTTTTGAATTCAGCCCAAAAAATCTGAAAAGTTTCTGGAACAACGTCCAAACAATTTAATTATGAGAATTTTGTGCTTCCAATTGGCTAAAGTTCATATTTTTTTTTTTTTGAAAATAGACTCAACAAGGGTTCTATAGCCTTTGGAATCGCTCCAATACAATGTCTACAAATTTAGTTATGATTTTTCAAAATTTGGTCAGAAAATCTACAAAATTGCCAACTATTGCGAATTTGTGAAAAAAATGTAATGGTAATTATGTAAATTGTGGAATAAAGTAAAAGCCCATATTTTTCCTTTATTGGTAGATATTTGGGAGAAGGAAAATATTTACTTAGAAGATTAATATGCCAAGTGGCATCATCTTAAACCAAACAATTAAATATGAATTTGTGAAAAGAGAGCACATGTGGAAATTCAATGATTATATGTTGACCAATTCATTGAAATAATTGAAGAAGCTCAAATTGGAGTATGAAGGACCTCTTGGGACGTCATTTTATGGACCAAGGAAAGAGAAGGAATTAGTTCAATTTCAAAGGGAAATTATGCCACCGATTAGATGAAGATAAGTCCAAGTACAAACTTTGTCATAACTCCAATTTAAAAATAAATCAAAAAGGAAAATATGATGAGATATTTTAAATGGGCTTCATCATATGTTTTTCTCTTCTCCCTCTCATATTTACGTTAGACCTTAAGGAAAGAAGAGAAAGAGAATGAGTCGTGAGATAAGATCTAAGTACACGTGTCATAAAACCCATTTTTGTAATAAAATTAATTAGGGGAAAAGATGAGATTTTATTAAACACTTGAGTCATCTTTTTGGCATCTCATTTTCATGCCTAAGCACCCAAGAAGAGAGAGAGAAGTTGTCTTAGAAAAGGCTTAAGAAACTTGGAGTCCTAGAGAGAAGGAGGAGAGCTCAAGAGGAAGAAAACCAAGGTAAGCCTTGTTGTTCTTAGTGATTTAGCTTCCAAACTTGTGCAGTTCCTTCTCTAAGCTCTTATTCTTCATGAAATTCATGAGTAGCCAAGCAAAATCTTGAAGGAAAGAAAGAGAGAGGTGACGCCTAGTGAGAAGAAGAGTGAAATCAAGAGGTAACTTGCATAATCTCCTTCTCTTGATGTATTGTTGTTGTTGTTGTGGTTATTGCTCATGATTTGTGGTTTGATTGTGGATTTTGTAAACTTGGGATGTTGAAACCCTAAGACTTGTGTAGTTCCTTCTCTAAGCTTGATTTGACCGTATCTTTGCGTCTTGGGGTCAAATACAAGATTTTTAATCCAAGAATTGCAGTATAATGCAATACTCGGGTCGTCTCTCTTTTCTCAAGGAGCCTTTAATTGAATCCTTGGTAATACTAAATGTCATGTAAAAACAAATTCAATAAAACAAGGGAAAATTGATTTTTTTGGGCTTTTCTTGTTAAAAAAAATAAAATAAAATAAATAAAAGAAAATATAATTTAATTAAATATATAAATAAACACACCACTCAAATTAATTTAAATCATAGGCAAAGTATATATATAAATCCCACAACACAAATTTAATCACACATTGTTCCAACAATAATCAAACAAAATATTTGAATAAGAAAAATAAAAACAACACTCCCCTGATTCTCAGATTCCATGTTCACGCAAGTCAAAAGTTGCAATATGCATGAAGATGTCAGCATACATGTATGATGATGTCATCATGCATTAATCCAATGAACAATTGCAACACGAACTGCAACACGTATTTCTCATTCGCAGATCCTCAAACTCGTGGCTCCAGGTGGTGTAACTCAAAATTTTAGCTGCCTCAATTTCTACAACTCGGACTGGTGGTTGATGATGAAGAGATCGCCGGAATTGAGGAAGAGAGTGATGGGAGGTCGCCGAAAATGGGGGCCGGAAAACTACAAAACTTCACGGGAAAATTGGAAACAACACGAGAGTCACAGAAAAACCGATGGAAAATGATGATGCAGTATTTGCATGATGAAAGGACGATGGTAGGAAGAAAATAAAACACAACGGAGGAGAAAATGTTTCACAAAAAATCAAGCTTCGCCGGAAGTGGGGGCCGGAAAACTAGAATAGTTCGCCGGAAAATGCAAAACTTTCTAAACTATCACAGAGAGAAGATGAGGGTGCTGCACTTGTAGTTTTCAATGGCTTTTGGTGGAGAAAACAGAAGGTGATGGTGTTGTGAATGAGGGTGCTGTTGGACTGTGAGCAAGATGATGGTGTGGTGATGAAAATGAAGAACGTGGTGGTAAGGAAGGTGCAGAGCTAGTAAAGGTGAATGGTGGTGATGAAGGGAAGAGGTCAGTGGTGTAAGTGGTGACCTCGTTCTGTAGTACCTCGGCAAAAGAAAATGGAAGAAGAAAATTTAAGAAGGAAGAGTTGCAGTCGGGATGCCTCCTGGTGGTGAAGATGGAGGTATATATAGAGAGATTGCCGCTGTCCATTTCCCTTCACCAACCATGTTAGGTGCAGTCTGAAAGCAAGCTGCAACACAAATCTTTCCGTGATATGCGCGTGCATATAATTTCTACGTCTTCCAGAAGTTTAATGAAAAACCCCCCAGATTTTGCTTTTCTGTCGGTTTGAATGTTGAATTTGTGGCTTGGGTATTGTTCTGTAATTTTCTCCAATAAATTTTCCTCATGAAAAAGCTTATGGGTACTTTTCTGTAATTTGCTCTGGTCCTTTTCTATAATTTTCCTTGTATTCAAAATATTAATTCAGACTCCAAAAATCACCAATTGTGACCCAAAGCACCTGCAATGCAAAAATTAAGCATAAGGTAGTATTAAAAGTTCAAGAGATCATATGTATAAATATTTAATAATTATGGTCATTTTACCCTTTTATTACAATTAATTCAATACAAATGCCTCTAATTAAAATGAGTGCTTAATCATGCGATAATGCCCTGGAAAATACATTAAGAGTCCCTATTTAATTAATTAAAAATATATAAAATTATGGTTAAATCAATTCCCCCACACTTAGACCTTTGTACTCCTGAACAAAGGAAATTGAGTACAAGACTTCAAATCCAAATTATTGACACATTAAAAGGTGAGCAATTTCATAATTAGAAAGCAATAGATCAATTAATCACATTCTTCAAGTCAACATTAGTTATTGTTAATTGATGCAAAGAAATTAGTCAACTACACAAAATATTAGATGAAACACAAGAGACTCTCAGGGTATTATTGTTTCACTCATCTCACCTCATTGAGATAATTTCACTCTAGTTCGCTCAATGAACAACTTACCATAGGCTTGTAACAACTCTAACATCTCCACTACTAATAGCAATTAATGTAATGAATCAAGAGGACTTCAAAGGGTTGTAATGATGGATTAAGGCTGAATGGAATGAAGAAAATAAATAGTTGATATGCGTCAAAATTATTGAGCAAGTTCATAGTAACTAATTAACTTTAATAACTATTGCCAATTCTTTTCTTAATTCACGAACAAATGCCTTTTATTCACCTTCTTTTTTTTTTTTTTTTGCATTTCAAATTGCTCAATTGTCTATTGGCAATTTACTTTGATTTCAGAATACCATGAACACTATGAATAAATGACTTGCATACAACATAGGAATGGCTCAAAATGGGTAACAAAAAGGTGATAAATAAGGGTTTGTGTTTTGGTGAATGGGTTTAAAATGAATGCCTCTTTCATTTTCATCACACTAATGCAAATGCCGTTTTGAAGAAGAGTTAAAACAAGTTCTAGAAGATGAAAAATAAGTGAACATGCACACATGGAAAGAATTTAAGGTCCAAATAATCTTCCAACAAGGTTTTTGTCTAATGCTTCTTCTAACATAATTAATTGCATAGGAAACTAACCACAAAACATCCACTTAACTTCTAGTGCTAACCTTACAAACACAATTAATTAAAACATTGCAATCAATTATAATCATGCTCAAATATTAAACACACTAATGATACAAAAACTTTTTTTTTTACAATTTGGGGTTGCCTGTGTGAGCTTCTTGATTTTTACAATAGTTTCATACCATTTCCATATTTTTCATAAAAAAAAAATTTCTGTCTGTTTTATTTTTTTCCCACAAATAGGTGCATTTAGATCCTTACCACTACATTCATACTCATCATTGCATTTTCACTCTATTTCGTTAAGTTCATTCTGTGTCTTGCATTTAGCTGTGTTGAGTGGTTTGAATTTAATTAGTAGTTTAATTCAAAAAAAAAAATTCATTCCCTTTTAGTGGCTTCATTGTGAATAACTTGTTTTTTATTGTAATTCTCGTTCATTAGTGATATGAAATTTGCATTTAAATATTTATATAAACTTGCATTTTTTTTTCTTTGTAGTTTTCCCCCTTAAAATTTGTGTGCAAAATAGTTTTGGTATTTCATTAATCCATTGTTTTCTTAATTTGTTTCTTTTGTATGTCCGATCAATCTGAAAAGACATTAGATCATTCTTCTTATTTTGAATTGTTCATTGACTTAAGTGATTGTGCTTCTCAAGGTACCACTATGGCAAATAATGGTGAAGGACAAAGGAGAAGAACTATTAGGGATGTGACAAGATCAGACGTCACTATTGATCCCTTTAGTACCGCATGCCCTAACCTTAATGTCAATTTCGAGCTTAAGGGACCTTTGCTTGCTTCACTACCTCGCTTTCATGGACTTGAAAGGGAAAATCCTTACAACCACCTTAATGCATTACACGTGGCTTGTTCAAATATGAAGCATGTCGGTGCTCGCCTAGAAGATGTACAACTGAAGGTGTTTTACTTCACCTTGGAAGGGAAGGCGAAAGAGTGGTATATGATGCTACCAAGTCAGGTTAATGACGCTCTTCATTCATAGGGAAATCTGAAAAAAGCCTTCTTGGAAAAATACTTTCCCGCTGCAAGGATTGCTGAGCTCAAGAAGGAGATTTACTCTATCAAACAAGACCCCTCAGAGTCTTTTTATGAGTATTGGAGCCGCTTCCAGGAGCTTTTGGCTAAGTGCCCACACCATCAAATCAGCAATGAGCAATTAATCCAATACTTTCATGATGGCCTTTTACCTAATGAAAAGGGTATTCTAGATGCTTCAGCTGGGGGTTCCTTAGAAGATTGTACTGCAGAGGAAGCATGGGCTCAAATTAAAATGTGAGCTCAAAACACTCAACAAAACAATGTAAGAAAGATCAGAAGTGTCTGTGATATCGGATCTAACCAAAGGATGATCGCACTTGAGTCTAAAATGGATACACTCACTTCGCAGCTTTCTCTCGTCACCACTGAACTTCAACATCTGAGTACCCAACAAGCAACTCATTTTCCTACTTCACAAGCTCTTGTTGCACCCAGTTGCAATAATTGTAGTTCAGTGATGCACATTACAAGTTTATGCCCTAATCCTCATGAGGAAGTCAATGCTATGTATCAAGGAAGGCCTAATCAACAAAGATGGGACTCTAACACCACCACCTACAATGAAAACAGAAGACCTAATCCTAATTTTGGTTGGAGGAATCAAGAAAGTTCATCTTATCAAGTCCAACCATATGGGTCAAATCGTGGACAAATGGTGCCTATTCAAGAGTCCAAAGGCGATGAAACCAATCAATTACTGAAGAGCTTGGTTGCTCGAATTGCTAGCATTGATAACCGGATGATGGAAGAAAAAGCTTTGAATCAGGGTCAATTCTCCTCTATCAACGCATCTCTACAAAAGCTACACAATGACAGGACAAGTGACAGTACTCAAATGGCTCATATGTACAAGAAGTTTGAAGAGTTGGAGTTGAAAAACAACACAGTTCAATCTCATTTAACCCAATTCTCCAATTCCTTGAGTGATGTGCATGCTAAGACTGGTGGGTCTATTCCTTCAAACACCGTCATCAATCCTAAGTCCCTAAATGCTATTGAACTGAGAAGTGGTAAAAAGGTACACTTTCCTGAAGAGATCGACAATGAAGTAGATGAGGAGATAGAAGTTGAAAGTCCACCTTTGAGCCTAATGAAGTTTTCAAATCCTGAAAGCTCCAAAGAGAAGGCTATTCTTGAAAGGAAAAAGGACAGAACAGTTGAACAACTTCAAGTGGAACAACAACCACTTCTGAGAGAGGTTGGATCCAAGGAAAGAAGAACTTTTGAGGAAGGTAAGACAAGCGAGCATGGCACCTTATCCAACGCTAATGGTAAAGAGGTAAAAATTTCTCAACTCCCTTTCCCTAAAGCTTACTTTCAAGGCAAGAAAATGCATGATGAACAAACTGAGAAAGAAATGTATGACTTGTTTAGTAAGCTACATATCAATGTTCCTTTCTTCCAATTAGTCAAGTCTATGCCCAGTTATTGCAAATTCCTTAAAGACCTTTGTACAAATAAGAGGAAATTCAAGCCTAATGAGAGAGTTCAAGTTAGCTCTAATGTGTCTGCCCTATTCAAACCTCAAATCCCTGATAAATGCAAGGATCCTGGCTCATTCACTATACCTTGTACCATAGGTAATGTAAATGTGGCCCAAGCCTTGTTAGACTTAGGTGCAGCCATTAATGTCATGCCTAGTTCCATTTTTAAGTCTCTTGGAGTCAAGGAACTTAAGAGAACTACTGTGGTTCTCCAACTAGCTGATAAAAGCATTAGGCAACCGCAAGGTATCATTGAAGATTTACTTGTCAAAGTCAAGGATTTAGTTTTTCCAGCTGATTTCTATGTGTTAGACGTGTCTCAAGAACCTAGTGAATCCACCCTTATCTTAGGGAGACCCTTTATGATGACAGCCAGTACCTTGATAGACATGAAACATGGTTCAATTACCATGGAAGTGGGTAACCAAAAGCTAAGTTTCAATATGTATGAAGCCATGAAACACCCTTTTGAAGATTGCTCTTTATTAGGTGTAAATTCAATTGACTTAGCATTTGATGATATGGTTAATGAATGTGAGCTCAACTTGCACACTGATAATTGTGATCTTAATTGTGGCATTGCATTGGATTCATGTGATGATAAAAGCTCTCCTCCTTCTTCTGTTGATAATTTTGATTCACAGGGGAGTGATATTTCTAACCTTAACTCATCAATGGTTGATTGTTGGTTATCTTCCCTAAGTGATTTTTCTCTTACTTCTCTTGATTCATGGGAACGTAACTCATTTGATAATTCATGCTTTAGTAATGATGCTTGTGAGGAGGGTATTCTTGCCAATGTTTTAGGTCATAAACCAGCTGAAGAGTCTGAATGTGAGGTTGGTAATCAAGACATGGACACTTTGCATGAGATAGCCCTTACGCCAATCAAAACCTCCTCTTGTGTGACTCATTTTGATGCTAAACGCAATATGGTTAAAGGGCCACTTCTTAACTCATCATCTAGGCCTCGAACAAAGATTACTCCTCATACCCTATGATTTTTGAATGAACTAATCACTTCTTGTGAAGTAGGTATGAAAGAAGCTACTTTCCCCAAGCCTGTTGCTGCTGTAGACCAACTGAATGTTGGTTCAATACTTGGGAAGACCAATGCTCAATTGGTAGAATCTACTGAGCCTAGCACAAGTCATGCATCTCATAAGTCTGAAAAAGGGAGTATTTTCACTACCCTTAATCTTCCTACACTAATTCCCTCTATTGTTCAACCTCCTGAATTAGAGCTTAAACCTCTTCCCCCTAATTTGAAATATGCTTTCCTTGCTGCTAATGGGAAATTGCCTGTGATTATTTCAAATTCTTTGTCTGTGAGTGAGGAGGAAAAATTGCTCGATGTTTTAAGTAAAAATCGAAAAGCTCTAGGTTGAACTTTAGCTGACATTCCTGGAATCAATCCTGCTATTTGTACCCATCGGATCCTCTTGCATGAGGAATCCAAACCTCTTAGGCAGCCTCAACGGCGACTCAACCCCCTGATTCTAGATGTGGTCAAGAAAGAAGTGACAAAATTATTGAGTGCGTGTATCATCTCCCCAATTTCTGATAGTGAATGGGTTAGTCCAGTACAAGTTGTACCTAAGAAGAGTGGGATCACTGTGATAAAAAATGAAAATAATGAATTGATACCTACCAGGGTGCAAAATGCTTGGCGAGTATGCATAGATTACAGAAAATTGAATGAAGCCTCTAGGAAAGATAATTTTCCCTTGCCTTTCATTGATCAGATACTTGAAAGGTTGGCAGGTAAGAGTCACTATTATTTTTTAGATGGTTATTCAGGATATTTTCATATCCCAGTGGCTCCGGAAGATCAAGAAAAGACCACCTTTACTTGTCCATTTGGAACCTATACGTATAGGAGAATGTCGTTCGGATTGTGCAATGCACCTGGCACTTTCCAACGTTGTATGATGTCACTGTTTAGCGATTTCCTAGAAAATTGTATGGAAGTTTTTATGGACGATTTTACAGTGTATGGAAATTCATTTGATACTTGTTTAAATAGTTTGGACAAGGTTCTTGCTAGATGCATTGAGAAAAATTTAATTTTGAATTATGAGAAGTGCCATTTCATGGTTGATCATGGAATAGTACTTGGTCACTTGATATCTAGCAAGGGCATTGAAGTTGATAGAGCTAAAATTGAGGTAATTTCCTCCTTGCCCTACCCCACTAATGTTAAAACACTTCGTTCTTTCTTAGGGCATGTGGGTTTTTACCGACGATTCATAAAAGATTTCAGCAAGATAGCTCTACCATTATCCAAATTATTGCAAAAGAATGTTGATTTCATCTTTGATGATTTATGTAAACAAGCATTTGATGAATTAAAATCACACTTGATTTCGCCCCCTATTCTGAGTGCACCAGATTGGACCTTACCTTTTGAACTAGTATGCGATGCCTCCAATTCTGCTGTGGGGGTCATGCTAGGGCAAAAGCGTTACAAGTTGTTCCATGTGATTGCTTACGCATCCAAAACCCTGGATAGTGCACAAAGGAATTATACCACCACTGAAAAAGAATTGTTTGCTGTGATATTTGCATTAGATAAGTTCAGACAATATTTAATCAATTCTAAAGTGGTTGTGTATACAGATCATGCAGCTGTGAAGTTTCTCTTTACCAAGCCTCATTCTAAGCCAAGGCTTATTAGATGGATGTTACTGCTACAAGAGTTCGACATTAGCATTAAGGATAGGCCTGGAACTGCAAACCTTGTAGCGGATCACTTGAGTAGACTACCGGATGGCACAAGGGGAGTACTTAACTCTGATCTTGTTTGTGATAACTTTCCTGATGCATCCCTAATGTCTATATCTGTTTATGTTCCTTGGTTTGCTAGTCTTGTCAACTATATCGTGACCGGTCTCATCCCTGAGCATATGTCTTCCTTTTAGGCTCAGAAACTTAGACAAGAAGCTGAACACTACATTTGGGATGAGCCCTATTTGTGGAGACTATGCAATGATCAAGTTATTAGGAGATGTGTTCCTGAGACTGAAACTAAGGACATACTGTCCGCTTGCCACTCTATGATTTGTGGTGGACACTTTAGTGCCAAGAAGACATCTAGGAAAGTATTAGATGCTGGGTTTTACTGGCCCACCCTTTTCAAGGATTCATACTCATATTGTAAGGCATGTGATAAATGCCAAAGATTTGGGGGGCTAGG
This sequence comes from Inga leiocalycina, assembly GCA_963242795.1. Classification (NCBI taxonomy): domain Eukaryota; kingdom Viridiplantae; phylum Streptophyta; class Magnoliopsida; order Fabales; family Fabaceae; genus Inga; species Inga leiocalycina. The sequence goes on from OY725321.1 coordinate 68,447,168, forward strand.
AAAACGTCACGAGATGCCACAACAACCTATGCTTTTTTGTGAGATATTTGATGTATAGGGTATAGACTTTATGGGCCCTTTTCCACCCTCATCAGGCTATAGCTATATCTTGTTAGCTGTGGATTACCTCTCTAGATGGGTCGAAGCTATTCCTACTTGGAAGGATGATGCCCAAACGGTTTCCAAGTTTCTCAAGTCTTATATCTTTTGTAGATTTGGAGTACTGCGGGCTATAATAAGTGATAGAGGAACCCACTTTTGCAATAAGGTTATTGATAACTTACTTGCTAAGCTTGGGGTGACTCACAAAACTTCTACCCCTTACCATCCACAAACAAATGGGCAAGCAGAAGTATCCAACCGAGAGATCAAACAGATTCTAGAAAAGATAGCCAAGCCTTCAAGGAAGGATTGGAGCTTAAGGTTGGAGGAAGCACTATGGGCCTATAGAACTGCTTTTAAGACACCAATAGGAATGTCTCCTTACCGACTTATCCATGGAAAGGCTTGTCATATTCCGGTGGAATTGGAGCACAAAACCTATGGGGCTGTGAAAATGTGCAACATGGATATAGAAGAGACAGGCTGGGAAAGGAAATTGCAACTACAAGAACTTGAAGAAATGCGACTAGAAGCTTATGAGAGCTCTCGCATTTACAAAGAGAAGACTAAGTTGCTGCATGATAAGAAGATCTTGAGAAAGGATTTCAAAGTAGGTGACCGTGTGCTGTTGTACAAGGCCCAATTCAAGTTATTAAGTGGGAAGCTTAAAGATAAATGGTATGGGCCTTTCACCGTCACCAAAGTGCATTCATTTGGCATGGTAGAGCTACTTGATGAGACTACTGGAAAAGAGTTCCAAGTCAATGGACACCTGCTCAAGCTCTACTGTGATTCACCATTAAAGCCTACTTGAGGCCAGGTTGCTTCTTCTCCTTTCACTATCTTTTGCTTTCAATGATCTTTCATCAGTTATTATGTATGCTTTATTGATTGCTTGAGATAAGTGTGGGGGGAGGGCATTCTAGTAGAAGTAGTGTAGTTTAAAAAAAAATTTTGTGTGTTTTGTTTTTTTTTTCTTTTGTTCTTCCTTTGTGTGTGCACTTAATTACCATTGTTCCTTGACTTTCAACCTGCTTTACACATTGAGGACAATGTGTTGATTAAGTGTGGGGGAGGGAAAAATACATTTTGAATCCCAATGGTTGATTTTAAATGTGAAAATGCCTTAAACTAGAAAATTTTTCAAAACTTTTTCAAGAATGACTTGCTTTGAAGCATGACATAAATGGTAAAGGGTCGCATTTACCATTTTGGACATGTAATTTGCAAGAAATTGTTTTTTAAGCTTCCATGAGATCTAGTTTTGGCAAATTTTTTTAAAAAACCATATTTTGTTTTCAAGTGAATGGGAAAAGAAATGAACTCACAATTGGATTCTTGTTTACTCCTTGTTTAAAAAAAAGTATATAGTTAAAAAAAAAGGTTTTGTATCATTAGTGTGTATCATTGTAAAAAAAAAGGTTTTGTATCATTTTGCACACAAATTTTAAGGGGGAAAACTACAAAGAAAAAAAAATGCAAGTTTATATAAATATTTAAATGCAAATTTCATATCACTAATGAACGAGAATTACAATAAAAAACAAGTTATTCACAATGAAGCCACTAAAAGGGAATGAAATTTTTTTTTTGAATTAAACTACTAATTAAATTCAAACCACTCAACACAGCTAAATGCAAGACACAGAATGAACTTAACGAAATAGAGTGAAAATGCAATGATGAGTATGAATGTAGTGGTAAGGATCTAAATGCACCTATTTGTGGGAAAAAAATAAAACAGACAGAAATTTTTTTTTTATGAAAAATATGGAAATGGTATGAAACTATTGTAAAAATCAAGAAGCTCACACAGGCAACCCCAAATTGTAAAAAAAAAAGTTTTTGTATCATTAGTGTGTTTAATATTTGAGCATGATTATAATTGATTGCAATGTTTTAATTAATTGTGTTTGTAAGGTTAGCACTAGAAGTTAAGTGGATGTTTTGTGGTTAGTTTCCTATGCAATTAATTATGTTAGAAGAAGCATTAGACAAAAACCTTGTTGGAAGATTATTTGGACCTTAAATTCTTTCCATGTGTGCATGTTCACTTATTTTTCATCTTCTAGAACTTGTTTTAACTCTTCTTCAAAACGGCATTTGCATTAGTGTGATGAAAATGAAAGAGGCATTCATTTTAAACCCATTCACCAAAACACAAACCCTTATTTATCACCTTTTTGTTACCCATTTTGAGCCATTCCTATGTTGTATGCAAGTCATTTATTCATAGTGTTCATGGTATTCTGAAATCAAAGTAAATTGCCAATAGACAATTGAGCAATTTGAAATGCAAAAAAAAAAAAAAAGAAGGTGAATAAAAGGCATTTGTTCGTGAATTAAGAAAAGAATTGGCAATAGTTATTAAAGTTAATTAGTTACTATGAACTTGCTCAATAATTTTGACGCATATCAACTATTTATTTTCTTCATTCCATTCAGCCTTCATCCATCATTACAACCCTTTGAAGTCCTCTTGATTCATTACATTAATTGCTATTAGTAGTGGAGATGTTAGAGTTGTTACAAGCCTATGGTAAGTTGTTCATTGAGTGAACTAGAGTGAAATTATCCCAATGAGGTGAGATGAGTGAAACAATAATACCCTGAGAGTTTCTTGTGCTTCATCTAATATTTTGTGTAGTTGACTAATTTCTTTGCATCAATTAACAATAACTAATGTTGACTTGAAGAATGTGATTAATTGATCTATTGCTTTCTAATTATGAAATTGCTCACCTTTTAATGTGTCAATAATTTGGATTTGAAGTCTTGTACTCAATTTCCTTTGTTCAGGAGTACAAAGGTCTAAGTGTGGGGGAATTGATTTAACCATAATTTTATATATTTTTAATTAATTAAATAGGGACTCTTAATGTATTTTCCAGGGCATTATCGCATGATTAAGCACTCATTTTAATTAGAGGCATTTGTATTGAATTAATTGTAATAAAAGGGTAAAATGGCCATAATTATTAAATATTTATACATATGATCTCTTGAACTTTTAATACTACCTTATGCTTAATTTTTGCATTGCAGGTGCTTTGGGTCACAATTGGTGATTTTTGGAGTCTGAATTAATATTTTGAATACAAGGAAAATTATAGAAAAGGACCAGAGCAAATTACAGAAAAGTACCCATCAGCTTTTTCATGAGGAAAATTTATTGGAGAAAATTACAGAACAATACCCAAGCCACAAATTCAACATTCAAACCGACAGAAAAGCAAAATCTGGGGGGTTTTTCATTGAACTTCTGGAAGACGTAGAAATTATATGCACGCGCATATCACGGAAAGATTTGTGTTGCAGCTTGCTTTCAGACTGCACCTAACATGGTTGGTAAAGGGAAATGGACAGCGGCAATCTCTCTATATATACCTCCATCTTCACCACCAGGAGGCATCCCGACTGCAACTCTTCCTTCTTAAATTTTCTTCTTCCATTTTCTTTTGCCGAGGTACTACAGAACGAGGTCACTACTTACACCACTGACCTCTTCCCTTCATCACCACCATTCACCTTTACTAGCTCTGCACCTTCCTTACCACCACGTTCTTCATTTTCATCACCACACCATCATCTTGCTCACAGTCCAGCAGCACCCTCATTCACAACACCATCACCTTCTGTTTTCTCCACCAAAAGCCATTGAAAACTACAAGTGCAGCACCCTCATCTTCTCTCTGTGATAGTTTAGAAAGTTTTGCATTTTCCGGCGAACTATTCTAGTTTTCCGGCCCCAACTTCCGGCGAAGCTTGATTTTTTGTGAAACATTTTCTCCTCCGTTGTGTCTTATTTTCTTCCTACCATCGTCCTTTCATCATGCAAATACCGCATCATCATTTTCCATCAGTTTTTCTGTGACTCCCGTGTTGTTTCCAATTTTCTGGTGAAGTTTTGTAGTTTTCCGGCCCCCATTTCCGGCGACCTCCCATCACTCTCTTCTTCAATTCCGGCGATCTCTTCATCATCAACCACCAGTCCGAGTTGCAGAAATTGAGGCAGCTGAAATTTTGAGTTACACCACCTGGAGCCACGAGTTTGAGGATCTGCGAATGAGAAATACGTGTTGCAGTTCGTGTTGTAATTGTTCATTGGATTAATGCATGATGACATCATCATACATGCAATTGTTGCAACACGAACTGCAACACGTACTTCTCATTCGCAAATCCTCAAACTCGTGGCTCCAGGTGGTGTAACTCAAAATTTCAGCTACCTCAATTTCTGTAACTCGGACTGGTGGTTGATGAGATCGCCGGAATTGAGGAAGAGAGTGATGGGAGGTCGCCGGAAATGGGGGCCGGAAAACTACAAAACTTCACCGGAAAATTGGAAACAACACGGGAGTCACAGAAAAACCGATGGAAAATGATGATGCGGTATTTGCATGATGAAAGGACGATGGTAGGAAGAAAATAAGACACAACGGAGGAGAAAATGTTTCACAAAAAATCAAGCTTCGCCGGAAGTGGGGGCTAGAAAACTAGAATAGTTCGCCGGAAAATGCAAAACTTTCTAAACTATCACAGAGAGAAGATGAGGGTGCTGCACTTGTAGTTTTCAATGGCTTTTGGTGGAGAAAACAGAAGGTGATGGTGTTGTGAATAAGGGTGCTGCTGGACTGTGAGCAAGATGATGGTGTGGTGATGAAAATGAAGAACGTGGTGGTAAGGAAGGTGCAGAGCTAGTAAAGGTGAATGGTGGTGATGAAGGGAAGATGTCAGTGGTGTAAGTGGTGACCTCGTTCTGTAGTACCTCGGCAAAAGAAAATGGAAGAAGAAAATTTAAGAAGGAAGAGTTGCAGTCGGGATGCCTCCTGGTGGTGAAGATGGAGGTATATATAGAGAGATTGCCGCTGTCCATTTCCCTTCACCAACCATGTTAGGTGCAGTCTGAAAGCAAGCTGCAACACAAATCTTTCCGTGATATGCGCGTGCATATAATTTCTACGTCTTCCAGAAGTTCAATGAAAACCCCCCCAGATTTTGCTTTTCTGTCGGTTTGAATGTTAAATTTGTGGCTTGGGTATTGTTCTGTAATTTTCTCCAATAAATTTTCCTCATGATAAAGCTGATGGGTACTTTTCTGTAATTTGCTCTGGTCCTTTTCTATAATTTTCCTTGTATTCAAAATATTAATTCAGACTCCAAAAATCACCAATTGTGACCCAAAGCACCTGCAATGCAAAAATTAAGCATAAGGTAGTATTAAAAGTTCAAGAGATCATATGTATAAATATGTAATAATTATGGCCATTTTACCCTTTTATTACAATTAATTCAATACAAATGCCTCTAATTAAAATGAGTGCTTAATCATGCGATAATGCCCTGGAAAATACATTAAGAGTCCCTATTTAATTAATTAAAAATATATAAAATTATGGTTAAATCAAAGCTCTTATTCTTCATGAAATTCATGAGTAGCCAAGCAAAATCTTACAGAAAAGAGAGAGAGAGGTGACGCCTAGTGAGATGAAGAGTGGAATCAAGAGGTAACTTGCATAATCTCCTTCTCTTGATGTATTGTTGTTGTTGTTGTTGTGATTTGTGGTTTGATTGTGGATTTTGTAAACTTGGGATGTTGAAACCCTAAGGGGAGGTGTTGTCCAAATTTGGATTAATCATGGGGAAAGTGTAATTAAGTGATTAAACAAGTTATTAAAGGTGATTAGAAGGTGTTTCATGGATAAAAATAATAAAACTCCATTTTCTCCAATTTTTATGAAATTTCGTCCAGATCTGTTTTGGGTTGTGTTTGGACTGAATTTTGGTGTTTTTAATGATTCCATTGTGTTTAGAATGGAAAATTATGTAAAGTTCATTTTGGGTGCAAAGTGAGAAAAGCCCTAGAAAATGAAATGACACAAATAGCCTTAAAACCCTCACATAGGAGCTGCCAGGGGTAAATTCATAATTGGAGCTAGAATTTGAGAAAACCGAGGTAAAAAATGGATTCCTTGGGTGAAAATATGTTAAAATAGCCCATGTCAAAATTTCGAGAAAAGTGCAATTGGACTAGGTATGGCGGGGTCGGACCGGGGTCTTGGGGGCATTTTGGTCATTTTTCAATATGGACTCATATAACCACTAAAAGCATATGGGAGTGTCTAAATTGTACATTTAACATTTTAGGGCTGAATTGAGAGTCCGAGTTGCTGGCACGCATTATGAGGCACATAATTCGAGGATCATGGAAGGCAATTAAAGTTGGGAACTTACCTCTCCTGCGTGTATTTGACATTTGTGCTGGTGTATTGATGCATGTTATTATTTTTCCTGATTATGTGAAACATATATGAATGATTGAAGCTCTGTTTCTGTTTATGTTATGGTCATAAGTATGTTGTTTGAAACATCGAGTACACAGATATATCATTGTGTAAGCATGAGTTATGTAATGTAAGCATTTAATGCATTAAGCACTTATCTTGCATGCATATTGGTATTGGTTTCCAACAAAAATTCTCTCGAATCTCACCCTCCCCACCAACAAATTAGGCAAGTGAAAACAAGAGATGTACTGAAGTAGAGTAGAGAACTACAAGGGAGGAATACAATGGCGAAACGAGGACAGGAAGATGTCTCTGTTTCACTACGACGATTTTAGACATTCAAGTAGCCCTATGCGGCTACATTGATGGTAATTATTGTGTACGAATCCTTATAGGGAATTTCTGTAATCAAGTACATATTATCATTATAACTATGTTATTCCTGTGTTACCTACCGATCCACATTGTTTTCTTTAAATACTCTAAAATAGCTGAAAATAAGATAAGGGTGTGACAGAAGTACCGTCTCTATTTTTGCACTATCTTCCTACAATAACAATTAGTAATTTCAACAAATTTCACGAACGTCCAAAGGCTAAAAGGTTTTTACAAAACAAAAGAAAAAAGTATAAAAAATTATAAGAAAGCCACTAACACCTAATAACCAAACAAAATATCGAAATGAATTAGAAGTAATTATGAAGAAGAAAGAAAATTAATCATCTTATTCTACCCGTCCCTCCCTCTCAAACTGACACAAGAAAAAACTTAATACATGGAATGCAAGATGATTAATTTTGTTACAATATAGCAACTGCGGAATTCACACATATTAATATTGTCAAAATATAAAATATCTTAATGGAGTTTGGTGAGAAAACAGTATCAATATGGAATAGCGAAATCCTTAAAGATAAGGAGACTTGAAGCAACTGGCATGCAATCTTAACTGAGATGATTATATAGAGACTAGAATCCCTAACCTTGAACTTGCTTTTGTCTGATGATTGTACACGACAAACAAATCCATCCTGTGCTTCTTCTTCTGATAATTTCACTTAATAAAAGTGAGATGATATTAACAAAAAATTAATAGAAGACAATCGTTAAAAAAGGACACAAGAAATTGAAATGAGAAAATAGCTCACCCTTTTAGATATAGGCAGCCCCAATGGAACTGGAAGACTGATCACTGCCCCATAAAGTGCCTCTTCCAAAAGAGTTGCTGATATGGTTGTCTTAATCGGCACACCAAGTTTACTGACATGTATAAAAGTGAGCACATTGCTTCTTCTTCTGATAATTTAACTTGATAAAAGTGAGCACATTGCTTCTCAACATATGAGATGATATCAACAAAAAATTAATAGAAGACAATCAAAAAAAAAAGGACACAAGAAATTGAAATGAGAAAATAGCTCACCCTTTTAGATATAGGCGGCCCCAATGGAAGTGGATGACTGATCACTGCCCCATAAAGTGCCTCTTCCAAAAGAGTTGCTGATACAGTTGTCTTAATCGGCACACCAGGTTTACTAACATGTATAAAGATAACTGAGGATGAAAAGGCGGTGAAAACTAAAACCAGTGGGACCGGGAGCTTTCAAAACAAAGAAATCGCTTCTTAGTGCTAAACTAGAGAAACAACACAATGAATGGGGCAGAGAATATTTTTTCCTCACCTAACCTAAGACGAGTGCTGCAAACATTGTATTCACAGTACCAAAAATCAAAAGTCCAATTCCAAGTCTTGGCTATCTGATTCAACACCCTACACCGAATCGTAACATCATTAGCATTCCATGTCAAAACTAGATTAAAAGTTGTGCAAGGGGATCTTAAAAATTGATGAAAAATGTAAATCTGGCAAGGTTCATGGCCCCCATGATGTCTTAATGTGTTAATGGTTAATACCCAAAGCAAAACTTCAATCACGTCAAAACCATAAGAATCTGATGGCGTTTTTCAAGAACTGACAAGATATTATATGAAAAGGTAGCCTCCTTGAACATATCCACTGCTTTAGGATCATTAGCATTCATGTCAGGATTATATATCTGCAAAAGGAATAAACATTATCTTTCTTAATTTTCTTCCTCGCATCAATATTTTAGCAATAAATGAAAAAAAAAAGAAGATGAATATTCAAATGAATGTCACAAAAGCCTAGTTGCCTAGTTTCCAACAAAAACAAAAAAGGTAGGCAATCTTTAAAAAAGAGTAGGGAATGGAATAAAAACGAGCATATAACAATAACGCGCAAGAGAGAGAAAAGGGGGCAAAAATATGAATGAAGTACCTTGCAGTTGCTAGATTTTCTCAGGAAAATATGGTGCGGATCACTGGAAAGAAGAAAAATGCACTGAAGAGCCTGATCGCTTTTGGGTTCACCTTGTGATAATTCTTCCCTTTCTTTGTATTGGGAGAGAAGATCTGGGGCAGGCAGCAAATGAAGATTCAACAAAAGTGTAAACGAAAATTTATGTTGACAAAGAACTGTGGTACGAGGACCTAGAACTCATTTTGGAAACAGAAGTAAGATTTTGAAAACCGAAGAGCAATTGATCCTTCAAACAGGGAAATGGAGGGAACCAAACACGGTGCCCATACTTTGATTGCAATCGGAGAGACGATGGGGACTGAGATGACGAGGAGAAAAAACAGAGCACTGACGAAGCAAAAAGGACAAAATCAAGAGAGAAGAAGGAGAAGATTAGAAGAAAAGCATTGAGAATATGAGAGAAAAGAATCGAGGAAGACGGGGTTTGAAGGTCTCAGAGGCTGATTAGTTCTTAAAGGCAACGGCTAGTGAAATTTGAAAATCAATACCGAATTCATCTTCCAATAAATGCGGAGAATTCAAATAAGTGTGTGTTTGGGAAACTCCCAAACCATGGTTTGCGAAACCGAGACAAAACTCCTCTCACACACTTACCTCGTAAGTCGTAAAAACTATTAAAAAAAACTAATCCAAACACACATTAATTTGTTTACCGTTCAAAAAAAAAAAAAAAAGAACGCCCACGAAGCAACCACACTCGGGCAAGAACAAATCGCCGGCCGGACACAAGGGCAAACACAGGCCACTCACGGCCACAATCCAACACGGGAACGGCAACGACGGTTGTCTCATGGTGACAATGGTAAATCGAATCTTCTAGCGAACTTCTCAACGGTGAAAATAGGAGCGCAATTGTTGTTAAGACGGACTAGGACTTCAGACATCATATGATAATCGAACGACTCTCTTCTCTATTTCTTCCCCAAATTGTTTTTTTCTTTTTTTGGTAAATGTTTTTGTTTATAAGATTATATGATAAGCTTATTTTTTAAAGGGAAAATTTTGAAAAAATACCTTCATGATAACTTAATTGTCAAATGGGACCCCAATGTGCAAACGATCTTCCAGATATACATAAGATTTTCTCCTGTGTGCAGACAATTCTCTCTATATGCAATGTTCTTTCTTATGCGTGTGCAAAACAGCTTTCCTTATGTACACAAGATCTTCCCCAATGTGTACAATATATTTCCTCCATGTGCAGATGATCTTTCCAGATCCCATTTGGTAATTAATTTATCAGTGTGATATTTTTTCACAATTCTCCCTTTTTCAATAGTAATAGAGAGTAAATGTTAATTTACTTTTCTTCATCATGAAATTATAGTTTTAAATAAAAATAATCACATGATCACTTTTATTAGAAGAAATTAAAACAAAATAATAGAAGTATGTTAAATTTTCGTCAACGTATTAACCCGCTCTTTACCCATGAGGGGGGGGGACCCTCTCTTTGCAATTTTTGATTTTGGCCCTTTCCTAGTTGTCAAAATTAGAGTATCATGTCGGATACAACTTTCTAAGCCTCTTATTTTTTAGTGTATAATTGTGTTTCCACCTTATTTGCTCATTGATTTTCTCTTTTTTAATTATAGGCAGCAACTTAATTCCACCTCACCACCATTTCACTTTTCTAGATTCGCTCAAAGTCTATCACTATAAAGTCAGGAATGATTTATCATATTTAAAAAAATAAATAAAAATTTATCTTAATTTAAATTTTAAAATTTTATACCTTAATTAATTAATTTCTTGTTTCCAATTTTTTTTAAATTTATTTTTATAATTCATAAATTTCTTGGTTGTTACAAAATTCTAATTTATTTAGAATGGAAGGGAGTTAAATGTAATATTCTAATTTAATTAGAATTATTATTGATGAGGTATGAAAATATTTTCCTTATATAATTGAGATATTTGAGGGAGGTGCCTAACATGTGAGGTTACCTTGTAAATTTTGAAGTTCCAAATTATTTATAGCCTCTTTTGTTAAAGCCAAGTTATGGTTTAAAATTAATTATTTGAAAACTTTGTTATTTTTTGTAGAGAATAAATTTTGTGAATTATCAAATTTTTTGTGTTACATGAAACACAACTATTATGTGGTATGAAAATTTAATCATTTGCCTATAGTAGATAAATACGATTTTCTTAATTTGAGGTTATATACTTATTTTGGTATAAGAATAAATATATATATATATATATATATATATATATATGAATATAAATTTCTTATTATGCTAACACTATTTGAAGTGGTATTGCAATTCAATATGGGTATGAAAATATGTTCCTTATATAATTGAGATATTTGAGGAAGGTGCCTAACATGTGAGGGTACCTTATAAAATTTGAAGTTCCAAATTATTTATAACCTCTTTTGTTAAAGCCAAGTTGTGGTTTAAAATTAATTATTTGAAAACTTTGTTATTTGTTGCAGAGAGTAAATTTTGTGAATTATCAAATTTTTTGTATTATGTAACGCCCCAAATTTTCAATTAAGGGCTAATGATAGTATTGGGGATAATCATGGAGTTCAAGTGAAATAATTATGTGTTATATGAAAATTTTAATTAATATGCCATAATTGTAGGGAAAATTGAAAGAATAGCTCTAAATTAGTGATTAATGGAAGAGATTAATTACTAATTAGAGGGTATGAGATGTGAAATTAAAATGGCTAATAGAGGGATTAGAGTAACTAATTTGGTTACTTACTTTATGAGAGCCAATAGATTTGAGACGCTTGGCAAGCTTATATGATGATGGGAGTTATTGGAAAAGTCAAATGGTCATTGTTTATTATTTTCTCTCTCTCTCCCTCTCTTTTGTACGCATAGAATGGGCTAGGGGCAGAATTTTCTGTGCTTCATCATCATCACTCTCATCTTTCTCTTCTCTCTTCATTTTCACCATTGTTGAAGGAAAAGGAGGAAGGAAAGCTTATGAAAAAGGTATGATCTTGACCTCTATTGCCAAAACTTCCTTCTATAAAGTTGTTCCTTGTGTTGAGAGCTTTAATATCATGGTTTTAGTTTGTCCATTTGGTGGTGTTTGAGCTCTCACGAAATTATGGACTTGGGTGAATCAAAAAGCGTCTTTGGGAAAGTTGTTGAGGTGAGTGAAAGCTTCATTTTCATATAAGTTTTGTGGCCATTGGTTAGGCCTTGAATTTCTGGAATTTTAGCCCTAATTTTCTTGATTTAGGGTCTTGGGGAGTATAATATGTTGTTGTCATGGAAATGGTGCCTTGTTTGGTGTGTTGAATTAATAGAATTGAATTGAAGTCTAAATGTAAAGTTTGGCCACTTTGTGTTGGTTTTTATGCATTGGGCAAAACAGGGCATGTCATTGGGTTGTGATTTTGGTCATTTTGAGGTTACCATTGTGTTCAGTGTGAGAAATTGTATGGGAATAGGTTTGGTTATTGATTTTGGAGTCATTGAACACTTTGGTAGAAAAGTTGGAAAATCTGTCTTATGTGAACTCTGTCTGGGCAGTCAATTTGCACGAACGTTTTGAATGACCAAATGGTGTTGGAAAATTCTGAAACTTTCCAGTCTTAAATTTCACATCCCAAGTTTCAAAATGGATAGATAGTTTGTGTCATTTCGTTTTGTGAACTGAGAGTTATGCTTTGCCAAAGTTTGGGATCAAAACTGAACTTGGTTTTGGGGTAGTGTTGAGTTTTGTGTAATTCTGGAATTTTGTGGTGATTTTTGAGTACTGGTCCATATTTTTCCTAGAAAGAGAACTTAAATACCTTTCATTTGGCTTTGTAATCACCTCGTTTCGATTTTTATAGAATTAGTTATGAATTTTGGAAGTTCAGCCAAGAATCATAGAATTTCTTGGCTGCGGCCCAAACCTTTCTGACTTCATTCTGACCACGGCCCATGCGTGGCTGGTCGCAGCCAGTGACCTTCTGACCATATTTTGGCCATGGCCTAAGGAAGGGCTGGCCGTGGCCAACCCCTGTGTTCCAGCACTTTGAGTTTTCGAAAGGAGATCTCTAACCTATTGTTTCCCAACCTTTTAGGGCTTTTATTATTAGAGGCATTTATGGCCTCTTAAGGGTCAATTATGATAACCAAATTGAAGTCGTATGAAAATGAGAATTTGGAAAAGAGAATGATCCTATATCCTTGATTTGGTTATAGGGTCAGATATTCGTCCTGATCATGGTTTGATATCCGCTCGGATCGCGAGTAGCCGATGCTGGAGCATACATGGAAAGAATAAAGGTAGGGAACTTACCTCTCATGCATGTATTGATATTTGTGTTTATGTATTGATGCATGTTATTGCTTTGCTTGATTATGTGAAACATATATGAATGATTGAAGCTCTGTTTCTATTTATGCTATGGCTATGAGTATGTTGTTGAAACATTGAGCATGCGGATATATCATTATGTGAGCACAAGTTATTGTGATGCAAGCATGTCATGCATTAAACACTTATCTTGCATGCATATTGGTATCTGTTTCCTGCTGGGATTCTCTAGAATCTCACCCTCCCCTACCAACATTTTAGACAGGATAAGTGACTCGAGGAAGGAGTAAGTGACTAGGGGCGGCGAGAATCCCTTATGGGCATTTGGATTTGGTAGTTGGTTATCATTACTATTTAGGATAATGGTAGTTGATTTGGATATATTTAGAATTGTATATGTCAGGATGGATATATGGTTGTATATGTTGTGGAGGTGTATTTGGATATGTATTTGGATTGAAATTTGTGTAATCCCCATTTGAGAAATTGTAAAAGGCGTATGTGCTTACGTATCTTTAGTGAAGATATGAATCCGGGATTTCTGGTATTATTATTGTGCACTTTGGTATTTATATGAATATAGTTTATCTTCATGAAGTAATTGTATTCGAAATATGAATGTAGACCAGGTTAAAGTGTTTGTTAAAGAAATTTGTGAAAATCCTATCTTAAGGATGGGAATATAAATGAATTTTGATTATTATTGGTCTCTATTTCATTTTAATCGTGTATTTCGGATATGATTACGGAGGGGGTTACATGTTACATGAAACAACTATTATGTGGTATGAAAATTTAATCATTTGCCTATAATAGGTAAATACGATTTTCATAATTTGAGGTTATATACTTATCTTTGTGTAAGAATATATATATATATATATATATATATATTTCTTATTATGCTAACACTATTTGAAGTGGTATTGCAACTCAATATGGGTATGCACAATATTTTTTAGAATTTGCTACGTTAATTGATTTCAATCCTTGTGATAGAGCTTATGTTATAAGGAGTTTCAAATACTTCCATTTCTAAATTCATTGCCTCTACCCACTCTTTGTTTTTCATGGCTTCCTCATAAGTTTTGGGTTCAGCGATATAGAATCCATATTAACTAGAAAACACATGTGAGATGGGGAAACATGAGTATAAGACATATGGTTCTCAAAAGGATATAAACACTTACTATTTTTACCATTCGATTCGTCCATTTTAACAAGGTTATAGGCATAATCCTTGGCCTAAATAAGTGGTTTTCTATCTCGGCTAGACCTAGTGCTTGTAGGCAGCTATATAGGATCAGTCCAAATGCGGTTCTCATCTTCTTGATCAAATTCTTCATTGTCTAAATTAGGTACAAGTGCCTCATTCTCCATCCCGAGTCCACTTATCCTATCAACATCATTGCTAGAAGAGAAATTAGTAGGGTCAGAATCAAATAGAAACATTTCCTTTATTTCTTTAGACCCTCCCCTTTAGTTAGGAGGCAAGCTATCTTTGAAGAGAAACTTGTTCTCAACAAAGGTAATATGTCCACTAACCAAAATTTGCTTGTTTCACAAATCAAGCAACAAGAAACCCTTATGATTTGGAAGGTATCCAAAGAAGATGTGACACCTTATTTCCATCACTATTCAGATGAGTTATATACATAGGAATACAAACCATTAAGCTAGTTTTGGTCCTGGGAAGAAAACATTTTTGCTTATAGTTGGAAACTTAGCCTAAACACAAGGTTTAAACCTATAAATGAATGGGTTTTTCTGAAAAATTTAAAAGTTTTTAAAACAGTTATTCAGTGGTTCAAACTCTTCATTATAGCTCATCAATCATTTAACCATAATTTGATATTATCAGAGTTTACTCTGCTCTTACCTAAGTCTACCATTTGTTAAATTAGGCCTTGAATCATACAAATGCCCTTTCCCATTTCATTATTTAAGCATGGTATACTATGACTACCCCTACTATGCATGCTCATACTACTACTATGTGTACTACTTTCACTACCAGTATTATATGTACTATTTTCAGTATGTACATCTTTATGTTTGTATGTAGATATATATATATATATATATATATACACAAAATTGGTAGCCACACAAAGCTACCAAGAGTCATAAGTCTAACAAAATGATTATACAAATGATCAACAAAATAATTAATCCTGCTCCTCTACCTCCTTAGTTATCTGCAATTATTACTTCCTTGCCCCTCGAGCTACTTGTCTTACCTGTATGTCATTTAATGGAAAGGGTGAGATTCCTGAGAATCTCAGTTGTGACAACAGACTATCATAAAATATGCAAGTTCATGAAGCATGCAAAACAAACTATCAAACAATAAGCATTGGGCAATCAAGATGCACCACAATTAGCAATCAAGGGACACACTAGTCCAATACAACTCAGCTAGTATATCATGTCTTACAGCTCAGTGATATACCCCATGCTAAAGGCACATCAGAACTTATGGCCTTGGGACACACAGTCCATTACATCACAGATTGCATAACAAGTCTTACAGCGGACACACTCCATGCAACAATGCACATCGAGACTCACAGTTTTACACTGAATGCATATAAGGTCTTACAGCCCAAGGATACACCCCATGCAATAATGCACATCGGAACTTACAATCTTGGAACACTGCCCAATAATCAAACCATATATTTATTAAACGAATATAATCGATGGTACAAACAAACATGCAAAACAATTATATAAGATATAAGAGCAAGAGTTATTACCTGTCGACCTTTCTAGCAATTTACCTTCCTCAATTGGCTATCTCTTTGAGCTCAGGCAGATATCAAATCCTATAATTTTAAAATCTATATAGAGACTGATCATTACTCATTCCAATCTTATTAACATAATTAAAATTATGTTATTCTTGACCCTCTCATAACTCTTATCCTTTATTTGAATTAATTGGTTATCTTTGATAATCTTTTGTACTTAGGTATTTGTGTATCTAATTAAGACATGTTGAATGTCTATTTTCCCTGAAATTAACCTTTTAATTCAATTAAATTATCCTTTTTAATTATCCCAAACTCTCAAACTATCACTATCTTTAATTCCTTAAAATGTGATCAATTTCCATACTTAACCAATTCTGCCTCCAATTTTTAGAAAACTTAGAAAAATATTTCTTAAGCTAGGAGACTCCAAGTGAGGTGTTTCAAGTTCCCATGTAAAGCTCTTTCAATTATCTACAAAGGAAAAATAATGTTCAATATTAAATCATGGACCTAACTTCCCGATTTCAGCGTACAAATTGACTATCCATTTGGTGAGTCAAAATTTTCCAGATTGCCTACCCAAATTTTGAAAATTCATAACTTACAATATACACATCCAACTTTTGTGTTCTAGTACTTGATTTAAATATCTATAAGTATATTTTAAAGTAAAAATAATCACACTAAAAAATTACAAAAGCAACCTTGTGTAATTTTCATATAACTCACTATCTAAAATCTGGAAAACATAATGTTTTCAAATTTCTATCCTAACTTTCAAAAATCATAACTTTTTTCTAGATATCCAATTAACATGTTCTAGAACTCCTTTTAAAGCTTAGGATGAGTAATATTTCTTTACCAAATTTCATAGACAGAGAACACCATTCACCTTATCGAAACCATGACCAATTCTGACTATCTTAGTGGCACTACAGATTCGACCCCTTGTCACCAAAACCTCAAAAACACCACTTATCTCTTCCTAATATGAACTCTCATTGAATTTATATTTTAAGACACATGTTTAGCTATCTAATCCTCAAAGAAACCGAATCAAATCCACTCAAAGATTTCAATTTTAGTTTCTACAAACTCATGCATGCAGCTCTCTGTTTTAGGTTTAGGAAGATCAAGAAGAAAAATGGACATGCAAGCCCAAACCAAGACTCAACACTCTAGGAATTTCAACTCAACAGATCTAAGATACATGCTCTATTTCAGTGACAACATACAGAACTAAAGGACCCCAAAAACTCACTCAAAATTGACATAAAAACTTATAACTCAAGCTTTATTGTTGACAGCAACTTTCTCAACTTTCAGTAGCCAAATAACCCGAAGAACTCCAACCAAATTCATAGAGAAAGCTGGAAATAGATGTAGGAGACTTATCTAAACAAGATTATGATGTTACATGTGAGATCTCCTGCTCCTTCTTCCTCTTCTGGTGCCCTCTCTATATTTCGGCTCTCGGCCTCACTTTCTCTTTTCTATCTTTCTCTCTATGTCTGAATGGCTAAATGAAGAGTGAGAGAGCTGATGGTATTTTTATTTAATGGGTGTGTGTGTGTGTGTGTGTGTGTGTGTGTGTGTGTGTGAGTGGTGTGAGTGTGAGTGTGTCTGTGTGTCACCGTGAGTGTGTGTAAGTGTGTGGGTGTGTTTTTATCCTATTAGACGCACTCACAAGGCTTTTCTTTTCCTAATTTGTCTAATTCAAAATCTCTTAAATATTTTAGGTTGCATAATTTGGCTTAACTTTGGCCAAATTCTGATTTTTGGGTTCATGCAGTAAAATTACCAATTTTCCCCCGTTTTTAAATCAGTATTGGCTTACCATATAATTTTCATGAATAAATCCTTAATACTTGATAAGGATTTTCTTCCTTAATTAACTTCTTTAAGCCTTAAAATAATTTTTCTGAAATTTTCAAGCCAAATTATGACCTTTAACTATTTTTCCTTGAATTTTTGAGAAAATAAGCCTTTAAATTCCTAGAATTTAACTTTAAAATTGTTTATTTCACTTTTGGGAAAATTAAGCCTCTT
Source organism: Inga leiocalycina (assembly GCA_963242795.1). Classification (NCBI taxonomy): domain Eukaryota; kingdom Viridiplantae; phylum Streptophyta; class Magnoliopsida; order Fabales; family Fabaceae; genus Inga; species Inga leiocalycina. The sequence goes on from OY725321.1 coordinate 68,464,981, forward strand.
AATAAATTTCGAGAAGTTACAAAAGACACATGAGCAAGACCTGGATTGAAACTTATCAGAGACAGTCAAGTCAATTCTATAGGCAACAAAACCAAACACTCTCAACATATCATAATCAGGAGGATGACCATGGACTTTCTCCAAAGGAGTTTTATAATCCAAAATATGAGAGAGAATTTGGTTTACCAAGCATGTTGCCATCCTTATGCATTCACCCCAATAATGAATAAGCACACTAGAGATAAGACTCCTAGCTAATTGCATTATAGTTTGATGTTTATGTTCAACAATTCCATTTTGTTGTAGCATATAAGGACATGTGGTTTCATGTACAATTCCCTTATCTAAGAAATATTGATGCAAAACATGATTAATGAATTTACTTCCATTATCGCTTCTCACCCGCTTGACATGAGCTAAAAATTGAGTAAGAGCATGAGCTATAAAGTTTCATATATGACCTCCTATTTCTGACTTGGATTTCATAAAATATATCCAAATTTCCCTAGAAAAGTCATCAATGATAGTTAAAAAAAGTTGATGTCCTTGGTGAGCGGGTGTCCTATAGGATCCCACACATTCATGTGCAATAATTCAAAACAAGATTTTGTTCTAATGCAACTTGAGGAAAAAGGGAGTTGTGTTTGCTTGGATTGAATGCAAACATTACAAACTTTATTCATTAACAACTAATTCTTTTGACAAAATGTGAATGCTTCATTACAGAGAATGGCTTATGCCTAATTGTATGATGCAACAACCAAGTATCATTTGAAACATGTGTAATATTGCTCTTATCAATGAAATTCATAGAATTAACATTTGGTGCTCTATCATACTATAGTATATGTATAAACCATCTACAAGTTTACTAGTGCCCTCATCAGTCAAGCCTGAAGGCCCTACATCAAACAATAATCAGGGAAGAAGACTACCATGCGTTGTAATTCACTAGTTAGTTGAGATACAAAGATCAAGTTAAAATGAAGCCTATGTGCATATAGAACATTATCAAGTATGAAATTATCATTGAATTTTACTTTACCTATGTGGGTTACAGAAATTGTGCCCCCATTAGGTAATTTAATATTCTTAGGGCCTGTTTCGGTTAGCGGTGGCAGAAGTGGTTTTTTTTTAATCTGACTTTTATAAAAGTCAAATAGGATAAAAGTCATATTATAAATGTGATTTGTGTTTGGATTGACGGTGACAGAAGTGACTTTTTTTTTGGAAAAGCTAGACTTTTGAGCTTCTTATGAAAAGCTGCTTTTGGAGAAAAAAATATAGTTGCCAAAACGCCAACCCAAACACTCTAGTTTTCAAAAAGCCAGAAGTCACCGTGCTCTTTTTTAAAAAAACCGTTTCTGCCATCCCAAACAGGCACTTAATGGGTTTTGTGTATGCCATATATGATTCTAGGAGTGATAAATCATCTACTAAGAGTGTGGTAGTCCCGGAGTCAATTACCCAATTTGTGTGTGAGTGTTTATTAGAGAGGGATCTAGCCAAAGTTGCACTGATAAGAGCATGCACATAAGAGGATTTTTCATTATCCTTCTTCAAAAATTCAAGTAATTGTTCATATTGTTCTAGGGTAAATGTAGGAGTGACCGTATTGGCAATGTGTCCTTTAGGTTCTGTCTCACGTCTAGATTGAGTCACATGTTGATTAATATCTATCAATTCCTCCAATCGATTTGCCCTTGTTACCTCTAAAGCCAGCAGGGAAACCAATAAGCAACCAGCAGCCTACCTTTGTCTGGACTTTCTTTCTACAATGAGAACATTCTGGGAGAGGGGATCCTCTACCTCTGCCATGGCCTAGTCCCCTTCCTCGTGCTGCCATTACAACACCTTCAATCGGAGTATTTCTGTTAGAGTCACTTAATAATTTTTGAGCTTTATCTTCAGAAACCATTGCAAAGCTTGATTAATGCTAGGAAGAGGATGCACTAATAAAATTTGGTTGCGTGCTACATTTTAATTTTCATTCAAACCCATGAGAAACTGCAGCAATTTTTGCTGTTGGGTTCTTTCTAGATAAACCCTAGACATTTCACACGTACATGAAGGCAAGGGCAATAACAATGCTTATGCCTCCCATAGTTCTTTGATTCGTGTGTAATATGTAGAGGCAGAGGTGGTACCTTATCGGAGGAGACTAATTTCTTGGTGCAAAGAGAAAATACGCGAACTAGTTACGTCATCAAACCATTTTCAAAGGCATGTCCAAACTTGATGGGCGTTTTAAAAGTAGATGACGCTACTGCAGAGGTCTTTAGACAGCCATGATAATACAATGGCATTACATCGTTCCCATTGATTTTGAAGTCGCTTGTCCTGACCTTTCTTCATGCAAGATTTGAACACAAACCCTAGTTTGTGTTTCCCAAGTAGTGCAATGCGCATCACTCTACTCCATATAGTGTAATCATCACTTCTAGTGAGAGTATGAGGAATAATCGACACTCCTTGCGTGTCGGAGGGATGTAGATATAGGGAATGAGTAAATTTCAATTCGTCCACAGTTTTTTCTTCACCGTTCTTCATTGCCACCATGATTTGTGGTCCGATTGACTTGAAATTTTGTGTGTTTGTTTGAAATTAAACATAAAGATCTTGGAAGTGAATGGTGTGATTTTTGTTTGGATTTTCCTACCTTCCCTGGTTTTACTGTGAACATTGAAAAAAGTATCATATTTACTACTTTAGTATACATATTAACAACTCAAGTATATATATTAATGACTTTTGCTTGAAAAATTAACAAAAATAAATTACACCGCTAGAGCTCCTGTGACCGGTGGCCGGCAAGGTCTTCGGAGCTCCAGTGACAACCACTGTTGACGGTCACCAGCAGCTGACCGCCGGCAAGGGGTTTGAGGATTTCTTAAAAAATAAAAAACTAAAGGTAGTTAGGTAATTTCCCATATTTAGCAACATTTCAAAATTTCAAATCAGTCCCTTTGAAATTATTAAAATTCAACATACTTATTTGTCTCTTAATTTACCAATTTTGACAGTATTTTTATGTCTTTTTTCCCTATTATAAAAGTATACATAATTTATTATTTGATGCTTTTTAAGTTATAAAAATATCAATGATTAAAAGTACTTTCTTAAAAAGTCTAATCAACCATATATAATAACTATTAATCTTTTAAAAGCTTAGCTGCCGTCAGTTTTATAAGATAGACAGGAACAAACACATTATTTTCTTAAGATATCAGGAAGGAATCACTGAAGAAAATAAAACACACCTTTCTCCACCCATTTGCTTCTGAATACACACACACACACACAAGCCAAATTTATTCAACACTTACCACTAATTCCCATTGATTTTCAAAATCAACGTCACATCTTGTGGTTTTAATTTCTCTGCTACGTACGTACAGAATCCTATTCTCTAGTCAAAATGGGCATTCATAAGTAAAATATATTCAACTAATCACCAAGAATTATATTCCACTAACCTGATGATACGTATTCCTCTCCACTTCAAATTAATAAATACCAAGTGCATCTGATTCTGATATATATGCCCACACCATAATAAATATATATTCAGCTTAAATACCAACTCAAGACACACTAACGAGCCACCATTTACAGTAATACATATCATATATATATATATATATATATATAGTTTCTTCAACCCTCTGTTCTTGAGGAAAATGGCGGGCAGACGAGAGAGATTCTGTGAGTGTGGAATGCCCCTGGGGGCGCCACATTATTGCCAAGCCAACAACTGGGCGGGAAATAATGGGTATGGAGCCCCGCGGCCGGGTCGGTACAATAATTGGATCAGTTACGGGGCTCCAAATGGCGGCGGATATTACTGGCCACAGCCACCGGCACCGGTGATGGGCGGTCCTTCTCCTTTAGTATATGGTGGTGGTGGCGGATATTGCGGGCCACCGGCACCGGTGATGGGCGGTCCTTCTCCTTTAGTATATGGCGGTGGCGGCGGAGGGAACAAGAGGGCGTTGCTGTGTGGAATCACTTATGGGAAGGGAAGTCATGCTCTTAAGGGTTCAATCAACGATGTCCTGCGTATGAGAGCCTTCCTCACTGACAACCTCGGTTTTAATCCTAATTCCATTGTCGTCCTCAAAGGTACAAAATCTCACACACACAACACTAGTTGGAAAATCTGGTCATGTGATGAAACTCATATAGTACACGGTTCATATTTGATTTTTTTTAAAACGGGTGATTTTTAATAAAAAAATTTATTTTTTTAAAAAATTTAGTTAAGAGATCATTTTTATTTTAAATTATGTACCTATTAAAATAATTTTTTTCAAAAAAAATAAAAAGTAAAAAAAAATTAATTCTAGACCGTTCATATCCCATCAGACGGTCCAAATCTCCCTGCTCATCCTTTAGATGAGTAGGAAAACTGATTCCTTAGTTATGATTTTTTTTTATAGCTATGGGTTTATTTTAGTTACAAATTAAATATAAGCCCTTCCTTTATTTTATCTCTCAAATTTATATGTTTTTTCCTTTTAGATTATCCCTATTATATTAATTAATTACACATATAAAGGAGGTTTAATTTTCACCTATATTAATTCTGATGCAAATGATTAAAGAGAGTATTTTAAAAAAAAATATTACTCAATTTATTTACAAATAACTAACTTAACTTATTTTTTAAATCTCTATAAATTAATTATTTAGTTTCTACATTGAGAACTAAAGAGAGTACAAGATATATCAAAATCTCCTTAAAAGTGGAAACTTGATAACATTAGTAGATGGCCAATCACTAATGTAAAATAATATTGCCTCTAGTCCTTAATATAATATCTCTTTCCTAATATAAATTACACTACAAAGAGATAGTATATTAAATTCATGTTAAAATTAAAATACATTTTTGCAACGACACATATAGCATCACTACTATAAAAAGGGGTTTTAACGTCCCTATTTTGACACTTTTAACGTCCAAAAACTAGGGGGACGTCTATGTGGGGGGCGTAATATGTTTTAAGAAAAGTCGTCCGAAAAAAATGGGACGTCTAAAGGGAGGACTTTAGACGTCCCAAATTGAGATTTGGGACGTCTAAAGTCCCCCTGTGTAGGATTTTAGACATCCCAAATCTCAATTTGGGACGTCTAAAGTCATTTGAAATTCAAATTTCCTGTAGATGTTGAGGTCATCAATTACGAAAGCAAACACAAGTTCCATACGATAATTCTCTGTAATAGTTTTGTTGAACATAAATGCTAGCTTTCTCCATTCTCTTTTTGGCTCCGGAATTTCCTTTTTTAGCATCACCACACTTCCACCACTTTGCTAGCTTTGTTCAAACTTCTTTTAGTCAAACTTTAAAATTCAAAAAATCCATTTTTTACCCAGATGCACTGTACCAAATCTGATTGTGAAAAAAGAGAGGAACTTATATAATAATAATAATAAATATACAAGTATGTAAGATTTGAGAAGTGATAAAGAGAGAGTTACCGTCGCAAATAGAGGTATCGAAGGGCATGATGAGAGGGGAGACGATGGCGAAAACACCGAAGGAAAAAGCTATGCACCGAAGGGCATGATGAGAGGGGGGATGATGGCGAAAACACCGAAGTAAAAAGCTATTTGAATCTATAGAATGTGGATTTTTCTCTGCAACTCTTATCAAAGAAATTGAAAACTACTGTGGGAGTGAGAGAGAGAGAGAGAGGAAGGAAAGCTTCCCTTTATTTAATATAAGGCACGAGCGTCCCTTATATTCAATACAAGTCGCAAGAAAATTTTTGAATTACTTTAGACGTCTCAAATTTCATTTGGGACGTCTAAAGTCCCCACTTTAGACGTCCGAAATTCCATTTGAGACGTCTAAAGTGTAAAAAAAAAATATTTAATTTTTTTTTTATACTTTAGATGTCCCAAATTCCATTTGGGACATCTAAAGTGTAAAATTTTTTTTTTTTTTTTTACTTTAGACATCCCAAATTCAATTTGGGACAATTTGGGACGTCTAAAGTTAAAAAGAAAAATTAATTTTTTTTTTTTACACTTTAAATGTCCCAAATGGAATTTGGGACATCTAAAGTGTAAAATTTTTTTTTTATTTTAGACATCACTTTAGAGATCCCAAATTGAATTTGGGATGTCTAAAATGGTACTTTAGACATCCCAATGAAATTTGGGACATCTAAAGTGTAAAAAAAAAAATATGTCTAAAGTAAAAAAAAAATATTAAATTTTTTTTTTAACTTTAGACGTCCTAAATTGAATTTGAGACGTCTAAAGCTACCAAGTTCCCACACATAATTATAAAAATGACATCGTCTATGTTTTAGACGTCCCTATTTTAAAAAGGGACGTCTTTTAGGATAGCAATATCTATATTCTGTAGTAGTACATAAAAACAAACAAGCGAGTAGAGTATTACTTATAATGAGGATATAAATGAAGGAAGCTATATGTATGTATGTACGTACGTATGTATGTATCTGCAGACGATCAGAATTGTAACTGGAAAACGATGCCAACAAAAGCAAACATGATAGAGGCAATGAAGATGCTGGTGAGGGGAAGCAAGGCAGGCGACTCACTGGTGTTCCATTACTCAGGGCATGGATCAAGGATGGAGGACAACGACATGGACGAGGCTGACGGCTACGACGAAGCACTGTGTCCGGTCGACTATGAGGACGCCGGCAAGATACGAGACGACGTAATCAATGATGTCCTGGTGAGGCCTCTGCCTCCTGGAACCAAACTGCACGCCATCATTGATACTTGTAGCAGTGGTACTGTTCTTGATTTGCCCTTCATGTGCCGCATGAACAGGTTCGTCTTCTAGCTTTTCAAAGTGTAGAGATAAATAATTAATTTAGTTATTTGTGAAAAAATTACGTGTTATTATTGTTTTTCTTAAAGTATTTATTTTAAAAATTTGCATTGGAAACTACTCCCGGATGAAAGAATGCTCCATATGTATTTATTTTGAAAAATTACTCTCGTTTGTTTTTAATGTATGGGTTAAAAAATTGGTTAAGTTAGTTATTTGAAGAAAAAAAAATGTGTTAACTTTTCTGAATTGCCCCCTTTAATAATTATTTGCAATATTGAAATTACTCTTTGTAAAAAAAAAAGTGTATTAGTTTTCTTAAAATACCCTTCTTATATCATTTGTATGAGAAACTACTCTTTTGATAGAATGACCCCTTAATATATACAACTTAAAGGGAGGGTTAGGGGGGGGATATAGATTTTAGAGATAAAATAGACTGAAATCTTATATTTAAGATGAACAAATTAAAAGAAACTCATCTATGAGCTCTTACATTTAAGACCTGAGGCAGTTGTTTTCTGAGGTTTAATGTGGAAGCAGGCTTCATCAATATGGATGGGAAGATCATGTGAGAGGAAAACCACATTATAAAGGCACAAGTGGAGGCACTGCTATTTGTATATCTGCCTGTGATGACAATGGAACCTCAGGAGACACAACGGTTTGTTTCCTCTTTTATGGATTATTAATTAATTGATTATTATGGAAAACAATGGGATTTAATTAATTGGGAAATTAACTCTCTCTCTCTCTCTCTCTCTCTCTCTCTCTCTCTCTCTCGCTCGCTCGCTCGCTCGCATTCAAATAGGCATTTGGAATGAATGGAGGAGCGTTAACTATTAGTTTCATCCAAGCCATGAAAAACCAACCAGGACTGAGCTATGGCCACTTGCTTCATTCAATGAGATCAATGGTTCTTGAAGCCAAGAAGCAAATTGGCTTAAATGCTTACCAGCAAAGTTTCCACATGAACCATCCTCAGCATTATGCCCATGTACGTAATTAACTTCTCTTCTTTCTTTCTTTTTTTTAATTAATCTCCATTTTAATTTATCACCATTGTCATAAATTTGTTGATCTACGTTATGATTTTATTCAGTTTAATGAGATTATTCATTATTATTCATTTAAATTGTTTATTTTTCATATTGTTGTTTACAGGAGCCGCAGCTTTCATCTTCTGAGAACTTTGACATTCATTCAAGGCCTGTTGTAATATGAAACAGAAAAAAATAATAATGAAGCAAATATAATAAGTACTGAAATAAAGAATAAAGAGAAGCAAATATGAGCTTGCAATAGTCATGGTGTAGTTGTCATAAGTTTAGGACAAGAATGACATTTAAGTGCCTAAAACTAGAATTAACGATGGTTAGGTCTCTTGAAAATTTTTCTGAAGAGTCGCAAATACTGATTCAAATAATCACAAACTAAAAGATACACCTAAAACTTAAATGCTTTACTTGTAACTGAAACTCTTGAATTTGCAATTGTCTGAATCAATATTCCCCTCTCAAATTTTCAGAAAATTTTGTAAAAAATCTGTCACTAATTCCATCTTTTGATAGAACCTTACTGTCATTCTTCCTAAATTTTTGCTATGTATAAAGTACTCTCTAGGGAATAAATTATACTCTTATTATTCATCATCCTTCTCTTGTCATTGATATATACAATACTTACACATAACTGAGCTTCATTAGGATTCAGCACAAAATGCGCAATTTGAACCTAAAATGGCTTAAAATGAAAAACCATTATTAAAATCACTGTCTAGGATACTTTGAAGACAACTTGCCAGCTCAATATTTCATAGTCAAAAAATCAGAACAAATATGAAAACAAATTAAAGATAAAAACATTATACTAGTACATAATATGTACATTGAATTTGTCACTATACATTTATGGAAATTTCAAGAAACAGAAACAGAGGTTCCTCTGCACCAGACTTGGTTTGCATGTACTGATTGATCCCCTTATCATCCATCCCATGGATAAAGCATTGATCTTTGTATAAACATTTCGTATAAACATTCAAAGTATCAGGCAGTGTATATAGATAACAATTTGGCACAAGGATCCCGCTGGCATGTTCATCACAAATTCGTGTGCATGGGCATGATACTGAAGAATTTCTCTCACTTTTGAAGCAGAAAGCTCTGTAAATAAAGTTGGTTCTATAGCTTGTGGATGCTTTGGGTATATTTGGGGTTAGACAGGTTCTTTTGTTATGACTTGTGGAAATCAAATATTGTCTTCTGGATCTGCTCTGTGATAGAAGGTGACTGGTCACTTGAATGTGGTCCAATAAGGAATGATTTTAAGTGCTTGGCAAACTCTTTAGGCTTCTCTATATTCAAAGCATGCCCTGCATCCTTAATAACTGCCAATTGAGCCGTTTCTCCGATATGACTGTTCCAAAAACATTCACATTTCAATCTGTGTTTAAATGATGTCAGATGCAAATCATGAGTAATAAAACCTCACCTCTTTAATCTGTGGGCTAATTCCAAAGGGAACACCTGATCTTGATCTCCCCATAAAATTAATGTGGACTGTTCCAATAGAATCCAGCAATATTTTTAAAATTCCAAAAAAACAACTAATAGAAAGCACCTATGATAATGCTATATTAGGGGTCAATGCATCCAGAGAAGCAAAGCAGGTTTTGTTGGAAGTTGTAACTAGTAAGATATGCATTTTCTTAATTAAGAGTCTACTCCTCCGGTCCTTAATATAAGACATATTTGGGAAGTTGAATTTGGTTATAAATATAAAACATAGCTTTCATATTTGTCAATCTTTTCCTAATTTACCCCTATTAATACTCCCTCAACAATAATCAAGGAAAAGAGGGAATGAGGGAATTAAAGGAAATGAGTAGGGTGTTCTAGACAATAGATATCATATTAACTAATTTAACTAACTTAGTGAATCTAATCAAATTAGGCAAGTATGTTGCATATTAAAGGCCAGAGGAATAATAACTAGGCTGCCTAGTGGTGAGGAGTGAGAGGGCCATAAGAAACTCTGCCATTATTTTACCATAAGAAACAAATGACAAATTAAACAAGTAGTAGGAAAATCAAAAGATGCAATGCAGTTTTGAGGTTTTTCATACCCAAATCTTCAACAAAATTATGACGTGCAAGGAGCTTTTTAAAAGGGGTCATGTAAACAGTGAGGAATCTACCTGGGTGATCTTGGGAAGGTCGGAAAGTTGTCGACCTTTAAGTATTGCTGCAATGAGTTGTTTCTTCTCTTCAACATGTTCCTTACACATCACCTATCCAAATTAGGAGGATGAAGAGATTAATTTTATCAATGTTAAAATTACAGGGTAATGTATAAAAATCAGTTAATCTTTGGTATCTGTACAAGCCTTAGGCATAAGAATTTCAGCCTCTTAAAAATTGAAAATGAACTTTAAGCTCATTTTGTTGGTTTGACTTCTTTCTGAATGAATGTTGAAGCACAAAATTGCTAATTATGACTGCAGAATGACATCATCGATCTTTTGAGCATTTAGCCGAAAATTTCTTTTTAATGTAGGACGAACTAATTATAGTGGATCTTTATCATAAATGTAAGATTTATTTTCCATATTTGTCTATCTTTTTATAATTTATTCTTATTGAATATAGATGCTCTATCAACAATAATGAAGGGAATTAGGGTGTATGATTAGGGTGTTTTAAAAAAAGGGTTAAAGGGCTATTTTACCCTAGAAGTTTTTTTGGAGTAATTTTGCTCCTGCATTTATCTCAATTAATTTTGATCATTAGCTAACCAAATATGCTAAACTGGCAGTCCATATGCCATTCAAATCATTTTTGTTCATATGTAAATTTGTCCCATAAGTTTTAAATCTAACTTTAAAAAAAGATGAAGTAGAGGACACATAGACTTCTAGCGCAATTTTGCACCTTAAACAAAAATGACGTGGATGAGATATGAATTATTAGTTTAGCATATTTGATTAACTAACGATCAAAAGTAATTAAGACAACGGCAAGGACAAAATTGCTCAACTTTTTAAACTTCAGGGCAAAATTCCCCCATAACCAACTTCTTTAATGTAATAGACCTGACAAACTGACGGAGGAATTGATAATAGGGATGATATATCTCCTTATCACCTTGCTTTTCAGAAGAAAATTTTTTGAACACACAAAAAGTAGGAACCAAAAGCAAACCTTTGGGGGAGGAGATTAAGGAGGATAAAGTCATCATGATATATATACCAAAAATATCTCAAGTACATTAATCAGGACTCTCCATTCTTTATGCATTCACAGAATTTGAAACTTCAAAAAAGAAACAAATTCACATTTCAAACAGAGAGAATCCAGAAGCTTACCTCAATGAAATCAGTGAGGAACCAAGAAGGCACGCCTCTGGCAGGCCTCGCAAACGAAAACCGCATCAATTCCCTGAGTTTCTCAGGCGTTTGAGGCACCAAAATGCTAGTAGCATCATCCAAATCGGCAACCTTAAACAATCCATTCTTCATATCCTGTTCTTCCAAACAAACCCCAGAGCAGCACAACACCAATTTATCCACCGCCTCCGGGAACTGCGCCGCCACACTGTACCCAACAAATCCGCCGTAACTAATCCCCACCACGTTCATCCTCAAAACCCCATGCGCTTCCATCAGCTTCTTCACACATTGCGCCTGAAACGAGTCTGACCGCTCCGGACGCGACGTCGACGACTCGCCGAAGAAGAGGAGGTCCGGCACGAAGACATTGAAACGCGGAACAAAGTGGCGGAGGTATTCGCCGTATTGCCACATTGCATTTGCCCCAAATCCATGGATTAGAATGAGCGAGGGTTTGTCAGGTTTTGAGAATTTGGGAATCCAGCAATGCATGGTGGTTCCTTCACCGATATCAGTAAGTACCGATCGGAGGCCGGCGTTCGTGAATGAATAACGGTAAAGCCAATCTCTGTACACCGTGAAGCTGAAACATTTAGATGGACTCGGAAACATGACGGGGTCTTCAAAAATCTCAATACTTCACCCCAAAAACAATTTGAAAATCAATTTGGGTTTCTTTTTCTCCTAAATTCTAATCTAATGTGGTTTGAATCGGTGGCGGTATTCTCCAATTGTCTTCTCCCTGTCGAAGAATCAAGCGAAGCGAATATATATTAATGACATAGGAAAGAGAAACAGGACCTGTCGAGAGAAGATGAAGAGGAATGATGAATTGACATGCAAGGATTTGAGAAATGCCAAATCAAGAAACTGATACATGCAACGGATTTTCTGTTTGTTTGGTTGCGTGAATAGGATATTCCTGAAGATTTCAAGGACACAAAAAAATAAGTGGAAAAAACAGATATTGGCCAGCCTGAAAGGCAAAAGCATCCAAGAAAGACATTGATTTTGGTGAGATATGCCCCACTCCCCAGTGATTCTTGGAATCAAGTATTGGAAGGTTGTATGTGGGTTGGCCTGAAAAATAGGTGGGGTTTATCAATTTTTATTTATTCTAAAATTACTTTCTCGTCAAAATTAGCATAGTCTCAGAAGCTATTATGGCAAATAAATAATAAAGTTCATATTTTAGACGTCTATTTATTTTTAAGGAAGTTTATATTTAGTTTATACTTTCTGCATCTGTTGATGTTATTAAACTACTAAAAAAAACACGTTGAGAATTGCGTGAGTCGAGTTGGTAAAAAAGGTCGAGCAGGGCTACGCCTTCACAAGCTAGTTTCTATTCTAGGCTCGCCTAATGGAAAAAAAGTCATTTTTTTTTTTTATGGTTTATGCAATGGATCATTTTTTGCCTTCAGTGCACCCACCTTCCAGGTATCCGACGTTAACCTAAAGGCCAACGCCGGATTTACCGACATGGACCCCCGACAACCGACTAGTCCTGGCACCCCCAATCTGATAGGCCCGACAGGAATTCACCTCTTTGAGGCGCCCCAGGGGAGAGAGCTCCCAATGGAAATTCTTTACACCTTCCGTTTCCTAGGATCGAACCCAGGAACGGATTGGTGTGGCGCAGATGCCTACCTATCTGCACCAACTTCCATTTTTTAAGTTCAACCCTTGAGCATAAAAGTTAGAGTTGGCACTACATGATCGAAGTTATTTTAATAATTTTTAATTTATTTTTAACTTTTTTTTAAGAAATAAAATTATAACAATAAAAGTTTTAATTTAACACATAAATGTTATTAAAATTAAGGTGTAAAAAGCCATACAACAAACAAACAAAATTACTACATTATAATCAAAGGTAAATTATTGTTCATATACCATAATTATAAATAATTAATAAGAAGATTTAACAAAATTAAAATATTTCTTATAAATATATCTTGAAAAGTGTAAATAGTCAATAAAATAAACAACAAAGATATAAAAAAAACAATCACTAGAAAATAAGTCAAAAAATACAAAATTAGTAAGAATACTTAAAAAATAAGAAATATCTTTTATAAGTTTTAATTTTTAGGATTCGTAATATGAAATTTAATTCTAAAAAAGATCATAATAACTAAAGATTTACAACATCATAATAAAGTACAAAAATTCAATAATATTATTATCATATAAATAATTTTAAAAATTAAAAAAAACATACGGGCCTAAAAGGGTGCACCCTTTTAGGTAGTGCTGGGAAAACGGGCCGGCCTGTGACGGGCTCGGGCCTAAACGGGCCGGCCCATTTAGGCCCGAGTCCAAATTCGTACCCTTTTAGGGCGGCCCGGCCCGTTTAAGTTAGGTCCGCGGGCTTTTGGCCCGTTTACTTTTTTTTTTTTTGCCATTCCTTTTTTGTTTCTTATTCTCATAAAGACTAAAATACCTAATTTAAAACATAAATATCATGAACACTAATGTAAAACATAAATATTATCCAAGTTTAATAGAACACAAACACTAAAACTTAAGTCCAAACCATAATTAATGTTCATAACCAATTAAATAAGTTCACAACCACAATCAAACAAGCCTACAAGCTTCAAATGTCAGTAATAATATAACACCTGATTTGGATTTTGGCGTATACATGCAAAAAAAGAAAAAAGAAAATCAAAGAAGAGAAGCTTCAAATGATGTCTGAATCAATGTGAGAGCATTTTTTATATGAAGGTTAGGTTAGGTTAACTTTACCTCTGACCAATGCTTACTGCCCATTGTCTTATGCCCATTTAAAAAAAAAAAAAGTTAAACGGGCAAAAAAGGGCCGGCCCTTTTAGGCCCGCTTCCATTTTCAGCCTCCAAATCATAGGCCCGGCCCTTGACGGGCTCAGGCCTAAACGGGCCTTCGATCCTATAAGGCTAACCCTTTTAGATTTGCTTTCACTTTTGAGGTAAAAATTTTAAACCCAACCCTTACAAATTCATGGCCTAAACGGGCATGCCCGACTAGCTGGACCTGATTTCCTAATAATAGTTATACATTTTTTTTATATTGAATAAAATATTTCTTAAAGTAATAACAAACTTTAGTTCCTTTTTCATTGGTAAACAAAAAAAACGGCGAGTTCAATTTATTTATTTTTAGTTAGCTATTGGAGGCAATCTTGTTGAAGGTACGATCAGGCATAAAATATAGGCACCTCTTCCATCATTAACATTTTTTTTGAAAAATAAACCATTTTTTTATATTTTTTCATTCATGAGCCTAGCAAACATTTTTCATTTTTATTTTGAAAAATAAAAAAGTGTTACAATACAATTTTGTCTTTAAAATATTTTTTGTGCTCAATATCCTAAAATGGTTTTTGACACTAATATAATTTTGTTCTTAAAACACTTTTCAAGTAGTCATGTGCTTTCTAAAAAAACGTTTTATTACTACCTTTGAACATTAATATAAGATTTATTTGGAGAGTTGATCTTAGTTCTATATAATATATATATATATATATATATATCAAAATTTTTCTAATTTACTCTTATTGATACTCCCTCAACAATAATCAAGAAGAAGAGGAAATGAGAAAATCAAAAAAGATGACTAAGATGATTTAAAAAACACATATCATATTAATTAACATAATTAATCTAATCAAATTAGATAAATATATCTTATATTAAAAATTGGTGAGAGAAATTGCCGTACTGAGCATCTTTATCTTGTAAGAATCCCCGTTTGAGGTCCACTAGTTCTTAAAACGAATTCATTACACTTGCTTTTAGAGGCATTCTCTTCCAATATTAATGTTAAAGTTTTAATGAATTAGGCCACACGTTATGATTTCTATGAAACAGAGTGTACGAAGCCTTGTGGATCACGTTAGGCTCTACTCCATAGCTTTGAATATGTATTTGTTATTGAAAGTATTATAGCTAGGCAAAAGAATATCTCTAATATTGTAATTTTACCAATAAAAAAATATTGTAATTTTATACAAGATTTTAGTTTGGTATGTTGAATTTATGCAATTTTTTTTTATTTTTAGTCTTCTAATTCTAATACCATTAGTCTTAACTGATGATTTTTTATGTCAAGTATTATTAGTTTTAAAAAATAAAGTTAATATGCCAAAAATTTGAATGGTATTAGGGTTAGAAGCCTGAAAAGATAATTAAGTAAATGACCAAAATAAAATCTCATGTGAAATTAAAAGGGATAATTAATCTACAAATTCTTATAGTTTCAACTAATTTTTAATTAAGCCCCTATAATTTTTTTTATCAAGTCCTTATACTTTTACTTATATTTATCAGGTTCCTGTAGTTTTTTTTTTCTTTTTATCAGGTCCTTATAGTTTCACATGATTTTTAATTAGGTCTCTAGAGTTTTTTTATTATTTATTCAATAAATTCTAATAATATTCTTCTATAAATATAAAATATAATAATATTAAATATTATTCTGTAAATACTAACATTCTATGAGTAATAAAATTTTATAATAATTTCATTGTGACATTATTTTTTATGAAATATTTTAATATACTTCTTAATTTTTTTTTAATCAAACATATATTTATATTATTTATTTTTAACGCTATTTTATATTTATTTTTATAATTATGAAATTTGAATTATAATAATAAATTTTTACACAAATAGAATAGAATTATAATATAATTAATTAAATAAGAATTAATAATCAATTATACTAATTATTTTTCTACTTATATAATTATTAATGTAAATTTTGATTTAGTAAATTATATTTTCAAATTATTAATTTATTTAATTTTCAATTAAATTAATAAATTAAAATTTTTTAAAAATACCTATAAGAACCTTATTAAAATTAGGTGAAATAATAAGGACTTGATAAAAATAAAAAAAAGTATAAGGATCTAATTAAAAAAGGTGAAAGTATAAGAACCTGATAAAAATGCAAAAACTATAAGGAACTAATTAAAAATTAGTTGAAACTATAAGAACCTACAGATTAATTATCCCAAACTAAAATACTGCAAATGTACATTGCCAAATATTAAATCAATGTTTTATGAATAGCGGTTCCACCCTAATCAGTCAATTCCCATATTGATCTTTGTGAAATTTATCACAATTATATTTTAAGATTAATTTTAAATGATAGATTTATTTTTTGAATAGAAGTGAATATAAAATTACTTTTACTTCAAATTCTATTTATATCAATTGGGATTTCCTCATTTCCATCGCAATAACAACCCTGGCTCTTATGACTTATGTGAAAAGTTCCTATTGAGCGAGTGTAGTAAAAATTCGCCCAACGATGTAAAGGTAAAGGCCCTAATAATTTAAATCGAATGCCTTTCAAAAAATAAGAATAACTTAAACCAAATGACAAATATTTTTTTTTTAATATTATTATCTGGTATCCTATTTGGTATTTGTGGCTTTCCCTATTAATACATGTGTCTCCTTTAAAAGACAACCTCAAAACTTAGAGAGATGTAGCATAATCTTACACCGTTAGACAATAACCGAATAACAAATATAGACAATAGGAATTAAAAACTTTTTATTAAGAAAATAACAAATCAGCAACTATATAAAAGAAAACCTTGGGTCCATTAACCTTTTTTTTTGGGCCTGAGGTCCATTAACTTAAATGTATGACAATCATATAGATATGTCTAAAGATAAAATGAAGTGCTTCGATAAATATTAAAAAACAATAAATTAAATAGTAAACTTCGCCATCCTTCCTTGTCTCTTATCTGTCGCAGGACCATATTAACCCGCATTAACATATTCCTTTTTTCTAATAAATATAAGCTAGCAGCATAATAACTAAAGAAAACGCTGTTTACGTGCAACCTGAAAGTTAGTTGAAGTTATTGGATTGTATCTATAAACCTGCCCATTATTAACCCATTGTAGTATGATATCACCATTATTAACCCATTGAAGTTAGTTCTAGCCCCTAACATGTGTTGTGGGGCTAGAACTAACTTTTCTGTAGTGATTGAGATGTTTGTGGAAGTCTCATAATTCCCATATTCTTCAACAAATAACACCTTCTTTTGAATCACAGCAAGTGAGTCTCTTTTTATCACGATTGTACTTATACCATTAATATCTGTACTAAGAGATCGTCCCAGCACAAATTACATGTAAGTATAAATTCATATTCTAAGTCGGGTCTGTCAATCCAATGAAGTACACTATTGAAACATACAAGCTTGCCAAAAATTGCATCACATAAAGGAATCTCAATATTGAGACGTTTCAAGTCTTTTAATGACCATGTAACATATGAAAATACCCAAACCAAGTCAATAGGATTACTACAAGCATACTTACTAACCAAGTTTACAATTTTAAAGTCATTGTTGCTACAATCAAAACCAAACACTGCACCAGATTATTTTTTAGCCAAGTTTTTTTATCCCAAGTTACCATGAGGGGAAGCCATGTATATTTTGGAATTGTTGGGTTCTAAATAATGAATTTGAAAGATGGTCTTGGCAAGACATACTAACCCATTTCTTACATTTCAAAATTTTGGTGCCTTTAAAATCATCGATAGTAAAACTCTCTATTGTGCTAAATAAATCGAATTCATCATTATCACACTACAATGAATATGTCACCTGACAATATGGAAAATAAATACTTGATGCTACACAGTTTCCTCAACTCCTTTTGCATTTACAAACTTTAATAACAAGAATTTGGTTTCTTAAATCAAAATTTCCCTTTAGGCCACGGTATACAAAATCAGGCCTAGTAGTAAGGTCATTCCAATTTCTACCAACAAAAGTGCATTGAAATAGGGTTTGCGTTTCTAGTCTGAGTAAACATTTTTCAACAATGTGGAGAGACATAAAAGAAATTTATCCATTTTGAGGCTATGAATTTTGCTTTATTGGAAGGCCTCAAGAACTCAGGGGGATCGATGTGATGAGAGATCGATGGGACCGTAGAGAGATTGATAAGTTTGAAGCGTTTAAGTTTATTGAGCTACATATAATATAGTTACTATTAATGCACATACAAATTCAAATTTTTTATCTAATAAACAGGATGAACATGATTTAGCATATATTTTGTTTTATATCAGCAAATAATATAACTGCCCGAAGAAAAAGCTCATAATATTAATAATGCTATGTTATTTACATTTTTCTGTGAATAGAAATAAGGGTGATCCTGATCATGTGACATCATGTCTATATATGTATTTTTAAAAGCCCCTTATCCATCATCTATGTCCTATAGATGTGATATTCAATAGGTAAAATCCTTAATAAAGAACTTTAAAAATGCCAAAAGATAAAAAGATGTTTTAAATATTCATAATTCCATAAAAATGTTAGGTTCAAATTGTCTTTATTAAAATTAAAAAGAAAAGACCAATTTGCCCTTAAAAATTTTTTTTATTGGAAAAAATAATTACCCCACCAACAGTCACTGAAGCTCCAGCTTTCGGCCGTCAGCTGGAGTTCTGATGGGAATATTGAGGAATATTCCCTTGGGAATATTTATTCCAAAGTGGTGGGGTGAGGTTCCAAACCCCCACCACTTTGTTTGCAAAAAAAAAAAAAGTGCATGACTATTGGGCCATCAATACTATTTAATATAAAAAATGAAAACAAAAAATATATATTAACTTTTGAACTTTAACCAAACTCATTAATAAGTTTAGATAAGGAATTAACAAATTGAGATAAATTTACAAGTTCAAATAAGGAGTTTGCAAATTTTTTTTAAATAAAAAATTCACTTACTTTATCAAGTTATTCACAAGTTTAAATAAGAAATTTACAAGTTTAGATAAGGAATTGACAAGTTGAAATAAGAAATTCACAAGCTCAGATTAGGAATTCGCAACTTTCATTTAAGTAAAAGATTCACTTACCCTCTCAAGCTAATCACAAGTTCAGATAAGGAATTCCCAACTTTTGTTTAAGTAAAGAATTCACTTCTTTTGTTTAAGTAAAAAATTCACTTACTCTCTCAAGCCATTTACAAGTTCAAATAAGGAATTCACAAGTTTAAAAAAGGAATTCCTAAGTTCATATAAGGAATTTGCAACTTTTGTTTAAGTAAAGAATTTACTTATTTTCTCAGGTCATTCACAAGTTTAAATGAGGAATTTTCAAGTTCAAATAAGGAACTTGTAACTTTTGTTTAAGTTAAAAATTCACAAGTTTAGAATTACTTATTTGAATTTGTTAATTGCCTGATGAGAGAGTAAGTGAATTTTTTACTTAAACAAAAGTTGCGAATTTCTTATCTGAACTTAGGAATTTCTCATATAAACTTGTGAGTTCATTATCTGAACTTGTGAGTTCCTTATCTGAACTTGTGAATAGCCTGAAAAAGTAAGTGAATTTTTTATTTAAGCAAAAGTTGAATTTCTTATCTGAACTTGGGAATTCTTTATCTGAATTTGTGAATTTCTTATCTGAACTTATGAATAGGCTTAGGTTAAAGAACAAAGGTTAATATATATATTTATATATATATATATATATTATTTGCATTATTTAGATTGAATGGCATTGGTGGCTCAATGGTCATCACTGGAATATCCCCCCTGGAGCTCCCGCCGGCCCCGCCGTCAGAGCTCTAGAGGCCGGTGGGGTAGTTTCTTCTTAAATTAAAAAAATATAAGTGTAAATTGGTCATTTTCTTTTAATTTTAAAAAAGATAAATTACACCTAACACCTCTCTGAGATTATGAATATTCAAGATATCTTTTTATAATTTTAAAGTTCTTTTTAAGAGATTTTCCCTATTTAATATATATAATTAAAATTATGTATCTGTTGATGTACTTATTAAACTACTAGGTTACTGAAAAATTCCATGAGAATTTCATTGTTGAGAAGACATTGATATTTAGATAAGAGTGACATGTTCTTCTAGGGAAAAAGATACATAAAGACCAATTCAAATAACAAAAGATAAAGAAATGCTTTCAATTTTAGTATTTCCTATAACATGTAAGTTCCTAATTTATCTTTTTTGAAATAAAAGAAAATGATAAAATTACCCTTACACATATAGTTTTTCAAATAAAAAAAAAAAAAAGCATTACGCTCCCTCCCCCCACGGGCGGCATACCCCATGGCACCAAAGTTGTGGCTGGAATAATTGATAATTTTAAATGGATAGTCATCATTCTCATATTCGAAGTTGTTATTTTTAAATCCAAACTTGATAAACTCATATTGAATAATCAAAAAACATATATTCTCATTTTCATAAGTGGTCATTTTTAAATGGATAGTTGTCATTTCTAAATCCAGATTTATTATTTTCACAAGTGGCCGTCGTTGCTAGAGTTCCGGCTGTAAATATGAAAATAACAACTTTGTATATAGAAATGACAACTATATATTTAAAAATAACCACTTATGAAAAAAGAGAAGACAAGAATAAATTAATTCCTAGAATTGATATGAATTTAAAAAGTTTGGATTTGAAACTAACACCTTCGAATATGGACATGATAGCTATCATTTAAAAAAGACCACTTGTGAAAATGAGAAGGCATGCATAGATTAATATCTAAAATGAATATAGATTTACCAAATTCAGATATAAAAATAGCAACTCTAAATAGAAGTGTTCAAATTCGGGATCCCCCACTCTCAGTCTCGGCTTTTGGCCGGAATGCAAATTGCACCCCGGTCCCAATAATCCCAAGCGAGATTGGGACTAAATCGAGAAATCTTGGTTTTTTTAAAAAAAATTAAATTTAAAATATATTATTATATTAGTTAAACTTTCTATAATATAGTGTTTAAAGTGATTATTTAACACCTACTAAAGTCATAATAATCACACAAATTGATCTAGAATTGAAGAATAACATTTTATTATTATTATAATGATCATCTTCATCATTTTTGTTATTATCTTTAAACATTATATAATTAGGATTAGTATCTCATTATATATACAGTTTAACTCCAACTAAATATGTTGTACACATTTTATTAAATGATAACTTAATTTATAGAATAAAAAAAAAGAATAACTTAGTTTTTGAGGGAAAAAATTAAAAAAAAAACCCGAGTCTAGGATCACAAGATGTGTGCCCGGTTCCGGTCTCAATCCTTGTCCCGGGCCAATAGATCCCAGTCCCAGTCAGGACGGAAAATTTCCAAAATCAAAATGTCCGAAATCAAACCTCGACAATCAGGATCGAGACACTTTGAACATCCTTGACTCTAAATATGGAAATGACAGCTACCCTCAACACTACCGTCCAAACTATCCTTTTCCCCGCAAGGAACCCCACCAGGACTTCCATTAGGATCGACAAAGACAAATGGCACATCGTCACCAAGGTCGGTGTTTCTGACAAGAATCCCACACCTCACCACAAAATCTGCAGCTCCTCTGTCTCCGCGACCTCCGACGACGACGTCTTGCCTCTCCCTCCGTTTTTGACTCCTCTTCCATGGACTTGAACTCTCACTTGGAAAGCATTTGCGAGACACCGAATCAGCACCAGGGAGTTAAGAATATCAAGCCAACAAGAAGGAGTAGGAGGGAGCTCCGCCGCGGGGGGTGTTTACTAGAGGTGGTAATATGGTCCGGCCTGGTGGGTTCGGGTTAACCCATTAGGGGTTGGGACCATATGGGTTCGAACGGACCGCATTAATATGGGTTGGCTAACATAACCGCTGGGTTGGCGGGTTGGGCGGGTCAACCCATATTTTTTTTTCAAATTTTTTTTAACAATATACTAAGATTGTTTTTTCTACACATCTAAACCATAACAAAATTAAAAATACATTACAAATTAAACATTCATCATAAATCCACACATAATAAAATAAATATAAATCCACAAGCCATTAGTATCACTCAATAATAATCAATAATTAGTTAATATTAAAGATGTTTCAATTTGAAGCATGATGTGAAGCCGTATCTTAAGCTCGATCACTTTGCTTTTGCACAAGTAAATCCGCCACTGCCACAAATAATAAAACAAGGTGAAAGATAATATTATGCTAATTTTAAATAAATGAGTAAATGACAATAAAATAAATGAGTAAATATAATTATATTATCATCATCAATAATGTGTACAGATAAGGGCTTGAACATTATCAGGAAGAAGAGAACTTCTATATTCTGTGAGAACTCGAGAACGAATACTGAAAGCTGATTCACTAGCCAATGTAGTTATTGGAATGCTTAAAACATCATACGTCATCTTTGAAAGACAAGGAAAATGAACAGAGTTAGTCTTCTAATAATCTAAAACTTCCATGTCTATATATCTTACCTCTTGGCTCTTGCTCTTAGTTTATATTTTAAAAAAATATGGGTTAGCCCGCCAACCCTATGGTCCAACCCGTCACAGGTTGGGACCATATGGGTTCGGGTCTAAAAGAACTGCTTCCAAATGGTCCCAGATTTTCAGAACCCAACCCGTCACGGGTTGAGACCATATGGGTTTAGCCCACGGTCTCAACCCATATTATCAGCTTTAGTGTTTACTTTTTTAAAAAAAATTATGTAAGGAACAGTTGTATCTTTTCCTTTTAATTTGACAAAAGACAAATAGAGTATAAGTTCTTGAAATTAGAGGCACCTCTATGTTATTTACCATTTTCCATGGTCTTTATCTGCCTTTTCCCTTTTTAAATTGAATAAAATATGTTTTCTCTTAATTATCAGTTCACATGGTTTGGGGCCTTAAACCCGGACATGACCCGCTTGTTGTGTGGGCACTGGGCAGTAAAACCTGCCATTTTAGATTGTCAAAAAAAATTACTATTTACATAATTCATTAATGTGAAAATTATGTGTGCTCATTCTTTTCTTGACGAGAAATAACATATGGAAAGCAAAACATTAACCAAGGCTTTGTTTGGTTCAATGAATGTTAGGTTAGGTGAGGTTTATTTAAGTTAAGTTAGAGGAGGTTATAATATTGTTTGGTTCAACGAAGGTTAGGTTAAGTGAAGTTTATTTAAGTTAAGTTAGGTTATAATTTAAGTTAGGTTAGAGGAGGTTAAAATGCTAATCTACATATTTTTCTTCTTCTTTTATAATATATTTATTAATAATTATTATTTATAAAATTATTATTTATAAAATAATTATTCATGTAAGCATATAAATAATTATTTATAAAATTATTATTATTTGGAAAGTTCGTTGAATCAAGATGTCAATTTTTACAAAGGAGGGCAGTGCTGGAATTTTAAAAAATTGCCATGGGCAATTTAGTCACAATTGAAGATAAATATTCTCTCACCTAGAAAAAACCACAATTTTGGAAGATTCACAACCTAGGTTAGGTGACCACTAGAAGACAAAAAAATATTCAACACCTAACCTAACCTCATTCCAACTAAACACCACTTTTTTACTCCAACCCACCCCAACCTAACCTAACCTCCAACCAAACAAAGCCCAAATAAATCCATTGACTGTTTAAATAGCTTTTTATTAGCCAATTTTGAGGGAAATTATTTACTGGGGCATCTTTATCTTGGAAGAATTCACATTTGAGGTCCTGTGATTCTTAAGAAGAATTTTTTCTTTTTTACTAACTTTAAAAAGTATTCTTTTTTTTTTTTACCTGAAACTTTAAAAAGTATTCTTTCCATTTACTTTTGGAGGCGTTCTCTTCCAATATTAATGCTACAGTTCAGTTTAATTAATTAGGACTCACATTATGGTTTTCTACGAAACAAGTGTTCACGTTGTGATTGGCTTTATGGCTTTGAATACCCATTTGTTATTGAAAGTATTAAAGGCAAAACAACATATTTAATACTAGGGTTAATATAATTTTTAGTCCTTGAAGTTTGATCCAATTTTAGTTTTGATCCCTTAAATTTGAAATCGGTGGTTTTGGTATTTGAAGTTTCACCCAATTTTAGTTTTGGTCCCTCAAGTTTGAAATCGGTGGTTTTGGTCCCTGAAGTTTCACCCAATTTTAATTTTGGTCCCTCAAGTTTGAAAAAGACTTGATTTTTTTTCCGGGTCGGATCGAGTTTCAAAATTGAGTCGTCAAGTCTTTTTTAAACTTGAGGGACTAAAACCAAAATCGAGTGAAACTTGAAGGACCAAAACCACCGATTTCAACTTGAGGGATCAAAACCAAAATTGGGTGAAACTTCATGGACCAAAAATACCAATTTCAAACTTAAGGGACCAAAACCAAAATTGGATCAAACTTCAAGGACCAAAAGTTATATTAACCCTTAATACTACAATTTTATACGAGATTTTAATATTATAATTTTATATATAAGATTTTAGTATGGTATGTTAAATTTATAAAATATAGAGTGAAGGTGCAAAAATACCTACTAACTTTTACCAAAAGTGAATTTGATAGGGGAAAATACTATAACCCAAGACTCCACAAGTGCACGATTCATATTAAGTAATAAAGAGTGAATAAAGTATCATTTTAAAGGACTTGGTACTAATAGTTCAATTAAGCAATGATTTTTACACTTCTTTTTTCAATTTGAGCAACCCAAATTGACATTAAATAAGTGAAAAGAAGTTAGAGTTAAGGGGTAAACCTAACCTTAAACTTTTCTTAAAAATGCACCTACCACCATAAGCTTTTTTTTTTGTGTGCAAAAGTAACCATTAACTTTTAAAAATGGTGCAAAAGTAACTATCAACTTTCAAAAAAGGGGTAAAAGTAACACTACCGTTAACGGCTGTTTATTCAAAAGTTTTTAAGGAGCAAAAATACCTATAAACTTTTCTCAAAAGTGCACTCACCACCATAAACTTTTTTTTGGGTGCAAAAGTAACCATAAACTTTCAAAAATGGGGCAAAAGTGACGATTCTCTTATTGTGTTCAAATATTATCTTTTGATTGTTCTAAGTTTAGGAAAACAGCACCTCAACTTGTCTACCATGATTTTTCCAAATCAAAAATTGAAAAAATGATGTTCAATAAAGATGACGTCGCCATCCTGCTCTCACCGATATGCCATAAATGGAATTGTTGATATTAATGGTGTCGTAAACATAATTGTCAAAATTGTTGATGGGGAAGGATCTCAATAATTCCATTTACTGCACGTCGGTGAGAGTAGGATAACGATGTCATCTTTATTGAATATGGGTTTTTCAATTTTTAGCTTGGAAAAATCATAGTGGATAAGCCGATGTGTTTTTTTCCTAGACTTAGAACAATCAAAAGATTATATTTGAATCCAGTAAGATAACCGTCACTTTTGCCCCATTTTTGAAAGTCTATGGCTATTTTTACACCCAAAAAAAAGTTTATGATGGTGAGTGCACTCTTGAGAAAAGTTTATGGGTATTTTTGCCCCTTAAAAACTTTTAAATAAACGGTCGTTAATGGTAATGTGACTTTTACCTTTTTTTTTTTAAGTTCATGATTATTTTTACACCATTTTTAAAAGTTCATAGTTACTTTTGCACAAAAAAAAAAAGAATTTTATGGTGGTGAGTGCACTTTTGAGAAAAGTTTAAGAGTAGTTTTGCCCCCTAACCCAAGAAGTTAAAATCAAAATAAAATAAACTACAACAATTATCAAACGAGTAACCTAGAGTTACTAATCCCTTATTAACTTCGTAAACCTTGTTTTTACTAATTTAATTAGCCTCAATGTCAGTTTTATTAATCTTGAGTATAAATAGCTATAAGTGTTTGTCGATCCACTCACAATCATCTCTTAAGTATAAATTATTATGTCTACCATAATTACTCAAGAGGCAAGATAATTCAAACACACTCTTCAACAATTATATGGATTTATTAGGTATATGTCTATCTTAATCACAAATTAAATAATAATATAATCCCATATTACTTAATCTCATAGCCTAATTAAAATTCTCTTCATCAAAATAAATCCTAATGATCAAGTTCATATTCAATGATGGTCAGTCACTAAATAGGTAAAGCTAAACAAGATTAAGTAATTAAAATTAATATTAATTATAACTAAACAGTGAAAACAATAAGTTGAATCCACTTGTAAGTTCATAGCTCTTCTAAGTTGCATAATAAACAAATTAAACATAAATAGAATGATCTCAGCAAGACAACACAAATTCATAATCCAAAATCTTAAGAAAAAGAGAAAAGGAAAAGGAATAGAGTATTGATTATTTAAAGCCTCATCTCTAAACTCTAGCTGCTATTTTGTCCAAGCAAGTACTCAGGTCTCTTTTCTTCTCCACAGTCTCTCGTCCTCCCATGTAGAAGAAAAATAATGAAATTCAAACTTCTTTCTTTCTCTTTTTTTGTAGTGGGACCCACACTCTTTTTGCATATGTATAAATAACGATGTTAGGTCAAATTTAACGGTGTTGAAATTTTTGCTTCCATTTTAAATGTTCATAGGTATTTTTGCACTTTCGAAATGTATATGTTGCTGAACACACTTTTGGTTAAAGCTCATGGCCATTTTTGCTCTTAACCCTAAAATATATTTTTATTTTTAGTCCTCTAATTCTAATGATCATTAGTCTTAAATGATGATTTTTCATCTCAATTATTATTTTTTTAAAAATTAAACTTAACATGTCAAAAGTGTCAATGGTATTAGCGTTAGAAGCTTGAAAAGATAAGTAAATGACCAAAATAAAATACTCTTTGCCAAATTTTAAATCAATGTTCTTATGTATGATTCCACCCTAATAAGTCAATTCCCATATTAATCTTTGTGAAATTTGTCATAATTACATTTTAACATTAATTTTAAATGATAACTTTATTTGTTTGAATGGCAACTGATACAAAATTACTTTTATTTTAAATTCTATTTATATCAATTGGGATTTCCATGGCAAAAACAACCCCTTTCACTTATTAAGCGCGTTTCATAAACTTGGCAAAGAAAAAAAAAAGCTTCATAAAAATTCGCAGAACTATGTAAAGGTAAAGCCCAAATAAGACGGAGCAAAATAATTAAAAAGGAAAAATATACTTAAATATCACTTAAATTTTAAAATTTCAAATTGATTTTGAAATAATAAGAGTAATGGGATTAACAAAAAAGAGTGAATTGATAATTTAAATTTTTGAAAAATCACTAATTTAGGATTTTGAAGTTCAAGTGGTATTTATTTATCTTTCCCTCTAATTTAAACTAGATGGCAAATATAAATAAGAGAAATTAAACCAACCTTTTTTAAAAAAAATTAATAAATTAAAAATTAAATAAACAACCTACGGTCCAATAACTTAAAAGCATGACAATCAATAGATATTTTTAAACATAAAAAAATGAGGCCTTCGATAAAAATTAAAAACAACAAATTAAATTGTAAACTTTTTCGTCCTCCTTATCTCTTATCCTTTTCCCCCCTTTTGCCTTCCTTATCTCTTTTCTCTTGCAGAAGGAAATTAACCAGAATTAATATATTCCCTTTTTTCTAATAATATAAGCTAGGTGTGTAATAACTAAAGAAAATGCTGTTTTCCATAACTACAAACCCATGGGTTAGTTGAAATTATATTATTGTATTGTACCTATAAACCGGCCCACTATTAACCCATTGTAGTATAACACCACCATTCTTCCTCATCGCTAATATGTGCTGTGGAGCTAGAACTGTCTTTTCCATCCTGATTGAGAAGATATTTGTCCAGGACTCATGATTACTATATTCATTCATAATCCACACACAGATATTTGTTTCTTCATCGAATAACTTCTTTTGGACCACAACAAGCAAGTCTGTTGTTGTCACAACTTCACGTGTACTATTGGTATTTGCCCTAAGAGATACTGGAAGTGGTATCTATCCCAGCACTTCATGTGTCAGATCAAAAATAAGTATAAATTCATATTCTAAGTCGAGTCTGCCAATCCAATTAAACAAACCATTGAAAGGAATATCAGTATTAATACGTTTTCATGACCATGTAACAAAAGAAAATACCCAAGCCGAGTCAATAGGATTACCAAGACCATGCTTACAAAAAAAAGGTTTACTATTTTAAAGTCATTATTGTCAATACCCGTTTCCATTTCAATATTCAAAAAGTAATAAAGACGAAATTCAATGGGCATACAGAAAAATACAATTATATTGATAAAAATATTTGTTTACAATATCGATATCGTTTGTCAACAAAATACAAAAAATACAGCAGAAACTTAATATTTACAAATTTCTTCAGAATATCCAAAACATAGACTAAATATAACCACTATTTTATTCTCGCCTCGAGACACATGCCGCTCACTCTCTGGTGTCTACATCTTTGCCCTTTTGCCCACTGGTACCTGCTGAGATATTTGTTTTTGAAAAAGGGTGAGATTCCGAAAAATCCCCGCAGAGACATACGATCGACATATAAAATGTGAAAATTAAATATGTAATGCACTATATTAGACAAAAATGAAAGTTCGATTCGATTCATATATATTTATCTCAGCCAAGTCATCGACTACAACTAGGATTTCCGATAATATACCTCAACTGAGTCATTGACCACAGCTAGGATTTTCTGATATACCGTTGTTGGGTAACGAACCACAACTAGATACTGTTGCTCTAACACGCAATCATATCACGAAATACAATAACAAATACATATAATTATTGACATAGTGTATGAAAGATGGTAATCTCTACCTCGAAATTCGTTAAATCCTTTTTTTAGTGTGCCTCGAAAAACGTGTCGTTCCGACATCCGACTCGGTTCTAAAATATTAAATGTACCAGAAATAGGTCATAAACTATCCAAGTATCATTTTAGACTCATCTATAGTGTTTCTTATGCTTATATTAGTCTATGATAAAATTTTACCAAAATGCCCCCGGGACTCGGCCCGGCCCCTTGTACCCGGCCCGATGGCACATTTTCCCAAAATTTTGACTGAGGCTATTCTGACGTATTTTTGCCCAAGAAATCCATTTCCATGCTCGAAATTACCAAATTCACTGTCAAATTACCAAAAATACCCTTGACAACCCCTATTTAGGAATTTCAGTGGTGTTTTTGTAATTATGTTTTTTCGGCCTCTACCGAAAAGTGTCAAACTGTAACCCCACCTATTTTTGCCCACTGAGTCCAATTGAATCATTTATTTCATGAAAATCCAACTCCTACTACAATTTCTAGTTCTGGCCGAAAGTTGAAGGAACAAATAGAAAAATGGAACTTTGTGTCTTAGCTTTCAAAACTTATACTCTTCCACTTCCAATCCTTGATTAACTCACTAAAAAACTTCTTAATCATGATTTAAAGGATTTTGGGCAGCATAACCCCTTAGGATTATAGCTTTTCAAATTTCATAACTCAATCAAAAATCACATAAACCAACCAACCATTACCAACAACAACTTCATACTAACATAAAGTTGAGATTGGTATAATTACCTCTTGATTCTTGGTGTTTCTCACTCTAGGACATCCTCTCTCTCTTCCTCAACCTTGAAGAATAGCTTCTTAAACCATGATTTCCATGAAGAACAAGAGATTAGAGGGTGAATTATACAATATAAGAAGCTTAATCACTTGCAAAACAAGCTCTTACCTTAGCCCTTGCTTCCTCTTGCTCTCTAAATCTCCAAAAGAACTTACAAGTTGACTCTCCCTCTCTTCTCCTTGCCTTGGCCGAAATGTGCCTTGAATGAAAAAGGGAAAATGTTTTAATTAACTTAGTCATTTTTCTTCTTAGCCCTTGATTCAATCAATGGTTGTGATTGCTCCACTTTGCATGCACCATCCCTCCAACCATACCTCCCACCATACCCTCTCCTTTATGCCATACTCTCTTAACTTTATGCCATACCTTCTCATTACTTATTTTTAATTGGGTTTGCACTAGATTTTTCCCTTATTTTCCATGGTTGGACGAATTTTATGGAAGGAAGAGGAGAAAAATGTTTTTCATACATTCCATAATCCATATAATTGAATTATGTATAATTCCCCCTAATTTCACAATTCTTGATTTATTCCATCAAGAATAATCCATTCATACCTTTTTATTATTTTCCTTGATTAATTGAAACTAACTTCAATTAATTAGAAAAATAATTAATCTTGGGTTAAATTGGCAAAATTTTGATTTTGCTATCACCTTTGTAAATTAATTCAATTCTTGAATTAATTTTTCCATTTCCTTATGAATATGAATATTTCAAAATTCACAATATTTAAATTCATGAATATTCACCATTTTATTAAATTACTCAAATAATTACAATATATATTTGATAAATAAAATTTAGGGTGTTACAATTATTGCTGCGATCTAAACCAAACCTGGGCCCTATAATACATGAGTTTTTTAACGCAAGTTTTTTCATCCCAAGTTATCATGAGTTTTAGTTGGGTTCCAAAGAATGTATTTCAATGATAATCTTTTGGTCATACATACTAACCCATTACTTACCCCAATAATGTCTGTACATCTATAATCATAAATGGTAGAGGTCTTTATTGTGCAACTCGAATTGATCGTTATCCCAGTGCAGTGAATACTTTACCTGGCAACATGGAAAATAAGCATATCGGTTTCCTACATAATTTCTTCTATTCTTTTTTGCATTTACAAACTTTAATAAGGAGTATTTGGTTTGTAGAATTAAAATTTCGCTCTAAGCTGTGGTATATAAAATCAGCACTGGTAATAAGGTCATTCCAACCCCTACAAACAAAGGCGCATTGAAATAGGGTTTGGGATGGAGAGAAATAAAAGGAATTTGTCCTGTGAGTTTTGCTTTCTTGGAAGGCTTCATGCATGTTTGGGAACACTTATTTTTTGAATATAAGTACTTATTATACAAACCGAGATAAAACTCCTCTCACATACTTACCTCGTATACCGTGAATCACGATTTATAAGCACTTACCTAAAAATAAGTTATTCCAAACGAGATGAGTTCGAATGAACATTGGGAGAGATTGATGAGACCGTACGTTGAGAGAGATTGATGAGTCTGAAGCGTCTAAGCTCATTAGGCAAAATATATCAAGTTTATGTAACTTTGAAATTCAATTTTTTTACCTTTTTTTTATACAATCAAAATTTTTTATCTAATAAACTGGATATGATTTAGCATACTTTGTTTTATATCGGCTGATAATATAAATAATACTATTTTATTTACATTTTATTACTAAATGAAAAAACTTAAAATAAAAATAAACATTTTTTCTTTGAAAAGAAATAAGGGAGATCTTGATTATGTCCTATCATATCTATAATATGTTTTTTTAAAAAGCATCTTATCCATCATCTATCTTCTATAGATAAGCCTGATATTCAATATATAATTAAACTTTTGCATCTGTTGATGTCATTAAACTACTAGGTTACTAAAACATACAATGAGAATTCGATCCCCAAAATTATAATAATAAAGAAAAAGGATATTGAGAAGACGGTCATATTTAAATGAGTAACAGATTTTTTTATTGAATAATATATTTCTTAAAGAAATATACCCTCAATCATTAATATAAGACCCACTTAAACCTCTGTCCCTTTTCACGGGTAACCAAAAAAAAAAAAATGGCGAGTTTGATACAATTTGATCTCATTTGCAGAAACAAACCATTATTTATTAGTACATCCAATCCTTAATATAAGAGTCAGTTAACGTTTTTTTTTGAGATATTAAATAAACTAAATAAATAATTTAATCATGTCATATATTGTGTATCATTAGATTATATATCATTTTATAAGTTAGATAAAATTAGTTTGATGATTAACATTAAATATCCTGGCAAAAAACAAGATTAATGTGAAATATAAATATTTTAATGTAACTTATTTAACTTCGTTAATCTTTTCAAAAAAAAAAATCAACAGACTCTTATATTAAGATCGAGAGGAAGTATTATTTTCACTCCCAGGCCTACAAAAACTTTTTCTTTTTTCATTTGAAAAATAAATTATACAACATTTGCAAAAAAAATTTGGAAAATTGGGGAGAAGAACCTGGGTAAAATAATATTCATTGGAGAGGATTTTAAAAATCCTAATTATTTAGGAGGACCAAATAACATGATATAAATTTAAAATGACTGAATTATCCCTAACCAAATCCCTCTATTCATCTCATGCATTCTCCATATCTTGGGATCAACCGTCATCGCACTTCAGATCATCAACTAGCGGCAATCAATGGTCAAAGTGAGTTTAATACATAAGAATCTTTTCAAAACCTTGATACATATAAAGCTTTCAGGCCAAGCCTGATGTTGGTATCACATACCACATAACATGGAAACCAAGTGCAAGATTGTTTGAATTGGAAGCCCCTTTTCACCGGCTTAACCAATTTGTCATTTCCATTGATTGGTATGTTTCTTATTTGGACAGGCAAAAGGGTTTCGATAATTATAACACCCTAAATTTTATTCCCAAAAATATATTATAAATTAATTGAGAAATTCAATATAATGGTGAATATTCATGAAATTTGGATTTTGTGAATTTTGAAATATTCATATTCATAAGGAAATGGGCAAATTAATTCAAAAATTTAATTAAATTACAAAGGGGATAGCAAAATCATAATTTTGCCAATTTAGCCCAAGATTTATTATTTTCCAATTAATTGGAGTTAATTTTAATTAATCAAGGAAAATGCATAATGTGATTATTCTTGGTGGAATAAATCAAGAATTGTGAAATTAAGGGGGATTATACATAATTCAATTATGTGATTATGGAATGAGTGACAAATAATTTTTCCTTCCCTTCCCCTCATAATTTTCGTCCAACACATGGAAAGAAGAGGGAAATTGTAAATTCAAGAAACAAGATGAAAGTGATGTTGACAAAACTACATGCACAACTCAATGATGGCAAAGTTGGAGTGCACACAAAAGGGGAGTATGGTGAATGCATGAAGAGAAGCTTGAGTGTAGGAGTGGAATACTTGGGTGGTTGGAAGAGGACACATGATTACATAAAAGGAGTGTAAGGATGGACTTAATGAAAGAAGCATGGGTTGTTAGAGCAAAAAGGGGGGAGAGGACGTTTTTTTTAGGAGCAAGCAAGGGGAAGACAATGATTCAAGTAATGGCCAAGTCAATGAAGAAATTATGAAGAAGAGAAGAGTGTGACAAGTGTCACATTAGAAGCCCTTGATCAAATCAATGGCTAAGATGAAAGATGACAAGATTAGTACATATTTTCCCTTCCTCCTTCATGCACCTCACGCACAAGCCATATAGAAAAGAGAAAAAAAAGTGAGTTTGTGGAGCTCTTGAAGCTAAGGAGAGAGAGGAAGAAAAATCAAGGTAAGAGCTTATGTTCCAAGGTGATTTAAGCTTCTTATTTTGTGTAGTTCATTCTCTAATCTCTTATTCTTCATGGAAATCATGGATTAGCAAGCTAATCTTCAAGGTTGAGAAGAGAGAGAGGACATCCTAGAGAGAGAGACATCAAAGATCAAGAGGTAATCTCCAAAATCTCAACTTCTTAGTGTATTGAAGTTGTTGTTGGTGATTATTGTTTGGTTTTGTGATTTTTGGGTTAAGTTGTAAAATTAGAAAAGCCATAACCCTAAGGGGTTATGCTGCCCAAAATCCTTTAAATCATGATTATGAAGTGTTTAAATGAGTTAATCAAGGATTAGAAGTGAAAAAGTACAAGTTTTGGAAACTAAAACACAAAACCTCATTTTTCCATTTTTTCCCTAATATTTCGGCCAGGACCAGAACTGGTAGTAGGAGTTGGATTTTCATGAAATAAATGGTTCCATTGAACTTAGTGGGAAAAAATAGGTGGGGTTACAGTTGGGCACTTTTTCGGTAGAGGCCGAAAAAGCATAATTACGAAAACGCCACTGAAATCACTAAATAGGGGCTGCCAAGGGTATTTTCGTAATTTGACCGTAAATTTGGAGATTTCGAGCCCGGAAATGGATTCCTTGGGTGAAAATAAGTCAGAATAGCCTTAGTCAAAATTTTGGGAAAACGTGCCATCAGGCCGGGTACGGCAGGGCCGGGCCGGATTCCCGGGGGCATTTTTGTAAATTTTCACCATAGACTAATATAACCACAACAAACACTATGGAATAGTCTAAAAGGATACTTGGATAGGTTATTACCTATTTCTGGTACATTTAATATTTTAGGACCGAGTCGGACGCCGGGACAGCACGCTTTACGAGACACTATTAAATAAGGGATATTAAAGCTTTGAGGTAGGGACATTATCCTTCATACACTATGCCATAAGTTATGTGATTGTGTGGATGCCATTGTTTTGTAAATGCACTTTATTAATTAACATGATTTGCCTAGAGAGGGGCATTTAGTGCCATAGGTGCACTTACACTGGGAGTTGGCAGAAGTCCAACCGGTGTAGATTGTGGGGCTGGGCCCTACTCATGTATACATGACGATGATGTGTTTATATTGTTCATTAATTTGTGCATACATTGGCACATGTCATATTTACTTTTCGCATTTTCTATGAACGATATTATGTCTCTACGGGGATTCTTCGGAATCTCACCCTATTTTTAAATAAACATCTCAGCGGATACCAGTGGGCCAAAGGGCAAAGACGTTGACACCGATAAGTGAGTGGCACGTGTCTCGAGGTGAGGATATGAACGTGGTTATACCTTAATCTATGCCTTAATATTTTGGATAATTTGTAAATATTAAAACTTCCGCTGTATTTTCTGTTTCCGTCGACGAACAATTTCGGAATTGTAAACAAATGACGTTGGGATTGTAAATGAATATTTTTATCAGTATAATTGTACTTTTCTGTATGCCTATTGAATTTTGTCTTTATTACTCTTCGATTATCAAAATAGAAATGGGTGTTACAATAATCGAAGGTGCTATTTGCATGGTTTGACACCAAAACATGGAGCATATATGAAATGCGTCTCAGGAAATTTAGGGATTTGGTTAGGGACAATTTAGTCATTTTAAAATTATATTTTGTTATTTGGTCCTCCTAAATAATTAGGATTTTTAAAGTCCTCTCCAATAAATTTCATTTTTCCCAAGTCCTTCTCCCCAATTTTCCCATAAATTTTTGCGGCTAAAAATAGCTCGAGATATATCAAAGTATTTTTTTCAAAAATTAACAATTCCTTTTACAATACCCTAATGACACCAAGTAAAATCATATCAAAAGTGGCAAATATTTCAAGTTTTGTTCTTGCCTTTATATTTAACAGAAGGGGCAAATATACAAAATATGATGTCATCAAAAAAATTTAAAAAAATTATGCACATAAAGGACCAAAATTTGCGTCACCTCATGAATATAGGCGCGTCTATCTGTCCTAGTCATCTGCACTCCAAAGATAGACTGATGAAAAGAATCTAAATCCACATTTTCAACTCATCAATTTTCTGATTCTTTTCTCAGCATCACTTGCAGTCTTGTTCTGTGGTTCAAGAACCAAAGCATGCTTGAAATCTGCATAGCATGACAAATTGACGTAGGTAAATAAAGACGGCCCAATGTATAAAGCTCCCATTAGGTGGGGTCTAAGAAGGAATAGATGTATGCAGTCTTACCCTGTAAGTGGAGAGGCTGTTCCTAGACAAATTGACACAAAGAAATATTTTGAAAATATAAAATATTAAGTAGATACACCAAAATTTTCATTTTTCCCCTTAGAATCTCATAATACTTGTCATAGAAGTTTAATGCTGCAGCAACAAAAAAACTTGTGGCTCCACCAAGGAAGACAAATTTGAAATGCAGAAGTTTAGGCAACATTGGACATCTAAATCTAAAATACAGAAAATTGACTGGAAATGGCCCTTGTAAAGGACCCATGGAACATAATCAGTTTTTTAAAGAAATTTCAGGTGGTTCTTTAAAGATCAGGACACACCTTCTATAGCCTCCTTATAACGTAGTTGTGATTCTCTAGCAGTTCCCCGTCTCAGATATGCCTTCACATTCTGCATGAAAATAACAAAACACTAATCTTAACAAAATTGCGATGCAATGTAAATAATTGTAGACGGAAGATTTGGCTGGTATTCAGTAATACAAATAATTAATTTAGTTCCTATGGTTTAAGACAGATACCCTTCATATATTATGGTATAACCAAAACTTTGATATTTTTCCCCGTCAGTAGTAGAACTAGTTTTTCTGACAAAGTTAGCAATAGAACTTTACATATTGTAACATGCATTATGATGTTAGGAGGATTCTATCTTGCAATTGATGCCTATCGTAATTGAAAAATTATAATTTCATAAAAGCAGTTACTGCCACGTGCCTATCTTCGTACCTTCTTATCATATAATATAGCTTTATTGCAGTCTTCTTCCGCTTCCTGAAAGCTGCAGATCCCACCATGGAAGCACATATCAAAAAGAGAAAAGAACATAAAAGATGGAAGTGCAAATTGGCAAATGATAAAAACTCCATACCATCCTAACTTTAAGTAAGCAGCGGCTCGATTTGAATAGTAAGTTGCGTTCATCTCATTCAGCTTGATTGCCTCAGTATAGTAATTAACTGCCTTATTCCACTGCCTTCCCTTAAATGCTGCATTTCCCTGAATGAGATTCTTCTTTTAGAAACCATGTGAAGCTAAACTCTACAAACCTACCGCTATCGCAGCAGCTTATACATTCGACAATGGGATCTTCTTAAATAGCTGAGATAAAATTCACCCAACAGCTATAAAAGCTGCTATCAAAATACTCCACAGAAAGTGAGTATAATTGGAACACATACTCAGCCCACCTCATCATATTGGTAAGTGCTCAAACAACTGGGCTAGGCTTATTACACGAATGAATTAGCACTGCATTTAAACATTACACTTCTAAAATACCATTTTTCATTGTCTAAGGTAAAACCTTATTTAGCAACTCAGATGATTCTTAAATATCATCCCCTTTTTATTAAAGTAATTAACTATTTCTGGACTTCTTTTCTAGCCTGAATTATTTCCGAACCTTAAACGATAAAGCATTTAAGTTAATGTTGAGGCAATTAGGTTTACATTAGCTAAATCAAAGAAACATTTAAAATATGATATTTACATAATTGACTCCAAAATTTTCATACCTGATACTTAAAAACTGCTCATGGCATGATAATTATGTTTCCAAAATAAAACTTGACATTATGAAGTTTAAATTATATTAACAATGTTTTTAGGCAAAGGTGTCCAGGATGATAAAATGCCAAGAGAACTAACCTTCTCCTTCAGAAGTTCTGAAGCATCTATGTTGCCATTCGTATCTGAGAATGACAAACAGGATACATCACTAACTTGCTGTTGAAGAGTTGCATGCATATCCAAGACCGTATCAAGAAGAAATTTATCAGCTCCATGGAAGGAGATGAATGAGACAGAAACAGGACAATCATTGAAATTTCCT
Source organism: Inga leiocalycina (assembly GCA_963242795.1). Lineage (NCBI taxonomy): Eukaryota > Viridiplantae > Streptophyta > Magnoliopsida > Fabales > Fabaceae > Inga > Inga leiocalycina. The sequence goes on from OY725321.1 coordinate 68,502,516, forward strand.
AATGGAATTGTAACCTGTAAATAATGTAAGACTACTAGATAAGTTAATCAAAGTGCTAGGTGTCAGATCAATAACTAACAGAAAAAGGGCTCACATCTAAATCCTAAAACATTTTCAATTACCTGACAACATCCAGACATACTAGAAATGCTTGATAATGCAAAAGTTCTGTCATAAAACTCAGAAGAAAACCTTTTCTTTGAATTAAGCTTTAAAGGACTGTCTGCAACGGTGGGAATAATTAGTATTCCATCGTCCTGGTACAATCAAAATAGAGGTGGTAAGAAGCGAACATGTGCAGACAGTAGAACTGCCAAATTATTTTGCCACTTCATCAGAGAATCAAAGATCCTGGTTATCTTCAAATGAGCGTAAAAAACTCTCAAGAATTTTGAGTCATACAATTCTTCACCACTTTTATGTGAAAACTTCTTTTTATACTGGACTACTTACTCTTCAATTTTCCATCTATCACGTAATTCTTCACTATACAGTAACCCCTGAATATCACAGACTAAATATCATATCTCTTAGCATATTTCCCATTAGTTAAACTATTATTTGGTAGCCTTTCTAACATCATCTTTTATTTATTCTAGAAGACATTAGGCTTTTTATCATCTTATTTTGCTAAAGGGGGTGAGGATTATTTGTTTCTCAAGAAATTTCAGCGGCAAATTAGAAAGAAAGAAAAAAGGGCGGCACAGTGCATAAAACTCCCACCAGGCAAATTAGAAAGCAAACTGAAATATAATATATCAAGTATAAGAACAAACAACAAATAAATAAATAAATAACTGGTTATTCTAATATCTTAAAATCAATATGAGAAAGGAAAATAACAGCAACATATCTTTCTATTTCATTTTTGATGTAAAATCATTTAAATCTTGAATTATTGATAAACTCCCTATAAAACTACTGAGGGAGTAGCCACAGATGTTATGGTACCTTCAATAAGCTTTGAAAAGCACCTCGCATCTCATTCTTAACTTTGTACAATGTTTTTATGTTGTCATATGCAGCACCAGTGGCTGCACTAACATTATCAAACACACTACAACCTAACCGGGGCTTGACTGATTCAATCCACTCTTCATGATTTGTTTTGAACTCATATCTGAAAAGAAGATGCAAGCATCACTTAGCTTGTCAAAAAGAACCAAGCCCTGAAAAGAAATTTTTGATGCAGTATATTCTAAGGAAAAAAACAAGATATGACCACACTACATGACATGTTTAATTGCACAGAAAAATAGGAAGCCTTTTGAATAAGATACAGACACTTTACGAATGAGCTTTGCCCATATGTCTGACAAGTTTTGAACAGTCATATTAGCGGTAACACAACACTTTAAGAAACAATCAAACAATACAAATTTGTCATGTTGTTGTGTTTATATTAGTGTTGTGTCCCATGACCATGTCAATATCCATGTTTTCTAGCTTTTAAACTTATGATAAGAACATCAAAAGCTAATCCATTTGATAGCAAAATTTTTTTATCAGTTCCAGATTTTCCAGAGCTAGACACAACAATTACTAAATACTTTCACTTTATGCATTACATTGATGATAAAATTATTGTTTTCAGAACAGATTCATAGACCGTTACATAAGCATTTCATTTCTTCCCGCCATGGTCACTTGCACCCAAGCAGAAAGGATATAAAAAGGGAAAAGCATATGTATGGATGATAATTCACAATCAAGCATTAACGTAAACGGCTTCCTTATGGAAAGGAATGCAACAATGCGCCTAATCGAGTTCTGAAGAAATATCCAAACCATGGATGTGAACAATGAAAAAAAATTCACTATTTTATCCTTTCATGCAAAACATCTTTTATTTATACTTAGTAACTTTTTTTTATCAAAAAGGAACACAAATAAGCATAACATACAATATGAAATATAGTATAATTTATTGGTGGAGTTTAGATGATGAAACCTAAAAAAATGCAGATTACCCTTGTAACGAAGACATGACAGAAGAGAGAGTTTTTAATAAGAATACTCCGTTTTGTTGGTGGGTCGATTGTTCACAATACCCTTTTAGACTGGGTACATTAGAAGCAATATACTGACAAAGATTCATGCGCTTTGATGACTGATCTGTAAAACAAAAAGGACCAAAACACTTCAGTGGTTAAATACCGACAAACATCAATAATTCTTTTAGACAAAATATAGAAACATTTCATAAAATCAGTGGTTCAATATTAGACCATATTCTCAGGAAGGATTAAAGGACAGAAAGCACAACCAATTAGTCTTCAAAGGTCCAAGAACTTACACCCGGACAGATTCTCAATAGCTTTGCTAATTGCATAAACAGTCTTCTGCATAGGAACTTTAGACAATTGAAAGAGATCATCAGCAAATATAATACGCCTTGCTCTTCTGGGCTCCACTGAGTTCAACTTAAGTAGGACATCTCCAACATGACATAGTACAGATGGATCACGAGCAAACCATCCTGACACATTAAAAAAAGAAAAGAATAAACAGTTGGAAGAATAATATTTCAATTTTTCTTAAAAAAATGGAGTCTCAGTTCACAACACTGATTTTTCTGGGAACGAAAGATCATTTTATATGATAGGCAAAAGAAAGAGTACTGCTTTAAAGGATAATATACATAAAATGAGAATGAGAAAGGCCATAAAATAAAGCTACAGAAAAGCAAAATTGCATCATAGAAGACCAATCTCCCTGAAAATCAGAAAAGGAAAAACTCCTTTTAAACACCCACACACATAACAGTAACACCAAAGTAAACTCATAAACACCACTTCACCCCCTGGCGAATGCTACAGCATTGAAACTATGTGAAACACTATATAGGAGTAAGAATAATCGTCTGTAAATTCATCAACCAATCCATCTAAGTGCTCCAATTAACCAGTTTCGAATCAAAGCAGCAGCAACATATAATAATGCTCCATACCAACAGTGTCTAAGCTTTGTGCATGTGGAAGAACCCCAACAGTGGATACAGCCCCATAAGATGGACGATATCCAAGAATACTACAAAAGGATGCTGGTATTCGCACACCTCCGGTAGTATCAGTACCTACAAAAACACAATATTCATCTATGTTCACAAATATTAATTAAGAAAACAAAAGCACATGGTTCTCATCAGCATAATATTAGTTGAAACTGCACATAAGCATTTTCTGGATAAAACAAGAAACAGACTGTGCATAGGGAGCAATGCTACACACCCAAATTGAAGATATCCCAATATTAGACTAAGAATCATGAAGCTGATGCTGCTATCATGTATAGATCAACAACCATGAAACTAAATTTACTGTAAGCAAGTTGGTGCTCAAGTCAAACAGTAAGAAGCATCAAAATTTGGTCTAAATAACCAGGAAAAAGAGATAATTCTTCGCATAAGTAGATGTTATACAAGATTGGAAGTACAAATAAGAGGTGAATTCTCCAAGCATCTAATTTCAAATTTAATACCACAAATCACAGTTTTATGAAAGCACCCTAAACAATACAAAGCGGCAGCCCCAAAAGTGACAAAATAATTATTAAAAACAATTAATTGTCATATACACTAGTTAACATTTCAAGCAATTAGAGATGACCAAGCAAACTCACCGATGGAAAAGTCAACAAGTCCAGCAGCAACTGCAACTGCTGAACCACTAGAAGAACCTCCAGGGATACAAGATGGCATCTGAGGATTTGTTGGAGTTCCATAGTGCTTGTTCTCACCCGAAATTCTGACAATGTCTAGAACAAATCACTTTAAAAGGTCCTTTTACAGCTGATTAATGGAAGTAATGAACATAAAGATTCATACCCAAAAGATAATTCATCCATAACAGTCTTCCCAATGCAAGTAGCTCCGCTCTTCAACAGCGCAGTCACCACCATAGCAGTCTTCTCCGCCGCCTCGTGTGTTTTCTTCCAATCCGGATTTCCAAACCCGGTCACATAGTCCTTTACATCAAATCTGCCAATCCCCACAACAAGCATAGCACGATGAACTAAACATAAATTAAACAGAACTAACCACACACTCATACACTGACATCAAAGACTATTTCTGTCAGCGAAATTCCCTTTAGTATTTTTTAAATGAATAGAGAAAAAGAAAAAGAAACAGCATCAAAGAGATATTAGGTCTCCAGAAACAAACATGTCGGATATGGCAAATGTTAGTCCCGAAAGCGTTTGCTTGGCTGCAGGAGGAGGAGGTTGAGGGAAAGGCAGCAGCTCAAAACGCTCAATAAAAGCACCAAAACCCTCTTTCAGAGCCTTCACCTTTCGACGTCTCCTCCGCGTCTCAGCCAGAACTACGATCCCGGCAACACCAATTCCGATGACTAACCAGAGTTTCGGGTTGGAAGCATTCTCCTTGATAAGCTTCAATGACTTGGACATGATCGAACACAGAAAGAGACAGAGGAAGTGCGTGTAAGAAGGAAAGATTGAAAAACGTTGACAGATACACGAGGGTTTTGGGAGGGTTTTGGAAAGGAGGAAGTGGGGTGACGAGGGCGTCGCCCAACAAAGGAAATGGCTTCTTGCGCTTTCACTTCAAGGAATAGTCACTGACGGAAAAAAAAAAACCAAAGCAAAAAAAGGGCAACAGTCACTAAGGACTTATAAATTAGTTAATTACAGGATCTGGCCCTGAAAATAGTAGCAAAACTCCCTCCTGTCCTTGAGAGAAAAATTCAGTTAACATTTTTTTAATTAAGAAAATTAAATAAATTAGTTAATTATAGCATATGTTATGTATTATTTGATTATATATCAGTTTATAAGTTAAACAATTTAATTTTGTAAAAAAAGATAAATATAAATACTATAAAGTAATTTATTTAACCTCATTAATCTCTCCAAAAAAGTCAACTAGGTTTTATATTAAAGACTTAAGGTAGTACTTCCTCTGGTCCTAATTATAAGACAAAGTTAACTTTTTTGGAGAAATTAAGGAAGCCAATTAAATCACTTTAAAATATTTATATTTATATTTTTTTCTTCAAACTAAGTAACTTGATTAATAAACTAATATATAATCCAAAGATACTAAAAATATAAATACTCTAAAATGATTTAATTGGCTTCCTTAATTTCTCCAAAAAAGTCAACTTTATCTTATAATTAGGATAGGAGGGAGTATCTCTTTTTAAGAGAGCCCATCAAAGGAAAAGCATTTATGTATCATTTCAGAAAATTCTTAACTTAATCAAAAATCAATTCTAAACTTTTCCTCAACATTATTATATTTTAAACTAATAATTGATATTTTTTTAATTGAGACTCATTTATTTACTAAGCACAGTGCTAGCAAAAGAAAAAAAGAAAAGAAAACTAAGCACTGGTATCCTTCTCAAAAAACAATCGGCTTCAATTGACTGAGGGAAATCAAGCTGTTGTGAATTGGGCAGGCCAATTTTCTTCACTCTTATTGAGCAACTTTACAATTGGTGTCTTAAAATAGTCCATGCTTCATCCTTTCACCTATACTTTCTTCTTTATTATAAGACATATTTCAAAAATAAAAAAATAAATGGTCTTTACTCTAAGTCATTAAGTGGGACATTTAAAATCTCATTAATAGCAATTTGTATGACTTCTTACATGTAATTTATAGTATTATGTATGAGTGAATTTAAAATTTTTTTTTCATTTTTAAACAAAATTAATGACTTAACTATCTCTCTCCGTTGAATTTTGATCAGATAGTTATAATTGTCTTATAATATTACATGAAGGAATGCTAGCATAGATTAGGGGCATGTTAATTGATTACAAAACAATCCCCCATCATCATGTGGTTAGGGAGGTAAATTCTTGTGCTAATTGTAGTATTTAGTTAGCTCAGGTATCATATTGAAGATGATATTGTATTTTTTTTTTCCCTCTCTTTTTTGACACTGCTCATTGTTTTGTGATTTTTCTCATAAGTTTGTGAGGGGTCTTTTAGTTTAAATTCTGATTAGCTTTTGAAGAATAACTTTTACAGTTTACGAGATAAGTATGTAAGAGGAGTTTTGTCTCGATTTACGGAAAAGTGTTTCTGAAACTATGATTTTGAGGGTATGAGAACATACACTAAATGACACCAAGCACATCATGTAAGTTTTTCTTGTGACAATTTTTTGTTTTAAACATGAGGTTGAAAGTTGGAACTCTATATCTAGGTTTTGAAACCGAACTAGACCGGGGGTTTGAATAGGAAACCGGCCAACTAGTGGTTTGATAGGTCTGGTCCAATGGTTGACCGTGGTTCCACCGGATTTTATACGGTTCGACTGGATTTATACGTTTTTGGACAGTTCAACCGATTTTTTTTTAAAAAAAATTATTCATAATTTCATATAAAATAATTTTGAAATCTTCACTTTCTCACCGATTTAGCCCCGGGTTAGCCCCAATTTCATATAAATGTTCAGTGACCGGTCTGGATTTTAGAACCTTACTCTATATAAAGAAAATATAATAAGCTTATGAGTTATAACAAAATATATATATATATACACACACACATATATATATCACGAGCGTAATGCTCTATCTAGTTAGTATGATTATCTGATATGGTTTAGTTAGCTGCTTCTATATTTTTTAAACAATAATTCTATGCTCACAAAGGATAGTATAAGTCTCAACAAAAAGGGGGGAAATTCGATAAAAACATGTAATCAAATTTTGTTATCAATACAATAAAATTGTTGATACTAGTATAAATAGTTTTGTTGGGTCTTTCTTAATAATATAAAAGAAAACAAAAAATTAGACTTTTTTAAATAGATATATATGATATATTTGTTGGAAGAAGAGAAAACTCTTTATCTAAAGGAATTATACCCTTTATCAAATCCCAAAAACAATTGACATGTAAAAGTGAGGTTTTGCAAGATTTTATTAAGATCTTTCATAATCACACTCTCAATAAGTTTTGTAGAATTAATTCATCCAGTATGGAAAAGCAAAGTTTTTTCTTCCCATATGCAAAGCAAAGTTTTTATTTATAATTCACGAACAATACTTTTTTTTTACCAAACTTAGGTCAAGTAAGTCCAGGTAGCTAGTCGGCATTTGCACCTATTTTGGTTATCCACATTAGCCCTAAACCCGTGTTAACTCGGTTACCAAATAAAATTTCTCAAAAAAAAAACACACTTAAAAGAGAGAGAAAGAGAAAGCACCGTCGTCATCGGAGAAGATGAGCTCATCATCAAACTCCATCGCCGTCTAATATGTGGTATGCTCTTGTTATCGGAGATACATCGTGGATTGGCTTGACAACAAATGCAGGTATGGAAGTGGGAGAGGCGAGAGAGCTTAAAAAACCAAAAGCATTGACAAGCCAATGATTAATGCATGGACAACGCATTATTAAGCTAGTATTTTAACTTCCTATATGAAATAATTTTGTTATAGATTCATTTGTACTCAACTGGCGGGAAATGCATAAACCATGTTATTTTTTTTTGGATTATAAGAACCGATTTTCTTCTTCAGTGAAATTGCTATGTTTTATGTCGGGAGAGAGGTTACTGATCTACCTGAGGCGGTAGCTCTTGCCGTAGTGAAGGAGCCCGGCGAATTAGGGGAGGAAGCTCATATATGAGCAATGAAGCGATAATCTTCCTCCTTGCGGCACCTTCATTGTGTGCGTTTGGAATGGCTTATTTTTGTCCAAAACGTGCTTATAATTCGTGATTCACGGTATACGAGGCAAGTATGTGAGAGGGGTTTTTTCTCGGCTTGCGTAATAAGTGCGTTTTTCCTATACAAAACGCTAAAACAAACGAAGGCATTATCGATGCGGGATTTCTCTCTGTGCAGATAATCTTTCTTAACGGGAATAAGGGCTGATGTGGACAACTGAAATAGGTGGCAGATGCTGATTGGCTATCTGAACCTACTTGCCCTAATTAACTTGACCTAAGTTTGGTCCTATTTTTTTCAGTAACGCAATGCATGGGTTGACAAGCCATCTAGTTAAATTTAGAACTAAATATAAATATCACAAGTTTCATACTTCTTTTTATCTCTTTAGCCTTTACCATGTGACCCTATCTACAATAGAGGTATGATGCAAATTTCAACAAGTGAATATGATATTATATACTCTCATATTAATCTTAAATATAAGATAGAGTTGATTTTTTTAAGAAATTAAGAAAGCTAAATAAGTTACTTGATCATATTATATATTGTGTATTCTTAGATTATATATCAATTTTAAGTCATGCAAAATAGTTTAAAAAAAATGATAAATATAGATATTTTAAAGTAATTTAATTGGATTTTTTAATATCTCCAAAAAAATTTTAACTATGTCTTATATTTAAGACCGAAAAAGTATTAAAGAATCCCATGTCAAAAAATAACTTCAATTATAAATAGAGACACACACAATGTATGTGTTTGTTTTGACAATTGAGTGAGAACATTGAGTGATTTGGGACAAAATTTTCACTATTCACTGACAATAACGATTGCGTAAGGTTTTGAGGTGTTTGGTATAACGTTTTGTTTGATTGGCTTATTCCCGTAAGCAGTTTTTGTTTCTAAAGCTTGCAAATGTAGCTTTTGGAACACCGATTAGCTTTTAACTGTTACCTACACTTTTTTTTTTCTAACTACCTATGTATTTATTTGGCTTATATGTGTGTATACATAATAATATTGGTAGAAGTATTTTCATATTTTTAGGGATCAATAAGGTACTCAAAATCATTTCTAATCACAAAAATTTTTTTATGAAAAATGTTTTAAATAATTTTATCTTTCTTTAGATAGTAATCTTATGCCAGTTAAAGAATACTTTGAAATAAGAGTTTAGGCAAGTTTTGAGTTTTGTCAATATATGACTGTAGAAATATAGAAAATAATTAATAATTAATTTTAATCAGTTTAGATTTATTATTTGGTTGTTTCATGATTTTATAATCAATTTTTTTTATAAATATGTCATAAATTAGTTTCTATATGATGTTTTTATCAATTAAATTTAGTTTAAATAATTTATTTGAATTATTGGAGGTATTATTGAGATTTTAATATGTTTATTTTGTTAGATTTTGAGTTATGTGAAAATATGAGTTATGATTTAATATTTAAATTAGAGTTTGATATAATTTATAAAATTTAAACTTGAGGTGCACAATAGAAATGACTTTTGAAGTGTGGTAAAATAAGTTCAAAATATTATCAAAAATGCGCAAGTACAGTTTCGACCAGATTATACGGGACCTATGACCTAATTAGTTCTGTTGTATGTTACTTTATTAAAAACTTTAAGTTTTTATAATTTCTAATTTATCCACATTTTTATTGTAATTTTATTATGTATTTGACCATTGCCAAATTTTCAAGGTTAATTTTTTCACTTTTCATAATTTTTTAAATTCTTTTAAATATCACAAAAACCAATTATGCAAAGTTAAACCAAACATCTTTCACTTTTACAAAAGCATTTATCCAATCGTTAATCCAAACATGAATCATTTTATCCCATCTTACTTTTTCCCAATCTTAAGATTCCATAAGTTAAAGTAAAAATAAGTCACTTATCCAATCACTAATCCAAACACACCCAATCACTGCTATGATAGCCTCGCCAGCAATAATATTGTTTTTGAGTTTCTTAAACTCCCCAGTTGGGGAGGGATGCACATGTAATTTTTGTACATAAAAACAAATCAAGTCTTTATAATTAATAACATTTTCAAACAGAAAGTTTCACCAATTTTCTTTACAAAAAGAATTCATTTCGTTCATGTCATGAACTTTGCAACAAATGTAGCCCAAAAAAAAAGGAAAAAGAATAAAAAGAATTGCTTTATTTGCTCTCATTCTAGCATGAGATAAAATTCGGCCAGCCAGGGGGCATTCAAATATGCCATGCACTAAAAGTTTGTACAAATGCACATACCCCATGTTCAATGAAGTAGTAGTAGTAGTAGTAATAATAATAATAATAATAATAAAAGCAAAAAGGAGAAAAAACCTATGGCCATTTTCACACTGCTCCATTTGATATAACCCAAATTACAGAGAAAGTGATGGTATGAATCTGCACAAAAGAGAAACTAACAAAACCATCAAAAAGCACAACCTAACTTCCAAGGACTTAATAATAAATTTTACAGAGGAGGAGGGTATGGGGAAGAAAATATATTGCAGAAAATTGCAAATTCATAAATTCCAAGGACTTTTTTTTTTTATTTGGTGAGACTGATGAAACGTCCAAACTAATTGAAGGGTATTGAATGGCACTTCATTGCATCTCTTAATGATTTTATCTTATCAAGTAATTCCCGTTTCATGACTTGAAACGAACTACAATGCAAGAAATATCATCTTTGCTGTCTCTGTTCAATGCCTCTGTTACTAACTGTTTGGCTGCTCTTCGTGGATCCTTTATCCTTCTTGCAATATCAACTGCCTCCTGATTTGCCAACACCTGGATTCAATCAAAATTAGCAAGAGCATAATCAAGTTAGAAAACTTCTAGAAATCATATACTTCATCCGATCCTTAATATAAGAGTTACATAACTAATTTACGGATATTAAGGAAATTAGTTAAATATGAATGGAAAACTACCCTTTGATGGAAAACACTTTACTATGTGTAATCAATATAGATACTTTGGGGAATTATATTTAGGATTAAAGTGAACACTTTATATGTTAACAGGAGGTAGTATAAAACAAATGGTGGAGCTATTCGGTTTCTCTACTTGTTTTGGAGATGCGGCATGAGACTCCGAGCAATCTTGGCCTCTCCAAACAGTGGTGGTCAATATTTTGACGTTTGATCTTCTTTAAAAAAATGTGAGAGAAAGAAAAAGGAAACAGAGAAAATTTTTTTACATGATAGACCTTCACTAGCCGCTTTGAAGGGGCTACATGAGCACAAAGTGAGGGTAGCTGAGATGAGGATATTGAGATAGATGTGTGATCATACAAGAGAAAATAAAATTCATAATGAACTCATACGAGGAATAGTTGGAGTGGCAACTATTGAAGAAAAAAATGGTAAAAAATCATTTGAGGTGGTTTGGACATGTACAAAGAAGGCCAATAGATGCAAGGTAGATCAAGTTATTTAAAGCCTAGTTAAAAGGGGTAGAGGAAGACCAAAGAGAACGTTCAATGAGGTTATTGAGCGAGATCTCTTAGTTAACAATTTATCCCCGTATTTGGTTTTTGACCGAGCTCAATGGCATCGTTTGATCCATGTAGCTGACCCCAACTAGTGGGATTAAGACTCTATTATTGCCTAATAGACCTTCACTGGACAACATCAAAGCCTGCTTCAGAGTTTTGAAGAAGGTGAAGTGTAAGGAGGGACAGGTTCCATTCCATTGGCCATGTGTAAAAGGAAAGTTCAGGGAGTAAAAATTAGATGGCAAAGGTGAAGGCAGTAAATTAACCTAAAAAGAAAATCAAACTAACCCAGTACTTTGTAAACCATACAAACAGTATTAAGTTTCCTTCCACCCCACCCCATCCTCCTTAAACAAATCCTAAACTTTTTAGAATTAAAGTGGTCATTAACCTAATTTTGAAGTCTATATGACTCAATGATCAAGAGTTTGATCTTTTTCATCCCCATCTCTTGGTGGGAATTAGGTTGCCATGAAATATGTGGTGGGAATGGACCTGTGATTTGTTCACACATGAAGGTCCAAGAGACGAGAATGTTAATAATTATATTGAAAACCAATGAAGAACCTCCTATAAACAACTTTAACTGATGAGTTAAATTAGTTTTTGATAACTCATAAGGAGAGAGGAGAGAATTTGATGTATGACCTTCCATAGACCGTCACTTGCAAGAATCAAAAGCTCTGTTTGTGTTTCGATGTTAGCCTGCTGTATGTCAGGATCAGATCGCAAGTGTGATTTGAGGTTCTTGTCTCCAAATGCTCGAGAAACTGCAAGCTGGCCGTTCACTCTGGCAACATCTCCTAATAAAACATCAAGAAGTCAACAAATCATTATGGAGTACAAAACACTGAAATAAAGAGACACTTCCCATTTTGGTCTACCAATTGAAGATCTATGTCCCAAGAATAAAGGTTCATAGCCACTTTACAAAATAAGCAGATGTGATAAATCAAAATAAGATTGTAATACTGAATCACAGTCAGCATGAATAGCATAACACAATGGAACTGGACATAAATTCTCACAAGATCCATCATTACCGAGCCAAATCATACCAGAAAAGAATTCTTGGAAAAATTATAGGTTTTTTACCCCAATTAATAGTTTCTCGTCTTATTTTTGCTATTCTCAGGTCTTCTGGAGACTCCAGTCAGAAGGGCTCAGTGAAAACCCATGGCTTACAAGCAAATTACAATATCTAACAACAAACACTTTGAAGTTATTAATGTGACCATGGATGTCTTTGTCACTTTTCAAACTCAAGGAGGGTTTTAAACCTGAGTCACAAGGTTACATGATATATACTAAGCCTTGTCTATACATCACAAAGACACAAACCACTACTTGTAGAACAAGTAGCACCACCTTAAGAGTTATAAAATCCTAGTTCAAAACAGACTAATTCAGCAAGGAATAGCAAATAATAATACGTAAAGAACTATATGCTAAATTCTAACATGAGTTACAGCTGAACTCTAATTTTGTACATCAAGAATTAACAATTAACATAATATTACATCTACTTCTGCATCAGAAGTATTAAACTTTCCAACAAGGCATGTCTTGAAAATGTTAATTTTTAAAATGTAAAAATAATCCTACCTCCGGTCCTTAATGTAAAATCTCACTCATAGCGCAATTTACACTACGGACAATCTTATATTAAGGACTGGAGGTAGGTTAACCATCTTTATTGTCCGAGTCACCAACACTTCTAGAGTTCAAGGAAGCAAGGCCAACATGATTAGTCAGACCAAATACTAGAGAATGCATCAGCCATTGTATATTATGACGGTGATGATGGTAAAGAGATAGGCAGTTACAATTAAGTACAAAGTAGTGAACTTCTAGGAATAAGTTATGCAGTACACAAATGGTTTTCATGAAATGACTAAGGTGTTTAATACAGTAAGAAATAACAATGCACCAACAATTGAGCATCATAATAAGATTTTTTTCAATGTGATTCTGAATTTCAAATTTCAACTGTCCATTGACAGTATAATAACTTATGTGCAACTAAAAGTGTGCACTTTAGTATGCAAAAACAAGATTAGATAAAAATATATTACTAAGAATCAATAATTGCCCAGAAAGCATTAATATATAGAAATTTGAGGTGCATAGAATTTTGGCTCATTCTTCAAATTCATAATTTTTCTCCAACTCCATCTTCCCTTCTTTTAGTTTGAAAGCAGCTGCAGTAATCACCATGCCAGATTGAATGTCTAGTACTAAGTGCCCGTTTGGATTAGCGGTAGAGAAGTGCTTTTTTTTATCATCTAACTTTTAGAAAAATAAGGTAGAATTAAAAGTGAAAATGTAAATGTGATTTGTGTTTCGATTAGTGGTGGCAGAAGTGACTTTTTTTCTAACCTTGAATGTTTGGATTAGAGTTTGAAAAGCCCGTTTAGATGGAAAATGACTGAAAATAGTATGAATCTTATTAAATACTATACACACACATATATATTAGTTGTACATATTGTGATAATTGAAGTAAAAAAATTTAATAAAATAAAAAAGATGAAATTATTGTTGGAAAAAAAAAATACACGATTTCAAGCCATGTGAATTATTAAAATCAACAAGTAAATGATGTTTTTGTAATAAATTGATAAAAATTGGCCTTGGGATCAAGTAAGAGAAGATGGGCGCTTGAGTGGATCCCACAGGCCACAGCATCGTACATGGATATTTCATTTCCATTATGATATACCGTGATAAAGAGGGATAAGAAGCTACAAAAGTGGACTTCTAAAAAACGTGGCTTTTTTCATTGAAGTGCAAACATACCCACTGAGCTTTTTTCTGGAAAACGTACGGTTGCCCCTCCCAGACACTATGCCAAACAGACCCTAAGAAAAGTATCACTTTACTTTTAACCAGCTAGCATATAAAAATAGTACACATCTAAAGGGTAACCCTCTTTCTCCATAAGAATATTAGCCTTTTACACTTTAAATCAGCTTTCATATTAATTCCACTCAAAAACTTGACATTTATGTTTTTATCAAATCAAGAAAGGCTTTGTCTTTGACATTCAGAATTTTGACGCTGATAGATCTCCAGTAAATTCTCGGAAGATTTGAAGTCAAGGCAAGTGGGAGTGATAGTGAGAGGGAGTGTGAATCAGAGTGATGTGCTGCCAGAGAGGGGATAAGTAATATGGAAAAGGAGGTCTTCAAAATAGAAACAGCCTCCCAAATGGTAAAACCCTTGTTACAGTCTTATGTTTTTTGTTGCCCAAGGTTCTTTGTGTACCTTTATCTGTATCAGCAAGAATAGGCCTGGATGTAGAAACTAGTGTTATTTACTTGTAAAATATGGATTATTGAACGAAATGCTAGTTTTTCAGTGGATTTTACAGCATTGTATTGTAGCTGTGTTGGATTGAATTATAGCAAACATAATCTCTCCTTGGATTTTGAATTTTGAAATTGTAAATGAGACATATAACTCCCACACCCTTACTAAAGACAACTTAAAAAAGAAATCTCTATAAATCCTGCATCAAATTTGTGAGCAGCATATTGTACAAATCAAAGTTTAGGAGCTAACCTGGCATGTTAGAGACAAAGCCACCTCTGTCCTCAATGCTGTCCCTCTCAGTATTGGGCTCATGATCTATACTCATTTGTATCGCTACCCCATCCTTTGACAGAACTGCGCGTGAATCTCCGACATTAGCTACCCATAACTTCTGATTATTTATAATAATTGCAGTCACTGCAGTTGATCCACCTCGTCCCAAATCAGGACTGTGAGAAAGAATTGCTTTATCGGTTGCCTCATAAGCTTTTACGATGGACCTGGCTGTATCAGTCCAAAAGTCCTCCTGGAATATAATTGTTATGAAGAGCGACATTATTTTTCAAGCAGATTGACCAAACATACTGTTATCAAAAGAAAATAAGTTTTAGCAGTTGCATATAGAGATCAATTAAATATATTTTCTTTGCGGGGTAGATAATGATAGCAAAAAATGATGGGAAGTTGGCAAGTTGAAATAGAATCTCCTAGTACCTGTAAAATGTTAACGGGACAACACTATTTTCCTGACTCATTGAGTTAACTTTAAGTAATAACTAAACACATAATCTAATAGTTTGAAATGAAATCAACAACTCACATCTTTTAAGATATTAGAGAAGAGATTCTTTTGTAGATAGGCTGGCACACTATCCCCCAAATGCCCATCATATATAGCAAACAGTCCAAGCTCTTGCCCTCTGGTCTGGACAAATTTTGCCACATGATAGTCTTCCATTGGGTGGTTTGCTTTTCCTTTGACAAGGCTAAAGCCATACTTGACCTGACTCTGATGGCTTCTGCCCTTGCCAGAGCTACTTGACGAACGTCCTCCAACCACCTAAAGATATTTGGTC
This sequence comes from Inga leiocalycina, assembly GCA_963242795.1. Classification (NCBI taxonomy): domain Eukaryota; kingdom Viridiplantae; phylum Streptophyta; class Magnoliopsida; order Fabales; family Fabaceae; genus Inga; species Inga leiocalycina. Next base: position 68,518,072 of record OY725321.1, read on the forward strand.
AAAAAAACACAACCAAAAGATGAGTTTTTTTTTTTAGTGAAAGAGATATGAGTTTTTGATAAAACAACCAAGACCAGGCAGGCCTTCTTCAACATATTTGGACAAGATATGTTTAAAAAATTGTCAATTGCAATTTGTTTGATTAACCAAAGGCACAAATTACACAATGCAAATGCAATACAAGGGAATAAATGACAGAAACAATAAGAATATGCGACAATTAGAGTCCTAGAAAAAGTCAATACCAGCAAAAACAAAAAATGACATATCACAGGCATGACCTGATTATCATCTGAGTCTGAATAAAACAACATATAAATGGCACTAGAGAGAAGGGAAACAAAAGAAAATCAGAGCAAAACCCACTTTCAAAAGAAGATTAATTAGACAGCTTTGTTGCCACAACCACATATAATTGGGGCAGCATTTTTGTTTTGAATGAAAGTGAATTGGGGCAGCATTGTCATGTCAATCGAGTATATCTGAAAAATGTAGCATGCAACAGAAAATTCAGGGCTGAGTGCTCAAAATACTCCTAGCAGAAAGTTCCAGATGGATCTTCCCCTGTCCTCACTTTACCATGTAATTACTGTTTCTGTTTTCCCTGCACCTGTTTCAGGATCAACATTACTTACACAGCAAAAAGAAGCAAGAAGTAGAACCTACAATTATTTATTGCAATCTAGCATCCATATTAACGAGAGTCTCAAATGGGAGAAAAGATCTCGTTCCTTTTCTGAAATTGGTCTACTCCCAAATTCCTACCATCTCTGGGATTAATGTTCAAAGGCAGCAAAATGAAGAAAAAACCCAGTAACGATCATCCCAACAAACCAGCTTTGAAAAACCAATTCTAAAACCAATATACATAGTCATGTCTAGTCATTATTTGTTCCCATATATACTTATATTTCCTTTTGTCAGTCGTCACCACTTGTTTTGAGGTTAATTGATGGCCACAAATTACCAGAAATAATCCTTATATTTCAATTTTCCTTCAAGTCGGAATGGTTGGAATGAGATTTGAGATGCTCCTCAACCATTAACAAAGACTAGAACTTAACTGTGAGTAGCTACATATATGACTAGGACATCTGCCTCATGCCCTCTTCCAAAATCCAAGGAAAACTCCAAAATACCTATGCTTCTGGTATTACTTGTAGCTTTACCGGGCCAGTTTCTCCAAAATACCTATAACAAAATCCAAGGAAAACTCCAAAACGCATGGCATCCAAAGGGGGTGCAAACCTCACGCCAAATGTGACACTGAGAAATTATGAAGAAGCCACTGATTCTAACAAATGGTATCAAAATGAGGTTGTAGGTTTGAATTCGCCAGATGACATAGCAATGAGAAACTATAAGGAAACAAGGTTCAACATTATTAGCAACAGGTCAAGCTTTTACTGCAGTGATAGGAACTTGAACCAAACAACAACACTAGTTGAGGTCGGTTACATGCATGACATGGCCCCATTATGCTCTTTCAATAACCAAATCTTTCGTTCGTTGAGTGTTATCTTTGGTCTTTCTCTTCCCTTTTCAGAAAACTCGATACTACTTGATCCCATCATTACTATCAGAAAACATCCTGAGGTTGTGCCAGCAGCTAAATCCTCCCCCAGGAAATTTTAAAGATTTAACATTTGAAAGAAACATCAGCATCAGAAGGATAACGAGAAGCAGAAATGCTCACCTGAGTGAGAGAGTTGAAGCAACAAAAGTTATCCATATAGTTCAGCCCCTTCTCAACGTTTCAAGTTGATAAGTCAACATGTAACTCCTCTTCTAATCTTCATAACACAAATTGCACAAAAACAGGATGTTAAATAAATAACCCTAAACATTCAAATAAATAAACAACTGTGAGTTCAAAGAAGAATCCGATCACCCAACAAGCAATGCTATCACCCACAACTACCCAGAAAAAAGAGCAATAATCAACTGCTAACAAATAAATCTACTCACCGATTCAAAAACCTCAAAATTATTTAAGAAAAGTGAAACGGAAGATCTGCAGAGGAATTGGGTAACCGACTCTGCCGTCGGCGCTCAGAGACGAAGAGAAGATAATAGACACAAACACAAGAACACAGAAATTGATATCAAGAGCAAAAGAGCAAGCGGGTTGCAATTATAATAGGAGAGGGCTCCAAGACAACGACGAAGGGTGTAACGGCCTAGGCTTGATGAGAAAGTCTTCTGGCAATGGCTGCCAAAATGGCTAGAGCTTGCCCTTGTTGACTTTGCAGTTTCGGGTTTTGTTGTTTTATTGCTGACACTATAGAGGTTAATTATTACAGCTGTTTTTGAGGTTCCATTGTTCGTATAAAAAATTAAAAACGAGTATTTGGTGGGGACCTCTCAAAAGTCAGCCAAATTTTCTACCTTGGAAACTTTGTTCATTAGCATTACTTTATTACTCTCGTCCCAAAGCCATTAAAATAATCCCCGCAATAAGCTCTGCTTTTAAGCGCAGTAATGGCATTTACCATAAATTAATAACTATGGCGCGTTTCCTCAATTAGCATTTAGCAAGAAGAGATCATATTTCTGACTTGAAACTTCCTCAGCAAGCTTTAGTGTGCGTTTGGAATGGCTTATTTTTGTCCAAAACGTGCTTATAATTCGTTATTCACGGTATACGAGGTAAGTATGTGAGAGAAATTTTTTCTCGGCTTGCGTAATAAGTGCGTTTTGACTGTTCAAAACGCTGACACAAACACACACTTAAGCTTATACCGCGCTTACTATTGGTCTAGGATGTCAAAATTTTTTTGTTCTAAATATAAGTTCATTATAAAAGGTAATTGAATTTGGACCGGCCACTGAACCAAACAGGATACTGGATCAAGGGTCAGTGGGTCGAATCGGAGTCAAACCGGAGCTAAACTGAGGCCAAACCGGTAAGAAAATGAACTTGAACAATAATATTTTTTAGAATATTTTGGAATTTGATAATTTTTTAGGATTAAATGATAATATTTTTAAGTGATTCTTTTTGTATTAAAAAGTAGATATCTCAAGCTTTCCATAAAATCCTAATTTATAACTTTTGGAAATATGTAGAATTAAATATGAATTTTTAAAATAAAAAAAATATTAATAAATATTAAACTGATCGGACCGGACCGCCTAGATAACCGGTTCGATAGTTCCCGTGGTCAAACCAACTGGTCCGGTCCGATTTTAATCGCATTGATTATAAGAGTTACTATTACTATTACTATTAATTGTCTTTCAAGTTTATCCCTATTGAAAATGTAAGTGAGGGAAAATATATACCACTCCGGTCTTTTTTATAAATCCAATTTGAAAAAAATATTTGGTCCTTATTATAAATCACCTAGTAGAATATAATTAATGATATTATTAAAATTTTGCAGATATTAAATATAATGAAAAAGAAGAGTTATTTCATGTTGGAAAAAGAGAAATATGAGACTAACAAGCTGTTGGTTAAGGTGGTAAGGGGCCTCACCTCTTAAGAAAAAGAATACAAGTTCGAATCCTGGGGAACACACTTGTTAGGGGAGATGAGAACCATTTGCCCTCTAAACCTCGAGGTGGAAACCCTTGATCAAATAGAGAGAGAGAGAGAGAGAGAGATGTGTGTGTGTGTATATAAGAGAAGGTTGATAATATCATTCATAAATAAGGGTAAAATTGGGAAAATGCATCAATTTAGGGTATATTTAATAAGTTAACTAACTTTTCTTAATATGTGAGAATTATGTAAATTGGACTGATAAAAAGAACTAGAGTGGTGGCATCTTTTTTGCAATACCACACTTCCTATTTATAAGTCCCTTTTAATTCAATCTCGCATAATAAAGAGAAGTAGTTAACTAAATGATTGTGATGGTAAATTTCCAACTATGCCCTCATTTATGAATAGATACTTTTCAACTATTTTTTTTCTATCTATCTTTAAATTATTTCTTTATTAATACAATAAATAAGGGCAAAATTGTCATAATCTCATTTACTACACTGAAACTAGACTTATAAATAGAACTAAATTTTTTTTATCAAAAAGGACTTATAAATAGGACCAAGTGGTATTTATTATTAAATAACGGTAAATTTGAAAAAGTTAATAAATTTAAGACATATTGAATGTCTCAACTTACATTTCTTTTTTTTTTATACACTCTTAACTTACATTTTTTTGCTATGTGAGATTTGGTCAAATTGGACTTATAATAAAAATCAAAGTAGTACTCCTCATGTCTATTTATATATAAGGAAAAAACATGTTATCTTGTTTATAAGGCACCTCATTAAACTTTTCATATAAACGTAAATTCTACCCTCCATTTATTATTATATTATGTGTTAACTTTGTTTTTATAATGTATACATATATATATTATTAAATAAAGATAAAATTAGAAAGTTGTTAAATTTTATGTAATCAATGAAGTTTAATGTTTTTTTTTGGTATATGTGAAATATACTGAAAGTAATTTATAAATAAAGTCAGGGAGTATTCAATTTTTTCTGTTAAAAAAAAGAGCACAATCATTTTCACTTTAGAGATTGGAGTTTTCTAAAGCAGAGACAACTTTAATAAAGTGATTTAAAAAAACTTCAACAATTAACTTACCGGGTAAAGATTGCAAGTACATCATGATAAATGATAGTTAATGACACCCCTATGAGTCTTTTTAGAAGTAATTTTTTTATTGCACAAAATGAATTGACAGTTAAAATTAGTTAAATATAATAAATATGTTAAAATTGTCACATTTCTTTTAAATATGTCCTTATTTTTTAAAGGGCGAAGGTGTAAAAATACCCATCTATATATGTCACATGTGTGTCTGGCACCATATATATTCTTTGGGTGCAAAACTATCAATCATCATTGTAAAAGGGTACAAAAATGCTAGGTCCGTTAGTTCCCCCAAATGTCCGTCCATTTTGAATTAAGGGCCCCACGTTTTTGTACACGTGTCATCCACTATGTCTCTATTGACCATTGTTTGACCTTATTTAGCTGACTAGGACTCTAAGGTGGATGAAATACATACCCACGTGAGTGAAACTAAATGACCATCCATCTTGTATCAAAAATAATAAACGACCATCCATCTCTCATCCTTTAATACAAATAGGGGTGGAAACAGGTCAGGCGGCCTGTCAAGAGCCTGCGGCCTGGCCTGGCCTGTTTTCAGCCTGATCAGGCCTGGCTTGTCAAAAAAAAGGCCAGGGCCAGGCCTGTTTGAGGCTTGTTTTTCTAAACAGGCCATGCCTAGGCCTTTTAGGCCTATCAGGCCGGCCTGGTATTATTTATAAAAAAAAACATTTTTGGCCAACCCAAATTCTTTAACCCTCAACTTCTCAACATGGGTCGCCCCCAAATCTCTCTCAACTCTCAAGTCTCTTGTACCAAAAAAAAGATAAATCCCTTCGGTCTCTCTTTGGCGCTCACTCCTACTCCTACTATCTATCGACTCCCACACGGCCACACTTAATCGGACTCTCTTTCGTGTCTCGAGTCCCACTCTGTCTCAGATCTCAAATTCTCAGCTCAGTCGACAGTTGATCGTTGTGCCACTCTCACGCTCTCAGTTGATCATTGTGACTCTGATCTCGGCCCTATTCCTTTCTCAGTCTCAGATCTCAGATCTCGTCCTTGTTCCTTTCTTCATCTTCGCCTTGATCGGAAGACCTAACCAGTCGATCATTATCGCCTTGATCTCAGTCGATCACCGTTCTTCCTCTCCTTCCTAACCTGAAGTCCTGAACCTCTGTGAGTCATTGTCCTCTCCACTCTCTGTCGGACCGTCGGCCGTCCTCTCCGTCCTGAACCTGAGAGTCATCGACCGTCGGCAGATCTCAAGCTCTGGTTAGTCAACTCTTCGATTTGCTTGCTTCTCTTCTAATTCAGTTTGTTGTATTTTGAAACTTGAGGAAAGTGGTGTTTTTGTTTTCTCTTATAACTAATGTATTGTCTCACTAGTGTTTATTAGAGTCTCAAGTTAAGCGCAGTGCTTAGTTTTGGATTTCAAAGGTGATTTAAATTTCTCGTGCCTATTATTTCTTCTCTTTAAACAAAAGCTGACAATTTAAAAAGTTTAGTCCCAGAATTTGTTCTTGTACATTGAAAATTTTTTTGTTTTGGGTCATGGTCATAAATTAATGGTAATCCAAGTGGAATGCTGGGGGATATTGGTTCTACATTCTCGAACTATGCATTTGTAATCAACAGACATTGTGCATGCAATTTGAAGCTTTTCTTGTGTCATTGTTGTTTGTTGGTTGGCTTGTCTTGCTTGTCTTTATATTGAGAAATATCAAAGTAACTTGTTTTTTATCAGTTTAGATTTCCATTCCTGGCTTCCTATTTGTTGTACAAAAATTTGGTGGGAAATTTTGACTACATAGGTTAATTATATGAATAGTGTAGTTTGCTAGAAAATTTCAAAATTTTGTCTAAACTCTGAAATAATGTACTGTCTTGGTTTTGTTGTATTTGAAATTTGGTGTTCAATGTCAGATCTAGAGGAGAGGATGAAGGTTTTGACAATAGGGATAGAAAATGAAGAAGTGGGAGATACTTTTACAGAAAGGCCAAAGTCATTTTGCATAATAGCTTTACATTGATTTGGTTTAAATTTGTGCACTTATAATGAAAATTATGTTGTTGTATTTGGTTTTATATTTTATGATGTATTTTGAATCTTTAGTATTAATTTTAATTTATGTCAATTTTGGCCTGTTTAATGTAGACCTGTTTTTTGCCTGTGGCTTGTTAGCTTGTTTTATAGTGCGGCTTGTGGCCTGTTGGTTTGCTTTATAAATTCAGGCTTCCTTAACAGGCTTCAGGCCAGGCTTAGGCCTAAAAAATGGCCTTGACAAGCCACAGGCCAGGCTCAGGCCATCTTTTTCCTTAACAGGCCAGGCCTGTTAAGGCAAAAACCTGGCCTGGCCTGTTTCTACCCCTAAGTACAAACACCAACCCATTTGTCTGCTGTTAAAACCCAAACCCAACCCTACTTCTTCAACCTTGAAACTTGACGATGAGCTTGTAGGAAGGGATAATAAGCAAGATGAGAAGGGAGACCGAGGAATATAAATATCGTCTGTCTCCTCTTCAACAACCATAAGAAGTAAACTATGAGTCACGTTGTTGATCAATCTGGATTCATGTGGTTTTGCGTGTGTAGATTGGTTCTGGTCTTAAGAAACAGTTTGATGAAGGAGTTGTGAAGCGTGAAGACTTATGGATCACCTCCAAACTCTGGTTTGTATCGCCTGAGAATTTTTGTCTGAGTTTTCAATCTCAGAATTTATGTTTTTGCCTTTGGTTTCTAAACAGACCAGATGCTCTGTTTTTCTTGACAAATTCTCCAGGTGCTTAGATCAATCTCTCGAAGATGTACAAATTGTGTTGGACAAAACTTTGAAGGAATTACAGCTTGAGTACCTAGATCTCTATTTGGTATAGTTTTCTCGTTTGATATCTAAATTTATACATCACATTAATTCACGGAGCCAATTGTTTTGGTTAAACGAAACGAAGAGATCGATGGTGTGATTTTTGTAGATACACGCTAGTAAGGATGAAGAAGGGATCGGTAGGGTTCAAGCCGGAGAATCTGACGAAGACGGACATAGGGAGTACATGGAGGGCGATGGAAGTGGCATACTACGCCTACAAGGCGTGAGCGATCTGAGTGAGCAATTTCTCAAGGAAGAAGATGAATGATCGGGTTGGTGTTGGTATTAAATGATGAAAAATGGATGGTTTTATTTCATCCAGCCTCAATCGTAGTAAGTTAAATGAGGTTAAACTAGGGGTGTTTGGGATCAGGACGGGATCGGGAAATGCCATTCCTGATCCCGAGAAGGGTTCGGGAATGATTTTCATTCCCGATCCCGAATTTCCTTTTAATTAAAAAAACTCTATATTGAATTTTTTGTTGTGTTTCTTTTAGTTTAGTATAAATATATAATTTGTCTAATATCATATTGTTTCAAATAAGTCTAATACAAATATATAATTAGTCCAATACATGCTTAAAGTTGTCGATTCAGCTACAAAAAGAACAAAGAAAAGAACAAAAAATTAGAATTATTTAATAAATAATTAACAAAATTAACTAAATAAACTAAAATAATAGATATTACCTTAAGGGTGTTAAGGATTTTCACATTTTATTTTACATTTGGTCTTATTTTTTTAAATATTTTAAAAAATGTACATATATATATATATTCGGGATTGGAAAAAAGTCAGGATCGGGAAGTCCCATTCCCGATCCTGATCCCAAATTTTTCCCGATCCCCAAATTTTCGGGACGCGATTTGCTCAAGATCGGGACAGGAAGACCGGGACGGAAAATTGATGAATACCCCTAGGTTAAACAATGGTCAATAGAGACATAGTAGATGACATGTATACAAAAATGTGGGGCCCACAATTCAAAATGGACGGACGTTTGGGGGAACTAACAGACCTAGTATTTTTGTACCCTTTTACAATGATGATTGGTAGTTTTGCACCTAAGGAATGTATATGGTGCCAGGTGTATATGTGACAAATGTAGATGAATATTTTTGCACCTTTGCCCTTTTTAAAAGACGATTGAGGAGAGAATGATTAAAAAATATGAGAGAGAATGAGTATAAAATAGGAGAAAGAATGAGCAATAAATGATTAAATGAAAGAGAATTAGCGGTGGGTGGAGATAATTAATATAAAAATATATAATTAATAGGGGTAGAAAAGAAAAGGTTATTTAAATTTTGAGACATAAGAAAAATATTGCTTATATTAAGGACCAATCCCAAAAAAGAGAAAGTTCTTATAAAAAAGAGCGGATCGAGGAAGTAAATCAACAGTATTGCTTGGGATTATATATGCGTGTATTTCAATTTTTTATATAAAAAAATAAGCTTAAGGTACAAATAAACCCATAAATCAACAATTATATTATTAAAATTTTCATTTGGCTATACAATTTTACCATTCATTTATTATATAGGCTTTTATACTATTAAGACAGAGTGTATATTAAAGAAAGGTATATTTGGAAAGTTTATTAAATTTTAAATCAATCTTAACAAGATTTAAGGTTTTTCTTTATTTTAATTTTTTATGAAACAAATTACTTATACTCTCACCAGTCCTACTTATAAACAATTTTTTCTCTTTTGATGTTGGTCCTTAATGTAAACAACTTTTTTTGTGTCTCAAAATTTAAACTACTTTTTCCTATTGTATCCCATTAAATACATATCTTTATATTAATGAACCACTAATTCTTTTCCATTCAATCATTTATTACTCATTCTTTCTCCCATACTCTTTGTCATAAATAGGGGCATATTTGAAAAAGACATGATAATTTTTATTCATTTATTGATTTTAATTAATCTTAACCAGCATTACAATAAGAAAAAATTTGCTTATAAAATGAAGGAATAATAAAGTACTCCATCTTGTTTTTTTATAAGTAATTTTCTTTCTCTTAGGGGTTGGTCCTTAATATAAGCATTTTTTTTTATCTCTCAAAATTTAAACTACTCTTTCTTTTTCTACCTCTATTAAATATATATATTTATACTAATTCTCTTTTATTTAATCATTTATTACTCATTTTCTTTCTTATACTCTTTTTATAAATAGAGGCATATTTTTTCAGGTAAAAAAAATAAAGACATATTTGGAAAAAATGATATTTTTTATATATTTATTATTTTTAACTAATGTTATTTGCTTTACCTAATTAAGAAAGAAGCTGCTTGTAGAAAGATTCAGATTGAGTAATATTTAGAAGGGATATATGTGCTTGTTTAGAATAGTTTATTTTTGGATAGTAAGTGTTTATAAATCGTGATTCACGGTATACGAGATAAGTATATAAAAAAAATTTTATTTCGACTTACATAATAAATACTTATTCTTAAAAAATAAACTAATACAAACATATTTTTCGTAACAATTGATTAAAATGCTAGAAGAGGGAATTACTATTAGATCTAAAATCAAGACGTCAACCCTGCAGGTTAGACTTTTCAGACAAGACATTAACTCTCCCGCCCTCCTCTGATGGAAGAATACAAAATCTGCCACTAAAGACAACAAAGTGTGAAGGCTCTAAATAATAGCCTTTGGATTTTTTCGTTACGGACAATAAATGCTTATTTGAAGGATACAGATGAAACTGCAGTGGTATGTGAGTTTTGACTTTGGTAGGACTTTTTCGATAAAAGTTGGCATGTGAGTTTGGTAGAACTTTTTCGATAAAATTTTGAGATTCATTTTATAAAAGGTTAGGGTATAATTTTACTAATAAAAATTGTTTTGAGCATGCATCTGTCACAAATTAGTTTTAGAATGTGTAAAAATACTAATAAATAATTAAAAGGTACAAATTTACCAAAATCATTAAATTTCACCAAACGTCTTTTAAATTACAAGAGAAAAAAACTCTAACAGTGTTTGGTGAATTTGCACTTTTTTAAATTACTTATTGATGTTTTTGCTTCTTCCAAAATTTATTTGTACTAAGCCCCACTCGGAAAAAACTTTGTTGATAAAATTATACATAACCCTTTTATAAATCCTTTTACAAAATTAAGTTATGTTATTAATTTTTTACATGATTATAAAATTTTATCATTCATTTATTATATAAAATTTGTACTATTATGCTTTAGTGTATAGAAAAAAGGGTATAATTAGATAGTTATTAAATTTTAAAATAGGATTAACAAGATTTAATATTTTTTCCTAATTTTTTGTGAAACAAGTTGAAAGTGACTTGTATATAAGATTATATTAAAGGAGAAGGAGACACTAACCATTAATTTTTTGTTCACATATATCTAATTAAATTTCCTTGGACTATAAGAAAACAATAAATATTATAGAATAAAATGCATTAACTATCCCTCTATTTTATTTAAATTATATAAATCTTTCCTCTATTTTGAAACCTGTATAAATCTCCTTTAAAATAAAAATACATGTTACACAAACCTACTTTCCATATTTGAAATTTCATTTTTATCTATCCAACTATCGTTAAGTTTGCTCTTAAACTTGAATTTTAACACCTCAATTTAACAACACAATTATTTAAACATTTATATTTGTCAAAAAATATACAAACAAAAATTTTAATAGATAATGTTATAAAATTTATTACTTTTGATTATATCATAACATTTATAATTTTTTAGTTTTCACCATTTCTTTTAAATGGATAAAAATATGTTTCAACTATATTTTATTTTATCATAGAGTATAAAATGATTAAGTTGGAGAGATTATGTAATTACTCTTCCTAAAGTGTTGTGTGATCATATCTCAATTATATTTCTCTGTACAATCCACTCCCCCATAATTTTTTATTTATTTAATTAGGTGTTGGTGTGGAGAAAAATTAGTACTCCCTCCAATCCTTGACCTACTTCAGCAAGGTAAGTTGTACATTACGGATCGGAGGAGCATTTAATTCTACATATATTTTATCAAGCGACTTACATTAATGTTAATGAGTTTTGTATTTAAAAATGAAAATTGATTGGAATAAAATTGGGTTTTTTTTTTTTTTTTGCAGTGAATAAAATTGGATGATAGAGTAGCCTACAGGACGCAGAACAGACTCACGAGGGACACAAGCCTGACTGTGCCTGTTATTATGCTTTGTTTTGATTTTGATGTGAAGTTATGAGTTGCATGTCTGCTATATTTAAATTCTTTCAGCTGTGGTTTATTTATGTGGCTTTCTTTATAAAGGTTATTTCTATAATTATTTCTGAGAAATTGACTACTGCATTAAACCTACTATATAGACTGTAAATGTTATATACGTACTGATTTAAAACTGTATGTACTACTGAGACTCTGGTATAGGCTGTGGCTTAATTATTTACAGGTAGTAATTATTTAACATGTTGGCTTTTTATTCTGCTTTTCTCCCCATACATTGCAATTATGTTATACACTTTAATTCCCAACAGATAGCACTATATATATATTGCTTGGCTTTATTCTCTCTGATTGTGTATGCACCAGACTAGTTTATGCTATATATATATCTAAACCTGCTTGCCTGTGATCATGTTTGGCATTCCCAAAAATGTTTATTTACGTAAATTGAGATAAAATTTCTCTTATATACTTACCTCGTATACTTTAAATCACGATTAAAAATTATTTTTAAAGATTACAATCAATATTACAAACAACCACTATAATAATTTTCTTAAGAACCTGATTCCCTAGGTAAAGCTTGCGTCTGTGTTTAGTCATTGCATGGATTACGACATCTATAGGCATCACATAGCCACTTTTTTAGGTACTTCTTCAGCGTGGGGAAGTCAAACCGTCCCACTCGATCAAATTAATGCCAAAACTATGCCTTATAATTTTAACTGTTTCTCATATTCATTTTGAAAGTATGTGGTAGATCGGCTTTTTATTAAATCTGTATCCTTTAGCCATGATCTTAATTAGTGGCTTTTTCTTTTTCAAGATGCATTTTTATGATTTGTTTAGGCAACGAAGGGGTGCATTTCTTTCTTTACACCTAAAGAGGTTTTCTTACAATACAGAGAAAGAACATAGTTTGAATATTGCTTACCGTACAATGGTGATATGGATGTCAACTATAAATAAACTCCAAATAATCTGAAGATGGTGGTATGGAGGTGTTCCTAGATGGGATGCAAACGAATTTGAATATTGCATTGGAGTAGTTTTAGAAAGAATGAAGCATGAAACAAAGTTCATAGTCAAGGAGGACCGCATCAATTCGGGCCTATTTGAGTTAGCGTTTGAGAAGCACCTTCACGCAAGTCAAGATAAAACTCATTTAATATATTTACTTCATATACAGTAAATCATGTTAAAAAAGTAGTTTCTATTACTAATCCATATATGAAGTTTACACGGGGTAATTACCATATATGAACCCGAGTGTCTAAATATGCCAGAAAATCATACTTGAAAGTTGACTGTGTTATATATATTTGGGTTAATATAACTTTTGATCTCTGAAGTTTGATCTAATTTTTGTTTTGGTCTTTCAAATTTAAAATCGGTGATTTTAGTCCATGAAGTTTGACCCTTAGTCCTTCAAGTTTACCTCGTTTATAACTGTTAGTTCCTCAAGTTTGAGAAGAATTGGGTAGAAAACCGAATCGAACTGGAAAAAACCGAACTGAATAGGAAAAAAACCAAGCCAAACCTAAAAAATCCACGTCATTTTCAAACTTAAGGGACCAAAACAAAAAATTTCAAACTTAAGAGATCAAGGGTCAAATTTCAAAGACCAAAACTACTGATTTTAAATTTGAGGGACCAATATGGAAATTGAATCAAACTTTCAGGACTAAAAGTTATATTAATCCTATATACTTAACACACTTTGAGGCTATGCTTTTCTTAAATGACTTCTAGAAACTTGAGCATTTTCCTTCGTATGCAGGCGAATGAGCATGCTTGGATTGATGCTTTTTAGGGGAGATTACCGATGTATTAGAACAATGGAATTCATTTAAGTAAATTCTTCAAATGCATGGCACATGATGGTAAATGCTAAACATGAAAAAGGGATTACAAAATTTAAATTCCTAAACAGAAAACCAATTCTTGATTAGGTTATAACTACAATATAATTAAAGCAATTAGATTGATGAACATGTGTCTCATGCTTCCATATAATAATGCTGAATCATTTGAAGAGATGTATTTAATGGAGCTAATAAACATCCCACAATAAACATATTATCCTCAGGGATTAATCACTATACTTGATTGCCATTTACTTGTATGGACAAAACTTACATCAATTTCCTTATATCTAATACATCAAGTTCTCCTATCAACAAGCGTCACCTAGATTTATTAAACACATAATCCTTTAATGCCATTTCTACTCACGCTGTATCAGAATAAATAGAATCTAAGTTGGGCTATAAAGACGCTATATAATAGAAGGATTGGAACACCCTGTTGGCGTCACCACCTCATACCGTACAGATTGTTAGCCACAGCACCTGATGAAATACAATAAATAAATAATTCGAGTCACGTCCAAGGACGCTGTCTTAAGGAGATATTCCACAACCCCCCTAGTAGATCAAGAATCGGCACTCCCCAGGATAAAACGAACCCTTCCTGCATAAAGCAGGGTGACAGAACTACAGAAAGATATCAGTATAACTCAGAAGAAAGGAGAGAGGAGAGGAGCTCGGGAACCTCCATGTCACTAGACCTCGGTGCTCTCACCTCGGTACTCTTGAACTTACTCCGTACATTGCCTTTTATAGGCAAAAATCATATAACCGTTAAAGAGTTATAATGACAATTAACAACGGTTTAATGACAATTAAAACGACAGTTATAAAATAGGTGTTAATGACAATTTAATATAATAAAACCTTTTAAATGTCATTAAAACCGGTCAATTAAAATTCCAACGGTCATCTCTAACGGTCAGTTCAAAAACTCCTCTTATAAGTCTTTTTAACAACTCAAGCTCATATTTAATTGTATACTAGGGTGTTCCCAATCTTGAGTTATATGAGACTTCTTCTTTGACACACTCTCACACAATATTTACAACACACCCTTGTTAGTGATTGCTTTAGGGGAGGAAAGGAACAAAAATCTGGAAGAAAGGAGCGAAGAACAAGATAATTTCCAAGACTATTGTTACAATTTCAAGAAATAATTATTCTAGCTCGCATAGATCCACTTCGTAACTACAGTACTACACATACATAGTGTACTTGCCATCCAGCATATATTAATTCCTCTATTACCCTCTCTCCTCAACCATCGATTTTTGCCTGGCCAGCAGCTACAAGAGATACTTGACAATTAAATACATTTGATAAAACCCATTTAAGAATAATGCCGATGAAGCTGTTTCATATGTCCAGGAGGTGAAAGAAATAGGACAGAGACAATGAACAACAGTAATCAATTGAGAAACCAAACTGTTGGTGACAGTGGGGAAGATGATCAAGGGCCTCCATCACGGGCCGTTTCTATGTTTGCGCTTGTGTGAAGAAAATAACCTCGAAGAGAATCTCAGGCCTTTCTCAAAATTGACAACCACAGCGTGAGGAGGAAAGGTGTTAATGGATGATGTGTCTAATGAATCCAAGTGGCAATTGTTGATAGGAGAATTGGATGTACTGGTTATAAGGAACTCGAGGTAAGTTTTTCCCTGCTTATATTGTTGTGATGTTTTTTAATGTCTATTAAAATAAAATACTACTATTAATTATTAATTATATAAGTAGTGGGTGTATGAAAGCAAAATCATCCCAAGCATTGCGTAAGAACTCCCTTCTAAGTGTGTGTTTGGACGACTTTGTAAAGGCATTTTTTTTTATAAAACGATGATTTGCGAGAAAATTACCTAAACATAAAAAAACTCTGAAGTCACTTTTTTCTCCTAACCCATGGTTTTGGATCCAAAACCATGCTTTATGAAAAAGCTGTTTTTTTTTTCACTTTTCATAATCTCTTTTTTCCTTTTTACTCTTTCCTTTTCTTCTCTTTCTAATTACTATTTATAAATGATTTTTTACTATACACTTTATTAATAATATATATATATATATGTATGTGTTTGATCTAATTTTTTTCACGTTACATAATTAACACATGTTATAATTTTAATTTTGTAAAAATATTTATTTCGTTTTTGGTATTTATTATGAAATTTAAATTTTAAAAATGTATAAAATATCATCTTATCCTTTATATAAAATTATTACAAAAGGTAATGTCCATTATAGTAATTTAACAATAAAAAAGTAATTTTGATAATAATACTCAAATAACATCATTTTATCAAAATCATTTTTTTTTTCAGAATCTATTCTTTAAAATCACTTTTATCATTTTTTCTCTAGAAGTTATTCTCCAAAGCTAATCCAAACACACTCTCAAATGCTTGTACAATTAATATTAGTATAATGCTTGAAAATGATTGTACAATTAATATTAGTTTATTATTTATATAGGGAAAAAGACTGAAAAAGAACTTTGAATTTGTAAATTTCAAATCAAGTATTTTCTTAAAAATGAGTTGTGATTGCTTATTAAGTTTTGTTTTCCCCTTACCAATTCTCGATAACAAACCTAATTTGGGATTTTACAATTTTAAAATTTTTTTTCTACCTTTTCCCCTTATTTATGCTAGTTACTATTAAATTAGTTTAATTATTGAGCGGTGACCAGTTTTTTTAAATTTTTTTTAATAATAGAAGAGGGTTTTCACCCATTCATTAAATTAGCAACAGCGGGGATTTACTCTCATACAGTCATCAGCGCGCAGCACTTGTAGAAAATTCGGGCAACAATCATAATAAGAAGATATGGAAATTCCTTCTTCGGCCAACGCATCTGCAGCAGCATTCTGACCCAGCGCTGACCAGTTTATAAATACAGAAGTCAACTATTCATTCTACGTATATGTAACTGTAAACATATGAACTAATACGGATGAACAGTCATTAACTATTAAATATGATACAATAACTTTCTTAGGGCTAATTGATAGCCCTTTCTGAAGGATACCTAACAACCCAAAACTATTGGGATCTTGGAAGGAAACCCAAATTACCTCCCTATCTTTGGTGAGGATTTCACATTCCATGCACACACTCAACATATCATATTAGGCCTTTTTATATAGAACCTATTTCAACTAGTTAATGGTATTTTTACCCCTTCTAACATGCCTCTCAAGTTGACACCTATCAACTAAGGTGCTCAACTTGCCAACATAAACTCAGGAGGTGAAGAAACTAAACCTATAAAATTTTAATACGCAAAGTGACATGATATCTCCAACAACGTCCACTTGTTGATTCACCTCGGACAATGTTGTTTTCTCTTTGACCTTGTAGAAATTAGGTCATAATCAGAGTTTTGGTTAATTGGGCTTTGTCTTCATGGGCCCAGTCCAGTAGCAATATTGCCTATAAATATAGATAGTTCTCTTCTTATTCAAATGATGCTTGTACATTTTATTATGAGTTCAATACAAGGTATTATTCAGCAGATATATGTGTCGAATTCTGCCATTCAACATGGCATCAGAGCCCAGGTTACCAACCAGAAAGAATGCATTAATAACAGACCATAGAGGCCCAAGAAGGAAGAACACAACCCAAGAAAGGAGGTGCTCTTTCAAGATCCGAAGTTAGAAGGCGCGGATCCTGAAGAAGTGTTGGGCCAAGTCCACATCGCTGATTCAAGAAGGAAACCTGATCTCAGTAGACGGGTCGTCAACAACCGAAATTGGTAATCGCCATATCAAGAAGCTCTAGAACCTTCACCAAAGTCCTTGATCCAGTCACAATATGTAGTGATTCTCCACCAAAACTGCCACGATAGCAATCTCCAAATCAATTTCTGCTGCTCTTCCGCAGGAATCATTGTGGTCTCTGTCCCTGTTCTTCCTGAAATCGATCGTGATATTTAGTGACACTGTAGTTTGTCGGAATCGCAAGAGTTACGGTCCATGATTGCCATCTATCTGCTTCTAGAAATCAATCAAGACATTTCGTGACATGGTTCTCTACTGGAATCGCCACGATTCTCTCTCTTGTCACTGTTCCTTGACTGCACTAAAATCTCAAGATTGCTCTTCGTCGTTTCTGATAGTGTACAGATGATGGCTAAAAAGAAAGAGGAATTGACTGGCGACTCCATCCCATTCACTCATCCTCTTTACCTCCATCCTTCTAACACTCAAGCGGCTTCCCTTATTCCTTAAGTTCTCACTGGCTCATAAAACTACATTGTCTGGAGCCGGTCTATGAGAATTGCCCTTAAGGGGAAGCACAAATTGGGCTTCATTGATGGATTGTGCATCAAGGATAATCAAGACAGTTGACTTCATGCTCAATGGGAGAGATGCAATGCTATGGTACTTTCTTGGCTGTTACATTCAATTTCTAAAGAGCTGGCCAATAGTATGATTTTTCATCAAGATGCTCATTTAGTCTGGATTGATATGAGAATAGTATGATTAGGTGACAAGGTCACGTATTTTTAGTCTCCATTGTGAAATAACTTCCATGAGCCAGGGGAGCCTCACTGTCTTACAATATTATTCTAAGATGAAGGAATTTTGGGAAGAAGAGTCTGTCCTCCTGCCAATTCCATATGGTAAGTGCCCTACCTCTCAAGTATATTCCCAACGTATATACTACTATAAAAAACACAAGCTATGACACTTATTTTAAAGAATACTATAGCGCTTGGGATGTGCCGTAGCTTCCAACGCCGTTAAAACAAACTACGACATTTCTTGAATATATAGAAGCGCCATAGCTTGATTATTATTATTTTTTAAAATATAACTTCCTGCGGTGCTTCCTTGGAGAAGCGCTTTAGGAAGTCTTTTAGTTTTTAAAAAAATAATTTTTCATAATTATTTTATTTTCCTGATGAAAACCTCCATTTACAATCTAAAATGCACAATCCACAACAATTTACAATACAATCCACTGCAAAATGAAATAACATAGCGCGTATCTTTTGCAATATTGCGCTTTCATGTATCAAACATAAAAGAACTCCAACATTTAAGTTGTTTAAACTTGAGTCATACACGTACTTATACAAAGAATTAAACTAAGTATTATTATATTTGTAAGCTCAAAAATTAAAAAACTTATAATGTATAAGAAGTTCAAGAAGATAGAGTTGATATTTTAAATAAATACCTGAAAAAAATTATGAGCACACATATCAGATTCATGACAGATTTTAACCAAAAGAAAATGTGAACCAAATGTTGAAAAAAGAAAAACACTTACAGGCTAGGGAGCTTCTGAAGAAGGCCGAGACAAGAAAAAACACACATGGGAGACAAAGCTTCCTAGAGCAACCGAGTTCTGGGAAATGAGGGAGTTAGAAAGAAAGCGGGAAGATGAAAATGAAAATGAAAACGGTGGGTTATGGAAATTAAATTACAATGTAGGAGAAGCTACGACGCATTTTGTCAAAACGTCGAAGCTTCTCAATTTGAAAAAAAAAATGATGGCCAATTTAAAATAATGGATATCTTGCACATGATTCCTGCAACGACATAATCGGGTTTCAACAATGTAAACGAAGGCTAGCATATGACCGGTGCTTGCATATGCCTTGGCTTGCGCTTGTTATGAAACCGCCGACTAAGGTCTTTGGCCTTGGCTTGTGCTTTCGTAACAAGCGCCGCCCAAAGGCCGCTACTGACACCTTGGCCGGCACTTGCATTGCAAGCGCTGGCCAAGGTCCTTTTTTTTAAATATTTTTTTATCTCACTCCATGATGTGATGGTTGAGTCTGAAGTTGCTCATCTCCCCCATTCTTACTCGCACATCCTCAGGAATATAATGTACGTCTGAGCACCCCTTTTTATGGAAATCATTGAGGAATGAAAGACTCTTATCAACCTAAATATAAGAACATTACTAAAAATGGATTATAGAAATGAAAACAAAATTTAAACATAATAATATAAATTGATCCAAAGTCCAAAATTCATCATAGTATAAAGAGAGATGTGAAGGCTTTTGATGCAAACAGAATTGCAATGCAAAGAAAGTTGTTAACAAGCAACTGGGTGAAGGATTTTATTGTTTTGGAAGTAGGGAAAAATAAAATTAATTAAGTGAATAATCATCAAACTTCATATTTGAAATAATTTTTTTTCGTATGAAATAAGACGAATATAGTGGATAATTAATTCTTAACAAGATCCTTTTTGACTTACTATGACAAGAGATTCTGAATAATAATGTATTATAATAAATGTCATGCTTTAAACTTATGTGGCAATTTATTCTTAAGCGCCGGATAATTTTTTTTTCAAATAAAAAAATGCTAAAAAATTATACTAGCTACGGCGCTTTCTTGAGAAGCGTTGTAGTTTTGGCTTTCATTTTTTTTAAAATAAATGTTTTGTATGACATTTGTTTAAGAAAATGCCGCACAAACCAAGTACTAAGTTCCGTTGCTTATATTAGGAAGTGCAGTAGCTTCTAAATCTTTTTTTAAAAAAAAAACTATTACCTACGGTGCTTCTTCAAAGAAGCGCATAAAAAGGGTACTGTTAAATCCCTCTTTTGTAGTAGTGATACATCAACAGAAGTTGCTACAGTTTCTATTGGGACTCAATGATTCATACCATACTGCCAAAAGCCAAATTCTATTGATGAGTCCTTTACTTACTGTTAATCAAGCATTTAGCATGATCATAGAGGATGAAGCATAATGTAATCTCAGTAACACAGTTAAATCAAACCCACATGAGGGAATGACAATGATTGCTAGAGGAAGAGGCAGAGGTAGAGGAAGAGGAAGAACCGGTCCTTTGCCAGAGTGCTCTTACTGTAACAAGAAAGAACATATCAAGGAGAATTGTTAGCATTTGGTAGGCTTTCCTGTTAACTTCAAAGGACATATCAATAAGCCACGTATAACTCAGCAGACAGCAAACCTAAGCCAATTGGACAAAGAGGGATTTGCCCCCACTGATGATATTGTTACACCAATACTCACCCGTGAACAATACGACAGACTTATGGAGTTTCTCAACAAGGATGCAAAACAGACTATAGTTGTACACGCATTAATCGGTATAGGTTTGATAAATTCCTCTTCTCACCATTTTTCACATACTAATTGGGTAATAGACTTTGGTGCAACCACTCACTTGGTAGGAGATTTGTCCTTACTACATTCATATGATAGATATGTAGGGCCCATTAAGACAATCAAAATTCCTAATGGTGATAGGGTGCAAGTTACTCATATAGGTCATGTTAAATTCCCTAATAACCTAGAATTAAAAGATGTTCTATATGCGCCAAAACTACAATTTAATTTGATTTCTGTTTCCAGACTTACAAATGAGGCATATTGCATAATCATTTTTCTTCATAACCAATGCATCTTGTAGGGCCTTCAAGTTTGGAAAATGAAGGCAACTGGTGGACTATTTGAGGGACTTTATATTCTACAAAATGAATTAAATCATGATGTAAATGCTGTGAATTTGATTGCTAAAGGGAATGTAGATCACAATGACCCATAGATATCTCAATTCTACATAATAGGTTGGTTCATGCGCCCCCTTCAGTTCTAAAGCATCTGAATTTTGTAACAGACAAAGGTTTTGACATGAATAAAAGCTGTGAAATTTGCATTCAATTTAAATAGACCAAACTTCCCTTTCCTTCCAGTTGTATGAAATATGTTTGTTGCTTTGAATTACTTCATATGGATGTGTAGGGTTCATATAGGACACCTACCCATCAAGGTCATCAGTTTTTTCTTACAATTGTTTATGATTACTCAAGAGCAACTTTGGTGTTCTTAATGAGACATAGATCAGAAACTGCTAGATATGTAAAGAATTTTGTTGCATATATTCTTACTTAGTTTACTTTCCATGTTAAACGTGTACATAGTGATAATGGAACTGAGTTTGTCGATAACAATTTACAATCATACTTAATTGAAAAAAGGTATCATACATTAAACATCCTGTCCATATATCCCAGAACACTGTCGTATGAGTTATCAAATTACTAGGACACTAAATATGTAATATAATAGTGCAACCTAGGTCGATTCTCTTGAGGAGCTAGAAATCCTTAAATCTCAATTGTAAAAGCACCTAAACAAGTTAAGAAAAGCACTTTGTAGTAATCTTTGCTAAAACTATTAATACGCCTATTTCTTTTATTTATGAATTTTCAGAGTTTAAGAAACAAAAATGAAAGTGAAAATAGAATTCTGATGTTGAAAATATTAAGTTTCAAATGGTCTTCCCTAAGAACTTCACCTAGCCTTCATTGCCTCTCAAATTATTGGAGTTAAACTGAAGAAGATATTTTGATTATGCATCAAAAGATTCAAGGATTGTAATCTGCTTAAAAATCCTTGATGAATATGAAACCATACTTATTATAAATCAATCAAACTATTAATAAAATTTGATTCAAACGAGCCAAAAATTATCACTAATTCTACTCTGAAACAGGTAGCATCATACTCCTAAACTCATTTAGTCCATAAATCTTGATTTAACAACCATAAAGAACACACAATCGAAGAATAGCATAGATCAAATTCAAGTTCCTGAACAGTAACAATGAATCCAAATCTACAAGAATAGATCGATTAAACTCCCTCTTTGGTTATGAAACTCAGGCATCAGCTCTTCTCTTAGGGAAGTGAAGATGTTCAGCCACTCATGGTATTGCAGAAAGCTTCAGCGATCTGGAAATGTTCGTTGACCATCACTGGATCTTCTCGCTTCAAACAATCGGAGATGGAGAAATGGAAGGTAAGTGGCCCCCCGTGATCCCTGTGAAGAGTCGAGCATTTTTAAGTTGATTTCCAGTGAATTTGGATGGCAGAAGATGAAATCTGGACACTGGAGAAAATTGCAATCCGACTTCAGAAACTTTCTACGTTTTGCACTTTGGTCCCTTTTTCTGCTACCTGTAAACTTTTTGGACTTTATAGTTTAGTCCCTTATCCTATTTTCAGCTCTTTGACTCCAATTTCTCCCAAGTTTCCTATAAAACAATTCATATCAATGTAATACCTTTTGTTCCACAAATCAAACACGTAAGAGAAATTATAAAATATATCAATTAAGCTCTTTTAATAATTAATTCCACATAATCATCATCAATCACATTTAATCATCATAAATGCATTTCAAGCATGATATTCTCAATAAAATCTCTCAAACAACTATGAAAATACATAGTAAAATTAGGACTTATCAATGGAATTGTGGAGAGAAAACATAGGACATTTATGAAAGTATCCAGGAGTCTTATGCTTCAATCCAACATACCCATTAGTTTTTGGGGGGAATGTGTGAAAATGGTAATATATGTGATTAATAGGGTACCCTATAGGATTTTAGGTTTTCAAACTCCTTATGAAAGGGTGTACAAGAAACAAGCTGATTATAATTGTTTGAAAACTTTTGGTTGCTTGGCATATGCTACTGATTTGACTAACTCTGATAAGTTTCAATCTAGAGCTATCTCGTGTGTTTTTATGGGCTACCCGAGTCATCAAAAGGGTTACATTTTGCATAATTTACGCACTCAGGATGATTAGTAGGCATGTTGTATTTGTTGAAGATGCCTTCCCTTTTCTAGATGCAAAATCTATTGATCAAGTAAGACAACATGCATAATTTCGCAAAATGTTTTTATTTGATGATGATTTGGCTTTGGATAAGGGTTATATGCATCTAGTAATTTTTAATTCAACTAGAGAAAATACTGAATATGAATCCGGGCAGGAAAGAAGTGGTAATGAATCTCATCAAGCTAGTGTCCCTTCGAATTCCCAACCTTTGCCTAGTAGTAGTAATAGGACAGCAAGGGAACGTAGGCCCCCTATATTGGCCACATACTATGTTTGTGGGTTTGTTGCCTTAGAAAAAGGCATACACAGAGAAAAGAATAACTGTTTATATCTTATTGATGAATATATGTCTTATAAGCATATTTTTAACTCATATCTCTATTTCTTATATAACATATAGATTTAGTTGTTGAGCCTACTTCTTATTATGAAGTTATAAAAGATGATAAATGGATTCAAGCAATGAATTTGGAAATAATAGCCTTTGAGAGGAATAGAACATGGGATATTGTACCCTTACCAAAAGGAAGAAAGGCCATTTGTTGCAAGTGGGTGTATAAAGTTAAGTATAAATCAGATGGAACCATAGATAATAATAAAGCTTGTTTGGTTGCAAAATGTTATACACAGAGAGAAGGGATAGATTATCATGAGACATTCTCACATGTGGTTAAAATGATTGCTATTAGAATTATTCTTAAACTGGCTGTTATGTTTGGGTGGAATTTGTTTCAAATGGATGTAGATAATGCATTTCTGCAAAGAGATCTTAATGAAGAAGTGTATATGACCATTCCCCAAGGCTTTGAAGGTCAAGGGGGATGGTGTATAGACTCAATAAGTCTCTTTATGCTCTTAAACAGACTTCCAGATAATGGAACAAAAAATTGTGTGCTGCATTAATATGTGGTGGTTTTAAAAGTAGCAAGCATGATTGTTCTCTATTCTTTAAGTAAATTGGCAATGATATTGTGCTGGTTTTGGTCTATGTTGATGATATACTAATTACAGGTAGTTCTGAGTTGAAAGTCCAAGAGGTAAAGGATTTGTTCCATAGCAGTGTCAAAATTAAGGATTTAGGGATTATGAAGTATTTCCTTGGTATTGAAATTGCTAGGTCAACAAAGGTTATAGTACTTTCACAAAGAAAATAAATTTTAGATTTGCTTGCAGAAACAAGAATGAGTGGGTGTAAGCCACTTACCATACCAATGGCTACCAATTTGAAATTGATTGCTTATAAAGAAGGGAAACACAAGAGAGAGGATATGTTTGGAGATCCAGAAAGATATCAAAGACTGGTGGGCAAGTTGATCTACTTGGCTTTAACTAGGCCTGATCTCTGTTTTTTGGTGTAGGTGTTAAGTTAATTTATTCATCAACCCATGAAGTGTCACATGACGGCAGCTCTAAATGTGTTGCGGTACTTGAAGCAGAGTCTTGGAATAGGAGTGCTTATCAGTAGAGAAGGCATTGCTGCCTTAGATAGTTTATGTGATGTTGATTGGGGAGCTTGTGAGACAACATGAAGATCGGTTACAGGATACCTCTTAAAGCTTAGAGGTTCGTTGGTGGTATCGAAGACTAAGAAACAACTTACCGTTTCAAAGTTGTCTGCTGAAGCAAACTATCGTACACTTGGTTCTGCGGTAGCTGAAGTTGTATGGCCAATTGGTTTACTTAAAGACATTGATTATGGGCATTTGACCCTTTTTAATGTATTTTGTGATAGCAAAGAAGCCTTGCATATTGCTGCTAATCTGATTTTCCATGAAAGAACTAAATATATTGAGATAGATCTTCATTTTGTTAGGGAGAAGGTTTTGGAAAAGGTAATTGCCTTATAGCATGTTCGTTTACATAGTCAATAAGCAGAAATCTTGACTAAGGCTATAGGCAAAGAAGTACTAGATAGGATGCTTAGCAAGTTGGGAGCTATAGATTTGTTTAGCCCCCAACTTGAAGGGGAGGGGGTGTAGAAATTAGGTCATAATCGGAGGTTTGGTTAATTGGGCTTTGTATTCATGGGCCCAATCCAATGCCAATATTGCTTATAAATATGGGCAGTTCTCTTCTTATTCAAATGATGCTTGTACATTTTATTATGAGTTCAATACAAGGTATTATTTAGTAGATATATGTGTCAAATTCTACCATTCAACAGACCCCCTTCAAGATTATTGCTAAGAAAAGATGAATAGTGTGCCATCTGAATGCTTCAGAAACTCAATGTATCTCATAGCTCTATCACTTTGGGTGTCCATGCAATCTTCTATTAATCTCAACAAGCTCAACTTTTAGCTTTTGAGTTTCAAGATTATTCCCAACATTTTAGTTGGAACCACCTGGTTTTCTTCCCCTTACAAGTCTGATTATCTTTTTCACCATCATCCTCAGACAATAGTTCCCATCTGTTGCAACTTTGTTTTCCAGAACCTTCAGCACCTTCTTTGGGAGTAAAATTATCAATAGATCCTATTATAGTGATAGTCATTATTAAGCGCCAAAGCAAAGGTCCGGATTATTATTTCAAACCAGAAGATCATTATGCTTGCACTTCTTTTGTGACTTATGGCATAGCAATGTAGATAATTCACCAAATTTAACAACTATCAAGCTAGAAGAATTTAGACTCAGTGTTACAGAAAGAAACCATATTGTATAGAGTTAGTTACAAAATTGCACGTGTAGAATTATTTTGGCTACGTGTAAGAGTAGGGTGTCGCCACTTGTTTTAATCCCTTCCTGTTCTGTTAGGGCCTGTTTGGTTCAAAGGGAGGGGATAGAAGGGGAAGGGCTCATTTTCCATCCCCTCCAAAACCCCCCAATTTGGAGGGAACAAAAATGAGAGAATGGAAGGGATTTGAAGTCCCTTCTTTGGGGTCCCTCTCCTCTAATTTTTCATACCAAACAAAGAGAGGGGCTCATTTTTCATCCCCTCCCCTCCAACCAAACAGGCCCTTAGCTGAGCAGAGAAAGCACGCGACCTCTTGACTGTGTGATCGATTGATCATCGTCTTCTTCAGTTTCTTTGGTTTTCCCTTCCTTATTAGAAAGCTCTCAAATGGCGCAATTGCTATAGGCAAATTTTTTTCCTCTTGGAGAAGTTGGAACTTGGAAGCGCTAAGGTAATGGACTAGTGGAACTACATGTCTCTTTGGATTAACGGGAAAATTGTTTTTCTAATATGATTTACTATATATGAGGTAAGTTTGTGAGATGGGTTTTGTTTCAACTTGTGTGAGCGTACTTCTTAAATGCTAGTTCAAAAAGGCCCTACATTGATGAATTGGATCAATGGCAGAGAGGCATTTACTTCACCTTTTGTGCCTCTTACGCCTTCCTCTCCTTGGCTGCTCTGGTACGATATTTTTCTGTGTTTTTCGGAGAAATTTTTCGGTTCATTTCAACTTCTTAACCAAGCATTGCAAAATCCAAGAAGCACTGAGATGCGTAGAGGACGCAATACGATAGTTCTGAGAATATGTAATGTTCAAACGAAACATGTAGCGTCGTTATTCTGTATTGATGTTCGATAGAAGAAAAGCCGAGCAAGATATCAGCTGCAAGTGATATGAATTTTGGTTTCGCTGACAAATTATTATGAGGCATTTACGATTCTTCTTGAAGAAATTTTGCCTCGCTTTTCTTAGCTGCTCTGATAAGTGATTTTCTCTCATTTTCCGGGAAATTAATTTGACAATCTAGAATTGAGAAAATTGAGCGAGATATGTTACGTTGTGGCCATTATGCAAAGTATGCATAAACAATGCTCAGGTAATAATACGGGCTTTCTACAAGAAGCCAATACGGAAGTCAAATCTGTCACAAGCTTCAGCAATGAAAAGTATAGTGCAGTGTCATTTCTTTTTGTTAACATCAGAACTGACTATGTTAACATCACTATTGGATGTTGCAAATTGTTTTCAGCTGTATAGGAGTTGATGGAAAAAGATATTGATGAAGTTGGAAGGATTGGGCGTAGAGTCAAAGCATAAATAGAAGCTATAAACAAATATGTATCAAGATACTAGACAATTATTCTGCTTTAGATTCCCCTGGTATGAAAATTTAAGGAACTTTGACTAGGTATGTAATCAGGTATTGCCCTCTGAAAGCACAATCTAACCAGCAGATAAAAGCCTGGTTGAGAGAAGGGAATGGTGTTGAGGGAGCGAGGATGAACACGATCAAGTTAGTTTTATTGCACTTCACTAATCAAACTATAAAGCTGAAATTTATTTCTCTTGAAATGACACTTCCCTGGCAAAAAGGTTTAAGGATCTAGTGACAGAAGGTCAGGTAACCTGTTCACTTTAATAGCTGGCCATCCAAATTTCAACTCTATCTTCTCATAGATGTATTACGTTTCAGACACTTGACAAAGAAATACAAGATGAATAACCTGATGTAGTGGAGAGAAGAGTTATTAGAGGTTTAAATATTCTACCTTATTACAGAATTAATATTGTTACAGTGTGATAGACTGATAGTACGATTGTTTGTTTGTTTTACTTATCTATTTAGTTTATCATACTCTCATGTTTTTAATCAAATTCGTGATCGTATGATTTAATTAAACAGTCACAGGACCTAACCGACCTGATGAGGTAAGCTTGGATCATAAATTTTTTAATTCATTAGTTCTATTTTCATTTGTTACTATCTCTTGTCCTAAATATAAGATCTAGTTAATTTTTTTGGAGAGATTAAAGAAACTAAATAAATTATTTTAAAGTATTTATATTTATTATTTTTTCTTCAAATTAATTATAAATAAGTAATATATTTAACTTCCTTCATATTTCTAAAAAAAAAATGTCAATTGGGTTTTATATTTATGACTGGAATGAGTATTCGTTTTATCTCTTTGAACAAGTAAGGTATAATTTATTCGAGAAACTGATGGCTGTCCATGATCAGCAGAAAGCTTTTACAGATATACAGCAAAAAGCAAGAAAAGCATGTCTGTTGACTGCTTGATATCTAGGGCAAAAGACAGAAGAACATAATAGTACGAAGAATTTGCATTAATCTTGCTGCCTAGAGGGCCATTCCTCATATCTGATCCAAAAAAGTGTAATCCAGACTTTTTGCTTGGAGAAGATCCACTGACAAATTTTAGTAACGGGTGTGAACAAATGAGCTGGACTTAATCTTGTGTAAAGTATTGATGTGATACATCGAGATATATTAAGGCATTGGTTGGGTGATCTAATGATCCATGTCACATAAAAAGCAGAAAGTGTAAACACACACACATATATATAGATATCATGCAATCAAGATGCAAAAGCTGAAATACCTAAATCAACTTCTTCACACAAGGAGGAACAAGTGCCAGTTGTGTTCATGGCATCTGTGCTTCTTGAAGGCATATTACTATAATTGACAAATGCAAATTCCTAAACAGAAAACTAATTCTTGATTAGGTTATAACTACATACAATATAACTAAAGCAATTTGATTGATGAACATGTGTCTCATGCTTCCATGTAATAATGCTAAATCATTTGAAGAGATGTATTTAATGGAGCTAATAAACATTCCACAATAAACATATTATCCTTAAGGATTAATCCCTATACATGATCGTCTTTTACTATATTGTTGTGATGTTTTTTAATGTCTATTAAATAATTACCTAAGTAAAATAATCACGTACATCACATAAGGGGCACCTTGATAATTTGTTTTGTGCTAAGAATTTTATTAAAATGGAAATAATGGTTGCATGAAAGCAAAATCATCCCACGCATTGCGCAAGAACTCCCTTCTAAGTATAATGCTTAAAAATGATTGTACAATTAATATTAGCTCATTATTGGTACTAGTTACCATTAAATTAATTTAATAACTGAGCAGTGACTACTTTTTCTTTAAGTAATAGAAGAGGGTTTTCACCCATTCATTAGATTAGCAACAGTGGGATTTACCACATATAGTGTCTGTTTGAGTTAGTATTCAAAAAATGTGTTCAAGCAGATCGAAATAAACAATCTCTCACATATTTATCTCATATACTGTAAATTATGTTAAAAAACAGCTTTTACTGCTAACCCAAACAGACACAATCATTCGTGCAACAATCATAATAAGAAGACGTGAAAATTCCTTCTTCGGCCAACGCATCTGCAAGAGTGTTATGACCCAACAGAAATGGAAGAAGCATGCGAGCAAAAAAGAAGACATAGAAATTGCGTGAGGAATATCAGGAAGAATAGTATAAGACAAATTCTGTTGAGGGCAGGATGTGAATGATTTGATTATTCTCTCTTCTGGGTTTGTGGTCTCCTCCTCTCTCCACTGCACATTTTCTTTTCTGTAATTTTTTTTGCCTCTGATAATAACATTATAACTCCGTAATTTTGACAGTATCACTAATATTTCTTTTTTTCAGTTGGAAGAGATACACTATGGCAGATTATGGTTATGATTATGGTTCGCTCATGGAAGAGTTTCTTGATGAAGAAGAAGGTCCACATAGGAGTATGCTGGCTCAGATGATATCATTGGAATTAAGAGCCTTAGATTCGCCTGAACACCACCAAATGCTTTGTTCCAAGCCACTATGCCGTACGGATTTTGAACGTTATATAAACATTGGTGTGGAATCTTTCAACAAAATTTCGGGGAAACTAATTCTAGGTGAAACGTTCCAAGATGGATTTACAGTGTTCGTCTTTGATCGACTTGGCAACAGGTGGAAAATGCATCTCGAGGAGACGACAGACAATAAGTGCGTCTTGAAGTGCGAACATCTCAAAAATTTTTGGGATTCGCAACTAAGTCAAGTCGGGGATGATGTCTTCATCTGGCTCTTTAAGGACAGGGTGGACAACAAAATAGCATTCATCCTCTCTTGAAGAGGGGAATTTGAGAACGATTCGCTGAATATGTTGTTCTGAAAGATTTTCTTGGGTGCGTACTATTCTTATGGATGATGGTTCTGAGTTTCTTAGAGGTTTCAATAGCATGGAAGATGATTTCCTTCATTTTAACTCTATCGTTCTTAGCTATTATGGTTCTTAGTTTGGAAGATGGCCTGTTTTTTTTTTCTCTTTCTCTTTTTCTGTTTTCATTTACGGTATCGCTGGAGGTTTCAATTGCTCGGAATTTTCACAGTGATAATGTTGATTTAATATCTTTTTCATTTGCTTGTTAGTAGCCTGTTCTGGGTAGCATTTTTCTCGTTTAAGTTTTCATTAATCAATTATCAGAAAAAAGGGTATTCATTAATCGTGGCCTCCTCCCATGGGCCGTGCCCAACCAGTAAGTCCATTGCAGTGGCAAGGGTATTTGTTTTGTTCTGAAAATTCTTTTTATCAAATAGACAAAAAGCAAAAAGTTTTTTAAATCAGTGCTAGGAATGAGATTAAGCACTTTTTGAAAATCGCAAATTCCCAAGGAAACCCAACACATCCTTCAGCAAAAACTAGGAATGAATTTAGCTAATTGCTTCTTCAGTTAATTTAGAATGCATCTTAGGGTGTGGCAGTCACAAACTAAAAGGGTTAATTATGTATACAGCAAGGAAAAATAATACTCGTCCCAGTCCTTTTCATAAGCGCAAAGGGTTTATAGGGGTTGTATCTGCCACGGAAATTAAATCTCAATTGATATATATAAAATTTAAAATAAAAGTAATTTTTTATCAATTACTATTAAAAATAAATAAATTCATTGTTTAAAATTAATGTTAAAATATAATTATGACGAATTTCACAAATATCAATGTGGGAATTGACTGATTAGGGTGGAACCGCTATTTTAATCATATATAAGAACATTGATTTAATATTTGAAAAAGCGCATTTCTAGTATTTTTATTTCACATAAGATTTTATTTTGGTCATTTATTTATCTTTTCAGGCTTTTGACCCTAATACTATTGACATTTTTGACATATTAAGTTTAATTTTTAAACATAGTCATAATTGACATAACAATATTCATTTAAGACTAATCATATTAGAATTAGAGGACTCAAAATAAAAATGTATTTTATAAATTTAACATACATACCAAACTAAAATATTATACAAAATTATAATATTAAAATATTTTATAAAATTGTAGTATTAAAGATGTTGTTTTGCCTTTAATACTTTCAATAACAAATGCATATTCAAAGCCAATGAAGATTTAACCTTCATAATGTCAGGTTTCATTTTGGAAACATAATGATCATGCCATGGGCAGTGTTTAAGTTTCAAATTTGAAATTTTGGAGTCAATTAAGTAAATATCACATTTTTTATGTTTCTTTGATTTAGCTAATGTAAACCTAATTGCCCCAAACATTAACTTAAATGCTTTACCATTTTAGGTTCGGAAATAATTCAGGCTAGAAAAAAAGTCCAGAAATAGTTAATTACTTTAGTGAAAAGGGGACGATATTTAACTATATATCATATGAGTTGCTAAATGAGGTTTTAGCTTAGACAATGAAAAATGGTATTTTAGAAACATAATGTTCAAATTCAATGCTAATTAACTCGTGTAACAAGACTAGCCCAGTTGTTTTTGCAGATAATCAGTTGTATGAGTATTTTTATCAATTAGAAGGGAAGAAGAGAGTGAAAACAAGAATATACTAATTCACTAGACACCGATTACAACCATCAAAACCCCTATTTGTAAACTTAATACGCATATCCCCAAACTACCCCGACATTTATCCCTATTACTACATAACAATGAGTTCCAATTATATGCACTTTCTTTAGAGCCTTTTGATAGCAGCTTTTACAGCTGCAGGGTGAATTGTATCTATTGTTGAACGTATAAGCTGCTGCAATAGCGGTTGGTTTGTAGAGTTCGGCATCACATGGTTTCTAAAAAAAGAATCCCATTCAGGGAAATGCAGCATTTAAGGGAAAGCTGGAATAAGGCAGTTAATTACTATACTGAGGCAATCAAGCTGAATGAGATGAGCGCAACTTACTATTCGAATCAAGCAGCTGCTTATTTACAGTTAGGATGGTATGGAGATTTTACCATTTGTCAATCTGCACTTCCATCTTTTATGTTCTTTTCTCTCTGCGATATGTACTTTCATGGCGGGATTTGCCGCTAGAGCGGTAATATGGACTCGGCCGGCCAGCCCTCCTAAAAACGGTAGGCTACCCGCCCCCGGCCCGTGGGTTGTTGTGGGCTGGCCAGTTGGTCAATCTAACCTATCTTTTTGTTTTTTTTTTAAAAAAATACTCTTTACAAATGATAAATCATAAGGCCTAAAATATATAGACATAAAATATAAATGAAACATCACAAGGCTTAATGCAAAGAATGTAAAAAATGAAGAGTGTGTTTGTGTGTAAAATACTAAAATTAATCATAATGACACGTCTTCGCTAACATCAGTTTCTAATATATTTATATATATATATATTGTGACTTTTTAATAAATAATTTTCACAACAAATTATTTTGATCCCCCGGCTTAAAAAAAGATATACCAAGGCCCACATTCTTCCCCCTTGTTGAGCTTTCTTGATTAAAAGCATTAATAGGAGAGCCAGCGGGCAAGCTCTCCAACTTGCCTTAGCAAAAAAAAGACTACGATAAACATTATATGACAAGAAGGCGCGAAGATGGGCACGTGACAGTAACTATTATGAAATTATAAGTTTTCAATTCCAATAGGCATCAATTGCAAGATAGAACCTTCCTAACATCCGATGAATGTTATATGTAAAGTTCTATTGCCAACTTTGCCAGAAAACCTAGTTCTACAAGGGGAAAAAAATCAAAGTTCTGATGATACCATGATATTTGAAGGTTATCTGTCTTAAACCATAGGAACTGAATTAATTGTTGGTATCACTGCAGCCAAATCTGCCATCTACAAATATTTACATTGCATCTTAATATTTTTAAGATTAGTGTGTTGTTATTTCTATGCAGAATGTGAAGGCATATCTGAGACGGGGAACTGCTAGAGAACACAACTACGTTATGAGGAGGCTATAAAAGGTGTGTCCTGATCTTAAGAATCACTTGAAATTTATTTAAAAAAATAGTTAGGATATGTTCCAAGGGCCATTTCCAGTCAATCTTCTGTATTTTAGATTTAGATGTCCAACGATGCATAAACTTCTGAATTTCGAATTTGTCTTCCTGATTCTTGGAGCTGCAAGTTTTTTGTTCCTGCAGCATGATCCTAAACTTCTATAACAAATATTTTGAGATTTGAAGGGGGAAAATGAAAACTTTGGCGTATTTACTTTATATTTCATATCTTCAAAATATTTCTTTTTACCTATGTCAATTTGTCATGCTATGCAGATTTCAAGCATGCTTTGGTTCTTAGATAGAAAATATACAGAAATAGGGTTTATGACTAATATCCTGAAGCACAATAATGAGGTGCTTAGGTTTGTTGTATTTATTGAGACTTTCCTCACTACAGGATAAATATTACAATATGTACAATATCATAATAGATCCTATGATATCATGATACATGTAAGACACGGAAGCGTTCATTTATTAATTCTGTAGATTTTCGGGTGTACTTGGAGTGTAATTTCGTACTCTCAAGATACCCACACGAACCGGATCACTCGGACTTCGGCTATAATACATAGCAAATGGCACTAAAGGAAGAAGAGAAAAATCTATCTGAAAATCTTTTTCACAGTCTATTCTATTTTCAGAAGAGGAGGTTTCTTTAATTACACAACCCACGTATATGTTAACTGTTCCCACAAAAATTGTTACGGAAAAACCGTTCCCTCCATTTGTTTCAAATATTTGGAGAATATTGCCAATAAATACCCCAGAATATTATCAACTAATGCCACATAAAATTGGGTATTTCATTTTGGCCCCAAGACCAATGGGTTTAGGCCTAATCCACTAAGGGTGGATCAAGCCCATTTCTCAACATCTCTCACTTACGCTTGGTGGATTATATACCATGAG